>LR990211.1:37500-10037500 GCA_905147375.1 Hylaea fasciaria | reverse complement strand
TGTTGAATGGTGTCCACCCAGTCCCCGACCGCCTTCTCCAGGGCAGCGGCACTCAGCTCCTCGCCCCTCACAGTGGCGGAAGGACCCGGGGCCTTAAGATAGGCCGCTCGTGCCTTCTTCTTTCGCCGCACGTCCTCCGCCAGCTCCTCCTCTGCCTGGAGTCGGAGCGCCTCCTCTTTGGTGGCGTTCAGTAGCTTCTGCGCCTCCGCCAGCCCAACGTACGCGCCCGTCGTGGGCGGTCGTCCACGTCCTCGACGCGCAACCTCCTTCGCCGCGGGCTCCTGGACGTCGTCCGTTGCACCGCGCTCCAGGGAACGCTTCCTCCATAGGCGACCGGACACCGACGAAGCCGGCGAGGGGTCCCTCGACCCATCGGTCACCGTGACCATACTGACCTCAGAGTCAGACTCCGAGGCCGACAGGTCCCTGCACCTCGATGCCTCCAAGGCATCAGCCAGCCGTTGGCCCTTCCGGGCTTCCGACCCGCTGCGAGACCGGGTTCGCACCCCCTCCACCGCAGCATCGACGTCGCAGCGCTCGAGCACCACACGTCCCTCCTTCAGAGCAGCTACTGCTACTCCTTCCAAGCCTTTCGGCTTCTCCTCCGTTGCGTCAATTTGGTTTTTGTTGTAAGTTTTATCCATATTAGATCCCACGAGTATGGGGGAAAAAACGGACCATCCAGGCAGTGCCCCCTGTACCTGGACTAGCCTAGCGTAACCCGTCCCGGAGGTCGGCCGGTATCCGGACGGGAGAGCAGTTGCGACCTGGCGCCGCTGCGCCGCCACCACCGTGCAAGCCGGGAAACGGCTAAACACGGTGATGTCGACGAAGCGGCCCCGTAACCCCTTGGCCATTCATCCCCTCGCGCTAGCTCTGCCGCTTGGGATTGGGGGTAATTTTTTATAGAGGTTTTCTTCCTCGCACCCGGGCGGTTAAGCCAAGGCCTCGGTCCGTCGAACGTCGCGAGACGTGACCACGACGCACGTGTTGACGGATTACGATGTGGACTGCAGGTGGTAACAGCGAACTGCCCCCACCCACAGCCGTCATCCAGCGGTTAGGCCGGACCCTCGCGTCGCCGCTACTCAGCATAAGGCCGAGACGCCGACCGAGTTCCGCAACCAATCAAGGTCGCCGCGACTCGCACCGCCGCTACCCGGAAACGTCCGGGACGCCGGCCGAGCCCCCACACGGATCGCCAAGGCGATCTGCCCCATCCACAAGTAGTGGAGAAGCCCACAACGGACGCATAGAAGCGCCCAACGCTCGCGTCGCCGCTACCCAGCATAAGGCCGAGACGCCGACCGAGCCCCGCAGCCAATCAAGGCCGCCACGACTCGCACCGCCGCTACCCGGAATGTCCAGGACGCCGGCCGAGCCCCCACGCACCGCCGAAGCAGTGCCCAGACCCAACGCGACCTCATCCACTGTGCCCTCTGCTGATCAGAGGGACACGCGGAGAAGCCCACCAGGCCCATCAACGACGCACAGAAGCGCCGTTCGCTCGCGTCGCCGCTACTCAGCATACGGCCGAGACGCCGACCGAGCCCCGCAGCCAATCGAGGCCGCCACGACTCGCGCCGCCGCTACCCGGAATACGTCCAGGACGCCGGCCGAGCCCCCCCGGACCGCCGAAGCAGTCTGCCTCGATCCACCAGCGGTGGAGAGGCCCACCACGGACGCACAGAAGCGCCGTTCGCTCGCGTCGCCGCTACTCAGCATACGGCCGAGACGCCGACCGAGCCCCGCAGCCAATCAAGGCCGCCACGACTCGCACCGCCGCTACCCGGAATACGTCCAGGACGCCGCCCGAGCCCCCCCGGACCGCCGAAGCGGTCTGCCTCAATCCACCGAAGTGGTGAGGCCCCCCCGTCAGAATTCGCCGCCGTGAACCGTTACTAGGTCACGACGTTGCCCAGGGTGCGCCACGAGGAGGCTTCTGACATGCACCCCCCCAACCTAACCTAACCTAACCTAACCTAACCTAACCTAACCTAACCTAACCTAACCTAACCTAACCTTTTTTTTTTTTTTTTTTTTTTTTTTTTTTTTTTTTTTTTTTTTTTTTTTTTTTTTTTTTTTTTTTTTTTTTTTTTTTTTTTTTTTGACCCAGGGAAAATCCTTTACGGATACCGCCAGCCAGGGGGGGCCTAGCTCGGCGGTTATGTGGGACTCCCCGCCCCTGAAGGGGGGCGGTATACCCACTAAAAAACCTGGGGTGTTTCTCCGGGACGCCTTGGGTGCCGGGGCTGCGGGGAGTCTTACGAATCACTTCCGCGGCCCCGACGGCGTTGGTCCCCAAAAGAGGACCCCTTCCCGTTGACAGGAGTGGAGAGGAGTTCTCCACTCCGTCGTTCTGTGAGAGGCGCGCGGAAACACCGCGCGCGCCACCTCGAGGCATGCTAGTGGGCGGCGGACGATCCCCCTGGTCCGCCGCCCAGCCTCTGTTATGGGGGTTGGAGGAGGGCGTTGAGGAAATGTCTCCTACGACGCCCTAGTCTCCGGCTACGGATCGGGAGGTCGGAGGTAATCTCCCTCTCCCTCTCCGCAGCCTCCTTCTGCGAAATCACGTCCTCGCAGAAGGTTTCTCCAGCTTTCCACGACCTCTCGCTCTCGACCATCGCCCTGATCAGGGTCGGAAGCGAGAGGTCGTCCCCCACCACTGCGACGAGTTCACGACGCTCGCTAGCCCAGCTTGGGCACTCCTCCAGCGTATGCTGCGCCGTGTCCACGTCACAGTCACAGTGGTGACACCTGGTCGTCGGTTCCCTTCCGGCTATGCGGCACAGGTACTTTCCAAAGCACCCATGCCCCGTAAGCACCTGCACCAGCCGGAAGGAAAGAGACCCGTGAGCCCTGTCCAACCAGTCTTGTAGGACCGGTCGGACAGCCTCGACAGTCCAAACACCTGCCCTGGGTTGGGCCAGCCTCTCTGCCCACCTCCCAATCAAGGACTGTCGAGCTTGGAGCTTCCACGCTTCAATCGCCCTCGGCGGGGGGTCCTCTCCCCGGAGACGGAGGTCCGTACGCCAATCAAACATATCCGCACGAACCTCCGCCTCCAAATCCCACGGAGGGGATCCCGCCAGCACGCACGCCGCCTCACAGGAGACGGTGCGGTAGCCACGGATGACCCCGACTGCCATCACTCTCTGAGGTCTTCTTAGGAGAGCAGTGGCGTGGTCGGTCAGGGCCTCCACCCATACGGGTGCCCCGTACAGGGCCATGGACCGCACCACCCCCATATACAGACGGCGCGTGCGCGCCTCTGGTCCCCCGAGATTTGGTAGCAGCCGCTTAAGTGCAGCGGCCGCCCCCATCAATCGGGGAACCATGCGAGTGAAGTGCTCGCGGAAGCTCCAACGGCTATCAAGGACGAGTCCCAGGTACCGCATGTAGGACCCGACCTCGATCTGGGTCTCCTCGATGGTGATGTGGAAGTCGCGCGGCGGAGCGCGACGGGGCCCGTAAAACCACAGCGCCTCCGTTTTGCTCAACGCCACCTTGAGTCCCAACATCCCAATTCTGCCGACAACCTGTGTCACCGCCACAGTGGCAAGACGGGCTGCCTCCTCGTATGAATCTCCCCGGGCCATGACCAGCGTGTCATCTGCGTAACATGTCACGCCTGTGCCCGATGGGAGATCACCCCGCAGCGCCCAGTCGTATCCGATGTTCCACAGGAGCGGCCCGAGGACCGATCCCTGTGGCACACCGCACGACATCTCCCTTCGATGGAGTTGGCCTTCTCGCCCCAGGTACGACACGTACCTTTCGGAGAGGTAGGCCCCGACTATCCGACATAGGTAGGGAGGCACGTCATGGTACTTCAGTGCCTCCCTAACGCACGCCCAGGGCAGGGTGTTGAAGGCATTGGCGATGTCTAATGACACCGCCAGCACCACTTCACCCCGCGCCACCGCCTCCTCCGAGTAGGCCTTGACACGCAGGATCGCGTCAACCGTCGATCGGCCCACTCGGAAGCCAAACTGCTCGTCGGACAAATCAGGACCCACCCCCCGGAGGTGCCGGACAAGGCGAACGGCTATCACGCGTTCGAACAGCTTGTCCGCCTCATCCAGCATCACAATGGGGCGATAGGCCGAGGGAGAATCTGCAGGGCGCCCGTCCTTCTTGATTAGGACGAGCCTGCCCGTCTTCCACTGTGATGGGAACCGTCCCGACTCCAGGCAAGCGTCCAAAAGCCTTCGGAACCGGTCCCCCAGCGCGTCCAGAGCCAAGACCCAGGCTCTGCCAGGAATGCCGTCTGGCCCCGGGGCCTTGTTCTTGGCACGAAGCCTACGAACGGCCGCCCCGAGTTCGGCCTCCGACACTCCCGGCACTTCCTCCTCTTCTTCTTCGGTGTCCACATGTCGCGCCGCTCCCGAGGATGCCATCGCCGGTGGCTCGTATCCCGCTCGACTCGGGAACAGTGTGGACACCACCTCCTCCAGCAACTGCGGTTGGAGACTCTCCGTGACCGGGGGGGCCCAAGGGCGAATTTTGCCCCTAACCACCTTGTATGGGCGCCCCCAAGGGTCACGATCGAGAGTCTCCAACAGCTCCGCTCTTGCCTGGGTCTTGGCGCTGCTGATGAGCAGCTGCAAGTCCTTCACCTTCTCCCGATAGGACCTGTACAGCTGCTCCTCGGCTTCCTCGTTCCTGCCGCGCCGCAGTCTTCGGTACCTGGTGTACTGGCGTCTGGCCGCCACACAGCTGGCGCGACACGCAGCTATTTGTGGGGACCACCAGTACACCTGACGCTTAGGAGGAGGCTTCCTGGCTCGGGACATGCCTACGTCGCAAATTTGCGACATGGCTTCCCGGAACCATCCTGCCTCCTCTTCGACCTCCACCGGTCCCTCTGGGGGGGAGTTCCACGCCTGGACGATGGACGCCACCACTACCGCTTCCCTGTCCAGGCTCTTCAGCACCCACCTGGGTGTCGCTGGGGTGTATCTCCCTGGGCGACCCGGGGTATCTGGAGACATGGAGACGTCGAATCTGATGTACTTATGATCCGATAGCGTCTCCACGTCCTCCAGAACCCTCCAATCCCGCACGTTGCGCGCGACGGCAGGGGAAGCCAGCGTGATGTCGACGATTGATCCCCCATGCCGCCGCACGCAGGTGTTGGCCGACCCCTGGTTGAGTACCACTAGGCCGGCCATCGTCGCCCATTCCTCCAGAGCCTCGCCGCGAGTATCGGTCGCGGGGCAGCCCCAAGCCGATGATTTGGCATTGAGGTCCCCCGCGACGAGCGCTGGACGAGGTAGGGACTGCCCTAGGACAGCCCCCACCCCGCCCAGGAAGGTTTCAAACTCTGCGAGGCTTCTGTTGGGAGAGAAATACACTCCAACGAGCACGTTCCCCCTCCAGTTCACCGCCACGTAGCCTCTACCCCTCGCTATCACAGAGAGGGGCGGCATCCCGCCAGCACACGAATATATGATGGCCACCGAGCCATCCACGTCCCCCACCCAGTTACTCCGGGGGGGGACGCAGTATGGCTCGGCGACCACGACAATTTCAGCCAACCACTCTGCCATGCTTTGCAGGAGTAGGTCCTGCGCGCCAGCAGAGTGGTTGGCGTTCGCCTGGAGGAAGCGATGAGCCATAATCAATCAACGATTATGTCCATCGCCTCCTCTCCCCCCGCAGGTGTTGGGGGGGGGCAGCTGTGAGCTGGCTGGGGCCTGGAGGCCACCGTGGCCACCGTCGCCCTCTGCTTCGGTTTGGGTGGGGAGCACGATTTGCTCCCCACCCGATGCTCCGCCGGTTTGCCGGCGGCTGCGCACAATGAGCACCGTGGCGCAGCCGCGACACACTTGGCCGCCTTGTGGCCGGTTCGCCCGCAGCGATAACATTCATCGCTGCGGTCGACCTCTGCAGTGCACTGTGCCCTCACGTGCCCCTTGTGGAGGCATCGAAAGCACTGCATCGGTCTGGGCTGCAGCAATCTAATTTGCGCCGCAACCCAGCCGACCAGAAGACGCCCGCCTTCCGCCAGTTTGTTGGCCGCTGCCACCGGGCAGCGCACCCACACCGAGCAGGTGCCCTGGGAGTCAGGTCTTAACTCCCCAGCTTTGACAGCCTCCTCAGGGCAACCTCCGCGCCGCGCGATGGCAGCGGCCACTTCCTGAGACGATACCGAGTCGTCCAGGCCAGAGATGCGCAGATCTGCACACTTCGTTGGCCTGGACACTCGTACCGTCTCCCCATCGAGGACCTCCCGGAGTTTTTGGGCCAAGGCATCAGCCTTGGTCCCGCTCGTCGTGCCCGGCACTTCAAAGACATAGCCCCCAGTGGCCGCTTTTCGGCACCGGACGCCGCCCTCGATCTCGCAGGAGGCTAGGTCGATTTTTGACCTAGCCTCCTTTATCACCTTGGCATAGGTTGCGCCCTTCCCTTCGGCCTCGGGCTGTAGTGTGATCACCACAGCCGAGGACTTAGGGGGGCGCAACCTCACTGGCGCAGCTGGCCCTCTTGGCCTCGCGGCCGCTGGGGGGGCTGTCGCTGCGGCCGTCGTCCGGGAGCCAGTCTTCTTTCCGTTGGCACCTCGTCTCGCCACCGTTGACCATCCCTCGTCCAAAGCCGAGGGTGCCGGTGGGAGGGGGCGAGGCGTGGGTGCCTTGGGGGTAGCGGCTGCTTCTGTAGCCGCCCCCTTCTTCTTCTTTTTCCCCTTCTTCCCCTTCTGGGAATTAGGGGGGGGGGCTGATGTTGCCGACGACGACGGTCCTGCTCCTGAGGTAGGAGCGACCGCCCTTGCCGACGATGGTCCCGGCCTGGATGCTGTACCGGGCTCCGCCTGGGGCGCATGGAGGGCCGCTGCAGCTGCAGCGTTCCTCCTGTCCGCCGCAAGCGGAGGCCGGAGGCGCTTTTCAGGGAGGAGGCGATCCTCCAGTCCACCAAGCCGCGCGTTGACCATACTGCCAACTTGCAGCATGATGGACCGGGTCACCTCCTCGATGACGTCCCGCGTGATTGCGGGACCGGTCGTCTCCTCCATTCTCTCCGGCGATGGTCTCCGGGGAGCCACTGGCGCTTGAGGCTCCGGGGATGGTCGTCGGGGAGGCGCTGGTGCAGTAGGCTCCTGCGGTAGCGCACCCCCGTTCCTTAGCTCCGCCCTCAGGTCCATGAGCTCCTTGCGGAGTTCGTCGACCTGAGCCTGCAGGCGGGTGTTGTCTGCCTGCAGTCTGGCCGTCTCGTCCGTTGACGTCCTACAGTGCAGGGCCGAAACCGCCGCCTTGATGGACGTCGCCGAGTCCTTTAGGGCACGTGTGGTCGTGCCCTTGAGGTTTCTCGAGGTCACCGCCAGCTTCCAAATGAGGTCGGCGTCCTCGAGAGCCCTCTGATTGAGGGCACTGGCCGAGCGGGGGTCGTTCGCCTCCTGCAACTCCCCCAGGCCCTGTTCCTCTCTGTTCTTCTGGAACCTGCAGAGTATCTCCTCGATGTCCCGGTCGGCCTGCTGACGAGCAGCCTCCCGGCCCCTCCTGAGGAACTCGGATCTCCTGCAGGTCCCAGCCGGACTTAGTCCCCCCGAGATAATGGGGGACAGACTCCCACGTTCGCTAGACGAAGCCGAGTCACGGCGGGGCCTTTTCGCGCTCCTCCAGAGCCGGCCCGTCTCCACCTCAGAGGATGGGCCAGATGCCGCCTGCATGCTGGCATCCGACTCCTCTGCTTCCCTCCTTTCCTTCTCCTTCTCCTTCTCCTTCTTCTTCCTTCTCCTCTCCAGCTCTGCAGCTTTCACCATCCTTCTCCTCTCCTTCTCCTTTCTCCTCTCCGTCTTGTCCCGTCCGTTTTCTCCTTCTCCGGATTTAAGAGAGCCGGAGCTCTCGTGGCTGTTTTTGCCCCCCCCAGAATACGTGGGGCAGCCCAGCTCACTACGGCGTGAGCTGGGGAGGGATTCTCCAGCCTCGTTGAGGCTGGTACCCTCCTGGGGTAGTTTTATCTTTAAACTAGCCATCATGTTTTGTTTTTTTTGGTCCTCTTTGAGGGGTGAGGATCCCCTGGGTGGTGCCCTATCGACCGGATTCCGTCCGGCCATTCATCCCCTCGGCGAGCACCAAAACCTTGGGATTCGGACCGTGGACCTCTACGAGGATATAAGCTCCTCGCAGAGGTCCACGACACTCCCCGCCGACACACCGACACGACAGCATGCTCAGCAAACACGCTCCGTGAACCTCTACGACGACATAACTCGACGCCAAGGTTCACGGACGCGCCGTCCGAACGGACCCGACTCACACACGCTCCGTGAACCTCTACAAGAAAAAGAGCTCCCCGCAGAAGCTCACGAAGCGCCGTCCAAAAGGACCCCAACGTCCACGAAGTGGGGGACCCGAACAGCCCCGCACCCCGCCGTCCAGACACAAGTGTCCGGACCCTCCCTTCCCGAGACGAGGGCCCCACAGGATAAAGCTCCCGCAAAACCCCCGCCCCAATTCGTCCGGGCAGAGAACACTGCCCAGACCCACCGCGACTTCATCCACTGTGCCCTCTGCTGATCAGAGGGACACGCGGAGAAGCCCACCGTGCCGGGTGTTAGCTACGGCCAACAATCCCCCGAGGAGAATTGTTGACCGAACCCCAGGGTGCACCGTCCCAACTGCTGCTATTCCCCCCAGATGAAACGCATCGAAGAGGACCAGCAGCAGTCAGGCGCTCGTGGAGGTACCCGGCCTGCACCCCAACCTAACCTAACCTTTTTTTTTTTTTTTTTTTTTTTTTTTTTTTTTTTTTTTTTTTTTTTGACCCGGGGAAATGCTTTACGCATACCACCCCGCCCCTCCCCCCCGAAGGGGAGGCGGGCGGGGTGGTTATGTGGGACTCCCCCGCCCTTGAAGAGGACGGGTATACCCACTAAAACCCCGGGATGTTCTCTCCTGCTGGCCATGCGAGCAGGGTCGCGGGACCGCTGTCGCATTTCTCCGCAACCCCGCCCTAGCCTCGTTCGCCCGAGGGCAAACCCGCCTCCGCGGAGAGACGCACTGGAACATACAGCGCGCCCCCCCCCCCCACCTCCTCGGGCCTAAGCGCCGAAGCGCCCGGGCCCCCCCCATCGACGTCCAGCTCCCGAACCTGACCACGATCCACCGTATGGCAGTTGTCCGGGAGCGGACTCCGCCTCGGGTCGGCTTGCGCCTTCCCCTCACCTCCTCGAGTCCGCACGACTGTGCTCGGACCCCCCCTCCTCGAGCCTGCGCCAAGCGCCCGGGCCCCCCCTCCACGTCCGACTCCCGAACCCAACCACGATCCACCGTATGGCAGCTGTCCGGGAGCGGACCCCCTCCTCGAGTCGGCGCCGCGCACCACGACCCCACCTCCTCGAGCCCGCACGACTGTGCTCGGGCCCCCCCTCCTCGAGCCTGCGCCAAAGCGCCCGGGCCCCACCTCCTCGAGTCGGCGCCGCGCGCCACGACCCCACCTCCTCGAGCCTGCGCCAAGCGCCCGGGCCCCCCCTCCATGGGAGAAGAAGATATCTGAAATAAGAAGAGTTAAAAGACACAAATGCAAACACAAGAAATGAATGATACATGAAAATAGACGGAAAAATGAAAAGAAAGAGGAAGAAAAATACGTGGGGATGAGATGGTAATGGAAAGGATGAAGATGAAGATGATCAATAGATACATAGAGTAATAAATAAACATACATATCAATACATAATGATCCGGTGTGAAGACCGCCGCAAAGCAAGCTTTGCGACAATCTTCACCCCGGCTACCGCGGCGCCCAGGGTTTTAGTTACGTCTGTTCCAGAGGGGACCAGACCAATAACAGGCAGCAACCACGTGAAGGATTACCCTGGACTTGCCTTGAGGATCATCACGACTTGCGCTCTCCCTCAAGACCGACGCCTCCGCACCCATCGCGGGATGGGTACGGAGGGCCCGGGTTTACGCGTCAGTGACGGATAAACCCAGACCCGCCCAACCTTTTTTTTTTTTTTTTTTTTTTTTTTTTTTTTTTTTTTTTTTTTTTTTTTTTTTTTTTTTTTTTTTTTTTTTTTTTTTTTTTTTTTTTTTTTTTTTTTTTTTGACCCGGGGAAATGCCTTACGCATACCACCCGGCCCGAGGGGGTGGGCCGGGTGGTTATGTGGGACTCCCCCGCCCTTGAGGAGGACGGGTATACCCACTAAAACCCCGGGATGTTCCATCGGCTAGCCATGGGAGCAGAGTCGCGGGGCCGTTTTGTTACTCTCCGCAACTCTGCTCTAGCCTCGTCCGCCCGTGGGCGGACCCGCCTCAGGAGGGACGCGCTGGAACATTAGCGCGTCCCCCGGCCGTGGAGGACCCCCTCAGTTAAGAGCAGGGGCACCAGCTGCCCCCGCAGCTGGCACCCCGGGTCCTCCAAGCGGAGACGGAGTGCGGGCCCTGTTGGCCCGCCTCCGTATCCGCGCTCTCCGGAGCGGCAGGGAGAGGGGATCCTGTTCCCTCTCCCGCTCCTCGGTCTCCCTCTGTGACATGACGAGCTCACAGAAGGAGACCACCGCCTCCCAGGACCTCTCGTCTGCGACCATCTTAGAGATGATGGTCGGCAGCGAGAGGTCCGCCCCGACGACCGCGACGAGGGCTCGCCGCGGTTCCGCCGCTCCGGGGCACGCCTCCAGCACGTGCTGCGCCGTCTCCTCCGCGCAGCCGCACTGGTGGCAGGCCGGGGAGGCCTCTCTCCGGGCCACGTTGCACAGGTACCGGCCAAAGCACCCGTGGCCGGTGAGTACCTGTGTGGCCCGGAATGTAAGGGCTCCGTGCTGCCTCCTCACCCACTCTGGAAGGAGGGGCTTGAGGGCCTCCAGTAGCCGGCAAGCGCCGGCCCCTCTTCGCGCCGGCCCCGTCAGGAGCCGGTCCCGCCAGGCGACCACAGCCTGGTCTCTGGCGTTCTGGCGCCACCGCACCACCTCCTGTGGGGCGGGACGGAGGTCCCGCTCCCTGGCCCGCGCTCTCCGCCAGAAGACCGAGGACAGAACCTCGGCCTCCATGTCCCAGGGCAGGGACGCGGCGAGAGCGCAGGCCACCTCGTGGGAGAGTGTGCGGTAGCCCCGACACACTCTCACCGCCATAGCCCTCTGGGCCGCGACTAGGACGGCGGTCTCTCGAGCGTCGAGAGACCCCGCCCAGATCGGGGCCCCGTAGAGGGCCATCGAGCGTACCACCGCCATGTAAAGGCGGCGGCAGCTCCCATCACCTCCTCCCAGATTGGGGAGGAGGCGGCTCAAGGCGGCCGCTGTCCCCGTCAGCTTCGGGGACAGCTGCCGCAGGTGGGCCCCGAAGCGCCACCTGCTGTCTAGGACGACCCCCAGATATTTGAGGGTCGTCCCGACGGGGATGGCCGTCCCGCTGACCACAATCTGCGCCCCGGCCGGGGGCGCCCTCCGAGGCCCATGAAAACAGATGGCCTCGGACTTGTGGAGCGCCACCTGCAGACCCAGCCGCCGAATCCTGGCGACGACCGCAGCCACACCGGCCGTCGCCAGGAGCGCCGCCTCGCGGTACGTCGCCCCCCGGGCGGTCACCAGCGTGTCGTCGGCGTAGCAGGTGACGCCGACGCCACGCAGGTTGGCTCCTCGGAGCACCCAATCGTACCCGAGGTTCCAGAGCAGGGGTCCAAGCACGGACCCCTGTGGAACGCCTCGGGTAACGGTGCTCCGTCCCGCTCCATCCCGCGTGGGGAAGACTACCTCCCTCTCCGAGAGGTAGTCCCCCACCAGGCGCTGAAGATACCGGGGCACTTGATGGTGCCCCAGCGCGCCACGGATCACACTCCAGGGGAGGGAGTTGAAGGCGTTGGCGATGTCGAGAGACACCGCCAACAAGACCCCCCCCCCGGAGCACACCTCCTCCGAGAGGTCGCGGACGGCGGCGATGGCGTCCACCGTCGAGCGGCCCCTCCGGAACCCGAACTGGTTCTGAGCCAAGTCCGGGCCCTCTCCCTCCAAATGTCGAACGAGGCGGGACGCTACCACTCGTTCGAGGAGCTTCCCCGCCTCGTCCAGGAGCACAATCGGCCGGTACCCGGCCGGCTCATCCGCCGGCCGCCCGTCCTTCCGCAGAAGGACGAGTTTCCCACTCCGCCACCGCCCGGGGAATCGCCCCTCCCGGAGGCAGCGGTCAAACAGGGACCTCACTCGGGGCTCGAGGGCGTCCATCGCGAGGGCCCACGCGCGGCCGGGTATGCCGTCCGGCCCCGGCGCCGTGTTTTTGGCCCTCATGCGCATGACAGCAGCCTCGAGCTCCCCGCCCGAGACCTCGGGCACCTCCTCATCCTCGTCCCGGGTCTCCGCCCGCGAGGCCGCCGTGGTGGGGGGGACGAACTCGGTCCCCGGAGCTCCGGGGAACAGTCCCTCAACCACCCGCTGGAGGACCTCAGGCTGGAGCGTGCTGGTGGCGGGGGGGGCCCAGGGGCGCAGCTTTTGCCGCGCCAGCCTGTACGGCCGCCCCCACGGGTCCTGCTCCAGCGTCTCCAGCAGCTCCCTCCAGGCAGCCGCCCTGGCCTCGACTATGGCAACGCGGAGGGCCATGGACGCCTCTCTATAAGTTTCGTAGAGGGCGTCCAATGTCGCCACTTCCCGCTGCCTCCTCCGCCGGTACCGCTGGTGCTGGCGGCGCTTCGCCAAGCACTGGCGGCGGAGTTCGGCGACCTCCGCCGTCCACCAATAGACCTGCCGCTTCGGCGGCAGGGCCCTGACGCGGGGCATGGCGGCGTCGCAGACGTGCGACATCGCCATGCACAGCCCGTCCGCCTCCTCGTCCAGGTCCACTGGCTCCGGGGGCATGGCGTTCCACGCCTGAACCAGGGCGGCCTCTTTCAGCCGCTCCAGGTCCAGGCGCTTGAGGGCCCACCTGGGACCGACGGTCGGGGGCGGCCCTTGGTTCTGGGCCACCACCGACGAGGAGACACTAAACCTGATGTAGCGGTGGTCCGCCAGCGTCTCCTCGTCCACCAGGACCGCCCAGTCCCGGACACGGCGTGCGAGCTCGGGGGTGGCGAACGTGACGTCCACGATTGACCCCCCGTTATGCCGCACGCACGTGTCCTCCGACCCACGGTTTAGGCTGGTGAGGCCCACCTCCACCAGCCACTCCTCCACTGCCCTTCCCCTCGCGTCCGTCGCCGGAGATCCCCACACCGTTGATTTGGCGTTGAGATCCCCGACGACGACGACAGGTCGCGGGCGGTTCTGGTTGACCAGGGTCCCCACCTCGCCGAGAAAACCTTCGAATTCGGCGAGGACCCTGTTGGGGGAAAAATAGACCCCCACAACCACCGCCTCGCCAACCCAGGCCGCCACATAACCCCTCCCCCTTACCACGTTGTCGAGGGTGGGGGAGGGTGCCGGCGACTGAGTTGTTATGGCCACCAAGCCGTCGCGGTCTCCCGCCCAATCACTCCTGGGCGGGACCACATACGGCTCGGCGACCACCGCGACCTGGATCAACCGCTCCGCCAGGGATTGCAGGAACAAGTCCTGAGCCTGCGCGGAGTGGTTGATATTCGCCTGGAGGAAAGTTAGGTGCATCCTAACTTTCCTCCATGCGGACCACCTGCTCCGTTGCGGAGTTGGCCGGCTGCGACCCGGCCGTGGGCTTGGTCGCAGCGGGCTTCTTCTTCGGCGCCTCTTTCTTGGCCGGGGGCTTGGCACACGCCGTGCCCCCGGTGAGGTGGTCCGCCTTCCTCCCCGCAGCTGCGCACACGTTGCAGTGCGGGGGGGCCGAGCAGGCAGCGACCTTATGGTCGCTGCTGCCGCAGCGGTGGCATTCACCGCTGCGGTCCGTTTCCGCCT
Source organism: Hylaea fasciaria (assembly GCA_905147375.1). Taxonomy (NCBI): domain Eukaryota; kingdom Metazoa; phylum Arthropoda; class Insecta; order Lepidoptera; family Geometridae; genus Hylaea; species Hylaea fasciaria. Next base: position 10,023,707 of record LR990211.1, on the reverse strand, counting down.
GGCACTGAGCCCGAACGTGGCCCAGTGCGTGGCACCGGTAGCAGCGGCGCGGCCTCTCTTTGAGGACACGGACCCGCGCCGCCACCCACCCCACCGGGACACGGCCGCCCTTCGCCATGACGACCTTGGCAGCCTGCTGCCGTGCCTGCGGCACCGCCTTCAGCAATACTGGTCGCCTTGGCGGGGACTTATCCCGGGCCCTCGTGGCCGGCTTCGCCCCTCGCCCTCCCTCGTTCGTGGCCCTCCTGGGGCCCCTCCGAACCACCTCCGTCCAGGCCTGTTCGACTGGAGCTTGCGAGCGGGACGGCGGCTCGGCGGGCTCGACAGCGGGGGCCGCAGCCTTCTTCGGCTCTGCCACCGGAGTGGCAGGGGCGGTGGGAGTCGCCTTGGCGGCACCCTTCCCCTTCTTCTTCTTGGGCTCGGGTGGCACCGGGGCCGCCTTCGTCTGCGCGCTACTGGCCGCCGCACTTCGTCCCTTCTTAGAGGAGCCTCCCGGGGACTCCCGGGCTCCACTCGTGGACGGTGCCGATGGGGTGGGCTCCATCGGCATGTCCCTCGCAGCCACCTCCGCCTCCTCCCTTCGCCTTTCGTGGGCGAGTGGGGGCCTGAGGCGCTTTTCGGGGAGAAGTCTCCCCTCCAAGCCCTCGAGGCGGGCGCTCACCATGGTGCCCACCTGCACCATGATGGTCCGCGCGAACTCCTCAAACATTGAGGTTGGCGTCAACTCCGGGGCCCCAGCCGGGGCCGGCACTTGCGCGGGAGTCGCCCGTTGCTCAATCAGTTTTCGGAGCTCCGCGATCTCCCGGCGCATTGCCTCTTGTTCGGCCATGAGGCGTGCGTTGGCCGCCTCCAAACGGGCGACCTCCTCCGAGCTGGTCCGGCTCCGCAGCTCGACAACCGAGGCCTGAATATTTTCAGCCGCCTCATTTAGGGCACGCACATACGTGCCCTTTAAGTGGCTGGACGTGGTGGCCACCCTGTGTATGGTGTCGACCCATCCCAGCACCGTCTTCTCCAGGGCAGCGGCACTCTGTTCCCCGCTGCTCACGGTGGCGGAAGGGCCCGGGGACTTGAGGTAGGCTGTCCTTGCCTTCCTCTTGCGCCGCACGTCCTCCGCCAGCTCCTCCTCCGCCTGCAGCCTGAGCTGCTCCTCTCTGGCAGCGTTCAGCTCCCGTTTAGCCTGCGCCAGCCCGACGTACTCACCCGTCGTGGGCGGCCGTCCTCGGCCCCGGCGCGCAGCCTCCTTCGCCGCAGGCTCCAAGACGTCGTCTGCAGCTCCCCGCTCCAGCGACCTCTTTCTCCACAAGCGACCCGACGCCGACGACACCGGCGAGGGGTCCCTCGACCCGTCGGTCACCGTGACCATGCTGACCTCGGAGTCAGAATCCGAGGCCGACAAGTCCCTGCACCTTGATGCCCCCAGGGCATCCACCAGTCGTTGGCCCTTCCGGGCTTCCGACCCGCTGCGAGACCGGGCTCTAGCCCCCTCCACCGCAGCATCGACGTCGCAGCGCGTGAGCACCACACGTCCCTCTCTAAGCTGAGCTGTTGCTCCGCTCTCCAGGCCTTGCGGCCTCTCCTCCGTAACGTCGGTTTTGTTTTTTATAGAATCCATACGAGTTCCCACGAGTATGGGGGATATAAACGGACCATCCAGGCAGTGCCCCCTGTACCTGGACTAGCCTAGCGTAACCCGCCCGGAGGTCGGCCGGTATCCGGACGGGAGAGCAGTTGCGACCTGGCGCCGCTGCGCCGCCACCACCGTGCAAGCCGGGAAACGGCTAAACACGGTGATGTCGACGAAGCGGCCCCGTAACCCCTTGGCCATTCATCCCCTCGCGCTAGCTCTGCCGCTTGGGATTGGGGGTAATTTTTTATAGAGGTTTTCTTCCTCGCACCCGGGCGGTTAAGCCAAGGCCTCGGTCCGTCGAACGTCGCGAGACGTGACCACGACGCACGTGTTGACGGATTACGATATGGACTGCAGGTGGTAACAGCGAACTGCCCCCACCCACAGCCGTCGTCCAGCGGTTAGGCCGGACCCTCGCGTCGCCGCTACTCAGCATAAGGCCGAGACGCCGACCGAGTTCCGCAACCAATCAAGGTCGCCGTGGCTCGCACCGCCGCTACCCAGAAACGTCCGGGACGCCGGCCGAGCCCCCACACCGATCGCCAGGGCGATCTGCCCAACCACAAGAAGTGGAAAGGCCCACAATGGACGCACAGAAGCGTCACACGCTCGCGTCGCCGCTACTCGGCAAACGGCCGAGACGCCGACCGAGCCCCGCAGCCAATCAAGGCCGCCTCGACTCGCACCGCCGCTACCCGGAATACGTCCAGGACGCCGGCCGAGCCCCCACGGACCGCCGAAGCAGTCTGCCTCGATCCACCAGCGGTGGAGAGGCCCACCACGGACGCACAGAAGCGCCGTTCGCTCGCGTCGCCGCTACTCGGCATACGGCCGAGACGCCGACCGAGCCCCGCAGCCAATCAAGGCCGCCACGACTCGCACCGCCGCTACCCGGAATACGTCCAGGACGCCGGCCGAGCCCCCCCGGACCGCCGAAGCGGTCTGCCTCCGACCCGCCCAACCTAACCTTTTTTTTTTTTTTTTTTTTTTTTTTACCCGGGGAAATGCTTTACGCATACCACCCCGCCCCTCCCCCCCGAAGGGGAGGCGGGCGGGGTGGTTATGTGGGACTCCCCCGCCCTTGAAGAGGACGGGTATACCCACTAAAACCCCGGGATGTTCTCTCCTGCTGGCCATGCGAGCAGGGTCGCGGGACCGCTGTCGCATTTCTCCGCAACCCCGCTCTAGCCTCGTTCGCCCGAGGGCAAACCCGCCTCCGCGGAGGGACGCACTGGAACATACAGCGCGCCCCCCCCCCCCCTCCTCGGGCCTAAGCGCCGAAGCACCCGGGCCCCCCCCATCAACGTCCAGCTCCCGAACCTGGCCACGAATCCACCGTATGGCAGTTGTCCGGGAGCGGACTTCGCCTCGGGTCGGCTTGCGCCTTCCCCTCACCTCCTCGAGTCCGCACGACTGTGCTCGGACCCCACCTCCTCGAGTCCGCACGACTGTGCTCGGACCCCACCTCCTCGAGTCGGCGCCGCGCACCACGACCCCCCCTCCACGTCCAACTCCCGAACCCAACCACGATCCACCGTATGGCAGCTGTCCGGGAGCGGACCCCCTCCTCGAGTCGGCGCCGCGCGCCACGACCCCACCTCCTCGAGCCTGCGCCGAGCGCCCGGGCCCCCCCTCCACGTCTGACTCCCGAACCCAACCACGATCCACCGTATGGCAGCTGTCCGGGAGCAGACCCCCTCCTCGAGTCCGCACGACTGTGCTCGGACCCCCCCTCCTCGAGCCTGCGCCAAGCGCCCGGGCCCCCCCTCCACGTCCGACTCCCGAACCCAACCACGATCCACCGTATGGCAGCTGTCCGGGAGCGGACCCCCTCCTCGAGTCGGCGCCGCGCACCACGACCCCACCTCCTCGAGTCCGCACGACTGTGCTCGGGCCCCCCCTCCTCGAGCCTGCGCCAAAGCGCCCGGGCCCCACCTCCTCGAGTCGGCGCCGCGCGCCACGACCCCACCTCCTCGAGCCTGCGCCAAGCGCCCGGGCCCCCCCTCCATGGGAGAAGAAGATATCTGAAAGAAGAAGAGTTAAAAGACACAAATGAAAACACAAGAAATGAATGATACGTGAAAATAGACGGAAAGATGAAAAGAAAGAGGAAGAAAAATACGTGGGGATGAGATGATAATGGAAAGGATGAAGATGAAGATGATGAATAGATACATAGAGTAATAAATAAACATACATATCAATACATAATGATCCGGTGTGAAGACCGCCGCAAAGCAAGCTTTGCGACAATCTTCACCCCGGCTGCCGCGGCGCCCAGGGTTTTAGTTACGTCTGTTCCAGAGGGGACCAGACCAATAACAGGCAGCAACCACGTGAAGGATTACCCTGGACTTGCCTTGAGGATCATCACGACTTGCGCTCTCCCTCAAGACCGACGCCTCCGCACCCATCGCGGGATGGGTACGGAGGGCCCGGGTTTACGCGTCAGTGACGGATAAACCCAGACCCGCCCATGCACCCCAACCTTTTTTTTTTTTTTTTTTTTTTTTTTTTTTTTTTTTTTTTTTTTTTTTTTTTTTTTTTTTTTTTTTTTTTTTTTTTTTTTTTTTTTTTTTTGACCCGGGGAAATGCTTTACGCATACCACCCCGCCCCTCCCCCCCGAAGGGGAGGCGGGCGGGGTGGTTATGTGGGACTCCCCCGCCCTTGAAGAGGACGGGTATACCCACTAAAACCCCGGGATGTTCTCTCCTGCTGGCCATGCGAGCAGGGTCGCGGGACCGCTGTCGCATTTCTCCGCAACCCCGCCCTAGCCTCGTTCGCCCGAGGGCAAACCCGCCTCCGCGGAGAGACGCACTGGAACATACAGCGCGCCCCCCCCCCACCTCCTCGGGCCTAAGCGCCGAAGCGCCCGGGCCCCCCCCATCGACGTCCAGCTCCCGAACCTGACCACGATCCACCGTATGGCAGTTGTCCGGGAGCGGACTCCGCCTCGGGTCGGCTTGTGCCTTCCCCTCACCTCCTCGAGTCCGCACGACTGTGCTCGGACCCCCCCTCCTCGAGCCTGCGCCAAGCGCCCGGGCCCCCCCTCCACGTCCGACTCCCGAACCCAACCACGATCCACCGTATGGCAGCTGTCCGGGAGCGGACCCCCTCCTCGAGTCGGCGCCGCGCACCACGACCCCACCTCCTCGAGCCCGCACGACTGTGCTCGGGCCCCCCCTCCTCGAGCCTGCGCCAAAGCGCCCGGGCCCCACCTCCTCGAGTCGGCGCCGCGCGCCACGACCCCACCTCCTCGAGCCTGCGCCAAGCGCCCGGGCCCCCCCTCCATGGGAGAAGAAGATATCTGAAATAAGAAGAGTTAAAAGACACAAATGCAAACACAAGAAATGAATGATACATGAAAATAGACGGAAAAATGAAAAGAAAGAGGAAGAAAAATACGTGGGGATGAGATGGTAATGGAAAGGATGAAGATGAAGATGATCAATAGATACATAGAGTAATAAATAAACATACATATCAATACATAATGATCCGGTGTGAAGACCGCCGCAAAGCAAGCTTTGCGACAATCTTCACCCCGGCTACCGCGGCGCCCAGGGTTTTAGTTACGTCTGTTCCAGAGGGGACCAGACCAATAACAGGCAGCAACCACGTGAAGGATTACCCTGGACTTGCCTTGAGGATCATCACGACTTGCGCTCTCCCTCAAGACCGACGCCTCCGCACCCATCGCGGGATGGGTACGGAGGGCCCGGGTTTACGCGTCAGTGACGGATAAACCCAGACCCGCCCCCATGCACCCCAACCTAACCTTTTTTTTTTTTTTTTTTTTTTTTTTTTTCCCGGGGAAATGCTTTACGCATACCACCCTGCCCCTCCCCTCCGAAGGGGGAAGGGGCAGGGTGGTTATGTGGGACTCCCCCGCCCTTGAGGAGGGCGGGTATACCCACTAAAACCCCGGGGTGGACGACCTCTCCGCTCTGGGACAGGGCCACGGGAACACTTTCGGAATCTTCCGCAACCCTTCCAGCGGATGACCGCGATCTTTTCGCAGGTCTTCGTCTCCTCCTTTGACTCTCGCTTTTAGCTTAGCGTGTCTGTCGCACTTTTCCTCGCTGTCCGTCATAGCTTTTACTACGGCTGGCAGCGACAGATCAGCTCCCACTGTTGCGACCAACTCCGCCCGTAGTTGGGCCCACTCTGGGCACTCCGACAGCGTGTGCTGTGCCGTGTCTTCAGCGTGGCCACAGTGGTGGCACGCAGTGGTGGTTTCTCTGCCAGCCACCTTGCACAGATACTTCCCGAAACAACCGTGCCCCGAGAGGATCTGTGCAAGTCGGAAGGAGATAACTCCATGCCCTCTAGACAGCCAGTCTTTCAATACTGTCTTCAGCGCTTCGATGGTCCGGTGACCTGCGCTTGGCTCCTCGAGTCGTTCGCGCCATTGCCTGAGGAGCTCTTTGCGGGAGTTTTTTCTCCACCGCCTAACTTCCTCAGGCATTAGGTTGACGTTACGGCGTCGCGCCTCCGCCCTCCTTTCATACACGTCCGCTAGGACCTCCGCTTCCAGGTCCCACGGTGGTGTCCCCGCTAGCACACATGCCGCCTCAAACGAGACCGTGTTATAACATCTGCCCGCCCTGATCGCCATGACCCGTTGCGGCCTTCGCAGAAGGGCCTTGTTGTGGTTGATCAGGGCGTCCACCCAGATGGGCGCTCCGTACAATGCCATCGACTTGACTACCCCCGTATACAGGCGGCGAGCAGTCACGTCCGGTCCTCCGAGGTTCGGAAGCAGCCCGCTCAGCGCCCCAGCCGCTCCCATGAGCTTCGGGGCCAAGCGGCAGAAATGCTCCTTAAAGTTCCACCGACTGTCAAGGACTAAGCCTAGGTACCGCATTGTTGCCTTGACGTCGATGGAAACTCCGCTCACCACTAGGTTAGCCCCAGGTGGCGGTGCGTTCCTGAGCCCATGGAAACACAGAGCTTCCGACTTATTTAAAGCAACCTCCAGTCCCAGCTGCCGAATTCTTCTCACCACCTGGGCAACTGCAGCCGTTGCCAGCATCGCAGCCTCTCGGTGTGATTTGCCACGAGCGGTGACCAGTGTATCATCTGCGTAGCAAATCACACCGACCCCCGGCAGGTTGTCTCCTCGCAACACCCAATCGTAGCCGATGTTCCACAGAAGCGGCCCTAGGACCGACCCCTGTGGAACACCGCACGTCATTTCTCTCCGACCCCATTCCTCACGCACTGGGTACTTTACTGCCCTCTCCGACAGATAAGCTGCCACGATTTTGCGTAGGTGCTGAGGTACGCCGTGGTATTTGAGTGCCTCTCTGATGCAGCTCCAAGGCAGGGTGTTAAAAGCGTTGGCGATGTCCAGGGAGACCGCCATGACGACTTCCCCCTGTGACACCGCCTCGGTGGCAAGGGCTTTCACCTGCGAGATAGCATCTATCGTGGACCGGCCCCGACGGAAACCAAACTGGAGGTCACTCAGGTCAGGTCCTTCTCCTTCCAGGTGCCTGACTAGGCGGGCCGAGATAACACGCTCGAACAGCTTGCTTATCTCGTCCAACAATACAATTGGGCGGAACGCTGACGGAGAGTCCATCGCGCGCCCATCCTTCCGAATCAGGACCAGCTTCCCCGTCTTCCAATCTCTTGGGAAGCGTCCTTGCTCTAGGCAGGCACTAAACAGCCGCCTCACTCTGGGTTCCAGCCCTTGGTCCTCCCCTTTCAGAACAAGCACCCACACTCTTCCGGGTACGCCGTCGGGACCGGGGGCAGAGTTTTTGGCTTGTAGCCTCAGCACCGCCGCTCCCAGTTCCCCTTCAGATACCTCGGGTACTATCTCTTCTTCGTTTTCTTCTACAGTGCCAGCTGCCTGGGTCATTGGCGGTGGCACAGGTTCGTCCCTGTCTGGGAAAAGTCCTGCTACAACCTGCTCTAAGAGCTGGGGCTGTAGACTCTGCGTCAGAGGGGGGGCCCAGGGCCGAAGCTTTCGCCTCACCATCTTGTAGGGGCGTCCCCATGGGTCCCGGTTTAAGGTCTCCAGCATGTTCCGCCGCGCTTCAACCTTGGCCTCGCCTATGCCTATTTGAAGGGCTCTCACCCGCTCCCTATAGGCAGCGTAGAACGCAGATTCCTGTTCTACGTCCCTTACTCTCCTTCTCCTGGACCTCGTGTACCGGCGTCGTGCCTCTACGCACGCTCTCCGTTGCTGCGCGAGTTCTTCCGACCACCAGTACACTTGTCGCCTAGGCGGGCGTTGAGCCACTCGTGGCATGGCAGCGTCACACATCCGCGCCATTGCCTCCCCGAGCCACTCCGCCTCCCGTTCCACCTCTACCGGATCGTCGGGACCTGAGATCCACGCCTGCACCAAACTGGCTTCGAGCAACATCTCTCTGTCAAGGCGCTTAAGCGCCCAGCGTGGGCCATCTCCTCGAAGGGACCTGTGCTGGCCCATCAGTGTCCCTTGGGGCGTAGATACGTCGAACCTCACGTATCTATGGTCCGATAGCGTTTCGACTTCGTCCAGGACTTTCCAGCCTTGGATACGCTGCGCGAGCGCCGGGTTGGCAAATGTCACATCGACTATTGAGCCGCCCTGTTGTCTCACACAGGTGTCGACTGCCCCCCGGTTGATTACCACTAGGCCAGCCGCCGCTATCCACTCCACCAAGGCTTCCCCTCGCGAGTCCGTTGCTGGAGATCCCCATGCTAGGGCTTTAGCATTGAAATCTCCAGCAACGAGGACATGATTACAGCGACCCTGAGTCAGTAAGGCCTCCAGTTGCAGCAGGAACTGCTCAAACTCAGTAAGACTGCGATTTGGCGAGAAGTACCCTCCGATCACCAGAACATCAGAAATGACCACCGCGACACACCCTCGTCCTTTCACTATCTTTTCGAAGGGTGGGGAGCTAGCAGTGGTTTGAGAGACAATGGCTACTGATGCCTCGTAGTCCGCCGCCCAGTCGTCTCTTTGCGGGATGAGGTACGGCTCACTCACCACCGCTACGTGTATTGACCACTGCGCCATACTCTGAATCAACAGATCCTGAGCTCTGGCGCAGTGGTTTATATTCGCCTGCAGAAAGTGGATGGCCATACTAATCCGTGGCCATCGGTACCTGCTCGGCACGAGAGAAAGGGCGCTGCATGCTGCTTCTGAAACCAGCTTCAGCTCTTCTACCTTTCTTCACTGCCTTTTGAGTAGTGCAGGTTTTGCTGCCTACCGTGTGTCCCGCAGGTTTATTTGCTGCTGCACACAGGGTGCAGTGCGATGCATCCGAGCATTGGCTAGCTTTATGGCCCGGCTTGCCGCAACGGTAGCATTGGTTGCTCCGGTCTGTTTCTGCAGAGCACTGGCTCCTGACGTGTCCGACTTCATGGCACCGGTAACACATTTTAGCCCTCGGCTCCAGCAAATGGACTCTCGCCGAGACCCATCCCACCAGCAGACGGCCAGCTGTGGCCACTTTCTTCGCCGCTTCTACCGGGCAGCGCAACCACAGTGCCCCGAGCCCATTATAGTCCCGGTGCACTACACCGCACTTTACCGAGTCCGCGTGACACCCTCCCGCTCTTCCCACTGCAGCTGCGACCTCCTGGGGCGTAACAGAGTCGTCAAGGCCCAAGATACGCAACTCTGCGCTTTTGACAGGTCTGGAGATCTGCACAGCGTCAGAAGGCAGGGATTCTCGCAGCTTTTCAGCGAGCTCATCCGCCTTTGCTCCACTGGTCGCCCCTGGCAGTTCCAGGATCCGCGCCCCGGTGGCAGCTCGTCGAAACCGCACACCTAGGATGCCAATATCATCCAACTTTATTTTTGCTTTGGCTTCCGCTATCACCTCAGCATACGTCACGCCTCTCTCTTCTGCCCCTGGCTGCAGCGTGATTACCACGGCCGATGAGTGAGCAGGGCGGAGTTTGGCCGCTCTAAGCTGGGCCTGCGGCCTGGCCTGCTGCCTGGCCTGTGGCCTGGCCTGCTGGTTGGCCTGCTGCCTAGGCTGCTTCTCATTAGTCACCTTCTTTTTCTTGGTGGCGCTTCGCTTCGTCACCGTCGTCCATCCGTCATCCAGTGACTTGGGCGCCGGCGGGAGGGAGCAAGGAGTCATCTCCTTGGGAGCTGAGGCCGCCTCAGCAGCAGCTTCTTTTTTCTGCTTCATTTTCTGCTCCTTCTTACTCTTACCCTTACCCTTTTTTGTTTCCGGTGCAGCGGGAGCGGCAGATGTCTTCCCCGGTGGTGACGACGTTGACGGCGCAGGTCCTGCCCCTGGTTTGGGAGCGGCCTTCTTCACCAACGACGACGGCGATGACTGCTCGCCACTTGGCCCCGCGATCGCCTGGGTTCCCAGTGCTGCTGCAGCTGTAGCAGCTGCTGCGGCGGCGTTCTTCCTGTCGGCTGCAAGAGGTGGCCGAAGGCGCTTCGCTGGGAGGAGGCGTTCCTCCAGGCCTTCCAGGCGAGCGTTCATCATGCCACCTACTTGTAGCATGATGGAGCGGATCAGGTTCTCCTCCCTCATATTCGGCACCTCCATCCTCCCAGAACTTGGCGGCTGGGAAGCTGGGAGGGACGGGACTCCCAGGTCCATTGCCGGTCCGTTTCTAATCTCCTCCCGGAGTTCCGCCAGCTCTCTGCGGAGGGCGCTTACTTCGCTCTGAAGACGGGTGTTGGCTGCCTGAATTCTGGCGGTCTCCTCCGTCGTCGTCCGTTTATGCAGAGCCTCTGCTGCAGCCTTGATAGATGTCGCAGATTCCTTCAGGGCACGTACGGCCGTGCCCTTGAGGTTCTTCGACATCGTTGCGACCTTCCAAATCACATCGACATCTTCAAGAACTCGCTGGTTGAGGGTGATTGCCATTTGGCCTTCGTCCTCGATCATCACTTCCATGCCCTGTGCGGCTCTACGCCGACTGGCCCGCAGGGCTGCCTCCTCGATTACGTCGTCCGCCTCATGACGACTTACTTGCCGTCTCTTCGCTAGAGACTCCCTGACCCTAAATTTATCTGTAGGATCCAGATCCCTTGCCCTCGCAGGCACCTTGCTTCCTGCAGACCTACTTCTTTCGCCGTCACTCGATGAAATCGAGCTGAAGCGGCGCTTCCTCTCGGGTTCTCTCCAGAGGCGACCCCTGGCCTCCCTCTCCCGAGCCGGGTCTCTTGTTCTCAGAGCTCTAACCACGTCTCGCGAAGCGACCGTCTGCCAGCTCATGTCGGAATCTGTGTCCGACAGATCGGCCATTCTTGCGGAATCGCCGGGTTCCTCTCCTTCCTTGTTCATCGCCGGTGGAGTATCGCAGCGGGTCAAAACCACGCGCGCTTCCCTTCTCGTTGTCAACTCCTTGTTATCGCCAAGGCTAACAGCCGGGTTGACCGTTGCCCTCGCAACAGTCTTACCCTCGTCTTTCTCCAGTCCCATCGTCACCGTTTCCACGTGCAGATCAGAGTCCGTATGGTCGCCAAGGTCGGTTTGAGGGCCGAGGCCCTCGTGGCAGTTGTTGCCCCCCCCAGAGTACGTGGGGCAGCCTCCACAGCCGGAGCTGGGAGGGAGGGATTCCCCATTGCTGGGACCCTCCTGGGTAGTCTTACTCGTATTACAACTTGCCATGTTTTGGTTTTTGTTTTGTCAATTTTAAAGGCATGACGGCCTGAGGGGGTGGGTGGCTTAGCGATCGGCTTCCCCCGATCACGCATCTACAGGCAACCACCAGACCTTTTAGATTGGGCAAGGTTAAACGAAAGAAGAGAAAGAGAAAAGACACAAATGAAACACAAAGAGATGAGAAATGGATGATATGAATACAGGAAAACGGAAGAGAAGAAGCGAAATACGTGAATGATAACATATACATATAATAATAAAATAAACATACATAAATAAATAGATGATCCGGAATGAAGACCTTCGCAAAGCAAGCTTTGCGGCGATCTTCACCCCGGCTACCGCGGCGCCCAGGGTTTTAGTTACGTCTGTTCCAGAGGGGACCAGACCAACAACAGGCAGCAACCACGTGAAGGATTACCCTGGACTTGCCTTGAGGATCTACACGACTTGCGCTCTCCCTCAAGACCGACGCCTCCGCACCCATCCGGGATGAGTACGGAGGGCCTGGGTTTAAGCGTCAGTGACGGATAAACCCAGGCCCGCCCACCCCAACCTAACCTAACCTAACCTAACCTAACCTAACCTAACCTTTTTTTTTTTTTTTTTTTTTTTTTTTTTTTTTTTTTTTTTTTTTTTTTTTTTTGACCCGGGGAAATGCCTTACGCATACCACCCGGCCCGAGGGGGTGGGCCGGGTGGTTATGTGGGACTCCCCCGCCCTTGAGGAGGACGGGTATACCCACTAAAACCCCGGGATGTTCCATCGGCTAGCCATGGGAGCAGAGTCGCGGGGCCGTTTTGTTACTCTCCGCAACTCTGCTCTAGCCTCGTCCGCCCGTGGGCGGACCCGCCTCAGGAGGGACGCGCTGGAACATTAGCACGTCCCCCGGCCGTGGAGGACCCCCTCAATTAAGAGCAGGGGCACCAGCTGCCCCCGCAACTGGCACCCCGGGTCCTCCAAGCGGAGACGGAGTGCGGGCCCTGTTGGCCCGCCTCCGTATCCGCGCTCTCCGGAGCGGCAGGGAGAGGGGATCCTGTTCCCTCTCCCGCTCCTCGGTCTCCCTCTGCGACATGACGATTTCGCAGAAGGAGACCACCGCCTCCCAGGACCCCTCGTCGGCGACCATCTTGGAGATGATGGTCGGCAGCGAGAGGTCCGCACTCACAACCGCGACGAGGGCTCGCCGCGGTTCCGCCGCTCCTGGGCACGCCTCCAGTACGTGCTGCGCTGTCTCCTCCGCGCAGCCGCACTGGTGGCAGGCCGGGGAGGCCTCTCTTCGGGCCACGTTGTGCAGGTACCGGCCAAAGCACCCGTGGCCGGTGAGCACCTGCGTGGCCCGGAAGGTGAGGGCCCCGTGTCGCCTCCGCACCCACTCCGGGAGGAGGGGCTTGAGGGCCTCCAGAAGCCGGCGAGCGCCGGCCCCTCTTCTTGCCGGCCCCGTCAGGAGCCGGTCCCGCCAGGCGACCACTGCACGGTCCCTCGCGTCCTGGCGCCACCGCACCACCTCCTGTGGGGCGGGACGGAGGTCCCGCTCCCTGGCCCGCGCTCTCCGCCAGAAGACCGAGGACAAAACCTCGGCCTCCATGTCCCAGGGTAGGGACGCGGCGAGAGCGCAGGCGACCTCGTGTGAGAGTGTGCGGTAGCCCCGACACACTCTCACCGCCATGGCCCTCTGGGCCGCAACCAGGACGGCGGTCTCCCGAGCGTCGAGAGACCCCGCCCAGATCGGGGCCCCGTAGAGGGCCATGGAGCGTACCACCGCCATGTATAGGCGGCGGCAGCTCCCGTCCCCCCCTCCCAGATTGGGGAGGAGGCGGCTCAGGGCGGCCGCTGTCCCCGTCAGCTTCGGGGACAGCTGCCGCAGGTGGGCCCCAAATCGCCACCTGCTGTCGAGGACGACCCCTAGATATTTGAGGGTCGTCCCGACGGGGATGGCAGTTCCGCCAACCACAATCTGCGCCCCGGCCGGGGGCGCCCTCCGCGGACCGTGGAAGCAGATGGCCTCCGATTTATGGAGGGCCACCTGCAGTCCCAACCGTCGAATCCTGGCGACGACCGCTGCTACTCCGGCCGTCGCCAGGAGCACCGCCTCCCGGTAGGTCGCCCCCCGGGCGGTCACCAGCGTGTCGTCGGCGTAGCACGTGACGCCGACGCCACGCAGGTTGGCTCCTCGGAGCACCCAATCGTACCCGAGGTTCCAGAGCAGGGGTCCAAGCACGGACCCCTGTGGAACACCTCGGGTAACGGCGCTCCGTCCCGCCGCCCCCTCCCGGGTGGGGTAGACTACCTCCCTCTCTGAGAGGTAGTCCCCCACCAGGCGCTGAAGGTACCGGGGCACTTGATGGTGCCCCAGCGCGCCGCGGATGACGCTCCAGGGGAGGGAGTTAAAAGCGTTGGCGATGTCTAATGACACCGCCAACAGGACCCCACCCCCGGAGCACGCCTCCTCCGAGAGGTCGCGGACGGTAGCGATCGCGTCCACCGTCGAGCGACCCCTCCGGAACCCGAATTGATTGGGCGCCAGATCCGGGCCCTCTCCCTCCAAGTGCCTGACGAGGCGGGACGCTACTACTCGTTCGAGGAGCTTCCCCGCCTCGTCCAGGAGCACAATCGGCCGGTACCCGGCCGGCTCATCCGCCGGCCGCCCGTCCTTCCGCAGAAGGACGAGCTTCCCTCGCCGCCACCGCCCGGGGAATCGACCCTCCCGGAGGCAGCGGCTGAAGAGGGCCCTCACGCGGGGCTCGAGGGCGTCCATGGAGAGGGCCCACGCGCGGCCGGGTATGCCGTCAGGCCCCGGCGCCGTGTTCTTGGCCCTCATCCGGAGAATGGCCGCCTGGAGCTCCCCGCCCGAGACCTCAGGCACCTCCTCCTCGTCCCGGGTCACCGCCCGTGAGGCCGCCATGGTGGGAGGGACGAAGTCGGTCCCCGGAGCTCCGGGGAACAGTCCCTCGACCACCCGCCGGAGGACATCCGACTGGAGCGTGCTGGTGGCGGGGGGGGCCCAGGGGCGGAGTTTTTGTCTCGCCAACCTGTACGGCCGCCCCCACGGGTCCTGCTCCAGCGACTCCAGCAGCTGCCTCCAGGCAGCCGCCTTGGCCTCCGCAATGGCGACGCGGAGGGCCATGGACGCCTCCCTATATTCCGCGTAGAGGGCGTCCAACGTCGCCGTCTCCCGCCGCCTTCGTCGCCGGTACCGCTGATGCCGGCGGCGCTTCGCCAGGCACTGACGGCGGAGTTCGGCGACCTCCGCCGTCCACCAATAGACCTGCCGCTTCGGCGGCAGGGCCCTGACGCGGGGCATGGCGGCGTCGCAAACGTGCGACATCGCCTCGCACAAGCTGTCCGCCTCCGCGTCCAGGTCCACCGGCTCCGGGGGCGGGGCGTTCCACGCCTGGACCAGGGCGGCCTCTTGTAGCCGCTCCAGATCCAGGCGCTTCAGGGCCCACCTGGGACCGACGGTCGGGGGCGGCCCTTGGTCCTGGGCCGCCGCCGCTGAGGAGACGCTGAACCGGATGTATCGGTGGTCCGACAGCGTCTCCTCGTCCACCAGGACCGCCCAGTCCCGGACACGGCGTGCGATCTCGGGGGTAGCGAACGTGAGGTCCACGATGGACCCCCCGTTATGCCGCACGCACGTGTCCTCCGACCCGCGGTTGAGGATGGTGAGGCCCACCTCCACCATCCACTCCTCGACCGCCCTGCCCCTCGCGTCCGTCGCCGGAGACCCCCACGCCGTAGACTTGGCGTTGAGGTCTCCGACGACGACGACAGGCCGCGGGCGGTTCTGGCCGACCAGGGTCCCCACCTCGCCGAGAAAACGCTCGAACTCGGCGAGGACCCTGTTGGGGGAGAAATACACCCCCACGACCACCGCCTCGCCAACCCAGGCCGCCACATAACCCCTCCCCCTTACCACATTGTCGAGGGTGGGGGAGGGTGCCGGCGACTGGGTCGTTATGGCCACCAAGCCGTCCCGGTCTCCCGCCCAATCACCCCTGGGCGGGACCACATACGGCTCGGCGACCACCGCGACCTGGATCAACCGCTCCGCCAGGGATTGCAGGAACAAGTCCTGAGCCTGCGCGGAGTGGTTGATGTTCGCCTGGAGGAAAGTTAGGTGCATCCTAACTTTCCTCCATGCGGACCACCTGCTCCGTTACGGAGTTGGCCGGCTGCGACCCGGCCGTGGCCTTGGTCGCAGCGGGCTTCTTCTTCGCCTCTTTTTTGGCCGGGGGCTTGGCACACGCCGTGCCCCCGGTGAGGTGGTCCGCCTTCCTCCCCGCAGCTGCGCACACGTTGCAGTGCGGGGGGGCCGTGCAGGCAGCGACCTTATGGTCGCTGCTGCCGCAGCGGTGGCATTCACCGCTGCGGTCCGTTTCCGCCTGGCACTGAGCCCGAACGTGGCCCAGTGCGTGGCACCGGTAGCAGCGGCGCGGCCTCTCTTTGAGGACGCGGACCCGCGCCGCCACCCACCCCACCTGGACACGGCCACCCTTTGCCATTATGGCCTTGGCGGCCGTGGCGGGGCAGCGCACGAAGGCCGCCCCTACGCCCGCCCTGCCCTTCTTGATCTCCCCGACCTTTATATCGGTCGGGGGGCAGTTTGCGGCCTTGGCCAGGGCCGCCACCAACTCCTCGGAGGTGATGGAGTCCTCCAGGCCCTCCACCCGTACGTCTACGGTGGTGACAGGCCTGGAGATCTGAACCTCCTCGGCACCCTCAAACACCTCCCTGAGCCTGCTGGCCAGGGAGTCCGCCTTCTCGGCCCTTAGCTCCCCGGGGACCTCCAAGACACGGGCCCCGGTAGCAGCCACCCGCACCCTGAGCGGGGGCACACCCAGCGCGCCAAGGTCGATGCGGTTACGCGCCTCCGCAAGGACCTTGGCGTAGCTGATCCCCTTCTCCTCCGCCCCCGGCTTCAGGGTTATCACAACCGCTGCTGTGCGCGGTGGTGGGCGGATTTTTACGGCCTTGGCAGCCTGCTGCCGGGCCTGCACTGGCACCACCTTCGGCGCTGCCGGTCGCCTGGGCGGGGACTTATCCCGGGCCCTCGCGGCCGGCTGCGATCCTCCCTCTTTCGGAGTCCTCCTGGTGCCCTTCCGCACCACCTCTGTCCAGGGCTGCTCCGCTGGAGCCTGAGGACGGGGCGGGAGCTCGGCGGGCTCGGCAGCGGCAGCGGGGGCCGCAGCTTTCTTCCTTGCCACAGGCGTGGCAGGGGCGGTGGAAGTTGCCTCGGCGGCACCCTTCCCCTTCTTCTTCTTGGAGCCCTTCTTGGGCTCCGCAGGGGGTTCGGATGGCACCGGGGCCGCCTTCTTCGCTGTTCCTCCCTTTTTGGAGGAGCCTCCCGGGGGCTCCCGGGCTCCACTCGTGGATGGTGCCGATGGGGTGGGCTCCATCGGCACGTCCCTTGCGGCTGCCTCCGCCTCTTCCCTCCGCCTTTCGTGGGCGAGTGGGGGCCTGAGGCGCTTTTCAGGGAGAAGCCTCCCCTCCAAGCCTTCAAGGCGGGCGCTCACCATGGTGCCCACCTGCACCATGATGGTCCGCGCGAACTCCTCAAACATTGAGGTTGGCGTCAACTCCGGGGCCCCAGCCAGGGCCGGCACTTGCGCGGGAGTCGCCCGTTGCTCGACCAGTTTTCGGAGCTCCGCGATTTCCCGACGCATAACCTCCTGATCCGCCACGAGACGAGCATTGGCCGCCTCCAGACGGGCGACCTCTTCGGACGCGGTCCGACTCCTCAGCTCGGCGACGGAGAGCTGAATATTCTCCGCCGCCTCGTTAAGGGCCCGCACAAATGTGCCCTTCAGCTGGCCAGACCGGGCGGCCACCATGTGGATGGTCTCCACCCAGCCCAACACCGTCTTCTCCAATGCAGCAGCCGTTTGGTCTTCGCTGCTCGCTGTGGCAGAAGGGCCCGGCTTCAGGTAGGCCGCTCGCGCCTTCTTCTTGCGCCTCACGTCCTCCGCCAGCTCTTGCTCCGCCTGGAGCCTAAGCTGCTCCTCCCGGGCTGCATTGAGCTCCCTCTTGGCCAGCGCCAGCCCGACATACTCGCCCGTCGTGGGCGGTCTTCCTCGGCCTCGGCGCGTGGCCTCTTTCGCCGCAGGCTCCAACACGTCATCGGCTGCCCCGCGCTCCAGGGAACGCTTTCGCCATAGGCGACCGGACACCGACGAAGCCGGCGAGGGGTCCCTCGACCCATCGGTCACCGTGACCATACTGACCTCGGAGTCAGACTCCGAGGCCGACAGGTCCCTGCACCTAGATGCCTGCAAGGCAACTACCAGTCGTTGGCCCTTCCGGGCTTCCGACCCGCTGCGAGACTGGGTTCGCACCCCCTCCACCGCAGCATCAACGTCGCAGCGCTCAAGCACCACACGTCCCTCCTTCAAGTGAGCTAATGCTCCACTCTCCAGGCCCATTGGCCTCTCCTCCGTTGCGTCAATTTGGTTTTTGTTTTCAGGTTCCATATGAATTCCCACGAGTATGGGGGATATAAAAGGACCATCCAGGCAGTGCCCCCTGTACCTGGACTAGCCTAGCGTAACCCGCCCGGAGGTCGGCCGGTATCCGGACGGGAGAGCAGTTGCGACCTGGCGCCGCTGCGCCGCCACCACCGTGCAAGCCGGGAAACGGCTAAACACGGTGATGTCGACGAAGCGGCCCCGTAACCCCTTGGCCATTCATCCCCTCGCGCTAGCTCTGCCGCTTGGGATTGGGGGTAATTTTTTATAGAGGTTTTCTTCCTCGCACCCGGGCGGTTAAGCCAAGGCCTCGGTCCGTCGAACGTCGCGAGACGTGACCACGACGCACGTGTTGACGGATTACGATATGGACTGCAGGTGGTAACAGCGAACTGCCCCCACCCACAGCCGTCGTCCAGCGGTTAGGCCGGACCCTCGCGTCGCCGCTACTCAGCATAAGGCCGAGACGCCGACCGAGTTCCGCAACCAATCAAGGTCGCCGCGACTCGCACCGCCGCTACCCGGAAACGTCCGGGACGCCGGCCGAGCCCCCACACGGATCGCCAAAGCGATCTGCCCCATCCACAAGCAGTGGAGAGGCCCACAACGGGCGCACAAAAGCGCCCAACGCTCGCGTCGCCGCTACTCAGCATAAGGCCGAGACGCCGACCGAGCCCCGCAGCCAATCAAGGCCGCCACGACTCGCACCGCCGCTACCCGGAATGTCCAGGACGCCGGCCGAGCCCCACAGACCGCCGAAGCAGTGCCCAGACCCACCGCGACCTCATCCACTGTGCCCTCTGCTGATCAGAGGGACACGCGGAGACGCCCAGCAGGCCCACCACGGACGCACAGAAGCGCCGCTCGCTCGCGTCGCCGCTACTCGACATACGGCCGAGACGCCGACCGAGCCCCGCAGCCAATCAAGGCCGCCTCGACTCGCACCGCCGCTACCCGGAATACGTCCAGGACGCCGGCCGAGCCCCCACGGACCGCCAAAGCAGTCTGCCTCGATCCACCAGCGGTGGAGAGGCCCACCACGGACGCACAGAAGCGCCGTTCGCTCGCGTCGCCGCTACTCGGCATACGGCCGAGACGCCGACCGAGCCCCGCAGCCAATCAAGGCCGCCACGACTCGCACCGCCGCTACCCGGAATACGTCCAGGACGCCGGCCGAGCCCCCCCGGACCGCCGAAGCGGTCTGCCTCAATCCACCGAAGTGGAGAGGCCCCCCCGTCAGAATTCGCCGCCGTGACCTCGGTCACGACGTTGCCCAGGGTGCGCCACGAGGAGGCTTCTGACATGCACCCCAACCTTTTTTTTTTTTTTTTTTTTTTTTTTTTTTTTGACCCGGGGAAATGCCTTACGCATACCACCCGGCCCGAGGGGGTGGGCCGGGTGGTTATGTGGGATGCACCCCAACCTAACCTAACCTAACCTAACCTAACCTAACCTAACCTTTTTTTTTTTTTTTTTTTGTTTTTTTTTTTTTTTTTTTTTTTTTTTTTTTTTTTTTTTTTTTCCTTTATGGATACCACCCGACCCGGGGGGGCCGAGTGGTTATGTGAGAATCTCCGCCTTTGAAGAAGGCGGCCTACTCACTAAAACCCCGGGGGTGTTCTCTCACCGCATGTGGTGTGGCCGCGGGATCGTTAGACACGCACCGCGACCACACCTGCGGGCGCCCTGGACTGGGCTCGGCCCTGGAGGTGTAAAGTGCCTCCGCTCTCCGCTAAATGCGCTCCGGAACACTTCGGAGCGCATTTCAGCTCGGGACTCTTGTAAAGTTCGGGTGGCGGATCCCCCGATCCGCCACCCGAGAGTCCCCGTTGACAGTGTATAAGGCTGTCAACGTTTCGCGGTGTCCATGGCCTCCTGCCGTGGACACTTCGGCTGTGAGGGGCGGGCCCTAGGGCCAGCTGCAGCCTTCTTTATTCTCTCCCTGGTCTTCTTTGGAGGTGTAGCAGGGCAGGCCTTCCCACCCATACGGTGGTTGGCCGCCCTCTTGGCGACATCGCAGATGGGGCAGTGGGGATCGGCCGAACACTGCGCCGCCTTGTGGCCTGCCTTGCCGCAGCAGAAGCAGAGTCCGCTGCGGTCAAGGCTAGACGTGCAGTTGACCCCCACGTGCCCGGGCTCCAGGCAGCGGAAACACCGTGGTGCTCTGGGTTCCAGCATCTTCGCCTGCACTGAAACCCAGCCCACCAAGAGCCGCTTCTCCACGACCTTTTTGGCTGCAGCGACTGGTACGCTCAACCAAATCTGGCCTTGCCGGCCGGGGGAGCGCGTCAATTCGCCCGCCCTTATGGCGTGGTTGGCGCAGCCACCGGCATCAGCCACGGCCTCGACCACCTCTTCCTTGGTGACCGAGTCATCCAGGCCAGAGATGCGAAGCTCCACGCACTTCTCTGGCCTGGAGACCCGAACCACGTCCTCCCCAACAGCCTCCCTGATTTTGGACGCCAGTGTGTCTGCCTTGTCGGCACTACTGGCGCCCGGCAGGATCAGGAGTCGGGCCCCGGTGGCTGCGGTGCCAAATCGGAGGCCCTCAATTCCAATCTCCTTCAAATTTATCTGCCGTTTTGCCTCCCCGAGGACTTTGAGGTATGTCACCCCACGCTCCACCGCCTCCGGCTGCAGGGTGAGCATTACTGCAGTCGTGCGAGGCGGGTGGAGCTTGGGCAACTTCTTCCTCGGGGCCGCCTTTTTCTTCGGCGCCGCAGGAGCAGTAGCGGGCTCCACTGCGGGCTTCACAGCGGCCTTCTTCGCCTTCTTCTTGGTGGCGCCCTTGCGGACCACCACGCGCCACGGCTCCTCCATGGGCTCCGACGGAGGCTGGGGCTCCAGCCGAGGGCTCGGCTCTACAGCGGCCGCCCTCTTCGTCTCGGCCTTGGCCTTCTGTGTCTTCTTCGGCTTAGTGGAGGGCGCAGAAGCAATCTCCGCCATAGTCTTCGTCGGTGGGGGGTGGGTGGGGCGTGATGCCGCCGCAGGAGCAGCAGCTGCAGCCGCCTCGGCCAGCTTCCTGTCCGCGGCCAGTGGTGGCCGCAGACGCTTGGCCGGGAGCAAGCGCTCCTCGAGCCCCTCGAAGCGCGCATTGATCATGGTCCCCACTTGGACCATGACCGTGCGCGCGATGTCCTCTAATGACGGGGCCGGAGCTGGAGCTGGCTGTAAACGGGCCAGCTCCTTCCGGACCTCGTCCAGCTCCGCCGCGAGCCGCGCGTTTGCGGCCTCGAGCCGAGCGACCTCCTCGGACATCGTGCGGGTCCTCGCCTCGATAAAGGAGACCTTTATGGCATCTGCTGCCTCGTTCAGGGCCCGCACGAAAGTCCCCTTCAGGTTGCCGGACGTCTCTGCGACCCGCCGGATGGTGTCTAAAGACTCGGACACCACCCTCTGCAGGTCCAACGTTTCGGGCTGCTCCCGCTCCTGCCTCGTCAACGCCGGTGTGCGGAGGATGGCGGCTCGCGTCGCTCTCTTGCGTCGCGCATCCTCCGCCATTCCCCGTTCGGCGTCAAGCCGAAGCTCCTCCGCCTTTGCCGCATTCAATGCGGCCTTGGCTTTCGCCAGACTGACGACCTCGTCGGTGGCCGAGGGACGAGCACGCCCCCTTCTCGACGGCGACGCGTCGTCAAAATCGTCCGAGTCGACGCAGGCGGTCCTCTGCCGCTTGCGCCACCCACTTGGCGATGACGTTCGCGATGCCATGGTCCCGAAACTCATGCCCGAAGCCGAAGACGACTCGGCGCGGCGCCCAGGGTTTTAGTTACGTCTGTTCCAGAGGGGACCAGACCAATAACAGGCAGCAACCACGTGAAGGATTACCCTGGACTTGCCTTGAGGATCATCACGACTTGCGCTCTCCCTCAAGACCGACGCCTCCGCACCCATCCGGGATGAGCACGGAGGGCCTGGGTTTATGCGTCAGTGACGGATAAACCCAGGCCCGCCCAGGCCCGCCCAACCTTTTTTTTTTTTTTTTTTTACCCAGGAAAATCCTTTATGGATACCACCCGGCCCGGGGGGGCGGGGTGGTTATGTGGGAGTCCCACGCCCTGGAAGAGGACGGGTATACCCACTAAAAACCTGGGGTGTTCTCTCGCCGCATGTGGTGTGGCCGCGGGATCGCTAACGCACGCTACCGCGACCACACCTGCGGGGGCCCTGATGGGGCTCGGCACTGGAGGTATGCCCTCCCTTCTCCGCTAAATGCGCTCCGGAACACGGTACGGAGCGCATTTCAGCTCGGGACTCGTGTAAGGTTCGGGTGACGGATCCCCCGATCCGCCACCCGAAAGTCCCCAATTATGACGGCACGGGGGGGGCCCTAGAGCCCCCGCCGGCCGTCCCTCTTCCATTCCTCCCCTTCGGAGGCGCCTTGAGGCAGGCCTTCCCGCCTAGGCGGTGATGTGCGGGCCTCTTGGCTGCGTCGCACACGGCGCAGTGCGGCTCTGCCGAGCATTGCGCCGCTTTGTGGCCGGCCTTGCCGCAGCAGAAACAGAGTCCGCTGCGGTCAAAGCCGGACGCACAGTTCGCCCCCACGTGTCCCGGCTCCAGGCACCGGAAGCATCTAGCCGCTCTGCGGTCTAAGATCTTCGCCTGGGCCGAGACCCAGCCAACGAGGAGCCTCTTCCCTATGGCCTTTTTCGCTGCGGCGATGGGGCAGCTCAATTTGATGTGCCCATGCCTGCCGGAGCGCACAATCTCGCCCGCCCGTATGGCTGTCGTGGCGCAGCCGCCTGCCGCGGCCACGGCCTCCACCACCTCGTCCTTTGTGACTGAGTCATCCAGGCCGGAGATGCGCATGTCCACGCACCTCTCAGGCCTGGAGACCCGGACGACGTCGTCACCGACGGCCTCCCTGATCCGCGACGCCAGAGCGTCTGCCTTGTCGGCACTACTGGCGCCCGGCAGGATAAGAAGGCGGGCACCGGTGGCTGCGGTGCCGAACCGCAGGCCGTCGACGCCAATCTCCCGCAGGTTTATGCGCCGTTTGGCCTCCCCGAGCACCTGCAGGTAGGTGACCCCACGCTCCACCGCCTCCGGCTGCAGGGTCAGCATGACTGCAGTCGTGCGAGGCGGGTGGAGCTTGGCCACCTTCTTCGTCGGGGCCGGCGCGGCCTTCTTTCGGTTTTTCGCCACAGGAGCAATGGCCGGCTCAACTGTGCGCTTCCCCGCTGCAGCCTTCTTCTTCTTTTTGTGGGCGCCCTTTCGGACGACCACGCTCCATGGCTCCTCCATGGGCTGGGATGGCGGCTGGGATGGAGGCTGGAGCTCCAGTTGAGCGCATGGCTTTGCAGCCACCTTCCTCACTGCCCTGGCCAGGCCATCGTAGTCCTCAGTAGAGGAGGGACGACCACGCCCCTTCCGGTCCTGCGACTTCGCCGACGGCGACGCGTCTTCAAAATCGTCGGAGTCGACAGCAGCAGCCGCCCTCTGGCGCTTGCGCCACCCACTCGGGGACGACGTTCGCGATGCCACGGTCTCGAAGCTCATGCCCGAAGCCGAAGACGACTCGGACAGAGTTCGAGGCCGTGGCACCACACGACCCTCTCCCTTCTCCTCACCAGGAGTCTGGCACCGCGTCAAAAGAACGCGTGCCTCCTTCACCACAGTAAGCGATGTCTCGCTTGCGATCTCGGAGTCCGTTGGATGTATGCGTGGGTCGTCGGGTTGAGGGCCGAGGCCCTCATGGCGGTTCTTGCCCCCCCCAGAATACGAGGGGCAGACTGACCCAGATGGGCCAGTGAGGGATTCTCCTGCCTCTGAGAGGCAGGTACCCTCCTGGGGTAATAGTTTTTTGAGACTCGCCATCATGAAGTTTGCCGGTTTTAAGGCTCGGCAGCCTGTCCCCACAAACGTCATGGAAAATGATAACAAGAAGATAAGAGAAAAAAGAACAAAAGACACAAATGAAACACAAGAAATGAATGATACACGACAACCCGAAAAAGATGAAACATATACACAGAACAACACAATAAAATATGGAAATGATGATGAGATGGATGGTTGATGATAGATGAGACATATACATATAATAATAAATAAACATACATGTATACATAACCGTCCGGGCAGACCACCCTTCCTCTGCCCAGACCCCCCCCCGGCCCCTCCACAGTGCCCTCTGCTAATCAGAGGGACACGCGGAGAGGCCTCCCCAATCGCCCATGAGACCCCGTGCCGTGAAACACGACACGGAGCCCCATGGACGACACCGCGGCGCCCAGGGTTTTAGTTACGTCTGTTCCAGAAGGGACCAGACCAATAACAGGCAGCAACCACGTGAAGGATTACCCTGGACTTGCCTTGAGGATCTACACGACTTGCGCTCTCCCTCAAGACCGACGCCTCCGCACCCATCCGGGATGAGTACGGAGGGCCTGGGTTTACGCGTCAGTGACGGATAAACCCAGACCCGCCCGATAAACCCAGACCCGCCCAGGCCCGCCCAACCTAACCTAACCTAACCTAACCTAACCTGCTAGCCGGCTCGGCTCGGCTCGGCTCGGCTCGGCTCGGCTCGGCTCGGCTCGGCTCGGCTCGGCTCAATAAAAAAAAAAAAAAAAAAAAAAAAAAAAAAAAAAAAAAAAAAAGTGAGGTCATTTTCCAAGTTCGATCTAAGATTGCTTCATCAGGTCATGGTTGCCTGCACCCTCGCCCCGGGTACGAGTGAGTAAACGCATTCAAGCAGACTTTTTGAAGTACTTAGATTGCATCGAGGAAAATGCTGAGTTTCGAGATGTATAAAAAAAAAAAATAAAAAAAAAAAAAAAAAAAAATTATTATTGATGCAGACTTTAATACGTATTGTTTTAAGCCAAGACATCTTATTATCTCTTCTAAAATAAAGCTGCGTTAACACCAGTCAAATCTTTAGGCCAATAATTAACTGAACTTCAACCATCATTGCACGAGCGAGCACAAGCAAACAGAATATTGTAAAGCTCTTGGATCACACGGCTGGCAGGCAGTTCATATGACCACTGCCACCACCACCACCATCTCAATCACTTCTGTTACTCTCACCAAGCAACACTCCCACTTATTATTATGTTCAACACACAGTTAAGTATACACACAAATGTGTATGGCCCTGCTGTGCAGTAATCATCTACACATAATCCACCACCACCATCACCATCAGTGTTACTACCACCAAGCAACACTCCCACTTATTATTATATTCAACACACTATTCAGTACACACACAAGTGTGTATTGCCATGCTGTGCAGTAGGCATCTGCACACAGTCCACCGCCACCCCCACCACCACCACCATCACTGTTACTACCTCCAAGCAACACTCCCATTTATTATTATGTTCAACACATTATTCAGTACACACACAAGTGCGTTTTGCCATGCTGTGCAGTAGTCATCTGCACACAGTCCACCACCACCACCGCCACCGTCAACCGTGAGCAAGTACTCACCACAGAGACCCTGCGGGTCATCGGACGCTTATCGTTGTTTTACTAACTCCAAGATCACGCTTCATTGCTTGAGCATAGATTGATTAGACTGGTTGCTTGCATTCGCTCGTTGGTCCCGGGTACGAGCGAATACATTCAAACAGGCCTATATATAGGGTCTATCTTGGATGACATAGCGCAAAAAAAAAAAAAAAAAAAAAAAAAAAAAAAAAAAAAAAAAAAATACTGGTTCTTTCTTATGGATTATACTGTAGAAACTTTTCCTGCATTTTCATTATTCGAGTAAACTGACCCATACAAATGTATAGGTTGGTTATTATCGTAGGAATGTAGGATATTATTATCCTTAACCCGATCCATATCACTAAATTATTGTAATTCATGATATAATATGCCAAGTTTAAGCCGACTTTTTAAAAAGGAGAACGTTTTCAACGTGGCTAGATTGTGTTATTCTTCATTTTGGTTATGAGATTTAAGTGTTTGACTTGTAAGTACTACATACTTACCGATTTACAGTGATCAGTACAAGAGGCCTTGCGCATCATGTCAGGTAGAGATACAAGTGTGCATAATTTATGGTTAGTCCTCAAAGGGCCAGGCAGATCTTGTCCTGGTTTGGTATATCAAGTGTAAATGGGGCTTTTTATCAGTTATCGCTCTACAGTCTTTACAATAAAGCTTGTTTATTGGAACATCATATTTATATATTCATCCACTGCTGTAGCGGCCGTGCGTGAGTCCTCGCTGCGAGAGCCTGTTCAAGCACGCACAGATTATTGGACTTCGAGTTTTAAAAAAAAAAAAAAAAAAAAAAAAAAAAAAAAAAAAAAAAAAAAAAAAAAAAGGAGGCCTTTTTTTCTCACCCAGCCCAGGCACTAACAATAGTAAACTCCATTATTGTATGTGCATCATTGCTTCTGCATAATATATCCTGATTGCTTGCACTCACCCGCCCCGGGTACGGGCGACTACAGTCAAAGAGAATTATTATGAATGAAGCGCTTATAGATAATCACTCATAAAATATATATTAGGCAAAAACAACTACATAGCTGCTCTTAACCATCGTGATGGACCGCGGAAACCCCCAAGTATGCATACCGTAGGAACACAGACGAGGGACGTCTCTCGACAGTAACCGGCGTCAGGATATCGCTCAACAGGTATAGCGCAGTGCCGAGTGCGTTCTCTGCAACGCGAGTCTCGGTGCGGCGCGGGCGAGCTCACCCGCCACATTGGATGTAGATCGGCGCGCCGCGCGGCGGGCAGGCTAGAACTAGCCTGCTGCTGCATCGCGCTAGCAAACTATCATATTCTTTTACACCATAAGTGTGCACTTATGTACATACACAATCTTATTGGGTAATTTTAGCTAGTCTTTTACTGGCTCGATAGTAAAAGTTGATGAAATAATAATATTCATTATTTATATTGTCAGTAACCACTGGCGGCCGTGAGTAATGGAGTCTGTATACTCACCACACCATAGAGACCCGCCGCCGTCGCGACAGGTGTATTCCTCATCGATATATATCCGTGCGCTCCTCGGAACGTTTCTCACGGCTAGTAACCGCGAGATTGCTGAGAGTCGAGTGTTCAAGAATAGGCTTTCTTCTCACCCTGACACCAGCAATACTTTCCTCCAAGATTATGCTTCATCGCTTGCGCATAGACCGTTTGCCTGCACTCGCTCGCCCCGGGCACGAGCTAATACATTCAAACAGATTTATTATGAAGCACTTGAATCACAGCGCATATCAAAATCTTGTCATAACTACAATAATCAATAACTATCGTGGTTAAACATTATATTTTCATAGTTTCAGTAAACTGCTCTATAAAAATGCAATGCATCGTAAGAACACAGACGGCGGCCGTCTCTCGTCGAACGCGCAAAGTACAAGCGCCGCCCGCGTCGCTTCCGTCTGCGTTCTATGACGATACATTTCTATTTAACTACTGTGATGTCGCTTCGGCTAGATAAACAACATCATTATGGATAGGTGCATTGCAGTTTATACATTTTAGTTAATGTATCCATGTTATGTACTTCCTATAATAGTACTGTAGGCAGGTACCTAAAATGGTCGTGATGATTCCTCAACGATATCCGCGTACTCCTCGGAGCTGCGTCGGGTGTAGAATTGGATGTATCCTCATCCAGGTTCCAACAATAATTTATTCCAAGATTATGCTTCATTTCTTCGGCATAGACTGGTTGCTTGCATTCGCTCGTTCCGGGCACGAGCGAATACAACAAATAAAACATTATCAAGCGCTTGGAAACAGCGCAGGAAAATACTAATAATACCTAGTCAGGTCATAAATTCTGTCACATGTTTTATATAAAATAATTGAAACAAGTTTATTCATTATGTAACCATTTATATACCAAAATGAACTTAACAAAACATAGATTCATATGACACTAAAGTTTATTCAAAATGACCTCCGTGATTTTGAATACAGGCCTTCAATCTGCGCGGCCAGTCGTCTATCGCAGCACGAACGAGGTCCATGTCAATATCGGCGGCTGCCTTAATCAAGGATGTCTTGAGTGACTCCAAATTGGGATGAGGCTTTGAGCACGCCTTTTCCTCCAAGTGTTGCCATATCTTGTAATCTAGCGGATTCAAATCTGGACTGGAGGAGGGCCAGTCTTCGTGCCGGATGAAGTCGATTTCACGCGCCGCCAGCCAGTCTTGTGTGCTCTTCGCTCTATGAGCTGGCGCCGAATCTTGTTGGAATACCCAGTGCCTGTTATTAAACATGGTATGAGAAACAGGTTCCACAAGGTTCGTCAGGACTGTATTTTGATACACAACTGCATTCGTTTTTACACCTTTCTCACAAAAATGTACCTCTGTAAGCCCCAATAAGACACTCCCAACCATACCATGAGCGAGGATGGAAAATGACCTCGTTGGACACGCGGAATACGGTTGCTCGCTTCTTCACTACTGTGTGCGTACACCTTATCATTTTGTTTGTTGTAGCTCTCTTCTACGGTAAAAATTTTTTCATCCGAAAAAAGAATTTCCCGATATTTTTTTCCCGCGTACCGCTTCAACAAAGCGCGGCATCTCTTCAGTCTCAGGTCCATTAGACGAGCATTCAAATGATGTCCTGTTTTTCTTCGATATGCCCGAAGCCCTAAGTCTTCATTTAACACCCTTTTCACCGTGGTTCTGCTTAATCCCATCTGAAGGGCCAACAGTTTCTGCTTACGTTTGGGATTTCTTTGAATTCGCGCCTTCACAGCTTTTATCACTGCTGGAGTCCTAACAGACCGAGGGCGACCACTTCTTGACCTGTCATCTACACTAGAGTCTTCATTGTATCGTTTGATGGTACGATAAACGAATCTCTTGGTTATATTCAAATTTTTCAGTATGTCAAAAATTTGAATTGGCGCGTAACCGCAACGATGCAACGCAATAACTGCAACACGGTCTTCTTTAAGCGTCCACTCCATATTTAAAAATGAGTAAAATTCTAAAAAGTATACATTTTTATTTTCATGAACAATTCGAAATTCGAATTCAATAAACTTTTTTGTGGCCAGCATTCTAAAAGAAAAGTTTTTACTGTGTGACAATACTTATGACCTGACTAAGTATATTCGCTTCTAATTTTATGTAATTTTCGTATTTTTAGTATGCTTCTTTCCATTGCCTTCTGACATTTTACTTGGCCGCTTATTTATATTTTAATAATTATTTATCAACAAACTTTCTGTAAAAGAGAGACAGATTTCAAAAATTTTTGCATCAGCAGAATGCTATTATAATAATATTATCACTGAGTAAAACAGCTAAAAACGGGTCTAATTCACGCACTAACTTACTTACCTACGTAACAAACTTTCTAATTTAATGACTTACCTCGTAGACGCGTCGGCAGAGTTGCATCGACCGCGTGGTCAAGAGAAGACTGGGGAAAGCGGGTATCAACATTGCGAGCGGCTGCAGTAGGTACCTACTAGGTAGGTAACGTGTCCTCGAAGATACACTCAAAGATAAGTCACGCCATAGGTAGGTGCATACTACTCTAATAATCGGATCCCATGAACCAGACAACCTACACCCATCTTTCAGATTGAAATTCCAGTAGGTGTGAGTAGGTAGGATATGTAGGTATATATCACAACTTTTTACGGCAGATAAACTGCGTTGCGAGACTTGTGCATTTTTGTACATGTAATGTTTTTGATGGGATGATTATTTACGTTATCAAAAACAACACAAACATTAAAATATAATTTATTTTTCTAAAAACTAACAATACGAATCTGCACTCTGTAATAATAATTATGAGCATCTACGGTCATCTCTTCACATACAATTTAATATGCCGTAACGAACGAGAAGCGATCGTTACGTACCTATAAATAAAATAAAAATGAGGAGGGAGATGCCCACCGCCGCGCGCCGCCTACACGACGTCTACAAGAAGTGCGCGCCCACCCCGAACTGCAAGCCGGGCGCGCGCACGTCCCCCGCGCGCGCCCGCAGCGGCACGCAGTAGTTGAGCTCCAGCCGCGCCACGCGGCCCAGGCGCAGCGCCACGCCGGCGCCGGCCGCCACGCGCGCCGCCGCCAGCGCCCGCAGCGCGCCGCCCGCCTCCGCCGCCTCCGCCGGCGCCGCCAGGCAGCCCGCGTTCAGGAACACGTGCGAGCGGAACAGCTCGCCCAGCCCGCCGCTCGCCGGCCGGAAGGGCAGCGGCGCGTACAGGTGCAGCCCGGCCGCCCAGTAGGCGCGCCCGCCCGTGGCCAGCCCGTCCGCGTGCGGGCCCACGCCGCGCTGCCGGAACCCGCGCAGCGTGGTGGGCCCGCCCAGGAACAGGTGGTCGGGCAGCTCCGTGCCGAACACGTCGTGCAGCACGCCCAGCGCGCCCGCCGCCTGCAGCACGGCGCCGCCCGCGCTCACGTTGTGCTGCGCCTTCAGCTCGTTCTTGAGGTGCGCCACGCCCCCGCCCAGCCCGCACACCTGCGCACGCGACGTGGCGTCAGCCGTCGATGCGTCGAGCGCGAACGCGTCCAGATTACAATTCGAGAATCGATCGATGCGGGTCGTCTTCCCCGGCGACGAACGGAATTCGTTGAAATATTCCCGTTTTGCCACTCGGCGGATGATGAGAAGAAATTCGATCCCCGATCCCCGCTAGCCGTATACCTCACTGGAGAACTGCACGAAGGCGCCGCGCGTCGGGAAGATGGGCTCGTCGCGGTGGTCCACCGTCACCGTGTGCCGCAGGATCGACTTCATGGCGGGACCTGCACCGAGAGAGCGGTCAGCGAGGCCGACGGGGGTAGGACGGCGCCGCGCGAGCGGAGCGGGGGGACACTCACCGCTGCTCTCCCGGACCTTGAAGCTGGTCGTCTTGCTGAGCACGGACGTGTCACGCACCATGCCCTCCCACTGCACGCTGTGGACGGTCTGGAAGCGAGCGGACGGGTGAGTAGGCGCGCGGGGGCGGGCGGGGCGGGGCGGGGGCGGGGGCGGGACGCACCGCGGGCGAGGTGCGGAAGGCGAGGTCGAGCAGCAGGCCGCGGTCCAGCAGCCGGTAGCCGGACCACGGGTACTCGTGGTTCTGCTGGTACAGCGACGCCGACAGCCTGCAACACAGGGGGCGTGAGCGCGCGCGGGGGCGGCGGCGCGGGGAGGGGCGGGACACTCACACGGGCGCGAGCGGCTTGTGCGGGAAGGGCTTGGTGGCGGCGACGCTGAAGTTGGAGGAGCTGCGGTAGCCCATGCTGTACTCGGCCTGCACGCGCTCGCCGCGTCCCGCCACGTTGGGCATCTTCACGCCTGTGACAGAGAGCGGCGTTCGATGGAGCCCGACGTGCGTCGCGGCGGGGGCGGCGGCGGGGGCGGCGGCGACTCACCCAGGACCAGGTTTCCCTCGTTCTCGCTGACGGTGGTGTTGACGCCGCCCACGATGCGAGACAGCTCCTGCACCCGGAACGTCACCTGCGAATGTATCGTTACAAAACTGTAATCCGAGCAGAGAGCGGGAGTCGTCCGGCGGCGGCCTCGGCGCGCGGCGCACCTCGAGCCCCTCGGGCGTGGCGCCGGGCCCGGAGGACACGTCGATCAGCACTCCGATGTCGCGGAAGCACCCCATGGAGTCCAGCGCGCGGCGCACCTGCACACAACACGCACGCGTCAGCCGAGGAGCCCCGGGCGGCGCGGGGCGCTCCGGAGGCGCCGCGCTCACCTTGTGCGCCCGGAGGATGACGTCCTCGAAGTCGGTGGCGTGGAACAGGTCGTCCACGGTGTTCCTGATGATGTCGTCCTTGGTGCGGTCGAGCCCGTCCACGTGCACGCGGTCCACGCGCGCCTGCACACGGAGCATACGTCACTACACCCGCCGGCTACACCCGCCGGCTACCCCGCACGCAGGGAGGGGGAGGGGGAGGGGGGGGGTCCTACCCGCACGCCGTTGAGCCGGATGGTGGGCTTGGAGACGGGCCGCTCGTCCAGCTCCATGGGGTCTTCCAACTCGAACAGGCCCCCGCCCGCATCCGCCACGCTGTCGCTCTGTGGACAGATGTAAAGTAAAAGTAGCAAAGTCAAAGTAGGAACTCTCCAAAGTCTCAAATTCTTAACTAAATGGTCAGATGCACACTGCACTTTTGCACTCGAATATGCATATTATTATGTATCTATGTGTGGGAAATTGTACAAGTGGTGGGTTGGAAGTCTCACTGATGTGATGGAGCACCTAATGCTCAGATATATTATTTCCTTCTTTTATTCAGAAAATTCTGGACATGTCAGGAAAATTCCTGTCCTCTGGTAACCCTACCTACAATTATAAGCCCCCATGACCTGCCGTCTGGGATGCGACCCTGAGAGTGATTCTAACATGAATGAACAATTGATAAATAGTTACATACAGTATTTATTAGTGCTTCTTTATATTAGTTATTTATAGTATTCAATTAATTATTATGACATTGTTTTAAGGACACATTCTCAAAATGAATAGGTAATTATGTAAAGTATCAATATGGTATTGTGTAATAATTATGTTATGTTGATACAGCGATCTTTTCCAACCAGAGCTGCTGCTAACCTTCAACCCAGGGTCAAATCCCAATGGGGGCTGAGTGCAGACTAAATTTCTTTACAAATGTTTTGTGCAATACATCCAAATAAAATAGCACTTATTGACACTTGTTAAGATTCACCCATAATATCAAAACAATTAAAAATGTTGATAGGACTAATAATTACTAACAAATAATGGATCTGTGTTATCTGAAAATAAATGATTATTATTATTATTCTCATCATTTATTTTGTAATCTTAAATTTAAATTTTTACAATATTTTATAAAAACCTAAAAACACTATAAGAAACTTAAAGCTAGGGTACCACCGATAGCGGAGCAAGGCCCAGGCTACCGGTGGTTAGGGCTGCAGAGAGAGGAACCTCCTGACAATACATGCCGTGTCGAGAAGTACTGCCATCTGCATCCGACCCCTAATCCAGCCGTCTAGCGAGAGCCTCTTAAGATGTTGGTCGAGACTCTTCGCTATAAGGCCGTTTGCCGAAACCACTATCGGGACAATGATCGTCGAGTCAACATCCCACATGGCGGTCACCTCATGGGCCAAGTCTAGGTACTTGCTGAGCTTGTCTTTCTCGGCCTTCACGAGGTTCTCGTCATGGGGGATGGTGATGTCGACGAGCACTTATTATTATTTTTTTAGTTTTATAAAGCTATACATTTTTGCTTGTTTTTTGCAAGCAATTTGAGGTGATAATGTCGGCTACTGTTGGCTATTTTTAAACAAACAAAATTAGGTACTTATAAGCAGGAAAATGATCCTAAACACGACCACTTTTCGAAAATTTTGTATAAAGAAGCGATGGGAAATCATTATTACAATATGCTAATAACCTATATTTTTTAATATATTTTTGCATATTTTTGCAGATAAACAAGTAATCATTATCAATAAATCATTGGTTAGTTTTGCTTGATTTGGATACATTGGGTCGCAAAATTGACATATTCCCAACGGCCCCCTTAACCTCCCCATCAAGTGGTCAGTTGGGAATTTAAATTCCCATCTGCCCCTTTGGCTAGAGTAAGGGAGCCGAAATCTGAAAAATCTACTAAAGGCAGGTAATAATAATGTTATATTTAAAAGATGACTGTAAAATAAGTCATGAATGCTCTTATAGATATTTTTTTCAACATTGTTTTTTATATTATTCCATTAGGCCTTTCGAACCATCGTTTTTATAAAGATAATTATTGTAAAAATGTGATGACGACTGTGATAAAAATCCTTAGTCTATTCTTTATTTATTAGGATTACATATTATTTGTTAGGTAAATAATTGTTAAAGACGCTGCGATTGCTGTGATATTATAATATTTAGTGCATCTTGTACCATAGCTTCTATTAAAATAGATGTTTTAAAATGTGATACCTAATTGATGTGATACAAAAAAACCTTTGATGTTGTACCTTAGATATAATTTTTAGGATTTTTTTTAATATGTTGTTGAGAATGTTACTTTGTTCTTATACCTAAAGATATTATCATTTGATTAATATTGCTGATATTCATACCGACTTAGCAGCTGCCTGATTCTATTATAAAAATTTGTATTGTTAATAAATCAGTAGGTAATGGATTTGCTCGAATAAGTTGGCCTTTTGTTTCCAACTGTTCCTTACAAACACTAAATTTTAGTGTAAATGAATATACAGGACCTTTGGAATTAAAATTGCAACAAAATACACTTATGCAAACTCTTTATGAAAAAGGCAATGGGGCCGATGAGAATAAAAAATCTCATCTGCCCCCTTACTCCAGGCCAAGGGGGAAATGGGAATTTAAATTCCCAACTACCCCCTTGATGGGAAGGTTAACGGGGTTGTTGGGAATATATTGCAAAATCGACTGAAAAACAGCTATTTTGTCAGATTTGTAGATGCACCCTTAGTGTTTTGTAGAATTTGGTACCTACCTACTTAAAGGTCTGATGAGGAGCCAGCCGCTGGGCGGCACCTCTATACATCATCATGCAAACTACTGTGATAAACTATGTAGATAATCAGTTAATAAATAAATAACGAATAGGTATCTTTATTTATTGTCTATATCTATAATAATAAAATTAATATGAATAAAAATAATTAGAAAAAAGCCACTAAACTAAAATCTTACCTTAGCGTGTACTGTACCCATACTTATTTATAATAATATTGGGTTACCTATAGTTTTCCGTGAGAAAAACTTTATAGTAAACACAATCTGAAAAAAGAACAAACAATCTGCAATACCTGAATATAGCTATTCTTTCGGTAGAGTACTTTCAAAATAATTTACCTATTTAATTTAGTTTATTTTCATATGTAGTGTATTATTACATAAAAATAGAAATTACTGTACTGTACTGACCTAACCTACAAAAATTTCCCTATTTGTTTGTTATCTTTTTGAGGTTTGTCAATGTCAAGTCAGCCTGACATTTAGTTTTTTTTTTTTTTTTTGTTTTAGTTATGTCTTCGCATTGTTTGTACATTGTAACCATAGACGTAGACTATCAACGGACTTGACAAAAACGTATACCCGAAAGGGACACACTAGAGTACTTAGTACTATTATACTAATTATACTTGGAGGATGTATGTACACAGAGACTACTTATTTCTCAAAAGAAATAATCTATGGTTATGAAAAAATATATCGGTACCGTACCTAAGACCTTATGTATAATTAATTGGAGGGAGTTTTGGCGGGAATCCGATAGTGAGACGTTGTTGGTTTTGTATTATTAGCTCAAACTTGTGTTTCTTCGAGTGTTAATGTGTAATATTGGTGGAATATTAACCATTAAGTGTTCGTTAACGTGCACGAGTGTGGGCGAATGATATAAACTCAAAAAGCGTGTCATTTCGCATTTTTTCCAAAACTCCCAGGAAGTTTCAGTAAAGCGTCCACTACTTTACTGAATCGTGACTGACGATGTAAATAATTGACTTGACTACTTGACCACGATTGCTATAACATTACTGTGACATTCTTAATGTGAAATTAAGAAATACTTTAAATAAAATACTTGACACTGGCTATATGCACAAACCGTGCGAAGCCATTACAAAAAAAAAAAAAAAAACTAATTGGAGTTTTGGCGGGAATCCGATAGTGAGACGTTGTTGGTTTTATATTATTTTCTCAAACTTGTGTTTCTTCGAGTGTTAATGTGTAATATTGGTGGAATATTAATCATTTAGTATTCGTTAACGTGCACGAGTGTAGGCGAATGATATAAACTCAAAAAACGTGTAATTTCGCATTTTTCCCAAAACTCCCAGGAAGTTTCAGTAAAGCATCCACTACTTTACTGAATCGTGACTTTGACGATGTAAATAATTGACTTGACTACTTGACCACGATTGCTATTTTGCTGTGACTTTCTTAATGTGAAATTAAGAAATACTTGTTAAATATAATAAAATACTTGACACTGGCTATATGCACAAACCGTGCGAAGCCATAACTTAAAAAAAATGTAGAAGACCGTTGTATAGGTACCGTAGAACCTTACAACATTGCCTTTGCAGTACAACTCTGCCAAAACCCGAAAAATAAACAAAAGTTGTCGTGGTAAATTTAGTTTATAAGATAGCAACAGTTTTGAGTGTTTGGGTATATCTCAGACATATATATGGCAATACAAGCTATTAGTTCTGTTCCTAACTTCGCTGAATTTCTTGACAGCGGCCATCAAAGTAGGGGTAGTCGAAGGTGGTGTCAATTCCGTGTCGCAGATTTTACCGTGCTATTCCCAAAATACTTGTTTCAGATGAGTCACATTGCATGTGCTTAAAAACGCTTTACTGGCGATGAGTTTAATTCCTGATTCTGTGCTGTAGGTCGCTTTATTACGAAGAAATGTAACTGGGCAAAGTAATGAGACATTCCGCAGCAAAGAGTTTGAAACATTGCCCACCGCAAAAATGGTGTTAGGATTGACACTTTTAGAAATTGAAAATTCTGCATAAGTACATACTAATTATAATAATAAATAATAGGTAATTATTGCACAATAGGTACCTACCCAGGTATTAACTTAATTTGAGAAGAATATGGTGGTAGTCTAAAATATATTAAGTAGGTAGGTAAGTACCTATGGTACATCAATAACTTCCTAAGCTATTGCTTTGAATATTATTTACAATTCCTAACTAAGTAGGAACAAAGAGATAAATTGATACCTACGTAATATCTTGATAGGTAGGTACTACCTAGTTACCTAGTTAGGTATATTTAATATATTTTTTTCATTGTTTGTAATAATAAATTTAAATAAATCTACAAAAATATAATATTAAGATTTTTCTTTTGTAGCAGCCCTAGCACCTCACATCACTTTGTATGGAAGTAGATCTGGAGGGTAGTACAAAATTGCCCACCTCATTTAAAAAAAAACTATAAGGTATTTTAGCTTGTTGTCAACAGGGTTTTCATCTTTACACCATTCCTCAAGATATATTTTATTATCAGAGCAATAGAGCTTACGGTTTCTCGAATATTCAAGGTGAGCAATGTTGTAAGAAATGGCTGATAAAGTTGCCCGCCTCTTTGACCGTAATTTTATCCGTCTATATTTAACATAATGACAATTTGTTTGGATATATACATTCCTTTAATTGCGCTTTGTATAACTGTATATTTACATTTTGAATGAAGCTAATCCTTTTTGAGCTATCATAAAAAATAGTAAAAAAGCGGGCAATGTTGCAAGGTTATACGGTAGTACTACTACTAGTAGTATTGATCATGAGCCTTACAGCTATGTTTGAGGTAAGCAATAAGTAAATAAGTTCCGTTGTAAAAATCATCTGTATTTATTAATAATCCAATACAAAATTTTAAAATATAAAATTATAACATCTCATTTAAATATTATAGAGAAAGGTAAAATCGCATATTTAAAGTAACAACAACTACAACTCGTACACCACTTAAAACTTTATTATAGGTATATAATTTAAATGTATAATAATATACAAAATAGGGACAGATGAGCGATTAATTAAGGAACGCCCTATTTACCTTCGTTTCACGAGAGTAGCATTCGTTAAAATGTCTTTAGCAGGTGTATTATACATTTAGAGAATAATTTAGTATAATAAGATAATTTTAGATTATAATTTTTTATATACTTGTCTCTTTTCTTCTCCGGATCTTGAGTTAAATGTCAGATCTGTAAATGAATAATCTGAGATACCTACTTTTTAATTTCGGCTATCCTATCAAAGCAAAGGCAAAAAAAATTCTGAGTCAAAATTTCTGACAGCAGACAGTGTCTCCAGATTGGGGGTTTTTTCCCACATTGGGGAAAAATAAAATTTTTGGGGAACGTATTTTACTTTGGCGAAAGTTTGGGGAAAAATGTGAACACATTTTTACAAAAAGATAAACAAGAAACACGAAGTAAATCTCATAGATTAAAAATCTTTAGGTTTTTAATCTCACGCAGTGGCAACG
The DNA here is from genome assembly GCA_905147375.1 of Hylaea fasciaria. Taxonomy (NCBI): domain Eukaryota; kingdom Metazoa; phylum Arthropoda; class Insecta; order Lepidoptera; family Geometridae; genus Hylaea; species Hylaea fasciaria. Next base: position 9,986,057 of record LR990211.1, on the reverse strand, counting down.
GTGCTGTATGGTATTCTGCTAATGATACGTCAGCATGCAAAATTTAAAAATGTGTTTTATAAAATAACTATTCCATGGAAAACTAAAATATTCAAATAAGTTTCTTAAAGTGTTCTATATTTTAAGAAAATTATGTAAAATTATAGGTCAGAAAATTTAAACACTGCCCATTGTATGTTCAAGGAGCGAAGTCGAAAAATATACATTTAAATTGTATAGAACTTTTTGTTGAAACATGTCTAGAAATGTCAGACATTATCAACCTGCAATACTTACTTATTTTGAAATTTATGAGAGTATATCTGATACCCATAGTAGAACATTTTTTTTGTTTTTTGTCGATCTATCTAAAGTTCTATATAGGTAATCTCCGAAACTGCTTGACCGATTTTTACGGTTAATTTTTTTAATTTTAATTTAATTAATAGGTAGCGGAGACTACTGTGCATATAATATGATACTTTTATTCCGATACTCCCACGGGAACAGTGGGATAAAACTCATTTACGTGGGTGATACCAAAGAACGCAGCTAACTATAAAAATAAAATACAAGGACAAATGGTTTTGGGGAAAACTTTAGAAAAATTTATCATTTTGGGGAAAAATTATACCTGATCTGGGGAAATTTCACATAGTCAATCTGGAGACACTGACAGCAGAACTCGCTGTAGTCAAAGAGAATACAAACGCTCTAGTCTCAATCAAAGATAATAATAGACGCTACGCTCTCAATTTAAAGTAGAAAAGAAAAGAAAAAAAATAATAAATAAATATGGATCAGAAGGGAATCCTTAGGATTTGCAAAGAGTTGGGATGCTGCAATGCTTGCTGTCTTCGATACCTTGGTCTCAAAAACCCTGCTGCTTATGAAAACTCGCATGAATATGTACAAAAAGTAAGTTTAGACTTTAGTTAGGTGAACTACAAACATTCCAATACGACACGATGAGTCCTTCGCTCGGGTCAGATATCAATTTTTTATCAATATATATAATAGTTTTACAAAATAACTAAAGCGTTTGCATTGCAAGTAACAAATAGTTCCTAACCTTATTTAGTGAATTGTGTGTAGTTCTTGGAGAGTGAAGAATCGTCAGGTGCCGCCGGCGTGGGCGCTGATGAGGTGCCGGCCAAGCGAGCGCGCACGGACGAGGTCTGCGCCAGCTGCCTCGGCGTGCTGCAGGAGCAGGGGTGGCCCGCCTGCCTCCACATGGCCAAGGAGGCCATAGAGAAGAAAGGGTACTCTCCCGAGCCCAGCCTTTCACACTACATTTGTTTCATATTCATACCAGCCAACAATTTTTCAGGAGTACCTATGGGGCATTTATGTTATACTTAATTATATTCTTCAGGCAACTATCAGAAAGTCACTTGTGTACATAGTAATACAGCTATACAGCACACCACATCCACAGTACCTGAGTACTCCACAGTCGGAATATACTCCCAGGTGATGTTGTTTCAGCCACTATGACAATAAAACACTAGTATAGTAAACCTTATGTACTAGACTCAGTTAGTCTTTTGAAAAATTGGTGCATTGTCATGAAATATTGCCAGACCTTGGTAACTATGAGATTTTATTATTCGTGGAATAATAGTGCCTATCCTATTATTAGTGTAATTTGTGTGTATCTGCTGTGTGTATATTGTTTCAATCCACCATGTTAGGTGATTTGATGCATTTCTGTTTCAGTTACGAGTGCCCGACATTTGCGTGCGCGCTATCGGCGCCCATAGCGACCATACTCAGAGAGAAGGCAGTTACCGCCCGACTGGCCGATGCTCTCCGACATTACGATGAGGGTGAGAGTTCTTTATTGGAGATGTGGTTGTTAAATCAGATATTTATTGCAATAAGTTTTCATAGCAACAGAGTTAACCTGCGATGTCGTCCGACAGACGCAGTGACGCCGCTCAAGGAGGCGTGGAAGTGGGCGTGCGGCGGCGAGCTGGCGCGGGGCGTCGGCAAGGCGCTGGACTCGGGCGCCGTGGCGCCGCTGCTGCTCACGCTGCACATGGAGTACCCGCACGAAGCGCAGGTGCCGCCCGCCCCGCCGCGCCCCGCCCCGCCCCGCCCCGCCCCGCCCCGAGCACGCGTGCGGTGCCCACTGACCCGTCGCCGCCGCCGCCCCGTTGCAGGAGTTGGAGACGCTGAAGGCGCTGGCGCCGGCGCTGTTCGCGGAACGTGGCGCCCAGCGGCGGCGCTTCGCCGTGGAGTTCACGCGGCGCTCCGCCGAGCAGGCGCTCGCCGGCGCTTCGGCGGCGACGCTGGCGGCGGTGGGCTGGGCGCGGCCGCCGCCGCCCGCCGCGCGCGCCGCGCCCGTCGCCGTCGCCTGCTCGCACACGCCCATCTACCTCGGCGGCAGGTACGCGGCGCCCGCCCCTTCTAGGCCCGCCGGCCCCCGCCCCGTCGGCGTCGCTCTCAGTTCCATTTCGTTGCAGATACGTGAAGCTGAGCCGCACGCTGCCGCAGACGCCGTGGGTGCTGCGCGGCGAGCGCGTCATGGACTCCTCGGTGCAGGAGATCATATTCGAGCCGCTCGCGCGCCTGCTCGGGTGAGCGCGAACGACTCGAACTATCTTCGTTCCGAGGCTCGTGTGACGCCGAAAAAGCGGCTAGTTCCGATATATCGTACGCCGACGTCTCGTGTCGCGTTGCAGGCTGAGCGCGGCCGAGGCGGAGCACCGGCTCAAGTTCATGTCGGCGGGGCGCGAGGACGTCGACGTGCGCTGCCTCGGCTCCGGCCGCCCCTTCGCGATCGAGGTGAGTAAGCGCCGCTCGGCCCCGCTCCGCCCCGCCGCGCCCGCACTCACTAGCCTCCGCCCGCAGCTGGCGGACCCGCGCCGGGAGCCCACGGCGGAGGAACTGCGGCGCGTCTGCGAGGAGATATCGAGCGGCGGCTCGGTGGTCGTCCGCTCCTTGGTGCCGGTGTCGAGGTGAGCGCCCGCCGACACCGACGCGCTCGGCCCGCGGCACCGCGTATAGCGTCCCTCCGATGCGCAGGGAGCGGCTGGCGGAGCTGAAGAGCGGCGAGGAGACCAAGAGCAAGACGTACGAGGCGCTGTGCATCAAGCTGGCGCACACGGCGGAGGACGTGGCGGAGGGCGCCACGCCGCAGTCGGCGGTGCGCGTGACGCCGCGCGACGTGGCCAACGTGTCGGCGTGGCGCGGCGCGCTGCGGCAGCGCACGCCGCTGCGCGTGCTGCACCGCCGGCCGCTGCTGGAGCGGCGGCGCGGCGTGGCGCGGCTGGAGGCGGCGGCCGTGGCGGGGCACGCGGCGCTGCTGGCCGTGCGCGTGAGCACGGACGCCGGCACCTACGTGAAGGAGTGGGCGCACGGCGACCTGAGGCGCACGCGGCCGGCGCTGGCGCTGGCGCTGCGGGCTCCCGCCGACATCCTGGCGCTCGACGTCACGCACGTGCACCTCGACTGGCCCTAGCCGAGCTGCCAATAAACTCCCTTTACGTATCTATTTGTTGTTTCCGTTTCCCGTAGTCGTACCTAGGTCGTTCTGCTATAAATCATCATCATTATCATCACCGTTCTCCATAAGTGCAATAAAAACTGGAAAACTACATAATTTTAGTACAGTTTCCTACACAATATGTATAGACTTATTAAACTACAGTTAATCATCATCACCAGCTTTTTTCATCAGTGTGATAAAAACTGTAAAAAAACTACCTAACTTCAGTACTTACTCCGAAACATGTTAAGAGACACATAATATGCTACAAGGCGTACCTGACAGCCACCTCTATATTATTATCATCATCATCAGCCTGAAGACGTCCACTGCTGAATACAGGCCTCCCCTTAGACCGCCAGTCGCCGCACCGAACGACAGTTTGCCACTTGCATCCCCCGGTCGCCTGCGACTCTTTTGATGTCGTTGGCCCATCTAGCGGGAGGCCTAGGAACTATGTAACTCAAATGAGTCGGATCGTCGCAAAGGGAATATAGTCGTGGCAAAATAGATATTTATGAATGGAGTAGGTATACCTTGCATTAATTCAAATTAATTGCACTTCTGGTGATCTTTTGGCCTGTCGTAGAATAGGTACTATTAAAATAACGTAAATACGAAAGATCACCAGTCTCCTATAATTTTTGTAATTTAATAGTCTAAGATCCCGATATAAAACGACCATCACCGAGCTGGTTAATGGATCAAACATTTATTTTTTATGTATGTAACTTAATGTATCTAAAAATATATTGCAGGGTTGCCAAGAAAATTTCTGTCCAGATTTTTTTTTTATATTTCTCCGGTTTGATTAATAGATTTTACCTGCCTCAAATAAACGTTATACCTAACGGGGTTCATCGGGTGACCTTCAATTAAAAGCAATAAATCACCGTAATAATATATTGCCCATTCCACAACTACATACACACGTGTAGGTATAATATCGGCAAGTATAAAATAATTACTCTACTTATTGACGAGCTACAGCCGTTCCTGTGCGGTGAGTGACGACTGGTGTCGCGAACTCGCGGCATGAATTACTTTCTATAGAGTCGGCAGAAATTAAACTGGAAAAAAATAGGCAACCTAACTTTCGCATATACTATGGGCTGCATCTAGAGCAGCGCCATCTAGTGCCTGACTGACTGACACTAGATGGCACTGCTCTTATTCCATACAATTTCAAGTTTACGTTTACCGGATCGAGATCTAAATAAATTATCAAAACTCACACTAGATACGAATTAAACCTTTTTATGTTCGATGATAACATTTATTTAATCTAAAATATATACAACGGAGGTAAATGCGTGGCTTGTGCGGCGCGACCGCCCGGGGGCAACGTCGTCGGCGTGTGGAGGCGTCAGCCGTCTTCATGCCGGGGCGCCGGCAGTCTTCGTGCAGGGGCGTCAGTCGTCTTCGTGCAGCGTGAACAGCTTGGCCACTTCAAACAGGTCCTCGAACTCTCCGCGCGCCAGCACCTGCGCCCGCACGGAACGTATGTAGCACGCAACACTAGGCGACTCCCAACCGCGCCGCGCCGCCTCCTCCGGCGCCGCGTCGCCGCCCCGGGGCGCACACTCACCTGGCGCGCTACGTGCATGCGGTTGAACAGGTTCCACAGCAGGATGCCGACCACGCGGCTGTCGCGCGTGTAGAACACCACGCCGCGCTCGTAGCGCCGCGCCGCCTCCTCCGGCGCCGCGTCGCCGCCCCGGGGCGCACACTCACCTGGCGCGCTACGTGCATGCGGTTGAACAGGTTCCACAGCAGGATGCCGACCACGCGGCTGTCGCGCGTGTAGAACACCACGCCGCGCTCGTAGCGCCGCGCCGCCTCCTCCGGCGCCGCGTCGCCGCCCCGGGGCGCACACTCACCTGGCGCGCTACGTGCATGCGGTTGAACAGGTTCCACAGCAGGATGCCGACCACGCGGCTGTCGCGCGTGTAGAACACCACGCCGCGCTCGTAGCGCCGCGCCGCCTCCTCCGGCGCCGCGTCGCCGCCCCGGGGCGCACACTCACCTGGCGCGCTACGTGCATGCGGTTGAACAGGTTCCACAGCAGGATGCCGACCACGCGGCTGTCGCGCGTGTAGAACACCACGCCGCGCTCGTAGCGCCGCGCCGCCTCCTCCGGCGCCGCGTCGCCGCCCCGGGGCGCACACTCACCTGGCGCGCTACGTGCATGCGGTTGAACAGGTTCCACAGCAGGATGCCGACCACGCGGCTGTCGCGCGTGTAGAACACCACGCCGCGCTCGTAGCGCCGCGCCGCCTCCTCCGGCGCCGCGTCGCCGCCCCGGGGCGCACACTCACCTGGCGCGCTACGTGCATGCGGTTGAACAGGTTCCACAGCAGGATGCCGACCACGCGGCTGTCGCGCGTGTAGAACACCACGCCGCGCTCGTAGCGCCGCGCCGCCTCCTCCGGCGCCGCGTCGCCGCCGCCCGCCGCCGCCCCCGCCCCCGCCCCCGCAGCCGCCGCCGTCTCCGTCACGTCGGCCGCCGAGAACACGCCGACCGTGGGCAGCCGCGAGTCTATGATTCCGATCGCCTGCGAAACGTCTTCGTTCAGCGTCGCAACAATGAGCGTCGTAGAATACGATACTTACAGATAATAAAATCTATTATATTGTATAGTGTTCAGTCCTTTTAAAATGAGCGTATCGTCTCCAACCGTCGATGAAACTCATGAAATCAGAAATAGTAAATGGCTCACTTCGTAACCGAGGTCGGGGCCGAGGTCGCTCCAGAACATGGGCTGGTGCGTGTAGGCACGCTGCGCGCCCGGCGCCGCCGCCATGTTCTCCCCCGCGCGGCGCCCCGACGCCACCGCGTGGTCGTGGTGCTCCAGCCGCCGCCGCCCCAGCGCCACGTCGTGCCAGCCGGCGGCGTCGCCGGCCGCCCACACGTCGGTGCGCGCCTGCAGCTCGGCGTTCACGCACAGTGCGCCGTCCGCCACCTCCAGCCCCGAGGCCAGCGCCAGCGCCGGGTCCGCCTCCGCGCCCACGCACTCCACCACCACCGCCGCCCGCAGCGCGCCGCCGTCCGCCAGCCGCAGCTCCACCGCCCCGTCCGCCGCCGACGCGCCCGCCACCTCCGCGCCCGCCGCCAGCCGCACGCCCGCCGCGCGCAGCCGCGCCGCCGCCTCGCGCGCCAGGTACGGCGGCAGCACGCCCGCCAGCGGCGCCGCCTCGCGGAACACCTGCGTCACGCGCTTGCCCGCCGGCGACACTGCAACGCGACGGAGACGTCAGCCGCCGCCTCGCGCCCGCCGCCGCCTCGCGCCCGCCGCCGCCTCGCGCCCGCCGCCCGCCCGCGCCGCACTCACGTCTCTCGGCGAGCGCCGCGCTCAGCTCGGTGGCGAGGAAGCCGCCGCCGACGATCACCACGTGCTCGGCGTCCGGCGCGTCCACCAGCCGCGCCAGGCGCGCCGCGTCCCGCGCGTCGCGCACCGCCACCGCGCGCCCCGCCTCGCGCGCCGCGCGCAGCGCCTCCAGCCGCCGCGGCCGGAGCCCTGCGGACAGTCGCGCCGGTCAGCGCGGGCCGGGGGCGCGGGCCGCCGCCGGGCGCGGAGCGGGCGCTCACCGGTCGCCAGCAGGCACTTGTCGTAGGTGAGCGTGACGGGCTCCCGGCCGGGCGCGCTCAGCTCGGCCTCGTGGCGCTCCACGTCGAGGCGGCGCACGCGCCAGCCGCGCGCCGCGGCCGCGCCGCCCGCCTCCGCGAGCCGCTCCACCGGCGTGTAGAAGGCGAGCGGCTCGTACAGCAGCGGGCGCCGCTTGCCGTTCCACTGGCGGAAGGACAGCGCCGGCAGCTCGTCGTCGGACGCCGCCAGCGCCGGCTCGCGCCACAGCTCCTTGCTGAGCGGCGGCCGCATGTAGGGCGGCAGCGGCTCGTCGCCCACCAGCAGCACGGCGGCGTCGGGCCGCGCGGCGCGGATGGCGCGCATGGCGGCGAACGACGCCGTGCCTCCGCCCACCAGCAGGAACTGCACGTGCCGCGGCAGCTCCGCGCCGGTCGCCGGGTACGCCGCCGGCGGCTCCGGCTCCGCCGCGGGCGCCGCGCCTGCCGGCACGCAGCGGACGTCAGGACGGCTCTCATCCCGGCCGGGGCGTGAGCCGCGCCGCTTACCACTCGGAAACGCCGGCTCTTTGTCATCGCTCATCTTCCTGAAGAAGTAGACCCCGCCGAGCGAGGCGGTGAGGGCGGCGGCGGCGGCGAGCCCCCAAGCGCGCCGCGGCGGCGGCGGCGGCGGGGGCGGAGGTTGCGCGGCCGCCGGGGACGGTAGGGGCGTGCCGCCATCCGCTCGCCTCGTCTCGGATGTTGTCAGAACGGTCTATAATAATTAGGTAATTGAACATTTGGTGGTTATTCACATGGTAATTACAAATAACTTTATTTTAGTTATGTTATGTTTATTTATTTTTATAATGTAGCCCCACACAACTATCAATTATGAGGCTTACAAATTATTTATTTGATATGCCTTGTAGTTTTTGGAGGAACAAAAACAGCAGTACATCTATGTTTAAATCAAATTACCCTAGGCACACGGTAGGACAGACAATTACTTCCATATTATTATGAAAAGTGTAACTTTGATAATTATGTTAGCAAGAACTAGGCTCTTGTTTGTGCATGGTGACAGCAAAGAAGCATGCGAGCGCGAGCGCCCGCCGCGCTGCGCGACGCGGGGCATTTTCTATCTCCTAATAACTACATTTATTTTTATTAACTCTAGAATGGCAGGGTTCTTTGATTAATTTATTTAGCCACCACGGATATTATGCAATCCTGAATGAGAAAGGTTGTAGGTACCCACCGTTCGGTATCTTCTTATTTTCCTGGTATGCTTGAAAATGAAACATTTAGGGTACACACACATTCAAATCGTGGAATAATGTCAAAACATACATTTATTGCTCTTCTTGGTGTAGGGGAGCTTATTATTTAGACATTATCGTTATTTGCTAAAACAGTAATTTACACCACTTTTCATTTTAATGGGAACATTGTATGGTGTTCAATCAGCGATATAGTTATTGTATTGTATAGTAATTACCTGATTGGTTGGTGCTGACGATGAGTATCTCTTAATGCCTGCAACACAACATCTCCTCTGTACGATAATAATACCAAGAGTGTGATAATATACACTCCTTGATATGAAACACACAAACTTGCTTCTGTGTAGATCTCACCTGATGCTAAGCAATGATGTAATAATACAATAGTAAGCTGCTAGACACACTTTAGCCCAAAGTGGGGCCAACTCTCAAGGTCTGCACACTGCAGCCCTAACAAGTCTCTACGGCAGATTTTCTGCTAGAGATGGGTTTTATTTTATACACCTGATTAATGAGACAAGTACATTAAACTAGTAACATTCTCAATATTCATGTGCATTTTTAGTTCAATGCGGCTTGCTAGAGCTGTAGCAAACCGTATGTATACATTATACTGAGTAACGGGTGTGCCATCTAGTATTGAGTACCGAAACATTACACACTAATCCATTTTGTTACTTGCATGTTTATGCTATGCTCAAAATGGGTACACCATAATATACTGCACACCTCACACAAGTACAGTTGATGTGTGTATTGAAACATTTGCAGATTGTATGTTTTACGCATGTGTGTGAATTATTCATCAGCATACAGCATCGCTATCTGCTGGCTAGTCCTAGCTGTCATTATGATTTTTCCATCAGAATTAGCTCAGCTCAGGGCACAATTGACTGATAGCTGAGAGCAGGGCGTGAGGACTAAAAAGCTGGTTCCTATACTCACTCAATATCTAATACATGACATCAATACATGTTGTTTTGCCAAAATTTTTGTTATTATTTATTATAAGATATCATAATAGTATCGTTATACAACCTCATAAAACATAGTTTTAGCGGCACGGCGTATCTCACTGATTACCGGCGCAAGTGAATCATATTATTTCGTTTATTTATGCTTTTTCATTGGGCTGCTTGATGGCGGTATGGAGGGACTTTACCTACCATAAAATTACCTGTTTGGTTGTCTAAATGTCTAATTGTCTAAATGTATTGTTTTGATGATACTCGGAAGGAAAGGTGAAGTGTAAGGGGCTCACGAATAAGTCTGTAGATATCTCTCCTCGCCGATACTGAAGCGAGCAGCTCTAGCGCCGGGCTATCCAAAGAAATTGCTGAAACCGCTCTCAACATGCTGATCTGTTTGTTTTCTACTTGTTATTATTTGAATAAATTTTTAGCAATTACTCCCATTGCTACACAACATAAATCTTTTTCTACAACAAATCAATTTATTTTTACAAGTTACTATTTGTAGGTTAGACTTAGCTTTTTTTTTTTTAGTTATGGCTTCGCATGGTTTGTGCATATAGCCAGTGTCAAGTATTTTATGTATTTCTTAATTTCACATTAAGAAAGTCACAGCAATGTTATAGCAATCGTGGTCAAGTAGTCAAGTCAATTATTTACATCGTCAGTCACGATTCAGTAAAGTAGTGGATGCTTTACTGAAACTTCCTGGGAGTTTTGGAAAAAATGCGAAATGACACGTTTTTTGAGTTTATATCTTTCGCCTACACTCGTGCACGTTAACGAACACTTAATGGTTAATATTCCACCAATGTTACACATTAACACTCGAAGAAACACAAGTTTGAGCTAATAATACAAAACCAACAACGTCTCACTATCGGATTCCCGCCAAAACTCCTACTGTAAAGTACTGTATGTACATGTACATAAGTTTTTTTCCCTCTTGTCCATTGGTATAAGGCGCTGTTCTGACAAATGTTAAAACTTTCGGTGAGGCTGCCAGGATTAAAAAATACCTATGTACCACAATTTAATGGTTTTGGATTATTTAATTTTGTATCTTTCAAATGATTTGAGCTGGTTTAATTTTTGTCAATAACAATACAAAAACAGGACATCACCTTTTTAGATTTTTCACAATTTAGGAAAGTCAGCATTATAGCAACGTGGCTATCCTACTTTTAAAGTATGAACTTTTTTAAATACTTTACATTGGCATTGGCCCTAACTTTAAAATTAAAAAAAAAATTACGTCATAGGTCTGTCAACTTCTGTCTGTCATCCTATGAGTTATGACGAACGGGCTAGATTCACGCAGTAATTTTGACAGTCACAAGATTTTATTTTTTTAATTGCACAATTTTTTTTGTCTGTGCAATTTCGGTCTTGCAGGATTGTGTATATGAATCCCGCAAATGAATGAAAAAATGGAATATGAGTTCATTTGTTCACTCACTTACTCATTAGGATGTTATACATATCCTGTGGTACAGACGATAAATGCTGCAAATTTACATACGTGTGCGTAATTTAGTTTGACGTCTTATGCATGTGTGCACTTTTTTGACATTTATAATGGTTTGTTTTGGCTATTCTTACGCAGTAAGGCGTATTACCAACATAAGAGCATTTTTGTCAGAAAACAGCAGCTCTAACGATATTGGAATAGAGACTATTATTGTAGTCTTAACAACTTTACGATAATTTGCTACGTGTGGTATATATATAATAAAATTGTGTACAGTGTATATGTGTCCACGATGAATGCAGATAAAGAAAGAAAACGTAGTAGGTAGGTAGGTACCTACCTATCTTTTTTGCGTTTTATTTTTCCTTACAAAGAATATTAATTTCTATGTAATAAATTGGCTAGATAGGTAGGTAGGTATGGTATAGTAATAAATTGTAATAAAAATGTATCTTATACATTTTTAGATTAGGTAAGGCTGACACAACATCTTATTGACAACAATCATAATATTTTGATCATCATTTGAATTATTGTGACGTCGTAGTTGAAATGTTTAATGGCTAAGTAGGTAGGACCTACCTACTGTATAATTAAATAAGGGTTTACCTACCTACTGATAGGGACTGATATCGATATTTCCAAAATATAGGTGTTTGCTACGGAAATACTGATAATGCTATCGATATTTAGCTAAATATCGGTACTATTATAGGTACCTATTTGTCTTTTACTGGTATAATGGTATCGATACCTATGTACTCATATCGATACTTTGAAATAATGTACTTACTTACCTACCGACATTTTAAGAAAGCGATGCGATGTTTGCCAGAATAGGTGCCTACCTACCTATCCTATAGTTCATTGATCATTCCACTCAACACCATAGGTACGTTTAATTTCATATTCCGTAAGTCCCGTACTTAACAACTTTGACCTAATCAAACATCATAAAATATAATCAGTCCAGCTGTTCTGAAGTTATAAATGGTGTATGTAACTAGCACGAATTTGTTTATTACAATTTTCGTACATGAACTAATGTTTTAAAAACAAATGCACAGACCTACCATTCTAGGGGAGCGGAGGGTGAGAGGTAGGTCATGGCAGAGGCTTATTTCGGAGATCCCCTAGACCATGTGCAGGATTTCTGGGTTTACAGAGGAGTAGATTATACTTAACACTAAAAATATTAAAAAAACCGGACACATTATGTGAGCAGTTTTCAGAAATAAAACAATTTTTTCACAAGTAGGTGCATAATTTAAATTTTATTGCAGTATCATATCAAAATAAACAATCTGATAACTAATCTTTGTAATCAAGGAGTAGTAAGTAAACTAGTTGGCTGCAAAATATATTCACAAACAATTAGTTAGGTAGGTACCTCCTAAAACTGTGTTTTAATTATTAGATACTGTACCTTCCTCCTTAACCCGCGCTTAGAACCGGAGTCATAAATGTTAAATTATATTAACATTTATGTGGCGGAGTTACACAGTCATAATAATTTGTCCCTTATTATCATAAACATACATACATACACCAAGTGAAATGCATGCAATAAATATTATAATAAATAAATGAAGTAGGTATAACATATGCACCTACATACCATTTAGAATCTAAATTTTAGATATTATTATTGACAAAACAAACATATTATTATAATGTTTTAATCAACAAACACAAAAAATATTCACACAAACAAAATTACTTAGTATACCAACTGCTAATAACCCACTGCAGGTACCTACATAATATACTGCCACATTGTAATATGTACACAATGTAAATTTTGTTATATTAGGCTGGCCTTTTGCAATGTCTTGCAGAAGACCAGCACATGGATGGTCTTACAGTCCATTGAATATTGTTTTTATCCAAGCAAGTAATAGGTACCTACCTAATAACACATCAAGATTTTTTGAACCCGCAGTAAAGTTGAAATAAACTGCTTCCATAGCAATAATTATGCATGTTATGGTATGCAAACTCTAGGTACCTGCCTGCACGCATACCCTATAAAACATGCAAACTGGCTTTGCAACAACCAATAGGTTATGTATAGCTCACGATTTTTTACGAAAGGGTCAACATGGTAATCTTCCGAAATAATGTAGGTAGGTACTGTGAGAATAAGGGTGGTATTGATATTATAATATAATAGTATCCTTTCTGTGATGGCCATCTGCAAAGTGCAAACAAAACAAATGTTTTTACTTTTTTTTTTTTTTTTTTTTTTGTTTTAGTTATGGCTTCGCACGGTTTGTGCATATAGCCAGTGTCAAGTATTTTATTAATTAAGTATTTCTTATATTCACATTAAGAAAGTCACAGCAATATAGCAATCGAGGTCAAGTAGTCAAGTCAATTATTTACATCGTCAAAGTCACGATTCAGTAAAGTAGTGGATGCTTTACTGAAACTTCCTGGGAGTTTTGGAGAAAATGCGAAATGACACGTTTTTTGAGTTTATATCATTCGCCTACACTCGTGCACGTTAACGAACACTTAATGATTAATATTCCACCAATATTACACATTAACACTCGAAGAAACACAAGTTTGAGAAAATAATATAAAACCAACAACGTCTCACTATCGGATTCCCGCCAAAACTCCTGTTTTTACTTGATTACATGAAACTGATACAAAACAAAGTAACTACCTACAAACTTGAAACTACAAACAACACCAACGGGAGACGTGTCAGTCAGCAGACGACGTATCGATATCTATGTGTGAGATGTGACAGGGTTGCCATATCAGCAAACTCAATTAGCTTTATTTTGCCTAGGTATCAAGTAGCCTAAATATTTATTTTGACAAGTAGCCCAATTTCGCCTTACATCTTGAGCTAAGTAGCCTATGTTTTTAGGCCAAATAAAGAGAAAACGCGAAAAGAGACAGAATGAGATATCACCCGGACATATCAAATTGATAGATAGATATATAGATAGATAATTCTTTATTGAGACACCACAGTACAAAAGTAACTTAAAACTAGAACAAAACAGATTTAACAATTAGTGTCACAATGGGCGGTCTTATCGCTCAGAGCGATCTTTTCCAGACAACCATGCATGGAGAGGAGTAACGAGAAGATCGGACGGTGGTTTTTCATTTAAGTAAATAAATAAACAAGTTGGTAATTACAAACATAAATACATAGTAACATAATATATAAACTTAATATACTAAACATACATACTAATAATACAATATATATAATGACTCACTGGATTCGTAACATCTCATTGCGGGGCACCACCGCGCTCTAGGGCTCTAGGCAATTGCATCCCAGCGAGGTGTCACTTAATTTTGGCGGGCCGTAGAATAGTAGAAAGATTGTTTTCTCGTTTTCATACGCGTTTGTCTATGCAATATGCATATCTCACTCCTATAAATAGTGGATGTACCTAACTAGAAGAAAGCAAGCAGTACGGAAAAAACATGAGGAACGAAAGGTTGACGTGCATTTATAATATTAAGTTTAGTTACAAGCATTTATTTATACTTATCAAGAAATTACTAAATCCATACTTGGGGTAATCTTGAAGTACTTATCCCAAATCGCCCGTTTTTGTTTTCTAGGTAGCTTGAATGGCTACTTGTGGTCGATTGTATTTTTTGCCCCTTGATATAGCCTAAATAGCGATAATCTGCCTAATCTGGCACCACTGGTGTCAGTCGGTAGCGGTACTATAGTCCACAGAACAAAATACTCCTAGCGCTGAATGAAGTATTATCCAGATAATAAAATTTTAAAGTTCCTATTCATGGGGTTACGTAGTGGTTTTTTGCCTATGATATTATTATTATTACTATTTAACTTCATTCTTTTTTTTATCTGTGCTACTGCGTGTATTTAGTCTCAGCCGAGTTATGACCTATGATATGAATCTGTGATATTATCTACTCACTATGTACTCAGTCAGATCAATATTTAATTATTAAATTACGATACGAAGTTCTAATAGTAATCCGCAAAGAAATTTAAACAGCATTTAAAACACAAAAATAAAGTGATAGGTAGTACATACTCTCTGATAAAGTTTGTAAGATTCTTACTTCATCGGTGACAAGTTCGCTGCAACCTACGAGGTGGTACGTTATGTTGATTATTAATTATGCCTATAATTTTAACCTAAAAGGCCTTTCGTTTTGTTTCACTGGAAGATAGGTAGGTACCTAGGTACCTATATAATTAATTATATAGGTGCAGTGAACAATCATTACTGAGTAGGCAAACTTTATACATACCTTTATACCATACAGGAAATGTTTGTGATAGAATAATAAGATGTCTGCAAAATATAGGCCCTATTGTGTGTGTACCACTAGTATAATATAGTGTAGCACTATAAAAATTAATTAATTATTAGTGGTTAACATATAGCGATATTATGTATAATCTGTGTTATGCAGTAATAAATATTTTTTCATTTTCTTTTTCATTCACCTATATCTACATAAAGCTACTTTTTATGTTTCACAAACAGATTATCATTTTACATGTAGGTTAAGGCCTATGTTCAGCAGTAGACGTCTTCAGGCTGATGATGATATAGGCTGAAGTTGTGTTGTTCTGAAATGTTTACTATGTTCCGTCTTTCAATGATAATTATACCATCCTATGCTTCACTGTAGTGGTGGGTCGTAACAGCATTTAGGGCCGTATTAATAAATCAAACTTAGCTCTGAGAGCTATCTTCAGTGTGCACTTGCTCTTTCGTTCTATTTTATATACATCTTAAGTTGTAGATTAGAAACAGAAACTTACATGATCTGTGACAAATTAATAAATGACACTCAGCGGTTAAGTGCTATCCGATTATGACACAATTGACACATACAAGACAGTATCTAGTAGCCAGTGCTACATCTCAATATCCATTTATTAAATAGCAACGATTCCAAGATGTAGATTACATTTTGAGTGTGGATCAGCTGATAGCGCACTTGGTAGCGCTATTGAGGTTCATTTATTAATACGGCCCTTAGTGCAAATGAAACGAAACAGTTTCATACTCTATGGAAAACTTTGGTTTTTTATAGCAGTTCTTTTTTGTTTCATACTAACATTCATAGGATACTAGAGAGATATTTTAAGCTAGCTTGTTTTTCGCTTTTTGCAGTTTAGTTTTTAATTTAATTTAATAATTTATTTCGGGTTGAGTATGCCCTGATTGGAGGATAGGTGAGGGTCTTTCCCTATCTCCCTGACCGTCATCATTACTGTCGGGATCGCACTCCATATTAATTGAAAGAGTCAGCTGAAGTTAACGATATTTTATTAATAAAAACAGTTAGGCAACATTAATCGGGCAAAATCAACAGGCGGCTTAATTATTAGATTGATTAGTAATAAAGATTGAAAAAAGAACAGAATCAGGCGTGACCAGTGTCACAATTAGGTCGTGTGGTCGGTTCGCTTGCTCGACTCGAAGTCCGTCCAACCGCTCTGCGCTCCGCTTATATAGCCGCCTCGCGCTCCAATCGGTCGCCCCACTCCGGTCGCGCCGCCCGAACGTACCACCCGAACGTTTCCTGACTCGTTGAGCGGGCTCTGACGTCACGGTCGCGTGGTAGTAGTCAAAACAATGATTTTAAACATTTTAAAAACTATAAACGCCGACACGGCCATTCTGTAACAAGGTCGCCTCGACTTGAAATTAAAATATTCAATTTACATATTATGTGGCAAGACATACGGAAATCGACATCCGAACCGAGACAGAATACTCAGGGAGGCCCCTGTCCTCTACCAGGTATTTTAAATGAACTCGTTTTTAGAATTTGGAGGCCCCTGTCCTCAACAAAAACTACCATTACCATCATTTGGAGGCCCCTGTCCTCGACAAATGGTTCTAAGATCATTATTCATCATCATCATCATTTGGAGGCCCCTGTCCTCGACAAATGGTTCCAAGATCATTATTCATCATCATCATTTGGAGGCCCCTGTCCTCGACGAATAAAAATGTGGACAACTTACTACTTTAGCTTGTGAAATACTTTCAGACAGTGCTATCGTTGTTTCTATCTTGACTGTCGGTTTCCATTTCAACGACTTCTTGGTTACTAGCATTGTTCTCTCCATTCTCAGTTTGTTCTTCTGACGCCGACACGAGATCCTGGCTTACAGATTGCCCTGGTTTTGGCGCTAACCGCAGTTGGTCGTGGGCAACTTTTTTTGGTCTGCCTCTACTTGTTAATTTTTTAATTTGGTAGCGGTCATTGGGTAGTATTTTCCAAATTTCGTATGCCTCAGGGTATTTTAGGTCTAGTCCGATTTGAGTTCGTGGATTAGTTTTGAACAAAACTATTTCTCCTTTTGAAAATCTTTTTATTTTGGCTTTACCTTTATCGAATCTTTCCTTATCATCTTTTCCTTGTTTGTCTATTTTCTTTTGCATGTAATTATCAAGCTGAATTCTGTCTACTGTTCCTTCTGCTTCGTCAACTAAGCAAACTAGCTCAGCCGGTACTGCACATTGTCTGCCAGTAAGAGCTTTCATGGGGCTGACGTTAGTCGTTTTGTGTTTGGTGCAATTTATCGCTAGCTGCAGAGCATCCAACCCCCTTCTCCAATCTTTTGTTTCGTAATTACGAATAATTGTCAATCCGTTTTTTACAACACTCATCATGCGTTCTACTTGCCCATTGGTTCTACTTACTCCAGGTGCTATAAAATGTTGGTGAATACCATGGGTCTTACAGAATTCTTCGAATTCAGCTTTAAAAGCTGTATCTTGGTCACTTATAATTTGTCTGGGTGCTCCAAATAGTGAGACAATATGTTTAAGTGCCTTAAGCATCGAAACTGCAGTTTTGTTGGTTGCGTATGTCAGAGTCACGAATTTGGTAAATGCGTCGATTATAACAATCACATATTCGTGATTATTGTTTCTTTTGGTGAGATGTCCGGTCATATCGATGTGGATAGTATCGAATGGGATAGGGTGCTTTTTAATTGGATACATCTGTACTTGCTTCGCCCCAGAAGATCCTTTGCTAGTCTTGCAAATTATGCAATTATCTACGAACCGCCTGACGGTGGATGACATTTCAGGAAACCAATAAGCTTCGCGAATTTTCGCTAGAGTCTTCTCCCAGCCGAAGTGTTTTAACGCGGTGTGGTAAGCATTAATAATGCTCCATTGATATGATTTGGGAATCACTTTCTTCCACTGCTTACAGCCTGGTTCTTCGTCAGAATATTGACGTTCTAAGATAAGGTCATGAAGACGGTATTCATGCACGGCTTCGTTATTCTCGAGTCTCTTGATGATTTTGGCTAGTTCGAAATCACGACGCTGTTCTATCTTGAGCCACGTGTCTACACCCTGGGTCAGGTTTATGCATTCCACAGGGTTTCGACTGAAAAAATCAGCGTGTTTCATACGAACTCCCTGGCGATACTCAATCGTGAAATCGTAGTGTTGTAAAAACGACCACCACCTGTGAATTCTGGGTAAGAGCTCGTGTTTGTGTGCTGATGATTTTATGGCGTTGCAGTCGGTTACAATGGTAAAGGTACGTCCGTACAGATACTGCCTAAAATGTTTGATAGCGCGAACTATGGCGAGTGTTTCCAATTCGTATGAGTGGTAGTGACTTTCAGGTGTTGTAGTCCTCATACTCATGTATCCTACCACGTGTTGACGTCCTTCATTCAGTTGGATTAGAACGGCACCCAGCCCTGCACTGCTGGCGTCTGTGTGTAGCTCGATTGGCCATTCTTCTCTAAAAATTGTCAAGACCGGCGCTGACGTCAAGCGCCGAATAGTGTCGAGTCTAGCACTTTCGCATTCGGGAGTCCACTCAAACTTTGCATCCTTTTTGGTTAGATTGTATAGGGGAATCATGCGTTCTGAGAAGGATGGTATAAAGCGCCTGAAGTATCCTGCCAATCCACAAAACTGACGAACTTGTTTGGTATTGGTTGGCACTGGCGATTTTTGAAGTGCCTCTACTTTTCTGGGGCTTGGTCGTACAGTTCCTTTAGAAATGAGATTGCCAAGGTACTCGATTTCCTTTTTGAAGAATGAACATTTTTTCGCGTTTACTGAAAATCCAGCTTGTTTTAGCGCAGTAAGTACCTTTTCCAGAGTCTGTAATCCTTGTGAAAACGTTTCGCATTTCATCAAAACATCGTCCATGTAAATGAGGATGTCATCCAATAAAGGTCGTAGAGCAGTCATTATTGCTCGCTGAAAAACAGCAGGTGCGTTCATAACCCCAAAAGGCATCCTAACATACTCAAAGAGTCCATCACACGTGATGAAGGCTGTCTTCGGTATGGATTCTTCATTTATCGGAATTTGATAAAATCCCTGAGCCATATCCAAACAGATGAAGTAAGTGGCTCCTGACAGTCTATCAATCTGATCGGATATTATCGGTAGTGGAAATTTGATGGAGACTGTATTTTTGTTGAGTTCTCGAAAGTCGGTGCACATCCTGTCCTCACCATTCTTCTTCTTTACGAGGATTACGGGGCTAGCAAATTCCGACGTACTTTCTCGCACTATTCCGCTTTCTATCAAATCATTGACTATTGTCTGTACCTTTTGTCTTTCCACAGGGGCCATTCGATATGGACGCCTTGACACAATTTTTGTCGGATCTTTTAGCTGGATATCAAAACTTCCTGTAGTTACCTTTGTTTTAGGAATTCCAGTCACAAAAGTATCATCAAATTTCACGAGTAAGGATTTTAGCTCGCATATCTCTCTTTCATCTGTCAAATCTGTATCGAGATCTTGGAAGGGATCTTCAATTATCTGTGTAGTGAAAATTGACGCATTTCTGACGATTATGGCGCATTTTTCAGTGACCAGAACACTTAGTCCGGTGCCTTTAACAATTTCTGCTCCAACAAGAAGATCGCAAGGTGTTTCGTGGTCTTCAACAATGTGAAATGTAATCTCGACAAAAACGTCGTTTATGTCACACATGGTATTGATTCGTTGGCATGAAAGAATGGGTGTGCTGTTACTGCCGATCCCTTTTAGCATTAGTGTACAATCTTCTCTTTTCCCTGGCAGGGAATAACTCAATGAACGTTTCACCAGTGACCGCGAAGCACCGCTGTCGTAGAATGCAACAAACTTGCGATTATTTATGTTTATTTCCATCGGCGTCAATATATCCTTATTCTCGCTCATTATGTTGATTTTCTCAGATTCATCACCCATTTTCTTAAAGCATGTTGCTTCTGTGTGACCAATCTTGTCACAATACTTGCACTTCGGCTTAGGACGCTCCGTTTTGTTTGTCGAACTGTCAGCGTTAGTTTTCGAACTCAGTAACGGCTTTGGGTCACTAGCCTTATCTTCCAGTTTGTTACAGTTTGACTGGATGTGTCCCATTTTACCACATTTGAAACAAACAATCGATTCGTCTCTACTTGTCCTTATCCTAGGACGTTTTGCCGGTGGTTCACCGAGTCTTGATTCTCGTGGTTTAATTGTGGAGATGACGGATATCAGCTCAGGAACCGTTAAGCATTTGCTAGAGAGCAATCGTAATCTAATATATTCGTTATCTATACAGCCAATCACTGCTTCTACAGCATCTTTTTCTTTATTGCCGGCTACTACACGTTTCCAGATTTGCCATGCTTTGGTTATAGATTCAGCTGGATTTGACCCATCAAATTTGAAATTCCTTAGTTTCAGTATATCATTGGAGTATCTTGCTTCAGGTTCAAACGTTTGTATCAGGGCTTCTCGCATATCGTTCCAAACAGGTGATTTAACAAGCCATGTGTCTCCGAGCATTTTAGCTCTCCCTTGAAGTAGGCCTGCTATTTTGGAACACACCTCGTAATCCGTCAATTTCCAATGATTTTTAGCTTGATCCACGTGTTCGCACCAGTCTCTAATCGGTACATCACCATCTGGATTAAAAGATGCAATATAGATGTCACTCAATCGTGGTCGTTGCACTTGTCCTGGTGCCGAATGATTTTTCAGTAGTCCTGCTAAGAATTCTCGATTAGCTTCCATGCTTGCTTGCTGTTGTCGTGATAATGTTTCCAGTATGTTCGCCAATGCCATGAGCGTCTGAGAGTTTTCAGGGACGCTTATTCCTTCGTTAAGTGGAGGTAAGGAAGATGTACGTAGATCCATCCCACTTCTGATTTCGGGTTGAGTATGCCCTGATTGGAGGATAGGTGAGGGTCTTTCCCTATCTCCCTGACCGTCATCATTACTGTCGGGATCGCACTCCATATTAATTGAAAGAGTCAGCTGAAGTTAACGATATTTTATTAATAAAAACAGTTAGGCAACATTAATCGGGCAAAATCAACAGGCGGCTTAATTATTAGATTGATTAGTAATAAAGATTGAAAAAAGAACAGAATCAGGCGTGACCAGTGTCACAATTAGGTCGTGTGGTCGGTTCGCTTGCTCGACTCGAAGTCCGTCCAACCGCTCTGCGCTCCGCTTATATAGCCGCCTCGCGCTCCAATCGGTCGCCCCACTCCGGTCGCGCCGCCCGAACGTACCACCCGAACGTTTCCTGACTCGTTGAGCGGGCTCTGACGTCACGGTCGCGTGGTAGTAGTCAAAACAATGATTTTAAACATTTTAAAAACTATAAACGCCGACATTTATCTTACAATATCTACTGAATGGAATGTACAAAAAGTAATCTACAGGTACCTACTGGAACAGTCCCAAGTATAAAGATATAATTAGTCAGATGAGGATCATAGAAGAGCTGTGCTGTCCAGTTGTCCATCGCTAGGATCAAGATTATAAATTAATGACTTAATAATGATTATTATAATATTCTTTATCTCATCTCATATTCTTATCAGCCTGAAGACATCCACTGCTGAACATAGGCCTCCACCTTAGACCACCACACCAAATGATAATTTGCCACCTGCATCCACTGGTTGCCTGCGACTCTTTTGATGTCGTCGGCCGACGCTACCCGTGTACGTTGTTAAACTGCGACCAGGCTCACTGGAGGATGGGTAGCAGCACTAGCAGCATCCGTTTATTTTGACAAAGTCAAAGTCAATTCATTTATTGTTAATTGGTAATAAAATCGGACTTTTACAAGTCAAACACTTCAATCTAATAAACAAATTAATATAACCATAAAAGAATACAAACTATAATTAATTGATTTATGGTTTGAGTTTGAAAAAGGATGTTTCCCTTTCAAGCGCTGAATCGGGATTGAATCTCGGACAGGAAAAGGAAACTCCGTTGACTCTACCAGTGCTTCGGAATACACCCGTTAGACAGTGAGCATTCTGTGATTCCCAAGCCGCATGCCAAGTGTGGGGGTTATGGCAACCTCAACTGTCATAATATGTGATGGCCACCCATGTGCGGCCAGCGAACTGAGCCACGGCAACAATGCGCCTACCGCCGCCTGCGCCTCCCGCGCTCCTTTTTCACATTATACCCCGCACCTACATACTCGGCGGGCGAGGACCGAGTTAAACAGTCGCACTACAGGGAAAAAATAATTCATTCCATTCTGACAATCAAACTCACAGGGGATGCCATAATAGTGTGTATGTCGATCGTCGTAGCATCTGCGGAACGTAACGCGCGCGCCGAGATGCAGGCGGCGGTCGAGGGCGGCGACGTGCTGGCGCTACTGGAGGGCGGCTGCGGCGGAGCGCGCGCCGCCGCCGACTGCCTCGCCGCGCTGTACGGCGCCGTGCGCGAGCCGTGGCTGACGCGGGCGCTGCTGCTGTACCACGCGCGCACCGCCTCGCAGCGCGCGCTGGAACTGCTGGCGCGCGCGCCCGAGCCGCACGCGCGCCACCTGCTCGACGCGCTCCACGAGCGCCTGCGCGCCGAGCGGGCCGCGCGCCACCACGCGCTCTCCGCGCTCGCGCCGCTCGTGGCGCGCCGCCCGCCCTGGCTGCACCTGCTGCCGCCGCACCCGCTGGCGCGCGACCTGCTGCGCGCCGCGCGGCTGGAGCGCGAGCCGCTGCCGCTGCTGCACGCGCTGCTGGCGCTGGCGGCGCTGGTGCCGGCGGCGCCCGCGCTGGCCGCCGCGCACGCGCCCGAGCTGGCGGAGGCGCTGGTGCGCGCGGGCGCGGGCGACGCGCACGTGGCGCTGGCGGCGCGCGCGCTGTTCCGCGCCGTGTACGCGACGCACCCGTGCACGGCGGTGGAGGCGCTGCGCGGCGCGGGCGCGGAGCTGGCGGCGGGCGGCGCGCGCGAGGCGTGGGAGCGCGCCGTGGCGGCGCTGGCGGGCGGCGTGCGGCTGCACCCCGCGCTGGTGACGGGGTCCCGCGCGCGCGAGGCGGAGGCGGCGCGGTGGGCGCGCTCGGAGCCGCACGACGTGCTGGCCGAGTGCCGGCGGCTGTCGCTGCCGCCGCGCGACACGCCGGCGCCGTCGCCGCAGCCGCCGTCGCCGGCGCCGCTGGTGTGGCGACACTCGCCGGCTCCGCCGCCGGGCTCCACTGCGCAGGTGAGGCGACGCCTTCCTTACGCTCGGTGAAACGAGACTTTTTTGTTTTTACATTAATTCTATCTAAGCGTAAAAGAAATAAATATTTTTAGGTATTTATTCGGTAATGAATAAATTGAATGATTTTTTTTTTTTTTTTTATTCGGTTCACAAATTGAATGTAACACTGTTAGCACATAGAATTAAAATAAAAACCAGACATTCAGTGTTCATCCTAAAAACAGTGAACACAGCTTGCAATTTTGACAAGACAGTGTTGATCTTTGCAGGTACATAATAGTTATACCTGTGTACATTATGTACCTAATCAAAGTGAAACAGAATATAGATGAAAAATAAATCAGGAAACAAAAATAAGTAAAGGAATTTAACAAATAATAAGGGTCTGTCAATTCACCATAACTTTCTTCACTTTAGCCTTTGTTGAGGCCAAAGAACCATCAAAGATATCCAAAGAGGAGCGGATTGCGTTATAACTCGATAGCATTCGATATAGAGGTGAGTGTTGCCTTATATTAGTGCGGCATCGCGGCACTTTGAAGGTCTTTCGGTTAATCAATCGACTGCCGAGACGTGGAACCTCTATGTCGAATGATTGATGATAGTAAAATTAATTGTAAGATCGCGTTATTTTTAGGCACATTTCGTGACATGAGAGAGAAGGCAGATTTTTGAAGTAAAACTTCTTTAGGCGCGACTTTAGGGAGTAACTCAGATTTTTTTTTCTGAAAGGTTACACGCACACATTTTTTTTCACAAGGGATGGGATAAGGATACATACCCACCCATACTATGTGACCCAGTTTTGTACAACTTTTTGTCGTCCTCCCCGCTCTCGGTGACCACCCGTAGTATAATTATTATGCCGAGATCCCCAAGGCATCAACAATTATGAATTATTTATCCAAATAAGTAAATTCTAAGTGTCGTGTTTAAAATAAAATACTTTTCCGTTTTACTGCATATAAGCTCGACGAATATACGACATAGGAACCGTGACTGCGTCTAGTAACAAGTAAAAATGTTTACTGCCCAACGAAGTGGGCACGGGTCAGCTAGTTTAGAATATAAAAATAAGCGTAAGGTAACTGCGGTAAACAAGGGCCACCTTATTTAAAATTTATGTAATTTCAATAATTAAGAAATAGGAATATAAAACAGGGCATATATAGAAGATTAACTTTATTCACAGTCCGAAAAAGTACAATTTTTGTGGTTTCATTCACAGTTCTTAAACATTTTCAGTATTTAAGAAAACCCTCTCTGTGGCCCTTATTTAACATAGGTACGACAATAAGAACCACATGAAAATAGTTCTCTTTTAAGATAAATCACTCTTAACGCTCAGTTTTCTATTTTTATCTCATTTTATTTATCGTTTTGTACTAAATCACGCTTTGTATAAATGTTAATTCAAGAGAAAAACAATAATGGGCCCAATTAAACTAAGGCAACAAAATTGTGTCTTAAAACGTATTCAGTGACTTAATACCTACCATATTACTGTATTTCTAAACAAATTATTCATATCAGAAAATAAATCTTTAACTGCAAAAAAATAAAAGCAATTTTTTTTTTATTTCAAAAAAGGTGTGACCCTTATTACACTAATGAGATTGCATAGTATGACAATTAGCTTTTAATAAACACTATTTTAGTTGTAAATCTTAGGGCAACAAGCCTTTTTATTCTTGACGCCAAATAGTTTTCTTGCTCGACGGTTACAATTATTCGACGCCCTTGTTTATCAACTTTTCAAGTTTTCAAATGGTTTGACAAAGTCCTTCTGGGAATAGAATACCGCGCCGCTTCTGACTGTTGGGACATAGATCCACTTTGAACAGCTGACTGGGATCGATTTAGACGAAATTATTATTTTTTGGTGCTAATACTAGTAAATCTAAGAGCCTAATAAGGGCCGGCTCTATTTACACGTCTTATGAGTGGCCCTTATTAGGCCATGAGACATTTTTTAAAAGATTGTATGTAAAATTATTAAAAAGCATGATAGTGATTAAACTCACCTAGATAAGGCAGCACAAATTACTAATAAGAACGGTACAACAGCAAATTTTATAAACAGAAAGTTATATTATTACTCACAATTTTTTGATTTCGTCGAAGTTTTATAGTGGAGCGATGCAGATTGCCCGCCTGGACGGATTACTTGCGACTGACAAGATGGCAGATCGCACAGCGACACAACCGAGTATGTTAGCTTCCCTATTGGCCCTTTATATGTGTGCGTGAGAGGAACCTTATAAAACCGTAAAAAGTGTGTTTTTATAGTAGTGGCTCTTGTTAGACGCCGGCCCTTGTAACCCGCAGGTACCTTATAAGAACTTTTCACTACATTCGATGCGTCAACGGTTAGTCGCCGACCGCCACGCACAATAGGGACGATCCCACCGGAAACGTTCGAAACATAATCGTCTCAATACGACGACGTTTCGCAGGCGGCGCGCGCCGCGGGCGCCCTGCGGCCCGGCGGCGACGGCTGGTTCGCACTGGCCGAGCGCAGCGGCGCCGACGCCGCGCCGCACACGCCGCTGCCGGCCGAGCCCGACGCCGCCGAGCCCGAGCCCGCCGTCGAGGCCACGCCCGAGAACACGCCGCGCCTCGCCTTCCGCTTCCCGGCCGAGGGCGGCGCCGCGCGCGCCATCGGCCGCCGCGCCGCCTCGCCGCCGCGCGCCGCGCCCGCGCCCGCGCCCGACGCCTACGCGGCGCGGCTGGCGCGCGTGGCGGCCGAGCGGCGCGCCAACGACTCGCCCGTGCCCATCGGCGGCGCGCCGCCCGCCGCCGCCGCGCGCCCCGAGCCGCGCGCGCCGGAGCCGCTCGAGGACCGCGAGGTGCGCGAGCTGACCGCGCGCGCCGCGCCGCCGCCCGACTGGGCCGAGCCGGAGCCGGCGCCGGCGCGCGCGCCCGACCCGCGCCGCGCGCCCCCGCCGCGCGCCACGCGCCCCGCGCCGCCGCCGCGCCGCGCCGCCTCCGCCGGCCCGCCCGCGGCGCCGCGCCGCGCCGACGCCGCCGTGCAGACGGTGGACGCGTGGCCGGAGCCCTACGAGTTCCTGCTGGCCGACTTCTACCGCACGCCGCCCGACGACGCCGGCGACCGGGTACGTCTCACAGACATACAGGGTTATCGGTAACTCGACGTATTCCCGCCAGTATCACATAGGGAGACTCACACGCAATAAATTGAAGCCCCTCAATGTATGGCCGAAAATTTATAGTTTTACATGTATGCATGCTGTGTGTATGATTTATACACTTGCAGTTTGAATGTGGAGAGAAAGATCACAATCACTATCGATACGTTTATTGTACGAAGTTTGTACAGATAATTATACCGCTGATGTTTCCTTCTCGTTAGTTACAATCCACACTAAATGCTAGAATGTGTGAAATTTATTAAATACCTAAGTATGATGACGCGCGCTCGTGCCAATCGCAGTGTCATCAAAAATGTACAGTTGAAGACTGTACATCTTGGCAACCCCAAAAGAATGGTTGTATACATACGAGAAAAGGAAAGATCATCACAGAGTAGAACAATTAATAAAGCAATTAATTAAAATCGAAAGCAATGTTCCTAATTCCGTTGCTGGAGCTTCGGCGAGACGTCCTGGTGCCAGACCCCGCGTTGTTGTCCTTGCTCGGCGATGACGTTTCGGTTGGTTCTTTCCTCTCGATGACTTGAAGTTCAATATCTTCATGATGGCGCTGTTGCGCAACAGTTGAGTTTTTAAAACGGCGTCGACAGCGCTTCCTCCCAACCACCACGAATGCCGTTAAGATGGCGGCGGCCAATAGGAAATAGCTGATAACATATTGATGAATATCATGTATCGTTACTGTTGTTTGTTGCGTTTCACTTTCCTTCTGGAATTTAATTCTTTTCTCAATCTTTGAAATTTCAATCTCTGTCGACGAAAAATGATGTGTGTTTGAAAGGTAGTTGTGTGATAAGTTCACAATGTTGTTTATAGACGTATCCAAAGAGGGAACTGTCCACTCGTAGTCCATCTTCATATGGCTGTTGTACTGGCGATGAGCGTAGATCGTTAAGTCTTTCGACTGCAGGGCGCATCCTTGGGATAACGTCACTAGACTCGATGACGTTATGGTGTGCGATGCAATGTCATTATCACATATTGTACGTAATGAGCACGTATTACAGCATATTGCCAACCAGCTGTTCGGTGCGTGTAACTCGATCCATTTATCCTTGCATTCAGTAGTCGCTATGTTACACGGCGCGTTGTTTTGATGCGACAGCAGTTTGGCTTCACATGGCGCTTTGGTACTATGCAAATCGTAAGATGGTAAATTGTTTTTGCAAAGAAAGTTGAGTGACCCTTGTAGTACACATTGTTTGAAGTTATCTTCAGTCAGCAAAATATAGGCGTTCTTTCTGAGATTGACAGCTATGTACTTGGATGTTGTCTGAACATACACGGATTTCGTAGTAGTTTCTTCTGCCTTTGTAAACGGCAGTGGTACTACTTGGTAGATGACGTAATCTTCGTTAGATACGAGTGGTATTTGCACTTCAAAAATAAAATAGCTTTCCGTTACTCGTGCTTTTACGTTTATCAGCTTGTACACCTCCTTGATGTTTTCGTTGTAGTTTTCAATCGGCAATGACACAGTTTTTGGAAGATTTCTCGATATTTCACCTAGTTGTTCAGTTAAATGTACCGGTGTGATCAGATGAACATCTATGTGTCCTTGATAGACATTTGTTAGGGTGTTAAACAGCATTTCTTGAAAAGTCTTCAAACTGTTGATCAGAAGATATGCGTTCAGGGAGGCTGAGTTGAAATAAGTTGTTGCTGAAATTATTTTCATTTCCGTTTCGATGGATGCTAAGTTCATGTTGGTCTGATTGACGAAGCCTTCTATGCTATTAAATTGACGCTGAATATTGGCTTCGCTTTTCTTCAAAACATGATTTTCTAATTCCACTATAGTTGTTTGGTTCTTAATCAGAGTTAGTAGGTATTTTTCGTTGTTTTGAAGTGATTTTATATCATTCTGATATTTCTCAGCAAAGCTTTGATCCAGTATACCAAACAAACTGTTAGCTATGTAGCCGACTCCGTTCACTAAACCACGTTTCTTTCTGTTGCTAAGATGTTTATGCGGATTTATCAGTACGGAGTTGTAATAGCTCAGCAGCTCCATTTCATGACTCAGCTGTTCCATAGTAGTTCGGCAGGGTTGTAGCTTAGTTTGCAAGCACATGTTCTTTAGATTCTCAAAGAAGGTTTCGGTTCGTTGTACTCCATCCCAGTAGTTAGTTAAGTTGTAGTACATGATTAACATCCATTCATCGTGTACTACTTGCATTTTTCCGACAGTGTCATAATAAACAGGCCGCTCTGGTTTCAAGTTCGTAATCCGAGCGCCGGCGCCGGTAGTCATGCGCTCGGTGTCACTGACCCCATAGGCTCCTGATATAAATGTAAACAATGTCAATGTTGTTAAGAGTAATGTGGCAATAAGCTTGTTTCCGTTCGTTTGAGGTTTCGCTTTCTTGCTCGTTTGTTTATCTCTCTCCGCTTCAATTTCTGTGTCCAAGGGCAATGGTGATAGTTTGACCACTGGGCGTTTCATGGTTCCCGTTTGAGTTTTGATGGTTGTGACTCGAACATAGCCATCGGATCCAGGATGAGTTTCCATGACGCGTCCCAAAGCCCATTTTCCCGGTGGCAGATTATCTTCCTTCACCAGTACAATGTCACCTTTCTTGATGTTTTTGTTGGGCTTATTCCACTTGCTGCGAGTTTGTAGCGTAGTTAAATACTCGCTTGACCAATTTTTCCAGTATTGATGAAACATTTTTTCGCAAAGTTGCCATCTGCGGCGTAAGTCAATGTTCATATCATTGTAATCTGATAGCGGCAATGACAATATTGGGCTTCCTGTAAGGAAATGTCCAGGAGTCAGGCAGTTGTTGAACTCTTCTGGATCTTCGGTCAGAGGACACAGTGGCCTCGAGTTTAAACAAGCCTCTATCTTGGCCAACAGTGTAGCGAACTCCTCGTAGGTAAGTTTTTGAGTGCCCAATACTCTTCGCAGATGGTGCTTCATTGACTTCACGGCAGCCTCCCAAAGGCCGCCTGCGCTGGGCCAAGCTGGTGCATTGAAATGCCACTCGACCTCTAGTTTTGCTAGGTCACTGAAGACTTCAGGGTTAAGTATTTGTTTGAATAGTTCGAATTCTTCACGAAGCACTCTTGCAGCTCCGACAAAGTTTGTGCCACAGTCTGAGTACATATGCTTTGGGGTGCCGCGCCTCGCGCACAGCCTCTGGAAGGCCGCTATAAAGGTTTCCGTGGTAAGGTCCGATACAAGCTCTATATGAACGGCTTTTGTAGCCATACATATGAATATCGAGATATATCCTTTCGATGTTTTGACGCCTCGACCCTTGTTATGCTTGACATCCACGGGTCCGGCGAAATCCACACCTGTATGCGTGAATGGCCGACAGGGAGTTATCCTTTGGCGCGGTAGGTCTCCCATTAGTTGGTGGCTATCTGTTTTGTTGAAGCGATGGCAGCGGACACATTTTTGAAGTAAAGTTTTGACTGCTCTATTTCCGCCGACAATCCAGTATCTCTGTCTAAGATACATCAAAGTCAGCCGGGCTCCGCCGTGTAGTGTGAGGGAATGTGCTTGTTCAATCAAAAGTTGCGTGAGTCGTCCCTTGTGTGGTATGATGATGGGGTTCTTCATCTCAGGCGACATACTAGAGTTCTTCAGTCGCCCTCCGACGCGAATAATCCCTTTATCGTCCAAATAGGGATTTAGTTTAAATATAGAGCTCCTTTTTGATATGTCTTCATTTCTGTTAAGTTGTTTGTACTCGAGATCGAACTCCATTCGTTGCACATACATGATGATCATTATTTTCGCTGCAGTCAGTTCGCTTGTAGTTAGGTAGATAGCTTCTGGTTTCATTTTGTAGCGCGTGCTAACAATGAATCGTTGTATCCATGCGACGACTCGAGTTATTATTGTCATTAAACTGTGTTTATTCAACAAATAACTTATACAATTTTGCTGATGTTGAGTTATTTGTTTCGTTTCCACATGATGTGCGTAGTCGATGATTGTTTGAAATGAGCACGGAATGTTCTCAGAATGTTCTTGTTTCGTTAAAAAATCAGGACCTTGCCACCATAAATTGTAGCTCATTAGTTTGCTTGGCAGTAGTCCTCTAGAAGCACAGTCGGCTGGATTATCTTCGGACTTCACGTAATTCCACTGAGCAGCGGGGATTACATGTTTGATTTTCGTAACTCTATTGGCTACATATGTTTCCCATTTCGAGGAATCGCCTTGAATCCAGGCTAACGCCACTTGAGAATCGGACCACGCCTGTACAGAAGTGCTGAATCCAGCTAGTGCTGCTTTAGTTTTTTCCATCAGGTTAGCCAATAGAACTGCGCCGCATAATTCCAGTCTGGGCAGGGTTGTTTTTTGTGTCAATGGTGCCACTCTTGTTTTTGCGACGAGAAGCGTTATTATTGGTTGGCCTTGTTCTATGTTCGACTGTACTCGACTGTAAATAACGCAAGCGTAAGCTTTTTCGCTTGCATCACAAAAGCCGAGTAATTCTACGCGTTGTTGCGTATCGCTTATCCATCTTTTTAACTTCATGGTTCTGATGTAGGTCAGTTCTCCATTGAGTTTTATCCACTCTGTTTCTACATCGCTGGGCACTTCATCATCCCAGCCTAGTTTACTGATCCAGAGTTTCTGGAATAGTAGTTTGGCCTTGACCGTTACTGGGGAAAGCCACCCCAAGGGGTCGTAGAATTTTGAAATCTCTGAGAGTAAAGATCTCTTTGTCAGTCGCTTTGTTTGTGGTACACGCCAGTTGAAGTGAAAGGTATCGCTTGACGGGTTCCAACCGAGCCCCAATGTTTTCGACGTTTCGTCTGATTTGAAGTCAAAGTTACTCTGCTTCGAGATTTGATCTTCGTTTAGGTTTTCAAGTATGGCGTGGTGATTGCTTGACCATTTGCGCAAGTTCATTCCCCCTCCTCTCAGAAGCTGAATAAGGGATTGTTGTAGTTTTTGAGCTTCCTCGACGCAGTTGTGGCCACTTATGACGTCATCTACATAACATTCCGTTTGAAGTATTTTGGCAGCTTCGGGATGCTTGTGTCCGTCGTCAATGGCAAGCTGTTTCAGAGTGCGTATGGCTAGCCAAGGCGCGCTTTTAACTCCGTAAGTGATCGTGCATAGACGCCAATCTTGTAAGGGTTGATCAGGCGAAGCTCGCCAGATGATCCTTTGAAGATCTTGTTGTTCTTCAGACATCCAGATGCAACGATACATCTTCTCGATGTCCGCAGTAAAAACATACTTATACGTCCGCCACTTAAGGATAAGTGCCTGTAAGTCTTGTTGAAGATTGGCACCTTTTTCCATGAGGCTGTTAAGGCTGTAGCCACTAGAAGTTTTCTGAGATGCGTTGAATACAACTCTTAGCTTTGTAGTTGTTGAATTTTCCCTCAAAACGCCGTGATGTGGTAGGTAACAGCTGATAGGTGAAACCTGAGTTGTATGCTTCATATGACCGAGTTCAATGTATTCTTCAATGAATGTCCGGTACATGATTGAGAGTTTTTGTTTCCTTTCAAAACGTTTCTCTAATTGAAGAAATTGTGAGACGGCCACTGATCTGGATTTTCCCAATCGTTCCTCAAAGTTCGTAGAAAGTGGCATTTTTACGATGTATGATCCATCTTGAGAACGTTCTACGGTTTCCGTATAGAACTTTTCACATAGGTCGTCCTTGGAAATGTCCTTTGAGAGTTGGATATCTTCGGTTTCCCAGAATTTTGTTAGTTCTTCCAAGTTGATTAATGCTACGTTGCAGTTAAAAGTTGTTTTTGTTTTACCGCATAAAATCCACCCTATTTGCGTTTGTTGTGCAACAGGGGATTGGTTGTTTCCTTTCAGGACTCCATCCAAAATGATCTGCGAATATACATCAGCTCCCAACAAGATATCAATTTGGCTGGAAATGTTATAGTCCGGATCGGCTAGTTTCAAGTTCATCAAATGCGGCCATTCAATTTTACCTACAGTTTTCGTAGGTATGTTGTTCGTTAGCTTCTTCATAATAAGCGCTTGAGTTGTAAAATAATAATCGGAGTGAATCGATTTGCATGTAAGGTTGAGTTGTCCTCTACAATCGCCTGACACAGTTCCGATTCCGGTTACGCAAGCGTTGACGTTCGATCGTGGAAGACGAAGGAGTTGAGCGGCGTTCTCAGTGATTAAATTCACTTGAGAACCTTGGTCGAGAAGAGCTCGTAGTTTCACATGAGTCCCATCTAGAGACTGGACCTTAAGTTGCACGGTCGTTAATAAGACTTCCATGTCCATCGTATTTACGTGATTCGACGTATGTTGTTGAGATGCCGATGTAGATGATGAAATCTTTTCTTTGTTGTATTTAGTCGATGTTGTATTTTTCTGACCTGGGTTGTGCAATAAGGTGTGGTGTTTTAAATTGCATTCTCGACATGTTTTTGTAGATTTGCATTCTTCGTTTCCGTGGCTAAATAAACAGTTTTTGCAGAGCTGCAGTTTCGAAACGGTGATGTTTCGTTTGCCGAAGTCCATTTCTAGGAATTTGTCACATTGCATTAACACGTGACCTCCATTGCAGTGTGGGCATTTTTGTTGTTTGGCGTAATAATTACAAGTTTTGTAAGAGAAATTATGTTTTTTCCCGCTGTTTTGCTTGTTAAATTTCCAGTTTGGCGATTTTTCAGTTGAAGTTGTTGGAGTTCCTTTCTTAGCAGACTTCATTGATTCATATGCCATGAATTGAGTTTCGAGAAAATACAGAAAATCTCTCAAGTTTTGGATCTCACGGTGATCTTGATTTTCTTTCATGTAGTCACTTAGCGTGTTAGAGTCCAGTTTAAGTGACATGATGTGCACTATCATCGGACCCCACGTTGATGTGTCGATGCCAATGTTGGATATTCCGTTCATGCATTCAGTGATTACGTCATGCATTTTCTTCAAGTTGAAAGAGTCCGGGTTTTGTATGTTCGGAAGATGTATCATGCTATTCATAAATGATGAAAATTGCAGTCGACGATTATCATAACGCTGATTTAGAATTTCCCAACAGGAGTTGTAGTTATCAGCGCTAATGGTTAGATGTTGTACCAATCGCTCCGCTTCACCTCGCAGCTTTGTTTTCAGATGCTGCATTTTCTGCGCGGTGTTGATCATCGGGTTCTTGTGAATAGCCTCCAGGAAGAGATCTTTGAACGAGATCCATTGACTGTAGTTTCCTGAAAACTCCGGAATTTCGATTTTAGGTGCCGATTTTGAGAAGTGAACGGTCGACCAAAGCTTGGAGTTCAGACGTTTTTTCAGCTCGTCGTATTTTTGTTCGACATCGGTATAAGTCTCGTAGTAGCGTTCGTTCGATCCCTTCACTAGGAAATCAATTTCCCAATGGAGTTTGTCGATGGATTCCCATTTTGAGTTTAGGGTGTTAAGATGGTCTTCTAATTCCCATTTTTCTTCAATTGAAGCGTTGTTGATTTTCGCAATGGCTCGGTATATGGCATTAAAGTTACATTCTTGTTTGTTGAGTAGAAGTTGCACTCTGTCTCCGCCATCAACTTGAGCGGCTTGAACGTCACCTGACGTCCCAGCTAAGTCAAACCTCACGTTCTGTTTTTTCGTCAAGTCTGACAGTTTGTTTATGATATCCTGTTTAGTTGTCAAGTACATTTCCTTTGTTTTTCCATAGATATCATCCGCGAAATAGTTGATTGTTTTGTCTTCCAGTTCCAGGACTAAAAGAGCGTTTCTGCTATCAAAATCCTCCCATTGGCTTTCTAGCGAGGACAAGCGTTTGTTCAGATAGTCTGCAGTTTTGCGGGCCTCAGAGTCTTTGCGATAGTTAACACACAAGGTCTTGATGTTTTGAAAACATGTTGACTGAAGCTCTAGTTTCTCCATGTTGTTGATTGTTAGTTCGTTGGTTAATTTGCTTGTAGTCGCTTTATTGGCTGATAAAGCGTAGCGTTGAGTTAGAACTACCAGAAGCGTATCTTAGTTGACAGATTTCTTCTAGCAGCCGGTTTGGATAGCTCGTAATCACGTAGTTGACAGCGACCGATGAGCGTAGTTGTTCTCCTTACAAGTACCCAAGGATCCGTTCTTGTAGTTTCAAGAGATTTCCGCAATCCTCAGCAACTTGAATAGTCGTTGGTTTCTACTGCGTTCGCGCTCCACGTACGATATTATGCGCCTTCTCAATTCAACCGGGGCGACCCGCTTGTGGGAGACCGGAGAACCGATTCGCTATCGTAAATAGAGACACTTCACACAGTTAAGCTCGAAGGACCATAAAATGTATGATTTATACACTTGCAGTTTGAATGTGGAGAGAAAGATCACAATCACTATCGATACGTTTATTGTACGAAGTTTGTACAGATAATTATACCGCTGATGTTTCCTTCTCGTTAGTTACAATCCACACTAAATGCTAGAATGTGTGAAATTTATTAAATACCTAAGTATGATGACGCGCGCTCGTGCCAATCGCAGTGTCATCAAAAATGTACAGTTGAAGACTGTACACTGTGTTCACCAGTAAAAGGGCGTGCACCCATTTATTTATGTTGTTTTGTATTCAACCTTTGTAACACAAAAACAAATACAAACAATACAATTAAAACTCAACCCGAACATATATTATGGTCATTCATTAATAGTCATAAACGAAACAGCATCTCCCTACCTAATGAAATATCTTTGGGTAACAAAATCGCAACTGGCGGGCAAGAAATCGCTGATCTTTTGTCGGAGTACTTCCACTCAGTGTATAACATGACATCCTAACGTAGTCCAAACATCTGCAGCTATCGAGAATCATGGCATGCCAACAATGAGCAATTGTTTTTGTCGGAGTGGGACATTTGTCATGCTCTTATAAAGTTAGATCCTCGAAAAGGGGCAGGATTAGATGACATACCTAATATTTTTCTTAAAGAATGTGCTAAAACGTTATCGCGGCCATTACATATTATTTATAACAAATCTCTTAGAGATGGTATTTTCCCAAATATGTGGAAACAAGCACGTCTAACGCCCATTCACAAGAAAGGTGATGTAGCAAATGCATGTAATTACAGGCCGGTATTAATTCTTCCCGCGCTCGGGAAAGTATTAGAGTCAATAGTTCAACATAGAATATATTGGCACATCAAAGAATTCTTACACCCAGATCAACATGGTTTTTTACCTATAAAATCTACTGCGTCTAATCTTATAGGTTTTGCCAATGATATCTCGGAGGCTCTTGATTCTGGAGAAGAGGTACATGCAGTGTATACGGACTTTAGCAAGGCTTTTGACCTGATTGACCATATTCTTCTTTTAAAGAAGATCTCTGCAATGGGTATACATGGGACTTTGTTGAGATGGTGTGAGTCGCATTTGTTAAATAGATCACAATTGGTCATGATCCGCGGATACACGTCAAGATTACGATCGATACCCACAGGCGTACCTCAGGGCTCACAAATAGGTCCGTTGTTCTTTTTGATATTTATCAATGATTTAACTGCTAAGATAAATTGTCCTTTCAAAATGTATGCTGACGACTTAAAATTATATGTGCGCATAAAAACTGAGAATGGTGTTTTTTTTCCCAAAATGAGATTGATAAAGTTTTTTCGTGGTGTTGCCAAAACAAGATGATTTTGAATAAGAAAAGAAAAGTGCTCGCATATAAAATTTTCAAAAAAAAGAAATCCCTGAAGTTGCACGTCTAGGCAGTCGATTGATTAACCGAAAGACCTTCAAAGTGCCGCGATGCCGCACTAATATAAGGCAACACTCACCTCTATATCGAATGCTATCGAGTTATAACGCAATCCGCTCCTCGTTGGATATCTTTGATGGTTCTTTGGCCTCAACAAAGGCCAAAGTGAAGAAAGTTATGGTGAATTGACAAATCCTTAATATTAGTTAAATTCCTTGTATTTTTAGTTTCCTGATTTATTTTTCATTTACATTCTTTTTCACTTTGATTAATGTACAGTACACAGCTATAACTATTATGCACCTGCAAAGATTCAACACTGTCTTGTCAAAATTGCAAGCTGTGTTCACTGTTTTTAGGATGAACACTGAATGTCTGGTTTTTATTTTATTTCTATGTGCTAACGGTGTTACATTCAATTTGTGAACCAAATAATAAAAAAAAAAAAAATCAAAGTGTAAAGCCCAGTTTGGTGAATCTATAAAAAAATATAAAAAATATCGAAAAACTTAGCTTAGTTTATTTTAAGCTATTCAAAAAGATATGACACTTGGTTTACTACTTTAAAAAAAAACTCATTTTTTTTGTATTTATAAAAAAATAAACTTTATTATGTACACAAAAAACAAAATTGTATTTTGATATGAATCACTCTGGGTGACAGGGTGCGGAGTCCGGCTCGCCGTGCGGGCGCCTCGACGCGTACCTCGCCGAGCTGTACGCGGGCCGCGGGGGCGCCGCCGCCGCCGCCGCCGCCGGCGCCCCGGCCGCCCCCGGCGCCCCGGGCTCCCCGGCCGCCCCGGCCGAGCTCGCCGAGCAGCTGGCGCTGGCGCACGCGCAGCTCATGTACGAGCGCTGGCGGCGCGAGGCGCACGCCGAGCGCAACCGCCGGCTGCTGGGCCGCTGCCGCCAGGTGCGGGCGCTGGAGCTGCACAACGCCGCGCTGCAGGACCGCGTGCGGGCGCTCACCCGCGAGCGGGACGCGCTGCGGGAGCGCGCGCCGCCGCCCGCGCCGCAGCCGCCGCCCGCGTGCGGGGAGCGCGAGGCGGCGCTGGAGGCCGCGCTGCGGGACGAGCGCGCGGCGCGCCAGCGGGCCGAGGCGCGCCGCGGCGAGGCGGAGGCGCAGCGCGCCGCCGACGCCGCCGAGCTGCAGCGCACGCGCACCGAGAGCTTCGAGGCGGCGCGCCACGTGGAGGCGCTGGCGCGCGCCGCGCTGGCCGCCGAGCGCCGCGCCGAGCACGTGCGCCGCCTGCGCCGCGAGCTGCTGGTGCTGGCGGAGCGCGAGGCGCGGCTGAGCGAGGCGGTCCGCGCCGCGCCCGCGCCGCCGCCGCCCGCCGCCGCGGAGGGCGCGGAGCGGGCGCTGCGCGCGGCGGCGGCGCGCGCGGAGGCGGAGGCGGAGGCGGCGGGCGCGCGCGCGGAGGCGGCGGCGGCGCGGGCGCACGAGCTGGAGGCGGCGCTGGCGACGCGGGACGCGCACGTGCAGGAGCTGAAGCGCGCCACGCGGCAGGCGGCGGAGGAGGGCGCGGCGCGGCTGCGGGCGCTGCGCGACAAGTACGCGGCGCTGCAGTGCGTGGTGCGCGCCAAGGAGGCGCGCGGCTTGGAGCTGCTGGCGGCCGCCCCCGGCCCCGCCCCCGCCCCCGCCCCGGCCAACTGCGGCTGAGGGCGGCGTGCCGGACTGGGATCGATCGCCGCCGCCGTTATTTAACGAATTCTATCTGAGCACATTACGGGATCGTATCGTCGCCGCCCCCAGCAGACCGCACGCGACGCGTCTACTGAAAGTACCGAAACGTGTGGTCGCGAATCGGCGGCGCCGCTCGCTAGACTTTTGTTCGTCAAACGTTGTGATTATTATCCATATTTTGTGAGATTCGATACGAGACTCGCATCATGACGGTGTCATAGCCTACTTACTATCAACAATATATTGCACGGAGTCGACTGTAATCGCACACGGCGGATGTCTATCCGGTGCCACCCTCGCAGTGCATCCGAACTAAATAGCCATTCAGTTGTTAGTGAATGTGTTGTGAGTAAGGTTTGCAATAAACCTTGACCGTGCGATTTCCGGAACTAAGTATGCGAAAACTTAAACAATTGTGAAAAAGATTAATAACAGTTAATTCAGCTTCCAGCAGAATCATAGTTCCCCTAGTGATCTATTGAAATGGCATCTATAGAATTTTAACTGCCAATAAATAAGATTTATACGATTTGATTTAATTACTTTTTTAATTGAAAATTAATGTGACTACTTATAAAATACTCATGCTGTTTTTCAGTTGTGCACCTACCTACTTATTTAAATTTTGTGAAGTGAAATAATATAGTATTGAACACAGGCCTTATAACATGGAAAATACATTAGGTACTCGATTGTATTGTTTCCCGCGTGTATGTGCGATGACTCGTTTCGTTCCTCGCGTTGCCTCGAAAAATGTAATAATAATTGTCATATTCCTAGTTTGCGGAATACATTCTTGTAAGCAGTAGTCAAAGTAGAGAATGCGAAACAGAGTTATCAGCTTCGAGACTCGCGTGCAACTAACCTATGGTTCTCATTTGTTTCAATCTTTGTACATCATGAGACCCTTTTTTAATCTTATGGGATTTTTTCCTCACTTGGCGCCATTGGGAACATGGCCGGTGGTGACAACTGGGAATATCTCTTTTTTTTCATAACCAGCTGTCGACGCTTTCAAGCGAGATAGCGGCTGACGTCTAGTGACGGCCCTTCGAGCTAGTTGCGGTTTATATCGAAATAAAGTGCGAGACTCGTTTGAGCATTTTACGCTTTTCCTAGACTAGTTTCGGCCGATTTGGCATCCACAGCTCTGCTTGTATAAAAGCTAGTTATATTTTACATGCTATGGTTAAATCTATTATGAAATAGTAGAAATAATAATAAGTTAAGATTTAATTATTTCTGATGTTAGAGCTAATATTATGTTATTTACTATGTGCTTTGTAATCGAACGCATTCACTAAAGGGTTGTAAATAAAATTGTAAATAAAACAAATTGTTCGTTTCAATTAGTCTTTATCGCAAGAGACCCTCGACGGGACATCTAATACAATACAGCAAGTATATTTGGTAAAAAAGTCACAACAAAGTATAATATAAATAGTTAAAATATCAACAAACTCTTATTTACAATGTACAAAATATACAAATAGGTACAAAAGAATCAACAACGTAACGCTACGATATGGTATGTGGTGCTGGGAGGCTACGGCGCGGCTACGCTCGGGCTACGGCGCGGCTACGCTCGGGCTACGGCGCGGCTACGGCAGCGGCTCGACATAGTTCTCGGGCACGAGGCCGCTCTTGCCGTTGAGCGAGCCGCGCAGCCAGCCCGGCTCGCCCGACGGCGCCACGTTCGTGATGATCTGGTTCGGCTCGAAGGACAGCTCGCCCTCGCTCTCTCCGAGGCAGGCGTACAGCGTGCGCACGCGCCTGCAAGCGGAGTCGGCGTCAGCGTGTCTGCACTGTGTCCGTCGCGCACGGTGACACTCCGCGCGTCTGTACTCACGTGTATCTGTAGCCCCGGGGCGGCGCGGCGGCGGGCGCGGGCGCGGCGGGGGGCGGCGAGGCGCTGTGCGACGACACGGACTCGGCCGAACTGCTGCTGGAGCGGCCGGCGCCTGTGCATATACAGACGTTTCAACTATAACTCCTGCAAGGGACCCTTCACTCCCGCGCTCGTCTACACAGAATTGAATAAGTACGAGTAGTGACCTCTGAGCGCCACGAGCGGCGGCGCGAAGTGCTGCAGCAGCTGGTGGTGGTGCGGCGAGTAGCGCGCGCCGGCGGCCCCGCCCCCGCCCCCGCCCCCGCCGGCTCCGCCCACCGACACGCGGTCCATCACGCTCTGTTGACAAACACAGTGCTCACTCACTACCAATACAGCCTTTGCAGGATCCTCACGCCTTTGTCCTTCCACTTTCTTCCAAATGATG
This sequence comes from Hylaea fasciaria, assembly GCA_905147375.1. Lineage (NCBI taxonomy): Eukaryota > Metazoa > Arthropoda > Insecta > Lepidoptera > Geometridae > Hylaea > Hylaea fasciaria. The sequence goes on along the minus strand of LR990211.1, from coordinate 9,946,041 downwards.
AAATAAATAAATTTGTAAGTTACTACTACTTGCTACTAACAGAACGCCAACAAAGGTCTTTAAAAAAAGCAATAGGAACGCGATAATAGAAATGATAGCGTCCGCGATGAACAGGACTAGGTATACTATACATACATACCAAATTACACGGTGAGTTTAAATAAACGTTTAAAAACGATGCAGTGTTTTGACGATTGTGAATTGGAGTCTAGTTTTGTTAGAGCTGCGGTTGAATAGGTCGGGAACCCTCGGGGCTGTCATAGCAACAGTAGATGGACACGAATGGTATTGGGGAAACACTTACAATGTCTCCGCGCGCGCCCAGCGGCAGCGCCGTCGGAGAGGACCTGCAACAACAAGCGAGCTCCGTCAGCGACTCGCACGGCAGAGGCGGCTCGCGTGCACGGATATTCACTAAGGACGAAATTATTTGAAAAATTGTGTCGACGAGTGCGACAACCCCCACATTACATGCCGGCTTTGATCTATAGATGCATAAGTACTACAACATTGGCACTACAATATTTCGTATATTCCCAGTTGTGGTTTCATCCATTTCACTCGTTACGTATGAGGAATGATTTATTAATTCTTCCATAATATTTATTCGAGTAGCTTCGATCGATTCTCCGCCACATCACTCGGCTTTCCGTGACATCGAAGAGGTCCCAGACTGCGTTGGACCGAAAAATGGAGTATTTTATAAACGCGAGAATCGGTCTTCAGATGGGAACGTCAAAGCGTAGTACTACGGAACGGATAGAGGTACCGACCCGGCGCCGGCGATCACGAACCCGGAGAGGCAGATGATCATCTCGAGCCGCGCGAAGAGAACGCGCACAACACAGTCACGAGCCGCGGCGGCGTCCCGCGGGAGCTCGGCGCACAGTGGCGCGGACGCGGCGCGCCCCGGTATATATGCGGCGGCGGCGCGCGGGGCGGGGCGGCAGCTGCGCCGGCGCACGTGTGCGCGCACCTGCCGCCGCCGCCGACTGCGCGCATCTCCTGTTCCTAGATAGCGCCCGACCGAGTGCGTGTCTTCGGTTGCACGAAGCGAAGCCGAGCGCCGCCCTTTTTGTTCGTGCTAGAGGTTCGGTATCTAACGCAGCCGGTATGGGAAGATAAAAGAAAAGAGCGATATGGAGTCGTTACGTGAGCGTTTCTCTTTTTTTTTTGCCACAGTTTCAAAAAATCGATAAAAATAAAAAATTACATTAATTGCCTTTTTTTTAATGAATTTACATACTTTATTTCATTAATTTCTGGATTTTTGATATGGCATCGTATTTTATTAAGATTTTTTGTAAGAAATTGACTAAAAACTAAATGAAGGTAGTCCGAACGTTCTTATTTTGTTACTTATTATTTGTCAAAAAACACCTAATCCGTCTAACTGAATAGTATCGGACGGAGCGCTCCCGGTCGCACCGGTGCATAATCTAGCGCTGTTTCGATAATTTGTACTATAAAAAATATAAGTACCTTTTTCCTAGGTTTCTTTTGTTTTCGTAACAAAATCTATAGGTAGGTACTTAAGTAATTTTATAATGATGTGGAGGATAATGATGGCGTCCTTAGGAGCAGTACCTAGATGGTCGCGCGGCGGCGGCAGGTGCGCATTCCGGCGCGCATCTGCCGGCGGGAGGCGGGCGCGCCGCGAGATGCGACTCCTGTCCGATACGCGCATTCAATTTGCCTTGAACACGATCCGCACCCTCGCATCCACTCTAAGCATCCACTAGGTAGGTAGGTACGCATCACGCGATGAAGGCGTTCGAAGAGGTTTAGAGACGGTGATCGCTCTATTATCGCGTTTGGATCGATAGGTACCTACTGATTGTTTCGTATTATACTTATTTTGAAAAAAAAAGGTAGGTACGATACCTACGGATTGTTTCGTATTAAGTAAGTAAGTATACCTATTTTGAAAAAAAAAAACGCATGTTGTCATTTAATTTTCATTTAAACTCATAAGTAATCGTTTTGTGTGTGTTCTAATCTGGGCAGGCAGTCGAGGCAGTCTGTAGGTAGGTACAATGTGATCGCTACGTACCTAGCGATTGCTAAATCCATAGCAATGACCCACGCTTGCAGACTGCAGTAACGACGACACTTGGACACCCGAGTGAGCGCCGGAGATGGTGTGCTTATGATATTGTTGAGCGCGAAATCTCAATTCGTAGTTCAGGATTTTCCTACCTACCAATATTGGCCGTTTAAAAGCACACAGTATTGGAAATTTGGTAGACAAGATTTAATCGAAATCATAATGTTTTGTTGATAGCATACATATTCTTAGACAAACTTAGCTCACAAACGATTACGTTTCACTTTGTCCCACGATCTCTGTTTCTCGGCTTTCCTAACTTATACGTAAGTAAGTAGATTTCATACTGTTACATCTTCGGTAAGTAGGACTGACGTGAAGCGACCGATATCTGTAGCTAACTAATTTACAGATAGTCGCCGTACACTCTAACATGGTTGTTTTCATATAATCAGTGAAACCCTCATTACATTCCCAAACGCACACCCCATCCCCTTAGTGTTTATTTGCCATGAGATGTCCGGAGACGGTGCCGTCAGGTGAGAGTGCGGGAGGGGGGAGGGGGAGAGTAGGGGTCAGTCCTTTGTGCGATGACAGCTGGCAGCTATCTGCGTCGCCATGCTGCATTCCGCTGCTGCACGCACTACGCCGGCCGTACAGCAAAAACGCTCCATATTGCCGCAGTGAAGGGCGACCGGATTGTATTCATTTGAACGCCCCGCATCGGTCCCCGGTGCGGAATCGAACGGCACAAACACAACTTTAGTGTTAACTTTTGAAAACGCAATGAGATTATTATAAGACCACCAAGAGCAAAAAGAGAGCAACAATGTCAATGAATAATAAAATTAATGGTTGGAAAGATTTTGGCGATTGTATGTTTACCGTCTAACCACACCGGAAATTTCGTTCCACATAATCGACGTCATCACTCGCGTTTTCTTACTCAATCCTGGCATTCTTAATTATTTTACTTTTGAATTTGTTATTGAGTTATAAAAAGCGAGATTCGATAGACGTCGATTTGTGGAGAAAATATTTAGACACATTGTTCAACTCCTGTTTAAATCTCTTGTGGCAAGACCGTAGTGTTTTATAGGGGGAACCTAGTCGTACGTACCTAGTCATTAGTACGTAGTACCTCCTAACACCTCGAGGTCTCTGTGCTGCGGCGAACACTAGTTCAACCGGCGCGGACATACCGAGCAGGACTCGACAGCTCAACTCCGACTATAATAATTATGTACTCGTTATCACCGTGTGTGAACACACTAATCTACTTACTAATCATTGTATTAGGAACAGTATACTCAAGAAACGTGCTTGGACAGGATGATCCTCAGGTCTACCAATTATATTATGAACTTCAATTATTATTGTAAGTTTGTATTATGAATAACAAAAAGTTTTGTATGATTAAAAAATAAATATAATGGTAGGGGAAAACAGGGTGGCTCCGTACAGAGGGAGCCTTCGTACAGTACGTATATCTCCACTATTAGTTATTTAGGCGCGTTCATCTTTTTTTGCCTGATTGCCACTCGTATGCAGCTACTAATTAGCGGGACAAAACATCAGTATGGCTGCCGGGTCCGTTGAAATAAATTCAAATGTGTTTTCGCGCCGCGAAAGTAATATTTGGACTTGAATTCAAACTCATGTAGCTCTAGTAAGTTTTACTGAAATTGTGTAAGTAATTCATTGTAATTGAGGAACATATCCATTACTTTATTATGTATTCGTAAATTTTGGATGCAGCTTAATGCATATTTATTTTTATTAGAATTGTGTAATTATTTGGGTTGGGGTACCTTCGTACACATGTGTGTGGGGTACATTCGTACTATATAAATGCTTCGTGAAAATATTTTTCAGCCTGCAATGTCCATATTAGTATTTGATTACGACGATTATGTCATGTTATCGTTATTATTTATGTTGATTCTTACTAAGTAGACTATTTTAAGTGACTTTTTAATTCAAAAGAATATTTTTCTGTGAAATACTGCTGCATTAGTATTACTACATCTAAAGGCTGATAATTACTCAATTTTATGTAATTTGAAAATCAAACTGTTGAATGTTTATAGTTATTTGATGATAAACGTATTTATTTTTATTTTAAATAACTTTTATTGTTGTGTTAGGTTTGTACGAAGGTACCCCACGTCTGGGGTGCCTTCGTACGTTTTTCATTTTTTAGTAAATCCGTCATTTCTCAGTCAATTATGCTGTATCGATACTAATCCATACTACATTTTATAGCCAGATATGTGTGTAACATACCAGCATTGAAATGAGGTTGAAATAGCTGTTAGTTTTTTTTTTACAAGGCCTAATGTAAAAACTGTACGAAGCCACCCTGTTTTCCCCTATTTATCTCCAATCAATTGTGAAAAGCAAATAGATAAACTTGTGTTGCTCTGTAAACAAAGATTTATTTCGTTAGAATTACCTACATAACTAAATACACTATTAGCCTTTATCTAGACTCCTACCTGTAAACAAAGAAACGACATTTAAAGTTTCTATTTCGTATGTTGTTTCTTTCACAATTTATGGGTTCTTTTGTAAATTATTTCACTATACAACCAACATTGAAAAATCGCCATTTTCTTCTAACCGACTAATAAAATTCCATAGATACCTACAAAAACAAAAGAATAACTCTACTGACAAATCAAATGTCAACATAACTTCTCGATAATCTGGCTGTCATTGCTTCTACTCTATTGACAGCGCCATGTGCGGCAAAATTCAAAATCAAAGGAATACACCTATATTTCTTTACATCTCCCCCCCCCCGGGAGAGAAAATTTATGCATGAATTTTCTTCCAAGATAGCCATCATCCTCTTTCTCTAATCTTCCTCTTCAGTTCCTTCTTCCTCTATTGTAGGTATTGGGACAAGTTTCGTAATATGAAAAAGATTCGACTCTATTTTCTTGTGTCCAGTATTAATTTTATATATTGATTTAGAAACCTTTTCAATAATCTTAAATGGTCCTATCTTCAGCTCATCTAATTTTTTCCTGTTTAGCTGGTTGCCATTTTCTACGTAAACCATATCTCCTTCATTAAATTCATGGTATTTTCTGTTTCTGTCAAATAATATCTTGTTGTAGTTATGCGACTTCCTTGTATTCTCAAGTGCTGTTAGTCTATCTCTGATCCAGTCATTATGTGTTTTTTCTTGCTTCAACTCTTTCGGTAAAATTGAGACGTCTGTACCATACAAAAGATAACTAGGCGAGAAACCTGTTACGGTGTGAATAGTCTGATTATATTTACTAACACATTCGTGTGCTATGGTAGTCCAGGCTCTTCTATTCTCCCCTTCATTTATTTTACACCGGATTTTGTTTACCAAAGTCTGGTTCAACCTCTCATTTAGACCGTTTGAGAATGGTGCATTTACTGCTGTAAAAATTATAGGTATCTGTCTGTCATTTAAGTATTTCTTGAACTCTCTTGAATTTATTCCTGGATATTGGTCAGTCAGTAGCATACCAACATTCTCTGATTCTGTTATGTTCATTACTAGTTTAAAAAAATCATTTGCGCTCTGAGTTTTTGATGTTATAATAAATGCGTGTCTAGTAAAGTGATCTACCAACAAGTGTAAATATTTCTTTGTGGATCTTGAACCTCCAAAACCACCAATTGTATCTATTGATATTATTTCAAATGGCTTTGTGGCCGGACCCAAGTGAGACATGAATCCAAATTTATCCTGGCCTCTTGATTTATTCCGTATACAAACATCACAGCTTCTACAAACTTGTTTAATATTTTCTGTCAGATTTCTGGCATTGTAGTGCGGACTAATTGTTTTTTGCATCTGGTTAATTCCAATATGGCACAGATTTTCATGTACACTTCTTAACAATTTTATACTAAATTCTTCCGATATAATTATTTTATCTTTGTTTCTGACCTTTTTATAGTATATATTTTGTTTTTCTATAATTCTGTCTATATCTTTTTGTATCTCTACATTTTGCCTTTGATCCAATATGATATCTTCCAGGTTGATAAGATTCACAATTTTCAGCTGTTCATCTACAAGGTGTAACAGCAAGGTGTAGTAATACTGAAACTACGCATACACATACATATTTCGAAGTAGTCTGGAGGTACTATAAATCTGTAAGTAGTTACGGTAATGAATTATTACACGTCAAAGTTTACTGCAAAACTAACCATCGTTCAACCCTAGTTATCAGCTGTGCAATGTCAGTGAACTTGAGGCATAGGCTAACATGTACAGTCTTACCCAACTTATATGGTGCGTCGTGAATCTTCGTTCGCGCAGAAAATAAAGTATGGTCCGAAGATTAACGAAAGAATGCTTAACACTTACAATCAACCTAAGATCACTATTATAAGGTTCATAATACACTGCAGCTGTTGCACATCGCAGTTCTACCTGCGCAGAAGATGAATTTTCAAAGCGCGGGAAATGCTATTGACCGCTATTGGTCGGCAGCCGCCCCGCCATCTTAGCGATCGCCGCGTGGCGTGAGTGAGATGGAACTAACAGCTGCAGTGTATTATGAACCTTATAATAGTGATCTTAGGTTGATTGTAAGTGTTAAGCATTCTTTCGTTAATCTTCGGACCATACTTTATTTTCTGCGCGAACGAAGATTCACGACGTACCATATAAGTTGGGTAAGACTGTACACGTCTAGCCGGCGGCATTACTCGTAAAAGTTCCACCAAAAATTACTAGATGGCGCCAGGGTCGTTTCTAAGAAATCCTGCATCGCGCAAGCGTTGTGTGACCGGCGTAACGTGACGTCATCCGTATCATGTTAGGGTTGTAATATTTAGTTATTTTGTCAATTTGAGTGAAAAAATCGATTATCGATTTCAGGTTTTAGTACCCTGGCAAATGATTCATCACCAGGTACACATACCCACATTTCAATATTACTACACCTTGCCGATACACCTTGTATATTATCATTTGATTCCAATACCGGATTCCTACTAAGACAATCTGCTTCCAAATTGCTCTTTCCCGGGGCATATTTTATGTTAAAATCATATTGTGATAAATAATATGTCAAGTCACCCAGCTCTTCATCGGTTCTTGATTTCAAATTCATATTTTCCAATGGCTTATGATCCGAATAAACTATAAATGATTTACCTATTAACCAGTATTGCCAGTACCTCACCGCTTCTTTGATGGCTAAACACTCCAAGTATACCGCTTTCTTCTTTTTTTGAGCTCCACTTAGCTTCTTCGAAAAGTAAGCTACTGGTTTCTCTTTTCCATCAGGTTGTGTTTGTTTCAAAATGGCTCCAACACCTTCTAAAGATGCATCTGTGTAAATATTTATAGGTAAATCTTTGTCATAAATCTCAAGAACTGGTTGTGAGCATAGCAGACTTTTTATTTGTTCAAATGCTTTTTGGCATTCATCCGACCAAGTAAATTTTTGATTTTTTCTGAGTAAATTATGTAATGGATCTAGTATTATTGCACTCCTTGGTATGTATTCATGATAAAAGTTTATTTTCCTAAAAATTGTCTTACATTCCTCTGTGTTCTCGGGATAGGGAAATTTCTTATTGAAATTAGATTATCTTTCACTGGTTTAACAGAATTATTCTCTATTATATGACCCAGGTATTTCACCGAGTGTGATGCAAATGTGCATTTTTGAAATTTCAATCTGAAACCTTCAGTTTTAATTGCATCCAGCAACTGCGTCAGATGCTGAATGTGGTCATTAAATGATTTTGAAAATACCAGAATGTCATCGATGAAATTTACAGCAAATTCAGTGAGTTTATACTTTCTTAGTATATTACTCAATATTCTCTGAAAAGTTGATGGTGCTGTTTTTAAACCAAATGGTAGACAAGTCCATTGGAAATGTCCTTCTTGTGTCACAAATCCTGTCTTCTTTCTGTCTTCCACTCTTAATGGAATGGACCAAAAAGCTGAATTTATGTCTAAAGTTGAATAAAAATTACAGTTCCTTGTCTTAGTCACTAGGTCTTCTATCAATGGAAATGGTTGAGCCTGAGGGACTACTATTTTATTCAAATCTCTGAAGTCTATACATAATCTAGACTTCCTGTTGTCTTCTTTTTTGAATGCCAATGTAACAGGTGCTGCAAATGGGTTGTAGGATTCTTCTATAAGCTTGTTATCTAATAACTTTGCTATTTGTTCTTCTATCTCCTTCTTATCTTCTATTGTACACCTGTAGGGTCTTTTACTGCAATACTTGTCTACTAATAAGTCTATTTTTGCTTCATAACCATTAATAGTTCCTATGTCGTATTTATTTTTTGCAAAAACTGTCTCATATGTATTAATCAGTTTATTTATTTCTGATTTTTGATATTCATTTAAATGATTTATTTTAATTTCAAAATCCTCTTCTTTTACATGTTCATTGAAATTTATCTTGTATTCTTTCGTATTCATGTTCTTTTCATCATCATTAATCATATGTATAATATTCTCTGCTTCTTTATTTGTAGAAATTTCTGTGACCTTCTTTATATTTTCATGTTCCAAGCATTGTTTCTGAGTTATCTGTAAGTCTTCATTTTGTATTAGTTTAAACTTTTTTATCATATCTAATCCAATCAAAAAATCATATTTGAAATTTTGTTCATCAATAATGTACAGTTCAACATTTTCTTCTATTTCAAAGATTTTAATTTTTAAGTTTGTCAAACCACTTGTCTTTTTGACACCATTAATTGTAATTAAACTTGCTTCATTAATATTGCTCCCTTTTCCTTTTAATTTCAACAGCTTTGAATTAATCAGAGAAACATTTGAACCAGAATCATACACTCCGTACACTTCTAATGTTTCATTCAATATTAGTTTGACTTTTATTAATGGTGTCACTATTAGTTTTTTTGAACATTCTCATTTAACTCAGCTTCTATCACCGCATTGTTAACATGTTTAATGTTTTTTTCTCGCACCTTGTCCTCTTCCTTTGTTCTAAACCAGCATGCAGATTCGGGATGATAACGAGTACCTTTATTTAATTTTTCACAAGTTTTACATGGGGTTCGATCTTCAGTCCTACTGTTGCTTCTTATACTTCCATATTTTCTGAAGACTGAATAAGTCTTTTTATTTACCAAATATTCATATTTTTTCAACTCATTAAACAAGTCAACTGTATCCTTCAATGACTCTCTATCAATTTTGCTAAGTACAAACTCCGGCAAACCCGCGGCAACAAGATCAATCAGTGTGCCCGTATCAATAAATTCTCTCATATCCAGTAAAAGCTTTTCTTTCTTTATAGCATAATCCACCAATAATCCATCTTTGTATTTAAATAACAATGCATAGGTGACTTGGTTCCATCCCTTATTTGCAAATGATTCACAAAATTTGTTTTTCCATACTGACCATTCCGAGTTCATGGTCAATTTAATGATCATGGAACTATACCAATCAATGCAACTCTTATCCATGAATAATCTGAGTAATTCAATTTTTTTCTCATCTTCTATTACATCAAATCGGATGCATTCTTTTTCAAAAGTGTCAATCCATCGGTTCACATTTGAATTTCTGGTTGTAAATTTTTCAATTATAAACTTCTCTGCAACATGTTTCAAACTCTGCTGTTTAGTCTCCTGCGTATTTTGAACTAATTTTTCAAACAGTTTTTCCAGAACACTTGTGTCTTGATTCTGTGCAGCCACAGTCTGTTTTTGAGTCACTTCTTCTAGGTATTGTTCTTGAAATTGTATATTACCATCCTCATCGCAGTAAGTTCGTCTAAGTTCTTCTGTCACTGTTATCCAAACCTTTCGTGTCTGGTACCTTTTTTTTAGACTATTCTTTACTCTGTTATAAGCAGCTGTTTTCATTAGTTCTGCATGATGTCCAACAAATTGAAAGTCTTCTGGTAAAGCATATACTTTATTATCACTTGTAGATATTGATGTCAAACAATTGACGTTAGTTTTTCCATCGCTTTTTGGTAATATTGTAAATTCAAAACAAAGCTTCTCCATGTTCTGTGCTTCTATTTAGCTTTTATAAACAACAAATGTCGTTTTATAATGGTATTTATCTCCAATCAATTGTGAAAAGCAAATAGATAAACTTGTGTTGCTCTGTAAACAAAGATTTATTTCGTTAGAATTACCTACATAACTAAATACACTATTAGCCTTTATCTAGACTCCTACCTGTAAACAAAGAAACGACATTTAAAGTTTCTATTTCGTATGTTGTTTCTTTCACAATTTATGGGTTCTTTTGTAAATTATTTCACTATACAACCAACATTGAAAAATCGCCATTTTCTTCTAACCGACTAATAAAATTCCATAGATACCTACAAAAACAAAAGAATAACTCTACTGACAAATCAAATGTCAACATAACTTCTCGATAATCTGGCTGTCATTGCTTCTACTCTATTGACAGCGCCATGTGCGGCAAAATTCAAAATCAAAGGAATACACCTATATTTCTTTACATAAATAAAAATAAAAATCTGTCACCTAAAATAAGCAAGTAACAAAGCCGAGAGAAAATGTTCGCCTTGCAATGTTTTCGAAAGCGCCCCGACGAGCGACGTGGGGCTTCCCGCGCAGGTGCGGCGGCGGCGCACGCGACAGATGCGCAGCGCTGCGGAGTGCGGCTTCGATGCACAAAAAATGTAATTACGCACACCTTGCCTTGATTTGAAGCGGTCGGATTTGTCCCCTCCCCTCCCCCGCCCCCTCCCCCGCTGAGCAGGTCCCGCGGGGGCCGGTGCGAGCAGTGCCACGATCATGCACTCATTAGCTCCGCGCTCCGATGTAGGTCGTGTGCGTGACCGACCCGTTATTGTATTATTAATCATTACAATCAGTGAGATTACAATAAGTACGTTATTTCCTGAAATGGTGAGTCCTTCGGTAGCTGATACGAATACAATCTACGCTGCACTTAACGACGCACTTAACGACTGCACTACGATCAATTAAATTGAAAACACCAAATTCTCATAATGTCCAACAGAACATTCCAATACTAATATTTCAATCGAAAGAAGGGCATAGGGTCCTTCAAAGGCATTGAAAAGTTTACTCCCGATTTGAGGTCCTCCAACTAAAAGAAAATATGAACTATCCGCGAGTCAACGCACGGCCGCCGGACAGTGCCGCATGCCGGCCAGGATACAATAGATAGTTAAGTAGATAAAATCTTTATTGAAACACCACAAAACAAAGAAAACTCAAAGCTAGAACAGAACAAATAACAATAAGTCTTATCGCTAAGAGCGATCTCTTACAATAATTATAATTGCAAATATTTCGCTAAGTAGTAGTAAACCTTCGAAACACAAAAAAAGAAAACAATTTGAGATGAGTGTATTGTATAGAGTTGTCCCGGAAACAAAGAGAATAGAAACAAGGCTCCCGGAAGCCGACAGGAACTCAACAAAAGGTGTTCGAATAAGAACAGAGAGGATCGCGTCCGCTCGAAGCGGAAACCGACAAACGTGGCCGCGCCGTACTCTCGGCCGTGGCCCGACACGTGCACCGTGCACTATACGTATTCATTTACCGGGTACACATTTACTGTAGTATATTATATTACAATTACAATATATATTAAAATCCACAGAATAAGTGATACTAATCTGAGGTTAAGATCGGAGCACGGCCGACCGTTGCGGTCTCCGATAAGATATTCCGTTACCGGTCGGTACGGAGTCATCTCTGGGATGTTCAGTGTTCGTGCACACTCGCGCACTATGCGAGTCGGAACGCTCCCGGTACGTACCGTGCTACACACACAGAGGCCGTCAAGATGGCAGATAATACAGGAACACTCCCCCCGGGCGCACACCTGGCCTCGCCGGCGAACATCTTGTTTGTCATTATTATTATCAATGTTAACTCGAGCACTATTCAACGTTAAACGTACAAACAAATGACAAAGGCCGATTCAACAAACGGCCTAGGTAAAGGTGTATGCAATATTTACAGTGGACTTCAAATTAAATGAAACCGATGGTTGCGTTAGTCTCTTGGAAGTAAACTTGAGTTAAAGTAAACCGGTAAACAACGGAATCAGTCACGCAAACCAGCAACAGATGTTTCCGCGGCCGCCGCAGCCTCCGAGGCGCGGTAGGTACAAGTCTGTCTTGTACTGTGCCGTAGGGAAGCTGGACCCGGGCAAAAAACATTCATAACATTCACACATCTATCCTACTCATTTATTAGGTCAAGCGTCAGTGAGTTTATTTTTGCTTTAAAATGGATAATAAGATTTTGTATCTGGGTTCGGGTCATAGAATGGTTATTTTTAAAATAAGTAAAAGTTTTCCCTTTCCTCCTCCCTCCAGACCATACCCATTTTTGTTAATTAGTATTTAAACGGGTCTAATTCGCGCACAAACTCATGTCAAAATACGTCGAGGTATGTCAAAATTATATATTTTGATATTAGTTTGTGCGCGAATTAGACCAGTTTAAATACTAATTAACATGTATTCAGTTCGCGAAAGTTTAAGAACGTCTATTGCATACCCATTTAACCAAAATGTAAGACAAAACATAGTTTTTCGCTAATATCTGAGCTTTGAGTGGTTCTACGGCATAATAGTTTATTATAGGGCGTAATGGAAGACAATAAAATTATCTGTTAAAATTCATTAGTAATTTTTATAGACATAATATTTTCGTAGTTATAGCCAAAGTAAAGTCGTTTTGCGGTAAACTGACAGTCCTGACATTGCTAGATTTCCATAGTGGATTGTATTACAAGGGAACAAAGTAATTTATTTCGGGCGATAGCGATTCTAGAGTAGAATCCTGAGCGTAGCGAGGGATTCAAACTGGTGGTGTGGTCTGTGGATTCAAAGTAGGTACTTAGCTTAGCTTATAATTTTGTTCCCGTGTAAACTATGGGAAGTCTTTATGTCGCTGTTGTTAAATGCGCTGGAATGACCTAATTTGTTCGCACTTATCGAGGTACCTTTTGCCTCTTTTCGAATAGATGGATGAAACATTTTGAATGTGTGGAGTTCGTCATCCTTCTGTAACGCTCCGCTCTATCAACACATCTCCGACGTGGCAGACTGGTTGCATGTTACTCGTATGGGCTTCAGCATCGGGTTGGCGTTCTAAGCTCGTTTTCACTACGGTGCATTACGCCCGTCGGCGTACCGCAAGGCGGCATTTTATCTCCGCTTCTTTTTATCACCTTATTAAATTCCATTTCTGACGAAGGAGCTTCTTCTGACCACCTCCAGAATCCAGAATTATTTATTTACTAGAGATAGCTATTTAATCACATGTGGAAAGAACACGGGTTGGACATTGTTGTACACTCTCATCCAGCGTTCAAGAGGAAGGAGTGGGACGGTGTCAACTGTTTCATTGAATTAATTATTTTTATCCATAATCCTTAAATTTGCTAATTTTACTTAGTTTAGAGCCGAGTTGTAGATAAGGCCATAATTTTGTCATGATGTGTTTACCTGCCATTGCGCTAGTACATCTATCTATATCCTTATTTATAATATAATTAGATGTAAGACTAGAATTAAAGAAAATTTGCCTGTTAGAAAAAAAAAAACAAAAAAAAAAATTGAATACCTTCTCTTAGGCTTCAGCGAATCTACAGATACAAATCGAGTAGGTAGTACGTCTCGCACATACCTGAGCACACCGTTGTGCGCGGGCGCTAGGGGCGGGGCGGGCGCGGGGGCGGGCGGCGGCGCGGGGGCGGAGGGCGGGGCGCCCTCGAAGATCTCCGGGTAGTGGTCGAGCAGCGTCTCCACGATGACGTTGTAGAACTTGAGATCCAGGATGGAGGCCACGGTCTCCCGCTCGGCGCGCAGCAGCGTCGGCCCGAAGCACACCGCCAGGTTGGACGTGGACATGAGGTTCTTGTCGCTCCGCGCCGCCACGCTGCAACACACGGCCCGTGAGTGTCGCGTCGCGTCGCGTCGCGTCGCGTCGCGTCGTGTCGCGGGACGTACTTGCGCAGGTGGCGCAGCACCAGCTGCAGCATGTCGCGGTGCGCGGGCGGCAGCCGCGCCGCCAGCGCCGCCGCGCCGCTCACGCGCTCGCTGCGCCGCTCGCACTCTAGCGGAACATAAAACGACACGTACTCGTAATACTTGTAAGTAAACACGCAATTAAAACAATTATGAAAAAACATTTACCTATACATGAACAGAACATTTTCGGATTCCCGAAAAATCATTATACTATCGTACTCGTGCGACAAAAATACGGATATTTTTCAACTAATCTCCATCTAGCGGGCTGATCTTACAACTTTTCTTTTTAGCATGCGATAAGTAGTAGGTACCGAGGTGCGAGTAGGGCGCACGTACTCACTGGCGAGCGCGATGAACTGCGCGTGGTAGCGGTGCGTGAGCAGCGGCTCCGGCAGCGCGCGCAGGAACGCCTTCAGCGCCGACGTCAGCGTGCGCGTCTCCCACTGCAGCGGGTCCGCCAGCGCCGCCGCCGCGCCCAGCCGCACCAGCGCCGCCACCTTGGAGGCCACGCCCGCCACGCGGTACAGCCCCTGGTCCTCCAGCCCGCGCGCCTCCACCGCCGCCACGAGCCGCCGCACGAACGCGAACCCCGCGTCGTCCAGCGCGCAGCCCGAGGGCGGCGCGGCGGGCGCCCCCGTCCCCGCCGGCCCCGCGCCCGCGCCCGAGCCCGCGCCCGCCGGCGGCGGCTCCGGCGGCGGGCAGTCCACGGCGCGCAGCCACGAGGCGCGGTCCGCGTCCGACAGCGCCTGCAGCGTGAGCGGCGGCCGCTCGCGCTCCGCCGGCACCGCCTCCCAGCAGAAGCGGCGCTCGGCGGCGTCGGCGCAGGCGCGCGCGCCGCACACGCCCAGCGCCTCCGTGCCGCCGCTCTGCAACAGCGGGGCGTGAGGGGCGCGCGGGGGACCGGGGGGCCGCGGAGCGCGCTCGGAGCCCGGAAGGTGCATTACCCCGAACGGCAGGCCCAGTCCCTGCGGGATTACCGTCTTCACATTGATCTGGTTGTACGGGGTGAGCGCCAGCGTCCGCGACGCCTTCTCGTACGTGGCGTACTGCTTGCTCCACGTCGTGGTGCCGAACGCTTCTGCAACACACGAGCGATCCGTTAGCGGCGCGGGGGCACGGGGGCGCGCGGGGGCACGCGGGGCACGCGACGGGGCGGCGACACTCACTCTTCTCCATGAGGAACAGGTAGCCGGCGCGCGACACGCCCCCCGCCCCTTCCTCCACGCCCTCATCCTCCTTGTGCTGCAACACACACACACACGCATATAATAAACAACAGGTACATTGATACACGCTACGCGTTAAGTTGTAGCAAGCAGCCGCGCTGCGCCGGCTCGCTGCGCACCAACTACTAATGCATTGCTTTAAAAACGAATAAGTGAAATTAACATCCTTTTCAAGTCCGCTATGTGAAAGAGAATTATTTGGCAAACACATGACGTTTACATTTTATTTGCCATGGTATTGACGAATAATATTATGTATCTTTGGAATAGCATTTAGATTTTTTTTTATAGAAAGTTGTAGTTCAGTTATCGACGGAGCAACTCCGGGCAGGGGTGCGACCGAGTGCTAAGGAACGTCCGATCGGACCGGCGCGGCCCTTACTGCGGGGGCGCGGGCGGGCGGGGCCGCGGGGGGCCCGGGCGGGGCCCCGGCGGGGGCCGCGGGGGGCCCGGGCGCGACGCTCACCATCTGGCGCACCTCCATGATCTTCTTCATCAGCGACTCGGTCTGCTTGCTGGTCTCCTCGAAGTTCGTCCGCGTCTGCAAGGCACGCACACACCGCGGTCAGGCGCACGCACACACGCATGCGCACACATGCACACGCGGGCCGGCGAGCCCGAGTTAGGATGTCAGTAACGGAACACTCTCACTCAAAACAACTCGAAAACATGCATCAACAAAACGGTGAAGTAACGATGAAGAGTAGTGTCTCTCGCTGCCTCGCTCACCCGCTGGATGCGCAGCTGCAGGTCCCTGACGCGGGGCTCGGCGTCCGCGTGCACGTCGTGCGCCGTGTGGTGGAACGTCCACCAGCCGAACACGAACCCCAGCAGCGTCTCCACCAGCTCGAACTTCTTGCGCTCCTGCACGGCCTGCAGCTGGAAGACGTACTCCAGCGACGCCTGGCAGAAGTCCCGCTCCGCCATGTCCATGGCCGCGTCCGCCTGCGGCGAGAGCGACCGTGTGTCGGGGGCTGCCGGGATACCGGTCATACTGGACGGCGAGCGAGGCGAGATTCCAGGGGGGGATTTTGGCACTTAGCTCACTTATGATCGGCTCCCATAATCCCCACCAAAGATTTGTAAGCCGACTGGTGGTGTCATAATCCACACCAATGGGGGACAAATCGGTGGAGATTATGGTCATTACCCCTTTTGGTTATTTCGTTCGGCTAGCTGCCGGTTTCTAGCCCACGCTCTGCGACTTGATGACCGATCTGACCCAATTATCGATACAAAATTATTCATAGAAACAAGATATCAGCAAAACAGACCAAATGGTAATACTAATATTATGAAAGAAGGCTTAATAAGGAAACTGCAATGCTCCCCCCTCCCCGGCGCACCTCCTGGAAGACGTTCTCCTGCTTCCTGGTGGACAGCGAGAGCGTGCGCTCCTGCGTCTGGCAGAACTTGGCCGTCTTCTTGTCGAACTTCTTCTTGCCCTCCTGCAACACGACCGCATTATTGCAAACGTTACTACCAACCTATCACACATTATAATTATGAATGCATTCAAAAACGTTTATCGAGTAGCCGACAGTCATCGCACAAGGCAGCGGCGGCGGAGGCACGTGAGCCTCACTATACAATACTATCCGCCGAGGGCTTCATTTGCATGCGCTCAAATAGGCAAAGCGTTTGCACGGATGCCTCGAGACTATTTAGATAGCAACTCGCCGCTACGATGTCCCTCGTGCGGGGCTCACCTTGACGGCGCCGATGTGGTCCTTGCGGAACTTCTCCAGCGGCTGGATGATCTGCTCGTGCGCGCGGCCCAGCTGCAACACCATCGACATAGGTAATACGGACATTACGGTACATATTATGACTGTGTTGACTTGTCCCGCTTTATTCCGCCACGAGTGAGAGCTTGCAAAGTTGTTTATACAGTCCAACCAGTCCAACTAACATTATATATAATAAGGTTGAAAGAAAATACTTTTCCGACTCTACCAGTGATTTGAAAATACACGCCCGCCCCGTTAGAGAATATAGAAACGAGAAAATACAGAATAATGATCGGCTATCACGCATGTATATCGTGTGAGGCAAATAACAATCTCGACTATGCCATCGGCTTGCGCCTCGGGTAAGACAAATATCGACATAAACAAAGGCGTTCCTATTTGCAAAACGTTCGCTTGAAAGTTAGTGACTTATAGACGAAACCGTGGAGAAGGCTGAATAAACGCGAAGGTCACAAACCGGAATATTGTTTGTGCATTAGATAACGAGGCAAGTATAATGAGGACGGCGTACCTAATAGCTGCGGCCGATTAAAATACCTTTACGTAAACAAGCCCGCCACATGGCCGCGGACGCCCCCCATCCGCCGCTAGCAATGTATTGTCTGCATTCCTGTGGCGATCGGAAACCCGCGAGGAGGAAAACCGATCGGCGCGGTGCGACGGTGATGCAAGCTTGCGTTACATCTACCGCAGGCGACAACACGCCGAGCAAACAGTACGCCGCCGCGCCGCGCCGCCCCGCGCCGCACCGCCGCCCTATATGGCTTAGAAGGTCGAGCATTTTATAAACCATCAACATTCGTCACGTTCTCCGAAAGCCATTGATTGATAGAAGCTGTGACTACGTCGAAACTCTCGTTTATAATTGAAGCAGTATAGGTACAGTAGGGGCAACGTCGCCGACCAGCTGTGCATATTATTATGTATTGCGACGTTGTCACTTGAGCATTGCGCTTACGGTCACGTATATTATAATACATTATAGAGGTAGAGTGGACGCAAGGCAGGAAGCGTCACCTGTAACGGTTAGGTAACCCGGCGCGCACACTGATTAGCGGTTTCACTTTCCATTACACGCGCGCGACATTCGGCAGCGACTCGATTGCATCATTTAATTAACAAATGAATATAGTAGCGAGGAAAGCGCCGCACCCGGGACCGAGCCGGCGCCGACGCGTCCCCGCGCGGCGTCGCGTCGCCTCCCGCCGGCAACGCAAGTGAAAGTCTCACACCGGCTCGGAGTAAAGATTCGCCTCGACGACAACAGCTTCCAATTAGAGCTTTGACGAGATCTAATCTTTAATTAGCACGCCGCGGGGAAAAAGGTACCTCACTACGTCTTACTTAATTTAAGTTATGGTTAAAGACCTAACTTCTATCCTCAGAATGCTCAACCCATAATTCGTATGGACTTTTGCAGTTTGATTTTGGCTGCTACCAAAAACGATATAATGGTTTAAGAATTTTATTTCTCTTAAGAATTATAAATTCACTTACAGAGAAACACAGTTATAAATATAAAATTTAAATGCCGGTAAGCATAGGTACCTATGCAGTTGGAAGATAGGTAACATTTGTAGCGGGCGCAGTCCGCCCGTCGAGTGCATTCACGTAGCAGCAGTGGCATGTTTGTTTACTAAGGCCTATGACGTTGTTATTTTTTTATTGTGGATTAGTTTACTTATTTTCCAGAATAAACATTTTCAATCAGTGAAAAATCCTTTCGCATAATTATGACTTAATTGCATAAGGAGTTAATTTCTTTGATATCCTTTGGCAGTTTATTATATAGTTTTGCACCTTCATACATTATAGTTCTCTTTCCGTAGTTGGCCCGAGGTGGTCTTAAACAAATGTTATTGGCTTGTCTAGTCATACGTTTTTGGATGTGCATTGTTTTTGTAAATTATGATTTGTGAATGAATATCCTTTGTTAATATTTTTCTAATTAGGATACAAGTATTATATTTATAAGTTTGCGTTAAATTCAAAAGTTTAGTTTCGTAGTAAAATCGTAGTACTTGCTGATACCCTAACTGCCTTCACACCGGCCTAGCTTTGGAGTTGAACGTTGGCACTGTTATATTATGATTAGGGGGCGTCCATAAATTACGTGAGGTGTTTAAGGGGGGGAGGGGGTCGAGTCAAATCTCATCTAATCTTACGTTGGAGAGAGGGGGGGTCTCGGCAAATATCACGCAATTTTTTTTCTGATTGAAACAAAAAAAAATTATACTATTTTGGTCCATTTAATCCAGATTGAACAAGCTTAAGATTTAATCTTAAGCGTAATCGTAATACGATTAAGATCATGTACTAATTCGTTCGAAAGAAAATAAAAGCACGAAGCAAATTTGTTTTTTTCTTTTTACAATAACAATCCAACGCGTTTACGTAAGAAACTCACATTTTGAAAAATCTCACGTGAGATTGGGGGATGGGGGAGGGGGTTGAATAAAATCTCACGACATCTCACCAGGGGGGGAGGGAGGAGCAGAAAATTAAAAAAAACACCTCATGTAATTTATGGACGCCCCCTTACGGAACGAGGCTATCGACGTGTTCTAGTGCATTACAAGTACCAGCTCCTAGGCTCGGCTCGTTGTCGTAATCGAACCGACGCGCGTAGAATAAGCACCCGCGGTGCTATTCGTCACCGCCGCACGACGCACGTCGCGTCGGTACGTACTACGTGCAGTATCGCGGCCGGCGCGGACACGCTTTGTTTGTGAATCACGTTCCAAATAATCAGCCGCTGCCCCGCGCCCGTCGCGCCTCGCCCCTCGCCGCGCGTCGTAGGGCAGTTAACCCACATGCGGTTCTTTCTTCTAATCAACGCGCATACATTTGACAACCTCGAAAAAGGAACGTGAAACACTTTACATTCAAATTCTATTGTTGAGAGCGAGTCGAGAGAAAGTGTCCCATCGAAAGCGTTTCCACAAAAGACTACGGGCCGCGATGTTAGACCGTCCTACTGCCTAGCCGTGACTAGCTCGGCGGAGTCCCGGGGGGTCTGCGGGACGGGAACGAGTTTGGTACGTAACCCTCTCGAGAGCAGCATTGGCATTCGCGACTGTTCGTCCCCGGCGCGGCGTCACACAAGGGAGCGTGGCTAGCATGCGGGCCGCGGCGCGCGCGCTCGCGACGGCGGCGGAATAGAAAGTGTTCCTGAAGGTCGCCGCACGCATGTTTACAAACACCGGCCGCCGCGCCGGACACGTCGCCGCACCGAGCGACACTCGCCTCAACACTCTACCGTAACTGAACTATCCGATGTCCGCGTTTCCGGTCCATTAGCCCACTGACACAATTTACCGCGCCATCGCTATTATGAACAGCCTTGTCCGAAGTTTTCTGTCTTTCCTTATCGAAACTGTACTATTATTATACAACTGATTACAATTGAATACACTGTTATTACAATTGATCGCATTGGTCCACTGAAACGCAACTGAAAACCGACACATTGACGAGATTGAGCAGTTTGTAAATCATAAAACTATTAGAAACCCTTGTGAGCGGCCGCGTGTGAACCTGCAGCAGTGTAACCGAAGCGATGCGCTAACCGGTCCCGGTCGAAAGCGCAAGTTCTCCTTGACATTGGCTCGCTATCGGGCCGAACGAAAGCGGAGCCATAAACAGCATGTCGCCAGCGTCGCTGCGGTCGCGCTCTCTACCGCACGTTAGCGACCCGTTTCTAGGACG
This sequence comes from Hylaea fasciaria, assembly GCA_905147375.1. NCBI lineage: Eukaryota > Metazoa > Arthropoda > Insecta > Lepidoptera > Geometridae > Hylaea > Hylaea fasciaria. The sequence goes on along the minus strand of LR990211.1, from coordinate 9,925,295 downwards.
GCCCACACCTGCCACACGCCAGCAGCACTAGGTACTAGTAGGGGAAACTGCACATAGTTTGATGCAACCGAGCCGTTGGTGCAGCGAAGGTTACCTACATCAGCAAAGGCTTTCCGCCATACTAGACTCATATTTTGTCGTGTTGGACGAGCTGGCCCGGTCACCATTATTCAATTGTCTTCTATTCTCAGAATCCTGTCAGTCGATTAGATAAGTACCAGCCAGCTCTGCTCATTGACTTAGGGGAACCGAGAGTTGTGATCGCTTGTAACAGTTGTAACCGCGCCTGGTACAGGTGCTAGAGAAGAATAGTCGTGGATAGTTACCATGCGGTCGCGCTCGTCCTCGATGGTGCGGATGAGGTGCGCGAAGTTGTGCAGCGAGCGGCTGATGACGCGCTCGTCCTCCGTCATGGATGCGCCGATGCACGCAAACTCGAACTGCTCCATGCTGGTAGCCAGCGCCAGCTGCGCCGCGCCCAGCCCTGGGGACACACACATTATCTTACACATGAACATAGTTCCCCGCTGCATCCGTAACATAATATTCTTAGATATATTTGCATACATTTGCCCGATTATGGATTAAACACCTTGAAAGTCCCTCCCTAGGAAGGATCGTTCTGTTAGATCCAAACGTATGTATTATTGTCAATGAAATTCATTCAACTCATGGTCACTACCAAAACGTGGATAACACGCGCAAAACCAGTAGCCGAGCCACAACACAAGGTCGTGCGACATTCGGCGAGATAGCGGCTGACGCGGTCGCGAGCGCCCGCGCCGCCGCCCATCGGCCGAGCCCTACCTACCTTACTCGCTTCACACTACGCGAGCGAAGTATACCGAGTATGAGAATGACTCCATTCCTACAGAGATGTTTACCCCGGGCTGATTGTTTGAGATGTTTTACTACCTACGCCATAAATATTTTTGTCCAGTCCATGTTTTTTATCGAGACGATCAACGATGATGGTCCTGTACGTTGAAGTACCTACCGATCAACCGGATCACGTGCAAGGGTTGCAGTCTCTAGGCGCTGAGGATGCAATGACACTATATAAAACAAAAAAATATATATGTAGGTACGTCATTCTACTCGTACAGTGTTCGTGTAGGAGTATCATGACCTCGTGCATGATCACTTGTAAATTGCTCATTTATAAATTAAAAACAAAGAAAGAATTGGACGATTGTGTTGAAGTGAAGGTCCTTGATTAAATAAGTTTTAAGCAAAATGTTAATGACTATAAAGTACTAACTGTTGTTGTGAGAGCAAATAACCAAATTAAGTAATCGTCACATTAGGGAAGCGAATAATGCGCGGGCGTCAGCCCGTAGGCGAGACGAGCGCAGCCTCCTAACGGCACTCGATGACATGTGTCCAGATAAGGCAGTGAGGTACACCCATCTGCAAATGTTGTCCACGAAGTGAATGTACATACCTACGCTGGGGAGGTTTCTTGTATCGAAGGGAGTCCGAACTAGATCTGATTCATAAAGCAACCAAAGAGCCATTTACCTCTCACACTGGCCACTGAGGGACGCGCACACTCGCTAATTAAATATGTAAGAAGTGTGAATCATGGTTGTACAACGATATAGTACCTACACGTAACGTCGCACTGTCCCGCGCACACATGAGCGGGCGCGCACGCACACACACGCGCCAGCTAAACGATTCCATTGAACAATACACGTCGTGTTAGTTTAGTTGCTAATGAGATAACAGCATAAAGGCTTCAATAGCAATATCTCCGACGACGCTTCATAATACAATCAAAGGAAACCAGTCACAAGTAGCATTATTCTAATGATAGCAGTGGCTAACTTTTTATATTTCCTACTGCTAAATGAAACATGGTTGTCCTTCCTTTACCTTTTAAATAAAGGCAGATAAGTAGTTATACAATTAGATGACAGGCAGTTGTGTGAGTGCAGCAGAGGCACTAATTGAAGTCACATTAACACACATACCATACAGTGCACACCACTCAACTGCATTTACAATTGAAAATCACTGTACTTAAAAACAAATTTATTTTTGTCAGCTTTGTAATATGAATAAAATGTAAGTATAATGCTATTGTGAATTGTGATGTAACATGAGCTTGCAGGAACAGGCACATGGAAGGATGCAGAGCAGCCACACTGTGCAGTGTGCATGGCTCAGCAGAACCGCCCACTGGTTAGTCACCCCAGTATCTGACCATGCTTTGGAATGACATTTATTTCTATACACATGATAACATTATTATGTACCTACATAATATGTATGTGAAACTTACATTTAACTGTATGTTCACATTATTTTAATTCACAGAATATAATATCACAGCATCACAGCTACCTTCTGCTACCTCGTGTTTGCTTTTTGTTGTTAACTGTTTTGCATTTCTTATTGGTGTATGTAGGATATTAATAGTTTGTTATTCTATGATGAGATATATAAATAGAATGACTATTTTGTAATATGTGTTTATATGTGTTACAGAATGACGGTTATGTGGAGTCCAATAATATAACTTTGGAACTCTTCTACCAATGTTTAATTAGTAGTGCGTGGACTCAGGCTCCTGCTAGTCCAAAAGGAGTCGGTGAACTAATATGGATACAGGGTTGGCTACACTATGATGACTGTCAACCGGCCAAATCAGACTTTTTCACCACATCAAAAGAGGAGTCTCATAAGGGTTATTATCTGCATACTAATGATAAGCCCCAGTTTAAAAGTGTGCAGCGAGGTGTATGGAATTATTTACACACTAGCAGCTTTTAGCTGATGCCTGTATATTATTATACTGATTCAGTGCATTTATTTAAGATGTTTGTCTATTTTTGAAACAGTTCACTCAGGGGCATTTATCACAGCACAATAAGATCATAATATATTAGATTATTATCAGGATAATGAATAATGTGGCTGATCAACGTCTCAAATTATTTTGCTGATCTGCTCTGTGAGAGTCATTCCACAGCAGTGTGCAGCAGTATGCTCATGTGGCTCCCCTACATTTCTAGATATGTATAAGATATGTATATTAATGTGACATTTTAGAGATTAAGGAGAGATAAGGTACATGATAACAGACTGCGCTATCAATGTTACCATGATATTTCTACTTTTCAGTACCTTCTTAAGATAATAAAGATAAACACACCAAGGGATTTTAGATTTCAAATATTTCTTTTAAACATTTTGTCATTACTAAAGGCAGTAAAGGAGATCTATCAATACTGGAGGCAATAAATAATTCTAGACATTATCTAAAAGCTTTTTCGTGGAAGCTACTAAATGTTGATGATATCATTTATACTGAATATATACAATAACATAGAAGTTTGATGAATCTAGATAACATAATAGCCCACTGCTGTTTGTGTATAATGTCCATTCAATGCACATAACGTTTCACCCTCGTTACACAGTCGGAGCGCGCGGCCAGCATGCCCTAGGACGACGCGGACGTACCTGCTACATAGTGCAGCTGGGTGGCCTTTGTAATGCATGCATGAGTAATAGCGCGACCTTGAGTGGTCACGGCGCGTCGGCGGCGGGCGCGCTCGAGTGAAGGGGGACTCACGTTTGGCGGCCTGCACGACATCCTTGACTTCCTTGATGAGTCGCTTGATCTGCTGGCTGGTGCGCTCGAGCTCCTTCTCGTGGCGCTGCAGATTCTCGCGGAAGTGCGGGCTGTCCGCCAGACACTCGGTGAACTCCAGCGGCTGCAGGCCCACGCCCATGGTCACTAGGACCCGGCTCTCGGCTCAGCGCGGCGCTACGCCACCGTCCAAAGCCACTTTCACCGAGCGCCCACTCCCGGGCCCATCGCGCACTCGCGACGCGGACACTTGGCACACGGACGGAATGTGTTAACGATTGGGACGAATTCGACACACTTAGACTAAAACTAAGTTTTTCAATAATAATAATCAAAAACTTTATTTATATTTCTACAAAAGTCAGAGAAACACGACTACGCTGCGCAACACAACTGTCAAAAAAACTGACAGCTAGGCCACTTATCAAAGGTAAATATGTTGCCAGCTAATAAGAAAATAAATACCTAGATATTTGCGCAGAGGAGGGTTTTTGGACTTACAGAAAATGTTGCTGAATACATTTTAATAAGAGTTTTATTCCTAAAACGTAAAAAAATATGTAGTGATTGGTGTTGTTATTCATCCTGTTAGCTGCAGAAGCTAGATAGTATGAAGACAATTTAAAAATGAATTGAATAAATATGTGAAGCTGACAAAATTAAACTGATAATATTGAAAATTGTTATGGTCGAAGTTTTTAAACTTAAATCAAAGACTATAATATTGATACACCATAACGTTTCGATCGAGTTACATCGACCGTCGTCACGGAAAGACTGAAGAATAATGGGTATCACCGTCCAAAGTGGCTGTTGTTCCAAGTGTTAAGTATCGCATGTACAGCGTCCTTACGTAGTATTTATTTCCTCTGTGTATTTATCCTTGAAATTAGATGGCATTGCACTTTTTTGGGCTGTCTAATGCGAATAAATCTTATAATTTTATCAGTAATAATTAATAATGATAACGTGATGCTATTGATACCTGTTGTGTTGTTACTGTGTGGTGTTTAATTCTAGTGAATTGTTTTCATCACTAGGGCCTTGAAAAATGCACATGCGTCCATAACGAATTTTGTTATATTCGTGATTCGTCCCATGTTATTTTAATCTAAAATAGTAGCTTCGTTACAACTTGGCAGCACTAACTTTAGGGCGTGTACATAGACTATTTATCAAGTAAGTGGAGGTTTTTGGTGGGAATCCGATAGTGAGACGTTGTTGGTTTTGTATTATTAGCTCAAATTTGTGTTTCTTCGAGTGTTAATGTGTAATTTTGGTGGAATATTAACCATTAAGTGTTCGTTAACGTGCACGAGTGTAGGCGAATGATATAAACTCAAAAAACGTGTCATTTCGCATTTTTTCCAAAACTGCCAGGAAGTTTCAGTAAAGCACCCACCACTTTACTGAATCGTGACTTTGACGATGTAAATAATTGACTTGACTACTTGACCACGATTGCTATAACATTGCTGTGACTTCGTGAAATTGAGAAATACTTAAAATTAAATACTTGACACTGGCTATATGCACAAACCGTGCGAAGCCAGAACTAAAACAAAAAAAAAAAAAAAAAGTAAGTGGAACCGCAGATTTAGGATACCAGTATAAAGTGGAACGTCACAATCTTTTCAGCTTGCACAATACCCATGCCTTACCCATGCACAATACAATTTACCTTACCAACATACCAAGATTCAAGAGTACCTATAGTTCTTATAGTTTCGGAAAAAAGTGGCTGTGACACACGGACGGACAGACAGATAGACATGACGAATTCATAAGGGTTCCGTGTTTTCCATTTGGCTACGGAACCCTAAAAATTAAAGCATACGCCGGCAAAGACAACATCATCGTACTATCCCACTTACTTCTTTGCCTATTGGTATATACTGTTGTCTCTTTTCTTCCCCGGATCTTGAGTTAATCATCTGACAGATATAAATTGTGACATTTAGTCACAATAAATCTGTCAGATGATTAACCTGAGAGCCTTACCCACCCAAAAAATGTAAAACCTAGAATCTAGCGTAGCGTTTGTATTCTCTTTGACCTAGAACTACGTCTATAGAAAACGGAGGGGGCGAGTTCAAATCCCAGTGCGGGCACGTACTAATGTGTTTCTTGTTAAACAATTATTGTGTACGTAATTATCACTCGCTTTTCGGTGAAGGAAAACATCGTGAGGAAACCAAGACGCCCGAGAATTATTTCGGAGGCATATAATCCACCAACCCAGATTAGGCCCCCGTGGTGGATTATGGCCTAACCCACCACACGATAGTGAGGGAGGCCTTTGCCCAGCAGTGGGACAGTTACAGGCTGAATTATTATTATATTATTAAGATGAAACGACAAGGACAAACTTCCCTATTATAGCTATTCACCTCGGTGATATTAGCCTCTGTGAGAAACGCAACGGAAAATATACTTTTATCATATAACTAGGTATTTACAATGCATGCAAGATCTTCTAATATTTGTCTGCAGACATGTTTACTTTTAGCCCTATTAGGCGTGCAAATGTTATGAGAGATGGCAAGATTATAAAAATGAATTTTAGAATATTAATACAAGAACAAGAAACATCTTACACAAATAAAATAACTTTCCATAAGTAAGTATACATTTTTCGCTGTACTCTCACCTTTTGGCTACGTATAGTACATCGACTCATAATTGAAATCTAAAACGATGAGATATCAAAAAAAAACACTCACAGATTAAGAATCTACCCATCTTACCACTAAAGTCATGGATGAACTACCCAAAACTAAAGTTTAAACCAGACTTAAACACATGTTTGTAAATTAAGTCCCACAAAATCGACGTCTATCACACGCGGTTTCTTCAATCCTGGCATTCTTCATTATTTTACTTGTAAATTTGTTATTGAGTTAGAAAAAGCGAAGGTAGACGTCAATTTGTGAAGAAAATATTTCGACACATCTGTTCAACTCTGGTTTAAATAATTTCATGCCTAATGCTTCTGCTGCAAAGAATTTGGACTATCCTACTACTCCTAGATAGGTAGAGATGTTAACCAACTCCCTATAAACTAAATCCATGATGCATGCTACCATAGTTACATACTAACAAGGGTGGGACGGTGGGAGACGGCAAAACGTCATTAAAAAGTATTTTTCAAGGATTCTTTATATAATATAATATAATTTATAAATTGTAGAACAATATAATTATAGCATATTGTGAGTAAGCTACTTGGAAGCGCCAGCGACCGGCCCTTGCGGCTCCGGCGCGGCTTTGTCTTCCTCCTCGGAGTCGTCCTCCTCCGCCGACGAGTCGTCGTCGTCCTCGTCCTCGGACTCCGAGTACGAGTAGTCCCCGCCCTCGGCACCGCCCTCCTCTCCTGCTAATATTTTGTATTATCAAAACTGACGCGATCTCTATCTAGCGCCAAGCAAATGACAAGGTCCGTAATCGACCGTTGACCACGGTCGGGAAGCGTGTTCTCGAGATGACATAATAACATTCTACGTGTTTAAATGCGCGGATGGTTCTCGACAGCCATGTTGTAAGCGATAGTGTAATACTAGAAGTACCTCCGTCTCCGTACGAGTACCCGGAGTAGCCGTCCTCGTCGTCGGCGAGCGCGGCGCCCTGCCGTCCGTAGCGGTGCGAGCGTGCTGCAACAATACACTCACATGACGAACGAAAATAAACTAACATCCCCGTAGTTTCAATTATCTGCTCTAGCAGGTGAAGTTCTGCTACAGATGACGTTGCCTTTTGCTGTCTGAGATTCAACTATGAATCAGCGCATGCATAGAAAACATGTTTTTTTCTAACTCAATAGTTAATCATAATTAGTTTTTATTTTTCTTTTCTTTGCTAATGTGCTTGATTTGTAAAAGTGGTGATATTATTTCATACTTGCAACTTACCACATCATCACCTAACTCTATAAGAAAACCCTCACATTTTGGCACACTATGGAGCAACATGCTCGCTTCAATCTCTCCTATTGGTGAATGAAGTATGAGCTATGAGGATGTGTATGAAGTTGTGATGTGAGCAGCAATACTGACTGGACATGCTGAGGTCGGCGGTGACGGCGGTGGGGTACCCGCACTTGGGGCAGGGCGGCGCCGCGCGGCGGTCGCTGCGCACGCCGCGGCGCTTCACATGCTCCTCGCAGAAGCAGGTCTTGCAGCGTAGGCACGAGTACTGCCCGATGCGATTACACGACTGACCTGTCACACAAACAGACCATCCATGCAGATTGTATACTTACATTAAAACATTTATGATATAATTATGTAATATTAATAGTACCTACATAACATGTGAAGTCATGACTCATAACCTAAGAAAATAGTTGAACTCACACTTGTAGGTCTCCGACTCCAGAACCTGGCAGGAGGCCTGGTGCTCAAACTGGTCATCCTCGCACAGGAAGCCCTGGCAGAAACAGCAGCGGAACACGCGCCCGCCGTGCTCCCACACTCCTGCATCACACAATCAACATTATTTCCATACTTTATCATGAATAGATAGCATCACTTCACAGGGATACTTTCATTAATGATCACTATCTACTTCTGTTGCGTTTGTTTTCTGCTGAGTTACAGTATTAACCTGATGTGAATAATCTTCCAAATAATTTTTACATTGAACATGAAAAGTTCACACTTGTTTTGGTAACTGAAATAAGGCACAATAGCAATCAAATATGAGGTACATAAGAAGTATAATAATATATTACATATTATTATAATTAATACCTCTTTCACATTCCAGACAAACAGCGTCCATGAGCGGACAAGTGCATGCGTGGGAGTTGAGGCACTTGCGTCCATGGCACACCCACGCCTCGCAGTAGTCGCAGATAGCACCCTGAAACAAAATGTGACCCAACTCCAGCTTTTATTCCAATACTTATTCTCAATTTTAAAAGTTGGTACCAGTAGAACAAAAAAAAACAAAAATAAGCAAGACTTTCATTGTTCAATTATTATCATCTCCCACAAGTCAATGTTTATGTTCATGGATTTAATACAACAAAATGATTTACCACCATGCCGAGGCCGGTGGTGTAGACGCCGGGGTGGCGCACCACGCAGTCGCCGGACTTGAGCATGCATTTCACCTTCCCACAATGCGCGCATGTCGGCAGCCGCTGCAGCGCCTGGCAGAAGTAGCAGAATGCGCGGCTTTTCTGTTTTCTGACAACGTAAATAACAGCTTAGCCGGAACCAGCGTGACGGGTACATATTCAAATGGAATTAGGTTTCCTAAGAAGTCCACGACGTCGCCAAGAAAACTACCATAATACGTTAACTTCCTATTATATCAAACAGATGTCGGTCGATTATTACTTCTGGCACTTGTCGCACTCCATGGGCACGTTGCATGGGTGCTGCGCTAGGTCGACGTGCTCGCGCGCCGCACGTATCTCCTTCTGCCGCAATTTCTGCTTCTCCGCCTTCTTGCGCTGGCCGGTTTTCTTTTTAGGCATTTTATCTGCTTTCTTATGTTTCAAATATAACTAAGCACAAAAATGAAAAACTTATCGGTGAATAAAAAACAAGAAATGAATTTTGAGAAACACTGTTCAATTCAAGCTGTCTGTCTGTTGGTTGTGAGTTGTGACATTTGTCATCATGATCACGAATTCACGATCAACATAAACTTCAACTTTTTTCTATGGCTTCTGATGTTCACGTTCACTTGTGCTGTGACAGTAAAGTTGGTTGTGACTTTGCACTTTTTTTTTTGTTTTAGTTATGGCTTCGCACGGTTTGTGCATATAGCCAGTGTCAAGTATTTTATTTTAAGTATTTCTTAATTTCACATTAAGAAAGTCACAGCAATGTTATAGCAATCGTGGTCAAGTAGTCAAGTCAATTATTTACATCGTCAGTCACGATTCAGTAAAGTAGTGGATGCTTTACTGAAACTTCCTGGGAGTAATGGAAAAAATGCGAAATGACACGTTTTTTGAGTTTATATCATTTGCCTACACTCGTGCACGTTAACGAACACTTAATGGTTAATATTCCACCAATATTACACATTAACACTCGAAGAAACACAAGTTTGAGCTAATAATACAAAACCAACCACGTCTCACTATCGGATTCCCGCCAAAACTCCACTTTGCACTTGATAATTGTTTTAGACATACATTTTTTTAGTTTTGGCTTTGCTTGGCTTCTACATTTAGCTAGTGTTTAATTTTAGATAAGTGGTATATGTATATACCACTTATCTAAAATCCATAATCCCGATATATCGGGATTGTACAATCGATTGATTATAAAATAAGCTCTTCACCTATGGTGTCTATTCTACCTAATTTATATGTTTTGTAGATCTAAAATGAAATTACCTATCCCATCAAAAACATTACATGTACAAAAATGCACAAGTCTCGCAACGCAGTTTAACTGCCGTAAAAAGTTGTGAGATCGAATGTAAACCAAGTCGATTAATTTCAATACCTACCTATAACTATCTATGGGAGCAGTTATATCTTTATTTCTTTAGTAAATAGAGTGACTTGGCAATTGGTGGAATATTAAGTGTTCGTTAACGTGCACGAGTGTAGGCGAATGATATAAACTCAAAAAACGTGTCATTTAGCATTTATTCTAAAACTCCCAGGAAGTTTCAGTAAAGCATCCACTACTTTACTGAATCGTGACTTTGACGATGTAAATAATTGACTTGATTACTTGACCACGATTGCTATATTGCTTCCGTATTGTGAAATTAAGAAAATAGATTGTTTTTTTTTTTCTACTTGAAACTGGCTATATGCACAAACCGTGCGAAGCCATAATTAAAACAAAATAAATTTAAATAGTATACATACATAGTATGTATTAAACTATGTGATTGTATAGCAAATATACCAATAGATAATACCTAGGTACATAGTGGAAACTGGAAAGAATGGACATGCCGGGATCGGGAGGAAATACTTTATCATGTGCGTCGCGCGAAGTTCCCGCATGTTGTTTGAACTTGTTTGTTTGTGATTTGTGAGTTTGCACAGACCAAGTAGTAGTTAGGGTGAGTTTGTGTCCGTCCGGTCGTCGCGTCGTGCGCATCGTTTTCTTCTGCAGTTTTTCTACGCTTACGACGAACATGAATTCTCTCTCTTCTTGGGTAAGTAGAATATTCACGGTACGGTAGAAGAAAACAATACATTGTATTTAGGTACCACCCATTAATCACTGCTACTGTGTAAATACCTAGGTATCATACCTTTATTTATTTATCAAAATATTATCTTCTTTGTGTCGACAGTTCGACACTCAACAAAGTAAATAATGATGCGACTGTGTTGTTTTTCCACATCTGAGTAAGTGTGTATGTACCTACCTACCTACAGACGTTACAAAGACTAGCCATGGTTGGTAAGTATAGTTAAAGTTCCAATCACTGCCTTAATTTTTGTCGTGTCGGAAAGCAGATAGGTATCTTATTCTGTAAATTTGAAATTCAAATTTTGAATGTTACCGTATACCTACCTGCCTACAGTAATTATTCATCTTAGGTTTAGGTACTCTTGTACATTGCTTTGTAGAATGATCAGTTTCCTTGATAAATTATTCAGAATAACAAATGTACTTGATTTATGTGTACATAGGTACCTACAATTTATTATTTATTTGGCAAAGCATTATTCAGATATCTACATGTTTCTACAATGCAAAAACTTCATAATATTAAATCAACACCTTCAATTTCAATCAATTCCTTGATGCTGTTAGTATTTGTGTTTTCTGTGTGATGTAGTCAGAATATTATCAGCACCTATGCTGCATGTCTATAAATACCTTTTTGAATCTATCATGCCAGTTTCTGAGTGCATAGAATATGTTACACTTTTGTAATAAAGGATGCGATTAACAGTGTTGTCTATAAAGTTTGCAAAGCACTGTGTTAAAATTCATCATGTATCATTGTTCGGGGTCTGGGATGTCAATACTGAGTAATGTGCGGTATGTCCCAGACCCAGGCCACAGGGCACAATGTCAGAGATGCGTGGTGCCAATAATTGTGTCGTGGGGGTGTGGTTCCAGATGAAGAATATGGGCGTGCGCGGGCAGCTGGCGCCGTTCTTCAAGAGCGTGTGCGTGTACTTCGTAGCGCTGGGCGTGGCGGGCGAGGCGGCGCGCGCGCCCTCGCCGGCCGCCGTGGCCTGCAAGTGCGCCCCCGTGCTGTGTCTGCTCGCCGCCGTGCTCTACCGGCTCTCCTCGCTGCCGGCCGGCAAGTAAGGGCCCCACCGACGCCTCGCTCCTCGCACTCATGTTGCGGAACATGCGGACCTCGATTCCTATTCTATCCTGTATTACCTGGTACCTCGCTACATACTACATCGACCTCGATAGCTATGTTGGTAGGTACGTTGTTTTTGCTATAGAGCTTTGTTTCATGTGTGAATTGCTTTATTGAGCCACGGAATAAGGTACAATAGTACGTTGCAGTTATGATGAGAATAATGACCGTTCGACCTATGTCTCTGAGGTTACCGCCATCGCCCGTCGAGTTTGCCGTCCGATAAGATCGAAACTCTTTTATGACGTAGTATATGGAACCGTGTGAAGCTAACGTAACCCCGGGTGTGGCAGACGGCGGTACGCGGCGTGCGTGAGCGCGGGGCTGGCGCTGTCGGCGGTGGGCGACGCGCTGCTGGTGTGGCCGACGCGGCTGGTGGGAGGCATGGGCGCGTTCGCGGCGGCACACGGCGCCTACATCGCGGCGTTCGGCTGGCGGCCGCTGCGCGCGGGCGCCGGCGCCGCCGCCTACGCCGCCGCCGCCGCGTTCCTGGCGCTGGTGCCGGCGCCGGGCGCGCTGCGGCTGCTGGTGCCGCCCTACGCGCTGCTGCTGGCCACCATGGCGTGGCGCGGCGCCGCACGCGGCCCGCCCGCCGCCCTCGGCGCCGTGCTCTTCCTCGTGTCCGACGCCGTGCTCGGCTACGGCCTGTTCGCCGGGCCCGTGCCCTTCGGACAGGTGAGTGTCGCCGCGCCGTCTGCGCCACGGAACTGAAACGTCAACGCTCCCACTCTTTAGGCTTCCAACGTTGTCTCTCCCGTCTATAAATCGCACACAGCGGTGTTATGCCCAGCATTATTATCGCAGAGATAGCATGCGACTTAATTCGGAATGTAGGTACTGAATACAGATATCCAGCCTATATTGAGTGGAGACGGCGACTGACGCGCGCTTGCTCTGCGCAGGTGCTGGTGATGTCCACCTACTACATGGCACAGCTGGGCATCGCGTACAGCGCGCTGCAGGAGCAGCCGCAGGGTGGGGGCGGGGGCGGGGGAGGGGCCGGGGGCGCCCAGCTGCCGAATCTGCCGCGCCTTCCTTTCCAGAAACTCGTCACAAACGAAGTCCCAGAGCTCCCGCTTATTCACGCCGTCCATCGCGCAGAAGATACAAGACCTTCTCTACAATGAACACTATTTACTTACTATAATACATACTAGCAACACCATCAATGCTGCTATTAGACGCCTATACACTTTGATAGATCATTAATTGTTGAATGACGGAATGGGCCTCACGTTTTTTACTTTTGTATTTCCTTGCGGGGCGTTGATCGATTTGACTCGATTTTAAAGTATCATAACATTTACAATAAGTTTATGCGTATAAAATGTAATTCTTCCTTTTAGAATATAAGGTAATTTTTGAATCATGTTTATCGGTTTGTAGTATTGATTGTGTCAATGGAAATTAACGTGGACATTAAGGTAGCTATTTTGTAATAAGTATTCGGTAGAAGTAGAGACATAGGTATATTAGTGTTAGTTATTTTGATAGTTGTTTATAGACAGCACTCGTTGGGTCGCGGGCGCACAAACGCTCAACGGAGTTGAGCGGGATTCACTGTGATATGATTGGATACTGTCTTCTTGTTACTTTATATACATTTTATTTCAATTGAATTGGCTAATATTACGTTTTATTGCGGAGTTATGAATCTGTTCGTTAATATATGTGCCAAAAATATGTTGATTCTCAAAAATCTACGTACCGATTAGCATTATCCAGCTCTTGGCAGCGGAGCGTAACCGACGCGGGCGCCGGCCGGCGACAGACGACGTTGCGGCGATTCAATGTACGCGGTGAAACAGTGGATCTGAACATTATCACTGGCGAAACTTCCTTGTTATTGGATATAATACAATAAACTTAAAACATTGAAATGCTAGCTTTTTCGTAGAAATACCTATTGATTAAATGTTTTGTAATCGAGTATCTTCAGACCAATAGGTGTTCGGTAGCCAGTAAGACTGAAGCACTATAGTTGTTTATCTACTTTTGTACTATTTCTTAAGAATCTTCCGTGTTTCCAATTTACTTTTGCCTACTTGTGTTATGTATAAAATAAAAACTAGAGATTACTTATTTATAAAGTTGCCCCTTAGAACTGAGTACAGCCCTGTTCTCATCAAAGGACATTTAAATTTTATTGTAGCTTCTGTGGTAGAGTCGCCACTCGGGCGATTGAGCACCAAAATAGTTTGATTCTTCATATAACTATAAACAGTTTAGATTCTGCGTCACTACAGGATGGGCCAGCGTGTGCAGGGCGGAGGGCACGTAGTAGGCTGATCGTTGATTGAGACGAATGTTGTTTTATCAAATGTTCCCACCAACTTATCGATATACTTTTTAGGCATTTTAACTGCTGTAGTATTTAATATTGAACATAGACTCTCTTCCAATTTAGTAACATTTCTTCCCAGTTACTAAGCGTCACGTTTATAATGCGAATATTTTAACTACTACTGGCTAGTTAGCACGCGATCATCCATAAATAAATATGCACATATCTGTAAAGTAGTGTACGGTTGAAGTCGATCAGGATCATATTTTATAAAGTCTGTAATGTAAGATCTAATGAGCGCGTGGAGTGTGTGCGAGTGTGCGGCGGCGCGAGGTGTACGCTGTACTTCTGTCGGCAATAGGACACAAATTAAATTTGTAAAATAACTGCCAATTCCCAACTCGGATGGTCCCGCTCCCGCCCGCCTTCACTGCGGGGTTACATTTTGTATCCCTTGTATGTGTAGGGCGCCGCCGCCGCCGCATGTCTCGAGTTCGCTCCTTTGCACATTATTGTACATTATAAGTACTAACTAGTGCGATATATTCCTTTCTTCGGTGTAGTAGTGTAGTGATGGATAGAGACGTGATTATTTAATGTTACTCTCTTCGTTTATATTTTACTAAATGTTGTATATTATGTTTCATTATTTACTTACAATAAAATATTATTGTGAACACTACAATGTTTTATTTCTCAACTTAGTAGGGGAGCCCACGATGCTAAATGGGGATTTACTCGAGCGTCGTAGAGACCTATTGGGATGCAAAGCTTAGATGATAAGAAGAAAAAAATGTTATATGATTATATACCTTTACATCGGTGGGGGAAGCGGCTATAGATTTTTAAATATGTAAAAAAAAACTGTTGCATGGGCATCCTCGAGCGCGTCAGATATTGATAGCATCAATGCCCTACGTATTTTTAATAATGTACGTATGTGTACGAATCCCAAAAAACCACTTCGAGGACTAGGTATAAATAAAAGACCTCAGTGTGTTCAAATAGGTGCATAAAATGCAATCCCAATGTTAAGTATATTACAAACAAAGTACGTTTGGGTACTTGGCGGGGCGGAGAATAATGTCACCGCGATTCAGCCTAGTTGCGCTCATTTGCCAACGCCATCTATTCTAAAAGTTCGGAACTAAAACTACAAACTGATTACAAATCGAACAGTATGTTAATCTGATCGTTTGCATGATGCGGGTGGTTGTATTTAAGGATTGAAAATGAAAAAAAAAAAATTTAATCGAGCGCGTCAGATTTTCTTAGGGAGTGTTAAGTGCACCAAAAAAAAGCTCTTATTCACTAATCTGACGATTTCGATGGGACGCAAACTCGCAGCCATTTTCATAATGTGCAAAAAAAATTCGCCATTTTGAAATACTCAAGCGCGTCAGATTAAGATATTATATGGTTCATCTTTATGTTCTAAACGTACTGTCTCATAATCTGACGATTATCTAGAGGGATTCGCCTGATCTGACAAAAAAAAATTAGAAAAACGGTTCACCTTAAAGGCCATCCCTGCAACTTCCCGCTAATTCCATTCCTTAAAATTGTACTTATGACATTTTTGAGCCCAAAATATAATTTATATGATATTTTGAGCTCTCCCAGCTCGAAAGTCTGATAGAAGTTTCATAGAACACTATTTTTGGAATTTTCAAACCGCAATAACTTTTGAATGGATCAACCAATTTTCACGCGGTTGGCGGCATTCGGCGCAGTTTTATCATCCTCATAAGTAATTTTGTAATTTTAATTGATCGAACCACAAATTTCGGAGTAATCCCGAAAAAACACTTTTTCGGGTTTCTTTCGTTCACGATATCTCTCGAACGAATCAACCGCTTTTGACCAGCTTGGTGGCGATCGACGTGGTTTTTTAAGCTCAAAGACGGATTAGTTTTTGAAGTTGATCGATAAAGCCGGTTAAAAGTTATTCCAAAAAAAACCACTTAAAAAAAAAAAATCGGTTTTTTTTTAGATTTTTCAAAATTTCTCAAAATCTCTATCTATCTATCGGTCCGAATCGGTTCAAATTCACAGGAAATCAGAAACGCGGAGAAGGAAATGTAGGCATCACGCAGCTGCACGCATTTAACTTTATCGACGAATTTTTGTTATTTCGGCTTGCGGATATCGTCAGATTATATATTTTTCATTATTCTTGAATTATTTCCTTCAAAATAAAAAAAAATTTAGCTACGCTCGAGAATGTCGAGATGACGTTTTTTTTTTACAACTTTGTTGCCCTCGCATTTTTTTACGTCTCTCTCAAATTGTCAGATTAGTGGAATATACACTTTTTAGGATGTAATTAACTCATCCTACTTTAATCTGACGCGCTCGAGAATTTCTGATGGTCAATTTTTTTTTACTAATCTGATCCTGTATCCTTCACGGGCGGCCTTATATATGGGCCTCATGTTTTGTGGAGGTACTTAACCGGGTACAAGGTATCCCCCTGTATATTAATCTGCCGCGCTTTAGTAAATCCCGAAATCCCCGCTTGGGCTCCCCTACCAACTAGACTTCTAATAATAAAATTGCAATATTTTATCGAAAATATTTTAATAAAATATACTTAGATAAACTTAATTGTTAAAATAACAACTTAATAATAATGTATACACGTTTCATACCATAAAAAAGCATTTGAGATGAAGACACGTATTCCCTTAACAATGTAGCCATATGCGTTTGTCTGTCCGTATGTATACCGAATCTCTTCTGATTGGTGAACTATACTGATCTCCCGCCCGTTCTGACAATAACGTCGTCAGGGACTTACAATTTTTAAAATAGGTTCATCAAAATAGAGCGCATTATCATTGTTCAACGAATTAAATTAATTTCTATAAGCCGCTTCCCAGAAATTAACAGATTTTGTATGGTTTCATTATGGTATTTGGTATTTATGACATTTTTATGTCAATCTAATTTAAATCAATTATTGCTGATGGCTCGTTAAACAACCATTATGACACAACATAACATAAAGGGAAATACATACTTGTAAAATAGTATTATCTGAGTGGTGAGTTCCTATTGTTTCATACAAGTCGGGCTGTACACATCCTCGCTTTTTCGGTGGCTAGTTACGCGGGAGGCAGATACCGAGGTTATCATCCCGTAGGACATGCATCTAAAACAATAAAAAAGCACCGGATCTCTGTAATTACAATAACCCTCAGTTTAGTATGTACATTATTGAAAGGCGAACAATCGTCATATTCGTTATTCATATCACAAAACAGTATTACATAGATGAGATTGCCCCCCGGGGCGGAGAGCGGTGGCGGGTCACTCGCGGCGCAGGTTGTCGAGCCGCGCCTGCAGGTCGGCGTCGGCGTCGCTGGCGGGCGCGCCGCCGCCGCCGCCCGACCCGCCGGCCACCGCCGTCGGCGTCGCCGGCGTCTTGGCTGTAACACACACGTGGACATTTTAAACTCATACTTCTGTGAAGGTTGCATATAAAGAGATGCTCAAATGTTGTCATCTATTGTGTTATGTATTGCATTTGATTTATGTTAGATTCTACTATGTGGGTAGTAAATAAAAAGTCAGTTTTGGAAATGAACTCAATGGCTTGTATCTTTTAGTGGCGACTGCGGAAAATAAATTGCAATTGTGTCAAAATGGCATTCAATATTACGAATATTGTGTTGCCCGGGCAGTTTAACGCTAAAACTGATGTGTGGTGTGATTACAAAGAACAGTTATGGTGTGCGCTCAATGCGGCGGGACTCACGGAACAGGACGATGTAAAATCGCGATCTTTGTTTTTGTCTCAGTGCGGGAAGGATACATATGCTCTAATTGCATCACTTTTAGTGCCGTTACGCCCGACACAAGTGAATTTTAGAGACATTCTGGGTGTCTTGGACAAATTCTATGAACCAGAGGTTAATGAAATTTTGCAAGCCGGCAAATTTCATAGACGTGTGCAATTGCAAGGTGAAAGCGTGCAAGATTTTGTGGCTGCAATAAGTGCTTTATGTGCCAAGTGCAAGTTTACGGACATTAAACGTCAATTAAGGGACAGACTTGTTTTAGGAGTGCGTGACGATCGTTTACGACGGGAGTTATTAAAAACAAAAGGACTGACATACGAGACGGCGGTACAAATGTGTCTCAATCATCAAGCGTCAAGTGAAGATATGTACCCTGGTCCGAGTAACGAAGGGAAAACGACTCCATCTCAGGCCTCCGAACCAATGGACATTGGCAGAATAAAGTCAAATGAATGCAGACATTGTACCCGAGTACACAAGCCGGGTGAGAAGTGTACCTTTGTGAAAGCGAAGTGTTACAAATGTCAGAAGTATGGGCATATTGCAAAAGCCTGTGACAAGAAGTCCAAAGTACATCAGGTGGAAGACAAGCAGGAAGCTTCCCCTGAAGTTGAAGATATGATGGGTGTCTATGTGTGTTCAGACAGTTATCGACCTCCAATATTAGCAGACGTAATGATTGATGGAGCCAGTTTGACAATGGAAGTGGACTCCGGTGCGTCTCGCAGCATCATATCGGAGACAACTTTCAAGAAGTTGTGGTCGACACCTCCTCCACTACACAATACTGCAGTGAAGTTGGTTACATGGACTCGACACCCATTGAAAGTCTTAGGACTGGCTAATGTGTGTGTGTCTTTGGGCGTGAAAGAGGCTCAATGTGAACTAGTGGTTGTATCTGGGGATGGACCTAACCTTTTGGGTCGCAACTGGTTTAAGTCATTAGACATTCAAGTGACGGGCTTATACTGGGCCGAAGAAGAGTTGGTGCCTTTCAAGAAGGAATTTCCTGATTTGTTTAAAGAAGAGCTAGGCAAATACAATGGTCCAGAAGTCACACTTCACTTACGTCCTGATTCGACACCACGATTTTGAAGGCACGCGCGGTACCTTTTCCTTTGAAGGTGCAAGTTGAAGCAGAACTTCAGCAAATGGTGGACACAGGAGTGCTGACCCCAGTGAGGTACTCAGAATGGGCCACTCCGTTAAGGATAGTTAAGAAAGATGATGGCTCGTTGCGGATCTGTGGAGACTATAGGTCTACAGTCAATGCATCGATAAAGGTGGATAGCTACCCGCTTCCAACCTCTGTGGAAGCTTTTGTGAAGCTTAGCGGTGGCAAAGTATTTAGTAAACTGGACTTGAAGCAAGCGTACACCCAATTGAAAGTTGATGATGAGACGGCTAAGCTGTTAACACTGAATACACCCATTGGACTTATGAAAGTGAATCGCCTTGCTTTTGGTGTAAGTGCGGCGCCGTGTATTTTTCAAAGGGTGATGTCTTCCGCTTTAGCAGGCATGGATGGTGTGGCCTGCTTGCTTGACGACGTGGCAGTAGCTGGTTCTACATTGGAACAGCATAATCAGAGGCTTCGTCAAGTGATGCTGAAGTTAACTGAGATGGGCTTCCGACTAAATAGCAAGAAATGTATTTTTGCAGCCAACAGCATTACATTTCTGGGTCATATGATTGATAGTGAGGGACTTCACCCAGCACCGGCAAAAGTGAAAGAAATCCAAGAAAAACCAGCCCCAACTAATAAGGAAACCTTGAGGGCTTTCTTGGGTTTGTATAACTTTTATCAAAAGTTTTTGCCCGACAGAGCTACTGTATTGAAACCCTTGTATCGATTGCTGGAATCCAAAACGCCATGGAAGTGGAGTGAACATGAGCAAGCGGCATTCGAAAAGGCCAAGGTCTTGCTGTCATCGGATCTAACCTTGGTGGGGTATGATCTGAAAAAGGAGTTATTGCTTATTTGTGACTCATCTCAATATGGTGTGGGCGCTATCATAGCACATGTCATGGATGATGGATCAGAGAGACCAGTTATGATGGCATCGCGAACTCTACAGGACCATGAGAGGAGGTATGGACAGATAGACAAGGAAGCTTTGGCTATTATCTTTGGACTGACCAAATTTCACGAATTTCTACTGGGTCGCAGATTTTGTATTGTGACTGACCACAGACCATTGGTAGGCTTATTTAATCCAGCGAAACCTATTCCTGACCAGATCTCACCGAGAATGCTGCGATGGTCTTTAAAACTATCGTGTTATGATTATGTTATAAAACACAGACCTGGAAAATCCATCGGAAATGCAGATGCATTGAGTAGGTGGACTGCACCATCTACGGGATCAGTAGCTATAAAGCCTCTTAAAGATGTATTGTTGTTAGATGAACAACCTAATGGCTGGAACTTAAATGCGGAAAGAATTGGAGTGGAAACGAAGAAGGACTCACTGCTGCAAAAAGTTGTATTCCATGTACAGCATGGCTGGCCGAACAGAATTTCAGACCCAGCATTACAACCGTTTTGGACCAGAAGAGAGGCTCTTTCACTTAATAATGATTGTTTATTATGGAGCAACAGAGTCATAGTACCTACAAAGTTGCAAGAAGAGGTACTAAAAATTTTACATGCCCCACATGCGGGTATTGTCCAAACTAAGGCATATGCAAGAGGTTATGTTTGGTGGGTCCAGATGGACAGTCGAATAGAACAAATTGTGGCCAGCTGTGAGCAGTGTCAGCTAGTAAGGAACTGTCCACCTAGAGATCCACAGGCTTGGATTATGACTGAAAAACCCTGGAGTCGGGTTCATGTGGATTTTGCTGGACCTTTTCAGGGAAAAACATTTTTTGTTTTTATTGACAGCCATAGCAAATGGATTGAAGCAGAGATCATCAACTCTATGACCAGCGGAGCTGTAATAACTCTATTGAGGAGGATTTTTGCTTCACAAGGCCTGCCGCAAGTCGTTGTATCAGACAATGGTAGAGCATTTACATCTGAGGAATTTGTCAGCTTCCTGAAGAAGAACGGGATAAAGCATTTGAGATCACCACCTTACCACCCGGCGACAAGCGGGCAGATTGAGAGAGCAATTCAGACTTTTAAAAATAAAATAAAGAAGATGGATTTGAATCTGCCATGGAGTGAGAAGTTGAGCAAGGTGCTTTATTATATGCGCACAGTGCCGAATAGCAGCACGAACAAAACGCCGGCAGAGATGCTCAACGGCCGAAAGTACAGGACTGCTGTATCCTCACTCCACCCGGATTCAGCGCCCAGCCGCGGTGAACAGCAGCTAGAGGCGGCGGCACAGCGTGCGCCTACCAGAACCTTCGTGGTGGACCAGCCAGTTCTGATTCACATGTATGGACCCGGGGAGAAGTGGCGGAGAGCCACTGTAGAGATGGTGGAAGGTCCAAGCTCATACAGGGTGAGAACGGAAGATGGCAACTTACACCGCCACCATGCTGATCAAATGCTGGCTAGGACGGTTCAAACAGAGGCAAGATTGCCCGAGGAAAGAGCTCAGCGAGACTCAGAGTCTGGAACATCGGATGAGCAACTAATTGAAATACCACCACCTGAGATGTGGCCTGACATTATAGGCATACCAAATTGCTCTGATTAATTATGTCAACTTTAAATTGTTAATATTTGAATTTTAGATTGTTTCTGTGTCATACTGATTTAAGAGCTTGATCGTTTGATTTGTATAATGTTAGTTGATTCCATAATTTATGAAAGGGAGATATGTTATGTATTGCATTTGATTTATGTTAGATTCTACTATGTGGGTAGCAAATAAAAAGTCAGTTTTGGAAATGAACTCAATGGCTTGTATCTTTTATATTGCATACTTTAATGTATGATGGCATTAATTGTTTTGACACTGTACAATGTACATGCTTACCTGAAATAGACAAAGAGCCGGTGGCCTGTGGGAGACCGGATAGCTGGTCATTCAGCTGCAGGCCCAGCTCATCCAGGATCTGGGAGACGACCACATCGCTGGCAACACACAGAATGATTAGATCCAGGTTTATCAATGCTTTAAAACTTGTGACTCTAAGATATCAAAAGTGGCTTCAGACAAAAGTGTAACATAATTATCATAGTTTCAATATGAAACAAGAGTCTGAAATACCTCTCTTGCTCATCATCGTCTCCCTCCATGGCTTCATCAATGGAATCATTCATCATTTCTTCCTTCATGTCCATTATCTCCGATTGTTTCTCAAAGTCCTGTAAAGCATGATTGCATTATGACATTACTCAGTTTTTCCATTTGAAAATGCTTGTTGCAACAAAAGCAAGTGTAGCGAACCTGTAGTATTTTCTGTATCTGTGGCATGTTGAGCTGGCGGTTCATGGTGGCCATGGCTCGCGTGACGCCCTT
Source organism: Hylaea fasciaria (assembly GCA_905147375.1). Classification (NCBI taxonomy): domain Eukaryota; kingdom Metazoa; phylum Arthropoda; class Insecta; order Lepidoptera; family Geometridae; genus Hylaea; species Hylaea fasciaria. The sequence continues at coordinate 9,902,873 of LR990211.1, read as the reverse complement.
CATGGCCTGCGCCATGGTGCTCTGGGACTTCAGTGTCTGTATCTTGAGGGACACGGCTTGGATGTTGGCCTTCATCAGCATGAACTTGCGCACATAACGTCTGGTGCGCACTAGGTCTTTTGCCATTATTTTAACTGCATCCTGGAAATGTGAAGAATAACATCATTTTTAATCAAGTTATAGTACATTCAGTTTTATTTTGATAGAACATAATAATATAGTCCTATTTTAGGGCGCCATTGTCTTTTCCCACTCTCGGTAGCTTAGTTACCCGTGTCTTGGCTTACCATCCAGTTATTAGCAACTTCATTTGCCAGGTTCCAGTGTCCTTTTACTTTATGCTGCATGCTGTAACAGTCTTTTATAAGTTCTGTACTAATAAAAAAATTCTACTATGCAAGAGGTTAAGGAATATTGGTAATAAATAATGGTGCATAGTTCCCACTGACCATCTGTCCCTCCTTGGCGAGTTTCTTGATGTCGTTGATGACTTTCTTCTCCTGCTGCTCCATCTTCATGCGCTCGCGGTCGAGGTCGCGCATGGCCTTGTTCAGCGCGCGCTGGTTCTTGCGCAACATCTCATCCGGCGTCATACGGTGCCCGAAAAGCCACTCCATCTTGTTACCAGGCCTTTACTCCTAAGAATGAAAAAAAAAAATCTCAACATTGCTATCATTATCATGGCATTTTGATTAGTTTAATGCAGCTATACTCTAAGTGTGTTCCGCGGAACCCTAGGGTTCCGTGATACCTCTGTCGGGGTTCCGCAAGAATTTAGAAATAAAAAAATCAAAACACCTCTCTCTGGTCGCTCCGCGGCTGTGCGGACTCCGCGGCCGCGCGGAGACAAAACGCTATGAATGTTATTTATTTATTTATTTGTATTTGTATAAGCTTGTGTTACATTAGCTGGTACAATATCTCATAAGTTTGGTCTCAACAATTTTATACTTGTACAACGCGTTCGCTCTAAGTTTGCCGGTCTGTGGAATGCGCGTACCCTCCCCCACGTGACAACAAAACTTATAATGTGTCATAGTTTTACCCAAATATCTAACGTACACAATTTTTATTGTTACAATTAAATAAAAAATTTCGAACGTCATACACTCATACCTATCGCCAGCGGCAAACTTAAAACGAGCGGGTAGTATACTTGTAAGCGCTCAGTCTCTTTGATAAAAGCCGCCTCTGAATTAGACGCTATAGTTGTCAACAAGCGACTTTCGTCTCTAACTTCAAAGGATAAAGTCGATATTGTTTACAACGCTATTTTTAAATTTCTGTTTTTATTTTTGCTTTTTGTTTATCAAAGGTGCCGACTCGAGTATTTTCGAGAATATTTGAGATCGAGTCTAGGACTAAGTATAAAAGCGGCGATCGCGCGTTGGCGTCGTCAGTTGATGATTAGCGTTCGGAGCGATAAGTTACTACCTAGTTACAAGCTCGCTAGCGAGAAACTAGTGTTCATTGTTTTACTGCCTGCTGTATTCTGTTGTCTCAGTTTTATACATTTCTTCCCTGTAGGTTCTAAATTTAGTCTCTTATACGCAGTAACGATTGTGCATTATTTAAACCCCACTATCCTGACTTGTAACATTATAAATAAAGAAGAATGGAACGTTGGCTTAAAGGTGTTAAACGTGTTCCAACAACATCTTCTAATGACGCTGAATGTTCAAAAGCAATGCGCGCGGAGAATTTAGCAATCACCGATCCAGAAGATGATGCCACGAGTGCCACGACGTCAAGCTCGACGGTTTCAAAGACGAAAAAAAGGAAGTATGATGAATCTTATATCAGTTTCGGATTTGTTGATTCCAACGGCTCACCTCTCTGCATGCTCTGTAGTAAACTGCTTCCTAATAGTTCCATGGCACCTGCCAAATTGCGTCGACATTTAGAAACCGTACACCCCGAGACTAAAGACAAGAATAAAGAATTTTTTGTTCGCAAAAAAGATCAGTTATTAGAAAGTCAAAAAAATATGATGCATGTAACACAAACTACCAACGAAAAGGCCACGGAGGCATCATATTTAGTTAGCTATCGCATTGCACAAGCAGGTGAAGCGCACACTATCGCTGAGAAATTAATAAAACCATGTGTATTAGACATAACAAAATGTATGCTTGATGAAAAATCTGCAAAGCATCTTTCTACTGTTCCGCTATCAAACGATACTGTTTCACGACGAATCCATGATCTGGCAAGCTACGTCAAACAAGAACTAGTTACACGTCTACAAAATACACGATTCGCTTTGCAAATGGACGAGTCGACTGATGTCGCTGGTTTGGCTATCCTGCTGGTTATTGTGAGATATCCATATAAAAGTTCTTTTGAAGAAGACATGCTTATGTGTTCATCGCTGCTTACAAACACTACCGGGGAAGAAATTTTTAATAAAATAAATATATTTTTTGAAGAACATAATCTCAGTTGGAACAATTGCATTGACATTTGTACAGATGGGGCCAAGGCGATGACAGGTAAAACAGCAGGAGCAGTGTCACGAATGAAAAATAAAGCGCCTAATTGTAGTTCCAGTCATTGTATTCTGCATAGACAAGCACTTGCGATGAAGCAAATGCCGTCTAATCTAAAATGAGTTATGGATGAAGCGGTAAAAATAATTAATTTTATCAAATCACGACCACTACAATCCCGATTGTTCTCATTATTGTGTGAAGATTATGGCAGCAAACATAAAACACTGCTGCTCCATACAGAAGTGCGATGGCTGTCTCGGGGAAAAACTTTAACAAGGCTATTTGAACTTAGAGCCGAGTTACAAATGTTTCTTTCAGCAGATACTTCTTTTAATTTGAAGGACCGTTTGTATGATAAAACTTGGTTGTTCCGATTGTCTTTTATGGCGGATATCTTTCAAAAACTTAACGAATTAAATTTATCGTTGCAAGGTAAACAGACAACAGTGTTTCAGGCCTATAATAAAATAACTGCTTTTAAAAGAAAATTAGATTTTTGGATCATTTGCATTGGTAAGAAAGAAATAGAAAGTTTTACATTACTCAGTGAGTTTGTTAGCGAAAACGACTCAGAAATGTTTGAAGATAATGTGTTTGAAGAATTGGTCCAATATCTCAGTTCGATGCGCGCATCTTTTGAAAAGTATTTTCCCGAAGAACACAATACAAAAATTAAAGTGAACTCCTGGATTCATAATCCTTTTTTACCCAACTTGGAAAAGCCTGAAAACATGTCAAATGAGATATATGAATCTCTTTTAGAAATGTCATCAGACACAAGTATGGAGTCATTGTTCAAAACGACGCCTCTTAATGATTTTTGGTGCAGAATCCAAGATGAATATGCAATGCTTGGCCAAATGGCTCTGGATATTCTTCTCCCGTTCCCAACTACATATTTGTGCGAAACAGGATTCTCTACCTACGCAGCCACGAAAACAAAATATCGCAATAGACTGGACGCCGAAGCTGATATGAGACTCCAACTTTCTTCCATCAAACCTGATATCAAGCAATTGATGAAAAATAAAAAACAGTTTCATACCTCCCACTAGTTAGATTTTTTCTTTTTTAATGTTTTCTATTATTGTCCTTACCAAGTGGTGAAGTAAATAATAATTAGTAACTGATACATTGTACTTTTATTATGCTGATTAATAAAGAATACACTTATAAAAATAATTGTTTTATTGTAGGGTTCCATCAAGTATTTTGCTTCCCAAAAGGGTTCCGTCATTTAAAAAGTTTGAGAACCACTGTTTAATGGGTTATTATTATTATGGTCTTACCTTGGAGTACAACTATACAGTAGACACCTATTCAAATTAAAAAAAGTATTTGTGATGATGATTCACCATCCACCAACTTACTTAGGTCAAGCTTCACTTATAAAATAACTTCCTTTGCTACGAAATTTAAGGTAAGTATTCTTTACTAGGTTTATTGTAGTAATAATAATATATGTACTTATTTATATGAGTTTTAAATTGCACTTGAGTTTTTGTAATTATATTCTTTTTTGTGATTTTCACACACAGCAAGCGCAGCACCACTGTCTGTTTACAATTTATTTCATTTGACTGATTTGACTGATTTGACTTGACTTGACATCTGACCAGTGTGACCAACTTTGAAATGATAAAACTACTGTAACATAGGTTGAAAACTTACCAAATTGTACTAGCAATATGCTGGAATCTACTAAAAAACTACTGAAAATTAACTGCGCTATTAAAGAATTAAACATCGAAAATTCAGTTACAATCACAGGTAGATATTTACCTAGTCTGAATCATCATTTACATTTTATAGTAGTACCCAACTGATATGGCTTACCGATGTACCTGCGCAGAAGATGAATTTTCAAAGCGCGGAAAATGCTATTGACCGCTATTGGTCGGCAGCCCGCCGCCATCTTAGCGATCGCCGCGTGGCATGAGTGAGATGGAACTAACAGCTGCAGTGTATTATGAACCTTATAATAGTGATCTTAGGTTGATTGTAAGTTTTAAGCATTCTTTCGTTAATCTTCGGACTTCCTTTTCTGCGCGAACGAAGATTCACGACGCGCCTTATAAGTTGGGTACTAGTATAACATGATGACGTAATGCGATATTTTGATATTTTGTAGTGATTATTTATAGTTCAGGTGGTTCTGTTTTTGGATCACACGCCACTAGACGTGAGTTCGAATCCAGCTATCCTCATAAACTGAGCTTGAGCTTCCGATAAAGGAAAACAACTTTAAAAACCTTATTGGCAGACAGAGTAGATACATACTAAAGTACCCGCTTTGCTAGCTACTTACCACCTTCAAGTAGAAAAATCTGCTGTGAAATCCCTAAGCTATATAGGGGTATTCCAGCAGCGATCCTTGAGAGTCAGTCTTTCTAGACTAACCACCTTCGACCGCATCGTCACGATCGTGGTAAATAATGTATACAAAATTTGTTTGCTTTATCAATAATCATTTCAACATTGTTGTCACACTGGATTTATCACGAATACTCCAAGAAGCAGTCGGAATAGGTATATTGAAAAAACTAATTATGAAGCAATATACAGTGAACTCAAAAGTGTTGATTGGTCGGATATACTTATGTCAGATGATGTGTCTATAACGGCTCATATTCTAACAACAAGACTAGAAGCTTTAGTAAAGAGACATACAAATCAAATACGTGTAAGTCGAAGACAATATACCCTAAAAGCGTGGATAACGCCAGGTTTACTTAAGTGTATGAAGAAAAGAGACGCGCTCCATATGATAACAAGAAAGAACCCAAATGATATTGAAGCCTTAAAGAAGTATAAGAGATATAGAAACGTTTTCTTTGATTTGATGAAAGACCTGAAATCCCAACACAACAAGAAACAGTTTATGGAAAACAAAGACAACCCATCCAAACTCTGGAAGACAGATAAAAGTGTATGTGAACTAAAAACTAAGAAAAATCATAACTCTGAATTACTAAAATTAGCATCAAACCCAACTGAATCATTAAATGAATGTAACGATTACTTTGTAAATGTTGGACAAAATTTCGCTGACTCTATAATGTCAAACATAGGAAAATACGAAGAAGACTTGGCAGCTAACGTCCGTGTAAGCTCCTGGCACCCGGATTCTTTCTTCCTGTCTCCCACTGATCACGTAGAAATTGTTAACATCATAAAAGCTCTTAAAAATGATAAAGCTCCAGGACGAGACGGTCTCAAAAACTCTCTTATTAAAACAATGTCTCCACTAATTGCCGAACCACTTACCCACATTATCAACCTAAGCCTCCAGTCTGGAATCTTCCCTGACTGCTGGAAGGTAGCTGCTGTTGTACCAATACATAAAGAGGGTTCTAAGCTAAGCGCGTGTAACTACCGACCAATATCTCTACTCCCTGTGTTTTCCCAAATTCTCGAAAAAGCAGTGAACAAAAGATTGGTAAATTTTTTGGAATCACGTAACATTTTGACACCTTTCCAGTTTGGGTTCCGGCAAAAGAGATTATTGAAAACTGTGTACAGAGCGTGGTTGAAGTAAACAGTAGGAAACTTAAAAGTTATTTTAATTCCACAACAATATTACAATCTCAATTAGATAGGTAAAAAATCTCAATGACACACTTCAAGAGATTTTCTCAAAGTGACAATTTATCTATACAATCTAAATTCAAAATTAACTACTTATAAATGAGGGATAGTCCACTCGCAATCATCCTCATTTCAACACTCCTCCATAATTTTGAATGCTCATACAAACATGCATACATCCTTGTATGTATATACCCTAATACATGCAAACATATAATAAATGCAAACGTATAATAAATACATACATCCTTACACTTTCACACCCATACCAGTAACACACACGCTAAACTTTGTTTTCGCCAGTGCCTTTGTGAGGCAATCAGCTGGCATACTCTTTGTGTCCAGGTAACTCAGTTTTATGATTTTGTCCTGAACAGCATTTCGTACATAATGATGTCTCACATCTATGTGCTTTGTCCGCTTATGCGTTGTGTGGTGTGACGCGATAGCCATTGCTGATTGGCTATCAGTTCTCATTACCAATGTAGAACTAATTCCTGAAACTTCCTTTATGAGTCTGCGCAGGAATATAGCTTCTCTAGTTGCTTCTGACAAACTGACATATTCTGCCTCTGCAGATGACAATGCCACAACTTGCTGTTTTCTGCTTTCCCACGAGACAGCGCTTCCTGCCAGTGTAAATACATAGCCGGTGTACGATTTCCTGTCAGTTATGTCTCCTCCATGACTTGCATCTGCAAATGCTTCCAAGAAATTACCAGTTTTTGTATAAACTAGTCCTGTGTTCTTGGTACCCTTGAGATACCGTAGTACATTTTTCGCAGATCGCCAGTGCTCTTCATTATAGCAATTGTTAAATTGCGACAGATAGCTAACTGCGAATGCTATGTCCGGTCTTGTACATACAGCTGCATACATGAGCGAGCCAATTAGTTCACGATATGGAAGGCTCTGCATTTCCTCAGTACCTCTTTCGAGCTGTTGTCCAACTACCAGTGGAGTAGTTGCTGGCTTGCAGTCACTCATGTTAAATTTCTTTAACATCTTTTCAATGAAAGACTCTTGGTCTAGCTTAATATATCCATCTTTTTGGGTAACTCTTACTCCTAAGATCAATTCAGCTTTTCCTAAATCTTTCATATCGAATTTTGACATGAGTTGCTTTTTCATAGCTCTCATTTCATCTTCATTTCTCCAGAAGATGAGCAAATCATCAACATATACTGCAATGATGATTAGGTTTCTATCATTATTGTCTCGTCTGCGTTTGTAGATACATGGTTCACTTTCCAACTGCTGAAATCCCAAATTTTTAAGTTCTGTGTCCAATTTGGTGTTCCAAGCCCTTGAAGCTTGCTTCAACCCATACAGTGACTTTTGAAGTAGACAGACATAGTCTTCTTTCCCTTTAACTTCAAAACCTTCTGGCTGCTTCATAAAGACTCTTTCTTCTAGTTCTCCATTAAGGAAAGCCGTCTTTACATCCATGTGATCCACATTCATATCGGTTTCCACAGCAAGAGCTAAAAGCGTTCTCAGGGATTCGTGCCTAACAACCGGTGAAAATGTTTCATGGTAGTCGATTCCCCACCTTTGGCTAAACCCTCTGGCAACCAAACGCGCCTTGTAGCGTCTCTTATTCCCCGCCTCATTTTTGATTTTAAATAACCATTTAGAATCCACAATGTTAGCTCCAGGCTGCGGTTTGACAAGTCTCCAAATCTTGTTCTTTTCGAATGCACTTAGCTCTTCTTGGATAGCTTCTTTCCATTTTGAACTATCGTGCCTAGACAGTGCTTCCTGAACAGTCACTGGATCCAGTTCTAAATCTTGTTTAGCTGCTTGGTACAAGACAAAATCCGGGAACTGCTTAGGTTTTCTGTTCCTGAGTGGGTACCTCCGTCCACTATCTGGTTGTTCTTCTTCGTCGGCAGTAGTGTGAGCATCCGATTCACAGTCTTCAAACTCGTCAGCTTCGTACGGTTCTTCTCTGTCGTCTCTAGGTCTATCTCGTTCCTCTCTAGAAACATCCTCTGCTTCACCATACTCCAGCCCTTGATGAACCTCTGTTACATCAGTGTTTTCTGGTGATTGCAGACTCTCATTAGATCCTTCGACATTTCTAATGTCATTTCCTTCAATCAGCGGATGATTTTCTTGGGAATGATTTTCAGTGTTTGCCTGACCATGACGCTCAATACTATGCTCAGTCAATTCGAGTATTTCCTCCGTATTCTCTTCTGACTTAGACGACTCAAGATGTTTTTGATTTTCAAAAAATACAACATTTCTCGCTTTGAAAATGTTAGCATTAGTAGGATCCAAAAGTCTGTAGGCTTTGGCATCATCACAAAAACCTGTATAAACCAGTTCTCTGCTCTTGGGATCCCACTTTCTTCTCTTTTGTTGAGGAATGTGCATGAAGGCTTTGCATCCGAAAGTCTTCACCATGCTCAGGTCGCATTTCCTCCCAGACCATTTCTCTTCAGGTGTCATATCCTTCACTGCTAGTGTTGGTGATCTGTTTTTCAAGAACACTGCATGATGGACAGCCTCTGCCCAGAACCGTTTACTCAAACCAGAGTCTTGAAGCATGCTCCTTGCTTTCTCGCAGATTGTTCGGTTTGCGCGTTCTGCGACTCCATTCTGTTCTGGCGTATATTCTACCGTCAGCTGATGCTGTATGCCGCATTTTTTCAGATACCCGTCTAGTTGTTTATTGACAAACTCGGTGCCATTATCAGTGCGCAAAATCTTCAATTTCTTACCACTGACATTTTCCGCTAGTTTCTGAAACTCTATAAATTTTTCAAAAACTTCGCTCTTTTGTTTCAAAAAATATATAAAAGTTTTACGCGAAAAATCGTCAATAAACGTCAAAAAATATCGACATTTTCCAGCAGAAAGCTCCTCCATAGGTCCGCATACGTCTGCATGTACCAAACCTAGCGCTTCCTTGGCTCGCGTAGCATTACTCTTGCTGAATGGTTGTTTGGTTTGTTTTCCCATAACGCAGGGTATGCATTCAAGTTGAGATAAATCATTGGGAAAACTTACCCCTGTTGCCATCTTATCTCTCAGAAGTTTGAGGTTTTTAATACCAAGGTGACCCATCCTTCGATGCCACAGCATCAGCTGATCACCTCCAGTCGCTGATGTAAGTGCAGAACCCTGTGAACAGCATTTGATTTTATAGATGCCACATTCTTCCACACCTTTCACACAAGCCTTACCTTTAACCTCACATTCGTCACTCTTAAAGATGTCACAACCTCTTTCTGTGAACACTATCACATGCCCCTTTTTGGCGATTTCATGAACACTCAATAAGTTAGATACTAACTTAGGAACATACGTCACCTTGTTTACAGTCAAACCAGACTCACATACTACCATGCCCTCTCTTTCACCCGAAACCTTGCTTCCATCCGCACACGTCACAATCAAAGGATTTGGACTGTCCCTCAAATTCTTAAACCAAGATAGACGATTTGACATATGAGTCGACGCTCCGGAGTCGATGATCCAGTCATCTCCACGTGGTTTCACCGACGTGCCAAATGCGCCAGCTTGCATAGCTTCTTTTCTCTTCTTTGGGTTGTCTGGACATTCCTTTGCTTTGTGTGGTCCATTACAAATGAAACACTTGATCTTTCCTTTGATCATATTCTGGGGCGCGCTCTTGCCCTTTTTATTTGTAATCAGTGCTGATGTTGGATGGCTGGTGTTTGAGCCTCTTGAAAAAGTTTCTTCCATCTGGAAGAGTTTCGTTTTCACGTAATCGGTAGTTATGTCAATGTTGCTGTTTTCAATCGCCAATCTCATTGATTGAAATTCTAGCGTTAGGCCTTGAAGAAGAAGAGCAGCTAATAACTCATCATCGATCTCTTTTCCTAGATCTAACAGCTCCTGTGACGTCGCCATGACAGTTGTCACATATTCTCGAACTGATGAGAATTGTTCCAATTTCAAGCTCACTAGCTTGGATAATAGCCTGCAGCGATTATTTAGCCCTTTGTCCTCAAATGCTGTCCTCAATGCTTCCCATGCTTCTTTGGCTGTTTTTGCCTTGCGAACATGGACCAGGCAGTGGGGTCTGACCATTAGGCAAATCTTCGCGCGGGCTCTCTGGTCTCTTTTTGTACCTTCTAAATCCGTCTCTGGCGGTGATACACTCGTGTATCCCCAAAGATCATCGTGAATCAGATATAGTTCCATCATGAACTTCCATGTGCTGTAGTTTGTATTACCATCAAGTTTTTCTATGGATGGCAAGCCGCTACTGCCCGCTTGAGCCGTTTCACGTGACATCGTGTTGTTGTACTCGTTACTGTTATCACCTTCTGCGTTGGCCATAATCTAATGATTATTAGGAGCCCATAACCTATTGAAAACTGTGTACAGAGCGTGGTTGAAGTAAACAGTAGGAAACTTAAAAGTTATTTTAATTCCACAACAATATTACAATCTCAATTAGATAGGTAAAAAATCTCAATGACACACTTCAAGAGATTTTCTCAAAGTGACAATTTATCTATACAATCTAAATTCAAAATTAACTACTTATAAATGAGGGATAGTCCACTCGCAATCATCCTCATTTCAACAGAGATCGACTGAAGATGCAGTGACTTTACTACTCGATAACATAGCGTCATCTATTGACAGAGGACTTAAGTGCATAGGAGTGTTTTTGGACCTTGCCAAGGCATTTGACACGGTTTCCCCTAAAATTCTTCTTAGGAAACTAGAAGGTATGGGAATCCGTGGCAGTACCCTGGATTGGTTTGCCAGCTACCTTTCGTCTCGAAGACAGCATGTAGCTTTAAATGGCTATACAAGTTACTCAAGAGGTGTTTATTTCGGGGTTCCGCAGGGCAGCATTCTTGGCCCAACTCTTTTTATCGTTTACATAAACGATTTGGCTGACCTGTTAGCAAATCACGAAGATGCACAGATAGTTTGTTACGCTGACGATACTGCAATCCTATTTAAAGGCAAATCGTGGGATGAGACTTTTAATCAAGCGGAATCGGAACTTCAGAAGATAGCAGCTTGGCTAGAGTCGAACCTTTTGACTCTGAACACAAATAAAACGAAATACTTGTGTTTTCAGAAGACAAGTGCTGGTAAACCGTCAACAAGTTACGAAATTAAAATTCACAAGTGCAAAGGCCAAGCTCGAACTGTATCCTGCTCCTGCTCAAAGATTGATCGTGCAGAATCAATTAAATATCTCGGGGTCATTCTCGACGATAAACTTTTATTTAAACCTCATATCAATGCTTTGTCTGGAAGAGTCAGGAAAATAATATCAATAATGGAATTACTCAGAGACGGAGCCGATAAAGAATTGCTAACGCTGGTCTACACCGCTTTATGCCAATCGATCTTGAGCTATTGTATTCTTGCCTGGGGTAGAGCTGCCAAAACTTTTATGATTCAAGTAGAAAGAGCTCAAAGATCGGTATTAAAAGTAATGTTTCGTAAACCCTATCGACACCCGACTACAACTCTATACCAAGAAACTGAAACAATGACGGTCCGCCAACTCTATATTCAAAAGCTATACTTTCGCATCATAAGCAAATAAAATTAACCCTAGTCAACCCAGATACACCAGTTAAATGTCGCAGAATCAGAATCAATGTCCCTTTCGTCAAATCTGCCTTTGCTAGCCGGTACAGTAAAGTAAAGGTGAGGAAATGGCTACTTACTCTAGACTTTACCGCTTTTATGAGTGTGCAATATCTACCTAAATAGAATGGTAGATTCGGTGCTAAGTTATCTCCCGTCCGTTCTTTCCTAACATGGCGTTTAGAAAAGAAAATACTATTTAAGTAGGTCAAGCGGTATATTATTATAATTACACAGAAACTACGTCTACCTATCGTGCCCGGGGGGTGATGACTGATGCGCCCCACCTGCACCTTGCATTGCATTATCTCGCGTCAGCAGAATGCAATGCAAACGCAATAATGTGTCGCTACATCAACCACCCCCTTTTTGAAAAAATATGGTATATAATAAAACAACAACAAAAAACAAGACGACATCACAAACATTCGCCATGCCTAGGTAAAAATCGTATCGCTCTGCACAGGGCGCTATCGTCATCGCGCGACGGCTAAATAGCTGATGCCGAAGTAATTTGATACGATTGTCAGCCGTGTTGTCAGGTGCGCTCGACTACCTAGGCATATGCACTAAGGTGTCACAATAACAATTAATACCTACAATAAAATTGATTTTAAATTAAATAACAAACTAGGGCACGTTTCTGATTAAAATACCACCTATAAAAATATACAGAATTACATCGAAGCCAAATAAAAAATATACATATACATGGATTCATTACAAAGTAGGTTTAAAACAAAATCGGTATAATGGTTTACATCGAAGCACATTAGAAATCCCTATGCCTTCAGATAAACTATCTTAGCCTAGATACAGTTTCGCAATTATAACAAAATACAAACTAACACATTCAACATTGAACAGAAAAGAAATTACAACACACTATGCAAAGCATATTCAGCATATTATTATTGATTTCTGTCAAAACAGTGTAACAAATGCTTGCGAAATAAAAACAAAATCACTATCTGCCTACTAATACATAATATGCCTCATACATTTTATACTTACACATATTATTTCGTAACAAAATAAAATATCAACAGTTTTGTAAAAAATACTTGTAAAAGAATAAAAATGTTATACATAATGTAACTGGTAGGTAAGTATATTTTACGTATCTAGGCAAGAATACCGGGCTTGTTTATACACACCATACCCGTAGAGTTAGAAACGCTAGATGCGACCGGAGCGTACATGGACGTTGCAAAATCCTGCTTACGATGAGTGTCCGCGGAAAAATCCGTATGCTCATTAAGCTGGTATGCCAATTCCAGTCGATCAGTAGGTACGCTAACTGTAATTCGCCCGGCAATCTCAAGGTGCATCCGTACGTTAATTCAGCGGCGCTAAGATTGGTTCACTACGTAACGTGGTTCCGAGTTCCAATAATACAGTTGGTAACTTATCCACCCATGACATAGTATCCAAATCGCCTTGAGAGCTAACTGCGAAAAGCAAAAGGTAAATAAGGTCTAGTATTGTCAGTCGACACTTCTCAATTAAATATGTGTCGCATAATACTAGTGCAGATACCTTACAATGTTAACGTAACTACTTGGGTCGCATCACCAGAGTGGCACGTAAAAATCGGCACACTGAATGATTGCAATTCTTAACTCCTAAAATAAAAAAAATCCATGATTACTAACAAAATGGCTAACAGTTCGTGATTGATTGTATAAGAGCTAGGGTAGGTACTAGTCTGGCACGGGATAAGTCGAACTCGCGGCATTCTGAAGACTCAGCTTACATTTCAAGTACGCTTCATTGGCCGTATCATCGTCTTATCGTTATGCTTCGCACCGCAGACATGTCTCGTGTTGCATCGGGCATTATGTGTTGGTGATGATGAGGTAAAATGTTGGCATCATCCGATAGTTTTGCGGCGCCAGGGCAGCCTCTGTCTGTAGAAATCAGAGCCTCGGGTGATCAGTCCAAAACTCCGGAACTCAAGATGTGACTGCTATGGCGGCCATCTCTGCATATATTATCTCTTCTTTCGCCTGGGCAGCGGGGGCGGGCGCCGGGCTAGATGTCCGCCCGGGCGCGGGGCCCTATCCAGGTAGCGTTGCAGGAAACATAATTAAACACCATGTCCACAATCACAGCAAAAATCCACTAGTCCATCACAATCAGTAGCACGAAAATTTTGAAATGTCCACCGAACACTGAATAACATTGTGTTCGGCGAGGTTCCGGGGCACGATAGATAATATAAAGTGAGTCGTCACCATAAAATCTTGCAAAGTTCGCGGGGTCACCAGTTTACCGCTTTTATGAGTGTGCAATATCTACCTAAATAGAATGGTAGATTCGGTGCTAAGTTATCTCCCGTCCGTTCTTTCCTAACATGGCGTTTAGAAAAGAAAATACTATTTAAGTAGGTCAAGCGGTATATTATTATAATTACACAGAAACTACGTCTACCTATCGTGCCCGGGGGGTGATGACTGATGCGCCCCACCTGCACCTTGCATTGCATTATCTCGCGTCAGCAGAATGCAATGCAAACGCAATAATGTGTCGCTACAAGACTATGACGCAACTGAGTCACTTCTGCTTGTTCAGACATGACACTTTTAATTCACACATCACATAGACTACACACAACACACATACTTAGTACTTACATCTTCACACACATCACATCCACTGCACACATAGTGCCTACATCTACACAAACATTTGTAACCCACAGACCTGAAATACAGTTGTTGTACCTCTACTCACACACAATCAAATTTATGAACCTCACACACTCTTACTTGTATAAAACCACTCATACAAAATGATTTTTTTTTCCTAAAATCTTTAAATACTTTATTTTATTTTTGTTGGTACCTGCGTGATAATTTTAGCAATGTATTTACTCTATATACTGAAGTTCTCTTAAAGTTTTATTTTAAGTAAAAGGCTACGGTCTCCCGCGAGACAGGCATGCCCTAGTGCGGGGGACCATTAGTAATTTATATATTATGTATTGTTTATGTATTTTGGTAATTAAATTATATTTGTATTTGTATTTTTTGTATTTTGTACACATTTTTACAAGCGAGGTTAACGAGGCCCCAGCTTTGATTGTTTAGACTTGGTACGTTTTCAGAAAGAGATCCTGACACACAGATACACGCATTGGAGGATTCCCGTATGAAAATTGAATTTAGGACAGGGTTGCCACCACCTTTACAAAAAATACGAGAAATATACAGTAAAATACCAAAAATTGTTAAAATCTACCAAAAACTACTGAATTTTTTTACCGACTAGCAGCTGTTACAAGATCCTTGAAAACTACTAAAAAAGTAGGAAACTACTAGGTTTGGTCACGCTGCCTCTGACTGATCTGTCTGACATAGGTACATTATGACATGACTGCTGGCTGAGTGCTGACTGACAGTTTATAGATACGGCAATTATCTGAAATTGACAGTCTAATTAGTTAGCAATGTCAAGATGTCATATTTTGATCTTTATTGTTTTATTTTGGCTTCGCTGAAGAAGGACATAACTCTACGGTGTTTTACACCGTACAGAGATAGGTAATATTATTTAGGGAAGTGAAAACAGCATTGGCCCCAAATTTCATCACAAGTCCATGTAGGTACACTAAAACTCCATTGAGTGTTCATTAACGGGCACAATTAGTGTGGGAAAAGGATATAAACCCAATTTTTTTTTCATAACTCCCAGGAAGTTTTGGTAAAGCATCCACCACTTTACGGAATCGTGACTATTTAAATAATTGACTTGACTACTTTACCACGTTTTTGCTACTATGTAAATATCCTATGACTTTCCTAGTTTGAAAATAAAACATACTTTTAGATAATTTATTATTACTTGACACTGGGCATAAATGCACAAACCGCGCGATGCGATGACATGACATAAACTAAAACCAAAAAAAGAAGTTGCGTTTGCCGCTAAAAATATTTTTTCATAATTTTTCAATTAGGTACCTATATTATGTTTTGTGTTGTGTGTGTTGTAGACCTAAATGAAAAAGTGTAAAAATGAGTGACGACGATGTAACTATTATGGAAGTGGACGAAGCTGAGCCGCAACCATCAAAGCCTACTCCAGCCGCTCCTACCAAGTCTATCGTTCACCTGCCGTGGATTGAGAAATACCGGCCGCAAACCTTCGACGACATCGTGGGTAATGAAGACACCGTATCGCGGCTCGCAGTGTTCGCGCGCGCCGGCAACGCACCAAACATCATAATAGCGGGCCCGCCCGGCGTCGGCAAGACCACCACCATCCTGTGCCTGGCGCGCGCGCTGCTCGGCGCCGCCTTCAAGGACGCCGTGCTCGAACTCAACGCTTCCAACGATCGGGGCATTGACGTCGTTAGAAACAAGATTAAAATGTTCGCACAACAAAAAGTAAGCACTTAATACTGAGATACATAGTGTTACCATGAGACGACACGCACCTCGGAGATTTCTATTTCATAACATTTGACGTTCGATCCTGACTCCAGGTCACACTACCTCCGGGGCGACACAAGATAGTGATCCTAGACGAGGCGGACAGCATGACAGAAGGGGCGCAGCAGGCCCTGCGCCGCACCATGGAGCTGTACTCCAGCACGACGCGGTTCGCGCTCGCCGCCAACAACAGTGAGAAGATCATTGAACCCATTCAATCCCGCTGTGCTGTGCTCCGCTACTCTAGACTCACAGATGCACAAATTCTCGCTAAGGTAATATTGTAGGAAATTACCATAAACCTTACAAATTTGTTTATTATTACACAAACATGGTTTAAATAAATGGTTATTTTCAGGTGATAGAGGTGTGCAGGAAAGAGAACCTCTCGTACACAGAGGAAGGTGTGAGTGCAGTGGTATTTACGGCCCAAGGTGACTTGCGCTCGGCGCTCAACAACTTGCAGTCCACAGCACAGGGATTCGGCCACGTCAGTCCCGAACATGTGTTCAAGGTGTGCGATGAGCCACATCCCCTGCTTGTGAAGAAGATGCTGGAGGCGTGCACTCGACAGGACATACATGAGGCTTATAAGGTGACACATGGCTAATAACCTTGCTCTTAATGATATTGCGATTTGTTAGATTTTTACCTATTATGCTCTTTGGATATACAGCACCTCTACAATATAGAAATACTGTTGCTGCAGGTAATAGCGAAGCTGTGGAAGCTGGGCTACGCTGCAGAGGATATTGTGAGCAACATATTCCGTGTGTGCAAGACGCTTGACGCCTCGGAGGACTTGAAGCTGGCGTTGATCCGCGAGATAGGGCTGACGCACATGCGCGTGGCGGACGGCCTCGCCTCGCAGCTGCAGCTGGCCGGGCTGCTGGCCAGGATGTGCCGCGCGGCCGCCGGCGCCGCGCCCGACTGGTGACGACCCCAACTTTTTACAGGACTTGTGATATCTAATTGTATTGAAGTGATTAAGGAGTGTCGAATAAACCATAGGTTGTCTCCAAAGTAATTATTTGCTGGTTAAGTATGCACTTTTGAAAAAGATAATAAATGATCAGCTTAGTTTTAAATTATTACGATGAGCTTGAGGAATTAAAATGGGCTGTACTTTTATTGCTGTGGCACTAGGGATCAAAAACCTGAAGGTTTTAAATTTACCTAAAAAAAATAACAATTATAGGCGAAAGGCCTCCCTTCGCTTTCGTGAGGAGGTTACCTAAGAAAAACAAATATTATTTTTTTACTTTCTTCTCTAAACCTACCTGTTTTGTATTTTATGCTTTGCTTAAATTATGTAAATGCGAGTCAATAATTAGATAAACATTTATTAATAAGTATTCGATTACATAATTAACATATAAAAATAAAAAATCACAAAATACAATTTGATTGTACCGTTTGTAAATACAAGTCTAACTGGAATGTAGCATTCACCGCTTGTCTTCTATCAACTTGTTGTGTTCTGCCATCAGACTCTGGAAATTATCACAATATTACCAGTATTTTTTTATAAAGAAGTCTGATAGAAATCTGATACCTTCAAATTTTTCAGATAGGTACCTATCCAATTTATTTATCAAACTAACCATAACACATACTAGATTTTCATAAGAATGAATTGAGCACCATAATTTTAGTTAAAATGTGACATAATATGCAGTTATCATCATCGGGAGTTTTAAATTTTTTGATTTTTGGTGGTTGTGGCATGTTCCTAAAGGCCATTGTCATGTGAGGTCAGCAGACAGGCCCTGGCGCAGGCGCGGCCGGCGGCGGCGGCTAGTGTATGACGCGCTGCTCCTCCACGGGCCGGTCTTGGATCAGCTTTTGGTGCTCCTCGCTCAGCGCCTGTCGCACACACACACATACGTGTACACTCAGACTGCATCACTGCAATTACTGCAGCTAGAATCCATCGGTTACCGGTGCAGCAGTAAAGCGAAAGAGAAGCAGTTACAGTAAACATGGGGGTGTTGAAACATCGATAAGTGTCCATGCAGACAGGCCAGCCAGCCTGAGTGTACCCCATGCATCCCACATACAAGGCAGACTTACACCACGACTATACCAATTATATTGTGTACCTTAAACCATTCTGTTCCATCACCAATCTCTATCTGATTCTATCATCAATTATAGAATGAAGAAGGCTTAGCAATACATAGTTCAGCTTGCAAGCAATATCTATAATGAGTTGAAGATTCATACTGAGTCCAATCATACCTCATACCTGCTAGTTTAAAAGCACACCTAATTATGTCCAGTACCTATTAGGTAATTGGAAAGAGCTGTTTGTTCAGTTGTTGGTATTTGCGTAATGTTACCACTTGAAATGTATCTCAGCATCTCAACATGTAAAGTTAAACGATAAGGGTCAGCGCAGAGGATAGGAGTGGAGGCAAACAGCACAGGAGTAATAAGTACAGTCCTAGAAGCATACGAAGTTGAATTTAAATTGCTGCTGAATCGCTTTGCTGCCACTCCGTCCGCTTGCGCCGATGGCCCTAAGATGGTAGTGAGCTACTGCGTACCTTGAAGTACTTGACAGTCTTGACGCGCAGCTCGAGCGTGGCGTCCTCGTCGCACACGAACAGCGTCTGCGCGTGCTGCTGGAAGGCGGACACGGTCCACATGTGGTTGACTCCCTCCTCCACCGCCTTGGCCAGCGCCAGAGACTTGTGTACGCCAGTGATCAGGATCATCACCTGCACGGAACGACATATCGTCACATACCGCTGTCGCTCAACCGTCGTGTGCACTCATTAGTCAGTTCTACGCAGAGCCTCAATCTAAACGGCCGGCGTCCTCGCCGCACAGCTGCGTGTCTATCTTCCTAGCCTCCTAGATGTCGTACTGGGCGGGCGGTACCTCCTTAGCGTCCATGACGGTCCCGACGCCGACAGTGAGCGCCTGACGCGGCACCTTGCTGATGTCGTTGCCGAAGAACCGCTTGTTGGCCTCCAGCGTGTCGTACGCCAGCGTCTTCACGCGCGTGCGCGACACCAGCGACGAGCCCGGCTCGTTGAACGCGATGTGCCCGTCGGGGCCGATGCCTGCAAGCGGGAGCGGGCGGGTGACACGCGCCGGAGCCACATCCCTCCGCCGCCGAGCGGACGCGGCGCCCCCGGCTCACCTCCCACGAACAGATGCACGCCGCCCGCCTCCCGGATGAGATCCTCGAAGCGCGTGCACTCGGCCACGAGGTCGGGCGCGTTCCCGTCCAGCACGTGCGCCTGCGCGGGGTCGATGTCCACGTGCTTGAAGAACTCGTTCCACATGTAGTAGTGGTACGACTCCGGGTGGTCGCGCGGCAGACCTGCCGTGTACGACGATGCATAAGTTAAGTGTGAATAAAAACTGAAGTCAGCTAATGAGTCTCATTTACCTAGGTATACTCTCCGTTCGTTCGCGTGAGGAGAATACCGTTGAAAAGGAAATTTGGACGGAATTGAACAAGATGAAATAAAAAACTCGCAGCTAGGTAGATAACAGATCGTGTGAAACTTACCGAACTTGAACTTACTTACCGACGTACTCGTCCATGTTGAAGGTGGTGACGTACTTGAAGGAGAGGCGTCCCTCCTTGTGGAACTGTATGAGCTTGCGGTACATGCCGAGCGGCGTGCCGCCCGTGGGCAGCCCCAGCACGAAGCGGCGGCCCGGGCCGGGCGCGAACTGCGTGATGCGCTGTAGCACGAACCGCGCCGCCCACTCCGCCACCACGCTCGCGTCCTCCAGGATGATCAGCCGCATGGCGCGCGTCTACAATGTATCGGTCTTTCTATAAACGCACTCTCCCCGAATACAACTATGTTAGATTTTAATGTACCAATGTGCTCTTTTAATAAAGAATTAAATGTACAAAGGTAGTACAAGTTATAAGCTCCCGTTTCATTGTCGTCTTCATGGGTCATTCCCGGTCGGTAACACCCTGTCGTCAACACTGTTGACGATCGGAAAAAAAGTAGCGTACGTTCACAGTGTTGACGAAAGCTACTTTTTATTTCCCACTCGTACCAAATCTAGTACAAGAGTCGGAATGTGGAAAATAAATATTATCAATAAAATCCAGTATCCAGAATTTAACTATCATTGACATGCCATTATCCTACTAATATTATAAACGCGAAAGTTTGTGAGTATGGATGGATGGATGGATGGATGGATGTTTGTTACTCTTTCACGCAAAAATTACTGAATGGATTTTGATGAAACTTCACAATAATATAGCTTACATATCAGAATAACACATAGGCTAAAATTCATAAAGATATATTATTGTATATTATCCAAACGCGGGGGAAACCGCGGGGTGCAGCTAGTATATTATATTAATTTATTTATTTATTTGATTGGAAGACTTTTATATTATATATAACTACGGATATAATCATTATACAATACATATTCGCATCTAAAACGGCCCCTAACTCGTATAGAGTGACCGACGTAGGAGATCTCAATAGAGGACATTTTCCTCTTTGTATGGTCTGAATTCTAGGGATTGTTGGCAGTATTTGTTCATCAACAACTGGGATAAGTACCTGCTATGTTAGGTATCGATCTGGCGGCTGTTAAATGGTCATTATTACGAGCAGATAACAGCGGCGGCTGTTTTTATTTATATCTAGGACAACGACTCCTTATCATCATCGCTGGGTGTTGCAATAACAGAAAGTGTTGTACCTACCTAGGTATTTATATTATTTGCACTCTTAGATACCGATAGAAAGAGTGCGTGTACTTATTGTAAGTATAGGTAGTTATAATTTTTGCAAAATGCTCACGACTAAACGGGGTACCTAGGTAATCATTGCTTTGAACTTTTACGCGGTTTTGAACCCCTAACATCCCCCCCCCCCTTTAAATAATTCGCTGATAATAATAATCCATACTAATATTGTACGTGTACCTAGTCTGAAAAGATCGAATTTTAAATTTGGCAAGGAGATACACTGTATCCTTGGGAAGGGCATAAGTTACAATCTTTAGTCTCCAAAAAATATCGTGACAAAAATAATAAGTGACAGAGACCAAAATGGTGAATAGGGGTTGAAAGTAGGTACCTAGGTACCTATAATGGGCAATCTAAAAAATAAATATACTTAGTTACTGATAGATTGCTAGTAGACATTAGATACCTAGTTAAACATTGACACAATAGTATGTGTGTACAAGTTCACACAATTATCTACGTTCTAACTAGCTGTTACTCGAGAGCTTAAAGCTCGCGGCTTCATTTGATTTTCTAAACAGTTGGTCTTTCATATAAAATCCGACAAAGTCGCGGATAACAGCTAATAGGTATATATTAGAACTAGTTGCGCCCCGCAGTTTCACCCGCGTTTGGATAATATACGATAATATATCTTTATGAATTGTAGCCTATGTGTTATTCTGATATGTAAGCTATATTGTTGTGAAGTTTCGTCAAAATCCATTCAGTAGTTTTTACGTGAAAGAGTAACAAACATCCATCCATACAGACAAACTTTCGCGTTTATAATATTAGTAGGATATACTTACACTTAATAATTACACGATTGAGTACCTATACCTAGTTATAGGCAATATAATGTAAGCCAAAATATGCAAGTGGATTAATGCTCTGACTCTGCGTGACTTTACCGGTGACCTTACATGAGTAGGTAAGGTAGGTAGGTATACTTACCTACAAGTTTGAAGGAAGTAAACTGAGAAAAAATACCTTTATCAAGCTCGCAAGCCTTTTGAAAATGTTTTTACAGTGATGAAAGAGGGATCTTCCAACAAAATGTCTCTTTAACGGGACATTGGTTTGGTCACCAAAACCTTGAAATGTTTTTGCCAGGCAAAATAATAATAATGTCAATGAACTCTGTTGGGGTCACTCACCTCTGGTATCGCCGGCGTAACAAAAATACTTGTTGATAGCGAATTAATCTATATGATAGATTAAATAAATTAGTTTAACAAAAACAAAATACACACGTCTGCCTACGGAACGATACAATTTGTCTGTGCGTGCTGGCGTGCTGGCTGGCTGGCAGCAGTGATAGTGATAGGTAGGTACTGTCAAAAAGTATTATAGGTAAGAGGGACTGTGTGGTGCCAGTGTGTGCGGTTCGGTTGTAAAATAAAAAAGGGGTTGGTTGGAGTTTTGGCGGGAATCCGATCGTGAGACGTTGTTGGTTTTGTAATATTTTCTTAAACTTGTGTTTCTTCGAGTGTTAATGAGTAATATTGGTGGAATATTAATCATTAAGTGTTCGTTAACGTGCACGAGTGTAGGCAAATGATATAAACTCAAAAAACGGGTCTTTTCGCATTTTTTCCTAACTCCCAGGAAGTTTCAGTAAAGCATCCACTACTTTACTGAATCGTGACTTTGACAATGTAAATAATTGACTTGACTACTTGACCACGATTGCTATAATATTGATGTGACTTTCTTAATGTGAAATTAAGAAATACTCAAAATAAAATACTTGAAACTGGCTATATACACAAACCATGCGAAGCCATAACTAAAAAAAAACGGGTTGGTTGGTTACTACTCTCAGACGTCAGTGTCAGTGACTGACTACGGCCGACAATTGACAATCGATGACAACGACATAAGCAATCACTCTGTCAAGGGAGTTTTGGCGGGAATCCGATAGTGAGACGTTGTTGGTTTTGTATTATTGGCTCAAACTTGTGTTTCTTCGAGTGTTAATGTGTAATATTGGTGGAATATTAACCATTAAGTGTTCGTTAACGTGCACGAGTGTAGGCGAATGATATAAACTCAAAAAACGTGTCATTTCGCATTTTTTCCAAAACTCTCATGAAGTTTCAGTAAAGCATCTACTACTTTACTGAATCGTGACTGACGATGTAAATAATTGACTTGACTACTTGACCACGATTGCTATAACATTGCTGTGACTTTCTTAATGTGAAATTAAAAAATACTTAAAATAAAATACTTGACACTGGCTATATGCACAAACCGTGCGAAGCCATAAATAAAAAAAACAAACAAACAAACTCTGTCAAGGTGAAATTGGTTCAGTGCTGCCATCTCCTAAGACTCTGTTTACTAAAATACTGTACGGTAAAAATCATGGTAGAATTTCAAACAAATTCAATAACAGAAATAAAACTAACAGATCCAATAAATGAAATTTATTTCTAATGAATAATACTTAAAGATATTATCTTTAAATTGCCAAGGACGAGCCTCCATATAAATGAATCAAGAATTGATACGTTAACAATATTAATCGAATGTAGCTTCTAGGTTTTAAACTCAACATTTACTAATGTTAAAATCACAACTTGTAACTTGCCGATTGACGGGTCAGAGAGCGCTTCGTTACGTGTTGCTGCCGACATTCTATTACAAATCAAAAGTAAAATAAACTTTCTTGTGCTAATATTTATACATTGTTATTTGTAGTCTACCTATAATTGTAAATAAAATCCTGATATACAATAAATTATTGTGAGACAGTTCTGTGTGTGATGCATATGCTCAAGTTCACACAAACTCTTCATTTTTGAACTCCGAGATGTCTGTGCGGTTCATCAGACACGGGCGGCACAGAACTAGCGTTCGACATATTATTATCACCGGTCAACCATAACAAATACATACATCATCCGAATGTTACATTTTACAAATGCTTCACTGACATTTAAAAACACTTATAGAAACCGATGTGTTAGTTTGTCTGTTATTTTAATGGCCTGTTCAAACTCTTCTGATGCTTCCTAAGTTAAATATTTAATTGAGTTTTTAAATATAATGCATATTTTATCACTAAGTATAAAATTATCATCGTGGATGTTCTTATATTTTTATGCTACTTATTTTTATTTTATGGTAAATAATAATATTTAAGTAGGTTTCTAACAAAATCCTGAACTAGATCTTTTTCAAATAGGTTTTTAAAAATATTAGAATTCATCCCCAATTGTAAATTTTTAAGTCACCTTTTACAATAACCATGAAGTAGTGATATCAACTAACATAAATAAATATATCAGACATAGTGTCCCATAACATCTAAAAAACGTTGAAAAGGGGTTCGCTACTTTAGGTTGCTTAAAACTAACCGTAACATGTCAATAATAACCTACCAAGAGAGGAACTTAGTAATTTTATAGTTTTGAATATTATCTCCTCTTCGGAGCGGTACTCACATTATTTAGGTATTTTATGCGATCGCCGACTCGCTTCTAAAGTACGCTCATTCATCATTCTAATAATTCACAAGTGTAAAGCGTCCCGTACAGAGATTTGGCTCCATAGCGTATCGCCGGAGCGGATACAGAGATCGGTGTCTTTTAAGCTCGTCCAATTCATCGGACTCTTAGAGGGAAACAAATAACTCGCTCGATTCGGATTCACTGTCTCTAATTATCGACACGGGCACTGAATAACACCGTGACATCTCACAATTTCATGTACTTCTGATACATTTCGTAGGCGTATCTGCGGATACTCTCGATGCGGGAAGGGCGGAGGGCGTGCGGTGGCACCCCGAGGCTGCCGCTAGTAGGGCCAGTAGCGCGCAGTGGGAGCATGCGCCACGGGGGCGAGCGCCGCGGGGGCGTGCGCCGCGGGGGCGTGCGGTCGTCAGTCGAGGCGCAACCGTTTGGCGGGCGGGTCGCCCTCGCCGCTCCAGTAGGCGTACTCGGGGAGCCACTTGACGAGCTGCACGTCGAAGAATTCCTCCAGTCGCTTGGCGTCCTTGTAGATCTGAGAGTCGGGCTGCGGGGGAGAAGCCGCGTGAGACACGTACCACCGTAACACACAGCGTGTGTACACGTCCAGAAGTAGAGCTGACTCACCGGGTTGTAGGCGTAGGCGTTGCGGAACAGCAGGCGGCAGTCGGCCACGAACTGCGCCACGTGCGTGTAGCGGGACGCACAGCGCGGCTGCAGCTTCATGCGGATCGTGTCCAGGCACATCGGCCGCGAGATCTGCAAAGTACCGAGTGCGAGCATATCCCATCTGCCCTTCTCTCTCGTATGGTGGCAATCGATACTCGGCGAGGAGGCGACGATCGCGTAATCGCTATGAAGATGTGTACCGCGCCCCTAGCGGCGCTCGACAATCGGCGCCCAGATCTTCGTAGTGATTACACGACAAACGCGTTTGATGTCTCACAGCCGAGGAGCCGGCTCGGCGCACCTTGGCGTGGTAGTGCAGGTTCTCCGCGGGCACGGGCTCGCGGAACGCCAGCGACGGCTCGTACTGGCAGTACAGCTCCAGCGTCACGCGCTCCACCAGCTTCCGCGCGCGCGGCGCCAGGCCCCCCTCGGCCGGGGGGGCGTCGTCGCCGGCCGACGGGGGCACCTCCGCGAAGTTCACGCAAAGCAGGCACTGCCACGTCTCCGTCTCGCTGGAATCGAGACAAGGAGCTATGCAATTGTGATTTCCTAGAACCTTCCCATCCTCTCACTTATCCTCTTATCTCTACAGATTTCAACAATACAGGACTAATGACAGGAATCGATAGTAGAATCTTCACTGAATCTAATGGTCTCATTTACTTCAAATGTGAAATTCTTAGTCAGAGGTGACCAATCTCCTCGAAAGTAATCTATACTAGATTTTTTTATAAGATATTGGATCTCTTTTGCTGGTCATTTTCTAGAGGACCAACAACAGATTTACAAATAAAAATAAGTTGAGTCAGAGCAGCACGGAGCACTCACTCGGGCAGCTTCTCGATGGTGGGGATGTGGCAGTACTGGTGGAACACCTTGGGGCACTTGTCGCAGCACATGAGCTCCCCGCCGTCCATGCACACGGCGCACCAGTCCTCGTTGGGGTCCCCCGCGCCGCCCCCGCCGCCGCCGCCCGCGCCCGCGCCCGCGCCGCCTGCGCAGGGGGCGGGTTACTGCACCTCTCCAATTACTATTCATACACTCTTTCAATTAAGAAGGCGGAGGTGTTTGTGTCGCTGTGCATAAACGGTTACAGGCTATAAGAAAGCTCTCATGGGAATCGGACTGTGAGGATTTGTGGGTCAATGTAAAGTTAAGTGAAGGTACTATACAACAAAGCTGGAATATTTGTTCTGTTTACATTCCTCCGCCGTTAAGTTACAGTTACATGGAGGCGTTCCTCTCGAACGTTACTAAGATTATGAATAATGATATTGCAAGAGGTTCATCCACTATTCTTATTGGTGATTTTAATCTATCAAATATATTGTGGGAGTATGACAAAAATATTCACGCTTGTATACCTAGTGCAAATAATACCTTAATTGAAAATACATTTCTGGATGAGATGTTGTTTAATAATCTATGTCAGTGTAACCATATAAAAAATGTTAATAACCGAACCTTAGACTTGTTTTTGACTAATACGCCAAATAGAATTGAAGTTACTGAAAGCTTGTCACCGTTAACCAGTTTGGACACACACCATCCAGCCCTAGAAATTATTTTTCGTATACCCAAATATAATAAGACTCTAAAAAAAAAATCGGAAGTCAGTATTAAATTTTAAAAAATGCAGCTATGAGGCAATAAATGAAGCAATTGGTAATACAGATTGGTCAGAGGTGTGGAAAGACGATGCTAATTTGAATGATATGGTTAACAGTTTTTATTTAATCATAATGCAGATTATTCACATCCATGTCCCTTACTACACTCCCCATAGTGAAAAGTATCCGGTTTGGTTTAGTGTTCCACTTATAAAATGTGCTCAGGAAAAGTTAAAATACCACAAGAAGTACAAAAAATACGGAAACCCTAGAGATAAACTAACGGTTAATATCCTAACTAAACGATATGATTTTATGCTTAAGAAATGTTATAAATCATTTAAAGAAAATGCTGTAGATACAATCAAAACTCAACCAAAACGTATATGGTCATTCATTAATAGTCATAAACGAAATAGCATCTCTCTACCTAATGAAATATCTTTGGGTAACAGATTCGCAACTGGAGGGCAAGAAATCGCTGATCTTTTCTCGGAGTACTTCCACTCAGTGTATAACATTACACATCCTAACGTAGTCCAAACATCTGCAGCTATCGAGAATCATGGCATGCCAACAATGAGTAATTGTTTTTTGTCGGAGTGGGACATTTGTCGTGCTCTTATAAAGTTAGATCCTCGAAAAGGGGCAGGATTAGATGACATACCTAATATTTTTCTTAAAGAATGTGCTGAAACGTTATCGCGGCCATTATATATTATTTATAACAAATCTCTTAGAGATGGTGTTTTCCCAGATATGTGGAAACAAGCACGTCTAACGCCCATTCACAAGAAAGGTGATGTAGCAAATGCATGTAATTACAGGCCGGTATCAATTCTTCCCGCGCTCGGGAAAGTATTAGAGTCAATAGTTCAACAAAGAATATATTGGCACATCAAAGAATTCTTACACCCAGACCAACATGGTTTTTTACCTAAAAAATCTACTGCGTCTAATCTTATAGGTTTTGTCAATGATATCTCGGAGGCTCTTGATTCTGGAGAAGAGGTACATGCAGTGTATACGGACTTTAGCAAGGCTTTTGACCTGATTGACCATATTCTTCTTTTAAAGAAGATCTCTGCAATGGGTATACATGGGTCTTTGTTGAGATGGTGTGAGTCGTATTTGTTAAACAGATCACAATTGGTCATGATCCGCGGATACACGTCAAGATTACGATCGATACCCACAGGCGTACCTCAGGGCTCACACATAGGTCCGTTGTTCTTTTTGATATTTATCAATGATTTAACTGCTAAGATAAATTGTCCTTTCAAAATGTATGCTGACGACTTAAAATTATATGTGCGCATAAAAACTGAGAATGATGTTATTTTTTTCCAAAATGAGATTGATAAAGTTTTTTCGTGGTGTTGCCAAAACAAGATGATTTTGAATATAGAAAAGTGCTCGCATATAAAATTTTCAAAAAAAAGAAATCCCATAAGTTGCACTTACAATTTAAACAACACACCTCTTATCGAAGTTTCGACCATTAAGGATTTGGGAGTTACGGTTGATAGTTCTTTAAATTTTCGATCTCATATTGACAACATAGTTAAAAAAGCATCCCAACTTTCTGGTTTTATTTGTAGACAAATTAAAATGTTCAAAGACCCTAACGTATTACTTCCGTTATATAATAGTCTGGTGAGAAGTACTCTGGAGTATAACGGCTCTGTGTGGTCACCTGGCTATGCTGTGCATAGTGACAGACTTGAGCGTATCCAAAAAAGATTTTTGTATCAGCTGACGTATGCGATGAACAAATGTAAAATGTTACAATCATATGAGGCTAGATTAGCCTATTACAAACTCAATGCACTAAATGTACGACGAAAAATATCTGATGTCATGTTTCTGTACAAACTGATTCACGGCTTAGTTTTGTGCCCAGATTTTCTTGTGAGCATAGACATAGAGGTTCCACGTCTCGGCAGTCGATTGATTAACCGAAAGACCTTCAAATTGCCGCGATGCCGCACTAATATAAGGCAACACTCACCTCTATATCGAATGCTATCGAGTTATAACGCAATCCGCTCCTCTTTGGATATCTTTGATGGTTCTTTGGCCTCAACAAAGGCTAAAGTGAAGAAAGTTATATTATTCTGGTGAATTGACGGATCCTTATTATTTGTTAAATTCCTTTACTTATTTTTGTTTCCTGATTTATTTTTCATTTATATTCTGTTTCACTTTGATTAATGTACACAGGTACAACTATTATGTACCTGCAAAGATTCAACACTGTCTTGTCAAAATTGCAAGCTGTGTTCACTGTTTTTAGGATGAACACTGAATGTCTGGTTTTTATTTTAATTCTATGTGCTAATGGTGTTACATTCAATTTGTGAACCGAATAAAAAAAAAAAAAAAAAAAAAAAAAATTAAAGCGAGATGGCAGATCGGGAGTTTGTATGACATTTTGAACGTGTTGGGTGATTGAATACTTCAATAAATAGTCTTGATGAATAATCTTGCAGGGGGTGCATCGCCATGTACGTACAGTCTATGGTATGTACAATTGTACATGGATCAAATGGCTGAATGGTTTGTTATGAAATTTTACAAATAGATATAATAATAAGGAGTAAGAGAGAGACCAAGAAAGAAAGAGTGTGTGAGAGAGAAAGAGAGAGAGAGAGAGAAAGAGCGAAAGATACAAAGAAAGATTTTAAAATATGAGATTGAGGGATAATATAAAGAAAAAAGAGAGAGAGAGATATATGAGAAAGATAAGGTAGGTCGATAATATATGGGTATATGTAGAGAGAGGTAGAGATAGATAGTGAGATATGAATATAGAAATAGAGATGTTGGAGAGACATCGAGACATGTATCCGATTGATTTGCAATAGCACATCAAAGTTCACACATATTATAATTCTAACTAGCTGCTACCCATATAAATGCGGACGAAGTCGCGGGTAGCAGCTAATCGATATACTATATTTGTCAGTTCTGGTTGGAAACCGTGCGTAGGCGCAGCCGGCTAGTCCGCCCCCTGGGGCGCGGCGGAGGGGGCGGCGGCGGGGGCGGTACCGTGCGGCTCCCCGGTGGAGGAGTGCACGTGGGGCGCGGGCGAGGGCGCCGGCGGCTCGGGCTCCGCCACCACCTGCACGCCGTTGGAGTCCAGCTTGGCGATGGTGGCCATCAGGTCCTGCACCGACTCCGCGCACACCTTGTCCAGCTCCAGCGACACCACGCCCTGCGGACCACAGGGAGGGACCTACTTGTATACACCTGCCGCTATAGGTACTGTGGCGACAGTGCGCAGACTGGACATTATGATCTCTTTAAATCTCAATCTTTTGCGAACTTCTTGCCTGCGTGGACCGCTATGTGCCGAACGTGACGCTTACTAAATTTTCTTTTATTACGGGTCGATTTTCTTCGGTTTTTCTCGATTGGATGTATTCCGAATTTGCTGCTAACGTAATATAAAAGTGGCATTTTCGAGTCCTACTACTGTGGCTACGATCTTCTCAATGATAGACATTATTAGCAGATTTCAATGGCACCGTACCATGAAACCAGACGTCGAGAAAGGAGGCTCGGGGGGCGGTGGTGGCGGTACTCACGTTGAGGCTGGGGCTGGGCGTCTTGGGGTTGGTGGAGGTGACGACGGAGGGCGGGGGCGGCGCGCGCGGGGCGGGGGCGGCGGCGGGGGCGGGGGCGTGCGGCCGCCCCAGCGTGATCTTGTAGTCGGAGCCGGCGCCGCCCCCCGCGCCCAGCATGCTCAGCTCGAACCCGCCTACAACACAAGCGACATCTTTATTTGATTTGAGTTGGAAATGGGATGTTTTCCAACCACGCGCGTGCCGGATTCAACCCTATTGCCACACACGTCGACAGTATCGCGTCAGTGGGAGACAACTTCAAGAGGCTCGACATTTAGACTTAGCAGATACACTGCTAAGTTTGAAATATTGTAATATAAGAATTTGTAATACTGCTGTTGACATCCTCCTTTGGCACAAGTGAGCATTCACAGACGCTGTTAGTGTGTGCGCTCACCGTTAGAAACGCCATGTTGCGGGATGTGCCACTTGGCTTGCTGCTGCTGCTGCTGCTGCTGCTGCGGGTGATACGAGGGGGGGTGGTGCTGGGGCGCGGGGGAGGGGGTGCGCGGGCCCCCACTCCGGCGCCCCCCCGCGTTTCCCGCATTCGCCGCGTACGCGTTCGATGCGTACGCCCCCATCACTGCAGGAAACGACATTGTATTACTTTTTTGTGTAATGTTTGGCAGAGCGATAGTGGGTCGAGGTCGCGAGGCGGTACTGACTCTGGTGGTAGGCGTGCATGGCCTGCGCCGGCAGCGCGTGCGGGCGCGGCGCGCGCGCGTGCCCGCCCGCGCCCGCGCCCGCGCCCGCGCCCGCCAGCGCGCCCGCCGCGTTCAGCAGCCCGCGCAGGTTCAGCTCGTTCATGCCTGCACAGTGCACACGGAGGCGGTCACGCTCGCCGCCGTCGCGAGCGGTACGCCAGGCGCGCCCGCCGTGACAGAGCCGAGCAGTGCAGTGTAATATCGCCCTTCTCCGATGCACGTAGCGTACAAATTAGCTTGCACCGAATGACAATTATGGAACATATTTACGTTTGCCAAGGGAAGGCGCATTCTGCACGCGAGTACTATTATTTATTCTGTATACGATGTTCGTCGTGTCTACGTTAGCCACAAAGGCACATATAGTAGAACCGCCAAATAGCGTGGGCTCACCCTGCAGATGGTGCGGGTGCGTGGTGGAGGTGACGTGCGGATGGCGCAGGGGCGTGGCGCGCGCGCGAAGCCCCCCTGCCAAAGGCAGGAACCCCAGCGCCGGGGGCGTGGCGCCCCCGCCCGCCGCGGCGCCCCCGCCCGCGCCGCCGGTCATGTAAGACTGCGCAACACACGGGGTATTACAATATTACCGAATTATTGCCGTAGTAGTACGATAGTATAATACTGCGGATAAACATGGGATGGGATTTGAACCCGCACTTTTACACATTAAAGAACTGATAGAATGTTTTCTCGATCTTCTTGAGAAAATGTGATAAACTAGGAAGTACAAAATAAAAACACACCTACGACTCCTAATAATAAAGCTGAAAAATGTAAAATGCATTTGATTCGTACCAGAAATGTGAACATGCAGTATGCAAAGGACCGTTAAATGACAGTAATATACTCAAAATAATAGGAATAGAGATGGAGAGATCGGATGCACGGACAACTGACCTGGTAGCGAGCCAACGTCTAGAGGCATGGAACAATGCGGCAGAAAGGACATGAGGTCAGTTCTCAGGTTGACGAATACAATATAGGGTCAATTTTGAATAATAACATACAATAATTACAATAGGTAGTTACCCCATAAATGCGTAGAGGTTTCACAATTTTGGGTATGTAATCTGCCTTTTATCCTATACATATTGGTGTCAATAAACCGTCTCATTCAGATATAAATATTAACCCCAGACTAGAGAAAAACAAATAAAATAAAATAATGTAGCTTGAAATAACGAAGGTAGGTCATCGGTTCGCTGATTGTAGTTTAGTATTGCGAAGCGCCGGCGCCTTCATACTCAGGGTAATCAAGTATGGCACCAGAGAACGCAGGCCGTGCGAGGCGTCACCTGGTGCATGGCGGCGTGGTGCAGCGCCACCACCGCGCTGTGCGGCGCGGCGTGCGGCGCGGCGTGCGGCGCGCCGCCGCCGGGCGGGTGGTAGGGGCCCTGCGCCGCCGCCGCGCCGCCCGCGCCGCCGTCCACCTTGCCGTCCACGACGATGGCGCCGATCGACGACAGCACTGGGGACGACACGGGGCGGTTAGTGCGCGGAGGCACAGGAGGCACAGGAGGCACAGGAGGAGACACTGACCGCGCACGAGGTCCGGCAGCTTGTCGAGCGCCAGCGTGATGCGCACGGGGATCTCCGGGTTGGGGATGTCGGCGCGGCGCGACTTGATGCGCTGCAGGTGCTGCGCCACGGCGTGCTTGGAGTGCAGCAGCGCCGTGTCGGAGCCGTGCTCCAGCGCCGCCGCCACGAACTCCACGCAGTGGTCGGTGATGGCGGCCAGCTGCTCCAGCGCCTCCTTCTTCTCCGTCAGCGTGCGCTGCTTGGAGTCGCACACTTCGTTCAGCCGCAGCACCAGCTGCTTGCCGCGCGTGTTGATCGCGTTCGTCAGTCTGCGACGATTGCCTACCATTACATTCGTTCCTAGCCCACGACATATAATTCACCTATCGATGTGTTACCTTTTCATGGCGCAACGCCTAAAAGAACTTTAATTAAATCGGTTTAAGGTTGTAGAATAATAGCACGCAGGATACTTTGTATCTAGTCAAAGTTAACAACTCCTGTGGAATAATAATCGACGCGGGCGAAATCGTGAAACTCGGCTAACCCATTATATTTTATTCGACTAAATTTTTAGCAATTTGTTTCATTAGCATGATCTTATAACGCATGCAGCACCGGCACCCCCCTCCGCCAGCGAAGGCACTCACTTGACGACGGTCTGCGTGATCTCGTGCACTAGCGCCTTCTTCTTGTCGGCTATGAGCTGCTGGCGGTCGCGGATCACCTTCATGGCGGAGCCCAGCAGCACGCGCTTGTACGACACCTCCGACAGCAGCGCCGCGATGCTGCCCCGCGCCTGCAACCCACGGCACCACCCCGGTCACGGCACTGCCCCGCCCCGCCCCCGCCCCGCCCCGCCCCGCCCCGCCCCGCACGCACCTGCGCCGCCATCTCCGTGCTGAACTGGTACTTGTGGTCGCGGTGGTGCTGCAGCTGGCAGTCCCGGCACGTGAGGCGGTCGCACGTCTCGCAGAACAGCGACAGCCGCTCCTGGAGATACACACGCAGTATCGATAATGTTCCATGAACCATTTCCCGAGCCGAAGGCATGCGGCCTGGCAAGAGTGATCGGATCATCAGTCCCTATCTGTGAGTGGAGTATTATAGTACGGATCGAGATAAAGATGTCTTACGTGATCACTGAGTCGGTTACCTGCGTGTGGTCTCTACAGTACATATCCTGCGAGGAGCGCGCGGAGCCCGCCGCCGCCTGCAGCTCGGCCAGGGCGTCCGCTCGGGACTTGATGCTATGGTCTTTCGTAATCTTCAGCCTGCGGGCGAGCAATAAACATCGAATGATTTTCCACCCTATGACTGAGCACCCACAGGTCATTATCGCGGCTGCGGCCCACCGACCTCTGATGTGCGTGCACGCAGTTGTCGCAGATGAACTCCGCGCAGTCCACGCAGTAGGAGGTGGCGGGCTCCGTGTCCTCGCAGCTGTTGCACTGCTGCGGCCCGCCCACGGCGCCTGCGACACCGGAACATTCAAATAACAAATAACAAAAATTAAATCTTCACCGATTTAAAGGTTGTTCCTCGAATGACGTAATTGGCACCTGCCGGCCTCTAGTGTCAAGTTCTGCACCTTTAACCCTATATGTGTATCGCTAATAATTCTGTGCTAAGGGTTCAGTTGCATGTTGGCATGTGTCAGTCATAGGATCGGCATACCGTTGGTGCCGGACTGATCCATGGCCATCTTCTCGAGCACGAACCGCTGGTCGATCATGTTGGCGGGCTGGCACTGCAGCCGGCACTGCGGACACATTATCGTGACGCGTTCTGCCCCTGGAAGTACAATCGCCTATGTAAGCTAGATGATGATCCTTCTTTACCCAAAATCGAGGAATCATTATTCAATGATATTTTTTCAACCATGTTTTTTCTGCTTCTCATTAACCCCAAACTTTAGCATAAAATAAGATAATAATTAATTGTGGATGGACTGCGCGGAGACGAGACTGTTAAAAGATCCCAGCGGACGATTCGCGAGACGGCTGGGGGTGCGATGCCACAGTGTGGACGGAGAGAGATCCCCAGTGACGGCACTAAAATCAAAGACTATTGCAAATAGAGACCTAAGAAGTCCCTGGAGTTGGCCTGCTTCTCCTCGATCTTGGCCTTGAGGCAGGGCTCGCAGATGGAGTGCAGACACTCCATGAGCTTGGGCGTGCCGTCGGCCTGCAGCAGCGGCGCGCCGCACACCACGCAGCGTGCGGCCGACAGCGGAGCCCGCGGCGCGTGCGGGGACGCCAGCGAGTCCGCAGACTCCTTGCCGTCGCCGTCCGCCGCGCCGCCGCCCGCCCCGCCGCCGCCGCCGCCGTCCATAGCGCCGACCACCTGCACGCGATCGATAATATCACTCATCTACTAACAATCCATATGTACCCAAACAAAAGACCTGTATACGTTAAAGATTCGATTTCAAAAAACTGACATGCAGTTTGCCTTTTGAGAACATTAGCCACTGCATGGTATCACCTCATTGATTTATGTTTGAGTTTGTGTGGTGTAGTTAGAAAAACAATATGTCAAAAGTTTACTTCCATCTGAGCCGCTGATCTGTGTAAGCATTATGCAAATGAGTACCTATGTGGAGCTGCCATAATTGTATGCTACATAAATGTAGTATTCAAGGAATTACTAAACAGTGCATCATTCCATCATCATTCAATCATTCAATTGATATAATATGCAGAGTGCATAGCATAATAATGGGATTTTATGTTTAAGTGTAGTTTATTGAACTTATAGCTACATTAGTTGAAGTGTGAATGAATGTTAATCTTAGAATGGAACTAATAATTTAACATCACAGACAAACAAAGTAATATTTTTATGGCTACTAAGGTAAGTCCATGTCATAAAATCTGAATAGGCACATGGAAAAATAGAAGAATGATATTACTTTGTGTCCCTCTTCTATTTGCAACAAACTAAATCACTAGCACTGTTCAATTGAACATCATTTAGATCTATAAAGAGCCCCATGGCCAAGCCTTCCCCGAGGTAAGGCCTAGCTGTAAAAGCTGACAAGTCAACCAATATCAAGTTCATTTTGTTCACGCAGGCCCAAGCCAGCACACATAAAAGGTAAGCCTTAAGTGTATTGGCTTGTTTCTAGTGCAATTACAAGCCATTAAATGTATAATTTTATCAAAGAAGGTTTTACTTCAAGGACATCTTTTGCATTTTACATCTTTGTTTCTTTAATACTTCGCCTAGGTATAAGCTTGTTAAGTGTGTTCACTTGGAATTTTGCTATAGATCACAAATGGTTTTCTACCAATCACTGAGAAGTGTTCTCGGAAGCAGATCAAGCCATTGCACCCAATGACATTGGTAGATACATTGGTCATTTTTTATTGTAAATGATCATAACATTTTGTTCACTTGAGAAGTTTGAATAACATATTAATAGCCTGTGTAATTTTATAATTATGGTGTGCAATAAAGTATTTTCTATTCTACTTGATTCTATTTATTTAGCTTCAGAATGTTGTTGCCCTCGGGTGATTAGATACAGAAATTGCAGTTGTTTAGGAACAGGCGAGAGTGAATAGATTGTGTCCTTGGCAAGTGTCCCTCACTGTGGACCAAGTTGTAGCTTCAAGTCTCAGGAAAAGTGCTCTACTCCACAAAGAATAACATAATCGCTTATTGTTTTGATGCTGACAGATGAAAGTAAGAGATATGAGAAGATAGAGATGTGTTGTGATATTTACTGTTGTCATAATTTAAATTGCATTTCAGTATTTACTTTGCCTTTACAATAACTTCCTGAAGCTATTCCCTTGTCCCCATTTACTGCAGAAGGCTTACCTTGTTAAAGGTTGTGCAGCTGTCGGTTGGAAGTAGTGACGACCTCCTTTTATTAATATCACCTTGATGTTTCTGTGTGGGGGAACTTACAGCAAGGTTGACTTTTTTTTGATATTTTGTAATGGATTTATAAAATATAACACTATCTTAGAAAGTTTGTATTTTTAAATAAATTGTCTTTATGAGAGTTATACATTATTTTACCATATAACATATAAAGTACCTAAGAATTATTTTCTAAGATCCAGAATACCTACCTTGGGGCTGGTGTAAGTTAGTTTCGGGTACTCACATTGTTGGGAGCGGGCGGCGGAGGCGCAGCGGCGAGCGCGGCTACGTCGGGAGGCTCGTCGGGCACCTCCTCCTTGATGGAGACGCCGAGCAGCGGGCCCAGGTCCATGAGCGCGCGCTCGATCTCATCGCCGCTTGGCTGGAAGTTCACGTTCTCCATGCTCTATCACGCACTTTCTCCTGCACTAACACCGCTCTCTCACTCGCTCTCGATACATTTTCACTCCTTGAAACTTTCACTCGCCTGCGTGAAGATTGCACGTCGACATTGTAATTGCTGCTATTGCGAGATGCACACGAGAGCGTCTGTACAAGGACATGCAGTTCCAAGAGTTTCAGGAGTATAAGGTTACAATGGCTTGGATTCGGATGAAAAGCTATTAATTCACTTGGGAAACGACTGATACAACATAGTTTATCAACAAAATTTCTAAAACTTTGTGCATCCACTCGCACTCGACACAACCACCAAGGTGTCATAGACAAATTAGACAACAGTGTTATCAGAGGACTGTCTCACTTACTCCCCAAAACTTAGTCCAAATTATTATTGTTCCCTAATATTTCAAAAACTAATCCCCAAAAACTTACACAAGCTTTGTCTATAATACTTTTACTTAATTTAACCCATTGGCGGGCAACGGCACAATATGCATTAAACTTTTGCAACAATAGTGCAATAATTAAAAATGAAAAAAATAATAATATTGCAGAATTTAACTTTTTAAATTTTTTTTTTCATAAATTACATTATTTCGTATGGTTTATAAAATATTTCTATAAGCATTTTGTATGCAATTTTATTTATTTTATACACAACTATATAATTATTATAAATTACAAAATCCTGTATCCTGTAGATATTACTTACACACTCGACTGAATGCTCTCTTTCCAGTGGTTTGCTGGAAGATAAGAAAGCTCACCTTTGTACATGACTATCCTACGTAAGTCATTGTATATAATTACTATTGTATACAATAAAGAATATGTATAAGAAAACCTAATTTTCTTTCGTTCATTGTATCCTGCAAAACGCCGACATTTGAGGGGAAATTTCTCAATTTGGCAACATTGTAATAAACCAAGCTAATATATAGATTAACAATAAAACTCTACTTATTTCTGTTGTTTATGAAAAATCGACTAAAAACTAGGGAGGAGTTTTGGCGGGAATCCGATAGTGAGACGTTGTTGGTTTTGTATTATTAGCTCAAACTTGTGTTTCTTCGAGTGTTAATGTGTAATATTGGTGGAATATTAATCATTGAATGTTCGTTAACGTGCAAGAGTGTGAACCCAAAAAACTTGTCATTTCACATTTTTCCCCACACTACTGGAAGTTTTAGTAAAGCGTCCACCACATAACTGAATCGTGACTTTGACTGTGTAAAGAAACGACTTGACTACTTGATCATGAGAATTGCTTTAATGCTATGACTTGCCTTTTGTAAAAATAAGAAATACTTAATTATTAAAATACTTGACACTGTCTAAATGCACAAACTGTGCGAAGCCATAACAAAAACAAAACAATAAAAATGTTTTAAGATTATCGATTCCCGCTCTAGGCGGACTAAAACACCGACACTGAATAATAATCCACACTGTTATATTTGACAAAATGTGAAAGTTAGGTCTAACAAAATGAACTTAAAATGATGCGAGGAGTAAAATAAAAATCTATTCGAAACGCGCCGGTCGGGTTCTTCTGCGTGCCGGGCGAAGACGCCGCGCGTCACTATACTTAGTCAGGTCATAAGTATTGTCACACAGTAAAAACTTTTCTTTTAGAATGCTGGCCACAAAAAAGTTTATTGAATTCGAATTTCGAATTGTTCATGAAAATAAAAATGTATACTTTTTAGAATTTTACTCATTTTTAAATATGGAGTGGACGCTTAAAGAAGACCGTGTTGCAGTTATTGCGTTGCATCGTTGCGGTTACGCGCCAATTCAAATTTTTGACATACTGAAAAATTTGAATATAACCAAGAGATTCGTTTATCGTACCATCAAACGATACAATGAAGACTCTAGTTTAGATGACAGGTCAAGAAGTGGTCGCCCTCGGTCTGTTAGGACTCCAGCAGTGATAAAAGCTGTGAAGGCGCGAATTCAAAGAAATCCCAAACGTAAGCAGAAACTGTTGGCCCTTCAGATGGGATTAAGCAGAACCACGGTGAAAAGGGTGTTAAATGAAGTCTTAGGGCTTCAGGCATATCGAAGAAAAACAGGACATCATTTGAATGCTCGTCTAATGGACCTGAGACTGAAGAGATGCCGCGCTTTGTTGAAGCGGTACGCGGGAAAAAAATATCGGGAAATTCTTTTTTCGGATGAAAAAATTTTTACCGTAGAAGAGAGCTACAACAAACAAAATGATAAGGTGTACGCACACAGTAGTGAAGAAGCGAGCAACCGTATTCCGCGTGTCCAACGAGGTCATTTTCCATCCTCGCTCATGGTATGGTTGGGAGTGTCTTATTGGGGCTTAACAGAGGTACATTTTTGTGAGAAAGGTGTAAAAACGAATGCAGTTGTGTATCAAAATACAGTCCTGACGAACCTTGTGGAACCTGTTTCTCATACCATGTTTAATAACAGGCACTGGGTATTCCAACAAGATTCGGCGCCAGCTCATAGAGCGAAAAGCACACAAGACTGGC
This sequence comes from Hylaea fasciaria, assembly GCA_905147375.1. Classification (NCBI taxonomy): domain Eukaryota; kingdom Metazoa; phylum Arthropoda; class Insecta; order Lepidoptera; family Geometridae; genus Hylaea; species Hylaea fasciaria. The sequence goes on along the minus strand of LR990211.1, from coordinate 9,863,633 downwards.
TGGCGGCGCGTGAAATCGACTTCATCCGGCACGAAGACTGGCCCTCCTCCAGTCCAGATTTGAATCCGCTAGATTACAAGATATGGCAACACTTGGAGGAAAAGGCGTGCTCAAAGCCTCATCCCAATTTGGAGTCACTCAAGACATCCTTGATTAAGGCAGCCGCCGATATTGACATGGACCTCGTTCGTGCTGCGATAGACGACTGGCCGCGCAGATTGAAGGCCTGTATTCAAAATCACGGAGGTCATTTTGAATAAACTTTAGTGTCATAAGAATCTATGTTTTGTTAAGTTCATTTTGGTATATAAATGGTTACATAATGAATAAACTTGTTTCAATTATTTTATATAAAACATGTGACAGAATTTATGACCTGACTAGGTAGGAGGCGCTAGCGTCGGGCGCGTTGTTTTCGAGGCAAGCGCGGGAAGCGACGGCACGGCATTGGTCGGATAGGTGGCGGCGTGGGCGCGTAGTCTCCCGATAGGAGGGTTTGCCGACTCCAATAATAGAGGGCGCTACAGACTCCCTCTCCAGGTCGGAAGAACGTCCCGTTTCCGAACTGGGACTAGAAATGCCTACAGCTTGACGAGGTTGACGCGGCCTACCACGATGTCTCCTGGGCCTGACAGGAACAATAGAGTGACCTAGAGCTTGTGAACGTGTAAACGGCGTTAGGTCTGAGCTATGGTACTTCCCAATTATAGTTTTCGATGAGTCGGCCAAAAGAAACGTCGTAGGACTGACGAGCCGCTCGATAACGTACGGGCCGTCACGTTTAGGCATAAACTTACGAGTAGGGGAAAACAGGGTGGCTCCGTACAGAGGGAGCCTTCGTACAGTACGTATATCTCCACTATTAGTTATTTAGGCGCGTTCATCTTTTTATGCCTGATTGCCACTCATATGCAGCTACTAATTAGCGAGACAAAACATCAGTATGGCTGCCGGGTCCGTTGAAATAAATTCAAATGTGTTTTCGCGCCACGAAAGTAATACTTGGACTTGAATTCAAACTCATGTAGCTCTAGTAAGTTTTACTGAAATTGTGTAAGTAATTCATTGTAATTGAGGAACATATCCATTAGTTTATTATGTATTCGTAAATTTTGGGATGCAGCTTAATGCATATTTATTTTTATTAGAATTGTGTAATTATTTGGGTTGGGGTACCTTCGTACACATGTGTGTGGGGTACATTCGTACTATATAAATGCTTCGTGAAAATATTTTTCAGCCTGCAATGTCCATATTAGTATTTGATTACCACGATTATGTCATGTTATCGTTATTATTTATGTTGATTCTTACTAAGTAGACTATTTTAAGTGACTTTTTAATTTAAAAGAAGATTTTTCTGTGAAATACTGCAGCATTAGTACTACTACATCTAAAGGCTGATAATTACTCAATTTAATGTAATTTGAAAATCAAACTGTTGAATGTTTATAGTTATTTGATGAGAAACGTATTTATTTTTATTTTAAATCACTTTTATTATTGTGTTAGCTGTGTACGAAGGTACCCCACGTCTGGGGTACCTTCGTACGTTTTTCATTTTTCGGTAAATCCGTCATTACTCAGTCAATTATGCTGTATCGATACTAATCCACACTACATTTTATAGCTTGATATGTGTGTAACATACCAGCATTGAAATGAGGTTAAAATAGCTGTTAGTTTTTCTTTTACAAGGCCTAATGTAAAAACTGTACGAAGCCACCCTGTTTTCCCCTAATACCTTTAGAAGCGTTGCTCGAGTCATGTGTTCGAACCAAGACCAAATCACCGACCTTGTAGTGCGGAGCGGGGCGACGTGCAGTATCAGCTGCCTCCTTCCGCTGGTCTTGACACTTCTCAACGCGGTCTCGGATGTCCTGCAAGCTGGAAAGAAAAGATCGCAAGTATGGTGTTGCTTGAGGAACGAAATTTTCCTTCTCCAAAATACCTCGGACGTCATGGCGGACATCAAAAGGCGTTCGCATCTCTCTTGCGAAGTTCAGATAAGCGGGAGTCTTCCCGGTTGTGCTACAAACTGCACTGTTCATAGCGAATCTGACATGAGCCAAATGCTTTGGCCAGTGGGTGTGTTCAGTCTTCACTAACATTGCCAGTTGAACTTTAAGATCCCTGTTTTTTCGTTCAGCAGGATTTGCTTCAGGATGGTAGACAGGAATGAGCTCCTGTTTCACGCCTAACACGAACATGCACTGCTGCATTACCGCTGAGATGAATTGCACTCCATTGTCAGAGATCACCCGACGAGGAAATCCGTAACGAAGGAAGTACTCTTCGATCAGGATGCGGGAGCAATTCTCGGCGGTCGCATCTTTCAAGGCGAACAGTTCAACCCATCTGGTCGCCACGTCTTCGACGAGAAAGATCCAGCGCTCCCCCAAGCTTCCCTCAGGCAGGGGCCCGAACAGGTCGATGGCGAGGACCTCGGATCGCTGCTGCAGCACAGGTGTTTGAAGGAGCCCAGGTGGTTTCATATTTGAACTTTTATAGCGCTGACAGTCGAGGCAGTTCTTTAAATACTCCGTGACGTATCTACGCATACCTGGGAAGAAGTACTTCTCTCGGAGACGATGCAGGGTTCGATCGACACCTTGATGACCAGCAGTCGGCGAGTCGTGGAGCTCCTTTAAGATTTCGGCTCTCTTCGAACTTGGTACCACCAGTTGTGCGTCTTCAGAGTCAGCGTCAGGATCGTATCGATGCAGCACACCCTGCGACATCACGTACCCGCGCTCCAGCCATCGACTTGAGGTAAGTTCGTCAGCGTCTTCCAGGTCTTGTATGATTTTCAGTACTTCAGGATCGTCTAACTGTGCAGCACGAAGTTCCACGACGGAGACCTGAGGAAGATCAAGCGAGATAGAGCAAACATTGCAAGCGGTGTCATCATCACACGCAGGTCTGCTTAAAGTATCTGCTAAGACGTTGAATTTCCCTGGAGAATACTCGATGCGTAAGTCGAAAGACTGAAGTTTAAGGGCCCATCTAACTAGACGGCCGCTGGGCGTTTTAATAGTGAAAAGCCACTTAAGCGGCTGGTGATCACTCTTCACCACACAAGGATGCCCGTCTATATAACCTCTATACTTTTCCACGGCCCATACAACTGCTAGAGCTTCGCGCTCGGTGGTGGAATAATTCGGTTCAGCAGTAGTAAGTAGACGGCTGGCATACTCTATAGGCCTCTCATCATGGCCCTCTCCTTGCAGCAATGCCGCTCCAATTGCATAATTGCTGGCATCTGTGCGCAGGAGGAAAGGTTGCCTGTAGTCCGCTTGAATCAGTATCGGCGCCTGACATAATTTGGATTTGAGTGTGTCGAAGGCGCCTTGTTGCTCGCTATCCCACCTCCATGGCTCGTTTTTGCGGGTGAGTTTGGTAAGCGGCTCAGCAATCTTTGAGAAGTCTTGAATAAACTTTCGAAACCACGAGCAGGTTTGTAAGAAAGATTTTAAATGTTTGATATTACCGGGTTCCTTCATGTTCAGGATGGCTTCAATCTTCGAAGGGTCTGGTCGTATACCTTGAGGCGTGATGACGTGGCCAAGGTAAGTCGTCTCCTGCCGGGCGAAGAAGCACTTCGTTCGGTTGGCACGTAGACCGAAGTGACGCAGTCGGTCGAACACCTTCTGAAGATCCTGAAGATGCTCCTGGAAGCTCCCCTGTGTGATAATCATCAGGTCGTCAAGGTACCCCAGTAAGGTAACATCCTGCAATGAAGCACCAGAGCGGAATCTATCAATTAATCTTTGAAAGGTTGACGGCGCATTTTTGAGACCAAATGGCATGCGCTTGAACCGATATGTTCCAAAAGGTGTGACGAATGCAGTTTTGTCCTGGTCTTCTGGATTTACGCTCACTTGCCAGTATCCAGCTTTAAGATCGACGGTGGACATGAAACAGTCACGCTTTGTGAGCTGAAGAAGGTCGTCGATGAGAGGAATCGGGTAACTATCAGTTTTAGTGATCTCATTGAGACGTCTATAGTCAACACAAAACCTTACCCCTCCATCCTTCTTCGGTACCAGTACTGCCGGGGATGTCCAGGCAGACTCGCACTCTTCAATGATACCTTCATCGAGCATCTTGTCTAACTCGGCCTTCATCACTTCTTTCTTGGCAGGTGTGAGGCGATACGGCGGGACGGAGACCGGCGGATGGTTACCGGTATCGATGCGGTGCTCTGCATACGGGGTGGGGGCTCCCCCTGCTTCGAAGATATCCTGGTTCTGCTGCAGCAGGTCAGCAAGATGCAGCCGTTGCTCAGGAGTCAGCATTACCCCTTCATCTTCGCGCAGGATATCAGCAGTGGAGACCGTTGTGCATGACCTGGAACCATGTTCATATTCCAATGGGTAAATCTGGTTCTGACCCGAGATGCTCCATGTCGCAGAAGCAAAGTCGATCACAAGACCCGCAGCATTAATGAAATCCACACCCAAAAGTGTCTCATTGTCCCTGGCTTCAGGGAATATTATAAATTCTGTTGAAACAGTCTTCTTTTGTTTTATTTTAACAACCAGGTTGGTCACCAAAACCTGGCGTGTATGCACAGAACCGTCAGCTAATCTTATTCGTTTAGTAACTTCCTGACAAGGGTGGTTCTTTTGTAGAAGTAGGCTATACAGGGTAGAACCAGCTACGCTGCCTCGTGCACCCGTATCTATCAAAGCCATACCTTTAGTATCTAGTATATCAATGCCAAGTATTGGCCTTCGATTGTCATGACATTTATTGTCCATGAGACAAACATTCATATTGGAAGCTTCAAAAGGTGTGCACATACCTGGATCACCGAGGGGGAACTCACATACATGAGACGAAGAAGAAGAGCCCAGGGCACTTCCATCTCCTGCAGAGTTCACGGACAGCTTACATCAAAGGCTGGTACAACTGGACACGAGGGTGGAGACCTAGAATTATTCACACAATCAGTAACTTTGTCCTGAGGTGTAATGACCCTACACTGAGGTAGGTATGGGGTACGATCACCTGTTTGAGTCTGATGGCAACGGAAACCAAGATCTGCAACAACAGGTGCCTGTCCACCAAAATTCATGGTCACCCTACTGTCCTTATCCTTATCACAACAACGTGGCGATTTGTCCTTGGTCAACACACACTGACTAGAGGTAAAATCATTCGGCAACACGTTAATAAAATCGCACGGCGCGAAATAAGAAGCGTTTTCCTGAGAAGTTTGTAAGTTAGGTAATTTAGGTAACCTACAAGACCTAGACGCGCGTTTACACGTTTTAAAATAGCTTTTAGGCATTACAGCTTTAAAATCAGCTGGGAGATAGCCACTACTATTAAAATCCTGCCTAGCACAAAATAACTGCGGGATAGTCGCCTTAAAGTCGGTAGGTAAATACCTATAAATGTAAATAACATTGTTATCAGACTCTCTAATCGTATTTACGCTTTGTTTACATTTTTGCAAACGGCCTTTGGAAAGCGTGGACGATCCTCCGACGGAGAGAGAATCTGTAGGCCCTCTAGGAATGACAGAATTAACAGAAGAACTTACGTGAGTTTGTTCTGTCTTACCGGGGACGCGTGAGTTACAACGTGGTGAATAAGGGGTCAATGTACCCGTTACCAATGCTACGCCGTCGTCGCTTGTGTACTCGATCGCAGTCGCACAATAATTCGAGTTACACCTCGAGCACTGCGACCGAGTAACACCTTTCGCACCACAGTCATAGCAATTAGGTACACTCGCGTTTACACTATTATTGTTCATTTTCGCAGCTAACTTTTCACATTGATCGCGCCTATGGCCTTTGCTCTTGCAGTAGGCGCAAAATAAAGATGGGTTCGAGGGTCGTGGAGTAGGTTCCGAGTTCATTCGAGTAGGTCGACGAGCAGCTGAGTATCCGGCGGTCGCCGCGCTAAGCGCGGGCGGCGAGCGCGACAGCGGCTGGGCAACTGGCGGCGGCGGCGTCGGCGGCGCGGGCGGCGCGTGCTGCGACGATACCGCGGGGATAGCAGCTCCGCGAGGCGGCGGCGCTGCGTCTGCGTGCCGGGAACGTGGAGTATGACGATTAGCAATGAAGTCTTCGGTGGCGGCGTCCTCAATATCTCTCACTTTAGCGATCAGGACGTTGAACGAGTTAAATTCGTCTCGCCGAAGTCGTCTACGTATTCTCTGATGCAGCAATCCGTACACCATGTCCAATTCCGCCTTTTCTGTGACATCTTCTGGTGGCAGCCGGGATAATAATGCGCGCGCCTTCGCGACGAATACTTCTGTTCGCTCGTGTTCTTGCGGTTGACTGAATAATTCCCGATATATGCGCGGGGCCGGGCGAATGTCGCCGAAAGCACTGCGTAGGCCTTGCACGGCGGCTTCCCATGAGGTGACTGACGCCTTCACACCCTGCCACCAGGTAGCAGCGTCGTTTGTCAGCAGTATGGAGAGACCGCGAAGGGCGTTAGCTTCGCCGACGTCGGCACATTCTTTGTAGGCTTCCACGGCGTCGAGAAAAGAGTCGAGCGACTCGGCGGGCGCTCCGCTGAAGCGAGCCGTGCATGTAGTGAAGTTACCAGATGCCGGCGCAGCGGGCGCTCGAGCCGATGCCGATGCAGAACTCGGGGACGATTGACGCTGAGTCCCCAGGACACGATCGAATAAGCGCTCAAGCGTTTCCGCTTGTGAGCGTTGAAGCGACGCCATCATGGCGGCTACGTCGTCACGAGATAAATTCGTCGTTCGACTTGCTGGATCCGTCTCCTCGATGGCATCAGCGAAGTCGGAGAAGCGGCGAGATTGACGACGTGTACGCGGCATTTTATTACTATTGCTCACAGTTTTCAATAGGTAGGTACGTTCCCGAACTTTTCGAATGAATGTTCTCGGCCCCACGTTGGGCGCCACTTTAAGATTATCGATTCCCGCTCTAGGCGGACTAAAACACCGACACTGAATAATAATCCACACTGTTATATTTGACAAAATGTGAAAGTTAGGTCTAACAAAATGAACTTAAAATGATGCGAGGAGTAAAATAAAAATCTATTCGAAACGCGCCGGTCGGGTTCTTCTGCGTGCCGGGCGAAGACGCCGCGCGTCACTATAGGTGGCGCTAGCGTCGGGCGCGTTGTTTTCGAGGCAAGCGCGGGAAGCGACGGCGCGGCATTGGTCGGATAGGTGGCGGCGTGGGCGCTCGTAGTCTCTGGTCAGTCGTATCTGGTAGTCTCCCGATAGGAGGGTTTGCCGACTCCAATAATAGAGGGCGCTACAATGTGTTGTTGAGTTTTTGGCGGGAATCCGATAGTGAGACGTTGTTGGTTTTGTATTATTTTCTCAAACTTGTGTTTCTTCGAGTGTTAATGTGTAATATTGGTGGAATATTAATCATTAAGTGTTCGTTAACGTGCACGAGTGTAGGCGAATGATATAAACTCAAAAAACGTGTCATTTCGCATTTTTTCCAAAACTCCCAGGAAGTTTCAGTAAAGCATCCACTACTTTACTGAATCGTGACTTTGATGATGTAAATACTTGACTTGACTACTTGACCACGATTGCTATATTGCTGTGACTTTCTTAATATGAAATTAAGAAATACTTACTTAATAAAATACTTGACACTGGCTATATGCACAAACCGTGCGAGCTATAACTAAAAAAAAAAAAAAAAAAAATGTGTTGTTTTGACATTTGGTGACAAGTCAATCTGACAAGCAGCGTCTAGGACGGACGACGGACAATAGAATAGGAACAGTCACTAAGTCACTAGTCAGTCAACACTGATGACATTGGACAACACGTCGAAAATGGCTGACTCGGGTCCCAGTAAAAGCGATATTGAAGCAATTTTTCAGCGTTTACGGAGCATATCCTCTAACAAAGTGCGTAGTACTAGGTGCTTGAGCTGTGGAGCCACGAGTTTTGAGTGATTACTAATGTGTGTCGTGGTGCGCAGGTATGTTTCGACTGCAGCGCGAAGAACCCTACGTGGTCGTCGGTGACGTACGGGGTGTTCATCTGCCTGGACTGCTCCGCCGTGCACCGCAGCCTCGGCGTGCACCTCACGTTCGTGCGCTCCACGCAGCTGGACACCAACTGGACGTGGAAGCAGCTGCGGAATATGCAGTTGGGAGGGAACGTCAACGCTGTGAGTCCTGCTCCATGACTGTGTTTCTGTTGATTAGTACTGCAAAGTGGCTCGTAATGATGTTCTTCCTGTTTACCTTTTATTTATTTAGTTATTCAGGCACCTTTTAAAATAGGTACCATATTTTGACATATTGACCAATGAATTTAAAATAGTTTGTTCCGACTATTAATTCCATGCATGTTTTATAATTTCCACATGCTGTGTATTTCTTGCATGTATACCAAGATGTATGCATTTGCACTAAGCATACCTACACATTTATTTATTTATTTATTTATTTATTTATTCAAAACAAAAACTACAGCTCTTAATTAACAATGAGCATAACTTATTATTCTAACTTATAGCCAATAATGGTTTTACATTTTACAAAACACATAAATAACAATGTAATCATAAGTAGTATAAAGGGTTGCATACCCCATGTTGTATTGAAATATAATTTGTTTTTTCATTGTAGACACAATTCTTCCGCACTCACGGGCTATCGACGGAGGATGCTCGGCAGAAGTACAGCTCTCGTGTGGCGCACCTGTATCGGGATAAGCTGGCCGCTCTATCCGAGCAGGCTATGAAGACCTACGGGACCAAGGTAGGTGATGGGAGCTTCAGTTTAATTTTTTTTTTGTACTTACTAGATTGTATTAAAATTGATAATTAAAATACATAATAACTTCTTAAAACCAGACTACATAAAATTAATCTTTTTATGATGACTCATGCTATTAGGACACAAATGAAGGTTTTTATGTGGATACCTGGTAATATTTATGTTATTCTGCGAAACAATAATGATTCATGTTGTCCATTCAAGTTACAAATTAGAATAGAATAGGTAACTTATTGTACTCCAAAAAGTAACTAATAATGGAAACATAACATAAACATGGGTAAAACAACAAAAGGTAAAAGGTAGAATGTGGTAGGTAACAGTTGGTAATTTCTCTATGCAATATTTGTTACGCTAATGACAATCTTTCCTCTAAACTTAACTTCGTTGGCAATGCTAATTATTTTCATATTTACAGCGTTGGGTAAGTAGTAATTAATAAAGTCATTAAAATGTTGATATTAGTTATGTCCATTAAATTACACTATACATAATAACCACTTGATTTTAATGCTTTTCAATGCTATCTTAAGAATAAGAATAACTTTATTGTTCTGAATTGTGTAAGTATACAATGCTGTGGTTTAAAAAAAAATTAAAAGTTTAAGTCATTGTAGTTGCTCTAGGGTACTAAGAGGTATGGTATGGTGGAAGATAATCTCGAAGATCCGATTCTGGGTTGTTTCTGGGTGTTTATGGGATCATAGTCCTTGTAGTTCCCTAGATATAGAGAATCCTAGTTGAAGGTCAGGATCAATGTTTGAGATGATTATGTGTCATTGTTTATTGTTTACTAGCAGACTCGGGCACGCGTTGCTGTGGCTAAGGTTTTTGTTATTGCGACTATAAATTGAGATGTAAGCTATCCTATCTTTTAAGTTAGTACAAACTGCACACGGTGTGCCATTTTGATTAGAATCAGTTTATTAGTTTAGGGAGTCCACTGCGTACAAACAATGTGACGCGTAATTTATATATATGAGGATAAATATTGTCCCGCCAGCTGCACCTGGACCCTGCCCCGGTGGAGCCCAAGGAGCCCAAGGAGCCCGAGGTAGACTGGTTTGCCGAGCACACCGACTCTGCCACTAACAGTAGCGAGCTTGCATTCACACCCAAGGTAACCCGCCCCACACTGCACTGGGTGCTCTCACTCACATTGATGGAACTGGACTAGTGCAAGTTAATCACATCCTTGTTCATTCAATGTCAAATAGACAAATTTAATCTATTGTAAGATAGTCTCTTGAATAATTATATTATTGTTACAATGATGAATTCCTATCTTGTGAATTTTAAAATGTTAAACCATGTAAAAAGTACATATAATAATAATTAAATCCTTGACATTTAATTTATTATTTAAAAATAATAATTCATATTTATAGATGCTGCTTATAAGTCACTGTGGTGTTGTAATATCATTGTGTAACAAATTTAGTCAGACTTTGTAATTTTTATCTATATTTTATTCCGATTTATTCAATTTATTCACACTATATTACACCTAGGTGTTTCATACCATATTTTGTAGTAACATGAGTTTTCTGTGGTAACCGAGTGTTGCATGGTGTTATCAGTAACAATGGTTTCCACTTACATTATTGCAAGTCATTTGCGTTGTAAAATGTTATTATTTTAAAGTCACGCATCTCCACGCCTACACTGATTATAATTGGTTCCTACAGCTTATCTTTGTTTATACATTGTTGATTTTGAATTAAAATATTTACAACAGTTATGAAATTATGACGTCTAGTTTGACATTCTAGGAGTCCTGCAGATCCTCCGGCATAAGATGTAGATAATTAAAAATACATTTAAACTTATACAGCTACATTAAATCAGACCCAATAGAAAATATTGTATCCATCAGCAACAGTTTGAATGGTCCATATAGTCCGGGACCCAATTATGAGAAACTAATAAAATTGTTAACATGTCTTCCTCGCCCAATTGTCACATTGTTGTTGTGTGTTGTGGATGAATGCCTGTAAGTATAACTAGGATGGTGCCTCCAGGTGACTGTGGCGGAGACCCTGAGCTCGGAGGCGCGGCTGTGGGGCTCCGCGGCCGCCGGCGGGGACACGCCGAGCGCCAGCACCGGCGCCAGGAAGCCGATCGGGAAACGCACTGGAGTGAGTCACACTTCGTCTTGAAAACGCTTTGCACAGGGGCTCTACCTGTTCACTTTACAAAAAGCTAGCCTGAGATTTGTTTTGGATCTATGTTACTCACCAATCTGGATGAGGATTATGGCCTTGTCCTTCTTCCGAAAGTGAGATGAATTCACTAGATGCAGAACAATTAGTAAGTGTGACTTTGCTTCCAGCTGGGAACTCGCAAGGGAGGCCTGGGCGCCACTAAAGTAGCAGCTAACTTCGACGACCTAGAGCGAGAAGCCATCTTGGCGGAAAAACTTAAAATGGAGGTAAGTGGACCGAGGCAAGAGGTATCGCTGAGGGTGAAACTGTTTCAGGTTATTTTGTATCAAGAGATTATTGTCTATCTAGTTCAAGATACGGACACGGCCACAACAATCTAGGGTCCAATGCCTCATAATATGACCATTTAATGTGAGTAAATAATTAGAGTAACTTAGAAATTCTTTTACCATAATGTCGGTTAAATGTAAACTTGTAATGTGTATATGAACATCAGAGGCCCGGGCGGGCTCGTTCATTTCAGCGGGTGCTACCTCAAGGACTCGCGACACGCAGACGGACACTTCTATATAAGTGTTACATGCTGCGGCAACAGCCGTTGTGAAATAGATAATCCGAGATCCTCTACGGTGGTACCGTTTGCGTTCAGGCGAAGGCGTCCTCGAGCGCGGCGACGCTGGAGAGCGTGGAGCAGGAGGTGGCGGCGCTGCGGCTGGCGTACCGCGCGCCCGGCGCCGGGGCCGGGGCCGGCGCCGGCGCCGCGCGCCCGCACGCGGACCGGCTCGGCATCGCCGCCGCCGGCGCCGCGCCCCGCGCGTGAGTACCAAGCCATGAGCCCACCCGCAGACCAAGGAATTATCTCACTACGTACATACAACGGCTATCGACGACGATCTAGACTTTTTAACCGACGTCAAAAAACGAAGGCGGTTCTCGATTCGACTGTTTTTTACCTAATAACTTACGACTTAATGAATCGATTTTGATGATTATTTTTTTATTTAAAAGGGTATACTTATTCCCATGTGCTAAAATTTTATCAAAATCTGCTGAGTAGTTTTTAAATCATAATAACTGGAAGTCGGTACTTTTTTGTTAAAATATTATTTGACTAAATTATTGACATAGTTTATTTGATAAATTTTTCCTTGTCCCCGTAGCGGCGTGTCCCACTCGGCGATGTCGGACATGACGAGCATCGAGCAGGAGGGCGCGGCGCCGGCGCGGGCGCAGCTCGACGACATCGACGACTTCACCGCCTCCTTCGCCATGATCCGGTACCTACGCGCCGCGCGAGCCCCGAGCGATAGCACCGTTTTCGGTCAAGCCTGTGTTTCCAGCGCTATATTATACATGCCCCCGTTGCAGGAACGAGCCGTTCTCGGGCCGCTCGCTGGACAAGCTGATGGAGCCCGAGCGCTGCGACAGCATCAGCGTGGAGCCCGAGCCGGCGCGCCCCGTGCACTCCATGTTCTCGAGGGACGAGCGCGGTAACCACTAGCTCTACGTTAAATCAGTGGGGAGAACGAGTCGGGTCAACCCTCCGGTGTTTGTGTACAAACCTTTAGCATCGGCAAGCGCCGAGTGTTTTTTTTTGGCTGGTTTTTGGGTTGGATCAGTTTGATTACATCAAACTCCTCCTCAAAATCCTCAAATGTAGCCTCCTATCAGTGAAAGCTTATAGGCTTACCGCTTGTTCTGTATGTGTGACGCAGAGAAGCCGAGCGCGGCGCCCGGGCCGAGCCGCGCGCGGCGCCCGGCGGCGGCGGCGGGAGACGCGGACGACGACTCCGCTGTCAGGAAGTTCGGCTCCGCCAAGGCCATCAGCTCCGCGCAGTTCTTCGGGGAACAGGTACCGCACCCTAGCCGCGACCGCCCGACGCAACCATAACCGAAGCCGTGACGTATGTATCGACCTTCCCGCACCGCAGCGTTTTTATCTTCCGACATTACGCAGTCGTGTGAGTACGCGCGTCCTATAAAATGTTCTGAAAAAAGATATTATAAAAAAAGTGTGTGCGTGTAACCTTTACGCGCAATTGAAGTAAAATTTATTTTCCGCTATATTGTTCTATACCTACTCTTTAAAACTATAATGTTTAAAAAAGGTTACATTGAAGGTTACATTAAAAAAGGTTTAAAAAAGGTTACATTGACATGTCAATGTAACCTTTTTTAAATAGTGGAAACTACACAGACTATAATAAGCGTTACTTCCATCAGAAAAAAATCTGAGTTACTCCCTAGTCGCGCCTAAAGAAGTTTTACTTCAAAAACATAAGAATGTTATGAAGAGATGATATCCGCCGATAAGGTCGCCCATGTAGTCAATCGACACTACCATCTCATATAGGTTGTGATACAGTCTTCTCATGCCTCGAGAGGAGCCAGTGTATGTGTATGAGTATGATCGTTTGGTGCCCCCAGGACAACAAGTGGGAGCGGGACTCGAACCTGTCCCGGTTCCAGGGCAGCAGCAGCATCTCCTCCGCGGAGTACTTCGGGCAGAACAACCCGCGGCCGCCGCCGGGGTTCTCCGTCTCCGCGCCGGACCTGGACGATGTAACTGTCTACCCGTCCAGTACTGTCTACCGATATACCCCTATAGCACGCGCCCGTGACTCAGGGAGGGAGGAATGGCGTCGGCCTCGGTGGTGTGAGCCGATCGCGAAGCGTGACATCGCGGGTTCGACGCATGCAGTTAGAAAATTATCGTAGTGAGCTGGAAGCGGTGACGGTTCACCTTTGTGGTCATCTATTATGGTTTAAATATCGAGAGAGCGTTTGTAAAATCACAGAGTTCGATGTTGATACCGCCAGTAAAGGGCGCTCCCATTATATATCTGAATAACATTCGTCGGTAGGTTCGCGAGTCGGTGCGCGCGGGCGTGACGCGGGTGGCGGGGCGGCTGTCGTCGCTGGCCAACGGCGTCGTCACCACCATACAAGAGAAGTACGGATACTGATGGCCGCGCCGGGGGACGCGCGCCGCGCGCCAGCCGACACGCGCCACGTGCCAGCCGACCTGCGCCGCGCGCCAGCCGACCTGCGCCGCGCGCCAGCCGACACGCGCCGCGCGCCAGCCGAGCTGCGCCGCGCGCCAGCTGTCATCCGCCGCGCGCCAGGGGACACGTGCCACGCGCCAGGGGACATTCCACGGCCCGCTACCTACCGCCGGCGGCGGCGGCTGCGCTCACCCCGCGCGGCGCACTCTCCGGCCCGCTCGGCGCTGCCTACATCGTTATATGAAATGAATATTTCATGACAAATGCCTTTTCTGTTTCATTACATTATCAATTTCTTTATTTTATTCGAAGTTATCGAGCTCCCGTATTATATCATGCATTCTTATACTATTGTTGTTGCATACATTGTTCTATCACGAAGACGTGTAACGCTGCACTGTCGCAACTATAGCTAATGTTTATTCGGTAGATTTTGTATCCTTACATATTATTATTTAATAAATGACCGTACATCCGGGCGATAGATAGAAGTGTTAGAAATATATAATGTAGAAATACAACGATCGGTAACAATACGTTAGTTTTAAATAACGAATACAAAAGACTAGCTTGATATCCTGCTGATTATGTAAATATTGTACCATAGAGATTGTATGATACTTTCAAAGGGATGTTGCAAGTTTTCACGGTTACATAGATTTTAAGATAGGTATGTACGTAACTAGTTAGAACTGGTATCTATCTTCGCTAGGAGTCCGTGGCATTGTGTTTATAGGGAGGAGGTATTAGTAAGTGTGTGAGGACCATAACTATGCTGTTAGATACTGTAAGCTTGTTCATTTCATTCTAGCGTTCAGTTGCCAATCGATGGCTCTGTACGTCTAATCTCGACAATTTCGCATTCCTTTCCAAATTGTTCACAATCGTGACCTATGCGGGTATTATAGGTATTCTCTTCCTATTATACTACATCATTTATTTTGTGAAACGGCATAACAAACTCGCCAGTATGGGGCATTTAAACATTATTTATTTTTAAGTAAACTTTTCGATTGATAACATATTTATATTTTTAGAATTTTTGTTACATATATTCAAGTCGATCGCAACAAAAACAGCTTTCACTTGAAATAAAAAAACTGTTTGGTTTACATAGTAGGTATATCTAGTTTATTTCAGATTCAATTAAAAACTTAGGTAAGACCGGGCCCTACGTTTATTCCCAGTTATCACCCCCATCCATGTCTCCAGTGGTGACAACTGGGAGTTATTTTTAGAATGTGTCTCTATTATAATGTGACATGGGATACTCAGACCGTAGACAGGCGAGGCGGCATGCACTAGCGAACATGCATCCACCATAGTGATTCCACACTAGCTAATTAATAAAGCAAGTTTAGCTAATTCAGAGTTCCTGCGTCCGTTTTCACTAATTTCGGGTAAATGTTACATGGATATGTTGTCGGGTGGGAGATTATTGTAAGTAAAGAAAAATTGTTATCATATTAGTTTTTAGATAACGGGCGACCGACACAAACTAGTTAAACGTTACGTTACTTGGTGATTTTCTTATTTTTCGATTTTATATTAGTTGTAGTGTTCACTGAGGTCTGCGCCCCGCGCCAGCGGCGCCCGAACACAAGTGATATTGATTTACGTACATATACTTTTCTAATTTGTACAATTCCACATACTTCCACTATAATTGTTATATTGTTTTTATATTTGCAAAATATCTCTCCATCTTCTCGCACGAAATCATATTCCCTGTCAATGAGAAGTATCAAGTAACAGCTGTGGTCGCACTCTGGAATGAACACTGACAGAAAGCGGCATTTAAGTAGGAAAATGTTATTGTACGCGAGTAGATGGACTCGACCTATACTTGATTACTAGCTATATTTCACCTATATATTACGACAAAATTGTAAGCAGCAAGTATCCGTGAGCTCATACGGTTTTAAACAAGAAATAGATTTTGTTTTTAGATTGTAATTATTGATATTGAATATACAAAATTATATTTTAACTCAAGTGTATTTATTCGTAACTGATTTCGGTTGTTTAATTACCCCGTTTCCAATGATACAATACTAAATTCCAGCAATGAAGTTTATCTCGCACACACGTCTGATTCAAATGTTTATTTGAGAATTAAAATATTAGACTGCTACTGACAAACAATTTTAATATGGTTTTGAACTTTTGACACATTACTGGCATCAAAATCTTACGATTAACATTCAATACGGATCATTACAAATTACAGCGGTGTCAGCGCTCCGCGCCGCTCTACAACTATACATTTCCCAAAAACTCGTCAACAATTTAGAAATCACTCCAAAAGGTAACAACCCGATCGTTTCACGACTCCGCCCCTCCGCGTGCCGCAGCGGCTCCTTCAGCCCCGAGCGACGCCCCCGCGGCGCTCACAGCGGATCCTCCAGCCCCCGACGCCCCCGCGCTGCGCCCCTCGCCCCCTCACAGCACGCTCTTCTTGGCGACTATGCAGATGTTCTCGAGCGTCACCGAGGTGGGCACGTAGTAGCACAGCCTGGCCTCGAACCCCTTGTCCCGCAGATACAGCACGCGGCCGTAGTCCACCAGGGCCTTGGCGCGCCGCCCCACGGCCGTGCGGTACGGGGGCGCCAGCAGCGCCCGGGCCTCCGCCCCCGCCCCGGCATCCGCTTCCGCCGCCTCGCGAGGCGAGCTCAGCGAGTAGGCGCCGCGCTCCGTGATGCGCATGAAGGTGTAGTCGGCGCGGGGCTCCGGGGCGGGGGCGGGGGCGGCGTCCGGCGCGGAGGGGCGGCGCCGCTGCTCGCGGCTGCGGCCGTCGCCGCACGTCGCCCACGACACGATGCCGAAGATCACGTTCAGCTCCTCGCCGGTTATTCCCAGCTCCTGAATGATCGTTTAGCAGACATTAGCCTTCCCACGGTCCTTCGAGCAGGATAATATTATGGACCGGGGCGTCACCTGGAGGCGTTCGTTCCCGACGTAGGTGGCGCGCTCGCAGCGGTGGTGGCAGCACGTGGCCAGCAGGGCTCCGCGCGTCTTGTGCACCACGCCCGGCGCCGTCAGGCAGCGGATGGCGTAGTCTGCGGAAGAGGACGACGACACGAGTTCCAATGACCAGCTTCGAAAGTAAACGGAGACGCTTCGAGTCCTCCGCGCATGATATGTGAACAGACCGGTGGCGGAGCCGCAGAGGTGCTTGGCGAGGCCGACGACGGCGCGCGCCGCGGCCACGCCGGGCACGCGCGGCAGCGCCAGGTGGCGCAGGTCGGCGCGGACGCGGGCGGCGGCGCGCGGGGGCAGCAGGTTGTCCCGCTTGTGGCGCAGCGAGGCGCGGTCCACCACCACCACGCAACTCTTGAACAGGCACCACACCTGCCCCACGTAGAACCCCAGCAGGCCTGCGAGCGGGGCACGACAACCGTCTAATTATAATAACACGCATTGCATTTCATTCCGATAGATTAAATTGATACGTCCGGTTTAAATATTATTATGAGTCAGTGAGCGGCGAATCGAATATCTTACTTCACATGGGCAGGTGGTTGACCGAGTACATCGGTGGGTGGAATAATCCGACTCGAGCGGAATGTGAGATTAGATGGTGGATTATTTTTAAATAGGTTTCTATATACATTTTGGAATCCATCGTTAACAATGTTAAAAGAACAGAACATTCGTAAAATTAATTTCTAATCGATTAGTCAGTGTTAAAAGAGTCCCCAAAACACCGAGCTATAAAAATCTCCCTTAACCTTTACCAGCCCCGAGCTCCACGTAGCACGTGTCCTCATCCTCCAGCTCCTCGTCCTCGGTGAGCTGCATGAGGCGCGAGACCTGCCTCAGATGCCGGCGCGAGGCCTCGGTGCGCCCCAGCGTCGCGATGTCGTCCTCCAGCGCAATGTGGAACTCCTCTTGTGGAGAATATGTGCTTATGGTGTCTTTTACGTGCTCTGCAGATTTGAAGGTACATGTTAAATATTACCCCCACGTTTGACTCGGCCCCTGCTCTTGCTCATCCAGCTGCCGGCAATAATTGACGGCACCGTTGGTGTAGTGGCTGAGCCATTCGACTGCTGCGCTTGGTTTCGTGGGTTCCATTACCGCTTTGAACAAATATTTGTGCGATCCGCAAATACTTTTTTTTGGTCTGGTTTGATGTGTATGTGAAATTATACGTCTGTAAGTGGTACCCACGATACAGGAGTTAACCTACTGTGGATCTACATTTCTTATAAAAAGAAAACCTAGTGTATATTCAGATTCTACCCTACTTCTCTCTGCACTCTCAGTTTCACTAGCAGTACGAGGAGCTATGGCAGGGGCATGAGAAGTATCATTTTTACATTCTCATCCTACTCACTTTCACTCTCTGTTTATTATGATTACTGATAATAGCTAGCTGGCTGATGCATGTATATTGTTTCAGTCCATGTTTTTAGGTAATTGTGGCAATTATTATTTCAAAATCTATAATAGAAGACACACAACACGACTTGGATCATTCACACATATGGCTACAATCTAAATTAATATACATCTGAAACAAACTACATTACATTCACTGCAAAAAACAAGAAACTTGACACATAAAATCATTATAAATGGTGACACAACATATAATTGAAATTAAAAGAGGAAAATATTTGGGCATATTTTTAGCCAATCACCTGACATGGAAACCAGATTTTATGCATCAGGACTAAGGTCACTCACAGGTGCACTATGCTTGTGGTGTGGTGCCGTGCTATCTAAAATCTGTGAAGACCATTTTTAATTCTATGGTCAAATCATATTTGGAGATAATTAAAGGAAACAGCAGCTAAAACCAATTCACAATTAATATTACAAACAGTGCAAAATTTGGCTCGTACGTCAAATGATCAGTTGACCTATTTGTTAATATTAATAAAAACCCTCTATTAAAATGTATAATAAAACTAAATTTTTGAATATGGCACAAATTATTAAACCATAATAATCCAAACAGTAGTCTCAAACTGTACACAAATACAAAAGCACTATTTAGTCTAGCCTTCTTTTACAATAACAATGGTAATCATCCATGTGTTGGATGACAATCTGTGTATGGAGAAACTTACCGTCATACAGTTTGTTAACTTTCTCAATGACACGTATGAGGGTGTCTTCTGGAACATCTCGCAGTGGGATCCGCGGGCAGTCATCAGTAAACGGGGGAGCATTGCAGTCACGGTCGATATGTGGAAGGTCTTCTGTTTTCCGTGCATTGCATCTCTCAAGGTGGCTTTCTAGCTTACTTTCGTAGCATGTGCTGTAAATGGATTCTCATGAAGATAATGCAATGTCAGAGAAGATTTGTAAAATTATTGGAGTCAACAATGCAAAGTCATAGATGCAACTGTTTCTTTGTTTTCTGGCAAGTGCACGCGGGAAACATTGGATGTTCATTGAAACAGTGACGTAGTACTTACTGCTTCGGATCGTTAGGGCATGGAACGCGCTTGTCACTCTGAAACACAACAGATCTGTTATAAAATACTCTCAATACTCTACCATATGGAGAAAGTTGTTGGTTTAACAATAGGTAATGCCTATGCTATAATGCTGACTACTGGTATAGCAAAGCTATAGTTTAGGGAAAGAGATGTTATATACAAAGCCCTTGAGAATGGGAACCTACCTCTTCATCCTCCGCCTTGGGCGGAGGCTGGTGTTCCCCGCAGTACTGGCGACCGGGGCGCACTGTCATGCGGCACAGTCGCTTCTTTCTCACCACAAAGAACTGGCATTGCGGTTGAGCGGGGCCGTCAACTGCTCGTGTTTCTGTTTCAGCCATTATTTACAAAAATTGGATATTGATATCGATTTTTTTTTTTTTTTTTTTGTTTTAGTTATGGCTTCGCACGGCTTGTGCATATAGCCAGTGTCAAGTATTTTATTAATTAAGTATTTCTTATATTCACATTAAGAAAGTCACAGCAATATAGCAATCGAGGTCAAGTAGTCAAGTCAATTATTTACATCGTCAAAGTCACGATTCAGTAAAGTAGTGGATGCTTTACTGAAACTTCCTGGGAGTTTTGGAGAAAATGCGAAATGACACGCTTTTTGAGTTTATATCATTCGCCTACACTCGTGCACGTTAACGAACACTTAATGATTAATATTCCACCAATATTACACATTAACACTCGAAGAAACACAAGTTTGAGAAAATAATATAAAACCAACAACGTCTCACTATCGGATTCCCGCCAAAACTCCATCGATTTATTTGTTTACAATACTCACACACACAGTGCTCACTAGTGTTACCAGTTTTGGTAGACAAATTTGAGACGGTAGGTAAATAGGGACGGTTATCGAAAAAAGTTTTTATCACTAGGGTATAATAATATATAAATGAAACGCTACCTCCAATATTATAATATGACAGCGCGAACGCTGTGATCGTGAAATATTTTCAGTTCTGTTTTTCAGTGTAGACTATCTAGTCAATGTTTTTATTTTTTTTATTTGTGAAACAAGTTGGAGAGAGGAAAAAAATGTGGAGCAAGTAGTGTAAAGTCCCATGGTTTTAACGGCTTTCCACACACCTTCGATTTTCTCGATTCTCCTGATTCAGAGCGGTTACTGTGCTTTTGTACTAATACGTTACTTGGGTTTATATCATTATCCCACACTCGTGCACGTTAACGTACACTCGATGATTAATTAAATATTCCACCAATATTACACATGAATACTAGAAGAAATACAAGTTTAAGAAATAAATACAAAACCGACCACGTCTCACTATCACTATAGGTTCCCCGCCAAAACTCAATAAATAATTTTACTTATTCGTAGGTTTTGACCAAGGGATGAAAAAGGAACAGTCCGACATTGAAAGATATTATGGAAAACCGTCCGTTAAGAGACGATCTGGCAACGCTGGCCCGCTCTTACCACCACAGAAGCGACACCACCCATAGACTTACTACCTCAAATACATAAAACCGTGCGAAGCCATAACTAAACTAAAACAGAAAAAAAAACTAATCTAACGACGAACGTCAAGTCAACAAAATTTGAGGTTATGCGTCGCATTTTCGGTTTCCTTTTGTTTTTTTAGTGTATTATGTAGTGTAGGGGTTTAAAATGAGTTCACCGAGTCAGGATACCGAAGAGCCGACTTCCAGCGGCTTGGCCGCGGACAACGGCCACAACGGGCCGAGCGGGAACGGCGCTGAGACCGTGGCGTCGCAAGAGCTGCGGCCACCCGCCAAGCGGCCGATTTCCACCGCCGTGATAGAGATATCTGACACGGAGAGCGATGACTCGGACGTGTGTGCTGTCACCACGTACCAGGCCTCCGCTGATGAGGTGAAAAGGATCCGCGGGGGTCAGTGTGAAGTGTTTTTATTGCGATCTTGTATATCAGTTTGCGCGGGAGTTTCAAACACAGCAGCAAGCAGGGTGCTGTGAAAGTGGATCGATAAGATTTCTGATTGCCTTACAATACAATACAATAGGCTTATTATTATAATATCTAGAACTTTACAAGTTCTGGCGATAATGTAATCATTTTGCAAATATTCAGAAGAACCTAGAAAGTATCACTAACAAATGTACTTTTTATTTTAGCGGACTATTCCTCGTCGTCTTCCTCGTCGTCAGATTACAGTTCCGACTCGGAGAGTCCTTGGGAAGACGACTCCATCGTCATACAAGATGAGAAGATAAGTAAAAAGGCTGTGAAAGCAGCGCTTTATCCTCGGGCTAATAGAATGGAAAATCCAACACTTAATAATAAGCTAGAGGTAAAGACTTGTAGTGATGTAATAAATCCAAACCAAATGCTTAAGATAAAGTTAAAGTAAGCTCTATGTGAATTAATACTGTAAACTTTCTTTACAGTCACAAGAATTAATAGATAGATTAAAATCCCACTGGCAAGACTGCAAGGACTTAAAAACAGACGAGGTCACACTGACAAGCGAGCCTTTCCGCCTGTGCTTGCTCCACAACCTGCTGTCCAACCCGGACATTATCAACAACATTGTGGACGACATGAACACCCTGGATTGGTCTCGGAAGAAGATGGACCTGTACGAGTTCCACCAGACGGCAGACCTGGCCAGCCTCACCTGGCAGAGAAGCATTCGGGGAATTTATGAAATGTTAAAGACCCAAGTTATGAGCTGGGTAAGTTTCAGTCTTTTAAATGGGATTTTAAAGGTAGTAGCTGTTGCCCGGGACTTCATCAACATGGAAAAAAAAAACAAAAAATTCTGGAAAAGTGAAAAAGTTATGATTCTTTTTCTTATAGGTATGTTTTAGACAGAACATGTCGGTCAGGAAAGCTAGTTTATAAAATTAGTATATGTAGATACTAGATATAATTCTCATCATTTTTGTGCATGGTGTATGTCAATTGTCAACCAAACCATCCTAACTCCATACTTAGGTATCTTGTTATTCCTTGTTGAGATTGCGAGTGATAAAACATGAGTATTTTTTTTCCAGCAAAATTTTTATTTTTTCTGTGATTTATCACATGTCTCTATTGCGGTAGGTATCACAAGTGACGGGGCTGGAGCTGACATCTGTGTCCGCGTCGTGTTCACTGTACGGGCCGGGAGACCACTTACTAGTGCACGACGACCTGCTCGGTGATCGGCGCGTCGCCTTCATACTGTACCTCGCGCCGTGGCAGCCCGAGCCGCCGGCGCTCGAGAACGGAGGTGACCATCACGTCAATCAGGTAACACTGAGAAAATAAATATTATGTTGAATCAAGTGCATGAAAATAATCTAAAATTGGTTTTGTCAGCTCTAATATTATTGTCTGTCACATCGACAACAATATAGGATAGCAGTTGTAATTTTAAAGCTGTTGCATCGGAATTAACATAATTCTACCTATCTATAGTTAAGTATTACAAAAATTTTATAGTTATTAAACTAATTTCAAAAAAGTTATTAAACTAAAACATTTAGTTATTAAGTTATTAAAAAAAACTTTAGTTTAAATTTCAAAAAAAGTTATTAAACTAAAGCAAACTGTCAACACGTACGTTAGTGGCCTCCACGAAAACAAGTGATTTTTAATGCAAATAGTTCATATCGAGAGAAGTGGAAACAGTGAGAGGTGCAAATAACTAACAAATACCATTCCGAGAATAAAAACAAAGTGTAAATAACAAGCATAATACAAAAAAAGTGTACGGCAAAACTTGCAAATTATAACCTAAAAACTACTCATACCAACTTAACAAAAAACAGTGACAACCGTACAAAACAAAACAAACAGATCAAACGACAACAACAAACGTTAAGTGACAGTGACAGATATAGGGTTGCCACAATAAACGAAGAAAACACCCTAACCATGGATAAAAATACCGAGTTGCTGTTTTCGAAGCTCGACGAAAAATTAAATCAACAAACTCTAACTATAACAACAGCAGTTACCAAAAACGTAATGGAAGCTTTAGATGTGAAAATGAAAGCCTTGATGGAGGAAAATAAATCGCTCAAAGCTAAGACAAACGAACTAGAACGCAAAATAATAAAATTCGAAAACGAGAAACGCAAAAACAACCTAGTTTATTTTGGCCTGGAAGAGATAGGTAAAACGGAATGTGAACTTGTAGACTACATAAAAGAGATAACAATTGGTACAGGGGTGCCTTTAGAGAGCCAAGAAATCAGTAATGTATACAGGATCGGAAGATGGACAAATGAAAAAAATCGGCCAGTAGTGGTCACCTTCACCACTTTATGGAAGAAACACACAATAATGAAAACCAAGGCTGACTTGCCAATAGGAATATATATCAAAGAAGATTTCTCCAAAGAAGTATTGGAAAAACGAAAACAGTTGCAGCCGCAAGTTGAAGAAGAGAAGAAAAAAGGAAATATAGCATTTCTAAAATACGACAAAATAATAATAAAATCACCATCGCAACAGGAGAAAAACCGTGACAAAAGAAAAAGGGAAGAGTCTGGTTCACCAAACATACAAACACAAAAGAAAACCAACTTACAGCCCAAGCCTGTAGTAAGAGGGGCAACAAAATCAACAACCAAAGAAGTCCTCAAACCTGGCATACTTAACTACGTCGAACGCGGAGGATCTGCATCAATACCAGGAACCTCAAAAAACTAATAACCCACAACAAAACCCGGAACCGACAAAAACAAATAAACGCAACTACAACATTACAAACATCACAACCAAGGCTCCCAATACGGCTGGTCCCCGAGGGAGTACTAGACCGGAACCCTCCAGCAAAAAGAAGAGATACATTCAACATTGCAACACTGAACACAAGAACATTAAGAAAACAAGAAAGCTTACTAGAGTTAGAAAAGGCGCTACAACATATAAACTACGACATTTTAGGAATTAGCGAAATGAGAAGATTGGATGAAAAAACTGTAGAATATGAAAATTACATTCTATACCAAAAAGGCGAAACAGCGGGCCAAAGAGGAGTGGGCTTCATTATTAAAAAAACATTGAAAAACAACATACAAGAACTGATAGGGATCTCTGACAGACTAGCAATACTGAACATTAATATGCCAAACTACAGAAAACCATGGACAATTGTACAAGTATACTCACCCACAGAGCTAGCTCTCAATAGTGATATCGATAAATTTTATAATAACTTATCAGATATTGTAAAGGAATACCACAATAACTGCATAATAGTTATGGGAGACTTTAATGCCCAAGTTGGTACCAGAGAAGCTGGCGAAGAGCAGATAATGGGAAAACATGGACATGGCAAAAGGAGCACAAATGGGCAAAAACTAATCGAATTTTTACTCCAAAACAACTTAACACTACTCAATTCAGTCTTCAAAAAGAATCCCAAAACGAAATGGACATGGACATCACCGGACGGGAAATACAAAAACGAAATTGACTACATTATAACTTCCAACCCAGAGTTCTTTGAAGATACACACATAATACAGAATTTAAATTTTAACACAAACCACCGTATGGTACGATGCTGCCTAAAAAAACAATCAACAAAACCAGTGAGAAAAAGCATAAAAAACAGATTTCAGCCTCTAGAACAATATGGAAAAACCATTGATCCCCAGAATGTCAGTAACTTGCTAGAAATAGTAAACTCAGACTTAGGGGTACTAGAAAAATATGATCACATAGACAAACACCTATCACAATTGAAAATAGTAAATGTAGCTAAAGACACCAAGTTTAGCACAAAGACGATGGAGCTCCTAGAAGAAAGAAAAACACTAATTAAAAACAAAACAAACAGTAAAAAATATCACAACAAAATATCTAGCATAAGCAAACGTATCCGGGAAAATATAAGAAGAGATAGAAAAACAAAGAGAATGGAAAAATTGGAAAACGAAATTCAAAAAACAGGAGGAACAAAAAAAGCTCTGAAGGAACTAAAGGAACATGGAAAGGAATGGATACCGAAACTAATCAACAATACATCCAAGCAAGTGACAAATCGCAGAGAGATACAGAAGATTGCCACAGAATACTATAGAGCCCTTTATTCTAGCACAGAAGCAAATTCTGAAAACACTATGGACGAAGCACCAAACACAGGAGATGGTTATGTTCCACCAATATTAACACAGGAGGTAGAAAAGGCCATCAAATCACAAAAATTAGAAAAAGCTATGGGACCTGACAAAGTTCCAAATGAACTGATGAGAGGTACAATAGAGGAGCTTAGCCCAATTTTGACCAAGATATTCAATGATATCTTAATAACAAACACCATCCCGGATCAATGGGGAGAATCACATATTATTCTTCTGTACAAGAAAGGGGGAAAGGAAAACATTGGAAATTACAGGCCAATTAGCCTCATATCAAACATATATAAAGTATTTGCAAAGGTAATTTTAGAAAGAATAACAAAAGTTTTGGATGAAAACCAACCTATTGAACAGGCAGGATTCAGAAAGAACTACAGCACAATAGATCATATCCATACAATTAAACAAGTCTTAGAGAAATACAATGAGTACAAGAAACCTTTATATATCTCATTTATTGACTATTCCAAAGCTTTTGACAGTCTAAACCATAAATACATCTGGCTAAGCCTAAGAGAACAAGCAGTGGAAGAAACTTATGTAAAAGTTATCAAATCCATCTATAGAAAGAGCAAAAGCTGCATAAAACTAGAATCTAAAGGTGATCCATTCCCTATAGACAAAGGGGTGAGACAAGGGGACCCAATATCTCCTAAACTATTCAATGCTGTGCTAGAACATATCTTTAGGGACCTGGATTGGGAGGGATATGGGCTTAATATCAACGGTAGTAAATTAAACCATCTAAGATTTGCAGACGATATTATCCTGTTTGAAGAAGATCCCAAGAAACTTGAAACCATGTTACAATCGTTAGCAGTCAAAAGCAGAGAAGTAGGACTGGAAATTAATGCAAGCAAAACAAAGCTGATGACTAACTCCACAGAAGTTAGCATGGAAGTCTACGGTAATAGCTTAGAATATGTAAAGGAATATGTTTACTTAGGACAAATTATCTCCCCTGAGCATTCCATGTCTAAGGAAGTGAACAAAAGAATTGCTTGTGGATGGAAAAAATACTGGTCCCTGAAAGAAATAATGAAGAATAAAGATATACGCATGAATACTAAGAGTAAGACATACAACACCTGCATTCTCCCTTGCATAACATATGGGTGCGAAACATGGTCGCTAACCAACAAACATAGGGAAAGACTAGTAAGTTGTCAAAGGGCAATGGAAAGAAGCATGCTAGGAATCAGGCTAAGCGACAGAATCAGTAATCTGGAGATAAGACAGAAAACCAAAGTGAAAGATATAATAAGACATATAGATCATTTGAAATGGAGTTGGACAGGACATATGCTTAGATGCAAAGCCAACAAATGGAGCCAACAGGTCACGCTATGGTACCCAAGAGAAGGTACCAGAGGAAAGGGTCGCCCAAAAGTAAGGTGGATGGACGATATAAGTCAAACCCTGGGGCCGTACTGGCCCAGAGTAGCTAGTGACAGGATACAATGGAGAGAGCTGGAGGAGGCCTATGTCAAAAGACACGCCGAAATAAGGGATATAATATAAAGAGAAACAGTTAAAATCAAATAATTTATTCTATTACCAACACAACTAATGTTTATAACCAATTTTCGGAATAAAAAGGCTTTATTATATTATAAACTAATTTGCAATACCAAGATTGTGATTATATATTATTCCAACTTATGGTAGCTAAATCTGTTTGTTGTTCCGCAGAAGTGGGAGCCCAACTCTGGCTGGAGCCCGCACATGGGCGGCGCGCTGGAGCTGCTGGCGCGGGACGAGGCCGGCCCCACCACCGTGGTGCACTCCGTGTACCCACGGAACAACATGCTGGCCTTCTTCAAAGTCGGCACCGACTCCTACCACCAAGTGGGTACAAGTACATTTTTTTCACCATCACATACATAGATCTCGAACCCTAACTAGGATTACCTCTATCTAGAAAATCCGGAACTACGAGGAGTCGCTCCCCGATTGTCCAGTTAATAACAAGGTTCAGAGCAAATACCTAGCCAGAGAGCTTTTACTCAAAAATGTAATTTCAGTCGTTTTGCATATCATTCTGTAAATCAAATTACACATTCTCAGGTGGGCGAAGTCCTCTCGCTGGAGTTGCCCCGGCTGTCCATCAACGGCTGGTTCCACGGGCCGGCGCCCCCGCAGGACGAGCCGGAGCTCGAGGCGCCGGCGCCGCATTCGCCGGCGATTTTCAAACCGCACAGCGAAGTGGTGAGTCCCTCCTCTCTCGGGACGTCCGGGAGCGGCCTCCCTCGGGCCGGCGTGACGGCTGCGGTGTCGCAGGTGCTGCTGGCGTCGTGGGTGGACGCGGCGTACCTGGCGCCGCGGCTGCGGGCCGCCGTGCAGGCGCAGATGGAGCGCGAGAGCGAGGTGTGCCTGCGCGCCCTGCTGCCGCCGCCGCGCCTGCACGCCGTGCTGCACGCGCTGGCCGAGCCCGGCATCCCCTGGGAGACGGCGGGCCCGGCGCACCGCCGGCGCTACGGCCGCGCGCCGGCGCCGTGGGCGGAGGCGCTGCCCCGGGACCACGTGCTGCGGGACCTGCTGCGGCTGTTCGCCAGCGCCGCCTTCTTCCGCCTGCTGCACGACTGCACCGACCTCACGCTGCGGACCTACCGCCGCCTGGAGCTGCAGCGCTGGCGCGCCGGGGACTTCACCGTGAGTGCACTCTGCCGCCGCCCTTCCCGGAGCCTCCTCCGGTAACTGTACCGACGCCCCGCTGTCCCCAGCTGCTGCCCCCGCGGGAGCAGTACCGGGAGCCGCGGCTGGAGGCCGTGCTGTACCTGGGCGCGCCCGCGCGGCCGCTGTGCGGCGGCGCCACCACGTACCTGGCGCCCGAGGAGGGCGCGGAGGGCGGCTCCGCGGACGCGGCGCTGGTGACGCTGCCGCCGGACTCCAACGCCCTGAACCTGGTGTACTGCGACGCGGGCGCCGCCTCCTTCACCAAGTACCTCAGCAAGCTGACGCTGGCGCCGCAGGACTGCTTCTACATCCTCACCTGCACCTACATGGAGTGACGGCCGGCGCCCGCCGACACATGGGACTGTGGACTATCCGGGGGTTTCGTTCCTTCAGTGTTTCGTGTTTGGAGTTTGATCCGAACGGATCGAGCCGGAAACGGAAGCTAGGCTGAGATTCAGAACCGATCTCGAGTTTGAAAGTATACTTCTCGATATAAAACCAAAGATGACCGATCTGAAGCCACCGATAGTGCCGGGCGGTCCCACCGACGCATCTGTAGAGTCGAGGGGAATGTGACCATCCGCTCCGCACATGTGGGGGGCGGCGCTCCGCTCGCGGCTCGGGCGCCGCGCCGAGAGTGCGCGTGCTACCTCTTGCGTCTATCGCTCACTTTACAGATAAGGCGGTCGATCTGTAGAACTGGGTTAATTTTGGAATATAAAACATTGTCTCCAAAAGATATATCGGATAGTGAGACATGTCCTCGAACATGATATTGTTTCTGAATCTGAGGCCGGCGCGCCGCTACTCGTGTATCGGTTGAGACTAATAGAACGTTCGTCAACTTGCTTAGTGTAGACCCTACCTACTTGGCTAGTCAGCCAGCAGCCAGTGCTGAAATGCAATTGGTTCACGACTTGGAATAACCAGAAAGTTATATTTATATATTAGCGTTTAAAGGTTTCTTTGCTCGGCATTTCTTAGTTAAATATACGCGTGTAACTACCGAATACAGTGTTCTTGTGGGCTAGAATTAATGTATTTTAATTGCAATGCAATTAGAATTACTTCAGTACAGCCGGGGAGTCCTCGAAATCGGCGAGGAACGTCCGGTCCGAGCACCAGCGACGCCGGCCGTACACAACTGCAACTTCAATAAAATGTTTTTAATTAAATACTAGTATTGCATTGTGTGACGACGTGCTAATTTTGTAAAATATATATACACGTAAGTATACAATGTGTAGGTCCGGTGTTAGGCATTGTTCACACCAAACGTATAGTCCGCTACGGAATTTTTGAGTCACGTAAGAGAGACAAGTGGACACTTCCACCTGTCTCTTTCGTACAACTACACTCTTTTGTTTAACAACGCACACCAAGTAACAAGTACCTAACTTTGCATTCATTCCCTCCAACTCAGACAAGGGGTTCCGCGCTACACAGTAATTAAGCCATCAAAATAGTATCAACAATCCTCCACGATACTCAGAATGTTTATATTGTACAACTATTCTTGTGTATTTGTGTATCACGAAAGAGAGAGACAAGTGGAAGTGAAAAGTAGGCGGGGTACGCGTGCCAAACATATGACTCGTAGCCCAAAACTAACGCCAGTTTTACCAACATACTGTATAATGCTGAACGTCTGCCACACATTGAGAAATGCCTCATGTGCAGTTTTAGAACCCATTAAAATTAGGCATATCAGTTAACATATTATAAGGCACATTTTCATATAAACTGCACTTGACTTATAGACCTTTATTGACAAAATAACTTTCAATATTTTTTTGGCGTCAGCGGTTCCGATGCATATCTCAAGTATTAGTCACTTCCACTCGTCTATCTATCTTCCGTGGTTTGAGTAATGTCGGTTGAAAACTTGAAACTTGTACAGTAACGTCCGGCTCACGCTCGGTGTTCACGTTTGGTGTGAGCGATGTCGTAATTAGACGCGGTATTGAGTAAATGAGCGGCGAGCCGGTTTCGAATCGGTAAATTGTGAGAAAATTTGTACGCATTAGTAGGTACCTTGTTGCAAGGGTTCCATTATTTAACTTAGTTTTGGATTGCCAGTTCGGAAACCCTGAATTACCAAATACTGATGATAAATAATGATAATTATGCCTTCTTGGAAAGGGAATTACACTCGAACCGTCGCACGCCGGCTCGGCACGTCGTCGCTAGCATCCGAGTCGGATAGAGAACTGGCCAGCTTCAAATGTAACAATCTTATTTATTTATTTAAAAATATATCGACATTTTGTTCAATCATTTGACAAAACAGATTTATCGTAGTAAGGGAAAACTAATACTTGTAATAAAATATGGATAGAGATGAAGACAATGGGGCAATAGTACCTACGCGACGCGATTTAAAAATATTATACTTAATGTAAGTTAACTAATTAAACTTGCCTGAAATTATATTTTTGTACAAATGACTACATAATAGGTGCATTGAATTTTGATCTGTGCGAGTGTAATACTAAAGCCATCTAAATGTCTAAATTCAGAATTTATTATACAAGCAGCCGGAATAACACGCCAAACAATACGATTTCACTATGTGTGATGTACAGTAGTACATTATGTACCTACATTTACCTACATACCTGTTATTAAACACAACTAATTGTAGTTTTAACTTGCCATCAGGGGCGTCACAAAGAGAGGGCTACTTCGAGCGGGGGGCAAATATAGGCTGGATATAATCACCGGAAAATATAATCTATGTCAGCCAAAGACAGACAGGAACTACAAGCTTGAGCGAGTTGATACAGTTATCCTACTTCGCAGTCTGTTTATGAATAAGAAAATAATAATAATAATAATGATTATTATAACATGCACTGTAGGTTCTTTGATTTAGAACAAAAATGTTATCACAAAACATCGAACTACATAATATTAACAAGACCAAAATATGATACACAAGTGCACACAACGAAACGATATTGTGTTCGCAGAGAGCCGTACGTTGACACTCATATCAATCTGTCTGTCGGTCTGTACCATCGATCATTTAGCTGTCTATTCCGAAAAAATAAGGACAATGTTAAAAACCTTGGCGGTAAAGCATTATACTCGTATATTTAATAGCCGCTTTGGCAACCACCACGTTTTCGAGTAGAAGATATTATCTATCACCGAATCCGTATCGTAGTATTCCGCGGCGGGCCTCCAGAGCCGGTCCTATTCTAGCACGACCTTTGACCACATCGTCGTTTAACACCACGTGAGATAGTTGGCTAATGATAGCCTATAATGTATATACTTACCTAGTCCGTGAGAAAAACTGGCTGCATATTCAAATGTTGTGACATTGGAATATGCATGTACCATGTAGTAATGTACCACACTACATATAATTTAATTGAATAAGTAGATTCAGTGCGCGCCGTCGTTATCAATTCCATTTCGGAGTAATACCTGAGAAACTTCATTTTACCTTTGAACAAAAACTGATAAAAACACGTCATGTAATATTTACAGACATAGAGGAATCTAAATGCGTATCTAAGCCTTCTGGTATACGGTCGGTTCTCCAACGGAGCGCCGGCGCCGCGCCGGTTCATACAATTACCTAAACTATTTTCACGGTTTGAAAGGCCTATCCATAGCAAGTATGTAAAAGTAGAAACTACGAGTGTTATTATCGCGCTTACAAGCAGAGAATATATGCGGACACCATAAAAGTACGGTTCGTAAACAATGCCTCCTAGCATCTCTGAAGTGTCGTCGCCGCGTCGATAGAACAAAAGAAGTATTGAAAGTAGAAGTTTTGCCAGGTTACAATATATTTTAAATTCTATTAATTGATTATTATTAGGTAAAAGTAGTCGAGTTCGTGGGTATACTAATGTGTATTGATTAGTTATTTTATTTTCACAATGTTCCGTTAACTATAATAATACTATTATGTAGTTTAACGCTTTGTTTTGATGTGTTCGTTTCTTGCGTTCAATTGAATATATTGTTTTAAGTTAGTACTCGTAAGTTAAGTTTGTAAATATACTGACAAATTAAATTAATTTTATTGAGGGTTTACTCGTTTCACTATTTTAGATGGTAAATAGATATCGCCAATAACTAGTTATTCTGTGATATCGCAATAAAGTGGAATAAACATAAAAGGAGCCAAGTCCGGGAGGGTTAATATAGAACTGTATCGAATGTAAAGGCTTGGCTTCAAAGGCGGGTCAACATGTCGTCAATCCGGCGATATTGAAGTGCGCTAATACGCCCTTTCATAAGGGGACCTCACCTATCCCATGTCTCAGATCGGGCGATTACTCTGGCTGCGAGCGGTAGATTACACTTTTACCTTATGAGGAAATTC
The DNA here is from genome assembly GCA_905147375.1 of Hylaea fasciaria. Classification (NCBI taxonomy): domain Eukaryota; kingdom Metazoa; phylum Arthropoda; class Insecta; order Lepidoptera; family Geometridae; genus Hylaea; species Hylaea fasciaria. The sequence continues at coordinate 9,831,138 of LR990211.1, read as the reverse complement.
TGATGAAGTTTCGTAGTAGGAGTAAGAGGTACCTGATGTATTCTTATTTGCATTATTTAGGGAGAACGTGTGCAAAAATATAAAATTAGCTGGAGCGTACCGAATAGATTCGTTAAAAGCTTCGCATAATTATTTTAATAAAACAAGCATAATAAATAAACACATTAACTGTCACACGGACATTTAAGGCGTCTTTGAAGGTAATTTTGTACATAATTATGCATTGTATTGGTAGCATTCATCGGTTTTCGAACGCACAAATCATTATGGAGACTGAATTGGAGTTTCGAGGGTAGTTTGAATAAAGTCATCTATGGTTGGATTATTTTACAAATCCAGTAAAGGTGGGTAGTGTTGCATTGTGCCGCTCGCCAGTCTGTGCCAGAGCTGTGAAACGCCCGCGTTTTCAGGAGACTCGAAGATCGTTGTCTCATCGGCATAGCTTGGTCATGTGGTGCTACGATAGTATGGAACTATTCGATAATATTCGTTGTTAGTGTGGGACAGTTCAACTGTGTTCAGACGTTCAATGGAGGGCGGCGTCGGAACGAGGGCCCTGTATTCATCGAAAATCTTACTCAAAAGAAGTCGCACACGGACTGACAATGAAGCTGGAACTGAAGTGCACGCCACCACTAGAGTTGCGGCTTACAGTACTTCCCTAATTATTGTTACAAGTATTCGTATATTTTGCACGAAAACAGACGGGGACGTCATCACAGTCTCAAACAAAGTACATTGTAAAGTAGTAAAGTAAAGTTGTTATATACTTACATTACGTACCTACATACACTCGTGCTCTTTAGCTCGGAAGCTCAGTCAGGACATACTTAGGTACCTAGATGTTTTATTGTAGAAGGCTGTAACTAAAATACTAAGGGGTTAGGTACGGACGATCGAAAAAATATCTTTAGATAACAAGTAAAACTCCTTTATAAAGAACAAGTAAATCAAGCTCTGCCTACAGTCCGTTAAATACAAAGATAAGCTCATAAGCTTTTACAATATTAACCTTGCCTCTGAAACGCCCCAAAGAAAACCGGCTTTCCTTTGATGCCTTTGGAGCCGACCAAAGAACAAACTTGGTCGGAGTTCGGACCTACTTACTAATCTATCGTAATAAAATTATCTATTGTGTTTTTGTACGTCCATACACATAAACAATGCACACCCAATGTTCCGCGAGTTGGAAAAGAAATAACCTTTTGCTTGAAGTTTTCGAATCGGAAAGTGCTTGGTCCGCGCGTCCGCGCCACTTCACTCCGCCGAAGTCGCCGGTTCTTGCGATTCTTCAAATAATAAACAAGTTGCGCCAACTCTGCTCTGCTGTCTGACACACGCTGGCTTGTTAGGGCGAGAGCTGTTGACTGGTTTAATCATTTGTGAACTTCTTAACATCGTTTCTGAATGATTTTCCATTTTTCACCTAGGTATACTTTCTAATTTTATATTTTTAACATTAATTTGTTTCGAATAGTAACTACGTAGGACTATAATTCTGGTGAAATTAGACGATCAATCTAATGGAAATGGTAGATGCATACTATATCTATGCATTTCAAAAATATGTATGCTCTATTTAAGTATTTACACTTGACCAGTAACTAAACGAATCGGCAGCTTGCACGGCGAAGTTGCGTCAATAATGCACTCACTCCCACAGCTATACCAGTTACGAGTAGCTTGATATTTCCGCGTCGTCGCGCGCTAATGGGCAGAGTGAGCGATGCTCCTCCGTTCGCGCCGCTCGAACTAACTGAATAACTCGTTCCAGAGGAGGCTATTTATCTTCTCATGAACCGGGAGGAACATATTCCATCTTAGCCTCAAGAATTTTATATGCAAAGCAACAGGTCACTGGAAGTGTGCTAAAATTAGCATAGTACCTACCTACCTAAGTTCAAACTAACTAGCTTACCTACTGTCCATGCAAATTGCAACGATAGTTAATATTTGGTAAACTAGAGGTAAGGACAAGACTGTTCATGAAGTTGTACATAATTTTAAGTATACCTTTATAATCCTAAACGAAAACGACGTAACTACCTAGGTACCTATATACTACCTACATTATTTGTATTGTAATAGGCACAGATTCACAATAATAATTAAGTCTACTTAATTGTTTTAGGCTATGATGGGACTGGCATGCCGTCCTGATAAAAGTCCCCAAATTAAATAATAGAATAAAAAAATTAATTAAGTATACATTATACAGTACCTACCTGTGGTAGGTTAGTAGGCATACTCGGATAAAACTAAAATGCTAATTATATCTACTAGATTATTCACAATACATTTAGTGAAGTGATAATTCAATAATGACGTTCATGTAGGTACACCTACATTGCAGCGGCTCCGGTGCGCATCACATGGTGGCTGGTGGAGGCAGCGGTCGCAAAGTTACCGGTGCGGTCGCGCGTCGCGGCGCGCGTCTGCAGCAGTTAGCGACTTGGTCGGCCCTGGCTGTAGAAACTATACCGTGTTAGGAAATTGTGTTTCCCTACTCATTATATTTACAATAATATATTTAAGTAGTAAACTTACATCATTATATTACGTTTGGATTGCGAAATACTCGATTCGTGTCTGCAGTTAGGTACCTACTTGCAAGTTGACTATAGTTGGCTTACATAGGTGACGTTCGACGCTCGCTGTACTTTGTAGGGCCCACGCGAGCTCGGGGCGGGCGCGAGCACCACAGACGATAATAAATAATGTCGGTTCCTTCGCAGACGTGGGGCTTATCTTTTTAAGCATTCATGGTTTTTTATACTCTGTGTTAGGTTAGTGTTTTTTGAAGCTTGCTGTAAAATATAAGATAGTACTTTATCAACGTTATCAAATATACCATATACATTGACTTTGTAATATTAGCAAGTATGAATAAAGGTCCATTTTAAATATTAACTACCTACCTAGCTTCCTTACTCTCACTGTGGTATATAGGTATATGGGATACACGAAATAAAATATAATGGTGTCTCAGAGCAGCGCATTTGTTAGTAATGTTTCATAGATTCCTATGAAAATTTGGGTGCGACAAGTATTCAAACCGTGGGAGCTGTAGAAATCCCGGAGTTTAGATAAGGGACGTTTATTTGTTCAGGGTTCCGGTTCCCGATGCGCATTGTGGGTTGTTCAGCCATCTTTGTTACATCGTTGTACATAGACAGATATCTAAGTAGGTACAGCTTATACGTATCGAACAAATATAAAAAGTATTTTTGTTACTTTTTGGTAGGCAGGCTGTGGAGCAAGCGAGATCGAAGTAGAGGCTCTTATTATCGGATGCTCAATATTTCTCAAGACTCATTTGGCGTCACTACGTCATCCTAGCTGACCGAGCAAAGCGAAGGTCTCCACTTTAAGAGGGGCCGATTTTGCTTTTGAATGTTTGAATGTTTGTTCCGGGCTACAGGTCGCATTTCTCGACCGATTTTACGATATTTGGTATAGGTAGGTAAGTTCTTTGATTTTTATTGTATTTTTTTCTGAGAGCGATTTTCGGTGGAGGCAAAAAGGGGGGAAAAAGAAAGTTTGCTTTAGCGTCATTAATTGGCCTAGAGTTATATTTTTTTGTTTGTATCACCATGATATTGGTTAAGCTCTGATCCCGAGGTCTGCTGTTCACAGAACCACTAGTTAATTATTTACACAGTTCATCGTAGACAGCGGTCCGTACGCACGCGTGTACGCGCATACTCGCCCAGTGTAAACCTGTTTCGCGCAGTCGTCTCTTACCGCGGTTCTCAAACTTTTAGTTTGTTTACTTCAAAGTAATTATTTACTATTATACTCATAAGTTGCTGGCAATGGTCAAGTGTACGCGCTGTGAAATTGAGTTCAGGGATGGGGTCCAATGTACTGTATGCCAGGGACACTTCGACTTCCCTTGTGCTGGTATTACGGAGGGTGGCTATCGGAAGTTAGGCGACCGAAGAAACGTATGGAAATGCTCTTCTTGTAGGAGTGTTGGGGCTCCAAGCCCGCTTAACGCTCCCGCTAAGTCTCCTACTCCTGCGAACATGGAGAGTATCGCACTCGACCTCAAACGGTTGACCGCCCAGGTATCTTCGCTACCAACACTGATGGAGAACGTCAAGTCCATCCAGGCTGATCTCAGGGACCTCAAGACCTTGAAGGCGGATATCGCGGATCTCAAGCTTATGAAACCTGACATATCAGAGATGAAACACTCTATTGAATTTATGCAGCACTCGGTGGATTCAATGACAGGCAGAATCACCGCCCTTGACCAGGAAGTCCAAGGTCTTCTTAAAACTAAGGATGATGTATGTCTTCTTCAGCAGCAAGTAGAGCAGCTCCGTGATACTGTTAGGGAACAGGAGCAGAGGGCGCGCTTAAACAACATCGAGATTAAAGGAGTCCCTTTCTCTAATAGTGAGGACCTTTTCTCACTGGTGTCGATGATCGGTGACCGCATCAAATGTCCCATATCCAAGGAGCAAATCAACTATGTCGCTAGAGTACCGTTACGGAATGACAAGATTAATAAGTCGATCATAGTATCTGTACATAACAGGTACCTAAAAGACGACTTTATCGCAATTGCCAAAAAGCGAACAATCACTCCAGTAGATTTGGGCCTGCAGGGTGATGCCCGGATCTTTGTAAATGATCATCTGACGCTGGAAAATAAGCTTCTGCTTAACAAAGCGAAGGTGTTAGCAAAAGAGAGGAATTTTTCGTTTACATGGGTCAAAGGCTGCAAGATTTTTATGCGGAAGAATCCCACTTCACCTGTCCTTGCCATCAAAACGGAAGCGGATTTGAAGAGACTTTCGAATTAGTGCACGGCTTAGTGGCAAAAATTGGTCTCAATAAGTGTTGTTTTTGTATTTGCATTAGTAACGTCTGTTTGAAAAGTTTGAGAAACGAATATTATTTGTTAACGCTCGCGCGTCGATGCAGTTGTCGTGCGCTGTCGCTCTGTCTGCTTGTTGCTTCGAGGCGGCTGGCCGGCCGTTTGCTACTATTATGTTCCTGCCCTCTACTGTCTATATTTTCTGCTATTAGTTATATCAATACCGTGTTATTTATTACTACAATCAAACTATTAACCTCCAGCTTTCAATGCGTTGTAATTATTGTTTATTATTACGTATACTTTATTTTATCGTGCTTAGTGCATATTCAGACGCTAGCATCTGTTTATTTACAATGGATCTGATAACTATTTTCTACCAAAACGTCCGTGGCTTACGTACTAAAACCTCAGAGTTTTATAGAAATGTATGCATTAATAGTTATGACGTAATCTGTGTCACGGAAACATGGCTTTTAGAAGGCGTAAGTAACAGTGAACTTTTTGATGACCGATACCTAGTATGGAGGCGGGACAGAAATTACGATGCCACCGCGCAATCGCTGGGTGGTGGAGTCCTCATCGCAGTTCGCCGGGAACTCGTCGCTGAGGGTCGCAGTGAGTGGTGCTCTTCTGCTGAGGATTTGTGGGTGACGTTGTCGCTACAACACTGCAAACCCTAAGTTGCTTACAAAATGCACATTTGTGTGGCGTACCTCTGTAATCAAAACCTGGGAAATTCGTTGGTCTCTCAAACTAGTAATTTTTCTAATACCCTCACTGACATTGTTTTGAGTTGCCCATTGGATAGGTTTGTGGTGTTGGGTGATTTCAACATACCCAACTTACAATGGGAACTCTCTGAGGATGGTTGCTCGTACAAAGCCCATAACATACAAGGTGCGTATCAGTTTGAATTAATTGATAATTTTACTCTATGCAACTTATCTCAATATAACTCGACTTCAAATATCAATAATCGAATTTTAGATCTTGTCTTATCCAATGACAGAGTATTAGTTACGCACTCCTGTCCACTGGTCTTGGAGGACCCTCATCATAAATCTCTCTGCATCTCTGCAAATTTTGTAGAATTACACACATTAAAATGCAAATCTTATCTAAAGTACTTATACCACTCAGGTGATTATGAAGCTATTTCTTCCAAACTTAATTCTATTAACTGGGAGGCCGAAATTTCTAACAAACCTCTGGATGAGGCTGTCAGCTTCATGTATAGTACTTTGAGTAATTTGCGCAATGATTTCATTCCGTCCAAAATAGTCTACCCCAGGCATAAATATCCTTTGTGGTATAAGTCTCCACTTATTAAACTCCTTAAGGAAAAAAATAAATTTCGTGTCAAGTATAAGAGGTATGGTAATGTGGGTGACCTTAACTCCTTTGAAATGTTAAGGGAGCGCGCCAAAGTCATGGAAAAGGATATGTTCGCAGATTATATTGCTTGTATCGAAAGCAACATAATAAAGAATCCCAAGGCTTTTTGGTCTTACGTGAAGGCCAAAAAGCAATCAAATGCATATCCCACAGTTCTTAGACTAGGTCAGCGCTTCTCGGACCAAGGGGAAGAAATCTGTGACATGTTCGGTGAGTACTTTCATTCAACTTTCCTGGTACCTTCTTGTACCAGCACCTTATCTACAACACAAGACTCTAACCTTCCTGAAACCTCTACAGACATTGGTGCCATTGAAGTCATTGAGTCAGAAGTGCTTAAACTGTTTAAATCCATTGACTTGACTAAATCTGCCGGTCCAGATGACTTATCTCCTATTTTTATTTTCAACTGCGCTGCAAGTCTTACGGTTCCGCTTACCTTGATATACAGGCGATCTTTAAACGAAGGCACAGTCCCTATGTTGTGGAAGTCGGTATATATAACTCCCGTGCATAAAAAAGGGCCGAAAGACAACATTGAAAATTATAGACCTATTTCTAAATTATGTATATTTGCCAAAATACTAGAAAAAATAGTTTACAGGCAGCTTTACTCGGCACTTAAACATACACTTAGCGAACAACAACATGGGTTTCTTAAGGGTAGATCCACCACATCTAATCTTTTGTTATTTAGTGAGTATTTGTCTAAGAACATGTCGGAACCTTCTCAGGTCGATGTCATATACACAGACTATAGTAAGTGTTTTGATAGATTGGATCATGTCGTGTTGTTACATAAACTTCAAAGAGTAGGCATTCGAGGAAACTTATTCAGGTGGTTTTCATCATACGTTCAAAATAGATGTCAAACTGTAGTATTAAATGGCTTTACGTCTGTAGCAATGTGCATTCCCTCGGGAATTCCTCAGGGATCCTTGCTCGGTCCCCTCCTGTTTATAATTTTTGTATTTGACATCTCCTCCTGCTTCCACTTTTCTAAAATTCTGCTCTATGCTGACGATATGAAAATTATTTGTCCTATACGTACTTCTGATGACGCCTCCCTTCTTCAAATGGATTTGGATAGATTCCTAAGCTACTGTATTAAAAACAAATTAGATTTAAATGTTTCTAAATGTTACGTCTGTTCCTTTACACGGAAACCACGTCCAATTATTTGTACTTATAATATAAAGAATGCTGCATTGACGAGAGTTTCTACTATTAATGACCTTGGAATCACCTTCGATTCCAAGCTGTTGTTTGATGAGCATGTCAACAACATCGTCAATAAGGCCTCGAGAGCCTTGGGATTTGTACTGAGGTTATCTTCGGAGTTTTTTTCGATTAAAACGTACAAAATACTTTATTGTGCGTACGTACGGAGCCACCTAGAATACGCGTCACAAGTCTGGAACCCAAGCTACGGCATTTATATTACACGCATTGAAAGCATTCAAAAACGGTTTCTTCGTTATTTACAATACCGCGCAAAAAAATTCTTACCTGACTATAGATCTAGGTGTAAGAAATTTCATTTACTTCCACTGCACGAAAGAAGAAATATAGCGGATATAGCATACCTACTTAACCTAGCAAACGGAACGGTCGACTGTCCGGAGCTGCTCGGACATCTGGGGCTGCGAACTCCTGCTGCCTCATTTAGGAAACCTAATCTTTTATACGTTCCGCCTGTGCGTAGCAATTATAGGCAAAACTCTTATTTAATTAGAGCATGTAAAAGATATAATGAACTTGCAAAAGAGTTAGAAATCGACCTATTTAACATCTCTGCGTTTAGGATAAAGCAGTTGTTAAGTGACAGTTATTTTAAATAACTAATTTTAAATACCTAACTAATTTAGTATTTATGCTTTTAACCAACTGTTAGTATAATCTGTTTTATGACAAACAGGTTTTTGAATATCATTTTACCACCTACTGGTAAAGAAAGTAAAATCTATGTATCTATTCGGCCCAGTACTTATGTCTACTGTGCTTGTCAATCTTTCATAATATCTGTGAAAACTTCTAATTGGCCTTCTGTATTTGTAACTCTCAGCTGCTTTTTGTATCTAGCCGTTAGTTTTCCTTTGATAATAAAATAAAAATAAAATTTATGAATAATTTATCTAATATTAGGTACTTACATAACCTCGTCACCAAATATTAAGATCTTAAGCTCCTATCTAAAGATCGTAAACCCGCCCACGTGGAAGCAACTGTATACAGATTCCCCGTAAAACCCAAGACTGCTGAGCAGTGCAGAGACGCGAGTTCGTGCGAGACACCGACGCGATGCTCCGGGGAAAGACTAGATATTATCGCTCGTGGCTTTCGAGCGCCGCAGCCCTCAAGACGTTAAGCTTGAACTTTAGCTTGAAGTAAAAATAGACCCCTTTTTAGTTCCGCGCACATTTTCTAGAATCAACTGTTCTTTAGAAATGAGTTTGTAATAAAAGAATTTCAATGCAGTTGAGTCAGTCGATGAGATAGGTAAGTGCTTATCGCGGCATATAATTTACCTAGTTTGTTTAATACTAATAAAGACAAAAGACGGCATATCTAGTTCCGGCTAAAACTAAATACTACCCTACTTAACTTTTTTAGCTTTTATAACTCTTTTTAATCTTGAGTTCCTGACGCGATAGTTCCATCTGATCGATTCTCTGAAATGAATGCACATATTTCACTACCAGCCACCAAAGCCTACGCACGTGACGGTTGACCATAAATAATCAATTAAAACCCCGGATTGATTGAAAACTGCATATTGAATAACGGTCGGTCGCGCGTGGGCTATGTACCTACGCTGCCTAGAAACGGGGTATAAATCAGCGGGTTGCCCCGCGGGTCACTGCGGGTCCCGCCGCGGGGCCTATTTGCGTAAATTGTCGCAGTCACCTTGCGCGGCCTATTCCCCATTGATTGATTGCTGCGCGGCGTCGCGCGACATCGTGACAGATGTGACGCGGCGCGCGCCGTGGCATGTGTCGTGCTAGGATTTTCGTAAGTCGTAAAAACAGCCGTTATGTAGCTCGTATCCTGGACCGCCGCGACGTGGTCGATACATCGCTTGGTACTGATGCTTGAGGAATGTGCAGGCTTGAAGCATTATTCATGGAACATTTCACTGTAACTGAGCGTTAACTTTTGCGCTTTAGAATCCAACGATCCGGGTTCGATCCTCTGCCAATCTCTCTCTAACCAATAACATTGCGTCAGTTATGTCCGGATTTTCATAGCTCCGCCCTTTTATGGGAAGCTTGAAGGTGGACATTCCACCTCTACGCACAAAGCGATTTGCTTCTTGTGGTCAAACGCAAACCTATCAACTAATTAAAAAAAAAGCTGTAACGGTCAGTCCTGGTTATCGATTGATAGCAGTCGTTAAGCCACGTCAGGCCCTTGGGTGGCTGATAATCTCTGACACTACAGGCCAGTAGGTACAACCTCAAACGACGAACGAAACGAACGGAAATAATTCTACCAATCCCGCTTACAAATATAAGATCCAAACTTTCGTATTAAAGTAGGCAGGTACTTGCATGTTTGGATATTCAGATGAAGAGTTATCTGGTATTTAATTACGCCAGCCATGGATTTACCTAATATTATACGACGATGCCGACGCGAAGTAGACACCGGACCCAGTTTAATAATATTCATCTTCGAGCTGAATAATAATGTTGATCCATCAACACAGTAAATTCAATATTAGACAATCAACACTTTCTCGTACCTGTTTGCGCTTTGAAAGAAATAATAACAAGTAGAAATATCGGAGTCGACGCTTATTGAAGTTTCCGCTCGAATTAAGATCAATAGAAACACTTTGCACAACAAATGCTCAATTCCAAACGCGTAACTTTTAATCAGGTTTCCCGCGTTCCCGGACTCCGGGATTCTTGCGAACTATCCGCGTCTGCTCAATAGCCGCAAATACTTTCAAATCAAATTCAATTACAAATCCTTCGTAAGCCCGGGAACACATTACGAATTTATTACTGGACCCGGATTTCTATTACTAGTAAGTACCTACCTACTGCTCGTCCGGTAAACTATGGTAATCTACGTCGAGCGTGGCTAGGCTCAAAGCTAATATGAAAAGAAAGAAATACCTATATCGCGGAATCGATTTGCCATCATATTGAAAAGACACATTAGTAGGCGTTTCGTTTACTTTGATCGCGAAATATCTTCGGGTATTAATTTCCTCCAAATCGTGAGGCGCGTGACAACTTCGAATATGAACATCGACGAGAACTTGCTCGAACGAGCAATATGAGCTACAAATAGAAATTCAAATTAGTTTGCGCGAAATAACGTGTGTAAAAATTGATATTTATTGTAAGAATTGATATTTATTGTTTAGCAAAAAAATAGCTTATACTCATGAATAAAAGCGCCGATATATTGAGAACTCAAAAACAATAAGTACATGGTTAATATCCAGTTCCAATTATTGTCACTTTTGTAAGTCAAGTAGGCCTCGAATATCAGACTTTTTGTTGCAAACTATTTAACAAAATATTAAAAACTGGTTGAAAAGTGGTAAACTAAAGATGAATGAACTTTTTACTAGAGATTTCAAACCCATACTTCGTAATAACTTGTTAGCTCTAGTGTTAAGATATCATATTAGGAACTAGCTTAAATGAAACACTAAATACCTTTTAAACTTATTTTATTCATCAGCTGTACATAACTGTTATTTATTATAAAAGTCCACTGCTATTAACCATCAGATCGTTATTATTACCCCAGGTAGCTGATTACTAGAACCTAATAATCAATTACCTATGTTTTTACCAACATAGGTACCAAATTCAACTGAGGCCATACAAAACTACGCTACTTTACAATCTTCAGTTTATTTTACAATAATTATAAATATTCCTTCTTGTACTTAACTTTATTTTACGCGCTTCCTTCCTTAATTACCACTATCCTTGTTGTTTCCCCTTTTCCTGCTTTTCTCCAACCACCAATTTCTATTTTCTTCCACTTTTTCCGTCCGCCACCTTCTGTCTTCCTTTTCACTGTTTTTCAACCCATTCTCTGCCGTCTGTACTTCGTAATTGCCAGTCTTGAAATATTATTTTAAGTTACCACTTATTGCCAACAATAAAAAATTGCCTCAAATATTCATTATTAGATTTACAACAATTAATTTTGATACAAATCAGTCTTACAATAATGCAAATTATAACAGTTCGTCCATCCTGACAAAATTTGATACCACGCAAAGTTAAATCTAGACAAATTAGCTGATAAATTGATTCAAATTATCTAAAAGATTAATCATTAACTAATTATATTCTATCTGATACATAAAGTTGTCTTAAAATCATGTCTACTGATTCAGTTCCGGTTTTCATGATCAGTTGTTTCGGTTGATCTGTAAAATAGAAGATAATAATATTTAGTTGACTTAGATTAAAATATACAACTTTGCCCATATAATGTTGGGCCGGTCATGTACAATTATTTGCACATGCCCTGTTCTCATTATATCATCTGTTATTTAAATATTGATTAATACTATTTAATAATTTTAATATGTACATTGTACACAGTAGATATTCAATTCTATTGTACTCTATTTGCCAAAATAATTAATTACTTGAATTATTGATCGCATAAATAGGTACATTCTTAAAATTTAACTATCACACACTCTATAATTTGTAATATTGTTCACTGTTAAGTTCGCCATCATAACTCTTCATCATTACGATCTCTGTAGTGGGCCAAGTTTATTTAATTGCCCAGTCAGGCAGCGCCTCCTTACCATGATTTTCATGGTGACCACTGTTTATTTCATCGCCCAGTTTAGGCGGCCCTTCATCACCACGATTTCCATGGTGGCCCATATTTATTTCATCGCCCAGTTTAGGCGGCCCTTCATCACCACGATTTCCATGGTGGCCCATATTTATTTCATCGCCCAGTTTAGGCGGCCCTTCATCACCACTATTTCCATGGTGGCCCATATTTATTTCATCGCCCAGTTTAGGCGGCCCTTCATCACCACTATTTCCATGGTGGCCCATATTTATTTCATCGCCCAGTTTAGGCGGCCCTTCATCACCACTATTTCCATGGTGGCCCATATTTATTTCATCGCCCAGTTTAGGCGGCCCTGTAGTCAACACCGAGTTTTTCATGGTGGTCCTGTTTTGTTGCATCGCCTTATTAGGCGACCCCTTTGTTTCAATAATTCTCAGTAGTATTCTGATCAATTTCATTATAGTCTAATCATGTATCACTGAATATAATAACCGTTCAGTGGTCCCTCACCTCTCATCCTTCAAGTAAATCTATAAGTTCTTCTGTACTGTCAGCTTTTGATTCATTCTCGCTGGAACTTATTTCATTATCTCGATCAATAAACTTTCTCAATGTATCAGAGGCTACTGTTGCGCTATATTTCTTATACCCTTTTATTCCTTTTATAGAAGATATAATGTATCTGTCATTGTCAAGTACTTTTGTGACCTTATAAGGACCACTGTACTTTTCTTTAAGTTTACGAACGGTGTCTTTTGTTTTACTTTGCGCTCCTTTCCACAAAACGAGGTCACCTATTTTATAAATCACAGGCCTTTTCCTTTTCTTGTCGAATCTGATTTTCATTGCTTGAGATACTCTAGCAATGTTTTGAGAGGCTTTCTCTTGGTTGCAGACAAGCATTTCTTCGTCGTCGTAGCTATTAGTTGACATTCCTTGCATTAGAGTACGAGTTCCTTTAAACATAAGTCTGTAAGCTGTAAATCCAGTAGTCGCATTGATAGTATTGTTTATGCCCCATACCACTTTGTTAAGACATTTATCCCAATCTCGTTCATCAGAAGTACTTTTATTTATAGCTTCTAACAATGTTCTATTGAACCGCTCGACTTGTCCATTGGATCTAGGTGAAGCCACTGAATTAACAACGTGCTTCACTTGGTTTGCTAAACAGAACTCTTTAAACCGTTTGCTCGTAAAAGCTGTACCACTGTCAGATATAATTCTAGTCGGATGACCAAATGAACTAAAGATTTCCTCTAGTTTCTGTTCTGCTTCAATGGATTTTGTAGTTTTTGTAGGTTTGGCCCAAGTAAATTTTGTGTAAGAATCAACCACCACAAACAGATACGACATGCCATTACCACTTTTGCAAAAGGGGCCCAGATGATCAATGTGCAGCGTATGTAGAGGTTCCGCAATTTTTTCTATTGGGTGTAATTCTCCTTCAGTTTTGCCATATTGTCCACGTTTGTAAAGACAATCTACACAGGCATTAACATACTTCCTTATAAACCTTGTCATACGTGGAAACCAGCAGTTTTGTTTTATCAACGTATCGCATCTCTTGAGACCCGGGTGACCAATATCGTCGTGATATTTACGCATAATATTCCATCGCGCCGCTTTGGGAACCACAATTCTTAAATCAGTACTTCCTAATTTCCTGTAAACTTTGTTATCTTGCAAAATATAATTGTTCTGGATATCAATGTCATTTACCTTGTTCTCCAATTTTTGTTTAATGGTTCGAATTGTATCATCTTGACTTTGCAAGACATATACCCAATCCAACAAGTCTAAGACAAGTACTTGTTCAGCCTCTATTGGTGTTCTACTTAGTGCGTCTACATGCTTATGACTTATTCCTGGTTTGTGTATAATATTCATGTCATATTCCTGAATACTGAGCCACCATCTTGCAACTCGCGGCAGTAAATCTTTTTTCTCAAACGTTTGTCGAACTGCAGCACAATCTGTGACGACCGTAAATTTTACTCCAGCTAAGTAAACTCGAAATCTTCTGAGGGCTTCTACCACCGCCAACGTTTCAAGCTCAAATGAGTGATACAGAGCTTCTTCTTTACTTGTCTTTCGGCTGAAGTAAGCTACAGGCCTTAACGAGTCTGCGTGTTTTTGTAATAAGATGCCTGCTATGCCTTTACTTGAAGCATCCGTATGAACTTCGGTTTCAGCTTTCGGGTCATGAACGGCTAAAATAGGCCTCTCTGTCAGAATTCGTTTCAAACTATCAAATGCAGTCTGCTGTGAGACTTCCCAACTCCAGCAACTTTCCTTCTTTAATAGCTTATAAAGGTCGTGAGTAATTAGAGCGTAGTCTTTAACGAATTTTCTAAAGTAACTTGTAAGTCCCAAAAACATGCGGAGTTCATGAACATTCGTTGGTTCTTTATATCTGGTGACTGCTTCAATCTTTCTTTGCGCTGGTCTAATGCCATCTCCACTTATATCATACCCTAAATACTCAATATGAGTTTGCAAAAATGTACACTTTTCTATATTTAGTGTTAATTTAGATTCTCTCAGAATCTGCAGTATTTGTTGTAGTACCAGTAGCCCTTCATCCTCTGTGGTACTAGGGATCAATAAGTCATCTATGTATGGCAATACTGTTTTAAATCTCAAAGGACCCAGTATTTTATCCATCATTCGTTGGAAAACACAAGGTGAGTTGGCCAAACCAAATGGCATGCGAAGAAATTCATAGTGACCCTCCGGTGTGACGAACCCAGTCTTGGAAATCGAGTCTTTATCCATTGGGATTTGATAAAAGCCTTGAGATAGATCAAGACTAGTAAAGTATCGCTTCCCAGCTAACTTCTCTACTTGATCTTCTATTATTGGAAGTGGATATTTATCCTTGACAGTCAAACTGTTTAATTTTCTATAGTCGACACACAATCTGTAGTCCCCCGTCTTCTTCTTTACTATTATAATTGGACTCGCAAATTCTGAGCTAGACTCTCGTATGATCTTATTGTCTAAAAGATCGTCAATTTTGGTCCGAACTATTTCTTTTTCTGGAAGGGAAAGCCTGTATGGTCGATAACAAACAGGTTTTTCTGTGTTAAGCTCTATCTTCATTGCTATTTTGTCCGTACATCCTAGTTCTGTTGTGTTAATTGAAAAACAGTCGCTATATTCTGCAAGTATGTCCCAAAGCTTTTTCTTCACTTCCGGATCTGCTGTGCCGCAATTTACCTTACTGAAATCCACCGTCATGACTGGATCAGGGTCAGGAGATATTGTTTGGCATTTTGGCTCCCCTGTTTCTACTTCAAGGCATCTCAGACCTCTTGCCAAAGTTTCTCCTCTCGTCAAATGTAAGGGGGCTCTGGATTCATTGTATAACTCCAGTACACTTTTCTCTCCGCTGACAACACATGCTGGTATAAAATATTCTCTATCACAATAAGTTCTCTTACACGACTCGATGTAAATGGATTCTCTTAGCTGAGAATCTGACATTATTTCTATAAGCATTATGTGTTTGGGGGGCACTATTAGGTCATGTGCGCATCGTAATTTTACTTTGATATTTTCTTCAGGTGCGTAATGAATTCCCAAAACATTATCAGACGAATGATCCCTTTTCCGTATTGTGAAATCAGTCCCCGAAATAGTGAAAACATAATCAGAGTGGTTCATTAATGGCTGTCCTAGGATGATATCCATTTTACCCATGTGGCAGTCAGCTATGTGGAAAACTGTCTCAAAAACATGATCCTCCACCCGCACTTTCGCCTTAAGTATGCCTTTAGCAACGACCGGGTTGCCCCCAAATCCCCCAATCATTGTGTCACAATCATTCATCGGTAAGTCAAGTTTCCGAAAAAACCCTAAACTCATTACATTTATTTTTGCTCCTGAATCAAAATAAGCTTGTCCAGGGACGTTGTTTATATCGAAAGGCCTAAAGTAAATATCGTTTACCTCTGTTACCATGTTGACCACTTCCTTAGATGACACCAGTGGCGCTGCAGACGTGCTTGGTTTGTAGTAACATCTTTCAGATAGGTGGCCCCCTTTCCCGCAATGAACACATACAGGTTTGTTGTTAAACGTATTTTTAGGGCAACGCCTGATGGAGTGACCAGGTTCGTGGCACAGAAAACACGTAAAAGTTTTTCTTTGTTCTTGTGTTTTTATGTTTGTTGGTCTTCCGTTGGCGTCATCATTTGCCCTCGGTACCGCATAGGGCTGTGTCTGTCTTGGTTTGAAATTGTCAGTCATTACCGACAAAAACTTTGAAAACAGTTCACTCGCCGATGCGTAGTTCCCTGCCCTAGCTGGTGCCTTCAAATGATGTGGTAACCCATCAATGATGCACGCTACTGCTTTGTCGCCGAATATTTCAAGTTGGTTCAACATCGCAAGTTTTTTATAGTAATATTGGGTCATACTTTCGGTCGGAATCTTTCTCTTATTCAACATGTCACGCAACAGTTCCACAAAGTCAGTCTTCTGAGGAAAAGCTTCTAATAGCTGCTCTTTCCATTGCTGCCAAGTCATATCATAATTTTTAAGCGACATGTGCCAAACTTTCGCCATGCCTGATAGTCTTGACTGCATAAAGTAAGATTTTTTTGAATTACTCCAATGGTGAATTGCGGCGAGCTGCTCAATTTTGTTGAGCCACTGTATAGATTCAATGTCATTTTTTTCAGGATCGAATAACGGTATTATGTCAGCTCTAGCACTGTCATTGTTAATAATGTAAGGAACGGGCTCACCGGAATATTCTTTACTGCGATGCTTGTCGTATTGATACTCTGCATCAGTATCCGTGGACTCCTCTTCGGACGTTTTTCGTGGTCTCCATGGCCGCCATCGCTTTCTGGCGCTCGGTGAGTCTGGGCTCTCCGATCGGTCTCGTCGGCGCCAACTGGCTTCCTTGGCACGCTTAGGCATGATTATCCCACTTCTGAAACTGTTAAGATATCATATTAGGAACTAGCTTAAATGAAACACTAAATACCTTTTAAACTTATTTTATTCATCAGCTGTACATAACTGTTATTTATTATAAAAGTCCACTGCTATTAACCATCAGATCGTTATTATTACCCCAGGTAGCTGATTACTAGAACCTAATAATCAATTACCTATGTTTTTACCAACATAGGTACCAAATTCAACTGAGGCCATACAAAACTACGCTACTTTACAATCTTCAGTTTATTTTACAATAATTATAAATATTCCTTCTTGTACTTAACTTTATTTTACGCGCTTCCTTCCTTAATTACCACTATCCTTGTTGTTTCCCCTTTTCCTGCTTTTCTCCAACCACCAATTTCTATTTTCTTCCACTTTTTCCGTCCGCCACCTTCTGTCTTCCTTTTCACTGTTTTTCAACCCATTCTCTGCCGTCTGTACTTCGTAATTGCCAGTCTTGAAATATTATTTTAAGTTACCACTTATTGCCAACAATAAAAAATTGCCTCAAATATTCATTATTAGATTTACAACAATTAATTTTGATACAAATCAGTCTTACAATAATGCAAATTATAACACTAGCTTACAATACAAAGAACGTCAAATTGAGATTATTATCAGCGATCGCGATTCAATAGCTAACCGACTCGAGACCCTGATTGCCAAATGAAGTCCACATCTTATTCCACGAAGCCATCATCTGGTATTGTAATGGACACTTTCCCGTTCAAATAATGATGATATTTCACCTCAAGTGGTTTTACAATCCCAAATACATAATATCTCGATACAGCCGTGTTATCGCTAACGAGCGCATATAAATGGAGAGCCGGCCCCGACCGCCCCTGGTTAGCATAAGCCGCGATATAATTTGTTTCCTAACGGACGCGACGTTATCTCCGACGGGTAGTTTTTGCGGTTCACCTTTATTACTTGTGCTTACTTACCTCTATTCCAATGAAAGGGCCACGGTCCGGCTGAATTTACATTGCCCCGTGATATTATTTTGATGCAAATTAGAACTCCGTTAGATTTATTTGCGGATTTACTTAGACGATAGTGACGTATTTATCACCAGTTAAAATTGTATTTAAGTTCGAATACCTACTATTTGTTGAAAATAATTATTTCAATAACCTTTTCAAATGTTAGATATTAACCTTTTCAATAACTTTTCAGGTGTATTTCATCGTACATTGAAATTAGAAATGCTAATTAGTGAGTATCACTTTCATGCTCAATCAGATGTCGATGCGACATTCTGTAGAACTCTGATTCTCTGAAATGACATAAACAGTAAGCTTAAAGTATCTAAAGCTTTTTAAATTCCGTAAGGAGCTTAATTATAAGCCTTTCGCTCGCGGGGAGGGTAGAGTCTCGCCCCATTCGTGCGGCCTAATGACTGGGGATACCCCATTAGCATTCATATTTTAACTCGCATTAGATGACGCGCCTTTTGGCAGAAGACTGTCACGGCCGTATGAGGAATATTGATTGGTGTTTGCTTGTTGTCATCTTCATTAATTACCTAAATCCTACTATAATGTGTAAAGCGAACGGAAGCCTGTCTGTTTCTGCTCTTTTTAAGGCTGCAAGGATCTTTGGATACTTAGCTCTGTGGAAGGATGTAAGATGCTTGTATCGTTATAAACTGTAGCATAGGTTTGAATCGCGGATGTAAGCTAGTACCAATAAATGGCAGACAATAATCACATGCTTATTAATATGAGATCTTGACCCGCCTAGGATCCCTTGTATTTGTATTTACCCGACTGCCGAAATAGGGTAATATTTTTTAAATGAGTGAGTACCAATGAGGAACAATGTCAACCGTGGTCCCATTGCTTCAACAAATACTTACATTATTGTGTGCAATTGTTTACCCAGTAGCAGGAATAAGTCACAGCATTAACGTGATAAAGTAAAATATTGATGCCCAACCACTACACTAGAGAAGCCCGTGTCGAAAGTGTAAACCGTTCCATAGGTATCTTAACACAAAATCAAACAACTGAACAGCTGTTAAAAGCATTTACATGCGGACTACATAAAAATCGCATCAAAAACCCCATCAGCTAAGTGCCGGGTCCCCGGGGGCAGATCCGAGCCGGTCCGCGGCCGGCCGTCGTAGACACCTGTGGATCTCCTTGCATATTTAACTACGACGCCGCGTAGCACTGCTACGCGCTACGGGTGCTACACTAAAGTACCGTAGTGGGTGGCGTTCATAAACATGAATTTATAATACGTTATCATTTAAACCAAAATTTAACTCATAATTTTACTCATTTAGTAAATGAGCCTATTTCTTGCGATGTGTTTTTATGTTCATTTGTAGCCGTGAAATCTCAACAACGAAACCCTTGGCGTTTCGCCATAATTCAGTTTATTTAAAGCCGCGAGAAAGTGGAACTGAAAATAAAATATCACATCGTAGCAACTGCTACGCCTGATGTGTAGCTACTGCTACGCCCGGTGTGTAGCAACTGCTACGCTCCGTGTGTAGCACGCTACCCAAGGGACGAGCTACGGAACATTGAACATTTTAGCCTGGTTGTGATATTATAACGACATACAATTATGGAGAACTGTTACGGGTGCTTACACTGCTTACCATCAAGTGAGCGATAATATGTTCGTCTCGTGCGATACAAACAATTAGCTTCACGTCCCATCCTTGCTAGTAGTCTCGTGGCGTCGC
This sequence comes from Hylaea fasciaria, assembly GCA_905147375.1. NCBI lineage: Eukaryota > Metazoa > Arthropoda > Insecta > Lepidoptera > Geometridae > Hylaea > Hylaea fasciaria. Next base: position 9,811,453 of record LR990211.1, on the reverse strand, counting down.
AGCGTCGTCCCGTCCGTTCGCGGTACATTCTGGACAAATATTAATTTGTCCCGATTTTACGAGCGGGACATTCCCGAGCCGTAAACACACACATAAACACGCGCCATACGTTCCGCGCGAGATGTGCCGAGGTGCCTTTTAGTACAGATAAAAATTTAATAATTATGTTTTTCTTTCCTCTAGTGGCATTGTCGTGTCGGACATTTTATTTATTGTATTTTTTTGACGTCATTATTACAGCCCCTGTAATCTCTGTCCACTATGTTCGTGTTGTTCGCAGTAAAACATGGGCTAGTAGTAAGTATATGAGTATATACTCGTACTCGTAAAGAAGCAGTATAGTAGGTAAATATAAAATAAAAGTAGGATCAAAGTCAAAGTCAAAGCATTTATTGTAAATAGGCAATAAAATCGCACTCTAACAAGTCAAACAGCTAATACTCGTTAACAAAGAAAACCATAAAACATAAAATATGATAAACAGTAAGGTTTGAGTAAGTTTATGGGTTGAGTTTAAAAAAGGATAGGTTGTTATCCTATCAATTCATTTATTTCATCATGGCATCTCATTTAAAATGTGCCCTTTAATGTTTTTTGGACTTCTAGTGATAGTTACTGAGGAATTTGCTGTACCTCCACGAATAGGCTGGTAGTTAAAATCCTTACTGTCTATATGGATAGATACGCTTAGAACGAACTCTTTCAGGAAACCTGTGGAGGTTTCCTGAAAGAAATCGTTCTAAGCGATAAACCCATTAATCCTTATGTGTACCTTTAATGCTTCTACTGTTTATTGGTGTACAATCAACAGTTCGTTTTCTATAGTAATATCATTAGGTACTATTATAATTTCTATCAGAATATTGTAATCTGAATAATATATTTCCTCCCCTATTTCAATATAAAAAGGCGTTGATAGCGCAGGCAATAATTTAATCTCCAAGTTTCGCAAAAAGGTTATTTAATTAAGGAACTAAGATTGGATCATGAATAAATCGCTCCCTAATTTTATCTTCCCAACTTTTTCAGTTAACAAACTAAATAGGTAAGCAGTCTGGTATCTATTAAAAACATCTCTACGGTAATAAGAGACAAGTTTAACTAGAATACGTGGGGACAGACTGAAAGAAACAGTGATGATGTTGCAGGCCGTTACGGTTCACTAGGCGTAGGTAAGTACTAAGATAAAAAATAATAATTGATTGTCTGTCAGTATACGAGATATACAGTTTCTTTAGAGCAGGTGTTTCTTTGTTGTTATAATGAAACCCAATTTAAATGTTATATAATTTAAAGCTAGATAATGTAGCATAACTATAATTTCACCACTTCGTAAGTATAATATAAGTACTCACCACTATCTATGCAAAAATATAAGATTTACTTAGTACGACAAGGATCTTGAGCGCGTGAGTGACGTTACAGGGAGGACGTACCGTGGTTACTGATCAAGCGTGCTAGGACGGTGTCAGTTTCGATTTTGGCCACGCGTCCAAAAGGTCCTTGTCGCATTATAACCATTATTGACGGGCAAATTCCGACCACACGGCGCACTGTCGTCGACTCCACTGCGTCCCGCGCGACAGTTTGGAAAATATTGTACGCTAACAAACGACCTGGGCGGCTCATTTAAATTATTTTGAATGTATAATAAATAAGCGTTGTTTCCAACGAATTAAACCATCTTAAATATGCGAAGAGACAGCTTTTAGTCTCATGAATTACAAAATAATATGTCTTGATGAGCGCCATTACGTCGGAGAAGATTAGAGGCGACCTTTTCCTGTGTAATTGTTAATTAATAAACGTTTTATAATAATGAAGGGGATTATTGCCGCTGCTGGGAGATAAAGGACTGGTGAATATGTCCCATCAGTGAGGAGGATGCATTTTAACAAAGCCTATTTAGAATGTGTTTTATTATGTGTTTTCAATATACTTTCTAATTATCACATAGTACCTAATTCTTTTACTATCATGAATATTTTGTAAGTAGTTTTACCATGTTCTGTAACTAACAAGCTAAGCTTGACATCAATTACCGATATATTTATTATTTGTTATCTTTAGGTAGTTTAAGCGATCTTGATAATTCATTTTAGTTTGGGGCCTTACCATAAAATAATTAAACTAGAGTTGAACAGATGTGCCTAAATATTTTCCATGTCGACGTCTAACCCTCGCTTTTTCTAACTCAATAACAAATACACAAGTAAAATAATTAGTAATGTCAAGTTTGAGTAAGAACACGAGAGTAATAGACCTCGATTTTGTGGAATGAAATTTTAGAAACATCTGTTTAAACCTTGGCTAAACTTTTGTGGTAAGACGGGTTTTTGGAGACAACAGTCACGTTTTCAGCAAATATATCCAACGCTACCATTTGTCATTGTTACCTCCTCACGCACACCCCCGGTGTGAAGAGACCCTTCGTTCATAAACTAACATAAACAGCCCCTGGAGGACCGATACTGGACCTCCGAAGTGGAATCTAGATATAATATATGTAATAGATATATATAAAAGATATCCTAACCTAGAGTAGATTCGCAGAAAATAATAATAACATACAGTCACTTCTACGTGACGTAACCCCGAACAGAAAAAGTGGAACGTTTTTATTTCATAACCTATTTGTATTTTTACGTTTTCATTACAACAGAGCGGGAAACAATAAACTCTATTTAATTTACTTTTACTCGGTGATTTGCTTACGTAAGGTTCAATTTATTTTGATGGAGCCGAGACTGCCGAGCAACAGGCGCATTGGCTCCGGCCTGACGAGCACTGAGCGCAAAACCGACGCACCGAGTGCTCTCAGGTGAGGTCATAGGTGAGATAGCGGTCAAACCCTGGCCTATAAAGCTAATTCTTAAAAACAAAACCCGAGTGTCGGCATTCAGTTTGATTATTATCTATTATCAGGGAAATGCATTAAGTCAGCAGTTCCGACTTTTCAAACGGCCCCATAATTCGTAATCAACGTACCTACCTACTCTGTCACATAAAATCTGTGTGTCTCATTGTCTATTCGCATTTAGTGAAACAGCGCTCGTTAAAAATGGTATTTGACTTATGATCAAAAGTCTGTGGATTGATCATATTACGAGTATAGCGATAAGTTGGATAATTCGCTAATTCATTGCGTTCATGAATGTATGACGTGACCGCCGCGACATCGGTAAGTCGGCAGGTGATTATATTCACGTCAACATTAAAGGGTTTCAGCTAATCCGCAGTTTTTACCTTCGGGCATAGCGACCAGCGTCACGTTTGTGAATTTTTGAGTCTATTGTTCTTGCCTTGGTAGGGTTTTTCATTATGCGTTTTTAACTGGACGGCAGGCCCCAAACGCGAGAACCCCCCTTTGAATGATAAATGTGTTTCTAATCGCTTTTGAAGTGAACAATTTATTGTGCACGATGTTATAATACAAAGTTTGTATAATATATACCTACTGTGTACCTATAACTATGTATGATTAATTGTACCTTTTCCTGAATTTAAAATGTTATAAATTGTATGTACGATGTAGGACACTGAGCCCATACATTACCAGGGCCGCGTGTCGCGTTAGCTAATGCCATTTTAACCTACTGCCGAACCGTGAAATGCATTCCGGCTTCCTGAACTGCGTTCCCGCGCTTGATTTATACGAACAATTAAACAATGTACATCTATCCACGCACGAAGCATTACGAACAATCTATTTTCAGCTCTATGTACGTCTTAATAAAGGTCAAAAAGCCTGAACTGTCAATTCAAATTTGTGTGGTCAATAGTGCAACCTACGCATTGCTTTAATCTTTATTTATTAGATTTGCTAGTATTAGCGAATGTGGACTTTAACGCGATGCATTACAGGCGGTACTGTATACATCATAATATGCTCTCTAATAATTCTACGTAATGGAGTGGCTTGGGATCGTCGAGATCATAATTTGCGGTACGATTAGCGGTATCGGATTAGGGGACGCAATTATAGGTGTACCTGACTGTACTCTACCGGCGTAGGTGCTAGTTCTACTGGTACATATTCATGTGGAATTACCTTGATGAAGAAAGGGATTATTTTCAGTATATGATACGGGTCTCTACGTATTCCTGCATCTTTTATTTCTGTTACTATTTTATATGTTTCATTGTATGTACTAACCGACCTTCGCATTAGGAAAATTACCTATCGTGTGATAGGTAATGCCTACCACTAAATAAATAGTACTAAATAGTACTCAAATTTGATTCTAGGAAATCGCCTAGGACATGCAATTAATTTGTCATTATTATACAACAATAGAAATCAAGAACAACATAATAAAGAACACGTAACGTAACGAATACTAGTGAACTGCGGTGACTTGAATTTGGTCAATTTACTTTGCAATGAACAAATAAAAATAACTAAATAACAATGCAAGGAGTATAAGTAGAACTGCCTTAGCTCGGCGACGGTTTCAAGTCCCGGACAGTCCCTCAAGCCGTAGATATCCAGCCGATATAGTGCACCCCAGTACTACGGTAAGTGGCCCGTAGTGGCCCATAATAGGGTTATAGCATTAAACTGCGCCAGTGTTCTATTGTTTATAGTACGATAACCCAAGGGAGAGTGGTATTGTTATGCTTGCAATTACAGTTATATACTTGGGTATTAATCTTATTGTAAAAGCTTCTGTGTAATACAGCTCGTTTACGATGGAATATTATTATTGCTAAATGGAGATCATCTTTTATATTTTAATGTCATACATTTAGTTTGAAGGCAGCACGTGAAATTATTGAGCAAGAGATTTTTAACAGTAGGTAGTAGGTAGGTATCTGTGGAAAGCATGACGAGCGCAGTGCAGAGCGTCATGGTCTAACCGTTCAAAATTACACGCGGCATTCCACCATCGGGTAAAAAGATACTACTATAAATATTTTTCTGGACAAAAATGTCTTTCAAACATTTTCATAGGAAATTCCTCACATAAAATAAATCTATTTGTGTACCAAAACAATGTACGAACCCAAAGAGGAAAAAGAAACTTTGATTTTACAGTCTCTGCGCATGAAAAATAGGATTTCAATATACATACATGATGTTACATGTTATGGTATTGTGCCTTTCGTGAGGGGATGCTTGCTTTTGCTTTGTTCAGTGGGACTTATTAAATTCCATGGAGCAATAACTTGCGCGAAGCAGGGAATGTTAATTGATATTCGGCCATATACGACCTTTGCTCAGTTTAATATCCCTGTACAATATAACTTTAGGGTACTGGACCAAAACTGTAAATAAACAGCTAGAAGATACAAAAAGGCTAGAGTTAATTATCTTCACAAATATGTACTATAAAGAACTAAAGTTTACTCCAATAGGAGCCTGAAAATGAGGCGAAATGCTTCCAGTAAAGGATGGTACGGCAGTGCTGTGCCACCCGATTTGTGAGTGTGTAATAGACAATCTACAGAATTGTAGTACTTTAACTACTGAAGATGATGATATGACTATGTACTGATTCGATCCTAATAGTAAACTACATTATCCTTGGCTATCTTTTGTCCGTAGAAAATTCACAGTTTCTGTTGATAAATGGTAATGGGTGAAACCGCGAGGCGCAGCTCATATAGAAATAAATGAAATTGAATCTTGGTGCAAATGCAGAGACGGCGCCGATAACAAGACAATATATCGTTTCAGTAGCTCAAGTATACTTAGATTAAAAGAACGCAAAACAACCTTTTCATGATATTATAAGATCTAAGCGTTTGAATACAAACATATCCAGAGAACCATTAAAGAAGTTTCCCAACGAAATGCGAGCAAAAATCAATGAAATAAGTGAAAATGGAAACCGTTTGAAAGGTGCACTTCCGCTCAGAAAAGCATACCATACTGCGTATATCCAGTATGGACATTAACATCTTCACATCTTTACGGCTTTATTAGCACGGCGTTGCTGGCGTCGGCGTCGACGTTATATTATGCGGCGGCGTCATCAGCCTCGGTGTCATTAGTTTCGGGGTCGTCAGTGTTATCGTCAGCAGCGAGAATTAACCCTTCCTGAAGGGGTTTCAAAATCGTCGAATCCCATACATTCGTTACTGCATTGTGGTGAAATTCTGCCAACACTTCTATTTCGCCGACGATTAAATAGAATGCGCTATCGGAGGCGATTCGATTCTATATCGGGACACATCGACGTTTGTGTCGAATATTGTATTGTATACTTAGTCTAACGACGGCTTTTGGGCTAAGGAAATAATAGCGAGTCCAGACGGTCGACCACTGCTTGCTATAATTATTATTTCGCGAACGACTCATAAGTACCTAGAACTTAAATAGCGTTTAATAACGATTGAAGCAATTTTGTTCCTATATGAATTGCATATCTACTGTTGTGTACAAATCGATAGTGTTCAGATGGCTCTTACGTCAACTGCGCCCTACTGTGTCCGCGGGATCAGTTGATATAATGATTTTTTTAATCGGGCAACTGAACCCGTTAACAAAATGATAGGGCGAGAAACAACTTGACGTAACGTAGGGGTGTTTAAATGCTCTTATACTTATACATACAAATACATTGCGATCAACAAATGTATTTATTTGTTAAAAAAGACAGTTCATAGCGCGGTGTAGCCTCAGGAATCGGTTGGCACCAGCCCTAAAAGAAAATCACCGCGCATTCCTCGCGCATTCGAAGTGCGCTTTCTTGTACGGACTATGTGCTTGCAATCCACACCATATCACTATGTAGGAGGTGGACATTCTGGCTTACATTTTAACAATACAATACGAGTACCTACAATACTGAAGTCCTTTTTTACGTAATTCTGGTACGTGGTTTGTACCTCATTAACAGGTGTATAAATATCTCGAGTTTAATTCGTATTTATAATATTACAATGGATGTTTACGTCATGGTAACGTTTTTATATCTAAACGAATGTTTTGTTCCTCAAAAACCAGGAATTATAATTAGGGAAGCTTTTGTGCGAACATCATTAGGTATTCGTTATAATAGGTAACTCGAGCTGAGCGTGCGAGTGTTCTGTGGTGTTGTTTGCACCGAGCGGTCTCATATCATCGGCTTGTGAATTATAATGTTGATAAATCAAATTCTAAATAGGCGAAATGGTTCGTTTTACCGCCGTAGCGTCCCTTAGTACTATGATACTTTATCTATTTAGAATCTATTAGGGAATTTTGCTTGGAGTGAACAATTATATCGTTAATGTAAAGTTGGAGGCTCTGCGGTAAACAGTTTTTGGAATTCCCGTAAGACAAATTTGTGGAAGTCGGAAAAATTTGTGATATGAAGGATAGTTCTTACAAAGATGGGGTTAAAATATCAACAGAAGAAACAGTTATTTTTTCAGTGAGTGGGATTAGCATTGTCGTTTTACCTAAACGGTTGAAATTACTCGGGAAAAACTCACAGACACACCTACATGAAATACTAATATTTTCAGAAACCAAACCGCCAGCACGTTTCGTTTGTGTTAACTTTAATTTGCGCTAAGTTGCTCTCAGCGCCGGATTAAGCTAAGTTGTAGTTATGTAACGTCGCGCCTGGAATGGCTTGCATTTACCATTTAGCCTTACCTCTTGGTTTAATTAATTGCTCTTTATGAAGGTGCATCTCGCAACTAAGCGGCTAACATAGCGTAACTCTGCGTAAGTAAATACTACTTGTTCGTAAACCGTCAAGATTGCACCATAGGTAGGTATTCTTTGGTCATATTGTGAGTATGTAGTGCTTGTTCTACCTACATATAGTAATGATATGATTGGAGTTTGTTTGTCGTGCGCTCGTTCCCTGAACAAGTATTGACAATCCCATCCGCCAGCTATTTAGTAATTGATGTAAACATGCCTCACTCGACGTCAAGTGGGCGACCGCCACTCGTGCCATAGATTATTATTATAATAGCGGCGAACTAGTGGTATAGTCTGTGGTAGGGTTGTGCGTTTGCGTAGATGGAGGATAGGTACAGGCCGCTCATAAATTTTAGTTTTTTCCGGAACTAAGCCGAGTTTCCGATTGTTGAACGGAAGATTTGGCATAGTAAGCTTATTTTACACATTGCCTTAATGTGAAAAATAACGTGTTTGTAACGATGTGTTTTTAGACCCCATTCGTTGTAGGTACTTAGGTTTCTCGGGTAGGGGCCTTACTCTCACATAACTTTAACTATGTAGGTAAGATAACAATTTTACAACTAATATTTTCGGGCACTGTTTGTGATTATGGGATTTATACGCAAAACTTCTAATAATTATAATTTTTGCGACGCGCTTATATGAGGGAAAATATAAGTTGAAGTAACATTTACTAATTGAACAAATTGTGATGCACGCCTACACCACTATTTCTGTTTTATTGTAGGTTGTCTTTACTTTAAGTATTAAGTCCGCCACATTGTACTACTTATATATTATATTCTGTGTGCAATAAAAAATGCAATGAATAAATAAATAAGATCCACAAAGTAGATAAGTACGGTGTCACGACAGAAGTTAGAATAAATTGGTTCATGAGTACGCTACGTACTACTACGCGCAACACGAGGTCTTTTAAAAATACTCTTCCACTGCAAGTTTACTAAACTTAGCCACAACGAACATAATAGTTATCTACATAATAATTATGTGCCTATCTTTCAAACCGCATATCATAACTCGCCCCTTTCAGTAATTGTATTTAGTCTACGTGTTACGGTTTCTGGACAAGCAGGTGTACTCAAATATAGACACTAGAGTCGTGCAAGGGTTCTGGTTTGAGCACTGAGCACACAAATCTGGTGGATTGCACGAGATTGTTCCATTTCGCTACCCCGCGACGACATACTGCGATAAAGTGCTTTATATTCTATGGACAGAGGGTCAGTACATAATATTCACGTCTCTTAATTAGTTGTCACCAACTTTATTATAATCTAAGATTTTGTGGATTGTCTTATATTCTTCTATTCTATGTTGTATGCAATAACATTTATATACAGAGGCTTACATAGGATATAATGTACAAAGGCGATCTGTCGTTATTGAATACAGATTATTTTAGTTGTGTTAAATAACATTTCGGTCTTACAATAACCTCATCATCTACAAAAATTAAGTGTTAAAGTGTAAGTGTATCATGTAATATTTTCCAATATTCGTCACCACTACAGCAGCCTCTTGTCAAAATCACCGATATTGACAGTTTCCCTACATAAAAACTATAAAATGGGTGCCTTTGCAGATACCAGTATAATGTGGTTTAATAGCTTACCGACTTCAGGCCCTGTACTTTATTTATATATCTTCATCAATATAGGTACAAAATATAACGGCACACACTTCTTCAACGTACTAGTTACGTTGATTAGCATGACATTCTGCCAAGCTTGAATACTGTTTAAACTGCGTCCCTCGAGTGTCGGGTGGGATGTGCGGCTCGCCTTACATCTGGCATGGGTGTGCTGTATGCTGGCTCGACTAGAACAGCTTGTATAAGGAGGTTTTTAGGAGCATTTATGTACCACTTCGGTTATGCATAGCTTCAACGTGACATAATATAATAATGTCGAGTTTTTATTGTACTTTTTAGACGAAGAAAATATTTCAGCAAGGACAAGTACCTGCCTATTTGGTTGTATGTTCTTGTTCTTATCCCAGTAACCTACGTACTGAATAACGTACTAAATCCTTAATTTTAAATATGCGTAAATAAGTAACATCATTATTTTATATATTACCCAATTAAAATTGGAATAAAATCTGTGCCAGTTTTCCTGCCATCAGATAGCTAATAGCATTTTGTGAGTAATTTGCAGCGGGATGTAATTTTTCCTCCAACGGGGAAATGTGCGAAGTCCCCGCCGACGGTGGCAGCTGAATGAATAGTTCATCAGGACGAATAGCTATCGTTACTTGCCGACACACAACTTTATGTTATCCTCTTCGTTGCCAACCTCCTCATAATATAACCTTTACTAGACTCAACGGAGGGAAAAATGTTATATTCATATAATAATATGAACCTTACTGGCATAGGTATAGTAGATATAGGTAGGTATAGGTACCTATGACATCAAAATAATATTCTATGAGGACATAACAACGTACGTCTCATTCTCATTATCATCTCTATTAGGGCTGACACAATAATTAAAAGGGTGTGATGCGATGCAACGCAACGTCGCGTCACGCAATGTCGACATTGGCTCTGCTTCAGGTGGCGTCGTTCATTTACAAAATAGGCAGTGCGGACGTCGCATCTCAACACAACGCACCGCACTTTTACATCTATGATAAATAAATAAAATATGTTTGTATGTGCATACCTACAACAATTTGACTTGGTTACGCTACACATTTTAGGATTGGAGGTACATAAAATAAAACCAAATTCGGCTTCCGAATAAACTTTTATTGGACAAACTGTGAACTTCATTAGAAGCCTGTTACAATGTACATCAACGTTACTAATAAAATACATTTAACCGACTAGTTCTACCTAGCGTTAACGTTATAGTTACACCGCGGAACTAACACTTACTTACTCGTTATAACGTTATCTTAATAATTAAACATTGTTAACTCTAGAAGGTGACGTAATGTGAAATTGATTATAGTTACTTGTATGCTTTGAAACTAGTATTTGGAGAACTGATATAATAAAGATGGAATTTCAATGTAGGTAAGAATTCATCTGAAACGTAAGAGCTATCAGTAAATTATAACATTTTTTTAATGAGTTACGTAGAAACTTAGTTGAACAATCAATACTGAAACAATAGGAACTATAACCGCCATGTTGATTTAATTCCCTTCACTGGTTGGAAGTGAAGCGAATTAAAACTATTCAAATGGTAAAAAGTATTTATTTCATGAGTATTTTTTTATGTTTGAATTTTACGAGTATTTTACGTAGTTTGATTTTATATAATACAATTAATAATGAGAATCACAACTACAAGTAACTGGCAGAAATTATTGTTGCACTTATTATATGACAATACAGTTGGTATTAATTATTTAGAAGTCGTTATTATATAGGTTCCGGTAGTCTAGGCCTCGTCTCTCGCCGCACTGCTATCTGTGAAGTAATACAAATATATTAAAATATGTAAGATACATATTATGGACGTAAATTATCTAAATTACCAAAATAAACTTGAAATCATAGTAGAAAACAAATATATTTATTGTTGTTAATTTAATTGTGGCTGATTTTAATGGAGTAGCATTAAATTAAATCTACAAATTGCTGTTCATGGAAGATAATTTAGATAAGATTATCTTTCAAAGTAGGATATTAGGTATGTGCCTATTCCACAAGCATGTGAATATTTTTTTCTTGGAACAGATGCTTTGAGTAGATATCCAATCACATAAAACATTATAACACATTTTACAACACAAATAAAAGCTTTTTAGTTTATTTACAAAATATTTTTTATACATTAGCCTAATAAACATTTTATTCAGAAATAGGCATAGTCCATTGCCTAATCAACAAATATTTATTTTATTTATTTACAAATCATGTTTATCGACGAAATATAAATGCCATGTGTAAATTAAGAACTAATATGTGACTTTGCCTACTTAAATAGGTAGGACATTCGACACGGTAAGACCGGGCGCTAGCTTGAATTTCTAAATATGTTTAGTAATTAAGTGAAACACGTGAAAAACAAAGTTCCAAGGATCAGGACAAGGAATGCTACAAGTTCCGAAGGCAACAAGAAGCCGAGTAAAGGCTTGCGGGCCAAGACAGGTGCCGCACTAATCGACGGTTGAAATTCTCGCGGCGACGAACAATGCGGCGCTAACGCGTGATTAACCCTAACTCGCAACTCCGGGTTGCTCGCTCCAAACTTCCCACGTTTGTTCCCGGTTTCCGCACCGAGCCGCACTGATTGGTTGAGTTAATTTATAAATTCTTTGATTTAATTAGCGAAAGTTTAGGCTCATCGGGGGTTTCCACGTAGAAGGGCACGCTTAACTGTGATTTCGCGAGATTACAATCTGTAACCCTAGCTAAGTGTAAAGAGAACTCCAGAAATCGAGGAAAACAGTGAATATGAAGATATTTATAGAGAAGGGTCTTTGTCCAACATTGGGAAAGTCGAGATTATAAGAGGTAAATGACGTGAAAGAGAAATATGGGAAGCCTCTTTACAAACGATTCTTGCTATAGATACTTTTGTGTCAAGTGCTTTCCGAAGAGTTTCTTGCGCTTTCACATTTAATTAAGTTTCTACGGACGTTATTTGACAATACGCGTTGAACTCGCGCTAACTAGGATTACACTTACACAATACGAGATATGCTTTTTCTTTTGCGCAGACTACAAAATATGATATCAGCATCACATCACGACGTTTACTTTTCAGATTTTGTTAAAAAGGGTCCGATCAGAGGCCCTGAGAGACCTGGGATCGCAATAAAACGTGCAAGTTACGTCGCACGGTCGGCTGGTCGGCCCTCGATGGCCGGCGTCGTAAAAATCTTTTGTTATTGTAAATCCGAACTACCTCGTTTAGTCTATTTAAATCTTAGTCGAGACTAAGTACTTACTAAAGTACGTACATAAGATGAACTTAGTCTCGACTTAAGTTCTATTGCTACATTTCACTACAGTTAGTAAAATGTACATGGAATAGCATTTAAGTATATTGCATTGAATCATGAATCTCTCTGTTCTTTATTCAAGCATTTAATAGTATATTATAGAAGTCAGTGTAACGCGCTCTTTTTTTTTTTTACTGTCTAGGTGGCCAGTTCTATTTTCGGGTAAATTGTTAAAAATAGAGTGAGTTTCATACAAAAATCCTGCCCTAGGAATATAATGACTTGCTTTCTAGTGGAAGATGCATGACATGTCGAACTGGTGGTAATTGCATGCTATTTTGAAGCCTGAGGACCCCATTTTATTATATTATATTTCTCCACGTAATGCCAACTTTCTTACAAACTATTACTTTTTTTTAGCAAGAGCAAACTGTCTTGAAAGTAGTTTTCTAGTTAGGTATGTCATAATTTGTCGAAACGTAATATAGGCTGAGAAATTTGTTAAGTCTAGTGGATTTTCCTTTTAAAATATATCCACAAGGAATATGTAGGTAAGTACTGATAGAAATTAAAAATAAAACATAAGGTAAAATATAAATCAGTGAGTCGTATGAGTAGGCTCAGCGGCCCCGTGAGTCGCTCCTGCCCTGGCTCCACTTTACACGATCCACTCGCACGGACTAAATCCGCAAACGCTCTTTATCCATTCTGCCTAGTCACTTCACGCTTCAGTCCACTTCAAAAGACACTTCAACAAAAGTTATTACACGATCTTGAAGGCGAGCTCACTTTTAATTCCAATATTTTTGATAGAAACATGATAGAACAGGGACAAATTTCGATTTAAGGACTTCGCGGCTGACAGCTAATTTCATAAATGCTTCGTAAATTGATTTAAGCCGCCCGGGGAGATTCCGATGTCAATTTATTTATCCTCTAAGAAGATACACACACTTTTCTATTTACAGGCAAAATTAAGATAAAACTACACTTTATCTACAAGAATCTATGCTAACAACATTCACGGAAAACATCCAATAACAGTGCGAAAAGAGAATCAGAAGAGAGAAGAAGTCTAGATGAAGCTCTACAGTTCTAACATCTACTAACATAGAACAATCAAGAAGGAGCTCTGAATCTACTGCAAGAGATGACAGACAGAGAGCAGTGAGGCAATCAACAGGTGCGAAAGAGACAGAGCTACTGTGTGTGTTTCGTGTTTTAAAACGAAGAGCTAGGTGTGATGTGAAGCGTCGGTGCACCGAGCGGGGTTACCGTGGTCAGCGTCTAGCGAGTCGGCTTCGTTTTGCGCCGAGCGCTTCCCCCACATTCCTCTTAAGTTAGTCCAGCCTGGTTCCCTCTTCCAGTAATACGCTCCTGTTGGTCATTTATATCTCTGTACTTTCCTTGTAGATTCACTCGAAAACCCATTCAAAATTGTAAGGATGTAAATAATATTTTTCATTAAGCCGGTTACGATTATTACCGCGAAATTATGAGTTGTGACGGTCGAAAAATTCTGTGTAATGGGCCGTCGTCGGGCGGGCGCCATATTGACTCGGAGGGTGTTTAATTTAAAAAGCCGCCGAGAATTATTATTTAATTCTGCGTCGGGGCACGGAACGGACGCCTCGGCTACAATTTATGAGCGACGGAGGATGCTCCGCCGAGACACGCTATTACTATGACATCTGTCAAATAGTACTATCTGGTAGCTTGTATCGGAGAGAACATTTACTTGCCCAATCTTAATCGTTGACGATCACCAACATTTAAATGCTTATTTTACATGTTTATATTCCTTCAAATATTTATTGAAATTCAACAAATTGTTGATACAATTTAAACGGCTGCAGTTCACCAAATTTTAAACCGTTAAACCACAGTTAGCTCTAAAAAGTTACAAGTTCAACTGAACTTTGGGTTAACAGCGATAGGAATGCGAGTGAAATCCAGCCTTACCAACCGTAAAAATACTGTTTGTATTCGGCCAGTGAAGTCGGCTATTAATAACAGCCGTGAAGTGGCGAGAACCAAGGCGGTAAACGAAACGTAAACCAATCAATACAACAGATTCGCATCAATCAGGCACGCGGTGAATAATTAACGTTCTCATTGTTCCCGCGTTTCGTTTAGGACGGAGCTTATTGGAAACTTTACGCAGTCTTTAATAACCTCCTTGTTCATGGCCACTGAAGTTTAACTATCGAGAGAGAATCGCGGTTCTTCAACTGACGACTGAATCATTCCTTTGTATTTGTTCATTTATACACAGAAGAATATATTATGTGAGAGTGGGAAAACAAATTGAGACATATCGACATGAAACATTCATGATTAACGACTACAACGGAGGGCGTATGTTAACAGCTTCACATTGGAGTAGGTACCTTCATTAAACTGTGTACTGCTTCGGGAATATGTTGTTCGGAAATTAGGTCACGAAAATATAATATTACAAACACAACCAAAACAACAGAATTGAGTACAAATTGTATAACCTAAGTACTTGACAGGTAGACAAAATAAAAATAACTTAATATTGTCAGCTTAATGTCTAAATTTTCGATATTAAGAGCGACTAAATTCTGAAAGACAGTTTTTTTAAACTAATTAATTAATTTGCATTGTACTTTAATAACCAACATAAAGGTAATGGCAACAGTCGCGGAAAATATGTTTCTAGTTACTATTAATCAATTTACAGATAGCGTCCAGTTAAGTTCGCGGTTTTGAACTCCTGATTCTCAAACAACCTAGTCCGTGGTACGGATTAAGGAGGGGGGGGGGGGGGTGTGCTTACCGCTGTTGTACTGCGCCTGCTTCACGGGCCGCTTGCCCCAGGCGCCATGGAGGGTCTGCCAGGCTTTCTTCTCAGGCTCCTCTACCCGTTCGCTGCTGTCCATCTGGGGGAAGCACAATAACTTCAAACATACTGAGAAGGCTGGCTTGTGGGGTCTATTAGACGACTTGGTACGATGATGAACATTTTTACTTGCGTTTATCTTATGTCAGCCAAGAGATGTAGGCTTCTAGCAGCAGCCAGGCAGAAGAAAAAGCAGTAGAAAGAAGAAGGCATTCTCCCTTGCAGCACCTGCCACAGTTCTCAATCAGGCTGGTGGCCAATGGTATCCATCTCACTTATTGCATTGGCTTTGTGATAGCTACATTATGTTCTCGCGTTCCGATTCCTATTTGGTAAAAGGCAAAATAATGTCCAGGTAAGGCAAAGCCGGCCACTCACCTGTTGCTCGGGCAGGAGTTGCTCAATCGTGGCTTCCATTTCCTCGTAGTCGGGTTCGGTGCTGGACCGCTTGCCCCAGGATCCGTGGAAGTTCGCCCACTTTTCCTGAAATAATCCCCTCGCTTCAATCTTCCATTTCCAGAAAAATAAGCTATACTTTTTAAATATACTGATTATCGGAGACTGATGGAAGCACCACGTCTGCCCAAAACAATAATTATTGGACTTGCTATCAAGAACTTGCAATATTTACGGCACTGTACAGCTCTCGTTGGGAAAAATTGCCCGTCATACCGGAGTACAGCAATGTTGTCTTTTCGGTGGCTGACAATCAGGTAGAAGTGTGGTACTTCCGGACGAGTTCTGGCAGAAGAGGCCTACTAACCACCACAGTTAAAATTGAATGCCTATTTGCCGTTTCTTTTAACTGAAACTGGGTGTTACCAGTTTCCTATATGGCGGTCGTTTGAGTTACTAATGAAAATCATTTGCAAAAGGCGAAGAAGCGCCGTGACTCATCAGAAATAGGACACATGATATTTCAATGTTCTGCGGTAATTACGCTGTCTTTCTGTGTGGCTGATCAAAAAGGACGCATTCGCTACAATTTTAGACGTAAACCAAAAGGGCATTGCTTTCAATTAACCTTTTCACATGCCCTACGCATCGAACCCAACTACCCACCCGGCCTTCGTGCTACCTGCTAGATTACCGCATAACTGGACCTCGAAAATATTTCACAGTCATTCGGAAATTTTCTGCTTGGTTGTTCACTTCGACTTCGCAACTTTGAACCAAGTTTCCGATCGTTAAGTGCCTTTCAATAGTAGTTTCTATTAAGAGTTTCAGAAGTAACTTTTCATGCTACGAGCGTAGATTAATTGATTAATATTCAGTGAGTTTTCGATTCCATTGCGTTTGTTGAACTTAGTTGAATTTATTCAGATTTAAACAGTTTACGCTATTTAAGTGCACTATACAGTTTTAACCATTTAACTGTGCTGGACGATCTATGATTAAAGTAAGGATATGTACTCACAGGTGCCCTCTTTCCCCAAGCCGAGCTCATGTCCTGCCAGCCGCGTTTACCCCAGGCCGAGTTCAAGTCTTGCCAGGCCCGCTTGCCCCAGGCCGAGTTTAAGTCTTGCCATGCGCGTTTGCCCCAAGCAGAGTTAAGGTCTTGCCACGCGCGTTTGCCCCAAGCAGAGTTAAGATCTTGCCATCCGCGCTTGCCCCAAGATGCCTGCGACATATCCCTCCATCCTCGTTTGCCCCATGCAGAATTCAAATCTTGCCAACCCCTCTTGCCCCAAGCTGAATTCAAGTCCTGCCATGCCCGTTTGCCCCAAGCGGAGTTAAGGTCTTGCCACGCCCGTTTGCCCCAGGCGGAGTTGAGGTCTTGCCAAGCGCGTTTGCCCCAAGCGGAGCTCATGTCCTGCCAGCCTCGTTTGCCCCAGCCCCCGTGTAGATTTGTCCAGGCACGCTTTTCTTCTTCAGTTAATTCCAGTTCATTGTCGTTCTGGAAGGATAATTATACATTATAAAGTCGACAATTCACATCAAAATTTTCAACAAGTGGATTGCGAATGCTCAACTGTAATTCCTGTTCATTACAAAGTGAGCTGAAACATTTGAACAACAAGTAATATGAAAGCAATACCATCGTGACCTTATCGTACTCAGACGTCATGAAACGGCGTGGTAACATTTTCAATAAAACCCAAATAGAGGAAACATGTCGTCGATATGCTAACGATTACGGTGCCATCAGATACTGTTGCAAACAGACTGTCTCCCAGTTTTAGTACCCAGCTTTAACGTAAAACCATTGCTTTATACGCCGTATAATGAAAACACCCTCTATTAATATGTTTTTTTTTGTTGCTCACATCAAAGATATTATTTGGACCAAAGAGCTAGCTCAAAATAAAGACAGTATTGAATGACACAAGAAACAAAGAGGCAAGATCCTTCCAATTCGGGAGCTAATAAAAACCCAGTGCACAAACTTAATTCACAAACGGTTACGAGTTCGTAATAAAGTAACTTCTCCGGTTTATTTATCGCCCATTCGTATCACACTTCTCTGAATCCCAGAAACGAGTGAGAGAGCTCGTTTCTCGGAGGACAGAGGGCTCCTGGCGTAGATTTCACGCCATTTGCGAGTTGGTTTATTATTCTATTAAGAGCTGGCCGACGGGCACTGAGAATGTTAATTGTACCAGACAGGAGCTCTGTTTGTAACGCCGAGAATACTTAGCGAGTATTTTGTCTTCATAATGGTCATGTTTTCCTTTGATTATTTATTCCTACAACGCCAAATCACGCGGGTCAGCGCCGTGGGTGAGAACTGCTGATGGAAAAGTATGTATACTATTTGAGAACTACTTTAGACAGTAACAGTAAATCCTTGGAAATTGTCTGAAAAAAATATTATTACATCGTCACTCCAAGATAACGAACAAATAAAATGCCAGCCTACCTTTCTCTATCTTCTATTTCTGCCGAATGAAAAGACCTCACTTGAAACTCTACTTTCCCATACTCTACCGTTTGGATCTGAGAGTACATTATTGTGTCATCCTACTAAAGCTTGCTCGCTGTGTGACCGGAGTCTCGTTCCATTTCTCCTCTAAAAGGCGGTTAAGAAGTTCCGCTTCAAACTCGGTTACTTCCCGCCGTTTCGACCTCTGGCGTCGCTTTCTCTGCGGCTTGTGTGCGATGCAATGTTCTAACTCAAACGCGTTTAGGTTTCCAGCTTTTTAGATTAGATTGTTTGCACAGCTTATGTTCAAATTTAATTCTAGTACAAGAAGCAATAAGCACGTTCACGAATTGATGTAAGTATTTGTTAGCGAAATTTTCTTTTGTGTTCATTTATAACTTTAAGTAAAAACTGATTACAGCTTCTTTACGTCCGTATCCTTCGTGTAGTTAATATATAAGGTGTAATCAGTTAGTAACACCATTTTTAATATGACAGTTAACCCCTTTTCATCGCCGAAACATTGAGTTATATTAATTTTGATGTTGCCTTGAAAAGGTTTACAAATAGAAGCAAAGAACGATCATTTAGCAATTTTGAAGATTACAATTTGACCTGGATATTAAGTCTGGTGATGATAATCAAACGGTATCTGGTAACTTCATACGCCAATATTTTACGCGAATCACTAACATTTCACGCTGGGACAGTTTTCTTGTCTTTGACTGGACCTGTAGCCTTTTTCAACCGGAACTTGTACTTTTTACAATTTGTGGTTTCTACGAGTATAAATGATGCGGAGATCAGTTTGCTGTCGTTTTCGAATCGGCATAAGAAAGCATCCGATGGAAAATGGCATGTCCAAGAACCGCACGTGACCAAAATCCATTTCGATACAGTGCTGAAGTCCATCAGTGAGAACGCGATGAAGGTGACGAAGGGTGCGAGTAGGCTCACCTGTGGCGCCGCCACTTCGTGGTGGGCGTCGTCCGCGACCGCAGCCACGGCCAGGGTGGTGAGGGCGGACACCCACAGCGCAGCCACGCAACAACGCATCTGCGGACAACGGATTAACAGCCACAATTTAGCAATGCAGTCTGAAATCTAAGCGACGCTAAAAGGGAAAGCACTGAAGTATACCTCACACACATACACGTCGTATTACTTTACCGATGGATATTCGATATTTTTAATTGAAAAAGAACACCTATTCGCTGTCTATTTAAAATTATGCAGTAGGTAATTTTTCCTTTCGCAGTATTTTCCCTTGTAATTGTTTTGTTCACATGACCTCACCCCCACTCTTAGGTACTAAGTAAATAACATAGACATTTCATTGAATTAATTCATGTGTTCACTCAGAATTCGAATATTCCCGTAGTAGTGTAGTGAAATCAAGCATAAAAAGTAGACAATTAAAATGTGAGATTATAAATCAAAGGGTACCTAGGTAGTACAAAGTCTCAACAAATTAAGTAACAGAATTTCAGAGGTAAGGAAACTTTGGTGGAGTTTCCGCCGAATGGAAGCGAAATGCCCGTTATTTTACTAAGGCCCAAATTATCAACAAGTCTGCGAAATAACTTCAGGTAAATTGGCGCGGCGGACTTGACGTGGGATTACTGCCTTATTTGAGCACTGGAAGATGAATGAAGTTGCTCGGAATTAAGCCAAGTAATTCACTTATAATGGATTTCCGCCTGATTTCCGCAACCTGAGTTCCGAACAAGGAAAGTCTGACAATATCTCACTTTAGGCGAGGCCTTACTCAATTTTGAAGTTTTTAAGCTCAGGAAACCAATTAAAATATAATAAATAAATATATTAGAAGTAAAAAAAAAACTTACAATTAATGAGATTTTATTTTAACTTAACAATTTAATTTTTTTACTTAACAATTTTTTATTTAACAATTAAAGAAATTTTATTACAAAAAAAAAAATTATGACAATAAACGCGTTAATATTGAAACGCGATTACAAATAATTTGGTCGATAAAAAGAAAATCGCGAAGATGACACTAAATAGCATCTTTACTTGTCACGTACTAAGAGAATCCATCATGAAACCACGTGAAAGTTATACCAATAAATGGGGCTTTTTATAAAGGAAGTGATTGGGAACTTCATTTTCTATTTCCGTTTTCACGTTTTTCCAATAAATGAAACAGAAAAACTAGCAGTTCAAGCGCTCTCGGCCACCAGTATAACCACCTTAGTACAATCTGGCCATAAGTGGTGATAAACGACGTATTATTTATCAATTGACCCGCTACTGAGATTTAATATACAGCGCTGCATCGCGGCTCATTGTCCCGTGTGCGACGTATAAATAGAGCGCCGCAGCGCTGCAAATGCCACCGCGTGCAATAGGTTATAATAATATAGGTCGTAGGTCGGGGAGTCCTTTGTGTCTATTTATATTAATATCCAGTATACACACGCCTTAATTTGGAGCTACTCGACACGATAATAAAATAAAGCGCCTCTAGTTCCAGAGTTTTTTTTTTTTATTAGCGATATCGGCAAGCGGGCATGAAAAGCGTCATAGAATTAACTTTACAGAATTAGGTTATTTAGTTTAGTCTGATCACGTTGGGGTATTCTGATCATCTTGGTCCTACAACAGATGGTAAGCGCAACGCTTACCAATTGCAGTGCCACCCAAAACTTTAAATTGCTAAAAACTAAAAAAAAATATAAAATTAACTCGTTTATAGCTTAGTTTGTCTTCCACTGTGCACTTAATGAAACTTCGAGATTGTGTTTAAAATGAAATTTCAAATGCGAAAGTACAGGTTGTTATAAAAACGATTGCTCTTTTGAACTCTAAAGAAAAACACAAAGAAACTTAGAGGAAAACTGGAAAACTTATGGAATTCTATAAAAATGCTTTGTCAGTGGTTCGGAGCTGTTCTTTTAGATTCGTTCTTTGTTCAGCCATTCAGTTAATTCACTTTTAAATGTAGTTACCTACTGTGTTTGTTTCTTTATTTCTATTTTATAACAACATAAATATAAAATATGTACATTATTATCATTGTTATACCTACTGTGTTTTCGTGAAAAGAATACTTGAGCAATTCGTGAGAATCGTTTCCATCGAATGAAAACCGTGCTTGAGCTTTTCATGTTTGATTTTATTCCATATAATATAGTGTCATTCCACTCTCAATACATCTGATATTTCTTGTGGTATTAAAAAATCTAATTAGTCAACAATGCGACCTTAGCTTAGCAGGTACCTTTATAATTTATTCATGTTTAAAAGTGCGTTTTCTGCTGTCAAAATAATTATTTGGCTATCGAGTAAGAGAGCTTTGTGGTTCAAATCTGCAAGGAAGCTTTATTTATACGTATACTAATGGCACGTTTAATTAATTTCATATAGTAAGTAGCTTATTACAATTCGTGCAAACGGTGCGTAAGAAACGGCTCATGTTGGCACATTAGTTACAGCGCACACTTGCGAATTGTTGCTGTAAGTCAACAAATTAGCGAAGGCAAGTTGCGAGTGTTTGCTGAGCCTTCCTCCGGGGCACCGCCACCACCCGGGAGCTTTAGCATGGAACACTACACTCTTAGCAAGGTTAGGGAGATATTGAGAAATCTAGACGACTCAATATTGCAATGAAAGGAAATAAATTGTTAATGCTCAGAAATTGTCTCTCAGTATGTTTCCTCTCATTTCACCAGGGATCTTAATAAAATGGAGAGACATAGAAATCGTAATAAGATATCTTATCCTTTTTATTGTGTAGTTTTTATCCACGCAGACGTATATCTGCTATTTCCCGTATTCTAAAAAACAATAGCCAAACAAGTATCACCAGCCGAACGTGACACACCACCAAGTTTCGACATTACGCCATTGTAGTCACCATTCACCGGCGACTACTCCCGGTGACTGGTCGGACGGACTCAGTGTGCGTCCAGCCGATTACGATAACCTCGAACATCTTGGCAATGTTCAGTGAAACGAAGCTAAAATGTTAAACATGATTACATTTGTATTTTTCTGCTAGTTAGGTAATAGGTAACTGAAGCCCGTCAAAGGTCAAGTTATTTTTGTATTACACATGCTGATTTGATAAATTTGATTATTTTTTTCTTTTTTTATGGCATAGGTAGGCGTTTAGGCACTATCTCGTCTGATGTAAAGCCAAGATGCGGCCTACGATGGTGCACTCTAACCTAGAAGTAGCCTGTTCAGTGTTCACTCGTGAATTGAAGTCTCCAGCGGATCTAACTCCAACTACACAACTAACGGGAAACACAGAATCCGGCAAGGAGTTACACTCCTTAGATATTATATTCCTTCTTGCACTGCTACGACCGAACCGCCAACTAATTCGAATGTACGAGTAAATGCCTAATACATTTCCTTCCCTATTTCGTGCCAAGGATTTAATCACAGAAAGTATTTGTCGAGCCCTACAAACTTTCATTACCGACTCCAGCCAAGCATAGCCGATATCTTCCAGCCTAGCTTCATACTAAAGAGTCGATCTTTTCAAAAAAACGTACGACCAGGTGCGGCTTTGTCGTTCCGCCATGCTTCAAAATCTTCAAATGTATTATTATTTCCAGCGTCGCGCTTCTGTATAATGACGCGCTTTCAATAAAGGCGGAGACGCATAGAAGCCCTGATAAATTCTCAAATGTCAAACACCTGAATATTTTCCGAATGAACGTCAGAGTTCGACAAAGACGTATTCAAATCGAAAGGGCACCAACTGGAGAGGTGTCGCCAGGACAGTACGAGTATCACAGTACTATGACATGAATGAAATTGCATCCGGCACTCGATTCGACTTATTCTGGAGATATTTTCGAAAAAGCTGCAAATAGCGTTAAAGTGTGAAAATAAAATGTTTGGAAAGGGCTGGACTGGTAGGTACTAACTTTGTGGGTTGTATTGAGTGCAAGTTTGCGTGCTTGACTATATAAAAGTGAAAATAGGAACTACCATCTACAATACAATACTTGACCTTAGTGTCTTGCAGGATTAGGCATAATTCATACTTTGTAAATACATACTTAATATATTATTTTATATCATTCGTGGAGCAACAGCTGCTCTCTTTGGACTACTCTATAATGAACTCGATAGAGCCGTATTGATATAATTTTCCGTAAAAATATTCTTTGTTACCTATTCCATATACTATCTTGCTTGTCTCAAGACAAATGCGTTAATTAAGGGCCTTTAATATTTAAGGGCGGCATGCAGGATAATTCAGATAAGCCGACTGAGCGAGCGGACGACGCAGCTCACATAATCACCTTCCTAAGAAGGTACGATCGCGTTCAATATGAGATGTTCACAAGTAAGGTAGACATAGTAAGGCTACATTACACATTGCATGCAATTCTGTTGTTACTAACTAAATCTTAATTTGACAGCTCTAAAGTTAAAGCCATCCCTTTTGTTTTCATTAAGTTGAAGTGTGACACAATACCATTTGACAGGACTGAACTAAAATTTGTTTAGTTTGTAACAACAAAGTAGGCACTATTGTCATGGAAAATAGTTTTTGTAGGATAGTAGTAGAAATTTGTAGTATTTGTAGTAGAGATGTACAATCCGTAGGTACAATAAGTAGTAGAAGTGTTCAAAATAAACACATACATTAGTAAAACCATTCGCAATAGCCACTCGTACATTAGTAGAAGTGTTTCGCTGCGTCGAGCGGCGGTCGCAGGTGGCCTCGTTAGGGATGTTTAAGAAACTTGTCAAGTACAATACAAGTATGACAAAGGGTGACCCTTTGAGACCATTGTCTTTAATTAGGATGACAAATGGTAGGATTAACGGACGTACTGTGGGGACACCTTCCTTTAGAAAGAATTGGATTGTAGTGTGTTTGAGATGTTAGAGGATTACCTATTCTCGCATGCAGATATAAGTTCAGGTTCTTATACATTATAATAGCTCATTTAGATATAAGCTATCAGGTTCTTATGCATTAGAATAGCTCATCATTAGATATTTTATTTTATAAAAAAAAAACATGTAATTTCTTTACCCTTCAGTTTCATTCAGTGGTCCATACACTGTTATTCCAAGAAGCGAGCCACGAAGAAACCGTTCGCAGTTTTCATTTATTGTAGTCATTATATGTAGGTACCTTCGTGTAGCAAACGTACATACAAACCACCAGCTGAACGTTCCGATGTTATGTGAAACGGATAAGGTTCCAAATGGCTGGTTATTTGAGAACTTATTCGATAGCCAACGCGTCGACTGAATAATTCATTGTGATATAAACTGCGATCTCGCGACGAACGAATAGTTTAGAGCGGACCTACAATGAAAGTGCACGAATTAAGGCGGTGAACGAAACGTGGTGTTGAATTTAGTAACGTACTTAGTTATGAATTTTAAAACGCTTGATAATGGTTTAAAATACTACTATTTGTTCGAGGATATTAAAAATAGTAAAAGTAAGAATATACATTATGCATATTATATAAATATATATAACTAAAGGTTTAAAATAGCTACGCTTCCTACTTTTTATTCAAGGATGATAAAAATGCATTTAAAGTATGTACTCTGAATCTCTGAGATTACGCAATGTAGTAAGTAATTATACAAGTGTACTGACATTATTTTAACAACAAGGCTCAATTATTGTAGATTGTGCCACACGGGAGCAAAATAATGTATTTAGGGTGAGAGTGATTTTTGAATCGAAAGCGAAGCGAGTAGAATCCTAAGCGTAGCGAGGGATTCAAAGTACTTTGCTCGAGGGTAAATCATTTCGTTCCCATGTTCCCACCGACACATACAGATATTCTTAGTCTTCGCCAAATAGAACATCTGCACCTAATACCATCCACGCTCGCTACTCGCTTCAGCCTGAACACAACCAATTGGTCCTGTAACGCACCGAATTGAGAAAAATCGTTGCAGTTAACCTTCCATCTCAAGTCTGCTCGAAGTAGTCGCAAAGCTGAGGGCGGCTATTATTACGAATCTAGTTTCGTTTGTGAATTAATTTACACGTGTTTTCTCAACGTTACTTTGTAGTTCAATATTGAAATATGGAGCATTCATATACGTGTGAAAATATATAGTTTTATTGCTTACATTACCGTGTTATAAGAACATAATCACTTGGTATTATGTCATGTCTCGTTACGTAAATATCAAACGGCTTGCTAATGTTTCCAAGTCTTTACAACTTATAATAAGGAACTGGTCAAATGATTTGACAACCCCTTCTTTCAATTGCATATAATTTGCAATTGTTTCGTAAGCGTTAATAAATAAAGTTTGGCCCAATTAGTAATTAGCTCTGCCAGTAGGTCCGCCACTAGGACCCGATGACGCGACTTATCTGTATCTCTCGTTAGCTCCGGATGGATTCCGGGCATTTCACTTGAGACCCGAATCGATACAAATCGATTTTTTGTATCGAGAGACGAGAACAGCTGTCCTCGGGAATGACGGGGCGTCTTTATATGAGGATCAACGTTATATACAGAGTTTAGACCGTTTTAGGATACCCTGGAATGTGGATATTTTTCCTATTATTGAAGATTCCTTTTAAAACCTAGGTAAGTAGCTAGTACGAAACTGCTTGTTTCTGAGCTATTTTATCATAATATAATTAACAGCTCCAAGCGACGTAATGTGATTTTGGCATTGCAATTCAACGGGCAATGTCTCTAATGTTTCCGCCGTATCAAATAATTAATTTAACGGGCTGAATATTGCTACTGACATTTCACTATCCGACTGCAGCGCACGAAGAAACAGCGGCGAAACGGCGTAATAAAAGTTTCAGCTACGCGACCTTGAACTACCGGCTCTTACTACCAAAGAATATTGTACTATTAGAACGGTAAGTTACGCGCCGGCGATCTGTTAAATAAGCGGTTTAGCTAATAAAAGTTGGTCATTATTTTATTGAAAGAATAATATTATGTAGGTACATAACCGTTTAGACTTAAATAATATATTATACAATCAATGTACCTACTCGTATTAAGATGTGAAATTTTATTTTCTCATTCCAACCCAATATAACAAAGAGCTAAATTAGATGAACGGTCCTTCTACATTAACAGTTTTATTATTTAACTGATAAAATCCCAGAGTCCAAAATATGAAAATTCTTAAATAATATTTATAATCCATACTAATATTAGAAATGTGAAAGTCACTCAATTATTTAGGTATCTGTTTATTGTCTGTTTGTTACCTTTTCACGGCTAAACGGCTGAACGGATTTCGATGAAATTTGGTAGGTATAGGTATAGATTGGACCTATGAGATGGACATAGGCTATCTTGTGTCTCAAAAATATTGCCACTATGCGACGTTGACACACTAGGGCCGTGGGAGCAATAAGACATTACTTTGTGTGAGCATATCCGCGATATAATCGCAGCGTAATCGGGCGTTGCCGTTTCGTATTATGTAATTAAATATGTAATTCAAAATAATAAAATAAGCGCCATGTGACGTATCCAATACAATGCTGCCAGAATCTTGCACGTGGTAGATTTTGTGTCACTTACTACATTATCACTTTTACTCTCGTACTATACTATAACTGAATGTAATATTTTGGACATTTTTTCTTAAAGATATGAATAATTTGTATTGTAGAACGTGTTTACTTAGAACAAGTTAATTAATTATACAGGTTTAAAGTTTTCATCGATATCATCAACAAAGAAAAATAATGAGCCAGGTATACCAGTAAACAGATAAGAGCAAAAGAGACTTAAATAATTAAATAAGTATTTTATCTTAAATACCTACGTTATTTTGTTTCAATAATTATAGCAATAACTCGATTGGTTCTCGACGACAAAGACGACGCGATGACGATATGACGTGTTCAATCAAAGCAGAGTACAATACCTGTGGTACAACTGGTGCAGTACTTTTGACTGTTGTGCACTGGCAAGGCAATACAGTAATTATCAACTGGAACCTCCTTGATCGTGACGCGACACTGTCTGTCAGTGTCAGACTGTCACGTTTCGTTCTCTGTAGTCACCGGCTTTGGGGTAAATAAAAATTGTAAGATTCAAGAGTTGACGATATTTCATATTATGTTCAGTGTTGTGAACCGTGAAAACCGTTTTATTTTTCTATCACATACGTATTAAGAACATTCCAACATTTTAAATATAATTATTTTGATTTTTAGGTTGGGTCGGAGAGTTCCTGTTTTCACGGACGATGCTAAAAATGTATAGAGCAAAAACATCAAAAACGAGCTCACAGTTATTCTGGACGTGTATGTAGCTGAAAACGTGTTCGTGCTGCGCTCAAGCGTTTCCATGGCGAAGAAGTTTCGTAAGTATTGAACACATTGTTAACGTGCAACAAATTTCTTGGTACAAAGACCAACCTGAAAATTCTGTACTGTGCAGATGTTATTTCTTTTATACAGACGAGATGAAATGATTGTAATGTAAACCTGTGATTATTTATGTTCAGTTGTTATGTACCTCTACTCAAGACATTATACGCTACTACAGAAATGAATAGGGGTGGTGTGGTACCAACATTAGCAAATAACGAAGCCCTATTTATAGTACATCCAAATTTGT
This sequence comes from Hylaea fasciaria, assembly GCA_905147375.1. Classification (NCBI taxonomy): domain Eukaryota; kingdom Metazoa; phylum Arthropoda; class Insecta; order Lepidoptera; family Geometridae; genus Hylaea; species Hylaea fasciaria. The sequence continues at coordinate 9,783,596 of LR990211.1, read as the reverse complement.
GTAGGCATTTAAAAGTTATGGAGTTATTTTGGATTACAGGTACAAGGGCAGCTAAGAATCGCAAGAAAGAAAAATTTTACTTTGTGTGCTTCATTTCACCAGTGGAACCTATATACCTACCAGAACTTGTTCTGAGAAGGGTTAAAAAAATGCAAAATGCATAGATTTTTAATATAGGATATCTGTAAATAAATGTTTTTAAACCTAATGTAATCTTTCATTTCATTAATCGATCTAATATAATAATACGCAGTCATAGTCCGAACCTATTGAGTTTCGGGCTGCACCACGATGCACCACACCACACGATGACTGTCAAAATATCCTCGTTGGCTGGCTGTTAGAAAGCGTATTGATTGTGGTTCTAAAAAGCAGAAAAACTAGGTGGGTAATCTAGGCGCAATGGATAACCAAAAGGTCAAGAAAAATATTTTCCAACAAAACCAAACTACGGCGATCGAGAACCGAACTCCGGCTCGTCGTATCATAAATCCATCATAGTTACAACTATGCTATATTGCAATTTTAAAGACCGTCAAATTTTGATGTTCATATACTTCAGTTTTTCCATTTGCATATGACGTGTGCGTGTCATTCGTGTTCATTTAAATAGGATTAAGTTTTGATTGAGCTACTCTCAAAAGTGTAGGCATGAATTCATAGATTCAAATATGTTTGATATGTGCTGAGACCAAGTTGGAAAACCTGCGAAGTTACCTAAATTAAGTTTATCTCTCGCAAATACAAATTACAAGTAAGTTTCCAAGAGTACAAATACTCTTGGAAATCTCTTGCTTAGCGACACCAGACTTTTTCATAACAATACCTATAATAAGCACCAATGACGATGATGCTATAAGAACTAGGTGGTCATTGCGAAGCTCACACGCATGTACTTAGATTGAATCGTCAAGATGGCCTACACAAAGATTGTCTCGTTATGTAGGTAATAACGGGAGCAACGTGACTGCTTGGCACTTCTATTTAAATTCTATTGTAATAAACGGGCTAGAAAAACAAAACACAGCCGCCACTGGCCGCGCCGCATCCAATGCTTGTTTTGCCTAATCAGTGCCTTGACAGACCAAACATGACAAGCGATGGATGCGGTCCAGTATTTCGGAAAAATTAAATTACGTAAAAAAATAATTGAAAAAAGTGACACAGGTCCTTCTAGCGGCGCGCCGCAGCGACTACTGTCGAATCGTATGGAAATGATAGAGAGGACACAACATGGCGGCTGGCGCGTCATTCTACTTGAACGAAAATTCACTCAAATATGTTTTCTTGAATGAAAATTGGCGCATAGTTGCTATATTATACACCAAAAACCTTTATTATTGTACAATGATTTCAAGTTCTTTCGATTTGAATAATGTTCTCTCATAAATTAGTGAGATTGAATTTAAATTGCTATTTTGAAGAGGTTACTTTGTAATTTTTTTCTATCGAGAAAATATCTTGTAATTGTGTTTCTGATACATCACGCCTAGAAAGTATATGTTCGAAATTAACATATATTTTTTCCACATTCCCAAGTTGTACGGATTTGTCGTAAGTGGCGTTCAAAATATGTGTAATCATCTCTACTCTCGACCTTAAGTTTATCGACCTAATCGACCTTTTTTTTGCCGAAGTAATTACGTACGTAATTCTAGTTTTGTTCGGAAATATCACCCCCTCAGAAATAAAAGGGCGTCATTACGTATTATTATGCATTCATTGCTGGTCAGTAGTTTGGTTTTCAGTTCCAGTCATTTTCTGTTTCTAGAAAGTGTCTAAGTATAATCACTACCCTATAATTTCTAGTCTTGGATAATGAACCCACTTCACTGTCAACTTGACTACTAGCCCCGGGCGATCGATAATGCAGTATTAATAGGATGACCCCAATGACAGCCTATATTGACCTACCCACCCCCCTCGTACCTTAGTTAAATAGCTGTCACGAGACGGAATTCATTCATGAATTATGGCTCATGTTAAAATGGCCAGTAGCAGGTCATCACACCTGTTCTTGACCAATCACTGTGTACCTCTCAAATACACTTTGCGTTAGCAAAATATGTATGGACAAGAGACGATTTGCAACTCCGGTTGTAATGGTTTTTTCACTACGTACGACTTTATTAGATTTAAATAAGTATTGGTATGCCTTTGTATAGGGGTATTCACGTCAGTGTTGAATGGGGCTGATTTTGGCTCAATTTATACAATGACGTCATACGTAATATTGCGTATTGACGTAAAGTTATAAATTTTATACTAATGATGTAAATGCTAAAATATAATGTGTGTGTTATTTGTATGTATGTGTTAATTGAGTGTACGGCTCAGCTCCCAAGGTTTAAAACGATGATTTTAAAACGACGTGCCTACTGTCTGTGTCCATACGCCAGAATACATATTATGCACTTTGTACGTAGCGCCATTGAACTTTACTAACTGCAGAGATAACGTATCTAAAGAGCACTCGAGTCCCTCCACAGTTTAGAGAGATTAATTAAATTTTGTATCAGGTAGTCGTGTCGGACGTCTGTCCCGTGCCGTCGCGGGCCCGTCCCCGTTTGATGCGGATCCGAATTAATCGCGACGACATTTACCATAATCTGGGAGCTTATGGTAATGGCAGCATCGCCGAGTTGGTGCCCTTTATAATTATAATCTGCGTCTAATATGGGAATTGTGTTCGTTGGCGTGGACGGGTTCTCAGGAATATTGTTGTCTTCATTTGGAAATGTAGTTTCTTAAAGGTGCGGCTTTAATATATTACTGTTTTTTGTTGTTTTGGTCATGGCTTCGCACGGTTTGTGCATTTAGTCAGTGTCAAGTATTATAATATGTAAGTATTTATTATTTTCAAAATAGGAAAGTCATAGTAGTATAGCAATCGTCGTGGTCAAGTAGTTAAGTCAATTTTCAGTCATAGTCATGAACTCCTGGAAATGTAGTTTCATAAAGGCGTCAATCTGTCAGCTAGTGACCAGCTCTATAGCTGCAAGGTCTATGTTGATTATTGTAATTGGCCACGGCCGTGTAATTAATCGGAATAAATAAATAAATAAATAAATAAATGTTTGAGGAGTATAATCTGTGTGAAACTTTTAAAAAATAAGGCGCACATTATGGTATGTACTGCGAGTGAATGCGACCCACGCAGTAGGTATTCACGTTTTTAAAAACAATTTGTGCTCAACTTTTACAATAACTCATTGAGCATTATGATTCTGATCGCGTAAACTTTCCCAATTGCCATGCAAATTATTAGCCTAAATGCCAAAACAGTGGGGAGTTGGGGACTCCGTACCTACCCATGCTGAACTGGCTGATCAACAAAACGGTAGATTCTACTGATATTATAAATTGAGAAAAATGTTATAATTTACACGTCACTAAATTACAGTCATTAGTTTTTTTACACCTATCCTAATCCCTAGGAATCCTTGTTTCTAGGGAATCAGGAGACACGAGGACTGAGCTGATTTCTGTGATCCATCCAAATATTTCCCTTGTGTGGGAATCGAACCTGCAACCTGACGTTTCGCATCGACCACTTACGAAAGCCGCCACGTTTGTAAGTATGTATGTCCTTTTGTGACGCAACGTATTGCCGTGTTTTTTTACTTTGCAATGAGACACGTTCTCTCTATATGGAAAACCACGTGAACTGAGCCCAAAACAAAACGTAGAAGTTTTATAACCTCGTCCATTCCAGTCCGCCGCAAAGCTGTCAAAGAGGAAAGTAATTGAGTTTCTGGATCCTCAAATAAGCGTCCTCGCACGCTCCCACAAAAACACATTAAAAGCACAGTAATCACATTACATTTAGCTATAATCTGGGAGTCCCAGGAGCGGCGCAATCCGCGCCTTTAAGGACGAACGTAGCCTAAGTCCCGTTATTTTACGTTTTATTACGTTAACGGGCCACGGGCGTCGTGTGTAGGTGATAATGAGATTTTTTACTGTTTTTGCTCATAAAAAGTATAATTTGGAAGAGGTTGCAAATATGTACATTTGAGATAACCGGGACGGGTCCACAGATATTTTAAGAACCCTGCATTATTTTAATAATTTTGTCAATTAAATTGGTATTCAGGACGGTCTTGAAGTCAATGCTTAGGACAACCTGCATTTGATTGGATAGGTGTACTTACTAACTGTAATTGAGTTTGTGTGGAGTTCGAACTGAACAGTCAAAAAACAAAAACATAATGATAGTAGAACGTTATTTTGCTTTTTGAGAGATTGATAACTCTCTTTTGACGTTTTAGATTTTTTGTGATAATGGTGCTTGCAGTCCAGCAGTACAGCACGTCAGATGCTCTTATATGAATCCCATGGCACAGGTGGATTCAGAAGTATCTTAACACGTTCTAGTTTACAATTTATATATACACAAAGCTATACATTTTTCTGGAGAGTAAGAGATGTTCAGCCACTTTTTACGTCGACTGTACACTTCATCTGTCGCGCCATAACTGTCAGGTAGGTAAGCTATTTACAAAATAGATCAACTTTCTACGGACTGCAAGTCTTTGAAAGAGTATCCAAAAGTTTTTTAATTTCCTTCGAAGATTAATTAATTGAAGTTGAACATCACTTTTTAGCTTTGCGCACGTTCCCAATATTAGTTTAAAAGTTAAAGAGTAGGTAAATATCTATATAGAGCTTACCTTGTATTTTTTAAATTCAGGTTTATTCGTGGCACTAGCCTAATCTATTGTATCTCCAGGTAGGAACCTACTGTGCTTTGGTGATCTCTGACAGACTAAACATTTCTGTAGACTACACCAACAGCTATAAATGTACAAACTAATTTTAAAACCATTGTATCTCAGAGAATAATATCAAAAAGTCTTTAATTAAATTAATTTACGCCTTTTCCACTTCACTGGCTGATTGATTTAGATACAGGCTTACAAGCAAACTTAAATTAGTGAAACTAGCGAGACGATCGCTCGCTAATCCCGGCTGATACCTTTCTCAGGCCTAATGGCTCTGTCGTCGGCGAATACGACTCGATTTACCCGATTATCGCCGTAATCGATTCGAGGGGATTCGAGGAACAAAATTAATTAAAACAAGTATCCGTCGATGTGACCGCCGACTCGAGCGGGAAAGTATTCGGGTGTTATTGAAGCTGTCCGTCTGGTGGCTGACGGTTAATTAGAGAGGTGATGACGTGCTCCTAATATCGTCGATATTAAAGTTTAGAATTTGCTCGTCAAAGTTGAAATATTACATATTATGTGGGATCGACCGTTTTGGGGGTGACCTAAATCTGGGGGAAATAAGTGCTGCGATATTTATTTATGTGGAAGCTCCGTATTTCGATGAAACTCAATCGTAACATCGAGGAATGAGTTATTTATTGTAGGATCGAGATACAGTTAGTTCTCACTATTAATTCAAAAGAGTTTGTAAAGTATAGATACCTAGATAAATAGATAAACTTGAGTGTACGAAATGCGATGTAGTCTTTTATTGAACACCACAAAACAAAATAACAATATAAAGAAATAAGTAGGTAGTAATAATACTTATTATTAATATGAATAAGTAAAAATAATACCTACTTTTTAAAACCCCATATTTTTTAAATGTATCACGCTGAACGTTTCTGTGTAAAAAACAGTTATAGTTAGAGTGAAACTTCTTAGTTAAAACTAAGTTACGAACGAGTTTTCTGCTTATTCCAAGAATTCGTAAACTAGGTATAGCACATATTGAAAAAGTTCGCGCAAGGTGCCACGATCGCTAACAAATGAATAATTAATCATTAGAACTTTGTACCGTAATGGGAATACAAGTGGATCTAAGGTGAAAGTTTGTATTAGATTAGTCGTTTCAGGACTCTGTAATGAGTCTGTAAACTCAGATTCTTCAGCAATCAGCATTTATTTAATGTAGTACAAATAAGTGCGATGCCAAAACTAAAAAAAAATGTACTTTTCAGAAACCAACCAGCTTGTGTGTTCATCTCATGCCGTACAAAGAACTGTTCTTGGTACTAAACTTGAACAGACTTGGTACTAAACTAAGTCATAAGTAGGTACGTTACCTACTTGAAACTGGCACAATATGCGAAAATCACCATGGAAAGAAAAAAAGAAGAAAGAATAAAATGTATGTTTGTAACAGCATATTTACCCAATTCTTCTTTTACCTACATTCATATTTCGTACAGTGCCATTGCAGTAAGTGGTATCATACTTCAGTAACTAGTCGACGAGTGGTTCGCGTTGCCGTTGACGTACATAATTGCCAGTCATTATTTACTTCGCAGACGGTCTTGACCCGTCCGCGTTACGTTTTCCAGGCGTTGCAGCTTATGAATTATCTGTATCACATATTATGATGTACACGAATAGTTTTATATGTACCTACCTATACCTTTTATGGTGTAATGTTACAGTGGAAGACAAACTGACGCATCTATCAATTAGATTATTTGTGGTACTATTGTAGTAAAGTTAGGTGCGACGATTTTCGGTATGGCGTGCATTTATATTACTTAACTTTTTCCTCTGCCAGCTTGAGTTCAATACACACGCAACTTGTTAATAAGCTCGGTAGCCGAGTCTCCGTAGACTGTAAACACTGGTTCTTAGGAGAGAACCGCCTCGGACCTGTAAACTTCGACTTAACTTAGTTAAGTTATCTGTGTTAAGTTACAGTTAATTTACTTCGTGCAATTGTACCCGGTGGTCCGCGGCACAACTGCACTCAAGTTAAATTTGATGTCTTAGTTTGAGTTTGTAATGGTCGAATGTTAAGTTATGTATTAAGTTAGTGATTTTATTTTTGTTATTCGTAAAACTTTATCATTGGAATGTCTAAACGCAAAATGACTATAAGTATAACAAAACGCCTCTAAAAATCAATGTCTACTTATGAAGAAAATTACTTGAAAAGCAAAATGTTTAACACTCGTATTGGCTAGCTGTACCCTGTGCAGCGTCTAAAAATAAATGCATTGACTTTATTTACATAAAATAAGGCTTGGAGAGCCTGTTCAAATGTGTTATAGGACAAATGCCCGTAAGCCGTAAGCGATGTGCGCTATTTCCGTTGTCGAACTATGCAGCGGAATCGATCCCGACGCATCATTCATTATTCATTGCACTAGTTAGAGAGGTCAGTGCACAAAACATAGTTTTGTTTTTATTCCATCTACTTTAGTTAGCGACAGTCGGTTGTGAGAACAAGTCTAAAAGCGTGCATTTTAATAAACATAATCGATCTATTTGATGCCTAACAGGTAAAATCATCATTTTTTCGTATATAAAATGCATGGCCGTAGTTGTGAATTTTATCTGTTTGAAAAGACGCAGTATTTAAGTACGAGTTATAATAATTTTTAATCCTAGAAATATCTGAAATTAGAAAGATTGCGGACGAAACTGCATAGAAAGCTACTAAAGCATAACGCAGTGCATGAGATTCGTTTTCTGACAAAAAGACGTTTGATGAGGCGTCCGACGGACGGCAGTCGTCCTGGTTTGTAATTAAGGCGAGTCACAAACAAACAAAATGGTGTACTATGACTTGGATGACTCCCAGATGGCTTTATGCTATTTGGTATATACATAATATGTTTAGCCCAAATTAGTACGTTTTAGTAGTGTCCTGTGTGGCGCGGCGTTAGGCGGAAAAAGGCATTAACGTGGTGGGGGATATTAACGTGATAATGAAATGGATACAAAGCTTGGTAGGTAGTGTCTTTATTTACTCAGTGTACCTTAATTAATTCGTCTTCTTTCAAAATAAACATATAACTGCAATAACCTCATCGGAAATCAAATAAATTATATGTTGTTGAAAACAACGCATTGTGGGAGTAAAATTTGGTACCTAAATTTTGTAATTGTTTTTGAATATTAGTTTTTTTTTATATTCACGATACACTGTGTAACTTGTTTCAAGTCCCGATCGTAATAATTCATGGGTAATTTTCGCGATAACATCTTGGCTGCGCGTGGAAGCTAGGAGGAACCTCGACACTTGTGGACATTCTCCGTACAAGGTGGTATACCACAAGTGTTTAATAAACTTTTCATCAGCTTGGAAACTCATAATGTCACTAGATAAGAGTCACCTAGACTATAAGGCCAAGATTATTAGACGCTGCCTAGGCAACGTCCTTATAATTTTTATTATTATACACTTCAGTTATCTTTATTACAATATTTGTATATACACCTATAACATTTTTTTAAACTTAGTGTAGAGTCAACCGGAAGTGGTTATATAGGGCTACAGACAGAGGAACCTCCTGACAATTCGTCCTGTGTCGAGAAGTACTGCCTTCAGCAATCTGCGTCCAACCCTTAATCCATCATTTATATTTTATATTATAATTCTTGTGTGTCTCTTTATTTATTTTTATTTAAACCGTATAATTATTATCTCTTATTTTTCTGTTGCAAACTCTGTTATACAATTATTAGTCAGACATTTGTCAAATACCAAAAGTGATTTCCAAAATTAAATATATGCGGCGTTTATAGCAATAAAAATTCAAGCGACGTAATGTCTATGTACCTATGTGGACTTCTCTCATCTGACATAAGATCATGGATCTAAGACCTCACTAGACTTAAATGGATCCACTGTAATAGCGCCGTCAGTCGTGAGACAGGTTCGTTTGCTGGCTTTTAATGGGGCACGGCCCTTACTTGACTGTTCTATTTACTGTAAATGGACACTTGATTAGATGTTTTTCTAAACAATTCCTGACATTATTGACTTGTAAAATGGGTTACTTCCTCAATTAATTTCTTTTGAAGAGTATTTTGACAAGTAACTCAAACTTTGAGTCCATTGTATTGTTTCACAGTTATAAGTAAATACAACGAATAGTAAAATAATAATTGGGATGTAACAAAAACGAAAGAAAATTATTTTCTCAATACGTTTTGTCTATTATTCAGTTTATTCAGGGACCAGGCAATGTCTGTATATAATGAGCTGTAAAAAAAGTAATGTTTGCAGTTTAATTCCAGCTCATAATTCTGTATTCATCGAATATTAGTAAAGTAAACAAAGGTATTGTTTTGCGTACGTTCACCGCAGTATTTGTAAGATACAAATTTTGTAATATGTCATCGCTGTCAGTCCGGCGCACTACTGAGCTGAAACTCGTGCTATTTGGCGACGAACACGCTCCGCGACTCGAAATGAAAATACTTGTAAGGAGGACTTACTATGTGAATTTGTTTCATGACTTCAAAATGCTTGTCAAACAGGTATTAGTCATTTTATTTGCCATTTTATAGCTAGCTACCGCCAGAAGCGGACGTTAGTTAATGTCTTAATGATCAAGTTTTGAATTGTTTGGCAATAACGAAACCTTAATTAACATGGAACGTAATCCAGAAGTAGCCTTGTTAACAAACGAGCATGATCAATTAAATTATGATTTCTGTCAATAAACAATAAACAAGTTTTACATAACGGTATTCAAATTATTCTAACTTCGGTCAAACCCCTACGCACAAATATCCGTCATAACTATATAACTCTTAAGGTTACATTTCAGTGTATTTCCATTAAATAAATCGATGTCAATACAATAGCACGCCTACAAGGTTCATAAATAATTTACAGCGATTTCAAAATTAGAGGTTAAGCAGGTCGCCGCGCTTTCTGTGACATGTCTTTTAAAAAGAAACTTCGTTCGAAACTGCTTTAAACTCCTTATCTGTGAGCGTCGAAGTGTTCAGTTCTATCTGGCCACACTGGGCGAGGTTGTTCGAAGCCCCCGCCGTGATGATTTATGGCCCCGTGACGACATCTCACTTTAGATCATTTTTCATAAAACTTGACTCGATCGGAAGCGATAGCTTGGATGATAAGATGAGATTAAAATACGTTTCATCGATTGGTACTTACGGTGGCCGGAAGGCACCCCTCGCTAGAAAATGGCAAAGCAACACCCTGGGTAGGTACCTTGTTACTATGTATTTCACCGTGTTCTAGTTTACACTTTTGAATTATAATTTTATATTTAGTAGGAATATACCACAAATTTCAGACTTGAATGGGGTGAAAAAGTTTGGAGTGATTATTATGTGGGCAGTTCGGAGTTTTGACTTCTCGCAGAAGTTTTAATATTTGATTGATTGACAATACCTACTTCTCTTTGTACTTATTCCTTCTTCGAAAGTTACTAATAAAGTTACTCGCCTACAAAAGTAGGTACCAAAAGGTTACGATTGTTAACTTCAGCAATGTTAGTTATATAAATAACTAAAGTATTAAATGTACCTACAAAACATAATGAGATTTAGAAGTGAACAGTAATTGAAATACATTTTAGTACAAATTATTTTCATTCCGTATCTACCTTGTAAATTACACTACGAGTAAGAACAGTTTTCATTACTTAGCAACTATCCATAGACAGTCTACAAGGACATCGTCGGTCGTAAAAAAAAACATTTTCACCGCAAGAAAAACTAATTTCCGCTGCGCATTTCCAGCGAAAAACCTGAAAAATGAAATGCAAGTTGTGCTGATTAAACGTGTACACCCCCTCCCCCGCCCCTAATGAGGTGGTAATGAGCCTAGCGCCGCAAATTGTGTACCGGTAGAGTTGGTAGGAGGTACTCGATAAGCGGACTACGCGAGATGACAAGATTTTTTAAGGGCTTAGCAGGGTGTATTTAGTAGGTAGGTTAGTAGATCGGAAGCGCTTGTCGTGTCATTGTGTTAGTAAGGTCTTAAGTTTTTTTGCAGGTTAATCTTAATTCATTGTTTATAGGGCGCTGGAGAGATGTTTATTATCAGATCGCTGTAACCTCCTTCCGGATGAGCCTAAAGTTATTAGCGTGACGTAAAGCGCTTCTTGAAATCACGGGAACTTGCTTTTTCTTTACTTTACAGGCTATTTACCATGAGCTCATACGATGTTAAGTGAAAATGTGGTTGAAAGTAGTATACATGCTGGAAGGGGACTGGCTTTCACGGACCGCTGTTGACATATCCTGGCAGAAAGTAGGCGATAGGTTTTCTAGCTAGCCTAGAGTACTAAATATAGTGGCATTTTTAACGGGGTTTTTGTTCCTCGTCACACCATTCATCAAACTTCACCGTAGGTACAAACTGAATTGCCAGCATTAAATGTATGTTATTAAACGTTTAGAAATATAAGAAATGGATGATAATAAATAATTATCGCTGAAATCGAATCATGTCTGCATTTATAAAGATGGACAGGCTCATTTGTTATTTAAAACCAATCGTGGCTGCCCTTTTCAAGCGCTCCGTCAGTTTGAGCGACGGCCGAAAAGTCTGCAAATACAGCGTCGGAACGCCAATGAAATTTTATTAACAAAAACCGGACGGAACCAATCGCCAGTTCTTCCGGGAGACACCGTTCAAATATTGGTCGAATCAAAATTGAAAAGTTCATATTTCACGCGATATCTGCCGACGGCAGCCACCCCCGGGCGCGTTGTGCTGCCTCCAATTCGTTGAATTCGATAATACTCTCGCAAGCTCGATTTGTAAATGAGTTCGAGTTATGGACTAAACAAATTTATTACTTAAATTTAAATTGGGTTTACGGTTAAGTTTACGAGATCGCTGTTGCATTTTTGCCAGAAATATGTGTCTACGAGAACTTTGTTGCCGTATGTACGCTTTATTCAACCAGAAATTATATATGAATGACGCGAAATGCGATCGATAGACTATCGCACAAATACTGACGACACTTGAATGGATTAGGATTAGATTATTTGCGATGCGATGAAGCCCATGCAGTGCTGGCCTCTGCCAGCCGGTGGCACTGCACGTTGATTCACCGCAGTTAAATGTTATTTGTAGCCACTTATGTAATTCTCATCTGTTCATAATGTTTATTTAAATAGAAGGAACATAGGCCTAACTGCTGGTAAACGTTCACCGCTGCCTATGGACCGGACATCGCCTGAGCATTTCCAGTGCGTCGCCTAACTTTGTTAGAAAGGATGTCTTACATTAGAAAAGTTACAAGCGTTTTCAAAATAGTTCAGTGATAGCTTTTGCGGGAATTTCTTGGGCCTTGTGAATTCAAACAACATTAAAATTAGGCGGGCAACAACTGCTCTGTGGATTATGTAACTAGGTGTTGTCGAAAATTTAGCATTTGTAAAAGAATTTGATAGACGGTCCACGCGTCTCGGACGTGTTGAAGTACGTCATACCCATGTTAATACTTCAAACTGAATACCGTTTAATCCGTTTGATTCACCAGAAACGTTCATACACACACGTATTCCAAAGAGTAGGCTCAGCCAACAGGCTCAATTATCCTGATTATGATCCGCGGAATCGCAGAGCGGGCACGCGCCGCGGTCACAGAATAATAAACTAGTAAACTAGTACCGCGGTTTGTGACTGGTTACGTACCAGTTACTGGTACTATGTACGTAGGTGTTTCTAGGCGAAACGTGAACAAACATACAAGAGTTTTTTTTTATTTAGTGTGGATTGATTCAAGTTTCACCACACAGCATTAAATTGAGATGATTTTTAGGAGAACCGTTTATTTAGCTTTCCCTTTCTGGTTTTATACGTTTAAAGGGTAAAAAAATTACTTGAACATACTAAAAATATTAATGTTATTACTAGCTCGAACTATGCTTACACAAAGAGCCTAAAACAAGTTCATTTGTTGATTTGGCCCAATCCCTATTCCAATAATTTCAGTCATATTTGTAAAAAAAAGTGTAAAAAAAGTAGAAAAGTAAAAAATGTGCTGCCAGTGTGATGGAAATATACTTAGGTATCCTGGCATTGACGGTAGTTCTTATTTCTGAATCTCAACTGAATCCAAAAATATGTGACTGCATGTGTCTGATACGATCACGAATCAATAAATAGCGCTCAAAACCCACAAACAAAGTCAAAAAATGCGTACAAAATAACAAAGCTGATCCCTAGCTATTTTCTAACGCATACAAAGAGAAAACAAAGTATACTCGAGAATTTTTATGAATAGGCGAATACAAAGCTCCCGGTACGCCACTTGCCTTACCCTCCTCCATGCCTCATTATACCTAATGGGAGGTAAACCAGTTTACAATAAAACTCTTGCATATTTTGTAGGTTTAATTGATAAGGAATAATGTCGAGTATACGCAGATTATATCGGCTAGAAAGGCATGAATAGGCATGAAAGAATTCAGGTTGGTGACTGCGAGGCGTGAGGTAGTGGATTCGACTCCCGCATATAGTAAAGAATTACCATAGCTCAGAGTCTGGCTAATAATTGTGGGTGCTCAATTTGTTCATAGTTCTTGATATCAGGGACCCCTAGCGTCAGGATGTATGAATGTGGATGCAATACATAAATTATCTTGCCTTCGTCTCCGAGATTTATACTGACCATGTAGTAGCCCTGCTACGCGTGAACCTACTCGCACACAGTATTTAGAGCTGTCAGAAGGAAAGAACAAAACCTGCTTGCCCCTCCCTCTAACACGGTTGGCCAGCCGGCCGCTATCGCCAAGCTAGCCTCATTCCTGTCCGTGCGCGCGCGGCGTTCGCACATAGTACAAAACTAGGGACCGTCGTCAGTTTCTTTTTTCTAAATGACTAAACGCAAGAGTGACGAGTCGGAGGAAGAGAGGTGGAGAAGGAAGTTGCAAAAATACGAATCTAAGTTACAAAAGAAGCGAAGCAGACGGATCATCTATTCAAGCGATGATGAAAATGGTGCAAATTTTGAAGGTAATTCTATAATTTGCTCACTGCCGCTACGATTATGCATTTTATTATTTTCTGCAAATTTTTCGCTTCGAGCTAATACGAGATATTAGCCAATAGCAATTTTCTGCTCAGAGTTAATACGAGATATTGACCCGTAGCTACTTTATTACTTGTTTGTACAAGTTGACTATGCGCAATGTTTGCCCAACCGCAAAAATCTTATTTGGTCGCTTAAGCTTTATAAATATGTATAATATATATTTTCCAGACCACCTGCAATCTGATCAGTTGTCGCAAAATGACGTCGATTACGCGAGTGACATCTACGCTAACATAGCTTCCACCGTCGTTGCTATGGATAATACCAACTTAGAATCCGCGGCAGATGTACCTACACTACCTACTGAAGCGGTTCCAGTTTCTTGCGCTGATGAACTTGTAAGTTCCGAAACTGAAAACGTTGATCCAGAACTATTACGGGCCCTTGGCGACTTTGAGGCGGAAGTTGTCGAGTGGGGTGAAAATACCCATGGGGATATTGCTAAACATTTCCAGCAAATTCTTTTAAACGGTTTAAAGAAAGAAGCTAAAGATGAACTGACCAAGAAATACTTATTTCCTAAAAACGTTCCTTCCATCAAGCCACCAACTCTGAACCCGGAAATTGGCGCTATGCTGACAGACACTTGCCGAAATAGGGATAATAGAATTCTTACAAAGCAACAGCAGATTGGAAGAGCTCTTTCCGCGTTAGGTAAGGCAATGAACACTCTTTTGAAAAAAGATGGAAATGTACCTGACGTCATACGCATTTTAAACGATGCCGCCAAGTTGATGGCTGACAGCCACTATGCTGAAACGGAAACCCGGCGTTCTCTGCTCATTCCTCTTATCGATAAGACCTTATAGACTCTTTTAAAGACAGGAAAAGAGATTGTTTTCTGTTTGGTGAAAAATTGGGAGATCTAGTCAAAAACTCTAGAGGAATAAAGAAAACCGGACAACTCATACAAGCGTCGACGCCGACCGCGTCCACATCGACGTTAAACTGGAAAGGCCCATCGTCTCGTGCCCGTCAGCAACGGAGCAGCCAACCTTACACGAGCCGGATCGGTGGGCAGAGAACACCGTACCCGAATCGGCGCCGAGCGCCCCCGCCACCGCCGCCTCCTCAGGCGCCGTTCTACCGCCGCGGGCCGCCGCCACCACCGCCGCAGCGACGCCCGCCACCGGCAGCGCCGCCGGCACCACGCCCGACTCCCGCCTACCCACCCCGGCAATAGATACGCAGGTACTTCGCGCTGGTAACTTACGGCATTTCTTACATGCTTGGAAATTGATAACTAGCGATGTATTTATACTTAGCACTATATCGGGCTACTCTATCCCGTTTAGCACTATTCCGAGACAGCGCCCGGAGGACTACCCAAAAAGGTCCTTTTCAGATTCTGAATCCTCAGCTATCGGGGCGGAACTCGCGCATCTATTAAATATAAATGCTATAAATAAATGTACACCGGAGCCTGGTCAATTCGTATCTGACATCTTCCTGGTAGCAAAAAGTGATGGAAGTGCTAGATTTATTTTGAATCTGAAGAAACTTAATAAATTCATTAATACTGAACATTTTAAGATGGAAGATATTAGAACGGCAACTCGGCTCGTGACGCATGGTTGTCATATGGCTACCATCGACCTTAAGGAAGCATATCTTTCTTTGCCTATTATTGTGCCTCATAGAAAGTATTTGCGATTTTATTTTAAAAATGATCTCTATGAATTTATGGCATTACCCTTTGGACTTTGTTCAGCACCGTATATATTCACTAAAATATTACAACCGGCCGTTTCATATTTAAGATCTTGTGGCTTCAAATCAGTAAGATTCCTTGACGACATTCTTTGTGTAGGTACTTTAAAATCAGATTGTTTAGAAAATGTAAATCGAACCTTGGAATGCTTAACCGATTTAGGGTTTGTTATAAATTATAAAAAATGTTCCTTGGAACCCAAAACAATCTGCACTTTTTTAGGGTTTGTCTTAAATTCTGAATCAATGTGTTTGCAACTACCCGATTCTAAAAGAAATAATATTATGCAGCGTTCAAATGCTTTACTAAGTTCAAAAGTTATTCGAATTAGACAATTTGCAAGCTTTCTTGGCACCCTGACTGCGGCTTGTCCTGCCATCAAATATGGGTGGCTGCATACCAAATCATTCGAAAGAGCTAAATATTTGGCGTTACTAAATAACCACAGTGACTACGACAAAGTAATGACAGTCCCAGTTAGTTTACATGTTGACTTATTGTGGTGGAAAAATAACATCTCGTCTGCCACCAATTCAATAGAACTGCATAAATATGTGCAAGAAATATTTACTGACGCCTCAACTACAGGTTGGGGCGCTGCCTCTGGTGGTGAGAGAACCGGTGGTCAGTGGAGCTTCACGGAGCGAAGTCATCATATAAATTATCTGGAACTGCTCGCTGTTTACTTTGGTCTAATTTCGTTTGCTGGTGGCAAAAGAAAATGTGACATACTTTTACGCGTTGATAATACTACAGCCATATCGTATATTAATAGAATGGGTGGTATACAATTTCCGTACTTGAACCATGTTGCCAATATGATATGGAAATGGTGTGAAGAGCGTGAAATATTCATCTATGCGTCATACATCAGGTCTAGTCTAAATTTCGAAGCCGATAGTGAGTCTAGAAAACTAAATCTCGATACAGAATGGGAATTGAATGATAAAGCTTATACAAAAATTATAAAATGTCTTGGTCAACCCGATATTGATCTTTTCGCATCACGACTAAATGCAAAATGTACTAAATACATTTCATGGAAAAGAGATCCATACGCTTACAACATTGACGCTTTCACTATAGAATGGACCTCCTATTTTTTCTACGCCTTTCCGCCGTTTGCCTTGATTTTGAAAACGCTGAACAAAATAGTTACTGATGATGCAACTGGGATAATAGTGGTTCCACATTGGCCATCTCAGGCATGGTATCCACTTTTCAAATCCCTTTGCATTAGCAGAATTATATATTTCCCACCAAGTAAATATCTTCTATCTTCGCCTTTCAGGTCAACACATCCCCTGCACTGTCAGCTTACCCTGGCAGCGACTATGTTATCAGGGAAGGTTTTAAGAGGAAAGGCATTCCAGAATCAGCCCTTAGCATAATGCTCTCTTCTATTACGGAAAATACAAAATCCCAATACTCATCCAGTTACAAACTATGGTGGGGGTATTGTAATAGGAAACATATTGATTTGTATAATGTGGAATCACATTCTATATTAGATTTTCTTTCGGAGTGTTTTAACTCAGGATCATCATACGGTACCTTAAATAATCATAGGTCTGCTTTATCTCTAATCTCAAATATCAACATTGGCCAAAATGATTCTGTGAAAAGATTTTTTAAAGGCATATTTAAATTAAAACCAACTTTTCCTAAATATACAATCACATGGAATCCTAGTATAGTTTTGGATTACTTGGCAGGATTTTACCCAAATGATGCAATGGAAATTAGCGTCTTAAGTAAAAAGCTGGTGATGTTACTGGCTCTGGCTTCTGCACAAAGAACGCAAACGTTGTCTTTAATTAAAATATCTAATATTAAGATAAGCAATGGTAGAATAGTAATTCCAATCAAAGATTTGATTAAGACATCTGGTATAGGACGAGCCCAACCAGTTATTGATTTGCCATTTTTCACTCAAATGCCTAGTATTTGTCCAGCTAGTGTCGTAAAAACTTATATGTCAGTAACCGCGTCTTACTGACCATCTACTGAAGACAAATTAATTTTAACTTATAAAAACCTTAAAGATCGGCTTCTTCCCAGACCATCGGGCGCTGGCTCAAGCAAACGCTAGGAGATAGTGGTATCGACACTACTTTATTTGGCGCGCATAGCACACGCCATGCTTCAACCTCAGCCGCTTCACGAGCCGGTATGAGTGTCGATGCCATTAGGAAAACTGCTGGCTGGTCTGGCCAGTCAGCAGTATTTGCAAATTTTTATAATCGGCCTATTATTGATTGTCATTCTAATCTGTTCAATAATTTATTGTAAAAAGTTACTTATTAGTTATTAATAACATGTTTTGATACATGGAAAATTAATGTTACATATACTATTTGTAGTTACCATGGTATTAAATAATATCTAAGGGGAAAAAATATATTAATTTTGAATATAATAAACTTTTTTATTTCCGTAAGGCACATAATATTACGTCTAAACTTACAACATTGAATTAAATCACTCTGAACATCTACATGGTCAGTATAAATCTCGGAGACGAAGGCAAGATAATTGAATGATCAAACGAACTTACCTAAAGTGAAGTTCGATCTTAATTATCTTGACTTCGTCGAAGAGATTTAAGGTCCCGCCCTACCCTATACTTCTTACCCATTATATTATATTTAAATCAATGTTGCTGTCCACTCTGAAAAGAATGAGGCTAGCTTGGCGATAGCGGCCGGCTGGCCAACCGTGTTAGAGGGAGGGGCAAGCAGGTTTTGTTCTTTCCTTCTGACAGCTCTAAATACTGTGTGCGAGTAGGTTCACGCGTAGCAGGGCTACTACATGGTCAGTATAAATCTCTTCGACGAAGTCAAGATAATTAAGATCGAACTTCACTTTAGGTAAGTTCGTTTGATCATTCAAAAATAATACTGTTTTTATAGAGCAACTGCCGCCAGATGCACAAAACGTGTAAAAAAACAAATTAATACAATCTTATCGCGTTAAGATTCAATCAGAAATCAAATTTATTTACGCGGAGACCATGTGTTTGGTTAATGTGATGGAATCGGGGTTTCCGTGGGCGGATGGACCAGCCGATAAATGTTAATTTTAAAATAAGATCTTTCTCTATTTATATGACATACTAAAGAATTCTACTATAATTCTATGTATATACCGTATACCTACTATATTTATTACTTAATTCAGTAAAAAAAATAGGGATCTGCATGACTCGTGTCCCGCCCGACCCTAGACCAAGCTCTACTGGTTTTTATTTATTTAAACTACTTGAAGGTTCATTGATAAGCACCGAAGCAATTAGGTATATAATTTTATGAAGCTTGACGTTTGATTCGTGTTGCGCGTGTTGCGACATGCCTTCGTCAACCTCCCCTCACGAAAGTGATTTGATGAATCTGAGTTTCATGACAACCCTGGGGAGTTGTTGCTAACCCTGCGCCGTCAAAATTATAAATTCAAACTCCGAACTCATTCTAGTCTCTATTTTTTCGCAGCGTTTTCGGCCAGTTTTGATTGATTACAACCTTATTACAGCCGTGTTTCATGTTGTATGCTATTTTTCCATATGACAGAACGATTTCTGTATTAATATTATTTCCACCTACCACTTAAATTTATTTTTATCAGTTTCTATTATATAATATATATATTACGAGTATATAATATACTTTGCAGATTATATCTTCACCAAAAAATTGAGACAAATCATATTGGAAATCCTACAATTAAAAAAAACGTAACAGATAACTATAAATTAATGTATTTATGCCCCGGTTGAGTTAATTTCAAAATGATTTAAATAATGCTTCCAAGTTCCGTCGGTTTGTGCATAAACCAATTTCCAACTGCTACTTCAAGGATGAGTCTCAGCTCCAAGACCCATC
The DNA here is from genome assembly GCA_905147375.1 of Hylaea fasciaria. Lineage (NCBI taxonomy): Eukaryota > Metazoa > Arthropoda > Insecta > Lepidoptera > Geometridae > Hylaea > Hylaea fasciaria. Next base: position 9,764,209 of record LR990211.1, on the reverse strand, counting down.
AGTCGAGAGTGCTGCATCTCAAGCCAAGAGAAGCAGTGTCACAGAAATAAAATACGATAGCTTAACCCGCGACAATCAGCCGAAACCCTTAAGAAATAGAGGATGGGAAATCTAAATCTATCACAGGATTATGTTTTTTTAATTCATTATATTTTTTACGACGTCACAGAATACCTATTAAGGGTATTAATAGGTATACCGTGGCATCATAAGTATTAATAAGTCATAAGTATTAGTCATCATAAGTATTAGTAATTGTTCAGAATAAGGCTTGGTGGGTTCGCGATTTGTCTTAGTAGGTGTAATTTTTATTTAGTTTAGGGCTTGGTGTCATGTTAATGTGGTTCATTTTAAAGTGCAAAGTGATTTTGCACGGATCTCGGAGCGTTTCAAGAGAGGAGCGCCATCGGAAAGTAATTGCTTTTGCTGTCAACGTTATTAGGGAATTCGTAACTATGATTTGAATGTCTTACTGAGTGAAGAAGCTTTTTCAAAATATACACAGCTACCTGAGTACCAAGATAAGCCGTCCTGATGGTGAGTTTCACGCCTGCCTGTAATATCTGCAATGCCACCTGGAGCTTTGCATTGCAAAACCATGCTCACGCTCGTTGACCGTCGTATAACAAAAAAAAAACCGGTCAAGTGGGAGTCGGACATCATCTGTGAAAATTTCAACTGTCTAACTCCCAGTTTCTGAAACGTCAGTCAACGTTGACAAGAGATTAATTCTATTGCCATCCTTGTCATTTGTTTAGTGTTAGATAGAGACAACGATAGTTTTAATCTACTGTCAAAGCCAACTAGCGTTATAGAAACCGGGGGTAACTATCGGTTCATGAGATACAGCCTGGTGACATGCGGATAGACAGACGGATAGCGGAGTCTTAGTAACAGGGTCCTGTTTTACCTTTTGGGTACGGAAACTTAAAAATAACTTAGGTATGTATAATGAATGCAGAGAATCGGTATACAATTTAACATCAACTAACGAAAATAATACAAACAAAAGCAACTGTGTAATTACACGTAGCAACTGTGCTTTCTATTCCAGATGGGCTCTCTATTGTATGAGCTCCATTAGAATATGAAACGGACATACAACGCCACTACTAGTGATCCATCTTGTTTGACCGCCCTAGCTATACGCACGGCCGCCGCGCTAGGGCGGATGCTTTTTAGGGTTCCGTAGCCAAGGGGTAAAACGGGATCCTATTACTTGAACTTCGCTGTCCGTCCGTCTGTCTGTCACCAGGCTTTATCTCATGAACCGTTGTAGTTAGACAGTTAAAATTTTCACAGATGATATATTTATATTACCGCTATAACATCGATTACTAAAAAACAATAAAACCAATATTTAAGGGTGCTCCCATACAACAAACGTGATTATTTGCCATTTTTATAGATAATGGTACGGAACCCTTCGAGCGTGAGTTCGACTCGCACTTGGCCAGTTATATATATTCAAAACGGAAATATTTATTGTCAGCAAGCAACAATATTGCACTTTTACACTATAATTATTTTCATTACAACTTAAGATTTTCTGAATTACAACGTGTTTTCTCGAAAAAAATATGTTAACGAAGGAAAGATTGGTGCGATTTAATAATCGAACCCTATAAACACGTTTAAGATGTAAACCTCTAATATTATTAGAGTGGAATATAAACAAATTCCTATGAAGTATGTTGACGTGTCGGCTGCTGAGGTGATGTAGGTATACCCTGTTGAATTCTGACAGCTACGTAAACGTGTTACAATGTATCTACTCATGTCAGTAGTCATGTACCTTGTAAACCTGCCAAGCGAGTATTTGTAAGCTTGTTTTACTACATTTACATAGTATTAAAAGCTCATTATAATTAATGTTGCTCTGCAGAATTCTAATCAAAACCGAAACATCCTAAGCGTGTTCAAGCTTATAGACACAGATAATAACAATACTGAATAATGAGGATCTGTTCCATTTTGAGATTATTTTATTTAATATTCGAAATATTGTTTTGTTATTTTACTGACTAACGAGGCGAGCAGGTCGTTTATAAGTCGGTAAGCGCCTATGCCCTTAACAGTTTTGTTACCAAATATTGCGTGGTACAGCAGTGCGCTGCTTACCCGGAGACTTTGGCTCTATCTATCTTACCACAAAAGATTTTGACCACAGTTGAACAGATGGGTCTAAATATTTTCTCCACAAATCGACGTCTAATCGACGCTTTTTCTAATTAAATAACCAATTTACAAGTAGAATAATCAGGAATACCAGGATTGAGTATGAAAACGCGAGTGATAGACGTCGATTTTGTCGAACAAAATTGTAGAAACCTCTGTTTAACTTTGGTCTAATCTTTTGTGGTAAGACGGTATATCATACCTAGTGATTTCACTGGAAAAAGTATACTACACAGTACACAGCAAAGATTATTATATGTCTTGTCTGCGGTACACAGTGATGGCTGCACACTACTGCTTGCCAGATTGCCAGATGAATACCTGGCAAAGGCACTTCCCCAGGCAGAAACTTGCAAAAGAAGACTATATACCAATGCAAAACTTATGATGGTTAGCAAATATAATATTCATATAATACATCATGGATTAAAAAGAAATACAGAATTGTGTAGACAGCACATAGCTGACGGGTTTAGCTTTCAATACGAAACTGTTTCTACAGTGGACAGCTCGTAACTGCTTAAAAGCTTGGAGTGCGGTTGTAAAACAGGATGTAGGTCGTGATGAGTTATACTCCAATGCCAATACTGTCGGCCCTCATGTATATTGATGTGTTTTACGAAAATAATACCCGTCGATTGTAATACGGTACGAAACTAATTCACCTTTACAGTAACATATACGAGTATATTATCGAACCATTAAAATAAATTTCTTGATTATGGTACAGTATTATATTATGTGAAAACACCAGTGGAAGTCACAAGAAACAATACTATGGCACGTTTGGCGTAGTGGCTGAGCAATCGGACTGCTGCAGCTGCCCTTGGGTGTCGCGGGGTAGATTCCCGCCCGGAACAAATATTTGTGCGATCGACAAATATTTGTTTCTGGTCTGGGTGTGATGTGTATGTGAAATTACCTATATGTCTGTAAGCGGTACCCACGATACAGGAGCAATCCTGTGTGTAGGGCTACGTTTTTTTTTAAAACGAGACTGAAAAGAATATAAGTAAAAGATGTAGGTAGCTAGGGAATAGGCTTTAGGTATGCTTCATTACATACGAATGCAGTAGACTATGTGATTCTATTTCGTGCAGCTCGCAGCCTCGCTGAAGAAGCCAGTGCCTTTGAGAGCGAAAATATATGCCCAGTGACGGATATAACACTGAACTAGAGCACTGTGTAGGACTTCAATTGAATCAACACCCATTGACATCGATTAGGCAAATTGCTTGAATGAAAACAATAAAACTTTACTGTGTCTAATTAAAATCCAACTTCGGATCCAGTAGTAAAAAGTAATGGAAATTCGTTCATCAATTTACAATAAAATAAAAATATAAAGCCCAGTACACACTTAAGCCCGCGCGGGTCACGTTCCATTTCCATACAAATTGCACCGCAGATGGGCGAAACGCGAAACGAAATATTAAAAAATATTTTAATTTGCGTCGATCCGAACGCGGCTACGCGCATATGGAATCATTTTATTCCGTAGAACTGTGAATACTGCCTTAGCTTTTAGAGCTATTTTTTCTGGTAGGTACAGTTAGGACCAAAGTTGGCAAAACATTACCAATCCAATTTATATTCTACGCAACAGTATAGTAATTGGTGTTCGTTGACCTATATTATAAATGTGTAATTTTCAGTGATTTTTGTCGCTGCTTGTACCTATCTAGTGGCGTTCCCTCTATACCTGTGGCGGCTTATTGCATGTTTTATTTAAAAATAGTATTATGCATTCGTGTTGAATAATATCGAATAGCGAGTCGCAGTTTGATTAACAATTTTGACAGTTCAGTGGTTGCCGACGCACGGTGCCTAGAAACTCTAATTGAAATTCAAATTAATGTTTACCCACCGACCATACGCGAACTAATCCTAACATTTTGGACACATTCGTATTGTTGGCTACATTTGGTACAAAAACAATATAACGTAATATGTATTATGTATTGATCTAAAAAGAACCTTATCTTCAAGAGGTAACTGCTTACCCGTGTCAATTAAACTACCGAAATATAGCTCTTATCAAATTTATGGCTAAAATGGAACAGGGATCGTAATTAGATATTATATTCTTACACTAACTAGATGAAAGTGTCCCTTGACTCTCGATTATAAACATCGAGCTATTAAACACGAAATGTTAAGACATTTTTGGATTATATAGATATTTCGATATAGCCCTTTGATATCGGATTTAGATAAAAACTATAGTTTATGAAAGCCAACTCGGCTTTCATAAAAAAGCTATAAATCATACTCATCTGTTTTATGAACAGATTTTACATAAAAATGCAGAGTAGTGAGAAGTCGCATCATACGTAGATATCATACGAGTATTTTATAGATATATCAGATTAGAAAAGACATTTGTCGTCGGATATTTGCTGTTTTTTTCAATCGTCTTCGGAACTCAAGATCTAGTTCGCAATGTATTTGACCGTGCCAGAGACCTTGGGTTTCTAAATTCTATAATAGGAGATCTGACCGAGGAAATATGATGGTATAGGTATGTAATTTCATAAACACAATGCTCGTTTCTGTGCAAATGTACATAACAGAATAAATTAATCTTAATTGTCGCGTAACGCCAGTGTCTTTTCGGGTATTTGTTATTTGGTTATTTTGATTAAACAGTAACAGAAACTATGAAAAATACTTAATAGATTGACAGGTGATATTCAGGGAGCCAAAATATTATGATCATACTTGAAACTAACCAAAACACATATAAAACTGTAGAAATGTTCTGAATGTTACTGTAAGGCACGCTGCACACTGATACAGCGCGGCGTCAGCGATATACTATTGCTTTATGGCCCACTGTATAATGATTTAAGACTTTGCCCGAATAAAAGGGTTGTCAAGTCTTGTTGGTAAAATACTGAGTTGGAAATAAGTCCAGATTTGGAAACAGGTCCCGTGAACTTTAAGATGTAATGTTACAGTAGTATAAAAAAACAGAAGTCGCTGAATAAGAGTAAGAAGATTTCAATTGATAAATATTTAATCACCCGTCTACTCGTATTTTTTTTTAATGTAAACTATCGTGAAATGCCACAAAAGTATTATATTCTTGCAATAAATATAAACCTAAATAACTATGTATTTATTTCTTAGACGATACGAATCCATTCACTACAGTAATACATCTTAATATCGGTGACAGCCCTGTAAGCGATGTTAACCAATTTTACGTACATCTTCATCCGCGTACGTGTCAGTTATCGGAACGTTATGGGTGTTTTATCACGAACTTTATATTTACAATGTCTCTGTGCGGAGAAGCGCCGTAACGCCGTAATATGTCGCTGATGTGTGTCTGCCTTTATGGGACACGTTAGTTATAGCTTATAGCGTCTATTTCGTGTTCGATAACGAGTAATAGTTGCAGTAGACTGTACGAGTTTCGTTACTGCATTAGTATTGTAAACTATACTAGATTAAAATCATCAACTTTAACTCTATCGACAATCGCTTTCATTTCATTTTGTTTTTCTATAGGTATTTTTTTCACAACGCATAAAATCCTTTACATAAGAAACCTTCCACAAAGAGCTCCATAGGCACAAGAAGGAAAAAACATCATAAAGAACATAGGGTTTCCACACGCACACCGTCTCTGCTAACACTTTTATATAGATTTCTGAATACAAGTTCGCGTCAAACGTGCTTTCAACCGTTTGCTAAGGTTTCCTGTTGTGGTAATTAATGGCGTTGTTGTCGACATATCGAGCGGTGAGGAGCCCTATACTGCTGGCAACAAGAAATACTGAGCGCCCGATCCATGCGACTTGTAACCAAAATACCTATTTATAATATGTAGGATATAATCCACAGGCATGTAGGTTTCCTCGCGCTGTTGAAAAATCGATACCTACCTAGAGTATTAGGCGTGCTTTAGGCACAATCAATCAAATCCCTGATCAAAATTCGCCACAGTTTATCTGCATTCAGTACATTCTATTATGTGTACAAACAAATGCGCGTAACTATGTATTCTTAATGGAACATTAATTAATTTATGACAACACCGTTTAATGAATACGTCAAAAACGTGCTCGAAACCGGTTTTGAATAAACAAATCTCCGCGAAGCCATTCAAATATTAATAGTCGAGATGAAATAAGAAAAACATTCCAGTTATTGTGAGCCCGTTAATGAATGCCCCTACTCCGCCACCGCAGCTTCGCCATTTCGACTTACACAGCTTCTTATGTAGCGCGAATTAAAAGTGTCTGTAAATAGAAGCGGCAATGGTTGCTGGGAGAAGCGACTTTCACCTTGTGGTCGGTTAAAAATGCTCTCATTAGTGACATCCTGGAGCTCTAACTTTTAAAACCTTTTCGTTTCGCGATAAAAAACAGAAGTGTTCTGTAAAAACATTAAAACGGAGTTTTTCTGTTATTTTTTAGTGGTGTTTTGAATTAAATGGCGGAAAGGATACTTCGGTGTTCCGTTTCACAAATTGCCATTTATTATTTTTAATTAAACATTTATTTGTAGTCGTTCTTTTTACGGGTCCCTAAAAAGAGTTATCTGTACATTTCAGGACTTGTAGCGGACGATTTGGACGTAAAGTGATTGGAATTTAGCAGAGCTTGTTCGCGTAACGTAATACTTTGTTGCAAACTAATATTTAACGATTAGAATGCCCGGATTGCTAGCTGACACTTTATTATGTTGACAGATGTCCGTATTTCTTCTTATAGTTCCGGGCTCGGGCTGACTTATTGGATATTGTTTCAAGATTTTGTCTTTACAATGTTGCGTACCATTCTAATTCTTATACGAGATGCACCCCACCGTATGATGATGATGATGATGAAAAGTAGGCCTCATTGGTTTTCAGGGCCTAAAAAGTATCTCTAATGCTAAATGCATCAAAATTCGTTCAGCTGTTTGGATATGATCGAGTAACAGATATAAATATATCACAACTGTCGCATTTATTAAAGTAGTAATTAGGACTGATTGTATTGTATAAGTATAGCTAGCTAGTTAAACAGCATCGCAGACTATCCGGCTAACCCTGCCACCACGTTTCGTTCAACCAAACCAACCCATCTGGGATGGTTGCAATATCGACGCGAAGAACAGAAATCAATAAGTTGAGAACAGTTCGTTTCAACAAAGTTCCGAGAACATGAAAGCTGTTCCACTTTTGATAGCAATCGACGCAGCTGTCGATGCTGAACATACAGTTTTAATTAACGTAGTAGTCAATAAACTTTACTTTGATGAAAACCTAGGCTACTTTAATTTCCTCATCAGGTAGGCTCGGAACATAGCCCAGTATTGAACTAGGAACTATTTGATCCTTCTCTGGGGTCATTGGATCATAGTGCGAGTTTTCTGACCCATATCTGAGACAGGAGGTCCAGTTGAACGGTACGAGTACGAATACGAGTCCTTGGTATAAATCAAATCTTTTTCATTTAATGCATTGTTTTTGTATAATATGTGGTATATTATACCTTCTCATAAAATAATATAGCCTTCTTGTTGTATACGTAGTGTTAGGATAAGACAGCTCAAACAAAAAACAAAATCTTTTTATGAGGGAATAATAAAATTGTTCCTTCATTATTGTTTCTAATAGCTAAAAACGATTTGGAGTCAGGATTGTGTCACAATATTTTAACATGACTAGCGTTTGCCCGCGGCTCAGTCCCGTGGAGCAAATTTCATTTCGATATAAAGTATCTTATAACCAACCCTAGGGTCCAAACTATCTGCATATCAAAGTTCTGTCTGAGAGACAGAATTATTTTCGCTTTTTAAATAGTACCAGGATAATTTGATTACAAGGTTTGAAAAAAAAAAGTGTGCTTTCACTGATTGTGAGCAAATCGGGAGAGTTTACACTTTCTTCAAGTAACTCGAGAGCGCGGCGGAGTTCCATTAACTTGCAGACCTCGTGGAGTGCACTCCGGAGTGAGGGTTACAGGGTTACAGGGACCTCTCAGCGGCGGTGACTTGCAGCTTGTTACTGTACTCATATACTTGGTGTTTCTAGCGTGTTTCTATATATAAATTGAATGCTGTTCGTTGCTAAGCGCATTACTTGATAACGGGTGGACCGATTTGGTTATTATAATTTTAGTGTTTTTAATATAGTCCGAATGATGAATTTTTATATGGACAGAAAACTATACCATAATATGTCCCAAAAATTGGCAAATTTGGATAAACAGAAAATACTTTTTCTAGGGGATTTTTGTATGAACTCACGACTACAACTCAATATGACATGCGTAATAATTTTCAGGACGTCTTTTATCTAAATACAAAAAAAAACGAATAACACTTTTGATCATATCTTTTTTACAATAAAATAGGGTTGTCGCTGTAACAATTTATCAGCCATCGCGACAAATGGGGTCAAATTGCATTCAACGAATAGAAAGAGGATCAAAAGCGGCGAAAACAATTCGCTTAGTGCAGGAGTTGCGTGCTCGGGGACAATATTCCAAATTGGACACAGTTTACTGTCAATCATCCCGATGCTATCTGTGGCTCGAGTAACGCCTTTCAGGTATTGGCTGGAAGATTGGCTAGGTAATTGTTATTATTATAGTTGTTTATTAAACTTAACGTGTCATTTTCATTTTGTGTTTTAATGCTGTATAAATCAGTGTTTAAAACTATTCAAAATATCAATTGACATCTTGATTTGAAGACTGTCTCTTTGTTTGTCTTTGTGTATTAGAAGTTTATACTGAGAATTCAATAGCATTAAATCGAAAAAATAGAAGACTACAGTATAATATGAACTAGTTTTGAATGACGGATGAATACAACGTTATTCTTTGCTATAAACATATATCTACTATTCACTTATTCAAACGAGGCTGAACAGGAATATTATATTCTTAGCTCGTCAAACTCTCTAATAAAATATTTAATTATGCTTAACAGCTAACAGCCGGCCGTAGACGGCTGCCGGAGCCGAATAGTCTTGTCAAACTGACAGGGCTCCAATTTATTAAGTCTCTTTTACGTTTGAAACGCAATGTGGCTTTGAATATTTTGTTAAGGCATTTTTGTTTGAAATGCCAATGAATCATCAATGTAATTCTTAAATGCATTTAATACTAGTTGATATTCTTTTTATTAAGAGAACAGCAGTACTTTCAAGTGAAAGCGAGCTACAGAACATATTAAAGAAAATAGGTAAGTAATAATACTGCGAATAAATAATAATGAGACAATGTCTCATCGCAGATTGGACATGTCGCTCCGCTCGACGAGCTCGAAAGCTAGCTGATACTCGTTAACAGAGCCTTTGCATAAACCCTCCCGGTACAGGCTCGTGAATCCTGAGCAAATACTGAGCGAATTAATGTCTTCCCCGTTATTCAGCGCTCGCTGCAGCCTCCGAATAAATGGTTATTCATCTGAAGAGAGAGTATTCGGATGAAGTTATTAACATTAAAACGAAACTGAGGAAAAGCGTTTGATAGTAATGGCGTAGATTACAACTGACAGCGACTGTCATTTGTTTAAACTAACTATACGTATATACCGGTCTCCGTTTAACAACTGCGAAGCGCGTGTAGGTGTAGGTTTGATTTCTGGGAAGGGTACATATTTGTGTAGATTAGAGGAAGGTATTTGCTCCAAGTGTAGATGTTTGCGGGACATAGTTCTCCCTAGATACAGAGAATCCTAGTTGGAGTTAAGATCTGCGTATGTGAGCGTGAACTTGTGCCGTGTTATTGTAAGGCTGAAATGTGACCACATGGCGCAACGCGAATTCGCCCTCTTGTAATATTTCCTGACAATTCCAAAATGTATTCCTATTTCGTTCAAGGATGTACGCGACATCAAATACCTAATTAAAGTGAAATCTAGTCTTCCACAAATGTCTTGCGCAGACCAATAAAACAAGAGAACTGTACAAAGTTAATTAAGAGACACAATGGCTGTGCTGAATGTGATGAGTTACCGCCTCCTTCGGGACACGCGCCCAAAACGAATGCTGCTTGAAGTGACATTATTGTTATCGGCGAATCTAATGACGTCATCAGTATCTTAGGGAATGGTGGGAAAGACAATGCTTTCGTAAAAGACACGTGCCTCGCGGTCGAACGGGAGACAGCCTACGCAAACGAACGCGAGCTCGGATCACTTGACTTAGTAAATTAGATAAGGTTGCAATAAGTTTTCCGAATAAAATAAAATCAAATAAAATAAAGCGCGATTGCATAGTGTTCGCGAAGACTCAACATTTACGTATGGGCTTGTAGTCAAGTCTTATGCTGAGTACACTGGGAAAAGCATTAAGTTTTTTGAGAAATCTGCAAAAGGCCTTTGTGGAGCGTCAAAAGTAGCGTAATTATACACTTCATAGCCGAGTAGGTTCTGTAAAACATTTTTGAAGAGTAGACGTTTTCCACCAATTGGGTTAACCAAAATTTCTCATATTAAAACGCATGTCTGTAGAGGACGACAGCCACTTAAACATTTTTTTAAGTGCCACTGATGGTTCCTTTGATAGGTATAAAACTCCATTGAAATTGCTCATAACTACATCATTTTTGTGCGCTGGTGTATCCACTATCTAGCACCAGTTTTCCACTGCCTATTCATTGAATTTGTTTACACATGTATATTATAAGGTCTTAAAGAAAGAGTTTAGTACGTGCCCGCGCTGTGATATGAACTATTGGGATTTATATTATTTATTGTGTATAAATTAATAGTTTACAATCTTACAACATGAATCCCTGGTAGTAATATTTGATTTTTCGAAAACTTTGTCGTTATTTTCAAAAATTTAGTATAGGTGCTGTTGCACACTGATCTGATTGTTTGGTGCCAGTACCGGGATCGAGTAGTTTGTCTGTTAGACAGATATTCAAATAAAATATCTACAATCTACATGATAGTGTAAAATTAAACTGTATGAGTGAAAATAGTTATCACATATTTTGAATTATTTGCATCCACTGCATATATCAACATGTAAATTATCTATTATTCTTTATTCTACTCGTATTATCAGCACGCCTACAACTTTTCCCAAAATTCCACCCCCGGTCGTACCCTCGGACGTCCGACGGACGTAATTAACACTGACATTCTGGAACACTGAAGGCACCACATGCGAGGTGCGGACTCGACGTGTTCATCATTTGAATATCATGAAAGCTCGGTTCCATTACCAGCTGTCATTGGTTTGAAGCGAGCTCCAATATGCAAAATAAACCCTTCAGTGTTTGTCGGACACGAGAAAAAAAATAAAAAAGTCATTACAACCTTTTCACATTGTTTTGTTACGAAACAAATATTGAATGAAATAGCCGTGAGGTTTTAGCCGTTTTTTCGATTGGATGTATTCCGAATTCGGTAATAGTCACTTACACGAGTGCCCCCATTTTGGCACTGAGTGGTTTTAGGAAGACTTATGACCTATTTCTGAGCCGCTAAGCCCTAAACGTTGACTAACCGATAAGTGTAAACTGTCTTTGTCATCTGCTTAGAGCCAGATAGAGACAACGATAGACGTATCTGTTGGTTAAGTTAAATACCGTTCAGGAACAGCGCATCAGTCGGAACTAAAGTTCGGATTAATTTCATTTCTATGGTATACGCACTCAGATAACTACAATCCTTACTACATAACATACTTATGTAACAATTATGTAAAGCACAACTAACAGTCGCGTCGCACAGTACGTGCATACATAATAGTGTAGCCGCACTTATTTGTGTTTCTCTCATTACTGCTATCCGAGAGCACAATTAATAGGCACAATGTGGGTTAAACTTAGTCAAGTTACACATAACTTGGAGGTGGAAACTCGGTGCAAAATTTTTGAAGTCAAACATGAAATTGTCTATAGATAGAGCTACTAGAACTCCGCTACCGGCGAGCAAAACAAGAGATGTGGGAACCATGGTACATGAAAATATAAAACCTTAAAAAATATTGTGAATTAAGAAATCAAAATAAAATACAAGTAAATCTTCTATTCAAATTATTTTAGTTCAATATTTATTTTTATTATTTTACTACTAGCTAAACTCGGCAACGTCTGATATTCGTTACTCGGAAAGTAAATAAAAGCTAGTGGACATAGATTCAACGAGAAAACAAACGGTTGGAATTTCGAATCCCCGTGGGGACTTCGGGGCAAATTACATTCGTCGACTCCTTTTCAAGTTCTGCGGACACAAACTCACGTAAGCTGATTTTTCATAATAATTTTCGCACATTCTAATAATATTAACGCTGATACTCGTTAGAAATGGGGGCTCTACAACTCTACAGTCTACGAATAACCGTAGCAGCTACGTCGTAGACCACCGTAGCTGTTGTGTAGGCAAAAATGTAAATATTAAAGACTAGTTGCTGCCGGCGAATCTCATAATGCGATATATATATCGAATATTATTAATGCGATAAAACGTCCTTGTCCATGGTGCACAATAATTTATCTCTATACCAAATTTTATCCCGATCGGTTTAGTCGTGAAATGGTAACAAACAAACAGAGTAATGTAGTTTCACATTTATAATATGGAATGGATGAATTTACTTTCGGCTTCCCACAATTATTCAACTTTATAATTTGTACTCGTAATTGTTCCACAAGTCTAGAATAGAAAAGTCACATTGTTCAAAACTGCGCCAGATATTTGACTTTTGGATTCTTATGATTTACAATCTCGAACTCCCGTTTTGTGTTAATTATTAAAGCCCCGCTCGCAGTAACTGTACCCACCCCAGGCGCATGCATCCAGAAATAACGTTAACGAAATCTCAGAAAATGAGATTCCTTACCCTCAACAATTTTAATTAATAACGAATTATCAGGGTATGAGATAACTTCCTTCATTGGCGTCAGGGGTGAGACGATGTGAATTTCTATGGGGGTCCCGTGAGGGCAAGTTTTAGACAACCCTGGCGGGGTATTCCACACCGGTCCTTGAGAGCCAGTCTCATTCTAGACTGACCATGTTTAGCACCTTCGACCACATCGTCAATCAGGTGAGATTGTAGCAAAATGCAAGCGTATAAAATAAGTAAATAAATAAGTTTAGGATGCCAAAGTGTAGCTAATATGTCTTACGAGCCTATATTGTAATACTCTGTTCCATATTAATAGGAGTTGGATCGTTTAGCCTTTATCGTAAACTTCGAGTTAATTATTAAAGTTCCGTCTAACGCGATTAATTCGTTACGTTATTTCGATAGACGCCCAACCCGTCGTTAATGCTATTTCGATTAATCAAAATAAGTTGAGGCAGAGTTGTCCAATATTTAAAACAGTATATAACAAACAGTATAGTCCTTCACATTGTAAGCTAAGTTCGGCCCAGAATACTGCTTTCCGAATTACACACACGTGTACCCAATACAAGGATTTGCTTAGCAAATAGATTTTTAATTATCATATTTTCCTTAACATTCTACTTATGTTTGCATCAGCTTTGAATTGGGGCATCCATTATTCAATAAATAATGGCCCCTTAATCACTGATTAATTTCACTGTAAATTATCGGTTAAATTCTCAATGGGGAGTGATCATTTCGTGCGTAAACAGTTGTTTAAATTAATTAACACCGCGGCCGGCAGTTAGCGGTATGCGGTTCGTTTGAGTGGGTTATATCCTGTATTTAGTCAACTATTAATTGGTATTCAAATATTGAATTCAACAGTTATTGGTATAAATAGGAACATTTTATTATTGGCTCTATATGTACCTATAGTAAAGTTATTTTTGGCTTATAAAACTATCACCGTCTTACCACAAAAATTAAGACCAGAGTTAAACAGATGTTTTTAAAATTTCGTTCGACAAAATCGACGTCTATCAATCGCGTTTTCTTACTCAATCGTGGCACTCCTAATTATTTTACTTTTGAATTTGTTATTGAGTTATAAAAAGCAAGGGGTAGCACGTCGTTTTGCGGAGAAAATATTTAGACATATCTGTTCAACTCTGGTTTAAATATTTTGTGGTAAGACCCTCAATTTCTGCGTCTGCATGATTACAGAGACATAGGTGAACATAGATTGTAAAAACAAATATATTAAATTGCACTAGAACTGCACTGGGTATGCAAAGGTAACTTACAAATATAAATTGAATCATGGTTAAAATGTTGTTTTTTTATGGGCCAATTTTAGGAACGTGTAAATTTTTAATTGCGGTAAAATGTACAATCTACAATAATTGCACCAGTTTTTAGTATAACACCTATTTACTTACTTATTTCAAGCAAAAAACCTACTCCATTCTTCCTAATTGAGTAGATAATTCGCTCGGCACCGTATTAAGCTCAATTAGTACCTCGTCGTTAAAATTATTACGTCAGTTAATAATTATAACTTGAGCACCTTGTCGAATAATTGTGATTTTTTAAGAAGTCAGTTCATCGTATTCTTTCAGAAAGTCGTAACAGCAGCGGCATGGCACATCGAGAAGCATTTATATAATAATATGTCAATTACACATCTTTGTAATGTGTTGTTTTATAATATAGACAATCAACGATGATAATTATAATATGCGATGACTAGTCAAAATAAGGTTAACACCAGTAATACTAGTTAACAATGATTATGTGCCTAGAGTTATACGAGAAGCTTTATTGGTAGGTACTTCAGTGCTTATCTCGTAGATTATTAACTTTTTTTCTCAAAAACAGCAAGTCTTTCAACTGCTGAACAAGCGACATCTCGATAGATGGGACTAACCTCGGTCTAATGACTCCGGAAAAAACGATTTATGGAAACAAATGCGTTAAGAAAAAAGCGAATAGATAGCAACATACAAATTTGTAAAAGTGGAACCCAAATCTTTTTTATAATCGATTAGATGGAATGATTATGCTAACTATGGCCAGTCTTCTATGACATGTAAAGAAAAGTATAATAAGACCAGAGAATTATTTGACATTCTAGAAATATATTTTCAGATTCTCTTCCAACCCTTCCAATCTCTTCCAAACGCCAATTAATATCAGGCCGAATAATTAAAAACTCAAAAAAAATATGTATTTCAAGTTCCAGTTCCGAAGTAGTCCGAAGAAGGCCGAAGTTAAGCTTTATTAATGGCATTTGTTCTAATTGATAGCGTCGCACTCGGGCCGACGGAAATATTTAATTACCAAAGACATCCATTATAATTCTTTAAAGTCCGCGACAGGCCCTTTGTCGTGACGTCGGCAATGGAGTTATTATTTTGGGTATTTGATAAGATTAACGGTTTACTGAGATAATACGTCTGGATATTGAACCGAGCTATGCTGCCAGGATGCCAGGCGGGGCAATGCCGTTAGCCTGCGGATTACACTCGCCACTGGTTGGCTGAAGCATTTAGGGTTGAGGATAACAGTTGAGCTTAAAGCTTATCTCTATTTTTTGTTATTAAAATAGACAGTTTATTTGTTCCGTAATGGTTAGTTGAGGAAAGCACGCATTTCGTTCATGAATACAGAGTTGAAATAAATTAAATACCTGTTGTATTAAACATTAAATTAGAAAAATATTGCGATTTATAATATGTTACTCGTTGTTTAATGTCTTCCGTTAGAAACGTCACATGATAAAAACATTAAAAAAACATATCTTTATAAATCGGGTTCTTTTATAAATCCAGCCTCTAACATGTATCATTGTTATTTAAATACCTTTCGTGTTTCATTGTAGGACGCGTAAAAATATCCGTAAAGTCATTAGTGAATTGCATTCTACTAGTTCTGTTCTACTGCAACTAAATGTTCCTTTGAACAGCTATTTGTTCATTCAATGAACTATTAACTACTATCAGCAGTCTCTTTTGTACTTCTACAATTAATTGCAACTCAGATTTATCAAACTGTCAGCTCTAATAGAAGACCAAATAGAATAAAATGTGTTTGAATTCCTTTCAATACGCATGGGACTACGAATGCGTAGCAGGTGCTACGAAACTTCGTAGGCCGTTCCGCGTAGCTAATCGGTTGAAAAACTTTATATTTTATCGTAGCAAGTCCCTTTTAGGGGACATGTTTTTCAATAATATACTCACTGTACTTTTCTCTACAATGCCCTACCAAAATTTTGAATTGATGAATTGAAACAAGTTTTATACGGTTTTTAATGTTATTGGATCACTTTTTTAGAGCCGAATATATGACGCCTTGATCAAAACGGTATACTCGAATTAGATTTGTGCATTAATTAGTGTTATAGGTTAATTACTTTTTTTTGGAATTTATCAATATAATCTAAATGAAAATTTCAGAAAATCATAGTGATAAATGTAAATTACGATAATTTAATATTATTCTGTTGTTCCAACAGTGACGTATTAGTTGATTAAATTATGTGATAATTTCACCACAATATACAGTATATACAGAAGTAATTACCACACGTGCAAATATAATCCTGGCAATCCCGTCGACAATCACATCAATAAAGCTAATGTCGAATCAGTCCCGCCTCGACACCTCATTAATCTCGGGGGAAAATCGCTTCTTATAGAATCAATTACGCACATAATAGAGATTGCACCCGATTCGGGGTATTTAGAGAAACCGTGAAAAATATAGATTCCACAGTATAACAAATCAACTTTACATAACTTTACTGTATTATTATTTTAAGCATTTCATACGGTTCTAAATGTGGTGGAATGGGATTTGATCATTTCAGTCAATCAAAAAAAAATAGTTAAATTTTCGTAGAAAATGTAGTCAAGTCTATGCCGTCATGCACTGCAAACTAGTACGGAGGGTAACGATAATCGTGATGCCAATAGCTTTTTATCAGCTGTTGTAAGGGAAAGTGCACATTACAGTTATAGTTGTTTTAAAAAATATTTTAAAGTTTTTCACATAACAAATACGGTATATTCCGAGGTTTACACGACTCCTAGTTTTAATCCAAAATACAAATTCGAAATAAAAATACTAACTCACTGTTGTAAATTGCGACCTGTCTAGAAACCGTAAAAGTATTGTCCTGCATTACTGTCGTGGTGTAAAGGAGTTAAATAAAATATTTCTAAAATTTTACTTACCGTGATGTGAGTCGACGTAAACTTTTCGGGTGGACGATACGTGCTCCTTCTGCGAGTCGTGGTGATCACTGGCTGGTCTGCAGCTCCGCAGGCTTATATATCGGTTGGCCGCTCGAGGCAGGGGGGCGGAGCCAAGGCGCGCAACTCGCCAGAACCCCCGCCCCATTTTGACAGCACTCAATGACGTCATATGACGTCACTAACTTTTGAAAGCTCCACATTACTTTGCACCTTGAAAAGATTGAATTCGACATGTTTAATAAACCGATCTACGAGTACATTTGAACCGGAAAATGTTGCAAAAGTCATTCGTGACGACTTGCACGAAAGCAAAGGTTAATTGAATGAAAGCTAATCAAATTCAACGCTTTAGGAAAGGGTTAATTTGGAATTTAAATGTCTTAATTGTAAATAAACGAGCGTTGAATTAACGTGACGTTTTCTGAATGGGATACTTAGATACGATTATTTTGAATAGTCATCAGCTATTATGTTAAGTCATCAGTTCAGTGCTTTGTCTTTTTCTGCAAATCTGAATAATGTAGTAATGATGTAATAGTCTGTAATAATGAAATGTATATGTAATCCTATTTAAAATTTAGCTCAACAAGCATGTTACCTTTTTAAGACGTTATTAAAAACTGATATTCAACGCAAGGCATTTTTCAAAGTTTTGTAGTGTGTCCAGCCATGGAGCTTTAATATCATAGCAGCTCATATTGCTTACACAGTGAAAAGTGACACAGAACCAATGGTTGTTTATAATATATAATGTACGACACTTGATAGGCGCCGTGATAAGCGGGTTATAAGTCGAATGCAAATCGTGCAGCTGTGAGTTCAATTGCCAAACACAGCAAAGATTTAGACGAACTGCGGGGTCCACAGGTATTTGCTCTCAGTCGGTCAGAGTGTTTGTGGGACCTCGTAGCTCCTGATCCCGTACATACAGGGAATACTAGTTTGTGGTCAGAATCTATGTAGGTATATTATGACTATGAATCTATTACAAGCCCAAAAAGCCCAAAGTTAAAATAAAGTTGCTAGCACATACGCCAATATTTTCATGATGGTAAGGATGGTAGGTAGGTACCTACCCAATTATTGTAAGTCATTAATATTATTTGCCAGCAGTGAGCTAGACGATTAACTGCGCGTAGGCAGGGTATGCAATAAACAGCAATTGTAGCGAGCAGTAAACCCGGAGCAGTCGTAAAATAGCTTTACGTCGCTGGGCTCGGACCACGATGTTAGTCACTAGTTAATTTTGAAGTGCTAGATACTAATAAGTGCAAAAATTTTCTCCTGCAGTAAGTACTAAGATTATGACATACAAACATTCTTAAATTACCAATCCATGTACACGATCGTTAAATTATTTTTTTTATTATTATTGTATGTTTATTATCACAATCTCTATTTGCCCATTGCCAAGCACGGACCTCGTTTAACTTTCAGCCAGGATCAGGCCATAATCCACCACGGAGGCTCTGTCCAATTTTTTTAGGTATGAAAGCAAACGTGATTAGAAATAAAGAAAAAGTATCCAGTATATTTAACGTAGGTAAGTCACTTTTGGTTCAGATATAAGTCAAAATTACTGACCTAATATTCTACCACATCATTAAAGGTATAAAAAGTATAGGTATTCTGTGGTTACGACACCTTCCATTAGAAAAAAAGCTTGTAAGTATTTGAAAATACGTTGAACGGAAACTTTAAAAACATCTCGCTGTATATAACAAGCTATAACAGCTGTTTTATGTTGTCACAAGCAAACCCGGGGCACACGAGTAGTGTTACAATAGAAACGATCTTTACTCAGCGCACTATAACCACCAATTAGGAGTAGTCATCAAATCGAGTTAACTATTGTTTTTACATCCCTCTTTAACCGACCCTCGGGGTTAGGGAGTGCCTTGCCGATATTTCAAAAAGCTGTTGGCCTACTTTACCTTACAAAGGTTACAAAACGTTTTATAATCAACACATTTATTGTTCAAAGTTTATTGAAGTTCCTTGTAAATGTAAAATGTTGTTGAGCGGTGGTGTTCAACTTGTAATCGTCAGGTATATTCCCAGTTTTCGCACTAACCGCCCACCAGCGTGCACGGTAATAATTTTAGATAGAAATTTCATTTCTCAGTGCCGTCTTACCATTTTCGTAGCACTCTATATAATACTCGTATGTAGGCCTCTTATACGATGATCTACCTGAGAGTAAGCACACAATTTTGCCAAGCAGTGCTTGCAAATATTACCATGTTATTGAGAGGCATTATATTAGTTTTCTTGGTTACCGATGCATTTATTTGCACGGGCATAATATAAAAGAACGACAATATAAAATACAAACGCATCCTGCATCCTTTGCTGCTAAAAATCCATCAGAGATAGTGTCTTTGTTGTTTTCACCAGGCCTGAATAGATGCCTGGTTAGTTTTTGCTTTCAGATATCTTATCTTGACATAGAAAGTCCTAGTTGAGTATTACCGCCACAATATTGGCAACAATCACGTTAATTTGCATACAAAGGTTTTATCATTCAATCGTGGCATAAAAGTGTACGAGCCATGCTCCACTAGATAGTTAAACACCTAATCGGTCCAGCCTGAGCACACAGCTTAGCGGCCGCTCGGCAAACAGTGCTGTTGACTGTACAGATTGGACATCTCGCCCCCGCGACGCGTCGTCACGGCTGTGGCGAAAATGGGTGTCACATGTTCCTAACATGTAAAAATAATAATAATTCAGCCTGTAACTGTCCCACTGCTGGGCAAAGGCCTCCCCTTACTTTCGTGAGGAGGGTTAGCATATAATCCACCATGGGGGCCTAATCCGGATTGGTGGATGCCCCATGTAACTAGGCTACAGATGGACAGCACCTTTTGTAAGGATGTTGGGATTTAAATTTATTCTTTGAATCTTTGAAACTACATCGAAACTACACAAAGAAAAGTTAAAGCTAAATTAAAAAAACAACTAAACAAATTAGTGTCACAATGGACGGTCTTATTGCTCAGAGCGATATTTTCTTGACAAACATGCATAGAGAAGAATAACAAGTTGTATTATAGACAGTGACATTTTGATAAAACTAAGAGATTTGATAAAAATAAAGGGGAAAATAGAAATTTAACTGCGGCCGGCTATTATTATAATGACGCATACGATAATGCTTATCGATGTCGCGTAGTGCAGTTATCTTATCGATGGAGTGATAAGTATCGAGTCGGCGTGCTCGCGAATCTGTGCAGTTGTGTCATTTGTGGCGAGTGGCGGCTAGTGTGCGAGGTAAGTGTATAAACAAATAAAAATATCACCGTGACATGGTCAAAATGATGATAAATTAATAAAATATTTTTAATTTTGAAGAAACCTCACACTATTGTTAGTTTGGATTTTTCAAAATCGGTTATTAATTCAATAATGTTCTCATTGTGTGAATTTCGCCAAAAAGTTGCATTGTTTTGCACGGGGTGGCACTCGCAGTCATCACCACAGTTACACATAAAAAACCGATAGATAATTGCTACGTACGATAATAATAATATTATTAAATCGCTTAATAATTATGTTTTTGTTATATTATAACAAAAACATAATTATTAAGCGATTTTTTTATATGTATAGATTTTGGCAAAGTACCTACATCAATCGAACTCGATGCTATTGTTTAATTGGCCAAGTTTGTTTGTATATCGAACTAGTTATGTAGTGTCGGCCTCTGGTGACAGAGTTTGTCAGCTGACCCGCCTGACGGGCTCTGACATGGTGTATCGTTTGATATTCATATACTAACACTAAGTTACCGACTATAAGCGCGTAGGTACCTACCTACTGGCATATTTACAATCAAATTGTTTAGGTAAGTACGTAAACTATCTTATCAATACTAAGATTCGATTACTCGAGATCAGCCATTTTGTGACGTCATTATATTGTTAGATTAATTCGTAGACTAAACACTTGTGATTCTTGGAATGTGTTACAAACGCATTTAGATAGTAAAGTATTGACATTGGATAACATTTTTGCAGGTAAATAAAAAACTATAGATAACTATTTTAGATTGTATTTATTTATTGACGCAAACGTAACGTAAAATAAATACCGGTCAAACACATAACCTTCCGTAGGCTTCGCCGTAGTCGGGTAAAAAAGGAAATGGAGACGTTTTTCGATTTTATATAATTTCCCCACAGTGATTAATATTCTACTAACATTAACGCAAGCTTGAGAAAAAAATCATAGACTCCATATTTTTCATTAACAACTTCAACGGTCCAGTTCAATAGAATATTAATTTAATCCGGCACAGATTATACATCACGTGGTTGCCCTTCTCAAAATAAGTCGTCGAGATGCAAATTAATTCCTTAGATCTTGTTGCAAACTTTGCTGGTAATAGGAACCGAGTTTTTAAATTCACGCCACAAGTAAGGCGAAAAAGTTCCAAGCGAGTATCGGATAAACTTTGGAAACCGTTTGGGAATGAATTTCTCATCGTGAATTAAAAAATCTATTGACACACATACACACATACACATTATACAGTCACGCCTTTTCCCATTGGGGTAGGCAGAGACTACATCTTTCCACGTGCTACGATCCTGACACACCACTTTCGCTTCTTCTTCTTTCATGACTTGCTCCATACATGCTCTCCGGTATTGCACAATGATTAATTTATTAATTTCAGCTGAAATACAACCATGGAAGAATTAAAAAGGTTCACACTAGCCGAGGTCGCTAAGAACAACGGCCGCAACAACGCGCCCGCCTGGTTAGTGTACCGGGACTTTGTGTTTGACGTCACTAAATACGTCGACCAGGTGACTGTCTACTATCTACGTAACGTACCATTGCATACACTCAAATCGTAACAGATGTACCTACATATAATCAAACTAGCTGCGTCCCGCATTTCACCCGACTTTGTATAATATACGATATATCTTTATGAATTGTAGCCTATGTGTTATTCTAATGTATAAGCTATATTATTGCAAAGTTTCATTAAAATCCATTCAGTAGTTTTTACGTGAAAGAGTAACAAACATCCATCCATACTTACAAACTTTCGCGTTTATAATATTATATAGTAGGATTACGCGTCACGTTGTTTGTTCGCGATGGACTCCTAAACTACTTGACCGATTTTAATCAAATTTTTCCTAACTTGAAAGACGAGATAGCTTACATCTCAATTTACAGTCGCAATAACACAAACCTTAGCCACAGCGACGCGTGGCTGTGTCTGTGATTGCTAGTATCATGCAAAACAGGCTGAGATTTCTGGAAATAATTGGGGAAGATTTTCATCCAATAATGGATCGGAAAAGGTTAATATCTCAAACTAGAATTGCCGTATCCAGGAAATCCGATCGTGGGCTCACAAACAGCACGGCTAGGTGCAAATGATGACGGCATCCGGCAGTTCCGGCACCGCTTAGAAAGTTGGACTAGTTGGCTTCTATCGCCATGTTTCAACCAAACGTAGATTTTATGGCGAACACAATCCACGATAATTTTCATAATATTATTCATCTTTCCATAACATTTCATTTTGTTTCTTTAATAGATAACTGTGCCGAGGAAGAGTTGTACGAGTATATACTTGTAACATGAGTCGCATGCAATGCGGAGTCGGAAAAACCCAAGTTAATCTTTATCAGTAATACCTATAAGTAGTATTGAATCATTGCATATTCTTACGAATCCTGCAATGTTCAAGTCATAACAAATAAATAACAATACAAAATAAGTGCGAGTCGGACTTACGCACGAAGGGTTCCTTACCATTACATATAAAAACGGCAAAAAATACGTTTGTTGTAAGGGAGCCCCCTTAAATACTTATTTTATTCTGTTTTTTAGTATTTGTTGTTATAGCAGCAACAGAAATACATCATCTGTGAAAATTTCATCTGTTTAACGATCACGGTTCATGAGATGGCCTCTCTGAGATGGTTCACGGCCTGGTGAAAGACGGACAGACAGCGGTGTCTTAGTATTAGGACCCCGTTTTACCCTTTGGGTACGTAAACATTAACTAGTTAACTGACTGACGTGACTGAATGTCGTGTAACTAGATACCCTGTACCCAGGAATGGGGAGCTACGATCATCCAAGCTCAGAGAAAACACAGACCTATAGGTACGCACAGATATTATTTGCTCTGTGCTGGAATCGAACCCAACGAAAATGATGTGTAATGGTACACCATTGGTACAGCACCCAGGGTCTCCGGAGGCCATCCTGGAGGAAGCCGGCGGGGATGCCACCAAAGCCTTCGACGAGGTTGGGCACTCTGCGGACGCGAGGACCATCATGACCAAGTACAAAATTGGAGAGATCGTCGAGGTGAGATATAATCCTATACTTGTAATGAAATCTGCAAAAACCTTAGTATTAACTATTTAGCTCGGGATCACAGTTACGACGCGCACACCACAGACATATATGAGGAAGTAGACCGGATATTAATACAGACATCTAGTGAATACAGTATGTAGTGAAGCCGGCCGCCATATTGATTGATGACGCTGCCGGCATTTTGACAGCTCTTGCAAAGTATTAGGTTGGATTCAGGACAAATTTTAATCTTAGATAAATGTTATGAACATATGCATTCGCATAGTTGTCTTTCAGCCTTAGTTCAGCCCTGCTTGAATGACATTTCTGGCTTCACTAGATATTTGTAATGCCCGGTCTGCTTCCTGTCATGTCTGTGGTGCACATACACACACATCTTGGCCAGAGAAAGCATTATCCGGATGTATATCCGTGGAAATCTATAGTCCGGTTATCCGGCACAGCTGTCGTCGCCGGCTACTGCGTTATGCCGTTGTCCACTCACAGTAATCATGCCGTTACGACACTTTCTAAGGGCTTTTCGATGTACCCACCGTTCCCAATCGAACGTTATTGTAATGGTATTGGAGACCACTGTTTGCTTTAGTTCATACTTGTATCAGGAAGGTATTGCAGGATTAAATGAGCTCCTGCCTCCTAAATCGCCGATTTACTTAACGGATTGTGAACGTATCGAGTTAATGATGACGTTTACTTACCATTATGATTTGTGTCTGCCGTCAGCTCGCGAACTTTCTCTTTTCTTTTCCACCATCCAATGGCTCCAGATCATCCAATTGTATAATTACTTATATTATTATCCCATATGTGATCTTCTTTTTGTTTTACCAAGCCGAAGTATAGCAACAACAAGTTTCGATGGCTTAAGTGCAAGAATAAAGAAACAATCCATTGATGTAAGTATTATTCACAGGAAGAGAAGAAATACGACGCGAGCGGGAAGAAGAAGAAGAGGCTAGTGGCAGCAGCTCCTGAAGAAGAAACCAAGCGAGGGCTCTGTAGCATCATCACATGCGGTCTAGTCAGCTCATAAGGGAAAAAAAACTGAATAAGTGACGTTGGAAAATTATGTCTACATAAGATAAGCTAACAGTTAACAGTTAGTTACTATAATTTATTGGAGCTATAATGTGTATTCGAGA
Source organism: Hylaea fasciaria (assembly GCA_905147375.1). Taxonomy (NCBI): domain Eukaryota; kingdom Metazoa; phylum Arthropoda; class Insecta; order Lepidoptera; family Geometridae; genus Hylaea; species Hylaea fasciaria. Next base: position 9,739,475 of record LR990211.1, on the reverse strand, counting down.
CACAGGTTGCTTTTATATTGTGATTTATTAAGATAAAAGTATGAAATTTTTGATACCATGCATTTTTCTAATACCTACCTATAATACCTATCACATTTTCAGATCACGCTATAGTAGGTTAGGAAATATTTAATCGGTGAGAAAATATCTAAAAGACCATCCATCTTTTTCTTTTCCAAAAAATCTACGACATACTCGTACTGAGTTGAATTCTTAGAACGTTGAATTCTATAAAGTTAAATATTATAACCTTAGAAGAAATAAAAGAAGCTTATCAGATTTTATATACGTCGGAGGCAGATCTAAATTATTACATTACATTATACCTATACGGAGAATGTGTAGGTACTCTCAGTCGCTGAAATATAGGTATACTTACAACAAATCAAAGTCAAAGGTATTCTTAATAAAAATATGACTTACCTACCACACTATTTCGAAAAGCGTATATTGAGCCAATGGCTTCCCAAGGTTCAGTGTTCCGTAACATATGATCACTTAACACTTTAACATGTGAAACAATTTTCTCAAAAATGTTTTTTTGGTAATTTAATACACTGACATAATTTTGTTTGTTTGACAATTTTGACTAACCTCGACGATTAGATCCAGTAGGTACATTGATCGTAGTCATCACAAGACTGGAGAACGCAGGTATCAACATCGAGAGCGGTGGGCGATTATTGCTTCCAAATCTCCAACTACCTACGGATGCTTTAAGAAAACGGTTGTCTTGTCTGTAACTGTAAATCGGTTTTCGGACGATAAATCTTGCCTCTCTATCGCTTGTTCCGCGCTCTCACTTGCACGCTCGGCTCAGTCGCAACTCGCAGCGTGACAACGGGGTTTGCTTTTTTCGTGCGTGTAGCCAGGCCAGCGTGTATCGATTTATAAGACTTTATCACGTCAAAATTCTCAAATCTCCAATTTCTCCTTTTTAACAATTATATCACTGAATTGTACGTAGTAAGGTACTTATTCCAAACGCCCACCGTCTCCGTCAGCTGCAAGCGAACATGAAACATTACGAATCTGAATAAATTGTTAGAAAAGACGGTAATTTGACAGGATATATAGGTATCGGAAGCCGTCACGCGAGCTCACGGCTGACGTTAAATGTTTTTGAGAAACGTTTAGTAAGGTTTCCACGACATTTATACAATAAATTATAATAATGATGGACACACTATATTAACATACAATTATATAGTAAGTACCTAGTAGGTACTTAGGTACCTATTAATACAATTACCAGTGTGTAATTTTACATTATTTCATAACTAGCGGCGCCCCGCGGTTTCACCCGCGTTACATTTACCTACAACACCTGCTATAGGTAGCTATTTGAAAGGTTTGTGCATATTATTGTATCATCATAGTTAGCATCCGAGTACTGGGGCGACAGTCTGTTACATTAGTTAGCTTCCGCATATCGGTCGCTAAGTCCTAACGTACCGAAAATGAATCAGTATGAAAGCCACATATAAATTAGGATTAAACCGAGATCGTGGGACAAAGTTAAACGTATAGCCTAAGAGCCCATGACGGCCAGACCCAGTACCTAATCTTACTACAACAATGTGAGTTAGTGTGTGTGTATGTATGTATGTTTGTGAGTCACATAATTATGGTATAATCTTATCTATGATATATGCCACCTCTATCGCTTTCCCTCTCCTTCTATCTCTATATCTTTCCTTCTCCCTCTATCTCTACATATTTCCCTCTCTACTCTCAATCTCTATTTTTCTCCCTATCCCCCTTTGGATTTCTTTCCCTCTATTTCTATATACTTCCCTCACAATCTATCGCTCTCCCTCTCTCTCTTCCTAGATCTCTCTTCCTTTATTTCTATATATTTCCCACTCACTCTATCTCTCCCTATCACGCTCTCTATCTCCCTTTATCTCCTTTCCCCTTCCTTTCTCTCTCTCCCTCTCCCTCTTTCGATCGTTCTCGCTCTATTTCTATAAATGTACCCTCTCAATCTATCTCTCTCCCTCTCTCTCTCTCTCTATCTTTCTCTCTTCCGTGATTTCTATATATTTCCCACTCACTCTATCTCTCCCTTTATCTCCTTCCCTCTCCCTTTATCTCTCAATCTATATATTTCTCCCTCTATCTCTATCTCTCTCACTCTATCTCTCTCCCTCTCCCTCTATCTCACTCTTTATCATGTATCCATTATTATCCATCCCCTTGCCAAATTGCATTACGATCCGTTCAGCCGTTTATTGTGGTCCGTAGGGGGTGCATCTAAAGAATACCTCATAATTTCAACCCCTTACCTTGCCCCATTTAGGGATGATTTTGCAAAAAAGCTGAAACCCGTATTTCTTTATTTCTTACCAAAAGCCTAAATATACATTTTCAGATTCCTAGCTTGAAGAATTATAAATCACCCATACAAACTTTCAACTCCTATTTCATCCCCTTAGAGGTTATTTTTTGAGACAAAAGATAGCCTATGTCCGTCTCATAGGTCCAATCTACCCCTATACCAAATTTCATCGAAAACGGTCCAGCCGTTTGAGCGTGAAGAGCTAACAAACATACACACATACACACACACACACACACACACACACTCACAAACTTTCGGCTTTATAATATTACCTACTTAATTAAAGTATAAGCAAACATATTCTAAACATCAGTTTCGCTAATAAAATGCATTAGGTACCTAAGCGAATCTCAGGACATTCCCACACATCTATAAACCTAATCATTAATCATATCTCGTGTTAGAACCTGGCTCTGGACGGTAGTAAAGTTTTATTCGAACTTTCGTTTAATGTTTTTACGATAATAGGTATACTAGGTATCTAGTAGTGTAAGTAGGTAATATGAAAATTTAAGATCATTTTGGACTTACCTAATCTTTCTTTCTTTAGTCTTCTAAAGGTAGGCTGACTCCAAATAATAGACAGGTACACCTTTGAACTTTAACGGGTTTGGCGTAGTGGCTGAGCAATCAGATTGTTGCGCTTTGTTGTCACCGGTTTGATTCCCGCCCGGAACAAATATTTGTGAGATCCACAAATATTATGATATATTATGTGTAGGTAAGTATGTGAAATTACGTATGTAAACGGTACCCACGACACAGGAGAAATCCTACGTATAAAAAATCTAGGTAATACACGTAGGTCCTACTATCTAACTACTGCACCTATCCAACCGCCAGTAAGTATACAAACTGCTAACTTTACCTAAGTAGGTATTACCTACTTTACTTTTTAACTGACTACAAAAAAGGAGGAGGTTCTCAGTTCGACTGTAGGTAAGTATACCTACCTAGGTATATTATTATTATGTTCATTTTGTATGTTTGTTACGCGATTATATTTTACTAGAAGCACCTCGCGGTTTCACCCGCGTTAGCTACTATCCCGCGGGAACCATTAATTTTTAAGGGATAAAAGGTAGCCTATGTATACCGGGGATAGCATAGCTTCCCAACAGTGAAAGAATTTTTCAAATCGGTTCAGTAGTTTCGCAGCCTATTCATTACAACCAAACAAACAAAGTTTTCCTCTTTATAATATTAGTATTTTATAATGTAGGTACCTACCTACCTACAATTATTACTCGTATTTCTCTCTATTCTGCTTCAAATGTCATCATGACTGTCTTTACCGCAGCCTTTACTAAAATATAGGTGTAGGTACACCTAAGTACCTTCCTATGGTACGACAAAGTTCCAACAAAGTTTTTTTTTTTTTTTGTTTATTTATGGCTTCGCACGGTTTGTGCATATAGCCAGTGTCAAGTATTTTATTTTAAGTATTTCTTAATTTCACATTAAGAAAGTCACAGCAATGTTATAGCAATCGTGGTCAAGTAGTCAAGTCAATTATTTACATCGTCAGTCACGATTCAGTAAAGTAGTGGATGCTTTACTGAAACTTCATGGGAGTTTTGGAAAAAATGCGAAATGACGCGTTTTTTGAGTTTATATCATTCGCCTACACTCGTGCACGTTAACGAACACTAAACTTAATGGTTAATATTCCACCAATATTACACATTAACACTCGAAGAAACACAAGTTTGAGCCAATAATACAAAACCAACAACGTCTCACTATCGGATTCCCGCCAAAACTCCTCCAACAAAGTTGCTCGGTATTCTTACTAGGAGTTACCTATATTTCCCGACTTTAGTGCAGTGATAAGAGAAGCTGAGGACTCGACGACTCGTGAAACTTTTCTTATACAGATTTACTTGCACTTCATTTTTGTTAAGCTAGCACGTAGGTATATAATATAGATATAAAGTCATTAATCTTATCTACGTACCTACTTACTAACATAAGCGTAATAGGGTTTATTGTAGCATTAGCTTCATATAAGTACCTACAATAATTACCTACTTAATAGGGATAAGAATAAACTTGGTAAACTTAATCCTTCCTACAGTACCTACATCGATGTAGATAAAAAGTTGTAGCCTTACAAGTGTAGGATAACAACCTCATAACAGCAGTCGGTAACTCTTTATAGCACTCCTTTATAGACATACAACAGCAAGAAAATCCTAGTCCCCACTGTAGTTTGCACGTCATTCTAATTACATTTTGTAATTATGTAGTTACATACATCAATAAAATAAAATTAGTTTAGCGCCATCTAGCGATTGTTACTTAAAAGAGGTTGTCCGTCCGTATCTTCAATCGTGCATTATTATCACTCGTTTCTTTGTTGACAAATCAGTTCAAATGTATTCTAGTAGATGGCGCTTTTTCAAAATATTAGTATGAGATTAGGAGATTAAAACAAAACAAAGTATAAAAAATATTAGTAGGTAGGTAATAATTACCTACCATCAAATATCTTTAAATATTTATTTATGTACCTACTTTAACGGTATGAAAATAATAGGCAAATAGAAAAAAAAATGATACCTAGCTTTCCTTAGAACGCGCACAGAGCCACAGACATGCTAAAAGTTAGGTAGGAGCTTGGAGGAAATTATGGATCTAAAGTTAAAAGTGTATCAAATTAACGTTGCTGTCTACCTGGTAATGTAATGACAGAGTTACGCAACATTTAATCACTATCACTCATTACCTACCTAGGCACGGACGGAGGTGCCAACTGGAAATGAAAGTCGCACTTATTGAAATCGTTTATTCAAGCAAATGAACATAATAATATGAACAAACTTTAACATTAAATTTATCTACTTAATGATATTTACATTCCATACCTCGCTTACCTTATTACTTTTACGATTAAACTACGCACGTACACCTAGGACGCTTACGCTATGTTTAAAAATGCAGAACACAATTTTACCCCAAGATGTATACTCTGTACACACACCTTATTAAAACTTAAGTAAAAAATAGTTTCTTCTACTATATTTTCGCACGACACTCCCGCGCGGACGCAAACCCTATCACTCCCAGTAGAATTCACACCCAAAATCTTATTCTGCATTTTTACTGTGTCAATTAATATATTATTACTGAAGGAATTATTGATAAAATGCTTATCAATAAGTTTTGTCATAGTTGTAAATTAAGTGCCTGTCAAGCATTGTGTTAAAATACATGATATAATTGCAGGATATATAATACAATTTATTTAGGCACAATTTCAGTGTCATACATTATGTTACAGCAGTTTATTGCCAAATGTTCCGTTGGATCCGTGGGGCCTTAATACTGAAAATAGCCTCGGAGCCTGACTCACTGCAACTTCATAGACTTCACCGATCCAACATTCAGGCACAAAAGCCAAACATAAACAACAATGAGGACTCATACAAAACTTAAATAAGTGCATAATATATTATTATGTATGTAACCGAGTGACGAGACAGGCAGGTCGTTCACCTAAGGGTGAGTGCCACGCTTGCCATAACAGTTGCAGTGCCGCCCAGAGCTTTGCATTGCAAAATCTCGCACGTCACTGAAGTGAGCTCGTGACCCTGTTACATTGGTTGATTATGTATGATCAACTAAACACTAAGAAACAAATGGTTATGCCGTACTCTTGGCGGCGGCATGCGTCGAGTCCACTATGTGAACTGTCTCTAGTAATTGATATAGTGGTGCCGCCACCAACAACAGGGCATAATCGACTAACTAAAATAATGATAGTATTAAAAAATCTAGCTACACGCTACACACTGCTTGGTCCAGCATATGTCTGGTAAAATAATAAACTTGTAAAAATGTTATATAAGCTTCAGAAACTGAACAGGGAAGACTAACTGCCAACACTACATACAGGCAAAGCACATGGTAATTATAAAAAAATAGATAACGCATTTCTTGCATAACATTAACACACAAGTAACTATTGAGATACATTATTTTGTTACAAGCCTCGAGGTGAGGTTTAATGTTTCTCAAACAAACTAATCAGATGTATGTAGAAGAATACAAGAACTGCATGTGAGGCACTTTAGAGTAAGTGTTTATGTGGGTCATAGCACCACATACAACTCACAACTGTAGTTTAGGTATCAGCTACTTATTACATAATCATAATCAGTGAATAATTTATTATTATGCCAGATCTCCAACAGTTTCACAACTCAGTGTGACAACAATGCAAGTCAAGCATTGCACTGTCATTATTAATAATTTTAAGAGTAAATAAAATATTTTAGTAAAAACTCTATGAGGACATCTTCTACACAGACCCATTTATAACATACAAAACTCATAAACTATATATCATTATGATTTATAATATCGAACTATCAAGTCCAGACTGACATACTTCCATATAATTTACATTCTAGAAATAGCAGCATGGAGTCCTCCGCTCACTGTCTCTCACTCACCACTAGCCACGGACACTGCGGAGCCAGCCTCACTGCTGCTGGTTGGACTGCGCCGCCTGGCTGGCAGACTTGGTGATGACGATGGTCTGCTTGCCGCCCACGCCCGCCTTGCCCAGCTGCAGCATGTTGGAGGGCAGTGTGATGATCTTGTTGCCGCCCACCGTGTTGGTGGACACCAGCTTCACGATGGTGGCGCCGGGCGCTAGGCCCTGGCCCGCCGACACCGGCACGTTCGGCCGACTCTGCATCATCGCCACCTTGGGCATCGTGGCCACCGTCATGCCCGTGGACGTCTTCACCAGCGTCACGTACTGCGGCGCGTTACTCGACTGCGCGTTGCCGCCGGGGTTCTTCTTGATGATGACGGGGATGCCGGCGTTGCCGCCGCCCTGCCGGAGCACCGTGGTGCCCGCCACCGTCGTGGTTTGCACGGTGCCCGACTGCTCGCTCGACTTGGCCGTCACGATCTTGTAGACGGGCGTCTTCATCTGGCCGCCGATCTGTATCGCGGCACCGCCGCTCGAGATCAGGTTGCCGGCGCCGAGCTTCACGGGCATACCCACTTTGGTCTGCAGGCCGGCGACGCCCGCCTGCACGGGCATGCCGCCCGCGGTCTTTACGAGCACGTTGCTGGTGCCGATCTTCACGTTGCCGGCGCCGAGCTTCAGCGGCATGTTGCCCTGGCCGATCTTCTGTACCGTGTTGCCTTGAATCTTGCCCTGGATGTTGGCGGCGCCGATCTTCAGCGGCAGCGCGCCGCTGGCTAGTTTGACGGGCATGTTGCCGGCGCCCAGCTTGACGGGCATTCCGGCGGGGCTCGAACCGGCCTTCACCTGCACGAAGCGCGGCGTGCCGCCGCCTGCGCCGAGCACGATCTGCGCGGTGGACTGCGCCGTGGACACGCGCACGGGTGTACCGGCGCCGCTCGCACCTACGCCGCTCACGATCCTCGTCACGCCCTGCGGCGTCACCGCCGCCACTTTGATCTGCTGCGACGAGCCCGCCATTGCAGGCGATTTCATCACGGTCTTCGGCTGATACGTTGCCTGTTTGACGGTAGGCGTGCCGGGCGAGATTTTGACGGTGGTCTGTCCCTGGATTTTAACGGCGCTTTGAATTTTCTGCGGCGTGGAGACGATGGGGGTCATGATAGAGCTGACCGCGGCGGCGGCGGCGGCGGGCGCGACGGGCACCGGCGCGGGCCGCACCGGCGTAGGCAGGTCGGCGACGACGGGCGCGACCACGGCCGGCGGTGAAGCGAGTCCGAAAGCTTTGCTGGCGTCGGGCTGCGCGGCGACGGGCGAGGCTGGCGGCGGCGCAGTCACCGGCTCCGAGGCCGACGGGAACCGCGTCGGCGTCACCTTCCCACACTTCTGTACTTGTAAGAGGTACGTGGTCACAGTGTTGAGTGCAGGCCAGCACAGCTCCAGCGACGTGGTCCCGGCGCGGACCAGCGCCACGCGCCCAGCCTGCGGCGGGACTCCCACTTCCAGGTACCAGAGATCCTTACAGCAGATTTGATTGTTCCATGTTTTCCTATATCCATCCCGCCCCGACCAGATGTACAGTCTAGTTTGAATGGCAACAGCGCTGTGGCCGGCTCGAGCGCGGGGAACACACTCTTCAAACTTATCTAACGCTATGTTGTCCCAAGTCATAGACTCCAGATTTAGAGAGGCTAGTGTGTTCGTGCATTTCCATTCTTTCTCATGTGTGGCAAGTTTTGACTCGTCCGGCACTAGGGGCACCCAGCCACCGTATACATACATGTGATGTCCGATGACAGTTGCAGTGTGTAAGGAGCGGGGAAGAGGTGGGGGCCCACCTACTTCAGGACGCGACCATGACATACTGTCTACATCGAGGATCCAAAGGTCACCCAGCCGCGAGCCGCTCATCCCGCCGTATATGATGAGAGATGATTTTCCAGAGTTTTTGTCCGTGTATGAGACGCCGCTGTGCGACTCTCGTGGCGGAGGCGATTGGCCGTAGGTCAGTGGTATATCCCATACTGTCATAGAAGAATTCGGATACAGTTCTAGCGTGTAAAGGTCGTTGAGATACCTGGGTATATTGTTCTTGGGGTCATCGCTCTCGTTGGCCAGCCCGCCGAAAAGGTAAACTTTCCCATTTAGGAGAGTGAAGCTGTGGCCTAGCCGGGGGCACGGCGGGAGTCCCTGCTTCGGCGGGAGAGGCTTCAGGCGCTTCCATTCCCAACGTGAGGCCTGTAGTTCATAGAGATCGTTAGAATACTTGCCGTACTCCACCATGCCGCCAAAAACTAACAGACGAGTTCCGTCGACCACGAAGCCGTAGGCAGCGCATCCTGGGGGTACTTCGCCTTTCGTGACGGGGACGAACCATTGGTTTGTGGTGGTATTGAAGACATGCAGCTCGTGAACTATCCCTTCGTTTCCGCCGCCGAAAACTATCATCAAATCTTTTATGGCGACCGCGCGATGGCCATGGCGAGGTCGTGGTTGGGGGCCGGTGGGATTGTACACTTTCTGCCACTTAAGTACGGCGTTTTCCTTCATTTTTACTATACATTTGTCACTAAAAGCTTTTCACCGTATGTATCGCTCGGGATGCGTATCTACAGCATAGACAATGAGAAACGTCGTAAATAAGCTTTGAAGAAAATATTCGGGTTAGTTGAAGCTGCATACGTGAATCCGGTTCGTCTTTCTCTTTCGCACTCGTTGTGTGCTCCAATGAGTATAAAAAAATCACCTTATGCGGCTTCAAGCGTACAACAAAAATGGCGTTAGCAACAGCGCTGCCAACCAAGTAAAAAAAGAAAGGACGGCGTCGGACGTCAAGATATTGTCTATGACTACTTTTAGTTTTAAACCATAGGATCAAAAGACAGACTATTTTTTTAAAACAGGTCAACTTTACACTGTCAATATTTTTATCAACACTAAATAATGCCTCGTACAAAATGGGTCCCAATATTGAGTTTTTTAAATAGTGTTTTTCTGTTCCTTTTTGGCCACAAGAGATGTGATGTACGTAGCAACGAAATGGAAATAATTGAGCTAGTACTACGATGAGTATCATTTTCATATTGTTAAAGGTCTGAGGGAGATTATTATATTTCCTGTAATGCCTAGGTGTTACAATATTTAAGGGTTAAAATATTGCTGTTTAATAAGATAGTCAATTTAGGTAAACCCCACTTAAAACATCTTACTAATATTATACACGCGAAAGTTTTTAAGTATAGATGGATGGATGGATGTTTGTTACTCTTTCACGTAAAAATTACTGAATGGATTTTAATGAAACTTTACAATAATATAGGCTAAACATTACAATAACACATAGGCTACAATTTATAAAGATATTGTGTGAATTGTCAAAAATATGACAGTAAGTGTCAAGTACCTACGTAGGAAAAAGTCTACCATTTGCGAGCTATTCTGGCGTGCGCTGTCAAAACCGTTAGAGTTACACATATATAATGTATGATGAAAATGTTTATCATAGTCTTACAAAAAAGCCCACCACATATCATATTATAGAATTCTATCTTTCTATCAATCAATTTCTATCTTATATGTAAGCCGTACCTAATAATTATCATAAATCGTAAAGTATTTTTGCAGTATCGCGGATGTCAACTATGATCATTATTGATCATTGATGACACGATAATATGCACGAACCTTTCAAATATATATAAGTGTCGTATGTATTCGATGAAAGAAAACAAGTTGAAATAAATAAACTTGGTTATAATAGCATTAAAATAAACGCGCATTGTAAATATTTATTTATCCAATATTTGAATCAACGACATTTTTGAAGGCTGGCAAGATTAAACGACAAGGACAAACCGCTCTGTTGTATCTATACTTCTCAGCACGGATTAGTCTCCATACTACTCCATAGTAGTTATATTCCATAGTATACATTTTCCGCAGTACCTACTCATCCATTTGGAGAGTAGGGTGGGCCGAATTTTTTTTTTTTGGATTCTTGTAACGTAATAGTTGCAAAAGGGTGCTAAATAGGGTAGAAATGACGTATGCAAAATATTATCTGTCTCTCTTATTGGCAACTGCCTCCGGATTCACTTTGAAAAATCGGAAAAATACGTTTTTAGATGTGACTTCAAGAACCAAGAGTTATGGATTGTGTTCATAATATTTGCATCAGTGTCACATTATTTGATAGCTTATATGGTCTTATTACATAAACAAACCAATAAACGAGTAGACTAGTTAGTTTTTGGTATAAGATGAGAAGGCACCGATTGCACTTTTCACAAAAAAATCTCGGTTCAATCATGCCGCGGCTTATTAGGTAGGAGGACGTACTTATTAAAAATGAGGCGCAAGCCAAACACAACTAAATGTTTTTTATGTTATGAAACATGCATAGGTAATTTAAAAACAATATTGCTTACTTATGCAGACGTTCATATAAAGTATAAAGACTGGACAAGGCGACAGTTAAAATTAGGAAAAGGTACTCGAAAAGAACACATATTTAAACCGATTGCTATCAGTATGATGCTTGAAAGTTAAAGATAATGGTTGGGGGTACCCTTTTCTATCGTTTAACAAACAAGAGTCATACAAATCGTAAAAGCATATCACGGCAAGTGCAAATAAATGCCATCAAAAATTATTATCATTTCTAAATTTATTTCCGTACATTACCGGTGGGACATCGGGTCTTTAAACGTTTAAAAGCAATCGGAAACCACCTATAAAGTAGACTAAGTAAACTATTCGTAATACACAGGTGATTTAGTTCCAACTAATAACCACAGTGTTACCAGATTTAACACCTCAAGAGTTCAGTACCGATCAATCGTATCAGTATAGATTTCTTCGGCAATTTTCTTTGATTTCCTTGATAATTTAGCCATCAAATTGTCAGTATTCCCCAGGCAAGATGTCTCATACCAAACGGCCAAAGTGACCTACTTGGTTTCATTGTATTTTGTATGTTTCGACGAAAACTCCACCTAAAAACTAAAGATTTTAGCAACTTACGATGTAAAAAATTACCCTCCGACTTGGTTTGCTACCGAAGCTCATCCCACTTGTAAGAATAGAGCACAACACCTGTGGACGCTGGTATATTGTGCTTCTAGGTATCTGCCAGTCTAACTCAAAGCCCACATCAATGTAGTAATTCAAAAAAATAGTTATTTCGCTTACCTCGAGAACTAGACCCGCGAAATCACATTCGTGAGCAGCGTGTTGTATATTAAAGGCTCGAGCCAATAAGTAGTCAAATGTCTAACTCTTAAACATCCAGAGCTTATCCTGTATGCAATTTATAACGTTACCCTCATCAATTTGTCACCTACAAGTCACGGAATCTCCAGCTCTCGAGACTGCAAAAGACGCGGAGTTACAGAATGTTTGATGCACATAAATGAGAGCGAGAACTGCTTCTGCTACGCTACCTTGCCACACACAAGAAGTTGAAATGGTTGTCAAGACTGTGACTGAAACAGTGTGTTATTTGTGCGATAAATCTGCAAACCAGGGTTAATAACGTCTCCGATAGTCTCGCAAGGCGATGCGAAAATTTTAAAGTAAAAATCTGCAATAATTTCGCTATTCGTGTTAGGTATTATCTCGATGGGTAATGATTTATAATAATATTTTTAATTATTATAAACACAACTTACAACGGTACTCTTATTAGTGCAAAATAATTGAAATTAAACTTGAATCTGCACTCCTAGGAATATAATTACAAAAAGCTCTTTTTGAAAATATCATGATTTTTCAAACTCAATCCGGAGGCTAAAGATAAGGTTCTATGGTGATAGTTTTTTCAGAACATACTACTCTTATAGCGTAACACCTTTTTACAACTATTACGAATCTATATCAGACATTTTTTTTTTCTTCATACATCAGTGGCCCACCCTATTGGAGAGTAGGCATATCGATGTAAATACCATAATACTTGACTCTGGCTAAATGCACAAACCGTGCGAATCCATAACTAATACAAAACATATAAAAGTAAAAGCACTGTATCCGATTTAATTTTAATTTAGTGTTATAATGTTGGCGGGGCTGAAGAAAGCGCGGCAAACGAAATCCTTCAGAGTTGTCAAAGTTTACATTGCATTTTTTATTGTCTATGGAATATGGAATGGAACCTCAGTTCACTGTTGTAAGATGAAATCGCTAGATGGCGTTGCGGGCTTTCGTAATTAGTAATAAGTTAATCGTAATTCGCACTTTTTTCGTAAAATAAGATTAGAATACATTGTATTGTATAAACTGTGACAATAAATTATTAGTAGGTATCAACCATGGACATAGTAATGAGAGATGGACCTGACAAAAGCGTACCTATACTCGAAAGGGAGACACTAGACAAACTGAATACATTAGTATTTCAACGGGTCTAAATTCGAGGGCTTAACGTCGAGGTATGTCAAAATTATTATATATTTTGATATTAGTTTGTGCGCGAATTAGACCCGTTTAAATACTAATTAAAACACTAGACAAAGGCTACAATTGCTTTTATACTATAAATCGGATAAATTTAATACACGTTAATTAGGCGGTGCTCCAATCATTCGTGCGACATTCTAAATGTCAAGATTGGTTTGCTTATTAGCAAAGCAAAAAATACGCCTGCATACGCCGACAAAGATGTTTTCATTCACCGAAAACGAGTGATAATTAGGTATGTAATTATACATACATTGGTACGTGCCCGCCCTGGGATTTGATCTCGCTACCTCCTGCTTTGGTATGCAGACGTTCCCCCACTAGGCTACCACCGCACCGGTATAAGAACATATTATTATTATTATCTCAATTGAAAGATTAGAGCTGTTGTAAATGAAGACAATGTCGACAAGAAAGCAGTACCTACCTACTTATTTATTGCAACTAACAACTGACAATAATCCTATCTAGCTATACCTACTTAGTTTTTTTTAATACCTACTAGGTAGGTATACTTAACATAGAGGAAATAAATATACTCATGTAAGATACTCTATAGGCTCTATAGGCTAGCATATGTTGACCGGGTGGGATACTAAACTTCAACACTAGAACGTACCACTATCATATTGTGCCACTATCTACTGCAGTAAACAATAAACATGCTCAAGCTTTTTCTAAGCTCAGGATAGAATGAGAGTGACTTTCAAAGACCGCGGCGTGACTAAGATTTGGTGACTTCAACTAAGTAGGTATGCATAATTTGTTCAACTTGAGGGTGATAGCTAGCCAGGTGGCACTATAGCGCCACCGCCAAGGCTTTTAATAGTGATTTTTTCTTAGTCGGAATCTCAAAGCTCAGTTTTTCCGTCAGCTGGTTTGGATCTCACGCCTGGCGGCATGTGAGTCGAAGACGGAACCAACAGCCCTCATGGCTTCGCCACACTTCGTCTACAGACAGTAGGAAAATACACACACTTTGAGAGAAAACTAATCACACACCGACCATTGGACATTGTGATTCGCTCTTACACTTTTTTTAGTCCCAATTCTTTGATATAAGGTAGGGGAGGTCAGCTCAATGCGGACATAGCAGGCAAAGACGCCATGCCCGATTATTTGGTTATTTTCAAGAAAAACGCGGCGTTGTCGATGTGTGGCACTACTAGACCTGCTCCTCCACCCCGGGCAGTCACCCGACAAAAGTCAGATCAAACGCGTGGTTTCAGTGCCGCACATACAATTTTTGGCTGGTTTGTTAAAAAAATGCGAAGTGAAGTCAAATTGTTTTGGATGAATCTCTCTATATTTAGGTTTTATCACTATGTGTGTATCATTAATTATCCATGTTTACCCTTGTTAGTGTAACAGTTGTTCCGATATGTTTTAAAAAATAAGAAAAATGAAAAGTGAAAAGAATAAGTACGAAAAAGGCAAAGCGGACCAGGCAAACCGGCCACTGATCACTTTACCCTTATTAAAAAAATATATGAAACTGGCAAAATATTTTTTCTTTACATGGTGCACAATGATTAAAGAAAGTCAACCCAGGCGTCATGGGATAAAAATACATAGCACGAGCGTAAACGAAAAACCCCGACTCCTATAAAAATAATTATATTTGTATGATGATTATTGATGATATCTTTTATTCATTTGTTGATAAATAGGTCATCGTTTTATAAAATACCTATGCATTGTTCGGCTACAACTATGAAAATTACATTTTGATATCGTTCAATGGATGGTTATGAACATTTACTTAATCTATATTTTTTCAATTATAAAGAAACGTTATGTTCATATAACACTTTTGCAATTATTATTATCCTAATTTCTGTGAACAACAGCTTGTTAAATAAAACGTGTCAAATCGTATTCAATTTGTTCATTGTACAGTTACACCATACTTGGTTCAATGTATGTATTATTCCTGTGCATCATGTATTTTTTAAAACATGAATTACATACTTGTAAATTATAATTTCTTATAAATATTGGGCTGGCCACTTTGCCCATTTTCCAAGGCCGCTTTAGGCGCTCGCTCGGGTTTTCCAATTATGTTTTTATTTATATAGTTGCGTCAATTTGACTTGCGCATTAGAATAGAAGAATAAATGGTATCATAAATGGTATGAATCAATTGGTATAAAATTATCTTCAAATATGTATCAATTTGGACCTTTTAGGTACATTCAAAGTTAAGGTGTCCACTTTGAGCTGACCTCCCCTACCTATCGTGATTGTCAGTCTGTGTTTCAGTTCGTCACCAAAAACAAAGAGGTAGGTAAAGCTAAATATAACCGTTTAAAACGACGAAGAGGGCCCCCGTCCTATAAGAAGTAGGTTAAAAGTAAATTGGGTAGAATTTTTAAGCAAGAAAGTAGGTAATTTGTTTCGCCCGGTCGCCAACTTGTTCTATTTCAAGCGCAAAATGACAAAAAAGGTTAGGCTGGGCCCGCGGACATGCTAGAAGGCTGGCTCGGTACTCCACACACGTGACCCCACGCACGTGACACCTTTTATAACTGAGTTAGAAGACTTGTTATTTACATTATTTCAATGTTTTGCAAGATGATAATATAAAAGTTGGGCAATTTTATATATAGTGTCTCGCAGTGCCCATGAGCGATAGAAGTAGGTACGATGATTTCATAATTACGAATCTACAGGTAGGTAGGTATCTATTTATATTACATTGTGCAGAATTTGTTTTCTTTTTTTGTACAAGCATAGTTAGTAACTAGTTCATCATGAATATAATGAACACAAAAATAAATTATTTGTTTAATATTCGTTTAAAATAAATAAAAAATAATAGAAAACGAACACTAACTAAACCTAAACAGACGAAAGGCTTTGAGATATTGTGTCCGCGGGTCCTTCAGGAACTCCGCTCCCAAGGTTTGCGGCCCTAAGATTGGGATGGGCTGGGTAGGACGAGTGCACTCTCTATCAGAGACTTGACTAATTGAAGAGGACTAATAAAAATCTCTCTATGAGATTCTTATACTATCACTTATTGTAATTTGAGGACAATTATTTTACCCACGTAGTTTTGGGATGAAAGAGACCTTGGTTTGAAAACTGCATAATTTGTTCCACGGAACCCGCGTAGCTCTAAAAAAATAAGTTACCTACCTAGCTCTAAATAAGTTTCTTCAAAACTTCAAATACAGAAATTATGAACATGATTATAATATTTAATATATTATACCAAATTGAGCTAATTTATTTTAGTCCAATGCACAAAAAGAGAAATTTCCATGGCAAAGCGTAAATTAGTCAACTTTAATTTTACGCAAAACCATTAACTCATTTTCGGGTTTTTACACCCAATTAATAATGAAGAAAAGGGTTTCTGTCCCCCTCAATTATGTGCGACAAACTGAAAGGGAATTAGTAGGAGAGCAAGGTCTAAGCCCACCGGCATAGTGACATTAAAAAAACTGTATTTTTTTACATTTCTTGCTGAACTAGCTGCAATGCAACCCACGGTTTTACCCGGTTTTTGTATTCCACAGGAATTGTAAATATTTGCGAAATAAAAAGTGAATAACATGACGATGACAATGACATAGTAGCGAATTTGAAATATATGTATGATATATACCTAAGTACTACGCGTAACGTAACCTGAACAGATTTAGATATTATGTCTTTCTGTGACGTAGCACCATGTTAGTGACGGATTTACTTTACACATACATATTTTGCATATTGAGAAGATGCATCCAAATCCAAAGCATATTATTATAATGGTGTGAGCGGTGGACTGTAGATCAAAGGAAATCCGGAGATAAATAAATAGATATTTCTTTATTGACACGAAAATGTATAGAACACAGAGAGGACAAACTTAAGAGCCCAGTCTGCGAGAGGTTCTCCATACTAACGTAATCCCACATTTCCGCACTGGATAATAACCACTAGAGTAATAATCTTTAGGGTTCCGTACCCGAAGGGTAAAACGGGACCCTATTACAGAGGCTTTTTTTTTATTAGATGCAAAAAATGCCATTATAACATCAAATACTAAAAAACAGAGTAAAATAAATATTTAAGGGGGCTCCCATACAACAAACGTGATTTATTGCCATTTTTATAGATAATGGTACGGAACCCTTCGAGCGCGAGTTCGACCCGCACTGGGCCGGTTTTTTTATAATGTAGGTTTGCTTTACGCTTGCCATGTATCAATGCTCCATATTGATGAGGCGAGTGATGTGATAACTGGTACTACTCTAATAATATTATTTTGTAGCTTTTAGTACAATAATTGCATCATTATGCTTTTGCATAAAAACGGCTTATCATTTAAAGCTTTTTTTTATATTATTATAGGTCCGATGAGTTCAGACACTGTTATTCACTGGCAGTGTCAAACTTCTTAAATAATGTCTTAGAATTTATTCTTTCAAATTTACGAGCTCCTTTTGAATATTTGCTTTTGATTAGTCAGGAAAAGTGGGTTCCTTTTAATCACGTTGGAGTTTTTAATGAAGTGCTAAAGTAGCTATTAATAGAGCGCGGTCGGCCTTACCTTCAATATTAGGTACTATTTTGTGAAAAATATATGTATTTTTTGAGACGAGCATTTTGTTTAATACGTACATATTTTGTGTACCTATTCTTTATATCTACTAATGAGCCCAAACATAATCAATGGCAAGTTGTAACTACTTGGTTTGCATGTAATGCCAAGTTGTAAGTTGTTGCCAAGTTGTAGCTAAGTACTTGTTATTTCATATTAAGTTGGCTCATAAGGTTCGATTCCAGGAGCATGTAAGGAGGACGTGACAATCATGGACAAGAAACAAATTACAAGAAAGTATCCACCGGTGGATTTAAGCGGAGAGAAAGATCTAATTGTGGAGACAAACGTGGATACTTAGAATAATAACTCACTAGCGCCGTGTACCCATTTTCGAAATCAAAGCTGTTATGGTAAATTTTTATTTATTTCCTCTGCTCTTGGACTAAATACCAACGCGTATGCGACATTTTCGTTGCTCTTGTGAGCGTTTTGGAGAAGATAATTACATGGCACTCACGCACACATTGTTAAAAAACGGTGAAACTACGCATGGAACTATCCTTCTCTGCGTTATTATCTTAATCGTGTGAAAGGAGGGATTTCTAGAACTGCAAGCTAATAATATACAAAGACAAACTATCGGACTAAGTTCGAAATATCCTTTGATTAATATTTATAGAAGTTACAGCCCGCGGATGCGGTCGGTAACCACACTTCATACTTAGTTTGCCTACACAACAGTTACAGTTTATGTAACTCACATAAAGCCCGCCTTTACCTTTCTGTTACGTAAATCTTTAATTCATGAATATATTGAGTATTTCTATTAAATATTTCATTAATTTATGTAAGTCGAAGCAATTTGTGTGTCTGTTACAACGAAATTACGGTACTAGCAGACACGGCCACGCGTTGCTGTGGCTAAAGTTTTTGTTATTACGACTATACATTGAGATGTAAGATATCCTATCTTTCAAGTTAGATCAAACCGCACACGGTGTCCAAGTTTGATTGAAATCGGTTATGTAGTTTAGGAGTCCATCGCGGACAAACAACGTGACGTGTAATTTGATATGACTTTAGCATACCTAATTCCTTCAAGAAAGTGAACATGAAAGGACCCGTGTTCAGAGGCGGCCGGATAGGGCTGGATGATAACTGGGTGACACTGTAGCTATCGCAGACAGGCTTGGCGCTTACCATCGCGTGAATGGCCTGCTCGCCTCGTGACTGTTTCATTAATATCGGTTAAATTGGATGTGGAAATAGATATTCTGGATTGACACACAAAGTATACTTTCCGGGAATCACCGGTCAAACCGAGGTGAATAGGTAATAGTGTTTATGTATCTACGTATGTATTGTATATTTATGTAAATCTTTTAATTATTCATCAATATCGGTGTTAGTCTTTGAAGTCGTATTTTTATTAATCGGAGCGATGCGGTCGACGTTAGCGGTGAAAAGGTGTGATTACAGATTAACATCGTGATGACAAAGTTGTCATTTCAAGCGAGAGCTTTGTCCGCGGCCGCCAAAGAGTAACGGCTGCTTTGCAAGTAGACGTGCGCAAATCATTACGCGAACGTGTGATACATTACACCATTTCATCACGCGGTCGCGTAATATTACCCTGTAATATCACGCGTGATGTTCGGTTGGCTGCTGATGTTCGGTTCACCTTCACTGTGATGTTCGGTCGGGCCGTGGTTTTCGATTGAGAGAGACGAGCGATACCGTCGCGCGGCGACTACCACCATCCATCACCCATTATTTAGTTACCTTTGATCATGTCTAAAATTATGACGATCAACAAAAATGACGTCAGGCCAGTCTTTGTATTAGGTATTTTACAAATTACTTAAAAACGATTTCGCATGAAATTACGGAAGCGTTTCGAAAAATTCAATCAAAACATTGCATTTCACTATGGCGCCAACTGCCAGCCAAACGCGTAGCGGTTCCCATAGTGGAAATAAATACTAAAATTGCCAACCGAAGCGTGCGTGCACCGTATTCTATTCAGAATAAGGTTGACAATCAGGTAGGCACTTACCTATTGGATAAAAACAAATAGCTGAATATTAATAAATACTCATATCTCATCACGCGCTCGTCGCTTCACACACGCGTTGCCGCAGATCGTGCTGTTTCTTTCGCTCGGTTATTCGACTTGTTCGAGCGCCGCCGGCGCCGTGCCGCGCCGCGCGTCGGTTCAGCGCGGGTGATGGATGGGTGATGGGAGGTGATAGGTGATATTTGATTATACCGCGTGATGGAAAGTAATTCATTACGCGGCTGGGTAATATTACATCTTATCATTACAAGCATTCCTTACACACGTCTATTTGCAAGTCAATGAGATTGTGCATTCTTGCATGGATATAGGAGGGCGCATCACCTATTGCTCTTTATGACAGTGAAACTAGTTGTAAAATGTATCAAACTTGAAAGGAGCTATTATGATATAATTATATATATTTTTTTTCAATAAAGAGTTTTTCATTTCAACAAATCATTTGGTAATATAAAAACAAATTGAAATCTAAAAACTAAACGTACCTAAATAAAACTAATCTAATAGGCCGCTACCAGTGGGAATATATTATGTAATTATATAAATTATTTATGTTATTGTCTATTATGTATATTATGTAATGTAAAATGAGATAATAATATTATGTCCTATACTCATACGCTCTCCGTACATATACTCGTATGTATGATAAAGATACCTAAATACATTGTAATTGAAACATATCTTCCAAATTCAACACAAAGTTTCTAATAATTTATTTAATCACACGTTTGACAAAGCTTTTACGTCACTGTCGCCCAAACAACACTAATTAAATGAATACTTTTCCAGTTATGAAGATTGATTAATTTGTCATAATTTAGGGGCATCGTTCAAACCCAGACACGAGACAAATATTGACAGACAATGTTCTAAGATCCTGTCGGTACGTCATCTGCCTATAAAGGACATATTAAAATCCTCTGTAATCCTGATCTTTTATTCAACGTGTCAGTTCCTTCGCGGCACAATTTAATATTTCACTCAAAAACTGAAACTCAGCCGCTCCGTTGATCTCAAGCACTGAAATATAATACTGCGATCTTCAATCAGCGTAGTCGTAAAGCCCGAGCCGCGCTACACGGACGTAGCGCTCGTAGCACTCGTAGCGTTCCACTCGCATCGAGAGATTGCTCCGTAGTGATAAATGTTTTGTGTGCTTCTTTAACTTTATGTGTAAATATATTTGTGAATTTTAAATATTTAGGAATTTACGGCAGTGATTTTTGTTAGTAAAATATATATTTAAGAAGTTAGAAAAATAATCCTGCGTTTTAAAAAGTGGGTTTTAACTTGTTGAAACGTACTATTTTATTATTTAAATTATACTTTGATCGTCGGCAAAGTTAAGCTGTGCGTGGTTTGACTTTAAAATAATATTAATTCACTTTTGTAAGTGGTTTTCTCTCAGTCCCGTCAGTGTTGTTAACTAGCAGTTAATCCTTACTTAAGCACTAATTTAAATACTCTCGACGTTAACAACTTTTGAGTGGGGGAGCTTAACATTCCCTTATTTCAACAGTGTAAAAAGTGACATGAGCTTAATTGGATTCCTTTGCTGAAAAAGACTACAATGTAATTGCTTTAGCTGTTCGCGAATCAAAGTTACATTTTCTTTTCTATTATATTTAATAAATTAAACATATTGTATACGGAGCGTATAGAAGATAATTTAATCTAATTTGGCAAAAACGTGTATTTCACTTGATTCTTTGTTGTTATAAATAAATGAGCTATCTACATCAAAGAACTTATTACAATACCAACATTTCAATGATTTCACTAATACCATGTTAAATGAAAATGAGTGAAAATATTGTTAATAAATGTGACAAAAGTATAACATTAACGCCGATATAGAAATATCTTCGAACAACAATCCATCTTTTACATCGATATTATTAGAGAAGATCTATGGCCTTTCTTCAAAAAGACAAAAACAGCCCATGGGGCCATAAACTTTGAAGACAAGTGCACCGGCTCCGAGAATGGCGGAGTTCCAGCGGGCCAACGAGACGACGGTGCAGTTCCACCGGCGCTGCACCAACCTGACCGCCTTCGACTGCAGCGAGGAGGAGATGCTGTGGCTGATGATGGGGCCGCGGACGCTGCCTCTGCGCAAGCTGGTGCCCATCTCCGTGATCCTGTGCTCCATCTTCTTGACCGGCGTGGCTGGCAACGTGGCTGTGTGCGTGGTCATCATCCGCCACCCGGCCATGCACACCGCCACCAACTACTACCTCTTCAGCTTGGCGTTGAGCGACCTCCTGCTGCTATTGTTCGGTAAGTTGTTATAATTGTTCCTCTTCTATATGATTTGATTGTCACGGCTCGTTTGTCGTAGTCCCACACATCTATAAACTTAATCATTAATATCTCGTTTTAGGACCTGGCTCCGGACGGTAGTAAAGTTTTATTCGTACTTTAGTTTAATGTTTTTACGATAATATACTGGGTAGTAGTGTAAATAATATGAAAATTTAAGATCATTTTGGACTTACCTAATCTTTCGGTCTTCTAAAGGTAGGTATAGGCACCAAATAATAGACAGGTACCTTTGAACTTTGACGGGTTTAGCATAGTGGCAGAGCAATCGGACTGCTGCGCTTGGTGTCGCGGGTTCGATTCCCGCCTGGAACAAATAGTTGTGCGATCCACAAATATTTGTTTCTGGTCTGGGTGTGATGTGTATGTGAAATTATATGTCTGTAAGCGCTACCCACGATCCATGAGCAATCCTGGTGGGAGGCTTACTTTAAAAAAAAAAAATATTGTGTCAAGCAAAACGCCTCGGTATAAGTTGAAACGAAGATGTGGATATAGAATTAGCGTCTAGACTGCGGACGTATTATAAAATATGTTGTTTATATTGTTATTATCGCGATAGGTAGGTACATATTACAATATTTTTTTGAAAAAAAAAAACAGACGTTTGCATATAACACATAAAACTAGAAAAAAATGCTATATTGTCTAGGTATAAAGTAACTAGTAGTAGAATACGTCTATTTTACTCTTATGATACATTTTGTTACTATATCAAAGAAATTCATATTGCGAAAAGTTTCTTCAAAGAAAATCTTTCATGTAACGAAACCTGGCAAAGTTATTGTACAGGGCTTTGTTACCCGACGCCGAAACAGTGAGGCAAAGAATCAAATATCGTAAATGCCTCGGTAGAGACGCAGCCAGGCGTCCTCTATGGGGGGGTACTTGCCCCTGCCGCTTGGCAACTAGTAGAGATATTTTCTCACGTAAAAAGGCAGGTAATCAGAAGTTCCTATTTTGGGATGTCTCGGCAGATAATCAGTCACTGGTAGCCTACTTAATATCAATGTTTTGTTAATTAACCTATCGTTTCGCACTGCTGGGCATACACGTCTATCGCGAGATGTGCCTTGCCAACCAACTTAAAAAGCGTTCCAATCGTTACGTCACATTGTTTAAAACCGGCCACGACGTCGCCTGGATACAAGAACTGGTGTGGGTATTCAACGAGATTCGTTGAACGATGTAATCAGTGTTGACCTCCCAAACTGTCCCTGCGGCCCTGCCTGGCTGCATGACCTGAACTTACAAATAGTTTCACATCAACGCAATGCCGGTCCCTCCGGACCCGTTCCAGGGGCTTCAGAGGTCTTTGCTGCTTTTTTTACTCCGTGTGTACATAGGGTGCGCCCATACAAGCACCATAGAAATGCATCATTGATGTTTTCTCTTTGTCAAGCTTTGATGGTATAAAAAAGAAAATGTGTTTATGATTAGGTAGGTACGTCGTATTTTTTACTGGTTGTTTTTGTGAAGATTTTCAGGGTGGGGGTTTTTTACGTGATTCTCTGGTTTGTTTATCTAGGTACGCCGCCGCGCTACCGGTATCTTAGTCTGTGGTAGCGCAAATGTAGATTTCGTTCAAGTCATTAATTTACTAAGTATATTGGGGTTTAAGTAATAGGGTTTTAGTACTTATTTTTTTATTTCACAAAATCCGGCATAAAAAAAGAAATCCGGAAAAAAAGTACGGCGTCAGGCACAATAATTATTGTATTGTTTTAAGATAACATACATATACATATTATTATATGGCTGAACTCATTAACTACGAGTTTTAGGTGGCGCGACTTTATCGTCTAAGTTTTTTTTAATTTTATGCTCGGGACAAGTTTTTGGGTTAAGTACCTACCTATCCTATTTTATGAACTTTTGAAGGTAAATGACTATAACCACTACAACTTACATAAGTTCCTACTTATAACTTTTACATATTATATCTCAGATTAATTAGTCGTGAGTATTATAGTTTCTGAAACGACACTGACGCGACACGGCGCCTTTTCAGAAACTGACCAAATTGATCTACTGACTGTATGTTGTAATGAATTCGGGTGAAATTCTAACTCTTGTCCAGCATCTAGGTGATAAACCTAAAGGCAATTTTAAGATTCATTATATGGACCCAGAATAACTCAATAAATGATACTTTATTTTTTAATGTAACCAACAGGAAACACGTCACACGCGTAGCGTCCAGTTATCATGTAGTACAGTTGGTAATTAATTATGTTTTTGATGCAGCAACGTTAATACCAATGTTCTACTAAAAGCGAACAGAAACTACCAACTACCTTACCTGCTAACTTGATCGAAATGTCATGTTATTCAATATGATTGCGCACGATCCATTCCGTAGTTGTGTAGTAAATATAAACTTCTTTACCCCCAGTTTCTGAAACGTCAGCCAACTTTGACTACAGATTAATTCTATTGCCATCCTTGTCAAATGACAAGGATGGCAATAGAATTAATCTGTCAACTATAAAAACTATCGTTGTCTCTTTCTGACATTAAACAAATGTTTAATGTCAGAAAGAGACAACGATAGTTGTAATCTACTGTCAAAGCCAACAAACGTTCCAGAAACTGGGGGTAAGGGTGATAACTTTACGAAATGTTCGCTCGCGTCTCTCACTGTCATTAGGCGTGATTACATAGGAGTGACATCTATAATATCGGTGAAGAGAGACGTTTGTAACCCACACATTTACCCATACAATTTACCCATAAATTTACCCAGACATTCGGTTATAAACACCTACACTACGTCTTCTCGCTAAAGCGTGTTTATTTTAGCCGCAGTATTTTTACAGTAACACAATTTTTAATTACTATTTATCACTATTTGTAAGCGGTGATAGCCTAGTGGGTAAACGTGCGCCTTCCAAACAAAGGGTGGCGAGTTATCAAATCCCAGTGCGGGCACGTAACAATGTGTTTATTGTTAAACATATGTACGTAAATTACCACTCGCTTTTCGGTGAAGGAAAACATTGTGAGGACACCAACATGCACGAGAATTATTTCGGAGGCATATCCTCCAACCCGGACCAGCCCCCGTGGTGGATTATGGCCTAATTCTCCTCACGCAATTGAGGGGAAGCCTTAGCCCAGCGGTGTAATAGTTACAGGCTGAATTATTTTTATATTACTATTTATCCTGCTGTCCGATGATATATTTCATGGCGGCATTTATTTCATCCATACTTTTTATAACTCCCTGTTTTCTTCACTGATGGGATAAAGAGACGAACGAAGCTTCTGCCACAAAGCGGTACAATAAAGATAAGATTTAAGTGGTTTATATAGGTGACAGATGCGTATCGAACATGCTCACATAATTCCCGCACAAAACCATAAAAATAGATTGTATTGTACGAAACGAAAATAGATTTACGTGGTAGTCAATCAATAGGTAGGTATCACTCGCACGCGCTTCTTCGAAACTAATAAAACGCATGAATAAACCAAATACCTTATCGAAATCCATACCAATATTGTAAATGCGAAAATAACTCTGTTTGTTTGTTTGTTACCTTTTTCCGACTAAACGGCTCAACGGATCGTAATGAAATTTGGCGAGGAGATAGATTGGACCTTGGAAAAGGGCATAGGATACTTTTTATTGTAGTGTAATGTAGTCCGCGCAACTGCTAGTCTTTGCATAAAGTAATAATCCATAATACTAATTATTAATTGGCGGACGTGTGTCTGTATGTTTGTATGTTACTTTTTCACATCGAAACGGCTGAATCTATCTCGATGAAAGGTATGAGTACAGATACTTTTTAGGTCAGCGCGGACGAAGTACGTATTTAACAAGAATTAAATGAAATATTTCAAAACTAATATCTTAGAAAAATGTCTCAGTAACAACCGTAACAACATAACCGTAAAGTTCTACTACTTACTGCCAGGGAAGCTATGATGCCAGATCTTTAAATAGATTCGTTAATTTACCAATGAATTTTCGAGATTCCATTGACGGTGTCGAAACATCAATTTCTCGCACAATAGGACCAAGAAACACTTCACCACAAGGAATCCACGCAGTTGACAACTAGACCCACTTCCTCAAAGGCAAGTTTACAACGCCTCTAAGTTATAGAGAGCTCGAGCGTGCCACAAATAGTTTAGCAAACACTTTAATTATGTATCGTATAGCTACAGGTATAATAATATATTATATACTACATGCCCAACTCAATAATAGGTACAGAAATTTTCGGGAAATCTTATAATTTTATTACCTAATATTTTATGATACGAGTAATCTTTTATTATCTTACCCGCGGTGTATCTAATTGTAAACTTAATTTTACTGGTTAACATAGCACTCAGGATAATGTACCTACGCACCTATTAGAATATTCGATCGTGATAAGAATTTTTAGAAATTAGCGTCAACAAAATAATACTTATAACAGCAGACTTTAGATCTTTATAATAATAAATATAGAGGATTTGCTGAATATGAGGTCATGAACGAAGCTAGCAGTGGCGTGATGTGTTACATTATCACTTTTGTAGAGTTCCCTACCCAAAGAGTAAAACGGGAACCCTATTACTAAGGCTCTGCTGTCCGTCCGTCCGTCCGTCCGTCACAAAGCTGTATCTCATGAACCACAATCGTTAGACAGTTGATGTATTTCTGTTGCCACTATACGAGTAACAAATTCTAAAAAAAAAAATATTTAATTGGGCTTCCATATTATAACAAACGTAATTTTATTGCCATTGCTATAGACAATGGTAGATACTACGGAACCTTAGTTCGCGAGTTCGACTCGCACTTTGCTGGTTTTTGTTTGTTTTGCTCCGTTTTGCTAGCATGATGGTATATGGTATATTATGGCATAAATTATGGTATATGGAAATAACATAAATAAATAAATATAGTCGGCTGCATAATTACCCAAAAACAGTGTGAATCTTCGGCTGGACGGTGAGTGGTTCAAAACATATTTCACCACGCCATAGTGAAATTAAAAATTAACGTCCGCAGACTTTAAAGGGGCTCATAAACTAAATGGAGTGGTAATCGCTTTATTTGTATGCAGGTATGTAAATAGAGAGACATGAACGCGGTGTATTTCAGTAAATATTGTGAGAGGATCATCTCATAGCTATCGAAATTAATTTGGATAAAATGTTGTTAATTCGAATTGGAGAATTTTGAATACTCAGGATTCCTTAACTTCCATTTGATTAGATTTACTGATTAATGGAATTAAATTTCATTGAAAAGGTTCTTAATGGAATTTACTTTTTCTTACTACATTCTTGTGAAACATTTTGTGTTTTTTAAGCTTGTAATAAAAGCTTTTTATTGAAAACTGTGTTCAGAGCGTGGCTGAAGGAAACAGTAGGAAACTTAAAAGTTATTTTAATTCCACAACAATATTACAATCTCAATGTAGATAGGTAAAAATCTCAATGACACACTTCAAGAGATTTTCTCAAAGTGACTATTTATCTATACAATCTAAATTCAAAATTAACTGCTTATAAATGAGGGATAGTCCACTCGCAATCATCATCATTTCAACACTTTTGCTGTATAAAAAAAAGCTGATAGTCGGCAAAACTCTTGGTATACTTTGTTTTTAATGTAGGTAAATGTTCATAAATTACTTATTTGCAAAACGATTCCCATTAATTTTTGGATCTATTCGCTGTATATCTTAAAGATTACGATTGCTACTTACATGAAACAACACTGGCATATAATTCAGAATTTCGAATAAATATGTGTCTAAAGAACATTGTACTTTATAAACTTCACTTGATAATAGTTTGGCTATTTGCTAAACTAAATATATAACCGTAATGTTGCCATATAGATTTTGCTTATAGCAATCTTTATTAAATTGGGTTATTCACCAACTAGAGACAACTGGGGGCTCACCATGACGTCTTATTGCGATCCAATTGAGGAGCTAAACAGAATCGTTTCACTTTTAATAATAGTAATACGAGATCGCCTTCGATATCATTTAGGTAGATGTCAATCCCTTTAGGTTTATAATCTGCCTAAATTGTGCGTCAAGATGTCAGAACAAGACGTCATGGTACGAATAAGTAGTAAAACGATTCTGTTTAGGTCCTCAATTGGATCGCAATAAGACGTCATGGTAAGGCCCCTGGACATGCGTGGTTAAACTCAAAACAGGTATCGCTCTTCGCTAAGATTTCTATATGTGTCCAGATAATTAATATAAAAAAATAATGCATTGATACATTGAGCATTTAAACAGACACGTATCGATAATGTGGGGCTGGGAGAGTTTGGATGACGCTGTCAATGTGATGTCACAATTACAGCGTATTTCATTTGTAATGTAGGTAACATTCGTGTCGAGCAAAATTTATGTCAGAAGCGCATCAACGGAAAAGCTCATTACAGTAATAGCCTTAAACGGAGATGCTTAACCTGCTTTTTTGTTTATACCAGTACCTTATATATTCCCTGGGTTACTGACTCATCATTTGTTATTGTTACTTTGTTTTTTTTTTGTTTGAAAGGTGGGCCGGGCCATCTTCAGTGGTTAACGGTTAGTTAATATGTTTTTTACAGGAAACATATAGACTGTGGCCGCAGTGGTACTTAACTAGTTTGGTTTGCGAGTAGGAATCTATTTTCAATGGTTACAGATACAGAACCCAATTGACCCCCCTCCCCCCCCCCTGTTTCCCTGTTAAAAGCGCAATCATATTTGTAAATAATATATTATGTAGTATATGTGGTATGGGACTAATTTTATTTTAACCTCAATTAATTAAAAAGATTGATAAATTAAAATTATTATTAGAACTATCGACTCAAGATACAATCCCGCCATTTAGCCCGTAGCATTTTTCTATACATAGCTAGGTATATCCGACTTCCCAGCGACATCTAGATATTCCCAGCGACATTTAAATTTTAGTATAAAGATGGAAGATCCCTTTCACTAGACATAAACAAGAGAGGGCGGTCGCCCCCCGCCGCCATACAAATGACTTCATTGAGAACGGGCTCGGTTAACGCCATTTTTATGGCCCTAATAAAAACTGGAATTATGTTATTACAGTGTCGGTATTGAAAGTCATTACAGCAGGCGCGATCATTGAGTGGCTCTAAACTTTCAATTCACTTCTGCATTAAGTACTCGTAAGTTGTTTTACTGCTTACACTTTTGCGTAGATATGTCTTATCTTCTCACGTGTCGAAGTATAACTATTACGTGTATATCTCCAGAAGGGATTTGTCCGAATCAGATAGTGCTACCGAACTATGTAAAAATATAAACTCGTCTTGCCATCTTCCAAATTGAAAATACATAGTTCGGGTCCAAATGTCACGCAGTAAGAATTTATAATAAAATCCCGGACACAATAAAAACAATAGATAATGAAAACGCTTTTTAAAAATATTAGTAGGAAAATCTTACTATGTCATAATTAGTTTTTTAATAACACTTTAACTGAAACAAAATTGTGTAATGAATCGCTCCGCACTACACTTTACTTGTTGCCATACCCTAACAGGGTACATAATATGAATGTTCACTAACACAGTTATGAGACTTCGATGTATAAACTATTGAGTATTGAGTATTGCTCGTTTCTATGACCTGAGTTTGCCATGTTTGCCAGCCCTGTAAGACAACGCAGGCTGTTCTTAATAAAATATACATCAAAATAACCTACAGTATATAGGTTAGAGGTTAAGTGTAGAGTTGTGACATGTTGTGGAAAGATGTGACTCTGTCTACTGTATATAAGTATACCTAACTAACCTGTTTACATTACGCTTGTTTTAATTATTAATTTCTTGGTTAAAATTTCTTACTTAGCAAGTACTACATTAGCAATGCATAGCGTAACGTGGGGCAGGAGGCTAGTCGTAGGCGTCTACGTCGTAGGCATCTACGTCGTAGCACAGCTCGGCGGCCAAAGGAAAGTTATCAATTGAGAAATGAGTGGGCATTCCACAACTACAGTGGACATAAATGTGGCCAGCCTTTGCCTAGAACTTTTACTTCCAATATTATGTTCTAACTGCTAGCGTGCCAGATTTGATGCCGTACAAATATATAATATTTGTTTCGGTGGGGAACGAAGCGAACGGATGTAAAACAAATAAAAACGAGTTACAATCCTTCGTTAGAAGCTGGCAATTTTTCAAAGTCAGTATAAGAAAAAATACATTTTGTAAAAAAGACATTTTGTTTTGAAATCAGGCTTTGACAATTTCATGGGTATCAGTACGGTGGTCATAGTCGTGGGACTCGTAGGAGTCGGTGGGGCAAATCCAAGGCTATTTTACCCGACTACAGCAAAGCCAACAAGGAAAGGGTTATGTGTTTATGTATGTTAGCATTTAGGTACTTACGTAGATACATTCCACCGTAGCGCTTGGCCAGTTTAAAACTGGCTTAAACAAATTATAACCATCCTATATATTATATTATTATATTTATACATTAAACTAATAGATGTAAAATGTAATACTTCCTGGCGATCTCTAGTTTCATTTCACATAAAGGTTCAGAGCTAAACCTAAGCATAAAATAAGGTTAACCCTTAAGGGCCAGGTTAATTAAAACTGCCCGGGATCACATGATATTATCATTAACTGATCCCTCGTCTCGACCCGCGCCGTTTCCGTCCAGACTGTCTGCTTTGTTCCTCCTTGGAAAATGGGGGCTACCAATGGTCCAGTCCTAAAATTATGCCTTATATTTTGTGGTTTTTCTTCTGATATCAATATGTCAAGTAACAAAAAAAAAGCAAATGCTTACTTTACCTACCTCTGTGGATGGTGCACAGATGCGCCCTTTCCGTGATTCCAAATGATAAAAACTAACTCAATCTTACAAGAAACGTTGGATGAGCTTTTTGTGGTTAAGAGGACATATATGCACATAATGCATCAGCACACAGTTTGTATCTATTTTATATAGCTTGTTGCTTTAGGTCGCCGCAGATGAACGAAGGTGGTCCATGGGAGCTTTCCCTATGCAAATTAATAAGACAGTTAATTTTTTTATTTTTTTTTTAAGTATCCGGGTAACCTTTGTTGAGAGTTTACCGTTGGTTAGGTACGAACTGACAAGCGTATCTAGAGAGAGCTTTATTACTTCTATAGTAATCAATAGTGATTTTTTATGAACCCGTTTTTCCTCACCCCTTTTTTCGTTTCGTGTCTACATTACACATCATTTCTTATTTTACTTCGTACATATTATGTCATTATTATCTTTGATACTCGAGATCGTGTTATATCTTTCAGTCTGTGGTAGGTCTGAAATTTCAATTATAAAGGGTCCGGGCAGCATTGGTAGAGATCAAATGGTGTGTGCTGATGACAATATGACTAGTAAAGTGATAAGCTTGTCGATGGGTCGGCGCGGTTGGAGATTCCCAATTCACTGAGTTTCCATTGAAAGTATTCAATTATAGATGCAAATGGATTCCAACATCGAAATAAAGTTTTGAATAAAAAAACGATTACACCCGATAAAGTTCAATCGAATTTTCATCAAAAACGTTGGCGGGCTTGAGTTCCGTCGTTGGAATCTATTGTTAATGATAATTGAAGTTTAATTCAGATGCCAGTCGCCTTTCAAACGGAAATAGATGATTCAAGATAAATCTGGCTCAAAATCTAATTTGGTAAGTTTATTTACAGGAAAGCAAAGGATACGAAGGTCTTAAACTTTCGCGAATTGAATACATGTGAACTAGAATTTAAACGGGTCTAATTCTGAGTCGGTAGATGTGTGCCAAAATTAATATATTATTATATTAGTATGTGCGCAAATTAGACCCGTTTAAATTGTAGTTAACAGATACGAAGGTAGTTTGAAGTTAGTGAATTTTTTGAGTTCATGCCAGTCACCTCACCTTTAGACTAAGGAAAAAACATCACGGATTACACAAAATTATCAGGCGTACATAACATGCTTATGTTACAATAAAATTATATCTTTAGGTATTAGGTACCTACTGGTAAGACTCCGCGCTCAACTTGTTCTCAAATATACGTAATTATGTTAGAAGTAGAAAGAGACTGCCACCCGGAGAGTAATAACCAGTCGGTAGACAGCTGGGACTGGGCGGGCTGGGCTATAGTTTACTATGAATGTCGAGATTTCCCTTAATTTTCTACGTCTCCGCCAACGTTTGAGTTAAATTTTGTGAGTAGAGCGGTCGTCTGAAAATGTAGAAACGTGCCCTTGAATTTTAAGAATCTTGTTTGATATTCTTCTTCGTAATACCTCTCTCTCTTTCATCTGGCAGGTGGACTCTTCAACCCTCTCGGATGCCAGTTACTTATTGTTATATAAACCAGATTTCTAATATATTGGTGGTGGCAGAAATGAAGAACCGACCTGACGGTTTGTTACCGCACCGTAATACTGCCAACATTTTGGACTCGGTTTGGAATAGTTATTGTTTTGAATAATTACGTCTGTAAGGTATCTCAGGTCAGAGTCTAGCTAGCCTGCCCAAACTCCGTAATGCCATGTAATGTTGGCTAATTAAAACATTATGGCGGCAGCTAGAAACGTTGCGGTTTTAATAGTTTATGGTGCTTGTTATTGTTTGATATTCTTTGTTGTTTGTAGCAGTGCCATCCTCTGTTGACAGTCTGTAAGGTCGTCCAAAGGCTTATGATGCTATCTATCTAAGTGTATTCGGATTTAATACTTAGACTTTTATATTTTTTTTTATGTGTTCAGCTTAATTTTCGTAGTAATATTGTATGTATATCGATCTCTACCTCTGACTTATCAGGTACGCAAAAAACTTATTTTTTTGCGTACCTGATAAGTGGATCAACAATGTTTACTCTAGAGGTGCTAATATACGTAAAAAATTAATGGTTCGTAAAACAAACACCGTTTGGTTTATTTACGGCGGCTGAATCGCTTAGTAAAATTGATGAGCGGTGGGCTGTCTAGACGTTTTCATAGTCCACGGTCACAGTTCATCAGGTGTTCAGACGAGCTGTACTTAGACGATATCTCGCCAAATTTCGAGCGAAGTCGAGGTTGACGGTCTCGTAAAATAAGGAATATTTTCTGTTCTTATTACGGAAGTTACGACAGTATGGCAAACTGGTACAATGAGCAGAAATTAGAATTTATAGGTACAGCACTAACTAGCTGTTTCCCGCGGCTTCGTCTGCGCGGACTACATTATACATATCACGGTAAAAAGTATTGCATCTCTTTCTCCAGGGTCCAATCTCAATAGCAAATTTTATCAAGATCGATTCAGCTGTTGAGCCATGAAAACGTGACAAACAAACAGAGTTACTTTCCCAATTACAATATTAAAGTGTGGAAGTATGTACACACATAATAGTAAGTTGTAATAGAAGCTACCGTGGTGGGTTATGGCCTCATTTAGAAAAAGCCTGTGTCGCAGCAGTAGGCGCGATGGGAATAACGACTAAAATGACGTTACGTACCTTTTTTACTTATTCTCGTTAGATAACATTTACCTGCCACAAAACAGGGAAATCAAATATTCATTTGTCAGTTGAAGTTTGTGGCCAGGAAGCGAGACTGGAACGTATAAATACCTTCACCGGCCTCATTTCCTGTCCCAAAACTGGATTACGTGCTTCCCAGGAAATGACTAGGACTACCGGTCGTGATCAAATCAAAATATTACTGTAACTTGACGTGAGATTCGTGAAAAATATATATTTCAGGATTGTCATTCATCGAGTTGTATAGCATTTAACAATATATCTGGCAATGCTTCGGGCACAGTATAAAGAATAGGGCAGGATGTACAGAGGTAGAAATTGTTAGAACCATAGAATAGAATGTACAGAAGCCTGGCTTCGGGACTTGGGATAGAATAAGCCTGGGAATAAAAGAAACAAATATAACTTCTGAAATGAAATTTGGCTACATGTATGTGAATATAATTCAGAATTAGAAACGGACAAACTAAAATGGAGACCATGGCGCCATAAACATCCAGACTCAAAGCAAATACCTGTTGTTCACACAACAATATTGGCACTGTACGGGCATCGAACCAGCAACCTCCTGCTTTGCAGTAGGCTCATCACCGACTTACACGGAAGACGTATACCTTTCATCGTCATTTGTACGCTTGTTCCAGGTCTGCCAAACGACCTGACGGTCTCCTGGCACCAGTACCCATACAGCCTCGGCATCATATTCTGCAAGCTGAGGGCGCTCATCTCGGAAGCGTAAGTACCTTCCATCATTATTACCTGACCATGCCTTGGCTTATTCCTCCTCATGAAAGTGAGGGGAGGCCTTTGCCCAGCAGTGGGACAGTTACAGGCTAAAGTATTATTAATATTTTATGCCTTACTAGCTGTTATCCGTGACTTCGTCTGCATTTATATAAGTAACAGCTAGTAAGAATATAATACGTACACAAGTTGGATACAATCAGGTGTAATATCCATCAATATCTCGAAATCTATTGTACATTCTTAGCCGTGCAAACGTAAATTTGAAATTCCGTTGGTACCTGCAATTATATTTCAGAGTTCGTGACAGCACTAGGAAGGACTGATAGAGTAGGCGTACTAGTTATGTTAGTTCTAGTGGATCAAAATGGCAAACGTGACACGAGAAGACAATGGAATTACCCTTCAGTGCACTAGTAGCCGGGTACGCTTGGAAAATGGAAGCCGGGCGTATTCCAGGGCAGACAAAACAAGAGTAGATGTTCAAATAGAATACGTAAAAGCAGGGGTACCTCACCCTACTGCACTTCTCTGTCTGTATGCGTAGTTCCAAATTCTGTAGATACAAATACAAGTGCCTATGTTGTTTCATATCAAACAGATTTGAGGTACTGCCACCTTTTGGTGTCCAGACTTCTGATGAGGCTTAACAACTATCAAATGCTATCAATCGCTAAGGCTGTGCAATACTGTGCATGCGATCGGCTGCTTACAGCGACACGTCTCGTACGCCGCGTCACGATACCCATTGTACTTAAGAAATGAACGCCCATAGTATCGTCTGAAAGAGATCACAAAAGTACGTCTCATCAATCATGGTGACGCGGCGTATTGTGTGATGCTGTAAGCGGCTGATGGCGTTGGCGTATATAGGAGACCACAGCCTTACATCGGAGACGCGATGAAACCGGCACATAACTTATGGCTGCTCGAGGATTGAATGCGCTGTCATTTGTTTCCGAAGCGCAAATGTAACTCTTCGACCACCATCGCTCATAGCTATAATCTTTTTGAGGTGTAAGATCTATATTCGTGATGCTGAAGCGCGTTTATGTTCGCCGAATGACGCTTCTACGAACAAATTTTCGTTGTAATATATCTACTAGTAGTTTCGGCGAAGAGACATTCGCCGAAACTGTTTTCCGACCGGTGATAAGTCGATGCAAAATACAAAAGCACTAGCTTTTAGCCTCTAACCTTTAAAAAGGAACTGCAAAATTTTTCATGTGAGTAGGGAAAGTGGAAACGCAGCTCACTATATAGAGATGAAAAATGAGACCCCGATTACATTTAAAAGCGGAGCACACCCCCTAGATAGCATTCTTCCTGGCACGTGTGACAATGACTCGGTTATCTTGCTCTTTTATTTTACGCTAAATTCTGAAACGTGCCTGTAAGAATGGAAAACCATTGTGGCAGCCACATAAAACGCCGCGTCGTAATTTGAAACCAGTACAATGTCCATAGTTACCTATACAATTTCCTGGGCGCAGTTTAATCGATAGTGTATCGATAGTAGATACAGTATCGATAGTACATAAATGCAATACCAGACAAAGTACAATAAAATTTGAAACTGTGGACCTTAGTATCGAATTATTCTACACATGATTTTGTGGAACTCGCCTTGTCAATTGTTCATAGCGTAATATGAGCTATGAAAAATCAGAGATGTCATTTTCTCCTTTTTGGTTTGTTTCTCGACTGTACTATGGCATAAAGCCGTTATGGCAACTCCTATCCTTTTTTATACATGGCACCAAATTTACGAACCCTTTAAAGTTTGTAAAAATTCAATCAGCTATTCGCCAGCAACTAGCAATATACGTAGCCTGGTATATTTTCCGAAAGTTATTACGGTTGAATCAATGCCGTTGGGCGATTCGCTGTTTTCTAACAAAGTGCTAACTTCAAACTGGCACGAGCACACGATATTTAAGCCCGCTCTACACTGCGAGCTGCGATATGGGTGCGGTTTGTATCCACTAGGATCCACGCTTGGCTCTCGAGTGGCTCCGCGGATCCACACGGATCATGGATCCTTTTTCCCAATTCACGGCGCGAGTGTATAGCCGGCTTTGGCAACAACTGAAAAATAAATAGCAAACTCTGAAACACTTTATCGTTCGTTAAATGTTTGTAATCGTTTTTGCGACGCCAGCGTTGCGAGTGGTTCGGACTCGTCCGACAGGGAAATGTTTTTCTTTGCGAAGTTGAACACAAATTAGTAGGTACCTACTGTAAGCTTCTGCTGGAATTTGAGAGTGCCTTTTTGTTTTTAAAGTTTATTTAAATTAAGGGCTTGTTTACGAGGCCACTTGTATAATATACCTACGACGGTAGAGCAACAGCTTACGCGCTCTCTTTCCATATTCAGGCAATTATTTATGACTTGCTTGTGAACACGGCAGCTTAATTATGTAACTACTTAATTAGTGTACAGACTCGCTTTTCCTTTCAATGTATAATTTGAATGTTACTTGCCAGCCGCGCAGATTTCTGAGTAACCTCGAAACTGGTTGAACTGAAAAAAGCTACGTACGCACTTACCTTGTGCATGCGTGGTGGTTACCATACATACTAATCTTATACCGTGGCACTTTTAAACGGGTTTTTTTCTGTGCTGCAGTTTCTCGTTCTGTGGTTTAGTGCGAAAACGAAACGTATCCTACGTTCCGAGTTTTATACTTACACGTGCTTCAAGTCCCACGAAACTTACCAAATTATATTATCCCAGCAAAAACACTATGTAGGCATAAGTAATGCGATAGAGTTGTAGGTCTGTATATACTTGTGCTAATGTAGGTATTTTGCGAAAACATGCGTATACTATTCTGAAGTAAGTAACTTGAAAGATCTGCGTGGTCCAGCCTGCCGTGTACTATAAAGTAAGAGAGCTATGTTTTTAAATTCAGTAGTTCGGCCCTATGTACAAAAAGGTGAAGGCATTGAAAGGACCGCATGATGGTGACATCGACACAGACCTGAGGAACTGCTTTGGAACCGGGCTGTACAGGGGGCTTACCATGACGTCTAATTGCGATCCAATTGAGGACCTAAACAGAATCGTTTTACTACTTATTCGTACCATGACGTCTTGTTGTGACATCTTGATTGCTTATAAATCTAAGGGGATACCTAATGACCGCGGTTTACCTAAATGACATCGAAAGCCATGTATTACTATCATTTAAAGTTAAACGAGTCTGTTTAGGTCCTCAATTGTATCGCAATAAGACGTCATGGTAAGCCCCCAGGCCTCAACAATCCAACAATGGCCCGGCGCGGCCTGTGATATGACAGGCCACGCCACACAACTGTCCCAAGTCCCCACTACATTCCCCAGCAAGCAAACTTTCTCGCTGTAGCTATCAGCGAGTGACTTGCAACCTGGCCTGAGTAACTACAGGCTTTCATAATGATGCCTTCAATCTCCCCGACTCCGCCTCCCCTACTATAATTGACTAATTATTGCGAGAGCACGTCCAAACTGACTTTACGCCATTAGGCAGCCTTCTGTAACACCAGCGGAATAAATAGTAGTACCAGGTTATATTTAGGATTTAGTAATATTGCTCGTGTCGCCACTAGCCGACGGGCAGCAATAATGACTAAGCAACTGCCAAACAAAATACACCGTGAGTTCTAACCGGCCATTATAAATTAAAAGCACAGACATATAAGAGGAAGTAGACCGGGCGTTATAGATATCAAGTGAATGCAGTCGTGAAGCCGGCTGTCATATAGATGAGTGACGCCGGCTCTACCATGACAGCTCTTTGATTTTGACAGCTACTTGTAAAAACATTAGGTCGGATTCAGCTCAAATTTTAATGTTAGCTAAATTTTATGAACGTATGCATAGTTCTCTTGTCAGTCTTAGTTCGGCCCTGCCTGAAAGTCATTTTTTTCTGGCTGCACTAGATATCTGTTATGTTCGGTCTGCTTTCTCTTATATGTTTGTGATTAAAGGTTATTGTTGATTGAGCGTTATTCATGTCGTTTCCAATAACGTTAACCCACCCGTCTGTTCAGGTATTTCAGAATGCTTTCAGCTCTTGCTAGCTCACTAGGGAATGACAAATTGCTTTTGTTACATAGCTTTCTATCAATCAAGTCCAATTTGTATGACATGTCTTGAAATCCGTGCTATCAAGAAAACCTACTAAGATGTCCTTTAAGACGAATAAAGGCATTTTTGTCTAGCAGCCGCACAGATCTGATTTATTTTCAGAAGTTGACAAGGGTTCAGATCTAGGTCGTAAAGCGGGTCCTATCATTAGCGCAATCTCTTGTCTTTATAGGGTGTATGTAACATGTAAGTCCTAAATAATGTTATAAAACTGGGGCAGTAAAAATCTTGTCGCATCGATCTATTGACGGAAAATCTCGTGTAGTCCTTGTTTGGGCGGAAACTTTTTTTTATTGCAGTGTAAAAATACATTGTAGACATGCTGTCTCAAAAACTAGAGACATACGTCACAGTTTGATTGTGTTTAGCAATTTCAGCAAACTACAGTATTTCCCTATAGGTACCAAAGTTGTATTAAAAAAATAATTTTAGTAGTGGGCACGTAAAAAGTAGTATAATGATTATTAACCCCCTTATTCATAAACGTTTATTAAACGTCGCTTAGTTTAGTATTGCGCAGTACAATTTTTCAGTGCGCATTTTTATTATGCCTTACATAACTTCATATGAATTATGGGGAAGTATGCAAGGGTGCGTCCACAAGTGGATTTTTTTTCCTCTATGGATGTCATTACGAAGTGGATGAGCGAGATGGATGAACACTCCATTGCGAGAGAGTGAAAGAGATCGCAGGCGTCATGGCTGGTCGGCAAGTTGTCAGAATGAAGACCGCCAGGTGGCACTGTGAGGCAGAAAACTTCTATTTCATTTATAAACAGCTTTGTTCGGCTATAACTCTGTTATAACATGAGTTGGAAGAGCAAAGTTGTAAGGCCGAGACGACAGGGTATTGTTGCAAGAGCCGACGGATCGGTTTTATTCAAATAAATACCGTCAGCCAGTCCTCCCACGACTGCTTCACCGCCACATATGTCGTCAGTTGTTTTAGGCCATTTGTTTGGGGCTCTACATAATATTGATATTTTATATAATATCTGGGTGACCGAGCTTTGCTCCGTATTTTTTTATTTTTTTTTATAAATTGTGTTTTTTGGAAATTATATTTAAGTACGAATTGCCAATAAAATGATGAAATATGAATAATATTTTCGATCTTACCGATAGAATAATAAAAAAATATGAACTGGTTATTTAAAGAAAAAAAACATAAAAAAACACGAATAAAATGACATTTTCTAAAAATGATTCCTAGCTAGATCGATTTATCGCCCCCGAAAGCCCCTATATACTGAATTTCGTGAAAATTGTTGGAGCCGATTCCGAGATTCCAATTATATCGACGCTTGAAAGGCAAAACTTACTAAGCGACAGAAATACGTAAAATGAGTTATATATACCATTCGAATCGTCAGATTTTTCTGCGTCGTTTAGTCTAGATTTCATCGCTCTACGACGAGTTTTTTGTCGCTTAGATAGTGTGTGATTTCCATCAAATCGCCTAACTTGTGCTTACTAACCGACAGAAAAAAAGTGCATTTAAGGATATGTAGCACTTATGCCATTTTAATAATTGGAAATATGAACTTAGTCGGTTTTTCATGTATTTACTTTTTCATTTGTTTGCATTTATATATTTTTACTTGTTTCGAGATTTGCCTTTGAAACCACTTAGTGTATTGTACCCAGCCAAAGTAATTGTGATTTGTATGGTTATACATTATAACCTGATAATATTATTTTGTAACAGTGTCTTTTGTATAATTTTACCTGATGCAAAGTGGAGAAATATTGAAGCTTAGATATTTTTACTTGAGTACTTTTGCTAATAATAATGTCGGTTAGATAATTTTACTCAGCTTATTTAGGTGGTAAAGTATGGCGCCTCGATAATATTACCCGTGCAAAAAATATAATTTCTCGTCGCTTAGGAACTGCGCGAGTTCAAAATACGTCGCACGACTATGCGCAAATATCGCGCGCCGCGCATCGGCTGAATGAAATTCGGACGCCGGGCGTCGCTTAGTAAGGACGTTCGTCTCAAATCGTCTCCGTTTGGGCTCATAAGAATGGTCGCAATGAGTACGACGTGTTTGGTAGATGGTTAGGTACTAATATATTTTGATCTAATAATTGAAATAGTAACTTTAAATTAAATGTATTATAACATTAAACAAGTTAAATTAAATAAAAACAATAGAAAGCCTCGACACAAAATAATCGTTTAAAAAGTAAAAAATAACAAACGTGTTCGTTGGCCTTATTTTGATTTGACAAAAGCGTTGTGATCGCGTCAGGAGACCAAATAATGAAAAATATATAAATTTGAAGGAAAGCTTGGTAACGATATACCTACCTAATAATAATAGTCATCCATGCCGGTTTCAGTTACGGCGACTAATGCTACTGTTTCTGTTTTTTCGGTGTTTATAGCTCTCATATGACTTATATATATCCCTATTTTAGCGGTAAATACACGAGCACAACGGGCACATGTTAGAACACTGTTCCCGTAATGAAATTGCAGGTGTGAGTGCGGTCTCATTGTTAGCAGCTGGTTTCGTATCTTGTCTAGTTCACGCCTTCTCTCGTTTTCAAATGCGTAAACATTACGCTTCATCACCGCCACTTAAAACAATTATCTGTTAGTGATTCCCAATGAGAAGGTTCAATATTGCATTTGTTCACATGTCTTTTCTGAACGTCCTTGTACCTGAGGAACTGCCCACCGCATTTCCACTTGCCATCCTGGAGCTTAGAAAAGAAAATGCGCTTCAACCATTCGCTCATTGGGCATCCGAGATTCGTGCCTACCTACACCATCGCAGATGGTGACACATCAGGTACCTAGGCCTCCATTCCACAGATATATTAGCTCGTTGTAGCACCTCTGTATTCCTGACATAATTCGCTCATTTGATGTTCAAAATGTCGCGGAGGCCCTTGAGATTGAATCGATCGAGCGTGCGTATCTGACGGCGGTATAAGCACCACGTCTCAGAGGTATACAAAAAATTTGGTAGAACAAATAGCCATGTACACTTTGACTTTGGTGCTAAGTTTAATGTCATGGGATCGGAATACCCTGACCCGAAGTTTTCCGAAAATAACTGTTGAAGCACCAATTCTGCTATTGATCTCCGCATCAATTTGTGGCTATTTTTATACTCCCTAGATTTTTAAACTTCTCTACCTACTTCAAAACTTCACCGCTTAGTTGCACATTTAAGGATACACGATCTGACGCGTAAGTAGGCGCCAGCACAGAACCTTGGTTAGCCCCACAAGTTACTGTGAACTATTCCGATTGCTCACCATTCACAGCCACACAGCACCTCATGTCATACATCATGTAAAGAAAAAGCCTTAGCATTGTGAGGAACTTATCCGTACCTCCTAATTTTGCCAAGACTACCCACAGTGCCTCTCGATGTACGCTGTCAAAGGCCTTTTCCAGGTCAACAAACGGAAGAAGAGGTGGTTGTTCTTGCTCTCTGATTTTTCCTGGATTTGTCATAACGAGAACATTGCTATGCAGGTACCTTTACTAGGACGAAATTCAAATTGGGTCTCGAGTAGAAGAGCCTCGAACATTTGAGTGAGCCGGATGAGAAGCACTCTGGCAAAAAAAATCCAGCGG
The DNA here is from genome assembly GCA_905147375.1 of Hylaea fasciaria. Lineage (NCBI taxonomy): Eukaryota > Metazoa > Arthropoda > Insecta > Lepidoptera > Geometridae > Hylaea > Hylaea fasciaria. Next base: position 9,697,324 of record LR990211.1, on the reverse strand, counting down.
TTGAGAGTAGCGATATGCCCCTGTACGAGTTACAGTCTACTCGATCTCCTTTGTTTTTATAAAGAGAGTAAATACGTGACATCTTAAAATCCGAAGGGATTTGCTTTTTATATCCCACGTCAAAAGATTAAAGATGAAGTGCCATATCGCCTCGTGCAGCCCTTCTCCGCCGTACTTCTGCAGCTTTTCAGGGATATTGTCAATACCAACCGCCCTTATCATGTTGGGCCTTGATGGCATTAACCACCTCTTCCAGCGCCAGAGGCTCATCAAGAGTTTCAACTCGCGGATTTCCTGGCAATTAGTCTATGAAATGAATATCAGCTGATAGGTCTACATTAAGCAGTTTGTTGAAATGCTCTCTGTCCATCTTTGTAGGACATCTAACGATATAGGAGTGGTAATATCCACTGATAGGTCTACATGCAGTTTGTTGAAATGCTCTCTGCCCATCTTTGTAGTAGGTACATCTAACATAGGAGTAGTATAAAATACCCCGGTCTCGAGACGTAACGCGTTTGTCAAATAAAAATAGGGCCAAAATACACTACTGTATTTTTGTACTTTTTAAATGATATTTTTTGTCGAGGGATTTTACGATTGAATTCAGTTTTTAATTATTAATAAAGGTTTTTAATACAATAAAAAGATAATAATGTCATTTATTTCCGCATGTGAATATAATTTTGAATATTTGGTTAAATAATTATCAGTTCCGGAGGGAGGTTTAGAGTAATTTCTTTGACTAAGATATATTTTCTTCAGATAAAAAACCACATTTCATAATATTAAGATAAATTGACCTGATTTATTATGAACGATAACATCGTGTTAGATACATATTCCTGTATCGAAATTCCAAACTGTGTGTAGTTGTTTACTTTTACATGTTACTACAAACCTCTCATTGATAACTTAGATAATTTTACCTGTTTATAAAATTAGGTAAATTTTATCTAAGCGACATAAACTACTATCTATATCAGTGTTAGGTGACTGCTATTAAAATGGTGGATAGCTAATAAAAAAATATTATTATGTCTGTTAAAATCTTTTAAATCCAACAGTTACGTGAGATTATACGATTTTTTTTCTAAAATTTAGAACTTTAAATCACTCTCCTGTAAAATTTGCTCTATGGCGCTTAGTTAAGATTGCCTTTCAAGCGTCGATATATATATATACAAGAATTGCTCATTTAAAGATATAAGATTATGTGTGATAATGACGCGTTAACTACTGTAAAATAACGCCGTATTAAGCAAAATGCCTGCAGATAAAAGGACCGTACTTCACACTATAATAAAATTGTTGTTTTATTATTCTGTGACGGCTGCATTTGGTGATAAAATCAAGTTGTAGCCGCCGCACGCCGCCACATTTTTCTTGTTTTGAACATCTGTATGTCGCACTGTCTTGGACCAACTTTGAAAAGTATTTACGTGATCCAACTTTATCATATTTAAGAATGTTTTTGTACAAAATAACTTTTACTTGTTCGAGGTTTATGTGGCTTATTTTAGCTGAAGTTTTTTTTCTTAAAATAATTGCTAGTCCAGAGGTAGACCATTGTTTCTCAGACTCTTAATTGAACTGACATTGAAGTCCAAGCCCGTACTTTGGTTTCTGTTTTCTCTAACTGTGACGTACGTACTCGTATATGGTTTACTTAATTCAAAGTAAAAATTAACGACTGATTTTTTTTTATGACCAAGGTAACAGTGTTTCTAAAGGCATACTTTCAACAATAGAGTGTTATGATGTGGTCAGCTAGCGATTCAAAATGATCGTGCTGTCATTCAGTAGTATAGAAAACCCATAAAATAATTATTGAAAAAAGAGTTTTGGCAGGAATCCCGAAATACGATTGTTGATTTGGTATTCCTTTAGCAAACTTGTGTTGTTTTTAAAACTATCTTAAACTATGTTATTGGTTGAATATTAAACCTTAAATTAATGGTCATTAACGTACACGAGTGTGGGAAAATGATAACCTCAAAAAACATATATTTTTCTGTCATCAGCGTTCTTTAGCTATGTACGTACATAAATAATTACCCAGTTAGTAATTATAACATGACTGTAGCTTAAGGGACCAAGGCTATGAGACAAACATTTGTAGGTATATGTTGGTCCGTAGTCAGTATGCTATTGGGAATGTATAGCGTTGATTGAAGACTGATCGCTTAATAGAATTGCTTGCATGAGACGTCTCTGCGTTCACCACAATATCTAATATAATCCACTGCCCACATAGTTATGCTGTATCCATACAATCTATGTTATCAACGCCTAGCATATTGTAATATAATATTATAATAGTGTGGCGAAGCTCGTCTAAAGCTTGTACAGAATTCTTAATTATTAATCTTACAAATATCATATAAATTACGCGTCACGTTGTTTGTCCGCGATGAACTTCTAAGCCGCATTACCGATTTTAATCAAATTTGCACACCGTGTGCAGGTTGATCTAACTTAAAAGATAGGATAGCTTACATCTCAATTTATAGTCGCAATTACAAAAACCTTAGCCCCAGCAACGCGTGGCCGTGTTTTCTAGTATTTTAATAAAAGTTTATAAACCCAACCAATCATAACGTATTATGTTTAGTAACTTTAAATCTGTAATAAGTGAAAACCGCATTGTTATCGGTTCAGTTAAAATTTTCTCGTCCTGTGCTAGCGCTAGTTATCTTTATTTTGTAATAAGGTTCTTATAAATCTGAAATTAGTAAGTATTATTTTTTATACTTCATTAGCATGACCTGTAACTCACCTGTGTAACGTGACGATATGGTCGAAGGTAGTGAACATGTTCGGCCTAGAATGAATCTGTCTCCCAAGGACCACAAAGATGGAAGGATTATTTCATTCTTTACTCATAAACTCTACTTATGTTTGACATAGGAATTATTATGAATTAATAACAAAATATCACTTCGTATTTGTACACCTACTATAGCCCTTACACGGTTCCAAGCCCACTGAACGGAAGTACACGCTCTAATAATTGCTCTACCTACAGGCACTAGTCAATTAATTTGCAGCTGCCTAACTCTCGATGCTCCGAGACTGTAATTGGAAAACCATATTATATTCTGTAACCATCCTAAACTTATGTACAATAAAATAGTTAAGAAAAAAAGTCGGTCAGTTGTAGATCAATCAGTACTATACACATTTCGAAAATTGCTCTAGGTAAGTACATTGACGAAATATAAGTATAATTTATTATTTTAATGTCTATTTTGGGTCAGTGTTCATTTCGTCCAACAGAATGTAGCCTGGAGAAGCTATTTTAAAGAAACGGTCTTTCTTTTTTTTTTTTACTTAGCAGCTATCTTTTCCAGGGCGTCGTACGTGTCAGTGCTGACGATAGTGGCTTTCTCTCTGGAACGGTACCTCGCTATTTGCCACCCGCTGCACCTCTACGCCATGGCTGGTCTCCGGCGCGCGCTGAAGATAGTGGCCGCGCTGTGGGTGCTGTCGCTGCTGTCGGCCGCGCCGTTCGCCATGTACACCACTGTCAGCTACCACGACTACCCGCCTGGTGAGTTGGTTTCAGCGCCATCTGTTGAGGAAAATGATGGCGTGGAAACGATTTGTGGGCGATGAAAATGCTACGAGAAATATCATAGGTTCAGTTGGTAGGCAGCCAAAAAGACATTATTGAAGTTTTTTTTAAGTTTGGCTTCGAACGGTTTGTGCATTTAGCCAGTGTCAAGTATATAAATATTTAAAATTTCATATTCCTTATATAATTTCACAATAGGCTAGTCATTATAGCAATCTGAGTTAGCATAAATAATATTTACAAACTTGAAATAATACACTCGTATGTAGATACGTATAATAATTAATATTTGGAACTGGTTAAATGCACGTGCGAAACCCAATATAAAAAGGCCAGGTCGTTTACATAATCTGCCTGCCGTAATAAACCTGCGGTGAGCACTCCGCCAGCCTCCATTACCTACTGGCGTAGGGACACATAAAACTCTAATAGAGTCTATCCCACATCCATCATTTGTATAAACGACTAACTGTGCCCCTCGGTGTCACCTGTAGGGTGAGCGGGAACCTCTATCGAGAAAGTATTCGATACGTTAACTGTCAAATTAATTTTAGATTTGATCAGCGCCTTGCTACCGACAAGATGCGTACGCGAACGGTTACCTTGATCGATACGTTAACGATATAAACAGTTAAAATTTTCGTGCTTGCCCTATTGTAAGAGTAAATCTAAAACAAATTAGACTGTTAAAGTTTTGAATACTTTCTGGATAGAGGTTCCTGCTCACCCTACCGCATTTACTATTATCCCGTACGTTAATTGCGGGTGAAACCGCGGGATGCAGCTAGTTCTTCAATAATAGTAGCTCAAAATTGTTCAACTGTTTCGGAGATTACCCGGAACAGACAGACAGACAGACAAAAAGTATAAAAATAGTGTATTAGTCATAACATATTATGTAGGTACTTAGTTACCGTAAATAGTTTTCATATGCATTTAGTAAAAAGCTGTTATCTTGTCATTACAAATAGACACGTTAATTTTATTTATTTGAATAGAACAGATTTATTTTACGATCTCAAATAGGTCTACTCTACATGACACATGGCATCGTCGTAAAAGTTGTTTGTCTATGAAATCACAGAGACGTGAGCGATATGGAGTCATCAAACGAACGAAGTTTGCGTACTATGCTGGAAAAATACCATGAATAAAACAACATTTTGAAACGAGAAATAAATCTTTAGTTTCGTACTCGTATGACACATAAATATTAAGACATTTGTTTTAACAGCAACTGTACTTCCGCTTTTACCACTCTTTTTTATATTGAGTTTTGTTTTCGGGGGATAATGTGAATGTTTCTATGTACAATTTTATTTTTATTATTATTCGGGGGGAAACGCGAACGGGAAAAATCGCTACTAACCCGGGATTTCTACTTTGTACGACATAACTCTACGTAGGTAAGTAATGGACAATTGTTGCCATATGATATTAATTTCTCGTCCCTACACACTAAAGCTGTCAGCCTAGCGGCTTTAAATCCTCGTATTGCAATAAAATTGCAAGCTCGTAAGAAATGAAGCCCTACTGAACCCATCGGTGTATACCACCGGGCAGAAAAACAAAACTGTAAACAAAAGTTACACAAACAGGTTTCCATTCGATGCACTATCTATTAAGATATCCTACTAATAAAAGGTCTACCTATGAATGTATGTTTGTTTCCTCTCAAATCCAAAAGCAAAAACGATTTTGTTGAAAGGAATACCAGTGGCGGGTCTACCTACACATTACCCAAGTATAGGCTGTCGAATTTTTGCCACCCTTCCTTTTACAATACCGGTGCGTACCTACCGTCGAATGTACAATGAAAGGGATGAAAATGAAAGGGATGAAAAATTACCTCTTGGTAAACGTCAACGGATAGAAATCTTGCGGACTTCTAAGATATACTCGTATATACGCATCCTAAAACGGACAGCATCTTACAGAAATCAAAAAGACTTCTGCGAGATGGCAAAATAACGTCACTTTTCAACTTTGCCGTCCCTAAAATCTGCCGCCCTATGCTCAAGTCTATTTACGCCCGAAATTAATATTATATCTCCTATCCAAGATTGAAAGCTATCTTGGATTGCTGCCTATCGTTCGATCGATCTCCAAATTGCGTGCCTTTATAAACCAATCCACGAATCGGTTATTGGCACGTTTGACCCTAAAAATGGATTGTGATATCAATCCTAGATAGCAAAATTTGGATTAGGATTGATTATTAATTTCGGCCGTTAGCCTGCTGGTAAATCCGCCACTGAGGAATACAATTGCTTTTTTTGTTAAAAAACGTAGCCCCACTCTAGGGTTGCTCCTGTATCGTGGGCACCGCTTACATACATATAATATCACATACACAGTATAGAACCCAACACCTTAGAACCTTATATTTAAAACCTTAACACTTAGAACCTAAAATAGCGCATAGGAATACAATCATCCACCGGCAAAAGCTATCAAATCACAACCGTTTCTCATGTGACATGAAATAAAGTTGAATATAAATAACTTTCGGAAGGATCCTCCGTAATGTCTGTCTATAGTTATTTTTAGTTCAGAGCGGCCTTTCGCATTTATTCGTCCAGTTGAAAAGCTTTTTTTAGATTTGTAAGAAAAGGCGGAGGTATTCAGAATACGCCACTCGTTGTTCAGCAAACTTTTTGATCTGAATTTGTAGACAAACTTATACTCAGGGTCGTTTTCTTCGTCGTTTTTGATTGGACCGCTCGCCTCTCAAGCATTTGTTTACGATCGCAAATAGGATTAGTGGAATCCGTTTAAGATGATTTACGATCCCAGGCTTTCAGTAATTATTCTAGGCTAGCTAATGTTATGCTGTTATTGGCGATTTTATTTGCTGTAGTATTTTGTCCTTATTATGGTTTTCTACCATATCTCGGTGCGCTGGCCTATTGCGGTGCGTCGCTTGCGAACAGTTTTAATTCATAACTCAGGGTTTCGTACCCAAAGGGTAAAACGAGACCCTATTACTAGGACTTTGCTGTCCATCCGTCTGTCTGTTAGCCTGTATGCCTGTCTGTCCGCCTGTCACCAGGCTGTATCACAGAACCGTGATAGTTAGACGGTTGTTAGTTGAAATTTACACAGATTATGTATTTATGTTGCCGCCATAACAACAAACACTAAAAACCAGAAATATTTTCACCAGGCGAAGTATTTAGACACATTTGTTCAACCCTAGTTAAATCTTTTGTGGTTAGACCGTTAAACATTTTTATAAGTAGGTATATAGTATTAAAATAGATTTAAACGGGTCTAATTCACGCACAAACTAATATCAAAATATACAATTTTGCCATAGGTACTTCAACGTTCCGAGGCATAGGACATGAATAAAATAGAAAATATTTTATTACGTACAGCAGTTATAAATATACAGAATGGAGCGTTAGCTAGATCTAAAATATAATAGGCAGTAAAATAATATAAAAGATCGCTTCAGTCCACCTTTGGATAGAGAGAGATAATAGGTAGATAGAAAATAATAGAAGATACGTAACGTTTGATGTCGTCCAGGGTCCGGCAACGCATCCTTGGAGTCGGCCTTCTGCGCCATGCTGGAGCTGCCCTCCTGGTACCTGTGCGAGCTGAGCAGCCTGCTGTTCTTCATCCTGCCCGGCATCATCATCCTCTGCCTCTACGTGCGGATGGGTGTGCGCATCAGGTATGTTATGGGGTACGTATCTATTATTTATTTATTAGCTGGTCGGACAGAGGTTGCTTTCAAGCCGGTACATACAAAATGTATGAGAGCATTTTATTATTGTTTTTTTTTTGTTATTTATTAGTTATCCTGCTTTTCAGAGTTGAGGCCATATTGACGAAAATTAGTCTAGTCGTTCTTAAATTATAAATGTGTAAGTGACACGTCTGTTTTATGCCTATAGATTGAATTTATGTATTACCTTCGGGGAACCTAGAAATCCAACTGTTGCTAACTTGAGTGAAAACGATTTCATAAATAATAATAGTTCATGTCGCGGCTAAATAAATGACCAAACCGTGCGAAGCCAAATCTGAAAAAAAAATCTGACGTCAAATGTTGGCGCACCGCTAATGACAACCAACTCGTATCGAGCATGTATCGAACCACTTTACAACTAGTTTATTTTCATTTGACCTAGTTATTCATTTTATATCTGACTTACTTGTACGTGCGGCCGAGTCGATCCCTACAAAAATATTATGTAAAATTGAAAAGGGGCAATTCGACCATATGCCCGAGTTGACCGTTGACAGTTGACAGGGTTGACTGCCCCACCACTTTCCTACAATACAGCGGTCACTATGCCATAAAACCTATTTAATTCCCGACGCGGGGGATTCACCGCGCAGCGTAAAATGCTACTTTTACTGCGTTAACACGTTCATGTCTATTGTCTTATACGCTGTCGGATTAACGACAAACAATAGCAGAATATCCCGTGGGGGGCGGTTCGTATGAGCTGCGCCAGACTTAAGGCGAGGATGCATTGGATTTCAGGTTTTGAAGCTCAGGAAACGTTCGACAAGCGCCACGTTTCCGCGGGCCGCGATTATACGCGCTGTGCATATTTGCGGGAAAAGAGGTAATGCTTAAAATACCTCACCACCTTAGTACGACTCGGCCTTAAAGCCTGTCTGCGGTAGCGGCTATATCCACTAAAGTGGAGATGTGCGGACATGTGAGAACCTGACAGTAAGGTCGGTAATAACCAGTTGAGAAGAACCGGCAAGAAAATCTGTGGCTATTATCAAATACCAAGAACTTTTAATCGTCTAAAATGTAGGTATACACACATATAATAAATATTTATATATCCTCTTCTAATACTTTATATTAAACTTGTTGGCGTCAAATAATGAATGAATATTAATTTTACATTAGCCTATTTTCCAAAAAAATTGTTCATATTCATACTTTAGTCTAAAGTTTGGTGAAGAATGTTTTAAATAATAAAAATAAAATGGAAAAGTTGTACGAACCTAAGGTTAGTAAGTAAATGCCTCTACTTTTCCAGAAAGTTTTTAAAATAAATCAAAGGTTAAATCGACGCAGAGGAGCAAACTGATTGATTGAAACAAGTTAAAACCTTAAACATAAATTTAAAGCTCAAAGGTTGAGTAAAACTGATTCCAATACATTCCACAACTCATTCGAAACTAATTCAATAAACAGATATTTCTCTTGTGAAAACTTGGGTTCAAGATTTCAAGTAGTATGGGTCACAAAATTTAACACATGACTCGCTATGCACACACATTTGCCTCTGCACGTTTATCTATAATAATAATAATAATAATAATATCTATAAGGTACGTATTAAACAAATTATAGTTGCAAAATGATTTAAAGGTACAAAGGATTTAAAGGCACGTACACATGCACCACGTATGTTGAGTAATGGCATAGGTAGGTATCTCAGTCGAATCCGTCTTCGGATCATCGTTTAAAATCTCGTTAAGTATATATATATATTATTTTTTTTCATTTATTATTTATATATAATAGGTATATATATTATATTATGTAGTGCCTGCTACTGCTATGCGAAAATGATCAACTACAAGTGAAATAGTTGTCAGTTATTATTAATAAGTGTAAAGAGATAAAAAAGAAAAATATTTCGTAAAATAACTTTATTCGGTGACGTAGATTGAACAATGAAATTTGTTTTTTGTAGCGCAAGCTATTGGATCCTTACTGTTTGTACTTCGCGCGTCTAGCTAGTCGGGTCTACGACCTCTTCATTGAAAGCCCATACAATAACTTGGCAGACACAATGCACTAATTAGATCAGATGACGAGTAGGCCCTAAGTCTTCCTAAGCCCCTGAGGTCTCACTTGAGCCGCCCCCTGACACGCACACCCATTGAAACTCGCCGCTTTGTCGGATTGAGATAATTAAATTAATTCACTGCAAATCTACGAGTTTAAGCACTATGAAAGGCTTAATTAGTTGCTGGCTGTTATCTAGGAGGAGTTCGTTAGCGGTGGTAATTTGTTCTATATACTCACTCTATAGGTTTAGCCATAAAGCTACTTTTACACTATCCAATTTGCAGAGCGCTAAATCAGTGTACTAGATGGTCAAGCTTAGCAGAGTCTCTACCAAAGACTATATTATAATAAAGTCTATACGATCGCACTAGATTGTATCACTCAACTGGCTAACTGCCGCTACACGGTATAAAAGCTCACAGTGCTCTGCAAATTGGACAATGTAATAGCCGCGACAAACTTTCGCGTTTATAAACCTAGTATGAATTATAAGGATGCAGCTAGTCTATCATGGAGGATTTTATTATACGAGCACATAATATTATGAACATAGAATAATTCATGGGAAAAACGGTATTAATGCCCTATTGAGTTGCTGTAAATACCTTTTTGTTCTAGCCACATAATTCATTTATCAAATTTTTTTGTTGTAAATCCAAACATTTGAGATAAATTTCATTTTTTCATCTGTTCATTTTATGTTAAACGTGTTTTCTTTGTTTTGCATGGTTCAACTTTCAACCACATCGACTGTAGAAATGTTGAGTTAAGAATTATAAAGGTGAGAGCCAACCTCTACCGTGTCTAAAAAAATCTTTACGGTTGTGAAATCTAAGTTGCTTTTCTACACTTCCTTCATAATAAATGTACACAAAGTTAAAAAAACATAGGCAGCATATTATAAGAACTTTATCGAGGGCGTATTTTGACAACCCACTCTCTCTCTCTCTCTCTTTATCTCTATCTCTCTCTCTTTTTCTCTCTCTCTCTTTCCTAGCCTACAGTGGGAACACAGGCTAATATTGAATAAATAATTTCCCAAAACTATTGAATAAAATAAATTGATAAATAAAAATGTCTCGTCTTTTTCCGGTTTCGGTGCTAATTTGATTATAGTTTGTGACTGAGATGAAAAAATAATAGAGGTCCTAATAAGCTTCCCTGTGGTAGGTACTCCAAATTGCATGGCCTCATTTACTTTCGGGTCTTAACTCATAGAAATTCTATGATAAAAATAATACTTTTTACCATAGAATCACATTGAAAAATGAATAATGCATTTTTCTGAACCATTTCCCGAGGTTATTTCATGTAAAATGCTTCAATGGATATACAATTGGAAGCAATCTACATAAAATAATAGACTATTTATATAAGTACATAAACATTACTATAATATACCTAAGTTACGTATAATACTGTATCTATAATAAGTTTCTACTAAATAAACTCACTTAGTTTGTTATTTGTGGTTGTTGTAGGTACAGTTTGTTATTTTGTTGATGTTATTGTTGTATACTTATGAAATAAAACACGTGGTTCGTCGGTATTACATATTATTATTTTGTATTAGTTTATGTTATCTTATATTGAAACGAACCTTAACATTTAATAATAATAATAATAATAAAGCCTTTTTATTCCGAAAATTGGTTATAAACATTAGTTGTGTTGGTAATAGAATAAATCATTTGGTTTTAACTGTTTCTCTTTATATTATATCCCTTATTTCGGCGTGTCTTTTGACATAGGCCTCCTCCAGCTCTCTCCATTGTATCCTGTCACCAGCTACTCTGGACCAGTACGGCCCCAGGGTTTGACTTATATCGTCCATCCACCTTATTTTTGGGCGTCCCTTTCCTCTGGTCCCTTCTCTTGGGTACCATAGCGTGACCTGTTGGCTCCATTTGTTGGCTTTGCATCTAAACATATGTCCTGTCCAACTCCATTTCAAATGATCTATATGTCTTATTATATCTTTCACTTTGGTTTTCCGTCTTATCTCCACATTACTGATTCTGTCGCTTAGCCTGATTCCTAGCATGCTTCTTTCCATTGCCCAACATTTAATGAGCTATTATTTTTTTAGTTATTTTGACGTTGAAAACGTCCGTTCGTATCTCCATTGATTAGTTTTCAAAATAATTACTAAGACGGAAGCCCGCTTTCGATCAAAGCTGGAGTCACAGAGAAGGGTTCTGCATAGGTACCTATAGGTATATATAGGTAGGTGCTCATAAAACGACGTGAGCTTGATGAGGAGATTATCGGACCCTCGTCGGGGCGATAAAACAGGGGTTAATACTTTTAATTAATTACAGTATTTGACTGGCACGAAGGGAGGAAACTCGTTGGGATCAAAAGGCCAATCCTCTAGACAAAATATTGTCATAACACAGTTCGATCTGCACTCAATATGATATTCTAAATAGATAGAATGATAGGTGTATGTATGTACCAAGATCTAGGACGTCCTTATGAAAGGCCCTTTTCAACTGACTGTACTTTTCACGGGCGGTGGAGCTCACTGCTACTAAAGTTAAAGGTGGTGACTCGAACGCATGGGCGAATTAATTGCGGTCGAGATAACAATCAACTCGAGTCAAAAGTAACTAGCGCGTAGGAAAGGACCCATGAAAGTGAAAGAAGCGAAAGAGGTTCTCAGGATGTGGAAAGCTGTAGTATTTGCCTATCCCAACGTGAAATAGGCGCGTCTGTATGTACTTACCTACATTTTGTGTATGTATGATGTATGTGTGTACTAAGGTTTTCCATACGTTCATTACGTTTTCATAAATATATACGAGTGAACATAGCATGGTCTATGTCTTTGGAAAGTTTAGAAGAAAATTCGCACGTACCTATTTATATAATATATTTTTTTTTGCTCATTATGTTAAACAAGGCTGCCGATGTTGACCCGATGATGAATAGTAAACTTAATTATTACCTAGGCACCTTACCTACCAAAATACTTTAGAGCGAAGGAAAAAATACTTTTATTAATTAACATCACAATCCCGTCATTGGCTATTTATTATACTTTCTTATCACTCTCAAAATATAATAAATATAATTCACATTATTCATTTACCTCTGCGACGTAGATAAATTACGCAAATTCACTCAAAATCATGACAGCTCTAAGAAATTGTAAAACACTGCGCCACTGTCAGCGCGCGCCGACAGTTTGAATAAATAAAAGAACCAATAAGGGGTTTGGTTACAATTACAGGACAATGCACTCTGATTATTGTAATTAGATATGTTATATTATCTTTGAAGAACACCGGTCTTATACGAAGGGCTTTGATAATGAAAAGGCGGCGGCGGCAGTAGGAGTGATAAACGAGGTACCTACAATATCCCGGTTAAAACAGGTGCATTTGCGGCTGTCACCTACGTTTTAATAGGGTAGTGGAACCAATAAATGAACGTTTAAGCGTTTTGGTCAACTTTGAACCACTTTTACTCAGTTATCTCGTGACATTGACGTTTCCTGGTATTTTTATAAGAGTCAGTATATCCTCAAGTATTAACGAATGAATCAAAATACTTTCTATATCTACCAGGAATTTCATAAAAAATCATTATGTGAAAAAAATAGCGTTTTATCCCAATAGTTGAACGCTGTGCCTTAATTATGAACATTTTGTACCCAATAGCTGAACTAATATTTTGAGAGGAATTATGGGATGAATTGTAGTGAAATTGAAGTATAAAATAGTAGCAGTGTTAATAAATTATTTTTACTGTTCATTTAGAAGAATGTTAATAATAACTAAAACATTTTTAGGCTTCTTCGAGAGTACTTCGTAATTATTATTTTTTATTTTTCGCAATCTAGGTGGCTTCTCAAAAGAAAGACTTAGAAATCTCGAAGAAACTTGAACCTATCCCTTCATTGTGAAAAACAAGACCTAAAATCTTAACTACATCTACAATACCTAATTCAAATGGTTCATGTTTTGGATACTAATTTTCCATAAAATGAACGAACAAAATTTTACTGTATTTCTTAGTTCAAATTTTGGGCATGGAACCTAAAGCTGAATATTGAAAGATTTCATACTAAAATAAAGCTCTTAAAATAGCATTTAACACTGAAAACATGTGTTCAACTTTTGGTAAATAAGTTTATACATTAAACAAAATTAATTTGAGTGATTTTGTTTTTGTCTATAGAGTCAAATTTAGGATTTACGATGCTTGTAAAAAAATGCCTTTTCTCCAGAAGATAACCACCGGTCACTTAATGGATCAAGCAAACTAAATTTGAACCATTACTTGAACGGTAAATATCTCGAAAAATACGGCTAATAATGTTAATAAGTATCAACAATATCAAAGCTGAGTAGATGAAGATTTCATTAGAACCAACAAAACTCAGATCCATCGTTAATGTATTTATTTAATCTGACAAAATGCTTAAATTGGAGGTCACCTTTCTTAAGTAGGTTTTCATAGAAACGTAACTTTTGGTGGACACCACTCACGTAACGAATTACCGTGGGCTCATCTGAGCCGTCACTGTCGATCTCTTTAAGGCACTAGGTAGAAAAAATGTTGCGAGATACGGAAAAAAATATCCCACATGCGTATGTAGCGTAGTATTTTATATTTTCCTAATTTTCGGTCGATCGTTCATCTAATGGGGGTCAGTCATCTTTTGGTGCCACTACCCTATTATGATGTGTGATCAATGTGTTAAAAATTAAAAGCTCTCAGGGGAAATGCTAGTTAATTGTGTGTCGTCGTCTGTGGTGTCATGCATGCACGAGTGCAAAGAAGAATGTGTGAAAGGGTGTGTGCATATTTAAATATTAAATTGAATTAGGTATCTTTCAGACGAAAATGGTAAACAGTTTTTAGCACCTAAGTTATGTACTTAATAAAATGTTTCTCTAAATAGGCATGGCGTTTATTGTGATAAAGTGCCTACCTCAAGTTTATGGCATTAAATCAACCAAATTACCGAGATACTTTACAAACTAAGTAAACAGTTTGCAAAACATTATTGAGTTTAATGCGTATTAAGTTTATTATTTTGGCAACTAAGGCTTCTCGCGCAGAGGCATTAGTCGAGTCCACACCGGACGATCCATTTTGGATCGGCGCTCCGTGAGTCACGATCCACTGGATGGCTCGAGGTTAGGAGCGCGCGCTCCAACTCGTGCGCTTGGATCGCGGCAGGCACGTCGACACCGACCGCGCCTTTGGATTGCGCTCCTGTCGCGCGCGCACGGAGCGCACACAGTGGATCGTCTAGTGTGGACCCAGCTATTCGAACACAATTCGACGACTTCCAAGAGGGTGTTGTGATCCCTTAGCTAGCTCCTAAGTCCACACTACACAGACACGTTATTATTTGTAGCCGCAGGCTTTTTTGCGATATCTGTTTTTTTGTACATTATGTAAAGGTACGTGTGAGTTCTGACATTTATGTACCAACTGCTGCGTTTCACGTCCGTGTGACAGAATTGATGATGACGTAATATTATATTTTCAGCTTATAGTCCCTGCGGGTTCCGGACTGAGAAAAAATCCATTTGATTGTTCTTATCAAATAGAGCTCAAACAAAATCGCGGCATACATCGTACGCGAGCAAATTCTGAGATTCGATCGTAAAGTAGGATTTCTTGTAAGCGTATGGAAATGAGGGGCATTCATATCAAGTTCATGAATGCAGTGATCAAATTTTTTGGGTTCTGACCTCTCCCCATCTAGCGCGCCATAAAAATACAAAAGGTATTGAAACGTATTAAAATGCTACATAATCAAATATTCGTCAAAAAATATATACTTAGTCATATTTTAGCGGGGTAAAATGATAAAATAAGAATATGAAAAATATTATGTTCAATGTAGTATGTTTGTGGCCACCATAAGAGCTCCATAAGTCTCCATAAGAGATGAAAGGATTTTGGTGAAGTTTGGTAACTTAATTCAGATTCTAACATGTATACACAGTCATGATAATCATCATTGTCAATTGCAAGAAGTCACAGTTCGCGCATAGTGTTAAATAACACACTTTATAAGTTACTAGAAGCACCTCGCGGTTTCACCCGCGTTAACTACTATCCCGCGGGAACCATTAATTTTTACGGGATAAAAGGTAGCCTATGTGTACCGGGGATAGCATAGCTTCCCAACAGTGAAATAATTTTTCAAATCGGTTCAGTAGTTTCGGAGCCTATTCATTACAACCAAACAAACAAAGTTTTCCTCTTTATAATATTAAGTATAGATATCTCACATTTATCAACGTTATGACGTGTGAGTGAGACGGGTAAGCTGGCTTCTCTAAATATTGACGTTAGACATGGCGGAGGCTTTGATGTCTTGGTTTACCCACAAGTTATTAAGAAAATCCATCATCCTGGCATATTATGCTTAAACTGTTGCTTTATAAAGCATTTACAAGCCAAGCAGCAAGCGTAAGAGCTGTGTCAGGATCATGTGGAAATATGTAGACTCTGCCTACCCCAACGGGAATAGGCGTGACTATGTATTTGGGTCCCGGCCATTCCAGTCTCTTCCATTCCATTATATCGAGATAATAATATTACATAGTTAACTTATGAAGGCTATCAAAAGAAAAATAGTTACCTACCTACCTACCTACATGAAGTTCTAGACGTATTTTTTTTTATATTAAATTATTATGACTAGTAGCAAATCCATCTTATTTAAAAGTACTCGTAAAATAATGTCACATTCGGGTTTTCACTGATTTCGAGACTCAATACCTAATAGGTAAATCCATTTGAAACCAAATTTCAGGTGCGTCTTTATTCCTTACTAGAAGCACCTCGCGGTTTCACCCGCGTTAACTACTATCCCGCGGGAACCATTATTTTTTACGGGATAAAAGCTAGCCTATGTGTACCGGGGATAGCATAGCTTCCCAACAGTGAAATAATTTTTCAAATCGGTTCAGTAGTTTCATTACAACCATACAAACAAAGTGTTCCTCTTTATAATATTAGTGTAGACGACGGCAGCTCGGGTGCAACAGAGGCTACACACCATTTCTTACACTGCCCGAAAGTACAGTCGAGTAACAAACAAAATGGTTGACACAAGATCTTTGACTTTTGTTTCATTGTTTATACGATATCTTTAGGCATCGGTACAGTGCGTAGAGTCCTGGACAGGCGATGACGGAGTTGTTTCACCCGCAGATCGACGCAGAGCAGCAAGCATGGTAACCCAGGGACGTTGAACGGCGTCAACGGCAGCGTTCACGGCGAGGCCAGGCAAGCCCAGTCCAAGAAGAACATCATCAGGATGCTCGGTGAGGAAGATCCTTTCAGCCTTTTGTCAACGCACTCCTACAAACTAGCAGCGACTATTCTTATTTTTTAAGGTCAGCCACTTATCAGGTCTTGCTATCCTCTTGACTGTTACCCCTCCTTCTAAAGGACGATATTGAAACCGTCGCATCTGTTCACACTCCTTCTAAAGGTCGATCGGGTCTGACGTACTCTATTAGGCATTTTTTACGCTCTAAACTATGTTTGCTCTACTCTAACTTGTGTAAGGTGTACGGAACAGGGTAGGGATGGCATGTTATATCACATGCCAACTTTTAACCACTTCAAAAGCTTGAATTCTTTGTGTGTGTGCGACCACTCTTTGCAAGTTTTCACGCGCCGCCGGCACGCCGTGTCACTGCTCATAAATAAAGTGTTTTGTGCGATTTATCGTGTTTAAATAGTTAAAATATCGGTGTTTTGTCATGGAGGGGTAAGTAATAATGAGTTTTAAATTACTATATTGTGTAATAAATAAAGATTTTGGACATAAATCGTTATTTTCATCAAACATTTTTTTCGTATCACGCGCCTTGCCCATACATATTAACTTGTTTTGAATAAAAAGTACACCATTGATATGAAAATGGTGGTTGTAACATAATTTAGATACATCATTACGTACGAATTACGTATTTTTTTTGTTTATCAATGATTAAATTTTGCAAAATACTGAAATGGAAAATACCTGTCCCAAACTTACCTTTTAAAGGTCGGTTGACAGACGTCAATTAAGTTGCGGCCGCCATTTTTAATGGGTTTTGTTGGGTGGCTAGCTTGGTATGGATAAGACTGAATAGCACAATCGAATTGGGATTTGACCCGGAAAAAATATAAGTAACAATTTTCCCTTCGTAATTCGTTGGGGTATCACTGGTAGTCCAAATTTTGTTTTGCATGTTACTCAATTTGAATGAATTCATGAATTTACGGGTTAATTTTTGTTTATAAAATAACTCGATAATTTTCAATTTTACACGAAAAATGGTTGTGGTAAAGGTGCTTAGAATTAAATTTCCTACAATTTTGGTTCTAATCAATTTCTTGGCAGGATCCATATTTTCTTATTTATACCCGTGAAGAGGTGGGGGGGGGGGATATAATGATATAATTGCATTATCACGTTAATTTTCAATTTTATATAATTAATTGTTACAGTGAAATTGTTTCAATTAAATTGCAATGATAAAATTTTACCCCCACTTCTTCTAGGGTGTAAATCGAAAAATATGGGTCATGCCAAAAAAGATCAATACCAAAATAAAATTGAAATGATCAAAACCATATTGCATCATCATCATCATCAGCCTGAAGAAGTCCACTGCTGGACACAAGCCGCTCTCTCCTGTACATTCCCATCGAGATGCATGATGCTTATGTTTGTATTTTTTTTTATTAGAAACTCAAGACGCGCTCGCACCCGTGGTCCACGAGGTAGAGGTAGAGGTGTACGTGTCCGGGGTGGCACGGCAGCACTGCCGGTGGTTGTGGTGGTGGAGGAAGAGTTGGTAGTTTCTCGTGGTCAGGGGGGTCGTGGCCGGCGCGGTGGAAGACGCGGGGGCCGCGCAGATCACCGAGGGGCCCATGAACGACCTGGGCCGCACAATATTGACGAGTTAGCTTTTTAACGCTTTTTTTCATTTCTCATAATAATAATATTATTTTTTCTCTTTCACAAATATAGATCAATTTAAGTATTACCATTGAATGTTTTTTTTAATTTTAGACTTGCCATTTACAACATTGAAGAGATGCCGGTCGGTCAAGGTCTTGAGACCCCCTTACATCCCAAGCGAAGGCGCATGTGGCAACCGTAAGTCTTACCTATACATTTTAGTTATACATATTAATTATTTATTATTTTTATTTACTACTTTTTGTACATACTATTGTGGTTCTATTGCTAGTAACTTAACTGTTTATTTTACAATGATTCAATTTTGTCCATGAAGATCTAACCCGGCTCCCACACCAGCACAACCGACTGCCTCCACCAGCGCTGACCTCGCGTCTTGGCCAGTGGCTGAGCCACCCCTCTTACCGGAGTGTCCGGTACCATCACCGGCAATGTAAGTTGCTTACGACTTTTTTATTTATCTCTGATGAGACCAAGATTTATTATTTTTATTTACTACTTTTTGTACATATTATTGTGGTTCTATTGCTAGTAACTTAACTGTTTATTTTACAATGATTCAATTTTGTCCATGAAGATCTAACCCGGCTCCCACACCAGCACAACCGACTGCCTCCACCAGCGCTGACCTCACGTCTTGGCCAGTGGCTGAGCCACCCCTCTCACCGGAGTGTCCGGTACCATCACCGGCAATGTAAGTTGCTTACGGCTTTTTTATTTATCTCTGATGAGACAAGTACTATAACACTATTTTTATTTAGGTTCCAGGAGAGCCAGGGTGAGGATGACGCCCGGAGTACGTCACCTGTCCCCGCTTCACCGGCAGGTTTGGTGCCCTCGCCGGCAATGTAAGTCACTTACGGACTCAATACTGAATAGTTTATTGCAACATAATTATTAATATGTTTATTTATACATCGAGGTCTTATAATGACATGTCATTAGTGGACATAATTGACTATTCTGTTTATCACTACACTAAACAAACAGGCACTATAACACTGTGTTTGTTGCAGGTTTATAGAATGTGGGGATGAAGAATCTCTGAGCACGCCATCCGTCTCACCGATGCTACGCCCTACTCCTCGCCCTCGTCAGATTCTCCGCGATGTAGACATCGACCACGTACTCAATTACGGTAATTCGCTGCTGATTTTAGCTTCGGATGAAGCTAAAGGTAAACTTCTGGTCCCCATCATATTATTGTACCCATCATTTTGCTGCAGGAAGTGAAGGAGACTCTGACGAGGATGACAATGATGACTTGGTGCCCTTCAATCCAAGAGTGTGGAATAGCACCTTGGAGACTCCAATGAGTGATGATGACGACGAACCTGCGCTCGCTGAAGAACCTGCACCTGCCAGTGACCCTGAACTTGCACTCGATCCTACAGATTCTACACTCGCTCATGAACCCTTGAGCTGGTTCGATTTTCAATGGAGAGCGTTTCCGACTCCTTCGATTCCACCTAGTTTGAGACGGGAAACGTTCTCGGAAAGCAATGTTGGTCCAACAACTCCCTGTGTCGACCCGTATGACATTTTTACTGCAATATGGGATCGGCAATTTATGGAGCACATAGCATCGGAAACAAACAGATACGCTCAGCAAGTGGCAGCCCAGATGCTCCAAACCAACACTCTCCATCCCAATAGCCGCATCAGCAAATGGTGTGAGACCACGGCTGATGAGCTGTACGTATATTTCGGCCTTACTATTGCGATGGGGATTGTGGTTAAGTCCCGATTGGAGGAGTACTGGAGTGTCATTCCTAACGTATTTTATACTCCAGGCTTTAGCGCACACATGTCTATCAACAGATTCATTCTGTTAAGCAAATGCTTACATTTTAATAACAACGAAGACATGTGTGTGCTGGATTTGGACGTTTCCGAGGCAAAACTGTATAAGATACAGCCAGTATTGTCACATCTGAATACGAAATTTCAAAGCCTGTACACCCTTAGGCAAAATATTGCGTTAGACGAATCGCTTCTGCAGTGGAAAGGGTGGTTGGACATTAACCAACATATTCCCAACAAAGCTGCGACGTTGGGAATCAAAACATATGAGATTTGTGAATCTCAAACAGGCTACCTATGGCGGTTTGAGGTTCACGCTCATAAAAGAACTCCACTGCAGCCGGTTGAAGATCCATTAAACGCATCTACGCCTGCAATTGTTCTCAGACTAACAAGTGGTCTTGAGAACAAAGGCTACACATTGTGGATGGACAAGTTTTACAATTCGCCATGTCTCGCTCGACGCCTCAAGTCGTTGGGATTTGACTGTGTAGGAACACTACGGACCAACCGTAAGTTCGTCCCGCAGGCCCTGCATAGTCTAACCAAGGGCAACATGCGCCCTGGCGAAATTACTGGGCTCACATCGGGGGACATCGATGTCATGGTATGGAGAGATAATAATAGAATTGCTATGATCTCTACATACCACGGCAACGCTGTTAAGCAGTACCACGGTTCCATCAAACCCATCCTAATATTGGATTACAATATTATGATGGGCGGGGTGGACAAAAAAGATCAGATGTTAGCGATGTACCCTGTAGAGCGAAAACGTACAAAGGTGTGGTACAAAAAACTTTTCAAAAGGCTACTAAACATCTCTGTTCTAAACTCTTACATTATTCACAATCAGACTCCTTCTTCACTAACTCATCGTAATTTCCGTATTTCTCTTGTAAATTCTCTTCTGTCTAAACACTGTTCGCCTTCGCTTCTGCCTGTAACCGCACAGAACCAGCGTATAGATCTCACCCACCGCTTGTCCGAATACCCGTTCGTAAACAAGCAACGCCAGCGGCGAGTATGCACGGTGTGCAAAAAACGAGTGCATACGTTCTGTGTTGGTTGCAAGAAAACTGTATGCATTGACTCCTGTTTCTTTACACTGCACACATAATTTTAGGATCACACCTTTGTACGTTTAACCATAGTTTGCCAAATTTGATTTATTTTTATTTTGCTCTATTAATTAATTATTAATTTTATTAATTATACATTAATTATATTAATGAGATTGAATGTGTTTGACTTGTAAAATTATTTACGTTTTTTTTTGCCTACTTGCATAAAATGATTTGAGTTATTTTATTTTTATTTTTTTACATTAAGAATTTCATCTGCAATCATTATTCAATCATGTCGCTTAATTTTGTTATATTTCATATACATTCGTATTCAGATGTGACAGTATCGGTCGTATCCATATTACCTTAGCACTTAAATGTCCTTTTGTCGTGAAATTGGTTGTTTCAGTTGTTGATTTCTGGAAAGTTTTTGTAAGGCAACATGCATTTTATCGTGTTTATTGTATAGTAAAGATCATCTTTTTATTAAATGTAATATTAGATTTCTTTTAAATTCTACATTTTTTGCTCTATGATCCAAAGTGTGAGTTGACCTTTTTTTGCTCATATTTTCAAGTGCTTGGTTTATTGGTAAAGTCTCGTAAACTAAACACTTCTATCAACTTAAACTCTGTCTATGATTAGAATGTGAACCAAGCCATAGTATAAGTTATTATCCTAAGCCACTTACTCGAAAGTGTTCTCAGAATTGAAATATAAAAATACCCTATTTTTTGTCCCACGCTCGCGTCGCCTAAATGAGACCTGTTTTTGTAAAGCTTGTGGTGTAAAAAAAATGTATTTGGAGGTGTCTCCTTTTAATTAATTATTGTAAATAATGTATCGTTATTGTAAATAAAATAGTATTTTATTGAAAGATTTGTTTTTTTTTTTATTATTTTACAGCTTTTGTTCAGTAAACTGGGAAAAATTTGCTCACTCTACTTTCAACTTATAATTAACAATATATTACAAAGTATAAATGAGCTGATTCTTAATTAATCAGCTTGCTTATTTCATGGCAATTCTAACATTATCAGTTGTTTGTACGACACCCATACAAAACATTGGAGATATTCTCGTTTTATATGACACGCGCCGATATTGCGCGAGACCACTCGACGTTACGTGACAGATGCGCCAAGTCACGCGAAATTACCGCGACGGTTGAAACTATGCTAAAGTAAAAAAAGAAGGCCTAAAAACAGGTCTACGTAAAAATGTTCCCCAAGACTTGGCCCTACTGTAACACAACAAAAAGGTATAGGTTAATATGCCGTCAACAATGTGGGAGGCATAAATTTAAATGCCGGACGCCGGACCTTCGTCTGTAAGATCACTTATTACAAAGGGACGATGTCTAACCTATCAGGTTGTCTTTCGGAATATAACTCCAGACACTCCAGAACTCAACACCCAGGCGGTTCGACAAAGAGCACTTACAGTTCCAGAAATAACGGACTTGATTTATTTCCCCCACACATATTATCTCGCCTGCGAAATCAGCTGGAAACTAATTTACCCTCTACTAAAACTTAGGGGAAAATTCCGTCTGATTGGAGTCTACACCGAGGTCCTATTACGTGAAAATTAATGTTTAGTATACTCCGAACTTCAGTAACAGTCGTCTGAGAGACATGACCTCTGACCGGCTAAAGCAATCAGCAGTCTGACCAAGCGAGACTTTTTCTCGCTTACCTTGCTTGAATTAGATGAGCAGAAACTTGAGGCGAGAAGAAATTAAGCTTCAGAAAGGAAATAATGTAAGAATTTTATTTCAATTTTATTAGTCAACATTTCTGTTAAACTTTATTTTAATTGTTAATTGGTGCATTCTGCTCTATTCTATTCGTATGTAGCCCATTGACGTTGATCCTTCTGTACTGATAGTGGATGCAATGTTGAACGGTCTTGGATATTATGGTAAAGCTGGCAATGATGGCATTGGTAGAGTTGATTGCGATTCCTTTTCCTGTCTGAGATTTCAATCATGAATCAGCGCATGAAATGTAAAAATCCTCTTTCAAATGGTTTGACCTTAGACAGTTTCTTTAATTTAATTTCTAATTACTGTTCCTTGGTTTGACTCGTGAAAGTGCGATGTTATTGCAAATTACAATAAATGATTTGAGATTTGAGTTTTGCGTCACTTATTTGGTTTGAAATCAGACTTTGTGGAAAATGTCTAAACCCTATGCAAATTATGCACTGTGGCGTGCGGTTGGATGTTTATTTAGGTCCATATATTTGTAAGTCAATTTTGTCCCAGTTTTCGTCGTTCAATTAAACTGGAACTTTTGCATGGCTGGCAAGTAACGGCAACTAAAAATATTATAGCACAAAATATAACAGATATTATTTTGTGGGTGAATATCAGTGACAACGAGCTCACGATAATTAGTAACAACTTATCTGTGGCTAACAGTAACATTTTGGTGTCATTTTTTAGGGTTCGCTCGACGTTTTATTGGTAAAATTTGTCCGAAGAAGTATAAGAATTCTTTAGTATTGTAGTTGTCACAAACTTTCTGTTAATCTATCCAGGCCTTATTCGTAGATCCAGGCCTCCTGCGATACAGGCATGTCTTAGTGCAGGGGCCGTTAGTAAACGATCAATCTTGTAATTATGAAACATTGTATACTCTGGTAACTATTTTTAGTAAATAAAAGTTTTTACTATTATTATTTTATAATGATACACAAAAATATATAATAGGAGGCGCGTCTATTTGTTATTTAAGATTTATGATACCAAGTAACAATTTATGTTCGGTATTTAATCACATTGTTTTCAACTTATACAATAACTATTTGTTTTTTCATCGTACGATAAGAAATCGTTTGTGAACGGGTCAATTAATCACAGATACGAAGCGCTGAGAGTAATTAAAAAGTTTTGCTGACACGAAGCATTACGTATTGATACCTGAATAAAATGTCTGCCGGCTCTCTGCCCGTATTGTACGTTTACATTTTGATCAGGAAATGCGATTTCATGACCGAACAGGAAAATAATCTGGGGAATATAATAAGAATATAATGTAAAATTAGATCAGATTTTATCATCCCGCCCACAATCCACATAATATAAAACCAGGTTCAATGACAAAAATAAAATGAACGTTATTTGCGATCTGCCCTGGGCGTGGGCAAGGTTTGATTTTTATTTGCGTAAAATGCGCGGTTTTCTAAATGAAAGTATAACTCCCTCCCCCGTCACCCCCTGCCCCTAACTTGCGTGTTTTTCTGAATCGAGATTTATACTATTAGACTGGTACACAACTGGTCTGTTTTTGTCGCTTTAACTCTTAAATAACTAAACCGAATTTTTAGAAATGTGATTTTACAGTTAACGTACAACTCGAAAAAAAGCCGGTCTTATTGCTTAGTAATTTAATTGGAAACCAACGGCTTATTCGTATAACCACCTACTGATAGAAAGACCCATTCTTGAAATTGCCCATTCTATAACTTTCAATCATTAGAACTAACATAATATTGTTACAGATAATGCAACACTATTATGCGAATAAATAGGGAACCATAAAACATTACGTTTCCCGTTACCTACGTTCATTCAGTAAATGTTATCACTGAGGATTTGCAAACTGAAGACATGCAAACCCATTTCACAAACGGTGTTAGTTTAGGATTACCGGAAGTTTTGACATCTATTTGTGCTTTATCTACGCCAGCCCATAGTTCCAGATTGTCGTGAAATCAAATCAACTAGCCGATAGTGCCGATATAATAGTTACGCTGATTCTTGCTTTAGACAGGGCGATTTGCTAGCTTGCGAAAGTATACAATGACATCTGGGTGCATAAAAGGAAAGAAAATAAAAAATAATGAGAGGATATTTTTTTTTTCAACATTTGCTGCAGTAAAGTAATTTTTTTTCTTCAATAACCCTCCGGCAGTCGGTTAAAAATAGCCTAGACCTTCTGGCACATTCACAACTGTATATGCTTTAGTCATTTGATTTGTATGTTGTGCAACTTTGAACGTTTCATTTCTTTCTCTCTTTTTCATCAGACGAGCTTTCTGTACCCCTGACAAATATATAATTATTATAATTATAATACCTACCTCCAATAATAATATTTCAAGTCCACCTCAAAGGCGAGTAACTAGCACCATTAGACGGCTCGTTTGGCGTAGTGGCTGAGCAATCGGACTGCTGCGCTAGGGGTTGCGGGTTCGATTCCCGCCTGGGACAAATATTTGTGCGATCCACAAATGTTTGTTTCTGGTCTGGATGTGATGTGTATGTGAAATTATATGTCTGTAAGCGGTACCCACGATACAGGAGCAATCCTAGTGTGGGGCTACGTTTTTAAAAAAAAACAAAACTAACAAACCATGTAAACGGGCTTCGTTTGATAAGCTTATTTACTGGCCTGAGTCGAGTGGCGTGAGCCAATCTGGTTTTTCACTTCAGCAACTGATTCTGGGAACAGCCTCAGAGTTAAGGCTGGCCCTTTACAACCACCTACGCTAGATCCTCTCTAATTGGACAAAATTTATCGGCTTATAAACAAAGTAGTGTGCCAACGAAAAGAGTTTGCCACACAACAGTGTCCTATCAACATAGTGTCCGTGCGGATTGAGGGAGCATACCTCAGAACAAATCATAAATGTATGGTTCGCTAGTAGAAACTCTAAATCGAATGTAGAACTAATTATCTCCCATCGTAACGCGATAAAAAAAAAGATAAATTATTTTATGTATGCTCACTCAGTTCTCCCAGAGGACCGGCGATAATTATGCAAATGTGTAAGTTTACATAGAATAATTGTAGGTATATAAGGTATTAGAAGAACTTGTGCAGTGTTATGGTATTTAGTTACAGATTGTCTGGTGCCGTATTAAAAAAAAATAGAATTTTAATGCTCACTATATCCTCACGGACACACTTAATATTAGTTAGATGAATTTGATAGAAACCTTACGGCCCTGAACTAAGCCGGGGCGAATCGCTACTATTTTGTAATTCGTATTTTTATTTCTTATCGTAATAGGTAATTTTCGCAAATACATTTTCTATTCCTACCCACGCTATAGTTTTATTACGTACCTAAGTACTGCGCAAAGCGTGGGCAGCGTAAATCTGAAGGATGACATATACCCAGTTTCCAATAAAGGTTTCTGACCAGACCCTCCCTTCCAGCGGCCGTGGTGGTAGCCTTCTTCGTGTGCTGGGCCCCCTTCCACTTCCAACGGCTGTTCTTCATCTACGGAACTGCTTCCAGCCACTACCACACTATCAACGAGTACTTGTTCTACGTGGCCGGCGGATTTTACTACATATCGGCGACCGTCAACCCGATACTGTACAATGTCATGAGTCACAGGTGAGTCAACATTTGCTTATAATATCGTGACACATGGGTGGGTCCGACACCTTATATTATAAAATTGTGGGTCGTGGGTCAACTTCTGGTCTAAAATGCTGAGACCCGAGTTGCAGGTGGTTCAAAAATGTAGTAATTCAAAATTGTCACGGAATAGGTGGCCATTAATCTGTGATGATTATAATTATAGTAATATGACATGAGTCATGTGCCCGCCAACTTCTGCTGTAACTATAAAACGGTGAGTCACATGTGAGTCAACCTCGGGCATAATTATAAAATGCTAAAGGAGGCAGGTGGGGCAATCTTTGGTAATTGCAAAACCTCATTATTCGAACATAATATTAAGGCAACCTTATAGTAACGTAGTAATGCGTGGGTGCTCCTACTGTTGTAGTACTACCCAATATTTGTCTCTATACTGGTATATACCCTATACTATTATTCTCTATACTCTTGACTTCAGGCGTTACATTGAAGAAACTAAAGCTGCAAGTAACAGGAAACGCAGGCCGCAATTAACTGAAATCGCCAATAGTAAACTGCCGTCTCGCAACTAACCCCCGACCTCGTGAGAGGATATAAAGTAGCGCTTACGCCGTTACACCGAATTGGTCAATAAATCGAGCCCTATAAGCACCCCGCGCCGCCCTGTGCTTCTATTACGTTGGCTGTGACTTTTGAATGACTTCAGGAGGAAGAATGCTGTGTTTTCATGAATTATTTATTTTGTGAGCTTAAAAAATATTAATTTATAGTACCAGAGCGCGTAGTCAGCCAAAAAAGTCGCTGAATATGGTTAACTTTAATTTAGCTTTACGCACAGTATATAGGATTTTTCGTAAGTATAATAGAGAAGTGAAAGTTAGACATAATATGTTCACCGAGTTTTGTTTAACTGTACCATCGTAGATTAGTCCTAATTATTTTCATAAATAAAGAACAACTACCTACACATATTTTAACTGAAAGTGTGATTGTTTTATAAATTACTATTCTATAAAATAAAAGACTAAGTACTTTATTACAGGGAAAAACTTATGAACTACTAGCAGACACGGCCACGCGTCGCTGTGGCTAAGGTTTTTGTTATTGCGACTATAAATTGAGATGTAAGCTATCCTATCTTTCAAGTAAGCTCAAACTGCACATGGTGTGCAAATTTGATTAAAATCGGTTAAGCAGTTTAGGAGTCCATCGCGGACAAACAAAATGACGCGTTATTTGATATATAAATATTTTATCGCATAAGATTTCTATAAGAAAAATAATAATTATGACGTATTATTTACAATAACAACAAAACTATATTCTGTATCCACACATATCCTCGTAATCACGCTGCACACCCTGATAGACGTGAAACGAATCTAACCTAACCTAACATGCTCATGAACTGAAGTACGCTACATGCACTTGAGACAATATTGGCGCAATGAGTGTGTATCGAGCATTATACTTTAGCGTAGAAGCATATTATCTGCGGGTTTTTTCGGGAATCCGATAAAATACTTAAAATAAAATACTTGACACTGGCTATATGCACAAACCGTGCGAAGCCATAACTATAACAAAAAAATAAAAATATTATCTGCGGGAATTTCTGCTTAGTGGGTACGCCGCGGCTTTGCTTCAAACATAATAATATTTATTATTAGCTACGGGTAAAGTTGTTAAAGAGTTAACTTTGTGCAATCTCTCTTTTATGTAGATTTTGTATGTATTGCATACTTTTATCTAGGATAAGGTCGTAATATGTTTCAACCTAGCCTACTAAATATGGCTGCTTAGCTGTGAGGCCTTTTATTATATGAATATTAATTTATTAAATACTTTATTGCACACAAAACCTAAATAGTACAATGTGGCGAACTTACTACTTTAAGTATTTTCTACCAGTCAACCACCAATAAAAAAGAAGGAGTGGTGTAGGCGTGCATCACAAATTTGTTTATAATTAAGTACCGATATAATTATTATAATTAATGATAATAAATATTAATATTTAAGTATACGATAATCTGATATAATATATCAGATTTATTGCATAATATGTTTGTCTGCATTACGTCAGGTGACCGATTTGGTCATTTATATCTTCAGAATAATAAAAAGGATATTTTCAATTTCAAGGAAGTAGATTTTTAGAATTGACTTAATGGGCATCTCACGTCACATATTTTTTTTTTTTTTGTAATACTTAAGTATATAATTATGGTGCGGTTGCAAACATCCAAGCCAATGAATAAATCATTTTTAAAATCAGTTCATCGGCAGCTAACAGAATAGTAGGTACATCTCTGATACTATGTATTCCCTTTTTACATCTGCTACCATATCGTCGTTCCAATGGTAAACTGGCCAAACTGAAAATGTGCAATTGTTGGGTATGCGCGAAACAAGTTTGAATTAATTCGTGTAAATCAGGCGATTCAGTTAGGTATTCTAAAAAAAATAGTGTATACGGTACAGGGCAAGCTTTTTCAGCTCACTATACTAAAATAACATAAATATCTTCACTAATTAAGATAAAACAGATAGGCATTTTTACCTTGGTCAACTACTACAGACGTGAGATAGTAATTAAAGTAAAGTATTATTAGTTACATACTAATATTATTATTATGTAACTCTATGACTACTGCTATGTACTCTATGGTGTGGCAAGACAGGTGCCTTGTGTCAGGTGACCTTTTTTTTTTGTTTTAGTAATGGCTTCGCACGATTTGTGCATATAGCCAGTGTCAAGTATTTCATTATAATAAGTATTTCTTAATTTCACATTAAGAAAGTCACAGCAATATAGCAATCGTGATCAAGTAGTCAAGTCAATTATTTGCATCGCCCAAGTCACGATTCAGTAAAGTAGTGGATGCTTTACTGAAACTTCCTGGGAGTTTTGGAAAAAATGCGTAATGACACGTTTTTTGAGTTTATATCATTCGCCTACACTCGTGCACGTTAACGAACCCTTAATGATTAATATTCCACCAATATTACACATTAACACTCGAAGAAACACAAGTTTAAGAAAATAATACAAAACCAACAACGTGTCACTATCGGATTCCCGCCAAAACTCCCCAGGTGACCTTTGTCAGGTAGTCGACGTGTGACACAACACACACCACAACACCTAGTTCGATAGTCGAGTGAAAATGCTCCTCGTTATCTAGTACTTACATTTGCTCCAAGTGCTAGTCAGACTCACGACGGAAGGGTTCCGTACCATTATCTATAGAAAACGGCAAAAAATCGGTATCCTGTCATTTTACCAACAGTTAATTTATAAATGTTCACTATATAACCAACATATACCAAAAATATGAATTGTCAAATAATCATTTTACAAAAAAAGATTTACCAAATGGTTCATTTATTAAAATAACGATTCGACAAAGTAACATTTTACAACGTGACAACTGACAAACGGTTCATTTTATGTTTATATTATTTTACAAATACCTAGTCAGGTCATAAATTCTGTCACATGTTTTATATAAAATAATTGAAACAAGTTTATTCATTATGTAACCATTTATATACCAAAATGAACTTAACAAAAAATAGATTCTTATGACACTAAAGTTTATTCAAAATGACCTCCGTGATTTTGAATACAGGCCTTCAATCTGCGCGGCCAGTCGTCTATCGCAGCACGAACGAGGTCCATGTCAATATCGGCGGCTGCCTTAATCAAGGATGTCTTGAGTGACTCCAAATTGGGATGAGGCTTTGAGCACGCCTTTTCCTCCAAGTGTTGCCATATCTTGTAATCTAGCGGATTCAAATCTGGACTGGAGGAGGGCCAGTCTTCGTGCCGGATGAAGTCGATTTCACGCGCCGCCAGCCAGTCTTGTGTGCTCTTCGCTCTATGAGCTGGCGCCGAATCTTGTTGGAATACCCAGTGCCTGTTATTAAACATGGTATGAGAAACAGGTTCCACAAGGTTCGTCAGGACTGTATTTTGATACACAACTGCATTCGTTTTTACACCTTTCTCACAAAAATGTACACCTCTGTTAAGCCCCAATAAGACACTCCCAACCATACCATGAGCGAGGATGGAAAATGACCTCGTTGGACACGCGGAATACGGTTGCTCGCTTCTTCACTACTGTGTGCGTACACCTTATCATTTTGTTTGTTGTAGCTCTCTTCTACGGTAAAAATTTTTTCATCCGAAAAATGAATTTCCCGATATTTTTTTCCCGCGTACCGCTTCAACAAAGCGCGGCATCTCTTCAGTCTCAGGTCCATTAGACGAGCATTCAAATGATGTCCTGTTTTTCTTCGATATGCCCGAAGCCCTAAGTCTTCATTTAACACCCTTTTCACCGTGGTTCTGCTTAATCCCATCTGAAGGGCCAACAGTTTCTGCTTACGTTTGGGATTTCTTTGAATTCGCGCCTTCACAGCTTTTATCACTGCTGGAGTCCTAACAGACCGAGGGCGACCACTTCTTGACCTGTCATCTACACTAGAGTCTTCATTGTATCGTTTGATGGTACGATAAACGAATCTCTTGGTTATATTCAAATTTTTCAGTATGTCAAAAATTTGAATTGGCGCGTAACCGCAACGATGCAACGCAATAACTGCAACACGGTCTTCTTTAAGCGTCCATTCCATATTTAAAAATGAGTAAAATTCTAAAAAGTATACATTTTTATTTTCATGAACAATTCGAAATTCGAATCCAATAAACTTTTTTGTGGCCAGCATTCTAAAAGAAAAGTTTTTACTGTGTGACAATACTTATGACCTGACTAAGTATTATGGCTCCAATATTAGGTTAGGTTAGGTTTGAACTGCAACAAAACAACGCGCGAGCCGAGCGAGCGAAGCGAGCGTGCCGCGACAGCGGCCGGCGAAGCGCTCAAAACTAATTATCAATGATTTTATTTTGATTATAATGATATTATTTGTGTTGTGAAATAGATACTTGTAACGTGATTGTTTGCGAAACAAAACATTGCTAAAATAAGAGATTTTTGAAATGAATTGTATACGAAACGTTGGTTGTAATGTAATATTTTGTAATAAATATTTTGGTCAATCATTAGTGAACCCAAAAAATCACGCTTGTTGTATGGGAGCACCTTAAATATTTATTTTATTGTCTTTTAGTATTTGTTGTTACTATCACGGTTCATGAGATACAGCCTGGTGACAGATGGACAGTCAGACAGACAGAAGGCAAGACAGACGGACGGGCAGCGGAGACTTAGTTATAGGGTCCCGTTTTACCCTTTGGATACGGACCCCTAAAAAACCTAAAAGCCGCAAACATTGTGGATTGCACACGTCATCGTCCGGAAATCCATTCACGTAATAACCTAAGGCAGTCAACAAATATTATGTGATGTCGATGAGGTTGCTTCCGTATTCCTGCTTTACTCATAGTCAGTTTTGAGAGCGGTGTTCACTAGCCAACTTAATTCTTCAAGCACATACGGGAAATACCATAGTAACTTGAATAACGGTAACTGATAACTTGAATTTTTGGATCAAAAAACTCGAGACTCAATAATGGATACCTACTACTTTTATAAATAAAACTCTTAACAGAGATAATAATAAAAACATAACCAGTTAATCGAATGAGTATTTGCAAAATGTGATGACTCATGATTGAAGCTGGAACAGGAAAAGCTTAGGGTACCTACTCCATTTATTTCATCGGTGCTTCGGAAAACGCCCGTTAGAAAAATGCTACAAATATACTCTCGATTATTCACCAACGGGACACGAGCGACTGCACAGCACAAGCGTGTATCCAGTTGGTTAAACAAAAAAAGTTATCACTTATTGAAGTAAATGTTCTTTACGCACGATTGACTTGGGAAGTGTGATCGGGCGAGGCGAACGGAAGTTAAGAGGGAGATATTTAAGTTAGTGAATATAGAAAGAGAAAGAGAGAGAGAGAGAGAGTTACGTTTCGTATTACTGCAGGGGCTAGAGAGAGAGGCGCGAGCACATATTTTCATCCTCTTTCTTTCGCTCATAACTTAAGGAGCTAACGAAGTTTTACTTCAGTCGTGTGGTCTAAAGCGCACTCGTTTTTATTTTGTCATTCGGGTACGCTAAGATTTTATGTGTGTCCAGGTAACTTTACGGGATGTAATCTACACTAATATCATAAAGAGGAAAACTTTGTTTGTTTGGTTGTAATGAATAGGCACCGAAACTACTGAACTGATTTGAAAAATTCTTTCACTGTTGGGAAGCTATGCTATCCCCGGGTGACATAGGCTACTGTTTATCCCGTAAAAATTAACGGTTCCCGCGGGATAGTAGTTAACGCGGGTGAAACCGCGAGGTGCTTCTAGTTTTTGATATTGTTCTGAGACGTTGGTGTACTGCGTCCTATGACACTGACGATCGGCGTCTCCGCTAAGAATGGAGCACGCTTGAGCCAAAAGCTCAAAGCGAGCGTTTGCCGCAACTGCGTACTCGTATATCACCGTATAATGACAAAAGGTATCCCCAAAAAAATGGTCGACGTCAGTCGCTGCAAGGCACTTATGCCGTGTCATGCTTTTCACCGCCTGATAAACTATGACACTAGAGGCTACCACAGCCTTATTAAGTTATTAGACAAATAAACAAAACACACAAAACTGACTGTAATGTGTGTCTGGCGGTCGCTGGAATGTCACTCGTGCAGAGTTAACCCCTAAAAATAATGTCAGGTACCGGCTGGCCTTCCGCGAGACCCTCTGCTGTGAGCGCGTGCGGCGCAAGAAGAGCCGCCGCGAGCACTCCAGCGTCAGAGAGACGACGGTCAACCACACCACCGACGGCACGCACCTGGTGAGGGTTCAGAGCCAGCGCCGCCGCTCCGAGAGACACCGCCGGAACAGCTTCGGGACCGAAACTACCGTCTGCAGCGACAGGTGAACACACAGCACCTTATCCATCCATACTCACACTCTGCACTCATTCACTCTCACTCTGCGCACACTCTCTCTTAATCAAATAATCTTCATTGGTTTGTTTTTTACTTAAATCACGCCAAAACAGCTGAAAGAAGTAAAATTTGCTATCGGTGCATAATTATATAGGTAGGTACTTCAGGTTTTGGGGGTGTACATATACATTTAAAAAAAGCCACCGGTGATATGAAGTCACCGATTGTAAAATTGTTCGATTCTAAAATTTCTTTAATTACTGCGTAGAATGGAACGCAATCACGCTCTTTTTTTTTGCTGATATACCGTTGGCGCTTCTAATATCTATAGAAAAAAGGTCACTACACTCTGGTCTTAAGAGTTAGCTTTCATCGAGGGCTACTTGGTGATTTAAGGCTCTCGAGTATTGTCAGGGATGGTCTTACTCGTGTCTATTCGGCGTCCAAAGTCCTCTATTTTTCGTAAGAGTTGACGCGCTCCATTTGATAACTGATGCTTAAGGGAAATCGCCATTCTTTTGGCTGTATACACTATCAAGGCCTCAACGCTACTAATGTAATAATGCTTCAATGATTGGGTGTCTATAGAATATAATATCTGTGGCGTAATTTTACAAATTTTGGTATTCTGCTAAATATATATAATATTGTAGTCTGGCAACCCTCTGCACCCAGCGACAGTAGTGACGAATCACGTCAAAGTGCTACCAAGCAATCCGGCGCACCCATTGGTGCGAATGCGCAGGTTATTGTAACGCATGCTAGTGACGAATCACGTCAACTTGGCGCGGCAACCAATGAGAGCACGAGCCCAACAAGCGCGAACGCATCGCGGCAGTCCGTTACCGTCTCCTGTGCGCCGCGCTGCAATTTCAGATATCCCAAGCGGAATCGTAGGGCTCCGCTCAGATTAGACATCTAAAGCCCTAAGTCCATTCAGTAGCACCTTCAGTGACCTAAGTTTGCGTTAATAATACTAATTCTGTTCAAGTTGCTTGTTCTTTGCCTATTTCTATAATAAACGTGTGTTCTTCCGTTTTCCGCCGTTTAAATTCCCTCACACTCCTCACGAAGGCCCAGAACCCCCTAGCCCACCGGCTATAATATTTGCTTGACAAGGATTATCCGTTCAATGTTCATTGACGTTATTTGGTATTCTGTTGTTTTATTAACACCACTTAAGTATATTTATAGTTGCAAGTTACGGAGTGAGATGAGCGGGCTGGATGGGAGTTATACTGTCGTCTGAAAGTTGCATGGATATAGGTAGTTAGTTACGGTTTTATAGTTTCTTTACTGAAATGCTACGTTTTATATGGGTAACAATGGACAGAAAATAACACAATCCCTTGTAGGTACTTTAGGTGTTCAAGTTTAATTCTCAAAGAAAGACACTGACCACCATCATACATTCATTAAACATGTGAACACAGTTTGATAATGACAATCTTTTTTTTTTAACGTAGGATTCCTCCTGTATCGTGGGTACCGCTTACATACATATATTTTCACATACACATCACATCCAGACCAGAAACAAATATTTGTGTATCGCACAAATATTTATAAATATTCCAGGCGGGAATCGAACCCGCGACACCTAGCTCAGCAGTCCGATTGCTCAGCCACTACGCCAAACGTGCCGTCAATACACAATACTTCATTGTTGTTTGAGCAGGTGCGCGCACCACAAGCAGTCCCGGAAGATGTCCAGGAAAGGGAAGAGCAACAACAACGACAACAACCAGATTGTCTTCAACGGGTACAAGATGGAGAGCGAGGACGTCTCGTGCTGAATCCAGTCTGGACGGATCTTCATGGTGGAATTTGTGAGAGTATTTCGTGTTTCCGTGCATCGGCATGTTTCTGTGCGTTCGTTGACTTAGGCAGGATTAAAAGGAAGCCCATGTTCACTTGGTGAATTAGGTCCAAGGTGAACGAAGGACAACAATAATGTCGATTCATTTCACTCTGGTGAAATCACCTAGGTGAAATGGTTCCCCGACGTGAAATGAGGAAACTTTTTTCCACTTTGTGCACCTAGGTGAATTCACCTATAGTTGAACATAGTGAAATAAATCAGTCTATTGCCGACCTAGTCATTATTTTTGTGTCAGATAGAGACAAAAATATTTAATCTGCCGTCAAAGTAACGTTCAAAAAGTCATTAAATCATTCACGATAATATTCGAATTGAAAGCTATTCCACAATGAAATCTTGATGTAAAATTTGTATTTTATTACTAATATTCTTGTAATTAATAACTGAGCACTTTGTACTTATTGATAGAGTTCAGTATAAAATAATACGAAACAAAATAGGTATTAAAGAATAATTAGATGAGCATGGTTCATAATACATTTATTATGTTTCTATATATTTAACAATAATAAACATTTCCTTATTAAATATAAATAAAATAAACTAAAACTAGCTTAAACTAAACCTTACAAATCTAACAAAAGAGGGTGTCCATGTGGCATGGTACCAAGAACACTGGAAATAATAATAACAATAATTATTATTGGCAATTTTCAACAATTTTCAAAAAATATTAGCATTATATAATAACATATTAAAATTCGCGTTGAGAATTCATAGCATAAAAGTTTTCTGAATAAGTAAACGTTTAAGTAAAAATCTATAAGCCCATTTTAATGGTGGCTTTACTTTGTTAATTCAGCTTCTTGATTCGTCTCAAATAGATAAGACATTTTCCATTAGTAATTTTTACACCAACTTTAGCGGAGCTAAGTTTAAATAAACTACCTTTAATACTTGATACAAGTATTCAAAAGTCGTTGTACCTACTTGATTTCATAAATTCGTTGCCATGCTATCACCGAAACCTGTACCGTCCCACTGCTGGGCAAAGGCCTCCCCTCACTTTCGTTAGGGCTATTAGGCCATAATCCACCGCGGGGGCTGGTTCGGAAAACCCTTATTAATCGTATAAAAACATAATATTGGTACTAAACTATTTTTTACTACATAGTGCATAGATGCCTAGCGTATAAAATATTTCGAATAATAATGTAAAGATATGGTTCTTTGAAGAATCTTGCCACAAATATGGATAATAATAATCCTCTTAGCGCAAGGTTGCTAATTATTTCCATAGTCTATAATTATTGTCATGCGGCGCACCGCTAGCTAGAACTAGGACCATAGTACACTGAAAATTAAGTTAGGTATCTTTGTCCGAATAAGTTTTTCGTGGTGGATGGTAGGCATCGGAAGTTTTCAGTAACTTACAGTAGATTATGGTGTTTCAGCTTGCAGTAACTAATCATACTTGTATCAAAATAGCCTCTCCGGAAACCCATATTTGGGAGAAAAACAATACCGCGGCTTTATTCCGAAACTCATATATTTAAATCTAAGCAACGTTTGGGAGTTTGCATCTCTGTAACTGTTCATACATCGATTCTATTTCGTAATGTCTCAAAAATTATGGGTTTATAATTATCATCAAACTGCACGTGGAGTCAGTGTACACGCCGTAAATCTAAAGATTATTTCAAATTATCTTAGTTTGAGACCTTTCTAGGTAATCAAATATATTGCCCATCTTTTTCTACTTCATCATGGGGCTTATCATGACGTCTTATTGCGATTCAAT
Organism: Hylaea fasciaria; assembly: GCA_905147375.1. Classification (NCBI taxonomy): domain Eukaryota; kingdom Metazoa; phylum Arthropoda; class Insecta; order Lepidoptera; family Geometridae; genus Hylaea; species Hylaea fasciaria. The sequence continues at coordinate 9,660,251 of LR990211.1, read as the reverse complement.
TGAAGACTTAACAGAATCGTTCCACTTTAAATAATAGTAATACATAGCTTTCTATATCATTTAGGTAGACGCCATTCACTATAGATTTAAAATCAACCTAAATTGAGCGTCAAGATGTCACATCAAGACATGGTAGTAATACTTAGTAGTAAAACAATTCTGTTTAGGCCCTCAATTGCATCGCAATACGACGTCATAGTAAGGCCCCAGTTAATTCAATTTATATTTTAATAAAGTATGCCGGACACCCACATTGACCCATTTCGCATGTAACTGAAACCGAGTTCCGGGAAAGCTATCGAGTGCCCTCGGAGTGCCTCATAGAGCGCGTTTAGTGAATGTTAATTGTGATATTTCTTGCAGGATTAGAAATTAAACTATATAACACGTCCGATCCAATTGCCGTTTATTTTAGACAAAATAAAAAGTGACTACCCACATTTATAGTATATTGAATGAATAACTAAATACCTTACACCTCTACCCTAAATTTAACATAATTTTAAGACTGTAACTATGATGCTGAATATAACTAATACTTAATAAAATGCTTGGCTAACCTATTATAGCTTAGTCTAGCTGTAGCCTGCTCACTGGTTTACGCAGTCTTTTGGAACGATTCACAGGCGGCTCAAGACAAGGCTTTTGCCGTAGACCCGGCTGCGGCGAGTGCGGCGTTGGAGTGCTGAAAACGTCGTCGTCGTGCTCACCACCTACGTACTCGGTTTTAGCCCTCTCAGGAGTGGCTACTTTAGGCAGTGTATCTATTTTTATCGAATTGTCATTATCTGATTCACCCTCCGTTAAATGATCTCTGATCCTAACTGGTTCCACTCCAACTTCACCCGGACATGCAACATCAGACATGCGTGACCTACGACGTATTTGATCTACATGTTTGGTTGTTTGTCGACCGTTATCCTCCCTTATCTGCAACCTACGGGATCCCGTCTCGTGTACTACGGAGCCCTTCTCCCACTTATCGCGACTTCGATAGTTTCGAAACCACACTTGTTCCCCTGGTTCGAATTGTCGTAACTTACCACCTGCATACTCCGCTTGCTTACTTTGGGCTTCGCTCACTCGACTAAGTACCGCCCTATCGTTACGCAGGAGATCTAGTCGAGTTCGCAGGGGACGCCGTTGTAAGATAGACGCTGGGGTCTCCCCCGTGGTGCTATGTATCGAATTTCTATAAGCCAAAAGGAAAGTTTGTAAAGCCGCGTCGACGTCAATATTATCTGTTATTGCCTTTTTTATTGCCCTCTTGCATAATTTTACTGCGTTCTCCGCCGCTCCATTTGACGCTGGATGATATGCTGGCGAGAATGCTTGTCTAATGCCATTATTTTTAAGGAATTCCGCAAATTCTGAACTAGTGAAAGGGGGGCCCTGATCTGAAACTACCTCTAGCGGCAACCCAAATCTAGCAAATAAGCTTCGTAAGATCTTAATTACCGCTGTGGCCGTTGTTCGTGACATTTCAAACACTTCAATCCATTTGGACGTCGCATCTATGACCACTAAGAACGTCGAGCCATGAAATGGGCCCAAAAAATCGATATGCAGTCTTGACCAGGGTTGGTTAATGTAAGGCCAGTGCTGCGGCTGCGCGCGCGGCGGCGCTGGCATCTCTAGTGCGCAGGTCTCGCATCGTCGGCACATGTCCTCTATATCGGCATCAATGTTGGGCCACCACACATAACTTCGAGCAGTTGCTTTAGTTTTTACTATTCCCATATGACTGTTATGCAATTGTTTCAATATCAGAGGCCGTAAAGGTAGCGGAATTACTATGCGGTAACCCCACATGACACAGTTCGCCTCTGAATATAATTCATGACGTCTACAAAAATATGATTTAACCTCGTCATCACAACAGGACGCCGGCCAGCCTGATTGTGTATATAGAAGTATTCTACTTAGTAGCGCATCTGCGGCTGTCGCCTTACGAACGTCCCTGTGTGAAATTGGTAAGAATTTCTCCACAAAATTAATATAAGTGACCTCCGTCGTTTCCCCGTGACATTTGCCTGATGGTAAGCGCGACAGAGCATCAGCATTGTTCTTCGCTGATGACACAAACTCTATGTCATAGTTATATCCCGATAGTAAAACCCCCCATCTCTGCATTCGGCTAGCTGCCATTACCGGTATACCAACCTTGCTGCCGAAAATAGACGTCAAAGGTTTATGATCAGTTCTCAGCGTGAACTTCCTACCGTACAAATACTGGTGAAACTTCCTGACACCATAGATAATAGCGAGAGCTTCCCTTTCGATCTGCGAGTATGCTCGTTCTGCCTTGCTGAGCGCCCGCGATGCATATGCTATAGGTCTTTCTCCCTGGTCAGTTATGTGCGAGATCACTGCGCCCACGCCGACACTGCTGGCGTCTGCTGTCATTATCAACGGCAATTCAGTTGAATAGTGCACGAGGACCTTACTAGAGGACAATAAATGCTTTATCTTATCAAATGCCGTCTGACATTCGCCACTCCACGCAAAAGTCACCCCCGTCCTAAGTAAATAATATAAAGGTGCCGCAATAGTACTCATATTTTCAATAAACTTCGCGTAATACATCACCATCCCTAGGAATGCACGTAATTCCGGAACATTTTCTGGAATTGGCGTTTCCGCGATTGCTTTTACCTTATCTGCGCACGTATGTACTCCGTTTTTAGAAATGACGTATCCTAAATACGTAACTGACTCAGCGAAGAAGGTACACTTCTCTTTCCGCACTTTAAGGCCGTTTTTCTGTAAAATATCAAATACTTTGTTTAAATTGTCTAAATGGGAAGACGCATTTGCTCCTGTAATAATAATATCATCAAGGAAGACTCCTACATAGGGCAAATGAGCAAATAATTGCTCCAAAATCTTTTGGAAAATTCCCGGGCTAGACGCGAGACCGTAAACCAAACGATTATAACGGAACATGCCTTTGTGCGTGTTAATAACCGTGTATTCCCTAGTATCGTCAAGCGCTAATTGTGCGTACGCTTGCGAAAGGTCAATTTTCGTAAATCTTTCCCCGCCGTGTAACCGAGCTAACAGATCCTCCACCCTCGGTAAGGGATAACGGTCGACATCCAACACTTTGTTCAGAGTGATTTTATAGTCAGCGCATATCCTAATGTTACCGTCCTTTTTTACGACGGGCACGATCGGCGTGGCCCAGTCAGAGCGGTCGACGGGGGTGAGCACGCCGTCGCGCACCAGCTGCTCCAGCGCGCGCCCCACCGGCTCGCGCAGCGCGTACGCCAGCGGCCGCGCCCGCATGTACACGGGCCGCGCCCCCGGCCGCAGGTGGATGCTGACTCGCCCGCCGGTGAATCGTCCCAGTCCGTCCGCGAAAACCTCACAATATCTGGAACTGAATTTATCAAAATTAAAACAATCATCCGAGACATTATTGACATTGTGACTTATATCCGGCAGTTGGATGCCCAGTTCCGCTAACCACTGTCTTCCCAACAACATTGTTTTCCCGTTATTAATAACGTACAAGCTTAAATATTTCTCCTTATCTTTGTACCTAACCAGTGGCCTTATCACGCCTACCGGTCGAATCGTCTCGCCGGTATAATACCTAAGCCACAGTTTACATTCGCTTAAATTTATATGTTTAAAATACTTCTCATACATATCGTGGCTAATACATGACACAGCGCTGCCCGTATCGCACTCCATTTCTAACACTTTATTGTCTATATTAACTGAGATTAAAATCGGTGGGCATGCGTCTAATGATAACTGATTTATAGTTGTTACCTCGTCACTGCTGCAACTACTCAACTCAGCCACCTCCTCGACATAGTTGTAATTTTGATTCCTGTTGTAACTTCCGTTATTTAGCCTGGAGCACATTCTGCGAAGATGCCCCTCCCGGTTGCAGATTCTGCAAACGTAACGCTTAAATTTGCACGTAGAAGCGTCATGGTTCCCGCCGCACACGCGACACTCCACCCGTAGCCCGCTCTTTCCTTCCGGTGCACTTCCGGTCCATGCCCGGCGGCTCGTCGCTGCGTCGCGCGCCCCGGCAACAGCTGTGCCGGCGGTCGATGCACCGCGCCACATTCCTCGGCCGTGTGACGTCATCGCTCCCGCTCCTCTCGGCACTTTTACCATCGTCTGACAATCGGCGGTAACACCCTTGCCTCCCGCCTGTGTTTCAACCAATGCCGCGTCTTTTTCCGCCGCTTCCATGTTAAGTGCCAGGCTACAAGCCTTCTGGAAATCGAGCTTGTCCTCCGCAAATAAACGTTGACGTATCATTTCACTTGCTAATCCACAAACTAACTGGTCCCGTAAACCTTCATTTAGCCAATGACCGAATTCACACGTTTTAGACATCTTCTTCAATTCCGCTACGTAATCAGATACCTTCTCGCCTTCTTTCTGTTTCCGATGATGAAATTTAAAACGCTCCGCTAGTATACTCGGTCGCGGCTGTAGATGTTTCTCCAAGATGGTCGCCAACTCGTTGAATGACTTGGTTGTGGGTTTATCTGGGGTACATAAATTTACTAGCAACTCATAGCTAGCAGAGCCCATCACAGTCACTAACGTTGGCACTTGTAACTCGCCTTTGATATTATTAACTATGAAATATTGTTCCATCCGTTCGACGTACAACCGCCAGTTATCGGTCCCCACGTTGAACTCGGAAATCTTGCCGATCGACATTCTATTCCACACACAATATCAAACACTCTTTCACAATAATACGCGGATTCGTAGTTTTACTCGTCGCCACTGTGATATTTCTTGCAGGATTAGAAATTAAACTATATAACACGTCCGATCCAATTGCCGTTTATTTTAGACAAAATAAAAAGTGACTACCCACATTTATAGTATATTGAATGAATAACTAAATACCTTACATTAATATTTGTAAAATTCATGTGGAAATGAATTGCGCAATCTGTGGCTACGTAATCACTACTAAGCGCGATACGTGGCTACAGTCCCCTAGATTTATATTTTTTTGATTGGTAATGTATTTTGGATATCATATATACATTATTTCACGTGTAAATATTATGATTATTGACGTACGTATACCTACAATACAATACAACAATATTAATAGAATATTAATTTCAATCAATAATCAATATTAATAGAATATTAATATTGTAAATGAAGGTAAATATGAATAATATTAATAAATGAAGGTGTCAATAATTATTTTATTGACACCTTCATAATAAGATACAATATAGGAAATACCTACTAACTATTTCTGGGAAGTATCAATATGGTAGCTCTAAAACATAGCAGTCATACTGGGTGGCGCATGAATAATGAGGCCTATCTGTGTCGTATGCTGGAACTTCTAGTATCTCCAAAATACTAGTACTTACTTAATAATGTGTAATTTTCATAAAGAGAATAATAATAAAATAATAATAATTCAGCCTGTATAACTGTCCCACTGCTGGGCAAAGACCTCTCTGGGCAAAGACCTCGAAATATATTGTCGGGCATGTTGGTTTCTCACGATGTTTTCCTTCACCGAAATGCGAGCGATCAAGTGAATATTTTTAATACATTGTTACTGATAATACTGTTGGTCACTTTCTTGGACCCCAATGGAACAATTTTGTAGTTTAATCATATTTGAAAATACACTCATAGAGTCTGAGTGGAATGACTTCTTGGAGTGCTGAGGCCGAGAAAATATTGTTTTTAAATACTTAGATTGTGACGAGTGGTCTCATGCGCTCGAGTTCAAAGGTTCAATAGGTTCAAAGGGTAGGTTCAATAGGGGTAGGTTGAGGATATAAAGATTGAGAACTACACTGCTACCGGGTATGTGATTTAGGATAAATCGTGTATAAAATACCTTGTTTATATAAGAAAAGGGTTGGGGGTTTTAGACTCCCGAATTCAGGATTTTGTAAATAGTGATATTTAATCTCAAATTATTTTTATTAATAATAATATAAGTAATATAAGAAAAATTGCGAACAATTTATTGAAGTATACTGACCTACATAACAGATGCTCGTATTTGAATAAAATTATTTTGTTTTTTATCTCAATTTGAAAGTGTAATAATTAAATAATTATATATTATGCTGTATAATAAGTATTATTATGCACATACCCACTTGACTATATAAAGTTTACGTAAGGCACATAATCATTATAGCGTTCATATCAAACTGGCTCAACCAAATGTGTTATATAAATAACAATACATTAGGTTTGAGATTTTGTTGCGTGAAAAATATTGTGTATGTTAGGAAGTTTCTGAAGTATCTAAATGTTTAATAAAATAATTATCATTATTGTAATTATATCTATATAACTATGAATAAAAATTGTGATTTAAATTAATAAAGTTTGTTTATTCTGCATGTTTCTTTTAATTATGATACCTTAAATAGTAAACCATATAATATATAATCGCACCTGTCTAAAACCACATGAACAATTGCACAACCCTATACCTACACAACAAGACATTTAAAGTCCATAAATAGTAGTTTGTTTTACAAGGGTAGAAAACGACTCATACTTTACTCGATGTTTTGCCTCACGAGCGTAGCGAGTGTGGCACATAGAATCGAGTATGAGTGAGTCGTTTGAGACCCGTGTAAAACACAAAAAAAAATCACATAGAGATTGCGAAAAATATAATAAGTAGGTATACAACTAAAAAAAGCTAAGAATATTTCACAAATAGTCACGTTCACTTTCAAATAAATAAATAATCAAATTCAATCTTTTAAAACCAATTTGCATTGTTGTCAAAATTCTACACACACCTACAGATTTTAGGCGGCAATTACAAACTTTTTAAAAGTATCTACTGCTCGCAAACGCACACGTACACATAGCATACATCCTATGATCGCCAAAAATGTAGACGAGAATTACACTTTCATTTAAAAAAGTTACCTGTTTAGGCTTAGCACGGTTTGTACATTAAGATACTATTCTTTTTTTCTAAGTAATTATGTCAAAATGGAAAATTGAAAAGTAGAATCTTCAGCCTGTTGAAAATAGTGAGTACAAATTAAAAAAAAAAACTACTTTCACTCCCTAGTGCCCAACAACCTAGTGCCAAACAAGTTTGCTACCGCTAAGCTGAGCTAATCTGACACATTTTTGAGCATGAGGTGTGAAAAAAATAAAAGCTCATGGTCGCTAATTCCAATTTAGAAACACTACTAGCTGCGCCCCGCGGTGTTACCCGCTGTTTTCTGAATAAAAAGCAGCCTATGTGTTAATCCAGGGTGGTTACTACCTCCATATCAAAATTCATGCAAATCGGTCCAGCCGTTTCAGCGTGAAGAACTAACAAATACACGAATTTTCGAATTTATAATATTGGTAAGATAGCAAACGATACAGCTAATGGTAAATGTATCAAAAATCGCCACTTATATGCAGCGTGGCAATCTACCTAGCTAGCATTGGGGAATGGGCAAAGATCTTTTTATATATAGTATCTATAAAAAAAATATTGTATTAATTTAAATCTTTCCTACAACAAAGAAAAAATATCTTTAACAAAGTAGACAAGCTTATTCAAAGAACAAGGTCACGCGATATTTATGGTCTAAAAATGTAATATAAAATTTAAACGGATTCGTCTATCGAGGGTTCACGCCGATAACCCTATGATTAAATAATGCTTACGTAATAAGGTTTTATGGGTAATAGATAATGTTTTCTGAATAATGGGATTATGGGAGTCCTTCGGCAGTCGATCATCGCACCTTGCAAATTGCTATGAGGCATAGTGCTTGGACTACAGAGGCGCGGCTCCGCAGATAAAACCTAGTTAATCAAGTAAAGCACATACACGTGTACACTTAATTAACTACTACCACTTAGTTCATTAAATATACAGTTAACTAGTGCGTAAGTCCCTTATCACGTTATTATACCGTGTACCGAAGTAGACCGGGTCGTCGACCCGAATACATTGCGTCTATGCATTTTTATTTTCTATTATCATAATTCCTTACAATACTAGTGCACGTCTCTAGTATGCTGTTCTAGAGTACCCAATACATCACATAAAGTGTTATCTAGGCAAATAGTCGCCAATATCGTGAATTATCAGTGAAATTGTGAAAGCATTTCCTATATGGTCACATCATCAAACGGAGTTTGTTGTGAAACTGCAACAGGTGTAACTATGAAAATAAACTGTGTGTTATATAAAGTAACAAGATAATTGTTACTGAAGTGATTCCTATCGAGAAATAATTATAATAACCTCAATAATTTAATTCTGTGATTCCCGCCGCGCCGCCTAGCGCGAAATTCCTTGCTAACAGCGACATCTATCGCAAATCTCCAGACTTTGCTAATTTACCTCATTGATTTGGCTAACGACAAGTTAGGCATAAAAATGAATCCAAAACGCATCGCATCGAGTAGTAATGTAAATGCCCAAAAGATGGCGTGTGCAGGATGTAAACAAAGTATCCCTGATAGACAATACCTGACTTGTTTTGACTGCAAATTACATTATGATCTGCTGTGCGCTAATGTATCTGAGACAAGATTTTATGGGACGATGGACGCTGAGAGAAAACGCAATTGGCAGTGCACAGCCTGTATATCCAGAAAGCCTAAAACGGGTAATATAAATACCCCCGTACAGCAGATGGATGATGACGTTTATGTAACCAAAAGGCTAAAATCTCAACAAAAACATAATAGCCCGGTTAACGATTCTCCCATTACTATTATGCCGGTATTCGACCTCCCCCATTTTGCTGAGAATGCGTCAAACGCCAGTGAATTGATCCTGGCTGAACTCCGATTATTCCGAACGCACGTAAATGAGCAGTTTCGGAAACAAGAGGCTCGTGATCTAGAATTATTAAAGTCCATAGATCTGATAAAAAATACCATCATAGTCCTAGATAACAAATGTAGCACTCTGAGGACGGACGTGGACGAGTTGGCTCGGTCTAACCAGACTATCTCTGACGAACATGATGCGATCAGGTGTATGTCCGAGCACATGAGTAAGCGACTTACAGAAATAGAAGCAAGTGAACTTCAGCTTAAACAAAGCATCCTCTTGACTACAGGAACAAATGATGACATTCAACAGACTGGCCCCGTAAGTCTTGCCTCAAACGACAAGAGGATCCCTAATCAGGCGCTGGGAGCTTTATATGAGACCAACCATCATCCTTCCATTTCTCAATCGCTCGACCTAATCCAAGTTGACCACTTTTTACAACCTAGTCAGATGCCAAAATCATATGCCAGTGTGATTCGAGCTGCAAGCACTGCCAAACAGAATACTACGAATGCCCCTACGACCCATCAGGTCCTACCCACTAGCAAACCTGAAGTACTGAAAAGCTCGGATCAGGACAACAATGCGCACACCAGCCGACCGCCTCGCCCCCGCCGCACTATAGTCAGAGCCACAGGCGATGCCGACTCCGATCTTATGGTGGTTGAACCGACCAAATTTATACATGTATGGAATTTTCACTCATCTATGACAGAAACCAACATACTTTCATTCATGGCCAAGAAGATGCCAGGTGCTCATTTCACTATAAAAAAGCCGGATGCGGCTCATCCTGGCCATAATTGTTTTATTATCGGAGTACCAACACGCCACTTCAACTATTTTCTGACACCAAGCAACTGGCCCGAAAATACTGCATTTCAAGAATGGTTCACATTCCGGCGCTACAACAACAATAATAACCGAAAGTCACAAAGTGATGTTTTTTTTCGTAAAGAAGACGAGCACCAAGACGTTGAAGCTAGAAATACTCTACCAGAACGTACGCGGTCTAAAGGGCAAGATAAGCACGAGCAAGAATGCGCTTGCTAGTCTGCCTTTTAATCTGTTGGCCCTTACCGAAACCCGCCTTGATGACTCCGTGCACGACACCGAGCTTTTCTCTCAAGACTTCGCCGTCCTCCGGAGCGACCGCCAGGGTCGCGGAGGCGGCGGCGTGCTACTAGCCGCCCGCCAGCCCTACACCCTGCGCCGGCTCAATGATAAAGGCCCTAGTCACCAAGTGGACGAAATTGTGTGTGCGCGTGTGTCGAAAGGACAATTTAACTTTGTGTGCTGTGTAGTTTATCTTCCACCAAACGTATTACCTTCTAGATACTACTCTTTTTTTGAACTTGTCGAAAATATTATGCATTCGTACGCTCTACCTATTGTCATCGTAGGCGATTTTAATCTGTATTCTAGTAACGCTTCTGTACGTAAAGATTTTGAGCTATTTCTGTCCTCGTGTAACTTAACACAACGAAATACTGTGGCTAATAGTCTTAATCGTATCCTTGACTTAGTACTTACAAATCCTGATGTTACGAGAGTTCTAGTTTCCGAGGCTAATGCAGGGCTTGTATCATCAGAAAAACACCACAAACCACTAGACATATCCATCCGTCTCCTCCACCAATCCTGTCAAGCGCTGACTCCTGATAATACATGTATTAACCTAAAAAGAAACTTTCAAAAAGCAAATTTTAATCACTTGTACTGTGAATTATTAAACACTGATTGGTTACCGCTGTATAATATTACCGATACAGATGCCGCTGTCGATTATCTGTATTCCAAAATCCACCACGTCTTTAATGAATCTGTTCCTTACAAACGCCCTGCTCAATATGTACAGTCATACCCCGAATGGTTTAATCGTGACATTATCCATCTAAATAAAATAAAAAACCGGTATCACAAACTATATAAACAATATAATAATCAGCTTTACTATGCCATGTTCGTCTATTATAGGAAACTTACAACAGCAAAAGTGGAATATAGCAGGCTATCCTATTTACACAAAATTCAATCTAATATCAAACGAGATCCCTCTAGTTTCTGGACATTCGTAAAAAAGTGTAGGAAATCGGCCGAACCGGCTACATTTGGCGATTTGACAGAGCAAGAGGTGGCGGACTCATTTGCGAATTTTTTTCAAAGTGTGTTTTTACCAGAACCTGCCCTATTAAATGTATCTGTTGCTCATAATGCATCCTTCAAAGTGTGCTCTCTACAATCCGTCAATATTCACCAGATATCAGAGTCTGAGTTAAGACTGACACTGAAAAAACTACCTCCCAAATTCACTCAGGGTCCGGATGGCGTGCCACAAGTGGTGGTTAAAGACTGTTGCAACATCTTTGAAAAGCCGCTCTGTCATATATTTAACTTGTCCCTAGCATCAAACACGTACCCCACATGTTGGAAAAGATCCAGAGTCATACCCATCCATAAGGATGGCCTGAAGTCTAACGTGCATAATTACCGACCAATCGCAATCCTTTCAGTATTTGCCAAAGTCTTTGAATCAGTGTTATACCGCATCATATACAGTCAACTTCGTAATTGGTTTTGCCATGAACAGCATGGATTTCTCCCCGCGCGATCCACGTCCACTAATTTAATGAATATTACCACTCTATTGACTGACAATCTGAACATGAAAACTCAAATTGACGTGACCTACCTGGACTATAAAAAAGCTTTCGATCGCGTAAATAACGACACACTCTTGGTTAAAATGGCACAAGCTGGATTCTCAGTCAATCTCCTAAACTTTTTTGCATCATATCTCGCCAACCGTGTACAGTATGTCCAATATAATAACTCCAGTTCAAATCCATATAACGTCACATCCGGCATCGGGCAGGGTAGTTCGCTCGGCCCTTTGCTATTTCTTATACTGATTAACGATCTTCCATCAGCTATAGAACATGCAGTCTGTCTTATGTACGCAGATGACATAAAACTTGCCCTTCCCATACGAAACGTTACCGATTGTGATACACTTCAAAGTGATGTTACCAGAGCCGTCCTTTGGAGCCAAAACAATAACCTCGATTTAAATGTTTCCAAATGTGCAATTATGTCATACACTCGATCTAGAGAACCAATTCAAGCCCTGTATTACGTGAACAATGAACCGATAAACAGAGTGCATATCATGCGTGATCTAGGTACTTGGTTCGATACACGCATGTCGTTTACCCATCATACATTCGAACTATGCAAACAAGCTAGAAAAGCATTAGGTTTTGTTACGCGACAAACGCAACAATTTACCTCGAGGGACGCTCTCTGCATTTTATACAATGCCTATGTTCGCAGTAGGCTGGAATCAAACTGCATCATTTGGAACCCGTACCATAAAATCTATTCTACCATGATGGAAAAAATACAAAAATCTTTTCTTAGACACCTATATAAAATTATATATGGATACTACCCTTATCTATACCCAACCTCTTTCATCTTAGGTATGGTAGAATATAGATCTCTCGAGGTGAGGCGAAACCTTTTCCTCATAAAATACTTCTTCAGACTGTTACGAGGCGTCACATCCAACCCATCCTTACTCGCACAGATTCCTTTCCATATTCCGTTAGTCCCTAAGCATCACCTTCGACGACGAAAAGTCGGAATTTCTTTATTTCATTTTATTTTTTTACAAGGAAAACCAACAGCTTTTTATTAATTTTGTAGATACATGAACATAGACATGAGAAAACCTTGAAAAATGTTCACTTAATATTATACTAGATAAGTATTGTAACAAGTCAATGTATCCTGCAGTGTAGATATATTGATACATATAATTTAATAATAAAGTTATAATAATACTCCTAGTTTATTTCGTTAAGTTCTGCTGTTCATCTTCCAATCTACTAAAACAATTAATAAATAAAAATAATTTCCATAAAATATCACTCTGTCATAATAATAAATATGAGGAGTATGGTATATTCCTCACCGTGTCTATGGCGATCTGGTGTATGACCTTGGTGGCCTCCGCCGCGGCGGCCTCCATCAGCGGCTTCAGCTCCGCCAGCTCTATCTGCAGCTCCTTCACTTCCACCTCCGTCAGGTCCAGCTTGTCCAGGCCTGGAGGGACACTTGCGTGTGCATTCTGCACTCATGGTGTAGAGGGAAACTTTTTGAGATCGTAGATTTAAACTACTAAACCTGTTTGGAAACTTATATGATACCACTTTTTAACCAATCAGCAACTTTTGGAATCAAAATGTTTTTTTTTTATTTAGTCACTGATAACTTATAATCATTTACTCAGACACGTGAAAATGAATTAAGTACCTACCAATACCGGTAAAAAAATAATTAAAACACTGATTTTTTATTGGTTGACGGATAGGCCTTAGTTATTCTTTTCAACACCGCCCAGATGGCGCCACCAGTACGCACTCACCCGTCTTGAGCGCGTTGCTCTCGGCCAGCATGTCCCGCTGCTTCCGGCGGAACATGTCCCGGTAGGCGGCCAGCATCTCCATGTAGGACATGGGCGTCACGTAGTTGAGGCGGCCCAGCCGCGCCAGGAACCGCGCGCTCGCCGCCACCACGCTCGTGTGCACGTGGCAGCACACCGACTGGAACGGACATAGACATGCTCGTACTGGGCACCCCGACAGTCTGTCCCGTCCGGCGCCGGCTCGCAGCGCCGGGCGCGGGAGGACAGCACTCACCACCATGGCGTCGAGGACGTCCTCCCCGCACTGCAGCTCGGGCGTGTCCCGGAAGAAGTGTCCGGCGACGGCTCGCAGCGCCGAGCGCGGCCACGCACTGAACCAGTCGATGGTGCAGCAATTCACGAGTGACGGGAACTGCCGGAGCCGCGCCCGGAATATCTGGAACCGCAACGACATCGGCATATTTATTGCTGCGTTCTCTCTCAATCTCCAAGAATCACAAAAAATTTGGATGTTGTAGAGTTGGATTCAGAATATATCCCTGAATCTACTCCTGGCAAATTACTCAAGCCGAAATTAAAAAAAAACCGTAAAGGCTCCTACTTATAGCTTATTTATAGAGTAACTTTTATTAAAGTAAAAATCCCTGGAACATTTCAGGAAAGTAAACAATACTCTTGTTCGGCAGTCGGGTTGAGTGGCCAGGAAGCGCTGACCTCCCCGATGGGCGACATGACCACGACGACGTGCAGGTTGGCGCGCACGCGGCGCTGGTAGCAGGCGAGCAGGTTGGCCTTGGTGGCGGCCAGGTTCATCTCCATCACGGCGTGGCGCACCGCCGTGTACACGCGGTCCAGGTCCTCCGGCTCGTAGATGTTGGGCACGTCGCCGGACGACAGGATGTTGTTCAGGTCCTCGAGGAACGACTCCAGCTTGATCTGGAACCGGAACGCTTTCAACGATAGCATTTCATCCGGGTTTGCTGCACCAACTAACAAAACATTACTGACAAAAACAGTTTGCTTAGCGCTATATCTATATGACTAGCAAAGCAGAACCTTAATTGGTCTTAAGTTTCATTACTGAATAATCTACGAAGTTCTACAAGCAATGATAGTACGACCGACGAATGACGCGACCATCAAATGTCTACTATTGAGTACACTTCACAAACTGTCAGTGTGAGCGTCAAAGTACCTGAGCGTCGGAGAACAGGAACACGACGCCACGGTTCTCCACGCCGGCCTTCATCATGGTCTGGCGCAGGTCGTCGCGCCACTCCGCCTGCCCGTACGCCTTCGTGATCTCGATCTGCACGCACGCCAGCTCCGCCATGCTGGCCGCCAGCCGGGACAGCGACTGCCGACCTAAGAGGCGGTGCGTACACGACGATAAGGCTGGGGTTTGCATGTGCCGTGACAAGGGGGAAAGGATCGTTTTCGCTTGCAGGGCCGACTGGGGGAGTAGATGGCAATATCTGCCAGTTTTTACGAAACGGCCCCGGGGCCTGTAGGCGGACGCACCGGAGCCGCCCATGCCGAGCAGCAGCGCGTTGGCCATGGGCTGGCGCACCACGCGCGCCACGCGGCACAGGTGCGCCGCCGCGTCCTGGAACAGCACCAGCTGCAGCGGCGCCGCCGTCGCCAGGTTGTACTCCGTCAGGTAGTGCTGCAGCACCGCGTCCAGCTGCGGGCAAGCGAGGGTGTAGCGGGCTCTCTCTGCCTCGCAGGGGCGCCGGTAGCTAGAGCGAGACACGAGAGTGATCGCTTATCCAGACTCTTAGGCGGACTAGCACTCATTGGACAATTGGAGCGGAATGTTGGTCTATCGCCTATCCTCTTTTGTATTGCCCTGTATAGCAGTGTGAGCGAGACGACAGACGCCGCCGCCCCTCACCTCCTCCTGGTCCGTGATCTCGGCGTACTTGCGTTCGTCCGCACCGAGGTCCATGAAGTCCCCGAACAGCATCAGGCGGCCGCCCACCACGTCCGCGGCCTTCTTGCCGAACTCCGAGCGGATCTTCTTGTTTAGTAAGCTGTGAATCATTATGGTCCAGGGTTCGAGTGACAATGAATCGAATTTCCTTAACCATTAATGGTAGGGTAGTAAAGTGCCCGCTTAAGTAGCTACCACCCCTCAAGGAAGAAATAAGTCGCTACACCCCTATTGGGGTGTTCTGGCAGCGGCCCTTGAGAGTCAGTCTTATTCTAGGCTGAGTACCTTCGACCACTTTGTCACTTAAGACCAGTTGAGATGGTGATCAAATGCTAGCCTATCTTCTTCCCTTTTGTATAAAACAAAATCGTGTTAGTCACATTATGTACAACTCAAAAACAAAACCTATATTAATAATATTTGATTTTATTGTATTATATTCTTTTTTTTAATAAATATAGTCCCACACTAGGTTTGACTAGGATTTGTAGGATTCGTCACCACCCCGAATAACAGAATAACTATTTTAAAAATGAGAAACGAAATATTAAAAAAAAAACATTTTTTTCATACATTTTTTATGGATCGGAGTCTATCGGGCCTGCTAGGAAGGTATATTGTTTGATCATTATCTATGGCACGTATGTGATCTTACTTGACGAACCACTGGCGGTCCTCGTCGCTGACCAGCCGGTCCTGGTACACGCGCTGGTGCTCGTGGTACCACAGCCTTATCACGTCGTCCTCCTCCTGGTACACCACAACCGATTATTATTCCTTGTTCCGCTCGTTAAACTCAGCCTATTCCCACGACTATGTCACCGGAGTTTTGTTTACATGTTCTGTTATACACGAATCGGCTGGACCAATTTTAATGAAATTTGTATGGAGGTAGCTTAACACAAGTGTTAACACATAAGCTACCTGAAAACAGCGGGTAACACCGCAGAGCGAAGCTAGTTTTATGTATAAAAATCTAAATACTATGAACGGTAGACGCCAGGAGACGCCTGAGCAGTTTGCCTCGATGCATAAATTTTATTACTCTTATTAACTTTTAAAAGGCACACATAATTATCACAACTAACACACACGCACGCACACGCACGCACGCTTGCACGCACACACACCCTGTCACACACGTCTAACACCCGTGGGTTCTGGACCCCTTGTTAACTTTTAATAACTGATAAGTGTATTGCTGTCTTTGTCATTTGTTTAGTGTCAGATAGAGACAACGATAGACTTATAAGCCAAAGTCAACTAGGGTTTCAGAAAAGGAGATCAGAAACCGGACACAAGTCTACTATCACATATAAAATATAACTCCACACATGGACGGATGACCCAACCTTGACCAGCTTCGGGTCCATCATGAGCATGCCCTGGAACACCTTGCTCAGGTCCCGCAGGTTGAAGGTGTAGTGCGACTTGGCGGGCGTGGGCAGCAGCTCCTCCACCAGGCTGGAGAACACCTCCAGGGAGGCCTTGAGGAAGGGGTGCTCCCGCACCGCCACGCCCTCCAGCTTGCCCGTCCAGGACTTGAGAATGGTGTGGAAAATGCCGTACTGGAAGTTGAAATGTGCTGGATTTTAACAACGGAGCATGTTACCCTCCTTGTTTTCGCGGCGTCGGGTAAAAACAAGTTTATATTGGTAGATCACTTAACGTGTCAGTGCAATAAATTAAGGAATAACTTCGAAAAATGTTACGTTAGAGAGAGCTAGATGTGAGATTTACCCCGGTATTGTTAGTCGTTACCCCCAAATTTATTTAACTCCACTCAACGTCACTTGCCTGTTTTGATATCGTTAGTTGGCAAAATTTCTTCCACTCTGTTATTCTTTGCCAATAATCCTCGTACGAAGAAAACTAACCATCTGTCAGCTCGAGATACCTCTCGACGTACCTCGAGGGTTCCTCGAAGCCGCTTCTCATTTGCGTTAAAATGGAGTACCGAGTAACCTCGAAAGTTCAACTAATGATACCAAATAATTATGAGGAACTTTTGGAGGAAGTTTTGAGGAGTGAAAGTAATTTGGAGGTAACGACTAACGAGACGGGGGTAGGTCTGAGGATGTTTGTGCGTGTTTGTGAGAGCGTGTCCGTGCGAGATGTGAGTGTGTGTGAGGGAGAGGGAGAGGGTGCGCGCACTCACCTTGCTGGCGTACTCCATCTCCGTGAAGGAGATGTAGTGCAGGTGGCGCATGAGGCGCATGCTGACGGGGTTCCGGCCGCCGCCCGGGGGGCCCATGGCCGCCACCACGCCCACGTCCACCAGCGTGCGGAACTCGCCGATGCTGGCGCGGTCGTACCACCCTGCGGGACCCCGGGGCTCACACTATGTCCTCGCACTTTCCTCGTCACACCAGATACAGAGTATGGTGGTACTAGATTTCAATCGACATTTTGCGTTGCGATACCTATTTCCAGGTCCAACTACGTTGCTAGTTAACATTTTGCGTTGTGTTAACTACATTTCGCCAATTTTGTCTTTTATGAGGGTCTCCGTGGCCTATCTATAATATATAAACCTATCTACTGCTGGCCGCAAAACGTGAGCTTGCCTCTTGAAATCGGTATTTAGTCTCGTAGTTCCTAACTACTTAGATACAGCGAGTCCCAGCTACGTTCAAGGTGTCTAGGTTCAAGCTGCCGCTCTCGCCGCTCTGGCCGCTCACCCGAGAAGTCCATGAACTGGCGCAGCAGCTCGAGCGGCGGCTGCGCGCCGTAGGCCTCCAGCGCCGGCATGTTCAGGTCGTCTATGAACAGCACCAGCCGCTTGGTGGGCGGCGGCCCGAACACGCCGCGCCGCCGCCGGTCCAGCTTGCTGTCTATCACGTCCTACAATATTTATTTTTTTGTTGATTATTTATTTATTTCCATGTTCTTCATTTTTTTTTCTTTCCCTCAAAAGCCCAGAGAGACGATCAAGGATGGACACCACAGATTAAGGTTCCGGGGCGAATTGAAGACGTCGAGCTCTTCCTCAGAAACTGATCAATTCTTGACTTTTTGTCAGATTTTGCCGGATGAAACCAACCTGCGTCTGATTAGAAGAGATCCTGCCTAAGAACACGATGCAACATAAACTTCTGCAGCGCCCGCAACATCTTGCTAGTGACGTTTGCCTCTTCAACATTTCTTGCCGCTCCTAGCCCGTTCTTGACGATTGTTGCCGGATCTCGCCGGGCACCGACCTGCGTCTGATTGGAGGAGGTCCTCGCGGAGAACACGAGGAACTCGCAAATGAACTTCTTGTGCAGGCCGCGGGACAGCTTGGAGGTGATGGTGACGGTCTTGCCGGCGCCGGTGGGGCCGACGCACACGGCGTGGTTGTAGTTGGCCACCTTGATGCCGAGGAGGGCGGCGCTGCGGACGCTGTCCAGGGTTGGGACTTCGATGTCTGAAAAAAAAATGTTAAAGCATCTTTATTTACCAATACAAATAGATCAACTCAAATTTCCAGGGGTCCCCGCACTAGGTCAGGCGTGTGTCGCGGGAGCCTGGCAGGCATAATTCAGCCTGTAATTGTCCCACTGCTGGGCAAAGGCCTCCCCTCATTTTCGTGAGAAGGGTTAGGCCGTTATAAATAATTAACAATAGGTAATAATTGAGCTGTATAATGGAGAACATCTGTGACACAGAAAATAATATCCCATAACTTAACGAAGATGATTAACAAACTTATTGATTAGAAATTAGATTATATTTTAAAAATTACAACAAACAATTATAAACCAAAGGTAGATGTGAATGCGTGTGTTTGCAAGAGAGTGGATGTGATTGAGTCTGATATACCTACAATTATACATTCGAACTATGCAAACAAGCTAGAAAAGCATTAGGTTTTGTTACGCGACAAACGCAACAATTTACCTCGAGGGACGCTCTCTGCATTTTATACAATGCCTATGTTCGCAGTAGGCTGGAATCAAACTGCATCATTTGGAACCCGTACCATAAAATCTATTCTACCATGATGGAAAAAATACAAAAATCTTTTCTTAGACACCTATATAAAATTATATATGGATACTACCCTTATCTATACCCAACCTCTTTCATCTTAGGTATGGTAGAATATAGATCTCTCGAGGTGAGGCGAAACCTTTTCCTCATAAAATACTTCTTCAGACTGTTACGAGGCGTCACATCCAACCCATCCTTACTCGCACAGATTCCTTTCCATATTCCGTTAGTCCCTAAGCATCACCTTCGACGACGAAAAGTCACTTTATTCCACATCCCTACGAATGTAGATGCACACACACCCATGTACAGAGCCCTAGCACTATTAAATCTAATCACCAGAGATTACTCTGGTGATATATTCTTTCAGTCTGAGCCTAAATTCTTGGCCCTGGCCGGCACGTATCTCGAGTCCACTGCAGCACCTACAACTGTACAAATTTAGAATATTATTATTATTATGTAAATACCTACTTGTAACTTGCATGTTTAGTTTTAACTGTTAGTGTAAGTTGTACTTTTTAATAAATAAATAAATAAATAAATAAATTATTTTACACGTGCGTATCGGATTTGTAGGTACGCTATAATTTATTTTCCCATATTGGGGAGCTTAAGCATGCCTTCATAGTGACGTTAATTAACATTATTGAGTATTTTCACCCCATAAATGTTATTCCTGAAACTCAAGCCATTGTTGTGCCGTTAATTGAATAGGGTTTATTGATATAAGATACATTTATAATATATGTAATGTAACTCCCAAAACGTCTCGGGTGACAAACTAATTAAAACGAATGACCCTGTGAAGTCATAGAAGACGTATAATAAACCAAATAAGGTAAGTATACTCGTGTGTATGATACGTTAAATTATCTGACTTTTCTTTTATACGGCTAATTGTTTTTTTTGTCTAGATATGTCTCGCGGCACTTTTATAATAATTATTTCTGTTGCAAAGTTAGCAAGATTAACATTTTCTTTTTTAGTTTTGGGTCAACGTAAAAGTTCTTCTGCTGACCTACTAAATGAATGAACGAACGAAAGAAAGCACAATCAATAAATATTTATGAAGAATCGTCAAAATATATAGAAGTTCTTAAACTTTCACGAACTGAATACATGTTTGATTAGTATTTAAACGGGTCTAATTCGCGCACTAACTAATATAAAAATATATAATTTTGACATAGACCTCGACGTTTCGACTGAGTTACATCGGCCGTGGTCACGAGAAGACGTCGAGGTATGTCAGAACTATATATTTTGATATTAGTTTGTGCGCGAATTAGACCCGTTTAAATACTAATTAACACGTAGAAATATATGTTGCATATCTACTGTGGTAGTGGCGTTTGTTGGTTGTCCAAGGCGGTATGGGGCGTTTCACACTAGTGGATCGACCCATAGTGTCGAATAACAACCGGAACCAATGGTTTGTCGAGCCCTTTGCAGCACGGGTGCACGTTATGCCACCTAAAGGTTGCGCACATTAGAGCGGGCCGCTCCGCACCACATCGCATACCAAAAATCCTGCTATATCGCGTTCGTACATTTTATATGAGCTATTGGCAGACACGGCCACGCGATGCTGTAGCTAAGGGTTTTGTTATTGCCCCTATAAATTGAGATGTAAGCTATCCTATATTTTAATAATCCTAAGTTAGACCAAAATGCACACGGTGTGCAAATTTGATTAAAATAGGTTATTTAGTTTAGGAGTCCATCGCGACAAACCACGTGACGCGTAATTTATATAAATTAAGATATCGCACGCTACAGGCCGCGACTCCTATGTGCTATGGCGTTATTTTGCAATGCGATGCGCTGCGGCTGTAGTATGCGCCAGTCTTAACGGATATACCCATCCAAGCTTGCTTCACATAACATTAATGGGACGCACATATTTGGCGATCGGACAAACTACGCCAACTAGCTCTGCAATTATTTTGCTCGAATGAATTTAATGAGAAATAGGCAATACACTAAACAGGATAAGTACAGATATTGAACCAAACATAATTTACCCTAAATACCCATGAGAGAACAAATCTTGGTTAGTGGGTAACTACATCGGTAGCTTATTTGCTTTATTTTGCCTGTCAGGATAGGCCCTGCGTTAACTGATCTGATTATAACTTGCAACAAAGTTACAAATTCACCCGAAGCCTTTACACCTACTTATAATCATTATTCAACACAACGGTTTCTTTTCTGATATCGCTTTGTCAACCGTCGACAGACGCCAGACTACGTCGCCGACGCCACTAATTACCTTATTAGAAATCTACCTTATTCGTTAATTATGTAGGTACACATTTACATCACAAGTGTACCTTTTTAATACTTTGTGGCGTAGAATAAGATTATCCCCATAAAAGAGGTTGTTTTCCGCCTGGCCTCAAAACCTTTAATAACTTGAGGAAAAAATGTGATAAGAAGAGGAAAAATGTATATTTCTCAATAATCTACGCAATACTACGCATTAGTATGCGCAACATTTCTTCACAAATGAACATTCAGTTCAGATGTTTCAATTTTATGCACCGCCATAATTATAATGGTAGAAGTGAGAGGGAATCTATAAGACCTACTCGTATATAAAAAAATAAGTTATATATTTATGTTTCTTAAAAGTGTTTTGCACCAATTACCTACTTTAAAATTTAATCAAGAAGCTGGACGTCGGAAATCCTTTCAGTAATGTACCTACCTTATTGTTTTACTGGCTGGCTGAGTGTAGGAACTGAATCTCGAAATAACATTGGATTTGAGATATCTTGGCGAATTATTTATCACTCATTGATTAAATAAATCGCTATCAGATGAATATCATGAATAGGCACTTTAGAAAGCAACAAACCAGGAAATAGGACTATGACAACCACCATTTTGTTTAAAATAATACAAACATTATAAAATTGTGCACATTTTTAAATCTGCGACCGCCATCTTTAATTTTGTAAACAATAGAATCATCCGCAGACGCGCTCAACATTTTTGCATACAAATAGCCTTTTCATAAGAGATCTCAAATTGTTAGAGGAAATTATGACATTATTTTTAAGCTGTCCATTTACTTGACTGTTTACTTTGAAATAGTGGAAATGAAATAAGGGTCTCGCTTCACTGATGGTTAAGGTTGACGAGCTGACGGAGGCAACTGCTACAGGATATAAGCTGAAGAGGGATCCAGTATGAATTATTTAGTACGTGTAGTGTATAGACGTTTCATGTAGCTAGGCTGAGGCTTGAATTAACAAAAGAATCCCGGATAAATTGGAGCCCACAACATACTATATTAGCTAAATATCTCATGATTCAGGATTTGTTTCAGATAATAAAACGCTGCTATCCCGGGTATAATATTGTATGCGATTGGGTGGCTATTAAAAGAGCTGTAAAGCTATAAACTTACCAGTCCGTGTCAAAATTAAGTACCCACTGATTAGTGTCCAAGTAACAAGAATTTACAACAAGTAACATAGGTTAGAAGAACTGTTATTTATTCTGTGAGGTTACTTACAAAAGGTATTGAAGTTGACAATGAATAATGGCATTGATGCGTTTCGTGTGGCAATAAAATCACCTAGGTGAACATAGTGGAATAAATCAAGCGGGCGATACGCAATGTTTCAGTTTCATCTAGCTAAATGAAGGTATAATCCGTACGAATTCATATTAGCCGTGTTCCAGACAAATTAGTGTAAAAGCTGAAGGCCTAAAACTTTGTTAATGCTCGCTACGTGTGCACTGTCGTCCTGGGATCGGCAGTTTGCATCGGCACAGCATGAAATACCCGCCTGGCCGCGCACGTGTGATAGATACATACGAGAAGTGAGACCAGTGGGATTAAAAGTTGTATTGTACTGAGAGCTGGAAGTTACAATTATATTTTGTACTAGTAACTCAATATTCTAAGTGCTGACTATTTTATTTTGCTATTTTAACCTACATACAGTTGTTACCTAATAAGATAGAAAGAGACAGATAATACTTATTTATCCTTTTCGTCTATGTGTAGTCCCAGTTAGTTATATATTTTGATACTTATGACTTTGTGAGTGAATTAGACCTGTTTAAATCCAGTTAGTCAACTCACTCAGTAGTCTAGTCAAGTCACCAAGTCACCAGTTAGATGTCCATTCAAGTCAACGATTATGTAAAGTGGTGATTACTAGATCTATTATAGCGCACTTAATCTACACTAATATTATAAAGAGGAAAACTTTGTTTGTTTGGTTGTAATGAATAGACTCAAAAACTACTGGACCGTTTTTAAACATTCTTTCACCATTCGAAAGCTACATTATCCACGAGTAACATAGGCTACTTTTTATCCCGTAAAAATTAGCGGTTCCCGCGGGAAAGTAGTTGACGCGGGTGAAGCCGCGAGGCGCTTCTAGTTGAACATAAAATTACACACACAACAACCACATATTATTTTGTGGTCATTCGCTGTATCTCTCAACGTTATCATAATATCGAATACGATATCATCTCTATTGCGCCAAAATTAGACCTCTGGCTTTCTAGTCTAAGTAGGTACTATACCACACTTAGGCGCATAATTATCTCTATTAAAGCCTCATTAATTGCAGCTTAAGCATCGCAAACGCCCTAGGTATTGTAATAATAAATGCAATTAACGATGGTAACTTCGCATCACCTCGATAGCTTCGGCAATCAAATATCAATTTATATTCGATTTAGTAACCGAAGGAATGGCACATGTTGCTATTGGGTGAGGTTAAATGTTTTGGAAACTTACCTTTGAGTTATGTAGAACACTAGTTTTTAAACATTATACTTTTACCTATAATATTTATATTACCTAGATAAGTCTGCGGGAGCTTGAAGTTTTATAAAAAACATTATGAGCGACCGCGAAGAATTACATTCACGAATCAACTGTCTAATACAATTCCTTACAATAGGGCTTAGCTTAAGATAGTGATTCGCAGAATCACCGGATGGTGCCAGACGCTCACGTCGGGTTCCCACAACTGAGTCGCTAAGTGCTGACTGTTGTTATGACTCGGCGGGGCAGCTGTAACATAACTATCGTACCTACTTAGAGGTTAGTTCAATTTAGTACGTCAATTCATAATTGTGTCCATAGTATCCATAGTGTGTGTGTATCTATAGTGTCTCCTCCATAATTGACTCAAAGTCAAAGTCAAAGCATTTATTGTAAATAGGCAATAAAATCACACTTTTACAAGTCAAACAGCTAATACTCGTTAGCAAAGAAAATCATAAAACATAAAGTATGATAAATTAAATTAAACAGTAATTGATTATGGTTTGAGTGTGAAAAAGGATGTTTCCCGTTCAAGCACTGTACCAAGACTCTGGACAGGAAAAGGAAACTCAGTTGACTCTACCAGTGCTTCGGAATACGCCTCTTTCAGTGACTAACAGTAGATTGATGATGGTAACTCTTGAGTATTTTTTTTTGTCCTGTAATTTGACCATCGTTTCACATAGTGTTAGTGACGATGAAGCCAAAGATGATGAACACATTGAACTGCAATGCCGTGTGGCAAAACATACGATGAAGGCTTACATGAGTTGTCTGTGACAGTTCTCACAGTAATATATCATCACAATATGCTATTTTCATCGCATAACACATTATGAGCTTGATAACAGATTTACCGAAGCTAATCGGAGATCCAAGCGTGTGATTAATAATTAAGTAACAATTAGATGTCATACGCGCCACTTGTAGTGTTGTGGTTTGAAGATGCGGCTGTCAGTTTACCGGCTGTTTGTCTTCGTCTTATGTCTACAGGTAATTAGCAAGAGTTACTATAATTATTACATATTAGCTGCACCCGCGACTTCATTCGCTTAATTATTATAAATATTTATATGCATATAATTTGTCAACTGAACTCAGCAAGATATGGCAATGGAACATAAACTAAGGTTATGTTAAAATGTCTGTTTCACAATTTTTTATGGAAATAAGCTTAGCCATTTCGGATCCTCATCGAGATACATTTTCAGACAGGCAAATGGACAAAAGTTCTAAAAAAATATGTTGAAATCACAAACCGGCGCTTCAATTTTGTTAATACTAGATATCTACAGTACGTACCATAAAATGGAAACAAGGTTTATTTATTAAGTTGGATGAAAAATAAATACTGTTATGTAATATTATCTACCCTTACACATACTTCATAACGACTGGTTAAAAATAACGAGATGGAATCGAATGAAGTAACATTTTCCTTATAGCATTGACAAAATAAGACTTCTATACAAAATATATGGTTCGATTATTACAAAAACTATGGCTGAGTTGGTGTTTTACAAAATTGCTCTCATCCAAACAAATAGCCTTAACGCCGAAATGTATTCTTTGTATTCAAATCTTGTACCTCGTTGAACAAAAAGAGCCTTTATAACATTTAAATACAACCGTTGTTTCAGACACGTTTTTCACGTATAAACAAAACATTGTGAGGCCATTCTAGAGATCGTGAATGCTTAACTAATCTCAAATATAACGGAAGTAGAGGCTGCAAGATGGTCCACGCGTGCCCGAAATTAGAGCTAAGCGCATATTTGAGAATCTTTAAATAATGTTAGTATTTGAGTTCTTTGGTGACGACCGATCGGGCTTGTGACCGAATGGTACTAACTCGTATAAGCGCGATACCATAACGCCATAACACGCAACGCCATACACTTAGGTCTCACTGCCGACAACATTGAAAAACAAAGAAATCCCTTCATTATTCCACAGCACAGCTAAATAGAAAGTCTGTAAATAGACGTAGTTTAGTCCTCATCGATAAACAGCTGCTAATGAGACGCATAACAACAAAAAGTAGTATGTGTTACCTAGTAGTTTATTACGAGACTTGTTTTATAAGAATTTATGAAATTACTCTATCTTTTTTGTTTATCATCTGCGTACCGAAACCTCAGTCCGTGCTATCAAATATGCATGTTATATCGCTCTTGGCGTAGGCTTATCAGGTAGACATTTAGACAGCTATAGAGATTAGTTTTATTTGTACCGGCCTAGGATTGCTTTTATTAGGATCAGTTTTGTTTGCGCGCAGCGATTCGCTTAGCAGCTCCTTTAACTCCCACATAACACCCTTAAGTTTCCTTTCACACGTTATAGTTTATTGAAATTGGATAAAGATAAATATGGAGACTCATCGAAACATGTTAGGTATGTAAATGAGATTGTCGTACTTCAGCTTGCAGTTAGGTACGTGTAAAAACAGTATATTTTCTTACATAGTCGGGGCAGTATAAATATTTTTGTATGGAGTAGGTTGCATTAATTGCACTTCTGGTGATCTTTTGGGCTGTCGTAGAATACTATTGAAATAACATAAATCCGAAAGATCACCAGTATACATTGTAATGTAGTTATGTCAGCATGAATTTTAGCGAATTCCGTATTTTTTCTCTTTGATTTGCATGCATATTCTATCCCACTCCGCCCCGCCCTTTATGCATAATGTAGAAACATATTAATTAAATGTCCGTAAAAACATTCAAATTATACTTTGACAAATTCATCGTCAGACCATTTCAGTGTGATGTGAGAGAGAAGAGCTATTTTTGGCTTTGTTATTTTGAGGTACATTAGCTTCTGAGTTTATTTTGCCGAAATTACATAATTATAGTGGAGATTGGACAATTTATAAATCTCATAAGAAAGTTTCTCATTTACGAGTGTGAAGTTAGAACTTATCTTGTTTGATTATAAGACCTATACAAGTGTACACCTACACTGGGTGTTTATGGCACCGGGGTTGCTTCTCGTAATTTTTGATTCCCTCAATTCAGGGAATCCTAGTTAGGAGTCGTGACTCCTAACTCGATCTAGGTTAGGATATTATAATAATATATTATTATAATGTTATTTAATTTCGTTTATTTTCATACCATTTGCTCGACAATACCTAATTATATCACACAATCTTAACGTAAAGCAAGCCATTATTGCTCGAGGGCAA
Organism: Hylaea fasciaria; assembly: GCA_905147375.1. NCBI lineage: Eukaryota > Metazoa > Arthropoda > Insecta > Lepidoptera > Geometridae > Hylaea > Hylaea fasciaria. Next base: position 9,633,132 of record LR990211.1, on the reverse strand, counting down.
TAATGGTTTTGAGGCCGCATGGCTCTGGACCCAGAAGCCGGCCGTCAATCGGAGAGTAGGTAACAAGCAGCTTTAAAACTGTATTCATAGCGGGAATTAACAATATATACGGCAATGCAGCAGCCCGCTTATTTAAAGTGACCCCTAAAAGGGTCCTCATTGAGCGCCGCGGCACGTAACCTATCACTCTTGCATAGCCGAGAGGAGCCTACTAGAAACCTCCGATGAAGGCTGACTTTCCGAAATCCGGTTCTCTTCTCGGTTAAATTGACACCACGAGCAAAGCTCTACTGAAACTTCAAAGCTTGCGGTGTCATTTTCGGAATTTTATGATCCCGGATCTTTGAAACAATTTTCTGGAATTCTTTGTTCTTGTTGAATTCTTGGAAATATATATTATAGAACAATATAGGTGCAGATAGGTGACAATTTATTTATTTAATATCTTTTCCAGGGTGACACATGCCACGAGTGTATCGCACGAGTAAGTTTTTGTACTTGTTCAATAAGATTGTGAATTATAATAATAAAACGACAGTTGATTATTGTAATATAAACAACATTTGTGTTAGATGAAAAAAACCGTCGAGTTTTCTTTCACCCCCTGCCCGATAATTTATTCCAGTTTATTCCACGGTGAGGAAAGTCATACTTTTGATTGTCCTTTTTCCCAGTAGTAGGTACTTGTTCTACCAGTAAGGATAATAAACTGATTCTTACCGGTTCTTATCTGATGGTAGAGCCAGTTTTATATATGGCCTCTTAAAGTCAATGTGAATAAAGATTAAATAAAATTTCTGAATATTTTTTACAGTGCAGTGGAAAAGGATGCTTTACGGGAGTAAGTGTGATTGGAATTAGACGGAGTGAAACGTGCCGTTGGATTGGTTCATTCCACTTTGTTCACGCAGGTGAATTTACCTGAGTGTACAAAGTGGAAAAAGTGTCCTTATTTCGTCACGGAACAATTTCACCTAGGTGATATCACCTGGGTGAAATGAGTCGACATGCGCCATCGCTAGTGTTCGACTTGTAAAAATCCAATATTTAGATAAGCCTACTTAGATTAAATGCTTTGATTTTAATTATTTTACTTCCTTTTTTTATTAATTTAACTTGTTTTTCTTTTAAAATAACTATCGATTGAATTATTTATTTCAGCTTAACCAAAATGGAACGGGCTGTTCCGCAATAGTGAGTAATTATAATTACTTAATAAGATATTTCAGTTAATCACCACGCAATATTGAACTAATTTGCCGCTAATAAATAATCATTGAGATTGAAATCAGGATTGGAATTTGATTGGCATGAAGACGATCAAGGGAGAAGATTATTTTGTGAAATACGTCGTTGGTATTGATATCATCAGTCATCACCGTAAATCCATGGTATTGCTGAGTTTCATACTTCGCGTACCAACATTTAAATATTTTCACATTTTTATCCATAAACAAGTGCATAATTATGTTCCATCCATTATACCTACGCAGTAATAAAAACTCCCAGGTAAATCGGCCATTTTGGTGATATAAAATCATCGATAACTTCCAAGAATGACCCCACTAGCGCCTGAATCCTGTGACTAAATCATTAACAAAAATAACCCTTCCACAGTGCGAAGAAGACACCTGCTCTGTAGACGTGAGTATAGCCTACCGTTTCACACCTGTTCCTCTATTTTCTTCATAAAGTAAGTTTCATTTCGCTTTTTACCAAAACTCCCAGGAAGTTTCAGTAAAGCATCCACCACACTACCTCCTGAGTTTGACTATGTAAATTATTGACATGACTACTTGACCACGAGGCCTGCCATATTGTTATGATTTAAAAAAAACCTTAATATTCTGATGACACTGGCTAAATGCTGAAACCGTGCGAAGCCAACGCTAATAAAATATTAATTAGGTACGTTTTATGCCACATTTTTATTGGCGCTGCAAAACTGGAATAAGGTTATGTATTTACCTCAGCAATCAGCTACTTTAGCACTTACTAAGTTAGTTTTCTGGCGAAATAAGATTAGACATAAAATAAAAGGTAGCAAAACAGAGCATAAAAATAATGAGTTGAGGCTACCGTCCATCAGTTCCAAGGGTTTGTCCATGTAACTCAATGATCGCGACACTCGTGTGACTGATCATTACGTTGCAGCAAGGATCGTGGTTAGCCATTGTCTATGTTATATCACAATGGAGTTGGATTCCGAAATTGTAATTGTATCAAGTAGGAACCTATTAAAAACGTCTTCACGTATTAAGTTTTGTATAATATGTAGTGCTAGATAACGTCATAAAACAACCCGCTTATGTTCTCTTTTCGGTGCAAAACCTTACAATAAAGAATATCACAGATCAAATAAAACGTTCTGACACGTTATTATTGTCTGTTGTTTCCTCTGTCTGTCTGTCCTTACGGGTGGTAACTCAAATTTCGAGCATTTCCCGATTAGATATCCGGCTGCAAATTTCCAGGTACCTCACAACTCGAACACAATTTCTAAATCCATTTATTAGAACAAAGTGGTTTTTAGATTATTATTTTTTACGTAACACTCTTCTTGTTCTATTCACAACTACAAAAAGTATCAGAATATTTTCAAACAAGAATAACTTACAATGAAGTAGACAAATAGCTTTCAGCGGGTCCTATAGAAATTGTATCTCTAAAATATCATTTTCATCAAAGTAATGACCCGTCCGGATATCCGCACGTGTCGCGTCGCCTGACAGCCGCCATATTGTCTGCTGGACCGTGACTGACGACGTATGTTTATCGCCTTTTGCCACCATTATATTAATAGTTCTTACAAATCTGCTCTCGTTTAAAAAGCGTTATAGTCTCCGTTGTTACGGATCGTGGTGAAAGATTCCACCAAGATGTGTACTATATAGGGTGGGAAAGAAAAGCGGTCGGCAGAGGGAAGTTATGAGTATCTTTTGAAACGTTTCTATATTCTTTCTATCCTTTAATGTACCCTACCCTATTTGTTCTAGGCATGGTCGGTTACAATGAACTAAGGGTCAGGAGAGAGCTCGCGCTCATTTCGTATATTTTTAAAGTGTTGAGAGGTAAGTTGCACGATGCTGATGTGCTGGCACAAATATGGTTGTGCGTCCCCGATCGGTATGTCTGGCGGCGACGGCGGCCACAACTGGTGGCAGTGCCGCGTGGGAGGACCAACCTCCTGCGAGAGGCGCCCCTTACGCGTGCTCTACGCAATATTAACAGGATTGCAATAGAGAGGGACTTGTTTGGTTGTACTCTGTGTGAATTCACAAAAGTAGCCTTATGGGTATTGTGTTATAAATAAGGTTCTATTTAGATTATATATATATGTTGTTAAAGTTGCTACACTATCGCATTAGGGTGAACCTGTAAGGATAGCTGTAAGTTTTGAGAAATAAATAAATAAATAAATAAATAAATAAATAAATAAATATTTTTGAGCTAGATAATGTTTTTGGTAGGCAATTTTTTGCATCCACCGGGAATCGAAACGATATGAATGTCAGAATCTTCGTATGCGATTTTATGGCATCAATTTCCAGGTTCAGATTCTGAACAAATATTATGTCTCTGAGAAATTAAACGAATAATATAAGGCCATAATTCAATCCAAATTTATTGATACGTTATTTGTTATTATTCATTATTATTGAGGCGGTGGATCATAGCAGCCAAACACCAGCTATTTATAGCCAAGCTAAAAAATACCTACAATACTAAACAAGGACGATTATATATAATTATTAACCTAATTTCGCCAAAAATACGAAAATGAGGCCGAAATATATGAACCCATTAGACACGGACGACTGGGAACGGAGGCTTTTATTATAAATCAGTTTCATTATTCTTGTTAAGGCTTTTCACCAAGAATAATATGAAACAAGCAACTATATAAAATACAGAAATAGGGTAAACTATAAAATGTTTTCTAGTTTCATAAAACGTATAGGAGTTAAGTAGCTCCAACTCAGATAGCGTGCCAATGGCGCCTAAGAATCGTGGCGTAATTTATGTACTTTCCTTAGCCGGCCCTATGTGGCCCGCGGCACTTTCACATATTGGTAGTCTAGGAGCCAGCGATGAAAAATATCGTGCTAGAGGTAGGCTGGAATGTCGAGACTTACGCTGAAGGCGGATAGACTAATTCAGTCTTTTGCGTGAACCCAAGTATCTGGGGTTCTGGAGATACCAACGCAGAGCTTTTATACGTACTTTGTCATGGTGATTATTGTATTATTGTACCTGGGCATTTATTCGGTAAGCCGCTTGCAGAAAACATGTGATGGCATATGTGTCGTAAACACTAACGCTTGCCACACGTCGTTTAGTCTAATAACATCAATAGATCAATGCTGTGTTGTAGAAAAATATGTAAAAACAAAGTGCATGATCTCAAATCTACGTCAAAATATGTCTAGGTGCCAAAAATAAGCGCGAGTTCCTTGTCTACTTATTACAAAAAAATGGTCTACATTTTCTAAGCTGACATCTGACAAAGGCTATTGGAAAGCTCTGTGTTATCCCAGATCCGTTTGCATTCCAGTTTCATTTGGGCCCAGTCTGATTCGTAGTAGCCTTTTTGGTAGGGCTCAGGGCGCCATGTAAAGATCAACTGGGTCCCGACAACGTTCAAGCAATTATTGGGTCAGCGTACATTTAGACGCGGAATTTCTTCGTTATTCAGTTGCAATTGGTTGCATATTGGTAGTTTTTTATATCTTTCTATCTTTTGTTATACTTATCTTTATAATCCTATCCCACTAATATTATAAACTCTGACGACACCTCCGCTAACGATGTCGCATGGAACTCCAACACTCCTTCTCTACTTCATCGAGTAAGTACAATAAAAAGATCATCAATTTTAAATAAATGTATTGCTTTAACTACTTATTTGATTTTGCTTAACTTGAGCTCATTTAAATGTATTCATTTAAATTACTGATAAAACGAGATCTCTATGCAGCTGCGTTGAAAGTGGAATGGATGGAAAATATTGGTATAATTATGGTATAATCATTCATTTTTAATACCCATATGTCATTTCCCACCTCGTATAAGTATCTAAGAGAGATAAACTAACATACGAGTAAAATTTACTTTCTTCCCATCACGCCTCCTGTCCAGCCAGAAATAGAAACACGTACCTGCGAGAACTCAAGCCATATAGGAGTGACAGAAATCCATACAGTCTTGACACAAGTAATTACTACTTACATTTCCCACAAGGGTGAGCACGACAGTCATCACCAAAAGTAACGCCAAAAGAACAAGTAGTAAAACCCCTTTTTTCATTTTCTATACAATGCTGCGTAGAAATGTAAATTGAAAATTCAGATTATATGTTCAGTGACTTGTGTCGTGAACTGTACCTAATCCAAATACCGCAGACGAGACACACTTGAGTGAGCATGGATTGACGGTTACATATCTGTCTGACGGGTCATAATAAGGTCTCCTAATGTTAGTGCGTTCTATATTTGTGGAATTCTTCTGACAGGCTGAAAGTATGGAAGTAATCACGTACTCGGAACATGTTACATATATGGGTGGAGGCATGGAGAAGTTGTACCCAAGACTATACTTAGGCTAGACTGAGGATGCCGGGTGATGCTTGTGTAGCGACACGAGCAACATGTGTTTTGTATGTTAATCTATAGCGACCCAAGCAAGTAGTTCACTTGATGTTAAGCGCCTGCCCATAACAGGTACACAGGGTGCTTACCATGACGTCTTATTGCAATTCAGTGGAGGACCTAAACAGAATCGTTACACTTTTAATAATAGTAATACACGGTTTTAGAATATATTTAGGTAGGCGTCGATCCCTTTAGATTTAAAATCTTCCTAAATTGAGCGTCAAGATGTCACAACAAGACGTCATGGTACGAATAAGTAGTAAAACGATTCTGTTTAGGTCCTCAATTGGATCGCAATAAGACGTCATGGTAAGGCCCCAGACTGAATCGGGCTGCACCGTCCTATTTACCAACCAAAGGGCTACAGTGAGACATCCTGATGAGGGTATTATTCTCGATGCACCAAAAGCTAAAGACGGTTTATACTACGTAAACCCTGCATCATACAGAAAGAACAAGGAGAATAAATTTAAACCTCAGAAGAAAATACAAAAATGTAACTCAATAGAAGAAACAAATATTCAAAAATGGCATAAATGCTTAGGGCACATGAACGAAGCTGACATGAAGCTGGCCTTAAAAATGGAATTCTTATTGGTTTAGACTTCAAACCAAATGAAAATCTCGGAGATTGCGAAGTATGCATTCAAGCTAAAATTAAGAGACTGCCTAGTAAACCTAGTACTTCACCTCGGACGACAAAAAGACTTGAAATAGTACACAGCGATGTATGCGGTCCAATGAAAACGCAAACACACGATGGAAATAAATACTTTGTAACGTTTGTTGACGACTACACCAGATACAGCCGCGTGTATTGCATGAAGCAGAAAAGTGAAGTATTAGATAAATTTAAACTATACAAGGCAGAGATGGAAAATTACACTGGCAACGCAATAATCAGTCTCCAATCAGACAATGGTTTGGAATATTGTAATAAAGATTTTGACAACTTTCTTAAAGACAACGGTATTACCAGACGCTTGACAGCACCTTACACACCACATCAGAATGGTATCGCAGAACGCAAAAACCGCACCTTACTGGAAAAAGCTAGAAGCATGATGATAGAATCGAAAGCACCTCAAAATCAATGGGGCGAAGCTATCCAAACAGCAAACTACCTTTCCAATCGAAGCGTTAATAAAACTATTTCTGCACATTTTGGTACTGTCACCACACCGTTCGAAAAATGGGTACAAAGAAAACCTTGTGTCTTTCACTTGCGTCAATTCGGAACAAAAGTCTTCATTATTTTGAAAGATCGGAAGCAAAATAAATTTCAATCAAAAGCCATACCTGGGATGTTTGTTGGCTACTCAGATACCTCAAAAGCGTACAGGATTTGGGCACCTTCAAAACAAAAAATCATAATAGCCAAAGACGTCAAATTCACCAGCAAACTCTACTACGCAGAAAATTCAAAATCAAACTTAGAGATTGCAAGCCCTTCAAAGATAAATCAAAATAAAAAACGTTATGCGGAAATAACTTTCTTTGAAGAGGATGATGAGAGTAACTATGAGTCAATCCATGGCGATGATGAACAAATCTTCATTTCAGACAATAATGAAATGATTGATGAAACAAGTGTAAGAGAGGAAGTTACAAATGAAACCCCTCCAGAACCAAGAGTACTTCGTGATCGGAGCTGCCTCAGACAACCTGAAAGGTTTGACGAACATGTAAACACTGCAGCTGAAGCTTGTAAAACAGGATTATAACGAACCTGAAACTTATCGCGAAGCTCTAGAAAGCAGTGATATGGACCTAGGCTGGAAAAACTAACTAAAGCCCTTGGTCTTAGTTCCTAAAGAGGAGTGGATGTTAGGTATAGACTATGGTCGGTTACCAAGACAACACTTCTAGTTATAATTACTCCATATAAAATGGACATTAAAGTAAAACGTTTATCCAAATATCTTTTACTTTAACATGCAGCTCCGATCACGAAGTACTCTTGGTTGTTGAGGGGTTTCATTTCTACCTTCCTCTCTTCTTATATTTATTTCTTCAGTTTCATTAATGTCTGGGATGAAGATTTGTTCATCATCGCCTTGGATTGACTCATAATTACTCTCATCATCCTCTTCAAAGAAAGTTATTTCAGCATAATGTTTCTTATTTTGATTTATCTTTGAAGGTCTTGCAATCTCTAAGTTTGATTTTGAATTTTCTGTGTAGTAGAGTTTGCTGGTGAATTTGACGTCTTTGGCTATTATGATTTTTTGTTTTGAAGGTGCCCAAATCCTGTACGCTTTTGAGGTATCTGAGTAGCCAACAAACATCCCAGGTATGGCTTTTGATTGAAATTTATTTTGCTTCCGATCTCTCATAAGAATGAAGACTTTCGTTCCGAATTGACGCAAGTGGAAGACACAAGGTTTTCTTTGTACCCATTTTTCGAACGGTGTGGTGACAGTACCAAAATGTGCAGAAATAGTTTTATTAACGCTTCGATTGGAAAGGTAGTTTGCTGTTTGGATAGCTTCGCCCCATTAATTTTGAGGTGCTTTCGATTCTATCATCATGCTTCTAGCTTTTTCCAGTAAGGTACGGTTTTTGCGTTCTGCGATACCATTCTGATGTGGTGTGTAAGGTGCTGTCAATCGTCTGGTAATACCGTTGTCTTTCAGAAAGTTGTCAAAATCTTTATTACAATATTCCAAACCATTGTCTGATTGGAGACTGATTATTGCGTTGCCAGTGTAATTTTCCATCTCTGCCTTGTATAGTTTAAATTTATCCAATACTTCACTTTTCTGCTTCATGCAATACACGCGGCTGTATCTGGTGTAGTCGTCAACAAATGTAACAAAGTATTTATTTCCATAGTGTGTTTGTGTTTTCATTGGACCGCATACATCGCTGTGTACTATTTCAAGTCGTTTTGTCGTGCGAGGTGAAGTGCTGGGTTTACTAGGCAGTCTCTTTATTTTAGCTTGAATACATACTTCACAATCTCCGAGATTTTCATTTGGTTTGAAGTCTAAACCAATAAGAATTCCATGTTTTAAGGCCAGCTTCATGTCAGCTTCGTTCATGTGCCCCAAGCATTTATGCCATTTTTGAATATTTGTTTCTTCTATTGAGTTACATTTTTGTATTTTCTTCTGAGGTTTAAATTTATTCTCCTTGTTCTTTCTGTATGATGCAGGGTTTACGTAGTATAAACCGTCTTTAGCTTTTGGTGCATCGAGAATAATACCCTCATCAGGATGTCTCACTGTAGCCCTTTGGTTGGTAAATAGGACGGTGCAGCCCGATTCAGTGGCTTTTCCAACAGATAGTAAATTCGAGCATAGGCTTGGCACGTAAAGTGTATCTTTCAATGTAATTTGCCCAGTGGCTCCTCTATCTTTAGCATTTACTGTAAGAATGACTTCACCTTTACCTTTGATTTCAGCTGTCGCTTCTTTGGAGGCTAGTTTCAGTGATTGAGAGTTTGATTTACCGAGTTTGTCAAAACAATCTTTGTTGTGAGACATGTGAGATGTACAACCGCTATCAAGAATCCAATTATTTTCTTCATCTTGTGAATTCTTGCTGTTAGAATGCATGCATGTAGCATATGAATTTTTTGGTACAGTCTCCTTCGACTTCTGTTGCTTTTTGTACTCTAGTTTTCTACATTCTTTAATGGCATGTCCTTTTTTCTTGCAAAATTTACATTGTTTCACATAATAACTCTCTTCTACATCTTGTTGTTGTTCTTCTTCTTTAAAATTTGGACTATTGCTCATTTGTCTCGCTTCTGACTCTTCCAGAATTTTTATTTTTAGCTCGTCGGACCAGAAAAGCTCCGACAGGCAGGAAATGATACTAGGTATATCAAGAGCTTGACAACGGAATAAAAAAGGGCGACTTGTTGACTGCCCAGTGCTCGTATTCTACTAATTCAAATAATAAACGAGGATATGCAAAGGAAATACTGAAATTAGGAACAGTATATAAAAAAACACGTTTAGAAAAAAAGCTAGAAGGAACAAGCTTGCTTTTTATTAAAAACTAGGTGACCCGAGAGAAAATTGTCCTGTCAGAGATGGTGCCTATGACGACATTAATTCTCTCTTTTTCAAGAATTTCTCCTCGGCAGCGAGACGGAGACAACCCAACAAATCAAATATCGGTCCAGCCGATCTTGAATTATAAACACACGACTTTGTTTTAAATTATTTGTACAAACAATTCTTGTTGTTCTAAATCGCTTTCCTGCTCCCACCGCGGTGTTCAGTGCGGCCGCCTGTTATCTTGAGCAGTTACCGTTGATTAGAAAGCTAGAGGAGCCTAATAGCGGTGTTGATGTGCTATAATTTTTAAGTTAAATTCTCACGTTGAATCCCAAGAGAAGGGGTGATACACGGAACAGGACGGCGGAAGGGGGGGGGGGGGGCAGGGGTAGACGCGGGTAGGTCGCTGACAACTTGCAACAGGGCATTAGGGAGCATCTCGCGGTTCCACGGCAGGTATAATTAGTCGTTAGCCAGAAATACTTATTATATAACTAGCTGACCCGACAGACGTTGTCCTGTCTTTAAAGTCAAGAAATTGATATTTGCCCTGTCAAGAAGGTAAAATTAGAAAATCAATATGGCCGTTCAGTTTGTTTCAATTTTCTAATAATTTGCAATAAATTAAAATTGCGACTATAATTTGAGATTTAAACTATCCTATCTCTCAAGTTGGATCGAACTGCACATGGTGTGCGAATTTTATTATAATCGGTTAAGTGGTTTAGGAGTCCATTGAGGACAAACATTGTGACACGAGATTTATATATATTAAGATTAGGAAAGTTGGAAAATAACGAGTGGCGTCACACTTAATTGGACCCCACAGCTAGTTACCTACGTGTTTTAATTTTACTTTAACTTTCCAATTCTGTTTCGTTTTATTTTGATTTTGTTTACTTATCAGTTTCGTTTCCGGGTAGCTCTAAGATGATTAGATACATAGATTCAACGGGGCAATGCCGCCATCATGTCGGGCATTGCAAACTGATAGTGGGTTACAACACTACGGGCTACCTATTAGACAGTAATGGTTTGTAATTGGTCCTAGTGATATAATTAATTTCGATTAAACTTGGCACGTGGCCACATTGCACTCAATATATGAAGCTGAAATGTCTGTCAAAATTACACTTCTGAAGTATGATACTTTAACGTTGTAGTGGTTAAAAAGAAACTTCACTAGATAAGTTAGTTAATTTTACAAATATTGAAAAGGCATTTGCCCAAAAAGGCAATATATTACGTACATAGCTATAGTGTCGATCCGTCCGTCAAGTTATACTTCCGGATATAGCTCCAATTTGAATCCGATCCCCAATCTCGAGAACCTCAATGAGCTAACCGCGAACACAAAAACTTATGGTCATAGAAGTACTTCTGAGCGAAATGTCAAATCGAAAACGTTTACCATTACGATATGCAAGGCGTTTTCAAGTCCTATCTTCTAGGCAAGCATGCTCCACCTTCAACGGCATCCTATCACTTAACCTTATCTTATCACTTATCCATTACTTACTTACCCTATCACTTATTCGAACTTCAACACGACGGTAAACAGCCCTTACCATTAGGTGAGATTGTGGTGAAATGCTTCAGCCTATAATAAATAAATTCGTCGCCTTTTAGGGATAATGTGCTCGTCCAGTCGTTTCCGCTGCCACCGCTGAAAGGGTTAAGAATGATGGATAGCTACCAACCTCTACCAACACTAGTCTACCACTTACCACGGCCAAGTTATAATAGTGACTTTGGGAGATATTACTTTAATTACTTAGTAGGTAAAATTGGTAGATTTATGGAGTACAAAAGAGACTAAGACCCCCGGATGATCCGTACAAATAAAAACTCTGATTTAATCAATAGTTTTAGACTAATTAAAGAACATAATATTATTTTATTGACACTTCTAAAGACGAAGACATTGTTGATAGGTACATTTTAATTATTTAATTTAACTTGTTTTCTCTCATCGAATAAATTATAGAATTTATAATAATGTATTCAAAATTACGAGCATGACATTAACACAGTTGTGACGAAAATTAAAAATGACATATCTAAACTTTTTTCTAATGAGCCTATTTATAAGCACCTTTAGATTCAGCCATAGAACAGCGCATGAAACGATATCCAGTACTCTACAAAAAAGGAAGAAAGGTTCTAGAGTGGTGACCACGGACTGGAAGACGCAGTGTAGGTAGGCCTCCCACTAGATGAGCCGACGACATCAAAAGAGTCGCAGGCAACCGGTGGATGCAAGTGGCAAATTGTCGTTCGGTGCGGCGGTCTAAGGGGGAGGCCTATGTTCAGCAGTGGACGTCTCCAGACTGATGATGATGTTTTCTAAAAATCTGCAGGGATCAGTTAATAAGTTAAATTATCTGTTTATTTCGTTTATATTCTTCTCTTTGTTTACGAGACTCCGATAAGCCTTGTAAAATGATATACCTTTGGGTTAAGTAAAATATATTGTCTACCTCTGTCTGTGTATAAATGGTAGGAATCTTGTATTCCTCGTTACGCCAAGCACGGGAAAAAGCCGTATAAACTCGTATCCAGTTAGTGAACACATAAACGTAATTTATTTTAAGATTAACTATCTGTGCACACATAAATTTAGCGTGTCTAGATAACGGAACACAAGCGATACCTATTTTCTTTTTTTTTAACGTAACCCCACACTATATTGCTCCTGTCTCGTGGGTAACCGCTTATAGACATATAATGTCACATACACAAGGGTGGAGCGTTGTGTTTTGTAATGCTCATGCAGGCTGATCACCCGACGACGGGCCGACGACATCAAAAGAGTCGCAGGCAACCGGTAGATGCAAGTGGCAAGTTATCGTTCGGTGTGGCGGTCTAAGGGGGAGGCATATGTTCAGCAGTGGACATCTTCAGGCTGATGATGATTATGATGAGGCTATTCACCAACTATGACGCGTGCCCCCACGCGTGTATCCAAGGCAGGTTTGGCGTACTGGCTGAGCCTGCGGACTGCTGCCCTTGGGTGTCGCGGGTTCGATTCCGCCCGGAACAAATATTTGTGCGATCCACAAATATTTGTTTCTGGTCTGGGTGTGATGTGTATTCCGTCACGCGAGCTAACCGCATTTAAAGACACGGCTCCACTCAATCGAGCGATAACAAGTTTGCTCTTTCAATTGGTATTTGATTCCAACATAAAAAAGTTATGGAAAAAGAATATTCCAGCAGATCCCAGACTTTTTTTCTACTAAATTTAAAGCAAGCATAAATCTGGGTTTATATTTTCGTATAAAACTGAGAAGGTCAAATAAAATGAGTTTTTCAAGCTCATTTAGGTATGTGAATAAAATTTGGACTGATAGAAGAAAGAATTGAATTGTTAGGTAGGTAATTAAATAATCCAATTCTCGGCTACCATGCGACATACGAGTACATTCGGGTTAGCGACTTGGCCACCCATTCTACCTTTTATCTATAGCCTGTTTATATAGTTTGTTTATAAGTATACTTACCTACTTACATTTTTTCTTTGTGATGTTGATGCTCCAATGTACCATGTTGTCGGAAAAGCTGATACGTATAATAACCAAAATTGTCGAAGCAACCAGAATAAGGCCTGGTACACATTAGGCGTTTTGAAGCGCACGCTTTAATACGCGTTTTAAGAATAAAGAGTTTTTTCGAAGGCTTGTAAGGGGCCGTCCATTAATCACGTGATGTTTGGTCAGCATTTTTAGACTCCCCTCCCCCTTGGTGATACGTGGTGATGTTACAGACTAACCCCCCCCCCCCCTTCCCCCCGCACAATCACGTTTATTTTTTAGTATAACTGGAAAGAAGTTACAATTTTTAGAATAATATCTTGAAAACCAGGTATAAGTATAATTTTATTCTGAAAATAAGGAAGGTTGCTGGTTGTTTGTGACTGGCATAAATAAATACACGTGATATCTTACGAAGCCCCTCCTCCCCCCTTGTGATATTTCGTGACTTTAGCTAAACCCCCTCCCCCTTTCAAGCCTCACGTGATCAATGGACGGCCCCTTAAACGCCGTGCTAAGCGCGCTGTATGTGCGTGCGCTACTAACGCGCGCTGAACGCAACGCCGCCGTGCGCCTAATGTGTGCTCGCTCTAAACATAAAGGACGACATTTTCTCATAAAATATGCGAAAAGCGTGGAGCCGGATACGCGGTGGAATGGCTACGGGATCCTTCCTAACTACAGCCTTGTAGTCAATGACTGAAAAAAAAAAGAGAGTTGTATCCAACACGGAGTTTTTGTCATTGACTATCTTTTGTTTTATTTCAAGGCGTTTGAGTTTTTAATGAAATCTGTATGTACCTCGTAGGTATTTTTCGCTTTCTGTGTCTTTTGATTCATGAAACCGCACCTTAACCCAATATTAGTAGAGTCTAAAGGCATTCCTAATTTCCACTAAGGCCTAGTATTAAAGGGTTGGACCAAAAAGATCTTAATTAGAGGGATCGGCGCTGAAATCTCTGTACATAAGAAATTACAGGACTTAGAGAATTAGCTACTGACTGAGATGGAACAAAATACTGTAGACCAACTTCGTTTTCAAGAGATTATGAACCGTTTACAAAGTGAAGGGGGATTTTAGCGATGATTGCTCATTTGGTGCTGAAATCGGATCGGGCCGCAGGGCGGATTCGAACCCAGCTGACTGGAAACAAGTAAAATTTGAACAAAAAAGAACCGACTTCAATAAAAATACTGTAATATTTCCAGTTATTATGATTTAAAAACCAAACTACTGAGCAGATTTTAATAAAATTTCTATGGGACCACATGGGAAGTATAAAAAAAATAATCATCAAAATCGGTTCACCCAGTCGAAAGTTATGAAATAACAAATTAAAAAAAAAATACAGTCGAAAGAGAACCTCCTCTTGTTTTGATGTCGGTTAATAATTTGCGCGAGCTTCTGTTGAAGCCAAACAAATCTGCCCCCTAAACCTCTAGGTGTATCGAGGTGTTCCCGCTGCGGTAATTAAGCTACACTGAGCACGTTCGTCATCTTCGACAACATCGTCACTTACGACCAGGTGTGAGTGTGGCCAAATGCTAACATAATATTATAATGTAAGTATTTTAAAATATCTCTTTTCAGTGTCAAGGATTTAACTGCACAGCGACGGTAAATAACTATATTATTATAATTATGGGTACTATTTAATTTTTATATTAGGTATTGCTGAATAGAATAAAATTATAGCTGAAATAACAAAGTACATGGAGAAAATTAATCTGAAGTGAAGCATCGATTCCTAATATTTATTAAAAAACTGCCTCATCAGCATTGCGCTGTATAAATATTTTTGTAGTGCACAATGCACATCATTATTGTTATATTTTATTGATAAATGAGGTAGAGGTCGGATTAAGTATGTATAGATAATCTAATGAGACTGTCGTATAACTAACATGGTTGTCTGAAAGAGATCGCTTTGATCGATAAGACCGCCCATTGTAACACATATTTTTTTTGTTATTGCGGTGTTGCAATGAAGAGTTTATCTATCTACCTATCTATCTATCTAACAAATGATTTCAGTGTAAAGGAATACGGTGTATGTCCATGGTAAGTGCCTTTAGGTACTACTCGATAGAGGTAGTTCAACTGCATTTCCTCTTATAAGGCGGAAGTATGGAAACTGTCAGTGACACTGTCAGGCAAAGTTGCTCCATTTCCTTCCGGAGGTATCGGTCCTCTGTAAACTCCGACAACCCTCTCTATATTCGAAATTCCACCAACGTATGGCCACAACTCACACACTGTGGCGACATGTACTATGCATATTCCGGTATACGGACCCGCCTATACAATACTGTACCTTACATACCTACATTAATAAACAGAACTTATAACATACCCGCTCGTTGTGGAGAAGATTTTTTATGAACGTCGTAAAACATTTACGCTGGATTTTAGGGTTCCGAATCCCAAGGGTAAAACGGGACCCTATTATTAAGACTTCGCTGTCCGTCCGTCTGTCTGTCTGACCGTCTTTCATCAGGCTGTATACCATGAACTGGGATAGCTAGACAGTTGAAATGTTCATAGACGATGTATTTCTGTTGCCGCTATAACAACAAATACTAAAAACTATTATAAAATAAATATTGAACGGGGCTCTCATACAACAAACGTGTTTATTGACGTTCTTATTAATTCTTGTTAATGATACGGAACCCTTCATGCGTGAGTCTGACTACCACTTTGAAGGTTTTTCACATCTTCACACGTTTTATTTGGAACCACGAGTTTATTCAATCACATACTTTTGTATTCGTAAATAAATCAAATGTAAAACAACAATGCTTATCAATCTTCCTACCAGTGTTTATGTAAAAAGAATAGTCTATACTTTTAAAAAAAATACTCGAAAATAAATCAATAAAATTGAAATATTACTATTATTATATTGACCTACGCATGCCCCCAATAGTTTAGAATTCATCAAACAGCATTTACGCGGGTTACAAATCGTCGCGGAAAGCAAACTGCTACATTTCACATCACAAGAAACTTCAATGGATCCACGTCACAATGAAAATAGTTACAAGGATATTGACGGCATAATTTAAAGATCCTTGGCGGTCGTCCTTCACGGTTTTATGCACGAAGTGAACGAGTTGCCATTAGGGTTCCAGGCTTCCAGGCGAACGGTCGTCACACATGACCGGGATTCAGCCATGCGACATACTTTCTTAAATATTTAATAATATAATAATATAGCCTTTTATTCAGATCAAGTAGGTACATGCATATTTCTAAAATACATATTTAACATGAAACTAATGGTTGCTTAAACTTAACTTAGTGTAATATTTGATCTTTCTTTATTTTCTGCAGATCTGTTTGCCAGTCGGCAAAGGCCTCCTCCAACCGTTTCCATTCTAGTCTTTCCTGGGCCACTCTATTCCACATCACTCCTGCCACTTGTCTGATGTCATCGTCCCACCTTTTGTGCGGTCTTCCTTTTTTCCTCTTTCCTTCTCTAGGATTAAATATTTACTACAAATTATTTGAGGAATGCATGTAATATGTATTCACATTATATTATGTAGGTAGGCTCCAAGAGGCCGACTGAAGTTTATTTAGCCAACTGATTTTTTGAACCAACTGTCGCATTTTTCCGCTGAAGTAAGTTAACCCTTAACCGTTTTTGTTATTTCAAGTGTCATGGAAAAGATTGCACTTCAAAGGTGAGTAATGGTTTACTGAAGTGTTGTATTATACATAGGTGGGCAATATTTTTCTATACCTATACCTAGATTTTCACATCGTGGTAAACGCACGTCCGCGTGAAACGGGACAATGAGTTACACATTTTATTGTAATTATTCATCAGCCATAAATTTTCAGTGCCATGGTATATCGTGTACCTCACAGGTAAGGCAGCTATACATAATAATTATATGCTTTATGAATTACATAATAAATAGGCAACAGTCTTAGACGAAGTATAACTATAGATCCCCGATCGCCGCTCCAAAATGGCCGTCATATGCCTTGTTTTGAACACCGCTGCTACAGTATCTTAAGTATGCCTTGTTTTAAGAAGCTGTCACATGTTTTACGACGCTATTGCATTGCGTTAAGGTTAATTATTAAATGGAACGATATCGCCTTAACCCGCATTGACGGGTGGACACTCTTGAGATTCTATTTTCATAGAGACTGTGTACCTGTAGTATATTTAATCGAAGGCTATAGTATAAATAAATTCATAGAAATCCAAAGTTATAAAATGTTGTTACAGTTTGGTTTGTGTAATCGCTGGTTGTTGTATGTTATCTATCTACTCATTTGTTTCAGTGTGTGGGAGAAGGTTGTAAACATTCAAGCCATGTTTGGTAACGATGGACCAGTAAAATGATTTTCTCTCATTAGTATAACATAGATAAATGATTTAAAACCATATTACGAGTATTTCAATAAGAAGAATGCTGATCAATCCGCTGAATCAAGCAACCCCGCGTCTGAAACTAATTATAAACAATAATTAGGTAGCGATTTTACAAGACATTTTTATCTACTGATATTGATGTGGTGTGCATGCAAATCTAGCTATTCTCTTGCCTGCAAGTTACAAGTCTCAGAGCATCCTGTAATAGCTGTACTATTTTGGTGCGCGCGAGTTGACGACAAAAAAAAAGGTAAAATCTGAAGGTGCCAACTCGCGCGCGCTCGCGAGCTTCAAGCTCGCGAGATGACACACAACTCGTGACCTCGTTGCCTAGAATCAATCTGAGTTACCTCTTCTACTGACATATTCTAACAATGGCGGCAGAAATGGATCAGAGACTAGGCTCGTATTCGCTAGGACCATTCAAACACGTAACGCCACGCGTTACGGAATCTTCGTGGAAACGTATAGAACGTTATGACGTCACAAGTTGACTCAACGAATTGCAAGTGGCATAGCTTGATAGCGCATAAAGGCCTATTATGCTATGTGCCTAGTGCCTAGTCTCACATATTATACAGCGCTTTTTCTCGTGCTTTCATTTCATCTTTAAATTATCTACTTTATTCCAATTATTGTAAAAATAATATCTTCAATAATGTATTATTGTAGGCAGAAAATACGAACATGAGCGGTGCGGTGTAGTCATTAGAATCATACACCTAGTCAACAATGCTGTAATGTTGAGTATTATTTTGTTTAGTTTTTTTTTGCAACAGATTTTTGCTCTAAATTTTACACGAAAATCAAAATAATTAAGGTATGCAGTAAGTTAGCAGAGTACTAAAAATTTCAAAATTGACTTCTCTGCGATATTTCAGAATAATATTGGTAACTTTGGTAGGTTCAGAACTTCAGAATATCGGTGTTACGCTACCTACGTTTTCAGATTTAGTACAATTGTGATCCAGCCCATTGTATAATGTATATACAGTTCAAGCGCTAGTGCTAGATAGTGTTGGCATCAACTAGGTATACCTATACCTATACCAGGTTCTAGCAAACGCCGTTGTACGTAGAAACAGTGTAACCGAGACACACGCTTTTGTCAATAAGCTGCGCCTCGTGCCTAAGGTTACCAGGCGACTGGAATTTTCCTAAAATGTCCGGAATTTTAGCCCTCTGTCAGGGAAACAGGTAAAGAACCTAAGAAATTAGCAGATTAAAAAAAATATATATAGTTAAGAATTCATATTTATTATGTTCTCGTATAATATATTTATTAAACCGTTTAATCACAAAAAATTGAATTCTAACATAAAATATCATCAGTATTATTTTATTCATCTAGTCTGACTCGTACCTACTTCTTACTGCCTGATATTGTTTCCAGCAACTCCTCGACTTTCGCACAAATGTTATGAAAGTCTTCGCATGATGTTGTCGTGAGATTGTATTGTGTGAATGCTATAGCCGCAAAAGGTCAGGAAATGTATTACAAAGTCGGGGATTTTTTCACCAAAACTCATTTTCGGATCTGGTAACCCTACCCGTGGCCTCACTCGCGTATAGGTACAATAGTTGTAAACTACCCTACGTAATACAGGTACACTCGTCATACATAAGACTTCTTACATGCGGTACAAAGTATTTTTAAAATTCATTTACGGCGGAAATTAATAATCAATCCAATCCAAATTTTGCCATCTGGGATTGATATCACAATCCATTTTTAGGGTCTAACGTGCCAATAACCCATCTGTGGATTGGTTTATAAAGGTACGCAGATTGGAAATCGATCGAACGATAGGCAGCAATCCAAGATCGATTTCAATCTTGGATAGGTGATACAATATTAATTTCGGCTGTTAGTAGATAGGTACGGAGTTAGTGGCAACAAACATACATATTTATTGTGACACGCTTTAGGACAAACACACGGACATTTACGTTGGGCGGACCTTTTGAGACCGCTGTATATTTCGAAAATTGGACAGTCAACGCTACGTTTAAACAATTTTAACTTGGTAAGGATAATATTTCACTTCTACACATTTACCAATATACTCCACATAACCATTTTAAAGTAAACGATCGAAACCAGTTGTCAATACCGAAGTTAAATACCATTAAACCCCAAAAATATGCAAATATTTTATCTGAACTTAACAGCAGCGACATCGGAGCGGCCCTCGAATGGTTTTGGTGATTTACGAATTGAACAATTTCGAGCAGCAGGCCGATTAGGTATCTCTATTGCCATCTATTTTCCTTTCCAACCAGCGTTTAGTCATAGCACTGGTTATTCGTGTTGGGCACAAAGTGTACTCGTAGTAGTAGCGCAATTCCAATACAATTCACGGTATAGTAATTCGACTTTGCCCCACCAGTGTCTTTGGTGCGACAAAGTAGAATTACTCCTATTGTATTTATAGATATTCCACGGTTCTAGATTTTTAGTGGAAGGCATGAGTCCTCTCTAGGGCTCCAACCACAGATAGGGTTCCAACATCACTGTGTTCCGGTACAAAAGGCACTGTTACCAGGGAAATTACTGGGCTGCGAGTTAAGAACTAGATATGCGAGTGACGAGTGCACTGATGTGCCACGCCAAATTTTCCAGGGCAAAGTACTGGCACTACTGGCACTAGAACTGGTATGGGCAGGCGTGGCACTTACCATCGGGAAAATGGTCTGTTCCTATCTTTACTCAACTTCAGTGTTATTAGCAACCAGTTTCTATGCACACAGCTGTAAAATGTACTTTAAGACGCTATGTATAGCGAGCTTCCGTAAACTGAGCGGTTTTTTGTCGAAAAGTTAAGCTGTAATTACAAATAATTATAAGATAGAGCAAATATAGTGTATAGTCAAGTGTTTCAATGAGCTAATAAATCAATAATATTGGGCTTAACTTGTCTAGTATCTAGATAAAAAAATTCACGAAAAAGGACCCGAAAAAAATCTTTCGACACATAATGCTCAACATTTTCAGCGACAACTATCATATTTTTTGGAATCATACAAATATCAATTTTATCTTGTATGGAATTTTGAATTTTTCAATGAACTTAATAGATTCCTGTCTTCTAATTTAATTAAAACGACGAGAATATCATCAGTCTGAGCGCTTACTAGGCAGCTCAGTACCCGCTAATTCATACATACATGAATCGCTCCTATAATAGCGCCTTAAACTGCCGATGGCAATTATTTTCATAGTACAACCAATTGCAACGACGATACGTAATCGCCCCGCTTTCCTGAACAATATCACTTCACAGGTCATCGGCGCTGAGGTTTATAGACTGTTTATTGAACGGACA
This sequence comes from Hylaea fasciaria, assembly GCA_905147375.1. Taxonomy (NCBI): domain Eukaryota; kingdom Metazoa; phylum Arthropoda; class Insecta; order Lepidoptera; family Geometridae; genus Hylaea; species Hylaea fasciaria. The sequence continues at coordinate 9,612,218 of LR990211.1, read as the reverse complement.
TTTTATTGCAAGATTTTATAAGCCATTTACTAACTTGCGAAATAAATTCGGGTCGAATGTTGTGTGGGATTATGACCACCTCGTTTGGCTTGCCCTTTTCTCTGTAGGTACCTACTTACCTATATTGGTGTCAGATTTTATTTGAGTTCAGTATTTATGGAGCATGACGTGTGTTACGTGTTGATGACATGTTTGGCGTAGTGGCTGAGCAATCGGACTGCTGCGTTTGGTGTCGCGGGTTCGATTCCCGGCCGGTACAGTAGTACCCAACTGATATGGCTTACCGATGTACCTGCGCAGAAGATGAATTTTCAAAGCGCGGGAAATGCTATTGACCGCCATTGGTCGACAGCCGCCGCCATCTTAGCGATTGCCACGTGGCTTACGAGTGAGATGGAACTAACAGCTGCAGTCTATTATGAACCTTATAATAGTGATCTTAGGTTGATTGTAAGTTTTAAGCATTCTTTCGTTAATCTTCGGACCATACTTTCTTTTCTGCGCGAACGAAGATTCACGACGCGCCTTATCAGTTGGGTACTACTGTACTTACAAATATTTGCGTGATCTACAGATATTTGTTTCCGGTCTGGGTGGTATGTGTATGTCAAAATAATGTCTGTAAACGGTACCTGCGATACAGGAAAAATTATAGTATGGGGATACGTTTTTCAAATAAAGAAACGTATAAATGAACCGGCCAAATGCGAGGCGGGCTCGCGCACGAAGGGTTCCGCACTAGTATCTATAAAAACGGCAAACATAGCAACCCTTTGCGTACGGTAAAAAACCTTTTGAAAAATGCCCACGTTATATTTTTTTCAAGCAAATGTTCTTAGTATTAAGTAACAAAGCTAAAAATTACAACGCATAACGTAAGTACCTGGACGTTACATACCTACAAGCACTTTATTAAATAGTAAGTACTTATACTTAGTATTCACTACCAGTCATCCTGGAGGTGCAAATTAAATGTTGGCAGTTATTGTTATAAAGACGCTTTAGGGTACTTCCCAAGAACTCGAAGCTTTTCAAAATTTGACTATTATTTTCAAAGAAGTTACTGCAATGGAACAGAGTTAAAAGGAAACGTGGAGAAGGAAGCGCTGGCGAGAACAGTAAGAACTTGAAAGACCCCTGTTTATTGTACATTTTATATTCTGTGGTACGAATATGCAACGTGCTAAAAGTTTTAATTAGGAGCGGGACTGAGCTTTGTTAAACTTTTGAAGGTAGTTTGTAAACACATATAATACCTACTTCATGTCATACGTAGGTATGACATTGAAATACGTTTACAAAGGGGAATAGACAACGATTTTCCGACCGGTTCCCGGAACTTCGGTTAACTTTAACAACAGATTCAGTATAGTATTGTTGTCCTTGTCATTGGTCTCATGCTAGATAGAGACAACGTTGGAATTAATCTGTCGTCAAAGTTAACCAACGGCTCTGTAACCGGCCGTCAGACTGATTTTACATGCGCTCTGTTCGTTACTAGGGTATAAAGTTTTACTAACTGTACGAGAATGTTTCATCATGAATTTGTATACATTTAAATTATTGCTCTGCTCAAAAGTTTTGACATTGCATTGAATTAGTGAAATAGAAATAGGGAAAAGGTGTATTATTATTAGATATATATTGGTTGTACACTCCGATCGCTCAGTTAACATAATATACAGTTATTTTTACCACAGAAAAGTCGTGGGACAAGCTAATCGTTCACATGATGGCAATCCTGCTCAATGCACATAATAGGTGTACTTGTAGATAACATAGTATAAGTGAAACCTAACAACCTTATAAAGGAGATACGAGTACACTACCCCACATCTATAAACCTTTTCAATGACAATCTGGTCGTATCTTAAAAACATTCGCCACAATAAAACGACAATGATGGATGACAACATGTCTGCGCCCTTAAGTACCACTGTCTAGAAAGTCTAGAAAAATGGACCTTAAGATCCAATCCATCGGCGTTTGAGAAAAACACTTGTACCTATTCTAACCAAACAAAAACGAAATCAAATAAAACAACATAAAAAATTGCAAGATCAGTTTTAGATTATCAGTTGATTTGTAAGTAGAGTTATTTATTATTCAAAAATACGTCAATATGCGTGTGCCGAAGTTTATATTTCGAAAAATATGAAGATTGGTGTATCAGACATATGAGTATATTTTTTTTCCACCAAGCAGATTTTTAATTCAATTGTTTTATCTTACTTATACATATTATAAGCTAGGTATACTCGCCCCTAACAATCTCTGCTGTAGGGCCCAACACAAAAGAACCGGCCGCTTTTTCCTCAAACAAACCGGAAATATGATATTAACGAGTAATTTTTGCGGCGAATAGGCGATCATGTAATTGTATGTACTGAAATTCATTTAAAATAGGCCTTCGATATTAGGTTTTAATATTATATTAAGTGAGTTATTTCTGATATAATTTAAATCATAGTTCATAATAATTAGTGATATACCTACCAATAATTAATATTCAGATAGCGTTAAAACCTTTTTTCAAAAAACTTACGTCAGATTTTCAACTCGAATCTGATCTGACGGGACAGAAAAGTTTCTACTAGACCTTTAGGTATAGTTATCTCAGTCAAAATCTTGACATTTTTCCTTTTTCCATATTTTCCCTGCGATCCGTGAGAATGTAGGATAAGAAGTGACACGAATTATTGTCACCAGCCTGACATTCACGAGAGACACAAAGGAATCGGAGAGTATACGTTGCTATTCCCACAAACAGTAGGTTATTGTAAGATTATACGATTTATTGTAAGAAATATCTAACCCTTATAAAAAAGCGTAAGGTAATTGACATCTAATATTAACATAATAATTAACAGTTCATTGGTAGCTATTAAATACTATTAATAAAGGTAGTTATATAAATATGATTAAGACAAAACAAAAACATACGGTCGAATTGAGGGGCTAGTAGAGATTTTCTGCCGCGAGATTTTATCCGAGTTTTCCCCGACAAATTAAATGTTAAATAACTCGATCATCACTTCTCCTTTTCCCCCGATTATTTTCCTTTTTTGAAGTCGACTAAGAAGCACCTACACTATTAAGTTCGGCTGTGTTTTTTAAAGTCTTTATAATAGGTAGGTATTAATTTTGTATAATTATCTACCCTTCGAGTTTTTGCAAATAGTACGAGCCTCGATACTGTATTTCTTTGTCTTGAACGTCGGCAATCCTCAGAGGAATTACTTTAGTGGGATATCGTTTGAAGGCGCATGACACAACGGCGACCTAATAGCTACCTAATTATTCACTCTGATTGTGATCCTCTTTTTGAATATTCATAGGTCAATCCTCTTTTAAATCGATGAGGTCAACAGAGATTTAGCGCGCACTATTATACGTATCTAGTGTTTTTTTATCGGAATCCTGTACAAAAACGCGATGGGATATACGGAATTGTGAACGTCAATTTATTTCAAAGGCTTTGTCAGGAAGCGTCTTACCTACGTTACCCTTCTCTTATAATAATAACAGAAAGTATTAGCTAGAAACCTGCCGATACATTTATATAAAAATTGGGATAACCTATACATAATAGTTTCTCAGTAAAGCCACAAAAAGGGGTTGTTTTGGTTCAAATAACTAGCGCATTAAAGTAAAAGATCATGATCGTCATGATCATCATTATCATCATCATCATAAGCAGTGAATTCCACCCACTGCATGGCACAATAATTATGCTCCTCCCTTTCACGCCATTCATCCCGGTGTTGAACCAAACTCTTTGTTAGTTAAATTGAAAATTGAGATTAAATAGAGCTTCGATTAACTTGATGAATCGTGTGCATTGTAGGTATAATGGGATAGCGATATAACGAAATTTCTTCTCTATGTTTTTGTACGGCTTACCTGTAAGTGCTATTAAATTCGTCTTTTGTGTTTGGACAAGTTTTGAACGAAAAGCGCAAAAACACAGACAGCGATGGCGATAGCAATTAATCCGATTTTCAGACACGATGCGAGTAATCCAATTAAGATTAGTTGAATTAATCGCTGGTACATTTAACGGAATTTTGTGGCCACGAAACCTGGGGTAGCGGTAAATCGCTACCACTCGTGTATGGTCTCCTGAGTGCAGACGAACATTTCTACGTATCAATTGCTACGAACACAATACGGCGATGACAATGATAGTGGTCTTATATATATGTGTTTTCTGTAGAATTCCGAACGATGTAAGCCATAATATTCATTCCGATTTTACGGTTTTGTATTCGTCCCGCACGATAATACCTTGGTCCATCGGGCATTTTATAGCACGTTTTACTACGGCACATTTTATCAGTTACATACTCGTACAAAGGGAATGAATGCGCATGAATCAAGAGCGCAGTACCAAACCAGTGCATATGAGGAAATACCTTCATAAAGTCATAACACGAGAGAGACGAAGAGCAAAATTAGACGGCTCGTTTGGCGTAGTGGCTGAGCAATCAGACTGCTGCGCTAGGGGTCGCGGGTTTGATTCCCGCCCGGAACAAATGTTTGTGGCTGGTCTGGGTGTGATGTGTATGTGAAATGATGTCTGTAAGCATGAGCAATCCTCCAGGATGCAGGAGCAATCCTAATGTGGGGCTACGTTATTATTAAAATAAAAAAATAAAAATTATTGTGGCATACGAGGTTCAACCCGCCGTGTCGGCCGCTCCAAGCAATCACGGCGTAACATTTGCAAGTGATAACGTTATGGCTTTCAGTATTCTACGCGTAAGCCAGGTCTGTGCCCAGACACTCGCCTGAAGGTGCTAACTGACACTCATAATCACGTACATAAGCGAGTAACACACACACACAATCTTCAAAGCAGAAAGCAGTCATCGGCCCGGCTTTTAATTATACAATTGAGTTGTACCTCATTTCTAGGACTTTAGAAAGATAATTGACTAATGTAGAAAGTCTCACGGTGCAAATTGCTCGTCGAGCATTGTGGCCGTTCATTCATTCACTCACTCGTTTGCCCTTTCATGAAGCATTGGCCAGCACTTAGTGCTTGTCAAGTACGAAAAATGTAAGTACGTGCTTGACCACCAATTTTGGTCGTCTTACCTTTTACAAAACACACGTAGTACCAAAAATATGTAAAAGTAGTAGGTACTTTACGAAATATCAAACAAGAAGCTTGTTTGGTGAAATAAGGTAATATTTTTCAGTGTAAACATAACTGTGAAATATTGTTTACAGCCCACAGCAGAGTAGGTGTACAAATACTACGTGCTACAATGTGGCCGCCAGACATCACCTGTCAAATGGATCGTAAAACATGCCCTTCCTTCATGACCTTAGGTTCATGTTTCATAGCCTTTATCTCGCCAGCCAGACGTGGAAATATATTAGTCTTGCGCGACAAAACAGACTGTCCCTAGTGTTTAGCGACAGGAGATCTCCGAGTTATATCTGTTATTGTGCGGCTAGCTGGTAGTAACAGGCCTGCTGGCAAGTAATGTGTTTTGTCGCCGACGCGTTGTGTACTCAAAAATCGCTGCAAAGTTAACGGTGACGTGGCGTATACAGACGTGGGTATGTGCTGTGCTCGTGTGCTCGGTATAGGTATGCGATTGGTATAAGCAATTTAAAACGCAATCGCTCAATAAAAATGACGGTTGTTTAAATCAAGGCTGACACATCTAAAGCCTCACCTATGAACTAAGCGGATGTCGTGGAAAATATTGGTACAACTAATGCGGAGTTAAAATTAGGTTAATTCTAGATTAAATGGAGGGCAAGCAGCCGCTCTTCTCCAATCGAAGATTTTGAAGGAGTGCTAGAATTTTCGAAACGCACAATACTATTTATACCTAAGTACATAAACAATTAATAATTTTCAAAAACCACTCACCAATAATTCACAGGGTCTTCCGTCTCTGTCTACGGCCTTCGCACAGACGGCGCCATCCACTTTGAATTTTCAAACACTATTGCACGTCCCACATAAAGCATTGCTGTAAATTAATGTTCTAAGTAGATTTAAGAACACCGACGAAGCCCTATACCGGTAGGGCTGCGATCTTCGGGGCCAGGTAATCGATTCGATGTCTAATGTGAGCTAGCGCTCTTCACAGGTAAGGCAATGAATTCTAAATACTAAAACTACCCTCACTATACTTAGAAAAGATCCAATCAGAAATGTTTACACAATCCACCCTCGAAACTGACGCTAACAGTTCGTTCGAAAACAGGGCAAATAATTCATCCAATAACATGACGTTCAAAATAATTGGTTCAAAAAGGCTCCAAATATGATCTTGAAAAATTGTCTACTCCATCTCGGTTAAAAATCTTACAAAACAAATTTATTATTTTAAGACGCAACAAATAAATCGTCCAAATCCATCCCCCGGGACCTAAGCACGATTTATAGCTGCCGGAAGCGTGCCTGTAATAGTAATACAATGGACATTATTTTGTATGGGAAATAAAAAGTAGGTAAGTACTTACCACAGTCACTCGGGGATAACTTGATGGGCTTAGCCTATTCTAAGTTGATGGGGATTATGGGCATAAACATGTTGTGGGTTCTATTGTGGCGGGCACGGTTGTAGTAATTTTATTCTGTGGCGCGACGGCTATCCGTGTACGTAAAATTCAAGATAGTACCACGCTGTACCACGTTACATACCGTCACTAATTTTCCTATGTGAATGTGAGACACGCGACAACGCAGTATGATAAACGGGTGGTAGGAGGTACATATTTGCATGTGTTTTTCTACAAGAATATAATTACGTCATTTACTTTTGTTAATCCGAAAAAAAAACAAGGTAGGTACTTAACTAGGTACATATAGAATGGAACTTACGGAGTTGTGGCGGGAATCAGAATCAGATAGTGAGACGTTGTTGGTTTTCTATTTTTTTCTCAAGTTTGTGTTTCTTCTATTGTTAATGTGTGATATTGGTGGAATATTAGTCATTGAGTGTTCAGTAACGTGCACGAGTGTAGGCAAGTGATTTAAACCAAAAAGCGTGTCACTTCGAATTTTATCCATACTCCCAAAAAGTTTCAGTAAAGCATCCACCACTCTACTGAATCGTGCCTTTGACTGTATAAATAATTGACTTGACCACGAGGGTGGTTTTAATGCTATGACTTTCCTATTGTGAAAATAAGAATAGTTAAAATACTATATTAAAATACTTTACACTGCCTAAATACACCGTGCGAAGCCATATAACTAAAACAAAAAAATTTTACTTTCAAGTTTTACGAATCAACGTATTCTATTCCATTCATGCTAACTAACAACTAAGTAACAGTAAATTTCTTAGTAGATACAGTGCCTGAGGGTACAGACAGACAGACTACAGAACGATCTAGTTAAGAACTTTTGGAAGTAAGTTCAATTTTGTTCAGATGACGATGAGACTGGCATATTATTCCATTTTGAAAACAAGCCCCGAATTAAATTACAGAAAAAATAACCCAAATAGGAAAGTCGGTAGGTATCTAGTTAACTAAGTAGTAGATATTATATCCTTTTTAGTTGCTAAATTGAAATCTAGCTAGTTAGTTTAACGGCAAGGGCCGGGGCTTCAGCGGGTGCCTAACGATATTGGATTGTAAAATTTTGATACTCCAATGCGTGCAAAGTGCGTCAGTCTTACCCGTCTATAAACATGATATCGGCGGAAGATTTTCCCAAAAATTCAACTATTTTGATCATGTATGAAAGTGAGCTACGGATATGAAAACCGACTTGCCCGCAAGCAAATACCAGCGATGGCGGGCACTGGAGGAAGAAAACGCGCCTGCGACGGCTCGTTTGGCGTAGTGGCTGAGCGATCGGACTGCTGCGCTAGGGGTCGCGGGTTCGATTCCCGCCCGGAACAGATATTTGTGCGATCCACAAATGTATGTTTCTGGTCTTGGTGTGATGTGCATGTGAAATTATATGTCTGTAAGCGGTACCCACGATACAGGAGCAATCCTAGTGTGGGGCTACGTTAAAACAAAAACAAAAATAAGTACGTAACATCGACGTGCAAATTTTGCATACCTTTGTTTGTACATACCTATTCTCATTAATAGTAATTAGTTTAACAAGGGATGAAAACGACTCATTCATACTCGATGTTTTGCCTCACGAGTGTAGCGAGTGTGTCTACGTAGTATTTATTTACTCTATGCGAGTGTGGCATAGAATCGAGTATGAATGAGTCATTTACGATCCGCGTTCAACATAAAACTTTCACATCGAGATTGTGAGAAATAAAATAAGAAGGTAGGTACCTACCTACCTATGTGGGTTTGCAATTATTAAAAACTTTTCACGTCAAGATTGTGATAGGTAAATTATGTAGTTTTACAATTTATTAAAAACAACGCTAAGAAGAATATTTTAAAAGTAGTCACGTTCACATTCAAATCATAAGAAAAATAATCGAATCAAATCGTTTCAATCCAATTTGCATTGCTATAAAAATTCTAAAGATTATAGCGGCAATACAAAATTTTTCAATGTAGGCTCTAATGTTGGCAAACGCAGAAGTACCTACGCATGCATCCAACATTTTTTTGTTTGTTTTAGTAATGGCTTCGCACGGTTTGTGCATTTAGCCAGTGTCACGTATTATGGTAATATTTAAGTATTTCTTAGTTTCACAATGGGAAGGTTATAGCATTAAAGCAATCCTCGTGGTCAAGTAGTCAAGTCGATTATTTACATAGTCAATTTAACGATCCAGTAAAGTGGTGGATGCTTTACTAAAACCTCCTGGGAATTTTGGAAAAAAATACGAAATGACACTCTTTTTGAGTTTTAATAATTTGCCGACACTCGTGCACGTTACCGAACACTCAATGACTAATATTCCACCATATTACACATGCACGCTCGGAGAAACATAAGATTGAGAAAAAATAGAAAACCAACAACGTGTCACTATCGGATTCCCGCCAAAACTCCCTACATCCAATATGCATCCAATGGTCGTAAAAAATGGAGATCAATAATTTATAGATCATTTTCAAAAATAAATTATTTTGGCATCGTTTGGTTTGTGCATTACGATACCTAGCTTTCTTTTTTTCTAAGTACCTGTTACGTCATAATGCCCCTATGAATCTGCCGAGCAAGACATCGCTGTTACCTACCGGGCAGATATTGCGAAACCGAGTTGCAAGTAATGAGGGCGCCGCATCAGCACACTTCGCGGAAACATTGCTTCACCAGAATTACTTGTTTGTTCCCTTTTTTAATTCTTATAATTTGTCATTGTTAACCTAACATCGGTTGCATTCACACTTCAACTTAGAATAGGAATTTATATTGTAACTTTTACTTTTTAATTAAATTAGTTTAAAACTACTTTGGTTTTTTTTGGATCCTTCGGCTGTGGCCTACGTAATTTACCTAGGTAATTATGTCAAAATGGAACATTGAAAAGTCGAATCTTCAGCCCGTTGACGATAGCGAGTACAATTTTTTTAGGTTAGGTCTTAGTAGACCTAACCTAAAAGATGCTTATAATAAGATATGACACACTTTTCGAGCACGATATGTGAAAAAGATGTATTTTAACGTTACTTATAAACATTTCCGAAGTTCCGAACTGATTTTGTGTTTTCTTCTCGTGGTCATGACCATTGCCACTCGATAAAGAATTGAAAATAGCCAACATCGTATTATTTTGATATTCTGTACGAATAGAACCATTATTGTGTGGTAACGGCATGATTTTAGATAGGTATAAACACTCAAACCTTTACGTAATCTTGATAGACAGAACGTAGTTTCTTATTACAGGTGGGCACACTTACAGCTACTCTGACTACGGACTCTGATTCCTGTTATATCAACGAAAATAAACACTGCTTGGGGAGTAATGACATCGTGGACCAAAGCAAACATCCCACGCAGGGGTGTCACGGGCTGTCTGGACACGTAATGGGTGGGACGGGACTACTGTCAGCATTTACCTGACGCTAATGAAAGAGCAGATCTAATTACAATCAAACCCCGGATATTCACTTCAGAACCTTGTAATTCTCTGCTTTTATCAAAAGAAAACATAGATGTTGTATCAAAATCTGAGAAAGAAAATAATACAATTTGTTTGGCGGGATTTGAGTGCTGACATGCATGAACGAATCCCAGAATTAATGGAAACCACAGCTTATAATAATAATTATTATCTAATTAACCATAGAGTCCACAAGCATACCGAGCCGAGGCCCGATTTTTATGTGTCCGTGCGGATTGAGCGTTTGCCATTGTTATAGATAATGGTACGGAATCCTTCGTGCGCGAGTCGGACTTGCTCGCCTTCCCTTTTTGAACATATTTTACTTTTCTATTTGATATTGTTTTTTGAAATAGACAGTCTTCGTTAAAATATGGTGAAAACTAGCGGTGTTTTATTGAAGTTCTCAACACTTTTCACGCCCGATTTCTAATTACTATTGAACATTTTAAGATTTTACTTGTATTACATTATATTATCCCTAAGTCTAAATCGGGAAATAAATGATTAAACTTAGTAAACACACAGGGCGAGCCACGCGGGGAAACGCGGGCAAATATTTTATGCAAGAACACAAATACGCTACTCTACGCTTTTGCGGAGCCACGTTTTGGCCATTTACTCCAAGTCCTACTTATTTGTCTAAAAAAGAAAGCCGACAATAAATTTAATCCAGTAACAGCCGGTTTCTGAAACGTCAGCCAACTTTGAGTACAGATTAATTCTATTGCTATCCTTGTCATTTGTTTAGTGTCAGATAGAGACAACGATAGTTTTAATCTACTGTCAAAGCCAACAAACGTTCCAGAATCTGGCCGTAAGAGGGCCGTCATAAATTCGCTATAATTAAATTAATGGAATCACTTTGCATTACCTACATTAGGGTTCATATTCCAATACCGTCGAGTAAACAGTAGACGCCGAACGACACAAGTAGGGAGCGTGGGGGAAAACGAAATCGTACTTTAATTAATTCTGATTGAAACGCACTGTAATAAATAAGACTCCAAATTCTAGTATCACTTGGGCTGTAGGCTGGCCCCGTGATAGTTAACTGACTTTACCACCGGATTTGCAATAATTATATAGGCTACATCCAATCGAGAAGAACCGACAAGAATTGCGACGAAAAAGTTTTACTTTCGTTCTCATTTTTACTAAAGACTAAGTAGGTAGGTATTACGGCCGGTAGTACCCAGGAGACGCTTGATAAGTTATTGCCTCCATGCATGAATGTAGTCGTTAATTTTATGATCACTTTTTAACCTACATACTAACTTACTGTAAAATGCAGGGTACAAGGAAACAGCCGCTATAACATAAAATCGTGTCGTTTATTACTTATTAGATCTAGTTGACAAGTCTAGTTCCGTGATGATAGCCAAAAGCCTTTTCGATTCGATTGAACGAGTACCTACCTAGGTATGTAGTGTCGCCACTAATGCATAGATGGCGTTGTGATCAACACTTACTCTAACCCTTATTGTTATCAGGGAAGGGCACTTATTGTTTTATATAAATTACCCCATGCTACGTGCGGTAGTAGAGACATGAATTGATTTACGGCCGAAATTAATAATCAATCCAATCCAAATTTTGCTATCTGGGATTGATATCACAATCCATTTTTAGGGTCAAATGTGCCAATAACCGATCCGTGGATTGGTTTATGAAGGCACGAACATTGGAAGTCGATCGAAAGATAGGCAGTAATCCAAGATCGATTTCAATCTTGGATAGGAGATACAATATTAATTTCGGCTGTTAGTTATTCATGCCCTATAACTTAGCCTGTAACGACGCCGGCTACAATGCCATGCAAACCGGAAACTAATTGTGTAATGATTTTTCTACTTTTTTTAGGGTTCCGTGCCCAAACGGTAAAACGGGAACCTATTAATAACATATCCGTCCGTCCGTCTGTCTGTCTAGGTATCCGTCTGTTACCACGCTGTGCCTCATGAACCGTCATAGATAGACAGTTGAAATTATCACAGGTGATTAAATTCTGTTGCCGCTATAACAACAAATATTAAAAAATATTTAATTTAATTTAACTTGTTTTATGTAATAATAAAATAATGTTTATCCACTATAAATCTATCAATAAAAAAAATCAGAATAATATTTAATAAATATCTATCCCATACAACAAACGTGATTTTTTTTGCCATTTTTATAGATAATGGTACGGAACCCTTCGTGCGCGAGGCTGACTCGCACTTGACCGGTTTTCAACTATCTGCCAAACTCGCACTACATGAAAGCAAAACGTGTTATAGTACAGGCGATAGAAAATCCTATCCCATCAAAAACCTAATATTATGTAAAAATATGCAAGTGTCGCAACTTACTTTTTGTAAGGCCAGCAATGAAAGTCAATGTACACATTCAAATTTGCAAAACATTAGAGCACTAAATCTTATCATAAAAAACTGATTCGGATAAACATCAAACCATCATACCATAAAAAGTTGAGAGATCTGATTTAAAACCAACCAAATTGGTAAATTTATGTAGTAGATACATATCCCTTGTTTTGGCAATAACACACGAAAGAAAATAGGTAGAAAATTGTACAGGTGATAATAATAATATGTATTATATACTCTCTTTACAGTCTCTATGCATCTTGAAACTGCTCGCCCGGTAGAGCAACTGAATGCAAAATTACCTAACATATTCTAAATACATAATAATTTACCAGGAACTTTACCTTTATTCTACCACAGATTTATTTTAAGTAAGTAGGTTCACCTAATAAGGACCACGTTTTTACAAATCCCTATAAGTCTGATTTTAGAAGCGTTTCAACTGAAAAAACATCTAAAATATAGAAATTGCTCATATTTGTAGTAAAAACATTAGACAAAAATCATTTATCATATTATGTAAAATAATGACAAAAATAGTTAAAAAAAAACCTGTCAATGGACCTTATTAAAAACAGGTGATCTAAATAAGGCCCATTTCTTTACTGTAAGTATTTCTAAAACGACTTTATTTTATTATTTTATTTCAATTTTGTGAGATACAGTTACAGTTATTTTTATCATTCCCGAAAGATTAATCTATAAATTAATAAAAATTGAAGTGGTGGTCTATATTAAGACTATAAAAACTTAAATGCAGTATGACAACATTAAGTTATGTATTTCAATAAAATACAGTTTAGTTTTGTATTGTTATGTATTAAATGTAATGATATCAGCTTAAAAATAATACAATTTAGGTATTTTGTCAGCCATAGCTCTTGGGCCTTATTAAGTGAAGGGAAATCACATTTTTGGCAGTGGACCTTATATTGACTACCTATCAAATAGTAACATAATGTATTATGTAAATGAACTGAACAAATTCAGGAAAATCAGTGACATTTCTACTTCGTAAATGTCTATGTTGATATTCCTTCATTCTAGCTCATTTTTAGAGATTCCATATTTTATTCGGGTTCTATAAAAATATTCAGTATTACTTTTTTGGAAAAACAATTAAACCATAGCTTTTCCTACAAGGTAATAAATAAATATAAAAAAAAATGTGGTAGTAAGTAGTGAAATTTAGTAATAATAAGACTAGCAATATGTTAACAGTATTCATAGACCTTATAAGGTCCGGCCTTTAATTGGCGAGAAGGAGGTGGACTTTCTTAGGCATTTCGGCATCCCGGAGAAAACCAATAAAAATCGACATAAAAAATCGTGCTTTCGATAACATAGCTTCACAATCCACGCCTAGATGTTCTTTATTCCTTTACATGAATTAATTTCTTGTAATAACCAAAAAGAAATATTTAAATTACTCAAAATGCCACCAAGGAAGATAACAAATCGACCGAAGCATTGTGACATGTACTACATTGACAAGCATACTGACAAAATGGCAGCGTAAAATGTAAATAATACCAATGCCCTTAAATGATTGGTCAATAAGGAACGTCGGCACGAGTTTTGGTTCCTATTTATCATCGGGAACGGGGTTTTTGAAATGGTGGCCCTTATAAGAAACCGGTCCTTATTGGGTGAACCTACTTAGGTAGGTATATTATAAGGTATAGATTTCTGTCTCTTGTAGGTACCGTTTCTTCGAAACTCATTATGCATCGCCTCATAAAAGTGTTTTTTCTAAGAAAGGTCACATAGATTACCGCCTTACCACAAAAGTTTAGACCAGAGACAGAATTTTCTATAATTTAATTCCACAAAATCGACGTCTATCACTCGCGTTTTCTTACTCAATCCTGGCGTTCCTAATTATTTTACTTGTGAATTTGTTATTGAGTTAGAAAAAGCAAGGGTTAGACGTCGATTTATGTAGAAAATATTTAGCCACATCTGTTCAACTCTGGTTTAAAATATTTTGTGGTAAGACGGTTTTGTGGAATACCAAGTTGTTTTTTACATTTTAATTAAAATTTCTCTTCCAGAACGAAAGTCATGATCCTATTAGTCGTTTCTCAGAATACCTTTCTTGTGTTTCGTTGAAAAATTCAAATCCCTTTGTTAATGTGTAGGTACGTACTTACTACTTAGTCGACGACATACACTTCACCACTATCGGCCGAAATTAATAATCAATCCCAATCCAAATTTTGCTATTTGGGATTGATATCACAATCCATTTTAGGGTCAAACGTGCCAATAACCGATCCGTGGATTGGTTTATGATGGCACGCGGGTTGGAGATCGATCGAACGATAGGCAGCAATCCAAGATCGATTTTAATCTTGGACAGAAGATACAATATTAATTTCGGGCGTATTCGACTACATACACTTCACCACTATATCACACGGACCGGTCTTCGCAAACAAAAGTATTACTCCACTCTCTACAGAATGGCACGAATATTGCTTTGTTATGCGAAATGGTCCAGTGAACGGTAACCATATAATATATCGAGCTGGATATGAAGTTTACTTTGCTTTCAGTCATACAGCGCTCCGGTCGGCGCCGTTATGTAATAAACACCTGCCATTACGTCTGTACGTTACATTACGCTCGAGGGCTCCCATTCCTCCAAACCCTGAAAAGCTATTCAGAATTTCAGACACGAGAGTCCGAATCCCTTTTTTATGTCATGTATACATGCTTTCATTTTGATCGCTAGATATTCTGTAGATCCAAAAAAAAATGTTAAACAAAACTGTTTTTTATTCGAGACGATTAGGTAGGTACATTGAACGCGATGGTTAACGTACTTAGCACGATAAATGTTTTAAATTATTGGCTGGCCATACCTGGCTAGGTATTCTATGCCCATACTAATTTAACCATACCTATATTATTAATATCCTAGTAGTAAGGCACGCTCAATTAAAGCTAAATAGCATGATCGGCATTTTTTGTGACATTGGAGCGTGTTGTCTCTCCCTTCCGTCGAAAACTGCGTGATATTCCTTTTAGAATTTGTATTTTTTTCAAAAGTGGACCTTTTAAGTATGGAGTATCCACTCTGGGTTGAAAACATATAATCCTTATCGACGCAGCGGTCCAGCAGCTGATACGTGTCACTTTTTAAAACAATGAAGATCTAGCTCTCTAAACTAGACCAATTTATAGTCACATCGCTTTTCATAGACAGGGAGTAAATAGATAATTACATACCAAGTGATGAAACACGAGCAAACAGTATAGTGTAATTAGTGTACCTATACGGCAAGTAATTATATTGCTAATAATTACTGTAATAATGTAGGGGGTTAGTAACAGTAGTACCTAGGTGATTAATTCCATGCAGATACCACAAGACGTAGGAGTTTGTCTTATTAATCGTATCCATTGTGTAGAGAAGATAATGGCAATGCTCGTTTGTTGGGGGCTATACTTACCGTCTGGTGCGTTTGTAATTATTTCTGTTTTGTTTGGAACGGAAATAATCACTCCTTATGTTTCACGTAGAGTGGGGGCAGGGGATTAATATAAGCTATTTTCAATCTACGCTACGGGTCAAGCAATTTTGTTTTATGATTTTTGTTTGAAACGCGATTAGTTCTAAAATCTAGGTATTCTATATATCTTAGTAACGATTTGTACAAAATTTTACTTTCTGCCGAGACGACCCAAAAGAATAATCAAACTCCAAGTTAATAAAGATAACGAGTTAGTAACAAAATTTTAATTAAAAAAAACGGGAAAGTCGGCCATTACGAAATTAAAGGTAAAAACTCCGGCATTGTTAAACGAACATTTTTGTAAAAACCTGATTATGATGATTATTCTGACTAGATCGACAGATACATAAGTATATATATACCTACCTACACATTGTAATATTTGATAGGGTTCATTAGCTTTCATTATCTGGGCGCTTTGTGAGTTCCAGATTGTACTTACAGTGACTAAGGTAAAATTCTTGGGCGAGAAATCCTATACCTGGTTAGTTATATTAGACAACTACTTCTTTCACAGTAATGTAAAGTAACTATTTAGTAATCTGCAGGATACTGTGGTTCTTAGAAATTTTTCTTTTGGTCTTATTTGTACCGATGATCTTATTTGTATCTTGACTTATTTGTACCGATGAACAAATTGGGAATCGTGTTATAGAAATTTGAGTGTACCTAGGAGTTGAGACGTTTCAATTTTACACTTCTAAAGGACTGGCAGAGGGAATAAAGGGTTTCCTTTTCATGGGATTGCATCCCTGAAACAGCAGTTATAAAAAGTACCTATAGTTAGTTTTATTCATTAGTCTAGTCTACATTTTATCTATAAATGTAGGTTCCTATTTATTGTTTTTATTTGAATATCAAAAGCTCTGTGTTACCTACTTATAATAACACTAGACTGTAAAGCGCAATTAGGCACTAGGACAAAATAATATTTAATCATGATAAACCTAATGAAAACACAAGAGTTAATTTACAAGAACCGACAGTATTTAATAATTTCGCGTTGCCAAACTACACTACTGATACTAACGCTGTCTCTTTGTAACATTTATTGCAATATTTGATTTGTCATATTTTCCACACGTGCGACGCAATTTCGTATGTGCGCACCCATCCACTCGGAAAATGCTAAAACAAGAGCAATCATGTGAATAGTGCTCTCACTATTCTACTACTACAAGTTGAGTTGAGTTGAGCATTGTAGAGTAGAGACTCTACAATACTCAACTGAACTCAACTTGGAGTAGTCGAGTGCACTTTCATAGCGGTAGAGTTTGCGCTAGACAGCACTTTATTTTACCAACTTAGGAGAGCTGTCGTCTTCCTCGAAACGAGTTTGGGCGACTTTTAGGATCAAAGCGAGGAATTCGTTTGATATAGACAAACCGCAAACGAACATAAGTTTTTAATTCAATAACAAAACTCATCAACGCTTTGCGCGCTCACTGTAGGATTTATTTTTGTTGTTGGGCGTTTTTTTTTAAACCTGATGATAAGTGATGACGTGGTCAACGGTCGGGTGCGGCCGAGCATGCTTGCCTAGAAGATACATTCAGTCTCGACTTCTTAATTATGACTTGATGATAATGCTGAAGACGCTGGTGCGAGTTACTGCATCCTACATTTTAAAATGAGCTTACCCACAAACCCTCTTTTTTAAATGAATAAGAAATCTCGTCAACTGGCCAACCATTTTGACCCACTGAAGGCCACATTTGGGAAACATTCCTGCCAATTGAGAACTGAACCACATGTGTAACCCGCCCTAAATAGAGCTTTAAATAATTTATCTGTATTTGCGTGAAAAGTAATTCGGGCTTGGATAAACGAAAGGCGAAGATACGTTGGCTAAGCACAGATACGTGTAGAGGCGGCGTTTCTTAGGACGCCCCCGAAAGTGGTCGGCCGACCTTGTGCGAGTCGCAGGAGCCGCTGGGTGCTAACAGCTAGCAAGCATTCGTGGCGTTCTATATCTAGGTAAGACTATATTCAGATGTTTTCCGTCTATATTCAGATGTCTACTATGGTATCCGTTCAATCTTTGCTCAGGAAATAAACACAACTTTAAAAACGTTTATTTTAAAAAGTAAAATGTTTGAAGCGTTGTTTTATTTTTGGAAGGTATTGAATTTTAGTGTGGAATACTGGAAAATGTCAACCCCCCCGGTTCGTAGGATGTATCTTTTTGTTTTATTCATCGAAGTAGGTACCCAGGATATTCAGAAGGGTCGAGTAAAAAGGGCCAATCCCATCCCTTGTCGCGCTGCGGTCAACACTGGGAGCTTTTAAAGACAGTTAAATTGATTTTGAAGATATTTAAATGTAGTAGTCGATTGTAGGGTGAATCGGTCATATAATAGAATTATGTAGGTAGAACCAACCTAACTAAATAGAACAAGAGAAATAGGTGATCGAGTCGATCAAGAATGAAAACATGCAATTAAGGCACTCGTGTTTAGGTACTATGTTCACAGGAATTTTACTTTCTACCGCGAGCACTTACAAGACTTAATTTGATTGATTTTAGCTATCAATCCAGAAAACTTTTACATTCATAATAATATCTAGTTTTCATATGTAGATTTATTATCTGGGTACTTATTGTTAGATGAAAAAGTATAGGTACCTAACTCCAAATTGGAATAAGGTAATTTCGTGATGAAACTTTCACATTTGATGCGGTCGTCTTCAAGGATTCAAAGTCATCTGGAAAATCTAGATTGCTCACCAGGCCCAGCTCGGGTAGCTTCTTAAAACCTCCCCCACCTAATTATACTTACTCAGTTTCCAAAGCGTCATTATTTTTGACCCCTATTCTCGCAGTCATAGATATTATTATTGTCGTGAAGCTTAGAATGATCGTGAGTGAGTGTGTCAGTAGAAAAATTATGGAAATTTGACTTGAAATGGTTTATAAACTACGACCTCAAATTAATTCATTTTTTCGTATTAGTATATCTATAAAAATATATATATATCAATATGCCATCTTGTTCATTACAAAATGCAGAATTGTAGCTTTATCCACAACAAAGTTACAGAAGGTTAAAAATGATCTGAATGGCCTCGAGAAAAGGATGGTACATCTGTGTCTTTGTTAGCTCGGCTGCCGTGCCAGTCATATATTTGTAACCGAAAATTAGGATATTTGTTGCAATTTATTCCAGCCACATTTTTAAAGGGATAAAAAGCTCGAGTAGGTATATATATATCTATCAATTGAGAATAGAGAGCTAGGGCCAGATTGATTCCACAAACAGTCTTAAGTTCAATGAGGCAAGGAACAAGTCGTACCGCCGGCGCGGCCAGTCTCAACTATGCGATGGTCGTAAACTTAAGTTGCTTAGTTCCAACTATGAAGTTTTATGGGGTTCTAGTTCTGTTTAGTTTCTGTTGAAAAGTGCCTGGAAGCAGAAACAGTGTGAGTAACTTGTATGCCCGACGACAAATATTTTTACTCGATCAAAACAAATTTAAGATACTTAGGAAAAAAAAATAAGAATAACCACATCAGCTTCTACAAAAACTGCATATTATGTACGTTCGTCTTACAAGCTTTTTTTATAAGTTGAGTATTTAAACATAGTCTGATAATATTGATTACTTCGCATTACCTACCGTATAATATGTGAGTTATAAATTGTCAGAAAAAAATCCGCGTACACTTGTAACAATTAATCTACATAAAAGTGCTTATTTACTTTCAAGTGGCCACTGGCACGGCCACCGCGCTCCCACTGCTTTGATCTATCCTAAAGATCTTAAACCTCTCTTAACAATTACGTCTGTCTAATTATAATTGAGACGAGGAATTCGCCTAGTATTTGTATCACCAGAATAGATAACAGTAACAGAGTAGGTACAACTACACTACGAAGAGATACGACTACTGTGCTGCCGCGTGTAGTTACAGTAGCGTTGTATCTAACGGGAATAATCACAAGGGAAATTAACCCTCAGAAAATCCATCCATTCTAATAATTATTATAAATGAGAAAGTGCGTCTCTTTGTATGTTGGTTTGTCACGTTTCCACGACTAAGCGGCTGAGCCTATGATAGTCTCACCGATGTCGTCAGCTTCTTTAGGTATACCTACGTTCTGTCGTATACTGACCAAAACAAGTTAAACGCACCAATCTCGCCAGTTTTGTCGCTGTCTCAAATACAACACTAGCTCCTACCACAGAGTCAATAGAAGTACATGTATGTATAGTGCTTTTGACTACATAAGTTTGTTTGTTCGAAACGCGTGTCTGAGGAAAAATAAATAACAGACTAATACTTAGGACTCGTAATTACGAAGTGGGGCGGATCGGCCCCATGGAAGCGGAAAATAGGCATTTATTATGGCAATATAGGCTAACTAAGCTCGTTTTTCTCTGTGGAAACAGATACAGAGATCATAGATACAAGTGCTAATGCAGCCTACTGTAAATACTTTTTTTTAAAGGAGTCATATTTTGAGAAATATACTTCTAGTTTTTATTAAGTACAAGGTAAACAAAAAGGTAGATTTTAAAGTTCATAGTGTATCTTTTATAATAAATTGTTAATGTTAATATAGTCCCTTAGATTTAGTTTTATTTACGAGCAAACAATAAAATTAAATTGCCTCTATTCTGATACTGTAACATTTCACCACTTTAACTGCCTAAGCCAAAATTACGGGTGACTCTCCGACTATAGTCCCTTTGAGAGATTGCAATAAAGGTTTGGAATGACATTAATGAAAAATGTTACGATATCTAAAATTTTAAAATTTTAGGTATCTGCGTACAAATTGGGTGGGAATGTTTCGAGATAATCGTTTTTAATTTAATAGGGGTCATATTATGTTACGAGCTTATTTTGCGTCTCGATAATACTATGTTAATTATTGTGTGAATATGACATGAATTAGTCAGATTAGTCAGATGGTTCGGAATTTACACACGATTTGACACGATCAGTCGCATCAACGATTATACTCGTAGAGATTTACCCCAAGTTTCTGGAACGTTTGTTGGCTTTGACAGTAGATTAAAACTATCGTTGTCTCTATCTGACACTAATCAGATGACAAGGATGGCAATATCAAAGTTGGCTGACATTTCAGAAACCGGCAGTTACAGCGATACTCATCCAGCGTAGCACGCGTAGCAGCGTAGCACGCGTAGCACAACACTTGCAGCCGATCTTAGAGATGTGTTTTAAATTATTTTTCTGTGCTTAAATCTGATCAATATGGCCGTAAAAAGAAGGTAAAACTAAAAATTGAGGCAAAAGCATGAACGAAACAAATGTGAGGCAAAAGTGCACACCTCGTTTTACGTCCCAAACCTCCCTATGTAAGCAGTACTGTAAAATGGGCTATTGTACCGTCGATATTAACAATGAGCTTTATTTTATTCAGAGCTTGTTACTTTTAAAACAGGGCACTAACATATTATACCCGCTTTGTCCTAGTTTTGTTATAAGTACAATTTAAATGCACCTAAGTATAGGAAAATATGCCGCCAAATTCCTTGACGGTTCTTCTTGAATTGATGATCTAATTTTGTATCCGATGGTAGAACCAGTCAGCTTTTTTTAGCATTTTACACATTAATCTAAAAATATTTTATTATACCTAGTTGAAAAATTTTCGTTTAGTCCTGTGAAATGGTATTTTTTTATGTAAAATAATTTCTTTCTCAGTAGACGCAGTATACATAAATAATAGGTTTATTTCTGTACAAACGTAGCCTTATTCTACTTCCTAAATACATGTATAATATTACAAATGCAAAAGTGTGTGTGTGTGTGTTTGTCCCATCATTACGGCTTGCCGGATGAGGGGATGCTAATAAATTTGGTATACAAAGTATTATAGATCCTTGAATATAGTATAATGATAAATGTTTATCCCGTATAACATAAAAGTTCCTGTGGGATATAAAGTAGCGACCGCGAGTAAAGCCGCGGGGCGCTACTAGTGTAATATTATCTGGCTTGTCTTCTACGAGAATTACATAACTTAAGTACGTACTTATTTAAAATATTATCACTTTATTTAAATTTCTAATTCAGTAAACAGAATAGGTAATTAACTAATTAATTCAATTCTGTTTCGTCGCTGTCCCAATTAACACAATTTTCTAATAAACAGACCTTAGGTACTTTTAAAAAACTGACAGCATTACTTATTTAGCCCCAGCTGGTATTTTTATAATTATGCCAATAAAAGTTGAAAACGTTTGAAATCACGCTTGGCCTTTTTAGGCCAACACTAGCAAGGGTTGTCACGTACTTTAAATAAAACGGCCAGTTGCGAGCCGTAATGGACGCCAGAGGGTTCCGGATGGCGGGAAAAGGAAATCTCTCGGTGCCAATATTATACAAGTTTGTGAATTTGAACATTTGCGGTTTGCACCTATAATTTCGTGCTGGGTTAAGGAAAAAGGGACTAATATTAGTGTGAAAAAAACGTTTTTAGTTAACTGGTTAAAGTTGAAAACAAAAATTAGCCGTTTTCATCGCCATCATCACATAGCATATATGCACCTACTGCTGAGCGCGGGTCTCATGCTGACCTCGCTTTCGTGAGGAGGGTAGTCCGGATCGCTGTTAACATGAGAATGATTGCGAGTAACTATCCCTCATTTTCAAATAGTTAATTTTGAATGTAGATTATTTATATAAATGTCACTTTGAGATAGGTAATCTCAAGAGGTGTGTCATTGAGATTTTACCTATCTATATCGTATTTTAATACTGTTGTGGGATTAAAATAACTTTTAAGTTTCCTTCAACCACGCTTTGTACAGGGTTTTCACAATTGCCCCACCAATATCCAGGCTTTACCGACGCCGACTGTGTGACCGTGTGAGTCGTGCGTGAGATCCAAGTCGCCTCATCAGAGTATCAACTTGGTGCTACCAGGTTCGCTCCTCGGCCCCGCCAATGACGTTTCGTAATGCGCTCAAATGTGCTGATTTCCAACACTCCGTGTTTTCGGAGGGCACGGTCACGGTTGTTATCAATTGATAGCAGTAGTTAAAGTCACGTCGATAAAGAATTAGTTAAAAATGACATCCGCGTAGAGATTTTTGGTGCTGTCTTCTCTAACGGACATATTCCGAAACACTGGTAGAGTCAACGGAGTTGCCTTTTCCTGACCAGAATACAGTACAGTGCTTGAAAGGGAAACATCCTTTTTCAAACTAAAACCATAATAATCAATTACTGTTTAATTTAACCTATCATATTTTATGGTTTCTGGTTCTCTTTGTTAACGAGAATTAGCTGTTTGACTTGTAAAAGTGCCATTTTATTGCCTATTTTACAATAAATGCTTTGACTTTGACTCTGCCTGATAAACTCTGATGCTAGAGGCTAGCACAAACTCATACGACTAACAAAGAAACATACAAACGGAACTCTAAACAAGGAACTGGTTAGAGAACTTAAATTTAAATGTGAATGTTGATAAAACAAAATTAATAGAGTTTAAAAATTATAGACAAAAATCACTACCGTTAAATGTACTTATTAAAAAAACAAAAATTGAGATTGTTCAAGAAACCAATTTTCTTGGAGTAACTATAGACACACATTTAAATTGGAAAGCTCACATCTCCAAAGTTAACACAAAACTTTCTCAATACATATACGCTGTTTCAATATTACAAAAAGTATCCTCAAAAAAAATCGCTATAAACGCATATTATGGTTATGTTTATCCGCTTTTAAGCTATGGGATTATATTTTGGGGTAATTCAGTTGAGGTAGAAACTACTTTTCTACTGCAGAAAAGATGTCTAAGATGTATATTTAAACTACATAGTACTGAAACACTTCGTAATATTTTCAAGGATAATAACTTCCTTACACTTACTTGTATATACATCTACCAAATTTGTAAATTTGTTGACAGCAATTATGGCTATTTTTTTGTAACAAAATCCAAACGATCAGAAATTCTAAGGGCCAAATACAAGCATAATATTTATATGCCGCAGGCCAATAACTCCTTGTATCATAAGAGCTCTTACTTTACAGCTATTAAAATTTATAACAATCTACCTTTAGAACTTAAAATGGAAAGAGGACCAGATTTCAACAAAAAGTTGAAATCTTGGTTACTTGTGCAAAGTTTTTATAACATAAAAGAATATTTTTCAAAGTAGACTTAAACTCCTAGATTCCTAATTATTTAAATTAATATGGTTTCCCTAAATTGTTTTGTTTTCCAATTTTATTTAGTCTTTAAGTAATTCATTATTGTACGCCCGAAATGGGCAAATTGTTGGAACTAACTGTATACCTACCTAATAACAACTTATGTACACAATTTTATACAATAAAAAATATTCTGATTCTGATTCTGAGGCTGAAACCTATTACTGATCAACAATTTCAAACTGCCATAAAACGTGATACTAAAACAACTGTTTCAATTTATGTACAATCAGGTTTTTTTATTTGTTTGCTCTTTGATAGCAGGGATTAGATTATAATGCAGAATTGTAGATAAAAGGATTGTTTATTGGTTGACTGTTATGCATTGAGTGGTGGTGGTAGCGCTTTGTAATCTAATTAGGTACACCTGGCTTGAAAACTCAGCGCCGCCGCACCACTTCATAACTTATGTGCTGTTTTCCAGCACTCCCTTCATATAAGAGCCTGAAGCAATCGATCCGGGTTGTTATCGATTGATGGAGACTGCTGACACACTAACAACACCCACACAACAAGGCCCCAAGGACCGGCCTTGGACAATGGACAACCTGCTTTTGTTTGACCACCAAACAATAAAATTGGAAATTATTTCCTCCATATTCTATAGATGCCTGTATACAAAGAAGCGTTACAAATAACCAACCAGCGGAATAAATCCATCAATATGAAGATAGGAAACTGTATTCTTGCTATAAGTATCCCCTTGGGTTTTCTATTAGACCTTTTTCGAAACCTTATTATCTAGTAAACTTGGGGTACCTACCTAATAAAAAATATTGTGTTCAAAAATTAAAACCCGACTAAGGGTAAAATCATGCTCTCAAAAGTAAGTAAAAATAGATTCATGGTGATGTTCAGAGGATGAAGAGACAGGCGCCTGGGACCGATAGCAGTGAATAAATAAAAATAAATAAAATGTACATACATTACATACGTACACACAAGTACATAATATATCCGTCAAACACATAAGCTTCCGTTGGCTTCGCTGTAGTCGGGTAATAAATTAGGTAGGTACTTTACGGCCCTGAGTGCTAACTCTACTTATAACTTCTTTATGAAACTGCAGCACAATTTTATTCTTAGACGATTAGTTAGCTGAAAGCTTTCTGAAAGCTAAAAGTCTTGTACGTAAATCGATTCAGTCTGCAATGTAAATTGGCCAATTTCTTGTATAAGTACCTACCAAAGTTGGATAATAAGCTTAACTTTGCATTTAGCCATTCTTCCACCATCTTAACTCAAGTGGAGTACGTATCTTTACTCAATTATAGACGTATATTTTTTCTTAGGGCTATCATACACAGACTGCCTGAAGCAGTGCAGACACGCCGCTTCTGGCAACGACTGAGCGAACCCATAGCGTTCAATGCACAATATGCACATTGCACATAGACGTAGGTCTGCGACAGACTGTCAGTTAGAGCTTCTCGAGCAGTTTTGCGGTAGCTCGAAGCAACTGCCACGATCAATTGCTCGAGCTATGCGTGTATGGCCGGCCTAATCGAGGCCAGGTACTAATTCCATAATTCTTCGTATTGCGCGGCACACAATAATACTTAGTCTAAGTTTACCCTAATAATATTTGGTAGAATCTATTTCTCTTTACCAGACTGCGGCAAAGGCAAAAAGGAATTGTAATAACTTAATCGGTTTATCTATCTAGGAACTAGGTTTTTTTGTGTCAAAGAAATAGGTAAGCAGTTAAGTTTTAAACAACGTTGTTAACGGTTGATATCATCGGTTGATTAACATATCATGAGTCGGCGACGCGGCGGCGGTTTTATATCGGCTAAAATTATTTCATTTGTGTAATCGATTAAATTATTGCGCTGTAATTGCGGTGATTACAATCACGCCTGGCTGGATTTGAAACCATTACCATGATTAATTTGGGCGTACGAAATTACATTTTGTTCTGAATATTAGGGTATAGGCTTATACCTCAGTGTTCTGTATGAATTGATATTCACCACACATTGTTGGTAAAAATCTTAACCCTCCATCAGAACGCGTAGTGATGAGCCACCTGCGTAGCGTGAGGTCGCTGGTTTGATTTCCGCACAGTGCAAATATTTGTGAGGACCACAGGTATTTGCTCTGTCTGTACCCATGTTTGTGTACCATGGTTCCGTAACTCCTGAATCCCTAGGCACAGGGAGTTCTAGGGGCTTGTAGCGACACATTGCATAATGCATTAACTTCTGCCGACTCTACTGAAGGTAGTAGGTACATGACGCGATTGCGCGACACCAGTCGTCACCCCACAGGCACGGCACGGCTGTAGCTTGTCAATAAGTAGAGTAATTACTTATACTTGCATTATATTATACCTATAGGTACCTACGTGTGTATGTAGTTGTGGAATGGACAATACATTATTACGGTGATTTATTATTGCTTTTAATTGAAGGTCACCCGATGAACCCCTTTAGGTATAACGTAAAGGATTAATAATGTCAGGCTGTATACCTATATAGTAGGTACGTGAACGTGAAATGACAAAAATGAAAACAAAAAAGGGCATCCTGATAATACCTAAGTATGACTATTTAATCAATGGAATTCCTACTTCTCCGTGTCTTGAAATATCTTTTTAATCTTCTGGAGGTACACGCTCGCGCTTTTGCCTAGGGACGAGAATTCTTCCTTCTTTGGTTTCTCCACCTTTGATTCCTTGCTCCAAGATTTTTCGTTGGAGACACCCTTGCTATGTGTGCGCGCTGGCGGCGCGTCCTCCTCGCTCTGTGAGCTGGTGTCTGGATCCGTGTCTTTGCGACGGAAGCGGAGATCGTCTTCTAGGTGGATTCCTGGGGATAGATAAAATAAATATGCCTTTTGCTTTATGCAATAAATGTTTTGTTGCCAAGTGCGAGTCGGACTCGCGCACGAAGGGCTCCGTACCATTATCTATAAAACGGCAAAAAATCGCGTTTGCTGTATAGGTGCTCCCTTAAATACTTATTCGATCCTATTTTAGTAAGATTTTTGTGAGGTATAATAATATGTAGCGGAGACAGAATACACCATGACGTGTGAAAATTTCAACTGTCCAACTATCACGATTCACGAGTTGCCTGTTCCAGATGGACAGCGGAGTCTTAGGGTTCCGTTTTGCCCTTTGGCCACAGAACCCAACAAATGCACGCCTTTGTAGAAGTACCTAGCTTTTAACAACCATACCCGAATCGTCGTCCTTGTCATCGGCCCTCATCGCCTCGCGGACCTTCTTGAGCTGGCCGTTGAACGCCTTGTAGGCCTTCCTCACGATGTTCCCCACTTGGCTGCGGATGGGAGACCCCACCATCCGCCTGGCCACGTTCCGCAGCTCCTCGACGTTGGCGGTCAGCAGGATGTAGGAGTGGGCCGCGTGGATCACCAGCACGGCGGCTAGATGATCGACAGCATCATCGTCACCACCATACAGCTACTCTACTTCCTATCCTATACTTAGGTATAGGTACTTATTATAAATGCGAATGTTTGTATTTGTGTGTTTGTCCTCTCTTCGCACCTTAACAGGAGTGGAGTGGATTCGGAGGTTGGAATAGTTTGTGACATGATTTGAAATGTTCTTGTTTGACTAGAAAATGCAGACTGCCTATAATGATAGTCACAAACTATTCCGAAGCCACTCCATTGTGATTCGATAGAAGTGTTCTTAAATTAGCAGAATTGACCCCCTGGTAAAGGTATTACGTAGGTCCTGGAATAGGATAATTTGGATACTTTAATATCCCGTAAAAATTAACGATTCTTGTGATATTATAGCGAACGCGGGTGAAACCACGGGGCGCTGCTAGTGCATTAGGTTCATGCCATCGAGAAGCAATTCCAACCCCAACGTTGATCAAAAGTCATTGATTTCCAATTCCCAACAAAGGCTTAGAAGTGACAAGCGTGTATTCGGCACTCCATTCGAACAAAGTGATGGTTGGGAGCGTCACAATATCTAAGTATACGTACACTAGTAAGTAACCTATAAACCTATGATCATAATGATTTCTACCTTGGTATACGTGCCTACGGGAATATTGGGATTCGCACCCCTCTGCTTGAGTGGCGGAGGTAAGCTGACTAATAATAATATTTATAATTCTAACTTACTTACTTGTTATCCACAGTACTTTAGTCATGTCGAGTGCGCTAACATGCGTTTTGTAGCCTTAGCTGACCGATAACGGTACCTACTTACGAATCCAATAAAAATAAAAATCAAATGGTATATGTTCGAACAATAACTTTAAAATATAACTACCTACTAACCTTATAACCTGACGTAGCACACAATTTTTATAGTTAGTAGGTAGGTTAGGTAGGTACTACCTACATCCCACACAACAACCTACCAGTAGGTACATATACGTAGTATCAGGGTTGGCACTAGGTAGGTGCCTACTAATAGGTAGGTACTATTAGGTATTCCTTAGGCTGTGCCGGTAGGTGCCCGATGTAAAAATTCAGCAACGTCACAGAGTAATAAACTAGTAGCAACGTGATATAATACTTTTATTTTTGGTTTCCCGCTAGAATATATTCTTCAATCTTCCTATCATCAATTTCATTACATTTTCATGGTAGGTACTTTTTGGGCGTTTCTTTATTTATGTATTGATATTTTTATATTCATTTACCAAACCGGTACCATAGGTAGCAGGATTTAGGGAAGAAACGTCTCATTTTCAAATTCCCGCCAAAACTGAACCGAGCATAGATAATTTTCATACCTCAACATAAAGTATGTATGACCTGTGGTCTGTCCTGGCTGTCACACATGCCAGAATACTGTGCTGTCAAATGTCACTGTCAAAAGCACTTTTTCGTTCATTCGCATTATTCATTCATTCGGCTTGCTTTGATTAGGTATCGATCGATCGTAAATAAAAATATTTCGCACATTCATCTTGTTTTTTTTTGTTCCCGTATCACGATGATGGAGACAAATCTTCAACATGAAGATTTGTTGATAAAACTACGCGCAAGGCTCAACGATGAGAAGATAAAGCTGTGGGAGTCACCGTATCTCCTGCCCGATGAAACGATATCACAAAGTTTGAAGGTGCGTTCTTTGTTTACTTTTCTCCTATTTTTATACCCGGTGCAATATAGAAGGAAAATAATGGAAAATACTTAACTGCATGACAACAAATCGGAGGGTCGTGACCTTCAGTACCTTTCAGAGCGAGCACTAATAGATTACTATAATAATTCACTTATGAAATGACGATTCATTTCTGAGAAATACTACTTAGTACTTTTATTATTACTAATAATTAGTACCTAGGCACCTATTTGGTATAAATATAGGGGGCCCTTCGTGTGACGCATTTAGCCGCAATACCTACAGTTGGTGCTTAAAAATGCATTCCCACCTAAGCCTGCTATATTTAGAATGAAATGTATGAAACCTTGAAAAAACCAACTTCAACAAGCAACACAATGTCTAACTAAAAGCAACAAATACATATCTGAAATGTAAAAAAAAATCGCCCACTGCTCAACATTGGCCTCTTCTATTGATCACCATGGAGCCCGATCTTCGGTTCTCATACTTATGTCTAGTCACCAAACATTCATTAATATTCTAATTAACAATGTGACAATCTATACTAAATTAATAGAAACTGGATCATATCTATAGTAAAACAAGTTTTAGGAATATGTTCATTTGTCATAGGAACCTCTTCGTCTCCACATTTCAGGACCTTGCGTCAAAGTATGCATTGGAACTGTCTTCCAGCCAAGATACCGTCCTCGCTGCTCTCCATGAGCTCCAACTGCACTCGCTGGAGCGTTCCAAAGCCAATGCAGAATTTAAGGAAACGGGGTTTGCCACATTCAGGGTACGAGCAACGGTGGCGGGAGAAAAGCCACAGGTCCTCACACTCCGGAGAAAGCTGGACATCATGGGCAGTGACCTGATTACTGCAGTGGCTGAACAGTTCAGTGTTGCCGACTCCAGGTCAGCATTTAGAATAGAAAATACTTTATTGCACACCAGTTAGAAAAATACACAAGGCATTACAGAAGGAGCTTTATCTATTATCTGATCAATCATTTCTTTCCTTAACTCGGTTACTGTTTTTTTTTTTCCATTAAATGTATTGCAAATTGTTTTATATCATTACTCTCCAATAAGCTAAAACGATTAACGGCATGTTTGGTGTAGTGACTGTGCAATCGGACTACTGCACTTAGTGTGAAATTATATGTCTGTAAGCAGTACCCACGATACAGGAGAAATCCGAGTGGGGCAATATTTTAAAACAAAGCTACAACTTAACACATACTTGTAAGCTGACATTACTGGTTTCACTTAATTTTAATGCTTATCTATATCATTTTACCTGCACTTCTGATCCAACCATCACAAATTACATTCACAGGGTGAAACTAATCTTCAACGGTAAGATGATCAAACCAACCCCAAGCCTGGAGGAGCAGGGTGTTAAGAATGGTGTTCAAATTATGGCGCTTATCATGGCTGGTGAGTATATTCTATATTACAGATAGATAAATACATAGATGAATCCCCTATTATTTATTTATATTTTTTCATCAATTAGTGATCTTATAAAAATATAATGGGTATTATTATTCACCATTATTATTATAAAAACAAATTGAAATCTAAAAACTACACGTAAATAAAACTAATCTAATAGGCCTCTATTTTTTCATCCATTCCATCTTGTAGTTATTGGTTACATGAATAATATAGCAGTGTTAGTAGTTACATAGTTATGTAGCTCTCTAACTTGTATGGTTCAGCTAGAATACAGGTATTTATGCTGAGTCTAAGTATTTCTACGACTGTGGTTCTCTTGAGTCCTAATAACTTAAATAGTGAAAATTAAATATAACTGACGGGTTTCCTTTTGTTCATTTCTGCATTACTTGGTGCCTGATACAAATACATTAGTATGAATTTCCTGGCCGTTAACTAAGGTTTCTTACATTTAGCAATCCTTATGTTACGTCAGATGTCCTTGGAACACCTGACAAACTGACACTACCACCTAATTTAACAAACAAACCATTTCCACTGAAACCATGTCGGCCATTCCTCAGAAACTCCAGAGGAAGTCAAGCAAGAGGACACCATGTACATGGAAATGAAGCAGACACGGGACGACGCAACACTGCTGTCCGAGTGTGTGGACGAACTGGCCGATGATGACGAGTATATGAAGGTGAGTGTCCGGACGACGAAGTGACTGAAATAGGAGTTTCTCAATTCAACAGTTTTATTTTTCGAATTCTGAGTGATCCCTAAAAGTTACCTTCAGTGATCACATTAGGGCTGTAAGATTTAATTTCCTATAATAAAAAAGATAACTAAATAGGACCCTTATTATAATTCCAGTTGGAAGATCAATCAGGCAACGCTATCCAGCTGCCCGCTGCGGAGAAGCGCTCCCTCCTCGTGGGGCTGACGCTGCACGAGCGGGGCCGGGGGCACATCAAGCGCCAGGAGTACGCCCAGGCGCTGGTGCTGCTGCTCGAGGCCGACAGGCTGTTCAGGTTGGCTTCTCACTTATTTGGTACACGGTGTGCGGGTTCCTTTCCAGAACTAGGCTAGATATCGGATAGCAGCTCTTGATGACGGGTGCTGGTTCAGCCACCCAATTGCCTCCAGCAGCTCATTGATGCCGTGCAAGATTGCAGGGTTCCCCGTGTTCCCAGTGCCACATCATCAATCAACTCCCACTATGCAAAGAAGTCTCTAAATGTTTCCCTCTACGCAGCGAGTGCCGCTCCTCGCTCCTGCAGTCCGTGGACAACTACGGCGTGCTGCAGGTGGACGTGGCGTGGTGCTACCTGGGGCTGCGGGCGCTGCGCGGCGCGGGGGACGCGGCGCGCCGCCTCGCCGCGGCGGAGCGCGCGCTGGCCCGCACCTACGGGGAGCGCGGCGAGCGGCTCCGGGCGCTCAAGGGGACGGACGGTACGCTCGGGGCGATGGAGCATTACTGACCACCTCGCTAGATATTATGCTGGTACACAAAAATCTGTCGCTTACTCCCTTTCAGTTAGTTTCGCAATCCTTGAAAGCTAGTTACATTCTAAGCTTGTTAATTACTTAACGGAAGTCCTGATCGGTATCCTCCCCACGGCTCGTCTACCCCACGCCTCCCCGGGCGGCTCATACTCCCCGTCGAACTCCCCCCCTCCCCCGGCTCACCTGCCCCCGCCTCCGCAGCGAACGAGCGCGTGCTGTTCATGCGGCTGTACCTGCTGCAGGGTATCGTGGCGTACCACCAGAACCAGCGCGGGGAGGCGCGCCGCCTGCTGCAGCGGGCCGAGGCGGAGGTCAACCGGCTGAGGGTCTGTTGGCTATAATACCGTTGTATTTTTTAAATTTTTGAGGGTTCAAGGGATACATGAGTGTTTTCCCGTATGCAGGTGGATGAGACTGCAGTGACGGCACTGATGGAGCTCGGATGGTCGGGCGCCGCCGCGCGGGCGGGGCTGCGGGCCGCGGGGGGGGACCTGCAGCGCGCGCACCACTACCTCGCCGAGCGCCGCGACACGCGCCGCCGGGCGCGCGACACGCACCGGGGGGAGAGGTACGGCACGGGGGGGTGCGGGCCGCGGGGGGGACCTGCAGCGCGCGCACCACTACCTCGCCGAGCGCCGCGACACGCGCCGCCGGGCGCGGGACACGCACCGGGGGGAGAGGTACGGCACGGGGGGGTGCGGGCCGCGGGGGGGGGGGGGGACCTGCAGCGCGCGCACCACTACCTCGCCGAGCGCCGCGACACGCGCCGCCGGGCGCGGGACACGCACCGGGGGGAGAGGTACGGCACGGGGGGGTGCGGGCCGCGGGGGGGGGGGGACCTGCAGCGCGCGCACCACTACCTCGCCGAGCGCCGCGACACGCGCCGCCGGGCGCGGGACACGCACCGGGGGGAGAGGTACGGCACGGGGGGGTGCGGGCCGCGGGGGGGGGGGGGGACCTGCAGCGCGCGCACCACTACCTCGCCGAGCGCCGCGACACGCGCCGCCGGGCGCGGGACACGCACCGGGGGGAGAGGTACGGCACGGGGGGGTGCGACCTAATCTGAGCAATGTATACTCCCTCCTCCCGCAGACAGCGGCGGCGGACGGAGGCGGGCGGCGCGGCGCCGCAGCTGGTGGCGGCGCTGGCGGCGATGGGCTACCCGCGGCGGCTGGCGGCGCGGGCGCTGCGCCGCTCGGGGAACCACGCGGCCGAGGCCGTGCGGATCATACAGGAGCAGCCGGAGCTGGTGAGCCACGCGGTGTACGCAGACAGAGACAGCTATACACGGCCGGTATCGGTAGTCTCTTTCCCACAAGAACGACAGGAATATTGAAATATCACTCGTGACGGAAAAGCATAGAGCAAGGGTATACTATTTGCAGCGCTTACTTGTGTGCCGTTTTTTTCATGGTCGGCTTAGTCCTCTGAGATACAAACCGTCTTACCACAAAATTTTAGACCAGAGTTAAACGGATGTTTCTAAAGTTTCGTTTCACAAAATCGACGTCTATAAGTCGCGTTTCCTTACTCAATCGTGGTTTTCCTAATTACTTTACTTGTGAATTAGTTATTGAGAAAAAGTGAGGGTTAAACATCAATTTGTGGAGACATTATTTAGACTCATCTGTTCAACTTTGGTTTCAATATTTTGTGGTAAGACTCAAAAAGGAGGGTTTTTTAAATCACATACCTACTATGTATGTTGTAAAAATAAACGCATCGGTGCGTGCCAGCACTTGAATTCGACTCGCTAACCCCCGCTAAGAAGGCAGAGGTTCCCCACTAGGCTATCGCCGCGTTTCGTCGTCAAGTAATCAGTTGGAATAATATTGTCGTCCGCAGTTGGAAGACGACAGCGACTCGTCGACCGACGACACCGACACGCCGAGCTCCGACGACTCCGCCGTGGAGCCCGACGACAGCCTCGTCGCTGAGGTAACAACGAAATAAACAGGGTGCAGGGTGGACACTCCATACAAAGGGCTGAATCGGACAAAAGACAAGCGAAACTGTACGCGAAGCGATAGCGACCGCGTTGCTACTCAATAGTTCACTCAACACCCACAATTTTTTATACCGTGGGTACCGCTTACAGACAATAATTGAACATACACATCACGCCCTGACCGTAAATGTTCCGGGCGGGAATCGTAAGCGCCCGCGCCCCCGAGCGCAGCAGTCCGATTGCTCGCCCACTACGCCAAACGTGCCGCCGCAATATGTCACACAAAATCCCCTATTGTGGTATCTCGCTTTAATTTAAATATAGAGTGGCCTTTCTTCTACCTAGCTAGGGTATTAATATTATAAGTATTGTAATAGAGGTTATTCAACTTTCGCGAACAGAAAACATTAGCTAAAAACGGGTCTAATTCGCGCGCAAACAAATATCAAAATATATAATTTGGACATACCTCGACGTTTCGGCCGAGTTACATCGGCCGTGGTCACGAGTAGACTCAATCTTCTCGTGACCACGGTCATTCGATATTTTGATATTTGTTTGTGCGCGAATTAGACCCGTTTTAAGCTAAATAAGGTATAGTATGGTGATAGTGTTCCTTCCTCAGCTGCAAGCCATGGGCTACGCGGCGGAGGCGTCCCGCGCGGCGCTGCGCCGGGCGCGGAACCAGCTCGGCGCCGCCCTGGACCTGCTGCTCGCCGCGGGGCAGGGCGCTGATGGTGAGCGCCACTATTCTTGCCGCGAATATTTATTGACATGTTGACGAATTATCTTGTTTTTTTTTTCGTCAATATCACGACTATTACCGCCCACTGGAGGCACGGGGTCACTAATCTCTCCAACAGAGACCCGTGACCCCGTGACCCCAGTGGAATGTCTATCGTTTCTTGAAGAAATA
This sequence comes from Hylaea fasciaria, assembly GCA_905147375.1. Taxonomy (NCBI): domain Eukaryota; kingdom Metazoa; phylum Arthropoda; class Insecta; order Lepidoptera; family Geometridae; genus Hylaea; species Hylaea fasciaria. Next base: position 9,577,249 of record LR990211.1, on the reverse strand, counting down.
TTTACGGATTACAAAGAATATTTATTGTAATTTTATAAAGTAATAATAATGAACCGACAATCGACATGAAGACAGAGAGTGAATGACTGACCGAACGAACGAGCCGAAGGAATGGAATCACAGGAACAATGTTGCCTGATTATATCAACTACTAGCGGTCAGTCCTGGCTTTCATTTATATCAAAAACTACGACAAAAAATAAATTTTCCGGGTTAATATAATATAATATTTATAGCCTTTGACACTTTGGCTTTCTATTGGTAAAATATTGTTCATAAGTGGTTCAGTAGATCCGCAGATTACACCATACAACCAAACAAACTTACCTCTTTATAATATTAGTATAGATATAGATCAAGAGTTATCTATCTATATAATGTGTTTGTGATTTTTTATTTATCTATAGATCCGGAACAAGACCCTACGACCAGCTCCGGCGCCGCCGGCAAGAGGAAGCACAGGATAAGCAGCCGCGATAAAAAGTAACTTTTTAAAATATAATAGAATTATCATTTCTATATATCAAAGAAAGTCGTGTTAGTTACACTATTTATAACTCAAGAACGACCGGACCGGACCGATTTTCATGATCTTCGCTTTGTTGGATTCGTCTCCGTTCCAAATAGCAGAATAAATGTAAAAACATTGGAGAAGTTTATGAAAAAAAACTGTGTGCGTGTAACCTTTACGCGCGATTGAAGTAAAACTTCTTTTCCGCTATTTTGATCCGCTATTTAACAGCAGAAACTGCGGAAACTACACAGACTATAGTAAGCGTTACTTCCGTCTGAACAAAAATCTGAGTTCCTCCCTAGTCGCGCCTAAAAAAGTTTTACTTCAAAATGTTAAATATCGTCGGTGGCCAGCAAGAAGTCACTAATTGCAAAAATCTAGTTCGTAGATAATCGCGTTTTAAACTTTTTTCGTACTTATAATCGGCATGGCTCATCAACGCTTATAGTTACAACAATGGTTTGTAGAAAGAAATTATTGACGTTTTTACTCTGCACCTGAATGTTCAATAAATTATTTAATTATCTTCAACGCTACTAAGATAGATAATAAAAAGTAAGTTAGTTAATTATAGCATAACCAAAAATAAAAACTTGGGTAAGAGGGATAACGAATAATGAATGCAAAAAGTAACTAAGTGACCTTGATGAAAAATGCTGTTCTGGTGAAATTGATATCACGCGTTAGTAAAACGATGTTCATAAATTACTCAAGTACCGTTAGTTAACTTTTATAGGCTGATTTTTTTACTTGAGAACTAGTTATGTACTTCTGACATTGTTGTATTATCTAGAAAACTTAAAAAATAGCTGTTTTTGTCTAACCATAAGGTAGATAACGGGCTTTAAAACACTTTGACATCATTAACTCATTTTGGCTAAAAATGTCACTTAGTGACTTCTTGCTGGCCACCGACGATATGATAATTCATTTTCTTACACATTTCGGGAATGGCTTGACAGTTGACAAGACAACTTTTGTCGGTCAGCTAGTGTGTAATAGAAACGCAATTATTATCACACTAGAAGCGCCTCGCGGTTTCACCCGTGGGAACCGTTAATTTTTACGGGATAAAAAGCAGCCTATGTCACCCGGGGATAGTGTAGCTTCCCAACGGTGAAAGCATTTTTCAAATCTGTTCCGTAATTTCGGAGCCTATTTAATGCAAAGAAACAGTCAAATCTTTCCTCTTTATAATATTAGTATATAGACAGTAAAGTTTCAATGAATACGCGCCCCTGTCTCTCATCCGCCCTTTTTAATTGCGAATATGCAAGCATTTGACCGCAGTCTCATCTGATGGTAAGTGATGACGCGGTCCAAGGTGGCCATGCCTGCCTAGAAAATCACTCTCGTCATGGAAACTCCCAGATTTTAATAATCGGGAAGCAAAGACGGCGGTAAAGTGTTTCCTGCTGCAAAATGGCAGTTTCAGTGCATTCACTTCTACTACTGCACAAAAACACAAAAACTGCATCCAGACTGCTGTTTTGCAGGTACCCACCTGCAAAACAGCAGTCTTCCAGCAGTCAGTCTCCCATGCAGGGCTTGTAATACCGGTATTTTATGAGAGCCAGTACTACCAGACATAAACCATGTACTATTAAGTTAGCACCGGTATTTATACTACAATCGGTACCTACCAAACAAGTATTGACATTAGAGTGACAAAACAGACGTAGTAAATGGATTCGTCACGCGTCGCTCATCTCATACGCTGCGGGTACGTGTATCGGTACTCGTCTGAAACCTGTATCCAGATAGTAGAGTCGCTAAGTACCGCCTCGTGCCGCAGGAAGCGGCTGCGGCTGGAGGCGCTGGCGCGGCTGCGGGCGCTGCTCCGCGGCGAGGAGGACGACTACCTCGACTCCTCGCTGCAGGAGGAGGAGGACTTCCTCGTGCAGTACAAGTCGCTGCTGTGACCGCGCCGCCGCCGCAGCCGCCGCCACGCCGCCGCGGTGGAAGGCAATGTCAGAACAGTGGGAGATGGCTCGGACGAGGTGTTTTTTCTTCTTTCATTTTGACTTTTGTGACGATTTTCTCTTCCTTAACATGACTAACAGTAAAAGTCCATTTTGTAACAAAAAATTGTTTATTACATAAAGATGTATTTTAAATAAAATATTAATATAAATCGTATGTATGAAGAAATATGAAATACATTATGCGTTAGTTTATTAGACTCCGTGTGCGCCAAACTATGCTAAAAGTTAATTTAAAAATCCAACTGTATTGCTTCCTCGTTAGTTTTTAAACCCCGACACAAACAGAGGCGTGTGTGCATCGTCGCTCTCATACGGATGGACCGGTTTTTATTTAGTTCCAAGTGTGAAGTGATATATTTTTCGTTCAAATTTTGTATACTAGGTATTTAGAGGTTTTTTGTGTCGGGGGTATTAAAATTTTAATGATAAGGTTTTGAAGTGAACACTAATATACCTAATAAATTGACTAACAACCAAGCTTAACTGAATCCAAATTCAGGGGATCGCGCGACGTCGCGTGCTATTATATTTTTTACATGAGGCTAACGCGTGGTTGTTTTTCGATGTGCACTCGAATACGAGTGTCTGTAAACGCGACATCGCGTGATCATTTGAGATATTAACATCTTAGATGAACTTATTCTGTATTTGTGCCATGTACTTAGTACTTATATATACGATATTTGTGTCTATTTACCCAAACTGTTTGGATCAATTTAGATATTATACAAACATACCTACGTCATTATAATATGTAAAATAAGTCATTTTACTCATCCAACGGATGTAAAAATTCTTGATTGAAATAAAAATATTATGACAATGTATTTTGTAAAATATGCCGTGATACGTTATTAAAAATTATAGGTATACTTTAATTTATTTTATTTTCTTGTTTATTGTAAAAGTCAATATTATTGCGTTTAAGAAAATGCATCAACCTGCGTCAAAAGACTTGAGTGGTGCCAGTTTAAACATTAATTAGTAATTTATGTATAATGCAAATAATTACAATTTGAAACGCAGTATGAATAATTAAATATCTTTATTTGCCTACCCAGGTAGGTAACACAAAAAGTTATTACCGTCTGCAAGTATGTCGTAAAAATATTCTGGCTGTGTAAACTTTACAATGTGAAAAACATCAATCCGCGTAAAAATGTCGGTAAGTACGTTTTTTGTTGACGCCGGATGTTTCTTTGTTATATTTAAAAATAACCGTCCGAAAAGGATCACTAATTGGCAATAAACTCCAAGAGTTCAAAGGCGTACAGACATCGCGAAGCATGCGTCGTGAACGGTTCGTGACGCGTGCCTCTACCCGAGGCATACGAGGGTTCGTGAATGCGTCCCGAACGACATAATATGCTCGAGCTGAGCACGCAAACAACCACGCACGGCGTTCGTGAGTAACAGATTGAGGGGCGTGCGTCCGTCACACGGAGCCTCACCTCGAGGCGTGCTCGACCTGAGGCAGCGTTCGCAACGATCGTATGAGGTGAATGCTCACAGTGAGCACACACCACACAGTCCGAGGCATGCGTGACGAACTGTTCGCGACGCATGCCTCGTGATGTCTTTCTGCTTTACTGCTTTCCTTATGTATCTATCTCTATATCTATATAGAAATGAATCCCTATTTCCCTTGGTCACGGCATCACGCGTGAACGGCTGGACCAATTTTTCTAATTCTTTTTTTGTTGTGTTCTTATGAAAGAGAAAAATAAAGTTTCGCGGAGCATCAGAAAATTTAAGAAAACTTAGCGATCATGTTAACTTGGATAGAGGGAAAGAGATAGAGTGAGAGTAGAGATAAAGAAGGGAGTGAGAAGGAAATAGATAGAGGGAGAGTGAGTGTGAGACATAGAGGGAAGAGAAAGATAGAAGAAGAGAGATAGATAGAGAGAGAGAGACAGAGTGAGAGGGAAAGATATAAATAGAGGAAGAGAGATAGGGAATGAGGGAGAGAGAGCGAGGCAAGTAGAGTGGATTATTAGAAAATGTAATAATCATATTCATTTTTCATATTTTACCTTCTTGACAGTACAAATGTCAATTTCTTGACTTTAAAGACAGGACAACGTCTGTCGAGTTCTTTATAAAAGCAAGCTTTGTAAATAACCGTCCGGCGGCTAACGGTCACTGATTGACGATGAACTCGACGAACATCACGTCCTCCTTGACGTAGTCGAACTTGTCGAGGCTGGTGTGCGGCACGAACACGTGCTGCCGCTTCAGCTGCGGCACGGACGCCAGCGCGTCGCTCGAGCCGCGCCGCGCCGCCTCGTCGTAGTCGTGGCGCGACGACGACGACTTGCGACGCAGCTGCAGCGACTTCACTATGTCCATCGCCTGCGGAACCAATGCGAAACGTGCCCTGATAGACCTCGATGATTAATTTAGAAAAGTTAATCTTTAAATTTGAGTGCTAAAGGGCGATTTTTGTAAGTCGATGATTTGAAGTCACTATAATAGATTCGGCCGGTTTTTTAATTCTTACTGCGTAGAAGGCAATCATGCTTTTTGTGTTAAAAGCTGTGAAGTTTTTTTTTATGTTGGTAGACAGAGTATGAGACAATAATACCATCATTTTTACAGTGATATTATAATCAGGGTTCGAGGATATATATCAATGGATATATATCACGATATATATCCGATATAATATATCCAACGGTTTTTTGTGATATATATCAATACAAAAAATGGTTTGAAATTTTTATATTATTAAGTAAATTTTGGCAGTTTGCTATGTGCTCTACTTCCCAAATGTAGATGGCGTTGGAGTAGAGTTAAAATATACTCCCTAATAGTAAGTTTCATGCTTAAATATTAACACTGAATAGCAGCATCTCACTGGCGATTGATAGTTCCATCGGCATCAATGGCGTTTGTTCGTCAGTGGACTACATAAAAAAAATTGCCACAAAAAAATTAGTTTTCGTGTGTTTATTCAAAGTACCTAGGTACTTGATATTATTAGATGATCTATTAGGTGATTTTTCCTGATTTATAAGAAGATTTTATGTCTTCAAGTAGATTTTTTGCTTTTAAATATATATTTAAACCAATAAAACAATAAAACATTGTAGTTTTATGTTTTAAGTAATATTTATGCTTCTAAAACACATATGCAATCAGTATACATACATAATACAATAAAATAATTATATGGCTTTTAAACAAAATGGATATATATCCAATTTTTGATATATATCGGATATATATCGGATATATATCATAAATATCCGATATTTTGATATTTATTATTGTTCTGTCTTCGTCTTACGAGATTTATATTACTTGTAGTAGCTCTGGCTACGCGTCATCCCACTCGCACATAGTTTAGCACCCTAAGAGAAAAAGAGATGGCACCACTCCAGTGTCATGCGCCATCTACTGCTAATCTCATTCGTTCGCGCGCGCGCACGCTCACCGCACGTAGGAATAAATAATATCACGATAATATATAATTATATTCAAAAGCATAGTGTCGTTATGCCGAAGAGGAATAGAAGCAAAGAGGATAGATGGAGAAGAAAACTAAAGAAGTATGAGGAAAAACTTCAGAATAAAGGTAAGGTACCTACCCTCAATAGCAGAAAAATTATCATCTCCGATCTAACACGCGATGTTAGGCTATAGAAACGTTTGCTTTGAACCAATACGAGATATTGGTCAATAGTTATTTTTGTTGGAGTTAATGCGTGATATTAACCAATATACTTATTATAAATATATTTTTGTGGCTACCATAGACCAGCGGGACTCGACATCTGGGTCGGAACGCTTGTCGCCGGATTTGCACCAGGGCCGCCACCTCCGGTCCCGAGTCATCAGACTGGATGACGCTGCGACCCATCGGTCGCCTCGTGCTGACACGCCACGCCGACGCTCTCGAGACGTCAGTCTGGATGGCGCCCCGTCTGGTCAGTCGTCACGTGCTGATACGCCGTGCCGACGCTCCCGAGACGATAGTCCGGATGGCAATGCCGCGACCCGTCGGTTGTCCCGTGCTGATAAGCCACGTCGCTGGTCCCGAGAGGTTAGTTCGGACCGCCCTGCGTCCCGTCTGTCGCTTCGTGCCGACATGCCGCCACTGCCACTCGACCCGGAGACGCCGTTGCTACCATCGCAGCATACGCATATTTCTGGCACTGTCCTATCTCCGGAGGTATCACCTGCGGAGGTCGCTACGCTTCCTACGGCTGATCCGGAACTATTGCAATCACTAGGAATATTCGAAGCAAAAAGTGATGAGTGGGGACCTGATATTCTGGAAGAGCTGGCAAGACGGTGGGAACCCTCCCTTAAAGACGGTATTAAAAAAGAACTAAGGGAAGAGATACATAAAAAATATCCGCTTCCAAAAAATTGCCCTCTGATGAAGCCACCTACCCTTAATCCGGAAATTTTAGCTGTCCTTAATGAATCAGCCAAAAATCGTGACGGTAGGCTAATGAAAAAACAGGCCCAGCTAGGCTGTGTCTTTACAATCCTAGGAAGGACGATGTCAGATATCCTGACAAAGTCGATAAGTACGCCCGAGGTATTAAGAAACCTAGCTGACATGGCAACGATATTGGCGGACTCTCATTACTCTGAGACTGAGACTAGACGTTCCCTCATAACGCCAATGCTCGATAAAGCATTTATCGAACCATTTAAACATCGGAAACGAGATAGCCATTTGTTTGGCGACAAACTCGGAGATTTTATTAAAACTTCTCGGGGTATACAGAAGACCGGTAAGCTGATACAACCTTCGAGTAATTTAAACCCGAAGGGCCCAGCGCCTCGCTACCAGCAGCTGCGACCGTTGCGACAAGTCCAGCGTGTCAGCGAGACGCGGGCACCTCAGTATCATCGCCGTGCCGCCTACCAACCGAACCAGAAACATGCACCACGGTTGCCGCCGCCGCTGCTGTCAGCGCAGACTGCCGCCACAGCGGCGCCACCGTACCGCAAGCAAGCGTTAACCAAACGCAAACAATAGACGAACAGGTACATGGAGGGCGTCTTAAGTACTTTGTCGAGGCATGGAAGAAAGTTACCAAAGATCAAAGCATTTTAAATACCATATCCGGTTATAAAATTCCCTTTTCTGAGGTGCCTTTTCAAATGAATAATACTTATTCTAATACATCGTTTGCAAAGTCGGATAAAATATACATAGCTAAGGAGTTATCAAGATTGCTCGAGTCAGGAGCTATACGGAAATGTAAACCGTGTGCAGGTCAATTCGTTTCTAGTATTTTTCTTGTTCCTAAAAGTAATGGCGAAAAGAGGCTTATTTTAAATCTCAAAAAGTTAAATAAATATGTGTACTCCGGTCACTTTAAAATGGAGGATATGAGAACAGCAATAAAATTAATGGCTCCAAACATTTACATGATAAAATTAGACCTCAAGGAGGCCTATTTCTTGGTTCCCATTCATAATGAACATACAAAATACCTTAGGTTCTATTTTGACTCAATTTTGTATGAATTTTTAGTTTTACCGTTTGGCCTAGCTTCCGCTCCACATGCGTTCACTAAACTTATGAAACCGGTTGCATCTTATCTGCGGGCACAAGGGTTCAAATCCGTTTTTTATCTTGACGATTGCTGCTGTTTCGGAAATAAATATGACGATTGCGTTAAGTGTCGTCATCAATTCATAAAATTATTCTCAAGGTTAGGTTTCGTTATAAACTACGACAAAAGTATTTTAGAACCTAGTAAAACTTGTCAGTTTTTAGGTTTCGTTTTAAATTCCATGGATATGTCACTGATGTTACCAGACCAGAAAAAACAGGATATTCTGTTACGTACCGAGCAAATGCTTCATACATCCTGTCTTTCCATTCGTAGTTTTGCTCGTTATCTAGGAATTCTCACAGCAGCTTGTCCAGCAGTTCCCTATGGCTGGTTATATACGAAGAAGTTTGAAAGGGTTAAATATTTAGCGTTATTAAACAATGATGACTATGACAAGATAATGGACGTTCCTGGTGATTTACGCGAAGATCTGTTATGGTGGAAAAGGTCTATTTTGATATCAAAAAATCCAATCAGATCAAGCAATTACGAACTTGAAATTTTTACCGACGCTTCAATGCTTGGTTGGGGAGCCGCATGCCTCGGCGAGAAGGCTGGTGGCTCTTGGAATTCAGAAGAAGCTGATCTTCATATAAATTACTTGGAACTTTTAGCAGCATTTTATGGTTTAAAGTCATTTGCTAAAAATTCTAGCCATTGTCAAATTTTAATGCGGATAGATAACACAACGGCTATTGCCTATATAAACAGAATGGGTGGTGTCCAATTCCCACACTTAAATAATATTGCTCGAAAAATCTGGACTTGGTGTGAAACACGTACAATTTTTCTTTTTGCTTCCTATATCAAATCATCTCTAAACGTGGAGGCAGATAGAGAGTCTAGAAATATAGATATAGAATGGGAATTACACCCGAACTCGTTTAAAGAAATCACAAATACATTTGGCATTCCAAAAATAGATCTGTTTGCTTCTAGGTTGAATTCAAAATGTGAAAAGTATATTTCATGGAAAAGGGACCCTTATGCCTACAATGTCGATGCTTTCACAGTTAAATGGGACATGTTTTTTTACGCGTTTCCTCCTTTTGCACTAATTCTAAAGGTTTTGCAGAAGATAACTGTTGATGAAGCTACGGGCATTGTCGTAGTACCAAACTGGCCATCACAGCCATGGTATCCTGTCTTTAAATCTTTGACTATTGGCAAAACTATAATACTCCCTCCTGATGAATTTCTTCTCTCTTCTAATTTCAGAGAGGTTCACCCTTTACGCCGACATCTTTCCCTGGCTGTGAGTATTTTATCAGGGAAGCGTTCATCAGACAACAAGTTCCTTCTTCTGCATTGACTATAATGATGTCTTCTTTGTCTAGAAGCACGATATCCCAATATACGTCCAGTTTCAAAGTATGGTGGCATTATTGTAGGGATAAAAATCTTGATCCTATGGAAATTTCCGTATATAATGTTTTGGATTTTTTATCGGAATGTCTCGGAAAAGGCTCTTCATACGGGACTTTGAATACCCATCGTTCTGCTTTGTCCCTTATTTCTAAAAATAAGGTAGGAGAAGACGAACGGACAAAAAGATTTTTTAAAGGGGTTTTTAAAATAAAACCAACATTCCCTAAGTACCACAGTATTTGGAACCCCAATATCGTGTTAGATTACCTGGCAGCCTGGTACCCAAATGAATCTTTGACTCTAGAACAACTTAGCAAGAAACTGGTCGTATTGTTGGCCTTGGCTACTGGACAAAGATGTCAAACCTTATCCTTAATCAAGAACTCGAATATTAAGGTACATAGCGATAGAATTGTTATAGTTATTACAGATATAACTAAAACATCCGCTGTAGGTAAATCGCCACCTATACTAGATTTGCCCTTTTTCAGACAACGTCCATCTATCTGTCCGGCAGAGACGTTGTTATTCTACAAGAGTAAAACAGACTCTAATAGGATTACTAACAGTGAACCAATAGACAATCTTGTTTTAACTTTTAAAAGGCCTTTTCATGGGGCATCATCGCAAACGGTTGGTCGATGGATAAAGCAAACGCTTGCCGCTAGTGGCATCGACACATCCATATTCGGAGCGCATAGCGTTCGCCATGCATCGACGTCGGCTGCACAGCTTGCTGGCGTTAGCGTCGATGTCATTCGGCGGACTGCTGGGTGGACTGAGCAGTCTAAAATATTTGCAAACTTTTATAAAAGACCAATTGTAGAATATGGTTCAAGTTTTGTTAATGCGATATTTTCTCAAAATAATATAGAAAATACCTGATTTATTGATTTGCGAAATTGTAATTTCGTTATGAATGTACTCGAATACTTAGTTGATTAAGTTTCTACCTACTTACTTAATTAATAAACCCTGAATAACTTCATCTAATTTACAAATGTTTTTTACTTATTTTAACAACATTGACTATTCTCTAAACATCTACAAGTAATATAAATCTCGTAAGACGAAGACAGAACAATTAAATGATCAAACGAACTTACCTGAAGTGAAGTTCGATCCTTAATTGTTCTGTCTTCGTCGAAGAGATTTAGGATCCCTCCCAGCCCTGGGTCTAAAGACTATTTCCCTTAAGTTCAATGTTGTAAGCTTTGATATTCAGGCAGTTTACCTATTTCTCTGAACTAAAATGAGATTAGCAGTAGATGGCGCATGACACTGGAGTGGTGCCATCTCTTTTTCTCTTAGGGTGCTAAACTATGTGCGAGTGGGATGACGCGTAGCCAGAGCTACTACAAGTAATATAAATCTCTTCGACGAAGACAGAACAATTAAGGATCGAACTTCACTTCAGGTAAGTTCGTTTGATCATTTAATAAATATCGCATATTTTCGAACCCTGATTATAATACGACTTATGATATTTAAATCACCGATGTCTTCGAAAATTACCCCCCAGAGCGAATTTAACAAGATTCTAGGGCTCAAATTCGCGTTATCTTTAACTTGAACAGGTGTATAGGATGGAACGCGGAGGACGAGAATTCAAATACAAAAACCGGCCTTTTCGCTCGGCCTACACGGACAGGGTTAAAACCGATTGGGACGCACCTGTCTTCGGTTCACCGCCTGGTCTTTCAGTATGATGCTGATGGAGAGGTCGCACGGCCACTCCAGCAGCGCGTCGTACGGCCCGCCCACCATCCGCACCGTGCTGGTGATGTGCCGACCCTTCCACTTGCCGATGCCGTTGAGGTTCACCTCTGCCTAGAGAACGGGTTTTTTTTTGTTCTTTATAGGCTAGTTAGTATTTGAACACTGTCCCACCTGGTCTTAGGTGACAAAGAGGTCGTAGGTGGTAAACATGATGGGCTTAGAATGAGACTGACTCTCGAGGCCCGCTGCCGGAACAACATGATAGAGATTTTGGCGAAATATTTCTACTTGAAGGAAGGTCACTTGAATCCTCCTGGATCTTTACGGCTCTTTGTGGATGTATGGAATGAAAAGAGATAGCAGGGTTTTAGTGTTGCGGACGGGGTATTAATAGGTATTTTCCGGTATGTACCTAGTCCTGCCTGTCCAAATAGTTTAAAAGGATGTCTTTTCGTTATTTAGAGTTTAGTATAGTGGAACGGAAGCTTTGCAGTAGGTAGTGCAGTTTATGTCGGTTGTGAATCCCGGATTTCCAATGTCATCATGAGATTAAATAAAGATTGAAAGAGAAAATCCATACTTACATTGGAATGCCTTTATGAAATTTCTTGCATAACAGTCTGCTAGATTAACCCCCGGTTTCTAGAACGCTAGTTGGCTTTGACAGTAGATTAAAACTATCGTTGTCTCTATCTAACACTAAACAAATGACAAGGATGGCAATAGAATTAATCTGTTGTCAACGTTGACTGACGTTTCAGAAACTGGGGGTAAGTCTCCGTGGCAAACCGACTAAATTGAAACTTTATTAAATTAGCAGACTTGGGCAATAGGTCAGAAGAGACGGAGAAAGAAGATTGAGACCGAATTGGAACCAGAAAATGAGAAAAGAGAAGATTGGTACTGAGTTAGTTTCCCATGCTTCGTATAAAGGGAGACCTTTATTCGAAGCAAGGAACACTCGCTCAGTGACGCTTCGGTGGACGACGCTGATACACGGGACCACTGGTGAGAATAATATTATGTAATTTTGGCATAAATGACGGTTCTAAAGGAGAAAAACGTGACGCTCTAACTAGCAATCACTTTTACTTGGAACGTAGGAACTGCTTTCTGCGCTTTGACTCCGGTCAACTGGGGCTGGTTAAAGTACCTACAGGTATGTCATTTTGCATAATTCAGCAGGACCAGCCCTGAGAGTGTCACTGGTCTTCCTACTTTGATATTGTCGTTGCATCTCGATTTTATGAGAACAATACGGTTTGTTATAACAATGAGATTTTGTATCAATTCTAAATATTGGCCTCAGTAGTCGAATACAAGGGAACGTACATACGCTTTATTTAATTCTTTATAAACGCTATCGCTGGTCATAATATTACAAAATGGTAACCGATTTTGAAAATCGTAACGCAAACAATTTTGTATGGATAATGGATTTGACATTTGGTGTTAATGGCTCACTTTCTAATTCAAATTCTCAATTCAATCTGTTGGTGATAAAGGTAATTTGATCTTAGAAACGAACACAAGAGGTACGGTTCTTGTGACATAGTGTATGAGTCGTTTTGATCCCTAGAACAACTCATCTTGGTATGAAGCTTTCTATGATCGAGCTTTCTTTTCTTTTATTTATATGGTATTTACTGCGAGTACTCACTTCTCCAAGCCTAACGACACAACCAACCTTAAGCGTGTATCCGTATTTACTGGTCCGGAACAGGGGGCTAGTCAGGACTGCGTCGGTCTCTTTTGCTTCCTTCATCCGAGATTGGAACTGCTCTATTCTCCAAATCATATGACCTACAAGAAAATACTCTCAAGAGATTTCGGGCTAAAGAGGTCACGAATCAGGAGAATTGTGTCTTTCCTGAAAATATATCTCTTGGGGCATAGATGTATTTTGAATTCGAAAATGATTGTAACTTCTTTCTATATCCCCGTCTTACAAGCCCAACTTACCATTATCACTGCCAAGCTCCAGCCCGTCAAAGCTGGCCCTGGACTGGAAATCAGCCAGTTCAGTCCTCAGTTTGTGATAGGACTTGGTGAGCGCGCGCAGGTCACGTGAAACCAGGTCCATCCGCGCAGACTGCTCGGCAGACTCGGCCCGGGCGTCCGCCGTGGTCACTTCTAGGACCGCCACACGGTCTATCGACTGGAAACATGCAATAGCAGCACTTTACCATCAAGCGGTGCAAGATAAATGGGGATAATTAATAATACCTATCAATCGTACCAGATTGATTGGGGTGTTCCTAATTTTTTATAAGATAAACTACTTCAATAAATATTCATTTCATTTATGGCACTAATGAACCAGAGAGCTGGTGAGCGTCGGGCAAGACAGAACTGATTGAGGGGACATAAGTCACCGCAGTTGTTAGCTGCCTCTTAATTTTCTATCCATGGCTTTCGACACACGTGTTTTTGTTATAGTTGACAATGTATCGTTTTCTAGCCCTCCAAGATGAGGCTTGACTCTCTAAGAAACCTAGATTACATTTTGGGGAGTGATAGCTCACTGGTCTTTCAGGAACGCTGTTCTCCAGCTGCATCCTCAGCGCTGCTAGCTGCCCCAGCTGTTCCGAAGAGCGCCGCGCTTCCGCTAGCTCAGCTTCTAAAGCGGCTCGACTCTCGGCGTTTCTTTCGCGTTCTTCTTCTACCATCTGTCTCACGTAGCTTATCACTTCCTCTGTAAAAGACGATGGGATTACATTAGAAGTCGTCATTTAATTAGAAGCCAATACCTTTGCATATCTTTGACTACGCTACGTCGTCTCTGGACACCAGGCGAGATATTGGTTAATATATCTTAGGCAAAGCTTACCTATAGCCAAAGCTCTGCACTTTCAGGAAATGAAAGGTGAAGATTCAAATAGGTACCACGTATGTTATCGGCTCGAAGTTTCCTCTCATTCTGTTCCTGTACCAGACTGGTGACTCCAAGGTGAATTAGCTTTGTCAGCTGCTGAGTTTCCAGCTCCTTACCAAGTTTGTTAACCGCACGGATCCTGGTGGCATGCTGTGTCAGCGCCTGTTCCAGAAGTTCCCTTTCGTTCTGTTCGTGCACTAGGCTGCTGACAGCACTCTCCAGCCGCATCACCGTGGTCAGCTGCTGGCTTTGAAGCTCCTGCAGAACCGCGCACGCCGGGAAATCAATGCCGTGGTTAATGGGAGTACGAAATATAACTAGAAAGTTTTCGGAAAGCGGACCATCTCGGAAGTGACCCATAGTTTTCACCTGCCAAACAGTATTATGTTTTACTATGCACGCTCAGAGGACATTTTACCATTCATATTTTATTTGACTTAAAAGTGTCATGGGCGATGAGCGCATTGTATTGCTGCGCTAGACTTGCACCGGACTTTTTATGGCCAGAAGTAGCGTTTACCATTAGATGAAAAGACTGATGTCTTTCCTTTTTTCTAGCTAACAAGGTTCTTCTACAAATCAGTAGACTGGCTAGATTAAAAACAGCTTGGTTCAGTTCTCGACGAGAAACCTGCATGATGGCGTGGTACCTGCAAGGCCAGCTGCACATTGGCCAGGTCGTGCTTGAACTGCGCAGCCCAATTGGCCGACCTCTCGGCCTCATCATCCACAGCCGCGCGGAGGGAGACCAGGGTCGAGAGGAAATGCTGGCTGCGTTCGTCCACGAGGATCAGCTTGGAGCGGAGGGTTTCGATCTCGGATGTCTGGACGTCGCGGTGGTTAGACTCCTCTGTGAGGACCAGTCTAGAAGCCAAAGATAAGTATTCATTTTCGTTTTCATTACCTGTGACTTTTCTAGTCCTGAAACACTAGGATTCTCTGTGCTGTCTTTGATATCAAAGTCCTCGATAACCATGGCCATACGTCATACACCCAGCAGATAAGACATTTAACTCAAAATCCGGGATGAAAAGGGACAGTGTATACAAATACACAAAGGAGTTAGTAAGATAAGTAGGTAGTACGATGATGTTTTGTCTTTGTCGGCGTATCTATTTTTTGCTGTGCTGCAGATTAAACCAATCTTGACATTTTAGAATGTCGCACGAATGATTGGAACACCACCTAAATAACGTGTAGAGTTTGGCCAACGAAAGCTGACCACGAATTATTTTCTAAACTTTTAATATGGCAATATTTTAGGACTGTCAAAATTGTCACATTGACGTTTCGTACTTGAGTCATCTTGTGTTTACGTGCATCTTATTTTCGGTGGTTCTATTTAAAATAATGCCGAAAACAATCAAAAGTTCGACGAGGAAGCTTCTATTTACTATGATTAACAAATATAAAGACGTAAAAAGTGATTTAAATCAGAAATCTGCAGAGAAAATACGACGACTGGATTCCATCATTTCACTTTTAGGTTAGTTTTTTGAATTTCTAAATATCAACTTGATACTTTTCGACTATTTTGTTTTTGACTAATTTTTCACGGTGTATCTACTTTTCAGGAAGAAGTACACTGATCATGTACTAAATGTTGAACATCAGTACAAATTAAGGGACCGTGTTGTTGAAAATGAACTTGAACGGTTCGTAATACATGTTGGGGCACACTAGCAGTAGCAGCGAAGAAAGCAATAAAGATGATACAATATTATCAGGTGTAGAGTTCTTGGAATCCGATTTCGACTATGACTTATAACCCCTATGTTTTGTGTTTATTTAATTGTGTCATCACATCAGTGGTATCTGTTTCATTAAATAAACCTGTAGTAATAACGACGTTTTCTTTCATTCAACTTTTTCTACAATTATGTAAAAAAACCCGTCCGATCCGAAAGGGGCTTAAAGGCCACATGACTCTCAGTACGATACCTAACAACACCCTGAGGGATCGGACAGGGTTTTTTTTACATGATGTTGTCTTGAATAATAAATAGTATCAACTCCGTTTAAGCAGTGCATAGACAGTGTTGCACGCTCTTGATTTTTTAAAATTCCCGCCTTTTTTCTTGGACAGCTTTCGTTGGTCAAACTCTATTAAATGTGGTGTATATATCATACACCGTACTCGACCCATAATAGTGGTTATTGACTGACGCCTTTTTCTCATTGCATCTATTGCGTTGTGTCACCGAGCACACCATGGAGGTCGACGTTCTTACTTGATCGTAGCCAGCTCCTTCTCCAGATAGGAGACGCAATCATCCAAGGGCACCTCCCGCGGAGACCACGTGTGCACCTTCACCGGCGGGCTGGGGGCCGGGGTGCTGGCGTGGCTCGGCACGGTGGCGTTACGACCCTGGAATACATCAAGAGAAACACCATAGGTAGTTACTTATAAAGATAAAATGAACAATTGATCGACGGGAACTGGATCTAAAATCGACTTACAAGGTTTGATCCAGCTTATAATAATTCTAGAGGATTTAAGTCCACAACCTCATACTGCGCAGGTGCACATTGCCGACTTGCACATCGGACTGATCATATTATTATGTCGAGAGGCTCAGGCGCATGGCATATACTGTACTGTACATGGTTGGTTTCGCCAAATCACGCCGCCCCTCTCGTTAAACAAGACGAAACATTCGAATCAAAAATATTACGGTCCCTTTTTCAGTATCGTGTCAAATCCTCTGCTTAGCTCTACCTCATACGTTAACAACTTTATTGTTGAATGTTTTCACAAAGTGTAAGTGCTCCATCAAAGGACCCGCCCTTTACAAGTCTACTCATCCAAACTATCCAAAACACCTAGTAAACACAACTACCGGAACACTGACTAATCTGCATATCAACTGCAGAATCTAAGCAATTCTTTGCCATGTCTTTAGCTTCGGTCAATAAGATTTTACGTCTAACCAGTTATAGCCAGCCGCAGAACATACTTTTTCCATCTTGGGACAGTCCTTGACGTGCGTCACCTTGTGCTTCCGCTGGATCCAGGCGCCGCACCGAAGCGGGCACTGCTCCAGGATACTGCCGCATTGCTTCAGGTGGTTCTACAGACAGTCACAACAATCCGACTTGAGCTGCCCTGATCACTGTTTTTTTAATTAGGTTCGTTGGAACCGAAGTCTCACTTGGACCATTATGTGACTGAAATTCGACTATTTACAATGTTTCAATGTAGTTGCCGAGGGTAGGTATGCGTTGAACATTTTTAGATTCATTGGAATCCATTTATATAAACGCTACGGCTTTGCAAAAAGGTTACAAGATCAAGATAATATTACTGAGTAGGCACATAATTTGAAATCCATGGCATGACATAAGTAGCAGCTGTGTAGATATACCTAATGATCGACATGACTTCGTAAGTATATACGAATTATTATACTTACCTACGTTCAACATGTTATTAGAGTAGCGTGAAGGTTAAAAACCAGTAAGATGTTAAAAAACCTGCCTCCGCAAATCTAACCAGCAATCCTTTCGGGCAGAAAGTAAACAGGTTCTTGTTCAGATAAAAAATGCACTACGACTAAATAAATACTAAAAATAAATAAGCATTGACAGCTTTGGATAACGAGCGATAACGACGTTCCGTGAATCTTATCAAAAACAATTCAGGATAAAATGTTTTGCAATATGCTTGCTGTAGATTACCTCAATTGATGAAAAATTAGAATTGGAAAACCACGATGCGAGCGCAGAGTCATACTTAGAAGTCTAGAACTTCTAGAAGATTTCTCAAGACTGTTCTTAGAAGAAAGAGTTTCTTTCTAAGTCAGTCTGAGCACATCAATTATGATTACGAGATACAGCACATAAAATAAATAGCTAGGCGAAACACAACATTCAAATGACAGCACGTGGGTAGCGGTAGCAGACTCGCCAATGAGTTACCTGCAGCTGTCCCATTTCGAACAGCTCATTGCAGAAGTAGCAAGGGCTGTCCTTCCCATTCCTCACCCCCATCAGGGTCACTTCATCCCCCTTCTTGCTTAAATTCATTTTTAACGCCAATAAACTTTTCACTTCACAATAAACACTATTGATTGATGCCAAAATACATTTGCGGTGATAGTAATAATGTCTTTGAGGTATATTAATAGGTAATTACGAAAAAAACTTGTTTGGTATTAATTGATGGCATATTAAATATTTCATTATCACTTCTTTACCATCGCGACACAACTAGAATGTTTTTAGTCCACACTGTCATGGTTTTCAGCTCTGAAACTTGAAACTGCAGATTTTCGGATAAATCGATATATATATTTTTGCTCTACGTCTGCCTATTATTCTGAATATCACCCACATATAGATTTATCTTTGATTTCACCAAAATATCTGAACATTCTGTCTTCAGCCCGAAATGGTTGTGGCATGAGTTACCTATTTGAGTCGCAATGGCTTTGTGTGATGTGATTCAGCCGGTTATCAGTTATCTGGCATTATGATACGCGATATGGGGCGTTGTTGTTGATAACGATTCATGTTGCAAATACTTTTGTAGGTCAAGGTAAAGGGCCTAAAATTGGTGTATAGGGCTCTTGTGACCTGCTGACTGATGACAAGAAATTAAGTACCAATATACGTTCTACCTTAATTATGGTATTCACTTCAAAAACGTTAACTTTCAGAACATAGGGAGACACGCAGTTAGATTATTATAGATAGAACCTCTAAATCGCCTTTGCAAAACAGGCTTTTTTGTTCAAAATTCTTCTGTTATTATGATGTATAATATCTAAACTCTAACCATTCGTCTACCTAATTATGCAGGTATAACATAAAGTATAACATGAAAAAGAGAACTAAATAGGTACTTAAGCTTTCTCTCCCGCAAAAAATCGACTGATTATTATTCGCCTAAGCGAATAAGCTCTATAAATAAAATAAAAAAATAGACGTATAAAAGATCGACAAAAGGTCATACGTTGTAGGTAGGTAGGTACATCGTTGTTTATGACAGTACATGATATTTAGCAAAGCTAATGAACATATCAAGCAAGACAATACAGGAAAATATTTCCAAAATATAATTAGACACATTTCCGTGAACTTCAATATTCATGGTGTTGTGAGAAGTAGCTCGTCTCAGCGTGATCACAGCGCAATGCCGCGCAAGATTTGCAATGCAAATTTCCGTGTGGCACTGCTACTGTAATGGGCAGGCGACATCATCATAGTTAATTTTATAAATAAAACTAGCTGACCCGACAGACGTTGTCCTGTCAGTGTCTCTATGGGAAAAAGCTTCCTCTCCTTATATCTCTCTCCCTCTAGTCCCTCTATATATATATATCTCTTTCCTTCGTACTCCATCTCTCTCCCTCTATATCCATCTCTTTCAGAGTTTTCCCAGAATTAGTGTCAGATGTCAACTGTACAACCCGATTTTATCAGATAGACTTTTCCCAGTTTTAATTTTTTTCCCGTGGTAGGTAATGGGATAAATAGTATCCTATATCCTTCTCCTGGTTCTCAGCTACCTTCCTACAAATTTTCAGCCAAATCGTTTCAGCCGTTCTTGAATTATAAAAAGTGTAACTAACACGACTTTCTTTTATTAATAATAAATATCTGGATGACCGAGGTTTGCTCGGTATTTTTTTTTTTTAATAAATTGTGTTTTTTGGAAATTATATTTAAGTACTAATTACTAATAAAATGATGAAATATGGATAATATTTTTCGATCTTACCGATAGAATAAAAGATAATATAAAAAAATATGAACTGGTTATTTAAATAAAAAAATCATAAAAAACACGAATAAAATGACATTTTCTAAAAATGATTCCTAGCTAGATCGATTTATCGCCCCCGAAACCCCCTATATACCTACTGAATTTCATGAAAATCGTTGGAGCCGATTCCGAGATTCCAATTATATATATATAAGTACATATATTATTATGTATACAAGAATTGCTCATTTAAAGATATAAGATAAAGTGCAAATTGACTCTTTGACGTTAGGAACATACCTACATTGTTTAAACAACAGTGAGTGCTTGTAATTGAATATGAACATTATAGAATAGCAATAAAGCTCGTTTTAGTTAGAAAACGTTGGTATGGGAAAAAGAAAAGGGCTGTTTTTAGGGGTTTTCCAGCAATTATTCGATTTTTTCTCACCGTAAAAACCATCTTTGAGCTACAACGAACATTTAAAAAAAAGAATTGTCCAAATTGGTCCAGGCGTTGTTGAGTTATACGCTTACCAACACATTTTAAGATTTATTTTTATATTATAGATAAATCAGGTAGGTAAACGACATACTCGTCTCATTGCCTCGTTAAGAACGCTTAGGAATAAAGGAAATAAATACTACGTAAGGTTTAACGCTGCTCAAACCAATATATCGTAGTTAAGACGATTTTTTAAGGCAAAAAATCCATCTCTTTTTCTCCAACAAATTGCGATGTCACTGTAATTGATGTATTAAGACTTAATGTGCAAATGCATTAAATAATTGAATTGAACCTGTACCATCGTGAAGATTTGGAAATAGATTGTATAATCATCATTACAGAGCATATTTACTTATTACCATTCCGTTTTTTTAGTCCGCACTTTTTATTGGCTTTATTTTATATACCTACTCGTATATATCAAGTTTGCTTCACACACGAACCTTTAATAACCATTAGTTTTTGTTCATATAAATTAGCGCAAAAGTTTTTATGACGAAACAACATACAACTACTTAATTTTTGAAAGTATACATACTTAATAATTAATTAGACCCGGATGTGATTACGCCTTACGAGATTTTACGAAACATTTTCTTCAAAACATGACCTTAGGTATATATCTAACTCAAGTCCCTGCATCAAATCCGGTCCAGTAGTTCAAATAAGAAATGACAATAATTGCAAAAGGCGATTCCACATAATTACACATACCAAAAACTACTCGATGATTCAGCGATAAAATCCGCTTGTAAAAAAATATCTGATGAGATATCGTACCTACCTAGGCTACTATGTGCAATATTACAACGGTCAAGCTTACTTGCGGATGGATTTTTGCAAATACAAGGTGCTTTTTTATTGTAGGTATTATTATTTAACTGCATTCCACGGTTTCAACCGCAAAATGTCAGTTTCCCTAGGAACATAAAACATAGCCTCTGTCAATAGGTAAAAGTGTATTAAATAAGTAGGATATTATGCTTGTCCCTACTGCTAAATTTGTTGGTGGGGGATTCTGGGGATATAAATGCACATCGTGCCTACTAGTGACAGAATACTTATTCACAATCGAATCAGTACTTAATACAAGAATTACAGAATCTCTGCATTTTCTCGGGACATAACATAAAGTCCCTCAGGATTAGGTGGTAACTTTACTATCAATGAAATATTTTTTAGAATCGTACTAGATAATACGTATAGTGGTGCGTAAGCGGTGGTAGCCTAGTGAGCGTACGTTCGCCTGCCAAAACGGAGGTGGCTAGTTCAAATCCCAGTGCAGACACGTACCAATGAGTTTCATGTTAAAAAAAACATATGTGTGTAATTATCACTCGCTTTTCGGGGAAGGAAAACATCGTTAGGAAGCCAACATGCCCGAGAATTATTTCGGAGGCATGTCTCCACCAATCCGGATTAGGCCCCCGTGGTGGATTATTATGGCCTAACCTTCCTCACTATTATAGTAGTAGCTATTCCAGAGATTAGCCGTGACAAAAAACTTGTATGAAATTATAGAAACCTCTTTATTTGTTAGTGTTGATGTATAAATAGATCAAATTATGTTGTTTTGATGGTATCAAGCCGAGCGTTTCCACGATGTTGCGATGACGAGACGCTTTTCGAGATAACAATTACCATTTAATGGGAGCTCAAAGTCAGTCGGTGTGTCTACTTGGGTGTATATATTTTTTATAGCAGTTTTCAACATTATAATATAATATGTAGGTAGATTGAAGAGAAACAAAAATATCCACCTGGAGATTTAAGAGGAAAAATAAGTGTCTAGCTACAGATCACTACCGGTGGATTAAAGAGGAAAAAAAATGTCCATAATGCATCGGTGGGTTTAAGTGGAGAGAAAGATGTCCGCGGATCCACTTTTAGCCTAACGCAGATTCAGATGGAAGTGGCCTTCTAAAGTGTATTTAATTCTGTGGTGGAGGGATGAAAACTTACTAGGCATTACTCTTGAATCAGGTAGATTTGTTTACCTACTAAACTAAGTTAGATAATTCATTCATCAAGAATTTAACTAACTAAACTTAATTATATATCAGGGGGTGCTACACCGACAGCACGCCTTTCCTCATTGTTCAGCTAAGACCCTAATAGTAACCATTCGTTGAATGCCTGAAAATCGGAAAGGCTATGGCTCTAGGGGGGTTTTAAATTACCAATTAGAGATACTGTTGTTTTAACGGACTCTTTTTACTTATTATATTTTTGTTGTCGAAAAACTTTTGTAATTTGCCGTTACATTACAAAGTCCACTGGCATAACCATAATAATGCCTAAGTAGTTAAATATTCAGTTATTATTAGAACTTTTGACGTGACTTGGGTGGCTGTTGTCATATTATGGCCTAATGCTTTGAGTGTGTTTCCTGTAACGTGAGCAAATAGCTAAAAGTTTATAAAGCGTGGAAACAAAAATGTGAACCTTGTTTAGCTGGATCATCTATTAATTGAAGAAATATTTAATATGAATTTGTGATCAGTTGTTATAAACAAACAAGTACTATATGTTATTTCGAAATCATGGTCCCGCGATGCAGCGTCAAGCACGTAGTAGGTAGGATATATAAATATTTTATATTATCTGCCTATCATTAGGTACTCGTATACTTAGATAACAATTTGTAACAAAAATAAATCAATATATACATTTCCGCGAAAACAATACCAGTTTTAGCCGATCGTGTCCAGCGTTCGAAGAACAGACGTAGGCAGACATAATAAATTATGCTCCAAAGTTCCAACTTGTGGTTAGTGCCATCCGCTGCAACCTTTGATTAGAAGCTGCGCGCACGCAATCGATTTACCTGCCTGTCAGACTACCTTACCTCAGTATCACTCTGCCCTCTGAGGTGGACGCACGTCTCGCGTCCTCGCAGTTACGAAACACGCGCTTTTAACACTGTGTTCGATCTGAAGTAAAGTGCTGTGCTCTGTGCAAAAAGAAGGTTTTTTCTCAAAGAGGATTGAGTGTGTGAGTATTTTTTTATTACTTTTATGACGTATGAAGGTAGGTAGGAGTAGGAACTTCTTAGCTACAATTTATTATTGTGATGGGCCTTGAATTTTGTACAAAGATGCAAATAACTTTATGATAATAATTATGTAAATGTCAGATTGCAATATTTCAATGAATAGAAGATTTCGTTCTTTACGTTGTAACTTTTGGGGTGTCTTTTAAGGGATCATTCTATCTAGGTATGTATATTGTTAGATATCTATGGAAATTTGAAACAGGACTGTTACATTACAGCGTAATAAAGTTATATGTATATTTAAGTTGTTAGGCAACTTTAGAAACGTTAGATTTTAAAATGTCCCAAGAGATTTGCTGCCCCACGTTAATTTTTTTGTAAGATGTAGGTAGAGATACGTAACCATGGTAGGTACGCCAATTACTTATAATGTTAAACGGTCTAATTGTGAGCAATCCCTTACCACATTGAATACCTAATGGTTAACGTAATAAGTAAGTAGACATAATCTTTTGTATTCTAGACGGTAGGTGTTATAAACGTTAACGTCTTGTTTTTAGTGTAGCTTCAGGAACTGTTTCCACAAGGTTTGACGCACGGTATTTCGGTCTTCTCATATTTAGCACAGGTTAAGTTGGCTGAGATGGTCTATTGTTTATCAATTTAAATCCGAATTCTTAGCCTTTATCTAAATAAAGCCTAAGAATTCACGTCACAAATTCAGTCACGTGTGATTTTCGATCTCTGATGTGGATAAGAGACTATTATACTTAATATATTTTTAAAGTCCTTGCCATTAAAACGTATTAATTATTCACAACAGTAAGATGAAATAATAAACATTTATTTATAAACATCCTTGTTTTTTGGTAAGGTCATACGGCCTGGAACTTGATAAAGGTAGGTAGGCAAACAACCTAGTAATAGAGTAAGATAGGTACCATGGTATATTATTATTAAATAGGTACCTACTTAAGGTGATTTATAACTTTAGAAGCAGTGTTTAAAACGTCGCGTGTCGTAACAAATATAGTTGGATAGGGTTTCCACGAGAATAGGTACTTACTTACTTATGAGAATCCGCTAAAACGATCTCATAAAACTCCATTGTATACTACTAATAATAACTTAGTTTTTTTAATTTTTGTTATAGCAACTTTCTATACTTAATTATCATTATTTTCATCAATAAATTAAGTTTGCCGAAGCGCATTAACTTTAATCGTAGCATGTCGTAGTACTGTATTATGTAGATAAGCTCGACATTTTTTACCAAAAGAAACCTTTGACAATATTGATTTGATAATAAAGCCGAACACATACCTACGTAGGCCTCGGCAATACGATCTTGTATCGTTTCCCACAAATGTGTTGAAATAATATCAGCTCTCGTCGGCACGGCCTATTGTCTTTTGTTGGTGCAATACTGACAATCGGCGAGAAATCACCTCGCAATTACAGGACTGAGAATTAACTAGTCTACCTATGTCGGCATTACTCGTATAATCACCTATTTACACTATACTGATTGAGTTTAAAGTATAACTAGTTACTGAAAAAGCTTATAAATAACCGATTCCTACACCCCATACTTATAAAAAAAAATCGAATCTTCGGATTTCTATATAATATTGTACAACGCACAAGAATAATTATTATAAAAATAATGTAAAATGTTAGCAGATACCTAATCTGGAAAGAAGAAAATATTTTCTTTGAAGCTGTATTTATTTTTTTCTTTATGCGAGATCGTGTGTATTATGAGGCATGCCACTTAAGTTTTATTTTATTCCATAAACTTTTGTCTACTGCCAGCGATTCTTCGTCACCGACTGTGGACGTATATCTATCTATATCGCCAGTGGTGGCAAATGGACAAATGGAACCCTTTTTAAAAACAATTCCAAATTGTCCCCAGTGGATCAAATGGATCGCAAAATTTGTCAGCGGTGGAGCAATAGATACACTTTCTAAAAATAATTCCCAGTTGTCACCACTGGGGACAAGAATGGGGGCGACAACTGGGAATGACCCTATTATAGTAACCAAGTAAGTCAAATTCGGTCTTCTCTACAGTCGCCTGGAGTTGAAACTTTTATCCCAGTCAAATCGTTGAACCTATAGGTATACTTGCCATCACTAGAAACGCTTGTGGAAAAATATAAAGCTAGGTATAGCAATAACGCATTACATTTTTCTCGGTAACCAACGACTTTATTCACAACATTTGCTAAAATGAATTGTGTTGTTTGGAAAAACCACACACGTAAAGGAAGTCGTTTTAATAAGATCTGACCACCTTGTAACATCAAATTTAAACACTAAGTATGCTAATTTTTGTGTCGCGTAACATGCACAGGCTAACAACTCGTGCTATAAAAATACATCTTAGGTAGGCACATTATAGCTTTTACTGTGCAAAGTGTCAAACGTTATAACATGAATTAACTCGATGTTCTGCTGCTGCATGACAAACCATGGTGACCGAGCCGGTCAGTCACACGAGCATCGGTGAGGAGCGCAGCAAGGTGCGCCCAGGTGAAGTGCCGCCGCAATGCGAATTAGGTTCTTATAAAACAATATACAACCTAAATTACTTTGCACCAAGCTCGGCGGATCGTGCCAGCCCTTAGGCACTGCCGTATGGGAGCTAGGTTTGTGGTTGGATATCGCTGATGGATTCATCAGCGTTCCAGTGTGTGGAGAAGGAAGGCCTTGTAACCACACACACGACTCTCATACGGCAGTGGCTAAGGGCGGGCACCATCCGCGGACCTTGGTGCAAAGTAATTCAGGTTGTAAATTCTAATTAAAAGGTTAATAATAATTATATTATAGGCAGGTTGATGCTACAAAGTTACTTGTGGAGATCAAAGATTAGGCAGGTAGGTACCTACTTAAATATTTATACGTTACATAGCAATAATATTATACTAGGCTGCAAGGACAAAACGCCTGGCTTACTCGTATATAGGCCGACTACCTCAGAGGTAAGTGGCTGCCGACTGATGGGAGTGAGGTTGCAGGGTCGATTCCTGCTAAGGGCAAAGATTTGTGTGAACCACAGGCATGTTAATTAGTATTTAAACGGGTCTAATTCGCGCACAAACGAATATCAAAATATATAATTTTGACATACCTCGACGTTTCGACCAAGTTACATCGGCCGTGGTCACGAGAAGACTCGAAGAATTAGACCCGTTTAAATACTAATTAACATGTATTCAGTTCGCGAAAGTTTAAGAACTTCTGAACCACAGGCATTTGCTCTGTCTGTTTGTGGGGCCACGGTCCTTGTAGCTCCCGATTCCCTAGCGACAGGGAATTCTGGTACTGGGTCAGGAATCAGGATCTATTGGTATCGTGACGCGTTATTTCTTTATCAATTCGAAAATTTTTACAATGTGGAATACATAGTCTGGTTTTGAACGATTTTGAAAATGTATATTCTGCTCATCTGTACAGCTTTATCTGTATGTGGTAGACAAGGCTAGACTGTATTACCTACCTAAGATCCATTTTGTTTGCATAATTACCGTGTGAACACTACGTGCCGCGTAAAAACTGAACACAGCGTTATTCTGTTCAAACGGACTTCCTAGATATAAAACTTCATAAGCTTATAACAACGGTCACCATATCACCTAATAAAGGTTTAATATAATTTAATATAAAGGCTCGCGTATACTACAGCCGCAGCGCAACGCATTGCAAAATTGCGTCAAAGAACAAATAGGGTCGCGGTCCGTAGTGTGCGATAGTTCATAATAATATAAAATGTAGGCAC
Source organism: Hylaea fasciaria (assembly GCA_905147375.1). NCBI lineage: Eukaryota > Metazoa > Arthropoda > Insecta > Lepidoptera > Geometridae > Hylaea > Hylaea fasciaria. The sequence continues at coordinate 9,550,209 of LR990211.1, read as the reverse complement.
AAAAGTGATGAAGAGTTTTGTTATGCGATGCTGTGCGGTGCGGCGCACACCCTCATGTGCGCGAGCCTCGAAGAAAATTATGGTGTATTCTACATCAATGGCCAAATCAATAGTAATGAAACAAAAGATAACCCATTTAATGATATATTCACCATTTTGAATAAGGATTTCCGAAAGTATAACGCCTGATTCTATCAACTAAAATGATTTAATTTAAAAAAGAAAATTCAACAATCTATTCGGTTGCTAACCGCATCAAAAAACATTTAACCTTCTTTATGAGCATTGGGATAAAAATGACAAAAAAAATATCGATTTCTCGGATATCTACGGGCGGCACCGGCCTGTTTTGTTTTTGTTTTGTACAGTTTTATTTCTTTTGTTTCGTACAGAGTCGCATTGCTGACGCGTCCAAATCGTAATGGTAAAGGACCACTGATACGCATAACGAAATTGATTCCTTTATTTTCGGTCGCCTCCAGTTTTATTATTATAGAATAATTATGTACCTACCTACGGAAAACATCAAGTTTATTAATGTATTCATTCATACTTACAATTTGAGCATTCTTTTGTTCCAAAGAGTAAGAATGAGAAAGTGTATACCTGTTTGTTATGTTGACACGGCTTACTGCACCAATCTGGATGTAGATTTAACCCTCGGGAAGGGCATGGGATACTTATTATCACGATAAGATGTGGTACGCTCGGAAAAGCTATACCTACTTGTTATCATGAAGTTTTACTGTAGATGAAACACCGCTTTATTTTTAAACTAATTGTTCTGGCATTCAACAATTGTTAGGTTTTTATTCTACTAATCTTCAGGTACAAAATAGCAAAAAGTCCAAACAGCATCCAAGTCAGCTCTCATTGCAGCGCCGGCGCAGTGTTGCAAGCAGTCTGCGAGCATCTGTTGCGCCACGGTGTTACATCAACAATCAGTGTTGTACACACTGCGGATTATTGTAACTGGTATAATAAAAACCGGTATTACAGCTCTGACGTGTCAAAAGTCAAGTCTCCAGCAATATTTGCTAAATCTTCAAGAATGTGGCATGTAGATATCATAATATGTGTGTATATACCTACCTACTTACTCCATATTATTTTTGTGCGCTCAGTTCATTGCACCCGCATTTATACCCTATACTATACGTAGGTACTGTCAGCCTCAAAAATAGGTGAACATTTCCATCTCCATACGTTTGAGTCGGTGCTATAAGGTTCATAGAAAACTCTCCTTTGCTGTCAAAACCTGGCTTAGTAGATAAATTACCTATTTGCAACGCCATACGCCTAAAAAAGAACTCATTCGCGGAAAGACTATTCTTGACTAAACCTGTTCGCCAAATGTCCTCTTCTAGAAACGACTTCAACGAAATACAGTCGTCTTATTCCTATTGTTTGTCGCACGAGGTTCTAGCCTCTAGTGTCAGAGTATTGGGTTATTTTCCCATTGAGTTACATTGTTACACAAGTGTAACACGATGGGAACTTTTCTATAAAAAAAGTTGCAGCAAGTAACAGTGTGACTCGATGGGAGAAGAAATCAAGACCGCCACCCCGACACAGATAGGTGAGGTTGTTAGGTTTTTTATTAATAACAACCTAGTAATCGCTATATAAATGTATACTGTATACCTATGACCGAAGCACTTTTTTGAGTCGCACTTGCTCGTTGCAGTTCCCAACGTGCTACAGTGCAACTCGATGGGAAAACACTCCCAACGAGTTACTCTGTGACCGGATCTGTGTGCCTAGTGTGAGTTTTGACAATTTCTTTACGCACTCGGTCCGGTTAGCGTAAACTTGAAATTGTATGGAATAAGAGCAGCGCCATCTAGCGTCAGTCAGTCAGTCACACGTTTAAGAAATTGTGTAAACTCACACTAGGCACACTGACTCCTTGGAAACCCACCGCCAGAGTTTATCAGGCTGACATAAGGCCTCTGAATCAATAACAGCCGGGACCGCGATGAAGCACCGAGCGTTGGAAATCCGCACAGAACAGAAAAGTCATTGGTGCGGGCCGAGGATCGAACCTGATGGTATCGTTAGATTCTAAAGCGCACAATACACATTGTCACCGCTCCGCCACCATCGCACGCAAAAGTTCCATTTCTTGTCATTTTAGTTGGCGTCCACAGTGAGGTCATTTAAGGCAGCCTAATAATACCTACTTTATGTCGGCTATGCTTACCACTTAAATGTGAAGTAACCGGTTTTCTGCATAAATTGCAACTAAACACTATCAAACACAAGGTTACAACGATCAGTGTTCATTCATTTTCAATCTAGTCTGTCCGTTTCGAGTGATTATACATATTTTAGTTTATTAATCCTTCTATATGACACGTGATTGCAATATTGTTTGTGTTTATCAATAATCTCGATAATAGGCCCCAGTGCAGTACCTTGAGGAAGACCATGCACTATCAATTTAATTTGATGATAATTGCTCAGAATCGTGCGTTTGCAGTCAAACAATAAGTAAGTATATAGTCAATGTGGAAAAATACTTCAATGGGATGAGATACAGTTTCTAGCATCAGGCGTCACTATACGGAAATCCATAATCATTAATTTCTTACTTAATTTTTTATGTTGGTTGTTAAAAAATGGGTGATGTTCGCGAATAAGGCTGAACGCTGATAATTAATTTTAATAACAAAAAAGGCATTGACGAAACCTTAAAATAAAAGGTATCTGTGATGAGGGAAAAAAGCTATTTTGGTAACACCACGTTGGTAATAACGTCACAAGTTTTCGTACCAACTTGTTTAATTTCACAAGTCGAGGGGTCATTAAACTTTATAAGAACCCTTTTCCATTCACCAATACTCATGATAATATTGACTTGTAGACTTTAGAGCCGTCCGCTTTTAAGAAGGCGAAAGTGGACTTACGGCATCAATAATCAGAACCAGAGTCAGAATATTTTTAATTTATATATTATTTGTATTACGTAAGGTGTACTATATAATTAGAGCAGCAATCTTTTTATTACTGTCATCATGGAATACGCGGAATAGAACATCACCTCTACCTTTTAGCGATAGTGTAAAACCTTTAAAATATTTATTGCGTTCAATTTACTTGTTCATTAGGTAGCTATTTGTAATTTTTTTTCTTATTTCCCTCTTTGTATTAAGTTCTTCGTTTTGTGTAGGTGTCTCGTCCAATCACTGAAAGTAGTTCTAGAACGCTGAATATTGTTATCCTTATGTCTTATGTTAATTATAAAAGATCAGCAGCACTCGTGTCTCCGGACCACTCGTGGATAGTAATAGGTATGTCACGGCCGGGGCTTGCTTCTTTATAATCCTTGAAATAAGAACAATTAAATACAAATAAAAACAAATGAAAAACATTAACTAAGGGAGGCTCTCGGCGTGACTCCGTCATTGTTGGACAAATCCGGACTCAGTATCATGGGCTTCTTCATACACCGACAAATGGTAGCGTCGAAGGCCGAAACTAATATTAAGAAAATTGAAGTTTTTGCAGTAGGTACATTAACGTTAAAGTCATCTACCATGGTTAATAATTACGCTATTAAAGTATTCCAGTAGGTATTCCTACTTAGTATGTACTTATATTTATTTACTACACCTACTAGCTCTTCAGTTTCCTGACTCACCGCACAGTCAACAACTATTATAGGTAGGTAGGTACACGTGCGCACGCGGACGCCTATGTTTTTTTTTATTCTAAAGAACGACATCGTACTAATAATTATGACAAAATGTCAAGGTATTATTAAACACGAGCAAATCCAAAATAATTGCGTAGCAGGTTGATAGTACATAAATTCATCGTTATCATTCTTGAGCTTGAAAAAAATGACAATGGAACCACATAATAATATTAAATGTCAAATTCAATAGGTACCAAAATGTTTTGTTTACATAAAGTAAAAAACACCTATTCTCACACGCACATGAACTGAGACAGCTGTGGTGATCCCTCTACAGGAGCCAGCCACATACTACAATAGGGACACATTTTAAGAATAATACCCAGTTGTCACCACTGAGGACATGGAGGCCGGTGACAACTGGGAATGACCCCTTACTTGGAGTTGCGAGTTGTTTTATTATTGCGATCCAATTATCAGGAACTTATAATTATTGTGTACAACATAGTACGAGGAAAGCTAACTTCATCCAAAATGTTTAGGGCTTAATCTTCTCGAAAGCCAAAAATTGAGATTTATGACGCGGCCCGCGGCCCATCCATGCGAATTACGCACGCGCCGCGCATGGAGATCTCTGCTGGATTGCCTTGTTTTGGTTCGCCGCCGACTCGTTTGGCGCTGCCCGGCGCAGGGGCTCGCAGACAGCTCTCGTAAGCTTTGATTTTATTCAAACCTTGACCCCCTTTAGGTTTTAGACTGATGTCATGTCGAATTGGATTTATTAATTCCTTATTGATTACCTTTGTAGTTGTATGGTTTGCCGCTGTGATGCCACTGGAGTCGATGTGAGGAAATAATTGAAGACACATTTGAGACATTCGGGGTTCTTCCGCTGTTTTGCTGCAAGAATGCAAAACGCGTAGAATTAATTATTCAAAGGCCAACATTAAATGTATTATTCTTACCAATGTCACCAGTTGAACCCAGGAGTTGGGGGTCATTTCGACCAAAGTACCTAACTGTTTATCTAAATTAACTAAAAACTTGCATCTAGAGGTACGTACATATCTCCGCAATTTCACAAAAAATACTTATCCAAATGCCGAAATGCCACATTGCCCTTCGCCGTGTGGCTGAAGTATTTCCTCGTTCAGATTAAAGACTAAAGGTACTAACATCAGGCACTAAATCTACATATGACATATACTCGTATGTATTATATTATGATGTAACTAAACACATAATAAATCAAATTCAGGACAAGATGAACACTCTTCAAACGTTATTTTAATATGCTAAGTCCCTACTACATAACCTTATATTATGCTATCGATTGGCTTTTAAATTAGTGAATTTTCTATTAGCATTATTATATTTTATAGATATACCTATGTGTATTATTTTTAATTAAGAATCTACGGAGTCTGTTTTTGACGTTGAGACATCTTTTGTAACCGTATAAATGTTAATACAAATTAAATTTTGTATTTGCATCTTTTAAAGGGCGTCGCTCTTTTAGGAATTTCCTATCATCCTGTTCGCGAAATACAGCTAAGACTTCAAACAGTCAAAAAAATCCTTTACGAGTGTCTATGCTCGGGGCGTTGTAACTTGTAACAGTCACCGTATTTGATTTGTTGCAAAGCGGCCGTTTGTTTCCCCCTTTGCTCTAGTTGGTACCTACAGCAAAGGGGGACTCGCGCAAATGGGAACTAACCCTTCATAACTGTTATGCAGCTGCGTTAAGCCGCGTTACAGCCCGTAAAAATACGAACGTTGAAAGGGTATTGGTCTATTCTTGCAACTGCTAAATTTTACTGCGGTCTTGTCTTTAACCGTAAATTCCTAGCCTTCAGGATGTCACAAAAAATTACGAAATCAGGTCAATTCGACCATGACCCTTTAACACATATCTTAATTGGGCCTTGATTATAAATAAGCAATCGAAATGCTAAATTTCTGCATACATATTATACCTACTTGTCGAAATTACGCAAATGTCCCGAGCGTAACCGGCCGGTTAGGTTAAAACTGGTCGTGGCCAGCCCTTAATTGTCGTTTAGGTATAACTACCGGTTATCTAATCAGACTGGACTGTAGAGATCTAGATTAGGTGTACAATTGTATCACTCAAATGATCCTCGCTAGACATTCCACTCTTCTGCAGCTATAAGTAACACATGCTACATACACTATTATACCTACCTACATAAATTATTATTTTATAAGGTCATTTTGATCGCGTCGTCTGGTATTCTAATTTTTATTTACGCTATGACTAAGAACGAATTTAACTAAGTAGGTACGGTCGGCCTCAAGTATCTGAGCATCTCCGTATCTTAAATTTAATATAACCAGTAAAAAACTGTATTTTACGTACCTAGGTATACATATACAATTGAATTGGAAACTAAAACATGTTCAGCAACTTCTAAGGCCGACTGTACGCTACTTGCATTTTCATAATTTATCCCTGAAGTCGTAGAAATGTTCTCTACAAGAGTCGCTTAATCAAGATAGGATATTATTCAATAAGTAGTTTTCTTTTCGTGTGAACAAGGATTTAACTTAGAGATTTATTGTTTTGATTAAAACATGATTGGTGTTTGGCTCAGGGTTGTTAAAATCATATAGGAATATAATTATTAGATGGGGGTCATCGGGGAGATCTTTACGCCACAATACCAACCACGATTCTCATTATTATTGCTTCTCTTCCTCCTGAAAACGTTTACAGCAAACTGTGTTATGGGTTTTATAATACAAATGTCCATACGTGCCTACGTGATCATGACGTAGGCATGTATAATCCTTTTTTGTATTATTATTAGTATGGTATACTTACATGAAAATAAATTATGCAGTGTTATTTTTTTGCAGCATCAAAGCCTTGCTTCGAGCATAGTTTTGTAGGTACTGGGTATTCATTATTATAGTGCCCCGTCCCGTGTGATGCAATATCATGCCTTCTTACATCTACAAGAATGTTCCGCCAAGTAAAGCAAGCTTTGTTTACAAAACGAAGAAATAGTCTCTTGCGAAACATAGAAATTTCATCAATACGAATGCAGATCCATTGACTACGGCAAAAACTCGTTGTCATCAATGACTGGGCAATTAACCCTGTTATTACTATTGTTTTGATCTGTGAAGACGTTACACAGGCAACCGGCGATAATTGAGTATCTTGAATTTTTATTTTTATTTTTATTATAATGTAACGGCTATAGTTTGGTTAGACGATGCATGTGTTGCATCGCAACAATCGAAAACATAACCTACATATTGTGCTGACTGACGTAGGTATTTGTAAACACCTTTTAGCCACGCGCCGCAGCTGTGTTCATGTCACTAATTACTGCACTGTTAGGTATTTTATCTGTGTTGTAACGATATTTATGCGAGAAAATTAATTAAAATGCAAATCTTTGATACCAATATCCATAGAAAAAAATCCTGTTAAAAAAGTAAACGCTTAAAAATCGTAAAACACGAAACCCATGAAATATTTTACCGATTGTTTATAAAGCTGTGATTTGACGTTAGATTTTTGTGTTTTAACCCTATAAAATTGAGTAGGTTTAGGTAGTGGTAATGTTTGTTTCCATAAATCCATAATGTTATGACCACTAGATCTATGACTTTCACTTTATACGTAGGTACATCATTGTAAGTAGGTATCGGGTCAATTTTTTATGTTGAAATCATCAATATCTACCTACATGTCCCTTCCAATTCCATATTATGATTGACCAAGGTGGATTACCTTGTCTTACTTAAGTTCAACTTAACCGAAAACTGAGCTACGAACTTAAAATAATTTAATATAATTACAATACTTAATTATGTGGGAAGTGCTTTTGTAAAACTCGTTTGAATATTATCTACCTAGTAGATATCAGTTTTTTATTCTTTACCTATTTATAATTATTTTAATAATAAAAACGACACCTAATTAGTTGTAGACTGCACCTTGTTGTGGTTAATTGATGTCTTATGTTATTTAATATTCATTTCGATGTCCGTCCGTCAGTAGCGAAGTTGTTGATGAGCCAACTGCGATGCGCGAGGGTGCTGGTTCGACTCCCGCACAACGCACATATCAGTGTGAGCTCCAGTGTTTGCTCTTAATCTAGGTATTTATGGGGTCATGGTTGTGTGCCTAGTTCGGTGCCCGGATTGATGGTGCCTGTGGTGTGTTAGTCTTAGACTTTGCTTTGTGTAAAACTTTGAACAATACATTATAATTCGAAGGTGCAAAATGTTTGGCACTACCGCATACATTAGAATGTATAGTTGCTGAAACTAAATAATGTCCAATCTGTGGATTATTATCCACACAACTATGAACTATCACTTAAAACCTCTATAGGTAGGTCCCTACGCCATCAAATCAAAACAACGTAGTTATAAAGTCGGTATAAGTCACTAAATTAGAGACCACGTCGGCAGGATGTTAGCATTTTATGATTTGTAGTTACGACCGGGTACTTTTTTTCCGTAATAACAGGTCAAGTTTTTGCCCACGTTTTTACAGGCGTTCAAACCTGGCACACACGTGATCTTTGATTTAAGATACTATTTTAATTCGCATGTCAAAATTCGCAGAGCCGTGTTAATTAATTTTAGTAAGTAGATACTTAATCTCTGTCCGAATTAATATTTTGATAACACGCAATATAGACACAGACATTAATTTTATTGCCAAAATCTTTATAATTTCCATTAAACGTGACAATGCTGCCAGCATATTATATTTGCCAACGTTTGTTGCCCTTTGGTAGCGACTTGTTAGAAGCTATACATTTTTGGAATGTAAATTTTTTGCTTATTATATTCTTCGTTCTGGTTCAAACCCGCGCAATGTTAGAAAGCAGAATAAGGTTGACATGAACGGACTATTATAAAGATTCCTCAGTCTGGGTCGTCTTACACGTAATGAAACATAAGTAACATATTAACTTCCGTTAAAAACTCGCCATTGTTATTTAATTTTCAGAATGATTGCAGCGTGTACCTCCGTCTATACTAATTTATTCCATAACTAATAATGTTTACTGTTTATTATATTATCTTGAGTTCCTACTTCCTGATATTGACTTGTCGAAAATTCCGAAATTTAGTGCCTATAAAGTATGAGTTCACGGCCGCAGCAGGGCACCGATCCAAGTCGAGCGAAATCTTTATTTTATTTTTATCTGAATGGAAGTTGCAAAACATCTTAAAACAGAAATAAAGTATATAAATAAACTTTTCATTGAACACCACCGAAAAAATTATAACTACTCTTATACACTATACTTTATTCATTTTTAACGCACGCGCACAGATAGGCTTAACTAATGCCAGCGCCAGAGCAACTAAAATATTATAAATCCATAAATAATACGCGTGAAATCCAGAACCTTCCCCCATTTTGAAGTCGGTTCATAAATACGAGCCTACGCAGATGATTCTCGAGCGCATTCATCTGCGAAGCGATGATTGCAGTTCACCCGACGGACATAATGCTATATAATGCGATGATTGCCGTGTTGCTAAATCGCCATTATGTGATACAGTGTACGTCATCCATTGTCCGCTAACGCATTGACATTTATTTGTGTTGATGTGCAATGTGATTATGTGATTACAAGTAGATAGTACAAATAATCATTAGCGATAGATAATTTAGTTGAAAGTAATAGCGCGTATCGATCATTTACATAATATTATGACTACCTGTATCAGTAATCCAGGACTCCTTGTATCAAATTAATGGGGACCTGCGAGGAAAATGGTCCCACATACATCTAGATTTCCAGGATCAGAACAAATATGGTACAAGCGAATCTTTGCTGTTTTGGGAATTGAAAACACATCCTCGCCGACAGGAGCGTAGGTACGTAGATAATTGTTATATTTGTCTAAAGCTTTTAAAACTACCTCCACCGCCCATGATCCCTAACATATTTTTTTTTACATACTAAAAGAGTAGAAAAAACTTGTTTATCCGTTCCCGAATAGCTTTTGATCACAATAGTATTTGATGAAAAGTGATTCTTTGGCCTAAGGTGGTAAAGTAGTTGACCGTTTAGGACTGCCGCCGGAACAACCTCAATTAGGATCATTGTTTAATATTTTAAATATTATATACATTTTTCAGTAAACATATACCTACATACATACAGACAGTACAGGCTCATTCCCGTTGTGGCAGTCAGAGACTACATCTTTCCAAATGCTACGATCCTGACACACCTCTTTCGCTTTATCTACTTTCATGAATCCATTCATACATGCTCGCGTACATGAACGCTTGCATTTATTTTTCAACTAGCTGAACCGATGTCTCTATGGGAAAAAGCTTCCTCTCCTTCTATATCTATCTTTTTCCCTCGCACTCTATCTCTCTTCTTCTTCCTCTGTCTCTCTCCCCTGCCCCAGCTGTTAAACTGAGTGACAGCTGTCAACTGTACAACCCGATTTTATCAGATATATTTTTCCCAGTTTCAAAATTTTTCCTGTGGTAACGGGATAAATAGTAAGTATCTTATATCCTTCTCCTGGTTCTCAGCTACCTTCTTACCAATTTTCAGCCTAATCGGTTCAGCCGTTCTTGAGTTATAAAAAGTACTTTCTTTTATTAATATAGAATACTTTGAAAAAATATGAAGCATAGGATGCCTACCAATACCGCCGTACCGTTACCGGGTAGTAGGTGCTATGTTATAGGGTTTACCCCCAGTTTCTGAAACGTCAGTCAACGTTGACAACAGATTAATTCTATTGCCATCCTTGTCATTTGTTTAGTGTTAGATAGAGACAACGATAGTTTTAATCTACTGTCAAAGCCAACTAGAATTCTAGAAACCGGGGGTTAGTGCCGCAGAGATAGGAACCTCCTAACAATACGCGCTGTGTCAAGGAGCACGGCTTCAGTCTGCTTTTTTATCTGAAAGTATATACATAGTGTGATAGATTAAAAAGAAAATTAAGGATAAATTACACATATTTGTGTATATATTTGAGTAAATCGAAGTGTTATTGTGTGCCTAACTTAAAAAAATCTAATATGTTTTATAATAATGGTACATAATTATTTAATATTATGTTTGACATTGATATTTTTCTCAGAGCTATTATGAAATATAGTCTTCAACAAACGTAATTAGCGGGTTTGCATATTAATAAGTATTTATTTTTTTGTTTGTTCTCTAGATCCCATAGCGTACATTATTTCTTAGTGCGTGTGATTTTTTGCGATGAATCCGGTTAGACCGCGGTTAGGTTAAAAAATATGTTAAATGTTATAAATTGACATTCATAAATAATAAAAATAGGCAAGGCCTGTCGAGGACCGGCTCAAGACTGATGTTATGATGTTAGAGAGAATGGAACAGGGCGTTGGAGCTGCGAGTTAATCATTATTTTCAAGTAAAAAAAATTAAAGAAATATACCAACCTCAAGAATAGAATGATGTCTACAAGATTCCTATATCACTTAGATATTTTCATGTATAGGTACTTATGTACATACTTATTGACGATGATGATGATCTAGTTATCTGAGCTGTGTCGTAAAAATACATAATATAATAATATTCAACAATAGCGGTTGAAATGATTTGATTTCTTTATTTCTTAAAACTATACATTATGGGATTTCAAATAATAACTTGCCTGATGACTTTAACGGCATTTCATCTGATTGCGCAAAACGCTACCTTGGCACCGTGAAAGATGGTGGAAATCACGTTTTTGCAATTACGTTAATAAACCTTCATCGAAGCAACACGTACATAGGTAAGTAATTACTTACGAGAAACTAGATTTTTCACAAAACTACGTACTTGAATCTTGAATCTCTGGATTACCTATAGCCTTATGTGTGCTAGGATTGTTCCAATTTTATATTTAAACAAAAAGTTACTGTGGTCGTGAAGTATCTTCTAATTTTCTAATGTTATAGTTGATAGGAGATAGGAGAACATAAGGTTCTTATGAAAGAGAAAAAATAAAAATATTTTTATTTTTTCTCTTTCATAAGAACATTCTCCTGACAATTAAAACACAACAAAACAAGAATTAGCAAAATTGGACCAGCCGTTCACGCGTGATGCCGTGACCAAGAGAAATCGGGATTCATCTTATATAAATTACGCATCACGTTGTTTGTCCGCAATGGACTCATAAACAGGTTTACCAATTAAAAAAAAATTGTTCACCGTACCGTGTTCAGTTTGATCTAACTTCAAAGATAGGATACCTGACATATTATATCTCTCAAATTATAGCCGCAATAATAAAAACCTTAGCCACAGCAACGCATGGCCGTGTCTGCTAGTTTTTATATATTATAGAGAAGATAACACCGACAATAATTGGTTTTCGGGTATAAAGATTAATTTCCAGTACAAAGAAATATAATTTTCAGTCAACGTGAACAAGGTTTTCAGCATAGTGATAAATAATTAACGTCACTTCAGATGGAGAAAAAATATTGTCTTTCCGAGTTAGTACCAAGTATAAGTAACACCATCATTATTTTGTTATTGTGTTGCCGAGATCTCTATGCAATATTTAAAGTGCTAATGTTAATATAGTGGAACCCGCAAACATTTGTAGGTACTTATATATTATGCGTGTTGCAGGCGGCGACTCGACAGTCCCGCACTGTTTGACTTTGCAAATCTCAATACAAACAAAAAGAGGACGTTTCCACCGTGTATTGTTGTTCTTAAAGTGGTTAAATGTAAATGTATGTCATTGCCCACGAATATAAAATAAATGTTTTGCTTTATTTTTTTAAACGTAGGCGCCCACACTAGGTTTTCTCCTGTGTCGTGGCTACCGTTTACAGACATAATTTCACATACACAGAACACCCACACCAGAAACAAATATTTGTGGATTACAGACATATTTGTTGCGGGCGGGATTCTAACCCGCGACACCAAGCGCAGCAATCCAACCAATTGCTCATTCACTACGCCAAAATCGTCGACAAAATAAACAATATCTTAGGAGATGGTTCGGCGGCACTGCACTGCGCTCGTCACTCTGAGATGTTAGTTCTAAAGAAAGAGGAGTTGTCTATACCTACTTCTTATTACTTACTTGACGGATGGATATCTGGCAAAGGTATGCGTTCCCCACGCGGACTCTTGCAGAAGAGGCCTGCCACTACAGCATGTATCATTCTGTGGTCTGTCTATTACCAGACCACAGATACAAAAAGACACACCAACGCCACCTTTCATAAAAACTGAGAGAAAAGATCAGCCAGTTGGTACGAGTACGCACCATCGCAAATCTTATTATTCCCAGCCTCCATGCGAGACCGCGATAATCGCTCGGATAATAACTGTCCGTGCGTCCGTCCGACCGTGTGCTCACTTCCTGTCACCCGGCGTCGCGTGACTGGCGCATGTCAATGTGACAGCCGCTCGTCTGATGCTCACCAGTGTGGTTACGCCTTAACAAGGCCGTGGTCATAAGTTCGGAAACAGTTAACGTCATCATGATTATTACGTAGTGTGGGACGCCGTCGGTAGGTGGAGGGATTTAAGACTGCGGGTGGTGGAGAGTGGATGAGGAGAGCCGAAGTGATGATGATGGTGATGATGATGATGATACTATTAACAATGTAGCCAATTCCAGCAAAGGGGGCATAATTGCGTGCACCACAAGTATTTACGCTGTCTGTTTGTGACAGCTTGAGCCTTGTAGTTCCTGATAGCTAGCCACTGGGAACTATCTCTAATGGAATCAATCTAGAATTATGGAGACGTCTGGGGAAGCCGGAAGATTAACCGTTTGGGTTCTATTACCTATCAAGAGGAGTCTGAATCGAGATAGATGTATAGATATAGGTAATATGTGATGTATGAACGTTAATATATGCATTTGATATTAATATTACGAGACTGAATATAAAATACCTATTAACTAATACGCTTTTAAAAAACTGTCATGTGTAAAATTAATCCGTTTTTGTGAGTATAAAACTAGTATCATCATGTATTATACTTAACATAAAAAAAACTATTTTGACATATTTAAAATTGGTACTTACGTACCCAGTGGAGGAAATATACACCACGTTAGATAGGTACCTACCTATTTATTCGAACTAGGCTTACCAATTTTATATTCCATAAAAACTTAACAAAAAATTTGATAAAATGTTTGCGACTACAATAATATTTTATGACGTGTAAATTACTTACGTATATTGGGTTATATAATTCAACTACATTGAATTAATTAGAATAATATATCATACGTCGATCGCTACAAAAAGTGGTCAAGCTATAAGCAAGTTATAAATTACCAGATTCGTTTTGTTTTTATTACTGTCAAAGACATGATAAACTAAAAAAAAAACTTTAACTCACTCTTTTTTTCTTTGCTTGAGGAAAAAAAAATTGGGTTTTTTATACAATTTAGGTACGAGACGTGTTCCTAGTCGTTTCGCTGCTTATCTCGATATCTATGGATATCACGAGACTACTCAATTCTCGTCTCTCGTCAAAATTAAAACTAGCTGAATATCAATTTGAAATTCAAGACTTACAGTGACTAACTCTTCATTATAGTGTCCCCCCCCCCTCTATATTCTTCTTCTGCGCAGTTTTGTTCATCATGGCATTGACATGGTAGGTATTTTGAGGAATTGTTTTATTTTATTTCAATAGCGTGATAGAACAAAATAGTGGTAATGAGTAATTGGAACTAGGTGGCGCGACTAAATCTGTGTGTAAGTTTTATAACAAACAATCATAAGTAATTAGATAAAAATATCTGAACACTTAATGCCCCCCTAATAATTATCTACGCCCTCCCCAGGTGGGCATGCCCCACGCGTTTGGGAAGTCCTGATCTACGTACAACATCGCAGGCGTTTTTGCGATATTTTTTTGTGGCAAATTTTCTAATACAATGCGCGCCATCTTACTTCTTTTACACTGTTCTGCGATAAATCATCGCCGTGCTAGAAATGGAAAGTCGCGGACGCATTATCGGCACACTGCGATAATTATCGATAATATCGTATCAAGCACACCGTCATCCGTATTCAAGAGATCAACATCCGGTATATTGAATAAAAGCCTTCGAATGTAAACGACAGTGACACCCCTATATCTATTTATCAAGTCGTGATTTGCGGGTGTAGTTTTGTGGTCAAAAATGTATAGAGCTCGCAGCTACAATATTATTATGTAGGTACCTATGCAATAACAGAATGCGGAGGTGTCATTTACAATAGCTTTTCCTTATTTGTTTTACGGCTGTTTATGATTTACAATGGCGATGTAATAGAGATGAGAAAACATTTATTTACTTATTTTATTATTTATATAATCACTTATAAATTGTTTAACCCATTAAACTTCCGATATGGAGTTCCTTAATTGAGGACATATAACTTTATTCCGTCCAAAATGATATACATGACATAATTTATGTCAGTGTAATGTACCTACCTACTGATTACGCTTTCAGGATCAGTCACATACTTAATCCTGAAAGTGTAGTTACACTATCTTGATAGTGTAATTGTTACACTATCCTATTTGTATTGTTGCAGTAATGTGCGCGGCTGCGAGGCGCGGTCGGCATGGCGGGCGGCCAGCAGCTGCGGCTGCTGCTGTGGAAGGACTACCTCATAAGGAAACGGAATTTTGTGAGTACAGCCTGGAATTACCGCCAGGTGTTCAGCCGTCAAGCAGTACCGCCTAACCCTCCAGCTGAGATATCCGTCCAACCTTTAACAGCACAACTTTCCAGTATTACAGTACTAACCATAATGAAACTCAATACCTACCCAAAATTAAATCAAATAACTTTTTAAAATGAACGTTTTCAAATTTGATTGAAATTTGTGTTTTCTTAGGCTTGGAGGGTTGACGGTAGTTGTTTTTAACTTACCTATTGGCACGCTAGGCCACGGCGGTCGTCAATCTTCGATTCCAATTCTTCAGGATCTATTAATCTAAGAGCCCGTGAACTCCAGACCTGCGTTACTTATACATCAAGCTGAAACTCCATCGTGCTTACCTGTGTTGGGAGATTGCGCTGACAAACTTACAGCCTTTATAAAACAACGAAGGTCTGTGGTTCACGGGCTCTTGCTCTACATGTTTGGAACAGAAATGAAAGAGAATTGTGTGTGCTCCAGATAACATTGGCCGGTATAGTATGGGCGGCCGGCATAATGTTCACGTTCTACGTGGTTCGGCTGAATGTGGACAACGAGGACCTGCCGACGTGCCAGTTCCCTGCGCGTGCGCTGCCGGGCGCCGGCATGCTGCCCTTCCTCCAGTCCTTCGTCTGCAGCGTCAGCAACGAGTGCTCGCCCATGGAGGACTACGAGGAGATACCGTCCTATGAGAAGGCGAAGTAAGGCCCGTTTTTGTGTGATTTCACAAGCAAAGTGTTCTTTTGTAAGGTTCCGTGCCTAACGGGTAAAACGGGACCTCGTATTACTAAGGCTCCGCTGTCCGTCTATCACCAGGCTGTATCTCGTGAACCGTGATATTTAGAAAGTTGATTTTTTCACAGATGATGTATTTCTATTGCTACTATAACAACAAATACTTACTTTGAAACAGAGTAAAATAAATACTTATTTAAGGGGGCTCTCCCATACCGTGATTGCTTTTTTTGTAGATAATGGTACGGAACCCTTCGTAAACGAGTCCGACTCGCACTGGACCGGTTTTTGTTTATTTTGATTGAAGTACCGGAATTTCAATCGGGAAGATGGGTTTAGGTTTGTCTGATTCATGGAATCCGGTTATTAGCAAGTGTATGTTCAGCGCGATTTATGTTTGAGTAGGACTCCGGGTAGTGTTGTATGTCGTGGCGGTTATGTTTTGCCAGACAAAACGGGAGTAGTTGGAAACAACACGCGCCGCTCCGGACGGTGATACCCCGCATTCTCCAGCCTTCTCGTGACCACGGTCGATGTTACTCGGCCGAAACGTCGAGGTATGTCAAAATCGTGCGCGAATTAGGCCCGTTTAAATCTAGTTAATATTATGTACACTCGGATTGTATTTTGTCCTCAACCCCTGTTTCAGATTCACTCAGATACAGCGCAAGTTGTCCCCCCTCCTCAACGAGTCGGTCCTGGAGCTGGCCTCCATCATGCCTGATGCTGTGAAGGTCCTAGCAACCCTGGCGGACGTCGCTGATGAGCCCACCTTCAAGGTCTTCACCGGTATGTGATGTTAATGTACATCTACACTACTATTATAAAGAGGAAAGATTTGTATTTTTGTGTGTATTTTTGTAATGTATAAACTCAAAGACTACTGTGCCGATTTCAAAAATTCTTTCACCATTAGAAAGCTACATTCACCCTGAGTAACATAGGATATTATTGTTATTATGGATATTTTTGTAAAAATTAAAACAGTTCCCGCGGGACATTAGTTAACGCGGGTGGAACCGAGAGGCGCTTTTAGTATTTTATAATATTACTAGCAGGCACGGCCTCGCGGTGCTGTGGCTAAGGTTTTTGTTATTGCGACTATAAATTGAGATGTAAGCTATCCTATCTTTCAAGTTTGATCAAACTGCACACGGTGTGCAAATTGATTAAAATCGGTTAAGTACGAGTAGTTTAGGAGTCCATCGCGGATAAACAACTTGACGCGTAATTTATAAATACGAGTATATATTAAGATTAATATTATGTTGAACGCTGGCGTTTGACTACTCCTAAATACATTCGAAATTAATTGTCAAAGTAGCAAAAGAACAATAGAACAATATTATTATTGTAAACAAATAATTTTGGCATATTTTATGAAATCTAAGTAACTAGGTAACAAAAATAAGTTTTTTAAATAATTTCTTTACTATCTGCATTAAATTACTGAATTTATTTTTTCCAGAAAACGGTCTGACAGTCGAAGAGTTGTTCACCAACCCGTCAAGGGTGAAGCGGTACGTGACGTCACACTTGCAGCTAGACGACGACTTGGCACAGAGTTTGATGACGTCACAGATTAGTTTTGAAGGTGTAAGTACTACTTATATCTACTAACTTTATGACATCACTGCAGTCTTGCTTACCTTTAAGAGAATAACCGCTACACATCGTGTCACATCATCATCGTTAGCCTGAAGACGTCCACTGCTGAACACAGGCCTCCCCCTTAGACCGCCACACCGTTTGCCACTTGCATCCACCGGTTGCCTGCGACTCTTATGATGTCGTCGGCCCATCTAGTGGGAGGCCTACCTACACTGCTTCTTCCAGCCTGTAGTGTCTGTGGGGTCGTGTCACATAGTTGCATAAAAAAAAGAATGGTATAACTTACCAAAGAAATAACGATAATAATAAAAGAAGAAAAGAGAGGAATGCGATTCACCAATCCAGTGGACCTCTGTGGTAGATTATGACCTAAAGCAGTGGGCGGATTGGAGTGGATGAGGATGATGAATAATGTGATGATGATGATGTTTGTTGTTCCAGCTGCTAAACGGAAATCTAGACAGATGCAGTCCCGAGTCTCTCTCACAAACGGTGGTGATGCAGAACAGTGACCATCTGAACACTCTAGTGAAGAAGCTATGTGCAATGACCCCCGAGGGGTTGCAGAAGATGGTCATAGACCTCATGTACGAGATCAACTTTAGTAAATATATTAAGATGGTAAGTAACATAATTTGTTGGGTACTTTTTATGTGTTCATTCATTTGAATCTAATATTACAGAAATGGTTTTGGTGTTGTTTTATTTCAAATGGTAGACATACTATACTATTTAAATTTAATAGAAGTAGATGCACGTGTAGTTTTTAGTTAATCCGTTTCAATATGAACCGACTCCAAAACGTGAATTTACTTGCTCGATACTTTTAGTTATAATGTTTGAAAGCCAATTCTGGTAATTTTACTACAAATTCAATGAAAGGTAAACGAAATAGGTAAGATAGAATTTTAAATTGGTTGTAAATTGGTATTCTGCTCCCTTAATCTCGTTAACAACTTAATCTCGTTATGATCTCTCTAATTATGGTTATGGTCTGCGTAACATTCCCCTTGGATATTTTTTTGGTAGTTTGACTAGATAATGACGGGCTATAGACTATACTCGTACAATTAAATGCTTGTTTCAGCTAGGCAACATGTACTTCAAGCTGTCAGGTGACGATCGGATAACAAAGCTAGGCGACTTCCTCACGGCGTTCCTCCGGATGACCAAGCTGCATCACTTCCTCCCGCCAGAGGTCACTAGCCTTTTCTTTGGGAAGAGAACCGACTTCAGCTATTTCAATTTAAGCATGTAAGTTGCTTTCAACCTAAAATTAGCCTTTGTAATTTTGCACCGGAGTTAGTTTAGTGCAAATTTATTTGTGGCACTGCCTTTATCGCTGCCATCTGTCTCATAGTTTATACGCTTATAAGTTTAATTTAACCGCTTACTGATATTACAAAAAAGTCCTTAAAATAACCATTAGTTTCATTTTGTACAGGATACAGAAATTCATAGGTCTATTCCAGCAAACTTTTGGAGACACCAAAGAATACGAGTCGGTCAAAGAGTTTGCTGATGTCGCCGTGATTGCGGTGCGATACATGGACAAGATGTTCGGTACCTACACTGATGCCGACACAGCCGGAGACGTGACAGGCTTAGTTGTAAACAATATTGATGATAAAATCAATGTTACTGAAGGATTGGCTAAAATTAGCAAAGTTATCGACAATGCCGTGGATGCCATTGAAAATGTAAACGACAAGGATATTAATATTGATCCTTTTAATGTGTAAGTATTTGAAGTTTAAACTAGCTAATCTAACTTATTAGCCAACTTTAAAACACATATATATATCAGTGTTACGTGGTATGTAGTATGTAGATAATACTAAAAAATTTACTAAGAAAGAAGTACTGAAGTTTGTGTATAATAAGTTTTATAATAATTTAAGGTTGATGCAATTAACGAAACTAATCTACAAATTACTGCCAAAGAATTACCAGCACGATGTGTTGTTCTACTCAACATTGATATCCAAACTGATGGAGAGTGCCAACCAGGTTGTGAAAATCAACATGCATTTAGAAGAAATAGCCTATGACGTTACCCTGAGGAACTCCAAAGCGATACAAGTGCTTAAAGAATTGCCTCCTAATATAATAGGGAAAGGTTTCGAGGCTTTGGTCAGTGCGGAGAGAACTCAGGTAAGGCTACTAAAATATATAATTACCACTACATTTTCAAATAGCATTAGGTTGTGAGAATCTTGCGAAGAATCTATGCTAGGTGCTGTTTTTAATAGGAGCTTAAAGTTTTCTTCAGATGTGAATATTATAATTTCCAATATCAATGAAGTCAATCTTCATTTCTATTTAAATAAGTTGTTTATAAATCTTGAGATGTCATTGTGTTTCTCTTATTCCCTAAATTGCAGATCATGACCTCGAAGCTGAACTTCCCCGGTCAAATGTTCTGTGACCTCAGCAAGCTTCAGAACTTCTTCCTCATCTCTAAGCCGGAAGCGGAGTCCATCAAGAAGCTGTTCTGCACCGACGCGTGGAAGAACTACGTCACTAACTTGATCAGCTCGTTTGGCGTTTTTGACGTTAAGACAAATGTGAGTTTGCGTTGCTTTTGTCTTACATATTACTTAGCTGATAGTTTAAAATTACTTGTTGGTTCGACATATTTTTTCTGTTTTGTTTTTCTTTCTAAGAAAACTGCAGATGATAATTATAGTAGGTTGTACTTAGTGTTTCCCAAATTTTATGAAATCAGCAACATCTCGGTTGAAGGTTGAACGCAAAGTGTTTGTCCATGGAGAAGAGTAATTTTTCTTCCTCGTGACTTTTGTATTTCCTTCTCACCAGATCAACGACATGGCATCGCTTCTAATCCAAGAGACCCTAGGCAAGGACACGTCATCACAGCTCTACTCCATAGAAAAAGACTTCCAGATCGTCAAGAATTTCACTAGTGCTTTGCTAACGATGAAGGCTAATGAGAGGCCAGTGTATGACTGGAAGAAGCTGCTTGCTGTTGATGAAAACTCGCAGTTGATGAAAATAGTGATGGAAAAAGCACATTTGGGAAAGCTGATGCTGTAAGTAACGCTAAAACAATATCTGCCGCTTTAAATTCATACTTTTCATATATTATGATGGTCTACTCTTTTGAATTGGAATTCTTTGTGACAATATTAGAAAGTAACTACTTACTAGTTCATCTGGCAGAATGATATCAATATAAAAAAAAACACCTCAATGTTCACAGAATATCAATTCACGGCGCACTAGCAAAAGAAATAGTGAAACAGAATGCTATCCTACAATACAAGATCACTCCTATCCTGCTACACGCGACTACTCTGGTCACTGGTCTGAACGAGCAGCTGGAAGCTACTCCAGCGGCTGTCACTGAAGATCTGAAGAGTGCGTATGGAGACGCGGTGAAAGCTTTACTACTGACAGCGCTTGACGAGGAAAAGGTACGAAGCATAGTTAAAGAAATTTATAATTCTTAAACCATTTAGCATTCTAAACGCCTATGTTATAAATCCACTCACATCTCCATTTAGCTATTTTTTAACAGATAGAAACATGTCTAAACATTATTGTCCTTCAGAACTTCCTGTAATAGTGTTATTTTCTCCACTCGGTATCATTTTAGACTTACAAAACTCTCTCAACGTATTGTGAAGACATGTTCTGCCATGGAGGTGATCATGCTGCAAAGTTTATACAAGTGGCGGATGATGGTGACA
This sequence comes from Hylaea fasciaria, assembly GCA_905147375.1. Lineage (NCBI taxonomy): Eukaryota > Metazoa > Arthropoda > Insecta > Lepidoptera > Geometridae > Hylaea > Hylaea fasciaria. The sequence goes on along the minus strand of LR990211.1, from coordinate 9,528,827 downwards.
TTGACAGGCTGTCATCGGCTCTCTGCAATGCGTCTATTGCTATTGAGAAGGGTTTGCGAAACGATTCCCTTTTGTCTAAAGCTGTAAGTATTTTGTCAATAATGTCTACAAGAATGGAAGAAATCGCTTCAATGATTATGGCTTTTAGTAAATTTTTGTAACAAAAGGTGACCATTTGGTGCGTTAATAATGTCATTGTTAATTTTCCAGATTACTAAAATTAGAAACACAACTTACACAGTATTAGAAGAAATAAACTGGACCAGACTTATAAACAACATTCAAAAACTTTACGTCAAGTTAGACAAGGACTATCCTTACTTGTTCGAGTATGCAACTTACGGTATGGACAGTGTCACGCAAGAAACAGTTCAAGATCTGTTTAGAGATGCTAAAGACTTCTGGTTCAACATTAAGAATCTACAAAGGGGAATGCATTTAAGGTAGGCATATGTCAATTTGAAACATGAATTTATTATTGCAAAGTGTGTCACAGGGTTCGGCATTGGGCCAACAGTTTTATTGTCTCTATTTGATGTATTGTTTCAGTGTAAAGCTAGGCTTCCAGCTGCTTGACATGTTAGACCACGGCATTTTTAACATGACGAACGAGCACTGGATGAAGATGAAGTTCGTCATAACTTCTACTAATGGCCCATTGAGTGTCGTCGATGATACTATCAAACTCGTGACAGGTACTTATGAAATACACAGTTTTGATTAAAGCTTTGTAGTACTAAAGTATTTTTTAGTTATAACTTATACAAGTTTCTTCTGATTCTCGACTCCCTCAAACAATCCTATTTAAGGATATGAGCTTCGTAATCGTGTCTGTTATGCAAAGTTCTTTATTGTTGCAGCTTTGCTAACGAACTCGAGCTACGCGTCAGCTCTGCCTCCGACCACGGTGGAGGCCCTGGCCAGGGTGGTCCCCAACCTGCCGCAACTCATCGTGGACACCGTCAACCTTATGGTCAAAGATAACACTGACGTGAGTAGCATTGCTTGACATCTTGGTACCCGTCAGAACTGCGTCATCAGAAACTTCTTTGTTTCCATAAATATCCTTGTTGATTATTTCGAAAAGCAGTAGCACAAATGTTTTTGACCCTATTCTATGATTGACGACAGTGTACTTTCTCAAAATATTGACGATACCGAGTTTCCCATCAGATGGAGCCAATAACATCTCTGATGAACGCTGAGCCCGCTTGGCCGTGCTCCGGCAACAGCCTCTCGGAGCTGCTGGAACTGTCTCCAGCCTCGCAAGACGCGGTGCGAGCCCTGGAGACGCTCCTCTGCATGGACAGAGGCCTACAGGAGGAATGGACGGCATACTTGAAGGAGAGAAAGGCCCTGATCAATGTGAGTAAATTATTTCTACAATCTACAGCCTAACTCTGTTTTGGCAAAGACGAAACGAACGACTTATTTCCCCATCTCTCCTCTAGACAACTCAATCCTGGAACAACGCCACCTTCGACCCGCACCTGTTCTTAAAGTTCTCATCCACCTTCGACGCTCTGGCCAACGACACTGTGCTCGTGAAGGACGCTCTTCGTTACATCCTCGCCGACGACAACTTCGAAGGTCACATCGGTTTGAAGAGTGCCTGGGAGTATGCTATTGAAGTCTTGAATACGACGCAGAGGAATACTTTGTTGAGGTTAGTTTAAAGCCAGGGCCGCAACTGTTTAACACAAGAATGAGCTTGGCGTATTGGACGGTTCCAAGCTGAAGAGTTTTGCTGACAGATTTTCTGATGATGTGGTAGTTGAGTGGTCAGGCGAATACGCTAGTATATTCGCCTGACTATGCCAATCACGCTCTACTCAATCATTTCCTTCATCGGTAGCATCACATGTTAACTTTGCAAGTTACTTAGCTACTTCACTATTTCGCGTATATGTTGCATCACTCGTACCTACCTACGTATGTTTCATCCAAATGTTTTCTACTCAGTTTCCAATATGCAATAATTAAGCTTAGGAAAGTAAATTTTTGTCTCATAAAAATTGGTGAATTTTCCAGTAAGTTTTTGCACAAAGTCGACACCGTCCTCAACTCCATCGCCGCGGCCCCCACCCGCGGCAACGCGTCCATGAGCGGCGTGTGGGAGGCGTACGTGCAGTGCAGCAACACGTCCTACATCGCCGACTGCCGCCGCGCCGGCCGCGCCGCCTGGCTGCACACCTTGAAGACGATGTCCGTCATCTTCGACAACGTGGTGGGCGACCTGACCACGTACTTCACAGAAGCCAACGGTAAGAACGCCTCATCATCATTCATTTGCCCTTATACCACATTAGCTTGGGTCGGTACAACATGGTTTATTCTATTACTAGCTTTAAATGTACTATTCTTCTACTCAGTCTGCACTCACTCCTTTCTCGCATAATTGTTCTGCTTCACACAATCCATCCATCTCTTTGTCGGTAACAACACCTAAGCTACCTCCATTGATTTTTTATGAACATACTATAATATCGCACTATCGAGCTGTTATGATGATTAAGCAGCAAAGTGGGACTTTGTAGCGACTATCTGGCATGGCGTCGTATCATTGCGTAAAATACCAGCTCGTCTCGCACCACGCCAAACGAATTATAAATTCGGACTCCTGCAATAAAAGGACCTTTAGCCTTTAAGGCACCCGAGCCTCTGCACGCGTGTGACTGTCGATGTACTTCCAGCGCCAGACGCGAACCTGCTGCAAACTCTGGGCTTCACGAGGAACACCGCGCTCTTTATGCTGTACGACCGGCTGCCAGAGTTCGTGGCCATGCTCGTCAACTCCTACTTCGACTATGGGTTTATGAGTCAGGTACTCTACATTAGTTCCAATCGTTACAAAAATATATTATAGATGCTTTCTGAGTTTCTAGGAGTCAGTCACCTAATTTTACTCTCAAAACTCATTCACTTATAAATGTTTCCTCTCATCAGATCCGTCGCGCATCCGTCACCCAGTTCTGGGACTGCGACGCCGTTATGTCGGCGCTGGTGCCGGCTCCGGAGAGCTCCCTGCAGCTCGCGGACATCGCGCGCGTGAGGCCCTACCTGTGTCCGTCTTTCATCTACTGGCTGTCGCTGCCGAAGGGCAACAATGTGCTCTTCGATCTGGTGGCTAAGCCGGTGAGCATCGGTTTCTACTTCTCTCTTCTTCTCATTCTGTCTAAACTCTTCTTATTATGTCAAAATGTTGTTCTAATCTGTATTTCTTTTCAGCAATACTACTTCTTCTCAATGCCAGTGCTAAACGCTACCAGCAGCTTTGAAAGCGCTTTCAGTAAAGCGACAAATCTAATTAATTTCTTAATGAACCTCGAACCAGAAAATAAAACCGAAATCGCCAAAGAGCTCAAACTAAACAATTTAAAACACAAACTTGCAAACGTTATCGATAGAGTAATGGATTATAAGTTAAATGATAACAATCCGTTGTACAAACAATTCAATGACGTCAGCAGAAAGCAAATCATTTCTAACATATATTTGACTAGAGTCGTTAGTGTAGTTACAAAATTGGCTACAGCTACGAACAATATAACAATTGACGAACAAACTGACGAATTAAATGAAAAAGACGTTAAAAAGCTAAATGCTGATTTAAAGATTGTCAAAAACATATTCAAGAGAAAGGCTGTCGATGCGATAGCTATATTTTACGATGTCCTCACTGACATATTTTGGACTAACGATGACAATTACACGCTAGTTGATGCCATGGACGCTATGTGCAGCGACTTGAAAGGAAATGACAAGAACAAGACTATTTTAGTTGATGAAGTTAGGACGAAAGTGCAGCTGTGTGCGAAAAACTATAAATACATATTCGGACAAGCGCAAGATGTTATTGGAAATGACTACGAAGATGGGAGACAAAGTCTCTTGGCTTTTGTGGACGCTTTGCAAAACGGAGATGAGAGTAATATGACTGATGTATTCGAATTTTTAAAAAGCAGGTGAGTCTTATTTCATGTTATTAAATGATTGCAACCTGAATATACAATCTTAAATAGAAACCTTAGTTACGTTCTTACGTTCCTTCGCCTTACACCAGGATTCTTTACTTCTAAATAATCAGAAACTACGATACATGTTGACATTACAGAAAGCAACAGACAGATGCCCTAAAGCATTCCATAAAGTATTCCTACGACATGGGCCTGCCGATCTACCTGAAGTTCCTCCAGTCCAACCTTCAGAGCTACAACATCATCCTGACCTTCCTCTCTGGAGGAAACTGGTGGGCCGAACTCAGGAGCCTCCACAACGGGCCTCATGCGGAGAAGTTCTTTGGGTACTTGGAACAAAGCTTTGAAATCGCCGATCACGTTTTGAATAATTTGGATGGAATTCATGTAAGTAATCTCATTAGCGACGTCAGTGTGTTAGAGAGGTCCTTAACGCATAAACGGGCAGGCAAATCTGTAAACGGCAGCACAGCTGCTGTAGCTATAGAAACGATATTTGAAGGACTTATCATAACAGAATATGATAACTTTATTGTTACCACATCGTGAATGCAAATGCATAATACGGTGTAAGATGAAATAATCGTGCTACAAAGAGGATCTGAAACTATGCAATGAGGTACAAAACATATCTGGTACATCTCTAACCTGGCACCTGTCCAATTTATTTCAATGATCTACTAAAGAAATAAAGAAGTAGGTACTCATAAGCAGTTACTTCCTTGCTAGCTGGTTCGTCTGATACGTGACATGAACGTGAACGACTCGGCCTCGTTCTGCCAGCCCAACGTCACGCTAGGGGACTACATCCCGGACGTCACGAATGCGCTGTCGGACCTCAAGCAGCAGGTCTGCTCCATGAATCCAGTGGAACTGTTCAAGGAGATACCTCCTTTGATGTTTGCTTCCCAAGTAAGTGCCTTTAACTATTGCTCCCCAAACTAGCATCGATATTAGACTTAGTTCTAGATCTGTTGTGATGCATAGATCCTAACATATACTAGGGTTCCTTGTATGTAGGAAATCGGGAACTACGAGGAGCAAGGTCCTAAAAACACTCGTACAGGTAAATTTGTTGGGGCATCCGTTGCTCGTTTGCTCCAGTTACTACAATAATAGTTACTATAGTCAAATTTCACTAATATCTAGGCAAGTCTAACAATAAGAATGCAGGAAAAAAATAGTACTGGAGAGTTTGCAACGATAGCTTCGACCTTCTATCATCGTTTTAAGTCTTCTTATCTTTCTTATAAAACTCTGTAACCTGAACCAAACATATTTTAGGGCTTCGAGAGCGATCTAAACATACCAAAAGATATAGACTACTACTCCCTCGATGAAGACATATCCGACACGAGGTCCAAGCTGGGCCTCATCGCTCAGGGTCCGGCAGACCCACAGAGCCCCCCATGGGTCACCGAGGAGAAGCGGGACATGCTGCGGAGAGACCTGATGCAGCTGCTCTCGAGGGAAACCATAACGAAGATGGTGTTCGGCGTGTTAGGCAATGTTGTCGATGGAGGCACCTTGTTCTTGAACCAGAGGTAGGTGACTCTAATATCAATTTACAAGCTCACTGTATCAGTTGGTATGGAATGGATGGATAATTGTTTGGATGGTTGTTACGGTCAAATCAGTCGAGTCAAGTTTCGCCAGTTTGTCGTTTTTCAATGGAATTGAATTTAAGTTCTGATAACAACTCAGTATTATGATGACAACGAGCCTGATCTGGTGGTAGAGACAAAAGATAGACAACAAAACTCCTCAGTGACTAATTCACGATTACCAAACTGACACCAGAGATTCTATGAATCACTTCATGCACTTCTATGAGTAAAGCAGACAGTAATGTAATTCTCCAGCCAATGCGCCCCCTGCTCCCAAATGACGAGCTGGTTCAAGCAGCTGAACCTGCAGCTGTTCAAGAAGCAGGAGTTCGAGACTCTGCTATGCCACCTGCACTCCATGCCGCTGGACGACGTCTACCACACACTGAAGAACGACTTCCACTGGGATATGCTCATTAGGGAGGTAGGGCACCAGTTTCAGATATTCATATCACTGCACAGTGTATGTTTAGAAACAGTGAGTGCACTATATGATTTTCTTCCTTCCAGCTGCTATCCCCCCGTAACTACACCAACCTGGAACTGAACAAGTCCATGGGCGAGTTCCTGGCGCTGGTGAAAGGGCATCTACTGGAAGAACTGGCCGCTCCCGTCCCCAAGCTCGCCGAATGCCTCACGAAAAATGTCTCCAGGAATGCCTTTGGGAATGTCTCACTGTGAGCACATCTTCATTCGAGCTATTTACCTAACCTGAAAGTTTACTTATGTACTGAACGTGTAAAATCTATCCCTCATCGCTATTTACCTCACCTTAAAGCTGTTATTTTAAAAATGCAAAATGTATCCTTCATCGTTCAGGTCGATCACAGTCCTGGCTAGCATATCCAGGCTGCTGCAGGCCCAGACTCCTCACCTGCACGAGATCTCCGGCGTCCGCGAGCTCCCGCACCTGCAGCAGCTGTCCGCGGCCGTGACGCCGCGCCTGGACGTGCTGCGCCCGCTGCGGGCGTACACCAGAAGTAGGGTGGACGCTGCGCTGAGGGCCGTGGTTGGGGACGATGAGGTGGCGATGGATATTGAGGATGCTGATCTCAATTTGAGACAGGTGAGCCTGTTTTACGAAAAAGCAGTGCCGGTTCTTCTCGATAGATTGCATCCCGAATCTGGCGCTAGAATCGGCTAGTTAATGATGCTTTGTTCCAACATTATGTATTATTATTATGTCCAGCACTTTTTAACGCCGACCATTCAATAAAGCATTTTGCTATTGTATTCAATTTTTAGGCGAAGAGTGCGACACAGCTGGAAGACTTGTTACATCTCCACACTAACAACTGGAAACACATCTGCCAAGACCACAACTGCAGCGCCATCTTCAGTATCATAGTGAACAACTTGAATGTGACGAAGATAGAGAAAGATGTAAGTTTTAGATTTTCCTACTACGAGTAGGTATATTTTGTCTTTAACAATATTTTTAACTGACTTTACAAAAGGAAGAGATTCTATATTCGTTTGATTTTTAAACATGTTACTTCAGAACTCAGTCACATAATATGAACCGGTTTGGAAAATAATTTATCATGTTTCAGATAGGTCCCCTAGAAATGACATCTAAATTAATCAATTAGTTTGGTTCCAAAAAAAACCCCTAGTAAAAGGAACCGTTTTGGAGTCGGTAAACTTTTTGGGGGAATAATTGCCTATATCAACATTTTCATATCCCTCAGCTACCGTCCCTCCAATCCTCGGAGTACTGGCGGTTCTCCTTCGTCAGCTCCATCCTGCGCCACATGGAGGGGATCCTTGGCCACGTGGGGCGCCTCGCGGGCGTCGCCGGCGGCCTCGACGTGGGGGGAGCCATGGAGGGCAAGCTGGAGGCCTTGCTGGACCTTGTGCTGAAGGTCCTCATGGACGATACCTTCGACACCATCCTTTACAGGTGACTCTCTTCAGCTATATTCGGGATTCAAGGATGGTCTTTTACCATTCAGCAACCGTATCAATGTGCGGTACCGGGTTTTGTCCTCGGTCCCGTGCCTATGACTTTTCGTAAGTTAGGTGCGGATTTACATCTCTCCATGCTTCGGGTAAGCCGTAAAGGTCCCGATTGTTATCGATTGATAGCGGTTTGGAGACCTATTGGGCAGTCTGACAAGCTTTGAAAATAGAGGGCTCACTCGAAAATCATACAAACAATAAAAGATAAAACACAACTGAGACACGTGATAGGTTAGTCAGTCAGTTTTGGTACTATGTTTCTTTTCTACAGCCTTGAAGGCCTGATCGAGGAACTGCGGCCGCTGGTGAAGGAGACCCCGCTGGAAACAGACCTAGAAGCCGTTGCCGCGGGTCTGACTATCTTCCACCAGGTCAAGACTTACCTGGTCGAGGAGGAGGATCTCAAGTGTGAGTTTCTTTAAGGATGCGAGCTTTGATGTGCCTTCTTGGGGCCAATGCCAATCAATATTTTGATTCAAGTTTTGCTTCAGTCACCGGGAGACATCCTATTTTCGTCTCATTCCTAGTAAAGTTAGATTAGTAAGTAACTGGGTTCAAAGTCAATTCCTCGGTTCAAATCATCATATTGTCTGCGTTGCAGTGCAAGTGTCAGCCATGTTCGCGAACCCCGAGGCGGTGGAGCGGCAGCTGATGGCGCTCGGCATCAACAACACCAACTTCTGGTCTCTGGCGGCGCCCAGGATCCTCGCCGGACACATCCAGCTCAAACCGGTATGTATATCTGTGTCTTTTCATGCACACACGGTTCTTGTCAGCCTCGGTGGTAGGTACTAAAGTGCCCGCGCTCGCTACCTCCGGTTAATAATGTAACAGATATGACATTTAACTCAATATCGGGGACAAAAAGAGACAAGTGTATACAAATAGACTAAAGAGCAAGTAGGATAGTACGATATGATGTGTTGTCTTTGTCAGCGTATGCACTATTTTATTGCTGTGCTGCAGAAGCAAACCAATATTGACCTTTTAGAATGTCGCACGATAGATTGGAGCCACACCTAAATAACGTGTATTAAATTTATCCGATTTATAAATTGCAGCCAAGGTGTGCCCTTTTGGGAAAGTATACGCTATTGTCAAGTCTATTTCTGATACTACGTCTATGTTAGCTACCAACCTCAAGTTGACAATCTATCGCCTAATCCCATCTGAAGTGACACGTAACCATCTTACCCCTCAGGTGCTGTCTTCCAAAGACCCGAACTACCACATCTCGTCGTTCGTGTGCGACGTGCAGCTGCTGCCGGCGGTGCTGCTGCCGGCGGCGCGCGGCGCGGAGCCCGCGGAGGCCGTGCTGGCCGCCACCAGCGAGCAGTTCTGCCGGCTCCCGGACGCCGTGGCGAAGGAGATGCTGCCGGTGCTGGCGAGGAATCTGCGGTTCGAGCCGATCGTGGAAAAGGTCGGTGCCATTAGTTTTTCTGTGACAGGTTCTGGTTTCGCGCTAGTGGTGCATTTGGACAGGTTTAAGCATGTAGATTATATTTTTTCCTGACGCTCCATTATTTCCCTCAATCCAAAGGTAGACTTGAAGAGATCGCTTTTAGCGATCCATTCTGCTTATTGAGATCTAGTTACAGACCTGTCCATTGTGCCTTATTGTGTAGTGTCTACCTCTGCGTTATATTTCGTGTACAATTAAATAATGAATAATTATATTCTATACTAGTGTAAGCATCTCATATTCCTTTGTTTAAAAATGTTAAAAATGCAGTCAGTCAGGACTGACTGCAAGTCTGACTTTGACAATAATTTGGCTGTGTCAGGAATTGCTACTACCTTGATCCCTTTTCTGCTATTTTATTGTTTTTGTTTCTTCTTACGCGTAAGAGTGTTCTATAATTGTATTGTAATAACCGGTCTAGGTGAAGGATTACCTGCTAACCAAGCTGTACTCGGCCTCCGCCCTGACGCCGGAGGCGGGCGCGCAGCTGCTGCAGCGGCTGCCGCGGATGGCGGCGCTGCTGCCGCTGCTGCAGGACAGCCTCGCCGACGTCGCGGACACCTTCACCCAGGAGCCGCTGTTCCGCAGCCTGACCAACTTCAGCTCCGTCGGGAACCTGATGACTTGTGAGATTTATACTTCTGACGTCGCATAGAATTAGAACCAACGTAACTATAGCAAACTGAAAAAAATCATTGTATCAACAAACACCTGAAAAAAAAGTTAAAGGACTAAACAGTTTGCAATGCGGTTTTCTCATCTAATATTGAAATACAAACAAAATACCTACCGTAAATAAAGTCGCGGGTAACAAGTGATAAAATAAAGCTCTGTATGCGCCACCCTGTAATATGTAGATTGTTCTTAAATTTTATTTAGATACCTCGATTATGTCTTATGTGTAGCATGTTGTATTTCATTCTGTCGACCCCCACAGCCCCCGAGTTCCTGGCGGACGCGGGGCGGATGCTGTGCGGAGCGCCGTTCCAGGGCGGAGCCCCGCGGATCATCAAGAGCATCATCAGCGCGCCCGACCTGGCCGCGGAGGCCGACCAGGCGCAGCTGGACCTGCTACCCAGTGAGACCTCGCCTTATTCTCTATTTCTCTTCTTTTTCTTTTCTTTATTTTCTTCTTCTTTATTTTTAAACTTAGCCCCACACTAGGATTGCTCCTGTATCGTGGGTACCGCTTACAGACATATAATTTCACATACACATCACACCCAGACCAGAAACAAATATTTGTGAATCGCACAAATCTATGTTTCGGGCGGGAATCGTACCCGCGACACCAAGCGCAGCAGTCCGATTGCTCAGCCACTACACCAAACGTGGCGTAGTTTCTACCTTTCTTCTTTCTCTACTACTCTTCTTACACTACTTCTATTCTTACTCTTCTACTTTGCTTTCTCTACTTCTCTATTTCTCTTGTGTCTCTACTTCTTTCGAGTCACAACCATTCATCGTGTTTTATTTTCACCGTTTCCCTTTCACAGCGGATTTCTGCCGCTCCATGTACCAGGACATCATCAGCATGGAGGGGGGCAAGATCGTGTGGAGCTTCGTGAAGCCGCTCATAGTGGGCCGGCTTCTGTACACCCCCCCGCACCCCACCGTGCAAGCTATCATACAGAAGGTACAGAATTAACAACCCTATTACCTTATTTATACTCAGCAGCAGTATGAGTAGTATGAGTTTTTACTAGCTCGACACAGTACGCGTCAACTAGCTCTTTGTATGAAGATTTTTCGTTCAATAACGCGCCGGTAGGGGCGCTGTTTAAGATTTTTAATAGAAACTTAAACGCGACAGTTACGTTTCTAACTACAAAACTCATACTAGGGGTACAGGACGAGAAATGTAATACTCTCACGCCCCTTCCACTATTTCTCGTGTTGGTCGGTGAGAGTGTCAGCGAAGTGAGTGGTAGTGATAGGATGTGAATATACGCACGAGTAGGATGTACATGATATAATATATCATGTATATATACAGCAACAGGGGCTGATTCTAATCCGGGGGTAAGAGCGCCCATTTTGTAGCGATGATAGCTCAGTTGGTCCCGTCATCGGTTCGCATGCCGCAGGGCGTAGGTTCTAAACTAACACTGAGCTCGAGTTTTTGATGAAGGAAAACATCGTTAAAAACCTCAGTGGTAGGACTCGTGCTCGCCTGGCCAGCTGCCACTATCAAGGGGGAAAGTCGTCAAACCCTTATTGTAGGTTTAAAGATTTTTATTGCATTTTAAAATTATATTAATAACATATATTATAAAAGATACTATAAAAGTTAATACCCCACCCCAATAAAAAAATATTCGGGTACTTTGACCCATCCCATTCTAGGCTGAGCAATGAGCATGTACTACTTTCGAACACACCATCTAACTACCAGGAAAGATAGAAAGTCAAGCGCTACTCTACAAAATGAAAAAAATATTTGAAGAGGTTGACGCAGTCTTGACAGAACACCGGCCTACAAACACATACGGCGTACGATGCGACCTTATTAAAGACCGCAGCCTTATTAGACAACGTTCCATTTGCAGGCCAACTCATCGTTCGCGAGCATGATCCAGATGGCCAACCTGGTGCACTCGTTCTCCGGCGCCGTGCCCTCGCTGGCGGCGGCGCGGCGCCACGGCGCGGGGCTGGCGGCGCTGCAGCGGCTGCTGCGCGCGGCGGGGCTCGGGGGGCTGCGGCGGCGGCTGCTGGGGGACCGGCCGCTGGACCTGGACGTCGAGGGCATGCTGGAGAAGCTCGGGGATATGAAGGTATACTGTCTTTTTTGGATGTTCTCTAAGTAGCTGTGCGTACTGTTTTGCCGCAGGACACCCCTCCCGCTGTTTGTTTTTCCAGGATAAAACATGTAAGTAATGTAGATGGGTACCTATATATACCTAATTTTGTATTTAGGTTATCTACTTCCCTAGTATTATGTGTTTCTTATGAGTGTTTCTTTCGATCTTCTTTCTCGTTATTAATCTCAAAACATGATTGTCTGGAAGAGATCGCTGTGAGTGATAAGACCGCCCATTGTGACACTATTGTTATGTTTTATGTTCTGGCTAGGTTTTCTGTTACTAAAGTGTGAAACATTTGCTGAATTCTTGCGTCAAGTTATTACGAATAACGCGAGTGTAACAGCAAAGTGAACATACATGCATACTGTCTGCCAGCTTTACAGTAGCCTATCGTCCCCAGGGCATAGACCGACTGCTGTCCAAGGCGTCCAATCTCCTGCACTGCGTCAACCTGGACCGGTTCCGATCGGTGCCCAACGAACAGGAGCTGATGGTGGAAGCGGCCAAGCTCGTGGCTGTCAACGAGTTCTCTGCTGGTCAGTTGAAAAGCTGACAAAAAAAATTATATGTAAAAAACGAAGCGATTACGATCGACCACGATCTTTTGATCGTGATCTTCTCTAATTGATGATTATAAATCGATTGTAAATATGTATAAGATTTTAGATTTCATGGTCGTGTTGAACATCTTGGTAACAGTTTGGGGCGATGATAATGATGACTTCGTTGGTTCTATAAAAATAAATAAATAAACTATTTATATAAATTATGTGTCTCGTCTTCAGGAATCGTATTCTTGGACGTGGATCAGCTGAACGACTCGCTGACTCACGTACAGTATAAAATCCGGATGGACATCGAGAATGTGCCGACCACTGCACGAAAGAGCCCATAGTAAGTTCAAGCATTCCTATTATATGTACCTACTACCTACTTATTGCAGTTTAGGTGTATATTTGTCAAAGCAAAGGGTGCGCGCGGGGTGCGTACCTATACTGAGGCGCGGGGAAACGGGCCGCAGGGTAGTAGTACTCGAAACACCTCAAATTATTACATTGTGGAAATTATACTCGTCCACAAATTTACTGGTCGAGTTGGGTTTATACTACCTGTCGCCTACAATTATTAATTTTGGATAATTATGTTCATAACCGCTTTGTTTACAACACAGATAAATAGACAGACAAAAAGTCACCCAATTAATAATTATGAATCACTTACCATAAGTAAGCCATTTCAAAGGAATATACTTTATTAGTAGGTACCTATGTGTCTATTTTCGTTTTTTATTAGTTTCTTTTAAACGAAGACTTTCATGTAAGTTTATGTATTCCTTAGCTTCTGGATCCCCGGGCCCGACTCCTCGTTCATCGAGCACATGCGCTACTTCCGCGGCTTCGTGCAGATCCAGGACCTGCTGGACCGGGCCATCATCCAGCTCTCCGCGGGGCGGAGCTCCAGGGCGAAGCGCCAGGCGCCCGACGTGGACTGGGCGGTCTACACGCAGCAGGAGCCATATCCTTGTTATAGAAAAGACTTGTGAGTATGAATCAAAAACTTTTGTATACTTTATAGTCTAGCATTTGACCATTGGTCTAAAGTGACGATGTAGTCGAAAGTGGTAGGTAAGCATGTGCATTGTGCAGCCTGAAATGGGACTGGCTCTCCCGGACCACTGCCTAAACACCACGATAGGATTATTGCGACAGATTATGGTTATTGTGAGTTATGGCCTAATCCTCTTTATAAAAGCGGGTATGGTATGGGCTGTGATGATTATTATTATTAAATTGTAATTAGATAATGTAATATAGCCCTTTTACGAGTGAAGTTATTTTGGGCAGGTTTTGGCTTCGCATGTTTAGTCCATCATATTAGTCAGAAGTCTATAGTTAAGACTTAGTCAAAGTCGCAATGTGAAAAGTGGCGAATACTTCTGCAAAGTTTTAAACATTTTCTGGGATTTATATCATTTTGGCCACGTGATCAAGGGTAATAATCTACCAGGAACACAAGCTTCAGAAAACAAAACAAAATAGAATAACGTACCTACTGGTTAACTCAATACAATAAAATAAAATAAGTAGGTACCTACCTACATATATTTTCAGTGTAATATAAATAAATGTGTGTATGCATGTTGCAGCTTCCAAGCGTCCCTGTACGAGTCGCAGGCGCTGATCGTGGGGTTCTTCTTCTCGCTGCTGTTCACGGTGGCGTCGGCGGTGCGGTTCATAGTGGCGGACAAGGAGTCGGGGAACACCATGGTATGCTTAGATTTGTATTTTTGGTTTTAGGAATTAGTGGTTGTAAATTGTTACACTACCGAACATACTTCTCACTGTCGCAAGGGATTATAGGAAGTCTTTTTATGTCACGACTTTTGGCGAAAGTTCTTGGTATTGTAGTGTAGGTACGCATTCATAATGTTAAGAATAAGGAGAATAAGAATAATAATAGCTTATTGCCATAACAATCTTTACAAAAAACAAACAAATTTATGTCGTTATGTATATTTTCCACCAATATACACGTTGACATCCGAAGGCACACATAGTTTGTTACAACGTGACATATACATTATACAAGGTGTAACAGCAAGATGTAGTAATACTGAAACTATGCATACACATACTTATTTCGAAGTAGTCTGGAGGTATTTTAAATCAGTAAGTAGTTACGGTAATGAATTAAGACACGTCAAAGTTTACTGCAAAACTAACCATCGTTCAACCCTAGTTATCAGCTGGGCAATGTCAGTGAACTTGACGCAAAGTCTAACATGTGATCCGCCGTCAAATCCGTCAATAAGAATTCGTAAATGTACTAAGGGTTCCGTTTGTTTTTTAAATAATGTTTTTACCAATTTGTACCAACCCGGACAGATGCAACCTGACAAAAGTATTTCTTGGCGGCTGAGTGATATCTGCTCCGTGTAATGTACCTACCAAAATTATATTCTAAGGCGGAAAGTATCTGAAATGAATTTTAGAGGCTTTCAACTTTGTTACAATACTGAACCCTAAAATATTGTCGGCAAATTCAAAGACCGCGGCGCATTTTGCGGCAGAAATAATTCAATGCCAGAAAATATTGTCGGCAAAATTCAAACACCGCGGTGCGCTTTGCGACAAAAATAACTCAATGCCAGTGACCCGCGTAACGTGACGTCATCCGTATCATGTTAGGGTTGTAATATATAGTTATTTTGTCAATTTGAGTGAAAAAATCGATTATCGATTTCAGGTTTTAGTACCCTGGCAAATGATTCATCACCAGGTACACATACCCACATTTCAATATTACTACACCTTGCCGATACAACCTGTATAGCTGAGTCACAGGAATATTTGTATGCAGAGTTTGATAGCCTTAAATACCTAAGCCTACCTTAAATGTCCACCAATACACTTTGAGATGTGAAGAAACACAGGTTGAACTCCCTCCTCGCTCCAGCTGATGTCGGTGATGGGCGTGGAGCTGGCGTACCACTCGCTGTCGTGGTTCCTGGTGAGCCTGGCGGAGCTGTGCGGCACGGCGGCGCTGCTGGCGGCGCTGCTGCGGGCGGGCGGCGTGCTGCCGCGCACCGACGCCTCGCTCGTGCTGGCGCTGCTGCTGCTGTTCGGCCTCGCCGTGCTCAGCTTCTGGTCGGTTCTAGGCTCCTCTCATATGGGCTTGCTAAGAGAGATATGTTGCATCGCTCGCGATTAATATAGAGTTTGGGTTAAAATAAGGTTCACTTTTGCATTTCACTTAGTTCATGTGTTAGTGCACGTAAACATTTAAAGTTCAAACAGTGTCACCAAAAGAAGCACCTGAATTCCTGCTGCCTGATTTCATTTGTCCACTCGCTAGCTACCTAACTTCACTCGTTCATTCCCTGGTTCACTCCCCAGCTACCTAACTTCACTCTTTCATTCCCTCGTCCACCCCCAGCTACCTGCTGTCGAAGCTGTTCCGCACGGCCAGCTTCGGCGCGGTGTGCGCCGGCATCGCCTACCTCGTCACCTTCATGCCGTTCGTGCTGGTGCTGTCTCTGGAGGCCGTCATCGGCCGCACGCTCAAGCTGCTCGTCGTGAGTACACGCTGTATTTAATTTGACACTAGGTGTAATTTACTTTGACACCTTATTTCACACTTTGAAGTCCAAAATAATATTCGCTTTGTTTTGGTACTTCCATTTACGCCTGTTTGTCCATTTACGCCTAAACAATAGATTTAACGCATTGAGTTTGCAAAGCGCAGCATTCCCATATGTGGATTGCAACCCGGCTACGTTGGGTTTAAAAGCTCGGTCCTACATCCATTCATCACTCCCTCCCTTCAATTGGACCCACCGCTTCGCTCCACTATTGAATCTGCGGGCACGTACAGTTGTTATCAATCCACGTCGCAAGTGTCGAAGGCCTCACCTTGCGACGTCCCGCCAAGCCGACGCCGGTACTACCGCATCAGACACCCCCCAGTGCCTGTCGATGTCCTCGTCCCTGTGCTACGCGTTCCTGTACATCGCCCGGTTCGAGGCGCTGGGCGCGGGCGCGGGCTGGGCCGACGTGTGGCGCTCCCCCAGCGGAGACTCCATGAGCATCGCGCTCGCCGCCGCCATGCTGGCGCTGGACGCGCTGCTCTACCTCGCCGTCGGATACTGCATCGACAAGTACAACGGTGAGTCGATGGCGGCGTGATCGTTGGCTACGACTGCTATGATCGCGATCGTATTATAATCGCGATCATGATCAACAATTGGATCGACGCGCTGCTGATATACATTGCTGTCAACTATTGCATCGAGTAGTATTTCAGTGAGCTTGTGACATAGTGATCAACGTATGCAAAATTGTCATGATCACGATCGCCAGCGTGATCGCGATTAGCGATCGACGCGCTGTTATTATGATAAATACTTAATTGAATCAAAAACAGCGTAAACGTAGTTGACATTGCAGCTCATAAAGTTCAAATTTCTCAAAATAGTATTTGTGCGTCAAAACAAAACAAACCTTATATTTATCTATTCAAGGTATCAAATCCATCCAGAGCAGCATAACGTACACCCCGTCGCGGGACGAGAAGGCCGGCGTGAGCATCGTCAACGTCTCCAAGGTACGTGTACCGAGTATTCTGGTTCTTATGGACGTCGCAATTTAGGTCTAATCTTGCAAATTAGTTTTGAGCCAAATACACGGTTATCGGGAATATATCGTGACCTTCCATTGTGACTATAATTGTTATTGTTGTTCTAGCTTCAAGTTGTCTTTCTCCCATAAAGTGTCAATAAAGAGTTTGTCTATGTTTGTATCTATTGTAGGTGTACGGAGCGCAGTCTCGCAGGCCCAAGGTGGCGCTCGACGACGTCTCCTTCGAGCTGCGGAAGGGACAGGTGACCGCGCTGCTGGGACATAATGGAGCGGGGAAAACCACGCTGATGTGAGTCCAGACTTCATTTAGAGAAGTCAGCAGTCTTTAGCAACAATGAACAGTCGTACCTACAGATCCATAACGATGAAGTTTCATACGATCATATTATAGGTTAAATTTAGTTTGAAAATACAAAACTGAGATTGGACGGTGCGCTCCTGAACTCAAAATGGCGCTTCACAACGTTTCCAAGTCGTCGGCCGTCGGTCGCCTTATTCGTGTTTTGATCTGTCAACTATAAAACATCATTCACAGAAACATCTTGACCGGCATGCTGAAGCCTTCGCGCGGCAGCATCATCATCCGCTCGGACCCGGGCGGGGGCGGCGCGGGGGGCGGGGGCGGGGGCTCCCGGCTCGGCGTGTGCCCGCAGCGGGACGTGCTGTTCGAGTACCTGACGGCGCGGGAGCACGTCGCGCTGTACGCGCAGCTCAAGAGCGGGGAGGGAGAGAGGGAGTGCCGGGGAGAGGTCGACAGGTCAGCGGTAACACCTATTTAAAATAAACCTAGTGAATATTATCAGTATCAGTGGAAAATTTATTTCGCTCGCTTCGCTTAACCTCAGTTTACCTGGGTAATCTTTTTCGCTCGCTCGCTCTCGGCTCAGTTGACCACGCTCGGGATAATGAGCCTTGTGCGGGCAGCCTCACGACTCGGTTCCCCCTGCCTCAGGATGCTGGAGGTGCTGTCACTGGGCGCGGTGGGTGACGTGGCGGCGGCGGCGCTGTCGGGCGGCACGCGGCGGCGGCTGTGCGTGGCGCTGGCCTTCGTGGCGCGCCCGGCGCTGGTGGTGCTGGACGAGCCCACCGCCGGCGTCGACCCCGCAGCACGGAGGTACAGCTGAAAGACATGAGGGTGGCTCCGGAGCTGGACCGGCTAGAACCGGTTTCAGTAAGGAGAGCTGACCTGAACTGTTGATGAAGGACACATCCACCCAAAACTTTTCCAGCACATGTCAAAAATCTGGGCACTGCCTTTCGTGCATTCCCTTAACAACAATACAAATTACGAAAATCTTCTTCACTTGTTTGTGGGGGAAAGACATCCCGCTTCTGCCTGGACGTCTATCACTACAGATCCAAACAGTACTAATTCCTCCTACATTCCTCTCACCCCGCAGAGAGATCTGGTGCATGATCGAGAAGCTGAAGGAGGACCGCACCATCCTGCTGACCACGCACCACCTGGACGAGGCCGAGCTGCTGAGCGACCAGGTCCTCATCATGCACAAGGTGACACTTACTGTTGTTTGTTCTGTTCTAAGTTCTTTGTTATCTGTGGTGTTTCAATAAAGAATTTATCGGTATATGTCTGGTATACCTTCTTAGGTAGGCACGTCAGGGCTCTCTGGCGATCTGATAAACTCTGACACTAGAGGCTAGTACAACCTCATAATTGACAGACAGTATGGATATGGATGACTTCAACCCTTAAAACAAGTCTTAAAAGTAGTGACACCTGATCTCGTGATAATTTCCATAAATTCGAGCTCATTTAGGTAGGTAACTATAGCATTTAAGGTTCGACTGGCCCAAAAATTTCTAACTTCTAACAGTGGGTAATTAATTACTTAAATTGCCAAATTACTACCTATACTAAGTGTGCCTATTGCAGAAGACAATGGAATGACGAATGTACCACGACTTTCTGTTAAACAGTCTTCTAAAATAAGTGACGTTCTTGTCTTGTAAATAATATGTCCACTGTCAGGGTCGGATCCACACGAGCGGCTCCCCGATAGAGATCAAGCGCACCCTCGGCACCGGCTACAAGCTGTCGGTGGCGCTGCCCGCGCGACAGCCCGGCGACTGGGACTACAGCGCGGAGGAGCAGGCCAAGCAGCTGCTGGCGCTGGTGCGGGACGTGGTGAAGAACGCGAGCGTGGCCGACGTCGCCGCCGGAGACGTAGAGATCACTCTGCCGTTTTATGATGATAGTGGCGCTGATAACAAGTGAGTGGGTCAGGGAAGAGCGCCGCGTGGTTGTGCTTAGAGATGGTGGTGATGATGATGATGATGATGGTGGTGATGATGGTGATGATAATGGTGGTGATGATGAGCTACTTTACCGGCTACCAGCTGACCACTATCACTATCACAACCTGGTCTTAAGTGACGAGGTGTCGAAGGTGTTAACCATACTCGGGCTAGAATGGGACTGGCTTTCAAAGACCGCTTGGAGAACAGAGGATTGTATCACCTTTGTCTAGTGTCACACTCTTCCCGAGAAACATCTACCCTCCACCCCGATTAACTCGCTCCTACCCCCTTCACCTCCTAATTCCCCACCCTCAAGCAAAAATTCTGCCACTAATCTTTATCGAGATGTTCCGGCAACGGTCCTTGAGAGGGAACTCCATTCTAGGCTGATCGTGTTCAATACAAAGATCATGTAAGATAGTGGTCAAATGCTAGAATATTTTTTGACGTTCTAAGTTTAGAATTTTAGTATCCCACCCTGTAAAGTATTCATAGAAAATTATAATCTACTTAGCTCGTCTTGACGCCGCGCCGTGTAGGTACACAACCTTTGGAAGAATTCGTCTAACAGCTTTCGGTACCCTTACGTAAAACCTCGTGTATAAGAGCACCTCGCTTGGTGGTAGTGAGTGGTGAGTAAGGCAGCGGCGGTGTTGTATAAGCTGATGATGATGATGATGATGATGTTGTGTTGCAGCTTCATGGAGCTGTGCGTGGCGCTGGAGGAGCGTCGCGCGGCGCTCGGGTTCCGCAGCTTCACGCTGGACTGCAGCAGCCTGGAGCAGGTGTTCCACGCCGTGTGCCGCCGCGCCGACGCCGCGCTCCAGGACCCAGGTGCGTGCCGACACGTGCCGGAATATCTTTGAAGTAATCTTTACTAGGTGCTCCCCGCAGTTTCACTCTGTTTCGCTGTAATTCCACAGAAACCGCTAATTTTTACGGGTTATAAGTATCCTATTTTCTATTCCAAGACCTATAGATTCGTTTACCAAATTTCATTCAAATCCGTTTCATTCAATTCAGCCGTTAAGGCGCGAAGATAGTACAAACACACAACTTTCGCATTTATAATAAAAGTAGGATTTAATCTTTCGGGGATATGTACTTATCTAATGTATAATCGACGAAATTCAATGAAAAAGTTTACTTTTCTAACACCGCCCCAAAAAAAACCCCGGATTCTGTAAAGGCTTCTCTGTAAGGTCTCAGTTCTTTTACGCTATTATCTGTTAGGAGGACCACGATTTGGAGCAATAATGTTAATATTGTCAATTAGCCTATCGTCGTTTTCCAGTGAAAGATCCGCCTTCGAAGAGCGTATCGACGTCGTCCGTGCGGTCGGATCCCGGCGCGGCGGGGGCGGCGGCGGGGGCGGGGGCGGGCGGCGCGCGGCGCGGCGCGCGGTGGCGGCAGCTGCGGGCGCTGCTGGGGGCGCGCGCGCGGCACCACGCACGGAACCCGTGAGTCAGGCGCGAGCCTAGCACTGCTCGGGGCACCGCCGATGCAGAAGCGTGTGCCGCCCGGCACACGCTTCTGTATCGGCGTCTGCTTCTGTATCGGCGTTGGAGTCCGCTTATACGTCGGCGTCGGCTACGATATCCTCATCGGCGTTCGCTTATACGTCGGAGTCAGTAACACCGTCTGCTTAGACGTCGGCGTCTGCCTCGGCGGCACCGACGTTTATAGGCATCTACATCTATAGTATAATCAAGTATTCCCCTCCGCAGCTGGCTGCTGTTCATGCTGATAGGGCTACCGTCGCTGTTCATCGCGACGGCGATGGCTTTCGCCACCATCCGGCCGCCCGCCGACGCGGAGCGCGCGCTGCCGCTCACGCAGGACCTGTACCGGGGCAGCACGCGGTACCTCGTGTTAGTGTTTGCCTTTCCTATGTTCCCAGTTGCCCCCACTGGTGGTGACTGGGAAAATCTCATACGTTGTCCATGACGACAACTGGGAATAAGCTTGTGATCGCCACAGGTGATGACGAGCAAATTTTTCACGTGATGGTAAAAGCCCTGTCCATAAAGTTGTTTTAACCAATTATTTATTTGAGTATTTTTCGTTAATGTGTTTAGTTAACAGTAAAATAACTAAAACGCATTTGTAGCTAACCGAATTAAGACAAACTAATTAAATTATTTCATTGTTGTCGGTCCTTGATAAGTATCCAAAGTTTCAAATATTTAAAGGTGAAAATTACGTTCAAAACATAGATACATACCGAACTCATAAAAGCGTGATAAGAAACCAATATTATTATGTACCTATACATAACACTGTACCTACCGTTGCCCCCAGGCCTCATCCGTCGATATATCCGGACACTGTAGACCCCACGTTTGCGCAGCGAGTCATGGACCAGCTGCAATTGGACAAGAACGCGAGAGATTGGACAAACGAGGTATCCTAACGTGCCTGTTCTAGTAATCGAATCTGCAACCGTCCCTTATAAAGTTGTAGACTGCCACCACTCTTCATCTTCCACAATACCTTTATGTACCTACAAATTTCAGTATTTCTGCTATAATCACATAAATAATGTCAAAATTAAACATAAACTTGCGTTAAAAGTTAAATGTATACATTTTAATCTGGCTTGTTGGTCAGGACACGCCCACCTGCGCCTGCGCCGAGACGCGGCTGGAGTGCGGCGCCTCCAACGCGACGGAGACTCCACCCCCCGCGGCGGGGGCTCCGCCCCCCGCGCCCGAGCTGATGCTGCTGCCGGACGTCTCCACCCTCAACACTTGGCTGGTGAACTCGCACGACGCCTATATCGAGAAGAGGTGAGATTGTGCTCCAACTCTAGCCTATAAAGGAGTTTTTAAAAGTTAGCTTCAAATAGCTGTTTCATTTTTTGGCATTACTCATTTACCAGGTATAGAGTTGTCACGCAAATGAGTATAGTGGGGACTCTAGACATTTTCTCAGCGCCCCCACTACTATTCTTAATGGGGACAATGGGAAATTAAATTACAAGCGTGCCCCTCTCCCAAAATAGCTAGTGGGGAAAATAACTCGTCACGTCCCCACCGGTGGGGCAGTGGGTGGGGATGCTGAAAATATTTTATTTGATAGAGCGGTATGTAGGTAAACGAGCTGATTGAATTTTGATCAGTGTTCTTACTTGATTCGATTACTTTTTTACAGTAAAGGCGTTGGCGTTCGCTTTCTTTTAATTAATTGTATATTGTCCAGATACGGCGGGTTCTCGTCCACCGTGCAGCGCGGGCGCACGCTGCTGGTAGCGTGGTACAACAACAAGGGCTACCACGCGCTACCCGCCTACCTCAGCGTCCTGAACAACGCCATCCTGCGGGCGGCGGGCGGCGGCCGCATCTCCGCGCTCTCGCACCCGCTCAAGATCTCCAAGGAGCAGATCAGCAAGGACACCGTGTGAGTATACAACGTCACCAGCGTTCGAAGCGATAATAGCCCAGTGCCCTGATTATGAGTTTTTACAAGCTCGACATGGTACGCGTCAACTAGCTCTTTGTATGAAGATTTTTCGTTCATAAACGCCCCGATATATGGGGGCGCTGTTCAAGTTTTCATAGAAACTTCATTAAAATACGCCAACGCAATTGTTACGTTTCTAACTACAAAAACTCATACTAGGGATAGGTACAGTTGAGTCTATCTTCGGATCACATGCCGCTAGGCGTCAGTTCGAAACCAGCTGACCGCAAAAATTGAGCTCGGGTTTTCGATGAAGGAAAACCTTAAAACCCTCGGTGATAGGGTAGTAAAGTACCCCCTGTGGTAGCTAGCTACCGCCCTCAAGTAGAAAATCTATCACCGAATCTTCATCAGGGTGTTCCGTCGCGATGTCGTGTCCGCAAAAGTTAGCAAATAGACAAAAGTTCAAATGTAGAGTCAAGATTATCTCCGGCACGAGGGATCGATAGAGCCGTCAGCTGACCTTGCCCGCCGCAGGTACCAGCACGTGGCGGACGCGGGCATCTCGGCGCTGGTGCTGGTGGCGTTCAGCCTGGCGTCGGCGGGCGGCGCCGTGTACCTGGTGGCGGCGCGGCGCCGCCAGGAGAAGCGGCTGCAGCTGCTGTGCGGCGTCGCGCCGGCGCTGTACTGGGCCGCCGCGCTGCTCTGGGACGTCATGGTACACCGTCATACTTAGCCGCGCCGTGCGGTGTTCCCGTGTAACTGCCACTTTTACAATCTTGAAAGGATTTGGAATCCGGAATAAAATGTAGCCCGTAGCACTCGGGGATAACTTAGGTTCCCGTTAGTGAAAGAGTTTACAAAATCGGGTTCCTATTTCCAAAGATTCCGAACCTCATGTAATGAAATATACTTAGTAGGTACCTACCTACATTTTTAAGTGGTTATCAGTGCAAACAGGTAGGTAACGTTTCTATGTGAGTTTGTAGGAGATGATCTCGGAAACCTCTGATCAGATTCTGAAATTTCTTTCACTAGGTACTTATTAGCAAGCAATTATTATCCCTAAATGGTTTAGGCTGTTATACCTATCTCAGGCAAGTGGAGAGAGATCCAGTGAGAAAACTAGAACTGAAATAGGTGAAAGCGAAGGGTGCAGCTATTATAAAATAACATTTCATGTAGACAGTAGGTATTGTTCACTATGTTATCGCGGTAGACTTTCCACTGCTCGCTTGCTGTTTGTACTTCACCATGGGCCCTGTACGCGTCCGCAGATAATCGCCGCCAACATGGCGATCACGGCGTGCGTGATGTGGGCGTTCGGGTTCCCGGTGTTCGTGGCGCGGCACAACCTGCCCGCCATCTGCATACTCATCCTGCTATACGGGTGCGTATACTCTCTCAGTTGGCTTCCAGTAATCGCCTGCGAGGGGACTGTCGCCTGGACGTTCTGTCCAGAAATGCTCTACGACTGAAGAGGTTAACTAGACATAAAAGTTCAAAAACTTCCATACCACTTATTAGAAATCTGATGGTGCTTCGTATGAGCCAAAAACGGTTTTACTTCAATAACTTGTAATACATACAAACATACACTTGATGTTTTCATAAAATGTCCAGTGGCTGATAATTTAGCTAAGTTTTGTTTCAATAAAACCGAAAGTCGATGAAATATTTATGTTAAATTGATTCCAATGTATAAGATTAGGTGCTTATGGACATGAGAAATTCATTTTTTTTTTTCATTTTTTTGTTAATAACGTAGTCCCATAATATGTTTTTTTTAAACTTAGCCCCACGATACGATTGCTCCTGTATCGTGGGTACCGCTTACAGAAATAATTTCACATACACATTAATAATTCCACATTAGTCTCGCGCACAAACTAATATCAAAACAGGGAAGAATAATTCCTCAATGTAGCATAGTAGGTATATAATAATTTTGACATACCTACATACCTCGTCGTTTCGGGCGAGTGACGTCCGTCTCCGCGGGCGGGTGGAGTAGTGGGGCACCGACCGACTGACCGGGGCGTGGGCGCAGGTTCGCGTGCGGCAGCCTGGTGCACTGCCTGGAGAAACTGTTCCTGGAGGCGAGCTTGGCCAACATGCTGCTGTTCTGCGGGAACACGTTCCTGGGGCTCGGCGGCATCGTGCTGCTGCTGGTGCTGGACATCATCTCCGAGTCTGACGTGAGGGGACTTTGTACCAGCTTTATACATGATCGTTTATTTTTGTATTTCTCTCCGCACAATATCTTAGAGATTTACTGAAATGGTGCAAAAAATGTGTGGTGTAAATCTGATTCTTTCTTATTTAAAAAACATAATTTGAAGAAACTCTGTAATCCCATACAATTGAAATATTAGTTAGTTTGAAACTTGCCCGAGTTGAATTCATATTAACTAATTTTATTAACTAGATAAAAAGTGATCAAATCCGTGAATAATAACCCGTTTTACATTGTTTGTTTAGTAAATATGAGAAACTAATATTTATATAGGTAGGTATTATTTCAAACAATGCTAATTAACCTAATCACACTATTGACCATAATTAGGTATTATTGGTTCAAAGAATGCTAATTAACCGAATTACACTATTATCCTATATGAAGTTCTAATTACACTGTGATGTACCAGTTTACTTCTAACTATGATGTACTTACCTTAGTTCTAATCAAATTACGCGTCACGTTGATTGTCCGCGATGGACTTCTTAACTAGGTACTTAACCGATATTAATCAAATTTGCACACCGTATGCAGTTTGAACTAACTTGAAAGATATGATAGCTTACATCTCAATAATTTATAGTCGCAATAACTAAAACCCCACAGCAACGCATGGCCGTGTCTGATAGTATCCTATATGAAGTTCTAATTACACTATGAATAAATAAATAACACTTAGTACATGTGCGTGTGTCAGGCGACGGACAACGCGCGCTGGGTGCTGCACAAGGTGTTCATGCTGAGTCCGCAGTTCGCGCTCGCCGACGGCATGATCGAGATCGCGAGAAACACCATACAGGCGCAGGTATGGCCATACACTACAGATTATAAGTAGGCAACTAATTATACTATTAAGATCAGAATCGATCAGCTTTTCGACGAAGAAACATTTCCTGGGGAGATCTGCAAGCCCCAAAATGATTTCTGGTAGACATGGTAAACAACAATCACTCGGAAACTCGAACTGGATTATTTATTGCCAAACCCGTTTTTGAATAAGTGCGCAGTCGGGAGCGTCCGTTCGTTCAGCTCTTTATTAAGATTTTATCAATATTCTGTGATATTCTTTCATAGATGCAGGGGCGGAAATATCCGTTTTTTTTTACTAAGCAGTCGCGGGAATAAATAACTAAAAGGACGGATATACCCCGTCCCCGCATTTTATCAATATTCTATGAGTCTTGAGATGCGGTAACGGGAGATATCCGTTATATTGGGGCATTATTTTATGGTGTTCCTAAATATTATAATATTTAATGTGTTTTTATTAAGGTTCACTTAACGGAATATACACAGGCAAATCTTAAAACAGGGTATATAATGATGACCGTACTATGAGTACGTACGAGTATGTACTGTGATATTTATTTGTGGCAGGTCCTTAACCGGTTCGGCATGGATACGTACCGCGACCCGCTGGGTTCGAACCTGATACTGCTGCACTACTGCGCCCTGGTGGCCGTCGGCGTCGCCTTCGCTACTCTCAACCTGCTCATAGAGTACGGACACCTGCAGTGGATACTAGACAGGTATGCACGATATTAGGCTGAGGTCAAACGAGCGTAATTTTGTGAGTCGTGAGTCGCAGAATTTCGGTCGCAGAAATTCTGCTTGGCAGAAATTCTGTTGGGAAGACGAGCGCATTTTATTCAGTTAGTATCGAACGTCAAAATGTACGTGACTGACGCTTTGCCCGGCCCGCGTCGGCCCCCTCGCCCCCCGCAAACTCAATTCGGTCCGATAATGCGTGTTAGTCGGCAGACAACTCATTTTGCGTCGCCGTGTGAATGGAACAGGACTTTTGTATGAAACCGAATGCAGCAGAATTACTGCGACCGAAATTCTGCTACTCACGACTCACAAAATTACGCTCGTTTGACCTCAGCAAAAAATTTAATGGCAATTTTTTTTAATCCATGAGGTTTGCTTTTCTAATACGTAGGGTGGATGACTAGTAAAGTATTTTTTTTGTTTGTTTTTTTTCACACTAGGATTGCTCCTGTATCGTGGGTACCGCTTACAAACATATAATTACTCATGCACATCACAGCCAGAACACAAACAAATATTTGTGGATCGCAATATTTGTTCCAGGCGGGAATCGAAATCGCAACCCCTAGCGCAGCAGTCCGATTGCTAAGCCACTACACCAAATGTGCCTACGTTGTAAATATGTAGTAATCTGTGCTAATGTATTTTCGGTCTCCCAAGGTTTATGTCGGCGAAGGTGTACGCGCAGTTGGGAGAGAGGCTGACGCCGGAGCCGGCGGACGTGGCGGCGGAGCGCCGCCGGGTCGCGGAGGAGGAGTGCGGCGCGCCGCCGCCGCTCTCCGTCGCCACCATCGGGAACATCAACAGAGGTACCGACACTACAGGCTGAGACACCGCTTTTTTACTGCTTTATTGTATTGCAATAGCCTCACAGATAAGCTCAAAGTCACGCAACGAAGTATGGAGAGAGCTATGCTGGGAGTTTCACTACGTGATAGAATCAGTAATGAGGAAATCCGTTGAAGAATCAAGGTCACCGACATAGCTCGTAGAATTAGTACCTAAGTTGAAGTCGCAATAGGCAGGTCATATAGATCAAAGAACCGACAACCGTTGGCGAATAAAGGTTCTCGAATGGCGACCACGAACCGGAAGACGAAAGGGCTCAGAATCGTCTTCCTGGAAATGTATAGGGAAGGCCTATGTCCAGCAGAAACTTCCTCAGGCTGATGATGATGATGATGATGATGATGATGATGATAGTGTTGTAATAATGTAGAACGTTCTGTGTCGTGGTGCCCCCAGGCTTCGTGCACACGGAGGGCAAGAACAACTCGCTGGCGCGTGCGGTGGGCGGCGCGCGCGCGGCGGCGGCCTGCGCGGCGCTGGGGAAGGCGTACGGCGCGCGCGTGGCCGTGCGGGCGCTGTCGCTGGCCGTGCCGCCGGGGCAGGTGAGCCGCACTAGGCCTCCGAGAGTGTAGGGCTGCAGACTCGGAACTTTACCCTCACAGAACCTACTCGATACGTCAACTGTCTATGTTTTAGATTTGATTCCGGTTCGTATCGTTAACACATCGATCGATGATCAAGGTAACCGTTCACGTACGCATCTGGTCGATATTGCAAGGCGCTGATCAAATCTGAAACAAATTTGACAGTTAACGTATCGAATACTTTCTCTATGGAGGTTCCCGCTCACCCTACTGCTCCCGCGTTCGTTCTTTACGAGCCTCGAGGCGTTAGACGAGCGGTTGGTGAGAAGTTTCCAGTTGGTGGCGTTATTTGAAATGACAGTTAAGTGAAGTGCCATGTTCCCGCAGTGCACGGCGCTGCTCGGCGAGAACGGCGCGGGCAAGTCGACGACGTTCGCGATGCTGTGCGGCGCCGCGCGGCCCGCCCGCGGCCGCGTGCTGCTGGCCGGCGCGCGCCGCAGCCCGCGCGGGCTGGCGAGGGGGCTCGTCAGTCAGTTACCCTCAACTTATTACAAACAAATGAAACCCCAATACTCTATCCCCGAATGAAAATTCCCCGTCCCCGCCCGATCTTACACTCCAGACCGGCCCAGAAACCTATAAGGTCGGAAAAGAGAAATGTCCGTTCCGTTCTTGCTTGTTTTCTGACCTTTTATTATGTGTCGATGCCAAGCGTAACGACGCAATCCTCCAAACAATTAACTTTATACATGACATGTGGAATTCCAGGCTACTGCCCGCAGACTGACGCGATAGACCCGCTGCTGACCGTGCGCGAAACTCTGGACCTCTACTGCGAACTCAGAGGGATCACCGATAAAGCGCACGTAAGTACACCGTGTGCAGTGACACATCGACATCGTTTATGATACGCTCGTCTCGTTGTAGTGTTATACTTAGTCAGGTCATAAGTATTGTCACACAGTAAAAACTTTTCTTTTAGAATGCTGGCCACAAAAAAGTTTATTGAATTCGAATTTCGAATTGTTCATGAAAATAAAAATGTATACTTTTTAGAATTTTACTCATTTTTAAATATGGAGTGGACGCTTAAAGAAGACCGTGTTGCAGTTATTGCGTTGCATCGTTGCGGTTACGCGCCAATTCAAATTTTTGACATATTGAAAAATTTGAATATAACCAAGAGATTCGTTTATCGTACCATCAAACGATACAATGAAGACTCTAGTGTAGATGACAGGTCAAGAAGTGGTCGCCCTCGGTCTGTTAGGACTCCAGCAGTGATAAAAGCTGTGAAGGCGCGAATTCAAAGAAATCCCAAACGTAAGCAGAAACTGTTGGCCCTTCAGATGGGATTAAGCAGAACCACGGTGAAAAGGGTGTTAAATGAAGACTTAGGGCTTCGGGCATATCGAAGAAAAACAGGACATCATTTGAATGCTCGTCTAATGGACCTGAGACTGAAGAGATGCCGCGCTTTGTTGAAGCGGTACGCGGGAAAAAAATATCGGTAAATTCTTTTTTCGGATGAAAAAATTTTTACCGTAGAAGAGAGCTACAACAAACAAAATGATAAGGTGTACGCACACAGTAGTGAAGAAGCGAGCAACCGTATTCCGCGTGTCCAACGAGGTCATTTTCCATCCTCGCTCATGGTATGGTTGGGAGTGTCTTATTGGGGCTTAACAGAGGTACATTTTTGTGAGAAAGGTGTAAAAACGAATGCAGTTGTGTATCAAAATACAGTCCTGACGAACCTTGTGGAACCTGTTTCTCATACCATGTTTAATAACAGGCACTGGGTATTCCAACAAGATTCGGCGCCAGCTCATAGAGCGAAGAGCACACAAGACTGGCTGGCGGCGCGTGAAATCGACTTCATCCGGCACGAAGACTGGCCCTCCTCCAGTCCAGATTTGAATCCGCTAGATTACAAGATATGGCAACACTTGGAGGAAAAGGCGTGCTCAAAGCCTCATCCCAATTTGGAGTCACTCAAGACATCCTTGATTAAGGCAGCCGCCGATATTGACATGGACCTCGTTCGTGCTGCGATAGACGACTGGCCGCGCAGATTGAAGGCCTGTATTCAAAATCACGGAGGTCATTTTGAATAAACTTTAGTGTCATAAGAATCTATGTTTTGTTAAGTTCATTTTGGTATATAAATGGTTACATAATGAATAAACTTGTTTCAATTATTTTATATAAAACATGTGACAGAATTTATGACCTGACTAGGTATATATGAGAACTGTGATTCCGGCAGGAGATATCCCGCACGCTGGACGCGTTCGAGCTCCGCGCGTACGCCGACGTGCGCAGCGCCGCGCTGAGCGGCGGGAACCGGCGCAAGCTGTGCACCGCGCTCGCCTTCCTGGGCCGCGCGCCGCTCGTGCTGCTGGACGAGCCGACCAGGTGCGTGCCGGGGCGGGGGCGGGGGGCGCGGGGGCGTGGAGCGGCCGTGTGACCGCGCGCTCGTGTTGCAGCGGCATGGACCCGGTGTCGCGCGGCGTGGTGGCGCGCGGCGTGGCGGCGGCGCGCGCCGGCGGGCGCGGCGTGCTGCTGTCCACGCACGCGCTGGGGGACGCGCGCCTGCTCGCCGACCGCGTGGCGCTGCTGCGCGCCGGGGAGCTGGCGGCCGTGGCGCCGCGCCACGCCTGCCTGGAGAGGTACGCGGCCCGAGCACGCACGCGGACCGACGGTGACATGTGTAGGACCTGCGATGAGTGTTGCGTGTTGACGTGTGCCCGGCGGCAGGTTCGGCGGCGGCTACGTGGTGCAGTGCCGCGCGGCGGACGGCGGCG
Source organism: Hylaea fasciaria (assembly GCA_905147375.1). Classification (NCBI taxonomy): domain Eukaryota; kingdom Metazoa; phylum Arthropoda; class Insecta; order Lepidoptera; family Geometridae; genus Hylaea; species Hylaea fasciaria. Next base: position 9,498,246 of record LR990211.1, on the reverse strand, counting down.
CGGCGTGGCGCGGTGCGGCCCGTGCAGCGCCGCACGCGCAGCTGCACGTGCTCCACCGGCACACCGTGCACTTCCTGCTACCGACCAAGGCCACGGGTAAATACTACCGATAACTAGGGTTTGCTCATCTACACAGATTAAATAACGAAGGTAGGTAGTTTGTGCAGAAGTTTGTAGGACGTAATCTCCTGAACTATTTCCCGACTCTGAGTTTTCTCTTACTAATAGAAAGCTACCTACATTATTCCAGAGTGCTATTGGCAATCTTTTAGTCCTAGAAAATCCAAGTATATGCCTGAAAATAGGAATTAAGCAGGCGAAACCTCACGGTGTAGCTACAAGGTTAATATTTTTCAAAAATATTATTCGGTCTCTTATTCCGATTTCAGTGGATAAGAAAGAAGTGCGCACCAACCTCAGCGACGTGTTCCGGCTGCTGGCGCGGCTGCAGGCGGCGGGCGACGTGGACGACTACACGGTCAACCAGAGCTCGCTCGAACAGGTACCCTCGCATGCAGGCGGGCCGGCTCGGCACCTTCGCTCACCTCGCCACGTCACAACGGTGGCGGGATAGTGGTCGAAATATTATCGTACAATATCCTATACTTACTATAATATGAGTTAAACTCAACAATAAGCTAAGACCAAGTTTTAGCTACAAAATAGCATTTATGAAAGTCATGGTTTTTAGTTTTGTTTCATTTTAACACCATACCTAGTAACATTATTATCCTCAATTCCCAGATGTTCCTAAGCGTCACGGACGCCGGCGACGCTGCGCCGCCGACGCCCGGCGCTAACCGTCGCGGAAGCGACCAGCTCGAGTCCATCACCGCGCTGTAGCGCCTACATCCCGGTCCTCGGAAGTGACCAATAAGATGGCCTTGGCAAATTTGATTTGCTAAGAAAATATACCATAGAGAAATGTCAACATTTTAGGACGGCCATTCCCCGTCCCCGAACCGACATTGAACTCGCCGGGCATGCAGTGTATGCGGGGACGGGGACTATCTGTATCTTAGAAATGGTATCCTTGTTGTAAGATATTATTGTTACAAAAAATGAGCTTTGTAAAGGTTCCAGCTCAAGGTATGAAAGTCTGCCTATTACTGCCGAAAAAATGGGGCAGATGAGAAATAAGATTCTCAACTGACCCCGAATAGAAGGGGACGGATTGGAATAAAAATCCTCAACTGCCCCCTTGAAGAGGATAAGGGGATAATTGGGCATATATCAAGTAAACAATGTGTTTTTTTAGTATAACGACATTTATTATAACGAATTACACACTATATTATTAACAGTGGCTCGTCTAAATTTAAAAGAAGACAAGAAGATACTTAGGCGACTAGTTAAATATACATGATATTTACAACTTTTAACTCCTATTTAAAATATGTTTTAGTGTAAAAGAGATCAAAACGTATTTTAAAATGTTTAGACCATATTAGCTTCATTTACTATAATTGTTAAAGTTCAGTACCACTCACGCCATCTGTATTCCTTTTTTTGCACTACAAATAAAGTTTCGATATCGCTTGTACAAGTTTACGCACGACGAAACTAGATGGCGTTAGTTGTTCCTTAAAACACGCAAGCATTTCATTCGCGAGAGTTAGCGGTTTAAAGTACGAGCGCTTCAGTGTTGTCCTTGGAATAAAGTAATAATTAATACTACCAACAATAGTAGTTTTTTTTGAGATCGGCGACCGTGTTGAGTGACAGCGAGAACATTGGTGCCGAAACCAGGGAGTGAGTTGCAATTGCTATTGCAAGCCCTAGTGAAATAGTGAAGTGAAAACTGAAAGGTAACAAGTGAAATAATTGGATTGACCCTAAAAACTGTGAGTAAGAAATTGACTATTTATCAGTGAAAAACTCAAGTGTTCAAGTGAAAACTAAAAACTTTGAAATTTGTGAACTTTCCTACAAAATTTAGTACAAGTGAAAACTTTCGTGTGAAAACTAAATTTTAGGAATTTAAAGTAAAAAAAATTCCTAAAGACTTAGAAAAATTACAGTGTTGCCTAATAACTTGTGATTTTAGTATAAGCAATCCTTAACACTTAGAAAATTTGTGATGGTTTCCTAAAGACTTAGATTCTGTGCAAAAAATTCCTAAACACTTAGAATAATTATGATGGTTTCCTAAAGACTTAGATTCTGTGCGAAAAATTCCTAAACACTTAGAAAATTTGTGATGTTTCCTAAAGACTTAGATTCTGAGCGAAAAATTCCTAAACACTTAGAATCGTTTGATTGTGATTTCCATTGACTTTGTGCTGTTTTGTGCTATATGGGACTTGTAAAATTTTTTGGTTTCCAATATACGGGACTTGTAATTTTTATCAATTCGTTCTATACCGAACTCTGATAAATTGGAAGTGGTTTATAAGACATTGACTTTGGCGTTGTATACTGTACGAGCATTCACTTCACATCATGGAAGAAGTAACTAAGTTAACAGCCGGTCAAGTGGATTTATTAGAAAAGTTGGTGAAAGCAGATCGAAATTACAAGAAAACACCGAAGGAAAGAATTAAGAAACAGCTGATAGAGACTAGAATAGAAGTTGTAGATGATTTATGGAAAGAATTTAAAGAGGGACACAAAGTAATTTTATCACGAACTACAAAAGACCAAAGAGAGAAGGAAGATTATTTTAGCAGAGATGTTTATGATCAGTTTCAAGAATTGTATGTATCATATAAAAGTACTATGAAAGAGATATACCAGCTATTAAGTGTTGGCGATATTCAAAGACACAGCTCGAAGACAGCAGCAGCCGCTAAGTCTGACGCCTGTGATGTGCAGTTACCCCGTATCCAGTTGCCAACATTTAGTGGAAAATATAGCGAATGGCAGACTTTTTATGATATGTTCGTTTCATTGATTCATAATAACACGAATCTAGCACCAGTCCAGAAACTACACTATTTAAAAAGCAGTTTGACTGGAGAACCAGAAGTATTAATTAGAAATTTCTCTACCACAGAAGCAAATTATACTGAAGCCTGGGCGCAACTTATTAAGCGGTACAATAACAAAAAGTACAATTGTAACAGCATAATGCAAATCTTATTTGCTCAAAAACCGATACAAACAGAATCAGCTACGGCGTTGAAATTATTATTGGACACCACCTCCTCGTGTTTAAAGTCACTAAATAATATAGGAGTAGCTACTGAGGCATGGGATGCGATCATAATGTACCTAGTCGTGTCGAAGCTTGACCAAGAATCTCACAAACAATGGGAGTACCAGATAAGCTTAATGTCTGAAGAGATACCAACATGGTCACAACTGGTAGAATTCTTGGAATCACGATTCAGAGGCCTAGAAATGATTGAAGGCAATAAAACAGCCACCAAGGCCCCTTATCAGAATACAAAGCAGGCGGTGAAAACCAAATCCTTTCAAGCCTCAGTGCAGGAAGAGAAGAAGTCCAATAGTACGGTATGTCCATGCTGCAATGGCCCTCATCACATATGTCATTGCAAGCAATTCAGCCACAAATCGGTTCAGGAGAGATACGATCTTGTACAAGATAAGCGACTCTGCTTCAATTGTCTTGGATCAGCCCATTCAGTTAAGAATTGTCGACAGTCAATGAACTGTCGAAAGTGTGGCAGACGTCATCATTCATTGTTGCACTTCACAAAGGATGAGAAAGGACTCGCTACCACTAACACAACAACAAACACTAATGAGACAGAGCGAAATCACCAAGGACCACAAAATAAGGCTGCATCAACTTCCTCCGATACACACATTGTGGCGAATTTTGCGAAGAACGAGCACACCCAAAGCTACAATGTCTTACTGGCAACAGCAGTTATAAAGGCGCAATCGAGGAACGGCAGCAAGTACATCATCCGAGCCCTGTTAGATCAGGGCTCCCAAGCTTCCTTTATTACGGAAGCTACAGTGCAATTGTTAGGGCTTAAGCGTGTACCCATAAGTGGCTGGGTGTCAGGGGTGGGTGACGGTCAAACATTGATCAATCATATGGTGACCCTTCGTGTTGAATCCAGCCATAACCCTAATAAAGCTATTCAAGTTAAAGCGTATGTTTTAAGCACACTCACGTCATTACTTCCAACAAACACCATAACGTCGCCGAAGTGGATAGCATTGGACAGTATCCCATTAGCAGATCCAACATTTACGTCCCCAGGGAAGATAGATATTCTGCTTGGAGCAGAAGTATACAGCGACATTCTACTCAATGGAGTGATGAAGCATCCCCAAGGAAAATTACTAGCGCAAAACACAATCCTTGGTTGGATTATATCAGGTAGAGTGTTGCAAGAGACGTCTTCGGCGAAAGTGATCACTATGCACATACGTGCAAGAATAGATAATTTGTTGCAGCAGTTTTGGGAAGTTGAAAATGAACCTCCCTCTATCAAGAAGAAAATGACGAAAGATGAGCAGAAGTGTGAAGATCTATATAAATCAACCACTGTCAGAAGAACAGATGGCCGATATGTTGTCAAATTGCCATTCAAAACCGAAGATCCTGAATGTCAATATGGCAAACATAGAGAAATAGCGATTAAAAGACTCAACTATTTAGAAGCAAAACTAGTGAAGAAACCAGAACTCTATGCTGAATATAAGAAGGTTCTAGAAGAGTATACAGCACTTCAGCATATGAAACCAGTAGTTCCAGGAGATATTGACAATCCTACGGCAGTGTATCTTCCCCACCACGCAGTCGTTCGTGAAGACAAGCTGACAACAAAGGTACGCGTAGTTTTCGACGGGTCGTGTAAGGGAGTCAACGCTATCTCTTTAAACGACAATCTACTAGTTGGTCCTAAGTTACAGCAAGATCTCCGCCATTTACTCATGAGATGGCGAAGTCATAGAATTTGTATCATTGCCGACTTGGTGAAAATGTATCGCCAGGTCAGAGTAGCAGAAGAGGATATAAATTACCAGAGAATTGTGTGGCGGTCTCACCTTGATCAACCACTGGAGCACCATAACCTGTTGACGCTAACGTTCGGGACGGCATGCGCGCCGTACTTAGCAGTGAAGACGATACAAAGATTGGCTGATGATGAGCAAAGTAATTTTCCAGTGGCCGCAGAAATTACTAAAAGAGACTATTACATCGACGATCTTATGACAGGATGCCATGAAGAGAGTGAAGCGATCCAGATTTACGAAGAGATGAACAATCTGATGAAAGCAGGAGGCTTTGAGCTCCAGAAGTGGAGCAGCAACAATGAACAGTTGTTGCAGTATATTGACAAATACAAACATCGAACAAGCAATCCAATGTCAATAAAACCAGATAATATGGTTAAAGTTCTAGGTATATGCTGGAACAAAGAGAGTGACAATTTTGAATATTCAATAAATTTACCTGAGATCACCAGGAAATTTACTAAGCGACAGGTACTATCCGATATAGCGAGATTGTATGACCCTCTGGGGTGGATTGCACCTGTAGTTATTGTAGCAAAGTTGTTTATCCAAACACTATGGAGATCAGGATTAGAATGGGATGAAGAGTTGACTGAAGATTTGACAGTACAATGGATGCAATATCGCGACGAGTTGAATCAAATAAAAAATATTTGTATTCCCAGATGGTTGCATGTCTCACCAGGCTCTAAGATCGAGCTACATGCATTCTCAGATGCATCAAGATCGGCCTTTGCAGCTAATATATATCTTCGGGTTATTGATGAGAACAATTATGTCACAGTGAATTTGGTATCAGCAAAAACGAAGGTTGCTCCCATTGCAAAGGAAATGACCATACCCCGATTAGAACTATCAGGAGCAACGTTAGCAGCTAAATTACTGTCAGAAGTCTCAGAAATAATGGGTATTCCTAGAGAGAATACGTATGCCTGGACAGATTCTACAGTTGTTCTGGCATGGCTGAAAGGTCCAGCTTGTCGATGGACTACGTTTGTCAGCAACCGAGTATCAGAGATCCTGACCATAATTGAGTATGAGCATTGGGGGCATGTGCCCACTCTGACGAATCCAGCAGACTGTGCTTCGCGGGGCTTAAAGCCAGTTGAACTTGAGAAACACTCATTATGGTGGCACGGGCCTGAATGGCTAAGAGAGCTCCCTATAAAAAGGCAGGTGACCGACATAGCTGACACACATGAAGAGGAGAAAGTCAAGTCTGTGTGTGCTCTACAGCATCTCAATGAAGAACCTCTATGGACAAAATTTTCATCACTTATTCGAATGTTGAAAGTTTTATCGTATTGCAGAAGAGTTTTAAATTTGAGATTGGCAAAATGCGATCGAAAAAATATTGGAGAATTCATTACAACGGAAGAAATGAAGGAAACATTACAGAAAATCATCAGACAAGTTCAAGAAAAGGAGTTTGAGAATGATATCAAGAATTTAAAGACGCGAGGTTGTGTGCCTAGAAAAAGTGCGCTTCATGCGCTATGTCCCATCTTAGATCAAAATGGAATATTGAGAGTCGGAGGACGTATCGACTTGTGTGAGGCGAGTTATGACAAGCGACATCCTATCATTTTGCCTCGTAAGAATCATCTTACTATGTTAATAATAGCGGACGCTCACATCAAAACTATGCATGGGGGTCCGCAACTTATGTTAAATCATTTGAGAAATCACTATTGGATTTTACGAGCCCGTGAATCGGTTAAGAAATATTATCGAGAATGCGTCACATGCATAAGGCAAGCTAAGACTAATAAAGCACCATTCATGGGTCAAATTCCAGCAGCCAGGCTGAAACCCAGCAAACCGTTTAGGTCAAGTGGGGTCGATTACGCGGGACCCATTAATATTCGGTTTTCGCCAGGCCGAGGAGCTAAAGCCTATAAGGGCTATATATGTATATTCGTATGCATGGTTACCCATGCAATACACGTGGAAGCTGTGTCAGACTTAACAGCTAAAGGTTTTATTGCAGCGTTCAAGCGCATGACATCAAGACGCGGACATTGTCAAGACCTTTACAGCGATAATGGCACGAATTTCACTGGGGCAGATAAACAGTTACGTGACATGTTCAATAATGCCATGTCAGAAATCCCTAAAGAAATCGCGCAATTGCTGACACTAGAATCTACTACTTGGCATTTCATTCCTCCGCAAGCACCAAACTTTGGTGGGTTATGGGAAGCTGGGGTGCGATCAGTTAAGGTACATTTGAGAAAAGTCATTGGCGAGAGTACGCTAACATACGAAGAATTATCAACAGTATTGACACAGGTTGAAGCATGTGTGAATTCTCGCCCGTTAACAGTTTTTAGCGATAATATTAATGACCCCCTTCCACTGACACCCGGCCATTTTCTTGTAGGAGAACCGTTATTAAATGTCGCGGAGGAACGTTGTAGCACTAACGTAAATTTATTGGACAGGTGGAGACTAACAACTAAAATGGTTAGCGATTTTTGGAATCGTTGGAGCGCTGAGTATCTGGTTACGCTAAGTAACAGATACAAGTGGACGACTCAACAAGTGGAGCCTAAAATTGATGACATTGTTATTGTAAAAGAACAAAATCTACCACCTTCAAAATGGTTGTTAGGCAAAATTGTACAAACACATCCAGGCAATGACACAATTGTACGTGTAGTAACAATTCAGACGAAGAATGGACTGTGTAAACGTCCATGTAGTAAACTGTGTTTCTTACCTAGAAAAGGTTGTGACACCTAATATCAGACTTATGCTTCAGTTAATTATGCTTGTATTAACGAAGGGTGTTCCTCTTAATACGTTAAATTTGTTTCCATGTATAATTAGTTACCTATTTAAATATAGGTACTTAAGTAAGTTCGACGTAGACTAAACAGGTCTACAAAGACCATTTGATCTTTATTGGAAGTCATCACGGTGGGCGGAGATTCTATATAGTTATCTTTGTACCTGCTCAAATTAGAATATTGAGACTGAAATTTAGTTCGTGTCATAGACTCATAAGGAGCGGTTTTGTTTTTTTTTTTGTAAAATATGTTTTTTTATTTGTTATCCCACAGTAGAAGAACATAGTTCTTGGTGGGCGGTATGTTTAGACCATATTAGCTTCATTTACTATAATTGTTAAAGTTCAGTACCACTCACGCCATCTGTATTCCTTTTTTTGCACTACAAATAAAGTTTCGATATCGCTTGTACAAGTTTACGCACGACGAAACTAGATGGCGTTAGTTGTTCCTTAAAACACGCAAGCATTTCATTCGCGAGAGTTAGCGGTTTAAAGTACGAGCGCTTCAGTGTTGTCCTTGGAATAAAGTAATAATTAATACTACCAACAATAGTAGTTTTTTTTGAGATCGGCGACCGTGTTGAGTGACAGCGAGAACAAAAATTTAAGAATTAAATTAAGTACTTATATCAATTTTAACATGAATCTCAAATTACGAAAATATAATATACAGGGAATTCTGACAGAAAAATATACCTATATAAAAGTCTTACATGCAAAGAATACTTCGAAAAAAGTAGGCCATTTTAAAATACAATAATAATATAGTCTAGAAAAATATTTTCTTGTAGCGACTACAAAATATTTCTTATGTAGTAGTACACAAAGTTAAACTACAATAAAACTAAAACAACGATTATTGTAACTTTGGCATAGACATCTTAAATATAGGGTTTCCTACTACTTCAACGGGATTTAGTGGTCCGCTAGTAGTGCTTTATTATGACAAGGGTGCTCAGTGCACACTCAACATTGTTGACCTTAAATTATTCAGAATTCATTGTCCACTCACCACCTAAGCTCGCAAAAAAGGGAAAAAAGAAATCGCTAATCCAATATTTTCAATGCGCCTTCAGGGTGAAAATATGACAAACCAATCACAGTTATTGTAATTTTATCCCCACTAAAGAGGAATCGCCTTTGTGCCGTCCAGTATAATTGTGTTTTGGAAGTGTCATTGTACCACAAGTACCACAAGGAGACCTCACCTCAGAATATGATGCAAGCTAACATAACAGCATAACAGCACAGAATACCTATATTAATACCCTAGAAGAAGGTACACTCTCAATTTTAAAGCGAGCTAGCATAATCGGGATTTTGTATGACATTTGAACGTGCTGTTTCTCTTCCGTGGGGTTGAGTACCTTTTAAATACTAAGGGTCCAGCCTGGACCCACAGTCAAGTATAAAACACTATCACCAGACCACAAAAACAACATTTACAAAGTAAAGTTGCCAGGGCTATAGGCCCCTATTAACTAACAACACTCGTAATGCAATACGCGCGTTCTGTGATATTTAATATTGTATAATTTAATTAATAAATGGTATATGGAATGTGTTTGTGTTTTTGATGTTCTTTATCCGTCCGACCACCGCACTAGCAGTATCATAATTACGCAAAACAAAACATATCACAGCAACATTGAATAGTTTTCCCATCACAAATGTTTGCAAACTGCAAACCCGGTTAGCAAACTGTCAACACGTACGTTAGTGGCCTCCACGAAAACAAGTGATTTTTAATGCAAATAGTTCATATCGAGAGAAGTGGAAACAGTGAGAGGTGCAAATAACTAACAAATACCATTCCGAGAATAAAAACAAAGTGTAAATAACAAGCATAATACAAAAAAAGTGTACGGCAAAACTTGCAAATTATAACCTAAAAACTACTCATACCAACTTAACAAAAAACAGGGACAACCGTACAAAACAAAACAAACAGATCAAACGACAACAACAAACGTTAAGTGACAGTGACAGATATAGGGTTGCCACAATAAACGAAGAAAACACCCTAACCATGGATAAAAATACCGAGTTGCTGTTTTCGAAGCTCGACGAAAAATTAAATCAACAAACTCTAACTATAACAACAGCAGTTACCAAAAACGTAATGGAAGCTTTAGATGTGAAAATGAAAGCCTTGATGGAGGAAAATAAATCGCTCAAAGCTAAGACAAACGAACTAGAACGCAAAATAATAAAATTCGAAAACGAGAAACGCAAAAACAACCTAGTTTATTTTGGCCTGGAAGAGATAGGTAAAACGGAATGTGAACTTGTAGACTACATAAAAGAGATAACAATTGGTACAGGGGTGCCTTTAGAGAGCCAAGAAATCAGTAATGTATACAGGATCGGAAGATGGACAAATGAAAAAAATCGGCCAGTAGTGGTCACCTTCACCACTTTATGGAAGAAACACACAATAATGAAAACCAAGGCTGACTTGCCAATAGGAATATATATCAAAGAAGATTTCTCCAAAGAAGTATTGGAAAAACGAAAACAGTTGCAGCCGCAAGTTGAAGAAGAGAAGAAAAAAGGAAATATAGCATTTCTAAAATACGACAAAATAATAATAAAATCACCATCGCAACAGGAGAAAAACCGTGACAAAAGAAAAAGGGAAGAGTCTGGTTCACCAAACATACAAACACAAAAGAAAACCAACTTACAGCCCAAGCCTGTAGTAAGAGGGGCAACAAAATCAACAACCAAAGAAGTCCTCAAACCTGGCATACTTAACTACGTCGAACGCGGAGGATCTGCATCAATACCAGGAACCTCAAAAAACTAATAACCCACAACAAAACCCGGAACCGACAAAAACAAATAAACGCAACTACAACATTACAAACATCACAACCAAGGCTCCCAATACGGCTGGTCCCCGAGGGAGTACTAGACCGGAACCCTCCAGCAAAAAGAAGAGATACATTCAACATTGCAACACTGAACACAAGAACATTAAGAAAACAAGAAAGCTTACTAGAGTTAGAAAAGGCGCTACAACATATAAACTACGACATTTTAGGAATTAGCGAAATGAGAAGATTGGATGAAAAAACTGTAGAATATGAAAATTACATTCTATACCAAAAAGGCGAAACAGCGGGCCAAAGAGGAGTGGGCTTCATTATTAAAAAAACATTGAAAAACAACATACAAGAACTGATAGGGATCTCTGACAGACTAGCAATACTGAACATTAATATGCCAAACTACAGAAAACCATGGACAATTGTACAAGTATACTCACCCACAGAGCTAGCTCTCAATAGTGATATCGATAAATTTTATAATAACTTATCAGATATTGTAAAGGAATACCACAATAACTGCATAATAGTTATGGGAGACTTTAATGCCCAAGTTGGTACCAGAGAAGCTGGCGAAGAGCAGATAATGGGAAAACATGGACATGGCAAAAGGAGCACAAATGGGCAAAAACTAATCGAATTTTTACTCCAAAACAACTTAACACTACTCAATTCAGTCTTCAAAAAGAATCCCAAAACGAAATGGACATGGACATCACCGGACGGGAAATACAAAAACGAAATTGACTACATTATAACTTCCAACCCAGAGTTCTTTGAAGATACACACATAATACAGAATTTAAATTTTAACACAAACCACCGTATGGTACGATGCTGCCTAAAAAAACAATCAACAAAACCAGTGAGAAAAAGCATAAAAAACAGATTTCAGCCTCTAGAACAATATGGAAAAACCATTGATCCCCAGAATGTCAGTAACTTGCTAGAAATAGTAAACTCAGACTTAGGGGTACTAGAAAAATATGATCACATAGACAAACACCTATCACAATTGAAAATAGTAAATGTAGCTAAAGACACCAAGTTTAGCACAAAGACGATGGAGCTCCTAGAAGAAAGAAAAACACTAATTAAAAACAAGACAAACAGTAAAAAATATCACAACAAAATATCTAGCATAAGCAAACGTATCCGGGAAAATATAAGAAGAGATAGAAAAACAAAGAGAATGGAAAAATTGGAAAACGAAATTCAAAAAACAGGAGGAACAAAAAAAGCTCTGAAGGAACTAAAGGAACATGGAAAGGAATGGATACCGAAACTAATCAACAATACATCCAAGCAAGTGACAAATCGCAGAGAGATACAGAAGATTGCCACAGAATACTATAGAGCCCTTTATTCTAGCACAGAAGCAAATTCTGAAAACACTATGGACGAAGCACCAAACACAGGAGATGGTTATGTTCCACCAATATTAACACAGGAGGTAGAAAAGGCCATCAAATCACAAAAATTAGAAAAAGCTATGGGACCTGACAAAGTTCCAAATGAACTGATGAGAGGTACAATAGAGGAGCTTAGCCCAATTTTGACCAAGATATTCAATGATATCTTAATAACAAACACCATCCCGGATCAATGGGGAGAATCACATATTATTCTTCTGTACAAGAAAGGGGGAAAGGAAAACATTGGAAATTACAGGCCAATTAGCCTCATATCAAACATATATAAAGTATTTGCAAAGGTAATTTTAGAAAGAATAACAAAAGTTTTGGATGAAAACCAACCTATTGAACAGGCAGGATTCAGAAAGAACTACAGCACAATAGATCATATCCATACAATTAAACAAGTCTTAGAGAAATACAATGAGTACAAGAAACCTTTATATATCTCATTTATTGACTATTCCAAAGCTTTTGACAGTCTAAACCATAAATACATCTGGCTAAGCCTAAGAGAACAAGCAGTGGAAGAAACTTATGTAAAAGTTATCAAATCCATCTATAGAAAGAGCAAAAGCTGCATAAAACTAGAATCTAAAGGTGATCCATTCCCTATAGACAAAGGGGTGAGACAAGGGGACCCAATATCTCCTAAACTATTCAATGCTGTGCTAGAACATATCTTTAGGGACCTGGATTGGGAGGGATATGGGCTTAATATCAACGGTAGTAAATTAAACCATCTAAGATTTGCAGACGATATTATCCTGTTTGAAGAAGATCCCAAGAAACTTGAAACCATGTTACAATCGTTAGCAGTCAAAAGCAGAGAAGTAGGACTGGAAATTAATGCAAGCAAAACAAAGCTGATGACTAACTCCACAGAAGTTCGCATGGAAGTCTACGGTAATAGCTTAGAATATGTAAAGGAATATGTTTACTTAGGACAAATTATCTCCCCTGAGCATTCCATGTCTAAGGAAGTGAACAAAAGAATTGCTTGTGGATGGAAAAAATACTGGTCCCTGAAAGAAATAATGAAGAATAAAGATATACGCATGAATACTAAGAGTAAGACATACAACACCTGCATTCTCCCTTGCATAACATATGGGTGCGAAACATGGTCGCTAACCAACAAACATAGGGAAAGACTAGTAAGTTGTCAAAGGGCAATGGAAAGAAGCATGCTAGGAATCAGGCTAAGCGACAGAATCAGTAATCTGGAGATAAGACAGAAAACCAAAGTGAAAGATATAATAAGACATATAGATCATTTGAAATGGAGTTGGACAGGACATATGCTTAGATGCAAAGCCAACAAATGGAGCCAACAGGTCACGCTATGGTACCCAAGAGAAGGTACCAGAGGAAAGGGTCGCCCAAAAGTAAGGTGGATGGACGATATAAGTCAAACCCTGGGGCCATACTGGCCCAGAGTAGCTAGTGACAGGATACAATGGAGAGAGCTGGAGGAGGCCTATGTCAAAAGACACGCCGAAATAAGGGATATAATATAAAGAGAAACAGTTAAAATCAAATAATTTATTCTATTACCAACACAACTAATGTTTATAACCAATTTTCGGAATAAAAAGGCTTTATTATTATTATTATTATATGGAATGTGTTTGTGTTTTTGATGTTCTTTATCCGTCCGACCACCGCACTAGCAGTATCATAATTACGCAAAACAAAACATATCACAGCAACATTGAATAGTTTTCCCATCACAAATGTTTAAGCTATAAAAAAAATAATAATTATGTAAGTATCCATACACTAAATTCGTAGAAAATTAAAGACGAATGGTTCAGTTTTTGTAGTCGAAAGGTCAAGTAGTAAATTCACTTGTCGTCAAGAGGTTGTAATGTAGATTCAGTTGTTATCGAAAGAGGGGTCCCTCCGTCCGGCGGCGCACTTGAAGTGTAGCGCGAGCAGGTCCAGCGCGCGGTAGCCGGCGTCCCGCGCCAGCGCCGGCGCGCGCAGCCCGGCCGCCGCCGCCGCCGCCGCGCCGCGCACCATCTCCGCGCCGAACACCAGCTGCAAGGCTGGACGGAACACACTCCTTACTCGTTTGTTTATTTATGCAAGGCCACATAACTGTAGATACTTACAAACTAATATTTTCAATACATTTCCCTCTGATGCTGTTGTTATACTTATTGTCGTACGTTCTCGTACTTTTCTCTTATGATGTATACCTAATTATGTACTATGGTATAGTCTAGCTAGCGCGTACGCGCATGCTTGCGTGCGTTAGGGAAAGTTGAGCTCTTATTTGGTAGACCTCCAGTAACATTCGTGGGAGACGTACCTGGAACCTTGCCTAGCAGCAGTGCGATGGTGGTGTCGACGCACAGAGGGCGCTGCGCCCCCCGCGCGCGCCCCGCCCCCTCCGCCGCCCCCGCGAACACCTGCCGCCGCAGCCACGCCGCCAGCTCCCGCAGCCACATCGTGATGATGGACTCCACCGTGTCTGAGGATACGAATTAGAACACGTCCGTCATATAACTTCTATTTTCCGTGTAGGTCAGTATTTTGAAACTGGTGACGAAACAGCAAATTTTCATGACTCTTCCGTCAGTCAGATTCCGCTTTCATCAGATGTCAGATCACTTCTTTTTTCCGTATATGGGTCATAATTTTTAAACTGGCGACGAAACAGCAAATTCTCATTTCTCCTCGTCCGTCACACTCCGCTTCCTTCAAATCACTTTTTTTCCGTATAGGTCAGAATTTAGTCAAAGTTTTTGTTCGGCAATAATGTTGGAGAGTTTTTGTTCTGCAATAATTTTGGAGTGTTTTTATTATTTATTTATTATTATCAGCCGTGGTCGTCCCACTGTAGGGCAAAGGCCTCCCTACGAGTCTTTTTATTTGGCGATAATAATGGAGGGGTTTTTTCGGCGATAATGTTGGAGCGTTTTTGTGCAAAAATGTTGGAACGTTCTTGTTCGGCAAGTATGTTGGAGCGTTTTTGTTCAGAGATAATGTAGGAGCGTTTTTGTTCGGCGATAATGTAGGAGCGTTTTTGTGCAATAATGTTGGAGCGTTTTTGTTCAGAGATAATGTAGGAGCGTTTTTGTTCGGCGATAATGTAGGAGCGTTTTTGTGCAATAATGTTGGAGCGTTTTTGTTCAGAGATAATGTAGGAGCGTTTTTGTTCGGCGATAATGTAGGAGCGTTTTTGTTCGGCGATAATGTAGGACCGACCTCCGAGCAGCAGCGTGGCGAGGCGCACGGCCACGTGCCGCGCCGGCCGCGCCGCGCACGCCGCGCCCACGCCCGCGCACCACGCCGCCGCCGCGCCGCGCTCCCACTCCTCTGCGGGGGAGGGGGGAGGGGGGTTACTACACACACTACCACAGAACTACCCAACCAGTGGGGCGTAGAGAGATCTTAGAGGAGCATAAAGTGTTTGGACATTTTAATCTTATTACTTATAATTACATTATTTAAAACACTTCCAGATGTAGACGCGCCGCCTAGTTCCATTCGTCTGAACTAACTACTATTCTTAACCACTATCACACACTTGAAATAAAATAAAATAATTCCTCAAAATACCTACCTGTCAATGCCAATGGACCATAATGAACAAAATTGCGCTAGAGAAAAATATAGGGGGTGAGAATTCTTTTTATAATCCGAGGGGGGCACCATGCAAAATAAGGTCGGGAAACCCCGCACTAGAACATCGTCATCGCCGATTTGAGCTAGTCAATAATGATGATGTCGTGTGCGCGTCCGCCGCGGTACCTATGTCCACAGCCGGGCGCGGCGCGCGGCGCGGCGCCGGCGGCGGCGGCGGCAGGCGCGCGGCGCAGTCCAGCGCGGCGTCCACCGGCGCGGCGGCGCGCCGCGCGCCCTGCAGCCCGGCGGCGCAGGCCCCGGCGCCGGCCTCGGGGGCTCCGCACACGTACCGCCACTCCCCGCCCGCCTCCGGTCCCTCCTGTCCCTCCTGTCCCGCCACCGCCGTCTTCAGCGAGTTGAACACGCCCGTCACCGTGCGCTGGAACAGTCTGCGACCGATCGACTTTACACCGCGATGAAAAGTAATTTGATGAAAAGTAACTTGTAAATGAATTTCGATAGTGCGTTCAGGGTACCAGAAAACGTATAGTAACACTCGGGACAAGATGATGACTTACGGCCGAAATTAATAATCAACCCAATCCAAATTTTGCTATCTGGGATTGATATTACAATCCATTTTTAGGTTCAAACGTGCCAATAACCGATCCGTGGATTGGTTTATAAAGGCACGCAGATTGGAAATCGATCGAACGATAGGCAGCAATCCCTGATCGATTTTAATCTTGGATAGGAGATACGATATTAATTTCGGCCGTAAGGCATCTCTTTCTACGTACACCGGGGAGTTATGAAATGGCATCACGCGTCCGTTGATGACGTAGAAAGAGACACCCACGTCCCCATCTCGTCCGGAGCGCCGTGCTGGGCGCAGTATGGCTCACCGGTCCAGCCGCTGCATGTTGTTGGCGGCCTGCGTGGGCGAGTGCCGCTCGAGGTTCATGTCGTATTCATCTGCACAAATGTTAATGCGTTATTTGTTACATGAACCGGTTCGTCTGAGACTCGTTAACTACGTTTTATCGCGATAAGTATCCCATGTCCTCTCCCATTTATGTACGTTTGTTTGTTTGTTTGTATTTCGAATGAGCTAGTACCACCTTCTAGTATCAGAGTTAATCAGTGTGGCTCAACAACTGCAAAAAAATCTTACTAATAAATATTACAAACCGACATCAACTTTGTTCATTTATTATGTTTTCCTAGAACCGTTTTTGACGAGATTGGACCTTGGAGAAAGACTTTTGACCGCGTCTGTAGTCAGCGCGGACTAAGCCAGGAACAAATGTATGTATGTTGTATAATATAATATGTTGTATGTATGTTGTATGTAGTAGCTACCGGCGAGGGCGGCGGCGTCGACGGGGCGGGACGAGGGGCGGTGCTGCGTGCGCCCCACCGTCTCCTCCGCGCCCTCCCACCAGATCTCCTCGCTCCTGCGGGGAACCCCCCCTCCACGTCAGACCACATCACCCTTCACTAAAGGCGAGAATGCGATCAATGCGAGATGGCGTGATCGCGATTTTAGATAACATTTGAGCGTGTTCTCTCTTCCGTGGCTTTGAGTACTATTTGATTACGGAGGCTCCACGCTGGATTTTAGGCCGGAGTTTCGGCAGGGAACCTACTTATACCTCCTTACCTACTTTATTTTTAAATATGTAATTTAAGTATGACCATCATTATATACCCTTTTTTTAGCTTTGCCTGTGTAAATCCACTTCAGTAAACCTAATAAAAAAAAAAGATAATCGAAAATGTGACATTAGTTGGATCAGTAAACCAAAAGTGAACGTCGGCGTTGGATGCGTGTGTATCGTGACGTCACGGCACCTGGGCGGCGGCTCGGCGCGCTGCCGCAGCAGACAGCGCAGCTTGGCGATGCTGCTGGAGAGGTCGGCCGCCTCCTCGTACTGCGGCTCGGGGGACTCCGCCGCCGCCCACGCCGCCCCCGCCGCCGCCCCCGCCGTCGGCTGCAACCGGTAAAGAACAATGTAGTAACTGGTAATAGCCTCGTGGGTGTTCGATTACAATGTAAAAAAAAAACAATTACAGTCTGAATTCGTGCTTTTCCTACTATAAAGTCACCTAAAAAGGCAAAAAGGCTTTATACATCTACCTCCATACCAAATTTCATCAAGATCGGTCCATCCCTTTTGTTGTCAAAAAGGCGCGACCAGACAGAGAATCATAGCTCAATACATTATTTTCTTTAAAAAAACGTAGCCCCACCCTAGGATTGCTCTTGTATCGTGGGTATTGCTTACAGACATATAATGCCACATACACATCACACCCAGACCAGAAACAAATATTTGTGGATCGCACAAATATTTATCCCAGGCGGGAATCGAACTCGCAACCCCTAGCGCAGCAGTCCGATTGCTCAGCCACTACGCCAAACGAGCCGTCAAACTTTATAACATTAGAAGGATTAGAAACTCACGACACTGTCCTGTGACGTCACCCGGTGCTGCTTCACCAGGTGAGGAGGCGGCGCGTCGCCGGTGTCCCCCTCTGCGATAATAACACACATACAAGAAGCCGGAAGCATTCCCGTACACAGAATCATAGAAATACTCGACATTTCTAATCTAGTTCTAAAGGTAAGGCAAGTTATATATCATGCCCTGATTCACAGCGAATCTCCCGCAGGAAAAGGAACCTCCAATAACTCTACCAGTGTTTCGGTGCTTCTATACAATTTTTTCGTAATTAGGTATATTGTCAATATCTTAATATATATAAATCTCGTGTCACAATGTTTGTCCTCAATGGACTCCTAAACTACTTGACCGATTTTAATCAAATTTGCACAGCGCGTGCAGTTTGATTTAACTTGAAAGATAGGGTAGCTTACATCTCAATTTATAGTCGCAATAACAAAAACCTTAGCCACAGCACCGCGAGGCCGTGTCTGCTAGTAATATTATAGAAATACACACCCATAGCATAAAGTAACAAAGTATTTTCTGTTGCGCGACATTTAGGCCCGATTTTGTACATGAGAGGGAAATCACCTTGCCTCTAGATACACAAGAGCCATAAAGTAGTCTGTTTGGACTCACCTTTCTGCAGCCACGGGGTCCCAGCCGGCTCCGCCGCGTACGCCTTGTGCCGCGACTCCGGGGAGCCCCTGTCGCCCCGCTCTCGGTGCGGCCCCGACTTATCCTGCCGACAAATGTAACATTGACCATCATCAGCCCATACCATATAAACATGGAGGATCATTTGCTGCGCGCCATTGTGTTTATTTTCTTTGACTAAGTATACGGTGAAACACTCATAGAATACCCATAATGACCTGGAAGGAGGAGCATTCCCAGCCTCTATTTTAAAATTAGCACAGAGTCCGTTCATCGTGGCGTCCCCCCCCCCCTTATAAAGTGTCACCATATCATTAAACAAAAATTAACTTCCACGTAATATTCTACCAAATCCCTTGAGCCGTGGCGTAATTGAGAACAACGATCACACTTATAATATTAGTAGGATTGGCTACATTCTAATTAAGGACCTAACTAATAGCGGCTGATAATAATAGCTGTTATTGTCTTGCGTCAGGTCTACACGTCAGAGTCACGGATTAAGTGACAGTGTGTACGAGTGTTTGCCGAAAAAAGTCAAGGCCACTATCCATAGTTGCCCGACCGCCGGCGGCACATGCCCACAGTGCGTGTCTGGCGCCGCCGCGCGCCGCCGGGGGCACCGACTAGGGGCTTCTGCGAAATAGACAACTGTGTGCCTAGTGTGAGTTTTGCCAATTTCTGCACGAGCTCGATCCGGTTAGCGTAAATTGAAATTGTATGGAATAAGAGCAGCGCCATCTAGTGACTGACTGACTGACACTAGATGGTGCTGCTCTTATTCCATACAATTTCAAGTTTACGCTAACCGGACCGAAGTCGTACAGAAATTGGTAAAACTCACACTAGGCACACACACTGGACATATTGCGAATTAGACGTTCGACACCTAAACAGTTTGTGCCTTCACACTACATTATACCATAACATTTAGGTAGGTACTATTGTAATTTTGGCGGGAATCCGATAGTGAGACGTTGGATTTGTATTTTTTCACTTGTGTTTCTTCGAGCGTTAATGTGTAATATTGGTGGAATATTAATAATTAGGTGTTAACGTGCACGAGTGGACCCACTCAGGCCCGGGTCAGACCAGACCTGTATTATTGCTCTGGTATATATTGTTCTAGGCTTTTCTGCAGCGAGCCAAAATTCGTTGCCGATGGAGACAGCTTGATTCCATTACCTCTTCTACCTACACCTATAGTATAGTTTGAAATAACATAGTAGCTGCCAAAATTAAAAAACTACAAAGTAGGTAGAATGGAGGCTCGATTAAATCACTCTTAGCAAATTAATAACGGCAGCCTTTGAATGAACATGAATCAGTCATCGAGATATCGCGGTTTGTGGTGCTAACTTTGAGGAAGAAAATATCAATAAATATTTAATAATTATACTTGTTTACTCATAATAGGTATAAGTATAATTAGATAGGTACCAATTTCTATAGCTTGCATGTTTAACCGTTAAACATACATTTTGATTTGATCTAATTTGATATTTCGACAACCATTTTATTTGTTCTGGTATACAAACTGGGATATAAGGATATAACGTAAAATGAAAGTTTGAATGTACGAACTGGGATACTGGCTACTCAGAAAGAAAATATTGAATATGAAATTAATTTATATCTTCTTTTTTTCATTTATATTGCAAGAATATACATTAGTTTCGATCATATTACGTTTTCGACTAAGTACCTACTTACCATATTTCACATTATGTTTGTTGCGGATTTTATGTCTAGTTGTCTAATGTAGGTAGCAGTGCGCTTTACATGCCATGGATATATCCGGCAAAGCAAATAAACCGACGTCGCGGGCGTAGAAGTCCCAATATCGAGGGGCACGATACGATCCACGGTTTGGTACCAATGACCTCCACAAGGTATGGCAACCTATTTTAGAATATCCATCGCCGCTTATACACGTTAATTTTTACACGCCTACCACGGCTCGAAAAAACCTATTATAATAACTGGGTTATTTTTTGAAATTCGTCAGTTATTTCATTATCATGAGACATATTATTATCACGTAAAAGCGATGGGATTTTGGATTCTCATACTCCGTCTACTAACATAGAAATATTTCACAGCTTTTAGCGCAAGAAACGCATAATTGTTTTCGATTCTACGCAGTTAAGTAAAAATCAACCAATTTAGTGACATCAAATCATTTCAAAAATCGCCCCCTGGATCCGATTGTAATGCAATTTTTAGTGTTCGCGTAGACTTGGCAAATAAATCTAAATACAAAATATAAAACGAGATATTGATAAATATTATGTTTGCGTAGGTGGCCGCGGCAGCTGATCAATAATAGTCACCGGATTTGGTGGGCAGCTGTCTATAATTGTGATATTAACCATCGGGAACGAAGCCGCGCGATAAAGAAATATCAAACATAATATGGCGTACCTAATATCCAAGTGTGCATGTACAAAACGCACGTGCGGTCAAGTGAGATCACATAATTATTTATTTCCTCTATGGTGGGATAGGTGGGGTCTAAGCCACGCGCCCGCACCCGCCACCGCGAATTAACGTGATCGAGCACATGTATAAAAATAATACGTGACGATGAGCGCGAAACATCCAAGTTCTTTCCCTGCATTCCAAGTACGACATTAGCTTGGCCGCGACTACACAAAGCCGCGACGCGACACGCTACGCGCCAAATGAGGAAATGAAGCATGAATTGCTTTTACATTTTAGTGTCTGAACTGCGTTTTTTTTAATTAAAACATTGACCACAATTGCTACTTTATTAATCAAACATATCAATTTTAATTTGTGCAAAGCACCTATTTTCTATAGCAAGTCGCGTCGTGGCTTAATATAGCCACAACCTTATAGCTGTGCAAAAATCTAACACACACGAAGTGTTTACCTCCGGAATACGTTACACACGGCTGTCAAAAAGAGACGGTATATACCTAACGATACGAGTGCGACCGAAACGGAACCACCAAAGAAGTTACAATGTTAAATGTTTATAAGGCAATATATAAATCTGCCAACCTTACGGGTCGTGTGAAGGGGCTTCAGCCTGGAGTACCAGATAGCGGCGATAATTTCAACGTATGCGTGCTATCATGTACTAGCAGTGATAGCCGAAATAATAAACAAGGTTTAAATAGTCTGCTAGCCGCCGGCGACACGGCCAGTCATGGCGACCGTGCGACGCGCGATTGATAAGAACCGGCTATAAATAAATAAAACATCATTAACTGTCAACTAAATATGTGCTAATTACGGTAAACGTGCTCACTGTAGGCAACATGGCTTCAAGCTACGAACTCCAGAGACAGCAACTGAACAAAAACTTATATCTGATAACAACGGTGCGCGAAACAAAAAACAGTGCTGAGAAAATAAATGACATCAAAAAATATCTAGAGGAAGGTGCCGAAATCAACTTTGTAGACCGCAACGATGACAACAACGCTCCTATACACGTCGCAGTGTACATGGGTGAACCAGCCGTTGTCCAGCTTTTAATAAGCAACGGTGCTAATGTGAATCTCGAGAACATAAACGGCGACACCCCTATGTTAATCGCTAAACGACTTAACACCGACAAAAAACAAGAGATACTCAACTTGCTGCAAGCTCACAATGAATCAGGGGCGAATACGGCTGTAGAAAGAACTCAGAATGTATCGCATAGTGCTCCAACGAAGAAATATTTCCCGGAATTTTATACTAAGCCGGTATATTATAATAAAAGAATGGGCACCGCCGGAGTGTCTGGACAACTTAACAAGAATGCGATATACTCGTATAACAAAAGAACGGGCACAGCCGGTGTGGCGGGACAACTTTATGAAACAAAACTGTTGACTATGGTATTAATGAGAGCATTGAACTCTCATATTGCTAATCCTGGTGAGGCGATAGAGCAGTTCTACCTAGGTACGAATATCAACGACATCGGAGATCTAGACGACATATGCCTCAGGTACCGAGTGAAAGGACAAAACAACGATATCTTGTTGTTCGTGCAAGCTAAACATAGAGAAAACCCTGAGAAAGGTAAAGTGTCCATCGAAGACATGCGAAGTGCTTCCGGGGATTTCAGTTTGCGAAAATACTTCGATAGTTATCTCAAAATCAAAGACAAGTTTCAAATCAAGAAAACCAAACAAAACAAAAAACAAACCGGTAATGACGTCATGTTCGCCGGAGAATTCAATAGCGTCGAATGTAACTTAATCTTGTACACACCAGCTAAAGACTCTTTGCCGGAACAGACGAAATCCTATGATAAAAAAGCGAGTAAAATGGTGGACTACTTAATAAAAACCAAAAATTACGAAAATGGCGGAGAAGAAAGAACACAAACGACAATGATTAAAAAAGACAAAGAAATTTTCCAATACAACTATGACGAAGAAGATATAGATTATCTAACTAAAATTACAGTAAAGGAGCGCATCAAAAAATTGGGAACCGAATTCTTAGATCTTGTCATGACCGATGCTGATAAATCCCAAGTAATACTAGCGGCTGAAGTCATAGCGACATACCACGTGGTCATGGCACGCCAAGTTTTACAGATCGCCGATACACAAAAATCGAATGACAATGTAAATCGCATATGGAAGTTTCGACTCGATTTTTTCACAAGAGACTGCGAGTATTTACTTACTCTAAGAAACACATTTTACAAATTAGTGTCAACAACACGCTGTGATCAATCTGAAATTGACGCTAGAGACAAAGCCAATTTTGACTTGGTTTTAAAACAACTAACTACCCTACCACCAACCGCACCTATAACCGTACCGCAACCACACCGAAGTGTACTTATACACGCGGTTAGCACACTGATTGGAAAGTTGGTAACATACGATGAAGAAACCAAAAAGCTACAAGTTATAGACGTAAAGAAATTCAAAGATATGTTTGAAGGTGAATTCGAGAAATCACGAGAGATCCTCAATAAATTCGAAATAAATCAAAAGGACATAAGAGAAGCCACTATAATGAAACTACAATCTATGGAAATAAAATTGCCACTTGCATTTGGAAATTTGGACATGATTATTAGCGACAAGAAAAAGAATAGAGTGACAACTATAGCAGATAAATTGATGGACTTTTTTAAAATCTATAAAGATGCCAATAATACTGTGGAAATTAACGAATCAGTCGTGGGTCCAGGACAAGCTTTGGAAAAAGGAATTATTGATTCCAACGGCGGTATCGGAAGTGCAGTGGGGAACTTGCTTATTTTTGATCCACAAACAAAAACGATGAAGTTTGATATCGAAAACAAATCGTTGCCTGAGAAGGCTGCTTCTCTTTTAAATGAATTAAAAGACCCAAGATATCACCCCACAAATAAAGACCTAAGCAGCTACCGAATCAAAATGAATATCGACGGATTCCCAAAAGATTCATTCCACGGGGATGAATATGACAAGAGACAAGCAAGAGACTTTCTAAGCAAGCTTTGGTTTTACACAAACCAGGAAAAAGAGGGCACAGTCGAAAGCATTATCAAAAGAGGTATAGAAAAACACTACAACCAAGAAAAATCCCAAAATATGTTTAAATTAAGAATACATACCGATTCAATTTTTCTCAGATCTCACTACGTAATACAGAAATGGTGGATGAATGTAGGCAAAACGCCTTACTTGAATCAGACGAGTGAAATCTTTGAACATGCAAAGCGAGCTGTGCTCGAAAACCCTTTGCTGAATGCACTCGATTACATGTGCAACTTGAAAATTCAAAACATCGGAGTCACCTTCAACCAGGACGCCATACGCGCTTTAGAACTTGACAACAATACTACAGGAATATTGAATGTGATTACTGACGCAAATATGTTAAGTGCCATAAAAATAATGCAACACTTCGAAACACCTTCTTTGCGAAGCAAGTGCACATTTATGGACTTCGATTATGTTTTGAGTCTGCCCTTGAATGACTACAACAATATGCTAAACGAATTAAAACAACCAAAGACGGCACGGACGGCCGACGGCCTCGATGATGGGACGGACAATACTTGGACGTTGATAGTAATCTACGAAAAACTTAAATATTACGAAGGCCTATGCAACAAGTTCAAAGAAGTCATAAAACATTTCAAAGGCAGTAAAATAATCGTAGTGACCGATAGCGTTCTGGCAAACGAAATAAACATGCACGTCGGAGACAACTATCTCTCAGTGAAAGATAGCAAAACTAACCTAACAGACTTACTCGAATCATCGCAAGCAAACATTTTGGAGGAGTCAACGATTGTGTTTCAAGGAGAAGAGTTACCTTTCATATCTGTATTAGATCAAGGAGCAAGAACGTTGGTAACAACGGAAATATTGTACAAACTATTAAATGGGGACAAAATCGAAATTGGACACCCATTAATGGATGACGCTTACAAACTAGTGGACCATTTCATCGAAAGGAGCCTAAGTGATAAACCAGTGAAGACACTATACGATATCGAGGAAGAAGTAGTGGCTGTGGCAGGCCGGCCGGGTCTAGGCAAGTCCACTTTGCTCACACACCTCTCTCTCAACACGAAGCAACTCTCTCCCCTGCCGTGGATCGTCCGTGTCAACTTGCAAGATTACACGAACGAATTTAAGCGATGGCAGAAACAAGATTCAACTATTGACGTGCCATTGGTTCTTCGATTTCTTTGTGCGATTGCACTCAAACATAACAACGCGCAAATAAAAATAGAGCTCAACCATCATGCAGGCGAGGTAACGGTGGCTCAGGTTGATGAATACATAAACCCACTGATGCGTTTCGAACTAGAGTGGTTTTTATATCTCTACAACTCTGGGCAGGTCATGTTCCTCTTCGACAAGTTTAACGCTATGAACCCACATTATGAATCAGAAGTACTCCAAATATTGAAACTACTGAAAAACGAGAAGAAACGCATGTGGGTAACGACGTGCCCTTACAAGCATACCAGAATACCGCTGGAAAAAGAATTTGGAACTTCTTACGAGCTAGATCCGTATAACGTCAATGAAATCCACGTCATCATAGACAGATTTTACAAAACCAATCGAAGTCTAGAGCAACTAAACTACGATCAATTTGAGAATGTGCGATCATTATTGGAGTACACAAACAACTACTACAACTTGGTGAAAGACCCAGAGCGGGAGCTAGTGCCCGTATTCAGCCTCTCGTTCCAACTAATATACACCATAGCGGTGACATTCTTCCAGAACGAAATAAACAGAGCTTCGCCGTTGACCGCTAAACGCAAGTTCAAAGAGAACTTCCAGATCGACCTGGATAAGTACTCTCCAATAGACGACATTTTCGGCAGAGCTCCTAACGACGACGAGTTAGAACTAGCGGGAACCCCCATTCACCTCTACATCGCCGCCAATTACTTCAGAGCTTGTTTAAAAGACATCTCTTTCCTTTTAAGCGAAGAGGACGCGAGGGAGAAGTGGAAACTGATAGTGAACACTATCACACTGTACCATCACAGCATCGAAACTCAGATGAACAGAATCTTCAGCCAAGAAGACGCCGACGACGAATCCATTAGATCCGCAGGCCGAACTATCAAAAGAGATGTTTTTGACAAGTCCAAGAAGTTGGGTCTATTCACTATCTGCGCTAAAGAAGAAGATCTAAGCAAATTTTTAAAGCCAGAAGAAATAAGTGAAGCGCAGGAAACCATTTCCAAAATAGAGAGGGGAGAAGATCGAGACAGTCGGGTCGACTGCGTGGTCGACGGAGTTCCGAGGATCGCGCACTTAGTGCTAGCCGAATACTTCGCAGTCGAATGTCTAATGGATATTATAAAATCTGCGGCCGAAAATGAAGAAGACAACGTGATTAACCCTCTGAAATGCGCACCTCTGTGGCAGGCGATACTAAATGTGGTGCTGTTCAATTCGCCGCCAGGCGTGAGGGAGAGATTCAACTACAAGCTGCAGAGCGACGGCTCTCTGGCCGAAGTAGCCAACAGCAAGCTGTGCCGGAACGTGCTTTTCGAGCTGATGCTCAAGCGGGACCGGAGCGAGGGGGCGGCGCGCGAGTCCCCCGTCACCGTCGCCATCAACGAGGGCCTCGGCAACATAGCGAACCTGCTCCTCTCCAGCATACAGCTGAACCTCCACCGGGGCAACGTCGACGAGATCCTGAGGCTGCTCGGCCGCAGCAGGGACAAGTTGGCGGAGTTCGGCAGGGAGTACGGGGGGACCCTCGGCACCCTGCTGGAGTCCATCAGGCACATGGACGCGGGCCGGCTGGGAGACGTGCTGACGTCGGGCCTGCTGACGGAGGTGCCGCTGCGGCACGCGAGCGCCTACGCCGGCTCGGCGACGGCGCGGGAGCTGCGGGAGCGCGTGCTGGAGGCCGCGGCGCAGCTCCCGGGGCTGGAGGGGCTGCGGCGGCAGGCGGAGAGCGTCTCGCAGACGGTCAGCGCCGTGCTCGAGGCCAGCGTCAAGAACATCGTGAACGATGTGCTGGCTACTCTCCAAGCGGAGGATTCCGACTTGGATTAGAAATTGATTTGATACTAGACCTTGCACTTTAAATGCCCACAATGTTATTTTTTATATGAATGAATAACGAGACGCCTGTTTGGTAGTCTTTTTTTGGGTATTTTTTTAGTTTTTGTTTTTTTTTTGTTGGTATATTAATATACTTTTACTATAACTAAAGATGTTTGCTATTTAGTCAGTAATTATAAAAACAATACTTTATGAATTACACACACAATAAAAACGAATAAAAAGTAATTATTAAGTCAAAATTAAAATTAGAACTTAGTGCCATAAATATGTGCATAATTATTTTTTAGGAAACTGAAAAACGAGTTGGTAAGGTATTTCCGATGGTAAGTTCCACACAGTTTTAAGGGGTTGCCATGTAAAAACAGGAAATAAAGCCCTAATGGTTGCTTAATACCTTAATTTTAGGTTTAGTAGTATTCATTTATATGTTAAACGAATAATTGATAAGAATAGATTACATTACATACATAAATATACGAGTAAATAGGTTAAAATTGTGATATTTAAGATATAATAACATTTGTTTAAATACTTTAATAAAAAAATATCAAAAAAGATAATCTTTGTGTTAGTTATCAGTATTTTAAATTCATATGCATTTTAGTATTAAACAGGCAGCGTTATTTTTGCTTTTATAAAATGAAAAGTTAGGAAATTAATCGACCAACACCAACCTACACCAACCACAATCAATCCCAATCTTAGGAAACCAGTGTTATATCCCGATGTTCATTATTTTTTTACACTTTATAAACCACTATCTGACATAGTCTATAGTGATGATGTGATCGAAGGTGATGAAGATGCTCAACCCAGAATGAGACGGCCTCTCGAGCACCGCTTATGGAACACCCCGATAGGGGCTTTCCCACAGATTTTCTACTTGAGATTCGACGAATTTTACTCTTACCAATATAAAAAACAAATTGGTAATCGATGTGTGTAAATGAGAATATCAATTACCTGCGAGTCGTCGCTGAGGCCGGTGAAGCGGAGGCCTTTCTTCAGCCCCGCGATCCCGAAGTCCAGGAGTCCTTCCATCATGCCGGCGGCTTCGTCCTACAACAACCAATGTCGAGATAACCAGATGTCTATAAAGATCCTGTACAGCGCCCCTACCGGCGCTTTATGAACGAAAAATCTTCATACAAAGAGCTAGTTAACGCGTCCTATGTCGAGCTAGTAAAACCTCATATTTGGGGCACTGACGGCCGCCGTAAGTTGGTGATGGTCCGACTGCGAGGCGTGAGGTTTCCGGTTCGATTCTCGCATAGGGAAAAGTTAGTCTGAGTGGTATTCGCGCTTCTAGTTGTTTGTGAGGTCATAACAGTTCCTGTTTTCCCTAGATATAGAGTGTACAAAATACTAATTAAGTATAGGTCAGAAACTTTGTCATGACGGGTGCAAAATAACCAGGTCGTTAACCTCATGCCTAGCATACTCCATCCCATAGCAATGGTACCATCACGGGAGACTCCTTCATCGAGCAGTTGTGCTCAAACGTCACTGTGTTCCGACTTGAAGGGCACTGTTTCCAATTAAACTGGGCTGACATCATTCGACAAGGCAATTTAGGCCATCATTCTCGCTCTGGTGGTCAGGTCTTTTGACCATCAAAGCCACATGTAATACAACATTGCACAAACAGCGTAACCTAGTTCACGCATAGTTGGACATAACGTCATGCAATCACAAGTGCGTGCATGCAACGCGGGAGTGAATACAGCCAATTGAAACATCAAACAACCGACAAACAAACAACCGACACCGAACGCACGGCTTCCTTATCAACGGTACCGTTCGCGATTCACTAACGTATGATAGTCTACAGCTTTCACGCGCCGCGACCGATCTCTTTACATTCACAATCCGCCACGGTACCGTTTATACGGAAGTAGTGTGTATGAAAAGGCATACAAAATACAATTTAGGCATTTAAAAAAGTAGTAGCCTTGGCATTAGACTTTATTGTAGACATTCCAATCAGAAGAGAAGACGCGGTAAGCGTATGCCATACTATAGAACAGAAGTAGGTAGTAAGTACTGTATTAGCAACTCTTAGAACCTTTTTCGACAGGCATTAGGCGACGCTAGCGCCAGTTTGCGGCCGAAAATAGAACCTTCACAGACATATAATATGAGCCCTATGCTGAGCACCGGCACTCATCTTCGTGAGGAGAATCAGGCCATAATCCTCCACCCTGCTATGCTAATAATAAATGTAACGGCGCGCGCCGCCTACAAACATATTTTTACCAATAGCTCAGTTTCTACGGATTTGATTAAGATGTCACATATACCATTGCACAAGTTAAATTCTGAGCTAACAAACAGCAAAAACGACATTGCAATCGGTCCAGCAGTTTTAACGTGATGCGCCAACAAACAAACACCATTTACAGATAGTTGCATTATATTTCAGTAGGCGAACAAACAGGCAGACTTTTTTTCATCTTCAATGTAGACTTTTTGTACTTTACTGCTTTACAATAAGGTATAAACTCCTGTTTTATAGTACAATAGGATAGTAAGCGGATAGGACATGCAAGACACATACGGCACGCGCGGGCCGGACCTGCAGGTCTCCGATCTTGTGCTTGGCCTGCGAGACCGTGGAGTGGAGCTCCTTCAGCACGTCGGCCGCCTTGGGGCTGAGCCGGGGCTCCGGTCTGGGACCAGCTTCCAGCTCCAGCGCCTCCTCTTCGCCTGCAATGAGGAGCTGCAAGCTTTACGAGATTTGTCAGCCCGCTCCCTGACATGGCTTAACAACTGCTTTCAATGGAGCACCCGTTGTCGACCGCAATCGCGGATCCGTTAGTATAACGGATTTTTAACCGTAGCAGTTGAGATGGTCTAACCCAAATTTAACCTAACCCAAATCTAACAAAAAATATATATAATTACTAGCAGACACGGCCACGCGTTGCTGTGGCTAAGGTTTTTGTTATTGCGACTATAAATTGAGATGTAAGCTACCCTATCTTTCAAGTTAGATCAAACTGCACGCGCTGTGCAAATTTGATTAAAATCGGTCAAGTAGTTTAGGAGTCCATTGAGGACAAACATTGTGACACGAGATTTATATATATTAAGATATGAAAATTGCCTACCAAACCACAGCGGTTGCGGCGACTTCCCGCCCGTGCGCTCCGGGCTGCCCTCTGCCTCACCCTCTTGCCCCCACAGCCGACTGCAATGACAAACATTTACTTTAGTGTGTGTTACATTAGAGTGGCAAAAAAAATGTGTCATGTTAAATTTTTTTCTAAGTTTGTGCTTTTGTCATTTTGAGCCATTTTGAGCTTAATAAGTATAATCACTTTATTTTTAACATCGTTTTTTATTATTGCTATAATTTTCTCTGATTTCACAAGAGCAGAATATAAAACCTTAACCTATACTGCAGACACACACGGCTACCTGAGAGTAATTTCTCCATCCAGGCTCGCCAGCAGGTCCTGCCCAAGGCTGATGCACTGCAGATCCATGTCTGTCTCCCACGTCTTAACATTTCCTGTAATATATCATTACTATTGTATAGAGGAGCAACATGAATGCTCATATGCCTACAGCATTTTTTTTTTATTATAAGTTTTAAAGGGCTCATCACAAAGATTTTACTTTTATTGGCTCTTGACCCTCCGGACTGACATGGGATACTTTAAGCACGGTAAACAGTAGTCCACACAAACGAAGTCACAGGCTAAAGCCACAAAGCTGTAGTACATAATCAACAACTCACATAGAGTATCTAAGAGAGCACAATCTCATGGGCCCAGGTCCTGAGGTTCTTAAACCTAATTTACATTCAGCAGTGGTGAGCAGGGAAGTGAGAAAGACAAGAATGTGAACACAATACCTGTTTCAGTGACAGTGAAAGCTGGGCAGAAAGTGAATACACACGTCTCTTGAGCGAGTTTTTGCCCACAGTGGGAGGATCAGGGGCTGAGTCTAAACGGGAATTACCTATTGAACTGTATTATCGCGATCAACCCAATTCGCTGATTAGACCAATAGCTAACTTGGTGACTTTGCAGACATCTCCAGACTAATTTTTCTAAATATCCCCCAGTTTCCACATTGGCATACCTTCTATAATCCTGTCATAAATCTTCACTTCATTCCGGCCCTGCCTGCCTCTCTTTTGTCTCAACACAGGCGATGACTTTATATCTGGCGCTGGAGTCGGAATCACCGCCTGCTCTTCTACAATGCTCTCCATCTTCTCAATATCTTCCCGAGTATCTTCTTCTTTAATCTCAGCTTTTTGTACAACTGACGGGCTGATTGGGCCATTTTCTTCCATCTTCAAAACCTCATTAACAACTTCCTCGGCTGCTTTCTCCGTTTCTACATACTCTTCCCCAGTCAAATATGTCACCAACTTGTCATTAATCCAGGCGGGGTCAGCTAATGTGTCATCAATGAAGGTGTCAAGTCTTTTAGCTAATATTCTGACGAGTAGCTCAGAGTGTGGAGTGTCGCAGAGCTCCCACGGGAGCAGTTCTTTGATAAGAATACGTATGATGTTTGTGCAATGGTCTGCTGATGTATACTTGGTATTAGGGTCAGATATGGGGTGAGACATATTGAAGAGTGACTCGATTGAGCTGTTCGGAGACTTCTCTTGCCGCTTTAATGCCTTCTTATATTCCTTGATGTGAGTCATGAGGACAGTACAGATATCAACAAACACGTCTTTCGTTTCTATTTTATGGCAGATCTGAAAATAAACAATTTGTGTTGGGTTATGAAAATAAATAAAACTAATATAAATAAATTAAATCTTCTTCAGTTGGATTTATACATGCACTTCAGACCGAGTAACTGTATAAATCCTTTCCATATTCTCTTTCATTGGATCTCTATCAGGACAGTTTTAGTTACTGTGGCATATGTGGGGATAGTGTGTAAAATAGTGCATATAACAAATTATAACTGTCAGCAGAGTACACCCTCCGAAGATCTTAAGCAGCCACTATCTTAACCAGTCGTGAATAGCCTAGCAAGTATGTAACAGTTACCTTTAAAGCTTTCCCGATCATCTGGTCCAACATCTGCTTGCATGCGAACGGGAAGCCGATCTCCTGCGACACGTAGGGCACGTACCACGACGAGACCAGCTTCCGCTCCAGCACCGTCGATATCACACTCAACTCGTTGGTATCATACTCCTTCCAAACATACGGGGCGCGCTCCTCCGCCGGCATGAAGCGCTTCACGAACGCCAGGTATGGATGATCCGTCTCAATCGTTCTCAAATTCAACTTCAGTGGCGTATTTAAACTCAATAACCATTGTAATAATTTACAACTGAGCAGTACCGACACGATGAATACTGATAATATGTAGAGAGGTAACCACACTCCAGATAAAAGGGAAATGTCCGATATGTAGGTGAGAACCACGCAAAGGAAGGTGCCACTGCTTGCGGTAAATATAAGATTTTCGACGATGTTCCCTTGTATTAGCATTTTCGACTTTTTGCCAGTTTCACGGCGAAAAGGCTTTTAATTTTCTTTTCCGTTCCGTTAGCCTTGCCTTGTCGTAAAAGATGTAATGTAAAATGAAACTATGTATGTATGTACCCCGCTCTCATAGATTAAGGGGCTCGCCTCGCTCATAACAAACCGGGAAAATTAGGTACTAGGACTACTAGGTGTTATAGATAGTTTTATATATTACAGTACAGTAAGAAATCTAAACTTGTTTTCATTTTGTTTGTTTGTTAGCTGGTATCTTTTTTTTCGAACGGGCTAGATTCACTCAGTAATTTTGACAGTCACAAGATTTTTTTTTTTTAATTGCACAATTTTTTTGTCTGTGCAATTTCGGTCTTGCAGGATTGTGTATGTGAATCCCGCAAATGAGTGAAAAAATGGAATATGAGTTCATTTGTTCACTCACTTACTCATTAGGATGATATACATATCCTGTGGTACAGACGATAAATGCTGCAAATTTACATACGTGTGCGTAATTTAGTTTGACGTCTTATGCATGTGTGCACTTTTTTGACATTTATAATGGTTTGTTTTGGCTATTCTTACGCAGTAAGGCGTATTACCAACATAAGAGCATTCTTGTCAGAAAACAGCAGCTCTAACAACATTGGAATAGAGACTATTATTGTAGTCTTAACAACTTTACGATAATTTGCTACGTGTGGTATATATATAATAAAATTGTGTACAGTGTATATGTGTACACGATGAATGCAAATAAAGAAAGAAAACGTAGTAGGTAGGTAGGTACCTATCTTTTTTGCGTTTTATTTTTCCTTACAAAGAATATTAATAAATTGTCTAGATAGGTAGGTATGGTATAGTAATAAATTGTAATAAAAATGTATCTTATACATTTTTAGATTAGGTAAGGCTGACACAACATCTTATTGACAACAATCATAATATTTTGATCACCATTTGATATTATTGTGACGTCGTAGTTGAAATGTTTAATGGCTAAGTAGGTACCTACTGTATAATGAAATAAGGGTTTACCTACCTACTGATAGGGACTGATATCGATATTTCCAAAATATAGGTGTTTGCTACGGAAATACTGATAATGCTATCGATATTTAGCTAAATATCGGTACTTTTATAGGTACCTATTTGTCTTTTACTGGTATAATGGTATCGATCGATACCTATGTACCTACTCATATCGATACTTTGAAATAATGTACTTACTTACCTACCGACATTGAAAGCGATGCGATGTTTGCCAGAATAGGTGCCTACCTACCTATAGTTCATTGATCATTCCACTCACCACCATAGGTACGTTTAATTTCATATTCCGTAAGTCCCGTACTTAACAACTTTGACCTAATCAAACATCATAAAATCAGTCCAGCTGTTCTGAAGTTATAAATGGTGTAACTAGCACGAATTTGTTGATTACAATTTTCGTACATGAACTAATGTTTTAAAAACAAATGCACAGACCTACCATTCTAGGGGAGCGGAGGGTGAGAGGTAGGTCATGGCAGAGGCTTATTTCGGAGATCCCCTAGACCATGTGCAGGATTTCTGGGTTTGCAGAGGAGTAGATTATACTTAACACTAAAAATATTAAAAAAACCGGACACATTATGTGAGCAGTTTTCAGAAATAAAACAATTTTTTTACAAGTAGGTGCATAATTTAAATTTTATTGCAGTATCATATCAAAATAAACAATCTGATAACTAATCTTTTTAACCAAGGAGTAGTAAGTAAACTAGTTGGCTGCAAAATATATTCACAAACAATTAGTTAGGTAGGTACTAAAATTGTGTTTTCATTATTAGATACTGTACCTTCCTCCTTAACCCGGGCTTAGAACCGGAGTCATAAATGTTAAATTATATTAACATTTATGTGGCGGAGTTACACAGTCATAATAATTTGTCCCTTATTATCATAAACATACATACATACACCAAGTGAAATGCATGCAATAAATATTATAATAACGTACCTACTAGGGCTTTCATCCCGGGAATCTCGGTCTCGAAAATTTCGAGATTCTCGACGATTTTTGGCATTTTCGAGACTCGAGACTTTCAGGTTTACAGTCCCGGGAATTTCGAGACTTTCGAGACTTACTTCAACAGTACTAAAACTCGTTACGAGCACAAAATTCTACTAAATCAACCATAATTTTCATCAGGTTTGGTACCATCAATGGGCGTGACAACAACAACACAAAATAAAGTTAATTCTATGCATTATGTAGTAGATTTATTCGGAAATTTTCTGTGCATAAGGTATTGTGCATAATAACTGCGACAGATAAATAAAAATATAAAATTCACCGCTTAGACTTTTTACAATAGGGAACCGATCAACTACCTAGATTCCTGAATGATAGTCAGCCATTCCATCGAACAGCTAGGCCAATGGTGTATGGTATTTTTTACCTATACTTACACAAATATTGCTTGTTGGCGCCATATTGACAGTGAGTGCATTTCAGTGATAGGTGTTAGAAATGGAACTAACTAAACTTAAATTACTTGGTCAGGGAAACAGTTAATCGTTCTTCTTCTTTTCGTGTCAATAGTCGTAACTCACAGGACCTTGGCTAGAAATGTAGCCAAAGTCACCGCATTGTCTGAGGCTGCGGTAAGTTCCTCTATTGTACAGGATGTGGGACACCAGGAGCATGACAGCAGGTGAGGCATGGTTTGTCTTGGGGCTCCACAGTTGCATTGCTCGTGTGATTGGTCTATGAAGCCCCATTTGGCTAAGTTGTGCCTGCATCGGCCAACTTGGGTCCGGAGGCGGTTAAGAGCTTTCCATATTGGCCACTGCAGGTAATGACCAAGTGGGAGTCTCTGATGGCTGCATCGTTATCATACCGAGATATTTGCCGAGCTGATTGATTGAACGGCTGAATACCATTCAAGAAGCTAGTTAAATAGCGCCGTTTAGTGAAAAGGCTAGGCTGTTAATTAAACGGCTGATTAAACTAGTTACCTGCGTGCAACACATAGGTGCATAAACAAGATTTACTACAATCACGTTAATATATTAATATTAGATAGGTACTGTGCCTTCCTCCTTAACCCGGGCTGAGGACCGGCACCATAAATGTTTAACTAACATTTAATGTGGCGGAGTTACACAGTCATTCGTCTCTTATATAACAATTTACTCAGCAAGTACATGCATATTTCATACACCAAGCGTAACGCATGCAATAAATATTATAATTAATAAATAAAAATATTATACCTACCATTTAGATAATATTATTTACAAAATTTACAAAATGTACATGTACAAAATAGTATATTTACAAAACTCATAATAGCGGAGCTACACAGTCATTCGTCTTTAGCCTTAGTTAATTTCACTCAACAATGACATGCATATTCATGCTTAATACACACAGCATAAAATATGCAATAAATGAATAAATAATTATTATACAATTTAGACTTTAATTACAAAATGGTAAGTAATTTACAAATACTTATAATTATAACGGAGTTACACAGTCATTCGTCCATTATATACCATCTCACTCAAAAAGGACATGCATAATATTATATTTTCATACACCAAGCGTAATGCATGCATAAAATATACAAACAATCGTTATACTTGATAATATTATAGTCACACCGGAGTTAGTGAAAGCTGAACGCGAACATAGCTGAAAAAAAACGTGCTTTAATAATGTGACGTGCTCATAATAGAGTACCTTGCGTTGTATCTGCCACATCCTCATCCGCTAGAATCTGCAACAGTTAAACATTTTAGTAACACCCTAACAATTTAGATATATTATTTACAACTACTTAGGTATACTGTACAAAATGATTTATTCAAAGCAGCTCACCTCAAATACTTTGCCACTCTGAGAATCACAACGTGAACACAAAAATGTAAGAGGATCACAATTTTCAATCTTCAAGCCTCTCCTTTCAAGGCATCGTTTATGAAATCTATCATTACAATTTACGCATTCTATCAAATCTTTAATATCACCAGATTCTCGACAATAGCAATATACTATTGCAAAACACTGGTTAATGGGTCTAGAAGAGACTTGTCTAGTATAGCTACACGTGAACACAAAAATGTAAGAGGATCACAATTTTCAATCTTCAAGCCTCTCCTTTCAAG
The DNA here is from genome assembly GCA_905147375.1 of Hylaea fasciaria. Classification (NCBI taxonomy): domain Eukaryota; kingdom Metazoa; phylum Arthropoda; class Insecta; order Lepidoptera; family Geometridae; genus Hylaea; species Hylaea fasciaria. The sequence goes on along the minus strand of LR990211.1, from coordinate 9,461,440 downwards.
GCATCGTTTATGAAATCTATCATTACAATTTACGCATTCTATCAAATCTTTAATATCACCAGATTCTCGACAATAGCAATATACTATTGCAAAACACTGGTTAATGGGTCTAGAAGAGACTTGTCTAGTATAGCTACACGGGAACTCGCTAAAACATCGCGAGCTAAGACACTGCAGCAAATGTTCCCGCATTCTATAACATTCAAAATGTGCAGTGCTTGGGTCTTTAGCAGAGCAAATCATTTTGGCGAACGCTATGGCGAATACACCACAGTCATTTGAGTTTGGCTGTTTATGGACGTCGTGAATTTTAACATGAATCATTGTTATTTCTTTGTAAAGTCTACTTAAACTACTAGCAATTGAAATGATTTCAGGGCTGATTTCTTTGCTAAGAGAATCATATAAATCAAGAACCAAAATATTGTTTCTTATATGGCCCGAAATGCAATTCCAGTGATTACCATTAACATGACAAATTTGAACAAATGGTATTGAGCAAGGTTTAAACATTGGAGGAACGGCAGAAGCAAAGATTGGATTTTGTAATCCTCCCACGTCTGTGTGTTCACTTTTAATAAGAATAGATGCAGAGTTGATAATCTCGTCATCTAACCACGAGTTACTAGTTAGTATTTTACTGTGATTTGGATTGAAAGGAATGTCATCGCGAACATTACCACTAATTCTATCATCAGCAACACACTGGACAGAATTTGAGCATTTTTTGTTACGAAATTCTTTTCGTACAACATGGAAATAATCCGTAATGCGTAATTTACGTTTAAGACGTTCTGAAGGTTTTGGAGCTCGACGCTTTTGCCCTATAGCAGTAAGTTTACTGCGACCTGGACCTGTAGTTCTTATAGAAATAGGCAACTTGTGGATTTTCTGTTGTCTGTCAGTACTGGGTGTCTGGACACAATTTTTATTTAGATTGGACTTTATGCGATAGATCGGAACTCGACTGCGGTCGCTACCTAAATTGAGGTTTTGTCTGTCTGTAGTCAATGCCTGGCCACAGGACTTATTTGATTGTATATCAGTACAAGGTAGAGGAGAATCGGTTTTAATATCAAGATTTGACACATGACCTGACCATTGCTGCACTAAATTCTGAATCACGCCTAATCTATAACCATATTCAGAAGGTTCTGAGGTTTTCAGAATTTCTAGTAAAGTGTTGCAGACCAGTTTGCTCTCTAGAAACCTTTCAGTCTCTTGGTTACATGGTAACTGTGGGACTTTAGGAGCTAATGTGGAAACAGGGCAACGACACTTTGCAATGCTTTCTAAATAATGCGACTTGGTCCATCTTTGAGGAACTAGCGCCTCATCAAAAATATCTAAGTTCAGATATGCCCGCACTGCAAACATGTGAGCACAAGGTAGATTGTATCTGACGAAATAGCTACAACTGCACGCGATAGGAGTGGTAAGAGCAACGCGGTGGGGAGGAATAGCTACTGTATAACTGTAACAGCCAAGATCCGGTCGTCTGCTAATTGCATTTACGCCTTGTACTCCAACACCTTCAGATATCTGACTAATTATCTGTTTATAAGCAAAATACGTAGCGGTCTTTGAAACGCGGTCTGTGATAGCTAATGGAACATCAGTGAACGTTAAGTTCCGGTAGGAGGAGTCTTTGAAGGCAGCAACGAAAAATTTATCCAACATATATAGCAAGTGAGATTTTAAGCTACTGTAAAACTCATCAAGAGCTGCGTACTTTCTGATGGACTGTTTCAGCTTCTGATTTAAAGACTCTAATCTGTTATTTGTGGAATCTCCCAAGTTATAAGTACACATACGACTGTACATGGTCCAAGAATCTCGACAAGAGTGCCATCTAGTCAGAAACCTGTCTACAATATTGTACGCAATAAATGCAGAGCTGAAGATCTGGAGTGTGCTGTCGTATACCACTTCACTGGTAGCAAAAGCCATTTGCTCAAGCAAACATTTACAATTTTGGTACAAAGACTTGGGAACATTTGAAGAATGAACCAAATCTTTGAAGCTCTTCAAAACGTGAAACAAGCAAAGCTCATGCTTTGCTTGAGGCATGAACTTTTTGAGGGCGGTAATTTCTACTAAATCTTTGTCTGTCATGAATGATTTCGTACTTGCAGATGAAGGATTATGTTGGACAAAAAAATTTACAAACGATTCTACTACATGTTTGGACTCCTGTGCTAGAAGTCCAAAAGCAACGGGGACTGAGTGGTTATTACCATCTACTGCCAATATAATGTATAAAGGCATCCTGCAATTATTAAGACAATATGTGCCGTCTATAAGAATGTGGTCCGGATATTGTGCAAAATATGAAACCATCCATGAAAATTGAAAATATATTAGCTGTGTTACATCTCCAGCAGTCAGGGTTTCTAGAACCATACCCGGATCAGACTTGACATCGTTTATAAGAGAATCTAAAAACCTATCTTGATCGGTCCGATGCAGAGCACCGGATTGCAAATTTTGTTTATTTGTATCATTCCTAAGAGTTTTAGTACTAACACCTATACCATGCTCATCCCTCAGAAAGTCTTTTACTTTAACTATGGGAGTGTTATACTTCATAAATAAAGCAACACTATCTTTAATCGGTTCAGAAGAGTCTTTGGTTTTGGTAATACTAGTATGTGTAGTATGTATCCGGATCCACACGTACACGTGGTACAATATAATCTAGACTCCGTAGCCCCTTGTTAGTGGAATACTGTTGGAATGTATCCTTATCAACTGGGTGTCCACAGTGATCAACAACTAACGATTTAATAAGGAAAGCTTGATGTTCCTTACTGTATGAGATGAGGATATGAGCCGGACACCCTATTTTTGCACTCCTCTGGAGAGGACGCAATCCCGACGACATACTATGATGAACACCTTTATGAGCACAAACAAATCGAACACTTTGATAACCTAATTCGGTGTGTAAATTTGTGTTGTTGCTTTTGTTATAAGCGGGTATAGTTCTAGATCTGTCAATAATAAACACAGGACTGTAGGTGGCCTTTATAAAATTTTCATATTTGTCAGCAAAATCATTCCAAGAAGCAAATGTCATACCTTTGACAATGTGCGATGCTATACCCACATCTACAAAAAAAAAAATAACATGCTTTAAAAAACAACATGCAACCTCATGCAATTTGTATGAATTTGTGTTAGGGTGAAACTTAGGGCCGTATTAATAAATCAAACTTAACTCTGAGAGCTATCTTCAGTGTGCACTTGCTCTTTCGTTCTATTTAATATATATACATCTTACGTTGTAGATTAGGAACAGAAACTTACATGATCTCTGGCAAATTAATAAATGACACTCAGCGGTGAAGTGCTATCCGATTATGACACAATTGGCACATACAAGACAGTATCTAGTAGCCAGTGCTACATCTCAATATCCATTTATTAAATAGCAACGATTTCAAGATGTAGATTACATTTTGAGTGTGGATCAGCTGATAGCGCACTTGGTAGCGCTATTAAGGTTCTTTTATTAATACGGGCCTAAGAAACATTGATTTGCTCTGTGGGGTGAAATGAAAGTAATGAACTGAACTCATTACGGATAGAGGGGGGCGGCAGCTTTTCATGAAATTATTATTTTGAAAACCCATAACCCATAAACTTGCTTTAAAATACATTTACGCACCCTAAATATAAAAAATAGCGTAGGTAACAAATGAAGTAAATTTAGTCACAGTTATTAAAATCATGAAACTTTGAATAAACTATACAAAATAGCTAGAAGTGTATCAACACTGTAAGTATAGATAATTTTACATAGGTAAGTACTTACATACATACATACGCTCGAAAAACAATACATAACCCTCCTTCGGCAGTCGGGTAATAAATATTTAAGGGGGCTCCCATACAACAAACGTGATTTTTTTGGCGTTTTTATAGATAATGTTATGGAAACCTTCGTGCGCGAATCAGACTCGTACTTGGCCAGTTTTTATAATAAAGCTATTCTATATTTTCACTGTAGGTTATACCTTAGTTCGATAGGTATATTCAATATATTAGGTTCATATTTAACTTACCAAGCTTAGCTGTAAGCAATATTATATTACATCTGTAAATGCATTATGCATACCTACCTATATATAATTAATACTAATAAATATAAAAAAATATAACATACATAATGCTTTTGAATTATTTGTGAAGAACTTCGATGTTGCTAAGCATTTGATACTGCAAGCTCATCAAAATAAGCCCACACACCAATCTATGAGAAGTTACCATACCGAAAACCCGCTTTAACAATTATCACCTGAGGGGAATTTCTATCCAGAAACCCCCTTTGCATGCTTTTTAATTATGTACCTGAAGAGGATGATTGCACAGAAACCTCATAGCTTTAATTTTATTATAGAATATAATAAGTTTTCAAGGTAGGTGCCTACTAGATAATTCTAATATTGACCTCTCAAACATTCAACCAACCTTAATAAAAGAAAAGAAGCTGATGGGAAAGCGTTATAACAAATTTAGCTCCTCCTCCAGCATTTCAACCAACTAATTTCTACCTACCTACATTGTTTTTTTTTTTACACAATTATGTAACAGAAATATTTAAAATAGTAAGGTTGGCTTACCATGTTCTGTAGGAACAGGACCATCCTGTAATAAAGACATATTAATTTAGTTCATAATACAAAACATTATATTCTTGACAAATTGTTATAATTATGTTAAACATAGGTGTACAATAGCTATTAATACCCTATAAGTAGGGGTACCCTATTTTTAAATTAAAGCAAGATTGCAGCTCAGGAATTTGTATGATATTATATGATTGTATCATAATAAAACTATAACTGCAATTCCAATACACACGCCACTTAAGTTAAACAAGGGTTTAACTTAAGATATATAGCTGCATACTATATACGGAATTTATAATTTTGAAATACCTCGACATTTCCAGCCGAGTTACATCTACAGATGTCACGAGATGACAGAGTCTGAGTCTTCTCGTTATACCTGTTTTTAGCTAGTTAAAATGTTGAAAGATAGGATAGCATACATCTCAATTTATAGTCGCAACAACAAAAACATTAGCCACAGCAACGTGTGGCAGTGTCTGCTAGTATTATATCAAACAAAGTTGTGTTAAATTACACCATTTACAACTCGACAACAGGTTCTTTACATCCAAGCAAGTAATAGGTAATAACTATTTATCAACATCCGACATAAAAGAAATGCCCATAAATAGTTAACGCAAATGAAAATTTCAATTACATAGTAGGTACATAGTCTACATGCAATGGCAAGCAAACTCCTGCCTACACGCACCACCCTACATGCAAATCAGCTCTGCAAATTGGATATTGTAATATAATTAGTTACGATCAGTGAGATCAGCTAAAAACATCTTAGGCCCATGTTAATAAATGAACCTCAATAGCGCTACCAAGTGCACTACCAGCTGATCTACACTCAAAATGTAATCTACATCTTGAAATCGTTGCTTATTAATAACTGGATATCGAGATGTAGCACTGGCAACTAGATACTGTCTTCGGACCTCAGTATCCTTTATTCTGCGAATGTGATGGGATGGGCGCATACCGCCTAAGTATAGTAAGTAACTCACGGTCACGATTGCTTTCGAAAGAGACATCACGGAATCCACAGGGACCTAGAAAAATAGCAAATATAGCAATGCACTGAGTTATAAAACAAAATACAAATACATTTTAAAATAACAAACCGACGTCGCGTCGCGTCCTCGGTAGGGTTGCCAGATTATCAGCACTAGCAAAGCAAATTAGTAAAGCAAGCTCAATACGCCTAATTTTGCCTACCAAGTAGCCTAAATAGCCTAATATATTTATTATGCACAGGTATCCTAATTTTGCCTAACATTTTGATAAAAGTATACACAAAATCAAAAAAATCTAAAAACCCGCTTCCACGTGCCACGTTGAGTATTTTGAACCTTATTGTCTTTGCCATTGAGCCTATATTTATGCCAAATAAAGAAGATGCGCAAAAACAGCCATCATGTTAAAAAAATATGTTTACCCGCATATTATAACTATTACTTTACTCTTTAGTAAATAATTAGGTAAGTCATCAATCAACATTTCATTGCAGAGCACCACCGTATTTAGGCAATTATCCCAGGGCGGCGCCACTTAATTTGGCGGGGTAGTAGAATAGAAGAAAGAAAGATTGTTTTCTGGTGTTTATACGCGTTTGTCTATCTCTATCTCATTCCTACAAATAGTGAATGCAATACCTAGAAAAAATTAAGCAGCTTCGAAAAAATCCTGAGGTAGCCTAAATCGCCCGTTAGATTTTTTGGTCTGGAAGTAGTCTAAATAGCGATAATTCCCCTAATCTGGCACCACTGGCATCGATCGGTAGCGGTACATATTATTATACTGTAGTCCACAATAGGTACCCCTAGCGCTGAATGAAGTATTAACAGGTAATACAATTCAATGACAAGTAAAAATCCTATTCACGGGGTTACGTAGTGGTTGTCGGTCTACTGTATTATTATTATTACTACTTTACTTCATTCTTTTTTTTTATCTGTGTTACTGCGTGTATTTAGTCGCAGCCCTTTTTTTTCCTAATCCTATCAATCAATCCCTCCCAATTCCCATCATTCTTTCTGCTGTGTGTTGCCTGTGTTGGATAGTTTCGTTTCGTTTTTCATTTTGGCTTTGCATGGTTTGTGCAGTTTTACATTTTACAGTACGTGTATGTATTACTCGTCAAGTTGTCAAGTAAATTTACAGTCAAAGTCATGATTCAGTAAAGTAGTGGATGTTTTAGTGAAACTTTCTGGGAGATTTGGCAAAACTGCGAAATTACACGTGTTTATTTGTTCACACTCATGCACGTTAACGAATACTAATATTTGGTGGAATAATTAATATTCCAGCAATATTACACTTACACATTTTAACTTGAAAAAACACAAGTTTTAGAATAAAATATAAAACCTTTTTTTCAAAACTTCCAGGCAGTTTTAAACCATCCACCACGTTGCTGAATCATGACTATGACTAAGTAAATAATTGAATTGACAACTTGACCACGAGGATTTAATGTAAAACTTTCCTATTGTTACTTAAGAAATATTTAAATATAAAAAAATTTGACACTGGCTAACTGCAAAAGCCGTGCGAAGCCATAGCTAAAAAATAAATAAGAAATAAATGATTTGACTTTGGCTTTGACATCATTTGTCTAAACTCTAATTATTGTCTATCTGTCTGCTCAGTGCTTCCAGACCTACTGTAATTACAGTAGATTTACTGTATTTGTAAAATTTTTTTAAATTTTTACTGTATACACTGTAATGAAAAAATACAGTGTAGGGATCAACTGTAATTTATTTCACAATACAAACTATTCAAATACATAGGTCAATGCGTAAAACAGAACGTTCCCAAACTTGTTTACATTACTCGCTGATAGGGAAATCCCCGTGTAATCATAGTATCAACTTTAATCGTTCATTCGTTCATTCAAATTACAATCAGATTTTCTCCGGTTGTGAACTTCAGACGAAATTCAGACAATTGCGTAGATTTTAAGCCTACCAAAGAAATGCTGTCGAGGATGACCTCAAAAATTTATGAAAATCATGAAGATATTATTCTAGACTAGGTAAATATCAATAAAAAATATAAAATTAAGCTTGTTTCTATTTTAAAAACTTAACCCAATGACTTAGGTGAGTTGACACACCCCAAAAATATTTTATTTTTTTCAATCTTTTCTACTGTAAAAATACTGTATTTCAATTAAAAAATCTACTGTTACTTTTCGGAAAATACTGTAATTTTAGGCTGGCAGCACTGTAATTTTGCTTTCGCAATCTGGAAGCACTGTGTCTGCTCAAATTAGGCTCATCAGCCAGCTGTACCTACTCTGTCTGTAGTAGAACTAGTAGGTAGATGATTATTTAATATTTTGATTACAATTTTTAACAAATTAATTTTCGGAAGTGTTTCTACCTACCCAACCCAAAGTGGGTTTACTTGTGGCTGGCAAATTAATTCATCATGTTTGGATTCATATTTAATGCAATGTTTTACTGGTTCATGTGAGTATAAAATTTTTCTATCCATTTGTGTAATATTTTAGTTTGTCATGTAACTACAAAATTATGTATAACACAATGTGTACCTACCTAAGTAACTTTAACCCGTACAATAAGCTACAATACAATTTCATATAAAAATTATAGACATCAATAAATGTGTTTGACAATAGTTCAAATTCGCTTGTAGGTACCTACTTGTGCTTAGCTGTGTCATATTGTGCCACAGTGAAGCTGACCAGTTTACCGTAGGATAATTATTTGTTTCAGGTACATGTTTGTAGTACCCATTACCATAATCGGAGTGCTGTTAGTGACAATGTTTGTGTTCATACCGTTTGCATTCATTTTTGCATCCTGGTTCATGAAGATCAAGGAACGGAAGCTGGAGCGGAGGAAACGTGATGGAGCGAACGTGGCATTCTTCCATCCATATTGCAATGGGGGAGGGGGAGGCGAGAGGGTGCTGTGGGTTGCTGTCAGATCATTTCTGATCAGGTACCGACTTTGCACCTACACCAATAAAAAAAATATGCTGTTTGTTGGTAACTATGCCTTAATTTTGCTGGACATAAGGGGATTTGTGAAATGATCATAATTAAGTTTTAATAGAAAGAATTGCCCAAAATATTAGCAGATCCGGGAAAAAATAAGTGAGAAGTTTCTTCTATGGAACTTTTGTATGAACAGAAGACCTTAACATGATTTGGTCAATTCTTCATTAGTTCACCGTTGTCATTTTTGTAATTTTTTATCATAGCAGAAAGTATGTCCATTCAGCTACTAATAAAACATGTGACTAAAACATCTATTTTAAGTACTGGAAAATAAAGCTATGTTATTCCCGAGTAACATAGGTTGTATCCTGGAAAAACCCAGCCATGTGCGAGTAGGACTTGCACACCAAGGGCTCCGTGTCATTATCTATAACAATGGCAAAAAGATCATGTTTGTTGCCTTTGGGAGCCCCTTAAATATTTATTTTCTTCTGATTTTTAGTATTTGTTGTTATAGCGGCAACAGAAATACATCATCTGTGAAATTTCCATCTGTCTAAGTATCACGGTTCATGAGATACAGCCTGGTGACCGACGGACAGACAGACAGACAACAGAGTCTTAGTAATAGGGTCCTGTTTAATTAGGGTATGAAACGCTAAAAATGTAGTTTTGCAAAACAAGGAGAATTTTATGTGAGGCTAAGGTGCTACATCCTTATCAAAAATACCACATAAGGTAGGCCGTAGTATAATACAAAGCAAACTAAACCTTACAGATACCCCGATTCACACATATTCATCTACACAGTGGAGACGGCAGATCCGCAGACCATCTTCAACCGGGTGCAAAACCAGTTCAATGTGAAGGTAGACTCCGACAAGATCACCTTCGTCCGGTTGACCCTGGGCCGAGCCATTGAAGAAAAGTCCTACCCTTACTTCAGACTGGTGCTGCAGAGCTTTGGGTCCATTATCTTGGGCTTGGAAGCCTTTATGAAACTTAACCCTGGTTAGTTCCTCTCCTTAGTTCTAATCTTACACGTCAATTTTATCCAGTTTTGTTAGTTAATTGGGCTGGAATTTTGTGTGATTAATAAGTTCCAATACGACATAATGATACAGGAGCAATCCTAGAGTAGGATTATGTTTTCTAAAAAATATTTTTTTAACAATAAATTATTGATAGTGTTGTTTTCACGCTTTACATGCGAGGCTCTCGGGCGGCCTGATAAACTCTCACACTTGCTAGAGGCTAGCACAAGCTCGAAACAACTGTGTTAAGGTTAATTTTGCACTGGCACCGACTATGTTGGCCGATATGTTAACAACAACAAAAATTCCAGATGTATACATAGACACCACCGGCTTCGCGTTCACGTACCCGATATTCCGGTACCTCGCTTCGTGCCCCGTGGGCTGCTACACGCACTACCCCACGGTGACGGGCGCCATGCTGCGGCGCGTGCGGCGCCGCGTCGTGGCCTACAACAACCGCGCCGCCATCGCTCGCAACCCGCTCTACACCTGGCTCAAGCTGCTCTACTACAAGATCTTCGGATGGGTGAGGCTACCTACAGTTCAAACTTACCCTCGTATCGTTAGGCGTTACCCCCAAAGCACTTTCACTAGACTTTTGCTGGGGGACCTTGAAACTCCCCCCAAATGTCCTCATATTTGGTATCGTTAGTTGAACTTTCGAGGTTCCTCGGTACTCCATTTTAACAAATGATCGTAGAGAAGCGGCTTCGAGGAATACGTCACGAGGTACCAGCTGACAAATGGTTTGTTTCCTTTCAAGATACGAGGATTATTGTCAAGGCATAACCGAGTGGCGGAAGTTTTGCCAAGTATCGATATCAAAACAGGCAAGTGATGTTGAGCGAAGGGAAAGAAATTTGGAGGTAATGATTAACGATATGGGGGTTATTTTCTCCGTCATCGGTCCACCGTCGGACGACGTGACGTACGGAAACGCGTATATGGACATTCCCCCAATTCGCACAAAGCTATTTGCATCCACTATTATCATTCAAATAGAGAAGGAATGGAACTTTTTACCAGCCTTTCGTCTTTTTTCCCGATAACTATACGTAATCTAGGAGTTTTCCAAGTCGAGATTGAGTAGGTATCTTCTAGCTGAGCATGCTCCGTCGACCGCGTCGTCACTTACCATCAGGTGAGACTGTGGTTAAATGCTTGCATATTCGCTATAAAAAAAACTTTATGGAGACTATATTCTTAGACGTGGAAATATAAGCAAGAAGACTGACAATCACTTTCCCAATAATAAGGCTCAATTAGGCAGGTTCCAACCCTACACGGTCACCGTTCTGTTCCAGCTGTATGCGCTGGTGGGCGGCTGCGCCGACGTGGTGATGGTGAACGGGTCCTGGACGGAGGAGCACATCAACGAACTGTGGGGGCGCCCGCTGCGGACCTGCCGCGTCTACCCGCCCTGCGAGGTACGGCGCGGGGCGGGGGCTTATTACACACGGAGTTATGACTCCGGCGCATACTACAGCCGCTGCACATAGCATTGCAAAGTTTCGCCAAAGAATATAGGGGTAGAGGCCCGCCTGTAGTGCGCGACAGTTCATATAAAATACTAGAAGCACCTCGCGGTTTCACCCGCGTTACCTAATATCCCGCGGGAACCATGAATTTTTACGGGATTAAACGTAGCATATGTCACCCGGGCATAGCATAGCTTCCCAACAGTGAAAGAATTTTTCAAATCGGCTTAGTAGTTTCGGAGCCTATTCATTACAACCAAACCAAAGTTTTCCGCTTTATAATATTAGTGTACCTAGAAGAAAGTGATGTAGGTGGATTCACTCCGACGCTACAGAAGTGGAGCAAAAGAGAGAGCGATAGAATATATACTACATGCACAGTTTATTTTAATTTGGCTCTTAAACTGAGTTCAATTTTGCCATCTTCAAGTGTCACACTTCCCGAAGCCATGCTCACAGAAACTCCTTGCTCTGGCATAACGACCGTGCCGTGCAAACCCCGCCTCTATGCCCCAGGTGTCGGAGCTGAAGCAGCTGCGCTCGCTGGTGCAGCCCGGAGACGACATCTGCATCCTCTCCGTGGCGCAGTTCCGGCCGGAGAAGGACCACCCGCTGATGCTGCAGGCGCTGTACGAGCTGCGCAGCCTGCTCGCCAACAACGAGCCGCTCTGGGACCGGGTGCGTGGCCGCGTGCTGGAATACTGCTCATAACATTACGATTGGAATTGAGTGATCGTGCGATTGTGATTGGAATGGTGATCATGTCATCTATATTGGAAATGAGTGATCATACGATCGGGATTGGAATGATGTGATCGAGCGTATATAGCTTTCTTAGTTCTTATGATGACGATGAAACAATGTCGTGTCATTGTCCATAGGCCATAATCTTTGAAATTGATAATGATAATTATAATAGTCGACAACCAAGCTCCAATCTATATCTATACCAAAACTAATCGAAATATATGCAGCAGTTCAGTTGTGACTTTCGCATGTATAATATCAGCAGACAGGAGGCGGAGTGTGCTAACAGCCGGCGTCCTCAGATCAAGCTGGTGCTGGCGGGGTCGTGCCGCAACCCCTCGGACGCGGAGCGCGTGCGGCACCTGCGGGACCTGGCGCGGCACCTGGCGCTGGAGGCCAGCGTGCGGTTCGAGGTGAACGTGCCGTACGCGCGCCTGCTGCAGCTGTACCAGCGCTGCAGCGTGGCGCTGCACGCCATGTGGAACGAGCACTTCGGGATCAGTGGGTGTTTGCGTAGTTTGCCTAGTTTTTTTTTAGTTTTGACGTTGAGCGGTTTGTGCATTGCCAGTGTCAAGTATAAATATGATTCATATTTTAGTAATACCAAAGTCGTGGCGTTATAAAGCAATCTTCGTGGTCATGTAGTCAAGTTCTAATGATTGTTTATTTTAAATCTTGTTTGATATAAAAACGAGTGCAGATTACGAGAGGTAATATTAGCGATTTTTCGTAAATTTTTGAAAATACATTTTATTTTTATGCTTTCTCCTTTTCACTTTTTGCCCCTTTTCACTGTTTCTTGCGGAAAAATATGATATTTGCCGAGACCACCTCCTCCCCTAAATGCCTCACGCAATTACTGGATCCCCCTAATGGTGTGGTGTGATAATGAGTGACGTACAACCCCTCAGGCGTGGTGGAGTGCATGGCGGCGGGGCTGGTGACGGTGGCGCACCGCTCCGGGGGCCCGCAGGCCGACATCGTGGAGACGGCGCCGGGCTCCCGCACCGGGTTCCTGGCGGCGGAGCCCGCGGAGTACGCGCGCGCCATCCTCGAGGCCATCGCGCTCTCGCCCGCCGACCGCAGCCGGCTCGTCGACGCAGCCAGGTACATAGAATAGAATAGAATAGAATAGAAAAAATATTTATTATCATTGATTACACATTTATGTAGCAATAACAACATTAATACTGCATACATACATACATACAGCCAACTGTGTGCCTAGTGTGAGTTATGACAATTTCTTTACGCGCTCGGTCCGTTTAGCGTAAACTTGAAATTGTATGGAATAAGAGCAGCGCCATCTAGCGTCAGTCAGTCAATTACTAGTAAAGAAATTGTCAAAACTCACACTAGGCACACTGACCATATTACTATTTTTATTCTACCCAATACAAAGGTAGCCCGGAAAATATAGCTATAAGCGATAAATTCGCTCATTGTACTACAATAGTCCGATTTTAAATAGCACAAAATAAATTATTGACAGTTCGAAATGACATAAGATAGATAGTTTTTTCTGCATGAACACAGAATAGACACTCAATTAAAGCGAGATAGCATGATAGGGATGTTGTATGACATTTGAGTGTGTTGTCTCTTTGTTCCGTGGCTATGAGTACCTTTTGAGTATGGAGGGACCGCCCTGGGCCATGAGATTAAAAATCTGACTATAACTGACTTGTGTGTTAGTAGTTACTATTCTTTTTTGTTTCCTTTTCGTGTACAATATAGAGTTTTCATTTCTATACTACAGTCACGCCTTTCCCTTTTGCCATAGAATATATATTGCCAAATAGAAGGGGCACTCTCTCTCTATTTTTAAAATAGAGCGAGATGGCAGTTCGGTAGTTCTGATTTTTACCTACACACGCAGCTCAACGCGGACGGCGCATACAGTTCCGCTTGTCTTTTGTTCGACTCAGCCGTTTGTATGGAGTGTCCACCCTACGCCGTTTAGATTGACATTTAATTGTTTCGTTTTCATTTACAGAGCATCAGTGGATCGTTTCTCCGAGACAGAATTCGTGAAGTCGTTCCTGCGGGCGGCGGAACCTCTGATGAGACTGGATTAGGTGCGTCTGCTACATACCACATTCCGTTACTCCGGGGATGCATTTATCATAGGAATAAGATTGAGTTTTAAAACAGCGAATGAAATTGTTCACAGCTACTTAAACGGCGGTAACTTGTGCACGTAACGCCGTCTGTCCTAGTTGTTATCGACGATAGCAGTCGTTAAGCCACGTCAGAGACGGCCTGATTAGTGACACTAGAGGCCGCCACTCGTCAATAAACAAACGTAACGGCTCGAACGTACGTTGAATACCGATATACAGCCGAAATTAATATTGTACCTCCTATCCAAGATTGAAATCGATCTTGGATTGCTGCCTATCGTTCGATCGATTTCCAATCTGCGTGCCTTCAGAAACCAATCCACGGATCGGTTATTTGCACGTTTGACCCTAAAAATGGATTGTGATATCAATCCCAGATAGCAAAACTTGGATTCGATTGATTATTAATTTCGGCCGATAGTGGCCAGTGCGGCAAATTACGCGATGTCACTTTGTCTGTTGTTTTAACATGTACATAATTCATGTGTTGTGTGCGTAAGCTCAAAATCTGATACACACGCACACAAAAGCGTTCTATTTATACACGTCACTACGGAACGGCCTATGTGGTGTAGATGGATTATGTACTTACTCGTAACTTACTATAGACGCTATTGAGTTGACTATATAAGAGTGTGATCCACTAAAGCACATGTGATAAAAGAAATGGCGCGAATACGGATGGGTGTTACTATAGTCCGTATACGCTAGTACTAGTATCGCCTTAGGTGTGGGTGGTATTTTGAGAATGAGTCTATCTAAGAATAAGTCTTTGTACGAATAAGTACTTAGTTGAATAGGTATATGTATATCCCGAATAGGGCAGTTTCAGAAGGTTTACAGACTATAAGTCCATAAACGAATGGGAGTCATTTTGCGAATAGGCCATTATCTACTAGGACACGGATGTCTGTGGACTGTATTGCCTCCCGCCATGAGCATATAACTGTCACTAGCACTTGTATACTAGATGGAAACCAAAGCGCGTAACAACTGGGAAATATAATTACCAGTCGTCACCACTGGTGATGATCGAGAACTTTTTTCCCCAGTTGTCGCCAGTGGCACGGAACCGGTGGCGACAACTGGGAACATACGTGCGCATGCACAATCTACTGAAGCGGATGAATCGTCAACAACCAAAAGAGGCGGCGATTTAACTGCCATTTTAGAGGTCGTATATCTGGTGGAATCCCGGTCTTGTTTTACGTACTGCAATAATGAATTATATTATGCAGACAGAAAAGTTCATGATAAAAGTCGCCATATTCTTGTTTAGCTTATCTAAGAAAAATCATGTCTTCACATACTTTAGGACACTGTAGGAGTAGCGAAAGTGCTTGTAGAGTATGAATGTTGTTACTGTTTGAAAGTATAGATAGAGAGAGAGAGAGAGAGAGAGAGAGAGAGAGAAGAGAGAGGTTTATTTTACGTCATTTTATATGATCTGTTAAAGTGGTACCCCCTAGTTACCGTATCGTCATGCGCTGCAGCAAGGCTGTTAGGACACTCGGTCAATCAGTCCGATGACACTAAAAATAAAAAAAATCACACGGCCACGATTCTTCGATAAAGAAGTGAATATAGTGTGACAAGGATCTTATGGCGCGTGGCCAAAAGCGGAACTAAAAAGTTTTCTTGTAACGCAGACATACATTGTGACTACAGCCCTCTCTCTGTAATGTTACTCAAGCGCTAATACATCGCTGCTTTAAAACTAAAGGGCCACAACTCCAAAAAATTCAAAATCGGTCATCCTTGTCGCACTAGAGATTTATAATTGTATGTCAAAAGTGAAAGTAACTGAGTAAATGCACATGAACACTATTTCAAAATAGTATTTGTAAGAATAAATAAATATGGAAACAATCAGTTTCATGGCAAAACAGTGAACTTTATGTAATATATTTTATTGTTTTAAATTTATTTTAATTTACGAATCGATAAGTTTTATATGGAAAGAAGATACATTTACTGGGGGTCAATTGTAGAATAAACGGAATCTTGTTGTAAACAAGACTAGACGTACCTTGAGGTGAAGTGCAGCGTCCAGTAAGTTAAGACTACATAATATTATGTATGTTTGCCAGCTGGTCCTCAATCGGGTATATTCCCAACGGCCCCCTTAACCTCCCCATCAAGGGGGCAGTTGGGAATTAAAATTCCCATTTGCCCCCCTTGGCCTGGAGTAAGGGGGCAGATGAGAATTTTAATAATCGACCTATGATTATCCAGAGATTTTGGTAAACCCAACGATCCCGGGTTCGATCCTGGGCTAATAAGTTGTAAGTTATGTGCGGTTTTCCATCGCTTTTTGTTTCGGAGGGCACATAAGCTGTCTGCCCCGGTTTTTATCTATTGCTAGCAGCCGTTAAGCCACGTCAGAGACCCTCGGGGGGCCTAATAAACTCCGACACTAGTCACTAGAGGCTAGTACAACCTCATACGACAAACAAACTTCGTCACCAGTTTGAAAACTGACCTATAATAAGGTGCTGAAAAAAAGAAGTGATCTGACGAAAGTGGAAACTGACAGACTTGTTCTAAATCAACATAACATTAGCCAGCCAGTAGATTCTGCGCTTTATGGTGCTTCACCAATGTTATATTAGTTCTATATAATATTAGATATATTTAAGGTTGACTGAATGGGCGTCGCATCATTATTAAACTTTGTTATAGATTTATGTATATCATTATTTAGGGGTGAATTTGTTACTGATTGAGTGATACCTATCTTTAATATTGCATTTGTTCCACTACTTTAAGCATAAAAATAAATAATTTACGAGTCTTTACAAAGCGTTTTATTAAAAATCATAGAATTAACAGAATATATATTATATTTATAATATGGTACAAAGGGATTGCTTAGATTAATGGAATGTTAGTTATAAGCTGCCGACTCGGTCCCTGGGTATCAGCCGGAGCTCGGAACCATGTTTGAGGAACACATTACCTGGAAAGAATTTTTATTCGTAAATCCTTATATAATAGTACATTTAAGACGGATATAGTTTATTAGTACCCATTTTTAATGCACCGTTGACTTGCGCCATTAACGGTGCAAATGACACTACTGCGTATTGCTTCCCACTATAGTTGGGGACGATTGGATAAAGAACTAGATAATAATAATATGGCTTATACAGGTATGATACTAACATCAAGATATAAACCATTAGTAAACGACTTGAAATATGTAAGGTAGCAAATAAATGCTTTTTTCTTTATTTCTGTGGTGTGACGTGTTACCGGCCGTTTGTTGCGGGTTGATCCCGATGCCGTCGTCGGTGATGATGGCGCTGGTGGCGGGCTCCACGCGGAACTCCTCGGCGGCGAACTTGAGCACCGCCGTGAACGGAGTCGCCTCGGGCACGCTAAGCCTGCATCCACATAAAGAAATTGTTATGAGGGCCCACTTTTGGAAATTGTCATAGTCTTCTCTAGTACGTACAGGTGGTGATACAACAATAACCCCCACGACACTATCTACCTAATAAATCCTCCATTACTATACTACTACTTAATATTGTAAAAACGAAAGAAACAGTAGATTTGTTTCCTTTATAATTCCCAGTTGTCGCCACTGGGGCCATTCATGGTGGTGACAACTGGGAATGACCCCTTTTCATAATATGACTAAAAGTTGAACCTATTTTTGATGTAATTTGATGTGGATATAATGTGAACCCTGGGGAAGGGCAGAGTATACTTTTAGCGCTTTTAGCTATAGTGCGGGCGGGCGAAGCCGCGGCAAAGGCTAGTAATATTAGGTGAAGTTTGTGAGTTTGTTTAAGGCATTTTTATGCGTCGAAACTACTGATCCGATTTTGAGCATTCTCGACTAATGGGAAGCGACAGTGTTCCTGAGGAAAGCAGGCTATGTTTTTCAGGAAGATCCAATTCTTACAAGAAGACAGGAAAACCCTGGATTAACCATTGGCACACTGAAATATAACATGTGAAATAGCTACGACTTCAGAATAGGTACCATTAAATTTCGACCATGGATTCATTGATCATAGAAATGGTCAACATTTCATTGGAATTACATTTCATGCCATTCCAATGAAACATCCATTTGCAAACTCAACCCTTCAAATACTTTTTAAATTGTTATATTGCTTTCTTTGTTATTGAAATGTAAGTGTTTGACTTGACATACAAATATACTTAATCCATTCATGTTTACAAGCTTTAAGTGTCCATACATATGCAAAGAGTGTAAATGGGATTAGTCCACAAATCTCCATTGACTTGTCCATTCAAGGGAATTTGGGAAAAGGGTATAAAATAGATAATTATTCAATTTATTAAAAATATAAAATATATTTAGGTACACATTGATTATTACAAATTTTGCCAAAATTCAGCATCTGCATCATGGTTGCTAACAACATCAAAAAATTGTGCTTTTAAAAACTCATTTGTGAACAACTTTCTTATAATACTGACTAACTCTGAATGAGTGAACTCAATGTAAAAATATTCAGTTGACATATTTTCTTGTAATAACTTGCCGCAGTCAATCAATGCTTCACAAATGTATGTATATAAATCACTGTTTTCTACACACATCTCAATCAAATATTTATCTTTAACATTGAACAGGAGTTTCCAAAAATGTTTAAAATGACAACTTTTACTTAAAAGGACATCGAGCATGCATTCGGATACAATGTTGATGGAACTTTGTAACATAGGGTCAGTAGAACATAGACTTACTACCAGAAGATCCACAGAATCTTGGTCACAGTTATTCAACATTCCTTTTAGGCACTCTTTGGTCTCAACAGTTATTTGAGACAGGAATATCTTACTTTTAAACTTCAAAATTGTCTCTTTAGATATCTCAAATGGCAAATTTTTAAGTAGGGTTTCTTTAGATGTTGCTTCTAAAATAATATCTGTCAGGTAACATTCGAGTTTCTCTTGTGAATACATTTGAAGAAATACTTTAATAGCTAGATCCAGTTGATTTATTTTAGTATTTGATTGAATGAACTTTTTTAACATATACTTTGAAGGTTCAGTGAGACAAGTGCTAAGATAAGTATCTGATGAATCCTGAGCACAATTGAGTGACGCTAAGAAAGCATCTAAGGAATTGTTTTTCTGGAATCTGTCAAGACAATTTTCGATATGCCGTGACTTAATAAACGCATTTCTAATTTCAACTTCAGTAGTCTCATTGGATGGCCATTCTTGCCAGAGGCATAAGGCAATGAAGTCTTGGAAAAAGTTCAGAAACTGTTGTACTACTGCTGCATCCATTACTATGTGAATGTAACCTTAAAGTGGAGCCAGCAACCAACTCAGCATCTGTTAAGCAACAAACCCATTTTGACATGTCAGCTTAACTTTACTAACAATGAAATTCTACAGTTATTGGTGTCATCTATAATCAAGTTGCATTTCTGTCTACTATTCAGATTATCAAATGAAAGAACTCACACTTTGAACGGCAATTTGGGGTCCGAAGTCAGCGTGATCTTGAATGTTACTTTCGACCTAAAATAAATAATGTTTTCTGTAAAAACGTGAACTTTCCTAATTACAACGTGTAAATTATGAATTTGGACTGGAAAGAGAGAGTCAACATACTCACATTTTTAAAAGTTACTAAGCAACAAAATTACGGGTTATATTGAATAGTTCACCGTGCTAAGTTCACGTTAATCAGAAATGTAAATTGTAAATATAAGTAGAAACAGAACGAAGCGAGCAAAGCGACAGATTGAATTCGATAGGTAATTCGAAAAGATATGTATTAAAAAAAATTGTAGGTACAAATACAAAAATTAACAGCTGTCGGACTTGACTTGACTGACGTGTGACTGTGTGTGTGACGTCTGTCTCTGTCATTACTGTCATCTCAACTGTGTTTTTTTTATATTAAGTTTGGCTTCGCATGGTTTGTGCAATTAGTCAGTGGCAAATGGTAATTTATTTTACAAGGGAAGAAAACGACTCATTCATACACGATGGTTTGCAGTAAAGTGGTGGACGCTTTACCAAAACCTCCTGGGAATTTAGGACAAATACGAAATTTCTCGTTTTCAGGGCTTATATCATTTGCCCACACTCGTGCACGTTAACGAACACTCAATGATTAAAATTCCACCAATATTATACATTAACACTCGAAGGAACACAAGTTTAAGAATAAATACAAAAATAATAAATAAAAAAAAGAAAAAATACAAAATCAACAACGTCTCACATCGGATTCCCGCCAAAACTCCATGAAAATACACTTTTTTTTTGTTTTAGTTATGGCTTCGCACGGTTTGTGGATACAGCCAGTGTCAAGTATTTTATATTAAGTACCTATTTCTTAATTTCACATTAAGAAAGTCACAGCAATGTTAAAGCAATCGTGGTCAAGTAGTCAAGTCAATTATTTACATCGTCAGTCACGATTCAGTAAAGTAGTGGATTCTTTACTGAAACTTCCTGGGAGTATTGGAAAAAATGCGAAATGACACTTTTTTTGAGTTTATATCATTCTTGTTAATTAGTATTTAAACGGGTTTAATTCACGCACAAACGAATATCAAAATATATAATTTTGACATACCTCGACGTTTCGACCAAGTTATGAGAAGAGAGACCAAGAGGTATGTCAAAATTATATATTTTGATATTCGTTTGTGCGCGAATTAGACCCGTTTAAATACTAATTAACATGTATTCAGTTTATATCATTCGCCTACAATCGCGCACGTTAACGAACACTTAATGGTTAATATTCCACCAATATTACACATTAACACTCGAAGAAACACAAGTTTGAGCTAATAATACAAAACCAACAACGTCTCACTATCGGATTCCCGCCAAAACTCCATGAAAATACACTATACACATTAAAATACTTGACATTGGCTAAATGCACAGACCGTGCAAAGCCATAACTAAAACAAAAAGAAGGAGGCGTGTCGAAAGATTTTGAAATCCTCTTCCATAATAGCGGTACATATTTACTATTTACGAAAAAACCTTTATTTCGGTAATAAATTTGAGTTTAACGAAGTTAAAAACCCTTTTTCTAATATTTTTTCAAATAGTGCGCCAAAACAGCTCGCGGTGTCATGGCGTCGGCTCTGACGTTAGGTAAACATGTAATTATGTCTATGCGTTACGAAGAATTCAAACAAAACATTTAGATACTTAGTGTGATACAAATGAATTCCGAAGTTTATAAGTGGTGTGCAGTACCGCAATGTAAAAACACCAATAAGAACACCCAACAAAGTGTTTGTACATTTTCCAAACAAGAAAATAATAAGAGCTTGCACGGCGAAACTTCTGTGAAGACCACTTTGATGTGAGTATGTTATCATGTAATTATAGGTCTTAAAATGTTTGTTTGACTGGAAATAGTTGAATTAATGCGGCTATGGAATAATTAATTTATTGAGGTTATGTTTGTTTTGGCCTTGGCTATCATTCCTTATCAAAATTCTTTTTCTTTTTTGAGGTGCCAAATGACATGGAAAATTATATGGAGTACCTATCATGTGATGGTATCAGTATCACCAATAGGTAGGGTCAGTGCGTTAGTTTTCGGCCTTTTAGCGCAGACGTCAACTTTAAAATTGCATTTAAAATAATTGGGCTGATGTATAGCCGTACTTATTTTTGTTTTTGATAGTGTAAACACTGAAGTTTATGTTGGAGTTAATGTGAGGACGTTTAATACTACAGCTTATTTTATAAAAAAAGAAGTGTCTGAAAAGTGCTAAAATGCTAGTTTTCGGCCTCAAATTTCAGTTCTCGGCCAGGCCATGTTTAGTTTTCGGCCGTTACATCGCGCTATATTAAAGGTAAAATGCCATTACTTTAATATCAAAACCCTGCATAAACAGGTAAAAATGTATTCGAAAAATACATCATCACGCGCCCATCTGCTTTCCGACTTGAATAAGGCCCAATTTGGTGGCATGTGTACAACACGTTTTGGTGGGCGAATGTATGAAAATACAATTAATGGCGGACATAATTATTTGTGTTTCAACGTTTCAAGTTCAAGCTTTTGGACTGGAACGGATTCGGCATCGACATCAATGGTGAATACATCACTCACCCTCTTTTTGCCGATGATATAGTCATCATGGCAGAGTCGCTGAAGGTGTTAATATCTGAGCATAGGCTCAGTGACCTCAGTGGCGTTTTCCAACAGGTGGTCTAAAATTAACATGGACAAGACTTTCATGTCAAATGTCCATGTATACAGCCGGTAATCGTTCGGAACGATACTCTCGAAGCTGTTGACCAGTACACATATACCTTGGGCAGATTGTCCAGTTAGGCAGATCCAACTTCAACAAAGAGGTCACCCGAAGAGTCCAACTCGGATGGGCAGCGTTTGGAAAGTAACGTGACATTTACTCGTCCAAAATTCCACAGTGCCTAAAGACGGGTTGAAGGGTCTTCAACCAGTGTGTGTTATTAGTGATGGCACAAGAAACTGAGACGTGGTCCCTAACGGTTGGCCTTTTGGAGAAGCTCAGTCATACAGCGGGCAATGGAGAGAGATATGGTCGCAGTTTCTTTGCGCGATAAAATCCGAGACGAGGATATTGGCCAAACACCTAAAGTTTACGACATAGCTCTCAGGGTTTGTAAGCTGAAGTGGCAATGGGCAGGCCACATCGCTCGTAGAACTTATAACCGATGGAGATGAAAGGTTCTAGAGTGGCGACTACGACCTGGAAGACGCAGCATAGGTAGGCCTCCCACTAAATGGGCCGACGACATCAAAAGAGTCGTTGGCATAACCAGTGGCTGCAAGTGGCAAATTGTCCTTCGGTGTGGCGGTCTAAGTGGGAGGACGGAAGTGGACGTCTTCAAACTGATGATGTTGTTGAAGCAATGATGATGATATTTGAGCTTCAGCACAGTTAAGTTATTCTACGCACTGCTATTTTTTATTTGATACATAAAGGTTGCGGAACCATCTTGGACTAATGCCTTCTAGCTGTTGGGCAAAATGCGAAGCCACTCTGATCACTATTGAACATCCGATCTAGTCTTTCCAATATGTCTTGGTGGTTTATTTCCACCAGGAATGATTCAAGCTCTCGGAACCAGAGCTTGATCGACTCCTCCGTAACACGAGCCCTCGCTCTATTTATTCCTTCGGCTCGTCGTAGTGATAATGCTGAACGCCGTGTTTTAGTTAAAATTTTGGAGGTGCCATCTGGAGAAGGACATTCTTAAACTGCATGAATCGATATCTGTCAAGTTTCAGTAAATAGGGAGAACCCAGTTCGATTTGCACTAGTGCTAATCTAAATTTGTTCACTATTTTCATGATACGGCCGATAAGTGGGAACATCACTCAGTTTTCGGCCACATTTTGTTCCATACAAGTAACGGTAGGCCGAAAACTAACCTAGATTTTTATATGGTGTGCTAGTTTTCGGCCCCGATAAAATGGTCATCTTAGTGGCACCATAATTTAATCATACAACTGTAATTTGGCGGCCGAAAAATAACAATTAGAGCTTTCATGACGGTTACTATATGAGAGAAAAGAGTAGTCCCATGATGTTAGCCACCAAATAAATAAAAGAGACAAAGTATAACAAGCTATGACAACTTAGTTCTCGGCCATCCGGCCGAAAACTAAATATTTGAAGAAATTACCGTGTTAATATTTGGCCACCAAAATTATTGTGTATTTTTATCAATTATGACAATAAACAAGCTAGAAGTATGATAATCAATCATTTATTTAATTAATAACATGCATGTCATCGTTTTTTACTTATAAAAAAGTCTAAAAAAATGATTTAATCATCACGTGCGCCACTATTTTTTTCGTTCAATTGCACATCTTGTGGCACCTCTGTTGCTGGTGTCAAACTGAATAATTCATTAGAAATTCCTGGTCAGAGCTGTCAGGCCAAAAATATTGTCAGATATTAGGCAACTAATTTCAGATGATTCAGACAAAATTATTTTTTTCAGGCACCTTCATTTATTGCTATAATCTTAATTATACTGCAACACCACAGCCCAAAGGCCGAAAACTAAAGGTGGCCGGGAAACCAACGCACTGACCCTACGTATGAAACCAGAATATTTGCCCCATAAATTTACACGCCAATCAGACAGGAAAATACGAACATCCGACACAACTGAGCGACCTTATATAGCTAAGAAACGAAGAATGATGGTTCTTGAAGGGACTTACAAAGAAGTCTTCACGTTTCGGAACTCAGACGAGCAAAATTATTTATTTGTTGCGAAGAAATCGCCCAACGTTATTCAATCCTAGGCAAATTAGAGCTATTTGCCCAAAGCTTGGTTCCATTGTTATATTGTAGATTAAAGTCGATAAATCACACGTTAAATAATAAAAAATAACACTCCAAACGCGCAACGCAGTATTCACAACAACAAAATACAGTGGTATCAGCGGAGTTTACCTAAGAGTGACGTCATGCGCTGTGATTGGTGTTTCAATCAAAATGGCCGATAGCAATATTTTAATGTTTTATTTTATTGTAAATCTTAATAATCTGATTATTTTCAAAAAACTTAACCCGTGTTTTAAATTATTTTAGTATGTAGATTGCCCTAAAATTATGAAATCGACGAGTCTTTGATACTGTCGACACGCCTATTCAATATGTGAGACGTTGTTGATTTTGTATTTTTTTCTCAAACTTGTGTTTCTTCGAGTGTTATAATGTCATTGTGTTAATATTGGTACTTAGAATATTAGTCATTGAGTACCCATTATCATACACGAATGTAGGCAAATGATATAGCCCCAAAAAAGCGTGTCACGTTTCAGTGAACGTTTCACATTCACAAAGAAGTTTCAGTAAAGCATCCACTACTTTACTGAATCATGACTTTGACTATATAAATAGTTGACTTGACCACTTGATCATGAGGATCGCTTTAATGCTATGATTTTTCTGTTGTGAATTTAATACTTGACAACGCACAAACCGTGTGAAGCCATAACTAAAACAAAAAAAAACTCATTGGGCGGCGCACGGCGCGGCGCCCCGCGGCGTGCGTCGCGTCGCGTCGTCGCTTCGCTTTTATTGTTCTGTAATATTACAAGCATTCCTTACTACTGACTACTTGACCACGATTGCTATATTGCTGTGACTTTGTTAATGTGAAATTAAGAAATATTAAATAATAAAATACTTGATACTGGCTATATGCACAAACCGTGCGAAGCCATAACTAAAACAAAAAAAAAAGGGTGCCAGAGTGCCAGAGATATGAGGGATAGAATTTTCAACCGTGAATCTAGCCCGTTCGATTACATTATAATGACTAGGGTGTTGTGAAGTACCTACTGTTTCGTAGACTGTTATAATGTGATAAATGAATAAGGTGTTGTCAAATATTGGTTTCTTGCTAAAAGTGCTGTTTGTTTGATACCTTTCTGTATAATCGATGGGCTGGATTCATTCGCCTACATTCCCCCACGTGTGGCGTCATTTTGATTCCTTTCGTTGTGGTTCTGTCGGTCTGCCGTCTGTTTTCTTTCTCCATATTTTGGAACATCGACGTATTTTATTTGACTTCCGTGCATGTTCATGTATTCTGGTGTAATGGGCTCGGTTGACGTAAAAGCCAAAATTTCTGTTATATCGAGCAAAAAAGCAATCCACGTGTTAAATTTGTTGGACATTGTTCGTGCAATCATGTCACCCGTACAGGCACCAAGAGTTTACAACTTGTTCATACAATAATGGTTCATAGTTTTATGGTATCATGAGTATTATGGTATTATGAGTATGAACAATGGTTCAAATTATCTTTATCATATTTATATTTCCCCACACTATAGCAGTGTAACCATGACTCCTATGTTTGAATAATGAAGTACTGTTGATCACACTGCACAGTGTGACTATGAGTTAAAGTAATTACTCGTAGTCACAGTGGTGTAGCAAAACATTATGACCACGAGTCTGCCGTGAAATTGTGTGGTATTAGTTATAAATTGTGTGGTGTATTTTTTATTTGTAGTTGAATGTGTTCAATGTGATTTGTTTTATTTATGTCATATTTTTTAGCGTACATCCTGGGTGGACAGCGACAACTATTCTTTTATTAATCAATTGTTATTTAAACATGTAATTCGCTCTAAACTGGCTCTCTGGTGCTCTCACCAAAATCCTCACCATCATCGAAGTTGTTGATTGTCTAATAAAACAATTCTATTTTACTAAACAGTAATGGTCACAGTACGGTGGGAGCCTTTCCCTACTTACTGTAAGTATTGTTTGTATCAAGGCATCCAATGGATTGTGCTGGATGGGTAGAGGAGAGCTGCAGCCTCTAAAGATGGCATACAGCCTCGCCACTCACGGGGTCAATGATGTTGAGGCCCTTCCTTATGGCACATATCTTCGGCTTTATTCTGCGTTGGTGTTGTTTATATTCCCTACTGGAAATATGTTTTTAAATGTAATATTTTACATCAAGAATTACAAAATACAAAGACTAGGTAGCTACTATTAGCTAGAAATAACTTATTGATTCCAGTCTTGCACTGTCTTGGTGACACCACCAAACCGGTCATTAAGTATTAAGCAGCAATTAGTCCAAAACTGTTAGGACAATATGCTGCCTTCCTTGCCTCTCACCCAGTCAAAGCGCCAGTAAGCGGTGCTGGTTTAAGAAGTTGAGCTGCAATTGGCGAGTCGACATTTGTTTTAGGTATTGGTTACATAGTAGAAAACAAATTGCTTGTACCTAACCATGTGAAATCATTAAAACCAACATTTCTACCAAATTAAATTGTATGTTTACCGTTTTATCGGTATTTATTATTAGAAGGTCCTAGTAAATGTGTTCTCTACCGGGTCGAATAAAAAGAGTTTGTTGTCATCCGTTCTAATTGTAAATATATTGTCTCTTTCACAAATTATCATAGGCACATAATTTCTTAACACGTAAGAAGGCGGGTTGACGAGTGTACAGTACCGCGACGGAGGGACAACTAGCGCGGGGGTCGCATTCTGCCGACCCAGCGATTTCATGCGCCCACGCCCTAGTCTTGTGTCTCTACATCAACCCCCTTCTTTTTAAAAAAAAAATATTTTTTATACAAAACAAAAAAATATTTTATGTGTTTATACATGTCAATAACTTCCTACATGGCAAGTATGAACATTGCGCTATCCTCGCCGTGACGTTCGCATTATCATGCGATCACATTACTATTTCGCCGAACCTGGGCATAATAGGTACGTGTCACTACTGCCTCGGCGCCGACGTTCAGTCTTGCAACAATAACAATGAATCGTAACTATACCGTAACCTGACTCCCAATCACACATATTTTTATTACACTGTTACAAAATAAAACTAGTCATAAAACTGATATAAAATAGAAACATTTTGTTATAAAATAAAACTTGTAAAATAACGTACATACCAAATATACCTACTTAGAACGTTTAAACAATTTCTGATAGCATGAGTCTCCAGGAACATCTTATCAAAGTTTTGATTTATATGATCACACATGATTTTAAACATAGTCTTCATATCATAATGGTCGGGTGGTCCTGTTGGTTCAAGTGCTTGATTTACTGATTCTGCATCTGATGCATTGCCAGATTGCAGATCTTCCTCCTCATCATTAGCCACTATCAGATCACTCAACATATTATTGATGCTTTCATTCTGAAGGTCTTCTTGCATTATGTCATCCCAGTTACGGCTTATAACCTCTTCTCCTGGAGTATTAGCAATGTCTAGGTTATGCTCTGCCTCTATTGCACCTTTAGAAGAGAGAATCTCTCTTTCTTGCTCTATTATGTCTTTAACATTAGCGATACCCGACTTTTCTCCGATTAGTCCCTCTTGGGTCATCTCTCTTCTTACTTCGACAATGGCCTTCCCCTGGCTGCTCTCAGCAACCTCTATGCTCAAAAGAGCCTTTGTCAATTCTTCAGTAGACAACCCAGACGTGGGCTGATTACTCATAGTGCAGCAAAGGGTAGAACGGGTGTGTGAAAATCGGAGAGGTGTTCAGCCTAGCTTGCAATATTCTCTTGTGTTGTCAGATGTTGGATTAACTGTATTAATCATACGAAACAGATTTTTGAGTATTTGATCGCCAGTCTGACTGCTTGCGATGTCAGCAAAGTCTAGTACAGTCGGGCACGTAATTGTATTAATTTCTACGCGACTTAAAGCGTCCGCGACAACGTTTGCGGGACCGTCCACGTGACGGATGTCTGTTGTGAACTCGCTTATATAAAGTAGCTGCCTGGTACGTCGCGGTGTTTCTTTGCTGCTTCCCAGCTTCTTAAATGCGAATGTTAAAGGTTTATGGTCAGTATAAACTACCAATTCTCTACCTTCGAACATAGTCCTAAAATACTGCACCGACAAGTACACTGCAAGTAATTCCCTATCGTAGGTACTGTACTTTTGTTGTGTGTCAGTTAGTCGTTTCGAATAATAACCCAACGGAACCCAGTCATTGCCTACTCTTTGTTGTAAGCTCGCGCCTACGTGTTTATCAGACGCGTCAGCCATTATTGCTAGTACCTTACCTGGTAACGGATATGCTAGCGTTGCCGCCTGCCGCAAGCTCGACTTACATTCCTCGAACGCTTGCTCGGCGGATTCTGTCCAAACAATGACGGTCTTGTCCCTCTTTTTAGCTCCGTGTAGGTAATTATTTAACTCCGCTTGACATTGAGCTGCGTGCGGTAAATGACTTCTATAAAAATTTATCATACCTAAAAATCGTCGCAGCTCCGCTACTGTCTCCGGCCTGGGAAAGTCCATTATGGTTTTTACCTTACTTTCCAATGGTTTTAGCCCACTGATGGAAACCTCGTGGCCTAAAAACTCGATCTTTTCCTTCGCAAAATCACACTTCGCTAAATTGATGGTTACCCCTACCTTGTTCAATCGCTGAAATACCGCTTCTAGGTGATTTTCATGCAAATGGATATTTTCACTCGCGACGATCAAATCGTCGAGGTACGAAAATACAAATTCTGTCTTAAACTCTGCAAACTGTGGATGTTGTTTTTGAAAATCTGACTCTAAATCTTGTAAAACACAGTTATTCATGAAACGCTGGAATGTTTGCGCTGCATTTTTCAAGCCAAAAGACATACAAGGCCATTCAAACAGACCCCACGGTGTGCAGATGGCACTTTTCTCCACATCTTCGGGTGCTATAGGGATAAAATGATATGCCCTGTTTATGTCTATTCGGGAAAAAACTTTCTTATCGGCTAGCATGTAGGTGAAGTCTCGTATATGCGGTATAGGATATCTATCCGGCTTTGTGATGGAATTCAAAGCTCGATAGTCTCCGCAAGGTCGAATTTTATTATCTTTCTTCGCCACGACGTGCAAAGGTGAAGACCAGCAACTTTTGGATGGTCTGCAAATCCCTAATTCCTGCATTACTCTAAACTCTTCACGTACCTGTTTGTAGCGGTCAGGCGGTAGCGGTCTTACACGCGCATGTACCGGTGGACCTGTCGTTTCGATATGATGACACACATTATGTTGAGGCGGTTCTTTGAAAGAAATAGGTTTCGTTAGCCCCGGGTATTTACGCAATAAATGATAACACGGATGTGACTCTAAGATGGTAAAAACGGAAAGGTGATCCGTGCTAACTATCGACGATATTACATGTAAATTCGTCTCTTTATCGATCAATCGCTTGCCCTGTAAATCTACAAGCAAGTTATACCTACATAAAAAGTCAGCCCCCAGTATGGGCTGATTGACGTCTGCGATAACAAACGTCCACTTATACGCTCGACGTAAATTTAAGTTTAACACTAAAGTCTTTACGCCGTAAGTTTTAATCTCGCTCCCGTTTGCAGCGTATAGTTTATACTCACTATTTTGTATATTTCCTCGCACAGCTCTATGTTCGCGCGGTAACACCGAAATATTAGCACCAGAGTCAATTAAAAAACGCATACCATTTTCCTTATCTGTCACACTGAGGCGGTGGTTTCCCATTCCGATACAAGTACCCACCGAAACGACCTGCATCTTTTCTAGTTTTCCGACGGCTTCCAGTTACACGGTGGTACACATCTCGTAGATTTTTCTTTGAACCTGTAGTGGTAGGTGCACAACCAGTCCGGGCTGTCTGGGGTACGTCGCGTCCTACTGCTGCTGCTTCCTCTTGATCTCGAGCGGAACCTCGGATTTCCGCGCCCCTGCGTGCTCGGCGACCTGGAACGCTCCAAGTCTGCCAGACGAACGCTGAGCTTCGCTATCTCCGCTAGTATTTCAGCCTTATCTGACGGTCCTTTTGTCGCCACCTCTGAAACCTGGACGGGCCGCAAACTCTCCATGACCTTATCGGATATTGCAGCTAAGCGGTCCAAGTTAGTCGTCTCCGTCGCTGCAAGTACTCCGCGCACTGTCGACGGCAGGTGGTTCTGCCATAGCACGCTGAGCGTCTCATCGCTAATTTTTCCGCGGGCTAGGTCTTGCATTCTGCGCAGCAGTTGGGTCGGTTTCTGATCCCCCAACTCCATTTCGCCAATAAGTTTTTGTATTTGACGATTCTCCGACTCTTCATAGATAGTCAATAGTCTGGATTTAAGTATCTCGTACTTCTTTTCTTCCGGCGGATTGATTAGGACGTCTGTGACTTGTTGGATAACGTCTTTACCCAACTTAGATATAACCAAGTTGAACTTGGCGGTATCACCGATCTTCTGCGGAGCCATCACCGCTTCCAATTGAATAAACCATACGCGTGGCTGGTCTGTCCAAAATTCTGGTATTCGCGTAGACAACGAAATTGCGGCGAGTCCCACGTCCTCTACCTTCATCGCGGGTGGTCCCGCGCCTTGAGTGGTAGTCATCTTCACGCAGCACTACTATCGCAATAATTCACTAGAATGTCTGTGCCGTGCCCTGTCAACCCCCTGAGTTGCCCCTTAAAAACGTACGGAATTTTTTTTATTACACTTCACTCACAGTTCTCCCCGGTAGAAACGCGGTGGTCACCAGTTTACCGTTTTATCGGTATTTATTATTAGAAGGTCCTAGTAAATGTGTTCTCTACCGGGTCGAATAAAAAGAGTTTGTTGTCATCCGTTCTAATTGTAAATATATTGTCTCTTTCACAAATTATCATAGGCACATAATTTCTTAACACGTAAGAAGGCGGGTTGACGAGTGTACAGTACCGCGACGGAGGGACAACTAGCGCGGGGGTCGCATTCTGCCGACCCAGCGATTTCATGCGCCCACGCCCTAGTCTTGTGTCTCTACATCAACCCCCTTCTTTTTAAAAAAAAAATATTTTTTATACAAAACAAAAAAATATTTTATGTGTTTATACATGTCAATAACTTCCTACATGGCAAGTATGAACATTGCGCTATCCTCGCCGTGACGTTCGCATTATCATGCGATCACATTACTATTTCGCCGAACCTGGGCATAATAGGTACGTGTCACTACTGCCTCGGCGCCGACGTTCAGTCTTGCAACAATAACAATGAATCGTAACTATACCGTAACCTGACTCCCAATCACACATATTTTTATTACACTGTTACAAAATAAAACTAGTCATAAAACTGATATAAAATAGAAACATTTTGTTATAAAATAAAACTTGTAAAATAACGTACATACCAAATATACCTACTTAGAACGTTTAAACAATTTCTGATAGCATGAGTCTCCAGGAACATCTTATCAAAGTTTTGATTTATATGATCACACATGATTTTAAACATAGTCTTCATATCATAATGGTCGGGTGGTCCTGTTGGTTCAAGTGCTTGATTTACTGATTCTGCATCTGATGCATTGCCAGATTGCAGATCTTCCTCCTCATCATTAGCCACTATCAGATCACTCAACATATTATTGATGCTTTCATTCTGAAGGTCTTCTTGCATTATGTCATCCCAGTTACGGCTTATAACCTCTTCTCCTGGAGTATTAGCAATGTCTAGGTTATGCTCTGCCTCTATTGCACCTTTAGAAGAGAGAATCTCTCTTTCTTGCTCTATTATGTCTTTAACATTAGCGATACCCGACTTTTCTCCGATTAGTCCCTCTTGGGTCATCTCTCTTCTTACTTCGACAATGGCCTTCCCCTGGCTGCTCTCAGCAACCTCTATGCTCAAAAGAGCCTTTGTCAATTCTTCAGTAGACAACCCAGACGTGGGCTGATTACTCATAGTGCAGCAAAGGGTAGAACGGGTGTGTGAAAATCGGAGAGGTGTTCAGCCTAGCTTGCAATATTCTCTTGTGTTGTCAGATGTTGGATTAACTGTATTAATCATACGAAACAGATTTTTGAGTATTTGATCGCCAGTCTGACTGCTTGCGATGTCAGCAAAGTCTAGTACAGTCGGGCACGTAATTGTATTAATTTCTACGCGACTTAAAGCGTCCGCGACAACGTTTGCGGGACCGTCCACGTGACGGATGTCTGTTGTGAACTCGCTTATATAAAGTAGCTGCCTGGTACGTCGCGGTGTTTCTTTGCTGCTTCCCAGCTTCTTAAATGCGAATGTTAAAGGTTTATGGTCAGTATAAACTACCAATTCTCTACCTTCGAACATAGTCCTAAAATACTGCACCGACAAGTACACTGCAAGTAATTCCCTATCGTAGGTACTGTACTTTTGTTGTGTGTCAGTTAGTCGTTTCGAATAATAACCCAACGGAACCCAGTCATTGCCTACTCTTTGTTGTAAGCTCGCGCCTACGTGTTTATCAGACGCGTCAGCCATTATTGCTAGTACCTTACCTGGTAACGGATATGCTAGCGTTGCCGCCTGCCGCAAGCTCGACTTACATTCCTCGAACGCTTGCTCGGCGGATTCTGTCCAAACAATGACGGTCTTGTCCCTCTTTTTAGCTCCGTGTAGGTAATTATTTAACTCCGCTTGACATTGAGCTGCGTGCGGTAAATGACTTCTATAAAAATTTATCATACCTAAAAATCGTCGCAGCTCCGCTACTGTCTCCGGCCTGGGAAAGTCCATTATGGTTTTTACCTTACTTTCCAATGGTTTTAGCCCACTGATGGAAACCTCGTGGCCTAAAAACTCGATCTTTTCCTTCGCAAAATCACACTTCGCTAAATTGATGGTTACCCCTACCTTGTTCAATCGCTGAAATACCGCTTCTAGGTGATTTTCATGCAAATGGATATTTTCACTCGCGACGATCAAATCGTCGAGGTACGAAAATACAAATTCTGTCTTAAACTCTGCAAACTGTGGATGTTGTTTTTGAAAATCTGACTCTAAATCTTGTAAAACACAGTTATTCATGAAACGCTGGAATGTTTGCGCTGCATTTTTCAAGCCAAAAGACATACAAGGCCATTCAAACAGACCCCACGGTGTGCAGATGGCACTTTTCTCCACATCTTCGGGTGCTATAGGGATAAAATGATATGCCCTGTTTATGTCTATTCGGGAAAAAACTTTCTTATCGGCTAGCATGTAGGTGAAGTCTCGTATATGCGGTATAGGATATCTATCCGGCTTTGTGATGGAATTCAAAGCTCGATAGTCTCCGCAAGGTCGAATTTTATTATCTTTCTTCGCCACGACGTGCAAAGGTGAAGACCAGCAACTTTTGGATGGTCTGCAAATCCCTAATTCCTGCATTACTCTAAACTCTTCACGTACCTGTTTGTAGCGGTCAGGCGGTAGCGGTCTTACACGCGCATGTACCGGTGGACCTGTCGTTTCGATATGATGACACACATTATGTTGAGGCGGTTCTTTGAAAGAAATAGGTTTCGTTAGCCCCGGGTATTTACGCAATAAATGATAACACGGATGTGACTCTAAGATGGTAAAAACGGAAAGGTGATCCGTGCTAACTATCGACGATATTACATGTAAATTCGTCTCTTTATCGATCAATCGCTTGCCCTGTAAATCTACAAGCAAGTTATACCTACATAAAAAGTCAGCCCCCAGTATGGGCTGATTGACGTCTGCGATAACAAACGTCCACTTATACGCTCGACGTAAATTTAAGTTTAACACTAAAGTCTTTACGCCGTAAGTTTTAATCTCGCTCCCGTTTGCAGCGTATAGTTTATACTCACTATTTTGTATATTTCCTCGCACAGCTCTATGTTCGCGCGGTAACACCGAAATATTAGCACCAGAGTCAATTAAAAAACGCATACCATTTTCCTTATCTGTCACACTGAGGCGGTGGTTTCCCATTCCGATACAAGTACCCACCGAAACGACCTGCATCTTTTCTAGTTTTCCGACGGCTTCCAGTTACACGGTGGTACACATCTCGTAGATTTTTCTTTGAACCTGTAGTGGTAGGTGCACAACCAGTCCGGGCTGTCTGGGGTACGTCGCGTCCTACTGCTGCTGCTTCCTCTTGATCTCGAGCGGAACCTCGGATTTCCGCGCCCCTGCGTGCTCGGCGACCTGGAACGCTCCAAGTCTGCCAGACGAACGCTGAGCTTCGCTATCTCCGCTAGTATTTCAGCCTTATCTGACGGTCCTTTTGTCGCCACCTCTGAAACCTGGACGGGCCGCAAACTCTCCATGACCTTATCGGATATTGCAGCTAAGCGGTCCAAGTTAGTCGTCTCCGTCGCTGCAAGTACTCCGCGCACTGTCGACGGCAGGTGGTTCTGCCATAGCACGCTGAGCGTCTCATCGCTAATTTTTCCGCGGGCTAGGTCTTGCATTCTGCGCAGCAGTTGGGTCGGTTTCTGATCCCCCAACTCCATTTCGCCAATAAGTTTTTGTATTTGACGATTCTCCGACTCTTCATAGATAGTCAATAGTCTGGATTTAAGTATCTCGTACTTCTTTTCTTCCGGCGGATTGATTAGGACGTCTGTGACTTGTTGGATAACGTCTTTACCCAACTTAGATATAACCAAGTTGAACTTGGCGGTATCACCGATCTTCTGCGGAGCCATCACCGCTTCCAATTGAATAAACCATACGCGTGGCTGGTCTGTCCAAAATTCTGGTATTCGCGTAGACAACGAAATTGCGGCGAGTCCCACGTCCTCTACCTTCATCGCGGGTGGTCCCGCGCCTTGAGTGGTAGTCATCTTCACGCAGCACTACTATCGCAATAATTCACTAGAATGTCTGTGCCGTGCCCTGTCAACCCCCTGAGTTGCCCCTTAAAAACGTACGGAATTTTTTTTATTACACTTCACTCACAGTTCTCCCCGGTAGAAACGCGGTGGTCACCAGTTTACCGTTTTATCGGTATTTATTATTAGAAGGTCCTAGTAAATGTGTTCTCTACCGGGTCGAATAAAAAGAGTTTGTTGTCATCCGTTCTAATTGTAAATATATTGTCTCTTTCACAAATTATCATAGGCACATAATTTCTTAACACGTAAGAAGGCGGGTTGACGAGTGTACAGTACCGCGACGGAGGGACAACTAGCGCGGGGGTCGCATTCTGCCGACCCAGCGATTTCATGCGCCCACGCCCTAGTCTTGTGTCTCTACATATGTCTTCATTGAGTTAGCATTTCTAATATTTAATTTTGTGGAAGAAATTTATTTATATAATAACATTGCACTTCAATTTCAAATGAGTAATGTGTTATTCTACCCTTGGTCCTCGAGTGTCCAGTGTAGCTTTTGCTAAACAAAAGATTCCTACATGTGGTATAATCAAAATTTTTTCCCTATACACTTTATTTGCAATATTTCTATTAAACATATCTAGTATGTGCCCATTTTTTCCAAAACGCTATCTTTAACTATGTATTAAGCGCCGAGAAGCACGTTTTGTTTTCAATTTGGTTTCAGGTCATTAAAATTTGAGTTTTTTCCTTGTGCCTACAATGAGATTATGAAAATCTGAACAGATATTTTTTTGTCTGTTTCGCAGTTTGAGCCCTATGATAAACAGTTAATCATGTGATCACTGCAGTCTTCAAAGCAGCCATGAAATTTGCACAAGTAGGACTGCGATTGGTTGAGCTGCTTTGCCGTACAACTTCAAATAAATTTTTAGGGCATTCTGATTGATCTGTCAAAAATTAAAATATTTGTATCCCGGGTGACTGAGATTTTGCCAGATATCCCTTAGGCTCTTTAGAGAGATCATGAAGCCATCTATGCATTTGATATTTTTGCCAATATTGCCGTGTTTATTACTAAATCTCAAAGCGGAAAGACTTGTGTGCCTATTGAAATGGTTCGTCTTTGCGACACATTTTCTCTCTGGCCCTTCTTTACATCATCTTGGCATAATGGTTAATTTGTAACATCGAACAGCCGATCCAGCTCTCTTGGATTACCAGAGCAGATTCTATCAAACTTTTTGAATGTGAGGGCTATTTTTCTACTCCTGACATCAGTTTTAAAACTGCAGGTAAAGTCCATTTCACGAAAGAAGACCCGTCCCGCAGACGCAGCGTTGTATTCGCGCGACACAATGTTGCCACGGTTAAATATGGGGAAATCAGGAGAAATAATTTATAGTTCATTTACTTTCATTTTATTAACTAGGTACCTACTCGAATAGTTAGAGAAGAAAAAAAATGTTTTTAATAGAATGTATTTTTAATATAATAGGTACCATTTGATATCTATACTGCTAAGGTCAGATTAGTGAAAAATAAATCTTCCTGTAATTTCTAAAATATGTATAAAATGGACATATTCGACCAACTTTAAATTAGAAAAATAAAATAACATTTAAAACTTGTATTCAAATTTTTATTGAATAATTATGATCGGTCATACTATGACCACTGTCAGAAGAGTGAATAGAAACAGAATCAGATTCTGTTTCACTATCACTAGCCGTGGATATAATATAATAAATCGAGCCATTGCTTCATCCATAAGACCAGCATTTTTAAATATTCTTCCTCCAAATGCTGTACATGTTTACATTGAACTGCCCAATCTGCCGCTGTAACAGTCTCAAAAGCCTCTTCTGTTAGGCGTACAATTTCTTTTGGATCTTGGCCCACGTTTTACCCTCTACCCGTCTATTTACAAGGCTCCACATTTTTCGATCGGATTTGTTTTTTTTTTATTATACTTAGTCAGGTCATAAATTCTGTCACATGTTTTATATAAAATAATTGAAACAAGTTTATTCATTATGTAACCATTTATATACCAAAATGAACTTAACAAAACATAGATTCTTATGACACTAAAGTTTATTCAAAATGGCCTCCGTGATTTTGAATACACAGGCCTTCAATCTGCGCGGCCAGTCGTCTATCGCAGCACGAACGAGGTCCATGTCAATATCGGCGGCTGCCTTAATCAAGGATGTCTTGAGTGACTCCAAATTGGGATGAGGCTTTGAGCACGCCTTTTCCTCCAAGTGTTGCCATATCTTGTAATCTAGCGGATTCAAATCTGGACTGGAGGAGGGCCAGTCTTCGTGCCGGATGAAGTCGATTTCACGCGCCGCCAGCCAGTCTTGTGTGCTCTTCGCTCTATGAGCTGGCGCCGAATCTTGTTGGAATACCCAGTGCCTGTTATTAAACATGGTATGAGAAACAGGTTCCACAAGGTTCGTCAGGACTGTATTTTGATACACAACTGCATTCGTTTTTACACCTTTCTCACAAAAATGTACCTCTGTTAAGCCCCAATAAGACACTCCCAACCATACCATGAGCGAGGATGGAAAATGACCTCGTTGGACACGCGGAATACGGTTGCTCGCTTCTTCACTACTGTGTGCGTACACCTTATCATTTTGTTTGTTGTAGCTCTCTTCTACGGTAAAAATTTTTTCATCCGAAAAAAGAATTTCCCGATATTTTTTTCCCGCGTACCGCTTCAACAAAGCGCGGCATCTCTTCAGTCTCAGGTCCATTAGACGAGCATTCAAATGATGTCCTGTTTTTCTTCGATATGCCCGAAGCCCTAAGTCTTCATTTAACACCGTTTTCACCGTGGTTCTGCTTAATCCCATCTGAAGGGCCAACAGTTTCTGCTTACGTTTGGGATTTCTTTGAATTCGCGCCTTCACAGCTTTTATCACTGCTGGAGTCCTAACAGACCGAGGGCGACCACTTCTTGACCTGTCATCTACACTAGAGTCTTCATTGTATCGTTTGATGGTACGATAAACGAATCTCTTGGTTATATTCAAATTTTTCAGTATGTCAAAAATTTGAATTGGCGCGTAACCGCAACGATGCAACGCAATAACTGCAACACGGTCTTCTTTAAGCGTCCACTCCATATTTAAAAATGAGTAAAATTCTAAAAAGTATACATTTTTATTTTCATGAACAATTCGAAATTCGAATTCAATAAACTTTTTTGTGGCCAGCATTCTAAAAGAAAAGTTTTTACTGTGTGACAATACTTATGACCTGACTAAGTATAACATTATAACCATCGACGTGAAGCGTCAATGCCATTTTTTTGACAATTTTTATATTTTTTATTCTCTTTCAGATTTATTTACTCGCTGTCACATTTCCACTTAAAATTAAGGGTTCTTAAACTAAACTAGCTCCTCGTTGTCGGGAATGTCCCTTCCTGTGCCAGTGTAGGCAATAACATCGATAGGATTACCATCGAACTCATCATCGTAATCACTATCCAAGTCACTGTCTACATTCAACCCCCTAGCTACCCTTGATGTTGCCCTTGTACCCGAAGTTGAAGGGCGAACATCTACAGAGTCTACTATCTCAGCACTCCGAGCAGTGCCCGAAGTACTGGGAACGCATACATCTGCAGGAGCGCTAGTTGGAAAAGGCTCAGTGCTAAGCCATTCCGACGTAATCCACCTGTTAATGTGTTGCGGTGCAACATCCATCAACTCCTCCACCTCGTCGATTGGTAGATCGTTGCAGATCACCTCAACCGGGTAGGCAAGTGGAACTGCAGCACTAGAAAGAATAAAATGGACTGTCAGGCATGGCTTTACCAAAAAAAAATTTTTTTTTTATAAGCTATGCTTTATCTACTTACTCTAATGCTGGTCTTGAGCGTAAAGTGCCCCCGGGGGTTTTCCTCAGCAGGACTTGTTGACCCGTAAGTTCAATGGATCCCCCCGGGGTCACATTTACTGCGGACCCGGTGAGGTGAACGTCCGACTGCTATCACTGGGGCTAATTTCGCTAATTTCGGTGACAATGTAACTCCTCCATATTGTAGATAAGCCTGACTGGTATCAGAGTTGTCCACAAAATGAAGGAATTTTTGTAGCAAAACGTAGCGATCGTATGGCATCAGCTTCCTGAACCTGCGCAATTCCAGGTAGCCACTTGCCTTCCAATATTCCTCTTGCGATGTGAGCTGAAGTATACCCATGAATATGTAAATTGCAAAAAGAACATAAATCTCGTCTGCATCAGTGTCTGTCCACTCATGCAGACGAGAGTTAGGCTTCATCGTACCTTCCTCCTTAGCTTTATCAATACACTGCTTGGCATACCGATTTGTTTCAGTGGCTATCACATCTAAGAGGTCTTCACTCCAGATGTCAGTGAAAAACTCATAGGGTGAAGCATGGTCATTGATAGGTCCAGGCGTAGGACCTGAAAATTCTTCAGGCATCCCCCTGAACGTATCAAAGTCCTGTTGCCAAGCGAAATTTGACGAAACACCAAGCAGTCTATCGACTTCGTCATCCATCGCCCTCTCTACTTCATCTATTATATTTATAACAGGTGCTTCTAGCTCTTCGTTGTCGGGAATGTCCCTTCCTGTGCCAGTGTAGGCAATAACATCGATAGGATTACCATCGAACTCATCATCGTAATCACTATCCAAGTCACTGTCTACATTAATCCCCCTAGCTACCCTTGATGTTGCCCTTGTCCCCGAAGTTGAAGGGCGAACATCTACAGAGTCTACATTCTCAGCACTCCGAGCAGTGCCCGAAGTACTGGGAACGCATACATCTGCAGGAGCGCTAGTAGGAAGAGGCCCAGTGCTAAGCCATTCCGACGTAATCCACCTATTAACGTGTTCTGGTGCCACGTCCATCAACTCCTCCACCTCGTCGATCGGTAAATCGTTGCAGATCACCTCAACCGGGTAGGCAAGTGGAACTGCAGCACTAGAAAGAATAAAATGGACTGTCAGGCATGGCTTTACCAAAAAAAATTTTTTTTTTTATAAGCTATGCTTTATCTACTTACTCTAATCTTGGAAGTCTTCGGCGTAAAGTGCCCCCGGGGGTTTTCCTCAGCAGGACTTGTTGACCCGTAAGTTCAACGGATCCCCCCGGGGTCACATTTACTGCGGACCCGGTGAGGTGAACGTCCGACTGCTGCGGCTGCCTAAAAAGTTAAAAAGTCCAGGTCAATGTTATTCATAAATAATATAGGCTATCTGATACATAAATTTGTCAGCTAAATTACTTACGTGTGAGGTGGAGGAGTAGTCTCCCGCTGAACCGTCGTTGGTACGACAGACGGCTCATCTACAGCCATTTGGCTGTAGATGAGCATCCGCCGCGCATTTTGAAATGCCCTTTCGGCTGGTTGCTCTCTGCTTGGTGTTGCGGAGCGCAGACTGTCGATGCTGCTGGATCGCAGGCGGGCCAATCTAAAAAAAAAAATTTACATTATTAGTAAAAGGGGATTTTCGTCTTTGGGGGGATTTCAGGAAAAATAGGGGTTGATGAGCGTGGGGAGTCAATGCTCGTCAACCACAAACGTGTACAACTAACAATTATAAATTATTTTGTGCAAGGGATTTTTGGCTTGGTGAAGATTTCAGGAAAAAAAAATCACCAATAATAAAATAAAAGCTTTCCACTTTGATAAATACTACCTTATTATTATAAGACATATTTTATTTTTTTTTTACTTGACAAAAATAAAATAAAATATCATATTATTATATACCTACTCGTAAGTATAAAACAAAACATTATCTTTCAATACTACTTTATTGTAGGGTATTACGATAAACAATTTTATTATGATTATGAAAAAAAAACGACAGCAATTTTTCCGCTAACTGTACTTATTAATTCACCTGTAACTGTCCCACTGCTGAGCAAACGCCTCCATATAACAAATTATTTGCTTACAGGTTAATTATTTGTATTGTATTACGGCTTATACATTACTTAAGTACTAATTAATAATGCAAGTGACCAAAAACCATGCAGAGTTTTGTTACTTCTGTTATTGGTTCTTCGGACCAAGAGGTGGAAGGCGTGGAAGCAACGCCTACATTAATAGTTCGAGGAAGACGAGAAAATGTTTGCTCATTAGTCTCGAGTGTTGCTACGTCTGAGGGTATGAAACCATTATGTATTGTGTTGTGTGATCTATCGTTCTGGAAGTCCAAATGAAGGAGAGAAAGTCACAGCACATGAACTTCTACCTCGGCCTCCTCCTCGAGGCGCTTCCCACCTCGATCAGGCGAGCCACGACTGCCACGAGCCCTCCTCACTAAACGCGAGCCAGCAGCCTTATTGTCTAAGTGAACTGGTAATCGTAATCGACTTCATTTTTGACATTTGAAACCTAGCCTGGACTTCGACTGTCTCTTTCGTATTGTGTAAATAGCTGACACTTGCAACACCATTACCAGCGAAATTCAAACCCAGTGAATGAATGAAACTTCGTGTTCCCGCGTTTTGGTATTGCGTAACGCCGAAATGAATTTCAATTGCAAATCCAAGCCCATGTGAAACGTCAGATGAAGCAGGTAGCTCATTCAAGTCTTGCTTGATAAAAGTGTTAAAAGCATAAAAATGGCATTAATTAGCATTTTAGCTAAAGTTTATTAGCATTGGTAACAAACATTCAAATTCACAGATAAAAAGTACTTACATCTCTCCACTTGGCTTTAGTTTTAGTGGCGCCAAACCCAACAGCATTTAGGTTTGACGCCAAATCCTCCCAAAGTTGTTCCGTTTGTTGTTTCGCCAGTGGGCCGCTATTAGCCAGGCGGCCCACTGCGGAACCCCTGTGTGTTTCCATGAAACTAACCAACATCTCCATTTGCGTTTCAGAAACAACTTTTCTTGCTGGCATTCTGAAATAGCCATATTATCACACTGTAACAACACACTTGATAACTTTTGTAACGCATAAAATCGGTAGTTACTTGCTATGTACTTACTTGGCACAATATTTTCAAGTTACCAAGAAAAACAACGTTTTATTTGTTCAAACCAACCACCAAACTTCAAAATAAACCGCAAGCGAAGTTTTGACAACTCCGACATAAGTGAGTTTAAAAAAAAAATTGCATTTCGTTACTACTTTTGTGTTAAACTTTTTTTATTTACCTCTACAACAAACTAACAAAATACGTGATTAAATTGCAAATACATAATGACAAAAATAGTAATTACCGACTTTGCAACTAGAAAAACAACTAGTACCAGTGGAACTACTTCAACTTGCATTAACGGAACGTATGAAAGATCGAAAGCTAGACAAATTGGATTCACATGAATCATTCATTCCGAAACCGAAGACCAGTTGAATACCTTAGACCAGTGGTTCTCAAACTTTTTAAATGACGGAACCCTTTTGGGAAGCAAAATACTTGATGGAACCCTACAATAAAACAATTATTTTTATAAGTGTATTCTTTAATCAGCATAATAAAAGTACAATGTATCAGTTACTAATTATTATTTACTTCACCACTTGGTAAGGACAATAATAGAAAACATTAAAAAAGAAAAAATCTAACTAGTGGGAGGTATGAAACTGTTTTTTATTTTTCATCAATTGCTTGATATCAGGTTTGATGGAAGAAAGTTGGAGTCTCATATCAGCTTCGGCGTCCAGTCTATTGCGATATTTTGTTTTCGTGGCTGCGTAGGTAGAGAATCCTGTTTCGCACAAATATGTAGTTGGGAACGGGAGAAGAATATCCAGAGCCATTTGGCCAAGCATTGCATATTCATCTTGGATTCTGCACCAAAAATCATTAAGAGGCGTCGTTATGAACAATGACTCCATACTTGTGTCTGATGACATTTCTAAAAGAGATTCATATATCTCATTTGACATGTTTTCAGGCTTTTCCAAGTTGGGTAAAAAAGGATTACGAATCCAGGAGTTCACTTTAATTTTTGTATTGTGTTCTTCGGGAAAATACTTTTCAAAAGATGCGCGCATCGAACTGAGATATTGGACCAATTCTTCAAACACATTATCTTCAAACATTTCTGAGTCGTTTTCGCTAACAAACTCACTGAGTAATGTAAAACTTTCTATTTCTTTCTTACCAATGCAAATGATCCAAAAATCTAATTTTCTTTTAAAAGCAGTTATTTTATTATAGGCCTGAAACCTTGTTGTCTGTTTACCTTGCAACGATAAATTTAATTCGTTAAGTTTTTGAAAGATATCCGCCATAAAAGACAATCGGAACAACCAAGTTTTATCATACAAACGGTCCTTCAAATTAAAAGAAGTATCTGCTGAAAGAAACATTTGTAACTCGGCTCTAAGTTCAAATAGCCTTGTTAAAGTTTTTCCCCGAGACAGCCATCGCACTTCTGTATGGAGCAGCAGTGTTTTATGTTTGCTGCCATAATCTTCACACAATAATGAGAACAATCGGGATTGTAGTGGTCGTGATTTGATAAAATTAATTATTTTTACCGCTTCATCCATAACTAATTTTAGATTAGACGGCATTTGCTTCATCGCAAGTGCTTGTCTATGAAGAATACAATGACTGGAACTACAATTAGGCGCTTTATTTTTCATTCGTGATACTGCTCCTGCTGTTTTACCTGTCATCGCCTTGGCCCCATCTGTACAAATGTCAATGCAATTGTTCCAACTGAGATTATGTTCTTCAAAAAATATATTTATTTTATTAAAAATTTCTTCCCCGGTAGTGTTTGTAAGCAGCGATGAACACATAAGCATGTCTTCTTCAAAAGAACTTTTATATGGATATCTCACAATAACCAGCAGGATAGCCAAACCAGCGACATCAGTCGACTCGTCCATTTGCAAAGCGAATCGTGTATTTTGTAGACGTGTAACTAGTTCTTGTTTGACGTAGCTTGCCAGATCATGGATTCGTCGTGAAACAGTATCGTTTGATAGCGGAACAGTAGAAAGATGCTTTGCAGATTTTTCATCAAGCATACATTTTGTTATGTCTAATACACATGGTTTTATTAATTTCTCAGCGATAGTGTGCGCTTCACCTGCTTGTGCAATGCGATAGCTAACTAAATATGATGCCTCCGTGGCCTTTTCGTTGGTAGTTTGTGTTACATGCATCATATTTTTTTGACTTTCTAATAACTGATCTTTTTTGCGAACAAAAAATTATTTATTCTTGTCTTTAGTCTCGGGGTGTACGGTTTCTAAATGTCGACGCAATTTGGCAGGTGCCATGGAACTATTAGGAAGCAGTTTACTACAGAGCATGCAGAGAGGTGAGCCGTTGGAATCAACAAATCCGAAACTGATATAAGATTCATCATACTTCCTTTTTTTCGTCTTTGAAACCGTCGAGCTTGACGTCGTGGCACTCGTGGCATCATCTTCTGGATCGGTGATTGCTAAATTCTCCGCGCGCATTGCTTTTGAACATTCAGCGTCATTAGAAGATGTTGTTGGAACACGTTTAACACCTTTAAGCCAACGTTCCAT
This sequence comes from Hylaea fasciaria, assembly GCA_905147375.1. Taxonomy (NCBI): domain Eukaryota; kingdom Metazoa; phylum Arthropoda; class Insecta; order Lepidoptera; family Geometridae; genus Hylaea; species Hylaea fasciaria. The sequence goes on along the minus strand of LR990211.1, from coordinate 9,416,883 downwards.
TCTTCTTTATTTATAATGTTACAAGTCAGGATAGTGGGGTTTAAATAATGCACAATCGTTACTGCGTATAAGAGACTAAATTTAGAACCTACAGGGAAGAAATGTATAAAACTGAGACAACAGAATACAGCAGGCAGTAAAACAATGAACACTAGTTTCTCGCTAGCGAGCTTGTAAGTACGAGGGTGAATCAAAAAATTCTTGGAATCAATATTAAAAAATGCAAAGATTTAAATAATAATATTTTATTTTTCTACATAATCTCCCTCCAATGCAATGCATTTAGAATAACGCGTTTCTAACTTCCTTATTCCTTGTGAAAAAAAATTATTTTCTTGACTCTCGAAAAAGTCCTCTACGGCAGCTATAACCGCGTCATTATCGTGAAATTTTGTTCCACGAATTTCCTCTTTTAATTTTGGAAATAAGTGAAAATCACTTGGGGCTAAGTCCGGAGAATATGGTGGGTGGTCAAGGAGATTGAAGCCAGCACAGCGGATTGCGTTGAGCGCAACTTCCGATCGATGAGCAGGAGCGTTATCTTGAAGGAACAACACGCCCAACGACAGTTTTCCACGACGTTTTTCTTTAATCGCTTCACGCACTTTCGGGATTAAATTTGCATAATAGGGTCCAGTAATCGTCTGGCCTTTTGGCATGTAATCAATAAAAAGGATTCCTTCACTATCCCAGAACACAGAGGCCATAACTTTGCCAGCGGTAGGAGCAACTCGAAATTTCTTAATGGATGGAGAGGATGGTCGTTTCCAAGACATGCTTTGTCTTTTAGTTTCAGGATCAAAATGGTGGACCCACGTTTCATCCATGGTGACAAGACGACGGCAAAAATTATCCGAATCACGCTGGAACATTTCGAGATTACGCTTGGAAATTTCCAAACGTCGCTTTTTGTTTTCGTCGGTTAACATTCGTGGCACCCATCTTGCAGACACTTTTTTGAACCCCAGTGAATCAATTAAAATGGATTGAACGCTACCAAAAGATATCTTTAGGATCTCAGCTATATGTTTTATAGTCATTCTTCTGTCTTCCAAAACCAGATTCTCAACCTTTTTGACATTTTCTTCTGTAACGGAGGTTGAAGGCCGCCCAGAACGCGGGTCATCTTTACAGCTTGATCTACCTCTTTTAAATTCAGCCACCCAGTACGCAACCGTAGAATAGGGTACAGCATCACCCCCTAATGTCTGCTGAATGTCCAAAAAAATTTCCTTCGTAGACATTTTTTTCAAACTGAGATATTTTATCACCGCACGTAACTCACTTTTATCCATAATTTTGACTTTTTAGCAACTCGTTGCACAAAAAAATTTATTACATGCGAACGAACTGACAAAAACAAGTGACAGTCTGCATAAATATAGTGTGATAGACACTCTTTAATTTGAATATCGAACTTGATCCAAAAAGGTTTCATATATATGCACTTCTAAGAACTTTTTGATTCACCCTCGTAGGTAGTAACTTATCGCTCCGAACGCTAATCATCAACTGACGACGCCAACGCGCGATCGCCGCTTTTATACTTAGTCCTAGACTCGATCTCAAATATTCTCGAAAATACTCGAGTCGGCACCTTTGATAAACAAAAAGCAAAAATAAAAACAGATTGGTATTGTCTAAGGTTTAGACAATACCAAAAACATTCTGACTGGGATGACAACTGGTAATCGACTTGAAGTTTACTGGTAATGGATTTCAAGTTAGACAATAGGGCTGCAGGGGCTGGTGCTGTAACCACAGGTTCAAACTCATTCATACTTTCTTCATTCAAGTCCCTCTGCGGATTCGACGCTGCTGCCTCTGCCGTGGCCACCTGGCTACGTGGTAACCTTGAAAATGTTGCTTGTCTGTAACGAGATCAAAGTAGTTAAATCTTTCTAAGACTGTAACTACAACGCATCCTACAAGCATTGAAAATAATTAACGTTTTCTAACTACCCCCAATTAATTTGAGTTTTTCTATCTCAGCGGCGTATTTATTATTTCTAGACTGTGATATGTTTGGAAATTCCTGGCGGCGTATGTGTTAAGTTTTTTTCGGGTTTCTTGATTTTTATTAATCGTGGTATGGTTTTGCCTTTAATAATGTGTGCTTTTAATTAGCCACGAATATTCGGCCGCTTTTTGTGGTATTCCAAAATATGTTCCAAAGTAGATTTAATACCAAATCGTGGACAAAAAGATACATCACATTACTCAAGATTTGTATTTATTACCAAATTACTATATTTTACTAAGTAAAATTAATCAGCGGTAAGTTGTGATGGATAAAAACAAGCTTTTCAGCATTTCATGGTAGCAAACGATTACGCGTTTCATCGTAAATGATACCAGCTTCAGAAAACAATCTCTCACTATACACGCTACTCCCGGGAGAAGAACTGGTTATTTTGGTAATCTCTTCGAACGGTTTGAAAAGTATGATACATTGTTCCGTTAGTTCCCATTGAGCATGAGTTAGATTTAAAGGTTCATGATCTGTTGTGTACAAGGATACTGCGTGCTTTTGTTCTAATAATCGCTCCATTAAATAATACGTCGAATTCCAGCGAGTGCTCACATCTTGTGCTAGTTGATGGTTAGACAATTTAAGTTCTTGTTGAATGGATTTATGTTTCTGTTCTGCTAAGTTTGAATGGTTAAAATGGGTAACGATTCGCCTCGCAGCAGCTACCATCTGTGGTACTTCTGGTTGAGATTTTAGCGACTCCTCTATAGCTCGTTGCAATGAATGAATAAAGCACCTACCTGAATCATATCCTGCATCTCGCACACCTTTTATCATATTAGCCCCACTATCATGGACAAGTAACTAGATCTTGCTTTAAGGTATGTATTAGGTATAATGGGCGGTCGTGGCTGACATTTTTTTCTAATACGTCCAAGGCCCTTGTAGCAACGTTTTGCCACTCTCGCTGAGTGTGGACCTCCATCTCTCTTAATCGATTTTCCTCCCTTCTCATGTCCATGTAGTCTTGGTGCTGCTGCTCTTTGAACGTCCTCCAGTGCTGTTCAGCTAGGAGGAATGGGTACTTCTGGTTGAGATTTTAGCGACTCCTCTATAGCTCGTTGCAATGAATGAATAAAGCACCTACCTGAATCATATCCTGCATCTCGCACACCTTTTATCATATTAGCCCCACTATCATGGACAAGTAACTAGATCTTGCTTTAAGGTATGTATTAGGTATAATGGGCGGTCGTGGCTGACATTTTTTTCTAATACGTCCAAGGCCTTTGTAGCAACGTTTTGCCACTCTCGCTGAGTGTGGACCTCCATCTCTCTTAATCGATTTTCCTCCCTTCTCATGTCCATGTAGTCTTGGTGCTGCTGCTCTTTGAACGTCCTCCAGTGCTGTTCAGCTAGGAGGAATTGTTCCGCATCCTGCTCAGTGTGCGTTGCGTGGGTTGGTCTTTGTCTCCTTCGAGGTGGTCCTCGAGTTCGAGTTGGTCGAGCACGACGAGGAGTTGTCTGCCCAGACTGAGCAGGCGCCTGCGCTGGCCGACGTACATGGACATAAGGCGAGGGTCTTGTAAGAGATGTCACACTCGTACCTATAAAAAGTAAATTAACATAATGATTTATTAACACCATAATAAATAAATAAATTACAGGAATTAATAATCAATTAAAATAGGTTGTACAATGGGCTGCCTTATCGCTTACAGCAATTTCTTACAGGCACTAAATAATATAAACATGCTGTTAGTGGTGCAGATATTCGGAGAGAAATAATAACAATACAAGTATACCGAAACTTATTACATATTTGTTAACTACTCGTAATTGAGCTGCCTTTTCTGATTCTTGTTATTTCTTCTCAACTTCTATGGCTTTATAGATTTGCTGAAATGAACGAACTTCTCTTTATAGCCGCGCCGCCGGTATTTTCTTTATCACTGTTTCCTATGCTACGCTGTGTCATCTGACTTACCATGGGCGCTGGGCCCATAACCTAATGGAATAATAAAAGCCCCCATGATATAATTTAAATGAAATAGTTTAATAGCAAGATAAGGTACCTACTAAACCATATTTTTCCGACACGATCCAGAGAGGCTAATACAATGTCAGTGCTGCCAACCATAGACATTATTTCTGATGATAGAAAGAAATTGAAATTTGTTTGGTCCTGCGCCAAATGTCCATATTGTCTCTGAATGTTTGTGCTTATTAAAGTAATCGAAAGTGCTTTTTTTAGTCTCATCTTCACCTTCATATTTTATGACAAAATTAGACAAAATTCGGTTTATTGATCTGCACCAACTAAAGGGTCTTTCAACAAGGACGGGTCGATGTTGAAATTAAATAAAACAAGCTGTATGTGAGATATTAAAGATTTTTTTTTTAATTTGAAAGGCCCATTTATGCCATTATTTATGAAATATGACATCGTTTAAATGTCCACCGCGGCTTCGAACAGTGGCACGGATCCGACAGGTCCAATTTTCAATTACTCTACTGCATAGATCCGGCTGAATCTGAGCGATGGCCTGCATTATGTTGACTTTCAGGGCATCGGTTGTTTGCGGATTATTGGCATAGACCTGCGACTTGAGAAACCCCACAAGAAATAGTCTAGCGGGGTCAAATCGCACGATCTTGGCGGCCATTTCACGTCACCTCTGCGAGAGATAACCCTGCCCTCGAACCGTTCATGCAGAATGTCCATTGTGTCGCTCGCTGCGTGGCACGTAGCGCCATCTTGTTGGAACCACATGTTCTCCACGTCCATATCATTCAATTCAGGCCAAAAGAAATTGTTAATCATTGATCTTTAGCGCTCGCCGTTGACAGCAATGGCCTCGCCATCATCGTTTTCAAAAAAGTACGGACCAATGACGCCGCTGGACCAAAATCCGCACCAAACAGTAACTTTTTGTGCATGCATTACCACCTGGTGAACCTCATGTGGGTTGTGGTCGTCCCATATATTTTTTTTTCCACGCCATCTTTTATTTTCGTACTTTCTCCGGAAGTCTTCCTTCCGTTTTTTTCCAGAAGCGACCATAGGCCCCCATCACACTAACACGGCACAACCGAGCGAAGCTAAATATAAAAAAACCAATTGAATTAAACTTATAGACCCACCAACTTATCTGTGAATAGAGTGGCAGCGACACCGTCGCTTTAGTGTTGCAAATTAATAAAAGTTACCCATGATTGGGTATGTCAGATAAGAAACTAGGTAAACATATAAACATAATTTTATTTTTTTTAACAACACCTAATATTGTTTTATAATAATAAAATGCTAATATAAGTACTAAATAGTCTACAAAAATAAGAATATTAATGTAGATAGATACATACATTAGCTTTTTCTCTGGCATTCAATTGATATGATGTAGGTACCCCACTTACAAACTAAATGTTTAGCAAAGTAGGCAAATGAAATTTAATAACTTGCAAATAAACGTTATATTAAAAAACTAATTCTGCATTTTGCATACTTAGATGGATTCAGCAGTTACAAGCTTGATACAAAACCCCATAGTTTAGTACCTACTAGCTTCTTTAATTAAACAAAACTCAAATATCTAGACATTCAAGATGTGTCCTGTAGGACATGACCTAGTTAATAGATAGAATAAAACAAAAGTTTCATCATCATCATCAATCCATATACGCCCCCACTGCTGGGGCACGGGCCTCCCTTAACAATGTGAGGGGTAAAAAAAAACAAAAGTTTGCTTAACAATAATTTATTAGAATCACGGTTTACAATAATTATGATCTATTGAACTTGCACGCCCAACTTCATCTTGGCTGTGAGGCCATACGCCGCTTATATCCATGTCATCATTATCACTGTCACTTTCAGTTTCCGAATCACTTGCCACTTCTATAATGAACGGTTTATCCAAATACACATCATGCTTCAAATATTCTGCTTGTAACTTGCGAACATGATTGCAATGCTGAGCCCACTCACTAACCGTTATACTTTCAAAAGCTTCTAGAACTAAGCGGGGAATCTCAGAATTTTTGGGGTCAATATTTACATCAGCAACTTTTCTTTTCATCGAGCTCCATATTAATTCGATGGGATTGAGATCACAATGATAGGGAGGTACTCGTAAGTACAAGCATTTGTGTCCATTTTCTTCTAATATTTTTTCAATTTCATACACAGGTTCAGGCTGATTTCTCTTAATTAGTTCTAACAGCTGAGGTTTCGTCAACTCCTCTCCGTAGTCAATTTTATTTTGTATCGACCATAGTTGCATATCTTTCTTTAAATACAACACAAATACGGTGATAAGGGGCATTACCCATTACTATTATTGATGGCTCTTGTAAATTAGGCACAAGTTTTTCAATAACCCACGTTTTAAAGTTAGTACTATTCATGTCGTCATGATAGTCCCCACTTTTTGTGTTAAACTTAAAAACTATAAGATTATTTTGGACAAATCCGGTATCCCCTCCCGCATTAACAATAATATATCTTTGCCCTTTTGATACAGGCTCTAACACTCCATCTACACCCTCTCCTTGCCAGCATTTACCTGATGTATGCGATGAATGTATATAGGTTTCATCTAAATAAATTAGCGGCCGAGGCTGTGAAGATTTATATTTTTTTCTACAGCATGCAAGTATTTTGCTCTCCAAGCTGTTACTTCATTGCGCTCCATGAGAATTTTACGATTAGACTGCGAATTTTTAAAACAAAACCCATTTTGTGGAGCAGCTTTCGTAGACTTTCTCTTTGTCCCATGTAATTTAATTCTGTTTTTAAGAGCTCTAGGAGCTTCTTAACAGTCGGTAACTCGTTTTTATTAGAGTAAAATTCATGTACTTTCCTCCGGATAACAACACCCTTGTCAAAATCATCAACATGAATAAACCCACTTTGACGTTTCCTCTCATTGCCTGGGGTCCGAATTTTTGTACCATCTTCTTCTGCTGCATGCCCTTCTTTAACTATTTTTAATACTACTGAACTACCCTATGTATTTTTAGGAGATGGTGCGTTTGCGCTGGATAAAAATTTGATGAAACCCTACCCAGGAGAACACCAAGAAGGTACTATGGAAAGGGTTTTTAACTCGTCGACCAGTTGCAACCGAAAACTCAGCTGTTTAACCGGGGTTTCGGTAGACTGGTCGACGAGAATGCGGGCATTGAAGATGCTCACATTCAAAAGTCTTTTGAACATCTTTTTATACCATTTTTGGCATTTTTTCCGCTCTACCAAATAGGGCTCCAGCATCTGGTCCTTCCTATCTACTCCCCCCCATGTGTTTGTTATAATCGGCAATCACAGCTGGTTTAAACAGTGCTGGCCTTCCAGGCTTCGCATCTGTTTGCACCATATCAGTGCCGTGGCATGTTGATATGGTGTATACAGTATTCTTGTCCTGGAAAGCCATCACTACTACGTCCCCAGCTGTGCGTGCAATAAAATGCCCTTCGGGAATAGTTGCGTGCTGTATGATGGGTGGAACGTTCTTGCGCGATTTCCTCAACGTGCCCACACAGTCAGTTTTCTTGTGTTTGAGGAATCGCGCAAGAACCGGAGAATTGAACCAATTGTCCATAAAAAGAGTATGACCTCTGTTAAGCAGAGGCCATACTAACGACAAAACTGTCTTGGTAGAATGCTGCAATCTGTCGGGGGCGGCGTTGGCTGCAGCTTTTCCTACATATATAAAAAATGACCATAGATACCCACTTTTGGACTCACACAGCTCAAAGGTCTTTATTCCAAACCGCGCCGTCTTGGTTTTTATATACTGGCGGAAAGACAAATTCCCCTTCCATAGCGTCAACGATTCGTCAATCGAAATTTCTTGGTTCGGTGTATAGGCTTCTTTGAATTTGGCATTCAGATGTTCGATAATTTTTTCAATCGGGTAAGTTTTCGGTGATGTTGGGGTTCGTGCGGAATTGTCCATGAAGTGGAGGGCTCGGCTCAGGATCCAGTAGCGGTTTCGGGAGATGAGGGAGGAAAATATGGATGTTTTGAGTAGACGATGGGAAGAGAAACAGGAGGCAATGGACGGCATCCGCACGACCCCCAACATCACCCAAAATGAAAATAGAATCAATATTTCATCGACATTTGTGTCCACCCATTCCCTTGCAAACCGTGCGGACTGGGATGCGATATCTGAGGCATATCTATTCGTTTCTTGAACGATATGCCCCAGAATATCGTCATCCCAATACTTCCTGAAAGCTTGATACGCAGTGGAGTACTGGTGATCCGGGCCAGGAGATGGCTCCAAGAAGGTTTCCTTGAAATAAAATGTCGTATATTATCTGTTAGTGATCCTGAAACTTCCGAACGATTTGGCCGCTTGAGTAGGTACATAATGGTCGAATGCAGGTTCTGCATCGCGCAAACGATATTTTCTGTGAAGTTATCTATAGTATGCGAAAAATTAACTCTGAGGATATAAACTATAAAATACATACAGCCAGTAAACATACCTTTGTTCCTGCGAACTCGTTCATCGGAGACCACTCGAAATTGGCAGCGTCGCCATCCATGAAGGACACCGCATCAAAAAACTCGTCATCCTCATTCACTCTCTCGTTTACCCTTCTCTCGTTCGCTCGTGTCTGTTGTTCATTCCTCGCGCTACGTGTTCTCACCAAATCATCAACCATACTGCGCAATCCAGGAGGAACGTCATCGTCCGTTACTGTGGGCGACCGTCTCTGAACGTAGCTCGGCTCAGGTAGTGGACTGTATAACGGTGACGGCGTTCGTTCGCCACGCTCAGGTAGTCCGACGGCCGCCTATTTTTTGTATGTGCCGGGATTGCCCAAAGAAACCAATGTTTTATGGCGGTACGGAGGGAGCGGTGACTTTCACCCCGAGGCTTGCAGCTGTATTAGATGTTTCTTCGTCGGTTGCCTGCAGTGAACTGTCTGAATAGTTCCTGCTCTATTATTTATTTAACTAACTATTGCGTCACCCTGCGACGATCCCACGCAGGTAGAGGGTACGTTCCGGCCAGTCAGGGAGCCCGCTGTCTGCGAGACAAAGACGGAGGACGGTGTGCGACTGAAGGCCCCCCATCTTTAAATCCCTTCCCTGATTGGCCGTCCCGATTTGGCAAAATGTCGGTTTGTTCCCTAATTTTGCTATCGGGTGCTCACATTTCCTCACTTATTTCCTAACCTAGTGTCCCTATCTGTATATATCTAGGTTGATGAAGTGTGAGCCCTATTTTCCCTACCTAATGCAAGCCTTTGGGTGAAATAAAGTGACCGCCCCCTCATTTATTTACATAATACGGCGAATATTTTACAAAAACTTAAAGGTACATTTACAAAACTATTAAATCTTACTTATGCTATGAGTTATAGAGTTATCATGAGTTAGCTAGTCTACAGGTATACAGTTTTGGCATTATAATATTTGGTTTAGGTGATATAACGGACATTTACAAATTAACAAATTAACCTAACTAAGATGGTCTTCCCGTCCCGCTCACGTGTCGATGCAGTCGTCCCGTACAGTTACACACACTTCGACGATGGGCTCCCCCCTGCGCCATTCACTCACCCTTCCACTAAATGTTACAGCACGTGAACCTCTGCCTCGGCCTCCTCCTCGGGTTCGGTTCCCACCTCGACCACGCGAGCCGCGAGTCCTCCTGACTCCTCGCGCGGGAGGGGCAGGTGCTGTAACGGCAGGTTCAAACACATCCACACTCAGTCTTCTTTCACTCGTGCCCCTCTGTGGATGTGACGTTGATGCCGCTGCCGTGGTCTCCGTGACCTCTCTCGTAAAAAGAATTTGTCTGAAACGAAAATAATATAGTTAATCTTTGCTAAGATTATAACTACAACGCAGCCTACAAATACCTATTTAAAATATTTGATATTCATAATATATATTTATATATTCATTCATACATATTCTAGTTTTACTACAAAAACACTTTTTGATAGAAGCACAAAAATACCTTTCTCCTGGTCGCTCCGGGCTTGACAATGGGCTCCAAGCAGGTGGAGTTGGTGATCTCTCCTCCATGCGAGGACGCTGCGCCGGTGGAGAGCCGGTTTCACTCCCCTCTACCACCACCTCCATCTCCACTTCACCTTGAAAGTCCTCCTCCCTTAAAAATAATTCAAATATTAATATAGGTTTATTTTCAAATTTTGATACACAGGCACTTACACAGGCACCAACTCTCCATCTGCTTCGACCTGGTAGGTCTGGGATAGGAAGCCGCCATGGTCTTCGTCCGGTTCTTCAACATTCTGCAAACGATCAGTCGATATAATATTCAAAACACATTATAATTATTATAAAATATTATAAAAAATATACATTATACATATACATAATATATATATATATATATATATATATATATATATATACATGTGTGCAGATAAGCTATAACCTTAGTTATACCAGCTCTAATGCCAATACTATAGATACGATGTAAATACCTCCTCGACATTTTCGGCGAATTCTTCCAAAAATTCTTCCTCTTCCTCTGAATCTACATATTCCTCCTCCGACTCCTCGCCGTCATCGAGGAGGTCCAGGAACGCCTGCGGCACCTCTCGTCCCCCCGCTGGTTGCCACGACATCTAAAATTGTATTATTTCATGAATATGGTTATACATAAATCCTTTCCAGTAGTTTTGATGATTATGATGATGAAAATAACAGTAATAATAAATTAACTAATGTACCTATTGTAATGGATAATTCTCCCAAGTAACTGTTGCAATAATTTATATTACGAAACATTTTGTCGATATCAATTTATCGATAGTTTCTACCACTTCAAGCAAACCCTACCGAGCGATTAGAGTGCGTTTCATCAAATAGTTCCTATGCCGCCATGTTGGCAACAGCGCAAATAAGTGTTGTCAGTATAACCCATTCTGTACTACCAGAAAATCAGGGAGATCATGTATCTGAGTAGTTGGTCTACGCGCCATAATATGACTTTTACGAACTCCTCTTTTTATAACATTTAGCTAAGTATAATTATATTATATTAATGTAAATTATAAACCAGTCCGCTTTCAAAATGTTATCCACATTACAACATGTTATACGATACCGTGGGTGTTATGCGAATAGGATACCATTCACGGCCATGACCGTCGTAAAATTCAACTATTATGAAAGTCATATTACAAGACTCGTGTGAAGTCGCGGGAACAGCTAGTTTATATCATTAATAAATTGGAAAGATAGCAGGGAATTTAAAAATAAAGGATCAATGTGTAAAAAAAACTAAATGTTACTTTTATTATTTTCGACAGTAGCTGTGTTCATCTAAAATGTCTACATCTGACATCTCATCTTCGCTATCATCAGAAGTATCACTATCATCTCCTACTTCGATTATGAACCTATCCATTTCACTATCTATAGACAGGACATTGGCGTAGTATTTTTCTTCAATTTTTATTACGTGCTCACATTCTTTCCTCCATTCCTCTTCAGTGATTGTCGCAAATGCTTCTTTAGTAATTTGTACTATCTTACTGGCTTCCTGACCCACGTTTTTTTCTGCAATTCGTCTTTTTAATACACTCCATATGAGCTCAATGGGATTTAAATCACAATGATAAGGTGGAAGAAAGCCTTACCACTTTATGCCCATTCTCTTCCAGCATCACATCTGCTTCATATACAGGTGGCTGTTTGTTTTCTTAAGGTGCGTACGGATTGCGCGTCCCTGTGTTACGCGTAGTTGGGAAACACTGTCCACGCGTACGTTGGATACGCGTACAGCTCCTGTACGGACCGCCGCGAACCTGTACGCGAGGTCAATCGATCCAGAGCGCTCCGCGAGCCCCAGTCATTCGCCATGACTCCGATAAACTTAGCGGTTGCGTGCACCACCACTGCTGCGGCGTTAGTCATTATTCAACACATTTTAAATAAAAAAAAGAGAAACAAACGGAAACCTAGATGGTGGATGAAAAAATTGTATCGTGAAAGATTACAGTGTGGAAATAGGCTAATGGAAGATATAAATTATGAAGAAAGTGGGGACAAAAATTTTGTGAGAATGAGTTTGCAAGATTTTGAAATAATTCTTGAAAAGGTTGAACCTGAAATAAGAAAAATGAATACTAATTTTCGAGAAGCTATCACAGCCAGAGAAAGGCTATCCGTGACGTTAAGGTTCTTAGAGCCACCGGGGACTCATATACAAGTTTACAATATCTGTTTCGCATATCTAAACAGTCCATATCTAGTATTATTATTGAAGTATGTGATGCAATTATCAAGGCTCTCAAGGATCATGTGAAGGTGAGTTTATGAATAAAAACGTTTATGTTTATCTGATTATTTATTATGTAAATTAAAATTAAAGGAACTTATGATTTAGGTAAAAATATATGGTCGCAGCGAGGATCTCAAAAAATATATTTTATTTTAAACTTATTTAATTAAAAAGAATTATTACAATTAATTACGAGCTAAAAGACAATGTAATGTCGGACCGAAGTAAGGTCATAAAGTGAATCGAACAATAATGCCGCGGATGAGGTAAACGCGGGCCGAAGAGGCGGGGGCTGCATCAGCACCTCGTGGCTATTCGTTGACGTCAATGGCAGGATTGCAAGGGTGCAGTTTACATAGGGCTGCCATGCATAACACCTCCCCCCGTAGAACAGCGAGTGAAGATAGGTGTCGTGAACGAAGCTGGGGGTTGATTCGCTTCAACCCTTCTTGCAGGGGGTTCAGGAACTGCATAAATCTTCAACGATCCTGAGCCAGGTTCATCTTTCTTACTTGCTTGTGGTATGCGCCAGTATTTGCGGCGTGCAAAGTACGCTCCCAGTGCACACGTACCGAACAGCATTAAGTACAATAAGTACAGCGGTATCGTTGTGTGGTAAATGCTGTTATCTCCGATCGGGTTGGACTCTATCGGATGCTGCATGGAGATTTTCTCGTTAAAAGCGTGCAGGTGGTCTAGGTTGATGGAGTTCAGCTTGATTGACGCAGCTAAGGGCGGCAGGGCTGGCTCCTCCAGTGGCAGGTCCATGATCTTCAGCACTTGGCCCTTCAGGCGATCGTGGGCATTGGACACGGTGAAGTCAGGTGTCTCGATGAGACAGCTGTGCGGGATGACAGCGAGGTAGCTGCCTTGAAGTATCTTGTATGAGTCTTGACCGCAGGATAGGTGGACTCTCGTCGGAGCAGGGAAGCTGAGAGTGTAGTGTCTCTCGTCGAGCTCGTCGTAGGCTGGAACTTGCAGTGTTACTGTAACAGGCTTGCAAAGGGTGGTTTTACGTTGAGCGACTATGAGTTGCTGGATGCAGTCTTGTTTCCCTCGAGTCTGTAGGCTCCGAGTTTCGTCACAGATGAGCCATTTACTGGCCTTCGGGCATTCTGCCTCTATATACCTGAAGTCTTTCTCGTAAATAGCCAGGAAAGGAGAAGGGGGTGTAAGGATTTCATTATTCTTATTAGGTATGATGGATAATTTATACATGTCATATACATGGGGCAGAACAATAGGGAATTTATATACTATTATAATATCGCTACCTGAGTAATAAGAACCTACTCTAATTATATCGTAATATTCTCTAATATCTAACTCAACTATTTTATCATTACCGTATAAGTTTCGCAATCTACTTATAATAATTTGAACCGATGTTCTATTAATAATTGAATGATGCGGAGTTGACGTTTTCACAAAGGCTAGCACATTCTGCAACTTGAGTATTTCTTGCGAAATGGAATCCACATTGTTGCTAAGCACTAGAAATACTTGTGCTAAGTGTGCATATTTAATGAGGTCGTTGTCACGAGTAGCTTCGCTTTGATTTATCATTATAATTATATTTTCAATTTTATGTTGGTTATCTGCTATGTCACTTACGATCTTTGAATATTGCGACATCCATTCTTTAGATAAGCTAACATGGCTATTTAACTCGGTTACTAACTTATTATCAGTATCCTGGAGAGTTTGAATGGCTTGATTATAATGCAAGGCGTCGGTGTAATCAAGGTTACCGGTTATACTTTTAACTATAGATCCGAGACCATCTACGAGTCCTCTTTTCATGCGACCGACTTCAAAAGTTTGTAACTGTTCAGAAACGGTTTGAACTTTATTCTTTAGGTAGTTAAGGTGAGGTTCGAACAGGAATAACGTTTTGTTATTTAAGCCGGGGGTAATATAATCTAACTGGGTAGCAACTGAATCTATTTTAGTTTGTAAGTCTTGTAGGTTTATAGATTGAACAAACGAATGATAGTGTGAAACGACCTTAGTAGGGCCTAACTTGAAAGGTAAAATGCCGGGACCTTCGTCGAGACTTTCGAGCTTAATCTCCTGCGCCAGCGCCATCGTTGGCAGGAGAAGAAGAAGTACCAGGGGAATCCTGCAACAATTGGGCGGTCTTAGGTACTCTCTTCAGTCGGGACTTAGCGACTGGCCCACGTTTTTTCTTTGTATATATATGTATAGGTAGATCGGCCATTACTTTGTCGTGCGTATAGCGCGGGGCTAGTTTTTGTCGAGAAGCGAACGGATTTTTTATGAAAATCTGTTGTTCAGGGGTATATTCTATTTCAGGGTCACGATTAGCGTTACGGTTATCAGTCAGGTCTTTTCGTAAGGTGGTGCATGAGTCATGAATGATGTTATAGGCTTTACACATTCTGTCTTTATGATCTACTATGTACTGCTGTAGTAAATGGGATGAAAGGTCAATGTCAAACGGATCTCGAGGGTCAAAGTGACCCGTTATCACCTCGATAGGCTTACACCTCGTGAAGCTGTGGATGGAATGGTTGTATGCCAGGAGGGCATACGACATAAGATTGATAGTGGCTTCGCCTTTCTGTTCTAGTTTAAGTATGCGTAAATGCTCGAGAATCGTAGAGTGGAACCTTTCCACTATGCCGTTTTCATTGGGTGTATGTGGTGCTACTCTATGGTGTTGGATTTTATGCAATCTAAGAAATTCGGCCATCAGCTGATTTACAAATTCGGGTCCGTTATCGGTGACTATGGTGATAGGCATGTTATGGTGCGTACAGAATCTAAGAAGTGCTTGAACAACGCTTATCGCCGTTCCATCTCGTAGGTAATATGCCTGAGCGTATTTAGAAAATGCATCGACGATGGTTAGAAATTTCTCACCCTGTATAGTGAGTAGGTCCAAATGAACTAATTCAAATGGTTTACTGGCGGGCGGTACGACTCGAAATTGTTGTTTAATTGGATTACGATCGTACTTAGCTTGTCCGCAGATGGTACATTCGTTGATGAATTTCGTAATATGCTCCCTCATCTTAGGCCAATAGTACTTTCGAGATAGAGCCAGGAAACATTCGTTAATGCCGCGATGGTTAGTTTTGCCGTCGTGGTACTTACGAATAATTTCCTGCTGTTGTAAATATTCGCGAACTGTAACGGATATCCGGGGGTAGAAAAGAAAAACCCGGATGTCAATTCAACATTTATTAGAAAAAGTCAAAAACCTACAACTTTTTGAAGTTGCAGTCGGAAAAAAAGTAAAGGTAAGGGTAAATGAGACGGTGTCGGGTTCGTTCGGCTTGCCTAGTGTACGACTTAAAGTTCCAAACACAAAATACCTACAAGGTACACTTCTTACACTTGGGCCCCAACATAAAAATCCCCCAAATGCAGTAAAATATGGTTGGCTACACTAAATTAAGTTAAATAGTAATAACAGACAACAAAAGTACGAAAGGTAAATTTCGTACACTTGGGCCCCCAAAATAAAAATGTCCCAAATGCAATAAAATATGGTTGGCTACACTAAATTAAGTTAAATAGTAATAACAGACAACAAAAGTACGAAAGGTAAATTTCGTACACTTGGGCCCCCAAAATAAAAATGTCCCAAATGCAATAAAATAGTGTTGGCTACACTATATTACGTTAACTGACCGTAAATACACGAAAAGTACGAAGGGTAAACTTCGTACATTTGGGGTCCCCAACATTTACAATTTCATAATCCTTAGTACTAAGTCTAGTGGCGACTTATTATATTCAAATACCTTTTGTTTAGTTACTTGACGTTAGAAAATACCATCCTGAATTACTTAAGGTAACGGTAACAAATAAAAAGGAATATAAAGGTTTACGCGGTTCATCAAATAAGTATTATCGCCAACTAAAATTTAACCAAACCAAACAAGACAGCGTATCCAGAACAGGACAGGGTAGCCAAAGCTCGGGGGTAACCAAAGCACCTCCGTTTAAGGAGGAATACACCACATCAGCAGCTCAACAACAGCCAGTATAGCCCAGCACATCAGCAAATAACGTCCAGTAACGTATTAATCCAAAAATACAGACAGACACGGGGCAGAACAATGGATGGATGCCACGCCACGCAGTAGGTAACTTTGCAATGCTAATACGTTGGAATATTAGCAAAATAAAACGGCCTGGGAAAACAATCGCCGGCCGGCCCGAATGGTTTCCCAGAAATGCCACCAAAAATCCAAGCCCTTCCTTCCGGAATGAAACGTCAAATCCCAGATCACAGATACAAAAAACACTAAAACGGTCGATCCACACTACATCGATCGAAAATATTGATCCATTAACTCGATCAAGTAAAGATGCGAGGGGCGCTCGGTGACACTGACAGATATACCATTACGCGACTTTGACAGTTCGCTGTCAAAGTCAAGACTTCTGTCATAACCCCAAACTGCGTCATCCTTTCAACCGTCGCGGTAATTTCGCGTGACTTGGCGCATCTGTCACGTAACGTCGAGTGGTCTCGCGCAATATCGGCGCGTGTCATATAAAACGAGAATATCTCCAATGTTTTGTATGGGTGTCGTACAAACAACTGATAATGTTAGAATTGCCATGAAATAAGCAAGCTGATTAATTAAGAATCAGCTCATTTATACTTTGTAATATATTGTTAATTATAAGTTGAAAGTAGAGTGAGCAAATTTTTCCCAGTTTACTGAACAAAAGCTGTAAAATAATAAAAAAAAAAACAAATCTTTCAATAAAATACTATTTTATTTACAATAACGATACATTATTTACAATAATTAATTAAAAGGAGACACCTCCAAATACATTTTTTTTACACCACAAGCTTTACAAAAACAGGTCTCATTTAGGCGACGCGAGCGTGGGACAAAAAATAGGGTATTTTTATATTTCAATTCTGAGAACACTTTCGAGTAAGTGGCTTAGGATAATAACTTATACTATGGCTTGGTTCACATTCTAATCATAGACAGAGTTTAAGTTGATAGAAGTGTTTAGTTTACGAGACTTTACCAATAAACCAAGCACTTGAAAATATGAGCAAAAAAAGGTCAACTCACACTTTGGATCATAGAGCAAAAAATGTAGAATTTAAAAGAAATCTAATATTACATTTAATAAAAAGATGATCTTTACTATACAATAAACACGATAAAATGCATGTTGCCTTACAAAAACTTTCCAGAAATCAACAACTGAAACAACCAATTTCACGACAAAAGGACATTTAAGTGCTAAGGTAATATGGATACGACCGATACTGTCACATCTGAATACGAATGTATATGAAATATAACAAAATTAAGCGACATGATTGAATAATGATTGCAGATGAAATTCTTAATGTAAAAAAATAAAAATAAAATAACTCAAATCATTTTATGCAAGTAGGCAAAAAAAAACGTAAATAATTTTACAAGTCAAACACATTCAATCTCATTAATATAATTAATGTATAATTAATAAAATTAATAATTAATTAATAGAGCAAAATAAAAATAAATCAAATTTGGCAAACTATGGTTAAACGTACAAAGGTGTGATCCTAAAATTATGTGTGCAGTGTAAAGAAACAGGAGTCAATGCATACAGTTTTCTTGCAACCAACACAGAACGTATGCACTCGTTTTTTGCACACCGTGCATACTCGCCGCTGGCGTTGCTTGTTTACGAACGGGTATTCGGACAAGCGGTGGGTGAGATCTATACGCTGGTTCTGTGCGGTTACAGGCAGAAGCGAAGGCGAACAGTGTTTAGACAGAAGAGAATTTACAAGAGAAATACGGAAATTACGATGAGTTAGTGAAGAAGGAGTCTGATTGTGAATAATGTAAGAGTTTAGAACAGAGATGTTTAGTAGCCTTTTGAAAAGTTTTTTGTACCACACCTTTGTACGTTTTCGCTCTACAGGGTACATCGCTAACATCTGATCTTTTTTGTCCACCCCGCCCATCATAATATTGTAATCCAATATTAGGATGGGTTTGATGGAACCGTGGTACTGCTTAACAGCGTTGCCGTGGTATGTAGAGATCATAGCAATTCTATTATTATCTCTCCATACCATGACATCGATGTCCCCCGATGTGAGCCCAGTAATTTCGCCAGGGCGCATGTTGCCCTTGGTTAGACTATGCAGGGCCTGCGGGACGAACTTACGGTTGGTCCGTAGTGTTCCTACACAGTCAAATCCCAACGACTTGAGGCGTCGAGCGAGACATGGCGAATTGTAAAAGTTGTCCATCCACAATGTGTAGCCTTTGTTCTCAAGACCACTTGTTAGTCTGAGAACAATTGCAGGCGTAGATGCGTTTAATGGATCTTCAACCGGCTGCAGTGGAGTTCTTTTATGAGCGTGAACCTCAAACCGCCATAGGTAGCCTGTTTGAGATTCACAAATCTCATATGTTTTGATTCCCAACGTCGCAGCTTTGTTGGGAATATGTTGGTTAATGTCCAACCACCCTTTCCACTGCAGAAGCGATTCGTCTAACGCAATATTTTGCCTAAGGGTGTACAGGCTTTGAAATTTCGTATTCAGATGTGACAATACTGGCTGTATCTTATACAGTTTTGCCTCGGAAACGTCCAAATCCAGCACACACATGTCTTCGTTGTTATTAAAATGTAAGCATTTGCTTAACAGAATGAATCTGTTGATAGACATGTGTGCGCTAAAGCCTGGAGTATAAAATACGTTAGGAATGACACTCCAGTACTCCTCCAATCGGGACTTAACCACAATCCCCATCGCAATAGTAAGGCCGAAATATACGTACAGCTCATCAGCCGTGGTCTCACACCATTTGCTGATGCGGCTATTGGGATGGAGAGTGTTGGTTTGGAGCATCTGGGCTGCCACTTGCTGAGCGTATCTGTTTGTTTCCGATGCTATGTGCTCCATAAATTGCCGATCCCATATTGCAGTAAAAATGTCATACGGGTCGACACAGGGAGTTGTTGGACCAACATTGCTTTCCGAGAACGTTTCCCGTCTCAAACTAGGTGGAATCGAAGGAGTCGGAAACGCTCTC
Organism: Hylaea fasciaria; assembly: GCA_905147375.1. Lineage (NCBI taxonomy): Eukaryota > Metazoa > Arthropoda > Insecta > Lepidoptera > Geometridae > Hylaea > Hylaea fasciaria. The sequence continues at coordinate 9,397,582 of LR990211.1, read as the reverse complement.
CATTGAAAATCGAACCAGCTCAAGGGTTCATGAGCGAGTGTAGAATCTGTAGGATCGAGTGCAAGTTCAGGGTCACTGGCAGGTGCAGGTTCTTCAGCGAGCGCAGGTTCGTCGTCATCATCACTCATTGGAGTCTCCAAGGTGCTATTCCACACTCTTGGATTGAAGGGCACCAAGTCATCATTGTCATCCTCGTCAGAGTCTCCTTCACTTCCTGCAGCAAAATGATGGGTACAATAATATGATGGGGACCAGAAGTTTACCTTTAGCTTCATCCGAAGCTAAAATCAGCAGCGAATTACCGTAATTGAGTACGTGGTCGATGTCTACATCGCGGAGAATCTGACGAGGGCGAGGAGTAGGGCGTAGCATCGGTGAGACGGATGGCGTGCTCAGAGATTCTTCATCCCCACATTCTATAAACCTGCAACAAACACAGTGTTATAGTGCCTGTTTGTTTAGTGTAGTGATAAACAGAATAGTCAATTATGTCCACTAATGACATGTCATTATAAGACCTCGATGTATAAATAAACATATTAATAATTATGTTGCAATAAACTATTCAGTATTGAGTCCGTAAGTGACTTACATTGCCGGCGAGGGCACCAAACCTGCCGGTGAAGCGGGGACAGGTGACGTACTCCGGGCGTCATCCTCACCCTGGCTCTCCTGGAACCTAAATAAAAATAGTGTTATAGTACTTGTCTCATCAGAGATAAATAAAAAAGCCGTAAGCAACTTACATTGCCGGTGATGGTACCGGACACTCCGGTGAGAGGGGTGGCTCAGCCACTGGCCAAGACGTGAGGTCAGCGCTGGTGGAGGCAGTCGGTTGTGCTGGTGTGGGAGCCGGGTTAGATCTTCATGGACAAAATTGAATCATTGTAAAATAAACAGTTAAGTTACTAGCAATAGAACCACAATAATATGTACAAAAAGTAGTAAATAAAAATAATAAATCTTGGTCTCATCAGAGATAAATAAAAAAGTCGTAAGCAACTTACATTGCCGGTGATGGTACCGGACACTCCGGTAAGAGGGGTGGCTCAGCCACTGGCCAAGACGCGAGGTCAGCGCTGGTGGAGGCAGTCGGTTGTGCTGGTGTGGGAGCCGGGTTAGATCTTCATGGACAAAATTGAATCATTGTAAAATAAACAGTTAAGTTACTAGCAATAGAACCACAATAGTATGTACAAAAAGTAGTAAATAAAAATAATAAATAATTAATATGTATAACTAAAATGTATAGGTAAGACTTACGGTTGCCACATGCGCCTTCGCTTGGGATGTAAGGGGGTCTCAAGACCTTGACCGACCGGCATCTCTTCAATGTTGTAAATGGCAAGTCTAAAATTAAAAAAAACATTCAATGGTAATACTTAAATTGATCTATATTTGTGAAAGAGAAAAAATAATATTATTATTATGAGAAATGAAAAAAAGCGTTAAAAAGCTAACTCGTCAATATTGTGCGGCCCAGGTCGTTCATGGGCCCCTCGGTGATCTGCGCGGCCCCCGCGTCTTCCACCGCGCCGGCCACGACCCCCCTGACCACGAGAAACTACCAACTCTTCCTCCACCACCACAACCACCGGCAGTGCTGCCGTGCCACCCCGGACACGTACACCTCTACCTCTACCTCGTGGACCACGGGTGCGAGCGCGTCTTGAGTTTCTAATAAAAAAAAATACAAACATAAGCATCATGCATCTCGATGGGAATGTACAGGAGAGAGCGGCTTGTGTCCAGCAGTGGACTTCTTCAGGCTGATGATGATGATGATGCAATATGGTTTTGATCATTTCAATTTTATTTTGGTATTGATCTTTTTTGGCATGACCCATATTTTTCGATTTACACCCTAGAAGAAGTGGGGGTAAAATTTTATCATTGCAATTTAATTGAAACAATTTCACTGTAACAATTAATTATATAAAATTGAAAATTAACGTGATAATGCAATTATATCATTATATCCCCCCCCCCCACCTCTTCACGGGTATAAATAAGAAAATATGGATCCTGCCAAGAAATTGATTAGAACCAAAATTGTAGGAAATTTAATTCTAAGCACCTTTACCACAACCATTTTTCGTGTAAAATTGAAAATTATCGAGTTATTTTATAAACAAAAATTAACCCGTAAATTCATGAATTCATTCAAATTGAGTAACATGCAAAACAAAATTTGGACTACCAGTGATACCCCAACGAATTACGAAGGGAAAATTGTTACTTATATTTTTTCCGGGTCAAATCCCAATTCGATTGTGCTATTCAGTCTTATCCATACCAAGCTAGCCACCCAACAAAACCCATTAAAAATGGCGGCCGCAACTTAATTGACGTCTGTCAACCGACCTTTAAAAGGTAAGTTTGGGACAGGTATTTTCCATTTCAGTATTTTGCAAAATTTAATCATTGATAAACAAAAAAAATACGTAATTCGTACGTAATGATGTATCTAAATTATGTTACAACCACCATTTTCATATCAATGGTGTACTTTTTATTCAAAACAAGTTAATATGTATGGGCAAGGCGCGTGATACGAAAAAAATGTTTGATGAAAATAACGATTTATGTCCAAAATCTTTATTTATTACACAATATAGTAATTTAAAACTCATTATTACTTACCCCTCCATGACAAAACACCGATATTTTAACTATTTAAACACGATAAATCGCACAAAACACTTTATTTATGAGCAGTGACACGGCGTGCCGGCGGCGCGTGAAAACTTGCAAAGAGTGGTCGCACACACACAAAGAATTCAAGCTTTTGAAGTGGTTAAAAGTTGGCATGTGATATAACATGCCATCCCTACCCTGTTCCGTACACCTTACACAAGTTAGAGTAGAGCAAACATAGTTTAGAGCGTAAAAAATGCCTAATAGAGTACGTCAGACCCGATCGACCTTTAGAAGGAGTGTGAACAGATGCGACGGTTTCAATATCGACCTTTAGAAGGAGGGGTAACAGTCAAGAGGTCATGTAAAACGAACCGGCTAAATTCACGCAGTGATTTTGACAGTCACAAGATTTTTTTTTTTTAATTGCACAATTTTTTTGTCTGTGCAATTTCGGTCTTGCAGGATTGTGTATATGAATCCCGCAAATGAGTGAAAAAATGGAATATGAGTTCATTTGTTCACTCACTTACTCATTAGGATGATATACATATCCTGTGGTACAGACGATAAATGCTGCAAATTTACATACGTGTGCGTAATTTAGTTTGACGTCTTATGCATGTGTGCACTTTTTTGACATTTATAATGGTTTGTTTTGGCTATTCTTACGCAGTAAGGCGTATTACCAACATAAGAGCATTTTTGTCAGAAAACAGCAGCTCTAACGTTATTGGAATAGAGACTATTATTGTAGTCTTAACAACTTTACGATAATTTGCTACGTGTGGTATATATATAATAAAATTGTGTACAGTGTATATGTGTACACGATGAATGCAGATAAAGAAAGAAAACGTAGTAGGTAGGTAGGTACCTACCTATCTTTTTTGCGTTTTATTTTTCCTTACAAAGAATATTAATTTCTATGTAATAAATTGGCTAGATAGGTAGGTATGGTATAGTAATAAATTGTAATAAAAATGTATCTTATACATTTTTAGATTAGGTAAGGCTGACACAACATCTTATTGACAACAATCATAATATTTTGATCATCATTTGAATTATTGTGACGTCGTAGTTGAAATGTTTAATGGCTAAGTAGGTACCTACCTACTGTATAATGAAATAAGGGTTTACCTACCTACTGATTGGGACTGATATCGATATTTCCAAAATATAGGTGTTTGCTACGGAAATACTGATAATGCTATCGATATTTAGCTAAATATCGGTACTATTATAGGTACCTATTTGTCTTTTACTGGTATAATGGTATCGATACCTATGTACTCATATCGATACTTTGAAATAATGTACTTACTTACCTACCGACATTTTAAGAAAGCGATGCGATGTTTGCCAGAATAGGTGCCTACCTACCTATCCTATAGTTCATTGATCATTCCACTCAACACCATAGGTTAGGTACGTTTAATTTCATATTCCGTAAGTCCCGTATTTAACAACTTTGACCTAATCAAACATCATAAAATATAATCAGTCCAGCTGTTCTGAAGTTATAAATGGTGTAACTAGCACGAATTTGTTTATTACAATTTTCGTACATGAACTAATGTTTTATAAACAAATGCACAGACCTACCATTCTAGGGGAGCGGAGGGTGAGAGGTAGGTCATGGCAGAGGCTTATTTCGGAGATCCCCTAGCTAGGCCATGTGCAGGATTTCTGGGTTTGCAGAGGAGTAGATTATACTTAACACTAAAAATATTAAAAAAACCGGACACATTATGTGAGCAGTTTTCAGAAATAAAACAATTTTTTCACAAGTAGGTGCATAATTTAAATTTTATTGCAGTATCATATCAAAATAAACAATCTGATAACTAATCTTTGTAACCAAGGAGTAGTAAGTAAACTAGTTGGCTGCAAAATATATTCACAAACAATTAGTTAGGTAGGTACTAAAATTGTGTTTTCATTATTAGATACTGTACCTTCCTCCTTAACCCGGGCTTAGAACCGGAGTCATAAATGTTAAATTATATTAACATTTAAGTGGCGGAGTTACACAGTCATAATAATTTGTCCCTTATTATCATAAACATACATACATACACCAAGTGAAATGCATGCAATAAATACGAGTATTATAATAACGTACCTACTAGGGCTTTCATCCCGGGAATCTCGGTCTCGAAAATTTCGAGATTCTCGACGATTTTTGGCATTTTCGAGACTCGAGACTTTCAGGTTTACAGTCCCGGGAATTTCGAGACTTTCGAGACTTACTTCAACAGTACTAAAACTCGTTACGACCACAAAATTCTACTAAATCAACCATCATTTTCATCAGGTTTGGTACCATCAATGGGCGTGACAACAACAACACAAAATAAAGTTAATTCTATGCATTATGTAGTAGATTTATTCGGAAATTTTCTGTGCATAAGGTATTGTGAATAATAACTGCGATTTTTTTTGCCAACAGATAAATAAAAATATGAAATTCACCGCTTAGACTTTTTACAATAGGGAACCGATCAACTACCTAGATTCCTGAATGATAGTCAGCCATTCCATCGAACAGCTAGGCCAATGGTGTATGGTATTTTTTACCTATACTTACACAAATATTGCTTGTTGGCGCCATATTGACAGTGAGTGCATTTCAGTGATAGGTGTTAGAAATGGAACTAACTAAACTTAAATTACTTGGTCAGGGAAACAGTTAATCGTTCTTCTTCTTTTCGTGTCAATAGTCGTAACTCACAGGACCTTGGCTAGAAATGTAGCCAAAGTCACCGCATTGTCTGAGGCTGCGGTAAGTTCCTCTATTGTACAGGATGTGGGACACCAGGAGCATGACAGCAGGTGAGGCATGGTTTGTCTTGGGGCTCCACAGTTGCATTGCTCGTGTGATTGGTCTATGAAGCCCCATTTGGCTAAGTTGTGCCTGCATCGGCCAACTTGGGTCCGGAGGCGGTTAAGAGCTTTCCATATTGGCCACTGCAGGTAATGACCAAGTGGGAGTCTCTGATGGCTGCATCGTTATCATACCGAGATATTTGCCGAGCTGATTGATTGAACGGCTGAATACCATTCAAGAAGCTAGTTAAATAGCGCCGTTTAGTGAAAAGGCTAGGCTGTTAATTAAACGGCTGATTAAACTAGTTACCTGCGTGCAACACATACTCGTAGGTGCATAAACAAGATTTACTACAATCACGTTAATATATTAATATTAGATAGGTACTGTGCCTTCCTCCTTAACCCGGGCTGAGGACCGGCACCATAAATGTTTAACTAACATTTAATGTGGCGGAGTTACACAGTCATTCGTCTCTTATATAACAATTTACTCAGCAAGTACATGCATATTTCATACACCAAGCGTAACGCATGCAATAAATATTATAATTAATAAATAAAAATATTATACCTACCATTTAGATAATATTATTTACAAAATTTACAAAATGTACATGTACAAAATAGTATATTATTTACAAAACTTATAATAGCGGAGCTACACAGTCATTCGTCTTTAGCCTTAGTTAATTTCACTCAACAATGACATGCATATGCATGCTTAATACACACAGCATAAAATATGCAATAAATGAATAAATAATTATTATACAATTTAGACTTTAATTACAAAATGGTAAGTAATTTACAAATACTTATAATTATAACGGAGTTACACAGTCATTCGTCCATTATATACCATCTCACTCAAAAAGGACATGCATAATATTATATTTTCATACACCAAGCGCAATGCATGCATAAAATATACAAACAATCGTTATACTTGATAATATTATAGTCACACCGGAGTTAGTGAAAGCTGAACGCGAACATAGCTGAAAAAAAACGTGCTTTAATAATGTGACGTGCTCATAATAGAGTACCTTGCGTTGTATCTGCCACATCCTCATCCGCTAGAATCTGCAACAGTTAAACATTTTAGTAACACCCTAACAATTTAGATATATTATTTACAACTACTTAGGTATACTGTACAAAATGATTTATTCAAAGCAGCCCACCTCAAATACTTTGCCACTCTGAGAATCACAACGTGAACACAAAAATGTAAGAGGATCACAATTTTCAATCTTCAAGCCTCTCCTTTCAAGGCATCGTTTATGAAATCTATCATTACAATTTACGCATTCTATCAAATCTTTAATATCACCAGATTCTCGACAATAGCAATATACTATTGCAAAACACTGGTTAATGGGTCTAGAAGAGACTTGTCTAGTATAGCTACACGGGAACTCGCTAAAACATCGCGAGCTAAGACACTGCAGCAAATGTTCCCGCATTCTATAACATTCAAAATGTGCAGTGCTTGGGTCTTTAGCAGAGCAAATCATTTTGGCGAACGCTATGGCGAATACACCACAGTCATTTGAGTTTGGCTGTTTATGGACGTCGTGAATTTTAACATGAATCATTGTTATTTCTTTGTAAAGTCTACTTAAACTACTAGCAATTGAAATGATTTCAGGGCTGATTTCTTTGCTAAGAGAATCATATAAATCAAGAACCAAAATATTGTTTCTGATATGGCCCGAAATGCAATTCCAGTGATTACCATTAACATGACAAATTTGAACAAATGGTATTGAGCAAGGTTTAAACATTGGAGGAACGGCAGAAGCAAAGATTGGATTTTTTAATCCTCCCACGTCTGTGTGTTCACTTTTAATAAGAATAGATGCAGAGTTGATAATCTCGTCATCTAACCACGAGTTACTAGTTAGTATTTTACTGTGATTTGGATTGAAAGGAATGTCATCGCGAACATTACCACTAATTCTATCATCAGCAACACACTGGACAGAATTTGAGCATTTTTTGTTACGAAATTCTTTTCGTACAACATGGAAATAATCCGTAATGCGTAATTTACGTTTCAGACGTTCTGAAGGTTTTGGAGCTCGACGCTTTTGCCCTATAGCAGTAAGTTTACTGCGACCTGGACCTTTAGTTCTTATAGAAATAGGCAACTTGTGGATTTTCTGTTGTCTGTCAGTACTGGGTGTCTGGACACAATTTTTATTTAGATTGGACTTTATGCGATAGATCGGAACTCGACTGCGGTCGCTACCTAAATTGAGGTTTTGTCTGTCTGTAGTCAATGCCTGGCCACAGGACTTATTTGATTGTATATCAGTACAAGGTAGAGGAGAATCGGTTTTAATATCAAGATTTGACACATGACCTGACCATTGCTGCACTAAATTCTGAATCACGCCTAATCTATAACCATATTCAGAAGGTTCTGAGGTTTTCAGAATTTCTAGTAAAGTGTTGCAGACCAGTTTGCTCTCTAGAAACCTTTCAGTCTCTTGGTTACATGGTAACTGTGGGACTTTAGGAGCTAATGTGGAAACAGGGCAACGACACTTTGCAATGCTTTCTAAATAATGCGACTTGGTCCATCTTTGAGGAACTAGCGCCTCATCAAAAATATCTAAGTTCAGATATGCCCGCACTGCAAACATGTGAGCACAAGGTAGATTGTATCTGACGAAATAGCTACAACTGCACGCGATAGGAGTGGTAAGAGCAACGCGGTGGGGAGGAATAGCTACTGTATAACTGTAACAGCCAAGATCCGGTCGTCTGCTAATTGCATTTACGCCTTGTACTCCAACACCTTCAGATATCTGACTAATTATCTGTTTATAAGCAAAATACGTAGCGGTCTTTGAAACGCGGTCTGTGATAGCTAATGGAACATCAGTGAACGTTAAGTTCCGGTAGGAGGAGTCTTTGAAGGCAGCAACGAAAAATTTATCCAACATATATAGCAAGTGAGATTTTAAGCTACTGTAAAACTCATCAAGAGCTGCGTACTTTCTGATGGACTGTTTCAGCTTCTGATTTAAAGACTCTAATCTGTTATTTGTGGAATCTCCCAAGTTATAAGTACACATACGACTGTACATGGTCCAAGAATCTCGACAAGAGTGCCATCTAGTCAGAAACCTGTCTACAATATTGTACGCAATAAATGCAGAGCTGAAGATCTGGAGTGTGCTGTCGTATGCCACTTCACTGGTAGCAAAAGCCATTTGCTCAAGCAAACATTTACAATTTTGGTACAAAGACTTGGGAACATTTGAAGAATGAACCAAATCTTTGAAGCTCTTCAAAACGTGAAACAAGCAAAGCTCATGCTTTGCTTGAGGCATGAACTTTTTGAGGGCGGTAATTTCTACTAAATCTTTGTCTGTCATGAATGATTTCGTACTTGCAGATGAAGGATTATGTTGGACAAAAAAATTTACAAACGATTCTACTACATGTTTGGACTCCTGTGCTAGAAGTCCAAAAGCAACGGGGACTGAGTGGTTATTACCATCTACTGCCAATATAATGTATAAAGGCATCCTGCAATTATTAAGACAATATGTGCCGTCTATTCAGAATGTGGTCCGGATATTGTGCAAAATATGAAACCATCCATGAAAATTGAAAATATATTAGCTGTGTTACATCTCCAGCAGTCAGGGTTTCTAGAACCATACCCGGATCAGACTTGACATCGTTTATAAGAGAATCTAAAAACCTATCTTGATCGGTCCGATGCAGAGCACCGGATTGCAAATTTTGTTTATTTGTATCATTCCTAAGAGTTTTAGTACTAACACCTATACCATGCTCATCCCTCAGAAAGTCTTTTACTTTAACTATGGGAGTGTTATACTTCATAAATAAAGCAACACTATCTTTAATCGGTTCAGAAGAGTCTTTGGTTTTGGTAATACTAGTATGTGAATCCGGATCCACACGTACACGTGGTACAATATAATCTAGACTCCGTAGCCCCTTGTTAGTGGAATACTGTTGGAATGTATCCTTATCAACTGGGTGTCCACAGTGATCAACATAATAATAATAATAATAATAATAATAGCCTTTTATTCAGACAGATGTGTTAGTTTGATTACATGATTTTCTTTGATTTTAATTATTTTTACAATTATTGACGATAATGTAGGTTAATATGCCTCGACATCCCTGTCTGTTTGCCTCTTTCCGGCAAAGGCCTCCTCCAACTGCTTCCATTTTTCTCTATTATTTGCTGTTCTGGTCCATGCACTACCTGCTACAGCCTTTATATCATCGACCCATCGCCTGAAGGGTCTACCTCGTTTTCTTTTTCGGTCTCTCGTGAACCAGAACATGATTGATTTGGACCACTTGTCTCTGCCTCTGAGTGTATGACCTGCCCATTTCCATTTCAGTTCTTTGATTGTTACTGTGATATTTTTTGTCCTTGTATGCTTCTTAATAATTGTGTTTCTTATCCTATCTGATTGTCTTATGCCCATCATGCTCCTTTCCATAGCGTTTTGGCAAGTTTCCAATTTTCTAATGTGGGCTTTAGTGGTTGCCCAGGTTTGGCAACCGTATGTGAGTACAGGCAGTACACATGTATCAAACAGTTTCCGTTTAATGGTCATACACATTTCCTTGCTTTTCATAATCTCTTTTAAACTCCAATATTGCTTCCATGCACTTCCTATACGTCTATATGTTTCTTAGGCCCATGTTAATAAATGAACCTCAATAGCGCTACCAAGTGCACTACCAACTGATCTACACTCAAAATGTAATCTACATCTTGAAATCGTTGCTTATTAATAACTGGATATCGAGATGTAGCACTGGCAACTAGATACTGTCTTCGGACCTCAGTATCCTTTATTCTGCGAATGTGATGGGATGGGCGCATACCGCCTAAGTATAGTAAGTAACTCACGGTCACGATTGCTTTCGAAAGAGACATCACGGAATCCACAGGGACCTAGAAAAATAGCAAATATAGCAATGCACTGAGTTATAAAACAAAATACAAATACATTTTAAAATAACAAACCGACGTCGCGTCGCGTCCTCGGTAGGGTTGCCAGATTATCAGCACTAGCAAAGCAAATTAGTAAAGCAAGCTCAATACGCCTAATTTTGCCTACCAAGTAGCCTAAATAGCCTAATATATTTATTATGCACAGGTATCCTAATTTTGCCTAACATTTTGATAAAAGTATACACAAAATCTAAAAAATCTAAAAACCCCCTTCCACGTGCCACGTTGAGTATTTTGAACCTTATTGTCTTTGCCATTGAGCCTATATTTATGCCAAATAAAGAAGATGCGCAAAAACAGCCATCATGTTAAAAAATATGTTTACCCGCATATTATAACTATTACTTTACTCTTTAGTAAATAATTCGGTAGGTCATCAATCAACATTTCATTGCAGAGCACCACCGTATTTAGGCAATTATCCCAGGGCGGCGCCACTTAATTTGGCGGGGTAGTAGAATAGAAGAAAGAAAGATTGTTTTCTGGTGTTTATACGCGTTTGTCTATCTCTATCTCATTCCTACAAATAGTGAATGCAATACCTAGAAAAAATTAAGCAGCTTCGAAAAAATCCTGAGGTAGCCTAAATCGCCCGTTCGATTTTTTGGTCTGGAAGTAGTCTAAATAGCGATAATTCCCCTAATCTGGCACCACTGGCATCGATCGGTAGCGGTACATATTATACTGTAGTCCACAATAGGTACCCCTAGCGCTGAATGAAGTATTAACAGGTAATACAATTCAATGACAAGTAAAAATCCTATTCACGGGGTTACGTAGTGGTTGTCGGTCTACTGTATTATTATTATTACTACTTTACTTCATTATTTTTTTTTATCTGTGTTACTGCGTGAATTTAGTCGCAGCCCATGTAAAATGTAAACAAAAACACTCGAAACGAAAATAGATAATCTTCGCCAGATAAACAAAATGCAAAGACAGATCGCTCCGTCTCCCAACAGGATACGAGGACACAACCAGTATGTAAGACTGAATGCACCATCATGAAAGGTAAACCAACAATACGTTTCAACACTACAAACTTAAGTAGCTGGAAGGCTTCCTCCAACTGAATTGACAAAAAAAGGTGTTACAGAACGTTTTCTAATTCGGTTTTTACTAACATCTATTACATTATCTAACACGTCAGTTATGTTCGGAATTGGGTACTTGTCGTCAATCGTTTTCTCGTTAACTTTCCTAAAGTCCACAACAAGACGCCATTTGGTTTTACCAGAAGCATCAGCCTTTTTAGGAACGACCCAAATCGGTGAGCTCCAGGCAGAATCAGACGGTCGAATGATATTCTGCTCAAGCATTTTTGCTATTTGATCTTTAACTTCTTGTCGGTGGACGTAAGGGTACCGGTAACTTTTTGTATATACAGGGACTTCATCCGTGGTTTTAATTCGGTGCTTAATTTTATTAGTGAAGGTCAAAGGTTCGCCTTCGATGTAAAATACATCCGCGTAACGTGAACACAAAGTTTCTAAATTAGCAAGTTCTTCGGGATTTAAATTATCGGTTCTAAGTCGCGATAGTACTTCAGTTGCACGCTCTGACAAATGCTCAGTGCGTTCGCACTCTAATGCCCGGTTCCTATATCCACAAAACGATCCGTTTTAGTAACGAACAGTTACTTTTTTAACCAGACGTAAGCTGAAACTGTTCCTATAAAAAACGCATCGTAAGGCAAGTTACCATTAGTTAGTTACTAACGGATGGGAGGGCTACCAGCTACGCTCCATTACCATAATGTATGGAGATAGTAGAAAATGGTGTTCCTATAAAAAAAATTAAACGTCAGTTGACTGTCAAAGTAACCATCCGTTGTTCGTTTCGCTACCAGCGGAATTTGGCGGGTTAACTATAATTTCTCGAGGTCAGACAGATTGATTTTACGCTGCAAAATTTTATTAATCCAATTAGCGTAGCGTTTGTATTCTCTTTGAATCCAATATCATGTCGAGTAGACGTGCGCAAATCATTACGCGAACGTGTGATACATTACACCATTTCATCACGCGGTCGCGTAATATTACCCTGTAATATCACGCGTGATGTTCGGTTGGTTGCTGATGTTCGGTTCACCTTCACTGTGATGATCGGTCGGGCCGTGGTTTTCGATTGAGAGAGACGAGCGAGACCATCGCGCGGCGACTACCACCATCCATCACCCATTATTTTGTTACCTTTGATCATGTCTAAAATTATGACGATCAACAAAAATGACGTCAGGCCAGTCTTTGTATTAGGTATTTTACAAATTACTTAAAAACGATTTCGCATGAAATTACGGAAGCGTTTCGAAAAATTCAATCAAAACATTGCATTTCACTATGGCGAATATAACCGAAGCGTGCGTGCACCGTATTCTATTCAGAATAAGGTTGACAATCAGGTAGGCACTTACCTATTGGATAAAAACAAATAGCTGAATATTAATAAATACTCATATCTCATCACGCGCTCGTCGCTTCGCACACGCGTTGCCGCAGATCGTGCTGTTTCTTTCGCTCGGTTATTCGACTTGTTCGAGCGCCGCCGGCGCCGTGTCGCGCCGCGCGTCGGTTCAGCGCGGGTGATGGATGGGTGATGGGAGGTGATAGGTGATATTTGATTTTACCGCGTGATGGAAAGTAATTCATTACGCGGCTGGGTAATATTACATCTTATCATTACAAGCATTCCTTACACACGTCTAATGTCGAGTTCTAGCGACAGTGAGAATGAAGTGTTCGAAGTACTCCATATGTTGTCGGACGACGAAGAAGTAACATCAAGTCGCAAAGTTCTGGAAAGGGTGGACCATTTTAATATGTTAGATTCATATGAGTTCCAAGTACGGTTCCGACTTGATAAACCGGCTGTAGAACTCCTATTGACCGAAATTCACCCTCATTTGCGAGTAACAGGAGCCAGGTATGTATAAACATAAACATATTCACATAATATCTTTGAACATGACATGGCTTCCTAATCTAATCATCAGTTTCTCATTCATCTCAAAGAATTTCAATCAAAAGGAGTTTTGGCGGGAATCCGATAGTGAGACGTTGTTGGTTTTGTATTATTTTCTCAAACTTGTGTTTCTTCGAGTGTTAATGTGTAATATTGGTGGAATATTACGTAATCATAGTGTTCGTTAACGTGCACGAGGACTGTAGGCGAATGATATAAAGTCAAAAAAAGTGTCATTCATTTCGCATTTTATCCAAAACTCCCAGGAAGTTTCAGTAAAGCATCCACTAGGTACTTTACTGAACACAATTCAGTTTTGACTAGTTACACTTTGACTATTTAAATAATTGACTTGACTACTTGACCACGAGGATTGCTGAAATGCTGTGACTTTCCGATTGTGAACATAAGAAATTCTTAAATAATAAAATACTTGACACTGGCTTCACAAACCGTGGGAAGCCATAAATAAAACAAAAGAAAATCAATAAATTGTGGTGATAAAATGTGGTTCTAGTGATTTCAGATTTATATTGATAGAACATTCTCTTTGTTTGTGCAGGAATCATGGAATATCTCCATTGCACCAACTACTGCTGACACTTAGGTTTTACGCATTGGGTACAATGTTGCTGTCAGTAGCAGATTTCACTGGTGTCGCAAAATCATCAGCTTGTCGTATTGTGCGTGATGTTAGCTATGCCATAGCAAAGTTATACAAGAAATACATTTTCATGCACAATAACACTGAAGAGAGTTTTTATGAAATAGCTCGGTTTCCTCGTGTGCTTGGGGCACTTGATGGAACACACATTCGAATTCAATCACCAAGTAAATACCTACAACTTAACATTATAGCAAATACCTAGAACATTATAATGCAGTCCAGCTACTTATTTACTATACTTACTATAACTTTTATTGCAATGTAAATATAATTATGTACATAATGTACCTATAATTTGTCTATAACATTCTACAGTTCTGTTTAAATATAAGATTCACAGATTGGAGAAGAATTTAGAAACCGCAAAGGATATTTTTCAATCAATGTCCAAGCAGTGTGCAATGCCAACTTGCAATTTATGAATGTAGTGGCTCGCTGGCCGGGCTCTGCTCATGATGCCACTATTTTTAATAATTCCGAGCTGCGAGGTAAACATTTTATAGGAAATATTAATATAGAGCAGATTTACTACATACATGTAAATAGAATAATATATTATATAGTATTTGATTTCAGCACAATGTGAAAATGGAGTATTTGGTAATAAGTGGTTACTAGGAGACAGTGCATATCCTCAAAAAAGTTACCTATTTACTCCATTACTGAACCCAGAGACACGAGGTCAAGAATTATAAAATGAAGCCCATATTCGGACTCGAAATACGATTGAAAGGTATGTGGGTGAGAGATATTATGTGTATAAAAAGAGTATGTTTTGATGTGCTGTTCAGTACATATACCTAGTGTTTTAAATGTACCTATTTGATTTTGTTGTAGATGTTTCGGAGTTTGGAAGAGGCGTTTTCCAGTGGTTTCATTAACAATGAGGCTAAGCTTGCTAAATGTGCATGCAATTATAATTGCTACTGCTGTCCTGCACAACATGTGTCGGATGCGCAGCATAGGTGACGTACCTCCTGAGGTTGAGATACCCCCGGAGGACACTGATGAGCCGCAGATTAATGGAGAGACAAGCCTAGCGAGCACCGAAAGAGCAACTTTGATTGCAGACTATTTTAATAAGTATGTGTGATGGATTAAACTATGTTTAGTAAATCATCCTCTACCTATACTTGGTTCTGGCCTGCAATGGTCATTTTCATACCATATAAGATGTTATGAATAATGTTTCTTTATTTTTCAGTTTGGGATAATGGACTTGGTGGCTTAACGATAGAGGAGGTCAACACCTACACCCTGTTTATCAAGTTGAACTTATTTATTTTATGAGGGAAACATCCTTTTTTCAAACTCAAACCATAATCAATTACTGTTTAATTTAATTCATCATACTTTATGTTTTTATGATTCTCTTTGTTAGCGAGAATTAGCTGTTTGACTTGTAAAAGTGTGAGTAAAATTGAGTAAAATTGCCTATTTACAATAAATGCTTTGACTTTGACTTTGAATAAACAAAAACAAATAATTCTACGACATGAGTTTTTATTCACTGGTTTTCCTAGCTTTCAATATATCTATTTCCAAATCAATTTTGATGGTTTTTCTTTCATAATATTTGGCTATTGCCAAATAGCATTCACGGCGGGCATCGTCTTGATATTTATTCATCTTCTTACCTGTGTAAATAAAGAAAATATGTAGTATACACTTAGTTTAAAGTTATGTGTAACTATAATATATCAAGCTTTGATGGGATAATATTAAAGAAGTATAGATAGGTGTACCTCTGCTGGTTTGCAATTCTTTTTTTATTTTGGACATTCCATACAAGCTTCTGGGTTTTGTAGTGAATTCCACATTTCTCTTATTTGCTGTAAAATGTAAATAAAAGTTGGTTACGCAATTATTATGTACATATTCCTAATTTATATAATTATACAATAACAAAAGTGTATTGTATATTGAGCCTTCTCCATTTGTAAATAAACTAATGATACCCCATACTCATGTATGTCACAGCCATGTGAGTTCAAGTTTATGTTAATAAAGCTAATGAATCATAACTATTATTATTCATTTATTTATACACTAGCAGCTTGCTGATGTGTGTATACTTATATTGTTTCAGTGCACTTATTTTAGATAGTTGTCTAGACTATTATAGCTTGTACTGTACACTTCACAGTTGACAGTTTGAGTGTGTACTGTACTAGAACACTTGGACATATTATGTGCCTACACAATAAAACTAAGATGATATTATGTAAGTGATCCACCAATCTGCACCGGGCCCCTGTCGTGGGCTATGGATTAATAATTATGAAAATAATAAAATAGTACCTATGTAAGTACCTTCACTTATAGGTATTGAAAAATATTTAGGTTCTGGTGTAGTAAGGTTGACACACAAATCTTGTACTTGGGAGAAATCATCAGAACCACCACCATCAGCGCCAACACTGTCAACCAATACCACGTCTTCATCCTCTTCAACATGCGACACTCCATCACCACCAAATGGCACTTCAAACCCAGTGCATGTTGATCCCAACTGGCCTGCCACTCTATCCAGAATTTCATCATGGGGTATGAAATCAGGTTTACCACCACCAGTCTGTATTGTTAAATTATTATTTTTGTTAAAATACAATTAATAGGTAGGACCTACCTACTTATTCAATATGAGTGGCTTTAGGTTTAATTGACTTGACACATGCATTACTAATAGCCAGTTATGGTGCAAAGTATACTATTCCACCAAGAAGAAAAAGTTTCCTCACCATCAATTATGTTATGGAATGAAAGAGTCTCCAATAGTTGTAGAATAAACACATCGCCTACACTACAGCCAATGTTTAGATTGATGTGTCATAATGTACCTAAGTACTTACCTAAAATATTTTTCAGGTAGGTATGTACATAATATAGAATAATATGTAGAGGTAGGTACCTATGTGAGATAATTAGGTATGTAGTGCCTAGCAAGTCTTTTATAGAGATAGCTTATACTTAACCTTTAAACTATTCATACGTTCTTGTTGGCTCTTTTTCCGAGCTGCTTTTTTTAAGTTGTCCCATTTGGCTTTTAGCTGATCTTTTTGCCGCGGAAATTTGCCATTTTTGGAGTTGTATTCGTTTGTAATTGCGACCCAGGCTTGTTCTTTCAGCTTGTTTGAAGAAGCGTTCGTCTCCTTGCTAGAAATTATAGGTCTGCACAATATAAGGTCTACTAGCAGAGACACCTCGTCCTTGCTCATTGGCTTTTTTGTTTTCTGTAACACAACACAACATACAAAGATTGATCTTCCTTGAATGAAATGAAATGGTACCTAGGTATAACTTTGGAATAGGCGTGGCGAAAGATTTTGAAATCTTCTTCCATAATGGTGGTACATATTTACTATTTACGGAAAAACCTTTATTTCGGTAATAAACTTGAGTTTACCAAGTTTAAAATCATTTATCTAATATTTTTTCAAATAGTGCGCCTAAACAGCTCGCCGGTGTCATGGCGTCGGCTCTGACGTCACGCTTAGGTAAACATGTCATTATTTCTATACGTTACGTACAATTTTTACAAAATATTTAAATAATTAGTGTGATAAAAATGAATTCCGAAGTTTATAAGTGGTGTGCAGTACCGCAGTGTAAAAACACATCAATAAGAACACCCAACAATGTGTTTGTACATGTTCTAAACAAGAAAATAATAAGAGTTAAGTGGTTAAAGCTCGCACGGCGAAAGTTCTGTGAAGACCACTTTGATGTGAGTATGTTATCATGTAATGATAGGTCTTAAAATGTTTGTTGGACTTGAAATAGTTGAATTAATGAGGCTATGGAATAACTAATTTATTGAGGTTATGTTTGTTTTGGTCTTGGCTATCATCTTTATCAAATTTATTAGTTTTCTTTTTTGAGTTGCCAAATGACATGGAAACTTATATTATCATGGAGTATCATGTGATGGGATCAGTATCACCAGTACGTATGAAACCAGAATGTATGCCCCATAAATGTATATGCCAATCATACAGAAAAACACGAACATCCGACACAACTAAGCGACCCTATATAGCTAAGAAACGAAGAATGATGATTCTAGAAGTGACTTACACAGAGGTCTTCACGTTTCGGAACTCAGACGAGCAAAATTCTTTATTTGTTGTGAGGAAATCGCCAAACATTAATATATCAATCCTAGGCAAATTAGAGCTATTTGCCTTACAACGCTTGGTTCTATTGTTATATTGTAGATTAAAGTCGATAAATCACACGTATTTGACGTGTGTATTGATAAAAAAGAACACTCCATAAGCACAAAACAGTATTCTCAACAACAAAATACAGTGGTATCAGCGGAGTTTACCTAAGCGTGACGTCATGCGCTGTGATTGGTGTTTCAATCAAAATGGCCGATTGCAATATTTTAGTGTTTTATTTTATTGAAAATCTTAATAATCTGATTATTTTTAATAAAACTTAACCAGTGTTTTAAATTATTTTTGTATGTAGATTGCCCGAAAATGATTAAATCGACCATTCTTTGATACTGTCGTCACGCCTATTCTATAGGTAGGCAGGTAGGTACTTACCAAAGTGATATCCATATCTATGTAGGTAGGTACTAAGACAAATATTTACAATATAATAATTAAATACTTTCAATTCAACATAAGAAACACATTAAATTTTAATTTATGTTACATGGCGCCAGTTTTGCGTTTCGTTCACTCCCTCTGCACTCTGCACCGAAAATAGAAATATTTTGAAATAATATTAATTTACTATTTTTGATGAATGAAATTACTTTTAACGATTAATTCATTACATAATGACTAAACTGTATACATTTCTATTAATAACGCAAGAATTAGTAAAAAAAAAACGTAACTTTCGGTTTACTATATATTTTTGTTTCTTGATGTAAAGAAACGCAGGGAGGACCATTGGTAAGAGGTCTACCTACGGATGCTCGTCGCACGTAGGCGGAGTAAAACACTTGTGGAACACCTAGTAACGATCCGTTAGTAGTAAGTAGATAACGAATGGTTACTGTTACCAATGACGGATCGTTAAATATAGGAACCCGGCATAAGTTGAACATGTCAGCCGACACCGGTCGGTCCATGGAAAAGATTACGTCATTGGGTGAATCGTTCGTAACTTCAACCCAAGCTCGATTATTTTCCGCCGCGGTCAAACAATCCGTTACGATGCAATTGCATATCGTTTGACTCGACACGATGACGTCACCATCTAGACAATTAATCGGCAACCGTACTAATTTAGACGAATGAGCTGGTATAATGTCTTCATATAAATTGACGTTACGTGAATCATAAATTTGCAACGGGATTCTCGCGTTTCTTGTAGTTAAAACCTTGTTCTTAAGATCTATATTAGACTCCCAAGTGGTAAGTAAGTCTAGTCCGATTAAACCGTCGAAGTACTGATGGAAATCGTAGACGAAAAGTGTCATGTCGCCTTCTTCTTGGTATTCCGCGAAACAAGGTAAAGTAATGGAATGCTTATGCGTGCTAGTAACATTAGAATTCGTCACTTCAAAAGGTTCATAGTTTAAGGGCACGTCATAGAAATAATTTTGGACAGCTCGAGGGCTTATGAAAGATTGGTTGGCCCCTGTATCCACTAAAAATTTTAAAGGTGGTTTACAAATTTGAATATACATCAGCTGTCTTTGTGTCTGTAAATTTATTTCTATTTTAGTTTGTCGGAATTCGAACTCTTCTGAAAATTTTCCTTTTCTGAGGTGGGGTTTCCTAGTTCTTCTACAACCGCCGGTTCAGGGTACGAGCACTCGTAACTACTAAAATCGTAGTACTCAGGACATTGGTCGTACGCGTAATAGTATTGGTCGTGGTCAGAATTATGATTATCGTGGTCATACTGTATGTCGTAATCGTAACCGTAACCTGACTCGTTGAAGTTGACTTCACGTGTTTTAAAATAGTTACTTGGAGGCGGGTTACCATGCTTCCTCCAATCATGGCCCGTGAGTGGCAAAGGCCGGGGCACGTAATGGCTTACACCGCTCATAGGACGTGGGGTGTTAAAATTAGAGGGCTGGTTTTGAGGTCTATTAGGCATTCTAAAACCATTGCCTTGGTAATTAGGCGGGGGTGCGCGGAACATTTGTTGTGTGCGCGTGGGACCACGGAACTGCTGCGCCTGGTTATGGTTAGGCCTCCACCCTTGCGTAGCTTGTGGCGGCATGGGCGGCTGGCGGGACGCATTATAAATCGGTTGCGTCGATGGACCGGGCATATGGAAAGCAGGCGCTCGCATCATAGAGATGCTATTAAAAGGGACTTTAAAATTATTAGGTATTGGTGCCTGCCAGTCTTTCTTACTAGAACCACCCTCGTTGCGTTGTTGAATATAGAGGGTGTTAAGCTCCTCTTGTACGAACTGGAGGGCTTTTTCCATGCTTTCGGGACGCATGCAACGAATTCGGGAACCTAATGGGTCCCTAAGGCCGCGTAAGTATGACTGCAAAGTTAATTTTTGATAAAGGGATCGTTTGGCCTCAATGGTGGTAGGTATGGACTCGTGAAGCGAGACATACGTCATTATGGTGCTGAACAAATTCTGACAGCGCTCATAAAATTCCTGCGGTGTGCCGGACCCTTGAGTTAACAGGGACAGGTCGTTATATAAAGCGGTCTCGTCGCGATGGTCTGCGAAATTATTTATTAAGGCACTACGTATACCGTTCCAAGTGTCCGGGATACCATTTGAATTAATAAGTCTAGCCGCGGGCCCTGTTACCTTATTTAAAATGCCGTTAAAGAGCGCTAAATTAGCTAGCTCTTGTCCTGCCTCTTCACTATAATGAGTAGTTACCAACTCGTCACACAAATTTATAAAACGTGTCAGGACATGTGGGTTTCCGTCAAATTCAGGTAAAAGTCTGAGGGACTTGAAGATTATGTCTACCTGGTCAGACATTTTGGATAGTTCAGGGACAAATTCCTCAACTGGTTCTAACCCTCTAAATTCGTCTATAATGCTAAGTCTATGATCTAATCTATTACTATCACTACGTCTACGCCTACTAGATTCTCGTGGATGAAAAATCTTGCAAAATATTAAACACTAGTTACACAGGAATGCGCTCCGGTTGCGCGATTTATGCACGTGGCGCAAATTCCTACGTATACGCTTTGATATAGAAATAGAATAAACGATACCGAAATTATAACGAACTATAAAATACACATACACAGAATAAAATCACTGAATTTAAGGATTTATGAATAAGGATGGCAAATACTTGAAAGATTCAAGGTACTCACATAATATATTCCTTTGACGAATCGAAGTTTAGATTCTCCTCAGCCGCAACCACGTGGATGTAGGTTCTGGATCGTTGAAGGGGGATCGAAGTGAAGATTCCCTAACCCTAAGACGATCCTACCGACTGCGCCAAAAATATATGGTCGCAGCGAGGATCTCAAAAAAATATATTTTATTTTAAACTTATTTAATTAAAAAAAGAATTCTTACAATTAATTACGAGCTAAAAGACAATGTAATGTCGGACCGAAGTAAAGTCATAAAGTGAATCGAACAATAATGCCGCGGATGAGGTAAACGCGGGCCGAAGAGGCGGGGGCTGCATCAGCACCTCGTGGCTATTCGTTGACGTCAATGGCAGGATTGCAAGGGTGCAGTTTACATAGGGCTGCCATGCATAACAAGGTACTTAAAGAAATATTATTAAATAATAATAACGAATTTAATGAATTATTCTTCTTGTTCTTGAACGTAACGTAATATTTCAGAAATTTCATTTTGATTATCCTCCGCTTCCCTTGGAGGTTCCGGTGTTGATGTAGGTGCAGTTTGTGCTGGAATTAACGTATCGCTGAAATTGCTTTGGCGTGAGGTAGAGTTGCTTAAATCCGTTGAATAGGCACCGGTATAATACCCATACTGACCTGGTAGTTGGCCCATATCAGCTTGAAATATAATATTATTGATAGCATGTTTTACTAGTGTAAATGTTCGCGAGTCGTATTTTTTCAATTCATACGCAATGTGGGTCCCAAAAGAAGTGTAACAGTCTTCTTCCTTGGATAGATATTGTACACTGTGCTTGAGTAATCCCACTGCTTCTGATAATGTGGTAGTGTCATCGTTATTACGACGCCTTTTATTTCTGAATGATGTGTTGTGCTGTTGTTGTGTGGATGAGGCAGAATTCCTGGGTGTTTGTTGTATGGAAGATGAAGAATTACTGGGTGCTTGTTGTGTGGATGATGATGCATTACTGGGTGCTCGTTGTGTGGATGATGATGCATTACTGGGTGCTTGTTGTGTGGATGACGATGCATTACTGGGTGCTTGTTGTGTGGATGACGATGCATTACTAGGTGCTTGTTGTGTGGATGAAGTCAAATCACTAGGTACTTGTTGTGTGGTTGAGGCAGAATCACTGGCTAATTGTTCATCATTTGATATAGATTCATTCACATTCTGGGTGTTGTAGCTGGTAGTTATCTGAAAAATAAAATAAGAAAAACGTTTACTTAGATGAAATAATTTGTTACAGCTACCCGAGACTGAAAATCAATGGATGGCCGTTGCAAAAGAATTTGAAGAAAAGTGGATCTTTCCTCATGCAATAGGCGCAATGGACGGCAAACATGTTTGCCTTCAAGCACCATTAAATAGTGGAACGGAATTTTACAATTATATACAATATTCTAGCATTGTATTGTTAGCATTAGTTGACGCTGACTACAATTTTATGTACGTAAATGTTGGATGTCAAGGGCGCATATCAGATGGAGGTGTTTTTAAAAACACTACCTTGTACAGGAACCTTGAAAACAAAAGCCTAAATTTACCGAATCCTGAAATATTACAAACTCCTTACAATGTGAAGGTACCCTATATAATTCTGTGTGATAAAGCATTTGCTCTCGGTGAATATACCATGAAACCCTTTTCGGGTAATCCAGAAAGAAGATCTATTGAAAGAATATTCAATTATCGTCTATCAAGAGCAAGGAGGGTAGTTGAGAATGCATTTGGAATACTGAGTTCGGTGTTTCGAGTACTACGAAAACCAATGCTTTTGGAACCGGAAAAAGCTACAAAAATTGTATTGGCAACTGTTTATTTACACAATTTTTTACGAAAAAGCAGACTATCAAATATTTACGCACAGACCAATGCATTTGACTCTGAACTGCGAGGAGAGCTTGTTCCAGGTGCATGGCGACAAGACCAACAGCAATTAACTTCTTTTTTTCCTTTAGACAGTGTACCTAGGTCCTAGGAGATCGCCCAATACTCCTACTCATATACGTTTACATCTGGCGGAACACTTTGTTAAAAATGCCCCCCTTGAGTGGCAAAATAATCACTGAGTTCTAATGTGACATATATATTAAATAGAACGTGTACTACCTACACGGATTAACGTAGACTAAAATATGTATAATAAAATTGAAAAAGCCTCATAAAGCAGCTGGTCCATTTTCTCAGACACCCGTATAAATATAATAACGTTAATAACTAATCGTAATTACTTACAGTAGTCTCCGTTGTTGGCAGAGGTTTGTCCTTATCATTTAGAAAAGTAAAATATTCAGATGCAAACCACTTCGATATATATTATACATCATTAGCTCCTGTAAAAAAAAAGATATGAAAATATATAGGCTATTATAAATATTATGTCAATTTACAATGCGAAAATACAATGTGTAAATAAACAATTTAAAAACTTACCTGATCCTGTTACTAAACTTTTTTTATTTTGCTCCTTTCTTTTCTATCAGTTGCTAATAAAGTTGTCATCTTTTTTTTTAATTCACCTATTGGAATTTTCAGTTCATTTGAAATTGCCTTCCATGCATCTTGGCGTAAATCGTTATTTCGATAATCAGTTAGTGTGCTATCCCACAAGACCCGGTGAAATTCATAAAGTTGAATCAATCTGACAATATTTTCATTATTGAAACTCGAAGAACACGCGTGTTTATTCATTTTGCCGTCCAAATATAGCGTAGCCGGCCGCGTGCGTTCTCTTTGACGCGCGACCAAAAACCGACTGACGGTGGCTCGCGCTGCGAGTTGGCTCGCGCGGTACGCGTACTACAAGAGTGAACGCGTAGCTGCAGGTATGGACTAGGCGTTCCGGATACGCGTAAACTGAGTACGCGTACCAAGGTACGCTCAATCCGTACGCACCTTAATGATTTCATACAGCTGTGCTTTTATCATCGTAGGCAAATAGGAAAGTCCTTTATTTGTGATCCAAGATTGCATTTCTGACTTAGTACTGGACATTGTAGGTGCCTTATCGATCTGCACAGTATGGTAGGAGGCATTATCCATGACAACAATTGACTGTGGAGGCAGATTTGGTATTAATTTTTCTTTAATCCACTTATTAAAATTAACTTTATTCATCTCATCATGATAATCACCTGATTTTGATTGTGATCTAAAAATCAGCTGAGCATTGGGTATAAAGCCCATGGCACCACCTGCGTGAACGATAATCCACCGTGGTCCTTTGGAATCTGAGGATAAAACGCCTTCTTCAGTTTCACTTTGCCAACATTTTCCAGCACAATATGTAGCGTGTATAAATGTCTCGTCTAAATAAACAACTGGCCGCCGAGTTTCAAGACGATTTTTTCTCAATTCTTCCAAGTATCGATGACGCCAAGCGACGATGTCATATCTCTCCATCATAACCTTTCTTTTGGATTTACATTTTTTGAAATAAAATCCCATATTTTTTATAACTCTCCACAAAATGGTGCGACTCCCTTTATAATCTATGTCATTTCGCATTTTTTTTTTTTTTTTAACGTAGCCCCACACTAGGATTGCTCCTGTATCGTGGGTACCGCTTACAGACATATAATTTCACATACACAACACACCCAAACCAGAAACGATTTCATTCAATAATTTTGTCAATGTAGGCAATTCCTTTCTTACGGCATAAAATTCATGTATTTTATGCCTTATAGCACACCGTTCGAAGTCATCCAGTTCGTGGGTTTTTCATCGAGGTCCACTTTTGCGCGGTGTTGTAATTTTTTTCGAAGTCGAAGCTGCCACCTCTCCTTCTTTGGTGATTTTCGATACTGTTTTTTTCAGATATTCCTAAAACAAAATTCGATATTTATTTATAACTTATATTTTTTAGTTGGTTTGACATCAGTCAAGTGCTTTTGTTCGTAGAAAAACGCACCCAAAAACCACTTTAAAAATAAATTAACTAAATTGAAATTGAAGTAGATACTTTTTTTCCATTTTATTTCTTTTTGGAGAGATAACTCTAGAAAACGATGTATAAATAGGTATTTCGGACTCTGGCTGCTGTCATTATTTTTATTTACCTTAATTAAAAGGTCGGGAGGAGATAATATAAAAGTAATTACAAGAAAATCTATTTGAGTTTAGTATACGATTATGGGCCTAATCAAACTGATGCTGGTAACCCTATTTTACTAACCTGTAATGGCGGCAACCCGAGCTTGGACACATCTTAATGGAATAAGTGGGGCCTCGTTACGTTTTTCTCTTTCACAAAAGTCTTTCACCTTCAACACCATCACTCTTTCACCACTTTTTAATGTTATAGGCATGATTTTCTCAAGAAATTACAATAAAACCTTGAATAACCTGGATAGACGTCACAGCGTGTTTACACTTTTGACAGACAGGGGTGCCAACAAAACGGCATAGGAACTATTTGATTAAACGCACTTTAGCTTTCCTGCCCAAATTCAACTGTCATTCAATTTTATTGTTGTATCACAACAGATTTACATCTAATTGACACGTTATGTGTTTATATTCATGTATTTATACATAAAGTGATCACTATTCTATACAATGTGTCTGGTCACCGGTGTCGGAGACTTAAGGGGGGTTAAATATGGGGATTTTTATCGACAAATCACTATCTCGATTTTCTCTTGGCCTCTCCATACTAAAATGGCAGCCATTTTGTTTTTTTTACTTCGCAGCTCAGACGCCTACACTGATTTAATCATTGCTATCGATGTAGACGTCTTAGGAAGACGAAAGAGGTATCATTTCAAAGCTAACAATGAAGACAATCAATTTTTGATACATTTTATTCAATATCTTTTTCACAAAATAACATAACAATATTAACAAAATAAAAATCGTATTTATTTATTGCATTTTTTTTAGTTTCTTAAATTTTTTATGAAACTAACCTGTCAAGCTATTTTTTTTTAATTGTTTTATCATAGTACAAGATATTTCCATTAAAATAAATCTTACATCAAGGTCCTAAGTTAAATATTTTCGAAGCTATGATGGTTTAAATATGACCCTTAAAAACTCTATTAATAGCACACGTCAAAGCTATGATGATTGGGATGGGAAAAGGCAAGAAAAGAACAAAGTAAAACCATTAATTATCATTTATTAATTTAATACCATCTAAACTAGGTACTACAGCCACGATTCAAAATGTCTTCCGTTTTGTTGTAGACAAGCAGTTGCCCTAATTGACACATGTTGTGTAGCTCTTTTTATCATGGCTTTGTCCGCCCTCATTACATCCCCGACTTGTAATATTTTTTCAATTAGTTCTTCTCTTGTGTTGGGCACGTTAACGTACACTTTCTGCTTTATTGTGCCCCATAAAAAATAATCTAGGGGTGTACTTCGGCAGATAATAATGTAATCACAACGCTAGGCGAGGGACGACTACCTGTAATTGTATCCTGACCTGAGTAGAGCCGCAATTTTGTCTCATTCACACCCTATACATGTCTCTTTCTAACATGTTGTCAAAGAACAGCTGCCTGTCTTACGACACGCCAATTGAATGTGGGGTCTTGAGTCTATTTTTTGACATGTGCTATTAATAGAGTTTTTAAGGGTCATATTTAAACCATCATAGCTTCGAAAATATTTAACTTAGGACCTTGATATAAGATTTATTTTAATGGAAATATCTTGTACTATGATAATACAATTAAAAAAAAATAGCTTGACAGGTTAGTATTCATAAAAAATTTAAAAAACTAAAAAAAATGCAATAAATAAATACGATTTTTATTTTGTTAATATTGTTATGTTATTTTGTGAAAAAGATATTGAATAAAATGTATCAAAAATTGATTGTCTTCATTGTTAGCTTTCAAATGATACCTCTTTCGTCTTCCTAAGACGTCTACATCGATAGCAATGATTAAATCAGTGTAGGCGTCTGAGCTGCGAAGTAAAAAAAACAAAATGGCTGCCATTTTAGTATGGAGAGGCCAAGAGAAAATCGAGATAGTGATTTGTCGATAAAAATCCCCATATTTAACCCCCCTTAAGTCTCCGACACCAGTGACCAGACACATTGTACGAATACATTTACTGTGAATTCACCACAAAAATGAGCTATCAAGGCAAAAATGGCTGCCATAAAATTCGTCATCGATTTTGTTCTTGACGAGAACTTGTGTTTGTAAATAGTTATATGGCTGAACTACATGCGTCAACGGTAACTAAACACATAATCTTCGGTTATTACTCACCTTTTACTTTGTATTTGGTCTTGAACACTGTGAATTTATTCCAATTTATTAAGAAACTTTCATCGGCCCGTGTTGTTGTTGAAAACACATTTGGCGTCATGTCTTCAGTGTTTAGAGTACTCCGTAAGCCCATGTTACTGGAACCAGAACCATCAATACAGGTAGTTAGAGCCTGTGTGGTTTTACATATTTTTTTGAGAATGAGCCAACATTCATCAACTTCATACAATCCACCGGGCACATTTGACTTGTTTGATGGTGATACTTTAATAAGCCCGGGGTCGTGGAGGGACCATATAACTGACAATCCAGCTTTACGTAATATGAGGCTTATTCCTAGGCGGTCTCCACGGAATGAAAGAGAAATAAGAAATGAGTTTGCAAAATACTTTCACAATTGATTTGTTTAAACATTAATTACAACAAAATTATATCTTAACCTTAAATTAAAATAAAAAGATTACACGAAAAATCATTTTTATAAGCCTTTTTACAACTAGGTACCTATTTACTCAAGCTAAGTAAAACCAGACTCACACACAAATACTGACATAATATACTTACCTACCAACATGCAACAAGAGAAGTTAATTAAATGCTTGTAAAATAAATTACGTATTGCTTACCTCAGTATCAATAGATGGGGTGCATTTGTAGATCGTTCCCAGAAAACTATCCATAAATGAGTAAGCGACCCATGTTGGTTGGTATAATACGAGTATATCAGATGAGCCTGCTCCTGATCTTTCGGATTTCTTGATTTTAGCTCTGTACCCCCTGTATGCAGACATCAAAGATTCCTTCTTTTTTTTTGAGTTCTTTTACTGTGCACTCTTCTCCTAAATTACTTTGAATATCGATCCATGCATCGTTCAGTCGGCTTTTGTTTTTATGCGAGGTATTTCTAGGGTCCCAAATACAAGGATTCATTTCGACGGTTCGGGGGCTACTTGCATTAAGCGACATTTTGTGAACTTTACAGGAGAGCCAATCAAAGTTCGCGTATTTAGAAAAAAAATCATTAAAAAAGAAGTATTCAATATTTTTTACAGCCGATGATACTGGGAGTTTTACTTTTAAATTAGTAATTATTTTGTATTCATAAAAAGTTGATATGCTTAATATTTCCTGAAATAAATGGCGGTTCACACAAAATGTACTTCTTATACAACATTTTAGAGAAAGGCAGAATGTTTGAACCGTACCGGGTCCAACTACTAGGTGCAAGAAAATAAGTTTAAATGTATCTATACTTGTCTATCTGAAGAAGGCTAATTGCATCAAACACCAAGTAACAATTTTAATAGATTGAAGCTATTTAGTTTAGACGTCAAGTTATTTGTGGATCAGTTAATTCATATTGACTTAAGTCAGCCTTCTGTTACAAATCGTATTGGTTGACATCAATTATCAGTTTGAATATTTTGTAAGCAATGGCGGTTCATACCTACTCCTACACATAGACAACTGTGATGCTGTGATGAACTGGGCAGACAGATTACTAATAGTGGTAGGTAGGCAATATTGAAGTACAAAATAAAAAACAGGATGTGAAGTTTGTGTATGGTTTAAACAGTTATATAAGTTTATAATTTAATTCTTTTATTTGTATAAGTACCTTAACTCTGTAACCTACCTCTGTTCGATTTATCATAGTATCCCACTTAGGTACTATTATACAACTCTGTACGTCTATAAGATACTTACTTAGGTCCTTCTTTTGATCAAAAGAGGACTGACTACCTAGGTACTACCCGATTAATCGGTAAATACCTATTTCGTTTCAGATTCAGTTTGTTTTACTTGTTTAAAAACTTTTTAAAGTAGGTATATCTTTCTAACTCTTTCCATTGTTTAGTAGCTGCAAATAAAATATCAAAATACACACATCAATAAAGTCTAAGCAACATGCATGATATTACAAATTTACCATTTAAATTAATTAATTTCCAAGTATTTACTCACTCAAAGTGCGTGGATAAGTAAACTTTTTTGTTATTGATGACATACCTACTGGCGGTTGTAAAAAAAATAAATCGATTATGTTTTGATTCTTCATAAAATTCAAATGACTGCGAATTTGTTTGAATTTAAGTGCGTTTTAATTGACACGTTATTCTTGATTTTATAATTTTACCAACCATTTAAATAAAGTTAGCGACAAAATTGAATCGTTAGATATTCTTCACGTCATGGAGCGACGTCATTTGACGGCAGATGAAATGCAAAGAGCTGTAGGGATGTTGCAAGCGGAAAGTAAGTAATCAATCTCAGGTATCTCGACATTTTGGCATTCATAGAAGTGTTATTTGTCGTCTTTGGCAGCGCTACAATAATACAGGGGAACCACCGATACGTCACGGGAATCGCGCTCGTCGAAATGAATGGTGTAGAGAACGCATAACATGGACCCAGGAACAATGGGATAAAATTATGTTTTCCGATGAGTCGCGATTCGGGTTTAGGCTCAGGCCTAAACCCGAACGACGGTTTCTCACTGAACGAACTGACGGCACCCTTCTTGTATCAGACAAGAAGGGTGCGAGTGTACCGTCGGCCCGGAAATACTGAAAGGCTCAGGTGCGTTCAGGAAGTTCATCCACACAGCGGCTCAACAGTTATGGTATGGGCGGGTATTATGAAGAACAGGCGAACTGAGCTCGTTTTTGTAAATGGAAACATGAACGCTTAAAATTACGTTGAGGATATTCTCAGACCTTATGTCCATCCATTTGCACAAACCTTTGTCTCCGATTTTACGTTAATGCATGACAATGCGCGTCCACATACAGCTCGGCGAACCAGTGAATACTTGGCAATGAAGAAGATGCGGGTATTGCCCTGGCCTGCACAATCGCCACACCTCAACCCCATCGAGCACGCATGGGACATGCTCCAGAGACGTGTTTTGAAGGACTTGGACGGAGTGACAACAACCCAACAACTGAAGGATTTGCTACAAATCCATTGGGAGCGAATACCGCAAGATGACATAAACAGTCTCATTAATTCAATGAATAATCATTGCCGACAAGTTCTGAATAGCAGAGGAGGCCCATACTTTGTATTAAATTGTCCTATTCTTTCACAATAAATTCATTTTCTTTAGAAATTTCATTTTGTAATAATTTTAAAAATTAAATATATACAACGTTGTAATGTGAAGAACCATCCTAACATTTAAATTAGTACATGTTGCTTAGACTTTTTTGATGAGTGTAGGTATAAACAAACATTATAAAGGTATTTTTTTTTTTTTATTTATTACTGCATAACACAGATTATACATAATATCGCTATATGTTAACCACTAATATAATAATTATTAATGAATTTTTATAGTGCTACACTATATTACACTAGTGGTACACACACAATAGGGCCTATATTTTGCAGACATCTTATTACACTATTACAAAAATTTCCTGTCGGATTCCTCACTAGGCAGAGCCTGTATCGAGGAAGCCTGGATTCTACATTCGGTATTTCCATTTAAAATTTTCGAATCTCAGCAGACAAACGATTTACAAATTTACAAAATTTACATGACAATAAATATACATGTCTAATTATATGTATTTAACTTTTAATATTTATTAGCTCCTCCGTTTCATCATAATTTAATGAAGCTAGCCATTTATTAACTACTCTTTTGGCCTCCCTCACAGAGTTATTCCTAATATTACAATACTTGACGACTTTATTGTAAACATGATGTCTAACAAAGTCACCAAACCGTTGTCCAAACCTAGTGTTAACGGTTGGGGTGGTCAGCCGGAAAACTCTACGCTTCTTCAGCAATTCATAATCACAAGAGGTTAAAACAGATTTATGGACTGACATTGATGTTTTCAGCATGAAGAGTTGACGCACACTGAGTACTCCAGCGTCTTGATATAGAGCAGTGGTTGGGTACCTATAAGGCTTGCGAAGCATAACCTTCAAAACCGAGCGCTGGGCTCTCTCTGCCTGGATAATAAAAGTTTTAGCTGCACTGCCCCAACATGTAATACAATATACAATCAGAGACTGACACAACGCGTAATATACCGCTGTAAGGGTGTCAATGGATGCTATATATCGCAGATTTCGCATTACGTTAATGATCTTTCTTATTCTGGCTGAAAGAGAATCAATGTGCACTCTGAACGTAAGGTTCTCATCAATGTGGACTCCGAGGTATTTGGTAACTTTGGTGCGTGAGAAAGATTTACAAGAACAGGGGCCTTACCATGACCTCTTATTGCGATCCATTTGCAGACCTAAACAGAATCGTTCCACTCACGTTCGACTCAGTCGTACCGTAACGTCTTATTTTGACATCTTGCCGCTCAGTTTAGGTTGCCGCCATTTTAAATCTAAAGGATTTGACGTCTACCTTTTTGATATCGAAAGGCAGGTATTACTATTATTTAATGTTTCGTTCATTCATTTGGAACTAACCTACTTCTTTTGACCTTTTTACCAATACTGAACCGCTTAGTTGTCATAATTAGCGGCCCAAGAAAAGTTACATATTTTCTCACCAAAACTGAATCGTTTTGGTACATACTACACATGCACATGCCCAAGACTGGCGAAACCCGAGGTTTCGACCCGTGGTGACTTCGTCAGATGAACCGTAATCATCGCGGCATCCGCCACGGTCACAACTTCAACAATACGAGCCTTTTATTCTGAGAATACGAGTTGTAGCCCCGACCGTCAACGAAACCTCTCTCGCCTGGACGAGGAATCCTAAGATGTTGGACTCACACGAACAATAACAACATCGAGTTTTGGTGGGAATCCTATAGTGAGACGTTAGTTTTGTATTTTTTCACAAACTTGTGTTTCTTCAAATGTTAATGTGTAGTATTGGTGGCATAGTAATCAATTAGTGTTCGTTAACGTACATGAGTGTGGGCAAATGATATAAACCCAAAAAGCGTGTCACTTCGCATTTTTTCCAAATCTCCCAAGAAGTTTCAGTAAAGCATCCACTACTTTACTGAATCGTGACTTTGACCATGTAAATACTTAATATATTTACAAAAAGCGTGTCACTTCGCATTTTTTCCAAATCTCCCAAGAAGTTTCAGTAAAGCATCCACTACTTTACTGAATCGTGACTTTGACCATGTAAATACTTAATATATTTATTTATATCTAAACACTTAATGATTAATATTCCACCAATATTGCACATTAACACTCGAAGAAACACAAGTTTGAGAAAATAATACAAAACCAAAAACATCTCACTATCGGATTCCCGCCAAAACTCATGTACCCACCTAGAGGTACCTACTTTATAGCTTACAGCTCCACCACGGAGAGTTTTATCGCAAATGAGTGAGCGAGGAATGAACGTCAACCTTACGTAGACGGAAAGAGCTATAGACGATTGGTATCGGTAGTCTCTTTCCCACATTAAGGAGAAGACCATGAGAAGACTATTCATCTGTTACTCGTGACGGAAAAGGACAGCTAGTCTATATTTTGCATCTTGCTATAAGTAGGTAGTATCCAGCAGTCTGTGGCTCTGCTTTCGATACAGATAAAAAAAAAATATTTTAGCTATTCACGGTTTGTGCCATAGACGAAGTATCAATAGACTTGACAAAAGCGTATACCCGAAAGGGACACCTATGGTGCAATAAAATTGATAAATCGGATAAATTTAATACACGTTATTTAGGTGTAGCTCCAATCATTCGTGCGACATTCTAAAAGCCAAGATCGCTGGGTATCCCTATAAATCGGACAAATATAATACACGTTATTTAGGTGGTGCTCCAATCATTCGTGCGACATTCTACAATGTCAAGATTAGTTTGCTTCTGCAGCACAGCAATAAATTAGTGCATACGCTGACAAAAATAAAACATCATCGTACTATCCTACTTACTCCTTTGTCTATTTGTATTCAATTGTCTCTTTTCTTCCCCGGATCTTGAGTTAAATATCATATCTGTTGGATGAATAGTCTGAGGTTTGTGCATTTAGCCATAGATAATATTGTTCATTCATTCTAAGCTAAGCAATGCCAATCAGGGACATATTCATGGTATTTTCAAACCCCCCGATAATGGTAATTGATACATTGCTAAATACCGATATTTTCTTATTACCTATTTTGGGAATTAAAATACTGAACACGTGTGTAATCACATGGTACAGGTAAATAGGTACGCGCAAGCCACATTCTTCTCGTGATCGTCGGCGTGGAAACAATTTTCAAATGAAGAACTATTTCTGCTGTGTAAAAAAATGATGAATAAAGCCTCAATTGCAGCTTGAACATGGAAAGCTCAAACACACGCACATACAAGTAGGTACGCGCAAGCTGGGCTTGCACATGCAAAATTTAAAGAAAGTCTAAAAGTGTACAAGCCTCGTTTGTCGTTTGACGGCTCGTTTGGCGTAGTGGCTGAGCAATCGGACTGCTGCGCTAGGGGTTGCGGGTTCGATTCCCGCCTGGGACAAGTATTTGTGCGATCCACAAATATTAGTTTCTGGTCTGGGTGTGATGTGTATGTGAAATTATATGTCTGTGTGAAATTATATTATATGTCTATAAGCGGTACCCACGATACAGGAGCAATCCTAGTGTGGGGCTACGTTTTTATAAAAAAAAAAAACAAAAAAAAATAAAAAATAAGCCAAGCAAGCAGGTTTGCGCGTCATTCCGTTTTACCAACCACACACACACAGATCCCACAGTGTACGTGTACAAGCCGGCTTGCGCATGCAAAACTGTGGTGAAGCTTGTGCGTGTGGTTGGCCGTTGGCCGATGTGTATTTTAACCGATATTTGATATCGATACCTAGGTACCTCAAAAATATCAGTATTTCAGTGCCCGTTTTCGATCTCAATACGGTTATCTTTAAAAGTAGGTGATGGTACGAAATTAGTCGATCCCATTTAGGAACCTAAACTGGATAGAACCTAAAGAAAATCGTTTGCTATAAGGTGGGAGTAGGCCCCCAGGTATCTTTTACATATACAACCACTCCGCTATTTTGATTTAAAACTTTATCTGTTTTGTATGAGTTATATCCCGGTATTTGGGGAATTGTTAAAGAATCGTAAAGCCAACACTCCGTCAAAATCAAAACATCCATTGACATAACAATATTATCTAAACGCATAAGTGCTACTAAAAGAGTATCAAAATTTTTCTGGATGCTCCTAATATTAAGAGAAAAGATTTTAAAATTATGTTCAGGGGTGAGTATTATTTTGCAATTTGTTAAATCAGGTACTAATTCACATTTAATTTTAATAGAGTCTAAATCGGAACAATAATCGTCGGTGAACATCATTGTAACTTTAAAAATTTGTCCAGAAACCAGATAGAGCTGTTAACAATATTATGTCCTTCATTATAAATGTCTAGGCAGAGTATATATTTATGAGTTACAGGATGCTTATATTTTGCGGTAGCAAACGTATTCACAGAGACCCAAAAAATCGGATACGATGTAAATTCATTAAAACAGAAGCAACTATGAAACGTACATTTTGCATTGCAATTGGTTACACAAAAATGACACAATATTTGGAACAAGATAGTATTAACAATAACAAAGGACTCTGTGAAGGTGAGCGTTAACATTAGTAAGAACAACACTGAGCAAGAACAGCGAGTCACAACTGTTTGTAACACGGATGACACTTGACCAATTACAAAAACACAAAAAGTGCGAGTACTACGGACACATATAATTGGAGAGGATGAACAAAAATAGGAGAAACCGTAATGAACCACAGGGATGACAAAAGTTATTTCACTTTTGATTATTGGCAAAAGCTCACGAACTTTCAGCAGTTGAAGACGGTGGGAATAAGTGGTCCAGGTCTTTATAAGACGATATCGGCAAGGCTCCTTTTCCCTCTCGTTGCCTGACATAGATAACACCATTTGTGCACCAGCAGAAAGCATAGCCGAATTGTTTAGCTCTGGATCTGGTGTCACGAAACAAAATTCTGTTTTCTTTAGTCAGCCTTTCGTTAAAAAATACCTTACTGGGAATGCCGGCCACCTCTAAGTCAGCACTGTTGATATTTCTGCGCGATTTAGCAGCTTTCAGCAACTGGTCGCGTTTCGAACGACGAAGAATTCGTACCACCACTGGGCGCGGCATTCGAGCTCTATCCTCAGGCAGTGCCGTGTTCACGGATGGTCTGCGTGGGCCCACGCGACTAACCCAATCCAGGTCTCTATCCTCTAGGTCTACGCCCACCTTCCTGGCCGCCACGAGGACAGTATGATAAAGATTTTCAGACGTGCTCTCCGGGACCCCAGCTATTTCTATTTCATTTCTCAGATGAAATTGTGCTTGTGCTTTTAGTTCATTCTGGAGCTGAATCACGGTGCCCTGTAAAGCGTCTACCTCATTATCACGTTTTTCTAAATTCCTCAATCGCTCATTAGTGTCAGCCCACTTAAGCATCATTTCGTCCATTCTTTCACTATTATAAGATAAGGACTGGGTCAGGTCATCCAACTTAGATTTGACAGAAGAGAACTCAATTGTGAGCAAACGTAATTGTTCAGTAAGCTGGCTCATCTCCGAACCCGTGGAGTCTGTCTTCTTACGGGTGGTAACATTGTCAAGACCAGCCCGAACTGGAGTAAGACTGTTGTCCCCTCCTTTTTTTTGCACCGCACAGCAATCAGGGCATTTCCAAACTTTTTTCCGTTCAGCAGTGAGTGCCGATGCATTAATGCACAACGTGCAGAATGTCTTCCCGCAATCGGCCGACGTACACTTAACGGAATTTAAGTCCTTGATCGATTTCATGCAACCGGCACACTTCATGGTTTAATAGCGGAGAAAACTATCAGCGATATTTCTGCCTTCCGATGTAAGCAATCGGTGACCGCTCTGTGATGCTTATTCTTTGACACAAATAGTGCAGTGACGCGGCGTTTGCGTTGGGTTCGCAGTGTACGCGACTTTCACGGTTATGTGAGGTGCGCAACCGCGAGAATCCTTTGAATGGTAGCAGTGATTTTGTACCCACAAGTATTTAAAAAATAATTGTGAGGATGCTATTAACCAAATTTTGCGGATTTACTACTTATTACACGCACTATTTAGCACAATGCACATAAAAAACAAAAGACTGGTACGATTAGATTAAAATGTACACAATTATTTACGGAACTGCACACTTTTAGACTGTAATTTTTTTATTTGAACAACGGAGCTCTTTAACACAGAGTTGACTATCTGACCGAGATGGCAAAGATTACATAACATTTTAAATTTCAAAAATTCCGACTTCTATCGACTTTACAGATTTTCTTGAGTCATATTAATGAACACTCTGATAACCAGCGCCAGCAGCGAAAAAATTTTGTTTGGACCGACACATAATACGATATTTTCACGAGCTCAAAGTGCACACGCATATTAATTATTCTAGTTGAAGAATGCTTTAAATACCAAAGGATATATTAGTGATATGTATTAACCATCACATTCACAGGGTATAGTTTGGGGAAAAAAGCTGAAATTATGTCTTTGATCAGGTTTTGATAATAGAAAAAATGTATTAACGAATCGCACTATTTGAGTTAGATGGAGACAAAAGGATTTAAGCGACATGTTATGTTAGAATTAGATTAAAGCGAAATGTTCTAAGCGACCTCACTGTGGTTTTTCTTAGAGAGCAAAATGTTTCAACTAACTGTGCTTATAAAGAGTAGCGACAGGAAAAACGCTTCAAATATATTTGGTGTATAAAACTGAATAATCGCAAACAGCTTAAACGGGAACTTATAATAAATTCATCTATCTCAAGTCACCTTCTACTGAAATATGACAGTTTTTTTGGCGTTCCATACAACGAATTTTTAAATTGGCCTTAAAAATGTCATGGGTTCAAGCGCCAAAAAAATGCTTTAATGTCAAAGAAAAGTAGCCTAAACGAAGCGGAAAAATCTGCTGATTCCATATATATAAAAATGTCTATTTCGCCCAAAGTGTCGCTTGATACAAATAGCCCTCGAACCGTCGATTGATATAATTCCAGAAATCGCAATACGTTTTCATTGTCCAATCCATTACGAAGGTACGTAGTAAACGTTCACACGTCTGAACAGGCTCGCCGCGCGCGCGCTACTGAACGAACCAAGTGTGGACAGTCGACGCAAATATTTGCCTTATTTTATTCCTTTGACGTGTAATCAAAAACCGAGAAGTTGACGGAAACGCATATTCGCTATTTGCGTTGTTTGCCATATTCGTGCAAATAAAGCAAATATAATCAAATAGACCGTCTACACATTGCTGTATTTGGACAAATAATGCAAATACACGAACACGATACGCCAAGTGAGAAGCCGCCATCACAGTCTTTGATATTAGGAGGTAAGAAGACGTAGAATGGGCGGTATTTTTTAAAGGTACTTAAACTCATTCTTCCTACTTCTTCAACATATTTTCTATGTAAGTTCTTTAGCTTGTCTAACAAATATCTCTTTTGGAATTTGATCTTTTTCTACGTTTTATATTCTTTCTTCCCTTTTCTTTGCGTTTGCATACAGGCTTTGAAATTTCGTATTCAGTTTTGTCTCGGAAACGTCCAAATCCAGCACACACATGTCTTCGTTGTTATTAAAATGTAAGCATTTGCTTAACAGAATGAATCTGTTGATAGACATGTGTGCGCTAAAGCCTGGAGTATAAAATACGTTAGGAATGACACTCCAGTACTCCTCCAATCGGGACTTAACCACAATCCCCATCGCAATAGTAAGGCCGAAATATACGTACAGCTCATCAGCCGTGGTCTCACACCATTTGCTGATGCGGCTATTGGGATGGAGAGTGTTGGTTTGGAGCATCTGGGCTGCCACTTGCTGAGCGTATCTGTTTGTTTCCGATGCTATGTGCTCCATAAATTGCCGATCCTATATTGCAGTAAAAATGTCATACGGGTCGACACAGGGAGTTGTTGTACCAACATTGCTTTCCGAGAACGTTTCCCGTCTCAAACTAGGTGGAATCGCAGGAATCGGATACGCTCTCCATTGAAAATCGAACCAGCTCAAGGGTTCATGAGCGAGTGTAGAATCTGTAGGATCGAGTGCAAGTTCAGGGTCACTGGTTCGTCGTCATCATCACTCATTGGAGTCTCCAAGGTGCTATTCCACACTCTTGGATTGAAGGGCACCAAGTCATCATTGTCATCCTCGTCAGAGTCTCCTTCACTTCCTGCAGCAAAATTATGGGTACAATAATATGATGGGGACCAGAAGTTTACCTTTAGCTTCATCCGAAGCTAAAATCAGCAGCGAATTACCGTAATTGAGTACGTGGTCGATGTCTACATCGCGGAGAATCTGACGAGGGCGAGGAGTAGGGCGCAGCATCGGTGAGACGGATGGCGTGTTCAGAGATTCTTCATCCCCACATTCTATAAACCTGCAACAAACACAGTGTTATAGTGCCTGTTTATTTAGTGTAGTGATAAACAGAATAGTCAATTATGTTCACTAATGACATGTAATTATAAGACCTCGATGTATAAATAAACATAATAATTATGTTGCAATAAACTATTCAGTATTGAGTCCGTAAGTGACTTACATTGCCGGCGAGAGCACCAAACCTGCCGGTGAAGCGGGGACAGGTGACGTACTCCGGGCGTCATCCTCACCCTGGCTCTCTTGGAACCTAAATAAAAATAGTGTTATAGTACTTGTCTCATCAGAGATAAATAAAAAAGCCGTAAGCAACTTACATTGCCGGTGATGGTACCGGACACTCCGGTGAGAGGGGTGGCTCAGCCACTGGCCAAGACGCGAGGTCAGCGCTGGTGGAGGCAGTCGGTTGTGCTGGTGTGGGAGCCGGGTTAGATCTTCATGGACAAAATTGAATCATTGTAAAATAAACAGTTTAGTTACTAGCAATATAACCACAATAATATGTACAAAAAGTAGTAAATAAAAATAATAAATATTAATATGTATAACTAAAATGTATAGTAAAACTTACGGTTGCCACATGCGCCTTCGCTTGGGATGTAAGGGGGTCTCAAGACCTTGACCGACCGGCATCTCTTCAACGTTGTAAATGGCAAGTCTAAAATTAAAAAAACCATTCTATGGTAATACTTACTTTGATCTATATTTGTGAAAAAGAAAAAATAATAATTAATATTATTATTATGAGAAATGAAAAAAAGCGTTAAAAAGCTAACTCATCAATATTGTGCGGCCCAGGTCGTTCATGGGCCCCTCGGTGATCTGCGTGGCCCCTGCGTCTTCCACCACGCCGGCCACGACCCCCCTGACCACGAGAACCTACCAACTCTTCCTCCACCACCACAACCACCGGCA
The DNA here is from genome assembly GCA_905147375.1 of Hylaea fasciaria. NCBI lineage: Eukaryota > Metazoa > Arthropoda > Insecta > Lepidoptera > Geometridae > Hylaea > Hylaea fasciaria. Next base: position 9,357,598 of record LR990211.1, on the reverse strand, counting down.
GTGCTGCCGTGCCACCCCGGACACGTACACCTCTACCTCTACCTCGTGGACCACGGGTGCGAGCGCGTCTTGAGTTTCTAATAAAAAAAAATACAAACATAAGCATCATGCATCTCGATGGTAATGTACAGGAGAGAGCGGCTTGTGTCCAGCAGTGGACTTCTTCAGGCTGATGATGATGATGATGCAATGTGGTTTTGATCATTTCAATTTTATTTTGGTATTGATCTTTTTTGGCATGACCCATATTTTTCGATTTACACCCTAGAAGAAGTGGGGGTAAAATGTTACCATTGCAATTTAATTTAAACAATTTCACTGTAACAATTAATTATGTAAAATTGAAAATTAACGTGATAATGCAATTATAACATTTAATCCCCCCCCCCCCCCCCATGATGTAGATGGCAAATTACTAACTGTAGGTACTAGGCGCATCTACGAGTATACCTGCTATAAGACTTAACTTTGCTTCCTTTGCCCTTCTCAACATTAAATTTTTGACGTTGGCCAACTACAGCCTTTGGTGTGTATTTTATCTTTCCTGTCATGGTAACTAACACTGAATCTGTTAATCTGTTTGTCATTCTTCTTTACTCGTTCAGGGGCATGCTTGAGCCAGACTTTTATGGAGTCCTCCACTTGTATTTCTGTACAACCAGATGTTGAGATAACAATGCCTTCTATAATAATAAAAAATACAAATGAATTAAGTAACTGTAGTCAGCAGTATTCAAATTAAATCTAGTGACGCGCCAAAATTAATTCTGGTGCCTGACATTTATTACTTTTATACTAGACTAGCGATCGGCCCCAGCTTCGCACGGGTAGAAAAATTCAAAGGCAATCACTTCAGATTATTCACCTTGTGAAATAAAAAAATAGGATAACTAATAAAGCGTCAATTGTAATGTAAAAAACGGAGTAATATTCTAATAATAGTGAGAGAAACGAGGCGAGGCTGGCTATCATAAAAAAACTTGAAACCAACTAATATTCGGGCGCCGGATAGCTACCTAACAAAACAGCTAATAATTAATAAGTAATAATTATAAACAATAATAATAATAACACCAGGAAAGAGAGGTCAGTCGCATCATTAGACTCTTAATCTAAGGAGGGGGGAATGAAATATAAACCAGTAAAATTTGGGAAAGATGTGAATTTATTTATATCTAAAATTATGTATGAATTCCGTGGAGTCTTGAGTTCTAATTAATAATTTCTATTTTATGTCCGAATTTGTTGTGATATTTAATTTTATCATTATAATTTTGTTATCCTACTGATGATATTCTACTGTTGTTACTGCATCATTTCAATTGGTTGAACAATAATAAATGACAAATAAGTATGTACGGTACCTGGTGTTTGTTCTACCACAAACCCAAATAAACTATAATTAATCCTGTCTGCGGGCTGCCTCCAGTGACAAACATCCTTAATGCAGGTGGCTTCGGCCTGACAGTCTTCCAAAAGTGGGGGGGGGGGGGGAAAAATTAAGCTATATTTTGTCAAATTAAAAGGGGAAAACTAATGGTAAAATTGGACAAACTAAATTGAATTTAAACAGGAAAAAGATCCAAATAAAAAGGAAACTAAGAAGAAAAGCGAATAGCTAAAACTGGAAAGTGAAAAGTAAAAAAGGACTGGTATAAATTCAAAAAAGCGCCGTAGGCTGGAACGATACAAAATCCAATTGTTTATATTTTTGTAAACAACATGTACCTAATCATCCTAGTGGATTCCTACGCAGAGAAATAATCAAATAATCTTACCGCTTTTTCCAATTAAACTCCAATGTACAGCAAGGTGGAACGAAAAATCCTTGGGTGTTTACTATAAACAAAAGAAACCCAAAGATAAGTAAGTAAACATTTAGACCGGACGCGTGGGTTCAGAATGCCCAAAAAGTTGAAACAAAAACTCACCAAATGAAGAAATATGACAGACATGCCCCTATTTAGGGTTCCGCCCAATGTTTTACAACATCTTCAATAAAAAATATGGTATCAAATACCAGATAATAAAAGATTTCAGTGTCCTCTGGGGGTATCTCCACCTCAGGAGGTACGTCACCCATGCTGCGCATCCTACAGATGTTGTGTAGGACACCAGTTGCAATTATAACTGCATGTACATTTAGCAGGCTTAACCTCATTGTTTACGAAACCACTGGAAATCGCCTCTTCCAAACTCCAAAACATTAAGATTATATCACAATTAAGTACACATATGACAATATTTAACTAACCTGGGAAAGAGACACAATAGGTACATACAGATTTATCAGCTAAGAATATTACTTCGGAGGCTACTTCCTTCTAAGTTTCTTCGTTATCACCATCGCATTGGTCTTGTGCGCGGCGAAGTTTAACTCGTTTTGTACTCCCCATTCATGTACGGTAGCTAAGATGGTATCGGCTTTAAGGTATAAGGCGCTAACTGCACGGTCTGAGAGCACAAGGACCACATCATCTGCAAAGGCCTGGCAGAATACACCTGAGGTTGCCATTTTGTGAAGCAGCGGATCCAGGATAAGATTCCAGAAGGTAGGTCCGCCAATGGATCCTTGAACGCATCCCTTTGTGGTTTCCTTCTCGCTGGTCGCTCTGGCATAGTTAACTTTAATCTTGCGATCCTGCAGGTATGATTCCACCAGTGCATACAGGTTTCTGGGGCACTTCCTTTCTACCAACTGTCGTTTGAGTGCAGGCCACCAGGCGTTATCAAAGGCACCCTCTATGTCCAGCGATACCAGTACCACGACTTTTTTCAGTTTTACTTCCGCTTTGACATGGTTTATTAGGTCATAGAGGGCCTCCTCTGTCCCACGCTTAGGCATGAAGCCATACTGCTTTTCTGATATTCCTGGCAGAAGATGCCACTGGATTCGTCCTACGAGAAGCTTTTCGACGATCTTTCCGAGGACCGAGAGTAGTCCGATTGGTCTGTAAGACTTTGGCTGGGTGTAGTCATCTTTCCCTGGCTTACGAAGAATACAAACGTGGGCGACTTTCCACTGCTTGGGGAAGTGTGGTAGGGATAGGCACTTGTTGGCCAGTGCCAGAAACACCTCCCTGTTGCAGTGTATAGCGGCTGTGCAGATGTCGGACGTTAACCCATCTAGGCCGGGTGCTTTTTTCGGATTTAGGCCCCTAAGGACCGTATCCAGCTCCGCGGGTGTAAAAAGAGGGTCATCTTCCGACAATGCGCTTATTTCTGCAGGGGTTTTCCCTTCCGTCAGTCTTCGAATGCTATGGTGATATTCGGTATCGGATTCCACCGAGTCGTCCGGGTAGAAGGTTTTCGCTAGAAGATCCGCTGAGTCTTCTGGGCTTAACGTCAAGCCCGCTGCGTTCCTCAATAGTGTATCCTCCCGCCTTCGGACCGTCTTCCTTAAGACTCGGTAAATCCCGTCCCACATGCTCTCTCGGTCCTGTGTGGTGCAGAAATCTCTCCAATGTTGCGTGGCCAACTCTTCCGCCTGTCGTTGGTAGGAAGTCTTCGCTTCTGCATATAAATCTATGACGTGTTGTCTTCGCACGGGGGCTGCGTTTCGGATTCTCCGTTTTCTCCTAAGCACCTTTACCTGCCACAATTAATCGTTATACCTAACGGGGTTCATCGGGTGACCTTCAATTAAAAGCAATAAATCACCGTAATAATGTATTGTCCGTTCCACAACTACATCCACACGTATAGGTATAATACGAGTATAGGCAAGTATAAATAATTACTCTATTACAAGACGAGCTACAACCGTGCCTATGGGGTGACGACTGGTGTCGCGCACTCGCGTCATGATTTACTTTCTTTTCAATGCAATCTCTTCTCTCTCTCTTCTCAATGCAATTTCTTCATATGCAATGTGTCGCTACATCGACCACCCCCTTTTTGAAAAAAAAGGTAATAAAAAATTTATATAATTCAAAATCGGTACTTAATTATTACAAGTTATTGCTATTCATACATAAGATATCGTACGCGAGCGCACTGCTGATAGGGCTGTAATGCGATCTTCAGTAGTGTCAATGTTCGCGTACGGTCATCGACCTAAGTCTTTACAATGCAAACATGGATACACGACACTTGTAAATAAAGCTAGTTATAATTCCGACTATCTTTACAATCAAAACAAAGTGTCAAATCAACTCGTAAAATGTAAAACACGAAACAAAAGTGTAAACAATAACAATTAGGTACAATTAACTTACTTGAAAGACAACTAGGCACGATTAAGTTACAAACTACAATAAAAAATTGAATAAGAATATAATACACTATTACATCGGTGAAAAAATTTTTTAGTCAAAATAAACAACGAACCAATAAAAAGTAATTACACTTATTGACTCGCTTTGAAACACACAAATCGTAACTGGCATAATATTTGGGGCACTTGGGTATCTACCGTGATCGCACGCACGCACCGATAGGACGTCACGCGTACTGGGTGGCAACGGGAGTGGGACTCGCGACCGCTGCTGGCACTGCAGCCACTGGCTGGAGCACCTGCACGTGGGTCAGGGGTGGTGCAGGCCCGCCTGCCTCCTCGCGAAGCCAGGCTTGCATGCGGTTGCTGATCTGCCGCCGAACGCAATTTCGCACCTTCTTCAACAATGAGCACGCCATAACAAACAGCAGTAAACCCACGATTATCATGATCCACATGCTCTGCCGAGACATATGAGCTTCTATATCTGATGAGTTTTGCGCGGTAATAACCTGCTCTTTAGACTGTGGTGATAATTAGACTTTAGACTTTTATAATTAATTATAATTTAGACTTTAGACTCTCTTGAGTTGCTCAAGTGATTCGGTCCACTATGGGGGCTTTGACTCCGCCTTCCTCGCGCTCACCTTCGGCACTGTGTGTTCGCATGCTTTGTGAACCGTCTCTGTGTATTTCGTGAGCACGAACTCTAGCTCCTCTGGGCACGCGACTTCCATGACTCTTTCGGGGGTGATGTCGCTCTCAGCTAAGCCGACGGCGAGTTTTGTGGAGAAATCGGACCACTTTGCTTTCTTGGTGTTGTAAATGCGCGTTGAAATTGGCCTTAGAGGTTCTAGGGCCTTCTCTAAGCGCATTGTGAAGGCGATGGCGTTGTGATCTGATGTTGTGAGATTTCTATCCACTCTCCAGCCGTCGATTTTGCCGAGAAGCGACACACTGCAGGCCGTAACATCCACAATGCTGGTGCACATCCTGCCGTCCCTGTGAATCTCGAAAGTCGGTACTTGCCCCGTGTTGAGGATCTGAAAGTCCATTTCGTTGAGAAATGCATTGTATTCGGCCCCACTGTGGTCCTCCACGCTGCTACCCCACCATTGGCTCTTCGCATTGACGTCTCCTCCAATCAGTATATTCCCAGTTGTCATCTTCCCGCAGACTTCTTTTACTCGTTTAAGGTACTGGTCCAAATCTTGGTCTCCCTCGAAGTATACGGACGCGATTCCTAGCTTTAGCGTGCCAGCCTTGAGCAGAACAGCGGCTACATTCTCAGTGACAAACTGGGGGTCATGAATGACCTCCAGCGTGTCTCCGAAAACTATTATCGCTGCTTTGACTGGCTTTTGACGACTCAGGGTACACTGGATGATCTGTGTACCTGGCGTTTGCTTCATCGCACCTATTCTACCCACGTAGGGCTCCTGAACAAGTGCTACCGAAACTCCCTTCTTCTGAGCCACCTGCATAAACTCCGCTGTCACTAGTTTCGATCGCTGGAGGTTGGCTTGGATGAAATTTAGCCTTCCCATCGACCGTACCGCGCCCGCCACCCCCAGGGAGACCGTCCCATCAGTCCTCGTGGCGCCCGCATCAGCAGTACGCTACCCTAGACGAAGTCCCACCTCTGTCTCTCCTGGCACTCAACGCTGAAGGCGGAGTGTGCCAGTTCTGTCGTCTCCCGTTTGGCCTTACGGCAGTTTGTGAAGGTTGGGGGTCCAAATTTCGCCTTGACTGGGCACTCTCTGGCTGCATGCGTTCCGCTGCAGTAGCCACAGATGGTGTTTTCGGCTTTGCAGATTCCTTTTGTGTGCCCATAACCAAGGCACTTGGTGCATTGGACGAGTGGTGATTGGTCTTCGACCACGCTCCGTTTCAACCCAAGGTGGATCATTCCTGCTTTTGTAAATTTACTCCAAACTACGGGGGACAACTCCAAGACAGGGTGGCACTCCAGAACGTTCCGGGCCCTCTTCCTGTATCGCACTTTGATGAGCTGTCCTGCAACGTCGACGCCCTGCAGAAGATGTTGATTTTGCGCTTTCACGTGTTCAACTATCTCCGCGTCGCTGTAGCAGGCCAGCACACCCCGGACGCATGCCAAAGGATTAGCATTCGTTGGCTCCTGCACCTTCAGTCCGCTCGTCTCCGTCATTCTTTTCTTCGCCATCTGGAGGTCCTCCTTGCTTGCGCAGTTGAGGACCACTTTCTGGTTGCGTGCCTTGCGAACGCCATCGACTTTAACCCCAGACTTGCTAAAGTCTAGGGCAACTCTCACCGAGTCGATGATGTTGTCACTCGTCTTTTTGGGATCTGTTGAGGTGATGATTAGTGTATGATTCAGCTTTGGTGGAGGGGGGGGGGGGGGCTCGCCGCCGCCTGGGCATACGTAATCGTCCCTTGAGGCCGGTCCGCCGTGCTGAGGCCCGAGACGTCTTTCTTGATTGAGTCTAACGTCTGTCGAACCTCCTCCATCGCGAGCTCCGTACCCAGGTTCGGTTTTTGGGGGCTCGGGGACTGTTGCTTGCGATCTCGCAGCACTCGGAGGTCTGACGACACGATTTCCAGCCTTTCGCTTAGGGGCTTAAGATGTTCTGTTAAATTAATCTGGGGAGGGGGAAGGGGGTGCCTTTCCGGTTGGGTTTTTACGCACTTTGTCAGTTCCCTTGTGACGGTCTTCAATTTTTCCCTAAAGCAGTCTTATGCTACAAGATGCAATGCTGCAGCTATGTCTTTTAATACACCGAATCCCTTATCTTTGCTCTATAAAAGAATTCAGACAAAAAGTCCACAAGGCAAACTGAAACTGTTAGAACAAAGGAGAATAAAAAAAAGACTTTGAGCAGCAAATACATGAAAAAAAAGAGGCGTATCATATTCAAGAAGGCTGATGCAAATTATGGAGAGCAGTGCAACAAACCAGATATGGCCGAAGAGGTTCTTGAGCAACTTAAGACCAATTTTATAACTTCTCTAAAAAAACTAAAGAAGAAAGAAAAGTTATTGAACAAAGAACCATTCTTCAAAGGGACAGCAGTGAGTGGATGGAGCTACGAAGATCATTACTTCGTACAGCCTCAAATTTCGGTCGAGTAATTAAAAGAAGAAGCGGCACCAAATGCGCTAACTTGATTAAAGATATTTTGTATAAGGGCAATCTTGATCATGTGTCGTCAATCCATCATGGCCAATAAAATGAAAAAACGGCATTATTGCAATTGGCTACAGAAACTGGTCTAAACATTGAACCTTGTGGCTTGTATATAGATGATAAGCTGCCTTTTCTTGGAGCCTCACCGGATGGTATTTGTGGTGAGGATACAATTGTCGAAGTGAAGTGTCCTATCACAGCCTTTAAACTAGGCCTGGATGAATCGATTAAACAAAAAAAAGTAAACTTCTGGTTGAAAAACAAGTCGGGATGCTTAAAGGTAAACCAAAACCATAACTGGTATTACCAGGTCCAAGGACAGTTACATATTACTGGAAGAAACCGATGCTTGTTTGCGGTATGGTCTGGTGAGAAAACAAAATTAAAAACAGAAATTATATTGAAAGACGACCGGTTTTGGCAAAATGTAATGGAATTAAAATTAGATTCATTTTACAAGAATTGTCTCCTTCCAGAGATAGTAGATCCTAGGTTCATTCGGAACTTACCTATTCGAGAACCAGACCAGTCCAGACCAGACCCGACCAGGCCTAATATCCTACAAAAGCGTGATGAAAATATAATTCAAATTGATCAACCAACATGCTCACGTGCCTTATGTTTCAGTGATTTGTAATGTCTGTCTGTCACCAAAATCTATATTAATAAAAGAAAGTCATGTTAGTTACACTATTATAATTCAAGAACGGCTGAACCGATTTGGCTGAAAATTGGTAGAAAGGTAGCTGAGACCCAGGAAAAGGGTATAGGATACTATTTATCCACGGGAAACATTTTAAAACTGGTAAAAATATAATCTGACAAAATCAGGTTGTACAGTTGATATCTGTCACTCATTCTGGGAAAAATCTGAAAGAGATGGATATAGAACGAGAGAGATAGAGTGCGAGGGAAAGAGATGGATATAGAGGGAGAGAGATAGAAGGAGAGGAAGCTTTTTCCCATAGAGATAACGACAGGACAACGTCTGTCGGGTCAGCTAGTATTTGATATAAATAAAATCATTTGATTAATCGTCTTAACCAAACAATATTATCTTTATATTATACAAATTACGCATCACGTTGTTTGTCCGCGATGGACGCCTAAACTACATAACCAATTTTTATCAAATTTGCACAATGTGTGCAGTTTGATCTAACTTGAAAGATAGGATAGCTTACATCTCAATGTATAGTCGCAATAGCAAACACTTTAGTCACAGCAACGCGTGGCCGTGTTTGATAGTTATATTATGATTTATTATTACGAAGAACTAGCTATTACCCACTACTTCGTTCACATTTTTATATAAAACTAGCTGATACCCGCAACTTCGTTCGCATTTTTATATAAAATGTAAACTGTTTAGAAAATCAATTGATGTCGCGGGGAACAGTTATAGGTAAGAATCTATATATCTGTCTCTTTCTCACTCCCTTTTCCTCTATCTTTCTCCCTCTTTCGCTCTTTCTATCTCTCTTCCTCTACCTCCATCTCTTTCCCTCTCCCTATATCTCTATATCTTTCCCTATCTTTCTATCATTAATATCCCTCTCCACTCTCAATCTCTTGCGTTCCCTCTCCCTGTCCATCTCATCCATTATATTTATTTCCCTCACCCTCTCCGTCTATATCTCTTCCTTTCCTTCCTTCGCTCTCTCCCTCTCCCTCTATTTCTATATATTTCGCACTCAATCTCTCTCACCTATTTCCACCCACTCTCCCCTCCTTCTAGCCCCACTCTCCCCTCTTTCACTCCCACTCTCCACTGTCTCCCCCCACTCTACCCTCTTTCTCCCCCACTCTCCCCTCTTTCTCCCCCCCCATCCCCTCTTCCTCCCCCTCTCTCCCCTTTTCTCCCCCCCACTCTTCCCTCTTTCTCCCCCCACTGTATCATCACTTTCTATTCACTATACACTCTTTCTCACCCCACTCTCCCCTCTTTCTCAACCCACTCTCCCCTCTTTCTCCCACCACTCTCCCCTCTTTCTCCCACCACTCTCCCCTCTTCCCTCTTTCTCCCCCCACTCTCCACTCTTCCCGCTCTCCCCCCACTCTCCCCTCTTACTCCCCCCACTATACTCTCATTCTCCCCGCTCTCCCCTCTCTATCTCCCCACTCTACCCTTTTTCTCACCCCACTCTCCCCTATTTCTCCCCCGTTCTATCCTCATTCTCCCGTCTACCCTCATACCCCACTTTCCCCTCTCTATCTCCCCACTCTATCCTTTTTCTCACCCTACTCCCCCCTCTTTCTCCCCCCACTCTCCCCTCTTTCTCACCCCACTCTCCCCACTTTCTCACCCCACTCACCCCTCTTTATCCCCCACTCTCCCCTCTTTCTCACCCCACTCACCCCTCTTTCTCCCCCCACTCTCCCCTCTTTCTCACCCCACTCACCCCTCTTTATCCCCCACTCTCCCCTCTTTCTCCCCCCACTCTCCCCTCTTCCTCCCCCTCTCTCCCCTCTTCTCCCCCCCACTCTTCCCTCTTTCTCCCCCCACTGTATCATCACTTTCTATTCACTCTACACTCTTTCTCACCCCACTCTCCCCTCTTTCTCAACCCACTCTCCCCTCTTTCACCCACCACTCTCCCCTCTTCCCCCCCACTCTCCCCTCTTCCCCCCCACTCTTCCCTCTTTCTCCCCCCACTCTCCCCTCTTTCTCCCCCCACTCTTCCCGCTTTCTCCCCCCACTCTCCCCTATTTCTCCCCCGTTCTATCCTCATTCTCCCCTCTACCCTCATACCCCACTCTCCCCTCTCTATCTCCCCACTCTACCCTTTTTCTCACCCTACTCTCCCCTCTTTCTCCCCCCACTCTCCCCTCTTTCTCACCCCACTCACCCCTCTTTATCCCCCACTCTCCGCTCTTTCTCACCCCACTCACCCCTCTTTATCCCCACTCTACTCTCTTTCACTCTCCCCTCTTTCTCACCCCACTCTCCCCTCTTTCTCACCCCACTCTCCCTTCTTTCTCCCCTCACTCTCCCCTATTTTTCCCCCCACTCTGTCCGCTTTCTCCCCCCACTCTCCCCTCTTTCTCCCCCCACTCTAACCTTTTTCTCACCCCACTCTCCCCTCTTTCTCCCCCACTCTCCCCTCTTTTTCCCCCCACTCTGTCCGCTTTCTCCCCCCACTCTCCCCTCTCTTTCTCCCCACTCTACCCTCTTCTCCCCTCACTCTACCATCTACTCCCCCTTTCCCCCACTTTACCCCTTTCTCCCCCTCCTCCCATCGCACTCTCCCCCCTTAATTACTTTCCAATTTAAATTACGATCCGTTTAGCCGTTTATTGTGGTCCGTAGGGGGTGCATCTAAAGAATACCTCATAATTTCAACCCCCTTGCTTTTCCCCCTTTAGGGATGATTTTGCAAAAAAGCTGAAACCCGTATTTATTTATTTCTTACCAAAAGCCTAAATAAGAATTTTCAGATCCCTAACTTGAGGAATTATGGATTCCCCATACAAACTTTCAACCCCTATTTCATCCCCTTAAAGATTATTTTTTGAGACAAAAGATAGCCTATGTCCGTCTCATAGGTCCAATCTACCCCTATACCAAATTTCATCGAAATCGGTTCAGCCGTTTAGCCGTGAAAAGGTAACAAACAAACAAACAGACAAACAGATATACAGATAAACAGAGTTACTTTCAGATTTATAATATTAGTATGGACTAGATGCCCAACAGGCGTTTTGTTTTCCTAAATTTGTATTTGATCTCTATACTCTAATATAATATAATTCAGTATTAGTATGGAAATATGGATATTTTCAAGCCTTTTTATCTGGCAGTGGATATACCGGAATAATTATGCCGATGTGAATGTGTAATTTTATAGTATAATTTTATATTATAATAGAGTAAGTGTATTTTAAACTTAACCCCGTAAGTGTATTTTCAATAATAGACCACTATTACCGTATACAGTATACCGGAATTGTTGTACCGAAACACGCGTTCTAAGATTCCGGTATTCACGCCCTAATTGTTGGTTCGTTGACACTAGGGATGTTGAGTTGAGGCTGGATTACCTATTTTCTACTTACTTACTCAAATATTTCATCCATCTCCTTTCAATATTATTAGTAAACTAGTTGGTGCCCGCGACTTCGTCTGCGCAGGATTAGTATTTAGAGCAGCTTATAATAATAATTATTAGCGTGACTTTGAAAGAACTAACGTTATGATATTAAAATCACACATTTTTATGGTTCACTATTTTGGCTATAATGGCTTACACATAAGATATAGATGTATAGTGTGCCGAGCTTTTTTGTAGAACTATTTAAGATAAACATTTTCATCATACATTACATATGTGTAACTCTAGCGGTGTTGGCAGCGTACGCCTTAATAGCGCGCAGATGGTAGATTTTTTCCTACTTACTTGACACTTATCGTCATATTTTAGACAATTCACACAATAGCTGTATAAATTGTAGCCTATGTGTTATTCTGATATGTAAGCTATATTGTTGTGAAGTTTCGTCAAAATCCATTCAGTAGTTTTTACGTGAAAGAGTAACAAACATCCATCCATACAGACAATATATTAGATATATATTATCGTATAATATAAGAGATATATTATCGTATATTATCCAAACGCGGGTGAAACCGCGGGGCGCAACTAGTCCATCCATACTTACAAACTTTCGCGTTTATAATATTAGTAAGATATTATGTCACCCTGAATAATAATATTATGTACCTAGGTAACCATTTCTACTTCAAAAGATTGCAACATCGAAAATGTGACTTTGTAGATTCATAGTAAGTACTTTTCAAAAACTTGTGTCCCTACTTTGGTGTGGTGTGTAGGTAATAATATTTGTAAAAACTTAACCAAATGTGTACACAACATTTTTGATAATAATTGATTTGTGTTTTTGTTTATACTTTGGGATTTCTGCAATAAAATTTATTTCTTTTCCCTTTTCGCATAGTTCAGTCTTTAATTTTTTATTTGTTCCTAGAACAATCGCCTAACTATTTTTAGTCTATTATATTAGATATACCAATGAATTACCACTGAATCCTAAAATTGTGGGTTTAGATTTTTTTCTACTGGACAGTTTTTATAGGAGTAGGTAGGTATACTGATATTGTGAAAATATCGATATCGGTTTCTGTAAGTACTTGAGACTGGCTAAACGTACCTACAAAGCGTGCGAAGCCAAAACTAAAACAATACACATAGGCACAGTAAAAGTCCCACCATAATCTGTTCAGCCGTTTCAGAGCTGAGGTCTTAGACGGACCAAAAACACAGACAAAAAAAATTTAGTTATTTTTTTTTGTTATGACTAGATACCTACTACCGTATAGGTACTTACTTTACTACCGTGCACGTCTACACTAATAATAATATTATAAAGAGGAAAACTTTGTTTGTTTGGTTGTAATGAATAGGCTCCGAAACTACTGAACCGATTTGAAAAATTCTTTCACTGTTGGGAAGTTATGCTATCCCCGGGTGACATAGGCTACCTTTTAAGGTCTCAGCAAACATATGGGATCGGAAAGGGATCGTAACCGTAACGCCTTTCTGTTCTGAGGGGAGGCGATCACGGTACGATTCCGATTAGTGTGCGTTGCAGTAGGGAGTTTAATACAAACCATTCTGAACGACTCGAGGCGATACGGTTACGATCCCTTTCCGTTCCCATATGTGTGCTGAGACCTTTATCCTGTAAAAATTAATGGCTCCCGCGGTATAGTAGTTAACGCGGGTGAAAACGCACTAGGAAGTTTTATATAATATAATATGTTGAACTTTGGCGTCTCTTATTAATTAGCAGTTATGCAAACTGTAAATGCAAGTAGGTGATTCGAGACCGTGCTCTTATGCTCATATTATGCTTTTTGTTTTATTGAGTTAGAATAAAAAATTTCACACCTACTTACGGAAATACATTGATTGTGCCTGAACGGTTAGTGTTCTTTCAGTAAAGTAAGGATCTACTACCTACCTACTTAATACCTAGTCAGGTCATAAATTCTGTCACATGTTTTATATAAAATAATTGAAACAAGTTTATTCATTATGTAACCATTTATACTCGTATACCAAAATGAACTTAACAAAACATAGATTCTTATGACACTAAAGTTTATTCAAAATGACCTCCGTGATTTTGAATACAGGCCTTCAATCTGCGCGGCCAGTCGTCTATCGCAGCACGAACGAGGTCCATGTCAATATCGGCGGCTGCCTTAATCAAGGATGTCTTGAGTGACTCCAAATTGGGATGAGGCTTTGAGCACGCCTTTTCCTCCAAGTGTTGCCATATCTTGTAATCTAGCGGATTCAAATCTGGACTGGAGGAGGGCCAGTCTTCGTGCCGGATGAAGTCGATTTCACGCGCCGCCAGCCAGTCTTGTGTGCTCTTCGCTCTATGAGCTGGCGCCGAATCTTGTTGGAATACCCAGTGCCTGTTATTAAACATGGTATGAGAAACAGGTTCCACAAGGTTCGTCAGGACTGTATTTTGATACACAACTGCATTCGTTTTTACACCTTTCTCACAAAAATGTACCTCTGTTAAGCCCCAATAAGACACTCCCAACCATACCATGAGCGAGGATGGAAAATGACCTCGTTGGACACGCGGAATACGGTTGCTCGCTTCTTCACTACTGTGTGCGTACACCTTATCATTTTGTTTGTTGTAGCTCTCTTCTACGGTAAAAATTTTTTCATCCGAAAAAAGAATTCCCCGATATTTTTTTCCCGCGTACCGCTTCAACAAAGCGCGGCATCTCTTCAGTCTCAGGTCCATTAGACGAGCATTCAAATGATGTCCTGTTTTTCTTCGATATGCCCGAAGCCCTAAGTCTTCATTTAACACCCTTTTCACCGTGGTTCTGCTTAATCCCATCTGAAGGGCCAACAGTTTCTGCTTACGTTTGGGATTTCTTTGAATTCGCGCCTTCACAGCTTTTATCACTGCTGGAGTCCTAACAGACCGAGGGCGACCACTTCTTGACCTGTCATCTACACTAGAGTCTTCATTGTATCGTTTGATGGTACGATAAACGAATCTCTTGGTTATATTCAAATTTTTCAGTATGTCAAAAATTTGAATTGGCGCGTAACCGCAACGATGCAACGCAATAACTGCAACACGGTCTTCTTTAAGCGTCCACTCCATATTTAAAAATGAGTAAAATTCTAAGAAAAGTTTTTACTGTGTGACAATACTTATGACCTGACTAAGTATAGTAGATACACCTACTAAAATAAAAAAAATCAACTACTAATATTATAGGTACCTAGGTATTAGATAAACCGCTTATTTAACAAATCGCCGGCGCGTAACTTCTTTACGTTCTAATAGTTCAATATTCTTTGGTAGTCAGAGCCGGTAGTTGAAGGTCACGTAGCTGGAACTTTTATTACGCCGTTTCCCCGCTGTTTCTTCGTGCGCTGCAGTCGGATTGTGAAATGTCAGTAGCTCTTGTATGCCTCTTAACACTATTTTTTGCAATTGCAAGAAAGGTTGTAGTGCCAAATGTGGCTGTAAAAAAGTAGGGTTGCAGTGTTCTCCAGCGTGTACCAATTGCCAAGGTGTCTCTTGCTCAAATGTTCAATTAAATACAAGAGAGGAAAATTCATGTGATTTTGATGAAGAGACAACTGATTCATCTTCATTTGAACAATTTCTAAGCGTTCATCAACAGGAAGGAGAAGAAGAAGAACAAGAAGAAATTGAAGAAAACATGATTGTTGAAGTTGAATATGAAGAGTATGAGTCAGATTGAAGTAATAAAAAAAAGTTAGAACGACAGTTAAACTCAGTAACCCATATCAATAATCTTCATACTATTAAATAATTATTGTTCCTGAAAATAACGTCATAAAGGTTCGTGGAATAGGCCTACCGGGGATACCACGTTAAAAAAAACGCGCCGAGTACACTACCTCACAGGTGGTGTGGAAATGTGTGCATATTATGTAGAACGTGATTCTTACAAGCGTAATATCTGGGAAATAGTGGGTCTTAGAGAAAAAATCATAGGGACCATTTTTATAGGGAATTTTAAGATCTACAACTTTGCTCTGAGGTACTTTTTCGATAAAACTTACCGTTTTCGAGAAAAATCCAAAAAACCTAAAATTTTTACCTTGGGCCCCGAATAAGTCCCTAAGCTCACATGGGACTGATGGGGACTTTTGACACTTTATTCCTTGTGGTAAACCTAAGGTCTCTACGAAGATTTGGCTCTGTCGGAATTTTCTTTATTTCAATTGTCTAAAATGACCGGACTAATTGTATAAATCAAAGAGTAAAGTAATATATACGGGAAAAGAGAGCCCTCTTGCGAGATTTTTTGACACCCATAATGAATCGTGGCGCCATCTCTTAGAATATCCGTTGAACTAATGTATATACATAGCTACATAGGTACCTATCTATAGATACCTTCATATAGGTATACCTGATGTATAGGTACCAACCTACTTATACCTAAATAGTTATCAAAATATAGGGCTCAGAATGCATCCCAAAGTTTTCAGTTTTATAGACATTTATGTAGGTAGGAACTTGTATTGTTGCAAAATGCTTATAAAACAGAAAACTTTAGAATGCAGCGTAAAAAAACGAATATATTATTAGTAATTTATTTATTGATTTTGTTGTGTTTATTTTTATTATAATAGGCCTGAGCTTCTAACTTAAATTCGTCGTTCCCATTATATGTGAGCTTTCCAGATAAAATCCTATTGATGCTTCTGCACCAACTATATTATACAATAACATTTATGGTAATATTTACAAAATATTTACATAAATTGCTTTTATGTTTTAAACATTCAAAAGGGAAATTTACAAATATGTCAACATACATTTTTATAGTATTTTTCAATCCTACTTTTGGTACATCTTTTTCTAAAATTGAAATACATATTTTAGCACCTCATGAAAGCTTTCTTCCAATTGTTTGGAGGGATAACACAACCACTTTTTAGTACAACTATATTCTTTTGCTCTAATGTATGCATTATTTTCATTGCTTTCCGTGCTTATGACATTTTTCCTACATGTTTTGCATTTCTTTATGATGTGTTTGAGACATTTCCTCAGGACCCAACCACATACATAATAAATACTCTGCCCTAAATCACTATCCGTTTTATTATCATCATACAGAAAATCATTTTTAAGGACGATTTCAGGTTGAAAAGCATCATTTACAGAAGAGACATGTTTTTCGGTTAAAAAAAATTCCAGCGTTTGTAAATAAATATTTACATCTTCCTCGCAATTTGCCTGGGCTGAATGAGGTGCGTTCAAATAATTTAACACAAGAGATTTGAAAGCACCCTCAAATGCAACGGCATTTGGCGCTGTATTTCTTGCTCCACAATTTCTAATGCTTCCAAAAAAGTTTTCTATCGGGTCCTGGTTGAAATTTCTTGTCAATGTTGCATCAAAACCATATTTTTGTGATAAAATCTTCCATATCTGTTGCATGCCTTCAATTGTTTTCACAAAATTCTTTACAGAAGGCACAACCGTTTCAACTTTCCTAATTTTGTTGCCAGTTTTCTTGAGCTGTATAAATTTCATACTTTTAAAATATTTAATGGCTTTTTGCCATAGCTCATGATGAGGCGAATTACGCTTTACAGGGCCCTTGAATGTTTTTCCATTGGGGATTTGGGAGCTACTACAATTTAAGCTATCAAACACATTATCAATCAATAATGTAATTGGTATTAAATCCCTACATTCTTGGGGCAAATTTCCTCTGGCGGTTAAGTGCTCTGTAGCAACAGCCACACTATGGCTGAAAATTTGAGCAGCAGTCTTAACTCGCATTTTTTTTATTTTTTCGGGAACAATATGTTCTTCTGTTATTTTTTGGAGGCATCTTAACTCTCCATAAGATTTGTCGGCCGCATATAGCTTTTGTAGGTACTCCCATTTTACTTCTTTTTCCTTTTCTCCATCTTCATAATCTATGTAAATCATCGATTTAGTCAATAGGTTGTTTCTCAATCCCTTTAATAAATGCGGAACGTCATATATTGGTATTATTTTCTTCTGGTTTATTTCGAATAAAATATGTTTCATCTCCTTTCCTTTTCTTATATATTTGGCTCTTGTCTCTTCAACCAACTCATTAATCGTGCTAACATTCACTGTGCTTTGGTCACAAACAGTGCACAATACAGTTAAGCCAGTATCTTGGACATGGGTAATTACATCTTTCAACATTTTCTTTAAATCCCATTTATTCAAGCTATTTGTAAAATAGTAGGTACGCTACTGGCTGCTTGTATTGCTTTCTCACGCCTTTTGCCATAAAAACAAGAGCATGGTTAGCAATATTTTTTCTGCCGTGGCTCGCAAATCCCTTTAGGTCATCTTTTGATGAGTCATAATGGATCTGTGGCATTATACTCATCTCATCAAATATTACTGTGCAGAGACGATCTTCAGGATTTAAATCTCTGACAGTTTTCTTCAGTTTTTCAAATATTACTTTGTTAATGCCAGGGCTCAGTTGTATTTGAGAGAGCAATCTCTTTAGCGATCTTGGTGAAGAAAGTATGAAATACTTTGACATCAAGGCATAACATTTCGGACTCCTTTTGTAAAGGGATAGTGACATCACTTTTTCTTCAGTTTTGAAGCGGCGACCTTTTGATTTTTTCCCAGTTTGGTAATACTGCATGTTGGTAAAAATTTTTGCCGCTGTCGACATATTTTTCACGACTTTTTGAAAATCGGATCTATTGAATAACTTTTCAGCATTTTCAAGCCGAGTTTTGATATTTTTGCTTTGTCCCTTTAGACGATATACTTGTCTTACATTCTTTATAGTTCTTTGATAGCCCTTTAATTTGCTTGTCACTGCGGAAGGCAAGCCTGAAAGTTAAAAATATTTTTTTATTATGATAGTGCCAATGCCAAGGTAGAAAATCGAGCCAGCCATGGTATAGAATCCAGGATTTAATTACGTTTGGGAATAATATATAGATAGATAGGTACTTACTTTTTGCTTTGAGAAGTCTGTGTGAAGGTTTGCAATAATTATGCTCCATTGCCAGATCTAAAGTCACGTTTGGAGACTAAATATAAATTAAAGGATACAAGTATTTACTTAAAGAATGGTGTATTATTAAAATATTGGGTCTACGGAAACTCCACTATTGTATCCTAACCCGTCTCTCTCACGTTAAACTACTTTCGTCCCTATTGGTGTTTGAAGCTCCTTCCCATGAATTCCTAAAGTTTATCCTGGTCTCAATCCCATTTTAGTCATTATTTGGTATGTAACGTTCTGTTAAGATGGCGTTCCGTGGGTACTATTGAAAAAAAAAATACAACTGCTGCACAGATTATAATTTATTCTGAAAGACAAAATACTTAATTACTCAATGCGACACGTCTGCTCACGACTCCTTGAAGCCACGCTTGTATGATATATTATATAAGTTGGTTGGGCCACACGGTCTAATGCTGCGGCTACACATACCGCGATAACGCGAAGATTTGCGTTGTCGCGACACGTCTGGCCAAGAATTCGTCCTATCGCGAATCATCTTCGCGAATACGAAAGCCCTTCGCGCCGCTGTCGGTAAAATGCGGCACATCAAAGGGTTTTGTCGCGACAAAGTTCGTGCGGTTGGCTACACTTCGCGCGCGGTTTAGTTGTATGCGAGACGCCAAGTAACGACGCGAAATAAATTATCGCGACGCTCTAGATTATCGCGACATCGCGAAGCTTTTTGTAGTGTGGCCAAGCACTTCGTCATGGATCGAACAATGAAGTTTTATCGCGACAACGGAACATGAATCTTCGCTGTGAAGTGTAGCCGTAGCATTAATGAAAGGTAGCTAAAACTCTACACCATTAGTCTATCACCAAACCTAACCAAAATCATATATATTTCTAGGTAAATCCTCGCAACGTCTCGGAAGTTTTTTACAAGCCTCGCTAGCACATGAATGTAGCGAATACAGATAATACATAATAAAATCGTGATCCCAGGATTGTTATTCACAAAACGGCTAGCCACTGAGTTATGCTGGCCCATCATCACACTTGCACGTTTTTAAAAGTACATCTCGGTTATGAAAGCTTTGGTTGATTGAATTGTAAATGGTTTCTCCTGTTGCACCTTGATTTGGTGCGTCACAATAGTTTTTGTCAAATAAATTTTATTTAATAGTGGATCATAAAGTCTAACTCTGTACTTATACTGACTCGTCAGCTAAAATGCTGAATTTATTCGATTTTAGCAAATGTTATAAGGACATGCCTTGACATTATACCAATAACATTTTTAACAACATGGGCACATTTCGTTCTTTTCAATTTAATGTCTGCAAAACAGCGAATAGATCGCCAACCGCCAATCAAAACTGCGTTTCCAACGTTAGCAGCGTTAGCGTTATCACTTACGATTGCACCACCTATTTTGTGATGAATTCCCCATTCCGTAAATTTTTCCTTCAAAAACTCTTTTATAATAACACCTGTGTGTCTTTCGTCATAGTTTATACAGCCTATCATTACAAAACATAACTGGTTAGATTCTTGGTCTATAAAATGGGTCGTGATGGCGATGTACCCATCGTTGACTATGGACGTCCTGCTGTCCGTTGTTATGGAGACGGCAGTTGCCGCCTTGGATTGGTGCACATTTTCTTACATAAGTTGTGACAAGGTTCTCTTAAGGGATACTTTAACATGTCTTTTTCACGTCTGTATCTACTCTTTTCCGCTAGGGATGTTCTTTTCTTCTTTGGTACAGAAACATTCACAACATCTTGGACATTTTGTCCTCTCGTATCATCACCTTTATCGTTTAGGGTAGCAGGAGAACTTGAAGATGACAGCGAACCGAAATCAGCTACGTAATCTTTATCCTTAACCGAATCGTCTGAATCCTTTTTAAATGTATGATCGAGAACCGTGCGTTTCTTCTTCGCAGAGTAAATCCTTTGTGATCCCATGTATAGTTTGTCCGGAATTTTGATTTTTACCATATATAATTAATTTTAACAGGTAGCCCGTTTCGTTCAGCCATATTGGTCTCATCATAGTTGAAAATGTTGCTCGCCGGGACATCTTTCAGTACAGTTTCAATATTGTCAAAATATTTGTTTATTGACTCCCGCCCCACTGTAGCTCTAGACCTTTTAATGTTGCTAGATAATCTTTGGCCATAAGATTTTTTGTGGCGCTTTAATATGCTTACAGCCCATTCAACACACGGTAAGTTGTTCTGAAAACGCTCCACTGTTTTACTTTGTTTGTCTAAATATCCTTTTGCAAAAAAACGAATATCTAATAATGTTAGGGGGAACCTCCAATCAGCACACGTGGCAGCGGCACGTAGGATTGTAATCTCTTCTTCATGGCTGAAAACTGGTTGTCCACCGGGCGTTTTTCCATGCAAACCTTTATATTTGTTATATAATGTTCCAAATGGAATATGGTACCGTATAGAAGCAGCATTTATAGTCAACTCATCATTTGTTATCTTCTCTATAGCTTCTTCCAGAGTTTCTTCTGTATATTTTTTGTAATTACGGGAACCTGCAGTCTTTTTATATGATCGAACCATGATGAATCTATAAAAAAAAAATTCGGGGTCAGATTGATAAGGAGTACATTACTCTATAACCTACTTAAAAATCACGCACTGGGGCTAGATTGATAACTATCAATTTCACCTCGTGTAAACTATCAATGTAGCCCCTGTTTGTAAAAGTAGTTAATGAAACCAAAATGGCGGCTGTATCGGGATGACATAGCATTGCTTTTATTCGCAAGGGAACGTACAATAATACACAACATTTACTGTGAATAACATGCGAATACTTACGATTCTCCATTTAAAGTTTTGCGAGTCGAAAATTCTTCCTTGTTTCACAAAGGAGTTCAATTATATTTTTATTTAACTTTCACTAACCTCTTTGCTATGGCACTTTGGGAAAATATGGCCGTAATGTCAATCTAGCCGACACCGAAAAAAAAATAAGGATGCGTTCAGTGTCATGGAGCAAATTAAAATAAAACATATTTTTTTAGTAATCATCAAAGTCACCCCTGTTCTCAAAGACACCTCGTTTTACGGTACACTGAATCCAAGAAAGACTGCCTTTCCATAACAAAAGCGACTCGGCAATGCCAAGAGCTCTGCTAGGAATATATATTTCAGCTAATTTTCTGTTGCAGTGTTCTACGATTGGAGCTATTTTAAATATTTATCGCTCATAGTCGTGAATGGATTTTGGGAGAACATCATTATCGCTGAAGTGTAGGAATCGTAATAATATAAGAAATTTATTTTTGCTCATGATTTTTCTAAAGCATGGCATTTCCAGTATACTCCTATCGTCCAATATTCATCGAGCATAGCTCTGTAACGTAGTGACATGTAAATGATTATTGAGAAAAAATTATACAGCTCTGCCACGGTCGTCTCGTCCCAATCGTTAAGTCGCGACCCATTAGTGACGGTTGCCTCCTTTGCTTTCACTTGCACGCATAATAATGTCCCAAGCATATTTATTAGTTTGTTTAACAGGCCTCTATCTCTCTGTTATAGTAGGGTAGTACTAAGAAAACACAGCTAGACTCTTCAACGCGCCTGCACACCGCGTTGCGGTCGGGTTGCGAGTGCGCGGGCAGCCCCCCGCTCCCCGCGCCCGCGCCCCGCCACTGCTTGGTGCCGGTCCGCGTATTTATTCATACATTACAAGTTCCATTATGTGTCGGTTCCAAATAGTTTTGAATATTTCTATGGGAGAACTTTTGTGGACCAAATTGTTTTTCCAAATTTCGTGACCAATGCATGTTGTATCTTGGCTCAGAGATCTTGGATGAGAAATGACAACAAGGGCGTTCTTCAATTGTCCGTTTTTATTCCTCACAATAAACAGACGAACAATGTCGTCATTGATTACAGATATTTATGAAGATATAAAATTAGGATTGGAAATTACAATAAAAGGTTACCTGTCATGGCGGGTCACGACTAAAAAGAGAAAGCAAGAGGCAGTGTTCCAAAACTGTCAAACCCTAATGTCATAATGTCACAAATGTCAGTGTGACTGAATGACAGTACAAAACTTTATTGTTTAGGATTATCAGCATGAAATATTATGTGAAACAAAAGTACTACTATTTCAACAGATACAGGCTGAATGGATGGATGGATTACTAGCTTTAGTCGATGCCGACTATTGTTTTACGTATGTAAATGTGGGCTGTCAAGGTAGACTATCTGATGGAGGTATTTTCAAAAATACAAACTT
Source organism: Hylaea fasciaria (assembly GCA_905147375.1). Lineage (NCBI taxonomy): Eukaryota > Metazoa > Arthropoda > Insecta > Lepidoptera > Geometridae > Hylaea > Hylaea fasciaria. The sequence goes on along the minus strand of LR990211.1, from coordinate 9,334,922 downwards.
ATACAAAAAACTAGAAGAAAAATCTATGAGACTTCCTCCTCCATCCATTCTTCAAGTGCTCTATTCCTTCAAAGTACCGTATGTGATCCTAGCTGACAAAGCTTTTGCTTTAAATGAATATACTATGAAACCATTTCCAGGAGATCTAGACTCCTAGACTAGGGGCTCCGAGGAAAGAATCTTTAATTACAGGTTATCTCGAGCACGTAGATGTGTGGAAAATGCATTCGGGATTCTGAGCTCAGTTTTTAGAGTTCTACGCAAACCTATGTTACTGCAACCAAAGATTGCTACTAAAATTGTTATAGCAACAGTACATTTGCATAATTATTTGAGAAAAAGAACTCTGACAAGATCACAGTACACGCCGCAAGGATGTATAGATAGTGAAGGAAACGAGGGCAAATTATACCTGGAACTTGGAGAAATGAAACTGCCCCTACATCACTACTGCCTCTTAACTATATCCCAAGAAGAGCGTGAAATTTTGCACAACAAATACGTTCACACCTAGCTCATCACTTTGTTACCAATGGTGCAATATCATGGCAAAATAGATATTAAAACTTGTACTCACATTTTCAGACATTGTGTCCAATGTTGCATTGAGTAGATCTTTATCCCTCATGAAATTAAAGTCATCGAAAGCAAACGACTTGGAAACGAAAACTTCATTTGTCGCTGTAATAAAAATTAAAATTCATCTTCACCAGCGCTGGATGCAGAACATTTTGTATGTACTGGATGAAGAGCTCGGCCTTCATCCATCCATTATCTGACAAGCCAATATCCCATTACCCCAATCGCTAAGCACAGACTTTTGAATCTCAGATCGCATTCTTTTTAAGGGGTAAATAATCATAGGTGGTGTTGTTACACCATCCGCCGAAAATGTGAACATTACAGTAACACATGATTTAGCCTGAGCGTGATCAACCTCATACACATTTTTGGTTCCCTTTAAAGCGATAACTTTGGTGTTCTTTGGGCATAAAATAAAATTCGTTTCATCCCCATTATAAACTCTAGATGGATCACTCAAAATATGAAAGAGATCATTTGCTTTCAGATATTCTTCTACTTGAGTAAACCAGTTTCGAATGCTCTTCTCAGACAACTTTGAGCTTGCTGAAGTGACAGCCTCTGAAGTTCGTATAGAAAGCTCAGGATGCCTCTTCAAAAACAGTTTATACCATCCATCGCCTGGTGTATTATCTATAAAATTGTTTGGTCTGGTATGTTCATCTAAATACAGTTTGACGCTCTTTATGACATCCTCTTTACGCCGTGGAAATCCTTTACTACAAGCTGCAATTATCCATTTAACTATCTCTTGTTCTTCTGCATTAGACAGAACAGACTGGAGTCGTCTAGATGCAAATCCCGCTAAAATGATTCAATAAAATTTTGCAGAAATGAAAAAAAAGCTAGAAACAGGAACAACTGTACTTTATTAGGCAATTTTTATTTTTTCCATGGCTAAAAAAGATACCTAATATTAACAAAACTAAAAAAGGCTGCAATTACTACCAAAAACTAGGCTAAAAACAGGTTTTAATTTTAAATATGGCGGATTTTGAAACTTACTAAGTATTATAGAGGCATTTGCAACTGAGCTTTGTGAAATAGCGGGATTTGAAACTTAAGCTATTCTGTGGTAATGGTCAATATTATGCAACAACAACTGGCCAGCAAGTAAATAAAAATACAGATGAACAATTTTAATCAAAAATGTAATTTGAAAAGAAACCAGAAGGTAGTTGTTCTACATTACAAATCAGGTAAACATAAAAAGCTAAATCATACTATTAGGTTGACATCGTCAAAGCCGTCTTCACAAAGGTCGCTCGGTATCTCTGCTGTATCCTCCTCAATATCTCCTTGCTCATAAGACCTTCTGTCTTCCACTGTTTTATAAAATGCTAAATTTTCGTTTTCTCTCCATTGCTCTCCATAATGTTTTGATAATAGATTTGAAACATCGGTAATCTTTGCTTTCTTTGGAATTACCTGGTTTGCTGGAATAACAACTGGATTCAACATAGTGATGCTTTTATTTTTCTTTGTTATCGGCTTCTTTACGTTAATGTCAATTTTATATGACTGTTCTCCTTGAAGCAATAAATTATTTGTTTTGGAACGTGTCAAGAAAAACCTTTTGCACTTTTGGAACTGTACATGCCAGCTAGTGGTTGGTTTAATAATTGGCGCGTAGGCCGATTTCCAATCTTGTACTGCAATTGTATCTAAAGTAGTCAATTTACAATATTGAGTTATAATTTCTTGATATTGTTCAGGAGACGAAATTACTTCACGCTTTTTCAAATCTTTCTCTATTTGAGCAAACACCCGGTCGGGTGGGATAAAAGAGTGTCCCACCACTGGAAAAATTATTTCAACCTTTTTGATGTGTCTGGGTGCTTCTGTTGTTAACCACTTTCCAAGCATGGCAACCATACCGGAATTTTTATTTTGTCCAGAACAGCCATCTGCTACTATTCTTAAGACTTTAATTTCTTCTTTGATATCTAAATTAGTTAAAAAGTGATGAACTGCTGAAATAATTTCATTACTACCTTTGTTGTGTGTGGTTTCGTTCCAGGTAAATGCAAATATGTTTTCCTTGGTTAGTTTTGCCTTAGAGCTACCAACTACTATAGTAAAATTGTAGAAATTGATTTGGCGGCTATAGTATGCGGACTGATCTGGCACTTTAGGAAGCCCTAAATTTTTTTGGCAATCAAAGCTCATTGTTAGAAGATCACTTCTTTGCTCCTGCAAGATCTCATAGAATGCTTTGAACCTCAAACGGTGGACTCTTTTTTCAATTATCAATTTATTTTTCATCTCAGCATTTGTTTCTTTTTTAATTTTCTCATCTAACTGCAGACAAGTCGAACAAACATCAGACCTGGGTGTGCCAAAACCAATGTTATAGCAACAATTGAATATATTTCTAAAAAAATGCTGCTTTACTTCTAAGCAGGGATGTTCTTTGTTATACATACGCCAAAGTTTTTTTATATTTAGTTCAGGGGGCAAGTACAATCTTTTTATATTTTTTGACCTGCAGTAGTGGCTTTCATTCGCTTTAAATGACTCTATAAAGGCTTGTACCGCTTTTCTTTTCTCTTCAAACTTCTGGCTTTTTCGGTCTCCACCCCGACGCTCTTTTGCCATCTCCTCCTTTTCATAAAATCTACGCATTACTCCTTGTATACGGTCTTTCTTTACACACAATACCTTAGTAAAGGTTTTTTGACAAACAGGGATCAACTTGCCGCTCTTGTTACGAATGAAATATTTTAACGAATGATTTCGCTTGCTACCAACTTTTGCAGTTTTAGATGTAGTGATAGTACAGTGTTTTATTATGAAATTATCTTGGGAAATCTTTGTCAGATGTTTGTAAAATGATTGGTGGAATTTTCTCATTTCTGTGCATGTTAAAGTCGCGCACTGAAATGCCTTACGCCTGTGTCCACATGATGGGAATGTTGGAAGGGTATTTGGCTTGTATCTACAACAAAAATAATCATTATTTAAACTTTCACTATTAATACAGATTTGACTACCAATTGAAAAAAAAATACATACCTACTGTGCCAAATTTCATCAAATTCAGTGCACTAGTAACAAACAAAACAACCAACATTCATTTTTTCACACATAAAACAAATACATACTTATTTATTAGTATAATAAATAATGTTAGTATTACGGTATTTGAACAGGCTTTTTTAGTCAGACCATAGTAAAAGTAAAAATTAAACCGAGTAACTTAATGTTTAAAAGATTACAAATTTCTCGAAAATAAAACAGTATTTTTATTATAACTTGTAACAATGTTTAATATAATTGCCGTCCATTTCATACAAATAGGTCAATCACACACAACACATTCGTATAAAGTCGGGATAATGCAAAGAACTTTTAGGGAAATTTATATTAGTTACTCAGAATAACAAAAAAAAATAAATATTGTATTTTTGCACCAAAGCATGCAACCACTTTTATGGTTCTGTTTTGCATAACAACTTTTGAAATAGCAGTTGACTGTTTAGTAGAAGAAAGTAACTAACCTTTTTTCACGCAATACTTCACGTTTCCTATTGAAAACTGTGTACAGAGCGTGGTTGAAGTAAACAGTAGGAAACTTAAAAGTTATTTTAATTCCACAACAATATTACAATCTCAATTAGATAGGTAAAAAATCTCAATGACACACTTCAAGAGATTTTCTCAAAGTGACAATTTATCTATACAATCTAAATTCAAAATTAACTACTTATAAATGAGGGATAGTCCACACGCAATCATCCTCATTTCAACACTCCTCCATAATTTTGAATGCTCATACAAACATGCATACACCCTTGTATGTATATACCCTAATACATGCAAACATACACTTACACTTTCACACCCATACCAGTAACACACACGCTAAACTTTGTTTTCGCCAGTGCCTTTGTGAGGCAATCAGCTGGCATACTCTTTGTGTCCAGGTAACTCAGTTTTATGATTTTGTCCTGAACAGCATTTCGTACATAATGATGTCTCACATCTATGTGTTTTGTCCGCTTATGCGTTGTGTGGTGTGACGCGATAGCCATTGCTGATTGGCTATCAGTTCTCATTACCAATGTAGAACTCATTCCTGAAACTTCCTTTATGAGTCTGCGCAGGAATATAGCTTCTCTAGTTGCTTCTGACAAACTGACATATTCTGCCTCTGCAGATGACAATGCCACAACTTGCTGTTTTCTGCTTTCCCACGAGACAGCGCTTCCTGCCAGTGTAAATACATAGCCGGTGTACGATTTCCTGTCAGTTATGTCTCCTCCATGACTTGCATCTGCAAATGCTTCCAAGAAATTACCAGTTTTTGTATAAACTAGTCCTGTGTTCTTGGTACCCTTGAGATACCGTAGTACATTTTTCGCAGACCGCCAGTGCTCTTCATTATAGCAATTGTTAAATTGCGACAGATAGCTAACTGCGAATGCTATGTCCGGTCTTGTACATACAGCTGCATACATGAGCGAGCCAATTAGTTCACGATATGGAAGGCTCTGCATTTCCTCAGTACCTCTTTCGAGCTGTTGTCCAACTACCAGTGGAGTAGTTGCTGGCTTGCAGTCACTCATGTTAAATTTCTTTAACATCTTTTCAATGAAAGACTCTTGGTCTAGCTTAATATATCCATCTTTTTGGGTAACTCTTACTCCTAAGATCAATTCAGCTTTTCCTAAATCCTTCATATCGAATGTTGACATGAGTTGCTTTTTCATAGCTCTCATTTCATCTTCATTTCTCCAGAAGATGAGCAAATCATCAACATATACTGCAATGATGATTAGGTTTCTATCATTATTGTCTCATCTGCGTTTGTAGATACATGGTTCACTTTCCAACTGCTGAAATCCCAAATTTTTAAGTTCTGTGTCCAATTTGGTGTTCCAAGCCCTTGAAGCTTGCTTCAACCCATACAGCGACTTTTGAAGTAGACAGACATAGTCTTCTTTCCCTTTAACTTCAAACCCTTCTGGCTGCTTCATAAAGACTCTTTCTTCTAGTTCTCCATTAAGGAAAGCCGTCTTTACATCCATGTGATCCACATTCATATCGGTTTCCACAGCAAGAGCTAAAAGCGTTCTCAGGGATTCGTGCCTAACAACCGGTGAAAATGTTTCATGGTAGTCGATTCCCCGCCTTTGGCTAAACCCTCTGGCAACCAAACGCGCCTTGTAGCGTCTCTTATTCCCCGCCTCATTTTTGATTTTAAATATCCATTTAGAATCCACAATGTTAGCTCCAGGCTGCGGTTTGACAAGTCTCCAAATCTTGTTCTTTTCGAATGCACTTAGCTCTTCTTGGATAGCTTCTTTCCATTTTGAGCTATCGTGCCTAGACAGTGCTTCCTGAACAGTCACTGGATCCAGTTCTAAATCTTGTTTAGCTGCTTGGTACAAGACAAAATCCGGGAACTGCTTAGGTTTTCTGTTCCTGAGTGGGTACCTCCGTCCACTATCTGGTTGTTCTTCTTCGTCGGCAGTAGTGTGAGCATCCGATTCACAGTCTTCAAACTCGTCAGCTTCGTACGGTTCTTCTCTGTCGTCTCTAGGTCTATCTCGTTCGTCTCTAGAAACATCCTCTGCTTCACCATACTCCAGCCCTTGATGAACCTCTGTTACATCAGTGTTTTCTGGTGATTGCAGACTCTCATTAGATCCTTCGACATTTCTAACGTCATTTCCTTCAATCAGCGGATGATTTTCTTGGGAATGATTTTCAGTGTTTGCCTGACCATGACGCTCAATACTATGCTCAGTCAATTCGAGTATTTCCTCCGTATTCTCTTCTGACTTAGACGACTCAAGAAATTTTTTTTAAGAGAGAGTGTTGAACGGTTTCGCACTAAAATGCGAATGACGAACGGGACGGCTGAGACGACGAGGTTAGCAACAGGGTGACCAGAGACACAAATGTTTTTTTCTTAATTCTACTACTTTCAACTATAGTGTATGAGCGGTGGCACCTATGCGGTACTAAATGTTGTGAATAATATATTTATTTCAGGATACTTATCTCGAGGACGAGGTGCAAGTATAATTACTCTATTACAAGACGAGCTACAACCGTGCCTATGGGGTGACGGCTGGTGTCGCGCACTCGCGTCATGAATTACTTTCTGTAGAGTCGGCAGAAATTAATGCATATGCAATGTGTCGCTACATCGACCACCCCCTTTTTGAAAAAAAAGGTAATAAAAAATTTATATAATTCAAAATCGGTACTTAATTATTACAAGTTATTGCTATTCATACATAAGATATCGTACGCGAGCGCACTGCTGATAGGGCTGTAATGCGATCTTCAGTAGTGTCAATGTTCGCGTACGGTCATCGACCTAAGTCTTTACAATGCAAACATGGATACACGACACTTGTAAATAAAGCTAGTTATAATTCCGACTATCTTTACAATCAAAACAAAGTGTCAAATCAACTCGTAAAATGTAAAACACGAAACAAAAGTGTAAACAATAACAATTAGGTACAATTAACTTACTTGAAAGACAACTAGGCACGTTAAGTTACAAACTACAATAAAAAATTGAATAAGAATATAATACACTATTACATCGGTGAAAAAAATTTTTAGTCAAAATAAACAACGAACCAATAAAAAGTAATTACACTTATTGACTCGCTTTGAATCACACAAATCGTAACTGGCATAATATTTGGGGCACTTGGGTATCTACCGTGATCGCACGCACGCACCGATAGGACGTCACGCGTACTGGGTGGCAACGGGAGTGGGACTCGCGACCGCTGCTGGCACTGCAGCCACTGGCTGGAGCACCTGCACGTGGGTCAGGGGTGGTGCAGGCCCGCCTGCCTCCTCGCGAAGCCAGGCTTGCATGCGGTTGCTGATCTGCCGCCGAACGCAATTTCGCACCTTCTTCAACAATGAGCACGCCATAACAAACAGCAGTAAACCCACGATTATCATGATCCACATGCTCTGCCGAGACATATGAGCTTCTATATCTGATGAGTTTTGCGCGGTAATAACCTGCTCTTTAGACTGTGGTGATAATTAGACTTTTATAATTAATTATAATTTAGACTTTAGACTCTCTTGAGTTGCTCAAGTGATTCGGTCCACTATGGGGGCTTTGACTCCGCCTTCCTCGCGCTCACCTTCGGCACTGTGTGTTCGCATGCTTTGTGAACCGTCTCTGTGTATTTCGTGAGCACGCTCTAGCTCTAGCTCTCTTCTAGCTCCTCTGGGCACGCGACTTCCATGACTCTTTCGGGGGTGATGTCGCTCTCAGCTAAGCTGACCGGGGAGTTTTGTGGAGAAATCGGACCACTTTGCTTTCTTGGTGTTGTAAATGCGCGTTGAAATTGGCCTTAGAGGTTCTAGGGCCTTCTCTAAGCGCATTGTGAAGGCGATGGCGTTGTGATCTGATGTTGTGAGATTTCTATCCACTCTCCAGCCGTCGATTTTGCCGAGAAGCGACACACTGCAGGCCGTAACATCCACAATGCTGGTGCACATCCTGCCATCCCTGTGAATCTCGAAAGTCGGTACTTGCCCCGTGTTGAGGATCTGAAAGTCCATTTCGTTGAGAAATGCATTGTATTCGGCCCCACTGTGGTCCTCCACGCTGCTAGGGACCATTGGCTCTTCGCATTGACGTCTCCTCCAATCAGTATATTCTCAGTTGTCATCTTCCCGCAGACTTCTTTTACTCGTTTAAGGTACTGGTCCAAATCTTGGTCTCCCTCGAAGTATACGGACGCGATTCCTAGCTTCAGCGTGCCAGCCTTGAGCAGAACAGCGGCTACATTCTCAGTGACAAACTGGGGGTCATGAATGACCTCCGGTTGGGTTTTTACGCACTTTGTCAGTTCCCTTGTGACGGTCTTCAGGCTGGCGACCTCGGCGCGCAGCTCACAGATCATCTGAGTGACCTCTTCTTCGTTGTGTTCTGGGGCTGGTGTGGAGATAGATACCGGAATCTCCGCCACTGTGGTCTTCACTTCTTCCGTCGTCCTGCGCAGCACATCGAGCTGATTCTGCATCGTTGCGACGCCACCGAACAGCCTGGCCAGCTCTGCTTCCAATTGGCTCAGATCTTGCTCTGCGCGCAATGGCGTCGATCCGACGCTTGCTACGCAGTCCCGTAGCTTAGACTCCAGTACCTCTATCTTCTGCTTTGACTCCTTTATGATGTTAAAAGGCTCCTCCGTTTCGTAACCGAGCCAGCTGCGGATAGCTCGAGTCTCCTTCAAGTTGCTGGTAATGTCTGTCCTTGCTATTCCCATTTCCGCGCTCAGGGATACCTTCAGCTCCATCACCTGCTTGTTATGTGCCCTCTCGATTCGCACGATCTCCTTTGCGTGCCGCGTTCGTTCCCTCTCGAGGGAGGCAATATGTCTTCCCCGAGAATCCGAAAGCGACAGGCAGATTTCATAGAGACCTTGCAAGCTGTCTGTGGCCGTCACTTTGTTCTCTTTCTTCATAGTCAATGCTGACTCCAGGGCCTCCTTACCCTCCTGGAGTAGCTTGTTGGCTACCTTGGTCGCCTGATCCATTTCCGCTCCCGCTCTTGCTCCCCGGCCGGGATTCGCGTATAGCATGCTCATCCGCCTCTTTTCAGACGTGCCGGACCCCACCGATGACCTGTCTAGGTTATCGAAGAGGTCCGACGCATCCGTAGAGCCATCTACTGCGAATTCCCGGTCGGGTCCTCCTTCCATCGGTTTGGGAACGTCGAGTGCCTCAAGTGCCTCGGTGACTGTGTATGAACCGATGTTCGGCTTGGGTGGAGTCTTGGTCTGTGGGGTCTGTGTTGGTTCGGTCACCGCCGTCTCTGACAATGCCTTGGGAGACTTCCTCTGAGTCGGTAGTCTCTTCGGCGGCGACTTCCGACAACTGAGGCTGCCTTTTTTAGCACTTTTTCCCATAGGGTGCGCTTCGGTTTTTCTGATGCGGCTGTGGAGAATGCGGTCGGCTTTGGCTGGTTTTCCATCTTAACTTTTCTTGTCTATACTTACACTATACTTAATCAATATAATACAATACAATATAACTTAATCTAATTCAATTTTATTTTGTTTTTCCTATTGCGCGTATATAATATCTGGCGGACTTACGATTTCCTAGTTTGATGTTCTGGACAGCTGATGGTCTGCGTCTTATGTGATCTTGCGAGTAAACAACCCGATGCGTCAGTTTAACGGTAAGTTTTATCGAAAAAGTACCTCAGAGCAAAGTTGTAGATCTTAAAATTCTGTATAAAAATGGTCCCTATGATTTTTTCTCTAAGACCCACTATTTCCCAGATATTACGTCCCATGTGAGCTTAGGGACTTATTCGGGGCCCAAGGTAAAAATTTTAGGTTTTTTGGATTTTTCTCGAAAACGGTAAGTTTTATCGAAAAAGTACCTCAGAGCAAAGTTGTAGATCTTAAAATTCTCTATAAAAATGGTCCCTATGATTTTTTCTCTAAGACCCACTATTTCCCAGATATTACGCTTGTAAGAATCACGTTCTACATAGTATGCACACATATGCCACGTATATACATATTTAGGTACTCAAGCAAGCAAAAATGCCTTTATTAGTAAAGTATTTACAGAAATTAATTCTTCACCTCAAATACTAATTACTAAAGGAATTCGGTTCTTCTTGCGGTTTATGGAGCTCCAAAAAAAATTGATTGCATAGATACGTACAGATATTTAACATTGTAAAAAATACACGAAACAAAAAGCAAGTACAGCTATCTTGTCTTCCTCCAACATCGGCATCTGCTACTCAACATTTGTTTCGAGTATACTATCAAGTTCAGACATGGCAAGGCAATGAACTGAACCCTGAAGACTGGGGTTGGAAATTGATAAATAATACTTTGGAACCGAATCGAACTTTACTGCCCCCTGCTCCAGAAAAACTTCTTAACACTATTTTTTGCAATTGCAAGAAAGGTTGTAGTGCCAAATGTGGCTGTAAAAAAGTAGGGTTGCAGTGTTCTCCAGCGTGTACCAATTGCCAAGGTGTCTCTTGCTCAAATGTTCAATTAAATACAAGAGAGGAAAATTCATGTGATTTTGATGACAACTGATTCATCTTCATTTGAACAATTTCTAAGCGTTCATCAACAGGAAGGAGAAGAAGAAGAACAAGAAGAAATTGAAGAAAACATGATTGTTGAAGTTGAATATGAAGAGTATGAGTCAGATTGAAGTAATAAAAAAAAGTTAGAACGACAGTTAAACTCAGTAACCCATATCAATAATCTTCATACTATTAAATAATTATTGTTCCTGAAAATAACGTCATAAAGGTTCGTGGAATAGGCCTACCGGGGATACCACGTTAAAAAAAACGCGCCGAGTACACTACCTCACAGGTGGTGTGGAAATGTGTGCATATTATGTAGAACGTGATTCTTACAAGCGTAATATCTGGGAAATAGTGGGTCTTACAGAAAAAATCATAGGGACCATTTTTATAGAGAATTTTAAGATCTACAACTTTGCTCTGAGGTACTTTTTCGATAAAACTTACCGTTTTCGAGAAAAATCCAAAAAACCTAAAATTTTTACCTTGGGCCCCGAATAAGTCCCTAAGCTCACATGGGACTGATGGGGACTTTTGACACTTTATTCCTTGTGGTAAACCTAAGGTCTCTACGAAGATTTGGCTCTGTCGGAATTTTCTTTATTTCAATTGTCTAAAATGACCGGACTAATTGTATAAATCAAAGAGTAAAGTAATATATACGGGAAAAGAGAGCCCTCTTGCGAGATTTTTTGACACCCATAATGAATCGTGGCGCCATCTCTTAGAATATCCGTTGAACTAATGTATATACATAGCTACATAGGTACCTATCTATAGATACCTTCATATAGGTATACCTGATGTATAGGTACCAACCTACTTATACCTAAATAGTTATCAAAATATAGGGCTCAGAATGCATCCCAAAGTTTTCAGTTTTATAGACATTTATGTAGGTAGGAACTTGTATTGTTGCAAAATGCTTATAAAACAGAAAACTTTAGAATGCAGCGTAAAAAAAAGAATATATTATTAGTAATTTATTTATTGATTTTGTTGTGTTTATTTTGGGTCATTCCCAGTTGTCACCCGCCTCCATGTCCCCAGTGGTGACAACTGGGCATGATTTTTAAAATGTGTCCCTATTGTCACCACTGGTGACGTCCCTCTGCTGACAAATGGGAATTGTTTTAAAGTGCGTTCCATTTGTCACCACTGGTGACGTCCCCACTGGTGACAAATGGCATTTGTTTCTAAAGCGGGTCCCATATGTCACCTCTGGCGACATAATTGGAAAATTAAATTCATACGTCCACAGTTGGTGACAAAGAATCTCTGGCGGTAGGTAAAACTAACCTATAATGTGAATAAAACAAACATTTAGTGACATTGTTAAAGGCAAGATTATCATACTAATATATCGGATGTAGAAAAAATTTAATACTCTATCTACCTACTTAAAATGTTCAATATTGTTTTCTAAATGTTCAATCATACCATTTTATACAATAACTAGCTGGCCCGGTAGACGTTATCCTATCAAATTTCCAAAATGTATGGGAAAATTTATGATCCATATTTATCTCTTAGCCGGTCATGAGTTATAAATGGTGTACCTACATATAACTAATACGATTTTGTTTTGTATTTAAATATGAATAAACATAATAATTTACTTTATAAAATTAAATCTAATGTGTTCATGCGTCCTTAAGTTCATGTGTCCTTAATTTCTAATATTAATTTCACAGTTTAATCGGTATATTATTCTCAATAATAAAATAGACTTGAAATAAATGTAAATGTTCTTAACATATTATTATCAACGTTTCATCACAACGTTAATCAACATTTCTAGAAAGTAGTTGTGCAGGGGAGAGAGAGAGTTGCGCCAAAATCTACCTGTCCTTTACATAAACCGGTTTCGTCTAGTGCGAAAATAATAGGAATTGCCCTTTGTGACGACCGCTTAGGGTCCGTTCACTCAGACCGGCTCGGAGGAAGGCATAATATTTTAGTCACGTTTAAAACAGCTTTTAATTATTGTGATATGGTTTATTTTTACATGTCACTTCTTTTATTATTGAGCTTGTCACAATAAAAGAAGTGACGTAAAAAAACCTTAGCACATTGATTAAAATCTCTGTTTTACACGTGACAAAAATCTGCTCCTCTCCGCGCAAGTCTGTGTGAACGGACCCTGGTCTACAGACTAGTTTTACCCAGTGCACTCCCAACCATGTCAGAGCCAATTATTATGAAAGTCAATTATTGTGAATAATTTTGTGATTTAACTGTGATAGAGATATAGTCCTTAGATTAAGTACCTACCTATATTCGATTTATGAAAGCCAATTAATGTGAATAATGTGATTTAACTGTGATAGAAATACAGTAATATGACTAGATGTTGGGTGTATTACATTTGTAGACAATTATTATTGTGAATAATTATTCTGATTAAACTGTGTTAGAAATAAAAGAATACTGTGCCTAGATGTTTAGTGCCTATACCTATTATTCGATTTATGAAAGTAAATTATTTTGTATAATGTTATGATTCAACAGTGTTTACACAATTTTTTTCATTAAACATTTTAAATATACTAAAAGCATTAACTTTTTTTACATCCGAGATATTAGTATGATCTTGCCTTTAACAATGTCACTAAATGTTTGTTTTATTCACATTATAGGTTAGTTTTACCTACCGCCAGAGATTCTTTGTCACCAACTGTGGACGTATGAATTTAATTTTCCAATTATGTCGCCAGAGGTGACATATGGGACCCGCTTTAGAAACAAATGCCATTTGTCACCAGTGGGGACGTCACCAGTGGTGACAAATGGAACGCACTTTAAAACAATTCCCATTTGTCAGCAGAGGGACGTCACCAGTGGTGACAATAGGGACACATTTTAAAAATCATGCCCAGTTGTCACCACTGGGGACATGGAGGCGGGTGACAACTGGGAATGACCCTTTATTTTTATTATAATAGGCCTGAGCTTCTAACTTAAATTCGTCGTTCCCATTATATGTGAGCTTTCCAGATAAAATCCTATTGATGCTTCTGCACCAACTATATACAATAACATTTATGGTAATATTTACAAAATATTTACATAAATTGCTTTTATGTTTTAAACATTCAAAAGGGAAATTTACAAATATGTCAACATACATTTTTATAGTATTTTTCAATCCTACTTTTGGTACATCTTTTTCTAAAATTGAAATACATATTTTTTGCACCTCATGAAAGCTTTCTTCCAATTGTTTGGAGGGATAACACAACCACTTTTTAGTACAACTATATTCTTTTGCTCTAATGTATGCATTATTTTCATTGCTTTCCGTGCTTATGACATTTTTCCTACATGTTTTGCATTTCTTTATGATGTGTTTGAGACATTTCCTCAGGACCCAACCACATACATAATAAATACTCTGCCCTAAATCACTATCCGTTTTATTATCATCATACAGAAAATCATTTTTAAGGACGATTTCAGGTTGAAAAGCATCATTTACAGAAGAGACATGTTTTTCGGTTAAAAAAAATTCCAGCGTTTGTAAATAAATATTTACATCTTCCTCGCAATTTGCCTGGGCTGAATGAGGTGCGTTCAAATAATTTAACACAAGAGATTTGAAAGCACCCTCAAATGCAACGGCATTTGGCGCTGTATTTCTCGCTCCACAATTTCTAATGCTTCCAAAAAAGTTTTCTATCGGGTCCTGGTTGAAATTTCTTGTCAATGTTGCATCAAAACCATATTTTTGTGATAAAATCTTCCATATCTGTTGCATGCCTTCAATTGTTTTCACAAAATTCTTTACAGAAGGCACAACCGTTTCAACTTTCCTAATTTTGTTGCCAGTTTTCTTGAGCTGTATAAATTTCATACTTTTAAAATATTTAATGGCTTTTTGCCATAGCTCATGATGAGGCGAATTACGCTTTACAGGGCCCTTGAATGTTTTTCCATTGGGGATTTGGGAGCTACTACAATTTAAGCTATCAAACACATTATCAATCAATAATGTAATTGGTATTAAATCCCTACATTCTTGGGGCAAATTTCCTCTGGCGGTTAAGTGCTCTGTAGCAACAGCCACACTATGGCTGAAAATTTGAGCAGCAGTCTTAACTCGCATTTTTTTTATTTTTTCGGGAACAATATGTTCTTCTGTTATTTTTTGGAGGCATCTTAACTCTCCATAAGATTTGTCGGCCGCATATAGCTTTTGTAGGTACTCCCATTTTACTTCTTTTTCCTTTTCTCCATCTTCATAATCTATGTAAATCATCGATTTAGTCAATAGGTTGTTTCTCAATCCCTTTAATAAATGCGGAACGTCATATATTGGTATTATTTTCTTCTGGTTTATTTCGAAAAAAATATATTTCATCTCCTTTCCTTTTCTTATATATTTGGCTCTTGTCTCTTCAACCAACTCATTAATCGTGCTAACATTCACTGTGCTTTGGTCACAAACAGTGCACAATACAGTTAAGCCAGTATCTTGGACATGGGTAATTACATCTTTCAACATTTTCTTTAAATCCCATTTATTCAAGCTATTTGTAAAATAGTACGCTACTGGCTGCTTGTATTGCTTTCTCACGCCTTTTGCCATAAAAACAAGAGCATGGTTAGCAATATTTTTTCTGCCGTGGCTCGCAAATCCCTTTAGGTCATCTTTTGATGAGTCATAATGGATCTGTGGCATTATACTCATCTCATCAAATATTACTGTGCAGAGACGATCTTCAGGATTTAAATCTCTGACAGTTTTCTTCAGTTTTTCAAATATTACTTTGTTAATGCCAGGGCTCAGTTGTATTTGAGAGAGCAATCTCTTTAGCGATCTTGGTGAAGGAAGTATGAAATACTTTGACATCAAGGCATAACATTTCGGACTCCTTTTGTAAAGGGATAGTGACATCACTTTTTCTTCAGTTTTGAAGCGGCGACCTTTTGATTTTTTCCCAGTTTGGTAATACTGCATGTTGGTAAAAATTTTTGCCGCTGTCGACATATTTTTCACGACTTTTTGAAAATCGGATCTATTGAATAACTTTTCAGCATTTTCAAGCCGAGTTTTGATATTTTTGCTTTGTCCCTTTAGACGATAGACTTGTCTTCTTACATTCTTTATAGTTCTTTGATAGCCCTTTAATTTGCTTGTCACTGCGGAAGGCAAGCCTGAAAGTTAAAAATATTTTTTTATTATGATAGTGCCAATGCCAAGGTAGAAAATCGAGCCAGCCATGGTATAGAATCCAGGATTTAATTACGTTTGGGAATAATATATAGATAGATAGGTACTTACTTTTTGCTTTGAGAAGTCTGTGTGAAGGTTTGCAATAATTATGCTCCATTGCCAGATCTAAAGTCACGTTTGGAGACTAAATATAAATTAAAGGATACAAGTATTTACTTAAAGAATGGTGTATTATTAAAATATTGGGTCTACGGAAACTCCACTATTGTATCTTTGTTCGATATGTAATCAGTTTGTAGTTTTAGTTCCGAACTTTTAGAATAGATGGCGTTGGCAAATGAGCGCAACTAGGCTGAATCGCGGTGACATTATTCTCCGCCCCGCCAAGTACCCAAACGTACTTTGTTTGTAATATACTTAACATTGGGATTGCATTTTATGCACCTATTTGAACACACTGAGGTCTTTTATTTATACCTAGTCCTCGAAGTGGTTTTTTGGGATTCGTACATGGTCCTTTCGAGTAGCCGGGAATTTTGGCAACACGGAAGGTGGCAGTTATTGACTGTGTACAATCCACTCTGGCTTTGCCACAACTTTTTTCCAGCCAACGTAACGGCCTCTGACGGTTGTTTTGTACAACGCGACGGTGGCGCCCCCTGTCGGTGGATTTACAAACCACAGAAATTTGCTCCAACGACGGGTCACACGACTACGTAATAGAGCCAAGCAACGGTGGTGCCCTCTGTCGGACGATTGTCGTCAAATCAGCGGAATACAACACGTTCGCCCCCCTTCGGTGAACGGTGGAACCTAGCCAGGAACAAGTGGAAGAGACTGCGGAACGGGAGGAATCCTGACCTGACGTCTACACCAGCTGCGACGTCAACCGACGTCATAAGCAGAAGTACACAACAGTGACGACAAGCAAGATATGTGTGTGTGTTGAAGTGTATATGTGGACACAAAATCGTGAGTACTTTTTGAAATTGTAATTTGAACTTTATTGCCAAGAAGAATTTAACTTAGTACAGTTGAGTTTGATTGTTTAGAGTAACTTTAGTAAAAGTAATGCATGAGAATTTTCTAAGTGTTTAGTTAGGACTTAGAATAATTTCAATAAAAGCGTTAGCACGGGGAACCTATGCCCGATTTTTAAATGAGTTGAATTATTTGAATTATTCTCAAACACTTAGAAAATTTTCGACAAAAATTTCTTCGACTTAGAAAATTTTAAAGTTGTTCATCCTATTAGTTGTATGGTAAATAAATATTTTTGTTAAAGTTGTTTCTGTTAGAACACAAGATAAGTAATTTTGATCATTGCAGTTGTATTGATGTGTTATTGAATATTGAATTTAGTGTAATTAGTAATAAATATAATTTTGTAGTTGTGACGTAACTTTGTTAATCGGATCATTATAATAATAATCAGAGAAAAAAAAAAAAAAAAAAAAAAAAATTTTTTTGAGATTTCTGTTGGTTTCTGAAGTGTTTGTTTGGAACGTTGATTTAATTTATTAGAACTTGTTTAGTCTTTTGTCACTATGGCTCTCGAATACTTTAAATTGCAAGAAAAAATAGCAGGGCACATTGTAAGATCACAGAAAAATTTCAGAAAAACGGCTAAGGCAGCAATATCTTATTCGTCGGTTGCCACTAGATTAGAGACATTAGAACAACACTGGAAAGAATTTGTGAATAACAACAAATCGATTATCTTAGAGGTTGATAGTGCACTATTAGAGACATCGTCTTATGTAACCGATGATGTTTTTGGTGCAACCGAAGAGATATACATTGAATTTAAGTCATTGTTAAGAGATTGTTTAATAAAATTGAAACCATCGGAATCTGTATCCAGATCTGTTGAGGCTAACAGTGCTGAGCAAGTTTGCGTGAAGCTACCGAAAATAGAAATACCCAAATTTACCGGGCAATATTCAGAATGGGCGAGCTTTCGCGATTTGTTCACTTCTCTGATCCATGACAACTGTAAAATAGATAATGTCCAAAAATTACACTATCTCAAAAGTTCAGTTTCAGGTGAAGCTGAACAATTACTGAGACACATACCGATCACAACTGATAACTACAAGTTGGCCTGGTCCCAATTAGAGTCTAGGTTTAACAATAAAAAATATTTAGCAGACTGCATTTTAAAGAGGATGACAGGACAAAAAACTTTATCAATGGAGTCTTCTAGCGCATTAAAACAGTTACTAGATACAACTAAAGAGTGTATGTATGGTATTGAACAGCTTGGAATTAATATTAACTCCTGGGATATCATCATTTTATTTTTAGTCAGTCAAAAACTCGATCCTGAATCACGAAAACTGTGGGAACAAAAGGTGACTGAGTCATCGCTAGAGCTCCCTACAATGAAATTATTTGAAGAATTTCTAACTAACAGATTCAGATCTCTAGAATTTTTAGACACAAAGGTTTCAAAGGTTCACGTAGCCACCACATCTGATGTGATTTCATGCGTATTTTGTTCGGAAAATCATAAAGTCTGGAATTGCAAGAGCTTTGCGAAACAAACAACCGATGCAAAACGTAATTTTGCCAAAACACACCACTTATGTTTCAATTGCCTAAAAACTGATCATTCGGTTTATCAATGCAATTCACCCATTAAATGCCGCCTCTGTAACAAAAAACACCATTCATTATTACATCCCAATAATCCAAAATCACCAAGTGACTCAGTCAAGTTTAAACAGTCTGTGGTTAAGAGTGTTGCAACAGCAATAGCACCAACTTCTTCACAGACCCATGGTGAAACTTTGGATATCCCGAAGATCACTTCGTGTATGTTAAATACACCCAGTCAAGTGCTGCTGGCGACGGCACTAGTGAATGTAAAGTTGCCAACCAGCAAGACTCTAGTATTGAGATCCTTACTCGATCAGGGGTCTCAGGCTTCTTTTATTACCGAATCTGCGGTGCAGATGTTAGGTCTTAAGAAGACTCCTGAGACAGGTTTAGTTTGTGGGTTAGGCGGTGACCAGGATTCGGCTTTGAAGTCGAAATCCACTGTATTCCTGAAGCTTCAGTCACGCCTTAATCCCAGCTATACCATTACGGTCAAAGCGCACGTTCTGACCAAATTAACGTGCTTTTTGCCTAGTTCCACGGTAACGAACCTGCAGGTATTACCGGCATTGTCGTCTATGGAATTAGCAGATCCATCTTTTGGGACACCAAGTAAGATTGATCTGCTATTGGGGGCGGAGGTCTATAGCCAGATTTTGATGAATGGGTTAATCAAGGGTCCACCAGGGTCACAAGTGGTAGCACAAAACACTAGACTTGGTTGGATCCTCTCTGGTCAAATACTCACGTCCAATAGTTTCAACCATAGCGAGAAGTGTCATCATGTCGTCAATATGCATGTAGCTGCATCGGACCAAAATGATATGCTAAAAAGGTTCTGGGAGATGGAATCAGAACCTTCGCCTCACACAAGGCATCTGACTTTGGAAGAGCAGAAGTGCGAGGAACTTTTTAATCTAACAACCCGCAGAGATGAGAGTGGTAGATATGTGGTCAGACTACCGTTTAAAACTGATGACCCACTCTGCAAATATGGGGGGTTGAAGGATATAGCTCGTAAACGGTTTCTTTCATTGGAACGACGCTTGAATAGAGACCCTGAGCTCAAGGTCGAATATGCCAATGTGATGAAAGAATACCTTCGCATGGGTCATATGGAGATCAGCAATCCCGAATCTGATGATTCGAATGCTGTGCATCTGCCACATCATGCGGTAATTAGACAGGATAAAAGCACCTCCAAGGTACGGGTGGTGTTTGATGCGTCATGCTCAGGCTCCAACGGGAGATCCCTGAACGATGATCTAATGACCGGGCCGACTCTGCAATCCGAGCTGAGGCATATAGTAATGCGGTGGCGTCGTTATCCCATAGCGATTGTAGCGGACATCGTTAAGATGTACAGGCAGGTTAAGGTAGCGGACGAGGATGTAAACTTTCAGCGCATTTTTTGGCGCGAAAGTCCAGAGGCTGAGTTACAGCACCTCCGTCTCCTAACGGTGACATTCGGCACCTCCTCTGCGCCTTTTCTGGCTGTGCGAGCTTTACAGCAGTTGGCTAGGGACGAATCCAGTGAATTTCCTGTTGCGTCTAGTCGCGTTCTTACTGATTTTTACATGGACGACTTTATGTCAGGTTGTTTCACGTCAATGGAAGGAATCCACCTCTATGAACAAATGAATGCTCTGTTGAATCGTGGAGGCTTTCCTCTTCAAAAGTGGTCAAGCAATAGTTCGGAGCTTATGAACCACATTAAGGAAGGTACAAGGACTGTACAAGAACGAGACTTCGAGCTGAAGACGGACGAAGTGATGAGAATTCTCGGACTGACTTGGAATAGAGAAGCGGATACATTTCAATGTACGGTTCATATGCCACCTATTGAAATCCCAGTCACCAAGAGACGAGTAATCTCAGACATAGCCAGGTTGTTTGATCCCTTAGGCTGGTTTGCACCAGCTATTACAACAGCTAAGGTGTTCATCCAAAGATTATGGTTGTCGGGCATTGCATGGGATGCCGAGCTTCCGTCATTATTGCTCGAAGACTGGCTCAAGTTTCGCAGCGAGCTTGAAGTGCTGTCAGAAATCCGCATCCCACGGTGGGTCAACACTAGTCAGGACGATAAGTGTCTCGAACTCCATGGATTCTCAGACGCATCCAATGAAGCATTTGCGGCCGTGGTTTATGTCCGCGTCGTAGATCGAGATGGCAATATCCTGGTGAATCTAGTGACTTCCAAGACTAGAGTGGCGCCTATAAAGCAAATCTCGATTCCTCGGCTTGAGTTATGTGGCGCAGTATTAGTAGCGAAACTCTTGAGAGAGGTTGCAGACACACTTGCGATTCCTAAGCACCGTCTTCATGCCTGGACTGACTCATCGATTGTCCTAGCTTGGCTGAGCAGTCACCCCAGCAGGTGGAAAACCTTTATCGCAAATCGAGTCTCTGAGATACATACCATCCTAGAAGACACCCAATGGTCACATGTAGCCTCAAAAGACAACCCTGCAGACTGTGCATCTAGGGGTATATTGCCTTCTGAGTGTGTGAAGCACGAGCTCTGGTACGCTGGTCCTCGATGGCTGCGCCTGAAAAACATAAATTTTAGTAAAGGTCAACTAAAAGATACAAATTTAGAAGAAAGGACGTTGAAGTGTCACACACTTACCTGTGATATTGATGCTGAAGATCCATTCTTGAAGCGATTTTCTTCTTTACGGAGATTGATGAGAGTACTAGCTTGGTGCCGAAGACTGTACTTACCTAAAGATCAGCCTAAACCATCGTGGCTGACTGCGAAGGAATTACAAGAAGTGTTGCAGAGCTGTATCAAGAGATGTCAAGGGCAATATTTCACGGATACTGCCCTCCAAATTAAGAAGAGTAAGTTTTCTTCTTTAAATGCATATAAGGATCCGGATGGAATTTGGCGAGTTGGAGGAAGGTTAGAGAGGTCTGATCTCCCTGAAGGCCGGAAACATCCAATCCTCATTCCGCGACAATCTCACCTGGCGAAACTTATTATCGGAGATGCCCATGAAAGAACTCTTCATGGGGGTCCGCAAGCATCAATCAGTTATCTTCGCACACGGTATTGGATTGTTAATGTTCGCAACCTTGTGAAATCATACATTCACAAATGCGTGAAATGCATTAGGCATGCACGAACACAAGTCAACCCCAGGATGGGGCACCTACCAGCAGCAAGGGTCACCCCGAGTAGACCATTTAAACAAAGCGGCCTTGACTACGCAGGGCCCATAGCCGTTAGGACTACCAAGGGTCGAGGTCATAGGGCCACCAAGGGTTACATCTGCCTTTTTGTCTGCATGGCAACGAGAGCTATTCATTTGGAAGTGGTTAGCGATCTGCGTTCTGAAACATTCATCGCAGCATTTAAGCGTTTTGTTGCCAGACGTGGCCATTGCACAGACTTATGGAGTGACAACGCGACGACTTTCGTAGGAGCCGATCGCGAGTTAAAGACCTTATTTACCGCAGAAAGGTCAAGTGTGGCAAATGAAATTGCTGATTGCCTTTCAACTAACGGTACTACTTGGCACAGAATTCCCCCCTACAGTCCAAACTTTGGTGGACTGTGGGAAGCCGGTATCAAATCCACCAAGAACCATCTAAAGAGAGTCATTGGAGATACGACATTAACCTTCGAAGAACTCACCACAGTATTAGCCCAAATCGAAGCTTGTCTCAATTCAAGACCGATATCACGCATGACTGAGACTCTAGACGATCCTTACCCACTTACTCCTGGCCATTTTCTCGTCGGTGAACCTCTTATTGTAGTTCCAGACGCCAACTATGAAAATGACAATGTATCAAGCCTAAGACGATGGCGGTTGACACAACGCATGGTCCAAGAGTTTTGGAAGCGTTGGTCACGAGAATACCTGACACAGTTTTTGGACCGTCATAAATGGAGAAATTCCACTCCAGAACCGGAAATCGGTGACGTTGCCTTAGTAAAGGAGGACGGTTTACCACCAGCCCAGTGGCTGTATGGAATCATCACTCAGAAACATAGTGGTTTGGACAAAATTACACGCGTTGTTAGTTTGCGATGCAAGGGTGTAACTATTAAACGACCAGTGTCCAAACTTTGTATATTGCCTGTCACTCAGTAATTACTGACTTTTGAGATGGTGAATTTTGTTCCCTATGTTTGTGGAACTAAGATATTTGTAGATTAAGATTTGTAGATTTGTTATGAGTATTGTCGTAATTCATTTAGTCATTAATATAGCTCCTATTGCAATTTTAAATGAATTGTTGTCTTTGTTATGAACGTAGGTTCATGGCGGGCGGAATGTTCGATATGTAATCAGTTTGTAGTTTTAGTTCCGAACTTTTAGAATAGATGGCGTTGGCAAATGAGCGCAACTAGGCTGAATCGCGGTGACATTATTCTCCGCCCCGCCAAGTACCCAAACGTACTTTGTTTGTAATATACTTAACATTGGGATTGCATTTTATGCACCTATTTGAACACACTGAGGTCTTTTATTTATACCTAGTCCTCGAAGTGGTTTTTTGGGATTCGTACAATCTTAACCCGTCTCTCTCACGTTAAACTACTTTCGTCCCTATTGGTGTTTGAAGCTCCTTCCCATGAATTCCTAAAGTTTGTCCTGGTCTCAATCCCATTTTAGTCATTATTTGGTATGTAACGTTCTGTTAAGATGGCGTTCCGTGGGTACTATTGAAAAAAAAATACAACTGCTGCACAGATTATAATTTATTCTGAAAGACGAAATACTTAATTACTGAATGCGACACACGTCTGCTCACGACTACTTGAAGCCACGCTTGTATGATATATTATATAAGTTGGTTGGGCCACACGGTCTAAATGAAAGGTAGCTAAAACTCTACACCATTAGTCTATCACCAAACCTAACCAAAATCATATATATTTCTAGGTAAATCCTCGCAACGTCTCGGAAGTTTTTTACAAGCCTCGCTAGCACATGAATGTAGCGAATACAGATACATAAAAAAATCGTGATCCCAGGATTGTTATTCACAAAACGGCTAGCCACTGAGTTATGCTGGCCCATCATCACACTTGCACGTTTTTAAAAAGTACATCTCGGTTATGAAAGCTTTGGTTGATTGAATTGTAAATGGTTTCTCCTGTTGCACCTTGATTTGGTGCGTCACAATAGTTTTTGTCAAATAAATTTTATTTAATAGTGGATCATAAAGTCTAACTCTGTACTTATACTGACTCGTCAGCTAAAATGCTGAATTTATTCGATTTTAGCAAATGTTATAAGGACATGCCTTGACATTATACCAATAACATTTTTAACAACATGGGCACATTTCGTTCTTTTCAATTTAATGTCTGCAAAACAGCGAATAGATCGCCAACCGCCAATCAAAACTGCGTTTCCAACGTTAGCAGCGTTAGCGTTATCACTTACGATTGCACCACCTATTTTGTGATTAATTCCCCATTCCGTAAATTTTTCCTTCAAAAACTCTTTTATAATAACACCTGTGTGTCTTTCGTCATAGTTTATACAGCCTATCATTACAAAACATAACTGGTTAGATTCTTGGTCTATAAAATGGGTCGTGATGGCGATGTACCCATCGTTGACTATGGACGTCCTGCTGTCCGTTGTTATGGAGACGGCAGTTGCCGCCTTGGATTGGTGCACATTTTCTTACATAAGTTGTGACAAGGTTCTCTTAAGGGATACTTTAACATGTCTTTTTCACGTCTGTATCTACTCTTTTCCGCTAGGGATGTTCTTTTCTTCTTTGGTACAGAAACATTCACAACATCTTGGACATTTTGTCCTCTCGTATCATCACCTTTATCGTTTAGGGTAGCAGGAGAACTTGAAGATGACAGCGAACCGAAATCAGCTACGTAATCTTTATCCTTAACCGAATCGTCTGAATCCTTTTTAAATGTATGATCGAGTACCGTGCGTTTCTTCTTCGCAGAGTAAATCCTTTGTGATCCCATGTATAGTTTGTCCGGAATTTTGATTTTTGATTATATAATTAATTTTAACAGGTAGCCCGTTTCGTTCAGCCATATTGGTCTCATCATAGTTGAAAATGTTGCTCGCCGGGACATCTTTCAGTACAGTTTCAATATTGTCAAAATATTTGTTTATTGACTCCCGCCCCACTGTAGCTCTAGACCTTTTAATGTTGCTAGATAATCTTTGGCCATAAGATTTTTTGTGGCGCTTTAATATGCTTACAGCCCATTCAACACACGGTAAGTTGTTCTGAAAACGCTCCACTGTTTTACCTTGTTTGTCTAAATATCCTTTTGCAAAAAAACGAATATCTAATAATGTTAGGGGGAACCTCCAATCAGCACACGTGGCAGCGGCATGTAGGATTGTAATCTCTTCTTCATGGCTGAAAACTGGTTGTCCACCGGGCGTTTTTCCATGCAAACCTTTATATTTGTTATATAATGTTCCAAATGGAATATGGTACCGTATAGAAGCAGCATTTATAGTCAACTCATCATTTGTTATCTTCTCTATAGCTTCTTCCAGAGTTTCTTCTGTATATTTTTTGTAATTACGGGAACCTGCAGTCTTTTTATATGATCGAGCCATGATGAATCTATAAAAAAAAAATACGGGGTCAGATTGATAAGGAGTACATTACTCTATAACCTACTTAAACATCACGCACTGGGGCTAGATTGATAACTATCAATTTCACCTCGTGTAAACTATCAATGTAGCCCCTGTTTGTAAAAGTAGTTAATGAAACCAAAATGGCGGCTGTATCGGGATGACATAGCATTGCTTTTATTCGCAAGGGAACGTACAATAATACACAACATTTACTGTGAATAACATGCGAATACTTACGATTCTCCATTTAAAGTTTTGCGAGTCGAAAATTCTTCCTTGTTTCACAAAGGAGTTCAATTATATTTTTATTTAACTTTCACTAACCTCTTTGCTATGGCACTTTGGGAAAATATGGCCGTAATGTCAATCTAGCCGACACCGAAAAAAAATAAGGATGCGTTCAGTGTCATGGAGCAAATTAAAATAAAACATATTTTTTTAGTAATCATCAAAGTCACCCCTGTTCTCAAAGACACCTCGTTTTACGGTACACTGAATCCAAGAAAGACTGCCTTTCCAAAACAAAAGCGACTCGGCAATGCCAAGAGCTCTGCTAGGAATATATATTTCAGCTAATTTTCTGTTGCAGTGTTCTACGATTGGAGCTATTTTAAATATTTATCGCTCATAGTCGTGAATGGATTTTGGGAGAACATCATTATCGCTGAAGTGTAGGAATCGTAATAATATAAGAAATTTATTTTTGCTCATGATTTTTCTAAAGCATGGCATTTCCAGTATACTCCTATCGTCCAATATTCATCGAGCATAGCTCTGTAACGTAGTGACATGTAAATGATTATTGAGAAAAAATTATACAGCTCTGCCACGGTCGTCTCGTCCCAATCGTTAAGTCGCGACCCACATTAGTGATGGTTGCCTCCTTTGCTTTCACTTGCACGCATAATAATGTCCCAAGCATATTTATTAGTTTGTTCAACTATAAGTTCTGTACAGGCCTCTATCTCTCTGTTATAGTAGGGTAGTACTAAGAAAACACAGCTAGACTCCCCGCGCTCGCGCCCCGCCACTGCTTGGTGCCGGTCCGCGTATTTATTCATACATTACAAGTTCCATTATGTGTCGGTTCCAAATAGTTTTGAATATTTCTATGGGAGAACTTTCGTGGACCAAATTTGTTTTCCAAATTTCGTGACCAATGCATGTTGTATCTTGGCTCAGAGATCTTGGATGAGAAATGACAACAAGGGCGTTCTTCAATTGTCCGTTTTTATTCCTCACAATAAACAGACGAACAATGTCGTCATTGATTACAGATATTTATGAAGATATAAAATTAGGATTGGAAATTACAATAAAAGGTTACCTGTCATGGCGGGTCACGACTAACAAGAGAAAGCAAGAGGCAGTGTTCCAAAACTGTCAAACCCTAATGTCATAATGTCACAAATGTCAGTGTGACTGAATGACAGTACAAAACTTTATTGTTTAGGATTATCAGCATGAAATATTATGTGAAACAAAAGTACTACTATTTCAACAGATACAGGCTGAATGGATGGATGGATTACTAGCTTTAGTCGATGCCGACTATTGTTTTACGTATGTAAATGTGGGCTGTCAAGGTAGACTATCTGATGGAGGTATTTTCAAAAATACAAACTTATACAAAAAACTAGAAGAAAAATCTATGAGACTTCCTCCTCCATCCATTCTTCAAGTGCTCTATTCCTTCAAAGTACCGTATGTGATCCTAGCTGACAAAGCTTTTGCTTTAAATGAATATACTATGAAACCATTTCCAGGAGATCTAGACTCCTAGACTAGGGGCTCCGAGGAAAGAATCTTTAATTACAGGTTATCTCGAGCACGTAGATGTGTGGAAAATGCATTCGGGATTCTGAGCTCAGTTTTTAGAGTTCTACGCAAACCTATGTTACTGCAACCAAAGATTGCTACTAAAATTGTTTTAGCAACAGTACATTTGCATAATTATTTGAGAAAAAGAACTCTGACAAGATCACAGTACACGCCGCAAGGATGTATAGATAGTGAAGGAAACGAGGGCAAATTATACCTGGAACTTGGAGAAATGAAACTGCCCCTACATCACTACTGCCTCTTAACTATATCCCAAGAAGAGCGTGAAATTTTGCACAACAAATACGTTCACACCTAGCCCATCACTTTGTTACCAATGGTGCAATATCATGGCAAAATAGATATTAAAACTTGTACTCACATTTTCAGACATTGTGTCCAATGTTGCATTGAGTAGATCTTTATCCATCATGAAATTAAAGTCATCGAAAGCAAACGACTTGGAAACGTAAACTTCATTTGTCGCTGTAATAAAAATTAAAATTCATCTTCACCAGCGCTGGATGCAGAACATTTTGTATGTACTGGATGAAGAGCTCGGCCTTCATCCATCCATTATCTGACAAGCCAATATCCCATTACCCCAATCGCTAAGCACAGACTTTTGAATCTCAGATCGCATTCTTTTTAAGGGGTAAATAATCATAGGTGGTGTTGTTACACCATCCGCCGAAAATGTGAACATTACAGTAACACATGATTTAGCCTGAGCGTGATCAACCTCATACACATTTTTGGTTCCCTTTAAAGCGATAACTTTGGTGTTCTTTGGGCATAAAATAAAATTCGTTTCATCCCCATTATAAACTCTAGATGGATCACTCAAAATATGAAAGAGATCATTTGCTTTCAGATATTCTTCTACTTGAGTAAACCAGTTTCGAATGCTCTTCTCAGACAACTTTGAGCTTGCTGAAGTGACAGCCTCTGAAGTTCGTATAGAAAGCTCAGGATGCCTCTTCAAAAACAGTTTATACCATCCATCGCCTGGTGTATTATCTATAAAATTGTTTGGTCTGGTATGTTCATCTAAATACAGTTTGACGCTCTTTATGACATCCTCTTTACGCCGTGGAAATCCTTTACTACAAGCTGCAATTATCCATTTAACTATCTCTTGTTCTTCTGCATTAGACAGAACAGACTGGAGTCGTCTAGTTGCAAATCCCGCTAAAATGATTCAATAAAATTTTGCATAAATGAAAAAAAAGCTAGAAACAGGAACAACTGTACTTTATTAGGCAATTTTTATTTTTTCCATGGCTAAAAAAGATACCTAATATTAACAAAACTAAAAAAGGCTGCAATTACTACCAAAAACTAGGCTAAAAACAGGTTTTAATTTTAAATATGGCGGATTTTGAAACTTACTAAGTATTATAGAGGCATTTGCAACTGAGCTTTGTGAAATAGCGGGATTTGAAACTTAAGCTATTCTGTGGTAATGGTCAATATTATGCAACAACAACTGGCCAGCAAGTAAATAAAAATACAGATGAACAATTTTAATCAAAAATGTAATTTGAAAAGAAACCAGAAGGTAGTTGTTCTACATTACAAATCAGGTAAACATAAAAAGCTAAATCATACTATTAGGTTGACATCGTCAAAGCCGTCTTCACAAAGGTCGCTCGGTATCTCTGCTGTATCCTCCTCAATATCTCCTTGCTCATAAGACCTTCTGTCTTCCACTGTTTTATAAAATGCTAAATTTTCGTTTTCTCTCCATTGCTCTCCATAATGTTTTGATAATAGATTTGAAACATCGGTAATCTTTGCTTTCTTTGGAATTACCTGGTTTGCTGGAATAACAACTGGATTCAACATAGTGATGCTTTTATTTTTCTTTGTTATCGGCTTCTTTACGTTAATGTCAATTTTATATGACTGTTCTCCTTGAAGCAATAAATTATTTGTTTTGGAACGTGTCAAGAAAAACCTTTTGCACTTTTGGAACTGTACATGCCAGCTAGTGGTTGGTTTAATAATTGGCGCGTAGGCCGATTTCCAATCTTGTACTGCAATTGTATCTAAAGTAGTCAATTTACAATATTGAGTTATAATTTCTTGATATTGTTCAGGAGACGAAATTACTTCACGCTTTTTCAAATCTTTCTCTATTTGAGCAAACACCCGGTCGGGTGGGATAAAAGAGTGTCCCACCACTGGAAAAATTATTTCAACCTTTTTGATGTGTCTGGGTGCTTCTGTTGTTAACCACTTTCCAAGCATGGCAACCATACCGGAATTTTTATTTTGTCCAGAACAGCCATCTGCTACTATTCTTAAGACTTTAATTTCTTCTTTGATATCTAAATTAGTTAAAAAGTGATGAACTGCTGAAATAATTTCATTACTACCTTTGTTGTGTGTGGTTTCGTTCCAGGTAAATGCAAATATGTTTTCCTTGGTTAGTTTTGCCTTAGAGCTACCAACTACTATAGTAAAATTGTAGAAATTGATTTGGCGGCTATAGTATGCGGACTGATCTGGCACTTTAGGAAGCCCTAAATTTTTTTGGCAATCAAAGCTCATTGTTAGAAGATCACTTCTTTGCTCCTGCAAGATCTCATAGAATGCTTTGAACCTCAAACGGTGGACTCTTTTTTCAATTATCAATTTATTTTTCATCTCAGCATTTGTTTCTTTTTTAATTTTCTCATCTAACTGCAGACAAGTCGAACAAACATCAGACCTGGGTGTGCCAAAACCAATGTTATAGCAACAATTGAATATATTTCTAAAAAAATGCTGCTTTACTTCTAAGCAGGGATGTTCTTTGTTATACATACGCCAAAGTTTTTTTATATTTAGTTCAGGGGGCAAGTACAATCTTTTTATATTTTTTGACCTGCAGTAGTGGCTTTCATTCGCTTTAAATGACTCTATAAAGGCTTGTACCGCTTTTCTTTTCTCTTCAAACTTCTGGCTTTTTCGGTCTCCACCCCGACGCTCTTTTGCCATCTCCTCCTTTTCATAAAATCTACGCATTACTCCTTGTATACGGTCTTTCTTTACACACAATACCTTAGTAAAGGTTTTTTGACAAACAGGGATCAACTTGCCGCTCTTGTTACGAATGAAATATTTTAACGAATGATTTCGCTTGCTACCAACTTTTGCAGTTTTAGATGTAGTGATAGTACAGTGTTTTATTATGAAATTATCTTGGGAAATCTTTGTCAGATGTTTGTAAAATGATTGGTGGAATTTTCTCATTTCTGTGCATGTTAAAGTCGCGCACTGAAATGCCTTACGCCTGTGTCCACATGATGGGAATGTTGGAAGGGTATTTGGCTTGTATCTACAACAAAAATAATCATTATTTAAACTTTCACTATTAATACAGATTTGACTACCAATTGAAAAAAAAATACATACCTACTGTGCCAAATTTCATCAAATTCAGTGCACTAGTAACAAACAAAACAACCAACATTCATTTTTTCACACATAAAACAAATACATACTTATTTATTAGTATAATAAATAATGTTAGTATTACGGTATTTGAACAGGCTTTTTTAGTCAGACCATAGTAAAAGTAAAAATTAAACCGAGTAACTTAATGTTTAAAAGATTACAAATTTCTCGAAAATAAAACAGTATTTTTATTATAACTTGTAACAATGTTTAATATAATTGCCGTCCATTTCATACAAATAGGTCAATCACACACAACACATTCGTATAAAGTCGGGATAATGCAAAGAACTTTTAGGGAAATTTATATTAGTTACTCAGAATAACAAAAAAAAAAAAATTGTATTTTTGCACCAAAGCATGCAACCACTTTTATGGTTCTGTTTTGCATAACAACTTTTGAAATAGCAGTTGACTGTTTAGTAGAAGAAAGTAACTAACCTTTTTTCACGCAATACTTCACGTTTCCACTTTGATTTATTGACTAATCTCTTGCGTGCTTTACCAGGCTCCGACTTTTTTATAAATTGTTGTAAATCCTCCATTTTTTCCGTACAAAAACAATAAAAAACCACAACAATAACACTCGCAGGTAACAGAATCCGCCATACTAAATAACTGTATCACGTGACCTAATATTGGGCTGCCATTGGTTGGATTTGACATGGAGGAATTTGAAACTCACACACTATGTTTTAGAGTACTTTGCACCGAACACTGTTTTTAAAACGTGTTTTAGACTCCCATATGGCGGAGTTTGATACGAAACAAATTTACGAATTTGTACTACTCCAAGAATACTTTTAAATGTCATACTAGGTTAAAATTTGATATAAAAGCGTTTTAGCGGAATTTGAAACTAGACGACTCTAATATTTATGTTGAATTTCCAAAAATATTGCCACTAATGTCTAGTATATTGACTAATTGATCGAAATAAATAAATTACTCACCACATCCAGTACGAAAATGTAAGATGTACGTTGATGAAATTTATAATTGAAAAAACTCGTGTTCGCAACAAAAACAGCTTAAACCACCATGACACTTCAAACGTCAAATTTTTTTTTTTAATTTGGTTTGTCATATATCTTAGGTGTTGCTATTGTTCAGAAAAAAATACTCCCAACAAGTAAACTTTGTCAGAAACTACCAAAAAAGTTGGTGGTGAAAATATTCCCTATGCCCGAAAAAGGGTTAAAGTTGTGCTCACTTCTCGCCCATCAGCATAGTGAGCTGTGAAATAAAAATAAAGTTAATATAATGGGAAAACAGAAGAAGAAAATGGAAAAACAATCACCAATCATATGAATAGGTTATGTATTTAAATGCAATAATTTAGAAAACAAGAAACTTACAAAATTGTGCTGTGTATGCCAAGGCACTTGCAACCGTCTTGCTCAGGACGCGAGTGCAGTTTTTTACCTAAAAATAAATGATCACACTATTTATCTCATCCAGGTTTTTGTAATGTATTCACTTAATATAATAATCCAGCCTGTAACTGTCCCACTGCTGGGCAAAGGCCTCCCCTCACTATCGTGAGGAGGGTTAGGCCATAATCCACCACGGGGGCCTAGTCTGGATTGGTGGATAACTTGCCTCCGAAATAATTCTCGGGCATGTTGGTTTCCTCACGATGTTTTCCTTCACCGAAAAGCGAGTGATAATTACGTACATAATGTTTAACAAGAAACACATTGGTACGTGCCCGCACTGGGATTTGAACTCGCCACCCCTCCGTTTTCGAAGGCGGACGTTCGCCCACTAGGCTACCACCGCTATTCACTTAATAGTTTTAATCATATTACAATGAATGAATAAAACAGGAAGCATTGCAAATATGGCAATTTTATAAACAAAATACTACGCAGCAAAACATAAATCGCCCATGTTAGACATAAAGCCAGTAGCCTTAATTAAGTGGAACTGGGCTGGTTGTATCAGTCATATGTCGGAGGATCTCTGGGCCTAAACCACGACAATTTGGACGCCCCAGAACGTCAGAAGACGTTGCGGCAGGCCCAAGCCGAGATGGGGGGACGAGCTTGACTCCTTTTGCAACGACGGGACCACTACAGCTCTCAACCGTGAGCAATCAAAACTGCAATGTCGTTTGGAGTTTGAAATTGGCTGACAATGGCGGAAAAACGTCATTGTCAAATAACATAATGACATTGACAGCCAGATATAATAGTGGCGTCATCACGGGGGGGTATGAAACAAGGTGAAGAGGGTGAGGAATATGTCAAATTCTAAGTTACCGTCTTGTCTATGGTACAAAATAGTTTTGTTCTAAGATACACTGCCATGGACAAAAAGTCACCAGTGAGCGGACTCCCATAGTAATGTACAGGGCGAGTGACAGTCACGTCACTCCGGTGTTGCCTGCCGCTGCAACTATTTGTCACCGTATTATCACGTCACCATAATGAGCGCACTCAATACAGTTTTCATTGCACTTGACTAAGTGACAAAAAGTCACGGTGACAAAAAATTGCAATCAGCGGCGGGCCTTAGGTATATTCTTAACCAGCCAGGGCCAATATCTTACTAATATTATAAACGCGAAAGTTTGTAAGTATGGATGGATGGATGGATGGATGTTTGTTACTCTTTCACGTAAAAACTACTGAATGGATTTTAATGAAACTTTACAATAATATATCTTATACATCAGAATAACACATAGGCTATAATTTATACAGCTATTGTGTGAATTGTCTAAAATATGACGATAAGTGTCAAGTAAGTAGGAAAAAATCTACCATCTTCGTGCTATTCAGGCGTGCGCTGCCAAAACCGCTAGAGCTTTACATATGTAATGTATGATGGAAATGTTTATCTTAAATAGTTCTACAAAAAAGCCCGCCACAGTATATATCTATATCTTATGTGTAAGCTATTATAGCCAAAATAGTGAACCATAAAAATGTGTCATAACGTTACTTCTTTTCTAAGTCACGCTAATAATTATAAGCTGCTCGAAATACTAATCCTGCGCAGACGAAGTCGCGGGTATCAACTAGTAGGCCATAATTGTGTGTTAGAACTTTTAAAATGTGGAAGTCCATCAATATTAAAACTTGAAACTAATTTCTCTATTCTCAGCATTACCACCAAATAATTCTTAATTTCTGACAGCAGAGCCAAATAAACAAGTTGCTCAGTTTCTAAATATGTGACATCTATATTTTTTGGGGTTCTAAATAATGTCCTACTATTTTTAGGTAAATCTGGGTGAACAGGAGTCAAAATTTTGAATAGATTATCTACAGCATTATGTGGTACCTATTTGATGCTGAATAGTTGCCCAGTGTTTTAATTTTGTTTTCAAATCCCCCCTAGTGTTGTTAAAATCTGTATATTAGGCATAACCTGTACATCATTTAGATCTATAGAAACCTCAGGTTCTATAGAGAAGGAACAGTCATTGATATGTGGTGCCGGACTTTGGGGAAGTACATTAATCAATGATGTAGATGGCAAACTACTAACTATACTAGGCGCATCTATACCTGCTATAAGACTTAACTTTGCTTCCTTTGCCCTTCTCACCATTTGACGTTGGCCAACTACACAGCCTTTGGTGTGTATTATATCTTTTCTGTCATGGTAACTAACACTGAATCTGTTTGTCATTCTTCTTTACTCGTTCAGGGGCATGCTTGAGCCAGACTTTTATGGAGTCCTCTACTTGTTTTTCTGTACAACCAGATGTTGAGGTAACAACGCTTTCTATAATAATAAAAAATACAAATGAATTAAGTAACTGTAGTCAGCAGTATTCTAATTAAATCTAGTGACGCGCCAATAATTATTTCAAATCTTGCATGTTCCACCGAAGTCCTAGTTTGTGGAGAATAACTAGTCATTTTAGCCCCTATAAAGGAAGCGAAACTTTTCGTTGTATCAGGAATACCTATCGAATTGTCCAATTTAGTGGCTGTTGTTTTCAGTATTCCCATCACATCTGAGAGCACATTGTCATCCCTACTGGTTTGTTTAGCGCTCTTTGGAGTACACTCATTTGGTGGTACTGGAGGGGTGAACACATTTTTAGTTTTTGCATCGAAATTGGTCCATCCGTTTAAGCGCTACGATGCTACAGACAGACAGACCCACAGTTTTAGGGGTCAGACTTATAACACCCCTCGTTTTACGTCAGAAGTAAAAAATTACACATTCTCGTGGTATTTTTTATACACTTACAATACAGGCTGTCCCGTAAATAGTACGACATACTGCCAGAGGTTAAAGTACTCATCAATACGAACAACTTTTACAATGGGACCAACTTCGAAATCGCTAAATAAAATCAGCTGTGGCAGTATGTCGTAGTATTTACGGGACACCCTGTATGTCTTTATCTACCATTATACTTTAAGTAGATACTATGTGGTTAATGTTGCTGGTTTCACAATGTTATAGATTTAACTACCAAAATTTTACACTAATTAATGTGATTACCTACTGTTTATTAATCTTTATAAATGAAGAAAAAAAAAACCATAATAATACAAACATTAATCATTATTCTTACCTTTTCCTGTCCCCTTTGATTTTTTTTCCTTCAGCTTTTCGCGGCGGTATGAAGAGAGAAGACTAACAATTTTGCTGTTGCATTTTTCTACAGTCATTGACATCAACTTTGCGATTTCCGACCACGCATCTTGCTTAAGATTTTTCTTAAAATAGTTTTCATTTTGCGGGTTCCACAAAATTTCACGAACTCTGTACGCATCTATCAAGCAAAATGCCTTTTCCTCACTCCACGCAGTGTCGTCCTCCATGTTCGTTGCGTGCACGTGTTGATTTCATAACGACCGTCCACGTTGGCTGCTCCGCGCACACTGCGCGAGTGCGCGCCCAGTGTGACCATCTCAAAAATGGCGAATCTGCCACACACGGACCCAAAAATCTGCCAAATTCTGCCACACTCGACGTTAAAAAATGCCAAAAATATGCCAACATGAAAATAAGAAAAAAACGTATTTTCATATATTTTTTTAATCAACTTTATAACTACGTTAAACATACAAAAAAATACACCTAATCAACATTGGCTTCAAAATTTTCGCCTTCCTTTTCTTTGTACATAGATTTTGTCGACATATTTTTTAACATTTCCTTGCTTGGTTTAAAGGAGACGCAGTCTCCGTGTTCCTTTATTCCCTCTTTTGTAGTAATGATTGCTGAGACATGTTTATTCAAAAACCTGTTCTTTATTTTTGTTTTATTTAAATTAACTTGAGAAAATATCCTTTCGCACGATGCATTTGACATCGGCAAACATAATAGAGCTTTTGCAAAGTTTGCAATATTTGGATATTTTGCTGTCCCATTTGCGTCCCTGATTTTTCCCACCGATCCCCAAAACTTGTCCACGCTCAAAATTGTCCCGGCGCTATTTCCACTTCCGCCTGCTTCTAACAAATCGCTTACACTTCTGTCAAACTTCATCTGTCGGAGTTCGTCATCAACTTTTTGAATATTGTCTCCGTCTACAATGTTGGGAAATGACTTCGCAACGCTTAAAATTGACGTAAATTCTTTGTATACGACATGTTGTGGATCCAAAAACTGTAAATCTTTGAAAATGTTTGTAAGTGGCAGACGGGTTTTCAATTGACTACATAGTTCAGTTAAAAATGATTGGATTCGTTGAAGAAACGTCTGGATTCCAGGTTTCAGACTCACGTCTGTGGATAAGCGATCGATTTCTGTACTCACGTTAACACCCAAATACATATCTTTTAGAGGCAAAAAGTTTACGGTAGATTTTGGGTCAATTGCAAGTGGGTCTGCGGTTTTTAAATAATTTCCCTTGATATAACAACTCAATAGGCACACGTACACTTCAGAAATGTCTTTGAATGCTGTGTGGACTGTTGTATAATCTCCTTGAAATATAATGTTTAGTTTGTTGACTGACTGCAATATATAATCCAATGCATAAAAATAAAGTTTGTGTATCTTGTCATTCAAACTGTTAAACAAGAACTCTGATGAAATATTTCTGTCTTCCAAAAACTGCGACTGAAAAAAAAGTTTTAGGGCATCCCATTGCCCTAAAACTCTTTTAATGCAAGCGTGCAAGCAAAGCCAACGAATTTCATAATGTCTTAATATTTTATGCTTTTCAGTACCAATAAAATCTTGATATTCAACAAACTCCCTTTGTCTTTTACTGCTATGGGCAAAATATCCGTAAACCTCTTGTATCATTTGGTTAATAGCTCGTGGTATGGTGTTTTTACTAGCGTGAGATACACACAATGCAGTGGAATGACACACACACTTAATGAACATGCAGTGAGGATTGACGTGCCATATTTTGCAATGATACCACCATGCTCTCCAAACATAACGTTAGTAGTGTCAGCCCCAAAACCAATAGCATCTTTAATATTAAGGTTAGAATTAGTTAAAGACGTGGATAATGCATCAAACAATGATTGGGCATCAGCCCCGTTCAAGTCAACCAAGGTCAAAAATTTTGTTTTTACCTGCAGGTCTTTTTCTGAATAATATTTGGTTACAATAGCAAGCGTTGATGTGGTTGTAACATCTGTAGTCTCATCTATAACCAACGAAAACATAGGTGTACGTGTTTTAATATTTTCACAGGATTTTAAATCAGCAAGCATCTCTGCTTCTAAATTTGGTTTTAAAACATTATATGTTACCGCTGCCGCTTTGGTTCTCTTGCAAGAAAATTGCTTGGCGATTTCAGAATCATGGAAGCTTTTTGAGATGACTTCGCTCAAATGATCCATTAAACGGAATGGCAAATTGTGTTCCACTATCATGGCACAAAAATTAAGTTCGGCTTTTTTTACTTCCTCTTCTAATGGAGATGTTTTGAAAAACTGTTGCACCTAAAACAAATTAAATGTGATTTGTCACAAATCCCTAACAAAATACGTGGATAAAATATCTATTTCTTACAGCATAATATTTATAACAACTAAATGTAAAATACTTACCGAAGATTGGCCACTAAACCCGATTATGTTTTTTTTGTGTTTCTGGGATGAAACATGTTCCTTTAAAGAAGATAACCTGGTAACTAATTTGCAGTTACAGGCTTTACAAAATGCAACGTCCTGCTCATCCTTAGCTCGACTGATCCAGGACGAGAGCAAAGGATCTTGCTCCCATTCCGGTCGATAGGACCGCTCGTATTTTCTTTTCATTATTTATGTATTTGCTTTTCACCACAATCAAATGACAATACCTATGTATGAACAGATCAAGCGGGAAATCCCCGTGTAATCTGGGCTGGGTATCAAACAAAGGCGTAGGTTGCCAGATTGTGAAATAATTTTCTACTAAATATTTTTATACAAGGTGTATCGGCAAGGTGTAGTAATATTGAAATGTGGGTATGTGTACCTGGTGATGAATCATTTGCCAGGGTACTAAAACCTGAAATCGATAATCGATTTTTTCACTAAAATTCACAAAATAACTAAATATTACAACCCTAACATGATACGGATGACGTCACGTTACGCGGGTCACTGGCATTGAATTATTTTTGTCGCAAATAGACCGCGGTGCACCGCGGTCTTTGAATTTTGCCGACAATATTTTCTGGCATTGAATTATTTCTGCCGCAAAGAGACCGCGGTGCACCGCGCGGTCTTTGAATTTGCCGACAATATTTTAGGGTTCAGTATTGTTACAAAGTTGAAAGCCTCTAAAATTCATTTCAGATACTTACCGCCTTAGAATAGAATTTTGGTATGTACATTACACGGACCAGATATCAATCAGCCGCCAAGGAATACTTTTGTCCGGTTGCATCTGTCCGGGTCGGTACAAATCGGTAAAAATCATTATTTAAAAAACAAACGGAACCCTAAGTACTTTTATGAATTTGTCTTGACGGATTTGACGTTCACTGACATTGCCCAGCTGATAACTAGGGTTGAACGATGGTCAGTTTTGCAGTAAACTTTGACGTGTCTTAATTCATTACCCTACCTACTTACAGATTTATAGTACCTCCAGACTACTTCGAAATAAGTATGTGTATGCATAGTTTCAGTATTACTACACCTTGCTGTTACACCTTGTATATTAACCTTATTTAAATTTTTATTACTTATGATGTAATGTAATTTAAAATTAGCATGATTTTCATTTTAACCTTTGAAATCTGCCAAAATCTGCCACATTTGTAAATCGTCAGCATAATATGCCACAGCTAAAATTTTGGATCCAAATCTGCCAAAATGGCAGAAATCTGCCACAAATGGTCACACTGTGCGCGCCCCTTTGTGTTCGTTCGAAAAACCGACAAATCACGGATCGCTCCGCGCGCGGCTTGTGGAGGCCATACACGTTAGGGTTTGCATGCTGGTTTTAGCCTTGCATGCATAACCGACAGGCATAACCGAGTTTCATATAACACATACACGTTTGGGACTGCATGCACAGTTTTGCCATTAACTCTCAGTTGAGCTACGTGACGGTGTGTGTACGACGCCTGTACTGTGTACGGTATATACCAACCAAACTACAATGGACGACGACGATGTGATAGCTGTACTTGGCTTAGCACTTGTTTTGCAGAACAGAAAAAGAAAAAGAGATCGCACTGAATGGTCTAAACGCTGGTTATTGAAAAGAAAGCAGTTCTCCCACGTAAATTTGATAAATGAATTGAGATTTTCACCTACAGATTACGAAAACTATTTACGAATGGATGAAAAACTGTATTTGAAACTATTATCATTGATTACTCCTTTAATACAAAGACAAGATACTGTTATGAGGAAAGCAATATCAGCACATGAGAGACTAGCAGTAACACTGAGATTTCTTGCAACAGGAAGAACATATGAGTGTCTTAAATATTCTGCTATTATATCACCTCAGGCTTTGGGCCGAATAATACCAGAAACATGTGATGCTATTTATGAAGTTCTGAAAGAGGACTATCTACAGGTGAGTAAACAAAGGTGAAAAACCAAATTCGAATCATTACACAAGTTTAATAGGTAGGTACAATTACATATTAAGTCAAATTATTCTGAATTAAAATTTGAATAAAATGTTGCTGTATTCAGTTGTGTGTCAAATTCTTGTTGTTGTACTGGTGAGGGCTGAGATTGTGGTGCAGGAGAAGTAGTTTGTCGTTGAGTGTTATATTGTTGAATCGGAGATGCGCAGGGCTGACTTTGCGGTGCAGGATAAATCGTGTACTTTTGTTGTTGGGTGTTGTACTGCGGGCCTAGACAAGTTGCAAACGCTTCGAAGCTATTCTATTCGTAAAAACGTTTTAGCGTTAGCGAAAATAGTTTGGTAGACAAAGTGTTATGACTCTGGCGAACGCTCATTCTAATCAATCGTACGCTAATAATTATTTGTTCATTCAATTTGTTCATTCATTTTTGTCATCTTGTCCATGGATTAGCTTACAAACTTCAATGTCACAGTCACTTTAGGTGTAATTTTCTTTTTATAGTTTGGCTTCGCATGGTTTGCGAATTCGGCAAGTGTCAAGTATACAAATATGCGTAGTAGTAGTTACTACCTAGGTAGTTAACCTAATCTAACCTAACATTTTTAAATTTTGTTACTTCTTTTTAGCAATGGAACCAAGATTGCGAGGTCCACA
The DNA here is from genome assembly GCA_905147375.1 of Hylaea fasciaria. NCBI lineage: Eukaryota > Metazoa > Arthropoda > Insecta > Lepidoptera > Geometridae > Hylaea > Hylaea fasciaria. The sequence continues at coordinate 9,295,005 of LR990211.1, read as the reverse complement.
ATAATCCTAATGCGTGCATTATCTCGTTATCTCGCGAAAACTATAAAAATCTACGAACAAAATCATAACACAATGCTACCGTTTGCAACAGCTGCTAGAAATCCGCCATTTTGTTTCGTTTTCTACAGGGTCCTAGCGAACGCTAGGTTGTCGTTCAAACGCAACGCTAACGCTTGTCAAAAGTGGCACTTGTCTACGCATATGTATGGATTCTGTCGAACGACAGGGAGCGTCCATTGGATTCGATTAGAATTGAATGAACTTGTCTACGAATATTTAGTTCGCTTCGTGACGTTTCGTGTGCTTATGTCATCCCATACATTTTCATTCTATTCCTTTCCATTTCGTTAGAAACGTTTGCCACTTGTCTAGGCCCGCTGTTGTATCGGTGATACGCAGGGTTGTATTTGATGCGCAACAGAAGCGGTGTGAGTATACGGTTGTGTATAATATTGTTGAACTAGTGAGGGTGAAGGACTTGAAGGTGAGAGACTAGGAGTTGGTGAAGAAACAAAAGCTAAACTTCGACGGTTCTGAATTGCTTCGGTATTCAGATTGCCCATCTCGGCATCGAACAAGGTGTCGTTAATTATCTTCTCCGCAATCAAGCGTTGACGCTTGTCTAATGATCTTAATTTAATTGCGATAGATCTTCCCAAAAGATCGTACTGATCTTCTGTTGCTGAAGCAGGAGCAGGACTCTTAAAATGGTCTTTCACGGATAGTAATATGTCAGTGGTTAACTGATCTTGCTCTGTCATTTTCTTTCTTTCCGGTCTAGTAGCAGCTAATGGAGTCTTCTTTGATGTCGTAATATCGTCTGTATTCCCTGTACTAGCATTTGCAGCAGCGTTATCTGTAGTATTAATAACTATGGTATTTTCAGAAGAGTTGTCAGCATCCTATAACAATACAAAATGATATTTATTTTAGTTTCCAGATTCATCGGATAAATGGAAGGAAACCGCACAACTTTTTGAAGAGAGATGGAATTTTCCTCACTGCTTGGGTGCCATCGATGGAAAACACATTGACATAGTTCCACCTGCTGAGAGTGGATCTTATTACTACAACTACAAAGGACGACATAGCATGGTTCTTATGGCAATAGTTGATGCCAAATACCGATTTCTATTAGCAGATTTTGGTACAAATGGAAGAGTTTCCGATGGAGGTGTTTTGCAGAATACAACGTTTTTTGAAAAGTTACAAATGAAACATTTAAACCTTCCAAACTCCGAACAGATTCAACACAGTTCAAGGTGTTTGCCATATGTATTTGTTGCTGATGATGCATTCCCGTTGAGACCTGACATGCTGAAACCATATCGTCAAGCGGATTTGAGCAGCTACGAAAAAAAAAAATTTAATTATAGATTATCTCGTGCAAGAAGAATAGTTGAAAACGCTTTTGGCATACTGGCGTCAAGATTTCGCATTTACCATACTCAGATCAATTTGGAACCAAACAATATAGAAAAAGTGGTGATGGCTTCATGTGTTTTGCACAACTTTCTAATGGAGCACACACCTAATTCATATGCACCTCAAGATGTTTTTATCGAGAAAATGTGGATAATGGAACTGTAATTAATACGGGCTACGATACCACACGTTCAAACGTAGAAAATTTACAAGTACAAAATCGAGGAAATGTCCTGAATGATGCAAAAAAGTCAGATTAGAATACCAAACTTACTTTGTCAATGATGGCAAAGTACCATGGCAAGATAGTTACATTGAAATGTGATGTATTTATTAATTTTTGATGTAATTATATATGTACCTTACCTATTGTTTGATGAATAAATGAGCAACCTCCCTTACCGCTTAAGAGTTGTTTCTGTAACAATCTATGTATGTGCCTAAATTTTGTAAAGCTATAAACGGCGATATAGACGACCACACATCAAGCGTTACAAGTTGCCTTCGGGAGTACCTACCCATACCTCTCATTGTAAACATGAACGGTACTTATGGAAAAATGTTTGTGGTCGGCTGTGCCTAATCTATAAATTACAAAATAAATAACTCACTAATTTATACTTACATTGAAATCATTCTCATCAATATCCGAAATGTTAGATCGCGAGCTACGAGGAACATCTTGATCTCCAATAAAATCGAATAATTCAAAGTACCACAGTGTTGGTTTATAAATGTCTTCAGATGATGCTCCAGACTTCACAGATTCATCGTATTTTTTTTTCTCTCGTCTTACGTTACTGCGTAACGTATTAATTTTTTTAATCACATCTTCTTTTGTAGCATCAGGCTCCAATTCCTTGAGCTTAGCTATCAATTTCCCGTACGCTGCCGACCGTTTGTCTCTGTCGTGATACTCTTTGCACTTTACGCGCCAAAGACATGGTTCCGATTTATAAATTTCTATGAATTCTTCTAATTTGGCATTGCGCTTGCGACTCGCCATTTCCGAAGCGACGCGATCAAATTAGTGCGCGCGCGACTTTCCGCCGTCACAGTCAATTTAATACTGAGAACTGTGGCAGGCATGCTCGCCGGACGCCACACACGCTCGGTTATGCTCGCGCGCAAACATAACCGAGCGGCATAAAATATCAATTTTGATATTTGCTCGGTTGCATGTACATGCACCGATAACTGTACAGTTTTATCACATACACGCTAGGGTTTACCTGTTGGTTATGCATGCAAGGCTAAAACCAGCATGCAAACCCTAACGTGTATGGCCTCCATAATGCTCGTAGCGTGCGCGTGAAATGCACATTTCGCGCGCACAAGACGTCCAAGCTACGAGAAATTGTTACAAAGTGTGTTACTTTTCATGATACATTGCAGCAATGTGTACGGTGAATTCTTTCATTGCATGACACATTGCATGTTACGTTTCACCAGTCTGTACCCACCTTTACAAGTACAGTAAATAGTTGGTCTGCGTTATAATGTTCAAGGTATTTGGTATAACGTTATGTTGTATTTACTTGGTAAATACTTGTTGATTGAATTCGAATGTGTGTTCCATCGAGTGCCCCAAGCACACGAGGAAACCGAGCTATTTCATAAAAACTCTCTTCAGTGTTATTGTGCATGAAAATGTATTTCTTGTATAACTTTGCTATGGCATAGCTAACATCACGCACAATGCGACAAGCTGATGATTTTGCGACACCAGTGAAATCTGCTACTGACAGCAACATTGTACCCAATGCGTTAAACCTAAGCGTCAGCAGTACATAGTTGGTGCAAAGGAGATATTCCATGATTCCTGCACAAACAAAGAGAATGTTCCATCACTTTATAGCCCATTATTAGTGGTTTCGGCTGAGTGTTTCTCATCGCCGTGAATAGCATGTTTTCTCCGTGCGAGCCTGCTTCGATCGTAATACCTGTTTCGATCATTATATTTAGAATGCTGTTTTCGTGTTGTCCATCTGAACTGAGTAAAGGCAATATTCCTACTCCAATTGGTGGTGTAAAATCTAATGCCGGCACATCTATGTAATTGCTGTATAGGTAGTTTTCTACAGTTGCTAATTCGTATTTTACTGGGTTTGGCGCCATGTGTTCTACTGCTGTTTGCACCCCGTCTCTTATACCTACTACATTATGAATTGGATTTTTTGATTTTAGGTAATCGTATTTTAGGAATCTCCACGCGTTGTTTCTTAAGTGGAACGTGCCGTCTTTCGGCGTATGTGTCTTTTCATAGATTAATCCTATGGAGTTTGTCGCGGTATAAAATATTTTTGCACTTGCTATGAGCGCTGGCAAGTATGAGTATTTTTCGACAGTTTCTCTTCTTGCACAATATCGTAAACCAGCATTGTCAACATTCCAAGTAAACGCAGTACTCCTAGAGGCGAGAATGCGACGCACAAGGCCATTACAGAGGCCCAACGACTTCCAGCATAGCGGGTGGCGATCTTGTCGGCTACCCATGGCAGAACCAATTCATATACAATCAGAGACAGAAAGATGAAGAAGATGGTGAGTATTGAATAGTGGTCTTCTGCAGCAAGGAGACGGACACGTAATGCTTGATTTTCAGCAACGAGAGCGTCATAGGTGGCTAGCTTGTATTGGAGATCGTCGGTCAACTGTTTGACCATGGAACACGCGTGTACATAGAACGGACAGCTTACGCAGTCACATTGATAACACATGATGACAAGTAACAATTAAGAGTCGATAGATGGATTTGTGAAAACCGACTCTGTAGCAGGCAAGGCATCTGCTTAAAAAAAAAAAAAAAGCGGTGGTAGCCTAGTGGGCGAACGTCCGCCTTCGAAAACGGAGGTGGCGAGTTCAAATCCCAGTGCGGGCACGTACCAATGTGTTTCTCGTTAAAACATATGTACGTAATTATCACTCGCTTATCGGTGAAGGAAAACATCGTGAGGAAACCAACATGCCCGAGAATTATTTCGGAGGCATGTTATCCACCAACCCGGACTAGGCCCCCGTGGTGGATTATGGCCTAACCCTCCTCACGATAGTGAGGGGAGGCCTTTGCCCAGCAGTGGGACAGTTACAGGCTGAATTATTATTATTATTATATTCTCTTCTTAATTCACCTGTAGTTAGGTCGTATATGCCGTTGTGGTGCCATACTCCATTCTATTATCTATCAACTTTCCTTGGCATGCTGCGCTCTGCGATTCTCCTGCTATCAGTCTGTGTTGGCCCTGTGTGCTCGAGTCTCCCAATTTTTTTCCATAGAGTATTCCTGGTGTAATGTTTTCTCCTAATTTTATCATTCCTATTCTTCCCATGTCTTCCCATACTCCTATCGTTGTTTGCGAATTTGCGTTTGCGTATTGTACCTACTGATCCTGATGATGCTACGAACGTCGTTCTGTTTCCTAGGTTGAATATTTTTCTTCCCTTCATCAAAAGCTTTGTTTTGACAAAGTTGAAGCACAAGTTCTTGGTTTTCTCGCATAATTTGTAGACGTCGCTTAGCCGCGTTGTTTCCTGACGGCTTCGGAACGGAGTACGGTTCAACTCCAAAGTCATCTGTGGATTCACCACGCTGATTAGGCTGTTGTTCAATACCGATTGGTGGCTCAGGTAAGTCTTCGTTGTCAAGAGAAGCGCTGAAATCCATTCGTCGGTTTTTTTAATTTCGTTCTTTGTTCTCGAAATAAATTATCTCCCCTTTCGGCACGTGCAGTGTAATTTTGGTTCTGTTGAACTGGAATTCCCAACGAATGAGCGACGCACATTGCAATTTTTTTATCTTATCTTGTGAGAATTTGCTTAAGTGTACGACGATCATCGCCGGTAGTAATGTAGACAAGAAGGCACTCAATACATGCAATTGACTACACTTATGCACTTGTGATCGTATAACTTTCCAAGTTTGCTATTATGGCCCCAGTTTTTGGCAGTGCTGACGTATTTGATGTGGTAATGGTCCCTTCTTGTTCCTTTATGACTAGCGACGACTTTCCAAGGAGATACACGATTTCTCCCGCTGTTATATTTTTGTCTGTCCATTGAGGAATCCATGCTGTCGTCGGAGAGGGTGTCTTCTTGTTCAATAGTTTTTCTTCTTCCATTTTCAATTTGTTCGCTACCGGCTGTCTCTTCTTGCTCGGTGCCTGCTGTAATTGCGCAAACATTCTCTTGTGGCTCTCCATCTTCAGTCGTGGCGGTGAGAGTCTCTTCGTCAGAGACATCTCCTCATCTTGCTTCTGTGCTTTTGTTGCTTTTTCTTCTTCGTCTATGTATCTCCCTCCGCAGGTTAACGATTCGTCGTCTTCCTGTAGATCCTCCACTTGACTCGGAGATTGGGTCGGCGTAGAACTCATTAATGGTTGACAGTCATGTCAGCCACCTTCCTGGTCAACTCAGCGATTTGCTTTGCCATCTGGTCCAACGCTGATCCCACTGGAAAGGGGGCAGCAGCTATTTGTGGCGTGGATGACACGATATCCATCACAGCGTCGGCTAGGTCGGCCAAGCTGTTCAGCACCCTTATTCAGAAGTTCCGGAAACTATCGGAATCGATAAGTTTCTGATTAGATTCGTTATCGCGATTCAGAAATCCGAAATCGATAACTTTTGACAGATCACAGCTGATCCTAATCGACAACTCTTCCGACAGCTATTGAGTCACGGAAAGCCGTCTTTCTTGGAAAATATTGAGGTTATACTTAATACTTGAAGAAATAGTTATTTGCTATTTTATTGAAATTATATTAAGTATGTAGGTGCATATATTGTTTAAGTTCATATTGGTTCACACAGCTACACACCGGTGTGAAGGGGCGTGATATTATAGTCGCGCTATTGCCCTGGGTGTGTTAGAAAGCTAGCAAATAATACAAAATGATGTAGGTATTGAGTAGGTAATGAATGTTATATTAAATAAGTACCTAACATAAATAGTAATATGTACCTACTATTATTATAATAATGAATTATATCAAACACACAGCTTTACTTGATATTAGGTGGTAGGTAAGTAATAAGTACTACATTTCTCAATGTAATTAGGTAGATACTAGGTACTAATAAAAGGTATATGAGTTCACAGTAAATATTTATTTTGGTAATGAAACTGCATGAGCATTAAAATTATGGTAAGTACCTAATTATAATATATATTATTAACAAAACTTCAATGTTCATTTACGTTAAGTAAGTATAGGTATATTATTCATTTTAAATTAAACCATATCTATCACATATAAATAGTAATTGGCTGATGATAAAAAAATATCTTTGAGTAAGTACCACCTATCTAAATTATTCTCTGTGGCTTTAGGTATGTGACAGCAATTGGATAATTATATTATATTTATTGGCCTGCTACCCAGGAAGCATACATGACGCCTTCATTTGAAGGAGTAGGCTGTTAAGAAATAAGATGAAGAGGTTTACGGAGGCAACATCTTGCTGTCTTCTTGGTTTCTAAACACTACTAACTCCAAGGGATCTAGCACGTCTGGCACGGATTTGTGACAGTTGCAGACTAGTGAAGTTACCTGGAACAATTCATAATAATATATTAACTTGTTGTAAGTAATAACAATATTTCATTTTTAGGTGATTCAGGGTACCCCTTGGACCCAAGTATTTTCACACCAATACTGGCGAGCCAAACAGCCCAGAGGCACACTACACAGAGTTGCACATTCAGTCCCACAATTGTATCTACCGTTGTTTAAGGGTTTTGAATGCTTTAGATAATAAGCATCACATGCTGGAATATACCTCAACAAAGCTGGTCGGAGCGTGGTTGCGACGCTATAGCCGTTTGCACGTGAGTCGGAAGTCGGCTAGCCCAGATCGTCTTCAAGAATTCTTCTGGTACTTCTGATCCCGCTAGATGGCGCAAATGCCGTAAAAACTGCGATGGTCGACGATCCCCCAGTTCCTCGTGGGTCAATAGCTGTTTTACTTCTTATTCTCTGGACTGCGAGAGTCTTTTCATCAGTTCACATTTTAATGTTTCATAGCTGGATCCTGTTGGGGGCGCGACTATAATGTCTTTTACTTCTGCTGCATACCTGTGTTCCAGTTGCGAAATTACAAAAAAAATACGTAGTAAAATTTGGTTTTATCGTCGGTAATTTAATTCTCGATAGCATAAAGTGCCCATCCACTTGGGCGAACCAAACTGCCGGCTCGTACGGCCAAAATGGGGGGATGCGTACGCCTACTCGAAAAATGTCCGACTTTTGCTCCGTTTCCAAGCCTGACGCCGGCCCTGGCTGCGCGTCTGGTTGTTCGCCATTTTTTAATTCTTTGTTCACTTGTTCGTTACTGCGTATTAACTGTTCGCTATATTGCAGGGTCACCAGTGTCGTTACAAAATAATTAAATACCACAGTCACAATACAGTTCAAACAACGAATAGGTATCGCTATAATACTGCGCAACTTAAATATACCTATTACACGCGCGATCTCGCGGCGGACGCTCGGGCGACGCGACGTGGAGTTGGAGTCGCTTCCAAATACTTCCAATGCAGTTTTCTGACTGCGGGAGGAACTGCGCGTCCACAGGATTGCGGCGCGGCGCGGCGCAGGATCGAGGTAAGTATGTTATTTAGTGAAGAAGGTATCTATTATGTATTATAGATGTAAATATATTTAGTAACTGTAGGTCTGTAGTAGTATGTGTAGTGGTGTATACGAGGGTGAATCAAAAAGTTCTTAGAAGTGCATATATATGAAACCTTTTTGGATCAAGTTCGATATTCAAATTAAAGAGTGTCTATCACACTATATTTATGCAGACTGTCACTTGTTTTTGTCAGTTCGTTCGCATGTAATAAATTTTTTTGTGCAACGAGTTGCTAAAAAGTCAAAATTATGGATAAAAGTGAGTTACGTGCGGTGATAAAATATCTCAGTTTGAAAAAAATGTCTACGAAGGAAATTTTTTTGGACATTCAGCAGACATTAGGGGGTGATGCTGTACCCTATTCTACGGTTGCGTACTGGGTGGCTGAATTTAAAAGAGGTAGATCAAGCTGTAAAGATGACCCGCGTTCTGGGCGGCCTTCAACCTCCGTTACAGAAGAAAATGTCAAAAAGGTTGAGAATCTGGTTTTGGAAGACAGAAGAATGACTATAAAACATATAGCTGAGATCCTAAAGATATCTTTTGGTAGCGTTCAATCCATTTTAATTGATTCACTGGGGTTCAAAAAAGTGTCTGCAAGATGGGTGCCACGAATGTTAACCGACGAAAACAAAAAGCGACGTTTGGAAATTTCCAAGCGTAATCTCGAAATGTTCCAGCGTGATTCGGATAATTTTTGCCGTCGTCTTGTCACCATGGATGAAACGTGGGTCCACCATTTTGATCCTGAAACTAAAAGACAAAGCATGTCTTGGAAACGACCATCCTCTCCATCCATTAAGAAATTTCGAGTTGCTCCTACCGCTGGCAAAGTTATGGCCTCTGTGTTCTGGGATAGTGAAGGAATCCTTTTTATTGATTACATGCCAAAAGGCCAGACGATTACTGGACCCTATTATGCAAATTTAATCCCGAAAGTGCGTGAAGCGATTAAAGAAAAACGTCGTGGAAAACTGTCGTTGGGCGTGTTGTTCCTTCAAGATAACGCTCCTGCTCATCGATCGGAAGTTGCGCTCAACGCAATCCGCTGTGCTGGCTTCAATCTCCTTGACCACCCACCATATTCTCCGGACTTAGCCCCAAGTGATTTTCACTTATTTCCAAAATTAAAAGAGGAAATTCGTGGAACAAAATTTCACGATAATGACGCGGTTATAGCTGCCGTAGAGGACTTTTTCGAGAGTCAAGAAAATAATTTTTTTTCACAAGGAATAAGGAAGTTAGAAACGCGTTATTCTAAATGCATTGCATTGGAGGGAGATTATGTAGAAAAATAAAATATTATTATTTAAATCTTTGCATTTTTTAATATTGATTCCAAGAATTTTTTGATTCACCCTCGTATAGGTAGATATTTTATGTGTTAGGCAGGTACTATTTATGTAAGTATATATTACTATTATTATTATGATTGAAGTGTAGTTACTAGGTATGTGTGATAGTGTAAAATATAATTGTATGTAGGTATATTAATATTTTGCTTTCTGTTTCAGGAGTCTTGCAGGGATATGCCACAAACCCACCTTCGAACATAGTATAACTCTTAACCACAAGGTCCTAGGCGCTCGAACCTACCGCCTTACTCGAGAGCAACCCTGTCATCTTCGTTAATTAAATTTATCCGCGAGCTATCCAGCTCCATTTAGGCCTTCTCTACGAAATTTAATTTAATATCAAACCTTTGGCACGCTGAATAGGTGAAGATTATTCTTATAAGTGATTTACTGTAAACATAATACCGTCTTCAACGGTCCGGAGGCCCCACTGGAGGCCTTCGATACTATTATAATTATACCTGTCTTTGTTAATAAATCTACTTCTTTTGGGCATTACTATTTTTGACTTTCATTTAAAACCAACCTTAGCTTCCAATAAGTAGGTCCACTCCATACATACACCGGAGGGTTGCGGGTTCGATTCCCTGACTTCCGGGTTTGACATGAACATGTCATAATATGGCATTATGTTTTGGGGCAAAGCAGCGGATATCCAATCTGTGTTCGTGCTACAGAAAAGAGCAATTCGGCCAACATATAATATTATGAAAACCCGCGATTCTCTCCGGGAACGTTAAGGCATTAATATTCTTAGTGGTTTACCAATTGTATAAGCAACTTTGTTAATAGCGCCATCTAGCGAAAATCACTAGCAATAATAATCCGAAGCCGATGACGTTGTTAATTTAGCTCCGGTAATTTACGCTAGATGGACACAATTTTGGGGAAGCAAAAAGCTGAATCGCGGTGACAAGATTCTCCGGTGCCGCGGCATAGTTTGAATATTTTGAATAATAAAAAAGTTAACTGCTAATGGTACGTGCTCTGTAATTTTCTTCAACCAACTCCTAAGTAGGAGTAACCCGACTGTCGGAATCGGTAGTAGCGATTCCTGACGTTTGTGGTAGGATCCGGCTCTTTAGTTAGTAGAGCTGGATAAACACAAGTGTGCAGTGCTTGCAGTGTTGTGTAGGCCTGTACGTACATTGTACACCAATATATATACAGAGTGAATTTTTGGGACGGGAGTCGGGACAGTAAGGGCTTTAATCGTTATAGTTACAAGAAAGCGTTTTTAGGAGGCTATCTATAATTTTTACAGATATTCTGATATGCATTTATAGATTTTGGAATAAGTATCTTAAAAAAATATGCATAGCGTTCTATAAACGTTTTCCTGTAAATATAACGAATAATACAGCTTTCGACTTTTTTTTTAATTAAGTCATTTCCTTGTGGCAACACCGTCATCACTGTCATCACCAATTTTGGGGTGCTCCCAATAATGACGATTTTGCGGTAAGGAGTGTTAAAATACGGTTTACCACCGACATGATTTTTATCAAGAAACGCCATTTGATGAGATGAGATTTGATTTGAGACATGATTTTTATCAAGAAGCGAAAATGCAATGCGCGCGTTTGGCGGCCGCCATGACAGAAAAAGTACGATGAGAAAAAGGACGGAGGAAAAAGGGCAACACCGAAAACAAGTAAGACCGTACGGACAACTACAGGCTGGGAGTAAAATTGTAATATTTGGGAAGTTCGTCGAGGAACAGTGGACGGCGGAGTTCACGTGCAAGGGTAAAAAATCTTAACTGATGGTTCTCCTACACGTCGGTCGTTGATGTGAGCTGGGCTGAGAGGTGGGCTCTTCATCTTTGGCTAGTCTATTACAATGGTCAAGACTCCTCAACACGGCTCAGATCATTTTCCCATTGTCATCACCTTTCCTATCGTAAAATATATCACAATTCTATCTCTTCCCCTTCTTCCTATATTTACACTAGCTATTGCCCGCCACTTCGTCAGCATTTATATCGGTATACAGCTAGTAAGAACATAATGCGTAAACCAATTGGAATAGTCTTCATTGTCTCTGTCGATACGTCACCAATGGATGGGCTCATGGATGGGGAGACACCCTGTGACCGAGAATAATCGTAAATCTGTTTTAATTACGCCCATTATTTGTTACCAAGTATGTTGATTTCGATATGATTAATCGATGAGAATCTATAGACACGGAGTCTCATTAAAACGCTATAATTAAACGTCTGATTAAGATTGTTTTATTACAATAACTGTCAGTCCCTAGATGCCTAGAAGTATGAGATAATACAATAATTACCCATTACACAATTATACACTAATAGGGGATTAAATAGCGTCTAAGAGTAGTTTGTTTAACAAGGGATGAAAACAACTCATTCATAAAATCGGGTATGGTACCTACATAATTATAAAACGCTAAGAATATTTTACAAGTAGTCACGTTCACTTTCAAATAAAAATAGATTCAAATAATGTAAATCTTTGAAATCCATTTTATTGCTGTAAAAAAATTACAGATTATAGCGGCAATTCAAACTTTTACAATGTATTCTTATGTTGGAATCCGCATACATGTAATGATCACCAAGATTGTAGGTAAATTTTAAATCAAATTTAAAAAATAAATTGTTTTGGCTTAGCATAGTTTGTGCATTAAGATACCGTTCTTTTTTCTAAGAAGCTATGTCAAAATGCTCTCAAAATGGAAAATGTAAAAGTCGAATCTTCAGCCTGTTGATAATAACGAGAACAAATAAAAAAAAACTTTTACCAACTAGGGTTCAACATTCAATAATCTCCTTTAGCTGCACTAAGCTGAGCTAATATTATGACACTTTTCGAGCATGACATGTGAAAAATTTAGGACAAATTAATACCAAATGTTGACCTATTTTCATGGAATCACCCACAATATTTAAAAGTTTATAGCTATAATGCTACTCAATAGGTCACCCGACACTCTAAATGTGAACAAACTCCCGATCTGCCATATCGCTTTTAAAAATAGTGTCTTCTTCTAGGGCGTTAATAGGTATGGTGTGATTCAGGGTAGGTCATCCGTCGCCAGCGGGTCCACCTCGTCCGTCACCTCGGCCGCCAGGTCCGCGAACTTGGCCACGTAGTCCACGCTCGACTCCGCCATGAGCGAGTGCAGCTGGGAATCCACCTGGAACCCATGAGTTTCCTACTTGTAGGAGTGTCAATGAGAGTTATGAAGACGCTAGCTCGACTTTGATGGTTATTTCAAAGTTAAAGTAGGTAAAATCCTACTAATATTATAAAGGCGAAAGTTTGTGAGTATGGATGGATGGATGGATGGATGGATGGATGGATGTTTGTTACTCTTTCACGCAAAAACTACTGAATGGATTTTGATGAAACTTCACAATAATATAGCTTACATATCAGAATAACACATGGACTACAATTCATAAAGATATATTATTGTATATTATCCAAACGCGGGTGAAACCGCGGGGCGCAGCTAGTAGGTAATTAAATTGCACTTTTACAATGCGCACAATGAAATTAACTTTGAACCATAAAACATGATATTATAATGCATTAAATTAAAGAGTAATTGATAATGGTTTGAGTTTGAAAAATTATGTTGCCCTTTCAAGCACTGATCCAAGATTGAATCTCGGACAGGAAAAGGAAACTCCGTTGACTCTGCCATTGCTTCGGAATACGCCCGTTAGAGAAGACAGCACCAAGAAACTACGGGGATGACATTTTTGTATGTATGTATTTATTTAAATGAACACCCATATGAGTCATGGCTCAATTCCAAAATCAGTCCTTCCATGTTTGTCAATCCTGCCTGCCGGCCAGTTAAATTTTAAAGTTCAAAAAAAGGTTAAAAGTGTCCAGTAAATTTTAGTTGTAGAATTGATTGTGATTGTTACAGCGAGATCTGGCTGCGCGCGGCCCTCCAGGTGTCCCAGGAAGGAGCTGAGCGAGAAGTCCTGGACGCTGCCGTCCAGCCAGCCCTCGGCGTCGCGCAGCAGCCGCGACGGGGACAGCGACAGCGACTCCGACGGCAGGAAGTCTGCGGACACGTCACACTACACTTTACGCGGTTGTCACTTAGCTGTCAAATATGTTTTAGATTTGATCAGTACTCCTACAATTATATAGCAAGCCAGAAAATCTTACCGGTTTGTTTCGTTAACGTATTGATCAAGGTAGCCGTTCGTGTACGCATCTTGTCGATATTGCAAGGCGCTGAACAAATCTAAATAATAATTGACAGTTAACGTAACGAATACTTTTTAGATAGAGGTTCCTGCTCATGCTACTGTTAGTACATTCAATGGTCTGTTTAGTACTGCTTGTACTGGGTTGGAGCTGACTCAACTTTGTTATCACGGACCCAGTAGCTGTCGGACGGTAACCTTTACTGTCCACCAGCTACTGGGTCTGTGAAGACCAGTGTTTTTTTTTGGCTTCGTATGTTATTTGCATTTAGCCCATGTCAAGAAAGCTCACGAGTGTTTCGTAATAGAGAGACCAAGTCAACCAGATAGTCGGTAGTCCAGTCAGGTTAGTTTTTCCGGTTGATCTCCGAAACGGCTGGACCGATGAGAACGGTGCTGCTTTCACTGGCAGATAGCCGAAGTTATAATGAGTAACTTAAGCTACTTTTATTTTAGAACTAGCAACGCCCCGCGGTCTCACCCGCGTTTATAGTAAACGTGAGTGATACACAGGGCACAGCTAATACATTAATATAATTTTGATGGCCTTACTCCCAATATCGCGTCCGTCCGGCTTGTCCGCCTCCGAGTCGAGCTCGCCCTTCACCCGGGCGCCGGCGTCCCCCGCGCCGGACGGGCCCGCCTCCTCGGCCTCCGCCCCCTCAGATTCCGCTTCGTCTTTCACTGCAGAGACAATAATAACAATCACTTGTGCTGTTCTTTGCAGTATGAGGTAGTCTCTAGTCTCAGAGTTTGTCAAACTTGGAACTGGCAACTTGTAAATCTTAATTTTTACACGTGAAATCGTCTATGAAACTAGTGTCATGGAACTTTATCGCGACATTGTATATTACATATATACTGAAAACTATCGTCCATGACTTCTCGAGATTCCTCTCCACGCACGGTTGTCTGGAAGTCATCGATCTGAGGGATAAGAACGCCCATTGTCATAAGTAATAATAATTGTTATTCATTATTCTGTTTTAGCTTTAAATTTACATTTATCGTCCTGTTCCAGCCATGTTTTCTTTGTTCTATGGCGTTTCAATAGAGTTTATTTATCTATCCATATCTATCTATGCCTAGTTTGGGTCCCGCCGATATTTAGTCTCAAATGTAAAACGTTTGTTTCTCCATCATTTGTAACACATTATCATGTATGTAATCTTTTAGGCAAAAAACAATATTTATCATTATCATTATCAATGTACTAGCTGGGCCCCGCGGTTTCACCCGCGTTTGGATGATATACGATTATATATCTTTTTGAATTGTAGCCTATGTGTTAATCTGATATGTAAGCTATATTGTTGTGAAGTTTCATTAAAATCCATTCAGTAGTTTTTGCGTGAAAGAGTAACAAACATCCATCCATCCATACATACAAACTTTCGCGTTTATAATATTAGTAGGAAGTAGGATGTATGTATCAAGTGTCGTAATGCAGTAGTCACCCGCGTGGTCGGCGCCGTTGCTGGCCGGCTGCGTGATGGGGATCCGCCGGTCGCCGTCGTGGAAGAAGAACTGCCCGTTCGACTCGCTCAGGACGTAGAAGAACGACAAACTGGAATCCGAGCGGTAATGCCATTACATCTCATTAACTAGCTAAAAACGGGTCTAATTCGCGCACAAACAAATATCAAAAACGTCGAGGTATGTCAAAATTATATATTTTGATATTTGTTTGTGCGCGAATTAGACCCGTTTTTAGCTAGTTAATATTACATCTCATGTACTGGCGGACTTGCAAACAAATCGAGGACGTTTCGTCAAAAGTACCTATAACCGGCGAGTGAGAATCTTCATACCTGGTGGTCAATTCTGACAATTTTAAACATGCTTCAATCGAATCTCATTGGAATGGCGTCGGATAGTTCCGATAGTTTTTTTTTTATTCTTCTAAGTCCGCGGTATATGGTTGAGAAACTTACTCCGAAGTAGAGGTGGGCGGCGGTTTGGGCAGGATCCGAGGCGGCGCGGGCGTCGAGTTCGGGATCTTCACAGGAATCAGGGCTGCGGCAGACATTTTTATTTCACGGTGGGTTTACACCAGATCCGGTCACAGAGTGACTCGTGGGAGTTTTTTCCGCATCAAGTTACACTGTTACAAAAGTATAAAACGTAGGGAACACTTCTTTAAAAAAAAGTTGGAACCAGTGTGACAGTGTGACTCAAAAAATAGAAGAGTTCCCAACGTGTTGCACTTGTGTAACAGTGTAACTCGAGGTGGAAAATACTTCCAATGAGTCACTCTGTCACACCAATGAGTCACTGTGACCCGATCTGGTATGACTCGTTAGGAACCCACTTCTTTCACTATAGTGACTATATTAAGTCATTCGGACAGTTTCATTATTTTTGAGACTTGTAAATCTTTGAACAAGGAAACAATAAAGCCAACAAGGACTATTTTTGCGTTGAAATAATCCGTGCCAGGACCGCTTCTATTTGATCATGTAAAAAGTGACTGTATATAATGTGTATACCTAAAATGTACATCATTTCCTATAGGTAACAACTTTTTTTTGATTAAAATTAAAACTAAAACACTGCATAACGAATTCGTTTATTTGGATGACATATTTTTATTTCAGTAATTATCTATCTACGAGATCGATTTTGATGAAATTTCTTTAGGAATCAGTTTTTTGGACGTATATTCCCAAAGAAAAACTTTCTACATCGGTTCATGTACGTCTAGGACAAAAAAAAATACAACCAAATCGAGAACTTCCTCATTTTACCCGACCGCCGAAGGAGGCTAATGCTTTTTCGAAGTTAACCTTTTCACAGCCAAGCTTTTAGAAGCTAAACGAGCCCTCCGCGCTACCTAAATCCACAAATCTTCCGACAGTCATCTAGCGATGACAACACATTCGCGTTGTCACGTATCGATGACATTGTGTTGTTTGAATGAAATAGTGTGTAGTGCTCACGCGTGGGCGGCGGCAGCTTGGGCAGCAGCGGCAGCAGGCGCTGCACCACGACGCGGCGGTCCGGCAGCCGCGGCCGCCCGCGCCGCCCGCGCGGCAGTGCCGCCAGGTCCAGCGCCGGCGCCGGCGGCTGCGGGCCCAGGGTTAGCGCTCTACACGACTACACCTAGAGATACCTTGTGCTGACTCAAGTTTCAGCGTCGGCATAGATATCCGTACCCTTAGTACATAGACGTAGTATCAAGAAATATACTTGGCAATAGCGTATACCCGAAAGAGACAAACCAATTACAGCAATGTATAAATCGGATAAATTTAATACACGTTATTTAGGTATAGCTCCGATCACTCGTGCGACATTCTAAAATGTCAAGATCGCTGGTTACCCCTAAAAGTCGGATTAATTTAATACACGTTATTTAGGTGGTGCTTCAATCATTCGTGAGATATTCTAAAATGTCAAGATTGGTTTCCATCTGCAGCACAGCAATAAATTAGTGCATACGCTGCCAAAGACAAAGCATCATCATACTATCCTAATTACTCCTTTGTCTATTTGTATGCACTTGTCTCTTTTATACCCCAGATCTTGAGTTAAATGTCATATCTATTGGATAAATAATCTGAGCCCTAGTATGAGTTTTTACTAGCTCGACATTGTACGCGTCCACTAGCGCTTTTATATAAAGATCCTGTACAGCGCCCCTACCGGCGCGTTTATGAACGAATAACCTTCATACAACTAGCTGACGCGTACTATGTCGAGCTTGTAAAAACTCATACTCAGGGCACAGTTATTGTGTAGGTATCGGTACCAACTTAACCGCCGAAGACGGCGTCGGTATCAGTTACGGCGTCGACGTCAGCTGAAATCTATGCGTCAGCGTCAGTATGCTATATGACCCGCACCATCCTTGACTCTATTCTAACGCTTGCTTTAGCAATTGCTAAGTAATATAGAACACAGGTCACTATATGCAGTTTACACCCGCAGTACCTCTGTGTCGGGGCGCGGCGCGATGGGAGGCGGGTGGCGGAACAGGCCGCGGGGCGGCGCGGGGGGCGGCGGGGGCGGCGGCCGCGCCCGCCCCCGCCCGCACTCGTGCCCGCACCCGCACCGCTTGCTGCTGGCCACGTGCGGGTTGCCCACCAGCGACAGCAGCCGCTTCAACCTACACACGAGGCATAATATAAGGCACATTAGAGCGGGCCTCACCGCATCGCATCGCACACAAAAATCCTCCTAACTAGGTGGTACATCTCTTTCCTACATTTTATACACCGCGATTCCTATGTAGTTTGAAGCGATTTTGCAATGCTATGCGCTGCGGCTGTAGCAGCGCGAGGCAATATAGGCATTTGGAAGACGCAGTAAGCCGTCGGTCCCGGTTGTTATCGAATAGCCGTCTGACAAGCTCTGACAGTAGAGGCTAACGTAACATCATACGAGGAACGAACACGGCACGTTTGGCGTAGTGGCTGAGCAATAGGACTGCTGCGCTTGGTGTCGCGGCTTCGATTCCCAGAAAAAATATTTGTGCGATCCACAAATGTTTGTTTCTGGTCTAGGTGTGATGTGTATGTGAAACTGTATGTATATGAGCAATACTAGTGTGGGGATACGTTTAAAAAAAAAAAGAAAAAAGCAACAAACCTGTCGCTGAGCGCGGAGAACCCGCTGCTGGCGGGCGGCGGCTGCGGGCGGTTGATGAGCTTGCTCACCAGCTGCAGCGAGCTGGAGGCCTTGTGCTCCGGGGACAGCAGCTGCTCGCCTGCGGGGGACAGCTGCTGTGCTACACACATACTCGCATAATGGAACTATCTTGCAATGCAAGGATAGTACCGTGAAGAGGGATAGTTACTTTACTATAGCGCGCGTGTCCCCGTCCCGCTAAACTTACTGTCATGCTGTTCGTTCCAATAGCTTACATTTGTTTTTATTTTATTAATGTGAAAACAGGCTAAGGACACGCCGCAATTGTCAATGGGAGATTAAACGTTTGAAAATTTAAAAAATTAAAAAATCGACGCGTTTTCCAACCCGCCGTAGCAATGATTCGCGCGCGGTACAAAACAAAACATCTTCATGGGCGTTTAATTTGCAGCTGTGTGAGTTTTAAGGCTGACGCACATTAACGGCCGAAATTAATATTGTATCTCCTATCCAAGATTGAAATCGATCTTGGATTGCTGCCTATCGTTCGATCGATTTCCAATCTGCGTGCCTTCATAAACCAATCCACGGATCGGTTATTGGCACGTTTGACCCTAAAAATTGATTGTGATATCAATCCCAGATAGCAAAATTTGGATTGGATTGATTATTAATTTCGGCCGTAAGACGGACCGCTCCGCGCCGCATTGCATAGCAAAATTCTTCCTTCATCACTTTCGTACATTTGATATGAGCTTTAACACACTACAGGCCACGATCCCTATATTCTTTGGCTCAATCTTGCAATGCTATGCGCTGCGGCTGTAGTCAGCAAACAGCAAGCCACACTGTAACACCTTTTTTTTGTCAATTCAGTTGGAGGAAGCCTTCCAGCTACTTAAGTTTGTAGTGTTGAAACGTATTGTTGGTTTACCTTTCATGATGGTGCATTCAGTCTTACATACTGGTTGTGTCCTCGTATCCTGTTGGGAGACGGAGCGATCTGTCTTTGCATTTTGTTTATCTGGCGAAGATTATCTATTTTCGTTTCGAGTGTTTTTGTTTACATTTTACATGACGCAGTTTGGGGTTATGACAGAAGTCTTGACTTTGACAGCGAACTGTCAAAGTCGCGTAATGGTATTTCTGTCAGTGTCACCGAGCGCCCCTCGCATCTTTACTTGATCGAGTTAATGGATCAATATTTTCGATCGATGTAGTGTGGATCGACCGTTTTAGTGTTTTTTGTATCTGTGATCTGGGATTTGACGTTTCATTCCGGAAGGAAGGGCTTGGATTTTTGGTGGCATTTCTGGGAAACCATTCGGGCCGGCCGGCGATTGTTTTCCCAGGCCGTTTTATTTTGCTAATATTCCAACGTATTAGCATTGCAAAGTAAGTTTGAGCTCGATCCATTATTTACCAATGTCTTCCGCGATCTCGGACGCATTATTGATGGATTGTGATATTGTTTCAGGTTACCTACTGCGTGGCGTGGCATCCATCCATTGTTCTGCCCCGTGTCTGTCTGTATTTTTGGATTAATACGGTGAGAATATAACTTGCTGCCTTCATAAAGCCGTGGGAAACCTACGTATCAAATTTGTTTATTATATGAGGGCTTTATGCTAAAGTTTGGTAAATTCGTTGCAGTTACTGGACGTTATTTGCTGATGTGCTGGGCTATACTGGCTGTTGTTGAGCTGCTGATGTGGGGTATTCCTCCTTAAACGGTATGTAAATCTATTGTTATGTACATGTGGACGTAACCACGAGGTTGGACTGCCGGGATATTCCTTTTTATTTGGAACTAGTATAATGTATGACCAGGCTGTGTCTGTGTCATATAGAAGTTAAATTAGTATAATGTCCACTATCTAGGGTACCGCTTGCAAGTTAACTGCAAGGCGGGTTGTTGATATTATAAATGTTGTTATTGTAAGCCGATCACAGTCACAATTATGTAGCGGATCTTGGCGATAAGCAAGCCGTTGTGTCCGAGTTGCCCGTTACAGAATCGTTGTATTTTCTATTATTACTCCAGGATTGGATAGGAAGTGTTGGAACTTTTACCGAGTTTCTCATAGTGAGTTCGATGTGTTTACCTTGAAGTAATTGATGTGTTGTTGTTTTCAGGAGGTGCTTTGGTTACCCCCGAGCTTTGGCTACCCCCGAGCTTTGGTTACCCCCGGGCCTTGGTTACCCCCCGAGCTTTGGTTACCCCCGAGCTTTGGTTACCCTGTCCTGTTCTGGATACGCTGTCTTGTTTGGTTTGGTTAAATTTTAGTTTGCGATAATACTTATTTGATGAACCGCGTAAACCTTTATATTCCTTTTTATTTGTTACCGTTACCTTAAGTAATTCAAGATGGTATTTTCTAACGTCAAGTAACTAAACAAAAGGTATTTGAATATAATAAGTCGCCACTAGACTTAGTACTAAGGATTATGAAATTGTAAATGTTGGGGACCCCAAATGTACGAAGTTTACCCTTCGTACTTTTCGTGTATTTAAGGTCAGTTAACGTAATATAGTGTAGCCAACACTATTTTATTGCATTTGGGACATTTTTATTTTGGGGGCCCAAGTGTACGAAATTTACCTTTCGTACTTTTGTTGTCTGTTATTACTATTTAACTTAATTTAGTGTAGCCAACCATATTTTATTGCATTTGGGACATTTTTATTTTGGGGGCCCAAGTGTACGAAATTTACCTTTCGTACTTTTGTTGTCTGTTATTACTATTTAACTTAATTTAGTGTAGCCAACCATATTTTACTGCATTTGGGGCATTTTTATGTTGGGGCCCAAGTGTAAGAAGTGTACCTTGTAGGTATTTTGTGTTTGGAACTTTAAGTCGTACACTAGGCAAGCCGAACGAACCCGACACCGTCTCATTTACCCTTACCTTTACTTTTTTTCCGACTGCAACTTCAAAAAGTTGTAGGTTTTGGACTTTTTCTAATAAATGTTGAATTGACATCCGGGCTTTTCTTTTCTACCCCCGGATATCCGTTACATTTTGGCGCCCGAACAGGGACCCGTCGTCGTTCGTGGAGTATTCCCCGGCATTGGTCTTTCGCTCAATGACGTATCGGCTTGTCTAGACTTGTTGTAGTACTTATTACCATAGAGTGAGTGTGTTATTACTGTAAGTCGTTGTAAAATACCAATTTGAAGCGTGTTGCACTAAAATTTATATAATGGAGGAACGCCCCATTACTTTTCATCTTTTGAACAAAGATGAACTTATCTATGAGGTTACGATACGTGATGGCGTCCCGGAAGACACCGTAGAGAAGTTGCGCGCGCAGGTTAAGGTTCTAAATGCCAAGGTTCCTACTGATGAGATTTGTTTCTTTGAAAGTCAGTCGGAGCTTTTTACTATTCAGAGCAAGTTAGGCGAACTGGAAGAAATTTGTGCTCGACGTCCTTTGCATTTAAAATATTTGCACCGCATTCAAGCGCTAGGCAATCATCTGTTTCATCGTTTAAGTAGGGTAAATCCATATGAGGAGGCGGATCGTACCTTGAAGGTGGAACTGGAGGATAGGCTAGCACTCATTACCAAGCGGATGGATCGTATCTTGTATAACTTTCAGAGCGGTTCGGAACACAAGCCAGCAGAAGAGGAACGAGTAGTTGAGATGGCGGAGTCTAACGGTGGTCAGCCTGGTGGCGTAGTATCGTGTGATCGTAATTCTAATGTACATGCTCTGAGTCTTAAATTTAATGGTAAAGGCAGTGTACATGCATTCTTAGAACGGCTCGAAGAGTTACGTGTCTCTAGAAATATTTCTTATACGAAACTTTTTAATTCTGCGGTGGAGCTTTTTGTTGATGATGCGTTGTATTGGTTTCGCAGTGTTCGTGATGAGGTTCATAATTGGAGTGAACTTAGGAATTTATTATTGGAGGAATTTTTACCTCACGACTTTGATTATTGTTTGTTACAGGAGATTCGCACTCGTACCCAGGGTCCGGATGAATCTATTGTGCAGTATTTATCTATAATGCACAATTATTTTGTAAGGTTGAGGAGACCGTTAAGTGATAGTGAGAGGTTGGAGATTATTAAGTATAATGTGCGACCGTTTTATACGACCCAGTTGGCGATGGTTGATTGCACTTCATTGTCCGATTTTAAAGCGCGTTGTAGGCGACTGGAGGCAGCTAAGCAGAGGGCTGAATTGTTTGTAGAACCTCGGTCCAATGTTCAGAATGCGGTTTCCCCAGATTTAGCTTATAAAGGAAAGAATAGTCGGAAAATTGAAGCTGTAGAGACTACGGGTGGTAAATTTTGTGTGCGTTGTCGTAAAGCAGGGCACACACTCATAGAATGTAAGGAGCCTCCTGTTTTAGTTTGTTATAAGTGCGGTGAGAAAGGAGTGACGGTGAAATCTTGCTCGCGTTGTGCTCCTAAGCGTTCTGTCTTACCGACAAAAAACTCGTAGGGACGGGCCGTTGTGTAACTTCCGTTGGGGAATGGAAGGAGTGGTGTGATTATGTTCGTACGTTTTTGAATGATCAAAAACTTAGCGTGGCAACGGTCCGTGCGTGTTGTGTAGATGCACGTCCATATTTAAATATAAAAGTGGGTGGTTTACCTTTTTCTGGCCTGATGGATTCAGGTTCGGAAGTTTCTATTATTGGAGGTTCGGCTAGGGATTATTTTACTGATCTTGCTACGTTGCATGAGTCAGATTTAGATAATGTGGTGACTGCGAATGGTTCGTCTTCTACGGTCCTTGGTTATATGTTTTTACCGGTTACCGTGAAAGGTGTGTTGCGTGTTGTGAAGTTTTATGTGATTCCTGGGGTGACATCGTCGTTAATATTCGGCATTAACTTTTGGAAAGCTTTTAATTTAGCGCCTGATGTGTTAGGTCTGACGGAAAATCAGATGGATTTAATTTATCTTCAGAAACCTTGTGATGCTGTTGTTTTTCAGGTGAATAGGTTGCATCCTTTTGACGAGTTGACGGTGGAGCAGAAGAAGCTAGCTGATGATGTTTGTGAAAGGTTCAAAGAAATTTCCGCGGAGAAGAAAGGGTTGGGTAGGACTCATTTGGTTTCTCATCATATTGATACAGGAGATGCAGCTCCAATAAAGCAGCGATATTACGTGATGTCTCCGGACAAATTGAACGAGTTAAATCGTCAGCTTGACGAAATGCTACAGATGGACGTGGTTGAGCCTAGCAATAGCCCTTGGAATAATCCAATCACCATGGCTCCAAAGGCGAATGGAGAAATGCGGTTTTGTTTGGATAGCAGAAAGTTAAATGAGGTGTCCAAGCATGATGCTTATCCTCTTCCGTACATCAATAGCATTCTCGATCAGCTTAGGGATTGTCGTTTTCTCTCTTCTCTTGATTTAAAAGCTGCTTTTTGGCAAATTCCTCTCTCCCCCTCTTCTAAAGAAAAAACTGCTTTTACCGTGCCGTCCCGGGGATTGTTTCAATTTAAAGTGATGTGTTTTGGTTTGACCTCAGCTCCTGCTAGTCAGCAGAGGCTGATGGATCAGTTGTTTGGACCTGAATTTGATGGGCGTGTATTCATTTATTTAGATGATATAATTATTATAAGTAAGACTTTTCAGGACCATTTGGATCTCCTGCAGAAAGTCCTGGATCGGCTGCGTTCAGCTAACCTGACGATCAGTTTATCGAAGTGTTGTTTCTTTCGGAAACAGTTAAAGTATTTAGGTTATGTTGTGGATGAGTTGGGATTGAGGACTGATCCTGACAAAATTAAGGCTATTACGGATTTTCCCGTACCCTCCTGTCCCAAGGACGTTAAGCGTTTCCTTGGCACAGCTTCGTATTACCGTCGTTTTATTAAAGGTTTTAGTACTATTGCTGCTCCTTTGAATGCCCTTACCTCTACCCGGAAGGACAGACCCCCATTTGTTTGGTCTTCAAAGGCTGAGTCTGCGTTTTTGGAGTTGAAGAGCACCTTGACGTCTGCTCCTGTGTTGGCGTGTCCGGATTTCTCCTTATCTTTCGTGGTTCATGCTGATGCGTCTGATGTTGGTGTCGGTGGTATGTTGACTCAGGTTTTCGACGGAGAAGAGCATCCAATTGCGTATTATAGTCGTTCTTTGAACAAACCAGAGCGAAATTATTCGGCGACGGAGCGGGAGGCGTTAGCAGTTGTGAATGTGGTGGAGCATTTTCGTCCGTATCTTGAAGGTCCTAAACCCTTCCAGATTATTACGGACCATGCTAGTTTGAAGTGGTTTCTCAATTTGAAGAATCCGACTGGGCGATTGGAACGTTGGGGGTGTAGACTCTCACCGTATAATTTTACTATTGTGCATCGACGTGGTTCTGAGAATGTCGTACCGGACGCTCTTTCGCGTTCTGTGCCCGTATCTGTTCTCAGTACAGCTGTTGTAAGTGACCCGTGGTTTCGTAATGTTTATTCTCGTTGTCAGGATAGGCCACAGACGTGTCCTAATTATCAAATTATTGATGGGAAGCTTTACCGCTATACAAAGGGTAAATCTTCATTGACAGGTGATTTTGATTGGAAGGAGGTTGTTTCCGTAGAAGGGAGACAGGCTCATATTTTGGAGTGTCATGACTCTGATCTAGGTGCTCATTTGGGTGTAGAGAAGACGTATAAACGTCTGCGCCTGCTGTTTTACTGGCCTGGAATGTATCAGGATGTGGTGAAGCATGTGTCGGAGTGTGTTACGTGTAGGGCTTACAAGCATCCTAACCAACCTACTATTGGACTGTTCGGAAACCCTAAAGTTTGCCGACGTCCTTTTCAATGTATTAGTACTGATTTAGTAGGGCCTTTACCTAAGTCTCGACAGCAGTATGAGTATCTCCTTGTTGTGGTGTGTTGTTTTTCCAAGTATTGCTTGCTCTTTCCCTTGAGACGTGCTACCAGTGCGGCAGTGGCGCAACGCTTGGAGGAAAAAGTTTTTCTGGTTCATGGTGTGCCCCAGACCGTGATTGCGGATAATGGACCACAGTTTATAGGTCGTGAAGTGAAAGCGTTGTTTGAGAAGTATTCGGTTCCCCAGGTGCATTATACGCCTACTTACTGCCCGCAGGTGAATACGGTCGAACGGTATAACCGTACCATCGTTACTGCGATAGCTACTATGGTAGGTGAGGATCAGCGTAGCTGGGATACTAAGCTTTGTCAAATACAGTTTGCAATGAATACCGCTGTGAATGACTCTACGACGTTTTCTCCTTTTATGATTGTGCATGGTCGAGAGGCTGTGGTTAATGGTAGTGTTTATGGAGATTGTGAGGATCTTGATGAGATAACTGTTTGCTCCCAAGATGTGTATGTGAATAAACTGAGTGAGTTGAAGGATGTTTTTCAACGAGTCGAAAAGGCGTTGATTAAGTCGCATTCCCGAAATGCGAAGTATTACAATAAACGGAGGAGGGATGTTGAGTTTGAGGTAAGTGACGTAGTTTGGCGTCGCACACACCCTCGGAGCGATGCAGCGAAGCATTTCTCTTATAAACTCGCTCCACGGTTTGAGAAGGGAACTGTTGTGAGGAAGTTGTCTAAATTAGTATACTTGTTGGAAGATGTGAATGGCAGACGTACTGAATGTCATGTGAAGGACATCAAAGGGTCCGTCTGATTTGGTAGTTTTGTAGTGTTTGGTCGCTTCCTGGGACCGTAGGTCAATTTAATTGTGTTGCCGGACTCTCTGTTCGAGTTCGTCAACGATGCCAAGGTCAACAATCTAGGTTAAGTGTAGTTTTAAGTTTCAGCTCAGAAGAATTTTCTCAAGATTCTGGGCATCTTTAGTTGTTACACTCTCTACAGAGTGTACCTGCCGTTATTTATCGTCGTTTTGTGGTGATAGTTGTTATTGGGAGTGGATGTGATTATAGGGTTTTCGTATTTTTTCGAAGGTTGGTCCGTGAGTCCAAGTGCTTAGGGTTCGGTTTGAGAGTTGTCATGATTTTGAGTGGGGAATGCGAGAAGCTGGAGGGCCAGCGTGAATTTTTCTCGTTCCTGTCGAAAAATTCTGGTGAAGAGGGGAGTACTGTAACACCTTTTTTTTGTCAATTCAGTTGGAGGAAGCCTTCCAGCTACTTAAGTTTGTAGTGTTGAAACGTATTGTTGGTTTACCTTTCATGATGGTGCATTCAGTCTTACATACTGGTTGTGTCCTCGTATCCTGTTGGGAGACGGAGCGATCTGTCTTTGCATTTTGTTTATCTGGCGAAGATTATCTATTTTCGTTTCGAGTGTTTTTGTTTACATTTTACATGACGCAGTTTGGGGTTATGACAGAAGTCTTGACTTTGACAGCGAACTGTCAAAGTCGCGTAATGGTATTTCTGTCAGTGTCACCGAGCGCCCCTCGCATCTTTACTTGATCGAGTTAATGGATCAATATTTTCGATCGATGTAGTGTGGATCGACCGTTTTAGTGTTTTTTGTATCTGTGATCTGGGATTTGACGTTTCATTCCGGAAGGAAGGGCTTGGATTTTTGGTGGCATTTCTGGGAAACCATTCGGGCCGGCCGGCGATTGTTTTCCCAGGCCGTTTTATTTTGCTAATATTCCAACGTATTAGCATTGCAAAGTAAGTTTGAGCTCGATCCATTATTTACCAATGTCTTCCGCGATCTCGGACGCATTATTGATGGATTGTGATATTGTTTCAGGTTACCTACTGCGTGGCGTGGCATCCATCCATTGTTCTGCCCCGTGTCTGTCTGTATTTTTGGATTAATACGGTGAGAATATAACTTGCTGCCTTCATAAAGCCGTGGGAAACCTACGTATCAAATTTGTTTATTATATGAGGGCTTTATGCTAAAGTTTGGTAAATTCGTTGCAGTTACTGGACGTTATTTGCTGATGTGCTGGGCTATACTGGCTGTTGTTGAGCTGCTGATGTGGGGTATTCCTCCTTAAACGGTATGTAAATCTATTGTTATGTACATGTGGACGTAACCACGAGGTTGGACTGCCGGGATATTCCTTTTTATTTGGAACTAGTATAATGTATGACCAGGCTGTGTCTGTGTCATATAGAAGTTAAATTAGTATAATGTCCACTATCTAGGGTACCGCTTGCAAGTTAACTGCAAGGCGGGTTGTTGATATTATAAATGTTGTTATTGTAAGCCGATCACAGTCACAATTATGTAGCGGATCTTGGCGATAAGCAAGCCGTTGTGTCCGAGTTGCCCGTTACAGAATCGTTGTATTTTCTATTATTACTCCAGGATTGGATAGGAAGTGTTGGAACTTTTACCGAGTTTCTCATAGTGAGTTCGATGTGTTTACCTTGAAGTAATTGATGTGTTGTTGTTTTCAGGAGGTGCTTTGGTTACCCCCGAGCTTTGGCTACCCCCGAGCTTTGGTTACCCCCGAGCTTTGGTTACCCCCCGAGCTTTGGTTACCCTCGAGCTTTGGTTACCCTGTCCTGTTCTGGATACGCTGTCTTGTTTGGTTTGGTTAAATTTTAGTTTGCGATAATACTTATTTGATGAACCGCGTAAACCTTTATATTCCTTTTTATTTGTTACCGTTACCTTAAGTAATTCAAGATGGTATTTTCTAACGTCAAGTAACTAAACAAAAGGTATTTGAATATAATAAGTCGCCACTAGACTTAGTACTAAGGATTATGAAATTGTAAATGTTGGGGACCCCAAATGTACGAAGTTTACCCTTCGTACTTTTCGTGTATTTAAGGTCAGTTAACGTAATATAGTGTAGCCAACACTATTTTATTGCATTTGGGACATTTTTATTTTGGGGGCCCAAGTGTACGAAATTTACCTTTCGTACTTTTGTTGTCTGTTATTACTATTTAACTTAATTTAGTGTAGCCAACCATATTTTATTGCATTTGGGACATTTTTATTTTGGGGGCCCAAGTGTACGAAATTTACCTTTCGTACTTTTGTTGTCTGTTATTACTATTTAACTTAATTTAGTGTAGCCAACCATATTTTACTGCATTTGGGGCATTTTTATGTTGGGGCCCAAGTGTAAGAAGTGTACCTTGTAGGTATTTTGTGTTTGGAACTTTAAGTCGTACACTAGGCAAGCCGAACGAACCCGACACCGTCTCATTTACCCTTACCTTTACTTTTTTTCCGACTGCAACTTCAAAAAGTTGTAGGTTTTGGACTTTTTCTAATAAATGTTGAATTGACATCCGGGCTTTTCTTTTCTACCCCCGGATATCCGTTACATTTTGGCGCCCGAACAGGGACCCGTCGTCGTTCGTGGAGTATTCCCCGGCATTGGTCTTTCGCTCAATGACGTATCGGCTTGTCTAGACTTGTTGTAGTACTTATTACCATAGAGTGAGTGTGTTATTACTGTAAGTCGTTGTAAAATACCAATTTGAAGCGTGTTGCACTAAAATTTATATAATGGAGGAACGCCCCATTACTTTTCATCTTTTGAACAAAGATGAACTTATCTATGAGGTTACGATACGTGATGGCGTCCCGGAAGACACCGTAGAGAAGTTGCGCGCGCAGGTTAAGGTTCTAAATGCCAAGGTTCCTACTGATGAGATTTGTTTCTTTGAAAGTCAGTCGGAGCTTTTTACTATTCAGAGCAAGTTAGGCGAACTGGAAGAAATTTGTGCTCGACGTCCTTTGCATTTAAAATATTTGCACCGCATTCAAGCGCTAGGCAATCATCTGTTTCATCGTTTAAGTAGGGTAAATCCATATGAGGAGGCGGATCGTACCTTGAAGGTGGAACTGGAGGATAGGCTAGCACTCATTACCAAGCGGATGGATCGTATCTTGTATAACTTTCAGAGCGGTTCGGAACACAAGCCAGCAGAAGAGGAACGAGTAGTTGAGATGGCGGAGTCTAACGGTGGTCAGCCTGGTGGCGTAGTATCGTGTGATCGTAATTCTAATGTACATGCTCTGAGTCTTAAATTTAATGGTAAAGGCAGTGTACATGCATTCTTAGAACGGCTCGAAGAGTTACGTGTCTCTAGAAATATTTCTTATACGAAACTTTTTAATTCTGCGGTGGAGCTTTTTGTTGATGATGCGTTGTATTGGTTTCGCAGTGTTCGTGATGAGGTTCATAATTGGAGTGAACTTAGGAATTTATTATTGGAGGAATTTTTACCTCACGACTTTGATTATTGTTTGTTACAGGAGATTCGCACTCGTACCCAGGGTCCGGATGAATCTATTGTGCAGTATTTATCTATAATGCACAATTATTTTGTAAGGTTGAGGAGACCGTTAAGTGATAGTGAGAGGTTGGAGATTATTAAGTATAATGTGCGACCGTTTTATACGACCCAGTTGGCGATGGTTGATTGCACTTCATTGTCCGATTTTAAAGCGCGTTGTAGGCGACTGGAGGCAGCTAAGCAGAGGGCTGAATTGTTTGTAGAACCTCGGTCCAATGTTCAGAATGCGGTTTCCCCAGATTTAGCTTATAAAGGAAAGAATAGTCGGAAAATTGAAGCTGTAGAGACTACGGGTGGTAAATTTTGTGTGCGTTGTCGTAAAGCAGGGCACACACTCATAGAATGTAAGGAGCCTCCTGTTTTAGTTTGTTATAAGTGCGGTGAGAAAGGAGTGACGGTGAAATCTTGCTCGCGTTGTGCTCCTAAGCGTTCTGTCTTACCGACAAAAAACTCGTAGGGACGGGCCGTTGTGTAACTTCCGTTGGGGAATGGAAGGAGTGGTGTGATTATGTTCGTACGTTTTTGAATGATCAAAAACTTAGCGTGGCAACGGTCCGTGCGTGTTGTGTAGATGCACGTCCATATTTAAATATAAAAGTGGGTGGTTTACCTTTTTCTGGCCTGATGGATTCAGGTTCGGAAGTTTCTATTATTGGAGGTTCGGCTAGGGATTATTTTACTGATCTTGCTACGTTGCATGAGTCAGATTTAGATAATGTGGTGACTGCGAATGGTTCGTCTTCTACGGTCCTTGGTTATATGTTTTTACCGGTTACCGTGAAAGGTGTGTTGCGTGTTGTGAAGTTTTATGTGATTCCTGGGGTGACATCGTCGTTAATATTCGGCATTAACTTTTGGAAAGCTTTTAATTTAGCGCCTGATGTGTTAGGTCTGACGGAAAATCAGATGGATTTAATTTATCTTCAGAAACCTTGTGATGCTGTTGTTTTTCAGGTGAATAGGTTGCATCCTTTTGACGAGTTGACGGTGGAGCAGAAGAAGCTAGCTGATGATGTTTGTGAAAGGTTCAAAGAAATTTCCGCGGAGAAGAAAGGGTTGGGTAGGACTCATTTGGTTTCTCATCATATTGATACAGGAGATGCAGCTCCAATAAAGCAGCGATATTACGTGATGTCTCCGGACAAATTGAACGAGTTAAATCGTCAGCTTGACGAAATGCTACAGATGGACGTGGTTGAGCCTAGCAATAGCCCTTGGAATAATCCAATCACCATGGCTCCAAAGGCGAATGGAGAAATGCGGTTTTGTTTGGATAGCAGAAAGTTAAATGAGGTGTCCAAGCATGATGCTTATCCTCTTCCGTACATCAATAGCATTCTCGATCAGCTTAGGGATTGTCGTTTTCTCTCTTCTCTTGATTTAAAAGCTGCTTTTTGGCAAATTCCTCTCTCCCCCTCTTCTAAAGAAAAAACTGCTTTTACCGTGCCGTCCCGGGGATTGTTTCAATTTAAAGTGATGTGTTTTGGTTTGACCTCAGCTCCTGCTAGTCAGCAGAGGCTGATGGATCAGTTGTTTGGACCTGAATTTGATGGGCGTGTATTCATTTATTTAGATGATATAATTATTATAAGTAAGACTTTTCAGGACCATTTGGATCTCCTGCAGAAAGTCCTGGATCGGCTGCGTTCAGCTAACCTGACGATCAGTTTATCGAAGTGTTGTTTCTTTCGGAAACAGTTAAAGTATTTAGGTTATGTTGTGGATGAGTTGGGATTGAGGACTGATCCTGACAAAATTAAGGCTATTACGGATTTTCCCGTACCCTCCTGTCCCAAGGACGTTAAGCGTTTCCTTGGCACAGCTTCGTATTACCGTCGTTTTATTAAAGGTTTTAGTACTATTGCTGCTCCTTTGAATGCCCTTACCTCTACCCGGAAGGACAGACCCCCATTTGTTTGGTCTTCAAAGGCTGAGTCTGCGTTTTTGGAGTTGAAGAGCACCTTGACGTCTGCTCCTGTGTTGGCGTGTCCGGATTTCTCCTTATCTTTCGTGGTTCATGCTGATGCGTCTGATGTTGGTGTCGGTGGTATGTTGACTCAGGTTTTCGACGGAGAAGAGCATCCAATTGCGTATTATAGTCGTTCTTTGAACAAACCAGAGCGAAATTATTCGGCGACGGAGCGGGAGGCGTTAGCAGTTGTGAATGTGGTGGAGCATTTTCGTCCGTATCTTGAAGGTCCTAAACCCTTCCAGATTATTACGGACCATGCTAGTTTGAAGTGGTTTCTCAATTTGAAGAATCCGACTGGGCGATTGGAACGTTGGGGGTGTAGACTCTCACCGTATAATTTTACTATTGTGCATCGACGTGGTTCTGAGAATGTCGTACCGGACGCTCTTTCGCGTTCTGTGCCCGTATCTGTTCTCAGTACAGCTGTTGTAAGTGACCCGTGGTTTCGTAATGTTTATTCTCGTTGTCAGGATAGGCCACAGACGTGTCCTAATTATCAAATTATTGATGGGAAGCTTTACCGCTATACAAAGGGTAAATCTTCATTGACAGGTGATTTTGATTGGAAGGAGGTTGTTTCCGTAGAAGGGAGACAGGCTCATATTTTGGAGTGTCATGACTCTGATCTAGGTGCTCATTTGGGTGTAGAGAAGACGTATAAACGTCTGCGCCTGCTGTTTTACTGGCCTGGAATGTATCAGGATGTGGTGAAGCATGTGTCGGAGTGTGTTACGTGTAGGGCTTACAAGCATCCTAACCAACCTACTATTGGACTGTTCGGAAACCCTAAAGTTTGCCGACGTCCTTTTCAATGTATTAGTACTGATTTAGTAGGGCCTTTACCTAAGTCTCGACAGCAGTATGAGTATCTCCTTGTTGTGGTGTGTTGTTTTTCCAAGTATTGCTTGCTCTTTCCCTTGAGACGTGCTACCAGTGCGGCAGTGGCGCAACGCTTGGAGGAAAAAGTTTTTCTGGTTCATGGTGTGCCCCAGACCGTGATTGCGGATAATGGACCACAGTTTATAGGTCGTGAAGTGAAAGCGTTGTTTGAGAAGTATTCGGTTCCCCAGGTGCATTATACGCCTACTTACTGCCCGCAGGTGAATACGGTCGAACGGTATAACCGTACCATCGTTACTGCGATAGCTACTATGGTAGGTGAGGATCAGCGTAGCTGGGATACTAAGCTTTGTCAAATACAGTTTGCAATGAATACCGCTGTGAATGACTCTACGACGTTTTCTCCTTTTATGATTGTGCATGGTCGAGAGGCTGTGGTTAATGGTAGTGTTTATGGAGATTGTGAGGATCTTGATGAGATAACTGTTTGCTCCCAAGATGTGTATGTGAATAAACTGAGTGAGTTGAAGGATGTTTTTCAACGAGTCGAAAAGGCGTTGATTAAGTCGCATTCCCGAAATGCGAAGTATTACAATAAACGGAGGAGGGATGTTGAGTTTGAGGTAAGTGACGTAGTTTGGCGTCGCACACACCCTCGGAGCGATGCAGCGAAGCATTTCTCTTATAAACTCGCTCCACGGTTTGAGAAGGGAACTGTTGTGAGGAAGTTGTCTAAATTAGTATACTTGTTGGAAGATGTGAATGGCAGACGTACTGAATGTCATGTGAAGGACATCAAAGGGTCCGTCTGATTTGGTAGTTTTGTAGTGTTTGGTCGCTTCCTGGGACCGTAGGTCAATTTAATTGTGTTGCCGGACTCTCTGTTCGAGTTCGTCAACGATGCCAAGGTCAACAATCTAGGTTAAGTGTAGTTTTAAGTTTCAGCTCAGAAGAATTTTCTCAAGATTCTGGGCATCTTTAGTTGTTACACTCTCTACAGAGTGTACCTGCCGTTATTTATCGTCGTTTTGTGGTGATAGTTGTTATTGGGAGTGGATGTGATTATAGGGTTTTCGTATTTTTTCGAAGGTTGGTCCGTGAGTCCAAGTGCTTAGGGTTCGGTTTGAGAGTTGTCATGATTTTGAGTGGGGAATGCGAGAAGCTGGAGGGCCAGCGTGAATTTTTCTCGTTCCTGTCGAAAAATTCTGGTGAAGAGGGGAGTACTGTAACACCTTTTTTTTGTCAATTCAGTTGGAGGAAGCCTTCCAGCTACTTAAGTTTGTAGTGTTGAAACGTATTGTTGGTTTACCTTTCATGATGGTGCATTCAGTCTTACATACTGGTTGTGTCCTCGTATCCTGTTGGGAGACGGAGCGATCTGTCTTTGCATTTTGTTTATCTGGCGAAGATTATCTATTTTCGTTTCGAGTGTTTTTGTTTACATTTTACATGACGCAGTTTGGGGTTATGACAGAAGTCTTGACTTTGACAGCGAACTGTCAAAGTCGCGTAATGGTATTTCTGTCAGTGTCACCGAGCGCCCCTCGCATCTTTACTTGATCGAGTTAATGGATCAATAT
This sequence comes from Hylaea fasciaria, assembly GCA_905147375.1. NCBI lineage: Eukaryota > Metazoa > Arthropoda > Insecta > Lepidoptera > Geometridae > Hylaea > Hylaea fasciaria. The sequence continues at coordinate 9,261,227 of LR990211.1, read as the reverse complement.
TTTCGATCGATGTAGTGTGGATCGACCGTTTTAGTGTTTTTTGTATCTGTGATCTGGGATTTGACGTTTCATTCCGGAAGGAAGGGCTTGGATTTTTGGTGGCATTTCTGGGAAACCATTCGGGCCGGCCGGCGATTGTTTTCCCAGGCCGTTTTATTTTGCTAATATTCCAACGTATTAGCATTGCAAAGTAAGTTTGAGCTCGATCCATTATTTACCAATGTCTTCCGCGATCTCGGACGCATTATTGATGGATTGTGATATTGTTTCAGGTTACCTACTGCGTGGCGTGGCATCCATCCATTGTTCTGCCCCGTGTCTGTCTGTATTTTTGGATTAATACGGTGAGAATATAACTTGCTGCCTTCATAAAGCCGTGGGAAACCTACGTATCAAATTTGTTTATTATATGAGGGCTTTATGCTAAAGTTTGGTAAATTCGTTGCAGTTACTGGACGTTATTTGCTGATGTGCTGGGCTATACTGGCTGTTGTTGAGCTGCTGATGTGGGGTATTCCTCCTTAAACGGTATGTAAATCTATTGTTATGTACATGTGGACGTAACCACGAGGTTGGACTGCCGGGATATTCCTTTTTATTTGGAACTAGTATAATGTATGACCAGGCTGTGTCTGTGTCATATAGAAGTTAAATTAGTATAATGTCCACTATCTAGGGTACCGCTTGCAAGTTAACTGCAAGGCGGGTTGTTGATATTATAAATGTTGTTATTGTAAGCCGATCACAGTCACAATTATGTAGCGGATCTTGGCGATAAGCAAGCCGTTGTGTCCGAGTTGCCCGTTACAGAATCGTTGTATTTTCTATTATTACTCCAGGATTGGATAGGAAGTGTTGGAACTTTTACCGAGTTTCTCATAGTGAGTTCGATGTGTTTACCTTGAAGTAATTGATGTGTTGTTGTTTTCAGGAGGTGCTTTGGTTACCCCCGAGCTTTGGCTACCCCCGAGCTTTGGTTACCCCCGAGCTTTGGTTACCCCCCGAGCTTTGGTTACCCTCGAGCTTTGGTTACCCTGTCCTGTTCTGGATACGCTGTCTTGTTTGGTTTGGTTAAATTTTAGTTTGCGATAATACTTATTTGATGAACCGCGTAAACCTTTATATTCCTTTTTATTTGTTACCGTTACCTTAAGTAATTCAAGATGGTATTTTCTAACGTCAAGTAACTAAACAAAAGGTATTTGAATATAATAAGTCGCCACTAGACTTAGTACTAAGGATTATGAAATTGTAAATGTTGGGGACCCCAAATGTACGAAGTTTACCCTTCGTACTTTTCGTGTATTTAAGGTCAGTTAACGTAATATAGTGTAGCCAACACTATTTTATTGCATTTGGGACATTTTTATTTTGGGGGCCCAAGTGTACGAAATTTACCTTTCGTACTTTTGTTGTCTGTTATTACTATTTAACTTAATTTAGTGTAGCCAACCATATTTTATTGCATTTGGGACATTTTTATTTTGGGGGCCCAAGTGTACGAAATTTACCTTTCGTACTTTTGTTGTCTGTTATTACTATTTAACTTAATTTAGTGTAGCCAACCATATTTTACTGCATTTGGGGCATTTTTATGTTGGGGCCCAAGTGTAAGAAGTGTACCTTGTAGGTATTTTGTGTTTGGAACTTTAAGTCGTACACTAGGCAAGCCGAACGAACCCGACACCGTCTCATTTACCCTTACCTTTACTTTTTTTCCGACTGCAACTTCAAAAAGTTGTAGGTTTTGGACTTTTTCTAATAAATGTTGAATTGACATCCGGGCTTTTCTTTTCTACCCCCGGATATCCGTTACATTTTGGCGCCCGAACAGGGACCCGTCGTCGTTCGTGGAGTATTCCCCGGCATTGGTCTTTCGCTCAATGACGTATCGGCTTGTCTAGACTTGTTGTAGTACTTATTACCATAGAGTGAGTGTGTTATTACTGTAAGTCGTTGTAAAATACCAATTTGAAGCGTGTTGCACTAAAATTTATATAATGGAGGAACGCCCCATTACTTTTCATCTTTTGAACAAAGATGAACTTATCTATGAGGTTACGATACGTGATGGCGTCCCGGAAGACACCGTAGAGAAGTTGCGCGCGCAGGTTAAGGTTCTAAATGCCAAGGTTCCTACTGATGAGATTTGTTTCTTTGAAAGTCAGTCGGAGCTTTTTACTATTCAGAGCAAGTTAGGCGAACTGGAAGAAATTTGTGCTCGACGTCCTTTGCATTTAAAATATTTGCACCGCATTCAAGCGCTAGGCAATCATCTGTTTCATCGTTTAAGTAGGGTAAATCCATATGAGGAGGCGGATCGTACCTTGAAGGTGGAACTGGAGGATAGGCTAGCACTCATTACCAAGCGGATGGATCGTATCTTGTATAACTTTCAGAGCGGTTCGGAACACAAGCCAGCAGAAGAGGAACGAGTAGTTGAGATGGCGGAGTCTAACGGTGGTCAGCCTGGTGGCGTAGTATCGTGTGATCGTAATTCTAATGTACATGCTCTGAGTCTTAAATTTAATGGTAAAGGCAGTGTACATGCATTCTTAGAACGGCTCGAAGAGTTACGTGTCTCTAGAAATATTTCTTATACGAAACTTTTTAATTCTGCGGTGGAGCTTTTTGTTGATGATGCGTTGTATTGGTTTCGCAGTGTTCGTGATGAGGTTCATAATTGGAGTGAACTTAGGAATTTATTATTGGAGGAATTTTTACCTCACGACTTTGATTATTGTTTGTTACAGGAGATTCGCACTCGTACCCAGGGTCCGGATGAATCTATTGTGCAGTATTTATCTATAATGCACAATTATTTTGTAAGGTTGAGGAGACCGTTAAGTGATAGTGAGAGGTTGGAGATTATTAAGTATAATGTGCGACCGTTTTATACGACCCAGTTGGCGATGGTTGATTGCACTTCATTGTCCGATTTTAAAGCGCGTTGTAGGCGACTGGAGGCAGCTAAGCAGAGGGCTGAATTGTTTGTAGAACCTCGGTCCAATGTTCAGAATGCGGTTTCCCCAGATTTAGCTTATAAAGGAAAGAATAGTCGGAAAATTGAAGCTGTAGAGACTACGGGTGGTAAATTTTGTGTGCGTTGTCGTAAAGCAGGGCACACACTCATAGAATGTAAGGAGCCTCCTGTTTTAGTTTGTTATAAGTGCGGTGAGAAAGGAGTGACGGTGAAATCTTGCTCGCGTTGTGCTCCTAAGCGTTCTGTCTTACCGACAAAAAACTCGTAGGGACGGGCCGTTGTGTAACTTCCGTTGGGGAATGGAAGGAGTGGTGTGATTATGTTCGTACGTTTTTGAATGATCAAAAACTTAGCGTGGCAACGGTCCGTGCGTGTTGTGTAGATGCACGTCCATATTTAAATATAAAAGTGGGTGGTTTACCTTTTTCTGGCCTGATGGATTCAGGTTCGGAAGTTTCTATTATTGGAGGTTCGGCTAGGGATTATTTTACTGATCTTGCTACGTTGCATGAGTCAGATTTAGATAATGTGGTGACTGCGAATGGTTCGTCTTCTACGGTCCTTGGTTATATGTTTTTACCGGTTACCGTGAAAGGTGTGTTGCGTGTTGTGAAGTTTTATGTGATTCCTGGGGTGACATCGTCGTTAATATTCGGCATTAACTTTTGGAAAGCTTTTAATTTAGCGCCTGATGTGTTAGGTCTGACGGAAAATCAGATGGATTTAATTTATCTTCAGAAACCTTGTGATGCTGTTGTTTTTCAGGTGAATAGGTTGCATCCTTTTGACGAGTTGACGGTGGAGCAGAAGAAGCTAGCTGATGATGTTTGTGAAAGGTTCAAAGAAATTTCCGCGGAGAAGAAAGGGTTGGGTAGGACTCATTTGGTTTCTCATCATATTGATACAGGAGATGCAGCTCCAATAAAGCAGCGATATTACGTGATGTCTCCGGACAAATTGAACGAGTTAAATCGTCAGCTTGACGAAATGCTACAGATGGACGTGGTTGAGCCTAGCAATAGCCCTTGGAATAATCCAATCACCATGGCTCCAAAGGCGAATGGAGAAATGCGGTTTTGTTTGGATAGCAGAAAGTTAAATGAGGTGTCCAAGCATGATGCTTATCCTCTTCCGTACATCAATAGCATTCTCGATCAGCTTAGGGATTGTCGTTTTCTCTCTTCTCTTGATTTAAAAGCTGCTTTTTGGCAAATTCCTCTCTCCCCCTCTTCTAAAGAAAAAACTGCTTTTACCGTGCCGTCCCGGGGATTGTTTCAATTTAAAGTGATGTGTTTTGGTTTGACCTCAGCTCCTGCTAGTCAGCAGAGGCTGATGGATCAGTTGTTTGGACCTGAATTTGATGGGCGTGTATTCATTTATTTAGATGATATAATTATTATAAGTAAGACTTTTCAGGACCATTTGGATCTCCTGCAGAAAGTCCTGGATCGGCTGCGTTCAGCTAACCTGACGATCAGTTTATCGAAGTGTTGTTTCTTTCGGAAACAGTTAAAGTATTTAGGTTATGTTGTGGATGAGTTGGGATTGAGGACTGATCCTGACAAAATTAAGGCTATTACGGATTTTCCCGTACCCTCCTGTCCCAAGGACGTTAAGCGTTTCCTTGGCACAGCTTCGTATTACCGTCGTTTTATTAAAGGTTTTAGTACTATTGCTGCTCCTTTGAATGCCCTTACCTCTACCCGGAAGGACAGACCCCCATTTGTTTGGTCTTCAAAGGCTGAGTCTGCGTTTTTGGAGTTGAAGAGCACCTTGACGTCTGCTCCTGTGTTGGCGTGTCCGGATTTCTCCTTATCTTTCGTGGTTCATGCTGATGCGTCTGATGTTGGTGTCGGTGGTATGTTGACTCAGGTTTTCGACGGAGAAGAGCATCCAATTGCGTATTATAGTCGTTCTTTGAACAAACCAGAGCGAAATTATTCGGCGACGGAGCGGGAGGCGTTAGCAGTTGTGAATGTGGTGGAGCATTTTCGTCCGTATCTTGAAGGTCCTAAACCCTTCCAGATTATTACGGACCATGCTAGTTTGAAGTGGTTTCTCAATTTGAAGAATCCGACTGGGCGATTGGAACGTTGGGGGTGTAGACTCTCACCGTATAATTTTACTATTGTGCATCGACGTGGTTCTGAGAATGTCGTACCGGACGCTCTTTCGCGTTCTGTGCCCGTATCTGTTCTCAGTACAGCTGTTGTAAGTGACCCGTGGTTTCGTAATGTTTATTCTCGTTGTCAGGATAGGCCACAGACGTGTCCTAATTATCAAATTATTGATGGGAAGCTTTACCGCTATACAAAGGGTAAATCTTCATTGACAGGTGATTTTGATTGGAAGGAGGTTGTTTCCGTAGAAGGGAGACAGGCTCATATTTTGGAGTGTCATGACTCTGATCTAGGTGCTCATTTGGGTGTAGAGAAGACGTATAAACGTCTGCGCCTGCTGTTTTACTGGCCTGGAATGTATCAGGATGTGGTGAAGCATGTGTCGGAGTGTGTTACGTGTAGGGCTTACAAGCATCCTAACCAACCTACTATTGGACTGTTCGGAAACCCTAAAGTTTGCCGACGTCCTTTTCAATGTATTAGTACTGATTTAGTAGGGCCTTTACCTAAGTCTCGACAGCAGTATGAGTATCTCCTTGTTGTGGTGTGTTGTTTTTCCAAGTATTGCTTGCTCTTTCCCTTGAGACGTGCTACCAGTGCGGCAGTGGCGCAACGCTTGGAGGAAAAAGTTTTTCTGGTTCATGGTGTGCCCCAGACCGTGATTGCGGATAATGGACCACAGTTTATAGGTCGTGAAGTGAAAGCGTTGTTTGAGAAGTATTCGGTTCCCCAGGTGCATTATACGCCTACTTACTGCCCGCAGGTGAATACGGTCGAACGGTATAACCGTACCATCGTTACTGCGATAGCTACTATGGTAGGTGAGGATCAGCGTAGCTGGGATACTAAGCTTTGTCAAATACAGTTTGCAATGAATACCGCTGTGAATGACTCTACGACGTTTTCTCCTTTTATGATTGTGCATGGTCGAGAGGCTGTGGTTAATGGTAGTGTTTATGGAGATTGTGAGGATCTTGATGAGATAACTGTTTGCTCCCAAGATGTGTATGTGAATAAACTGAGTGAGTTGAAGGATGTTTTTCAACGAGTCGAAAAGGCGTTGATTAAGTCGCATTCCCGAAATGCGAAGTATTACAATAAACGGAGGAGGGATGTTGAGTTTGAGGTAAGTGACGTAGTTTGGCGTCGCACACACCCTCGGAGCGATGCAGCGAAGCATTTCTCTTATAAACTCGCTCCACGGTTTGAGAAGGGAACTGTTGTGAGGAAGTTGTCTAAATTAGTATACTTGTTGGAAGATGTGAATGGCAGACGTACTGAATGTCATGTGAAGGACATCAAAGGGTCCGTCTGATTTGGTAGTTTTGTAGTGTTTGGTCGCTTCCTGGGACCGTAGGTCAATTTAATTGTGTTGCCGGACTCTCTGTTCGAGTTCGTCAACGATGCCAAGGTCAACAATCTAGGTTAAGTGTAGTTTTAAGTTTCAGCTCAGAAGAATTTTCTCAAGATTCTGGGCATCTTTAGTTGTTACACTCTCTACAGAGTGTACCTGCCGTTATTTATCGTCGTTTTGTGGTGATAGTTGTTATTGGGAGTGGATGTGATTATAGGGTTTTCGTATTTTTTCGAAGGTTGGTCCGTGAGTCCAAGTGCTTAGGGTTCGGTTTGAGAGTTGTCATGATTTTGAGTGGGGAATGCGAGAAGCTGGAGGGCCAGCGTGAATTTTTCTCGTTCCTGTCGAAAAATTCTGGTGAAGAGGGGAGTACTGTAACACCTTTTTTTTGTCAATTCAGTTGGAGGAAGCCTTCCAGCTACTTAAGTTTGTAGTGTTGAAACGTATTGTTGGTTTACCTTTCATGATGGTGCATTCAGTCTTACATACTGGTTGTGTCCTCGTATCCTGTTGGGAGACGGAGCGATCTGTCTTTGCATTTTGTTTATCTGGCGAAGATTATCTATTTTCGTTTCGAGTGTTTTTGTTTACATTTTACATGACGCAGTTTGGGGTTATGACAGAAGTCTTGACTTTGACAGCGAACTGTCAAAGTCGCGTAATGGTATTTCTGTCAGTGTCACCGAGCGCCCCTCGCATCTTTACTTGATCGAGTTAATGGATCAATATTTTCGATCGATGTAGTGTGGATCGACCGTTTTAGTGTTTTTTGTATCTGTGATCTGGGATTTGACGTTTCATTCCGGAAGGAAGGGCTTGGATTTTTGGTGGCATTTCTGGGAAACCATTCGGGCCGGCCGGCGATTGTTTTCCCAGGCCGTTTTATTTTGCTAATATTCCAACGTATTAGCATTGCAAAGTAAGTTTGAGCTCGATCCATTATTTACCAATGTCTTCCGCGATCTCGGACGCATTATTGATGGATTGTGATATTGTTTCAGGTTACCTACTGCGTGGCGTGGCATCCATCCATTGTTCTGCCCCGTGTCTGTCTGTATTTTTGGATTAATACGGTGAGAATATAACTTGCTGCCTTCATAAAGCCGTGGGAAACCTACGTATCAAATTTGTTTATTATATGAGGGCTTTATGCTAAAGTTTGGTAAATTCGTTGCAGTTACTGGACGTTATTTGCTGATGTGCTGGGCTATACTGGCTGTTGTTGAGCTGCTGATGTGGGGTATTCCTCCTTAAACGGTATGTAAATCTATTGTTATGTACATGTGGACGTAACCACGAGGTTGGACTGCCGGGATATTCCTTTTTATTTGGAACTAGTATAATGTATGACCAGGCTGTGTCTGTGTCATATAGAAGTTAAATTAGTATAATGTCCACTATCTAGGGTACCGCTTGCAAGTTAACTGCAAGGCGGGTTGTTGATATTATAAATGTTGTTATTGTAAGCCGATCACAGTCACAATTATGTAGCGGATCTTGGCGATAAGCAAGCCGTTGTGTCCGAGTTGCCCGTTACAGAATCGTTGTATTTTCTATTATTACTCCAGGATTGGATAGGAAGTGTTGGAACTTTTACCGAGTTTCTCATAGTGAGTTCGATGTGTTTACCTTGAAGTAATTGATGTGTTGTTGTTTTCAGGAGGTGCTTTGGTTACCCCCGAGCTTTGGCTACCCCCGAGCTTTGGTTACCCCCGAGCTTTGGTTACCCCCCGAGCTTTGGTTACCCTCGAGCTTTGGTTACCCTGTCCTGTTCTGGATACGCTGTCTTGTTTGGTTTGGTTAAATTTTAGTTTGCGATAATACTTATTTGATGAACCGCGTAAACCTTTATATTCCTTTTTATTTGTTACCGTTACCTTAAGTAATTCAAGATGGTATTTTCTAACGTCAAGTAACTAAACAAAAGGTATTTGAATATAATAAGTCGCCACTAGACTTAGTACTAAGGATTATGAAATTGTAAATGTTGGGGACCCCAAATGTACGAAGTTTACCCTTCGTACTTTTCGTGTATTTAAGGTCAGTTAACGTAATATAGTGTAGCCAACACTATTTTATTGCATTTGGGACATTTTTATTTTGGGGGCCCAAGTGTACGAAATTTACCTTTCGTACTTTTGTTGTCTGTTATTACTATTTAACTTAATTTAGTGTAGCCAACCATATTTTATTGCATTTGGGACATTTTTATTTTGGGGGCCCAAGTGTACGAAATTTACCTTTCGTACTTTTGTTGTCTGTTATTACTATTTAACTTAATTTAGTGTAGCCAACCATATTTTACTGCATTTGGGGCATTTTTATGTTGGGGCCCAAGTGTAAGAAGTGTACCTTGTAGGTATTTTGTGTTTGGAACTTTAAGTCGTACACTAGGCAAGCCGAACGAACCCGACACCGTCTCATTTACCCTTACCTTTACTTTTTTTCCGACTGCAACTTCAAAAAGTTGTAGGTTTTGGACTTTTTCTAATAAATGTTGAATTGACATCCGGGCTTTTCTTTTCTACCCCCGGATATCCGTTACAACACCAGGGCCTCAAGTCGGCTATTTGAATTGATTATGGATTATCAATGATTTCAGCCATTATGGTTACTTTTGACACTTCCGGTAGCCTGTTATAACTAGTACCCAACTTATAAGGCGCGTCGTGAATCTTCGTTCGCGCAGAAAAGAAAGTATGGTCCGAAGATTAACGAAAGAATGCTTAAAACTTACAATCAACCTAAGCTCACTATTATAAGGTTCATAATACAATGCAGCTGTTAGTTCCATCTCACTCTAAGCTCGCTAAGATGGCGGCGGCTGCCGACCAATAGCGGTCAATAGCATTTCCCGTGCTTTGAAAATTCATCTTCTGCGCAGGTACATCGGTAAGCTATATCAGTTGGGTAATACACATGGTGACATTTCAATTGCATTACCATTGTGATCATAGCAAAGATTTTGAAAATCCGTAGTACGTCCATAGTCTAATAGATAATTGCATTTCAATCTTGACAAAAATCTCTAGTCCACTATTTTTTTGACAGCTTCCCATGGCTAATTGTCTATGGAATCACAATTGTGAAAACATTGCTTTTTATCAATTGTTCTAGTGCAAATTGTATGTTATTACTTTAAAATACAATGAAGTGTGAGCGGGAGGGGAGCTGCGGTAGGTTGGCTGTCTCACCCTTCCTCTCGTCCCCCGAGCCGTCGTTGCTGTCCTGGCTGCAGGCCCGCCGGGGCGAGGCGTCGGCGTCGCTGTCCCGCGCCGCGCGCTCCTCCTCCACGCAGCTGTCGGCGGCCCTGGCCGGGGGCTCGGGGCGGGGCTGCTGGGGCCGGGGGAGGGGCGGCGTCGGCTCCGCCCACCAGTAGTCCAGCTCGAGCTTGGAGCGGCTGCCGAACTGGAACAAGAGAGAACAGAAAAGTGAACTTGGCAAGTCTATTAAACATCTTTATGTCTATAACACGAGTATATAGGAGTATATACAAGGTGTATCGGCAAGGTGTAGTAATATTGAAATGTGGGTATGTGTACCTGGTGATGAATCATTTGCCAGGGTACTAAAACCTGAAATCGATAATCGATTTTTTCACTCAAATTGACAAAATAACTAAATATTACAACCCTAACATGATACGGATGACGTCACGTTACGCCGGTCACACAACGCTTGCGCGATGCAGGATTTCTTAGAAACGGCCCTGGCGCCATCTAGTAATTTTTGGTGGAACTTTTACGAGTAATGCCGCCGGCTAGAGGTGTACAGTCTTACCCAACTTATATGGTGCGTCGTGAATCTTCGTTCGCGCAGAAAATAAAGTATGATCCGAAGATTAACGAAAGAATGCTTAACACTTACAATCAACCTAAAATCACTATTATAAGGTTCATAATACACTGCAGCTGTTAGTTCCATCTCACTCATGCCACGCGGCGATCGCTAAGATGGCGGGGCGGCTGCCGACCAATAGCGGTCAATAGCTTTTCCCGCGCTTTGAAAATTCATCTTCTGCGCAGGTAGAACTGCGATGTGCAACAGCTGCAGTGTATTATGAACCTTATAATAGTGATCTTAGGTTGATTGTAAGTGTTAATCATTCTTTCGTTAATCTTCGGACCATACTTTATTTTCTGCGCGAACGAAGATTCACGACGCACCATATAAGTTGGGTAAGACTGTACATGTTAGCCTATGCCTCAAGTTCACTGACATTGCCCAGCTGATAACTAGGGTTGAACGATGGTTAGTTTTGCAGTAAACTTTGACGTGTAATAATTCATTACCGTAACTACTTACAGATTTATAGTACCTCCAAACTACTTCGAAATATGTATGTGTATGCGTAGTTTCAGTATTACTATACCTTGCTGTTACACCTTGTACAAATGACTGAATCGAACAAAAGACAAGCGTGAAGCAATAGCGTCGTCCGCGATGTACTGCGTATGTACTCAAAAGATACTCAATCTCGTTCAACATTTCAAACAAACTGCCAATCTGCCATCTTGGTCTAATTTAAAAATAGCGAGTGTGTCCTTCTTCTAGAGTAATAAGTTTCATGGTGAATGCCAACACGACCTCGTCTCGCCCCACTCCAGGCGGATCGACGGCTCACGGGGGGGTTGTAGTGGGTTCAAGTCCCACACCCTCACATCACACCTCCCACACATATCCCTTCCGCCACCCCCGTGGCGGAAGGGATAGTGCGAAGGCATTTCCCCCCCTCAAAAAAAAAAAGTGTAATAAGTTTCGCTTTTCTTTTGTTCGATTGAGCTATTTGTAGAAGTGTCCACCCTGTGGTATAGGCCCACCATGAGGTACAGGTCTCCTATGGTGAGGTCCCCCGCATCGTGCAGGCTCCAGCCCTTGCGGATCTGCCGCACGGCGAGGTCCAGGTCCACGTCCGGCTTCTCCTCCCGGTCCTCCGCCACCAGCGTGTACACGCTGCCGCCGCGCTTCTTCGGCCGGATCCGGAACTTCACCTGGTCACGCCACGACACTAGTTATCTCACACACAGCTCACATATAAGAGTCTGATGACGTTTGTATATGTGCGAATGAGATATGTTAAAAACTATTTGTTTCATAATCATAATTCGTTAGAAAAAAATATAAAACTAACAACATTTATGTAGTAAAAACACAAGTTAAGTATAAATATTTAGACGAATCGTTACAGTTAATTATCAATTGGATTAGATTATTATACAGGGTGTATCGGCAAGGTGTAGTAATATTGAAATGTGGGTATGTGTACCTGGTGATGAATCATTTGCCAGGGTACTAAAACCTGAAATCGATACTCGATTTTTTCACTCAAATTGACAAAATAACTAAATATTACAACCCTAACATGATACGGATGACGTCACGTTACGCGGGTCACTGGCATTGAATTATTTTTGCCGCAAAGTGCGCCGCGCTCTTTGAATTTGCCGACAATATTTTAGGGTTCAGTATTGTAACAAAGTTGAAAGCCTCTAAAATTCATTTCAGATACTTACCGCCTTAGAATAGAATTTTGGTAGGTACATTACACGGAGCAGATATCACTCAGCCGCCAAGAAATACTTTTGTCAGGTTGCATCTGCCCGGGTTGGTACAAATTGGTAAAAACATTATTTAAAAAACAAACGGAACCCTTAGTACATTTACGAATTTTGTATTGACGGATTTGACGGCGGGCCTAGTTTTGTTTGAGTAATGCCGCCGGCTAGAGGTGTAAAAGTAACGAAACAAAGCGTACAGTCTTACCCAACTTATATGGTGCGTCGTGAATCTTCGTTCGCGCAGAAAAGAAAGTATGGTCCGAAGATTAACGAACGAATGCTTAAAACTTACAATCAACCTAAGATCACTATTATAAGGTTCATAATACACTGCAGCTGTTAGTTCCATCTCACTCATGCCACGCGGCGATCGCTAAGATGGCGGGGCGGCTGCCGACCAATAGCGGTCAATAGCATTTTCCGCGCTTTGAAAATTCATCTTCTGCGCAGGTAGAACTGCGATGTGCAACAGCTACAGTGTATTATGAACCTTATAATAGTGAACTTAGGTTGATTGTAAGTTTTAAGCATTCTTTCGTTAATCTTCGGACCATACTTTATTTTCTGCGCGAACGAAGATTCACGACGCACCATATAAGTTGGGTAAGACTGTACATGTTAGCCTATGCCTCAAGTTCACTGACATTGCCCAGCTGATAACTAGGGTTGAACGATGGTTAGTTTTGCAGTAAACTTTGACGTGTAATAATTCATTACCGTAACTACTTACAGATTTATAGTACCTCCAGACTACTTCGAAATATGTATGTGTATGCGTAGTTTCAGTATTACTACACCTTGCTGTTACACCTTGTATTTTATTGAAATACCTAGCACACTTTTTTTTTCTTTCATATTGCTTTCTCTTTCGACTTCGCAATCCTATTTCCGTTCCAAGCTCAGGAGAACATTACACTAATAATTATAGGTACCTTTAAGTTTTGGAACTTCGCCTCCTTGCCTTTCCCGTGGTCGCTTTCGTTGTCGGTGTCGCTCTTGGTGTATTTCTCGTCATCTTCCATTTCGGAGAAGCTGTCCTTTTCCCTCTCGGACATGTCTCTGTCTCTCCCACCCTCTTCCCGGTCCCTCCCGGCGTCCTCTCTGTCTTTGACCTCCTCTTTGTCTCTGCCCGAGTCTTCTCTTTCGTTGTCTTCTTCTACAATACCTATAGAAACAGTTAATCTTGTTTTCAATTCGACTACGTTCTTAGAGATAATTATTACATTAAAAATAAGAAAAATAACATTTCAAGATCTCTCCTCTGTCTGTCGAAATATATAACATCTATCTCTTACTCTCTACGTCACAATTATCTTTCTTCACCGCTTAAGAATATAATATAACAATAATTCAGCCTGTACTGTCCCACTGCTGGGCAAAGGCCTACCCTCACTTCGTGATGATAATTAGGCCAGTAATCCATCACTTGAAAAGATTTAAGAGCCCATACGCAACCACTCACCAGCTAAGGCACGCAGGTCGATATCTTCCTTGGACTCTTTCTCATCCTCTGTGCTGGGCCGCTCGTCTTCTTGGTTGTTCTTGTAGCTGGCCATCAGCTCGATGCCGTCGATGGCTGTCTCCTCGATGTTGATGAGCTTCGTCGACTCCTCGTCCAGCTTGAACTTCTTCTGCTCTTCTTTGTCCTTCTCTGTCGTGCTGTCTTTCCGTTGACGCTTGGGAGTGCGGATTTTGGCTGCAAAAAAGTAAATTATAAGAATCTCCGCGTTGGGCAAGTCAGTAAAACAACAACATCTGTTAGGAAGAAGAAAATAATAATGTAACTATATTCCAGAACGTTTGTACAAATAGACGTATTTAAAAACCAGCTGCTCCCGCGGATTTACCTGCGTACTCGGGTACACTATTTTTACTCGGGAGTAGTGTAGCTTTAAAGGTGAAAAGGAAGTTATAACTCTCTCACACACACACACGCACGCGCACGCACACATCCATAGATTCACTTAAGAAAGAAAAATACTGTCAACCTCCTATCGGGGTGTTCCGGCAGCGGTCCTTGAGAGCCAGTCCCATTCTAGGCTGAGCATGTTCACCACCTTCGACCACAATACATCGTCACTCAAGGCCAGGTGAGATAGTAGTCAAATGCAAGTCTATAAAGTATATACCTAGTAATAAATAGACTAGTTTTTTAAATCTGGAAATCGCGGGTAAAACCGCTGACAATAGCTAGTCCCAAATAATCGCATGTTCCTTCCGTACCGCCCGCGTTGTCCCTGCGCTGCGCCATGCGCTCCAGGTAGGAGCTGAGGCAGATCTTCTGGCTGGAGAGCTGCGCGCTAGGGTTCAGCGCCGGCAGGTGCAGCTCGGCGTCCGGCCGCGGGCCCACGTGCAGGGACAGCTTCTTGGGGACCTTCTGCTCTGGAACCAGAGACGGTGGTAGATTGGAGGGGGGACTTGTTGGGAATGTCCGCCTTCTATGCACAGTTCGCAACGTAGGAATGTGAATGCGTGCAGAGAGAGGGAGTGAAAAAGAGAGGGAGAGAGGAGAGGGAGAGAGAAAGAAAGAAAGAGATTGCCTGAAAGGGAGATTTTAAGCCTGTGCTTACTAGTGCCGCATTACTACGACTGAGAACAATTTAAAAACAATGGGTATGTATCTTATAATACCTAGTCAGGTCATAAATTCTGTCACATGTTTTATATAAAATAATTGAAACAAGTTTATTCATTATGTAACCATTTATATACCAAAATGAACTTAACAAAACATAGATTCTTATGACACTAAAGTTTATTCAAAATGACCTCCGTGATTTTGAATACAGGCCTTCAATCTGCGCGGCCAGTCGTCTATCGCAGCACGAACGAGGTCCATGTCAATATCGGCGGCTGCCTTAATCAAGGATGTCTTGAGTGACTCCAAATTGGGATGAGGCTTTGAGCACACCTTTTCCTCCAAGTGTTGCCATATCTTGTAATCTAGCGGATTCAAATCTGGACTGGAGGAGGGCCAGTCTTCGTGCCGGATGAAGTCGATTTCACGCGCCGCCAGCCAGTCTTGTGTGCTCTTCGCTCTATGAGCTGGCGCCGAATCTTGTTGGAATACCCAGTGCCTGTTATTAAACATGGTATGAGAAACAGGTTCCACAAGGTTCGTCAGGACTGTATTTTGATACACAAATGCATTCGTTTTTACACCTTTCTCACAAAAATGTACCTCTGTTAAGCCCCAATAAGACACTCCCAACCATACCATGAGCGAGGATAGAAAATGACCTCGTTGGACACGCGGAATACGGTTGCTCGCTTCTTCACTACTGTGTGCGTACACCTTATCATTTTGTTTGTTGTAGCTCTCTTCTACGGTAAAAATTTTTTCATCCGGTAAAATAATTTCCCGATATTTTTTTCCCGCGTACCGCTTCAACAAAGCGCGGCATCTCTTCAGTCTCAGGTCCATTAGACGAGCATTCAAATGATGTCCTGTTTTTCTTCGATATGCCCGAAGCCCTAAGTCTTCATTTAACACCCTTTTCACCGTGGTTCTGCTTAATCCCATCTGAAGGGCCAACAGTTTCTGCTTACGTTTGGGATTTCTTTGAATTCGCGCCTTCACAGCTTTTATCACTGCTGGAGTCCTAACAGACCGAGGGCGACCACTTCTTGACCTGTCATCTACACTAGAGTCTTCATTGTATCGTTTGATGGTACGATAAACGAATCTCTTGGTTATATTCAAATTTTTCAGTATGTCAAAAATTTGAATTGGCGCGTAACCGCAACGATGCAACGCAATAACTGCAACACGGTCTTCTTTAAGCGTCCACTCCATATTTAAAAATGAGTAAAATTCTAAAAAGTATACATTTTTATTTTCATGAACAATTCGAAATTCGAATTCAATAAACTTTTTTGTGGCCAGCATTCTAAAAGAAAAGTTTTTACTGTGTGACAATACTTATGACCTGACTAAGTATATGCATTATGTATTCTTACATATCTATGTATATTATGGTAATATTCTCGGTGGGCATGCGGAAGGTTGACACAGCATCTTAAATAAGATTTGTTGTGTAATTATATAGGTAGAAGCTTGAAGAAAGACGAATTAATATAGATAAGGCATCGTGGTTTACCGTCTCATCGACAGATGGCGCTGTTTCCAACATTTCGTTACTGACAACACAGTCTAAGTAAGTACCTTGTACAATGAGCCGGTCCGTCTCCAGATTGAGGTGGTCTCCATCATCACGCCGTCCTTGGGGGTCCTCCTCGTCGGGAAGCTTGTGCTTGTAGCCGGGCTGGGGCAGAGTCAAGGATATCGCGGAGACGTCGACTTTTCCCGCTAGTTGTTTATTATTTTCCGAATACAAGCGGCGAAAATATAAGAGGCACGTGTCGCCTGCGCTGCGCTGCGTCTCGAGTTTCGATAGTGACAAGCCTGACTGGCCAAAAGCAACCATATTACATCAGTTAGGTGTAAAAGTAACACACTAGCTGATCATATTTAAGACGTCGTTCCGTCAAGCAATTCTATACAAAATGAATAAGAAAATGAATCACAAGTATATTTTCTTATTTCTGCTGACGGAGACAAATTCAGTAGGTAAACCAAAAATCATATACATCGGACCGGCCTGTCTCGAGCTATAAATAGAGGATATAAGACTTAGTTTTTATTTATATGTATAGAAAGAAGATACCTAAAGCGAAACGTTCTGTCGCGGATCAACCAATGTGTACTAAAAAAAAACAATGTGTTAAAAATATCTATAGCTTTAATTCCACCAAAAAACCTGTATATTCAGCATATTATTTTTATGCTTTAAAAGTGTGTCATATTAGCTCAGCTTAGCGGGAGCAAACGAGGTTGTTGGGCATTAGGGAGTGAAAGTAGTTTTTTTTTAATTTGTGCTCGCTATTATCAACAGGCTGAAGATTAGACTTTAAAATTTTACATTTTGACATCATTACTTAGAAAAAAAAGGGTATCTTAATGTAAAAACCGTGCGAAGCCTAAACAGTTTACTTTTTGAAATGAAACTGTAATTCTCGTCTATATTTTTGGCGATCATAAGATGTATGCTATGTGTATGTGTGCGTTTCCGAACATTAGAATAGATTTAAAAAGTTTGTAATTGCCGCCTATAATCTGTAGGTGTGTATAGAATTTTGACAACAATGCACATTGGTTTTAAAAGATTGAATTTGATTATATTTTTATTTGAAAGTGAACGTGACTACACTTGAAATATTTTTAGCTTTTAAAAATTGTATACCTACTTATTCTATTTCTCGAAATCTCGGTGTGAAAAATTGTGTGTTTTACGCGCGTCTCAAATGACTAACTCATACTCGATTCTATGTGTCACACTCGCTACGTTCGTGAGGCATAACATCGAGTAAAGAATGAGTCGTTTTCTACCCTTGTAGAACAAACTACTATTTACGAATATTTCTTTGGCAGAAATAAAGCTACAGATATTTTTACTTCATTGTTTTGAATAATATAGATCTCCGCAAAGTAACGCCTGATTCTATCAACTACAATGAATACCATCTAGGTCAGTATAGTGAGTGTAAACTGTATGTAAAGGATACGTGCACCCTCCAGCGGCGCGAGAGCGCGGCCAGCAGCGCGCGCAGCCGGGCCCGCGGCGGCAGCGCCACGGCCGCGCGCGGGTTGTGCGCCGCCGCCTGCACCCGCGCCCACGCGCCCGCGTCCCGCGCGCGCAGCCACACGCCCGCGCGGGCGCACACGCGCGACCCGCACGAACGCTCTGTGGGAACCGACCGTGCTGTGTGTCCCGCGCGCGCAGCCACCCGCCCGCGCGGGCGCACACGCGCGGCCCGCACGAACGCTCTGTGGGAACCGACCGTGCTGTGTGTCCCGCGCGCGCAGCCACACGCCCGCGCGGGCGCACACGCGCGACCCGCACGAACGCTCTGTGGGAACCGACCGTGCTGTGTGTCCCGCGCGCGCAGCCACACGCCCGCGCGGGCGCACACGCGCGACCCGCACGAACGCTCTGTGGGAACCGACCATGCTGTGTGTCCCGCGCGCGCAGCCACACGCCCGCGCGGGCGCACACGCGCGACCCGCACGAACGCTCTGTGGGAACCGACCATGCTGTGTGTCCCGCGCGCGCAGCCACACGCCCGCGCGGGCGCACACGCGCGACCCGCACGAACGCTCTGTGGGAACCGACCGTGCTGTGTGTCCCGCGCGCGCAGCCACACGCCCGCGCGGGCGCACACGCGCGACCCGCACGAACGCTCTGTGGGAACCGACCATGCTGTGTGTCCCGCGCGCGCAGCCACACGCCCGCGCGGGCGCACACGCGCGACCCGCACGAACGCTCTGTGGGAACCGACCATGCTGTGTGTCCCGCGCGCGCAGCCACACGCCCGCGCGGGCGCACACGCGCGACCCGCACGAACGCTCTGTGGGAACCGACCATGCTGTGTGTCCCGCGCGCGCAGCCACACGCCCGCGCGGGCGCACACGCGCGACCCGCACGAACGCTCTGTGGGAACCGACCATGCTGTGTGTCCCGCGCGCGCAGCCACACGCCCGCGCGGGCGCACACGCGCGACCCGCACGAACGCTCTGTGGGAACCGACCATGCTGTGTGTCCCGCGCGCGCAGCCACACGCCCGCGCGGGCGCACACGCGCGACCCGCACGAACGCTCTGTGGGAACCGACCATGCTGTGTGTCCCGCGCGCGCAGCCACACGCCCGCGCGGGCGCACACGCGCGACCCGCACGAACGCTCTGTGGGAACCGACCATGCTGTGTGTCCCGCGCGCGCAGCCACACGCCCGCGCGGGCGCACACGCGCGACCCGCACGAACGCTCTGTGGGAACCGACCATGCTGTGTGTCCCGCGCGCGCAGCCACACGCCCGCGCGGGCGCACACGCGCGACCCGCACGAACGCTCTGTGGGAACCGACCATGCTGTGTGTCCCGCGCGCGCAGCCACACGCCCGCGCGGGCGCACACGCGCGACCCGCACGAACGCTCTGTGGGAACCGACCGTGCTGTGTGGCTGCGCCCGCGTCCCGCGCGCGCAGTTACGCTGCGCTAATTTGAACGTTACTCGATTTCGATAGCCCGTGAATCGATTTGATAGTTTGAACACGACAAAAAAGCCATCGATAAATAAAAAAAGATAGTATGTATACATTCCAAACAGTTAACCGACTTCGATGTATCGGTTTTAAGTGCTCGATCATGCTTACTCTCGGGCGCGGGCGCGGGCGCAAATTATCAAACGTATGGCGTACCATACAAGTGTTCACGTACAAATCTCACGTGCGGTCTAAGCCACGTCTACCGCGCCCGCGCCGGCGAATTACCGTGAACGAGCGCTCACCAGTGATCTGGTTGAGGCGGCGCAGCGCGCGGCACATGGGCGTGCGCACGCGCATGTTCCGGCCGCGCGTGCGCACCACGATGCTGCCGCCCAGCACCAGCTCCCCGAGGCGGCCGCACGTCTTCTCGTTCACCGACACCAGCTTGCGCCGCAGCTCGCCGTAGTTGATCAGCGCGTACAGCTCTTGAGCCACCTTCTTTACATCTGGAAATAACATATTATTACGCTCCGACTCTCACTTCAATGACCAAAACGATAAGAATCCATTCCCTAGTAGTAATCCTTATTAAAAACCCCGGCCTTTTGTCTATGCCTAGAATATTTTCTTCTTATACTCTCTGGCGTAGAGCTGGCCCGCCGCACCGCGCTCTGCGCCTGCCATAGATCTGCCGTACCTACTATCTATAATAGTAGTCGTTGTCTGTAGCCAGCAGCGCGTAACAATATTTAACTTTTTTCATACTTATGGGCTAGCGTTTATCACTACCTCGCTCGGTGCGCTGGACCTGGATGCTCAGCCTACAATTGGACTGGCTTTTAAGGACATAATGTCTCTGTTAGAAGATAATCTTATATCTTTAAATGAGCAATTCTTGTATATACTTATATATATATAATTGGAATCTCGGAATCGGCTCCAACGATTTTCATGAAATTCAGTATATATAGGGGGTTTCGGGGGCGATAAATCGATGTAGCTAGGAATCATTTTTAGGAAATGTCATTTTATTCGTGTTTTTATGGTTTTTTTATTATTCTATCGGTAAGATCGAAAAATATTATTCATATTTCATCAATTTCATCATTTTATTAGTAATTCGTACTTAAATATAATTTCCAAAAAACACAATTTATATTAAAAAAAAAATACCGAGCAAAGCTCGGTCATCCAGATATTGGTATTGGTATAGGTACCTAACCTTAGAAGAATAACATACAGAAGTCAAGTACTCGTTAGCGCCGAGTGGCCATTTTTACTAAGACCTATTGGGCCTAGTTCGGACTTTGACTCGCTATTGCTCGAAGTCAAAGCTGTTATGGTAAATATTATGTATATACATTGTCCCTGCTTTTTGACTAAATACCCACACGCAAACGACATTTGCATTGCGCTTGTATTTATTTTGGAGAAGATAATAAAATTATTATTCTAAGTAGGTACCTAACGGTAAATTCACGCTATAACAAAATGCAATGAGCCTAAATTTTCTTCCAGTACTTTTTGACCAATCCGATCAAAAAAATGATAAAACTTGGTAAGTACTCGAGATTCCTAAAATAAATCAGAATCATTTTCATAATTTTCCACGCGGGTGATACCGAGGTCGCGGCAAATGCGACACGGATTGCAGTGTTTGATGATGATTGAATTTATTCCTAAATACTCTGGTTAGTTATGATCTGATATGTTTTGGAAATGTTTTTCAATGTATGTAATTACTTTATAATCGTAATATGATACGCAAATTAAAATGTAATTATTGTCCGTCAACCTCTACTACGATACGCTTGGACGTGGGGAGTGGGGAGTGGGAAGGCTTCTTACGGCTTCGGGGTATTGGTGTACTTATTCCCAACGACCACTGTTAAAATAGTTGTAAATAATTCAGCCTGTAACTGCCCTACTGCTGGGCAAAGGCCTCCCCTCACTATCGTGAGGAGGGTTAGGCCATAATCCACCACGGGGGCCTAGTCCGGGTTGGTGGATAACATGCCTCCGAAATGGGGATAGACGGACGGACGGACGGACGGACGGACGGACGGACGGACGGACGGACGGACGGACGGACGGTAGGAGGGACAGCGGAGCCTTAGTAATAGGGTTCCGTTTTACCCTTTTGAGTACGGAACCCTAAAAAATAATGTACGTCAAGTTTTGCGGGTTAAAAAGTATTATAAATATGTGTTATTCCAGGACCTAATGTAGGTACGGATTTTTAACCAAATATCACAATCCGACATTGCAGCGAGAAGAGGAATCTACGTACAAACTTTCGCATTAATAACATTAGTAGGAGGTTATTACAATCATCATTATTATAAAGCCTCCATTAGGGCCCAAGGTTAATGCTTCGAATTATTAGTTTTCATGTTGTCCAACCATTGGCGTGTTATCTACACTAATATTATAAAGAGGAAAACTTTGTTTGTTTGGTTGTAATGAATAGGCTCCGAAACTACTGAACCGATTTGAAAAATTATTTCACTGTTGGGAAGCTATGCTATCCCCGGGTGACATAGGCTACCTTATATCCCGTAAAAATTAATGGTTCCCGCGGGATAGTAGTTAACGCGGGTGAAACCGCGAGGTGCTTCTAGTGTATAATATTATACGTTCGTATCATACAAATGAATGATCATTTAATAGTCATTCTGTTATAAGCACTTCCTCTGTTATGAAGTCGCTATTGAAACGTGTAATGAAATTTAATTACAAAAAATTAATGACAACTACAAAATAAACTCGTAATAGACAAAATGGCTGCACTTAAAATAAATAGTTTAGGCGACATAAGAGCTATTGAACGACAACATTACTGAAAATAATGTCTGTTCGTCTGTTTTTTGCATTATGTAAAAACACACTCCTTGCCCGTGGTACGCTTCAGTTTTCCGGTTAACTGGACCACGGAAAAAATATATATTTTCCACACAGTTGACCGGACCATGGAAGATTTTCTTTCTTCCGTAGTCCGGTTGATCGGACGACTGAAGATCTAGTGATTGTAGGATTCAAGTGATTGTAAAATGTAGTTCCGTTGTCCTCGAACACCGTATCCCGTTAAAGTTTTCGGGATAAAAAGTAGCCTATGTCAGTCGAGGGTAGTGGCTTACCAATAGTCAAAGAATTTTTCAAATCGGCACAGTAGTTTTTGAGTTTATTCATTACAAACATACACACAAAAATACAAATCTTTCCTCTTTATAATAGTAAAGTGTAGATGAGCATAATATGGGAAATTAATATCACACGTCAAACCGTAAAATGCCTGTGGTTAGGAACTCTCATGAGTAGTTATTAGGGTTGAACCCTTCCGGTAGGTAGGTAAGTTTGAGGAAAATAACTAAATAACCTCTACATAGATAACAGATAATTTTGTTACATAAATATACCTTGTTATTTGTTACTTGAATGAGGAACGGAGTAAATCCTTAAACCTTTTTTTTTACAACAATTAAAATACCGAAAACCAAAAAAAAACTAAAAACCGGCTAAGTGCGAGTCGGACTCGCGCATGGAGGGTTCCGAACCATTGTATAAAAACGGCAAAAAATCACGTTTCTTGTATGGGAGCCCCCCTTCAATATTAATTTACTTTAATATAATTATGTATTTAGTAAGTGAATATAAAACTAATTATTCTGTGAATAGTTGAAGCGTCTATCTGTTCCGTTATCAATTACGAGCAAAAAAATCACGTTTGTTGTATGGAACCCCCCCTTATATATTTATTTTATTCTGTTTCTTAGTATTTCTTATTATAGCGGCAACATAAATACATCATCTGTGAAAATTTAAACTGTCTAATTATGACGGTTCATGAGATACAGCCTGGTGACAGACGGACGGACAGCAAAGTCTTAGTAATAGGGTCCCGTGTTACCCTATGGGTACGGAACCCTAAAAAACAGCTCTACTAGTATAATATCTATGAATAAGTAAAGGTATAAAAGGCACACAAGCTAATCGTTCGTTAAAATTACGCATTTAACTTCGAAAAACTTAACCCTTCTTTGGCAGTCCGGTAAAAATTAAACACATTATAACAACAATAACAGTTTCAGTTACTGCAGTTTCAGTTGGTTCAGCTTTTAGTTTCGTAAAAATAGTAGCGCAATCCTAAGTAGGTACTTAATAATTATATTTTTGAATAATACCAATTATTTTTTAATTCTTATACTACATAGTAATCGTATCCTGCAATGGAATCGTATTAACATTGTAGTGACATATTATTATACAGATCAAGATCAACAGCCATTACTATAATTCTTATCATTATGCTCCCGACGCAACAATGTAGAACTTAAGCCAGTCTCCTGCGTTTGTTTTTACGGAACATTACACAAAAACAGCGCAACTAAACAAAAAAAACGTCAAAACAAAGAGGCGTTGGCTTGACACATTTGTCTATGCAAACGGTAGAAGATTTCGTTTGTCTTTCCATACAAACAGCTGAATCGAACAACATAGGACAAAAGACAAGCGCGAAACAATATAAACGCCGTCCGCGTTGTACTTACTGCGTGTGTACTCAAATGATACTCAATCTCATTAAAAATTACAAAAAACTCCCGATCTGCCATCTCGCATAATTAAAAAAATAGAGTGTCCCTTTTCTAGGGTATTAATATTCTATGCCAATATAGGTAGGTAACACTCTAATAGTGCCCCTTCTTCTAGCTAGAGTATTAATAAAGGTATTCTGTCTATTGCGAAAATGTAAAATTAACACTGGCTGAAAACGAAAAAAATATGAAAGAAAAGTATTACTTACTCTCATCAAAGTGTACATGCTTCGACAGTTTATGCCAAGTCCTGTAGTAGAAGTGGCTGACCTGGGTCTTAGTCTTGAGATTCACATCAGGCATCCCTTTCTTCTTCATCTTGGCGCAGATGTAGGCCGTGATAGCGTCAAAGTCTTTCCCGTACTCGTTCAGCGCTTCGAAGAACAAGTTCTTCTCATCGGTGGACCAGAGCGCCTTCGGCATCCGCTGTTTGACCGTGGGGAATTTCAGTTCTTCGGTGATTTTGCTTGGCGTGTCGCATTCCGGTATTTCTGGACGATTATGAAAATAAAATGTATAATATAAATATTGTATAACGATATTCCTCCTCACCCCTCCATTCCCTTGAACCCTAACTAGGATTGTGGTATCTAAAAATACCTGCATTAAATATTTGCCCTGTGCAGAATCGAACGATCCGGAACGAGGATACTCGCCAAAGAACTACAGTTTACGACATAGCTCTCAGGGTTTGCAAGCTGAAGTGGCAATGGGCAGGCCACATCGCTCGTAGAACTGACAACCGATGGGGAAGAAAGGTTCTAGAGTGGCGACCACGGACTGGAAGACGCGGTGTAGGTAGGCCTCCCACTAGATGGGCCGACGACATCAAAAGAGTCGCGGACAACCGGGGAAGCAAGTGGCAAATTGTCGTACGGTGTGGCGGTCTAAGGGGGAGGCCTATGTTCAGCAGTGGACGACTTCAGGCCGATGATGAGGAATCGAACTCGCAACGTCACTGGCTCCACAATTCCTGCGCCGTTTTCCTTCCAAAAAGATTGAAGGGGCTTACCGTCAGAGGCGCCGTCAGACCTCTTCTTCTTGTCCACGAGCGGCTCCAGCTTGAGCTTCTTGATGACCCTGGCGCTGGTCCGCTGCTGCTGCTGCGTGGTCAGCGAGCCCAGCAGCTCCGAGCTGGGCTCGTGAGGAGTGGGCGGAGACATCTCCTTCGGCTGGTCCTTCGGAGCCGTCTGTGGAAGACCAAGGTCATATTTTATACTTTATAGGCTATAATTTGACGTCACTATCTCGCATGGAAATGATGATATGGTCAAAGTTGGTAAATATGCGCATTGCGCTGCCAAGAACAGGACTGGCTCTCAAGAGCCGCTGCCGGAACACCTCGAAAGGGGTTTGGTGATTAGTGTTATTTGGTCAATGCCCCCAGCTCCATGGTAGTAATAGTTAACGTGAATTTTATTAATATGTTTTGAAATTTTTATTTTCATGGTCATATTTATACCAATGTAAATATTGTGATTGGAAACAAAATGAAAAGTAAAATGATACAATATGAGAAAAAATGACATCCCCGTAGAGTTTCTTGGTGCTGTCTTCTCTAACGGGTGTATTCCGAAGCACTGGTAGAGTCATCGGAGTTTCCCTTTCCAGTCCGAGATTCAATCCTGGACCAGTGCTTGAAAGGGAAACATCCTTTTTCAAACTCAAAGTATAATCAATTAATTATAGTTTGTTTTCTTTTATGGCTTTATTAATTTGTTTATTAGATTGGACTTGTAAAAGTGCAATTTTATTGCCTATTTACAATAAATGATTTGACTTTGACATAGTGTAATTTGGACATACATTTTTAGCTTCACACATTGAGTGCAATTTGGTCACGTGCCAAGTTTAATCAAACTAATTAAAAACATTTTTTTTGTGTAAATTTGTTATAGGTACCTACTTAATTGTAAATACAGATCTTTTGTTATTTTAGTGTAATTCGGTCACACCATCTGTTGTATCATCAGTAATAAAATACGGTACCATTCATAATCTTTGATTATTGACAGGTATAAAACCAAAAGCAAACCTAAAAACATCCTATCATTTAGGAGATTACGCATACACATAGACGCCACGTTTATAAACATTGGCATTAATTTAACATTTGTGGTGATAACCGCTAATCGATGCGTCAATACGCAGGTCACGTTGGCCGACATCACATTAGAATTAAAAACGGTTCGCTTTTGTTCTTGATAGTGGAAATAGTGTCATCTGCGACCTACCTCCCGGAACATAGACGTAGTATCACAAATAGACTTGACAAAAGCGTGTGCCCGAAAGGGACACACCTTGGCTGCAATTTATAAATCGGATAAATTTAATACCTACACGTTATTCAAGTGTAGCTCCAATCATTCGTGCGACATTCTAAAATGTCAAGATTGGTTTGCTTCTGCAGCACAGCAATAAATTAGTGCATACGCCGCCAAAGACAAAACATCATCGAACTATCCTACTTACTCCTTTGTCTATTTGTATATACTTGTCTCTTTTCTTCCCCGGATCTTGAGTTTAAATATCATATCTGTTAGATGATTAATCTGAGAGCCGGAATAATATTACTATTCGGTGCAAACATAAATACCTACACAGGTTTTCGGTCCCGATATATATATTATTTTATTATTATTATTATACACATACATATATATTTTCAGTACCAACGGGTCGACCAACGAGCGACGGTCGGTCACCTGTTTCTTTATACCTGGTACCTACCGACTACCGACCAACACAAAAAATGTACCGTAAACCTGTTTCTTATGCACCCTTACAAATTACTCCTGCGAATGAAGCTAGTCGAGCACTGCAATATATTAATTACAAGAAACAACTATACTGTTCACTGCAATACTGGAATGGCCGTCTATACTAAGTGGCACTGGAATAAGCGAGCTGGAGTGCAAAAGTAGATCGCACTTTTTATTTTATTTTTAATTAAGGGCAGAAGATTGAAGCACTGTTATATTCCGGAGAAATGTATGGTTCCCAAATTTCTATAGGATAATAATATACGCGGGTGAACCATGGCATGGCATGGCGCAGCTATCGAAATAGTTTATCAAGCTATGTTTTCTTTGGTTTTTGATAATTTAGGAATATAAGTGGGTATACCCATAATCCCCTCTAAGTTGCCCCCACAGGAGGGAGGGCGGGGGCATCATAAGCAAATCCTACTAATATTATAAACGCGAAAGTTTGTGAGTATGGATGGATGGATGGATGGATGTTACTCTTTCACGCAAAAACTACTGAATGGATTTTGATGAAACTTCACAATAATATAGCTTACATATTAGAATAACACATAGGCTACAATTCATAAAGATATATTATTGTATATTATCCAAACGCGGGTGAAACCGCGAGGCGCAGCTAGTCTTTGATATATATAATTCTAAAGCTTAAACAGAGTACCTAGTTACAACGAGCCCAGTCACCAGCAATCTAATGCAATCTAAGGAGTCCCTTATACCAAAAGTACATAAATACATTTAGATCCGAAGGTACAACTATACGAGCGTACCTACGTCACGGGCTCACGGCCTACGTCATCGTAGAGTATTCGGCGGACGCATAATTTTAGAACAAAACTTGAATAAGTTATAATTAGATAAGTGCGGAAGTTCCACTGAAGATAATTTATAATCACTGAATATTTAATCGCTTCTCATTATTGAAATTTAATAGTAAATTGTTAAAAAAATGCAAATAGGCTTGCAATTGATCGCAGTCACCTGCAAGCCGGTGCGGTCGACGGTGTAACATGCTTGTCTATTCAGTCTGGCTTGAAAACTTCTACCTAATAATAAATAAATAATAATAATAATATGTAATAATAAAGCTTTATTTAATTCCATGCATATTACATATTTAACGATAACAAATAAAACTTATTAGCTAATATTAAATTAATGCGTGGACCCCGTTCGGGTAAAAGCCTCCCCCAAGGAATGCCATCCTTCTCTGTCTCTACCTCTGTCTAGCCAACTTCCGCCTGCGCACGCTACTATTTCGTCTGCCCATCTGGCTTTTGGTCGACCTCTTGATCTGGTGCCTTTTGGCCCAGACCATTTTACTGAACGTAGAGTCCATCTGTCGTCCTTGTAACGGGCCACGTGACCCGCCCACTTCCATTTAGCCTTCATTGCGAAAGTTAAGGCATCACATACTTTAGTCTTTTTTCGAATGTCAACGTTCTTTACTTTATCCTTCAGTTTTATACCTAGGCAACTTCTTTCCATTCTTCTCTGGGTAGTCTGGATTCTGATCTTGGTTTTGATATCGAAGGTCCAAGCTTGGCATCCATAGGTGAGGCACGGTAGAAGTCCTGTATCCATGACTATTTTCTTGGTGGGTAGTGGAAGTTGCGATTTTAGTATTTCTTTATGGTGCCAGAACTTGTTCCAGGTAATCGCGACTCTTCGGTTGAGTTCTTCATTGTTTCTTTCCTTACTAAAGGAGATTTGTTTTCCTAAGTATATATAGTGGTTCACAAACTCGAGAAGTGTGTTATTTGCTAGAATGGGCGTTGCGCTGCAGTTGGACATAATTTTAGTTTTTTCCATATTCATTTCCAAACCAGTTTTTATGCTAGCCTGGTTTAATTCATTTACCATTTTGTTTAATTGGTGAGGGGTTTCCGAGAATAGTATTATGTCATCGGCAAATCTGAGATGACTTAAATAATTCCCATTCATATTAATACCTTGTTTGGACCATGGCAGCTCTCCCATTACGTGTTGTAAGACGGCTATGAATAGTTTTGGTGATATCGGGTCTCCTTGCCGGACACCTCTCTTTATATTTATTACTTCGCCTACTCTATCCAGTTTGACTCTACTAGTGCTCTTAGAGTAGATATTTTTTAGGATATTGATATACTTTTCATTAGTGTTTAGTGTTTTCAGAGATTCCCAGATGCTCTCGTGTGAAATTGAATCAAAAGCTTTTTTGTAGTCGATGAATGCTAAGTACAGGGGTTTATTAAATTCTAAATATTTTTCTATCACCTGGTCCACCACTTGGATATGATCCATCGTGCTGAAACCGCTTCTGAAACCAGCTTGTTCGATCGGTTGGTGAGCATCGATGGCTGGGGCGGCTATCCTTTCAAGTAGACAAGAGGCGAAAAGTTTATAAAATTATTAGGTATTATTAGGTAATTTTTTAACTATTATTAGGTAGTTTTTTATAAACTACCTAATAATAGTCATTATTAATTATTGATGTAGTTAGCGGGATGCAAAATGCGCTGGTAAGGCTTTTCATGCCTTACAATAAACCACTCTTTACCTGCCTGTTTGTATTCACATCATGTGAAAAATACTGAACCGATTTCAAAGCGGTGTTCATAGTTATGTTCCTCCAAAGAGTTTGGACTTAGGACGACTAAACTATTTGCATTGCTCATCCGTACAGTAAAGTGAGTTGAGATTTGACCACTATTTCACAAACAACAACAACGCACCAGTCGAACCTTAAAACTGACCATTCAACAACAGGCCTATGATATTGTCGTTATTCTCAAGTAGCCAATGTTGAAGTCGTTTACATAATCTTTTATGCAAACATAGTATTCAGCCTTCCTCGCATTTATACCGAAACAAAGGTTTTTAAATTTTAAATAATATGTAACGCGATGCGAGACGTCATCGTGGTGCAGTCAAGCACTAGCCGGCTGCTCCGGCTAGTATGAAAACTCGCGCGCTGAAGAGACGACACGCATCTTCATAAAAACTCGTGGCAGGACGCGCGCGTTGTGATTCGAACGCAACAATACGAGATCGCGCAGTTTTAGTATCGATTGGAATATAAAGTTTTATATTCCTGAATCAATTTCAAAAAAAAAGTATGCACATCAATTTATTTTTAACTAAGAATAAATATTAGTGATATATTTAATAACTTATTGCATAAAATATATGAGTACATACTGTTTTTTTTCAGTATATATCCAGTTAAATTATAATTTATTGAATAGTAAAATAAATAATACGTATCGAAGAGTTTTAGTGGAAAAATGGAGTATATGATACAAAATATTATTTTGTTCATGTGCTGCAACATTATCTCACACAGTGAGTCCCAGGCCCTAAGAAAAGAGGCGTATATGTCAGTGGTAAGTACTTACTAATAACTTCATAGAATATTGACAGATTTAAATACATCAGTCGGGGCTGCCTGTTGAGATGCGAGGCTTTTGACAATAATATTGTTTTATGATGATTTTAGCGAGCAGTCCGCCCATTGTAATTTTAGGTTTAGATATGCCTAGCTGTCTATTATTTCAGTAAGTAGGTTGGTTATCTTGGTATAGTGGGCAATAAACTACCGGCACTCGTATTTTTTTATTACCTCAAGGTTAGCGTAATTAGTACCCGACTTAAAAAAAAATTGTGGGTATGAAAATATAAGTAAGGATAACTATTACAAAATATCACTTAGCCGATAGAGCAAATATTTTGAAGATATATTAGTATCATGGGGTTACGAAAATATGAGTGTTTATTTATTGTATTTGTGTTTGGAATTTAGGTTAATAAAATTATCACGATGTTAACCATATAACCAAAACCAAAAGTTATAATAATAATAATAATAATAATAATAATAATAATTCAGCCTGTAACTGTCCCACTGCTGGGCAAAGGCCTCCCCTCACTATCGTGAGGAGGGTTAGGCCATAATCCACCACGGGGGCCTAGTCCGGGTTGGTGGATAACATGCCAATAAAAGTTATTATATTACAAAATATTTAGATATTTAAGCTTAAAGCTGCGATATTATCTGGCCGTTATTTTTTTGAGGGGGGCAATGCCTTCGCTCTATAATATCCCATCCATTTCGATCCACCGGGAATGGGGCGAGATGGGGTACCGTTGGTAACACCATCCTAATATTATCGCGCTTGTGTCCTCGAATCACACGCCGCTAGGCGGTAGTTAGTTCTAATCCAGCTGACCGCAAAAACTGGGCTTTAGCTTCCGATGAAGGAAAACTTCTTTAAAACCTCCGTGGTAGGGTACTAAGTGGCCGCCTGGCTACCTACCACCCCTAGTAGAAACTCTGTGGCCCCCCATCGGGGAGTTTTACCAGCGGTCCTCGAGAGCCAGCCCCACTCTAGGCTGAGCATGTTTTTTTTTTATTATTATTTGGTTCACAACTTGGAATATACACAAATCTTGCTCTAGCTGAAGTCTTGCTTATTGCCATAATAAGTACGGCGTAATTCCTAATAATGTGAACATCTTTACTTTACTACCTTCGACCAGATCATCACTCAAGACCGGGACCAGGACAATTATTAAATATAAAATGCAAGACCTAAGTGCCCCCAGCGCCATGATAATAATATTTAACTAGAATTATATTATTAAAAAATAATTGAAGTTTTAGGGCAATAATATCCATGTAAATACTATGATTGGAAAAAAGGAAAAGAAAATGATACAAAATGAGAAAAAATTACATCCCCGTAGAGTTTCTTGGTGCCGTCTTCTCTAACGGGCGTGTTTCAAGCACTGGTAGAGCCAACGGATTTTCATCGTCTGTCCGAGATTAAATCTTGGATCAGTGCTTGAAAGGGTAACATCATTTTTCAATCTCAAACCATAATCTTGATTCGTTAATTTAATATAATTAATTTCATTTATTGTTCTCTTTGGTAATGACATTAATTTGACTTGTAAAAGTGCGATGTTATTGCCTATTTACTACAGTAAATGATTTTAATTTGGTGAGATTACTAGTCAAATACAATTAAAAATAAAAGTAAAAAGGCTCCAGCATTCAGTCGAGCGAGATAAATACTAGACTTGCACTAGCACCTATCCTAATTCCGTTCGCTAACTATATATTTGCCAAAGTATGTAAGTTGACATTACCCTGGAATTAATACTTATATACCTACTTGCTGTAATGCACGCAGTAATATCTATTAATTCCATGCGCATTAAGACTGAACTGACATTTATCTCATTGCAACTGTAATGCCGTGACTAAGCTGCAAAATATAAAGTTAAATGTACCTACTTCAATGCAAAGTGTGCATCATTATTGCATGATTAGTGCGGTACAATAGAAAGATTTTCTAGTGTACCTACCGCACTAATGTCATGTAATGACATTGTAATGTATTGTCATAGAATACCTAGGTGTTGTCACAAAATATGATATTACCTACTATTTAAGTAGGTACAATACAAAACAATACAATAACTGTTTATTGAACACCATACAATAAACACAATATACAGAATATACAGAGCAGAAATATAAAACGAATAAATACTATACAATGGGCGACCTTATCGCTGTTATCGCTTAAGCAATTTGTTACAGGCAACCTTTTCAGTACGTGTATTGTTTATTTTTCAAACTTTTCTGGCTTTTTAGTCATAATCGGAGTACCTACTCCGGACGAAGCTATTTTCTGCAAAGTACCTACTACGTTTAAAATCCCTGAAAAAATCATTATCTTCAGAAAAAATGCCAACCTGTAAACATAGTGACCTTGCTTTCATCTCCATGTATGCATTATCTGCTAGGAGCATGTCTTTAAACAATAAAGCTCAATGACATTACCTAGAATAAATAATGCATATTCATGAAAATTTAAGAGTTTATTTATTTTTTATTTATTTATTTATTTCACAAAAGTAAACCATTCACACAGGTACTGTTTTGTATACTGTTGTTCATAAAAAGTGCCAATTTTTTTCGTTTGTAGAAAGGTTGAGGAATTTGTGATTGACATGACAAAATTATTTGTTCTTTGTTGTCTGTTATGACAAAGAAACGTATACATAATTATATTTAGCTTAGATAAGTTATGAATAACGTTATTTTCGAATACTATGATAGTTACTAGGCCTGTTGGCTGTTTCTGTTAATTTTACGTAGTTTTAAATCCAACGATTACGTCAGTCTATAGATTTTTTTTCCTAAAATCACTCTCCTGTAAAATTTACTTAAATGTTGCTTAGTAAGGATTGTCTTTCAAGCGTTGACATATAACTTTTCCTATCCCACATTGCTCAAGCTATATATCTTTAGTTCAAAGCTTTGAATATAGATTTACGATAAGTTACGCATAATCGGTTTATCGGGTAATTTACATCACCGACGTGTCATTTTTACAAAGTGTATACTTTGAATGGAATGCAATGTATTCCTTTTTAATTGTAGGTATATTATGAAAATATATTTTCAAATATCGTTTACCCACAGTAGCAACCCGGATTGGCTTCGCAAATATACAAAGATTTGTTCCGTGATCACAATGGATGGACGGACATATCTCGGCGCACGCGACAGACAGACACGATTGTTATTGTATTCATTACGCGCGAGGATGCGCTCCGCACGTGCACCGTTTAGAGTTCCGTAAACTGTCTGAGTTTCTGGAACCAATCTGAACTTACTATCATATTAGGTACCCGAGCCAGATTGTTAACGTGAGAATTGTTAGTTAGTCATTTCTTTGAATATTACTTAGGTACATCTAAATATTACGCATGTTTTTCGAAATCACCGATAATTATGCTTATTTTAAGTTTTCTATAATAATCCCCGGCCAGCTTTCCCCACAGGAGGGGGTTTGGTCAATTTGCGAAAGTGTCCTCATTATCCCCATTAGCCGGTTGATCATACATAATATCATACTTAAGTTGTTATTTTGATTTAACCTATTTGTATTAACTATCTAAAAACGAGTCTAATTTGCGCACCAACTGATATCAAAATATATATTTTGGTCACACCTCCACGTTTCTATTATTAAGTTGACGTATATTTTGATATAAGTTTGTGCCCGAATTAGACCCATTTCTAGCAAGTAGGTTATGTGTTCGGTTTCGCAAAAGTTTAAGGGGAAGAGTTTTAGTGAATTGAGGTGATTACACATATTTTGAATGTTTACTCATTTGATTGGAACCACTATCTGCTGTCATATTGTTTTGTATATTTTCAAATGTTAGTGAAATTTTAATGAAGAATTACTCCAACTCCCAACCCACTGCTTTAGTAAAATAAAACGGAATCAACCTAAATCTAATTGAATCGTCACAATCGCCCCATGGGAGTAAAACGCATTGTTAACCGCTGACAGCTAGTTGTTAAGTATCTTAATAACTTGCATCTTCACAATGATTATTTAAATCATGTATAGTTCCTGCGGAGATTATTATACTGGTGGTACTGGCAGATGGCCGCGAGCGCTAGAACTATTAGTTTTTGTATGTTTTTATTTATTGGAAAAAATGTTAACGAAATAAGAAAATGTAAGTTCCCAATCGCTTCCTAAGTATATAAAAGGGCCCATTTATTGGTATAATTTTCACGTGGTTTCATGGTGGAATCTCTCTTAGTAGGTGACAAGTAAAGATGTGCGATTTAGTGTCAAATTTGTGATTTTTTTATCGAGCTAATTATTCGTAATCGCGATTCTGTCTTCCCAATCGTCTTCATTATATGATCAATTTTGACGAGAAAATTGTTATCACTCATAATTACACATACATATATTTTAATTGATGTTCTAGGCTTAATAAACTTCAAAATCGAGTAAAACCTCGCGTCAAGATACAATGTACACAATGTTTAGGTAATGTTTTACAGCTGTGCATCAATCATTTTGTTTTACGTTAAATTAATTACCGTTAGTTGACATATTTTAGTGCAGCCGTTTTTAAATATTTACAAGTAGATACATAAATAAAATGTATTTTAAGAGATTCACAGAAGTATCTTTTTAGATATTATAATTTAGGTAAGTACATAATTTATTATTATAAAGTTTTATATATACCTAAGTATTTAATATTTAATTTGTATAGCATCACTTTTGGCAACCTTTCCAAGACATAAAGACTAACCTGCTAAATAAATTAAGCGTGGGTACCTCCCTGGGATAATAATAATAATATGCCTAAGTAGGTACCTACTGGTTAGGACTTATTCTACCTGCAACTCAACCGGGGCAATGCCCCATCATGCAGGGTATAGGTATACAACAAGGCTCCCAGCTGTAGTGCAATAGGTTATTTTTAAATTACGTTTTGTATACATTTTTTTTTAGATTTTTGATCAAAAAATTGAAAATATGGCTCAGAGTTACTTTTCATTTTGTCCCACCCCACGAAAAAGTTATATTAACTAAATAGATTAGGTACCCAACATAAAGTCTATTTACCATTGCGCTATATTTTTACTTTTCAACTTAGGTATATAAGTACGACTTAGTCCCGTGCGTGAATATTTTATAAACATGTAAAAATCAACCAAATCGTCTCGGCTATTTTGATAATCATACCTAGTTACTAGTACTAGTACACCTAATAATTATAATAGGACATAAATACAATTTGTGGTTTATGAATCAAACAAATGATAGGATTTGATAGGACTGATTGACATACTTCAAAATACATTAGTCTAAAAACCAGGAAGTTCTAGTAACAGATATTTAATGCGTTACCTAATAATACTCCAATTATTGTTATTACAAAGACTGTATATTTATAATTATTATGAGTTAGTTTTTTTTATGTTTTAAATTTAACCCTTTATTCGTACTTTGGGATATGCCCATAAACTCCACCAAGCTGTCCCCACCAGTGGGGGATTAGTGGGCAGGCATGTTAGCCTTAAATAATACAAAAAAGTCATGAAAAAAGTATCCAAGTAACTTTATGACTAGACTAAGAAACGAAATTAAGCAACAACTAGCCTGCATAGTCTGTATAATTTATTTAAAAATGTTTTTGTGTTTATTCAAATCATCTGTCTTTATCAATAAGACGTAATCTCTCAAAAACAAAGACATAATTTTCATGAGAATAGCGTTCAAGGAAATATATTATTATTCATCCATAACGGGCGCGCGTGACATCAATTCGAATTTTGAATTCGCGAAGAACGCCCTGTGCGGCGCGCGCGCATCTTTATGACATAATCAGAATAGACGTGATACGAATTGATACACTTCCATTGTTTACGTTTTTATATCCAAGATATGCGCCCTTGGCCACGACACAATTGAATTGTTACACATATAGCCCATATATAGCCATAAACAGAAGCCTTTCTCACAGTTGGTGGCCGACACGTGTCATCGGAAAAAAGAAATGTCGCTACGATACGCAAGTTTTTATGCGAATAATATTGTGTTCATTAGATATCAAGAATGAATTGTCGTCAGCGTTTCACTTTACATTTATTGTTCTATCTATAGGTACTTTAATCCATGAGGACGGTCGATGTCATGTGTCGTTTACCTAACATTAAAAATTTAAAGCATTTATTGCAAACAGGAAAAGGACACTGTTGACTCTTCCAGTGATTCGGAATACGCCTTAAGTTATGTCAGTCAGTAATTCTGGCAATTCTTCGTTTTTCGGTACCTATGTACCTACTACCTAAGGTAGCGATGGGAGGCATTATCTTAATATATATAAATCTCGTGTCACAATGTTTGTCCTCAATGGACTCCTAAACTACTTGACCGATTTTAATCAAATTTGCACAGCGCGTGCAGTTTAATCTAACTTGAAAGATAGGGTAGCTTACATCTCAATTTATAGTCGCAATAACAAAAACCTTAGCCACAGCAACGCGTGGCCGTGTCTGCTAGTGTTATATGAAATGAGAAAGATAGAAGGTTACCATTAAATTGAAGTTGCAGCACGTTGCGGTTATATTTAGTGTTCCTAGAAATTGCATGAGGACGTTAAATGTACCTACCTATACGGTGTAATACTGTCTCAGAATACAATTATATTATGTACTATGTGTGGTATCCGTATTCCGTACTGTCTATGTAATTAGCCTATATTTTCATCAACATTGCATCCATCATCCAGTTCTTTGTTTCTTTGGCCAGCCTCCAGTGTCAGTTTCTCAGGCCGCCCAAGGGCCTCTGCAAGGGCGTGACTTAACGACTGCTATAAGTCGATAACAAGCGGGCCCGTGCCCTCCGTAGCACGGAGCGCTGGAAATCAGCACATAACTTACCAAAAGTCAGTGGTGCAGGCCGAGGATCGAGCCCGGTATCATTGGAATCTAAAGCGCACAAATTACCGCTGTGTCACCACCTCTCTCTCTTATCAGATCTATCATCCATTTATTATATCCTTTTTTATAATTTTATGTATTATGTAATATCAGTACAGAGAAATAAACGTAATAATGTTATTACAATAATACGTTTATTTCCAGGATATAAAATTACTGTGGAAGCATTAAATAAATATACAGACAATCCGAACAACACAAATACATTCCCATTTTCCATCACGATTCTAATCTTGCAATCAACAAAACACGTTTGCAATTTTCAGCATCCATATACATACATACTAATGTTATAAATACGAAAGCAACTCATCTGTTTGTCACCTTTCCACATTGAGCTAATATTTTCCACGACTATTCCACGGCTGAACCGACTTTAATGTAATTTTGGTATAGAGATACCTAGATTGGATCTTGCGAAGACGTAGGATACTTTTAAAATAGATAAAATTTGGTCCGCGCGTACGAAGTCCCGGGCGACAGCTACTAATTATATGATATTATTATATAATAAAGGTAATTATATAATAGCCAACGATTTAAATGTAGGTAGGTAGGCTCGTAATATAATCTGGATACTGTCTCGATATCTATAATAAGCAATAACAAATTCCTGGCGGCTATCAGGCAGCGTTTAGGAGGCGTTTTTATACTTAAATACATAGCATTGACCTAGGTCACTAGGTCCTAGTCTGCCTCGACCTAACCTAGATTTGTTGGTTGCCATTTTTGTAAACGTAGAGTTGGACGTAAGACTGTTAAGGCTTGGTTGTACTATGGTGGTTATACTGGTGGTACTGGCAATGGCCGCGAGCGCTTGAACTTCTAGTTTATTATTTATTGGAAAGAAGTGATAACGAAATTTAAAAAAATTGAAAAATGAACATTTGAAATTAGAAAATCGCTTCCTTTATAAAAAGCCCCGTTTATTGGTATAACTATCACGTGGTTTCATCATGGAATCTCTTAGTTATAGGTGACAAAATGCTATGTAGTATCCTTTGTGATTTTTTTCGAGCCAATTATTCGTAGTCGCGTTTCTGTCTTCCCCATCGTCTTTATTTTATGATCAATATTAACAACAAAATATTGTTTCACTCATAATTTTATATTTTAATTGGTTTTCTGAGCTTAAAAAACTTCGAAATTGAGTAAAACCTCGCTTTAAGACAGATGCATCAATCATTTTAAATCTAAACATAAATATTTGGAAAAAGAGTCTGCACCTACCTACTGTGGAATTTCCGTAGTAAAAATACAAATCAAATCCATAGTAGAAACTATGTCCATTCGAAACCAAAATTTGTAGCTAGCTATGCCATAACTTACTGGGTCTTATTATTCATAATATCGCTCCATATTGAGAGGATGGAATTGGCTGGTAAATCAGTTTCTTAGGAATATCTTTAACGGCGCAAGTTTAGGCCCACTGTATTGACAATACCTAGGTCACAGATTAAAGGATACGCGACCTAGGTCATGGCAAATGACTTACTTGATCTAGAAATGACATTTACCATTATGCTAACTGACCATATACATATTCCACATTACAGTGTATGTTGTTAATTAACAATAAAGTAGATGCTACTGAACTTGTTATTGGTCACGGTCATACATGGCATTAAATGGGCAGGTTGGTTTTGGTTATCATTATTTTAACATTTCTACTACATACAAACAAGTAGGTATGTCACAAAAGCTCGATAGCTCACACAGACCAGTGATTCTAGGCTACCATTGTCTGAAAACCGCATTGGAGTCGGTTCAATAGGTAGGTAATACCTACTTTTTACGTGATGAACAAGCAAACGAACAAAAAAAAATGTTTTACCTACGAATATTTTTGTTTAGTAGCTTAGTTTAACTTTCATATGCTCAGTTTCTGAGGTTTTTTTTATGAGTAGGTAGTTTATCTATTCAATAGAGCTATTGGTTCGACAGCATTAGAAAAAATGTGTTTCTGAGGAACGCAACGTAAAATAACATTGTAAATTTCTTTTATTCACAGCCAAAACTGATAAGCGCAGCGGGCTACCCATCAGAAAAGCACCGGGTGACCACTCCTGATGGGTACTCCCTACAGATGCACAGGATCCCGGCCGGGAGACGGACGGCCAGGAGGTCGGAGACAGGGAAGGGGAAGAAGGCAGTCTTCGTGATGCACGGCCTCATGGGCAGCAGTGGGGACTTCGTCATTATGGGACCGAACAGAAGCCTTGGTGAGACTTTTCAAATGTTTATCGGGTGAGGTGGTGCTGGACGTCGGCCTCTGCTGCCAGTTTGTCCACGGAGGTAGGTATAGTCCTAGTGTCGCCACTTGCTCCGTCACGACTGGCGGCAGGGAGTGATAGCAACCCGCACACAACTTGGGAGAGTCAGTAGATCCAGCGATTAGCGCTGGAATCTTTTTCTATTTCGTGGGGACTCCTGGCTCTTGTGTGTCCACCGGCAGCCACATGCTATTTTATTGGTTACCAGTGGACAGAAGCCACATGACGCCAATACTTGCAATCACAGGCAATCACAGGCATCAAGGCATCAACAAATCACAGGCAAAAACAGGTCCTTAAATATATCACGCCATCCGCCAGTAATCCAGTCTACCTCTCTAGACTTCAAGTGACTACTCATGACTATTGCAAGAGATCTTCTTTACGGTAATCACTGTCTCTTCTATGGTTTCAGCGTACATCTTGGCGGACGCCGGATATGACGTTTGGCTGGGAAACCTACGTGGGAACGTCTACTCAACACATAACAAACTAACGAGAACAGATCCAGAATTTTGGGAGTTCAGGTACTACTGCTCCCTTCCTGCCGCTCCCGTAGCACACAGACACCAACACTGCCTCTAATTAAGTTTTCAGTAAAGAGCTGATAGCAGGCGAGATGGACAGTAAGATGCCCTACTACGAAAGTTTTACAACGATGTTTTCTTCCACTGCTTATACGAAGGTTCCACTGGTTTCTTATACCGAAACGTCCAAGCTCATTTCGTGTCCTTAGTTAGTTTTGATCCCTCGGAGTGCCTGGCTATACCAATGATTGACCAACCATCACTTCGATTTTAGGCGACATTATTGTGTTCCGGTTTGAACGGCACTATTATTAGCGAAAAATTACTGGGTATATAATAGACTTAGGAACCACTGTCCCGAGACGAGCTCAGCACAGTGTCGCGCAAGATTTAGTACGTACATACTGCAACTGTTATTGGTATGGCGTTTACCATTACCTGCTCTTCTCGTTGCTCGCTAAGACTTAAAAAAAGACAAGCCTATTCAACTGAGTGAGATCCCCTTTGCTTCCAGTTTCCACGAGCACGGCAAGTACGACGTTCCGTCGATGATCGACAAGGTCCTCGACGTGACCGGTCTACCCAAGTTGCTCTACGTCGGATACTCCATGGGCACCACCAGCTTCTTTACCATGATGGCCCAGCGGCCGGAGTACAACGCGAAGGTGGTGGCGTTCGTGGCTCTAGCGCCGGCCGTCTACTTGGACACTATCAGGGGCTTCGCAACCGTGGTGCTGAAGACGCTTAACGTTCCGGTGAGTTTTAACGTTTCGAAAGTCAGTAGATTTGTCCTAGCTTCTGTATTTTGCAGCGTATGAAATGTAAATCACTGTTTACTTTTGCGAATGCG
Source organism: Hylaea fasciaria (assembly GCA_905147375.1). Classification (NCBI taxonomy): domain Eukaryota; kingdom Metazoa; phylum Arthropoda; class Insecta; order Lepidoptera; family Geometridae; genus Hylaea; species Hylaea fasciaria. The sequence continues at coordinate 9,220,844 of LR990211.1, read as the reverse complement.
TAAGGACTAAGGATATAGGTTTACGAATTTGTACGAATTTGTATATTCAACTATTCATCATGATTTTCCATCGTTACGTGCTTCGAAGGGCACGTTAAGTCACGATTGTTATCGATTGATAGCATTCGCACGTCAGAGGCTCTGGGTTGGTCTGACAATGTCTGACACTAGAGATAGACACAGCCTCATTCGACAAACAACAACAGCATCAGTATTTGTTTTGTTCAATACAAAACCCAATCTCATAGGTCTGGACTTTCTATTTTGTTTTTAAATTCATTCAGATACTGATATCTGTGAGCTTCTTTGGGTTTAATCTCTTCAAAATCAAGGGTATTGTTGTATCCTTATTTCACACCGAAAGGAATGTTCCTCTTTATTTTAGTCTGACACGTTCCACGATATTGTTTTAAAAATCAGCTTGGTTATTCTTCTTTCTCTCGCAAAGGAATGTTTCTTGTTCTTTCTTTCTTTCATTCTGACAAGCCCCTTTTTCCCAGAACACGATGCGGGAGCGGGGGATGATCTCGGCAACTCTTCGGCCGGAGTTCCTAGACTTTATCTTCAGCAGCGTGTGCACCGCGCGGAACCCCAGGGAAGACATGTGCATGTCCATGGTATACTCGCTGGTGGGCGAGGACTATGAGCAGAATGATGCAGTGAGTTTCTTTTTTTAATTATTTACTTTTTTTTTATTTCGGCTAGCATGTGACATCGGACCACATGACGGACGATGCGGTCGGACATGGTAAGCAAGCTAAACAAAAATGGGATAAGCTCTAAATTCAGGAGCTAGGCAATAGGTTTCCTGCTGATTATTATTGTATTATGTTGAAAGATTTTCGGCTCAGGCGGCGCATTTATAGAGTAGGTACCTAATGACAAAAAACCAGCCAAGTGCTAGTCTGACTGACTTCCGCCCGTAGGGTACAAATGAAGTGTGTTGTATGGGAGCCCCCTTAAATATTTATTATTGTTTTTTGATATTGTGTTGTTATAACGGCAACAGAAATACATCATCTGTGAATATTTCAACTTATAATTGTCATCTTTCCAGGAGCTGTCTCCAGTAACAATGGCTAGAATGCAACCAGCGTCATGGAGGCACCTAGAACATTTCGGGAAGATCGCCATCACAGGTACATCTTAAGGTTTTAGGGCAACAATACCTCCTCAGTGGTGACAACTTCTTGGGAGAAGCTTAGAAATCAGTGGTGAGATTTGAATGTCCGAGCCCCGGAAAATCTAGGCATAGGCAATGTTGTCAGCCTGCATTGACGATTGGATTTATAACAAAATTTTTGGTTATTTTATGAGATTGTGTGTTAATTTAATGAACTTTTTAGGGAACCGTTGAGAACTACCTAGACTAGTATTATTAAAAGTTTTATTATATTAATTGGATATTTGTATAATTACAGGAGTATTCACATCATGGGAAGATGGGCTATGGGGTGCAGTGAAGCCCTACAACTTGTCCAACGTAAAGGTGCCAGTCAGTCTACTTTATGGTGAAAATGATCAACTCACGGAGAAGTCTGTAAGTGTCCACATTACGTAATAATGCGAAAATTAAAATGCTAATTTGAAAAAGTGCTGAAACAATTTTGGTGGCATGAACTCTACAAATGTTATATGCCCAGTTTAAATAAAATATCCCATGTGTTTAATATATTATATATGTGATGAAAGGTAACTTTTATTATAATCCAATGTTTTTGTTTACAGCAAGTAATGAGGCTAGCCCACGAGTTGAATGAAACCCAAGTGCTAGAAGAGGTCCGCCCCGGCTGCTCGTGGCCCAAGTTCAACCACTTGGACTTTGTCTTCGCCAAAGATGTGGGGAAATTGTTAAATAAACCGTTAGTTGGCCATATAGACCACCTTTACAATAAATATGGTTCAAAATAGTTTTGGTTTTTTATTCTATGTCCAACTTTTATCCTTCTTTCACACAAAATTGGGTTTCAGACGAAGAAGTATAAGGATTGGGACAGGAACAGGTTCTGAAAATGGAATAGGAATGTTAAATAGGTGATAATAGATACAGAACAGTGCGGGAAATTAGGCACAGAGGCAAACAATAATTTCTTATTTACTCTGAAAAACTTCTAGGCTGCTGTCTTCAACGCCATTTGCAGACAAGAAATTATGAATTTTGGAATATTAGGGTGTTAAATCTGGGCATGTGGAACGATGTAGTCTCTGCCTACCCCAACGGGAAAAGGCATGACTGTATGTATGTGTGTGTAGGGTGTTAAACTTACCTTATTCATTATTGTGTTGCTTACTGGGCGTACTAGGCTGCTTAACACAAGGATCCTGACAGCCCAGTAGTTCCTGCAGCCTTCCTTATTACAATGTAACAATGTGTAACTGGAAATCCTGAAAATGTTAAAACATTTGTATGTTATATTAATTAATTAATATTAATTACTGATTATTCCGTCTTACAAAGTTAAAATAGATATTATGTGTGAGACGAGTTTTGCAGATAAATTTGAGTGTGGAATCCTCAAGAAAAGAAATACTACGTAAGACGTGGAATTTTTGTTTTTACCGGATTCCGGTTCCGGTTAGCAAACTGTCAACACGTACGTTAGTGGCCTCCACGAAAACAAGTGATTTTTAATGCAAATAGTTCATATCGAGAGAAGTGGAAACAGTGAGAGGTGCAAATAACTAACAAATACCATTCCGAGAATAAAAACAAAGTGTAAATAACAAGCATAATACAAAAAAAGTGTACGGCAAAACTTGCAAATTATAACCTAAAAACTACTCATACCAACTTAACAAAAAACAGTGACAACCGTACAAAACAAAACAAACAGATCAAACGACAACAACAAACGTTAAGTGACAGTGACAGATATAGGGTTGCCACAATAAACGAAGAAAACACCCTAACCATGGATAAAAATACCGAGTTGCTGTTTTCGAAGCTCGACGAAAAATTAAATCAACAAACTCTAACTATAACAACAGCAGTTACCAAAAACGTAATGGAAGCTTTAGATGTGAAAATGAAAGCCTTGATGGAGGAAAATAAATCGCTCAAAGCTAAGACAAACGAACTAGAACGCAAAATAATAAAATTCGAAAACGAGAAACGCAAAAACAACCTAGTTTATTTTGGCCTGGAAGAGATAGGTAAAACGGAATGTGAACTTGTAGACTACATAAAAGAGATAACAATTGGTACAGGGGTGCCTTTAGAGAGCCAAGAAATCAGTAATGTATACAGGATCGGAAGATGGACAAATGAAAAAAATCGGCCAGTAGTGGTCACCTTCACCACTTTATGGAAGAAACACACAATAATGAAAACCAAGGCTGACTTGCCAATAGGAATATATATCAAAGAAGATTTCTCCAAAGAAGTATTGGAAAAACGAAAACAGTTGCAGCCGCAAGTTGAAGAAGAGAAGAAAAAAGGAAATATAGCATTTCTAAAATACGACAAAATAATAATAAAATCACCATCGCAACAGGAGAAAAACCGTGACAAAAGAAAAAGGGAAGAGTCTGGTTCACCAAACATACAAACACAAAAGAAAACCAACTTACAGCCCAAGCCTGTAGTAAGAGGGGCAACAAAATCAACAACCAAAGAAGTCCTCAAACCTGGCATACTTAACTACGTCGAACGCGGAGGATCTGCATCAATACCAGGAACCTCAAAAAACTAATAACCCACAACAAAACCCGGAACCGACAAAAACAAATAAACGCAACTACAACATTACAAACATCACAACCAAGGCTCCCAATACGGCTGGTCCCCGAGGGAGTACTAGACCGGAACCCTCCAGCAAAAAGAAGAGATACATTCAACATTGCAACACTGAACACAAGAACATTAAGAAAACAAGAAAGCTTACTAGAGTTAGAAAAGGCGCTACAACATATAAACTACGACATTTTAGGAATTAGCGAAATGAGAAGATTGGATGAAAAAACTGTAGAATATGAAAATTACATTCTATACCAAAAAGGCGAAACAGCGGGCCAAAGAGGAGTGGGCTTCATTATTAAAAAAACATTGAAAAACAACATACAAGAACTGATAGGGATCTCTGACAGACTAGCAATACTGAACATTAATATGCCAAACTACAGAAAACCATGGACAATTGTACAAGTATACTCACCCACAGAGCTAGCTCTCAATAGTGATATCGATAAATTTTATAATAACTTATCAGATATTGTAAAGGAATACCACAATAACTGCATAATAGTTATGGGAGACTTTAATGCCCAAGTTGGTACCAGAGAAGCTGGCGAAGAGCAGATAATGGGAAAACATGGACATGGCAAAAGGAGCACAAATGGGCAAAAACTAATCGAATTTTTACTCCAAAACAACTTAACACTACTCAATTCAGTCTTCAAAAAGAATCCCAAAACGAAATGGACATGGACATCACCGGACGGGAAATACAAAAACGAAATTGACTACATTATAACTTCCAACCCAGAGTTCTTTGAAGATACACACATAATACAGAATTTAAATTTTAACACAAACCACCGTATGGTACGATGCTGCCTAAAAAAACAATCAACAAAACCAGTGAGAAAAAGCATAAAAAACAGATTTCAGCCTCTAGAACAATATGGAAAAACCATTGATCCCCAGAATGTCAGTAACTTGCTAGAAATAGTAAACTCAGACTTAGGGGTACTAGAAAAATATGATCACATAGACAAACACCTATCACAATTGAAAATAGTAAATGTAGCTAAAGACACCAAGTTTAGCACAAAGACGATGGAGCTCCTAGAAGAAAGAAAAACACTAATTAAAAACAAGACAAACAGTAAAAAATATCACAACAAAATATCTAGCATAAGCAAACGTATCCGGGAAAATATAAGAAGAGATAGAAAAACAAAGAGAATGGAAAAATTGGAAAACGAAATTCAAAAAACAGGAGGAACAAAAAAAGCTCTGAAGGAACTAAAGGAACATGGAAAGGAATGGATACCGAAACTAATCAACAATACATCCAAGCAAGTGACAAATCGCAGAGAGATACAGAAGATTGCCACAGAATACTATAGAGCCCTTTATTCTAGCACAGAAGCAAATTCTGAAAACACTATGGACGAAGCACCAAACACAGGAGATGGTTATGTTCCACCAATATTAACACAGGAGGTAGAAAAGGCCATCAAATCACAAAAATTAGAAAAAGCTATGGGACCTGACAAAGTTCCAAATGAACTGATGAGAGGTACAATAGAGGAGCTTAGCCCAATTTTGACCAAGATATTCAATGATATCTTAATAACAAACACCATCCCGGATCAATGGGGAGAATCACATATTATTCTTCTGTACAAGAAAGGGGGAAAGGAAAACATTGGAAATTACAGGCCAATTAGCCTCATATCAAACATATATAAAGTATTTGCAAAGGTAATTTTAGAAAGAATAACAAAAGTTTTGGATGAAAACCAACCTATTGAACAGGCAGGATTCAGAAAGAACTACAGCACAATAGATCATATCCATACAATTAAACAAGTCTTAGAGAAATACAATGAGTACAAGAAACCTTTATATATCTCATTTATTGACTATTCCAAAGCTTTTGACAGTCTAAACCATAAATACATCTGGCTAAGCCTAAGAGAACAAGCAGTGGAAGAAACTTATGTAAAAGTTATCAAATCCATCTATAGAAAGAGCAAAAGCTGCATAAAACTAGAATCTAAAGGTGATCCATTCCCTATAGACAAAGGGGTGAGACAAGGGGACCCAATATCTCCTAAACTATTCAATGCTGTGCTAGAACATATATTTAGGGACCTGGATTGGGAGGGATATGGGCTTAATATCAACGGTAGTAAATTAAACCATCTAAGATTTGCAGACGATATTATCCTGTTTGAAGAAGATCCCAAGAAACTTGAAACCATGTTACAATCGTTAGCAGTCAAAAGCAGAGAAGTAGGACTGGAAATTAATGCAAGCAAAACAAAGCTGATGACTAACTCCACAGAAGTTCGCATGGAAGTCTACGGTAATAGCTTAGAATATGTAAAGGAATATGTTTACTTAGGACAAATTATCTCCCCTGAGCATTCCATGTCTAAGGAAGTGAACAAAAGAATTGCTTGTGGATGGAAAAAATACTGGTCCCTGAAAGAAATAATGAAGAATAAAGATATACGCATGAATACTAAGAGTAAGACATACAACACCTGCATTCTCCCTTGCATAACATATGGGTGCGAAACATGGTCGCTAACCAACAAACATAGGGAAAGACTAGTAAGTTGTCAAAGGGCAATGGAAAGAAGCATGCTAGGAATCAGGCTAAGCGACAGAATCAGTAATCTGGAGATAAGACAGAAAACCAAAGTGAAAGATATAATAAGACATATAGATCATTTGAAATGGAGTTGGACAGGACATATGCTTAGATGCAAAGCCAACAAATGGAGCCAACAGGTCACGCTATGGTACCCAAGAGAAGGTACCAGAGGAAAGGGTCGCCCAAAAGTAAGGTGGATGGACGATATAAGTCAAACCCTGGGGCCGTACTGGCCCAGAGTAGCTAGTGACAGGATACAATGGAGAGAGCTGGAGGAGGCCTATGTCAAAAGACACGCCGAAATAAGGGATATAATATAAAGAGAAACAGTTAAAATCAAATAATTTATTCTATTACCAACACAACTAATGTTTATAACCAATTTTCGGAATAAAAAGGCTTTATTATTTATTATTAAATCTGGGCATGTGGAACGATGTAGTCTCTGCCTACCCCAACGGGAAAAGGCATGACTGTATGTATGTGTGTGTAGGGTGTTAAACTTACCTTATTCATTATTGTGTTGCTTACTGGGCGTACTAGGCTGCTTAACACAAGGATCCTGACAGCCCAGTAGTTCCTGCAGCCTTCCTTATTACAATGTAACAATGTGTAACTGGAAATCCTGAAAATGTTAAAACATTTGTATGTTATATTAATTAATTAATATTAATTACTGATTATTCCGTCTTACAAAGTTAAAATAGATATTATGTGTGAGACGAGTTTTGCAGATAAATTTGAGTGTGGAATCCTCAAGAAAAGAAATACTACGTAAGACGTGGAATTTTTGTTTTTACCGTCAGTATAGGTAATTCACCACACGAAAGCGAAGCACCTAGGTACTTTCGCTGGGCGCCGATGCTGACGCTGCTAGTACGCTGTAGTGCTACATAGTACATTCTTTTATCAGACACAGTCGATAGATCACCAGCATGGATTATTCAACCACTACGCAGGATTCACTACGTCCAGATAAGTAACAGGCAAAAATTATGCATGCTAAACATGAAAAAATTCAATTCGTTGCGAGATAAAACATATTTCTACAATCTAAACAAACAAACCAAACCAAATTTTTATTTTTTTGTTTTAGTAATGGCTTCACACGGTTTGTGCATATAGCCAGTGTCAAGTGTTTTATTTTAAGTATTTCTTATTTTCACATTAAGAAAGTCACAGCTATGTTATAGCAATCGTGGTCAAGTACCTAGTCAAGTCAATTATTTACATCGTCAGTCACGATTCAGTAAAGTAGTGGATGCTTTACTGAAGCTTCCTAGGAGTTTTGGAAAAAATGTGAAATGACACGTTTTTTGAGTTTATATCATTCGCCTACACTCGTGCACGTTAACGAACACTTAATGGTTAATATTCCACCAATATTACACATTAACACTCGAAGAAACACAAGTTTGAGCTAATAATACAAAACCAACAACGTCTCACTATCGGATTCCCGCCAAAACTCACCACCCCATAAGGATTTCATTTAATGCTCAGATTACCTACTCTTTCAATGTCAGTTTCCTGAAAATAGTTAGACGTCAATGTCAAAAATGAGGACTAAATCAACGTCAATAGAAAATAAATCTATTTTTTAAGTCTTAGTGGAAATCAGAAAACAAGACGTTGTTTATTTTGTCTAGGTACGTCTACCTACTTACCTACTTAGGTACGGCTTGTAGTTTTCTTTGAAACTCTTCGAGGAATTAATAATATCCAATTGAAACTTGTATTAATTCTTTGGGGTGGAATATTAGGAGAAATTGAGATCGATTACAGTACAAACATAACTTGGTTACATGTACAAACCATGCCAAGCCAAAATTAAAAGAAAACGTAGCTCACTCACGCGTCACTTAACTATTAATGTCAGATACGGCATTTATTTCTAAACAGCATTAGAAAGAGATAGCTTTCGGCTCAATCATAAAGTGCGACAGAAAAGCACTGTTTTTGAAATACTTCTAGCTAGACAAAATTAAATTATCCATCCGGCTCAAAATTTCCAAGAGGAATTTTCTTTTTAGAAGATCTAGTACATAGAAAATTAAATTAATAAAATAAACAGTTACAGGAAGCAGTGAACGTGGAGTTTTCAATGATTTATAAGCTCGTATGATATAAAATAATCATGGATCTTCACAAACCCGTCGATCTTAACAAGGTATGTGTCTATTTTAGGTTTTGTTGCTTTCTATTCAATGACCAGAATGTTTCAGTAATGTTTCGCTTTTCTATCTGCAGACTTATGAAGATATGAGTGCCGATGAGAAACTGAGGTAAGACTACATTCATAGCTCAAGGTATTTTATGTTCTTCAAGTCTGAGTGCCAATGAGAAACAGGTAAAACTACATTAATAACTCAAGGTATTTCATGTTCTTCTAGTCTCAATTGTTAAGTTATGACCAAAAAACCTAGATTAAGTAAGTACTACCGGTCTAATAACAGCAACCGTGTTGTTCTATAAGTGGCATAACATATGGAGTCTAAAACAACAGTTCAACGCAGGTACCTAATATAAATGATGATAACAACTGGTTGATAAGCTCTATGTACTTACTACCTATCACCATCTATATTATGTTACTCATTACCGTAACTATTAGTGTTTTACCTATCTAGAAAAGTAAACACTGCACCATGATATTATTCATCTTTGTGATGTAGGCAGGCTAATACTTGTTAGAGGTTTCATTAAAATGTAGAATATAAGTCTAATCATCATCATCATCATCCTAATAATCGACTCGCTATTCGAACACAGGCTTTCCCTCAAACTTGGGAGTAAGGTATCGTCCATGCTTGCCCATTGCGGCTCGGTGGATAGAGTAGGTACTAGGTATCATAGCTATTCGAGGATGTCTCAGTTAGGAAAGGGCGGAAAAACACCTTCCGAGCCATTTAGAGTAAGTCAAGAAAGTTCAGTCCTACCATTCTTGGTGTTACATGATCTTAAAGGCTGCACGGCAGAATCTGGTGTGGAATTTTAGTAAATCAATTTCTTATGTACCATCCTTGTCTATCTGGCTAGGCTACTCCTTTTACCATGATATTTAAAACATTTAACTGTGCAATATTTGTAAAACATGAACATACAGGGAAGTGATAGCAAAACTAGAGGATAAAAACGAAAAAATAGTTTAATTCATTTTCCTGTTTACACAAAAACCTTGATAAAAGTAATAAAAGTAGAGAGATTCAATAAAAAAAAGATGTGCACTTTTTCTGATGTCTTTCCATGACATTGACTATGTAGTATGTACGCAGTTGCGCTATATTGTCTTAGGTGTTTTATTGTTATTTGTATTGCTTTACAGCAGTAAATGGTAGTAGATTTATTAAGTATCTGCACATTAGCTTTTGTCAAAGCTAAATTATTGATTATCAATATTGCTCTTGTATGTTAAAGACAATGGAATCATCTAATTATTTAGGATTTATTTAGGAACGAGACTAGCAACACATTTACTCCATGTGATACACGACACCAGCTTATAACATTGCAATGCTGCCCAGAACATTGTACTTATTGCAAAATCGTAGAATTTTCATATGGAACACAGTAATGTTTCCAAACTACTGCTCGGCGGATCAATATCCAGCGAAGGTACTTCCCTGCACAAATTCTTGCTGATGACATCTACCACTACTACTTTAGTCGTGAAATTCTAGCCTATAATCTATAATATAAAGTATTAAAAAACGACATGGTTCAAAAGTTATCACAATATTACACCCTTTCAGGTATGATCATCAGAAGCTGCACGAGCTGCACCGAGGGCACGAGTCGATGCACACCACTATGGTGCTGATCCTCATTGTGACCCTGATCGTGGCCCAGGTCATCGTAGTGGAGTGGAAAAAACGGCATTACAAGTCCTACGCTGTAAGTTCTAAGTCTATTCCGGGTACTGTAAAACTGTATATCCCGAAACTGTACACTGAAACTGAAATGTAAAGAAGATTTGTGTTCCATTCTAGTTCTTCACGATGATGGCGATGTGGTCGATACCGGTGGTGATGAGCGCGCGGAACCACTGGTGGCGGTTCATCACCATCTGGAGCATCTTCACGCTGCTGACTGTGATTGTGATACGCAAATCCAGTGTCAAGCCCATGTCTGTCACAACCCCGAGGTATAAGCAGCCGACGCCCCTCGGGCTTCCGAGGGCGTGTTAAGCCGTAGTATCGATTGAGACCTGTAGTTAATCCAATAAGTAAAATTTATTAATGTGTAATAGTAGATATCACATCACACACCTAGATAATTCGCCAATATTCGATAATATTCGCCAAAAACCTACAGTTTACGACATAGCTCTCAGTGTTTGCAAGCTGAAGTGGGAGTGGCTATGCCACATCGCTCGTAGAACTGACAACAACACGGAGAAGAAAGGTTCTAGAGTGGCGACCACGGACTGAAAGACGCAGTGTAGGTAGGCCTCCCACTAGATGCGCCGACGACATCAAAAGAGTCGCAGGCGACCGGTGAATGCAAGTGGCAAATTGTCGTTCTGTGTGGCGGTCTAAGGGGGATCTGTGTTCAACAGTGGACGTCTTCAGGCTGATGATGATGATTACGATGATGATCTAGATAATTAGCTAAGTACATAAAGAAAAATAAAGGTATGTTATTGTACAACCAAAACCAAAACCTTACAATTTCCAGATTGGTATACAAATGGTTCTACTTCATATACAAGATATCCTGCTTCATCGGCGTCGTGGGCTACATCGTGATGATGCTTACATTCTTCGGAGTCAACCTGGTGTTCGGACACAAGCCGCAGCAGTGGATGGACGTGGGGCTGATGCTGCTGTTCTATGGACTGTACTTCGGGGTGCTGGGCCGTGACGTTGCAGAGTACTGCTCGGACAAGATGGCTGCTTCGATAGGGGTGAGGAATGTCAATTCAATGATCCTATTTGTTAGCATCACAATGTTTACTTGGAGCTGTGTGAAAGTAGCCTTAGTTGCTCCTCATAACATCAGCTATCTGCCGCTGAAAGTCGAACCAGCCGTTTCTGAGATAAGCCCAAACAAACAGGGTGACAAAAATTTGCATTGAGTATTTTAAAAAGCTGTTATTTTGTTAGTACAAACAGTTTTTTCGTATAAATGTATATGTATTTATAGATGTCTTGTTTGCCAGTACTACACCAAAGAGGGGATCCCGACGAGGCAGCTGGAAAGCAACGTGTGTGCCGTGTGCGGCTGCCAGCTCCTAGTCGACGTCAATGAGGAGGGAGTCCTCGGTATGTGCGCCAAGCAGTAATGTGTGTGATAAACACAGCACACTTTAACGGCCGAAATTAATAATCAGTCCTAATCCAAATTATGCTATCTGAGATTGATATCACAATCCATTTTTAGGGTCAAACGTGCCAATAACCGATCCGTGGATTAGTTTAGAAAGGCAAACAGATTGGAGATCGATCAAACGATAGGCAGCAACCCATGATCGATTTCAATCTTGGATAGGAGATACAATATGAATTTCGGGCGTTAATGATCACCGATAAGTCTATCGTTGTCTCTATCCGGCACTAAACAAATGACAAAGACAGCAATACATTTATCGGTTGGTCAAAGGTAAATAGGGGTTCGGAAACCTGGCATTAGTCAATAATAATTGCCTGGAAGACGCAGTGTAGGCAGGCCTCCCACTAGATGGGCCGACGACATCAAAAGAGTCGCAGGCAACCGGTGGATGCGAGTGGCAAGTTGTCGTTCAGTGAGGCGGTCTAAGGGGAGGCCTGTGTTGAGCAGTGGACGTCTGCAGGCTGATGATGAATTGCCTTCCACAGAGAACACATACAAGCTGACCTGCGGCCATGTGTTCCATGAGTTCTGCATCCGTGGATGGTGCATCGTGGGCAAGAAGCAGACCTGCCCTTACTGCAAGGAGAAGGTGGACCTCAAACGGATGTTTACCAACCCGTATCCTTTGGCAACAGATCACCTTAAAAAATTTTTGGGTGTTGTAGAAATTCGTTATTTATATGAAAGAAATTTTGCAGGATGTTGTACATATTTATTTTATTTTCATGGCTGTTGCCTGAGGGTTTCGCCTCGCTCCTGAGCAGCTCCATATTATGGAGATGGTCTCCCTGGCTCGGTTTCGCATGGCCGTTTTGAATTTGTGAGATTTGATAAGCTTTTGTAGTGTTGGCGTTCACGTCATCAGCGTCGTCGTCGGTGTCTTCAGTAGAGCCAGCACGAATCACTATCGAGAATGTATGCGAATCGTTAACGGAAAAAATTGAATGAGATTTGATAGCGCCCTTGCTATAGACAAGATGCGCACGCGAACGGTTACTTTTTTATGTAATTTTTTTAAACGTAGCTCCACACTAGGATTGCTCCTGTATCGTGGGTACCGCTTACAGACATATAATTTCACATACACACCCAGACCGGAAACAAACATTTGTGGATCGCACAAATATTTGTTCCGAGCGGGAATCGAACCCGCGACCCTAAGCGCAGCAGTCCGATTACTCGACCACTATGCCAAACGAGCCATCGAAAACCTTGATCAATTTGATACGTTAAAAAATTTCCTACTGATGAAATCTAAAACAAATTTGACAGTTGAAGTATATTGAATACTTTCTCGATAGAGGTTCGTGGTCTCCCTACAGGGTCGGCGGTGGCGTCGTCAGGGTTGGTGTTTATGACGTCAGTGTCAGCGCATCTGGCTCGAAAATGTTAATATTCCCGGTAGTCACCACTGGCTCCGTCACCATTGGCGACAAATGGGATAAAGCCCCATACATTGCCACTGGCAATAAATGGGAAGAAGTTCCCTATAGTTACAAACCGCCTAGAAGGGTGGGCTCGGTAATTTATAATTTATTTTGTGTTATAAAATGTCTACTAACATTTATTATTTATTTACTTTACAAAAACCTTTTAGGTAGGTACTTTTAAACATTTCTACAAACAATTCGTAAAATTAGTCTTAAAATAGAATTGCCAACAAATCCTTAACAGTGGTACAGCTGGGACCGCCCCCACATCATGTACGGTCAGCTCCTGGACTGGATCCGCTGGCTGGTGGCCTGGCAGCCGCTCATCCTGTTCCTCGCGCAGGGCCTCAACTGGCTGTTCGGGCTCGAATGATGGCTCCAAGAGCCCCGAACCTGATGCTGCACCCTCGTACGGAGACGCGTTACCGCGTCAGGTCCTGGACAGGGAAAGTGTTGGAGTGCTGTGTGATGACTCAATGTGTATATCAGAAGTGACATTTGGCTATAAAGACCTTCGCTTAAGTGTTGAATAATCGTTTGGATGTTTAAAACTGTGGAGTGTTTAACCGTTTCACACTCGTCACACATAACCACAGGTATATAAGAGGGAGCAGACCAGGTATTACAGTGAGGCCAGAAAAAAATAATTCAGGCAAGGTCGAACTAAGTGCTCGAACATTCTTACTCGCGGGCGCGGGCGCGAAATATCAAACATAAATGGTGTAGGTACTATACAAGTGTTCACGTACAAATCGCATGTGCGGTCTAAGCCACGTCTACCGCGCCCGCGCCCGCGAGTTACCGTGATCGAGCACAACTATGCATACATTTTTAAAACTTAGATTATAATTCATGTTGAACCCGCCCTAATATTTTTACAATAGAATGAGCTGTCAAAACGTCGCCAGTGTCACCCATCAATATGGCGTTCGGCTTTACGTATTCCCTAGATATCTGTATGTCCGGTCTGCTGCTTCTTATATGTCTGTGTACAGAACCTTGTGGCTGATCTGGCTGACCGCACATGCGCTCATAGACCTCTATCGCTTGTACACAGTGAGCCGCTTCTAGCTCGCGCTCGCTCGCGCGATAGTGACCCATGTGCAGTCAGCCTCAAGGTTCACATTCAAGTTTGAAGGCACTATTTTTTTTTTATTTCATAAATGGATACATGAGTTGAGGTTAATTAAGGAACATTACCAAAATGAGCTGTCTCCTGTATTGAGTACACTTTGTATTATTGCGCGTTTCTAGCTAAGTTTAATTATTATTAGATAAGTGATTTTAAAAAGTGTTTAGAACAAATTTATAATCTGCATTTTCTTTTTGCAGCAAGGGATAGTATATTATTTTGGGAACGCATACTAACCTGACGAGTGCCGTGCAAGATGGGGGTGTAAAGTTCTTGGAACAGTTATGGACAGGCACGCTTACTATCAGACGAAAAACCTGGAGTGAAATTCTTGCGCATAAATATTTGGACATTGTTGAAACGAAATGTGTATTGCATAATATCTCGCAATGGATATGGAGTTCACGGAAATCGTTATCTATTCTTGCCGCGATAAAAATTGTGTACTTACCTCGTAAATGTAGGGAATTTTTGAGCGGTTCATAGTCAATTTTTTTAAATAGATTTATGAAAATCTTTAATTTATATCAAGTCTGAAGTTTATAAGAGTCCATTGTGCAACTCGTCTCGCCACTCAATTGTAAATAAACAATAACTCCATAAAGCCTTTTTATATGGTTTTTCGGTTTCCGTAACTAAATGGTAATACGGGAACCTATTACTAAGACTACTGTCCGTCTGTCCGTCTGTCACCAGGCTGTATCTAATGAACCGCGATAGTTACAGTTGAAATTTTCACTAATGATGTATTTCTGTTGCCGCTATAACAACAAGTTATACTAAAAACATAATAAAACACATATTTAAGGGAGCTCCCATACAACAAAAGTATTTTTTGGCGTTTTTATAAGTATTGGTACGAAACCCTTCATTATAATATTATTTTCAAAGCTGAACGAAGATGACTTACAAGTTAAAGAACAGACGTAGATGTAGCAGTAGCATTCATGTTTGATGGGTTTTCTGGTTTGATTTAAGGAACCCTGAAATTGTCTCGTGCTCTCGTCTAATTTGGCTTCGAATACGATAAGTAGTATAATAAAGGGGTTTCAAATGTGTTTTCCAGCTTGTATTGTTATTCTTAATATCTTATGTATTTGTAAATATGTACCTAATATAAATTTGAAAGGTTTTAAATTATATACTTACAGCACTGTACATAATATTGAGTTATTCGTAAAGTATGTAAATAAATAAAGTATTCTAGTTAGGGACTTATGTTTCTTCTAAATATACCAAAACAGTCATTGTATTTGTATTAAATAAACTGTTAATTAGTATTTAAACGGGTCTAATTCGCGCACAAACGAATATCAAAATATATAATTTTGACATACCTCGACGTGTGCGCGAATTAGACCCGTTTAAATACTAATTAACATGTATTCAGTTCGCGAAAGTTTAAGAACTTAATAAACTGGTTTTTATCGCTTTTGTTTAAAGATATGAATCATTTACTTGATAATGTGTGAACTTTCAATTGGATGTACAAACCATGATTAGATATATATATACCACAGAAAATAAACATGATATATATGTAAAGAAATAAATCATAATTTATAATAACAAATAAATATAATGTTAAAAAATAATTTATGATGTTAAATATAAGTATGTCAGTCAGATACGTGTTCCTTGTTTTATTCAGTAGTCAATTCTTGATAAATAATGAACTCAAATAAATAATGATTGCATTTAATTTATTTCGCATTTACTGTCGACACTGTAGTAATAAAACATCTGTACCCCTAGTATGCGTTATTACTAGCTCGACATAGTAC
The DNA here is from genome assembly GCA_905147375.1 of Hylaea fasciaria. NCBI lineage: Eukaryota > Metazoa > Arthropoda > Insecta > Lepidoptera > Geometridae > Hylaea > Hylaea fasciaria. The sequence continues at coordinate 9,204,838 of LR990211.1, read as the reverse complement.
GCGTCAACTAGCGCTTTTATATGAAGATCCTGTACTGCGCCCCTACCGGTGCGTTTATGAACGAAAAATCTTAATACAAAGAGGCTAGTTGACGCGTACTATGTCGAGCTAGTAAAACTCATACTCAGGGCACTGTTGCGTCTGTCATTGGTTATTCAAAGGGTTAATAGTCTGACGAGATGTTGAATGTGATTTAGAGCAATGTATCAACCCGTAGCTTTCGATTAACATAATTTATTTTGGCATAGAGACGGAAAATGAAAGTTTCATGGTTTCAAACAGTGTTTTCGAGATACTGTGTAACTGTTGTAAATGATAATAGAATAACCGATAATCTTAGGAGCTCTGAAGGATACTTGATTCTGTGTGTTTCAGAGACTCCCAGCATGCACTAGATACCCTTGTACTAAGTAAATAATTTAAGTTTAAGAAAAATTAAGCCAAACGTTAATCCCATGTTTTTCCCGTTCTAGCGAACGAGGTTTCTGAGCGATAGAAAGAGATAGAGCTAAGGAAATACATGGAGTCGAGTTCAGACCAAGTTTTTTGGCGTCACCAATTTCATTGGTAAAAATATGGAATCCCGGATATTAATTCACATTCATGAGTCAGAACATCTGTCCTTTGCTTTTTTTATTTTATCTGTACTGTGGTCACAGAAAGTATTTTTTTAAGTATAATTAGTGCAATGTTTTAGGTACACCTAAGTATTTGTAATTATTTTGTACAAATAAACTCGTTTATTTGCATAAAAGTATTATTTATTTATAGATAAACTTTGAAGTAATATTTAATTATTTTCATCGCATAAGTCCATACACAAACCAAACCCAAATTATATTATACCATAAAGATCAAACTCATTTTGCTAGTCTATAATTATCCCGACAAACGCTATAATCTCTTTACAAATACATAGATCAAAGTCTTTAAATGAACAGAAAAAAAATGATTTTCCATGTTCCAATCGCTGTCAAATCTCAAAAAAAACGCCTAATCAAAATCACCGCACGTCACAAAAATTGTAGCAATGTAGGGGACAAATCCTGAATTTATGTAAAAACCCTTTGAGTTATAATTGTTTATTTTGTATTAAAATTATTGTGTGAAAGTATCAAGATGTTCGCAACGCCGCTCCGGTACTGCGGACCGATCAAACACATACATGTCTTGGCAACCGGCAATAGCAGTATTGGACAAATAGTTTCGGCTATCGGTGAGTTATTGTACTTATGCCTTTTTACTACTTCGCGGTTCTACGTGTTACCAACTTCCTTATTGACGGCAGATCACAAACATCAATTGGATGTCACTCTCCTCGCTCACGTAAAAAAAGTGTTAGTAAACACCTTCACCTGGAAATCCATTGTACTAGGTCCGTACTTCGACTAAGCTCGTGCATTGTAACGTTTACTGTGTAATAGTTGTTGTGATCTGTAGGCCGCATCCCGTACTCCACCGACAAGGGTAACAAATGCTGCAAGGACCTCTCCCAGACTGAGAACAAACGCGTGGAGCCCTGGCCGAAGGGCGAGCCTCCGCTGCCGACCACGTGCTGGCGCGCCGAGTGTTCCCGGGAGCCGCAGCCGCCCAACTACGACCCCTACCGAATCAAGGTCCCGGATGTGGTGGTCCCGCCTCTCCCCCCCAGCAACGCTAAGGTAAGCTTGAGTGCATCTTGTGGTGCCACTGGAAATTCTGGAATTGTGTAACCAGTGCCAAAACTCACCAAACTGTACCTCGTATCTAGATATGTCTTCAAATTTAAATTGAACAGGTTGTTCAGCCAGCCCAAGTCCTCGTCAGCATAAAATAAACTGACGTCTTCGATAAATGGTTGCCTATCATGCAGAAAATAACTCATTTGTATATCATGAAAATGTTGGAAAATGTCTTCGATTATCGCAATGAGGTTCTATTCAAGCTGTAGTGATAGTGCTTGTTCAATAAGCGATACCTAGCCACAAGGGCCCATACCTATACTAGCTGGTCTGAGGCCGGATGTGAAGCTTTTATTTAGTTTGACAACATCGCGAGAAAAGCTAACTTAGTTTAGCGCGCGACCAGCTATGCGAGCTAGACTTATCTTAGATTCACAACGAAAACGAAAACGTAAAGGCTGTGGACACAGCAGTCGACGAAGCCAGTAAAGAGATGCTGGACAAGTTTTAGTTTTTTTTTAGTTTGTGTAGTGCCAATGAGGTTTATACCTTCTTTAATCAGATTTAATAATTGATTCCTGCATGCTACGGGCGCGGTTGACACTTCGGTTTCGGCGTTTTCTTTTTAGACACCAACTGCATCTCTGAACAGCGTTCTATTATGAACTTTAATTATTTAAGGTTTTTTTAATTATTTTAATTTATTTATTTTACGTTTAAAACGCCGGTACTTTGTTTAATTATCAAAACTGAAACGTTTGTTTCTCCTAATAATTCCCCGTACGGTTCCATGCAAAATTAAACCTTATACAGTGTGTAAAAAGTGCGTTAGACGAATATACGAGAGCGTCGCGATAAGAGGACTAATGAAACCCAGCCTGTGCTTTGTTCATCAGTGGACGGCGCTCTCCACCGGGCCCCCGGAGGAGCAGGGCCCGCCGCCGCACCAGCAGTACGGCCAGCAAGGGTACTCCCAGCAGGAGGACAGAGACGAACCCAAAGAGGGCTTCGTGGAAAAGCTCAAGGGCCTCCTCGATAAAATCAGAGGGAGATCTAAAAGAGGCGACGCCGACGATACTATGATAGTCGGCGACTAGCCGCGGTAGGCGCCGGGAGCTCGCTCTTCGTCCAGCGCACTTCACACACGCCCCTATCACCGGCTCTGAAAGTCGATTTTTCAACAGGAGCTGCAGAGCGAAGACGGGATGGCACTGTTCCGCAATCCAGAGGTCAACTTTGGCGGGGACACTGGGCAAGATCCGTTTTACAGTTCGCCGGTGATACATCCGGATTATTGGAAGGGCAAGAGCGAGAGGAGGCTGGCCGATGTTGTGAAGGAGATGCTCCCGAAGCTGGGATACCACGGGAGGGACAAGTATAAGTACGCTTTCCACGAGCCCTGGAAGCCCCTGGACCGCCTGGCCCTGCTCCACCAGGCCGCGAAGGACGAAGTCGAGGCTGGCGACGGCACCGTCTCGAAACACAAGCGAAGCGGGACGTGATTTAGTTGGGAAAAGTAGAATAATTGCATAAGGTTGTTCTGCTTTGTTTTTGGCGCCCGCTGCGGAATAAATTTTACTTTGAGATGTTCGGCTTTTTTTTGGTAGGAAAGGTTTTTATTTTAAGTTTTTTTGGTATGCAGTTAGAATAATATGATGTAGTCTAATCGGGTTACGAAACTATGCAGAGATACGACTTGACAATGGCCTAGTTCCATGTTGTAACCACTGTGAGGTTATTGCGCTTCAGTCTTCAGTGGACAGCATAAGTAAGTAAATAAGTATTTCCCACAGAAGTATTCATATCTGTCTACATAGAAAAAAGACGCAACTAGGTATATTACTCGTTTATATTGTGTGTATGGGTGTTACGAGGTGAAATTATAATTATTCAACTAGAAGCACCTCGCGGTTTCACCCGCGTTAACTACTATCCCGCGGGAACCATAAATTTTTACGGGATAAAAGGTAGCCTATGTCACCCGGGGATAGCATAGCTTCCCAACAGTGAAATAATTTTTCAAATCGGTTCAGTAGTTTCGGATTCTATTCATTACAACCAAACAAACAAAGTTTTCCTCTTTATAATATTCGTGTAGATAATTATTATGTAAACGTTACCCACGACACAGGAGAAATCCTAGAATGTAGCCCATGTTTAAAAAAAAAAAATGTAATCTCCGGATGCCTCCGGGTGTAACAATTACCTACTGATAACCTCAGTTTGAGTGAGTGCGTTGTCAAAGAATAATGATGAATTCCTACGGATAATCCGTCCACGCGTTTCTGCACAGGGGCTATTAAAATAGATATCGCGCGCGTAGAGTGACATAGTTTGAGTAGTAATTATTATTACAAGAGGATTGTTCTAACCTCTGCGGACAGACTGAGGCGCTGTGCTATAACGGCTTATTCCAGAAATCCCCTGGCAGTATCCCCTGCGTAGGGTATTTCTGGATCCGGGGCTGGGGAGCGCCCGTTCTCTTGGGCCTGTATGATTATTGCGCGGTGTTGCAGCCGGCGATGGCTTGCGCGAAGCTGAAAGGCCCGTGCTCGGTGCCGAAGGTGCCAGATCCGCCGCCGTGCCCGCCGCCGCCGCCCGTGCCATTCCCCTGGGTCTACGTGTACGCGGCAGGCGCTTTCTTCACGGTCATGGGGCTGGTGAGTGGATATCTGCAGCCTGCAGGATCTTCGCGGAGAGGAGGCGGCTGGCGCTTCGTGGACAGCCGTTCGCGTTTGCTTTTGAAGTTTTGTTTCTTGTTGATGAAAGGAACTCGTAGATTTCTTTTGTTATCTGATAATTGATTGGCTGGTGTATAAAATGTACTATTCTACATTGCAGATTTACAACCTCTGGCTTTGGAAAGAGAAAAGGGAGAAGCTTTCTGAATCTAAACCGATATGTAAGCACACGCTCCCTCATTAGAGTTAAAGTGTCGTCTTAGCAATTTAACGAAGATAGGATTAAATTATTGAAGTAGTGTGAATAGGCTGTATTGTGATAAGACTGAAACGAGACAATAGGAGAATGAATGTATCGATAGAGGGGACGGATATACGGACGCATATTGACTGAAACTTATTCTATGGTGCCTCCGCATCCGTATCAGCATTAGGGTGGGCCACTGATGTATGAAGAAAAAAAAAATGTCTGATATAGATTCGTAATAGTTGTAAAAAGGTGTTACGCTATAAGAGTAGTATGTTCTGAAAATACTATCACTATAGAACCTTATCTTCAGCCTCCGGATTGAGTTTGAAAAATCATGATATTTTCAAAAAGAGCTTTTTGTAATTATATTCCTAGGAGTGCAAATTCAAGTTTAATTTCAATTATTTTGCACTAAAAAGAGTACCTCTGTAAGTTGTGTTTATAATAATTAAAAATATTATTATAAATCATTACCCATCGAGCTAATACCTAACACGAATAGCGAAATTATTGCAGATTTTTACTTTAAAATTTTCGCACCGCCTTGCGAGACTATCGGAGTCGTTATTAACCCTGGTTTGCAGATTTATCGCACAAAGAACACGCTGTTTCAGTAACAGTCTTGACAACCATTTCAACTTCTTGTGTGTGGCAAGGTAGGCGTAGCAGAAGCAGTTCTCGCTCTCATTTATGTGCATCAAACATTCTGTAACTCCGCGTCTTTTGCAGTCTCGAGAGCTGGAGATTCCGTGACATGTAGGTGACAAATTGATGAGGGTAACGTTATAAATTGCATACAGGATAAGCTCTGGAAGTTTAAGAGTTGGACATTTGACTACTTATAGGCTCGAGCCTTTAAAATACAACCCGTTGCTCACGAATGTGATTTCGCGGATCTAGTTCTCGAGGTAAGCGAAATAACTATTTCTTTGAATTACTACATTGATGTGGGCTTTGAGTTAGACTGGCAGATACCTAGAAGCACAATATACCAACGTCCACAGGTGTCGTGCTCCATCCTTACAAGTGGGATGAGCTTCGGTAGCAAACCAAGTCGGAGGGTAATTTTTTACATCGTAAGTTGCTAAAATCTTTAGGTTTTAGGTGGAGTTTTCGTCGAAACATATAAAATACAATGAAACCAAGTAGGTCACTTTGGCCGTTTGGTATGAGACATCTTACCTGGGGAATACTGACAATTTTTTGGCTAAATTATCAAGGAAATCAAAGAAAATCGCCGAAGAAATCTATACTGATACGATTGATCGGTACTGAACTCTTGAAATGTTAAATCTGGTAACAATATGGTAATTCGTTGGAACTAAATCACCTGTGTATTACGAATAGTTTACTTAGTCTACTTTATAGGTGGTTTCCGATTGCTTTTAAACGTTTAAAGACCCGATGTCCCACCGGTAATGTACGGAAATAAGTTTAGAAATGATAATAATTTTTGATGGCATTTATTTGCACTTGTCGTGATATGCTTTAACGATTTGTATGACTCTTGTTTGTTAAACGATAGAAAAGGGTACCCCCGACCATTATCTTTAACTTTCAAGCCTCATACTGATAGCAAACTGTTGAAATATGTGTTCTTTTCGAGTACCTTTTCCTAATTTTAACTGTCGCCTTGTCCAGTGTTTATACTTTATATGAACGTCTGCATAAGTAAGCAATATTGTTTTTAAATTACCTATGCATGTTTCATAACATAAATAACATTTAGTTGCGTTTGGCTTGCGCTTCATTTTTAATAAGTACGACCTCCTACCTAATAAGCCGCGGCATGATTGAACCGAGATTTTTTTGTGAAAAGTGCAATCGGTGCCTTCTCATCTTATACCAAAAACTAACTAGTCTACGCGTTTATTGGTTTGTTTATGTAATAAGACCATATAAGCTATCAAATAATGTGACACTGATGCAAATATTATGAACACAATCCATAACTCTTGGTTCTTGAAGTCACATCTAAAAACTTATTTTTCCGATTTTTCAAAGTGAATCCGGAGGCAGTTGCCAATAAGAGAGACAGATAATATTTTGCATACGTCATTTCTACCCTATTTAGCACCCTTTTGCAACTATTACGTTACAAGAATCCAAAAAAAAAAAAATCGGCCCACCCTAATCAGCATTGCTCGTCCCCTCTCGTAAGGACACTCCGTCTCCGCTTTTATCGCATCTCACCTCAATCCGCCTCACAAAGGACACCCGCAGAGATAGAGTAGGTATAAATGAGATCGAGAATCTCGAGCACGGGGACTAGAAATTAACCTGTATTCTGTGCGTATAAAAGCTAATTTCCCGTGGCTGCGCAGGGCGGCCGCGGCGCAAGGTCAAGCGTCCGTACCACGATAAGGACCTGCCGCCCTGCGTGCAGTACCTGATAGTCGGCACCGGCGCCGCTGGCTGGGCCGCCTACGAGACCATCATGCAGTACGACAAGACGGCCAAGGTAACCCGACCAAAACATATCTTTTGTCCCGCTCATTTTGCACACGGAAAAGCGAGAGAGCAAAACGGCGCGAGACAATTTTGGTTGTACAGTTATGTACCTATACTAATTTATAGGTACGAGCCGCGGTTTCATCCGCGTATGTAAAGTATCCCGTATTAGTAACCATAAACAATTTTCAGTTTGTTTGTTACCTGTTCAGGTGTTCTTCATAACGAAGGAAGATATATTGCCATACGACCGACTGCCGTTGTCTAAAGAAATGTGGTGGAACGCGGACCCGCCCGACGTCAGCAATCTCAACTACTTATCGGAAGGGAAGCGATATACGTGAGGATATTTAGCTACTTTATAGCTGATCGTAAAAGTAACTTGTTATGATAAAATAATTGCGACACATTATTCAGATTGAAGTCCCATATATCGCAACAACCAGGATCGCGTCGTAAAAAAATATACCTACTTACGATTCGCCTAAATAGATACGGGGGCTCGCTTTGTCATAGAATAGAATAGAAATGATTGCTTGTTACTACACTAAATAAAAAAGATAATAAGTTAGAGACGTATAGCGATATAAGAGATAATAAGAGAATAAGTATAGAGAAGTAAAGAGTAAGAAAGAGACGCATAATCTCTCTCACTCAGTCTCGGGTCAACGTATCGCAGATAGCCATCGGTTCCAGGATGTTCAAGGCGAAGTGCTCGGAGTTCATGGACCCGGTGAGGTTCTACCGGCGCAAGGAGGGCCCGGCGATGTCCATCGCCAGCGGCTGGTGCGTGCTGCGCGTGGACGCGGACGAGCACGTGGCGTACGTGCGCACCATGTGCGGCGAGGCGCCCATCTACTACCAGCGCTGTCTGCTGGCGCCCGGTGAGTGCCGGGAGGTAGGGAGGGAGGGACGAGCACGTGGCGTACGTGCGCACCATGTGCGGCGAGGCGCCCATCTACTACCAGCGCTGTCTGCTGGCGCCCGGTGAGTGCCGGGAGGTAGGGAGGGAGGGACGAGCACGTGGCGTACGTGCGCACCATGTGCGGCGAGGCGCCCATCTACTACCAGCGCTGTCTGCTGGCGCCCGGTGAGTGCCGGGAGGTAGGGAGGGAGGGACGAGCACGTGGCGTACGTGCGCACCATGTGCGGCGAGGCGCCCATCTACTACCAGCGCTGTCTGCTGGCGCCCGGTGAGTGCCGGGAGGTAGGGAGGGAGGGACGAGCACGTGGCGTACGTGCGCACCATGTGCGGCGAGGCGCCCATCTACTACCAGCGCTGTCTGCTGGCGCCCGGTGAGTGCCGGGAGGTAGGGAGGGAGGGACGAGCACGTGGCGTACGTGCGCACCATGTGCGGCGAGGCGCCCATCTACTACCAGCGCTGTCTGCTGGCGCCCGGTGAGTGCCGGGAGGTAGGGAGGGAGGGACGAGCACGTGGCGTACGTGCGCACCATGTGCGGCGAGGCGCCCATCTACTACCAGCGCTGTCTGCTGGCGCCCGGTGAGTGCCGGGAGGTAGGGAGGGAGGGACGAGCACGTGGCGTACGTGCGCACCATGTGCGGCGAGGCGCCCATCTACTACCAGCGCTGTCTGCTGGCGCCCGGTGAGTGCCGGGAGGTAGGGAGGGAGGGACGAGCACGTGGCGTACGTGCGCACCATGTGCGGCGAGGCGCCCATCTACTACCAGCGCTGTCTGCTGACGCCCGGTGAGTGCCGGGAGGTAGGGAGGGAGGGACGAGCACGTGGCGTACGTGCGCACCATGTGCGGCGAGGCGCCCATCTACTACCAGCGCTGTCTGCTGGCGCCCGGTGAGTGCCGGGAGGTAGGGAGGGAGGGACGAGCACGTGGCGTACGTGCGCACCATGTGCGGCGAGGCGCCCATCTACTACCAGCGCTGTCTGCTGGCGCCCGGTGAGTGCCGGGAGGTAGGGAGGGAGGGACGAGCACGTGACGTACGTGCGCACCATGTGCGGCGAGGCGCCCATCTACTACCAGCGCTGTCTGCTGGCGCCCGGTGAGTGCCGGGAGGTAGGGAGGGAGGGACGAGCACGTGACGTACGTGCGCACCATGTGCGGCGAGGCGCCCATCTACTACCAGCGCTGTCTGCTGGCGCCCGGTGAGTGCCGGGAGGTAGGGAGGGAGGGACGAGCACGTGGCGTACGTGCGCACCATGTGCGGCGAGGCGCCCATCTACTACCAGCGCTGTCTGCTGGCGCCCGGTGAGTGCCGGGAGGTAGGGAGGGAGGGACGAGCACGTGGCGTACGTGCGCACCATGTGCGGCGAGGCGCCCATCTACTACCAGCGCTGTCTGCTGGCGCCCGGTGAGTGCCGGGAGGTAGGGAGGGAGGGACGAGCACGTGGCGTACGTGCGCACCATGTGCGGCGAGGCGCCCATCTACTACCAGCGCTGTCTGCTGGCGCCCGGTGAGTGCCGGGAGGTAGGGAGGGAGGGACGAGCACGTGGCGTACGTGCGCACCATGTGCGGCGAGGCGCCCATCTACTACCAGCGCTGTCTGCTGGCGCCCGGTGAGTGCCGGGAGGTAGGGAGGGAGGGACGAGCACGTGACGTACGTGCGCACCATGTGCGGCGAGGCGCCCATCTACTACCAGCGCTGTCTGCTGGCGCCCGGTGAGTGCCGGGAGGTAGGGAGGGAGGGACGAGCACGTGGCGTACGTGCGCACCATGTGCGGCGAGGCGCGAGGATCTACTCGGACCCCGGTGATTTCCAGAATCCAGTGGGGCATGGACTCGAGCGACATCCTAGTTCTCTGTCCCGCAGCGAGCAGAACTCGCTCGAGCACCCTGAGCGCAGTAACAATTACTTCAATTCCAGGCGCGAAAGCCAAGAACCTGGACATCTTCAAGTGCGCTCCGAAGGCGGTGCGCAGCAAGGTGTCCACCTTGCGCACCATCCGCGACCTGGAGGTGGCCTTCCGCCAGGTCCGCGCGGCGAAGCACGTGGTGGTCCTCGGCGGCGGCCTGCTGGGCACGGAGCTCGCCTGGCACCTCGGCAAGATGAGTGAGTACCCTATACCACAAGTGGACGGACACTATACAAACGGCTGAATCGGACAAAAGACAAGCGAAACTGTATACGAAGCGATAACGTCGCCCGCGTTGATACTGCGTTGCTACTCAATAGGTAGCTAAACAGGCTCAAAATGTCAAACTCCCGATCTGCTCCAAGACCAAACGGGGGTAGTTGGAAACAACACGCGCCGTTCCGGACGATGATACCCGCATTCTCCAGTCTTCTCGTGACCACGGTCGATGTAACTCGGCCGAAACAGCGAGGTATAATGTCGAAATTATATATTTTGACTAGCAGACACGGCTACGCGTTGCAGCTGTGGCTAAGGTTTTTGTTAATGCGACTATACATTGAGATGTAAGTTATCCTATCGTTCAAGTTAGACCAAACTGCACACGGTGTACAAATTTGATTAAAATCGGTAAAGTAGTTTAGGAGTCCATCGCGGACATACAACGTGATGCGTAATTTATGTATATTAAGATATATTTAGTTTAGCTCTAATTTAAAAATAGAGAGCGTCCCTACTTCTAGGGTATTAATATGTATACCTACTATGTGTATACTGCTATTGCTGGTTTAAAGAAGCTAGCATTAGTTGACGTTTCCACTCACCAGACACGATGTCGGAGCGCGGGCCGGGCGCGGGGCCGGTGCAGGTGGCGCACGTGTACGCGGAGCGCGGCGTGCTGGCGGGGCTGCTGCCCCAGTACCTGGGGGAGTGGGCCGCGGAGGCCGCGCGCTGCGAGCACGTGGCCCTGCTGCCCCACAGTACGGTTCTCTACACCTACCTTACCTTGGGGAGACTGATAAGTGTGTTGCTGGTGTTTTGAATTCGATCGTGAGACGTTGTTGGTTTTGTATTATTTTTTCAAACTTGTGTTTCTTCGACTGTTAATGTGTAATATTGGTGGAATATTAATCATTAAGTGTTCGTTAACGTGCACGAGTGTGGGCGAATGATATAAACTCAAAAAACGTGTCATTTCGGATTTTTTCCAAAACTCCCAGGAAGTTTCAGTAAAGCATCCACTACTTTACTGAATCGTGACTTTGGCGATGTAAATAATTGACTTGACTACTTGACCACGATTGCTATAACATTGCTGTGACTTTTTAATGTGAAATTAAGAAATACTTAAAATAAAATACTTGACACTGGCTATATGCACAAACCGTGCGAAGCCATAACTAAAACAAAAAAAAAAAACGATAGACTCTGACGGTCTGACCACAAAATATTTAAACCAGACCTGAACGGATGAGTCTAAATATTTTCTCCACAAATCGACGTCTAACCCTCGCTATAACTCAATAACAAATTCACAAGCAAAATAATTATGAATGCCAGGATTGAGTAAGAAAACGCAAGTGATAGACGTCGAAATGTGGACGTAATTTTACAAACATATTTTAGGTATAACTCTGATCTAATCTTTTGTGGTTAAAGGTTAAAGTTAACTAGGGTTCGTTTATACTGTACTAGCTGACCTGACAGACGTTGTCCTGTCAAGCCGTTCATACGAAATGCATGACAATATTAATAACTTTTATTATTTATTTGTATTGTTATTCGTGAATTTTTCCCATGTTTCAATTGTTATTCTGCTATTCGGAGCGGAGACATCCAACAAAGGAAAGATTACAAAATTCGGTGCAGCGACTCTTGAGTTCTAAATGGTGTAACTAACACCACTTCGTTTATTGTATATTTAAAGCTATATCGATGTTTCAGCGCAAATATACGACGCGTTCCCGACCCCCGACGGGCGTTTGGAGCTGACCCTGTCTAACGGGACCTCCCTCGTCACGGACTATGTGAGTCATACAGTGGGGACTGCGGGTTCAGTTTCCGCGCAGGGAACATAATACTTGACCAATTATTTGCTCAGGCTGGATGTTTGGGGAAACGTCGCTGGTTTTCTAGATACTTACAGAAAATGATGAATTATTTTTGTTTTTAAACATCTGGGTGTAAATTGAAATTTTATAATAAAATAAAATACATAACAATAATAAAAACATAATACATAATATATAAACTGATAATATATTGTGCGTCGGAAATTGTGTCTATTCGGTTGTATTGTTTCATTTTCACGTCTGAACCAATCTTGATGGATTTTGGTATATAGACAGATTGTACCTTGATAAGAACATGACAAAGGATTCTTTTTATCGCGATAAACCGTAGTCCGCGCGGACGAAGCCACGGGCAACGGCTAGTATCGTCATATTAATATGATCATCTTGATACGATGCTGCGATTTTGTTCTCTATTGCATATTTTTTATTAAATAACTGTAGATTTTTTGTATTTTTTCTATGTTGTTAAGCGATAAGGCCGATGTGTTTCAGTTCTATATTTATATTATAGTGTTCAATAAAAGTGTTATTGTATTGTGTAAACGTGTGTTCGCCAGGTGCTGGTGGCGATAGGGGCGGAGCCGCGCGAGGACATGGCGGAGCCCTCGTTCCTGGAGCTGGACCGCGAGAACGGGGGCTTCCTCGTCAACACGGAGTGCGAGGCGCGGACGCACCTCTACGTGGTACGGTCGGCATCAAAAGTAGCTTAACATGTTTTAGTTTCCAATTCCATTGTAGAAAGGTACATAAAAGGAAATTTTTAGGGTGTATATTAAATGTAAGATACGGAGATGTTAAGCTACTTTTGATGCCGACCGTACGTGCTGTACTGTCGCCTGCTTACACGCAGCAGCAGGGGGCAGGGGAGAGAGCAGGACAAGAACAGCACGATACAGTTTTTTTTTGTTTTAGTAATATGGCTTCGCACGATTTGTGCATTTAGCCAGTGTCAAGTATTATTAATTACAGCATTTCACAATAGGAAAGTCGTAGTATTAAAGCAATCCTCGTGGTCAAGTAGTCAAGTCAATTATTTACATAGTCAAAATCACGATTTAGTAAAGTGGTGGATGCTTTACTCAAATTTCCTGGGAGTTTTGGAAAAATGCTAAGTGACACGCTTTTTGGGTTTATATTATTTGCCCACACTCGTGCACGTTACCGAACACTCAATGATTAATATTCCACCAATATTACACATTAACACACGAAGAAACACAAGTATGAGAAAGCACGATACTTCTCACGCCCCTGCTGCTGTCTGGTGAGTGAAAGTGAAGTGAGCGTAGTGCATGCAGAATGTATCTACTGTGTGGGAGTATATGAGTGAGGTGATTCAGTATGAGTGTCGGAGCCTTCATATTGAAACGGTCATAGCATCTTCACTTAGGGCTGAAGCGTACAGAGTGTTTTATAGCAAACATTCTGTACTATTGTAACACGAATTTTATTATTTTTTTGAAAACTGTACTACTGCTAATAATGTACGAAAATTGTGCAAGATTTTCTTAATGTTTTGGAATATGTTTGCTGGGTATTGATTTAGCTATCGAATGAAACCTATTTTGTGTTTTTTAACCTCCTCTACATGGGTAGCAAATAGTAACTATGGCTAAATTAGCACAATCACTGGTGCAACGATTAAAAAAAAAAAAAAATGTTGGCCATTTTATCATGGTGACATAATCCCCACTTACGGGGGATGATTTGAGATCAAATTGATAATATTTCACCCCCCCCCTGAAGTGTCCCCCCCGCTGCACCCAGGCGGGCGACGCGGCCAGCGTGTACTCGCAGTGGAAGGACACGCGGCTGCGCTTCCAGCACCACGGCAACGCGCTGGAGACCGGGCGAGTGGCTGGCGCCAACATGACGGGCGAGTGGCTCGCCGCCAACATGGAGCCGCACTTCCGCTACCAGCTGGGGGAGGGGCTGCAGATGGAGGTACTGTGGATACTAAACAGAAGCCGGCCAAGTGAGAGCTGGACTCGCTCATAAAGGGTTCCGTAATCCGTACCATTGTGTATAAAAACGGGGGAAAAATTACGTTTGTTGTATGGTTGTATGTACATACAACCGTACTTAAATATTTATTTTATTCTGTTTTTTACTATTTATTGTTGTAGCAGCAATAGAAATACAAATCTGTGAAAATTCCAACAGTCTGACTATAACGGTTCATGAGATACAGCTTAGTGACAGACGGACAGAAAGACAGACGAACAGACAGCCAGAGCCTTAGTGATAGGTTCCCGTTTTACCCTTTGGCTACGGAACGCTAAAAACTAATCACTCAAGCACGCAGCACGCACGCTCGCTCGCTACCTCACTAATGCTCGGTTTCTAAACTCCTATGTCTATCGTTGTCTCTACCTCGCCTTAAAAAATGACAAAGACAGCAATATACTTATCGGTTGGTCAAAGTTGACTACGGCTTCAGGAACCGGGTGTGACTCCTTCACTCACACAAACACACCCTATGTATGCTGTGTATGCTAGCCCATAAAAAAATGTGTGTTGATTCTACTTGTTTCAGGTGGTGGGGGAGGTGGGCGCGTGCATGCCCACTATAGCGCTGTTCAAGCCGTGTGCAGAGGAGGAGCGGGACAAGCCGACGCCTCGCGCGGCCGGCGCCGGCGACCTGCCGTGCTACAAGAAGTAGCCCTTATTCCTACTAGCAATAGAGCGTACAATATACCGCACAGCCGCGGCTGTACCGCAGAATTGCAGCCGTCATATGTTTTAAGCGCAATTTGTACAAGGCTCAGCGGGCCTAGACAAGTTGCAAACGCTTCGAAGCTATTCTATTCGTAAAAACGTTAACGCTTTAGCGTTAGCGAAAATAGTTTGGTAGACAAAGTGTTATGACTCTGGCGAACGCTCATTCTAATCAATCGTACGCTAATAATTATTTGTTCATTCAATTTGTTCATTCATTTTTGTTATCTTGTCCATGGATTAGCTTACAAACTTCAGTGTCACAGTCACTTTAGGTGTAATTTTCTTTTTATAGTTTGGCTTCGCATGGTTTGCGAATTCGGCTAGTGTCAAGTATACAAATATGCGTAGTAGTAGTAGGTACTACCTAGGTAGTTAACCTAATCTAACCTAACATTTTAAAATTTTTTACTTCTTTTTAGCAATGGAACCAAGATTGCGAGGTCCACAATAATCCTAATGCGTGCATTATCTCGTTATCTCGCGAAAACAATAAAAATCTACGAACAAAATCATAACACAATGCTACCGTTTGCAACAGGTGCTAGAAATCCGCCATTTTGTTTCGTTTTCTACAGGGTCCTAGCGAACGCTAGGCTGTCGTTCAAACGCAACGCTAACGCTTGTCAAAAGTGGCACTTGTCTACGCATATGTATGGATTCTGTCGAACGACAGGGAGCGTTCATTGGATTCGATTAGAATTGAATGAACTTGTCTACGAATATTTCGTTCGCTTCGTGACGTTTCGTGTGCTTATGTCATCCCATACATTTTCATTCTATTCGTTTCGATTTCGTTAGAAACGTTTGCCACTTGTCTAGGCCCGCAGATTTGGAACATGGTGGCCGAGTGGTAACTGGTGCGCTTTAGGATCCAAAGTAACCGGGTTCGATCCCCGTACAGTTATTTGCGGATTGTCATCGCGGGTGCGCTAAGACGTCCGTGACGGTCATTAAAAAACCGGGCAAGTGCGAGTCGGACTCGCGCATGCAGTGTTTCGTATTATGATTTATGAAAACGAAAAAAATAAGTTTGTTATATGGGAGCCCCTTTCAATATTGATTTTATTCTGGTTTTTACTATTAGTTGTTAGTTATAGCGGCTACTGAAATACATCATCTGTGAAATAGATACAGCCTGGTGACAAACGGACAGACAGCGGAGTCTTAGCAATAGGGTCCCGTTTTACCCTTTGGGTACGGAACCCTAAAATGCGTGCAGA
The DNA here is from genome assembly GCA_905147375.1 of Hylaea fasciaria. Taxonomy (NCBI): domain Eukaryota; kingdom Metazoa; phylum Arthropoda; class Insecta; order Lepidoptera; family Geometridae; genus Hylaea; species Hylaea fasciaria. The sequence continues at coordinate 9,188,950 of LR990211.1, read as the reverse complement.
TTCTGATTCCCGCCAGATCCTGGCACCTGTAACTTCTGGCGCTCCCTCGGTCGCCAGGTCCGAGGAGTACAAGCACCGGTACAAGCGCGGGCTGCTGTTCTACTTGCGCGACGAGGTCATCGTGGGCATGCTGTTCTGGAACATTCCGCCCGTGGACGACCGCAAGGAGGTGGTCACCGAGGTGATGACCGCGTTCCAGCAGTAGTTCTGACTGCTGACTCTTCCCCAGAGTTGCAGCACGAGCAAAAGATTCCAACAGGGGTAGGCGCTGGCGGTGCACGCGGCGTTGCGGAGGCCTATAAGCGGTGACCACTGAGCATCAGGTGCGCGTGCGCCGCACGCTTGAGTGCTACCAGTTTCATACTAAAAAAAATAGCTTCAAAGTTTCTTAGTACCTACCTACCTAACAGTTGGCGGTACAATTAGCTGAGTATGTCAGTTCTTTCAATTTCCCAAGTAGGTCTCCGTCAATTTATCATCATTGAGTGCTCTTGCACGAGTGGGCAAATTCAAAACACGTTGCGTCCTCTCATCCACCACGTTTTGACTACCTATCCTAACTTGACGTAAGTGGCGATCTGGTCGAAGGTACTAAACATCCTCGCAGATGCTGCGCGCGCGGCCCACCTACAAGGACATCAACATGCTGGCGGAGCTACTCGGCTTCCCCGACACGCAGTGCACTTACAAGGAGGAGGAGCGGCCCGAGGACAAGCCGGTCTGCTTCACCAAGTACGTAACCCTGGGTGGACACTCCATACAGACGGCTGAATCGGACAAGAGACGAGCGAAACTGTACGCGCAACGATAGCGTCGTCAACGTTCATACTGCGTTGGTTACCCGACACGCTCAAAATGTCATAACCGAATCCTGATCGTGCTATCTCGCTTTTTTTTAATAGACGCAGTGTCCCTTCGTCTAGGGTATCAATAGGCCTTATGCTCTGGTTTCGTCAGCTCGTCCACTGCTCGATTTAGGTCTCCTAGTAATCGCCACCGAGTCCGATCTTCGTTTCTCCTCATTCAGTCCAACAAACAAAACATAGTATACCTATGCCATCTTACGACAAAAGATTAGACCAGAGTTAAACAGAGGTTTCTAAAATTTATTTTGACAAAATCGACGTCTATCACTCGCGTTTTCTTATTCAATCTTGGCATTCCTAATTATTCTACTTGTAAATTTATTATTTAGTTAGAAAAAGCGAAGGTTAGGCGTCGATTCGGGGAGAAAATATTTAGACTCCTCTGTTCAACTCTGGTTTAAATATTTTGTGGTAAGATCGATGGTGTTTATGTGGTGGTACTTACTTATTTATCTACACCATCGATTAGTACCTACCATTTCACTACCTGGTTATCTACAATGTTAAGATATCTCCGAAATCGACTACATGACACAAACAATAACATTAGGTATTTTTCTTTTGTTTCAGTGTAAGGGTATAATAATATTGGAAAAGGCAAGTGATATGAAAGTAAAATAAATGGAATTTAAACATAGGTACTTATGCATTTTTTATTTTGGACCTATATACCTTGAAAAAAAAACGAATCTATAGCCAATATGGGCCGTATACCTACCTACCTGAGGTATCCTAACTATAAATTATATTTTGTATTCTGAATCCTAATTGTACACTGTACTGTACGTACAGGCCTACACAACACTGCAAGCACTGCACACTTGTGTTTATCCAGCTCTACTAACTAAAGAGCCGGATCCTACCACAAACGTCAGGAATCGCTACTACAGATTCCGACAGTCGGGTTACTCCTACTTAGGAATTAGTTGAAGAAAACAACAGAGCACGTACCATTAGTTAACTTGTTTATTATTCAAACTATTCAAACTATGCCGCGGCACCGGAGAATCTTGTCACCGCGATTCATCTTTTTGCTTCCCCAAAATTGTGTCCATCTAGCGTAAATTACCGGAACTAAATTAACAACGTCATCGGCTTCGGATTATTATTGGTAGTGCTTTTCGCTAGATGGCGCTAATAACAAAGTTGCTTATACACTAATAATATTATGAAAGCGCGTAAGTTACTTTGTTACTTCTTCACACGCAAGCTAGGTACCTACTTTTTATTCAGAAAACAGCGAGTAACACCGTGGGGCGCAGCCAGTGTGTAATAATGTTGGTAAAGTTACGCTTCCGTATAAAAAGTGTAAAACGTGACCCCATGTGTAATATTGGTGGAATATTAACCATTAAGTGTTCGTTGTTAACCTGCACGAGTGTAGGCGAATGATATAAACTCAAAAAACGTGTCATTTCGCATTTTTTCCAAATCTCCCAGGAAGTTTCAGTAAAGCATCCACTACTTTACTGAATCGTGACTTTGATGTTGTAAATAATTGACTTGACTACTTGACCACGATTGCTATAACATTGCTGTGACTTTGTTTATGTGAAATTAAGAAATACTTAATTAAAATAAAATACTTGACACTGGCTATATGCACAAACCGTGCGAAGCCATAACTAAAACAAAAAAAAAGCGTTCTGTCATGTCTGCTTGGCCATAATAGATTAAGAAGTTCGAAAAAGTTCTTCGACCTTCCTTTGCTACGCCACAAACACAGACCAAGTAGTAGCACAGACCAAGTAGTAGTTAGGAACACAAACAACTAGCAAGCAAGCAAAGCCGCGCGTCCGTTGAACTGCGTTGAACATAAAGAATTTGAAAGAATTAATGGTTGAGATTATAATTATGTGAGATGAGATATAAATGTGAGATTATAGATAGAACAATCGGTATAATATACCTCGTGCGTGGGACCAGATTGTGGTGTTTGTTTGCGTTAATTCAGTTCAACCATAATCATCCATCGTGTCTCGCTACTCATTTCGTTGAGTGCTAGTGTTCTCTAAATGTATTTTCTGTTGGTGCTATGAATTTGTTCACTAAAATCGTCCAAAGTGGTCCAGATACTTTTTTAATACATTTTTTGGCGGCAAAACAAGTACTACAACAGTGTCTCCAGATTGGGGGTTTTTTTCCCCATATTGGGGAAAAATAAAATTTTTGCGAAATTTTTGGGGAAACGAAAACTGTGGGGAAAAATTTGGGGAACGCATTTTATTTTGGCGAAAGTTTGGGGAGAAAATTGTGAACACATTTTTTATTCAGTTATGTACCTAATAAATACATATTTAAGCTGATATTTGTTCTGTGTCGTGATTGAAATTGCACGCGTAAAACAATACAATGCTGCCAACATTATTCTTTCAATAACATGCCCGTAACCGCGTTAGGCACCGCTGCCAATGGCAAGTCAAACATGCCATTTTTTTTACTATAATTTTAGCCATGGAATTAAATGTTTACTAACTTCATTCCGACTGAAGCTTATTATTGATTATGATTGTAATGGGCATTTCTATTTTTTTTTGTAGTTAGGCATTAAAAATCCATGTCCAGGAATAGACCTTACCCATCCAAAAAAAGTTAAATCTGTGTCTGTGTCTATAGATTAACCAATTATCAAAAAGATAAACAAACAACACAAAGTAAATCTAACAGATTAAAAATCTTTAGGTTTTTAATCTCACGCAGTGGCAACGGCGCTGTATAATATTCTGCTAATGATGACGTCAGCATGCTAAATTTTAAAAATTATGTTTAATAAAATAACTATTTCATGGAAAACTAAAATATTCAAATTGGTTTCTTAACGTGTTCTATATCTTAAGCAATTATGTAAAATTATAGGTCAGAAAATTTAAACACTGCCCATTGTGTTCAAGGAGCGAAGTCGTAAAACGTACATTTAAATTGTATAATTTTTGTTGAAACATGTCTAGAAATGTCAGACATTATCAACCTGCAATACTTACTTATTTTGAAATTTACGTGAGTATAATATCTGATATCCATAGTAGAACATTATTTTTTTTAATTTTTGTCTATCTGTCTTTTAGTTCTATCTAGGTAACCTCCGAAACGGCTGGACCGATTTTTACGGGACTTTAATTAATAGATAGCTGAGACCACTGGGCGTATAATATGATACTTTTATTCCGATAATCCCACGGGAACATTGGGATAAAACGGAAAAACTCATTTACGCGGGCGAAACCGCAGGACGCAGCTAACTACAATAATAAAATACAAGGACAAAGTATTTTGGGGAAAACTTTAGAAAAAGGTATCATTTTGGGGAAAATTTATACCTGATCTGGGGAAATTTCACATACTCAATCTGGAGACACTGTACTACAATATACCTATATTATACTTAATACTTCTACTCCTAATCCAGAATATCTAATCATGATTCGGATGTTTATCCCTTTTCTTTCAATTTCTCAAAGTATAAGTTGAATTATTATTTATTGGAAATGCTCAATGTTGTTCAGGTGTCTTTGTGCTGAGAATATTGGTTATGCATAAGTGGCGTTTATATCGTAGACTACACATGATAGTCCTCCCTCCCAAATGTTGTAATCCGACACCTGTCACAGGTTCAAAAGTGATAATGAAGTCATATTTAAAGATTTATTGTTCATTGATTGGTAAACAATATCTGGTTTTATGCACTGTTGTGATGTGGTGTACAATTGGGTGAATTGTCTTTATTTCCATATCCTATTCAGTTTTTCATATTGTTTATAACGCTAAAAACTTCTATGTTATTAGCGTTAGGTTTGCTTGCTTCGATGGTGTGTTGTCTAAATTTGCATTTGCCTCTGAATGCAAGAAGTGTTTTCGTTGTGTTTGTTGTTGGACAGTTTTATGTTTTCTTCAGGTCTTAATAATATATAACATAACCCCACACCAGGATTATCCCTGTGTTGTGGATACTGTTTACAGATATAATTACACATAACACAAAGACCAGAAACAAATATCTGTGGACCACACAAATATATGTACCGAGCGGGAATCAAACACACTTACATCAACACACTTGTTTTGTTCTGGATTGGAGTAATGTGAACGTTATAATCCAGTCCAGCACTGGGCTGGATTGTTTTGCTGGATGGATAACTATATTAATAATGTGAATTTGAGAATTGGAATAATGTGAACTGGCCATGTAGGTGGCAATTTGCCTTATAATTTTCTTTTGTCTTGTGTGGGTTTAGCCTTGAAACAAAGATGGCTTTTAATGAAATTTACGTGTTGTGGTGCCACTGTCAACTGAAATATTTCAATGCATGTTCTTACCATTTGAACCCCAAAGATTAACTGTGTTGCTCGAACAGTATAATCTGGCAATTTATTACAAGCTTATATTTTCATACGATTTGGGTAACTAATGCTTTCATAATAATATGTTAAATAGTTTGAATAGAAAGCGTTAAAATGGTCTCGTATGCGAATCATTTGTACTGTTTTGTGCTTGTGTTGTGTGGAACATTAGTCTCAACTGAAAGTAAGTAAACACTATCTATCTATAAAATTATTACTTAGTAGAATTGATTGATATACTTACAGGTATTTTTTTCTACTTTATTTATATTTTTCCCTCCATAAGCCATTGCCCTTTGGAATGTGGCAATAGTAGGTATTCTATATTCTGAGGGCTTACATGAGTTTGACTGCCTGTAACCCCATCAAAAATTCTTAGTTTGAACCCTGTTATTATTCTCCAACACCTGTTTAAAAGTTATTGAACATCTCAATTAGCCCATAAAACTCCAAAGCTTAATTTTATAACATGCATTAATTTTACTGGATTAGGGTTCTGTTACGGGTTCCAGGTTAGGAAACGGTTTAAAAAAAAGAGTTTATTAAATCTAAAAACTATGTAATCAGGAAATTGAAAATTAGAAAAGAAATAGTAGAACATAAAAGGAACCGCACTTGAAGTTCAAGTCTGACTAACTTAGAAACGTGGGAAACTTCCAGACCGAAATATGCATGATAGCGGAAACGCTGCCCTCGCTAAAAGTGCAAGCGTCGGCGTCTGTCTCTATGCGGATGGCGTGTATGGGGTGTTCCCTTTTTTTTTTTAGGGGAGGAAATGCCTTCGCACTTCCCTTCCGCCACGGGGGTGGTGGAAGGTGGTGTGTGGGAAATGAGCCCACTAAAACCCCTCCGTGAGCCGTCGATCCGCCCGAAGTGGGGCGAGATGGGGTCGTGTTGGCATTCACCATCTAATGTATGGGATGTTCCCTAACCCAACCAAAACAAGGAAAGGCAGGTTTACAAATGCTTGAAAATGTTTTATGTCTTTTTTGCCTTTCAGATTTAAGTTTGACATCTTTATCCTTAAAGTCTGAATGTTTTTCGTGTCTTAGATGGTATCCAGCTTCAAGAAAATTTCCCTCGCAGTATTTTCTTCACTCGTCAATCCCAGCAAAATATTTTATTATATTAAATAGTGTTCTTGGCGATGTTCTGCTTTCTTTGCCACTCACTGTTTGATTCTTCAGAAGTTTCTTCATCAATTATTTGAAGCACTTCAAGTTCATTCAATAAATTATGTAATTTAAGTTTCCACACTATAATAGTGTGTCCCACTCAAAGTTTTAATATTTCTCTTTATTTTAAGATTGTCCATTTTGTTAAATCAAAGGCAGGTTTAACAATTTAAATGGAATCTTTATTATTATTCTGTAAGAGCTGTGTGTGTACTCTGCAATAAATTTATGTTCTTTCAGGCTAATCTCATATGGAACAATAAGGGCTGTTGGATTGTTAATACATGTGAAAGAGAGAAACTCTTCAACAGATAGATTTATTTTTCTTGTATTCCAACATATTTAACCATAGAATACAATTAGCCTTATGGTATATAACTCAGATATATTTTTTTTACAGGATTAACACTATTTAACACCCTTGACTAGGAAACACTAAATTTATTATTAAATTGTAATGTTTGTATCTGGTATACTTAGATGTGTCATGTAAAACGCTTTTTAGTAAGGTTCCCTTCTATGCACGGGATACACGGAGGGGTTTCCTGGAATAAGACTTGCCTAATAATAATCCCCACGGGGCATCAAAGTAGATGTTTTCTTAATGTTTGTAGTTTGCTTGAAGGCTTGAACATTTTGTTTATTTTTTCGACAAACGAGCCTAGTAACGATAACGAGTAATTGTAAGACGCGGGTTCGCATTTCTTTCACGCCTTTGGTTTTCAAAATATGATGACCTGCTAAATCTAGAAAACGAAGATTGTCTTTCAAGATACATTTTCATGAATAATCTGTAATATTCCATGTAAGTATTGCGTTTTAAACGCCTCCACGGGCAGTGTATGCCTCTATATCGGCGGTGGACTACTAAAGGCCAGAAGTCTGGGTCGAGGAACATCTTCAGGTGCTCGCCTGAAACCTGGAACATGTAAGACTTGAAATGATTAGTCCTAGTTTGCGCCACACGCTGCAGCCAGCTTTATGTTACCAGGTTGTTCGCTTGAATCACTAAGAAACGAGATGAACAGATCGTTAGTGAGTTGGGGCGTGGTAGTGGCGGTCCTGATTTCTTGATGCAGGGGCGAGGTTTCGAATCCGTGGTGACGTTGGGATGCAAACCTCCACCACCGCTTATTACTAGGTCTGCATATTATTGTATAGGATGTTCCGGCGGAGTATCTCGTTTCATTCGCGCCGGATTTCTCTTTTGTTGGAGATGGGTATGTTTAGCTCCGGAACAAGAGCCGGCATTGGACGAAGTCGGCAAGACATAAGTCGACCCAAGGCATCTGTAACGCGTTGTCACGTTGTCATTGTGTTTATAAGAGGAGTCACTCGAAGCTTTTCATTGTAAACAAATACTGACTTCAATGTCTAATACTGCATTAAATATAATGTACTTATATAGTATATATCTTCACGGTCGCTAGTGAGTGTCATGAGACTTTAGGGGTGGGGGAGGTCAGGAAAATGACGTACATACCTATATTTTGTCATTTTCTTGAAATTCGTTCATTCCTGAAATATTGATGGAACATTCCATGTCAGTACGCCGTACGCGAGTGCGGGCATGAACGATAAACCAACACAAAAACGTGTCACTACCTTAATTTGTTCGTAGTACCTAGCCCATTATGTTATTGAAACTCTGCCATGGTATAATACAAACATATTATGTTTTTTAAGGTTTGAAGTGGAATACTTTATATTTTTAAATGCTGTCCAAATATTGTGATGTGCCATTCTAGGATCCAAATTAGTTTATCATTACTTTTTTGTTACCAATGTTTAACAGGAACAACAATCGTAACGGATCTTAGCTTCGTTGTTCCCGTCGTAGTAGAATCTATAACAACTTGTAACCTATAATAAATTAACATTTTTTTAAACTACGAATTTTGTTAATTTGGACTCGTGCGTCGTCCTCGGCGGATATAAGTGGATTACTGTCACCTTCCTTGCCGAACTGCAGTTTTCCATTGCACATAATGGATTCGTACGCTACAGAACAAGAAAAATGTTGGCGAGTACGTACTATTTAATTTTGCCTTCTATCGACGTTCTGGCGTGTGGTAACTAGCGTCTCTTCAGCAATTGTTCGTACTTACCGTTTTACTCGGTATTCAATATTATAAAGGTCCTAGCAAATGTGTTCTTCTACCGGGTCGAATAAAAGTGTTTATTGGCATCCGTTCCAAGTGTACTTTTATTGTCCTTTCCACAAATTATGGGCACGTAATTACATAACGCGTAATAAGGCGGGTTGACATGTGCACAGTACCGAGGCGGAGGGACAACTGGCGCGAGGGGCGCATTCTGCCGACCCAGCGATTTCATGCGCATACGCCCTAGTCTTGTGTCCCTACATAGCCCTAGTTTGCGCCACACGCTGCAGCCAGCTTTATGTTACCAGGTTGTTCGCTTGAATCACTAAGAAACGAAATGAACAGATCGTTAGTGAGTTGGGGCGGGGTAGTAGTGGTTCTGATTTAGGTATTGATGCGGGGGCCAGGTTTCGAACCCGTGGTGACGTTGGGATGCAAACCTCCACCACTGCTTATTACTAGGTCTGCATATTATTGTATAGGATGTTCCGGCGGAGTATCTCGTTTCATTCGCGCCGGATTTCTCTTTTGTTGGAGATGGGTATGTTTAGCTCCGGAACAAGAGCCGGCATTGGACGAAGTCGGCAAGACATAAGTCGACCCAAGGCATCTGTAACGCGTTGTCACGTTGTCATTGTGTTTATAAGAGGAGTCACTCGAAGCTTTTCATTGTAAACAAATACTGACTTCAATGTCTAATACTGCATTAAATATAATGTATATAATATATATCTTCACGGTCGCTAGTGAGTGTCATGAGACTTTAGGGGTGGGGAAGGTCAGGAAAATGACGTGCATACCTATATTTTGTCATTTTCTTGAACTTTGTTCGTTCCTGAAATATTGATGGAACATTCCATGTCAGTACGCCGTACGCGAGTGCGGGCATGAACGATAAACCAACACAAAAACGTGTCACTCCGTGTTCACTCCTAAACTGCCAGTAAGTTTCATCAATGCATCCACCACTTTACAGAATCGTGGCGTCATCGCGCTTCTGTGCTAACTCCTTACCTTAATTTGTTCGTAGTACCTAGCCCATTATGTTATTGAAATTCTGCCATGGTATACAAACATATTACGCTATTTTAAGGTTTGAAGTGGAATACTTTACTTTTTTAAATGCTGTCCAAATATTGTGATGTGCCATTCTAGGATCCAAATTAGTTTATTATTACTTTTTTGTTAACAATGTTTAACAAGAACAAAAATCGTAACGGATCTTTGCTTCGTTGTCCCCGTCGTAGTGGAATCCATAATCAACTTGTAACTAATACATTTATATTTTTTCAAACTACGAGTTTTGATAATTTTGACTCGTGCGTCGTCCTCGGCGGATATAAGTGGATTACTGTCACCTTCCTTGCCGAACTGCAGTTTTCCATTGCACATAATGGATTCGTACGCTACAGAACAAGAAAAATGTTGGCGAGTACGTACTATTTAATTTTGCCTTCTATCGACGTTCTGGCGTGTGGTAACTAACGTCTCTTCAGTAATTGTTCGTACTTACCGTTTTACTCGGTATTCAATATTATGAAGGTCCTAGCAAATGTGTTCTTCTACCGGGTCGAATAAAAGAGTTTATTGGCATCCGTTCCAAGTGTACTTTTATTGTCCTTTCCACAAATTATGGGCACGTAATTACATAACGCGTAATAAGGCGGGTTGACATGTGCACAGTACCGAGGCGGAGGGACAACTGGCGCGAGGGGCGCATTCTGCCGACCCAGCGATTTCATGCGCATACGCCCTAGTCTTGTGTCCCTACATAGCCCTAGTTTGCGCCACACGCTGCAGCCAGCTTTATGTTACCAGGTTGTTCGCTTGAATCACTAAGAAACGAAATGAACAGATCGTTAGTGAGTTGGGGCGGGGTAGTAGTGGTTCTGATTTAGGTATTGATGCGGGGGCCAGGTTTCGAACCCGTGGTGACGTTGGGATGCAAACCTCCACCACTGCTTATTACTAGGTCTGCATATTATTGTATAGGATGTTCCGGCGGAGTATCTCGTTTCATTCGCGCCGGATTTCTCTTTTGTTGGAGATGGGTATGTTTAGCTCCGGAACAAGAGCCGGCATTGGACGAAGTCGGCAAGACATAAGTCGACCCAAGGCATCTGTAACGCGTTGTCACGTTGTCATTGTGTTTATAAGAGGAGTCACTCGAAGCTTTTCATTGTAAACAAATACTGACTTCAATGTCTAATACTGCATTAAATATAATGTATATAATATATATCTTCACGGTCGCTAGTGAGTGTCATGAGACTTTAGGGGTGGGGAAGGTCAGGAAAATGACGTGCATACCTATATTTTGTCATTTTCTTGAACTTTGTTCGTTCCTGAAATATTGATGGAACATTCCATGTCAGTACGCCGTACGCGAGTGCGGGCATGAACGATAAACCAACACAAAAACGTGTCACTCCGTGTTCACTCCTAAACTGCCAGTAAGTTTCATCAATGCATCCACCACTTTACAGAATCGTGGCGTCATCGCGCTTCTGTGCTAACTCCTTACCTTAATTTGTTCGTAGTACCTAGCCCATTATGTTATTGAAATTCTGCCATGGTATACAAACATATTACGCTATTTTAAGGTTTGAAGTGGAATACTTTACTTTTTTAAATGCTGTCCAAATATTGTGATGTGCCATTCTAGGATCCAAATTAGTTTATTATTACTTTTTTGTTAACAATGTTTAACAAGAACAAAAATCGTAACGGATCTTTGCTTCGTTGTCCCCGTCGTAGTGGAATCCATAATCAACTTGTAACTAATACATTTATATTTTTTCAAACTACGAGTTTTGATAATTTTGACTCGTGCGTCGTCCTCGGCGGATATAAGTGGATTACTGTCACCTTCCTTGCCGAACTGCAGTTTTCCATTGCACATAATGGATTCGTACGCTACAGAACAAGAAAAATGTTGGCGAGTACGTACTATTTAATTTTGCCTTCTATCGACGTTCTGGCGTGTGGTAACTAACGTCTCTTCAGTAATTGTTCGTACTTACCGTTTTACTCGGTATTCAATATTATGAAGGTCCTAGCAAATGTGTTCTTCTACCGGGTCGAATAAAAGAGTTTATTGGCATCCGTTCCAAGTGTACTTTTATTGTCCTTTCCACAAATTATGGGCACGTAATTACATAACGCGTAATAAGGCGGGTTGACATGTGCACAGTACCGAGGCGGAGGGACAACTGGCGCGAGGGGCGCATTCTGCCGACCCAGCGATTTCATGCGCATACGCCCTAGTCTTGTGTCCCTACATAGCCCTAGTTTGCGCCACACGCTGCAGCCAGCTTTATGTTACCAGGTTGTTCGCTTGAATCACTAAGAAACGAAATGAACAGATCGTTAGTGAGTTGGGGCGGGGTAGTAGTGGTTCTGATTTAGGTATTGATGCGGGGGCCAGGTTTCGAACCCGTGGTGACGTTGGGATGCAAACCTCCACCACTGCTTATTACTAGGTCTGCATATTATTGTATAGGATGTTCCGGCGGAGTATCTCGTTTCATTCGCGCCGGATTTCTCTTTTGTTGGAGATGGGTATGTTTAGCTCCGGAACAAGAGCCGGCAGTGGACGTAGTCGGCAAGAGATAAGTCGACCCAAGGCATCTGTAACGCGTTGTCACGTTGTCATTGTATTTTTAAGAGGAGTTATCACTCGAAGCTTTTCATTGTAAACAAATACTGACTTCAATGTCTAATACTGCATTAAATATAATGTATATATCTTCACGGTCGCTAGTGAGTGTCATGAGACTTTAGGGGTGGGGAGGTCAGGAAAATGACGTACATACCTATATTTAGTAATTTTCTTGAACTTTGTTCATTCCTGAAATATTGATGGAACATTCCATGTCAGTACGCCGTACGCGAGTGCGGGCATGAACGATAAACCAACACAAAAACGTGTCACTCCGTGTTCACTCCTAAACTGCCAGTAAGTTTCATCAATGCATCCACCACTTTTCAGAATCGTGGCGTCATCGCGCTTCTGTGCTAACTCCTTACCTTAATTTGTTCGTAGTACCTAGCCCATTATGTTATTGAAATTCTGCCATGGTATACAAACATATTACGCTATTTTAAGGTTTGAAGTGGAATACTTTACTTTTTTAAATGCTGTCCAAATATTGTGATGTGCCATTCTAGGATCCAAATTAGTTTATTATTACTTTTTTGTTAACAATGTTTAACAGGAACAAAAATCGTAACGGATCTTTGCTTCGTTGTCCCCGTCGTAGTGGAATCCATAATCAACTTGTAACTACGAGGGTGAATCAAAAAGTTCTTAGAAGTGCATATATATGAAACCTTTTTGGATCAAGTTCGATATTCAAATTAAAGAGTGTCTATCACACTATATTTATGCAGACTGTCACTTGTTTTTGTCAGTTCGTTCGCATGTAATAAATTTTTTTGTGCAACGAGTTGCTAAAAAGTCAAAATTATGGATAAAAGTGAGTTACGTGCGGTGATAAAATATCTCAGTTTGAAAAAAATGTCTACGAAGTAAATTTTTTTGGACATTCAGCAGACATTAGGGGGTGATGCTGTACCCTATTCTACGGTTGCGTACTGGGTGGCTGAATTTAAAAGAGGTAGATCAAGCTGTAAAGATGACCCGCGTTCTGGGCGGCCTTCAACCTCCGTTACAGAAGAAAATGTCAAAAAGGTTGAGAATCTGGTTTTGGAAGACAGAAGAATGACTATAAAACATATAGCTGAGATCCTAAAGATATCTTTTGGTAGCGTTCAATCCATTTTAATTGATTCACTGGGGTTCAAAAAAGTGTCTGCAAGATGGGTGCCACGAATGTTAACCGACGAAAACAAAAAGCGACGTTTGGAAATTTCCAAGCGTAATCTCGAAATGTTCCAGCGTGATTCGGATAATTTTTGCCGTCGTCTTGTCACCATGGATGAAACGTGGGTCCACCATTTTGATCCTGAAACTAAAAGACAAAGCATGTCTTGGAAACGACCATCCTCTCCATCCATTAAGAAATTTCGAGGTGCTCCTACCGCTGGCAAAGTTATGGCCTCTGTGTTCTGGGATAGTGAAGGAATCCTTTTTATTGATTACATGCCAAAAGGCCAGACGATTACTGGACCCTATTATGCAAATTTAATCCCGAAAGTGCGTGAAGCGATTAAAGAAAAACGTCGTGGAAAACTGTCGTTGGGCGTGTTGTTCCTTCAAGATAACGCTCCTGCTCATCGATCGGAAGTTGCGCTCAACGCAATCCGCTGTGCTGGCTTCAATCTCCTTGACCACCCACCATATTCTCCGGACTTAGCCCCAAGTGATTTTCACTTATTTCCAAAATTAAAAGAGGAAATTCGTGGAACAAAATTTCACGATAATGACGCGGTTATAGCTGCCGTAGAGGACTTTTTCGAGAGTCAAGAAAATAATTTTTTTTCACAAGGAATAAGGAAGTTAGAAACGCGTTATTCTAAATGCATTGCATTGGAGGGAGATTATGTAGAAAAATAAAATATTATTATTTAAATCTTTGCATTTTTTAATATTGATTCCAAGAATTTTTTGATTCACCCTCGTAATACATTTATATTTTTTCAAACTACGAGTTTTGATAATTTTGACTCGTGCGTCGTCCTCGGCGGATATAAGTGGATTACTGTCACCTTCCTTGCCGAACTGCAGTTTTCCATTGCACATAATGGATTCGTACGCTACAGAACAAGAAAAATGTTGGCGAGTACGTACTATTTAATTTTGCCTTCTATCGACGTTCTGGCGTGTGGTAACTAACGTCTCTTCAGTAATTGTTCGTACTTACCGTTTTACTCGGTATTCAATATTATGAAGGTCCTAGCAAATGTGTTCTTCTACCGGGTCGAATAAAAGAGTTTATTGGCATCCGTTCCAAGTGTACTTTTATTGTCCTTTCCACAAATTATGGGCACGTAATTACATAACGCGTAATAAGGCGGGTTGACATGTGCACAGTACCGAGGCGGAGGGACAACTGGCGCGAGGGGCGCATTCTGCCGACCCAGCGATTTCATGCGCATACACCCTAGTCTTGTGTCCCTACATAGCCCTAGTTTGCGCCACACGCTGCAGCCAGCTTTATGTTACCAGGTTGTTCGCTTGAATCACTAAGAAACGAGATGAACAGATCGTTAGTGAGTTGGGGCGGGGTAGTAGTGGTTCTGATTTAGGTATTGATGCGGGGGGCCAGGTTTCGAACCCGTGGTGACGTTGGGATGCAAACCTCCACCACTGCTTATTACTAGGTCTGCATATTATTGTATAGGATGTTCCGGCGGAGTATCTCGTTTCATTCGCGCCCGATTTCTCTTTTGTTGGAGATGGGTATGTTTAGCTCCGGAACAAGAGCCGGCATTGGACGAAGTCGGCAAGACATAAGTCGACCCAAGGCATCTGTAACGCGTTGTCACGTTGTCATTGTGTTTATAAGAGGAGTCACTCGAAGCTTTTCATTGTAAACAAATACTGACTTCAATGTCTAATACTGCATTAAATATAATGTATATAATATATATCTTCACGGTCGCTAGTGAGTGTCATGAGACTTTAAGGGTGGGGAAGGTCAGGAAAATGACGTGCATACCTATATTTTGTCATTTTCTTGAACTTTGTTCATTCCTGAAATATTGATGGAACATTCCATATCAGTATGCCGTACGCGAGTGCGGGCATGAACGATAAACCAACACAAAAACGTGTCACTACCTTAATTTGTTCGTAGTACCTAGCCCATTATGTTATTGAAATTCTGCCATGGTATAATACAAACATATTATGTTTTTTAAGGTTTGAAGTGGAATACTTTATATTTTTAAATGCTGTCCAAATATTGTGATGTGCCATTCTAGGATCCAAATTAGTTTATCATTACTTTTTTGTTACCAATGTTTAACAGGAACAACAATCGTAACGGATCTTAGCTTCGTTGTTCCCGTCGTAGTAGAATCTATAACAACTTGTAACCTATAATAAATTAACATTTTTTTAAACTACGAATTTTGTTAATTTGGACTCGTGCGTCGTCCTCGGCGGATATAAGTGGATTACTGTCACCTTCCTTGCCGAACTGCAGTTTTCCATTGCACATAATGGATTCGTACGCTACAGAACAAGAAAAATGTTGGCGAGTACGTACTATTTAATTTTGCCTTCTATCGACGTTCTGGCGTGTGGTAACTAACGTCTCTTCAGTAATTGTTCGTACTTACCGTTTTACTCGGTATTCAATATTATGAAGGTCCTAGCAAATGTGTTCTTCTACCGGGTCGAATAAAAGAGTTTATTGGCATCCGTTCCAAGTGTACTTTTATTGTCCTTTCCACAAATTATGGGCACGTAATTACATAACGCGTAATAAGGCGGGTTGACATGTGCACAGTACCGAGGCGGAGGGACAACTGGCGCGAGGGGCGCATTCTGCCGACCCAGCGATTTCATGCGCATACGCCCTAGTCTTGTGTCCCTACATAGCCCTAGTTTGCGCCACACGCTGCAGCCAGCTTTATGTTACCAGGTTGTTCGCTTGAATCACTAAGAAACGAAATGAACAGATCGTTAGTGAGTTGGGGCGGGGTAGTAGTGGTTCTGATTTAGGTATTGATGCGGGGGCCAGGTTTCGAACCCGTGGTGACGTTGGGATGCAAACCTCCACCACTGCTTATTACTAGGTCTGCATATTATTGTATAGGATGTTCCGGCGGAGTATCTCGTTTCATTCGCGCCGGATTTCTCTTTTGTTGGAGATGGGTATGTTTAGCTCCGGAACAAGAGCCGGCATTGGACGAAGTCGGCAAGACATAAGTCGACCCAAGGCATCTGTAACGCGTTGTCACGTTGTCATTGTGTTTATAAGAGGAGTCACTCGAAGCTTTTCATTGTAAACAAATACTGACTTCAATGTCTAATACTGCATTAAATATAATGTATATAATATATATCTTCACGGTCGCTAGTGAGTGTCATGAGACTTTAGGGGTGGGGAAGGTCAGGAAAATGACGTGCATACCTATATTTTGTCATTTTCTTGAACTTTGTTCGTTCCTGAAATATTGATGGAACATTCCATGTCAGTACGCCGTACGCGAGTGCGGGCATGAACGATAAACCAACACAAAAACGTGTCACTCCGTGTTCACTCCTAAACTGCCAGTAAGTTTCATCAATGCATCCACCACTTTACAGAATCGTGGCGTCATCGCGCTTCTGTGCTAACTCCTTACCTTAATTTGTTCGTAGTACCTAGCCCATTATGTTATTGAAATTCTGCCATGGTATACAAACATATTACGCTATTTTAAGGTTTGAAGTGGAATACTTTACTTTTTTAAATGCTGTCCAAATATTGTGATGTGCCATTCTAGGATCCAAATTAGTTTATTATTACTTTTTTGTTAACAATGTTTAACAAGAACAAAAATCGTAACGGATCTTTGCTTCGTTGTCCCCGTCGTAGTGGAATCCATAATCAACTTGTAACTAATACATTTATATTTTTTCAAACTACGAGTTTTGATAATTTTGACTCGTGCGTCGTCCTCGGCGGATATAAGTGGATTACTGTCACCTTCCTTGCCGAACTGCAGTTTTCCATTGCACATAATGGATTCGTACGCTACAGAACAAGAAAAATGTTGGCGAGTACGTACTATTTAATTTTGCCTTCTATCGACGTTCTGGCGTGTGGTAACTAACGTCTCTTCAGTAATTGTTCGTACTTACCGTTTTACTCGGTATTCAATATTATGAAGGTCCTAGCAAATGTGTTCTTCTACCGGGTCGAATAAAAGAGTTTATTGGCATCCGTTCCAAGTGTACTTTTATTGTCCTTTCCACAAATTATGGGCACGTAATTACATAACGCGTAATAAGGCGGGTTGACATGTGCACAGTACCGAGGCGGAGGGACAACTGGCGCGAGGGGCGCATTCTGCCGACCCAGCGATTTCATGCGCATACGCCCTAGTCTTGTGTCCCTACATAGCCCTAGTTTGCGCCACACGCTGCAGCCAGCTTTATGTTACCAGGTTGTTCGCTTGAATCACTAAGAAACGAAATGAACAGATCGTTAGTGAGTTGGGGCGGGGTAGTAGTGGTTCTGATTTAGGTATTGATGCGGGGGCCAGGTTTCGAACCCGTGGTGACGTTGGGATGCAAACCTCCACCACTGCTTATTACTAGGTCTGCATATTATTGTATAGGATGTTCCGGCGGAGTATCTCGTTTCATTCGCGCCGGATTTCTCTTTTGTTGGAGATGGGTATGTTTAGCTCCGGAACAAGAGCCGGCAGTGGACGTAGTCGGCAAGAGATAAGTCGACCCAAGGCATCTGTAACGCGTTGTCACGTTGTCATTGTATTTTTAAGAGGAGTTATCACTCGAAGCTTTTCATTGTAAACAAATACTGACTTCAATGTCTAATACTGCATTAAATATAATGTATATATCTTCACGGTCGCTAGTGAGTGTCATGAGACTTTAGGGGTGGGGAGGTCAGGAAAATGACGTACATACCTATATTTAGTAATTTTCTTGAACTTTGTTCATTCCTGAAATATTGATGGAACATTCCATGTCAGTACGCCGTACGCGAGTGCGGGCATGAACGATAAACCAACACAAAAACGTGTCACTCCGTGTTCACTCCTAAACTGCCAGTAAGTTTCATCAATGCATCCACCACTTTTCAGAATCGTGGCGTCATCGCGCTTCTGTGCTAACTCCTTACCTTAATTTGTTCGTAGTACCTAGCCCATTATGTTATTGAAATTCTGCCATGGTATACAAACATATTACGCTATTTTAAGGTTTGAAGTGGAATACTTTACTTTTTTAAATGCTGTCCAAATATTGTGATGTGCCATTCTAGGATCCAAATTAGTTTATTATTACTTTTTTGTTAACAATGTTTAACAGGAACAAAAATCGTAACGGATCTTTGCTTCGTTGTCCCCGTCGTAGTGGAATCCATAATCAACTTGTAACTACGAGGGTGAATCAAAAAGTTCTTAGAAGTGCATATATATGAAACCTTTTTGGATCAAGTTCGATATTCAAATTAAAGAGTGTCTATCACACTATATTTATGCAGACTGTCACTTGTTTTTGTCAGTTCGTTCGCATGTAATAAATTTTTTTGTGCAACGAGTTGCTAAAAAGTCAAAATTATGGATAAAAGTGAGTTACGTGCGGTGATAAAATATCTCAGTTTGAAAAAAATGTCTACGAAGTAAATTTTTTTGGACATTCAGCAGACATTAGGGGGTGATGCTGTACCCTATTCTACGGTTGCGTACTGGGTGGCTGAATTTAAAAGAGGTAGATCAAGCTGTAAAGATGACCCGCGTTCTGGGCGGCCTTCAACCTCCGTTACAGAAGAAAATGTCAAAAAGGTTGAGAATCTGGTTTTGGAAGACAGAAGAATGACTATAAAACATATAGCTGAGATCCTAAAGATATCTTTTGGTAGCGTTCAATCCATTTTAATTGATTCACTGGGGTTCAAAAAAGTGTCTGCAAGATGGGTGCCACGAATGTTAACCGACGAAAACAAAAAGCGACGTTTGGAAATTTCCAAGCGTAATCTCGAAATGTTCCAGCGTGATTCGGATAATTTTTGCCGTCGTCTTGTCACCATGGATGAAACGTGGGTCCACCATTTTGATCCTGAAACTAAAAGACAAAGCATGTCTTGGAAACGACCATCCTCTCCATCCATTAAGAAATTTCGAGTTGCTCCTACCGCTGGCAAAGTTATGGCCTCTGTGTTCTGGGATAGTGAAGGAATCCTTTTTATTGATTACATGCCAAAAGGCCAGACGATTACTGGACCCTATTATGCAAATTTAATCCCGAAAGTGCGTGAAGCGATTAAAGAAAAACGTCGTGGAAAACTGTCGTTGGGCGTGTTGTTCCTTCAAGATAACGCTCCTGCTCATCGATCGGAAGTTGCGCTCAACGCAATCCGCTGTGCTGGCTTCAATCTCCTTGACCACCCACCATATTCTCCGGACTTAGCCCCAAGTGATTTTCACTTATTTCCAAAATTAAAAGAGGAAATTCGTGGAACAAAATTTCACGATAATGACGCGGTTATAGCTGCCGTAGAGGACTTTTTCGAGAGTCAAGAAAATAATTTTTTTTCACAAGGAATAAGGAAGTTAGAAACGCGTTATTCTAAATGCATTGCATTGGAGGGAGATTATGTAGAAAAATAAAATATTATTATTTAAATCTTTGCATTTTTTAATATTGATTCCAAGAATTTTTTGATTCACCCTCGTAATACATTTATATTTTTTCAAACTACGAGTTTTGATAATTTTGACTCGTGCGTCGTCCTCGGCGGATATAAGTGGATTACTGTCACCTTCCTTGCCGAACTGCAGTTTTCCATTGCACATAATGGATTCGTACGCTACAGAACAAGAAAAATGTTGGCGAGTACGTACTATTTAATTTTGCCTTCTATCGACGTTCTGGCGTGTGGTAACTAACGTCTCTTCAGTAATTGTTCGTACTTACCGTTTTACTCGGTATTCAATATTATGAAGGTCCTAGCAAATGTGTTCTTCTACCGGGTCGAATAAAAGAGTTTATTGGCATCCGTTCCAAGTGTACTTTTATTGTCCTTTCCACAAATTATGGGCACGTAATTACATAACGCGTAATAAGGCGAGTTGACATGTGCACAGTACTGAGGCGGAGGGACAACTGGCGCGAGGGGCGCATTCTGCCGACCCAGCGATTTCATGCGCATACGCCCTAGTCTTGTGTCCCTACATAGCCCTAGTTTGCGCCACACGCTGCAGCCAGCTTTA
The DNA here is from genome assembly GCA_905147375.1 of Hylaea fasciaria. Taxonomy (NCBI): domain Eukaryota; kingdom Metazoa; phylum Arthropoda; class Insecta; order Lepidoptera; family Geometridae; genus Hylaea; species Hylaea fasciaria. The sequence continues at coordinate 9,168,610 of LR990211.1, read as the reverse complement.
TGTTACCAGGTTGTTCGCTTGAATCACTAAGAAACGAGATGAACAGATCGTTAGTGAGTTGGGGCGGGGTAGTAGTGGTTCTGATTTAGGTATTGATGCGGGGGCCAGGTTTCGAACCCGTGGTGACGTTGGGATGCAAACCTCCACCACTGCTTATTACTAGGTCTGCATATTATTGTATAGGATGTTCCGGCGGAGTATCTCGTTTCATTCGCGCCGGATTTCTCTTTTGTTGGAGATGGGTATGTTTAGCTCCGGAACAAGAGCCGGCAGTGGACGTAGTCGGCAAGAGATAAGTCGACCCAAGGCATCTGTAACGCGTTGTCACGTTGTCATTGTATTTTTAAGAGGAGTTATCACTCGAAGCTTTTCATTGTAAACAAATACTGACTTCAATGTCTAATACTGCATTAAATATAATGTATATAATATATATCTTCACGGTCGCTAGTGAGTGTCATGAGACTTTAGGGGTGGGGAAGGTCAGGAAAATGACGTGCATACCTATATTTTGTCATTTTCTTGAACTTTGTTCATTCCTGAAATATTGATGGAACATTCCATGTCAGTACGCCGTACGCGAGTGCGGGCATGAACGATAAACCAACACAAAAACGTGTCACTCCGTGTTCACTCCTAAACTGCCAGTAAGTTTCATCAATGCATCCACCACTTTACAGAATCGTGGCGTCATCGCGCTTCTGTGCTAACTCCTTACCTTAATTTGTTCGTAGTACCTAGCCCATTATGTTATTGAAATTCTGCCATGGTATACAAACATATTACGATATTTTAAGGTTTGAAGTGGAATACTTTATTTTTTTTAATCCTGTCCAAATATTGTGATGTGCCATTCTAGGATCCAAACAAGTTTATCATTACTTTTTTGTTACCAATGTTTAACAGGAACAACAATCGTAACGGATCTTTGCTTCGTTGTCTCCATCGTTGTGGAATCCATAATCAACTTGTAACCTATAATACATTTATATTTTTTCAAACTACGAGTTTTGATAATTTTGGCTCGTGCGTCGTCCTCGGCGGATATAAGTGGATTGCTGTCACCTTCCTTGCCGAACTGCAGTTTTCCATTGCCAATAATGGATTTGTACGCTACAGAACAAGAAAAATCTTTGTGAGTACGTACTATTTAATTTTGTCTTCTATCGACGTTCTGGCGTGTGGTAACGTCTCTTCTGTAATTGTTCGTACATTAATATCTGTAACACTTAATATCTTTGATGTTATTTGTTTTATCCAGTAATCCATGCAATAACTTTGGAAATTAATATTTTCTTCATTGTCTGGGATTACATCACAAATTGCAAGAAAAGCTTCTGGTATATAAGGTGGCGTTAGTAAAGGCAACATTGTGCATAATTTCGTTAACTTACGTCCATCCGAGGTAGAGAAAGTGCCAAGTTGCTTTGATTTCTTCCACAAGGCCTTTTTATAGTGATAGTAGCAACCCGTGACGGCAATGTTCGGAAAAACATATCTTACCGCGTTAATTGTAGCTACTTCAAAATCACATTTGTATGATACCATGGACAAGCCAAAACGATCTTTCAATAGTAAAAAAAACCGTTTATATGTAACTTCACTTTTGTCCGGTAACAGTGCATAGATAATAGGTATAAAGTGAGTTTTATCGACGGTGGTGCTAAAATTTGCATGTAAACTGTATAATTGATAAAAAGGCTGTGGCGTTATTGAAAATGTCCCATCTCCAAAATAACTGGTTATATTTTTATTGATTCGATAGCTGTAGGTGTCGAAAAAATTAAAATTTTGTCATCCACACCATCATTACATATCATAAATTGGTTACTTAAAAAAGCCGGCACATTTACTTCAGACAATTTGTTAAATTTAGTTTTCGGCATATTGAAAGCCTTGTTGCGTGCATTGTAGAGACCGCTTTTTTTGTTTATCCATTTTGGTGCCTGCGAAAATATTGTTTCCTGTGAGGATGTTCTTGTTACTTTTGTTACATTTCTTTCAAATATCTTTGGTATAGGTTCTACACTTTCACAAACCTCCTTTTTGCAATCATGCAAACACTTTTCCGCTTCCATTTTAGCAAAATTCGGTAAACATGTGTGTTTCGGTTGTCTAGTTACATTACATTGTTGGTCTAATGTTAAAGATGTATAACATTCAAATTTATTTGAACATCGCCAGTTAGTGGAACCGTTTTTATTTTTCATCACAAAATTATATTTATGCCCTGAATACAACAATATTTTCTTACCACGTGTACTAGTAATAAAATTTACACCGTCCACATCGCTTGGCCCAGGTAATTCCATTATGAAAATCTATTTATAAGACTTCAGACAAATAAACTATTTTTTAAATTGCAATCAAAAGTAATCTGTGTTTGCAATTCATATCAAATAATGTTAGACAAATAATAATGACAATTACATGACATCACGGATATGCACAGGAAAAATAAATAAGTATCTATTTATAATATGCCAGCATTTCCATTTCGTATCCATTATCCAAGGAAATCCAATACTAAGTAGGTAGGTACCTTATGTCGTAGTATTGTAGCTATAGTATTTAATAATGACTGTACGGTTTCCGCCCAATATGGAACCCGTCCAAAATGGAATCCGTCCTATATGGAATCCGTTCAAGATGGAATCCGTCCTAAATGGCCAGAGCGTTGGAAAGGCTGTTTTGATTAATTATTCTCGTGAAGGGATAGTGTGAAGTCATACCCCCCCTTTGTGTATCATTGTGAATTTGTATCTCTCCGCCGCTCCCTTATGCAATTATTGACTAAGTATTTGCAATTATTTTTAAGTGTTATTGATTGATAGCGGTCGTTAAGCCACGCCAGAGGCCTTCGGGCGACTGATAAACTCTGACAACCTAATCACCAGAGATTACTCTGGCGATATATTCTTCCAGTCAGAGCCTAAATTCTTGGCCCTGACCGGCACCTATCTCGATTCCACTACAGCACCTACAACTGTAAAAATGTAGGATAGTAATATTATGTAAATATCTTCTTGTAACTTGCGTGTTGACTTTGTGTAAGTTGTACTTTTAAATAAATATTTTTGCGGTAAGTATAGAATTTGGTAGGGAATTTTTGGGGGAAATTATTTGACGGTGTGTGGGTTTTCCCCTCAAAGATATCATGGTTGAAACTACATAAAACGGAACAGTTTTCTGGGAGGGGCTTACGATTCGTTAGTGTAGGTTACGTCGAAAATAATGATGTATAATATAATAATATGTAGGGATCGAAATCTTCTTTTTTCTGTGACCTTTCCAAAGCATTTGACTGCGTTAGTCACGAAACATTAATTTCTAAATTACAGCATTACGGGGTTCACGGGAAAGCTCTCGATCTTGTCTTCTCGTATCTTAGTAACAGAATCCAGAAAGTGGATATAAATGGAGTAAGGTCATCTGGGTCGCTCTCTACAATGGGCGTCCCTCAAGGTTCAATACTGGGGCCATTCTTGTTCTTGGTGTATATTAACGATCTTGCCTTTTTTGTAAAGAACTTATGTGATATTGTTTTGTTCGCTGATGACACTTCACTTATTTTTAAGGTTGACAGAACAGACAACAATTTTGACGATGTTAACAAAGCAATCACGCTAGTTCTTAAATGGTTCACGGTAAATAATTTAGTGCTAAATTCTAAAAAAACGAAATGTATAAAATTCTCACTACCCAATGTTAGAAGAGGCCTCACAAATTCAAGTATTTTAATTAATAATGAGCCGTTAGACCAGGTAGAGTCAACCACGTTCCTGGGAATTAATTTAGATTCTAGATTACAGTGGGGTCCTCACATATCATCTTTAACTGGAAGATTGAGCTCTGCAGCTTTTGCTGTACGTAAAATCAGACAATTTACTGATGAAGCCACTGCAAGATTAGTATATTTTAGTTACTTTCACAGCGTTATGTCGTATGGCATTATGTTGTGGGGCAAAGCCGCGGATATCCAATCTGTGTTCGTGCTACAGAAAAGAGCAATTCGGTCAATATATAATATGAAAACCCGCGATTCTCTCCGGGAACGATTTAAAGACATCAATGTTCTTACAGTGGCTTGCCAATATATTTATGAAAACTTATTGTATATTCATAAAAATATTAACAAGTTTGCTAAAAATTGTGACGTACATAATTTCAACACTAGAAATAAAAATAAACTCCATGTACCAAGATTTCGGTTGCAGAAGGTTAATGGTTCATTTATGGGGAACTGTATACGCTTTTATAATAAGTTGCCAGAGGGAATTGATCAATTATCCATGCAAAGATATAAAACTTATATTAAGGCTAATCTCATAAAGAAAGCCTATTACACTGTTAATGACTATATTAAAGATACAAAGGCATGGCCTCAATGCCCCCAGCTCCATGGTAGTAATAATTAACGTGAATTTTATTAATATGTTTTGAAATTTTTATTTTTAATGGTAATATTTAAAATATTGTGATTGAAAAAAAATGGAAAGAAATTATACAATATGAGAAAAAAAAAGACATCCCCGTAGAGTTTCTTGGTGCTGTCTTCTCTAACGGGTGTATTCCGAAGCACTGGTAGAATCAAACGGAGTTTCCTTTTCCTGTCTGAGATTCAATCCTGGACTTGAAAGGGAAACATCCTTTTTCAAACTCAAACCATACCTTATCAATTAATTATAGTTTGTTTTCTTTTATGATTTTATTAATTTATTTATTAGATTGAAGTGTTTGACTTGTAAAAGTGCGATTTTATTGCCTATTTACAATAAATGATTTGACTTTGACTTTGACTTTGTAGTAAATCTTTTATGAAACTTTCTGCAAAATACAAACATTCTTTACGCCTGCAATCTTATTTGACAATCCCCATTACTCCATGACAATGACAGCTAAATTCAATGGTATGAGATCTGTGGCGTTGCCAGTAAGAGAAAACAGAATCAACTTAATTAAAAAAAAATAAACAATCATCATTCGACACGGCCGTCCTGTTCACTCATCTGTACCAGATGAATCATCTTCCGGAGAAATCCAGGGCTTCATGAGATCAGCTGAACTTGTGGTATTAATTGGGCCTTCACCATGTCCGATCTTCCTGACTATGTACCTGTCATTTCCTTTACTATTAATTACCTCGTACGGTCCTAGGTACTTAGGATTCAGTTTGGCACCTTGCGAGAATTGCGTCTTCTTTATAGCTACTAAATCGCCCATCTTATAAGAATAAGCTTCTTTCCTTTCCGGTTATAATTTCTTACATTTTCGTCTTGTATCTTCAGTAATGACTCTTTGGGCAATAGCGCACTAGCGACCTGGCAGCGCGGCCACGACGCGCGGCGCGGCCGCAGGGGTTGCGATTTGCATCATAGATTGTAGTTGACGCTTTCATTCATAGTCATCAAGGACTATCAGATGATTAATCTGAGATAGTCATAGTACAGTATGATCACATGATTCAAGATGTCATGTCAGTCGGGAGCATTTTGGCGGGGAATTGAAATTGACTTTTTAAAATGTACGATAGACTATGTATTATAAACGTTAGTTTTTTATTGAAATTTCATATTTTAGGGATAAAATAGAGGTTAAGGTATTATGTTGTAACAAAACGAAAATATTACGTGGTAAATGTCGCTATCTTCTACTGTTATTCCGTAATAATTAATTTTCTCCGACCAAAACAGAATAGCAAGCATTGCATAAAATTACGTCACACTCGGGGCACTGCCGAGGCCGCCCGACTGCCACAGTACACTGGTTAACCAGGTTTTAATTAAAATGTTGCATACTAGCCAAACTATTATCCAATTTTCAGTTTCAGCTCCGTGACTTTCAAGGTCAAGAATGCCGCGAACCAACCTCAATCATCTGTTTGAATAACAGCAGTGGTAGCTGTGTAACAGTTATGTTCTGGCTTCGTGTATTTTTTCATCAGTCATTTTGATTCCAAACAGTGTGTATATCAGGAAATATCTGGTCAATGAGAGCATTTTGCGAATTATTGATTATGCAGAAATCGGTCGGCAAATTTATGCATACAGTAGGGTCAGTAGACAGTGGCATCAGTGGATCATTTTTTTTCAGAGGTTTGTAGCTGCTTAGGTTTTCAAGTTATTGAAATTAAACCTTTACTGAACGTAAGATATGTTCAAAGGCTTTGTTTTATTCATATATTCTGAACAGCTACGACAAATACCTACTTAATTAATAACGTTTTATAAAAGATTTCGTTTGATCCACTCTCTACTTGGGGGTGTGTTAACGAGCGCCACAACCTAAGCCTAAGTAGTTGATATAAGTAGTAGATATATGAATATGGCATTAGTATGTAGCCATTAGAGATTTGATACATGTATGTAATAGTATGTAAAACACCGCGTACATCGTCTCCTAGATATGACCGCGCCGCCGTGAGAAAGAGGCAGGATGGGTGCATGCCAGATGTACGCGGCAATTGTATTAGGTTTAGTTTTATCTATTGTATTTCGGCTCTATTGTATTGGCGAGCCAGAATATATTGATTGCCGTAATATAAGTTTACTTTAGTAGTAAGATATTTTTGTCAGTCTTTACCATTTGTATTGCGCCCCTATTGTACAAGCCAGGCAGAATGTCTTATTGCTGTAATATAAGTTAACTTCAATAGTTTACAACTGGCCATTGTATTTAGGCCCTATTGTGTTAGGGCAGCTGCATGTAACATTTACTGTAATAATAGTTTACATTAAGAGTACGATACTTTTGTAAGACGCAGTCCACTGAGAATCGTAATAGCGTCAACACGTTGTTTAGCTAGCATACAAAGCTAAACCCGTGAACGAACAAGCCAAGTCGTGTCATAAATAACCTCCAGTAATCTCTCAGTACTACAAGTTTGTTTTCTTTCAACATTACCTTCCTCGTCGTCGTCAATCGCAGCGCTCGTTTCGTCAGTACCCTGCACCTGAATTAGTCGTCTACAGGGGTGTAAACAGTGAAACCATCCTAATTACACAGTGGATCAAGCAAAAAATGTAGGAAATTATTATATTTCACTTACAGGAAAGGACGCGATTTTGGAATGCAGATTGTCTTAAATGAACAAAATAAAACACCGTCCTTATAGTTATGAAAGTACATAATATTTATAGGTACTTCATTTGATTATGAAATCAATTGATATTGAATATGAAATGTATTTATTATTGTCAATTAGTCTTATGATCTTAGACATACGTAACGCGCTTTGGTAACTAATCAGTCCTCTAAAGTGACATTCTGAATCTATGTTATCAAATTATCAATACCTAACAAATCAACAACTTAAATTAGGTAAATAAAAAGATGGTCGTATCTTAATCACCTTCAAATTAACCATGAAGCTTTTTTAGCGTTAGTGAATGCTAATATGAGAAAAGTCTTTTACAAAGTAAATATGTAGTAAGATTGCTGCCGAGCTGTGCTTCCTCCAACGCGAGGAGCTAGCAAAATCAGGCGCATGTCGCATTCTTTGACGTAAGACAAGTCTGGGACAGCTGGCATGTTGAATTGATGTCTGCAATAATTCATTCTCAAGAAACTGACATAATATTCCAAATTATCATTGTGATTGTGAAGAATTTTTACCACGTAATAAACGCTCTTCGTTTTTTTTTCATCTGTAGTGTACCCTAAACACTTAACCAATTGCAGTAGGTACACAGTGAATCGCGATCCACTGTGTACTGCCAACGATTGAGCCACTCGTTGTAGTACCGATCTATCTTTTGGTTTTCAATCATGTAACAAAGAAATTCTACTTTAGTTAGGTTAGATTGGATAATGCTATGATATTACAAAATATATGTGTAGGTATGTCAGAAAAATTACGATAAATATCTTATTTGGAATAGCCAAAGAAGAAAAACGTGTAAATTTATAATTTTTATCAACTTTTGCCCACCTAAAATCAATAAACAATTTTTTGGAATCAATAAGCGCGGGAGCGGCTCGCTGGCTGGTTTAGACTTGATGGCATCGGAGGACGGTACTTATGTGAAAAAGACGCACAGATATACCTTTCCCATTCGGAGAAACAGAAAATTTTAACTGTACCCACTGTTGTCACTGTTCCCACTTTGACCCTACTTTCATGTACAGCTACTTTTCCATCGCCGATATTACCAGTTGTTTTGGGAATGTTTCGGCGGATGGATCTTGGAGAATTTGAAGGTGCATTTTTACTTTCAGCTGTAGTTTTTCAAAATTACGCCACAGTGATGATTATTTTAAGAATGCGATGATTTCATCAGCGTACGTTGCACGTGGAATGACGGGAAGTGTTTGTCAGAAATCACTTTAGAGGAGTAACAATGAGGTAAATGATGTTAAGTCAGCGGGGCCTCCACCAGTGCCTTAGAGGCCCTTTTTTTTAGGGGGGGGGGAAATGAAAAGCAAATGCTTTGTAATAAAATTGGTTGAATATTCGGGCAAGTGAAATTCTTAGCGCGTCGTCCCTTCTTGGAGCCTTTCGAGGGCTCCGGGGCTCCGCTTGTGGACGGTGCTGATGGGATGGAATCCATCTACGCGTCTCATGCGGCCGCCTCCGCTTCCTCCCTCCGCCTGTCGTGGGCGAGTAAGGGCCTGAGGCGCTTCTCGGAGAGAATCCGCCCCTCCAGACCCTCGAGGCGGGCGCTCATAATGGTGCTCACCTGCACCATGATGGTTCGCGCAAACTCCTCAAAAGTTGAGGGTGGCGGCAGCACCGGGGTCCTAGCCGGAGCTGGCGCTTGCGCGGGAGTCGCCCGTTGCTCCACAAGCCTCCGGAACTCGGCAATCTCCCTGCGCATCTCCTCCTGCTCGGCCATGAGTCACGAGTTAGCCGTCTCCAACCGGGTGACCTCCTCCGACGCGGTACGGCTCCGCATCTCGGCGACTGAGCCCTGGATGTTCTCAGCCGCCTCGTTCAGAGTACGCACGTACGTGCCGTGCACTTCAGGTGGCCACCTTGTGGATGATGTCCACCCAGTCCAGCACCGTCCTTTCCGGAGCCGCAGCTTATTACTAGTTCTGCATATTATTGGATAGGATGTTCCGGCGGAGTATCTCGTTTCATTCGCGCCGGATTTCTCTTTTGTTGGAGATGGGTATGTTTAGCTCCGGAACAAGAGCCGGCATTGGACGAAGTCGGCAAGACATAAGTCGACCCTTTTCATTGTAATCAAATACTGACTTCAATGTCTAATACTGCATTAAATATAATGTATATATCTTCACGGTCGCTAGTGAGTGTCATGAGACTTTAGGGTTGGGGGAGGTCAGGAAAATGACGTGCATACCTATATTTTGTCATTTTCTTGAACTTTGTTCATTCCTGAAATATTGATGGAACATTCCATATCAGTATGCCGTACGCGAGTGCGGGCATGAACGATAAACCAACACAAAAACGTGTCACTCCGTGTTCACTCCTAAACTGCCAGTAAGTTTCATCAATGCATCTACCACTTTACAGAATCGTGGCGTCATCGCGCTTCTGTGCTAACTCCTTACCTTAATTTGTTCGTAGTACCTAGCCTATTATGTTATTGAAATTCTGCCATGGTATACAAACATATTACGCTATTTTAAGGTTTGAAGTGGAATACTACTTTATTTTTTTAAATGCTGTCCAAATATTGTGATGTGCCATTCTAGGATCCAAACAAGTTTATCATTACTTTTTTGTTACCAATGTTTAACAGGAACAACAATCGTAACGGATCTTTGCTTCGTTGTCCCTGTCGTAGTGGAATCCATAATCAACTTGTAACCTATAACATTTAGGTATATTTTTTCAAACTACGAGTTTTGATAATTTTGACTCGTGCGTCGTCCTCGGCGGATATAAGTGGATTGCTGTCACCTTCCTTGCCGAACTGCAGTTTTCCATTGCCAATAATGGATTTGTACGCTACAGAACAAGAAAAATGTTTGAGTACGTACTATTTAATTTTGTCTTCTACCGACGTTCTGGCGTGTGGTAACGTCTCTTCAGTAATTGTTCGTACATTACTTGGAAAGGCTGTTTTGATTAATTATTCTCGTGAAGGGATAGTGTGAAGTCATACCCCCCCCCCCCCCCCCCCCTTGTTTATCATGTGTGGTATCATTGTGAATTTTTATCTCCGCCGCTCCCTTATGCAATTATTGATTAAGTATTTGCAATTATTTTTAAGTGACATTGATTGATAGCGGTCGTTAAGCCACGCCAGAGGCCTTCGGGCGACTGATAAACTGACAACCTAATCACCAGAGATTACTCTGGCGATATATTCTTCCAGTCAGAGCCTAAATTCTTGGCCCTGACCGGCACCTATCTCGATTCCACTACAGCACCTACAACTGTAAAAATGTAGGATAGTATAACTGTAAATATCTTCTTGTAACTTGCGTGTTGACTTTGTGTAAGTTGTACTTTTAAATAAATATTTTTGGCGGTATAGAATTTTGTAGGGAATTTTTGGGGGATATTATTTCACGGTGTGTGAGTTTTCCCCTCAAAGATATCATGGTTGAAACTACATAAAACGAACAGTTTTCTGGGAGGGGCTTACGATTCGTTAGTGTCGGTTACGTCGAAAATAATGATGTATATGTAGGGATCGAAATCTTCTTTCGTAGTAAATCTTTTATAAAACTTTCTGCAAAATACAAACATTCTTTACGCCTGCAATCTTATTTGACAATCCCCATCACTCCATGACAATGACAGCTAAATTCAATGGTATGAGATCTGTGGCGTTGCCAGTAAGAGAAAACAAAATCAACTTAATAAAAAAAAATAAACAATCATCATTCGACACGGCCGTCCTGTTCACTCATCTGTCCCAGATGAATCATCTTCCGGAGAAATCCAGGGCTTCATGAGATCAGCTGAACTTGTGGTATTAATTGGGCCTTCACCATGTCCGATCTTCCTGACTATGTACCTGTCATTTCCTTTACTATTAATTACCTCGTACGGTCCTAGGTACTTAGGATTCAGTTTGGCACCTTGCGAGAATTGCGTCTTCTTTATAGCTACTAAATCGCCAATCTTATAAGAATAAGCTTCTTTCCTTTCCGGTTATAATTTCTTATAATTTTGTCTTGTATCTTCAGTAATGACTCTTTGGGCAATAGCGCACTAGCGACCTGGCAGCGCGGCCACGACGCGCGGCGCGGCCGCAGGGGTTGCGATTTGCATCATAGATTGTAGTTGACGCTTTCATTCATAGTCATCATGGACTATCAGATGATTAATCTGAGATAGTCATAGTACAGTATGATCACATGATTCAAGATGTCATGTCAGTCGGGAGCATTTTGGCTGGGAATTGAAATTGACATTTTAAAATGTACGATAGACTATGTATTATAAACGTTAGTTTTTTATTGAAATTTCATATTTTAGGGATAAAATAGAGGTTAAGGTATTATGTTGTAACAAAACGAAAATATTACGTGGTAAATGTCGCTATCTTCTACTGTTATTCCGTAATAATTAATATTCTCCGACCAAAACAGAATAGCAAGCATTGCATAAAATTACGTCACACTCGGGGCACTGCCGAGGCCGCCCGACTGCCACAGTACACTGGTTAACCAGATTTTAATTAAAATGTTGCATACTAGCCAAACTATTATCCAATTTTCAGTTTCAGCTCCGTGACTTTCAAGGTCAAGAATGCCGCGAACCAACCCCAATCATCTGTTTGAATAACAGCAGTGGTAGCTGTGTAACAGTTACTGTTACACAGTTATGTTCTGGCTTCGTGTATTTTTTCATCAGTCATTTTGATTCCAAACAGTGTGTATATCAGGAAATATCTGGTCAATGAGAGCATTTTGCGAATTATTGATTATGCAGAAATCGGTCGGCAAATTTATGCATACAGTAGGGTCAGAGTGGCATCAGTGGATCATTTTTTTTCAGAGGTTTGTAGCTGCTTAGGTTTTCAAGTTATTGAAATTAAACCTTTACTGAACGTAAGATATGTTCAAAGGCTTTGTTTTATTCATATATTCTGAACAGCTACGACAAATACCTACTTAATTAATAACGTTTTATAAAAGATTTCGTTTGATCCACTCTCTACTTGGGGGTGTAAACAGTGAAACCATCCTAATTACACAGTGGATCAAGCAAAAAATGTAGGAAATTATTATATTTCACTTACAGGAAAGGACGCGATTTTGGAATGCAGATTGTCTTAAATGAACAAAATAAAACACCGTCCTTATAGTTATGAAAGTACATAATATTTATAGGTTCTTCATTTGATTATGAAATCAATTGATATTGAATATGAAATGTATTTATTATTGTCAATTAGTCTTATGATCTTAGACATACGTAACGCGCTTTGGTAACTAATCAGTCCTCTAAAGTGACATTCTGAATCTATGTTATTATCAAATTATCAATACCTAACAAATCAACAACTTAAATTAGGTAAATAAAAAGATGGTCGTATCTTAATCACCTTCAAATTAACCATGAAGCTTTTTTAGCGTTAGTGAATGCTAATATGAGAAAAGTCTTTTTCAAAGTAAATATGTAGTAGGATTGCTGCCGAGCTGTGCTTCCTCCAACGCGAGGAGCTAGCAAAATCAGGCGCATGTCGCATTCTTTGACGTAAGACAAGTCTGGGACAGCTGGCATGTTGAATTGATGTCTGCAATAGTTCATTCTCAAGAAACTGACATAATATTCCAAATTATCATTGTGATTGTGAAGAATTTTTACCACGTAATAAACGCTCTTCGTTTTTTTTTCATCTGTAGTGTACCCTAAACACTTAACCAATTGCAGTAGGTACACAGTGAATCGCGATCCACTGTGTACTGCCAACGATTGAGCCACTGAGTACCGATCTATCTTTTGGTTTTCAATCATGTAACAAAGAAATTCTACTTTAGTTAGGTTAGATTGGATAATGCTATGATATTACAAAATATATGTGTAGGTATGTCAGAAAAATTACGATAAATATCTTATTTGGAATAGCCAAAGAAGAAAAACGTGTAAATGTATAATTTTTATCAACTTTTGCCCACCTAAAATCAATAAACAATTTTTTGGAATCAATAAGCGCGGGAGCGGCTCGCTGGCTGGTTTAGACTTGATGGCATCGCAGGACGGTACTTATGTGAAAAAGACGCAGAGATATACCTTTCCCATTCGGAGAAACAGAAAATTTTAACTGTACCCACTGTTGTCACTGTTCCCACTTTGACCCTACTTTCATGTACAGCTACTTTTCCATCGCCGATATTACCAGTTGTTTTGGGAATGTTTCGGCGGATGGATCTTGGAGAATTTGAAGGTGCATATTTACTTTCAGCTGTAGTTTTTCATCATTACGCCACAGTGATGATTATTTTAAGGATGCGATGATTTCATCAGCGTACGTTGCACGTGGAATGACGGGAAGTGTTTGTCAGAAATCACTTTAGAGGAGTAACAATGAGGTAAATGATGTTAAGTCAGCGGGGCCTCCACCAGTGCCTTAGAGGCCCTTTTTTTAGGGGTGGGGGAAATGAAAAGCAAATGCTTTGTAATAAAATTGGTTGAATATTCGGGCAAGTGAAATTCTTAGCGCGTCGTCCCTTCTTGGAGCCTTTCGAGGGCTCCGGGGCTCCGCTTGTGGACGGTGCTGATGGGATGGAATCCATCTACGCGTCTCATGCGGCCGCCTCCGCTTCCTCCCTCCGCCTGTCGTGGGCGAGTAAGGGCCTGAGGCGCTTCTCGGAAAGAATCCGCCCCTCCAGACCCTAGAGGCGGGCGCTCACCATGGTGCTCACCTGCACCATGATGGTTCGCGCAAACTCCTCAAAAGTTGAGGGTGGCGGCAGCACCGGGGTCCTAGCCGGGGCTGGCGCTTGCGCGGGAGTCGCCCGTTGCTCCACAAGCCTCCGGAACTCGGCAATCTCCCTGCGCATCTCCTCCTGCTCGGCCATGAGTCACGAGTTGGCCGCCTCCAACCGGGTGACCTCCTCCGACGCGGTACGGCTCCGCAGCTCGGCGACTGAGACCTGGATGTTCTCAGCCGCCTCGTTCAGAGTACGCACGTACGTGCACTTCAGGTGGCCACCTTGTGGATGATGTCCACCCAGTCCAGCACCGTCCTTTCCGGAGCCGCAGCGCTCCGATCACCGTCGCTAGCGATGGCGTGAGAGCACGCAGACTTGAAGAAGGCAGCTCGTGTCTCCCTCTTTCGCCGGACCTCCTCCGCGAGCTCCTGCTCTGCGATGAGCCGGAGCTCCTCCTCCTTCAGCTCCGCCTTCGCCGCGGGCTCCAGAGCGTCATCCGTCGCCCCGCGCTCCCGCGACCGCTTCCGCCACGGGCGACCAGACGCCGATGGCGCTGGTCCCTTGACCCGTCCGTCACGGTGACCATGCTCGCCTCGGAATCCGAGGCCGTCTGCAATCTGAGGATGTTATCAACATGTTTTGATGTATTTTGTATCCTTTTCCGTGGAAGCTGTCCGGCTCTGGAATTCTTTGCCAGTGGAAATCAGACGTGCTCAAACTCTGACTCATTTTAAAGCGCAGGTTAAACTTTTATATCTATCGTAGGCTCTAATATGTATGAAATTATTGTACTGCTTCATTTATGTGTCATTTCATCTTGGTTGTATTGCATTTATTTGCTATGATTAATTTTATTAGTATGTATGTATTTTAATTTTATTAGTTACTGGATAGGTAATGCACTACCGGTCGATAAAATTTTATTTTTATTTAATCCTCTCCATCCAAAGGTTGCCTGGAAGAGATTGCTGTGTAGCAATAAGGCCGCCCATTGTACCTATACCTACCTATATATCTTTTTCTTTATTTTTAAAACTGTATGTCTTGGAGTGCAATAAAGAGTTGTTATCTTATCTTATCTTATGTTTTGTCACCGTAATTCTTTCGTTTTTATACCGCTTCGTCAGCAAATTCCACGCCGTTTCATAATTCGCGTCACAAACAGTCAAATGCCTAATCAGCTTAGCCGCCTCGCGCTTGACATTCGTTTTCAAATACTGCATTTTCTCAGTAGCTGTTAACTGCACATTCTCGTGAATTATCTTCACATACAAATCATAAAAGGCACCCCATGATTCATATGATCTCGTGAAAACGGGGATAACAATCTTCGGTAAATTAATTCTGTGGTTGTTATTCGGTTTCTTCGCTTCAATTCTTGTCAAAAGTTGTTCTATAACTACTTCAAACTCCGTTTGCACCTTCTCTAACATGTTCTCACTAGTGGTACCATAACACCATATCCCCGTGCAGCCCTGGCCTGAGTCCCGGTTAGTTGGCTTCTTCGGCTGGATCCCCGAAGATAGCTTCGCCGTCAGTAGTGTGCCGGGACTCCTCCTCCAGGGTGGTGAGGGATAAAATGACTACACCCGTCGCTCCATAATAACGTAGTAGTTTATTTATAAATTAACTTAGCTTGTATACAATCTTTGCCTACTATACACATTAACATTTATGTCTGTGTGCCGTCCGTGTGCGGCGCCTACTCAGCAGTTCTTCCTAAGAATCTACGTGACCTACGTGACCTACGTGACGCTATTCAGATTTACGCTGGTTCCGTGTTTGCTGGTTGAATCTGGGCTGGCGCCGTGCGAAGGCCATGTTCATGCGTGAACATCGTGAATCGCCTTTTTCGTATCCAAATCTTTAGTTCTAGGCTTGAATGTATTACTTTTTTCAATAGTAGACCCATTTTTTGTTAATCGAATAAATCGCATTCGGTACCTTGCCAATTTACCTTCATATTAATTTAAGATCGCGAATATGCTCAGTAATTTCTCAATATCATAAAAAATCGGGAAGACAATGGGAAGAAATGTCATATCCTAGTCTGTGGGCGGGCATGTCTTTACGCATGCGCCAGTTGACGTTTCGTTCACTCCTTCTGCACCGAAAATCAAAATATTTTACTTACCTACGCACTTTGAGTGAGTAAATACTTAGAAATTAATTAATATAAATGGTAAATTTGTAATATCATGCATGTTGCTTAGACTTTTTTGATGTGTGTATTTCCTGCGTCGTCAGCATCATCTAGTTCATCATCTTGACACAAATCAACAGTACCCACGTCTGATACAGAGGTATCGTTTGATTCCTGGAGACCTTCCTCTTTACTCTTTCAGTCCCCTTCTTTGGCACTTTCGTCTTCTTTCCTTGGCCCTTGCCCTTGCCCTTAGTAATATTTTTTCCACTTCCCCTATCTTTTTCTTGGGGTGGGCAGATAGTTTTCTTTTTCTTATTTTCTTTTTCTATTAGGTTTTCTTTTATTGGTGTAGATGTTAAAATTGTTGCATGCTGCTTCTTGCGACTTTGTCTCATATAGTGGGTATTGGTTTTCTTTGGCAACTGAATTAGTTTCGACACAATATTAAGGCTAGAGATTGCTGAATCAACTTGACGTGATGTGCCAGGGACTGGTGAATATACTGAGCCAGGTGCTAGTGAAACGCGTTCTACTAATGGGCCAGGGGCTGGAATCAACTGCGCTAGAAGTTCTTGGTGGCATAGTTGTTATTGGTGGATTAACTTGCATCGATGTGCCAGGTACTGAAGAGTTTTCTTGATCTGGTGCTGGGATATCAATTGCGACTGATTCATCAGCGTTTATATTGGCTGTAGGTTCTGCCCACTGGAGCAATGAGCAATCTGCGTGAATATATCAAGTAATATTTCATAAAACACATGGTGCATCGAGTAGCAGTAGAATACGCAAAGCTGAAGAGTAAATGTATGCCCAGGACAGGCAAGCAACACCAATAAATAGCCAATGCATTTTATGCGATCTGTTATAGGACTTAGGGGATGAGCCTTTTTTAAGATGAAATAAAATACTAAATTGGTTTTTGTTAGACAACCGTCTGATTTGGCTGTTGGAAGAAGACAGGTGAGTGGATGCGTATCTGAAGTACTAAGAAAGGAAAAGTGATGATTAGGTGGAATAAGGGATGAGTCTGCCATAAAGGGCGCAGGCGAAGTATATAACACCCCCCAGGGGTGGTCTAAACTTCGGGGTTGAAATTTCGAAGTTTAGGAAGAGTCATATGTTTCTTCTAATGCTGGGGGATGGAATATCTTCCGGGCTGTGGTCTTGTTTACTGGCTTTGGCGGGGATGACAGGTATGGAAGTAATGGTCAATTCTACAGGGGAATCTGCTGGAACAGGTCGGTACAGCTTAGGAAAGCGATAGGTGAGACGGTTGTGCGATTTAATGCACAAAATCAGTTTGTTAATAGAAAATATCAAAATGGTACAAGTAATTAAGATAATACTTGAGTAATGAGTCTCGTATTTAATTATTTGGTGTTGGTCTAATATTTCACTGGTTTCTTCTGACAGAGATTTTAGTTTGGACTTTGTTTCAGTTTCAAAATTTTGTTATTTTATACGAGGGTCATAACTCATTTCCCTTTTGAACTTATCTAGGGTACAGCTCGAATCATTTATGATGTTAAAAGTCAGAATGGTAAACAGTAACGTTGATTTTATAATTACTAGTTTTTTGTATTATTTTGGTACTTTTACAGTATGCAAAACCGTTATTTGGGATATTTACAATTCCTGTTCCAATAATTATTTAATTCTAAACTTTTCTGGTTCGGACATTGGATATACAATTTATTGTTCTGTGATTGTACATAAATCCAATTATTGTTGGAAAGTGGTTTCCATACATCTAGGGTAAACTTGGGAGAGATGCCTATAGTTTTGAAAAAAACGGAGTTTTTTTTAAACGTAAAAAGAGGAAAGAACGAATTTGTCAAAATACTTAAATGGTTATTTATCTGTAAGTTTATATGAAAAATATAATGAATCAGTCTTATTTCTACAACCTTTTACTTTTTTTTGGGTCGATTGTGCATCTGTCCCATACATAGGGGTGAGATGCTCATAGGTCTCAGGGGGAGATGCCCACGTAAATAATATAAAAAAATTAGTGGTTTTAATTAGGGATGTAACGATACATGAATTTGCCGATACGATACCGATACCGATTATCGAGGAAAATAATCGGCGATACCGATACCGATACCGATATCGATGGCTTAGTAGTAAATACACCCAGTAAATAAAGAATGATGTACTTTATATGCATAAAACTTACTTATTTTACATAATTATAATAAATAGACACTCCATTCTGTAAAGTGTGGCAAAAATGGAAAAAAAATAATGAAAAAAAAGGTAAAATATCATATCAATCAACATTTATTTGGGTAACATTTATCAAGGAATCAAATCAAAAGTAAATCAATATTAATAATCAAAGTTCACTTTAGGAAGATTTTTGTTAAGGAAACAAAGTTTATTCAAATTACTAGGAGATAATCTGTTGCGCAAATCATTTTGTATGAGGCCAATTACGTAGCCGTCCACTATGAAGATCGCCGACGCTGCACTTGCACCAGTCGCTATGCCGATGCCGCGTGACGTCAATCACCGGCTCGTGTGAATTATAGTTTTGTAAGAATGGCATTCCATATTCCCGCCTCGATGTGGAACCGCGCTTTTTAGTTATAAGAAATTAATTGTAACTTTTATTTTTAATTAAATTTATAAATTCTTTTTCGGTTTTTTTTCGATCCTCCGCCTGCCGCTAACGTATTTGGCGCAGTCGGTAGGATTCCCGCGGGACTTTCGGGACTTATCTCGTATCGATAAAAACGTCGCGAAGCTACCCGGGTGGCTCTCCAGCACCGTCATCGGGAATCCAGAATCTACGGACCTGCAGCAGACCCGGAGGAGAATCCAAACCTTGATTCACGGAGGAAAACCGGATAACTATGTATAATATGTAAGTGCACTTGAATTACTCTCGTGTTGCTTCCCTTGTTCCTAAGTCAATCTTTAGCTTCAAGATTTTTCACCCAAGAGCCTCTAGTTCGCGGGACCCTGAATCACGTCAGGCCCGCCAACGAGTAGCCGATATTAATAGAGATATTTTAGTTTTAGATAACAGTGAATTAGATATATTAAATTTAAAAATGGCAAATGACCCGGACACAATATTCAAGGCCCTCCGCCTTGTCCCGGAATTTGATGGTAACCCTAACATTCTTACGCGGTTTATTAAAATATGCGATCAGTTAGTTACGCAATATTTAAGTACAGACCCCAGTAGTGAATTTCCTAATTTGTGTTTGTTGAACGGAATACTTAATAAGATTACTGGGACAGCCGCCAGTACCATCAACTCGAATGGAATTCCAGAGAGTTGGCTAGGCATTCGAACTGCCTTGATAAATAATTTCTCGGATCAGCGTGATGAAACGGCGTTGTACAATGACCTCTCATTAGCTACACAATGTAATAAGACACCCCAGGAATTTTACGATCATTGTCAAACTCTATTTAGTACGATAATGACTTATGTGACTTTACACGAAGCTATACCGACTACGATAGAAGCGAAACGTGAACTTTATAAGAAGGTCACTATGCAGGCGTACGTACGTGGTTTAAAGGATCCTTTAGGGTCCCGCATACGTTGTATGCGCCCCGCCACTATAGAAAAAGCGCTCGAATATGTGCAGGAAGAGCTTAACATCATTTATCTGCAATCGCGTAACGAGACCCCCAAAAATCAATTGACCCCTAAGGTCACTCCCCAATTTCAACAAATGCCGTTTACACCCCCGCGACCCTTAAATTTTCAAATGCCTACCCCTAATTGGCCCGTACCTATGGGACAACGACCTATGAGGCCTTCGCCTCAACCTTTTAAATTTGCGGAACATAACCAATACCGTATGCCCTCAAATACGCAACGAATGTTCGCTGCACCACCACCTAACTACAACCCACGCAGTAACGTTTTTAGATTACCGCCCCGTAATTATAATCCACCACAGCCTCAAGGCCCTCAGCCTATGAGTGGAGTTCAGCGTTTTACTCCAAAACCATTGCCCCACACTAAAATGATCATGGGCCATGATTGGAGTAAATTCGGAAACCCGCCGCCAACTAATTATTTTAAAACTCGCGAAATGAACATGAACGAGTGCGCGGCATACAATGACTCATATTACGATTATTACCAGCCGGAGTCCGATTACTATACTGACTATAGTGACAGTGGTTTTGCCCCCAGTTTCGCTTATGAACCGACTTACTATGACGTAACTACGGACAGCCAACTGCCTGACGATTATCAACCACAGGCAGGACCTAGCCATGAAGAGCAGGATTTTCAGGAGGTTTCGAATTTACAAAAACCAACATAGAACTAAACCTCCAGACGCAGCGGCAATTGCCATATATTCAAATCGCGGACCCACCATTAAAACTTCTTATAGACACCGGTGCTAACCAATCTTTTATTAGCCCCGAGGCCGTTGAGAAATACTTTTCTGATTTCCCTCTTAACTTCGACCCCTTTGAGGTGACGAACATACACGCAACTAGTAGAAATAATTATTCTATTACTCTGCCGTGCTTTGCAGAATTTAATGACGCTGATTGCATGAAGTTATTCATTTATCGGTTTCATGATTATTTCGACGGGCTCATAGGTTTAGATCTATTGAGTAATTGGGAAGCCCGTATAGATTTGAGAGAAGGTCAACTGTTAACGCGAACTGCGTCTAATCCCATCAGGATGTATAACTCGTGCAACGTGAACTTATACGAAGATATTATTCCAGCGGGAACATCTAAAATCGTTCGTATTCCCGTGGACACTACAGATGGCGAAGCTTTCATCAGGGAACAAGTCCTCTGTAACTGTTTAGTTCACGAATGCATTACAACCGTTATCGACAATCGTGGCTACTTAGAAGTTGAAAATCCAACACCAAATGACGTCATATTTTCACTTGACCGGCCAGCGCACGCGGAATTATTTAATACTGAGTGCACGCGTACTCAACAAGTTACGGCACGCGTACAAGATGTAGTATCACGGTTGCGAACGGATCATTTAAATGAAGAGGAAAAGGCTAACCTTGTCACCCTTTGCTCTCGTTACCCGGACGTATTTTATATAGAAGGCGAAGCACTTACGTTTACAAATAAAATTAAACATCGAATCAGAACCACCGACGAAGTGCCAGTGCACACTAAAAGCTATCGCTACCCTTTCGTGCACCGCCAGGAAGTTCAGGACCAGATAGGAAAAATGTTGGAACAGGGTATTATACAACCATCTGAGTCAGCGTGGAGCTCACCCATTTGGGTAGTACCAAAGAAGATAGACGCCTCTGGAAAACAGAAGTGGCGCCTCGTGGTTGATTTTCGTAAAGTTAACGAAAAGACACTCGACGACAAATACCCCATTCCAAATATAAGTGACGTTCTTGACAAATTAGGCAAGTGCCAGTATTTTACGACCTTAGACTTGGCCAGTGGGTTCTACCAGGTTGAGATGGACCCGCAGGATATCGAGAAGACCGCATTCAATGTCGAACACGGGCATTTTGAATTTCTTCGAATGCCCATGGGACTTAAAAATTCTCCGTCCACGTTTCAACGTGTTATGGACAATGTCCTTAGAGGCCTTCAGAACGAGATCTGCCTCGTTTATCTCGATGATATCATAGTGTTCAGCACATCCCTTCAGGAGCACATGATTAATCTCGAGAAAGTCTTCCAGAGACTTAGAGAGTCCAATTTTAAAATCCAGATGGACAAATCTGAGTTTCTTAAGCTTGAAACAGCTTATCTTGGTCATATTATCACCAAAGATGGCATAAAGCCGAATCCTGACAAGATTTCCGCTATTAAAAAGTACCCCATCCCTAAGACTCCGAAGGAGATTAAACAATTCTTAGGACTTCTCGGTTATTACCGAAAATTCATCCCAGACTTCGCCCGTACCACTAAGCCACTTACTCAGTGCCTGAAAAAGGGTAGAAAAATCACCCTAGACAATGAGTACGTAAACTGTTTCGAGAAATGCAAGATCCTCTTAACTAATGACCCTATCTTGCAATACCCAGATTTCAGTAGGGAATTCAATCTCACTACAGATGCTTCAAACGTAGCTATCGGAGCTATTTTATCCCAAGGCCCGATAGGATCCGATAAACCAATCTGTTATGCATCTCGAACCTTAAATGAGAGCGAGATGAATTACAGCACTATCGAGAAAGAGTTGCTTGCCATAGTCTGGGCCACGAAATACTTCAGGCCCTACCTATTCGGACGAAAGTTTAAGATTTTGACTGACCACAAACCATTGCAGTGGATGATGAATTTGAAAGAGCCAAATTCACGTCTCACGAGATGGCGACTTCGACTGAGCGAATTTGACTATACTGTTATTTACAAGAAAGGCAAATCTAACACTAACGCAGACGCACTTTCCCGTGTAGAAATTCACACTAAGGAAGCTATGTCCTTAATAGAAGAAATTGACGAATTAAATTCTTTAATGGGCAATCCATCTGACACCATAACTGCCCCAGCCAATTCTTCTACTGAAACGGTTCACACTAGTAACGAGAATCCCATTTTAGAGATTCCTATAACAGATGAACCCCTAAATAAATTTAACCGACAGATACATTTCACCCTTGTTAACGACGTTAAGAAACGACCGACAGTGACTAAACCATTTGACACCCACACACGTATTAGTATTCAATTATCTGAATCTAATTTAGAAGAAGACGTTATAAATGCAGTTAAAGAGTACGTTAACCCGAAAGTTAAGACGGCATTATTAATTAATCCCCCTCTGGCTATGTTTTCAATCATTCCAATTTTACAAGATAAATTCAGAAGTTCTTCAATGAATCTTGTATTATCTAAAGTTGAGTTAGAAAACGTTAAAGAGTATCTCCGACAACAAGAGATAATCCGCCACTACCATGATGGTAAAACCAACCATCGCGGAATTAATGAATGTCATTTAGCTTTATCCCGTAAATACTATTGGCCGAAAATGAAAGAACAAATAACTAAATTCATAGGTGAATGTACGATCTGTGGCCAGGCTAAATACGATAGGAATCCAGTTCGACCTCAATTTAATATTGTACCCCCAGCTACTAAGCCGTTTGAAATAATCCACATGGATTTATTCACAGCACAGAATGAAAAGTACGTAACTTTCATTGACGTATTCACAAAGTACGGTCAAGCATACCATCTACGTGACGGAACAGCTGTTAGCATTTTACAAGCCCTTTTACACTACTGTACCCACCATGGCGTCCCTATGACCATTATCACAGATAACGGAACAGAATTTACCAACCAGTTGTTCATGGAATTTACGCGGCTACATAAGATTAACCACCATAGAATACTAGCTCATTCTCCTAATGACAACGGTAATATAGAACGGTTTCATTCTACACTTCTTGAACACCTCAGAATACTTAAATTGCAACATAAAGATGAACCCATAGTTAATCTCATGCCTTACGCTATTATAGCCTATAATAGTTCTATACACTCTTTTACTAGATGCAGACCTTTCGATTTACTGACCGGACACTTTGACCCTAGAGACTGCCTTGACATTGACATTACCCAACAGTTACTACAACAGTATGTTCAAACCCACAGAGATCAGATGAAGAAAGTTTACGAGATAGTAAATTCCTCATCTCACGCTAATCGCACCGCATTAATCGAGAATAGAAATAAGACTCGCGAACCTGAGATAGAATATGCACCCCAACAGCAGATTTTTGTAAAGAACCCTCTAGCTAGTCGACAAAAGACCGCCCCACGTTTTACGCAGGACACAGTTTTAGCTGACCTGCCAATTCACATTTATACTTCTAAGAAGCGAGGCCCCGTGGCAAAGTCCAGATTAAAGCGTATCCCTAAAGCAGCAAATTTGTTACAGAATCCTGCTAATAGTGATCCTTCCAATGACGCAATCTCAAGAGATAAGACTTGAGAGTCTTGACGATGGACCAGGATTGCTACCCTACAAACTCGGACTCATGAGACTAACGACTCACCACCATATACATTCCTACAGTACGTAAAATTGAAAGACATAGAAGACAATGTACACTCGCTACAGACTCAATTACTAAGCTACCGAGATCGAATGACTAATGACACTTACTCACTATACGAAATTCAAATTAATTATCTTACTAATGAGCTTGACAAAGTTTTAAACCAATTAAAATCTTTAGAACCTAATAGAAGTAAAAGAGGTCTTGTAGACGGACTGGGTTCAGTTATTAAAAGTATAACTGGAAACCTTGATCATACTGATGCGTTAGAATTTAACGACGCAATTAAAACATTACAAACTAATGAAAATAAAATGTTAACCGAGTTCAACAAGCACATTAGTATGAGTAAAGAGTGGATGTTTAAACATAATAACGTACTTGAACAAATAATAGATAATCAGAATAAAATTAATACTACAATAGAATTAATACTTAACAGTGACGCACTAAAAGAAAATAGCTTAATTAAATACGCCAAGTTTGCCCAACTTCTAGAAGTAATCGGTGAAAATGTAGAAGATTTAACTCAAGAATTACTTAGAATAGAGAATAGTTTAGCTTTTATTCGCGTTTCTAGTACGCACCATTCTATGATAGATATAGAGATATTAGAGTCAATGGTTAGTAAACTTAAAATTATATATGGCAGAGAGCAGATTTTAGATTTAGAACTTAGACAATATTACGATATTATAAGACCGGGATCTTATTACTTTAACAAACAAATCGTTTTCGTTTTTAATTTCCCGATAGTCTCTAAGGATAGTTACGATTTATATAGATTATCGATAGTACCTAATAAGCACGCACAGGCTCTTATCCCATCCTTTCCCTTCATTGCAACTAACGAGATGTCATTCGTGTACATAGAGGCAGAATGCCCGAAGTTGAATAACTGGTACCTCTGTGAGAAAGACATCACCCATCAGATCCGCACCAGATCTGACTGCATCCAGGAGTTGATCACCAACCAAGTCCTACAAGAATCCTGCCAGCTCACGACAGTAACCCTGACGAGAGAAGCAATGGAGAAGCTGGATGACCAGCACTACGTCCTGTCATTCCCCCAAAAAACGAAGGTACAACTCATCTGCCGCGGAAGAAACTACACGTCGCTCCAGGGAAGCTACCTCACTACAATTCCCGTGGGATGTCGTCTGAAGACTGAAGAGCTCACCATCGCCAACGACAATGACGAGATTCAAGGCCAGCCCCTCATATTAACGAAGATACCCTACGACGTTGAGAAGCAAGGTACGACGGCAACACACATCAACCTGAACTCCGTCGATCTCCAAGGACTGCACAGCATCCAGGACAAAATTATGGTCCAGGCCCCTCTACAAATAGACGACGTAGAAGCAAACGTCCTCTACCACACGACAGTACCACTCTACACGATACTGTTAAGCGTGGTTGCACTTACCATCATCGTAATGACCCGGCGCTGCATACTGAGACGCCGAAGAAGAATGAAAAAGGACCAGCAGCCTCCAACCATAATCCTGGCGAAAAATGAAGACCCCGAACACATTCCGGCGACATTTTCGCTAAACGTCCTCAAATAGTCGCCGCTCTAAGGGTGGAGGAATTACGTAGCCGTCCACTATGAAGATCGCCGACGCTGCACTTGCACCAGTCGCTATGCCGATGCCGCGTGACGTCAATCACCGGCTCGTGTGAATTATAGTTTTGTAAGAATGGCATTCCATATTCCCGCCTCGATGTGGAACCGCGCTTTTTAGTTATAAGAAATTAATTGTAACTTTTATTTTTAATTAAATTTATAAATTCTTTTTCGGTTTTTTTTCGATCCTCCGCCTGCCGCTAACGTATTTGGCCTGCAGTTGAAAAAAGACGTTCTGAGGCAACTGAGCCCATTGGGTAAGATAAATATATTTGTGCAAGCATTTTCAATTTTGGGTATTTATCTTCATTGCTACAATAGTTCTTTGGATCTTGTTTCATTGGAATATTTAAACATCTCGTATAAGATTCCACCTCTTCTAGCTCAGGATGACTAGACATGTTTGATAAAGGTTCCTCCTCTTCTGCTTCTTTAATCAAACTGTCACAAGCACTCCAGATACCTGATAAAGTCCCATCTTGCTTTTTTTGTGACTCTACAAGCTCGACAGGAACATGTGTATCCCCGTTTGTAATTAAGGAGATAAGTATTCTTTTCGCCTCATTGCTTGTGGATTGTAGAAAGAACGTACGCAATTTATAGCGCGGATCTAGTGCTGTTGATAAAATAAAAGTTTCCTCACTCTCTAGATAATCAAATCTGTCATTTATTCCAGCTATCAATTTCTCTACAAAATTATAATATTCTGGGCTGCTGGAACTGTCGTCCGCGGTCTCTTGATTATTTTTGATCTGTTTTAAAACTTTTCGCAAACTGTTAATAAGAGGTATAGCGTCAGATATGCAAGCAGATTCTTCACTTATAGATTTTGTAGCTTCTTCAAAATAATTCAAAGTCGAAACAACTTTTTCCATCAACAGCCATTCTTCTGTAGACAATTCAGTTCTACATTTCACATGAGGCAAAGAAGCTTGAATTGCAACTCGTTGCTCTAAAAGTCTTCTAAGTGCATGAAGGGTTGAATGCCAGCGAGTAACGACATCCTGAATGAGAACGTGACAAGGAACATTATGAGATTTTTGCATTTCTGTTAGGATTTTGCGACCTGACGTTGAATGACTGAAGTGGCCAATAATAGATCTCGCCTTTGTAATCATGGCGTTTATTTTCTCTTCAAAAAACGCATCCTTCAGCACTAATTGTAAAGAGTGCGCCATACATCTGATACGTTGAAGTCCCACTCGTGTTACAGCAAGCCCCATATTCGGTGCATTATCTGTCACTACAGCACGTACCAGTTCGCTGATGTGCCAATCTTGAAATAATTGACTTAAGTTTCGAGCTATGTTTTCTGCGCTATGATTTTCGCCTTCAAAAGGAAATACTTCAAGGCAGTAGTTCTTCAACCCAAAATTTTTATCAAGTCCGTGAGCAGTCATACTTATAAAGTAGTTAACGGACGAAGAAGCATCGCTAGTCCATAAGTCAGTCGTGATAATGATGTGCGGAAGTTCATGCAAAAGTTCCATTACTTTGGTTCTTACACGGCAGTACATGCATACAAATGATTAAAAGTTTTAATCATCACAAGTCGACCATTCTTTGCATTGGATGCACTGCAACCGGTCACATTTTATTTGTTGCATGATATATTCTCCACATAGAATACAGATATCTCCTAAAATGCTATATTCTAGGTCCTCTGTAGATGAATAATCATGCAAAGAAATAACTGTATCCTCATCATTTGAATCGTCTGATGTTTCCTGCTGCTTAGTATATTTTGTCTTTCGAATTCTAATTGTAATTCTAACAAAAATAAAAAAAACTGTCCACTTCACAGTGATTCATGCCTTGAATTCTTTGTAAAGAAACACCTTCTGATTTTCGCAAAGTGATTTGTGGATTTCTCCTCATAAAAGATTTTACCCCATCATATCCCGCTTTACCAATATCTTTGTTGATGGTGTGTTTGAGATGTAAATTATCTGCGTATTTAAAGGCCCATGACACGTAAATCATCGATGGAGGGGGAGCAAAACCTCTACTTTGTAGTTTCTTAATATGGTTTACGATAGTTTGCTCTTTATTTCCAAATAATGAATCAGGACCCAAACGCCCTTTTTTAGTATTTCCTGCATTGCATCTTCGGCGAAGAGTCCGATAAGGAATTTTGAATTGTTGACTGGCTTGATAACAATTTAAATCCTTATTTTGAACAGCATCTTTGGCATTTTTAAGATCTGTTTATGACCACGAAGCTCTATTCTGACCCGACTTCTTCCGCACGTACACACGCGGCATCTAAAATAATGATAGTAAAAATAGATATATATGGGCATCTTACCCCCAAAATTCGTTAGGCGTCTCTCCCAAACGCCTGGGATAGATGCCTGATACGTTTTAATTAGCAAATCTGAACGCACATTTAAAATGGCGTCGTTATGTTAACAGCTAATGAGTGTGTTAAAGGTTAGTAACAATATCACAATAATGGTCATGTGTAAAAAGTCATAATTTTCCGATCAAAGTGTTCCTAGTATTATTTTATTGCTCTATAAGAACGCACTTACCTTTTTAACACGAGATAACTGCAAAATACAGAATATTTTGTGGGTGCTACCAACTTTAAAACTTGCTTCGGGGTGTGAGGCAATAGACTGACGCAATAGGATGCGTTCAGAAATTATGTATACTGTTTTATCTATTTTTTTTCTTTTTTGTGGGCATCTCTTCCTTATTGGCATCTCTCCCAGGTTTACCCTAAATGAAGTCATTTTTGCACTGCGGTGGTAGAACACTTACTACGTTTGAGATAAGTTCACTTTCACAACTGGGTTTCGCACTGGTTGGGGTACCCGGTCATGGCGTCACAGATAAACTCGCGAGGGTTTATCACTCTGCATTCATGTGATTCAAGATTACAATATTCTGATTTGTTCTTGGTCAAAGCGATGTACTTACTGTTAGGTAGGTAGGTACTATAAAAATAAATGAGTTCGGTTTTACATTGCTATGCGGGGGGTAGGCACAGCTATACTATGTTATAAACTGTATTCCTTAGACTCTAAGGCTTAGAGGATATCCACAATATTCTTAAGCACAAGCAGTGTGCACCAATAGGCTTTTCACAGAACTTGGTTCTGGGTTAACGGGCTGGTTGATTTGATGCACTTCACTCTATTATTTAGAAGCGCACAACGAAACTTGCCTTTATACACGCACACGCACGTAATTATTATATACGGCACTCACACGGAATTCACGTAAATACTTGGAAGAATAGAGATCGTACCGGGGATTTCGATTTTTAAAATCCCTTAAGCTGCCACCTAATGTTATATGACTTAGAGAATGAGCCTTTTTAAAAAAGAAATAAGCAACAAAATTGATTTTTGTAAGACAACCGTCTGATTTGGATGTTGGAAGAAGACTGAGGTGAGTGGATGGGTATCTGAAGTAGGTACTAAGAAAAGGAAAGTAATGATTATATGGAATAGGGATGAGTCTGCCATAAAGGGTGCAGTGCAGGCGAAGTATATAACAGATCGCAGGATTTCCTCGAGTGGTTGGTGCTGTAGACTGCACAGAAATTAATATTTTTATAACTAATTATTGTAACGGTACCATTTTTTATGACTCACCATTGTGCGCACAACTGGAGCGTGGTGACTGCGGAAGTATGGTACCTACTGTTGGGGGACAGTGGTTATCCTTGATATTAAACTCATCTAGTCCAGCGGAAGAGGCCTGCAATCGAGCCCAGATCAGACCCTGTAGAGGCTTTTCGGTCTGAAGAGAAGTTTTCCTTGTCTGCAGATTGGCCTCCAAGTCAATTAAAAAATGTCCCTACTATTATTGTGACATGTACTGTGCTTCACAATATAGCATTATCAGGGCAGTACTTTTTAGAAAATGTCAGTACAGATGATGAAAATAATGACATGGCTGAAACTACCTCACTGTAGCCAACACACACACACGTGTAGGAATTGAAAACTTTTCTGTGTGGAATTCCATAATAAACACACATTTTTCAGATTACATTTTGTTTTTATTTACCACAAGTTCACATTAGTTAGAAATTGTAACGCCGGCCAACACTGCCCAGCGCGCGCACACACCTAACCCCGACGCGAGCCATCCACCGCAGCACCGCCGCACCCGCCGCAGAGACCCGGCCTGTATTTAAAGCGGCCCGGAGGAGCGCACAGCCCACAGAACACGACTTATACTCAGAGAGAAGAATAACGACTCCATATAAATTTTAGGAGGAAATTTTTCCTTACCGGCCGGCGCCATCTGTATTCCACCCACAAAAACTAGAGAGTAGAAGCTAGGGCGAGAAACGAGTGCATTCTATAGATATTTTGTATTTCTCATATTTTATGCAGAAGTACGTACAGTGCGTCTCTCGATAGTTTTTTAAAAGATGGCTAATTTTTGCTTTGCAATACCGTGGAATGGGGTGAAATTGATCAATTTTAAAATTCAAATGACGATATTTTCTTGTTTTATGCTTAAAAATGACACATAAAAATATTTAAAAATCCACTTATTACTATCTTCCTACATTTTTAATTTCAATAATAAAACATAAAAAATAAATGAGAAAAAAAATAAAATAACAGTGAATAAACATAAACTGAAGGTGGGGG
Organism: Hylaea fasciaria; assembly: GCA_905147375.1. NCBI lineage: Eukaryota > Metazoa > Arthropoda > Insecta > Lepidoptera > Geometridae > Hylaea > Hylaea fasciaria. Next base: position 9,138,418 of record LR990211.1, on the reverse strand, counting down.
GTTACTTTGATACCCCCCGTTTTTTTACCGGCAATCGAAAGAAACTCCCATTGGTAGTGGTTTTGCTGAAGAACTAAAAATATCGGCCAACTGGATTAAAAGTTATTAGATATTTTTAACTTAGGGGTTACTTTGATCAAAATAAAATATTTTTTTAAATCTAAATCAACTTTATTAATACAAATAACACGTTTAGACATTACTTAACAATAACAAAAAAAAAATCAAACTTCTTGAAGAGAATCAACGAAACTAGGGTAAGTCTCTAATCTACTAATCACTCTCTAACTAATCAGTCTCTTGAAAATATTATAATTAAATCACAAAATCGATATCAATATTACGTTCAATCAAATGTACTAAATTTAGTGTTCCTAATGAAACAGTTATTCTTAGTCATTACTGTTGTTTCATTTCAGCAATATTTATATCAAACTGAAATTCAACACGATCATTTATTTCCAAAGGTTGTGGTAAATATGACACAATGTCAGTCATGTTCTCTGATATTATGTCATCTCGGACTCTTTTAAAAACCCTTTTACCCCCAACTGAGTGGAAGCCTTCCACGATCAAAGGGTCTATTTCTATGATTCGGTAAACGTATTTGTACGTTTGTTTTCCGCGGGTAGTAAAAAATTTCGCCAACACAAATCGTCCAACAGTGCATTCTAATTCTTCATCTTCGCGTTCAATCAAATCTTCATCTGTGCTGCTTTCACCTTTTCTTGATTCTTTATCATTTTTCTCTTCTTTTTCTGCAATGTTTTTTTTTCTGCTTGATTTATTTGGATCTGTTGGATTTATTCTGTTTGATAAATCATATGATTCGTCCTTAGAAGTTAATTTTTTCACTTCAGATGTACCTGGCCCCAGTTCTTGTGTGTCTAAAATGGATGGACTACTGTTGTTTTCAGCACGTGAAGCAACGCTCTTTCCGGGTGCCGCACACCCACCCAAACACCCGTAAACACGAGGCGCGCTCCGGGGTAGCTAGCGGTGCGTGCGCACCGACGAAAGCCAAAAATGGGACTGCGCGGGCGGCAGCAGTGTGACCATCTCAAAAATGGCGAATCTGCCACACACGGACCCAAAAATCTGCCAAATTCTGCCACACTCGACGTTAAAAAATGCCAAAAATATGCCAACATGAAAATAAGAAAAAAACGTATTTTCATATATTTTTTTAATCAACTTTATAACTACGTTAAACATACATTTCAAACAAACAAAATTTTCGCCTTCCTTTTCTTTGTACATAGATTTTGTCGACATATTTTTTAACATTTCCTTGCTTGGTTTAAAGGAGACGCAGTCTCCGTGTTCCTTTATTCCCTCTTTTGTAGTAATGATTGCTGAGACATGTTTATTCAAAAACCTGTTCCTTATTTTTGTTTTATTTAAATTAACTTGAGAAAATATCCTTTCGCACGATGCATTTGACATCGGCAAACATAATAGAGCTTTTGCAAAGTTTGCAATATTTGGATATTTTGCTGTCCCATTTGCGTCCCTGATTTTTCCCACCGATCCCCAAAACTTGTCCACGCTCAAAATTGTCCCGGCGCTATTTCCACTTCCGCCTGCTTCTAACAAATCGCTTACACTTCTGTCAAACTTCATCTGTCGGAGTTCGTCATCAACTTTTTGAATATTGTCTCCGTCTACAATGTTGGGAAATGACTTCGCAACGCTTAAAATTGACGTAAATTCTTTGTATACGACATGTTGTGGATCCAAAAACTGTAAATCTTTGAAAATGTTTGTAAGTGGCAGACGGGTTTTCAATTGACTACATAGTTCAGTTAAAAATGATTGGATTCGTTGAAGAAACGTCTGGATTCCAGGTTTCAGACTCACGTCTGTGGATAAGCGATCGATTTCTGTACTCACGTTAACACCCAAATACATATCTTTTAGAGGCAAAAAGTTTACGGTAGATTTTGGGTCAATTGCAAGTGGGTTTGCGGTTTTTAAATAATTTCCCTTGATATAACAACTCAATAGGCACACGTACACTTCAGAAATGTCTTTGAATGCTGTGTGGACTGTTGTATAATCTCCTTGAAATATAATGTTTAGTTTGTTGACTGACTGCAATATATAATCCAATGCATAAAAATAAAGTTTGTGTATCTTGTCATTCAAACTGTTAAACAAGAACTCTGATGAAATATTTCTGTCTTCCAAAAACTGCGACTGAAAAAAAAGTTTTAGGGCATCCCATTGCTCTAAAACTCTTTTAATGCAAGCGTGCAAGCAAAGCCAACGAATTTCATAATGTCTTAATATTTTATGCTTTTCAGTACCAATAAAATCTTGATATTCAACAAACTCCCTTTGTCTTTTACTGCTATGGGCAAAATATCCGTAAACCTCTTGTATCATTTGGTTAATAGCTCGTGGTATGGTGTTTTTACTAGCGTGAGATACACACAATGCAGTGGAATGACACACACACTTAATGAACATGCAGTGAGGATTGACGTGCCTTATTTTTGCAATGATACCACCATGCTCTCCAAACATAACGTTAGTAGTGTCAGCCCCAAAACCAATAGCATCTTTAATATTAAGGTTAGAATTAGTTAAAGACGTGGATAATGCATCAAACAATGATTGGGCATCAGCCCCGTTCAAGTCAACCAAGGTCAAAAATTTTGTTTTTACCTGCAGGTCTTTTTCTGAATAATATTTGGTTACAATAGCAAGCGTTGATGTGGTTGTAACATCTGTAGTCTCATCTATAACCAACGAAAACATAGGTGTACGTGTTTTAATATTTTCACAGGATTTTAAATCAGCAAGCATCTCTGCTTCTAAATTTGGTTTTTAAACATTATATTATGTTACCGCTGCCGCTTTGGTTCTCTTGCAAGAAAATTGCTTGGCGATTTCAGAATCATGGAAGCTTTTTGAGATGACTTCGCTCAAATGATCCATTAAACGGAATGGCAAATTGTGTTCCACTATCATGGCACAAAAATTAAGTTCGGCTTTTTTTACTTCCTCTTCTAATGGAGATGTTTTGAAAAACTGTTGCACCTAAAACAAATTAAATGTGATTTGTCACAAATCCCTAACAAAATACGTGGATAAAATATCTATTTCTTACAGCATAATATTTATAACAACTAAATGTAAAATACTTACCGAAGATTGGCCACTAAACCCGATTATGTTTTTTTTTGTGTTTCTGGGATGAAACATGTTCCTTTAAAGAAGATAACCTGGTAACTAATTTGCAGTTACAGGCTTTACAAAATGCAACGTCCTGCTCATCCTTAGCTCGACTGATCCAGGACGAGAGCAAAGGATCTTGCTCCCATTCCGGTCGATAGGACCGCTCGTATTTTCTTTTCATTATGTATTTGCTTTTCACCACAATCAAATGACAATACCTATGTATGAACAGATCAAGCGGGAAATCCCCGTGTAATCTGGGCTGGGTATCAAACAAAGGCGTAGGTTGCCAGATTGTGAAATAATTTTCTACTAAATATTTTTATATATTAACCTTATTTAAATTTTTATTACTTATATATGATGTAATGTAATTTAAAATAAGCATGATTTTCATTTTAACCTTTGAAATCTGCCAAAATTGCCACATTTGTAAATCGTCAGCATAATATGCCACAGCTAAAATTTTGGATCCAAATCTGCCATAATGGCAGAAATCTGCCACAAATGGTCACACCGGGCGGCAGGGGGATGCCGGGTCGCGGGCGGCTTCCGCGTCCAGAACTTTTTAGTGACCCTCCCCTCGGGCCTCTCGCCCTTTCGCCTGCCGTGAGCATGTTGCGTCCGAGCTTGCGGAAATATTCACAGTTTCCACTATAAAGTTAAAACTATAATCTGAAGGCCAATTCTGGTAATATAATATGTTCAAAATCTAGTTTCGAACAACTAACTTATAATCTCATTAAAGTCTAAAATCGTATTCTCGTAAATTGAAAAGTGACATTTAACTTTCGCTTGATCGAAATGATATCGTAATGTAACCGAACGCTAAAATGGTATTCTAGTAACAAAAATGAGTTGAAGGCACTGGAAGTTGACTACAATTTGGTATTCTCGTATTTGAATAAACGTCAAATATGAGATTATAAGTTGGCTTTGAGTTGACTGAAATGAGATTGAGACAAAGTTACAATTTTCTATGTTTTGTAGTTGTGTTTTCGACAATAAATTTAAAAATGAGTGGTTTTACGGCTTGGGGTGGCTGTTTTTGCGTACCGCTCAGTGAGAAGGCGGTGCAGCGGCAAGGGAAATACGCGTCGAACGGTTGGGTACCGCCGTCGACTCGATGAAAATGCGTTTGCAATAAGCAACCGCGAGCTCGTTAAAAGTTAAAACCTACCGCCTTTCAAAGCCGCTCACCATAAATCTCATTAAAGAGCTAAACCCCCACACCCCGAGAGAGACAATTGGAGGAGATGGGTTGAATGCTGTAGCCAAAAAGTAAGTCTTTATAAGCACTTTATCTTCCTCAGTATAGTATACCTACTTACTAACTAGTTAGGTAACTACCATTCATGATTTAGACTTCATTGTTCTCCCTTCCTTTTGTAAGTAGGTACCTACCTACCTTGTATATGTAGCGGTGTAAAAATAGCATTTTCTATTGACTTTTTGTAGGTTATAATTGTACTTGCATTTTTTGCAGCGGGGCTTACCAATCTTTGGCAAGCGAGAGAGCATAGCACACACTGGTGCCACTGAGTGTTTCCAGAGTGGTTAAAGAGGGCACCGAAGCGTGGAGAGGATGATAGCAGTGCTCAAAGCGAGATTCAGGTTGGCTACTAAATAATGATTACTAATTGTAGGAGTAATAGTAAAGAACCCCTAAAGATAATTAATACTAATTTGTATAGCTTATAAATGTTTATTAATACCACAAAAATAGTTAACAATAGTAATTATTTCATTTTTGCAGGTGCCATTTGATAGCGCTGCATGAAGAAACTTATCCTGGCACCCCCAACGCAGGCTGCCACCACTGCCGCTGCACGCATGCACTGATCCAAATCTGTGGGCCAATAGAAACAGGAATTAAATTAATGTGACCCACCACTCTGGACTGTATAGTGTATATTGTGGAGTAGGTATTATGGCCTAATCCTCCTCACAGAAGTGAATGGAGACCGTGCACAGCAGTGGAGGAAAAAAATAGTTGTTAATCATTTGATAATAGGTATTATTATATCAAAATACTTAATTCTCGTATGTAGGTACCTATTACTAATTCCTTAGGATTATTGACTATAGTATATTATATTGTATTTTAAGCTAATTTATTTTAGTATAGGGGTAGGGGGTGTCTAATTGGGGTGGGTTTACAGTCTGATTTTTCAATTAAATTTTCCCAAGTCCAGAGCCAATAATTTTTATTTTTGTAGGTTAATTAGTCACGAAGTTATGATTTTTAAAAGCTATGGGGTTATTTAAGGATAAGGGTAGGTTTCTAGGCGTGGAGTGGGTTAACAAGCTAATTTTTCTAAAACCGAGATCAAAAAGACAATTTTTATAGGTTATGTGGATTCAAAGTTTGATTTTTTAAGACAATGGGGGTTAATTTAGGATAGGGGTGGGTTTTTAATTTTAGGGGGGGACGGTCTGCTATTTATATTTGTCTTACTTTACTTATTACAAAACAACAAAGAAAAATTTTTAATGTTTCCAGAACATCCCATCCAAGTTCGAGTACTGCCACGGTACCGATACCGTGGTATCGGTTCGGTATCTAATTTTTACTGAAATTTACCGAAAGATATTTTGATGGGAGGTTATTTAAAATCTAATTTTAAGTCGAAATTACTTGTGTGAAATTTACGCTGTCTCGTCCCGTTCCCGAGATAAACGGGTTTCAAGATTTTTGCAAAACTTGAAAAATCCTATAAATCGGGGGAATGGGGCGAGGGGAATGAAATTTAGGGGAGTACTCTTTAAGACTATTCTTTACCAACTGGAGTTTAAATTTTTGATTTATGTTTATATTTACAGATTTTACGGACTTTTGAAAATGTTTGAGTTTTTGGAATTTAAGGAGGGGGGGGTGAATTTAACTTGGGTATGTTCTAGAAGCTGGTTTATGACGTTTAAGCTGATTTATAAAAAAAATTTAAATTTATCGATTTTCCTAATAAAATTAATTATTTTTATTGCAGCCGGTGTCGCGACTCGCAGTTTAAAAGTCCTGCGATGTGACGTCAGCGGCCGCCCAGTTTTATTTTGCGATTTAGTAGTTGCCGTTTCCGTTTATATCTTTTTAGCTGCTGAGTCTAAAAATCTGAAATTTAGGATAGGGCTGGGCTAGTCAGTGAAATTACCTATCTATTTGTTTAAAAACCAACCCTCTAGCAATAAGGGTGGCCGTTCTATAAGGCCCGCCGGTTGGGGTAAATTTTGAATTTTTTAATGTTTTTAGGTTGCTTTAATGGGTTTAGTGGTTTATATGTCGGAAACATTTAGTTAGTCTAAAAATCTGTGTTTCTATATTTGGGTTAGGGTTGAAACCCTCTAGGTGGTAATTAACTTTTTTGAATTTTATTGTAGGTAATAACCGGGCGCTAACCCTCCAAAGTTTAAAAACGGAACAGCAACAAGTATTGCCTCTAGTAGCTCTGAGTTCCCAGCGCTGTGACGTACTCGTAGAAGACGACACTGCTTCCGCTCAGAGTAAAATTTTGAGCAGATGCGGCACTCGCTACTAGGGCGACTCGATTGGATTTATATAATATACACGATTTTTATTAGAATATAGCAAATACCGTTTAAATTGTAATTATAATTAAATATTAGCTAAGTTTAGTGCTGAACAGATTAATATAACTAAAATTTTTTAATCTAAATATTGTACTTTTTAATTGTAAATTTTTCCAAAATAAGTTAAGTATATTATATAATTATAATGAAGTTTAAATAAATAGTGTATAGTGTCTATAAAATTGCTAAATTCTAATTTAATATAGGTACTAACTTATATATGGGCACTCGGTCAAGTGTGCTCACTAATGCCGCGTCTGTTTATTTGCTTCTTGGCTCGGTGGAACAAAGATGTCGACAGATTTTTTATGCAATTTCCTGCTTGCCGTTTATGCTTATATCTAATTAATTACTAAGTCTAAAAATCTTAAGTTTTGCACTGGGTTTGCTATTGAAATTGCACAATGATCACACTAAATTCCAACCCTTAATAGGGAGGGGTGAACGAGCGCTACCTCCTCAAAGTTGACGCTAAATTCCGGAATGGTTACCGAGTTTGCAAATTTGTTCGAGTTGAAATTTTCCCTATCTGTATTCTATTTAAAATATCTCGGTAACTACTGACTCTAAAAATCTAAATTTTGTCAAGTGGCTAGATGCTGAACTAGGCTAAGGGTTATTAGAAGAGCAACCCTTAATAAAGGGTTTTGGCCGAATGCCAGCGCCCCGAAAAACAATAACAAAGAATTTCACTGTGTATTTTTAGGTTGGAATTTCATAATATGCTTATATCTCGGCACTCTCTTAACTTTTTAATATTCTGAAAACTGTTCTGGGCTCCTGGTTACGTCTTCTTTCTGGTGGTGTATATCAGTTGCTTCGTTCTGGCCTTTTTGGTGGCCTTGTGGCCGCGTGTTTTTCCGCCCTTTTTCGAGATTTTTGGCCACAGCTCCGGATGGGGTGGCGCTAAAAATCCGGGGCTATTAATAAGTTGTAATTAACGATTCGAAAGATGAGTAGGTACAAAATGAAAACAACATAAAAAAATTGAAAACACAGAAAAAAAATAAATGGGAAAATTATTCGAGAAGTGGCACGGAATAAATGTCACGTGTTTTTGAAAATTTCGTCGGCTCCAGCAAGTGTCCCAAAATGTCACCCCACACATAAAATATTTCGTCTTCCCTTGCTGGCCACTTCCAAAGCCTTCCACTTTTTTCCATTGCTTTTATTGTAGCCCCGTTTTCATGTATTTTTGTAATTTTTCCTGGGTATGACAAACCATTGTAAATTGCAACTACAAATTCCCCTACTTCTTTTCTGATGGGCTCAAAAGCTCTATGACCCTCGCCATCACTGCATAACTCTTCTTCCCCCCCTGACGATGATGGAAGTGGAAGACATTCATCAGAATCAGATGAGGTGTCATCGTCAAGTTTTTTTGTGAAAAGATTTGTCTCTCTGATTTATTGGTAGGCCTACTTTCTTTAATCTTCCTTTTCATTTCTATCTCCGCTATCTTCGCCAACTTTTTATTTGATTGTTCTTCGATGGCTGCTTTTTCCGGAGTATCGGTTAGGTTGCGAGTACGTCCTCGCTTTCTCCCGCGCGACGACTGCGAGCGTGGACCTGCCTTGGGGTAGGGCATGATGACCTGTGGTGAAAAGTGCATCGGCACTGATCCTCCAAGTAAGGATGGGGAAGCGCGTTCACTCACACTGCTGCTTTGTACGGACTCCTCAAGTGGAGAAGGGAGAGGGCAGTCCGACGCTATCACACTTCTCTGTGTTGGTTCTTCAAGTTGAGAAGGGGGAGGGCGGTCCGTAACTAAACTGGTCATGAAATCACTCTCCGTGAAAATGTCGGCATTTATGGGCCATATTCCAGCCGCCCTGAAGCCACTAATTATATTGGTAGGCACCATAGCCCTTGGGAAAGCTTCCCCTAACAGTTTCGAAACGTCGTAGATTGTGATTGTTCTCCCGGGGTGTCTCAGCATAAAATTTGATGCTGCCTGAGAATAAAAGGTTTTTAAGGGGCCAAAAACAGTCCTGTCTAATGGCTGCAGCTTGTGGGATGTGTGTGGTGGAATTGTGAGAAGAACGATTCCGTTGTCTTTTGCGTAGTTGAGGGCGTCGACAGAACAATGACTCTCGTGATTGTCCATGATGATGAGGTGTTTCCTATCAGCGTTGGGTTGAACATGACGAACAAAATGCTTGAGGAATTTTATAAAACTGTCGCCCGTCATCCATCCACTAGGATGAGTAGTTGCATCGCTGCTAGGAGGGGCATGATTGAGGAACCTATCCTGCCAGTGTTTTCGGGGGAATATCATGTATGGCGGGATGTGGCCCCCGGCAGCGTTGATACAGGCACAAACGGTAACCAGCTCACCTCGTTCGGCCGATGTCATTTTTCCTACTTGTTTGGAACCCTTAATTGCATTAATTTTGCTGGGTTTATGGACAGTTGTTACCCCTGTTTCTTCAATATTCCACACCCTTTCGGCAGTAAATTCGTGCTTATTAAAAACTGCAGTCAAATTACCAAAAAATTCCGCCACGGTGTGTTTATTAAACGCGCCAAGCTGGTAGGCTCTGGAGTTCTTAAGGATAGAGTTTGCTCTCTCTCCAAAAATCCACGATACCAATCGCGACCCGCCTGTTGCGAGTGATCCCATGAAGAGGGGTATTATTTGCTTTGGCGAATTGGTAAGCTACCTTACGCAATTGTACAACGGTAAGTCCATAATACATTTTAGACATTATGAACAAGATACGCTCCTAGCTCATCCTCGTGACGTTTGGACAAAATTTGTCTATTGGTAAAACCAGGTTGAACATAAGAGTCTCGACGGCATAGCATTTTAAGTGTCATGACATTAATTTTAAATTCTCTTGCGACGGTTTTGTAAGCAGCTCCATCTTTAACTGTTGGACCGCATTTTTCAAGGCCTCCGGGTCGTAAGGTACCCTCTTCATGGCTCCTTGCTTCGATACGTACTTCCGCGGCATCTAAAAGAACGGAAGTTATGAAATTTACTTCTTGACCCAAACAAAAGAATTATAGGTGGGATACTTGACTCCGGGATCAAGCATCCCCCTAGCAAAAGGGATCAACTATCCCGAAGCAGTAACTTTATTTAAAATGGAAAAAAAACAGCAACAAGATGAAAACATTTGACTCGGAAATAATTGAATTTACACAGCTAAATACACACAATATTTCATAAATACACACAAAAAATTGTAAAGTACACGTACCTGAAGTTTTTCGAATTGTCGTACACTAAACAAAACAAGTAAGATCCGGTAAAAACATAATTTTCTAATTATTTTGGCAACGAGCTGTTGTTTCGGTTTAATGTTTACTATTTGTACTAGCCATCATGGCGGCGTCCCAATGCAGCCAACAGAACACCTTTAAACACTTTTTGGCGCTAGTTTTAAATGGGGGATCATGTATACCACCTCTCCCCTATGGAGGGCCTGGGTTTACACGTCAGTGACGGATAAACCCAGACCCGCCCAGATAACCTTCCACCTACTCTAAGGTTCCATATTACCTGACGATGGAAGCGCTGGCGGACTCTGGAACCTAAACAGTTAAAATATGGTCGTTTAAAATATAAAAAAAACCATAAGAAACCCAAAAACTTAGGCACAGCGTGGTTGTGAAGAGTGATTGGTTAAAAGATAAGAAATGTACCTACTTGCATTTGTCCGTGCTCTGCGGTGGCGACGCCCCTTTGCCAAGTACACTTTTATCCTGGACGCTAAAGTCTCCATCGACATCGGGCTGGTGCTGGACAATGCAGGACAACGTACTTGTTAAAAAATCCTTGCCTCTATACAAATTGCAAGAACTTGACAATCAGCTCGTGATTCGTGGCAAATGATTGCAAAAGGCAATCATGCACTACGAATGGTAGAAGAAAAAGATTTTCGTAAATTTGTAGAACTTTTAAACCCAGGCTACACGTTGTCGGAAAGCTTGCTGCCCAAGTCCTACAACAAAGTGCTAGAGTCAGCGAAAAGTCACATATCCAAGGCGGCAACTGCCGTCTGCATAACAACTGATAGCTGGACTTCTATAGTAAACGATGGGTATACATCGCCATCACGGCCCATTTTATAGACCAAGAGTCGAACAAGCTATGTTCAGTAATGATAGGATGCATCAACTATGACCAAAGACACACAAGTGTCAATATAAAGGACTTTTTGAACGAAAAGTTTACAGAATGGGGGATTGATCACAAAATAGGCGCGATCGTAAGTGATAACGCAGCTAACGTCGTGAACGCAGTTTCGATGGCGGTTGGCGGTCTATTCGCTGTTTTGCACATACGCTAAACTTAGTCGTCCAGGGAAGTTTGTCGAAAATAGCGGATGCCGTTGCTAAAGTAAAGCAAGTGGTGGAATATTTCCATAGAAGTACCCTAGTGCTAAAAAACTGAAAGAAATACAACAACAAATACAACTGGAACCGTTGAAATTAAAACAAGATGTCGCGATCAGGTGGAATTCCACATACGATATGTTGTTTCGGTTTCAAAAAATAAAAAATGCTGTGATTGCTACACTGGCTTTAGTGCGCAATGATCTGGGCTATCTCAAAACGATTGGGTGATTATAGAAAAAGCTATCCTCATACTAGGTGTGTTCTATGAGGTTACAAAAGAAATATGCGGTGAAGATCACGTGACGGCTTCAAAATACATCGTATTTTGCAATTTGATAAATAAACATATCGAGAAGCTATCCGAAGAAACCGTCGAGCCGATTCAAGAAATGATTATGGCATTGAAATCACAAATGATGCAACGGCTAAATGATATAGAAAGCAATGTATTGCTTAGTGAAGCCACCATCTTAGATCCACGATTTAAAAAAATGGGTTTAGCAGTATCAGGAACTACGAGAAGGCTGCAGCTCATCTTAAATTAAAAATTGGAGGCATTAATACTGTCAGCGTCCAAATACCTGTTCAACAGTCTGAGATACTTCACACATCAACTCTTGCATCGACTGAGAAGTCTATATGGGAAGATTTCGATGAAGAGATTGCAAAACTAGTACCGGAAAATCCGGTAGCAGCAGGAATAGTTGAATTTGACAAATATATTCAGGAACCGTTGATAAAAAGACATGAAAACCCTCTCGATTGGTGGAAGGAACGGAAGGCTGTTTACCCCCGTCTATACTCTCACATGATTAAAAGACTGAATATAATGGCTACGTCATGTGAAGGAGTCTTTTCTAAAGCAGGTCTAACATTAAATGATAGAAGAACTCGCTTTACAACCAAAAAATTATCACAACTAATGTTTATTAGCTGTAATTAAGATTAGTAATTTCCTAATTTGTAAATAGGCACCTAACTGTACATAATAAATTCTTGATTAAAACTATTATTCTGGCTAGGATATTTTATTGACCACCAATCCCTATCCTGAATCCTAATAATACGACCTAAGAAATAAGTTTAGTCAGGAAAGGAAGCAGACGAACTTCGTTATAGGCATTAAGTCTAATAAATAATAGGTAGGGCCTACCTAAAGTACCTAAGTTTTTATTTTAGCATGTGATAATTATACAAACAAATACATAAGTAACAATCAAATTTTTATTTGATGACCCACAAAGTACGCAAGATCGATTATTTGAACTTATTTCCTAAAGTAATGTAACAGAATAAAGGGTTGATGGTGATAGTGGTGGCGTGACTGCGCCGATGCGACGCGACAGTTTCGTCTATTCGAAAAGCGCGTCGTGGCGATACCGAACATCACAGTGGCAAACGCCATCGGGCGCGCTTTACAAAATACGGGTTTCGCGTTATCGCACAACCTTAAGGTCGAGAGTTGAGCTGATTACACATATTTTGAACGCCACTTACGACACATCCGTATAACTTGGCAATGTGGAAAAAATATATGTTAATTTTGATCATATACTTTAATTTCTGACTGTTAGTGAAACACAATTAAAAGATATTTTCTCGATAGAAAAAAATTACAAAGTAACCTCTTGAAAAAAGTTTCTGTTATTAAAATCTCCCAAATTTATGGAAGAACATTATTGAAATGTATAGAATTTGAAACCATTAAAATAATAAAGCTGTTTATTGCTTAATGTAACAACAATTCACCAATTTTCATTCAAGAAAATGTATTTCTGTATATTTTCGTTCAAGTAGAATGACGCGCCAGCCGCCATGTTGTGTCCTCTCTATCATTTCCATACGATTCGACAGTAGTCGCTGCGGCGCGCCGCTAGTCGGACCTGTGTCACTTTTTTCAATTATTTTTTTACGTAATCATATTTTTCAAAAATACTGGGCCGCATCCATCGCTTGTCATGTTTGGTCTGTCAAGGCACTGATTAGGCAAAACAAGCATTGGATGCGGGGCGGCCAGTGGCGGCTGTGTTTTGTTTTTCTAGCGCGTTTATTACAATAGAATTTAAATACATAGAAGTGCCAAACAGTCACGTTACTCCCGTTCTTACCTACATAACGAGACAATCTATGTGTAGGTCATCTTGATGATTCAATCGAAGTACATGCGTGTGAGCTTCGCAATTACCACGTATAGTTCTTATAGCATCATCCTCATTGGTGCTTATTATAGGTAATGTTAGGAAAAAGTCTGGTGTCGCTAAACAAGAGATTTCCGAAAGTACTTACCTGTATTTGCGAGAGATAAACTTAATTTAGGTAATTTCGCAGGTTTTCCAACTTGGTCTCAGCACATATCAAACATATTTGAACCTATTCATTCATGCCTACACTTTTGAGAATAGCTCAATCAAAACTTTATCCTATATAATGCACACGAATGACACGCACACGTCATACGCAAATGGAAAAACTGAAGTATATGTACATCAAAATTTGACGGTCTTTCAAATTGCAATATAGCATAGTTGTAACTATGATAGATTTATGATACGAAGAGCTGGAGTTCGGTTCTCGATTGCCGTACTTTGGTTTTGTTGGAAAATATTTTTCTATACCTTTTGGTTATCCATTGTGCCTAGATTACCCACCTAGTTTTTCTGATTATTAGAACCACAATCAATACGCTTTCTAACAGCCAGCCAACGAGGATATTTTGACAGTCATCGTGCGGTGTGGAGCATCGTGGTGCAGCCCAAAACTCAGTAGGTTCGGGCTATGACTGCGTATTATACTAGATCGATTAGTGAAATGAAAGAATACATTAGGTTCAAAAAGATTTATTTACAGATATCCTATATTAAAAATCTATGCATTTTGCATTTTTTTAACCCTTCTCAGAACAAGTTCTGGTAGGTATAGGTTCCACTGGTGAAATGAAGCACACAAAGTAATATTTTTTCTTTCTTGCGATTCTTAGCTGCCCTTGTACCTGTAATCCAAAATAACACCATAACTTTTAAATGCCTAAACAAATTTGGATGTACTATAGGGCTTCGTTATTTGCTAATGTTGGTACCACACCACCCCTATTCATTTCTGTATTAGCGTATAATGTCTTGAGTAGAGGTAGGTACACAACTATTGACATAAATCATCACAGGTTTGCATTACAATAATTTCATCTCGTCTGTATAAAAGAAATAAGAATCTGCACAGTACAGAATTTATATGCGTGTTCAAATCACGTCGGGGTCACCAGTATAGTGTCGCGGGTGCCCGTATAGAGTAAGCGGGTATAGGCCCCTATATTACCTTCAGATGTTCGGGTAGATAGAAGGTGTAGCAGGAATAGGTAGAGATGTAAAACACACAGGAGCTGACGATGGAGTATATTACATTAGCGATGACACAGGCACTATATACACAGGGTAAAGGATGATATATATACATGCAAAACGCTAGTAAATAATAAAGAATTTAAACAATAAAATAGCGAGCAGTATTGCAATAAAAATCTTGACATGGAATGTAATGTCAGTCTAACTAAACATCTTTCTTTTTCTGCGGAGGCCAGTGTGCGCCTCCGTATGAAACCTCCTTTGCACCGCGACATTAGTGCTGCGGTGCGAGTCGGTAACTGATGTCGACTATCGACATCGACCAACTAGCATTTATCGTATGAAACTATAATACAATGATTGAATGAATGAGAATGAAAATGAGTAGGAAGGTTGCCTACATATTTTGTACCAAGAAATTTGTTGCACGTTAACAATGGGTTCAATACTTACGAAACATCTCCGCCATGGAAACCCTTGAGCGGAGCACGAACACGTTTTAAGCTACATACAGGTCCAGAATAACTGTGAGCTCGATTTTGATGTTTTTGCTCTATACATTTTTATCATCGTCCGTGAAAACAGGAACTCTCCGACCTAACCTAAAAATCAAAATAATAATATTTAAAATGTTGGAATGCTCTTACGTATGTGATAGAAAAATAAAACGGTTTTCACGGTTCACAACACTGAACATAATATGAAATATCGTCAACTCTTGAATCTTACAATTTTTATTTACCCCAAAGCCGGTGACTACAGTGAACGAAACGTGACAGTCTGACACTGACAGACAGTGTCACGTCACGATCACGGAGATACCAGTTGATAATTACTGTATTACCATGCCAGTGCACAACAGCCAAAAGTACTGTACCAGTTGTACCACAGGTATTGTACTCTGCCTTGATTGAACACGTCTTATTGTCATCGCGTCGTCTTTGTCGTCGGGAACCAACCGAGTTATTGCTATAATTATTTAAAATAAAATTACGTAGGTATTTCAGATAAAATACTTATTTAATTATTTAAGTTTCAT
The DNA here is from genome assembly GCA_905147375.1 of Hylaea fasciaria. Lineage (NCBI taxonomy): Eukaryota > Metazoa > Arthropoda > Insecta > Lepidoptera > Geometridae > Hylaea > Hylaea fasciaria. The sequence goes on along the minus strand of LR990211.1, from coordinate 9,122,926 downwards.
TTTTTGCTCTTATCTGTTTACTGGTATACCTTGCACATTAATTTTTTTTGTTGATAATATTGTTGGAAAGTTGAAACCCCTATAATTAATTAGCATGTTCAAAGTAACAACGTTCTGCAATACTAATTATTCATATCTTTTAAGAAAAAATGACCATAAATATTACATTCAGTTATATTTAGTATAGTACGAGAGTAATGTGATAAAGTAGTAAGTGACACAAAATCTACCACGTGCAAGATTCTGGCAGCACTGAATTGGATAGGTACGTCACCTGGAGCTTATTTTATTATTTTGAATTATTTACATAATAAACGGCAACGCCCGATTACGGTTCGATTATATCGCGGATATGCTCACGCAAAGTAATGTCTTCTTGCTCCCACGGGCCTAGTGTGTCAACGTCGCATAGTGTCAATCTTTTTGAGACACAAGATAGCCTATGTCCGTCTCATAGGTCCAATCTATACCTACCTATACCTACCAAATTTCATCGAAATCCGTTCAGCAGTGAAAAGGTAACAAACCGACAATAAACAGATACTTACCTAAATAAACAGAGTGACTTTCACATTTCTAATATTAGTATGGATTATAAATATTATTTAAGAATGTTTATATTTAGGACTCTGGGATTTTATCAGTTAAATAATAAAACTGTTAATGTAGTAGGTGGATCGTTCATCTAATTTAGCTCTTTGTTATATTGGGTTGGAATGAGAAAATAAATTTTCACATCTTAATACGAGTACATTGATTGTATAATATTTTATTTAAGTCTAAACGGTTATGTACCTACATATTATTCTTTCAATAAAATAATGACCAGCTTTTATTAGATAAACCGCTTATTTAACAGATCGCCGGCGCGTAACTTCTTTACGTTCTAATAGTTCAATTCTTTGGTAGTTAGATCCGGTACTTCAAGGTCGCGGAGCTGAAACTTTTATTACCCCGTTTCCCCGCTGTTTCTTCGTGCGCTGCAGTCGGATAGTGAAATGTCAGTAGCTCATGCCAGCTATTTGTTGAACGTGCCTAGCTTGTCTGAAAACAAATCAGGATAACGCACCTCTAGTTTAGTCATTACATTGTTATTGCCCTGTACCATTGCATTATCTAAATGACTAACAAAATTGCAAGGTGATAATTGCAGATTGAACATTGATAAAAAATCCCTCCCAAGTAAGGGCGGGCCGCCGTTTCGAATAACATGCACTTTTAGCGAATGAATCATATCCATGTAGGTAATTGGCATTACTGCCATTCCTATGCACTCCATACGACAACCGATATAAGAATATAAAGGATTTTTAACCTTAGCTAAGGGTACACTGCTGAAATATTCTTGATACGTATCTTCGGAGATTACGGTAACGGGAGCGCCGCTATCAATTTCAAAAGCTAAACGCCGCCCGTGAATACCTACCGATTCTGTCATGGGTTCCCCCCGCACTGTCCGAATATTATTCAAGCAGTTACCATCGTCGTCCTCACTCACATCATCGCCGCCCATCGTCACGTACGAGTACTTCACTTTAAACATATTACGTAAATGACCCTTATTATTGCACTTATTACACTTGTAATTTGCATAACGGCACTGTGAAGACTTATGGTTGGTACGGCCACAAACCGAACACTTTTCTTTCACTACGCACTGACTATTGCCCGCCGACGACGATGCCGATCCTTTTTCCATGTTGAACAGGTGCTTAGGCACGGCGGTCGCGGCCGCGGTCCGCTCGCAGCGAACGCTATCCGCGATTTCGACGGCCTTGGCAAGCTTCAACTTTTTATAGTCGCTCGCGAACAACATGCAAAATGCTGACAGAAAGAAAGCCGGTTTTAATTATTATTGTAATATGGTAAAACTATTGTTATAATTTAGGTATACTTACTATTCTAAATAATAATATTATAGAGGTAAAGTTTCTTTGATGCAAGAGGTAATCAGAAAATCGGAAATACTAATGTGATCCAAAAATTAATTCATTAAAATAGTAAGCTACAGTCAGCATTTAGCTATTATATTATGAGATAACCTAAACTGATTTTTTTTTTACAAAGTAGGTAACTTTATTTATTTTTATTTTTACGTTATAGGTACGTACCTATAGTTGGATAAGTCACTTATTAATAAGGTAAAAATAAAAAGTATTATTTTAATGAATGTATAAGTACCTATATTATTGTAATTAAATTAACTTAGGAGTTGAATTGTACTAATTATTCAAAGTTATAATCAAAATCAGAATCCAAATATTCGATGCCCGAGATATCCCCATCCATATCGTCGTCTTCTGAATTCGAACTTTACGTAGAGCTGGTGTCAGAATCGGTCACATGTATAATAAATTCTTGCATTTCATCGATGATGCGATCTGGAGACTGTGTCTTTATGAACACCTGGAAATGAAACCAAAGTTAGTCACCTCATGATATTATAATACCTAGGTTCAAAGTATCAAATTGATTTAGTCCTGCTACTCTGCTACCAAACAATAGAAGTTATCTTAAGTTCCGGGAATTATTACCTTAATATCGCCAAACCATGTAATAACATGGTTTGGCGATAAATTTACACACAAATAGCGATATAAGGGACCAGCAATAATGTAAAAGAAAATAACATGCGAAATAAACCATAAAAACCCTGATAAAAGCTGACATTGCAGCTACACGCTCAGTCACTTTCTTCAAGTCAATAATAGGGCTTTGCGCTGCTTTTTCACGTTGACAAAACTGAATTATGTTATATATTATTTCTCTAGTAGGTAGCACTTTTCAAAGTTTTACCAGGTTTCGGCATTTTTTATACAAAATAACACTTGAAATAACACGCGAGTTCACTCAATAACGAAGCAATACGTTATGACAGCTGTGTTTGACATTTGCCAAATGACGGGGATGGGCTGAATTGGGCTGCCATATAAAAATTGAAACGTTAGTTCACAATTTGGCCACGACTGCTCTCTGAACAGTCTCTACATACATAATAATATTGCAAGTAGGTACTTATTTCTTATTTTCATAATAGGAAAGTCATAATACCGTTAAAGCAATCTCCGTGGTCAAGTAGTCAAGTCGATTATTTACATAGTCAAAGTCACAATTCATTTGCCCACCCGCGTGCATGTTACCGAACACTCAATGACTAATATTCTACCGATATTATACACATTATCACCAATAAAAACACAAGTTTGAGAAAAATATACAAAACAAATAACGACTTGTCACTACCGGATTCCCGTCAAAACTCACGTTATTAGGTATAGTAGTACCCAACTGATATGGCTTACCGATGTATACTAGTACCCAACTTATAAGGTGCGTCGTGAATCTTCGTTCGCGCAGAAAAGAAAGTATGGTCCGAAGATTAACGAAAGAATGCTTAAAACTTACAATCAACCTAAGATCACTATTATAAGGTTCATAATACGAACATGATGCGAACGAAGATTCACGACGCGCCTTATAAGTTGGGTACTAGTATACTTACTTACGTAGTACCTACACAATTTATTTCCTCTACTCCATGGTTAGTGCAAGCACCTTTGGGTACCTACCTACCTACCTAGTTCATCCATCTATACTAATATTATAAAGAGGAAAACTTTGTTTGTTTGGTTGTAATGAATAGGCTCCGAAACTACTGAACCGATTTTAAAAATTATTTCACTGTTGGGAAGCTATGCTATCCACGGTACACATAGGCTACCTTTTATGCCGTAAAAATTAATGGTTCCCGCGGGAAAGTAGTTAACGCGGGTGAAACCGCGAGGTGCTTCTAGTGCAAAATATAGAGGCCATAAATATCGTACATAGATTTTTTACAGTCAAAAAGTACCTACTATGACATTAAATGTCAAATCAACTTGTCAATAAATTGTGATCTGTGATCTATTTATGCACATGGATAGCGATTTAATTAATTTCGATCAACAATCTTTGTCACTTGCTAAAAGATATTAAACAATGTATAGTAAAAAAAAGAAAATAAAACAGCATGATGTTGTATATGATAATAAAACAAGAGATGCTATTCAAAAGAGAGGATACTATTCTGAACTGGTGTCCGATATGACAAAAGATGATCCAGCAAAAGAAATATGTGCAAAGAAACGTATGAAGTTAATTCTTCAGGTATGGCTGAAGTAACCTATCTATTTTATGTGTGGTATAATTTTAGGTCATATCCTACCTAAGTAGGTACCTAGCGAAGACGCCTGGCGGTTGATATATATTTACATAATATGATAAAATAATGACAGAGTCTATTAATACGGGTACTGTACGAACAATTTATAATTATTAATACGGTTACCGTACGAACAATTTTTAATTATTATTACGGGTATATTTTTCTGTGTTAGACTACTTGTGACATTGTCATCATTGGGATAATATTGGATATAAAAAATATATTTGTTTAAATGTGATGCGATATTTATAAATAGTATTAGTATAAGTGTCATATGCATAGTTGTTACCTGCAAGGTAAAGTCATGCTTCTAAATTTTGTACAATCACATGAATCAACAGATGTTTCGATTCGACTTAGACCATCATAACTGATAATTAATTCTTGTGATTCTGGCATATCAATATAAACATTGACGAATTTCTTTAAATCGTATTCTTCTTGCACGAATTTAAATGCATAAGGTGTCAGAAAGTCATGATATTGTTTTAATGGGGAACTTTCTTCAAACGTTATCAGTTCCTTTTTCTGGTATGTATAAGCTGCTTTGTGGTCCCGTTCGAAGTTCCGATAAAATCCTTAGTAATAAATTTAATAATAAAAAAATAATAATATCCGTATGAATATACTCATTCTTATTGAATAAATGTACGAATAAATATAATTTATTCATCCAGTACCCGTACAAATAGTCATAGTTTAAAATAATAGTGGTTCCGTGAACAGTAGGTACACCTCGCGAGTAAAATAGTAGTGGTTCTGTGAAAAGGTACACCTCGCGATCAGAACCTTATTAATACCATGGTGATAGGAATCCCCCCTTTTTGCCCTCGTTTCCCCCATAGGTATAATAAATATAAAATCTAAAAATACAGTCATACAAAAATGTAAAAATACAGTCTTCTCGTGACCACGGCCGATGTAACTTGGTCGAAACGTCGAGGTATGTCAAAATTATATATTTTGATATTCGTTTGTGCGCGTATTAGACCCGTTTAAATACTAATTAACATGTATTCAGTTCGCGAAAGTTTAAGAACTTCTAATATAAAATCTTTTTTTCACATCAACTTGCTCAGATTTTATTACGTAGGTATGTACTTAAGTTTTCCACCAAATATCATAACTCTAAGCCAATAAATGACGCTACAGAAAACTTCGCTCACTACGTTCGCTCAGTCAGTAAGTTCTAGAATGTTTATATTATCTGGGAAAGTCAGACACTGGTTAAATGTACAAACAATGCAAAGCCAAAATTAAAGAATTACTGCGGCTATCTATAATATCTCGGCTCTGGCATTGCTTTGTTTGCACTACCTACTGACATTTCAAAATTGAGGCGGAAAAATTAAAAGATAAATAGGTAGGTAGTTAGGTCTAGAGTCAAGAGTAGACTAACTAGAATCTAGTGTCTAGCTAGTGTCTGTCTAGGCTAGGTAGTTGGGAAAAGAATGGGAAGTCATCGAGAAGTAGGTAGAACTAGAAGGAAGGAGGAAGGGAGTCGGTTCGGTTGAAGGAAGAGATTACCTACCTAATCATGGCTTGACTAAGTATTGTATCTACTCCTGTATCTAGTAAGCGGATCCAGGATAACAGCCTTATCAGAATAATGTATACCAACATTACAGGCGAAAACTGACAAGTTAGCGCCGACGTTGGTGAGCCTGCCTAAACCTCAAAAACCCAAGGTATTGCTGCCACCGGGACGTTGGACAACCTACCGGGAAGATGACAGCATTGTCAGTACCTACCTATTTATTTATTTTCAACTAGTTGGTTCCCGCGACTTCGTCTGCGCAGGATTAGTATTTCGATGAGCTATTTTGGCTATAATGGCTTACACATAAGATATAGACACATACTGTGACGGCCTTTTTTGTAGGACTATGTAAGATAAACATTTTCATCATACATTACATATGTGTAACTCTAGCGGTTTTGGCAACGCACGCCTAAATAGCTCGCAGATGGTAGAATTTTTCCTTCTTATTTGACACTTATCGTCATATTTTGGACAATACGTAGGACGTCCTAAGGTGTGTGACGGTGTCATTTGTGTTTATGTTAATTTCAGCAATTCCCATTTGAGACGTTTGTCCCGAAGTTGCAATTTCTTAGCATTGTACTGCCCAAAGAGCTCCCGAGACTGGTCAAGATTGAGAGGCTGCGCAGAAAGTTCTTGGCCGCCAATATAAAGGTTAGCTATAATGTACATATTAATTTCAAAAACACATACCTACCTACATACTTACTTTAAAAATATAGCATAATTATTATTAATTTCAAAAAACATACCTACTTACCTACATACTTACTTTAAAAATATAGACAGCTCCTAAGTATGTTTAACTTATTAGGAAAGGACAAGCATACTAATATTATAAAAGCAAAAGTGAGAGTATTTGTATGTTGTTGCCTATTCAAGCTCAAACGGCTGGACTGATTTTGATGAAATTTTGTATGGAGAAAGCAAACACCCTGGATCAACAAATAGCCTATACTCTTGATTCCGAAAACTGCGGGTGACACTGCGGGGTGCAGCCAGCATTACATATACATGGAGGGATAGGTAGGTACATATAAAAATCAGTCTGAGAATATAACACATAATAAGTTAAAGATACTTACTTACCACGTGAAAATGTACTACTTACTCCTATGCGATATAGTCTAATTACCCAGTATATAATAACAATTATCTTTCATGTGAAGTTCACTGGTTTCAGAAAATGCTGCGAGACCTCGGCATCCAGCCGTATTGGTTGCTGCCAACTTCGGAGTACAACCTCACGGACCAGGAGTACTACGGACTGTACAGCCCGTTCCCGAAGCTAGACCTTGAGATATTTGACAATACGGACTTTGATTGCCGGTTGGTTGTTTCCGATAGGTACCTCCGTATCTACATAATATATGATGTAGGGACCGTGGCGTGCTTAAAGGGCTGAATAGACAGAGTTGCATACATTCGTATAAATAATCAATTATAATTTAATTAATTGCTACAGCCTTCGTTCTCCCGCCGTGTTCTAGTAAGGTATAACTAATAGACACTCCCTGAAATATTGACGTATTTTATTTGAATATTCCCTGAGTTTATTCGCATAGATAGGTAGACACGCAGAGACTATTACAAGAGACTATAACAATCCTACATAATTATGACGTCATGGTCTATACAAATAGTCCAACCAGGATCTTTAGGCGCGTGGCCAAAAGTCTGTCTGTCAGAATAACGTACAAACTCATCATCACACTTATAAGTACTCACTCTAGACATTAATTGAACTCAATGGTTTTAGTAAAGTTAAAAACTATAAAGGGCTGTAAAACTAAACTATGCTATGTAAATTAGAATATTATGTGTATACCTACACCTACCCTATGCTGTGTATAAAATATTTATGATTATAATTAATAAAAAAAAAACCCAGCTGGTTAGTTAGTACCTACATGCATTTGGAAAGTAATAATTTTATGGTAGGTACACAAATGTATATTATACATTTTGATTTTGATTTTTCTCTACCAGTGCCGGCTAATTTATTTGTGTAATTTTTTTTCCAATTTCCTTGATTTTTTCCCCATTGACTATGACGTGCCAGGGTTCCCGAGGAGTGGCTGAACTTGGGCCTGATAGAGGGAGAGCAGCACCCGTGCCCAGGGCTGGCTTTCATCCCCAAGGGAGAGGGCAAGCCGGGGAAAGGCAACGATGCCGATCTCATACAGGGACTTAACAACCTCTATGAAGTAAGTTCGCTTTTTTAGGCTCTATTTTAATGTGGTCAAAAGTTGTCCCGTCTGCCAATGTGTGTCGTGATGAGCACCTACCTATACCTAACCCAGGGGCTCCTGGCTGGTCAGGAAATAAAAGAGGTAGGTAACTCAAAACGGACAGTATATTTTCGCCACGGGGCACGCTCAATCGGTAGAACAAAGGTGTGGTACGGGCCTATACAGTTTAAGTGACTGTTTTCTCTTCTCTGGTTCTGCACTCCCCTGACGTCACGGCCGCTGCTGACGAAGGCGGACGCTCAGGTAGAAAGGGCCAGGTTCGTGTCCGTGTGGTCCAGCCGCTTATCAAGAGAAGCGGGGGCAGCAAGTAAAAGGCAGGAACTTGTAGACGTGAAATTGGACCCTGGAATGTGCCAGAACCAAGGCATTACGACCTGGCCATTCTGAGAACATCCGCGGCAACGGCCAGTGATGGTAAGCGCTAAGCGTAGGTGTGTTGCCGGGGATGTTACTGTCAGAACGGAGATTACAAAATTCGGAGTAATGAAATAGATTTAGAAAATGAATTTAAGTTTACAAAGTTAATGACCGTTACTTTTTTTTTGAATGACGGAGGTAGAAAAATATAAGTTAAAAATATGATTAAGCGTAGAATGACAAAAATAGCAATAAAAGAAAGTAAGAAAGGTTCTACGCAATATTTAAAATGACAAGAGCTGAAATAAAAGATTAATTAACATGTGCAATGAAATAATGGTTAAGAAAGTGTGAAAGCTATATATATAATATGCACCACTTACCCAAATCTGGGGTCAAATTCACACCAAAAGATTTAAATTTATAAAATATTAAAATAGTCGGGGGAACTAGAGAGACGCCTCTGTCTCCGCGGTTACGTGGAATAATTCCCGTATGAAGAGACCGCGGAGCAACGTCTGTTCGAACCGACAGCTGGAGAGGTCTGCCCCGCGCCAACGGCTCGCATTCCTGAGCCGCGCGGACACAGATTCGATCGTAGTTGGTTAGCGCGTCAGAGGCGCAAGCGCTCAGCTGTTAATATTTGCGACGCTCGATTATACCGCGCGTTGAAAATAATAATATAAAAACATGTAACGCGCTACGTTACATTACCCCCCTCGTGTGAGAAAGGGTTTTATTCTCAGCAAAACCCGTCTATTTACCTAATACGACTAACACTACTCATTTATACTTACATCATCTTTCAAATTCCTTTCATACGAGGGTGAATCAAAAAGTTCTTAGAAGTGCATATATATGAAACCTTTTTGGATCAAGTTCGATATTCAAATTAAAGAGTGTCTATCACACTATATTTATGCAGACTGTCACTTGTTTTTGTCAGTTCGTTCGCATGTAATAAATTTTTTTGTGCAACGAGTTGCTAAAAAGTCAAAATTATGGATAAAAGTGAGTTACGTGCGGTGATAAAATATCTCAGTTTGAAAAAAATGTCTACGAAGGAAATTTTTTTGGACATTCAGCAGACATTAGGGGGTGATGCTGTACCCTATTCTACGGTTGCGTACTGGGTGGCTGAATTTAAAAGAGGTAGATCAAGCTGTAAAGATGACCCGCGTTCTGGGCGGCCTTCAACCTCCGTTACAGAAGAAAATGTCAAATAGGTTGAGAATCTGGTTTTGGAAGACAGAAGAATGACTATAAAACATATAGCTGAGATCCTAAAGATATCTTTTGGTAGCGTTCAATCCATTTTAATTGATTCACTGGGGTTCAAAAAAGTGTCTGCAAGATGGGTGCCACGAATGTTAACCGACGAAAACAAAAAGCGACGTTTGGAAATTTCCAAGCGTAATCTCGAAATGTTCCAGCGTGATTCGGATAATTTTTGCCGTCGTCTTGTCACCATGGATGAAACGTGGGTCCGCCATTTTGATCCTGAAACTAAAAGACAAAGCATGTCTTGGAAACGACCATCCTCTCCATCCATTAAGAAATTTCGAGTTGCTCCTACCGCTGGCAAAGTTATGGCCTCTGTGTTCTGGGATAGTGAAGGAATCCTTTTTATTGATTACATGCCAAAAGGCCAGACGATTACTGGACCCTATTATGCAAATTTAATCCCGAAAGTGCGTGAAGCGATTAAAGAAAAACGTCGTGGAAAACTGTCGTTGGGCGTGTTGTTCCTTCAAGATAACGCTCCTGCTCATCGATCGGAAGTTGCGCTCAACGCAATCCGCTGTGCTGGCTTCAATCTCCTTGACCACCCACCATATTCTCCGGACTTAGCCCCAAGTGATTTTCACTTATTTCCAAAATTAAAAGAGGAAATTCGTGGAACAAAATTTCACGATAATGACGCGGTTATAGCTGCCGTAGAGGACTTTTTCGAGAGTCAAGAAAATAATTTTTTTTCACAAGGAATAAGGAAGTTAGAAACGCGTTATTCTAAATGCATTGCATTGGAGGGAGATTATGTAGAAAAATAAAATATTATTATTTAAATCTTTGCATTTTTTAATATTGATTCCAAGAATTTTTTGATTCACCCTCGTACTACCTACCTCACTGCCTAACAAAATAGCCACAGCAGCGCCTAAAATGCTGCTGACGCGTCCTAGCGTAAACAAAGTCGCCTGTGATAAATTGCACAGGGGACCAATGCTAGCCGTAAATAATAGTAACTATACGGGTAAATATTATTAGAAGTTAAGTTAAAAAAAAAATGTTTTTTTTTTTAAATATTTTAGCTAAAAAATTGCAAAACAAAATTACATTTAAAGTTGAGTTTGAAGAAAAATGTTAAAACCTAATGTTTTTTAAGTCTTTGATATGCCAGACACCTATATTTTTTCCGGACATATCTTCCAGTATATACACAAGTGGAGATCGCTTCTCAACAATGCGGCACTTTAAAAATTTTGGTGCCAGCTTTTTGCTGAAGTACTTATCTTTGTCACTTAATACAAAAGCGCGCTTGTAGACTATGTCACCTATGTTAAATTCTGCTGACTTTCTACGAGTATTATAACGAGCAGTATTCTTTACATGTGCCTGCCATAACGAAGCCTGCACATCATTAAATACCGATCGTAAACAACCTCGATTTTCTGCATACACGTCACGTGGAAGAAACAATACTTCGTCACCTAAGTCATTGTCCGTATAGTGCGATCCGCATAAAACAAGTTCCCTACCGTATACTAAAAATGACGGCGTATACCCAGTAGCTTCGTTGACGGAATTGTTTATGGCAAACTGAACCTTGGGAATAAAAGTGTCCCATGACCTATGGTCGTTTCCAACAAACGTAGACAGACTGGTTACAATGGTCTTGTTGTAACGTTCCACGGTATTGACTTGTGGCGTGTATTTTGGAGTGAAATATATATTAGGTATGTTATACTTTTTGAATAGAGCGTCAGTTGCAGAGCTAATGAACTGAGCGCCGTTGTCTAAAAATATAGTCTGAGGGATTCCGTGAACTAAGAAGATAGATTCTTCTAGAATTTTAATAACTGCATCGGAAGTTGCACGACGTAATGGGAAAATATGACAAAATTTTGAAAAACAGCAAGTGATGACGAGCATGTAACAGTTTTGTTTTCGAGTGGCCGGCAGCGGTCCCACAAAATCAATTGAGATCATCTGGTGTGGCCTAGAACACTGTTTCGGCCGACCCATTTCACCCAATGTAGTGTGATTTTGTGATTTGTATGACAAGCATACCGAACATTTACTCACAAAATTCACGACATCTTGGTGCATACCAGGCCAGTAGTAAGTTAGTGACAACCGCCGATATGTTTTGAAAATGCCAAGATGTCCAGCTGTTGGCTCTGCGTGATTTTCATCAATAATGGCTTCGCGAAATTCGCTAGGCACAACTTCTTTCCAGTCAAACTCAGCAGACAATTGAGAATTTGTATTTTTAGTGCGCCGAAACAAAGAATTATTTTTTATCGTAAAATTTGGAAAGTTACTAGGGTTATTGAGACAACCATTAAAAGTCTTTTTGTACCAAGGGTCGCTAGTTTGGGCGTTAGCAAGGGAAATAGCTGTTACAGGAAAAGCTCTTGACAAGGCATCAGGGATCACGTTATCGACACCCCGACGGTGTTTCATTTCAAAATTAAATGACGATAATCGGACACCCCATCGAGCTAAGCGTCCTGTTGGATTTTCCAGTGTCAGAAACCACTTTAATGCTGAATGGTCTGTGTACACAATAAAAGTTTGACCGTTTTCGAGATAACACCGCCAGTGCTCGAGAGCAGTTAGTACAGCAAGCGTCTCTCGTTCGGTGATACTGTAGTTTTTCTCTGGGCTGGTGAAAGATCGGCTCATGTAAGCGATTGGGTGTTCTTTGCCATTGACTGTTTGTGTTAACATGGCACCAACACCATAACTACTCGCGTCAGTATGAACCTCGAACGGTTTTGAATAGTCTGGGCATGAAAGGACTGGCGCTGAAACGAGACATTCCTTTAAAGCGTTAAAGGCAGCGTCAGCCTCCATTGACCACTGGAAAGGAGGTGCCTTTTTACCACTTGAAGTTAACTTATTGAGTGGACCAGCCACTGTGCTGAAGTTTGGCACAAAACGTCGATACCAGGTAGCGGTACCGAGAAAGCGTTTTAGCTCTTTCCGGGTGGTGGGGGTAGGGAAACTTAAGATGGCCTCCACTTTGTCTGGGTCTGTGCGCAGACCACGAGAATCTACAACATAGCCGAGGTATTTGAGTTCACTTCGAAAGAACTTGCACTTTTCGAAGTTCACGGTCAAATTTGCCATTTTTAATTTATTTAAAACGCGTAACAAGCGTGATACATGCTCATCAAAACTGGAGCTGATGATGATGACGTCATCTAAATAAGCAAACGTCTTAGACTCCATGTCGCTAAACAATAAATCAACAAGACGTTGTTGCGTTGCGGGGGCATTTGTCAAGCCAAACGGAGTGGTCTTGAAACGAAAAGTGCCACGGCCCGGAACGTAAAAGGCGGTCTTATCGCGGTCTGCTGTCTCAATTGGCAACTGCCAAAAAGCCTTAGACAAGTCGATACTACTTAGGTACTTTGCATCACGAAGATTGTCTAAGATTTCGGAAACATAAGGCAAGTTATAAGCATCGCGTTTAGTGACTGCGTTTAACTTTCGGCTATCCAAGCAAAATCTAGGCTGTCCGTTCTTCTTAGTAACGAGGAGCACGGGAGAAGACCAGGCGCTCTCGCAAGGTTCGATGACGTCAAGAGACAACATTTCATCGACTTGATCTACCAGAATTCGTTGCTTTTCGGGAGACATCCTGTAATAGCGTTGTCTGATAGGTTCTGTGTCACCGGTGTCTATGCGATGGGTTATTAAATTAGTCCTACCTAAGCCTTTCTCTTTGGTTGAGATTGACCTAAACTGAGAGATAATATTGTCAGCAATAGCTTTTTGTGACTCAATCAAGTTATCATAAGAGTGAATGACAGGTTCATCGCAACTTACTTTAATTTCTGCCAGAGAAGCTTTTGACATTTGAATGCTACCTAAATATTTAGGGCAAATTTGGAAAGCACGCCAAAAGTCTACACCTAAAATAATAGAGGTTTCAACATCAGGTACTACGAAAGTTTTAATGATGTGAAACTGTCCTTCAAAAGTTATTGGCAAGTACATGTAACCAATACTATGTAAAGATTGACCGCCAGCTGCTATCATATTAATGTGCTCGTCCTGGTGCAACGTACAGTCTGTTAAATGCAAATGAGTATTGTTGCCAAGAATTGAGACTGTAGCTCCAGAATCTAGCAATGCGCAAGCTTCAGTGTCGTTAATTTTAATGTTAACATATGGTCTTGAATCATTTATTGGTTTAGTTTGCAGAATTGTAGATACATTATAAGTAGAAGAAAATGTTCTAATGAAAGCAAGCCAAGATTCCCAATCTTGCCTATCAAAATTTTTACAATTCTGCTCAGTTAGTTTTTTGAAACATTTTTATTCTTGTTGCAGTTAGGGCAATCGGGCGTTTTAACACCTTTCATACCACACTTAAAACATACAATATCACGTGGTTCTCGACATTGACGGATATGATGGGTGTTATTACGACACCTAGGGCAATAAGGTTCCCTATTATTTACTTCGACAGCGTGTACATATTTATTGTTATTGCCTTGATTGTTATTATTTCTATATTGATTGTTATTGTTGTAGTTATTGTATTTATTTTGATTATTTGTATTATATTTGAACTGATTATAGCTTGTGCTAGGTTTATTTGCAGTTTTATTGGCATCCTTAGTATAGGCAAAATCAGGAGCAAGCGTATCTGACGTAACTTTAGGTGGCTCTTGAAAGTGAGACAGACGAGTCTGTATAGTTTCATAATTACGGCATAAAGAACGCAAAGTGTCTATCGTAGAAATCTGCGGAGCTGCTGCCAAAGTACTAGCATAGCACGGCCTAATATTGTGAAGAAGGATCTCCAATTGGTCCGCTTCGGAAGGAAGCCTAGACAGACGCGAAAACATGCCATTCATAATAGAGAGATAAATGGTGATATTTTCTCGTTCTCCCTGAGTACGTGAGCGAATTTCAGAAATAAGCCTATAATCGTAATCCGATTGTCCGAAATCTTCCTTTAGTAAAATGGCCAACTCTGACCAAGTAGTGACCCTGTCCTTTACAGCACGAAACCAGTGAAGGGCGTCGTCTTGGAAAATTTCGAAAGCGTAACTTAACAGTTTCTGAGAAGGTATATTCCTTGCTAGTATAAATTCATCAACACGCTGTATAAACGAGCGAACACAAGTTTTGCCAGTAAATTTTAGTTTCGTTAAATCAGCTGAAGTACGGTCGCATGATACGGAAATCACATTTTGTATTTCCGGTGCAGAAGATGTAGAATCTTTACCAGAAATAGTACTAGCAGCAGAAGAAGTGCTAGCTGAAGGTTTCTTAGCTAAAAGAGCAGAAAGCCTTTGTGAAAAAGTTACGTAAGCACTCGTAACTTCGTCGTATTCTTTCCTAATGCTGTCCGTACGTGTTATTCGCTCAAGTCGGTTATGCAAATGATTTAGCATATTTTGTGTTCTTAAAAGTGAAGAAACACTAGGATCAGATATTTCGAGATTAGCTTGTATCTTAGTTTGAACCTCTAAACATCCTCTAATATCTTGTTTTACTTCAAGCGGAGACTCTAATATGTGCTCAGATGGTAAGTCAGGTGACAATTTTAAAATTTGCTTGCGTAACTCCTCGACAGAAGCAGCAGGAGTAGCACCTCTGATACGCACTTCGTACTCGAGCTCCGTCTTTTGTAAAGACAAAAATTTTATAGGCAACATGGTAACAATTTATCAATAAAAAAAAACAAACAAAACCCAGTTGAATAAGTGGTGTAAGAAAGGAAAAAAAACAACACGTTCTCCGTTCTGTTACAATATTGATTTATTGAACGTCTGGTTTTTTTTTTAATGTTGAAAAATGAAGTGAAAAAAAATTGCAACTAAAAAATGATAAGCAAAATATAGAATAAAAATGAAATATGCTACTAATGTGTACCAATTATAATAAACAATATTATTTGTTCAAAACAAAACTTTGAACAAAATAAAATAACATCTGAACAAAATTTACCAAAGCGGCATTTTAAGTGCCCAGTACAGATGTAAACAATGGAATCTTTTTACTATGTTTGATTCAAAATGGTTATAAATTAATTAAAAAAATTACGTACAATAGCACAGGAAGACATTTAAATACGTACTTACATGTATGTCAGTACGACACGGTACACTTTAGTAGCTGTAAAACCAAAAAATAATGGACGTTTTACACTACACAACCACCAACAAACACAAACCACTACCAAGAGAAAAGAAAAGAATCAACTGTATAACCACCACGGTGAAGGGCGCCAGTGTCCCGTCTGCCAATGTGTGTCGTGATGAGCACCTACCTATACCTAACCCAGGGGCTCCTGGCTGGTCAGGAAATAAAAGAGGTAGGTAACTCAAAACGGACAGTATATTTTCGCCACGGGGCACGCTCAATCGGTAGAACAAAGGTGTGGTACGGGCCTATACAGTTTAAGTGACTCCTTTCTCTTCTCTGGTTCTGCACTCCCCTGACGTCACGGCCGCTGCTGACGAAGGCGGACGCTCAGGTAGAAAGGGCCAGGTTCGTGTCCGTGTGGTCCAGCCGCTTATCAAGAGAAGCGGGGGCAGCAAGTAAAAGGCAGGAACTTGTAGACGTGAAATTGGACCCTGGAATGTGCCAGAACCAAGGCATTACGACCTGGCCATTCTGAGAACATCCGCGGCAACGGCCAGTGATGGTAAGCGCTAAGCGTAGGTGTGTTGCCGGGGATGTTACTGTCAGAACGGAGATTACAAAATTCGGAGTAATGAAATAGATTTAGAAAATGAATTTAAGTTTACAAAGTTAATGACCGTTACTTTTTTTTTGAATGACGGAGGTAGAAAAATATAAGTTAAAAATATGATTAAGCGTAGAATGACAAAAATAGCAATAAAAGAAAGTAAGAAAGGTTCTACGCAATATTTAAAATGACAAGAGCTGAAATAAAAGATTAATTAACATGTGCAATGAAATAATGGTTAAGAAAGTGTGAAAGCTATATATATAATATGCACCACTTACCCAAATCTGGGGTCAAATTCACACCAAAAGATTTAAATTTATAAAATATTAAAATAGTCGGGGGAACTAGAGAGACGCCTCTGTCTCCGCGGTTACGTGGAATAATTCCCGTATGAAGAGACCGCGGAGCAACGTCTGTTCGAACCGACAGCTGGAGAGGTCTGCCCCGCGCCAACGGCTCGCATTCCTGAGCCGCGCGGACACAGATTCGATCGTAGTTGGTTAGCGCGTCAGAGGCGCAAGCGCTCAGCTGTTAATATTTGCGACGCTCGATTATACCGCGCGTTGAAAATAATAATATAAAAACATGTAACGCGCTACGTTACAAAGTGGTCAACATGCTATGTAAGGTGAGCAGGAACCTCTATCGAGAAAGTATTCGATACGTTAACTGTCGAATTTGTTTTAGATTTTATCAGTAGGTACTCCTACAATAGGGTGGGTAAGCACGAACATTTTAACGGTTCGTATCGTTAACGTATCGATCAAAGTAAACGTTCGCGTACGCATCTTGTCGATGTTTTTTTTTGTTTCTATTTTCTCCTCCAATATGTTTCGGAGACTTTGTTTAGGTTTATTTAAATTTATTAGGATATATTATTAACATTGTACAATGTTATTAATATTTATATTATTTTACCAGTTCTTAAACTTTCACGAACTGAATACATGTTAATTAGTATTTAAACGGGTCTAATTCGCGCACAAACTAATATCACACGTCGAGGTATGTCAAAATTATATATTTTGATATTAGTTTGTGCGCGAATTAGACCCGTTTAAATACGAATTAACATATTATTTTACCATTTAGGTAAATATCAGGTTATATTCTTTTCTATATACGTATATATATATATATATATATATACGCCTGCATATGTAATCCTGAAAAGGAAGAAACTATACAACATCTGCTGCTGAACTGCCCAAAATATGACGAAAGAAACGATCTTGAAATAGCTACCAGCATAAAGTTGACCCAGGACTAAGACAAATGTTAGCCGGAATAAAACAAAATAGACATGGTAAAATCTATAATATAAAAATGAATCGCAAAATGTGTTGGTAAGCGCATAACTCAACAACGCCTGGACCAAGTTGGCCAATTCTTTTTTTGAAATGTTCGTTGAAGTTCAAAGATGGATTTTACGGTGATAAAAAATCGAATAATTGCCGGTAACCCCCTAAAAACAGCCCTTTTCTTTTTCCCATACAAACGTTTTCTAACCAAAACGAGGTTTATTGCTATTGTATAAAGTTCATATTGAATTACAAGCACTCACTGTTGTTTAAACAATGTAGGTATGTTCCTAACGTCAAAGAGTCAATTTGCACTTTATTACCTCTGTACAAAGTTCAAATTCAAATTAATAAAAGAAAGTCGTGTTAGTTACACTTTTTATAACTCAAGAACGGCTGATCCGATTGGGCTGAAAATTTGCAGTTCAGCAGCAGATGTTGCATAGTTTCTTCCTTTTCAGGATTTTTTTCAGGATGCAGATATGCCGATAACCCGCCGTGTCCAGTTAACACTTGTGTCAAAACTGGTGTTATTTTCATATTTCATAGGCCTTGGTGGCTACAGGGGAGAACAATTTCGTCACTCCTGCAGTATCTCCTGCGGTATAATAATATCTTTGGTCCCATATCTGTGTTGTTTTATATCTAATTTCCATTATTGCGTGGGCTATTGGGACCTTGTCATAATATGCTGAAATTTTAGTGTACTGTGCGGCTTGTTTGGCCAGTTCGTGTGCTCTTTCATTGCCAGGCACGCCTACATGTGCCTTAACCCAGTAAAGGTATATACTCTTTCCATTCTCTTTTAATTCCTGTAAATTACGTCTTATTAAAAATGCCAAGGGGTGGGATGTATTTGGATCTTTGATCAGTTCTAGAGCTGATCTCGAGTCGCTCAGCACAGCTACCGTATCTTGATTGTCTTTGTGCAGAAGCTCCGTGGCTCGGTATAGTGCATAGAGTTCCGCCTGGAAGACTGTGCAGTAAGACTCGAGTTTCATCTTCTTCGTCCTTGTTTACTTGCCGTTTTTCCAGTAAGTGTATGCAGCTCCTACTTTCCCATCCATTTTGCTTCCGTCTGTGAAGATCTGGCTGTTTGGCAATTTATGTTTTTCCAGAGTTTCGGGCTGCATATGCTTGAGGCATTCGAAATCAATTTCTATCACACTGGCTGGATGAGGGGCTTGCATGAACGATACTAGTTCCTCGACTTGTCGCTCCTGTCCTGGTGGGGCCTTACCCCTTCTTGCTTCGTATAGCTGGGCTGCTTTTTGGATCTTGAGATCCAGGGGAAGCAGTCCAGATAGTACAATTGCATTAAGGGAGACTGTCCTGTATGCTTTGAAATTTTTTTGAGCATAACCTCTCTGGATCGTGTTTAATTTCAATCTCTATACCGTGAATAGAGAGAGATAGAGTTTCTTCCGCCTTTATAATAGTGGGATACATGATTGGTTCCAGTGGACGAACGTGGCGGCGTTCGCATTCGACAAGGAGACGGAGACATGGGAGGTGATGGCGTTGGACGGCACCAAGCGACGATACAAGTCAGTCGGTTTACCTTTACGATAGAATACACTTATTAACCCTAGAAGTAGGGACATTGCCCTTCTATTTTTAAATTGGAGTTATTAATCGGGAATTTGGTGCTTTGAGCGTGTTTGGCTGCCTATTTGGTAGCAACGCAGTATCAAGAGTGTCCATCATGTGCCTTTACGAGTGTTCGTGCAAACTCAATCAAGATCTCTAGGGCGAGCAGGAACCTCTATCGAGAATGTATTCGATACGTTAACTATCAAATTTGTTTTAGATTTGATCAGCGCCTTGCAATATCGACAAGATGCGTACGCGAACGGTAACCTTGATGGATACGTTAACGGTACGAACCGTTAAAAATTTTCGTGCTTGCCCTACTGCAGCTGCTGTAGGAGTAGGTACTGATAAAACCTAAAATAAATTTGACAGTTAATGTATCGAATACTTTCTCTCGATAGAGGTTCCTGCTCGTCCTATTGCTCTACTCTCCTCTCTCTCTCACAAACACACACACACATCTGCTATCTCGCTTCAATCTAAAAAAGCATCAGCGCCCGTCTTGTAAGGCAGGGTAGGGTATGAATAGGCAATGCATGGTTGTGGTTCCGCGCAGCGTCCCGCGCATCCGGCTGCTGTTCAAGGCGGAGGATCCGGAGACGTTCGCGCGGCGCGTGTGTTCCGCCGTGATGCTGCGCCGCCAGGTGGAGAACGATCTCAGGTTCGTATCGCCCGTCATCAACTAGGATACAATAGGACACTCTTTATTGAAAAACAAAAGAAACCATAAGGTAGTGCAAGGGGCGGTCGTATCGGTGATGGTGATTTCTGCCTAATAATCTTTGGATGGACAGAGAAACAGCACGTTGTGTGGTCGGTGACGTGCGTCATCTCATAAACAAACTAGTGTAGAGTAGCTAATAAACAATAAATAATGAAAATTTGTTAAGTATATAAATATCATTGATGTGTAATTTTTGTTTCAAAAACATATCCATTTTCGACAATAGTGATGGTAACAAACTTTTATTTACTTAACCTGTCAAATCTTCAAAGTTAAATTGGACCCACTTCCCGGTTACTGATTGAGCTGAAATTTTGCATGCGTCGGATGACAATACTAAAGATAAAAAGCTGTTTTTTGATTTAAAAAAAAACTTCTTTACATAGTAACTTATTTTATTTTCAATAATACTTGAAATATTTCAGAAAAAAAAATTATAAAAATAAGTTTTTATTTTTGTTTTTTTTATTAGTGATTCCAAGTCATCTTATATGTTTACAAATGATGAAGTGTGCGAGCGAGCGAGCTGTGTATAGTATGTGTACACGTTGCAGATTCCACCTGTTCCTGGACTGCCTGCTGCTGGACGGGCTGCCGGCGCTGCCGGCGCGGTGGGCGGCGGCGGCGGAGCGGGCCGCGCGCGCCGCCCCCCGCGCCGGGGGGCGGGACGAGGGACATCTGCACACGCTGAAGAAAGAGGTGGGCTGATCGAGCGAGGTCTCACGGTCTACTGAATGGATACTCTATGCATAAGTAAGGCTGAATCGGACTATAGACAAGCGAAATTGTATGCGAAGCGACACGATACAGCGTTTTTTTCTTTTTATTGTTGCTTTTTTTTCTTTTCGTTTGTTCTCAATAGCTCACCCGACACGTTCGAAATGTTATACACAATCTCCGATCGTGGTATTTCTCTTTATTTTATACGAGTGAGTTTTTTGCTTTTAACGTATTAATAGGTACTCTATGGTACTGAGATAAATCGGCATTTGTATGTTTGTATGTATAGACTAGAATAAGTAACTGTTTCTTTGTCATTATTTCTCTTTCTTTTGTTTCTGTTTTTCATGTAGTACCTATATTAATTCGAATATGAGCGAACTCGGTCACCAAAATGTCTCCACTATGGTGTGTGATATTGTGGAGGTCAGTGTGGAGTGGATCGTGATGATGATGATCCACTTCAGAAGCGCCTCCAACATTTCGGGAAGTCTTCCGACCGAGCCAGGTGATGTTGCTCGGGGACAGCTGTCCGATTGTTCCTTGTTGAAACTTGTACTTATACGTCCGGGCCGCGGGAATATCGTTTGCGCGATGCAAGATAGTTCCGGGAATGCCCGCTACGTGCCTTTTTTCTCTAGTGTGGTAGATGAGGTTCGCCACACTAGACAAAAAACGAGTATCACGAATTTCCCCTTTTCTCATTTGACGTCCGCTCCCAGGCGGAGTTGCTGCACAAGAAGACGGAGGGTAAGATGAGGATAATCCACACCATGCGGCGCCACCGCCACCTCTACGGGTTCGTAGCGCCGCCCGCCGCGGACTACGCGCCGCCCGTGCCGGACTACGGTGAGCCAGCCTGGGGCCTTGCAGTTACCACAGGGTGGACACTCCATACAAATAGCTGAATTGAACGACATCGAACAAAAAGACAAGCGAAACAACGTCGTCTGCGTAGTACTGCGTGTGTACTCAAAAGTTACTCAACCTCGTTCAAAATGTCAAACAAACACCCGATCGTGCTATCTCGCTCTAGTTTAAAAATAGCGAGAGTGTCCCTTCGTCTAGGGTATTAATAGGTGTTCTGTGCCGTGACGTTGAATTGCGATCCAATTGACGACCTACATATAACATTTTTTTTAAACCTAGCCGCACACTCACGCGTTTGCTCCTGTATCGTGGGTACCGCTTACAGATATAATTTCACATACACATCACACCTAGATCAGAAACAAACAGTTGTGGATCGCACAAATATTTGTTCCGGGCGGGAATCGAACCCGCGACACCAAGCGCAGCAGTCCAATTGCTCAGCCACTATACCAATCGTGCCGTCTAAGCTGTTTTACTACTTATTCATATCATGACGTCTTGAAATCTTGACGCTCAATTTTGGTTGATTTTGAATTTGAAGGGATTGACGTGTACCTAAATTATATCGGAAACCATGTATATTATACTACAATTTAAAGTGAAAAAAATCTGTTTGGGCCCTCAATTGGATCGCAATAAGACGCCATGGTAAGCGCCGTGACCGTAAATACGACTGTTAGGGATGTTAAGGTTAGACTGAGAAATACATTTTTCCGTTGATCTCTTTTCCTAGCGGTGGTAGCCTAGTGCTAGAATTCAAGTACAAAATGTATTTATTGACAAAGTAATTTTACAGCTGCATTTTAATACAGAATGGCCGGTTACCACGCAGAGATCGCGAGTATAAATACCGGAGCGGGCACGTACCAATGTGTTTCTTGTAAATTACACGAGAATTCACCGAGAGATTTTTCGGTGAAGGGCAACATGGCGAGGAAACCCACATAGGTACCCGAGAATAGTTTCCCAGGCACGTACCCGGACGGATCCCTGTGGTGGATTGAGGCTTAAACCTCGCGAAAGTGAGAAGAGGCCCGTGTCCACCAGTGTGACGAGGAGTGATAGTATTAGGATGTGTAACGCCCGAAATTAATATTGTATCTCCTATCTAAGATTGGAATCGATCTTGGATTGCTGCCTATCGTTCGATCGATTTCCAATCTGCGTGCCTTTATAAACCAATCCACGGATCGGTTATTGGCACGTTTGACCCTAAAAATGGATTGTGATATCAATCCCAGATAGCAAAACTTGGATTGGATTGATTATTAATTTCGGCCGTAAGTGAGGTTTGTTCTCGATGTTGGCATGTCGCAGGGAACTACCCGTGCGTGATGGCGGACTTCCCCGGGCGGGTACGGTACAACCAGTGGCACTCGCTGTACGTGCTCGGGGAGGCCGTGTCCTGCGTCCATCTCGTGGTCGAGGAGTGTCTCAAGGTTTGTTTCACCATCAGCATCATCATTAGCCTGAAGACGTCTGCTGCTGGACATGCCTCCCCCTTAGACCGCCGTATCGAACGACAATTTGCCACTTGCGTCCACCGGTTGCCTGCGACTCTTTTGATGCCGTCGGCCCATCTAGTAGGAGGCCTACCTACACTGCGTCTTCCAGTCCTTTTGTATATTAAAAAAAAAAAAAACAGGACGTGAGTCGGGTTCGCTAACGTCGGTGTTGGCGTCGTCAGTGTTGGCGTCGTCGGCGTCGGCATCGCCAGCGTCTGCGTCCTCGACGACATTGGTTGACAACCCTGATTTTGCAGCGACTAGTTCGGAAATATTTAGTTTCCTACTTTGTGTAATATTTATTCCTTTATCTCGTTCTTCTGCAGGTGGAGGGGATGCTGTTCTTCACCACCAACTACGGCCGCAACGTCAGCCTCGCTGAGTTCGACTCCGTGCAACAGCACACCACCTCCATGGTACTACCATTACTACCGTACATTTTCACTTGTCACCACTGATGACAAATGGGAAAATGATGCCATATTATGTTGTCTAAATACTGCGATAAATAGGAAGAAAGTGTTACTCATAATACTAATAATCTCATATACCGCCATAGTTCATAAATGGGAAAAAAATATGCACCGCCAGCACTGGTGCTATATGGGAAAAAATAATCCCATATGTTGCCACTTGCGACGATTACGAAGAAAATGTGCACCGTCACCACTGGCGACATATGTGAAAATAATCCCATATGTTGCCACTGGCGACGACTGGGAAGAAAATGTTGCTCCGTCACCATATAGCACCATAGCTACTGCTGCTACTGGCGATCAATAGGACAAAAAATGTTGCACTTTCCAGATGTTGAAATACCTGAACATAACGTGGCTGAACAACACCGCGCACGCCATTCGCATGTGCTTTAGAGACGTCGGCAAGGGGTATGGAAACCTATTGATGCCATCATTTTTTATGTTAGATCGCCATGAAATAGGATTCTTTGGGCAAATCCAGTCATTTTAGAAAGTTGAATCTCTCATTTCCCAGTTGGTTCAATATCTATGAGAAGAAATGGGAGTTTTACGGTGTGAGCAAGTTGTGCCGGTTTATGCAGCTCGTCAGGTTTCGCATGCAGGTGTGTCGCGGCGCGTGTATTGTTATAGACTAAGGTTATAACTTCGCTTGTTTTTGCTCTTTCAGACACAATGGAAGATGATTTTTGTACTCTGACAGTTTAGTGACGGCGATAAAATTGCCCATTTTGTTACCAATAAAATGTTATCTATCTATCTAACGGCTTTTGAAGATATCTGGTACCTAACACATGGGATATATTTGAATTTATTTTAAAACGGAATCAAAATCTACAGCCAATCAATGTATTCACCATGTACGTACATGTAAAATGTGGAACAAATTAAAGAAACACCATGAAATTTTTCAGCTTTTTTCTAGCCGTGCCAGTAGGTATTATAACATAAAAGGAATGTTCCAGTACGCGCTCCGCTACTGCCTGGAGCAGTCCATGCAGGTGTTCACGTCCCTGTGCGAGGCCCCCTGCCTCTGCACGTACGCCTGCGCCCCCGGCTTCCACTGGGACCCCGCCGACCTCCTGCACTCGCCCTTCCGCTCGCCCGCCGCCCCGCTGTTCCACTTCCAGCTGCTGATGGGGGCCGACGGGCCCTACTACACCACGCCGCCGCCGCAGTTCGAGGTCAGTGCGGGACCCCAACACGGGGACCCCAGTGAGGGTAGCCCAGACAACAGACCAAAAATAGTAGATACTGTTGTAGATCGTGATCCAGCGGCTGTTCCGTGAGATGCTGTACCGGTGCCACTTCATCCCGCAAGTGCACCCGCGCATCATGACGGGCCTGGTGTTCGACAAGGAGCTGTTCCTCACGTCCATCGGTGAGCGCCTTCCGCGGTCGAGACTCCACGACTCCAAAGAATGGTCTAGAACTAATAGTTATCTCTTCCTGTCAACCTTTAGACGGAGAGAAGTAATGAACAATCAGAGGTAGATAGTGGTAGATAGTAGCATTGGAACTTTCAAGCGTGTTTGTTTAGTTTTTTAAACTGCATACTTTTATTAATGTATGTAAAGTGAGTGAATGCCTTAGGGCTGATGGAACCCAACGTGGTGAGGTACCGCGAGCGGCTGCTGGAGGCCTACCGGCGCGCCATCATACCGCTGCAGGCCTACTGCCGCCAGTACGACTGCTACCGGGAGCTGTATCTGCTGGACGTGGAGGCCTACGTCGAGTGAGTGCCATTATCATCATCATCATCATTACAGCGCATTTGGTAGCGATGATTACTCGATTGTGAGACCACAATTTCCCATCATCATCATCAAAAATCGTCGCCATCATCATCATCATCATCATCGTTATCTCGGTAGTGAGTTCGTTTTCCTTGGGCGGCACGGACTGAGTACAATGAATGACGGAATAATAAGAAAAAAATACGAGGGTCACGCATCCCACAGACGTATTGAGTTTCCCCATAAATGTTGGTCATGCACGTGGATCGTGGGCACGACCGCACGGCCTCACGGCCTCCCGGCCTCGCCGGTGTTGCAGAGCGTTCCGCCTAGAGAAGCACTCGGCGTCGGAGACCCGCGAGGAAGTGCAGGCGCACTGCGACGCCCGGCTGGACCTCATCTGGCGGCTGCCGCAGTACATCAACATAGGACCCTTCGCCATCAACGTCGACTCCCTCAAGGTAACGTGGACTCACTTTTTATTTTGAAATCTTGGCTTCGCACGGTTTGTGCATTTAGCCAGTATCGAGTATACTGATGTACTTATAATAATTATAACAAATCTGAAAAAGTTATAGTGTATGTGAGTTTTGTATATTATGTTGTTGTGAAAATTTACAAATTAAAATTATGATTTAAAAACATGTTTTTTTCAGCTTTACTAGGTTTTAGAGAACTGCGTCAATCCGTGATCGTCATCCTTGCTTTCGAAAATATCTTCTCACACGGAAAAGATGTAGCCGTTACACAAAAACTGCGTTTTACGAGTGTATAGAGATGTGGACACATTATGCGGCGTTCGTGCCACCATTTTAATGGGTCATCCGTCCGGCTTATAATAATTGGCTCGCTAAGGTATTTATCTACCTCCACGATGCTGGCAGCCGTAGGATTTATTCAACTGTCTTTTCAAAATCCGCCCACATACTGATTGAGGTCCTTGAGGATGATGTTACACCAGCCATTGAATCTCGTTCATTCGATTCTAAATTGTTGTCATGGCACAATATGATGTCTTTTAGCTTTGCTTTTGTTATTGTAAAACATTCGCTGTATTTCTCTAAATTCGTAAAAGCATGTTTTTAAAACCGTGTGTCTAATATTGATGCTTCAGCCGCCAAGGGATTGCTTTCAATATCAGGGAATCTGTCACGTAGCTGTTCCTTTGCTACATGGCTTTTCATTATTTTACTTTGTTTTTTTTTAATATTATCGAAATGATAATTCTTGTACTCATAACTGTCAATAAAATATGTATAACTATTGACACCAAGCACCCCACGCTTTTTAAAACTAAAATACTTTTTTTTTCTTATTTACACTATTATTCATTTATATTTATTTAAAAAAGTACACTATTCTTAATTTAAATTCTTAATCTAGAATCCTCTTTCTTATTAAAAAAGGGTGAAGCCCCTTAACTATAAATTTACGACTTGCTCATCTAGTTGCTTTCTTTTGCTGATTGATAATGATCTTGTAGATATGGCAAAATTGTCAATTGTAGGTTGCACTTGCACTTGAGCTTGTGGTGGTATTATGTGAGAATGGCGAAATCCTATCGTCACCATTAATTCCAGACGTTGAAGGTGCAACGTGTTGACATTCCATAATCATAGGAGTCGGTATTTGTTGCGAAGTTGTACTTGCGGTTGCCCTGCAACTGGAATGTGATCAATGGGTCGAATAATTATCAATATCGTAGGTACCTACCTACCGTGCTTCGTTTTCATATGTCTTGTCAAATTTCCGGTCCCACCCCCGCCATAGCTTATTGTTAGGTAAACTATATTGGCTACTGCGTGTACCTAATCGGGGTGCGCGGAAAACCTCATTAAAAGTCTTCTATGGGTTCACACTAATACCTTTTGAATTACGTAAGTACCAACATCGTTGGCGGGCTCGAGGTGACTGGGGAGCCGCGTGCGATTTCCGCTGATTCCGCGCTCCTGTGCCCCCCCACTCATATTATTTTTGAACAACATTCACATTTCGCTTCTTTGACATTTATTGCAACGAAGTACATCTATATCGGACTTCGTTTTTTGTTAGGCTTTTCATCTCTTGTGTTTCGTCGCTTGTCATTTAGGTAGTACTTATTGCTAAAGTTAGTTACACCAAAAACCAAGCCACTACCTACAATCAGCCTTCCGCCACCAGACAGAAAAGCGGTTTAGCACACAAAATATTAAACCAAAAATTAATACACAAATTATGCAATAGTACCTACCTACCAGTGGCAGTTAATTACATTTATATATTTTGTTTTTGGTTCTTGTTTCGAATTAGGTATAACTTATTAAAGCATCTACAGCTAGGTACTACTTATATTTAGCTTCAAACAAATTTAAACTTCATAAGTTTAAGAACAAAATAGTACCTACGCATGTGTGGGTGTTCATTCACTGATCTAAGATTTTGACCGAACATTTTTGAGTGGTGAAGTAATGAATGAATGAATGTGTTGCGTTGTTACCTGTACCTAGCTTATTTTGATAGCTATACAGACACTTTAACTCTGGGCGGGATCTTACGGGTCGTCGGGTGTTGATGCGCTTAGATAAGTTTGAACCTTATATTGATAGACACTTTAACTCTGGTGGCGTCGACTCGATCTAAAGATAGACTCTTGCTGCGTAACGTGATCGTATCTTTCCTGGCGGGGTCGCAATCGAATCAAAACAATCCTATCGCTCACAATCGACACATGACTGACTAATTCCAGCAAATACTAGTGACGAAGCGGTCGGAGATCATCAAGGCGCTGCTGACGATGTGGGCGGAGGAGGTGCGGCTGGCGGTGGACGAGGTGGCGCAGGCCTACAAGGGCATCATGCGCAGGCTGGGGGAGAAACCCAACACCATAGAGCATGTCTTCGAGATCAGGTAGCCACCGGTGATGTGGGTGTTATCTGATCAATTTAGTTTAGATTTATCAGGACGACCTAGGCTAGGACATGTATTATAAAAATAAAAAATATTGAATAATAATATGTCAGAATAATGTGCGGTAATAATGTTCAAATCCCAGTGCGGGCACGTACCAATGTGTTTCTTGTTAAACATTATGTACGTAATTATCACTCGCTTTTCAGTGAAGGAAAACATCGTGAGGAAACCAATATGCCCGAGAATTATTTTGGAGACATGTTATCGAACCCGGACTAGGCTCCCGTGGTGGATTGGTGGATTATGGCCTAATCCTCCTCACGAAATTGAGGGGAGGCCTTTGCCCGGCATTGGGACAGTTACAGGCTGATACTTATTGCGCATTATAAATAAAACGCATAGGAGTCATTTTGCGAATAGGTCATTTAGCTATGAGGCCGAAATAAGTATAGTTTTGGGTTTAGTGTAGATAATTCGGTCAAACTTTTACGAGTTGTCTTTGAAAATATCTTTTAAAGTAAAATTTTGATAATAACTTCTATAATACATGTAACTATGTATAATCCGCCTTATTACAAAACTGCTAGCATACCAAAGGACTAGCCATACTGACTATGTCTAGTATTTTACAAACCGACTAGGCATTATAAAAAATAAATAGCATTATTATAAAACGCCTAGACTTTTTACAAAATGACTACATAGCCATTTTATAAAACGATAAGCCTATTTGTTAAATGTCTAGCTGCTTTACAAAACGACTAGACACTTTACAAAACAGCCCTCTGAGGCCCTCATTCGTGGATTCGTGAACTTTCACACGGCGGTAGGCATGTAGGGGCGGGGCACAACACACCTGTCATTTCTACAATAATTTCTACCGTCGTTTCTACCGTCATTTCTACCGTCTTTTCTACCGTATTTTTTTTTCAGAGAGTGGATGGAGTCGATACCGTTTGCGCTGAAGACTCAAGATGACATCATGAGAAAAGTGCACACGGTGAGTTGAAGTATTCTTTGGTGACGGCGTTTCAACCATTGTGCTATGTGATGTGCTATTACACTATTAAGGAATCCATGTGCCGGTAGTAATTAGTGTTTTACGGGAATACATAAAGCCGGCTTTGGTAGTACCCTATTATACTCAACATGCTTAAAACAAATTACATAATGTGCACTTTTAACAAAGTAAGTAAGTAACCGTTTTAAGAAGTGCCCTATATAAAACGTGCATTTTTTGCATTATGCACATAGCCCGTTTGCACAAAGTATTTTTTTTTAAATCTTTATCTTGACATATTTATGGTTTTTAAGAAAAGGATTTATAGGACTACGACGTGTTGGACACCTTCTATATGCCGTTGGAGAACGAAGATTTCCGAGCGCTGTGGGAGGCCATAGGGTGGCCGCAGAAAATCACTAAACAGGTAGATACGGACGGTAAACACTTCATCACTGTGGATGCCAGTCTTTCTCTGTTTTCTTCCTTTAAAAAACGCTTTGATTTTCCACATAATATTAGCTAGACTAAACGTTGTCAAACTGTTCCATACAAAATGTATGAAAAGTATATTTTTTTGTGATACTCTAATTTTCTCTTGTTTTACTACTTATTCTGATATTCGGAGTGGAGACAAATCGAACAATACAAAGATGATAAAAATGGGGTTATATAGTGTAACTAGCAGACACGGCCACGCGTTGCTGTGGCTAAGTTTTTTATTATTGCGACTATAAATTGAGATGTAAGCTATCCCATATTTCAAGTAAGATCAAACTGGACACGGTGTGCAAATTTGATTAAAACCGGTTCAGTAGTTTAGGGAGTCCATCGCGGACAAACAACGTGACATCTAATTTATGTATAATAAGATATGATTAACATGACTTCGTTTTATGTATGGAATATAGATGTAAGTATATTATGTATGTTGACCTTACGGCGACGTTCAGATGGAGGTGACGACGGACTTCCTGGAGGAGGAGCAGGAGAAGTTCTGGAAGCTGCACATGCAGGACGAGCAGGCGCTGTACGACAAGATCGACCTGTACAGCGCGCAGGTGATGGCGCTCACGCTGCAGAACGACTTCTCCAAGGTACCGGCTCCGACTGCGGCTCTTGATCTCTGTACGCTTTGGTCATTGTGCTTTTTGGACAATTTGCGACTCTTGGCTGGTCATGGTGCGCATAAAGGGCTCTCTGAACCGTGGTGCTCTTTTTGTCACAATCAGGAACTGTAAGGTAGACTGTGTTCAGAAAGCAAATACCTGTGGTTCACACAAATGTTTGTCCGGGCATCTAACTCGTGACCTCACGCTTCGCAGCACGCCCGGTTCCCGCTCACACTACGCCTGGTTCTTGCTCACACCACGCCCAGGTTCGGCTTACTTCACTCTCGGCTAACGCTCCCACCATGCCCGGCTCACGCTCACACCACACCCGGTTCACGCTCACACTACGCCCGGATAACGCCCATACCGCGTTTAGTTCACGCTTTCACTCCACACGGTTTACGCTCACACCACACCCGGTTCACGCTCACACCACGCCCGGATAACGCCCATACCGCGTTTAGTTCACGCTTTCACTCCACACGGTTTACGCTCACACCACGCCCGGTTCACGCTCGGTCCGCAGGTCCACGAGATAGCCAACGACATCAAGAAGGCGTGGAAGGGCATGAAGGACTCGCAGGAATGGGGCCGGGTGCTTAACCAGCGCCAGAAGCTGTTCGGGCAGCCCGTGGTGCCCTTCGTGGACCTCAATCGGCTGGTCAAGGAGTTCGAACCCTACAGGAACCTCTGGGTCACAGCCTCAGGTCTGCCAAACTATTGTCAAGTGTTTATTTTTAAGTCTAGCTAGGGAAATCAGGAAATTAAGGAAATGTGTAGCAGCTGAGTTGTTTTTGTTATACTAGAAGTAGTACGTAACCTGTGCTATTAAAATTAATATTAAGAACATGAATCGTCATGGGTCGTTTTCTCATTTAAATGTCATCGGTCACTTACAGCGTCACGATGCGCTATAGAAACGTACGCTGACATCGGCATGTGAAAGAGACAACAACAATACATCGGTACAAAAAGCCTCGTGACGTGGCGTACGTTTTGACGAGTTTTCCCTAATGTCCTAACCTCATAAATAGTTGCAAGCAAAATGAAGTCGTAGTGGAGAGAGATAAGGTTGTGATCGCAACGGGCAGATTTCCTGAAGGCGCGCGAGGTGTGGCTGGACAACCCGCTGCAGTACGTGGACGCGGACGGCGTGGAGCCGCTGGCGGCGGAGTGCGCGCGCACGGCCGGCCGCTGCGTGCGCGTGTTCCACGACCTGCCGCGCGTGCAGCGCGTCGCCGTCACCGTGCGGGTCAGTGCACTCCGCAACTTAGTCCGGACATCTCTCTCTCTCTCTCTCTATCTCTCTCTCTCTCTCACTCTCTCTGTTTCTCATGTCGAATGTCAATTTTACTGGCTAACTCAACCTCTTACGACAAACGAACATACAAGTCGAGGAGATCGTAGACGGAGCGAGCTATAAAGGTGGTATACAGGTATTTCTCTTTCATGCGGCCACGCTGTGCCGCCGTTTCAAATAGCGCCATCTTGTGACGAGGCAGTGTAAGTAGACGCAGTGTAAGGACGGAGGGACTGTCCACTATAATCTAATGATCATAACGAAAGCCCATCTCCAGGACCTCATCGAAGAGTTCCGGCCGCTCATCCCGATCATACAGGCGGTGCGGAACCCTGGCATGAAGGAGCGCCATTGGAACGAATTCATGGAAAAAGCGGGTAAGGGCATGGAGTAATTAAAATATAGGGCACTCCTCGTCTATGCGACGAATATTTTTGGGATGGCCTTGAAGCTTTTTAAAGTCACATTTCGCAAGTAATTAGATATTTTGTTTCGTTAATTCGCTAAAGCTAACCCGTGCGTTTCCTCGCAGGCATCACGCTGACCATGAACGACAAGCAGACGTTCCAGATGTGCCTGAAGCAGGGCGTGGCGGCGCACGCGCAGCTCATCGCCGACATCGGGGAGCTGGCCGGCAAGGAGTACGTCATCGAGCAGGCGCTGGACAAGATGGCGGCGGACTGGGCCGCGCGCGCCATGGAGCTGGCGCCCTACAAGGCCACAGGTGCTGACTGGGCCCGGTCCACGACTCGGATCTCGGAAATGAACCCCCGTATCGTTAGTCGGTACCTCCAAATTTCTTTCACTCGACCTTTGCTGCGGGACCTTGGAACTCCCCCCGAAAGTTCCTCATATTTGGTATCGTTAGTTGAACTTTTGAGGTTCTTCGGTACTCCATTTTAACACAAATGATCGTAGAGAAGCGGCTTCGAGGAATCCTCGAGGTACCTTGAGTTGACAGATGGTTTGTTTCCTTCGTACGAGGATTATTGACAAAGAATAACAGAGTGGAGGAAATTTTGCCAACTAACGATACCAAAACTGGCAAGTGACGTTGAGTGGAGCGAAATAAATTTGGAGGTAACAATAAACGATACGGGGGATAGCCGCTCAACGCAGGGACTATAAGTGTTTTCTGACGAATGTCATGCTGCATCCCTTTCTAAGTTGCGACATCGTGAGACATATAGCTTCATCCCTCTTTTCTGAAAGTGCTCGAGCTGTCTTGCTCGCACGTGAGCCGCGGTCGCATTGTTGCAGAACTGATACGCGACTAGCGCTTATTTGTTGGCAATGAGGAGTACGCTATAGCGGCAAGGTAGGACTGACCCCGGTATCAGATAGTTGACGCCGCGCGTTCCAGGCACGTACATAATGAAGATCCCGGACGAGACGCTGCAGCTGCTGGACGAGCACATGATGACCACGCAGCAGCTCGGCTTCAGCCCCTTCAAGGTAGCCGCTAGCCTATTATGTACTCTATGATATTGAACATTTAATTCCCTTTTTGTTCGACAGATTGTGAGTTTGTATGTACCACCTACCAAACCCGCAGACATTCTAGTGATTATATGAATAAGTAAAGCGAAGCTAGGCGGACGCTTTCTTGTGCGTCACGCATAATTTAGTCGGGATTCTCTTCTGCTTGTGTGTTAACTGTCCCCGCCGGCGCCGGCAGGCGGCGTTCGAGCTCCGCATCACGGAGTGGGACGAGAAGCTCCGCCTCACGCAGAAGGTGCTGGACGAGTGGATCGAGTGCCAGAAGTACGTCCTTGCATCATCACTTGTTATCTCACATTACCGTAACTATCACTCGCTTTTCGGTGCAGGAAACATCGTGAGGAAACCAACGTGACACATTCAACCAAATACATTCTGATCAGACTACCGACTTGGCCACAAGGTGGACACTCCATACAAACGGCTGAATCGAACAAGAGACGAGCGAAACTGTATGCGAAGCGTCGTCCGCGTTCATACTGCGTTGGTCACCCAACACGCTCCAAATGTCATAACCGAATCCCGATCGTGCTATCTCGCTTTAATTTAAAAATAGAGGGAGAGTGCCTGTATTAATAGGTATTCTATGATACAAATAACACCTAACGTTCCAGAGAATGGATGTACCTAGAGCCCATCTTCACGTCGGAAGACATATCCCGCCAGCTGCCGATAGAGGCAAAGAAGTACGGCACCATGGAGCGGATCTGGCGCAGGATCATGAACGCGGCCTCCATGGCCCCCAAGGTACCGTATTTGGGCATAATCTTCTTAAATACCACGTTTTTGATGAAATATGGTGAGATGATGGTAGGTATCTAAAAACTATGTAAGCGGCTAGAAATAGGTTAACTGAAAAACTACTGAATTTTACACTGGAGAACCTCTGGTTTGAAATTGTTTAAGTATGCGTATTTCCCAAATATGATTTTTTATTCAAGCAGGACTTTCATCAGTTCGCCTATACTCAAGTGGTCATATTAGGCGCGAGGCACAAAGACCGGGGTGGCGTTTTACCGCGTTTTCAATATATACTGGGTAGTACATATAACGCCGCTCGCCACACCCCGCCCTATGTTACTACTTGTCCCTTCACGATGGTCCTCCGAGCCCCACTGGTGGTCCTTTGAGCCCCGCTAGTGGTCCTTCGAGCCCCACTAGATCCGCACCCGGCCCGCAGATCATGGTGACGTGCCCGGACAGCCGGCTGCTGGACAGCCTGGTGGAGGCGCGGCACCTGCTGGGCGTGGTGGCGCGCGGGCTCAGCGACTACATGGAGCGGAAGCGGCTGCGGTTCCCGCGCTTCTTCTTCCTCAGCGACGACGAGCTGCTGGAGATCCTCAGCCAGTCGCGGAACCCTCGCGCCGTGCAGCCGCATCTGCGCAAGTGCTTCGAGAACGTGGCCCGGGTACGCATTCCCTCCTTCACATCCTCACCTTCGAGCAGCTCGTGGCGTTCACCGAATAATTCGAGGTATTCGCTCCCGCGCCTTGCACTGCTCGGCCTTACAGCTTACCGTAAAGGTATCATAATATTATGCCCTTCGATCTATCTCTACACGAAATTTCATGCGATCCGTTCAGCTGTTTAGTCGTGGTACAAAGAAACAAATGGACTTAGTTTTGCATCTATAATATTAGTATGGAACCCAAAGTGAGCGAGAGAGAGTAGTAAGTGAGTCGTAAGTAAGTTGATTTGGTAACTCATAAAGTACTATGTATTATTTTCATCTAGCTGCACCCCGCGGTTTCACCCGCGTTTGGATAATATACGATATATCTTTATGAATTATTATAGCCTATAATGTTATTCTGATATGTAAGCTATATTATTGTGAAGTTTCACCAAAATCCATTCAGTAGTTTTTGCGTGAAAGAGCAACAAACGTCATACATACTCACAGACTTTCACGTTTAGAATATTAATAGGATGTATGATGAGATCATTGTGCAGGTGACGTTCGAGGCTGACCTGAAGATATCCCACATGCACTCGAGCGAGGGGGAGGTGGTGGAGCTGGTGTACCAGTTCTATCCCTCCGCCAACGTGGAGCAGTGGCTGCTGCTGCTCGAGGACACCATGAGGCACACCAGTGGGTGTCAACAACTACCTAATTCTCTACTGTGGTGGTCCAAACTGGTCCCTATTAAAACAATAGCCTCAGTTACTCCTTGTAGTGTTAGCTATCTGTCAGTGATAGATACCTCAAAATCGGTTAAGTCGTTTCGTAGATCAGTCGGAACAAACAGATTCTTACGCGAAAATTTTAGAATTAGCTATTGTTATTATTACCATTAGTATATAGCAGTTATTTTCAGAATTACAAAATCAGTGCCTAATTGGAGGAGAAATCACGTAGGTAACATACATACAAAAAAACATACACACGAATTGAGAACCTCCTCCTTTATGGAAGTCCTAGTATCAGAAATGTACTTGACAAAAGCGTAGGTATACCCGAAAGGGACTCACTTGGCTACAAACCCTATAAATCGGATAAATTTAGTTATGCATAAACCAACAAAGACCAAACATCATCGTACTATCCTACTTCCTCCTTCGTCTATTTGTATACACTTGTCTCTTTCTTTCCCGGATCTTGAGTTGTCATATTATCTGTTTTGAGATGTGGATGGATGTCCCGCTCCCTTAGGACCGTATTAATAAATGAAACTCAATAGCGCTACCAAGTGCGCTACCAGCTGATCCACACTCAAAATGTAATCTACATCTTGAAATCGTTGCTATTTAATAAATGGATATTGAGATGTAGCACTGGCTACTAGATACTAGATGTGTCAATTGTGTCATAATCGGATAGCACTTAACCGCTGAGTGTCATTTATTAATTTGCCAGAGATCATGTAAGTTTCTGTTCCTAATCTACAACTTAAGATGTATATAAATTAATTAGAACGAAAGAGCAAGTGCACACTGAATATAGCTCTTAGAGCTAAGTTTGATTTATTAATACGGCCCTTAGTCCGGCTGACGCTGGTGGCGGGGCTGGAGGAGCTGTGGGCGCTGCCGCGCGCGCAGTGGGTGCTGCGCTGGCCGGGGCAGGTGGTGCTGGCGGGCTCGCAGGCCGCGTGGACGGCGGGCGTGGAGGCCGCGCTCGCGGACTACCGCATGGACGCCTTCATGGAGGAGATGCTGGCGCAGGTGCACGGCTACGCCTGCCCGCAGCTGGGCTGGGGGCTGGTCCGGCTTTTAGATTTCCTTGAACACAATACAGTGGAAATAAAAATCATGGTTCACTGTCCATTTCCTGACTCCGTCCCTTCCCCCTCCTTACCGAGCCCAATCTTTTAGACACGTCAAAAGAATCATATGAGACCAAACTCGAGGGGCTTACTAGTAGCCCTGCAAAGCCGCATTATCCACCTCCCAGCCCCATATCAGCTCCAAGATATCAAATCATAGTACTGTTATTCAGACACATACTTGAATTTCGATACCACAATTATATTAGAAGTAAGTAGTAAGGTTTACTTTCCTATATTAAGCCTGCCCCCGCTGACGCTTCGACGCCCCCGCTGACGCCCCCGACACCCCCCTTAGCTGGACACGCTGCGCGCGCTGGTGAAGGGCGAGCTGACGTACTTCCAGCGCGAGGTGCTGTGCGCGCTCATCGTGGTGGAGGTGCACGCGCGTGACGTCACGCGCTCGCTGCTCAGGGAGGGCGTCAAGAACGTCACCGACTTCCAGTGGATCTGCCAGCTCAGGTGCCGGGGTCACGACGACGACGACAAACACAACGATAAGGATAACTAACAAAAAGGATAATGTATCCTACAAAAAAGTTTCTAGTTAGGCGTTAGGTCTATATTACGTAGAGAACACGAAAGTATGGTATATTCCCAACGGCCCCCTTAACCTCGCCATCAAGGGGGCAGTTGGGAATTAAAATACCCATATGCCCCCTTAGCCTGGAGTAAGTGGGCAGACGATACTAAATCAGCGTTCTGCTTTCGGTATCCGTTAAATTTTCCCTTAGTTCGTTTGACTATAAGATGTTACAACGAGTTTTCATTCGAGCGCTCTCAATTTGAAACACGTATTTCTTTCCTCGTACGTACCTCGTACGTACGTACCTCGTGC
This sequence comes from Hylaea fasciaria, assembly GCA_905147375.1. Lineage (NCBI taxonomy): Eukaryota > Metazoa > Arthropoda > Insecta > Lepidoptera > Geometridae > Hylaea > Hylaea fasciaria. The sequence goes on along the minus strand of LR990211.1, from coordinate 9,085,798 downwards.
GCTGCTCCAGCCTTTACAAACTATTTGAAACCCTAAACCTCTGAGGAGACAGTGGTCTCTCCTCAGATACTACTCGGTGGTCCGCCCCATGAACCCCCTGGAGGAGGGCGAAGCCCCCGACATCTACCAGGACGAGGAGCGGCTGGACACGGCGCAGTACTACCGCCAGTTCAGCCAGAACCAGTGCGAGGTGAAGGCGCTCAACGCCGTGTTCTTCTACCAGAACGAGTATCTGGGGAACAGGTATCGGTCTCGCTTCCACACGAAGGAATTTATAGAAATGTTACTTGCGAATGAAAAGGACAAAGCTATACTATTTGCTTCCCTGCGATTTTTGACCCCTAGCTAACTTCGACTAACCGATTAAAGTATTGCTGTCTTGCTCATTTGTTTGGTGCCAGATGGAGACAGCGATATACTTATCTGTCCGTCAAAGTTAACTAGAGCGGTCTTCTATCTCATGCGGCCACGCCGTGCTATAGTTTCCGTTGTCTCAACACAGCAATAAACTAGGCAAACCAAATGCGACCCTACCCCCCAGAGCATAGAGTAGATATCCAGTTGCACGGTCGTCTATCTCATGCGGCTACGACGTGCCAACCTCTATAGTATCCTTTGTTTAAGCACAGCAATAAACTAGGCAAACCAAATGCGACCCAACCCCCCAGAGCATAGAGTAGGTATCCGGTTGCGCCCGCAGCGGGCGGCTGGTGATCACGCCGCTGACGGACCGCTGCTACCTGACGCTGATGTGTGCGATGCACCTGAAGTTCGGCGGCGCGCCCGCCGGGCCCGCGGGCACGGGGAAGACCGAGACCACTAAGGTGGGTGACATTCTTTAAACGTATCGATCGTTGCGCTCCGAGATATTATATGTGTATGTATTTTTTAATTTTGGCTTCGCACTGTTTGCGCATTTAGCTAGTGTCAAGAATAATAGTACATTACGATACAAGCTGTCTAAGTAATACATTAATACACGGCGGCGTGAAGTTAACCGCCGTGTATTTAATATACTTACTTGTGCAGCGAGTGTCGTATACTATTTTATAGCACGTGCGACATAAACCCGCCATCCATTTAATTTATTTAAAAATAATCTTCTAATGAATGCAATGAAAAGATGTTCATTTGACTCTTAGTAATAAACACACAAATTTTAAGGACCTGTAGGCAGCGAGCTTCCGTAAAATGGGCGGTTTTTTGTCAAAAAGTTAAGCTGTAATTACAAATATTTATAAGCCAGAAAAAATACAGTGTATAGCCAAGTGTTTCAGTTAGCTAATAAATCAATAATATTGGACTAAAGTTGTCTAGTATCTTGAGAAAAAAATTCACGAGAAAGGACCCGAAAAAAATCTTTCGTCACATAATGCTCAACATTTTCAGCGACAACTATCATATTTTTTGGAACCATAAAAAAGGCAATTTTATTTTCCAATGAAATTTGAATTTTCCAATGAACTGAATCGATTCCGTTCTTCTAAATTAATAAAAACGACGAGAATATGATCAGTTTGAGCGCGTACTAGGCGGCTCAGTACCCGCTACGGCGTTTCAGAGAGAGGACGTATGTCGCTGTTCCTCAATATTTTCTCGTCGAATTTACTGTTTGTTCTCCAAAAAAATAAAGCAAACAGAATCTCTACATGGTATACAACTGGTTTATTTACTTAGTTACCGTAAATGACTTCCTTCGACGATTACTAAACTTTTATTATAACCTTTATTACTTTGTATTTATTCTCCATTGTGTGTAAAGAATAATGGCTAATATGACTATTCTTGCACCACCTGTAACTGAAATTAGCAGCAAAAACGCGTTTTTAGATTGTTCACTTAAATAAAACTGGGATTTCTTATGATAGTTTGGAGTTAATCAAAGGAGCAGATTATGATTGTATATTAAAATGAAGATGTAGTGAACTTCCGTTTTCCATAATGGCGGATCTGGCGGATGCATATTCTGACGTTTTATCTTTAGCACACTCCCAGTAATCTTTCTGCTCAACTATGAGCCAGTTTTTTCAATGTTTTTGCTTCGCACGATTTGTGCATTTAGTCACTGTCAAATATTATACTGTAAATTCGAAAGTAACACTGTTTCTCTGTTTGTCTGTTTATTTGTATGTTTGTTTGTTTGTTACTTTTTATGGCTAAACGGCTGGACCGATTTCGATGAAATTAGGTATAGACAACAAAAATGAAAATGAAATTTGGTAGGTATATGGGAGAAGGAAAGATGAGGACCTGGGGAGATGGGGAGATGGAGAGCAGCAGCCGGAGAGATGAGGAGATGGGAGATCGGAGATGGATGAGGGATGGGAGATGAGATATTGGGAGTTGGGGAAAAAAGCGATGAGGAAATAGGAGGATAGAGATATTGACAGAGACGTGACGTGCCCGATTGATTTACAATAGCATACAAAGTTCACGCATATTGTGTTCTTACTATAGCTGGATTCGATTTAAATGCAGACGAAGTCGCGGGAAACAGCTAGTATTCCATATTTTTACAACCTCGTGGTAAAGTAAATTTACAGTCATAGCCACGATTCAGTAAACTTTACTGAAACTAGCTTTTACGCGCGACTTCATCCGTATATGAAAAAGCAACTGTTTAGAAAATAAATATTGAAGTCTTTGTATCTCTATCCCTGTCCCTGTCCCTTTCCTTTTCCCTATCCTTAGTCTTAACCTTTATATATTATCAAGAGCCTAAAATAATGAAGTGTCAGATCACCTACTTGAGAAATTATGAATTGCCCATATAAATTTTCAACTCCTATTTATTTGTATTCTAAGATCCCTATTTTTTCTGACGAAAAATAGCCTATACCCATCTCATAGGTCCAATCTTGGTCAAGATTGATTCAGCCGTTTAGACGTGAAAGGATGGCAAAAACTAAAAAAAAAACCAACAAACACACACACACAGTTTCGCATTTATATGATCTTAGTACGGATGCCTGACACTGGCTAAATGCACAAATCTTTTACGCCGTCATTGTCAGTGTCAAAATATACTTATATCAAAAAGAAAATTATGGAAGTGGACTAAAGAGGATGTCTTGTATCAAATGGACTTGACAAACGCGCATACCAGAAGGGACCAACACTAAATAAATTTAATACAACTTATTTAGGTGTGACTCCAATAATTCGTGCGGCATTCTAAATTTGATAGGATTATAGTCAAGGAGGTAATAATTTATGTAATGCTGGCGGTAATTATTCTTTAGGAACGGAACGTAGCATCTCAGACCGCTCGGCCAATCTGACATGTCATTACAGTGTCGAAATAATTGAATGCTTCAGACTAAAGCCTACGTAGTAACTATCTAGTAATTTGTGCTAAGGCCACGTGATGCCGTTAGTAAGAGTATAATAATTATGAATTATCGTTTTCGACTTGCCGTGAGCGCGGAGCCAGCGTGGCGCGCGGCCCGGCCAGGTAACTTTCATCTTCTAAAATACATGAATCGCTCCTATATTAGCGCCTTAATGCGGGTAGGTTGGCTTTCCACCAGTAGAGAACGGGAAAACACAATTTACACCTACCCGTATCACTTTAAGATTTATTTTTTAGGTTATTAGCATTTTAGGATGCATACTTATTGTTCGTGGATTGGTTAATGTGATATTGTTTTAGATTTAATATTGTTCAGTTTAAATAATAGTCAAACAGGTTTCAACTAAAAAAACAGTGAAAAAATATCAATAGTGTAGGGCTTCATTTTGTAACCGAATCTTTATCGTAACGTGAATACCTACTTAATATAGGAATCTGTGATTGAATGTATTCACTATGAGACTATATTATATAATATGGTGTATAATAATTGAAAGTGTGTGTATTCAGTGAAAATAGTTCATGTGTCGGTTACATTTTATGTAAACAACAAAAAACGCAACATTTCTAAATCAAGTAAGTATTCTTATGTTTCAATAATTATATAATCGTATTAGAAATTGAATAAAATGTACAGTGTACGGTTATATCGCTAACTTAGGTATAGCGTTTTCACGTAATATTGTCCGACGAAGACCAAAATGAAAACATGCAGAAATATGGCGCCAAAGAGATTGGCGTTTCGGTCCCACACGTTACAGGTTATACGTATCTTCTCTTGCTTACTATGAGTTTGTGAGTGGTGTAAAAATGTATGACTGATTAGCTTTGGTTCAGTACTACGCTCGCAACGATGGCTATATTCTTCAACGGTGTGAAGTTAGTGAACATCAGGCCGTTTAAAAATGTGCTACTTTGAACAGCGCAAAGCGTGACCTAAGTGCGGGTTTAGGTCGCACGGTGCTATAAATTATTTCAAGCTTTACATAATTTTTCACAATAGGAAAGTCATAGCAATTAAGTCAAGTTAATTTACAGTCACGATTAGATAAAGTGGTGGATGCTTTTCTGAAACTTCCTGGGAGTTTAAAAAAAAAGGTGATTTGACACGTTTTTCGGTTAACACCATTTTCCCACGTGCACGTTAACGAACACTAAGTGATTACTATTCCACCAATATTATACATTAACGCTCGAAAAAACACAAATTAGAGAAAATAGAATAAAACAAAAGCAACAACGTCTCACTTTCGGATTCCCTCCAAAACCCTCTACATCTGTATCAGACATCATAGGCTAGCGTTGACCCATAGACGTGTAAAAGGATGCAGACCGAACATAACACATATCATGTGAAGCCAGAAAAAAAACCATTCAGCCAGGGCCGAACTAAGTCCGACTAAAAACTTATAATATCATGTTCATGGCAACCCAGGACCTTGCCAAGGCGCTGGCGGTGCAGTGCGTGGTGTTCAACTGCTCCGACCAGCTGGACTACAGGGCCATGGGCAAGTTCTTCAAGGGGCTGGCGGCGTGAGTACCGGGCGCCCACTGCAGCGGAGCGGGCTGATGTCGAAGAGGAGTAGTGAGCGACGAAAGTGTGGACGTCGATATGTCAAAAGATAGATAGATAACCCTGAAACTCTTTCTCTCTCTCTCTCTCTCTCTCTTCTTTCTCTTTCGAAATATAATTTAGAAATTGATATTATGATCCTGTTAATGGTTCACAAGTCTTCTTCACATCTTAGGAGTCACGGGCATCCGCTTCAGTGGATGGTCGACCTTACTCTCTGAAATTACCAGACTGAAGTTTACTTGTAACTGTTATCTGTGTGTTGTACACGTATAGTGTGTGTGAATAAACACGTGAACACGATAATAACGTAATACCACTAACGATAATAACGTAATAACGTATATACGATAATAACGTACATATGTTTAACAAGAAACACATTATATATACCATACCAATGTGTTTCTTGTTAAACATAAATGTACAGTAGTAAGTACCCAACTTATAAGGCGCGTCGTGAATCTTCGTTCGCGCAGAAAAGAAAGTATGGTCCGAAGATTAACGAAAGAATGCTTAAAACTTACAATCAACTTAAGATCACTATTATAAGGTTCATAATACACTGCAGCTGTTAGTTCCATCTCACTCTAAGCTCGCTGAGATGGCGGCGGCTGCCGACCAATAGCGGTCAATAGCATTTCCCGCGCTTTGAAAATTCATCTTCTGCGCAGGTACATCGGTAAGCCATATCAGTTGGGTACTACTGTACGTTATTATCACTCGCTTTTCGGTGAAGGAAAACATCGTGAGGAAACCAACATGCCCGAGAATTATTTCGAAGGCATGTTATCCACCAACCCGGACCAGGCCCCCGTGGTGGATTATAGCCTAACGCTCCTCACGATAGTGAGGGGAGGCCTTTGCCCAGCAGTGGGACAGTTACAGGCTGAATTATTATATTATATTATATTATATATATATTTATATAGTGTGTGTGTGTGCGTGTGACCCTATAGGTGGGGTTTCTTTATATATTGTGTTTTTCTTATGAATAAACGGTTGTTGGCAGGTCGGGCGCGTGGGCCTGCTTCGACGAGTTCAACAGAATCGACATCGAAGTGTTGTCCGTGGTAGCTCAGCAGGTATTTAATTTGGTATTTATTTACTTTCGCCCGCGACTTCGCACGCGTGGAGTATCGCAGTTTGTGACGTCATAAGGCTAGCGGTACAGTTTATAGAACCTTTATACGGTACTTATGATAAAAACTCTTTTTTTTTGTGTCTGTTTATCCGTTTGTTCTCCTAGGCTGATCTACGACTGGACCGGTTTTGACGGAACTTTTACTGACAGATAGGTGACATTACATGGATCAACTTAGGCTACTTTCACTTTTCGCTTCGCGGTTTCAGCCGCTATTAACGGTTCCTCCGGTATAACTCGTAATATTCAACGTGGGTGAATCCGCACGGCTGGTGTAACAATAAAACTGGATTAACAATCCAGGTGGTGACGATCCAGAAGGCGCAGGTGATGAGACTGGACAAGTTCATGTTCGAAGGGTGCGAGCTGCCCCTGAAGGCTTCCTGCTCCGTGTTCATCACCATGAACCCTGGCTACGCAGGTGACGTCACAAGGCCTCATTTTGTATACGTCGCAGTTTTTTGTTTCACTTTTGTGGCTTCGGAATATTATATTGTACTTTTTCTCTCTAAGACCTATCTTTCTTGTCTCTCATGTATCTAAATGTGTCAACACCTCGCTTTTCATTTGCTTTGACGTTTGAGGAATTTCAATTCCAACGTCATGACATAAATAAAATATATTTAAGGCACTTATCCAGAACGCCTCGATCTTATTTGACACCCTAAATGACTTTATGACAATGACAGCTAAATTCAATATGACATCTGTGGCGTTGCCAGTAAGCGAAAACAAAATCAACTTAATTAAAAAAAAAATAAACAATCATCATTCGACATAAATACGTGTTCCAGGTCGCACGGAACTGCCCGACAACCTGAAGGCGCTGTTCCGCCCCATCTCCATGATGGTGCCGGACTACGCGCTCATCGCGGAGATCTCGCTGTTCTCGTACGGCTTCTACGAGGCCAAGGTGCTGGCGGGGAAGATCACCACCACCTTCCGCCTCAGCTCCGAGCAGCTGTCCGCGCAGGTACCGCCCGCCCCGGGCCACTTGCACTTATACCACAGGGTGGACACTCCATACAAGTAGCTGAATCGAACAAAAGACAAGCGATACTGTACGCGTCGTCCGCGTCGTACTGCGTGTGTACTCAAAAGTTACTCAACCTCGTTCAAAATATCAAACAAACTCCCGATCGTGCTATCTCGCTCTAATTTAAAAATAGCTAGTGTCTCTTCGTCTAGGGTATTAAAGGTATTCTGTGCTTATACCGTGTGCGTTTGTTTGTATGAGGTTGTGATAGCCTCTAGTGTCGGCGGTTGTCAGGCTGCTCGAGGGCTTGTTAACGACTGCAATCATTTGATAACAACCGGGTTTGAGTGCCCCCCGAAACGCAGAGCGATGTTAATATGCGCGTACTTTTCGAAAAGTTATCGGTGAGTGCCCGAGGATCGAACCCGGGGTCTTTGGATTCTAAAGTGCTCAAGTTACCGCTCGGGTACCAGCTCTCAAAAAATCCATGATTTTCCGTAACATTTTTTATCACCATCATCATTATCAACCACTATCCGCCAACTGTCGAGCGGTGCGCTGAATATGAGTTTTACTAGCTCAACATAGTACGCGTCAACTAGCTCTTTGTATGAAGATTTTTCGTTCATAAACGCGCCGGTACGCTGTTCAAATTTCCATAGAAACTTAATTAAAATACGCAAACGCGACAGTTACGTTTCTAACTACAAAAACTCTCACTTTCTTGAGGTGAATTAGGCCATAATCCCCCACTGAGCCGGCTCGCGCTCCCGCCGCAGGACCACTACGACTTCGGCATGCGCGCCGTGAAGACGGTGATCGTGGTGGCGGGGAACCTCATCCGCCAGCAGCCGGCGGCGGAGGAGCGGCGGCTGGTGCTGCGCGCGCTGCGGGACGTCAACGTGCCCAAGTTCCTGGCCGACGATCTGCTGCTGTTCAACGGTGCCCACAGCCTCACACGTGTCTCGCTGTACCCTAGAACGCATACGGTGACATAACTCCATTCGTGAACGACGCTTGTGGCGAATGTCTTGGCATAGCGTCGCCCTTAAAGCGTTCTTAAAATAGCTGACTGACCCCCTGGAAAGTTGACATGCGATTTTATACTTAAAAGGCATGGTTCCAGGCATCATCTCGGACCTGTTCCCGCGTGTGGAGATCCCCGTCGTGGACTATGGCATTATGGAGCAGTCCATCAGAAGCATGCTCCTCAAGCGAGGATACGACGACCTCTACAGTGAGTTGGAAATAATGTTTAAAACGTAAACCTTTGACATGCCTTTTTTTCGAGAGTTTCGAGAGTTCTCAGCTTTTGCAGTGAGAATAAAAATTTTGTGTTTTCACTTCTTACAGCGTTCGTGTTCAAGATCATTCAGCTGTACGAGACTACGGTGGTGAGGCACGGCCTCATGCTGGTCGGGCCGGCTGGCGCTGGCAAAACCAAGGTAAGGCTGCTATCCACTGTGGCGGAACTCCGTCGAGACGAGTGAAGATACATCGCAAAGGTGTCGCCGTGGTGGTATGGCGCTAGGGTAGCTACCAAGAAGAAAATCTATCCCCAGTGTTCCCGCTAGCGGCCATGTGTCATAACTTTTTCAGTCGGTTTTTCATTCACGTGGTATCCGCAGCTACAAAGAAAAACTTACTTTACGCTCGTAAGCTAAGGTGTATTTTCGTTCGTCACGTCTAGCGAAAGAAAAGAGCGACCACGAAGTAGTGTGTAGCATTGGTCAGCGCTTTATCTAGTTGTATTGGTGGCAGTGCTACGAGGTGCTACGCGACGCCCTGACCGCCATCAAGGGCAAGCCGGCGCCGGACGGGTTCCCCTTCACGCCGGTGCACACCGCCGTCGTCAACCCCAAGGCCATCACCATGGGCCAGCTGTACGGGGAGTTCGATCTGCAGACGCACGAGTGGTCAGTGAGCCCAGACTCTTGCTAAGTGAAACGCGGTATGCGGGTGGATCCTACTAATGTTATACAGGTGAAAGTTTGATGAGTGTGTATGTATGTTTGCTACTTCTTCACGTTCAAACGGCTGGAGCAATAACGTTGGAATGATGTATAGAAGTAGCTAATACCCCGGAATAACACACAGGGTAATTCTTACTACGAACGTATCTCGTTTCTATGTAACAATGATGGAAGAGCGAGTGTGACATAAATGAGGAGCTGGTTTCCAGGACCGACGGCATCCTGTCCAGCCTGGTGCGCGGCGGCATCGCGGCGGAGGACACGGACCGACGCTGGTACATCTTCGACGGGCCCGTGGACGCAGTGTGGATCGAGAATATGAACACCGTCAGTGACCCGACCTACTACTCGCCATCCGTGCCTTGAAGCCATGATAGCTCAGCCCATAGTCAGCTCCAGGGGGGCACGCCCCACCGGTTGGGAAGTCCTGGGTTAGAGTATAAAAAAAATCTTCGAGCGGGAACTATTCCGCCGAGGTGTTCCGGAGGTGTTCCGTGACAAGCGTGACCATGTCGGCCTCCCTCGGCAGGTGCTGGACGACAACAAGAAGCTGTGCCTCTCCAGCGGTGAGATCATGAAGCTGACGGACCGCCAGCGGATGATCTTCGAGGTGGCGGACCTGGCGGTGGCGTCGCCGGCCACCGTGTCGCGCTGCGGCATGGTGTACCTGGACGCCGGCGTGGTGGGGCTGGCGCCGCTCGTCAACGCCTGGCTGAAGGCCAACGTGCCGCCCGTGAGTGCAAGCACCGGTCGCTACTTGGATTCATGTCTGAAATAGTGCCACCTATCGACGAGTTTCAAAACTAATTGGTGATGATTCAACCGTGGCGCAGATCTAATTATTTCGTTAACCACAGGTATTCGCTCGTAGCCTTGTTCGTAGGACCATCTACGAATTTCTACGTCTATCGCTATGCCTACGCTCGCTACGTTCTACGCTTCCTACATCCTACGCTCCCTCCGTGCTACGCTCGATTTGCTTAGGCTCGCTACGTGCTACGCTCGCTCCGTGCTACGCTCGCTCCGTCCTACGCTCCTTACCTCCTACACTCCCTACGTGCTACGCTCGCTACGTCCTACAGTCGCTACGCTGTCGATTCCCTACAGATGTACGTACACCGCTCCCGCAGATGGCGGAGAGCATCCGCAAGCCGCTGCTGGCGCTGCTGAACACGTACCTGTACCCGGCGCTGGCGCTGCTGCGCGCGCGGCTCACGGAGCTGGTGGCGTCGCTGGACTCGGCGCTGGTGCTGAAGTGCCTGGAGCTGCTGGACTGGCGGCTGCGCCCGCTCACCGGCCGCGACGACCGCCCGCCGCCGCCGCCGCCCATGCTCGCTAACATGCGTTAGTACGATATGCCGAGATAAATAGAATACTTATTGCGAAGCGTTTTGTGCGCACGCATTTTCCATAATGGCTATAATGTAATACGTCAATTTTGCGGATTTATGAATGGGATTATTGATGACACAATCCTCCTTTCTTTCCTTTTCATTAAAAGCAAATGTTTCCTATTTGTGCATGGTGCTCCTTAGGATAACGCTATCCAAGCTTCTAAAATTGTAATGTTACAGACTAATCCCATCAGTATAACAAAAAACCTCAACAAGGGCATACTTAAAATTTCCTAACTTTGAAAGAAATACTTTGCTTATAAGATTAAATAGTCAGCTACTAATGAATTCGCCTAGAAAACGATGTTGGGATGAATCAGTATGAGATCGTTGTGTGTGGCGCAGCGCGGCTGGCGCCGTGCTGGGTGGCGTGGGCGGTGGTGTGGTCGGTGGGCGCCACGTGCGACCACGACGGCCGCGGCGTGTTCTCCGACTTCATGCGCCGCCTCGCCGCCGACAGCGGCCTGCAGCCGCCCTTCCCGCCCGAGGGGCGCGTCTACGACTACACGTGAGTGCGCCCGCGCCCCTCCCGGCCCTCGAACCCCCGCACCCCCCGCTGACGTCACGGCTCGCCCGCAGACTGCACGACGGCGGCTTCACGGACCCCACGGAGGACGGGGAGCCGGCGGCCCCGCGCTGGTACAACTGGATGGCCAACCTGGAGCCCTACGTCGTGGACCCCGAGTGCCAGTACGCAGGTAGCCGCGCCCCACAGTTTCGTTCGCAACGCATAGATGGCGCCGTTTTCTACATTTTACTTACGTTTTTATAGGGAGCTTTGGCGGTAAATCGAAAATGTTTCGTAATTGTTTTTTTCTTAAACTAGAGTTTCTTCATGTGTTAAAGTGCAATATTGGTGGACCTGTAATGCCCGGTTTCTAAGCCTCTGGTTGATTTCGACCGACAGATAAGTGTATTGCTGTCTTTGTCATTTGTTTAGTGTCAGATAAAGACAACAATAGACTTTCTGTTTGTCAAAGTTAACAATGCGGCAACCGGGCATGAATGTTCTTCATGCACGGAGCGAGCGACGTAGCATTTTATGTTCTCCAATACAGCCGGAAAGCGTCAGTAAAGCATCCACCAATTTACTGAATCGTGACGTCGCGTCGACTAGACTATTAAACTACCTAGCTGACTGGACTCAACTGTAACTTTTCTATTAAAGTGACAGCCGAATATGAAACCCGAAATATCAATTGTAGGTATATCAGACTCAATCACATCCACTCTCTTGCAAACACACGCATTCACATCTACCTTTGGTTTATAGTTGTTTGTTGTAATTTTTAAAATATAATCTAATTTCTAATCAATAAGTTTGTTAATCATCTTCGTTAAGTTATGGGATATTATTTTCTGTGTCACAGATGTTCTCCATTATACAGCTCAATTATTACCTATTGTTAATTATTTATAACGGCCTAACCCTTCTCACGAAAATGAGGGGAGGCCTTTGCCCAGCAGTGGGACAATTACAGGCTGAATTATGCCTGCCAGGCTCCCGCGACACAGGCCTGACCTAGTGCGGGGACCCCTGGAAATTTGAGTTGATCTATTTGTATTGGTAAATATAGATGCTTTAACATTTTTTTTTCAGACATCGAAGTCCCAACCCTGGACAGCGTCCGCAGCGCCGCCCTCCTCGGCATCAAGGTGGCCAACTACAACCACGCCGTGTGCGTCGGCCCCACCGGCGCCGGCAAGACCGTCACCATCACCTCCAAGCTGTCCCGCGGCCTGCACAAGAAGTTCATTTGCGAGTTCCTCGTGTTCTCCGCGAGGACCTCCTCCAATCAGACGCAGGTTCGTACCAGCTAAGATCCGGCAACAATCGTCAAGAACGGGCTAGGAGCGGCAAGAAATGTTGAAGAGGCAAACGGCACTTGCAAGATGTTGCGGCCGCTGCAGAAGTTTATGTTGCATCGTGTTCTTAGGCAGGATCTTTTCTAATCAGACGCAGGTTGGTTTCATCCGGCAAGATCTGTCAAAAAGTCAAGAATTGATCTGTTTCCAAGGAAGAGCTCGACGTTTTCAATTGCCCCGGAACCTTAATCTGTGGTGTCCATCCTTGACCATCTCTCTGTGCTTTTGAGGGAAAGAAAAAAAATCAAGAACATGGAAATAAATAAATAATCAACAAAAAATACATTAATATTGTAGGACGTGATAGACAGCAAGCTGGACCGGCGGCGGCGCGGCGTGTTCGGGCCGCCGCCCACCAAGCGGCTGGTGCTGTTCATAGACGACCTGAACATGCCGGCGCTGGAGGCCTACGGCGCGCAGCCGCCGCTCGAGCTGCTGCGCCAGTTCATGGACTTCTCGGGTGAGCGGCCAGAGCGGCGAAAGCGGCAGCTTGAACCTAGACACCTTGAACGTAGCTGGAACTCGCTGTATCTATGTAGTTAGGAACTACGAGACTAAATACCGATTTCAACGTTTTGCAGCCAGCTGTAGATAGGTTTACGCCACGGAGACCCTCATAAAAGACAAAATTGGCGAAATGTAGTTAACACAACGCAAAATGTTAACTAGCAACGTAGTTGGACCTGGAAATAGGTATCGCAACGCAAAATGTCGATTGAAATCTAGTACCACCATACTCTGTATCTGGTGTGACGAGGAAAGTGCGAGGACATAGTGTGAGCCCCGGGGTCCCGCAGGGTGGTACGACCGCGCCAGCATCGGCGAGTTCCGCACGCTGGTGGACGTGGGCGTGGTGGCGGCCATGGGCCCCCCGGGCGGCGGCCGGAACCCCGTCAGCATGCGCCTCATGCGCCACCTGCACTACATCTCCTTCACGGAGATGGAGTACGCCAGCAAGGTGAGTGCGCGCACCCTCTCCCTCTCCCTCACACACACTCACATCTCGCACGGACACGCTCTCACAAACACGCACAAACATCCTCAGACCTACCCCCGTCTCGTTAGTCGTTACCTCCAAATTACTTTCACTCCTCAAAACTTCCTCCAAAAGTTCCTCATAATTATTTGGTATCATTAGTTGAACTTTCGAGGTTACTCGGTACTCCATTTTAACGCAAATGAGAAGCGGCTTCGAGGAACCCTCGAGGTACGTCGAGAGGTATCTCGAGCTGACAGATGGTTAGTTTTCTTCGTACGAGGATTATTGGCAAAGAATAACAGAGTGGAAGAAATTTTGCCAACTAACGATATCAAAACAGGCAAGTGACGTTGAGTGGAGTTAAATAAATTTGGGGGTAACGACTAACAATACCGGGGTAAATCTCACATCTAGCTCTCTCTAACGTAACATTTTTCGAAGTTATTCCTTAATTTATTGCACTGACACGTTAAGTGATCTACCAATATGAACTTGTTTTTACCCGACGCCGCGACTACAAGGAGGGTAACATGCTCCGTTGTTAAAATCCAGCACAATTCAACTTCCAGTACGGCATTTTCCACACCATTCTCAAGTCCTGGACGGGCAAGCTGGAGGGCGTGGCGGTGCGGGAGCACCCCTTCCTCAAGGCCTCCCTGGAGGTGTTCTCCAGCCTGGTGGAGGAGCTGCTGCCCACGCCCGCCAAGTCGCACTACACCTTCAACCTGCGGGACCTGAGCAAGGTGTTCCAGGGCATGCTCATGATGGACCCGAAGCTGGTCAAGGTTGGGTCATCCGTCCATGTGTGGAGTTATATTTTATATGTGATAGTAGACTTGTGTCCGGTTTCTGATCTCCTTTTCTGAAACCCTAGTTGACTTTGGCTTATAAGTCTATCGTTGTCTCTATCTGACACTAAACAAATGACAAAGACAGCAATACACTTATCAGTTATTAAAAGTTAACAAGGGGTCCAGAACCCACGGGTGTTAGACGTGTGTGACAGGGTTTGTGTGCGTGCAAGCGTGCGTGCGTGTGCGTGCGTGTGTGTTAGTATTGATAATTATGTGTGCCTTTTAAAAGTTAATAAAAGTAATAAAATTTATGCATCGAGGCAAACTGCTCAGGCGTCTCCTGGCGTCTACCGTTCATAGTATTTAGATTTTTATACATAAAACTAGCTTCGCTCTGCGGTGTTACCCGCTGTTTTCAGGTAGCTTATGTGTTAACACTTGTGTTAAGCTACCTCCATACAAATTTCATTAAAATTGGTCCAGCCGATTCGTGTATAACAGAACATGTAAACAAAACTCCGGTGACATAGTCGTGGGAATAGGCTGAGTTTAACGACCGGAACAAGGAATAATCGGTTGTGGTGTACCAGGAGGAGGACGACGTGATAAGGCTGTGGTACCACGAGCACCAGCGCGTGTACCAGGACCGGCTGGTCAGCGACGAGGACCGCCAGTGGTTCGTCAAGTAAGATCACATACGTGCCATAGATAATGATCAAACAGTAAACGTTCCTAGCAGGCCCGATAGACGTTCTGTCAATCCGACCCATACAAAATGTATGCAAACATTTTTTTTGTGTTTTATTCCCATTTTAAAATAGTTATTCCGCTATTCGAAGCGTTTCTTAATCCAACTAATCCTAGTCAAACGTAGTGTAGCACCACATATAATAATAATCGGTCCAGCCGTTCTTAAGTTGCAAATAGTGTGACTGACGCGACTTCTTTTTATAAAATAAAGAAGAAGATAGGCTAGCATTTGACCACCATCTCAATTGGTCTTAAGTGACTAAGTGGTCGAAGGTGCTCAGCCTAGAATAAGACTGACTCTCAAGGGCCGCTGCCAGAACACCCCGATAGGGGTGTAGCGACTTATTTCTTCCTTGAGGGGTGGTAGCTACCTAAGCGGGCACTTTACTACCCTACCATTAATGGTTAAGGAAATTCGATTCATTGTCACTCGAACCCTGGACCATAATGATTCACAGCTTACTAAACAAGAAGATCCGCTCGGAGTTCGGCAAGAAGGCCGCGGACGTGGTGGGCGGCCGCCTGATGCTGTTCGGGGACTTCATGGACCTCGGCGCGGACGAACGCAAGTACGCCGAGATCACGGACCAGGAGGAGGTGAGGGGCGGCGGCGTCTGTCGTGTCGCTCACACTGCTATACAGGGCAATACAAAAGAGGATAGGCGATAGACCAACATTCCGCTCCAATTGTCCAATGAGTGCTAGTCCGCCTAAGAGTCTGGATAAGCGATCACTCTCGTGTCTCGCTCTAGCTACCGACGCCCCTGCGAGGCAGAGAGAGCCCGCTACACCCCTCGCTTGTCCGCAGCTGGACGCGGTGCTGCAGCACTACCTCACGGAGTACAACCTGGCGACGGCGGCGCCGCTGCAGCTGGTGCTGTTCCAGGACGCGGCGGCGCACCTGTGCCGCGTGGCGCGCGTGGTGCGCCAGCCCATGGCCAACGCGCTGCTGCTCGGCATGGGCGGCTCCGGTGCGTCCGCCTACAGGCCCCGGGGCCGTTTCGTAAAAACTGGCAGATATTGCCATCTACTCCCCCAGTCGGCCCTGCAAGCGAAAACGATCCTTTCCCCTTGTCACGGCACATGCAAAACCCAGCCTTATCGTCGTGTACGCACCGCCTCTTAGGTCGGCAGTCGCTGTCCCGGCTGGCGGCCAGCATGGCGGAGCTGGCGTGCGTGCAGATCGAGATCACGAAGGCGTACGGGCAGGCGGAGTGGCGCGACGACCTGCGCCAGACCATGATGAAGGCCGGCGTGGAGAACCGTGGCGTCGTGTTCCTGTTCTCCGACGCTCAGGTACTTTGACGCTCACACTGACAGTTTGTGAAGTGTACTCAATAGTAGGCATTTGATGGTCGCGTCATTCGTCGGTCGTACTATCATTGCTTGTAGAACTTCGTAGATTATTCAGTAATGAAACTTAAGACCAATTAAGGTTCTGCTTTGCTAGTCATATAGATATAGCGCTAAGCAAACTGTTTTTGTCAGTAATGTTTTGTTAGTTGGTGCAGCAAACCCGGATGAAATACTATCGTTGAAAGCGTTCCGGTTCCAGATCAAGCTGGAGTCGTTCCTCGAGGACCTGAACAACATCCTGTCGTCCGGCGACGTGCCCAACATCTACGAGCCGGAGGACCTGGACCGCGTGTACACGGCGGTGCGCCACGCCGTGATGGAGATGAACCTGGCCGCCACCAAGGCCAACCTGCTCGCCTGCTACCAGCGCCGCGTGCGCGCCAACCTGCACGTCGTCGTGGTCATGTCGCCCATCGGGGAGGTCAGCGCTTCCTGGCCACTCAACCCGACTGCCGAACAAGAGTATTGTTTACTTTCCTGAAATGTTCCAGGGATTTTTACTTTAATAAAAGTTACTCTATAAATAAGCTATAAGTAGGAAGCCTTTACGGTTTTTTTTTTAATTTCGGCTTGAGTAATTTGCCAGGAGTAGATTCAGGGATATATTCTGAATCCAACTCTACAACAGCCAAATTTTTTGAGATTCTTGGAGATTGAGAGAGAACGCAGCAATAAATATGCCGATGTCGTTGCGGTTCCAGATATTCCGGGCGCGGCTCCGGCAGTTCCCGTCACTCGTGAACTGCTGCACCATCGACTGGTTCAGTGCGTGGCCGCGCTCGGCGCTGCGAGCCGTCGCCGGACACTTCTTCCGGGACACGCCCGAGCTGCAGTGCGGGGAGGACGTCCTCGACGCCATGGTGGTGAGTGCTGTCCTCCCGCGCTCGGCGCTGCGAGCCGTCGCCGGACACTTCTTCCGGGACACGCCCGAGCTGCAGTGCGGGGAGGACGTCCTCGACGCCATGGTGGTGAGTGCTGTCCTCCCGCGCTCGGCGCTGCGAGCCGTCGCCGGACACTTCTTCCGGGACACGCCCGAGCTGCAGTGCGGGGAGGACGTCCTCGACGCCATGGTGGTGAGTGCTGTCCTCCCGCGCTCGGCGCTGCGAGCCGTCGCCGGACACTTCTTCCGGGACACGCCCGAGCTGCAGTGCGGGGAGGACGTCCTCGACGCCATGGTGGTGAGTGCTGTCCTCCCGCGCTCGGCGCTGCGAGCCGTCGCCGGACTGGACAGACTGTCGGGGTGCCCAGTACGAGCATGTCTATGTCCGTTCCAGTCGGTGTGCTGCCACGTGCACACGAGCGTGGTGGCGGCGAGCGCGCGGTTCCTGGCGCGGCTGGGCCGCCTCAACTACGTGACGCCCATGTCCTACATGGAGATGCTGGCCGCCTACCGGGACATGTTCCGCCGGAAGCAGCGGGACATGCTGGCCGAGAGCAACGCGCTCAAGACGGGTGAGTGCGTACTGGTGGCGCCATCTGGGCGGTGTTGAAAAGAATAACTAAGGCCTATCCGTCAAACAATAAAAAATCAGTGTTTTAATAATTTTTTTACCGGTATTGGTAGGTACTTAATTCATTTTCACGTGTCTGAGTAAATGATTATAAGTTATCAGTGACTAAATAAAAAAAAACATTTTGATTCCAAAAGTTGCTGATTGGTTAAAAAGTGGTATCATATAAGTTTCAAAACAGGTTTAGTAGTTTAAATCTACGATCTCAAAAAGTTTCCCTCTACACCATGAGTGCAGAATGCACACGCAAGTGTCCCTCCAGGCCTGGACAAGCTGGACCTGACGGAGGTGGAAGTGAAGGAGCTGCAGATAGAGCTGGCGGAGCTGAAGCCGCTGATGGAGGCCGCCGCGGCGGAGGCCACCAAGGTCATACACCAGATCGCCATAGACACGGTGAGGAATATACCATACTCCTCATATTTATTATTGTGACAGAGTGATATTTTATGGAAATTATTTTTATTTATTAATTGTTTTAGTAGATTGGAAGATGAACAGCAGAACTTAACGAAATAAATTAGGAGTATTATTATAACTTTATTATTAAATTATATGTACTCGTATCAATATATCTACACTGCAGGATACATTGACTTGTTACAATACTTAGTGAACATTTTTCAAGGTTTTCTCATGTCTATGTTCATGTATCTACAAAATTAATAAAAAGCTGTTGGTTTTCCTTGTAAAAAAATAAAATGAAATAAAGAAATTCCGCTTGTTGCTTTGTTACCTTTCCCGGCTAAGCGCCTGAACCGGTATCGATAAAGTTTAGTATGGAGAGAGATTGAACCTTAGAAAAGGATATTGGATAGGTTCTTGCTGTCGATGTATTAATTTCGACCTCATCGGCGCTTTAAATCATGTGAGATAGTGCCCAAATGCTACGCTATAAAGTATATAAAAAAACTGTTCCCAGGCGATAGCGGAACAAGCGCGCATCAAGGTGGAGAAGGAGCAGGCGGTGGCGGAGAAGATGGCGGCGGAGACCACGCTGATGGCGGAGGACGCGCAGCGGGACCTAGGTCTGATAAATTACGCGTCACGTTGTTAGTCCGCGATGGACTCCTAAACTACTTATCCGATTTAAATCAAATTTGCACACCGTGTGCAGTTTGGTCTAACTTAAAAGATAGAATAGCTTACATCTCAAGACTATCAAAAACCTTAGCCACAGCAATGCAAGGCCGTTTCTGCTAGTGATACTAATTCAGTTTGTACTGTCCCACTGCTGGGCAAAGGCCTCCCCGGCTTGGTGGATAACATGCTTCCGAAATAATTTTCGGGCATGTTTCCTTTTCTCACGATAACCGAATCGATATTCCGATAATGTATTAATTTATATGCCTATTTACATAATGCGTGCCATTGTCGCCATTTCACGGATTCTACCATGGCACCAGTCTAGTGCAGTGGTATCAGATCGCACACATCAGACTGATGCCCGGTTTGTTAAAAGACTGTTGTCTCTATCCGGCATCAAACCAACGACAAAGCCAACAATAATATACACTGCCGACCGCAGTTAGCAAACGGGCTAGTTATAAGTATTGCAATGTGATCTTTAACAGCGTTACGTAGAGCACATTTCCCTATGTCCGCTGACGTGTCGTGTGTCGTACAGACGAAGCGCTGCCAGCGCTGAAGGCGGCGGAGAAGGCGCTGCAGGAGATGAACCGCAACGACGTGGTGGAGGTGAAGGCCATGAAGAAGCCCCCGGCGGGGGTGGTGCTGGTCATAGAGTCGCTGTGCGTCGTGTTCGACATCAAACCTGTTAAGGTAACCTTCTAATAGGAAGCCCTGCTGCCTGTCAGAGTATATCAGGCCGCTCAGAGCCTATGATGTGGCTTAGTGAAAGTCCCATGAACCTTATCTATCGACCTGACAAAAGCGTATACCTACCCGAAACTTTGGTTGCAACCTATAAATCGGATAAATTTAATACACGTTATTTAGGTGTGGCTCCAATCATTCGTGCGACATTCTAAAATGTCAAGATTGGCAAAGCAAAAAATAGTGCATACGTCGACAAAGGCAAAACATCATCGTATATCCTACTTACTCCTTTGTCTATTTGTGTACACTTGTCTCTTTTCTTACCCGGATCTTGAGTTAAATGTCGTATCTGTTAGATGATTAATCTGAGGAAAGTCCCGTCAAAATCGTTTCAGGCTAAACCGGAACAAATACTAGGCAGTATTTTTTTATATTTTTGTATTTCCAGGAACAAGGCGCCAACTACGGCGAGAAGGTGCTGAACTACTGGAAGCCAGGGTCCATGCTGCTGACGGACCCCACGGCCTTCCTCGAGTCCCTCATGAAGTACGACAAGGAGGCCATCACCGAGGACATGATCAAGAAGCTGAAGCGGTTCATCGTCAACCCGGACTACGAGCCCACTAAGATCATCAAGGTCGGGTCATCATCGTTTTAGATGTGTCCATCATCATCATCATCATCATCATCATCATCTTTACTTTTAATAAGTCGAAGCGTGTCGGTTCCGTCTTCGGATCACATGCTGCTAGACGTGAGTTCGAAACCAGCTGTACCCTTAGTGTGAGTTATTACTAGCTCGACATAGTACGTGTCAACTAGCGCTTTTGTATAGAGATCTTGTACAGCGCCCCTATCGGCGCGTTTATGAACGAAAAATCTTCATACAAAGAGCTAGTTGACGCGTACCATGTCGAGCTAATAAAAGTCATACTCAGGACACAGATAGCAAAAATTGTCATCAGCGAAGGAAATCATCGTTAAAAAGGGTATTAAAGGGCCCGTAAAACTGTCGCCCCCTATCGAGGCGTTTCCGCCAGTGGTTCTTCAGAGCCATCTCTATTCTAGGTTGAGGATGCTAACCATCTTCCGCCACATCGCCATTGAAGACCGGGCGAGATTGATATGCAATATTAGTATTTAGTAAAGTATTAACCCGCCCCGCGTGGGCCGCGCGAAATAGACCAGTTTTCGTATTGAATTCTGTCGCACTGTTGTCCGCCACGGACGCATGTGGTATCCACTAGAGACGGCCTCGGTTCGAGCGGGCTGCCTCAGGTTGAGTGGCTGCCTCGGGTCGAGCGGCTGCCTCGGGTCAAGCGTTTGCCTCGGGTCGAGCGGCTACCTCGGGTCGAGCGGCCGCCTCGGGTTGAGCGTCTGCCTCGGGTCAAGTGGCTGCCGCGGCTCGAGTGCCTGCCCCGGGCCGAGGCCGCCGCCTGACGCCCGCGTGCCCCCGCAGGTGTCGAAGGCCTGCATGTCGCTGTGCATGTGGGTGCACGCCATGTACAAGTTCTACCACGTGAACAAGGCCGTGGCGCCCAAGAAGGAGGCGCTGGCGAGGGCGCAGGCCGACCTGGCCGCCGTCGAAGGTACCTCATGCTGGGGCGACTCAGAGATTTTTCCTGATAGTTGTCTTTCTCGCTTTTGAGGGGGGAATGTACTGCCGCACTATCCCCTTCACGATTCACGATGGGGGTATATGTGGGGCTCGGACACACTCCCCTTATCTCCCCTCCCCAACGGGTAGTCCCCCGTCGAAATGGGCCAAGATAGGGTCGCGCTAGAATTTGCTATACGCCCCCAACTGCAAGTGTCCGCGTGTCACGACACATTATGCTGACATAATGTTCCACTAAGTGTGAATACTTTGATATTCTGTTAAATGAAAGCGTCATTTTTTTCATTGTTTCGCTTTTTATGGATATAATGATTAGTTGTGGTTCTGGCAGCCATGCTGGCGGGCGCGAAGGCCCGCATGGCGGCGCTGCTGCAGGGGCTGGCCAAGCTGAACGCCTACCTCGCGGAGAAGGAGGAGGAGCGCCTGCGCATGGAGGAGGACATCAACCAGTGCCTGGCGCGCATGGACCGCGCCAACAGGTGGCCAGACACAACTGTCTTTGTAAACGTTTATATTTCACTAAGGTTCAGATTCGTGCTGAATCCGACCCCGATATTTTTGCAAGTCCTCGATTAATTATTAGCTGTCAAAATGTCACCAGCGTCACTCGTCAATATGGCGGCGGACTGCACACGACTGGATTCTCTAGTATTGTCCGGTCTGAATCCCCTTATATGTCTGTGGTTTCACCTAACTTTCTTGAGAAGTTTCAGGTCCAATACCAGATATGGCGGGCCTGGTCCGGTTTGTGGAGTGTACCTTTTGACGTAGGAAACCGGGGTGGTTTCACCACAAAGCGAGTAATATGCTTTTGCATAAAACACGTTTTTAGCTGTAGCTCTGCTTTTATGTACCTACCTATCACTATATTCTTCTTTTTGGAAACATCGCTTTGAGATATTTGAGACACTGAAGTATTATCTGCAGACTGCTGACGGGGCTGTCCAGCGAGCGGGTGCGCTGGGTCCGCACCATCTCCGAGCTGGCCGTGGCCAACGTCAACCTCATCGGGGACATGCTCATCAGCGCCTGTGAGTGCACCGAGCCCACCGACCCACCGGCCCACCGACCCACCAGCTCACCGGCCCAACGACCCACCGGCCCACTGACCCACCTGCATTATCGCATTGGTGGATCGCTAACCTCCGAAATCATTCCCGGGCACCCACTACACCCGTGATTTATACAATACAATAACATTTTATTGAACACCATACAATAAAAATATATAGGACAGAAAAAAAAAACAAATAAATGCTGACTCATGACTTTGATGACATTTCCAGGTGCTGTCGGATACATCACTCCTTTCACTGAAGAGTTCAGGAGGGAACTGCTCGCCGACTGGATAAAGTACATGCAGGTTATTGCATGCACAAATTCAATTTAACATTAATTTTGGTCACTGCCCCCTCCTCCCTCTCCTTCTACCGTCTCCGCCCCCGCCCCCCTTTATTCCTCTGCGGCCTCTTCATTAAGAAAGAGATAGAGAATGTATTTTCTTTACAATTCTAGGAGTCTGGTGTGCCGAATACGGAAGGCGCAACTCCCCTCACCGTGCTAGGGGATGCAGTACAAATCAGGTTTGAACAACAAAGTTATCTATTTAGTGCAAAATTCATAGCCTCCTCATCCTCATATATCAAGCGTCAACTCAACAATCGCCAGGAATAGTTTTGCGATTACAAATCTTGATGCATTCACATAAAACTCAATTTCTATTACAACTACGGTGGACAGTTAGGACGT
This sequence comes from Hylaea fasciaria, assembly GCA_905147375.1. NCBI lineage: Eukaryota > Metazoa > Arthropoda > Insecta > Lepidoptera > Geometridae > Hylaea > Hylaea fasciaria. The sequence continues at coordinate 9,062,987 of LR990211.1, read as the reverse complement.
TTTTTGTATGATTTGGAAATCGAAGGTCGATTCAAGTTCTCGAAGTGTTGGTGAAATGAAGCGATTTGAATGTTTTGTATCATTCTAAAATGAACCGTATCGGCAACGCTTAAAGTAGACATTCGCATAGCATATTGTGAAGAAGGTTGGTCGTTAGGACGTGGCAGATGCACGGGCTGCCGCGCGACGCGCTGTCGGTGGAGTCGGCGGTGCTGATGTGGAACTCCCGGCGCTGGCCGCTGCTCATCGACCCGCAGACGCAGGCCAACAAGTGGATCCGCGCCATGGTCGGTTCCACTCCTCTATCCCCCTCACGCCCCTACTGCCCCTGTCTCCATTACGCCCCCACTATCCCTACCCCCTCACGCCCCCACTCCCCTCATCCCTCACGCCCTAAATTCACTGATACCCCCACACGCCCCCACTGCCCCTATCTCCATCAGGTCGCCACTGCCCCTACCCCTCACGCCTCCACTCCCCTCCTCGCCCCCACGCCCCCACTCCCTACGTCCCACCCCCTCACGCCCCCACTCCCCCCATCGCCATCACACTTCCACTCCCCTGGCGAACAATATACGCTATCACGAACATTACACGGGATTTTAGGGTAAAATCGAAGGGTTGACTGTGTGCAAGCCGAACGACAGGGACCTGCTGCGGAACTTCGAGTCGGCGCTGCGGTTCGGGAAGCCAGTGCTGCTGGAGAACGTGGGCGAGGAGCTGGATCCAGCACTCGACCCAGTGCTGAAGGTAGCAGGGTCGCTTATCGTCTAACAACAACTACAATAGAACTGGGGGTCAATTCTGCTAATTTATGAAAGCTTCAATTGAATCTCAATGGAGTGGCTGCGGAATAGTTTGTGACATGCAAATTAACGTTCTATAGAGAACTTTTTACGAAGGCACTATTATTATATAAAAGATATGCATATTGAGGTCTACCTACAATAATAAAAAAAAACAAAAAAAAAAAAAATCTAATTGATTATAATATAGCGGCAGTACTTCCGGCAAGCGGGGCAGTGGGTACTGAAGCTGGGGGACTCCCTCATCCCGTACGCGGCTGGGTTCCGCCTCTACCTCACCACCAAGCTGCCCAACCCGCGCTACTCGCCGGAGACCTCCGTCAAGGTGCAGCTCGTCAACTTCGCACTGGTGCCGAGGTGAGCGATGTGGTAGCACGTGCCGTGTGCCGCCGTGTTCCTATGTTTAGGTTTATTCTATGCGGGAAGAAGAAAGCATACAGATTTTGGCGTTTCTCTCTTCACGCTGTAACAACTAAACGAATTTTGATGGTACTATTTATGATTATACTTTAGGTCTTGGAATAGAACAAATATGATTTCTCGTTATTGCGTAAAAATTAACGATTGTTTTGAGAAAACGGTGAACGCGGTCGAACCCGCGGGGCGCAGCTGTGTATAAAACCGGCCAAGTGCGAGTCGGACTCGCGCACTATGAGGTTCCGTACCATCATCGATAAAAACGGCAATAAAATCCCGGGAGCGCCTGAAATATTTATTTTGTTACAAAAAAAACAAAACGGCATTGCCCCATCTCGGCCCCAGCGGACTGTCGGAGCAGCTGCTGTCGGCGGTGGTGGCGCAGGAGCGGCCGGCGCTGGAGGAGCAGCGCGGGCTGCTGGTGGTGTCGCGCGCGCAGCTGGCGGCGCAGCTGGCCGACATGCAGGCCGACATCCTGCGCGGGCTGTCGGCCAGCCAGGGCAGCCCCGTCGACGACCTGCCGCTCATCCTCACGCTCGAGGCCATCAAGGTCAAGAGCGAGGAGATACTGGTGAGGAGCCGACCGAGGGAACTGTCCGTGGCTTTCCGCGTGGAACCTTTCCGACAAGATAACTGAAGCATAATCGGTTCAGTAGTTTAGGAGCTACGGTAGTGCCACAGATACACAAAAAAAATCTTTTGGGAAAATTTATAGTATTTTGCCGGTCTTACCACAAAACATTAGACCGGAGTTAAACAGATGTTTCTAAAATTTCATTCGACAAAATCGACGTCTTTCACTCGCGTTTTCTTACTGAATCCTGGCATTCCTAATTATTTGACTTGTGAATTTGTTATTGAGTTAGAAAAAGCTAGCGATAGACGTCGATTTGGTGAGAAAATATTTAGACTAATCCGTTCAACTCTAGTCTTAATCTTTAGCGGTAAGACTGTACATGTTTACATGCGCAACCTCACCCGGCGAGGACCCGCTTGCAGACGAAAGTGGCCGACATGGAGCGCACGACCCTGGAGATCGAGGCGGCGCGCGGCGCCTACGTGCCGGTGGCGCGGCGCGGGCAGATCCTGTACTTCTGCCTGTCGGGCATGGCCGCCGTGGACCCCATGTACCAGTACTCCCTGGAGTGGTTCCGCAAGCTGTTCGTGCGCAGCATGGCCGAGACCGAGCCCAACGGTAACCGGCCAGCCGTCGCTTCAATCATGGATACTCCGCGTGTCCGAACGATTCATTCTACAAGAACGGAGACTCCCCATCCCCGAACGATTTATCCTAAAAGAACGGACACGCCCCGTTAGAACGATTTATCCTTAAAGAACGGAAACTCCCCGTCCTCAAACGATTTATCCTAAAAGAACGGACACTCCCTGTCCCCGAACTTGCCACCCTAACTTCACGAACTTCCTCAGAATATGACACAAAACCATACTCCGGAAAAGTCGTTTCTCAATCTGAGTAGATGTATTGTCCAGATCCCTGATGTATCTAGCGAGGCTAGTGAGGTGGGAGTGACGGTTCCCTCGCCCCGCAGAGGACACGGCGGAGCGCGTGGCGGCCATCATCGAGCAGTTCACGTTCCTGCTGTACCAGAACGTGTGCCGCAGCTTGTTCGAGCGGCACAAGCTGCTGTTCGCGCTGCTGCTGTGCCTGCGCGTGTCCCTGGACCGGGGGGACATCCGGCAGGACGAGTTCCACTTCCTGCTCAACGGCGCCGCCATTGCTAAGGTTTGTTGTCTCTTGCCTTCTCTCTCTCTCTCTTTCTCTCTCTCTTTCTCTCTCTCTTTCTCTCTCTCTCTCTTTCTTTCTTTCTCTCTCTTTGTAAAATTTGGCCATAATGTCAAGACCTAGTCGATGTGTTCCACTTCCTGCTCAATGGTGCCGCCATTGCCAAGGTTCGCCGTCTCTTTCCTCTCTCTCTCTCTCCCTTTCTCCCTCTCTCTTTATAACATTTGCTCATAATGTTGAGACCTAGTCGATCAGGTATATTTGAAATCGAATTGTAATCAACGTTACGTTTCAGTAAAAGCGATAGATGCTTCTCTGAAATTACGCCGGCAGTATTGGAAAGAACTCGAAATGACTCTTTTTGTAGGGTCATATCAATTGTTCACATTTGCGCTCATATTCCACCTGTGACAACACTATGACAACACCAAAAAAAAACAAACAAAAAACATACAAAATTTAAATACAAGAAATAAATAAGAAATCTCCCTAGCATACTCAGCTTGGTCGGGAACCTCCATGTTCCAACAAAGCCCGCATTGTCCAGGAGTACGCGAACCCTGAGCCCAAGTGGATCAGCACGCGCATGTGGCTGGACCTGCAGCAGCTGGCCACGCTGGGCTCCATGCGAGGGTTCGTCGAGGACTTCCCCAACCAGACCAAGTTCTTCAAGACGTACTACGACGCCGTCAATCCGCACAAGTTAGACGACACTCGTATCTCTCTCATAACTCTTCTCGGTGTACTTTGATAGACTTTCCAAATGTGTACAGACTTCCTGTAGGTACCCCTAGTGTGAGCGCTTTTGTATGAAGATACTGTACAGCGCCCCTACCGGCGCGTTTATGAACGAAAAATCTACATACAAAGCGCTAGTTGACGCGTACTATGTCTAGCTCGTAAATACTGACACTAGGGGTACGGATCGTCGCTTCAGACTTACATAGTGTCAATGGCTCTCTCTCTTTCTTCCTCTCTCTCTCTCTGGTATGTGCAAGTGTGTAAATGCTTTTAGACGTAAAAACTTGTTAACTCCAAAATAATTCGCAATAGTTGTCATTCGCAACAATGAGTCGTTTGTTCAATCGCCAGATTGCCATATCCGAAGCAGTTGGATGTTCAGTACGACGCGTTCCAGAAGCTGTTGATACTGAAATGCTTGCGCCCGGACAAACTGGTGCCTGGATTACAAGTGAGGGCACATTATTATTTGTTCGTTTTTCTAGCCAGTGGTAATTTATTGTTATATTTTTCACTTTACTAACATAATAATATATACGGTCACAGTGTGACTCGTTGGGAGTTTTTCCCCATCGAGTTACACTGGTAGGTACACGTTGGGAACACTTCTTTAATAAAAAGTTGCAACGAGTAACAGTGTGACTCAAAAAAGTGCTTCGGTCAACTCATATTATAATATTTATATAGGTAGTTATAAAAAAACCTTACAACCTAACTTATCTGTATCGGGATGGGCGGTCTTATTTTTTATTTCCCGTTGACTCACACTGTTACTCAATGCAACTTTTTTTTTTATAAAAGAGTTCCCAACGATTTATGTACACTTGTGTAACAGTGTAACTCGATGGCAAAAAACTCCCAACGAGTCACACTGTGACCGGATCAGGTGTGACTCGTTGGGTACCCACCGGTGCAGCTAGTGATGAATGGACGTGGACCGCGGTCCCCCAGGACTACGTGTCGGCGGCGCTGGGCGCGCGGTTCGTGGAGCCGCAGCCGGCGGAGCTTGCGGCGCTGTACGCGGAGTCCGACCCCTTCGCGCCGCTCATCTTCGTGCTGTCCACCGGCACCGACCCCGCCGCAGGTCGCCCCGCACTCTTGTATACCCAGTTACCGACACGGTGACCTTTCGCCAGCGTTTATAAAGACTTGAATCCGGTGACTTTGACAGTGATTGATAGGCTAAGATCTGACAACATACCTAGTTTTGACGTGCTCGCAAACACCACAACACAGTTTTGCACCAGTTTTACCTACTTAAAGCTGTGAATATCCTATATTATGAATTAGCTTATCCGTATATTTTTCTGACGCATGTGCTTTTAGCACGTGAAGTGTTGATGTTTCGAACGTAAGCGAATGTTATTTTGACTTATTTATAAATTACACGGTTGTACATATTTGGCGTTGACATTTTATATCTTGACGTTCTGAGTGTTGAAGTTTAGTATCCCACCTATCGTCTTAACTAATGAGCCACTGGACAGTACAACACCTCTGGAGTCGTCTCCTTATTAATCCACTCCCTGTAACTTCAACTTACGTTACCTTGGCTCGAAGGACCAATGTGCGTATACATTGTGGTCCTTTGAGCCGGACGGGACTATTCCCCTCCGTACATCGGTAGTGTTTAAGAATGGGATCCCATGGCAGGATTCCGTTGTAGATCTGATGAAGTTCGCGGAAAAGATGAAGATGGGGAAGCGGTTCGAGAGCATCTCCCTGGGGCAGGGGCAGGGGCCGCTCGCGGAGAACATGATGAAGGTCGGCTGCGACTTCGGGAACTGGGTGTTCTTCCAGGTGAGAAGGCCGGGAGTCACGCTGTGGTGCTAAACAAAACTAGACTTTATATTTATAGCGCTTTGTATGTTCCTGTCACATTGTCCTGTCAACCTTCGGGTGTTCGCGCATTAGTATTCGAATTCAGACCGTGGACGCACGCTACACATTAACGCCACTGCACGCTACCGGACGCGACCAAGCGCGCAACAGTAAATACTGTCATAGAACACAGCATACCTTCATAGAACATCTACCTTATTCATAAAAAGTTATGTAAGGCTAAAGTGATTTTTTTTTACCCATGCTGTCCCAACGCTGGGCAAAGGTTGTTGCGCAATGGGCGTCTGGTAGGCAGACCCAAGAAATGATGGCGCGATGACCTCGATGCCATCCAAGAGAGTTGGTCGGAGTACTGTTTATTGGCAATAAACAGTTATTATTATTATTATTATTATTACACTGGGGACCGAGAAAAAATGGGATATTGAATGCGCACTAAATTGTAGTGCGTAATACTAAGTGACGTTTATTAAATACTTATGAATAAAGGAGCTACTCTAAGGCGATGAAAGTGTTGAGCTCGGGGTACAGGTGCGCGAACACCCTAACTCTACTACTGATACTCAATAAGATCAGCCAAGAAATTGTGGCTAATTTTGTCTGAGTCTGACTAGCTAGGCTGTTCCTCCAGAACTGCCACCTGTCCCCGTCCTGGATGCCGGTCCTGGAGCTGAACGTGGAGAACATCTCCCCGGAGACGGTGCACAAGGACTTCCGCCTGTGGCTCACCTCCACGCCGTCCCCGAACTTCCCCGTGGCGCTGCTGCAGAACGGTATCCTCACCGCCCCCGGCCGAACAAAGGCTTCGTCTCACTTCCGCGAGGAGGATTAGGCCGTGAACCCACACCAAGGCCCGGCCTGTTATTCTACTTATTCTTATTCAAGACGGGGGGGGTGAGGGGGGGGGTCTAAATTGGCGCCTCGCTTGGGATGTTAAGTTAAAAACGGTTGGGTCAGTCTTCGTTACGTCAAAGTTCCGAGAGTTTTGGAGATAACACGAAAATATAAATCGATCGGTTTTGCATAGTTTACCCATACACGTGTACTGAACATAATATTGTAATGGTTAATATTCCTCTAACATAACAAAATAAAACACTTTGAGAAAAGTACATAAACACAACTTCACTTTTTTGGCTATTTGCTAAAACTCACACAGTCACTTAGCAATAGGTAGCTCTATAAAAAATAAGCCGTCTTTGTCACCCAGGGTACAAAATGACAGTGGAGCCCCCTCGGGGCATAAAGGCAAACCTATTGAAGGCCTACATGAACCAAGTGCCCGACTACTTGGACTATTTCAACTCCAACGATCCGAAATTACCCAACTTCAAGGTTTTCTTTAGTTCCTTTTGAGAAGCAGTAGAGTTGTAAATCGATTGTAGTATTTTATTCATAACATTAGAATTTAGAGATATTTTACGTTATAATAACCTCGATTTCATGCTGCATCTCGCTTTCATGTCTTTTGTTTAGTGTCAGATAAAGACAACGATAGAGTTGTCTTTAGAATGAGAGTCTGTAGAGTCGAATATAACTAGGAGCTCGAAACCTGGCACTATAGTCCCGTACAGGCAGCCTCTGCAGTATAGACATTATGGATGGATGCCCATTGACCATCCTGGCAACGCAATGGACATTTAAAGTTACTAGGGTAATCAAAAACGTCCGTCCCATAGTGGCTTCTGTTCTCCATCTGCCTGTTCCACGGCGTGGTGCTGGAGCGGCGCAAGTTCGGCCCGCTCGGGTTCAACATCCCCTACGAGTTCACCGACGGAGATCTCCGCATCTGCATCTCGCAGCTGCACATGTTCCTCAGCGAATACAACGAAGTGCCGCTTAAGGTCAGTATAGCGTCATGCTTTAAAGTCTCTACCGCACAGGCGCCGTATTATCACTCGACATCTCCATTCCACAGTTACTTATAACTTGAGTCACTTAGAAATTAGCTCTGCTCGGCTGTATGACGCGGATTTGCACGCCGCTTGCCATCTTGAACTTTCTCGAAGGCGCGAGGCTCTCCGACGGTCATTCACCCCGCGCGTTGTAGAGTGCGTCGAACCCAAAGTCGGAAACAGTTCCAATGTTCGTCCCTAGATGGCGCCGTTTGCAATGTCGTTGTTTAGATGCTGACGTACACGGCGGGGCACATCAACTACGGCGGGCGCGTGACGGACGACTGGGACCGGCGCTGCCTGCTGTGCGTGCTGGCTGACTACTACGCGCCCGCCGTGCTGGCCGAGCGCGTCGCCTTCGACGAGAGCGGCGCCTACCGACAGGTACCCGCGCCTACCCGCAGCCACCCGCGCTACTGACAGCTACCCGCGCTACCGACAGCTACCCATGCTACCAACAGGTACCCGCGCCTACTCGCAGCTACCGGTGCTACCGACAGATACCCGCGCTACCGACAGCTACCCACGCTTCCGACAGCTACACGCGCTACCGACAGCTACCCGCGCTACCGACAGCTACCCATGCTACCAACAGGTACCCGCGCCTACTCGCAGCTACCGGTGCTACCGACAGATACCCGCGCTACCGACAGCTACCCACGCTTCCGACAGCTACACGCGCTACCGATAGCTACCCGCGCTACCGACAGCTACCCGCAGCAACCTGCGCTACCGACAGCTACCCGCGCCTATCCGCAACTACCCGCACTACCGACAGCTACCTACCTGCGCTACCGACAGCTATCCGCAGCCACCTGCAACTACCCGCGCCTACCCGCAAATACCTACCAGCACCCATCGAACTGGCCCAGCGCGTTGCCTTCGACGAGACCTACCGACAGGTAGGTGGAGCCTGTGATCGACGGTAGGTAGGTAGGCAGTAGACACGGCGCCGGTGGTAACTCAGGCGGTCCGACTGAGGGTGAGCTTGCGATGAGGATCTATAAAAACCTTCACCGTGGCAGTGTAGTGCCCGCCTTGCTAGCGACCACCTTCAAGCAGTAAATCTGTAGCCAAGTCTATGGGGGCTATCCGGCGGCGGTTCTCGAAAACCAGCACCATTCTTGGTTTCGCTTCTTCGATCGCAATCATCACTTGCAGCCGGGTGTGATACTGGCTTATAATGTTTACAAAAATATTGTTTTTTTCTTGCACTGAGTTCTCCTATTCCCGGCAGCTACCGTCGAGCGCCACCGTGGAGGACTACACGCGCTACATCCGCACGCTGCCGCTCAACGACGACCCGTCGCTGTTCGGCCTCCACACCAACGCCAACATGGCCTACGCCATGGCAGAGACCAATACCTGCCTCAGTTAGTATACACGAATAAAAGTTGCTATACTCAAAGAGAAGTTACTATCTCAATATGTATATATAAATTACGCGTCACGTTGTTTGTCCGCGATGGACTCCTAAACTACTGAACCGATTTTAATAAAATTTGCACAAGACTAACTAAAAGATAGGATACATGTCAATTTATAGTCGCAATAACAAAAATCTTAGCCACAGAAACGCGTGGCCGTGTCTGCTAGTATGTAATAAATAATAATCATAATTTAGGCTGTAACTGTCCCACTGTTGGACAAAGGCCTCCCCTCACTTTCGTAAGGAGAATTAGGTCATAATCCACCATGGGAGCCTAGTCCGGGTTGGATAACATGCCTCCGAAATAATTTTCGGCCATGTTGGTTTCCTCAAGATGTTTTCCGTCACCGAAAATCGAGTGATAATTACGTACATATTTTGTGTTTAACAAGAAACACATTGGTACGTGCCCGCACTGGGATTTGGACTCGCCATCTCCGCTTTGCAAGGCGGACGTTCACCCACTAGGCTACCACCGCTTCAAAAGTTACTATACCCAAAGAAAAGTCTACACGACACCTGATTTTGAGGAGAAACAAAAACAAAATTAACAACATCACAATTTACGTGTTCCCAATGAACCTATTGCGATGTAAAATGTATAATTAGTTGTTGATCAGTACCGATATATTTCCATCACTCCTCACAGATACCCTGAGGAACTTGCAGCCCAAGGAGGTGAGCGGCGGCGGCGGCATGAGCGCCGAGGAGATGACGGAGCACGCCGCCAAGGACATCCTGGCCGTCATGCCGGCCATGCTGGACACCAAGCACATCAGCGAAGCGTGAGGAGTCGCCATCATTATAGTATTGTCTTCATCATCGTCATCGTCATCTTCATTAAAGTCGTCATCATCGTCGTCGTCGTCGTCATCTCCATCGTGGACGTCATCGTCATCATCATCATCATCATCATCATCACCATAAAACAACAGCAATACACCTAACAAGCTCACCGACTAATACCTCTTATAACATTTTGAATATCAGTTGTTTCCACTGCAATCCGTATGGTCCAGGTACCCGGTGTCATACAAGGAGTCCCTGAACACCGTGCTGCTGCAGGAGGCGATCCGCTACAACCGTCTGCTGGGAGTCATCACCAGCTCGCTCACGTTAGTGCCCCTAACAGCTGCCACAGAATACCTATTAATATCCAGACGAAGGGACACTCTCGCTATTTTTAAATTAGAGCGAGATAGCACGCTCGGGAGTTTGTTTCGCTTGTCTTTTGTTCGATTTTGTTCGATTCAGCTATTTGTATGGAGTTTCCGTCCACCCTGTACCGCTGGCCCTAGTGCCCCTAACAGTAGTAGTTTCATTGAACTCGGTTCTTTTTTGTTAATTTTGATATTTTGGTAGTAGATAGGTAAATGTATCGAAGCTTATCTGTCTTTGTCTACGTAGTTTTGCAGAACTCAATTGAGTAGGTACAGAGCACAGACAGTTTGACGTGTGGGTGATGTCAACTTTTGAACACCAAGGGATTTGTCTGCAAAAGTACAAAGAAATAAGTCTAATGTATTATTTTCAGATCCCATATTTCTCACTCAACAATACGACTTTCCATTAAATCTAAGAATGGCGAATAGAGTAGGTGTAAATCATTTTCCTCTTACACAAGTTACACAGAAATATCAAGGAAAATAGAAAAACAATATTATTCCATCTCAATAAGTTTATCTCAACTTTTCACTTGATACTTAACTTTGGTGTACTTCTGTTTTTGTTGCGTACTCCATGTTGATTTTCCCTATTTCGCCTATCCTACCTAATATTATAAATGCGAAAGTAACTGTCTGTTTGTTACCTTTTCACAAATAAACGGCTGAACGGATCGTAATGAAATTTGGCGAGGAGATAGATAGAGCCTTGGAGAAAGACATAGTATGCTTTTTACCGCAATATAGGGGTCAATTGTGCTAATTTTAAGAACTCATCAATCGAATCTCAATGGAGTGGCTTTGGAATAGTTTGTTACATTTCATTGTGACATTGTTTTCAAATAATCTTATATGACTAACTGACTACTAACAAAAATGAAATGAAATAGCAGACTTCCATAATACGAGTATGTCACAAACTTTTCCGAAGCCACTCCACTGAGATTTGATTGAAGCGTTCTTACATTAGCGGAATTGACGTCCCGGTCGTTTCTTCCACGTTCACTTGCAAGATATGGATTTATGTTCCACTTGAGGTTTTCCCCTGAATAACAACATGGAAAAGAGTCATATCCGCGGGTATGGCAATACGCTGGCAATGCTGACTTTGTCTATCTATTTGTCGACGGCGGTTTTCCTCCAATAGTGGCGGCGACATTTAACAAGCGCTTTATTTATAGCGTCAAGTTACGTCACTGAAACGTCAATAAACTTGACTATTCATACAAGGCTGTAAGGCTGGTCTCATGATTGTTCGCCAATAATTGATTAAAAATGAAAATCTTAATGCGGTTCACAGAATACCATCTACTTACCAAGTTTCAACAGTATAGTTCTTATTCCCTCACTTTCTGGAACGTTTGTTGGCTTTGACACTAGATTAAAACTCCCGTTGTCTCTATCTGACACTAAACAAGTGACAAGGATGGCAATATAATTAATCTGTAGTCAAAGTTAGTTGACGTTTTAGAAACTGGGGGATAGTCAGGGAAAAAAGTGTCTGTAATACGGACGGACAGACAGAGAGACAAACAGACATGACGAATCCATAAGGGTTCCGTTTTCTGCCATTTGGCTACGGAACCCTAAACGTGGGTTTATGGTACGCGGGGTCGTACATCGTCCTTCTCCGCAGGGACCTTCTGAAGGCCCTGAAGGGGCTGGTGGTGATGTCTGAGAAGCTGGAGAGCATGGCGGCCAGCCTCGCCAGGAACGCCGTGCCCCTCATGTGGAGCGGCAAGGCCTACCCCTCGCTCAAGCCATTGGGTAAGGCATATTATCTTAATATATGAAAGGTCTTTCAACAAGGACGGGTCGATGTTGAAATTAAATAAAACAAGCTGTATGTGAGAATGGCCTCGCCATCATCGTTTTCAAAAAAGTACCGACCAATGACGCCGCCGGACCAAAATCCGCACCAAACAGTAACTTTTTGTGGATGCATTACCACCTGGTGAACCTCATGTCCCATATACGGCAATTTTGCTTATTAACAAAACCATTCATTCAAAAATGCGCCTCGTCGCTAAAGATGATTTTTCGGCCAAAATCGGGGTCTTCTTCCAAACGTTCTGTAGCCCAGTTGATAGTAAAGTTTTATCATTTGGACGTGCTGCTCAATCGTGTAACTTGCCATGGTGATTTGGCATCAGTAACTGAAGAAATAACAAACAACGCATTTGACAGATGCCGTCAAAACAACATGGCCGTCACGAACTGTCAACATCGACCCGCCCTATTTGAAAGACCCTTTATCTTATATCTTTAAATGAGCAATTCTTATATACAAGGTGTAACAGCAAGGTGTAGTAATACTGAAACTACGCATACACATACATATTTCGAAGTAGTCTGGAGGTACTATAAATCTGTAAGTAGTTACGGTAATGAATTATTACACGTCAAAGTTTACTGCAAAACTAACCATCGTTCAACCCTAGTTATCAGCTGGGCAATGTCAGTGAACTTGAGGCATAGGCTAACATGTACAGTCTTACCCAACTTATATGGTGCGTCGTGAATCTTCGTTCGCGCAGAAAATAAAGTATGGTCCGAAGATTAACGAAAAAATGCTTAACACTTACAATCAACCTAAGATCACTATTATAAGGTTCATAATACACTGCAGCTGTTGCACATCGCAGTTCTACCTGCGCAGAAGATGAATTTTCAAAGCGCGGGAAATGCTATTGACCGCTATTGGTCGGCAGCCGCCCCGCCATCTTAGCGATCGCCGCGTGGCATGAGTGAGATGGAACTAACAGCTGCAGTGTATTATGAACCTTATAATAGTGATCTTAGGTTGATTGTAAGTGTTAAGCATTCTTTCGTTAATCTTCGGACCATACTTTATTTTCTGCGCGAACGAAGATTCACGACGCACCATATAAGTTGGGTAAGACTGTACACCTCTAGCCGGCGGCATTACTCAAACAAAACTAGGTGTAGAAGTAAAGTTGTGGTAAAAGTTCCACCAAAAATTACTAGATGGCGCCAGGGCCGTTTCTAAGAAATCCTGCATCGCGCAAGCGTTGTGTGACCGGCGTAACGTGACGTCATCCGTATCATGTTAGGGTTGTAATATTTAGTTATTTTGTCAATTTGAGTGAAAAAATCGATTATCGATTTCAGGTTTTAGTACCCTGGCAAATGATTCATCACCAGGTACACATACCCACATTTCAATATTACTACACCTTGCCGATACACCTTGTACTTATATATATATAATTGGAATCTCGGAATCGGCTCCAACGATTTTCATGAAATTCAGTATATAGGGGGTTTCGGGGGCCATAAATCGATCTAGCTAGGAATCATTTTTAGAAAATGTCATTTTATTCGTTGTGTTTTATGATTTTTTTCTTTAAATAATCAGTTCATATTTTTGTATTATTCTATCGGTGAGATTGAAAAATATTATACATAATTATTTCATAATTTTATTAGTAATTCGTACTTAAATATAATTTCCTAAAAACACAATTTATATAAAAAAAAAATACCGAGCAAAGCTCGGTCATCCAGATATTATAAATTACGCGTCACGTTGTTTGTCCGCCATGGACTCCTAAACTGCTTAAGCGATTTTAATCAAATTTGCACACCGTGTGCAGTTTGATCTAACTTGAAAGATAGGTATCTCAATTTTTATAGTCGCAATAACAAAAACCTTAGCCACAGCAACGCGTGGCCGTGTCTGCTAGTGTTTTACATAGATAGATAACTCTTTATTGATACCAAAATATACAGAACACAGAAACGTCAAACTTAAAATAGGCACGATAGGCGGTCATATCGCTTAAAGCGATCTCTACCAGCACTTGGCCGGTTTTTTCTCTTGATTTTCCTTCCCCTTTGATACCGTCATTGGAATGAAATTTCAATTTTCGTGCATGTTTAATTTCCACATCTTACAGCGTTAAAAAGATGTGAATATTTTGTAACAAATAATTATATTCCAAATACTTACGCGCGAACGATGTCGCGATGAAATAAAACAAATGGGTCGTCGAAAAGCATTAACTTTTAGAAATAATTTGAACAAAAACAGCTATCAACGTAAAAGCATCGTCTACTTCCGCGGAGACGGGCTTCGTACAAACAACTTGTGATCTGCTATTGTCAGTGAAATGGACACCTCGGTTGCTATTTCAATTTGTGTCGCCGATGGTGGCGTTTGATAGAAGACGTTAAATTAAATTAAATGCAGTGAAACTTTGAAATTATTTTATTTGTGACATTCAATGCTAGTTCATGTGTTAACTTGAACGTTGATACATTTTAATAAACAGATTTTTAATAATCATCTCTGTTTCATTTGCTGTGTACTTGTAAATACTTTACTTACTATCTAAAGACTCGGTTCACATTAGCGTGTGCTATATTACGCGGCTTGTATGACAAACGCTCCATGACTAAACACTTCAAAGAGGTAATTAATTTTAGTCTGTGAGGAATATCGATCATAATATACGGTCACATGCGACGGGGGATTAGTGTAATATGGACATACTTTTTCAGCGTCATACATTGAGTGTAATTTCGTCAAATGCCAAGTTTAATCGAATGAAATACTATTTTTAGTGTAGATTGGTCACGCCCAAATTACAATCAAGATATCTTTTGCTACGGTTCATGTCAAAAGAATCGTCTGTAATTTTAACACTAGTTTGAAAATACGCCCACGATAAGACCGGCCATTGTACCTATACAGGTGTAACAGCAAGGTGTAGTAATACTGAAACTATGCATACACATACTTATTTCGAAGTAGTCTGGAGGTACTATAAATCTGTAAGTAGGTAGGGTAATGAATTAAGACACGTCAAAGTTTACTGCAAAACTAACCATCGTTCAACCCTAGTTATCAGCTGGGCAATGTCAGTGAACGTCAAATCCGTCAAGACAAATTCATAAAAGTACTTAGGGTTCCGTTTGTTTTTTAAATAATGATTTTTACCGATTTGTACCGACCCGGACAGATGCAACCGGACAAAAGTATTCCTTGGCGGCTGATTGATATCTGGTCCGTGTAATGTACATACCAAAATTCTATTCTAAGGCGGTAAGTATCTGAAATGAATTTTAGAGGCTTTCAACTTTGTAACAATACTGAACCCTAAAATATTGTCGGCAAATTCAAAGACCGCGCGGTGCACCGCGGTCTCTTTGCGGCAGAAATAATTCAATGCCAGAAAATATTGTCGGCAAAATTCAAAGACCGCGGTGCACCGCGGTCTATTTGCGACAAAAATAATTCAATGCCAGTGACCCGCGTAACGTGACGTCATCCGTATCATGTTAGGGTTGTAATATTTAGTTATTTTGTGAATTTTAGTGAAAAAATCGATTATCGATTTCAGGTTTTACTACCCTGGCAAATGATTCATCACCAGGTACACATACCCACATTTCAATATTACTACACCTTGCCGATACACCTTGTATAAGTTTGTCTTTTTTCTGTTTTACAATCTTTCTATCCCCGGAAAAGAAGATAGCATCATGAAACTGCAAGATGAAATACTCTTTGATAATCGTCATAAAAGTACCTCGCCCCCCCCCCCCCCCCCCTCCAACTACAGGTGAAATAATTTGATACTCGTCATAAAAGTTCCCCCCCCCCCCCCCCCCCCTCCAACTACAGGATGAAATAATTTCATACTCGTCATAAAAGTTCCTCCCCCCACCTCCCCCCCTCCCTCCAACTACAGGATGAAATAGTTTGATAGTAGTCATACATTATCATCGTTCCTCCACACAGCGGCGTGGGTGAAGGACCTGTGCCTCCGCGTCGGGTTCATGCAGGGCTGGGTGGAGGGCGGAGTCCCGCGCGTGTTCTGGATCTCCGGCTTCTACTTCCCGCAGGCCTTCCTCACGGGCGCGCTGCAGAACTTCGCCCGGAAGCACGTCATCGCCATCGACACCGTGGCCTACGCTTTCGAGGTACCACGCGCGCACGCTATTGTTTCCTCGTGCTGGTTGAGATTTGATTTATTCATTCATTCGTTTACTCGTGCGTTCATTTGTTCGATCACTCAATTCGTTCATTCTTTTGTTAACCCATTATTTCACATTTATTTTTTGTTAATTGATACGTTCACTCATAAGTTTATTCCCTATCACAAGTTGAGATTTCATTGATTTATTCATTCGTTCGTAAACTCATGCGTTCATTCGTCCGTTCATTCATACGTTCATACATTCGTTCAATCATTCTTCACTTATTCGCGTTCATTACAAGAAGTGTGTATGTGTGCGCAGCCCCTGGCGCAGGCGCCGACTAAGAAGGTGGAGGACGGGTGCTGCGTGCGCGGCCTCTACCTGGAGGGGGCGCGCTGGAGCATGGGAGACATGACGCTGGAGGAGAGCCGCCCCAAGGAACTGCACACAGGTAGGACACCTAGAGATGTTCTACCGTTGGCCACATGCACTCCCGCACACTTTCTATCTGGCTTGCGTCTATGGCCACAGATACTGTTACGTTGACATCAAATAATCAAACCACCATGTTTGTGATATCTGAAAACATGAACACACGAGCTCTCTTAGTAGTTCGAATTAGTAGTTTTACGACACGTTTTGTGTAGTGGCTGAGCAATCGGACTGCTGCGCTCGGTGCCGCGGGTTCGATTCCCGCCCGGACCAAATATTTGTGCGATCCACAAATTCTTCTTTGTAGCCTGGGTGTGACGCGTATGTCAAATTATATGTCTGTAAGCGGTACCCACGATACAGGAGCAATCCTAGTGGGGGGCTACGTTATTTATTAAAAAGAAAAAAAAATAAAGAATATTTTTTTTTTTTTTAGAAAAACGTAGCCCCACACTAGGATTGCTCCTGTATCGTGGGTACCGCTTACAGACATATAATTTCACATACACAACACATCCAAACCAGAAACGAATATTTGTGGATCGCACAGATATTTGTTCCAGGCGGGAATCGAATCCGCGACCCCTAGCGTAGCAGTCCGATTGCTCGGCCACTACGCCAAACGAGCCGTCAAAATTGAGATAAGACTGAGCAGATTCCCCGCCCGGTTCCTTAGAAATGGCGATAATCTACATGAAGCCTGAGCAGAACCACAGCGTGCAGCCGGGGCTGTACGAGTGCCCGGCGTACAAGACGCTGGTCCGCGCGGGCACGCTGTCCACCACGGGCCACTCCACCAACTACGTGATGACCATCGAGCTGGCCACGCACAAGCCGCAGGCGCACTGGATCAAGCGCGGCGTCGCGCTCTTCTGTGCGCTCGACTATTGACTTACTTGTGCTCTGCCTCGTAGAGTTCATTATGCTTTATCTTGTAGAGTTCATTATGCTTTACCTTGTAGAGTTCATTATGCTTTACCTTGTAGAGTTCATTATGCTTTACCTTGTAGAGTTCATTATGCTTTACCTTGTACAGTTCATTATGCTTTATCTTGTAGAGTTCATTATGCTTTACTTTGTAGAGTTCATTATTGTTTACCTTGTACAGTTCATTACGCTTTTGAGCGTAATAAGTTAATCGTGTTTTACCATGTGAAGTTCGCTATGCTTTGCTTCGTAAAGTTCATTAAGTTTTTCTTTTACAGTTCATTTTATGTTTTCCCGTGAAGTTAATTATGCTTTGGTTCGGTAAAGTTCCCTCGTAAACTTAGTTTTGATTACGAAATATTTCGAATAGGTAATCATAATTGTTTTGATCTCTAGGTTTTTGATTAATTTCTTAATGTTTTTTAGTAATTTAAATGTCATTTGCACAAATATAACTTGATGACTTGTCAAACCGTATTCTCTTTTACCCTGATCTTCCTAAACATACGCGAAGATGAAAATAAACCGTTGTGAACATCCAAGAAGGTACCGGATATAAAATACGGCGCAGTTCTATAAGTTGATTAATGCCAAGATCCGAGAGCGCGAGTCGAGCGGACGTTTTTTATTTATTTGTTGCTCCTAAACGCATTACCGTCTGTCTGGCCGAGCGGCCTCGGTTAGAACGTAGATTGACTTATAAAATGGACCTCGGGCTTGCAGAACAAGGAAGGGGATTGTTGTAAATGTATCTACGACCATTGAGATCGAATTTGATTATAGCTCAGTTCACAGAAACCGAAACTCGTTCACATCAATGGTATACATAAAGTAGTTATATCTTTGAGAGATTATCTCGATAACGTAATTATTGGGCCGCTAAAGTGTACTCATGGGAGTTCTGATATTACCACTGGATTGCAGAATTTATATTCCATTTACGTCAGTCAGGTGCCGTGACCAGTAATTAAATTTTTATTTGAACAAACTACGCATTTATTGAAAATAGTCTACCCACACGCCCACGTTACATTTTAAGACTAAAATCGACTTTCAATGTTTCAAAGGAACCCGCCCAAACCATGTTTATTTTAGGAGACACTTTGAATTTCAAAACTTACGGTGGTCGGGGTTCGAACCGGACGATTAAAATGAATGAATAATTAATTAAAACTTGTTGATCAAATAATACTATTTCGTTAATTCTGTATTATATTTAAATACAATTTTCATATCCGGCATGCTTGATATTATCAACTATTTATGGAATACAAAACGGATAAAACTTAGAACCGTCCTAATACACCCAGAAGCCTCGCCATTTATCTTCTATCTCGTGGAGACTCTCAGAAACCTCGTTAACCGAAAGGAATAATTATAATTTAATTAAAAATAAGTTTGAGAAAAACTCCACTGCCCGTAATTTCATTGGGTGAACTTTGTACACAATATATGAAAGTAGGCAGTAGGTTAAACCCCAACTTTTGTAGTATTTTTATGATACGGAATTCCTAATCTGCTGCGCTGCAAAAAGCTGCAAATCGCTGTAGGCCCTAGCTAACCAGTACCTAAAACCCAATTTTAGAATTAGGGAAGTACATGTACCTACTTATTTTGTTATTGCAAATGATTTTATAACTAATAAGTACTTGCATAAAGTTCCCTTACTGTTCCTACCCCGCATTTATGATTTGAAATTCATTTTGATTTGTTTAGGCGTCACGATTGCGGCCGAGAGCTCGTTGTGTGTCTTCAACAGACTCCCGTTCTTTTCGTACCTACGCTAATTAAACATAATTAACTCAATTAGAATGTGACCCTTGCGAGTCGCCCCCGGTGGCTGCGTACTTACGTATTTGTATGTGACAAACGAATAGGTTTTAGTTGACACGGTGCTAAATTCGAATATGTATAAACGAATAAAAGAATTTCTATTAGAATAAAAACATTTGCTACAAACCAAAACTAAGTCAGTGATTTGAATAACACATAATATCAAATACTAGAAATTATTAATTAATATTAATATAAATTTTCCATCGGCCCGTTTGAATACATTTCTAGGGGTTCTAGGGTAAAAATATTATCTACTACCTACGCTGTAGGAAGATTTTATTTGATTAGGTTCCTTTTTATTTACAGATTGCAGCCAAAATCATATTACCTACGAAATAAGATACTTATCTCGTAAAATAAATTGTCGTCTCGCTTCCTTTAACTCAACTAAATCTAGAAGCTCCCGAAGTATATTTTCATCTCCCGCGTAGGTACCTACATATACACGCATCTAGTCTACATGATTATTTACGCACGCAAAGCCGCTGTTTCTCTTCGGTTTTTACATGTGTTATAAGTAGGTACATACAGTCAGGTACATTTTCGCAGTCTATTCTGGTGTTCTTATGGGTCATTCCCAGTTTTCACTCCCATTAATGACCCCAATGGTGATAACTGGGAATTATTTTTAGAATGTGTCTCTACGTACTGGTGACAAATTGGAATAATGACGATTTCGTCGATGGCATTAAAAGATATCCAATGGAACTGGCTCTCGAGAACTGTTGTCGAAGGAAAAGATACAACTCTGTGCAGTAAACTATAAGTACATAAAATGAGCTTTATGAGACAACCGTTGTGCCTCTGGGTGTAGAGCAACTAAAGACTATTAAGCCGACTGTAAATAAACCTCTATCTATTTTACTCGAACCTCCGGATAATCTTTATGGATGTCTACAGAAGCCGAAGTATTTTTTTAGGGAAATTTCAATTTTGTTGCTAGGTTAATAAGAACTCTGGAATACTTACCTAATACGGATGTCTGTACATCGCTACACTGATTACCTATGATTTTTGATATAAGTGATTTTATATTAAACTACATGAGTTATCAACGGCTGAATACTGCTTTGTTTCTATTTAGGTACTTACTTAGATCTTATGCAGACATTAATAGGCCCAGAAAAAAGCACGCGTGGTATCCGACTGCTGATCCGTGAATTGTCCAATTAATTAAATACAATCACGGGTAACTTGCTTATCACCATCTTATCATAAGTGTCTATCTCTAAAGTCAGATCATTTCTACTTGCTAATCAAATGCGTTATATCTTCTATTCCTTGGCTATCGCCAATACTTGTAAAGTGTTAGATTGCAACCAGTAATAGAGGAATAGCACAGAAAAGATGGCTTAGGCACTGGCCTGCTCTATTGGTGGCGTTGCAAACGATCACGAAATGATATCACTATATATAATTTAGCCAGAGAGCTGGCAAATAGGTTTATTTCTCATGATAAAAGACGCGCTAAATGCACCGAAATCTCAGCGACACCTCTTCAGTGATGTATGGACCCCTCGTGTTACTTGACGCGTCATTTGCCATGTTTTTTTCCAAGGAAAATGGGAAATGGTACTCTCCCGAGAATTACATAATAAGAAGTAGACGTGATCCATGTTTCTCGTACTCTGAGTTGAATTTGATGAAGTAAGTGAAAGCTTTACCGTTCCTTATTCTGTGATTTTAAGGCTCGAGTATTATTTTCAAAATCTAAGCAGGGTGCTCATGTCATAATGATTACTACGTAGGTAAACCTTATCCTTAGTTAACTTAAAGTAGGTAAGGTAAGACATTATAGTGAACCGGTATTGAATATCACCTATACCTATAGCTAGTAAGTATGTGAAGATCGGTCGATAACAGCTCTACCTAATTTAGCTGAACCAAACTGCGTGCGCCCGAAAATAAACAACGTCGATAACTAACTAAAAACCTCTCCTCTATAATTAAAAACCTAAATATAAACAGTTCGTAATATAATGGAAAAGTAGTGCTTTGATAATTGTATTATAAGTACCCACCTACTCACTGAATGGGCACAATATTCACCTCTTTGAACTAGAGGGGTCACTAGTTAAAATAATGACCACCGTTTAATCCCCTGCCGAAGCATAAAAGTTAATTTTTATTTGCTTTGCAGTAATTATAAAGCTTAATTATTATTGTAAGGCTGTGGTTAGTTGACGTCCTATGTAAAGTATGTCGCCCTTGACTCCACTTGGGATGGTGTGACCAATGGTTATAATTTTATTCCATACTAGAAGCACCTCGCGGTTTCACCCGCGTTAGCTACTATCCCGCGGGAACCATTATTTTTTACGGGATAAAAGGTAGCCTATGTGTACCGGGGACAGCATAGCTTCCCAACAGTGAAAGAATTTTTCAAATCGGTTCATTAGTTTCGGAGTCTATTCATTACAACCAAACAAACAAAGTTTTCCTCTTTATAATATTAGTATAGAAAATTAGTTATAGGTAGGTAGGTAGGTATATACAAACTGATATGATGAGCTCGAAAATGATGATAAACTTTTTTTTTCAATAATTTAACATTTTTTTACAATAATTTAACAAATTTGTAAAAAGGGAACAAAGTAATATTAAAGTGCTAAAATGAAAAATTCATTAAATAAAATGCAGAGGTGTACCGCACTAGTACCCGGTTTCTATTGGACAGTTAACTTTGAAAACCATTAAGGGTATTGCTATCTTTGTCATTTGTTTAGTATCAGATAGAGACAACAATAGACGTATTCGTACCTAAAAGTTAACTAGGGGTCTAGAAATCGGACCTAAGTCATGCCTGTTGCAGTAAACCGTTAAAAATATACAAAATGACTAAAAACATTAACATAGAAGGTATTGGAGAACATCAGTGACTTGAAGTTAAGTTCTGTTTAAAATGAAGTAAACATCGAATTGTGGTTACTAAGTATAATTATGTTGGGTAGTAACTAATTATTTAAAAAATACCTACTTACCTAGGTACTCCTAGCGGTGATAACATAATAATAAACATAATAATATAAATTACTAGTTGGTGCCCGCGACTTCGTCTGCGCAGGATTAGTATTTAGATCAGCTTTTAATTATTAGCGTGACGTAGAAACGTTATGTCATTAAAATCACACATTTTTATGTTTCACTGTTTTGGCTATAATGGCTTACACATAAGATATAGATAACGGGGGTAGGTCAGGTGACTCGTCATCAGAGTGGTCGGACATAGCGAAGATCCAAAATTAGACTCACAACACTTGGTACACTTGTTCGTTTAATCAATACCACAAACAGATTTAGAATTAGCTTAAGGATTAATCAGATTAATCAAGATTGGAGACGCGGTGAGTTCGATGCCACGTGGTGTTCGCACGACCGTTCGCTCTCGCCCTTCAATCCAGAATGGCGTTGTTCACTCTGGTGTCGGCTGTCTAACGTTTTAACCGTCAAACGTCACCACCATGACGGAACTGTCGCTGTCAACCTAACGTACGTCACCACTGGCATCGACCACACCCAAGCAGCCTGCTTGGCGTTTCCAATAGATGGCAACATAGTGCTGGCGCGGCGACACGGCCATCCCGACGACTCACACGTCCTCGTGTGGGAGGTCTGAAACAAGGATAGCTTCGCACAGTAAATCTTCTTCTGCTCGGCCTTCCTGGCCTGCAAATAAAACTAACGTGTCAAAAGAGATCAAAACATTTTATTTCCATAAACACAATTGGATTCACATTGACTACAGATAACAACAATGTACAGCGTAAGCTAAGTGTCAATCATTACTCTTTAAATTTTCAATAATCACTGTTCATCAAAGAAGTCAGTTCATCCATCGGCGTTGTCTGTCAGTATGCAATACTCTACATAAATCGTCATTATCATGCCAATCACGTAGGCTACCACCATCTGGTACCCAGAACTTCACAGTACGCTGTCTCCATCTAACAACACCTTAGATGACCTCCATCTAGTACCAAGTTCCAACAACACACTGGGTGACCTCCATCCGGTACCCAACTCAACAACAATAACAACAACAACTCGTTGCCTCCCTTCGGCAGTTCCAACAGCGACCGCTTACATCTCCAAGCCATTCGCACGCCACTCACGGTCGTGGCCGAACTGCGACGGGAAATCGAGCCCGATTTTACGCCTACGCCTACGAATGACTGGAGGTGCAGGCTATCTGAGCGACTTGCATACTACAACTCATGACACGATGGTCCTACCTCTTCGTCATCGTCAGGTGTTTTCTCGTCAATGATAATAGAGTCAGAGTCTTTGTCGTCGATATTGTCACTGTCTGGCATTTCACGTAAACGGTCATGCGCGTATTTGTACGTTCGATTTGAATTGAGAGCCTTAAGAACGTAGCGATCGCCGTCTAATACCTCGGTAACTTTGAAAGGACCTCTATACTTGGGATCGAGCTTCGTTTGATTTCGTTCTTCATTTTGTAATAAGACAAAGTCTCCTATAGAGAAGGGTTTTACCTTAGCTTTAGTAGAATCAAATCGTGACTTGTCTGTTTCAGATACCTTTTGCATATTCTCTATGGCCTGTGACCTAACCTGCTCAATATCGACTTCCAATTCATCGCTACCGGTCATCAAAACGTCTAATGGTCTCGCAACTCTGCCTATGAGTAGTTCTAACGGACTTGCCTTTGTGACTCGATTCATGCTACAGTTAAGAGCTAGCTGCACGTCAGGTAGAGCATCTTGCCACGAGCGGTTACTCGTTTCTATGGCAGTGAGCATATTCTTCAGGGTACTCATGACGCGCTCTACTTGGCCATTGGCACGGGAACTACCGGTCGCTATCAAGTGAAGCTTAATGCCGACAGAATCGCAGTAGTCTTTAAAATCCCTGCTAGCAAAGCATCGTCCCTGGTCGGCGATCAAACGATATGGGGCACCAAACAATGCGACACTAGCTTTTAAAGCCTTAATACTACTAGGCGTGTCAATATGGAGTGTGTGATGGAGCAATACGTACTTGGTAAAAGCATCAATGAACACAAAGACGTATTCCTTTCGGTCATTCTTACCGCTCAGTTTACCAGTGGCGTCGACGTGTACCGTATGCCAGGGTATTGCTACCTTTGGGATGGGGTGCATTTCAGCCTGTACCTTACCAGAGTGTGATTTGGAGACCTTACAGGTGATACAATTATCTACGAACTTCCTTACAAACTTTGTCATGTGTTCAAACCAATAAAGTTCGTAAACCTTTTCTAGAGTCTTTTCCCAACCCAAATGCAGCAATCCTTCATGCACGTTATTAATAACGGACCATCGGAATGATCTGGGTATAATTGGTAAGCATTGTGATTTACCTTTTCGTTGGATTTTGCGGTACAAGATGCCAGAACGGAGCTCGTACGTCTTAGCAACGTCAGGAGGAAGTTTGTTATCTTTCAAATCAGTTATCAACTTTGATAACTCACCGTCTTTGAGCTGCTCTGCCATTAACCAGTTGTCAGTGACTTGCGCTACATTAATTTGTTTGGACTCCACCTTACCAACCTGTGCACTCTCATTGTCTGTTGGCAACGGATTTCTCGAGAAGAAATCGGCGTGCGTCATTCGTTTACCACTGCGATGAACGATATCGAAGTCAAATGACTGCAGGAACGCCCACCATCTGTGTACACGTGGTGTCATATCTAGTTTCTTGCGAGTAGCCTGGAGTGAGCTACAGTCAGTCACCACGTCAAACTTACGGCCGTGTAAGTAATGGCGAAAATGTTTTACCGCATTAACAACGGCGAGGGTCTCCAACTCGTAAGAGTGATATTTGGACTCCGTGGCTGTAGTTCGCTTACTGAAGTAGGCCACTGCATGGGACTTACCTTCCTTTAACTGAATAAGTACCGCACCGTATCCGATAGCGCTCGCGTCAGTGTGCAGCTCTGTTTTAAGAGCCGGATCGTAGATCATGAGTACCGGTTCGCTAGTGAGGATTGAGATTACCTGCTGCCGAATAGTCTCGTGCTCAGGTTTCCACACTATCTTACCATTTCCAGAGGTTAAGGCATATAAAGGTGCCATAATCTGCGAGAATCCTGCCACAAATTGACGAAAATACGACGCCAAACCAATGAACTGTCGTAACTGTGTTACCGTCTGTGGTGGTGGTAGCGCAGTTAAAGCGTTAATCTTGCGCGGGTTAGGCCTTAATTGTCCTTCACTAACTTCGAAACCGAGATATTCTACCTTTCGCTTCAAAAAAGCACATTTTTTGAAGTTCAACGAGAAACCTTTTTCAGTGAGAACGCCAAGCACTACCTGAAGACGCTCTAGAGCTTCTTCCACTCCGCTAGCTATGATAAGGACATCGTCCATGTAGACCACGACAAAAGTATTAACAAGATCCCCAAGAGCATGAATAAGAGCCCGTTGAAAAACAGACGGAGCGTTTCGAAGACCAAATGGCATTGTTAAATATTCGAACTGGCCATCAGGTGTTACGAAAGCAGTTCGTTCAACGGACTCCGGGTCAATAGGAACTTGGTGGAAGCCAGATGCCATGTCAAGAATCGAGAAAACATGCCCCCCATACAACCTACCTATTTGATCCGATATGAGCGGCAAAGGGAACCGATCTGGTACCGTATTGTCGTTTAGTTCGCGATAGTCCACACACATTCTATCTGTACCGTCCTTCTTTTTCACTAGAAGTATGGGACTTGCAAACGGTGACGAGCTACAGCGAATAACCTTAGCCCTAAGCAGTTCTTGAATCTTGTCACTTACAATCTTACGTTCGTCAGGGCTTAACCTATAAGGTCGACGATTGACGGTTTTGTGGGGGTCTATAAGGCGTATTTTCATGGGTTCAGTATTTGCGGGGGAGGTAGGTATGCCAGTTATAAAAGTGTTCTCAAAGGACTTTAAAACGTCTAACAGTTGAGCTCTCTGTTCAAATGGAACGTCAGTGTCTACTAGGTTAAAGTCGATTTTGACGTCATTATTAACATTACATACTTCAACCACTTTTACTTTCTCAAATCGTAATTTATCAAATGTCATGTGGACCGCTAACCCAAGTGCCAGAACTTCTCGTCCAATCATAATGTCATGTCGCAAACAATAGTCGGGTAAAACATGTAAAAGAATTTCAAAAGTTATCCCGTCAACTTCAACATTGGTCAAAATCTGATTAGTCGAGCTTACACTAGTCTGTCCAATACCAGTCATAATCACATTGTCACAAAGTCGTTTACCACGAAATTTATTCGAAACAGACTCTTTGATCAATGAGCATTCAGCTCCTGAATCGTAATTAAAAGCATACAGCTCACCAAAATGACGCAAGGATCCAGCTGGTGTTTTCACGGTGCAGACGTCCACACGCTTCTCTTTGACAGGACCGGTTGCAGAACTTCGGCTCGCCTCATGGGTGCTCTGCTCCGGACAGTTGGACGCATAGTGCCCTTGACGATGGCACCGAAAACAAGTAATCCAATCGGCTTTTCCAGTTGACTGGCTACCCGTACTGCTGCTGTTGTTGTTCACCGTCTTCGGCTTCATATCCCTGGAGATGCGGCAGTGCATCGACTTATGTCCTAGTCTTCCACAGTTAAAGCATTTCATGGCAACATGTGGTCCATTTAGTCGAGGTTTCTTCGTATCCGGACCCTCACATCCATCATTAGGTGTAACGCTCCTCTTGAGGAATGAAACAGCATTAAGTTCCCTCTGCATTTCCTTGCGGGTTTTAATATCCGTAGTAAACGACAATCGTTGAACTCGGGGATCATTCTTCGCAACATGAGCTAAAACCGTGGCGATAGCAATCTGCTCTGTGGTTAGGCCGTTCCATCTGGACATTAAGGACGTCATAAGAGTAGCAGCATATGCAGCCAGGCATTCATTTTCTTTGGGCTTTTTATTGTTTAAGTTAATGAGAAAGGAGGCAGTAGTCTCCCGATAATCGTACCTTGCCAGAAAAAGTTCTTTGAATTCGCTCCACGTCATACTGGGGTAGGATATCGACGATAACCAGTTTGAGGCTTCCCCTTTGAGTGCGCGGCTCAAAGCAATCATAAGTGACGCGCCTTGATGGTGTTTATCAGCCACACACATGTCCGCAGTTGCAAGCCAGGCGCGCGCATCAACGTCTCGTTTCTCCGGGTCAAAGTCTGGAAATCGTACGCTGCCGCTGGTGGATGATGCCGGCGTTTGCATGGCTTGTATAAGCGCAAGAAAATTGCGATTCTGCAGTTCTAGTAATTGATGCCATTTTCCTTCGCTATCATCTAAGTTAGAAACACGTGCTTCGTTGTGATTTTTGCCCTTATTTACCTCATTTCTCGCTCCATGTGGGTCGTTTGGTTCACATCCCACTTCTGATAACGGGGGTAGGTCAGGTGACTCGTCATCAGAGTGGTCGGACATAGCGAAGATCCAAAATTAGACTCACAACACTTGGTACACTTGTTCGTTTAATCAATACCACAAACAGATTTAGAATTAGCTTAAGGATTAATCAGATTAATCAAGATTGGAGACGCGGTGAGTTCGATGCCACGTGGTGTTCGCACGACCGTTCGCTCTCGCCCTTCAATCCAGAATGGCGTTGTTCACTCTGGTGTCGGCTGTCTAACGTTTTAACCGTCAAACGTCACCACCATGACGGAACTGTCGCTGTCAACCTAACGTACGTCACCACTGGCATCGACCACACCCAAGCAGCCTGCTTGGCGTTTCCAATAGATGGCAACATAGTGCTGGCGCGGCGACATAGATATATACTATGGCGGGCTTTTTTGTAGAACTTTTTAAGATAAACATTTCCATCATACATTACATATGTATAGCTCTAGAAGTTTTGGCAGCGCACACCTGAATAGCGCGCAGATGGTAGATTTTTTCCTACTTACTTGACACTTATCGTCATATTTTAGAAAATTCACACAATAGCTGTATAAATTGTAGCCTATGTGTTATTCTGATGTATAAGCTATATTATTGTAAAGTTTCATTAAAATCCATTCAGTAGTTTTTACGTGAAAGAGTAACAAACATCCATCCATCCATCCATCCATCCATCCATCCATTCATCCATACTTACAAACTTTCGCGTTTATAATATTAGTAAGATTGCACAAAATAAAATTGTAAAACCTACTGTTTTGTTATCATATTATAGCTAAATATAGTTATAATACCATCGATGTTCAATTCTCGAAAAAACAGCAGCGGAGGGTAGTTGCTACTCGACTACCGATGCACCGCGCACTTGTAGAAAACTGGAGAGTGTCAAAGATACCGCCGCTCGCGGCAAATCGTATAGTTATCGGTCGAATGCTGTGGGAAACGAATCTTCCTGCTTTTTGCGTGTGTTACATATTTTATTATACAACTAAGTGAAATCCTACAGACAATAATATTTAGTAGCCGGCTGGTGACCGATCGCAGGTGGTGGCTCATCGAGCGCTTGCAGCAGTCCAAGGTAAGTGAGTGCATTATATTCGCTGAAGCCTACGTCGAGTTTATGAACATCTCTTTTTTCTTAAGCTTATTACCCAGTCTATCAGGAAACACCTGTTTCGGTTGGTGCGGATTCTACACTTTTTTTTTTTTTTGACCCGGGAAATGCCTTGTGGTTATGATGTGTATGATGAAAATGGCCGGGTGGTTATGTGGGGCTCCCCCGCCCTTGAGGAGGACGGGTATACCCACTAAAACCCCGGGATGTTCCATCGGCTAGCCATGGGAGCAGAGTCGCGGGGCCGTTGTGTTACTCTCCGCAACTCTGCTCTAGCCTCGTCCGCCCGTGGGCGGACCCGCTTCAGGAGGGACGCGCTGGAACATTTGGCGCGTCCCCCGGCCGTGGAGGACCCCCTCAATTAAGAGCAGGGGCACCAGCTGCCCCCGCAACTGGCACCCCGGGTCCTCCAAGCGGAGACGGAGTGCGGGCCCTGTTGGCCCGCCTCCGTATCCGCGCTCTCCGGAGCGGCAGGGAGAGGGGATCCTGTTCCCTCTCCCGCTCCTCGGTCTCCCTCTGTGACATGACCAGCTCACAGAAGGAGACCACCGCCTCCCAGGACCCCTCGTCGGCGACCATCTTAGATATGATGGTCGGCAGCGAGAGGTCCGCCCCCACGACCGCGACGAGGGCTCGCCGCGGTTCCGCCGCTCCGGGGCACGCCTCCAGAACGTGCTGCGCCGTCTCCTCCCCGCAGCCGCACTGGTGGCATGCCGGGGAGGCTTCTCTCCGGGCCACATTATGCAGGTACCGGCCAAAACACCCATGGCCGGTGAGTATCTGCGTGGCCCGGAAAGTGAGGGCTCCGTGCTTCCTCTTCACCCACTCCGGGAGGAGGGGCTTGAGGGCCTCCAGAAGCCGGTGAGCGCCAGCCCCTCTTCTTGCCGGCCCCGTCAGGAGCCGGTCCCGCCAGACGACCACAGCGAGGTCCCTGGCGTTTTGGCGCCACCGCACCACCTCTTGTGGGGCGGGACGGAGGTCCCGCTCCCTGGCCCGCGCTCTCCGCCAGAAGACCGAGGACAGAACCTCGGCCTCCATGTCCCATGGCAGGGACGCGGCGAGAGCGCAGGCGACCTCGTGTGAGAGTGTGCGGTAGCCCCGACACACTCCCACCGCCATGGCCCTCTGGGCCGCGACCAGGACGGCGGTCTCTCGAGCGTCGAGAGACCCCGCCCAGATCGGGGCCCCGTAGAGGGCCATCGAGCGTACCACCGCCATGTAAAGGCGGCGGCAGCTCCCATCACCTCCTCCCAGATTGGGGAGGAGGCGGCTCAGGGCGGCCGCTGTCCCCGTTAGCTTCGGGGACAGCTGCCGCAGGTGGGCCCCAAAGCGCCACCTGCTGTCGAGGACGACGCCGAGATACTTTAGCGTCGTCCCGACAGCGATGGCGGTCCCTCCGACCACGATCTGCGCCCCGGCTGGGGGCGCCCTCCGAGGCCCATGAAAGCAGATGGCCTCGGATTTGTGGAGGGCCACCTGCAGGCCCAACCGCCGAATTCTGGCAACGACCGCTGCCACTCCAGCCGTCGCCAGGAGCGCCGCCTCGCGGTACGTCGCCCCCCGGGCGGTCACCAGCGTGTCGTCGGCGTAGCACGTGACGCCGACGCCACGCAGGTTCGCACACCGGAGCACCCAATCGTACCCGAGGTTCCAGAGCAGGGGTCCAAGCACGGACCCCTGTGGAACACCTCGGGTAACGGCGCTCCGTCCCGCCCCCTCCCGCGTGGGGAAGACCACCTCCCTGTCGGAGAGGTAGTCCCCCACAAGGCGCTGGAGGTACCGGGGCACATTGTGGTGCCCCAGCGCGCCGCGAATGACGCTCCAGGGGAGGGTGTTGAAGGCGTTGGCGATGTCGAGCGACACCGCCAACAAGACCCCACCCCCGGAGCACGCCTCCTCCGAGAGGTCGCGGACGACGGCGATTGCGTCCACCGTGGACCGACCTCTCCGGAACCCGAACTGGTTCGACGCCAAGTCCGGGCCCTCCCCCTCCAAGTGCCTGACGAGGCGGGAAGCTACGACTCGCTCGAGGAGCTTCCCCGCCTCGTCCAGCAGCACGATCGGCCGATAGCCAGCCGGCTCGTCCGCAGGACGCCCGTCCTTTCGCAGCAGGACGAGCTTCCCCCTCCGCCACCGCCCGGGGAATCGACCCTCCCGGAGGCAGCGGTCGAATAGGGACCTCACGCGGGGCTCGAGGGCGTCCATCGCGAGGGCCCACGCGCGGCCGGGTATGCCGTCAGGCCCCGGCGCCGTGTTTTTGGCCCTCATCCGCATGACGGCCGCCTCGAGCTCCCCGCCAGAGACCTCGGGCACCTCCTCCTCGTCCCAGGTCACCGCTCGTGAGGCCGCCATGGTGGGAGGGACAAAGTCGGTCCCCGGGGCTCCGGGGAACAGTCCCTCGACCACCCGCCGGAGGACGTCCGGCTGGAGAGTGCTGGTGGCAGGGGGGGCCCAGGGGCGCAGCTTTTGCCGCGCCAGCCTGTACGGCCGCCCCCACGGGTCCCCCTCCAGCGACTCCAGCAGCTGCCTCCAGGCAGCCGCCTTGGCCTCGACGATGGCGACGCGGAGGGCCATGGACGCCTCTCTGTATTCGGCGTAGAGGGCGTCCAGCGTCGCCGCCTCCCGTCGCCTCCGCCGCCGGTGAATTCTACACTTTCATAAGTCTACACTTGGATTCTACACTTCACTTGGATTACACACGGATTCTACACTTGCCATAAGTCTATGTTAGTCTAATTTTATTTTTGTAAGCCTCAGTCTCAAAGTAATTTTCCATTGCTTTGGCTGTTGATTTTTTTGTTATAATTAACTTCCTGTTATGATTTAAAATGCCATTGTTTATTACAAACAAACAAAAATGAACTTCTGTTAACCTCCCACACTGCTGTGGAAATTCGCTTCGAACCGAATTGGAAATCCAATTTAAATAAACTCAAGAGTATAAAAGTGTGGGTATGTAAGGTAGATTTCAGAGTAGCGGTAACCAGGAGTTTTTTGGTATTAATTAATTCTGGACACATTGCTCGCCACCAATGCACAAATTACATGATATTTCAAGTCAAACTAGGTCTTTTAAGTTTTAGGTTTTTTTTAACGTGTAGGGAAATATGTATTCTTATAATTACTTATCTAATTTAATTCGATACACACAGAAACTAGGTACTCAAGTCTTACACACTTACCAGCGCGTGTCTAATTAGGTTTTATCCGAAGTTTTTCTTATTCTTTATTCTTATTCTTATACTACTAACTACTTAACACTTATAAGTTTATAATGTAACATTGGAATCTACCATCACCTTATTATGCCTATAATGTATATTCCCCGTACAAAGATCAATCAGATTTTCCATTAGTGCGCAGGCAGAGGCACCTCCAAAACAAAGCATTACCGAGTTCGTTAAAACATTCTTTTTACTTGTTTAAAATCGGTTACATTTTTTGATAGGCCCCCCTTTCCTTTCCTTTAACAGATTACAGTTCATTTGAGGTACAAAGAGACATGGTCTGGTTCGTTGGTTCTGAAAGAAAAATGAAATAAGTAATCCGTTTTTTTGTGCACTGACGCGTGCGAGCGTAAATAGCGGTTGTGGTAATTAGGGCCGATCGAGTTAGATTAGTTTGACGCTTTACATGTTGTTAAAGTAAACTTTATAACTTTTATACTATGAACAATTAACATTTAATAATAACTTTCATAAGTATACGTACGTATTATGAAAAAAGACGGGTTTTATAGTCGGATGGAATTTTTTTAACCTTTTTAAGTAAAACTGTTTGTTGGAATATGTTTGTTGCTAGGTACATATTATAATATTATGCCAACGTTTGCTAAATTAAATAGTCCACGATTTACGTAATAGTACTACGTAATAGGTAGTACGTGTCTGTGCGTCACAGATAAAGAATTATTGTGGGTTGTGCATAAAAAGAACGGGGACCCCAGCTTTTATATGGCTAATGTTTTGAACTTTTCATTTAGGTATACTAAAATATTTTTTTTGTATCGTTACCATAGGTACATACCTGCATTTTATCTTCAGCCAGCATTTTTCGTACGTTCAGGCAATTTACAACACATGTCATGTTGTCGATAGTGCGTTTTATCACAGAATACCAAAAGCTTATTTGCCTATATAGGTACTTAGGTAGCCTATATGCAATACATTTACGGAGTGGAACTGTACCGCTATCGAAATTATGCATAATTTATTACACTATACACATAATAATAATAAGTCCTATACTTTAAAAAGCAGTAGACGTCCTTTTACTATCGGCAGGGCCGTCAAGTGTAAAAACACGCTTTTTAAAATAGCATTCCGTATTTTTCATACCATCATCATTATTCAGAAGTAAAAGATCCGCCCTTTTATAGGTTCGTATAAACAAAGTATCATTTATCTCATGTTGAGTTAATACAAAAAGTGTAGAGGTACAGATGCCTTCATGATAGATTCGTCTTGTTTTTATAAGTGTTATTTCGTTATTTATATACCTAGCAATTATAGCTGCGCCATGAAGTGTTTGTTACCCGCTGTTTTCAGTATAAAAACATAGCCATGTGTTAATCCAGCTTTTTAATCCAGTTAATTAGCTACCTCCATATCAAATTTCTTCTAATTTTGTCCAGCCGTTTGACCGTTAAGACGTGACGATCATACAAAGACACAAACTTTCGCCTTTATAATAATACTAGCGGCGCCCCGCGGTTTCACCCGCGTTACATTTACCTACAACACCTATAGGTAGCTATTTGAAAGGTTTGTGCATAATTATTATTATTGTGTCATCATAGTTAGCATCCGGGTACTGGGGCGACTGTCTGTACATTAGTTAGCTTCCGATATCGGTCGCTAAGTCATAACGTACCGAAAATGAAACAGTATGAAAGCCACATAATTATTAAAATTCTCAGATTAAACCGAGATCGAGGGACAAAGTTAAACGTACCTAATCTTACTACAACAATGTGAGTTAGTGTGTGTGTATGTATGTTTGTGAGTCACATAATAACATTTATGGTATAATCTTATCTATGATATATGCCATCTCTATCGCTTTCCCTCTCCTTCTATCTCTATATCTTTCCTTCTCCTTCTATCTCTACATAATATGTCCCTTTCTACTCTCAATCTCTATTTTTCTCCCTTTTCCTCTTTGGATTTCTCTCCCTCTATTTCTATATACCTACTTCCCTCACAATCTATCTCTTTCCCTCTCTCACTCTCTCTCTTCCTAGGTCTCTCTTCCTTTATTTCTACATATTTTCCACTCCCTCTAT
This sequence comes from Hylaea fasciaria, assembly GCA_905147375.1. Classification (NCBI taxonomy): domain Eukaryota; kingdom Metazoa; phylum Arthropoda; class Insecta; order Lepidoptera; family Geometridae; genus Hylaea; species Hylaea fasciaria. Next base: position 9,029,027 of record LR990211.1, on the reverse strand, counting down.
ATCGCCCTCTCACGCTCTCTCTCTCCCTTTATCTCCTTTCCTCTTCCTTTTCTCTCTCCCTCTAACTCTTTCGATCGCTCTCCCTCTATTTCTATAAATGTACCCTCTCAATCTATCTATCTCCCTCTCTCGCTCACTCTCTCTATCTCTCTCCCTCTCTCGCTCTCTCTCTCTCTTCCTAGAATCTATATATTTCCCACTTACTCTATGTCTCCGCCTCACTCTCTAACTCTCCCTTTATCTCCTTCCCTCTCCCTTTATCTCAATCTACATACTTCTCCCTCTATCTCTTTCTCTCTCACTCTATCTCTCTCTCTCTCTCCCTCTATCTCTTTCTTTATCGTGTATCCATTATTATCTATCCCCTTGCCAAATTGCATGACGATCCGTTCAGCCGTTTATTGTGGTCCGTAGGGGGTGCATCTAAAGAATACCTCATCATTTCAACCCCTTGTCTTGCCCCCTTTAGGGATGATTTTGCAAAAAAGCTGAAACCCGTATTTCTTTATTTCTTACCAAAAGCCTAAATATACATTTTCAGATTCCTAGCTTGAAGCATTGTAAATCACTCATACAAACTTTCAACCCCTATTTCACCCCCTTAGAGATTATTTTTTGAGACAAAATATAGCCTATGTCCGTCTCATAGGTCCAGTCTACCCCTATACCAAATTTCATCGAAAACGGTCCAGCCGTTTGAGCGTGAAGAGCTAACAAACATACACACACACACACTCACAAACTTTCGGCTTTATAATATTAGTAAGATTAGTGGGAAGGATAGATGTTTCTTTCAAATCCTGCGACCTAAATTTGACTTTGCTTATGATCACCAGCCGTAAGACTACCACTACGCATAGTATGATGCCTCCCCCATAGAACGCCACAACGAGCGCCTTATGTCGTGGTCGCAATTCGCCACTCAAGAACCTTTGATTCAGCTACCGCTGTTCCCTGTTAGGTTTCTTTTAATACCTTTTTAATATCCTAGAAGAAGGGGCACTGTCTCTATTTTTAGACTAAAGCCAGACCGCATGATCGGGAATTTTGTATGACGCATCTATCGCATCGCATACCGTTTCGCTCGTCTTTAATCCGATTCAGCCGTTTGCAGGGAGTGCCCACCCAGCGGCTTCGGTTATACTACTACAATACTTGTACTATGGACACAGCAAGTCTTACAATATAGATGGAACTCCTCAGCGGTTGCTGGTCTAGCTTTTTGTAGGAGGTATAGTTACTTAGCTTGTAATCATAAAGGATTTAAGTAAGGTGTATACTAAAATAACGTAAATGATGCTGTTTCTATTATTTGTTGAATTTAAATTGATTCTGTTTATTGATTATATTTATTTTAAACAACATTTAAGTCTTAAAGAGAAACTTATGACTACAATAACTTAGGTCTAACTTCATGACTTATAAAGTTGAAATTTTTAATAAATAATGCAGATAACAAGGTTTCATGCGATGTTATACAATAACATACATCAACTTAAGCGTACTTAGTTTAAATTTAAGGAAAATCAGTACCTACGAACAATATTTATTTATCTTTTGTTACTAGTCATGTAATGCAAACAGCAATTAGAATTGTAATAAAATGAGGAAGAATATAAATCGACATAGGTAGGTACCCATAACATAAAGAAGTTATAATACCTCAATAATTATTAAAATTGCAACTTTACATAGGTACAAGAACAATTTATCATTAAATTATTTAACTAACAAGTTTCCGAAAAATCATCTCAGGATAACAATAGAGTTAACAATCATTTAGTACAAAATAAAATGCATAATACTGCATGCTTTGCTTGCAAGATTATAAGTCATTTTACCTTTTAGAATACAAGCTTGGCAATAACACAGAATTACGGTTAAATAAAAACAAGTAGGTTACTACATTTGACTAGGATAATAGATTTTAGAACTTAACAATAGGAACCTATGTTTTCTATAAGAATTAACTTGCCTAACTATTATTATAAACAGTTTCAAGTAAATACAACAAGTAGAAAATTGTTACTACAAACTAGATCGATATACGTCAGGCTGACGTTCATTAACACATTTCAAAGAATCGTTAAAAGTAAATTAAAAATCCAGTTCAAGATTTTAATACAACATCGCCTCTGGAAACTTACGTGATAGTTCAATAAAAACTAATACATAAGTAATAGATTCAGGATATACTAATTACAGAAGTAGGTAGGTACCTACGTAAAATAACGGTAATGAAATTTATAAATAAAAATATATTTTTCTTGTGAAAATTGGCTGGTATTTTCACAAGAAAAATGTGTCATCAAAGTCTATTTGAGAATGCAAATAAGTATAATCAGAAAGTAGTCACAAGTGATTCAAAATAGCTAACAAGAATCGCAAAGATCTACATAGTAATATTAGCTCATACAAAAAGTATCTAATTACATAAAAAGGTACAAATATCTATACAAACACGTAAGTTTCCAAATAGAATAACACATTTAGAGATCGTAATAATTATCGGACTCCTCCACGGAAGCGTCTTCAGACCTTTTGCCTAGTCCAAAGCTGAATCTGTGCAGGTCTCGCTCCCTCTTTCCAAGTCCGAAGTTGAATTTGCTGCTGAGCCGCTTGCCGAGGCCGAAGTTGTAGGATCTGGCGCGCTTGCCGAGGCCGAAGTTGTACAGCGGCAGCCGCTTGCCGAGGCCGAAGTCGTACATTCGAGCTCGTTTCTCCTCCGATGCTTCGTCTTCGGAGACACGCTTCCCGAGACCGAAGCTGTAGGGCCGAGCGCGTTTTTCGTAGCCTAGAAAAGAAGTACCTATTACAATTTAACTGATTGTGTTTGATGTGATGCGTGACCGAAAATGCGTGAGTAAAGGAGTAATATCAGTCTAATAATAAGAGTGATATTTGAGTCTAGGGAAAGTGAAATGGGTGACTGTAATGCTTGTCTCAAGAAATGTTTTATGTAATTGTATAAATATTTATATTCAAATGTCTCTCGGGAATGTCGAGCTTTTAGTTCGAGTAATGTGATCCGTCTTTTTTCTTTCGTACTTCGCTGTTATGTAAGCAGGACTTTAAAGAGGATGTTCTTTCAAATTGGTAAAGACCCAAAAATACTTGCGAGGTTTCAAAATGGGTATTTGCAGCCGATGCCCCACTACGTCAATCGCAGCGCGGAAACAAACTTGCGGCTTGTCCTGGCTTACCAGTTTCATCGTCGTACTGCTCGAAGAGCTCTTGCAGCGCCGCTTGGTCCAGATCATTGGTGATGTCTTCGGATTGGTCCTCGTCTACTGACCGCTTGCCCAGCCCGAAGGAGTAGGGGCGAGACCTGGATACAAATAAGATGAGAAGAATAACAACATGGATAGGTAAACGCTTAAAGAACTTAAGGAATGAGGAGACAGGGTTTTAGAAATTGATGAAAATGTGTGCTAATAACCACTATGCCTGGTTTCTGAGGCCCTAGTTAACTTTGACAGGCAGACAAGTCCATGTTTGTCTCTATGTGGCGCGAAACAAATGACAAAGACAACAATACACTTATCGGTTGGTCAAAGTTGACTAGAGGCTCAGAAAGTGGACACGAGTGGAGTGCCAGCACGGTTGGAGAACATCGCGAGAAGCCGGAACGGCAAGACAAGCTTGACTGTGTATATAGCCTAGTATAACCCCTATGTTTTGAGAAATGTGAGTTCAAGCAAGACTTGAGCCTGACGCCCTATCTTACCCTAGCGTAGCGAGGACGGCAGCTGGTTCACGACTTACCTCTTGCCCAATCCGAAGTTATAAACCGGCAGCCGCTTATACTCCGACACATAGCTGTATGCCCGCTTGCCCAGGCCGAAGTTGTAGTGCGGGGACCTCTTCTCCAGGGCCGCCACGTGGTCCTGCAGCTCGGGCGGGTCGTGGATGTGCTGGGTGTCGTGGTCTCCGCTCTGAGCGCCGCTCTGCACCCTCTCGGGGGCGCACAGTGCCGCCCCGATCACCAGGAAGCAGACGGGCAGGGATGTGTACAGCATACTGGAATACATTTTAAGTTAGTTTTAGGGAAAATTGGTGACATTGACGTTCATGGTCTGTTGTTGAGATTCAAAGATGGGAGCGTGGGGGCGTGGTAATACCACAACCTAAGAAAGCTTCCTTTTGCTGCGATAAATGGTAATACATTTGGTTCTGCGGACTTAGCCTATGATATAGAGACGTGGAGTTATATCTTTCATTTTTCTTTTTTCTGTTTATATATAACAATATTTGAGAATATAATTTAAGTGGTAGCAATATTAGTGAGTTAGGAATAAACAGGCTATAATCCACCACGGAGGGCCGGTCCCGTTTGGTGGATGACATGCCTCGAATAATTCTCGGGCATGTGGGTCATGTTGTTTTCCTTCACCGAAAATCGAGTTGTAATTACGTACATAATTATGTTTGTAACAGAAACACATTAGTAATTACCCGCACTGGGATTTGAACTCGCTGCCCTCTTGCTTGGAAGGCAGACACACAGGTTTAAAGGTAAAGAAAATCGTTTATAAAAATAAAATAAAAAAAAATAAAATTAGCCTTTATTGCTGTTAAAAACTTACAAACCATTGATTTTACTAGTTAATACAGATCTATCTTAACTTGTTAATATTTAAGTTTGTGTGTCGGCGTCCAGTTCGATAACAGCTTGTCTTTCGACATAGGCCTCCTCTAAAGATTTCCATTTCTCTCTGTTTTTTGCTACTCGGATCCATTCTGGGCCAGCCACTTTTTTGATGTCATCCTCCCATCTCTTCGTTTGTCGCCCTTTGTTCCTTTTACCATCTCTTGGGTACCACTCTGTTACAATTTTCGTCCATTTCTCTTGTTTTTCCCTTAACATATGTCCGGTCCATCTCCATTTCTGTGTTCGATATACTGATTGTGCCTGTGTGAATTGTGTTTTGTTTTTTATTTCTGTCAGTCTAACTTTGTCTTTTCTCTTCACCCCGATTACACTCCTCTCTACACTATTTTGGCATACGTTTATTTTATTTGCTAACCTTTCTGTTAATGCCCAAGTTTGGCAGCCATAGGTTAAACATGGCAGAATGCACATATTGTAAACTTTTCTTTTTGCTTTAAATGGCATGCACCTATCTTTCATAACTTCACTTAATGACCAGTATCTTTTCCATGTATTGGATATCCTCCTATCGACTTCCTTGTGCATAGTTTTAGTATGTGATATTAACTGTCCTAAGTATATATATTCGTCTACGTATTCTATTTCCTGCATGTTTACTGTGATCTTTTGTGTATTTGGGGAGTTAGTCATAACTTTTGTTTTTGTGATGTTCATTGTTAGACCTGCTTCTGCACTCCGGTCTGATAGCTGTTGTAACATTTGTTGTAATGCTCTGGGACATTCCGAAAACAGTATCTGATCATCTGCGAAACGTAGAAAATCGTTATATTTGATAATAATTTTATAAAATAAACTTTTAAACAGTTTCGATAATCTATCAAACCTCAACGGGTTACGCCGCCACCTATCCGACCTTTGTAAAATGTCCCAAACGTGATGAGCCCTTTATCAATCCTATACACATAAAAGATTGTTTTACAAACCAACGCCACAATATTTTTTTAGGATGATGTGATAATCCACTTATAGATGGTGTTTGTTTTTCTGAAAGGGCAATGAAGTCTTATTATATTTGGTAATATTTCTTAGGAAACTTATAGCACCCTCAACTTCTATAATAAGTAGATAAAGGTTGAAAAAGCAATGCAACAATAAAACACAAGTCGATTTTTGAGACTTCGTTATTTTATGTGTAGGTAGGTAAAAAGTCAAGGCATACCTATATTGTAAATAGGCAATAAATCGCACTTTTACAAGTCAACTACTCATTTACCATTCATTAACCATGACAGTATAGTTTACCTAACATTCACCCTGTAAATAAATATTTTCGCCTCTTTACAAAGTTACAACCTGGTAAAAATAAACAGCTATTCGTATATAAATACATTTTCTTTTATGTTATACTTTGGTCTTATTTGCATACAAAGTAATGTCAAAATATATATAGGTATATTTACTTACTGTATTGTTATGTATTTTTCTAAATGTCAGACAGCTACACAACAAAAAATAAACTCACCAGACCAGACAGTCAATCCTTCGAGCAAACTATATCTCCGTTACGGGGACAAGGGCACGGAAATTAATGACGTTCCGTTGTCCCCATAAAAGGGACACGGCTTTCGGGGACACCGGGACTACATCAAACAGGCGGATGTCATGAAAGGCACCACGATCCGTCCCACTCAGGGTGCACATTCGGTCCGGTTAGTGCGTAGGGGAAAAGGGTCTTAATTCGTACCGGACTTCGGAGTTTTGGGACAGAGATGTAAGTTAGTGGCTTCCGGGAATTTCGGACTTGGGGAACAGTGTATAAGTCATCTTGGCAGTTTGATATGTCTTTATGGTCGACCACTTAGCGGGGAGTGGGTTTGCGTAAACACCCGCTGAAAAGTACTGCTTTATTCACAAAAAATGCCAGAACTGAAATTTCCGTTAAGAAAAAAATTGTCCATCGTAGGTACCTTTACTATTTTTTGTATGTTTGTAATAAACATAATCATCAGTTGTATGAACATTATTATTAAGTTAATTTTTATTATTAAGTAAATTTTGTATCTCCTAGTTCAAGGAATTCAAGGAAAACTAATATCTAAATACAAGCGTTTGCCTACGGTAAAGTTTTATATTATGAGGATATAATCAAGCTTTGCGAACCAAAAAATAAGGTATTTACCTATACTCATATCATCAAAAATAGGTAGGTACTTACTCTAAGAAAATAAAGGATTTGTATAAAACACAAGATTAGGTACTTATTATAGTAAAGTTGTACCTAATACGCATATCAAATAAGTACCTACCTAGGATAATATTTCATTTCTAAAACCAGACCAATATTATTTTGTATGTGGTAGTTAGGTATTAGATGTATATATAAAACTATAAAATGAAATAGATCTGAAATTACAAAACAAATTGCAGAACATGGCATCGGTACCGGGGGGATATAAATTATACAAAAATGTTAATGCCCCACATTTATTGGGACACCTTGTATACATGATAATAACAGCTCGTACTTATAGACTAGGTCTTTAGACGGGCATAATAATAATAATTATATTATTATCCTAGTATCTGTATTAATTCTGATATTACCAATCACGCCAGATTGTGTCTGATGAGTGCCTCTTTCCATTAGTAAGAAGCAATCATTAGTAATTTCATGTTCGTATATTTCCTTCGCTATTTTTTGTATGATTGGCGGACTATATTGACGGGTAATAAAAATGGCCGTGTATCTTAATATTTGAAGAAGATGATCTGCGGCCTTGCCTAGTCATGAACAAAGGAATTAGATCGGTTTAGTGGAAATCGAACTCGATGGTAAGTGTTCTTGGTATGTGTGTGTACAGCTGACATGAATACTGTAATTGACTTGGATAACGATGTAACTGGTTAGAAGATAAGTACGAGTTCCCTTCAAAACAGTAGCAATCTAGAGGGACGATGATCAGGACCAACCTGAAGACTCTTGTGAGCATTAGGTAGAGATTAGGTATTTAGAAATTTAATATTTCCTATTAATTGACATTGATAAGTACCTACCTACAAGTATGTACTTTACTAAGTAGGCACCTATACAATTATAATTGTTTTATTATGTCTGTCTGCCTGGGCTCAATAGTACCTACTAATTGAGTACTAGGTATTAGTAATTATTTAAGTTAATTCATAAGATTGTGGTTCATAAGACTCTTTAAGTTCATTATTTTCATTTAATTATTTCGTAAAGAAGAGAATGTGATGTTTGACTAATAAATAGCACAATGCACGCGGTGCCAGTGGCTGTGCGGATGATTGTTGGAGCACAGGGTATTGATATAATCTGTGGGCCAACGGGCAGTCGCGGTGGTCGTGGCGACGGAATGCATGGTTGTATACTAAAATATTAGTTTTATGTTATTTCAATAACACCTAGAACAGGTGGATCTCACAAATACTATGTTTTTATCTTCAGTAATAATAATAATTCAGCCTGTAACTGCCCCACTGCTGGGCAAAGGCCTCCCCTCACTTTCGTGAGGAGGGTTATGTCATAATCCACCACGGGGGCCTAGTCCGGGTTGGTGGATAGCATGCCTCCAATATTATTCTCGGGCATGTTGGTTTCCTCACGATGTTTTCCTTTAAGTACCTAAAAGCGAGTGATAACTACATACGAGTACATAATATGTTTAACACTGCCTGCACTGGGATTAGAACTCGCCACCCCCGCTTTGGCTATCTTCAATGCCGTTTAAGGTTATCAATTAGACACCTGTTTCACAACTCCAAAACTCAATCTACTGTAGAACAATGAATTTTCTGTCTAATTAGCATACGGTCTTCGAATTCACTTTTGTCCGATTTTCACCGGTTTCCATCGGTTTGAGGTCCAAGTTCGTAACTCAATCACGGCGGCCTTGGGGAGTTTGGATTTAGCACAGAAACTTGCGGGTGAGTTTGGAATCATTTAGCAACTTGGTCTAGTGACGTCTTAGTTGTGCAGTGACTGTCTGTAATCCTATCTAAGCGCCTATTATATTTTGTGTGTGTGCTGTTCTGTGATAGTTAATACTTTCGTATTCTCGTCAACTCGGGCTGAGTTCTGAGATGTAATCCTCACAAAATACTTATACTTATTGAAAACCACTTTTTAGGTAGCCAAAATGTTAATTATTCACAAAGATTTAAAGTTGATGTGGCCTTCGATTTAAACTACACTGAAATCTATTTGAATATTATCCAGTCTAGGTTTGAACTTTTGAAAGTAATCTATACGTTTAAGTTGACAAGAAATAAAGTAAGATTAATTACTATTTAGTAGGGAAATACATCCTTAGAAGTACGAAGTAAAACTTAAATTGGTTACTGCTCGAACTATCTTCATCCACAGTATTTTATGTACCTATAGTAGTGATGGGAAAAAGATCTCCATCTCGTAGGTACCTATTTCATTCGAGTCAAGTAACTGGATAAATGCAAACAGAGCACAATTTCAGCGCTAAGTCCACCAACAGTATTTCAACCAGCGGTCACGCGAACCGAATCTGTTCCAGTCTATTGACAATTGACTAAAGTTCCAGTAAAGGTGGTCATTGATTTAATTATTTTATTGTACCTACCCATTGTCTGTTACTTTAAGCAAATTGTCAATGGAATTATGAATGACGAGGGTAAGTGTCGCGGGTAACTGGTTGAACGCAAACTGCAAACCACAACTCATTGTGGCGATTCAAAGAAAGACTTTAGGCTGATGGATGATAACAATGACTAAAATTAAGATCTGGCGCCCCTTGTAATGAGATAAGGGTGCACCGATTCGATGCTCTCTGAGGAAAAAACAAATAGGTACGTACCTACCTGTATACTCGTATAGTGTATGATCGAATCGATGAACGATCGATGAATCGATTGAACGCTTTATTCCTTATGTATCTATTTATACCCTCTGTCTATTGTCCTTTGAAAGCTCAAGGAGTTCGTGTGAAAATGGGACTTTCATTCAGTAAGTAGACTTTAATAATCTTTGGTATGTAGGTACTATTTGATGAATTCCCACTGTGGCACAGCGCGATACCCTCAAGATAATGTGTAGATTGCAATAATGCAGTGATACTGTGTGCCTAGTGTGAGTTTAGACAATTTCTTTACGTGCTCGGTCCGGTTAGCATAAACTTGAAATTGTATGGAATAAGAGCAGCGCCATCTAGTGGCTGACTGACTGACACTAGATAGACTCTTATTCCATACCATTTCAAGTTTACGCTAACTGGACCGAGCACGTAAAGAAATTGTCAAAACTCACACTAGGCACACCGGTATCCTTTAATCTGTGATGCAGTGCAGCTGCCAAAAATGCGCTGCATGTTGTATCATAATTTATAAATCAAAATCGAATACCAACACCACTCGCAAACAAGGTATCAATGTGTGTGCACGACAGACAACCTCTTACAAATTCTTAAGCAAATCCCGACTATTTCCGTAACACAGAATAACGAATAGCTGCCTCCTACATTTTTTCCCTACGTCTTTAGACATTCCTACCACTATTACAAAACCGAACCCCAGTCTTTATCTTCGACTCGATAAGATCTATTTCTGTTTGGCCTCGGCCTTTTCTTATCTGGGTGTTTTATCAAAAGGCATGCAGGGCTCATTTAAAATTCAATCGCATGGTTTTGTAAACAAGTAGTGGTATTTTGCAGAGACTTATTGGCAGAGCTGGTTTGTTTACGGATACCGAAGCGTATACATTGTAAAGGATAATCTTTGACTCGGACGTTGCATGCTTACGAAGCTTTTTATTCCTCAACTTATTAAAACTTATCCCATTATAAAAGTAGGTGTTAGCTAACACAAGTTGCGCAACCACCCCCGTTCAGTTGTTCAACCACATTGCCACAGGTGGTTCCATTGAACATTACACATTTTCCTTGAAACAGATATAGGTACTTACGTGGGCGTCGGGCTATTGAACAATTTCAATAGTAGGTAAAAGTTATTGTGTTGCTATTGTGCGAACTTCTGTGCGAGGTTGTAGTCCCTTGGATATTTCGTGGATTTACGTAATATGCGTCATTAGACGCCGTGTTATGGAAAATAGAATTCATGATATTGGCATTTTTGTGTTTTCGTCTGATTGGCATCGAGGTCTCGGTAAATCCTACATGAATTTCTTGAAAAGGCTATTGAAAAGTCTTTAATACGTATCGATGACTATATATTGGGTTTTGTGTATGGTCTCCCCGAAACCAAAAATTCTGACTATTTGAACGATGGATAATGCGTATTTTTAAACGTAGGTAATTTACGATCGCAGGCAACGTCTGTTTGGGTCAGATAGTTAGTAATAAAAAATAATACTGATGTTTTAATGAACTTTTTCGGTTAAAATATCAATGATAAAATTACGAGCTACAAGCATACGAGGGATAGAAAAATATAGGTATACCTACGGTACATCATCGGTGGTGACACCGGCCGCAGGGCTGACAATACTAAACTTTACGTCTTCAAGTTTACTGCTAATAGCCACTTTAAAATTACGACAATGCTCTCTCAACCTTTAAATAAGACGCTTTTATGTTTATTACAACAAATTGAAAGTATTTTTTTGGTCTGTTAACGTATCGTGGTATAAAAACCCGGAGACGAGGGTTCCAGGTTTATACGCGACACTGCGGTGGACTGGTCCGTATGAACGACCATGAAGCATCTATTGCGACTGTCATTAGTAGGTATATAGTAGAGTAATAGTCCTTCCTAGTTGTTGTCCGCGACGTCGTCCGCATGGACTACATATTTTTATTGCGATGAAAATGATCACAATGTCCGTCTTCATGGTCCAATCTATCTCTATACCAAACTTCATCGAGATCGATTCAGCCGTTTAGCCGTGAGTAGGTACGTAAGAAACAAACAGACTTGCCTTCACATTTATAATATCAGTATGAACTTAATGGATGGATGGTAAAGGTTTTTAGAATAAGTCAAAAATGAAGGATTTTATGAGATATTTTTTCATGCTGCTTTTACAACCTACCTAAGTATTTATTGCAAGTTGACCATAAGTAAGGTACGTACCTATCTCATTTTACTTTAAATTTATGGCGTTACATATGCATCAGAAAAAGGTGCAATTTTCATCATAGTGTACTTATTGTAATCGAGAGTCTCAGTACAAAATATGATCACAACTGAAAACCAACGTTTGGAGACGGTTAGGAAGGTACACAAGTAACTGAGTATTGTTATAACCATTAGTGTTCTGCCGACGCGTCGCTCAACAAAACAAACAGTCGAATTAATTAAACTAAGGTGTAAATCGTGGAATGTAACGGCGGCGGCACAATGCAAGTTTTGCATAATGGTGCAAGTGATGACCCAAATCGCGCCGGCTGAGATTCGGAGATAAGGTTATGTACCTACGTTTTTAATTCGGTGGCCGGACTGTATATTTGACTACGACAAGAATAAAAAATGATTTAAATATGCAAACAAAGTATGTAAATAGATACTCATTTAAACTTTTGTAAGGTTTTGTGAAATCTCTAACAAAAAATAGGAGTTTTTGGTTTTCGATATATGGCAGCACGGACACTCTGTAAAAGGTGGCATGAGTGAGGTTAGTCGGGGATCCGACACAGAAGGCTGGAGCGAATAGCCTAAGAGCCCACGACGGCCAGACCTTCGTTATTTTATAAAAGCTGAAAGTTCTTCTGTGCGTGTACAGGTAAGAACGACCAGGGACTATAGAGTTTGGGTAGTGGTAACTTGGGCAGGTAACAGGTAGTAAAGGTGTATACAATATTACCTAAATATATATAAAAATAAAATATATCCTAAATACCTAAAAAATAAAAATAAATAAACGAACGTGGATAGTTGGGTTGATTGGTTAATGTTACGGTTAATGGTTACTTGTTGGTTGAAGAATATAGTTGTGTTTATTACAATCAGAGTTCGGTTATTTACCCGAGTTTACACTTTCACAAATTGAACTCATATTTACAGAACAGAAACGGGTTTAAGCGAATTGCATTAAAATATCAGAAGCCGGGATTGGAGTAGGTATAAAAATATCTATCCGATAGAATTAAGTAGTTCATGATACAAACTTAAATAAAAACTTCTTACCTACCTATAAATGGTTTGATATCACATGATATTGGATCCACAAACAGTTCGACATTTATCGTCGGAATTATATTATGGCCACATAGTTATGTAAGCAGAAAGACACAAAAAACAACGGTCCTCGCGTAGTATCTGATTCCCTAGACAAAGGGAACCTATATTAATTGTTCAGTATCTTTTTAACTGACCGTGACGCGTTAATATTATCGTCTTTATGGCGTACAACGTGCCCTACGTAAAAGCTTACGCACGCAAGAAAACCCCCCCAACTAAAAATGGTATCAACTTGCAAAGAGTACCGTCGGCATCAAAAGTAGCTTAACATGTTTTAGTTTCCAATTCCATTGTAGATACGCAAAATGTAAATTTTTAGGGTGTATATTAAATTTAAGATACGGAGATGTTAAGCTACTTTTGATGCTGACCGTACCACTCTCGCAGATATCTCCTAATCACCCAGCGCCTGACCTATCTCGATCTCGGCTCGCCCTCGGAGCATGTATTGGAAATTACTTGTTATCCACCCACGCGGGTTCCAGACCGCTGAGGCAAGGTGAAAATGTGCAGTTGACTTTTTGTCATTTGCAATTTTCAAGAGCGAATCGGTTTATGGCCGAAATTAATATTGTATCTCCTATCCTAGATTGAAATCGATCTTGGATTGCTGCTTATCGTTCGATCGATTTCCAATCTGCGCGCCTTTATAAACCAGTCCACGGATCGGTTATTGGTACGTTTGACCTTAAAAATGGATTGTGATATCAATCCCAGATAGCTAAATTTGGATTGGATTGATTATTGGGTAATTTTGGCCGTAAAGTGGTCACAGAGACTATCTTTATAAACAGTACATACATACAGTATGTACATAATTACATATACATATAATTATGTACATATATTATGTATTATTACCTGACTGTCGAAAGGTCGTTAATGTTTTTCCCGTTGGGGTAGGCAGAGGCTACATCTTTCCACATGCTACGATTTTGATACATCTCTTTCGCGTTTGATTAAGTATAATTATCATTGTTGTGTATTTACAGACTTACAGGTTTACAGGCCGTACACCGCAAGCAAGGTTGCTAATTCCCAGGGGACAGCGTAGGGTGAACGATCTGCAGTGTAATTTCGCCACCGTAGGTAGGTAATAATAAATTAATTATTGTTTTGTTGTTCAGTATCCTGTTTCAGTAACAAGTTCCTGTTTCAGTAAGTAGGCTTCTCTTAATTTAATTGGTAATTATTTTAAGAAAACATTAGCTTAAACCACACTTTTATTAGTAAACGCTATAGCTATTTGAGCTGCATTGTAAAATAATATGGGGGAAAATTACTATTTTTCGTTTTTACATAAGTATATCTACGAGTAGGTATAAGTTATTTCAATTTGGTAAAGATTTAATAATCACATCAATCTACCGTGGTAATAGGTAAATCGGACGCTATTTGTTAAAGCTAGGGTATGTGGCTTTTCACCCCACGCCTTCCTTCTGGGTTAATCTTTCTTATTTAGAATCAATTGTAATACTTATTATTAATCAATTAGTGATCATGACTTCATCTATTTCGTTAATATTCCCCAATACAGATAAGTCACGTCCTACCTACCAATAGTAGCAGGCACCTATTGACAAGAAAAGTAATTAACCATTATTTATCTATGAGGATATATTTTATCTATACTAATATTATAAAGAGGAAAACTTTGTTTGTTTGGTTGTAATGAATAGGCTCCGAAACTACTGAACCGATTTAAAAAATTCTTTCACTGTTGGGAAGCTATATTATGCTATCCCCGGTAGGTACACATAGGCTACCTTTTATCCCGTAAAAAATAATGGTACCCGCGGGATAGTAGTTATTAGTTAACGCGGGTGAAACCGCGAGGTGCTTCTAGTTTATGATAAAAGGGAATGTTCGATGAAAATATAGACAGCTTGATGCGTGTCCGTGCAAAACCGTCGAAATCACGTTGGAAAAACGTTTTTACCTGTTGTTAGGTAGATGATAGAGATGAGAGGAGGGCAAGCTAAAAAGTCACGTGAACGTGGTTTTTAGTAAATTTCCTAGAGGAAAGCATATACATAAACAACAACATAAATATCTCCTAAATTCTAAGTACCTAAGTATCAGCGCATCCACCAGTTTAATAAACACCTTGAAATAAAATATAGGTAACTTGACACTAGCTAAACGCAAAAACCGTACGACACCAATCCACAAAAGTGTGATACTATTCCGGCACTCCAATACCAAAATAGATTACGTTAACAGCTGCCTATTTATAGCCTGGAAAGGCGTAGATATGCCACCCATTCAATATGAATGATCCAAATAGATCATTGTAAGTGTAGTAAATCTGTTACACCCACGCGTTCATGATATATATAGAAATACCATTTAAACCACGGAAGAGAGAGACAAGTGGAAGTAAAAAGCGGGCGGGGCACGCTTGTCAAACATATGACTCGTAGCTCAAAACCAACGCTAGATTTTCCATACATACTATGTCATGATCTACGTTTTCCACTCAATAAAACATGCCTAATGTGCAGTTTTAGAACCCATTGAAATGAAGCATTTCACTTAACATAATATAATAAGACACATTTTCAACTAAACGGCAGTTAACTTATAAACCATTATTGACACAGTAACTTTAGATATTTTTTTGGCGACAGCGGTTCCGATACTGGTGTCAAGTTAAGTCACTTCCACTCCTGTTTATGTTCCGTGATTAAAAACATCCCTAAAGCTTGTACACAACATTTTACATCAGAAGTGGGCGTAGTGCTGGTGGCATCCGAGGTTTGTGTTGGTAATGAGCAACTGCGAAGCGTAAGATACTAGTTCGATTCCATTGCCGAGCAAATATTTGTGAACCACAGGTACTCCGGTCTGGATGTGAGACCATGCATGGTCTTCGTCGTATCTGATTACCTGATAGAAGGAGAGAAGGAAGATAGGAATAATCGCAGATGTTCGAGATCTATGCATATTCGTGAGTTATAATCTTCTTCTTAATATATATAAATTACGCGTCACGTTGTTTGTCCGCGATGGAACTACTTAACTGAGTTTAATCAAATTTGCTCACCGTGTGCAGTTTGATCTAACTTCAAAGATAGGATAGCTTACATCTCAATTTATAGTCACAATAACAAACACCTTAGCCACAGCAACGCGTGGCCGTGTCTGCTAGTTGAAATATAAAAGGCTTTGCAGCCCTTTCGTAGTTACACGAGGCTGCCTACCGCGGCCAGATCTCCCGCAAACTCCCAGCCCTTTCGTGGCCCAGCGAAAGCATAGTAAAAGAACTTCCTGCCTCAATGTTTTTTACCAAAACGTACGTGGCTTGAAAACCAAATTAAAGACTTGGCGCAATAGCTTACTCTTATTAGAACACAATTTGGTAGCTGCTACGGAAACCTTTCTGGATAACTCAGTAGAGGACCCAGAGCTTGTATGTGGAGAATGGAGCACACTGCGACGTGACAGGGGTAGCCCGTGTGGAGGTGTATTGCTAGCTGCCCGGACACCAATCGTGTTACGGCGGCAAGTTGCTCTGGAAACTGATAACGGCGAGGACTTGTGGGCGAGTTTTTTGTGGCAGGGCCGCACGTTTTATGTGTGCGTAGTTTATATCAAGCCTAGCGCCAGTGATGATGAATACATGCGCTGGTTTTGTAAAGTTGAAAGTTTTATCAATGACGTTAAAGGAACAGTCATTGTTCTAGGAGATATTAATATGAATAGTGCGTCCTTGAATGTTGTAAATTACTACTGTTATTTTATGTCTTTTTGTAGTCTGACAGAGATGAATGTAGTGACTAATGCGAATGGTGGAATGTTAGATATTGTCTTGTTTCAGGAGAGCAATGACATGCGTGAGGTGCAAGTCCGGGCTGTGGACGGTTTAGTGCCACCGGACTCATATCATCCTCCTCTAGACATTGGGCTTAAAATTACCACACCTCATTGTCCCGATCGCATTGAACCTAGCAACATCGATCCTAAAAAGGATTGGAATTTCAGGAAGTGTGACTATAACATTCTCTTTGACTTGCTTTCTAAAGCCTCTTGGTATGACGTAACTGAAGATCTTGACGTTCAATCTAGCACTGGAAAATTTTATGACATTATTTATAACATTTTTGACATCTGTATTCCCAGAAAACGTCGTAAAAAGAACCTGAGTAAGCGGTACCCAGTTTGGTTTACTTATGACATCATTCAGGATACCAAACGGAAATCAAAACTACACACAAGATGGAAACTAACTAAATCCGAGCAGGCTCACAAAGCGTTTTCGGATCTAAGGTCTTCACTAAAATCTCGTATCTCATCTGCCCATGAAACGTATTTAAAAAATATTGAAAGTAACATAATCGTTAACCCACGCGGATTCTGGCAGCATATTTCAAGCTTGCGGTCCAAAGGTGGCTTTGAACCGCAAATAAGCTACAAGGGTGAAACCTTCGGTGGCGTTAAGGCTTCTGAGGTTTTTGCTGAATTCTTTGCAAGCGTTTTCTTGCCTGATGTGCCTCAATTGGATGCTAAGACTACAAACCAGCTTGAGCAAAGTCCCACGAGCAACTTAGTAAATATAATTAAGTTTACTCCGAGTGATGTGGCTTATGGGATCAAGTGCCTTAAGCCTAGTAGTTCCATAGGACCCGATTGCATTCCCCCGTGGTTTATGAAGCAAGGCTTAGAATTTTTGGTATACCCACTTTGGCATATATTCAACTTGGCACTAACTACCGGAGCTTATCCTGCACATTGGAAGCTGTCTAGAGTCACGCCTATTCCTAAAGGCTCCAGCAGATCTTCGGTTGAAGATTTTAGACCTATTGCCATTCTGTCATCGCCGGCAAAGGTATTTGAAAAGATCTTACACAAGCTAATCTATAAGCAGGTGGAACAGTACCTCTGTAATGAACAGCATGGCTTTAGAGAAAAGAGATCCGTCAACTCTAACCTGCTCACAGTCGTTGAATTTATCTCATCCAAGTTAGATCGAGGAGGTCAGGTTGACGTTCTCTACTTTGACTTTCGTAAGGCATTTGACAGAGTGAATAATGACTTTCTGCTCACAAAGTTGAGCAAGTTAGGTTTTGCACCCAGGCTGCTTGGGTTTGTCGCGGATTATCTCAGGGATCGACAACAATATGTTAGGTTGGGCATGTACGAATCGCATCCGTATCATACGCGTTCTGGAGTCAGCCAGGGGTCTATTCTCGGACCTCTTCTATTTATTCTGATGATCAACGATATTCCTGCTGTCATAAGGCATGCCAAGTGTCTTTTGTACGCAGATGATTTGAAACTGTTCTCAGAAATAAAGTCCGTGGATGATTGCCTGAGGCTTCAGGCCGATGTGGATGCGGTTCATGAGTGGGGAATCGCAAATGGGATGGAGTTTAATACTTCCAAATGCTTCGTTATGACATTTGGTCGCATGTGGCACCCAATTGAGTTCCAATACCAGTTAGAGTCTACAGACATAACGCGGTCTACATCAATGAAAGACTTGGGTGTCACATTCGACAGAAAACTAACATTTCATGACCACATCACCTCAGTTGCCAAGGAATCATATAGACGGCTGGGTTTCGTTCTGAGGAATAGCAAAGATTTTGAAGGCCACCATGTTATTAAGCTCATATTCGGAGCTCTAGTTCGCAGTAAACTGGAAGCTAGCTCATGTGTATGGCATCCACATGAGAGCACCTACGCTCTGGTACTGGAAAAAGTGCAGAAAGCTTTCCTTCGATTCTTATATAAGCGTTTATATGGGTATTACCCTTACATGTATCCGACGAAATTTCTCTTGGGGAGCTTAGAATATAATTCCCTAGAAGTTAGGCGATCAAACGACCAGCTAATAACCATGTGCAAAGTTCTTCGTGGACAAATTGACGCACCAGATCTACACAATGAGCTGTGTCAATTGTTCGTTCCTAATAATTACCGCCGTAGCAGGAGACACAAACAGTTCGCAGTACCCTCATGCCGAACCGTCGCGCGCGCTCGCTCTCCTGTTCCGCGAACCCTCGCTGCACTCAATGCCCTCCTGAACGCGAGACCTGATTGTGATGTATTTGCGGATGAATGGAAGGTGATATTGGCTGAATGCTTGGATTTCTGTGAGAAGAGTGTGTAAATGGAATTTGTCATAATAATAATAAATTTTCTATGTTTTTGACTTGATATGTTACTTATTCTTGAAATTTTGAACAATTTAACTAATTTTAATGTTATGACATGTGTGATTGATTATTGTAATTGGCCACGGCCGTGTAATTAATCTGAATAAATAAATAAATAAATAAATAAATAAATTGATAAGTAATGCGTTGAATCGAAATTTTCGTGTTAATAATCATCTGTTATAACGCTGTGTTTTTAGCTGTATAGTGCATTGTTAATATCCCGTTGTCTGTCAGCCATAGAAGGAGTGACAGTGACAACATAATCTGCATGCTAATGAGGCGGAGACGGTGCTGATGAACGGACATGTTCTGGCGGCAAAATAAGTTGTTATTGTTTTGAAAATCCAAAATCAATGACGTCGACGCACCCACACGCGTCTCGCGCGATGACGCGGTTAGTACACAAGTGGACACGAGTGGTAGGAAATACGCAACTGCGTATTTTGCATTACGCAGGTGCATGATTTTGTAAGTCGTTATACGTATCACCCACTTATAACGCCAATGTAATCGTTGGCATCTTCTAATTACGGATCACATTTTTACTGCTGTTAGTTCAATTAACTTGTATGATAGATGATAGACGAATTGCTATACACTTTACCTACTTGTTATGTCATCACCAAACTAAAGAAAGTATCTAATTAATAAAATAAACTTACTCGCTTAACATTTTATAAAAATAGTCGTAAAGAGTTTAAGGAGCACAAATGCACTTTAAAATTCTAATTTGCACGTAGTTTGTGACATCGGCTAATTTCCCTGAAGGCTTGAACACCGCAAACTAATTGTAAAAATTAAGCGAATTGACGCTATGAATGCGATAGTGTAAATAAACTGAAAATAACCCTACGTAAGGGTTATTTTCAGTTTTGGATGTTACCGTGTACATATACAAAATTACAGATAGGTAGGTACATTCTTTCACATTCCTTGCAAAGTCAAACATTGAAAATGGAAAACGGAACCAAAAAGGAAGGAAACATGTACACTAGTGTGATTAAAGTAATTAAAAATCCAGTTGTTTATTAGCGGCCGAGTATAATTAGATTCGTGTGCCTAATTGTGACGTAGGTATGCGGTTGTATGTCTTCTTTTTAAGAAAACTGGGGCAAGGAATGGGTCGAGTGACGTGGAATGTCGAGGAGTGATATGAACCTTGGTAGGTGTACCTAAAATTGAAACATAATACTAGAGATCTATTTATAGCTAGATTTAATTAGTTTAGGCAGGTAGGTTTTATATAAATGTGAATTACGCATAGATGAAATCAATACTAAGTAAGAAATAACGTTTTCTGCGATGGTATGGAAATTCACGTATTAGATATAACTGCGAAATAATTATGCATAGCCAAGGGATGGTGGCAGAGCTGCTAAACTTACTGAAACTTTTGTCTAATAAGTATACAAGGCGCACTCCAATACAAACCGGTAATGTATCTGGTAATGTTGCTTTTTTTTACGGTAAATGCACACGGCTAAGGTAAGTAATCAAGTTGATATTTGTTCGGATAACATGCCTTCCTAATTCACTTCTCTGGTTTCCGTCCTGTAACGCGGCTGTCATAAATTACTTATTCAGGAGCATCTGTGGCATATTTTTTACATTAAACAAGCTCGCATCACGCTTTTAAAGCTACCCCCTAATTGTGAAAACATTCAATGCGTTTTATACTTTGCTTTGGCCCTGGAAACTTTTCATCAGGGAATAGCCTCGAAAACCTATTCTAGGTATAAATTGAGAATTTGAAGACATTTAACCTAACCTAACTCGGTCAAGGTAATAAACTTAATTAATCATTTAAGCAAATGTGATTGTTAATTTATTATTTTCAGAGTTTGCCTCATCAAATATAGCGATTCATTTTAGCTAGAGGGATTAACGGCTATTAAACGCAAACGACTCGATCGGAAGCGTCTTAATTAAAAGAGTTTATGTTAATTAGTATTTAAACGGGTCTAATTCGCGCACAAACTAATATCAAAATATATAATTTTGACATAAAAGAGTTTATGTGTAAAAGGTTAAAGCCTACTTATCATTAAGTATTTGGAAAACATGTCATCTCATATTATTTTCAATATTAAGTATTGATACAAATATTATTGTATGTTCGAAAGGAACAGACTGTTGCAGCTTTTAAAGTTATTTAAGACCACAAAATTGTAACTTCACAGTTGTGAACAATAAAGTTATTCATTCTTATCCTTATTCCCCAATGTTCGTTTGAAACTAAGCAGTCAGTCTATTCAGTTATTGACTGGCAGATGGAGTGTCCATATACTTGCATGTGAGCTCTGTAGATTGTCCAGCCCGCTAAGTTTTATTAAGAGAAGTTTCTAACGCCGCGTATAGAATAAACCAGTGCAACGATAGGGTTGTCAACCGTATTTTATTATAAATTATTTTACGTAATTTTACGACGTTATACTTTTGAAAATAAATAAGTTAGGTACGCGAGCACACTTTATTTCAACCTCAAGCTTATATTTAACAAAGTGTTTAAAAAGTTACGCTCTTTTATAACGAGGAATATCGTCAAATAGATTTTTACTGCGTACAAATTTCAGCTCTAACCAGAAATATACCTATTCTTCAATCCGATGTTGGTAACCCTAGGCAGTGGGTGTATAGAATGCGTTTAATACTAAGTTGGCGGCGGCATAAGAATGTTTTATTACTTGTTGGAATGGTAAGAAAATAAGTAGGTTCATGTCCCAGTATACGGGCAAAGTTTCGAGTTGGTCGAGATAATTTAGTAGTGCGCCACTTCTAAGAGCCCGTTTGGGGAATTACCGGAAGCATCACATCTTTGGCAGGTAGTCAAGCATTACTACGCACATGTTCTGGTTTGTAAGGGACTTTCTTCTAAACTACAGGGGATATGAGGCTTAAGAACGAATGTTTGGATGAAACGTTGCATATTTGTGTGTGTATTTCACGCCCAAAATACTTAGGCAATAAGCGATTTTGTTATTAATAAAACAGGGTTAGGCACCCGCGGGATTAGATATAATTAATAATTTCAGCCTGTAACTGTCCCACTGCTGGGCAAAGGCCGGATTAGATATATCCCTGGATAATACCCGTCATCAAAACGATGTTGAAATAACTTAATTATATTATTATAATTATTATATATACAAAATATATTGGCGGTAGCCGACAGCAAATTGGTTAGCTCTTAGCTAAAGAGAAAAGTGGGCAAAACATCCTATTTCGTATTAATTAGTTAACCTTTATGGAAACCTTTCTCGAACTTTCCGTTGTTCTGGTTCACAAAATCGTTTAACCAGGTAACTTGACCTGCAGAAACTTTTAAATCTGAAGGCCTTTCTGAAAATTTGTGCTAAAAAGGACCGATAGGAAACTGTCGGATAGGTAGATTTTGACTTTCTCTTGAAAACATACGTGATAACATATTTTGTACGATGACCTACTCGTATTTATTTACGCGATGTTCTGAGGCTTTTCGAGTTACGTAGTCAAATAAAAAAAACTACCATTCCCCATAATCATGAACAACGACGGTGCTGTATACCTCCAGGATGCGTCGGACATTTCCATTATTAGAATTAAATTTATTGTAACGTCAGGTACCTACCTACTTATTAGATTTATGTACTGAAAACTCACTATAGATACATTTGTGCACTGTGTTAATATGTTTCTCCGCAATCAGAATCGTTCGTTCCATTTCTCGCTGTATATTTGCGAAATCTACCCCCACGATAGTGTACATTATCCTATGTAAACATGAACCCTTACAGGAAAAAGAGTGGACCCCTTAAAGGGAGGAAACACGACCACTTCCACCTGTATCCTCTATTTACCTTGACGCCGCAATTGTGGACACTAGAAAAGTTAAGTTTTTCTTTCCCTATGGAAAAGGTTGTATTCGACTTTTCATACAAAAGTGTTTACTTAGTCATCTTCTTATTTAAGAGCATAGCTCTTGTCGGTGGAGTAACAGCCGGCGTTCCTTATCTTCAGCCAAAGCTTTGACCTCCCTATACGACGTGACGTTAGTCTTTTCTTTTATCAAATCTGTGAATATCTTCTAGGTCTGCCTCTTCCTCTCTTCCCTTCTATGATGTTTTTGATAAATGAGTCATGTGTTTATTTAGTATACTACTTTATTTTTACATAGACACCAACGTTTGTTATAGTATAAAGTTTAAGTTTAGTTAGTTTTAGTTTTACCACGATCAAATCGAGGACGTCTTAAGGAAAGGTCAAGTCAAGAGTACGCATAACCGGAGAGCATGTATGAAGCAAGTCATGAAAGTAGAAGAAGCGGAAGAGGTGTGTCAGGACTACATATTTGTGCCGCTTGGCTTCGAAACTTTTGGTCCATGGGGTCCCAGCACCAAAAAAATTTCAAAAATCTGTTTCCTCGGCTGGTCGACGCCGCTGGTGACAAGAGGGCTGGCTCTTATCTCGCACAGAGAATAGCCATTGCTATTCAGCGAGGTAATGCAGCCAGTGTTCTTGGTACCATGCCACATGGACACCTACTTTTGTTAGATTTGTAAGGTTTAGTTTAAGCTAGTTTTAGTTTATTTTATTTGTATTTAATAAAAATATTGGAAAATTCTTATTTGACTTCCATATTATGTCACAAACTATTCACTCCATTGAGATTGAATTGAAGCGTTCTTAAATTAGCAGAATTTACCCCCAGTGGTAGAGTAACTTTGACTTTGACGTTGATACGTTTACGCCCATGAAAAAGACAATAGAAAAATGAATAGTACCTGTCGGTTTTCATACGTAGTCGCCTGTTTAATTTAATTTATCAATATTTTATGTTTTATAGTTCACTTTGTTAAAGTGCCATTTTGTTTGTTTATTTACAATAAATGCTTTGACTTTGCCTTTGTCGTTGTGAACAACAATTTCTTTTCTATTTGATAAGCCCTGGATTTCCCAACAATGACAGTTTCAAACGAAAAATAATAGTGGCGCGTCATTGTATCCTAAACAGTGTTTCCATTAGTGATATTTAGCAAGTTATACCTTTAAAATTTGCCTTTGTGCGTAGCAAACTAGATAATATATAATAATATAACTAATTTTAGACCAATAAATATGGTATCTAGCTTAATGCTTAAGGATCCCAGCATAAATCAAGTCTTATTGTTTCCAGAAAACATGAGTTTGTAGCCCATTATTTGTGATTTATACCGCACCGATAGTTAATAAATAGAATTGGTATTTTTGAGGGGGAAAATTCTCGTTATTCTCGTATCGGACAGGACGAGAATTTGTGGCGACGACTTAACGACTACACGAGCAGGTAATTGTCTTGTTAACAAACTGAGATGCTTTTGGAGTTTTTTCCCCCGTTTCTTTTCAGCGGTATTTTACCGGGGTTTATAAGAAAAACCTGTGTTGGCGTATCCACCCACATAATAGGCAACTAACTGATAGGATGTTTGTGGTTTATTTACATATTACTGAATATTTTTTTAGAAGTAATTCTTTATAGCTCTACCTGACTTGCCTGATGACTACTATGACTAGCAGCTCTATAGCAGCTAGAGAATAAAGAGGTACCTATATCTGTAACTAGAAAAAATGTACCGAGTTTTGTATTTTATTTTTTTTACAGTTTACATGATAGCATTTGAACCCTTTGCTAGATAGATACGATAGGCTTGTAGGTTGGTCAAAGTTACCATGGGGTTCAGAAACCGAATGTTATACAGGTTAAAAAACGAGCGTGGAAAAAAATATTGGTGAAGTTTTTTCTCTTATTTCTCCATTGCTACATTAGAGCTTAATCCGGTTAGTGCAGAGTGCACTCATAGTCTTGAAAAAATCCTTACTCCGGCCCCGTTTGCTCGGTAAACAAAGTTATAAAGTGCTGAGTCCACTCCCTGCAATCCCCTTACACCATCGATTCTTCCCTCGTTTGATTCCGTCTTGAAGATTTTTTATCTCCCTAGCTAATAGACTTTACTTTTTTAATGGACTTTTTATAGAGAATTTCTGTATCTGATAACCTCTGTTTATATTAGAATGGTAGGTCTACGTATTTTATTTTATTAGGTCGTGAAGTGCCATCTACGCGTATTACAAAAATAGCTAGTATTTTTGTAATATATTTGTTTCAGAAGCTAGATTTTAACGGGATAAACCATCAGATAATATTGTTGTAGTTCACAGACTGTACCTGTTTTTAATATTTTGGTAGATGAACAGTATAATATATTTTTGAGTCATAAAATTATTGGTGATTTTTTTAATTGCTGTCTAATGATATACCTACATAGTCAAGTGATTTTCAACAACAAAGTCAAGGTAGAGGGGTTAATCCGATCTGGCTGTCCGCGACTCAACTCCGGTCGTCTTATACTCTTGTATCCCTCGTTGCCCCTCTGATTGACATTTTAATATCCTGAACTGGATTACTTTTAGGGGTTTAATTATGTCCGGTAGCGATTATATTTATAAACCAAAAAAAAATTGCGTCATGGCTTCAGCCGCGTGGTCCTTATGAAAATTAACGTAGGGTAGTGGCACCAAAAGATGACTGACCCCCATTAGATGAACGATCGACCGAAAAATAGGAAAATATATAAAATCCTACGCCACGTACGCATGAGGAATATTTTTTTCCGTATCTCGCAACATTTTTTCTACCTAGGTATTACACGAGTTCCAATACCTTACGTCATGGTGGTGAAGTATACCCCAATATTTGAAAGTGTAGACAGTTGCAAAGTGCAGATGCATTTCCATATTTTGCGTATTTAATATCATTAAGTTGGGAATCAGTTTCATACAATTGGAAGACATGCAACAGGCTGTTCAAATACCCATAATTATGTCATTAGGGCTACCATTCGCCTTAAGTGTCCATGTAAATCTAAATTTTATCAAACACGACTCGTCCAAGTTGAGTTGTAACAAACACATAATTCATAACAGACATTGACTTTTATCACAATAAACTTCATTTATCACTGTTTTGAAATATTTATTATTAAATATAAATACATTAAAATAAACTGTTTTTGTTCTACATAATTATCAGAAATAAAAGGGTACGAAGTCTTTTTTGTTTTTCACCAGTATCAAAACATACGGAAAGTATAAAATCTGTAGTACTCGTAAAATTTGTAGTAAAAGTAATCTCTAAACAACAATTAGCGATTAGGTAAAACAATGTAACAGTACAGGGTACACCAGACTTTTACGGAATCATAGGGATTAATTAATTAACGCTGGACGAGGTTATGCGAGAAATCTAGTTTCTGATTGCTTGAAGACGTCACACACGTACATCTGCCATAATGTACTATACATAATACCTATCAGACTCAGGCTTACCTATTTTCTCTTCACACAAAAACTTTAGACAAAAGCTATTGGTTTATTTTTCGTCAAAAAGTTTAATCCAAACCATGTGATAAAAGGGTACAAAATTGATAGCTGTACGACAATGATTTTTCTGTTTTTGTCCCCGTAGGGGTTTGCTACTGACACTTTTTAATTAAATCGTCCCTTCATTTTAGATGTAGGGGGCAAATCCACTTAACTAAGTGAAACACGCTGGGTGTGTTATGATTATGAAAGAAGATTAGTTTAACAACAAGTAGGTTTGAAATGTTGAAGTACATTTGAAATTATTATAGTTTTGATAAATAGGTGTTGACCAATTACAGGAAGCTGCAAATGAAACTTCATTACGGAGCAAATTTAATACAATACAAAAGATGACAACACTGCACTGGGCGATGGAAATTTCCATATAGTTTATGAAATTACTTCATTAGTGCGTCGCCGAGGTATGAACCCTGAGTCATTGAGTTTCAAAGAACCACCACACAAGCCTTAGTCAATGTGGATTGGATATAGAATAGAAATTGAATAGGTTATAGTTGGAATAAGGGACACACTTACTGTTAGGCAAACTCAATGCCGATAGAGAATGGTTGTTCTCAATTGGACACAAATGCAGGGCATCAATTGTTTACGTGAAACCGCGCGCATTACTCAGTGTGTGTGGGGGGGTTTGATGTGTGGGTGTAATTAATTGTGTAATGCAGTGGTCCTCAACCTGCGCCCCGTGGACCACATCTGGTCCCTGATGGCACCCGAAGTGGTC
This sequence comes from Hylaea fasciaria, assembly GCA_905147375.1. Classification (NCBI taxonomy): domain Eukaryota; kingdom Metazoa; phylum Arthropoda; class Insecta; order Lepidoptera; family Geometridae; genus Hylaea; species Hylaea fasciaria. The sequence goes on along the minus strand of LR990211.1, from coordinate 9,001,948 downwards.
CGCGAACTTTGCACTAATGCATATTTATGAGATTAAATTTTTGCAACAACTTACGTTCTAAAGAGGAACTTTTGACTAATGTTTTAGTACATTGAAAGAAAAAGAAATTTATTTTGACAAGACACAATAAGGAAAATAGTTTTTTTATTTTTTATCGCTTGGTGGTCCGTGGCGAGACCAAAAGTCGAGTGGTCCTTCATCAGCGATAGATTTAGATACGCTGGTCCTGTGCAACCTGATGAGCTCTATTTGGGAATTTATATGAAGTTTTGATTGATTTTGTAGCGTCAATGCCTAATTTATATATGTACATAAATTAGGCATTGACGGTGACTGATTCACTGACGCTAGATGGCGCTGCTCTTATTCCATACAATTTCAAGTTTACGCCAAACGGACCGAGCGCGTAAATAAATTGACAAAACTCGCACTAGGCACACAGTTCAACTCCTGTTTCTTGTGTTTTTCTCTAAGACGTCACCCGCGTCACTTACTACGCACATTAATTTGTTATTCTCAGCGCTTAATTAATTAAAAAACTAGACGAGATCGTTTCAAGTTTCTCAAGTACTTCGCCCCGATGCTCTACCACTCGTTTTTATGACCGTTCTCGTGCAATAAAGAACCTAATTCCATAATTATTAAGGTTAATTACTAGAAAACCTAGTCTATTAGGTTGGGGGTCTCCTACATTTATCGGACCATTACAATTTTGGCTGAATCAAAACTACGTATTTTTTTACTAGACGGGTTTTTAGACACATCGAAGTGGAGGCTTTTATTATCGGAGGCAGACTGATTTTGGGTCCCTGCGCCGTCCTAGTTAGTTTGTTAATTTTGTATTCATAATTTTCATATTACATTTTGTTTCAACAACTAAGAAGAATAGGTTTTTTTCGTTATAAAAAATATGATTCTTTTGTTGATGGCTTGTTTGTTTTTGTTTGTTTGCATTGAATAGACTCCAAAACTACTTTCACTGTTGGGAAGCTACACTATACTCGGGTGACATAAGCTACTTTTTATCCCATAAAAATTAACGGTTCTCGCGGGATAGTAGTAAACGCGGGTGAAACCGCGAGGCGCTTCTAGTTTATAATAAATTAATTAGTTGTTGACGCAACCCTTATAACAAGGATACTAGCCTACTATTGCTTCACTGATTTACTCCTACATGTGTGTACATTCCAATCAAGTAATCATCTAAAAATAAACTCCTAGCTACAACAAAACAGTACCTCAAAATTATTAAACGATATGAATTTAATTGAGGATTTAGGGAAGTACTTACTATTAATAGATAAGGGTTTATTAGCAGTTTGTATATAGTTAATATTAGGTAAGTTTTTTACTTTTCATATTGTTGAAAAATATAGGATAGCGTCAAATATTTACATTCACATAAACATACATATTACTTACTCGAAACTTTAAGATTTAAAGTTCTTATACGATAATTACCTGTAGGCATCGGATAAAAACCACTTTTTTACTTATTTTTATGCATTTAGTTTGTAGCAGACAGACACTTCAATTTTATTATTGGTACAGAATTCAATATTTGCAACATGACCAAACATGGAGGAGGCTTTCACCTAGTATTGGGTACACTTAAGATAAAAAAAATAAATTATTATCTTTAATTCGTATATTACCTACCTAATTTTTTAATTATTCATAATTACGTATATGTTAAATTTTTGTTTTGTAAATATTTGTATATCAGGGCAAACAAATGCAAATTTTTTTTTTTTTGGCGAAATAATTAATTATCCTTGAAAATATTTCTCCAATCGCCTACGAAATAGGTCTGACTAGTGCTATCCGCTATACCGTATTATTAGAAGTTCTTAAACTTTCGTGAACTGAATATTAATTAGTATTTAAACGGGTCTAATTCGCGCACAAACGAATATCAAAATATTATATAATTTTGACATACCTCGACGTTTTGGCCGAGTTACATCGACCGTGGTCACGAGAAGACTGGAGAATGCGGGTATCACCGTCCGGAGCGGCAGGTGTTGTTTCCAACTACCCGCGTTTGGTCTTGCAAAATATAAATTATGCATAATTATTATAAAATTGTATATTTTGATATTAGTTTGTGCGCGAATTAGACCTGTTTAAATACTAATTAACATGTATTATTAGTGAAACAAAGCCGGCATTGTCCACACCCGTGCAAGTAATTCGTTTATTACGTACTGTATTTCCCTTATTGTGTACATTTTGGCCTGTCAAACGCAGCGCTATGCCCTACAGTTGCTAATGAAATAACGGTTTACAATTTACGTTAGAGAACGTACGTTTTCCGTTGGCGGCTCAGATTATTCATCTAATAGATATGACATTTAACTCAAGTTCCGCGGAAGAAAAGAGACAAGTGTATACAAATAGACAAAGAAGTAAGTAGGATAGTATAGTAGTACCCAACTGATATGGCTTACCGATGTACCTGCGCAGAAGATGAATTTTCAAAGCGCGGGAAATGCTATTGACCGCTATTGGTCGGCAGCCGCCCGCCATCTTAGCGATCGCCGCGTGGCATGAGTGAGATGGAACTAACAGCTGCAGTGTATTATGAACTTTATAATAGTGATCTTAGGTTGATTGTAAGTTTTAAGCATTCTTTCGTTAATCTTCGGACCATACTTTCTTTTCTGCGCGAACGAAGATTCACGACACGCCTTATAAGTTGGGTACTAGTATACGATGATGTTTCTTGTCGGCGTATGCACAAATTTTTTCTTGGCTGCAGAAGCAAACCAATCTTGACATTTTAGAATGTCGCACTAATGATTGGAGCCATACCTAAATAACGAGCATTAAATTTATCCGATTTATAAGGGTTGTAGCCAAGTGTGTCTTTTTCAAAGTCAAAGTCAAAGTCAAAGTCAAATCATTTATTGTAAATAGGCAATAAAATCGCACTTTTACAAGTCAAACACTTCAATCTAATAAACAAATTAATAAAATCATAAAAGAAAACAAACTATAATTAATTGATTAGGTATGGTTTGAGTTTGAAAAAGGATGTTTCCCTTTCAAGTCCAGGATTGAATCTCAGACAGGAAAAGGAAACTCCGTTTGATTCTACCAGTGCTTCGGAATACGCCCGTTAGAGAAGACAGCACCAAGAAACTCTACGGGGATGTCATATTTTTTCTCATAATGTATAATTTTCTTTTTTTTTCCATCACAATATTTACATTGTTATAAATATGACCATCAATATAAAAATTTCAAAACATATTAATAAAATTCACGTTAATTATTACTACCATGGAGCTGGGGGCATTGAGGCCATGCATTTTTATCTTTAATATAGTCATTAACAGTGTAATAGGCTTTCTTTATGAGATTAGCCTTAATAAAAGTTTTAAATCTTTGCATGGATAATTGATCAATTCCCTCTGGCAACTTATTATAAAAGCGTATACAGTTCCCCATAAATGAACCACTAACCTTCTGCAACCGAAATCTTGGTACATTGAGTTTATTTTTATTTCTAGTGTTGAAATTATGTACGTCACAATTTTTAGCAAACTTGTTAATATTTTTATGAACATACAATAAGTTTTCATATATATATTGGCAAGCCACTGTAAGAACATTGATGTGTTTAAATCGTTCCCGGAGAGAATCACGGGTTTTCATATTATATATTGACCGAATTGCTCTTTTCTGTAGCACGAACACAGATTGGATATCCGCGGCTTTGCCCCACAACATAATGCCATATGACATAATGCTGTGAAAGTAACTAAAATATACTAATCTTGCAGTGGCTTCATCAGTAAATTGTCTGATTTTACGTACAGCAAAAGCTGCAGAGCTCAATCTTCCAGTTAAAGATGATATGTGAGGACCCCACTGTAATCTAGAATCTAAATTAATTCCCAGGAAGGTTGTTGACTCTACCTGATCTAACGGCTCATTATTAATTAAAATACTTAAATTTGTGTGGCCTCTTCTAACATTGGGTAGTGAGAATTTTACACATTTCGTTTTTTTAGAATTCAGCACTAAATTATTTACCGTGAACCATTTAAGAACTAGCGTGATTGCTTTGTTAACATCGTCAAAATTGTTGTCTGTTCTGTCAACCTTAAAAATAAGTGAAGTGTCATCAGCGAACAAAACAATATCACATAAGTTCTTTACAAAAAAGGCAAGATCGTTAATATACACCAAGAACAAGAATGGCCCCAGTATTGAACCTTGAGGGACACCCATTGTAGTGAGCGACCCAGATGACCTTACTCCATTTATATCCACTTTCTGGATTCTGTTACTAAGATACGAGAATACAAGATCGAGAGCTTTCCCGTGAACCCCGTAATGCTGTAATTTAGAAATTAATGTTTCGTGACTAACGCAGTCAAATGCTTTGGAAAGGTCACAGAAAACACCAATAGCATCCTGCGACTTCTCCCAAGCATCGAAAATATGCTTTAAGAGCCTTATCCCTGCATCTTTCGGGTATATACCGCTTGTGTCAAGTCCATCTAATTTATTTTTATTTTAGTCTCAAAAGCGGTGGTAGCCTAGTGGGCGAACGACCGCCTTCGAAAACGGAGGTGGCGAGTTCAAATCCCAGTGCGGGCACGTACCAATGTGTTTCTTGTTAAACATATGTACGTATTTATCACTCGCTTTTCGGTGAAGGAAAACATCGTGAGGAAACCAACATGCCCGAGAATAAATTCGGAGGCATGTTATCCACCAACCCGGACTAGGCCCCCGTGGTGGATTATGGCCTAACCCTCCTCACGATAGTGAGGGGAGGCCTTTGCCCAGCAGTGGGACAGTTACAGGCTGAATTATTATATTATTATTATTAGTCTATCTCACCTTTTTTTTCGTTAAGCGTGTCCACGAGAACCTTTAAAAATAAAATCCAATAATTATTATTGTAAATTAAATTTGATTGATCAAACACTAACCTATTTTTTTATTATTATTATTATTATTATCAGCCGTGGTCGTCCCACTGCAGGGCAAAGGCCTCCCTACCCCCCCTCCATTCATCTCGACACAAAGATCTCTGCGGCCAATCCTCCCAATAAATGTCCAGCTCGTCCCGCCATCTCCTCCTGGGCCTGCCGCGACGTCGTCTAACGTTCTGTGGAGTCCACTCAGTGGTGAGCTTTGCCCACAGCTCGTCGGACATGCGGCAGATGTGACCAGCCCAGTCCCACTTTAAGCTTGCAGCTTTCTGACCAACATCGGCGATTTGAGTTTTGGCGCGCAGTATGCTGTTCCTTATACGATCTACTAATCGGACCCCTAAGATACTGCGCTCCATGGCTCGCTGGCAAACCCCGAGGGCGGACTTTTGATGTTTTGTCAAAGACCAAGTCTGAGCACCATAAGTGAGGATTGGCAGAATACATACGTCCATGAGTTTCTTTTTGAGGGTGAGAGGGAGATTACCCTTCATTAGGTCTTTCATGGACCAATAGCTCTTCCAGGCGTTTTCAGTGCGTCTAGCGACTTCTTTTCCTTGTCTCGCCTGGAAAGAGACTAATTGGCCCAGATAAATGTACTCATGGACGTATTCAATTTCTGCGCCATCGACTTCTAACCTACGTACCGTGCTATTAGTCATCAGCTTGGTCTTCGACATATTCATCTTCAGTCCAACCTCAAGGCTTGCTCGGTTGAGTTCAGTGATCATTGTGCCTAGTTCAGCTGCCGACGATGAAAAAAGAACTACGTCGTCAGCAAAACGAAGGTTTGTCAACCTTTTTCCACCAACAACAATGCCCCTCTCATCCCAGCAGTGTGCAAGCTTTCTAAAGACCTCTTCTAGTGTCGCTGTGAAGAGTTTAGGAGACAGCGGATCTCCTTGCTTAACTCCTTTGTGAATGGTTGGCCGGGTTTGTGTAATTTTATTGCAGCGGGACTATTCCGATAAATGTTTTTAAGTAAGTTTATGTATGTGGTCTCTATTTTGTGGTTATGTAATGCTTCGAATATTGATGAGTGTTTCAGGCTGTCAAAAGCTTTGGAATAATCGATGAAGGCTATGTATAGTGGAAGTTTAAATTCATAATATTTCTCAATGATCTGGTTGAGAGTGTGGAGATGGTCAGTGGTAGAGAGGCCGCGTCGGAAACCTGCCTGTTCCGCAGGTTGCTGTAAGTCAAGTTTCCCAGAAATTCTGTTGTCTATAACCTTGATAAAGGCTTTATAGAGGTGTGAAATAAGACTTATAGGGCGGTAGTTCCCGAGGTCTGATTTTTCTCCCTTTTTATGAAGTAGGATGATATTGGAATGGCAAAATTGATTTGGAAATGTACCTGTTTCTAAAATATAATTGAATAGGTTAGTAATTTTTGGTAGAAGGATCGGTTCCCCAATTTTTAAGGCTTCGGTGGTGATGCCGTCTTTGCCAGGGCTTTTGCCATACTTCATGTTCACTAAGGCCTGGTGAACCTCAAATCCGGTTATAGGCGGTATGTCTTCGGAACATGAGTAAGGTTCTATGGTTTGTTGGGGAACGATGTCGTTATCGGCATAAAGCGATTTATAATATTCTGTGCAAATACTAAGAATCTTTTCCCTGTCACCCTGTTTCGCGCCCTCCTTATCCCTTAAGCAGCCTATCGCTGATGTCCCTGCTTCTCTACCTCTCATTGCGATTCTAAGGGACTGGTTCTTCTCTAAAGCCGTTTGTACTAGCTCTACGTTGTACTGGCGTACGTCTTTGCGGATCTTTCGTTTTACTTCTTTGTCCTTTGCTCTATATTCTGGCGTGTAGGGGGTTAGAGTTTGACGTTCTTCAATTAATTTTAAGGTGGCAGTGTTAAGTTTTTTAATTTTGTTTTTGCATGTTTTAATCTTTACACTTGCTGCTCTAATGGTTTTTGAAATATTGTTATACTGAACTTCAATATCATCTGAATTTAAGTTAAGTATGCTAAAGCTGTTTTGCAATTCAAGTGTAAATAGGTCTTTATTTGCTATCAGGGTAGATTTGTCTATTCGCTTAATTGAGCTTTTAATCTTTATTTATTTAAATATTTTTTTACCTTGGTAAATTAATTACTCAACAAAACGAAAGTAACTTTTCCGCCAGACCGCGTTCTTTGAAGTGACGTGATACTTCTATCTATTCTGTAAGTCACTTCCGCGAGAAAACGTCAATATCCGGTTGGGTTCCACGAAAGCTTGTAAATATCAATAAAAACGCCGGACGTCCGGTCTGGGGGTGAATGGGGTATCGGGGTTGAATCGTTATGATATTACACGTTTTACGGTAAGAAGTAACTTTGTGGTAGACAGTTACCTACCTAAATAGTTACCACATTACCTATAATATACTGTGGTATAATATTATAACCTATAACATTACAAGATGCCTATGGAAAAAAGATATACACTAATATATTAATGTGGTCGGTGAAGTAATAAGTGTGCCTATATCAAATTTCATAGATAAATACAATATTTTAGAATAGAAAATACTTAAAATGCACTATCGTAACATACAATTGAAATACACAACATAACTAATATACCTGTAAAGGAGCTCCCATTGTTACAAAGAGGTAAAAAATTAAATTAAATAAAGCATGCGATTGACTCATTTATACTCTGACGAAGCCTTTTGCGTATATAAATAAACTCCCTTTCATATCTTTTTTATGATAAGCATAATATTTTTTCTCCAATTTTACGGGAAATACACCGAGGTTACTTCAAAAACATTACAGATTACAGCAAATTGCGAATAGCTGCGAGCCTACCCGCCATTACTCGGCTCTCAATATTTCGCAATAATAATTTTAATTAAAATAACTGTAATTAATTTTGATTATTTTCTTGCAAGAACCAGCGATAATTGGCGTAATTACGAGGAACCCTTAAAAATAATACATTTCAACTTTATCAATCGCTTTGGATTGTGTTACTTACCTAATATTATACATAGAGTTGTGCTGCTGCTCGTCGAAAAATATGTGCTAAATTAAGGCCGTATAATTTTATGGTAACATTTATGATTGAACACTGAACAAAGCCCACTGGCTCGTCTGAACGATCACGGTCTTACCACAAAACATTTAAACCAGAGTTGAACAGGTGAGTCTAAATATTTTCTCCACAAATCGAAGTCGAACCCTCGCTTTTTCTAACTCAATCACAAATTCACAAGTAAAATAATTAGGAATCATAGGATTGAGTAATATAACGCGAGTGATAGACGTCGATTTTGTGAAACGAAATTTTAGAAACATCTGTTTAACTCTGGTCTAAAGTTTTGTGGTGAGACGGGCACCGCTTAATATATTGGTACGAGTAGCGTTTTCAATAATTTGTTAAATGTTCGAAGTTGAATTGGAAATTCTATTGTACGAGTATTATTGCAATGAAATACTGATATCCACAGCTTTTATCGCAATCATGACACGCATTCGGTCGAATAATCTAGGAATAAACAAAACAACAAATCTGATAATGCTCATGTGCTGTCGTTATGGACAAGTATTAAATCGTGCGGGACGAATAATAGTATTTTGTTTTACAAGGGTAGAAAACGACTCATACTTTACTCGATGATTTGCCTCACGAGCGTAGCGAGTGTGGCACATATAATCGAGTATGAGTGAGTCCTTTGAGACCCGCGTAAAACACAAAAATTTTCACACAGAGATTGCGAGAAATATAATAAGTAGGTGTACAATTAAAAAAAGCTAAGTATATTGCACAAATAGTCACGTTCACTTTCAAACCAATAAATAATGAAATTCAATCGAATAACCAAATTCCTTTTTGATTATTCGATTGAATAATCAAAACTCGCTACGCTCGTGAGGCAAAACATCGAGTAAAGAATGAGTCGTTTTCTACCCTTGTAAAACAAACTACTATTTAATGGTGTGGGCCGAAAACCCCGGGACAATTAATATGGCATAAATCTTGTGAAACCCTCAAATAAAAAAAACTTATTTGTCAAATAGAATAGTTAAATGAGAAATATAGTTTTTTATTTGAGAGCAGATTCGGCAGCAGTCTTGGAGAGCCAGTCTGATTGAGGGCTCAGCACAATTACCATCTTCAACCACTTCGTCCCTTAAACCTGAGATTGTGGTCAGTTTATACTTAAAACCGTAAAAACTAATGTTCGTTCGCGTATCGATAATCCGCTTGCGAAAACGTGTCACGTGTATCAAGTCACGAGTAACGGTAACAGCTAGTCTTGAACAAACAACGGGATAGATTGGTGTATACTGAATAGTAACGTCACCAAAGTCGAATGTATCGACCTCATCTCTTTTTGGATTGGGTCTTCCGCAACGTATATCTAAAACATAAACACGACACCCACTGATACACCGGCAAGCGAGGCAAAACAAAACGTCTCGACCTCAACCCTTCATCGCATAATGCCTACTCACCCACCAGTAGCCTTAAATGCTAAGTTCAGCGAAAGGCAAGGGTCACGGGAAAGGGTGCAATCTACGGAGAACGCCACTTAACGAGAGGCTTGTAAAGTATGCATGGGCCAGCACCGAACCCTGTGCAACCCTTAACTCAAAAGGATTAGGTACTTGACTTTTTGTTTGACCTATGGACGCGATCATGTCCTGTAGTTTGCTTGTGATATTTTGGTTTTAGTGAGCCTTCATTTTGTTAAAGAAATGCTAATTATTTTTAGAAGCATCGTTTCATGGAGACTGGTTTTGTACTGCATAGAAGAGGAATGAGTATACCGTTGGATGGTAAGCGCCAACCCTGCCAATACAGTAGCAGTGCTGCTAAGTATAGGTACCTACTTACTCTTACATCATAACGTCTTGCACGGCATTGCGCTGTAATTTAGCTGGAAACTGTGCCGTTCCTAATACACAGTTAGATATGTTAACACATTCCTGCTAAGCTGATCTGGCAAAGTCGTGAGAGCTCCCCTGGCGGCTTCTTGCCGAAGACACCTACCTAAGTTCATAGTTCACTTCAAACACAATGGACTTCCTACTATCTGCTGTAGACAAAACGATGGTGTAGAGAATTATCAATATCCTGGAGTTGAAGCCGAGCGGAAATCGAAGCGCTGTGCTCCTGTACGGGCAGGAAGGTCGGCAGGAAAGCGGGCAGGAAACTAGAACTGCTGCAAGGCAGCTGCCAGGTCAGGATAGGCAAGATGAAGGTTAATAATATAGGTGCTGCAGTGTATCAATGTTGTCCAATATGTTATTTATACGAGGAGAGAAGGGAGCGTGTTTTCGTGAAGGAAACTGTATCTACGCTGAGATTTTTCTATTTTTGGGGTTCCATACCCAAAGTGTAAAACGGGACCTTCTACTAAGACTCCGCTGTCTGTCTGTCACCAGGCTGTATATCTCATGAACCGTGATAGTTAGACGTCTAGAATTTTCATAGATGATGTATTTCTATTGCCGCTATACTCGTAATAAACAAATACTAAAAAACTGAATAAAAATAATATTTAAGGGGGCGCCTATACAACAAACGCGAGCATCTTTTTACTCGTTTTTTGTTCGATATTAACAAGGTAGACGTTTGAATGGTACGGAACCTTTCGTGCGCGAGTCCGACTCACACTTGGCTGGTTTGTTACATTATATTCTTATTCTTGTCACAGTTGCATAGATCTCGATACCTAACTAGTATATTAACTAGGATGTACACTTAGTAGAAGTATTGAAGTAGTACAGGTATACAAACTAAGATGAGATTGTAATATTTTCTTTTGTAGGAAAAACAGAATAAGTATTTTTTGCTAAAAATAAACTGAGCTGGCATTAATTGGCTTCCTTCCAACAAAGTAAAAAACAAACTTAATGTTTTATATTAAATTGAAAATGTATGTATCTCCAGTGGTTTTTAGACTTAGGTAAAGGTTTTGTACAAGAGCTAGGTACAGACTTTTTGCTTTATAGTGCGATGGTATAATCTCGTGACTTGTTTTTACACATTAAAAACGTTTTGTGGACATTGTTAAAACGATATTGGGGGAAAGTGTTTCGCTTTAATTAATTTTTAAACCAACTGGAAAAATGTCGCCTTAACAAATTCAAAAAAATATCGCCATTAGGTAAATACTCTAAATTTGTATCTACTTTGCATCCAAACCTTTACCAGTATGATGTTTTACTTACAGCCGAAATTAATATTGTACCTCCTATCCAAGATTGAAATCGATCTTGGATTGCTGCCTATCGTTCGATCGATTTCCAATCTGCGTGCCTTTATAAACCAACCCACGGATCGGTTATTGGCACGTTTGACCCTAAAAATGGATTGTGATATCAATCCCAGATAGCAAAATTTGGATTGGATTAATTATTAATTTCGGCCGTTAAGATACTATGGCTACTAAAGATACTACGAGATAGGCTTGTACACGTAAATTTTTTTAATAGTCCAGGTAGCTACCTTCTTAAGATGATACGTGTCGATAAGTCAATTACTAAAATGGCACGCCCGAAAACCTTATCAGTCCTTGTCAGGCACTTTTCGAGTTAATTTTTTGCACTAATCTTTTTTGTATAAAAGTATATACCTAATGCCTATGTATCTACTTATTTTATACTTTTCGTGATAAGCTTTAAAAAAAAACATATTTTTTGAAGTAAAACTTCTTTAGGCGCGTCTAGGGAGTAACGCAGATTTTTTTTCTGACGGAAATAACGCTTACTATTAGTCTGTGTAGTTTCCGCTGTTTAAAAAAGGTTACATTGACTTCCGATTGATCGATCCGACTTATAATAACTGAAATAATAACTGAATTGTTCCGTTATTCCGTTAACAACGGAACACTATAGCGGAACAAAATAGCGGAAAAGAAGTTTCACTTCAATCGCGCGTAAAGGTTACACGCACACACTTATTTTTGTAATAGAAATACTTTTTTGTAAGTAAAGTAATGAGCGGTGGTATTCGACGGTTATCTGTAGGTACGCTTTACTATCCAAAGACAGCGGGTTCGACAGCTCGGCCCGCATGAACTACTTCTTCTACAGTCACGTGCGCGCTTCCATCGCTCCGTGGTTCGGAGAGCACGGGTGTTGCCACTACATCATTCGACAAACATACGAAGTGATCACTGATCAAGAATTTTCTAGAACTTTAATCAATGGATAATGTTACAACAACAGAGTTCCACGACAATGTAGCGTCCTAACCTAATTTAATACTATTTTTCAGGCGAACTTCATTAGACGTCCCATTATTTTAACAGACATTGTGAACAGTGTTGCCAGCCCTCGAGTTTTGCAAAGTAAGAGGCATTTCCATAACTATATGGTTACGCGACCATAAAATTAAACTGAAATATTATCATCATCAACGATAATTCTCATCATAATTTACGCTTTAGCAATTGCGAATATGTTTTTATTTTAATTTTAATTAACATGTTTACACGGATACCTCATAATATTAGTATTAATTCCTGGTCGCAAAAAAAGTGTGGTCAATTTCGATTTCATAAGGTTTCCTATACGTTTCAGAATTATTTACCACGATATAGGTAGTTTCCTAACTAATGGCAACCCTGTGTAGATACTTTAGTAGGTCGTAAAAATGACATTCGCTAATCTCCAGTTACGTCAAGCTATAATTAAACGCCATTTTATGAAGGAAACTGTATATATGAACATGTTAGTGTGTAATTTAAGATTTTAATTACAGATAATTAAGCTTAACTACTTGGTTAGTTTTAAATAAGATTTCATGTGACCGTTATAAAAGAGCTTTATTATAAGTATCACAAAATTTTATTAAGTACACTATGCTGTTGTCTAACTAAGCTGTACTTTAATGTTTGTTCGCCACTATTGGCAGAATTTTAATGCGAAAGTACTGCTGTACCATATTTGCACATCACTATTTAAAATTGTTACAAATAAATATTATTGCATATAATTTAACTTCTTTCACTGATGCGTTGCAATCGCGGGTGAAACCGCGGGCGTTGGTAGTATATTAAACACAATCCTACTAATATTATAAACGCGAAAGATTGTAAGTATGGATGGATGTTTGTTACTCTTTCACGTAAAAACTACTAAATGGATTTTAATGAAACTTTACAGTAATATAGCTTATTCATCAGAATAACACATAGGCTACAATTCATAAATATATATCGTATATTATCCAAAGCAGCTAGTATATAAATATTTTTTTATATTAAATGAGAAATAACGCATACATTGTAGATAAGCGCATTCCTAGACCGCATTATCGTTTCCATCATACGAGGAAGTGTACTGGTCAAACGGCAGCCTATTTTCAATTTTAATTAAACTTTCGACGGCACTCCACTAGAAGCCATTTTAAGACATTACATAACATTTAAAAATAGAAGATTAAAAATTTCAGAATAAAAGAGAATAACAACATTTAAAAAACAAGCATTTAGTAATTGGCATCAATTTAGGAGTAATTATAACTACAATTTCACAGTCAAAATTCGGTTGTCCGGGTCAGTTAGACACGACGTATGAACTAACTGAATCATGCCTGTGTTGAGCCTAAATAATGAATCAGGTAATTCCAGTTCTATGATTCATTAATGCGATTGCGTGTACAACAAACCGATAGCCATTCCTACTTGTTCATTATGTATGGCGATTGGATAAGCTGCCAGCTGTCCTATTATCCCATTATCCCACAGGAGCCGTAAATTTTTACGGAATAAAAGTATTCTATAATCTATTCCAGATCTATAGTATCTGTACACCAAATTTCATCAAAATTCATTCAGCCGAGGACAACAACACACAAGCTTTAGAATAGAACAACTATTGTATACAACTGTGTAGGTTTTTGTCTATACTATACCTGCTTTAAATTATATTATTACTATTATAAAGAGGACACATTTGATTGTTTGTTTGCATTGAATAGGCTCCGAGAGTACATAACCGATTTGAAAAATTATTTCACTTTGGGAAGCTACACTATCCCCGGGTGATATAGGCAACTTTTTATCCCGTAAAAATTAACGGTTCCCACGGGATAGTAATTAACGCGGGTGAAACCGCGAGGCGCTTCTAGTAATATATACTCGTAAGTACCTACTATTTAAACATTGTGCAGTGGAATTGGGCAAGTGAGCTGAATGCATCCGTAGGCGAGTTTATCGACCACGTTGTTAAATCAAATGTCAAATGCTAGATAATCTATTGAAAAACGCAAAGTATTAAAATAAAATAAAAAACGAATAAACCACATCCTAAATCAATCCGACCGACAATCAATCCGTTGTCGTCGAGTTGTGGGCCACCCTGAAACTTTCAGCCGGATGGCTAATCGGCAAGTGCTCCAAAGTTTGAGGTGTAAGATTCAATGAACGAAACGCAGACACAAAAACAAGAAAGCTACTTAATAAAAGCCTGCTAAAAAGAAATAGACTTGCGATTCAAAGGTATTTTTTTTTTGTTACTTTTACAGAAAAAAATATTGTATACAGTTAATTTGTACTGTTTTCCTGTTGTGAAAGCCCTTAGGGATCACGTATGTACAAGGATGAATTAATAATACCCCTATTATAACGTAATTCAAAGTAGAAGGAAATTTGTAGATATAAATATACACAGTGGTTGTTAGTAGGGTCACCTATGTTGTTTTGTTTCGTATTGCACGTAATTCGATAGCCAGTCTCAAGTACGCCAGTCACTGTCGATTACCGTATAAAAATCATAAACTCGATAAGTAGGTACCTATTCGGAGAAAATAATCGACACTGGTGAACTAAAACGAATTTCATCAACATCGTAATTCACGATTTGTGAATAAAAAATGTGACGAATATAATATCATACTGAATTGATAGATATCTGATGTATCGAAAGATTCTGAATCGCCTACTTGGAATAAGAAACAATGACAGATTGTGAATCATCATCATCATCATCATCATCATCATCATCATCGTCTACCCCTATCTGCGCACAGGTGAGCACGCCCCCCTCCCCCCCTTACTTCCATGAGGAGGATTACGCCACACCACCACGGGGACCCGGTCCAGATTAGTGGATTACATGCCTCCGAAATAATACTCTGCCCCGTGGATTTTCTAACGATGTTTTCCTTCGCCGCTATTAAATTAAGTTAAATGTAATTGAAACTGTTCGAAATATACTTTTCTGTTTATTAGAAGATGGTCTCTTTCCGAAAACTCTAGAAAACAGAGCAAAGAAAATTCAAGTCGTTCATTTTGCAAATAACAAAAGAGCTGTTTTACATTACAAAGAGTCTTCATTATATATTATTTCTATATTATTGTCGGCTGTTTGGTGCCACTAATTACAATAAATAGAACTTTCTGAAGGCGGAAGTCCAATTATACAAATTGAAGCTTGGTAAATATTAAATAATCGACTACTTTTACTATAAATTTCACAAGATACGTTCGGACTCGGAAGTTGCTGAACATCTAAACAATAACTATATCTACACTAATATTATAAAGAGGAAAACTTTGTTTGTTTGGTTGTAATGAATAGGCTCCGAAACTACTGAACGGATTTGAAAAATTCTTTCACTGTTGGAAAGCTATGCTATCTCCGTGTGACATAGGCTACCTTTTATCCCGTAAAAATTAATGGTTCCCGCGGGATAGTAGTTAACGCGGGTGAAACCGCGAGGTGCTTCTAGTACCTAATAAAACTATTATTTTCATAGATTCGAATAAAATATACTAAATTAATTTCATAATCCAATCGGTTTTGCATATACCTACGTACAAGTGTGTTTGTAAATGTTACGTCGTGGGCGTTTCATCAGTATATACCTAGTAGTACCCAACTTATATGGCGCGTCGTGAATCTTCGTTCGCGCAGAAAAGAAAGTATGGTCCGAAGATTAACGAAAGAATGCTTAAAACTTACAATCAACCTAAGATCACTATTATAAGGTTCATAATACACTGCAGCTGTTAGTTCCATCTCACTCATGCCACGCGGCGATCGCTAAGATGGCGGCGGCTGCCGACCAATAGCGGTCAATAGCATTTCCCGCGATTTGAAAATTCATCTTCTGCGCAGGTACATCGGTAAGCCATATAAGTTGGGTACTACTGTACCTACCTATGTAAATGATTAATTAACTTGTGATATTATGAAGGATTTACTCGATGCAAAAATAGATCCCTTTATTGTAGGGAAAACAAATAAGTAGGTCACTGAATTATGAGGTTTTACTAAACTTAATTAACTTTAATTTAACTAAAATATAGTATTTATTTCGATTAAACTTGTCATGTGACCAAATAATAAAGTATTTACCAAATTATTATTTTAGTTTAGATAGGTAATATCTAAAAGAGTAAGGACCCTTGGATCTCTGCTTCCATGGCGTACCTACCTACCTACTCGTAGAATACCCTTATTTGCCAAAATAATTGATAGAGAAGATTAATTTGTATGGGTAGATAAATTTAATTAATGCCAAAACGTTTTTATTTGAAGAAAGCTAATTAAAGCCCTTTAAACAAACTGATACCCTTGAACTTCCTTGTTCAAGGGTGGCTCCCACGCCATAGGGGTCTTATCATAATTATAATTAAAATCTCCTACGTATCCCTAAATTGGACATAGCCTCTTAATTTTAACAACAGGTTTTTCTTACGATAGTTCTGAGATCAAGTTACACTGAACATAGGGCCGTATTAATAAATTAAACTTAGCTCTGAGAGCTATCTTCAGTGTGCACTTGCTCTTTCGTTCTAATTAATATACTTATACATCTTAAGTTGTAGATTAGGAACAGAAACTTACATGATATCTGGCAAATTAATAAATGACACTCAGCGGTTAAGTGCTATCTAATTATGACACAATTGACACATACATGATAGTATCTAGTAGCCAGTGCTACATCTCAATAGCCATTTATTAAATAGCAACGATTTCAAGATGTAGATTATATTTTGAGTGTGGATCAGCTGATTACTGACGCTAGCACTTGGTAGCGCTATTGAGGTTTATTTATTAATACGGGCCATAGTATTGGAGTTCCTATTATGTTTTGTCGATCGTGATTGAAAATAAAATCTTTTAGAATTGTAGCACTAATTGTGTACCGATTCCGGTGGTAGAATTAATCCTTAATAGTTCCTACCCTAAGGCCTACGTGAAAACGAAATTAGAATGAAAGTTATTAACGAGAAAAGGCATTTAGAAGGATTACCTTCGAGGGTGTTGAAAACAGCGCTAAGATTCGAATTAAATTGTTTATATTACCAATAAAAATAAAGACGTTTTTTTATAACAAAATAAATGCCAAAATTAAAGTTGAAACTGCTATTTATTAGAAGTTTAATCATAAATGACCTTTTTAGAATCTCTGTCTGTCGTTGTCGTGGTCTCGTACAAGCTTCGCAAGGGCTCAACCGAATTCAATTATTTGGCGACTGGGACCGTGGTTCCAGTACTTCATGGTCCCAGTCACCTGTATCCTCAAATATTTTTGGATATTTTGACATCTAGCAGCACTGAAAATAATATACCTACTTCGTGAACGATGTCGCGAGCACAGATCGTAACGATTAATTACACAATATACTAATTTCTTTTGTAATACGGCGAATATACAGTTAGTTGCAAAAATCAGCACGACAATACAAAAATATGATTTCAAATTTACACCGCCACATCTATCCGTAGCGTATGAATGTCACGCCAATACGGCGATACGTGAGAGAAGTGTCAAGCGAACTGTCGGTGGGCTTAAAATTTTCAGTGTGCTATTTTTGAGCTAGCTGTGGCTCTGACTTGCTTATACTTTTGTGTGTATTCATTATCATGAGTGTAACAAGAATTTAGTATTTTGTAGTGTTGGATTTTATGATTGTATTTTTCTAGTATGAAGTAAGAAATCCCTATGTTCGGTATCGATAGTGTAGGATCTCAATGTACGTTATCATTCATAGTCTATGTTCATACACATGAGACATGTGTTAGAATAAACAAGACTATTTTTGAGTGAATTTCAAAAAGTGAGGCGCTACATAATATAAATCTATCTCCCGCTCTGACTACGACCACAGAGATGAATAACCGCTTACCTCAATCTTGTCCGCGATATGAAATTTCCATCAGCCGATAAAATGGGGTAACACAGCTTTCATGGCGTTTATAGCCACTATACTTAGTTTTATCTCTCGCTGTTTCTTTACGTAAACTGTCTAGAGATGATCACACATCATAACTTTTAATTTGTTCTAGCGTTAAATTTACTTTGGTTATGGTATTTAGATTTAGAGAGAGCAATCCTCGCGTCTGTTATTGGTTCATAGCAGTCGGTAAGCCACGTCAGAGGCTCTTACTGACCAACTCTGATACTAAGGTCGGAGCCACCAGCAATTACAACACTCAACTTTGATTATATAATTGTATTGTTTAGACTATTGTAATTTATTAGTATTATTGTATTGTTTAGATTTGTTTTGTAAGGTTCTCGAATGGCGACCACGCACCGGAAGACGAAACGTACGGCGCCATCCACTCGATGGACCGACGACCTTTTTTAAGATCGCGGGAAATCGGTGGATGGAAATGGACAATAATTCCAGTTTGTCTAGTCTAGATATACGCTTCGTCATCTAACGCGTCTTTACTTGCAACTCAAACACCAAGTAGTAGTGCCGCATTACCTACTGACTGCACTGTGGCAAGCGAAATGAACTCCAAAGGGGGTTTGTGCGCTGCGCTGTGTACATTATCTTCTTAATATATATACATTACGCGTCACGTTGTTTGTCCGCGATGGACTCCTAAACTGCTTTACCGATTTGAATCACATTTGCACACCGTGTGCAGTTTGATCTAACTTGAAAGATAGGATATAGCTTACATCTCAATTCATAGTCGCAGTAACAAAAACCTTAGCCACAGCAACGCGTGGCCGTGTCTGCTAGTATGTATAAATACGAGTATGTGTTGACCACAGGATTTCCTCTGAGTACGGGTGTCTGGGAGACCATGATAGTCCTCGTGGTTCGATCCCCTAGATACAGGGAATCCTAGTCAGGAGTCAGGATCCATATTTATGGAATTGTGACGCGCTACTTTTTCCATTGACATTATTATATTGGATCATTAGATTCATGCTCAGCTTTTAAGTGACTTAGAAGTTTGTAAATATAAATTTTGAATTAATAAGGGTGATGTTTCTGTAATTTAAACTCATAAAGTTTTTCGTGAGTTTTGAATAAATAATGAGACTTTTACTGAGGAAAGAAGATGATAAATTGATTTTTCATAAATAAAAATAAATATTGAGCCAAAGTTAGGGTATCAGATTTTTTTTTTATATAATTAAATACAATGACTGTTTGCTTTTTACAATACACGTGTGTTACCACTTTACTTCGTAGATGAATGTATTTTGGTGAGTTATTGACGTGGCGCGTGGGTTTTTTTCGCATTGACTTTGATTTTTGACTTTGTATCAAAAACAAATGAACTCGATAATTACGAGTATTTGTTTGAATATGGTATAATATTATAATATTAAAAAATGGTATTTGGAGTTAGCACCACTCGACCACAAGCCCAATCTGTCACAGTTTTCTAAATGTGTATACAACGAGTTCAGATGTACGTACAGCTATTATTTCATCAAAATTGTTATCAATATAATTGCGACTAAATTACCGTTTTAAAAGTACAATAAAAACACAAAACCAAGTGGATACCTACGAAATTATGCTTTGTAAAAGTTCTTTCTACTTATCACCATTATTAATTTGAAGTTAGACTTAACGATGCCCGTATACGAACTTGAAGTAACCCAGAAATTATCGCATCGCTTAGTTCATATTAGTGTGTGCGCGAATTAGAACCGTTAAAATTCTAGTTATGTTATCTCGTATACCTAGTAATTCACACGTTGTTATACAGGTTCATGTTCAAAACATAAAATCTAACCATTAACCACACTATTACTAAATCGCAATAATGAAAAAACTTTTCCTTTTATTGCTCCGCTTGTTTGAAATGCTTGTTATAATGACTGGTTAGACCAAAAATAAACGATTAAAATAACTTTTCGCGCGGCGTTATTTTAATGTTTGCGTAACTGTGGCTCAAAGTGAGGTTTTGAAAGTTTTGTGGTAACTGTTCGTGTGTGGTTGCGGTGGAATCTCGAATGGTGTAAAGCGCGCAGGTTTTTATCGACAAGTTTTGACTAGGTTTACGTTTTCTCTGGCTTATCACGTTTCAGCCAATATTAGCGTTGTATCCAGCTACTTTCGTAGAGTTAGGTAATTACTTATCTTCACTATGCCGTAGAAGTTCATTATCATCATCATCATCAGCCTGAAGACGTCCACTGCTGAACATAGGCCTCCCCCTTAGACCGCCACACCGAACGACGATTTGCCACTTGCATCCACCGGTTGCCTGCGACTCTTTTGATGTCGTCGGAGTCAGGTAAACGGTTGCACTATTATGTACTTATTCACCATTTTACTGAATCGTGACGTACACAGTGGTTTGAACAGACTATTTATATAACTCAAACTACTGGCTACCTCGTTCACTGGAACACGAAGTTTCAACTATTGTTTGTGCCGCGCTAAACGCAGAAACCAAGCGAAGCCAAAAGGTAAATTATTGTCATTATAAATAACGAGGTGTCGGCTTGGCTACCAGCTATGACAGGCCACCCTATCTTCGAATATATCGCCGAGTCAGCGGTTCAACGACTTCTTATTTGACAGAGTCAAAGAAAGCGAAGACAACAAATATATTAAAATACCACTAAATAAATAACACTTAGGTACTTAATTTTCTTTCAAATGTGTAATAATGGTAATTGACGCGTATACTTATTTTCACTAGGTATATGAATATTACTATAGGTAAACTAAAAGCTACTAAGTACCTACATAATAATATAGTAGGTACATACACGCATGGCGTCGTATGTACTGTCTGTCTGTCTGTTTCAGAGGTCTGTGTTCTGCTAAAGACACTGACACTATACGTTCATGACTACAGACAGACAAACTTGATCACAAATTGTGCAATGTACATATTATAAACTCGCTGATAATACCTAACTTTAATATAACCAACGCTATTTATTACGTCAAATAAACAGCTTTGCACATACATATTTTATCAGCTCGTGGTCGGAGAAGTGAAAATGCGTGAATGAATAATTCCATCATTTTGACGAGGGAGAAAGCCGCAGAAATTCAAGGAATCCGCCATATTCCTGTCACATACCGATTCTGAAGGTTTACAGTATAAATCTGAAGAAATATGTATATTCAAGTATATCTCGGAGACGTCACATGAATACGTAATAATCAATTTAAAGTTTCACATCTCGTTTGGGCACGTCATGCCTTTTGCTGTTTTCATGACTGCTAGTTTGTAGTTGGATAGCTGCAAGTTAGTTGTTAGTTTGTAACTTTACAGGTATACTTTATACACATTTCTAATCACAAGTTGAAACCTAATTATACAACGAGTTGATGCTATGAATAATTCTAGGTATGGAAAGATAAAGTTGATCACTGCTTTTGATTAATTAAAACTAGCCATCATTGACTATATTATTATATAGGCACATAAAACACTTTTCCTTTATTAAAAAAAAAACGTAGCCCCACACTAGAATTGCTCCTGTATCGTGGGTACCGCTTACAAGCGTATAATTTCACACACACATCACACCCAGACCAGAAACAAATATTTGTGGATCGCACAAATATTCGAACCCGCGACACCTAGCGCAGCAGTTCGATTGCTCAGCCACTACGCCAAACGTGCCGTCACACTAGCTAAAGCTCGCGACTTGGTTTGCATAGACTACGGTCATCGCGACAAATAGTACCTATCCTTCTCCCAGATCCAATCTATCTCTAGTACCATAATGTATATGTCTCATTACAGCTGTTTAGTCGTTAAAACTAACACACAAACATACTTCGTATTTATATCATAATACCTATAATATTTAATAAATATATTTTAGTTTTTATAATATTAGCATGGATTGTGTCTACTTTAAATATGTATCGGGATCAGAAAACATCGTAGCTCATACTGCAAAAAGCTCCCTAACAATAGTATCGCACAAACCCCGTGTTTTCCGTACTTTTTCGCAGATCGGATAACACAATTTCGCTACAAAAAGATTATGGGGCGGGACTGACAGCTCCGAGTGGTTTCTGATGTAGCTTATTATGTAAAGATAACGTGATAATCGCAAATGGAGGATGTATGGGTTTTATGAGATCGTATCATACTGAAGCAACGCCTACAGGGATGGAGACAAGTTAAGTTGATTTAGAAACTGTTTGGAATAACGTTTCGTATTACATTTTATGGAAAATTGGTAATATGCCCACCATGTCGGTTGTTTTTAAATTATGCTAATGTCAAAGCAATTCGTACTGGTTATTGTGGACGGATCCATACAACATACATCAATAAACAAATCCATTAGGTATCTCGTTTTCGATTGGTTTTCAGTTGGTTTCTTTCTCGACTGTACTTTTGGACAGTGTACGAAGTGTTATATACAGCCACAGGGTTTTTTATGAGTGGACTCGAACGATTATGTCGCTAGGTTTTAAGATTTTATAACAACACGATTACTAGTAAGTATTATTAAAAATTAAAAACATTTGTATATTCAATGATAATACTACTGTTGTGATAGGTTTTCAAAAACTCATGGAGCCTGTGTAAAATTTGATACAAAAAGGTTTTATACAGCTGTGAAGAACTGAACAGGTCGTATTCTTACTGGTAAGCGTCATCTCTTCTCAAATATACAGTTGCAACCAAGAAAGACAGTTTACGAGGTACATATCAAGTGTACCTACCAGAACTCATGCCATGATATTTATATTGGTAGAAATATTTCTTTTCCCAAAAAAGAGGGTTCCTATCTGAACAGTTTCACCCGTCAGAAGGTTTCCACAAAAACATTTTTTTATTCCGGGTTCGATTTGTTATCATTCGCGGAAAGACATACATATTTCACAAATTCGAGGATTCAACTGTGTTAGAAGGAAGAAAAAACAAGCACAGAAATACACTTCCAATCATAAAAATACTAACAACCGATTTTTGCAGTTGATCGATTTGCAAATACAAGAATTTGGTAAAACATAATTTTCTTTTTATCTCGATAAACTTTTCCTGTAGTTCACGGGAACGAAGCCGCGGGCAAAAGCTAGCAATCCTATAAACATATTCGTGTTGCCATCTTTTTGGCCTAACCAATAAACATAATCTCATTCTCTCTCTAGGGAATAAAAGCAACCACTATTAATCTATCTCATAGTAGGCACTAAAGGCACCATATTATACGGATCTGAATAAATTATGAATATGTCCGTTACTGTCTGACGTGCCTATTCAGATAAATGTTGGCTGTGAAATGAGATAGTTATAATATGTTTTCATCTTTTACAGAATCCGATAACTAAACGGCTATTTAAAAAAAACTTCGTTTTTACTCCAAATTCACAGCTCGATTTCTACTTGTTGGATTCATATTTTGTTTCTTTTCATTTTATGAGTACCTGTTGTATTAGCGGCGCTTACAGCGATCGTTACAGAACATGTTGTGGAAAACTAAGCCTTTACAAGGAGTGAAAATAGGATATTATACAATTGTTATAAAAGTGTACAGAAAAAAGGAGACAAAAAGGTATTAAGCGTATTGGCATAGTCTCGCCACCACAAGCACATAGACTTTTATAAAACACCTGTTTAACTACAGACGGTGGGTCTGCTGTTAATCGGGCTGTTAGTCAGATGTAATGTCTGCCATTGTATAAAATGTATAAGTAATATTTTGAGCTACCAATCAGTGAAAAAAATATTGAAAATAATAATATTGGTACCGTAATAAACAGACGGATACAAAAATTAAAATGCATATGTCAACCATTTCAAACTGTGCTATCTACCTCACCATTTCAAACTATGCTATCTACCCCATTTTTAATATGGACGCGTAATATTTTGTTTTCTCAGATGAACAAAAACAAAAGACAATAGAGAATTCATAATTATTTATGAACTTCCTCACTAACTTGTGAAAATTTCGAGGCATATACAAATTTAAGTATTTTCTTGTTTGTACTCAATCCAATTAATGAAACAATTAAAATAAAATAGTTACAAAATTGTATATAGGTACAGTTAGTAGATTTATAACTGATTTGGTTTTTAAAACTATTGAAATCTCTGTTTTATCTCATTTTGAGAATTTTGATACGATATACTTAGTGGGGTGGATTTCATTGTTACTTTTCTAAGTCTCTCATTTCGGGTAATTTATTAAAACATTAGCGATTACTTAAATAATAACTGAATGATGACCATTTCTGCAATAGCTAATGCAACAAGAGCAATAGCAATTTCTGCCATTGAAATAGGGCTTGATTCGTGTGTCCTCTTCAAAATAATACAGTAAGTTAATTACTGTATTATTATTACTGTTCATCTAATTTCATATTGTTATTCAGTTAGATAAAATACTTAAGATAAAAGCACTCGCGTTGAAGTCTTTCGTATGTAATGGCGTTGACGCACGAAATGTGCTTAAGTTCCAAATTAACTTACGAGAAAATGTCATGAAAAATTGAATTACGTGAGCCCATTTTATTCTATTAAATTACGGATATTATTTTTTAACACACATTAAATATTAAAGGTATGTGTAAAAAAAGATCTGAGTCAGTTTTTTTATGTCGACTTGGTAACGTTATTGTTGTTAACAATTATTGTATTTTGATGAGGAGAAACTCGATATTTTAGAGTTACACTTTAATATGTAGCCAAGTACTGCTAAGCGATAAGACCACCCATTGTAGTATATTTTGTTATCTCTTTGTTCTTGTTTTTTTTGTGAGTGATAAAGAGTTTTCTTTTGTTTTTATTCTATTCTATTCTATTCTACTTTTTAACTGACTTCAACGAAGAATAAGTTCTCGATTATACGTAAATAAATCTCGCTACAAGAATTTCATGTAGCTTTTAATAAAAGTTTGATAAATTTCACACTTTTGATTTTATAGTGTCATAGTAAAATTTCATACACACTTTACTATAATAGCGTACTTAATGAATAGCTAGAAATATTAGGTAAAAGATATCAAGAGAATATTAAACCCTTTGAGAAACTTTTTGTGAGTATGCAATAAAAACCAAACGACAAAATACTATGTCGATTATAACACAATTTTTAGGCACACTTATATTTAAAGTCTGAGTTACCCAGCATTTAAACCACAGCCTAAACAATTATTTAAATAAAAATCTCAAATTCACACCTACTTTAAAATAGTTTAACCCCAAAGAAAACTTCACGAAACTTTACGAATCTCTCTCTAAATCTACAAAAAAACACAGCTACAAACTTCTAAACTACACACTTACCTGAAAATCTTCGAACGGCAACAGTAAACAGCACCCACGGTAACCGGCAGTCACTTCGACGTACCTCACGCGCTAGATGATTACTGTGAGGCTTGCTTCCCGCCCGCCCTTATATAAGCAAGCGCCGCCCATCGGCTGGGCGGGAGAACTCGCGTCGCTTGATAACGGCCACGACGGAAAGCCTAATCTCTTTGCAGCGGTCAATTGTCATCGGCGCCGTCGCTACTTTTTATACCGATTGGAGTGCATTGGAAGAGGTCTTTAGACATGTATGTGTATTTATAATATTTTACTAAAACATTTTTATATGTATTGTGATCGAGTTGTGAGCTAGCTTGAAAGTTTCAGCTGGATAGGTAATCGGAAAGAGGTCGAAATTTGAGTTGCAAGATTTCACTCGGAACGACAGGTAGACAAGACAGTATCGCGTTAAAAAAAAAGGGGAGACAATCCGACCCAATTATATAAAACAATAATATATTTCACAATAATGATATAGATATTATAAAAATTAAATTAGTTGTGTTGCTCATATTTATTTAAGCAGAGAAGTACATTCCTATCACGAAACGACTATTTTAGTAGACATAGCACAAAATCAAATAAAATGGTGACAGCCGAGCCAATTGTAAATTTTTACTCCTTCAAAACTGAATTAAATGGTTGGTCTTACCACTCAAAGCGATGGCTTCTAGACAAGTTAATACTTCACAGATCGTCGCCACAGTAGTCCCACCACACACCAAATAATTAAACTCACCTCGGGTTTGCAGTTAAGTCAACTTGTCCGCTCTTACATAGCGATTATTATTTAATCTCTGGCTTAGCGCAGAGGTTGTTAACTTTAGGTGAAGTTACGTCTTCCAAAATGGTGCATTAAAATAATGACAGGGCATCTAGAACTCTCTTCTAGTTTGGTATCATATTATATTCTCCGACAATCGGATTCAGGATTACGTCTCTCGACCTAGCGGTGAAGCCAGTTAACTATCATGAGTTCCCTTGATATACACATTTTGGTATGATAATATATTAGGTTATGAAAAAAAACGTAATATAAAACCGGTTACTATTGTATTTGTTATTTTCACCGCGATTTCGGAGCACTCGTAGCATACCTTGTTGACTTCACAGATTATTATTCCTGAAATTAAATTTCATGAAAATTCGTTCAGTAGGCGCTATCAATTTACGGTCCGCCACCTGTCAGTGCCTATCTGTATCTTAAAACCTACGCTATTTAGTCCAATGGAAAATACCCGAGGAAATGAGACGACGCTATCAGCAAAATTGAATATTCCATTAGAAATCTTATGACAGTCGTCTGTGACTGATTGACGGCAATTATTACAATGGTTCCCTTCTTTGTCGCCGTTAAGGGAACGAGTTGTCGATGCACAGGCACTGTAGTATCAGCAGATTGGAGACAGTCTCCCGAAATTGGAAGAGTGGGCGGTATACAATGTAATTTCTAGTTGCTTGCCAACTCTTCTTCTTCTTCTTCTTCTTCTTCTTGCGGTGCCACTCCACTGATTTCAGTCTACTCTCTAATATTCTTGAGGCATGACTTTCCTCTTCCCCCGACGTAGCGTTTCTCCTTTTCTAGGAAATCAGCGACCTCATATTTATGCTCATATTTATGCCCTCACATACTCTGACATCAGAGAACGCTACTACCTCTTTCGAAATCAATAGACCACTCTCCATTAATTTAAATGACGGCTCTCCTTGAGGTGTCCGTAAAGATAGGTCGCGTTCTGTCCCATCAAGGTATTTAGGGTACCAGATAGCCCCTCTACGACTGTCGTTAACCACACGTATAAACAGTAAGTGTAGCAGTAAATACTAAGCTCATAAACAAAGAGAAGAATTAAACATAAAATGTAATAAATGAATCTACACTAATATTATAAAGAGGAAAACTTTGTTTGTTTGGTTGTAATGAATAGGCTCCGAAACTACTGAACCGATTTGAAAAATTCCTTCACTGTTGGGAAGCTATGCTATCCCCGGGTGACATAGGCTACCTTTTATCCCGTAAAAATTAATGGTTCCCGCGGGATAGTAGTTAACGCGGGTGAAACCGCGAGGTGCTTCAAGTAAATAATATTCAGCCTGTACTGTTTCACTGCTGGGCAAAGGTCTCCCCTAACTGTCTTGAGGAGAATTAAGAAATAATTCGACCACGGAGGCCGGGTCTGGATTTGTGGATAAGATGCCTCCGAAATAATTCTTGGGCATGTTAGTTTCACGATGTTTTCCTTCGCCGAAAAGCGAGTGATAATTACGTACATATGTATTAACAAAATACATATATTATGTTTGTACCCGCACTGGGATTTGAACTCGCCATCTCCTGCTTTGGCAGGCGGACGTTCGCCCACTAGGCTACTACCGCTAAATCGAATAAATCAAATGAATGAACGAGTTTGAAAAGGTTTCCCTTTCATACGCTGATTTATGGCTGAATCTCGCATTGAAAAATAATACTTTATTAACTCTTCCCGCTCCTACTCCTAATCTCTTTCTCCCCTCTCTCTTTCTTTCACTTGTACTACCTTGTGAATTCTTTTTGTTTCCTTTTGGTGAACATAAACGAGTTTTCTGTCCCGTTCCATCTCGTTTCATTCTATTCTGCCACTGCAAATATGATAGTAAATGTACGTGATCTACCCACATTAGTTCTGTAACGGTGATTTTAACAATGTTCCAAAATTAGTCAAATATCCTATTACAAAATAAATATGAACCTATGTGGGTGGGACATAGGTGTTCCGAGGGCAGATAGAATGACTCAGAGTATACCTGGATGGACCATGAGTATAGAAAAGTACCCGTGGAAAACCTTTTCTTTTTTTTTGAGGGAGGAAATGCCTTCGCACTATCCCTTCCGCCACGGGGATGGTGGAAGGGGGGCGTGTGGGGCTTGTGCCCACTAACCCTAAAGTGAGCCGTTGATCCGCCTAATAAATAAGTAAATAAATCCGAAATCCGAAATATCCGTAAATCCGAAGTAATAAACTGTTGTGAGTGGCCCGTACTGGTGTAGTGTCCCCGTAATGTGACCCATGCGTGATTGATCGGGTATGTAATCTGTACAGGTGAGTAATAAATAAGAAGGGCATCTTATTGACCTTCTATGGACTTTTATACTGTTTTGGTGATGTCACTTATTAAGGTACAGACGGGGTTAATAGTATAATTAGTTATTAATAAAGTACCAAAAAACAGGTGACCGATTTCAATTAAAAAAAACTTGCTTATAAAATTATTGATGTAAATAAAAAATATGTTTGCGACAATACAGCATTTAATTTTGAATATTTTCTTATTAAAGAGTTGCAGAGTTTTGTGTTCGAGTATCTACTCGTATGGCAAGTTAACATATCGCGTCTAAGTAAGTGTTTATTGGTACGCGTGGAATCAGGATCGGGACGGCCATCACGGCGGAATCATAATACTTTTTCTTTAATAAAAACTCATGTTAGAAACTATTTTTTGCAAGTCGTTAGAATTTTTAACCGACTTCAAAACAAGGTACAAAATACAACCGGGTACAGAGTGTACCCGGTTGTATTTTTAATTGTTTGTTATCTCAGTTCTCCGTCATTTCTAAACAACTTATTCATATATTAGAAAAATCATTTTTTTTAAGTATTTTATTAGTACTATTGATTGATCTTGTATAATTTGCACCAATCGGTACAGTAGTATTGTATTCAATCAAAATAAGTAATGTTATCCAAACCAGAAATAAGTTTTCGTAAAAAAAAACATGTTCTCACTTACTCCAGAATATTATTTACGCTTCACAATACTATTTTGGCCAACGTTACGTTATATCAATAGGGACGTTATATACAATACATACATAGTGACGTTAGTCAACCCACTGGCTGTTTATTATGCGAACGAGTGAATGAAGATATACAGCTGCACTATATATGACAACTGCAACGTCATGAAAGTTTAGTATGGCGACGGAATTTATGGTGCACTGTTTCGGTGCGATAACCAGATTTTGGGATTTACTTGTATGAATATACAAGAGTTTAGTATACTACTTAAAGACTTAGGTAGTAGGTATAGCTCGTCAAGTAAGGGCGGTATGCACCGATGCACAGAGACATACAAATTAAACATCACTTTACAAAATTCTCGGTTTGGTTTCTATGCCCTTTTTGGAGTGTTTGTAAACCCTGATTATCCTATCCTATTATAATATTATAAACGCAAAAGTTTGTTAGTATGGATGGATGGATGTTTCTTACTCTTTCACGTAAAAACTACTGGATGGATTTTAATGAAACTTTACAATACTTTAGCTTACATATCAGAATAACGTATGGACTACAATTCATAAAGATATATCGTATATTATCCAAACGCGGGTGAAACCGCGGGGCGCAGCTAGTAAAACATAATTATTATAAAATACAAAAGCCTAAATTATATCAGTACCGCTTGCCTACCTATTACCCCCTAAGTAGCAAATCTGTCGCCAAACCCCTATAGAGGTGTTCAGACAGCGCTCCTTGAGAGCCAGTCTCTTTCTAGGCTAACCATGTTTACCACCATCGACCACATCGTCACTTAAGACAAGGTGAGATATCGATCAAACGCGAAGTATAAAAAAATATGTTGCGTCATAATTTAAAATGTTAGGGTACTATGTAAAAGTCCGATCGTAGCAAAGATCTACATGATTCCGTAGCATATTTAGTTGAACAACTACGCCGTAGCGTGGGCCGTAGTACCAGCCTACGCTCGTAGCGGTTATCTATAAGAATGACTTGGCGGGAATCGATCCCTTCAAGTATTTATGCAAAGAAATTATGACATCATCATTTTATTGTCAGCTTTTCTTTGATTTTTATACTTGAGTATAGAAATAGTGTGACTAGGCTTGAAAGTGTGACCCGATGAATCCATCTTCTATCTAAATATTACACAAAGTCGTGCTAGTCACACCATTTATAACTCAAAAACGGATGGGCTGATTTTCATGGTCATTGCTTTATTGGATTCGTCTTCGCTCCCAATAGCAGAATAACTATTTAAAAAACATGTGAATATTTTACGAAAAAGAGCAAAAAAAATCTAATTTGTTTTAAAAGGACAACGTATGTCGGGGCGACTTGTTTGCTATAAAAAAAACTATTAATCTGCAAGTTGTACAACTGATGATATTATATTAGCATCTCCAACAAAGTATACATTAAAGGAACTTCTTTCCTCTTGTAACTTAACAAAATATTTAAAATCTACATTATTAAAGTAAAAATTTGGAGTCCCAACTGAATAAGTAATTTTTACACGACTTCTAACCAGCTTTTACAAAAGTTTTCACCATTTCACATTAAGTTATAATGTTCGAATTATATTTTCACGGTTGGCAAAGATTAAACCTTTCAACTTTTTATCTTTGCGGGTAAAGTTTTATTGGTGTACAGAAAAGTAGACACGACGGGTGAGTAATTGACTTAGGCTAACCACAAACGGCGCCGTTTGCAACAACAGTAGTAGGTACTAGAAGTTCCTATTCTTTCACGAACAGAAAACATGCTAACTAGATTTAAGGCGAGGTTTTACTCAATTTCGAAAATTTTGTAAGCTCAGTAAAACAAATAGAATACAAAATTATGAGAGAAAAAACTTTTTTTTGTTAAAATTGATCATCCTATTAGGATGATTGTGAAGACAGAAACGTGATTACAAATAATGTGCTCGATTAAAAAATAATCACAAAGATGACACTAAATCGTATCTTTACTTGTCACTTTCTAACAGATTCCATCATGAAACCACAGTAAGTGATTGGGAACTTACATTTTCTAATTTCGTTATCACTTTTTTCCAATAAATATAAACATACAAACAGTTCCACCGCTCGCGGCCATCGGCCAGTAGTGCCAGGGTTTTATTCCCGCACAAAGTAATATCAAAATATAAAATACTAGAAGCGCCTCGCGGTTTCACCCGCGTTAACTACTATCCCGCGGGAACCGTTAATATTTTCGGGATAAAAAGTAGCCTATGCCACGCGGGGATAGTGTAGCTTCCCAACAGTGAAATAATTTTTCAAATCGTTTCAGTAGTTTCGGAGCGTATTCAATGCAAACAAACAAACAAATCTTTCCTCTTTATAATATTAGTAAAGATTGACATACATCGTCGATTTGGCCGAGTTACATCGACCGTGGTCACGAGAAGACTAGAATAAGTAGTGCTATCGGTACTGTATTGTAGTGTTGGATTGGTAGACTTCTTCTGCATGACTCATCTGAAGAAGTAGCACACCTTTGCTAGATATTCAACCGCCAAGCAGTAGTGTGTAAGCTTTAGTAACTACGGTCGAACTGATGCTAGAAAAAAGGGGTTGGCCACGATTTTCCCCGTTCACATTTTCCCCTGAATAATAACATATTATTATCTTAATATATATAAATTACGCGTCACGTTGTTTGTCCGCGATGGACTCCTAACCTACTTAACCGATTTTAACCAAATTTGCACACCGTGTGCAGTTTGATCTAACTTGAAAGATAGGATAGCTTACATCTCAATTTATAGTCGCAATAACAAAAACCTTGCCACAGCACAACGCGTGGCCGCGTCTGCTAGTAAAATATAAAAGAGTCATATAATTATGACTCTCATCGCATTTTTATTGGTTACTTCCGAATTTATTCTGAATCCGTTAGTAGTAGAATCAGTTAACTTGAGTACCCTCTTAAGGCGCGTGAATAAAGAACATTGATATGACTAATTACAGTTTATTTCCCAGCATTATTTACATGGCAAAATCCCCAACGAGGACAAGTTAGTGGGGGCAACGACAATAACCCGAAATATATTATGACGCCAGAGATGACGCCACAAAAACCGACCTAACAGCTCAGTTTCACTGTTTATTTGCTTTACAGCCGTACTTATGGAAAAATCATGTCACCATAAGTGGAGAGATAACATTACCGCAACACAGGCCACCGAGGGTATCAGATACGGCTGCCGGAAAACTAGTTACTAATGCTCGTATATTTAAAAGCTATGTTTTATTATCTAAACTTGTCCAACTTTCGTTTAAGTATCCGATAAAAAATATGGCAAGTGTGAGTTTTTCACATACCTAACGCGGTTAGGAGACGACCGCGGTTGTTGAGTAGTCTTTATGAAGATCTATATTGGCTCTAGCGGGCTATACTGGCTCGGCAGTGAGTAAGTGTTACGCGTCACATCTGCCGTCTTACCACGAAAGTTTAGACCAGAGTTAAACAGCAGTTTCTAAAATTTCGTTCAAGAAAATCGACGTCTATCCTCGCGTTTACTTACTCAATCCTGGCGTACCTAATTATTTTACTTGTGATTTTGTTATTGATTTACAAAAAGCGATGATTAGACGTCGGTTTTTGGAGAAAAGATTTAGACACATCTGTTCAACTGTGGTCTAAATTTGTTGTGGTAAAACGGCTGTTGTTTCATACACGTGCCGCTAGGTCGTTATAATAGATCTTCATACAACTCGATAAACGCGGTCGTCGCGTAAACACGTTTTATGCAGTGACAGTTTCAAAGGAGGAAGGCTACTGGCAGTCACTTTTACCTGGGTCGTAGAAACTATTAAGTAATCTGTGCTTTAGCTCTGGTCTACTCGGGCCAGCTGAAGCAGGTGCCTTACCATGACGTCTTATTGCGATCCAATTGAGGACCTAAACAGAATCGTTTTACTACTTATTCGTACCATGACGTCTTGTTGTGACATCTTGACGCTCAATGTAGGTTGATTTTAAATCTAAAGAGATTGACGCCTACCTAAATTATATCGAAAGCCATGTATTACTATTATTTAAAGTGAAACGATTCTGTTTAGGTCCTTAATTGGATCGCAATAAGACGTCATGGTAAGCCCCAAGTCACTTTGCATACTTCAGGAGAACCAACCCAGAGAGTGTGTCACTAGTCTTTCGCCGTTGAAAGTTTACTGTCATTGGTATTATGTGGTAAAGTCACACTCGCCGTACGGTGTGTCTAATAATAGGTAACGGGCGTAGTTGGACTAGTGACTTGAGGCGTTGTGTGGGTTTTGAATGGGGCCTTTCACGAATCGGTGGTTTAGAACGACTAGGGGACGCGTAGGACCGACACACAGTAGTAACGCTTAAATAGCCTTTTTTTAGTATCCATTCCATCCTATTGATTTGGTTTTCAGGCACTGATTTAATGAAAGAAAACGAAGCGATATGTTTTTTTTGAAGTAAAACTTCTTTAGGCGCGACTAGGGAGTAACTCAGATTTTTTTTCTGACGGAAGTAACGCTTACTATAGTCTGTGTAGTTTCCGCTGTTTAAAAAAGGTTACATTGACATGTCAATGTAACCTTTTCTAAATAAGATTATATTGACATGTCAATGTAACCTTTTTTAAATAGCGGAAAAGAAGTTTTACTTCAATCGCGCGTAAAGGTTACACGCACACACTTTTTTTTTTATTTTCTTCGAATTTGCACACAACTTAATAAATAATTAATTGTTGCATAGCCGTGGGAGTAAATATTTTAACATCTGTGGCCGTGGATCGAATCGGGGTAGTACCGTGTTATAAAATTTACTATTTCCTTTTCGGGCATGAACATAATTCCCTGTAACATATTATATTATTTTAAACAAAAACTGCACCTATTACGAAAGTGAATCAGGAACCCTAACTACAGTAACCAGCCCTAAATAGTACCAACCCCATAACAAGCCCATGGTAACAAATCATCATTAAGTCCAGCAAACCAACTTACCCCGTAAGCAACATCCTACCATCAACCAGTATGGGGTTGCCATAGAAAACTACAGGGGTGCAATTAGGGGACATTTTTATGGCCATTCAGTTCCCTTAAAGCTGGTCTAGATTTGGATTTATTTGTTTTTGATTGCAGTAGGGTTGTTTTGGGGTAAATGAGTCGTGCTATTTTGTACCCACCCTTAATTGTAAGGCTTGATGGGGAAACTGAAGATACAGTAAAGGTCGTTAAGGAAGGATCTCTATACACCTACATATTATATAGATATATGTAATGCCGTAGTAACGAAATTGATTATCCGATTCTATGCCCTCATTAAAACACCTACGAGTATGTTTGACAGAAATACATAATCATTTAAAAACACACAACATTTTAGAACAGTAATAAACGCAGACTAAAAAACAAGCACATACTCTACCTACTCGTATATATATTTGATTCGATTCGATGCTTACTAGAGAACCAACAATGTTTCACTATAAAAAACTCGCAATACATTTTGATTTTTTTTAATAACAACAGTACGAATACGTTAACTGGATTTATTAATCTTTTTAAGTATACTTATATAACTTAATTAGTTGTTATTTTAATACAGCTTTAATCCTAAACGCAATTTAGTATGCAACAGACCTTAATGAAAACCTGTAAACAAACATTAATTATTGTGGTTCGCCCCATTACGTATCTCTTTGAGGGGATAAACAGAATCCCTGCAAATGCTTTCTCGTCTCATATTTACGAGTAGTAATTTAATAACCCCGCAGTGAACCGTGTAGGAATAATTTTCTTTCTACATTGATTCTACATTGAGATACGTGACTCGTAAGCCTTCTGATCAAAACAAACCAACTGCGCGCAATTATTTTTTAATTTTATTTTTTTGTAACTTAGTCGTGGGACTACAAGTAAGAAAATTATTCCAATACGGTTTACCGCGGGGTTATTAAATTGCTTGAACTTTCAAATTGCTGGGACTTGAAACTTGGATTGCTCTTGTATCGTGGGTACCACTTACAGACATATAATTTCACACATCACACCCATCCAGAAACATATATCTGTGGATCACATAAATATTTGCTCCGAGCGGGAATCGAACCCGCAACACCAAGAGCAGCAGTCTGATTGCTCAACCACTACGCCAAACGTGTCATCACTTAACACTTGAAACTTGACACTGGCTAAATGCACAAACCGTGCGAAACCATAACTAAAACAAAAAAAATCTAAGGTCGAGGATTGATTTTAAAGTTCAACCACTAGATCACAATCTCTCAGTATATACTCGTAATACTAGTGATAATATAAATAATATGGCTTTGAAGGATGACACTCATACTTCTTAATTTGTTTCAACTATTATTATGCTAATAGACACTCGTAATAATTAGAAATTCTCTCAAACCGATATACTTCGACGAAGTAGAAACAATTTGCCCTAGGCTTGACCATTGAAAGTCATAACTTGTAGTTATTGATGCTACGAATTTCGAATTAACTATTCATTAACAGCCGAAATTAATATTGTATCTCTTATCCAAAATTGAAATCGATCTTGGATTGCTGCCTATCGTTCGATCGATTTCCAATCTGCGTGCCTTTATAAACCAATCCACGGATTGGTTATTGGCATGTTTGACCCTAAAAATGGATTGTGATATCAATCCCAGATAGTAAAATTTGGATTGGATTGATTATTAATTTCGGCCGTAAGACTGTACTTTGTTATTTGTTAATTATAGTTGAAAATCAGTTTCATGATAATCGTTGTCGTTGCTATGGTACTAGCTGACCCGACAGACATTGTCCTGTAATTGTCATGTTACCCGTCCAAAAAGTTACATTACAAAAGTTAATGCGTGAAGTTTCCTCTAATTTTTAATGTACCGCGCTGCGATTTTGTTTTTCTATCATAATAATATAATAACCTTCTCCTGACAATAACAAACAACAAAACAAGAATTAGCAAAATTGGTCCAGCCGTTCACGCGTGATGCCGTGACCAATGACCATGACCAAGGGAATTTGGGTTTCATTTTTATACTATACTAGCAGACACGGCCACGCGTTGCTGTGGCTAAGGTTTTTGTTATTGCGACTATATATTGAGATGTAAGCTATCCTATCTTTCAAGTTAGATCAAACTGCACGCGCTGTGCAAATTTGATTAAAATCGGTCAAGTAGTTTAGGAGTCCATTGAGGACAAACATTGTGACACGAGATTTATATAGGTATATTAAGATAGAGATATATTAGCTAGAATGCTTGTACTGTATTTTATTATACCATATTTTACTATCGAGCGAAAAATCATCTACCAGTTAACTGTATGAACAACTAGTGTAGGTAGTCCACGTGGGCCATGCTGACAAATAATTCTTCATGTTATGAAATCGTCACATTTCCCGTAACTTTCCAGTGATTTGAGAGGTGAGGTGGAAGTTACGCAATAACCGTTATTGGATGGAACGGGATTAAACTCTATTGGGTGTTATTTAATCTCTTCAATGAGTTGAACTTCTAACTCGTTTCGAACTCCTACAAGAGCATAGACTGAGAGCCGGTTACGAGGAAACTCACCTTACAAAACTATGGGCTGGTCGTATGACACATTAGTAAGGTTTTATTTTAACAGGCTCTGTAAGTTGTTGCTGGTTCGATTCTCGCGTAGGGTAAATATTATATGAACCGTAGATCACACAGATACTTCGAAATTATGGCTCCGAGACCACGTGTTTGTAAAATCATGGTCTATGTAATATCTGATTCCATAGATACAAGAAAGACAAGTTTTATAATATAAGGTAAAATAATATTAAGTTCTCAGTTCTCGCTTTTATTGGTTAAATGAGGTATGCTGGGTTATCAAAATCAAAGTTTGTCTGGACCCCTGACACGGCCTCTGACACGGTCACTGACACGGGTTAACGAAAACAATCAATCGACAACAATAAGGACGATCGGCTTAAGATCCTTTTCCAAGTACAGAGCGATCGTAATCCGCGCATAAGTTATGGAATCAAGTAATTTGGCGGGGCCAAGGTTTCGAACCCGACTGTCTTTGGGTTTGTTTCAAAGCGCACCGATCACTGCTCGGTAACAGCCGACTCTACAAGTTAAAGCTCCTTACGCTTTATTGAATCGCCGGACATAGATTCCCTCGACCACTAACTTATAAGTGGGTTTACCTAGTATTCTGATAAAGGAAAAGTCTTAGAGAATATAGCTTCAGTTATGCTGGAAAGATCATATCTAAAGACATTTTTATTTGTTTAGTAACTGGGAGGAATTGAAATATAGATATTGTTTTCTAAGTTTACCGACTTGGACTATTTTATCTTAGTAATTAGTGGTTTATTGAAATAAGAGTTTGGAGCGCAATATTGGTAAACATAGTATAGTATTAATATCTATAGAAAATAAGATCTATATATTATACAAGACAAAGTTGTTAGTTACTACACCATTTGTAACTCGAGAACGGGTGGACCGATTTTCATGATCTTTGCTTTGTTAGATTTCTCTCCGTTCCTAATAGCAGCATAACTGTTAAAACGTGGGAAAAATTCACGAAAAAGATGGAAAAATCACATTTTGGACACCTTATAATAAACATACTCCATCACACAACTCTTACAATAATTACTTCGAGCCCCAATCAATCCCATTACATTACTACTATGAAAATTATTTTTATGAACAATGAAACACGATTTATGTTCCTAAAGTTAGATGTCGATACGCCTTAAAAACGAGCGAGGGAGGCATTTATTTCCTAAGCAGAGGGAAGGAAGGTAATTTCTATTCTTTGGGGATCTCTACCAGTACTAAAAGGTAACATCTATTTCCACTAAGATCTACCTACGTTCAAGACAAGATACACAATACAATAGGACCTATATTTCGCAGACACCCTTTTTCCTCCTACAAAGTTTTCTGTCGAATTCCTCACTACGCAACGCTGTATCGAGGAAGTCTGGATTCCACAATAGGTATTTCATGTGAAATTTATCGCATTTCAAACGAACTCTTTACAATTTAACACAATTTACATGATACTCGATATTATAGTTATAGAGCGCATGCAATGGCAAAGAGATTCAAACTGAAAGTCGTTTTGAGGTGCGTAACTTTAAATCCGAGAGTACGTTATAATGTGAATAAGAAGTTGAAAAACCAAAGTAGGTAGCCCACGATTCAGTCAGCGCGAAAGGTTAACCCCCACTTTCAAACGAGAACTGACTGGCGCGGGCTGACTCGACGCTTCAGTAGGAGCTCGGATGTAAAACAATAATGAGACACTCGATGCAGCTTTAGAAGTGGGATGATAGACGATGAGCATGGCGAGCATGTTGGCCGTAGCGAGCATGTTAGGCATAGCTAACAAGTTGGTCATAGCCAACATGTTGGTCATAGCTAACATGTTGGTCGTTGCTAAGATTTTGGTCATAGCTAACATGTTCGTCACAGATAGCATGTCGATCAAAGCTAGCATGTTGGCCGTATCCTTAGCTAGCTTACATAAGAACGCTACACATTCCCATAAAAAAAATAATGTACGAGTATTACCCAAAACTTCGTATGTGAAGTCTATGCGCGGCATACTTACTGAGACACAGTAATCAAGGCCTTTAGAAGCTTTTTCATGTTTGCCAACCTTTTTATCAGTGTGTAACATAACTGTAAACAATATACCGCATTGCACAAACGCACTGAACGCAGCGGTACAGTCAGCAGAACAATCGAGAACTCGCTGGAAAGTTCTCTCTATGCATTCAGAACTTCAAGTTGCTTTCAATAGAAGACACCTTGTTTTATAGACATCGAACTGAACGGGAGCGAATGTTTTAAATTTGTCATCAACGGAGTCGCTTGAATCTTATCATGCGCGAATAGAAACCTTATGCCCGGTTTCTGAAACGTCTACTAACTTTGACGGCAGATTAATTATATTGCCGTCCTTGTCATTTGCTTAGTGTCAGATAGAGACAACGATAGTTTTAATCTACTGTCAAAGTTAGAAACTGGGGGGGAGTGTGACAAAGGACAAATGAAAAACGCTTTGCACGTTCGTTCGCTATCTGCTCGACACTCAGATTATTCATCCAATAGATATGACATTTAACTCAAGATCCGGGGAAAAAAAGAGACAAGTGTATACAAATAGACAAAGGAGTAAGTAGGATAGTACGATGATGGTTTTCTCTTTGTCGGCGTATGCGCTAATTTATTGCTGTGCTGCAGAAGCAAACCAATCTTGACATTTAAGAATGTCGCACGAATGATTGGAACACCACCTAAATAACGTGTATTAAATTTATCCGATTTATAAATTGCAGCCAAGGTGTGTCTCTTTCGGATATACGCTTTTGTCAAGTCTATTTCTAATCTGATACTACGTCTACGGTCAAGACATATATATTTTTTAAATTTATATCTTCGCAAAGTGAAGCCTCAATAATGGCTTTAGCTTAGATGTCAGCACTGTTCTGCCTCGAAAAGCACGCTAAAAGTCGGTCCCGATAGTTATGGCATGTCAGAAGCCCTAGGGCGGCTTAACAAATTCAGTGAGCGCTACTACCATCCGTCTAAGCGGTGGTAGCCTAGTGGGCGAACGTCCGCCCGCCAAACCGGGGGTGGCGAGTTCAAATCCCAGTGCGGGCACGTACCAATGTGTTTCTTGTAAAACATAATAACTATGTACGTTATTACCGTTCGCTTTTCGGTGAAGGAAAACATCGTGAGGAAACCAACATGGTGGAGAATTATTTCCGTGGAATGTTATTCACCAATGCGGACTAGGCCCCCGTGGTGGATTATGGCCTAACCCTCCTCATGAAAGTGAGGGGAGGCCTTTGCCCAGCAGTGGGACAGTCATTATTTAGTCAGTTATTATTTATTTACTACCATCAGAGTTTCATCGAGAAGATTTCATAAAATTGTTTCTGCTAACCGTATTTCCGTATAAAGTGCGGAGCAGCCATTCTAGCTTTATTTATGCTATTCCTACTGCATATTCATAACATAATTTAACTTGCGGCAAGTATTTTAAACCGACTCTTTGTTATTTGTTCAATTACAATGTCTTGTTAAGGAAAATAGATTAGTAATAATTAAATAAAGTATTTTGTTAAAAAGGGTTCATAAAACGAAAGATTACCTGAAGAGACTTTTTGAAGATGGCCAATTTCCCTTGAATTAATCTTGTTTTTAACCGACTTCAAAAAAGGAGGAGGTTCTCAATTCTTTTTTTTTGTGTATATTACCTCGTAACTTTTCTTATTTTGTTTGAAAGGGTATATAATATACATCCCATGTTGTCCCATAGAAATTTCATCAAAATCTGCTGAGTAGTTTGGTTTTTAAATCCCAATAACTGGAAAAATATAGTAAGAATTTTTAATGAAGTCTTTGTTTTTTTTTTATGTTAAAATTTTACTTGTTTATTTACTTTATTATAATTTAATGTATTTCACCCCGTATGTTAGAACTCTAATTGATAATGGTGATTAAATGATGAAGATTGATCTCTTGAATAAACATTAAAAATAGAGATAGGATGTATATAATCTCTGTATTGAAACATAGCAAAACAAATAAAGCTTGCTAGAACAGAACAATTAAGAATTAGTATCACAATGGGCGATCTTATCGCTCTGAGCGTTCTCTTCCAGACAACCATGCAAAGATAGGAATAACGAGTATAAGTATCAGAGACGGTGGCTTTTAGTACATAGTAACATTTTGTAACATTTCAAGAGTACTGTGAATTCTTACATTTTGTTATAAGATTTTGTTATACAAAAAATCAAATCATACTCGTAATATCACTTTAAATGTTCTTTAATAGAGCTGAGTGGAAACATAAATACTACGTCTCGGAGTCTATTTGTAAAGTATCAAAGCGCGCAATAAAGATAAATATTGAATTTCACTTATATTGAAATATTGAATTGAATTTGAATTTGAATTTGAATTTCAAATATTGAATCAACAGCCCCAATAGTAGATAGATACCTACGCAATTATATTAAGTTTCTGACGAAATAAATAACTCAAGGCAAAGGAACTTCGTCTAGATGTTATTAATACAGTCCACCAATCTGTTGAAACATGGTTTATACTATGTTCATCTGGTTGTATTTTATTTATATATTTATATATATTTATGTATATATTTCTGGTTCATTTTTAGGCACGTACAGATATTTAACGTGACTATTTTTAGTTACTTTTAATTAATTGGTAAGGGCAGAGAAACACAATTTAAATTTAATGTTACATTAAACAGACATTGGTCATACCACAAAAGATATCTAAACTTCTATTTTGAGTCGGTTTGTGTCCCAGCTGTGGGATCGTTGTAAGCTGATGAGCGGATGCTGAAAAACACAGGCTTAAAATTTAAAACGAAAAAGTTAAGAGCACATTTGACAAATGGATTTTAAATTATACTTCCAAACTTTTTTCGCGAAATGAAAGCCTCTTTAGACTGACAAATAACGAAATAATTAAATCTCTTTTTAAATGTTGCACCGGAGGTTGGGCGGGAATCCGAAATTTTGACGTTTTTGTAATTCTATTTTCGAGTTTTGGCGGGAATCCGATAGTGAGACGTTGTTGGTTTTGTATTATTAGCTCAAACTTGTGTTTCTTCGAGTGTTAATGTGTAATATTGGTGGAATATTAACCATTGAGTGTTCGTTAACGTGCACGAGTGTAGGCGAATGATATAAACTCAAAAAACGTGTCATTTCGCATT
Organism: Hylaea fasciaria; assembly: GCA_905147375.1. NCBI lineage: Eukaryota > Metazoa > Arthropoda > Insecta > Lepidoptera > Geometridae > Hylaea > Hylaea fasciaria. Next base: position 8,959,994 of record LR990211.1, on the reverse strand, counting down.
TTTTCCAAAACTCCCAGGAAGTTTCAGTAAAGCATCCACTACTTTACTGAATCGTGACTGACGATGTAAATAATTGACTTGACTACTTGACCACGATCGCTATAACATTGCTGTGACTTTCTTAATAATGTGAAATTAAGAAATACTTAAAATAAAATACTTGACACTGGCTACATGCACAAACCGTGCGAAGCCATAACTAAAACAAAAAAAAAAATTCTATTTTCTTCTAACATTTCGATTCTTTTTAATATATCGTTAATGTGTGGAATATTAATCATTCGGTGTTAGTAAACGTGCACGAGTGTGGGCAAATGAAATAAATTTGTGTCATTTCGTATTATTTCCATAACTCCCAAATAGTTTCATACTTTACTGAATCGTGACTATTCGTGCGTGACACTGACTGCAACTTGAGTTACGAATTGAGTTGATTGTTTTTATGGTAAAAATTATATCGTTTTACTTCTTGACACTGGCTAAATTCTCAAACAGTGCGAAGCCAAAACTAAAAAAAAAAACAACCCCTGTAAATTCCTTTATACCTAACCTACCACAAATGCAACGACGTGTGGTCGTCTCCTTCGCTCACATCGGACTCCTTTGGGAAATTAACCGATGCGATGGGTACATCTCCCGGTTTTAATAAAAATATCGCGTGAATGTGAATGTTCTATTGATTGAGCCATTTTTCAACGAAAATATTTGCCGCTCTTTTTGAAGAAATTGCATACAAAATTGAAACATTACATGGATTTTGATAATATTCATACAGCTTCCTTGTACTCGTGTACCATGTTTATCTATTGTGGGGTTTTAAAGAATTGTGATTTTGTTCATTTTAGTGCAGATAGCGAGCAAACAATCGAACCATAATGCTACAATTAGCGTGGATTAAAAAAACATATTTAGGTACCGTCATTCACTCCCTAGGTAGGTAACCTTGCAGAAACTACAGATTACAAAACTTACTCTAGTTACGTCATCGTCCCTTCTCCTGCCCCTAGCTAAGCTGGATGACGTTATGCTGCCATTATTTAAGTCTAATTAAGAATATTATCATCTATAACAGAAAAATCGGAAATTATAGTAATTTAAAACTATGTGTTACATAACATGGCAATACTGGCTGTATTACATTGAAAACGAGAGCTTCAGAACAGAAGCAGAATAATGTAGTTAGATAACTACACTAATATTATAAAGAGGTAAACTTTGTTTGTTTGGTTGTAATGAATAGGCTCCGAAACTACTGAACCGATTTGAAAAATTCTTTCACTGCTGGGAAGCTATGCTATCCCCGGTACACATAGGCTACCATTTATCCCGTAAAAATTAATGGTTCCCGCGGGACAGTAGTTAACGCGGGCGAAACCGCGAGGTGCTTCTAGTAATTAATATATTTTCAATTTCAATGATCTTACAACATGCATAAATGTTTACAGTGTTTTAAGATAGTATATACTGTTAGGATGTGAACACTATGAAATTTTGTTTTGTGAAAACAATAAGTAATAATTCCACTATTAATACATTCAGAGTCAGCACGATAAAATTAGTTTTAAAATACGCTAGCTTGTGCATTTGTTGAATAACATCGTCCACCGTGTCGTGTTCGAGCCGCGTCGGATTCCCTGCGCTTGCCTGCTGAAGTTTTATAATAAAAGTTTAGAACGTATTCCGGTCTACATGAAGACAAGATGTTAATAACAAGACTTCTATAGAAAATAAACAACTTTAGCAAGTGTTGTTATTACATAAACTTCGAGATACAAGAACTCTACAGTACCTAAAGATACTCAGGGATTTAATTCCTAGCAGCGGAATCGCAATGGAGATCACAATTCCGGTATTAAATCGCATTGTTAAAATTTTAAACACCATCGGGACCCCGTTTATGGGTGATACTTAATTATTTACGATATTTATTATAATCGTCTTTGGTGGTATTGTAATATAACCTAATCTTCCTCACAAAAGTGAGGCACTACCCATGCTCAGCTCGGCAGATATGGCTTGTGATTATGATACGTGTAAAATTAAATTAACGTCAAAGAAACCCTCCAACTTAGACGGCACGTTTGGCGTAGCGGTTGAGCAATCGGACTGCTGGGATTGGTGTCGCGGGTTCGATTCCCGCCTGAAACAATAATTGAGCGATCCACAAATATTTGTTTCTGGTCTGGGTGTGATGTGTATGTGAAATTATATGTCTGTAAGGCGGTAACCACGATGCAGAAGCAATCCTAGTGGGGCTACCTACGTTTTTGAAATAAAAAGATAGAAAAAAACATTGCCAAGGAAGGAAACGAACGAACGGACGAACTAGTAGTGGGCAAACGACCGCCTTCGTAAAAAAGGGTGCCGAGTTCAAATCCCAGTGCGGGCACGTACCAATGTGTTTTTTGTTAAACATAATATTATGTACGTAATGATTACTCGCTTTTCGGTGAAGGAGAACATCGTGAGGAAACCAACTTGCCCGAGAATTATTTCAGAGGCATGTTATCCACCAACCCCTCCCTCAAAAAAACCTCCTCACAAAAGTGAGCAGAGGTCTTTGTCCGGCAGTGAGACAGTTACAGGCTAAAATTATTATTATTTATCTACCAAAAGTAAAACAGCTCTTCAAGCGTATACTTTATAAATAAACGTTTTCAAATTTGTGTCTCCTAAGATTGAACGGCTGGCAAAGTTAGAGCGTTTGACGGGACCTACACTGATAGCTATAATAATAATTATAACTATAATTTTTGCTTAAAGCTTGCCCCAGCATACCTCTTCTGACAAGCAATAAAACAATCTGCTGCCATAAATAGTAAGATAAATGCTGTAAATACAAATATTATCCTCTTATCTAGCACTCGAGCCACCAATATGGAGCAATACGGTACATCGAAAGGTAAACTTCAGAATTGATATTGCGTTGCCCTGAAGTGTGATTATACAGTGGAAGTTAATTTGTTTTTATTTTCCTCCTTTAGTTTATTTTTCTTATTAAATTGGCTATTCATCTGTAAGCCAATTAAATTAAAGGCAAAGGCCTTGAGTGTTTTTGTCAGATATTGCAACTCGTCTGAACATGATGAACCACATCGAAATCGATTTAGTGGTGTCCGGTGACACAGAAACTAATTTGAAATGCCAATAACGAAGCCTTTTTATCCTCAACCATAATTGTAGCTTTGTTGCGAGGTTCGACAATTTTTATAGTAAATTAGTTTGGACAATGAAATGTGTGAACAAGACTGCATTTCATAGATACTTTGTCCCAGCAAGTTAGGTGTACGGCAGCAAATTTTGGGCTTTATAATCCGAAAGCTCCTGGCTCGATATCTTGGCCCTATACCAATTATCTATTTTTTAAGCTATGCACAGAATCCCCTGCCATCGATCAAAAACGCTGAAAGAAAACATATTAAAAAAATGTACATGTCCAAGAACCGCAAATAATTAAATAGGCAAGCGTCATCCACTAGTCCATAATGGCCCATCGCTCGCGTAGCAGCAGTGGGAACGTAACAGGCTGAAGATGGTTTATAATCATAGGAAATTAGTTCTTAGGATCGCCACTGTCGCCACCGATCTGGTGTATCCTTACGTCACCCCTAAGTAAACCTAAAGGCGCCTATTATTATTACAGACCTGTCAGCCAAATCACATTATGAAAGTGTAAATAATCCAACGTTATTATGTTAATAAAGTATATTGAAAGGAACCATGTCGCAATCAGTCTGCAATGAGGTTGCGAACGTTTCAAATCGCCAAATTAATTCCACAATTTTGTATGGATTGCTTGGCGTTGGGAAATACTGATTCAGGGTGGTACAAGGTCACCAGAATCAGGGTATGTTTGATTAGCAGACCAGAGATCCTTTGAGGGTCACAAAAGATAACAAAAGACCATCATTCTGAATCATCTGCATGTTAATTGTGAATCATCTTTGGGACAGATACGAAGCATAATTAGGAATCAATCGAACTTACCTTGTGAAGTTTGATGTCTTATTATACGAGTGTCTTGAATGAAGATGTTGATGGAACCCAATATGGTGATAATTAGATCGAATACAAAACGTTATTGGTCTTTTTACAGTATAGTAATAATTCTAAAGGTGTTATCAGGGCAACAACACAATAAATACAGTAAGAAAACAATCTTGTTCCAAGCCGTTTTCGTTGCAAGTTGTAGTTAACGAAACATTACATAAATACATATTGATTAGAGTAGAAAATCTGTCGCTAACCCTTTATCGGGATGTTCCAGGAGCGGTTTTTGAGAGCCAACTCGATTCTAGCCAGAGCATGTTTAACGCCTTTTACCAAATCGTCACTTAAGAGAGATAGTGGTCAAAAGCATAAAAAATATAAAGTATATATAAAAAAATCAATTTGTACAGTTTGAACTCATTTGTGCAATTTTATTATAATTGGAAGAATCGTAGCGGTCAGGTCGTCTCTGCCTCGGCATACAAGGTGTCGTCATTCAGCCTTGGAGGGCAGACGGGCGTATGGAACGCTGCGTTCGAAACGCTAACAATAAATCAAGTTCGTGTATTGCTTCGTAGTCTTCCTTAGTGGTCATTACTAGTTTTGGCAAGATGAAACTTATGGAATCTATAATTTATTAATATATTATTTTTTAAAGGATCACTATATTATTAACGATAGATACGAGGTAAGTATATAATTACACAATACCATGATAAATTAACACACACAAAAAAAAAACAACAATAAAAAAAAATAATGATTACTTAAGTACCTACTAACAGTGACTTTTTTAAATGTAGGTACTACGAGTATTTACTCGTAGTATGTTTACAAAGGAAAATAAATTGACTTATAAAAGTGCTACATATAGGTAGGTACTCATAATAGTTTTAGTTTAGCGTTTTTGCAAAGAAATTTGAACGGCGGTTTTAAAACTCTAGTCTGGGCTGAACCTTGGATTGAAAATTGAAGATTTCACGCCACTGTCTACTACAATGGAAAACTATGGATACGACGTATATTAAATATGGGCTTATTTTCCTTTTTAATTATCGTAATGCGATGGGGATAATGACCTACTACTACCACTGAAACATTAAGAAATATACGCTAATCAAATAACTTTTAAGAGAGGTTAATACTGCCTTAATAAAAGCTTTAATTAACTTCTCTGGTTACGACATATAGCGACATTCCTACTCCAAGTATTTACTTTAAGTGATTGATTCACTTAAATAACTCTCCAATCTATCATGAAATTTGTAAGGAATCACCCTGAAAGTTCAAATTCTATACATAAATAGTAAGTTAGTAAAAATAGATTGAATGAATAGAAGCTTGGAAGACTCGAGTGCATGACAGTCAGCTCCATACAACTCTTTCACCACGCCGCCGATCGACACTGCAAAGAATAGTTTACCAAACAATATAAATAATAGAAGTTTAAACTAACGCCGACAGTTTGTTTCGCGCAACCGCGGTGTGGCCACCTCTAACTGGTTACTTAAATGTATCAAAGATGTTTACAAAACTACTAACACTGAGTGCTCTGTACGTTTCCACTTATTGTCTAAGCATTGGGACTGTGAGTGAACAAAATGTGACGAAGCGTGCTGCTGCCGCCTCAGACCTGTTTCCGGATTGGGTTCCTTTCAAAAACAAACATGGCGACGAGCTAGGAGAGTTTGTGCAGGTAGAGAACAAAAGCAAACTGAAGAAGAGGCTAGCACTGCCTATGAACTTCAAGATGAGAGCGCTGGAGGCGCCGAACGATGATTATTATGACAAGGGTGCGGGGGAAAGTGATAGTGAGGATTATTATGAGAAAAAAGATTGGTCTGACTTACATAGAGCAGCACAGGAAGTCAATAAAAATAAAGTTGTAGTCAATCACACCGATATCTCCGACATAGATGGAGTGGTGGACATAATAACTAAAGGTGCTCCTGACCACATTGTCAAGGCGATAAATAGTGCCAAACAATATGAGAAAATCAAACCAACAGAGAAGATAATAGAAGAACCAACAAATGCAGAAGACCCAGATAATATAAAAAAAGAAGATGATGAAAGTGAAGCAGAAGACGCTTCTCACAGTCATACTCCTACTCCTCAAAAAGGGGAAGAAGAAAACAAAAAAACAAAGGATGTTAATAATGAAGAACAAAATGACCAGAGCGAAGAAAATGAAGAAGAAGAAGTTTCTAAAAATCAAAAGAATACAAAAGAAGATAAAGAGAGCGAAGCAAGAAAAGCAAAAATATTAAGCAGCGTAGATGAACTAAAAGAACGCCACGCCGAAGAACAGAGGGAACTGTCTGAGAGAATTAAAGAAGAAGATTTGTATAAAGATGAATTTGTCAAAGACAAAAACTCAAAAGAGTTTCCTGACAGATTCATCGAAGAATCATCTGAACCAGCGCGAACATCTAAGCGTCGAAAACCTACTACGAAACCTGATTACGACGAATACGAAGACTCGAATGCACCCCCCGAAGACAAATATAAAATTAACGTGTTCAAACCAGAACCAACACCGGCGCATACTGTATCACCTCGTAAAACCACAACAAGATCACACGCCACTAAACCAAGGCGAATAGAATCCGGCAAACAGTCAGTGTTTAAAAATCCACGATTGTTTATGATTCACGACGAAAGCGACGAAGAGGCCGACTCGGCCGCACAAACGGTCAGAGGACAAAAGAAGTTTTCATCCCGTTACACAACCCTGGCGCCTTTGACAAACATTGGTGAGAGAATTTCACTGGTCCCAGTAGATTCTAACGAAAGCGAACCTACGCTCTTTTTCCCTAAGGTAAGGAAGAATAGAAGAAAGAGGATAAAGGCGACCACGCGAGCTCCTACTGACTCTTATGTCGCTGAAACTGTGACGGACAATTATAAACAGACTACGGCGTATGACGTCAGAGTGCCTAAATTGAATGGAGATTCAACGGAGAGAGTAACTACTTCCGGTGGCGTCACTGCATCGGATTCTACTGGATCTGGCTATGAGACCACAGGGACTGATGCAATAGCAGTAAATACGGATGCAGCAACAGACGTCGTTCCAGCGTCTTCTGATCATAAGAAGAAAGAGGAGAAGAAGGAGACGAATTTCAGCAATAAAAAGGGTGAGTGATATTGTTTAAATAAATATTAATTGTATGTTCCATTTCAAAAGGTTTAGTAAATCAATATTAAAAAAATGTTTAGTCAAAGAATAGTTGTATACTGCAGATTTTTTCAGACCAAATCAAAGTGAACCCACTATTTATCTGCTTAAAAGCTCCGTTTTTTAGAACTCAATCCAAATGTCTTTAGATATTGCCACAAGTAAGAAAACAAGAGCGAACTTAAGTTCTTCCAAAAACTATTTTAAATCATAACTTTTATCAATTTATGTTGCTATAGGGTAACCCTTTAGGTTACATTTTTAAAATAGTTATCTGTGAAATTAATCGCTAATCTTTAGCCAAAAACCAGTCCGCCGCAGTATTGTTGCATAACATACCACATGGCATATATTTTTAAAAAGCCCATTTATCAGACTAGACTTCAGAATTAAACAATGTAATTTTTTTGGGTTCTTATAGTATATAACATAATATCGAGACAGTATTATTATAACATTATGGTCAATAATGTAGGCAGTGCGTCGCCGTGTCAATATTTTAACGATCATTTGAGATCTGAACATCATTATAGTAATTTTAAATCAAATTCCTAATCCCCATGCACCTTCGTCACTTCCACACAAGCCGCAACACAACCCAATTTACATACATAAAATTGTGAGAGACGCGTTTCACCTTACAAAGATGCCAAGATAAAGATATCCCTGGACCACGTCAAACCCACGGTTCTACTCGAAATAAGTTCAACTCTACCTCTAAAACGCATCTTCGCCTCGTTCACAACCCTGTCCCATCGAGATAAGGTCCTATTTTGTGTACGAAGACTTTTCTTAGCGAAAATGTATATTGGTTATCGTATACGAGTATAAAGCATCCTAATTTCATTGACAGCGTTTACGCTTCGAGACGGTCAGTCTCGTTCGATATGATATTTTGATCGTTGGCAAGAAATTTTTTCGGGTAAATTTATATGAGGCGTACGTCAATTCTTTGATGCTTGTCTATGTAAGGTTTGGGGGAAATATGTTTGTATCATTTTACCTATTTTTCGGGTTTGGGTATAGTCTGTGTTCTTTGTAGCATGGCCGTTATATTGAGTTGTGTGCCACGCATCTTGGTTTTCATATTTATGTTATATATACCTACGTAATATTGAAATGGTTTACTCGCTGAATGATCTATTTGCAAATTATAACTCTGCTGCGCACGTATTTTTTGTAGGCCATGTATTGATACTATGTTATTTAAACCATGTTCGTGCATTTTTATGTATTCTGTGCTTTTGTAGGTTAAGTTTAGGTTTACCAAAACACCAGTTTTTAAAATCATCAGACATCGATACATCGGGGCTCAAAGGGCGTATAGCGCAAAATACGACTTTTGAGGAGAAGCAAAAAACGACAAAAAAAATAAAAAACTGGATATATTTTTTTTATCTGTAGTGCTACCTCAGTGTGATCTGAGGCAAAATTTCTTAGAATTAGTAGTATATTCATGTAATAGCTAAAACAAATGTCTCCACCTAGCCGTTAGAGAGATAGCTGTAGCTTTACGGCCCAAAAAAAAACGGAAATGTGCTTTACACCCCTCAAAAACAACCCTGTGTAAAAATTTTAGGCCGTAGGTCAAACCTATTGTATAAAATGCAAATCAAAATAAGAGTAAAGACCACTTGCGTTGAAATTTAATGTCGTATAATGACCATTTCTCCATACAGATTTGGTTGTTGTATCTGACCATGCAATTTTGATTTACTTAGTAGGTACCTACCTACCTACCTAGGTATAAACTAAGTGGTGAGCTGTGAGTAAACTGTTATGTTTTTGTATTAATTGAAATTGACTTTATTTTAATTCAATACCGATCGAATGAAATATAAAAAGTAATCATCTTTCTTTTATTTTTACCAATAAACATTACAATGAAATCTTAGTTTTTAAACATTTAATCTTCAATTTCTTCATCTTCTTCTTCCTCGTCGGTTTCATTTAAAGTCTCACGTAAGTCAGAGTCGTATGGAAGTGCACGATATTCATCGTGAAATCTTTTTGGAATGGCTCCAGTATTACAAAGACGAATTAGGTCTCGATATTTTAAGCTACTAATTTTTAATTTGGATCGGTACAATGGTTTTATAATATCAGCTTTGCCTGCTTCCTCGTCATTAGCGGGCTTGCCCTTTTTCCCTTTTGGCTGTACTTTTCCCTTTCTTGTCTTTCCTTTCCCTGATATAGTTTCACATAATGTTACTGTATGAAAGACTGAATCTTCTTTCATCGAGTATTTAACAAACATTTGATTTGGGACTTTCTTTTTAAATGTGGCGATTCTCACTTGTTTCAATTTTAGCTTTTTTGTTGCTGCTGATGTAAATGTATTTGCAGCTAGATCGTCTAAATTAAGAAAATCTGTGTGATCTAGTGAGTAAACTTTGTATGGTCCTGGTCTTTTGCGGGCAGACTCAAAGTAGGTCGCCCACTGCGAAGGAGCATACACTATTAGATTTTTAACCTCCCTTTCTATCACTGCATGTACTGCATCGACAGGCATATAAGTGTGCCCTGGCAGTAGGTAGTTTATTTGTATGACTTCCAATTTAGTGGCAGTCTTGATAAAATGGTTCACAGCGGCTAACACTGTTTTGTTTTTATTCTGGCCGCTACAGGAATCGCAGTACAGTATTAGATTCTTTGTGCCGTTTCTGTCCATCTCTTCAAGATATTTTAATAAGCAAGTAGCAATTTCATTGCCTCCTCGTTTGCCGTCACACTCTCCCCATGTGTAACAATAAACATTCTGTGTACCACTTTCATAAAATGTTAAGTTGTAAACTGCATATTTACGGGAATAATAGAGCAGCATGCTTTCCCCATGCGGCGTGTTTAAAACTTTCTGTAAGTCGAAACTGGTGATGATTGTTTCATTGTTTAATGTTCTCAAATTTTGGTGAATCTTGAATCTCAGTTTTGTAGCATTTTTTTCTTCAACATGTGCATTCATGGACTGTTTATCAATGTCGGTCATTGTTTCTTTGCTATTTTCAGCTTTGATACATGTGACACATTTATCCTTTTTTGGGATATGGAAACTGATATTGTATTCACCAAAAATATGTCTGAATACAGTCTCACTTACAACTTCTTTACCTGTTTCATTGCAGTCTTTTAAATAAATTCGATATAAGTTTGTTACGTTCTTCAGTTCTTGGGGGAGATACGTTCTATTAGTCCTTTTTCTGTTATAGTGCGACGGCACTGCAGGGAGTTTTTCAATAAAGCTCTTCACGTGACTTTTCGCAGCATCTGTATATTTTGGTGGAGCGTTTGGTGTTCTTTTGTCTTTTTGGGCCATACCCTCTGTAGCATGTGATACGGTGTATGATATGTATTTTTGAGTGATCGCCAGAGTATCGAGCAAAAACTTCTGACACACTTGTTTGTGCCCTTCTCCATGATTAATTAAATACTCGTACGATGCATTTCTTCGATTGGAAGAACTGTCTTTTTTTCTCCTTTTTATCGGAATCAATTGAGAACAACGTACTATCCAATCCCGTCTTCTCTGAGAGTCTAAACTCCAAAAATGTTGGTGCAGAGAAGTACGCCTCTCTTCAGAGATGTCATAACATCCTCTGGCACACTTGCCAGGAATACATGGATTAGGTTTCATGGTTTTTTCCGATACATATTTTCCACTCTTGTTTTCATAAGCTTTTCCTGCATCTCTTAAAATCTTAGTAGTTTTACGTTTATTAACTGGCTTCTTCTTCTTTTTTATTCCTTCATTTTCTGTAGTTTTTACGTCTGCACGTTTCTTTAGTCTTTTTTTTCTCGTCTTATTGACTACGCGTTCCTCGGTACTGCTCGAATCTGATCCTTCACATGACCAAATGTCGGAGCTACCTGATGAGAAGTCTTGTTTTTCCTCATCAGATAAAAAGTCAATAAAAGATTTCTTAACAGTTTTGCGCCTCTTCCTTTTTTGTGATCTCTTTATAGTATCATAATTGCTAATTTCAGCATGAAGAAGTGCTTTACTCGAAGAAGTTTTGTGATATTCAGAGCTAATTTTAGCATCCATTGCAGTTGTAGGCTTATGATTTTGAAGTATACTTATATCTGTTGCATCAGAGTCCCAATTTTCTTCGCGGGTTTTAGGCTCGATATTTTTTTGAGGATCAGATAGTGCTGCTCTTTCTGGTGAGTATGAAGACTGCTGAAGAGATCTGTAAGAAGTCGCATCTGAGTTGTCGTTGCGGGTTTCAGAACTAGAAGATTCTTTGGTTTCAGATGGTGTTGCTGCTACTGGTAAGTATGAAGGCTGTTGAAGAGATCCGTACGTGGTCGCACCTGAGTTGTCTTTTCGGGTTTCAGAACTAGAACAGGAGTCTTTAATTTCTGATGGTGCTGCTGTTACTGGTGAGTATGAAGACTGCTGAAGAGATCCGTAAGTAGTGGCACCTGAGTTGTCTTTGCGGGTTTCAGAACTAGAAGATTCTTTGGTTTCAGATGGTGCTGCTGCTACTGATAAGTATGAGGACTGTAGAAAAAATCCGTGAGTAGCAGCATCAGAGTTGTGTTTACAGATTTCAAAAGCAGATTCTTTGGTATCAAATGCTTTGGCTGTTGTACATGTTGACGTAGCCTTGGTTGAAGTTTCTGCAATGGTCGATTTTTGTATAATAATATCTGATAGTATGTAAATCTTTTTGTTTGGGTTACTATTACCGCTATCTGGTTTTAGTGTACTGATGTTGTCTTGAGTGGTCTGATGCTCGTTTCCAAAATATTTATGCGAACGAGGAAAAGTTACCGTCGAACTAACTATGTCATCTTCGCTACTTGAGTTTAATATGGTCAAATGAGATCTATTCTTCGTTCTTATAACATTTTCTTCTTCGCTGTCTTCAATTACATCGGAGTTTTTACTTGCTGGACTTTGAGTTAGTAAACTGCGTTCTATTTCATTAGAAATGCTTGAAACTTTTTCGGTCATTGTGGGATGAAACGTCTTAACTTCAGGAACAGTTTCATCCGTGCACGTCCTAAAAAAACAGTTTTATGATAAATAAATTACATTTATTATTATTAATAAAATTAATTAATAGGAAGACCTCTTGGCTTTCATCTATCTTTTCCCAGCAAAAATTAATGTTGGTACAATACAAGGAAGAAGAAATACTAATGAATAGTAAAATAAAATAGTATATCTGAGTAGGTGACAAAGGCAGAACAAAATATTTACAGTGGGTCGTATAGCTCATTACTCCACGTATAATACCTAAACCAATCCATTACGTATACCGAATGTCAAAAAAGTACTTAGCTAGCGCGCGCGAAAATAAGTCTTATAAATACGCAATGAGACATTTAGTTTTGCATGGCTAAAGGCGTCGCGTGGCTAGAGACGAAGCGCGCAAAATTGCACTTTATTTTAAGGGAAAAAGTACTTACTTAATAAGAGTTCATACGCTCTCGTAATATGCCGTTTTAGTGCATTTAAGTAAAAAATAGGGTCTTTAATAATCTTTGGGCTCGTTACCCGTAGAGGGGTAGATAATTTTATACTCGAGGAAATGTTTACATCAATGAATACTTAAATCTGTAGGCAATCGAATGGTTCTTTACTTACCTTAACATTTTTCGATGATAATTAGCCAATGCAGCTAGTTGATTTCGACGTTTAACCAACGCATTGATGGTATTCTCTTTATCACAATCTTCCATCTCGATTCACATAGTAATAACTTACTTTTAACACTCAATTAATTAAAAAACGATCTGAGCTAAGACAAAACGCAGTTACCACTTCGCTGTTTTGTTTACGTTTAAACGCGTCAATCAGGAGTGTGGGGCGGGACGGGAAACACCGGCGAAAGTTGCGAAAGAAGACAATTATAATAAATTATGACATCTATTTAGATGGTAATAAGTACTTTTGCAAAGAACTATCCACATAGCGCCGCCTCTGTCTAGCGCCGCTCGCACTCGTGTCTTGGTCAACAAAAGTAATCGTCCTTTATCGTAATAGGTATAAGTGTGCGAGATTGTTTATTCAGTTATCTATTTAAGGTTTATTGAAGTAAAGTTTAATTTCGTTTCCATATGATAGGTGTTTAAGATAAATCTTCACATTTGAGAGGTAGTAAAGCACTGTTTTATTTTCTTTATGGATGTAGTTAGGATATAAGGGACAAATCGGTTTTCGTTAGAAATATGGTAAGATTGTAAAGAACAATTTGTATTATGCTATGTAGTTTACATCCTAAATCATTAAAATATATGTAATTTACAACCTAGACGATTATTTCAACATGAATAATTGTGATTTACTGCCATAATTAATAGAAACTCTGTATTGAGCGCCCTAAAATTTAGGGTAGTATAGAGCTTTTTTTTGCGAATTTCACTATTTTAAGTATACAGTTCGGTAGAGATTAAAAAACGGAACACAATGGTGTAAATAACTCAATTTGACCAAAATGTGCTATACACCCTTTGAGCCCCGATGTATCGACATTTTTAGAGCTTAGGTATTATGATCTAGATATCAAAAGAGAGTCATGGCTGTAATAAGTAACTGTACAAACAAAAACCATCAAGATTTGTAACCAATTTCACGGATGAACGCTACCTAATTCAATATAGTTTGCAGAAAAATAATAAAAAACAAACATTGAACCATTTATCGATCATCTATCTACACAAAGGCTAAACACACAGACTAAAAAAAAACTAACAATTTAACAATAGCCGTTTCGTCAACCCACGGGCCACGGGTCTGGACAGTGCACCGAACCGATTTAGATGCATTACCCCGGCGGCTTGACTAATGCACCGTTACGATCGGTTTAGGAGACGCCTTAACCAACTGCAAAAAAATTGACGGTGTCAATCGATTTGTTTAGAAACTTTTTGATGAAAGAACAAGGGCATCATTAATAATCAAACAGACAGTAGGTAGTGTGCAAGCTATTAAGGCTTGAAGGGCATTGTGACCTGCAACTTCTTATTTTTAGGGAACTCGATAGATAGTAGTTATAAACAAAAACGGTCAAAGTATCATTTTGATAAACCTCCACATTTGACCGTAGTCACGACAAGACTGGAGAATGTGAGTATCAACGTAAAGAGCGTCAACTGTTGTTAGTTGTTGGCTCCGTTTCCCTGTGCAAGACTTGGTCGTGGATCAAGGAAAATTTCCTTTTTAAACTCCATCCATAATTTACGCCTAACAAAATATATTCTCAGTGGAGTTGCCAAATAAAACCCATTACCAAAATCTTAGAACAAACAAGGCAACGAGTGAACAAGACGCTTTACTATTTCAGTTTGCCAAATTATAAATAAGATTACGCCAGTGTACTTCTTACAGTCATGCAGCATTATGGGGCTGCCATTTGAGATCAACTCTACCGGGGTTTCACCTTAACCACAACACAATTTAATCAGAAATTACACCCAGTCGTACAATTTCACGGCAAAATTAGCTTTTTCAATTCTAATGTACGTAACATGTATTCTTAGTTCAAAATTAGATTTCGGGCTTCACGGCTCGAGACTAATCTCAAATTAATGTTTGCGTAAGCCACTTTCCGTGCTTCGGCGTCGGCGTTAAACTCTAGGTTGTAAGGGTGCTAAGTCTTATTGATAGTAGGCTTTAAGCATCGTTAAGATAAGTTATTAATAACTTGACTCAGCTCAAGACTCAAGCTTGTCAAGAGCTACATAGTTTCTAACAGATACATTTATAGAACAATCTTAATAAATTTGTGTATGTAGGGCTCCTACGAGATGGGCCGACGACATCAAAAGAGTCGCAGGCGACCGGTGGCTAAAAGTGGCACATTGTCGTTCGGTGTGGCGGTCTAAGGGGGAGGCCTATGTTCAGCAGTGGACGTCTTCAGGCTGATGATGATAGATTACGTAGATACTATTGGATAAAACCGAACAGAAGAAAATTATATTCATTTTAATCTATTTACTACTTGTAAAAAAAGTTGAGTAACGATTTATTGTTATCAAATTCAATAGGAAACTTTTCTTTTAGACCTCGAGATGGGGCTAAGGTCACTTCAGTGTCTTTCTAAAATTGCGTGCCGCTATGAAATCAATGCTTATCGATAGAAAGAATATCGATTGATCTGAATCATACGAAATCGTATTTATACGTTTCCGGAGATGTCTTAATCTTATGACAAAGCGAAGGCTTGCGGGTTCGCGTCGCCTCCGTATGCGAACCAACATCCAACTTCGCGGTACTGATTACCGACATCTTTGTTGGCTTCGTTGTTTGATTTTAAATAAAATATAGCAATTTATATTTTTCTGCTCACTCTACAGTATGTATTTATTTATATTTTTGCCATGTTAGAAATTTACACTTCAAATTTTAGATTTGATTTGGTGTCCTGAGCTTAAAACTTCGATATTGAGTAAGATCTAGCCTTAAGGGTCATACGACCACAGATTTATTGCGACCATGTTATGGTGCGCCAGGAAACTCTTCACCACCGACATTACTTTTGGTAATACTTATTATATATAATAATATATATTATATATAATAAGCGGTGGTAGCCTAGTGGGAGAACGTCCGCCTTCGAAAACGGAGGTGGCTAGTTCAATTCCCAGTGCGGGCACGTACCAATGTGTTTCTTGTTAAACATATGTAAGTAATTAACACTCGCTTTTCGGTGAAGGAAAACATCGCGAGGAAACCAACATGCCCGAGAATTATTTCGGAGGCAAGTTATCCACCAACCCTGACTAGGCCCCCGTGGTGGATTGTGGCCTAATTCTCCTCACGACAGTGAGGGGAGGCCTTTGCCCACCAGTGGGACAGTTACAGGCCGAATTATTATTATTATTTTATATAATACTTATTATAATTTACGTTTGAGTAACACCGCCCATTGTACCTGTTTTGTTTTGCATTTTACCCATTTTGGTGTGAATAAAGAGTTATCTATTTTATTTAAAGAGCGGAAGCCTCACGATCGAGAATCCGCGCGGAACCTCACGCAGGCAGTGGCGAGACGATGGAGTCATCTATTTGAATTAAAAATAGTTACCATATTAACTAGCTAAAAACGGGTATGATTCACGCACAAACAAAATTTAAAATATATAATTTTGACATAACTCGACGTTTCGGCCGCGTTACATCGACCGTGGTCACAAGAAGCCGTAACTTGGCCGAAACGTCGAGGTACTCGTATGTCAAAATTATATATTTTGATGTTATTTTGTGCGCGAATTAGACCCGTTTTTGGCTAGTTAATATGTTTTCTGTTCGCGAAAGTGTAAGAACATCTAAATGGTTACAGTAGTACCCAACTGATATGGCTTACCGATGTACCTGCGCAGAAGATGAATTTTCAAAGCGCGGGAAATGCTATTGACCTCTATTGGTCGGCAGCCGCCGTCATCTTAGCAAGCTTAGAGTGAGATGGAACTAACAGCTGCAGTGTATTATGAACCTTATAATAGTGACCTTAGGTTGATTGTAAGTTTTAAGCATTCTTTCGTTAATCTTCGGACTATACTTTATTTTCTGCGCGAACGAAGATTCACGACGCGCCTTATAAGTTGGGTACTAGTATACCACTTATTTGCATTGATATGCGGTTCAGACCATCGGCAATCTTCGTTGATTGCGGTCGGCCGTCGAAAGTGCAACGGCTGAGGGGTTGTGGTTTTAGAGATCGACTATTCAAGGTCGATAACCTTTTCACGAGTTTTTTAGGTAGTTAAAGAAATAAAAAAAAACCCAGCAGCCTTCCGACCAGTCTTGTCCAGTTAAATCATCTAGATTTTTAGAAATAGTGTCCTTCAAAACGAATCAGAATACAATTCCAACAAGTTATAAGTATTCAGCTATTTATCTGACGAAAATACTTATTTTATATCAATCTGTGTGCCCATTTCATTTCACGGACATTTGGTATAACGGCCCCGGCGCGTATTTACAAACCCTATTCTACCAGACAGGAACAGCTTGTTTTTGTTTAACTACTTAACGTTCATACCCAGGCCACATCTAAAAATATCGCAATGGAACATGGATAGGACGATAATTATACGCGCTCGTTCAGATTAAGTAAACTGTGATACTCACAAATCTCTGCCATAGGCTAGATCAAACTTGTAACCACTATAATATTGACAATGACAGTTTCAAAAGAGAAATAGTTTCTTGAAACTAACATTGCCTATAGCCTCACCATTCGCAATAGATTCATACCAACTAAGGCTACTAAAACCGTCAAATAGAATAAGTAGGTATTATTGATGATAGGGCTCGGTAGAATACAACTAATAGGTAAGTAGGTACTATTTCTTTTTTGAAATGTTTAATGAGGCTTTGTTAATACGCGACCCGGATGCCGCATAACGGTCAATAGCAACCATATTTAACGGTAAGATGGTAGGATATTATATTTTTACTACTCCATAGTATCCATCCATCTTGCTTTTAGAGATCCGCAAACATATGTCATAAAAGAAAGTATTAAAAATTCGCCTGATCTCGCCAAGCTTCCTTCTGCCAGCGTTAAAACGTTTTGCTTGTTTGAATGGTTGAAATTTCCCAAATAGCTGTAAGCACCGAATTATTGATCTTGTAAATAATCGTAAAGTGAAATTTCAATTTAAAGTATTACACAGCAGATACGGCTTTTCCGCGTTGTGGTAGGTAGAGACTACATCTTTCCACATGCTACGAACCTGACACACCTCTTTCGCTTCTTCTATTTTCATGCTTTGCTTCGTACATGCTCTCCAGTTTTTTTAGTTAGGTATATTTAGCGATATATAACTCCGAAAGACGTCGCCCTAAATTTCCTTTTGATAAAAGACCGAAAAACCCCCCAACTTTCAAGGTTATGCAAACAAAAACAAGGTATTGCACAAAATTCTTCAACCAGTTGTGAAATATCATATATAACAGGAACCCACAGCGATACATTGGTCTTAAACGATATATTTTCCGATACAAGTATAAAAGAGAAATAATAATTTTTCGTCGACTGCTATCCATCCATTGATCTAAAGATATTTATACTTTGATACATCTAAGTGTACCAAAACACATGATAAATATTTTGAAGGATATTTTTTTTTACATTTCGTAAGAATTTGTTTATCGAATGACGTCTCAGATGAAAGCCAACCTGGAATGAGAGTGGATCTGAAGGACTGATCTCAAACATTCCGACAGGGGGGTTCTACTTGAGGGCAGTAGCTGCAGTATATTATAGTAGACAGAAAAAGTAGAACCTCCAACACACCGATACAAAGGGTGCTAACCTAACCACAACCCTACAAAAATGAAGTTAAACTTCGTAGGAAAACATTGTTGGGATACTTAACTTCAACACTGAGACAGTCAAAAAATTTCAACACCAAATATATTATGACAGTTTAATTTATAAATGAGTCAAAATAAAAGTCAAGAAAATAAATTGGTAATTTATAGTTACCAGCTAGACCCTTTGTAGATGCTATTTTCTTTATAGACTTAGCAAGTACACCACCTTCGACCATATCATCACATTACACGTGCTATATGGTCCAAAAGTAATTATTGAAATCTATTCTTAAATGAAATTAGAGGACAAAACCTAAGCGTGTCGATTCATATTACATTATTATTCTTTTATCTAAAAAGCCCACACTAGGATTACTGCTGTGTCGTGGGTACCACTTACAGACATATAATTTCACAAACACATCACACCCAGACTAGAACAAATATTCGTGGATCGCACAAATATTTGTTCCGGCCGGCAATCGAACCCGCGACACCAAGCGCAGCAGCCCGATTGCTCAGCCACTACGCCAAACGTGCCGTCAATCACAAATCTCAAAGGAGATGTCATACTTATTATTTTTATATGGATGTACCGGCTCTCGCTACCTTTATAGTACAGTATTTGTTCAATCAATCTACAAAGGCTTTCACTTTTCACACTTTCGTTAAATTGCAATAATGATATTACTCACGGTGTTGGTGATGAGAAGCGTTGCATCATGGCACTTTAGCCATGGTCTTTGAATGGTGTATCGGAGCGACACTATGAAATCATGGCAAAGGTCAAAACTCAAACCATATTTTAATGTAAGTAGCCAATTATATCGTACTTTTACAAGTCAAACACGATGAGAAGAATAATAACATTAATTAATATTATTATAAATTTCATTGTGATATTTTTGTAACTATAGTTTGAGTTTGAACAAGGTTGTTTTCCATTGAGAAAGGTAGGGCTGAAATCGATTCCTGGTTGAACCCAAACCAAACATTTTTTTTTATGGGGCATTAAGACATGGCATGTGGCGGACAGGATTACTTGATGCGCCTACGACCTATTTTTTACAATATATAATAGAAAAGAAACAAAAGAAACCCAATATTATGGAAAAAAAACAAACAAGCATAATAAGGCCGCACAATGGGCGGTCTTATTCCTTAAAAAGATTTTTGCTAGATAACCTAACTCTAATAGCTGGTGTGTGACTGGACTGGCTTTGGTGAACTTAAACTTTGGAACATTAATTATTATGTATTTAGGTAATTAGGAGTCGTCCATAAAGTATACGTTGCACCATAAGGATGAGGGAGGGCGGCGTCAAAGTGTGACATTGTGTGACAAGGGGTGATAAGGATCCTAAGTTTGGTGACGTCACATTTCAAAATCTTATACGCCTATATAAAGTTTTAAAATGCCGGACTATTAACAAAAAAAATAATCTCCAACTCTATCGCTATCTTTATGTAAGGTTTAAATTTATTGTGAGGTTCATATACATTATACAGTAGACATTTAAGACATTTTGACATTTATGTGACGTTACACGACGGAGAAGTTCTCACAAATGTGACCAACTGTGCCAAGGACGGAGGTGTCAAAATATCACTAAATTAGTGTGACTTAGGTACTTTATGCAAATCCGTATCCAGTGTTCTATTTCGTTCTCATTATTTATTTTAATGTATACCTAAGTCAGCATAGTTATTTTTATGTTAGTGACTATAAATTGTATTACATTTTCCTTTCAAAAATAAGTCTATCGAGAAAGCCCTTGTGCGCCTCTGATGTCTGAATTCTAATATAATAAATATATTATTTATAATACGTAATAGTACCTAACTAAAGTATAAAGGGGGAAGCCTATGTGCAGCAGTAGCGTCTTCAGGCTGATGATGATGATGATGATGAATAGTAATTAATATATTATTTTGGATTGCAGGTGGCGGCCGGGAGCACCACTCCGAGCACTCTGAGGAACATGAGGAACACGGGAAGAAGGCTTATGAGGTAAGAAATCCTATTTAATGTAAGAGACAGAGTAATGTCTATAGTCTAAGAAGGAGATACGTATTTCCTCATTGATTTTAGACTAAGTACGTATATACTTAGGGACCGAAAAAACTCATGGATTGGCTTAAAGTCTAGTTCTAAAATATAAACTTTCTGAATTGTATGATGTAGATATTTATATATTAATATTTAGGAGTTGTCCTGATTGAGGGTAATGGTATTTACCTATTTAATATTTGTGCATTTATACAATATTGCAAAAAAAAATATCATCTTAATCATCAAAAATGTAATCTTTTTGCAATGATAATATTATTATCCGATTATATATAATCCCTGGTGACTTTCAAAAATGGTTCCCCGATCATGATTGGTTTCATGAACCAATTTGAAGAATTCTCTTTTATAAAAGTTTCATGATAAGTAATTATGGTTCTTTAGTTTTGTGAAATTCATAAAATGCACTGGATAGTCTGGATACATACTAGTATTATATACTACTTATATAATAGAGGTATATCTTTTCTATCTCATTAAGGCGTCTCACTAAACGGATTAATTTAATTCCACTAAAAGCTGCAATGCTCGAGTTTATACACTAGTAGGTAATAAGTAGTGCTTTCGCATCGATGGGGTAAAGTCGAGAAGACTAATTAGTCATTTAGGTCACACGAAATGGGTTCAATTGACCTTATGTTGTGAGTAATTGCATTATATATTTTGTACCTACGTTGTTACCAAAAAATCTTATTTAAGAGTACGTAAATACGGACCTAGAACCTCTGGTGTTTCAGCCGAAAAATTCCGCAGATATTTTTTATAAGATATTTTTCTTCACTAAAACCTGTCAAACCTTTTTTATGTTGTAAATGCCTGGTTTTTGAAACCCTTCTCTTTAACCAACCGATAAGTGGGGTTGCAGTGCTCTCTTTTTCATTTGTTTAGCACCAGATAGAGACAACGATATAGACTTATCTGTTGGTCAAACTTAACTAGGGAATCAGAAACCGAGCTTTAGTAGCGATACAAGCAAAATCTTTCACATGATGGTAAGCGCGCCTGGCGCCTGCCCATAACAGTTTTGCACTGCCAGCCAGAACTTTGCATTGCAAAATCACGCGGCACTGCACTGCGCTCGTCACCCTGAAAAATAGGTTTTCACTACGCATATGTCGCATTTACACGTACATACATATACTTATTACGAGTGTTATGACACAAAATCGTTTTCAGAAAATCGATATTCAGCTATCTCGATATTAATTAGTGACTACAATACACCGGCTATCAACGTAATAAAATATTTATTGCAAGCAAGCCATAAAACGGGTATCACTCTGTGAAATATGGCCTGTCCTGTTATTGTTACACTTTTTGGTAGTAAATCGTAGTTTTTATTATAAGTACATTTAGGCGCACTAATGTTATTTAAATTCTAAGTAACATTCTCTACCTACCAGTCATAATCTATATATATAAAAGCAAGAACTGACTGACTGACTGACTGACTGATCGATCAACGCACAGCCGAAACCACTGGGTCTAGAACCATGAAATTGTGCACAAATATTCCTTATGTGACGTAGGCGAGCAATAAGAAAGGATTTTTGAAAATTCCACCCCTAAAGGGGTGAAAAGGGGTTACAAAGTTTGTATGGAGCAACGTGTTTTCTTGGTCCGATCAACTTCAAACTTGGCATTTATATTCTTTAAAACATTTCATTAAACACGTGTTTCATCGTTTTCTAATATTCAACCCCTAAAGTGAGAAAAAGGGGTTACAAGATATTTTCATCAGATTTAGTTCATATTAAAAATTTGGCTCAATTATGCCATAAGTGACATAGGAATGCACTAAAATGTGATTTTTTAAATTCAACCCCTAAAGGGGTGAAAAGGGGTTGTATCGTTTATGTGTAACAACGTGTTTTCTTTGTCTGATCAGCTTCAAACTTGGCATTTACATTATATAAAAGATTTATTTAAATACATTCATAGTTTTTTAACATTAAATGATAAAGAGGGGTTGCAAAATATTTTTCATCAGAAAATTTAGTTCAAAACTGAACAATGCAATGCAAAATATTTAGTTCAAAACTTAAATTTTGTACACATATTCCTTAAGAGACGTAGGTGTGCACTAAGACTTTTTTTTAAATTTAACCCCTAGGTGGGTGAAAAGGGGTTGCAAAGTTTGGATGGAACAACGTGTTTTATTGGTTTGATCAATTTCAAACTTAGTAGGTATCTATGTTCTTTAAAAGGTAGGAAGTGGTAGATTTTGGTAGAAAATGATAAATTAAAGGTAGAAAATGGTAGAATTTTGGTAGGAAATGGTAGATTTTTGGTAATAATGGTAGATTTTGGAAGGAATGGTAGCTTTTGGTAGATATTAGTGAATTTGAAATTAAAATGGTAGGTTATGGTAAAATGGTAGATTACGGTTAAAATGGTAGATTTAATTTAGGAAATGGTAGTTTTTTGTAGGAAATGGTAGATTCTGGTAGGAAATGGTAGCTTTTGGTAGAAAATAGCACATTTAGAAAGAAAATAATAGATTTAGAAACAAAATTTTAGATTGTGGTAGAAAATTTTAGACTTTAGTAGAAAATGTTAGCTTTTGGTAGAACATGGTATTTTGGTAGAAAATGGTAGATTTTGGTAGGAAATGGTAGATTTTTGTATGAAATATTAGATTTTGGTATAAAATGCCAGGTTTTTGTATAAAATGGTAATTTTGATAGAAGATGGTGGATGTCGTACGAGAATGTTGGATATCGCATATCGGATGTCGATGTCGAACTCGAGGTCATGGTCTATTTTTAGTTATTTGGAATTATGGTAAAGTATATAGTCCGCGCGGACGAAGTCGCGGGCAACAGATAGTATGAACATAAAAGTACCTGCATGGTGATATTTTTTGTATATGATTATAGATCGCTTGATTGTTTCAGATGTTTCAGATGTCTTGTTAAATTCGTTTCTAAAATATCGTTCGACATAATTTGACGTTTATCTATCACTCTCCTTTTCTTACTCAATCCTGGTATTCCTAATTATTTTACTTGTGCATTTAATAACAAGAGTTAGCAAAAGAGAGGGTTAGACGTGTATTTGTGGAGAAAATATTTAGACAACTCTTAAACTCTTGTTTAAATAAATATTTTGTGGTAAGGCCGTACAGGTCTCGTCAGTTATGTAAATAGTACTGTCAAATTACTACGGTATATAAATTTATTAAACATGCCAATTGTTACGAAAGTTAAACATCTGTTTGTTTTGACAGTGCTTAAACTGATTGTTATCATTACTGAGGATGGTGCTCGCTCATCTTAAAGTATCCTTTTCTAGTATACCTAGGTACTCTCAGTATACTTCGTATTCTAGAATACTTCTTGAGTTTGACTTTGACTTTGCGTGAATTAGTGATCGTTCACGGTAATACGCTGCGGGCGCGGGCGCGATGGACGTGACTTAGACCGCACGTGCGATTTGTACGTGACCACTTGTAGGTATAGTAGGTACGCCATTTATGTTTCATATTTCGCGCCCGCGCCCGCGAGTAAGCGTGATCGAGCACTTAAAAGTATTTAAAGTTAGTATTTGCCAAGAAGATACCGAGGATATAATAGTGCCGTGTACCGGTGGAAAAGCGAGTCTGTGTGCGTGCGATCATGAGAGCGCGACCTCACACACACGAAAACAATGTGCATACAAACGTCACTACAACCGAAGCCGAACAGTCTTCGTGAAATATAATATCTATAGTAGTACTCTTGTAGTTGGACATAGTTATGCAAACTAGAACCAACCCTCAAAAAGTAACTTTTGAGATAATTAGGTTTTTGTTTCAATAGTGTGAAGAAACAAATAGGAGAAGAAATGGGTGAAAAAAAATATACAACGTTAGGCGTAGAGTTGATGACAACATATTAAAATAAAATAATTTGAAGTTTTCTCTGTTTTAATATTTGTTTAAGATCAAAAACCTGCTGGTTCCTTATTGCAAAATAGCTTTTTGACGAATTGGTTCTTTTTTGCAATAAAGAACCAAGCAATTAGGTAAGCAGATTAATTGAAATAACTTTAAAATACCATCATGTTTTAGTTATATTTGTATTATTACTTCTTTATACATATAAGTTATACAAACTAAAATCATACTATTCGCAATTTTACTTAAAGTAAGACACTATTGACCCGGGTACGTCGTTAAACTGCGACCAGTCTCACCGGAAGATGGGCAGCAGCGTTTTTTTATATTTATGGTGAGCATTCTGCGATCCCCAAGCCGCATGCCAAGCGTTGGGGGGATTATGGCACCCCCCCCCCCCCCCAAATGACAGACAAACAAAACCCACGGCCCCTAGTCCCCGGCAGTTCCTCTATCCCTGGCTTAGGGAGCAGACCCGGTAACGGTGGAGCAAAGGGTGCTAAGAATCCCCAGCAGATGCCCCGCTACCACCCCAAACGGACTCTGGCCCTGGTAGCACACAACATCCACACACTCAGGACTGACGAGAAAATTGTCGAGCTGGAGGAAGAATTGAGCAAGATGCGATGGGATATCGTGGGGCTATCAGAAATCCGACTAGAGGGACAGGATACGGTAACCCTGGATTCCGGCAACATGCTCTTCTTCCGGGAAAGAGAACGAAAATCCCAGGGGGTGTTGGGTTTCTCGTCCATAGGTCTCTCATAAACAACGTAGTGAAGGTCGATAGTGTGTCAAGCAGGGTAGCGTACCTTATACTCAGAATCACCGATCGGTATTCGCTGAAGGTCATACAGGTATACGCGCCGACATCGACACACCCTGACGATGAAGTAGAGGCATTGTATGAGGAGATATCAGAAGCCAGACATGTATCCGAATCATACTTCACAGTTGTTATGGGGGATTTCAACGCGAAGGTGGGCTCACGGAATGTTGACGAGTTGAGAGTGGGGTTATACGGATATGGACAGCGGAACCAGAGGGGCCAGCGACTGGTTGACTTCATGGAGAAGGAGGGACTCTATTTGATGAACTCCTTCTTCCAGAAGCGACCATCCAGGAAGTGGACGTGGATGAGCCCCGATGGTTCAACCAGAAATGAGATCGACTTCATCATGACGACCAAGAAGCGAATATTCAATGATGTCTCCGTGATCGCCAAGGTCAAAGACCGGTAGCGATCACCGTATTGTTAGAGGCACATTGAATATCGATGTCAAGCTTGAGAGGTCACGTCTAGTGGAAGTCCACGCTCCGTCCTGGCCCTGCCCAAATCCAGAACCCCGAACACTTTCAATTAGAACTGCATAATCGCTTCCAGCGCCTAGCCGAATGCGAAACTGTAGACGAGATAAACAGTGGGCTGGTGGAAACTGTCCAAGCAATGGGTTCAAAGCACTTTAAGGGCCACGCCGGAATAAACCTCAAAAGCTTTCGGACAGATCAATTTAATTAATGGCAAATCGGACAGAGATGATACTGCAATCTTCAGCTGATATGTCAGAATACGGCAAACTTAATAGACGAATCTCGAAATCCTTGCGACACGGCCTGCGTTCCTACCATACAACACGTATTAAGAACGCAATCGAGCGGAACCAGGGCTCGAAAGTGTTCGCGAGAAATTCGTCTATTGGGCAAAGCCACATGACAAAGCTGAAGATCGAGAACGGTAGTATCATCTCGTCGAAGCCGGAGATTCTGAGGGAGCTGGAGAGGTTTTACGGACAGTTGTACACCTCGACACGAGAACCCACTGTCAGTTTAGCTCATGACACCAGAGCCAAACCACAGTGAGACGGACCATGTGCCTAGACACTATTTGGTACGTAGATAAATATTCTTTTTATCGAAAATCGAGTTAATTAAGCACTTCAAAGCCTACACTAGGCTGTGAGGTTAAAAAACCATAATAAAAACATACATATTACAAACAAACAAGCTTTTTGGTTTGTTAGCTTACTAGTGATTTTACAAAATGTAATAACCATATGGAACTAAGCATCTTGGTTATTATAAAAGCTATTTATTTGAAATGCAAATTAGAACCAACCACATCATGGTTCCCTATAACAAACAAAAGCAAACAATTTTATTTTTTCAACAAGAACCATGTGACTTGGTTCTTGTTTGCGTAATTAAAAATGCGAAGATATACAGGTACCATGTGCCATGGGTCCGTTTAACTTTTCAAAAGTGACTCAATCAAAGGTTGGTACCCTAGGCGGTATTCATTATTTTTGTTTAGGCTTGGTATTTTGGCTTGGATCTTTTTTGAGTCTGTTAAAAATACGATTGGGTGTCTAACTAAATAACTAACTCAATTTCACTCAAGGTGTGGGTTGGTTCTTGTTTGCATAACTATGTCCAGTTATATAATATGAGGCTGACTCGGCTTCAGTGCTGAGTGAACGCAAGTTTTTTCAAAATATCCAGAAGCGGTGATAGCCTAGTGGGCGAACGTCGTAATTTTGTAATAAGACGTCATGATAAGCCCCCAGGTTTTGTATTACACGGTAGTAATTAGAAATGAGGCAATTAATGTTCTTATTACAAAATGTTCATATAGGCAAATTATAGCCAATTTTTCAAAGGACAGTGCGGTTGCTAATTTATATCTAAGATTTGGAGTTATTTCCTACTTTAAAAAATACAGTTTTTTATAGTTTATTTATTTTGTTTTGAAATCTTACAGCCCACACTTGAGCTTTATAAAAGCTACTAGGCAAAGTAATTAAAGTCACATAAAATGTCAAACAAGCGCCTTCAGGCCGTAGTATGTACGAGTAGCTGTGTGTAGGTAGTAGCAGTATTATATATATTTATTTATTTTCATTTTTTTTTTAAACGTAGCCCCACACTATGATTGCTCCTGTATCGTGGGTACCGCTTACAGACATATAATTTCACATACACATCACACCCAGACCAGAAACTAATATTTGTGGATCGCACAAATATTTGTCCCAGGCGGGAATCGAACCCGCAACCCCTAGCGCAGCAGTCCGATTGCTCAGCCACTACGCCAAACGAGCTGTCGACCTACTGTCGGCTGTATACCTACTGTCACATTAAGTGTATTCTATATTTTTACACAACATTGATGAAGATCCAATTTTTTCTCACAAGAATCCCGTTCCGCCCACCGGAGCGTCATCTTGACATTAGCTGAAACTTTCACGAGTTCACGTAGCTTCGTGGGCGGATAACACTAAACCAGCTTGTCTCATTCTGAAAGCACAAATTTATCTTGAAATAATACGTGATACATATTTCAAAAGAAATGTGTCGTGAAATATTCATATTTCTATGCGGATTGTACATGTTGCGGGTAATGTTAGAAACATATGCAAAGGCAATATTGGCTAAGGGCTGACTGGTAACACACAGAGGCGTGTTTGGCTTGAAAAGTACTTGTACAAGATTTTTTTTCGTAGCTCTTTTCTATCGTCCCGTAAAGTCCGTACGTAATGTCCCGTAGCAAGTCCCGTAAGTCCCGTAGTCCCGTAAAGCAATGGTAGAGTGAGTTACCCCGTGCAAGATACAGACATGAAAGGGAAATTTCCTCTTGAAACTTTTCTTTTAATTTTTTGTAGCCCACACTAGGATTGTTCTTATATCGTGGGTACCGCTTACAGACATATAATTTCACCTACACATCACACCCAGACCAGAAACAAATATTTGTGGAGCGCATAAATATTTGGTTAAATATAATTTAGTTTACAATATTATTTCATTGTGTATTTATTCTCTTTGTTGGTGTTTTAATCGTTGAAGTGAAATCCAGTGCATGAAAGGGAAACTTCCTTTTGAAACTCAAATAGTTGATAATATTGTATTGTTTGTTCTCATTGTTTTGTTGTATTTTTGAACACAATTTTAGTCGAAGAACAAAAACTAACATTCTCATTTCCCCAGGGACACCACGAGGACACTAAAGCGGCTAAAGGCCATCACGACAAGGAGAACCATCTCGGCAAATACGACGACCACGGCGGCGTCAACAAGCACCATAGCGAGGAGGCGGGCCACTACGGAGACCACCACCACGAGGAGCACGGGAAGAAGAACGCGAAGGTAAGGGGAAGTGAGGGGAATGCGAACAGTGAGGAACGTGAATGGGACCGAAGCGGTACGAACGGCAAAAGTAAATTTATGAAAACTCTGTCCCTTGGCTTCTAAATTGTGGTAATGATCTTAATATATATAAATTACTCGTCACGTTGTTTGCCCGCGATGGACTCATAAACTACTTAACCGATTTTAATCAAATTTGCACACCGTGTGCAGTTAGGTCTAACTTGAAAGATAGGATAGCTTACATCTCAATTTATAGTCGCAATAACAAAAGCCTTAGCCACAGCAGCGCGTGGCCGTGTCTGCTAGTATATTATAGATGTTGAACTGTTTATGTTTAACTGATGTGACTATTCGACATATTTTTATAGATTGACACAACAATACGATGTATTACTCATTAAAATAAGTTATTAGACTTCGATCGTTCTAGATCGGCCAAAGGTGTATGCCAAAACCCGTTCCACTACCAAATACCATCAAAACGTACCTACTGCTATTTTTACAGATAGCGCTTACTATAACTGCTTAATAGTATCCTGTGTTAATATTAATGCAACTTATTTTACATGACTTTTGACTCTCCCGCCTGATCCCCTAGTATGAGGAGTCAGGGAAACATTCGAAAGGCCACAGCACAAAGGGGAGCCACGATATACATAAGAAAGAAGAATACGAGAAGAAGGTAGAGTTCTTCGAAGAGGACGGCGATTCAGCGGAAGAAGATAAACATGGAGGGTATAACCACGAGAAGGAGCATTCTGAGGTAAAATACATATTTTTATGAGGTAAAAATGGCTGTTTATCAGTAAATTGACACATTCCCTATAATTTTGAAAAAAAAACCACATAAAATAAATAATATTATGCATATTGTGTGAATATGGCCTACTTACCCCAATTTCCTCTAAACAAGTTGATTATTCAAAGCTGTACCTAAATCGATTCAGTTGCCAAACTGACACCTTGAATTTGAAAACAAAATTTGCATGAAATTATGCAGTAAAATTGCAGTCATTTCACAGTTAGACGAACGTAAAATTGTTTCAGGTGTTTGTGAAACTACTGCTAAAAGTGGGTTGGAAAGTATTGATTGATTTTAGTGAAGCTAGTTTGTAGCTCATTTCCATAACAGCTTACCCCACTGATGCTTTTAATTGTCGGACGATATTATGGAAGGCTAGCGTTTTCGCGCCATCTGTTTTTAGTACATTTTGTTCGTACCATAATAGATTGGAATAACGCTGCGATATTATCGACCGATAAAATCGCGTCTGTGTGGTGTCGGCTTAATTACAAAGCTGTGCCGATAACAAACTAACGTGCCAGTAAAATTATGATTTTTTTAAGGTTTCTTTTTAAACTGCCAATTTTAGAATACAGTGTAAAGGAGTATATCGTGACCGTGTCTCACATAATATGTGGAAAACAATACAATACAATACAATACAATACAATACAATACAATACAATACAATACAATACAATAACTCTTTATTGAATGCCACAAAATAAACATAATACACAGAACAGAAAAATAATACAAATACATCCTGTACAATGGTCGGCCTTATCGCTGAAGCAACTTCGATGAAATGATTTATGTAAATTTTATTAAACTCTATTTTATTCTTAGCAAATGCCGAAAAAACAATCGCAAACGAAATCGCGAGCTACCGTTAGTTCTACACAATATTTCAACACGTCATTTTGGAAAGCTCGCTACAGCCTCACGTATTATTACATCCTCTTACAAACCTGCCTTTCAGACAGTCTGTTAGATATCTAGATATAGACGTGTACGTGACTTGTTTTTATCGTCATAGGTAATATGCGCCACTCAAGATGCTTAGACCGACACTTGAAACTTACTGACAGTGGTAAATAAGTAGCCTGTCTCATCTGCGAATGCTAGAAAATATTGGGCAATGATCGTAGCAAAACGTTTTTATCGGCCTGTATAGAGGCTGTCAATTCTTATTTATATAAATAAGTACTTTGTTTTTTGGATTTGTATTTTATGTAGAACAAACTGCCAGTGCTGTAATATGAAGAGATCAGCCACGAGCTAACTTGTATTAGAGGCTGCACGGGGTTGGTACTTTGAATATTTAGAAGATACGTTTTTTTTTATTATAACAACGCTTTTCTATAATGTACCTACCTTGCTGCTCTTACGGCCGAAATTAATAATCAATCCAAGCCAAAATCTGGGATTGATATCGCAATCCATTTTTGGGGTCAATCGTGCCAATTACCGATCCGTGGATTGGTTTATAAAGGAACGCAGATTGGAAATCGATCGAACGATAGGCAGTAATCCAAGATCGATTTCAATCTTGGATAGGAGATACATATAGAGGATATTAATTTCGGCTGTTAGACGGCTACCATGCTGTCGCGGGTAGCCACGACATCATCCCTACATAATAATATGGCAAAAAACACAATATAATATTATATTATTGCATAATATGGCGTAATATGGCATAATATGGATATATTAGGCGGCATCCGCCGGCTTACGTATGTAACTATAAACCCGCACTAAATTTTAGGAATGGATCGGGCCGAGGTTTCGAATCCGGTTTCATACCACACAGCCACTACTACAATTATTATCTCCTTCGATAAATATGAAACATTGTTAGAACTAGATAGCAATAGATACAATTACAAAGTTACACTTGCTATCGCCGTCGCGCGGGGATTCTATAGTTAGTCCTGTTATCCATTTAGATTGCAAACTCTTGCTTAGAGCTCAAAACCTACGTAACCTAAGTAAGCTACGTAAGCTCAAAACATCGCGTTTTATCACTTGTGTTTCATTAAATCAATATCAAGGCATTGGTTGTGAATAGGGAATAATTACTCAAAAAGAGAACAGCAAAAATGATTATGGTTTTATTTTGATAAAAAGATTTTCCCTTTCCTGCTCTGATCCAAGATTGAATTGCGGACGGGAAAAGGAAACTCGGAAAGTTTCTCCGATGATGTATGGCTGTTGCCGCTATAAGAAAAACTATAATAAATACTAAAACGTAACAAAAAATATACAACAAACGTGATTTTTTTACCGTAAGCCGTTTAGCGGGTTTTTTGCAATCACAGTAAGTACATTGCTTTCAAAAACTATAGAGAAACGGTTAAAGCTTAGTGGGAAGAAAACCTGCTTGCTATTTTCGGCAACATCTTTACTTAAAACCAGGTTTTCTTCCCACTAAGCTTTATGATGCATAACTAGGATTTCCTATGAGAATCAGGTACTACGATGACCTCTGTCCTACCAGGATATAGGCTTTTATGATCTGCTATTGCAACACCTAGAAAGGGGATGGCGATGGATTTTCCGCCTGCCAGCCGACACGGGCATTAAAGTATTCGACCCCCAGATTTTATTGTTGCGACTAGCTGCAACCCGCGGTTTCACCCGCGTTACATAAACAACACCTATAGTTATTTGAAAGGTTGGCGTAACTTTTTTATTTATGAACCGATTGACATGAAACAAACACTAAATGTAACGTAAAGCTTACCACAATATATTAGTCAAAACCACATCTAAATCGGATAAGCCGTTTCTGAGATTACCGTGCACAAACGCACAGACAAACATTCTAACAATCATAGTTTGGGTGCTATTTGTGTTGCCAATAATATTGTTTCTCATATATCTTCCATGTACAGACAACGATCCGTTACATTTTAATTATATATATATAGATCTTGTCTCGTAATCTCATGTTTTCAAGTTCGACTAAGTCCATAGTCAAAATAGCGAATGAGACCTGGTAGGTTTGGGTCCTTCAAGCAATCGTAATTAATAATGCAGGACTTAATACCCGTAAAGTGTTGTTTTTATGTTCTTTGCTGTAATACAAACTTTTAATTAAGCATTTTAGACCGTTTACAGTTTTTATAAGATCAACACGTTTTAATTTTACTTATTTTGAGACACTTTTTCCTTGAAAGTGTACAATAGGAGACGTTATGTGAGACTATATGTGAGAAATGGGCAGTTTCGATCGAAAACTCATGATGATAGGAATTTCCAGCCTGACTGCGATTATGCAGTCCAGTATCCCAGGCCGCGTTGTACGTTTATCGAGGCACCTGACTGCCATTCCTTACCACAAAGATTTTCTGATAACTAAATGTCCTGTAACTGAAAATTCTCCTGGTAAAATGTCCTGTCCCACTGTTCCAGGGTGGAAGGTACAAGAAAGGTGACCACAAGGCGGGGCACGAGCATCACTCCAAGGGCGAAGCGGGACATTTCGACAAGGGTGCCCACCATGAAGTGGTTAAGGTACGTGTTTCGAAGCCCTAACAGTATGAAGAACAATGTTTGCACCTAAATTGCCAGGCAAAGGCATACTACTCAGCGGAACGAGTGCAGTGCCGCGTTAGATTTTGCAATGCAATTGGCAATGCCATCTCATGAAAATGGCATTGATGTTGAATCTTTCCATCTCATCGCTCAGTTGAATCAAAAGTACCAGGACGAATTATTGAAATAGCTTGATTTTCTTCACTTCAATTTCAAAAGCCATCTTCCATCGTCTCTAATGTAAAGAATGAAACTCAGTCAGACAATACAATTGACGAATGAATGAGTGAATGAACGACAAGACGAACGAAGCAAAAATACCAATACGATACAACAATTCTGTAGTGCCCACCTGAGACCCATGTTTTAAGATTCTAAACTACATTATCTTAAGACCTAACAATGTATATGTGGATACAGAACAATAAATTAATACGAATATGACACACAGATAATATCCTATATAATATTATAATTATTGCCTTTTTGCTTCCAGGGTCATAAACAATCGCACGGTCACGACGGTCACGGGAAGCACGGTCAGAAGCACACGCATCGCGATGGCAAGGAGGGGGGACGGAAGTGGATCTACCATCACGGCTCGCCAGCCAAGACTGCCAACCTGGTGGTTATAGACAGGCGAGGTGATCAGTATTACCATGGCCCCCCCTATTACGGATAATTTGAAGACCTCACCTGTATTCCATTCCAAGGCAATCCTCTTGAGCCGTCAGGGAAAGAGAGGCGATGAATGTATGGATGAGAAAAAAAAAGGGGGGGAGAGGAAAAAAGGAGTGATGTTCTTGTCTTGTGTAAATGTATATCGTGTTATCCAATAATTATTAAAAAAAGACACTGAACCGCTCTTCTTCCTGACTTTGTACACTTATAATGTTATTTTTGATACGTTAGTTAAATATACGATTGCCATTGAAAAGCTCTAGTATTTTAGGAATTTATTTAATTTGGTTAAAATTTATTAATTTTGTACCTAAACCTGTGATTGTTTTTTTTGCTACTTTTGTAAATAAAGTTATCGTTTAATATTAATTTGTGTTTTCATGAAACTCCTACATTTAAGAAGGGTAATACAGTTGGAAAGCATAGTTATTTCAGTTTACTCACCTTTATAAGTGAGTGTTTGATAGTCGGCATGACACAAAAATAAGTGTATTTTCGCGTCTGGCTCATAAAAAATATATAATGTAATAATTATTATCATAACTTTATCAGTGATACAGGATGTGCACATTTATGTGATTAATAAGTACTATTTGTAGTAGTTTTTACACTTGTGTAATAGGTGTAATTGTTTGAAAACCTGCATCTATTTATTTACCGTTTTACTTACTTGCATCAGATTTATTTTTGGTCTCCGAAAATTTGATCATATTTCTCAATTTCGCACGCAGCTCAAATGGCTTCCTATACGACTTCGCCGGAATACTCATATTCTTTCCCTACTCTATAATGTCCTTTTCAATCCCACCTCCCCCCGGTATCTCAAAGATCGCTTTGAGTTTCTCCAGTCCTCCAATTCCTGTTACCTTAGATCATCAGAAAATCTTGCATTAAAGACTCCTGTGCACAGCAGCACCTTCTACGACAGTTCCTTTTCCGTGGAAGCTGTCCGGCTCTGGAATTCTTTGCCAGTGGAAATCAGACGTGCTCAAACTCTGACTCATTTTAAAGCGCAGGTTAAACTTTTATATCTATCGTAGGCTCTAATATGTATGAAATTATTGTACTGCTTCATTTATGTGTCATTTCATCTCGGTTGTATTGCATTTATTTGCTATGATTAATTTTATTAGTATGTATGTATTTTAATTTTATTAGTTACTGGATAGGTAATGCACTACCGGTCGATAAAATTTTATTTTTATTTAATCCTCTCCATCCAAAGGTTGCCTGGAAGAGATTGCTGTGTAGCAATAAGGCCGCCCATTGTACCTATACCTACCTATATATCTTTTTCTTTATTTTTAAAACTGTATGTCTTGGAGTGCAATAAAGAGTTGTTATCTTATCTTATCTTATCTTATAGATACACTAGCTGCGCCCCGCGGTTTCACCCGCGTTTCACATTATAAAACCTATAGGGCGGTGGCTGTTAGATACACTGATGGACAAATAAACAGTGATGATAATGGTGATGATGATGATTTGTAGCCTATATTGTGTCTCTAAACTGTCTGCATAATACATTTTATGCAAATTAAGGTACTATTTCACAGTTTTTTGGCCACTGTGTATGTGTAAGTTGGGGTATAAGGTAATATATAAGCTATAATAATACCAAATTTCATGCCAATGGGGT
Organism: Hylaea fasciaria; assembly: GCA_905147375.1. Classification (NCBI taxonomy): domain Eukaryota; kingdom Metazoa; phylum Arthropoda; class Insecta; order Lepidoptera; family Geometridae; genus Hylaea; species Hylaea fasciaria. The sequence goes on along the minus strand of LR990211.1, from coordinate 8,924,810 downwards.
AGTTTTTCACAGTTTTTATCGCATTGATAGAAAACGGCGATGATTATGATGATGACTTAATAATATGTTCGTAGCCTAAGTTAGAAGATAACCTATCTACGAACCAAATTCTCGCTCCCCCCACTCTCCCCTCTTCCCCTCTCCCACATTTCCCTCCACTCTCCCCATTCCCCTACTCCCCTTCCCCCCCACTCTCCCCTCCTTCTACCCCCACTCTCCACTCTTTCTCCCCCCACACTACCCTCTTTCTCCCCCACTCACCCTCTTTCTCCTCCCACTCTCCCCTCTTTCTCCCCACTTTCACCTCATTCTCACCCCACTGTCCCCTCTGTCTCCCCCCGCTCTCCCCTCTCTTTCTCCCCACTCTACCCTCTTTCTCATCCCATTCTCCCCTGTTTCTCCCCCCACTCTACCCTCTTTCTCCCCCCACTCTCCTTTGTTTCTTTCTCCACTCTCCACTCTTTGTCCCCCGCTCTCCCCTCTCTTTCTCCCCACTCTACCCTCTTTCTCCCCCCACTCTCCCCTCTCCTTCGCCCACTCTACCCTCTTTCTCATCCCATTCTCCCCTGTTTCTCACCCCACTCTACCCTTTTTCTCCCCCCACTGTCCTTTGTTTCTCCCTCCACTCTACCCTCTTTGTCCCCCACTCTCCCCTCTTTCTCCCCTCTCTTTCTTCCCACTCCCCTCTCTTTCTCCACACTCCCCCTTTTTCTCCCCCACTCTCCCCTCTTTCTCAACCCACTCTCCCCTCTTTCTCCCTCCACTCTCCCCTCTTTGTCCCCCACTCTCCCCTCTTTCTCCTTGCTCTCCACTCTCTTTCTCCCCACTCTCCCCTCTTTCTCCTCCCACTCTCCCCTCTTTCTCCTCCCACTCTCCCCTCTTTATCCCCCACTTTCCCCTCTTTCTTCCCGCTCTCCCCTTCTTTCTCCCCACTCTACACTCTTCTCCCCCCACTCTACCATCTACTCCCCCTCCCCCCCCCCCCACTCTCCCCTTTCCCCCACTCTCCTCCTTTCTCCTTCTCCCCTCCCCGCACTCTCCCCCCTTTCCTCCCATCGCACTCTCCCTCTTTAAATAACGATCCGTTCAGCCGTTTATTGTGGTCCGTTGGGGGTGCATCTAAAGAATACCTAATAATTTCAACCCCTAGCTTTTCCCCCTTTAGGGATGATTTTGCAAAAAAGCTAAAACCCGTATTTATTTATTTATTACCAAAAGCCTAAATAAGAATTTTCAGATCCCTAACTTGAAGAATTATGGATTCCCCATACAAACTTTCAACCCCTATTTCATCCCCTTCGAGATTATTTTTTGAGACAAAAGATAGCCTATGTCCGTCTCATAGGTCCAATCTACCCCTATACCAAATTTCATCGAAATCGGTCCAGCCGTTTGAGCGTGAAGAGGGAACAAACATACACACACACTCACAAACTTTCGGCTTTATAATATTAGTAAGATTATATAATAATAAAGTTTGTTCTGGATAGATAAAGTACCTAAGGTGTACGCCACACAACTATAATAATATTTCTAATGAATTATTTCCGGGTAGGACACAATTTTAGATGTTTTGTAATGTACATAAATAATCATTCTATAATCCAAACAGTATCTGCATAATATTAATCCTACTTATATTATAAAGGTGGAAGATTATTAGTGTGTTTGTATGCTATCGCCCTGGATTAACACATAGGCAACTTTTGTTACGCGAACAGCGGTTACTCCAGGGCGCAGCTACTCTCTAATAAGAAATTAATAACAATACAATATTATTTGAATTTGAAGATAGAGACAGTAAAACAGTTTTGCTGGCCGACCCAGTGCCGAGCAAGACCCAGTAAGTATTTTGCATTACAAAATACTTACTGGGTCTTGCTCGGCATTGCAATGGACTCTTTGCCATGAGACATTGGTTCTAAAGTTTCAATCTGTTGGAGGTGTGTCATATACATTTATACAGACTTACCGATCACGCTGTATACACCAGTCCCTGATTAACAATTTTCGGGGGCGTGTGCCGCGCGTGAGAGACTCGTGAATTAAATTTTATACCGCTGCTGTAGAGGCGTGTCAGTCATAAAGATTTAAATAATACAAGTCAAATCTATAATACTTAAATTATCATTATATATTCACCTATAATTTTACAACTAGAAGGTGACTGGGGGATTTGCGTTGAGATTATGGGCTCGACTTTCGCTCGGCGAAGAGTCGTATCAGCCACTGGTATTTGCTCTAAGTTTGAGAGTGTGCGGGATGCTCTTGTAGTTTCTGGTTCTCTAGATACAGGGAATGTTAGTTAGGGGTTAGAAACTACGTGGTTATGATAAAAAAATGGAAAACAATGCTTCTGTAAACAAACATGCATATGTACCCCAAGTAGGGGTTCCAGTACTCGAGAGCTAGCCCCATTCTAAGCTGAGCATGTTGACTACCTTCGACTATATCTTCACTTACGAGTATGACCAGGATAGATAGTGGTCAAAAGGTAGCCTATAAAGTATTTAGAAAAACCTTGGTCGATATCATTGTCAAGGCTCCGAACTTTTATGACACTGATTGCAAAATTAAAGTCACAGACAGATCGCGTGAACCACTATCTGCTATTAAAAGGCATAAAATTTTACTTTTATTGGCTTGTAAACGCAAATGGTCGGCACAAAATGGAATTATTGCTCTGATCACGATCGAAATGATTTGGGATAATTCAGAAGCGTACCTATAAACTAAATAGCCTAGGACGTTTTCTCTTTCACATGTTACCGGAATATAATGAAGACTAGACTAGGGTTGCGTATAATTTGTCAGTCTAATAATGTAATATATTCCATGGAGGTTAGTGTAATTTGTAATTTGCGACATTAACATTACTGAGAATTGCGTTTTTAGAGATTTTTTGTTCACAATATCTTCCCATTTCAAGTGAGATCGTGGATAAATCACAAAAAATGCTTATAGTAAACGTTCAATTTCAGAATTTCGTCAAACAAATAATTTCCTCGTAAGATAAGCAGATAAGCGTATACAATTTTTATCATTTTAAAATTTACTGCACACACCCCTGCTCGATTTGGATAGCTATTAGGTTTGGTACAAATTCCTTATCTGTTTATATTGTACCATACCTACCATAATATACGTCTCATTCTCCCAAAAATTTATTCTTTGATATTTGGATACGATCCTCCAACTAGGCTGAACAGAAAATAGATACCAAGATTGTCTCATTAGTCTCGCTGTCTCGAATAATTAGTAGTAGTTAGTTAGTAGTTGGTATAATATGTTTCTGGATATGCCTAATTTACAAGTAATGTTTGTTAACTTATAACCTCTGCCTTTCAAGTATGTAAGTACATTAAATTTACTTGTATATGTACTTGATCGAAGCGCCTCGGAGACCTTCGCCCTTGGTTTGATCCAGTGCAAGGTCTTTAAGTATTTTATAATAAAATTGATTTGTTTGTTTGTTTTGTCTTATGAGGAGATTTGCTAGTCCCTAGTGTCAGAGTGAGTGTACATAATTATTGACTGAATCTAAACCCTAGTCAGAGTGAGTGTATAATATTGACGAAACGAAACCTTACCATTGTTATTTTCGATTCGAGATTTGGTAATTGTTGTCCTATTTATTTCCTCTACGTGTTGACCTAGAGAAATCAACAAATTAGGAAACACATTTTTGAATAACATTTTTAAAAACAAACAATTACCTAGTACATATTAATGTAATAAGAATTCACGACAATTCAATTCATTTTGGTAAAACTTCTCAAAAATAAAATCGGTTGTCCTCAGAAAGCCAAACCGGATTAATGACAAAATCGGAGAATTATCGTACTATCAGCTATTGGGATTAAGCTTTATATTATTAACACTCAAACGCGACAGAGGTTTTTATCTCTTGATTAGACGTCTATTCTAAAAAGTTTACTATAAATATCCGAACATGCTCTTGAACAAACATTGTTAGCAAAGACACTGTTCTTTCTCAATCCAAATACATACCCATAACAGTAGGTATAGCAATAAACATGTCAAAATTCTCCGTTGTAGTGCTTCTAGCCGTCGCTGGACTGAGCTTCGGAGATAATGTCACAAAGGGAACGAAGCTCATTTCTACTATTTTGGTAAGCTTCATCTGCTGCATCCACATCATCATCATCATTACGTACAATGTACATCACATTTATATTCATCATTATAACACCATCAGCATTGTAAGTATAATTGGTTGGGTTCCAATGTAAAGTATGTTACCAGCTTTAAGTACCAGCTGCAAGGAGTGTTACCTCATAACCTACCGCTAGGTCAGCTTGTGGCAAAAACCACCCTACATTGTATAATAATAGTAAATAAGTTCATAAGAATCATTGTAAGAAAGGAATCTCATCCTACCAACAATCCGCGGCCATTGATATGAATATTAAATCTATGGAAACCAGGAGCTCAATACGTACATAAATTTTCATCATCAGCCAACATACCTACTTCCCAGGTTTCTTAATTCACTCTTCTAAAATCTCAACACTTTTTTAGATGCACCGCCACGGAGACAGAACTCCAGTATCAGCCAGCGCTGCTCTCAGCACAGATCCTGATGCCGTCGAAGCTGCCTCAGCTCCTTACGGATATGGACAACTCACTAATGTAAGTCATACTAGCTGTGATCTGAATCTGAATCTCGGTGGGGTTGACTCTCCTCTCGTGTCTTGTCTCTGTAGGTCTCAGAACTCATGGTTAGTTAGAAATCACGGTGTATTTATACCAAAATCAATGCTCCCCAACTCATGATCTGCTGATTTAAAATCGACCTAATGTCCTTCTTCATAAGTTCTCCTTACTGTTTTTTATAGGCAGGGAAGCTGCGTGCATACAACCTTGGCCAGACCATCCGCGCCCGCTACGGCAAGCTCCTTTCAGCTCAGTACAACAGGTCTGAGATCTACATCCGCTCTACTGAATATACTCGTGCTAAGATGACCGTCCTCACCGCCATGGCCGCCGTCTACCCTTCCTACCCTGGCAGCTGGAGCGACGAGATCGACTGGGTCCCCACGCCTTACACCACCGTCCCCGTTAAATATGACTTCGTAAGTGTTTTATGAGCTTTACCCGTCAGCCTATCAATGGTACTATTTAATATAATGTTGGTGACCTTGATATTTTTTGTTAAAGAACTCCTCGACTGATACAACTTTCCACCTTCCAGAACCAGTTCAGCGCTAACTGCCCTACATTCACCACTGCCTACTACTCCCTATTCTTGTCCAACCCGTCTCGCATGGACAAATACTTTGATGTTCTCAATACAGTATCTGCTGTTTCTGGTTACAACGTCACTGAACTCCCTGTCATGGCTTACGCTTTTTACGACGTCTATGTTAGCCAGGTAAGGACAGAATAAAGAAACATTTTTTTTTCATAGAACTGGTGTTAGAACAGTATAATATATAAAGCTATTAAAATTCAAATTGATACCCAGATGGGCTCTAAAACGGTACTCATGAAAGTGGAATAGTGCTGCCAGCAGCGATTTTAAATTACTCAGGTTTTTTTAGTTAGTTGATAATTAAGTAGAGGAACAATTTTCAGGAAGCCCTGGGCATCGCATTGAGTGATGAAATAGCTGCCATTATGGGTGAACTCAAGAAGGCTGCTGGTGAAGCTATCGACGTCTTCCTTGGAGATGACGATAACGTTGCTCTAGAAGCAGGTGAGAGTTGGATGTGTCCTTTTTATGCACCAGTTAGTATTGGTAAAGCTACATCATTGGTACTAAAAGACCAAGAGCACTGCATTCATACTGAGATTTGTTCGGGTCATTATATCTCCTGCGTTAACGCGAACTAGGTGCCTAACTCTGCCATCGCTAGCTGTCTCGGGACATATGGTTGGAACAACAGCATGGAGAAGCAGCGGAATGTGCCTAACAGTAATGGATATCTTCCAGGTGTTATGCTGAACGATTTCTTCACTCAGGCTGACGACTTGATTGCTGGTACGGACACTCCTCGCGTTAGGGTTTACTCCGCTCACGACTTAAACGTCTATGCCTTCGAAGCTGTCTCCCAGATCACTCCCCGTCAGGGAGTGCCACCATACGCTTCCTACTTTGCTCTTGAGTTACGGCAAGTTAAGAAGACTGGAGAGTATGTTGTTCTGGTAGGTCTTTATCATTTATAGTAACGCTTTTCTATCACAGAGTAACTTATCTAACTAACAGATTATTATTGGAATCAAGAGCTACAGGACCACAGGCCAAAGCATCCAGATTCAGAGTACATAGAGTAGTAAATACTTTCCAGGTCAAGCACAAGACTAAGTTTTAAGTAAAATAAATGATTTTTGGTAAAGAACCGTAAGTAGGTTTAGCTGTAAAGGTAAAGAACCTCAAAAACTTGCTGCACAGCTATGACTTTGAAGAATACTATGAAATTTGAGTAGATTTTCATGGAACTCTCGTCCATCAAAATACCTTAAAACATTTAATTCACTCCTTCCTCTTCTTCTAGCCCGTCTACCAGGAGCAACCTGATAAGAAACCGGTGTACCTCCCCGTGGCTGGATGCGGCAGCCTCCTCTGCCCTTATGACACTTACAAGGATCTCGTCTCCGCATATACCCTGGATGAAGACACCTGGAGGACCAACTGCGGCTTCACTGATGACCTCGTTGTTTCTGACGTCGAATAAGAATGAAACTCAACGTTATTAATCCATAGAGGATTGAGATAATAAAGGCTTTGCTAACTTATTTTCTTTTTTCACATTTTTCATGCCTAACTTCACGAGCTAATGAGATAACACCCATGAACTCTAGGAATTTTGAATAGCATGTGTGTGTAGGCAATTCATACATCGATCAAAAATTAAAAAAAAATTGTTACATAACTTTTCGTACATTTTTTTTTGTTTAACATTCAGGAAAATGTTAACTTAACAGGTATGTTAACTTAACCAATATTTCGTCATTAAATGTATGTATCAAAATAGTACATTACGATACGGGTGGCCTAAGCAGCATGTTACAAACCGTAATACACGGAGTGAAGTTAGCGCCCGAGCGAAGCGAAGGTGTTAAAGCCGTGCATTTAATACACTTACTTACGCCGCGAGGTATCGTATACTATTTTATAGCACGTGTGACATAACCCCGCCATCTGTTTAATTTATTTTTTTAAATACTCTTCATATTTATGTAATTAAAAGATGCTCATTTGACTCTAAGCAATAAACACACAAATGTGGGTAGGCTGGAATTCCACCACTATAAAACGTGATAACGTAATTTCACGCCTACCCGTATCATTTCTAGACTTGTTTTTTGGTTATTAGTATTTTCGGATTGTTTGTAGATTACTTATTGTGATATTGTTTCAGTATTAAGAATAGTCAAACAGGTTTCAATTTAAAAATAGTGAACGATATCGTTGCGTAGCGTTATTATTGCGCTTTTGATTTGTAAACAAATCTATACTGTGAAGTGATTAGGTAATTATTGATCTAGGAATCTGTTATTTATCTGGTTTGTGCATAAAATTAAATGTGCACACAATCAGATCATACTAGATAATTATATTGTATACCTAATCATTATTATTGAAAGTGTGTATTGTAGGTACACACATTGTGTGTGTAGTGAAAATACTGTGTCGGTAAAAAATAATTATGTCAACAACAAAAAATAGCATCTTTTCTATGTCAAGTAAGTGTTTTTATGATACACAATAATTATATTTAATTGGATAGGAAATTTCATAAGAAAGCTATCGCTAACTTAGTAATAACGTTTTCATGTAATAATTAATTTTGTTCGACGATAACCACAATGCGAACATGCAGAAATATGGCGCCACAGGCAGAGCTACAGGCTAAATGTTTCTTGTCTTATTTACTATGTATCTGTGAGCGGTGTAAAAATGTACTAATCATAGCTTTGGTTCAGTACAGTCGCTATGCTGGATATATTCTTATACGGCGTGAAGTTAGTGAGCTTCGCCTATGTTCATTATCATACGTTATATACGCTTACAAAGTACGATCATGGCTTTGATGAGCCAGTACGAAAACCACAGGTTTACTACGTTCTTCTTACTTACTAGCAGGCATTACTCGAAGTTATAATTATTATCAAATAATATATCAATTAAAATAAAAATAAATATCAATTAAATATGCGGAAGCCGCAGAAGAGGCCAAGCGGCGCAAGTAGTACGTGACACTTTCAAGTGACTACATATTTGTGCCGCTTGGCTTCGAAACTTTTGTTCCATGGGGTCCCAGTTCCAAAAATTTTTTCAACAATCTGTTTCCTCGGCTGGTCGACGCCGCTGGTGACAAGAGGGCTGGCTCTTATCTCGCACAGAGAATAGCCATTTCTATTCAGCGAGGTAATGCAGCCAGCGTTCTTGGTACCATGCCACATGGACACCCTCTTTTGTTATATTTGTAAGGTTTAGTTTAAGCTAGTTTTAGTTTATTTTATTTTATTTATATTTAATAAATATGATTAAATTCACACAATATCTTTATTAAATATTATCAAATCCTACTAATATTATAAACGCGAAAGTTTGTAAGTGTGTATATATGAATGAATGGATGGATGGATGTTTTTTACTCTTTCACGTACTACTGAATGGATTTTAAATCATTATAAGTAGCAGTTTTTTTGTATTAGGTAGGATACGAAGCTGGAGGATTCAGTATTCAGCTTATAAAATATGCCCAATCAAACTTCTTGAGAGCCTTGTATTCTTGCACTAGGTACTTATTGTATAGCTTTAACCATATTATTGTAAAATTCTAACTTGCATAAAAACGGTGTTATTTTATTCACATAATGAAATATCGATATATCGGTAATCATAATAATTGTCTCTCCTGTTCACACTCAATTAACAGATATTTTTTTTATGTTGTTCATGTGATTTGCATGTGTAAAGTTGCCTCTTACTAAATGCTATAAACTAAATTACCTTTTTCTTCTTAATCAATACCATAATATCTTAAAACATAATTAATAAGCAGGGTTGATCAGGTTACATGCCTCAAATGACTAAAACCATTACAATTATATCAAAAAAATAATTTATTTCATAATTAATAGATATCGTGTTTCGTAGCCTGGCTTCTAAGCAACGCTGGAGTCATCAACGGTCAGGTCATCAGTGAAGCCGCAGTTGGTCCTCCAGGTGTCTTCATCCAGGGTATATGCGGAGACGAGATCCTTGTAGGTGTCGTAGGGGCAGAGGAGGCTGTCGCATCCAGACACGGAAAGGTAGATCAAGTCTTCACCAGGAGCAGGCTGGTAGACAGGCTGGAAGGTAAGAAATATTGTTGTTATTTGATTACTCGATAGACCGAAAAAGCTGGAAAGGTCACACACTCAAAGAAAAACAAAGTTTTATGACTGGCGCATACTACTGCCCAGCGCATCGCATTGCAAAATTGTGCATAAGAAAAAAGTCGCAGCCTGTTATGTAGTGTGCGATAGTTCATATAAAATGTATGAAAGTGGTGGTGGAGGATTTTCGTTATGCGATCGATGCGTTGCGAAGCGGCCCGCCCTAATGTGCGCCAGCCTTTAAACTCAGACTAAAAGTACTCCCCAAGGTGAATACTCCATAACGCACCCTGAAGCAAATTACCACTTTCTGGCGAAACAACTGTGAAATTTACATCTACTAGAAACATAGAACATAGAAACTAGAAACATTACCAGAACAACATATTCTCCAGTCTCTTCCACCTGACGAAGTTCAAGGGAGAAGGCCGAGGCGTACTTTGGAACACCCTGCCTGGGCGTGATCTGAGCTGTGGCCATGAAAGAGAACACGTTGACATCGTGGGCAGAGTATATCCTAACAGGAGGCGTGTCGGTTCCAGCGATTAGCTCATCGGTGTAAGTGAAGAACTCGTTCAGAAGAGGGCCTGAAAGGAAATACAATTTAAAGCCTGCTCTGATCAGTATTTAATGTCATATAATGGGGGATGTGGAAACATTTAAGTAATTTTATAAGCGGTGCGAGTACATACATGTTTCAATGCTATTTATAACGAATTCAGAATGAAAAAGAGTGAGATAGCAAACTTGCTGATGCTACGACAGTATGGAGCTAACATATTGTTATTATTCATACCAGCTTGCAGCGCGATGTAGTCAGCATCACCGAAAATGATGTCCATGGCTTCGTTTGCCGCATCACCGATATCAGACATGATCGCCTCAATTTCGTCACTGAGGGCCACTCCCAAATTACGCTGTAAAAACATTAGTTAGCGACCCGACGCAGCGTATTTATAATTATTTTTAATAAGGTTCAAGTACACAACCGAAAGTTTTACGTTGGTTGAAGAACTATTGACTCGTATTATTTACCTGGCTGACGTAAACATCGTAGATAGCGTATATGAGGGCAGGCATCGTGGTGATGTTGGTACCCAGCTGTTGGGAGACGATGTTCAGGGTATCGAAGAATGGGTCCATACGGGTATCGTCGGTCATCATCAGGGTTTCGTATGCCGTTGTGAAGATGGGGCAGTTCAATATTGCCTCATTCTGGAAAGAAAGGCATTCGGTTACTATTAGGAGAGCGAGGGTGCAAATTGGCTTCAACCTTTATGAAGTTACTGATGAGAGTGATGAGTGAAACCATGACTGGACTGGACTTTTCCAAAGAGTTACTTACAAAGTCGTATTTTGCGGGGACGGTGGTGAAAGGCGTGGGCACCCAGTTGATCTCGTCGCTCCAGCTGCCAGGGTAAGAAGGGTAGACGGCGGCCATGGCGGTGAGGACGGTCATCTTGGTGCGGGTGGAGTCGGTGGAGCGGATGTAGATCTCAGACCTGTTGTACTGCGGGGAGAGGAGCTCGTCGTAGCGAGCCCTGATAAACCTGCCAAGCCCGTAAGCACGTTTCTTGCCCAACTGGAAGAAACAAACGAGGCTTATTTCCTATCGACACTTTCTCATATAAACTGAATAAAGGAATCCTAAAGTGGACAGAATTGTTCGGATAAAAGTTGGGGCACTCACGTCTGTCAGCTGTCCATATCCATATTTGGCGCTGGCAGCTTCCACGGCATCAGCGTCGGTGCTGTACGTGAGGGTGGACTCCACGGGCGTCCTGTCTCCGTGGCGGTGGATCTAAAAGTGATCATAAACACATCAAATGGTGACAGTTTAATTTATATCTACGAAGCTTGCCAGTTTTGGAACTGAATTCAGTTTTAGTACTACTAAGGTTGTAAAGGCGAAAGTTTGTTTGTTTGTATGTTTGTTATTATTTCACGTTCAAATGGCTGGACCAATTTTGATGAGGTTTGTTGTGGAGGTAGCTTACGCCCAGAATTAACTCTGAGGCTAATTATTCCGAAAACAGCGCGTAACACGGGGCACACCTAGTATTATTATAATAATAGGTTTTATTATGTTTGTTCATGAATTTGTACTTACCAACCTAAGTGAAAGTTAAGTTAGTCAAACTTACCAAAAATGCGGAGAGAAGTTTGGTGCCATCGGTGACGGAGTCCCCTTGGGTCTGAGTAGCGATAGCTAACAGCGAAACGATGAACAATGTGTTCATTTTGGATGGTATATTGACTGCTAGATATGTCAAGAGCCGATGCGCTGTTAGCAATATTTGCTCAGAATTCGGATACGGTATTTATACATAAGCATTTTATGAAGGGACTGTTTAATCTTGAGATACTTAATCAATTTTTATTATACTCGTAGTTTTTAGGGTTACAGTCGTTTTTGCGTATACAACTAAATATATGTTTAATGGAATTATAGCCTCAGTCTATAGTAATTAGGAGCTATTTTCGCCTAGTGCATGAGCCCATTTTATCCGAGCCTTTGCTTCTCACAAATTTTCTCATCTCAACTGTGAATACGAGATACCTCAGATTAAGGCACATCATTATACAATCTTGTTCCTTCGTGTTTGCTTGTTCGCTGGGCACTCTTGGAATCAACAGGTCGATTTATGAAAACACCGTGTCACCTTTTCAAATATCTTATGCGAAGATGCAATTATCATATTATTCAACTAGCTGCGCCCCGCGGTTTCACCCGCGTTTGGATAATATACGATATATCTTTATGAATTGTAGCCTATGTGTTATTCTGATGTATAAGCTATATTATTGTGAAGTTTCATCAAAATCCATTCAGTAGTTTTTGCGTTAAAGAGTAACAAACATCCATCCATACAGACAAACTTTCGCGTTTATAATATTAGTAGGAAGTAGGATTAAGTATTATAATAGGTATAATCATAAAAATTTAATAAATACATAATTTATTATCTTTTCATACAGAACCATGCTTAAGGAAGTATTGAGCTATCGACTTGCGAGTATTAAATTGAGATTAAGTTTACTGTTTTACAGCCTGACACGCCTCCATTTCATTATCTGCGCTCCCACGAAGTCTTCATGAGCGGAGCACGCTGTTTGCGAAAGACTTGTAATTGCTGACTCAGAATGATGGAAGAACAGTAAGTTTTGTATCGACTAAAGTTTCCAAGTACAAGAGTAATTAGGAGAAAGACTTTGTGTGTTTGTTTGTTTCGAATGCGGTGGCGCTGGCCTGTGGTGTCACAGTTTATCTGGCCGCTCGAGAGCCTCTGATGTGGCTTAACGACTGGCAGCTTAACGTACCCTCCGAAGCATGCAGGAACAGTGGCCTGCAAAACGGAACAGTGCCCTGATGAAAATTGTCTCAATGATTTATCACTATAAATTTGACTGTCCACACTATCGTCATCGTCGACAGCCAAATTCAAAATAAACCAAAATCAAAAAATAAGTTAACGTAAAAAATCGGGATATTCAACGGCAATGCCTATGCCATATCCCGATTGTGTGGCTACACTTAAGGTGAACGACAAATGACGTCAAACAACGGGATAGTCAATGGGATATCACGATACGTGTGGCCTCAGCATGAGTGTGAGTTGTTGCGGGTAGTTTACGCGTTTGACATAGTACGCGTTAGCATGCGCTTTGTTCATATTAAGATCCTGTACAGCTCCCCTACCGGCACGTTTATGAACGAAAGATCTTCATACGAAGCGCGCCGTATATCTGGATAGATCAATATCTGGTGATGGTACGTTCCAGGCTGACCTCTGAAAAATAACCCTACCATATCTACCATATCCCACACGATCGTGCGGAGCTTTTCAGTTTTCTTCTTGGTTCCTTAGATTGGCTGCTTTTGGTAGCTAGAATGTCATGACGCACTATACCTACGTTTCATATAGGTATTATTCATCACAGATTATAGGATACCAGTTATTCATATTCATGCATGTTTCAGCACGTTTCAACATCAAAACAAAATAAAAACTGAAACTAAATAAGCCTCATCTAATAAGTCGCTACCAATGGTAAACTTTCCCAATTAGTTGAAATAAATGCTTACTTCAGATGGCTATTTATTGTTCTGTTTACACATATTATGCCATTCTTAGGTGTTAAAAATAAAACTTAGATTATTTCAACATGGTTAACCCTGGTGGTCACTCACTCATTACAGATTTTTTGAAAATAATGTTGTTTATAATATCTATCCTCAACATTTTCTTGCCTATACTGAACCCAGATCGTGGTCCTGCCTACGCAAAACAAGGTTCTTATAACATTGACCAATTTGTCTGAGCATGTGTGGCCCCTCTCCAAGTTGAACAAGTCCCGAGCCATGTTTTTAAATTAACTCCCACCCGATCCAAACTACCCTTGGGTTTTAAACTAAATTATACAAATCAAGTTACAAAACGGGTGATTTGTAATTTGACCTATTCCATGAAAGGTGTAAATCAACCAATTTTTAATATTAAAATGGGTCAACATGATCATAAGATTGTCAAGAATGTTTTCAACAGTAAATTTAACTATATTCAATGAACAAATAAAATTAACTCTTCGTATCTTCGTAAAACTAATATACAACAACACATACTTACAACATATGTAGTTATGTACTCATAACCTCTTGTCTCGAATATAGTTTTAAAAAAGTCTCCAAAGAGTTCCCGAAACTTATCTACGTACAAAACATCATATTACGAATCTATACTCGTAATAATAATGATCTTATATAAATAGGAATAAGCATGAGAATACATTTAAATATATATATTTTATTGTAAAACCTGTGTAGGTAGGTACCTACGTCAGATTTTTTTGTTAAATAAATCGTTTCAACAGTTTGTCCTTTCCGGGGAAATAATCAATACTTTACAATACTTTAAAAATACGAATAAGTGTTTAATTGATAGTAAAGTATGGTAAGTGAGCACATTAAACCATAGAGTTAAACATCAGGCATTATTAGGTATAGTAGACAATAGGTACTCATATTATATAGGTATTTTAAAATAAGTGCATATATTATATGGATCAAAACTCGTTGATTGACTTTTATTTGCATAATATATAATAATAATGTGTTTTATTATTAACGTCAAAGGCCCAAAAACTGTTATAAATTATTGACATTGCATTTGATAATGCAATAAAGCTACATAATTGTATCTACCGATAAGATTTTATGGTTTTGCTGCTTTTCACTGGTAATGTTTTTGTTTTCATAATCGTTTAAGTTATTCATTAATTAATGTTTTAATTGCACATAAAACTGAAAAGAATGTTCAATGTGGCGGACTTAAAACTAAAAGTATTTCGCACCAGTCAGCCACCCGTATCCATAGTAAAAGAAAGGGGATGTAGAGGGGTAAAGGAAATAAAAATAAGTACATAAGTTTTCATTATAACTATATTATAATATAAGTCTAAGTACCTGATAAATATAAGTACCTACCTACATAATTAAATAATATCCAATCCAAATATAGAACTATAAATCTATACTAATATTATAAAGGGAAAACTTTGTTTGTTTGATTGTAATGAATAGGCTCCGAAACTACTGAACCGATTTGAAAAATTCTTCACATGGCTTCACATGGTACATGTCGGCGACGTCCCAGAAAACTCCATAATAAAACACTTATTATCTGCACAACGTTTGTATTATTCAGTTTTTCATTTTCAATAACAATTTAGAAGTAACCATCCCTCATACCGACAATTTTATTCTACCCCGTTTTTATTTGTCAAAACAACCATTTATAACAAGTTGACTAACTTAGCGGTGCCTATTAAAATTACATAAATACTTTCAAAATTAAGGGAAACAAATTTAAATGGCTTTTGCTTCGATAAAGTAGGTTTTTCCAGCTATTACAACATTTTTATCAAAACGGATAATGATTTTAGCGCCCTTTTCAATTTAACTTTGGTAGCAACAACACATGTACTGAATATCGTAACAAAGTCACAATTATGACATATTTCACTAGAAAATCTATTTGAGCCTCAGTTAAATATAACTTAATATGAATTTTATGAATAAATAACAATGTTCAAAATGTTTGTAAACACTTTATATCTTATAAAAAGACTAAGTTGATCTACAGAGTTGCTACATTAAAGAAATAAGAAAGTTAAATAAGTTGCCAGTATTAATAAACAGTTAGAGGGCATATTTATTAATTAGTTCAGTAATTAATCACTAGTTATTATTTTCTACATTGTCTGGACATTAATAAACAATTATAAGTAATAAATAGCATAATATTAAACATAGGTTTCACTATACAAACTACTAGATGGCGACACAGCCAATATGTAAGGTGACGGAAAATACATTCCGTCATTATAATTCTGTAATCAACCACTAGATGGCGTAACTGATCCGCCGATACGGCCATACTGACAAAAGCGCGCTCTCGGCGCTTTTCAAAAATAAAATCTATTTATTGTTTTAAATATTAGGCATGTTAAGAAATATTTATAATATGATGCTCAAATTTGCTTAAAATAACTTAACCATAAAAAATAAATGCTTCCGAATCACAACGTTGTAACATTAACACAAATAACAATCAAAATCTCATAACGTAAGTCCGCAATAAACCCAAACATCGTCATCACTTATTACAAAATCAAACATATTAAAGAAATCGTCATTAAATGCGGCATCACCCTTCCTGAGATCTAGCCAACAACAGGCATCACCCATCCTGGGATCTAGCCAACAATAGGCATCACCCCACCTGGGATCTAGCCTCCAAGACCGGGAGAAAAGGATGCACAGGATGGCCAGTCCGTGCTTAGGGAGGGATAGTTGGATAGGAAATAAATAAAACAAACACTTCACAACAAATTCAAAACATAACAAAACATATTAAATATCAGTGGACGTAGATGCACCAAAATTAATAGGCATAATATCTGAACACACATTGCTACATAATTCAGAGTTGGAAGCACTCAAATCACCAGGTACTCCCGAGCTACTATAATCACTTGATACGGCCGATTCCTCTCCATCAGTTTCAAAAGGGTCTGTCTGTGCTACAGGTGCAGGCCTAAGTGAGTCATGACTGGCGATCTTTTCTGAACAACCACGGAGATTGACATGTTTGAGCTTGTATCTATCATTGGGCAAAATTTCCAAAACCTCCATAGGACCTTCAAACTTTGGACCAAGCTTAGTAGTATGTCGTTCATGACGGCGCATCAAAACAAAGTCACCTATTTTAAAAGATCGAACCTTGGCTTTGCCTTTATCGAAGCGCGTCTTGTCTCGAGCAGATCGCTCGTCCATCCTATCTTTGCAGGAAGATCTTAAGGATTCAATATCAGTAGCTACTTCATCGTCATCAATCAATACAAGTTTGATTGCCGGCGGAGCGCACCTTTTCCCGATCAAAATTTCCATAGGACTTTTGCCTGTACTTTTTGATATACCTAGTAGAGTTTATGGCTAACTGTAATTCTTGCAAGGCCAAATGCCATGGCTTTGCTAGCTCTATTATTGACATGTTATCTTTGATCACCTTCATAAGACGCTCTACTTGGCCGTTAGCCCTACTGGCACCCTTCGCTACTACGTGGTGCTGAATACCGCTCCGTTCACAGAAGTTTTTGAACTCGTTTGATGTCATGCTCCTATCCTGGTCAGTAATAAAACGAGTAGGGGTACCGAAGATCGAAATTAAGTTTTGTAGGCATTTAATTGCGGTCTCAGTTGTGCGGTCGTTGGTATAAATCATATGGACATATTTGGTAAAACCGTCTACAAAAACAAAGGCATACTCAGTCTCATTTCGCTTGCCATTCATACGGCCCGTGATGTCACCATGAACGGTATGGAAGGGGACCGCGACTTTAACTATTAGATGAAGTGTAATTTGACGAGCTCCGGAAACGCCTTTACGCACTCTACAATTAACGCAGTTATCAACAAATTTCCGTACTAATCGACTCATATTAGGAAACCAATATTGTTCGCGCAATTTGGCTAGAACTTTTTCCCAACTAAAATGATGCAGAGCGTCATGATAGTGATTAATGAGGTTCCATCTATAACTACGAGGGACAATAATCAGTTTGAGAGTCTTGTTTTGAATTTGAACCTTACGTCTTATCAGTTTGTCTTGTGAGATAACGTAAGTATCTGCAATAGTTTTAGGTATCGAGTCACCTTTTAGTTGCTCTGCGATATTTTTCAGTTCGGTATCGCGCTTTTGTTCTATGAGGAGCCAATTGTGATCGAGTGTAGCAGCATTAACGGATAATGTTAGCGGGTGGGACGCGTCGCTATTAGGAGGGTGTTTATTTAATCCCGAATGGAGTGACTCAGGGGAATCAACAGGGTTCCGACTGAAGTAGTCGGCATGTGCAAGACGGTCGCCTTTTCGATATTCAACTTCGAAATCAAAGTTTTGAAGGAAGGCCCACCAACGGTGTACCCTCGGCGTCAATTCTCGCTTGTGACTGGATGCTTTTAGGGCATTGCAATCGGTGACTACTTTGAAATGCCTGCCGTGTAAAAAATGTCGAAAATGCTTAATGGCTTTCACGACTGCGAGCGTTTCCAGCTCGTACGAGTGATATTTACGCTCGCAGTCGGTGGTCCGCATACTAAAGTAAGCAATCACCAGCGGATTTTGATTTTGTCTCTGAATTAGCACTGCACCATACCCTAGTGAGCTGGCATCTGTGTGCAGTTCTGTTGGTAGATTCGGGTCGTATATAGTTAAGAGAGGGGAAGATGTCAGGTGATCAATAACGTCTTGCCTAGCTTTTTCATGACGTTCAGTCCATTGCCAAGGAACATTACATCTAGTCAACTCATAGAGAGGAGTCATTTTAGCCGAGAAGTTAGGCACAAATTTACGGAAGTAGCCAGCCAAGCCATTGAACTGCCGGACCTCTTTAGCATTTTTGGGAATAGGTGAGTTCGCTAGGGCTTGTATTTTCCTTGGACTTGGTTTAACTGTACCGTTCTCGATGATGTTCCCCAAATATTCAATTCTCGTTTTAAGAAATGAACATTTAGAGACATTCAACGAGAACCCGGCATCAGTTAACCTACTCAACACTGCTCTGAGATTGTGTAATCCTTCATCAACCGTCTCAGAAATCACCAGAATGTCATCCATATAAACTAGAGCTATATTGTCTTTGTAATCTCCAAGTGCAGCGTTAATGGCACGCTGATAAACAGATGGCGCGTTGCAGAGACCAAACGGCATCCGTAAATATTCAAATTGGCCATCAGGGGTCACGAATGCCGTTTTTTCTATCGAGTCCGTGGCAATAGGAATCCCGTGGAAGCCAGCTGCCATATCAAGACAAGTGAAATAACGCGCCTTGCCTAACCTGTCTATCTGGTCAGCTATGAGAGGCAAGGGAAAATTATCTCTAACCGTATTAGCATTTAGCTCGCGAAAATCTACGCAAAGCCGATCGGTTCCATCCTTTTTTTTACGAGTAAAATAGGACTACTAAATGGAGATGAACTATCCCGTATAATGCCATTAGTTTTCAAATCTTGAATTATTTCTTTGACTTTATCACGTTCCGTGGGTGACAATCGATACGGTCGCCGTTGTACGACTTTATCAGTATTCTTCAACCTTATTTTCAACTCTCCGGTTGTCACCATCGAAACACGATTTCCAGTGGTAAAACTATTCTTATATGTATCAAGAATTTCTCTTAATGATTCCAGTTGTCCAGGATCAGAAATATCAGTTACAAGATTTGAATTTTCGTCTGTAGTAAGAATACACTCATTAATTACAAATTCACGCTTGATAGAAATGCTATTCTTCTTTAGAGTCACGCTTAACCCAGGAACGTTTAGGAGATCAAATCCGATAATAAGGTCAAACTGCGTTTGTGTGTCACTGACTACATAAAATTCTAGTTCAACATAAGTTCCGTCTATTTTTACTAGAGTCGTGATACTCTGGGTTGAAACCACCGGTGTACCGCCAATTCCAGAGAATTTCACGTCAACATGTTTACGCTTCCCGGGCATCGAGAGTGACAAACTTTTCCTAATTAATGAGCAGTCAGCCCCAGTATCGAAAAGGCAGGGATAATTATTGTCACCTATTTCTACAGTGGTCATACTACGATCAGAAGCACTACAAAAATTAACCGATTTCTCTCTTTGAGATTTCACGCGTTCATCGTTTTGACGACGGAAACAATTCTTCTCACCGTGACCTTTACGATGACAGTAATTGCATTCCATAACTTTTGAGAGACCAGTAGCATTCGCCTGAATAGCAGGGCTTTTACTTTGTGCAACCAAGGAATCATGCCTAAGAGAAACCCTTTCTTTACATTCACGAGAACGATGGCCGGGCTTATTACAATTATAGCAATTATCGTAAGGTCTCTTTTAAACGCGTTAGGTGCTGCCATCCGTGGCCGTTTAGAACCATACCTATCATTATTCTGCTTAGGAGCATCAGGTTTCCGTTTACGATAAGTCTTTAAGACAGATACGAGCTTAGGTAAGGAATCGGGCGTATTTCTCAAAAGCTCAGAACGAATAAACTCGGGGTAAATACCTGTGATCAAGGCGTCGACCACCTCCGCATCCGACGCCTCCGGTCTCACTCTCTTGAACAAGGTCCACGCAGTCGTGGCATATTCAGCATAGCTGGCGGCTTGGTCAGAAGTGTAGGCTCTCCATTTCAAAACATCGTCAGCATACCGGAACTCTCTGCCAAAAGTTTGAATTAGTTCTGTTTTCACTTGCTCCCAAGTCGTAGAATTTAGGGACCACAGATCAGCCCATGTCTTCGCTCTTCCTTTCAGTTGTAAAATAGCTTTCATGCGAGCTTCGTGTGACGGAACCTTAAACTTGTTAATTGTTTCATCCACATGAGCACACCAATCTCGTATGTCATGCGATCGCTCATCTGGGTCGAACGGTGGTAAGTAGAAATCGTTACGGTGGTGGTGGCGTGACGGCACAATTTCCGATGTTAAAGCTGCGGTAACAGCACTGGCAGCTGCTTGCTTTGTAATAGAATTAACGAGGCTCATAACCTGATCCATTGTGAAAGTCGGGTCCGGCGGTTGTGGTACCGGAGGAACAGTGGCTTGTGATCCCACCGCTGCTGTCGGCGACGTCCCAGAAAACTCCATAATAAAACACTTATTATCTGCACAACGTTTGTATTATTCAGTTTTTCATTTTCAATAACAATTTAGAAGTAACCATCCCTCATACCGACAATTTTATTCTACCCCGTTTTTATTTGTCAAAACAACCATTTATAACAAGTTGACTAACTTAGCGGTGCCTATTAAAATTACATAAATACTTTCAAAATTAAGGGAAACAAATTTAAATGGCTTTTGCTTCGATAAAGTAGGTTTTTCCAGCTATTACAACATTTTTATCAAAACGGATAATGATTTTAGCGCCCTTTTCAATTTAACTTTGCTAGCAACAACACATGTACTGAATATCGTAACAAAGTCACAATTATGACATATTTCACTAGAAAATCTATTTGAGCCTCAGTTAAATAACTTAATATGAATTTTATGAATAAATAACAATGTTCAAAATGTTTGTAAACACTTTATATCTTATAAAAAGACTAAGTTGATCTACAGAGTTGCTACATTAAAGAAATAAGAAAGTTAAATAAGTTGCCAGTATTAATAAACAGTTAGAGGGCATATTTATTAATTAATTCAGTAATTAATCACTAGTTATTATTTTCTACATTGTCTGGACATTAATAAACAATTATAAGTAATAAATAGCATAATATTAAACATAGGTTTCACTATACAAACTACTAGATGGCGACACAGCCAATATCTAAGGTGACGGAAAATACATTCCGTCATTATAATTCTCTAATCAACCACTAGATGGCGTAACTGATCCGCCGATATACACATAGGCTACCTTTTATCCCGTAAAAATTAATGGTTCCCGCGGGATAGTAGTTAACGCGGGTGAAACCGTGAGGTGCTTCTAGTAAATTATAGTATTTATATTTTCCCTATTCGTTAGTAAAATCATTAGTATTTTAACTCCTATAAATAGTTAACAGCACCTAAGAAGCGTTTTCTAAAACCACCAGTCAGCATTCGTGGTCATGCGAAATCTCCGTGTATCGAAAAAATGGCGACTTAGGCACGTAGCGCTACATCTAGACGGCTGGTTCAGTTAAGTCATTAAAACAAAACAATCTCGGTTAATTCAGTTACGGAACGATACGGATACGGTATAAGAATGTGTAAGATTTTCGGTGTAGTGTTATCCGTGATGCTGAACCAGTGTCTTGGTGAATGTGACACAGACGGGACTAGACTTATTTCCGCTTTATGGGTGAGTTTATTCGTTTTACTATCAAAAGGATTTTCACTATCATAAGTCACATTATCACTGTAATAATATTATCACTGTAAAAACTATGGTATTTTGGATGCTCACATATTTTAATGTTGGTAGACGGAATCTTCTCACCGTCTACCAACATAAAATATTTTACAGGTCCAGAAAACGCGTGATTGTGTTCCGTTATACGCAGTGATTGTCAAAAGAAATGTTTAGGCCCGGTTTCTGAAACGTCAACCAACTTTGACTGCAGATTAATTCTGCCGTCCTTGTCATTTGCTTAGTGTCAGATAGAGACAACGATAGTTTTAATCTACTGTCAAAGCTAACAAACGTTCTAGAAACTGGGGATAAATCGGCCATTTTCCTGATATAAAATCACCTAGGAATCACCGATAGCTCCCAGGTGGTTTGAAACGACACTCCAAAATCAAACTCCAAAACAAAATGTCGGCGTTAGGCACAAGAAGGGTATCTCGAAATAATTCTAAAGAGTTCTTGTAACGAGATCTTCTGTCTGGGAGCATTTTTGCCAAATCTCCATCGGGCAAGCAGTATAGTGTGCTAACAGAGCTAGCAAATAACATGCAGGTGTCTTAAAAGTAATTTATCTGAGTGTTCAGGGTAATGCAGTGACGTCCAATATTTTTTTATACAAATTTCTAGATGGCTACTAGTTTACCAGTCACCTAATGACGGGTATACGTCTAGTTACGTCAAAGTATAAAGAAGTGATTATTATACAAGTATGTTAGATTGACGCAAACAACAGCTGTGTCAGCAGAAAAAGCGCAAATTAAATCTTCTATGAAGCACATCGCACACGCAAAAAACAACAATATATAGACCAACAAAACTCATTCCAAAAATATTATTACGAGCAGGCTAACAATAGTTTTAACGAAATTTGGCACCAAACCTAATTTCCGAATTCCAACTTAAAGTTTTTTTTTATAAATACGGAAACTCAACCTCAAAAAAGGAAGGAGTTGTGGCAGTTTTAATGGATATGAAGAAAACCGTGGATGCGGGGCGCATCTAGTCATTAATAATTATATTCGCGAGTATCATATGACTTTTAGATCAATCGTCATGGAGACAGGACCCCGGTGGAAGCCACCATCTCTATCAGCACCGACCCTGAGGCTGTTCAAGCCGCCACTGTCAAGTATGGGTACGGACAGCTCTCTGATGTAAGTACACGCCAACAAATTATATAATACTAGAAGCGCCTCGCGGTTTCACCCGCGTTAACTACTATCCCGCGGGAAACGTTAATTTTTTCGGGATAATAAGTAGCCTATTTCATCCGGGGATAGTGTAGCTTCCCAACGGTGAAATAATTTTTCAAATCGGTTCTGTATATTCGGAGCCTATTCAATGCAAACAAACAATAAAATCTTTCCTCGTTATAATATTAGTATAGATAGATTAGTATAGATAGATTAGTATAGATCAGCGGTTCTCAAACTTTTTTGGTCACGGAACCCTTTTGACAAGCAAAATACTTGACAGAACCCTACAATAAAACAATAGTTTTTAAAAGTGTATTCTTTAACAATCTCGACTTTATGTTTTCGAAGATAGAGCCGGAAGTCACTTGTTCACAACTATAGAGTCTAATTCAGAGGCTTTTATCAAAGGGACTGCGCGCTCACAAGTATACTTACGCGCGGCGGGCGGAGTCAAAACGTTCGACCAGTGACCAGAGAGAGGTGTTATGATTTTTTTCTAGTCTTGCGGAACCCCTACAGGGGTAGCGCGGAACCCTAGGGTTCCGCGGAACACACTTAGAGTACCGCTATAGATCAACCAACCTATTCAAAGATTTCAAATGACGTAGAGGTGTCAGTAGTATCAGAGATAGTCAACCGCTCAAGGGGCCCTTGGGAGGGCCTCTAACATGGCTTAACAATTGCTGTCGATCAATTCGACGGCATAAGTGACCCCACTGCGCACCGTCGAAGGTAACAAGACAGAACTATGTTTGACAGATTGTCCCACCTTGACGTGTCCTCCGAATCACGGATACCATCATTTTTGTAATGATTGCTAACTATTCAAAATTCAGATTTCGATCCTTTTACTCAAAAACAGTGAGAAGTACACCAATGTAAGGAACCTATAGCATAATATCCAAGAACAGCAAAATGTATGGATATGTGGCAGACAATTATCCGAGATGGGCCAGATAGATAGATAAATCAACTCTTTATTGCAACACCACAAGTAAAGAAAACTCAGCTTCAACCAGTAACTTCGAGCAGTGACGAATGTGGTGTTATAACCACTCTCTGTGAGACTGGCAACGTGATAATGATGATAGATTGTTATTTAAATCCAGGTTGGCAAACAGCGTGCATATGAACTGGGCAAGTTCATCAGGGCTCGCTATGACGAGCTCCTCTCCCCGCAGTACAACAGGTCCGAGATCTACATCCGCTCCACCGACTCCACCCGCACCAAGATGACCGTCCTCACCGCCATGGCCGCCGTCTACCCTTCCTACCCTGGCAGCTGGAGCGACACGATCAACTGGGTGCCCACGCCCTTCACCACCGTCCCCGCAAAATACGATTTTGTAAGTCCAAAAATCTCAATGTTCCTTTTTTATGTCGATGAAAATGTCCATGAAAATGATGAACAAAGTACGCTTTCATGATTAACCCGATGTATAGTAGATAGATATAAATTACCTCTACTGTACCACACCATAAAATTGTATAGCCCTGTACAATAAAAATAAACTTCGGCGAATCATGCAATCAAGCTTTATCGCTGATAAATTGGACGGAGATCGATTTTATCGAAATTTAGGGGGGTGCAATTTCGTTTTACAGAATTTGCCTTTCCTGAACTGTCCCAGATTAATAACTGCATACAACTCGTTCATGTCTTCGGATTCAACCCGTTTGTCAAAATACTCCGAGCTTCTGAAGACCATTACTGAAGATGTCGGTATGAATGCCACAACAGAACCTCGAATACCTTATGTCTTCTACGACGTGTATGTGAGCCAGGTAATACCATAACACAACCATGACTTTGATTTATTGAGGGCATGTAAGAATCTGATGATAGGCCATTTTTTTCCAGCTAAGCTTGGGCATTCCTTTGAACAAGAAAATAGCGTGTATCATGACCGAGCTTGAGGAAGCAGCGGGCGTCGCCGTGGATGTAATTTATGGCAACCCTGAGTATCTTGCATTACAAGCTGGTGAGTCTAGTATTTCCTAGTAGAGGTTTACAAGCTGGTGAGAAAATAATGCCTTGAGCAAAAAATATTTTCAATCAATTTGCAATTTTAGTTCCCAATTTGGGAAAAAACTATGTAGACTTCGGCCAACCAAAACACTACATCCATCTTCCGGTTCAACGGTGTTACGATTAGCGCGCAGGACTATAATTACCTACTTGTGCGAACTGCAGGTATTTATCGACCGTGGTATTTGTATTCCAAAACTTCCAAGGCACAGCGAATCCTGAACCAAATTTTAGACGTGTCAATAAGATATAAATAAGGTAGGTTCGCCTAATAAGGGCCGGTTTCTTATAAGGGCCACCATTGCAAAAACCCAGTTCCTGATGATAAATAGAAATCAAAACTCGTGCCGACGTTCCTTATTGACCAAACATATAAGAGCATTGGCATTATTTACATTTTACGCTGGCATTTTGTCAGTATGCTTGTCAATGTTGTACATGTCACAATCTCACAATGCGTCGGTCGATTTATTATATGCCTTAGTGGCATTTTGAGTACCTAATAAGTATTTCTGTTTGGTTTATACAAGAAATTAATTAATGTAAAGGAACAAAAAACCATCTAGCGTGGATTGTGAAGTTATGTTATTGAAAGCAAGATATTTTATGTCGATTTTTATTGGTTTCCTCCGGGATGCCGAAATGCCTAAGAAAGTCCACCTCCTTGTCGCCAATTAAAGGCCGGACTTTATAAGGTGTATGAATAATGTAAATGTGCTACTTGCTAGTCTGTTATTACTAAATTGAACTACTTACTACCATATTTTTTTATAATTATTTATCAGTTTGTAGGTAAAGCTATGGTTATAACATTTATCCAAAAAAATAATTAATAAATTTACTTGATAAATTATTTTTGTCCTATGTTTTTACTTCTGACTGCCGAAGGAGAGTTAATTTATGTTTTTTGAGCGTAGGTACCTATGTATGTATGAATGTATTTTTTATTGTAATGTAGCATCACTCTCGGATTTCTCCTCCATTATTTATGTCCAGATTTGAAAATCGTGCCATCCAATCTACAACTCGTTCCGTTGAATCAAAAAGTCGTGCCGACCGACAGATTTGTCAATCGTGCCGTCCGGTCCTAAAATCTTGCCGATCGACCTAAAAATCGTGCCGTTCACCTCAAAAACGTTCCGTTGGATCTAAAAGTCTGCCGACAGATTTAAAAATCGTGTCGTTCCAGTTCAAATCGTTCAGCGGGATCAAAAAGTGCCGACAGATTTGAAAATCGTGCCGTTCCACCTCAAAAACGTTCCGTTGGACCAAAAAGTTGTGCCGGCAGATTTGAAAATCGTGCCGTTCCACCTCAAAAACGTTCCGTTGGACCATAAAGTCGTGCCGACAGATTTACAAATCGTGCCGTTCGACCCAAAAATCGTGCCGTTCACCTCAAAAACGTTCCGTTGGATCTAAAAGTCTGCCGACAGATTTAAAAATCGTGTCGTTCCAGTTCAAATCGTTCAGCGGGATCAAAAAGTGCCGACAGATTTGAAAATCGTGCCGTTCCACTTAAAATAATTCCGTTGGATCAAAAAGTCGTGCCGACAGATTTGAAAATCGTGCCATTAGACCCAAAAATTGTTCCGATCCACTTAAAAATCGTTCCATTCGATCAAAAGTCATGCCGACAGATTTGAAAATCGTGCCGTTCCACCTCAAAAATCGTGCCGATCCACTTAAAAATCTGTCCGTTTGATCTAAAAGTCGTGCCGACAGATTTGTCAATCGTGCCGTTCGGTCCTAAAATCTTGCCGATCGACCTAAAAATCGTGCTGTTCCACCTCAAAAACGTTCCGTTGGATCTAAAAGTCGTGCCGACAGATTTAAAAATCGTGCCGTTCGACCCAGAAATCGTGCCGTTCCACTTCAAATCGTTCCGTTGGATCAAATAGACGTGCCGACAGATTAGAAAATCGTGCAGTTCGACCCAAAAATCGTGCCGTTCCATTTAAAATCGTTCCGTTGGATCAAATAGACGTGCCGACAGATTAGAAAATCGTCCCGTTCGACCCAAAAATCGTGCCGTTCCACTTAAAATCGTTCCGTTGGATCAAAAAGTCGTGCCGACAGATTTAAAAATCGTGCCGTTCGACCCAGAAATCGTGCCATTCCACTTCAAATCGTTCCGTTGGATCAAATAGACGTGCCGACAGATTAGAAAATCGTGCAGTTCGACCCAAAAATCGTGCCGTTCCATTTAAAATCGTTCCGTTGGATCAAATAGACGTCCCGACAGATTAGAAAATCGTCCCGTTCGACCCAAAAATCGTGCCGTTCCACTTAAAATCGTTCCGTTGGATCAAAAAGTCGTGCCGACAGATTTGAAAATCGTACCGTTCCACCTCAAAAACGTTCCGTTGGACCAAAAAGTTGTGCCGACAGATTGAAAATCGTGCCGTTCCACCTCAAAAACGTTCCGTTGGACCAAAAAGTCGTGCCGACAGATTTACAAATCGTGCCGTTCGACCCAAAAATCGTGCCGTTCCACCTCAAAAACGTTCCGTTGGATCAAATAGTCGTGTCGACAGTTTTGAAAATCGTGACGTTTGACCCAAAAATCGTGCCGATCCACTTAAAATCGTTCCGTTGGATCAAAAAGTCGTTTCGACAGATTTGAAAATCGTGCCGTTCGACCGAAAAATCGTGCCGATCCAGTTAAAAATCGTTCCGTTTGATCTAAAAGTCGTGCCGACAGATTTGTCAATCGTGCCGTTCGGTTCTAAAATCTTGCCGATCGACCCAAAAAGTCGTGCCGACAGATTTGAAAATCGTGCGGTTAGACCCAAAAATCGTGCCATTTCACCTCAAAAACGTTCCGTTGGACCAAAAATTCTTTTCGACAGATTTCAAAATCGTGCCGTTCGAACCAAAAATCGTGCCGATCCACTGAAAATCGTTCCGTTTGATCAAAAAGTCGTGCCGATAGATTTAAAAATCGGGCCGATTGACCCAAAAATCGAGCCGATCCGCTTAAAAATCGTTCCATTTGATCAAAAAGTTGTGCCGACAGATTTGAAAATCGTGCCGTTCCAACTCAAAAACGTTCCGTTGGACCAAAAAGTCGTGCCGACAGATTAACAAATCGTGCCGTTCGACCCAAAAATCATGCCGTTCCACCTCAAAAACGTTCCGTTGGATCAAATAGTCGTGTCGACAGTTTTGAAAATCGTGACGTTTGACCCAAAAATCGTGCCGATCCACTTAAAATCGTTCCGTTGGATCAAAAAGTCGTTTCGAAAGATTTGAAAATCGTGCCGTTCGACCGAAAAATCGTGCCGATCCACTTAAAAATCGTTCCGTTTGATCTAAAAGTCGTGCCGACAGATTTGTCAATCGTGCCGTTCGGTTCTAAAATCTTGCCGATCGACCTAAAAATCGTGCCGTTCCACTTAAAATCGTTCCGTTGGATCAAATAGACGTGCCGACAGATTAGAAAATCGTGCCGTTCGACCCAAAACTCGTGCCGTTCCACTTCAAATCGTTCCGCGAGAACAAAAAGTCGCGCCGACAGATTTGAAAATCGTGCCGTTCGACCCAAAAATCGTGCCGTTCCACTTAAAATCGTTCCGCGAGATCAAAAAGTCGCGCCGACAGATTTGAAAATCGTGCCGTTCGAACAAATAAATCGTGCCGTAAAATTTGAAAATCGTTCCGTTTGATCAAAAAGTCGTGCCGACAGATTTGAAAATCGTGCCGTTCCCCCTCGAAAACGTTCCGTTGGACCAAAAAGTCGTGCCGACAGATAGAATAATCGTGCCGTTCGACCGAAAAATCGTGCCGATCCACTTAAAAATCGTTCCGTTTGATCTTAAAGTCGTGCCGACAGATTTGTCAATCGTGCCGTTCGGTTCTAAAATCTTGCCGATCGACCCAAAAATCGTGCCGTTCCACTTAAAATCGTTCCGTTGGATCAAATAGACGTGCCGACAGATTAGAGAATCGTGCCGTTCGACCCAAAACTCGCGCCGTTCCACTTCAAATCGTTCCGCGAGATCAAAAAGTTGCGCCGACAGATTTGAAAATAGTGCCGTTCGACCCAAAAATCGTGCCGTTCCACTTAAAATCGTTCCGCGAGATCAAAAAGTCGCGCCGACAGATTTGAAATACGTGCCGTGGGAACAAATAAATCGTGCCGTAAAATTTGAAAATCGTTCCGTTTGATCAAAAAGTCGTGCCGACAGATTTGAAAATCGTGCCGTTCCCCCTCGAAAACGTTCCGTTGGACCAAAAAGTCGTGCCGACAGATTGAATAATCGTGCCGTTAGACCCAAAAATTTTGCCATTCCACCTCAAAAACGTTCCGTTGGACCAAAAATTCGTTTCGACAGATTTGAAAATCGTGCCGTTCGAACCAGTAATCGTGCCGATCCACTTAAAAATCGTTCCGTTTGATCAAAAAGTCGTGCCGACAGATTTGAAAATCGTGCCATTCGACCCAAAAATCGTGCCGATCCACTTAAAAATCGTTCCGTTTGATCAAAATGTCGTGCCGACAGATTTGAAAATCGTGGCGTTCCACCTCAAAAACGTTCCGTTGGACCAAAAAGTCGTGCCGACAGATTTACAAATCGTGCCGTTCGACCCAAAAATCGTGCCGTTCCACCTCAAAAACATTCCGTTGGATCAAATAGTCGTGTCGACAGATTTGAAAATCGTGCCGTTCGACCGAAAAATCGTGCCGATGCAGTTAAAAATCGTTCCGTTTGATCTAAAAGTCGTGCCGATAGATTTGTCAATCGTGCCGTTTGGTCCTAAAATCTTGCCGATCGACCTAAAAATCGTGCCGTTCCTCTTAAAATCGTTCCGTTGGATCAAAAAGTCGTGCCGACAGATTTGAAAATCGTGCCAATCCACCTCGAAAACGTTCCGTTGGACCAAAAAGTTGTGCCGACAGATTGAATAATCGTGCCGTTAGACCCAAAAATCGTGCCGTTCCACCTCAAAAACGTTCCGTTGGACCAAAAATTTGTTTCGACAGATTTGAAAATCGTGCCGTTCGAACCAAAAATCGTGCCGATCCACTTAAAAATCGTTCCGTTTGATCAAAAAGTCGTGCCGACAGATTTGAAAATCGTGCCGATTGACCCAAAAATCGAGCCGATCCGCTTAAAAATCGTTCCATTTGATCAAAAAGTTGTGCCGGCAGATTTGAAAATCGTGCCGTTCCACCTCAAAAACGTTCCGTTGGACCAAAAAGTCGTGCCGACAAATTTACAAATCGTGCCGTTCGACCCAAAAATCGTGCCGTTCCACCTCAAAAACGTTCCGTTGGATCAAATAGTCGTGTCGACAGTTTTGAAAATCGTGACGTTTGACCCAAAAATCGTGCCGATCCACTTAAAATTCGTTCCTTTTGATCAAAAAGTCGTTTCGACAGATTTGAAAATCGTGCCGTTCGAACCAAAAATCGTCCCGATCCACTTAAAATCGTTCCGCGAGATCAAAAAGTCGCGCCGACAGATTTGAAATACGTGCCGTGGGAACAAATAAATCGTGCCGTAAAATTTGAAAATCGTTCCGTTTGATCAAAAAGTCGTGCCGACAGATTTGAAAATCGTGCCGTTCCCCCTCGAAAACGTTCCGTTGGACCAAAAAGTCGTGCCGACAGATTGAATAATCGTGCCGTTAGACCCAAAAATTTTGCCATTCCACCTCAAAAACGTTCCGTTGGACCAAAAATTCGTTTCGACAGATTTGAAAATCGTGCCGTTCGAACCAAAAATCGTGCCGATCCACTTAAAAATCGTTCCGTTTGATCAAAAAGTCGTGCCGACAGATTTGAAAATCGTGCCATTCGACCCAAAAATCGTGCCGATCCACTTAAAAATCGTTCCGTTTGATCAAAAAGTTGTGCCGACAGATTTGAAAATCGTGCCGTTCCAACTCAAAAACGTTCCGTTGGACCAAAAAGTCGTGCCGACAGATTTACAAATCGTGCCGATCGACCCAAAAATCATGCCGTTCCACCTCAAAAACGTTCCGTTGGATCAAATAGTCGTGTCGACAGTTTTGAAAATCGTGACGTTTGACCCAAAAATCGTGCCGATCCACTTAAAATCGTTCCGTTGGATCAAAAAGTCGTTTCGACAGATTTGAAAATCGTGCCGTTCGACCGAAAAATCGTGCCGATCCACTTAAAAATCGTTCCGTTTGATCTAAAAGTCGTGCCGACAGATTTGTCAATCGTGCCGTTCGGTTCTAAAATCTTGCCGATCGACCTAAAAATCGTGCCGTTCCACTTAAAATCGTTCCGTTGGATCAAATAGACGTGCCGACAGATTAGAAAATCGTGCCGTTCGACCCAAAACTCGTGCCGTTCCACTTCAAATCGTTCCGCGAGAACAAAAAGTCGCGCCGACAGATTTGAAAATCGTGCCGTTCGACCCAAAAATCGTGCCGTTCCACTTAAAATCGTTCCGCGAGATCAAAAAGTCGCGCCGACAGATTTGAAAATCGTGCCGTTCGAACAAATAAATCGTGCCGTAAAATTTGAAAATCGTTCCGTTTGATCAAAAAGTCGTGCCGACAGATTTGAAAATCGTGCCGTTCCCCCTCGAAAACGTTCCGTTGGACCAAAAAGTCGTGCCGACAGATAGAATAATCGTGCCGTTCGACCGAAAAATCGTGCCGATCCACTTAAAAATCGTTCCGTTTGATCA
This sequence comes from Hylaea fasciaria, assembly GCA_905147375.1. Lineage (NCBI taxonomy): Eukaryota > Metazoa > Arthropoda > Insecta > Lepidoptera > Geometridae > Hylaea > Hylaea fasciaria. Next base: position 8,893,133 of record LR990211.1, on the reverse strand, counting down.
AAAAGTTGTGCCGACAGATTTGAAAATCGTGCCGTTCCAACTCAAAAACGTTCCGTTGGATCAAATAGTCGTGTCGACAGTTTTGAAAATCGTGACGTTTGACCCAAAAATCGTGCCGATCCACTTAAAATCGTTCCGTTGGATCAAAAAGTCGTTTCGACAGATTTGAAAATCGTGCCGTTCGACCGAAAAATCGTGCCGATCCACTTAAAAATCGTTCCGTTTGATCTAAAAGTCGTGCCGACAGATTTGTCAATCGTGCCGTTCGGTTCTAAAATCTTGCCGATCGACCTAAAAATCGTGCCGTTCCACTTAAAATCGTTCCGTTGGATCAAATAGACGTGCCGACAGATTAGAAAATCGTGCCGTTCGACCCAAAACTCGTGCCGTTCCACTTCAAATCGTTCCGCGAGATCAAAAAGTTGCGCCGACAGATTTGAAAATCGTGCCGTTCGACCCAAAAATTTTGCCATTCCACCTCAAAAACGTTCCGTTGGACCAAAAATTCGTTTCGACAGATTTGAAAATCGTGCCGTTCGAACCAGTAATCGTGCCGATCCACTTAAAAATCGTTCCGTTTGATCAAAAAGTCGTGCCGACAGATTTGAAAATCGTGCCATTCGACCCAAAAATCGTGCCGATCCACTTAAAAATCGTTCCGTTTGATCAAAATGTCGTGCCGACAGATTTGAAAATCGTGGCGTTCCACCTCAAAAACGTTCCGTTGGACCAAAAAGTCGTGCCGACAGATTTACAAATCGTGCCGTTCGACCCAAAAATCGTGCCGTTCCACCTCAAAAACATTCCGTTGGATCAAATAGTCGTGTCGACAGTTTTGAAAATCGTGACGTTTGACCCAAAAATCGTGCCGATCCACTTAAAATGGTTCCGTTGGATAAAAAGTCGTTTAGACAGATTTGAAAATCGTGCCGTTCGACCGAAAAATCGTGCCGATGCAGTTAAAAATCGTTCCGTTTGATCTAAAAGTCGTGCCGATAGATTTGTCAATCGTGCCGTTTGGTCCTAAAATCTTGCCGATCGACCTAAAAATCGTGCCGTTCCTCTTAAAATCGTTCCGTTGGATCAAAAAGTCGTGCCGACAGATTTGAAAATCGTGCCAAACCACCTCGAAAACGTTCCGTTGGACCAAAAAGTTGTGCCGACAGATTGAATAATCGTGCCGTTAGACCCAAAAATCGTGCCGTTCCACCTCAAAAACGTTCCGTTGGACCAAAAATTTGTTTCGACAGATTTGAAAATCGTGCCGTTCGAACCAAAAATCGTGCCGATCCACTTAAAAATCGTTCCGTTTGATCAAAAAGTCGTGCCGACAGATTTGAAAATCGTGCCGATTGACCCAAAAATCGAGCCGATCCGCTTAAAAATCGTTCCGTTTGATCAAAAAGTTGTGCCGGCAGATTTGAAAATCGTGCCGTTCCACCTCAAAAACGTTCCGTTGGACCAAAAAGTCGTGCCGACAAATTTACAAATCGTGCCGTTCGACCCAAAAATCGTGCCGTTCCACCTCAAAAACGTTCCGTTGGATCAAATAGTCGTGTCGACAGTTTTGAAAATCGTGACGTTTGACCCAAAAATCGTGCCGATCCACTTAAAATTCGTTCCTTTTGATCAAAATGTCGTGCCGACAGATTTGAAAATCGTGGCGTTCCACCTCAAAAACGTTCCGTTGGACCAAAAAGTCGTGCCGACAGATTTACAAATCGTGCCGTTCGACCCAAAAATCGTGCCGTTCCACCTCAAAAACGTTCCGTTGGATCAAATAGTCGTGTCGACAGTTTTGAAAATCGTGACGTTTGACCCAAAAATCGTGCCGATCCACTTAAAATCGTTCCGTTGGATAAAAAGTCGTTTAGACAGATTTGAAAATCGTGCCGTTCGACCGAAAAATCGTGCCTATCCAGTTAAAAATCGTTCCGTTTGATCTAAAAGTCGTGCCGATAGATTTGTCAATCGTGCCGTTCGGTCCTAAAATCTTGCCGATCGACCTAAAAATCGTGCCGTTCCTCTTAAAATCGTTCCGTTGGATCAAAAAGTCGTGCCGACAGATTTGAAAATCATGCCGTTCCACCTCGAAAACGTTCCGTTGGACCAAAAAGTTGTGCCGACAGATTGAATAATCGTGCCGTTAGACCCAAAAATCGTGCCGTTCCACCTCAAAAACGTTCCGTTGGACCAAAAATTTGTTTCGACAGATTTGAAAATCGTGCCGTTCGAACCAAAAATCGTGCCGATCCACTTAAAAATCGTTCCATTTGATCAAAAAGTCGTGCCGACAAATTTACAAATCGTGCCGTTCGACCCAAAAATCGTGCCGTTCCACCTCAAAAACGTTCCGTTGGATCAAATAGTCGTGTCGACAGTTTTGAAAATCGTGACGTTTGACCAAAAATCGTGCCGATCCACTTAAAATTCGTTCCTTTTGATCAAAAAGTCGTGCCGACAGATTTGAAAATCGTGCCGTTCCACCTCAAAAACGTTCCGTTGGACCAAAAATTCGTTTCGACAGATTTGAAAATCGTGCCGTTCGAACCAAAAATCGTCCCGATCCACTTAAAAATCGTTCCGTTTGATCTAAAAGTCGTGCCGACAGATTTGTCAATCGTGCCGTTCGGTTCTAAAATCTTGCCGATCGACCTAAAAATCGTGCCGTTCCACTTAAAATCGTTCCGTTGGATCAAATAGACGTGCCGACAGATTAGAAAATCGTGCCGTTCGACCCAAAACTCGTGCCGTTCCACTTCAAATCGTTCCGCGAGATCAAAAAGTTGCGCCGACAGATTTGAAAATCGTGCCGTTCGACCCAAAAATTTTGCCATTCCACCTCAAAAACGTTCCGTTGGACCAAAAATTCGTTTCGACAGATTTGAAAATCGTGCCGTTCGAACCAGTAATCGTGCCGATCCACTTAAAAATCGTTCCGTTTGATCAAAAAGTCGTGCCGACAGATTTGAAAATCGTGCCATTCGACCCAAAAATCGTGCCGATCCACTTAAAAATCGTTCCGTTTGATCAAAATGTCGTGCCGACAGATTTGAAAATCGTGGCGTTCCACCTCAAAAACGTTCCGTTGGACCAAAAAGTCGTGCCGACAGATTTACAAATCGTGCCGTTCGACCCAAAAATCGTGCCGTTCCACCTCAAAAACATTCCGTTGGATCAAATAGTCGTGTCGACAGTTTTGAAAATCGTGACGTTTGACCCAAAAATCGTGCCGATCCACTTAAAATGGTTCCGTTGGATAAAAAGTCGTTTAGACAGATTTGAAAATCGTGCCGTTCGACCGAAAAATCGTGCCGATGCAGTTAAAAATCGTTCCGTTTGATCTAAAAGTCGTGCCGATAGATTTGTCAATCGTGCCGTTTGGTCCTAAAATCTTGCCGATCGACCTAAAAATCGTGCCGTTCCTCTTAAAATCGTTCCGTTGGATCAAAAAGTCGTGCCGACAGATTTGAAAATCGTGCCAAACCACCTCGAAAACGTTCCGTTGGACCAAAAAGTTGTGCCGACAGATTGAATAATCGTGCCGTTAGACCCAAAAATCGTGCCGTTCCACCTCAAAAACGTTCCGTTGGACCAAAAATTTGTTTCGACAGATTTGAAAATCGTGCCGTTCGAACCAAAAATCGTGCCGATCCACTTAAAAATCGTTCCGTTTGATCAAAAAGTCGTGCCGACAGATTTGAAAATCGTGCCGATTGACCCAAAAATCGAGCCGATCCGCTTAAAAATCGTTCCATTTGATCAAAAAGTTGTGCCGGCAGATTTGAAAATCGTGCCGTTCCACCTCAAAAACGTTCCGTTGGACCAAAAAGTCGTGCCGACAAATTTACAAATCGTGCCGTTCGACCCAAAAATCGTGCCGTTCCACCTCAAAAACGTTCCGTTGGACCAAAAATTTGTTTCGACAGATTTGAAAATCGTGCCGTTCGAACCAAAAATCGTGCCGATCCACTTAAAAATCGTTCCGTTTGATCAAAAAGTCGTGCCGACAGATTTGAAAATCGTGCCGATTGACCCAAAAATCGAGCCGATCCGCTTAAAAATCGTTCCATTTGATCAAAAAGTTGTGCCGGCAGATTTGAAAATCGTGCCGTTCCACCTCAAAAACGTTCCGTTGGACCAAAAAGTCGTGCCGACAAATTTACAAATCGTGCCGTTCGACCCAAAAATCGTGCCGTTCCACCTCAAAAACGTTCCGTTGGACCAAAAATTTGTTTCGACAGATTTGAAAATCGTGCCGTTCGAACCAAAAATCGTGCCGATCCACTTAAAAATCGTTCCGTTTGATCAAAAAGTCGTGCCGACAGATTTGAAAATCGTGCCGATTGACCCAAAAATCGAGCCGATCCGCTTAAAAATCGTTCCATTTGATCAAAAAGTTGTGCCGGCAGATTTGAAAATCGTGCCGTTCCACCTCAAAAACGTTCCGTTGGACCAAAAAGTCGTGCCGACAAATTTACAAATCGTGCCGTTCGACCCAAAAATCGTGCCGTTCCACCTCAAAAACGTTCCGTTGGATCAAATAGTCGTGTCGACAGTTTTGAAAATCGTGACGTTTGACCCAAAAATCGTGCCGATCCACTTAAAATTCGTTCCTTTTGATCAAAAAGTCGTTTCGACAGATTTGAAAATCGTACCGTTCGAACCAAAAATCGTCCCGATCCACTTAAAATCGTTCCGCGAGATCAAAAAGTCGCGCCGACAGATTTGAAATACGTGCCGTGGGAACAAATAAATCGTGCCGTAAAATTTGAAAATCGTTCCGTTTGATCAAAAAGTCGTGCCGACAGATTTGAAAATCGTGCCGTTCCCCCTCGAAAACGTTCCGTTGGACCAAAAAGTCGTGCCGACAGATTGAATAATCGTGCCGTTAGACCCAAAAATTTTGCCATTCCACCTCAAAAACGTTCCGTTGGACCAAAAATTCGTTTCGACAGATTTGAAAATCGTGCCGTTCGAACCAAAAATCGTGCCGATCCACTTAAAAATCGTTCCGTTTGATCAAAAAGTCGTGCCGACAGATTTGAAAATCGTGCCATTCGACCCAAAAATCGTGCCGATCCACTTAAAAATCGTTCCGTTTGATCAAAATGTCGTGCCGACAGATTTGAAAATCGTGGCGTTCCACCTCAAAAACGTTCCGTTGGACCAAAAAGTCGTGCCGACAGATTTACAAATCGTGCCGTTCGACCCAAAAATCGTGCCGTTCCACCTCAAAAACGTTCCGTTGGATCAAATAGTCGTGTCGACAGTTTTGAAAATCGTGACGTTTGACCCAAAAATCGTGCCGATCCACTTAAAATCGTTCCGTTGGATAAAAAGTCGTTTAGACAGATTTGAAAATCGTGCCGTTCGACCGAAAAATCGTGCCGATCCAGTTAAAAATCGTTCCGTTTGATCTAAAAGTCGTGCCGATAGATTTGTCAATCGTGCCGTTCGGTCCTAAAATCTTGCCGATCGACCTAAAAATCGTGCCGTTCCTCTTAAAATCGTTCCGTTGGATCAAAAAGTCGTGCCGACAGATTTGAAAATCATGCCGTTCCACCTCGAAAACGTTCCGTTGGACCAAAAAGTTGTGCCGACAGATTGAATAATCGTGCCGTTAGACCCAAAAATCGTGCCGTTCCACCTCAAAAACGTTCCGTTGGACCAAAAATTTGTTTCGACAGATTTGAAAATCGTGCCGTTCGAACCAAAAATCGTGCCGATCCACTTAAAAATCGTTCCATTTGATCAAAAAGTCGTGCCGACAGATTTGAAAATCGTGCCGATTGACCCAAAAATCGAGCCGATCCGCTTAAAAATCGTTCCATTTGATCAAAAAGTTGTGCCGGCAGATTTGAAAATCGTGCCGTTGCACCTCAAAAACGTTCCGTTGGACCAAAAAGTCGTGCCGACAAATTTACAAATCGTGCCGTTCGACCCAAAAATCGTGCCGTTCCACCTCAAAAACGTTCCGTTGGATCAAATAGTCGTGTCGACAGTTTTGAAAATCGTGACGTTTGACCAAAAATCGTGCCGATCCACTTAAAATTCGTTCCTTTTGATCAAAAAGTCGTGCCGACAGATTTGAAAATCGTGCCGTTCCACCTCAAAAACGTTCCGTTGGACCAAAAATTCGTTTCGACAGATTTGAAAATCGTGCCGTTCGAACCAAAAATCGTCCCGATCCACTTAAAAATCGTTCCGTTTGATCAAAAAGTCGTGCCGACAGATTTGAAAATCGTGCCGTTTGACCCAAAAATCGAGCCGATCCGCTTAAAAATTGTTCCATTTGATCAAAAAGTTGTGCCGACAGATTTGAAAATCGTGCCGTTCCACCTCAAAAACGTTCCGTTGGAACAAAAAGCCGTGCCGACAGATTTACAAATCGTGCCGTTCGACCCAAAAATCGTGCCGTTCCACCTTAAAAATCGTACCGTTTGATCAAAAAGTCGTTTCGACAGATTTGAAAATCGTGCCGTTCGACCCAAAAATCGTGCCGATCCACTTAAAAACGCACACTTACTTACTTAATAGATTATGTTAGTATTTGATAGCCCACTGTCAAAAATGTGATTTCTCTTCACTTAATAAGGCCCAAGGGCTTGACTGACAATGTACCTAAATTGTATTATATGTAACAATACAAAACTAATCTGTATTTTATTGAAATACATAATTTAATGTTGTTATGCTGCATTTAAGTTTTTATAGTCTTAATGAAGACCACCACTTCAATTTTTATTAATTTATGGATTAATCTTTCGAGAATGATAAAAATAACTGTAACTGTATCACACAAAATTGAAATAAAATAGTAAAGTAGTTTTCGAAATACTTGCGGTAAAGAAATGGGCCTTATTGAGATCACCTGTTTTTAATAAAGTCCATTGACAAGTTTTTTTTTAACTATTTTTGTCATAATTTATTATTATTATTATTTACTAGCGGCGCCCCGCGGTTTCACCCGCGTTTCACATTATAACACACGGTGGCTGTTAAATACGACTTGTAACATTGTGTCAGAGAAAAATACTGAAGTTAGGTAGTTTTTCACAGTTATTATCACACTGCGATGGACAGTGAAATAGTGATGATGATGCCTATATTGTGTGTCTTAATTATCTGCTTACAACATATCATGCAAATTAAGGTAATTGAACAAATTTAATGATTTGAAGAACTAACAAACATACACACATACATACATACATACAAACTCTCAAACTTTCGGCTTTATAAGATTAGTAAATTCGCTCTATCTCTCGCTCTCTCCCTCTATCTCTCGCTCTCTCCCTCTCCCTCTATCTCTCGCTGTCTCCCTCCCCCCCTATCTCTCGCTCTCTCCCTCTATCTCTCGCTCCCTCCCTCTATGTCTCGCTCCCTCCCTCTATCTCTCGCTCCCTCCCTCCATCTCTCGCTCTCTCCCTCTATCTCTCGCTCCCTCCCTCTATTTCTCGCTCTCTCCCTTTCCCTTTATCGCTCGCTCTCTATCTCCCTCTATCTCTTTCCCTTTCCCTTTATCTCTCTATTTATGTTCATATATACTTCTCCGTCTATCTCTTTCCCTCTAACTCTATCTCTCTCCCTCTCCCTCTATATATCTCTTTCTTTAACTTGTATCCATTATTATCTATCTCCTTGCCAAATTGCACTACCATTTGCCGTCCGTAGGGGATGCAACTAAAGAATACCTCATAATTTCAACCCCTTACTTTGTCCCCTTTAGGGATGATTTTGCAAAAAAGCTGAGACCCGTATTTCTTTATTTCCTACCAAAAACCTAAATTTAAATTTTCAGATTCCTAACTTGAAGAATTATTAATTACCCATACAAACTTTCAACCCCTATTTCATCCCCTTCGAGATTATCTTTTGAGACAAAAGATAGCCTATGTCCGTCTCATAGGTCCAATCTACCCCTATACCAAATTTTATCGAAATCGGTCCAGCCGTTTGAGCGTGAAGAGCTAACAAACATACACACATACACACACACACACACACACACACACTCACAAACTTTCGGCTTTATAATATTAGTAAGATTATTATCAGCCGTGGTCGTCCCACTGCAGGGCAAAGGCCTCCCTACCCCCCATTAATACTTTAGATAAATTATTTTTTCCTTATTTTTACTTCAAATATTATTATAGGCAACTTACCGTTATTTTCGATGTTTTTTTCAGTTGAAAAGCTTCTTAAATGAGATTTATAAGGATTTGTAAAAACGTGGTCCTTATTAGGCGAACCTACATTAGTCCACATTCGTCCCACATAAAAATCTGCTTTCGTTCCACGTTATATGCCACATTCGGCCCAACTTTTTTTGCATGCAATAAAAATGCATTTACTACAAGGGTTTTTCATAAAATAATGTTTTTTCAGGTGTGATACTACACGAGTTTTTCACTCAAGCTGATAGCCTCATCAGAGGCATGAACACTCCTCGCGTGAGGATCTACTCGGCTCACGATGCGACCGTGTACTCTTTGATGGCTGCAGCCCAGGTCACCCCGCGGCAGGGAGTGCCGGGGTACGCGGCGGCCTTCGCCTTGGAGCTTCGGCAGGTGAAGAAGACAAATCAGCATGTAGTTCTGGTAAGCAAAACGGGTATTATATACTTCCTTTTTCTTTTAGATTGAAGTAGATTCTGATAAAGAATAAGGCAGTTTTTGACCTAGGTTTATCTCACTGAACTCCGAAAACTCAACTCAGTCCCTGTACCCCCAGTGTGAGTTTTTACAAGCTCGACATAGTACGCGTCAACTAGCGCTTTGTATGAAGATTTTTCGTCCATAAACGCGCCGGTAGGGGCGCTGTACAGGATCGTCATGCAAAAGCGCTAGTTGACGAGTACTATGTCGAGCTAGTAAAAACTCACACTAGGGGTTACAGTTTCCAATCGGTTATCGATTACGGTATTCCACCGTAATCGATAGGATCATTAACAAAGCAATGAGTAAAGGATTAAAGCTCAATCCTGCCTAGAATAGGATGGAATTGTACCAGCACTACCCCTAGTTGCGCCAAGCAGAGAAACCATCACGTATCATGGAAACTATTAACTTATTTTGTTTTCTTCATTGTTTGATTAAATTAAACAATAATTCAACGTAATGCAAAATTTATGCGGAAATAAAAGATCACGTTTGTGCCACATCTGAAATATTTAGAAAACGGCCAAGCGTGCCGTTACACTCAAATAACTTAGCACTAGTATCGCCTGCAACTTCGTATATGGTGGTGTTTTATATTAATCAATATAAGAAGGCAGTTTTCACCAACGTCTAGTCGACAGATATTTTCAATATCTATCTGGGTTTTTATTCCTATGATTGAATGATTGAAGTCATTTCTGTTAATCCTAAATATCCGTTATTCACCTACGAAGTTCACGAAATTTTGGATTCAAATCGGCATTGTTCGATGCCCTTGTCAAGGTTTACGACGGGTATTTAGAGTTTGCGTCACATAATAATTGCGTGAACCGTATCGGCCAATATCGGTAGGCGTTTCCTAATCTCCACGAACCTACCTACTTATCTAAAAGTAGTAGTAAACTCATAAACTTAGTCAAGCCGATGATGATTATGCACATTTATTATATCAAATTAATTTTGATAAATAAATATAAAAATATATTTATTATCAAATTATATTTTGATAAATCATCACTTGCCGAGTAACAATGACAGGTTATCAATGAATATGCGACTTTTTCAGAGCTCTATGAGCGTCATTCGCCACTGTCACTGGTGTTAAGCTGGTCGGAGGTACTTAATACGCTTACCCCCAGTTTCTGAAACGTCAGTCAACGTTGACAACAGATTAATTCTATTGCCATCCTTGTCATTTGTTTATAGTCGGATAGAGGCAACGATAGTTTTAGTCTACTGTCAAAGCCAACAAACGTTCTAGAAACCGGGGGTTAGTCTAGTATAGGAAAGGACGGGCATACTGGGCTGCTTATTGATAAAAAAAAAAGATGTTGGCTCGCTGACAGATTTTCAACATTCAATAAATAATACCCATGACAATATTATGTGCTGTATGTACCAAGAACGCAGAGATATCACATCTGTATCGGAAACTCTGTCGCCAAAAAATATTGAAAGTTATTTGTCAATAAAAGTTCCGAAGTCAACTGCCGTTTATTTGAAAATTTGCCTTATGACTTAGCTATTATGATTCATTTTAATGTTCGCTAAAACTGCACTAGTATGTATGGCAAAACTGGCGTTCGTTTTGAGCTACGAGTCATAATAATATGTTTGGCACGCGCACCCCGCCCACTTTTCACTTCCACTTGTCTCTCTCTTTCGTGGTAGGTACAAAAACGAACAAAGCACAATACACTGAGTCGAGTTGATGTCGAATCGTTAGAGTGCGACAGCATGATATAAATTCCGGAAACTGAATTATTATTTTTAACCGTTTTTTTATTTTCAGCCAGTCTACTTGGAATCACCGAAATCTAAACCGATATACCTCTCCGTGGTTGGCTGCGGAAGGCCCTGTGGCTACGAGAAATTTAAAAACATCGTCTCCAAGTACACCCTGGACGAAGATTCTTGGAGAACTGCCTGCGGCTTCACTGAAGACTTTCAAGTGGACGAATCCACAATTGCTTAGTTCTCGTAATAAAACTACACATAAAAATCCCACCATGACAATTTATTTTTATTTATTAAACGCTACCACGTCAAGAAGACGGCTTAATTTTTTTTAAGTAGATACCTACGTAGTTGTGTGTAAAGCATGACATGTAGTAGGTAGATAGTTACAATATAACATTTGACAACTTTGGTACAAAAATATGAAGTTTATTATTCGATGAAAGAAAACAAGTTAAATAAAATAAAATTAAATTAAATAATACTAGGAAAATGTAAACCTTAAAAATAGTACAATATAGAATATTGTGTTACCACATCACATCACTTAGAATGATGCCAGCCTAACATAGGTTATCTCCACGCGACACGCTCCAGTCACCGGAGCGACGCCGGAAGTTTGCCCTTTGAGGAAAACTGCGCCATCAGCGGGTCATTTCCGGTGCGCCGCTTACGGTCTTTTTAAATTATCCATGTAGATCTATTTAGATAATAGAAGTGGTAAGATTAGACCTACCGTAACATAAGCCCCAAATTAACTGTCATCTTAGAGCCACTGATGATACTAAAATCCCAGATGACATCTTTTCAAGCCTCTACTCACCTGACGCCGAGCTCTGCTGAGCTAAGACAGCTCTGCTGAGCTGATGCCGAGCTCTGCTGAGCTAAGACTGAGCTCTGCTGAGCTGACGCCGAGCTCTGCTGAGCTGTCGCCGAGCTCTGCTGAGCTGACGCCGAGCTCTGCTGAGCTGACGCCGAGCTCTGCTGAGCTGTCGCCGAGCTCTGCTGTGCTGACGCCGAGCTCTGCTGTGCTGACGCCGAGCTCTGCTGAGCTGTCGCCGAGCTCTGCTGTGCTGACGCCGAGCTCTGCTGAGCTAAGACTGAGCTCTGCTGAGCTGTCGCCGAGCTCTGCTGTGCTGACGCCGAGCTCTGCTGAGCTAAGACTGAGCTCTGCTGAGCTGTCGCCGAGCTCTGCTGTGCTGACGCCGAGCTCTGCTGAGCTAAGACTGAGCTCTGCTGTGCTGACGCCGAGCTCTGCTGAGCTGTCGCCGAGCTCTGCTGTGCTGACGCCGAGCTCTGCTGAGCTAAGACTGAGCTCTGCTGAGCTGTCGCCGAGCTCTGCTGTGCTGACGCCGAGCTCTGCTGAGCTAAGACTGAGCTCTGCTGAGCTGTCGCCGAGCTCTGCTGTGCTGACGCCGAGCTCTGCTGAGCTAAGACTGAGCTCTGCTGTGCTGACGCCGAGCTCTGCTGAGCTGTCGCCGAGCTCTGCTGTGCTGACGCCGAGCTCAGCTCAGCAGAGCAGCTTTATCTCCATTGATGATTATGCTACAGAATGTAAACGATTCCCTATACTTCTATGTTTATTTTATTGTTTTAACCTTAAATTAAATAGTTACTTTATAATATTACTTATTCTATTAAGGCCAGGTTATACTAAGGTGGTTAGGTATTTAAGAGTAACCTCCGTCCCCGCAAATGCCGAGCGCGTATATAATCGCGGCCCGCAGAAACGTGGCGCTATTCGAACGCGGCTCGTTTGCTCCGTAAAAATGTTTCCCTCACACTTGTCTGTGTTCTACTAGCCCCGACCGATTGACAATTTCGGCTCATCGGCGTAAGTTAGAATGGTCGAACGGTCCCGCACCACGCTTGTGTGATGAAGGGTGGCATGGCGTGGGTTCTAATCCTCCTACTGGCAAACTTTTTGCACTTAGTTTTTGGATATTACGTAAGTTATTGCGATAACAACACAAAACAAACATAATAATTAAGTCAATATCTAAATTAATAAACTTAACTAAAGTAGGTATACTAAGGTAAACGAAGGAATTACTCCCTTCTAAATTTACTTATAAACATCTTCTAATTTCCCTGTATTGTGTATTATTCAAATTAAAACTTAACACTGAGACTATGGCGACTTTCCGTACGACAAAACAATGTAAAAATGTCATGAACTCTGTACTATAGTTGTAATAGAAATTGCACTTTATGTAAAAGCATTCAGGTTTGTAATCATAAAACCTGTGACTTATCTCCTGCGTCCGCGAAGAGCACGAAATGAGAATAATGTACAGGTAGGTAGGTAGGTATTTGTATAGTAAAAATTATGGAGCGAGCTGATCATCACAAAAAATAATATTTTTTTGCCCAATCGCCACCAGTGGTGGTAATTGGAAGTAATTATTTCCAGCGAGGCCCAAAAATTGCCACCACTGGTGGTGGTTAGGACCACATTATATAAATGGTTTGCCGTACCTCCCCCAGTGGTGGTGGTTGAGATAATATGAAAACATACCTATTTATTTCCAACGACCTCCACATACTGTCACCACTGGTGGTGGTTAGGACTAAATCATAAATTGTTTGCCCAACCGCTCTCAGTGGTGGTGGTCGGTACTAGAGAATGCAAACCGGTTTTAACCGATATCAGAAAACCGGGTTTTCGGTTATTTCAAGCATACAAATAAACTCGGTTTTTATTTTTCACTAAACCGGTTTTTTCAATTATTCGGTTAATTTGGTTTTCTTGTTTGGGACACACTCAAAAAGAAAATACGTGCCACCATTTTGATTTCTTTCGTTCATTGACCTACTACCAAATGACGCGTAAGGGTTTGTGTAATAAGTAACAACATACACATTGTTTTGTTATTTAGGTTTTTTTATGATATAGGTATGTAATTCTTATTTGCCCTTATACTCAGTAAGTAGGAATCCAATATCCATTTATCCAGGTACAGTAAGTATCAAGCACGTTTTTTTTTATAGAATATTGATAAGTTTATCTCATTTTAAAGTTTTTGTGACATGAAAATTGCTAATATTAAGCCAATTCCTTAAATTTATTGCTTGTACTGTACTTGGCATTGTAAAATGTGGAAATCCACAGTAACTGTTCCCTCCAGTGATTTTTTTCAAAATCGTAATTAAATAAAACTGAAAAAAAAGGGTTTCATATTGCTCCGGTTTTGCATTCTCTAGTCGGGACATGAAAAAAATATTATTTCCAACGACCCCCACTAAAACTGCCTCCACTGGTGGAGGTTAAGACACAATCGTAATGTTTAGTGCTATCAACCACCACTGAAGAAAGGAAATATTTTAGAACTTTGCTTCAGTCCTGTTTTTGTCATTTTTTATAGTCTATTACGATAGGAGTGGTCTAAGTAGTATATTAATACACGGCGTGAAGTTAGCACCCGAGCGAAGTAAAGTAAGGGTAAGTAAAAAGTAAGGGTGCTAAACGCCGTGCATTTAATAGACTTAGGTACTTCATTCATCTACTGAATTACTACAGACTAACAGTATAGAATCGATAGATCGATGTTTTAATAATAGTGTATTTTTTACGATCTATGACGTATTACAAAAACTACTTACTATAATATAGATCTCGTTCAAACCAATTTTCGGTGGAAGTTTGCATGGTAATGTACATCATATATTTTTTTTTTGTTTTATCAATCTCTTATTTTAGAACTTCTAAAATAAGAGGGGGGGATGATGACGACACATTTCACCATTTTGGTTGTCTCTCTCGCAAACTATTCAGTTTATAAAAAATAGAAATCTCAATATCATTTTTAAGACCTATCCATAGATTATTTCATGCAAAAGGGATTGCTGAAAAAAAAATTGATTTTCAGTTTTAGGTATGGGGAACCCCCAAATTTAGTTGGTATAAATTTAGATAGTAGTATAGTTCTTATAATTTTGGAAAATGTGACAGACAGACATGACAAATCCATAAGGATTCCGTTTTTTGCCGTACAACGCATAATTTCTATATCAAGTATGTATTTTTATGATACAACAATTACAAATTATGATCGGATAGAAAATTTTATAAAACAGTTACAGTGTACGGTATAAATGTGTTTCTAATTTAGTTATAGCGTTTTCACGTAATAATCCATTTTTCCCGACGAAAAAACAAAATGCAAACATACAGAATTCTGGCACCACAAACAAGACATTGACGTTTCGTTCACACATTACAGGTTAAATGTATCTTCTCTTGTTTACTATATGAATCAGTGAGTGGTGTAAAAATGGACTAATTAGATGTGGTTCAGCCTACACTCACTACACTGTGTATATTCTTAAACGCCGTGAAGTTAGAGAACTTCACGCCGTTAAAGAATATTATGCTACTTTGAACAGCGCAATGCGTGACCTAAGTGCGGGTTGAGGTTGCACTGTGCTATAAACAATATTATGTAATTTTCACAGCTTTTCCCCGACTACGGCGTGACCAACGGAGGGGTATGTTTTTGACCGGTATGACGTGATAAAGTATGTTTGGGTAGATCTGGAGAAAAAATATGTTATAAAAAATATGGTTTCGCTGACATCTGCGCGTGAGGAATTTGATCCTATTTAATATGTGCATGCAAGCAAAGCTGCGAGCAATAGGTTGCTAACCAAATATGTAATATTGCTTAATTCATCCTTTCATTTGATACCCACCCAACATGGCACCAGTGGACGTATCGGACGATGGAGACGCTTCTAAAAATACCTCATTAGTCTAATTATTTTCATGTGCCGTCCACTACTATTGAAGGCGCATGGGCAAACAAATTATGACTTGGTCCTAACCACCACCAGTGGTGGCAGTTTGTGGGGCTCGTTGGATATAATTAATTCCAACTACCACCACTGGGAGCGGTTGGGAAAAAATATTCTTGTTCTAACGCCACCACTGGTGGCAATTCATCGGTGGTAGTCGTTGGGAATAAACAAGCGTGCCAGAATTAATTGACTTGTGTAATTTTGATTTGTAATGTAATTTTGACTGATTGAAAATACATAAGTAATACCTATAATAAATAAATGACAAATAAATCATAACTATTTATTAGTGAATATGAAATTGTCTTATTGTTAAAAGTATCATACACAGATTAACAAGTAAGATTTTAACAAAAAAGAACCGACTTCAATAAAAATACTATAATATTTCCAGTTATTGTGATTTAAAAACCAAACTACTGAGCAAATTTTGATATAATGTATATGGGACCACATGAAAAGTATATAATATACCCTTTCAAATAAAAAATAGTCATTAAAATCGGTTCACTCAGTCGAAAGTTATGAGGTAAAAAACATTAAAAAAAAAACAGTCGAATTGAAAACCTCCTCCTTTTTGAAGTCGGTTAAAAATAATAAGCACCAGTGCTCTTCGGTGAACTTCATTTCATCAAGGTAATTATTATAATACTATATAATATTACATAATAATATAATATTATAGTAATATAGCATTATAATAATATTTAATAGTAAACATAATAATTAATTATACGTGTTTGTTTTTTTATGTGATAAACTTCAAAAAACGCAAATCAACGCATGCAAAAAGTTCGGCCGCTGTGGGGTTCGAACTCTGGCCTACGCGGCACAGCGGAGTCGCGTCCGTACCCCTGGGCCATTTAGACATAGCATAATCACGCGAAAATTGTTATACAGTCTAAATGAAAGAGATGCTCGACCGTTCTAAGTGACCGTGATTGGTCAGTGGGCGTACACAACCGTATATTGCTAGCTACATATAGGTCATATTCATGGCACAGGCAAATGCGGGGGCGAGGTATTTTTGGAGCAAACGGCGATACGTCCTCCCTTCGAGACGCCTGAGCGAGTACTGGCGGATGGCCGCGAGCGCTACAACTCCTAGATTTTGTATGTTTTTATTTATAGGAAAAAAGTGGTAACGAGTTTAGAATAAGTACTTCTCACCCCACTCCTATATAAAAATCCCCGTTTATTGGTACAACTTTCACGTGGTTTCGTGATGGAATCTCTTAGCAGGAGATAAAGTCAGATGCGAAGTAGTGTCATCTTTGCCAATTTTTTTTATAGAGCCAATCATTCGAGATCACGTTTTTGTCTTTCGTAAATTAAAAATAATAAGTTCAATTTTAACAAAATATTTTTTTTTACTCATAAATCTTACATTTTAATAGGTTTCCTTAGCTTCAAAAGCCTGAAACTCAGTCCCACAGCGCCTTAATAAGTGTTTTTGTTATACCTGCAAACAATACAATTGGTACTTATACCGTATAGGTTTTCAACCCTTTAATTCTCGCAATTGTGCATCATCTGTGAAAATGTCAACTATCTAAATGTAAAACATTAAGCATTAAACAGCCCGGTGACAGTTGGACAGACAGACAGACGGATGGACACCGGAACCATAGTAATAGGGTTCCCGTTTTACGCTTTGGGTACGGAACGACAAAAAAAAGCATCCTTCCATTGAGCACATTACAATATTTATAATCCGCCGTCTCAGTAGCCCCGACCCATAGCTGGTTTTAGCTTACATTAGCTTACACAAGGACTTAAAATTCTACCTTTTTCAGTACAAAGTTTTTGTAATAATGCGTGAATGTAGATTTTATGTAGATACCCAGTTCTTATACCACTACTAGCAGACACGGCCACGCGTTGCTGTGGCTAAGGTTTTTGTTATTGCGACTATAAATTGAGATGTAAGCTATCCTATCTTTCAAGTTAGATCAAACTGCACACGGTGTGCAAATTTGATTAAAATCGGTTAAGCAGTATTAAGCAGCGGTTAAGCAGTAAGCAGAGCCCATCGCGGACAAACAACGTGACGCGTAATTTATATATTATATTAAGATGACCTCGCTTCACTCTGTCAATAACATATGTAATTAGGTACGGGGAAGACAAGAAAAAGTGAGTATTCAAATGATAATTTATTTCCTTATACTTACTTTAAATAATTGTAACATGCATTCACGTACGCTAACACGTAAATAAGCGTACCTATATTTGTTACAAAAACATTTTTTTTTTTGACAAAAACAAATTAATAGGCTATTATCAAAAAACATCGATTACGATTCGGTGCGCTCTATTCCTTACACCGTTAATTATACATTTTAAATTGAAATGGAATGAAAGCTGTCTTAACTTGATTACACTACACGACAAAAAATATGGCACATTGGACGAAAAGAAACTTCAAGACACTGATACATAGATTACATCACTTGATTTGGCCGAAACCATGTGAGAATATAATAAAAAATAGAAATGCCATATTATATTATCGAGTACTGCAACTTTATTTTGGTAGGTTCAATCGTAAATGAAGCCACGAAGGAACAGAGTAGTTTTTAACATCATTCACATTTTTTTTTATAAAAATATCGTTCTTTGATCGTCAAAGTAAAAATATCTTGGTCAGGGTTTAAAATATGTAAATCATAAAATAGAACGTTCAAATTTTCTCAAAATTTGGAAAATAAATTGCGAACGACATTAAAAACTAGAAATTACAAAATTATGGCACAAGTATTACGTAAAACTATAAAAATCTTAGAGAGCTAAATAGTGAAAAACTAGATGTAAAAACTCGAAGCCTCGGTCACGTTAATTATAATTAACGGATACAAACTACAATTAATTATAACAATTCAAAATGTTTTCCCAAAGTTGGTGGTGACACAATAGTTTTTTTTTAAGTCCGTCAGAGAAAAGAACTTGCAAATCCATTTTTTTATAATTTTCGTCATTTTAGTAACGCGTCAACAACCTACAAAATGCCTTCTAAAACTACAATGATTATTTTTAAAGTGTGCATTTTTTGTGCCAGTGTGGGTACATTATGCATCACTTGGGTGTTTTATACGCATAAATAATATTGCACTTACGTATTATAGTCATAATAATTCATATAAAAAACATTAATATAATTATAGCTAGAAATAAATAAATGGCAAGAGCGTTAATCACTTCAATAAGAATAAAAACGAGTATTATTGGAATGAAAACATGGCGTTTTCTAAGACTTGATTATAAATAACTATTTATTTAAACAAATATAAAATTTGTGACATTTCATATTTCTAAATTAATTACATCTTTTAAGACACATAAGTATATAACACATATTTACCACCTTCGATTATTGAGATTCTAAATGTTAAGACAATAACGAACGAAGACCTCGTAGCTGCGAGTATGGATGAGTCGTTTCAGTCTCGCGTTCAACACTACTTTTCACTACGATTGCGATAAAATAAATAAATTGCGTTCACTTTCAAATAAAATATAATCAAGTCAAAACTTTTAAATCTAATTTGTAGTGCAGTATAAAATCTATTCTTTTACATAAATAATACGGATTATTGTAGATTATAATAAATGTTATCACTGACCGTCTTACCACAAAAAAATTAAACCAGAGTTGAACAGATGTGTCTAAATATTTTCTCCACAAATCGACGTCTAACCCTCGCTTTTTCTAACTTAATAACAAATTATTCACAAGTAAAATAATTAAGAACGCCAGGAGTTTGAGTAACTAAACGCGAGTGATAGACGTCGATTTTGTGGAACGAAATTTTTGTAACATCTGTTTAACTCTGGTCTATACTTTTCTTGCTTGTAAGACGGTAGGTATATGTTTATTATGAGTTAACTTTAGATAATACATATTTTTTATGGAATAATATTTAAAATTATACGTATGCCACAACTTTTACATTTGTCAAATAAATTATATTGTACTTTTGTGTTACGGCAAAAATTAACTTAAAATAGTTTTAAGCAAAACACAATCTACTTCTAAGTAGTCAAGCATGTAAATATTTACAGATGGATTGATTTTTATTTCAATCTAACATAAAAATAAGATTCAATAACAGATTCTTTAAAATTATATTATCATAAATTATTATTTACTAAAAAAAATATAAATTTTAACGTAATTACTGGCATGAGAAAAATCAAAACGCGATTTAACAAATATCTAGGCAGTAAAAATATTGTTAAACGGGATTTTTAATAAAAATTGATATCAACGATTTTAAGTAAATTTAAGTACTTACTATCCATTTATTTTTACCCGAAACTTTATAAAACGTATCAACTACGACTATGTTTAGAAAAGAATTGATTTTACGAGAATGTCGTTTTTATACACATCTTACTTTACATACATTTTTTTTTATTTATTACGTACGCGACTTACTTTTTAATTTTCTTGACAAAAATAACACATGGTGCGGAATAATCGCGCAATTTTGTCACAGGCATAACAACTTTTTGCCGTCGTATAAAAGCAAACACTAAAATATTTATAGGTATAAATTAAAAATAACCAGTGTACACTTTTATTCAACCGGCAGTGTATTAACGAATAATCTATGAGTATTTGCGTTGTATTAAAAATGTTAACAACTATTTGATTAAATTAAGTTTAATTTATTTTTCGAGGCCCGTTTATAATATAAAATTCGCTTCGTCTACATTCTTATCGCTTTGAAACACGACTAATAAAGTAGGTAGCTTATAACAAGAAGGATAAGGCAATATTTGAGAGAAATTTGAGGTTTTAGATATAGGAGCAGGGTGGACAACGGAGTTTCCTTTTCCGGTCCAGAATCTTGGTACAGTGCTTGAAAAGGAAACATACTTTTTTCAAACTCAAACCATAATCAGTTACTGTTTAATTTAATGCATCATACTTTATGTTTTTATGATTCTCTTTGTAACGAGAATTAGCTGTTTGAATTGTAAAAGTGCGTTTTAATTGCCTATTTACAATAAATGCTTTGACTTTGACTTTGACACTCCGTAATCAAAAGATACTCAAAGCCACGGAAGAACGAGACAACACGTTCAAACGTCATACAAAATCAAGATCATACTATCTCGCTTGAATAGAGTGCCCCTTCTTCCGGGGTGTTTAATATAATTCTGTGGTATAAATTTAATAGTGTTTTACGAAATTAACATAATATTTCAAACGGATTACTTGGATAATTTTATACACACAAAAGAAATATGGATTGAGTTGAATTAACATAATTTTGAAACTCCGTGTTTTATTACATTTTTAAGATTACAATATATTATATACCTAATGTTATATTATAAAAGGAGCCTAACTTAACCTAACTCCTATAAACTACACGCGTATTTTTTGACATTTTCAATATCCACTAATGATCGTAAGCAATCTAAAATCGTCTTAATTTTATTTATAGAAAACAGAGTGGCAACCCTAATTTTAAAGGCAGTTTTACACGTTCCTTTAACTTGTATTTTTACATGATTATAAATACTACCAATTGATAGAAAAGCATCGTTTGTGGTCAAAAGGTTGTCTGTCAGAAATTTACTAAAGCATAAACAAATACCCTACATCAACAGTCGGATTAAAAAACCGCTACAAATTATGTAGGTATAATAAAGGGATATAATTTTAATTTTTTTGGATGTAGTTTCGGAGATTTTGACACTGCATTTGAAAACGATATGCTCCTAAACGCCTCCCGACACAGCTTGACCGATTTTGATGGTTTTTTTTCTATTTATGGTCACCGGGATCAAATGAACCAATTATTTTTTTAATTAGTCAATATACACTCGTAAAAAAGAAAAAGAAAAACATCAAGCTACTCCATTCCGATAACATTCACTAATTACAGTCAAATTAAAACCCCTTTTGCAATCGGTGAACGACAAGACCATTCAATGGCCTATACTCGTATTAAATATCGATTTATTTACAATATTATTAGATGCAAAAAATAAGACGTCACGTTTTACACACAACCTTTATCACCACTTACGGGCGGCTTGCACCAAACTCCCATCATATAAAGTTAACTCGAGATTCAGTGTTAAACTCCTGGTTCAATATTTCAGTAGCATTCCAGTCCAGCAATAGAATCCAGCGCTGGAATGCCACTGGCATAATGTGAACCGGCACTGGAATGTTACAATTCCAGTAACAATCCAGTCCAGTCTAGTCCATTCCAGTATTCCAGTAGCATTCCAGGGTTGGACTAGAATACTACTGGAATAATACGAACCGGTCATAACTCAATTCGTCTAGCCCGTTTAGCGTGTGTTTAAATCGAGATTTACACTTAACCGACGACGAGGAAGATCACAAGTTATGCTACGGTCAAGTTTAAACTGAGTTTAAAGTGAGTTTCTAGGTTTCATAAGTTGGTGCAAGCTGCCATAGAACTTTTTAGTTTACTCAATCTTTTTATTAAATAATTACAATGGCCGCTTACTCTAGCCGTGGCTAAGTCGAGAATAAGTCAAAGTTATAGCTTAATTCTAAGCGGAAATATTCACAAGTCTGAAACGCCTTAGCTTAGTGCCGTGCCAAAGAAAGCCAACTTAGATTGGAAATAATGTTGCTTGCAAACATATATGTATTTAGATTCGCATCTTTCATATTTGGTTCCAGTGGTGTCCGCTTTTAATTATCGAGCTATAAAGCTGAGAACTCACGACACGGCTTTTCCAGCACGCGCGGTAGCCGCCGCGAGATAAGTAACTTTTCATTTTAGATAAGTAAGCGTATAGAGATCTGAGGGGGAGCATGAAGTGTTCGGATATTTCAATCTAATTACTTATCATTGTTTATTATTTCAAACACTTACAGATTTAGTCGCGTCACCTAGTTCCAATCGAACTAACTACTACGCTTTATCACTATTTTGTTATATCACGCACTTGAAATAAAAATCCTCCAAATATCTACCTTTCAATACCAATGGGCCAAGATTAACAAAACTGCGCTCAAAAAAAAAATAGGGAGACATGATTTTTTTTATAATCTGCGGGGGGCACCATGCAAAAAAGGTTGGGAACCCCTGGTTCTAGGGTATTAAGGTATTCTGTGACAGTGCGCCATCAACTCTTCGCGGGTCCCACTAAAGGCCGTATCAATATGTGAACCTCAATAGCGCTACCAAGTGCGCTATCAGCTGATCCACACACAAAATGTAATCTACATCTTGAAATCGTTGCTATTTAATAAATAGATATTGTGATGTAGCACTGGCTACTAGATAGCGCCTTGTATGTGTCAAGTGTGCCATAATCGGATAGCACTTAACCGCTAAGTGTCATTTATTAATTTGCCAGATATCATGAAGTCACTGTTCCTAATCTACAACTTAAGATGTATATGTATAAATAGAACGAAAGAGCAAGTGCACAATGTCTCAAGGTCTCAGGGCCTCCTAAGTGATGAGCCGGGGCGCGTGCAGCGCGTGCAGCGTGCGGGCCAGGGGCGGCTTCTCTCTCTCTCTCTCTCTCTCTCTCGCCCCCCCCCCCTCTCCCCCCTCTCTCTCTCTCAGCTAAGTGATGAGCCGGGGCGCGTGCAGCGCGTGCAGCGTGCGGGCCAGGGGCGGCTTCTCTCTCTCTCTCGCCCCCCCCCCTCTCCCCCCTCTCTCTCTCTCAGCTAAGTGATGAGCCGGGGCGCGTGCAGCGCGTGCAGCGTGCGGGCCAGGGGCGGCTTCTCTCTCTCTCTCTCTCGCCCCCCCCCCCCCCCCCCCCTCCCTCTCTCTCTCAGCTAAGTGATGAGCCGGGGCGCGTGCAGCGCGTGCAGCGTGCGGGCCAGGGGCGGCTTCTCTCTCTCTCTCTCTCTCGCCCCCCCTCTCCCCCCTCTCTCTCTCTCTCTCTCAGCTAAGTGATGAGCCGGGGCGCGTGCAGCGCGTGCAGCGTGCGGGCCAGGGGCGGCTTCTCTCTCTCTCTCTCGCCCCCCCCCCTCTCCCCCCTCTATCTCTCTCTCTCAGCTAAGTGATGAGCCGGGGCGCGTGCAGCGCGTGCAGCGTGCGGGCCAGGGGCGGCTTCTCTCTCTCTCTCTCTCGCCCCCCCCCCTCTCCCCCTCTCTCTCTCTCTCTCTCAGCTAAGTGATGAGCCGGGGCGCGTGCAGCGCGTGCAGCGTGCGGGCCAGGGGCGGCTTCTCTCTCTCTCTCTCTCGCCCCCCCCCCTCTCCCCCCTCTCTCTCTCTCTCTCGCCCCCCCCCCTCTCCCCCCTCTCTCTCTCTCTCTCAGCTAAGTGATGAGCCGGGGCGCGTGCAGCGCGTGCAGCGTGCGGGCCAGGGGCGGCTTCTCTCTCTCTCTCGCCCCCCCCCTCTCCCCCCTCTCTCTCTCTCTCTCAGCTAAGTGATGAGCCGGGGCGCGTGCAGCGCGTGCAGCGTGCGGGCCAGGGGCGGCTTCTCTCTCTCTCTCTCTCGCCCCCCCCCCTCTCTCTCTCTCTCTCAGCTAAGTGATGAGCCGGGGCGCGTGCAGCGCGTGCAGCGTGCGGGCCAGGGGCGGCTTGTGCGTGGGCTCGGCGGCGCTGGGGGCCCAGTCCTGCAGCCGCGCCCCGCCCGCCAGGCGGTGCGTGAGGCGGTGCGCGATGCTGAACCCGCCGCTGCCCTCCAGCTGGGTCAGCACTATTATCACTTGTCTGGAGACAATGGGGAAGAAACGTGTTATTGCCATAGTTATATTCAAAGTATAGAACGAAAGGTGGATCAAATTTTGACGAAATCAGAACGAAAACAATCTCATTGCTGTAAAAATGTGACGGCACTATTTGTTATTTTTTTGTGTTTCGACTTCGCACGTTTAGTGCATTCCATCAGTGTCATAATTATTGTATGTAGTGTCGAAAATATAGTCAGTCAAAATTTTAAGTCCCAGTCAGACAACTGACTCGACAGCTACACGTCGGCGTCATCAGTCGGCGTCAGCGACGGCGTCGTCAGCGTCGGCGTCGACAGGGTCGGTAAAGTCAGTGTGAGCGACGGAATGAATGAAATAATCGCATGAAACGAGTGAATGACATATATGAAGGAAATTAATGCCCTTCTCCTCATTTCCGAATTATTGTTGTCATGAAAACATGTGACAGCTGACAGCAGACAGCTGCCAAACTGAGCGACAGCTGACGGCTGCCAAACTAAGCGACAGCTGTCAGGTGTCAAACTGAGCGACCGCTGACAGCTGTCGAAAGGTGTCAAACTGAGCGACCGCTGACAGCTGTCGAACTAAGCGACAGCTGTCAGGTGTCAAACTGAGCGACAGCTGACAGCTGTCGAACTAAGCGACAACTGACAGCTGTCCAACTGAGCGACCGCTGACGTACCGGTGCAAAGGCGGCACGGAGTCGATGGTCTTCAGCTCGCCCCGCGTGGACACCACGTTGTAACTCTCCTGACAGTCACACTTCACGTGGATCCACTTGTCTGTGTGTCGGTTCTCCACCATCACCACTAGGCCGGCCCAGCCCTGGAAAATAAAAACCATAAATAAGATAATATCAAAAATGCGAGTCTGTTTGTTTGCTAGGTTTTTACATTATATACCGTCTGAAAGTAATTTGGATGAATATTGGTATAGATAGATTGGACTTTTGGGAAGGGCATAGGATGACTGTCCGCGCAGCTGAAGTCACTGGTGAAAGCTAGTAACTGTGTTACTGGAAAAACGAGTGATAATCGCACATTATTATGCTTTTACAGTCCTTACTTTGGTCAAATAATAAGCAGTCATGCCCTGGCGGCCTTCGTGACGCTGCCCTCTAGCCAGCGTCAATCCTGCAACGAAAAAATCTCATATCAGTAAGGAAACATACGAATAATTTAGGCAACTAGGCATATAATATTAAAGGGGTCATCATCATCAGCCTGAAGACGTCCACTGCTGAACATAGGCTTCCCCCTTAGACCGCCGCACCGAACGACAATTTGCCACTTGCATCCACCGGTCGCCTGCGACTCTTTTGATGTTGTCGGCCCATCTAGTGGGAGGCCTACCTACACTGTGTCTTCCAGTCCTCGCCACTCTAGAATTAAAGGGGTATTCACGAGTAAATATACGATTTTATGCCGTCGACAGACAGCGGGCGTCGGCATTAGCAGTCTACATTTTGTTTTGCGTGGTATATTATGGTAATCCGTTGCGTCATCTTGAATGGAAAATTTTTGTTTAATGAATAACTCGTTTATTATCAATTTAACACGAAAAACGGTTATAACAAAAGTTGTTGAGCATTCAATTCCCTACACTTTTGTCTCTCATCATTTTCTTCCTAGGATCATTCCTCATTCATCAATTTTTTCCGGGTACGCCCCACTCAACTAATTCGAGTGGACTAACTGTCTATACATATATTTATATATTATTGTATTGTATCTAGAGAGGATGGATGAAAGTAGATTTCCGAAACAGATTTATGGATCTAGTGTGAATGGACCAGCCGGTAGGGGTCGACGTAGACGGACGTACCACCTGCAAAGTGAAGACGTCTTAAGGAAAGGTCAAGTCAAGAGTACGCATAACCGGAGAGCATGTATGAAGCAAGTCATGAAAGTAGAAGAAGCGAAAGAGGTGTGTCAGGATCGTAGCACGTGGAAAGATGTAGTCTCTGCCTACCACAACGGGGAAAAGGCGCGACTGTATGTATGTATGTATGTATGTAAGTATTGTGGTGAGTCGTTGTTGTCCCCCCGCACCGATGATGGCGTCGGCCAGCACGTGCTTGTGCAGCGGCGGGCGGCGCACCGCCAGCGGCTTGGAGGAGTGCGCGGCCAGCACGTGCCGCGGCCAGGCGGCGCTGGGCGCCAGCTCCAGCCCCGTGTGCCAGTGGTTGAAGGCCAGGCACACCACCAGGTAGAACCCCTTCTCCAGCATCTTGTGGCAGCCCACGAAGCCGCGCACCTGCGAGGGGGACACAATAATATTATCCTCTTTTTTTAGGGGGGGAAATGCCTTCGCACTTAACTTCCGCCATGGGGGTGGTGGAAGGGGACACGAGTCCACGAATACCCCCCCTTTAACCGTCGATCCGCCTGGAGTGGGCTGGGGTCGACACAATATTACCCTACAACAGAAGAGGGCACTTTTCCTATGCTTAATTTTTTTTATGTAGCTACACCAAAAACAGTAAGGGGCGATTTACTCCAAACCTATAATCTAACTCCAAGACGCCAAGAATTATGTCCAAGCTCATGTGTAGAGACCGTCGAGCCGTCCCACACAAAATGTATGAGAATGTTACAAATAATATTATAACATTTCGTTGTTTTTGCGAATTTTCCAATGATTTAATAGTTATTCCGCTATTCGGAGCGGAGAGAAATCCAACAAAGACCATAAAACTTGGTCCCCCCAATTTACAGATTTTTAGATCTCCGCAATAAAACAAAATTAACAAAGATAGGCTCTTACTTGTCTCTTACTGTGTGCAACCAGCTTCCCTATCTGTGCGCTGGGACCAGACTTGGTCCTGAAAACGACCACGCACAGGTCCAACTGAGACCGCTGACTCTTCTCTGAATTCCTGAAAAACAAGACATTCCTTTTAGACAACACCGATTCCAAATTACCAATTTTGAAACTCTCCTCCCCTCAGGGGCCAAATTTAATGCATTTATGTCAAAGTTTATAGAGCCGTTAGTAAGTCGATCAGTTTCGACGTCGGCGTCGGTGTCAGATTAAGTTACGGCGTCAGCGTCGATATGATGTTAAGTTTCGGCTTCGGCGTCGCCATCAGCTAAGGTTTTGGCGTCAGCGTCGGCATAAATATAATTTTCGGCATATGGCAGCACTGGTACTAATTTAAGTTTCGGCATCGGTATGAGTTTGGTTTCGGCGTCGACGTCAGTACCATTTTATGTTTCAGCGTCGACGTCAGCATCAGTAAGTTTCGGCATCGGCGTCGGCGTCGATATTAGTTTCTGTTTCGACGTCGGCGTCGGTACCAGTTTGAGTTTCAGCATCGACGTCAGATTTGTCCAAGTTCCGGCGTCAGCATCAGTTTCAGTTTCAGCATCGGCGTCGGTTTCGGTACCTATTAGTTTCTGTTTCGACGTCGGCGTCGGTAACAGTTTGAGTTTCAGCATCGACGTCAGCTTTGTCTAAGTTCCGGCATCGGCGTCGATACCAGCTTAAGTTACGACGTCGGTGTCGGTATGAGTTTCGGTTTCAGCGTCGGCATCAGTATCAGGTTACGGGTCGGCGTAGAAACATAAAATTGAAAGAAAAACACTCACCGTTGCCCCTCTTGGAACAGCGTAAAGTCCACCTCGGTAGGCTGCGTGGCGGTGAGCAGCAAGCACGTGAGGTGTCTGGTAGAAGACATCGGCGGCAATATGCCCGCCAGTCGCACCTCGTGCCAGCCGACGCGCACTTTGCAGATGTCTATACAGTCGAAGTATCTGCGAATAGATAAACATTGTACGATCAAAACAAAATATCAATGAAGAAAATTAAATCGGCCAAGAGCGAATCGTCTCGTCTCGTTTCGTCTCGTCTATCTCTTCTAGTCTCTTCTAGTTTCGTCTCATCTCATCTCACCTCGTCTCATTTAGACTAAATCCGTCAAGTAAAAAAAGCCTTAGTATAGTACGCAATAAAGCTCACTTGAGCACATCGTCGAACTGTATCCAGAAGACGCCGTGGTCGGTGTGCCGGCACGGCTGCACGGCGCGGCGCGCGTCCTCCGTCCAGCGCGGGCAGCCGTGCGACCAGGGCCCCCGCCACGTGTAGTGCCCCCACGGGTTGCGCAGGCGCAGCAGCCGCGTGGGGGCCGCGGGCCCCTCCGGCGTCAGCTCCGCCACGTCCAGCACGGAGTACGCGTGCCGGGGCCGCAGGCCCAGCCGCTGGTACTCCTCTTCGTCTACCTGTATACAGGTGTTGTGTTCAGAATGTGGTCATTGTTGTTGTTGTTGTTGTGAATGAGGCAGTGTCGCTCTCTGTCAGTTTCTTCTGTGGCTTTGCGACTGTTATATATATATACAATAGAAACACCTCGCAGTTTCACCCGCGTTAACTACTATCCCGCGGGAACCATTATTTTTTATGGGATAAAAGGTATCCTATGTCACCCGGGGATATATATATGGGTGTTTCTACAAAAATTGGGTAACTCGATGTCACCAGCCAATAAAACAATGTATAATTATATTTTGTTTATATTTTACGATTAATTTTAAAACAATTAAAAGACTTTCATGTGGTCACCCAGTTTTAGCTATTTATTTTAAATACAAAATGTTCTCAAAAAGTCAGTACTTTGGCGTGTCACAATCACAAAATCGCACAATCAAATAGCTGTGTATAAAGTATTACCTTTAAAATAATGAATCTTACTATATCACTATAATCTTTGATGTATTTATTATTATATAATCACAACTTTCATACTATAACATTTGCACCGTTTTGTAAAAATAATAAGAAACTTTGTGTTCGGTTTAATGCGTCAGACCGTTTTTCAAATTTGAATTTTCGGCTAAATACCGGCGACTCAAATTCAAATGCGCGTTAAATTTCAAGATTGATACTAAAGCTAACTGCAGACCGAGCCATTGTCCGGTCGACATTACTGTTCCAGTGCTAGAGTTGTGTTTGTCGTGTGAACGCGGGCAGATCCAGACAGAATATCAGTCCTATGGTAAGTCGCTATTTCCTTGTAAAACTGTGTTATGTTTAAATTTATACATAGTTAACTTTGATTTGTCAAGATGTAGCTTCTTGATATTCAAAATTATTAAAATAAACGTTAGTTCTAAAGATAACTTCAAATTCATGTAGGGTTCGTCAGTCCGTTGGCGTCAGTCCGCTGTCAAATATTGCGCCAAAGGACTGACGTGTTTCCAGGGTACTGACTTTTTGAGCGTGTCTAAGCATTTTTGTTTTACTATTTCAGTTTAAAACATCATTTGCTCCAAAAGAAAAACAAACCACGTCTGAGGATTGGAAAGATATTATATTGAAAAAGAAAAGAGAAGCCGTAAAAGCTAACTTAGCTAAAATTAAAAGCAACCCCAACATACTAGCCGAATACAAAGATAAACAAGAGTTGCAATAATTAAAAAGGAAAGAAAAGGTACAAAACATATATATTAAAGACATGACGCTTCGGGAGCAACGATTAACTAGAAAATAATGGAAAAATATTAATTCCTGGATCTTTCATGAAGCCGGACATGGGAAGAGGGTACCCGATAGTATAGGGGTCACATGCAAGTGAACAGCTGAGCAAGTGATTGCTTCAGGAGGTGATAAAACTAACAAGATGGAGTTTGCTTCTCTTATCCGCGAGAGATGTCCAGTCCAGGTATAAAAGTTACGGTGATTGACGGCTGTGATATCGAGCAGATTGATTAACGATTAACGACACCTTGATTAACGACTAATCGTCTCAAATGATCGCCTTAAGGGGACACTCTTGGTGCATCAGGTGACTGCTTACATTCCCAATGATCTTACAATGAAGACACTAAAAGACAGGAAGATGTTATTTCTCCGAAACTGAACACGAACGCATTGGAGGACGTTTTCAAGCTCTTGGACTGGAACGGATTCGTCATCAACATCAATGGCGAATACTTCACTTACCTTCGTTGTGCCGATGATATAGTCATCATGGCAGAGTCTCTGGAAGATCTCAATACTATGCTCAGCGACCTCGGTAGCGTTTCCCAACAGGTGGGTCTTAAAATGAACATGAAGACAAAACTCATTTCCAATGGCCATGTTGTACCCGTGACGGTATTCGTTGGGAACGATACTCTCGAAGTTGTTGTACAGTACAACAACCTTGGCCAGATCGTCCAGTTAGGCAGGTCCAACTTCGGCAAAGAGGTCGCCCGAAGAATCCAACTCGGATAGGCAACGTTCGCGAAGTTGCGTGACATTTTCTTGTCCAAAACTCTACAGTGCCTGAAGACAAGAGTCTACAACCAGTGTGTGTTACCAGTGATGACATATGGAACTGAGACGTGTTCCATAACTGCTGGCCTTTTGGAGAAGCTCAAAGTCACACAGCGGGCGATGGAGAGAGCTATGCTCGGAGTTTCTTTGCGCCATAAAATCCGGATCGAGGATATTCGCCAAAAAAACTAAAGTTTACGACATAGCTCTAAGGGTTTGCAAGCCGAAGTCGCAATGGGCAGGTCACATCGCTCGTAGAACTGACAACCGATAGGGCAGAAAGGTTCTAGAGTGGCGACCACTGGAAGACGCAGTGTATGGGATTGGACGCAGATGGGCCGACGACATCAAGAGTCGCAGGCAACCGGTGGATGCAAGTGGCAAATTATCGTTTGGTGTGGCAGTCTATGTTCAGCAATGGACGTGTTCAGACTGATGATGATGAAGATGATTACTTTCTAAGAGATTTCTTCTAATCTTAATAAATTGCTTGCATATCTACTGAAGTTGTGTGTTTTATCAGTACTCTGTCACTCTCGTCAGTCCCCTGGCAGTCAAATTCGGAAAAAACTAAATATCTCCGCATCTACTTTAAAAAGTGACTGGCCCTATCATGAGCAATATGTTCACTAGATTAGCTACCTTATAACGCGAATTAGAAGGAATTTGATTGAAAAAACTATCATAAACAAAATATCCCGAAAAGTTACCCAACTTTTGTATATTCACCCATATATAGCATAGCTTCCCAACAGTGAAAGAAATTTTCAAATCGGTTCAGTAATTTCGGAGCCTATTCATTACTACCAAACAAAGTTTTCTTCTTTATAATATTAGTATAGATATAATACATGTCAGAATCCACTCCTTTTCCATCTGGATAATAATTGAATTCTCAAAGATGATGAAAATCGGTGACGAAACTGCTGAAACTGGTTCCACTCCTAGCCCGCCTGGATAATGGCGGCCCGATGATGATGAAAATCGGTGATGCGGCCGCTGGCTACCTTCATGTTCCCGCCGCCGCAGCTGGCGCCCATGAGGAAGGAGGCCTGCCGCGAGGACAGCAGCTGCGCCCACACCAGGTCCCGGTCCAGCTGCTCCAGCGGCCCGCCGCCCCCCGCGCACCCGCCGCCCCCCGCCTGCAGCGAGACCGACTCGCACGGCGCGCCCGTCAGCGTGCAGAGACCTGGAAATTGCAGCGTCGCCATGTTATTTTTTACAGGCTTCTGGAAAACAGTAATGTATGGGAAATTCCCCCTTTTTTGGAAGGAAGTTCAAAAGAGGAGGTTCTCAATGCGATTGCTATTTTACGTTTCTGACCTCTTAACAGTTATATATAAACCGATTTGGAAAATTATTTATTTATTTCAATGTATATTTATCAAAATCAATTCAGTATTTACAATTATTCACTATTAGATATTATTATTCACCATTATTATTATAAAAACAAATTGAAATCTAAAAACTAAACGTAAAAAAAACTAATCTAATAGGCCGCTACCAGTGGGCAACGTTCCCAAAATGCTGGCCGCATTGCCACGTTGTATGGCAATGCTCAATTTTTGACCAAAATAAAGGCCAGCATTTTGGTCACGTGTTGCGTCGACCAGACGTCCACATTCAGTATAAATAATTTTGGAGTGTTTTTTTAATACTTTTTTAACGCCCCGATACATTTTACTTTGTGAATTGTCTTTTTTTGTGAAGGTGATTTTGGTGAAGTAATTTGTGAAGGTGAATTAGTCGCGAGTGTTCTCAAATATGTTCGATGAAAATCGTTCCACTATTGCGGCCGCCACAAAATGGCCGATTACAAAGTATTTTTTCACAACTCCCTCAATATGGGTATCAAATGAAATAGCTTGACTAGTAGAATACAACACTACGACAAATTTTAAATCTAAGATTGGCCACCTTTGGTAAAAAAAAGTTAAACGACATTTTATGTCAGGGGTATACAATTTTTCTATTATATTGCTTGTTTTATTGTTATAATTCAACACGTAAGAAACTGGCGTACCTTCGATGGCTCTACCAGAGACCAGAGCTTCGTAGCATCCATGTAGCTTGGCCACGGCCTTTTCTATGAGTGGCACCCAAAGCTGTTTTCTCTTTGCCTGAAAATGTAAAAAAGCTAATTATTTTAATATTTAAATTTCTGAACAATTGGTTGATTTTGAAACCATGACTACACCGTAGCGCCAAACCACACTACCCAGCAATCATCGCTTGATATGAAAATATTCGGCAATCCTACCGACTGCGCCAACTTATTAATCCTAAGTTATCACATCACCTACAAACTTCACAAATCTAGTACAATTATTGGAAACAGGATATTTATAAGCACACGATTTTTTTACTTATTTCAGTAGAGATAAACCTCAACTATCAAAAACTTACATAGAAAACGCATAAGCATTGACGGCACGTTTGCCGTAGTGGCTGAGCAATTGGACTGTTACGCTTGGTGTCACAGGTTCGATTCCCGCCCGGAACAAATATAATTAGTATTATACTTGTGCGATCCACAAATGTCTGTCTCTGGTCAGGGTGTGATGTGCATATGAAATTATATCTCTGTATACGTAATCCACGATACAGGAGCAAGCCTAGTGGAAGGGCTACGTTACAAAAATACACACATGGATTCGATTAGCACACTTAAAAGGCCTACACCCAGCAGGGAGCGGAATAAGGCTGACGATGACGATGATCAAAACCGTCACCTGCGAGTACACCAAGTGGCCCTTCTTGTTGGCCGGCAGCAGGTCGTCGACGGTGACGGTGAGCCAGCGGCCGTCCTTGCACAGCCGCAGCTGGTAGGCGCCCACGCGCGGCTCGCTGCGCACCACCACGCCGCGCACCAGCGCCGCGCGCTCCGCCAGCACCGCCAGCGCCGACAGCAGCCAGCAGTTGCCGAGCACGCCTGCGGGCCGTAACCACTTTTACTAACTACACGTACCACTAGTGTACGCCGGTAGGGGCGCTGTACAGGATCTTCATATAAAAGCGCCAGTTGACGCGGACTATGTCGAGCTAGTAAAAACTCATACTAGGGGTACTGATAGCCCATCCTGTTACTCATTTTTGGTGTTAATTTCGAAGGCAGAATGTGTATTGGACGAGAGTAAAAATAATATAAGAACCAAAATGTATTGCACAATTTACATGTATCTTTTACGACAATTAAAACGGAAATGCTGTATTGTGTAAAAACAAATTACTCGTTTCAGAATCTACGGCCTACGAAAAACAGATAATGTAATGGCTTTGTAGGAAAAATCGGTGAGGAGCCCACCTTGCGAGATGTCTGAGGGTCTGGGGTCCCGGAACACGGCCCAGGGCAGGCGCGGGTCCGCGTCCACGTTGATCTGGTGCGGGCGCAGCCAGCGCGTGGCCGCGCCGCTGTCGCTGGCGCCCGCGTAGTACAGCGAGCGCGGCTGCGCGGGGAACGCCGCGTCCACGTACTGCTCGCCCGTCTGCCGGGAGAGGGGGGGGGGGGGGGGGGGTCATATCGCCGTCCGTCTCTAGTCACCTAGTGCAGAGGCCGCTGCAGCGCGGGAAACGAGTATGAGGGAACGAACGTTTGTGTGAGGGTGTGTGAGGGTGAGAGCGTGTGTGAGCGTGTGAGGGTGTGTGCGGGTGTGAGGGTGTGTGAGGGTGTGAGAAGGTGTGAGAGCGTGTGTGAGGGTGTGAGAGGGTGTGTGTGTGTGTGTCTCGCCGCTCACTACCGCCGCCATGCTGGGCACTCACCGCGGCACACTGCGCCAGCACCTCCTGCCACTGCGTCCAGGCGTGGCTCTCCTCGCTCAGCCGCAGTATCTCCATCGGCAGGCTGTCTTGTCTCTCACCGTCCGATCCGTCCGCTGTAATGTCAACACATTCTGAACTATAATCCAACTGCATACAGTATCTATTAGATTACACATTTTGCCTAGTTTAATCAGATATTTTATTTTATTTTGCATTTACTATGGTTTTGACTGTGAAAGTTCTATAAACGACACTATTTCCGAGGACTAATAATGTAATGTAATGTAAATGTAATGTTGTAATGTAATGTAAAAAATGTAAAGTAATGTGACCTGTTTTGGTAAACGTACAGTAGATGGTACTAATCGTATCGAACAATTCGCGTTCGCGCATATCTATCATGTGATTAACCGCCGAAATTAATAATCAATCCAATCCAAATTTTGCTATCTAGGATTGATATCACAATCCATTTTTAGGGTCAAAGGTGCCAATAACCGATCCGTGGATTGGTTTATAAAGGCACGCAGATTGGAAATCGATCGATCGATAGGCAGCAATCCAAGATCGATTTCTATCTTGGATTGGAGATACAATATTAATTTCGGCTGTTAGTAGACACTTCGTATGATTATTGTGGGCGGTTCCTCACGCGAGTCCTCGTCGTCGAGGCCGTGGCGGTCCGTGGCGGCGCGCAGCAGCCGGGCCTTGGCGGAGTGGCACATCTCGCAGGCCGCCGCGCCGCCGCTGTTGGCGTATGTGCACTCCGAGCACGCCCACTCCGACGGCTCCGCTCTGGAAGCGGGGGGCATAGTCATATGTTTGCCAGAACAAGTGGGAAAACCGGCAAGTGCGAGTCGGACTCGCGCACGAAAGGTTCCGTACAATCCTACTAATATTAGAAAGCTGAAAGTTTGTGAGTGTCTATGTAGGTGTGTATGTTTGTTAGTTCTTCACGCTGAAACGGCTCAAACGATTTGTATGAAATTTGAGGTTATCTCCGAACTTAGGAGATAGACTATAAGTCATCATCATCATCATCACCGTTTTCCATCAGTGCGATAAAAACTGTGGAAAACTACCCAATGTGCATGAAATTTCGTATACAGATAGCTTAAATCCCAATTTTGCACATAGACTACAAATCATCATTATTATCATCACCATTTTCCGTCAGTGCGATAAAAACTGAAAAACTACCCAAGTTGCGTGAAATTTGGTATTAAGATCTGGGGGCACGGCAGTGCCCCCGCCAAGTCGAGCAAAACAAAGGGCACGGCCGTACTATCCTTTTCTCGAAGCGATTCGGGCCATTTTCGACCCCCTGTAACTTCGTTATGGATGAAACTAGAAGCCTAAATTTTTAGTGACCAAGAGGGCATCACGTCCACAGATAATAATCCAAATTACATCAAATTTGAACCAGTAGTTTAAGAATAATTGCAAGTCAAAGTTCCTTAATTTTGCTGCCCACTGACTGACTGACTGACTGACTGACTCACCGATCATCAAAATTCTAAGGTACTTCTAGCCGTCCCACAAGTTTCAAATTTTGAATATAGCTATTGTTTAGCCTATAAACCAAGGAAAAATTCTGACATTCCATCATTTTCATCCCGTTTTCTAGATATATAATCTGCATAAATAACTTTGTATTCCCATATAAATCCCATTAAACTGTATGTGATTACAAAGTTACTTTTACAGTTCATAATTAGACTTCATTGAATTTGAATGAAATGGGTAACAGGTATTAAAAATGAGAAATGGCTTCGAGAAATTTGACAGTTGAGCGCTTTTTAAAAACTTCCACGATAAGGTACACCTACCGCAGATAGAGAGATACAAATCCCTATACTATACCTACCTACACTTTTATAGGTCGAACAAATTCGTTACCTAGGTACATTAAAATAGGTACCTAGGTACCTTATACCTAATACGTATCTGTGGAGACGCAAAGACACTCGTTCAAGGTAATCTATGAGCATTACCTATGTCGCAAGGGGCCCCGGCCGCGAAGGCACGGGGCGCGCGTTTATGCATTTCGCAAAAAAACGAAATAAAGAAAACCCACAAAAAGAAATGAGATCCCATCAAAAACATTACATGTACAAAAATGCACAAGTCTCGCAACGCAGTTTATCTGCCGTAAAAAGTTGTGAGATCGAATGTAAACCAAGTCGGTTAATTTCAATACCTACCTATACCTATCTATGGGAGCAGTTATATCTTTATTTCTTTAGTAAATAGAGTGTCTTGGCGATTGTACACGGCAGCATAATCTACTAGACAATCTAAATATAGTCTTCCGTATAGGTGTACTTTCAAACAAATACAAGCACAAAGCGCTTAACATCGATTTATGTTGCCGTGTGCAATTGCCAAGTCACTTTAATTTACTAAAGAAATAAAGATATAACTGCTCCCATAGATAGGTATAGGTAGGTATTGAAATTAACCGACTTGGTTTACATTCGATCTCACAACTTTTTACGGCAGATAAACTGCGTTGCGAGACTTGTGCATTTTTGTACATGTAATGTTTTTGATGGGATAGTTTTTACGCCAACATAACACATAGTCTGCAAGTCATCACGATCATCATCATCATCACCGTTTTCCATCAGTACAATAAAAACTTTAAAAAACTAACCGATTTACATGAAATTTGGTATTCAGATAGCTAATACCCCAACTTAACACATGAGCTACAAATCATCATCAACATCATCACCGTTTTCTATCAGTGTGATAAAAACTATGAAACCCTACCTAATTTTTATGAAATTTGGTAAACAGATTCTTTACTTAAACCCACAGGCTGCAAGTCAATATCATCATCATCACCGTTTATCATCAGTGCGATAAAAGCTTAAAAAGCACCTAATTAAGTTGAAATTTGGTATGCAGATAGTTAATAGACACATTGGCTACAAGTCATCATCAATATCATCACCGTTTTCCATCAGTCATTTTGACGGCCATTTCACTGCTAATGTTACACTTACACGGGGGTAACTTAGACATTTAGAGCACAGTAAAAAAAACATACTAACTTGGGTTCTGGCGTGGGGGTATTGTGCCTGGAGCCTCGTCGGGGCAACGCGGGGGTGTGCCGCGCACTGCGCCGGGGGGAGGGGCTGCGGGCCGCTGGAACAAATGGGTTTATGACCAGCAACAAATCACTGAGTACGTCCCTGCACAAAACCAGATGCGCCTTGAAGACACCGTAGATTTAAAGATTATTACCGGTAACGAATTTTGGTACTTTACCCTTCTAGTGTGAGTTTTTACGAGCTCGACATAGTACGCGTGAACTAGCGCTTTATATGAAGATTTATCGTTCATAAACGCGCCGGTAGGGACTCTGTACAAGTGTTCATACAAAAGCGCTAGTTTATGCATACTATGTCGAGCTCGCAAAAGTCACATTAGGGGTACTGGTTTTTATTACCGAATACTTTTTTAAAGTTATTTAACCTTTATCCATTTTGGTACCGAAATCGAGCGAGCACGAGGCCGAGGCGGCGAGAGCGGTAGGAGTGAGAGTACTATGTGCGAAAGAGTCATGATCAAACGCCGCGCCGCCGTGTGTGAATTGCGATACCGAAACTTTTAACCGGTACCTTAACCGTTATTATAACCGCAATGACGTCATACTCAAAATTCACGGTATTCCTATTGAGCGGTAGACGAGGCCCCTGAGCGAAACCGCGGGGCACGGCTAGGTTAGCGCACTACAATACTACTACTGCTTACAAGCGCCGCCGCATTTCCCGTCCGCGGCAGCGAGGCCGTGCTTGGGCACCGGCGGGGTCTTGCAAGCCAGGCACAGGTTCGCGGACAGCGGGTTCTGCAGCGTACACGATGTACACGACCTGGAACCACATCATCATCATCATCATCATCATCATCATCATCATCATCAGCCTGAAGACGTCCACTGCTGAACATAGGCCTCCCCCTTAGACCGCCGCACCGAACGACAACTTGCCACTCGCATCCACCGGTCGCCTGCGACTCTTTTGATGTCGTCGGCCCATCTAGTGGGAGGCCTACCTACACTGCGTCTTACAGTCCGTGGTCGCCCACGGAATGTTATATACAATATAACGAATTACAAACGTATTGTAAGCACTGACCCAAATTACCACCGCTACTCAACCGATTTTATATAAGGCCTCCGCCACGCGGTTTGAGTCTAAATTATTATATTACGTTTGTCGCTGTGTTAAGTTCTTCAAATACTTAAAAGTGTTTAATTTTAGGAAACGAAGTGTTTCACAGGACCTCGGACCAGCCATCCTAGCAGTACGCTATGTACATGGCGTTACACTTCAGTATACGGTACAAGAGGTGGTCATGACCATAATATACAGCACGCGATAAGTGTGACAGTATGTTTTTCTGTCCATGCAAAGGTGGAGATAAAATCGCTTTTTCTTTTTGGTGTACAATAAAGAGTATTGTACTGCATTATAATGTATAGAAGCTGTTGTTACCAGTAAGGATGCGCCTGGGGCTTGGAAGCGGCGCAGGCGGCGCACACCGCCGCGCCCACCTCGTTCACTAGCGTGCAGCGCGGGCACGTCCACGTCTCTATGGTGATTGGAGGGGTTGAATCTGGAAAGGTGGTTGGAGAAATCATCATAATCATCATCACCATCATCATCTTTACTAGAGTTAAACGGGTCTAATTCGCGCACACACTAATATCATATGTTTTTTGTTCGCGAAAGTTTAAGAACTTCATCAGTATCTTTGTCATCGTCGTCATCGTCATCATCATCATCATCATCATCATCATCATCACCATCACCATCACAACCCATATCCACCCATTGATGAGCACAGGGTTCGCCCAACTTCCGTGAGGAGAATTAGTCTAACACAGAGTGCATTTCACGTTGGTGACAACCACTTTATATAGTTTTGTTTCAATTGTGACGAATTTTTACATAATAACGGAACAAACAACCATTTTTTTTTAATTACAACTAGCTGTGGCCGCGGTGTTTCACTGGCGTTGTTATTACTAGGTTAATTATCACTATTAGCAGCTAGTCCTAAAATAAAAGTAGCCTAATGTTACTCCTTATACCATCAGCTATCTGCCAGTGAAAGTCCCGTGGAAATCGGTCCAACCGTTTCGGATTAGCCGGAACAAACAAACAGACGGACAGACAGACTGCCAAAAAAAAAGTTTATGGTCATAATTTTCACATTCATTTAGTAAAAAGATGTTATTTTGTCATTACAAACAGCCACAAATGGATGCGAGTGGCAAATTGTCGTTCGGTGTGGCGGTCTAAGTAGGAGGCCTATGTTCAGTCAGCAGTGGACTTTTTCAGGCTGATAATGATGATAATGATGATGATGATGATGATGATGATGATGATGATGCTGATGCTGATGAAACAGACACTTCGATTTGTATAGATAGATAAATAGATAGATAGATAGATAGATAGATAGATAGATAGATAGATAGATAGATAGATAGATAGATCGATATATAGATAGATAGATAGATAGATAGATAGATAATGCAGGTAAAGTGCGGGCACTCACCGACAGCAAACAGCAGCTCGTCGCTGTTCAGGTCGTGGTCCAGAGACGCGATCGGCACGGTCAGCTTCTTAGGCGGTTCGTTGCGATTCGCCTCTGGAGTCTTGCTTCCGCCCGCCTCGGCTTGCTGGCCACTGTAAAGTATTATAAAAAAGTATTTTACAATACAATACAATACAATAATTCCTTGTTGCACAACATAATTAACACATTTACAATACAGATAAACAGCAGACCAAGACCAGCTAGACTTGGTTTTAGTAGGTACCAAAATACATATATGACGAAGATTTATCCGTACCTCCATATCATGAATTCACTAACAATCTCTAGAAATCTGCGGTCCATCTTACGCTAATACGAGGGTGAATCAAAAAATTCTTGGAATCAATATTAAAAAATGCAAAGATTTAAATAATAATATTTTATTTTTCTACATAATCTCCCTCCAATGCAATGCATTTAGAATAACGCGTTTCTAACTTCCTTATTCCTTGTGAAAAAAAATTATTTTCTTGACTCTCGAAAAAGTCCTCTACGGCAGCTATAACCGCGTCATTATCGTGAAATTTTGTTCCACGAATTTCCTCTTTTAATTTTGGAAATAAGTGAAAATCACTTGGGGCTAAGTCCGGAGAATATGGTGGGTGGTCAAGGAGATTGAAGCCAGCACAGCGGATTGCGTTGAGCGCAACTTCCGATCGATGAGCAGGAGCGTTATCTTGAAGGAACAACACGCCCAACGACAGTTTTCCACGACGTTTTTCTTTAATCGCTTCACGCACTTTCGGGATTAAATTTGCATAATAGGGTCCAGTAATCGTCTGGCCTTTTGGCATGTAATCAATAAAAAGGATTCCTTCACTATCCCAGAACACAGAGGCCATAACTTTGCCAGCGGTAGG
The DNA here is from genome assembly GCA_905147375.1 of Hylaea fasciaria. Lineage (NCBI taxonomy): Eukaryota > Metazoa > Arthropoda > Insecta > Lepidoptera > Geometridae > Hylaea > Hylaea fasciaria. Next base: position 8,852,774 of record LR990211.1, on the reverse strand, counting down.
AGCAACTCGAAATTTCTTAATGGATGGAGAGGATGGTCGTTTCCAAGACATGCTTTGTCTTTTAGTTTCAGGATCAAAATGGTGGACCCACGTTTCATCCATGGTGACAAGACGACGGCAAAAATTATCCGAATCACGCTGGAACATTTCGAGATTACGCTTGGAAATTTCCAAACGTCGCTTTTTGTTTTCGTCGGTTAACATTCGTGGCACCCATCTTGCAGACACTTTTTTGAACCCCAGTGAATCAATTAAAATGGATTGAACGCTACCAAAAGATATCTTTAGGATCTCAGCTATATGTTTTATAGTCATTCTTCTGTCTTCCAAAACCAGATTCTCAACCTTTTTGACATTTTCTTCTGTAACGGAGGTTGAAGGCCGCCCAGAACGCGGGTCATCTTTACAGCTTGATCTACCTCTTTTAAATTCAGCCACCCAGTACGCAACCGTAGAATAGGGTACAGCATCACCCCCTAATGTCTGCTGAATGTCCAAAAAAATTTCCTTCGTAGACATTTTTTTCAAACTGAGATATTTTATCACCGCACGTAACTCACTTTTATCCATAATTTTGACTTTTTAGCAACTCGTTGCACAAAAAAATTTATTACATGCGAACGAACTGACAAAAACAAGTGACAGTCTGCATAAATATAGTGTGATAGACACTCTTTAATTTGAATATCGAACTTGATCCAAAAAGGTTTCATATATATGCACTTCTAAGAACTTTTTGATTCACCCTCGTAATTCTCTTTAGCCCTGTTTCTGAGGCACTTGACAGACAAGTATATCGTTGTCTCTATCTGGCACTAAATAAAAGACAAAGACGGCAAAACACTTATCGGTTGTTCACTTAGTTGGGGGTCCGGAAACCGTGCATTAGACTGCCGTGGCGTATAACATAGATTCGCGCCTGGACTTCGAAATTCGTGGACTAAATAATATCGTCCAAGCTATTGCTTTGAGCTCCGTGCACTTTGTTCACATACATACACGCTGCACGTTAAAGTTCCCAGGAGGTACATGTCTAGGGCTCCGGGCACGGGCAGCACGGGCAGCACGGGCAGCACGGGCAGCACGGACAGCACGAGCAGCACGGGCAGCACGGACAGCACGGTACCTGGCGGGCAGACGCGCGGCGTGCAGCCTGGCGCCGCGGCACACGCCGCACCACCGCGCCCAGCGAGCGTTGTACGCGAACCAACACTCCGTGCACTGCCACATGCGGCTATCCTGGCTAGAACACGAGAGGTTAAGGGTATAAATGACACGTAAAAACGGAGCCAATAGGACTCTAGTGGTGATTAGGGACGGGGAGCTTGCGAAACTACCACCACAACGGCCTTCATTCACCAGTCATGCATTGCTCCCAGTGTTCAATGGCTTTCAATGATTTTAGTTATTATTCACGGTGTACTAAGTTTTACGGAGTTAAAAACTAGTTCCAACTTGCTCGACAGATAGAGCTGAATTCAATAATGCGAGCCCTATCAAATGATGTAAAAATTAAGGTGTGTCACGTCACACAATGGTCGTAAAACGACTCGGTCACAATCATCAGGTTAAATTATTCTTATATGACTATGCATGCATCTCACCTGGTCTGCTGCGGTATTGAAGGCACTTTACTGGGTTCTCTCGGATGACACACCCTCCCGACCGAAGGCAAGATATTGTACACTTTATTCTGTTCCCTCGGCACTGCCCCTATGTGTGAAGTCCTCAATGCACTGGCTTCGTTCACTGGAGACAAACAGTTCTCGGCACCGAGCAACTCGTCTATCCGTGCATAATCACCATCACTTAAGTCGTTGGAATATAACGCTTCGTTCTGAGAATTACTCATCACCGTCTTCGTGTCTTGAACTGACACGTACGAGTATCGTGTACCGTTATTGTTAACCTGCAATTGCAGGTTAAGGTCTTTGTATTTACCCTTATTGGGTAAAGCGTATATGACCCCTTCTGCGTTAGTGTCCCAACTGCATTCTTTGTCGATTAATTCCGCGTTGCTCTCTTCAATCTTTCTTTCGATCAGATCTTTCTTGTCCTTATCCAGGCTGCAGTAAGTCGCCAGAGACTTCTGGTAGTCGTTCAAGCTTCTCCTGCTAGAGATTACTTTGCCGACTGATCTTTCAGCGTTGATATGCTCAGAGAAGGAGCGACGATACGTCGGTCTGATTTCTGGCGAGTTCTGTGCGCTGATGGACCTCCGAAAGGAGCCACCTAAGGTCGTCCTGGTACCTTGAGGCCAATCGGGAACAGTGATCATCACACCACCCGACGATGGCAGGGATGTAGCACCATCACGGTTGACGCCCTCGTGTCTTCCCAATGTCGTCACACTCAGGCCTCTTGCATTTGGGAGCCTCGCTAGCGGATACACTCTAGGAGCCATGCACGCTTCACAGTGGGTTCTAATCCCAGAGTTCTCTAAAGTACACTTGGAGCACGCCCATTTCTTCAAATGCAATGCCTTGCTCTGTTCCCTTTGATAATCCTTCACATAGTTGAGTTCCCAATTGGATTTGCTCTCATTGCATTTCTTCGGTTTCCTCGTCACTGTATGCAAACTCCTCAGAAATGACTCCCTAGGGTTACACTGGGCAGTGTTGAAGCCATACCTCTCCGAGACCATCAAACTGGTGGGTCTGTTAATTGTCCCACTGTTCTCGTCTATCTTCCACCATTTCTGCTGAGAGTTTATCACGGATCCGTGAGACAGGGATCTGGTGACACCGTGAGCTGTGTCTGTCAGCTGAGTCGGTGACAGTCTTAGAGACTGGAGGTCCAGATTTAAGGGTCTACCGTCAGAGTATGTCGCTTTGGGCTTGTATTGTGGAACTGCTAGGGTGTTCGATCTTATCATAGTGTGGTCTGGAATGAGAATTAGAGAATTAGCATTCTTATTCAAAGAAAGACAAGAGGACGTAGGTTAGGCACACTTTAGTCAAGTGGTAAGTACTGAATTTATGGCATAGCATCGAACCCAACTCTACAGTACTATACCGATTCCAGCGCCAGCAGCCTTTGAGCACTTGGAGCACAAAATAATATAAGATGCTTTGTGCCAATTTTTAATGCTAATAACATTATATAATAATAACTTACCCCTAGCAGATTTGTCTTTGTCCGTCATCCCTGAAGCTTGATCTTCATCATCCGAGAGTCTGTAACCATAGACATTGCAGTGTAAACATAGACTTCTAACCTTATTATGTTACTTCCAAGCTCAGGTTTCACTGTAATAGACACTATGCAACAAAGTTCCTATAAATGAACAAGATAGAAGGTCAATTTGTTTATAAATTGCCACCAGAGACATATCTATGGCCTGGTTAGTCAGTCACAGGTCTGTATAATATATGAATAGTCAGTTTCTATTTTCCATCATATCTCCCAAATCAGCCTTTGGATTTTGATAAATGAGGTGTCAAATTGTCATAATTGATTTAATGCCACACATGATAAAAGTAAACACTCACTGTTTGTGATTGATTATAGAAAAATGTGTTTCTGTATGGTCGGGTTAGTGTATTTACCACCTTTATTTTAACTACACTGTCACTGAACTAACATCAGTGAAGCCTTCTTTCTTTTATTTAAACCGGTTATTATTTCAAACTCATTGGAAATTCCAGTTGCAATGCGCAACTGTTTGATGGAAACACATTTCATCAAAGATATGTGTGCTTGTATGTTTGTTTCTCGTATGAGGTTGTGCTAGCCTCTAGTGTCAGAGTTTATCAGGCCGCCAAACGGTCTCTGACGTGGCTTAACGACTGCTACTTGCTAGATAACAACCGGGACCAACGGCTTATCATGCCCTCCGAAGCAGGGAGTGATGGAAAGCCTCACATAATAGATGTGACTTATGAAAAGTAACATCTGCTGTGCTAAAGCTAAAGTATAAGGCTTAGGGTACCTGTAGACGGGGGCGTGGTGCGCGAGCGTGTCGCACGCGGCGCAGCGCCACGCGGCAGACACGTTGCGCAAGCCGCACGGACAACGCCACGCGCGTGACGCCTCCGGAGCAGAGCCCACGCAGGACCATCCGCTGGAGACACATCCAAAATGATGATGATGACAAAAACAAAACTAAGATTTCTTAAAAAGATCCGTAATGTTGTTCTTTAGAAAGCTGGAAAGATGAATGTAAATATTATTTCATAGTAGGCACTCCATTGTATCCTATTTTGTGTAACAGGCAATGACAGTTTCAAAAGAGAAAGACTACTGACTCATTCTCTGGGATGATCCTGCTGAAGTATGCAAAGTAACATACTTGTTTACTTTAACTGGCCCAAGTCGACAGGACCCCAAGCAGATAACTTAGAAGTTACTGTTGCGCAAGTAAAAGTGACTGCAAGTTAGAGCGTCACTAGCCTTGCTCCTTTGAAACTGTCATTTGGGATGCAATGAATGCGCATATGATATTCTGCTTCAATAACTAATAGGCTTCAGCTCGGGAAGATTTTAGAGGCAACAATGACCATTTTCTATACAGAATGTTATAACAATTAAAAGATATATGTATGTGCTTTTAGTTTAAAGAGTTTGAGTTATTTTATTTATCAGCTACAAAATTATAAATGCTACCAACTACAGAAATACATTATTCGTACTTACCTATGGTAAGTCAGCAGAACAATGTTTCACGTAAAAGTTTATGGTTGTGTGATAGCATTCCGCAAATTTAATTGACTCATTACCTTACAATTGTTAAGGCCTGCAGGTTGTCAGTTAATTGCAAATCCATTTACAATATTGAGTTGTGTTATAGCAAACTTTGGAGTCATATCATCTTTGACAGATCTAGAATGAATTCTAGATGAGAATCTAGCCTGGCACTGGGTAATTTTATACTGCTATCTATTTACTACAGTGTCTATACATAATTTCCCATCATTTACCTGCCTGTTTCTAACTGAAACCCTGTTACTAACTGAAAAAACACAACCAGTCCAGTTAGAGCCACACAGAAAACTAATTTTCCATCGAAAGTAAATTGATTTACTGTGGCATAGAGGAATGTAGGTACCTACTACGAGGACGAACGTAAATGTTCGTATCATTACTTACGACTTACCTACCCCTTCCATTGTTGGACACAAAGACTACATTTTCCCACAAATACTGACACGAACACACACAAAAACGCACGTCACCAGTTAATTTCGTTAATGAACTTGCCCCAGGGCCGCCGAACTATGGAATACAAAGGAATTATAACCTAAAATATGGGACGTGAAAAATCGATACTGATTTCAATGTAACTACACCTAACAATGGCCCGACTATACAATGACTGAAACTCACCTATTAAATGTACTTTCAGTTGGAATAAGGATCGGCTCTGAACCGGGAGTAGTTCCTTCACTCTTCCCAGTACGCAATGTGTATTCCGGAGAAGAATCTCTGCAATTTTCTCTACAATACCCACTGTCATGACTTGACACCCGTTTTGTACCACATTTTAAACACTTCACACTCTCTGTAGGGTTGATTTGGCCGCACGTCTGACAATGCCATTGCAGCACCGATGCGATTGAGCCCATTTTAATTCACACATGGCTATGAAACCATAACAATTCGTCCTTTTTATAAAAACAAATTACGACTTGAGAAAAACGAAAACAGCTGATCCACCATGTTGTTTGTGTATAACTTTTTTTATTTAGATATGCTGCTAATGCCGCTATTGCAAAGTTTTGGATTTTACCGTTTAATTATTACTCGTAATTTATTTTAAAATATTTCATTTCTACACTTTTCTATTATTTCCTCGTTTTATGGTAACAAATTTTGATGTACTATTGAGATATTTTGTTTTTTACCGGTTTATGAGCGACATCTAGGAAGATAATCGCGCAACCTACATGAGCTAGTATTTTATACTGCCGGTAGATGGCCTATATTACAATATGTTCCGGAAAACTTGCAAAATTATTTATAATAAAGTTATTTTTTTATTTCAACATTTTATAGGTACACGTAGGATAAAAATAAGGAACAACTAAAGGATAATTTAATGAAGTATAATGTGTTGGTTGGTACACATTTACTAACACATAAGATCCTACTTTTCTACTTAAGTATAATAATTAGGGGGCGTCCATAAATTACGTGAGGTGTTTAAGGGGGGGAGGGGGTCGAGTCAAATCTCATCTAATCTTACGTTGGAGAGAGGGGGGGTCTCGGCAAATATCACGCAATTTTTTTTCTGATTGATACAAAAAAAAAAATACTATTTTGGTCCATTTAATCCAGATTGTACATGCAGATTTAATCTTAAGCGTAATCGTAATACGATTAAGATCATGTACTAATTCGTTCGAAAGAAAATAATTTCATTCATACTTCGACGTTATACATTTACTGACTGTCAAACCAGCAAATTTGTTTTTTTCTTTTTACAATAACAATCCAACGCGTTTACGTAAGAACCTCACATTTTGAAAAATCTCACGTGAGATTGGGGGATGGGGGAGGGGGTTGAATAAAATCTCACGACATCTCACCAGGGGGGAGGGAGGGGCAGAAAATTAAAAAAACACCTCACGTAATTTATGGACGCCCCCTTATGGTAAATGCCTATTTACAGTTTTTTGGCCAGTTTGCATTGCAGAGATTTTAGGGGCACGGCACTGCATCAGTGAAATCAAGTTAGGTAAATAGACGCCATTTGAATGACGTTTAAGTAACTACCAAGCAATAATTATAGTAGGTACGTCATACTCTCTACCGAGAGGTACCTACCTACCTCACTACAAATTCTGCCAATTAAAAAATGTAGTAGGTAGGGTAGACTGGGTACGTTTGTGCCATGGTACGATTGTGACAGTCGTCATATTAGCGAAACTATAAGGAATTCCGGGGAGGGTGCAAGGGAAGAAAGAAGCGCGATGTCCGTCTGAAGGTGTCTCACTATATTGGGCCAGCCGTTGGGCGATAAAGATATATATATAAGATTTTGTATTAGATTTCATTTGACAATTGTCGTCATATGTGTACCGAAAGATTATGGAGTATATTTTCTCATTAAAAGTTACTAATATGTAGTCAATTAGCAGTGATTACTTTGCATGTAGATTATTCGGTATAGTCATGGCAATTATTCTTTTTTCAAATGAGTGTACAGGGACGTCTGTGCCAAAATTCTTGGGTACAGTTGTGACATAGTAATACGGTCAGCTGCGGGTATAAATTTTATTACAATTTGTTTTCTATTTTGACACAGTTACCGTAATGTAGATATAATTAGACGTTTAGTCAACTTTTTGACTAATAAATGTGAATACTGTTAAAATATTATAATTATTAAAGTGCCTATTCGTTTTTAGGGATTACAATATTCCCAGATGCTATTCCCTTTACGTATGTTTCCAGAAATATATGATATTACGTTATGTTACATTATTGCGTGCAATAGTGCGTGATTATAGACCATTTTGGTGTATTTTTGAACCTGTCACTTCCGACCCCAAGCACTGTCACAACCGACCCAGGGCCAGGGTCGATTGTGACATGTTTTACTTTTTTTCCAATGTGTTCCTATAAGTAAACCGTTGCACTTAGGGGCAAAATTGTTGGGTTTTCACGTAGACAAATGTGCATAGTACTATAAAAACCACCTTTCTTCCAGCTAACTGGAATACTAACGAAAATATGGACGATCAAATGAAAATTGTCACATTCGTACCCAGTCTCCCCTATACTTAATTACCTACTTACGCAATGGTAAAACCAATAAAATTATCTTCAATGTATGCACAATAAATCAGTTTTACACATGGAAATCATTAAAAGCACAAATTGCCCTCATTCGGTATGGATCCATTTCACGGCAAATATACCTACCTAGGTAACTTTTGAAAATTCGCGACAGAATTTCGTGCGGTGATAAATTATCAATTTATTGTTTGCCGCATGAATATGGATTACACTTTTAGGGGTTTTATTGTTTTGTGTCTTCAATAGATTTCACGTACTTTCTATCACTATAATAAATAAATAATTCAGTCTGTAACTGTCCCCACTGGTGGGTTAAGGCCTTCCCTCACTTTCGTGAGGAGGATTAGGACAATACATAGGTGGGCCAGATCCAGATTAGTGTCGATGTTGGTTTCCTCACGATGTTTTCCGTCACCGAAAAGCGAGTGGCAATTACGTAGGTAGGGTCAGTGCGTTGGTTTCCCGGCCACCTTTGGTTTTCGGCCTTTGGGCTGTGGTGTTACAGTATAATTAAGATTATAGCAATAAATGAAGGTGCCTGAAAAAATAATTTTGATTCAATCATCTGAAATTAGTTGCCTAATATCTGACAATATTTTTGGTCTGACAGCTCTGACCAGGAATTTCTAATGAATTATTCAGTTTGACACCAGCAACAGAGGTGCCACAAGATGTGCAATTGAACGAAAAAAATAGTGGCGCACGTGATGATTAAATAATTTTTTTAGGCTTTTTTATAAGTAAAAAACGATGACATGAATGTTATTCATTAAATAAATGATTGATTATCATACTTCTAGCTTGTTTATTGTCATAATTGATAAAAATACACAATAATTTTGGTGGCCAAATATTAACATGGTAATTTCTTCAAATATTTAGTTTTCGGCCGGGTGGCCGAGAACGAAGTTGTCATAGCTTATTATACTTTGTCTCTTTTATTTATTTGGTGGCTAACATCATGGGACTACTCTTTTCTCTCATATAGTAACCGTCATGAAAGATCTAATGGTTATTTTTCGGCCGCCAAATTACAGTAGTATGATTAAATTATGGTGCCACTAAGATGACCATTTTATCGGGGCTGAAAACTAGCACACCATATAAAAATCTAGGTTAGATTTCGGCCTACCGAAACTTGTATGGAACAAAATGTGGCCGAAAACTGAGTGATGTTCCCACTTATCGGCCATATCATGAAAATAGTGAACAAATTTAGATTAACACTAGTGCAAATCGAACTGGGTTCTCCCTATTTACTGAAACTTGACAGATATCGATTCATGCAGTTTAAGAATGTCTTTCTCCAGATGGCACCTCCAAAATTTTAACTAAAACACGGCGTTCAGCATTATCACTACGACGAGCCGAAGGAATAAATAGAGCGAGGGCTCGTGTTACGGAGGAGTCGATCAAGCTCTGGTTCCGAGAGCTTGAATAATTCCTGGTGGAAATAAACCACCAAGACATATTGAAAAGACTAGAGCGGATGTTCAATGGTGATCAGAGTAGCTTCGCATTTTGCCCAACAGCTAGAAGGCCTTAGTCCAAGAGGGTTCCCCAACCTTTATGTATCAAATAAAAAATAGCAGTGCGTAGGATAACTTAACTGTGCTGAAGCACAAATATCATCATCATTGCTTCACCAACATCATCAGTTTGAAGACGTCCACCTCCGTCCTTCCACTTAGACCGCCACACCGAAGGACAATTTGCCACTTGCAGCCACTGGTTATGCCAGCGACTCTTTTGATGTCGTCGGCCCATTTAGTAGGAGGCCTACCTATGCTGCGTCTTCCAGGTCGTGGTCGCCACTCTAGAACCTTTCATCCCCATCGGTTATAAGTTCTACGAGCGATGTGGCCTGCCCATTGCCACTTCAGCTTGCAAACCCTGAGAGCTATGTCGTAAACTTTAGGTGTTTGGCCAATATCCTCGTCTCGGATTTTATAGCGCAAAGAAACTGCGAGCATATATCTCTCCATTGCCCGCTGTATGACTGAGCTTCTCCAAAAGGCCAACCGTTAGGGACCACGTCTCAGTTTCTTATGCCATCACTAGTAACACACATTGGTTCAAGACCCTTGTCTTTAGGCACTGTGGAATTTTGGACGAGTAAATGTCACGTTACTTTCCAAACACTGCCCATCCGAGTTGGACTCGTCGGGTGACCTCTTTGTTGAAGTTGGATCTGCCTAACTGGACTATCTGCCCAAGGTATATGTATACTGGTCAACAGCTTCGATAGTATCGTTCCCAACGATTACCGGCTGTATACATGGACATTTGACATGAAAGTCTTGTCCATGTTAATTTTAGACCACCTGTTGGGAAACGCCACTGAGGTCACTGAGCCTATGCTCAGATATTAAAACCTTCAGCGACTCTGCCATGATGACTATATCATCGGCAAAAAGAGGGTGAGTGATGTATTCACCATTGATGTCGATGCCGAATCCGTTCCAGTCCAAGAGCTTGAACTTGAAACGTTGAAACACAAATAATGATGTCCGCCATTAATTGTATTTTCATACATTCGCCCACCAAAACGTGTTGTACACATGCCACCAAATTGGGTCTTAGGCAAGTCGGAAAGCAGATGGGCGCGTGATGATGTATTTTTTGAATACAGTTTTACCTGTTTATGCAGGGTTTTGATATTAAAGTAATGGCATTTTACCTTTAATATAGCGCGATGTAACGGCCGAAAACTAAACATGATCTGGCCGAGAACTGAAATTTGAGGCCGAAAACTAGCATTTTAGCACTTATCAGACATTTCTTTTTTTATAAAAAAAGCTGTAGTATTTAACGTCCTCACATTAACTCCAACATAAACTTCAGTGTTTACACTATCAAAACCAAAAATAAGTACGGCTATACATCAGCCCAATTATTTTAAATGCAATTTTAAAGTTGACGTCTGCGCTAAAAGGCCGAAAACTAGCGCAATGACCCTACATAATAATATGTTTATTGTTTAACCGGTGGTTTTTGAACCGGTCACTAACGGCCGAAATTAATAATCAATCCAATCCAAATTTTGCTATCTGGGATTGATATCACAAGCCATTTTTAGGGTCAAACGTGCCAATAACCGATCCGTGGATTGGTTTATAAAGGCATGCAGATTGGAAATCGATTGAACGATAGGCAGCAATCCAAGATCGATTTCAATCTTGGATAGGAGATACAATATTAATTTCGGCTGTAAGCCCACCATATAAAGCCAACGTTGTCCACTGTTGTCCATAATCATACAATTTAAAGCCGCAATTACACTTGCGGGTAAGTGCACACGAGAGGCTATTCCCGGCAGACGCGACGCACGGGCGTGGTGGCGGTGCGAGCGGGGAGTGTAGCGGAGCGGGTAGCGGGAAACAAGGCATTTATTTTGTGGTCCATTTATTAAAACGCTACTATGGGAGGATACCTACCTTACACCACAATGCAGTGGTTAAAATAAAAAGTAGCGTTAAATGTACGTAATAACACGACGTAGGACTATTTGACGTCATTCATTGGCCTTTCGTGACGTGGACGGTAAATAATGTTCATTCAAACAAACTCGCTGCTTTATGTACAGTGTCACAGTAAAAAAGTATAATTGACGTCACAAACTGTACATAATGCAACATTTCATCAACATTTTGTGGCTCCCTTTACCTATTCCGCTAGTACTGGCTATAGGTACACGTCACGCTAAGATCTAAAGCAGTATATTACAGTTACAGGTTTACTTAATGAACGGCGGGCGACAACAGCTACAGTAGGTAATTCAGAGTTCAGTCAGACACACCAACATGCCATCTCGTCCGCTCCCGCTTCCTCCCCCGCTGGCACTGCACCCACACCTTCACTTAGCTATCGCGCGGTCCGAGGCAATCATTTGTCAATGACACCTGCGACAGCAATGGTAATACAGGCTGTAGGGCAGGATTGGCCCGCTCCCGCTACCTCCTCCGCTAACAGTGGCACCACACGTTCTACTGAGTTATGATGCGGTGTCACAGACAATGAGTGGACGATGACGGCTGCACTGGACCGTTATCTGCATGCATGTCAAGTGTTAATTAATACACACTGTCGGTAATTAAGAAATGGTCATTTTGCATACCGCTTTTTATACTCGGATAGCCTATGACCACGATTTCGACTGATCTTAAGATGTGGTTGATAGTGGTGTCCATGGCTTAGCCTAGAATGGGGCTGATATCCGTGACGTCAGCAATGCGTCTAACGTCACACTTTTTAAAAAGAAGCCTGAGATTTCCCCCCTATATAAATAGATATAGTTAAACCCTATAAGGACACCAAAATGTACAGAACACAGAAAGGTTAAACTTCAAATAGGTACAACGGACAGCCTTATCGCTACAAGCTTACACCGCTTAGATAAAATAAAAAAAAAACTGAAAAAAAAACCTAAACTTCCAGTAAAATTGTAGCCGTAAATAACTTATTTCAGGCAAATCTGATATAAATTGGGATAACGCAAGAGAGTAAGCTCACATAGAAATAGCAACAAAGGTTATGATAGTCTGCCATCACACGCCAAAGGTACCGAAGAAAGGGGTATTATGCCCCGGCCCTGCCGACGCCCTAGGGCTATCAAAGGGCGTTTTATGCAAAGGGTCGTTTATCACGAAAATGAATATGAACAGTTACTTTCAGGATTTTCAGTGAAAAGCAGCGTAAACGTTGTTTTGGGAGGTGGCTGTTTTTAAGCGGATAGATATTAGTTTCTTGAACACTTTAATCACTGAGAGATTATACTGTTCAAAACTGGTAACCTGTTTTTTTTTTTGTTTTTATAATGATTGTTCTGCCTATAAATTAGTTTTGTTCTTATTCTTTATTTATTTATTTTTGCAATAAATGGTATTATCTTCTTTTTCCATCCATACAAACTTATATTAAACGGATACAAAGCATCGTAATGAATGACATAGTCCGGCTAAACACTGGCACCCGTCATAATAGAAAACGCCTCTTTGAAAAATGGCTAGTCATTGTGTAAAACGGCTAATTCTAAGTATTTGGCTACGACATTTATAAAGATAATGCGCACAAAGCTATGGGTAACAATATCCAGTAGTTAATAAAACCAAAAAAAATTACCGACGCTGATTTTGTCTGCGTAATTTTTTTCAGCACTTACAGGCGCAGAAAATCCACTATAATTTTCTATAGAACATCGTTTTCAAAATACAATGGCATAAAAATATAGTACGAAGCTGTGAACTCTCAAACACACTACCTGAAAGAATCCGATTTTCACGGAGCGAGAAATTCTCCGAAACACTTGAGCTTGAAAATGTTATTTCATATTTTCAGTATCGGCTTACAGGAATTCTTGTGTTGGGTTCTGTTGATAGAAATTTGAGAGTAACGATTGTTGTTCTTGTGTGGTAGCAAGGCGAATGAAAGAACGAAACTTCGCAGTTTTAATATATTTTATAAGATTTTATTTGAATCCGCGTTACCTAGTTTCTAATACTAACATGGTTTAGTTTAATATTATTTAGTTTTGAGGTGTTAGTTTAGTATGAACGGTTTTAGTCGTAAAAATCAATTTCGATCCAGATTCAATTGTTAATATTTTGAACATTTTAAATAAGTATAGTTTTATCTTATATTTCTATGGTAATATCATGTTCCGATAACAATTAGGTACTTAGGTTGTAACCTATAAGTATAAGTTGTAGCTATAACCTATTCGTTGTAGCATACAAAATGTATTTGCATGAGATTTGCATTTTGTCAGTGTCAATGTCAAAATACTGAACCCCATTTTGACAGATTCAGTATGCCTAGATAAGCAAGCGGGAATCCGATAGTGAGACGTTGTTGGTTTTGTATTATTAGCTCAAACTTGTGTTTCTTCGAGTGTTAATGTGTAATATTGGTGGAATATTAACCATTAAGTGTTCGTTAACGTGCACGAGTGTAGGCGAATGATATAAACTCAAAAAACGTGTCATTTCGCATTTTTTCCAAAACTCCCAAGAAGTTTCAGTAAAGCATCCACTACTTTACTGAATCATGACTGACGATGTAAATAATTGACTTGACTACTTGACCACGATTGCTATAACATTGCTGTGACTTTCTTAATGTGAAATTAAGAAATACTCAAAATAAAATACTTGACACTGGCTATATGCACAAACCGTGCGAAGCCATAACTAAAACAAAAAAAAAAAAGTCGAACCCCACTCATTACTGACATAGTAGGTAGGTACCTATAGCTGAACAGTAAAGTACCTATACCTATAGTTGCTACAGTAGAATAATCAGTTGTTTATTATTTGATACATACGAGTACTTCGGTGATTAGTATTTTCTTGTCATCAAATTCTTCCAATATAACTTCTAATACTTCATGCTACCTATACTTGGAAATATTTCCTCATAAAACATGCATACATATGGCGGCATTACCAATATTTACCCTCCGAGGGGACGTTGGGGAAATGCAGGTAATGCAGTGCAGGCCGAAGATGCAGGCAATTTATTGCACCATAAAATGTCTACTGTAATCCTCTTAAACTACATTATGATAGGTCACGGCATTTTGTATCTTCCGAGTTCAAGATAAGAGTTGTTTTCTGTAATCATAAAATTTGTGGAAAGCTTAGCTTATCTGTTGTTAGTTTTCCTTCCTAATCCGTTAGTATAAGGGTCATTTTGCAATGATTTTTGGATTTTTTGGAAGGGGATGTGAGGCTACCGATGTAATAAATATGTGTAAAACTATGGCCATTGTATTGCTATGGGGGAATGAGGGGGATGAACGTGTAGTGGGATATGTAACGTTTTGTATGTTAGGGCTGATACTCACCGGGCTGAATAATTAATAAGTAAGACTCATATCTGGAAGACGCAGTGTAGGTAGGCCTCCCACTAGATGGGCCGACGACATCAAAAGAGTCGCAGGCAACCGGTGGATGCAAGTGGCGAGTTGTCGTTCGGTGTGCCAGTCTAAGGGGGAGCTGCCTATGTTCAGCTGTGGACGTCTTCAGGCTGATGATGATGATGATGATGCTGCTCATGATGACTCATATTTAGCGGTGGTTAAATTAATAATACTATATTTTACTTTTTTAACAACGAAGCTTGTAAGTGTAGGTAAATCGAGATAAATTATGTCTTTTCAATTTTATATGCATATTGCATATAGCCATGAAAAGATGCAGTTACATACCTACATTAAAATATGAAATCAATAGCTTGTCTCATTAAAATAACTAATGCACAGAATAAACTAAAATATTTTTATAATCCATATTATTATGCTTTCAGCAAATATATATTGCATTCATCAAGAGATAAAATAAAACTTAAAACTCGACGCCGGCGGCCAACAAAATGACCACAATAATTAAAGTACGGCAACACAGGTAGGCCTGGCACACTTTTAAAGTGTGTAACTCGCATAAAAAATATTATGGGTATTAAAAAGTCAATTTTATAGGGGTGGATAAAAGGTGGTATCTTATTAAAACGGGAATCAACGCATAACCCAGGTGGTCGTAAAGGGATGACAAAAATTGCCTATCACAAAATGTATCAACGTCGCCCATGGGTGATAGAGTAATCATTTGACCCTTAACTAAAGTAAAATGACCTTATGGAAAAAATTAACTTAATCTAGGTTGTTAACTTTTTACTTAGTTTAATAAAAATCAGTGTCAGTTTGCGGAAATCCATATGGGATAATCTTATACATCTATTATCTATTACTACTTATACTATATTAGTACTATTCACTATTTATTATCACATTATAAAGAAGAAAGATTTCATTGTTTGTTAGTTTGTTTGCATTGAATAGGCTCCGAAACTACTGAACCAATTTGAAAAAATATTTCACTGTTGGGAAGCTACACTATCCCCGGGTGACATAGGCTACTTTTTATCCCGTCAAAAAACGGTTCCTTCGCGGGTGAAACCGCGAGACACTTTTAGTAGGTAATGTATAATCAAGAAGCTTGAAGTTTAAAAAACAACGCAACGCATATTTGACAATAGTTACATATAAACTGCTAAGTACTTATTATTATAGGTACACTAACAGACATGGCTACGCGTTGCTGTGGCTAAGGTTTTTGTTATTGTGACTATAAATTGAGATGTAAGTTATCCTATTTTTTTAGTTAGATCAAACTGCACACGGTGTGCAAATTTGAATATGATCGGTTAAGTAGTTTAGGAGTCCATCGCGGACAAACAGCGTGACACGTAATTTACATATATAGAAGAAGATATTAAGATAAGATTATTATGCACGTGTGAGATAGGAAGGTAGGTACCTACCTACATGTCACATCTTGAGTTCAGAGGAAATGGAATGAAATGATTTGAAATGAAATGAAAGGGCGCGTGCTTGATTTTCACAGAGCGGATCAAATTATTTTATGATCTGAAAGTTATTGTCCAGTGTTTGTGTGGCTGTGGGACCATGGTCCATTGTTTTTTGATGGGAAAATGCCAGTAAATTCAAGTCCCGACATAATACTTCCCCTGTTAAGGGAGGAGCTACAATCATTATTGTCTTGTTACACCTGAATGTATTTCTACCGTTCGTTATCCTTATTTCATTGTTATTATTATATTTATGTTAGATTTGTTAACAAAATAATATTATGATCAATAAATTTTTCGAATGTTAAAATTATTCTAGTCGTATTGTGAGCTACCCACATTGAATGTTTAGTTCGTACGCCATAATATCCAAATATATTTTGTATCTGTATTTATTTGTATTTATAAACAACATGTACACGACAAATCTAATAAGATCTGATTGTATCCTCGAATTTCACAAATCCAATTCTAACGACAGATGTACTTCGCTGAATTTATTGCTTCACAAACTTGATGTACACTGTAACCCTTACTGCAAGGGAATAAGGTTGTTAACATTAAGCAAAAAGTGAAATTTAGGCAGTAAAGGTTTAAGGTAATCTATCAAACGTTGACTGGGATAAATCTGGTAGCCAGATGGTTCTAATCGTTGCCCCATGTTGGGCGCCAGTTTTGGTCACATTTCATTTGGAGGTTTCGTTTGTTGAATCCATTGCAGTTTTATATTATTTTGTTTTGTAGTTTTTGTGTGTAGAATTGTGGAAAACCCTACTAATATTTTAGGTTTGTATGTATGTATGTTTATTGCTCTTTCACGCGAAAACTACTGCACGGATTAGCTTAGGTACTTATCAAAGTCAAAGTCAAAGCATTTATTGTAAATAGGCAATTAAATCGCACTTTTACAAGTCAAACAGCTAATTCTCGTTAACAAAGAGAAAACATAAAGGTTGATACATCAAATTAAGCAGTAATTGATTATGGTTTGAGTATCAGAATAGCGCATAGGTTATAATTCATAAAGATATATTGTGTATTATCCAAAC
Source organism: Hylaea fasciaria (assembly GCA_905147375.1). Taxonomy (NCBI): domain Eukaryota; kingdom Metazoa; phylum Arthropoda; class Insecta; order Lepidoptera; family Geometridae; genus Hylaea; species Hylaea fasciaria. Next base: position 8,835,618 of record LR990211.1, on the reverse strand, counting down.
GCGGATGAAACCTCGAGGCGCAGTTAGTAATTGATAAATTGGTAGTGTAAAATTAATTATTCGCAAACTACGTTCTTCACCTCTCTTGGATATACCTACAATAAAAGGCCCGACTTTTTTTTTAGCTATAATGTGAATATAGTTTTATTTTGCTAACGTGAAATTCCAAACGAACACATGTTTATTATAAAAATTGAAAGTTGTTTTAGCTTTCTCATAATAATTGGTCTTATAATCTTACTATGATTAGATTGAAGTGTTTGACTTGTAAAAGTGTGATTTTATTGCCTATTTACAATAAATGATTTGACTTTGATTTTATTTTGAAAACAGTAAGGTCTAGTTTTTGTTATCTGAAAACTTGAGACAGAGTTCACATAATAATAATATACCTACTCGTGTTTTCTCAAAAAATAACAGCCTTTCGTCACGTCACACACTGTGTAAAAGAGCTTATGCGTAAAAATATCTCGAAGACATTTCCAGTCCTAAAACAATTTATTCACGGATAATGCCTTTAGAATCATAACCATTCAATGTTTCTTTTTCAAAATACAAGCGTCCCTAATAATAAATGGCTAAAGGAAGTTGACCTTTATCTGCATTTATTTAACGGCTAGAAAAAATCACCACGAAATTTCATATAACAATGAAAAGATAAATATCGCCGACTAAACTCGAATTCCATCATATTGTTTGTTCCGGGAAGTTAAGGCGGGGAAGCAGTGCGTGCGGTTTTAGGAATAATTTATTTAGTTTTATCATAAATAATTAAAGATAACAACATAGTAATTTTTGGGAAGGTATCATTTAATTATACTTAATCGACTCGTTAATTCATATCAATGAAATAATTATGTTAAAAAATCACACTATTACGTATGTGGTATTATTTCATGTACCTAGTACACAAGGGCGGCGAATATACAGATATGTATATAGGCCTACATGGTACGCATAATGCCGATCGTAGGAGGGCGGTCAAATGCCAAACAAAACTTGAATTAAGTATACTAATTAAAACAATTTTAAGCTAGGTGTAGCTGCAACATTTCAGATTTTTCTAAACTAAATCGCTCCGCTCAAGAGACGCGCCGCTCTCACTAGCACCACCAACTCGTCCGGTAAAAATGTATTTTCCGCTCAATTATACGGCTAGGGCTGACACGCGATCATTAATTCTAGGGGTGGGTCGGCGAAAAATTTGTCAAATGCAAATCTGTCTGAATGGCTTTTGGGCGGAACGGCCGCCTAAATGTTTAGTTGTTTAGGCGCGCTTTCCTAAATATCCTCACTTTTTTTGTAACTCTCACATTCTTTTCGAGGATAATATTTAAATTCTTGTGGCGGAACTCTAATCCACAGACTTAGAGTGTTCCTTGAGTATTTGTGTACTCACAAATGATGTCACATTTATTTCAAAGTAGAAGTAAAAGGGAATTATAATAGGCCTACTTCTTTCGTGTGTATTTTAACTATTTTCTGAGAAACATCGTGGTAGAACATGGTAGAATTAGGGACACTAAACCGCTTTATTGTAGGCTACCGTGAAAACGCCGGGCTAAAAATAATTACTCAAATAAGTGGACTCAATTTGTATAGGTAATTGAACGAAAAGACGCATTACAATGTTTCTAGAATCAATCGACACGTTCGATTATAGATCCGTACAACCCTGTACCACTGTCATGTTCCCGAAAGGGACAACTTTGCTTACAAATGGCCGTTCCAATTAATGCGTCCCAATCCAGAACCCTAAATACCTAGAGATAGCGCCACTCAGGTCCCCAATTCGCAACGTCGAAGGATTTTAGATTTTAGTAATCCATCCGAAGCAAAGCATTAATTGAAACTTCTCAAAGGATTTAGGATCTTGATATTTCTGAAACAGGTCATGAGCGAAAAGGGAAATGGACATGAAAACGTCTCTATATAAAAAAAAAAAAACATAAAAATAATTGTTGGTTGGTTGGTTGGTTGGGTTGGTCGGTTGGGGTTCGGAAGAATATTATTTTAATGACCTACCTATATTAATAACTAGCTGTGATTAGCTATTCCAGGAAAACATGGCATTGTGTTCCCGGGTTAAAAATAGCCTGTGTTTTATTTGTGTTGTTACAAATACCTTGTGTAGTTTCGTTCTTATTTGGTGTAACTACACGAAGTATTTCTATTCTATTGTGTTCTAATCCGCATCATGCATTTAGCTACAAAATCTTTTTAGGTGTTTTGGGTGACGAAAACGATTAACCAAACATTTTTCACTCGTAATAATAGATATTTTATTCTCATGTATGTAACAGATTCCTATTTGGTTTTACGAACGCAAAATACATACATTCCGAGTATAGAATAATATACTAAAGTTTTAGCGAGTTTTGCTCCTGCTCCATAGCATTTTTATGGAGCGTTCTGTTCTCCATCCAGATCAAAGCAGATTAATTTTGTTGTACTATCTAGCGCCCTGTTTATTGCTCTACCGAAGTGGCTATGAAGTGATATCAGACGTAACTTGAGATAGGCAAAGAGCGTATAGCATAGACGAGACAAATCATAGATAAAAAGACATGAAAAATAATGTTATACTTGATGTTTTTCTTTTCGTTTAAAAATTGAGTAGGTATGCTTGGGGGTTCTGACATAACATTATGTGCGTTCAAAATGTTTTAAATACATAAAAACCTTCATTCATCTCCATCCAAAGGTTGTCTAGCAGAGATTGCTCTTAGCAATAATGCCGCATATAATATAATAATAATAATAATAATAATAATAATAATAGATAGTACAATTAAATAGTACAATAGTAATAATACAATAATTGTACTTTTATTTTTCATGTGCTTATTTTTATACATACAATAGGGTGTTAATAATGATTTCGGAAACAATAAATCACTCCGGTACAGTACTATTTTCTGTTTAGTGTGTGGTATTTATTAGTATTGTGTTAGAAAAAGTGAGGGGTAACAAATTCACAAGTAAAATAATTAGGAATGCCAGGATTGAGTAAGAAAACGCGAGTGGTAGACGTCGATTTTGTGGAACGATATTTTAGAAACTTCTGTTTAACCGTGGCTTAAAGTTTTGTGGTAGGACGGTTTGTGCCCTACTCATGAAAGTTAACTGACTCTACCATACCAGCATCTGATAATAACAACAATATATACTTTATACCTAGATCTTTATCATAACTTTGTAACTAGATCCAATATACCTACCTATTACTAATATTATAAAGAGATGTGAGTTTGTATGAAGTAATATCTGTAACGACTGATCTGTTTTTTTATTATTTCAGTAATAGGTAGCGACACTATCCCTCAGTGCTATATACGAGTATAGGCTATGTTTTTATTCCGTAAAAACCACGGGCCTTGTGTTTTATATTGGGTTATTGTAATTTATTGGTCATAGTGTAATTTGAACTTACATTTTAAGCTTCATATTACAATGAATGTAATTTGTTGTGTAAATTTGGTGATACCTTTTTTTTTTAGTAATGGCTTCGCACGGTTTGTGCATATTATAGCCAGTGTCAAGTATTTTATTATAATAAGTATATCTTAATTTCACATTAAGAAAGTCACAGCAATATAGCAATCGTGGTCAAGTAGTCAAGTCAATTATTTACATCGTCAAAGTCACGATTCAGTAAAGTAGTGGATGCTTTACTGAAACTTCCTGGGAGTTTTGGAAAAAGTGCGAAATTACACGTTTTTTGAGTTCATATCATTCGCCCACACTCGTGCACGTTAACGAACACTTAATGATTAATATTTCACCAATATTACACATTAACACTCGAAGAAACACAAGTTTAAGAAAATAATACAAAACCAACTACGTCTCACTATCGGATTCCCGCCAAAACTCCGGTGATACCTTCATAGTGATATAGTTTTTGATTAGTGATTAGTTTAATCATAGAAGATTCTTGTGATGTCTACTTTCTGGCACTTCTACATCTGCCTAATCTCTACCTTTGTCTATTAATACCGCCGCCAGTGCTTCCACATAAGCCAGATCATTTTCAAGCAATCGTACTTTGACTAAACAACCGGCAATGGTGTTTTCGTACTAAAATAGCTGTAGTTTTTAATTGCCTTCCCGGTCTTCCGCGTATGGAAATAGTTGGGAGTTGTTAAAACAAAGTTGCCAGTTAAATAAACTTTTGCCGTAGTTTTCAGTTGCACGTGTAATAGTGAAGTTTTTTATGAGTGGTGAATTTCAAAACACGCGAAGCGTTTTTGTGATTTCAAGGAGTTATATATTTAGTTTTTTAGGATAGCTAATATTTTTGAAAATGCGAAAGATTTCTGGAATAGGTCGTTTTTTTATAAGATCGCTCCAGAGCCACAAAGCCCAAAGCTCACAAAAAGTTTCATAAGTCTTGGAATTGTTTCTGCCATGTTAGTTTACTATGAGTAGACATTTGTTTAGGTGAAATCTTGCAAGTCAGATTCCGTTTTCCAACCGAGTTATATTATGTTGTGACCTGTGTGCCTAGTGCGAGTTTTGACAATTTATTTACGCGCTCGGTCCGTTTAGCGTTAACTTGAAATTGTATGTAATAAGAGCAGCGCCATATAGTGACTGGCTGACTGACGCTAGATGGCGCTGCTCTTATTCCATACAATTTCAAGTTTACGCTAAACGGACCGAGCGCGTAAATAAATTGTCAAAACTCGCACTAGGCACACTGAAGTGATGGTAGCCTAGTGGGCGAACGTCCGCCTGCCGAGCAGGAGGCGGCGATTTCTGGTGTTTGGAGTCATTTTTATCAGCTTGGTGTTGATCCGATACCGTATTACATTACTTTAATATGTTTTTATGATTATCTTTGCTAACGAGAATTAGCTGTTTGACTTGTAAAAGTGCGATTTAATTACCTATTTACAATAAATGCTTTGATTTAGACTTTGACTTAAAAAAACATAAAAAAATCTTATTCGAGATAAAATTTCATTTAACTTTAAAGTGCTCAGCAGCCGCAACTCTACGGAATTTACGAAATTAAAACTTTAGTTTCATCAACAAAGTGTTGACCGCAGACAAATTGCCCTATGTCAGAGTACCGACAGCAAATTAGCTACTGTTGCGGTACCGACGGCAAATTAGGTAGTGTTGGTAATGTCAGTGAGCTGGGTACTGTCGGGCACCGTCAGCGAGGTAATTAGCAGCTTGACTGCGAATTTGTCAGGCGACAAAAACTAACTTACTAGTGATGGGGTAGCAGTCTTGGTTACAGTTTTGTTGACTTTCATGGATGCGACCACACGATTTGTGGTTTTATTTATTAGCCAGTATAAAGGCACACAACTTGGACAATTTTAATGAACTTTCGTCGATCTCGAATGAAGCAGTTGCGTCCTTTTGTGTCAGTTTTTGAAGTCGCTATTAATGGCCACCTTCGATGCAGGCAAGCGCTCAGGTTATGTTCTTACACTTTAAACAGTCACCCATCCTAGTTGTACCTACTTACTCTTGTGGCTGCAGAGGACGTTGTCGAGTTCAAATTATTATAATATATGATTGAACATTTGTAAAATAATAAATGTTTGGGGGTTGCCTTTTAGAGGTGGGCGATACAAAATCGATATATGTAACTATAGGTACAATATCAGAAAACTATATACTGGCTCATTCAAAATTCATATATTGTGAGTATATAGTTATTTGTGTAGCGCGTGCATCGCATCGGATACGGCTAGCGGGCCGATATCAAAGCGGGATGGATATCGGATGTCGGTTCAAAATTCATATATTGTGAATATCTAGTTATTTGCGTAGCGCGTGCCCCGCATCGGATACGGCTAGCTAGAGCCGATATGTGAGTGGGAAAGGAAATTCCTTTTAATGAAAAGGTATAATATGATGTGAAAGTTTTGAAGAGTCAAGAGATCCTTACTCTTCTTTTGGCAGCACTAAACTAAAATGTAGAATAGTTAAGAATTGACATAATCACACTCACTGAATAAACATTTTCTTTGGTCTAGTGCAAGATCGATCCATTTCAAAACCTCTTTTCGAGTCATCACCCCATCCCTAGAGGTAGCTCGTTAAACATTTTTCATACGTGCTTAGCGCACTAATCTAAGGCTTGACTAATTAGTTTGCAAAATACCAACACAGAATGGTCCTTTTTGCATGAAAGAACGGACTATTAGTTTAATTTTCATGACATATTTTTAAAGTAAAATTTAAGTTAGGTACCTACCACTGGCCAACCTACTTACTACGAGCCGGACCACGCACATTGTAGGGGGTTTTCGATTTCCTGACATTATGCATTATACCGGATAACATTATATTATTTTCATGAATGTTGTTTAGTTTGTTTGTCATATGAAGTAGTACCCGCCGTGACGTAATCAAAGTGCGAAAGCGATAAGGCAGCCCATTGCACAGCATGATAGTTTAATTGTTCTCTATTTTTGTTAAATCTCTTATCTCGCACAGAGAATAGCCATTGATATTCAGCGAGGCAATGCAGCCAATGTTCTTGGTACCATGCCACATGGACACCCTCTTTTGTTAGATTTGTAAGGTTTAGTTTAAGCTAGTTTTAGTTTATTTTATTTTATTTACATTTAATAAGGAAATGTTAATAAAATGAAATCAGTTCCTTTTTGTTAAATATTTCATTTTATGTATTTTAGTGTACTGTCAACGTTAGTTATGCATCAGTAGGTGTCATGCTGTAGGGATAAAATAATAACTTTTCCGACCAAAGCTGGTACTTCGCTGATCCATAGATAAACTCATAAACTAACTAATTGAATGTTCAATGCTTATTGCGTAAGTTTCCTACCGCAATGAACGAAGTTCCTCAGATCGATCAAGAAGACGAGAAGACCTGGTCTAATGCAAAGTTCCGCGCTGAGACGAGAATAAATTAAACCAAATTGGAAATATGCATGAATTATTCTCATAAATTGCATTTATTACTTCGTCATTGTGGACACAGTGTAATAAAGGAAGTAGGTGAGATTAAGTTTTAAGAAGAATATCTGTCGCCAAAGTGTGCTTTGTGACTTTGAGTTTTGATTTTGAATGTGATGGAAATACCTATAGTGATGAGCTCACTGCGTAGCATGAGGTCGAGGGCTCGGTGTCCGCACAGGGAAAACAATTACGTGAACTATAGGTATTTTTTCCTAATCTCAGTGTGCCTAGTGTGAGTTTTGCCAATTTCTTTACGTGCTCGGTCCGGTTAGCGTAAACTTGAAATTGTATGGAATAAGAGCAGAGCCATCTAGTGTCAGTCAGTCAGTCACTAGATGGCGCTGCTCTTATTCCATACAATTTCAAGTTAACGCTAACCGGATCGAGCACGCAAAGAAATTGTCAAAACTCACTAGTGTGAGTTTTGACAATTTCTAAAGTGCCTAGTGGCACACAGACCTTTTCTGATAAAGCTGTACGCGGGCTATCTGCATAAATTATTATAATATTATAATATTTTTTTCACATTTTGTCTTGCCTTTAATGTGTTGGTTGTTGAGTGTATCTAGTCTTGTTTTTCTGTGTTTCTCCTGTGTGTATGTGGGACCGTGGGACTAGTTTCACGTTCAATAGATACAGGGACTCCTAGGAGGCAGGATGTATGTGTGTGTGTGATCATGACAAAAAGGAACATAGTGTACTGGTCATCTTTACACTGTACCCCATAGCAATGGTATACCACTCCAGGCAAGGCAAGTTTTAATTGGTCCATTGTCGTCAGCTAAGTTTTATTGTCGGTATATTTAGACCCATTTGATTTAGGAAGTCGTTCGCTGAAAATGTGTCGGACGTGACTGAAAAGTCAATGAAATTGTTTCTAATATTCGTATTAAAAAATTATGTGAATACAATTATTTTGAATCAAACCTCCGACTTTAAAAGGCTCTGAAAGATCACTCAAAATGAACATTATTCCTCTCCACGGCAGCCTGTACGCTTTGCAGCCCAAAGGCACTGGGTTCGATCCCCGGTGCCCGGTTCCACATCGGTCGTTTTCCTAGTCGTTATGTTTTACGTTGTCCATAAATATTCCTCATTTTTATAGAAAAAAGTGTCGTACCGGCACTCAATACGGCCCATTTCAGTTTATGTCGCGTATTAGTTTATAAGCGATCGAGGTTTAGCTCGATGTCCTTTGGCAGTATACTGGAAACTCTGAATTTGAATGAGTCTCTGGTAGCCTAGTGGGATAACGTTTGCCTACCACGCGGAAGGTTGCGAGTTCAAATCCCAGTGCGGGCTAGCACCCTCAAATAGAAAATCGGTCGCAGGGAATAGCTGGATTATACAATTTTGTATCGATTCGTTATCGATCACTAGTCGATCGCTCATGGAGAGCCCAGTGTATATCGATGGTCGTTTTTTTTTTGGTACCTATCACACCAAGCTTCTACCTACATTCATCCATCAGTGCTTGAAAGGGAAACATCCTTTTTTTCAAACTCAAACCATAATCTAAATTACTGTATCATACTTAGTACTTTATGTTTTTATGATTCTCTTTGTTAACGAGAATGAGCTGTTTGACTTGTAAAAGTGCGATTTAATTGCCTATTTACAATAAATGCTTTGACTTTGACTTTGAGTGGATGTAATAACCTCGAGGATAGATTTACAATAAAATATGTTTGTAGTTATGCACAGATCTATACCATCATCTCCAAGCAAGACGAATGTAACAAGTATCACATTACCCCCGTATGATGTTACCAGCGCATAACTCGCGAATGTCGCCAGTGTTGCCATGTATAAATTGCTCGGTGTTGCCACATTTCACCGGCTCAGGTGAGCCGGGTCATTAGCTTGCACTAATTAACTGCGGTTGGGTTTAACCTTCGTTTGCGGCCATGCAGGCAGCGGTAGCCAACGGTACTAATGGACGACTTTGCCAAGCTATTTTTAATTAGCCGGCTTATATTTTGTATTCAATAGGGGTTATGGTTCCCAGCAGTAACCCTATTCGAATCTACTATTCTAATCTTCTTCTTCTTCTTATATATAAAAATCAATCGCTGTTTGTTAGTCTCGCTAAAATTCGAGAACGGCTGGACCGATTTGGCTAATTTTGGTATTGAATTATATGTGGAAGTCCAGGGAAGGTTTAAAAGGTGAATTTTATCACTATTCCACGCGGACGAAGTCGCGGGCACAGCTAGTAATATCAATAATTATGTATACATATACTTACTTAACTAGCAACTTCCCGCGGATTCACCCACATTTGCTATTATCCCATAGAGACAGTTACTTTTTACTTGATAAAAAATATCCTTATATCTATTCCAGGGCTATACATATACTAGATGTTTATCAAAGAGAATAGAGGACAATCACACACACAGGCACGCAAGCTGACGCATTTTTAATTTATGTAGGATACAATATTAATTTACTATACAGAATAATACAGCTTCACCTTGTGAGAATCGAGAACCGTGGTCAGAAACTCGATTCAGCTCTAACGTTAGTTAGGGTTGACAACTGTACAGCTGCAGAAAATCGTGGGCGACCTTCCTAAACGCCACTAAACGGTCTCCCATTCGGAAAACGTACAAACTACAAAATACGAACACTTACCTCCTACTTACCTACTATTGTATCTCCTATCCAAGATTGAAATCGATCTTGGATTGCTGCCTGAGTCATTTTCAAAAAAAGTGTACATTTCTTATAAAATGTGTTGTCCTTATTGAAAGTATTAAAAATATATGAATAAATTGGAAAAATCATAGACTTTCATATTTTTTTTATATTACTTATAGTTTTAACTTGTCAATTTAACCCCTTTTATTTATTATATTTAAACTTTATTATCAATAATTGCAAAATTAAACAACCTCTTTTTATTCCTTTCCTACAAAATACGCCTGTCTCATTCATGCTTTTGTAAGCAAAAATATCATAACACGCCTATCGTGCTAAATTAGTACTAGTTTTAGGACATGAAACTTTACAAAAAACATAAATCTACTGAGGAAAAAAAAAATATATCTTTAAAACGTTAATATATTATTAAATAAATATAATTTAAGTTATGTCCACTTTTTTAATACTTTGTGTAACTCCGCTGTGTAACGAGGAATTGAAAGGTTATCATTTTATTTAGAACGCAGTTTTAGTTTTATTTCCACTGGCAACTCTGTTTTCTACTGCCAACTTAGCAAGAGAACAAGACAGCCATATTTTTTCACTCATCAACGGACTCTTGACTGTGACGATTGCTTTTTGTCGTGAATATTTTTCCTCCGTCTAACGTCGATTTAAATAGGTAAGTGCCTTAAAAATAACTCATAATCTTGGTAAATTACACGGCGCTAAACATTAACGAGAGGATACAAATGAATTTAAGCAATTCTAGTGTCAGATTTTTTTGTAGTTACCCTAAACACGTGTTGACGCCATTAAATCCTTATCTTTTGTATAACGGTGTGTAACGTTACACAAAAGAATAGATGTAAAGCTGTGTGTACATAAGTTCAAGAGTAATTATTTTTAACCGACATTAATAAAGAAAGAGGTTATGGTTCAGCTGTTTGTTTGACGTATCTATTACGCTATTGCACAAACGATGACAATGACTTGTTATACGTGATAAGAAAGGGGGTTTGATTGTGTTTCAAAAATAATTCCTTAATAATATATTATTATAACTGTTTTGCTGCTTAAACTATTTTTATATATTCGTAATCGTCTGTAGATAATGAAAAATGGCGCCAATGACAGCAGCAGAACGGCAGAGGAAATACAGAGAAAAATTAAGAAACGAAGATCCAGAAAAGCTTAGTAAAATAAAAAAAGATAATGCGGAGAGAACCAAGAAAAAGTACAAAAACATTGATCAACTTCCAGAAACCGAGCAAAAAGAACAACGCAAAAAATGGCGGAAACAAAAGCAAAAAAAGAAGGAGGAAACCATGAATCAGTCGGAAGCCAATCAGTCAGCAGCAATTAAAGAAAAACGCAAATTTCATTACAGTCTCTCAAAAGAAAATAAACAATTAAAAATGTCTATTGAACAAATGTCAAAGGTTATAAAAGCTCAACGGAAAACTCTATATCGTTACAAAAAACAAATAGAACAATTAAAACATTCATTACATAACACTGAAAAGAATTTTGAAGAACTCCGAGCCCTGAATGAAAATAATATTTTGGAAGTTACTAAAAACGCAACAACACCTTTTTCAAAAACAGAAAAGTTTTTAGAAGAATCTATACCAAATGTTTCAGAAGTTGATAAACAGAAAGTTAAAAAGGCTATTTTTGAAAATTACGTTATAAAAGAATCACTATCAAGCCAATACTCTAGTGCTAAGGCACACTCGGAAAAGAAAGTTTTAAAAAAGATAATAAATAATGACATTATACGAAAATATAAACTGAAGACTGATTTGAGTAACTCCTGCTTGGGACTGAAAGGACGACTACGCCAATATAAAAGACCTACAGAAACTAAAAAGATAAAGCGAATGAAAGAGATACAACTTTTCCTTGAAAGAGACGATAACAGTAGAATTACAGCAGGGAAAAGAGAAACAAAAACATTTAAAAGGGACAAAAGACAAGTCAGATATCTACAAGATTCCCTGGAAAAGCTTCACAAAAAATATAGAGATGAAGGTGGTACAGCTTCTTACTCCACGTTTACGAGGTACAAGCCGTATTATATTTTGGACCCTAAACTCTCACAAAGAAATACATGCGCATGTGTGAAGCATGCAAATTTGACATTTTTAGCTCAAAAGTTAAAAATACTTGGTGTAATACATACTGATGATCTCGAAAAATTGGTATCCGCTATTGTATGCGATAAATTTCAAAAACAGTGTATGTATGGCGAATGCAAAGATTGCAAAAACAAGACGGTCTCATTTAATTTGGCAGAAAAAACCATGGATGCAATGGTGTTTTGGTACGCATGGGTAACGAAAACACATGAATACGTAAAAAAAAAAGATAATCAAACAATGCATAAAAAAATCACAAAAAGGACTTCAAAAACTGTCATACACGATACATTAGCTGCTCTGATAAAATCATTTACTGATCAACTAATAAAATTCAAAAAACATTATTTCAATATCTACCATGCGTACCAAATGTATAAGAAATGCAAAGAGACGCTATCGGAGACTGAGTGTATCATCCATTGCGATTTCTCAGAAAATTATCTTGCCAAAATGAGTGAAGAAGTACAAGCAACACATTTCGGTGCATCTAAACAACAGTTTACATTACATACCGGGGTAATTTATTTAAAAAACGGACAAACCCTACAAGATAAATCATTCTGTACTATTTCGCCCAATAATAATCACGGCCCAGTAGCCATTTGGGCACATTTGATGCCAATTTTAGAGTATATCAAGGAAAGATTTCAGAAGGTCACAACAATTCACTTTTTTTCTGACGGCCCAACCACCCAGTACCGACAAAAGGGAAATTTTTATCTTATGACTAAAATGATCAAGAAAATGGGTTTTGAAAAGTCAACATGGTCGTTTTTTGAGTCTGCTCATGGGAAAGGAGCTGCAGATGGAATAGGTGGTGCGGTGAAAAGGACACTCGACAAAAAAGTTACCTATGGTGAGGATATCGTTGACGCACGAACAGCATATGAAGTTCTCGTTAAATGTCACTCTAAAATTTTGTACTTCTATGTATCGGATGAAGACATAATACCCATTCAAGATATAGACTTAACAGGGTTGATTCCTGTGCCACGTACAATGGAAATTCATCAAGTTGTTAGTACGGATGAAGCAGATGTAATAAAATATAGATTACTCGCGTGTTTTTGCGGAGCACCCTTATGCGTTTGCTTTGGCCTAGAAGAACATAACTTAAAAGTGAAGAAACTAAAGCGAAAATGCAAAATACTGAAAACAGAAACTAATAGGAATCCAAACAAAAGGACACGTGTTGATAACTATGACAGTGATACTACGGAAGAAGATTTGGAAGTTACTTACGCTGAATCAGACAATAGTATGTGGGATCCTGATGAATTTAACTTAGAATGCTCTGAAGAGGATGAACATGAACATGTCAGTGAAGATAATTCAAAAACGACACCTAATGCACATGTTTCACCTAAAGCCGATATTGCAGTTAAATGCCCTAATAAGAGAATAACTCTTTTATCTGATATAAAAAATACTCCGGAAAACCGCAGATATTTTGATTTGAACAACTACGGGCCATTTAAGCTACATAAAACAAACAAAATTCATATTTATCCGTCTACATCAGGCGTGAAACAAGGGTATATCAAAGAAGCTGTGATGAAAGAAAATAAAGATGCGATAGAAGGTAAATGTGGTATGAGTGTGAGACAAGGAGATATCATGAAAACTGCGATAAGTGAAAAGAAAAATACGATAGACGATGACTGTGTTATGAGTAAACAAGAGAATACTATTAAGGAAGCTGCGATGAACGAAAATAAAGATACTATAGATGATGACTGTATTATGAGTGTCAAACAAATGGATGTTAAGGAAGCCGTGCTGGAAGAAAATAAAAATAAGATAGAAGATGAATGGGCTATGAGAGGTCGTACAGAATGTGTTAGCATAGCAAACAGAGTCAGCCCCCAAAGAACTGAGACTACCAAAGAAGAAAATCTAGATGATGATTTTATTTATAACATAAATGATAGTGTATTAGTTAGATACTTTGAAAAGAAAAAGTCATGGGTATACTACATTGGATTTATAGAAGGAATAGATATGAAAACAAATGATACGTATTACTATGTAAGATTTTTGAAAACTGTGAAAACCCCACAACTAAAGTTTGTAACACCAAAGAAAATTGATAGAGACACTGTTCCCGCTGGATGTATTGTTAAAAATATTAATTTGAAATATGATTCAAAAGAGTTCATGTTGAAAGATGAAAGTGATGACATTTATTTTCAGTAATTTTGATTTGAAAAATGCTTCTTCAACAATACTTTTTATCGGTTTTGAGTTAATTTTCTTTGTTATTGTAATGTGTATTTTGAGATCGTTAAAGTTTATTTGTTGATTTTTGTCTAATGATAAGGTTCGTATTTTTGTATCGACTTATAAGTCGATCTAATCTGCGTATTAATTCGTCAATTGATTTGGTTACAAAACCAAAGGGTTTTGAAAAAACTTTTATGGAGACAGAAGCTTTTATGCTATTATTTTTAAGCGGAAACTTTTATGCAACTTGAGTATTTGAATCCAAAATATTTAAGCCAAACAGTTAACGTAAAATGACATGTCATGTCGTAAGTTAAATAAAATAGCAGCATAATTTGTTTATTAATATGTCTCCAATTTAAATGCATCTTCAAATTTCATAGTGCGAAGAAACATAGTAGTGTAATAATAAAATACTAGTAGGTAAAGCTTTCAAACCCCTTTAGCTATCCCACAATTTTTTTTAAGTTTTTTATATCTCATTTTCATGTCTTTTTTGATGCTAATTATGTTTATGAGTACCTATCTTCCCACAACAATTTTATTATTAGTGTATGATTTAGTTGCTCGTTTACTACACAATTATAAGAAAATCATAAAACAATACAATTTTCCAAAGTAAATGACTTTAACACAATCCATTTTTCATTTATGGTTTTAAATCCTTATTTAGGAAGTTAAAGGTAGGTCATTAAGTTCTTATTTAAATTCTGGTACAAAACCAACAGCAGTGTGAATACTTCTTAATATATTCCTTTTTGTAACATCGGGATCCTATGTGTAACGATATTTGAATTTTCCATTGTGTTTATTTTGTGTTACGTACATATTTTTTGAAAATGACTCGCCTATCGTTCGATTGATCTCCAATCTGCGTGCCTCTATAAACCAATCCACGGATCGGTTATTGGCACGTTTGACACAAAAATGGATTGTGATATCAATTCCAGATAGCAAAATTTGGATTGGAAAGATTATTAATTTATAGGCCGGAGTAGCTGAGAGATATCCAAACTTCATTGAAAACTATTGTTCTGTTGAGAAGTGGGCAAATTGTGACAGTCGATGAGTGATATTGTTATTCAACATGTTAATTATTACATCGGCCACATGGACGAAATACCTTTGTCCAGGTTGACCCCCAACTCGGATTGTTTTAGTCAGTAGTGTTTTAGTTAGTTTTAGCAAAATTTGGATTAGGATTGATTATTAATTTCGGCCGTTAAACACCTCCCCGCCGTTATAGTGGCCCAAAATCACTGAAACCGCGAATTTAATTCCACACCAGAGTCCGGAGTGTCGAATTTTGTCCGGAATGACATCTTTGTCCGGAACTCGTCCGCAGCATTTGCGGTCCACGGTGAAATATTTATTAGAGGGTGTCATTTGCCCGCTTGCCCTTTTCCACTCCGTGTTGAACGTCGGAAAAGTAACGCTTAATTGGAAATGAGCAGTCCCAGTGTTTGTAATTAAAATTTACGCTGATGATTATGGTTTACACGGCATAGAATTTATCTACAGCTTTTTCTCGCGATTACGTCCGCGTGGGCTGCAGCTTAGCGCAATTAAAAGTATCCTATGCGCTTCTCAATAGTCCAATCTGTCTCTATACAAAACTTCATCAACATCGGTTCTGCGGTTTAGACGTGAAAACGATACGAACAGAAGCACTTTCTCATTTATATTATTAGTAGGGAATCGCACCACGCGCGTTGGAAATCGACCGTCGCTCTTTTAATTGGGGTTTTCGCACCTAATCCCGATTGCGGTGAGAATCTATCAATGAGCACCTACTGGGCCCATTTTTGTTCACTTGTGGAACAAAAATCTACTACCGATGGAAAAAAGTAGTTCGCACATCCCAAACACTGCGACCCCGAGCAATTCGGATGCGGCCACAACCACGCAACTAACGGCCGAAATTAATAATCAATCCAATACAAATTTTGCTGAGATTGATATCACAATCCATTTTTAGAGTCAAACGTGCCAATAACCGATCCGTGGATTGGTTTATAAAGGCACGCAGATTGGAAATCGATCGAACGATAGGCAGCAATCCAAGATCAATTTCAATTTTGGATAGGAGATACAATATTAATTTCGGCCGTAAGCTAGACATACTAGGATATAGGACTGCATATTGAATGCCCCCCATGTATCCGTTATGACCTGGATTAGCCGGCACCTCTGAGTGGTCCCTGGGGGCCTATCGTGCCTTGGCCAGGCCGTGGGCTGGAATGGCGTCTATTAGGCCGACATGACCATATTTGCAAGACAATGGTATTTCATGAGTTGACTGTGCAACCTACTGCATTGTGAGTTCAATGTTTATATTTTTTTTCTTCTGTTTAGGCATAAATTGGCAAATCACGAAATATTAATTTATACTTTTCATAAACTTACCTACTTTTAATACATTATGGTTGAAAATGAACATCACCAAATTAGAATAAAGAATAAAGCATCTACGAAGATCATTAGGTATAATATACACACATCAAAAAAGTCTAAGCAACATGTACTAATTTCTGGTTCTTTTCTGGTTCGCCGAGCTGTATGTGGACGCGCATTGTCATGCATTAACGTAAAATCGGAGCCAAAGGTTTGTAAAAAGGATGGACATAAGGTCTGAGAATATCCTCAACGTAGTTTTCAGCGTTCATGTTTCCATTTACAAAAACGAGCTCAGTTCGCCTGTTATTCATAATACCCGCCCATACCATAACTGTTGAGCCGCTGTATGGATGAACTTCCTGAACGCACCTAAGCCTTTCAGTATTTCCGGGCCGACGGCACACTCACACCCTTCTTGTATCAGGTCTAAACCCGAATCGCGACTCATCGGAAAACATAATTGTATCCCATTGTTCCTGGGTCCATGTTATGCATGCATGTTGCTTAGACTTTTTTGATGTGTTTAATTAGTTGGCAACATAAACTCTTATACAGTAAAGGTTGCGATGCCAAAATCCTCGGTAGAGAAAAAAATAAATTTTAGTTACACAGAAATGAAACTAGATGGCGCTGTATGTCCTTAAAACACGCAAGCGTTTCATTCGCCGTACTCAGAGACGCGCGCACTTGAGTCGGGCTCCATCGTGCCTCAATCTATTGAGTAAGGAAATTATTGGGCCTTGGTAACTCTTGGCAATGTCCTAAAGGGCGAAAGTGTTTTTGATGGGCTCAGGTCGTCCCCGCAGCTGCTCGCCTACTTTGCGAGCGGCTCAGGTGAAGCGAACTGCCTTTGTATACTAGCTTTTCCTGTGACCTATACTATACCATACCGTATGTATATGTAGTTATAGTACGTATTATACCTTTCATTGATGATTTGTTTGACTTACCTACTTTTACCTATAATTTTATCACCAAACCAATATTATGTACCTATGTAGTACCAAAACTACCAAACCGAGTACCTACCTATAGAAATAAACAATAAACAAACAAATTAATGAACTAGGTAGGTACATACCTATGTACTAGTTTTCGTTTATATTAGGTAGATACCTAGGTAGGTACTCAATAAATAATCATTCTAATAACCGCTGTATGAGGAGAAAGGAAGACAGCTGGAGAGCCAGCTAAATTGTGATCAGTGATCGGTTTGTTTGTATTGTTAGTAGTTTTTCACCTATAGTTTCCCGTCGAAATTGATCGATTCGATATCGACTGATATCGAATTATCGATCAATTTCGTAGTTACCTCGATTTACAGCCGATTACCTCACTTGTTATCTACAATCGATAAGACGGTCAATTTGGTTTAAAATTAAATATGATTGGTCAATTTGGTTTTAAATATGCGTTTTCTTTGAAATACAGAAACCTGTTTAAAAAGTTGCAATTTAAAATCGAACACCACTAAATTGATACAATACCATTATTCACGTTTATAAAATAGCAAAAAAAAATACTGTAATAAAAATCGAACATAGGTAATTTATGAAATATTATGTTACCTCTTCAAACATTATTCAAATACCTAAACAAGTACGTAGGTTTTCATATTTATTGTTTACTTATTTAAGTTTAGAAATATCATTTATTTACACCGCCAACCTCTGACTCTCCATTATCTTCTAACCATCCAAGAGTTGACTGGAAGAGATCGCTTTTAGCGCTAAGTCCACCCATCGTACTTTCGATTAAGATAAAGCTCCTTCTGTAATATCTTGTGTATTTTTATAACCGATGTGCAATAAAGTATTTTCTATTATATTCTATTCTATAATAACTATTCTGGCCACATTTACCTATTCTATAATACTCGTAATTATTCTGGTCACATTTACTGGGTAACCTTACTAATCTGCACACAATAAGTTTCTAGCGATATGTGACGAGATACATTCTAATGGCTGTTCATAATAATTATGTTATTGTTTATATTTGTTCTATAACTAGAATTAACCCTGTGGTTTTGGACATTTCGGATTGTTTGCCGAAGCTGACCACAAAACGACGAACACATTAAAATTTGATGTTGTTGAATTAGTTTTTTTAATAATAAGCACGAATTAAAATGCTCATAATAATTAAAAAAGTGGTAGCCTAGTGAACGAACATTCGCCTGCCAAAGCAGGAGAAGGCCGGCCGAGTTCGAATCCCAGTGCGGGCAAGTTATGTTTTACAATTATGTTTAACAAGAACAGTTATGTTTAACAAGAAACACTTGGTTTTCTTGTTAAACATAATTATGTACGTAATTGTCACTCGCTTTTCGGTGAAGAAAAACATCGTGAGGAAACAAACCAACATGCCCGAGAATTATTTCAGAGGCATGTTATCCACCAACCTGGACTAAGCCCCCGTGGTGGATTATGGCCTAAACCTCCTCACAAAAGTGAAGGGAGGTCATTGTCTAGGAGTGGGATAGTACAGGCAGAATTATCTAAATACATTTCCCTTTGCATCCCCGGTATACTTAGGTATTTCTAAACCCCATAACTTTCTGTTAAGCTATGTTAGAAACTTTCCCTATTGTTTCCCTAACACCAAAGGTGTCCAATCTGCCGGACCCCATAGTATAAGACCATCGATTTCCCCCAGTCTCCCCAACGAAGAGGATGTTGGGGCACGGCGCTTCATTAGCGTATGCTTCCGGAGGGTTCCGTACGATATCGCATTAGGGGTCCTTTATCGCATCTGCTTAAAGCAATAAATGCGAATATAGGATTGATAGCATTGTGGATATAATATTTTTGTGCAAACATTTAACGGTATTACCACAAAAGATTTAAACTAGAGTTGAACAGGTGTTTAATATTTTACCCACAAATTGACGAACGACGTCTAACTCTCGCTTTTTCTAACTCAAGAACAAATACACAAGTAAAATAATTTGGAACGCCAGGATCGAGTAAGAAAACGCGAGTGATAGGCGTCGATTTTGTGGGACGAAATTTTAGAAACCTCTGTTTAACTCTGGTCTAATATTTTATGGTAAGACGGTTAATGGATCACGCGTTCTTGAATTTTGAGGTTCTTGGAAATTCTTCCTCGCGTTTTGCTCGGCGTTTTTGACAGATGATACGAGGACATCGCTACAGGTGGTGATGCGCAATCCGATCGTGATGCGTACATCACTCGGCATTTTCCTTGGGGTAGGTACTAGGTACTCAAAGGCGCAATGGCAAAATCTTAATAAGTACGTATATAAATTACGCGTCACGTTGTTTGTCCCCGATGGACTCCTAAACTACATAACCGATTTTAATCAAATTTACACACCGTGTGCAGTTCGATCTAACTTGAAAGATAGCTTACATCTCAATTTTTAGTCGCAATAACAAAAACCTTAGCCTCAGCAACGCGTGGCCGTGTCAGCTAGTATTTAATAAATAATTTACCTATTAAATATTATATTATTATGAAAATAATATTTTATACGTGAAAATATAATTTGCCGTCTAAAATCAATTTAGTACGTTACATTTTGTTATTGTTCTTCCCAAATTCCAATTACATTTCCCGCTTCGGTCGTAAGCGTACAATAAATAAGCTCGTAAGCAAATTAAAGTTTTCTCCCTTACGAAACGGACTTTTCCAATAACGCCGACTTTTTATTATTTACTGTTACATTCAGGCATCGGGAGCAACGACTGATTTCAATTTTAATGATTCAAAAGATTCCTAATCACTCAGAAAGCGACAGTGCCCCACTCTCCCCCGGAAGGGAGTGAACGATCATCGAGGGCTGGTGGCAAGCTGCCACCGCCCATCTCACGCTCAGGACACCGCGCCACATCTCATCAACGTGATTAGGTGCGACTCATTTGTTGTGTGTGTCTTGGGAAGAACTTACTATAGAAATGATCCTATGAAGTAAGGTCTTGCCATTCAAACGTCCCGCGCAAACCCTCCTCGTTTGCCGGAGAATCTTGTCACCGCGATTCAGGATTCCGCCGCTCGGAGCGCAACGCCATCTAGTTTTTATTTTGGGTACTATGCGCAAGTGACGTTTCGACCACGTGACAACAAAGTTTTGATAAACTCGCTTGAGGCAGAAGATTATCTAAGTATTACTATATTACAACCTCCAATAGTGTGCGATCTTGTAGCGTACCATTTATAGATAAATAGAGTAACTGCCAGTCAGCTTTAGGTGCTTCCGTAGCCCGCAACTAGACAGTTTCGTTATTGTTGGCAGTTTACTGTTTATACCTATCGGAAGTTTGACCCCAAGTTTGAATATTAGGGCGCGGCGTGATAAATATTGAACGGTTGCTTACATAGCGCCGGGGATTACAATAAAATTGATATGAAAATCTAAAATGTTAAGTGAAGCTCAATATATTAGTCAAAACCACATCTAAGTCGAATAAGCCGTTTCTGCTGACAAACAGATAAAAAATCTAACTATCACTGTTTTGGGTGCTATTTGCGTTCATAAAGGTCCCAATAATATTGTTTCTCATTATATCTTCCATGTACAGACAGCGATTCGCTACATTTTATAATATATAATTATAGATAGATAGGGGGGCTAACACTACAGCATATTATTCAACTGTACTGCCGAGATTCCAAAACTCAATGTTGGCTCACAGTGTTTACATAACAGATAACTTGTTGATTCGGCCCTATTTATGTACTTAAATGCTGTTTAGTCTGTGGTAATCGCAGATTAAAATTACCTCAACCCCTTTCCCGTCGTTAACCAACGACGATTAAAGTCTGATTAAATGTTGACGGAATTTGGGATTGTTTTTGAAAAACCGCGTGTAGGTATTGTTTAAGGAATTATTATCGTTGTTTTTTTATTTGTTAAAAATGTTTTGGACTTTTAGATTTATACAATACAATACCTACCTAACCTAATAGGTTCTAGTTCACCTGGGAGTAGGCTTGCCAGATGATTGTTTTTCACTAAGTAATTAGTAGGTAGGTAAAATACATAAAAAGTACACCGGGGAAAAGGAGCTCTAAAAATATGTGCACGGATTACAGACACCCAAACCACCCCTACTAAAAGTAGTCCCGTCACCCCGCGATTGCCAGGGTTCATGGTTTCCCAGATACCGTGTGAATAAAAATTATTCAACCATTAAATTATGCCCCGCCGTGATTTATAATCAGGCCCCACCGCTGAGACACACGGCTCTAAAAACGTCGTAGAGTGAATAAACAAAAAAAGTAGGGAAAGAAAACTTGTATTCTGGTAACACAGCACACATAAACAAACACTTACACTACACGTCATTACAAAAAAAAAACAGAAGATTAAAAAAACAATCTAATCGTGTCACATGGTGGCTAATTATTTACTTCAAGCCTAAGGAGAACAGTTCTAAAGATATTGGCAAATTATAGAAAATAGGTAAATGTATGAACGCGTGATGAGATTGATTCGATGCTTTGCGAACTACTTACCTATACCACAGCCTAATCAACTATTGTTTATACTGTGCCTACACTACAACTTTATTGCCTCTACACTACAGAACATAAAAAATTGATCTCACAATACCGATGGACTCTATTTCTAACCACCAGTGTGTCCCATCTCTTGTTATAAGTTATGTCAAACTATTTTAAATTTATGTTTTTAAAATAAAATATTTATAATGTTAACCACCACTAATAAGACTGAGCGCTTGTGTTTATGTCATAAACGATTTATTGCATTAGCGGTTATTAAATTACACGCTAGGGGACTGGAGTTTTAGTTTAGAGATTTGACGGGTGACGGTTTGACCGGATTATTTGGCCGGATAATCATGGGAAGTTCTAATCAAAGCATTTTAATCAACCGAGAGTAATACTATATAATGCTGGACTAATACCAGTGGACGGCATTTTGTACCTCAGTCGTGCCATATTTTTGTCAAGAATCATGACATTTTCCCTAACAAACAACATAATATGAGTTACACGCGTCTCGAAATAGATGATACACATACATCTTATGACCGGATTTTCTTATTACCTACTTGCTCTTTTTTAGGTCAAAAGTTATATTCCATTCACCAGTTTTAGGCTATGGTGATGAATGATGACCGATGACAATTAATTCAAGTCGGTATACTCGCAAATAAGTTAGTTAAAGTTAGTTTTTTAGTGCAGGCGTAAACTGCCGGTAAGAGTAAGCACGGAACGTGCGTTCCGATTGGTCGAGAATTACACTTTATCACGTTGTAAATAAAAAGATAAATAAAAGCCACCGCAGTACGTCAAAGGTGGTCGGTTTGGCCGGAGCTACTCAACATCTCTAGTTTGTTTATTATAACCGGAGTTTATTCGTACTATACCGACTGTTTATTTTTGTTCAGCCCATAACTAGTTTGGAATTGAATGCTTTGTTTGCGTCCGTGATGTGTCGTAAAATTATTATGAGCATTTGATTAGATTGTTTTTGACTTGAAGTTGGTATGAAACAAATGGGAAATTTTTTGTTACGTTTTGTTTTTCCCACATACCTACACAAACAGCGCGTTAGTATTGAATGTTTCAGTTGAATAATGCCATTTTCCTTTTTTCACACACTTATTCAGCTATAGACACGAAAAATACTTTTACGGAGGAAGAAAAACATGTTTGTTCCGGCGCTTCACTAGCACGCCAGAATGTGTGAAGCTACCCCGTCGCCTGCGCACCGCCGGCGACCGCCCCCGCTCGCCAGAGACAGGGACGACGCCGCTACGTTAATACGTGTGCTTACATTCTATACTTTTACTTCTAGATCTATCATTATTGGAAAGAACATCATTAAATTCAAAGTATAATCAAATTTGGAGTCAGATTATTCATTCACCTAACACGAAAAGGAACATGGTGACCCCGACGTGATACAGCAAAATTCTACGCAGTTAAAACGGACACGCCATTTTGAAACATCGATCCTGTGCATCGACCGTTGGACCCAAACCGAAAGATCGACCTTGCAACAGACTTGTTTGAATCTAGAACGGTGTTACAAACGTGTTGCTGAGAAATCGTAAAGTTTTGCAAGCAATCACTACGTATTGGAGAGAAGAGAAGAGGACAAAGATTGCTAACAAAGCCCGCCTTGTATCAAGCAGGCAAGAATGCCAGCCGTGCCGTGACGATATTCATGACATCGCAGCTCAGCGCCTCAGCCCAGCTTTATAAGGGAAGTGCCCACTCTTTCCTACATTTACCTAGCCCTCTCTTTTCTACTAGTTGCTAAATTTCTGTCTTTCTACAATCCATATCATTTTAACGTTAAGCTTATATTCGTGCAGCACATTTTCTTTGCCACGCAAGCTTCAAACGCTTTTGTTTTTTGAGCAATTATTCTGCATACCACTGCAATTTATTCATACATTTATAGCATCCTTTTACTATTATATCGTGAACCAATCACGAGCTTACATCTTATCTTTCCTTTGCTTATTTTGAGTGTAAAGTTAGTACGACAAGTACCTACTTAACATTTCGAGTACCTACTCATCGTTTAGTTGCTTTTATTTATTATTTGACTTCTATCCATCACATCTACTCGATTAGGGCACCAACCTCTAATTTACTAATCCCGCAACAAAATAACGCAACCCATTTTAATATTTTCCTGCTTCTTTACATTCCAGCGACATTGCAATCGCCTAACAGCTGATCGCTTGAGGTCATTACCCGCTCCATCCATTGTTCTTGCCGAGTGGCAATCAGCTGATCTCCTGACGACATCGTATTGGCGTGCATAAGCCGGATAAAAGCTACGTATAGTTATTTAATTTTCAAAGCTACGAGTCTTATTTTTCTTTATTTATTGTTGTGTCAAACATGGAACCAAAGCCAAGGTCACCTACGGGAAACATTAGTTTAAATGTTCCATCTTTAAGTAATTTGAAGGATCTGAATACAAAACGTAGTTCAATTAAGGGCCGAATTACAAAGTTTAAAAATTACTTGAGTACTTTTCTCACGGCTGCTTCAATAACTGCAACCGATCTGTGTATGTTGACACAGAGATACGATAAGTTTAAAGACTTATTTTTTTGTTTTGATGAGTTGCAATCTCAAATAGAATTACTAAATTCTTCTAATTTAGATGATGAAATTGACACTCGTGAAGAATTTGAATTGGAATTCTCTTCATTAATCGCACAATGCAAGTTGTTTATCGAGAAACATCGTGAAAAATCATCTGGAAATGAAGATGGTAACTCAGCAAAATCGAGTTGCAGTCATACATGTCAGAATAATAACAACGTAAGCTTCAAATTACCTATTATAAAAATTTCACCCTTCGATGGAACATACTCTAAATGGCTTGAGTTCAGGGATACATTTGCTTCACTCATCCATGACAACAACAAAATCGAATCAATACATAAATTTCACTATCTAAATTCTTATCTCGAGAAGGAGGCTTCCAATGTCATCAGCAATTTAGAAGTCAGTGCTGTGAACTATGAGGAGGCTTGGCGTCTTCTTTGCGAGAGGTATAACAACGAAAAACAACTAATCAATAATCACTTGAATTCTTTGTTAAATATACAGCCTGTGCCTCGAGATTCGGCGAAAGATTTACGAGCTTTAGTTGATCATATCTCTAAAAACATGCGTGCTTTGAGCACACTAGGCGAACCAACGGAGCACTGGGATTCTCTAGTCATTCATTTGGTTTCAGCCAAGCTCGATGCTGGTTCTAGTTTTAAATGGGAAGAACATAAAAATACCTTTGATAAAAGCCCGTCTTTGAAAGATTTTTTCCAATTTCTGAATTCCCGAGCAAACATTTTAGAGTCCTTTCGCAATAATAAAATTGATAAGCAAGTTAATCCAGCCCATTCATACTCCCGTAAGTTTGAAAAATCTAGCACAAAATCATGTGTGGTTTCAGCTGCCAGTACCAATGGTCCAGTTTGCATCTTATGTAATGGCCGTCATCGCATATACGATTGTGCTTCGTTCCTGGGGAAAAATGTTGAAGAAAGGATAGCTGAGGTCATGCGGCTGAGGCTGTGCATGAACTGTCTTCGTAAGGGACACCCGTCTCATCAGTGCAGGTTGGGCCCTTGTGCTAAGTGCAAGAAAAGGCATAATTCTTTATTGCATAGGGTTTCTTCTCAGGCTGTAAATGTATCCAATGTGCAACCATCTCAAGTCGACAAGTCCGTGAGCGAGCAGATATCTGATGATAATGTAGTTAGTATGTCTGTCACCAATAATAGTAGTGTGTTACTATCAACCGCGCTGGTTGATTTATACAATCCAAATACAAACGAACATATTACAGTTCGAGCCTTGCTAGACAGCGGAAGTCAGTCTTCTTTAATAACGGATAGGTTGAAAACCAAATTAAAACTGACTTCTCAGCCAACCGAAGTCGATATCATAGGTGTAGGCAATATTCATGCATCCAACGCAATACATAGATGTATTGTCAAGTTAAAATCGAAAACAAGTAGTTTCGAATCTTCATTATCGTGTCTTGTGCTGCCAGAAATCTCAGGTAGGTTACCTAACAAGTCTATAGATATTTCACAAATCAACTTACCACAGCATATCAAATTGGCCGATCCAACGTTTTATCGTACAGCACCAGTAGACTTGCTATTGGGTGCTGACATGTTTTGGCATCTTATTGAATCGGAGCAAATCTTTCTTGGCCCCAACCAGCCAGTAGCTCGTAAGTCTAAGCTAGGTTGGATATTGGCAGGCCCAATTTTTACAGTTAATGAATTCAGAAGTAAATCAATAAGATGCAATCATATATCCATTAAATCCAGTTGTGACTCTATTTCGAATGAATCGTTAGATGAAAGCCTCACAAAGTTCTGGGAATTGGAGCAAATTCCTGTACCAAGTAATTTACTAACTGAAGAGGAGATTTTATGTGAGGCTCATTTCGTCACAAATACATACAGAAATGAAGAAGGTAGGTTTTGTGTGACGTTACCCCTTATTTCCGAACCTGATTGTTTAGGTAATTCAATGAAACAAGCTAAAAGACAATTTCTAGCCACCGAGAAGCGCTTAACAAAAAATCCAGAGCTTAAACAGTTATATTCTAACTTTATAAAGGAGTATTCTGAACTAGGACATTTATCAGAAATTAGCCAAGTGCCAGAACCGTCATATTTTATACCGCATCATGCAGTCTACAAGCCAAATAGTGAATCAACCGCTCTAAGAGTTGTTTTCAATGGCAATGCAAAATCAACATCATCTTATTCAATCAACGATTTGCAAATGGTAGGTCCACATATTCAGGATGACTTATTCAATATTTTGTTAAGATTCAGACAGTATTCTTATGTAATTTCAGGGGACATAGAAAAAATGTACAGACAGGTAGAGATGCAAGACGATCATCGTAATTTACAAATAATATTATGGCGCGATTCTGTAACTCAACCACTTAAGCTTTTAAGATTGAATACGGTCACTTACGGCTATACTAGTTCAAGCTTCTTAAGTACACGCTGTTTGTGGCAGATAGGCGATGAGTGCACCGACACTAAAATAAAGGAAATCATTCAAAAGGACTTTCTGGTTGATGACCTCTTGACCGGAAGTGACGACGGTGACGAATTATTATTTATTAAGCAGTCCGTCGAAGCTGCATTGCGTTCGGGTTGTTTCAATCTACGTAAATACCGATCTAATTTACCGTCAGTCTTATCAAATCACACTCAAGGCGATCAAAGGGATTTAACTATAAGTTCATCGTCTCACACACTAGGTGTTGGATGGAATCCTAATGATGATATTATTCATTTTCCGTGCAACTATAAAAACAGAACGGAATTTCCAACAAAACGAACTATATTATCCGACTCCTGTAAAATATTTGATCCATTCGGTTTGTTGAGCTTACTAACAATTATACCTAAAATTCTCATTCAGAAATTATGGCTCGAAAAATTGGACTGGGACCAACCAGTGCCAGATCAAATACGGGAACATTGGAACAATTTTGTTAATAATTTAAAGTACCTTTGCACTCTTAGCATACCTAGGCAGGCACTATGTAAGAAATCTGTGTATACAGAGCTACATATATTTTGCGACGCGTCCTTTGCTGCAATGGCCACCACTGTTTTTGTAAAATCCGTGAACGAGCAAGGTGACGCTACTGTTCGTCTTTTATGCGCCAAGGCTAGAGTAGCCTCTGTGAAGCCGACGACAATACCTCGGCTAGAACTATGTGCATGTTTGCTTGGAGCTCAACTCTCGGCCGCCGTGTGTCGCGCTTTGCGATGTGTCATTCAGCGCAAGATATTTTGGACGGACTCCACTATAGCACTATCCTGGCTAAGTATGAGGTATGGCAAATTAAAAACGTTTGTAGCTAACAGAGTAAGTGCAATTTTAGAGCTTACAGAACACAATGTTTGGCGTCACGTTCCAACTGACCAGAACCCAGCGGATCTAGCTACACGCGGTCTAGACGCAAGTAAAATCAAGGAATGTGATATATGGTGGAACGGACCAACATTTTTAAAGGAGCCTGAGTCAGAATGGCCCTCTATGTTTAAAAATAATTCTTCTAATATTTTCAAAGATTTGCCTGAAATAAAAACAAACGTATATACGAGTAGCGTGGTAGGCACAAACCAGCCCGCAATAGATTTCGATAGGTATTCAAAATTAAGTTTTTTGCAACGCACATTTGCTTACGTCTTAAGATTTATCAATAATTGCAAAGGAAAAGGTAACAAGCGCATTGGTATGTTACAGCCTGAAGAACTTTCGAATTCTTTTAGGTATTTAGTTAAATTGTCACAAGAGGAATCCTTTCAAAAGGAATTGAACATTCTTCGTTCACACAAGTCGCTCAACTCTAAGAGCAATATTCTATCGCTAAGTCCATTCTTGGAATCTGAAGGTAATATTATACGAGTTGGAGGGCGTTTAGACAACTCTAATTACCCTTATAATAAACGTCACCCCATGCTACTACATGCAAAACACAAACTTGCTAAGCTATTATTTCAACAGGAACATTTTCGACTTCTTCACGCTGGTCCTCAGCTTCTGTTGTCATCAATCAGAGAATTAGTCTGGCCAATAGGTGGCAGAGATTTAGCTCGCACCACGGCCAGGCAGTGTGTTGTGTGTAGAAGGGCCAGTGGTAACACATCTGCTCCAATGATGGGTATGTTACCTAAAGAACGAGTAAATCCAGGTTTTCCATTTGCTACTACCGGTGTCGACTTTGCCGGACCTTTCCTTATCACTGATAGAAAAGGCAGAGGTTGTAAAATTGGTAAATGCTATTTATGTATATTTGTTTGCTTTAGATATAAGTGTGTTCATCTTGAAGCAGTTAGCGAACTATCCAAGGACGCATTTATTATATCCTTTCGTCGTTTTATCTCTCGTAGAGGCCGCCCAGTTGAGATTTTCTGCGACAATGGACGTAACTTTGTTGCCGCCTCAAAGGAGATAGGAGAGTTTCTTACCTCTCATGCTGATGACATTGTAGGCTACACATCAGGAGAAGGTATCAAATTTAATTTTCAACCGGCTTATGCACCACATTTTGGGGGTCTTTGGGAATCAGCTGTCAAATCAGCCAAAAGCGTGGCAAAACGTATATTTAGTAATACTCACTTAACTTTTGAGGAATTGGCAACCCTCTTTTGTCAGGTAGAAGCCGTCCTCAACAGCAGACCCATTTGTCCGTTATCCTCTTCCCCCAACGACCTTAACCCATTAACCCCAGGGCATTTCCTTATTGGAAGGCCGCTTATGTCGCTTCCGTCACCAGATCTAGATGATGTGAGTTCGAGCAGACTGAATCGATTCCAACGGCTCGAACAACTGAGACAACATTTTTGGAAACGGTGGCAGACCGAGTACATAGCCGAACTGCAGCAGAAACACAAGTGGCGCACTCACAACCGGCCAATACAGGAAGGAGACTTGGTGCTCCTGAAGGACGATAACTCTCCTCCTATGCAATGGAAGCTCGGGCGCATAACTTCAACCTTTCCAGGGAAGGATGGCATAATTCGAGTTGCTGAAGTCAAAACTACCACAGGCACTTACCGACGAGGAGTCAAGTATCTTTGCCCACTGCTTGAGCCTGCAGATGACCACCGTTTGGAATCCGACGCTTCCAAGGCCCCCGATTATGTTCCGGCGCTTCACTAGCACGCCAGAATGTGTGAAGCTACCCCGTCGCCTGCGCACCGCCGGCGACCGCCCCCGCTCGCCAGAGACAGGGACGACGCCGCTACGTTAATACGTGTGCTTACATTCTATACTTTTACTTCTAGATCTATCATTATTGGAAAGAACATCATTAAATTCAAAGTATAATCAAATTTGGAGTCAGATTATTCATTCACCTAACACGAAAAGGAACATGTTTATGGACTTTTGACGATGGTTGTACTCGGCTCGCTACTTCTATCACGGGGTGTAAAAGCCCTTCGAATAGCGTTCATAGATCGATCCCTTTCCCAATCATTTCTATGACACCCATCGTTCCTTGAGTATCATAGAATATGTCCTCGCATAGTCTATGGCTAATCCTGTCATTATGTTTCTATGTAACCCTTCTCCTGCAGCCTATTATGTTCATTAGGCTTTCTCTCAATAGAGGATGTCCCATAATCCGATTTAGTTCCGTTTTGCACTGGTCCCGCTTTGGTATACTCCAAAATGTCTACAAGGCGCTTGCACGATATCAAAATCCGGCGACTGTTACAAGGAAAAGTGTTAACTTCTTTTGTGTTGGCAGAAACTCCACCACACGACCCTAGGGCGGGTTATAGGCTGCTGCATGTATGTATACCTACAAGAATATTTGGAATCTTGGACACTTGGTTCTCTTCTCCTCTTAGTTCTTTTACCGTAGGTTTCTATTGCTAAGAATCAATAAAAAAAAATACTTTCCGAAAATTTACTGATACTATATCGATTTAATATCCCGTATCTTCCTCAGTTTTGGGATAGGTACTAAACTTATAATCATATTCCCGTTCCATTAGTTGGCTTAATTGACCTCAATAACTAAAATATATATAATCCCTCCATAGCCGTAGGGCTTCAGGGACCTCTCTGATCACGTTTTAGGTACAAGAACCATTAGTTAGTCTACGACCTAGATCAAGGCTGTCAATCCTACTAACATTATACTTGATTATAGTGTCTATGTGTAAGTGTGTATGTGTGTTTGTCCTCACCTCACGCCGCAACGGCTGAACGGAATTTGATGAAATTTGGCATACAAATACCTACTATAAGTCCTGGAATAGATAATAGGATACGTTTTATCCCGTAAAGTGTAATGGTTGCTGTGGGATAGTAGTGAATGCAATTGATACGGGCATATTAGACCAACACTGACAATATTTTCTTGTAATATAAATATAGAGCCTTACGGCAATTTGCCAAATTAACCCTGTCATAAGCAATGACAATCCCTAATTTGAACAAACTTACCTGATTTAGAATATTTCATCGCCATGGAATATCTGAGCTGCGTGACGCCAACTAATGTCTGTCAGCGAGGAATGGCCTATTAAAACCTCCCCTGTGACTTAAAGGGAATATTTAAGTGGCTGGTGACAGTGACGTCGCAGTGGCGACACGGAATAGGGTAGTATATAGGTACTATATAGTTAGCGTTTGTTTGTTTGTTAAATTAGGTAGCGTCGATCTCCGGTGTCAGGGTTTGCTAGGCTGCCCAAGGCCCCTGACGTGGCTTAATGTTTAATAACTAGTTAGGTATATATATTTTTTGTAAGTAGGTACATGCTGGAACTGGGATCAAGGTTTTGAACCCGGTGCTTTTGGTTTCGCTCAGCGTATAGTCAGACCTCTCAAGCATCACGTGAGTAAGAATTTTCTGTCCAGTGTTCTGTGACTATAGTGTGAATTTTTCCAATCGTTTACGCGCTCGATCAGGTCAACGTAAACTTCGAATTGTATGAAATAAGAGCAGCGCCATCTACTGTCAGTCATCGGAATCAAAATTCGTGAGTGCAAGGTTTTTTACTTCGTTGCGATCGACCATCGAATAATCACTAAAAATAAGGTGATCGTAGTGAGCGTTAGTGATTGGTCGCTGCAAGCGTTATGCGAGTGCGAGTTCCAATTTGGACAGCTCGAGAAGTAAACTTTTGCGTTTACGAGAAGTTCTCACTTACATTGTTGCAGTGAAAGTTGAGTGAAGGCAATTGTTTATATTACTTTTAATTTGAAAGTAACAATAAAAAACTGGACGGTTTACTTATCTTGGAGGATTTTTGCGCCCTCTAAGGCACGAGACTGCACTACACTCACATCACGGCGTTTACATTCAAACTAATTTGGAAGCTTTAAAACAGAAAATAATTGTAGCTCTATCCTTTTCATTCGCGAGTAATTTAATATTCTTCGCCTCTCTCTGGGAATGAGACAAACGAGACCGACCGTCTTTTGTTTTCAAGTCGCATCGCCATCCACGTTCGCACCAGTGTAAAGGGGAAGAATCACTTCCCAATAGAGGAGTAATAACTGAAAGAAGCCTGTAAATTGTTTGGCAAGGCACGGAGCGGGCATTTTCCAGTTGGATTTCTCTTGAGACGGCTGCACTCCGATTGAACACGAGCTTGGATTGTAAATAGGTGGTTACGGGCTTACGGGGTTTGGTACGAGATGATTTTTGGGGTCCGTACCCAAAGGATAAAACGGGACCCTATCACTAAGGGCCGTATTAATAAATGAACCTCAATAGCGCTACCAAGTGCGCTATCAGCTGATCCACACTCAATGGTAATCTACATCTTGAAATCGTTGCTATTTAATAAATGGATATTGAGATGTAGCACTGGCTACTAGATACTGTCTTGTAGGTATATGTCAATTGTGTCATAATCGGGTAGCACTTAACCGCTGAGTGTCATTTATTAATTTGCCAGATATCATGTAAGTTTCGGTTCCTAATCTACAACTTAAGATGTATATATTAAATAGAACGAAATGGCAAGTGCACACTGAAGATAGCTCTCAGAGCTAAGTTTGATTTATTAATACGGCCCTAGGACTTGTCCGTCCTTTCGACTGTGTGTCTGTCTGTCTGTTCGTCTGTCACGAGGTATCTCACGAACCGTGATTAGTCAGACAGTTGAAATTTTTACAAATTACTATGTATTTATGTTGCCGCTATAACAACACCTTTGTGGCAATATACCGTTACTGTCTTACCACAACTGTCTTGTTTTGTCACAATTGTCTTTTTCTAACTCAATAACAAATTCACAAGTTAAATAACTAGGAATGCTAAGATTGAGTAACACAACGCAACTGATATGTCGAAATTGTCGAACGAAATTTTAGAAACATCTGTTTACCTCTGTTCTAAAGTTTTGTGGTAAGACGGTTAGTGATACTTCTTCTAGCTAGGGTGTTAATAGGTATTCTGTAACTTATGATCACTCGCGACGAAGACTACCAGGTTGATGTTCATGATGTGCAAACCCACAAAAGTGTGTCAACGTTGCGATAGCTTACTGACTGCGTGTCTTTAGCCCAAATATCTACAAGGAAATACGTACATTACTAACCGACCTAGACAGACATAGCAGAAGCCAGCGGGCGATTTATTTCACGGTGCAGTGGACAGGAATCTAGCTCTTAGTGGTGCCGGTCTAGCTCAGATTTGAGATAAAACCCGAGATAAAACGTCAAAAGATTTAAACAATAGTAATTGAACAGTTGAATCTAAATATTTTCTCCACAAATCGACATCTAACCCTCGCTTTTTCTAACTCAATAACATAATATACCCAATTAAAATAATTCGAAATGCCAGGATTGAGTAAGATAACGCGACTGATAGACGTCGATTTTGTGGAATGAAATTTTAGAAACATCTGTTCAACTTATGTTTAAATCTTTTGTGGTAAGATAGCTAAAGTTTCACCGCTTTATTTGGGTGGTGAAGATGTAATATTACTGGGTCATTTTCAAATTTTTTGTACATTTTGTCATGCGAAGACGTCCTTGTGAGTAATGTATTCAAATAATACATTTAGATGATAAATACTGTATTATCATGCAAAAGAAACATTTTTTCTAATTGGGTATAACAATAAGTATTGTAAAATTATGTTTATTAATCAAAATAAAGTAGTTTGTTTATTAAGACTCATAAAATTCCCATACAAAATTTCTTGTCCTCAATCACAAGTGCGTTACAAAAATCGATATTAAAACAAAACTCGTTACATATTCACATTTTTAAGTGCAGCAGTATCTTTATGACTATAATTATGATATTAATTAAATTTAATTTGAGTAAATAACATAATACTTTTTATAAATAGCGTCGCCATATATATGTCTCAATTATCTTCATTTTTGTTATTCCTTTTTGTAGCATCAATAATTAGTAAATTATATTTTTTCAAACTGGTAACATTTGTATTTACGAACGTCAAATCAAATGCCAAATATTATCTGTGGGCCATTTAGTCAGCGTGCGCCACCAACGAAACCAAGAGTTTTGGCGGGAATCCGATAGTGAGACGTTGTTGGTTTTGTATTATTAGCTCAAACTTGTGTTTCTTCGAGTGTTAATGTGTAATATTGGTGGAATATTAACCATTGAGTGTTCGTTAACGTGCACGAGTGAAGGCGAATGATATAAACTCAAAAAGCGTGTCATTTCGCATTTTTTCCAAAACTCCCAGGAAGTTTCAGTAAAGCATCCACTACTTTACTGAATCGTGACTGACGATGTAAATAATGGACTTGACTACTTGACCACGATTGCTATAACATTGCTGTGACTTTCTTAATGTGTAATTAAGAAATACTTAAAATAAAATACTTGACACTGGCTATATGCACAAACCGTGCGAAGCCATAAATAAAACAAAAAAAAAAAATAAAAACGAAACCAAGGAGTTTTGGCGGGAATCCGATAGTGAGACGTTGTTGGTTTTGTATTATTAGCTCAAACTTGTGTTTCTTCGAGTGTTAATGTGTAATATTGGTGGAATATTAACCATTAAGTGTTCGTTAACGTGCACGAGTGTAGGCGAATGATATAAAAACTCAAAAAACGTGTCATTTCGCATTTTTTCCAAAACTCCCAGGAAGTTTCAGTAAAGCATCCACTACTTTACTGAATCGTGTTCGTGACTGACGATGTAAATAATTGACTTGACTACTTGACCACGATTGCTTTAACATTGGTGTGACTTTCTTAATGTGAAATTAAGAAATACTTAAAATAAAATACTTGACACTGGCTATATGCACAAACCGTGCGAAGCCATAACAAAAACAAAAAAAAAAAAAACGAAACCAAAAGTGTAATTTTTGGTGCATCGTGTTTTTTCAACAATTAATTGATCATTTTTGTTTCCCAGCCATTAAAATAACGGTAAGTATAATCAACACTAGTTTAACATTACTATAAAGTATCATTTTTACCAATTGCGAAATTAAAACTGTGAAATTCAATTAATGTTATTACACGTTTAAAACTTTGGCGGTTATAATTCAACACGTGGGTTGATTTCATTTTTGTTGCCATTTCGTTACTTTTTTTGTTACGTAACAATACTGATGTAACAAAAATGAAATAAGGCCAGTGTCATACAGTGGGTACCTAAGTAATTTATTGTTTTAATATTTTACCAACTTACAAAACTGAGGAGGTTCTATGTTCGTTTCTATGTTTTGTGTGTATGCCCACCGATTTTTTCGTCCATAATGGGTAGTTTGCTTTATTAAGAAAAAATATCATTGTAAAAATGTTATTTATTGAGAACTACTTCAAGTCATATTATTTGTATAATAAACCACCCACCAACCACCACCACCACGTGGTTAATAAATTTACATTATAAGTAATTATACGTTTTATCGTACTAATACCCAACGATAGTTATTTTATTGAGACTGATTACAAGACTTGCTGCAATAAAACGGACTGATTGATGACATTTATTAATAAATCTTAAAAATATTTTTCGTTGTATTATTTTTACCCCCTGTGTGCAACAGTCCTAATATTTCCTTTTTGTTATTTTTTGTGACAGTGTTCATTTTGGTTACGGTTTTCATTTTGGTTTCATTTTTGTAACTTGTACAAAAAATTTGAAAATGAACCTACTTTAAAATGCCTCTACTTACAGGTGTGATAAATAATGGTCGGTATTATTATAATGATAAGTATGATAATGCGCCACGCGTCTCCACACTACATGCTTCCCAGCTGCATTTTAATCTTTCAATATTTCTGCGTCTTACTTGCGTTACAGAAGCATCCGCAAGGGGTTCTCACGGACCCAATAGCCGGGATAGTATATAAGACAGTACAGTCCGATATCTACTGGGTCCGTGAAAACAAAGTTGAGCCAGCTTCAATCGTGACGGTACTGTGCAGACAGTAGAATGTATACTAGTACCCAACTTATAAGGCGCGTCGTGAATCTTCGTTCGCGCAGAAAAGAAAGTATGGTCCGAAGATTAACGAAAGAATGCTTAAAACTTACAATCAACCTAAAATCACTATTGTAAGGTTCATAATACACTGCAGCTGTTAGTTCCATCTCACTCTAAGCTCGCTAAGATGGCGGCGCGGCTGCCGACCAATAGCGGTCAATAGCATTTCCCGCCCTTTGAAAATTCATCTTCTGCGCAGGTACATCGGTAAGCCATATCAGTTGGGTACTACTGTACGCGGTTGATGGCTGCGCCCGTCTAGCTACTGGGACCGTGAAAATCATGCCTAATTCTAAGCACGAGTCAGTAACTTCTACCAGTAAACCTCTGGCTTGTCGAAACAGTTGTACCAAAAACAGCCAGTAACTTTGCAAGTTAAAATTTTAGCGGAAACTGTTTGTTCGCTGCTAGGGTTGTCACAATCGCTTATTTAGGTGAATAACCGAATAAATTTAAGTTCGCGTTTAATTTCGTTAAGTTAGGAATGGCTTAAATTCGAACGTTTCAATTAGGAATGCTTATAAGAATTAAAAAAAAAGAAATTAAGGAAGAAAAACTAAAAAGACAATTTCGGAATGTTTAATTGTTTTATTCTTTCAGGATTCCGCAGCCAAATTAATAAAATGTTGAATAAATAATTATCTTACGTACCGACCTACGTATTTCTGTACACTTTTCTCAAAGGCTCATTTCCATTCAAAACCAGCATTATAATAAACTATTGCTATGATCTAAATAAACTCTCTTCAAATCTGCATTTATGTATTGTATCTTCTATTTATTTATTTCATAAAAGTAAGTGACAGCCCTATCTTCCGATTGCGCTGGCCCGAGGCGATCCGCATGCTGCTTGTACGGCTGTCTGCGGCAATGCGTTGCTGATAGCTCTTTACGGAGAACCAGGAAATACTCCATGTAGAGTTGTTAACCCAGTATAGAGATCCTACTTCCTACTAATATTATAAACGCGAAAGTTTGTGAGTATGGATGGATGGATGGATGGATGTTTGTTACTCTTTCACGCAAAAACTACTGATTTGATTTTGATGAAACTTCACAATAACATAGCTTACATATCAGAATAACACATAGGCTACAATTCATAAAAATATATTATTGTATATTATCCAAACGCGGGTGAAACCGCGGGGCGCAGCTAATACAAAATAGTTCTTTGAACCAAAAGATATCCAAATCTTCAGCTTCTTTGGTGTTGTCCATGTGGAAACGGCTACTCGTTTGCCATTTTGTTTGGTAACTTTTATGTAAATAAGTCATTTTATTCTAACGTTAGATAACTTATAGAGATATGCATGGTTCTAGTTTATTTTAACGTCAGAATTTTTCATAAATATTCGACAACTCTGCGGTCCAGCTCGACTCGAACCTCGCCAAATTAGTGTTACATTTCGGGACTTTTGCTCCATTGTCTATGTCTGTAACTATTAGCAGTAAAGTATCTGGGGGCACGGCAGTGCCCCCGCCAAGTCTAGCAATTTATATATCTTGGGATTTTTAAGGTAGGTAAAATAGGCAAGTTCACATTTAAATGACAAAATATACTGGTCTTTAAACAAACCTGGATGATTTATGTCCTACTAGTAAGTACAAACGAATTCAATCCGCGAAAGTATTAAGTAGGCTATAAATAATATTTTTGTATAAGGCATCTTCTAGCTCGATGTACAGTTGGAAGGAAAGTATTTTTTTCAGTTATTTTTAACCGAAAAGAAAACAACTATTCAACAAAAGGTCGCGCCGACCATTCTTTCGCCGTAGTTACGAACTTCGCAATTAAGGCAAAGTTTTTCGGCGACAATGGACGAATCAGTTTTAGTTCGGTCTGCGAGGTAATGTTGCCACAGAGATATTTCTTCGTAGGATCAAATTTATCCTTTTGGATCAGTGGGATTTGTTGACATTTTGGTAGCTTACAAAAGTATACAGAGAATACTTGATAATTGTCTGTTTACCTACTTGAGACAATATTATTTAATCTCAGATACCTATTATGTTATGTAAAATAATAATGTGTTATGAAAGAACAAATCGAATCTCTAAATGACCTCACGAAAATGAATCCACTATTACCTATTTTTAGATCCAAGAAGAAGTTGGCTTCCAGAAATGGATGGTATACGGCCGTGCCTTGGTGTAGCATAGCTCGAATTGGGAGCACTGCTGTGCCGTGCCCCCAGATTGAGAATAATGTGCTCTCCTAATAAAAAACAAACGCTTTACCCTTGCAATCAATTCCATTTACCCCGGAGACTGGGGACGACCCGATAAGCTGGCAGCACAGCTCCAAAATTAAAACCGAGTTATGCGAAAAGTTGGCTCATAGTGAGAAAAAAATGTCTGTCCCCGACTTCGGTAATTTATTCATAATGGTGTTCGTGTCGTTTCGCTTTAGAGGATGTTTTCCTGTGCCACCGGTAGGATAATTTAATTTTAATATTATTTTTACTGGCTGGTACAAAAACAAGAAATATTTAAAAAAAAAGTTTGAAAAAAAATTACTTGCTAACAAAAGTACCTAAGATTATTATGTTAAAGGAGTCTGTGCATGATCCAGTGGTGACGGTTCAAATTTTTAATCACTAGTGCCTTTAGAGTCTTTGACTGCACCTACTAAGTACTAAATTATATCTGTCTGTCTACGAATAAGGATCCGAATGCGTGCGATTTACGCATCTACAATTAAACTTAATTTTTGGAAAGTTTAACACATACATTTTCTCTTGATGGTGCCTATTCCAAATTTTTCCTCCACTGTGAACTAAAATGCCGGCAGTGAATAGGTTACCACACGCTAATGGTGCGTCGCACCACTAACTGCAATGTGTCCGCAAATGTGTGGCTTTCAATCTACGTAAGCATATAAGTATAGGACTTTTCATTTGGAATTGGATTGAGCTTACGGTTTTTTAATCGTATTTTCGGTTCAATTTGGTTTACGGATCAGTGGGAGACTGGGACGAATGCAGCTTTCTTTGATAGATGCTGTGAGAAGCAATTTTTGCCAATTTTAGATGTCGCAAAGACTTTTGATAGGGTACACCTTGACAGTTTTATCGGCAAGTTGCTATCATACTGTATAAATGATAGCTTATATGTATGGATATCGAATTTTGATGATAACGTTGCAATAGGAGTGGTTCTTATTAGCTACTTGTCTAGTCAATTAGCTATCAATGTTGGAGTAACGCAGGGGTCAGTACTTTCCTTCTCTATATTCGTATACTATGCGATATCAGGAAGTAACGTGAGATGTATTTTGCCTGCTAACACGTAACAAAGCCTTTAAATAACATCTATTGTACAAAAATTGGTGTCGTAAAGGCTTGAGGAAAATACAAAATGTTTCTCCAACGTGCATCTTCACATGAAGCTACTAAGCAGAACCACTTAACTACTACTTGATTGCCGTACCGTGCTATTTTCCGCACCATCCCGCATTTTTACATCCGGAGCAAAGTGGAGGCAGAAGGCAAAGCGAGGTCGCTGGTCACAAAACGTTGGAGCGACAGTAAGGACGTTCAGCTTGCTTTATGCGTCTAGCGTCTAACACACGACGATGTGAGTACCGCTTACATACATATAATTTCACAAACACATCATACCCAGACCAGCAACGAATATTTGTGGATCGCACAAATATTTGTCCCAGGCGGGAATCGAACCCGCAACCCCTAGCGCAGCAGCCCGATTGCTCAGCCACTACACCAAACGAGTCGTCAAATGTTTATATTGCATCGTTGTCAACTAAGTCCTTTTCTAGACTATTACTTATGCGTATTATGTCTTGCTTAGTGACATTAAAGTCTGACCAGGGTAGAGATGACTGATGCCAGGTAGGAAGGAACTTGACAGCCGCGCAGAGGTTCATCTCAATTACAACCCAAACTGGGTACATTTTCATTGAATTTTTGACCTAAACCACAGAATGGAAGATGATAGAGGACGAATGTTCCTTACTAACGACTAACGGCTGAATCAGACAAACTACCTCAGCGAAACTGTACGCGAAGCAATAGCGTCGTCCGCGTTGACACTGATTGGGTACTCAATAGGTCACCTAACACCCTCAAAATGTCATACGAACTCTCGAACTGTCATCTCGCTTTAATTTTAAAAATAGAGAGTGCGCTTTTTTCTAGTGTATTAGTAGGTATTCTGCCTAAACGCTCATCCATGCAGTCAAACACAGTAAGTTATAAGTTGTAAATTATATAACATTTTTGTTTCGCATATCTCAAGATCGCCCATACTATACTATCCTGTATGAAACTGGTCAAGGGATAGTGGGGAACGTCCATTAGCCGTACAGGCGTTCGATCCTCTAAGTCTTAGAGAGTTCAACCGTATTTGAATCCAATCCAAACGGGGCCGAATGGGTGGAAATACCTTGTGAATGGCGTGGAATATTTTAGTATCGGCCCTTGTCAGTTACAACTTTAAATATAGATTGGATCTCTGCAACATAGATTTGAGTTCAACTTTCATATTTTATGAGAAGAGAACCAACGTTATGTATGACTGCACTGTGCGACAGCAGCAGCAGATCAGCCATAAAAATACCAGCTGCTGCTGCTCCTAGTAGTTTTTAGGTAAGTACCTATTGTATATTTCTGTTGCCGCTATAACAACAATTACTAAAAAACAGAAAAACAAAATAGGTATACCTATTTAAGGGGGCTCCCATACAATAAACGTGATTTTTTTGCCGTTTTCATAGATAATGCTAGGAACCCCTCGTGCGCGAGTCTGACTCGAACTTGGCCGGTTTTTTGTTACTTGGATACTTTGAGTTTTTCTTGTAAGATTTATGTATATGTACAATTTTAATTTAGTCATCTTCGCTTCTTATCTCAGTGTTGTAGACAATTTTTAATGGTAGGTACCCGTAGTAATTAATTCAATTAATAAGTAGTTAGACTACATCACGGCATCTAGCTGGCTAAGCCACGGAAATCGTGGGCTAAGCTTACCAACACGATAATCCAGTATTACAAATAAATACTGCGTTGTACTAAACCCAGCTGTATTTTACTATAGCCACCATTATTACGAAAACAAATAGCAATTTTGTATAAAATAAACTGTCCGCACTGATATGAATGAATGGATACACCACAATGGTAATTCCACTGCAAAAATGAATTTCGCCGCGCCAGCTCTCCGCTGGAAATATTTCACCTGCCAACATTGAAATTAAAGCTTTGTGACTTTATAATATTTTTTGTAAGCTCCCTCTACCCGTGGTTTTTTCACCTCGCAAAGAAATACCCAAACCGAAACTTCCCATACTTAATATATAATATATAAATTACGTGTCACGTTGTTTGTCCGCGATGGACTCCCTAAACTACTGAACTGATTTTAATCAAATTTGCACACCGTGTGCAGTGTGATCAAACTTGAAAGATAGGATAGCTTACATCTCAATTTATAGTCGCAATAACAAAATCCTTAGCCACAGCAACGCATGGCCGTGTCTGCTAGTATAGTATAATTCTTGTTCAGATCATTATCATTATCATCATCATCATCATCATCATCATCATCATCTCCCCTATCCCCTCATTGCTGAGCACGGGTCTCCCCTCCTCCAGTGAGGAGGATTAGGCCGTAAGATTATTTTGTTCAGATCAGCTAATTGGGTTCTTTGGAAAGTCAAAGAGGTTCGGATAGATAAATAAAAATCTTCACTATGCTAACTTCAACTTCAATTTTGTTTGGTTGTGAAACGTGATAGTGTCGACATTAAGCCTCAAAGATTATTAGGCCTCTAAATATACTAAATAATTCAAAAAACAACTTCAAATGATTCACAATGTGCGGTCTTATCAGCAAACAAATCTTTCAGACATTCTTTACCATGGATTATAATACCACAGTTGCGAAGTGAGACAGTGACCACAACACAACACAACACAACAATACACTACATATTTGACTATATACAATATTTGGTAACACAACAGTATCTAGGCTGACAACCACACTTGCGATACCACCGTTGCATACAACAACCACTAGCGAGTAAAACTTAACGATAATCAAGGATTACGAGTATTTTGTTAACTCGAGGTTAAACTAATTATCCACGACTAACCCCTGCCTAAACTCAAATCGCCGATGTTGGTCAGAAAGCTGCGAGCTTAAAGTGGGACTGGGCTGGTCACATCTGCCGCATGTCCGACGAGCTGTGGGCAAAGCTCACTGTTGGCGACAGAGTTTTTATGTCTCTTTTGTAAATAATAGATACTTGGTTTATGGTCGTAACCATGGTAACAGAATAATATGGTATGGATAGGAAGAAAAAATATGGTTTTACTAGAAAGAGTTATTGAGTTGTTTTTATTAATGTGTTAGTTATTTTAGAGTCTTTTATGTAAATATATCTTCGCCTAAACGTTTTCTATTTCTTTGACGAGACACCCGCGCAGCTCACAGTTTCCTTCGAGCCGGATCGGTCGGATATAGGATCTTATTCTGATCGAAATGTTCCGCTCTCCGCCGCGCACAATGGTTACTAGAAGTCTCTCTAGAAAGGAACGCGAACGCCAGCAACAAGAAGAAGGCAATGGAAGGCCTCAAAGTGAACAACTTCGGCCAAATACAGAAACGAATGGGAAGAAAGTTGATGAGACGGGAAATATGGTACAAACGGAACCACATATGGAAAAGGTTTCGCCGCCTCATCACCGATCTGAAAAGACTAGATCAACTAAGAGATCAACGTCTTCTTCTGTACATAAGGCGAAGTTAGAATTGAAGGCAGCCGAGGCAAAGGCAAAGATTCAAATGGAACTCATTGATAAGAAACTCGCCATGGAGCTTGCTGAAATGGATGGTGAAAGCAGCTTCCGATCCGAACGGAATACCCACTATGATGTGGAAGAGTGGATGGAGCGCAGCCCAGAAGAACCGGATGCACCGCCCGCCCCCGACTATGGTAACACTTCGGGCGCGCCGTGCCTACCTGCGTCGAACGACGTCGGTAACGAACATGGGACGGTTCAACTTCTGGCCAGCGCACTGAAAAATTTGACCACAGCCACCAACAAAGATGGCCCGAACGCTAGCCTGTTGAGTCGCATATGCACTCCCCGGGACTTACCAACTTTCACCGGGGACCCCATGGAGTGGCTACAATTTAAACAGGCATACACTGAGTCGACGCAAGTGTGCAACTTCAGCTCGCAAGAGAATCTATGGCGTCTACGAAAGTGTCTACGTGGACCGGCACACGAAGCCGTCTCAGCTCTGCTCATCAGCGCTACGACGCCTGAGATGGTGATGTCGACACTGGAGCTACAGTTCGGCAACCCAGATCTCATCCTGTCAAAAATCATGCTCGATATCAAAAAGCTACATCCGGTATCCCTAGACTACCATAAAGATATCGTAGCATTTTCCGTAAAGGTGCGGAATTATGTGGCTGCAGTCTCCGTGATTGGTCGAGAAGAGTACCTAGTGGCAACTAGTGTTATAACATGTGTACTGTCAAAATTACCCACTGTACTCCTATCAAAATGGGCCGACTACAGTTACCCGCTGATCACTCAAGGTAAGAGACCGACACTGCACACATTAGCTGAGTTTTTGAATGTCGAAGCTGTGAAAATGAATTCTTTGGCATTGTTAAACACACACAGCCCATTTGAAAACAGTAATTATCGACGGAAACACCCAGAGCCTACATTTACTCGCTCACATACGCTGTTAGTAAATGACAAAGATGGCGTCGATAAGAACTGTAATTACTGTCGTGTATCTAAGCATAAGATCACTGACTGCAAGAAGTTTATTAAGTCACTATGCCGAGATAGATGGACTTACATTAAAAGGAATAGGCTATGCTATAAATGCCTACTATCCACGCACGG
Source organism: Hylaea fasciaria (assembly GCA_905147375.1). Classification (NCBI taxonomy): domain Eukaryota; kingdom Metazoa; phylum Arthropoda; class Insecta; order Lepidoptera; family Geometridae; genus Hylaea; species Hylaea fasciaria. Next base: position 8,791,895 of record LR990211.1, on the reverse strand, counting down.
CAGAGATACCTGCCCGGCCGTTGTATGCGACGTGAATAAATGCGGGCTGCCGCACCATCGCCTGCTACATTACAGCAATAGCGCGAGCAAGAAAGGTAGCTCTCAAGAACGAGACGAAGATAATGTTCGTGAATCCACCAAGCTTCAACCCCTTGAGAGATGTCCGCAGCCGCAGCCTGAAAACGTAGTTCACATCAATTCGCAGACGGACTGTAAAGTGCTCCTGAAAGTCGTACGTGTTAATCTACATGGACCTAACGGTGAAATTAGTGCGTATGCGTTATTGGATGACGGGTCTACAGTGAGTCTCATCAGTGCCGGTCTGACAGCGCGGTTAGGGTTGCGCGGAAAGCGCGACACTATCCATGTACTCGGTGCGTGGGAAAACAATGATCTCGTCTGTGAAGCTGAGGTGGTGCGTCTGCAGATGACAACCTGTGAAGGAAATAAACATGAACTTAATGCGCGTAGTGTTAAAGAGCTGAATTTACCTAAGCAATATTTGTGTACTGTTGATTGTAGTAGCTATAATCATCTCAGCAATTTAAACTTAGGTTTTTGTAATGAGAATGTAAAGCCAGATATTCTAATTGGTCAAGATAATTACCATTTGTTACTGCCTTTAGAGACGAGGGTAGGAAGGCGTAACGAACCCTGTGCAACACTCACTCCTCTCGGCTGGTGCATCCACGGAAGGGTGCCGGTGGCGTCATCGCAGCGTCACTCCACGCTCTTGATCAGGGGGAATGCCCAGGTAGCTCAGGATGATGACAGACTCGTGCTGCAACAGCTGCACGATGAGGTAAGAAAGTCATTTACTTTGGAGTCAATGGGTATATCTGGCAAACCTCGCCAGAACGCTGATGATGTGCGTGCTCTGGAACATCTGGAAAAAACATCAAGATTAGTTGATGGTAGGTGGCATGTTGGACTTCCATGGCGCGACCCTAGCTGTACAATGCCTGACTCTAAGCCGAACGCGGTAGCTAGGTTGCGAGGGGTAGAGAGGAAGATGAACCTGAATGAAGGCTACGCACAGAGGTATAAGGAGAGAGTCAAACATCTGTTCGATAATGACTTTGCTGAGGAGGTATCTGACACTACTGAAGTTGCAAGAACATGGTACTTGCCTCATTTTGGAGTTGACAACCCAAATAAAAAGAAACTGCGTTTAGTGTTTGATGCAGCATCGAAAACTAAAGATTTGTCGTTAAACGACTATTTCTATAAAGGTCCAGACTTGCTTAGTTCTTTGCTAGGAATAATGATGAGATTTCGCGAGCATAAGATTGCGATTGCTGGAGATATAAAGGATATGTTTTTAAGGGTGAAGATCCTATCTGAGGATCAAGACGCATTACGGTTTTTATGGCGTGACGATTCAAATTCCCCCATTAAAGCTTACAAGATGACGTCACTAATTTTTGGTGCGAATTGTTCCCCATTCGTAGCTCAATTCGTCAAGAACAAGAACGCGCAGCGTTTTGATGCAGTGATGCCGTCAGCTGTTGAAGCAATAGTCAAGCAGCATTATATGGACGATTATGTGGACAGCCAGCCGGACGTGGCGACGTGTAGTAATCTGGCGAATGATGTGAGTAAAATACACAAGGACGGTGGCTTTGTGATATGTAACTGGCTGAGTAACAGCGCTGAGGTATTAAATAATTTACCAAGTGATTTACTGGCTCCCAGCGCACATAAACTGAAAATAGGTCAGCAACTGGATGGTGAACGAGCCCTAGGACTTTTATGGTACCCTGAGGATGACACCCTAGGCTTTGATGTTTCGTTCAAAAGAATTCCGTCGGAGATATTAGATGGAAAGCGACCTACCAAAAGGGAGGCATTAAGATTAATAATGTCGGTATTTGATGTTTATGGATTTTTATCGCCGTTTACTATAAACGGGAAAATCATTTTGCAACTAACATGGAAGGCTAACAATAATTGGGATGACGCTTTAAATGATGACATTTATGAGAGATGGTTAAAGTGGTTGAATGTTTTAAAGTCAATTGGTGGCATACGCTTACCAAGATGCTACCAGTGTGTACCGAATATGTCAGCAGTAGCAGGTATATCTGATAGTGCTACGCAAAGCGTAGACGAAAGCAGCTGTGGGAGATATAGGGACCTGCAGTTGCATATTTTCAGCGATGCATCGAGCCAAGCTATGTGTTGTGTAGCTTATTGGCGTTGGACTGAAAATAATAAAATTAAGGTTGCATTTGTGTCTAGTAAGTGCCGAGTAGCGCCAGTTAAGTCTACGACAGTGCCCAGATTAGAACTGCAGGCGGCTCTGATGGCAGCTAGGCTAGCTGAATTTATTGAACGGGAGCACAGAATACAACCTACGCGACGTGTCTTCTGGTGTGACTCTACGACAGTACTACACTGGATACATAATAACAAGCGAGATTATAAGGTTTTCGTCGCTCACCGTTTGGGTGAGATTGATGAATTAAGTGACATAAATGAATGGAGATACATACCCACTCACTTGAATGTTGCGGACGTTGCGACCAGAGAGTCATACGATGTGTCAGTGTTTCAGAAGGAGTGGTTTACCGGACCGAGGTTCTTGTCCTGCGGTGAACAGTCATGGCCGGCAGACATCGTGACATCTGGAAGTCCTGAAACAGAAAGTTACAACGCTGAGTTTGTATCAACAATTAGAACAGTGAGTAACGACTTACCTGTACCGGATCCCGGTAGATTTTCTTCGTGGTTGCGCTTGGTGAGAAGTACTGCAGTTATGCTGAAGTTTCTAGATAAATGCAGACGTAGGGTACTTACCAGCGATTGCGTGTTAATGGCTCGCGCTGAAAATCTATTGATTAGATACTCGCAAGCTGAGTCTTTTCGCGATGAAATAGCTGAAATCCAAGTCAATAGAAGCGTCGAAAGAACGAGTAGAATACTGACCTTAACACCATTTCTCGACGAACATAGAGTATTACGATGCCAGGGCCGTATCGATGTCGTCGCCGAAGTCCCCCTCGATGTGAAGCAACCTGTAATACTGGATGGAAAGAATTATATTGCACGGTTGATCGTTCGACACTATCACGTAAAAGCTGGACACGGAAACCAAGAGATGGTAGTTAATGAGTTAAAACAAAAGTACTGGATACTAAAATTGAGACCTACAGTGAAGCATATAGCATCAAAGTGTATGTTATGTAAAATTAGAAAAACTAAGCCTGAGATGCCAAGGATGGGCAATTTACCTGCTGGAAGGGTGGCGCATCACCAAAGGCCGTTCACCCACTGCGGAGTTGACCTCTTTGGACCTATGGAGGTGACAGTCGCGAGACACCGGGAGAAAAGGTACGGTGTCCTTCTTACATGCCTTACGGTACGAGCTGTGCACGTCGAAGTAGTGTCTTCTCTCACTACTGATTCATTGTTGATGGCACTGCGTCGAATGGCCTCCAGGCGTGGATGGCCACAATTTTTATATTCCGACAATGGAACCAATCTGCGAGGTGCGGAAGCAGAAATACAGAAGTCTATACAGGAGCTTGACGAAGAGGTACTGAAACTCACGGCCAGCAATTATGGCACTCAGTGGACCTTTATTCCTCCTGCGAGCCCTCACTGGGGTGGGGCGTGGGAACGGCCAATTAAAAGTGTAAAGACGACGTTAAAGGTTGTACTCAAGGAGCGAGCACCTAGAGATGAAGTCTTGAATACTTTGTTAGCCGAGGTGGAAAACATAGTGAACAGTAGACCTTTGAGTCACGTATCCGTCGAGGCTGGGTCCAAGGAGGCATTGACACCAAATCATTTTTTACTTGGAACTTCATCCAACCTGCCTGTGCTGGGACTTTTTGATGATTCCGATCTATTTTTGAGGAAACAATGGCGTATATCTCAGGCACTTGGAGACATGTTCTGGAGAAGATGGGTACGTGAGATATTACCCGACATGCTCCCGCGTAAAAGGTGGAGCAATGACCAGATACGGCCGTTAGCGGTTGGGGATCTAGTTTTTATTGCCGACTCGGACGTCCCTAGGGGCGTATGGCCACGAGGGGTCGTGCAACAGATATTTCCCGGTAAGGATGGTCGGGTGCGCGTGGTTGCTGTGCGAACCGTTACGGGTACCCTGAAGAGGGCGGTATCGCGAGTCGCCAGGATTCCTATAGAGGAGTGAGTGCTGCCAGCGCAGCACTAGGGTGGGGAGTGTTGGCGACAGAGTTTTTATGTCTCTTTTGTAAATAATAGATACTTGGTTTATGGTCGTAACCATGGTAACAGAATAATATGGTATGGATAGGAAGAAAAAATATGGTTTTACTAGAAAGAGTTATTGAGTTGTTTTTATTAATGTGTTAGTTATTTTAGAGTCTTTTATGTAAATATATCTTCGCCTAAACGTTTTCTATTTCTTTGACGAGACACCCGCGCAGCTCACACTCACCACCGAGTGGACTCCACAGAACGTGAGACGACGTCGCGGCAGGCCCAGGAGGAGATGGCGGGACGAGCTGGACATTTATTGGGAGGATTGGCCGCAGAGATCTTTGTGTCGAGATGAATGGAGGGGGGGGGGGGGGGGGGTAGGGAGGCCTTTGCCCTGCAGTGGGACGACCACGGCTGATAATAAATAAATAATAACCCCTGCCCGCTCCGTGGCTGCCATCTGTCGCTGGAACATGATAGTTGATGGATTTAAATGGATGACATTTTGAACGCTTATAGGTAGAGAGCGACGTCAGTGAAATTCACGAGTGGAGTTTGACCACGCTGTATATAATAGAAGGTTGTCTTTTTACGTTCGCATTATTTATTACATTTTCAGCCCATACTTATCGTCCCACGGCTGAGTAAAGATATCTGTACCCTTTTTATAACTTCTGAATTTGTTGCTTTATGATTTGGATTTCTGTATATTGCTGTATTATTACGGCAATGCACGTTCTAAAAAAATCGAAGCATGTTATTCTTAGCATATAAAAAAACTACTGCCATGCTAATATGACAATGAAATTCATAGATACGTGCCAATTAAGTTTTACTTGCCATCCAACCTACATTGACCATTAGCACATGGATCGTATGATGTAGCTGAACTGAGGATTATGAGGCACATCTTTTAAAGGTAATTGCATGCTATTAAATGTAATCTTCTCCTAATCAACCATTATCTACATTATTTAATGTCTAAACAACATACAACACATATAAACAGAATCGAATAAAATAAATAACTCACCAGCAGCTCCCAGCCTACAACAAACACTGAACTGACCTAAAAATGTGTTCATAATGGATATGTCATTGTTCAGTATCGCATTGTTCATTTTAACCTATTTCGCTGGCACAGGGTTGATTTTGAACTATGACGATTGAGTTGACATCATAGATTAATATATTTCAATTCACTGTTTCGCGCGTTATTTGATTATTTTGTGTGAAGGGATTGGTAAGCTAAATAAAGTCACTGATGTGCCTTGCAAGTAAGGTAATTAATTGAATGTCAGTGAAGTTAGCAGAACATTTTCCAGCAGATCAAAAATAAAAGTGAGTTCTGTTCGCATGCAGGTGAGTTCTATAGTTCCTGATAATTTTCATGTCCGTAAGGATTGAGGAGCCACTTTTGAAAAATTAACAATTTCTAAATGGAATATCACGCAGTTTAAATGTAGGTGTGTCAATAAAATTTGTACTCTAAAGCAGATTTTAGTAGATTTTATGCATAAAAAGTTCTGTTACTGTAAAGGTGGCACCTCAATTCAGCAAATCAGGATTGAGGTGCCATTTTTCAAGTGAATAGAACTGGTTAAGTTATGGATGAATATTTCTGAAAACGCAATATCTTTACGGACGTGCTGTATATTGGTTGCCACCAAACTCTGGGGCTTGAAAGGCTTCAATTTAAAAAGATATATAACATTCAAAGTGGCGCCAAAATCTATAAAAAATCGATTTTAATTTTTTTATTTTTCATTGATATAACTAGTCAATTTACAAAATAAACTTAATGGAAAAAATGTAGATAGTTGGCTGAAATTGTAGCCAGAGAATGAAGTAATAAAACCAAGTGGTTTTTTTGCTGCGACTAATTTTATGTGGCTCCTCAATCCTTACGGTCTGGAAATAATATTTCGCTATAACTACGTGACAACAAAACGAAATCGAACGATGAATATCCCAAAAAAATGTAGATATGCGTACCTTAATATTCATATATAATTTAATCACGCTACGTATCCTATATTGGACAAAACACACAATTTTTTACTTTCTCATACAAATTTTCTTAAGCGGTGACCATAATTTAAGTATGTAACCAGGGATATGGAATCCAAGAACTACTTACGCTTTTTTGTGTTGGACCCGCACTGTTAGTGCAGTCAGCCAGTGTAAACAGCTCGTTTCATAATATAATATCTGGATGACCGAGCTTTGCTCGGTATCTAATTATTTTTTTTTATAAATTGTGTTTTTAGGAAATTCTATTTATGTACGAATTACTAATAAAATGATGAAATATGAATAATATTTTTCAATCTTACCGATAGAATAATAAAAAAATATGAACTGGTTATTTAAAGAAAAAATCATAAAAAAAAACACGGAAAAAACAAATGATTCCTAGCTAGATCGATTTATCGTCCCCGAAACCCCCTATATACTGAATTTCATGAAAATCGTTGGAGCCGATTCCGAGATTCCAATTATATATAATATATATCCATACTAATATTATAAATCTGAAAGTAACTCTGTTTATCTGTTTATCTGTATATCTGTTTGTCTGTTTGTTTGTTTGTTACCTTTTCACGGCTAAACGGCTGAACCGATTTCGATGAAATTTGGTATAGGGGTAGATTGGACCTATGAGACGGACATAGGCTATCTTTTGTCTCAAAAAATAATCTTTAAGGGGATGAAATAGGGGTTGAAAGTTTGTATGGGGAATCCATAATTCCTCAAGTTAGGGATCTGAAAATTCTTATTTAGGCTTTTGGTAAGAAATAAATAAATACGGGTTTCAGCTTTTTTGCAAAATCATCCCTAAAGGGGGAAAAGCAAGGGGGTTGAAATTATGAGGTATTCTTTAGATGCACCCCCTACGGACCACAATAAACGGCTAAACGGATCGTAATTTAAATTGGAAAGTAATTAAGGGGGGAGAGTGCGATGGGAGGAGGGGGAGAAAGGGGTAAAGTGGGGGAAAGGGGGAGTAGATGGTAGAGTGAGGGGAGAAGAGGGTAGAGTGGGGAGAAAGAGAGGGGAGAGCGGGAAGAAAGAGGGGAGAGTGGGGGGAGAAAGCGGACAGAGTGGGGGGAAAAAGAGGGGAGAGTGGAGGGGGGGAAGGAGGGGAGAGTGGGGTGAGAAAAAGGTTAGAGTGGGGGGAGAAAGAGGGGAGAGTGGGGGGAGAAAGCGGACAGAGTGGGGGGGAAAATAGGGGAGAGTGGGGGGAGAAAGAAGGGAGAGTGGGGTGAGAAAAAGGTTAGAGGGGGGAGAAAGAGGGGAGAGTGGGGTGAGAAAGAGAGTAGAGTGGAGAGAAAGAGAGGGGAGAGTGGGGGAGAAAGAGGGGAGAGTGGGGGAGAAAGAGGGTAGAGTGGGGGAGGCAGTGGAGAGTGGGAGTGAAAGAGGGGAGAGTGGGGCTAGAAGGAGGGGAGAGTGGGTGGAAATAGGTGAGAGAGATTGAGTGCGAAATATATAGAAATAGAGGGAGAGGGAGTGAGCGAAGGAGGGAAAGGAAGAGATATAGACGGAGAGGGTGAGGGAAATAAATATAATGGATGAGATGGACAGGGAGAGGGAACGCAAGAGATTGAGAGTGGAGAGGGATATTAATGATAGAAATATAGGGAAAGATATAGAGATATAGGGAGAGGGAAAGAGATGGAGGTAGAGGAAGAGAGATAGAAAGAGCGAAAGAGGGAGAAAGATAGAAAAAGAGCTAGAGAGGGAGAAAGATAGAGGAAAAGGGAGTGAGAAAGAGACAGATATATTCTTACCTATAACTGTTCCCCGCGACATCAATTGATTTTCTAAACAGTTTACATTTTATATAAAAATGCGAATGAAGTTGCGGGTATCAGCTAGTAATATAATAAAAATGTTACGGATCGCTGTCTGTACCTATATGGAAGATATTTGAGAAAAAATTATTATTGGGACCTATAACAAAGCAAATAGCACCCAAAACAAAGATTATTATATTTTTTTCTGTTTGTCTGTTTATCTGTGCGTTTGTGCACGCTAATCTCAGAAAAGCCTTATCCAATTATTTAGATGTGTTTTCACTACTAAGTATATTGTGGTAGATTCAGTTAACATTTAGTGTTTGTTTCATGTCAATCGATTCATAACTAAAAAAGTTATGCCATTTTCATGTAAAGATAAATTATTAACAAGCGACGGTGTTTATAATCTAAAATAAACCAAAAGATATATATGTAGGTATATCCAAAAATACTGCCCAAAGTCATTTTTCCACGCGGACGAAGTCGCGGGCACAGCTAGTATATATATATACAAGAATTGCTCATTTAAAGATATAAGATAGGGAGGTATACATAAGTAGTTTCAATTAGGTAGGTAATACCTAATCTAAATTTACACTATAACCCAACATGAAACTTGGGTGAAAACATGAATGTACCTTCCTACTGATTAGTTTTTTGGTGTATTATATTATTACCTATGCCTACACCCGAGCGTGTGTAATTTAATATTATTATATTTAATGTTAATATTATATACCTACCTATCAGCAAATATAGCACTTGTACAAACCATTAGCCTGGGTTACACAAGAGGAGAAGGTAAGTAGGTAAGTACCTACTTATCTGGAACGCTAACGGCAAAACATGGTGTCATAGTATGCAATTCTCTCCTGTGGTTGTTAGGGTTATACGTACCTACAGCTTGGTACATACAGCTTGGTAAAATATAGTAGAAAATTAAATTAATAGCAGTGCCACTATCGCATGTGTAATGTGTATTGATGAACTGGTAGCCCTCATGGCATAACGGATCAATTTTGATACTTTATAGTAATTAATTTAATTTTAAATGAATGAAGCACCATAAGTACCTATGTAACGACATCACATTTAACATACATGCACAATTGCACACATCATATTATTACGCCTCTTTCCCGAAGGTGTAGCTACTTTTATTATTATTTTTTATTTTCATATTATAAAAACAGAAAATAAAAAAAATACATTTTTTGTATCTATATTGTTCCACTGCTGGGCAAAGGTCTCCCCTATTTCCTTCCACACATTCCAAAAAATATTAAACTACTCTCACTCTCTAGGGCCTAACAACCACGTTTAGGTCCGCTAAGCTGAGCAAATAATAATAATATGACACAGTTTTTGAGCATGAGATGTGAAAACTCATGTACTATTTACGCACGTAAAATAAATTTGTAAATCTATTTATTATAGGTACTCGTATAAAAACCAAAACTGACTGACTGACTGATCGACTAACGCACAGCTGAAACCACTGGGCCTAGAACCATGAAATTTTTCACAAATATTTTGTATGTGTCGTAGGCGTGCAATAAGAAAGGATTTTTGAAAATTCAACCCCTAAGGGGGTGACCGATTATATAATTATTGCATCACTAGCTGCGCCCCGCGGTTTCACGCGCGTTAGGATAATATACGATATATCTTTATGAATTGTAGTCCATGTGTTATTCTGGTATTATGTAAGCTATATTATTGTGAAGTTTCATCAAAATCCATTCAGTAGTTTTTGCGTGAAAGAGTAACAAACATTCATCCATAATTACAAACTTTCGCGTTTATAATATTAGTAGGATAAAATACACTTCATATAGAAATGATGCGAATTTTTGTCATTAAGATATTTTTTTACCGACACATGGGCTATTTGCACTGAATAAACACACTTTCAATTATATATCCTATATCACCATAATATTATTATCTAATACTATAGTCTGAAGGTGTGCACAATGCACAATGCACAAACCAGATATAAATCACAGATTCCTAGATCAGGGTAAGTATAATCATTTTACAATAAAGATTTGTTCATAAAACGAAACCGCGACAACATAACGCTATGCAAAGATATTTTTCACTATTTTTTAGTTGTAAGCGGTTTGATTATTATTTAAACTGTACAGTATTAAAACTAAAAAAATATCACATAAAATTAATAAACCACGAACCATAAATATCTATGCATCCGAAAATACTAATAACCCAAAAAACAAATCTAGATGTGATATGGGTAGGTGTGAAATTGCGTTGTCACGTTGTCTACTGGTGGAATGCTAACCTACCCACGTTTGTGTACTTATTGCTAAGTCAAATGAACATCTTTTAATTACATCACTTAGAAGATTATTTTAAAATAATCGCGGTGTAAGTAAGTATATATTAAATGCACGCCAGAAGTTAAGTCACGCCGTGTAGTTGTATTCTACTTAGACCGCTCGTATCGTAATGTGCCTACTACCTACCCACTTTTATTTATGTTATTTTATATCATATAGGTATGTCATAATATATTAGTATGATGTGACGTTGTTATTGATTTGTTTTTGTTTTAGTTTAATGGCTTCGCACGGTTTGTGCATATAGCCAGTGTCAAGTATTTTATTATATAAGTATTATAAAAGTCACAGCAATATAATATAGCAATCGTGGTCAAGTAGTCAAGTCAATTATTTACATCGTCAAAGTCACGATTCAGTAAAGTAGTGGATGCTTTACTGAAACTTCCTGGGAGTTTTGGAAAAAATGCCAAAATGACACGTTTTTTGAGTTTATATCATTCGCCCACACTCATGCACATTAACGAACACTTAATGATTAATAGTCCACCAATATTATACATTAACACTCGAAGAAACACAAGCTTGAGAAAATAATATAAAACCAACAACGTCTCAGTATCGGATTCCCGCCAAAACTCTTGTTATTGATTATAATTGAAGTAAAACTTCTTTAAGCGCGACTAGGGAGTAACTCAGATTTTTTCTGACGGAAGTAACGCTTACTATAGTCTGTGTAGTTTGCTATTTAAAAAAGGTTACATTGACGTGTCAATGTAGTGTCAATGTAACCTTTTTAAATAGCAAACTACACAGACTATAGTAAGCGTTACTTCGGTCAACGCCAAAAAAGTTTTACTTCAATCGCGCGTAAAGGTTACACGCACACACTTTTTTTTAAGTGTCCTATTTTTTTCTTGAATATTATGGTCACCGCAGTGAAAATTGTATGAGAAAGTAAAAAATTGTGTGTTTTGTCCAATATAGGATACGTAGCGTGATTAAATTATATATGAATATTAAGGTACGCATATCTACATTTTTTTGGGATATTCATCGTTCGATTTCGTTTTGTTGTCACGTAGTTATAGCGAAATATTATTTCCAGACCGTAAGGATTGAGGAGCCACATAAAATTAGTCGCAGCAAAAAAACCACTTGGTTTTATTACTTCATTCTCTGGCTACAATTTCAGCCAACTATCTACATTTTTTCCATTAAGTTTATTTTGTAAATTGACTAGTTATATCAATGAAAAATAAAAAAATTAAAATCGATTTTTTATAGATTTTGGCGCCACTTTGAATGTTATATATCTTTTTAAATTGAAGCCTTTCAAGCCCCAGAGTTTGGTGGCAACCAATATACAGCACGTCCGTAAAGATATTGCGTTTTCAGAAATATTCATCCATAACTTAACCAGTTCTATTCACTTGAAAAATGGCACCTCAATCCTGATTTGCTGAATTGAGGTGCCACCTTTACAGTAACAGAACTTTTTATGCATAAAATCTACTAAAATCTGCTTTAGAGTACAAATTTTATTGACACACCTACATTTAAACTGCGTGATATTCCATTTAGAAATTGTTAATTTTTCAAAAGTGGCTCCTCAATCCTTACGGACATTAATTTTCAGGAATAGTTCTGCCCAAATTCCTGAAAAAAAATCAATTGAAATAATGATCTGCCAACTTCCCGTAGCAGATCATTTTGCTAAAAATCAAAAACCAAATGGTTTTTCTTACACCTACTACTGAGTTTCATAGTTCCTGAAACTTTTTAAAAATAGTTCTGTAACTTTCAGCCTGCAAAAAAATTATTAAAAAAATTCCAAAATTATTTTGTTCTTCTTTTTTCAATGACATGAATTACTTTCACAGGCTGAAACTTCTCAGAATCCCGTAGACAAATAGTTAAACTCTAACTTAAAGCAAAAAACCTGCCTGGAACTCGTACAACAGCATCAGCAGAGCATAGAAGTATGATAGCATATTTTGTGCAAGAAATAAGAACAACAAAATCACATTTTATTCAAATTAAAATATCTCGCAGAGGCTACAACTCTTCGATACCTGCTAGGATAATAACAGAACTACAACCTGGAGTCCAAAACCTGGCTGGAACTCTCAAGTAACTGCCAGCAGAGCATAGTTGTAGAAATGAACAGATTAAATCAATCTCAACGTTACAATTTATTATTTTTTACCAATTTTTGTAAAGAGCAAGGGATAGAACTCTCCTGTATCTGCTAGAATACTATGAAAACTACTACTTAGAATCCAAATCCTGGCTGGAACTCTTAAAAGACTACCAGCAGAGCATGCTTGTAGAAATAGATAGGTGAAATAAATCTCAAAATTACAAGTTATTTTGTTATCAATTTTTGTAAGAAGCAGGGGCTAGAACTTCTCGATTTCAGCTAGGTCACTATCAGAACTACTACCTAACATCAAAAACTTGGCTAGAACTCTTTAAAATCTGCCAGCAGAGCATACTTGTAGAAATAGATAGGTGAAATAAATCTTAAAATTACAAGTTATTTTTTTTATCAATTTTTGTAAGAAGCAGGGGCTAGAACTCTTCGATGTCAGCTAGGTCACTATCAGAACTACTACCTAACATCAAAAACTTGGCTGGAACTCTTTAGAAACTGCCAGCAAAGCATGCTTGTAGAAATAGATAGGTGAAATAAATCTTAAAATTACAAGTTATTTTTTTTATCAATTTTTGTAAGAAGCAGGGGCTAGAACTCTTCGATGTCAGCTAGGTCACTATCAGAACTACTACCTAACATCAAAAACTTGGCTGGAACTCTTTAGAAACTGCCAGCAGAGCATACTTGTAGAAATAGATAGGTGAAATAAATCTTAAAATTACAAGTTATTTTTTTTATCAATTTTTGTAAGAAGCAGGGGCTAGAACTCTTCGATGTCAGCTAGGTCACTATCAGAACTACTACCTAGCATCAAAAATGTAGCTGGAACTATTCAAAAACTGCCAGCAGAGCATGCTTGTAGAAATAGATAGGTGAAATAAATCTTAAAATTACAAGTTATTTTTTTTATCAATTTTTGTAAGAAGCACGGGCTAGAACTCTTCGATTTCAGCTAGGTCACTATCAGAACTACTACCTAGCATCAAAAACTTGGCTGGAACTATTAAAAAACTGCCAGCAGAGCATATTTGTAGAAATAGATAGGTGAAATAAATCTTAAATTTACAAGTTATTTTTTTTATCAATTTTTGTAAGAAGCAGGGGCTAGAACTCCCCGATTTCAGCTAGGTCACTATCAGAACTACTACCTAACATCAAAAACTTGGCTGAAACTCTTTCAAACCTGCCAGCAGAGCATGCTTGTAGAAATAGATAGGTGAAATAAATCTTAATATTACAAGTTTTTTTTTAATCAATTTTTGTAAGAAGCAGGGGCTAGAACTCTTCGATTTCAGCTAGGTCACTATCAGAACTACTACATAGCATCAAAAACTTGGCTGGAACTATTCAAAAACTGCCAGCAGAGCATGCTTGTAGAAATAGATAGGTGAAATAAATCTTAAAATTACAAGTTATTTTTTTTATCAATTTTTGTAAGAAGCACGGGCTAGAACTCTTCGATTTCAGCTAGGTCACTATCAGAACTACTACCTCGCATCAAAAATTTGGCTGGAACTATTCAAAAACTGCCAGCAGAGCATGCTTGTAGAAATAGATAGGTGTAATAAATCTTAAAATTACAAGTTATTTTTTTTATCAATTTTTGTAAGAAGCAGGGGCTAGAACTCCTCGATTTCAGCTAGGTCACTATCAGAACTACTACCTAGCATCAAAAATGTAGCTGGAACTATTCAAAAACTGCCAGCAGAGCATGCTTGTAGAAATAGATAGGTGAAATAAATCTTAAATTTACAAGTTATTTTTTTTATCAATTTTTGTAAAAAGCAGGGGCTAGAACTCTTCGATTTCAGCTAGGTCACTATCAGAACTACTACCTCGCATCAAAAATTTGGCTGGAACTATTCAAAAACTGCCAGCAGAGCATGCTTGTAGAAATAGATAGGTGTAATAAATCTTAAAATTACAAGTTATTTTTTTTATCAATTTTTGTAAGAAGCACGGGCTAGAACTCTTCGATTTCAGCTAGGTCACTATCAGAACTACTACCTAGCATCAAAAACTCGGCTGGAACTATTAAAAAACTGCCAGCAGAGCATACTTGTAGAAATAGATAGGTGTAATAAATCTTAAAATTACAAGTTATTTTTTTTATCAATTTTTGTAAGAAGCACGGGCTAGAACTCTTCGATTTCAGCTAGGTCACTATCAGAACTACTACCTAGCATCAAAAACTCGGCTGGAACTCTTTCAAACCTGCCAGCAGAGCATGCTTGTAGAAATAGATAGGTGAAATAAATCTTAATATTACAAGTTTTTTTTTTAATCAATTTTTGTAAGAAGCACGGGCTAGAACTCTTCGATTTCAGCTAGGTCACTATCAAAACTACTACCTAGCATCAAAAATTTAGCTGGAACTATTCAAAAACTGCCAGCAGAGCATGCTTGTAGAAATAGATAGGTGAAATAAATCTTAAAATTACAAGTTATTTTTTTTATCAATTTTTGTAAGAAGCACGGGCTAGAACTCTTCGATTTCAGCTAGGTCACTATCAGAACTACTACCTAGCATCAAAAACTTGGCTGGAACTATTAAAAAACTGCCAGCAGAGCATATTTGTAGAAATAGATAGGTGAAATAAATCTTAAATTTACAAGTTATTTTTTTATCAATTTTTGTAAGAAGCAGGGGCTAGAACTCCTCGATTTCAGCTAGGTCACTATCAGAACTACTACCTAGCATCAAAAACTTGGCTGGAACTATTCAAAAACTGCCAGCAGAGCATACTTGTAGAAATAGATAGGTGAAATAAATCTTAAATTTACAAGTTATTTTTTTTATCAATTTTTGTAAAAAGCAGGGGCTAGAACTCTTCAATTTCAGCTAGGTCACTATCAGAACTACTACCTCGCATCAAAAATTTGGCTGGAACTATTCAAAAACTGCCAGCAGAGCATGCTTGTAGAAATAGATAGGTGAAATAAATCTTAAAATTACAAGTTATTTTTTTTATCAATTTTTGTAAGAAGCACGGGCTAGAACTCTTCGATTTCAGCTAGGTCACTATCAGAACTACTACCTAGCATCAAAAACTTGGCTGGAACTATTAAAAAACTGCCAGCAGAGCATATTTGTAGAAATAGATAGGTGAAATAAATCTTAAATTTACAAGTTATTTTTTTATCAATTTTTGTAAGAAGCAGGGGCTAGAACTCCTCGATTTCAGCTAGGTCACTATCAGAACTACTACCTAGCATCAAAAACTTGGCTGGAACTATTCAAAAACTGCCAGCAGAGCATACTTGTAGAAATAGATAGGTGAAATAAATCTTAAATTTACAAGTTATTTTTTTTATCAATTTTTGTAAAAAGCAGGGGCTAGAACTCTTCAATTTCAGCTAGGTCACTATCAGAACTACTACCTCGCATCAAAAATTTGGCTGGAACTATTCAAAAACTGCCAGCAGAGCATGCTTGTAGAAATAGATAGGTGTAATAAATCTTAAAATTACAAGTTATTTTTTTTATCAATTTTTGTAAGAAGCAGGGGCTAGAACTCCTCGATTTCAGCTAGGTCACTATCAGAACTACTACCTAGCATCAAAAATGTAGCTGGAACTATTCAAAAACTGCCAGCAGAGCATGCTTGTAGAAATAGATAGGTGAAATAAATCTTAAATTTACAAGTTATTTTTTTTATCAATTTTTGTAAAAAGCAGGGGCTAGAACTCTTCGATTTCAGCTAGGTCACTATCAGAACTACTACCTCGCATCAAAAATTTGGCTGGAACTATTCAAAAACTGCCAGCAGAGCATGCTTGTAGAAATAGATAGGTGTAATAAATCTTAAAATTACAAGTTATTTTTTTTATCAATTTTTGTAAGAAGCACGGGCTAGAACTCTTCGATTTCAGCTAGGTCACTATCAGAACTACTACCTAGCATCAAAAACTCGGCTGGAACTATTAAAAAACTGCCAGCAGAGCATACTTGTAGAAATAGATAGGTGTAATAAATCTTAAAATTACAAGTTATTTTTTTTATCAATTTTTGTAAGAAGCACGGGCTAGAACTCTTCGATTTCAGCTAGGTCACTATCAGAACTACTACCTAGCATCAAAAACTCGGCTGGAACTCTTTCAAACCTGCCAGCAGAGCATGCTTGTAGAAATAGATAGGTGAAATAAATCTTAATATTACAAGTTTTTTTTTTAATCAATTTTTGTAAGAAGCACGGGCTAGAACTCTTCGATTTCAGCTAGGTCACTATCAAAACTACTACCTAGCATCAAAAATTTAGCTGGAACTATTCAAAAACTGCCAGCAGAGCATGCTTGTAGAAATAGATAGGTGAAATAAATCTTAAAATTACAAGTTATTTTTTTTATCAATTTTTGTAAGTAGCACGGGCTAGAACTCTTCGATTTCAGCTAGGTCACTATCAGAACTACTACCTAGCATCAAAAACTTGGCTGGGACTATTCAAAAACTGCCAGCAGAGCATACTTGTAGAAATAGATAGGTGAAATAAATCTTAAATTTACAAGTTATTTTTTTTATCAATTTTTGTAAAAATCAGGGGCTAGAACTCTTCGATTTCAGCTAGGTCACTATCAGAACTACTACCTAGCATCAAAAACTCGGCTGGAACTCTTTCAAACCTGCCAGCAGGGCATGCTTGTAGAAATAGATAGGTGAAATAAATCTTAATATTACAAGTTTTTTTTTTAATCAATTTTTGTAAGAAGCACGGGCTAGAACTCTTCGATTTCAGCTAGGTCACTATCAAAACTACTACCTAGCATCAAAAATTTAGCTGGAACTATTCAAAAACTGCCAGCAGAGCATGCTTGTAGAAATAGATAGGTGAAATAAATCTTAAAATTACAAGTTATTTTTTTTATCAATTTTTGTAAGAAGCACGGGCTAGAACTCTTCGATTTCAGCTAGGTCACTATCAGAACTACTACCTAGCATCAAAAACTTGGCTGGAACTATTAAAAAACTGCCAGCAGAGCATATTTGTAGAAATAGATAGGTGAAATAAATCTTAAATTTACAAGTTATTTTTTTTATCAATTTTTGTAAGAAGCAGGGGCTAGAACTCCTCGATTTCAGCTAGGTCACTATCAGAACTACTACCTTGCATCAAAAACTTGGCTGGAACTATTCAAAAACTGCCAGCAGAGCATACTTGTAGAAATAGATAGGTGAAATAAATCTTAAATTTACAAGTTATTTTTTTTATCAATTTTTGTAAAAAGCAGGGGCTAGAACTCTTCGATTTCAGCTAGGTCACTATCAGAACTACTACCTCGCATCAAAAATTTGGCTGGAACTATTCAAAAACTGCCAGCAGAGCATGCTTGTAGAAATAGATAGGTGTAATAAATCTTAAAATTACAAGTTATTTTTTTTATCAATTTTTGTAAGAAGCACGGGCTAGAACTCTTCGATTTCAGCTAGGTCACTATCAGAACTACTACCTAGCATCAAAAACTCGGCTGGAACTATTAAAAAACTGCCAGCAGAGCATACTTGTAGAAATAGATAGGTGTAATAAATCTTAAAATTACAAGTTATTTTTTTTATCAATTTTTGTAAGAAGCACGGGCTAGAACTCTTCGATTTCAGCTAGGTCACTATCAGAACTACTACCTAGCATCAAAAACTCGGCTGGAACTCTTTCAAACCTGCCAGCAGAGCATGCTTGTAGAAATAGATAGGTGAAATAAATCTTAAAATTACAAGTTATTTTTTTTATCAATTTTTGTAAGAAGCACGGGCTAGAACTCTTCGATTTCAGCTAGGTCACTATCAGAACTACTACCTAGCATCAAAAACTTGGCTGGGACTATTCAAAAACTGCCAGCAGAGCATACTTGTAGAAATAGATAGGTGAAATAAATCTTAAATTTGCAAGTTATTTTTTTTATCAATTTTTGTAAAAAGCAGGGGCTAGAACTCTTCGATTTCAGCTAGGTCACTATCAGAACTACTACCTCGCATCAAAAATTTGGCTGGAACTATTCAAAAACTGCCAGCAGAGCATGCTTGTAGAAATGGATAGGTGTAATAAATCTTAAAATTACAAGTTATTTTTTTTATCAATTTTTGTAAGAAGCACGGGCTAGAACTCTTCGATTTCAGCTAGGTCACTATCAGAACTACTACCTAGCATCAAAAACTTGGCTGGGACTATTCAAAAACTGCCAGCAGAGCATACTTGTAGAAATAGATAGGTGAAATAAATCTTAAATTTGCAAGTTATTTTTTTTATCAATTTTTGTAAAAAGCAGGGGCTAGAACTCTTCGATTTCAGCTAGGTCACTATCAGAACTACTACCTCGCATCAAAAATTTGGCTGGAACTATTCAAAAACTGCCAGCAGAGCATGCTTGTAGAAATAGATAGGTGTAATAAATCTTAAAATTACAAGTTATTTTTTT
Organism: Hylaea fasciaria; assembly: GCA_905147375.1. NCBI lineage: Eukaryota > Metazoa > Arthropoda > Insecta > Lepidoptera > Geometridae > Hylaea > Hylaea fasciaria. The sequence goes on along the minus strand of LR990211.1, from coordinate 8,773,035 downwards.
TATCATTTTTTGTAAGAAGCACGGGCTAGAACTCTTCGATTTCAGCTAGGTCACTATCAGAACTACTACCTAGCATCAAAAACTCGGCTGGAACTATTAAAAAACTGCCAGCAGAGCATACTTGTAGAAATAGATAGGTGAAATAAATCTTAAAATTACAAGTTATTTTTTTTATCAATTTTTGTAAGAAGCACGGGCTAGAACTCTTCGATTTCAGCTAGGTGACTATCAGAACTACTACCTAGCATCAAAAACTTGGCTAGAACTATTAAAAAACTGCCAGCAGAGCATACTTGTAGAAATAGATAGGTGAAAAAATCTTAAATGACAAGTGTTTTTTTTATCACTTTTTGTAAGAAGCAGGGGCTAGGACTCTTCGATTTCAGCTAGGTCACTATCAGAACTACTACCTTCTACTACCTAGCTGAAATCGAAGAGTTCTAGCTCCTGCTTCTTACAAAAATTGACAAAAAAAATAACTTGTAATTTTAAGATTTATTTCACCTATCTATTTCTACAAGCATGCTTTGCTGGCAGTTTCTAAAGAGTTCCAGCCAAGTTTTTGATGTTAGGTAGTAGTTCTGATAGTGACCTAGCTGACATCGAAGAGTTCTAGCCCCTGCTTCTTACAAAAATTGATAAAAAAAACAACTTGTAATTTTAAGATTTATTTCACCTATCTATTTCTACAAGCATGCTCTGCTGGCAGTTTTTTAAGAGTTCCAGCCAAGTTTGTGATGCTAGGTAGTAGTTCTGATAGTGACCTAGCTGAAATCGAAGAGTTCTAGCCCGTGCTTCTTACAAACATTGATAAAAAGAACACTTGTAATTTTAATATTTATTTCACCTATTTCTAGAAGCATGCTCTGCTAGCAGTTTTTTAAGAGTTCCAGCCAAGTTTTTGATGCTAGGTAGTAGTTCTGATAGTGACCTAGCTGAAATCGAAGAGTTCTAGCCCCTGTTTCTTACAAAAATTGATAAAAAAAATAACTTGTAATTTTAAGATTTATTTCACCTATCTATTTCTACAAGCATGCTCTGCTGGCAGTTTTTAAAGAGTTCCAGCCAAATTTTTGATGCTAGGTAGTAGTTCTGATAGTGACCTAGCTGAAATCGAAGAGTTCTAGCCCCTGCTTTTTATAAAAATTGATAAAAAAACACTTGTAATTTTAAGATTTATTTCACCTATCTATTTCTACAAGCATGCTCTGCTGGCAGTTTTTGAATAGTTCCAGCCAAGTTTTTGATGCTATGTAGTAGTTCTGATAGTGACCTAGCTGAAATCGAAGAGTTCTAGCCCCTGCTTCTTACAAAAATTGATAAAAAGAACACTTGTAATTTAAGATTTATTTCACCTAGGTATCTATTTCTACAAGTATGCTCTGCTGGCAGTTTTTTAATAGTTCCAGCCAAGTTTTTGATGCTAGGTAGTAGTTCTGATAGTGACCTAGCTGAAATCGAAGAGTTCTAGCCCCAGCTTCTTACAAAAATTGATAAAAAGAACACTTGTAATTTAAGATTTATTTCACCTAGGTATCTATTTCTACAAGTATGCTCTGCTGGCAGTTTTTTAATAGTTCCAGCCAAGTTTTTGATGCTAGGTAGTAGTTCTGATAGTGACCTACCTGAAATCGAAGAGTTCTAGCCCCTGCTTCTTACAAAAATTGATAAAAAAAATAACTTGTAATTTTAAGATTTATTTCACCTATCTATTTCTACAAGTATGCTCTGCTGGGAGTTTTTGAATAGTTCCAGCCAAATTTTTGATGCTAGGTAGTAGTTCTGATAGTGACCTAGCTGAAATCGAAGAGTTCTAGCCCCTGCTTCTTACAAAAATTGATAAAAAAAATAACTTGTAATTTTAAGATTTATTTCACCTATCTATTTCTACAAGCATGCTCTGCTGGCAGTTTTTAAAGAGTTCCAGCCAAGGTTTTGATGCTAGGTAGTAGTTCTGATAGTGACCTAGCTGAAATCGAAGAGTTCTAGCCCCTGCTTCTTACAAAAATTGATAAAAAAAAAACTTGTAATATTAAGATTTATTTCACCTATCCATTTCTACAAGCATGCTCTGCTGGCAGGTTTGAAAGAGTTCCAGCCAAGTTTTTGATGTTAGGTAGTAGTTCTGATAGTGACCTAGCTGAAATCAAGGAGTTCTAGCCCCTGCTTCTTACAAAAAATTGATAACAAAATAACTTGTAATTTTGAGATTTATTTCACCTCTCTATTTCTACAAGCATGCTCTGCTGGCAGTTTTTTAAGAGTTCCAGCCAGGATTTGGATTCTAAGTAGTAGTTTTCATAGTATTCTAGCAGATACAGGAGAGTTCTATCCCTTGCTCTGTACAAAAATTGATAAAAAATAATAAATTGTAACGTTGAGATTTATTTAATCTGTTCATTTCTACAACTATGCTCTGCTGGCAGTTACTTGAGAGTTCCAGCCAGGTTTTGGACTCCAGGTTATAGTTCTGTTATTATCCTAGGAGGTATCGATGAGTTGTAGCCTCTGCGAGATATTTTAATTTGAATAAAATATGATTTTGTTGTTCTTATTTCTTGCACAAAATATGCTATCATACTTCTATGCTCTGCTGATGCTGTTGTACGAGTTCCAGGCAGGTTTTTTGCTTTAAGTTAGAGTTTTGCTATTTGTCTACGGGATTCTGAGAAGTTTCAGCCTGTGAAAGTAATTCATGTCATTGAAAAAAGAAGAACAAAATAATTTTGGAATTTTTTTAATAATTTTTTTGCAGGCTGAAAGTTACAGAACTATTTTTAAAAAGTTTCAGGAACTATGAAACTCAGTAGTAGGTGTAAGAAAAACCATTTGGTTTTTTATTTTTAGCAAAATGATCTGCTACGGGAAGTTGGCAGATCATTATTTCAATTGATTTTTTTCAGGAATTTGGGCAGAACTATTCCTGAAAATTATCAGGAACTATAGAACTCACCTGCATGCGAACAGAACTCACTTTTGTTTTTGATCTGCTGGAAAATGTTCTGCTAACTTCACTGACATATTAATTGATTTGAAACACATTTCACAAAGCGACATTTTGTTTTTATTAATTATTATTTTAGTCTGGCATTTCACATTGATATTACGAATAACAATATTTTTTACTTCACTTCATCACACCGCACAATTTACCACACTTTTTATTAAATAAGGAAATTAAATTCCTACACTGATATTACAAATCAAACTTGCAACTACCCGCAAAAACACATAGACCGCCACGTAACGGATACCATTCCTATATACTCGTACATTTGAGCTTTCGAATAAACCAGTGTACATTATTTACACTGAAAGCGTGGCTCACAATGATTTAGGTAGGGATTAAGGCACCCCCTTCAGGGGCATGAATGGGGGCGAAGTAGAGGATTGGTCGAGTAATGGCCCAGGATTACTCGCATTGTCTCTGGCACATAATACCTGATAAATATGACGACTGATGACCTAGCTATCGCCTGCAGATTTGCTTGAGCATTGTCTAGTGGGATATTACTGCATTGTTTAGCTTCGCTTCCGGAGTTCCGGGAATTCCGGATTTATGAACATCAAGCTATACTGACAAGGCTTTAGTTCTAAATTTAACACTACTACGCAGGAGGAAACAAAATTCGTGAAATTAACTTTTAATTTCTAGCTCAAGCACGCTGAGACACCTACCGTCTTACCACAGAAGTTTAAATCAGAGTTAAACAGATGTTTCTAAAACTTCATGCCACAAAATTCCTAATTGTTTCACCTGTTAATTTGTTATTGAGTTAGAAAAAGCTAGTGTTAAACGTCGATTTGTGAAGAAAATATTTTATTCTGATGAAAACCCTACTAGAATCCTAGTAGGGGTTTCAATAGAATAAAATTCCAATATTTAGTCATAAATAAAAATAAGGTTGATAACAGTAACTGCGTAATATTATGCATCTATAAAAAAGAATAGCGAAGTAAACTTGTAGGACAATTTTTTTTCATTAAAAACTGTATTTATTAAACGTGCCCCATGAGTTTAATAACCGGTGTAGCCTTCTTGTGGTTTCCATTATGTTGTGCATACGCGGCCCCATCTGCTGCGGTCTCCACTGTAGTAGCAGTAGGATATAATTTTCAAGTGTGAAAATTAATATTATCATCAATATCATTAACAGCTTTTACATTTCCACCGCTTGGATTAAGAACTCTTTTTCAAAGACAATAGGGCTGATAATCCGTCACGCCCGCGCCAGCTGCCAGGCCGGTGGAATTCTCGTGGCACTGAAAAGTAATTCCGATATTTATGTTACAATTTCTCGTGACGCGTGAAATGTGACGGGATTTGAACCAGCACCCTCAGTATTACATCATGATCTGGTCAACCACTACGCACGCAAGCTTCGCGGACGATCTCGGAGTTTCGCTAAGTTGTTATCAGCTTTCCTTAAATGCTATGTGGGCATCGTATTTTTAAAGAAATAAAAACGCCATAATACTGAAATATAGCTTTAATCACTTTTCATAATAATGTTTCTATTTACAGAGCAGCCCTTAACACTATATAAACTGGATGTATACAATAAAACTGCAAAATAACATAAAAATGTACTTTGTTGTAAAACCTGATTGCATAAAATATAGCACATAGTTTTTTGGAATTCATATTTGCAGGTTTTTGAAATCTATAACCAATGATTACAATAGTGTTCCGTCACCGCAATGATCTGAAAGCCTACAAACATAGGTACTACTTAGTTTATTTTCAATGTACCTGCAAGTACGAATTTATAATTCATAAAACTTTTTGATGACTTGGTACCTATCTAAGGTTTGCAAACATTAGTCTAAAACTCATTGAAAAACATCATGTGGGAATACAATTACATACTTGTAGAGGAACATCTCATATTATGCTAATTTAGGTAGGGGTTAATTAGGAATATTTATAGAATACGTAAACCCTATGTTAACGAATCCCTACCTAACTTAGCATCATATGGGTTTCTAGCTAGGGTTTCTATAATTTAAGTAGTTATTCATCTGACAATACAATTTATATTTATATTGTTTTTAATTATTTAGATGAATTTTCACAGCTTGGGATTAGCGCCATCTATCGAGCTACCTGGAACCGAGTCTTGCAGTAAAACCTCGTGTTACTGCAAGAACATAATCGATAATTTCCTATGCGTTAGCGCACTTGTTTCACACCGGACGTGTGACCCACATTTTGACGCATCGATCGAGTTTCAACACTAATTTAATTAAACCCTTAATTAGGGTGAGTTCACACGCAGCCGACCTGCAGTCAATATCATTAGGCAACAACTTCTCAGACAGTCCACTAATGAAAGCAGATTACTAACGTGGTGTTAGATTACTACGTATTTTTTTAATTTTGTCTTCGCGCGTTTTGTGCATTTAGCCAGTGTCAAGTATGAAAAATTTTAAGTTTAAATATTTTCACAATAGGAAAGTCTTAGCATGATAGCATTCGTGTTCAAGTAGTAAACTCAATTTACAGTCATAGTCATGATTCAGTAGTGGTGGATGCTTTGCAGAAACTTTTTGGGAGTTTTTGAAAAAATACGAAATTAATTAAGTACACGTTTTTTGGGGCTTATGTCATTTGCCCACACTCGTGCACATAACCGAACACCCAATGATCAATATTCCACTAAAGTTACACATTAACAGACAAAGAAACGAAAGTTTGAAAAATACACAAAACGAACCAGTCTAACGTTTCTTATCTTTGACACTAAGCAAACGACAGAGACGGACAATATTTACCGAACTAGCCAACGCCACCTTTAAAAAAATAGTTAATTGACAATAGAATATTTTTTGATGCTGACTGCAATTCAACTGCATTTCGACAGTCTATTTTAGCTGACAAATGTAGTAAGCTCGACTGTATCTAACCCACCCTAGACATTTCAACTTCATTTTCTGATAGAAAATAAAACATGACATAAATTTGCACCTAATTTCATTGATACGTAATGACTATATAATTGAAGTTCTTAAACTTTCGCGAACTGAATACATGTTAATTAGTATTTAAACGGGTCTAATTCGCGCACAAACGAATATCAAAATATATAATTTTGACATACCTCGACGTTTCGACCAAGTTACATCGGCCGTGGTCACGAGAAGACTCCGTCAGTCAGTCTTCTCGTGACCACGGCCGATGTAACTTGGTCGAAACGTCGAGGTATGTCAAAATTATATATTTTGATATTCGTTTGTGCGCGAATTAGACCCGTTTAAATACTAATAAAACGACTATATAATTCTCTTATATCTTGTCATGATTGTACTTAGCACTATTACAAATTAATAAATAGTCACAGTGATAAATGTTCGTTAAAATAAGCACCAGTTTACTTAACTGAAACTTAACTAAAACATAACGGCATGTTTACGAATGTAACTTAACTGGTCACAGTTATTACTTAAGACATGTGGTTTGCAGACAACAATATTTTGTACATCCTTTTTGAGGCAAAAAACAACAAAAAAAGACAAGTGTCAGATACTCTAACGTTTTTTCTTCAGCAACGCCATTAAATTAGTCGACATGACTGGTCAAAAAATAAAAATACTGAGTTTGTTTTGGTGTTTGTCGAATGTGGTAGTGCCGGCTTCTAGTGTCAGGGTGTGTCAGGCCGCCTACGGGCATCTGACATGGCTTAGCGACTGCCATCAATCGATAACAACCGAGACCGACGGCTAAACATGCCTTTCAAAGCACGGGGTTTGCAAGTTTTAAGTGTAAGTAAGCACAATTTGTATTAATTTAATTTCTCAATATAGACATTTTCTTATAATGAAGGAAAGTAGACGCATCTTAATACCTACATAATATATTTATATTTATTTACAATGGCAGTATCTTACAAATTACAAATATTACAAGCTTTTTCAGGGCAATTCCACATGTCTCTGATAGTAATTACTGCATTTCATAATTACAACAGCATAACTGTATTAGGAACTATTTCTTAGGCATTTCAAATGATGCCAGCACAATATATGGAAATGCAAGAGTACAATATTCGGGTAACATAGAAGCCTCAAACATAAAAACTAAAATGGAGTTAACTTAGTACGGACAAAGTTAATATTTTAGTGAACAGGTAAAATATTCAAGGTATAAAATGCTTCCAATACCTATAGCAAAATCTACAAATAAGAAACGTACCTATACTCGTAAGTACGGACAAGCAACATAAAGGTGGGGACAAACTGGTGCGGTGGCGACAGCGATTGCGCCCTCCGCTTGCTTACCGGTTTGTTCATACCTCAAAACAATAAAATTGAACCAATCACAAGCTTTACGAAAACTATTGACGTCATCAATAGTCGCAAAGCCACCGACAGTCTGTCAGTCTTAGCTATACATAATTTCACTCTAGCAAATCTATTGACCGCAAAATAAGGAGTCAAAACGATGCGAATGTTCAAAGGAATGTCAAAAAGGATGTCAATTTAGAATAATCAGTCTTGGAAACGGTTAAAGAGATGCCGACTTCACGTGGCAAGCGAATTTATAGCTACCCTCTTAAAACAAATAGTACCACAAGGAATAAATACTTAAAATATGTAACATACAGTGTACAGTGTATTTCATGATGCGCAATTCTAATTATGATAAAATTCTTAAAAAATGGTCCGTAATTGTACGCAATAGGTAAAAAATCTAGCACGAACATTCTATTTACACGAGCACCTCAACTGTTCTTCGATAACCATTGTCTCTCGTCATCACATCACTTCGAGTCTACAGGCATGTCACTCACTATCACTATAACGTCATGGTTTACTAAAAGCTCATTGGCACTTTGGTTGGTAACGAGAACTCACTACTACACTTCCGTTCCGTCTTCACCTTCATCTTCGAACAGGGGTTCCGTAGGACTGACCTCAGTGCTCGGCTTTTTCTTGGGCTTCGGAGGAGGTCTGGGTGGTATCTTCCCACTCCTTCCCAAAGTCCCCGACTGGTTCAGAGACACATTGGTCTCATTTTTCCTCGGGTCTTCCTTAGACGGAGATCCGACATCCTCCTTATTCTCCCTCGGAATCGGGTTTCGTCTCAAAGATCCAGTTTCAGGTTTGCCCTTTCGATTCAGCGTGCTGTTCTCAGAGCTTTGCGACTGGGTATCGCTCCGGTCGCTAAATAGCTGCTTTCGAGGCTCGTGTTGCGGAGTCGAGGTGTTCTTAGCTGTCCAGCTCATTCTAGGATTCACAGGCTCCTGTGGGCCTGGCGTGGAGAGCTGGTTCGAAAGCTGAGACGCAATGCTGTTCCGTGGATTGAACTGCGGCACCGGAGAAGGTGCCGGCTCCTGTTCTTCTATGGGCGCATAGAAAACTTGATGGGGACTTTGGTAGACCGTTGGGGTCGCTGGGAGCGGTCTGTTCCTCATTGGAGAGAATTGTGTTTCCAAGCCCGCTTTGTTGAGAGAGAGCACTGAGCTTCCGTCAGCTGTGGTCCTCAACCCCAAGTTGTCGTACAAGGGCTCTTGAGCTTCCGAGCTCGGCAGGATGGCAGTGCTAGCAGTACTAGACCAGCTTGGCACTCGAGGCCGTCTCGGGATGGTGACGTATCCTTGCCGAGGAGTGACGACTGGCGGCGTGATGGGAGCCGTGAAGGGGGATTGGGAACGAGAGTATGGAAGGGTTCTAAAAAGATTTTGGTTGGTCGTCATGCCGTATATAGGAGAGTGTATAGGGCTGATTGGGTTCAGTTGTGAAGGAAGCCTGGTGGTATCAGGAACCGTAGAGGCGTTGCTGGCAGCAGGAGATATTTGAGCCGCTCTCGGGGGGAAGGAGAGGAGATCGGGAGGGTACGCCCGTCCGTCTGTCCGCCCGTATTCTACGTTGAGTGCGTCTTGCGAACGTTTGTTCAGGTGATCGGAGTCCAGCGATCGTTTCTCGTCCTCGTTGTGCGCTGAAACAGAAAAAACTATCGAATTATCATCAAGTTTTAAGTATTTTTTTGTTAACTACAGAGTTGGTTAACCGTGTCCATTCAAATTATATTGCCTGCCACTATACCGTGTAGTTTATGTGACTATTTATATCAATACATACTTAAATTGTATTTTACTTTGTGCCTTACTTCTTTTGCTCAGTTACATCACTCGTACAACAAATATGTCAATCGCGGAACAAGGATATTATGGAATGTTTTTGAGTGTAACATACCCGTACAATATTTATTTCATACATGTGTAAGTAAGCAAAGTTAAATATTTTCCTCCTTCCTGCTACCCTTCAAAACGGTGTACAGTAAGCAATATTATAATGATTTATTTACGAGCATTTCGGAAATAGGCTTTCAGCTCAATAAGGAAAACGATTCGTTCACAATTCCGTAGCCGTTTGTTTTAAATTGACAAAGTGAACATACCGAATACAGAATCATTGTCCAGCAATGTTTTGTTCAGCTCGGACATCTCAGTGGCACCGCTCATGATGGACGGAGGAGCGTCGTATCTGCGCGGTGGCTTCGTCACTGGGTTCACTGCGGTGATGAGACTTTTCTCCATCTCTGGTATCACAGACCCCTCGATCAATGCCTCCCCGTTTGAATTGTCTGCCTTCTTCTTATCAGAATTGCGGCGTCGACAGCAGCACCAGCACAGTATAATAAGTATGATAAGCAGAATAGCAGCCGTACATGATACTCCAATAAGTACCGGCAGCATGTTGTTGTCCATGCCAGCTGGTGGGGCGATGTCTGGTGGCGTCTGTGTTATGGCTAAAGTCAAACTCCTTTCCTCGACACCGCCTTGGTTTTTCGCCACGCATAAGTACTCTCCATTGTCTGTACTGCCCGCTTCGAATATGGTCAAGTTCACCCATTTGGTATTGTCTTCGCTGCTCTGTGTGATGACGTACTTAATTTCACCTTGATATCTGTACAATCCGTCGATGATTTGCGCGTTGAGAACCCAGTTCACTTCCGGCTGAGGATTTCCGTTAACTTGACACGATAAAGTGACATTCGTGTCAGAAGTTCTCAAGGTTGTGCTGGTAGATGGGTAGACAATGCTAGGCTTACACGCGAAATCGCTGGAGTCAAGCTCCTTCCAGAGCTTACTGTGAACTTTAGCGGGCTCAGCACATGATATCGGAGAGGTGTAAAAGTTTTTGCTGATCACCCAATTTCTGAACGGTTGCAAAAAGCAGTCGCATCTCCAAGGGTTATCGTGTACATCCAAGTTCGATAGAGAGGTCAACGCTCCCAGCGTGTCGATTTTCATGTGCTCAAGTTTATTACCGTCTAACCTGAGTATGTTCAGCTTAGGGACGTTCATAAACGTCTTCATACCCAAAGTTACTATACGATTATTGCTCAGATCGACTTTCTGCAGGAAAGGCAGATTGTTAAAGAGTCCGTCTTCTAATTTCTCGAGCTTGTTATCGCTAAGGAGGATCCATCTAACCTTAACCGTTTCTTTGAACGTGTCCGAGTGTAATACCTTCAGGTCGTTTTTCGATAAGTCCAGCTCAATCATGATAGCGAGGCCGCTGAGTCCGTTCCTCTGGATGGTTAATAACTTGCAATCTCTGAGAACAAGTTTCTTTAGATTGATCAGTCCGACGTCTTGGAACGCGAGCCTCGTGATTTCATACAGATGGTTCCCCGTTAAGTCTAGATTTTGTATCTCAGTGCTGAGATTTTTGGGAATGTCTTGGAACTGCATGTTGGAGCAGTCCGCCTGTTTATTGCCACTGGCCCAAACGCAATGGCATATCGGACAGTTGCTCGTGAAGTCGCCAAAAGTCGCCAGGACTAGATTGAGGAGGACGAGTAGCCGCAGTGTTCTCGCCATGTTGCCACTGTGTCTGAAACAAAAGGAAAATACATTGTAGTCGGATCCAATAACAAAAGCTTTGAGCGCTTTAAATAGACGAAATAAAGTAGTTTTGAACACGCACGGTAGTAATGGTGGCGTTAAGAGTGCAGTCTGAATCGTTTTATGTATTTTAGGAGCCGTAAAGTTGAGTTTACCGAATGGTTTAAGTGCGTAAAGCCGTCTGAAGTTGCATTAAGTGGGTTTTAACGACACGTGGTGTGACAGCTTAACGCGATTGAATCTACTTCTTTTGTAAAGGATATTTAATTTCAATGCGACCTTAAATATTATATGTATATAAGATTGTGACGATAGCTTTATGTCCCTCGTGAATAAATGAAGCAAAAACCTAATTATAATTCAGCATAGAAAATTCTCTCAGGTATTTTTGCCATCCCAAAATCGTGAATAATCCCCGTATTTACCGCTAATATTCAGATTTGCTTCGTTCGCCGCCGCTTTTTCCTCTTTAGCATAATTATACCATTTTTGCCTTGTAAAACAGGAATTTACTACAAAAACACAATTAGAGCCCTCGTAAGGATTTAGGCTCCGTTTGTCCCCCTTTTCTTACCCCCCACCCGTTCGTGTGCGATAATTACATGGGCCGTGAGTAAGGGCGGAGGAACTGACAGCAATTTGGAAGTAACTGCGTTCCACAGTGTGATCTGCTCCTTATTTTGGGTGAACGATTGGTTGGCGCATGTGAGAAATGGAAAGTCTTATTTGTATTCAAGGAGATAAGGCACTTTCCATCAACATTATTACCTCCCTAGGACTGCAATATCAACATTATTACCTTTCTTCTGCTAAACTCAAGGTTTCTCTCATAAAATGTACCGTGGGTTATTCTTAAAACAACACCCTAATCCGCTATGGCTAATATATCTATAGCTCTTGGTCTTAAGTTTAAAATCTGTAAAACTACCCTCCCATTTTGGTCGGATACCAAACGCCAAATAAATGACAACAATTCCCTCATCAGCTTTCAATGGTGCAATTAAACCACACTCTCTTCTCTATGTATTTCCGCAGTTTTCCTATTCTATCACCTGTCTAGTTGTTAATTCAATTCCAAGGCAAAGTAACTTCTAGTTGCAAGCAAAATCTTTCACACTGAAACTCGGTATCGCTTGCCACTTGCACAGCACCCGAGCAGCGATGTTCTAAGTACCGTGAAACGTCTATGTCTTTCCTGCAGTAATTCGGTCGAGTGATACTGTTCCGATGTTCAACTTCATATTCCTTGTCGGAGTTATCGTTTGTTTACATTCGTAATGCAAAGATTGTCTTACTTTGGGATTGAGTTGAGAATTCTTCAGATTGAGGCCTTTGAGATCTCTAAACAAGTAAACACATTTGTTAAACACGGGGATCGTATGTTATTTTCTGTACGTACGTATGCGACATGTTTTGTTTTGTCCAAAACTTTCTAAACAATTCGCTGGTTAATTATTTCACTTGATGCCATGGATACGGTTACATTTAGATAGGTACCTATTTAATAAATAGTTTTGAGTCAAGTTAATTTCTCTATTTAGAGTTCAGTTAGCGTATCTCTGCTAACCATTTTGTAAGAAATAAAAACTTATTGGAATATGAATATGAGTCCAATTTCAACGCAATATTCCTGATTTTTAATACTCACCTCCAAAGTGACTTTACTATCATTCAAGACAGTATTTTAACATATAATTTCGCATACAACTAAATAATTGCCTTTCAACTCTGACATTATCATCAGATACCTCACAAAGACTACTGTTTATACCCCGTCCCCATACAAGAATCCGTTGAAAACTATTCATACCTAACTTTGTACACAGCCCCTCTTTGTAGAATGAGTACGGCGCAAGGGGTTACTCTTTTATTGACCCCTGTTACTTACAGAATGGGTCCCGAAGGGAAGGAATAGTGCGGATACGCAGGTTTAAAAAACCGGCCAAGTGTGAGTCGGACTTGCGCGCGAAAAGTTCCGTATCATTGTCTATAAAAACGAGCACAAAAATACACATTTGTTGTATGGGACCCCCCTTAAATATTTATATCATTCTATTGCTTAGTAGTTTTAGCTGTCTGGAGTGCCAAATTTCGAAAGATTCTTTAGCGAACATCCGATTTTAGGCAATGACTCTTTTTGGGACATTGTACACTTTCAAGTAACTTTTTTTTTTGTTAGTAGTACTTAACCATACGCTAAAAAGAAAGTTGATATTTCCAGTTTTACATCATATCCACACTAGTCCTGCATACACATCGCATGAACCCCACCATTCCCGTTCCACGAGTTGAATGAATCAATTCTGGCCCATCGCTGCATAAATTCTTTAATCATCATATTAATAAACCCTTCTCTCAACTCTCAAGTCCAATCGAAATGAGTGCATCCACTCTATACATAAGTGCATTCAACTGTTTCTTGAATAGTTTTAAAGCTCACGTAGACGCGATAAAAGCGGTCGTTTAAATCGTAAGCGTTTTTATTTGATATCTGTTTCAGTTCATTTTGTATTGTTTCGACGTGTGTTTTTACAAAATGCTGCAATAATATCGCCGTAATAGATAGGTAGGATAATAAAAAGCAAAACTCATTGCGTCAAGTTTTTTATTTTTGCGCTCTTGCGTTTTAGCAGCTGTTTTTAGTAGATTGTACAGAGAAATGGGACGCGTGCGTTCTTACTTATTACAGACTGTACCGTTGCAATAATATCGCTATGGACGCAAGACAAAATATGCCGCGCCGCATTTCTGCGTTATGATGTTATGATGATTATCGTCAAAGCGGCGCGATGTGAGATCGCGTTTCGTGACGCGTTATTTCGCGTCTGTATGAAAGCGGCTTAATTTGAAAGGAGAATTTTACTTCAGAATACGTAATGGGGAGGCGTATTCTGAGAGAAGGGTATATTCCGAAGGGGAGCAAATATTTGCAAAAAGATGAGAGTAACGGCAAACATTTACCAAGTCGTTATGTCGTCATGTGAGGGTCTTTAATCAAAATTAATAACTTCTAAAATTAAGCGTTTTATAAATGTTACTGGGTTCGCCCGTGGCTTCACCCACGCTGACAATAATGAGATAACAACATTTGCACTAAATCACAAGTTACATCATGATTCGTGATTTTCCATTTATAGGTAGGTACATATTATTATAGAGATAGAAAATTCCGTAGAAATGTACATTCGTCTTGCTCTTCTAGCCCAAAGGGTCCCGAAGTCGTTCTGCATAATTCATAGCTAGGAGGTCAATCATTGCAGCCCTAGTAGGTCAAACTATTTAGCGCAATACCATACCATTTCACAGAATTTGCCTAAACACTACCGGATTATATTAGCAGCTACCACTTAGCCACAGTATGGATTAACACAGTAATCCATCTTCATACTCGCAATCCGCAATATCTAGTTTTCTAATGACCGCGGTCTATGTAACTTTACCGAAACGTCGAAGTTTGTCAAGCCGATTTTTTTAATGTTATCTGAGTGCGGATTTTTTCTGGGCAGATTTAACCGTAGGATCACTAATTGTAGCATTATTCTAATTATGTCTGATAGACACTTGGATGTTTTAACGTCTTACCACAAAAGATTGGACAGTCAAAATATTTTCTCCACAAATCGACTTCTAAACTTCGCTTTTTTTAACACAATAACAAATTCTCAAGTAAAATAATTAGGATTGAGTAAGAAAACGCGAATGTGATAGACGTCGATTTTAACGAAATACATTTTAGAAACATCTGTGTTACGGACGAAAGCCTCGAGAGCGGGACGGCACCAAAACAAACAGTCTGTCTCGCTCCCACATGTGTGAAGAGCACCGGGATATCGCGTTCTCAGTCACTCTTAATGATGTATAATTGTAGATTATCTCTTTGACTTAGTGGCAGTTGCCATAGCTAAAAGTTGTTTAAATATAGGAAGGTTTGGAAGATCTGGGTTCGGGTTCGATACAGCGCCGAGATCTTCCAGCCTCAAGAAAGAAAACATTGTAACTACTAAGAAGAAAGAAATACAGTCCACTACGAAAATTCATCGGTGTTTTTGTTTACAAACACATACCGACGATAGGAATCCCCCACAATTTGGTGGTCCTGTCGTCGCCGGATAAGTGAACAGCACGTCGATCGTCGGGGGGATAAGCGCCGCGCTTATTATCTGGCGCCAGTGAAACGCACCACCCTTACATTACGGTGCGTTTCAAGAAGAGATCCAGTGAAGCGCGCCAGTGGGCGTGAAGATCACCCAACGGTGCGACCACGACGAGTTTCGGCGCGAGGAAGAAAGAAGATCACCCAACGGTGCGACCACGACGGGTTCAACGCGAGGAAAAAAGAAGGTCACCCAACGGTGCAACTACGACGTGTTTTCGGGCCTGGCAGGTGCTTAAGGGCGAGACAAGACTCGCCCTACGCGGTTTGCCGCGGCTGTTGCACACCGTCCACCTTGCGGTGTTAAACGGCCGGGTGCAACGGTTAACGCCGTTCCACGGCGGTGTGGTGTTTTGTGTGGCACCACCAGTCTGTCAAGATCGGACTGAAGTTGCACATCCTCGCCGGTAAGGGTTCACGTGGTGCGGGGGCCGGACTGTAGGCACTGCCAATGGTATCGGAAAGTCCAGCCGGTACCGAGCGCCCCGTAGTACGTGTTCCCCTCTGCTGGGTGGAGCCCCCCTTACCCCTCCTCACGATCCATCCCTGAAGGAGCATATCCCAGCCTCTCGTGTGGGCTGATCCCTCCTGACGGACTGATAGGGCCGATAGGGAGGTAGGGCCGGTAGGGGCATCAAGTGCCGAAGATGGTCGTCACCAGGAGCCAAGCTGCCGCCGAGGAGAGGAGCCAGAATCTTCGCGTTTACGAAGATTTCCCAGCGTCCCCATCCGGGGATGCCTCCGTGTCTGCACTCACGTACCAGCGAACCGCACCCGCACCCGCGCCCGCGACCGCGACCGAACGAACCGCAACCGCGACCGCACCACCCACGGGCAGGAATGCGCCGCCGCGTCCCACGACGTCTCGCGCCGCGCCAGTACATGAAGCAACCAGAGCGCCGACAGTGCGCTCGCAACGATCAACCGCTAGCGGTTTAGCGCGTATCAGACAAGCTGAATTTGAAGCAGAGGAACGGCTCGCCGAGATCCAAAGGAAAGAGCTACAAATTCAGACAATGCTCGTCAAGAAGAGACTGGCAATGGAAGTCGCCACGATACGTGAAGAGACAGATCGTGAGAGCGTCATCGGACTGGAAGATACTGTGGAAGCAGAGCATAGAGTCAGTGATTGGCTTCAGCAGCACGCAGCACGGGGGGAGACCGAAGAATCCGAACGCGTGGAACATTTGGAAACTGGTCGAGAGATGAGACGTCATTCGCCGAGAAGACAGAACATACCCGAACGACATATTATGATACCGGGTACACCGAACCGTGTCACGTTTGAACAACAAGCGACACGACGCCCCAGATCGCCGACGCCGACCCGGTCGCGGGACCGAGCAGTGGACCGACTAGCAGATACCATAGAGCGCATGGCTCGGAACAGAGCGCCGCCCAGACAGACCCAGGACTTGCCTCTCTTCAGTGGCGCCGTGGGAGAATGGCTGCCGTTCAAGGCAGCCTGGCGGGAAAGCGCTAATCTGCACGGGTTCTCGGCCAGCGAGAACCTGGCTAGACTTAGGGCATGCCTTCGAGGAGAGGCACGCCAGTCTGTGTCGGCGCTGCTGTACGCGGCAACGGAGCCGTCGACTATAATCAGGACGTTGGAACAGTGCTACGGACGCCCAGAGATGATCGTTGAAAACGCGCTAGAAGACATAAAGAAGCTACCGCGCCTGGGGGCATCGGCCGTGGAGTTGAACTCGTTTGCGATTAAAGTCCAGAATATAGTGACGGTGATTATGTGCCTCGATGAACGAGAGTATCTGCGGAATCCCATGTTCGCACGACAAGTCGCAGAGAAGTTCGGCCCGCACCTTAAATCGAAGTGGTGCGATTATGTGGAAGATTTCGGAAGCCGTAATGAACCCGAGATATGCACATTATCCCGGTTCCTGATGAAGGAAGCAGATCGAGCTATGCGGCATGTGTATACGGCCAGCTCATCAGGAACGACGCGAGGTGCGACGAACGCCCGAACCGAACAGCAGCCACGGGCGAACGAACGGAACCGAGGGGCCGTGTATGCTACAACGGAGGACTCAACGAAGAAGAACGTATGCCTCTGTTGCGGAGCCGAACACGGAACCACTCAGTGTGGCAAACTCAAGGCCATGACGGTGGATAAGAGATGGGAATGGGCTAAAGAGATGCGAATATGTTTCCGGTGTTTGAACAGCAAGCATAGACGTTTCCACTGCAAAAGCAAGCAGTGCGGAGTAGGAGAATGTCGTCAGTCACATCATGCCCTTCTACATGCGGCTAAGGAAAGAGAAGTAGCCACGAAGCCGACCGAGAAGGAAGAGTCGGTGGTCACGGCAGCAGCACACGTCTCTGCCGGACCAAACGAAGTGCTTTTGAAAGTATGTCCGATCACAGTTAAAGGCCGAAGCGGGAAGAGCGTACACACATACGCGTTGTTGGACGAAGGATCCACAATAACATTGGTCGATGAAGAGATCGCCGGGATAGTCGGAGCGCAAGGCCCGACTCGAGCGTTACACATCCACGGAGTCACATCGAGCCAAAGAGAACCCGACAGCCGAGTAGTGGAGTTAGAGATCAAGGGCCACAACCAAGAGAACTATCAGCCGATACGAGCGCGCACAGTGAAGAATTTGACGTTGGGAAGCCAGACAGTCAGAACCGAGCTTCTTCAACATGCGCACTTGCGAGAGTTCGATCACGAAGCCGTGTGCTATACGCATGCGAAGCCGCGTATACTCATCGGAGCCGACAATTGGCACCTCATCGTTACACGAAAGCTGTTGTCAGGAAGGAAGAATCAACCGGCAGCATCACTCACCCGCTTGGGATGGATTATCCACGGAACCGCACCTCGGAGCGTCATCCAGCGGGGGGAGACAGTGTTACACGTGCACACGCTTCAGTGCAAGTCAGATGAACATGAGGACGACTTAGATAAGCTCGTCAAAGCACACTTCGATATAGACGCGTTGGGCGTCTCCCTGCAACGAAAACCGCGAGCGGAGGACGAGCGCGCTATGAAGATTTTGGAGAACACAGTGAAGCGTGTAAACGGTCGCTTTGAGGTGGGATTGCCATGGGCCAATGACGACTTCACGATGCCGCCGAGTTATGATATGGCTGTCCGACGATTACGAGGAATCGAACGAAAAATGGACAGATCTCCAGAATTTCAAGCAGCATACACGGAACAGGTGACGAAACTGCTCGAGAAGGGATACGCAGAGCCGTGCGAAGAGGACCATGACAGCGATCCACGTCTATGGTACCTACCACACTTTGCGGTGACAAATCCCAACAAGCCAAACAAAACCAGGATGGTGTTCGACGCCGCGGCACGCACGAACGGAACGTGTTTGAACGATGTGCTGCTTGACGGGCCAGACCTGTTACAAACCTTGTACGGCGTCTTGTTTCGGTTCAGAATTAAACCGATCGCAGTCACCGCCGATGTGAGAGAGATGTTCCTCCAAGTTAAAATCCGACCGGAAGATCGCGTAGCTCAGCACTTCCTGTGGCGGGGGAAGGACCGTGTAGGACCCCCGAGGAAGTACGTAATGACATCGATGATTTTCGGAGCACGAAGCTCGCCGTTCCTGGCGCACAGCGTTAGAGATCGCAACGCGACAGACCATAGGGAATCACACCCGCTGGCGTTCAGAGCCATCACCCAGAACCATTACATGGACGATTGGGTGGACAGCTTTGACGATGAAGACACAGCCAAGCACACGGTGGCCCAAGTGCAAGAAGTGCACAGTCACGCGGGATTCGAGCTAGCGAACTGGAGTTCGAATCGAACTCAATTGCTGGAGAAAATCCCCGACGAAAACCGAGCGCACGCACCCAAGGAGCTTGCCGCTAATGCCAATCTATACGGGAAGACATTGGGATTGCTGTGGATACCGGCCACAGATGAGCTCGCTTTCAACACGGCGATGCATCGCGTGCCAGAAGATGTCAAGAACGCGGCGCGCACGCCAACAAAACGAGAAGCTCTAGGGGCAGTGATGTCGCTATTTGATCCTTTAGGCGTGTTAAGTACTTACACGATTACCGCCAAGATCATGTTACAGAATCTCTGGAAAAAGAAAATAGGTTGGGATGAACCTTTACCACCTGAAGAAGCGATGAGTTTCTGCGAATGGCAATCGGATCTGAAGTATATAGCCGACCTACGCTTGCCACGATGCTACGATATCAGCAGGATCGCGCAGAAGCAACTACATGTATTTTGCGATGCTAGCGAACAAGCCTTCGCCGCGGCGGCGTACTGGCGATTCGTGCGCGAGAATGGGGACGTCAACGTCGTGCTGGTTGCAGGAAAAGCCAAGGTCGCACCGCTTAGAGCACAGAGCATACCCAGGATGGAGCTACAAGCCAGCCTCATAGGCGCCAGACTTGCCGCCGAGATCATAAAGGGACACCAGACGAAAGCCGAAGTAGTCCTATGGAGTGACTCTAAGACCGTGTTGCATTGGATCAGGAACGATTCCGTGAGATACACTCCGTACGTGGCGCACAGGCTCAGCGAGATAGCGGAGCTCACCCAGCCTAACCAATGGCGATGGGTACCTACGGCGCACAACGTAGCCGATGATGCTACTCGGGCGGGCGTAACGAGGATCCGTAGTCACGACCGATGGTTCGTGGGCCCAGCCTTTCTGCACGAAACTCAAGATCGCTGGCCCACGGAAACGGTACACGAACCTGAAGATGACGAAATGTTGGTGGCGCACGCGAACGAGAACCCCCCATTGATCGACGTGAACAGGTTCTCATCATACGAGCGGCTTGTGCGAGCCGTCGCTTACGTCATCACGTTCGCCGAGAAGTGCCGACGGCGCGCCGGCGGACTAGAATTGAAACACATGCGAGAAACTGAGCGCCTGCTCATCCGAGAATCGCAAAAGGAAAGTTTTCCCGGAGAAGTGGCGCGGCTGGCACAGCAAAAGAGCGTAGATCGAACGAGCCGTCTGTACAAGCTCGACCCGCAATACAAGAAGGAGATTATTCGATTGAACGGCAGGATCAACGCCGCTACGGTACCCGAGGAGATGAAAGACCCACCAATCTTGGATGGAGCGCACCCACTAACGCGCCTGATCATCCGTCGGGAGCACGAGAAGAATAACCACGCCGGGAGAGAGCAAACAGTGAACAATTTACGACAGCAATACTGGATATTACGCTTGCGGACGACAGTCAGACGGATTCTGCACGAATGTGCATGGTGTAAAGCGAAGCGAGCCAGGCCCGCAATACCAGTGAAAGGAAATCTGCCTCCGATGCGACTGAAAACGCACACAAGACCGTTCGCCCATTGCGGAGTCGACTGCTTCGGCCCCATGTGGGTGACGATTGGCCGCCGACGCGAGAAACGTTGGGGAATGCTGTTTACATGCCTGGTGACACGAGCGATTCACATCGAGCTGATCGCTGGCCTGGGGACTGACTCTGCAATCATGGCTCTCCGGAGAATGGCTGCGCGACGCGGGAATCCCGGTATCTACTTGTCCGATAACGGCACTAATTTCCACGGATCTGACGTGGAACTGAATAAGGCGTACGTGGAATGGCTCCCCGCTTTAAAGGATTACGCACTCACGAGACGGGTCGAGTGGAGATATATCGACCCAGGGGCACCAAACCAAGGGGGAGCCTGGGAAAGGATGATCAAGTCCGTGAAGAACGCGCTCGCCGTGACCCTAAACGGGCGAGCGCCGAAAGAAGAGGTACTGGCAACTTTAATGACTGAAGCTGAACACACAGTGAACTCGCGCCCTCTGTCCCACGTCCCGGTGGAAGGCCCGGGCAGCCCGGAGGCGCTAACTCCGAACCACTTCTTGTTGGGCACGGCGATTGGCCTACCGTATGTGGGAGGATGCGATGCAGCTGATAGACGAACATGGCGCGCGGCACAAGCATTAGCCAACATGTTCTGGGCACGTTGGATAAAGGAGTACTTGCCCACCCTAGCGCCGCGCGGGGACATCAGACGAGAACAGAGAAACATAAAACCAGGCGACGTCGTGGTGATAGCGGACGGTCTACTGCCAAGAAACGTATGGCCCCGGGGCCAAGTCGAACGCGTGTACCCCGGGTCAGACGGCGTGGTGCGGAGTGCGGAAGTGCGGACGAGGGGAGGCACCTTCAGACGACCAGTCAGGAGGCTCATCGTCCTCCCGATTGAGTAGGAGGCTGCGAAGGTCTGCGCCGGGGGGAGGATGTTACGGACGAAAGCCTCGAGAGCGGGACGGCACCAAAACAAACAGTCTGTCTCGCTCCCACATGTGTGAAGAGCACCGGGATATCGCGTTCTCAGTCACTCTTAATGATGTATAATTGTAGATTATCTCTTTGACTTAGTGGCAGTTGCCATAGCTAAAAGTTGTTTAAATATAGGAAGGTTTGGAAGATCTGGGTTCGGGTTCGATACAGCGCCGAGATCTTCCAGCCTCAAGAAAGAAAACATTGTAACTACTAAGAAGAAAGAAATACAGTCCACTACGAAAATTCATCGGTGTTTTTGTTTACAAACACATACCGACGATAGGAATCCCCCACAATCTGTTTTACTCTGGCCTAAACTTTTGTGGTAATACGATTATTGTTAAGTGGCATAACATAACATTTGAACCTTAACGCGTCCGTACTTTGTAGGCAATCGTACGTAAAACCTTTAGTCCCTGATCGGTTGATAGAAGCTGTTAAGCCGTGTGCCACAGGCGCTTGGGCGTCACGTCAATGTCTAGCCTCGAGCGGCCGGGCGGCCTTTACTAAAGGCGGAGTTGTGATACTGCCTATAAGGCCCTACACCGCCCGGGAAGTAAATTAATGATTCGGAAGGTAAGATTGCGAAACGGGCGTTAATTGAAGAAACGAAACTGTTGATGAAGAGCCAGATGAAGGCACCCAAATTGGAGCACTCTTTGAAACGGAGCACTGAGTCATTCGGAATGAATAGACTCGGTTAAATGAATAGATTATGAGAGGAAGGAAGTATTTGCTGTTGTTTTCAACATCTGTTAGGGCGGCGCCGTACTAAGTGACGTGTGGCAGCCAGTTGTAATTTATGCGTGACCGTTTTCGTCAGATCGTGCGCCGCGTTGCTTGGGTGCCGAGCTTTATTACTCGGTGTGACCACGTTTTATGTATCTCACCTTTTCTTAGACATTATTCATGTTGTCTTTATTCATGTTGCCACCAAGACGGCACTCATTGAATTTAACTGACTCTTTCACAGGATTCAGAATACATCGAATACATCTTAGAAGATATCTTAGAAGTTCAAGTCTTTAAAAATCAAGAATCATTCAGGAATTCAATTAAATATGTGTATCTACAGAAATGTCAGCGCAAAGTTTATTTTCTCTCTAATTAACAAACAAATTACCGGAAGAGGTCAAAAGACATAACAGTTGCAAGAGTCCCGCAGCATTACACCCTTCCGATCTATTAACTGACTTAGCACAAAGAGAGTATTGTTAATATCATTAAGCATAATGGACCAATGGGTAATTAAGTACGAAGTCTGACGGCGACGTTAACTTGTATTGATATTGGTAGGGGTGGGTTGAGAGTCTTGGTCTTGCATTATTGCATTTCTATAGACATTACAACGGCTATGAAAAGTAACGAACATACGCAAATGCGGATCAATTCGGTTGTAACGTAAATTCTACGTTACTCTGTGGGGCGTTACTCTTTATAAATTACTCTACGTGTCGTAGAGTTTTCATGTTATGTTGTCTTGGATAATGTTACATACTTTCTATGGGTTTATCGTTTTATTCATGAACATTGAAATGACCACTGCTTAATATTAAATCTTTGTCATCAAATATTTGTCGTTCGTTACTATGTTTTTTTTTATACTTATTGCAAAACTAGGTAGTGCGAAGAAATATGGATGATGCACTTTCTGCCCATGCCAAAAAAGTTCATCTTTCTTTTTAAATATATCCAACCAGTATCAAGAAACAAGAGACAATGATTAATAAAGTTAGTTGTAAACTGCATGGCTACATACTAACACATAGTTACTAAAGAGAAATATTTTGTAAAGTGACTTTTGACGCTGTGTGATGTAGACATAACATCACTTGTGATGTCCGTCTACAAACAAATAAATAAATAAATAAACAATTAGAACACCTTATAAGTCCGTGTCCATCCTGGTCTTCGGCACCAACCTACTTAAAACAAGACCGGTCCCGTTCCCCACCCTAGCCGAGACACAAGCGCGATCCCGGGGAGACTGCAGAACAGAATTTGATATTCATGAAGTGCCTCCATTCCGCGGTTCTAAATTTCACTCGCCAAGAGCAGGTAAATATGGATATTGATATTATGTAGGTACAGGTCCAAATGTCAGAGGGTTCCGGCTATTGTTTTACGGGAATCTTGACGTTGTTTGAAAATGTGCTGTTTGTTTCAAAGGAACATGAAGGTTTGGCGGCACTTTGCCCTAGCTTTTACACGCAACTTTGTCCGCGGTGGTGTTTTTGTATCGAAATTAGAAATTTTTTACCTACCAATGCCACCGAGAAAAGTTTAGTCTAGCGACTGGGTTACGCGTGTCGTTTATCCAGTCAGATTTTTTGGAGGAAATTATGGTGAATGAATACGTTATCTCTTAGCTTATAGAAGCTTACGAAACAGCTGTTTGACTTGTAGAAGTGCGATTTTATTGCCTATTTACCATAAATGCTTTGGCTTTGACTTATATTTATAGCTATTATCATGGATGTATTATGTAAAAGATGTATACTTCAGAATGGAGTGAATAAAGATTGAGATGATAGCTAGCTGCGAGTAATAGAGATATAACATGCAAAAAATCTACATTCCAAAATGTTATCAATGTCGATAAAAATACTTCTTATCAATGTACCTGTTCTGAACGACTGTTTTCGTCCGTAAATTCAACATTCAAGGGTAAACATAGGGGTAATAAAGTTCAGGTAACGTTCCTTTACAAACATAAAAACAGGGTTAAATTGTATATTTTACTTTACAGGTAAAGAATGTGTGTTTGTGTTTTTTCCAGTATTCATGAAATAATTAATTTCACATGATTACTAATATTCTTATATTATACTAATATGCGTTTCTAATACGAAATTACAATTCAATTCACGTCGTAAACTCTCAAGAAATCATCTAGCGAGTTCATAGTCAAACTGGAAATCTACGCATTAAAAATAGATGTTTCATTTCATTCGATCACCGCCGCAAATATTTGAACCAGATTAACAGAACTCTGAGACTTCCCCTCAGTTCTGTAAAAGACGATTTTTTCGGATTCCTGATTCCATGTCTGAAGTAAATAGCATACAATATATTATGCCAAAGCCACGGGCGTATGCTAGTGCTTAATAACAGCGTATAAACTCGCGTTTCACATTTAACGAGCCTTCCAAATGCGAGAAGGGAAGAAACGTCGGGATGTGAAGGAACGACACCGTATCCTCTCTATTTACCCGCGCCTTTCGCAATTTTGATGAATGGTGGACGGGCTGATATTAAAAAATCCTTTGCCCGTACTAAACCCTGGCATTCTTGTCATTTTAACAGGGGGGTGAAATTTATGAAATTCTTTAGTGCTCTGGATTTGACTTTTAATCTATCTAGGTAAACACTAAAGCGGTGAAGGGTAAAATTTGTGTGCTTTGAATATTAATATTATAAAAAAAAACTTTAATCTCGTAGAGGAACATATTTTAACAGGAGTCATCAGTGTAGAAATGTAAAAAAAGGCGAACGTTACCTTAAAATCTAAATACATCCGACACAGCCTTAGCTCGGGCTTACTCTAATTACATCCTGACTCCATGATGGATCTAATGGTTGAATCAAAGCGGAAGACGAACTCTCATCTGTGACTGTAAAAACATTTAAAAGGGGGTCTAGCCCCAACACAAGCAGGCCCCTAGCTCCGACCCTGATTCACCCAGAGGTTAAATTACGATGCCATAACTCTCTTTTTCTTTAAAGAAGTTTCCACACGACTGCGTTTAACTTAATATCCGGTTTAATTTAGTTTGCGATGAGTCTCTTAGAAAAATGATGGGTCTACCTTCACAAGAGCTTTTTGTATTGAGTCCAAGTTGTTTATTAACTTTGTGTTTTAATGTTTTCCGTTTATGTTGTTTTAGGGTTCCGTACCAAAAGGGTAAAACGGGACCCTATTACTAAGGCAACGCTGTCCGTGCGTCTGTTCGTCTGTCACCACGCTGTATCTCATGAACCGTGATAGTTAAGGAATACTAAAAAATAGCATAAAATGGACATTGGGGGCTCCTACACAAAAAACTAGATTTTTTTGGTAAATGGTACGGAATCCTTCGTGCGTGAGTGCGACTCGCACTTGACCGGTTTTTGTTTTAAGTGACGTCAATGCGGGTCATTCTAGATACGCAAGACGCATTGGATGTTTTCCGGGGCTTTTTTTGTGAACTATGGGATGGCACAAGCTCTGCCATTTCAGGCAGGTCCCGCAGCATCCGGGACGAACGACCGCCCTAGTTTTGTGGCGTATCGTTGTAAGTATGGTGGTGTTGTGCTTGTGTTATGTTTTATTGTTTTTGTTTGTTTGTTTCGAGTAAACTCTTATTCAGTCGTAATTTATCATATTTGTTTTGTGGCGAACTTGCAACGACTGCAATGCTTTCATAGAGACCAGTCTATTTTTATAACTTTTACTAGCTGCGCCCCGCGGTTTGGACCGTACCGTTTCGATGATCGTTCAAGAACCGTAGAATTTTTAGCAATAGAAACTGTTCCATGTTGCATTGTAACTCCAAAAATACCTTACGAAATCCTAAGCACAAAATATTAAAACAAACCCTAAATAAGACACATTTTATAAAACCCCTTACGAATCTAAAAGACTTAACTCTGCTCTTCAGTGTGGCAATGCCGCCAGCATTCTGGAAACTTTCACTTCCACCAAAGGTATTTTACATTTGTAAGGGTTTTGTATAAACTCCTAGGGTGGGTACCTATATTATATTAATTCTTAGTCTCTGGTCGTACACCCCTGTCTCCCGACGGGAAACCCTCATGGGAACCAGCACCGGTTCTCGATCGATGCTTCTTGCCCGGGATTCCCTAGCAATGAGCCACTCGAGCCTGCATTTTAACTCTGGTGCAAACTTTATTACATTATATGTTGCAAGAAGTTTGGTGGAAGCTTGATAAAGACTGCTTTAAAAGTTTCATGTAGGTACTCCTTTGAAGAAATTGCGCTTCTATTCAATTTTCTATTCTTGCAACTTTATAGAAAGATTCCATATAGATAGTATACCTACTCGTAACTGAGGTAACATCTCGCATGCAAAGTTAAAAATTATTGTATTTCGAAGCACATTTTTGCATACCTACTTCCATTTGCATTGTACGTTTATTTTTGTCAAAGTCAAAGTCAAAACATTTATTGTAAATAGGCAATAAAATCGCACGTTTACAAGTCAAACAGCTAATTCTCGTTAACAAAGAGAATCATAAAACATAAAATATCATACACTAAATTAAACAGTATAATAATTATGGTTTGAGTTTGAAAAAGGATGTTTCCGTTTCAAGCACTGTACCAAGATTCTGGACAGGAAAAGGAAACTCCGTTGACTCTACCAGTGCTTCGGAATACGCCATGTACGCAATGTCCATTTTCGACTTCGAACAAACGAACAAAGCGCTGGGATGCTGTTGCTTTTGACGTATAGAAGATGGTCCACTCTTCGTTCTACCGTAACGTGCATCCAAACACACAAACTTTGACACTATAGGATAGGATGGTAGGATCAAGGATGTGATCTCCTTTCGCTTAGTCAACTGACAGGCATTCAGACAAGTGCTACAGCCGATGTTATCCTATCATGTTTTGTGTAACCACAACTGGATGAATGAATGAATGAATGATCGAAATAGGGGTCGGGTCGCTATTCCCATTTCCATTAGTTGAACAATAACAACTGCCATTGTTCCGAGCTGGGTGCTCAATGGATCGCGTGGGGGACGGACTCAAGGATGATGGGGCAGGGGTAGACGGGGCTGGGGTTGACGGGGATGGGGGGTTTTATATTTGAAGCTTTCTTTATCTGTTTCCGATTAAATAAAAGTCATGTGTGTTTAAGTCAAGAATGAATAGGTCATTACCGCATCGTCACTTCCCGCCAGGTGCGAGTGTGGTCGAACAGTGGCTTAGTACTTCATAAAAAAATAATTTTCATTCGGGCGTGGTTCAAACACATCTTTTGATTAATATGATCCTTCCCTATGCAAAGAATATCATCAGACTTAACTGTAGTAAACTAAACCTATAACTATATCCTACATAAATATAAATTATGAGCCTTGACAGTCGGCGTCAGAGCCTTGGGTTATTCCAGCGAGTTACTTTTCTTCACCAACAGTCAAACAGTTTTAAGTAATTTGTAGATAAAAACTGTACAAGAAAAATCCATACTTTTTAAACAACCTAAAACCCCAAACCAAAATCCAGCCCGAGTCCGCCCCTGCTGTTACACCGTAACGCTGAAAGTTCGTTTGTGTAACGGCGTTACGCAACGCCAGACACTCAATTCCGTTATTGTCTGCCGATTAGTTGCGAATTCGATCTGCTTACTTCTTTTTTATCTTTATCGCTGAGAGCTTTGAAGATAACAAGGTAAGGAAATCGGGGGCTTGATATTTCCTGTTTTTAGCACGGGGGGTGTACCACAAGATTCAATAAACGACCGTGTTATTACCGCCGTATTTATTTACGACTTGGGCGTCATCTCGGTCAAATGAATGTCGCCCTAATGGCAGAGTTGTCCCTATTCAATTTTAACCTATTTTTGTAGGGTTTTTTTATTACTCGACTGACATTTAGACACGGTATGTATGTACAGTGTTATTAAGGGCCCGGTTGCACTAAATAATATTTTGACAGGTGCACTTTTAGATAAAAAATCAATTTTGGAGGCTAACCACTAACAATGACTACATAGTACAAAATAGGATTTCCAGAGAGTTTCCTGGCAGAGATTGCTGTTAGCAAAAGGGCCCATTGTACATTACCTTTTTTTTTAACAATTTTTTTTATTAAATCATCGTATCCCTTCATTAGGATTTCTCCTTTGTCGTGGGTACCGTTTCAAATGTCATATCTATATATACACATAAGAATACTTTACTTTGTATTATCTTATAGCTTATTGCTATAGCAATCATTCTAACAGCAAAAACAAGCAGCAGCAAAACAGAGCAGAGCTCAGTGGCATAGGCAGAAACATCGACACTGAACAAAAGAAAAATTAAAACGAGCCATCATCGTTCATCATTAAATATCAATATTTTTAACAATTCCGCCTAATTACACGGAAAAGCAGCGTGTTTTTTGTTTCCGCCTCTCTCTGTATTTTCCATTGTATAAATAAATGCAAAAATGAATATTGGAAAGAAAAATATTTCGCAGTAATGTTGATACATACACCCTTATCAAATATTAAAATATAAACTCACGTTTTCTTACTAAAACCTGGCATTCCTAATTATTTCACTTGTGAATTTGTTACTGAGTTAGAAAAATTTAGGGTTAGACGTCAATTTGTGGAGATTTTTTTTAGAAACATCTGTTCAACTCTAGTTTAAATCTTTTATGGTAAGGCCCAAATATTCTAGTCTCGATCTTATATAGATCTTGATCCACTAGAATCCCATATTATGTGTTTCCTATTATGTGTTTAGGACTTATTTGTATACATTGCGTATTGGATTCATAATTTGTCACTGATGTCAACCAACCCAACTCTGCTGTCTATCTTGTCCATCCAAAGGTTGTCTGGTAGAGATCGCTTGAAGCGAAAAGACCGCCTTTGGTCTTTCCTGTGTTCCATACATTTTGGTGTCAATAAAGCTCTATCTATCTATCTACGTCGCCCTTGTATCTCCGGAAATGAAAGACCGTAATGCTCGAGCAAATACTTCTTATTTCGACTACAAAACTATGGTCGATTTCGAACACACAGAATTCAAAAGCTGATTTGGGTAGTGGGTGAGCCGGAGAATCTTGTCACCGCGATGTAGAAATCAGCGCTCGTTTGTCAACGCCATCTAGTTTTGTCTGAGCGCAACATATAGACCTTTAGGGTGTCAAACAATCTAGGACTCCCTGCGTCTATGGAATAGTCGCGGAGCTTAGCCTCAAATAAAAGTAGTGTAAAATACTCCTTATAGCATCAGATATTTGCTGGTGAAAGTCCCGTCAAAATCAGTCCAGCCCAAACAAACAAACAGAACTATAACAATTGAGTTTTTGAAGTACTTACCGACCGTATAAAACTTTTCATGCTATATGCATTTAGTATAAACTTGTCATTTTTATATTACGAACAAACAATTCAATTTTATTTTTTCTATATATATATACCTACATACGATAAGTAACATGTTTATCAACATCAACTGAAATTGCCGAGATACGCCCGCGGAGCCTTGCCGGAGTCCCATAAATTTACCAATAAGATGTGAAAAATCAATGCCAGAGTCTTCCATTACCCTCATTATTTGCCTATCACGTCCTGAATTGACTGTTACTTTCCTTATAAACGCAGCAGTGCCATCATTTGCCGAATATTTCTGCCTATTACCGAGGAATGGCGTAATAACCGTCCAAATAAAGATATCAGGTTACAGCCTTCCGCAGGATAGGTATGGGGCATATTTCCGATATCTAAATGTTGACCCCTGGATGCCGTAGTCTCGTCACGTAGGCTCACATTACCGGCCTGTGTACACAGGAGTCTGATGGACAGTAAAACTACTCCATACAACCATCCAAACCCAAAATAATTTAACTGTTTTTTTTTCTATAAACTACTCCATACAACTGAACAACACAAAGCCTAAAATATATTTTTGTTTAAACGGACAGTGTCATCATCATCATCATCATCAGCCTGAAGACGTCCACAGCTGAACATAGGCCACCCTTAGACCGCCGCATCGAACGACAATTTGCCACTTGCATCCACCGGTTGCCTGCGACTCTTTTGATGGCCTCGGCCCATGACATCCATCCATGATGGTCAGTCAAAAGTGTCAGTTAGAGGCAACTATATACCTATCTGTAGGTCAAAGTAAACTAGGGGCACAGAAGAGGCACTCTTTATCAATCTATCCTTTGCTTTGTCAAGGAACCTTTTGAGAAACAATTGAAAATCGATTCTGTCTGGAATTGCAGCAGCGCAGAGGTCAATATCGCATGATCGCATGTTCGGAATTTTGTATGACGTTTTGAGCTTGTTGTATCTCTTCCGTAGCTTTGAGTACCTTTTGAGTACGGAGTGTCCAGCCTGGGTTAAGGTTTAAAATACTGATGATTTAAAAACTGATGCCGTACTCCTATATCTTCTTCAAGCTTCTGTGACGTCAAAACAGAGTTTCAGCGCACTTTATGCCTAATATCCATACCAGTCTGTGCTAATATTATAAATGCGAAAGTATGTCTCTTTGTCACGTTTTCACGCTTAAACCACTGAACGAATTTAAATGAATTTTGGTATAGAGAGAGCTAGACAGACTGTACCTTAGAGATGGTCATAAAATATTAAATATCGCGATAGAATATTATCCGCGCGGACGAGGTAGCGATCAAAGCTAGTAGGTAAGCATTACATTTATTTCCCAGTGTTTACGGTAAACTTGGAGCATAGAGAAACATTACACGTTGTTTTAGACCTGAAACTTTGTTTTTACATCCTTCGTCAATATCGTCGCATGCGTTACTATCGGCAAGCATAGACCCTCTAGCGCGGACCCCTAAATACCTTCAAATTAACAAGTCCCAGCGAGTTTGTCCGCTGATGACTTTCCGATATCCGCTATTAGGAGCCCAAATATTGGATTCAATAATGGAAAGGTACATAAGAGATGGTGATGCGCCTTTGTTAGGCATTCTGCTAAAGTATGGCCTGAGGAAATACTTTGGATAGGACCTCGTCTGACCTAAATACCCTTCGTTAGACGTGAAAAGGGATTTAGTTTTAAATGGGGCACATACAATTTTAAGTAAAATAGAAAGACAATACAGGACATTTTTAGAACGGAGATTATGAACTCTAATTTATCGGAGTTAGAGGTCAGGATTTCCGTTTCGCCCGTGAATAGGGAAACTTGGGACAACGATGATCAAAACAATCCGAGTTGGGGGTCAACCTGGCCAAAGGAATTTCGTCCATGTGGCCGATGTAATAACATGTTGAATAACAATATCACTCAACGACTGTCACAATTTGCCCGCTTCTCAAAAGAACAATGATCTTCAATGAAGTTTGGATATCTCTCAGCTACTCTTAGCTTCTAACGTAAGTTTTGATTATTTCTTGTGTATTGTGCCTACGAATAAGTCTAGGCTTTTAATTTTCATTCGATAAAGTTGTGAGTCAATATAAATAAAATTACTGTCCAACCAATTCTGATTCTAAGAAGCCAGTATACAGTCTTGGGTTAAACATTGCGCTGTCGCTGATCTTAAGACACAAGATAAGTGTCCTAGGAAATAACTTCTGACTAAGCCAGAGGTCGGACAAACAGTCTAGAGATGGGACGAGGCTGAATGTGCCGGTAGCATCTAGTACTGTTTTGCGAACCGGCGCAATTAAAAAGGAAAAGTTAACAACTTAGAACTAGTACACTTTAAACAATGCCCTTTGGCGATGCTGGGTGCAGAATTGCAGATGCGATAGTTACCACAGAATTGCAGATGCGATAGTTACCACACACCTACCAGTAGGTGTCGCCTTGTTTGTCACATCTTAAAAAAACACATGTAATTGAACTACAATTTTAGTCCAACCATATTACACATGCAGTAATTTTTTTGTGTACTACCTACCCAAAACGCCGGACGTTTTTTGCCGGCTATCCGGAACAATCGCTATATTATAGTACATCACTAGCAAGCACTGGACTATGGTAGTAGAGAATTCAGTTCGCGCTCACATTTCACCCCGAGTAGCTTTATGCAATATTTACGGGAAAAGTCTCCATTTTCCCGGGGTGCAAAATATAAGATATGTTAAAACGATGCGCATCACCTTTACAGAAAAGGAATTTCAAAGTGGGTTGCGTTGTTTCTGAAATTATTTGTGCTGCACTGACAACACTCAAAAACTATAACAATACCTATTCTTATTCTATTCCAATTCAATAATACGAGTATAAGTAGAAAATAAAAGAAATAAAGAGTTTCACAGTGCAGTTACGCCATTTATTTGTTAAATTCCCTTTCTTAAATTTTTTGGGAACATGAAATAGGACGTGTTTATTCTAGCCTCCTATTCCGATAAAATATATTATCACGATAGAAAATCTAAAAAAATATAGCTGCATAAAAATGTTTGATAGATGATTTCGCGAAACTTATAAATAATAAATACACGCTTCCAATAAATGTCGAACATATCGACAAATAGTTTACACAATGCGTTTGTTTGCTTTGAATATGTTTAGGTAGGATTGAACGGAGGCCTCAAGTTTCAACCCATCACTGTGACGGATGGTCTCACATCCAAGTGAAAATCGTTGAGTCGCTCCGGATTTAAGAACGAAACATGAAGAAATGCTCCGGATTTAAGAACGACGCTCCGATGTTAAGAACGTCGTGGAAAATTCAAATACATCGCGTGAAAAATCGTTTGCTTATTAGCTCGGGGATTTCCCTCGAGGCAGCTCAATTGCTGAGCCAATTTGCACGCCTATGTACCGTACCGCACTGTATTATAATATGATGTTATAAATAAACCTACACATTTGCTTTCGAATTTGTGGATTACACTAGCTCTGTGAACTTAGCGCCCGACTTTAAAAAAAATAAAATTTAGTATTTTATTCTTGTAGATAAAGGTAAGTAGTTAATTGTAGTAAAAGTTTTTTCGTTAGTAGTAACACCAAAAAAAAAAAAATTTACTTTGAAAAAACTTCATCTCCCGGTTTTGCCGAAAGTCAAGTTTAGTAGTTGATTCGTAAATAGAATCGTATGTAGTTGATTGTAGTGAAAATAATTTCGTTTGTAGTTGCATAGCAACAATTTTTTTTTTTTTTTAAGTTTATCTGACATTTACATATCTTTATTTCTTTGAAATTCTTATGGATATAGGTAAGTAGTTGATTGTTGTAAAATAAAAAATAAAGAAAGTCATTCCGCAAAAAAACTAGAGGACTTAGAAAAAAACCCAATCCTCAGGTTACTGAACAAATTGTAAAACAAACGAAATCGCGATAAATCTTTGTACAATTTTTTTTTTCATATTTTATTCTAACAGATATATGTACGTAGAGGTAGGTAGTGAACTCTGTTTCGTTTGTAGTAGCACCAAAAAAAATTTGGAGACTTAGAAAAAACCGCAACCCTCAGGTTACTGAACAAATTGTAAAAACAACGAAATGGCGATAAATGTTTGATTTATCATTTATTTTATATTTTATTCTAACAGATATATGTACGTAGAGGTAGGTAGTGAACTCTGTTTCGTTTGTAGTAGCACCAAAAAAAATTTGGAGACTTAGAAAAAAACCGCAACCCTCAGGTTACTGAACAAATTGTAAAAACAACGAAATGGCGATAAATGTTTGATTTATCATTTATTTTATATTTTATTCTAACAGATATATGTACGTAGAGGTAGGTAGTGAACTCTGTTTCGTTTGTAGTAGCACCAAAAAAAATTTGGAGACTTAGAAAAAAACCGCAACCCTCAGGTTACTGAACAAATTGTAAAAACAACGAAATGGCGATAAATGTTTGATTTATCATTTATTTTATATTTTATTCTAACAGATATATGTACGTAGAGGTAGGTAGTGAACTCTGTTTCGTTTGTAGTAGCACCAAAAAAAATTTGGAGACTTAGAAAAAAACCGCATCCCTCAGGTTACTGAACAAATTGTAAAAACAACGAAATCGAGATAAATCTTTATACAATCATTTTTTTCATATTTTATTCTAACAGATATATGTACGTAGAGGTAGGTAGTGAACTTTCTTTCGTTTGTAGTAGCACCAAAAAAAATTTGGAGACTTAGAAAAAAACCGCAACTCTCAGGTTACTGAACAAATTGTAAAAACATCGAAATGGCGATAAATGTTTGATTTATCATTTATTTTATATTTTATTCTAACAGATATATGTACGTAGAGGTAGGTAGTGAGCTCTGTTTCGTTTGAAGTAGCACCAAAAAAAATTTGGGGACTTAGAAAAAAAACCGCATCCCTCAGGTTACTGAACAAATTGTAAAAACAACGAAATCGAGATAAATCTTTATACAATCATTTTTTTCATATTTTATTCTAACAGATATATGTACGTAGAGGTAGGTAGTGAACTTTCTTTCGTTTGTAGTAGCACCAAAAAAAATTTGGAGACTTAGAAAAAAACCGCAACTCTCAGGTTACTGAACAAATTGTAAAAACATCGAAATGGCGATAAATGTTTGATTTATCATTTATTTTATATTTTATTCTAACAGATATATGTACGTAGAGGTAGGTAGTGAGCTCTGTTTCGTTTGAAGTAGCACCAAAAAAAATTTGGGGACTTAGAAAAAATGTGACTGTGCCAAAGTGCCTGTGAAAAAGGTGACTGACTGACTCACCGATCATCAAAATTCTCAGCTACTTCTAGGCGTCCCACAAGTTTCAAATTTTGAATATAGCTATTGTTTAGCCTATAAACCATGGAAAAATTCAGACATTCCATAATTTTCATCCCGTTTTCTAGATATATAATCTGCATAAATAACTTTGTATTCCCATATAAATCCCATTAAATTGTATGTGATTACAAAGTTACTTTTACAGTTCATAATTAGACTTAATTGAATATGAATGAAATGGGTTACAGGGGTTAAAAATGAGAAATGGCTTTGAGAAATTCGACAGTTAAGCGCCTTTTAATTACTTCCACGATAGGTATACCTACCGCAGATAGAGAGATACAAATCCCTATAAGTACTATACCTACCTACACTTTTATAGGTTGTTTACCTTATACCTAATACGCATCTGTGGAGACGCAAAGACACTCGTTCATGATAATCTATGAGCATGACCTATGTCGCAAGGGTCCCCGGCCGCACAGGCGCGGGGTGCGCGTTATTGCGTGTTTCGCAAAAAAACGAAATAAAGAAAGAAAACGTACAAAAAGAAATGAGATCCCATCAAAAACATTACATGTACAAAAATGCACAAGTCTCGCAACGCAGTTTATCTGCCGTAAAAAGTTGTGATATCGAATGTAAACCAAGTCGGTTAATTTCAATACCTACCTATACCTATCTATGGGAGCAGTTATATCTTTATTTCTTTAGTAAATAGAGTGTCTTGGCGATTGTACACGGCAGCATAATCTACTAGGCAATCTAAATAATATAGTCTTCCGTATAGGTGTACTTTCAAACAAATACAAGCAACAAGCGCTTAACATAGATTTATGTTGCCGTGTGCAATTGCCAACTTAGCATTTTAACCAAAATCTACCATTTTAATTCCAAATTCACTATTATCTACCAAAAGCTACAATTCCTTCCAAAATCTACCACTATTACCAAAAATCTACCATTATTACCAATAATCTACCATTTCCTACCTTAAATTAATCATTTTCTACAAAATCTACCACTTTCTACCTACAATTTAGGAGTTCATTATTAAAACCAGATAAAACACGTGTTTAAAATCTTTAAAGAATATATAAGTAGATGCCAAGTTTGTAGTTGATCAAACCGATAAAACACGTTGTTCCATCCAAACTTTGAAGCCCCTTTTCACCCACTTAGGGGATGAATTTAAAAAAAAAAAAAAATTGTTGCTATGCAACTACAAACGAAATTATTTTCACTACAATCAACTACATACGATTCTATTTACGAATCAACTACTAAACTTGACTTTCGGCAAAACCGGGAGATGAAGTTTTTTCAAAGTAAATTTTTTTTTTTTTTGGTGTTACTACTAACGAAAAAACTTTTACTACAATTAACTACTTACCTTTATCTACAAGAATAAAATACTAAATTTTATTTTTTTTAAAGTCGGGCGCTAAGTTCACAGAGCTGATTACACTGATATGCGAAGCTTTTTTATTTTAAATTGCGATCGAATATCTCACAGCTTACATTAATGTGACCCTGTTTAAAAAAGATAAATAATATGTCGTGACTGGTCATGACCGTGCAGAAATATTGAGGAGCCACAACAACAGTGACCATTATAAATATCAGCGCACTGCATTTTTAGTCACAGTGTGACTAGTGTAAATAAAATATGCATATCATGTGTGGCCACGCTAAAACATCACGAGGGCAAAAAAGAAAACAATGGCCATTATAAACAACAATAGGCTACATTCTAGACCAGCACATATTAACAATACTTGTACCGAAATATCCTAAAATTAACATTAGGTAGGTACACAGTTTCACCATTTCGCGTGTGGCCATGATAAAGTGTGGCCATAACAGTGACCATTATAAACAGCACGTTGTATTCCCTGCAGAGATTAGCGATAATACACTGTGTTCGCGTTCTAATGGGAAAAGTCTTTTAGTGAATCTGAGAATGGTGGTACAAGACATGAAAGGTAGCGGGAGAAATCTTCGCCGTGTCTATGTTTCATCCTTTGTGCCTTATATATTACTTATTACTTATATCCTAGTAAGAGACCCCGTCTTCTAAGAAGAGGGTTGTGATTTCAACCGCTACAGAGCGTGGACGCATGAATTTGTGAGTTGTGCCGATGATTTTGAAAGACTTATTCAGTATTTCAAGTTTCCTAGCTATTTTTTCTACAATATACATACTTTTTGACTACATACTCTTGTAATATAAAACGTATAAAACGTGAATCATGACGTAATCCTACTAATCGCTATCCGCTCCGCTCGTGGCTCACGCCTTATGTCGCTCCAGCAGCAATTTGTTTCCAATTTACTTTTATAAGAACAAATCTCTTGTGTGTACACTCACTAAAACATATCTAGAGGTCCTCCTTCCTACACGTTTGTATTCAGTGATATGTAATCTAGAAGTAGGTAAGTATATAAGTATTTACATGTGCGCTTACAATAGAATACAATAATTATTTATTGACACCATAATAAAAAGATACAACACAGGAAATAATCACTGAAAATATATTAATAAGGGACGGCCTTATCGCTTACAGCAATTTCTAACAGGCAACCTTTGGATGGACAGGAACTAAATATTATAAATATAGGTAAGTTTAGTGGCGCTTTATACGGAGAAATAATGACAATAATATATGAGTACCTAAACTTGGAAAATATTGTAAGTCTACATAATACCTATAAACACTAAACAGTCATATCACAAACAACACACTATGATAATACAATACACTGATATAAGTACATAAAGTATTCTAAATAATTACAATAAGTAAACCTACTTATATAGTTTATTTATAAAGAAATAAAAACGGCAATTATATGTAACTAAGTATGAACACGCAGACTATTATTAGTTCATCGACATGAAGTGTTTCCTCGACATATCCTTAATATAGTAAGGGATCTGGCTTGCCTTATGCCGACGGGCAAAGCGTTCCACGAAGAGATTATCCGAGAGATAGTCTCTACTCTGTGAGCGATCTAGCTTCTGCTAGAGGTACCCATGTTAAATGTACGTACACTGATGAAACGAGCGATGATACTGGATTATTTTGATGGCTTATGCTACTCCGGACCGAGAAATCGTTCTACTTGAACTCACAATTTTTCAAAAATATTATTTCTTTACAGAAGTATACCAAGATAGGTTCCCAACGAGTCCCAACAAATCAAGTCACACTGTGACTCGTTGGGAATTTTTTCCCAATCAAGTGGTGAGTGTTACACGGTATTATTTGAAATTTTTCACGCATAGTTTTTTAAAACTTATAATGAAGCTTTAGTTAAGGTTATATCTGTAAGAAGAAGTTAAGTTTAGAGCCAAAAAAATGAAATAATAACTCGACACTGTTCCTTGTCCGCGCCGCGCCCGTTCCAAAACAATTTTATTTTAAATCAATTTTGCAAGGTTTTTATGCATGACCAAAAGTTTTCATTGTTCATCCAACGCACACACATGTGGAAAATATAAAAAAACAACATACTCGTAACATTGCATTCATGCGTTCCACATACGTTCCGGGTAAAGCTTGTGGGGTGTCCATGAACAGTGATTGAGTCTGAGATAATCAATTTTGGCCTTTCAAGTTGCGTAAGTATAAGTTTAGGTACTTATAATATTTTAAGATAAAAAAAACGCAACTTTTACGGGAAATCGATCCTACAGGTTTTGAATAGTTGATTTCACAAAATGTTAGGTTGGTTGTGTTTATGTTGTGTAAACAATAAACCATAATATGTATGATGGAATTCTGACCACAAACTAATGAAGCGCCTGATCAAATTGTGTGATCTATGTGCTTGGTGTGATATGGCCATCCCCAAGTGAAGGCGCGTACTCACTTTACGTTTTGCCGTGCCATCTTGCTTGTCGTCTCTTATCTTATTTTATTATAAATAAAAGTACAAATCATTTTGAGTCAACCAAGTCTTTCATTGCATCAGGTTATGGGCCCAGCACCTCCTGACAGCATAGTTTACAGTAAATTTCCGTTAGTTAAAAAGTAAAGATAATTATAACCTAGTTACGCAACGTGCCGCGTGTCAAAAGTTTTTTTTCAGCATTATTTCAAATTCACAATGGCATCAAATGCCAATTCGTTGATGTCTATAGAGAAACTAACCGGCCGCGAGAACTGGAATACATGGAAATTTGCAGTAAAATCATATTTACAACTGGAAGAATTGTGGGAAACAGTACAAGGCTCCGACACCGTCCCAGACTCCAAGAAGGACATTAAAGCTAAGTCAAAATTAATTCTGTTAGTTGATCCCACGATATACGTTCACATACAAGACGCCGATACTGCTAGTGAGGTCTGGAACAGTTTATCAAAAGCATTTGAAGACTCCGGGTTGCTGAGAAGAGTAGGTTTACTAAAAGATCTGATTAATACTTCACTGGAGGCGAGTTCAGGAGTGGAAGACTACCTGAATAAAATACTCACATCGGCACATAAACTTAGAAACATAGGCTTCAAGGTAGATGATGAGTGGCTCGGCACATTAATGTTGGCAGGCTTGACCGATGAATATAAACCGATGATCATGGGGATAGAGAGTTCAGGTATTAAAATTAATGCTGACTTCATAAAAAACAAACTATTACAGGAAGTAAAAATGCACTCCGACACTACTGCATTATACACTAATAAGTTTAAAATCAATCAGCAGTCCAAAGGCCCCCGCTGTTTCAATTGTAATAAATATGGGCACCTTAGCAAAAATTGCTGGCATAATAAGAAAAAGAATGAAGACATAACTGGTTATGTCGCTGCTTTTTTCAGTTCAACATGTAATGATTCATCAAGTTGGTTTGTTGACTCCGGCGCGTCCATGCACATCACCATGCACCGGGACTGGCTGGAAGATGAGACTGCACCACCTGTAAAGACAATCAGGATCGCTGATAACAAAATACTAAATGTGGAAAGCTGTGGTAATGTAACAATACAAGCAAATGGCAACAGTGGTCAAATATTAATTAAAAATGTTCTATTTGTACCTGATATATCAACTAACTTACTGTCTGTGAGTAGAATAATAAACAGTGGGTGCAAGGTTGAATTTGATAAAAAAGGATGCATGATTTACAATCATAATGGACTGAAGGTAGCTCAAGCCAATCTTATTAATGACATGTACAAACTCAATGTTAAAAGGGGTGAATGTGCATTAGCAATAAATGTTGAAGCAGATACTTACCTGTGGCACCAACGCATGGGTCATTTGAACTTCAATGATGTGAGTAAAATGACCAGCTGCACTTCTGGCGTGAATCTATCAGCGCAGAAAAGTGATACCATTGTTTGCATACCTTGTCTTGAAGGCAAACAGACTAGAAAATCATTCCCCGATAAAGGCTCCCGGGCACGTGAGCTGCTAGAGCGAGTCCACACCGATGTTTGTGGTCCGATGCAAACTACATCTATGGGAGGTGCCAGGTACTTTGTCACTTTTACTGATGATTTCTCACGCAAAGTATTTGTATATTTTATTAAAAGTAAAGCAGAAGTAGTGGATAAATTTATTGAATACAAGAACCTTGTAGAAAATCAACTAAATAAAAGAATTCAGATATTAAGAAGCGACAATGGAACTGAATACATAAATAATAGATTCAACGCTTATCTAAAAAGCTCCGGAATCATACATCAGACTTCTAATCCTTACACTCCAGAGCAAAATGGTCTCAGTGAGAGAATGAATCGTACACTTATTGAACGTGCTAAATGTATGATTTTAAATGCTGATTTACAGAAAGACTACTGGGCTGAAGCGGTTGCTACTGCAGCATATATCATCAACCGCTCCCCAACATGCTCTCTCTCCGATAATACACCAGAAGAGATGTGGACCAGTCAAAAGCCAGATGTAAGTCATATGCGGGTGTTCGGTTGCAAGGCCATGGTCCATATACCAAAAGAAAATCGCCAGAAGCTGGATTCTAAGTCACGTGAGTTAATTTTTGTTGGCTACAGTAGCTGCACAAAGGGCTACCGATTTATAGACCCTAAAGTAAAGAAAGCAATAATGAGCAGAGATGTAGTGTTTTTAGAGGCCACTGTAAAGAAAAGATTTGTTAGTAACTCGATACCTGAAACAGAAAAAAGGGAAAATATTAATATAGTAGAACAAAAACAAGATAATGTAAAGGAATCAGAAGTAGGTTTACCTATGTCCTCGGCCAAGAATAAAGTTGAAAAGGGCAAAGCATTCCTACACATGTCTTCAGATGGGTCCGATGAAGTGCCTGAAAATCTAAACGATATAAATTCAATACTGATAAATGACACAGTGGGGGGCATTACTATGAGTTCGCCAATAATTAGTGTTTCAGACTCGTCAAGTAGTACGTTATATGAAGATCCAGATGATGAGACATACATCCCTGAAACTGAAACCAGCCACAATACTTCACCAAATTACATTCAATATCGCAGGCCACCACGACGAGATGAGTATCATGAATCTGAAAGCACACATGAAACTTCATACATGTGTATGAATGGTGAGTCAACAATTAGTTTACTTGATAGTGATCCACTAAGCCTTGATGAGGCAATGAAAAGTACTAAAGCAAACAAATGGAAAGAGGCCATGCTAGAGGAATATCAATCTCTGATCAAAAATAACACATGGTCACTAGTTGACTTACCTGAAGGCAAAAAGGTTATCCCTTGTAAGTGGGTGTTCAAAACTAAATCTGATGAACATGGGAATGTTATTCGCTATAAAGCAAGGTTGGTAATCAAAGGATATAAACAAACAAAAGGAATTGACTATCATGAGATTTATGCCCCCGTTGTTCGCTACTCTTCAATCAGATATCTCATTGGACTAGCAGCAAAATATAAACTACACATACATCAAATGGATGCAATTACAGCTTTTCTACAAGGAGACATTGATGAAGAAATTTATATGTCACAACCACCATCATATGAACAAGGAAAGGAAGTTTGTCTGTTGAATAAATCCATTTATGGCTTAAAGCAAGCAAGCAGGCAATGGAACACAAAATTAAATGCTGCTCTTCTAGATATTGGCATGATACGTTCAAAGGCTGATCCATGCATTTACTACCGTATTTTGAATGGAGATGACATGTCATTTATAGCAGTTTATGTAGATGACCTACTT
This sequence comes from Hylaea fasciaria, assembly GCA_905147375.1. Taxonomy (NCBI): domain Eukaryota; kingdom Metazoa; phylum Arthropoda; class Insecta; order Lepidoptera; family Geometridae; genus Hylaea; species Hylaea fasciaria. Next base: position 8,731,215 of record LR990211.1, on the reverse strand, counting down.
TATTTTTTTAACAATGACCAAACGGCTACGGTTATAAAGGAAAAATTGAAGCAAAAATTCAGCATGACCGATTTATATGAAGCAAAGCAATGTATTGGATTTAGAATAACTCAAGCTGAAAATTATATTTCACTGGACCAATCTATTTATACAGAGAAAATACTGAGTCGTTTCGGAATGACTGAATGTAAACCAGTGTTCACACCATGTGACCCTAATCTACAAATGAAAAAGGCTGAAAATGAAGACGAAATATTAAAAAATATTCCATACCAAGAAGCCATAGGATGCTTGTTATACTTATCACAAGGAACAAGGCCCGATATTGCATATATTGTAAATTCACTTAGTAGGTATAACAATCGACCTACTGCATCACACTGGATCGCTGTAAAACGGGTTTTTCGCTACCTAAAAAGGACAACAAACACAAAACTGACATTTAAAAAGGATAACAACAATATTACTGGCTATTGTGATGCAGATTTTGCTAATTCACTGGAAGATCGAAGATCCTGTTCTGCATATCTGTTTCTCTTTCAAGGAGCTGCTATAAGTTGGGCTTCTAAGCGCCAATCAACTGTGGCTCTGTCTAGCACAGAAGCCGAGTACATGTCCCTGGCTTTCTCCGTTCAAGAGGCTCTATACTTGAAACAACTAGAAGAAGATTTCTGGCCTAAGCTTTCAGGTACACCACTTGTTATGTACTGCGATAATCAAAGTGCCATTAGTCTTTCAGGTACCGAAACATACCACGCACGTAGCAAACACATTGATGTCCGATACCATTTTCTGAGGGAGAAGATTGCTACAAATCAAATCTCAGTGCGCTACAAATCTACTCAGGACATGATCGCTGACGCGCTGACGAAAGGGCTGCCTCGACCAAAGCATGAATCATTCTCCATAGCAATGGGTTTGTGTCCAGGAGAGGATGATGGAATTCTGACCACAAACTAATGAAGCGCCTGATCAAATTGTGTGATCTATGTGCTTGGTGTGATATGGCCATCCCCAAGTGAAGGCGCGTACTCACTTTACGTTTTGCCGTGCCATCTTGCTTGTCGTCTCTTATCTTATTTTATTATAAATAAAAGTACAAATCATTTTGAGTCAACCAAGTCTTTCATTGCATCAATGTACTTCGATATGAGTACGTCTAAGTTGGTAAGAAGATGAAAAAGATGATAACAGGAACTGAAAAAAATAGAAAAACTAGCATAACGTTCAGTATCCCATACATAAGTGTACACTTAATGTGAAAAAATCAAAGCGTGATTATATAAATACAGCTAAGCTCTCAGTTACAACAAAAAGATTGTAATCTGTAATCCACTTATCCTATTTACCCCATACCTAATTAGTTAACTATTAGACTAATTACCTACTTATTATACATGTATTTTTAAATTACCTACCATTAAAAAGTCAAAGCGAGCGACCCATGAAAGTGCTTCACTAACCGCTCGCAAGTGGACAATAGCTAAAGCAGCCGGCTTATTGGCTAATATAAGCCATAAGCTACGCTAGATCCAATTAGGCTACATCGTTAGTACGGATCATTCAAATTAAACGTATAATTCAACTAGGTCAAACTCAATGATTAACTTTTACGCAATTTAGTAAAGTAAAACGGTTATTTTGAAACTATTGAAACGATAACAATAAAAATAATAAGACATAAGAGCTGAAAACATTTTCTTTAGTCGCTAGGTATACATTGTTTTACAAAAACTTTATAAACTAAGTAAAAGTATGAATTTAAAACGCCATTCGTCATACCATTGCTATTTATTTCACGCTTATTACCAGGTGAGATAGTCAAACGTTAGCTTATAAAAGAATTGTCTTTAATTTGTTCAACAAGAATAAGCAAATGATGTCCAACAATTTCAACTTCATGGTCATCCTACAGTTCGTGACGATTTCGCCAAAAGCCGCTGCGTACGGCTATTTCGGTCCCAGTGCTTGCAGCGCGCCCGACTGAACTCAGTTATGGCACTGGCTAGCGCTTGTTATGGAAACATCCTGTATAAATGGCAATGTACATGTGTAAGGCCAGCGCTGAGATTGAAAAAACGATTGAGTTTGAACCACAGATCTATAGGAATGCAGACTCGCTGGATTCGTGATACTGCAACACGATAAATGTTGCGTTAGCGGCTAGAATGGTGCACAATAGAAGAGTGTGTGCCAACATGGTAAAGTGATCTGCTGATAATATTGTTTATACAATAGAGTAGCGAGGCCGGCACGTTGTTCACCTGTTGTAGAAAATGGTATAGAAAAAATTATGCACGGAGCTGCAGTGGATCGTCACCGTGAGATATTTATTGGTCTTTATCTCATATGCCCAGTTCATCATAAATGAACACAGTAATTTTTAGACACTGTTTCTAGACACATGAATATCTGGCAAAGGCGTCATTAAAACCAATATTGGATAATTGTAATACAGGGACGAAGTCTGCCACATATTTCGGGTAAGCAAATATTATGATTGTCTACTTGTTCCTATCCTAAGTATGAACTATGAAAGCGGTGGACAGAAGACGGATCGATTATTTTGAGATGTGGTACTGGCGATGCATGATGCTCATTCCTTGGACTGCTTATAGAACTAATGCTTCCATTTTGAAGGAGCTCAAAACAACGCAGATACTCTCTATCATCTGCCTACAGAGAGTGTTGCAATACTTTGGGTACATTGCCCGGAAGCCCTCCGACAACCTGGAGAAATTAATGGTCACGGGAAAGATGAAAGGGAAAAGATCCAGGGGTCGAAGTCCGATCCGGTGGTCTGACCTAGTGTCAGAAGTACTGGACACAAACATTTCTGTAGCGATCCACAATGCCCGAGACCGTCATAGATGGCGACGGATCGTGCAAGGAAAAGTTGTACGGGTACATCACGACGCTCAGCAGTGAGCAAACGAATGAAGGAGGAGGACTTCTTCCTAATGAAGACTTCTGGTGTCAACTTTGCTTATAGAACTAATATGCTTCCATTTTGAAGGAGCTCAAACCAAAGATTGAATTCGCCTAGACGCATTGCGGTACAACGATGACGAAGGCCATCCCCCTGATAATTATAAGTCCATCGAGCAAACTAGCTCTTAAACTGCAGTCCTTAGTCATAGAATAATTGCTAATGCACTAACAGTCCAAGTTATTTAGTGAGATAACGAGGCTCGAGGTATGTGCCCCAGTAATTACCGCTGTAGATATAAAGTTTCTGCAACGTGACACTGAGGTCGGGTCAATTATGGCCGCGATACCCTACTGGCTGATTATTGGATGTACTTTCGTTATTTAACATTCCTTATTAAGTGGAACATGTCGTATTTACTTGACAGCCTGTTCCCAGTAAGTGGGGGTTCGAATAGCCAACAATGACTTACGAACGACGATATTATGACGCAATTCTGCATGAAAAATATACGTAGCATAGGTATTTACTTTCTCAGTCACATGTTACCAACTCATCAGCTCATTAGTGTAGAGCTCAAAAATGTGGAATTATAAGGTTGGGGTTATGGCGGGACACTGAAAAAGTGTCGTTGTACTACATACGTGTAGGTACATTTTGTATTTTTTTCATCTTGTTGGAATATTACCCATTACTCTTCGTTAGCTTGATATTCGTGTGAACCACAGAATTTGCTTTGAGTCTAGGTGTTTGCAGAATTAATCATCAGTAAAATTGGGCATTAGTCATGTTTTGTAGAACTTGGCATTTCGTATTATTGGCTCTTTTATGACTCAATATGCGTTTTTGAGAGCTGGTTAAGTGGTCATTCTGCGGCTAAGCAGCTTCTAGATCCTCGTAGTTCCGGATTCCTTAAATATAGATAATCCCAGTAAGAGTTCAAGATCTAAGTATCTAAAAATACTTACTATCAGGCGTCCGACCAGAAGGCAGAAAGCTCCGTATTTATTGCAAAACCCCTATTATTTTCAAGTTCCAAGAGACATTCCGTAGCTTACTGACCTTCGCCCTGTAGCCTATAAGGATAAGTTAAGATGTGTGACTTATTATGTGTGACTTCGAAGAATTTAGGCCTTTCGGTAAATGTTATACAGTCCCCTCTTCCCCAGAGAGGGAAGATTAGGCGAAGTTGAAGGGGGTTGAATATTTACTACAAGTTAACCAACAAGGTCAATGGCAAAGTTTTTTTCAGTTGACGGCGAGAGCTTTATTCAATAGCGAATTTTGGGTGTTGGACATTTAGTTAGGTGTCAAGTTGTTTGATCTCAAAGGAGCTTTGATGTCAAAGGTGTCAACCACAGTCACGAGCTATGGAATGTAGATCGGTTTTCCGTATAAAGTAAGCATTTTTATTTCCCCAAATATAGGAAAAAATGACGAAATTATTGTTTTTTAGTGCCTCTGATGTCAGAGTTTGGTAGAACCCTTACCACAAAAAAATTTAAACCAGAAGTGAACAGATGTGTCTAAATATTTTCTTCACAAATCGACATCTTACCCTAGCTTTTTCTAACTCTATAACAAATTCACAAGTAAAATAATTTGGGTGAATTTAATAGACCTAAGTAATTATAAATGCGGCAAAACTATTTTAAATAATTATTGATTTAGTAAGAAATGCGAGTGATACACTTCGATTTAGTGGAAAAAAATTTTGAAAATTCTATCATTCAAAATTAATAAAAAAATTATCCTTGGAGAACGATGTGAACCCATTCTATATATTTTTTTATTTAATTTCGAATAAGTCGCGTTGTGGAAGGCGCGTCAGTACCGGTTGACGCCAGTCGTTAAGTCGCGTCAGAGGCCTATTTGCGGCCTGAAACCTCGTAACACCAGACGCCGGTATTAACTTTCGGCAAGCTAAATACTCAACCCTTAAGAAAAAAAAAGCGAGCAAAACCTATAGCATTTTACCCCGCTCGTGGTGAAAATACGAAAATAAAAATTTCAATTTTTTTTTAATCTGTCAAACATAATCAGTGGCTTACTGCACAAATATCAAAACATTCTGTTTTCGCCATGACGCCGCGTTTTCAGACACCCTCGATGATTGATCACCCCTTCAAAAACATCTGCCTGAGATTTGAGGCCATTCAATACTTCGATCCGATTAAATCTAGACTATTGAAGGAATTTAAGATGGCTGACGGTTAATATAATTGATGAAATTTCGATACCAGCGTAACCTTCTAAGAATCTTTGTTAGTAGATACCTACTGAGAGCTCTGAACGTAAACTTCTGAGAACATTTTTAGTAGGTACCTTACCTACTGTGGGCTCTATAAATAGGTTTCATCGTATTGGATTGGACTAGATTTGTATAAGGTAAAATCAATTTTACAGCAATTTGAGATCAGAGATAATATTAGTTCTACCTGAAAATGTATTCAGGGATTTGAGGCGATACCGTCTCATTTTATCGGAGCCAAATTCAACTTCATTGACATTTTCATTGAAAATAAATTCCGGTAATATGAGAGGTACATCCTATAATGGCCAAGGCTGGTGCGTATATCTTTCACCCTGCGGTAATTATCCTCCAGTCGCCTACGTAGGTAACGTGTCATATACCTTGGTTTTCCTTTAAATCCTCTCTTCCTATTATTTAGGGGTTCTGAAAACACAATCTCATTTTTTGTAGCACGTACAACCGCCCGACTCGATTGGAAAGCGGAAACACCGATGTCAACGCTAAACACATAGAAGCGGTGCCAATTAATTTGTTAACGATTTGGTCGCATCCCCGGGTTTGCTTTATCTATACAGAGCAATGAATCGAATGATCACAGTCGCTGAAATTTATCTGGTGTGTAATTTGAGGGTTTGTTTCAAACTAGTGGTCGTAGTACAGTCGGTCGTTAGAGTGACAATATTGGCCTTACTCACAAAATTCTTAGAAATAATTCCCAATGTCCCAGTTAGTATTAGGCTAGCTAGATGATTCAGAAACCTTCAATAATTTCTAGTTTGGTGTAGTGGCTGAGCAATCGGACTGCTGCGCTAGGGGTTGCGGGTTCGATTCCCGCCTGGGACAAATATTTGTGCGATCCACAAATGTTTGTTTCTGGTCTGGGTGTGATGTGTATGTAAAATGATGTCTGTAAGCGGTACCCATGATACAGAAGTAATCCTAGTGTGAAGATACGTTAAAAAAAATAATCGAAGGATCCGTTTGATATCGTTCGATGAACTCTGTAAACTCAACACTGCCAACTATCGACAGTAGTCTAAATCGAATCGAACCTCCAGGTTGATTGCCCTGAATAGCACAATTTCAGTTTTGATATTAGACGACATGGAATCGAAACTATACGGTCCTCGAAAACTTTCGGATCAGCTATCCGGTTCTTTGCCTGAGATCTGAGAACAAGAACAGCCGGGTTTCTCTATAATAGATATTCTCAAATATCAGTTATGGATACACTATATTATATTCCCAAAGTAACACCAGTTATCAGGTCATTTTCACATGAAGCCTCCCTTTATTACACTTAAATCCCCGTGACATTCCCCATGTCTCTCCAATCGCATCCTAACATGCAAATGTGATCCGCCTCCGAATCCCGGCTTCTCGAATCTCGGCTTTTAGCTACAAACAGAATAACATACGGCTTCTATTATATCTCTTGAATACATGCAAAAAACTGTGTGTAATATATTGTTAGAGATATGCGAATGAAGTAACCCTAAGCTACATAACTGTTTTCACTTCATCTTAATCAGCCCATAACGTTTCTTGTCTGGCTGGAGCTAAAATAGACACAAATAGGCGACAGCATCCAAAGAGTCGCAGGCAACCGCTGGATGCAAGTGGCAAATAGTCGTTCGGTGTGGCGGTCTAAGGGGAAGTCTATGTCCAGCAGTGGACGTCTTCTAGCTGATGATGATGATTAGGTGAGACCTCTTTGTGTCTTATGATAATCCTGGTATTTCTGGTATAAATACTTACATCACTTTGCTCCAAGAAACTGTTTATTGAAGCCTTCTTGTGCTGTATTCTACCTTAATACTTCGGATTTTAAAATATAACTATTTCCCATTCCATATTTTAGGCTGTTCATTGTAGTGCGAAAATACCAATGCAAAAGAGACCTATTCGACCAGCCGTGGTGCGAAACGACGTAATACCTATGAAACCGTATGCTACGGCTTGTCTATCTATAGTTACTAAATGTGCGTCTGTATGTGTAGATATACCGACACCGTCTCACATCGTGTTATTGCAGGGTATATTGAAATCTGAGAGGAAAATATGAGGTGATACGATCTGCGAAGGAATTAATGGTATTCCGAGCCGATGAGATTTGCATGTACTTTTGCATGCTTTCATCTGAGAATAGTTTGCTCTAACTTATGAAGTTATAGCATGATGAAATTGATATAAAGCGGTACCTAACAGTTTTATGGAATCGATGTTAATAATAGAAGAGAGTGTCTACTCCTAGTAGGGTAAGAATCTCTACAAGCGGTGGTGTGTGGATATTACAATACTAAGCAACCTTTCAATAAGCATGTATATTCTGATTTCAGCCAATTTATTGGTTTTACCTATGCCTTTGGGTGACGAGGACAGTGCTATCAGCTTGTATCTATGACACCTGAAAGCGGATGAACCTCATACTTCGGTACTACAAAAATCCCTTAGTTCGATGTGTACCAACAAATATGCCATTCCATTCATGGCATTTTTCCATTTGTCTCAAATTAAGTCTGATTGGGTAACTTCCCAACAATTTCATGTACCTGTATTGTATAGTATAGTCAAAGTCAAAGTCGAAGACAAAGCATTTATTGTAAATAGGCAATTAAATCGCACTTTTACAAGTCAAACAGCTAATTCTCGTTAACAAAGAGAATCATGAAAACAGAAAGTATGATACATTAAATTATATAAAAAGTACCTCCATACCGAACATCATAATTGGTCCAGCCGTTTGAGACCGTGAAAAAGTACAAACATACACACACAAAAATATTATATAATGTAACATTAGTGGGTTGTAAAAGTGTTCTCCGTAGTATATTACAAAGAAATGTTTTACTATGTATGTATACGTATTTGTAACCACGTGCTTCAGTTTAATTTTAACCAAAAGGTTCTTGCCTTTGATCTGTTAACAGCTAATCCCTAATATATTTTAGCCTTTAATAATCAAAATAACCTTTCATGTGGTTACTTTTATGTAATGGGGTTCAGCGTAAAACTTATAGAACGAGTGGATTTACGTTATTCTATAAAAGGATGTGGTTAATGGTTATTGGTGAAATGCATAAAGCTTTGTAGAACCTATATTATACTAATATTATAAAGAGGAAAGATTTGATTGTTTGTTTGCATTGAATAGGCTCCGAAACTACTGAACCGAATGAAAAATTCTTTCCCCTTTGGGAAGCTACATTATCCCCGGGTGACATAGGCAACTTTTTATCCCGTAAAAATTACCTGTTCCCGCGGGATAGTAACTGTTAACGCGGGCGAAACCGCGAGGTGCTTCTAGTGGTTAATACCTATGCAATAATTTGCAATAATTTACACTTAGTCGTTATTTTCATTTTCTACCATGGAATAATACAATTTTATGTACGTGTCGTTTGGTTGATTATTTTCTTTAGATAATGGTGTAGATGAGTATTCCTTTTATGAGTTCATTTTCTACATAAGGTACTATTATTTGTTTATTTTTAGAGTTGTTCATTAGATTGTGATTAACTTGTCTACTATTTCGTGCTCTTATTTTTTATTTATATTTGTTTAATTCATGCCTTACTGATTTTTATTTATTTTTAAGTAGGTATTTTGCTGTTTATTAACTGTCTTGAAAAATGGAGACGTTTTACAATTCCATTCTATTTATTCGTTTTCAATGAAAGATAATTATTACTTCTAAGGTAACCAACCTCGCGTAAATTTAATATATTTTTTATTGACTTACAAATTGTAGGTACTTTAATAATATAAATCATCTATGAATATCGTAACTTCAACTGAAAAAAAATATATATATGCTTTTTGATTCGGTTATGGTCTTACCTGACGACCGAAGGAGGGTAACGTATTTTCTATCACCAAATAGGTACTAATCTAATCAAAGATGCGCCCGTCACAACAAATCTCTCGGTCCTACATCCTGACACCTGACAGGAAGCACCTGGACACGGTCCATCGACCTCAGGCGTACAACCCCGAGCGCCGGTCATCCATCACCGGCGGGCAAACCGGTACAAAACAACGCTATCATACGCCAATATGTGTCGAACACTGTAACGACACTAATTTATCTTCCTAACCAGCCTGCACTCAAAACGCGACCATCTTTTGGGGGGGTAGAGGTGAGTATGCTGTGGCAGATGACAGCGGGGGTATTTGCAAGGTACGCTGAAGTAAAGATTGGATATTAAATGCATTACCGGTGTCAGAGGTCGGATCGGTGTAGGCTAGACGATAGGCCGGAAAGTGTACCTGCAATAAAGAAAAAAAAATAGATTAACGTCAAGGAAAAATTATGCGTGTGACAGTGGTCGTAATGGTCGGAATGGCGTGACGCCATCTGGGATTTCCTGGGTTCCTCGACATTTCCCCGGAGTTTCTCTTTGAGACTATCTAGAGATATTATTACTGAGATAACTAATCTGCTGAAGTCAATGACAGCGAGTTTAAGGTGACAGCCCTAAAATTATTGCGGTCCCTTTCGTTTCTCTAAGGTTTGAAAGAGCAATAATTTTAGGGCTGTCGAATTCAATTTGGTTTATGCAATTGTATAGTATAGTTTTTTTGTATTCCTCGTCAGTTGTAACGACTCGGATCGATAAGAAGGTCTATTCACGCGTTTGAATGGACCTGGTTTATAACGCAAAGTAGTTCTTTAGAAAGTACACTATACGATAGATAAGGGTGGGGCACATGTAACCCTTAAGTTGTTCTTATTTTTAGTAGAGATATCCGAAATAATCAAGGTTGCCAACCATTACTTACCTGTTTTCAATACAATCTTAGTCCGGTCACATACTCTTAAAATTCTGATTGGATTTTACGAATTCGAGTTTATTTCATGTCTTCAAATGTTAATCGGTACCTAGGTCAGAAATTAAATGCTACAATCCTACTAATTTTTTTTTGTTTTAGTTATGCCTTCGCACGGTTTGTGCATTAAGCCAGTGCCAAGTATTTTATTATTTAAGTATTTCTTATTTTAACAATAGGAAAGTGATTGCATTAAAGCAATCTTCGTGGTCAAGTCGATTATTTACTTGAAAGTCACGATTCAGTAAAGAGGTGGACGCTTTACTAAAAGTTCCTGGGAGTTCGGGAAAGATGCGAAATGACACGTTTTTTCTGTTTATACCTATATCATTTGCCCAAACTCTTGCACGTTGACGAACACTCAATAATTAATATTGCACCAATATTATACGTTAACACTTGAAAAACACAAGTTTGAGAAAAAAATATAAAACCAACAACGTCACACTATCGGATTCCCGCCAAAACTCCCCTACTAATATTATAAAAGCGAGGGTCTGTTCGTATGAGGGTATGTTTGTAACTTCTTCAAGATCAACGGCTGGGCAGATTCGCATGAAATTTGGTATGCAGATAGTTTATACCCCTACTTTTTATTCCGAAACAGCGGGGTTCAGCTAGTTATATAATAATATTAAAAGCTACAATTGAATCAGAGAGACCAACCAAAAATATCATACATACACGAGGAAGCTAAAAGTACATATTTAAAACATAAAAATAAAACGTATTTGGATAATTACACAAACCGATTTGGATAAAAGTAACTTCGGTGGCTCATTAAAAAAATATCACTAAAATCGTGATCGTTATCAAAAATCGTTACAGTTACAACACTTTTCGAACTCAACCTGCTTTTTCGGGGAAAATAACAAATAATTACTGGCAATTACCTGAATGTACCACGAAACAAAGTTGCCTTTGTCTGTCCGTGATTGTTCAAACAATACCCATCGTAATTATAGTAATTGGGCCCCGAAATAATTGTTTTTACAGTCTGTCCTTTTGTCTCTTATACGAAGCGAAACGAAATGAAATAAGTAGGTACCTACAATATTTTTTTTTATTTTTTTTTTTATTTGACTTTTCTGTGCTCTGTACATTTTGGTGTCCGTAAAGAGTTTTCTATCTATCTTATCTTACTATGATAGGACCTATAAAAAACCTGGGGGCTTACCATGACGTCTTATTGCGATCCAATTGAGGACCTAAGCTGAATTGTTTCACTTTAAATAATGGTAATATGGCTTTCAATATCATTTACTCAGACGTCAATTCATTTAGATTAATAATCAACCTAAATTGAGCGTCAAGATCTCACAACAAGACGTCATGGTACGAATAAGTAGTAAAACGATTCTGTTTAGGCCTTCAATTGGATCGCAATAAGACGTCATGGTAAGCCCCCAGGTTGTCTAGTGCGGACGATAGAAAGGCACCAAAAATTGGATTATTCTCAGAATAATCCATTTCAATCTACTCCAAAAATATTATTATACATTTCAATTAAAGAGTACGGTCGCAGATTACGCCTGATGTATTTACATCGGCGTCGTGGGTTGCCATATATTTTGCGATCCACCTACGTTAATATAATTATTTCTACCATTTAGTAATTACACGTCTTTACTAAGTATATTTTCAGGTACAATTGGATTTTGTACCTTCAGAGAGGCTATGTAAAAGCTATATATTATAAATAACTTTACTTTAAACAGCATATATTTACCAACCAATGTTTTTCAGTCATTCCCAAGGTCGTCTGAAAAAAATTAAGCGATAAGATTCCCTTACAACCTTGCCTCTAACGTCTACCTTTGTTGCTTTACTGTGGTATTTCTTATTGGACAATAAAAAGTATTATATTCTATCCGGAGCGATGATAAAGCATCATCACTTCAAACTTATTTCACAGTGTTGAACTGCTGTACTGAAATTAATTGAGTACTCTCGTTAATTGGCACTTCCGATGTGGCGATAGTCGTTACGTGGCCCAATTCGGTGCCTAGGACACATTTCAGTGGTCTCGAATGAAACTGGGTAAAAATAGGATGCTTTCAAAAGATATATTCCCAACAACCCCCGTAATCTCCCCATCAAGGGCGACTTGGGAATTTTAATTCCCATCTGCCCCCTTGGCGTGAGTAGGGGGCAGTTGAGAATTTTAATTCCCATCTGCCCCCTAGGCGTGAGTAAGAGGCAGTTGAGAATTTTAATTCGCGTCTGCCCCCGTGGCGTGAGTAAGAGGCAGTTGAGATTTTTTATTCCCATCTGCCCCCTAGGCGGGAGTAAGGGACAGTTGAAAATTTTGATTCCCATCTGCCCCCTGTGAAGCACCCAATGTACGATTTAACGCGTCAGGCTCGCAACACATTCAGAATATGTTATGCCGATCGATATTTCAATTAGTTTCATGATACTGATTACACCATGGACTATAGCAATTGGTTATAGAAGTAGATTTTCCTTTTTTGCTGCGTTTTGCAAGTAGGCGAAAACTGCTGCAATCGCTATCTACATTGAAATTTAGTCTCGCATCCGGCTAATGGGTGTTTCGCACCAATGCCGGTTACATTGGACTAAGGTGCGAATCGACCCCGAGTCGTTTTAATCATTCAATTCCATTATTCATTTCGGTCGTTTTCACTCTTGTATGCTATGTGTATTGTGTAATGCTATTCGGTGATGTGGCCATGTCGTTTCTCTTTTGAGACTATACAGGGGGTGTCAGAGGTAACAGTTGCGTGATTTGCTATAGTAAGTGACATCATTATATTTAATATCAACCGTAGGAAATATTTTATTGTTTTTCCGCCACGCCTATGTATAAAACGCAAGTCTACTAGTACCTATACCTATACAAAATGTAGTTAAGGGCGTTTATCTAGTAACAAAGAAAGCCCACATAAATGAAATGTGATGCCATAAATAGATACCTACGGCAAAAAATATAGACGATAAGTAGTTAATTAATACCATTGATGCCTCAGATTGCAAAATCCTGACGTTGACATTAACATTTGACATTTCAATGACAGCTAGAAATAAAAATTTCCAATTATATCGCGTTGCAAAGCCATAGACTTTTCTCATTTTCTCATGCTATAAGTTATCCTTGAACTTGAACCCCTCTGATTGGACCACCATTGGACCGATTTCCAAAAATAGATTTAATCAAAATTAAGTCGCCTCCCACTGGAAACACATTAATCGTAATAGTTTTAGTGCCCAGTAATTAAAGTAAGCTCAAATGAAACGATTCCGAAAGTGAAACAGAAGTAAACGTTGCGTGAAATTAAACGGCGATCGCTATAGATGGCCGCCTTTCTAGACCGCTGATTGATGCACAATACAATACAGCGGATAACTTTCACTGACTATTGTTCAACCGGACCCGTGCCGTGATATTGTAGCGTTGTTTGAATCCCTTTATACGTCTAGAAATCATAGAATGAACCTATATCTAAGAGCAATTTCAATTATTTCGTGATCTTTTTTGTTTGTTTGGATTGCTTTTGTCGTTTCGTTTTTTTTGGGTTTGTCGGTGGGCTGTTTTAGGGTTGCGTACCCAAAGGGTAAAGCGGGAACCTATTACTAAGACTCCACTGTTTGTCCGTCTGTCTGTCCGTCTATCGCCAGGCTGTATCTCAAGAACCGTGATGGTTCGACAGTTGAAATTTTCACTTATGATGTATTTCTGTAAGCGCTTTATCAACAAATACTAAAAACAGGATAAAGTAAATATTTACGGGGCTTCCATACAACAAACGGGATTTTTTGGACGTTTTTACAGATAAATGGTACGGAACCTTTCGTGCGCGAGTCCGGCACGCACTTGGTCGGTGTTTTCGCTTTGTTTTGTTTGGGTTTTTTGGGTTATGTTTATTGAATGTTTCAAAATACAGAAATAGCTACATAGACGAAAAGAACAAGCTTGTAAGTAGGTATACGTAGGTACATTATTTTTTCTGATCTGCTGTAATTAAGTACCTACGTATTTGTGCGAATTTTTGCATTGTTGGTGTTGGTCTGTAGTTTTCTTAACTATTTTCTTACTCTGGTCAACAATTAAACTAAATAAATATAAAAGTTTCGCATCGTGTAAGCCAGAAAAAATAAATAAATAATTTCTTATGATGTTGTGCTGAAACATTTTGGAGTAAACAGCAGATAATTTGATTAAATTTGAATACGAGCAACATTTTGTGTTTACCAGTGATGTAGATAGCGGTAAGTATTTAGGCCGGATTATCCGACCAATAATAATATGGGCTCAATTCTTGAATTAAAAGTCAAAGTCTAATAATTTATTGTAAAACTAAGCAATAAAATCGCACTTTTACAAATCCAACACTTAAATCTCAATAACAAATAGAGCCATAAGGCAAAATATAATTAATTGATTATGGTTTCAGCTTGAAAAAGGACGTTTCCCTTTCAAGCACTGAGCCAAGATTAATCTTGGAAATAGTAACAGGAAAAGGAAATTCCGTTGACTCTACCAGTGCTTCGGAATACGCCCGTTAGAGAAGACAAACAGACCCAAACAAACATGCTCTGAAATCGATAATGAACAACACTAAAAACGTATTTTTTGTATTCTGGATCAATACAAAACGTCAAATTCCAATACCGGTCCAATTCCAATATTGTCCAAGGGTAAGTAAGTCTGCTGAAATATAAAAGTGTCCGAGTAAATGAAACGCCCTACTGTGGCCGGAAAACCATTTCATCTCTAAATTTACCCTTAACCACTCGGATTAAGGGCACGGCATGAACATCTCAAAGAGCCTACCCAATATCTCAACCATGAAACAACATAAGAATACATTAAAATATGAATCCCTAAGCACAACAGAAGTAGGTCAGCGAGTGGTTCAAGTTACAACAGCTAATAATACAAAGCGTTACTTCACCATTATACTTTGGTCTTTCAGAGCCGATAGAAGTTGATCTCCGGAGTTACAAGTCAATATGAAATTCACATACAGCTCATATTACAGCTGATTTTTATACACATTATGACAGAGCCAGCACTACCTGGTCCTTCGAGCTCCAGTATAATTTGGTCCTTCGGGCTATACACATTTATATGGAGTTCATATATCGGATAAGCGGGTATAGATCTATCTCTAATGGCCGTTTTATTGCATGTCATAAAAGGAGTATTAAAAGTCATAAATTGGTGTAACCACCTGAGGATGTATTATGGCATAATATAGCATATTTAACGACTATAAGCGATGTTTTAGTGGCGGTTTATGTATGATTACGTACCTACCACGTTTTATTAGATTTGAATGCGGTAGGGTCGTGTATCATGTATGGATAATATGACCCTATGGTCACGCATACAATTTTACTGTCTTACTTGTAATCATTTGTTGTAAACAGGCAATCATTATGTATTACTAATATTATAAAGAGGAAAAAATTGATTGTTTGTTAGTTTGCATTGAATAGGCTTCGAAACTACTGACCCGGTTCTTTCACTGTTGGGAAGCTAAACTATCCCCGGGTCACATGGACTACTTTTTATCCCTTAAGTAAAAAATAACGGTTCCCGCGGGATAGTACTTAACGCGAGTGAAACCGCGAGGCGCTTCTAGTTAATACAAGTCAATCATTTAAGACTCATGAACAAAGAGAATAATAAAAAGTATTTCTTCGGACGAGCATACAATTTCAACCTCTTTGACGCGTTAAATGGCCACATAGAGTATTGTAAACTGGAAGTAAAAATACTAGACTATGGACTAATCAATGGCTGGGTTCATGTGCAGTTGATTCAAAACTTGTTGATTTCTGATGGTTTCGTTTATCGGCTGTGCTTTAGAGCTGTAGTTTTGAGCATAAATGATGTAATTTACTACTTTTTCGACCTCGGGTGTCATTTTGGCTGGAACGGCCCCTAGAGAGATTTAGTTGTATTAAATTTCATAACTTAAATGAATAATATTACAGCATCGGTATCGTATCCATAAATCAACGATATGTATCATTGGACTGAATAATTAATCCCATGGGTATTATTAAATAAAACGTATATGAAAGGAACAATTTTAAGTAGAAAATTAGTAATCTTAGTAGATATTCGATGCGACGCCGTGCATCGGCAAAGATTATGAAATTATGAAGCGTGTTTCGAACAACCATCAAAACGTAAAAAGTGAAATTAAATTACTGCCTATACTTAACTATTTACCTCATCAAAAAAAAAAAACAACTGTCTACCTTATGTCAAGTTTTGTAAAGTCTGTGGTGCCGATAACTTTCTCTACCTCAATACCTTCCAGCTTTACAATTACCCGCTGCAATAACACAACAGTCCGGAATCATTCTCCATCAATCCTTCAATCATTCCACTGTACAACATTTCGATTCTCAAAAATGCCAATCGCCGTCTTTCAAACTTCACGTCTACACAATATGTTTTACTATTTACACCTGTATCTTAAAAGCATAAGAATGCAATTTGCGTGTAAGAGAAGCGCGTCGTCTTCATCTCCAAATTTCACTTGTACGCGAAAAAAACAAAATGATAAGTTCTGACTACATGTTAAGATTCAAATTGCAGTGTCAGTGTAGGTAGTCAGCAATCCGAAAATATCGATTTATGGTACACAAATAACGCTTCTATAGCGAACGTAATAAGGCCAAAATGCGTATTGGCCCTAAAAACGGAGCAACGATCGGGGCAAATCAGCGGGCTCGGTAAACATGAACAGCGTCAACATTACCGATTGATTACTCGTCACAGAGCAGGAAATGTGCGTAGATGGTACAATATTTATATTAGAAGTATACCAGGGTTGCATAATGCATAAGACACAATGAGGCCGTATAATTATTGTGCCATTAATAATAAATGGTTAAGGGGATTTCTGGACAAAGAGTCTAGAAATCCCCTGCGCTGGGGATACTGCCAGGGGATTTCTGGAATTAACACATTTCTGATAGTATGCACAGTGTATGCTTTCCATAGCTCCGGTAAAATGTTAAATGGAATTCTTGGAAAGCGTTCTTCATCAAGTTGCACAAATTTCTTAGAATGTAACGTGGTACATAAACTCAAGTAAAATAACTTGTAGAAAATCTTGAAATGCACTATTACCCTGATAATTTATTCGACATTCTCAGATCGGGCTTTCGCGACCAAGAATGTAGTTGCGTTTTTCATATCATTTGAAGCCTATCTAAGATAAACGTGTTCATAATTTTTATAACATCTTTAGGTATAAGGTTTGCTTACACTGTACCGGCACGTCTGCCTCACCTACTCTATGCCCGTTATAGTAATTAACCGGACTGTTTGCGGAGTAGCTGGCCAAAATTGGTGCATCCGCCGGCCGCCATCTTTGCGGCAATTTATTACGAGGACCAGGATGGGTTTATGATGGGGAAGTGGACCACATTGCGTTTCCGTATTTACGTAATAAGCACAGAGTAAATAATACGAGTAGTACAGAAGGTTATTTTGTCACAGATTTTGGTGGTATAAGTGCAGGGGCGGATTTGTAGTTCTATGGTTGGGAACTCTCATAGAATATAAATCCAATGGAGTCCACTGTGACTCGAAGAGATCCCAGTTCACTGTCTGCCTTGCCTTGCTCCCCCTTTCAGACTGGCAACATCCTTGAAATTCATATCAATGCTTGCAAATAAACGTCCTGTAAACAGTTTTCTTCTGCACCTGTATTCGCGTACAGAACCGGGCAACACTCTTCATGGAAGACATACATGAGCCAGTGCCCTGAGCGTGAGTTTTTGCGGCAAGTTTACGCGCTCGACATAGTACGCGTCACAGCGCGTTTTGTATGAAGCTCCTGTGCAGCGCCCCTACCGGCGCGTTTATGAACGAAATGATCTTCATACAAAGCGCGCGGTGACGCGTACTATGTCGAGCGCGTAAAAACTCACACTAGGCACACTGTTTACCGTCAAATTTGCGCTTGAAGCGGCGTCCGGTAAACTTGACGGTGTATGGCTGTCAGCACACGCATGACAAGTCTACTTGAAGCCAAATTCTGCCGACTTTCAATATTGCAGCGTCGTGTAAACTTAAACGTGTGAAGTTAGGCTGTCTGCTCCGTCTAGTTTTGAACCAAATTTACGACATTAGTCATCCATTAACGCCAGTGTGGATGAACCAAACATCCTGGCTCCTGTTGCTCGGCCAGGATAATTATAAGCGACATTGCATCGCCGCATTTAGATTTTAAAGTCTGACAATGCCTATGCGACTATCGCGACTGCGGTTTACACTAGCTGCGAAGTTTTTATGGTAGAACTGAAATTATCGCTATTAGAATTCCGTTATTTTATTACGAGTATAATTATGGTAAACCCAAAAGGATAGGTAATTTGGTCACATTATCCGAGGTTCAATGATCTTTAATTAAAACGTTGGTTTATAAATGAGCAATTATGTTTATATTATATGCTGGACTATTAATTATGAGGCGTTCTCGCTAATTACTCGATGATTAGTACAATAGTAATTGTGTTCATGTGTTTTTTTGATCCGAAAACGGATGTTTTTGTTACCAACTAGTTTATTTTGACGTTATTATTATAACGTCAAAATAAACTAGTTGGTAACAAGATAAATCTCCTTTTTTATTTGCGCAAAAGAGGCCCTTATTGGTCTTCTTGGTACTACTATTCGACAACAAATAAACACCTGACATGTTTCCATATTCATGTACCTACATATTTTTTACTAAGACTAGGTATGTTATTTTGCGTTCAGGGCGGTCATCTTAACAAATAATTGAATAGAATAGAACAGGAAATTCTCCATTGCACACCAGTTATAAAAATACGCAAGGTATTACAGAAAGAGCTTTTATCCACATCTAAAGGTAGTATGGGAAATCAGGGCATGTTCAGCAACTTACGTTGCGGACTGGACTTTTTTTTTTTAACCACTTTATAATTAATAGGAACCGACGATGTGGCTGAAAGTCAACACCACTTGTCTATAAGATCGCGACTCTGCCACGCGTCAGTCAACATTATCGATCCGTAATGTCGCGCCGTTGCAGTCGCATCAACCGCGCAGGTATGTGGGATGCTTTAATGCATTTTGTATGTCGCCGTCGCAGACAACACTGGTGATCTGTGGAGAGATTTGCTTCGCTCTCGCTTTGTTTTCAACTCCTTTGTTAAGAATGAGTTGGGTCGTAATTATAAACTTGAAAATGTATTTAGCATAATCGTAGAACTCTCTTGACAGTTCAGCCGTCGTCATTTAATTATTAGATTGGCACTAAGTTTAAGTAACGTGAGACATTTTAGTGTTTTTTTAAAATCAGGCTCTTTTAAAGTATATCTAGGTATTTCCAATTTCTACTTCGTCAAATTCAATTAGATTAAAGAGATAGTCAAACATTTATTTCTACTAAAAATAATGCAGACGGGTATTGATTTAAACTATGTACGTAAATGTAAACATAGCATCATCAAACAACAAACATAAAAAAATCTTATTCTAGTCCCAAAACGACACATAACCAACATTAAGTCAACTCACATAAAATATTAACAGAAACTTCATAAATCCAAAATATCCCTGAACAGTTTATGACTCTGAACATCAAAATCACAAAGAAAGTTGTAAACCTGAACAGCAAACGATTATGGGCTTAATTTCCCCTGATATTCTTCGTAATAACTCAATCTACGACCCATATTTATAGATCGTCCTGAGGTTGAGTTCGAAAGTACTCGAAGACAAAGTTGAGTTTACTCGTAGCCTTATTTGACGAGTTCTCAACGTAGCCGGTCTTGCGCTCGATGCCAATCTGAAGTTTATGAACTCTTACTTCGTTTATGTACCCGACGGCATAAGTTTTAAGTAAGAACTAAATAAACTGTTCTGCTTAATTAAGACAGCTTTAAGAAAAAGGTGTAGTCTAATAACGTAGACAGTTGTAAATGAACATAATTTTTATACAAGCCCTACAAAAAAGGCTCTCTATAAAAACTTGCAGTGCCGCCTAGAACTTCAGAAACCAAATCTTGGCAGTCTATTGAGCACGTAATCTTGTATTTGTTGGACAATGATTAGGCTAGCAGACAATTATAAACTCATACTTTGCCAAGTTACTATTTTTTTTCAGTTCTGAAACATTTATTGTTATTTGTGGAAAATATGAAAGAATTGATATTACAAAGTCAGATAGGTACCTAAATTAATAACCATAAAACCTCACTCTTTCGTCGGTCGAACGAAGCTCAAGATCAATTCCCGAATCTCTATTAATAGAGGCCACCATAGTCAGTCCTGCCTCTATCACCGGAATGAGAGACGTCATTGGAAACTTTACATCTTTTCTAACAGGAAACAGAATAACATCTAAGCAAGGCACATTCTGAACTCAAGCCCCAAGGTATAAAGTCGAAAAGTAAATCGCTTTCATTCAGATTTAATCAGCGTTACGAACGGTAAAAAATTGTCTGCCTGCTCGTTGATTGAAAACAGTTCCTTTGCTTGTTTTTGCCTTTTATGTAAGAGCACATTTCTATTTTATCAGCGACGTATGATACTTTTATATGTGAAGTAAAAATCAAACGAAAATACAATCCATCGGCGGCGGCTATTCTGAGTGACGCCGTATGAGTTGCCAGTCCAAATATATTCGCGTTTGGTCAGACTATAACTTGTAGATCAGGCATACTAGTAACTCTCTTCTTATACTTAGTTTAGTTTGAATTAAACTTTCTTGAGGAAAATATATAGGTAATATTAGGTATGTAGCAAAGCTAGACAAGCTTTTATACACAGGTATTCGGTAGGTATAACAAACCGAACAAAATGAACCCAACCCCATCAATATTTTGTTAGCCTGTTAGTCTCTGGGAAGTTTCATTTCAAGTTTCAATCATCAGTGTGCCTAGTGCGAGTTTTGACAATATATTTACGCGCTCGGTCCGTTCAGCGTAAACTTGAAATTGTATGGAATAAGAGCAGCGCCATCTAGCGTCAGTCAGCCAGTCACTAGATGGCGCTGCTCTTATTCCATACAATTTCAAGTTTACTCTAAACGGACCGAGCGCGTAAATAAATTGTCAAAACTCGCACTAGGCACACTGATTAATTCGCTGTCACCATAATGATATTGTCACTAGAACATGAAAAGTATGCCAAAATATTTACATCCAAGCTAAGACGTTTTTACATCTCACTGCATCCAAGCAGACAAAGTAACATTTGAAAGATTCAGTTTGACAGAAAATATTCATTATTATGCTCGAATCTAATTCTTCGAGCTTACAACTCAAACTTCCACGGGTAAACCTCGAGGAATAGAAAACAGATGCAGCACTCCGCAGAGCCAGTGTCAAGGGTGTCTATTGAGAAGTAAATCTAATTTCGTGGCACTTGGCCGGCAATGCCCCAATTACATTCTGCCCTCCCGGTCTGCCGGCAATAGCTCCCTTGAAAGAAACGTGTTTACATACTATAATACACACGGCGATGACACGGGGACTGGTAGTCCTAGTAGTAGGCAGGAGCTTGAGAAGTATCGCGTTTAGTACTCCTACTCGTCCTGCCGACTTCCCTGCTTACTGCAGCTGAATATAAACGGGGTAACGCACCGCTCCGTTGAACCAACTAATGATCCAGGCAATGACCTGCGCGATATGGGTTAAAAATAAATACTGGAATCTGGATACGGGCATGGCCTCATGTGTCTGCAGAACTTGTAGACTATCTTGGCACTAGAAGTTCTTGACTTTCACGAACTGAGTACATGTTAAGGTCTAGTTAATATATCTTGGCTCTGCCTGTCTTTGAAGATATTTCCGTTGGAGGTTATACGATGTATGTTTGCTTGTCGAATCAGGTAGTGCCGGTCATTAGTGTCTGGGGGGCCTCTGACGTGGCTTAACGACTGCTGTCAACCGATAAAACCAGGACCGACGCTTAACGTGCTCTCTGAAGTACAGAGCGACGTTATTCCGCACATTATTTCGGGTCGGTTCAAAGTCGGGGCCGAGGATTGAACTCGGCGTCATTGAGTTGTAAAGCGCACATGGTACCGCTCGGCCACTATCGCTTACCATAGAGTAGCTGTAAGAAATATAGGTCAAATTACGGGCCGGGAGCTCAACATGTCATAAGTTGTTATACCGAGTTGACTGGTGGATTAGCGACGGTGCTTATAACTCCCTATCTCTCTCTAGTTGGCCCTTCATCTGCAAAAACGTTAAGCCACAGAGAAACTGATAAGTAAGCTCCGTCGCTTAGCTTTGGACTCTTGTATATTATATCTACAGCTTTAATTTTATTTGCTTTTGGTGCAAAATACCATCGTACAAATTGACTTGCAAGAGAAATATCACCTTTTGCATGCCTGTCAGTCAAGCAAGCAATCGGACTAATATTTGCATTCCGCATGCCATTCACGTTTCGATTTCTTTCCATATTATTATAACGTCACGCGTCGTGACGTCATATGGACTACCCTCGTCATATCGTCGGTCCAAATCAGTACTGGAACATTTCGAAAATCGTAGTTTGGAGAAAATCAGGTTTAAAGATTTTAGAAGTTTTCAAATGTCATTTTAACTATTATGAAATTAAGTATGTTTAATTACTTTTAGTTCATAATATGCAGATTTAACACGGTTTTATTGTGTGGTAGCTAAGGTTTAAGTATTATTTGTAGTTATTGAGTAATAGTTATATTTGTGAGATGTTCCAATAATGAACTAAACATTTCTTGTATAAAATTAGAATAAAATGGAATATTTCCAAATGAGCTGGTAATCTAACTAATATTATTAAGTCGAAAGTTTGTGAGTGTGCGTGTGTGCATGTGTGTATGTTTGTTAGGTCGTCACGCTCAAAAAGCTGGACAGATTTGCATGAAATTTGGTGCGCAGTTAGGTTATCCCCCAACTTAGGACATAAGCATCATCATCCCCGTTTTCCATCAGTGCAATTTAAACTGTGAAAATCTACCAATAATCATCATCATCATCATCATCATCACCCTGAAGACGTCCACTGCTGAACATAAGCCTCCCCCTTAGACCGCCACACTGAACGACAACTTGCCACTTGCATCCACCGGTTGCCTGCGACTTTTTTGATGTCATCGGCCCATCTAGTGGGAGGCCTTCCTACACTACGTCTTCCAGTCCGTGGTCGCCTTTCTAGAACCTTTCTTCCCCATCGGTTATCAGTTCTACGAGCGATGTGGCCTACCCTTGTCACTTCAGCTTGCAAACCTTGAGAGCTATGTCGTAAACTTTAGTTCTTTGACGAATATCCTCGTTCCGAATTTTATCGCGCAAAGAAGCTTTGAGCATACTAGCTCTTTCCCTTGCCCGCTGTGTGACTCTGAGCTTTTTCAAAACGCCAGCAGTTAAGGACCACGTCTCAGTTCCATAAGTCATTACTGGTAACACACACTCACTGGTGGAAGACCCTTGTCTCCAGGCACTGTGAAATTATGGACGAGAAAATGTCACGTAACTTCCCGAACACTGGCATCCAAGTTAGATTCTTCGGGTGACCTCTTTGTTGAAGTTGGACCTGCCTAACTGGATAATCTGCCCAAGATATCCGTTCCAGTCCAAGAGCTTTAAAACCTCCAATGCGTTCCTGAACAGTTTGGAGAAATAACATCTCTCTCTCACGCCTTTCTGCAATAGAATAGGTTTCGTGCTCTCGTCCTGCAGTCGGATTGACACGGTGGGCGGTGTAATATACAAGCACTTCATTACTTCGATATACCTATATTCGATATGGCATCGCTGAAGAGGCTGCATTACTGCCCACTTGCCCAGGTCTCGATTGAATCGAAGGCTTTTTCATAGTTCACAAATATAATGGCCAATTATACTCCAGAGTCTTCTATATAATCAGCCGGAGCGTGTGTATGTGGTCTATGGTGCCAAAACCTTTCCGGAAACAGGCTTGTTCGGGAGGCTGGAAGTAATCAAACCTGCGTTCGAGGCGGTTCGAAAGGACTCTCGAGTGTTCTCGAGAGAGGGCTTATACCTACAAATGACTCGGGATTAAGTTGGGTCTATAATTCTTCAATAAGATAGTTACACCTTTTTTGAAGAAGAGCACCACCACACTCCTGTTCCATGCTTCTGGCGTGATACCCTCGAGAATTAAATAACTTCTGGAGGACTAAATGTATCGTTTATGAATCCACCTGCTCCGCAATTCCGCACGCAGATAGTTTATCCCGGAACTTAGGACATAGGCTATAAGTTATCATCATCATCAGCACCATCATCAACACTGTTTTCCATCAGTGCGACAAAACTGTAAAAACTGCCCAATTTTCATGAAATTTGGTATGCAGGTAGCTTACACCTAAATTTCACATAGATTACAAGTCATCATTATCATCATCACCGTTTTTCATAAGTGTGATAGTTAATTTATAGCAAAATCAAGCTGCATCAAACTAATTCACGCGGCGTCCAGAGCACCAACGGAGTCGACGCACAAAAACAATATTCAACTTCTAATTAATTCAAAGTCATATTGGAACATTTCAAAAAATACTGTTAATGAATTCATGATAGACTATGGATATCGAAGTTTGAGTGGGACATTTCGAAATAAGCTAATAATGAACACGAAAATAATAGTATTATTGTAAATAGTTATATCGGAATAAATGGTTTCCTGACCACTAGAACTAAAGTTTGAGTTGTACCGTTAGTGATTTAGAAAGATTTTACGATTCCCTACCGTTTCTCATACTTATCTCAAAACACGTAATTTCGGATTTATTCCGGTAATGAATCCGACCGACGATATGGACTACAAGCTGCGCCGGTGACGTCACCATCTTTTTTTTTTGGACACGTCCATGCTTCACAATGCCTATCTATTTTTCTTACATCTGCGCAGGAAATTTGTCGTTTTATAGCATCCTCCAGGCAAGTAGCTTGATTTCTTTATTTTTACTCTGTGACGTAATATTGTAAGCGTTGATTTATGTTTATGGCGTGAGAATGTTTCGTATTACAACTGACACGTCTGTCGCAAAAGTAAACCTACTTGGACTTGGAAGGTGATAGAGAACAAAAAGCAAGCTGCTCTTTGGCCTATTCGATAGTTTATCGAATAAAATGGTCAATCAGTTTTCATCATCACTATCTACCACTATTATTTGCTAAGTCAGTCAGGTTAGTAAGAAGTACCTTCATGTCAGGGGTTCTTCGGTAACATGACAAACTCTGACACTGACTCATTACGGATCAACATACATCACCAATTTGTTACTGTTTGATCTCCCCGTTTCTTGTTGTGTGTTGTCGCAAATAACAATTTTTCTTTCTTTTTTTCTTACCTTATTTGAGAAACAAACAAACAGGCTATGGTTATTAAGGCCACATCCCATTTCGTAGAAATCATATCTGTGCGTAATTAGGAAAAGCTGTTTCTGTTTCTCGAAGGACCATAACAATTTAATATACCCATAATATTTTATATGGGTTCTTGTGTAAAAGTAGCGGATGGCGCACTGACCCAAATTAAGTATTGACTTCGGGATCGATAATACAATAAAGTATGGCGTAGGTGTAAGTATCGTAGGATCAATACTTTTCTATTTTCACATGGTGATAAGTGACAATGTGGTCAAAGGTGGTAAATATACGAGACCTTTCATGGGACTGGCTTTCGAGGACTGCTGCAGGAACACCCTGACAAGGTTTAGCCAAGGAAACGATTTGAAACTAGCGTTTGAATGGAACCTTACCTGATCCATTGATTAGGGCCAAGTACCTCGAAGTTCTTGAACCCTTGCAGGATAAATACAGGAAACCCTAGTTAGAGCTAGGGTCTGAGTGACTGGATCTCGTTATGTATGGAACTAGTAACAATTGACGATTTGACGGCACGTTTGGCATAGTGGCAGAGCAATCGGACTGCTGTGCTAGGTGTCGCGGGTTAGATTCCCGCCCGTAACAAATATTTGTGCGATCCACAAATATTTGTTTCTGGTCTGGGTGTAATGTGTACGTGAAATTATTTATGTCTGTATGCGGTACCCACGACACAGGAGCAATCCTAGTGCGGGCTACGTTTTTTAAAAACATAAACAAAGAAACAAAAAGAAGAATTCAGAGGAGTATTACAGACCCATCCAACAAAGACAGACAAAAACATCAAACAGACGTCACGATACGTGTAAAGAAACATAACAGAGACCGTATTCCACGGTGGGCTATGAAATTTTAACTCATTTATCCAGTTAAAAGCTGGTCGAACGTCTCAGAAATCGGTCCTTGAAACTTGTAAAACGAGGCATGTTTTAAAAGTATCAATTTAAAATCCTTTTAGCGATACTTTTCTTAAAAATAATATCTTTCAATCCTCTTTGAAAGGGTTTCCTGGTGCGACAGGGTTGGTTTTGCAAACCTATCGGGTTTCGCGGGGTTTAGACACGCCGCTTCCGGTGCAATGTGTATTTGCCAAGAGGCTCCAAATTGGAATTTTATTCTTTGTATAATAAATCAAGTGGTACAAGCGAGAGGAGATTTATTCATGTCATAACTCTATCAGCGCAACACTTTCGCAATCATCACAGCCGTATTGAGAAGAAACTTGACGGCTTGTACATCATCACCATCACCATCACCATCATCATCATCATCATCATCATTACCTAGGGCCCATGCATTTCCTGAGAGAGGGAGTGGGTCGGTGCAGGTAGGTGGATCTCAAGTATATCACCAAACTTTTGTCTTCTCGTAAGTTATGTGCAGATTTCCATCTATCCGTGCTTCAGCGGGCAAGTTAGACTGTATTTATCTCACTGCCTCCTACGACCAGTATGACAAAGCAACATCACAATTATTGTGTTCTAGTTTGAAAGCTATATTCCATCGGAACTGAGTATAAAGTCTCTAGGTGACCAGCACAATGCAGTACCGCACCAAAACTGGGAACAGAGTGACGGTTGCCATCAGCAAAACCACAGGTAATTCTAAATAATTACGATCTGGTCAACTAATACTACCCACATCCCGTGACTTGGGCCACACCCCGCCTCAGCTGCTGTTAGAAGCTCCACCGTTACTGTGCAGTGTAAACATTTAAAAAAACCCGCTCACGTGCTTGTGTTTGTGTAAAAATGAACAGTTGTTTAGTTGTTGTTCAGTCCTTTTTGCCTACACGTTGGGAAATACACTAATCAACACAAAAATGCAAGCAAAGATTTAGAAGTCATTGCCGGAGTCTGTGTAGCCTAGGAGTCTTGACTGGACATACATAATTGTATGTAATATGTATGCATACCATAACATCATATTAGTATATTATTCTTTCCAATTATTCTTATTATTTACATATTGTTAGGTACAGGGTAGCTAGGAGTGTCGCTTTTCAAGTAGGTATTTAAAACATTAGTTAAATATGATACGAAAATGTACATGTTTTCTTAAAAATAAATTTAAAGTTTTTGTTTCGCCGCTAAATTCGGGTAAGTATCAAATTTAAAACTTCCCGCGGTATCTGTAAATCTACGGGTTGCAATTGTGGTGGTACCAAAACAGGCGCGGAAGTGGCTTGCATTTGTGAGTGAGCCATTTTACCTAATACACAGTAATAACTTAAGTCAACCTAACTAAATATAATAGAGCACTTTTCTAAATTAATAATGTAACCAAATGTTTCGATTTTAGAACACAATATAGTTAAAACACACAAGAAATATTTTAAATAACTTAAAATTAAAACCAATTTTAGGAGTTTGGTAGGGAAGGATAGTAGAAGGATTTTACTTAGTAGATTATTACTACTACTCACTGTCCAACCGCCACCGTAGTCATCACGTCCCACTAAGAATCGTATTTATTTGGTTCGTTGGATTACCGGGGAGAGCGCGATACCGATTTTAGGTAAATATATTTTTATAACACTCTCACTTTTAGTTGCCACACGCGATTCACTTTTTAGGATTTCACCAAAAACTATAGCGCTACTTTTCGCGATGGCAACAACCGATATCCTACCGGCTGCGCCAGATACCTAAAAGGTGAACGACGGAGGCTTCCGTCGTTTGGGACCGCTAGGTATAGGGACCGCGGTCCCATTTACCGGATTGATTTAAGTTTATTATTTTCCTTCCGGGGGATAGCTTAACTATGAAAAAAGCCTAAAACTACGTGTTCATTTCTTTATAGGTACATACTCTGTAGCATTAAAAAACATACAAAATCCACAGATCATTTTCTGGAGAATTAAGTAGGTAAGTACTTATAATGTGTAGGTAGTCATAACAAAAAAAAATCCTAGTCTCCACGCAGCGGCCCGTCCAATTATTTATTAATTTTGAGGTAGAATATTTCAAAGACCTGTTAATTAACGTCATGTTTACTTTTATGATTCTGCCGGCGGCGGCGCTCTTTGCTGCTGGGTAGAAGGAGGGTATTCTTTTTTTAATTACTAGCGGTACTTTGTTCATATTTTACGTTTTGTTTGAACTCAATCGGCGACAAACAGGCGAAGCGAGAGGTTGTAGGTTCGAGACCGTCACAGAGCAAATATTTTTGTACACTGTACGAGTATATTGTTGAGTCTGGGTGTTAGTAAAAGCATGGTCCTTATAATTATTCTAGACACAGGAATCTTAGATAGAGTCTCTATCGCTACTTGTACGAGCAAGTCACGAACTTGCAGACACAATTCTAGCTAGGGTCAACAAAAAAAGCACAAAATAAAGCCCTATCACAAAAACTGAATTGAACGCTCCAACAATGCCGTTACAGTTACAGCTTTAATAATTGACCTCTAGACTTGAAAAGGCACACTCGTTTTTCGTACAATAGGTTGTAAATCGTAATACATAGAGTATATAATACAATTATATCGTGGAAAAGTAATGGCAGCGAATGCGTATCCAATTCTTTATATGGGCCTTTTGTTAACATTGTATTGTAAAGGTGTTAATTTTGTTTGTTAATTGTGGTTATTTTATTTTGAATAGATTTAATCCACATTCGTCCCACGGATGTGCGTCCCACATTGACAAATCTGCTTTCGTCCCACATTGTATGCCATATTTGGCCCTAATTATATTTTGTATATATAAATTCATATTTCGTCCCAGTTTATACTGTTGACCGCAGAATTTGTGATGTTTTCATTTTACTTTCGAGGATCTTTCAGGATAAATAATATACTTTGCAAGGATATGACAGTGAAGTTTTTGTATAACTAACTGATGAGACGATCAGCGCCTTCTGCTGCGGCATGCGCTGCAGCTACACATTGCAGTGCGAATCGATTCGCTTCTAAATTTCTTATGCGTCCGCTAAGGAGTGGAACTCGTCGCCGGAATCTGTTCCCAATAGTTATAACAGTCATTACGAGTTTGTCACGAGTGCACATCGTAGACCGCATCACCACTTTACATCAGGTGAGATGGTCAAATGGCAAACCCTGAAAACAATCTGGCGCAGCACTATTGCACGTCTGCGTTCGTCACCTTATAGCAACTTCGTTGGACACATTGCCCACACTATCCACCAATGTAGACCGGCCCCCGTTGTGGATTTCAGCCTAATCCTTCTCATGGAAGTGATATAGAGACGTTGATCTTGATGATAGATACCAAAATACGCTCTTTATTAGACCACTAGGTATATAATAAAGCAAACTTAAAACTGATGATTGATGAAACCAGTGTTTGCGCACTACTGCTTGCCAGCTAAACATCTGGCAAATAGCTTCCCAAAGCTCTCACAAAAGAGGCCAACCACTACACTCACTAATGTTATGATGAAACCAAGATCCCTTAACCTCCTTCCCTAGATATGGCCATAATGTAAACTCGATCCTAAACGCCGAAAATAACCATTGTTTGAGAAAATCCCATTATAATTGATGGATCGAGGCCGTCGGATGTTTTCAATGAGCCATTGTGAATTTATTATCTTCGGCTACCAACAGATCTTGTGTAACGCTAAATTAGGTGGTGGAAAATTTAAGTAGGCTAGAAATAACGTTTTTCAACGCACTGTTAGACCGTCATTATTTGAACAGATGCTCGGTTGTAGTTTGGAGGTACCTATACACAATCAGTGTTAAATTTTACTATCTTTTAATACTGTGTCATCAGCCTAATATTAAGTTCTTACTGCTAGGATACTGAGTGAGACGGTCCATGATCCGCCACGCTGATGTAGGATTGGTGGATGCCACATATCCTTGATTTTTAGGGGTCCGCACCAAAAGGGCAAAACGGGAACCCTATTACTAAGGCTCCGCTGTCCGTCCATCCGTCTGTCACCATGCTGTTTCTCATGAATCGTGATAGTTAGACAGATGAAATGTTCACAGATGGTGTATTTCTGTTGCCGCTATAACAACAAATACTAAAAACAGAGTAAAATAAACATTTAAGGGGGCTACCATCAACAAACGTGATTTTTTTGCTGTTTTTATAGATAGTGGTACGGCACCCTTCGTGCGCGGGTCTAACTCACACTTGGCCGGTTTTCAAGATGATAGGTAATGCCAGAACGAGACGCTATCACCATTCCCGTTTCATACGCGTAACCCCAAAAGAAAACAAATATCGCCGTTACGACCCCTATATTTTTATGGGTATTCATGCCTTCCATTTGTCGCATTCACAAATCTTTCGCCCCATAGCCAGGGGGTGGGTTATGGCGTTTTATGGAAAAAAAATCCATAGAAAAATTCGTATTATATATAATTTATTTGTATTCAAAGTAGAGCATTATAGGGCATTGAGAGATAAAAATAGGGGTAATTTTGAAATTAAGTGGCAGGCACGGTACCAAAGGGGGTAATTTTTTTACTACGATTGTATCTTCGTTTTGGATGCATGTAAGGTTTGCTTTCGTAAATTTTGCATAAACTTATTTGGGTTTTGAATTATTGGCTGGTTTTATGGCACTGTCGTCCTAATCGTTTCTGGCTCCTTGCTTATGGGATATACATACTTACTTTAAGGTTTTAATCACCTATGATGAGGTCGCAGAGCTCAACGAACTGCCCAAAGGCCTTTGACATGGCTCAACGAATACTGTTAGGGTCGGTACATATCTGATGGAAAATCGCGTATTATCGGTCGCGTAACGCCAGAACGGACAATCATCATCAGCATTAGACTGAAGACGTCCACTGCTGAACATAGGCCCCCTTAGACCGCCACACCGAACGACAATTTGCCACTTGCATCCACCGGTCGCCTGCGACTCTTTTGGTGTCGTCGGCCCATCTAGTGGGAGGCGTACCTACACTGCGTCTTCCAGTCCGAATAGACGAGTCCACTACTACTAAAATTAAAGGTGGTGACTCGACCGCATGGACGAGTTTATTGCGGTCGAGATAACAACCAACTCGATTAAGCGGCAGCCGAACTAAGCCAACGAGCAAGTTATCACTTATGATTAGTGATATCACCATTGTCACAAAGAGCAAAAAGCGACGCGGATCAAAGGAAAGAGTCAGTATAACCTAAAGCAATTGTTTCTTTATCAAAGGGGACTATTGTCTACACATTGAAAGGAAAACTTTCCTAAGGACATTGTATAGAAAAACATTGTACAATGTGATTTTTCCGCAAGTTTCCTTGAGGGTTGGCCGTTGTCTCTGAGATATGTCTTAACGGCGACAAAGACACGTTATTCGATACAATATAATAAACTCGAGCTCGATTCTCAATACCGTAGCAATGTCTCTATACTTTTACTAACCTCAGTTACAACTGAGTCAAGATACTTTTCCAGAAATTGGGATCGAATATTTACAGTGAACGCGATAATTTAGTCCGAACAAAATAGAGGTGTTTTTTTTTAGGTTTCATTGTATCTCGCCCTTGACCGCACCTGACCAACTAGTGTCAGAGTTTGTCAGACCACTCATAGGGCCGTATTAATAAATGAACCTCAATAGCGCTACCAAGTGCGCTATCAGCTGATCCACACTCAAAATGTAATCTACATCTTGAAGTCATTGCTATTTTAATAAATGGATATTGAGATGTAGCACTGGCTACTAGATACTGTCTTGTGTGTGTCAATTGTGTCATAATCGGATAGCACTTAACCGCTGAGTGTCATTCATTAATTTGCCAGATATCATGTAAGTTTCTGTTCCTAATCTACAACTTAAGATGTATTATTAATTAGAACGAAAGAGCAAGTGCACACTGAAGATAGCTCTCAGAGCTAAGTTTGATTTATTAATACGGCCCATAGACTCGACGCAAACCACGGAGCTATGGAAACTCGCACACAACTTACTAGAAATCATTGCCACATTTATTGTGATTTACAAGAAATAATTGTTGAATATAACGACTCATCAAATACGAGCATAATTCATATGAAAAAGGCTGTCACCGCCGCGGTGGTACTGGCAACTCACAATCCAAATGACACGGACTCCGAAGTAACACGTAATCGGACGCTTACATCCATTTGCAACAATCTGCGCTTCGTCTTTCAGCTCAATTTGAGACGGAAACACAGCTCATCTTTTTATATTCCTAGTAATGAGTGTTAATGAAAGTGGAAGAAGCAAAAGAGGTGTGTCAGGATCGTAGCATGTGGAAAGATGTGGTTTCTGCCTAACGCAACAGGAAAAAGGGGTGACTGTATGTATTGGGTAAGTTTGTTTCAACTGTCGAAGATCAGTCTGTTCGAAGAAGTGGCGTTAGAAGTTCAGTCATGTCGCTTTTCGAAGTTCCGTCTTTCGAAGCTGTGCAATTCCTAATTCAATCCTACACTCGGAGCATTGGATCTGAAGTATTCTTGCGTAGACTACTAACTTAAAACTTTTGAGATAGTCAGCGAATGGTGTCGCTGGTTACTACATCTATTTTTAGGGTTCCGTACCCAAAGGGTAAAACGGGAACCCTATTACTAAAGCTCCGTTGTCCGTCCGTCCGTCCGTCCGTCGCTCTAGTCGTCTGTCACCAGGCTGTATTCATGAACCGTGATAGTTGGACAGTTGAAATTTTCACAGATGTAGTATTTCTTAAACTTTCGCGAACTGAATACATGTTAGCGCGAATTAGTCCCGTTTAAATACTAATTAACATGTAGTATTTCTGTTGCCGCTATAACAACGAATACGTAGGTATATAATAGAAAACAGAATAAAATATATGAGTTGGTTATCAACCCGACCGCAATAAACTCGCCCATACGGTCGAGTTGCTACCTTCCGTTTTAGTAGTAGCCAACTCGACCGCACGTGCAAAGTACAGTCAGTCGAAAAAGTGATATCAATCAAATGATTATAAAATAATAATCAAAGGGGGCTCCTACTCACACTTGGCCTGTTTTTCCACATTGCGCAAAGCAAAGAAACATTGAAGTAAAAATGCAAACAATAATACAATACCCGGTATTCATTTACAATTTGCAGGTGCTCTGACCACCAACATCGATGCACCTGACGTGGTGGTGAGACTTCTCAGTAATACTCGGCTACTACTTGCGCCCGCGGTTCCACCCGCGTTGAGTATAATAAATAACCACAGGAGCCGTTAATTTTTACGGAATAAAATGTATATTAAATCATACCAAATTTCCTCGAAATCCGTTTGATCTCCAAACTTTAAAACACCTTACCACAAAGTTTAAACCAGAGTTAAACAGCTATTTCTAAAATGTCGTTCCTCAAAATCGACGTTGTATTACTAGCGTTTTCTCACTCACTCCTGGTAGGTATTTCTATTATTTTACTTGTGAATTGGTAATTGTATTAGGAAAAACGAGGGTTCGACGTCGATTTGTGACGACATCTGCTCAACACTGGTTTAAATCTTTTGTGATAAAACCGTAACATTTTTAATGTTAATTGGATAGCAAGCGTACTTAGGAACTACTGAGCATTAGGGTGGAGCGTTAATTTTTTTTTTGTAATTTCAAAACTGAAGGGGGCGCAAAAGTTGCCTCTTAATGAATACATTACGAAAAAAATAACTAAAAAAATATCCAACCCCACTTTTAGCCCTCTACCACCCCTTGAAGAATGCTAGAAATCGAAAAAACACTTGTCGTTTCAAGAAAAACTGTAAAATTGTATGATTCGTATTTTTTTTACATTTGCGCTCACAAAATGTGCTCATTTAGAATCCTAATAAATTCTAAATAATAAATAAGTAGATATAATGAATTGACTATTCAGTAATAATTAAAAAACATGATAGAAAATGATTATTAGCAGCGTGGGTCCACAAGAGCATAGCCAAAATTAATTATTCCATTTTATAATCTGATATTTTTTAAATTACTGGAATTAAAATGTAACGAGCAGCGGAATTATGTGGCTTAGGCTACCAATTCAAAGAACTAATTATGAGTAGATTCAAGGTTGCTATTAAGTATTACTTGATAAAGTATTTTGCGAATCTCCACTTAGTTATTGTACTATGTAATTTCAGGATCCGCACTATTTAAGATAGAAGGAGCTATCTTAACAATATAAATAAATGTTAATAAGGATTATTATTAATGAGAAAATAATAATAGAGCAATGGCACAGTCAGCGACAATAATAGCCGAACAGATTCTGATATCCGCATATATGTATAATTTTGTCGAATATAGCAATTTAGTAAGTTTCGAATTGTTCCGACACTACATAATACATCGTTGCTGAAGCTTATTCCAGAAATCCCCTGGCAGTATCCCCTGGGCAGGGGATTTCTGGACTTGCTGACTATATACGAAAAAATAACCAATTTAAGATTTGATCATTTAGCCTATTGATAAGTTGTGTTTGTCTCGGACTCATAAATCCCGTTTCAAGTTAAATCCCGTAAAGAACTAAATTGCAGCACGAACTGCATTTTGAAGCGTCAATGCCATTTTTTTGTCAACTTATACATTTGTTATTGTCTTACAGATTTATTTACTCGCTGTCACATGCAATGCTTAAAATTAAGGGTTCTTAAAGGTTTCTAAACTAAACGAATCTTAAGTCCGCCGCATTTCTCTTACATACGCGCTTTACATAAACTAGACCGTGAGCAAAAAGGGTAACCAGGCCCCGCCCGCAGCGCCCGTTGTGGATTGTGGATACTTATATAGTTAGTATTACTGAAATCGTGGAATAATGCCAATTACAGACTTGCAAAACCTCCGTGCGAATAAACCCACAAATTAGCCGGGGTTGCACTTTAAATTCAAAGACCGGCTTCCCGCTCCGGATTCGAATTGGCTTCAGGCGTTAAAAAGTTAAAAGCTTCGTTTTAAGAGTTGCTAGGAAAGTCTAATTTAATAAGCCGCGGCTCCCTTTGTGTCTGAGAATTTAGTTAGGCGAACTTTTTTAATTTTTTATCAATGGAAAGTAATTTTCCGCCGGATAAGCAATTATTTTACAATACATTTATTTATAGGTCTCTGCACTCTTAATATAATAAAAAAAAACAATATGGTTTCTTTTGAAGCGAACAGTTGTCCGATCACGATCACTTTTTAACTGACTACCAAAAAGGAGGAGGTTCTCAATTCGAGTCAAGAGAGAGTATGTTTTTTTTTTTTATATTATTATGTAACTGAGTTACAAGACGAGCAGATCGGTCGAGTGATGGTAAGTGCATAATAGTTGCAGTGCCACTCTGAACTTTGCATTATCCTTATCAATAACATTGCAATTCATTGGAGATGTGAAATATTGTCTTGTTTTATAAAAACGTAACTCCACACAAGGATATCTTCTGTGTCGACATATAATTTCACATACACATAACACCGAGACCAGAAACAAATATCCCATCAAAAACATTACATGTACAAAAATGCACAAGTCTCGCAACGCAGTTTATCTGCCGTAAAAAGTTGTGAGATCGAATATAAACCAAGTCGGTTAATTTCAATACCTATCTGTACCTATCTATGGGAGCAGTTATATCTTTATTTCTTTAGTAAATAGAGTGTCTTGGCGATTGTACACGGCAGCATAATCTACTAGACAATCTAAATATAATCTTCCGTATAGGTGTACTTTCAAACAAATACAAGCACAAAGCGCTTAACATAGATTTATGATGCCGTGTGCAATTGCCAAGTCACTCTATTTACTAAAGAAATAAAGATATAACTGCTCCCATAGATAGGTACAGATAGGTATTGAAATTAACCGACTTGGTTTACATTCGATCTCACAACTTTTTACGACAGATAAACTGCGTTGCGAGACTTGTGCATTTTTGTACATGTAATGTTTTTGATGGGATCTCATTTCTTTTTGTAGGTTTTCTTTCTTTATTTCGTTTTTTTGCAAAACACGCATCAACGCGCGCCCCGCGCCTGTGCGGCCGGGGCCCCTTGCGACATAGGTCATGCTCATAGATTATCATGAACGAGTGTCTTTGCGTCTCCATAGATGCGTATTAGGTATAAGGTACCTAGGTAACTATTTTAATGTACCTAGGTAACGAATTTGTTCGACCTATAAAAGTGTAGGTAGGTATAGTATAGGGATTAGTATCTCTCTATCTAACGTGGAAGTTTTTAAAAAGCGCTCAACTGTCTAATTTCTCGAAACCATTTCTCATTTTTACCCCTGTTACCCATTTCATTCAATTTCAATGAAGTCTAATTATGAACTGTAAAAGTAACTTTGTAACCACATACAATTTAATAGGATTTATATGGGAATACAAAGTTATTTATGCAGATCATATATCTAGAAAACGGGATGAAAATTATGGAATGTCAGAATTTTTCCATGGTTTATAGGCTAAACAATAGCTCAAAATTTGAAACTTGTGGGACGGCTAGAAGTACCTTAGAATTTTGATGATCGGTGAGTCAGTCAGTCAGTCAGTCAGTCAGTCAGTGGGCAGCAAAATTAAGGAACTTTGACTTGCAATAATTCTTAAACTACTGGTTCAAATTTGATGTAACTTGGATTATTATCTGTAGACGTGATGCCCTCTTGGTCACTAAAAATTTAGGCTTCTGGTTTAATCCATAATGAAGTTACAGGGTGTCGAAAATGGCCCGAATCGCTTCGAGTAAAGGATAGTACGGCCGCGCCTTTTGTTTTGCTCGACTTGGCGGGGGCACTGCCGTGCCCCCAGATCTGTGGATCACGCACATATTTGTTCCGGGCGGGATTCGAACCAGCGAACCAAGCGCAGCAGTCCGCGTGCTCAGCCACTACGCCAACAGGACGTCATTTAATTTTGTTGTTTTGTATTTTTTTTTTACTCGTGTACAAATGGTGCATTTTCTATTGTATTCTGTTTTTACTGGCGTACCTACAACAAAGTATTTAATATTGTATTTCGTCGTAATTTTTTTGTGCGCATAGAAAAATTTTCGTTAAATGAATTAAAGTAATAGTCGTGCTCTGTAAACGTTTGTGTTTGCGCTCACAATTCATCAGGCAAACAAGTTGGTACGGCCGAACTGAGATGTCGGCAAACAAGCCGAGTTAAGCTAGGGGTAAGTTACAGGCTTTAGCGATTTCACAGTAGCGCCATTTAAGTATAAGTTATTATAGAGCCCGTATTTTAGTTCGATGTACAAACGTATTAACTAGCTAAAAACGGGTCGTATTCGCGCACAAGCATAGTATATTAAAATGTTAATTTTTTTTTTCTGTTCTCGAAAGTTTAAGAACTTCGATATACAAACGAGTAAACAACCAATGAACATTAGTGCTATAAAATGCCGGCCCTTTTTAGGGTTCCGTATAGCCAAATAGAAAAAAACGGAACCCTTATGGATTTTTGACAAGCTTTTAATAGGTTCTCCGTTACCTGCCGCGGTCTGTCTGTAATCAAATCATGCAAGTGAAAGACTCGCTTCCCAGTTTTCGGTTGAGGAGAAGTTTTGGATGTTTAGAATATAATAGAAAACTCTTTATTGTACGCCAAATATAAACCATACCGCATAAATACCTCTAAGGTAAAAAACAGGAGTAGTACAAGGGGCGGTCTTATCGCTTAAAGCGATTTTTGCCACACAACCTTTGGATGGACAGTGAAAAAATATATGGAAATAGGATGCAATAAAAATAGTCTAAAATATAATTTTTCATACGTGTTGTGATTTAAAATTTATCGATTCCAATATATACGTATACGTGTATGTTTTGTAAATAGTCAGTTAAATTTGCCTGGAATACCAGTAATAAATTAATTAAGTTAAATAAAAAAAAATGAAATATAGTTAACAGTATTTAACTTTTTCATTGTGTTCTTTGTTGACATTTATTATGGTGTCGTGTTGGAAATATCTGTTAAAGCGCTATAAATTATTGATCTTATAATAATTATAATAGTTAATTAAATAAACAACTTAATTTATAAATCAAACAAATACTAACTTACTCAGTCCAATGACACAGAAACTATCGCTACAGCTGATGCCTCGGACCACATCTGCAGAGAACATTCATCAAAGTGCGGCGAGAGCGTTCCCAAGACTAATTACTTTGAGTGATTTACTCGCTGCACCCAAAAATATAGCGTTTGTTTCCTATACTGGATAATGTAAAAATAGCAGACAGTTCACTAATAGGATTTTATGGTGTGCCAGTCTGTGGACCCAAACGAGACTAACTTAATTTGACAGTTCTAAATGTATCCCTGGGAGTCTGGTTTTGGGTGTATGTGATCAATAGACCAAGATCGGACCCCGTGGTGGCTGATGAGCTAATCTTCCTCATGAAAGTGAGTTCGGATGAGATCCGTATTTAGAAGTCGAAGACAAATCATTTATTGTAAATAGGCAAAAAAGTCGCACTTTTACAAATCAAACAGGCTCGACGGCTCGTTTGGCGTACTGGCTGAGCAATCGGACTGCTGCGCTAGGGGTTGCGGGTTCGATTCCCGCCTGGGACAAATATTTGTGCGATCCACAAATATTTTTTTCTGGTCTGGGTGTGATGTGTATGTGAAATTATATGTCTGTAAGCGGTACCCACGATACAGGAGCAATCCTAGTGTGGGGCTACGAAAAAAAAAGAAAAAAAAAAAACTTCAATCTAATTAACAAATAGAATCAAACGAAATATAATTAATAGATTTATGGTTTGAGTTTGAAAAAGGATGTCTCCCTTTCAAGCACTGATCCAGGATTGAATCTCGGACAGGAAACTCCGTTGACTCTACCACTGCTTCGTAATGCGCCCGTTAGAGAAGACAGCACCAAGGAACTCTACGGGGAAGTAAGTGTATAATATGTGATTAGCCGTCTGCTTATCTCTTTCCTTTTCATGAGGTTGAAAAGTGAGGAAGAAAACACTCATTAACTGTATCTCTGACTCCAGAATCTACTCCTTGATAAATCTCTTGATAGATAGAGCACAAACGCCCAACCACAAAGCTAAAAACTTCAAACAGGGGCAAAGTGGACCGGACAGAAAATATCGAATTACGCCGAGAGGCAGAGACACTAAACTCGACATTTTCTTTCAATACAATAAAAAGCGTCAAATAGCACAAAAGGCTCCAATATAGGTTAATGGAACAAAAAGTGACAAGTCGACGACACTTCTGTGTAGTGTCTCGAGAGTCGAGTGTCGGAGAGAGATGTCCCGATAAAAGACACTTCTCAAGAACACTTGGGAGGGTCTGACAATTCATAATGCGTTGTGATGGAGTAGACACCTTATAAGTGGGAAGGTTCAAATTGTATGGGGATGAAAAAACCATAAGTGGGGGAGATATTATGTGAAGCGATATATCTTGACAGTACCTCGGGTGGTTCGGTAAATTACGCGGTAAAAGGATGACTGAATGTAATGAAGATATTTGCATGGTGCGAATGTTTGTGACATTGTAAAGTAACGTTACTTTAGGGGAAGTTATGTTAATGTTTCTGTTACAAAGAGAGCATTGAAGATTCTATTGTTTTTACTCAGTAGATCCATTGGAGCAAAACAAGAAGAATACACTATACTATAGATCATTCGAGCGAAATATGAAAAATTAAATGCACTTTTACTCAGTACCCGTCCGAAGGAATAAAGAAGATGCCCTTTTTCTCAATAGATCCATCCGAGCAATAGTAGATGCACTTTTACTCAGTAGATTCATCAGAGCGAAGATCCCAGTTCCTCTCAAGAATTGGGGGGTTTCCAGGAGAAATAGCAAAATCTTTGGCATATGACAGAGACCTTAAGATAAATTTAGTAAGTAAAGAAAGTGGACGTTAACCTGTTACAACAGAAAGGAAAGGTGGACACAATATCGGGTTTCCAAACAATCGTCGGCTCTTGTCTTAAGTTTCGTGACCTTTGAAGCTATGTGGAAAGCTATTCTCAGCGGCGAATTTAAGATCTTCCGACTAAAATTTATTTCTCCCGTGTTTCGAAAGAGAAACAAACCCGGGAGGTTATTGTTTAAAAGTGAGAGTTATGATGAGGAAAATTTAGTTTACAGATGGCAAGTGGAACCGGTGCATTAATAATCTTTTAGAAGACTTTTTAGTGTAGAAGTCTTGGATATTATTATTGAAAATGAATTAAAATAACACCTGTCTATTACATTTGTATTCATATTTCTACATACCTTATTTCTCTTGGATTATTACTCCTTCATTAGGGCAGTTCACATCTGTAACAAAAAAATTAATTACATTAGGAACGTTTTTTTAGTCATACTAATAAAGCTAAAAGTAGGAAGTATAAACTCTGATGGTAGAAATATGTTAATAGTACAGATGTATAAAACAACCAAAATTAAATAATAACCATTAGGTACCTGTTGTCCCTTTTTGAAAAGAGGTTTAACTACAAAGCATGTTTATATGGGTTATAAAATAGTTTTTGGCAAAAAACTAATATTAATAACTCGTTTTTTACTCAATATTGCTGCAAATTCACCAAATTTTGTCCGTTTCTGTATAAGAACACTGTTAAAATCGTTGGCTTTGACAGCTTTTTCCGGCCATAACATTACAAAATTAGGATTTCCGCACCTCTACCTATCACCGCTTTTCACCACGCGGTTGGAGGTCAAATGGCCACGTCGTTTCATAAAGAATTCAAAGCCACCTACGCATCCTTCACATAGCAGCGATATAATAGGACCCGTGAGAATTCTGCCGGAGCCAATAGAGTCTGCAGCCCCTTAGATCGTACGATCCGATCCGATTGGCACAATTAGCGGAATCGGATCAGGATTTCCGAGTATGGATTGGATTTGGAAGCTGTGAGCTTTCAAATTATTTCTTTTTAAGAG
Organism: Hylaea fasciaria; assembly: GCA_905147375.1. Lineage (NCBI taxonomy): Eukaryota > Metazoa > Arthropoda > Insecta > Lepidoptera > Geometridae > Hylaea > Hylaea fasciaria. Next base: position 8,690,030 of record LR990211.1, on the reverse strand, counting down.
TTTTTGTATTTCTCTGCACATTCTTTATTACCTATACGTTTTTATTAACTCGCTTTTTGTCTGTCAGTTTGTTTGCTATTTAGGTACAATATAGATTATAAAGTAATTTTCCGAAACCTAAAGCTCTTAACTGGATGACAGTGCATTTACAGTAGACACTTTAAAAAAACTGGCGATAAAGAAAAGTTTCGTGAAACCTTGCTTTAAAAGCGATAGATATGCAATAAAATTACGCAAATATATCAGACAGTTGATCGTTTCTACTGTCTCTTATATTTGCGTAATTGGATTAGATACCTATTCGTGTTTTGAAAAGCACGGACCATATCGCGCGCTTTGAGAAGCTATCAGAAGAGGGATGCTAGGCCATCGTATCGCGCTCCTTAAAAGTCCTCTAGATACCTCAGTTACCTCGAGACATACATAATTAATGCACCGGCATTCCCTTGTAATTATAATACCGGCTTTCAGTACCGGCCAATGGCCCGTAGGGATTTATCGGCATCGTGGAGATATATGGCCGGCTGATATGCTGTAAATGTCCGGTATTTGGTAAATTAATATTGGACGCTGAATTAATATTGGGAGGCGATGATAATTACGTCAGGCTAATAATTATGGGGGAGTGATGGCTTGCAGTAAACGGCTGATGATTGGATGAGGACTCGATATGACCCGAGAATTGGAGTGGCGGTTATTGGGAGAGTAGGTGATGGTGATGATGATTATAGTGTAGAGGAGTTTTTTGATGCAGCAAATATCATAATATTATTATGTAAGCTTCGTCTATGCACAGTGCCTCATTTCTTTGTCTCAATGTTCGTAACCTGTTTAGTATCTTGTAAGATCAGCCAGAGCGCTTGTCTACGGATACATAAGTTGCAATGCCTCGTTCAATTGGAATGTTCTAATCCAATTTTTCATAAATCCCATTATTTTTGAAAAAATAAAAAATTCGAAAGACATGAACCTTAACGTTTGCCGCCCGCAAGGTAACGCTGAATACTATAGTGAATCATCCAAAATATGCAACTACAGACCACACAGAGGCACGCACATTCAGGTTATATATTACGCCGATTGATATCTCAAATAATTTAACAAATTATTGAACAAGTTATCAAACTGACGCCCAGCACGACATTGCACATTAATTAACTATGTCGGTTTTCCTTTCTGCATTAATTTGTCCATATACATAACAAAAAGTAATTTCTGTCAATCAATATACAATTACAATGCTTCATTTTTGTATTTGGCGTAGTGGCATCTTTCTCTTTTTTATCCCTTTATTTTCCGCAATTTAAAAATATCCGGATAAATATAACAAAAATATCCGGATAAATATTGCAGGATACCCTGATGCTGGTGGCAAAGGAAATCAAAGGATTCAAAGGGTGTTCTCATTAGTATACGGCGTAAAGTATGTTGTAAAAGGTAAGCTTGTTATCGGGGCCCCTGTTATCGGGGCCCTTGTTATCCCGAGGCCCCTGATAGCCCCTTGTTCCGGCGCATGAATTTCACATGAAGTTGGCACCTAAACTTTGATGTCCGTGGTTTCCAAAACAATGCGATTATGGGAATGAAAACAAATCAACTTTGTTTAAAGGGAATCCTGGCTCATATTTTGTTTCTTTGAGGTATGAGTTTTCACAAAAGGATTTCAGTCGAGTTTGTGTTTCGTTTTTTTAGCTTTTTTATCTAAGGGTCAAAATCGTCATCGGGAACTAATGACAGGATTATAATACCTTGATTTTCTTGAAAATCGTTGGATAGAGCTACCCCATATAGATACAGCTGGATGGAGCAGAGGAGGACTTTGCCCAGCGCTGGGATAAGATAGTTATGAGGCTTGCTGGGAATTTTCCTGATGACTCCGCTGCCTGGTCAAAACCGTTTCAATAGATTAACATAACTGCCACAAAAAGCACAGAAACTAAAAAAAACGGTGTTCAGAAAAGGTCGTTTCTTTTTGTCAAAATAAACTTAGCTAAAACCATTTTCGGAATATCTTACACAAACTTTTAATATAAACTCTTTAATCGTAAATATTGAAAAACTTTTAACCGAGCGTCGTCGTCGGTCGTTACGAAAACAAACTAAAAGTTTTGGAAAGACATTTTCGTTGTAGCCACGTACCAGAGGGATTTAGGCGGCACATCTCCTAGTGCTGTCGCATTTTGGTTAATAGATATTACATCGATACTTTAAGTAGAAAAGTCGAGTCATGTTAGCGTTTCGATAGGTTTGTCGGGGCGTAACTTGGTTACTTTACTGGCATGGCAATATTATGGTCCTTGTAGCGGTTTGTTTGGTCATTATACATTTCAGATCGCATTACAGAAGAAGTAGCTAAGCAAAAATAAGATATTAAAAACAGATACTTGTGAAATTTTTCGGGACTTAGCAAGACGTTTGCTTGAGGCAAAATTTGATCAGAATGTTATAATGAAAATAACATATTATGTACATACAAGAGGCACAAAGTGCTTTCTTATAATTAAGTAACACTGCAGGAATTAGGTTATGCAAAATTTTTATTAGGGCAACGTTTTCTGTTCTCCAAAAAAAAACACAATGAATAAAGTTGGAAGGGGAGAATTCTTTATTGAAAAAGTTTTGGCTAGATGTGGAAATAGGGCTAAGCATAAATAATCTTCGGAAACTAAAAATTACGCTTCATAAACACCGAAAACACCGCACTATTCGAACCGTCGACACTTGAAAATATCACCTGGATGACCCAGAACTCTTTACTATCGTCATAAACCTTCAGCTGTAAATTGATATCTCTCCCGAAACTTGTTCTGAAGTATACGGAACCTACGAACACGCCGCAATACCTGGGCTTACTTTTATGGACGTATCTCTAATAATTTCGACCGAAAATGTGGCTAAAATTAGGGCCAGTCGCGGGTTAGAAGGCTTTCGTAGTTTATTTTATCTTATGGCTTATTTGTAGGATAGTGTAATGGGGGTGAAATTTTATGTCGAGGATTTGGTGAGCTGTTCTGTTAACAGGCTTGTGATAGCTTTTAATGCCACTATTTCAGTCTCCGTGACAATAAAGTACTTAGGTGATGCTGCTGCGAGAAAAATTTGACCCCCCACCGTGCAAATGTTAAAGTAAAGTAAAGAAATTTGTGAGTTTATATTGAGGACCATTATAGTCCTTGAAGTTCTTAGTTAAGGGTTAGAATTGGTTGCGATGATCATCATCATCGGCCTGTTTGGCTATATATAGGCTGGAACCAGCTCTTTAAAAAAAAAGTTCAATTTACCAGTTCCAAAATAATAAGATTGCTCCAACTCAAACTTCCTGTTTCAAATGTCGATACGGAATAGAACAGTCTTAATAAATACCAGTTCATCATAACCTGGTATTGGGAATAGCTGTTCTATTGAGCCTTTCAGATAAATATGCCTCACTGCTTGTAACAGTACAACAAAGGCCTGCCCTAACGATGAGATCAATACTTTATTACCAACAAGATCGTCTGGGCGAGGTGAAACGTGACTGCGATAACGGTATGAGATAATTCGGCTCGAAGGACGGTATATAAATCGAATCGTGGAACTCTTACAATGGACTTATGACCGCGGTTAGCTGTCTTGAGGAATGGCAGCGCTTTAGGCGGAACGTGGAATGTATCTGTGTGCGTTCGAACCTTTAGGAAACCGGACGGATAGTTTCCAAAGGGTTCCGCGGAAGGGCAATAATAAAGTTGGGATGGTTTATCGTAAACCTTATTCTTGCAGAAAGAGGTTATTAGCAAAACGATGACACGTTTGACGTAGTGGCTGAGCAATCGGACTGCCGCGCTTGGTGTCGCGGGTCCAATTCCCGCCCGGAACTTGGTCTGGGTGTTATGTGTATTTGAAATTATATGTCTGTTAACGGTACCCACGACACTGGAAAATTTTTTGAGTGGAGCTACGTTAAAAACAAAAAAAAATACAAACAAAAGCTACATAGTCCACCGGAGAGTCCACAAAAACGCGAGCGTCTTTCCAAAAGCTCATAACTTCAGTTATTGGACCCCGGCGGCATATAAAATCTAAATAATTCAACGGTAACCTCCTGCAAGCACTAGAACATAGATCTGAACTAATGGAACTAAATAATTCACAGCCCAGTGGAACAAGGTAGCCAAGTAATCCAGGAAACAATTGTTAGAATCGCTTTAATACTAATTTAATAATAGCGACTTGTACCTCACCCTGATGCACGGATAAAAATAGCACGCAGGTATTTCAAAGAAATCCTAGGGTACTCTATGGCATGGAACAGAAAGAGATACTTGATTATAGATTTTTTCATCGGTGGATTTATTTATGCTTATCCATACATAGCTAGAATAATAAGACGAATAAATAATTTGTTTTTATCAAATAAATCATCATATCGATCCGGAATCCGGATCCCTAAAAACTGTGATTGAAACAAATAAGAGACCGCACCTGTCAAATTATCATTATCATCATCATCATCATCATCATCATCATTACCATAATCATCATCATCATCATCATTACCATAATCATCATCATCACAACCCATATCCGTCAACTGTTGAGCACCGGTCTCACCTTACTTTCGTGAGCAGGGTTAGGCTTTCCACCACTAGGCCCAATCCGTACCAATGGATCACACACATCCACTGAAATAATTCTCTGACATGTGGGCGGGCTTCCTTACGGTGTATTCTTTCACAAAAAATCGAGTGATAATTACGTATGTTTTCAAAGACACACACATTGGTACCTGTGTGGTAATATTGTTTTGGATTGACATCCTCAAAATTAGCCCCCACAAGCCGTAGAGAGAGAGAGTCACGTCCCAAAGTCAGTTCCATTTAAGTTGGAACACATCGAAGAAGATGTCTCCATAAGTTGTTATTGGTGTACGCGATGCTTTATAGCCCTGACGTGACGAGTGTATGATGTAAGGGCGGTGGGCATGTAAGGAAAAGTCTTGGGAATCTTGATATTATATAAAAAGGTTTTCATTTAAAAATATAACTTAATAATCAAGGCGGAAATATCCAATGATAGTGATTCCTTTCTTTCGCCCAGATCTCTATTTTATCGTCAAAACTGTGAAATAATGTCTGAACTCCATTTCCCAAAACGTTTGGTAGAGGTTACATGTGGCCTGGTGGTTTGGAAGTTGCAACGTGGCCAGAACGCTGGCTCCTAAAAGGTCTAGGCCAACTAACTAAATTATTTTTCGCACAGTCGTGTCAATGCATCGAATAACCATACTAGGACAAATACACTCATATAACCCGACAAAATCCTGTTATTTATAGCTCATTCTGATTAAACACATTCATAGTTGCCGATCGTCCAGCTGATGAATAATAAATAAGTTGTAAAGCTAACAGCGATGATCTATTTTACATCACTGTGAGACCATTTGCATAACTAAGGCATGGCTAGAGTGGAGACAGACCCTCGTCTATTGTAGGATATACGAGAGGGGATTGGTAGACCATGAAAACGGAGCATCAATGGGCGAGTCGATACTGTCACTATAATTTAAGCAAGTTTGATATGCACATCCAATAAATAAAATAAAAATAAAAGGAACTATTTAGGACCTCAAGAAAATACGCATCAATCTCAATCCCGAACTGAAAATGTGAATGAGCTTCTGAACAAGTACCAACTTATCTGAAATTCCTCCTCTAGCTATCTTAGCTAAGGAGCTACGATTTTGACCTTTTTTGATTATGCTAAGTACATAGTTTTCTGAATTCTGGTCATTAACGCCTGCTTTCAGTTATCGCAGAACAGAGTTTCCTTTGCCAATTAAAGGTGTCGAATTTAACTCCTGAGAAACCGATAATGTTACGGAGTACTTTGGATTCTGATCAAAAATACTTTCTTCGATTGTCACAGAATATAAATAAGATATTTCTCTTGTGTTATAGAAACGTAAACATGGTAACTGGAAACGAATGAACGAATTACTAATCCAGGTTTCCGCGCTTGCCTACCACCTGTATCTGAAGTTCTAAAGGTGTGCTGGTTTTATATATTCTGCATAGATAAGAAGGTGATAGGCATAGCTCCGTGTGCCTCACACGTGGGATGCATATTAATCATGATCGACTGTCGCCGCAAGATTCCGATGACAGATTGACAGGAAAAAGATTATCATGAACAAGCTGATACACGCGTTTTCAGTCTCGGTGGAATTTAATATTAAATCAATATTAAGAAAGACAGGAAAAACATGACAAGATTATAGAAGAATATACTCGTAGAAGCAGAAAAGAAAACAGCTTTCTTCGCGATAGACAGCACTTTGTCTGTCTAGTAGGAACTACGATTCGAAGTAGTTGTAATTACTTTAGCAAAATGCTGCATAGAAAATAAGCAGAGAGGTCTTGCACGAAGGCAATAATATATACTACGGAATAGTGTTACAGACAAGGCCCCAAAGTGAATCGCAGAAGATAGATCACCCTAGACTTGCAAACATCTTCGTATTTTTGCAGGTAATCCCTAAAGACACTGCAAATGTGGCCGTGGTTAGCTTAGACCATTTCAGAAGTCAGAGCTTCTTGTGAACTTAGATTCCAATTCCCAGTTCCCATAACTCAGTCCATGACGCAAGTCTCCGAGTGCTGCTTATGCTGCGGCCGGTTCAAGACGGTCCGTGTACGACCAGCCCAACCGGTTTGTGTAGTTATGTCATAAAATCCAAGTTCGCTCCCGTTTTAGGCATAACTTTCCCTTTCGGTGGTACACTTCGCCCATCGCCTCGGAACTTGCGGCGGAGATGTTCGGATATTAAATAGACGCGGTCGAATTGGTCTGAACTAATGGAATCGTTACTTTATGTGATTCAATTAGTTCCTGTTATCGCAGCATGATTCATTTATGGATCCGTTGTTTTAGAAGAACTGCTATTACGGTGAAGGAATATAAATTGTGAAACGTATTTTGAATACAGCTCAAAATATAAAGCTTTCAAAGTAGCCCCATTTTTTGATCTTTTTAGGGTACCCAACGGATAAAACGGGACCCTATTACTAAGACTTCGCTGTCCGTCCGCCTGTCTGTCTGTCTGTCTGCCCGTCGGTTACGAGGCTGTATCTCATGAACTGTGATAGTTATACAGTTGAAATTTTTACAGCTGATGTAGTTTTGTTGCCGCTATAACAAGAAATACTAAAAAACAGAATGAAATAAATATTAACGGGGGCTCCCATGCAACAAAATTGTTTTTTTGCGAAAAATTTGCAAACATTTTCAACATACTTTGGGCTCCAGTTGTAAGCACCACCAATCTGAACATGGCTGTAGTACACAATGGATTACAAAGCTTCACGCGATACTGCACTGCACTCATCACCCTGAGATTTACATGTCCAGTATAAATTCACTCGCTGCATACAAACAGTAGGTACGAAGCTGTAGGCACTTTAGGTACGATGTACAATTGTACATAGTTATGTACAGTATACATTCACTGGCTTCACCTGCGAACTTTTAGAACAAAATTCGAATAAGAATTTCAAATTTTTTACTGTATTGGAGGACGAAACGTCACAGTTGGAATTGTGCAGAAAGATATTACGAAGGGAAGAGATGACAATGATTGCAAAAGAAATGTTTCCATATTTGATACAATATTGCGAACAGGCAAAATCCAGAACAAAATTAAGAGTAGTGTTTTGAGAAGAGCGAGTACCTACTAAAGGTGTATTTTCACTAACAATTGAATTTAAGTTCACCGTACCCAGAGACATTATGAAAGAATTTGGGTCTCCAATAACGTTTTTCAATGGTAAAAAGGCGATGACAGAAGCTATCAGGTCTTTCCCTTCATTTATTTCAATCCACCTGAAACGCGCCAATATTTCATACATATTGCCTCTGACGCCTCGCGAGGGCTCCTTCATTCGGCTCCTTTCGCCGATTTAATGCGGCCCAAGAAGGATTTATTCCCTGGATAGGCCTGTACATGTCTGCTTGCTAAAGGCTTAACGTGAATGGAGTATCGAAGAAGGTTAGTCGGGCAGTTCACGCTCAGATTTATTACGAATCCAAGTGAATCAGAAATCTCAGTATAAAAAGAGTGGTTTGAATTTGACTCTTTCACAGTTTGGGTAAGGCACTAACTAGAACTGTAACTGATATAATTACATTTCAAATTTAAAAGAACATAATAATAACGCATCACAGCCACGTCTAGTACAGTAGTACCCAACTTATATGGCTTACCGTTGTACCTGCGCAGAAGATGAATTTTCAACGCGCGGGAAATGCTATTGACCGCTATTGGTCGGCAGCCGCCGCTATCTTAGCGATCGCCGCGTGGTATGAGTGAGATGGAACTAACAGCTGCAGTGTATTATGAACCTTATAATAGTGATCTTAGGTTGATTGTAAGTTTTAAGCATTCTTTCGTTAATCTTCGGACCATACATTATTTTCTGCGCGAACGAAGATTCACGACGCGCCTTATAAGTTGGGTACTACTGTACCTCTAACTAGGGTTTCCAGTGGCTAGCTGTCTGTTTAGTGAGTAAAATAGTCAGTGACTTCCAAACTACAGGGAATAGGGATTTGAAATTGACAGAACAGGCTGAACAAAAGGCCTTGAGCTATACTGCAGAGGTGGTGGTAACCCTAGTTTACATTTTGATCTACCTGTCTTCTATCTGAATGGGTAATGGAGTTAGAATTTAGTTTAGTAATCCTTGGCCTTTACATCAACGGATAAAATGGTGTATCGCAAGGGTTAACGTTTATTTAGGATTAATACCGGATTTTAAAGTACGTGGCATTCCAATAAGGGCGTTTTATTATTAAGTAAAGTTTAAAGTATGATAGCACGCTGATTACTAGGTAAGTACATGGTTTTTTTTTACCTTTTACAAAGCCTAGTGGGCGAACGACCGTCTACCAAAGCAGGAGGTGGCTAGTTCAAATCCCAGTGTACGCACGTACAATATGTAGGTAATTATCACTCGCTTTTCGGTGAAGAAAACATCGTGAGGAAACCAACATGCCTGAGTATCATTTCGGAGGCATATTTTCACCTAGGACTAGGCCCCCGTGGTGGGTAATGGCCTAATCTTCCTCGCGAAAGTGAGGGGAGGCTTTTGCCCAACAGTGGAATAGTACAGGTTGAATTATTATTACCTTTATTATTATAAGTAGATAGGTACTTATTAGACTTTAGACAAGTCTTGGTATTAATTATCTGTTTTGTGGTTGTATGTGTTTTTATATTATATGTACCTAATTGATGAAAGTGCATTTCTTCTGTATAATTTAACAACAATAAATCCATCTAACTTTTCATTGAAGTGTATGTACAATGTACATACATAATATGAAAAGCATAAATTATTTCGTGAAACTGCAACTCTCACAACTTTACATATTTTTGGAACAATTAAAAGTTAAATGAGTTCACATTATGGAATTAAAAAGTGTGCCACTTGTGCCCGGTGGAATATGACGTAGCACATTATATGGAGTGGCATAATTATTTAGTTGTCAACATTTTCAGGTTTTGTTGAGGAATGAAATTTGGTTAAATTAACTGGATTAAGTGGATTTAAGTGGAGGGAAAGGTGTCCGTGGTTTCAAGCGATGGATCCAAGTCGAATGAGGTACACTTACGAGTGCAGCTGAGCATGAGTGTTCCACTCTACCGAAAGACTTCCGAGCAATACCGATAGATATAATCTCGCACATGTTTTTCGTAATGTCGGCAATAGGACTAGAACTCACGACCCTCAGCTTAGAACACAAAGCAATGTGAAAGAGACGAAAATTGATGAAAATAATTTCACCGTAGAGTTTCTGTGCTGTCTTCTCTAACGAACTGCCAAGGCACTGGTAGAGTCAACAGTGACTCCTTTTCCTGTCCGAGGTTCTTGGATCAGCGTATGAAGGAGACATTATTTTTCAAACTCAAACCTAACAGTAATACATATTAATTTGTATAAAAAGTGTTTGACTTGTAAAATTGCGATAATATTGCATACTTAGAATAACTGCTTTAAACTTAACTTTAACTTTGAATTTAAAGGTAGTTCTCCACTAGACTATCGCCGTCTGTAATATGGTATTATTTGCTACCGTCCATGACCACAAACCGTCGGATTGACCGATACGGCAAACCGTTATTCTTGTACAAATATCATGTATCAACACCGGATATCTGATCAAACATTACCAATGTACATAGGTACGTATGTAAATTAATATGTAACCACATTATAGTATGTGCGGTAAAAACGGACCGGTTGTATTTGAGTTGGGTACAACTCGGCCATTAGAATGTCGGCCGACCGGCCGAGTTTACCCATTGAATTTTACCTATTTTTGCAAAGGGCGACTTGGCTGCATTTACAAAGTACAGTCAGATGTATAACTATGAAGAAAGCAAGGCAAAATGAATTGAAAATATTTTGGTCGAAATTTGATTTGATATAAAAATTATTGAGTTGATTATGGTAAAATATGCTCAGTCTAGAACGAGACTGGCATACATAATGATTATTATTTATAACTTCTCACTTTATGGCCCTAAATGAGGCCAAAGTATTGCGCAAAACAACAAGAAAATACAATAAATTTCCTATGGGCGTGTCGAGGACAACTGCTTACAAATAAACTTTTAATTTAAAATGAACAACTGTCTACCCTCATCCCTACCCGGACGGGGTAAACCCTGACGTTGGCCCTTCTTAAACATCATTCCGACAAGGTTCCGGAGTTTAAACACGTCAGGAATGTATTTGCGGCCACCATGTAATTGAACATCGTGTTCCGAACCAGTGCCTATGTCGAAGTCAAATTTTAGCATTCGTCGTCAAAAGTCAAAAGTCAAATCATTTATTGTAAATAGACAATAAAATCGCACTTTTACAAGTCAAACACTTCAATCTAATAAACAAATTAATAAAACCATAAAAGAAAACAAACTATAATTAATTGATTAGGTATGGTTTGAGTTTGAAAAAGGATGTTTCCCTTTCAAGTCCAGGATTGAATTTCAGACAGGAAAAGGAAACTCGCGTTTGATTCTACCAGTGCTTCGGAATACACCCGTTAGAGAAGACATAACATCTAGGCATTTTACAAAATAGTGTTGTATAATCGAAGCATGTTTTTCAACGCCACTGTACAAGATATTATGTCTTTTGCACCGACCGTAACACTTGTGCGCTTGAAAGTCTTCGAACCCGTCTCAATTACCTCTCGTAAGTTATATGCGGATTTCAAAATAGCTCTGTGCTTCGGAGGACATGTTATGACGTCGGTACCAGCTTATCGATTGATAGCAATCGTTATGTCACGCCCTTGGACGGTCTAATAAGCTGACACTAGGTATGGCACTACCTACCTTATTCGACAGAGGCTTCCGTCGATTGGGACCGCAGGGTATGGGGACCGCGGTCCCATTCGCCGGATTGATAAATTTTCATTTTTTCCCCGCGAAAGGAGACATAAATATTATCTTTCTCTATAAGGCCTCACTTCCAGCAATGAGACTACGTGATGATACGCTGATGATGACGCGATTTTCCTTATATCATGGTTTAACATTCATTGCTATGTTAGGAAAGCGGTGTTTGCTCCATGTATAGTTGATTCACTTTACAAATACATGCAAGTCCACTACAAATAAGTCCACGGCATAGATATTTAACCTTGCATTGGACGCGCGCGGGTTTAAATGACCTTGGACCGGTTTTTTTACCATAAACGTAAATGCCATGGTGGAAAGTACGCTGTTATAGCAATGTTGTAATGGCAGTAGGTGTAAAGTTAATACCCATAATGAAAATCAACGAGAGTTTGTTAGGAAAGATACATGTTTGGGAAATAGGTACATGATATTTAAACTTAAATATTTTGACATTTCAATTCCGCTTATTACATAAAATTATTATATGACATTTGTTAACAGCAGAACAACAGCAACCGTCAAGAGCACATTAAATAGAAAATAATTACTTATGGAAACTGAACCATTACATTTAAAAAAAAATTAACATGCATTTTTTACTCATTGTTTTCAAATATTTTCTTATTTACCATAAGGTGATAGACAACCTCTGCTTATTCTATAGAATGAAGTATACAAAAAAGTTTCTGACTCACTTAACAAATAACCGTTTATTTCTTAACTCGCAAAACCTTTCTGCTCGTACTAAACCTGCATAACTGCCGTTCAAAGTTTTCCCATAAAAGTTTTTAGTATTAAAAACTTAATTTAGGGTAATTACAAAAGTTTTTCATTAAACAAACTGTAAAGGTGAGACGATGGTCACCGAGTGCCGAGGTTATTCAATTTAATTTAGATTTTAACTTAATTGACATTAAAATATCAGCTGCAAAGTTCAAAGTTGTTAAATAAAATGTTCATTAGGGTTTTCACAGGACTGTATTTTTATAGTTCGAATGAAATCCCGATGTTCAGCTACATCTAATGTACAGGAGTTCGAAACTACGCTGCTTAGTCTCATAAAAGTTATGATCTCTGTCTTACTAATCAACGACCTCTTTGGTGCAGTATTTTTCACCCCGCACGAACTCTTCTGGGTCAATAAATACCCCACCCAACCAGCGGAGGGTTAAACCTTACACGTGCTAGAGTCAAACACCTCAATACTAACAGATAAACCAACACATTGCACTGATTGTACAAAACGTTACATTTAGAACTTTCTCACAATGAAGATGTTATGTATTCCTTTGAGTATTAGAGGATTGTCAGAAATGTTTTCAGTGACACAGGCCTGTTTGTGTACTAAAGAATTTGTGCTTTACACTAATTGTACAAATGCTACGCCTCAGTACCATGTCTTCATATGGAAATGAATTTTTTGGTTTGTGAGCGAAGGGAGTGGTCGAAAAGATTGATTGGACAAAGTCCTAAGTGGGTTCAAAGTAGGTGTTAAAGCTAATATGCATTCGGAGTTTGCCGAGATAAGCAACGTTCCGGGTCGTGCTTGCTTATTGAATTATAATTAGTGGTCTTAAGCTAACAAAGATAAGGCTTGACCCATATATGTTAATTGCTAAGAGAAAGATTAGTGAAAGTTAAGGAAACTTTGTTACAAATAACTATGAGTATACATGAATATGAAGACAGACTGAGTGCCCAAAAATGTTAGTCGAATGAGTAGTGCCCGCCACCGACTTCTGGTGGCAGGCCTTCTCAGGCCACCCAATGACCTCTGACGTGGCTGACAGACAACTATCAATCAAAAACAACCTAAGCAACTCAACCTTAAAAATAATTCATGAAAGCTTTGTAATACAGTTCGTTTTAAAATAGAAACGTTCCAAAGATCAAAGTTCAATATCATTATCCGAGCTCACGTGATTCCCATTAATAATGGAAAACTATAAAACGTACGGCTCTATCCTACGTATTACCATTTCTCTTTGCGAATCCCAGTGCAAAGCCCTAAGGTGGTGCAAACACGAAGCGAATCGAAGCCAAGCGAGTGCTCCGAAGCGTGAACCATTTTCTTCTTTCGTATCGGAGATACGGGCATTTTAAAATTTGTCGCTAGCGGCCACCGTTTTTATTTTTTTTAGTTCCTCAGACTCATTATGACGATTTCATCTGGGTTATGAGTTGTTACCGACGATGGCAGCCCTGAGCGACTTCAGTCACTTAAAAAGGGCCAACGCTGCCTAAATAGGGATACCTGGTACAAAGCCCTATTTGTGTAGGTACGTCACAGCTGCCACTTTCGCATGTTACCAGCCTGTGTTGGCAGCCGTTCCAGCAGCTCCTATATTGAGGGATTTCCTCCAAGAGTACCCACCCATTGCGGAAGAGTGAAGAAATGGGGGAAGATCATGCCGTGAAACGATCCTACCTGGACTACCTGGGACAGAAGAATGGCCGACGCCCGGTTGGCCGTCCTGGGTACCGCTGGATGGATGCAGTCGAAAAGGAATTACGAGAGCTCCAGGCGGAGGGCTAGCAGGAGATGGTGCAAGACAGACTAAAGTAGCTCTTATTGTCCGAGGTCAAGCAAGACTCATTTTGGGTCAGCCTCATCCTAATTAGTTACTTAACAAATTCTAAAGGCGGCGCATAAGCTTCCACCATGTTTACGTCGATGCTTTCATAAAGCTTGGTGTATTTCAGATACCTATTGTGGATTCTCGGTGAGTTGTTAGTGAGCTTATGACAGGTGCCTAGCGGTTCTTTCATTCTCTTGACGGAGCGACGTAGACGCGTGGCGTGAGAAAGCAGAGACAAACCAACACGCTTTGCTCCAATACAAGTAAAACGTATTTTTATCTTTTCATTACTCCCAATTTGAGTAGTGACGTCATCGCAACACAACCATGTCGCCCCAGTCTCGCTTCATGCCTAATGCCTCCGAAAGAGATTCTCTTTGTACAGAAAAACGTCGTTAGGTTTCTACTTTGCGCTCAGCCTAAGAGTTGACATAAAGATATAAACGTATCGAATAAAAAACTAATATAAACAGTAACATAATTTCGGATTGCGTGGTATAGTGTATTAAATTACTATCAAGGGTGAAAACTGCAGTTTTCGACAGATGGGGGTGGATTTGACGGGTGAGGGCGCGTTTCAATAGACAAATTCGGGCAAACCTGATGCGCCCTCACATGTTACACCGTAGCGTCTATTACGTTACAGCTGGGGGCTTACCATGACGTCTTATTACGATCCAATTGAGGACATAAACAGAATTGTTTTACTACTTATTCGTACCTTGACGTCTTGTTGTGACATCTTGACGCTCAATGTAGGTAGATTTTAAATCTAAAGGGATTGACGTCATCGGACGCCATGACATTGTTTAGGTCCTCATTTGGATTGCAATAAGACGTCATGGTGAGCCCCACGTTCTATCTCAATCATAGATTCCCATTTTTTATATTTAGCCAAAGATGACCTCTGCGGCTTAGGAGAGGCCTACATTGATGAGTCGCATTTGCGACAATTGTCAGGGAGAAACCTTTTGGGCCCTTTCTAATTTATCTGTTCATCCACAAAAACTTAAACAAATCTATAAAGGAGCCAACGTGAAGACGACGCACCTTACACTTCTATGTCACAGGCACCGCCAAGGGCCGGATAATCGCAGGGGTAGCAAGCACGTAGGGGATGAAAGCTAAAATAAAGGGGATTCCGTTGCCAGGGGAGACGCCACGCCGCTCCAAAGGAACTGCCGCGATCTTGCATAAAAATAACACTTTGTTGAGTCAATTCCCTTTTTTGTAAAGGAAAAGGAGGATTTACTTGACTTTTCTCTTCATTCCGTGTTGGAAGGACCGTGGTCCTCTCAGTATAATTGTGTATGGGAAACGTTGTTTATGCTAAAGCTGGGGCTAGGTAATATAGGCAGGGCTAAGTGCCGTTAAAAAATTTATAAAAGAAGATTCGTTTCAGCGTGATCCTTGAACTTTAACTGCGTTGAATAAAACTATGAAGATGTAGTCAAAAGTGGTAACCATCATAAGCCTCAAATGAGACGAGTCCTTAAGAACTGATATCGGAAAGGAGTTAGCGACAGATTTTCTACTTCAGGCTAGCTGGTGGATACTTGTGTCCAACTACAAGGAGTTCAACGATGTTTTCCTTCAACGAAAGCTCATGCTGAGTTGTTACGGCCTTTTCCCCCAAAACCTTAGAACTCATGCCTTGCGGCACGGCAACCAAACACAACCAGCCGTAGCAATCATCGCTATAACCAAACCCTCATACTAGTTCAAATCTTAGTAACTGCCTATAATTTACATCATAGGCCCCTGTTGTATCTCCCTACCTTGCCTCGATCTTGCATAAGCAAAGCTCTTTACGAACTCAATTTCATTTTAGTATGTATATAAAAGACGTTTTTTCTCTTATCCAAATCTAAATCGGCGTGTGGGAGATCACACGGAGTAATATAATCAGGTTTGAGGTTCAGCCTGTTATGTAATAGGTATAGGTGTGGATTGATTATCTGGAATGGGAAAACTTCGCGGTGTATGGTTAGGTCTCTTGTGATTGCAAAAAACGAAGCTGATAACTGATAAGGTCTATTTTGGCACAACATTCTACTCTGCTGAGCGCTCGTGCTGATGACTTATGAGTTAATTAAGGTTTACTGAACTCTATTTTCCAATCATTAGGGAGATACTCAAAATTAACCATGATATTGCAACCGAATGGCCCATCTTTTGCACAATGGTTGAAACATTGACACCGAAGATCATCAAATGCAAGAAGTAGAGAGAGAACTCTTACTTTTGAGAATTTTAGTCGAGTTCCAGAAGTACGGTTGTCGGAAATCGGTAAGTATGGCCAAGAGCGCCCTTCAAGTAATTATGTGGGGTTACCTTAACAACCATAACAATTATCTATTTTTGAAACATAATATCGTTGATATGTATGAGAATGAGAGGTCTTCATTACAGATTACTGATCAGTGGATATAGTGAACGTTTGGCTTCACTGATTGGGTAATAGTTGCCCCTTTGTCTAAGCTCTGTCTTGTATCGGGTTATCAACTGTGTCAAAACGTAGGGTTGTCGTCGTTGTAAATATTTGTAGAAAAATATTGATAAGTACCTTTATAATTTTTAATAGGTAGGTATGCTCGAGAAAAATATTGTGAAATAAGTTTCATTTGAAATGAAATGAAATGAATATAGTTTTCAAATTTTCTTTGAAGTCTGTGGATCGTTGATTGATCATAGAAATATATCGCAAAAAGCCAAACTACATAATTTTGTGTAGTATATTCAAATATTTATTGTTGAAAACTGAATTGAAATCAAATGTAATTTCATTTCTCTCGTTTCTATAGCTCTATTACAGAACTAGAATATTAATATATTCAAGACTTTTCAAGTGCCTCTTGATAGAAAAATCAAACCCATACCTTACTAGATACGTCCCATTCCAGAACCTAAAATCGGTAGAACATACCCCATGACCACTCAAAGAGGAGCGTGCCAACCCTAATCAATCAAGCGAATAGTTAAGCTATTGCAATGCACTGATAAGATTTGCTTGGACCGTTTACTGGGGTATTAAGTTCACTTGGAGAGCTGGCTTCTGGACTGGAATATGCAGACGTAGCATGTTAACTAACGGTCATCGAATATTGGTGAGAGATGGTGGCCTATTGGGATGTAGATTTCTAAGCCGTCATACCCGGTTGCTGTCGACTGATAGCAGTCGTTATGCCACGTAAGACTTACTTTAGCGGCCTGAAAAACTCTGCAAGTGTCAGAGAGGCCGGCACTCTATGTTCGTCATCATAATTATGCGGATGGAACTGATCGACATCTAGATGAGAATCCGATTGCAAAGCGTATTCCATACCCGCACACTCGCCCCGTCAGCCCCTTATCAAAGGGGACGGGGCGTGGCATAAAAAAGTTAAGAAACCATCATTACCTTTTCCGGTTTGATGTTACAGATGAATCAAATTACCGTCAACCTTCGCATAAACGCCGCTAGCAACATCATAACGCACGAGTAACTGTCACTCTTGACTCCTGGCATGATGAATGTGTAAGTGAAATGTAATTTCGCTGTAGCCTCTCACATCGGAGTACAATTGGCCGCGCGGGAGGAATTTTTAATTAATCTGTCACCCAAAAGGTCTGGTGAAAAGTTCCGTGTATCCGCGCTGCTTCGCCGGACGCCCACGGGCACGGGAATGGAGCGGTCGCTGAAGCCGGATTACAGGACCTTTGAAAAGCCTCTGACGTAATTGGGAGCGATCAAAATTCACCTCTGTGTCCGAGCTTTTTCTTTACATGTTTAATATTGCTGGCACTCGAACGCTATCTTAACTGAAGTCGATGTGGTAAGCGTGCTCAGCCTAGAATGGGTTTGACACGAGGGCCGTTGCCGTAACACCCCGATAGAGGTTTGGTGACAGGTTCTTTGCTGGTGGTAGCTAGCCAGGGCACTTTACCACCTTACCAACAATGTTTCTAACGATGTTTTCCTTCACTGGAACCTAATTTTTGCGGGCAACAGGTTTTGAACTGGCTCGTCGTACGATCCGAAGACAGTACCAACTCAGCTGTTGCTTCAAAATAATACCTCTCCTAATGATTCAAATGAACACCTGCTAATATTTAAAGATTGGTAACTTTTTTGTTTGGGTTTACGTCTTGTACGGGTTCCAAATGCCGAGGAAGTCGGAAAAACCTTAGGAGCCGCGCGTCGTCGAGTTCCGTAACATTTAATAGGATTACTGGACCGTAATGTCTGTATGTTTGTGAAGACAACCTCAGACATTTCGCCCAAAGGGCATAAATGGTAACCTCCCGACCCTCGCTGAATAAATAACGGTAAGACGTATCGTGTACATTATTCAACACGTAATCAAACATTACTGTACGCGCGGACCTAACTAGGATTTACGGCCCCTATACTACCGCCCTCACATTACACTACCGCCCCTAATGGAAACTATTCAAGTTAAAACTAGTTTTTGGGGGTGCATTTTTGATTGGAGAAATTAGAAAAGTTGAAATTGGTCATTGTAGGCATTCCTGACGAGTTTTAGTAAAAAAGCAGATTTCTTAGATTAGTGTCAGTAATTTACCGGGATTATTCTTACGATTGTATTTCTTTTGTCAATACAAAACAAACTCACTTCAATTGTAATTTCAAAACAGATAAATTATGATATCAAATTATCTGAAAACTATTTATCACAATCCGCACCCGTGGCGTTATCCGCAGATGAAAACAATTCCTCATCTATAAAATCTAACAAAGTTCATCAAAATCCGTGCAGCCATTACGGAGTTGATGGGAACAAATACACACACTCTCAAATCTACAATATTAGTAGAATTAGGTGTGGTTTATATACTCGTAATAACTGTTGCAAATAGATAGATACTCCAGTCTACATCAATTTGTCTGTAAATAAAATGTGGTTTAAAAACCTTAAGGCGCTAATATAGGAGCGATTCATGTATTTTAGAAGATGAAAGTTACCTGGCCGGGCCGCGCGCCACGCTGGCTCCGCGCTCACGGCTACTCGAAAACGCTAATTCATAATTATTATACTCTTACTAACGGCATCACGTGGCCTTAGCACAGATTACTAGATAGTTACTACGTAGGCTTTAGTCTGAAGCATTCAATTATTTCGACACTGTAATGACATGTCAGATTGGCCGAGCGGTCTGAGATGCTACGTTCCGTTCCTAGCCAGCATTACATAAATTATTACCTCCTTGACTATAATCCTATCAAATTTAGAATGCCGCACGAATTATTGGAGTCACACATAAATAAGTTGTATTAAATTTATTTAGTGTTGGTCCCTTCTGGTATGCGCGTTTGTCAAGTCCATTTGATACAAGACATCCTCTTTAGTCCACTTCCATAATTTTCTTTTTGATATAAGTATATTTTGACAATGACAATGACGGAGTAAAAGATTTGTGCATTTAGCCAGTGTCAGGCATCCGTACTAAGATCATATAAATGCGAAACTGTGTGTGTGTGTTTGTTGGTTTTTTTTTTAGTTTTTGCCATCCTTTCACGTCTAAACGGCTGAATCAATCTTGACCAAGATTGGACCTATGAGATGGGTATAGGCTATTTTTCGTCAGAAAAAATAGGGATCTTAGAATCCAAATAAATAGGAGTTGAAAATTTATATGGGCAATTCATAATTTCTCAAGTAGGTGATCTGACACTTCATTATTTTAGGCTCTTGATAAAATATAAAGGTTAAGACTAAGGATAGGGACAGGGACAGGGATAGAGATACAAAGACTTCAATATTTATTTTCTAAACACTTGCTTTTTCATATACGGATGAAGTCGCGCGTAAAAGCTAGTTTCAGTAAAGTTTACTGAATCGTGGCTATGACTGTAAATTTACTTTACCACGAGGTTGTAAAAATATGGAATACTAGCTGTTTCCCGCGACTTCGTCTGCATTTAAATCGAATCCAGCTATAGTAAGAACACAATATGCGTGAACTTTGTATGCTATTGTAAATCAATCGGGCACGTCACGTCTCTGTCAATATCTCTATCCTCCTATTTCCTCATCGCTTTTTTCCCCAACTCCCAATATCTCATCTCCCATCCCTCATCCATCTCCGATCTCCCATCTCCTCATCTCTCCAGCTGCTGCTCTCCATCTCCCCATCTCCCCAGGTCCTCATCTTTCCTTCTCCCATATACCTACCAAATTTCATTTTCATTTTTGTTGTCTCTCTATACCTAATTTCATCGAAATCGGTCCAGCCGTTTAGCCATAAAAAGTAACAAACAAACAAACATACAAATAAATAGACAAACAGAGAAACAGTGTTACTTTCGAATTTACAGTATAATATTTGACAGTGACTAAATGCACAAATCGTGCGAAGCAAAAACATTGAAAAAACTGGCTCATAGCTGAGCAGAAAGATTACTGGAAGTGTGCTAAAAATAAAACGTCAGAATATGCATCCGCCAGATCCGCCATTATGGAAAACGGAAGTTCACTACATCTTCATTTTAATATACAATCATAATCTGCTCCTTTGATTAACTCCAAACTATCATAAGAAATCCCAGTTTTATTTAAGTGAACAATCTAAAAACGCGTTTTTGCTGCTAATTTCAGTCACAGGTGGTGCAAGAATAGTCATATTAGCCATTATTCTTTACACACAATGGAGAATAAATACAAAGTAATAAAGGTTATAATAAAAGTTTAGTAATCGTCGAAGGAAGTCATTTACGGCAACTAAGTAAATAAACCAGTTGTATACCATGTAGAGATTCTGTTTGCTTTATTTTTTTGGAGAACAAACAGTAAATTCGACGAGAAAATTTTGAGGAACAGCGACATACGTCCTCTCTCTGAAACGCCGTAGCGGGTACTGAGCCGCCTAGTACGCGCTCAAACTGATCATATTCTCGTCGTTTTTATTAATTTAGAAGAACGGAATCGATTCAGTTCATTGGAAAATTCAAATTTCATTGGAAAATAAAATTGCCTTTTTTATGGTTCCAAAAAATATGATAGTTGTCGCTGAAAATGTTGAGCATTATGTGACGAAAGATTTTTTTCGGGTCCTTTCTCGTGAATTTTTTTCTCAAGATACTGGACAACTTTAGTCCAATATTATTGATTTATTAGCTAACTGAAACACTTGGCTATACACTGTATTTTTTCTGGCTTATAAATATTTGTAATTACAGCTTAACTTTTTGACAAAAAACCGCCCATTTTACGGAAGCTCGCTGCCTACAGGTCCAACAACCACGTTTCAAAGCACAATCATCAAGCTGTGAGCTAACGCGAAAGTTTCAGCTGGAAGGCAAATTTAAATGAGCAAGATTCCACTCTGAACGACAGACATACCTACAAGAAAGTGACTTTATAAAAGTATAATAAAGAAACCATCAAACATGATCGATCAGCAAACGTTTATCACACTTCGTTGAGAACGTCTCATTTGTTTGCATTACCGTTCATTCATTTGAACGTTCAATCGACCGAGGTAAATGAGGTATCCGCGCCGCCACCCATTGTCCTACGGTATGACATCGTTTTTCTGAAGAATTCGTTGAACATAATGGCCACTTTTGTTTATTAGCTGTTGATTAGCGAGCTGGTCGTTTAGCTGATCGTAAGTGGCGTTTCGGTCTGGTACTTCACGGCGCTTGTCACTTACGGCCGAAATTAATAATAAATCCAATCCAAATTTTGCTATCTGGGATTGATATCACAATCCATTTTTAGGGTCAAACGTGCCAACAACCGATCCGTGGATTGGTTTATGACGGCACGCAGATTGGAAATCGGTCGAACGATAGGCAGCAATCCAAGATCGATTTCAATCTTGGATAGGAGATACAATATTCATTTTGGCTGTTAGTCACAGTGAGTTCTACGGATAGGGCGATATTACCTTTCAAATTTAAGAACAATTATTGGCAAAATCATTACGGCATGGTTCACTCGAAATAGACTGCAAAACCGGAAGTCTATTTCGAGTGAATCAGACCATAATGATTTTGAAACGTGGACAATGGGACATCTCGCGTGTTATAAAACGTGGACGTGCATCAGTTTTGGGCAGGGCGAGATGTCTTCTAACTTGAACTTGGCAAGTGCGTGTCGGACTAGCGCAAGAAGGGTTCTGTACTATTATTTATGAAAAATCGCGTTTGTTGTATGGGAGCCCCATCAAATACTAAATGTATTCTGTTTTTTAGTATTTGCTGTTATAGCGGTAACAGAAATACATCCACCTGTGAAAATTGCAACTGTCTAATTATCACGGTTCATGAGATACAGCCTGGTGATAGACGGACAGACCGACAGACGGACGGACAGCGAAATCTTAGTAATAGGGTCCCGTTTTACCCTTTAGATACGGAACCTTAAAAATTACATTGGCTCGTAGTAAGGACCTTAAATGTACTTATTTCAGGAACGTGACCGAACTGTCCCTCAAAAGTAGAAAATTTAAGGGCTCGTTAAATTTTAGGCGAGCATTTTTCTTTAATAACTGGTAACGATAACAGCTCGGTACACGCGGTGAGCTTTGTAGTTCAAGAGTTCTTGTACCGAACAGTTACGACTGAATATAATGATTTTATTGTGTAAAACTGCCTAAAAGTGAATCTGGATTTGCACATGCAGGTGAGTGTTGATCAATGACCTGTCATTGCTACAGATTCATTGTTGTAGAATAGTTAGCTGTGCTATAAATAGTAGGTACAAAAGTTAATTCTCACGCTATTTACAGCGATCCCCATATTACTCACACAATACCTATTGAGACCAAAATAAAAATACAACTAAGTTTGAGTCGTAACTAATTTATCCAGTCGCTGCTTCCCTATAACTAGAACATAACCATCAAATGGCATTTTAACAGGCAATCAGCAGCAAGGTCGTATCGCTTTAGCGACATTGCGTGACAACTGCAGCAAACAACGTAATAAGCTATGGTTAGTTTTCCCAAGGCGAGTGGAGGCGTCACTTAACTAGTAAGTCTTCCTTGACCAGGCCATCTACGGAATAAGTCTGAAGATGGTAGGCATGCACTTGATTGTACCTCATTACCTACCTAAATACCTTACTGTACATGATGATATACGAAAATGTATGATACAAAAAAAACGAAAGACCTCGGTTTCAACTATTTGGTTTTTTTCTCGACTGTACTTTCGGGTAGTGCACGCAACGGCATCCGTACCTACTGGTGTATAATAAAGTATTTTTCCAGGCTAGGTTTAATAAGATATATATCTAGTAACACCGAGTTATATAAACCTCGTTTCCTCACTAGATTTCCGAGAATTGTTACGAAGTAATTTGAGTTTACAAATTATATACTGTACCCTACGTAATGAAATTGTCTGATATTAATTCATGACAATTGTGTTGTGTAGTCTTCGAATCTTAAAGGTAAATTGTTAGATTTGTAGATAGACACAAAGTTCCCTCCCATATTATATAAACATAGAATAATGCTGTTCACAAACCGTGCTAAGCCAAAACAAAAAAAAACTTTTCACAATTTCGATTTCCCGCCAAAACTACATTCGTTCTTTCGTTCAGAGCCAGCTTTATTTTTACGGAAAATATTGTGCGTTGGTGAAAAATCCTATTTTTACAAGCTTAATTTAACTTCACTTGTAAGTATGTACGAGTTTGTTTGTTTAGGTCAAGCTTGGCAAGTAAATTGTGACCCAGTTTGCAGTGTTTAATCGACTTGAATTTTTTAAGCTCCGATGGCTAAATAATGTGATGGCAATTGCGAACTCATTTAAGCGTAGATCAAATAAAAACAAAAGAAGCAAATTAAATAATGGTTGTGTAAGTTTGATACAAATTATATTCATTATCTACCATCCATTTGATGTTAGAGGCAGAAGGTAGACAATATTTAAAAATAAAACAGCCAAGTGCGAGTCGGACTTGGGCACCAAGGATTCTGTACCATTATCTGTAAAAACGGCAATAAATCACGTTTTTTGTATGGGATCCCCCTTAAATATATTTTGTTTTATTTTGTATTATTATTATTATTTGTTATAGCGGCAACACACACATTATCTGGTGACAGTCAGGCGGACAGACAGACAGACGAACAGCGGAGCCTTAGTACCTAATAGGGGTCCCGTTTTACCCTTTGGGTACGGATCCCTATAAAGCATTCAAGAATAAATCCGTATCAAATAGATTCCTTGGAATTAGCCCTTACGTCTTATTAATCTTAGAAGAAAATAATAATCCGATTTCCTCAGCGTGGTTTATTAGGACCACAATGGCCTGAATAAAATATACCTACTTAAGAGTTATTACGTTATTATTCGAGAAGTAATCTTTATCACGAAGAAGACATGAGTCAATTTCAGCTGAAACATTAAGATATTTATCCAGTTAAGGCGGGACTCTCAGCAAAATGGCCAGTAGGTACTTGTAAGACTTTCCGTTAGCTAAAACAAATTATATAAACAATTATGAAATCTAAAATACATCACTTGTTGTCAAATGTCTTGGTTTCAATCAATTTCATGTTACAAAGTACTAGATAATACAATATGCTTTTCAAAGTCTTTAGTAAATTAAATTACAATCTTAATTTAATTTATTACACTAACAGATCTATGATAATATTATGTTTTTTTCGACAAATCTTCGTTTACTAGAGTTTTGGGATAGAGTTTTTGTCGTAACAGCCATGGAGTGCCTTGGCTCCACGCACCACACGCTGATAGAGGCGTTATTTCAATAGACTTTAGTTCGATACTTGCACATATCCTCATAAACTACGAATTTTGCCCTGAGCGCCACCTTAACTGGTGTTCCTCCAACTTGGCAGTCCCAGTGTAACCTTATTTATACGAGTTATTCTTGCCAAAGACACAGAATAAATTGGCGTATAGAAGATTCACTCCAAAGTCTAGTAAATTCCCAATTATTAGAAATGGTTTCATGCAATTTCTAGGGTGTAAATGTCAAAGGCAATGCCGGGCTAGATATTGCAATCCTAACGTGGGTTGCACTGAAATTTTTAATAAAGGACAGGCGCTCACCACCACGAAAATGATCAGCAAGATAATATTTAAAAAAAAGCAGCACAGAACATAATTGTATAACTAGTATCTAAACAAAGTTGGGTTGGGTTTTCGATTAAATATCGAATAGATATATCCTACTAGATCTAGTATAATATATCCCGCATATTTCTCCGGTCCCGCGCAAATGTCATCCAGGTTCCGACCTTCGGACTGATGGCCTGGTCCGTGATCGATGCGCTCTTCTCAGCCAACATACCAATCCACCTTTGGTCTTCGCATCTTGCCATGTGTCCTGCTTCTCTCCATCCGTGTATTCAATCTTCGACTCTAATGCGACGTGTAATTTCGACGTTTGGGACCTCTTGCCAATTTGTTTATCGTCTCTAACTTCCTCGCACATACAATGTATCCATTCCTGATCTTCCCTTATTTACGAGTTCCCCAAAGTTGCAGAATAAAAGCACATAAATCGTATAAAGACCTCGTTAGCGAGTTCTCGCGTCAGGTGGACAACTAAAGTGGGATGTATTGTGGTAAACACATTTCGATATTTTACGATAGGATGTGTGAGAACGATGGAGGAATTTACCTTTTTTTATTTAGATAGATGTGAATGGTAGGAAGTTTGGGAGGTTTTATAGATCCGTCTGTCCGCGTCACAGTAATGTATGTCTTATTTTTTATTGTATGCAAATGTAATATAATGACGTCTCGTTGCTTGTATTAAAAAAAAGATCGCTTAAATAATTTCATGTCATTGTAAAGTTGATTGTTAATAGCGCAGACATAAAAATACTTCTGCAACGTCTGTGTTATTCTGGTATCTTGCTACAAGAGAAGTTTTTTACTTTTTACAGATGTTTCTACATCATTCCAGACAGCGTTTCAAAGTGAGCAATTTCGGCTAATTTTATTATCATTTTATTAGTCTGCCTGCCGTCTAAGGTTCGTGGCGTATGAAGCGTTTCAATTGGCGCAGATATCTTCACTAATCCAATAGAAGCACTATAGCTGCCGAATTAAATTATCCAAGAAAAATCGAATAATGAAATTAAGTTTAAGTGCCACGATCGCATGATCCGATGCCTTTTGCACCTTATTTTGTTAAAGCTACAGTTGAGGTTGGGTCAGTCAGGGTAAGCCGTGACCCTTTTAAGGCCGCGCGACAGACCTGCGAAGACTTATAATTGCGTTAGGAGTCATTTTCCTACAGCATTTAGTGGTTAAGGCTTTGCGAGGGTGAATGCCTTATGTGCAAAGGTACGAAGAATAGAAGAAAGAAAGGGGCTTTTATGTTTAAATGCTTAGAAAAGGCCATATTTATGAAAAAAAATGTTCTGTCAAAAACAATTAAGGTAGTTCAGTGTTTCGTCCCAATGAGAAAATGTGTGTTTGGTGCTATTGCTTTTTTTGTAAGAAGTAAAGTCAGCAACAAAACATGTTAAGACGATTATTGACACTAATATGACTAATATGAAGTAACATATAAATAAATAAACACTTACGACAAGTACCGGAAATTGACACCTCTTATGCCAACAAATTTAAAAATAATCAAATCATCATGCATACACCTTTTTTTAACTGATTTTTTTTTTGCTGTCTTTACGAGCTTTAGCAATGAATGTTCCTTGTGTACTTTTTATGAACGATTTCAGTACAAATTGGTGCCATGAATCATACCACAGAATAAATAGCAGTTCACATCGCAGTGGAAGATCCCTGACAAATGGCAGAGAGGTAAAATGCACGTTTTCGTGATCTATTTCTTACGCTACAAGGGTAGTTTAGGGTGCAATGCACTACTTAGATTGGGGTGCATATTGTGTCGAAATTCCCCTTACTCTAGCCCCCACCCCGCTTATCGTATCCCTGATCTATTTAGAAATGGCGTGTTTAAACTTAGAAGCAATTTGTTATCGCCAAACAGCGCTTAAAATAAGCATTCAACTGTAAACGCTTGTGTTTAACTAAAATGGAACGAACCATCGTTTAATTTATATTTATTTGTTTGTTATGATCCTTTCTTTGCATCTAAAGAAACGGGAACTAAATGGAACCTGACTCATAAACATCTAGACCCAAAGCAAATACTTGTAATTCACAATATTTGCCCTGTGCGGGAATCAACCCGCCAACCTCACGATTCATGTTCGTCTCATCACCAAATTTCGCTACAAAAGCTATATAGTATTACTTTTTTAAACTGGTAGCATGATGTCTTTCTACCTTCCAACAGCGAATCTCTAATCACTTCTGGACCGTTCTTTGATACGTATACTAATAAATAGCCACTTCAGAATATACAATCACAGAGCTTGTATCATTAGGAGTTACATCAGATATTTTGATCATTAATTAATCTGTTAGTTACGGATTAATTACGGATCGACGGCCAGTAATGAGTTAGTAAAATGCGAACCGGTCGAAATATTCAGCCCGAGCATGACTCACTGGGCAACGTAAATCCAGGCTTACCGGTTCACTGTTCGATTAAATGTTGTACATAATAAATGGCAACAGCCAGTAGTGTGTTATAGACTGTTTACTTCAAATATGTCTGTTTGTACGAAACTCTATGAAGGCGATTATCTATCCTACTAACTCCTAGTAATACTATAAATGCGAAAGGCTGTCCTTGTCCTCTTGTCGGGTATTGATATCGATATCGAATATTGATGAAATTTGGTATACAGATACTATAGGTCTTGAAAAAGAAAATAGGATACTTTTTATCCCGTAAGAATTAACGGTTCAATTAAGTAGCAACGTTACAGTTGCTACAGTTGCATCATCCCCGCGTCTCTCAATTTCACGCAATATTTTTTGAAGTATTTTTTTTCTACGCACGCTTGGATTGGGGAGTAAGCTAGCTGTTGAATGCGTGACGAGAGCGTTACGAAAAGTGTGATCGGGCGAGGCGAACGGAAGTTACGAGGGAGATGGGATATAAGTTAGTGAAGATAGAGTTAGTACGTTTCGTATATTACTGTAGGGGCAAGAGAGAGAGAGAGGTGCGAGCACATCAACAGTCAACACACATATTCTTTCTCTCTCTCTCTCTCTCTCCCTCTCTCTCTCTCTCTCTCTCTCTCTCTCATAGCCGGTTACGTTTCGTATATCAATGGAGCTAAAGATGTATTGAAAGTTTTAATATGTACCTAGTTATATTTAACAGCTAACTGAGATGAACGCCAGTATTTGGAATATTCGAGTTTAATATACAAACTGTCTTCATAACTTGTTCCGTTTATCTCTTCTGCGGAAAACCCGCCTGAATAAGGCACTGAACTGAAGTGAACTCTTATACCGAATTCAAACCAACGGACACTTGTGCTCAACTTAGACATGAACTTAGACTCAACTTGGCAAAGAGCTAAATAGGCATACAAAGTTTACTGTCTTGATTTATATGTTGGCAATAATTTATGATAGACCAAGTTTCGCAGGCGAGAAAACTTACCTACTCCGCAAAATACCCAAATAAAGTCGATCTTGGTATAATAAAGATTCGTTACGAAACTGGATCCGAGTGCCTATAAATTATTATTATAAGCTGTTACACGGAGCTTCGTTCACGGTGGTATTTTTTTACAAACGATATCAGAAGACTGATTCACGTAATATTTACAACAGCTCATCGCATAAAAATGCGACCCGCGTTAGATTTGGCAATGCAATGTTCTGGGTGGCATTGCAACCGTGACGGGCAAGCGTGGCGCTTCGCAGTAACCACGTAAACAATCTGCTCTACTCATCGAGAATGCTAGTGCTACATAATGCCTGTGCGATGAACGCTAGAGCTACAGAATGCCTGTGAGATGAACGCTAGAGCTACAGAATGCCTGTGAGATGAACGCTAGAGCTACAGAATGCCTGTGAGATGAACGCTAGAGCTACAGAATGCCTGTGAGATGAACGCTAGAGCTACAGAATGCCTGTGAGATGAACGCTAGTGCTACAGAACGTCTGTGCAATGAACTCTAGTGCTACAGAATGCCTGTGAGATGAACGTTAGTGCCTGTGAGAGTTAATAATAATAATAATAATAATAAAAATAACCTACAAATATCTTGGTATGTCAGAGTCGTTGGGTATCGTGGACAGAGATATTAAGCAGTCGGTGAAAGAGCGCTTCTTCTGTCGCCTGACAAAAGTACTTAAGAGTCTTTTGTCTGGTGGCAACAAGGCGCGCGCTTTCAACGGTTGGGTGATGCCTCTGCTTATATACTCCTTTGGTATACTAAGGTGGACTCAGACTGAGTTAGACGCCCTGGATAGGAAAGTCCGTCAACAGCTAACATTACATCGCATGCTCCACCCGCGCTCGTCTGTTATGAGACTGTACATTCCGCGGAAATGGGGGGGTCGTGGCTTTTTAAATGCCAAGAACCTCCATAACCGCGAAGTGTGCAGCCTCAGGGAGTACTTCCTTAGCAGCGAGTGCGGGATGCATCGTGATGTTGTGGCAGTTGACAGGGCTCTCACGCCGCTCTCCTTGGCAAACGAGAACTGGCGCAAACCATCGGTGCTGACCACTGATGATCGCAAGGACGTATGGAAGGGCAAGGAGCTGCACGGGCGGTTCTATCGGGCCTTAACAGGGTCCGATGTGGACTTGCTCGCGTCGGTGAACTGGTTGCGTTTCGGTGACCTCTTTGGGGAAACTGAGGGCTTTGTCTGTGCAATTGCGGACGAAGTTATCAAGACGAACAACTACCGGAAATATATTATGAAGGACGGTACGGTCGACATTTGTCGAGCATGCCGCCGTCCCGGGGAGTCCCTCAGGCATATAATTTCTGGTTGTTCTCATCTTGCTAACGGAGAGTACTTGCATAGACACAACCAAGTAGCCAGGATCATCCATCAGCAACTTGCCCTTCGATACGGCCTTGTCGAGTCTGAAGTGCCGTACTACAAGTACGCACCAGCACCGGTTCTCGAGAATCGCCGTGCGTTGCTTTACTGGGACCGATCTGTCATCACGGACAGGACTATTGTAGCCAATAAGCCTGATATCGTGTTAGTAGATCGGTCCCAGCGCCGGGCAGTGCTCGTCGACATCACCATCCCCCATGACGAGAACCTCGTGAAGGCCGAGAAGGACAAGCTCAGCAAGTACCTAGACTTGGCCCATGAGGTGACCGCCATGTGGGATGTTGACTCGACGATAATTGTCCCGATAGTGGTTACGGCGAACGGCCTTATAGCGAAGAGCCTCGACCAACATCTTAAGAGGCTCTCGCTAGACGGCTGGATTAAGGGTCGGATGCAGAAGGCAGTACTCCTCGACACGGCACGAATCGTCAGGAGGTTCCTCTCTCTGCAACCCTAACCACCGGTAGCCTGGGCCTTGCTCCGCTATCGGTGGCTCCCTAGGTTTAAGTTTTTTATAATGTTTTTAGGTTTTTATAAAAATATTGTAAAAAATTTAAATTTAAGAATTATAATAAATGATGTGAATAATAATAATAATAATAATAATAATAATAAAACTTTATTTCAGATGACCAGAGATCCATATTAGAGTTATCTTATCTTAGTTATGTAGGTACACAGACAACTAAAAATTATACATTAAAATAAACATAAAGGTCATCATTGACCAGTCGCACATTAGGTTATACCTATCATCAGCTTAACCCAATACTTTAAGATAGGACAGTCAGGTTTGTCAGTAATAGCTATCAGGATGCGATTGCTGCTGCCGCGCAATCTGCTGAGCAGGGAATGAGCTTTTTTTCTCATAATGGCGTGAAAGCCATCTGTTCGTGCCTGTGCGAACATCCCCGACGCGCTGCAAAAGCGGGGTAGCCTCAACAGCAGCCGAAATGCGTTATTATATTGGACTCGCAGAGCGCTATAAGCCTTCTGCGTATATTTTACCCATAGGCTGCTCGAGTAAAACGATTGACAAAACGCCTTAAATAAAGCAATTTTGACTTCCTCAGTACATCGAGCAAACCTACGGGCAAGCATATTGCATCTAACTGCTAGCGCTCTGCGTTCCCTCTCTATGTCCTGATCATCCTTGAGATCATCTGTCACTATGTGACCAAGATATTTGAACTTACTGACTACACACATTGGCTTACCGTTGAGACATATGGGAGGAACACAGGCTGGAGACTTGCTTTTTGCTTTAAATATTAGAACTTGGCTCTTCTTTGCGTTATACTTCAACCCATGCTCCTCAGCATATGACTCACAACACGCAAGTAACTTTCTTAGACCACCAACCGATGGGCTCAGCAACACCATATCATCTGCATAGCTGATGTTGTTTACGTTCGTAGTATCTACATGACAACCTACATGGGTATTGCTGAGCTCAACGATTAACTGATTCACATAAAGGTTGAACAATTTTGGAGATGTTAAGCCACCTTGTCTTACTCCGCATTCAAGTTTGTACTCTTCTGACATCTCATCTGCCCATCTTACATTATTGATTTGGTTCTCATACCATTGCTTAAAAATATAAATAAGCTCTAATGGCAGTTTTATTTGGAGTAGTTTTTTCCATAATATATCGTAAGACACAAGGTCAAAGGCTTTAGAGAGGTCCAAGAAACAGGCATATACAGGCGTTTGTCGTTCAGTATAGTATTTGACAGTATGCTTGAGTGTCATAATGGCACTTTCAGTAGACAGACCGGCTTTAAAGCCAAATTGCGCGTCGTGCAGATCTAAGTGAGCATCAAGATGTCTCCCAAGCACACTGTCAAGAACCTTTGCTATGATGGTAGCCAGAGATATGGGTCTGTAATTAGTTTTATCTGATATGTCTCCAGTCTTATTTTTGACTATAGGAACCACTATTGTTCTCATAAGGTCTTTTGGAACATGAGAATGTCCAAGGCAAAGAGATAAAAACATAGACAACACCCTATGTATGTGTGGACCAGCACACATCAAGTGCTCAATACTTAGACCATCGTGACCAGGAGACTTACCTCTCTTCATATTAACAATCGTCTTTCTAATTTCTGAAGCGGTGAGTTTAACTGTAAGCTCCTCATTCCTTGGCTTCGCATCAAGCAGCGTAGATGTTTGTGGAAGGGTGGCACTAGCTTTAAAATGGTTTTTGAATAGGTCAGCAATTTCTTGTTTGTTACTTATTCCTTCTACACACACAGGAAGGGTTGGTTTTGCGTTTAAATTATTTGTACATTTCCAAAACTGTTTAAAATTACTATCTTTATAATGAGAAGCGAGAATATCCATTTTAATTTGATCTTGTTGATTTTGGCACCACTTAAGTTGAGACTTGAAAATTTTCCTACTAGTGCACATATCTTCGTATGGTTTTCCTGACTTAGGTTTGCCTGCTAACATCCAAACTTCAAACATAAACCTTGCCTTTCCATGAACCTCTGCTATGTGCTTATTCCACCCTATTATACGTTTATTTCTACTGTTTCTATTTTTATTAACATTAGTAGACGTTTTTGCTGCATTACTTAATATTTCTACAATATCACAGTACATTTGATCTAAAACTAATTTATGTTCTACACTATTACAAAATGAACCACTACAACGTGTAAAAGTGTCAGGAAAATCTAATTCTCTAAGTTTATTATGGCAAATTGTATAATATTTATCAATTTGTTCTGTTGTCCGCTCTCCCCATATTACTTCGTTCCGAGCCTGACTATTATGTGTCAGTTTGGGAATAATGTTATTTAAATTACATTGCACACTTATAGGAAAATGATCTGACCAAGTAATACTATGATAAACACTAACAGATTTAATTAATTGAGATGCCGCTTTTGTAACTAACCAACGGTGCGAGCCATGCGCATCGCTTATAAATGTATATGTATCAGAATTTGAACCTAAACTTATGTAATCAGCACATAACCATTCTTGTTCGGAACAAAAATGCATCATTTCCTTCCAGAACAATTCATTGGGATGTGCATTAAAATCCCCCATTATAAACGCGCACTCTACGCTATTACTGTCTATTATTGCACTAATCAGACCTAAACAATCAGTAAATTCAGGTAAATTTTCAACAGAGTTCACCGGCATGTACACACTAAACACTAAAATATTCTTATTACTAAGAGATATCTTGATTGCACAGACCCGCGGATTATGGCATTCGATCACAGACACACACTGAAACGAACTTGTCTTCCAAAGCAGGGCGACGCCACCATACGGTCTTCCGCTCAATATTCCCGTTGTCGTATCAACAGCTGACGTACCGGTGCAGCCAAAGTTGCTATCCACATTGTTGAGCCATGGAATATCATGCGGTAACAACCATGTTTCTTGAAGAGCTATGATTTCAGCACTTTTACATAGGTCACGTACACTGTCTACTGACCGCTTCACAGATTTACAGTTATAAGAAACAAAATTACAGTTATTTAGTATAGTTGTACTAACCATCACAAGTAATGCCTGTGAGATGAACGCTAGTGCTAAAGAAATAAAACTTGAAAGAAGTAGCCAAGAAATAGGTAGCAGTGGCAGTAGTAAGCTTTCTTGTATCCGTATAAGCTTTTGCTATTGTTTGACTGTATACAGTCAGGTGCTTAGTTCTTTCAGTAACAAAAACGTAAGAAAGCGAGTTCAGTCAACTTTCGAGGTGCCCAAAGAGCTTTTTGGGACCCCTATGCGCGAGTTTTACTAATACTTAAGGGTTTATGTGCCGGCTATTCCCGTTCCTTTTCAATTTCCTGTGGAATCCTGCTTTACTCGAGTCCACGTAATAAATTAAAAACACTACGTTCATTATCTATCTGTCGAACGTATTGGGACCATATAAAGAACTTAAGTAGGTACTTTGAAAAATAACAAAAAATAAAATTTTTATAAAACTTGTCTTTAAGGAAATCAACACACAAACACTTTACATCGAGGTTTTTCTGTTTATCAGAACATGTTATTCAATATTTAGATTTCTTTTTTAAACGAACTGCGCCGCACCCAAGGAAATTTCAGTCCATAAACGTATTTTTTACAGTTGCGTATTTAAAAATGTTTTACGCTTTTATATTGCGTTTACGTTAATTAATTTTAGCGTGTGACAAAAATGTGCCCGTAAAAAATTAACCATTAAACAGCCGTAACTTTGGGAACAAAAAGGTCAGTTAATTTCCACCCTATCTGTAGATCATCTCAGCAGCACCATATATCATTAAACCCTACCTTACCCCATTTTTTCCAAAAACACGACACAATATGTAAATGCAGATATCAATTTTATATCACGGCTCGCGTAGACATCGTACCGGAAATAAGAATGTATAAGCCTTCAGTATCGGAACTGCAAACAAAACGTTGTGTTTTCCCAAACGGCTATTTTCCAGGCTAAAACGTAACCATATCTACTCCAGCCCTTAATCTATGCAAAAAATCATCAATCCATTGCTGCCAGAAAGACGGACCAATCAAAAATCATACTCCCATTTTATAGTAAGTAGAGATGCCATACCATAGGCTATTGTTGAAGAACCTGTTTGACCACTATCTCGCACGGTATGGTCAAAGGTGTTAAACGCAATAAGCCAGAACAGGTGTAGGTGTATTGATTTAGTTTTACCCCAATATAAGTCATCACAGATCAAAATTGAAATCTTGGAAATTTCAATACTACTTGTCAATGATATTCCAGGAACAGAGTCACGCCTCTTACCGTGGTACCATAAAAGTTTAGACCAGAGTTAAACGTATGTTTATAAAATATGATTCCACAAAATAGACGATTATCACTCGCGTTGTGTTACTCAATCCTGGTATTTGTATTTATTTTACTTGTGAATTTGTTGTTGAGTTATAAAAAGCGAGGGTTAGACGTCGATTTTAAATATTTAGACACATCAGGTCAACTCGTGTTTAAATCTTTTGTGGTAAGACGGTTAAGTGTTTTGTATGAAGTGGCCACACCGAAGCGATCGGCACGACGACAGAGAGCTCTATAGCCATCACTGGGTCAACAAAGGCAATGGATGATCAGCAGTAATATCTATCCAGCCAACTCCTCAAAAATCCACTTCTCAGGGAAAACTTGGCTCCGTCTAAGGTCAAGCACTGCTTCCATGTTTCCAGCACGGCACAATAGGGGCAATTTACATGCACCCCTCGTCGGGCCGCGAGATAAATCGCCGGGACGCAGCCCCCCACGGCTGTATTACAAAAGGATCAGCGTGTGGGGACAGATTAATTCTGCAGCTTATTGTTTGAGACTGCGTCAAGATTCGAAGGGAAAGGCTGTGGCTTCCGGTGCACCGACATCTTGACTTTAAGCTCAGGACGGTCTATGATAGATGTGCCTACTGGTTCAGCAATTTTCTCCCGAAACAACGTACGATCGATATCGTACAATCAGCCTCAGAAGGCAATGTAGAATCTTTTATTCAAGAGCAAATGTGCAGGTCATACATAATGATTATATGTCTGACACCCTGTACATCACAGGTGGCCCTGCATCTGTCAGAGGATATGCATTGGCAGAATTGGAAGCTTACTGTTTGAAAAGCAAGATAGAGGTAACATGATGGTGGATTCTTGACCCATAGTCCTGATTCAATCCTTAGAATATTTGACCAATGCGAGAAATTATTACGAATATGCGTATTGCTAGAGCACTTGAAGTCATGAAGGTGGAAGTCGCGCTTCTTGACTTCAAGGACGGAATAATGCAATAATACGCTGCTGGAATGCAAAACAGAATGATCACTAAAATATAATAATATCAATTTTAAGAGGATACAAGAAAACAATTGTTTGGTGATAGATTCCAAAGTAGAAACTTGTACAGAACAGCGAAAAGCGGCCACTTGGCATTTTGCCCGTTTCCGACCTCCAAATGGCACCCTTTATATTTTGTTTCCCCTTCATAGTATAAACGAAACATCTCAGTTACCATTTATGACTCTGTCCGTTTATGACTGACCTACATTTTAACTCGCTAGCTGGTCACTCTTTAGTATGGGTACCATTAGTCTAAATAGGGGAGTAAAACATTGCGAAAAGTGACATGTTTATGGATCACCTAAATTTATGGGTGGGTCATATCCGGATTTCGATGCCATCGTTCAAAAACTGTGGAAAACATTGTGAGGAAACTGGCATTTATGACCAAACACCTCAAAATCGGACAATAATGATGTGGGTTCCACTCCCAACTGCCTCAGCGTAAAAGCTAATTATATTCTTTCCTTTCTCTGAAAGAAGGCAGAAGTCTTCTTCCATCATTGGGAGGTTGTAAGAAGCTGTTAATAACCCAATTCGTCTCTAAAATAAGGCGTCGACCGCAACAAAGGGAACACA
The DNA here is from genome assembly GCA_905147375.1 of Hylaea fasciaria. Lineage (NCBI taxonomy): Eukaryota > Metazoa > Arthropoda > Insecta > Lepidoptera > Geometridae > Hylaea > Hylaea fasciaria. Next base: position 8,653,687 of record LR990211.1, on the reverse strand, counting down.
ATAAAGCATCTGATTATAACTTTCGACATCATGAAACTTTGTAATGAATCGACATCCATAAACTCGATCAGACACGCCCCATGATTGCCACAATTGGCAATCGTAGAAACCTCCTCCAAGGCCAAATTATCGAATCTAATCATCCGAAAATATATCGCAACGGGAATCCAACATGGTAGACGGAAGGCCAAGATGGGCGATCCATCTAGGTGACAGATCAGGCGATGTAATTGGAGGTTACTGCTAGCATCTGTCTTCACGAATCATGCGCGTTTTCGATGGCGGTCCGATAGAGATGGAGTAGGGATATAGGTAGTGGTTTCAAATCTCGCCTCTAGGTGTTATTTTGGGATATGGGACTTTCCGCACCACGTCTCGTTCGTACACGGGTGCGAATCGACCCAGCACTAATTTTGCATTGATCGTTCTGTTGTCATTTCCTTTGTGAATTTTTGTGTGGTAGTTTCAGGAATTTTTAGCCCAAAAGGCACATATATTATTGTAATTTAGTACCTACACGAACACACGGCAAAGCTGCAGAGAGTGATGTTTACCTTTTTGGTAAATATTCAATGAACGCAGATGTTTAATTAAAGCTGGGTCCGCATTGATCAAAATTTGGGCTGTGGTTGTGTTGAACGCTGCTACGGAGCAAATCGTTACGCAAATTTATTTCCACATACATTATTGGTTATTCTGACGTCTATTGTGCGTCGGTTTTTGGTGGCCGAAGCGCGTGCGTTGACTATGTCCATTGGTTTTATGTGTCTGTACGTAAGACCACACTCACCGAGTGTTTCGGCTTGACTTGATACCAAGAAATAAGAATAAAGAATTTCTCTGATTAGTTCCCATCCGCCCACGATTTGTTTCATCTATTTATCGACGCACCAACAGTCAATTTCGACACTAGGCAGGTACTCGTACTATGACAATTCATCTTCAAAGAATCGTACGACAAACCTGCCTTTGTAAAGAAATCCTTGAACCGTACCATAATTTCTCAGAACAAACTACAAAACTGAATAAGTTAACACAGCAATCTTACGTAACAGAGATTTGTGTACCGTGCATCCCATAAAAGACCTTGAAACTTTTCTTGTGGTAGCACAGGAAAATCTACCATCACTCCAAACGGCACAGTCTACAATCGCCCGGCGTCACTTGATGGATATCCAAATACAAGCTGATTTACGGCGTTACACTTATTGGAAGGATCGACTAACTCCACGACAAAGAAAGCATTGTGTTGTAAGTGGTCGGGTTGACTTGGGCTGTACCGAAGATCATTTGTGTCGATATGTTTAAAGTTTAGTTATGCTGTGATAAGGGTATTTATAAGACACGAGTGGATAGGTTACTTCTAGTAGAAAATACTTCTAGGTTAGGACGCGTGTAGATCGCATCCGATGAGAGAAATAGAGGTCTAACATGATCTTATTCGTGAATAACAAATTATACTTTACCTTCTCTTTAATATCGAATAATATGGAATTATAAACATAGAAAATAATGTGAAATGATATTAAATAATGTACCTACTTACAACATTATTATAGCCGCATTTACAATGGAGTTGATGTATTATACTTAATATGTAGATTAAGAAAAACTTACATAGTAGTTACCTCTCTTATAAGTCCATTGAAAGTTGAGAAATTACCTGAAATATAAAAACACATATTTAAATAAATGGTTATGACAATAAACGACGGAATAAGTAAGCGGAGTAATTACTGTGCATTACAAACTGGAACCAAAGTCATGGTTGCATAAGCTGTTCCCATTAAAGTTGTTGTTGTTTGTTGTTGTTGTTGTTGTACTTAAATTAAGTAGGTACATTTAAGGCCCGGTTTTTGAACCCCAAGTAAAGGGTGGACACTCCATACAAAAAGCGGAATCAAACGAAAAGAACAAGTGAAACGTGGTGGTGACGCTAAATACGAAAGTAGAACATTACAATGGTAGGGGTCATGAGAAACAAATTTTCCGATTATGGGAAAAAGCCGTAAAAAGGGAAACCTACCTACAACGGATTTTGAAATTATACGGTGATTATCGTTCGTGACGTCATCACTTTTATAGAAATATCTATCGGCATTACACGATGTGATGGTGTACGTTAGGCTTGACGTACGCCCGAAATTAATATTGTATCTCCTATCGAAGATTGAAATCGATCTTGGATTGTTGCCTATCGCTCAATCGATTTCCAATCTGCGTGCCTTTATAAACCAATCCACGGATCGGTTATTGGCACGTTTGACCCTAAAAATAGATTGTGATATCAAACACAGCAAAATTTGGATTGGATTGATTATTAATTTCGGCCGGTAGGTAACTACTTAGCAATCTATACATATAATAAAAACGTAACGGATCGCTGTCTGTACATGGAAGATATATGAGAAAAAAAAATTGGGACCTTTATCAACGCAAATAGCACCCAAAACAATGATTGTTAGAAGGTTTGTCTGTCTGCGCGTTTGTTCACGCTAATCTCAGCAACAGCTTATCCAATTTAGATGTGGTTTTGACTTATATACCGGTGGTAAGCTTCACTTAACATTTAGTGCTTGTTTCATGTTAATCGGTTCATAAATAAAAAAGTTACGTCAACCTTTAAAATAGCCCTAGGTGTTGTATATGTAACGCGGGTGAAACCGCGGGGCGCAGCTAGTCTGTCATTAAAGTCATTGTCTAGTACGAGCGGACCAACATGCATTTTTTTATAATGAGCGATGTTAGGTAAGCTGTAACTTGTGCACCTTGCAATCCCAACACCGGGTTCGATCCTCAGCCCCGTACAAATGAATATGTAATATCTGAAGTCTAAACATACTCAAAGTACGCACTTCATAGCTAAGCAGCTAAGTCCATATTATCCAAATGGTTTATCTATTTATTTATGAATCACTGCAACTGAGTCGCAGGAAATAACTTATTTACATACAAACATACATACATAAACATGTTTACCATCTTATTGTCAAGGTCTGTGGTTTTATGAATGGGTATGCGTTCATTCACAAGTCTGATACGGATGACGTCTCCACAACTCCATTGTAATATAAATGTAAATCGTGTATTTTTGTGTGGATTGTCTTTGAATAGTTAGTGAGGCTTTGATTTGTCGAAGCGCTATTTGTATACCTTGTGGGTAGGGTTGCCATACGTCCGGAATTTTCCGGACAAGTCCGGAAATATAGGTCTTTGTCCGGATTGCGGGGGGAATCTTAAACCGTCCGGAATTTCTACAAATAAGCCCTCACCCCTTACCATTTCACCGCGCGCGTGTCAAAATTCGAACGATTTGGCAATCGATTTGGTTAGTTTATTTACTTGCACGATGCGTAACGATTTTAATAAAAATTAACAAGATTGTCCGGAAATTTCATGGAATGTCAGGAATTTTCTCCGGATTATTGATATTTTGATCTGGGAACCCTACTTGTGGGTGACTTAGGTGTTTGTCTGAAAATAAAATACTAAGATGATAGTGAGTCTGTTTGAAAAAAAAAAAACAACTTTTAATTTAACAGGTCTATGGAATCCACCGGAAACAGTGGTCGCAGAGGTGGGCCTCTTACGTCAACTGAGCCCGCTCCAAACTGAGCCCGCAGGATGAGTTGACCTATTCGTTAATTTTATGACATATCTTTTGTCGACTGAGCCCGATCTTAAAGTGGCTAAAATATCAGTTGTACAATGTACAGACGTACACGAAACTTTCAGGGGTTTATTCCCAACAACAACCCCTGATTCTGCCCCCAGTGGTGGTCGTGTGGTGGGCGGCTACTCAGGCAGGCATTTTAATACTCTACAACCGAGGTTTTTAATTGTTTTCCTTCGTCGGTAGCGCAAGCTCAGTTTTCGCGGTCAGTTGTTTTCGAAATCACACCATGCGGCATGTGATCCAAAGACGACCAACTAAGCTATACTTAATCGCTTCGAAATATTTGAACTGTGTGCCTAGTGCGAGTTTTGACAATTTATTAACGCGCTCGGTCCGTTTGGCGTAAACTTGAAATTGTATGGAATAAGAGCAGCGCCATCTAGTGACTGATTGACTGACGCTAGATGGCGCTGCTCTTATTCCATACAATTTCAAGTTTACGCCAAACGGACCGAGCGCGTAAATAAATTGTCAAAACTCGCACTAGGCACACTGTTCACTTTCGACATCGCCGCCGTCCCGCCCACGCTCGGCGTCTGCCGAGACCTTCACGCCTGATATTTTCAGCCTTAGGGCTGTGTGATATTGTGCCCTAAACAATAAAACCTACGTCAACTAAGTAAGTAGGTACTTCAAGTTCAAAAATTGTAATAGATTTTTTTTTTCGTTTTCTTACAAACCATCACTAATCTTATTACGGTCTAGCCTTGAACATGGCTAATAAGTAATTTATTTTTAACTTATTCTTTTAAATTGTCTTTAACCAAGAATGTGGCCGTCCAATGGGTCTTTTCTTATTGTCTCTAAAGGGATTAAATATAATTCATCACTCTATATTACCAAAAACAATAAAACAAAACATCACCACAATGGGTGATTTTCTCTCTTCGACAGATTGTTTCCATACAACCTTTGGGTGAGCATAACTGAGAGTAGCATGGTGGTGAACACTGATTTCTGTATAGATTACTGAAACAACAAACCAGTAATTGTTCCACTCACAACACGCACCTGAATGAGCTGTTGAAACAACTAAACCTATCGAGTCGTCTAAAACGCAACAGCCACGGCTTGGCATCGCTTCAAAACACGAGACCCGGGCCCTATATCTCTCTTCCTTAAGAAACAGTTTCGAGTTACCCGAAATTTACTTACCGTGGATGTAATAGACATTTAAATCCATTACCAGCTAAATTACAACGCCATACACACGCAATATCCTTTTTGTCTGCTATCTCGCGAATCTTCAAACACAGAATCCACGGTGTACACGCCCCATAGCATTTACGCTATTCCTATAGAATCTGGGAAACAGTATGGGCGGTTTCGAAAACGGCGCGACCGCCAACGAAGCTTACCTTATAGTAATACGTGTCATTTTGCAGTACGGTCGGCATCAAAAGTAGTTGAACATCTCCGTATCTTAAATTTAATATGCACCCTAAAAATGTACATTTTGCGTATCTACAATGGAATTGGAAACTGAAACATGTTAAGCTACTTTTGATGCCGACCGTACCAAGTTATTTCTACTATTTCTGCTTCAACATAGGAACGAGACGGTAAAAATTTACCTGATGGTAACTACATGAAAATCAGTTGCAGTGGCATTTAGCACTTTGCATTGCAAAATCTTGCGCGATACTGCATTGCGTACCCTCACTGCTACGTTTTGTAAGGTACATTTCCCCCATCTCACTTCCCCATAACGTTTTATGTTGGCGTTACAAGAATACAGCCAAATTCCTCAGATAGCGAAAGTCATGTAAGATTTGTTTCAACATCCCTTTACATAATTAAGTAGGATAAATACAGCGAACGATGTAGAGCAATACTTCGGAGTTCGGGCGCAGTGGAGAGTAGCAGGGAGCCATCTTGTTTAAGAGGAATTTGTAGCTCTCTTACCACAAAAGTTTAGGCCAGAGTTCAACAGATGTTTCTAAAATTTCGTTCCACAAAATCTACGTTTACCACTCGCGTTTTCTTACTTATTCCTAGCATTCCTAATTATTTTACTTATGAATTTGTTATTGAGTTAGAAAAAACGAGGGTTAGACGTTGATTTATGGAGAGAATATTAAGACTCATCTGTTCAACTCTGGTTTAAATATTTTGTGGTAACACTGATAAAGTTTTTTGAGCATCAAAAATCTACACTGCTGGGGTTCCATCATGAAGCTATTGGTTATGCAGGTTTATCCAACCTATCCAGGGTGATTGTTCAACTAAGCAATGAGGTTTTACATTACGATAGATCCTGAACCTTAGCATTCCCTGTATCAAGGGTATTGGGAACTAAGACGACCATGTTCTCACAAATATCCATACTGAACTAATACCTGTAGTTCACTCAAATCTTTGCTCGAGTTCGGTTGAGCCGATAACCTCACGTTTCGGAGTCGGCTCGTCTTCTCCTAAGCCACGGAGATCAACATAAACTTATTTTATTTGCGGGGAGAATCACCCAATGCAATTTGAGTGGTGGGTCGGTTCGCCCCATAAAAGATATGTGGGGCGAATCGACCCATAAAGGATGTGGGGCGAATCGACCAAAATGAAAATTGAGTACTGGGTCGATTCGACCCGTGGGACGAACCAGGTGAAACGTCACACCAAAACTACATTTTAAACAATTTGAAATGCCGTCTGGTTGGATCCAGACCTATTCAAATAGAGGACTTAAAGAACAGTGTTTACCTGTAAGCTTGTAGTGTGTGAAAATGTGTTTAAATCTACACTTAAATGTAGAGGTACGCAAACAAAGGAAATTCCACGTGTTTGTTTTAGCTCGATAGGGCTCCTAGACTTTAGTCGACCACTAACTAAACAAACGTGAAATCTACGCCTGTGTCTGACGCTGAATGTAACGTGCCTACTAGACTAGTGACCTATTCTAGGTTAGGTATTAACTTACTTTTACTGACTTATTGAACGTGCGATCGAGTTCACTACTTCTAAAATTAAAAGAGGTGACTCGACCGCATAGGCGAGTTTATTGCGGTCGAGTTGACAACCGACTCTATAATTATGAAGAATTATGATTAAAAGGTTTATCTGGTTTATTCGTTAGTTTGTACAAAAACCCTTACAAAGCTTGTGCAATGTATGACGTTTAAGCCAATGTTTTTCCACCAATAAGTAAAAAAAAAAGGCAAGATGTAAAGATGAATTCGTCCTAATTTTAAGGCAAACTCGTTTATTGAAAGGCTTTCCAGCCCAAATATTTGAGAGCATAGCGATAAGCGATAGCGATAACAACTGAAATTATTTGACTGCAGGTCAGTTAAACGACATAGTAATGCACAAATGTGATGCAATCGAACTAAAGGCACAATAATAAAAAAACAGATGAATGTGATTCCTTGGGATGTTTAGAAAAGTAGAGGGTGTCATAATTTCCCTATATACGAATAACCAGAATTACCATTGAATTGTAAAGATGAGGAACCGCCGATCGAGGTCTAGCTACGACATGTCAGCTGACCAGCATCACATGACAGTGGCTAAGGACGTTATCCCTGGCGAGTCTGAGTCTCTGTGTGTAAGAACCCTCTCTGGAGGTTTTATAAGAGGACTTACCACAATTCTACCACTTCACATCTGTTTTCATTTTGTTGATTGATTGATTGATTTGCGTAAAAATAAAATATGACACAAATGTGTGCGTTACTTTGTTTCGCGTCCTTCGTGCCTGTATTTGTATAACTCCATGGTAGATTCCACTGTTTGTTCTTGCCCTGTGGCACTAATCTGAACTACCCTTTGAAACAACAAAGGGAAGACGTGCCTTTCTTAACTCTTGTTCCAGAAATATCAATCAGACGGGCTCGACTTGTATGCGAATTAATTACTATGACAGGGTACTAATATGTTGTGTGTTAATATGTTATATCTTATACAAGGATCTGTGTTAAAATAAATATGAAAGGGTTTGCGAGGAATTTTTATTTATGTAATGCATTTTGGACAGTAATATCGCAACGAGTGGACACATTTTTATGAGAAAATGAAATTCGCCGCCTCCGCTCTTATGCGGCTCTTGAACCTGAAATATCATTTCGTAGTCCCAACCGAGTCATAACGTTTTAGGAGCTGAAGGTATGACTTCTACACAAATATTGACCCCGACCGTCTCCAGAGAAGTAAACCTAAGTTTACTCGGGTTCATAGAAAAGCAATCGAAGAATGCAAAAAGTTACACAGAACTAGAAAACTAAGGAGCACTTGGAACCACTAAGAATCAAGCCGACAAAGCCAATGTGGCTACTGACCTTTAGGATACGAAAAGTACATTCAATTTATCTTTTAAAATTGGCATCTAACTATAAATTGGCCTAAAATAACCATAAAACTAAATTCAATTACATCTCAAGAAAGTTTAGGGGTTAAACTTGGTTCTTCTGACTTATTCTCATTAAAAAAAGATTATTCCGCAGCCGGTATGCATGACAACTTGGTAGACGCGTCGCAACCTAACTTGCGCCTAACTGCTTTCCGACTTTGCATAATTTAATTTACTTCGGATTTTGCAGACGAGCTATTTTGGTGCATTACAAAATACGATTCTGCTGCGATGCCATGGTATTATGTGAGTTTCATTGAATGTTGTCTGTGTTTTCATTTAGTTAGCAAAACGAACCAATAAAAAAATTGGCATGTGCAAATACTGCTTTTATTGAAATCAAATTAAGACGTCAGAGCTAGAACACTCTTTTAAATATTTTTTTGTTACTTTTTACATTTCCAAGGTCCTGTTGCCGCCACACACTGCCACAAAAAGTGGCTCGTCTGCCGGCGACCCTCACTAAAGTCATTCCAAACTGCTCAGTTACGCTCGCAGCTGCAATTCGCTAGTCACTCCCGGAGGAGTTCTGATCGTGTACACCTCAAAGAACATAGGGGTTGAAACCTTTACATCTTACACTAGAAGCACCTCGCGGTTTCACCCGCGTTAACTACTATCCCGCGAGAACTATTATTTTTTACGGGATAAATGGTAGCCTATGTCACCCGGGGATAGCATAGTTTCCCAACATTGAAAGAATTTTTCAAATCGGTTCAGTAGTTTCGGAGCCTATTCATTACAACCAAACAAACAAAGTTTTCCTCTTTATAATATTAGTGTAGATTGACTTGCTATTTCTAACTTAATTAAACTAATCCCATAAATGACAAAACGCGGTAAGTGTGTAATCCATTTGAACGAACCTACACACAAACTTCGAAAATAGGATTTAGTCATCTCCAACCAGGCATGCTTTTCATGGTGTGTTGCACTAGGACACGAGTAAAAATTTTGTGACTTACTGGCATAATAGAAAAGAAACAATAAATAAAAAAGGTTTTAATTCTCTGTCTCCTTATTACCCTTACGAAAATTAGATCCTAGCGCTACGAGATCCATCACAGTATTAGGCGGCTAATATGCGCTGTGATGATGATTGCATCCACCGTTAGGGAACGACTATAGGTACTTCGATTCCTAATCTCATGGAAGAAAAGTCTCATCTCACCTCATGTCATCTAATTTCTATTGTCATTAGTCCATGAGATTAGGAATCCAAGTATAGGTACTAAGCAGCTCTAAATTCTAGAGTACTTATTCAACCGACTTAGCTTAGACTTAGTCACGACTACAAGGCCGAACGAGTTGTTGACTAATACATTGATACAGCCCATTGTTCATAAATCTAGGTCTTGCTTTGTTCTGCTCAGATAGTCAGAACAAATTATTTACTTAGTTGAAACGTAGACAAATTAATGAGCCGCAATACATGACACTTTGATTTATTACTCCAATTCAAAATGTCGTCTAATAGAAACATTCGCGCTTGAATCAGTGATACCTACGGTAAATATTTTATGCGATATTTTTGCATCAGTATACTTTCTTTTATCTTTTCCAGATCATCTAAGATAAAAAAAAACAACTTTGGCGTAGAATTATTTAACAAAAAACATTGAAGAACGTCACCAATATTAAAAGAACACGTAATTTTCAGATGGGGGTTAAAAAATGGATGTCAATTTTGTACTCCGACGTTTACCACCAGCCCCGCAGAATTTCCTTAAAATGTCGTTGCATATGAATAAGAAATGTATTCGCATAAGTTGCCAATTTTCCCTCAAAGGCGGGAGATTGCGACGAAAGCGACGTGTATCCATTACAATCGTAATGTTATTCTTTATTCGGAGTGTTGTTAGAGAAACTGGGCTCGCCTGGGTCGACGCCACGGTATACTGCGCGACCAGTAAGAGCAGTTGCTACAAACCGCGTACTGTCTATATAATCAGTAGACACGCAAACAAACATAGAGTTAGAAGTTAGCTGGTCAAGTCGCTATTAGTCGAGCGTGTCAATTCTTCCCATAATTATAAAACAATGTCATTACAACATGTCGAGAGTAGGTTTGTAGGTTATCGCAAAGTAGGTACAAACCGCAAGAATTTTCCTACCTCAGTCACTCACGCTCAAATGAATAAATAATACTCATATAATTACTGGGAATTTTTCAAGTTAACGAGTGATGCGCCAGATTTTACAATGCCAACTGGGTGCACTGCAACTTGTGGATTGGCTTGTCGCGAACAACCTGCTCAAATTGTTACTCGGTTGAAAAAGTAAAAACAAGCGACTAATTCACATCAAATGTAGAGCGATATATCGAATGAGAACGTAAAATTAATGAAATTTAGCTTCAGTAATCTAAAGCCTCGCAAAAAAATTGAGACGCCAGTGGAAAAAAGGTTAGATTTCACGCAAGGATTAATGTGATTTGTATTTCGTTTATCGAAAAATTACTTTGATTCTATTGAGTTAGCGGCCATACTGCCCTATCATACTGTATAGCAGCTAGAGGACTGGATAAATTAGATTTATTATGAAACAACATTAAAAGAAATGGCTGTCCATGAAAGGACTTTTTACTTTAAATAATTGGTGGAAAATCGTGATTCAATTGTAGTGAAAGGAGCGTATAAATGGAAATATATTTCTTGGGGAAAGGCTTTTGTTGTGAGCACAAAAGCTTGGAGAGTTCCAATATTCTCATTCTGGCGTTCAGATTATATAATTAGGAGCGCGTGGAGTGTGATTTGTCGGAATGTGAAGTGTGATTATTCGGAAACGTGTTGAATGCCGTCCCTAAATAGGTATCTTATTTACCTAGGTTTTGGTGAGAACTGGGGGCCTACCATGACGGACGGGACCTACGCAGAATTGTATCATTTAAAATAATAGTAATACAGTGCTTTCCATATCATTTGGATAGACGTCAATCTCTTTAGATTTAAAATCAACCAAAATTGAGCGTCTAGATGTCACAAACGACGACGTTATGGTACGAATAAGTAGTAAATTGATTCTGTTTAGGTCCAATAGGTCCTCAATTGGATCGCAATAGGACGTCATGGTAAGCCCCCTTAAGGAAGTTGATACTGGGAAAATTCGAAGGTCTTACGTTAAGTCAAAAACTGCGTTCGAGTGAGGGATGCACCGGTTGAATAAGGTAATGCAAGAAGGCACATAATTCTTACAAACTTTCCTTTTTTGAAACTAGGATCAAAGCGTTGTAAATACAAGCACGAAGTCAAATTCTAAACTGAGACTGGGATTAAGGTGCCTTTAATTCGGAGGCATGTTATCCACCAACCCGGACTAGGCCCCCGTGGTGGATTATGGCCTAACCCTCCTCACGATAGTGAGGGGAGGCCTTTGCCCAGCAGTGGGACAGTTACAGGCTGCATTTTTATTATTATTATTATTATATAATGCGTTCACTTAAACTATCTTTGGCCTTTTGTATGTATTATTTCATTCTCATTTTGCGAAACAAACATAAAAGATTATGTCAAAAGAAAATTTAAAAAAAGCGCTCAATTTTAATTATTCATTATCCGCTTTAATCCCAATAATACCTATCAATAGCCAGGCTACCCGCGGCGGCGATTACTTTCCAATCCCAATAAAGCTCAAATTCCCAAAGTGTCTACTGAAAATCCACCTCCTTAATTAAGCTTTGATCGCAGTACACGTAGCAGACAGTAATGCAACTTAACATGAGTAGTAAAATGGTCAAAGCGGTGACGCGGTTCGTTAGTTTTCAGAGCACTTACCACGTTATTGGCTGATTGATATCACTATTTCAACTAACTGTACTTTGCACGTGCGGTCTAGTTGGCTACTACTAAAATGAAAGGTGGCAACTCGACCGCATGGGCGAGTTTATTGCGGTCGAGTTGATAACCAACTCGCTACAATAGTATTGATGCTATAGTTGGGTAGGTACTGTTGCTTTTTAGGATTCTGTACCCAAAGGGTAAAACGGGACCCTATTACTAAAGCTCCGCTGTCCGTCCGTCCGTCCGTCTGTCACCAGGCTGCATCGTCAGGCGGCATCATGAACCGTGATAGTTAGACAGTTGAAATTATCACAGATGATGTATTTCTGTTGCCGCTGTAAAAACAAATATACTAGAAACCAGAATAAAATAAATATTTTAGAGGACTGCAATACAACAAACGTGGTTTTTATACCGTTTCTATAGATAATGGTTAGAAACCCTTCGTGCGCGAGTCCGACTCACACTTGGCCAGCTTTTTATAAAGCAGAATGTACGTACAATATTATACAATGTTGATGTTTCGATCTCAATCAAGTGATCATCATCAACAAACCTTATGAAATGATATAAGTAACACATGAGCGTTACTTATTTAATTTCAAAAGATTTACCTATTACTCTTTATCTCTTTCTCCTTACATTTCAAATCCTACTAATATTATAAACGCGAAAGTTTGTGAGTATGGATGGATGGATGTTTGTTACTCTTTCACGCTAAAACTACTGAATGGATTTTGATGAAACTTCACAATAATATAGCTTACATATCAGAATAACACATGGGCTACAATTCATTAAAATACATTATTGTATATTATCCAAACGCGGGTGAAACCGCGGGGCGCAGCTAGTAAGGACATATTTACCGCCTTTTGTTGCTGCCTGTATAAAAAGCCGAAGACACCTTACTGCTTTAAATGAATTAATTAGAATTACATCAGAGACTTAACAGTATTTAGTTAATTGCTATTTAATTATGTGCTAAGCCCTTGGTTGTACGTTTGTGGGGCGATTGCTCAATTTGCACGATTAACTTGTTTGATAAGTGTATTATGTTGTTTGTTTGGGAAGTAACGATGTCGAGCAAATGAAATTTGGCAATTAGGGAAATAAAATTAGGTGTACAATTAGCAGAAGCGCTTATTTGCATTCGTTAGGGAGCTCGTGGGAATTTCAATGATGCTTCGTAAGCGCTTTTTATGTGTAACTTTGTTAGATTTTTGGATTTTTTTTTTCTCAGTAGTAATCAAATAAATGAAACTCCACTGCTTTGTGTTCCGTCCTATTAGTGCCTTTGGTTGCTTTTATTCTTTTTATTTTTTTTACTTGACCAACGGTTTTCCTTTCCCAGTAGGTACTCTAAATGCCCTTGGGAGCGAAATAAAGATAAATATTGTGTGATACTATCTATTTGCTGTCCCGACGACAAAGAAAACATGAAGTAGTAATATATGAAGGAAAAAATTGCGAAGCGTATGTGTTATCAGTAAAAATACATCTCACAAAACTCTATTCCAAGAACCCTGAGTGAATATGTAGATACAAATATATACAGGACTTGACGAGAACTATGAAAAACATACCCTAAAAGTTTTATAATATGTACTACACTAAGATTATTTCCCTAACCATGACTAACTCAAACGCACAAGTTTAAGTAGGTAAATCTTACATTCAAAAACACGCATCTACGTCATCAAAACGCGTTTCTCCGATCCCCGAAGCAAATAAATCAGATCCGACTACAAATCTATTGCCGAATCGCGGCGATATCTGTAACGGCCTTTACGTAACGCGCGTAGGGACTCCACAAAGGAACTATAAAGCCCTTCGATACGGATCTTCAGGACTAGTTTACACAGTATGGACCATGGACTGAGCTTTACAAACAAATAGTTCAAACTTTGGACCTAAGATTTAACAAAACACTGAAAGAAAATATAACACAACCATATCCTCAAAACAAAAAAGTACTAACAACCCCCAAGCTGTATTAGGCCACTGTGATAGATCATGGGGCATTACTTGTCACTTCTTTGCCAGTAAAAGTTGCAGTGCCACTCAACACTTTGCACTGCGAAATCCTGCACTGTGTCTAATGTCTATCATCATCATCATCATCAGCCTGAAGACGTCCACTGCTGAACATAGGCCTCCCCGTTTGACCGCCGCACCGAACGACATTTCGCCACTTGCATCCATCGGTTGCTTGCGACTCTTTTGATGTCGTCGGCCCATCTAGTGGGAGGCCTACCTACACTGCATCTTCCAGTCCGTGGTCGCCACTCTAGAACCTTTCTTCCCCATCGGTTGTCAGTTCTACGAGCGATGTGACCTGCCCATTGCCACTTCAGCTTGCAAACCTGGACAGCTATGTCTATGTCTATGACTTTACAGTGATTATAGTATAATGCTCTTTAAGCCAAACCACAGGTAATGTAAGCTACTTTAATGCATGTATAATTTCAGGTAACTTGTCGTAAAAGGGATAGCGCCCATACTGCTAACATATTGTATTTCCCTCGATAGGTATCTACAGGGAGCTCTTTTCAAGCCGTGTGAACCGAATGCAATGTTTCTTTTAGGTTTTTTTAGGGGAAAAAGAGAATATTTTGTAATGAATGGATTGCATGGTTCTGTGGTTTTGTATTGATAGGAAATGGGTTAAGCATAATGATGTTTACTCTATGCTCCTTTCTCGTTACATTAAAAGTTATTATGTTATTACGATATCCGTTTTTTGTTTATTGTCGATCCCCACCAGACTGTCCCTACTGGGCATTATGCCCATAAAAAAGACGTCTATTTCTGCGTGTTTAATTCCTATGCCGGTTACTATTGCAAATTATGACAAAACCTAAACATCTAGGATCACGCTCATAGTTATTCACATTTTCCCCCACTTGGTGCCGTTTCGAGCCTCAACCTCAAACCTATTTTCTGTTATTCCTTCGCAATTTTTGCTTACACAAAAATGTCACTTCCCTTAGTTTCTGTAGAAATTGATACTCGTTTACTACCGCCTACCTAAGCTTATATCGTAATGAGAATCTTATATATTTTTACAAATCGGTGAAACAAGAAAATTTCAAGCAAAATATGGTAAGCAGACATATAATTTCGTGTATATAATTTCTACCGCTAGAATAGTCGTCGCCATGCAATCTACCATATCAAAGGGCTTGTGGTCAAAGCTCAAACATGACCTCAGATAAAGTCTGGAGGCTAGACGTTCGCCCTCATTTGATGGGGGTGGCATGAATTTACATAAGTCTAGAATTGTGACCGAGTGGTAATCTGTTTGCCTCGCACGCCTTCGACACTGGATTCGAAACCTCAGCCTCGCCAATGAGCTATGATGATGTTCTCGCGTCAGATAGTTTTCTGATGTCAGAGATTGTCAAGCCGCTCAAGAGCTTCTCAAAGACTCATTTATCAATTGATAACAACCAGCACTGTCAGCTCAGAAGCACGAAGCGATGATAATGGATAGTGTACTAAATGCACCCTGCAGTGTTACCCGCGTTAGCTATTACCCTATGGGAACCGTAAATTTTTTACGGAATAAAAAGTCCAATTTTCTATTCCAGGACCTTGTAGTGCCTGTAAACCAAATTTCATCAAAATCTGTTAATCCTTTAAGGCGTGAAGAGAGGACAAACATACACACAAACTTTCCCGTTTATAATAATTAGCATGGATACGTATGCTCTAAAAACGCCCTATAATTGAAAATATCCGCCCGATGGATATGTATAGGAAGAAGCCACTTACTGATCTACTGAAAACATAAATGGTAACAGATACCAGAATAAAGAAATAAAAATACAATATTTCAAAATTATAACCTAAACTACGGAATTTCTCTATCATCCCCCATCGATCGAAGCTCCACATGGGGTAACAGCCCCTCTTTGCTTAGGACTTGACTTATTGTGAGGCACCCTAAACGAGGGATGTTGTGCAAAAGTGAGGGTAGTCGCGAATTTATCGGCGATGTGCGCGTATTTATGTCGCACTTAAGTGTTTGGGGTAGGCATGCCATCACAGGGTTGGGCTGAACTTTGATTAACTAACGATTATTTGGATAGGTAGATGAAGTTAGATTAGAGTCTTCTCGTGACCACGGTCGATGAAACTCAGCTGAGACGTCGATGTATGTCAAAGTTATATATTATTTGATATTAGTTGTCATAATGTTGATTATTGATAATAATAGGAATGAAACTTTTTTTTAAAACGTCCTGCCCAGCGCTTTTGTCTGGAGATTACAAGTATCGTGTGTTACTCCCGCCGCCAAAGTACGGGGACAATATTTCATGAAAATCAGATAAGCAGTCACAGAGTTGAACGACCACAAACTCACCCGAATGTAATTTCACATTTTTATAATAAAAGTAAGTATAGTCCAGTCATAGCAAAGAAAAAAATGAATTCTTATTTAACTCGGTAGGTACTTCATTTTACAATAAATAATCTTCTAGTACAGCGGTACTCTAAGTGTGTTCCGCGGAACCCTAGGGTTCCGCGCTACCCCTGTAGGGGTTCCGCAAGACTAGAAAAAAATCATAACACCTCTCTCTGGTCACTGGTCGAACGTTTTGACTCCGCCCGCCGCGCGTAAGTATACTTGTGAGCGCGCAGTCCCTTTGATAAAAGCCTCTGAATTAGACTCTATAGTTGTGAACAAGTGACTTCCGGCTCTATCTTCGAAAACATAAAGTCGAGATTGTTAAAGAATACACTTTTAAAAACTATTGTTTTATTGTAGGGTTCTGTCAAGTATTTTGCTTGTCAAAAGGGTTCCGTGACCAAAAAAGTTTGAGAGCCGCTGTTCTAGTACATGGCTGGTATACAAACAAGTTAACTACATAATTCCTTCTGGTTCCTTCAAGGAATAGACCTCGGGTGGTAACCCTACTGAGTGGAAGGGTACATACCACGGAACGAGAGTAAGGGCCTGTTCAAATATGTCCGGTATCTGCAACCCGGGCTGTAGTAGGGGCAAGGATACGCGAATATCGCGCTGTTAAAACCGAAGCGAGTTCGCTACCGCAGCCGGTAGCGGAAACTTGACTTGACACGCGCTTGAGAGTTTGGCTCAGCTTCTTTCTCTACATTTTTCGCGGGTATACCGCATACCAAGGCGGTTGTAGTACGGGACGTTTACCCCTTTCAAGATACCCGGTAGGATAACGTTGGGCACTATGATACCCTTTGGGGTATCGGCTGGGTTGAGCTGGGAACTATCGCTCCCGATAGCGGATTCCGCTCATGTTGCATAGGCTTTAAGTGGAGCGAAGACAGCAATGTGGAATGGTCGTGAGTTAGGCTCGCATTGACGTAAGTTGAGATGAGTGAGAGCACTTACGTCCTTGTTGGAAATTCACCGTAATGAGACCCCCTTGGTACAACCCGTGGCGCCCCCCTTTTCCTTTCGTGTTGATTTTTCAACCATTGTGCCGTGGATGGGAGTTTTAGTTGAAATAGGAGTGGTTACAGGATTTATCAGCGGATAAAATTTGTTTAAAAATGTTACTACTAAGTAAAAAGCCCTTTCTAATGGTGAAACTTATATGTTATGGTTTATTATGGAATATCTTGGCAATACTGGTTAAAAATATGTATTTACTGCCACACTTCTGCAACGTACTATAGCAAATTGTGTAGGTACCTGTTCTGAGCATGACAATCGGAACAAAACATGTACTTAGGTATCACAGAACTTTTACCTTTGTCTGTAGAAATCCGCCCAGAAAATATAATATTTGTTCCAGCAAAGCAAACGACGCCGGAGAATACACATGATCTTTATTCATGTCGCTTGAAAACTTAACGTCTGGTATTGTTCCAGTTTGTCTGCTATTCAAGCTGCTCGAGAGTCATACGAACAGTTTAAACAGAAGAACACAAAAGATTTCGCAGAATAGAGGCACGCGACGGGAGCAGAAGTTCGAAGTATTCCTAATCCGTAACATCAGAGCCTAAGCCTTTGAACGCTTTCAAATTGTTACAGCATCGTCTAAGCTCGACTTGGGAATCTCAGGGCTTCCAAGATGTCATTCCATCCTAAGTCCCACAGCCTGGAACGAATGTAATACTTTAAGCCATGTTTTGTTTCCGAAATCCCAAAATTTCCAAGGCATATTACGTTGACAGGGGATATTTGTCGCAGCTTTGTTATAAAGCGAGGGAGATTTTGAGCGTAGCAAATAGACATCGGCAGAACAAGTTTGTACAGTTTTTGTGACTATACGATACATATTCTGCTTGGTGGTAACTGGTGGAAGGAACTTCATTGGATATTTTCTTCCATCGAAAGCTTGTGCTCATTTGGTAAGATCTTCATCCCACATCTGCACGGAGCGGAGCGTGGTGATACCAGTTCTCAATAAGGAAAATCAAAGATGTTTATAATACTCAGTCTGATATTTAAGTCCTTCCGCTCTTTTCTTCTGGTTATAGTAAGAAGTAGTTATGAATTCCACAACGCACCCATAAAAGTGCGCTCGATTCTTAGCCCTGCGAAGTTTACCTACTCCCATCAACTATGTGTCAACTCAACGGGGTAACAGGCTGTGGTCGACAATTCTCCCAAGTTTTTCGGGCTAAATGTTTTAAGTGTCTCATTAAGACAAGGGCTTTGAGGCAGAGAATTGCTCGGTTTAATATTACCCGAAAAAGTCGGGCGGCTGATGAAATTACACAAGTATTCTGTAAAAGTAATGAAAGGCGACGTTAGGGGGTCTGGTCTGTCGGTCGATTAGTTTCAGGATTGACGCTGTAAACATTCGTTTGATTTAATCTCGCATTTTTTGCGTTTGGACTGGCTTTGCCGCGTTTTATCGAATTTTGTTTTAAATAATTCGTCGCTTGAGCTTTTTGATGAGATGCTGTGAATTCTATCCGCTTCTGTATATATTTTTGCCTCACCGAATTAAATAAGTATATATTATTATACCAATCAAATTAATTAACAACTTTATTGTCTACATCTTTAGTTTGAGCTAAATTTAAAGGGGTTGTTTTTATATTGCTTATTTACACGTGACATACTTTAATAATTGATTGTAGCAATCCTGTGCGAGTCTCAAATTTTAGGCAAAGGTCGGTACCCACTAAGGTGTGTGGTCAGACACCGCGTGCCGTACCATGCCATGCCACGTTAATAAATTGGGTGTCAGACTACGTCCCTCCAAAAACAAATAAAGAAACGACAATCGTGCACACAAGTGCATCCAACAATAACGACACAAATCACGACACCGCCCGACTAAACACGAGCATATAATATATTATAACAACCAGAATCACGAAGCACGGACATACTATGAATATGGAAAACGTATTAATGTAAAATATGGGACCAGTGGAAGCTGACCTTTGCATTTTGTGCAGCTGGGTAACGCAAATCATTCCACATGTGAGATACACAAAACTGGTTAACATATCAAAAGTTATAACACAACTATACAAGGCTTCACACTTGGTCCAAGGTTTCTTCTTCTTGTTGATATCTCAAAAGGGTTAACTAGCGAGAAATTCTGATGCCGATGACGTCATTACTTGTTTTGATTGGAAAGTAAACTGCGTTCGATCATATTATCTACTAACAGTTACAATGCACTTCAGAATTTTTCATATCGAGTATACGCGTTGGTAATCAACTCGACCGCAATAAAGTCGCCCATGCGGTCGAGTTGCCACCTTTCATTTTAGTAGTAGCCAACTAGACCGCACGTGCAATGTACAGTCAGTCGAAAAAGTGATATCAATCAAATGATTAGAAAATATATACGCGTGTAGGGTCGGTAAATATTAAATATAGTCCTCTAAATAAAAAAGTACCTACTTGGAATTAACCAACAGTGCTTTTTAAAACAGACACTCACAGCAGAAATAAATAAGCAAAGCGTTTTAAAGAGGCCATCTTCAAAACGGTGCAACATTTCCAGTTCACGTGTCAAGTTACGCTGGTCGGATGCACAGACGCTAAGTATCAAAATAGCGTACCGTTTCTTAGATCATATCTAAGTGGGTTTACTCAAGTTGGGAGTACCGTTTTGCAGTTAAACTTGTGGCATTCACGCGTTGGCTCAACCGAAAATTGGATTACGCTCGAGCTAGTCCGTGGCTGTCTTCTCTGTTTTCCTTTATTGTCACCTTTATTTTAGGTAAGTGAGCGAAACGGTTAAGTTACTTTGGATTTAGGTCCTTGTTTATATCGCGTTAGGAGCTGAATTTGCGTGTTTTCTTGTCAGATGAAAGGAAATGTGGCATTATCAATTTTAGCAGAATCATTTATCAGACTAAAATCCGCAATACGTACTCACCGCTACTGGCATAAATTTGGCATAATAAGAATTTATGCGCACTACTTTCGGCGTCACAATAAGTAGACAGATTATACATTCATGGATCTGAAACTGCGAAAGTGCGCCATTTTGGCTCCATTCTAGCTGGCAACACAGAAGTTTTGGCGCGCTCTAACGCTCACAAGAAAATAGGCACTATAATATTGCAACAAGCGGAATAATTTCATGAATTCATATAACAAATAGGGTACATTATTCTTTGACGGAGTACAAAAAACTTTTGTGATTCTAAGCATTAGGATAATGATTACAATAAATTCGTTGGAAGAATCGCCTGAAATGGAACCAAGTTTTATTAGCGATACTACATGTGGTGTTGTGCGAGTTGTTTGATGAAACGGTCTCACTCAAAGGGCGGTTGGGGCAATTGGACCGAATTTCCAATGTCGAGATAAAACGGACGAAAATAGTGGACGCGGAAATGGATTACAAAGCTGAAAGGTACAGGCGGGGTATTTGGCGGGACAGGAAGACGGATAGACTAAGGCAGGGAAGGAAGGCTGCCTGAGAGACGTTAGTTACTGTAAGGGCTAAAAACAGACCTCATGATGGTCAGACGACGTTATCAACTTTGGTCATCAAGGTAGGGAAGGCAGTGATTCTTCAATACTACAAGGCTTATCTACAAACGAAAGCTATACCCAGCAATGCATTGACTGTATAAGTCGACTGCGAAGTTTGAAGTTCCCGCACATGAACTCGCGCACTATCGAACTATCGTATAACGAACTCTTGTACGTTCGAACTAACGTACATCGGGGGTTTATACTTCGAACTAGATAAGTACTTACAGTCAGACAAATAATTGAGTGTAAATTTGCAATAAGAGTATCTATAGTTACCAAACACGTTTAACATCATTGGAAAGTAGAATGGCGATACTATAAAGACTTTTTTATAAAAGTTTTACTGAATTACAAAGTTTTTTAGGTTCAGGAAAACAATTAAAATAAGTGGTTTTTTTTTTAAATTGATCATACAAAGAAGGCGATTGGGAAGACAGAAAAGGCATACGAATAATTGGCTCGATAAAAAAAATCACAAAGATGACACTAAATCGGATCTTTACTTGTCACCTACTAAGAGATTCCATTATGAAACCACGTGAAAGTTATACTAATAAATGGGACTTTTAATATATAGGAAGCGATTGGGAACTTACATTTTCTAATTTATTTATCACTTTTTTCCAATAAATAAAAACATACAAAAACTAGCAGTTCAAGCGCTCGCTGCCATCTGCCAGTACCACCAATTTATAACCTTAGTACAACCTAGCCAGTATAACAATGAAATCTGTCTCTCGACTAGGGATAATTTTATATATGGAGTACCTAAGTAAAGAGGAAAAAGGCGAAGCGTAGGAGGAAAGAATCTAATTTGGTTTTTGAATAGCCGCCTGGGTATTTCCAAAGGAAATGCTTTTCATTAGAAGCATCAACTGACGCTTCTCACTTATTTCTCTATGAGCTAGGAGCGATTAGGAATTCTGTTTCTAGTTTTCTGCAATTTGTGCTTTATGAGATAACTAGAAGCACCTCGCGGTTTCACCCGCGTTTACTACTATCCCGCGGGAACCGTTAACTTTTACTGGATAAAAAACAGGCTTTGACCCCCGGGAATAGTGTAGCTTCCCAACAGTGAAATATTTTTTCAAATCGGTTCAGTAGTTTCGGAGTCTATTCAATGCAAACAAACCAACAATCAAATCTTTCCCCTTTATAATATCAGTAAGTTTGTAAAAAGTAATAAAGAAGATAAATTATAATATAATAATTCAGCCTGTAACTGTCCCACTGCTAAGCAAAGGCCTCCCCTCACTATCGTGAGGAGGGTTAGGCCATAATCCACCACGGGAGCCTAGTCCGGGTTTTTAAAATAAATTAAGTTAAGAGTTAGGTTGAAGATAAATTAATAGATACAAAGCACAAAAAAATATTGATACTTATCTTTTTTAATAACATATTATTTTCAGGACATAGGCTAGACGTACCTGTCATTTGTAAAAGACAGAAAAAAAAACAATCAGAGTATTCTAAGATAGATTGTTATGGTCACAACATTAATGATAAAATTTTCAGTGTGATATTAATGAATAAAATTTTAAAATAAACGCCAGCAAGTGTAACCTGACCCTTAATTAAGGGTTTCAGACTAATTTGGATGAACGGACATAACTGTAAAATAATTTCTTTGAGCTAGCGATTTTCATGATATCGATACCTAGTAAAGTTGGGCTTTTTTGGCATTTTTCTACCATAGGTAATATTAAAAATTTTACAACGCAACTTTTTAATTATATTTTCCGACGGTAAATTTAGTTTTTATTTAATATTCTGATATTAATGCGTACCATGAACATAGAAAAACAGAAAATGAACGTTTTTCCCTAATTGTACAAATGGCCTTGCTCTGCTTTTTGTAAAACGAAATCTATGTTGATAAAGGTTGGTTTTATTAAATAATGCCTATTAACTTATTAAAAAAATCTTCTCTAAGCAATAACAAACAATATTCTGGTTTTCCGCTAGGTAAATGTAATAAATGTTATGATAAACAGGCATAGGATAGCGACCGTGCACTTGTGTCAAGTTTACTTTTAATGTATGGAATAATTATCCAAATGTATGACGAATTTACTATGTGGCGATTTAGTTTTGTACAACAGACATAGAGCAAATTCAATCAAGAAGAATACAAGAGACGTTACTTATAAGTACTTACAGGTATATTACGTCAATCAAAATTTGTCATAGCAGGAATTATATTTACCAAGCCAGCGAAGCCTGGGCTTCTCGCTGATGATAATATTTTCATCGACCACCACTCACTTTTAGGGGGCCGTACCAAATGGGTAAAACGGGACCCTATTACAAAGGCTCCGCTGTGCGTACGTACATCTGTGTGTCCGTCTATCGCCACTCGCCAGGCTGCATCTCATGAACCGTGATAGTTAGACAGTTGAAATTTTCACAGATAATGTATTTCTGTTGTCGCTATAACAACACAATAAATAATTTAAAGGGGCTCATTCAACAATCTTGATTTTTAAGCCGTTTTTATAGGTAATGGTACGGAATCTTTCGTACGCCAGTCCGACTTGAACATGACCGATTGTTATTTTCCAAAAATTTCCTCTGACCCCGAATGCACCGAAACAAATATTCGTCCATTCGTCACATCTAAATATTTAGTCTAATTACAAATGTGCAAACCGAACCAGGTCGTGACCTAATGGTGTGTTGAATTTGTAATCATCGGTTACTATACCACATCACATTAGAGATATCAGAGTAAACGACGCCATATCTAATGATATCGATGGTACATTAAGAAGGGCACTGGTATCTATAATATTAGATACATTTCTTATCTTTCATTAGATACATTTTAGTCAGTAGGTACCTTGAGAATACTATCGGTCCTATTGCCGAAGTGTGATATTAGTGGGGCAATGGGCATGACTTTTTTCTCTTTATGTTCGGAATGTGAAATGACTAAACTGAACGCTCAAAATTAATGCATGGTAAATTACTTAAAAATAGAAGACAACGCTATAGGTACTGTGCTCCTTTTATGAAGTGCCAGTAGCGCCTCGTGGTTTCACCCGTGCTTACTACTATCCCGCGGGAACCTTTCATTTTTACGGGATAATAAGTAGCCTAGTGCGTAGGATAGTGTAGCTTCCCAACAGTGAAATAATTTTTCAAATCGGTAGTTTCGGAGTCTATTCAATGCAAACAAACAAACAATCAAATCTTTCCTCTTTATAATTAGTATAGATAGCACCGGGTAGTTATTCTCGTTCTGTCACTTATTGCATCCAAAAACTATCAGAATGGCGCTAATCAAATAAGCTCAAGAAGGCTCAACCCATCTAACCACTGGTCGAATGTCTAGTAAAGATCAGTCTACGTTCAATCCTTCCAATTTGCCTTCCACTTCTCTCAACATATCCAATGAAAAAAACCGTAAAATCTCACCATAGACTAATTAAAAGCACCCTTCCGAGGGCGACAAAAGATCCTATTCTACATTTCTTCACAAGCGTTCCAGCCAGTTCACAGTACGGACACCATATAGGTCGGCGAGCCCTTTGAGTCACAAAGTTAACCTAATCAACCCTCCGGCCACACATGCCGCTAGTCACGAGTATTCATCACGCCAGACACTGGTGGGCTAATTAATTCCAATTACTTCCATCTGCCCGGTATGAAACCAGTTTGCATTTAGACGACGCCTTTTGCACGCAGTATTGGGGAAGAGCAGTAAGGGTTAGTGACACCAGAAGAAACTTAGTCAATGAGGCATGGCCATACATTCACCTTCGAAGACGGTTCGAACATCGCATCGTGTTCTTGTATTTCGATATCTATACTTTGAGGTTCAGTATATTACAGTCGACCACGTCGTCTTATTCTATTATCAGATGAGATAGTAGTAAAATGCTAGCATTAAGTTGTTTAAAAGGAGTTGAGTTACTGGTTCTCTCTGTAGTGCGTTAGATGCAAGCTCTGTGCAAGATTGTTAATCAGAGATATATGGATGCTGTATTTGGACCTTACACAGACATGATAAGTAATATCATACATAAGTGCTGGTTAGGCAGATGTTTCACAGGCTTTGATTAGTGACCTAAGTAGATACTTTTAAATGTACACAAAATTAAGTAGTTATTGTATATTATTTAGAATTGATACTTTATGTTATCTTCATTATAAATTGTAGACTTAATAATAAATTGTATACGTTATTAATAATTATATAGGAAAACCATCCGTTCTAAAAACATAATTCTTCAACTGTAAAATTAGTGATCAAAAGATGTTAGAAAATAAATATATTGCTGAAAGCAGTCGAAGCCTGCTTCCACTCATAGAGGGTTTCGTTTTAGCATTCTACCCTTATCCAGGCAAAGTGTAAAGTCACTAAATATACTTAGAAAGTTACAGTTCTTATTAGTTGTTAAATTTTAAAAGTCATCCGTATCTACTATTACGATTCACAAATGGGAAGAGAGCAGACTTTATTCCTTAGAGTTACCTATAGGTTTTATGATGGGGGAATGTTTAGTTCCTGCGCGAAAAATTATAATAATATATGGGTGAAACCGCGGGACGCATCTAGTTTATAATTTATATACAGTATACCAGAGCCACAGACACCAGGGGGCTTACTATGACACGTCTCATTGCGATCCAATTGAGGACCTAAATGGAATATAGTAATACATGGTTTTCGATATCATTTAGGTAGACGTCAATCCCTTTAGATTTAAAATCAACATAAATTGAGGATCAAGATGTCACAACAAGACAATCATGGGAGGAATAAGTAGTAAAACGATTCTGTTTAGGTCCTCAATTAGATCGCAATAAGACGTCATCGTAAGCCCCCAGCTACTAACATAAAACTGCCACAGCCTTTCACTAAATAACTGAATTTCATAGGCAAGCAAATACTTAAAACGTTTATGTAGAATTTGAGGCTAAAAAATATGCAAAGCAACATTCTGTCAAGCGTGAAAATTCGAAGCCTTTCAGGCTTAAACGAGTTTTACACTGGTTGGGAAACTTTTAATTTTTGAATACAATTTATTTAGGTTGGTTAAACATGGGCTTACATTTTTTATGACACGATTAAACATGAACAGAATTCACGATACGAATTGTTCATCCAAGTTTAATGCTTGCCTATTCGTAATAAAAAATCTGGTTTATTTACGGGTATCGGCATAATAAAGTAAATTAAATTGATCATGCTTATTCAGATCATCATCATCATCATTATCATCATCTAAATCATCATATCCGCGCACTGGTCTCACTGGACACGGGTCTCCCCTCACTTTCGTGAGGAGGATTAGGCCATATTCCACCTCGGTGGCCCGGTCCGGATCAGATAAACTCCGGAACTGGTAACTATAAATCGGCTATCTTGTATTGGAATAAGGCTTTATACTTTTCACGATGATGGCGCAATTTTTTTGATCAGACCCTAATTTCAAATATTATCAAACACAACAATTCATATAAAACTTTAAATTATGTAAATTCAAAACTTAAAAAATATAAATACGAGTACATTACAATAGCCTGCATTTATTGTTTATTGCGGCATTTGCTCAAACATTCATGACGCATGTGTTCCATCTCTTTCCCACACGACAGATGGCACACACTTACACCTGGCGCCTTTGTCACGATCGAATCTTGCGCATGTCGGATCCGATTGAGTTACCTTTTCAAGTGTCTGTTTTTTAGTGGCCGACCGCCCCATGGGTTATTTTGACGTTTCTATACGGGCCGGTATTTTATTTTTTTATTATTGTTGTAGAATTTTCGCGGGCTTCCTGACAATAGCCAGAATGAAAAAGCCAAACAGTCTATGGTATGAAACCTTTGTAGAATGACTAAAATCCAAAAAAAAAATAGGGTATCATTTTCATGAATAATAAAAAAAATATTTCAAAAGGCAACTTGACCCATACAATACAAATATACAAACCATCATACAATATTTTACATTCATACAAAGAAAATAACATTAGGTACTTCACACCATCAAACATACAAGAATGATTAATTTTATTATTCTGTTTTATAAGCATGGTTGGAGTTATCATCGATAGGATCGCCCGTTGTAACACTCAACCTTCTGTGGCGTTTCAAATTTTTTGGTATCGTTAAAGTATAATATCAAATGCCATTAGTCGCCGACTGTACCTATTGAGGTAGCAACCTATTTTCCAGCTAAACAAGTCGAGGTGTTGTGTTACGCTTACGCCCAAGTCCCCGTCGGGATTCGGTGCCATTACGCTCTTATTGAAGCCATGTCTCATGTCTACCTGTTTATGTACAGTAATTTAATACTCCATTATGCCACCAAATAATGAGCCATTTGAGCTGTTATGATGTTGTGCAATCGATTAATGAAGCGGCAAGATCGACCACTTGGTAGTTATTTGTTATGTATTTGAGGGCAAAAATTCTTCTATATGCGTACTTACACACTAATCCTACTTATTATAAATGCGAAAGTAACCCTGTTTGTTTGTGACCTATCCACGAAAAACTGGCTGAACTGATCGTTATTAAATTTGGCAAGGAGATAGATTGGACTTTGGAGAATGATTTGGGATACTTTTTCCGTGATAGCAACGCAGTATCAACGTGTACGACGCATCGCATAGATCTTCTCTTGCTTATTTTGTTCTTGCTTCCGCTTGTCTTTTGTCCAATTCAGCCGTTGGTATGGAGTGTCCATGCTGTGACAAGGGTACAACTATGCCGGTACAAATAGATTTTGCAATGCAAAGTGCCGGATGGCATTGCAACTGGGGCAGACTTGGAACTCACCAAGAGTGAAAGAGAAGCTCGGCTAGCTAGCGGTACGATAAAAATAAACTTCGAAGTTTTCGTAGCATCATCAATTCTGCTCTTTCAAAGACGCAATTTTCAATAAGTCGTTTTTTATCTGAACTTCATAAGATAAGATCATAAAAGTGAAGTTACCTCTAAATTTTTTCTCTTAATTAAGTTGTAACATCGCCTGTCACATCGCCAATCTTGATTAATTTTACCTGTAACAAAGAAATTAATGGTAAGCGACAAGATTACACGACGTTTTTATATCTAGCGATCCCGGTCATCTATCACTGACAAGCCAGAAAATATTCTATGGTTTCCACGTCATATAGCCGCCGACGCGGTCGGGGGAGGTATGCGACTTTCGGACCAAGGTCCTTTAAAAGGGTAAAATCTAAAATACATTTTATGAGAAACGATAAAGGGTTTGACTATGAAAAAATAACAAAAATAATAGTCGCATTACAATACATCATCCACGTTGTTAGATTAATTTTGACACTGGGTCATAAAAAAGACGTTGCAAGTTTTGACTTAAACATACCTAAGATATTAATTCATAAACTCAAATCATTTATTGTAAGTAGGCAGTTTGAAAGAGGATCTTTCTCTTTCATGCGTTGATTTATTGTTGAACCAGCCGGGAAAAAGAAACTCCATTAACTCTACCAGTGCTTCGGAAGTACGCCCGCTAGAGAAAAAACGCCAAAAAATACGGGAAGTTAGTTTATCGATTTACATCTTTTTTTGTCACTGACACTACACTATATACTTAATTAAAAGCTTATAAAAAATAAAACCTTGACCACTTCGACCGCTGGCTCTCCCGTAGCCTTCAATGGGGTTTGGCACCGGCTTTACTACATAAATTCGACATGGCAGCCTCGATCCATAAATATGGAGGTTTTCACTGACCGATATTTTGTGATACATCGAGGGTACCTACTCGTGGAATATATCACATTACCCGTATCCAATGGCAAGTCAACGACGGAGAACGTATTTTTTATGACATAATGCAAGTGCTTCAGAGGTGAAAAGGGTCTATTAGTCATATGGCCATATGAGTGGAGCTTGTTCAATGGGGAACGTATAATATTTCACAAGAAAATGTGTTTGAAATAGATTGACATCCTTATCAGCGGGTTTACTCTTGAACGTACCTTGAAAAATATTTCGATCCGATTCGGATTGTGAGTTTGAATGCTCTAGGTATACTACTTAATTGTACCTATATTAAATTATTGCCAGACTCAATACAAAACGTCAAATTGTCATGAAATTTTTTTTTAGGCATTTAACACACAAGGCAGAATAAATCTTCGATTTAATTGATCCAGCATCTAAATGGAAATCAATTTATAGACTAGACAACGTTGTACAACAATTAATCACTAGATAATTTCGATATATTTTATCGGGTATCATATTTCTGTAGTTACACTTAAGTACTTACTTTGTACTTAATTTTCTTTGTTACTTGTACTTTCTTTGTTACTTAAGTAATACTCTTATTTTTTCT
This sequence comes from Hylaea fasciaria, assembly GCA_905147375.1. NCBI lineage: Eukaryota > Metazoa > Arthropoda > Insecta > Lepidoptera > Geometridae > Hylaea > Hylaea fasciaria. The sequence continues at coordinate 8,624,623 of LR990211.1, read as the reverse complement.
ATAATATTTCTCATTTGTAATTTTGTGTGTTGTCGCAAACAAATGGGGTTTCTTTCATTATTTCATATAGAAATCCTTCAACGATTGTCAGCAGAATATTACTGATACAACGACAAAAACTGAATTCTTGTTACATTTACTCAAATCGAAAAACCAATCTCTACCAGAGATATAACAAATAATGAGATACGGAATAGTAGCAGCAATATTCGATATCAAGCAATGATGAGGCAGTTTGAATTCAATAAGAAGTCGTCGAGGTTAGACTGCTCTGCGGAATATACGGCCAGATCGCTGTTTCCAATGTGTCGAGGTACAGTTCAGTAGAAAATCGGCATGGGATGACTCCCAGTGTTTTCTTTATCCAATACCTAAAAAGAAACGATAGTATTATGCAGGGTGGTGTGTCACACGCCTAACGCCTAGACCCCGATTCCTGTTTCACCCCAAATCACCATCCCCACGCAACGGAAACGCTAGCATATATACTGAAAAGAAAGGACACTCTATTTTTAACTATTTTTTTATTCGAGTGTTTGACATTGTTTGACATTTTGAACAAGATTACCTGCCGGTTTCTGAAACGTCAGTCAACTATGACTACAGATTAATTATATTGCTATCCTTGTCATTTGTTTAGTGTCAGATAGAGACAACAATAGTTTTAATCTACTGTCAAAGCCAACAAACGTTCCAGAAACTGGGTCTGAGTATCTTTTGAGTACACGCAGTACAACGCGGACGACGCTCAGTCTCGCTTGTTTTGTTCAATTTTGTTCGATTCAACCGTTTGTATAGTGTACATCCTGTGACGTCAGAAAACGTCATCACTCCTATGGTTGCCTTTAATGGGGTGGTAACTAGGAACATTGAGAAATACTAACTATGGCTTTTGAGTTGCGGTTCTTGCCTTTAGACTGTAAAATCTGTAAATACTGAAGTTTAAAGTATGAATTACCATGTTTGTTAGTGCGAAAGTATGAGATTGCGATGTAAATTTTGATACTTGAGGCGGTAACTACTTGATTGGACAAACAACAAGTCGCCTCTTTTGGGTTCGTTTGATTTATCACTGCAACAATAAACAGTCAACGAGTAGAATTACAATGCCAGTGTTTTCGTAAGTAATTTATGCCGAGTAATTAGCCGGGTCCATAGTACAAATCAGAACATAGTGCTTGTATGCGATCGCTTGCGAAATTTCTGACTAAGCAACGGTATTATATGTATACCGTTAGGTTATGGTATTCAATATCCACTCCGGATGTCGCTACATCAATCCATGAATACAATTTGTATGGTGGTAGTAGAAACTAAAGAATGATGGGCAGGGACCGAATACATTTTAATACCTATAAAATTTGTCAGTTGAGACTTGGAACAGAGGTCATTTAATTTTAATCAAACCTCAGGTGCGAAAGTGGTCAGTGAATATTTATGCCATTTTACGAATTGGGCATTCTGCACATTTGAACCAATTTGTTAACGTTGTTTGACGTTTGGACCTGCAGTCGATAGAGACGAGCAAGTATTTTCTTCTTTAAAAGTTTTATTCATTTGCCCCCGTACTCCAGGCCAAGGGGGCAGATGGGAATTAAAATTCCCAACTGCCCCCTTGATGGGTGCATCATTTGGGAATTTTAATTGAATTATTTAATTAAATGAATATATCCTTATTTCGATAAACATAATGATGAATAATTTTCATTTGCAATGTAGAAAATGGAAGCCGAAACTGAAAAAAGTCCGTGACTAGATGACTAGAATTAAATACCTAGTAGGAATGTTGCGAGATATGTCTTCATTTGCAGATGCCAAACATTTTTTCGGTGACTGTACTCATGGGTCCATCTTGATTTTATCATTGCTCCAAGCCTGGTATAAACGGCGTTTGTAAGCAAATGTAATTCTACCCCGTATGTGTCTGTGGCCATAACCTCAGCTTAGTTATTTTAGAACCAGACTGTATGTTATACGTACATGTATTTATTTTATTTAATTATTACTAGCTGCGCCCCGCGGTTTCACCCGCGTCATAATATACAACACCTATAGCTATTTGAAAGGTTGGCGTAACTGTTCTATTTATGAACCGATTGACGTAAAAAAAAACACTAAATGTTACGTGAAGCTTACCACAATATATTAGTCTAAACTCCATCTAAATCGGATAAGCCGTTTCTGAGATTAGCGTGCTTAACCGCACATACTAACAGACAAAAATTCTAACAATAAATTTTTGGGTGCTATTTGCGTTGATTAAAGCCCGAATAATATTGTTTTTCATTTAATAATATATCTTCCATGTACAGACAGCGATCCGTTACATTTTTATTATATGTATAGATTATGTATTTACTTACTAGCTGTGTCCGCGACTTCGTTCGAGCAGTTGTTTGGTTGTTTGTTTGTCGAATGAGGTTGTAATAGTGTCAAAGTGCTAGGTTCTAGTGGCAAAGTTTATCAGGCCGCCCTAGGGCCTCTGACGTGACTTAACGACTTTGCGCAGTAGATTGGATAATAAGCACTTAACTTATAATCACACTAGCTGTGCCCGCAGTTATGCCCGCGATGCCTGGGATAAAAATAGCCTATGTGTTAATCCAGTGCATCATCCATCTACCAACCAGATTTCATCAAAATTCGTTCAGTCGTTTTGGTGTGATTGAGTAACAAACAATCAAACGTACAAACATTCACATTTATAATGGGATTTTCTTATTTATGCAAGTAATTGAAATGGGACATGTATACACCAAAAATAAGGGTGAAATTCCTGTTTTGACCCCCTAAACTTCTATCGAAATCTGTATAGCCAATTCGTAACCTATTCAAGACAATCTTTCAGACAAACAGGCAAAAATTTAAAAAACGGTCATTATTTTATGATTAGGCATCGTATAAATAGTATTTAGCATTTAAAATCACAGACAGACGCAAATTTTATTGTTCGTATATAATGATGGTATCTTGGCAGTTGATTCAGTTCGTTTGATTTATTTTGATTAGTTTTGCTTCTACTATTGTGTACCAGTGAAAAGACTTCTATCCTTCAAATTTATTGCTCCAACTTTCCAAGCAAACTTTTAGTATTTTGTCTGTGTAAAGCTAAATTGGAAATTATAATTAGCAGTTGTTAAAATCTTTTGTATGGTTTTTTTAATTCTTTATAGACTATTTGGAATTATTGGGCATGCCCGATTTTTAATCGCATGTTTCTATCTGGCACTAAATAAACGACCAACTTCGGTTGGTCAAAAATATATCTGAGGCTTCTTAGACCATAGTCAGATGCATAAACAAACAGGCCATAACGCTAAATTAATTCGGCTATTATTTATTATTTCGGACCTTACTATTGGCGTTATTTTTTAACAAGGGCCGAACTGAGTTACATCGAAAATATTGTAGATATGATCTCTATAAAACACTAGATACCTATAGGTTAGTTCGTACCACGTGTTTGTCTTCAAGCTACCTATTTGACATGACCTGAATTTTTCGTTTTAATTTTTGACATTTCCACCGTCCCGCATCGCACCCTCTACACGGGTTCATTTAATTAAGTACTCAAGTAATACATTACCTACAGACATTTACTTGCCTACCACATTTCGCGTTGGGCAAATTTATTTAAAAGGTTTTGTAATTCGCCCGTTTTTGTGTCAGGGACAAGGCAAGGGTAGCGATGTTCCTGAAATGTTTCAGATGGGGATTTCAGGACATTTGGGTGTTGTAAATTATTTTGACGGATTCAGGTATCTTCAGTGCGAGCTGGGGGCTTACCATGACGTCTTATTGCGATCCAATTGAGGACCTAAGTAATACATGTCTTTCGATATCATTTAGGTAGACATCAATTCCTTTAGATTTAAAATCAACCTAAATTGACCGTCATGATGTCACAACAAATCGTCATGGTACGAATAAGTAGTACAACGATTCTGTTTAGGTACTCAATTGCAATAGACGTCATGGTAAGTCCCCAGGTGTGTTCAAAGTTGACCTTACGAGAGGACAATCTAGCTAGACCAACCCAGCCTTAAACCTAGAAATTTAAATGCGACGTTTCAGTTTAGGGCAGCACTAAAAGCAGCGCTTCTTGCTCTAAGTACGAGTCACGGGCGGCGATGGAAAGGTGCGATTCAATCCGATCCATAAAAACGTAATTATCAGCCAGTAGTATGGATACCTTAGTCTGGCTCGTACTATGTACGGTACAAACGCGCGTTGAACGCAACGCCGAGCGCCTAATTTGTACCAGGCCGATGAGACAATTTTGGTATTCAATAGTATGACCAAGTCCATACAAACCTTACTCTAGGTACAAAATATAATTCACTTTCACACATTATTTCTAAACTTACCTAACAATCTTTCTAGAACGCTGTTAAAATGCCTCCGGAGAGTTAGTCCACTTTATACCTTCAATTATTCGCCGCTGCCAAAATGGTCCATAAAACTTTTAATAACTAACTTCGATGGCGAACCGTGAGGAGGCGCTTGCAGCGGCTTTTTGTGGCAACACCGCAATATATTATATTGTGCAGCGCGTTTGCGCTTTATTGTGGTCCTTTGTAGAGAAAATCCCGCTGCGAGAGAAGAGATTATCGCAAAGTGCTTATGGAAGTAAAATACCTCAACTAAAATGGTATGAAGGATGCTTGGATTTTAGATGGAACGGCAACATGGGTTTGAAGTGGGTCGGTATGGAATTTTCTGGTGGACTGCAATGGAAAATCTTATTATGAAAGTTATGCGAAGGCTCCATAGTAACATTAGGTCGGTTATAGGTACCTAGATCCTTTAATAAAATACAAAAAAAAAACATACACTCGAATTGAGTGTATGCTTCTCGCACTTGAATTGAGAATTCCTCGCTCTTGTATGTCACTCCTCCTTTTTGGAAGTCGGTTAAATTTATAGGTTCGCTATAGTTTATATATTTTATTTTTTTTATTATAGGCACTTAGCTTTATTATATTTATTATAGTAAAAGCATCGAAACGGGGGTTCGGAGCTGGATGTTTAAATTCATAGATAGTGTTTTTCCTTTCCCAATATAATTATGGGCACTTATAATGTAAACAATTATGTTTCTAATCATTTCAGAACTGATAATCACAAGATAGTTTAAGGAGCAATAGTGGACTTGAAGAGATACAAATATAATGAACAACAATTTATCCTCCATAAGTAAGTGATCGGGCCGAGGATTGAACCCGGTAACGTTGAGTTGTGAAGCGCAAAGTTACCTCCACCATTTTTCGCATCATATTGATTTGTAACAACGAGAAAGCCGCAGTAAAAAAAACTATATTACTCGGTACCAACGAGTGGCGAATGAAATCGGACCCGCCAAATAATTGTAGAGAAACGCTCGCAAAATAATTCAAAGTGTATCCACTGATGCGGGAGTCAGAAGGGTTGGGGATATACCACATAATATCACTCACAAAATACAAAACAAACTAAATAAACCTACCAACAAAAGACCCATGCACAGTTCTCATAAAAAAGTTTCGTAACTTCACCATAACTTGAGAAAACCTTCTGAACTCCACTTCCGATCAAGTTGGGACCCTTAAAGCCTGCATAAATAATGCACATTCCTTCATGAAATGAAACTGTGGGCTCGATATTAAATTCTTCGAAACAACTCACCTTGACGTAAGCCTGTTGCGTTTGACGTCGTTAGGGTTGTCTCATCATAATGTAACAAAAAAGAATGAAGAACCATTTTTTAATAAAAGTACACTAACACCTCATAATTAACTCTAAACTAAAGACAGTCAGCAACGCGATCATGACGCGTACGTAGTAGGAAGTACCTACCTACTCGTGACTTCGGTAGAATCTGTCGGTGTTCGATTTATTTCCTTTTTAATAAAATTATGATGATAATTAAATAATAGAAATAGTGAAAACATTAATGGACTTTTTAATACGGTTGTGATTCGTACAATTTATTCAAATTATCTTGCATTAACGAGATATTGAGAGATGTCATTTTTTTATCATCTCTCGCTCGCATGCGCATGTAAATTAGTTACCGTGGGCCAATTATTTAAAGTTATTTTCTCTATACGTGTAGTGACAAATTAGTGTTTTTGTTAACTGCTAGGATTTTGTATTTTAGGGCTAATAAATCATTGAATTTTTAATGGTCCAAACAAATTTGTAATTGCCAACCCTAGTCCCGCAGCCGTAAGCCCTCAATGGCACCAGGCTTGCCGTTTGTCTCTAAGATGGGGAAAGTTTCAAAATAAAACAATGCGGCCATAAGCATCCCGCAATTTCTGGCTGCACGGAGGTCGTACTTTACGTACTTTAAACTTTTAATATTCGCATGGCCAAATTGAATTCTCAGGTAAAGTTGGAAGTTGGCAATATTCATTGAATGCTTTTGAAGTTATATTTTTACATCTGCCTCTTTATGTATTGGAGTACCTTCAGGGCTCACTTGTTACTGATATGCAGCGATTTGTCAAATATTCATCAGCCAAGCAGTAGTGTGCAAGCATGGAATGTTCCGTTTAGAAAGGCTTCCAATAAAACTGTACTTAAGTGCAAGGTGAAAAGGTCAGTGCAAGATTTCAGCAGCGCAAAGTGGCGTGGCACTGTACTGTCATGCACAGGTGGCGTTTACCATCAAACAAACGACCCGCTCGTCCAAAAACTCTAGCTACAATATAAAAGTGAATTAGCGAAGCGATAATAACAGAACATTCCATTAATAAAAATGCTTTTACAAGTAACAGTCACTATAAGAAATAACTGCGATTTTAAAAAGCTTCATCGATACGACCAGCTATTTAACTATGCTGTGATTCCAAGTTACTGGAAAGACAGTTGCGGCGACGACACCTATAAAGTATTTTGGCCACCCCTAGCATAGAATACCCTGTTAATACCTTGCCTTCTACTGGCTCACCCTATCCTATCTTATTTGATGTTCTGATAACCCAAGGAGAGGTGGAGACTCGCCCGAAAAACGGGTCGTTCAAATTCATAAGCAGTTCGCACTTAATCTTTCCAATTATTCAACCTCACTTTCTATTCCAAAATGATAAATGAAAATTGTATATTAATTTGGAAGCTGTCTTAAAGCATCAGCTCTTTCATCCGTTTCCTCGTGAATAATTTAGTATTCTTGTTTATGCCTCATTTCAGAGTCCGCTCGGAAACTTTTATGAAAACTCGAGACTTGTAGTAAAATTTACTCAGTACCTATCTAGTGATGCAACGAGGATGGTTTGGCCGGATAGCAAACAAAAATGCAAATGTAATTTCCTCCATGCATGTGACTCAGGAAGTAAAAAGTTACGAAGGCTATCTAGTATTCTATGCTTCAGCAATGCTGCAGCTTCCATCTCACTTATTTTGTTATCTTTATACACATATTATAGGTATATATAATTGTACTGTACGTGTGTATGTCACTGAACTCCTAAACGACTGGACCGACGCTAGTAGGATGATGGGATAGGTAGAGAGAGGTAAAAGCGTAACTATTCTGAACTTGGAAGAATTGGCCGGATAGGAACAGAAGCCGGTCAGGCAGGACCGACACCAAAGCGTCCGGATGTGTCCCATCCCTAAACTTAGTACTGGAGAACTGCTCATCTTACCGAGCTGAACAAAAATACAGCTTTAATTAAAACGGAAACTTTAACGTTTACTTTAATTAGAAATCACGTAAGTTTAACTGATTTAATAAGCTCGGTTAACTTCCTGGTGTTTAACCGCGGTTAAGTGGTAGCTTAGCGAGGTTGTGCGTTAAGTTGGTTTAACTGAAGAAACCAGTTTTCTCATTGCATAATTTATACATTTACTGGATAACTTGTTTTCAAAATACGATTACGCGTAGTTTGGTATTCGGGTCCGAGGATTAATGTAAATTGCATTCAGTGTTTCTGGGGTTCCGTGAAACGGGACCCTATTACTAAGTCTTCGCTGCTTGTCCGTCTGTCTGTCTGTCCGTCTGTCGCCAAGCTGTATCAATCTCATGAACAGTGATAGTTAGACAGTTGAAATTATCACAGATGATGTATTTCTATTGATGCTATAACAAAATAATTACCTACTGAAGGGGCCTCTCATACAACAAACGTGATTTGTTTGTCGTTTTTATAGATTACGGAAACCTCATTTAGTACGGAACCTTTCGTACGCGAGCCCGACTTTGGCTAGTTTAATTTCGTGGAGTAGAATGAAACTTAATTTTTAAAATATTTTTATTATATATTTTTCGTGGAGTAGATTGGGATTTTTTATTGAGTAACCTGGGAATATCCCTTTTCTCTTTAGCCTTAAAAGCAACCGAGCGAAGCTAAACAGATGAAAAACTTGGGTGATTAGAAAAATGGTTAGGGTAGGGCGTTTCGCACCGTGTACCTTCTATCGGACCACTCGACAACGCGATAGTAACGTAAATACCTCAGTCATGGATCCAAAGTACGTTATGACAGAAGACATGCCCATACATATCGTTATCATTTGTATGAGTTGCACGTCTTTTCTTCAAGCGGCGGACATTTGGGAGGTCGTGTCCCTTATAATCTCTGGCTCTCTGGAAAAATCTCATATTTGGGGTACATTGCTGCGGGAGCGTGCCGTCTCAAGAGGCATATTGGGGTATGTCTACCGCATACAGAGTTTGGACGACGTTACTACATTTTTGTTTTGACATAAAAAAATATACAATCGAATTGAGAACCTACTTTTTTGAAGTTAAAGAGAAAAAAACTCAGCTTACGTCAGTTATGGTTTTTATTGTCCCCCGACGCTAAAACGACGGGGTGTTGTAAGTTTGACTTATTTGTGTGTAGTCTGTGGTTTCGTAGTTCACGAAGGGGGGAACCGATTTTGGTTTTGTTTTTTTTGCACGATGCTGTATTTATCTAAGCACCTCGTGCTAGGATACGTTTCAAGTTTTCTTTGTAAGTATTTAGTCTAAATATTGAGGGACAAACATCTAGCTGTCAACGTCAAGTGCCAGTAAAGTAGTGGGCGGATGCTTTACTGAAACTTTGGGAGTGTTGAAGGAGCACGATATGACACGTTTTGGGTGTTTCATTTCACACACGTGCACGTTAACGAACACTAAATGATTCATATTTTTAACAATAATACATCATTTTGAAAAAAAAACCCAAGTCACATTTTCTGTTTCCCGCCAAAACTCTAAAAGTCAAGTTTCTACATATAACTTCGTCACTAAAAACTGAACAGTAACCGTAACAGTCCGAAGAGAACAAAAAGTAGACTCATTTTCGCTCCGCGGCCACGCAATAGAAAACAAAAGGTCGCAATTGCAAACTACACATCGGTTTTTGCTGCGGACTCGAAATAGACGTACCATGCCGCAGCGAGAAAGGCCTGCGGCCAGAATCACCAGCCTCCAAACTGCACGACTTCCTATCCACGGGAGAACCACCCTTACACCAGCGGCTTTACATCCTACAATCCCATCTCCGAAAACTGGTCCCGTTCTTTCGGAAGCTGCTCACAATTAAGCACTTTATCTCCGGATACCAAGAGCGTTTTTCGTGTAATATTCGGCAGATAATGTGTCCTTTTGGGATGGGCGGCGCAAAACCGGTACAACCAGTGTCTGCCCGGTCAGTTGAGCAGTTGGTCTGCATAGCAAAAAATAACCACAATGCTTGGATATCAGGGAGGATAATGGTGGCTTGATTTTAGAGGTTCTGTTTTTTATTTATTTGAGAGACATTTCGTTTTGTTGGTGTTGAAGGTGTTTGGATGAGTTGGTTGTCATCTCGACCGCAATAAAATTCGCCCGCGTGGTCGAGTTGCCACCTTTCATATGATAGTTTTTGGATAGGTAACATGGGAATGAGGAAGAAAAATCCCTGGCGTCCTCTCTAAAGTTATTAGTGGGGATTCTGAACAATAAACATAATTATCAGTGTCCCCGCTGGTGGGGCAGTCAGTGGGGATGTTAGAATACCATTTAGAAGTTAGTCGGAAGTTATAAAGACCTTGGAAACTCCGTACCCAAAATGATAAGTTCTGAAGATCTTAGGTGCCGCAAAGTTTTCAAAGCATATTTTAACGTGTTCGAAATTGGCTGCCATAATTCACCATCATTGTTTCACGGACAATGCCTCATAGTTTTGAAGATTTCTAAGGGAAGATAAGGGTACGCGTTCATAGGTGTTGCGAAACGCGGCGGTTAAGCTGCCGCTTACTACCCGACGAATTTAGAAGTCACATTTTAACGTGTATTTGCAGTTGCGAAGTTCCGCTGCAATGCATGAATATTGAAGAACAGAAGGTTTAAATTGCTTTGGACAAGAATGATGGAACATCTGTAGCCTTGACGTCATTATTAATTGATTTTACGTAGGTACTTACAATATGGATGTTGAGTAAAGCCAATCTTTATTCTTCTAAAAAAACGTATAGCACGCTCTGAGCAGCTAAATGTGTGACACACGGTTGGTTTCTGGATCAACGTAAAATTTTGAAAAAAAAACCTACAAAAAGCGACGTTTAAAAAGGCAGTGAAAACGCTCCTTCGCCGGATAAACTTCGAAATAACTGGCGCTCTGGCATGTGAGGCAATTAACTCCTCAATGCTATTGGAGATAAAATATTGGGAACGTGAGATACCAAGCGAGGGGGCGCGATTAATTTATGGAGGGCCAATTCTTAAGAATTGGTTAGGTGAGTACACTATGGCTGAGATAAGTGCGTTATCTTCGATAATGTTATAAGACTGTAACTGAAACATATCGGTATGATAAACAGTTTTTTTTATCTTAATATAGATTAACCAGTTTAATTTACTTACGTTTATATTGTAACTATAAACATTATTCGTCATCTCTTCATTATCACGAACCATTTCCGTTGGATCTCCTACGTGAAATCGAACCCTATTTGTTCTAAACCCTTTACTTGCACGTTACATCGAAATTTATTTTTAAACTGTCCTAAAATCGATGCAAAGATTGAGAATCGATAAAAAGATAATCGAATAATTGTATTATGATATTTTTTTAATTGTTTTAATATATTATAAATCGATCGATTGATTCTGAGTAAGGTCAAAAATGAAATTAAATAAATTAAAATGTTCTGCTTTTGATGAAGCATTATTAGATACAAATGACAATGTATCAAAAAGAAAATTATATCCCTAGTTAGTAAATAAATGACCTATATCGTTTAAAAAACGGTTTTGAGTGCCGACAGAAAAAGTTCTACTAAATTAATGAATTTGTAAATGGAAAAACTTCGTATGAATGTCGCCAGAAGTTCCGCTAAGCTTCACCAGCAAGGCAAATCAATAAAGAAAATCAAGTTTAAGCCAGTTGAATACACGCTAAGCTCTCTATCTGTCGAAATCGGGCGTCCGAGTCGCTATAGATTATTATAACGGCCATAATCCAGTTTGAAATTTTCACATGTTATTAAACTAAAAAAATAAATTGGGATTCTACGTAATTATTTTTTGTTCCTATTTCTATTCCCAATTGTAATTTATGTAAGTACTAGCTGCGCCCCGCGGTTTCACCCGCGTTTGGATAATATAAGGTATAATTTAGCTTTATTAATTGTAGCCTATTTGTTATTCTGATATGTACGAGTATAAGCTATATTATTGTGAAGTTTCATTAAAATCCATTGAGTAGTTTTTGCGTGAAAGTGAAACTAAAAGATAAACTCGAGAATTTTCTGCATTTTTTTAAATGTATAATAAATATTTAAAAGGCCGTAGTATTTTTTTTTCACTCTACCGATGATATTATTTAGTAGTCTAAATAGACCAAGGATTTTCCAAATACAAACCCAACAAAACACACTTAAGAAATCAATTTTCGCCCACCATAAAGGGAAATTTTATATCAGGGAACAATGAAATTGCTTTGAATATTATTAAAACACTGACCCTAATAAAAATGGATTCGTAATATTCGTATGATGCCGAAATAAGAAACCACACCTGGGAGTAAGTGCTCAAATAAGCGGTTCCGCCAAATAACTTGCTCACAAAAGGGCGAGGTTTTCACACCTGATACACGCGGGTGGAATACTGAGGGAAGAATAAAAAAAACATGACAATGATCTGCCCCGACGGGGGGGGGGGGGGGGGGCAGCAATATACACATTAGGGTCGCAATCTGATCTATTTTGCGCGGACTGCAAGTTTTTTGCATTGGGGATATTTTTTAATTATATGGTAATGAGTAGGTACGTTGCTCACGTCTTGATGGCAAGCGCCGCGCATGCTCGTAACGATGGCATACCTAGATACAGACAATTACCAAATCCAACAACCACATTATTTGAAGAAATTTATTCCCTCGTCTATAGACGCTGCTACGAATATGACATCTAGCTTTTATTTCGCACAACTAAAGACTCTATAACTCTGTGATTCAGTTTTCTTGTGACCATGCCTTATGGGCACCAAATTTTGTTTTCATTTCAGGCTTAGTTAGCGAGTCAAAAGTTAGAAAGTCTAGTATGTATGAAGGGAGTCATGAAAGTAGAAGAAGCGAAAGAGATGTATCAGGATCGCAGCATGTACTACAACAATATGGAAAAGAAGTGGCTGTATGTACCCATGTATCTTTTTACTATGGACTCCTATGGACATCAAAAGAGTCGCAGGCAACCGGTGGATGTAAGTGGCAAATTGTCGTTCGGTGTGGCTGTCTAAGGGGGAGGCCTATGTTCAGCAGTGGACGTTTTCAGGCTGATGATGATGGACATCTACCTCTCAATTTGAAGCCAATGGAGAACATTAGAGCAAAGATCACTGTCCTTTTTGATTTTATCCCGCTGATAGAAGACACCTATTTGCCTCTAGATTTGTAGACTATCCAGTATCCATCTATCGCAAAACTCGGAACGCGAAGTCCAACGTTACTTCTGAAACATGGCGACTCGACATGCAAAGTTCCTTCGCGTACCGATGCGAGTTGGGAATTTAGTGCGGGTTGTTGGAAACTGCCCAGTTTTCGGCTCGGAACTAGACTTGCGGGCTGTTTAGAAGGAAAAGTTAGGTAATTATACTGTTTATGTCGTGGTCTAGTGGACCACTGTGAATTTTAGTAGAAGAAAAATGTGAGTAGATAGTCAAATGGTTAAGTTGGCGAAGCAATAGTTTGGCAAACGTATTTTTTTTTCAGATGTATGTATATTTTGTTATTCAAGGTATACTACATTTGGTATTCAAGGGATAACTACTACACCTTTATCAGATAACTGGTAGGTAGCTATTCCGAATTCTGTGACGTTATATTAGTATAACCTAACAACACTTGCACTGGAATCCATAGTCAAGACACAAGAAAAACAGTCTCCCATTAACAATTTTTTTTTATTTGCCGTTTTTGCCCTACATGGGCGAGTCCGACTCGCACTTGGCCGGATTTATTTAATTTGGGAAACAAGCCTGACAAGGCTCAAGGGTCTGCCTGGCGGCGCCGAGGCACACCCAAGAAACGATAGCGCAATGCCCTCGATGCCTTCCAAGAGGGATGGCCGGAGTACACTGGGGACCGAGATGTTTGAAGGAAATGGGGGAAACCTTTGCCCAGCAGTGGGTCAATGGTTAAATTTAAAAAAAAAGTCTGGAGTATCAGAAAAGAACCAATCATAAAAAAGTTTAACACTGGTCAATATATAAAGCTTACCTACTTTAGCCTCTAACAATTTCTTTTTGTACTTGCTTTTATAAGCGGTTATCAGCAAGCTCGAACCACCTCGTGCCATAACTAACGTAGCCATAAAAAGCCTCGCAGGTACGTCGACACGGTAGATTTCTGTATTTTCATGAAATAGTCTGTTTTAAGTACCGATATTTACCGATCTATTCGAATCATAGTAAAAAACAGAATCTGTCTCTTGATCCATAGCTGTATGATCGATTTATAAAAAAAGTTAATGATACTATGTATAGGTACAATTAGACCCGTTTAAGTATAGTTAAACAAGTTACTAGTAAATTATTTGCCGTTCTTAAAACCTCAAACCACCAAAGCTCCCCTTTCGTAGTTACATTAATTAGACTCGCGAAACGTATGAGAACAAGTGAAAAACAAACACTGAAAAGTAGCAATAACCTTTAGATTCTTGATTTACCACAATGTCAAAAGTTGTCTTAGGTATTGCGACATATTATACTAAGTTGAAATAAAATGAAGGCTTCACCCGTATTTTATGTGTAAAATAGTAAAATCTACCCAAAACAAAATACGCTATAACCCGCGTGCTGCCAAGGTGATATCTTTGCATAGAAATATCTCTTCGAGTCAGATTACTGCGATCTCCTGAAATTCAGGCTGTGGAAATGGAAGCTGAGGAGGAAGCAGCGACTGAAAATTGTTTGCGAGACTTGAGCTTGTAAGGTAAAGAAACTTTGCATAGTTTTTTATGTTTTTAAGCATCGAATACAATTGGTTAACCTCATGGCCACGGCTGCAGTGCCACTCGGAACTTAAAATACATAGTAAAAAATACGATGAAGCCTTCTCTCTCTCTCTCTCTCTCACTCTCTCTCTCTCTCTCTCTCGCTCTTTCTCTCTCACTCTCTCTCTCCGTCACTCTCTCTCTCACTCATCTTTAGAATCTGAGGCGGCATTGCACTGCGCTCGTCGCCCTGACACATTGGTTCTGGTCGTACCCTTCAACCAGTAGATAATGTTCGCACTCTGTTTGGCGGATGAACGAACATCTGTCAAGGTAGATACTTCTCCAGGTAAATTCCAATATACTCGTAATAAATTATTATTATAATATATAGTAAGTACGTATAATTTATTGTGCCGTAGCTGTGTTTCCCGACAGTTATTATCCTGTGAGTCTTCAAGTTACGAGTGAATACGCTACTTTATAAAGCGTGCATTATCTTAGAATGGTGAGATAGTGATCAACGCGAACTTATATTCAATAAAAAAAATTGTCTTATTTACAATATTTCTCTCTGTTGAAGCCATTGCGCTTCCGGATTTGGTACTTTCTGCTATTGCATGGAATTTTTTGAGATTTGAAAATAAAAGGACGAGAGCGTGTTTATTCCAACGTGTAATTTTGTAAGTGCCTAAACAATACAATAAGTTGACCAATAGGTGAACGGGCATATGACGCGATCGCGTATCACGTCATGTACCAGTGCCGTGATTGGTTCTTGCACCTTATGGTACTCGTTGCATTGGCTCGAACACTCGCTCAATTTCAACTGTTTTTCCAGCAAAGTCACAATTTTGAATAAACCCCGCAGATCCTCGTTATCTGCACGCCACCACAAAATACTACAAATAAAATGTCATCCTAAATCTGTTCCCGAAAGGGGCAAGAAGTGATGTCTGTTTCCCCATGATACGGGTATTAGAACACCAAAAAAGTTACACAGACGAATATTTTTATTTGATTTTATCTTCCTGCGGGGTGGGGTTATTTCGAACGAAATTTAGTTAGATCCAGATTCTTCCGTTCTGAAATGGCTGGTGCGAAACGTAACAATTACAATACCGTGTCAATTCCAATTCAGTTTCAGAATAACTCTATACTTATTGCGTTTAATGAGAGTAGGCAAAAGGCATAAAATAAAAAGCGTACTTATCATTTCATTTCGCGTTATCTCCAGGAAGATAATTATAGTACTTAACCTGCAACTTTTTTTCTAAGTCGTGACGTTGTGACTTGTAGAAGTGGTTCCACCGTCCGTCCGTCCGTCTGTCTGTTTGTCTGTCTGTTACCAGGCTGTCTCTCATGGACCGTGATAGTTAGCCAGTCGAAATTTTCAGAGATGATGAATTTCTGTTGCCGCTATAACAACAAATACTAAAAAACAGCAATTGTGTTTTTTTGCCGTTTTTATAGATAATGGCACGGAACCCTTCGTGTGCGACTCCAACTAGCACCTGGCCGGTTTTAATTTAAAAAAAAATATACGCTTATATTCTGTTTTTTTTTTTAATTTAAACTTTGGATATTTAAAATAGTGCCTAAACTAAAATAGAATCTAGGGAAATAGTCTGCAGTTCTATGAACCTTTATGTATTTGATAGATCCTCACTTCCACTTCTGCCTCAATTTCCTTTTCAAGTGTTACGTAAAACTTTTTTTTAAATATTTTCGCTGAAACGGGAAGACTCTTGAAGTTTTAATAAAAGCCTTTTGCTGACGTAATTTTTTGATTTATTTTATTACATTCCAACCCTTTTCAGGTTTAAATAATATTTTATACAAAATGAAATCATAGACGTTTCAGTGAATTGCTTCCTGGAGCGATATTGTTACAATTTTTAAATGGTGAAGACGATTACGATTTACCATTTTTTTACCCAGTGGTTGTAAAGTACAAATCAGCACCAGTAATTTTTCCTAATTCAAATTGTTCAAACAAACTTCCGGCGGAATTGAAGCTACTTACATATTTTTACTTCATCGTTTTTAATATGGATTTGCGCAAAGTAAACTTGATTCTATCAACTAAAGAAACATGGTGATCAGTACCTACCTAAAAGTAGGTAGTATTTATAAACGTGTATTTTATTAGGTACAGTCGTGGAATATTTAATATTTCTACGTAAAATATTATGTCTTTTACGAACGAGTCGATTGTTATTTATCTACAACAACTTTTTTGTCTGACTGTACCACGTTTCAAACCCTAGCAATGCTCCAAACTCATGTTTTTTTTACTACACCCGTACTGAAAACGAAAAAAGGCCGGTGCGCAGTCAGCTGTAGACGTAAAAATTGCTATAAAAATAATAATACTCCACAAAGCTCGACATTACCACAATAAGCGACACTACAAGTCCAACATTCCCAACAATGTGACCAGTTTTTTCCCAACTCCCCACTATTTATTATCCATTGTACTCAGCATAAGCACAATATAATTGGGAGACAGTGGACGAGGTCAGTACAAAATACAAAGGCCTGATTTGACGTACTGGGCTTTCTATGATCTGATTTATGGCTCTTCGTTTCTACAACAATGAACTCCGAAGTGCTTCAGTCTACCATTGTTAGTGTAACGTCGATTATAATTAATATGAGATTTTACATAATAAGTGTAATAAATACAAATTGGTGCCTTCAAAAAGTAGGTAGCAAGTTCAGAAGTCATATAAGTATGTAGTTAGACCTAGTAAAATTTTGAATTGAATAAATAAAGTGTAATCTTTTGTAATATTCACTCAAGTTAAATACAACATACTTACCTACTCCAATATTCAAACGTTTGGACAAAAGCTAATTTTTTCGATTAAAAGCATTAAAAGTCCATTATAATTGCCACAAAGTGAACAAGCTTTCAAATGCAAAATAAAAACTTTAGACTCAAAATTAAACAGCGAGGGGCAAACCGATAAGTCGTCATTGAGCTCGGGATCGAAAGCCTTTTGTCCGAAGCTCGCTAACTGCGACACAATTACACTACACCCGGCATTACTATGTGGTCACTGTGGCCGTTCTTTTGTTGTAGATATTGGACCAATAATTCAGTTGCTCGCTTAATATCTTTTGTCTAGTAGGTAAAAGGATGGCGGCGGGTCGGTGTTAGAATATACCGTAAATATAGGGATCGTAGCAGGCTAATATTATGGTGAAAATATTTTAACACGCCCTTGTTATATTTTAGTCTCACTTAATTATTATTTTTTTAATTTCTGTTTCCCACTTCTGGACAAAGGTCTCCCCTTTTTAATTATTATAATTTAATTTATTTCCTTTTGTTCTTCATAACTAATTACATACCTACACATTATTTTCACGCATTTGTAACCTTTGAAGTTTATGTGGGCATTTGGGTGATGGAAAGCTTTTGGCATAGTACCATCAAGGTACATAATATAACAATAGATGACGGAGATTCTGAGCAAAGCTACGAACAACAGCTAGTACTTACTCTACGGAATAGATAGGTACAACAAAAAATAAGCATTACTAACTCAAGATACACGTCATACCAAAATTGTATTCAGAAAATTTAATTTTATCAGTACCTATACCAGGAAAAGCCGAACGCCTCGTGAGATAATTGAAAACCGAGTACAAAACATACTTACACAATTGAACAGGGCAATCCAATTAATTTCAGACCACACCAAAGAGGCAAATAATGAAATAGGAAGGTAGGAAGGAGATAAATTGAGAAATAATCAAGATAAGTAAGTAAGCTGCTCTGTAAAAAGATTGTTCAATTCGTCAAACCGCTCCGAGCCAAATGGTAGCACTACAATGTAAACAAAGTTGGCAGGAGACGAGTTTAACTTTTTTTAGAACTTTCTAGAAAGAGTTTAACACTTTCTAGAACATTCTAGAAGGCGAACTGGGCGAGTAGGCAGACCCTAACAGAAGCCGGGATACGCTTAGCCGAAATTCAATGATAGCTCACTGTTGTATTTCCCGATTCTCTATGGAGTTGGTTCGTTCCTTTAGTCGAAATGCAGAACTAACGACTTGCTTACGCAGTGCCATAGACTGCTCGCCAAGAAACCTGTCAAATCCATACAAAATACGGCATCAAGCGGCTAATCAGCCAGTTACCCAAATTACAAACTCAACAAATAAAACAAACAAATTCCTCGGCCTTTTGTACTTAAAACAACAAATTACAATCCCGCTGGGCTTCGAACCGCAACTCCTGAACACCTGAGCTGATTTAACTTGGAAACGGGAGCAGTTTACTTTACTCAACTGTTCCTTGAGTGGTTTACAAGTTGAGTAATTTAAAAGCGTCTAAGGACGGATGCACACGGGTCATTCGAGCAGTAATTGTCAACTGTTGAAAAAAACCGAACGCGGGAGCCGATGAGCCGTCAGAGCAGTCGACAGCTCGAGGAATCGAGAGCAGTCATTGCCTTGCAACTGCTCGATCAGTCCCTGTATGTGTAGAGGGAAGAGTCTTGAAGTTACTTAAAACGGTCAATCTGACAGCTTCAAACTGTCTGTGAATAGCTGCCCTTAGAGCGAGTTACTTTAATGTTTTGGGAAAGCGAGACAACCGTGACGCTAAAGAAACAAATTAATGTGTCACGAGAAGACTGGTCCAGTGAAATTGTTTCGAGTCATCTGCATCGTCCGAGTTACAAGAGCTGGAGACGTGAGAGGCGCGTAAAGTAGGAAATGGCTCATGATATTGTAATGGTTGCATTATGTTTGTTTTTGTTCGAGGATTAAGTTTATGTTCCTTTGTTGAGCGGTTTTCAATCTATTTGATTCTAAGGAAAAAAGTTACCAAAGAAATGTTTTGTTCTGATAGCGAATGGTTCGGTCTTCTTTTGAAATTGAGTTATTAATTAAAGAACTGAACTGCGATGTATTATTAACACAGGAATTCACTCGCGTGTGACGGCTGATAGGAGGGAGGCCTATGCCTTCAGCAGTGGACGTCTTCAGGCTGATTATGTAACGGCTACCAATAAGTTACGTTTAACTCAAGTGCAGTTCAATTCGTATAGCAATAAAATGGATCATTATTTCATCTTTCTCTCCTGTAAATCAAATTAAAAATGTCAAAGCTACCAGAAAAGCATTCTTTGTGAACTCCCGTAATTTATTCCGTATTATCTTTGGGATATATACGAAGTTTCCGAAAGAAAATGACTTAAAAGTTCGGAAAGAAAAGTCATTGTCCCTAAAATTGAATAACTTGGCAGGTAGATGTAAGAATAATTAATAACGGGCTAGCCTTTGGAAGCATCTGGAAATGTGAGTGGGAGAAAGAAATTGTATGAAATTGTTGTTTTTCTTATGAATGTAATTTCCGGAGGCCGTGGTAGTAACTGACAACTAAGTTTACGAATTGATTCCCGGAATGGGTAAATATTTGATGAACTACATGTATTTTTTTCTGGCTGTTTCTATGGTCTTCGTAATTTCAGATTCTCTATACATAGGGTATTTTAAGGGATCTCAATTTCGGCGTAAATTTTAGCATTTGGCTTATGTTACCAGCTTCGTGCATTTACCTGAACCACCAATCAATTTTGATGATAAATGGACGTTAATATTAGGGCTGTACAAAACTATATAAGTACTTAAGTTTTAAATTAATCATGTTTATAACTGTTCCAATCTCACATACTTAAATTATTCATTCATTATCTTTAGCCAAACATTATTCATCACTAATTTAATTATCTGTGCCTTCATTCGCTCTCTCTATAATGAAGCCAACAAGATGGCAGGTATGTGCGTGTGTGACACTTTTATATTTTTATATTAATTAAACCTATGGAGAAACCAATCCAAAATAGTTTATTTTGTGTCAGTATAAACCACCACTGAATTGGCACTATTAAAAAAATTGCCATAATTATAACTAGATAGCAAACCTATTATCCATTGAACACATTAGAATTCGCCGAGTTTCTCTAACTAGTTCCGTTCGTACGTTCATTTAGCGAAATGCGGGTGTATTTAAACTTTACTAAAGTTCAGGAAAATAATGAATTTCAGAGACATAAAAGTTTATTGTCCAAGTTTTATAGAGCACGTCATTTGGAACATAAGTAACCCCTTCTATATTAATGTGGGAACCTATTTTCGTAGTCTTAGAAGCATAACACATGGGTTTTTCTTCTAAGTTCGGTGGTATTTGGCAAAGGGACCAGATAAATTGGGCCAAGGGACCGCTCATTTAACGGTTGGTAAAAATATGGTTTATTAGGAAAAGTTCTATTTTGTTATTTTTGAATTTTTTTTTTTAGTTTTTGTATTATATCTTCGCCTGAACCTTTTAAATTTTCTTTCACAAGAGACCCGCCTATTATCAGGTAATAAGTAACTTGCTTTTCCACAGAAAAGCTTTGTATCATTGTGATGCCCCTAGCTTCCATTTGGGTCAATTTTGTCGATAACCCTCGTCGGGATGTTACCGCAATGGTCCTTAAGAGTCAGCCCCATTCCAGGCTGAGCACAGTGAGCATGTTTACTACGTACCAGGTGAGGTACTTGTCAAACGCTAGACTATAAAGCATAATAAAGTCAGGTATGAACCAAATAAACTAATCATAATGCACTAAGCGTAAAGTAACAATAAACTTTCTGGCAACAACCAAAAGTTGCCAACAATAATATCGTGTTTGGGCTAGGCAGAATGCCAACAAACCAGATCTACAGTACAGCTTCATATAAATATACAAAATTATTTATCATAGTAAGTTACTCAGCTCTTGAACTATGATATTGGCCAAGTCGCTTTAATGTGGCCAGTCATAAATAGGTGCCATGATACTGAATACTAATGCTATTTGTTGATATGATTCATACATGACCTAATAACTCCTATTTCTTTCCTTTTCCTCGACGGCTCCTCCGGCGCGAAGGTCCAGAATATGTCCTAATACATGAATGACCTCAACACTCGTAGAGTTTTCCCTCAGAATCATTTCATCATTTACATAATTTAGATTTATCTTTTATTTCTTCTACAAGGCCACTGGTTTATCTATGTTGTCAAGTCCATCGCCTTTCATTATCATCTTCTTTGACCGTGATCTTTTCACCTTTGGTTTCTCCCACTGGCTTAGGTCACTGACTGACGTGTATTTAATATTTACTTCGCTTATTTTCCACCAGGCTAGGTAAGTTTGATCTGCAAACTTTCCCATTTGGTTTATCCAAGTTGTTTGGCAGGTGTTAGCGTCGTCTGCCCTTAATCCAAAGGGATTTTCATGATTCGATGTCGCTGTATGATGAGCGCAGGCGGAGTGGCGAGCGAGCGACTAATAGCAATAATTTAAATTGAACTTAATTCCTTCAGCATACTAATGTAATTGGTGTAGCCAGATCAATAGGCTCAAAGCGCCGCGAAGCGCGGTAGAGAGGCGTAGGAACTGCTCTCGTAAGTCGGTCTTGAACAAAATTAGGATCGATTAGTATTCCTATTAGTAGTACATTTCGTATTGAGTCAGTACGAAGAAGTCACAATACCGATCCAATTCCAATTTATATAAGAGTAAGGCCAGGGAACCGTGTATGACTGCAATTCAAAGTTTGAGGTCTAAGTAGGTAAGACAGTTATCTGGTCGAATGTGTTATAATTATATTGAACCAATATTTTCGCAACCTAGGCAGGTAGGCTCTATCATCGCCTTCGAGGAAGTTTATCTAGGCACCTAGATATATGATGGAGCAGTGATTGATTCTCCAGTCAGTAACGAAAGTCGCTGAAGTTTCCCTAATTTGCAACTAACTATTCACCGCAAATGTTTTTTAATTGGTGTAAGTCATCAGGACACATCCAGTGGTATTTTACTGGTTGTACCTTCACGAAAGCAGGAAGCTTTATGAATCGCGCAATCTGCTCAAAAGCTAGATCGTCAACAACAAAAAAAAAGATACAATTACGAATAAACCGTCGGCATAAAACTTTCCCCATGGCGACCCAAATTGCAACTTTTAATCCTGTTCTCACAAGTCAAACGTCCAAATTCCAACTCCAGTCTGACCCATTAACTGATGTTACACTCGCTTCAGACGTCAAATTGTTCGGCATTAATTTTCGGGGATTATTTAACTTCGGTTGTGTACTTAGCTCGTTCTGTTTTGGAAATCACTTGAACTGTTTAATCCGAAGCTTAGAAGTCAAAGGAGTCAGGAACTGAACAAAGAGATTATGAAACAATGGCCTGCTCTGTGGGATTACTTTTGAGTTCGATACAGGATTTTTAGGCGCAAGTTCCTGCGTCTACCAATTTAGAATAGAAACGGCTTCAGTTTGTTTGTTTGTCTAGTGTCAGAGCCTGGTGTCAGAGTCACCAGGCCGCTCAAGCGCCACTGACGTGCTAGCAATCTAAGATAGCTGGGACTTGTTCCTCCAAAGCACGGAGCGATGGGAGTCTGCATATTATATAACTTACGTGACGTCATTGGTGAAGGGCCGAGGATAATTTAAAGAAGTACTTTGAGCGAACTCCAATGAAATATTCACCTCATTATGATAATAATACATTAGAATGTAGATTGAAAATCAATGTAATAGAAATCATAAGATTTTAGAACAAAATAAAGAGGTAACTCATCCAGCCATGCTAATTGATTTTCCTTCTAGTATACAACACCCCAATTTTTCCAAAACAATAACGGGAGTTTTCGCCACTCATACACAAAAGATGATAAAAGATGGCTAGCAAAGAAAAACGAGGGACGAATCACGAGCCATTTACAAGGTAATGGGGGATGTCGCGTCTCTAATTAGTTACTTGTTACTGTCGGCTAGAGATTGTTGGATTCGGGATTAGCGTAATGATGTATTGTTAGGTATGTTGGATCAACGTAATGATAAGGCATGTTGGATCACCTAACATCACCGGAATATCTTTGAGGGTAGCTCCTCTGCAAAATGTGCAACGGGTAGGTCAAGATGGAATTATATTTGTGATGCCCAGTGATCGTGAAAACTAGAGAGCATAATGTATATGAAAACACATCAACGTTGTCTTGAGATATTTCATTTTCAACAAACATAAATAATTGGGCTGTCAATCGTGTGAATTCGTGATGGATTATATCCGAATAGTTCGCACGAATGAAGTAAGAACGCAAAGATCTGGACGGCGAATTTTAGGAGCAGACTCTAACCACCATGCGAAACACTTGCCAATCTCATTAACTACCATAAAAATACAGCCCAATTGAGAAACCTCTTCTATTTTAAAGGAAAAGCAAAAGCAAAGAGACAGTCATTTCAAAACTTCATACGAAGATTTTTTACAAATATTTATTACGATGTATTCTAGTAATAGCGGTATCGACTGATAAGCGTATCTACCTCGCACACTGATAGCAACGTTTACTCTAGATATACGCGAGGGTGCGGCAATCTGCTTATTGCAAAACTCCGTTGGAATTGCACCGCTGCAGTTGGATTTATCGGTTAATCCAGTAAGCTTCACAGCAGGGATGTTATGGATACCGGAATCCGTAAACACCACATAATTCTATCGGACTTATGATTAGGCAGTGAGGGTATGTCTGTAGGTGCATTGAACATAATGATATGGTCTAGGCAACTTAAAATAAGCTACTGAGTAATATTTATTTGCAATAATATGTTCTCCGTGCAAATAATATTGTCGGAAATAAGTAGAAATAAAATAACTTAAGGTCGATTGCTGATTTCTTAGTTATAATCCGTAACTGTTTTGTTATCTGTATCCGTAACTGTATCACCTACAACCCTATTACAGACAGTGGGCCTGGAAAAGCTTGGATTGGTTGTTGAAAGTAAGTCCTATTTATTACTAGCTTTAGTCGAGCTTGGTAATTGTTTCTGTCGACTGGAGTATCGCCTTTCGGTAGCAGAATACGTCAGGCTGCAGGACTCTGTGGCTGGTATCAATCGATTACAATCAGAATCAGAACCAACGACACCGTAACGTGATCCCCTGACATTACCTGACTACCCTAAATTTGAAGTTAAATCATTGAGGTATCGAAACCAGTGCAGGTAATTGGGTTAACGCACTTTACCCAGCGCACAAACCACTAACGCTCTCGGTATTTAATAATTATATTACATTGCCCAAACGTCCTTATTCGAAGGCACGCCTGCCCAATGAAAAATACCCGAGAACTTCTAACCTGTAACTAATCCGCTCCCATTTCCGAGAACCTTATCAGTTCCAAATACTGCTGGGTCACTTATCTTTGGCAGTTACAAGTTAGGCCATAAAAATCCTTTAAAACTTGCTCCTTTTCATTGAATTACGAGTTCGAGATTATTATTATCATTGAAGAATTACATAATGTGTTACCAGTACGCTACTCTATTTGGGTGTGTATTTGTGTATTGTGTATTGTCTCGCGTATCTGTGTGGATTTGTGGAGATTACCTACCTGATAAAAAAACACAATAGCACCTGTGGTTATTATGTTTCGTTTATTTAGATACAATACATTGGCGGAAACTTATAAAGGTAACAGTGCCTGTAGCAACTTTGAATGACTCTGTTAGCACAATGGAGCCATCCTCGTATTCTTTGTTCAAAAGTATTTCAATATAACTCTAAGTCTATATGTAAATGCATTTTATATCTCACCATTTAACTCATCGATCAATTTCAAATGAAGCAATGGTGTTCTTCTCGCCTAAAACACAAGCCCAAATGTATCTTTGGCTATGGTAATCTTTTTAAATTGAGCAAGGATTAGCCTTTTTACGAAAAGAAACATCCAGAATAATTGGGTCACTATCCTTACCATTAAGACTCAGTCCTGAGAGCATGGATTGTTGCCATGGATCCAGGGATTAAGATACGGTACGGGGATTAAACGGCATTGGGGTTGCTTCTTTGTATAATTGACAGAAAAGAAACTTCAACCCTTAGTTTACTAAAGGATTAGTTAAAACGATTGGATGGCGACGGCGGCCAAAACAGGAATCACTGATCTGATCTTTTATTTTTGTACTTTCTTGCTTTGCTCAAGATTACGTCAGATTATTCAACAGTTTTTGTCTAAATTTAAACGCATGATCCAGATCAAATAAGTCACTAGATCGCAAGCGCTAGCAAGATCTTGGCTTTCTAAATACTTGTCAAGATCCTAATCAGTCTGACTGAATCGTGATCTATGTCATCTTAGACAAACTTTGGTTGATTTTTATGATTCGGATCACCATTTCGATCATGGTGATAGCTTTCGTCGCAGAATTATTTTGTCATCAAACGGTCATCTGCATGTTACTTTCATTCATTTTCTTGGATTTCAATCAAATAAATTGCATAAGACCTGTCAAAATTGTAGGTAGGAAGGTAGTTAGAAACTTAACAGTAACATTGTAACAAACCATAAGCGTCGACATTAATTTATAGCGTAAGAAAACATTGAGATGTTATTTGAATTCATCTGAGGAGCTAAAAATGATAAATATTTATCAGTCTAGATAGGGAAAGGGCGGAGAATTTCAGTTCAATGTTTGTTTCTGGTATTTATGTTCTGGACATCCTATTTTTTTACTTATTATAATAACTATTTAAGAAACACAAGATATACTTACTTGTGTCTCAATTCTCGATGTACATAAAACAAGTAACGATATTGCGTACGCACGGTACGCAAAACCTTTACCTTCAAAACGATCACTGACCCATGGAATATAAAATTATCCCCCTATACCATAGGGAGTATCCTCAAACCCTTC
Organism: Hylaea fasciaria; assembly: GCA_905147375.1. Classification (NCBI taxonomy): domain Eukaryota; kingdom Metazoa; phylum Arthropoda; class Insecta; order Lepidoptera; family Geometridae; genus Hylaea; species Hylaea fasciaria. Next base: position 8,598,480 of record LR990211.1, on the reverse strand, counting down.
TCATTATAAAGACACGCTCTACATACCCCAAATGTAAGTAGGCAACCAGCCAATGTCATGGCCATCGAATACACAAGTATGTTACCCGAAACTTCACGTTTCTACATATTGTAAGATAGATGTGTAGTGACTATTTACACGAACTGTATGGCGAGCACGAACCTCTATCGAGAATGTATTCGATACGTTAACTGACAAATTTGTTTTAGCTAGCACGAAAATTTTAACGGTTCGTATCGTTAACATATATCGTCGCATCTTGTCGATATTGCAAGGCACTGATCAAATCTCGACTACTAGGCTTTCTCGATAGAGGTTGACGCTCGCCCCACTACGAGGGAGACAATTCAATGAGTCAGACATAACATAATAAAAACCTCCGATCTGACATTAGCCCGCATTACATCGGCGAGCTACTTCGATTTGAATACCAGACGCCACACAGTCTACGAAACCAACCAAGTCTCGTAAGTCTTTCCTCAGATGTAGAAATGAGCGCATACGTGATAGAACCATTATTGAGCGTTATAGGCGACCCACATGCCCAAAGAGAAGTTCCCCAAAGCGAGAACTTTCAAACTCTCATTATATCGGCACGCTAGTTGCCTTCGGTATCAGTAGGGAGTTGAGGCGCCGTCAAGTCTATGATACCCCTATCTGGGACTAAAGTGCCCTCAAAGTATACGTGCCCAAGGACCGATATGCACCCACTTCTTTACTCTTGGCGGCTTGTGTGCCCGAAACTTGGTATTTGCATTTTTGAGCTTACTAATATTTTAGCTTGGCCCTAGTTATAAGGTTTGAGTACATCTCGTAATTGGATATATTTTCTCCCCTAGGGACCGTGTGCTCAAGCAAGCGTATTTGATAGCGAATAGTAGAGAGACTAAATAAAAAATAGATTCCTACTTCACGAGTAACATAAGCACATATTCACTATCTTCGAGCTGTCTTTTTGTGAAGAGAGATGGGCAAACGTTACGCGCTCCAATCGCGAGTCTCACTTATTTCTAAATCCTAAAAGATATTTCAAAAAGCTCAACTGATGAAGTACTCCGTAGCTAACCAGATTTTGATTAAAGTCGAACCTATTGGGATTCGAGAGGCGTCAGATAATTGGAATCCGATTTAATGAAGTTGAAATAAGGCTTCGCTTCTGCAGGTTTCATATTTTTCCATTTTTTTTCTTTCCTGTTTTCGTTATTAATGCGCAGAAAAGGGCTATTATGAAAATTTAAGAGGATTTCTTAGGTGAGGTTGGAGATTGTCATTGGGTTTGGAATTTGGAATAAGAGTGTTTTCTAATTATTTCAAAAAGGCACCATATTCCGAGTTCTATTTAGAGACTATTTTACTAAATAAATTGATATTTAAATAAAGACTCAGTTGATGCCAGCCACCAGGGATTTAAAAAAGTTTAATATTAACCCATAGCAAGTTATTCGTACAATTAATTTGGATCAACCAGTACGTCTTGCGGCATAGTACGCTCTCTTAAACTTAAACATCACATTGCATCTCTAATAAGCACCTTGTAAAACATGTAAGTTAAAAGATCTCGTAAGTTCAAGTTTCGAGCAAGTAGGTTATACAAGTTGAAAGTTCGAAGTTTCTGGAACAGGTCTTTGTTGTAAATCTTTGGAGTACCTCGGCTTTGGAGATAGCTGGGCTGCCACATGCTTTCAGAAATATGGTTTAAAAAAATGATGTTATTCGAACTTCCACCCAATATCTGCTGAAGAGGCAATTAGATCATGAGTCATGATAATGTGCTGTGTGTCGTGATGGCATCAGACTCTCTGCTAGAGAAGCTATTCATGTTCCGCAGTATCAGTTTTGATGAACTGATATTAAAATTAGGTATTTACTTAGTTTTCTCCTAACTTAGTCTTTATCTTTATCTTCTTCGCCATCAAGTTCATCACTTTCCATATAAGTATGCATAGAAGGCTATGTTTAGCGGTTTGCAGTTGAAATGCCACTTTATTAACCTAAAACCAGTAGGTAACCTTTTTTCGGACTTTCTAAAATAAAGACAGAAAAAAGGTTACCTGAAACATTTTCCGGGCTAAAAAGGGTCGGGTGGTAACCCTATTCGCTGCAACTTTGGAATACCGACCCGCGACTACCGCTTTGGTGCCTCATAACACACATTTCATGAGCGCCCGAAGGTACAGTTCACGTTGCTCTCAATTTCTCCGTTTAATACAGCGGAACTTTTATCAAAATTGTTTTAGCAGTGCGTCTTTTATTTTACTCTGTGGTTTTCTTAAATTTTACGTAGTAAGGGATAAGGAATAGACAGGGTTTAAAACTGATCATATTTATAATCTGCCCTTAAAATTCGTCAGCGAGGCAGAGGGATCAAGCGCTGTCTCTCTCACACACACGCAGTGCCTATTTATAGGGCCCCGTAGCCAAATAGCAAAAAACGGAACTATAAGACCTATACTGATGAAACTTGGTAAGTAGATGTGTTCTGTGAACAGTATTAAGAATTTCACACAAAAATTTAAAAAATAAACAATTAATTTTGGGGGTAGAATAATAAATAAACAATACTTAGAACTAAAATTCAAAATATTTTTAAGCATTGTGTCGGTCAAAACATGGAATAGCCAAATAAACGTCCTTAAGTTTGTAAGGTAGCCCAGGGGCTACCCTAGGTAGGCCTAGGCCAACGCTAGAGCTACCTTTACATAGCCCATCAAAAGGTGAGGGTTGTCGCAACGTCATAAATTTTCTATTAAGAACATAAACGTGTAAAAACTAACAACACTAGCAATTTCGCAAGGTTTTATCACTTTTGTTGGACAATAAAACCACCCCATGTGATTCATTTTACACCTTTTCTAGAAATCTGGAGCGCTATTAAAATGTTTGTCTTTGTGACCGTAGGAGCTTGTTTCCTGTGAGAGTTAATTATTATGCTTTATTATTACGTTATAAATAAGTACATACAGTCACGGCTTTCCCCTTGATGAAGGAAGAGAAAAAAACTTTAATAAAAAAGGTAAGTACTACTTCTAAGTTACGCTTACTACGCCGTGTAGTGTCTGTAGTCTGTAGTAGTGTAGTGTTGTATTTTTGTAGTTGTAGAGAATATAATAATAATAGTAGATACTATACCACTATTAATTAGTATTTAAACGGGTCTAATTCGCGCACAAACGAATATCAAAATATATAATTTTGACATACCTCGACGTTTCGACCGAGTTACATCGGCCGTGGTCACGAGAAGAATTGCGGGTATCACCGTCCGGAGCGGCAGGTGTTGTTTCCAACTACCCGCGTTTGATCTTGCAAAACATAATCGTCACGACATACAACACTAACAGTATCCGAAGTCCCACTTGAACATAAGTTGCGTGAAGTCGTTGAGATTGTCAAGAGCATAAGGCTGGAACCGAGTGATATTATGGTGAGTTTTGATGTGGAGTCACTCTTTACCAACGTTCCAGTAAAAGAATGCCTTGATGTAGTCAGACAGAAGCTCAAAGATAATGATATCTCGGAAAACTATATGGTTTTACTTCGTAACTGCCTGGACGGGAATTTCTTTTTGTATCGCGGGCAGTACTACATTCAGATAGATGGCGTTGCTATGGGCAGCCCAGTGGCACCGGCTTTAGCTAATATCTGGATGGAACATGTGGAGTCTGCTTTAGTGCTGCAGTCGTCGACGGTAAGCTTGTGGAAGCGGTACGTTGACGATATTTTCTGCATATTAAAAGGAGGTCGGCAGGAAGTGGAACAACTTCGACTTCGTCTGGAGTCCGTTCATCCGAAGATCAAATTTTCTTTTGAAATGGAAGTGGACAGAGCTCTGGCGTTTCTTGACGTGAATGTGATGGTGAGTCCGGATGGTTCTTTGGCGCACTCTGTATACAGAAAACCAACTCACACTGACAGATATCTGGATGCTTCTTCTCACCACCATCCCCGCCACTTACGGTCTGTTGTTAATTCTTTGGTGGACCGTGCCCATGATTTGTGTGACCCTGAGCATTTGCAGACGGAGTTGTCGCATGTTCAGGAGGTGCTTAAATGGAACGGCTACAAAGTGGAGAAGAGGTTGCCTAGACGAAGATACCCGAAGAAGGCGGTTGACTTTGAGGTCGCCCGGCAAATGGTATACATGCCATATGTGAAAGGGGTAACGGACAAAATTGGAGCAGTACTGAGAAAATACTCCATGAAGACTGTATATACTCCGTTATCCAAAGTAGCACAGCAGGTTAGGACGGCGAAGGATGTGATACCATTCCAGACACCGGGGGTATACAAGGTTGATTGCAGTTGTGGTAGCTCTTACATCGGACAGACGAAGCGTACTATCGCGGAAAGAGTGAAGGAGCATATCGCAGCAGTAAAGAACCGTCAGGTGAACAAGTCAGCCATAGCCGAGCACTTGCTTGATTCAGGACCAAACCATTGGATCGAATTACATGACCCGAAGATCCTTTCCACTGATCGTCATTTCTATCCTAGAATTGTTCGTGAAGCGATTGAAATCAAGAAGTACCGGAATTTCAATCGGGAAGATGGGTTTAGGTTGTCTGGATCATGGAATCCAGTAATTAGCAAGTGTGTACGGCGCAACTTATGTTCAAGTGGGACTTCGGATACTGTTAGTGTTGTATGTCGTGACGATTATGTTTTGCAAGATCAAACGCGGGTAGTTGGAAACAACACCTGCCGCTCCGGACGGTGATACCCGCATTCACCAGTCTTCTCGTGACCACGGCCGATGTAACTTGGTCGAAACGTCGAGGTATGTCAAAATTATATATTTTGATATTCGTTTGTGCGCGAATTAGACCCGTTTAAATACTAATTAACATGTATTCAGTTCGCGAAAGTTTAAGAACTACTATACCACTAGTACTACTACTAGATCGCACACTAGCCTAGTGGGCGAACGTCCGCCTTCCAAAACGGAGGTGGCGAGTTCAAATCCCAGTGCGGGCACGTACCAATGTGTTTTATTAATTGTACGTAATTATCATTCGCTTTTCAATGTAGGAAAAATCGTGAGGAAACCAACATGCCCGAGGATTATTTCGGAGGCATGTTATCCACCAATCTGGACTAGGCCCCCGTGGTGGATTATGGCCAGCAGTGGGACAGTAACAGGCTTAATTATTATTATTATACTTTACCACTAATAAAATTATTCCTAGACCCGATCTATAATCCCAAATATAACCCACCGTTACCACATCAAAATAGATTTAAAAAACATGACCCTCATATTCTGTGTAGGTATCACAAAAACAGCCACATCGGGCCACAGTGCAAAGACCTCGTCAAGAATAATGGCAACTAGTTTGAGAAGAAAAAACCGACGAGTCTTGGGAATATTAATCTGACAACGTCGGGTAGGGAAATAGCGAGCTAAGGATAAAACTAGGCTGGGAGCTACTGCTTAGCTTGATTACTAGTGAGGTAATGAAAGATTTTAGCTCCCTCAGCTTTGCAAGTTTGGTTACAGAGAAAGTAGTAAGGAAACACAATTGTATTATTTAAACTTTCAAATAATACAATTAAATTTTAAAGCTTTTGATTTACATAACTCACATTATAAATAAAAATAAAAATTTGATGCCTTACACTAAAAAAGAGAAAATACCAGCATAACACCAGTAGTGATGTCAACGATGAAGATACCAACTTGCCAAAATTTATTTAGGAAATATTGCACTCAATCGTGATTAAAATCCCCCAATGGTCCCCTACCTCTGGTCGGCACACGATTGGATAGTCAAGTTAAACTCTACACTGAGCTTGGAATCGATACCAACCAAGTATAGAAAGTCAACTTTGTTTCAAAAGGTGGAATGAGTATCTGTAGACTTAACTAGAGGTTTAATATTACATGGCTATCAAGTTTCTATAGGTTAGTTTATTTCATATAATAGAGTACGTAGAGTAAAGGCTAGGGTTTTATAGGTATTCTATAGTAAACGCCTATCCTACCATTTGCGGTAGTAATCCGACCACATTCATCATCATTATCCTCATCAGCCTGAAGACGTCCACAGCTGAACGTAGGCAGCTCCCCCTTAGACCGCCACACCGAACGACAACTCGCCACTTGCATCCACCGGTTGCCTGCGACTCTTTTGATGTCGTCGGCCCATCTAGTGGGAGACCTACCTACACTGCGTCTTCCAGTCTGTGGTCGCCACTCTAGAACCTTTCTTCCCCATCGGTTGTCAGTTCTACGAGCGATGTGGCCTGCTCATTGCCACTTCAGCTTACAAATCCTGAGAGCTATGTCGTAATCTTCAGTTCGTAATCACCACTAGCCACAGACCACATTAAAAGTAGCTATCCTGTTTTCAGGGATTTTATGTGCCATTACTTTGAAATTGTTTGATTATGATCTTGCTTGTAGAAGACGAAAACAAATAAATAATCATAGCTAGAGGGGTTTCTAGGGTTTTAAATTAATTTTAAGTTTCTGGGAATAATAAACAACGAAGAAGTAGCCCTAAGAAAATCTTCTACCGTAATTCTTTCACGTTCTGCTCAATTTCACCGTTAAATACAGTTTGATATTAAAACGAAAACTTGGCGAGTTGAGTTTATCTACTGTCCAAAGTAAAGCAAAAAGTTATTTATCAAAGTCTACGCAATTTAAATTTCTACATTACAAAGGCTAGAGACGGTCTTACAATTTTAATTGTTTGTTCTCCGGAAACTGTTTCAGTAAACACAATAATCCTTTGTAGATATTATCCTGCTACCTTTGGTTTAACAGTCAATTATTTATAACCAGTGGTAGAGTTATTAGACAATCGGGTTGGTTGCGGAGTATCGCTGAAGAGTGGTCTAGCAGTTTTGAAATAATTCTGTAATAATTATTTGTTATGGATAAAGTGAAAGTATCTTTATTTACCAATTTAATTTTAAACAATCCAAATTTCCAGGGATCCCCTACAAGTATCCCGGATAAGTGCTTTGTTTACATAAATTACAAAGTACCTATTGGCGTCCACTAAAAATTATTTAGGTACCTATACCTATAAATGTACTTAATTTAAGAACTTAGTTTTTTATTTAACCATAAGTTAAATAAAAAAGGTTTGTTTAAACTTCTCAGTTTTTTTATTTTACGGCGGTTGAAATTTTTTATGTTAAAGTTTCTGTTCCGTAATCAGCGTTCAGCAAGTAACAACCCCGGAGCTTACCTGGTAAATAATAATATGCGCATGCTTGGGCTCATACGTTTCCATGAACTTGCGGCTTCCCTACGGAACCACTGAAGGGTGCCTCCACTGTTCCACCTTACTAGTTAATATCGCTTATTCAATCAACGTCAACACCACCTGTGTTGTTGGCAGTTTGTTACTCCTACCGGAATAACGGAAAGATATTCTTTCAGAAGTTTGAGGCAATTGAGTGGGGGGCGGGAACATTATCGGGGTACATCTCGCGCGCTCAAAAAACCCACGCGAGATGTCTACTAGTTGAGATGATTTGCACAACTCAGACATCGAGAACAGACTTGTTGCCCCTATTTTAATTAGATTTTTCGTCCTATCCTTGCAGTAAATTCAATGTAGTTTCACAATACTCCGTTCTGCCAGAAATAATAGTTACAATATGGCGGGATGGCAGTAGGTAGGTACCATCTACCGCCATGTTTGATTTTTCGGTCACGTCGCTTATCCAATGACACTCGCCGGTGCAATCGCTGGTTGGACATGAACACTTGAACAGGGTAGGAAAAGTATTCGTAGCAGCAAAAGCTTTTCGAGTCGAACACTTCGACATCAGTGGGACTATTCTTGACACCAATCCAATCCCAATCCCGATTACAATTTGAATTTCCATTCGATTTCGTAGCGCCATAGTTATTAATATGGGATTGGTAAATAGGAATATAATGGTTAAACGTGCTTCCGACGGTATTTTGACGGCTCCATAATACTCGTAAGTAGATATGTACATTATATATCGCGAATTCGCGACAAATTTGTCTATGGTATATTTTGACTCTAGCTTTGTCTGGGGCCTTTGGCGTCAATACTAATAGCTGTCAAACTTTGTCAATGAAGCTTTTGGATAAGTTCTTATTAGTGAGCTGCCTTTCTCCGTTCTACAGAGAAGTTTTCTAGTGAGTGCTATTCCAATTCCAACCCAAGAATTTCAAGAGTACGATATTTGGATTGTGTAGACTGTTATTGTGATTGAGATTGGAATCGGGGTTGGGGCGTCCAGAATAGCCCTGCAGTTTGGCACCAGCTCGCTAAATGTCAATTCGTTTAAAGTGAGGAACAGATCCCAACTTTCCATTACTTGACAAAGGCTACGTAGAAAAGATTCCAGCACTTGAGATGTAACCGGAAATAAGGGTGGACAGTAATGGGGTCCTTATTTCGCGATTGGATCGTCTCTTAGAAAAAAACTGGAAAATAGTGTTGTGTAATTTAGTCGAACTGCCGATAGGTTTGGACTTGTAAACCAGTCCAACATCGTACTATACATCGGTACTACTTAGTACAATTTAATGACTAAATTTTAAAAATATAATAAACAAGACTTTATATTATAACAATTCGAAGAAATATCGATAAAACTATTGTTTCCGTTTTAAGATTAATGTATTGGCTAATTAGCAACTGAAAGAATTTATCAAACTACAAAGAGTTTTTAGAAGAAAAAAATGTTCTCTCCTTCCAAGCTTTTCGACGCTTGATATAATTACGTAATTTTTATAAAATTAGTACCCATCTATTTTTATTAATCTAATAAATATCAAAAATAGTATGAGTTCGGCCTAAGATCCTATCCTACTAATATAAGTTTGTGAGTATGGATGGATGGATGTATGGATGGATGGATGAATGGACGTTTGTTACTCTTTCACGCAAAAAGTACTGAATGGATTTTGATAAAACTGCACAATAATATAGCTTACATATCAGAATAACACATAGGCTACAATTCATAAAGATATATTATTGTATATTATCCAAACGCGGGTGAAACCGCGGGGCGCAGCTATTATACAATATACTAACTACTTAGGTTTGTGCAACTAGATAGCATCTATAGATCAAACTATACTGTAACTATAATATTATATAGTTTTATTTCGAAGAGCCAAAGGCAATTACTGTGATACCTATATCTATACTGTGAAGGCTATCAAATCCATTTCTCAGGTTCCTAAAACATAAGATTTTGACTTTCCCCCGGAAAATTTACCAATTATTTTAAACGGCCAATTTTGTGAAATTTAGGCGTATAATTTTAACTAGCTCATTATGTGAATTTCAGAGTAGGTACGTTACAGGGATCGTAATGCGGCTGGAAACAGGATCCGCCTTGCTGAAGTAATTTTCCTCTTTTTAATTTTACGTAGGTGTATCAACTTTATTAGCTGTTGGCCGCGGTACTTATCACTCGCGTTCACTATTATTCCCGCGTCTTTAATAACATAGCCATCTACCACTGAAAATCCCGTCAAAATCGGTCCAACCGTTTCTGAGATTAGCCTGAACAAACAGACAGACAGACACAAACATTATAAGTACGTATATATTTATTTCTAGTCATTGGTACCGTATAATTTACTTTCATATTTAATAATAAAAAGTTGATTATTTTCATATTACAAATTTAAGACGAAAAATAGAGACAAATTAGTTTTTTTTATATCGTCACTGGAAAGGCAAAATTACTTAACCGCCAAATTGGGCATATTGAGTTACATACAAATTCGGAATCAGTAATTTTTTCTGTATCGATCTATTTAGGCAGCATTGCAATCGAAGCACTTTAGTGGCGCTTCAGTAACCCGTCAAAAGGCGGGTTATTTTTTTTTCGATTACGGAAGTGACACTCTTTTCGATATTTTTCGTACGAGTGTTACTTATGTCATATTTACTTACTGTAGAAATGCGCCAATTTCCATTTAAGTAAATTTTACTTTCTGTTGTCTGGAAAATAATGTTATATTAGTAGTTGTACTCGTCTTTGAATTTAATAATAACTTGGTTTAAGTAGTTTTGGTTTACGTAAATTCGAATGAAGCTCGGCGTATAAAAAGAAATGCCTTATTATTTTTATCGAGTGACTGGCGTTTCAGTAATTTAGCCTGACTGTTATGGATCAGTTTGCAGGCTATAAGCACTTTGCTTTGCAGTTAAATTTCTGCAAAAGACACAAAAGTATTTTATCTTTTCTGTCCAAGTATATACTACCATCTTTTAAGTAAAAATGTTAATCACAAAATTATTATTATTGATGAATAAGTATCGACTTGTTGGTACAAAATTGTACATGAACGCACCCACGTAGGCGGTTAAGCCAGTCGGCCCCAGAGAGAGCTTTAGCGAAAGGACGTGTGTTTTTGCTGCCGCTGCTGCGTACAATTTGATCGAAAACCATGTGACAATGCAATAACGTTGTTTTAAGTAGGTACCTAAATAAGATAGGTAAGTATTTATGTTTCATTGATTATAGTACATTATAGAAAACATTATTATTAGATAGAAATAGAATAAAATGGTCAAAATAATTATGTCATACCTACCATCCGATTGTAAAATACCTACATTAATTTATAATGTTTTTCGTTATTACAATTAAGTTTGATTTGCAGCACTTACCAATAAAACCATATTACATAGATATTAATATAGGATAATAAAGATAAAGACTAGATTTTATAATAGCTGGTCTTGTTGGTGTGAAAACAAACCAATAGGTTTCTAACTAAAGGGCTGACGTAATAGGTATTTAACTAAACTGTAAACTATGTTCCATACGTCCCTTAAATTAAAGTTAGGCAATTTAGATTTTAAAAATAAGTAGGTACCTCATCTGTTTTAGAGAAGAAAAGGATGTAAATTAAAGAATGTATGTGCAGATGTCCAAAGAGCGGCATCTGAGAAGAAGAAAGCTTGGCTAGACTGGTTGGCTATGAAATCCAATCAAAGAATGCAAATGGCAACGAATTTGGATGTAAGCAAGGCAAGGAATGAATATAAAAGGTTAAAGGGTGTGGCAAAAGAAGCTGTGGAGAGGAAGAAAGAGAATGATAGAGATGAGTTTGATAGGAGGTTATCTGACGACTTTCAGAGTAACATAAAGTTTTTCTGGAAGTCCATAAGGACAGCCAGAGGTAATCATTCAACCTCGCAACTGGACAAAATCAGAAACCAGGATGGAATTGTTGTGAGAGGAGAGGTATGCGTTCTAAAGAGATGGAAGGAATATTTTGAAAGTTTATTTGAAAAAGAGGATATGCATGTACCAGTGCCACCTGGAGACCTATATGAAGATAGCGATGAAAGTGATATCAGCATGGAAGAGATTATGAAAGCGTTGAAAAGTATGAAGTTAGGAAAGGCTGCTGGGTATGACAGGATTTCGGTCGAGATGCTGATAGCTGGACAGGGTGTGGTAGCAAGTCAGCTGTACTGCCTATTTAACCTTTGCTGGAGGAGCGGAATTGTACCAGGTGACTGGTGCAAAGCCGTCATCGTACCGCTTTAAAAAGGAAAGAGGTCACAGCAGGACTGCAAAAACTACCGAGGCATTAGCTTGCTCAGTATCGTCGGCAAATTGTATGCAAAAGTTTTGATTACGAGAGTGACGGATGAAACTGATAAGAAAATATGGGATGTACAAGCGGGTTTCAGGAGAAGAATGGGATGTATGGATCAAGTATTTTCCTTGCGAAACATAGCCGAAAAATGTTTGGCCAAAAACTAAAAGGTCTATTGTGCATTCGTGGACTTGGAAAAGGCTTATGACAGAGTAGTGAGGAGTGAGTTGTGGTCAACATTGTCTATGTATGGAGTGCGCGGCAGTCTGATACGAGCATTGAAATCACTCTACGAGGGTTCCAGTGCTTGTGTCAGAATAAACGGAGCTGTCACAGACTGGTTTAGCATCGAAAAAGGTGTTAGGCAATAGGCAGGGGTGTGTGGCATCACCGGGCCTGTTCAATCTATTCATGGATAATTGTTTGACAGATTTGAAAGAGAGTATATTGTGTGGACTAAGAATGAATGATTTAACCGTCAAATGCCTCCTATACGCTGATGATCAGGTTTTGTTAGCATCATCGGAGGAGGAGTTGCAAGCGATGGTTAATATTATGCATGATGCTTTGAAAAGTAAAGGGATGAAAGTGAATATAAGCAAGACGAAAATAATGGTTTTTAAAAGAGAAGAAAGAATGACAGTCGAAGAGAGATTGGAACAAGTGGAAGAATTTGTGTACTTGGGATCAAAGTTTACAAGAGATGGTAAGAATGATAGTGATATTGAGCGAAGAGTGTTAGCAGGAAATTAAGTGAATGGGGCACTACATAAATTTGTGAGCAGTCAGAAAGTGTCCAAAAAGGCACGACTGGCTGTGCACAGGGGAGTGTTGGTGCCTACGCTTATGTATGGTAGTGAATGCTGGGTATGGCAGAAGAAGCATGAAAGTAAAATTAATGCTGTGGAAATGAGAAGTCTGAGAAGTATGATTGGAGTGACTCTGATGGACAAAGTGGAAAACAGCGTGATAAGGGAACGACGCGGAATGGTAGAAGATGTAGTGACAAAAATAGAGAAAGGAATGCTTAGATGGTTTGGACATCTAGAGAGGATGGATGAAAGTAGATTTACGAAACAGATTTATGGTTCTAGTGTGAGTGGACCAGACGGTAGGGGTCGACGTAGACGGACGTACCACGATCAAATCGAAGACGTCTTAAGGAAAGGTCAAGTCAAGAGTACCCATAACCGGAGAGCATGTATGAAGCAAGTCATGAAAGTAGAATAAGCGAAAGAGGTGTGTCAGGATCGTAGCATGTGGAAAGATGTAGTCTCTGCCTACCCCAACGGGAAAAAGGCGTGACTGTATGTATGTATGAGTACCTACGGGCTGGACGCATTTCGTGGTAGGTGCATGGTTTTTCATCTTAACCTGTTTTGGGACATTTAAACTTTAAAAAAAGTCGTTCAGTTATATTGATAACAATTGTTACGTAATTTCCAAGTATCTAACTATTTTATTTTAGATTTCCGCATAATGGATAGCCGTCTTTTTAAATCAAATAAAGTCATCAGTATTTTTAATGTAGTTAATCAAAGTATCATTAATGTCTTACGTCGTTTATATCATCTATTATTATGACAAACTTACTGCAAAGAAATTGTGCTTAACTTTGTAAAGTTATCTGGTAACCCCTTAAGTCCTTGTGCTAGACATGTGAAAATGAAAATATGTCCAAAAAGTAATTTTACTTCACCAGCATAGCAGTATAGTTATATTATAAGAAATTTTGTCATACTCTCATTGCTTTGTATTATGTGTTATCAGTAAGTTTAAATAACAAAGAAAGTTTAACTTCACGGCATTTAAGTAAATTTAACTTTCTCTGAAATGAGGTCACATTACTTATCCACCACTTATTTCCTAAAAGAGCCTTTATAGTATCATACAGGATATTAATAAAAATAAAACAATTAAAAAGGTTTACATATCAAGTTATTTGATCAAAATCGGATCATAAATTAAAAAGATATGATTTTTTTTATAAAAACAAAAAATTAAAATGGCTTTATCTCGAAATGGCTTTTTGGAGCTCCAGTAATTTTGCCTTTCCAGTGACGATATATTTGTGTTTTGTTTTCTACGAACCGTGAAGTAGCTAGCTCGATATAAACCAGAGTACAAACACTATTCAAGCTTAAATAACTAATCTCCGGAGCTCTTATAATAACTTTAAAAGGTAAGTGTTCTCTACAACTTTTTCTAATGGCCATTTAAAGCATGCTCTCTGAAAATAGTTTCTAATCTAATAGATCCGTAAGTGGGTGCCGTAACTAAATTATCGGACACACACCCTTATTACATTACTTAGGGGAGCTATTTTAAGAAGAGGGTGTCGGGCGGGACGGAGGCCAGACTTTATACCACCTTTGTACAGCTTCTATATACAGCTATGTTCGTTATAGCCGTTGCAGACGTAATAGTTGAGTTACCGAATATGCGATCAAGCAGTAGATTGTGCATTTCTTGGTCATGTGGTTCGAAGGTGCTAAACTAAATCATCAATGGACCATCATCGTGGTGCATCGTCTCAATGGAACTTAAATTAGAAACGAGACATTTCTATTGTAATCGATTTTTGACCAAAAAAAAACATAGGTACACTCGAATTGAGAACATTCTCCTTTTTGGGAGTTGGTTAAGAAAAGGGGCTTTGATTTCTATATCAAAACAATTTATTTTTGGAGCCAATTGTTACATCTGTACAAAGTCCAAAAAATATGTGTATGAATAGGTACAGTTGCTATTTTCTCTACACACTCAGACCTTTTATGTGTAAAAAATGTAGGTATCCCACCTAAATTCGTAGCATGATGATACACGTGTCTTTATAGCTCGTATCAGGTCATGAGCGGTGGCGGCTGAGTAGTAATCTGGCACTTTACAGGCCAGCGCCAGCGAGTTCGAAACCTTGGGCCCGCACTATCATAAGTTTCATATGCGGATTTCCTTCGCTCCGTGCTTCTGGTGGCACGTAAAACCGTCGGTCCCAGTTGTCACCGATGTTGGGTGCTCTGCCAAACTGACACCAAAAGCTTGTTCAAGAATTAACAACAGCACAATGAAATCAATCACCAGTTGATTCCAGTAAATCCAATCCAAGAACGTCGACGACGACTACGACGAGGCTGTTTCCTCCAATTCCAGAACAATGGATAAATAGTTAAAGACGTTTCTTTTTTAACAACAAGTGTCTTTGGGGTGTTTACTGTTTATATGATGTGTTCGGGCCGATGTTCAAAATTATATATTTTGATATTGGTTTGTGCGCGAATTAGACCCGTTTTTAGCTAGTTAAATGTTGTCTGTTCGCGAAAGTTTAAGAACTTACAAGCAAGTAATTTTGAGCGTTTATGGACCATCGAGTACTTACTATAAGGAGCGATAGTACGTAACGGGATAATACGCGATCGCGTCATATGCTCGTTTACTTATTGGTCAATAAAATTGTATTATTTAGGAACTTAGAAAAATGACATGTTGAAGTAAATATACACTCTCGTTCTTTTAAATTATTTTTACAATCTCCAAAACTTGGTACCACATCCGAAAGCACACTGGCTTCAATATTTGGCTTTAATAATACTATATCTATATAGGTATATAAGGTACGTTTTGTGGTCGGTATGTAGGATAGCTTTGAACATTAAGGGACGTTGCCATCTTTTATCTTTACCGACTCAGTTTCCGGGGCAAGCTAACCAAATGACCGGGGATTTCGGCCTGTCCTAGTCGATTAAATTACGTTAACCCTATCTAGAACTGATTAATTTATCCAGGCGAGGAATTCGTGGCTGGCCGAGCAAGATGGCGGCTAGAACATCACGGTAAGGCAAAATTCATAGTTGGGATTGGAACCCAGAACTTAGACCATCTCTGTCTCTGCGTGAACTTCGCTCAAATTCAGTTACCGTGCGTTATCTTCCCGATTCCGGTTATTTATATCGGTTTTATAACTGGTTTATCACGTCTTGTGTCTTATTTTCAGACAGGTTTTCTGGTTTGACAGGACAGGACATAACGATTAGACCGCTTTTGGTAGCAACTGCAGAAGAGATTGCGGGAGAAAATGGCAACTGGCGGCTTAGTTTGGCGTATAATAATCGCAATGGTCAAACTAAGTTAAGTGCGGAATATTGAAGCCAGATGCTGCCAAACCAATATAGGCATAATCAGCTTTAGATTCGAACAAGTAGGTATGTTTCCAATTTAGCTTAACGCTCCCGCATACTTCTTTTTAGAACCTGATGTGATCTATTGCCACGGCGACATGGGAAAATTACTTCTTCCTGTCTTCGGCTACTGTGGGGAACAATCACTTCGGTTGAAAGACGAATATGCATATAGGACCTTACCACTTCTTTAGCAGCTGGCCTGTGACGTCGCCGCTGCCGACAGTCTGTGGGATTCTATTGAGTGATGATCTACACTCATCTCGAAGGGTGATATAAAATCACGTGCCCAGTCCAGTTTCCACTATGATATGATTTCCCTTGGTTCCAAATTCGACGATTTTTCATTTCGTTATTTCTCGATTTTTTTTCTCTCGAATATTCCGTCATCATATTGGTACTGAGTGGTCTTCGTAAAATATATTGGAGCTGCTAAACCTATCGTAATTTTTTATCAAACTTATTGAAAATTAATATAATAAGTAAAAATATTTCTAGTTATGTAGGTATAATTTTACGTACATTCCATTGCCGCATAGCATTTGAACATTGGCCCAGAATACAGAACGATAACAGTAACTGTATTACCGACTATTGCTTAGAACTTAGATGATAAGCATCTCAAGACGGTAAGAGCAACTTACAAGTAAAAAATAAACCGGTTTTCGATGCACATCGTAGGTATTTTCTCATGGTTCAAAACCGGTACAGGTCGGTAGGTACGAATTAGGATGACATTACATATTTGTCGATATTTATAGGTACCTAGGTACTACATACTATATAATAGTTAGGTAAGTATTATTTTTGTTAAGTGGCCAAGATAAGGCCTATAAATAAAATTGGATAAGAATTTCTTATAATGCCTAGGTCCTCGCTTCTTAGAAGAAAAATAAATTATTTCAGTCAGTACCTACTTAATTACTCTCTTCTACTTCTTACTGCGGTACCTACTTGTATTAGCATATTGAAATCAAAAACACTAGGTATAGACATACCTAAAATACTAAGTATACGCGTAAGTTGGAATAAAGAATGATTCACACGCTTAAGTTAAGGCTGGACACAAACAGGCAAAAAAACTAGGCAAACTTACCTTTGTCTAAAGAGGGCCGTTATCAATCAGCATTCTTTGAATCCGAAAAGAAACCACAGCACTCTACTGATACCACATAATATTATTTTATGACCAATACACATAATACACAGCGACAATGTAACAATTTCTTGTTCACCCGATGAGATGAATCACCGAAGAATGCACTGATACACTCACAGAATTACCAGTTCAACCACTTTAACTAACACAAAACAGCACTTCGTCGAGTTATTTTCGTTTTTCGAATAGATTTCGCTACTTTTATCCGTAATTTTCGATTTACTTCAAAAGTTTTCGAGGAAATCGCCGCGAGCGACACGAGAGCGCGCTCAACAACCCCGCGTCTGACTGATCCGATTGCTTACTCCGCGCTCAAGTATAACCTGGCGATATCAAAGATGCCCACGCTGCCCAAGGCGCGGAGCAAACTGTTGCGCTCCCGTACTTAGCACGGTTACCGCTCAGTTATAAACAAAGTAGTAAACTTTTCTTGAACACTTCTTATGTTACATTACGTTTGTTTGGGGTTGTGTAGACTAAATTACGAGGCTGTGCGTGTTTTCAAGTTAGTTTGGATCGTCAATAAAGATTTCTGTTTAATTTTAAGTCACGCACCGTGCCTTATTTTAAATAAACCTGAAGTTGGCCACAAAACTAACAGTGAAGTGCAGTGCAGTGACAGAAAGTGCGGCTAACTTCACACTCTTCGCGATAAGGAGAGTCCACACATTGCTAAGTTAAGTTTTCAAGTTAGGTATAAGTGTGAGCAGGGAATCGCATGAACAAGTTTATCAACTTGTACCGTATTAGTTTCACAACTAAGCAGAATGGAATAAGTATGGTCATGCGAGTGGCATTGTGTAATGTACCTACATCTCAGTCATAAATTATATCCCAGCAAAGAAGCTTTTTAATTATGTACCTACCTAAATTAAAGTAGCAGGCGATCTAAGCACCTACTCTGATGTCCGTTGCGGGCGCTTTTAGTGTTTTATGTAGGTACCTATTTAAAGTAGGTATAGCAAGTGTTCCTTCAGGCTACGGAGTAGGTGTTTTCTACACTGCTATAAGTCGCACTGAATACTTAGCTATGTGTGAACGCGCCATAAAGGAGAGGGCTGAACCTACCTGCGTTACTTGTTTTTTGTGAATCGTTTTTTGTTCGGAATATTTTCTATAATAATAAACTCCGACAGCTGATAAGTTCGTAATAGATGCGCTGTACAGTGCACAGATTTTAGAAAGTTAAATGATTTAACATTACATTTCATATTGGTAGTTTCGTCGTGTAGATCTTATTTATAGATGGCGCGATTATTGGGCTATTATTTAGTAGGTAGGTAGTGTTGGTAATTAGATAGGTAGGTAAAAACACCATGGATACTATACTAATAGTGAAGGAAACGAGAAAATCATGTTGTTTGATCTGGATATAAAGATTTTTCTTTGTAGTGTGCTATCCGTAACTGTAGTTGCGAGGGGGAATCGGATAAGTGTAGACCGGTTATCGGTTACGTGGCCTCTTAGGCGATGAGCGACGTCGAAGTGTGAGGTTGTGCGTTCGATTCCCGCACAGGGCAAAGATGTGATATAATACAGATACTATTATACTTACGTATAATTGCACTGTCTGTCATTATTTGGGATTATATTAGTCATATTTTTACATAGGTAAGTAAATAGGTATGTCTACTTATCTACTCAGGTATGTTTACTACTATTTTCCTAAAATAAAAATACTTTATCAGTTGGTACCTAATCTGTTCCAGTCATTACAACGCAAGGGTATTTCAATAACTTTTTTTTATCGCAGCCGTAGGTCTGTATCGGATTTCTCAAAACGTTTTGTTAGCGAATAAGTCTGAGTTTCTATTGTTGCGTCCATTTAACATTTCTCAAAAACAATAACTAAGTTTTTAGGGTTCCGTACCCAATGGGTAAAACGGACCCTATTACTAAGGCTACGGTGTCTGTCCGTCCATGCATATGTCTGTCTATCTGTATGTAGGTATATGTAATTATATGTCTGTCTGTCCGTCTGTCACCAGGCTGTAGGTATCTCATGAACCGTGATAGTTAGATAGTTAAAATTTTCACAAATGATGTAGTATTTCTGTTGCTGCTATAACAACATTAAATAGGTACCTACGTACCTACTGAATAACAGAATAAAATAAAGGCTCGATATCGTGATTATTTTTTGGCGTTATAATATAGATAATGGTACCTAAGCAACTAAAGATTATTAGAGCCTGGATGTGTACGGAACCCTTCGTGCACGAGCTTGACTCGCACTTAGCCGGATTTTTATTTGGGTTTATGGCATAGTTCTAACTAACCATTAATCTAGCGAATGAATTTGTGTCGTTTCTCGATTTTAATAATAATTTGTATTGTGTTCTTTCTGTTCATTCATGATAATGTTTCGCATTCTGAATATTAAATCATGTCAAAATCTACTGAAATTAATTAATATAAATATACTTGCCTACCTACCTACTTACCTTACACAGTCGCCATTGTAGGAAATAATTTAATTCATCAAAATGTAGGTTCATAAAAGCAAAATTATTTTGTTAGGCACGTGAAATTAATAATCAATTGTAAGCAAACAGTCCTACCGTCCTATGAAACACGCAGTGGTTTATAGGTTAACAGGGGTTTTTTTTGCAATTGGAAACCACAATCACCTTTCATTTAATTAACATAACATTTTATGTTTTTACTGTTATTCTTCTCTTTATTCATGAGATTTAAGCCTCCTTTCCACGGACCAGTAGCTGCGGACAGTGAAGGACAGAGTAACTCGGTCCGTGAAACAAAGAACAGGCAGCTCCAACTATGGCAGTACAGTTGACAACAGAACCTACAGTTGCTGGCTACCTACCCACCCAGATTTAGTTCCGCGAAAACCTAATGCTTAGTTGTTTGATTTAGGTTCGATCCTTGCGGTAGGAATAAGGTATGATGTGCTTAGGCCTAGGGAAACGCGCAGTCGCGCACAACTATACAAACGCCTAAACTTAGGTACGTACCGAAGTAATTACCAAGGTATTCTTTAATTACAGTGTTCTGAAACGCTAACGCCTGACAAAAGTGCCATAGCAGTGCTATGTCACGCTATATTGCGCTACAGAACAGCAGGCGCTTCGTCACGGTGATCACGGAACACTAGGTGATTTGGCAGTGATGTTCTACGATAACATGAATAGGTCCAGCAGAAAACGAATGTGCCTAGATATCTGCTTTTTAAAATACTTATCTCTGTTTGAAACCGATTTCAAAATAGGAGGAGGTTCGCATTTTTATATTTTCATGGAAAAATCGAGATGGAAGGATGGAGGATGGAATCGATGGAAGAATACGAGAATTCCAAAACTCCTAAGAAGTTTCAGGATATACCTCAATCATCTACCACTTTACTGAATCGTGACTTTGACTGTACACTGACTTGACCATGAAGTTCTAGCTGTAATGCGACTTTTCTATAGTGAAAATAATTATGTACC
The DNA here is from genome assembly GCA_905147375.1 of Hylaea fasciaria. NCBI lineage: Eukaryota > Metazoa > Arthropoda > Insecta > Lepidoptera > Geometridae > Hylaea > Hylaea fasciaria. The sequence continues at coordinate 8,578,128 of LR990211.1, read as the reverse complement.
TACCTACCTACTTATAACTTGAAATAGGTATATTTTGTTTGTCCTACCTATTCGACACTGGGTAAATGAAAAATCCATGCGAAGCCAAATAAAGCACACGTCATAGAGGCAAGTCATGTTAATGTACATCTATCAGTACAGCAGGTGACATAGGGGACAGTACCGAGATAGTCGATTAAAGTGGTTTTAGTGTTCCCAGATCAAAGCTTTACTCGAAACTCGAGCTTTACTGGGAGTAGCAAACAAATCGCGTCACTAAAATAGATACCTACCTACCTAGGTAGGTATAGGTTTTTTCCAAAACGCTTTCTTTTTTATGCTTTAAACAATGACTACAATATAGGTAGTTGGTACAGTTGAATCTGTCATTGGTTTTATAATATAAAAATAACTAGGAAGTACGGCCAATCTAAGCCGTGTATGTTTACCACCTGCGATTAAGTAGGTATATTGTTGCTTTAGACGAGGTAAGATAAACACCAGCCCATAAAATTAAAGTAACCTACTTATCATCAAAAAAGGCAATTTCGTTTTTTTATATTGATCATGCAAACAGAACTACCCTCAGCTGATACTAGGCCCATGGAACTACCGGATTCAATTTCCGTTGTATCCATTGTCTCATATTTCCGTTTCAATTAACTTTAGCACTGTGTCTGAAGTTCTGATGACAATCTGGTCTGTTATCAAAGACAGTACGTAGCCCTTAAAAGAAAAGTAGTTTGAATCTTTATAGAAGGGTCATCCGCCATCATAGGCAGTAAAGTAAACATTAATACGAACCGACAAGACAAAATACAGGCTTCTTATTTATTTCCACCGATCCTGAACACTGTGATTGATCTGGATCCTTTCACTGAGAATGTGGTTCAGTTCCTTAAGCGAGCGATTGAAAAAAACGCTCGTGTAATTGTAGTGTGATTGTAATGACGTGTTGAGACGTCCATAAAATTTAGTTTGCTGTCAAAACAAAACTACTTTCTATCTCGCTTATGATGCATTATTTATCTTGTGGGTCATCATCATCATCATCATTATCATATGGAAGACGTCCACGAGTAGTTGCTAGCTGTTTCTATCCAGCCATTGCCCGCAACTGGCACCAGTTTGTCAATCCACCTTGGCGGGAGCCGTCCTATGCTACGTCTTCTGGTCCTGTTTGTTTGTCGTGTGGATTGTGCTAGCCTCTAGCGGCAGATTTTATCAGGCCGCCAGTGGGCCTCTGACGTGGCTTACCGATTGCTAGCAATCGATAACAACCGGCACCGAACTGGGTGCCCTCCGAAGCACATAGCGATGGAAAACCGAACATAACTTATGAAGAGTCATGGGCCGAGGATCGAACCCGATACCATAGGATTCTAAAGCACTTAGAACACATGTACCTAACCGCTCGGCCACCATCTCATTTTATTCTACTACCCCCCAATTTTCCGCTCCCGCTCCGCTTACCACCAAATCCGCTGCCCAATCAGGGCCGCCCCAGGGACTCGTCAGCTCGTAATTTAGGCGCCCCCAAATGTAGATTTTTCACGTAATTTATGCCCTTATCTACCTAAATCGAAGCTTCTGAATATCAGAGGGTGCGTGTTGTTTTAGGGGTTTATACGCCCACATACTGGTAGCAAGATGTGGCGTGGGCACCGTGTATTATATGTTTTTTTTATGTTACTGAGTGGCGAGTCGAGCAGGCATAGGCAGTATTAGGCAGGTTACCTGAGAGACACCTGCCCAGTTGTAATTTCATCCAGAAATGTGCATTCCAAAATCTTGCGCGGCGTTGCCTGCCTAGTCAACCTAAGACATCTTTTCTCTAAGTCAGAAATTGATTCCTTTTTCGCTAGAAACAATGCCTTCTCAAAGCAGAACACAATAATTATTTTTAGTTGTTTTAACTTAATTAACACCTACCTGCCTTTGTTAAAATTGTTAAAAACAAATATACGGGTTTATCGCAATGATTATCGGAAAACAATATTCTTGTTTTACTGGCTATCTTTTTCGATATCCATAAAGTTTGAGAGCCGTTTTTTTATGAAGTTTTTACTGTCAAAGAGGAAAAAGCTTAAAATTATAAGAGGTACTAAAAAAAGTTTCACCATTCCTTTATTGCCTAGGCTTTAGCAAATATAGTTATGTAGGTAATGTTACATCTCACTGTATGTAGGTAGGCACACTTGGTTTCTCATGAATTTCTGTACTCCAAAACTAATGTTAACGGTACCTACTAGGTTGGTATGCATCGGAAAATATGTAAGTATTTATTTTTATTTATACCTGTATAATTTTAGGCAAAAATCTAAATTATTATATAATTATGTTATTTTCTAAGTCAGGCTTGTCAGGCTGCCTGCAAAAGATCTACAACTTAATACGTTACAGAGGTACCTACTGAAATAATAAGTCCTAATTTCAGCACGTTCCCAAAACTTTGATAAGGGTCCCTCCTACAACATACTCGAACGTGCTATGGTTGCCACATTTGAGAAAATTTATGTAGGTTTTCGTAAAAAAAAAACAATAGTTATTCTTCTAATGTACGGCGGAAAAGGTAAAAACTATAAAAAACTATAAAAACTAAAAAACTATAAAAAAAAACTATAAAAATACATTATTAGTTTATGGCTCATGGGAAAGTTACCTCTACTTTAGATGGGAGATTGTACCTTAACTTGCATACACTAATTATTTATCAAAAAATCAAGGTTTACGACATAGCTCTCAGGGTTTGCAAGCTGAAGTGGCAATGGGCAGGCTACATCGCTCGTAGAACTGACAACCGATGGGGAAGACAACCGAAGGTTCTAGAGTGGCGACCACGGACTGGAAGACGCAGTGTAGGTAGGACTCGCACTAGATGGGCCGACGATATCAAGAGTCGCAGACAGCCGGTGGATGCAAGTGGCAAATTGTCGTTCGGTGTGGCGGTCCAAAGGGGAGGCCTATGTTCAGTAGTGGACGACTTCAGACTGATGTTGATGGTGATGGTGAATTATTTAGCTTAAATTACGTCTACACGTTAATCTTTGTTAAGCTACCGACATTCAGCAACAGACTGCGCTTTTTGCTAAACATTTTGGGTAGGTACCTAATAAATTTTTATACGAGAAAAAGTGTCAACCCTGCTAAACGGTCTCTTACCGAAATGAGACAGGTAATCTGACACACCCTCGTCAGATTTCGGTTAAATAAATATAGCCATATGAATTACCCTTGATAAATGTTTTTGGGCAAAATCATATGAAAATACGGATAAAAATCGCAACATGAAACTTGAGACGTGATCATAAATGTCGCTACTTTAACATTGTTTTTTTTTAATTAAACGTAATTTACAGTGTAGCATTTGGCCTCTATCTCACCTGTACTCCTAGTTTTTACTAGCTAGAAATAGTACGCGTCAACTAGCACTTCTGTATGAGGATCCTGTACAGCGCCCCTACCGGCGCGTTTATGAACGAAAAATCTTCATACAAAGAGCTACTTGACGCTTACTATCTCTAGCTAGTAAAAACTCATACTCAGGACACATGTGACCGAAGGGGGTGAACATGCTCAGCCTAGAATGGGGTACGTTGGCTCTCAAGAACCGATGCCGGAAGGAATATGCATGCATGATGAATGCGTAGTTACTACTCTGAATAAGTTTAATGTTACTGAGACGCAAGGCGTTTCGTCGAATCGTTTGCAGATGGTAAGCGCCCGGGCCCTGTTTACAATAGCACGGTGGTGGTGGTTGGCATTATTTAAGACACAGAATTTTAGTTCTTATTGCATTTACCGAAATAAATGCTTACCTACTTTAATTTGACTTCTTAGAGTGTTCTAAGACTCTTCTTAGACTTTTAAACATGGGGTTTGATGCCGATCTTGGTAAGCACGCGGTTTACTTTCGCTTGGATATGCTTGTATTTAGATATGGGGTCATCCCATACGGTGTCATGAATTTCAGGACAGTCGTCGTGATTGTTCGGGCATCGTGAACGATAATGGTGTAGTCTGCAAACGATTTCAATAATTAATAATAATAATATAAAGTATTTATTGCAAGCAATAGACCCATGGCAGTACACAAAATAGTATACCTAAATAAATTTAAAATATTATAAATTCACCTACATTATGAAATAAATGATTGAATGAATGAAACTGTGTTAGTAGGTTTATACGTCAGTGCCTACCACCCAGTAATTAGACAGTATTGTTACAGCTTCGCCCCAAGATCCTATATGACCCGTTTATCGCTCAGTTAGTTCAGTCCTCGGATCACACGCCGCAGTACGTAGGTTCAAAACCAGCTGACCTCAGAAGCTGAGCTTGAGCTTCTCACGAACGAAACTTCGTTAAAAACTTTAGTAGTAGGCACTAAAATACCCGCCTGGAAAGCTACGTAAATCTTTCACCAAATCCATATACGAGTATATCGGGGTGTTTCCAGTCCCATTGTAGGCTGAGCATGTTCATCACCTTCGACCCCATTGTTGAGATAGCTCTGTCATAGTTAAAATTAGTCTACGCTGAAAACTGAAACACTATCTCACCTCGCTACAGTTTCGTTGACATGCCGCATCCGACATCCGCGCGAGTCGCAGTACATCGGGTAATGGTTGTGCATTGCTACTACTGAAGACGTGTTGTGGAACGATTTTATATTTTGACCTGAAGAAAGAAGTCAAATAAAAAAAAGAGAAGTAGAGAAAAAAGAGTGAAGAAGAGAACGAACAGAGAGAAGGGGAAAGAAGAGTGACTAATAACGAGGATATAATAAAAACGAGGATATTTCCAAGCTTTCCTACTATTTTTTTTATCGAGTAGTTAGTATTTATATGCTCATCCTAATAATGATATCGGATGCTCATCATTACTATGATATTTTAGCACTGCTGCAACCGCCGTGATCATCATTTGATTCAAGTCAAAGAACATGCAATGAGAATCACTGAAAAGACCTCGCAACCGACCTCTTGACATGGCTTAAAGACTGCTAACAACCAGCACGAGTTTTGAAGGTTGTTGAATGAAGCATGGAGCGCGCATAACGACGCTATCTCTAATTTATACTAGCTCTGCTCCACTGCAAAGACTCTATAGCACCTTCTATCTTGAATAGAGGCTGTGGGAGGTTTGTCTGATAATATACCTTGTGGTTTGGGCTTTCTAGTCATCCACAGATGCCCCAGTATCTTTAAATAGGCTGGTGCTGCCAGATCTCGTTGTGCAGAATCCAAGAAGTAGTACATCCGAAAAGCCATCCCGTCCAGCCCCTCTGTTCCGTTTGTCTCTTTAGCTATGATTTGTTGCCAGGTTTCGCAGCTGAAAAGTACGTAACGTAATGGTCATGAACACATACTTATTCATGAACATAGATACCCTACTAGGGAACGACAAGAATCCGGTGCCTTCACCCACTCAGTGGTTAAAATGGCTTGCTGCCATAGCCAAAGAGGCATATTGGATGGTTAAAATTAAACCACAAAGTGTCCACCTGTCAAGCAGATATTGCGTCATTTAGTAATAGCGTTGTAAATGTGTGTTAAAACAAGGCATAATATTATGTATTTAATAATGAACTTTAATGCACTGTGATAAGTTGTTCAAAACAAGGCATAGGTGCCGTTTACGGGTGGGCGATCGGGGGTCTACGTTCTATTTTGTTCGCAGGGTTAGGTATATGGCGTTCTGAACGCTATCTTGGTCTCGCTTGGCATCGACTAGGTCGTTGGACGTCCTAAGAAACTCTAACAGAAACGGGGTAACTATCTCATGGGTGATCGAAGGACCCATTCTTCTGATACCCTTGCCTTGGAATGCAGCGATGCAGTCATCGTTTTCGAAATGTATTTCTTTTTACCTGCGTGGCACGATCATCTCGTCACTGTCGATGGGTGCTACCCACTGGTAGGCGTGAATGGAGCGGTACAAGCAGTCGTTTAGCGGCAACAGCTCCCTCCTGTAGTCATGGAAGTCTTGACTCGACGGGGTGAAGTGGGACCTGAGTTGTGGTGCGTGGGCGAACTCTGTGACGTCAGCAAACCCGGTGGACGCGTAGTAGTCTAGTACTCGTCGAGTGTTTGGGTGCGACTGAAAAAAAAGAAGCATTTTGTCAAACGACATAACTACCGAAAAATCCCTTTATCTATAAAAACGACAAAAAAATAATGTTTGTTGTATGGGAGCCCCCTGAAATATTTATTATATTCTGTTTTTTAGTATTTGTTGTAATAGCAGCGACGAATAAACTATCACAATTCATAAGATACAACCTAGTGACAGACGGACGGACTGACGGACAGCGGAGCCATAGTAATAGCTAATGTCCCATTTTACCCTTCGGTTACGGAACCCTAAAAACCTACGAGCAACCGTCAAGTCGAAGGTCAGTTGCAGAGTCTCTTCACAGCGTTCCTTGCTTTGAGATAGCATTTGTAACCGCATCACAGCGCAGAGCTAAGGGTCGAATTACAGTCCAAGATAGAACTTCCCTAAGCAAAGCTGGCTGATGAGTCCTTCCACAACTTGAGTTCTCTCATTGAATGCTAACTTACTTGCACCTCAAAGACGAAGAGTTTGCTAGCACCAAACTCCTTGATGAACTCTATCCACTCGACGAGCTCTGCAGACAAGTCCTCTCGGTAGTGCAGCCATTTCAGGCAGACGCTGATCTTGGTGGTATTGAGGAGAGGTGGTGGCTCACCTGCACGTGGAACACCCTATACAAACACATTAAAAAGTATTAGCCATTGCTATTTTGGCAGAATGGGGATTAAAATTCTCAACTGCCCCCTTACTCTCGCCAAGGGGGCAGATGATAGTTAAAATTCTCAACTGCCCCCTTGCATGATGGGGAAGTAGGTAAGGGGGCCGTTAGGAATATATCGAATTTTCAGTTTAGTCTACCTATTTTGTGAGATCATAAATCGCAGTGTTTTGTTTGACTGAGACATGTTTTTAACAAGTGATGACGCGCTGGTCATTTCTTTGATGGTCACCGCCACGAGACAATTCGCCTTTTGAAGTAAATGACAGTTTGAGAACTATTGTGGTTAATTTGAATTTATCGAACTAATTATACTTATGAAAGTGAGCATGTTGCTGCTACACTGTAAGCTTACTATTGTAAACTGGATCTACAAACAAATAAATACATTTAAATGACGCTATCCAAGCGTGTTGCATTGCGATCCACATTGATGTTGAATGATTAATTGATGCTGCAATTAATTCATTGTTTGATAGATCGACTGACTGACTGATTGATTGACTGGGAATGATAATTTTGTTACCTGTACATTGAGCACATTCGTCGGCGTCCCACACATCTGATCAGGCCTGACCACGCTGACAGCCGACGGCGCTTGCTGCTCCTCCGGAGGGTGGCGACGGGCGCTGCAGGCTAGGATGTACGGCTCGTTGACACCATCTATGTGGCCAGCCCATTCTAGAGCCCACCCATAGGTGAACCTTGCGGGGACAGTTCTGGGACTGTTTTCGCCTTCATACCTATGATTATATTTGAAGCTGTAATCCTTATATCTGTATTAAATTGTTGAGTATCGCTCGGTTGTCAGTTAGCGCTTGTCAGTTAGCGCGACCGCATCCGGTTTCACAGACTAATTAGCTACTCGTTCTGTCTACCTCTTATTTCTTATTATTACTACGCGGCGATCGCGATATCGAGGCTGAATGAGTCTGGTGTAATAAGGGCTTTAGAAATCAGAAAATTAACGACGCTGCAGCCTCATGCTGTTTTTTGGAACATACGGTAGAATAGGCATGTTTTACAGAACTATTAGAAAAACATACTTATTTGTTAAATTTTACAGGCATGCTCACCGAAAAGCAATAAAACGTTAAGACATTGGACTTTGTTAACGACATCTGTGGCCTAACAAAAACCACCAATCAGGAATCAAGACGGTGTTCCCTCTACAAGTTCCACAACTCTGTTTTACCTCAAACAGCAAAATTAATAACGTAAATTTTTCGATAGCTTACTAATTGAAGGTTAATTCGTTGTTATCAAATCAAGCAACTGCCATAAAACATAACATTTCATGTCCCAATTACGATACCGTGCACAACTGCACACTATGTAATTTGACTGATTAAAATCAACATTTTTAGTTTGGATAATGACGCTTTAGAAGAGGGGCCTCTTCTAAAGCGTCATTATCCAAACTCCAGTAGTAGGCAATACAGACTGCTGGTGATGATGAAGCGCTTAAGTTACTGACCAAAGTTGGCACATCAGCGCTGGCAGCGGAGCCACGTCACAGTATATCAGCACCCGTACCAGGGGCTCAGGGAACCGATCATCCCAATACGCCCCGTACACATACACGCTTCCGCCCACCACCGGCAGGTGCTGCCACGAGGCCACCGCGTAATGGATGTCCTCCAACCGAGTTAGATTGCTACACGATATCTGGTTGTACCTCTCAGGGTAAAGGCGACGATGCTCCCAGTATTTGTGAGGTAGTAACCTGGAAAAAATAGATCAAGAGATCTAGGGGCTTCTGTTTAGGTCCTCAATTTGAACGCAATAAGCCGTCATAGTAAGCCCCCTGATCTAAATTATGCATCTAAGAATCTGGGTGTCTTTAATTCCCATGAAAGGTAAAGATGCCGTACATCCAGCTAAACACACAGTTGATTTATATTCGCCAAGAGAGTCAAGATAGATTCCGTTAGAACTGTTTTAGTTAGCCACTAACCCCACGATAGGAAAGCATATTATGCTTCCCAATTCCTCCTACTTATTAATCTGCTAGATCAGCAAACTGTGTTATCGAATCATCAAAGTCTAGGTGGTTAATAGAGTCACCACGACTTTTCATGGTTGACATCGATATGGGAATACTTCGTTTCCGTTCTCTCGAATATAACCTGATAGTGAATGCTGGGGATTACAAGTAGTGACTGGGAAAGGCATAGTGGTTCTCAGTATTAGAGTATTTGGTAGAACTCACCTCGAAGGAGTCTGTAATTGTGGTTGAAGTGGTCGTCGAAATGGAAAGGACTGTATAGTGGCAGACAGTGAATTAGGTATTTGAAGCCACAGGACTGCAAAGCCGCTTACTAGAATGACTATGATGAAAGCCAGACGTATTGTTCGTCGCTGAAATCCCATCGTCGTATGCTGAAATCAGTACAAACTATAAATAAACATTATTAACTAGCTAAAAACGGGTCTAATTTAACATAAATTAATTACAAAATATATATTTTTGACATACCTCGACGTTTTGGCCGAGTTACATCGACCGTGGTCACGAGAAGAGAAGAGAATGCTGGTATCACCGTCTGGAGCGGCAGCTGTTGTTTCAACTACCCACAGTCAGTAGAAACCGACTGGAAAAAAGGTGTTAAAGACGGAAACAGTATTTCACGGGGGACGACCACAGTTCAGGCCACCCGTGGTAGATTTGGCAATCCTTATTCTGAATGGTACTACGATCAGGACAAATAAACAATAAATTATCGACGTATATTGTGAATTTCGCTGGCGACTGCTTTACCTAATTTCACTTGAACAACTGGTTTGTGTCTCCATTCAGTTTGATTTGAATCACTTTTTCATTGCTTACCAGACTATGCGTAGCACACGTATAATTTGAGCTTTACCAATAGCACTAATGCAGCAAGCAAGGTCTTTTTTGTTTGCAAAACTGTCAAGCAGTGTCTTCGCCTGATCACAGATTACTATATTATAGTTACTACGGCCTGATGCCAGACGTCAGTAAGATAAGGATAAAAAACATTTTGTTTCGGTACTACGAGTACATTATGAAGAAATACACTATTCAACAAATTTGACACATCGTTTTAATTACATCCTTCTTAAAAATATATACTTAACACTATAATATAGAGCCTCTTGAATCAACTGTTCCACTTATTTGTTCACGTTTAGGAAAATATCTACTTCGAAAAATTAAAATTTAACATTACCTATCCTACTGACTAATTAAGGTATAAGTATGAAAAATATTCTTAAGTATTGGATTTTGGCAGTGCCAGCGGAAATGCCTGCCGCGCCGGAGAAAAAAAACTATTACTGAATTTCAGTAGAAGATAGCGACATTTACCACTATGTATTTTCGTTTTATTATGAAATATCCTATGCATATAAATTATAATTGTATCAAATAAACACTTACTTGATATATAAATGATGCCAGTTGTTTGTTGTTTACATAAATTCCCCAACACGTGCACTTTAGTCACTGAATTTATTCACTTTCAGTTATTACACACCATATCTAATATTATATTTCACTAGTGTGTATATTTACGCACATAATCCACATAAATCACAGATTCCTAGATCGAGTTATCAAATCACAATAACTATTTGTTTACGTAACGAAAACACCACGCAGCCATTTTTTTCACTAATTTTTAGTTGAAACCTGTTAGGTTAATTTTTTACCACTAAACGATCGTAAATATTGTTTATAAGAAGGTTTTACATCTATTATCTGCTCACTGAAACACTTTCATAAGAATTATTTGAAATAAACAATTGAATTATACAAAACTCAAAAATGGACTGCTACCCCATTTTTTTTTGTATTGACATTTTGTCGTGTCAAAATTTCGATACTTTTTTCACATTTCAACACTTCACCATTTCAAAAACAAATGAAAGATAAATAAACTACACTCTTTTACCCGTAATTTGATATAACATTACTTAGCATTGCTTTATTGATGCCGTTTTTATGATTTATTTTACGAAACGCGTCATCAACACAAAGTGCCGTGATATGCAAAATGGCCGACTAAATCACAATTTTTCTTCGCCTTGAACTTCTTTGCGTTCACTCATTCTTCCTAGTTGACCAATCACAACAAACAACCAATGAAATGAAAGGTACACTATCCATAGATTAAATAAAACTTTGACGGAACCGTTTGGTACTGTCAATGTCGAGCAATGAGCTTTTTATTTTGACCTCGCCATTCACGGGCTGCGGTAGTCCGCCCCACACTCGACGGGTTAATATAGGATAAATACGGGAAAGTATCTCAAGAACCTATTACACACATTATTCAATACTTGTTCTATCACAAATAATGCAACCTAAATGGCCGGCATAAACAAAACATCATTCCAAAAAACAGACGTTCTAGAAATTTAGAATATGAGTAACTGTTTTGACAATGCAAGTAGAACAAAATGAGCCTAAATGCAATCAATCTTGTCACTATTTTCTGAGCAGTTCCGTACTTTTCCTTCCATCTCTATCGTCAGCTCTGCTCGTTCAGATCACCACACCATGGTACTTGTGTAACTGTTCTCATCGGAACTTGACAAGGATGCAAAATATATAGGGTCAAAATCACATAGACTAACAGTCTTTCAACAAAAGATTTAAACAAGAGTTCACCAGATGAGTCAACATATTTTCCCCACAAATCGACATCCAACCCTCGCTTTTCCTAACTCAATAACAAATGCACAAGTAAAATAATTAGGAATGCCAGGATTAAGACAACGCGAGTGATAGACATCGATATTCTCGAACGAAATTTTAGGAATATCTGTGTAACTCTGGCCTAAAATTTTCTGGTAAGACGGTTAATGTTCGTTAGTTGACTTCTCCGATGGCAGATAGAAGTTAAACCTCAGGCTTAATCCCAATGGCGCTGAGTACGCGGTCTACTTCAACTTGCACATGTTTGAATTTAGTGATGGCATCATCCCGCTCCGTGTCATGCACGTCGGGACAGTCTTCGCTGTCATTCCCGCATCGTGACCGGTAATGGTGCAACCTGCAATCAATTGCGGATGCCTTGCTTGTAGGAAGTTGTAGGAAGACAGTGGACTTATCTAGCAAGGATTGGGGAAAGTGGTATATTGTGACAGTGGTGGACAGTAACAAGACCGATGGTAAGCCACACCTTCCCATAACTGTTGCAGTGCCACCCGAACTAAAAAACATGGTCACTTGTTCATTTTGAACAATTGGTTAATTTCTCTTGATGACCATTAACCCTGTATTTTTTTTTAAATTGTGCTGAGTTGAACATAATGTTTGCTTACTATTGTTTAGCAGATGGATATCTGGTTTCAGGATGGTAGTTAGCTCAGTCGATGCTATAGCCCTTCCAAGGATGTTTTCCTGGTTGTAGATGGATAGCATCGGGCTCTTGGGATATTATGACACCAGAATTCAACACTACCCTGTTCGATAATCAGGTAACAACCCACACTGAATCAAAATGGCCGATTCTTTCTTCTCCTGGGAAAATAACTATGATCCAACGGTCAAAAAGTTGCTGATGATGAGTTCCTATATCACAAGAACGTCTCACTCACCGTGCTAAGGTCTCGTTCACATTCCGCGACCAGCAGCCACGCGTGCCACATGATATCGGGTAGTGGTTGTGCATTGCTACAACCGAAGATGTGTTGTGAAATGACTTTACGTTTTGACCTGAAAAATAAGAATGACGTAATGTATCTACGGTGTAGATTCTAACATTGAAACAACTGTAGAATTATTGCTATCACCTTCAAATTTTACAACAACGAATCCCAATCCTTGCACTTTGGGGACGGTGTGGTAGAAGCAATTGGTGGTAGCAATCTGGAACGATCTTGCCAGATTTTTGTCATACATACGACCACTTTGCAGTAACAGTGCGCCATTTTTACCGTTTCTATTAAAAGGGCACATACCTATTGGCTTGGGTGTCTTAGTGCGCCACAAATGCCCCAGTATCTTCATGTAGGATGGCGCAGCGAGGTCGCGCTGTGCAGGGTCAAGGAAATAGTACATGCGGAAAGCCATTGCATCCAGCCCCTCAGTTCCGTTTGTCTCTTGAGCTATTATCTGCTGCCAGGTATCGCAGCTAGAACATAAGTATTACAGAGCTTAAAACTTTAGGTTGCGTCGATTCTTCGCCAAAACTCTTGTCAGATTCTTCTCAGAGTGTATGTATCCCGAAGCCTGTGGTTTCTGTTGACTCTTATGAATATCTTCTTGGTGAATAAATATATTATACTTTTATCGTAGTGTCGGTATAGAATCAATGAAATAGTACCAACTACGTGGAAGTCAAATACGTTCTGTTTGATGTAGTAGTTCCAATATCTGATGTCAGAAGATGGCAGGGTATTCATGGGCTTCTGACGCTGCTTTACTCAGTATCAATATCAGATATCAATCAGTAACAACCGCCCTCTGAATCACGAACCGATGGAATTTGTCATGATTTTAAGTTATTGGTGTAGGCCATAGATTATGCGTTAGCAAATAAAGGGTTAACCTGCGCGGCACAATGATCTCATCACTGTCGATAGGTGTCATCCACTGGTAGTCGTGGATGGAGCGGTACAAGCAGTCGTTCAGCGGCAACAGCTCCCTCCTGTAGTCGTGGAAGTCTTGACTTGACGGGGTGAAGTGGGACCTGAGTTGTGGTGCGTGGGCGAACTCTGTGATGTCAGCGAACCCGGTGGACGCGTAGTAGTCGAGCACCCGTCGTGTATTTGGGTGTGACTGTAACGATGAGTGATTTATTGAAATCTTTTACACACTGGCCTTAGGGCCTTCGGCAGAATAAAAAAACTTGTTTTAAGACAACTAAATAACAAGATAAGGTTGTTTAACGGCAAGCACCATGCATGTCACTGCACTCGTCACATTTGTTTTTAATCTCATACGGTCTGTTATTTTAGTCTGTTTGTTCATGTCTGCCCTTGAGAGACAGTTTTGAGGGAGAGTTTGGCCCCAGATGGTTTGCTTCTAGCCAGTTAGTCCCAATGCCTTGACCACTATCACCTAATTTCCTTCCAAAGCTCATGGTCGTCCTTCACGGTTGGATGGGATCATAGCTCCATACTGATCTCCAAAATCAGAAAACAGCCTTGGGACAAATCGCTCTCCACTAACCTGAACCTCAAACACAAACAGTTTCTGAGCACCGAACGCCTTGATGAACTCTATCCACTCCACCAGCGACGCAGACATGTCGTCACGGTAGTGCAGCCACTTCAGACACACGCTGATCCTTGTAGTAGTGGTGGAATGTGATGATGGCGATACATCCTCATTTGGGATACCCTGTATATCAACAAATATAGTACATATCTTAAACAGGATGCTCTCCAAAGAAAACTTGGCTGCAGTTAAGATGGAATTAATACCCCGTTTAGACACAGCTCCTGCTTCTCCCTCTGCCGGCAATAACTCCGCAAGAAAAGTGTATTATTCACATTCTGCCCGACCACTCACTTCGCTTTCTCTTTCACCGGGCAGCACGAGCGGCAGTGGCAGGAGAGTAGCACAGCTGCATCAGGGGCATGTGAAGTATTGTGTTTACGTTCTCGTCCTGCTCATTGCTGCTGAGTGTAACATAGGTAAAAGAGACAACCTGAACATTAAGCACATTCGTAGGCGTCTCGCACAGTTGACCTTCCCTGACCACGCTGACTGCCGACGGCGCTTGCTGCTCCTCCGGCGGGTGGCGCCGGGCGCGGCAGGCTAGGATGTACGGCTCGTTGACGCCGTCCTTTGGGCCGCCCCAAGGTGTCTGCCATCCATACGTGACCGTTGATGGTACGGTTATAGGACCGGTTTCACCTTCGTACCTTTGAATTCATTGAAACTTGTATATCGCTATCACAACGTATATCCGCCTACTAAGAACACGACTAACCAGAACTGGCACATGAGCGCTGGCAGCGGAGTCACGTCACAGTATATCAGCACCCGTACCAGGGGCTCAGCAAAACGATCATCCCAATACGCCCCGTACACATACACGCTTCCGCCCACCACCGGCAGGTGCTGCCACGAGGCCGCCGCGTAATGGATGTCCTCCAACCGAGTTAGATTGCTACACGATATCTGGGTGTACTTCTCAGGGTAAAGGCGACGATGCTCCCAGTATTTGTAAGGTAACAATCTGAAAAGGCAAACCAAATCAACGTCTCACCCACCATGATAAAAATAAATTGCCGTGTGAGCAAATTGCACTCAAAGCTCATCTAATTTACACTGGTTTTTGCGTGTGACCAAAATGTTAAAATGTGGCCGTATTACGCTACCCACGGTAACCACACAACAATGAGTAAACAATGGAAATTTTAAGACGGATCGATATCATACGCATATAACCATGAACAATATTGTTTAGTCGAGAAAATAGTACATAGCCATGAGTTAATCCGATAGGTTGGAAGCGCAGAACAACATCAAGAAGGCCAGGGCAGAAGAACGCTGGCAGGTTAGGGCATAATGACTTGCGACAGGCCAGAGCTGAACAAAGTCTGACAGGCTAAGGCATAACCACGTGCGACAGGCCAGAGCTGAACAATGTCTGACAGGCTAAGGCATAACCACGTGCGACAGGCCAGAGCAGAACAACGTCTGACAGGCTAGGTCATAACCACGTGCAACAGGCCAAGGGCGAACACCGTCTGACGGGCCAGCTCATAACCGAATTATAATGTTACGCTAAAACTTACCTTGAAGGAGACTGCAGAGGTTTCGGCAGGGACTGTGGACTTGCTCTGATGGGGAGTATCGTCGCATACAGGGTAGTGAAAGTAGGTAGTTGATGCCACAAGACTGTGAAGCCACCTACTGCAACGATGATAACTGCTACAAATATAGTCCGTTGCTGTAACTGCGCTACCATTTTAGGCTGAAAATCACGTTTGAAAACTAACTGAAAATTATTGTTTAGTATAAAATATCAAGCGAGGGTATGCGTTAGACTGAACTACAGTATGAGCTGAAGTAGCAATCAGCAAATGTAGTACTCTTCAGGTATAAGGGTTTATCTCTGAGTACCCACACTATACTTAGCACTTGTTTTTAATAAGGATTTTCTATGGTGGTTGAATAATGTGTCTTTAAAATATAAAAAATAAATAATCTCTGTGGGTTGCGGCCATAGAGATCACTATTCTTAAATATTCTTAAATATATGTGATTCAAACTTGTGTTGCAAGAAGAATTAAATAAACCTATTATGTATGTACAATATTTACATAGCGAGTTAAATGAAACCATGTAAAAATGAGTTGTAAAAGTAGGGAGACCATAATATTTATTTTCATGAACAAAGACAACGGCAAAATCATGGTACAGAATTTGTTATGCTTTGAGTTTCAAACAGGAAATTTTGATTCCACATTCATACCTGATTCATGGTATCTCGCCAGGGTAAAGGAAACTCCTTACCAGCGCTTCGGAAATACGCCCGTTAGAGAAAAATAACAAAAAAGTGTACGGATGTAATTTTTAAAATTTTCTCCTTTTGTCTGGGTCCAAAAGGTAAAACGGGAACCTATTACTAAGGCTCCGCTGTCCATCCGTCCGTCTTTCTGTCTGTCACCAGGCTGTATCTCATGAACCGTGATAGTAAGAGGGTTAAAATTTTCACAGATCATGTATTTCAGCTGCCGCTTCTACAACAAATAAGCTAAAAAACTGAATAAAATAAATATTTAAGGAGGCTCCCATACAACAACGGTGATTTTTTTTTGCTGTTTTCATATAATATAATAGTACGGAACCCTGTGTGCGCTAGTCAGACTTGCACTTAGCCGGTTTTTATTTTATGTCTCAATACTACATGACTCTCATCACATCCCTAACTAACATGCAATCAATATTGATTGACGACTATATGTATTACAAAGCATTGTATATAGTCATCCACTTCAGCTGTTATAAAATTAAATACTGACACACCTCGATGAGCCAGATATGAAATAAACCGTATACTCCTATACTCGAGTGTTCTACGTAAAGAAACTCAACTGATAACTACTTAGCTAGAAGGCCCGTACTAATTCAGGACCAAACCATTGGATCGAATTACATGACCCGAAGATCCTTTCCACTGATCGTCATTTCTATCCTAGAATTGTTCGTGAAGCGATTGCAATCAAAAAGTACCGGAATTTCAATCGGGAAGATGGGTTTAGGTTGTCTGGTTCATGGAATCCAGTTATTAGCAAGTGTGTACGGCGCAACTTATGTTCAAGTGGGACTTCGGATACTGTTAGTGTTGTATGTCGTGACGATTATGTTTTGCAAGATCAAACGCGGGTAGTTGGAAACAACACCTGCCGCTCCGGACGGTGATACCCGCAATTCTTCTCGTGACCACGGCCGATGTAACTCGGTCGAAACGTCGAGGTATGTCAAAATTATATATTTTGATATTTGTTTGTGCGCGAATTAGACCCGTTTTTAGCTAGATAATATGGCCCGTACTAAATAAATTACTTTTCTTACTAATTCCTGCAATTTATGGGTTTACTAGCTTCTGCCCGTGGTTTCACCCGCATAGACTGTATGAAACAATACCACGTCTCACACGCTAACTTTCGCGTATACTTTAGTATATTAGAACTGCTGACAGAGGTGGGCGATAGATACAAATCATAATAATATGATATGTGATGAGATAAATGAAAGAATATTTGGGAGATAGAGACGTTGTTTTAATAAAGGTTTAATTAATGTCTAACACCGACCATTACCGACCAGAAAAAGAAACGAACTCTTTAAAAGGAATGGGACTGTATACAACTAAACGCTATTTGCAGTGATACCGAGGAATCGACTATCTGTTTATGATTTAATTGATTAGTGTGGCCACTTGTTTCTTTATACTTATTTAAAAATATGGATACGAAATCTATATATTTGTGCAATATCTAAAAACCATATAGGGTAATTCCAGGATAGATGCCCGGCTCGGATAGATGCCTCAAATTCAAAAACTATGGTTTCCCGACTTGTTTTTGCTGTCGTTGATATTGCCAAACGAAAGGCATCCCCGCACCTACCCGGTACCCCCCGCGAGGTAACCCCTGACCCGTCGTGCATTCTATCTATACGCAATGAAAGATTTGGTGCGACGAAAAAATTGTTAATTGTTTTTCTACAGCCTTTTTGAGGTGCTGGAACTTTTTACATGGTGACTAAATAATTTATATTTTGTATCTAAATGTTACAGTGGATTGTATACTAACACTAAAATCAGTTTTTTTTGAATATTTATTGAATACACATTCCTGAATATAAAAGGCATCTATCCTCTACGAAAAGGATAGACGCCTCGATTTATTTTCGCCTATGTTTAACCATACAAAACAAATAATTCCCATTATTTTCAAACGATGTACCTACATTAGGGTATAGATGCCTCAGGAAGGAAACTTCTTTCATGAGGCATCTATACCCTAATATGATTATAAAGAAAATACACTTTTTTACGAACATTTTTCATTAATGTCTGTGTTTAGATTTTACTTCCCATCACGAATAAATAATTTTCAAACTGAAAAAGTGTTTTTTTATCAATGAGGCATGTATCCCATAACTGGTTTTGACACATGGAGCAACTATCCGCTATAGGGCATCTATACTTCCAAAAATAGAGGTCTGGGAAAATCGATATAGATTAGTAAATATCAACAGTTATGTTTTATTTTTCCTTCAAAGTGGTAGTCGAAAGACCAATCTATTAACATGTGTGACAAACATTCAGATCCATTAATTAAAATGGGAAATATAAAGCGTTTTCAAAAAGTATGGCAACTATCCTGGACTTACCCTATTATACTGGCTCGTTTGAAATCTGTAATATTGTGATATCTAGATATTTGCGTAGCGCGTGCCCCGCATCGGCTACGGCTAGAGGGCCGATTCGAGACCGGGACGGTTGTCGGATTGATTCGACCTATATCCGATTCGTATTAACTATGTTCTTGTGACTACGCTTGACGCGTACCATAGATACGCAAAATATCTACATATTGAAGTATAAAGTTCCAAATCATAATAATATTGAAATGGGATATCCGAGTTAGATACGTATTTCAGAAAAAGTGATACGATCCATATCTAGTGCTGATAGAGTGTTGTAAATTATGTTATTTTTCTTGTTTTTGATGTAGTAAGTAGGTATAATAAAATTATTATGATAGAAATACCTACTAATTGAAGAAAAAATTGTAATCCATGTTCTATTCCAGGATCTTGCGACGTGAAGAGAGGGCATACAAACTTTCACATTTATAATAATAGCAGGATTACCAATGAATTAAGTACCTTAGTAGATAACTTTGTGTCCAATAATACTTCCGATAAAAACCTAGTAGCGCCAATCCACTATCGAAATACACGGACCTACAACTGCCACTGTGTTCGCCACCGGACTGACCTGTCAGGCTCTGAAAATCAATTATTATGAATGTGATTGGAACTGTTAATTGGAGAAATTTCAAATTTCAATCCCCAAGTAGTAGGAAAACTTGTGCACTTTTCAACCCGACGGTACCGGGTACGATAGTCAGTCACGAATCAAAACTATCCAATACTTACCTTTCATAAGTTATGTGGCGATTTCCATCACTCCTCGCTTCGTCGGTCCCAGTCCAGCTTTAACCCATTGATACGAGTAGGTACTTAGCAGTTGTTAAGCCAACTCAGCCTGACAAACAGACACTTGTAGAATTACCTAATTTAGCAAACAAACACTTCACATAACCGCAACGTGACAAAACACTGTTGTCATAATTTTAGCAAGAGTACCAATTTATCACATTTAGTATGCCTATTGGCTGCATAATATTATAACGGTTTAGCACTATAGCAGCATTTTAATATCAGTGTTCATGAGTAGGTATAGTTGACTGGAAACTGACCGCAAGACTATCACATCACAACATACATGATATGGATTTTCATGCTAGCTGGTTAAAGGTATAGCCTGTGTAATCAATATTTGAGTAAATGGTTCAGGATAAAAATGACGGTAGTAGCAAACCTACTCTCGGGCCTACTGTCACCATTGCAGCCAACGATTTTCTTTTCTAATTTAGGCTCCTAAACGGAATCGACTGATTTCACACGATAACCTACCACTATAGGTAGGTACATAACTGTCCTGTGTGTTCAGTGCTTCTAAAGAAAAGTAAAACCCCAAGAACCGCGCTCTAGTATTAAAAACTTAAATAAATATGTACCTATAGTGAATTCTTTTTATTGTGTTTCTTACGCTTCCTTTTCTTTTTATGTCAATGTCAAGCACTCCAAAATGGCTGAACGGATTTTGACAAATTCTTATGCGAAATATATTAAGATGCTTGATTGATAGGCAGAACCAGAATTATGAAGTTCAGTCAACGACACGAAGATTCACGATTCAGTAATGCGGCGTATGCTTTACTGAAACTACCTCAGAGTTTTAGCACAATGCAAAATTACACTTTTTTGGATTTATATAATTGGCCCACACTCGTGCACATTAACGAATACCTACCTAATGATTCCACCAATATTACACATTAACACTTGAAGAAACGCCAGTTTGTGAAAAAAACAACGTCTCACTTTCAGATCCCCGCAAAAACTCTTCTATAACGGGTCTGTATTCTGTATATTTTATCTATAGTCAAAATTTATAAAGAAACTACAATTATTCGAAGTATTACTTGGATTAGTTATCATATCCACTGATCAAAGCCATTTTGAATTAAATTATTTACATTTTAATTATTGAATTATGAAAAACAGATAATATTCAAGCTCCTACTTTGACGGAATTTAACAAATAAAAGCAGAGCTTCGTAGGTCATAATATTATAATACCAGCAGACACGGCCACGCGTTGCTGTGGCTAAGGTTCTTGTTATTGCGACTATAAATTGAGATGTAAGCTATCCTATCTTTCAAGTTAGATCTAACTGCACACGGTGTGCAAATATAGTTAAAATCGGTTAAGTAGTTTAGGAGTCCATCGCGGACAAACAACGTGACGCGTAGGTAATTTATATATATTAGGTATTAGTTTAGCTTGTACTGCCCCACGGCTGGGCGAAGACCTCCGACCTCCATTCACTATATTATATTAAATATATTTGCCGTAAAACGGGGTAATGACACAAGGGGGTAAATAGCAACAAGTCCTATTTACCCCGTTTACGGTAATACGAGTCAATTAAAACGTTAAGTACAAATATTTATATACCTACGGATAATCAATTAATCAAATCATTGTTTATGTATTTATCAGATATTATTACAAGCTCCGCCCGTTGTTGGTTTGATTATGAGATTCTTGCAATATTGGATTAGGTATAAAAATTAGGATAGGCACATAATTAAAAATGAGTAGTAAATAAAAATATAAGATTTTATTACGTTAAAAATAATATAAGTACAAATTCTGTTTCTTGTTTTGATTTAATCATATCACAGACTAGTTCAAATTGCATTCTATATTCTAATAAATATATTCAAAACATATTAAATCTAAAATTATTAAGTAGGTACTTACATAATAATATTAATTGATATAATATGGTAACTAAATGTTAATATAAACGTCCCATACCACAGAAAACTCACTTAAATTTGCTATACTTATCATCATACTAGGTACCTATACATTGTCTCAAAAGTACCTACAGTATATTGCCATAAAGATCCAGGCAGGGGCTTATTGCAGGCAACTTTTTAAAGACACTGGTGATTAATTCTATGTCACCAAAATGGCCATTCTTTTAACTGTACTAGAACACAATTATGCGTAAAATATTTTGTATGGTAAATTATTTTTATAGTAGTAGATAGACGAAGTACCTATGAGACTCCAAAATACCACTATTTTTACAGTGTCAATAATATGCCTTAGGTAAGATATTGAAATGGCCGAGCCCCCATGGTAACTTATCACTCTATAATACTTCTGGCAGATCACAGCTCGGTTCTGATGTTGCAGATCTTGTAGAACTCCTTCTCCGGGAGCCGGTACTCCTTCACCAGCTCTCTGAACTTGGCGTAATCACAGTTGGTGTAGTTATCGCAGCCGGCGATGCGAAGCTTTATGGGGGTGGAGTTTCCGGCCTCTGGCAGGTACACCGGCTGCAAGAAAATCTTTGGTTTAACAGCTGCTGAATTCTGTTTGTGCACTGGAGACAATGGGTTGAAAAGCCTGAGTTTCTT
This sequence comes from Hylaea fasciaria, assembly GCA_905147375.1. Lineage (NCBI taxonomy): Eukaryota > Metazoa > Arthropoda > Insecta > Lepidoptera > Geometridae > Hylaea > Hylaea fasciaria. The sequence continues at coordinate 8,556,145 of LR990211.1, read as the reverse complement.
TGATGTATTAGGTTTACTAGAGGTACGAAAAGCAGACCAGTCGATGCTATTGACACCTTATCCTTTGGGGAGTAGCGTGGACTGTGTGCATTGCTTATACGTACATGCTATGCGTGAATTCCAATAAATCATACACAAGAGAACACAACAATAATCAATTAATTATAGTTTGTTTTCTTTTATGGTTTAATTTGTTTATTAGATTGAAGTGTTTGACTTGTAAAAGTGCGATTTTATTGCCTATTTACAATAAATGATTTGACTTTGACTTTGACAACAAGAAATGCAATACTTATCATTTAAAATTTCAAAACTCAAAAGACTAAAATCTTGGGACGGCTGAATATACTTTCTTCAATCATAGCTAGAGTCTATTTCACGAAAGAAGTCCCGCAGACGCGGCGCTAGTTTCTATGCGAAAGCTGAAAATATGTAGGGGTTGAATGTAGTTCTTCGTAGCGCCGCGAGACTTCTTTCGTGAAACGGACTCTAAGAGCACAATCGACGATGTAACCTTTCAAAGAAACTTAATTAAAATCGGTTCAGCCGTTTGAGAGATACGCCACTATAGCGGACACAAATTTAACACCCGTCTGATTACTTGTTTTGACTTATTATAATATTAATAATTCTGGACGTAATTTTGGTAATGCATTGCATGGGAGAAGCCACTGTCTCCTGAGAGCCTATGGATTAAAAATTTCAAAATGTAGCTGTAAAATTACTTTGAAAATAAATACATTTTGTTTTTGTATTTTGTAATGCTGGGGCCACTCGTATCGTGATATCCCATTGATTATCCCGTTGTTTGACGTCATTTGACATTCGCCGTAAGTGTAGCCACATAATCGGAATATTGTATTGACATTGCTGTTGAATATTCCGATTTTTTACGTTCACTTGTTATTTGATTTTGGTTTATTTTAAATAAGGCTGTTGACGACGACGATAGTGTCATGTGGCCAGTCAAATTTACGATACGTGTGGCCCCAGCATAAGGGTGTGGAGTGGATCGTGATGATGATGATCCCCTTCAGAAGCGCCTCCAACATTCCGGGAAGCCTTCTGACCGAGCCGGGTGATGCTGCTCGGGGACAGCTGTCCAATCATTCCTCGTTGAAACTTCTACTTATACGTCCAGGCCGTGCGAATATCGTTTGCGCGATGCAGGATAGTTCCGTGCCGTTTTGTCTAGTTTGGCGGATGAGGTTCCCCACAAGGGTCAAAAGATATAATCAACTCAACCAACTCACCAAAACGCTATAAACCCCGGTACTCCTCGACCGATACAGTTCCAGGGCAAACATGGAGCCATAATCCGGGATGCCATAAGAGCCCTTCACCCTGGCTACTTCCATCAGGGCACCAATGTTGAAGTCGTGGGCAGAGAACAGCTTCAACCGCTTGGTCACCAGGTTACCGGCTATAATGTCGTCTGCCGCTTCGATGAACATGTTCAGGAGAACACCTGGAAAATGCAGGGGTTCAGGTGAGACTATATAGTTTACTAGCAGACGCGGCCACGCGTTGCTGTGGCTAAGGTTTTTGTTATTGAGACTATAAATTGAGATGTGAGCTATCCTATGTTTTAAGTTAGACCAAACTGCACACGGTGTGCAAATTTGATTAAAATCGGTTAAGTAGTTTAGGAGTCCATCGCGGACAAACAACGTGACGCGTAATTTATATATATTAAAAGGCCAGGAACCATTTCGTTATAACTGCTCTTCTTAAATTGTGTCTGACTGTAGGTCAACTTGATCATTTCGAACTCTTCTTCTTTTTTTTTTAAGTATCTCTTCGTCCATGTTATTGTTGAATTTAAATTGTATTATTCTTGTTAACTTCATTTTAATTATATTGTATTTTAATTGTTAACTACTGTAAATTGGCACCTACTGATAAAGTGTAACGCATTGGTAGACTGTAATGTTACTTTTTGTATGGAAATAAATAAATAAAACTTGTGGCCCCGTTACGGGGACAAAATAACTCTACCAGACAACCTTTAGAGGGACAAATTAGACAACAGGAATAGGGTTGGTTCGATTGACATCAGTGTCTAATTATGAATACAACACAATAAGGGTTTCATATTGAACAAATAATCCTACCTAATGAATAAATATAATGTACAATAAATAAATAAAATACATTATAATAACACAATGAACAGTACTCCTAGAATGAGTTTTTGTAGTTAGAAACGTACCTGTCGCGTTTGCGTATTTCAATTAAGTTTCTATGAAAACTGCTAGTTTAAAACTGCTAATTAAGTTTCTATGAAAATTATGTTTCTATGAAAACTTTTCATTCATAAACGGCGCGTTTATGAATGAAAAGTCTTCATAAAAAATCTAGTTGACGTGTACTATGTCGAGCTAGTAAAAACTCATACTCAGGGCACTGCACAAAGAGAGTAAGTTCCTTACCTCCGCCGATTTTCTTCATCTCTTCAGTTCTGAAATAAAGCTCGTATGTCAGTCTTGCAGCCTCGTTCAGTCGAGGCATGATGGGCTTCGACCATTCCGGGAGCTCTAGTCCGACATTAACCTGGAAATATATAATATTTTGCATTGTAATAAACTAGGCCCGTATTCACTATGACTATAAATTTACCATTCCATGTCTGTAGCACCTTATGACGTCACAAGCTTCCTGCAAGGAATTGCAAGTAGCATAGCTAATAAAGCTGGTAATAAGATAGGTACTAGACGCTTCTTGATTCTTTACTAGTTACCTTTTGTCACGAATTACAGTTTTAACGGTTAAAAGTATCCTAAGGGTTCAAGTTCTTTCTATTCCATACCACGGTAAGATATATTCAGTCATTTCCAGATATATTCATCAAACAGACAGAGTTACTTTCGGATTATCTGTACAGTTTTAGTAGGATTCTACTCGACGTAGTCTGATATAAGTTATTATAAAATAAGTATTACCTAATCACCTTGACAACTTAACTCTCAAATACACTTTAGTGCATCAAGGCAAACTGGCTTTACAAGTCGTATTTTAAGTCGCTGCATTCTCGGTTGTGTAATACCATTAAAATATAAACGATTTTTCTATGCATCCAGCTAAAGGTCACGCCAGATCAACTTGTTTATAAAATAGCAAAAACGCTGATTAGCGTTAGATTTATTTATTTAAATATAGGGCTATTATTTCTACACAAGTCTTTCGATGATCAATTCAAGACTCGCATCATGTCTTTTTATGGACTAATCTGCTTCATACGCGTTTCTCCATCATCTACTATATTCATTTATTCATCATTATCCTGAAGACATCCACAGCTGAACATAGGCCCCCCCTTATACCGCCAAACCGAACGACAATTTGCCACTTGTATCCATCGGTTGCTTGCGACTCTTTTAATGTCGTCGGCCCATCTACATTTACTATTAAGTTCAATCTACAATGAAATTAATATAGGATAGATCACCGATCTCCGCTCCAAAACGGCCGCCATATGCCTTGTTTTGAACAACGCTTTTACCGTATGTTAAGGTTCAGTAATAATGTATGTATGCCTTGTTTTAAAAACCTACAGAAATGCTTTACAATGCTATTGCACTTCGTTAAGGTTCATTATTAAATGAAACAATATCGGCTTGACCCGCACTGACGGGTGGACACTTTTGAGATTTGATTTTCCTAGAGACTGTGTATCTTTAGTATATTTGATCGAAGGGTTCAATAAATAAAAATAGCTCACCGTGTATCTAAATAGATCAATCAACGACTGGAATAACAGCAGGTTCTCCGTGAAGTTCTGGCCTGTCTCCTGCTTCAGGAGTGGGATGAGATCCATAAAGGGCGCGAACTCCTGGGAGATGGACGCATGCTGAGCTTCCTCCATGAGGGACAGGAATCTATCGCAGTTGGTGTAATAGCGGAGCTGGGGAAAAATTTAAGATTTTCTATTAAAAGTTATTTAAAAGTGACGGTTTTGATGCATCTTGAGTCAAAAATAATAACGCTTTGAAAAGGTAGACAGATGTGGTTAAAACTAATTAAAACGATTTGATTTACAGAAATAAGTCACGTTTTAGATATACACAACGTCTGTGTGGTAAATTATAAACTAAAGATTAAAAACCGTAACAGTGATAACCGAGACGAGTTGTTTCGTGAAATCCGTAACCAGTAGATATAATCTTCTTTTTTTTTTCTTCTTAAATGTAGCCCCACACTAGGATTGCTCCTGTATCGTGGGTACCGCTTACATACATATAATTTCACATGCACATCACACCCAGACCAGAAACAAATATTTGTTCAGGCGGGAATCGAACCCGCGACACCAAGCGCAGCAGTCCGATTGCTCAGCCACTACGCCAAACGAGCCGTCCGTTTCGTAATCATACGAAAGCTTACCCTACGGTCTACCTGTAGCAGCTAAAGTTCCCAAAATTCCGGTAGCATTGCCAGGTTGCATCGAATGATATGTCTATAGACCAGCTACACTATTTCCGAGTGACAAAAGATATAATAATATTATCCCGGGAAAATGAACTGCGAAAAATGTATTACTGGAGCGCAGCCTCTTATAATTCAAACAAAATGTCACAAAATGGTGCAGTAAAATCACAAAGTCACTTTACTATATTGCAATATTGCAATTCGATGCACTCATTTTACAAGTAAGTACCTAAGTAATAATTTCTGTTACCTACTAACACTATTAACATATTATTATGCACGTGGATAGTTTATAAATATGCTATTGTTGGTTAAATTTTAAATATCAAAGTTCTGTCGGTAAACAGAAACGGCGTAAGAATAAAAGGCGTTGGCAATCAATAAACACGGCATTTAATTTATCTACGAGAATAAAGTTGATTTTAAATCTTTGGTACGACTCATCCGCTACATTACTCTGTTATTTTTAATTCCGAGATAAAAGAGATTCAGCGGCGAAATGGGAATTCTGCAAATGAAAATTACTCTCTGGATTTACTGAGCCAAGGCCAAAAATTCTAAGAAATTATTTTCATTCTTTCCTTTTTTTCTCTCTTTCTATCTTTTCCCCTTCTTTTTTTTTTATTTCTTTCAACTCACAAATAGGTCGCGTCGACTGCCTTTTGCGCAGACTTTGCGAAGTTAATTCAGCATTCCATTCTATGATAAGAACTTTATCTAAGTTCAAGTTCAAACTGATTCATTATGATTGTTATTATAATAGCGTAACTGTTCGCTTGTGTCATTATTAATTAGGTAACTACCTAGTTATAGCATAATTAATAATAGCTTAATATCTTTATCTTTGCCTAACGGTTTCCAGCATCTCTAAACTACCCATTGGGCCCTGTAAGTTTTTCCTTTCTTTAATATACATTATTATACATACACGTTTCATTCCCCCAACTGGCAGAGTAAAACCCTTGTGTCTGACATGACAAAAAAGCGTTTATTTTAACGTCAAAATGTTAAAGATATCGAGAAACCAAATAAGCAGTACACGATACAGAAGCAATACCAGTGCGAGGATACGTATAATATAAAAAAAATGTATTAAGGTTTATTTATTGACCACAATTTTTGAAACAGTTTTGAGAGAAAAACAAAAAGTTATCATAATGAAGCAAAAAGCAACTTAAGATTGTATCCCAAAGTACTTGTATTAGAGGACATTAATATTCAATTATGAATACAGGATATTAATATTCTACCTACTATAATTACAGGCAAATGCAATTGCGTCAATAAGTGATTGAATAACCCATGGGGTTTACCCGCATGTAGTCATGTAGCCTCTTTCTGATTTATTTATCCGAAATGATTGCAACGGACTGTCCCAATTGCAATAGAGTCAGCTCGAAAAGCTTTTAATCCTTTCAAAGTGAAATTTGCGCAGATTATTCATGATTCTTGTAGTAACACTTTCATATTTTAATTTTGTGTAATTTTCGTCAATATGTATTTGTGTTTCTTCGACTATAAAATAGAAGTTATTGTCAATGTGTATTTGTGTTTCTTCGACTATAACATAGAAGTTATTGTCAATGTGTATTTGTGTTTTTACGAAAATATAGGTTGTTCTTAACATTATTCAATTTCCAGTCGCACCAAAATAATTTTGTATTGAAATCGGAATCGCTCTTGGCTTGTCTATTTTAGTTTGGCCATTTCGCTGTTACGGTGTATATCATAATTATATAAGTTCAAATTCTTCATCTTTATTTCTCTCATCTTCATCTTTATTACTTCTCACACTAGGATGTCGTGGGTACCGTTTACAGACATTAATTCACATACATATAGCACCAAATAATTATCAATACTAATTCTGCGCCAGACACAGTAATGCTAACAACAAACGTTGTATATATAATTATCTCTTCTCTTATAATTATAAATAATAAAAAATATAAATAAATATAATCTCTTATAATTATTTAGATTGGAAAATAATTGCCTCTAGAATAGTATAATCATGGAACAGTATGATGTAGTGCATTGAATAACGTGTTTGATCCTAACAACTACCGATGCGGTCGAACGTAGTAAGTATAGGGAACTGGCTCTCGAGTCTGAAGGAGTACAACCAGAAAACCTTGGGACTAATGCAGCTGAAGATAAAAAAACACATGCTCACAACGGTTACTGCTGGAACACCATGGTGACAGAAAGTTTGCTCAATACTCACATAGTCCTCGCTCAAGGGTACTGCTGTGTACGGAACCGGCTGCCAGAGTCTTCCCAGACCCTCGTCCCACTGCTGCTCCGGCTCAGGGAGGTACAAGGCAGCCATCGCCATCTGGATCGTCATCTTCGTCCTCTCCTTGTCGGTGCTCTTGATCATGATCTCATCCCGAAGGTAGAGATTGGAGATCAGCTGTGATCCTAAAACTCCATATCGCAGTTTGTAGAACTTGCCCAATTCGTAGGCCTTTCTTTTGCCCATCTGTAATAAATTAATTGTATAGTTCGGTTATGATGTTCATAGATATTTTTTAGCGTGCTCTTCTTCCCTTAGCATTATCATTATGATATCCGCCCAATGTTGAGCACGGGTCCTCGCCTCGCATTCAAGAGGATCAGGGGGCTTACCATGACGTCTTATAGCGTTCCAATTGAGGGCCTAAAAAGAATCGTTACCCTTTAAATAATAGTAATACAGTGCTTTCGATATCATTTAGGTCAATCCTTTAAAATTTAAAATCGTCCTAAGTTGAGCGTCAAGATGTCACAACAAGACGTCTTGGTGTGAATAAGTAGTAAAACAATATGTTTGGGTCCTCAATTGGATCGCAATAAGACGTCATGGTAAGCCACCAGGTCATAAATTCACCACGAGGGCTCTCACGATTGGTGAATCACGTAACTCCGAAATCGTTTTAAGCACGTGGGTTTCCTCGCGATGTTTTCCTTCATCGAAAAGCAAGGAACCTCCTCCGCATAATCCCGTAAATACTACCGGTATTGTGACGTCAATCCATCAGCTGAGCATTTCAGACGTGATCGTATTACATTAAACGCGGCCTTTGCGCTTCGTCGCTCCCTATCATTGCGCTGTCAAGGGCAAGGCGAGAAGGAAATACACCCGGTAAAATCTAGTTACAAATGTTACAATGAAACAGTGCTGTTTATTCAAAGTTATTGGGACTCGTAAACGTGTGCCATCTGTGCTATCAACCGCTGATGCGACGTGATGATTGACAGATTTAATATTTATAATATATGTAGGGGGAAAACGCGAAAGGAGAAAATTGCGACTAACCCTAATAATAAGTAAAATTAATAATAAGTCGAGGCTGACGATGACGGGTTAGTGTTGAAGTAACGTTGAAATCCTCCTCCGACGGAGTTCCTCGATGGGGGCTATGATAACTAAGATAAGGGAAATATTAGAAGGAAAATCGAAGTGGAATTTTGAAACACACTACATGGGGTTTCTGCACACAATTTAAAGTCATTAATGCGGGTTCATGGAGCGAGGTTTTGTGGGCCCGTGTCGTTGGGTAGCTTGCTAAGCGCACACTAGTTACCCAGCAAACTATCTAGCTTTGCAGCGTCGCGCTAACAGCTTGTGATAGTAATAGTGCGCCTTAAATCCAAACTTACATTGGTGAGGCCTTCCAGCCCCTCGATGTAGGTGTGGTTCCTAATCGCATCTTGCTGGTGTGACAGTGACAGCTCCTCGGCATCTGGCGCCCTTTCTCCATGTCTGTTTACCTGAACAAAACACAACACAATTATTAACTTACTTACATTGACATGTGGTTGGCGTTTTGAGGAGTTTGTAGAAATATGACCAAACGGAACTCTTATAAAACAACATGCCCATTCGTCTGTATATTACAGCTGCCATAGATTATTGGGGAATTATGTTTTTTTTTTTATACTAAGTACACGAAAATGACTGTTTACATATAATTGATTTCAATTACATTTAGGTACATACGAGTATTACTAGTATGTATAACATCAAATTCCAATATTGTATCAAATGTTTGTGAAACCAAAGAGAATTGTTGACAATCCAATTATTTATGACGAATCGAATATATCTGGATCTGACTGAATTTCGAGTGAATGTTATAAGAAAATATGGGTCGGTACATAGTCATATAATATACCTACATAAATTATCGTATTTTAATTCATTAAAGATAAATATGTAGATAAACTACCACCATTGAAGAAATAAATCTTGAAAAATAAACATTCATACTAGTTATGTAATACAGTGAGATCAATATAAGTTGATTTAAAAAGCGCGATGTTCACTCTCTGTCACGCTCGCAAGCGGGCACGTGTGTAACTGTGCGAGGGAGGCAGATAGTCTTTTCATAATGCGTATTCTATGTGAAATCGGGGCAATTGGTACTGAGCGCCTACTCAGAGACACTTCATCAGTAAATGAAAAACTCGAACAACAAAACAAAAGAAATAATAATATATATTTGTATAAACTCAGCTGTAACTAAACATAATTGGTTTTGTTTATTCAGACGAACGGGTATTTAACTAAAGAGCCTTGGAATAATTTCAAAGGCGCTACAGAAACAATTTAAGACATTGTCGGTTGTTTTCTTTGCAAAATCACGTTTCTACACTTCAGTAGACACGTGATTTAAAACGTGTTATTGCATATATGTATCTAATAAGAGTAGGTATCTATTATTTATTACTAGGACCATTTATGAAAAGTCCTTGAATTATAGTAATCAGTATAATATAATTATACTGAATTATTCTAGAAAAAAATAGTTAAAATAAAAAAAATTATAGTGAAAAATATTCTTGCCCGCAAACTGGAGAAATTGTCCAGCTGTTGTCATCAGAACTGAACTGACATGCAACAGTTTAACTCCGTAAGGTCAGATAAGTGGTTCTAATTTAGCTTGCGAGACGACTGAATCATGATCCGGATGGAGATAAGGCAGCACTACTGGACACCACACTTATTGTCAAGAGGTTCCTCTCTCTGCAACCCTAACCACCGATACCTTGGGCCCACCGGTGGTAGGTACCCTAGGTTTAAGTTCTTCACTTGTAAGATGAATAATAAAAATATTTTTTAATATAATCGTTATTTGGATAACCTCAAGAAAAAGTTTACATGACGTCTTCCTTATCACATATTTATACAGTTTTCCTCGTAAATAGTAAAACTATCTGTCAAGCGATAGAGGTTGAGGCTTAGATCTGTCGCTGATAAGTAGGTAAATATGATGTTAATTGTGCTTAAATAAATGAATGGTATAAGTACCTAATTAATCCGTTTAACAACTGAACTGTAATAGCCTCAATTACACAAGCGATAGCTGACCCAACAGACGATGTCATGACAAAAGTTTATGAATAAAAGAATTATGATCTTACTAGCTGCGCCCCGCGGTTTCACCCGCGTTTCACATTATAAAACCTATAGGGCGGTGGCTGTTAGATACACTGATGGACAAATAAACAGTGATGATAATGGTGATGATGATGATTTGTAGCCTATATTGTGTCTCTAAACTGTCTGCATAATACATTTTTTGCAAATTAAGGTACTATTTCACAGTTTTTTGGCCACTGTGTATGTGTAAGTTGGGGTATAAGGTAATATATAAGCTATAATAATACCAAATTTCATGCCAATGGGGTAGTTTTTCACAGTTTTTATCGCATTGATAGAAAACGGCGATGATTATGATGATGACTTAATAATATGTTCGTAGCCTAAGTTAGAAGATAACCTATCTACGAACCAAATTCTCGCTCCCCCCACTCTCCCCTCTTCCCCTCTCCCACATTTCCCCCCACTCTCCCCATTCCCCTACTCCCCTTCCCCCCCACTCTCCCCTCCTTCTACCCCCACTCTCCACTCTTTCTCCCCCCACACTACCCTCTTTCTCCCCCACTCACCCTCTTTCTCGTCCCACTCTCCCCTCTTTCTCCCCACTTTCACCTCATTCTCACCCCACTGTCCCCTCTGTCTCCCCCCGCTCTCCCCTCTCTTTCTCCCCACTCTACCCTCTTTCTCATCCCATTCTCCCCTGTTTCTCCCCCCACTCTACCCTCTTACTCCCCCCACTCTCCTTTGTTTCTTTCTCCACTCTCCACTCTTTGTCCCCCGCTCTCCCCTCTCTTTCTCCCCACTCTACCCTCTTTCTCCCCCCACTCTCCCCTCTCCTTCGCCCACTCTACCCTCTTTCTCATCCCATTCTCCCCTGTTTCTCACCCCACTCTACCCTTTTTCTCCCCCCACAGTCCTTTGTTTCTCCCTCCACTCTACCCTCTTTGTCCCCCACTCTCCCCTCTTTCTCCCCGCTCTCCCCTGTCTTTCTTCCCACTCCCCTCTCTTTCTCCACACTCCCCCTTTTTCTCCCCACTCTCCCCTCTTTCTCCCCCACTCTCCCCTCTTTCTCAACCCACTCTCCCCTCTTTCTCCCTCCACTCTCCCCTCTTTGTCCCCCACTCTCCCCTCTTTCTCCTTGCTCTCCACTCTCTTTCTCCCCACTCTCCCCTCTTTCTCCTCCCACTCTCCCCTCTTTCTCCTCCCACTCTCCCCTCTTTATCCCCCACTTTCCCCTCTTTCTTCCCGCTCTCCCCTTCTTTCTCCCCACTCTACCCTCTTCTCCCCCCACTCTACCATCTACTCCCCCTCCCCCCCACTCTCCCCTTTCCCCCACTCTCCTCCTTTCTCCTTCTCCCCTCCCCGCACTCTCCCCCCTTTCCTCCCATCGCACTCTCCCTCTTTAAGTAACGATCCGTTCAGCCGTTTATTGTGGTCCGTTGGGGGTGCATCTAAAGAATACCTAATAATTTCAACCCCTAGCTTTTCCCCCTTTAGGGATGATTTTGCAAAAAAGCTAAAACCCGTATTTATTTATTTATTACCAAAAGCCTAAATAAGAATTTTCAGATCCCTAACTTGAAGAATTATGGATTCCCCATACAAACTTTCAACCCCTATTTCATCCCCTTCGAGATTATTTTTTGAGACAAAAGATAGCCTATGTCCGTCTCATAGGTCCAATCTACCCTAAATATACTATACCCTAAATATATCTAAATACTTATACCAAATTTCATCGAAATCGGTCCAGCCGTTTGAGCGTGAAGAGGGAACAAACATACACACACACTCACAAACTTTCGGCTTTATAATATTAGTAAGATTATAATATAAATTACGCGTAACGTTGTTTGTCCGCGATGTACATATTCGAATCAATGTGCACATCGTGTGTAGTTTGGTCTATCTTGAAAGTGGCAAGCTGATAGCTATGATGAAATACGTGATAGAGACGGAGCGAGATAGTAATATAGATATAGGGAGAGAGAGACAGAGAGAGAGAGACCGAAAGAGGTATTCTTACTAGCTGCGGGATTTTCTATACGATTGTATTCATATAAAATGCGAACGAAGTCGCAGGTATCAGCTAGTATCATAGGTTTAAATGAAATATTAAGACTACATTAACAATTATTTATACATGTTTATAACATTAACAGTTATTTCTGCCTGTACCACTCTTTTTAACCGACTTCAAAAAAAGGAGGAGGTTCTCAGTTCGTCGGATTCTTTTTTTGTATTGAGTTTTGCTTTCGGGGAAATCCGCGATTGGGAAAAATCGCTACTAACCACAGATTTCTCATCCAATAGATTTGACATCTAATGCAAGATCCACGGAAATAAAGAGACAACTATATACAAATAGACAAAGGAGTAAGTAGGATAGTACGATGAAGTTTTGTCTTTGTCGGCTTATGCACTAATTTATTACTGTACTGCAGATGCAAAACAATCTTGACATTTTAGAATGTCTCACGAATGATTGAAGTACCACCTAAATAGCGTGTATTAAATTTATCCGATTTATACATTGCAGTATAAAGTTTTGTCCCTTTCGGGTATACGCAATTGCCAAGTCTATTTCTTGATACTACGTCTATGCTACTAACCCATTTAAATTTAAATGCACTCGATGCGGGTCTAAGCTGTGGCACAAATGCCAAACGTGATCTAATCGGGAAAAGGTTCATATCAGCTCGTACTGCAACGTGGCTGTTACGACAATGATTGATCGGTCTGAATAGTAAGGAATATAAATAATTCTACAATTAATATTAATAACTGGTCATTAAATGCTTTTGGTCGTTGACAATAGCTGTACAGCTATTGTCAACGACCGAAAGCATTTAAGCGAAGAAGAGTTTTTCAATAATGACTTGTAGAATAGGCTCTTTTCCGAAGACTCAGTTATATTCCTAAAATATTACCTATTCAATATCACTCCTTCAATCTCTTTCTTTAAAAAATTCTTAATTAATTGCCAGATTTTGTATAACAACGAATTACCTACATTGTTTCCATGTTGTTTCGTTTTCGATTCAGATTCTAGTTTGCCGTCACAACTCTGTCACCCGCATGATTTTAAATTATTATTTATTTGCATTACTATTGCTAGAATTAGGTCGAATAATGTGTTGATCGAAGGGTGTCCTCATTGCGGCCGACCACGGTCACAGTAAAAACCTGAAAAATTACAGATACGCGTCGAAAACCCCCTAGTGACGCCGCAATGGATTGACGCCTTAATGACGCAGAATAATATCCCAGTCGCCTTTCTGTATGAATAGGCGTCTGTAAGTTTTGCAAGTAGGTACCTACATTTTTAACAAAGCGGTATTCAGTTGAACTGAATTTTGGCATGCCTGGAAGTGCTGATGAGCATACAATTACGGTGACAGCGAGCTGATCCGATGATAGACACCGATGGCTAACAATGGAACTCTTCAGCGACTAACAGTAGACACTTTTTGATTTGATCAGCTTGCAGTACGGAAGGAGCATTTCGCACCACGTCCAGGCCTCATTTTGGCCCATGAATAAAAGTTAAAAAATCTGGAGTGTATTAATGGTAAAGAATATTCTTAGGTAATTAATGATCAAATCAGAAGTACCAGGGTAGCATAGAGCACAAGGAGGATTCGCCTGTTGTACCCTATACCTTGTACGGAATACGTATTTTAGAAACACTTAGCTTGCTATGGGTAGGTATTTCAAACAACTTTATTATCAGTCTGGTGTCCTCGCAACCTTTCGATTACCTACCATGTATGCCGTATAAACCCGATAGACGCTAATTAACAGCCTAATCTAGGTCGGTTAATGGGTTTTTAACAATTTAGCGGTGGCTCATAAAATTCGTTCTAATCTGGTTTGGTCTAGATATAGACACAGAGTAGCAAATAGTACGAGTAAGGTCAAGGAAGCGATGTTAGTGTTACCCTAGGTCACAGAATAAGTAATATTACTGTCGCTAGTGAAAGAACGCCCTCCTGCCCTGCACAGGGCCGTGAGTTCGAACCCCAGTCCGGGCACCAATTTTTTTTCGAAAAGAAAACATTGTGTGGAATCCTACATTTCCCGAGAAATATTCCAAAGGACCCAAACCCACCAATGCGGACTCGCCGATGGTGGAATATCATCTAATCCTTTTCATGATTGTTAACGAGCGCCACAACCTAAGCCTAAGTAGTTGATATAAGTAGTAGATATATGAATATGGCATTAGTATGTAGCCATTAGAGATTTGATACATGTATGTAATAGTATGTAAAACACCGCGTACATCGTCTCCTAGATATGACCGCGCCGCCGTGCGAAAGAGGCAGGATGGGTGCATGCCAGATGTACGCGGCAATTGTATTAGGTTTAGTTTTATCTATTGTATTTCGGCTCTATTGTATTGGCGAGCCAGAATGTATTGATTGCCGTAATAGAAGTTTGCTTTAGTAGTAAGATATTTTTGTTAGTCTTTACTACGGCCTTTATTGTACAAGCCAGGCAGAATGTCTTATTGCTGTAATATAAGTTAACTTTAATAGTTTACAACTGGCCATTATATTTAGGCCCTATTGTGTTAGGGCATCTGCATGTATCATTTACTGTAATAATAGTTTACATTAAGAATACGATACTTTGGGAAAGCGCAGTCCACTGAGAATCGTTATAGCGTCAACACGTTGTTTAGCTAGCATACAAAGCTAAACCCGCGAACAAGCCAAGTCCTGATAAATAACCTCCAGTAATCTCTCAGTACAAGTTTGTTTTCTTTCAACACTTCCTCGTCGTTGTCATCGTCGTCGTCGTCAATAGAAGCGCTCGTTTCGTCAGTACCCTGCACCTGAATAATTAGTCGTCTACAAAATTCCTTCGAGCCGGATCTCTGACGAAAATGAGCGTGAAGAGCTCGGTGACAACACGCACTTAGTTGAAGAAGAAGACTGAGAAGACTTCAACCAGAACCGACCCGGGGCTGCGATCCGAAGAGCCGCCCGGGTTATCCAGCGACGTTTCTGCGATGTCGTCGATGGTCACGCAGGTCATTCCCTTGGCCGGACCTGGTGGTCGTTTCAGCGACCACAGTGTCTTGGTGCCGGGTAGGGATGATAAAATGACTGGCAGACCGCGGCATCACAGCATCCGCCCCTGTTCGAACCGCACTTCGGGTTGGCTGCGATCCGAAGAGGCGCCCGGGTCATCCAGCGACGTTTCTGCGATGTCGTCGATGGTCACGCAGGTCATTCCCTTGGCCGGAACTGGTGGTCGTTTCATCGACCACAGTGTCTTGGTGCCGGATAGGGATGATAAAATGACTGGCAGACCGCGGCATCACAGCGTCCGATCCTGTTCGAGCCGCGCTTCAAAAGCTTGCGCGAGTAGGATCGAGCATTTGCGACTACTCGCGGAGTATGAGGCGGAACAGCAAGTGGCGCACATAAAAGAAAATCTGGTGAGGAAGAAGCTGTTGGTAGACTTGGCTCGTATCGACGCAATGGCTGACAAAGCTAGGTCAGATCATGGTATGGTCAGACACGTGGAAGAGTGGATGGATACGAAGCCGCAGGAAGTCGCGGCAATCCATCCACAGTCGCAAGTGCCGGGAGCGCCCCTCTCAAAGTTGGTGCTGTTAGAGCCCAGCGCACCGGCATGTAAAGCAAGCTCCGATAATGGCATTGTCGAACGAGTGGCAGAGGGGGTGGATATGATGACGCCGCAGGAAGTCGCGGCTATCCACCCGGAGCCGCCAGTGCCCGGAGCGCCCCTCCCGCGGTTGGAGTTGCCAGAGCCCAGCGCGCCTGACGTACTTGTCGTGACACCCACGCCAGATCGATCTTGCGGTGTCAGGCCCCATTACACTCCCGTCGCGGCCAGCAAGACTGCTGCGCCGCACGGGACAACGAGTGTCATCAGAAGACAAGTCGTGTCGTTGGTGGTCAACAGTGCGCGTGGTGAAGACTTGTCTGACATATCAGCGCGAGTGCTAACTCCCGTCGCGGCCAGCAAGACTGCTGCGCCGCACGGGACAACGAGTGTCATCAGAAGACAAGTCGTGTCGTTGGTGGTCAACAGTGCGCGTGGTGAAGACTTGTCCGACATATCAGCGCGAGTGCTAACTCCCGTCGCGGCCAGCAAGACTGCTGCGCCGCACGGGACAACGAGTGTCATCAGAAGACAAGTCGTGTCGTTGGTGGTCAACAGTGCGCGTGGTGAAGAATTGTCCGACAAGTCAGCGCGAGTGCTAACTCCCGTCGCAGTCAGCAAGACTGCTGCGCCGCACGGGATAGCGAGTGTCTTCGGAGGGCAAATCGTTTCGTTAGCGGTCAACAGTGCGCGTGGTGAAAAATTGTTCGACAAGTCAGCGCGAGTGCTAACTCCCGTCGCGGTCAGGAAGCCTGCCGAGCCGCACGGGATAGTGAGTCAAATCAAAGGGCAAGTCGCTTCGCTAGTAGGTAGCCAAGGTCGCGGTAACCAAGTGTCCGATATGTCGTGGCGAGTGTCAAAAGTTCCCGCGTCGCGTCACCTGAGAGCGCTCGACCCGAAGCTCTACAGACGGCTTCGGGCGCGAGGAGGAGTCAAGGCCCGCGTAGCATACGACCCGAAGCTCTACAGACGGCTTCGGGCGCGAGGAAGAGTCAAGGCCCGTGTAGCATACGACCCAAAGCCCTACAGACAGCTACGGGCACGAGTAAAAATGAAAGCCCGTGGAGCGCTCGGCCTGAGGCGCTACAAACGTCTACGGGCACGAGAAAGAATGAGGTCCCGTAGAACGCTCCAGTCGACGCTCCGCAGATGTCTACGGGTACGAGAAAGAATGAAGGCACGTAGAGCGCTCGAGCCGATGTTCTACACTCGGCTACGAGCACGACGAGGAGCGAAGGCACGTAGAGCGCTCGAGCCGATGTTCTACACCCTACTACGGGCGCATGGGAGACTCAAGACTAGCAGAGTGCTCGAACCGCGGCGCTACAGGCTGCTACGGAGACGAGGAAGACTCAAGGTTAGCAGAGTGCACGAACCGCGGCGCTACAGGCTGCTACGGAGCCGCGGTAGACTCAAGACAAGCAGAGCGCATGAACCGCGGCGCTACAGGCTGCTGCGGAGACGAGGAAGACTCAAAATCTGCAGTGCGCCCGTTCCGAGGCGCCACAGACACACAGCGGTCGTCGTGTGTTAATTCCCTGCTTAGGCCAGTAGCAGAGGTTGTGGTGCTCTCAAACCATTGTGTAATCGGCGGAACCCTTTTACAGGGGGGAAAATGTTAACGAGCGCCACAACCTAAGCCTAAGTAGTTGATATAAGTAGTAGATATATGAATATGGCATTAGTATGTAGCCATTAGAGATTTGATACATGTATGTAATAGTATGTAAAACACCGCGTACATCGTCTCCTAGATATGACCGCGCCGCCGTGCGAAAGAGGCAGGATGGGTGCATGCCAGATGTACGCGGCAATTGTATTAGGTTTAGTTTTATCTATTGTATTTCGGCTCTATTGTATTGGCGAGCCAGAATGTATTGATTGCCGTAATAGAAGTTTGCTTTAGTAGTAAGATATTTTTGTTAGTCTTTACTACGGCCTTTATTGTACAAGCCAGGCAGAATGTCTTATTGCTGTAATATAAGTTAACTTTAATAGTTTACAACTGGCCATTATATTTAGGCCCTATTGTGTTAGGGCATCTGCATGTATCATTTACTGTAATAATAGTTTACATTAAGAATACGATACTTTGGGAAAGCGCAGTCCACTGAGAATCGTTATAGCGTCAACACGTTGTTTAGCTAGCATACAAAGCTAAACCCGCGAACAAGCCAAGTCCTGATAAATAACCTCCAGTAATCTCTCAGTACAAGTTTGTTTTCTTTCAACACTTCCTCGTCGTTGTCATCGTCGTCGTCGTCAATAGAAGCGCTCGTTTCGTCAGTACCCTGCACCTGAATAATTAGTCGTCTACAATGATAGTTATACCTGTTAAATCGGGGGTGATGGCACCGGTGCCATCTGTCCCGGTAATTGTCACCGCCAAGGTCACAGGGGCTGATGACACGATTTCTTATATCTGCCCCGACACAGAGACAAACCAACAGGGGGAAGTTATAATAAGGTACAGTAAATGTCACTCACCGCTATGCTTAGTAATAATTCTTGATCTTTAGTTATCTCTTTTGTGATGGGATTCCCATAAGTTGACTTTACTTTAGTGATTAGAGCTAGAAGGCAAATTAGTAATAAATACCGGAACATTCTGTAACAAGCAAACATTTTATATATTAGTATTAATATCAAAATCGTTATCAGGTGGATTATGAGGCACCTAAAATAAAATATTACTCCTATTACCTAAGTAAAAGAAAGAGAAAGAAAGAAAGAAAAACATTTATTCTGATAAGACTGCACACAACAACCAACACATACACATTAGAGGCAGAACAAGATGTGAAAAAACGGAAATACTAAGTATATTAGTGTACGCAGACAGCCGCCGCGTACAGCGATGTCAGAAAAGGTCTGAGCTCAGCATGTTGCTGCGGTAGAACCACAACGCTGATTTTCAGCTCAGGCCTTTATAGTGACGTACGGACTTTAAAAAAGATAATAGAACAACATGGAATATATAATGATAATAATATAATACAGCGCCTTTGCAATAAATGAACATAACAATGATAATATAGGAGAATAAAATAAAAATAAACAGAACACAAGTAGGTATATTGCTTCGAACTTTACTGTGTGTTTCCCAAAAATAACGAGGAAAATAACAACTCTCCTGATAATTATATTCTTTTTATAATTTTATATAACTCAATAACAAGTTCAGTAACCAAATAAAGACTCGTATAACCTTGCCCAATGTTAAAGTGATTAACAATGTACGATGCAGTTTAAAATCAAATAATTTGTAATCGTTTTTTTTTTGCTTTGCAATCTTTGCCATTCAGTGTCAAAGATTATTATATTTTGATTGTGGAAACATGGGTGACTATTTATTTAAAACTATGCCTAAAGAAACTGTAGGTAAATCAGTGGAATGTAAGTGAAAATTTAAACCAAAGTTTTCTGTAGGACTATTTGAAAGCCAGTCCTTTTCTAGGCTGAACATGTTTACGACCTCCGAGCACAACGTCTACCCTACAAAATATTAAAAAAAACAACGTCTATGTCGTTTCGTGTAAAACATACACAGACACTAACCACGAGCGTGTCTCGTGCTTGTCTCGCTCGATTACTTAGTACTTATAGCTTTGAGGAAGCGACCTCCTTCCCATATCTTTTGAACTTTAGACTCGATATCAGCTTCGTAATATTATTGCGATTTTCGTATAAAAATCAGCATTTTGATAATCTAAGAAAGCGTGCTGCTATTTCGAGTGCATTGTCACTCCCTATCGGGCAACATCGTCATAGACTTGACTGTCATAATAATATGTAAAAAAAATCAAGAAATGTTTTGTCAAGAGAATACTTTCTCGAATTAGATTTTTCTAAGACTCATGCGCTCTGTTACCATAATGTTACAGGTGCAGCTGATACAGGTGCAGTTGTTACTCGGGGGACTCGACACGGACCTTTCTGAATGACTTTTGGCCATTTTGGAAAGCGATCCTCATTTAGGTGTTTCAGTTTTGTTTATCATCTTCGAGCAGTTCGTCACCACACAGAGCGGTCAAAGGCCTGCTGTTATTCAAGAAAAATATAGATAAAACTCATGTTACGAAGTAATTAATCACGCTATCTTTAAAACCGTATCTTTTTTACCTAATGCTTGGGTTTTAATTGATTGCAATGACAATAATAAGGAAAAATACTGTTTTCATCTTATTATTTTAAGCTTATGCACAGTAGGTACTTCTGTACTTAATACTTCTTAGGTAGGTGTAGACTACAATTTATCACAATACTTATCCAATAACCATATCCACTAATATGCACTTAAGAATTATCCAATGCCCTTTTCCAAATCCAATCTTACTCTATATCAAAACATGAAAAGGTAGGCCGAATGTGGAGCTAAAAAGTGGGGCGAAATAAGAAGTTGGATTTGGGTCGAATATAACATAGTGTGGGACGGAAGCAGGTTTCTCCACGTGGGACGGGCTTCCGTGGGACGAATGTGGCATAAATCACCAAAATTCATCGGAATCGGTTCAGCGGTTGAGACGTGAAACGTAACAAACGGACAGTCTTTCGTATAATTACGGATATATACCTACATAATATATGTATTCAGCACGTGCCTCGGGTAAACGTCACAGGGTTAAACTTGATAACCAGAAACGAGACTGCCAAATAAGTATGTATATTACGAGTAGTATATACGTTATCTGTTATGTAGTATACAATAAACGTGACTTTTTGTGACGATGCGATAGCATCTCGTCTTTTAAGTTTGTTTTCCCCCTACTACTGTTACTTAGCTAGTTTTTGATCTGACTATATTCGTCCTTTGCTCGAAGTAGGCCTCTCCCGTAGCTTAGAATATCCTACAAGATAACAAGAAGAGGCACTAATATAATTTTAAATTATAGCAAGTTGGCAGATTGGTATTTTGTATGACATTTTGAGCGTGTTGCATATCATCATCCCACGCATATCATCGCATACAGTTTCGCTTGTCTTTTGTCCGATTCTGCCGTTTGTATGGAGTGTCCACTGTCCACCCTTTGCCTATCATCATCATCATCATCAGCCTGAGGAAGTCCACTGCTGGACATAGGGCTCCCCTATACAATTATATATTTCCAGGAAAAAGGATATCTTAACAATGTCGTCGGTCCATCGAGTGTGTGGGGGGAGGGGGGGGGGGGGGGTCCTACGATTCGTCTTCCGGTTCGTGGTCGCCATTCGAGAACCTTTATTCCCCAACGGTTATCGGTTCTCCGAGCTACATGGCCTGCTCTTTGCCTATAGTGAGTCCGATCTTCGGCTATCCTCATCCTGCCAGCCGTTGCCCGCACTCCCTCCACCTGCCGGCGTCGTCCTACACTAATCGTGTAGTCTCCACTCTAGAATCTGCCGGTGCTGTTAGAGATGTGACCGGCCCACTACTATCACTTTTTGCTAACCCTTGAAGTTATGTCGATAGTCTCAAATTTTGCGCGTAACTTGCGTTTTGCGTTCACTCCCTCATACATCAAGAAGTTACTCGGGTTTCTGTAGTAGGTATACAGATTTTTTTAATGTTTTGGCATGGCATGATTTATGCATTCAGCCAATGTCATGCCAGAAAATTATTGCTATATTATTTTAGGATACCAAGAATCAAAAACTAAATAAAAATAAATGATGGTCAGGTCAAGCATTATATTTTGATTAACCTCTATCAAAATTGAGGTTAACACACTTGAACTCCTGGCAAACACGTTTAAAACCGGGTCAAATAAGTAAAAATACAGGCTTGGAGCGATTTTCCCCTTTCGCGGTTTTCCCCGACAAATTAGTTATTAAATCAATCGATCGTCATTTTTCTCATTTATTTACCTTCATATTACCTGTCATTTTCTGATAAGAGGCCACGTCCATTAATCATGTGATGTTTTTTCAGCATTTTTTTAGCCCGCTACTTGGTGATACGTGGCGATGTTTATTACTACCCCCAAAATCACGTGTATTTTTTGTACCTACAAAGAATCCTACTAATATTATAAACGCGAAAGTTTGTGAGTATGGATGGACGGATGGGTGTTTGTTACTCTTTCACGCAAAAACTACTGAATGGATTTTGATGAAACTTCACAATAATATAGCTTACATATCAGAATAACACATAGGCTACAATTCATAAAGATATATTATTTTATATTCTCCAAACGCGGGTGAAACCGCGGGGTGCAGCTAGTGTTAAAATATTTCTTGATTTTTTCTTAAGCCCCCTCTTTCAGCTTCACGTGATTAATGAACTGCCCCTAAACTGAAAAATCACCGTTCACCATATTAAGATGTAAGATGCCATGAGAATTGTCAACATTACCTATGGTGTACTGCCAGGGGCAAATTCAACGACAACGATATATAAATAAAGCCGGAAATAACCGGAAAAAATTATTAACATTTCTGAACAATTCTTGGAAAACTAGGAACCGGTCAGAGAGGTCAGAGACAATGTATCCAGTCAATATCCAGGCATAAGTAATTTTGATTAATGTAGGTCATAATACGAAAAAGAACAATCCAGTGTCCGACCGTAAAAAGAATTGCCTGGAACTTGCCTGGTTTTGCAGAAGTTCATAATACGGCCCCAGTAAGCTATTACTCATCAGACATGTTTAACTTAATCGTGCACCACGTGATAGTAGCATGTCAACCTACCTAAATATAACTAAACAACGAAGTTTGCATTTCGACGACGACCGGCTTTTTATGCAAAATTTAAACAAACGGGACAGCCGCGAGTCGCGAGTGTCAGTCGTAAAATTAATTGGTGTCTAGTGTCGTAAAAACGATGTTAATTATATCTCTACCTAACCTACCATAACCGTGAATATCTTGAATAGTTGATTGATTGGTATCAATTTGTGTTTTTGCTTCATTGTATTAAAACTAGCAGTTTTGATGAGTTATTTTATCCAACTGACTGACCAGTTCAGCAAGGCGCTTCTGTACAAAACTCACTTACGTGGCAGTGCTGAATCCGCGCGGAATCCGCGCTGCGGTACATCAGTGTCAGATTGGTGACGTACCGCAGCGCGGATTCCGCGCGGATTCAACGCTGCCACGTTAGTGATTGTACAGAACCGCCTTGCAGTACCGCAGAGTACCACTGCACTGAGAAGCAGGATGAGTCGGACGATTTCAAAATTATAGATAGATAAATGATATTCCTTCATTCATGCCGACCCCAACTCCAAATCGACATTGACGCTGATGCCGACCCCGAAGCCGACTCTGAAGCTGACGCCGATAACGACGCTGACGCCGACGCCGACTCTCGCCGACATCGACACCGACGCTGAAACCGACACTTACACCGATACCACGCCGATTACCGAGTATTGCAATCCAATTAATTTTAAGTGGAACGAAGTTCACCGAATCATCTAGTCGATTTATAAAAATAATAATAATATTTTTAGCAGCTTGATTAAAAGTAACTTTCTAATTTGTTACAAGTTTTAAAGTTCCGTTTTAAGTTTCAAAATAAACTGGTGAAGTTTTCATCATGAATGAATACAGATTAGTAAACACCTGAATAAAGTATCGTACACACTCTTTTGTTTTGCAACATTAACGTACTAATGTTGTGGTTCACGAACTTCAATATACCCCAAGTATAGTATAGATAGACGAATAATGCTTCTTACGGAGAGATTCTATCATCATCATCATCATAATCATCACCATCATCAACTCATATCCGCCCACTGCTGAGCACGGGCCTCACCTCAGTTTTGTGAGACTTACACGGGGTCTCCACCACGGGGATTATCGTATAATCTTCTACCCTGGCCTGTATTGGTGGGGTAAATAGACGAGGAGGACCAGGAGTTAAAGCTGGTCTAATATTCCACTGAACACTTTGAAACTTGCGACCTTGTAACAAAGGTTACATAGAGATGTTTAGGATAAAATGCCGGTTAAGATAGATTTACGGATATCATATTTAAAATTGTTATATGGAAATGGACGGGATATTTTGAATAATTTCAGATATACGGATTATGCCTTTTTGATAGCCTTTCCAGGCATGTATAAAATACAATTCTATACTTATATTCCAAACCCGAAAGTATGTGTGCAAATTAGTTATTAAATTAATAGTAAACTAATTAAAATGCTTGTTGTAATATCAACGACGCTCTGTACATACGCATAGGGCCACGTATTCGAAACTTATCCGTTGCTCAAATTTCGGATTTGCATTTCGCAAGTCCGATAGTTTCGGATACGTAAATAAATAACATCCCTAATTGGCGCAGATAGTGAATTGCTTTCAACAAGAATATTGTGCAAACTGTGCAGATCTGATCAGAATTTGCAATATCATGCGCTCCACTGGCTCCTAATTTAATTATAAAATAATATCTACTAGATTAAATTGATTAAAAAT
This sequence comes from Hylaea fasciaria, assembly GCA_905147375.1. Taxonomy (NCBI): domain Eukaryota; kingdom Metazoa; phylum Arthropoda; class Insecta; order Lepidoptera; family Geometridae; genus Hylaea; species Hylaea fasciaria. Next base: position 8,532,299 of record LR990211.1, on the reverse strand, counting down.
TGTCTGTTTTTCTTTTTTCAAATAAGGCATAATATAGGCTAAGTACACAATCATAATTTCGTAATCGTAACGCCCATAGAGTACAGTCGAGAAACAAACCAAATGCGTCAAATTTAGATGTGATTATTTATTTAGATTTTTGAACGGCATCTTTCGTGGAATTTCTTCATCTTATTATATATAATATCTACTTACCTACCTCGCTAGAGCACGAGCCTCTGGTGTCAGAGTGTGTCATATTGCCTCGACTTATCTCTAGTAACTAAACTACTTCATCATGATAAGCTCCTGTCTTGAACTACGTCTAAGTTACAGAACTAAGTTACATAAGTAAGTAGTAAGTTCTGGTGACCAAGTTATGAAACCAATTAACTCCTTTATAGGTAAAACAACGATAATAACTTTTTTTTTCAGTAGCTACTGAATATGGCAAAACAACCCCTTCACAACAACAGCCCTGTATCTACGATTAAGTACTTATATTTATCTTAAAGCAAAATTTCATAACATTAAACTTGAGCAAAAAAAAATATAAAAACATCATAAATAACATAGTAGTTATGTACCTATTAACTGCCAAATTTCAGTTCCATACTCAACTCAGACTCTCCGATTACATGTATTATGAACTGCACGATAATAATTTCTTTAGCACCAGACAAGTTTTTACCACCTTTAATTAAGTTAGTTATTAAATCTAAGTAAAGTGAAACCCAAAAAATATTTTAATTTAATATACTCACATGACTAACTATCACTAAGCAACTACACTAAACTAAATAAATTATAAATAACTTATAAGTGTGACTGTCGCGGGCACACTGAGTTGACTGATGGCACGATCGAATGGCAATGGCACATGGCAATGCTACTAACTGCGCCCGTGACTCCGTTTGCTAACTAACTAACTATTGTTTATTTTTGAAGTTCAGTATATTTCATTGGGTTCCACTATGCACTAGTCTCGCTAGGTAATATCTACCCAGAAGGCGCCAGAAGTGCCGCTATGCACAAAATCAAATCCGCTGACTTTATATTTTAACACGCTATAATTTCATTTGTTAAAATAACAATAACTATTTAAAGATAAATGAGTATAAAAATATTATTAACTATGCCAAGCCTAATCTATTTTATGGTAATCATAAAACATGGCGTTTGCTTAGGTAATTACTAAATTTACTAATAATACTTTAGTATAATTTTAATAGCGGTGTTCATTTAAATTTTAAAAATTAATTTTGAAGTCACATACGGGCAGTTCAAAGCTATTATCTTATATCTTTAAATGAGCAATTCTTGTATATATATATTTACAATTGGAATATATAATTGGATATATATAATTGATAATTAAAAAAGATGATATATAATTGGAATCTCGGAATCGGCTCCAACGATTTGCATGAAATTCAGTATATAGGGAGTTTCGGGGGCGATAAATCGATCTAGCTAGGAATCATTTTTAGAAAATGTCATTTTATTCGTGTTTTTTTTATGATTTTTCCTTTAAATAACCAGTTCATATTTTTTTATTATTCTATCGGTAAGATCGAAAAATATCTTACTAATATTATAAACGCGAAAGTTTGTAAGTATGGGTGGATGGATGTTTGTTACTCTTTCACGTAAAAACTACTGAATAGATTTTATTGAAACTTTACAATAATATAGCTTATACATCAGAATAACACATACGCTACAATTTATACAGCTATTGTGTGAATTGTATAAAATATAACGATAAGTGTCAAGTAGGAAAAAATCTACCATCTGCGCGCTATTCAAGCGTGCGCTGCCAAAGGAAATGTTTGTCTTAAATAGTTCTACACAAAGCCCGCCACAGTATATATCTATATCTTATGTGTAAGCCATTATAGCCAAAATAGTGATCCGTAAAAATGTGTGATTTGAATGTCATAACGTTAGTTCTTTTCTACGTCACGCTAATAATTATAAGCTGCTCTAAATACTAATCCTCCGCAGACGAAGTCGCGGGCACCAACTAGTTATCCATATTTTATCATTTTATTAGTAATTCGTACTTAAATATAATTTCCAAAAAACACAATTTATAAAAAAAAAATACCGAGCAAAGCTCGGTCAGCCAGATATTTGGTATTATATAGATGACACAGGTACAGACATACAAAAATTCCTACTTCTTTAATTTGCATAATATGTTATTAGTATGTAGGTACTTAATATTATTTCATACCAGCTGAACCGACATGCGTTGTCCTGCATTTGTCATTTTACCCGTCAAATAAGTTATATTACAAAAGTTAATGTGGTCGTGAAGTTTCCTCTAATTTTCTAATGGTCCGTGCAACTTTGTTGTTTTTTTTCATAATAACCTTCTCTTGACGATAACATACACAAAAAAATAAGAATTAGCAAAATTGGTCCAGCCGTTCACGCGTGATGCCGTGACCAAGGGAAATAAGGATTAATCTACACTAATATAATAAAGAGGAAAACTTTGTTTGGTTGTAATGAATAGGCTCAAAAACTACTGGACCGTTTTAAAAAATTCTTTCATCATTCGAAAGCTACATTATCCACGAGTAACATAGGTTACTTTTTATCCCATAAAAACTAAAATGATTCCCGCGGGACAGTAGTTAACGCGGGTGAAACCGCGAGGCGCTTCTAGTTTTTATATATTATAGTGAATAATACGTCGCGTCAGTTCAACTCTGTTCTGCTTATGTAGGTATATCTACCGACACGAATGAGATCACAGGTGCAATTATGAATTCAGATTTTTTGGAAACGAAAAAAACAAAAACCTAATATGAGTGTACTGTATGTATATGTAAAATTATATGTCTGTCTACGGCACCCACGATACAGGAAAAATTCTAGTGTGGACCTACGTTTTTAACAGAAGAAGAAAAAGAAAATATCTATGTACTTACTTAAGTATTATTTTTCTTTTACAAAAAATTAATATGAGATAAAAACTGAATTGCTTCACTTTATTATAGCGAAGGTTCTAATAAAAATGGTCTGGAAGAAATCGCTTTAAGCGATAAGCCAACACTGTGCTATCTTTGTACCTGTTGTTTTTCTGTATTGAATTTATTTTTGGTCTCCTAACAGAGTTTTATATTCTGCTCTTTACCTTATTTCAAATGTACTGGTTATTTTGTACCGTAGCTGAATAACGCGCTAATTACTTTCCTTTACCTTGTCCAATTAGGCCACCTGATGGTATATACTAACCTCTCTACGCTGATAATAACTCCATACTATTCTAAATAATATCTACCTATACAGAGCTCAAGAACAGTGGCTTTGAAATTTATTTAAATAGTGGTACTATAGTTTTATGGTGCTATCTTCTCTTAATGGCCATATTATGTCTAAAGCACTGGCAGGTAATAGTTTTTTTCCTGAACGAGATTCAGGCATACATCAGCGTATTGGAAAGGGATACATCTTTTTCAAATACAAACCATAACCAGTAGGTACTAATTAATTTACCATACCATGTGCCATACAACGCGGCAATGCAGCCAGCAACGTTCCCAAATGGAAACGTTGCCCATTGGTAGCGGCCTATTAGTTTAGTTTTATTTAGTTTTATGTTTTTTACAATTCCCAATTTCCCAATGATTATTTTGGAATAAATATTTTCCAAAAAAAAATATTAGGTAAGTAATAAAAAAAAATTACCTAATCACATTTTCAGTTTTCGTTTCGTTTGACTTTTATAGTATTATAAAAACGTATTATCAAAAATAGTATTGCCTACTTACAACAAAATATTCGAGTTATGATAAATACAGCACATTAATTATTAATTTCAACAAGATTATTTTTTGATAATATGTATACCAAATGCGTTTTAGTAATATATACTTTTGTAAGTAAGTTTGTGAGTTTTTTTAATAGCATACGAGAATAAACATAATGTTTAACCTGTGACCTGTCAGTGTAAAAATACTGTGGACAATGTTTGTCCAGTGGCCATTACACGTAGACACATCTTCACTTGAAGATTTTGAGATTTTCGGCTAAGGTTTTAAAGGTAAAATTTAGGCCAAAGTCACAATGATGCAATTAAAGGTAAGAAAGATAGCGTCACCTTAGCCTGAAGGGTGTCACCTAAGTTTCTAAAACAGTTGTACCACTTGCGGTGTCTAATTTTTCTAAATCTGCAAGGTCAAAGACAAAGTCAAAGTCAAAGCATTTATTGTAAATAGGCAATTTAATCGCACTTTTACAAGTCAAACAGCTAATTCTCGGTAACAAAGAGAATCATAAAAACATAAAGTACATATGATAAGTACATTAAATTAAACAGTAATTGATTATGGTTTGAGTTTGAAAAAAAGGATGTTTCCCTTTCACGCACTGTACCAAGATTCTGGACAGGTAAAGGAATCCAATGCGATGGTGGACGGCTGAAGGTGGCTATTACCGGTTACTGTCCGAATATTCACGACTGAAAAATTCAGGAGCCAGTGGTGTGGAGAACCAAGTAGCTGTGGAATGTTACCTATGTCCGAATTTTCAATATGACTGGTACCTACTGCGTAACATATATCAACAAATAAAAGAGAAAACGCATTTCCTTTGCATAATCATTCATTACATTATATTTTTTCTATGTTAGATATATAAAATAATATTTTTGTTGTATATTCTTACTGGTAGATTAGAGGATATAATTGAGAGATAATTATATTTATATATTTGCAGGATTAGAGGTAGGTATGTTTGTTGCAATCTACATACAAAAACCTGCTTATAAGTGTTCTGTAATTGGTTTTATAATCCAACTGTTGCTGTACTGAAATGTGATATTATTTAAAAGGAACCAACCCTAAATATTCTCCGAATAACTCCAATGCGTATTTAAGGCCGTTAACAAACTTTTCAAAGCCACAGTCTGTATAAAAAGCCTACTTTTCAGCCACTTAAGGCGAACAAAATCTCTCCTATCTCGAAAGAAAACAATATCATTATATACGAAACCAACAGTATGGGTTTATCTAGACACCTTTGTTTCAGTACACTGAGATAATTATGTCTTTTAAAAACGAGCAACAGTTACTTATCTTAATATCTATAAATTACGCGTCACGTTGTTTGTCTGCGATGGACTCCTAAACTACTTAACTGATATTAATCAAAGCTGCACACCGTGTGCAATTTGATCTAACTTGATAGATTGGATAGCTTACATCTCAATGATTAGCTGCAATAACAAAAACCTTAGCCACAGCAACGTGTGTCTGCTAGTACTGAATATAAAATTAAAATGAAATATTTAGAACCCAAAAAACTAGGACTTAAAGCTTTAGACATCAATCATTTTCTTCAATCAATTAAAGTCCATTGACGTCGCCGAGTGCGCCAGTGAGACTGAGACATACGACTAAAACTAATTAATCCAACATATAAGTAAAACTACATAAAAAGTTTCTAGGTTTTTGTTAGGTACTTAACTATAATAATTATCCACCGTATAGTCTGTCTAGTAGCGGGATCGAAAAATCATTCAACAAACAGCAATATCCCATACTGTCCATAAAATATACAGTCAAGATTTTCAAGCTAAATAATTATCAACAAAACACTTGACTGTGATACCACAACAAATTTTTGTCCTGCAAGAGCTTTCGAACAAAAATAGACCTTACTGCCTACAAGACTGGACATCGAATGCAACGTAGTGGTGGTTGTTAGTTAAACCTTGCAATTTCGATCTAAATGTTTGCTTCAAAGTTGGTCCTGTAAGTCGGTTACGCGTTTAGAACGAATTGAATAACAAAGTAAGTAGTTGGTTTGTACTGAAGGCTAAGGTTATGTTAGAGCGAGTGGCGGGGCTAGGCAAAGCTGCGTTTCAGGATCCCTCACAGTATCCAGGGCTGACAATCTGAGAGATTATAACTATTATTTAAGGGTTTAACTATTATTTAAGGGTGTTAACTATTATTTAAGGGTGTTAACTATTATTGGGTGTTAACTATTATTTAAGGGTGTTAACTATTATTTAAGGGTGTTAACTATTATTTAAGGGTTTAACTATTATTTAAGGGTGTTAACTATTATTTAAGGGTGTTAACTATTAGTGGGTGTTAACTATTATTTAAAGGGTGTTAAACCGTTTTTAATATTTGTTGTTATAGCGGCAACAGAAATAAATCGTCTGTGAAAATTTCAACTGTCTAACTATCACGGTTCATGAGATACAAGCCTGGCGAAAGAGGGGCATACAGCGAAGGCTTAGTAATAGGGTCCCGTTTTACCCTTTGGGTACTGAACCATAAAAATGTTCACTTGATGGTAAGCGCCTGCCCATAACAGTTAAAATATGACATCACTCCGATTTTATAACACTATTGGAAAGCTCGTGATTTTACCGTTTCTAACGTCCTTTATTATGTTAAATTAACATTTTATACATAAAGATAAAAATATAAAAAAAACACTGCAGTCAAATGTTGTAAATCGAGTCTGGGACTAATTTGACTCGCTACGTTCTACGATTTAGGATCCCGTCGAGTGTAAAATCGCTCGCTCCGCTTATCAACGTTTCGCGACCCAAACTAAGTTGAAGTTCAGTATCCGTATGTGCTGGGTGCAGGTTCAACAAACATACAGAGCCTGAAACCTACTTAAGGTTCTACAAATGAAATATTTATTCCCAGTTCTAGACTCTACGGAACTCTACTTCTTTTACAGTTTAACATCTTAATATAGGTACATAAATTACGCGTCACGTTATTTGTCCGCGATGGACTACTGAACCACACTTAGCCACAGCAACGCGTGGCCGTGTCTGCTAGTATACCTAATATATTATAAAGCAGATGTTTTGTTATGGAAAATTTATTTGTAATTATACAGATGATTACTAGACACCTAAAAGCCGAGCTCAGACGTTTTAATATGCACTAGCAAAATAATTAATTGGTGGAAGTTAAAAGTTTATTGGCATCTGTGATTAATTATTATAGTATAAGTGTTTTGAGTTGACTTTCATACAATATTATTTTTCATATAGATATATTGTGTTTGGCGCTAAGACTTATGATTTAACATACACGTCATCAGGACGTTGAAGACTTTGTATGGTTGTGGTCCGAATCACCTCTTAGCAAAAGGCATTTGGGCAATTGAGCCCTTGGTCCGGGTTGACGCAATCCAAATTATTTAATTTTACAACTTCCTGTTAAATTAGGTTCCCTAACTAACGCAAACTAAGATTCTGAAGCTATTAGCTTCACCCATTATGCTTTATTAATTATCTCAATGCCTTCCATAAAATCTACACTAATATTATAAAGAAGAAAACTTTGTTAGTTTGGTTGTTATGAATAGGCTCCGAAACTACTGAACCGATTTGAAAAATTCTTTCACTGTTGGGAAGCTATGCTATCCCCGGATGACTTAGGCTACCTTTTATCCCGTAAAAATTAACGGTTCCCGCGGGATAGCAGATAACGCGGGTGAAACCGCGAGGTGCTTCTAGTGTTAGGTATATAAAGTCGTACAAAACCAGTGTTTATAAAATAATTTGAATGAAATAAAAATCTTTGACACAAGCAATCAATTAACAAATACTGTTCTTTACAACCACCAAATACAGACACCAGTTTCACAACATTGTTCAAATAAGCAAGTGCAACAAAATGGAGAATTTTATACAGGTCTACATATTACTTTCAGCGAGCACGGCACAGGGCATGCAAACTTGGCAAAATTGAGCTTCAGAACTAGGCCAAGCAAGCCACCCAATCCACTGGACCTAGCTCGAAATGTGCTATAAAAGAATTCTAGGCTGATTAAAGTTCTTACTAAACCTGTGGCATGTATATAACAAACAACAGAATTGAAAAACTACTGTTATGAAATCTGTTAAAAAAAGAACCCGCGTTTTATTTCATCAACACGCGTATTTCCAATTAATTATTGTTAAACATGCTGTGTACACAACTCGACATTAACATTTATAAAACGTGGACGAAGAAAGAAAATTACAGGAAATTATGACGCGAAAAAAATAATACGAAACCATTAGAGCACGACCAAACAAAAGAGTACCTATCCTGAAAATAAAAAATAAACCTAACAACCTTCATACCCTTAGTTATTATTTGTTTCTTTCATTTAATACTTTGCAAATTGTAAGGCATTCCATACTATGAATAAGCAATGTCTATGGAAATTAAACAATTATATGTTAACATTCTGGTGTTGAATAATTATAAGTAGGTTTTATAGAAAACCATTGCCATAGTAACACGAAAATAAACCAAATTACAATTCAATAAAAATATGCCTTCATATCTTCAAGCAGGACGCTATCGGTATTTATCTACGAAACCGCTATTCTATACAAAAAAATCTTCGGTAGATTACTTTAAAAGAACGTGTGTTTAATAATTTTTTGTCGTTTTTTATTGTTAATTTATTTGTTGTTTTTCTTTTGTTATACGTTGTTCAATAAAGAGTGTAGGTACCTATCTATTTATCTCTACTTATCTATATTTTTCCGAATATGACCGAATATTTGGTTATAATCTGTGCCACATGGTAGATAAATCATAGAAACGAAAAAAACAAAATGGGTGTCATTCCTCGTCCATTCCACCAACTTTCCCTTTCCAAGTAAAGCTATCGAAACTTATAAAAACAATCACCATTTTCGCCGACAATTGGTTAGCGTTCGCCAACATTGCTTTGCAATTTCTGGTAACGTCTAGAAACGTGTACGCTGCGAGGGTAGGGCCGGGTGGGGCTCTACCCCCTTGCCAACCTGGCAGTTCCCTGCGAAAATTAAAACGCTATGAATAAGAATGAGAGAGATATATTCTTGGAAGATCACTTTGCACTTCAAGAAATAAAAACAAGAAAGTCAAATTTTTCGCTCTCACAATAATTAATTAATAAAATAAAATATGTGTTAATTAGTATTTAAACGGGTCTAATTCGCGCACAAACTAATATCAAAATATATAATTTTGACATACCTCGACGTATTAGACCCGTTTAAATACTAATTAACATGTATTCAGTTCGCGAAAGTTTAAGAACTTCTAAAATAAAATATGTACAAAATTACTAAAAATAGTATAATTAAAACTACTTACTTAATTTGAACAATACATTTCTGATATTAACAAAAATAATTCTCAATTAACTTCCACATTTCCCCCTCCGATAATCCTGCCCTAAGTCCGTGCCCCAGGCTGCCCCTGTCTGTAAATGTCAAATCGATCTGAAAGAGCCTAAAAAAGTAGACGATTCCGTGCAAAAGTTTGATTGCTCCAGTGTTTGAACGTAAAAGAACTGAGGGCGACTCTCCGATTGAATTTACCCATTTCTCTTTGCATATTGAATAGGTATTTACACTGTGAACCACCTGTACGGAAAATTTTATTGTTCAGCTATGTAGGTAAGACTTAGTTTGCCGCTTGGATGTTCTGTAGCGAATCTAACTGTGTGTAGTTTTGGCGGGAATTCGGAAGAGAGACGTTGTTGGTTTTGTATATTTTTCTCAAACTTGTGTTTCTTCGAGTGTTAATGTGTAATGTTGGTGGAATATTAATCATTGAATGTTCGATAACGTGCACGAGTGTGGGCAAATGATATAAACCCAAAAAACGTTATATTCCGATTTTTTTCCAAAATTATCAAGAAGTTTTAGTAAAGCATCCACCACTTTACTGAATCGTGACTTATGACCTTCTTGACCACGAGGATTGCTATAATAGGTACCTACTGACTTTCCTATTGTAAGAATACAGAAAACATTTGAAATATTTTTACATTTGACACTGGCTAAATGCACAAACCGTGCGAAGCCATAACTAAAACTAAAACAAAAACTTTGTGTAGCTACGTAATTGTAGACACTAGGTAGTAGTAGTGTGGCAAGCGATGATTATACTCATTTGGTGGGGTAGTCGGACACAACGCAATAAGCTCGTGGCTTCGAAACCAACTAACAGTGTAATACGAGTAACAGCACGAGCTTCTGATGATGAAGAGCATCGTTAAAAACTTCGTGGTAGTAAATTTCGAAAATTTTTAATACGGTCATAACTTTGTTTCTTCGAAAGACAGGACGGTACTAAAAAAATGACACGTCTTGAAGTTGTACATAGTAGCAAAGTAGGTAAGTATTTAATATTAGGCAATTATTGGTTCCTCTATAGATGCTTGAAATCGTTACCGCGACCCTTCGAGCATTTCTCGGAGCCACGACCTCTGCAACTTTTGCTAACAAGAAGGTTGCAAATTGTGAGAACTTTAAGTTAGAACCTTCGTTCGCTCATGTAGTTTACTGCGATACGACGTGGTTCCGATATTTTACCATAGATGGCGATAGGAGTAGTTATTTCAATTTTCTTTTTGAATACAGTTATATTTTATTTAGGTAAGTATCTATATATTTAGAGTGCTTTAAGATAATGAGGTTAGATAATACAAATGGATTTTTTAGATTTGACGACTACCTACTGACAATTTATCATGTTTTTCTAGGCACATAGTAGAAAGATTACTTAGGAATATTACATTTAAGGCTTAGAGAGCTGCTACTGACATTTCACAATCCGACTGCAGCGCACGAAGAAACAGCGGGGAAACGGCGTAATAAAAGTTCCAGCCCCGCGAAATAGAAGTACCGGCTCTCACTACCAAAGAATATTGAAGTATAGAACGTAAAAAAGTTACGCGCCGGCGATCTGTCAAATAAGCGGTGTATCTAATAAAAGCTGGTCATTATTTTATTGAAAGAAAAATATGTACATAACCGTTTAGACTTAAATAAAATATTATACAATCAATGTACTCGTATTTAGATGTGAAATTTTATTTTCTCATTCCAGCCCAATATAACAAAAAGCTAAATTAGATTAACGATCCACCTACTAGGTACATTAACAGTTTTATTATTTAACTGATAAAATCCCAGAGTTCAAAATATAAAAGTTCTTAAATAATATTATAATCCACACTACTAATATTAGAAATGTGAAAGTCACTCTGTTTATTGTCTGTTTGTTGCCTTTTCACGGCTAAACGGCTGAACGGATTTCGATGAAATTTGGTAGGTATAGGAATAGATTGGACCTATGAGACGGACATAGGCTATCTTGTGTCTCAAAAAGATGGACACTATGCGACGTTGACACACTAGGCCTGTGGGAGCAAGAACACATTACTTTGTGTGAGCATATCCGCGATATAATCGCAGCGTAATCGGGCGTTGCCGTTTCGTATAATGTAATTAAATAATATGTTATTCAAAATAATAAAATAAGCGCCAGGTGACGTATCCAATTCAGTGCTGCCAGAATCTTGCACGTGGTAGATTTTATGTCACTTACTACATTATCACATTTACTCTCGTACTATACCTACTGAATGTAATTTTGGTCATTTTTTCTTAATAGATATGAATAATTTGTATTTTAGAACGTGTTTACTTTGAACAAGTTAATTAATTATATGGGTTACAAGTTTCCAACGATATCATCAACAAAGAAAACTAATGAGCAAGGTATACCAGTAAACAGATAAGAGCAAAAGAGACTTAAATAATTAAATAAGTATTTTATCTTAAACACCTACGTAATTTTATTAAATATATTTAAATAATTACCTATAGCAATTACACGATTGGTTCCCGACGACAAAGACGACGCGATGACGATAAGACGTGTTCAATCAAAGCAGAGTAGGTACAATTATTGTGGTACAACTGGTACAGTACTTTTGACTGTTGTGCACTGGCAAGGCAATACAGTAATTATCAACTGGTACCTCCTTGATCGTGACGTGACACTGTCTGTCAGTGTCAGACTGTCACGTTTCGTTCTCTGTAGTCACCGGCTTTGGGGTAAATAAAAATTGTAAGATTCAAGAGTTGACGGGAGTTTTGGCGGGAATCCGATAGTGAGACGTTGTTGGTTTTATATTATTTTCTCAAACTTGTGTTTCTTCGAGTGTTAATGTGTAATATTGGTGGAATATTAATCATTAAGTGTTCGTTAACGTGCACGAGTGTAGGCGAATGATATAAACTCAAAAAACGTGTCATTTCGCATTTTTTCCAAAACTCCCGGGAAGTTTCAGTAAAGCATCCACTACTTTACTGAAACGTGACTTTGACGATGTAAATAATTGACTTGACTACTTGACCACGATTGCTATATTGATGTAACTTTCTTAATGTGAAATTAAATACTTTTATAATAAAATACTTGACACTGGCTATATGCACAAACCATGCGAAGCCATTACTAAAACAAACAAAAAAAAAAAAGAGTTGACGATATTTCATATTATGTTCAGTGTTGTGAACTGTGAAAACCGTTTTATTTTTCTATCACATACGTATTAAGAACATTCCAACATTTAAAATATAACTATTTTGATTTTTAGATTGGGTCGGAGAGTTCTTGTTTTCACGGACGATGCTAAAAATGTATAGAGCAAAAACATCAAAAACGAGCTCACAGTTATTCTGGACCTGTATGTGGCTGAAAACGTGTTCGTGCTCCATTCCATTGCGAAGATGTTTCGTAAGTATTGAACCCATTGACGTGCAACAAATTTCTTGGTACAAAGACCAACCTGAAAATTCTTACTCTGCAGATTCTTATTTCTTATATTATTATATAGACGAGATGAAATTTTTGTAATGTAAACCTGTGATTATTTATGTTCAATTGTTATGTACCTCTACTCAAGACATTATACGCTACTACAGAAATGAATAGGGGTGGTGTAGTACCAAACTTAGCAAATAACGAAGCCCTATAGTACATCCAAATTTGTTTAGGAATTTAAATGTTATGGTGTTATTTTGGATTACAGGTACAAGGGCAGCTAAGAATCGCAAGAAAGAAAAAATGTTACTTTGTATACTTCATTTCACCAGTCTTTTGAATTGAAGTTCAGTTTGTATTTTCATTTCAACCTATACCTACCAGAACTTGTTCTGAGAAGGGATAAAAAAATGCAAAATGCATAGATTTTGAATATAGGATATCTGTTAATAAATATTTTGAACCTAATGTAATCTTTCATTCCACTAATCGATCTATAGTATAATACGCAGTCATAGCCCGAACTTATTGAGTTTCGGGCTGCACCACGATGCGCCACACTGCACGATGACTGTCAAAATATCCTCATTGGCTTGCTGTTAGAAAGCGTATTAATTGTGGTTCTAATAAGCAGAAAAACTAGGTGGGTAATCTAGGCGCAATGGATATTAGGGATATTAGGCTTTGATTGAGCTATTCTCAAAAGTGTCTTAGGCATGAATGAATAGGTCCAAATGTTTGACATGTGCTGAGACCAAGTTTGAAAACCTGAGAAACTACCTAAATTAAGTTTATCTCTCGCAAATACAGGTACTCTTGGAAATCTCTTGCTTAGCGACACCAGACTTTTTCATAACAATACCTATAATAAGCACCAATGACGATGATGCTATAAGAACTAGGTGGTCATTGCGAAGCTCACGCGCATGTACTTATATTGAATCATCAAGATGGCCTACACAAAGATTGTCTAGTTATGTAGGTAAGAACGGGAGCAACGTGACTGTTTGGCACTTCTATTTAAATTCTATTGTAATAAACGGGCTAGAAAAACAAAACACAGCCGCCACTGGCCGCGCTTCATCCAATGCTTGTTTTGCTTAATCAGTGCCTTGACAGACCAAACATGACAAGCGATGGATGCGGCCCAGTATTTTGGAAAAATATGATTACGTAAAAAAATAATTGAAAAAAGTGACACAGGTCCGTCTAGCGGCGCGCCGCAGCGACTACTGTCGAATCGTATGGAAATGATAGAGAGGACACAACATGGCGGCTGGCGCGTCATTCTACTTGAACAAAAATTCACTCAAATATGTTTTCCTTGAATTAAAATTGGCGCATTGTTGCTATATTATCCACCAAAAACCTTTATTATTGTACAATGATTTCAAGTTATTTCGATTTGAATAATGTTCTCTCATAAATTAGTGAGATTTAATTTAAATAGCTATTTTCTAGAGGTTATTTTGTAATTTTTTTCTATCGAGAAAATATATTTGAATTGTGTTTCACTAACCGTCACAAATTAAAGTATATGATCAAAATTAACATATATTTTTTCCACATTCCTAAGTTGTACGGATTTGTGGTAAACATCATTCAAATAAATTCGAATTAAGCGTAATCAGGAAGACTAGTCGTCTTAATTAGTTACAATAGGTACCTACATAATCTACATCTTGTACAAATTCATATTCTGTAATAACATTATTTGGATATTTGAATGATAAATAGTTTATCACTAAGTATATACCTACCATTATCATATCAGCTTAGGTTTGCGAGAGCTGGGTGGGCACTCATCAACAGTCGACACGTCAATAACTAAAACGTCGACACCAGATACTTAATCAACAGCTATACTAACTTCAATTTTTTACAAAACTTCACCTTATTAATTTATTGTTTCGATAAATTATAACTAACAGTATCAAACCTTATAACAAACAAAGTGAAACAATATTAGCTGAAAAGTTTTATACTTAGTTAGTTTATCAAACAATGAAAAACGTGATATCATGGACCAATATGGATTATTTCCCAGTATCCATCCAATATCCAATAGCACTACGTATTTCAGTAAAGATAAAAATACATTACTTCCACGCAAAACTGTTAGAAGATTGGTTTTATCACATATATTTTTCCATTTCTAAATATTACCTGCGCTATATAAATGCCTGGACTAGAAACTTCATCCAGGTCAGTAATATTTCTCGCCGTTCTAAGATGTTCCGGGAAAGCCGCTCTCGTTGGCTCCACATGGAGATATATTTTCCTTCAATATACTTGCATTACCTTGCCCCGATTCCCTGAAGTTGCTGCTGAATAGTGATGGGGTAGAAATTGCTCGATAAAGTTTATCGATAAACACAATTAGGCACAAGTAGGATCCTACCCGAAAACGTGACAGACTTCTTTAATGGACTGGCTTCTTCTCGGGAGGCCGCCTGGGAGTATTCATTGACATAAGCCAAACTTATTCGGTGTAGAGTAAATGAAAAATTTGCACTTTGACACCTGTCAAAACATGGGCGAGGCAGGGTGAAGTCGCAATTAGAGGTGCTACTACTTTTAATAAACTAAGTAACTATGTAGCGGTGACAGCCTAGTGGGCGAACGCCCGCCTTCCAAACAAAAGGTGCCGAGTTCAAATGCCAGTGCGGGCACGTACCAAAGTGTTTATTGTTAAAACATAATAATATGTACGTAATTATCACTCGCTTTTTGGTGAAGGAAAACATCGTGAGGAATCCAACATGCTCGAGAATTATTTCGGAGGCATGTTATCCACCAATCCAGACCTGCCCCCGCGGTGGATTATGGCCTAACCTCTCTCACGAAAGAAGGGGGGTCTTTGCCCAGCAGTGGGACAGTTACAGGCTGAATTATTATTATTATTATTATTATAAACTACGTAAGCAGTTCTCTCTCACATAGAAACGACGTGATATTACCGCATCACGTAAGTATGTTTAAAAACCCTGTGTTTACTAAATTATCGATACATTAGCCTATGAAAATAAAGTCGCATCTCTAACATCCTGTCAGCCAATCTGTCTATTTACGAGCATGCATCGGAGCAACTCGATTAACTACTCGATGTCGTCTCAGTTAATATCGATAATCCGTACATCACTAGCCCATTACCGAACTGCACATTATTAGGTGCTTATTCTGGATTACGCTTCTATCAACAAGGGACTATTCGGTTACGTAGAGTAATCATTGAGGTATCTTTTTCGATGGAAACTATTCGTTATGAACTATCTTATATTGTAAGTATACCTACCTTCATAAAACACGTGCCTACAGAGTGATTTCACTATGTAGCGCTATGTATGTATGTATTACTCATAATGTATGTAGGCAAATGCATTATTTAGCATGACAGAAATCCTCATGTATGTTGATAACATAGGATATTTCTTGAATGCTTCGAGAATTTAATTGTAAAAATCGTGGTCGGACAGTACTAATAAGGTAATGGATGTATGTGAATAACCTCACAGTAACCAGAGAAATTCCACGCAAAATTTGGCAAGCTACTTAGCGGCTGCAACTATCGCGGGCAGGCATGCCGATCTCCAAAAAACTTGCATTAGTTGTAGGTACCTACAGTAGGTAGGTACATCTGCGCAACCATCTAACCGATTTGGAAGAGTAAAATGTAGATATACTTACCTATACAAACGAACGTAGGTAACACTGTTTGTAAAAGTACATTTTCTCTTTGAATACGGCCACAATAGAATACAAAGGGAGGGAGACAAGCAAAGAACAACCCTCGCGGTCGAATGCGAATCATTAATTCGGGGTTTTCTCGTCAAAGGGGGCAAGGGGGCTCTGAAGTTCTAGTGTTTTGAGAGCCCGCATACTAGCCTTTGTAGTCGTGGCTAGGAACAAACCAAGTGGAATGGGGGATAGACCAGCTGTCTACTTTAGAAGAAGCAATTGTGAAGAAGTTGTAGAAACGTAATGTGACCGTAATCTGTTACGGTGACAGCCCTTAAATAACCATAAGGACACACATTACTGCAGGATACATTTACTTGTTACAGTACTAAATATTAGTGAAAACTTTTAAGGCTTTCTCATGTCTATGTTCATGTATCTACAAAATTAGTAAGCATTCTGTTTGTTTTTCTTGGAAAATAAAATTGTAAATAAATATGACGGTTAGCGTATTTGTCCCCGTCAAAAGTCTTCCCTGGATCTTTTGTATTGATGAAACATTTCAAAGTAACAATCAGTCTAATTATGATGCCCTTGAAGGGGGTAATGACGCTAATGACGCTGGCTGTATATACTTTTTGACATGCAAGGTTATAGGTGCGACCAAATTGCACGCAATAGTTTTAAACAGATTGACGTGTGGCCAAATAGCATTATCCATCTGAATAAAAACCGAAATACAGATGTGATATATTTAATTTATTTTTACGTGTGACTAATTTATGTTAACCCACTGCCTGTGGCATGATGTCCGACAAAACAAGTGAGCAATCATCACTTAATAATTAAGTCTACAAAATATACACGTTCGATATTATATTATATATACGAATATAAACATACGACTTGTGGGTTAATTTTAGTTGCATAAAAATACTTGCCACCTAGAAAGTCAAGTTGCATTTTGAACAAGATTTTTCCTGTGGCTTGACGAACCGTTTGATGCGGCCAGCATTGTTCTACGCCCTTTGAACTACTAATGAACTGCGTACTCGTTTGCACCGCTTTTTTATTTATGGTTTGGCTTTGCATGATTTGTTTTTTTAGCTTGTTCCAGTATTTACATTTCAAATTTTTGTGTACAAATAGTCAAAGGACGAGTTCTAACCTAGAGTCTTACCACGAAAGATACAAGATATGAATAGATTATGTCGAAAATGTCTTTCCATAAAGCGACGTCTAACACTCGCATTGTCTAACTCAATAACAAATTTACATATTTTTTAGACACATCAGTGCCTAGTGTGCCTAGTGCGAGTTTTGACAATTTATTTACGCGCTCGGTCCGTTTGGTGTAAACTTGAAATTGTATGGAATAAGAGCAGCGCCATCTAGCGTCAGTGAATCAGTCACTAGATGGCGCTGCTCTTATTCCATACAATTCTACTACACTACTTTCATGATTTGTAGTCACTAGTCATATTCATGTCACATTCACTGTGACGAAGCAATAAAGTGTTGGATGCTTGCTTTGCTAAAACTTCTTAGCTATTGGATAGTTATGCAGAGAAGGATAGTAAACATCTTTAGAAATAAACATCATGAGATACAAACGCAAGCATTGATTGTGAAAAAACTAGTTAAAAGAATGTACATTATAATGATAAATAAGTGAATATATACGAGTACCTAGGCTATTTTTTCTCAAGTAATTTTTTTATAGATAACCTACCCTTAATAATAATTCCATAGTTTGACGGAGAGGCCTTCAAGCAATAAAAAGTTTAAAATTAATACTTACAAGGTCGCAAATCACGAAGCCTACCATTATCACAACTCGAAACCGACTCAAATATCGTAATTTAAGGAAATAGCCCCCAACTTTGAATATGAAATCGTAAGGGACGGGGCTTGGTAGCCATTTGTAATTTTCGAGATTTTGAAACTCAGAGATTGTATTACAGATGGGTATTCTATTTCACGAAATCTGTTTAGCAACCGGTTGTAGTGACGTTTGTGTGCATTGCTCTTAGAATAATAAAACAGAGAAGGATAGTTACATGCGTAGTTTCATTAAAAAGTGAAGCCACTTTTTTATCAATGTGTGCGTGAGTGCCTTGTAATTATCTGGAGTCTTACCATGACCTCTTATTGCGATATACCTCTTACTCCATTTGCAGACCTAAACAGAATCGTTCCACTCACGTTCGACTCAGTCGTACCGTAACGTCTTATTTTGACATCTTGCCGCTCAGTTTAGGTTGCCGCCATTTTAAATCTAAAGGATTTGACGTCTACCTTTTTGATATCGAAAGGCAGGTATTACTATTATTTAATGTTTCGTTCATTCATTTGGAACTAACCTACTTCTTTTCACCTTTTCCCCAATACTGAACCGCTTAGTTGTCATAATTAGCGGCCCAAGAAAAGTTACATATTTTCACACCAAAACTGAATCGTTTTGGTACATACTACACATGCACATGCCCAAAACTGGCGAAACCCGAGGTTTCGACCCGTGGTGACTTCGTCAGATGAACCGTAATCATCGCGGCATCCGCCACGGTCACAACTTCAACAATACGAGCTTTTTATTCTGAGAATACGAGTTGTAGCCCCGACCGTCAACGAAACCTCTCTCGCTTGGACGAGGAATCCTAAGATGTTGGATTCATGCGAACAATAACAACATCGAGATTTGGTGGGATTTAGTGAGACGTTGTTGGTTTTGAATTTTTTTCACAAACTTGTGTTTCTTCAAATGTTACTGTGAACCTAATAACGTAGCATATTAATCATTTAGTGTTCGTTAACGTGCACGAGTGTGGACAAATGATATATAAACCCAAAAAGCGTATCACATCGCATTTTTCCAAAACTCCCAAAAGTTTTAGTAAAGCATCCACCACTTTACTGACTGGGTGACTTTAACTATACCTAATAATTGCCTTGACTATTTGACTACGAAGATTGCTTTAATGTTATCACTTGCCTATTGTGAAAATAATAAATACGTAAAAATGCACATTATATAATATACCATTACATCATAATAATTGTCATATTATATAGGTATACCTACCTACATTACCTATATCATTTGCCCACACTTGTGCCCGTTACCGAATTAGTATTCCACCAATCCACCAATATAACACATTATAACTCGAAGAAACAAAAGATTGAGAAAAAGATATAAATTTGTAAGTAGGTGTACGTCTCACTATCGGATTCCCGCCAAATGTCCCGTCCTACCATTAATTTATTTATATACCTATAGGTAGGACATTCAACATAAATACAAATGAAAATGTACATAAGTATAAAAATTAAACCTAGAGCGTATACCACTGATAGCGGAGCATAGCCCAGGCTAATGGTGGTTAGGGTTGCATAGCAGCACAAGTCTTGGCGGAGTGGTACGCGGCGGTTGCAGTGACAGACGGCGCGGTGGGCCGCGAGATTGTGTGATACCTACACCTACTTTCGATTCTTAGTCTAATCTTAATGTAGGTACCTCATAAGGTACCACCTAAGTATACTTTGCAGCACGACCACAAAGGTTTTTATCACTAATGCTTTGAATGAATGAACGAACTCTGGTTCTATTTATTCTATGGCACACTGTTGGAAAAAGACAACACGATACCAACGTCGTATAGCTGTTTCTTTCTTTCAATTGCCTTCCGAAACGCTAACGTTGCGGGTATTTGACACGGCTCGTTTGGCGTAGTGGTTGAGCAATCCGACTGCTGCGCTAGGGGTCGTGGGTTCGAGTCCCGCCTATAACAAATATTTGTGCGATCGACAAAATAATATTTGTTTCTGTTTATGTCTGTAACAAATATTGGTATTTGTTTCTGTACTGGGTTCACAGAATACATCTACTTACCAAGTTTCAACAGTATAGCTCTTGTAGTTTCGGAAAAAAGTGGCTATGACATACGTTCGGACGGACAGACAGACAGACAGACATGAGGAATCTATAAGGGTTCCGTTTTTTGCCTTTGGCTACGGAACCCTAAAAAGGGCATGTTTGAAAACGCTGGCTATTATTTGAAATTATTGGAGTTGGCAGCACCCAATCCATAAATTATTAACATTATGATGGCCAAAGGGTCGCAGAATCCAGTCCTAAACCCAAACGAAAAAAAAAAACACTAAAGCGCGCCATAAACAAAAAATTAGCGCGGGAATTTACTTTGTTTCAAACATCAGTTGGGCTATGTATTCTATGTAATCGTTTATGTATTTATTCGTGTTTTGTGTTGTATTTTATGATACAGGATTAGAATACATAATTATACCTAATACATACACACATACATTTTATTAAAAATACAGATTCGACGATTTCGTGTGTGTGACAATGTCGTAAATAATTTTTACTAATATTTTGCATAATAATGTGTACGTACTTATGTATGTAATCAAAACTTGATTTAACTTTAGGTACGCATTCATGAATCTATTTTTCAATGCCCTCAAGCTTACGTCTGAAGGGTTTACTGCAGATATTTCAAGTGATTTTTTATACACAGCGAACCCTCTCGCCGAAGAGTGAGTTATGCTCAATTGGAGCACTTATGGGAGTTCTTGTCGAGGCACAGAGAACTAGCCATGGGCTACAACAAGTCTACCCAAGCCAGGGAGTTCTCTCGGCGGCTGTGGGAGGAACTAGCCCTAATTTGAACTCCAAAGGTGCGAAAAACCTTGGAAAGCATGGTGTAAAGTAAGTACATACGTAGCTAAAGAACGTATTTTTGTCCCAGGTTAGGTACTTTAAAATGTAAGTGCCTTTAATTTGTTTTTAGTATTGGAATGACTATAAGTCAAAACTTAAAAAGTTGGCTGCGACGAACCGAAACTCTCTACATGGAACTGGAGGGGGGCCATCAACAATTAAACCATTGACGAATATTGAAAAAAAATTCCTCCAGATAATGGGAGAAGATTTTGGTTCGGGTCTGCCTGGTGTGCGAGTAGAACCATTTGAAGAAGTAAGTTTAGTTTACCCATTACCATTACCCACTATACCTACAGGAGAAATCCTTGTCTGGATACGATTAATAAAAAAAGAAAGAAAAGAAAAATAACGTTAGTTAATTTCAACCAAACTCGTAAGACAGACAACTTAGTAGGTAGGTTCTCTACATAGTGATAAATTTGATATAAGTATTAATTTTATTTCTAGGATATGCAAACAATGAGTGGTGCGGATACTAATTCCGAAGCGGGTGGTTCAGAGAGCATTTTGACGAATGCAGAGGTCGTGATAAGTCTACCTATCTTACTAGAGCCTGGACCATCAGAAAGGATGACACCTCGAGCACCTACTCCTACATCCATTCGCTCTACACCGACACCTCCTCTAGCTAGAACGCCTCCGCAACATGATCAGCCACCCGCAGGAAGACGGATCACACCGCGACCGCGAGCATCGCCTCGCCGCCGACAGCGCAGGCGCGAGCCGACGATGACGCAGCAAGCGGCTCGTCAGAACCTTATCCGGTAAACTCCGAAATCCGTAACGGAGCAGGAAAAATGCAATCTCTTGAGAAACCTTATTCAAGAAATAAGGGAATTCAAAGAGATAGTTCGATCTGGGTACATAATTTATTCATTTAAAATTTATTATACGTACCTACTATCACAGCAGATTATTTTTATCGCTACAGAATAGAAAAACTGTGAATACTAATAGTTCCCAAAATAAATGTAGCTAAATTGAACATAATAATAATTATTTATTATAACAACAGCTAGTCTGGATAATCATAACACTAATACTGTATAAAATTATTATTAACTAGTTGGTGCCCGCGACTTCGTCTGCGCAGGATTAGTATTTAGAGCAGCTTATAATTATTAGCGTGACGTAGAAAAGAACTAACGTTATGACATTATAATCACACATTTTTATGGTTCACTATTTTGGCTATAATGGCTTACACATAAGATATAGATATATACTGTGGTGGGTTTTTTTGTAGAACTATTTAAGATAAACATTTCCATCATACATTCCATATGTATAGCTCTAGCGGTTTTGGCAGCGCACGCCTGAATAGCGCGCAGATGGTAGATTTTTTCCTAATTACTTGACACTTATCGTCATATTTTAGACAATTCACACAATAGCTATATAAATTGTAGCCTATGTGTTATTCTGATGTATAAGCTATATTATTGTAAAGTTTCATTAAAATTCATTCAGTAGTTTTTACGTGAAAGAGTAACAAACATCCATCCATCCATACTTACAAACTTTCGCGTAAGATTCGCAGCGCCCCGCGGTTTCACCCGCGTTTGGATAATATACAATAATATATCTTTATGAATTGTAGCCCATGTGTTATTCTGATATGTAAGCTATATTATTGTGAAGTGTCATCAAAATCCATTCAGTAGTTTTTGCGTGAAAGAGTAACAAACATCCATCCATCCATCCGTCCGTCCGTCCGTCCGTCCGTCCGTCCGTCCGTCCGTCCGTCCGTCCGTCCGTCCGTCCGTCCGTCCGTCCATCCATCCATCCATCCATCCATCCATCCATCCATCAATTCATCCATCCATCCATCCATCCATCCATCCATCCATACTCACAAACTTTCGCGTTTATAATATTAGTAGGGTTCCAGAACCTATCGTACCAAATTTCATCATAATCCGGAAGAGAAGAGAAAAATACACACACACACGCCCTCACACACACACACACCCTATTTTGCATTTATACCTAATATTAGTAGGATGTAAGATATTGATATATCATTATTTTTATTGCATGCTCATCGGTAATCCCAGAGATGTCTAACGAGATGTGTCCTCGTCGCCACACCTGCCTGCAGAGCCAGATTACTGTTGTTGATACTGCCACCAATATCAGCGTCAGAAACAGGAATCTGCACCTGGGCATCTCGAAGCACATCTTCATCATTCCGATCAGGCACAGGAATGTCGGCTCTATTGCAAATATTGTGTAAAATCACACAAACATTTACTACAGAAGCAGCCACCTTTGGTTTGTAGTGCAACACTCTGTGCACTAAAAGGCAACGGAAACGTGCTTTAAGAAGCCCAATCGTCCTTACAATGATGTTCCTTGTCCGAACATGAATGTTGGTGTAGTGGCTCTCTGGTGTGCCAGGGACTGCATTGATAATTGGTGTCATCATGGATCTTCTCAATGCATATCCAGAGTCGCCTGCAAAATGGAAAAACACCTATTCAATTTAAGTTTTATAAGTTGTAAACGAAAGTGAGGGGAGTCCCTTGCCCAGCAGTGGGACAGTGCAGGCTTGAATGATTTATTATTATAATTTGATGTTTTAGTATTTTTCTTTAAATATGGGTTTGAAAAGTGGACATTTTTTTTATAATCCTTTATATTAATATACCTACTAATAAGTGTGCATATTATAGAGAAGCCTAGTAATAAGACAAGGCAGATATTTAATTTTAGGACATAATAATTACCTAACAAACTTACTTACCAAGTAACCATGAAGTTTCATTTAGATTTTCCAAATATGGTTTTAATGGATGCACATTCCATATGAAGGAGTCATGTGTGGCTCCACCATAACTTGCATCTACGCTAGTTATTAGCATATCTGCATCACAAACCTGAAATAAATATGAAAAACCATAATATTATAGAAATGTTAGATAGATAGATGAACTCTTTAACTATACTCAATTGACCATTAACTCAATGGTCACGCATGCCTCAACCTGAGGCATACGGTGGTACATTTGTGCATGCGTCCCGCACAGCGCATGCATGCTCAAGCTGAGCTCACAAACAACCAGGCACGGTGTTCGTCAGTAACATATTGATTTGTTGCGTCTGTCAACACGGAGCACACGGGCCGGTTTGACTGAGGCGGCGCGGCGTTCGCCACGATCGTATGAGGCGAATGCTCACAGTGAGCACACACATCCACGCAGTCCGAGGCATGCGAAACACATGCCTCGCATGTCTGTACGCACCTTTACATGGGTACCTAAGAACATATTACATAGGTACCTACCTACCTAATTGCACTGAAATATGAAGTAGATCATATTGTATACTTATAGGTAACTTTATTTGACGTAGGTATCTTACATATCTTACCTTATTCTCAATCGACAGGTCTGTAGATTTTACGGGAACTCTAAACAATGGTCTTAGTTCGTCACACAAATCTAAGACCAATTGTTTTGAAAGCCGGTAGGTACCTTTTGATGAATTCTACATCATCCAATTCAACAAAAGGGTTCGACTGTTCCCGTAATTGCTGCCTCCTTTTTCGATGTATTGTTGAAGATTCTCCATTGTCGCTCTCCAGAAACTCAAACAGCATTAGATCGCTCGACATCATGTTTTCAACCAAAACGAAATGCAAAACCGCAAAACATACTAATGTCTATTATTTTTTGTGTCAAACTGGTGGTAGTATTCTGTAATCTGTTCACTCATTCTAAGCGTTGTCGATCTCAATACGGTTAGCTCTAATAGTAGGTCATGGTACGAAATTAGTCGATTCCATTTAGGAACCTAAACTGAATAGAACCTAAAGAAAATCGTTTGCTATAAGGTGAGAGTAGGCCCCCAGGCTCCCAAATGCACACAAGCGAAATTAAAATGCTTTGCACCCCGATTTTGAAATGATTTGCCAAGCAGTAGTACAGATTCGGTTTGAATGGTGCGATATTCAGTGATATAAAAATGACTAATTATTGTGTTTGATCGCATTGTATTGCTATTACTTATATTTTCTTTACAGAAGGTTAAATCATCATGACTGGCCGGTTCAAAAAGCTTTTAAAAATACACCCATCAAAGGGGTGTACGCAATTTATTCCGTATAAAAACTGCTTGTGTGCCGCCGGCCGCAGCGCTCTGGGGATGAGGGGCGTCTTGGTAGGGGTGACACTGTTTGGTATTTTTATAATTAAAGTAGTCACTAAAAAAAACTTCGGCCAACATAAAGCGGCTTGAAATGTATAATATACTAACTACAAAATGACAGTTATTCATGAAAATTATACGAGAATACTAAAAACCTGAAAGTATACATTTGCTAACAAAAAATAACATTGAAACTAGTGTAGAGATTATAAATAATGAGTGGTAACACCTGTAAAAATAACAGATGTGTAAAAGTCGCATTTTTAATATCTCAAAAACTGGTAAGTATTAAGTGACAGCCCTAACGGGTTGTGGGTCCAATCCCAGCTAAAGGGTGCATGTAAATTATCGTCCTCATCGGGATTGGGTCAAATAAGGACACTCTTTCACTGGAATTGTGGTGGGATATACGTCATTATTGATACGTACCAAAATAATTGCTAGACACTAGCATAGAATATTAATTACCCTATATTTTAATACCATAGATGAAGGGACACTCTCAATTAAACCGAGATGGCATGATCAGGATTTTGTTTGACATTAGAGCGTGTTGTCTCTCTCTTTCGTGGGTTTGAGTAGGTAATTAAGTGTACGGAGTGTCCGTCCACCCTAGGACAGTAGCACAGAGGTTGTATGGTTTGCTGATTGTACCAAGTAACTAGCTGGTTGATGATTGGTTGCTGAGCAACGTTTTTATAAATCGCGGCCCCTTTAAATATTACTAGCTGCGCCACGCGGTTTCACCCCCGTTTGGATAATATACGATATATCTTTATGAATTGTAGCCTATATGTTATTCTGATATGTAATATAAATTATTGTAAAGTTTCATTAAAATCCATTCAGCAGTTTTTACGTGAAAGAGTAACAAACATCCATCCATCCATCCATAAACTTACAAACTTTCGCGTTTATAATATTAGTAGGATGATTCTAAAAATGTCTGGCGCATTCTAGTCCTGTGAGTGTTGGTGGTAAATCCTGTAATACAAATATTTAAATCAAAATAGTTCCTCTCGGAACAGCATCATGCCTATAACAAAATTATTCTACCAATATATTTCTTAATTATCACTGGCAAGCATTGAAAAGTAGAAAAGTCCTTGTGATATGTTATCTATGGTTGTAAATACCGTATTGAATATCTCCCTGTAATTAGCATTCATGAAATATATTTGTTATACTTACAACAATTACTATTAAAATAACTAACGATTTAAGGCACTTACACACTTATCCTACAAACAAAGTCTTTGCCATATCCATTCAAACTAAAATCGAGGCTAGCTTTATTATTATACATTGATGTTGGCAACAAACGGTACCTACTTAACATAAAAGTAATAATCAAACACATAATTATTATCCAACTCTATTCTTCTATACATAGGTTCGAATTTGCCTTGGATAGATGTCCGACCTTACCGCCATTGCATAGATGTAATAGCACCTTAAAATCTAACAGCCGGTTATAGAACACTAGTTATTTTTAAAAACAGATTATGTCTTTGCTATCCTTGTCACTTATTTAGTGCAAGATAGAGACAACGACACATTTAATAAGCTGTTAAAGTTAACAACATTCCAAAAATCGGGCGCAAGCCTGCCATATCTCAAAACACGTGCAAAACACTATAAAAGACACCACTGGTAACACCCAACATTCATATCCAAAATGTTTTTCATTCTGCTACCAACTTTTTTCCATCTTACTCAAAGTACGAGCATAATTTCAGTATACGGGGACGTGTATAGAGATAGGGTGTTCTTCAATCAGACCTTTCCATGGATAATTGATAATATAGGTGGGGAGCTTATGGTGGACTTCTATATGCAAGGGAGTGGCAGGTACACTGTACCACAAATGTGTGCTCTGGCGGAAATGCGGTCCAACACGTTTCTACAAGCGCAGTATTTGAAATGCGAAGCTGAAGGTAAACCAACATATTTGATTATCAAGATCAATTATTAGCAATAAAAGTACCTGGACATGTTCTTACTTCCAATTTAAGTCGGATTAGGAAAATCTAAATGTTTGGTCACTTTTGTTGCTGACTGTACCTAGTGGGTCACATCGGCCGCTCAGATAGGGTTTTGAAAAAGCGATGAGTTCCGGGCCTCTACGGTCTCAATGGCAAAATAATGTGACCACTGCCGAGGTTATCATACTTTTACTCTGCTGAAGTAATCGTGGCATATTGTGACCTTTTTGGAGTTTTTGCTTAAATTTTTATAAAAAAAAACAACTTTCTCGCTCCAATGTCGGCTCGTTTGGCGTAGTGGCTGAGCAATCGGACTGCTGCGCTAGGGGTTGCGGGTTCGATTCCCGCCTGGGACAAATATTTGTGCGATCCACAAATATTAGTTTCTGGTCTGGGTGTGATGTGTATGTGAAATTATATGTCTCTAAGCGGTACCCACGATACAGGAGCAATCCTAGTGTGGGGCTACGTTAAAAAAAAAAAGAAAAGAAAGAATGTTTCAAGTTTTCACCCATGGTACGTGAACGACCAGATTTTTTTAGACAGACAGTCCATCTAATAAGAATGCACGACCGTATTTCTATGGATCGACCTTTCAAAAACAACCCTAAATACCCCACCACATTTCCAGGGCATCCAAGCGAGTACTGCCTCTGCCAAACCGGGATCGACCCTCTGAAGTTCAAGCAATGCGTCAGAAACAAGGGATCGTTGGCCGCCACCGCTGCCGCTAGGTTTGCTCAAGTTGGCATTGACGTTACACCTTTGATAGAGCTCGGGTCACGGAGCACCGTCTTTAAGGTTGGTTTCTTTTATGTTTTCACGCTATATTGTGCCTTATACGCAGGTTATTAGTGTCATCACCATTGATTGTATTAATCCATTGCCGAGCTTAAGCAACTTCAGAGCTACTGGCCCCAATTCTTGGCTCTCCACATTCAGACGTTCTATGCACAAACGCAATTCAACATGGTCCATGGCATGGGTACCATGGACCGTCTACTAGTATTTGTCCAAACCTCGTTTGTCCACTCTAGTTTTACCTTGTTTACATCTATTGTCATCGGTCCTGCGAGAGCAGTGCCTACTGCCTCATTAAAATGCAAATTCTTAGTGCCTTTCAGTTTCTGTCTCTGACTGTTGACTCCTCTATCCATCCCTTTATTATTCACTAAACAAATATTAGGAAATTTCAAATAATATTACACTAACACCTTAGTAGCAGCATTGTTGTCCCAGCTGATTTTGTTATATTTGGACAGGTGGACGACAGTTGGTACTTAAAGAAAATCTGCACTATCTTCGGAGACAACCAGCCAAGAGGTTGCGTGAAGCCGTTCTCATGCAACGGCACTGAAACCCTGAGCGAGACTAAAGCTTTGGCCCAATTCGGCAAATGCTGCGACACACGTTGTCCTCAACCAACTGCTACACCTACTCCTCTGCCAGACCCTGAGTATTTCACGAGTCCACAACCGCAGTACTTTCAGGACTCACTTTATACCACTGAAGGATATGACAATATAGATGTAGAACAGTTAAGTTTTTTCATTCAGTTCGATGATGAACATTTACACCATCAAGACCCTGTGGGTTACCCTAATCACGATTTATCTTTACTCAGATACCTTCACTTGTATGGGTTGTTCACCATGCATCTTCACTTAAATGACTTTTCACCCTGATTTTTCCCTATAACCGTATCGCACTTGTGGTATTCAGTGTACATCAGACCAGACAAAGTCACCAAACTCCGACCCACCCCTACCCATTAGGTGTGGTTATCACCTTGTTCCGTTGATATTTTTACTAAAATATTAACAGAACTAGAACTGTAATCAAGAACTTGCAAACATTATTATTCGCAAGCAGCTGGTCTGCTTTTACAAGCCGCAAATTTCGTGACTCAGAAGAACTGGCCGAAAAATTGCGGGAAGTCCAAAACTCGAGAGACTATAACCAGAAATGTGAATTTGTGGGTGCATTCCAGTTTCCGCACGCAAGCCAGACTCCAATCACAGGGTAGGGAGACATAACAAAGCCTGCAGTTTGCGTGACCGCAGCCGCGCCATTGCGTTCAGCACTAACACAATTTGTGTTCACAACTGCTTCGATGGAGGACTATTGGATATGTATGGAGTTGATGAAACCGATCATCGCTACCAACATTACTTACACGACCCAATATTATACGTTAGCCCCTACGTCAGATGATTATGATTCGTTTGTAA
This sequence comes from Hylaea fasciaria, assembly GCA_905147375.1. Lineage (NCBI taxonomy): Eukaryota > Metazoa > Arthropoda > Insecta > Lepidoptera > Geometridae > Hylaea > Hylaea fasciaria. The sequence continues at coordinate 8,502,931 of LR990211.1, read as the reverse complement.
ACTGCAGTACTGGCTCATCCGTTGGTATATACAAAGCGTGCATTCTAAAATATGACTTATTTATTTTAAGTTATAGTTCAATCCCGCGACGAAGTATTGGGCAATACATGAAGCTATGCAATGTCAGGCAAAGTGCAATAGAACGTTTTAATAGACATTACCACAATCACACGCACGACTTGCTCAACTGCTCGCCTTGTCATATAAAAAAGTTGTAGTAGCTCATAGTACGTAGTATCAGAAATGGACTTGACAAAACCGTATATGTACCCGAAAGGGACACAACTTGGCTGCAACTTATAAATCGGATAAATTTAATACACGTTATTTAGGTGGTGCTCCAATCATTCGTGCGACATTCAAAAAGTCAAGATTAGATTGCTTCTGCAGCACAGCAAAAAAATGTACATACGTTGACAAAGACAAAGTATTATCGTACTATCCTACTCACTCTTTTGCGTATTTGTATACACTTGTCTCTTTTCTTCCCCGGATCTTGAGGTAAATGTCATATCTGTTAAATGATTAATCTGAGTAGCAGCTCTATGCAGTTCCATATATTATGCAGCGCGCAGAACTGACATACCCAGCTGCAGCTCCCATAACGATGACCACAGTCACAGATTAACTAATAGTACAGACCCACAGTTCCATATTTACATATTCACGCTTGAATTGCCGAATCGTTATTCTTATAGTCTATTAACTCTGTTCTGGAGTACCTACCCAAGTTGAGAGAGTAAAAAAACTAACCTCTTTGTACCATTAACCTCATTGCTGAGGGTCGTGTGACACGGTGGTACGCTGTTCCCGTCACAGTAGTCTGTAAAGGTATCGAGTGTGACGCGGATCTTATTATTTCAACACATTGGGTTTCTTGCACTAGATGCACTTTCCACTCTTTATAAAATAACAAAAAATCTTCATTACTTTCTCAAACAAATTATGTAGAATTATCCATCCGCTAGATGGGGTTAAAATATGTTTAGAAATTGGTTCGTGTCGGGCTCGAAGGACCATAATATTATGGTAACGTATAATAACTTATATTATTAAAAAAAAAACGTTTTGTGTAGGTATACCTGTGCGGAATTAAAAAGGAAATCTGATAGAAATAGACCATTTGATGACTAATATTTGTCGCGATAAAAACGCTGCTGTAGTTTTTAGGGTTTTGTCTGTCTGTCTGTCACCAGGCTGTATCTGATGAACGGTGATAGTTAGACAGTTACAATAATTATCACAAATAATTTATTTATGTTGCCGCTATAACAACAAATACTAAAAAGTATAATAAAATAAATATTCAAGGGGGCTCCCATGTAACAAACGTGATTATTGCCGTTTTCCAGATAATAGTACGGAACCCTACGTGCGCGAGTCCAAATCGAACTTGGCCGGTTTTTTAAATAGATTTTTCCGTGTCATTAACACACATAAAGTAGGCAAGACTGCGTAATTCACGCCTACATTTTTCACTCCCCTAAATTAAGATGAACAAATAATTTCGGAGACCAGTTTCATAATTAAGTAGAAATAAGCAAATTTCCCTTGCTTAAAACAAAGCGGCGCTGTGCTATTGGCACTGATCATTAATTTGATAGATGGCGCTTCAACTACCTCCTCTTTTCCGATGGAAGCTTTGGTTTGATCCAGCAAATGGAACCCAGTAGCACAGTCAAGCCAGTAGATTCACTGGCATGATTAATTCTAGTTCACTGCTTTTCACGTGCGATAATAATAATTCTAAATCGAATCGAACCCATCTGTCAACAACATATGGCTTATGGAATATGGAAGCAGTGGCCTCTGATCGCATCGAGTTGCATCACGTAGTATGGCTTACGTTACGTATGATTACGTTACCACATTGACCCATATAAATTTTAAACTATAAAACAAGAAAGTAGGTTTATTCTTTACCGGACTCTGTTTCCCGATTGCTTCAATTTAGGGGTCTAGTAACGGACCAGGCTACCGTGATGGATTATGGCCTAAATCTCCTCACCTGAGGAGATTGAGGCCTTGGCCTCTCATTCAACCTCAACCTCTCATTCCAGTCACTAGCTCGGTCTAAACAATTCACAGTCACAAATCAAGCGATCGAAGTCAACCGGAAACATTGTATAAAGAAGTTAAGCCAATTTGAATTTGGAATCAGTTAAGTATAGGGTGAAGTTTTTGAAAAGTTACTAACTTTTTGAAATGACAACTTTGGCCCGATCGCCGGTATTTCTTTTTGACTGCTATTGAAACTTTTTGAAGGTTCGACTTCTGTCAGTATCTTGAAAACACCTTGTGCGGGCAGAAAACGGCGGACAGCTAATTTCGACGCCCTTCGGACAGGGTCCACTGACTGTGACAGAGGTGTAGGTGTCCAACACATTCAGCACAGTGAAGCCTAGTTAGGGACCCTGTCTTAATTATACGTCATCCCAACAGGACATCCGTTTTGCATCGCCATCGCACATAGTGGAAATGGCCCATAAATAAACACCAGTGATTTAAGAACCCCACTTCCCATTAAGGGGTAAGCGTTACCCATTAACACTTAGTAATGTAAGTTGAGGGTGCTCCGATTATTTTTACCCCCTTCCACGTTTGGGATATGATTTATATCTCACATTAAATCTGGCAGTGCGCCGAGTTCAGAATGCGTGAAGTAAAGACGACTGTGCAGACTTTTTCATGGAAGACAGGTAGAGGTACAGGCGGTAGATAAACATAACAATTAACATATTATACATAGAAAAATACATACAAATATAAAAATATATAGTTACAAATATAAAAAAACTAGCCAAGTGCGAGTCGGAATCACGCACGAAGGTAAAAAATCATGTTTTGTGTATGAGAGCCCCCGTAAATAAGTACTTAGTTTATTCTGTTTTTTAGTATCGGCAACAACCTGGTACAGGCTGGTGACAGACAGACAGAAAGACAGACGGACGGACAGCGGAGTCTTAGTAATAGGGTGCCGTACTTTTGGATTTGGAACCTTAGAAACGGGAATGCCGAAACTAAAAATACTACTTATTTTAATTTTGTTCGCGATTTCTATTTAACTAACTCAAAACAAAAAATTAAACTCGCTCTATATTCATCATATTCATCAAAAACTTCATCTTTGAAGTCGAGCATCTGTTAAGTCTCAATTTTCGAATTAATATTCTCAATGAGTTCTCCAAAATGTTTGATACAAAAGTACGAAACTAATTAAAAGTACCAAGTTCACTGTTTAAGCGGTGTCACGTAGGAACTTTGCACAGTACATGAAGAGTCAGTAAGGAAACTTTATACAAATAGGTACTTACAATTTCGTCGCATGAATACTAACTTTAATTTCAAAAGCAAGATAGAATTAATTTATTCATGAATATTATTGGAGTTATAGTTCTGACTACTACCTATTCGAAATTTTATAATTGTATGATGAGCCCATGATAATTCACTACTACACAGTACACGACTTAGTTGTTATCTCGGCCGCAATAAAATTAGGGAGTCAATATCAGCAGAGCTGTTTATTCAATGAGCCCATACTGCGGGCGCATTGTATTTATGACTCTGCTCTTTGAATCATTAATGTAATTTAGTACCACTTCCGCTTTTCGTTGATGCATGGCGGATTTCGGAAAAGTATCACATAGTTAGGCAGGTTTATGTGTTTACTCTCTCTTTGAGAAGGCTTGATTCCCAGCGGTGGGATTGAATGGCTGATGGTGTTGATAAGCATTATACAGAAGGAGTAGGTACCTTAAATTGTGTACATCTCATTTCTTAACGCGGTTTTATTTGCTAAGGTTGCGCTGACTATTGTCTGTATTTCTAGTATTTTTATGAGTTTAGGGGCAAGTTGCGCTAACTCACTTAATCTAAAATGAACCTAATTTGAAATGGCATAAGCTGTATATTAAATTAGTAGACTCGAGGGCCTACTGTAGCCGCCCGAGTTGATCGGAGCAAAAGCACAGATTAGTAAAAATAGTTAGTTCGGCCCAAGTAAAGTGACTGCAAGTTAGTGTCAGTAGTCATCCTCCTTTGATACTGCCATTGCTCCTTTGGGCTTGTTGTAAAAAAAATGTAAGTATATAAAGATTTTGGACTATAACTTGACGGTCTTACCACAAAACATTTAAACAAGAGTTGAACAGATGCCTCTAAATATTTTCTTCACAAGTCGACGACTAACCCTCGCTTTTTCTAACTTAATAACAAATTCACAAGTGAAATAATTACGAATGCCAGGATTGAGTAAGACAACGCGAGTGATAGACGTCGATTTTTTGAACGAAATTTTTTGAAGCATCTGTTCAATTCGTCTAACTTTTATGGTAATACGGTTCAATGTCTTTCATTAGCGAAACACATTGAAAAGTTCCAAAAATACACCTCTCACAAACACATCTACTTCAATCCCAAATCGAAACAAGGAGAAACACCAATAACGTCCCGGGATATATCCAATAGCGTCACGGAAGAAGGGCATTGATTGAAATAAAATCACATTGTTACAGTGAAACGGTTTTTGTATTGGTTTACGTACGTTTCGAACGGGCGTCAGGTTCAAAACACACTGGTTGTCGGCACTTTTGCACAGGAACCAGTGCATGATGAGCCTGTGGAAGTTCTGTCAATGCCACATGCGACTGATGGGCTAGGTTTTGATATGCGTAAAATTGTGTCAAAAATGGAATTCTCTTTACAGAAGCCCAATTCTGGTAATTTGGGATGTTCAAAATCTAGCTTCGATCAACTCTGAAACGCACTGTCAAATGGTATTCTCGTAACTTTACAAGTTACATTTGACTTTTGCTCGATGTGGTTATATCGAAATGTGACCGAACGTTAAAATGTTCATTCTACTCACAAAAATGAGTTGAAGGCATTGGAAGTTGACTAAACATACAACCAGACCTCGCAGACGGTGAATTGGCCATTTTACCAAATACATTTTCCAAAAATCTAAGCGGGAAGTCCTTTTGACATGCAAGGTTTTTTTTATTTTGGCTTCGCAAGTTTTTATGCGTTTAACCAGTTTATTATTTTCACACTAGGAAAGTCGTAGCATTATAGCAATCCTTGTGGTCAAATAGTCAAATCATTGACTCGTTGCCACCACAACACTGGCCTGTCAGTGGAATTTGACAAGCGTGTAAAATTGCAACTCAATTAACCAAATTGTTATCTAGGTTAAATTTTATCTGCGAAAATTGACTTTCACTCTCAATCTATACACTAACTAACACGGGTTAGTTCCGCTTTGCACTAGTCCCGATTTGCTATAATACACGAAAAAGGGCCGTTTTGCACGAAATCAAATCCGGCAACTGTTACAACGAAACTGTTAACTTCTTTATCACAATGAGATAAATTGAATCAGCAGTCGTATCGCTAGGCGATCTTTCCCAGACAATATCGCCCCTTGAATATTGGAAACTTCAAAATATCGCACCGCTGTCATCGTCTCGCAGCATAACAGTATCACTATACCGTGATTATAGCAGCCCATGTCGAGACTTTGATGAATTGCGTTTCGATACACCCTGTATAGAGCACCCTATAACCACACTCTGTATATGACATTATCATACAATATAGTAATCGAAAACAGTATGGTTACTTGTGTATTTTTACCCTAGGTTTTTCTTCGTAGTGTCGCGCGGTCGGTGATGAGCGGACTGCGAGACGTCACGTTGTGGGTTCGATTTCTGCGCCGGTCACCTTATTAGCTGAGGCCTCGTAGTTTCTGATTTCTGAGTTTTTTTCTGAGTTCTATCTTATCTTGTTTGCTTATAATAAGATAAGATTATAATATTACAATAAGGAGTGAAACACAATCAAATGGCACTAACATTATAAAGGCGAACGTTTGTGAGTTTGTTTGTATGTTTGTTGCTTCCTCACGCTCAAACGGCTTGACTAATTTTGAGCTAATTTTGTATGGAGGTAGCTAGCACCCAGGAGAAAATAGCGGGTAACATTTCTGGGTGCAGCTAGTAAGTAAATGATATTAACTGATGCACATCACAGTGTTACGAGAACAAATTATTATCATTATGGTTCGACATTTTAACTGTCCCTACTTGTCGCACTGTGACGTACTGTGGTGTCGTGCATATGACAGGAAATGGGCAAATTTGAGGGGAATAAATTGGGACGGGGCGGCACTAATCTGCGTTGTTATGGGGAAAAACGGCAACACTGATAGCACCACAGAGCATACACCACACAGTAAGGGTATTAACAACGTCCCCAGAAAACTTTGGATGGGGACGCTGGGTAAAACATAAACCTGCGGCAGTCGGATCAAAATTCGTTTCCGTTGTCCCCATTACACACACATGCGTGACAATTTATAGAAGCGAATTATCGATAAATTTTATTGTGAGTCCTTTAACGGGACTTATGCCCGGTTTCTGAATCTTCAGAAACTTTGACCAACCGCTAAGTAATTATATCGTTGTCTCTATCTGGCACAAAACAAATGACAAAGATAGCAATACTTTTGGTTTACAATTATTATTGGTTGGTCAAATTCAACTGGAAGTTTAGAAATAGGGCATTCGTTACGTACTTATTTTAGAGATGCTGTTATTTTGGAGAATTTCGCACGCGGACTATACGTAACGGACCTTTTTCAGATGTTTTTTGATTTGATTCAGATTGATGGTAAGTTGTGATGTTAAATAAGTAAGTAATTTTGCAATTGTATACTTTGGTATCACATACGGATTTTCTTTTTCTGGTTTCTGTTTCTACTTAGTTTCGTTACGCATTTGAATTTATTGATTCTCCATTTTGTGAATGCTTTGATCTGAATCCATCTTTGATTACTATTATTTTGCTTTATTTTGTGTTTAATCTTATTTCTTGGTTACAAACAATGGGTGTGGCTCTCAAATCAGGAATCCGTTTCGCAGAAGTAAATGTTGTTAGATATTACAAACTCCTTTCAAAAATATCACAGCAATTACACAATCAGAGGTTTACTCCAAGATTAAAATGTGGAGGCTGTCCGTAGAACAGTATAGTTTTTATATTCGTCATAATATTACCTAATATTATTATAACAACTTATTGAAAATTAATGTTAATAATGTACAAACTAAGTATACCTATATAGTAAAGGTTGGATTTCCGTAGGTAAGTACCCGAGTCATTTTATGCCACAAAAATACTCGTGAACTTGCTCAGTTTTCTGATAAAACCTTGAAATAGACATAATTATTTTAATAATTGGGTAGGTAATACAACCACAATGATTACGATCATTTTCCTTAAATTATAGTTTTTATTATATAATCAGTATAGTCTAAAAATATACAGCAAAATTATTAATATTATACTGTACCTACTAGATTAGGTTTGTGTAGTTTTTAGTATTCCTTTTGTTTATTTTTATATTACCTAATGATTTTGCTGAAACAAATTAAGTACTGGTAAATATAATATACAATACATACTTAGTAGATAGTAGAGGTATTAAATTAACTACCTAATTCAATAATTATTATTGTCATCAGGTGTCACTAAGATCTATACTAATATTATAAAGAGGAAAACTTTGTTTGTTTGGTTGTAATGAATACGCTCCGAAACAACAGAACCGATTTGAAAAATTCTTTCACTGTTGGGAAGCTATGCTATCCCCGGTACACATAGGCTACCTTTTATCCCGTAAAAAATAAATGGTTCCCGCGGGATAGTAGTTAACGCGGGTGAAACCGCGAGGTGCTTCTAGTAATTAATATATTCGAAGCAAATCATTAGGTATCTACTTAACTAGGTACGTCTTTCCCAATCACACCAGACGAAAATATCTGACTTTAATAAATTGTGTTCGTGTAATGACACACATTAAAATTTGATAAATTGATAGTAGCACAAAACTTACTCTGTGCTGTGATACAGTTAGATAAGATACATCGCTTGCTGTTATTGTTAAAGTATGTATTGTTATTACTGTTATTAGAAATTAATTAATCTCATCTATATTTCTCAATTTTAAATAGATGCAGATTGCAGCGTACGGTTATACTTTAAAAGACTACTCCATTCACGCACGAATGCTCGAATGGCAGTCCTTACAAAAAGCGAGTATGTATGTATGTCTGTTCCCGCTGATACGAAGCCGCGCCAAATCGCTCTCCGCTACGAATGAAACGCTTGCGTGTTTTAAGGGTAGTCAGCGCCATCTAGTTAAGTTTAGTGTAAACTGATATTATGACGTCGCACTCTGACTGCATAACAGAATGAGCTCAAAATATGACCATTTTTAATAATTATTATAATATGTACCTACCAATTATTTTGTATTAATGTTTTATTTTTATACTAGCGGTCCGTCCCGGCTTCGCACCAGTGGAAATTTAATTTACTTATATCAAACATTTCGTGATTTAAAATTACTTTAGACGGTGCCCGGTAGTTTTATGAGATGATGCACGTCACCGACCATACTTTTTTTTGGCTTCGCATGATTTGTGCATTTAGCCAGTGAAAGTATTAAAATGTTTCAAATAGGTATACCTATCATATCTTCACAATAGTAAAGTCATAGCATAATGAAATAGCAATCGTCGTGGTCAAGCAGTCAAGTCATTTTACAGCTGTTATAGTCACGATTCAGTAAAGTGGTGTATGCTTCCTAAAACTTCTTGGGAGCTTTGTAAAAAATGCAAAATGACACGTTGTTTGTCATGACAATATCTTTGTTTTTGAGATTTGTCATGACAATATCTTAACAGTCATGATAATATCTTTTTATGGAAAGGCCGATTTCAATTATTCAAGAAATGTACGTACAGGTACTAATACAGTTTTGAGTATAAAGTGCATTGTCACATCTCATGCTCAAAAAGTGTATCATAGTATTACCTCCGCTTAGCGGGCCTAAACGAGTTTATTAGGCCCTAGTGAGTGAAAATGGTTTTTATTTTTTTGGTACTCGTTATTTTCAGGCTACAGATTCGACTTTTCAATTTTGCATTTCTACCATGGACATGGTTTCAGAGATGGACCTGAAAAAGCGTATACCCCAGAAGGGATACACCGCGGGAACGGTTTACTAATAAAAGGTCACAGCAAAATAATGTGACTTGTAAAAATAAAGACTTTTATTTGCCTATGAATAGAAAGTCGAAGATTGGCGACGAAGACGTGGCGCTTGTGAAACTTCAAATGTACTGGGAGAATCTTGTCACCGCGATTCAGCCGACGAGTGCTCGTTTACTAACGCCATCTAGTTTTATTCAACCAAAACTTTCTGTATCGGCCTCCGCCCTAGCGCATTTTTATATTATTTTTAATTTTGACTTTGCACGGTTTGTGCATTTGTAATAACGAGATTAGTTACCAATCGAAAATGCAAATTCCTATTCGGTTACCATAAAAAAAGCCCCATTTATATTTCACGCGGTTTCATGTTGGAATCTCTTAGTAGGCGATAATAACGATCAGTGCCATAATATATTTGTGATGTTACGTAAGAATTATTAATGTAAGTAGGTATATTTATTATTCGGATACGATTAATGATTCGTAATCGCGTTTCTGTCTTCCCATTTAAATTGTCTCTATTGTATAAACAATAAAAACAAAACAATCTCACTTATTATATTATTATCATGTTTTAATTGGTTTCCTGAAGTTAAAAAAATTCGAAATTGGAGAAACCTCGCCATAACTACTTAAAATTATAAAACAAAACGAAATTAAACTGACCAACTACCTAGGTCAAGTCAAGTAGTTTTGAGTTTATTACTCTACCGCTCTACCAAAATCGTAAATATGTAGGTAGACGTTAGACCCCATCAAAATAAAAAATTAAAACAAATTTCTTTACCTGGGGTGCCGCGAGACGCTCCAACGCCCGTATTTTGTCGCGCAAAACTTGTTATTATCAAAATTTATGGCCCGACTTGCGATAGTTAGCGCTAGACGATGCAAAATGGCGGCTTTGTCCCTATTGGAACCCCTTGGCGATATTATAACTCGTAAATAAACGCTGTAGAACCATTTTTACTTAAGTTTAATATGACTTATAAATTAATTAACTAACCTAACACACTTTTATTCATAGGTTCACTTTTTTGTTAAATATTTTACACTCTAAATATTTTATTTCATAATACTAAAAACTGAAACTAAGCTTCGTTTGTAACTGACTAACTATGTAGGTACTTACCTAATAATATCTTAGTTATACGTGTGTAAGCAGTTAGTACTTAAGTTACTTGTGAATAGCAAATACATTTACTTATCCCTCAAAAAAATAAAGGTTTGGATGTTTAATAATATGTAATATTTATTCGTTTGAATGACAAAACTTTAATTTGGTGTCTGGGAGCTGATCTGACGATGGAGCCAGGAATTGGATAGTATAGAACTCTTCAGTACAAGTAAACTTTTTCCGTCTTACTACACAAGTTTAGAGCAGATGTTTCTAAAATTTCGTTCCACAAAATCGACGTCTATCACTCGCGGTTTCTTACTCAACATCCTGGCATCCCTAATTATTTCACTTGTGAATTTGTTATTTAGTTAGAAAAAGCGTTAGACGAGTGTTACACGTCAATTTTGTAAAACGAACTTTTAGAAACACGTGTTTAACTCTTGTCTAAGCTTTTGTGGTAAGACGGTTCCAGTTATTACTCACATTATCTAAGATTCGTTTTGACGAGCCCGCCAGATTGCACTTGGTAATGCGGGGTGATGGATCCAGGAGATGGATAGTGGAACTTTGAAGCGGGATATTTGTTTTTAACTATAGTTTTACATATTCCTCATCATCATCATCATTATCATCATCATCACCAGCAGCTGGAAGCTGCCCACCGTTACACGATAATGTGGGATTGTTAGCCGTGTTAGCTGTTTGCAATCAGCTTCGCACTCTTTCCCTTGGCTTAGTTTTGTACATAAATGGCCATAAACTTTTACATCATGCCTTGTAATGCTGCGGTAGGGTAAAATAGACCATAGCGTGTTGCCATAAGCAGTTATTAATTAACGTTGATGTGAATGGCAACCCGAAGCAAATTAATGTTATTTAATTAGGTACTCAAGGTCTTAAGTTTGTAATTAAGGAAGCATTATGCAGGTCTTTCGTAGATATAATGTTTTGCAACGTTTTTATTATTATTTTTCCTTTTTTGTCTATAATATGTCTGTTAACAGAAGGATTTATTTTCAGCAATTCTATGTACCTACACTGTACCAAAAAGTTGTACCTACCTACTTACCTAGGTGCCTACTCTAAAGAACTACCTAGTCATTTATAGTAATTTTATTATACGTTAATTGGAAAATCCATATCTACACGTACCGTATTTAGCTAAACTAATAAAGATGGATCGATTTAGATAAGGTTTTAATCGTTATAAATGAAAGAGGATATCTCTTCATTTGATTTAGTTAGTCATTGAAGCATCATGCGAGCTGTTGTCTGTCTGATTGTTTTGATTGGGTTAGCTTTAGCTAAGCATGAAACTTACGATGGGTAAGCTTATTTTAAGCCAATTTAGGAAAAAAAAATATTTGTCAAAAAAAATACAGTGGGACAAATTAGCCAACATTTGTTCTTTTAGTATGTATATATTTTTTATGCCAAATTGGGTCTACAACTAACAACTTAAAACTATAACATTTTCAGATACTCCGTGTACCAAGTGTCTGTAACGAGCACAGAACAGGCGCAGCTTGTGAATGGCCTGGAAACTAGACTGGATCTAGACGTCTGGGCCCACGCCATACCAGGCAGACCTGGGCAGGTGCTGGTGCCTGGAGAGAAGAGGCAGCTTTTCGAATATGGGCTCAATGACCTTGGAGTAGAGTACAATATCGAAGCTGAGAATATTAAGGAGTAAGTTAGAAAACTTTGGGTCCTCATTCTTCGTGTCCATGGAACGTTTTTGCTATTACAGTTAGTAGTTAGATAATATGGTTGGACGGGTGGATGTATGGACGTATTTAAACTTCAAAACCTGAACTTCTTAACTTCTCAGGGACTAACAGAACATGTAATAATTTTAAGACTCAATTTGATCAGCTAGCAGTACTAAATACGTAATGTTAAAAGCAAACTAAAAAAATTATTTATTATTGTCTCGCAACAAAAAGCTCATGTAATCCACATAATAATATATAATTATACCTGTCATAATAATATACCTATCTATGACGTTAACAATAAAATTATTAGAATTTTCCAAAGTGGAGGATATTTGCCCGGTGCGGGAGTCAACCCCATAACTGCACAGTTCACAATCCAGTCATCTCCAATAGACATCACTCAATCTACATTCGCGGATTTCAGGTTCCTCGATTTGGAAGACAGACGGCGAGCTGAAGCTTCCAGGAACCCGTTCAATGCGTCCAGGGTTGACGAAATCTCCTTTGAAAGAATTTACACCTATGAAGAGGTAAAGTGGCTCACTCAGACCGCACCACTAGAATCTCACCCTTATTACATCCTGCAAGTGTTCGATTAACGGAATATTTTTAATTTGTGTCAACATTTCAGATCGACGAATTCGTTGAAGCTCTCGCTACGGCTTACCCTGAAACGGTGACGCTGGTCAACGGAGGGAAAAGCTTCGAAGGAAGAGACATCAAGTATCTGAAGATTTCCACCACCAACTTCCAGGTAGTTCTTTCAGTTTAAGGAAACTGAGATGCAGAAACTGACACGTCCAGGAACCTCAAAACCGGACTCTAACACCCTTTTCCTAAGGCTTAATGTTGTTCTTCAGGATGAATCCAAGCCCATCGTCTTCATGGAGTCTCTACTGCATGCTCGCGAATGGGTGACCCTCCCAGCGACTCTCTACGCCATCCAAAGGCTGGTCATCGATGTGACAGAACAGGATTTGCTTCAGGACATCGACTGGATCATCTTGCCCATCGCCAACCCTGATGGATACGTGTTCAGTCATGAGCAGGTAAAATCCAAATTCACAATTAGAAGTACCTACTACAACATTATAGTAGAAGTTGTTAAACTTTCGCGAACAGAAAACATATTAACTAGCTAAAAATGGGTCTAATTCGCGCTCAAACTAATATTAAAAATATTCAGTTTTGACAAACCTTGACGTTTCGGCCAAGTCTCATAGTTTGTGGTCACGAGAAGACGACAACGTGAACGACGACAATGACGTGAAGACGATGAGGAGTCGACGTCTTTTCGTGACTTCTTTTGAAGGGTCCCAAATCGTAATGAATACTGCGAAAAAACCTCCAAGGACGAACTGACGTGAGGCTCTTTTTCTTACATGTTTTTTAATTCATATCTCATATTTGATTTCGTAGACCCGTTTTTGGAGGAAGAACCGTGCCACCGGCTACTCGATTGGAGACGCCTGCATAGGAGTGGACTTGAACCGCAACTTCGACGTCCTCTGGTCCCAAGCTTCGAGCAGCCTCGCGTGCAGTGAGACTTTCCACGGCCGCGGACCCTTCTCCGAACCTGAAACTGCCATCATTGGGAATATTTTCAGAGAGTACGCAGGTCGTATCGAGCTGTTCCTCGACATCCACAGCTTTGGCAGCATGATCTTGTACGGATTCGGAAATGGGGTGCTGCCTTCGAATGGCTTGTTTGTCAATTTGGTTGGAGTGCAGATGGCTCAAGCTATTGATGCTGTCAAGTTGAGCTCTAACCCTAACTACATTGTTGGTAATAGTGCGTTAGTTCTCTATGCGTCGTCAGGTAGCGCTGCCGACTATTCGTTAGCTTCTGGAGCTTCCTTCGGGTATACTTATGAGCTTCCAGGCTATAGAGGCATGGGGTCTGTCATGGGATTCCTGGTAGATCCAGACTTCATTGAACAGGCTGGATTTGAAACTTGGGAAGGTATCAAGGCTGGTGCTAGATATGCGCGGAACAGTTTCAGACCTAGAATGAATTCTAAATGATTAGTTAATAACGTCATGAATAAATATTGCTGAAGCAAAATAAGGTTTATTTATTAGGAAATAAATTATTATGTTCGATTGGTGTGTTTTTTCTAAGACTTGGTGCCTGGTAACCATTTTAGAAAGTACATAAAGCTTTTGGCACTAGATTAGTAAATGTGGTTCGCGCATTCAATTCAATGCGTGGTCCAAGTAATGCGAATGTGTGCCAGTTTTGAGGCGCCAACTAGTTTTCATTTGATGTTGATTGGAACGCTTGCTATTGTAAATTAGGTAGGAACTAGGATCATAGTTGACAAAATTATTAATTTATCTCCGATTTAATGACGCCCTGTTTTGGGTTCCGTACCCGAAAGGTAAAACGGGACCCTATTACTAAGGCTCCGCTGTCCGTCCATCCGTCTGTCCGTCTGTCACCAGGCTGTTTCCTAGAACCGTGTTAGTTAGCAGTAGAAATTTTCACAGATTATGCATTTCTTTTGCTCGTACTATAACAACAAAAACTAAAAAGCAAAATAATCGGGCTCCCACGCAACACACGTGATTTTTTGCCGTTTTCATATATTATATAATGTACGGAACCCTTCGTGCGTGAGTCCGACTCGCTCTTGGCCGGTTTTTTATTACTTTTTTGATGAGGCATGATAGATCATTCACAATCACGGTGCCAGCCGGAATTTAATCATACATTAAATTACGACTGTAACAATAAGAAAAAGAAGTCTCTCTTCTCTTCTTTCTTCTCCTTTCTTTACCTACTCTTTTTTGTCTTTATGTCTCTCTAAAAATATAATTTGATTCATAAGTAGTAGATTAATCTAATCATCCATCACAGAGGCTACTTGTGTTATTGATAGAGATATTTTGTATCCCATACTTAGTATGGAAATTCGTTAAATATTATTATTATCAACAGGATTAATAGACGATAAGATATAAGATATTATTATTTTGGAGACAGGTTTATTATTTGAATAATTATCAATAGGTATAGCTGTCCTTGCTTGGCGATTGACATACTAACCGTGAAATATGTTGTTCGTATTCACTTATGTATTATTATTTTCAAATATTTTGGCCACAAATGAAGAATATATAGGGTAAGTCTAAAGAATGCCAAACTTTTAATGCAATGATATTTAAAAGCGTAGTTTATATTTAATGCCGTTACTTACAGCTTTACTACTGTGATGATGTTGTGGTCGAAGGCGTAAATATATTATGTCTAACCACAAAAGTTTAAACCAGAAAATCAATGTCTATCACTCGCACCTTTTTACCGAATCCTAGCATTCCTAATTAATTTACCTGTGAATTTGTTATTGAGTTGGAAAAATCGAGGGTTAGAGGTTGATTTGTGGAGAAAATATTTGGACTCATCTGTTCAACTCTTGTTTAATTTTTTTGTGGTAACACCGGTTGTTAAGATTAGAATAAAACTAGTTCTAACCGACGATGGCTGCTAGAACCTCTCAATATGTGGGATTTGCGACAAATATTGGCTGCCAAGGGGTTGACAATAAATAATCTGCTTGAGTATAGTAGTGTAGGAACTTTTTGGTAAAGTTTTTGTAGACGGCCGTTCACAAATTCCAAATTCAAAATGTATGTGGTTAGTAAATAATTGATATGTGACGTTTTATAAAATAAATGAAAGTATGGTTTTTCGATTTGTACGCAATGGTTTTACTTCCACAGTAGCAATTCAGGTACCCCCTATATAGCATTCCCTACCTAAATGTTTTTTCTTCATCTGAGGCTAATCATTTGAGGTCACCTGGTTTTATCTGAAGCCCTGCAGCATGCGATTCAAATAGAGAACCAGCTGAGCAAAACGATCCAAATGCCAAAATGCCCATGTTATACATTTTACAATTGCAGGTACAGAGTCTATAACATAAAATTCTACACTCAAATTCAACAGGATAATCTCCATAGACTCAAAAGCGATCTGATAGACTTTTGGAAGAAACCTTCAATAAAACACAACACTATTGGAAAAGCTATGGTGCCCCCTTCTCATTTTAACTGGTTTGAAGAAAGACTACTGGAGATGGCCGTTGAAAGAGATGTTGCTATTGAAGATGTGTATGAGTATGTATACGATGTTAAACTACACAAATAAAGGACAAATATTCATGATATCCGAACAAACAACAGAACCTTCATAAAATTAACAAAATTTTCTCTAAACAAAAGTACCTACCGGTAACAAAACAAATTGGAACCTGAAAAATATACTATTAAATTGATATCCCTTTTTTTATACATTGATGGTAAGTGACGAATACGATGCAGCCAAAGGACTGCTCAAGATAAGATACAACCTTTGTATTTACCATTAAACACGGGTAGTACAATAAACATTGTTATTGTTGATAAAAATTGGGTGTGACTACAAATTAAAATTTTCAGATATCTAAAAGTTAAAGAACAAGTGGCACCAAGCAACAGTAGGAATGAGGATCCCGTATTTGATTTTGATGCCTTTCACAGATATGATGTGGTGAGTTTAAAACCTTAAAGGTAATAGGAAATAAATATTAGGTACAAAATATTTGTCTTAAAATCATGGAATATAACTCTTATGTATTGTGCTTGCAGCTGCTCTATCTACCTTTACATATTATGGTTTAATTTATTGTGTTCTAATTCCTTTCGTTTATCTCTATCTTCTGCAACTACACGACAATTCGCTTTGAAATCATCAACAATATCTATTAATTTGTGCCTTTCAGATTCTAAATCATCTATACGCATTACAAAATACCTATGAGAATTCATCGTTATTGGAGATTGTAGAATACGGAGTGACAGAAGAAAACCGACCGTTAGTTTACCTAAAAATAACCAACGGTAATGCGACTGACAAACCGGTAGTTGTCATAGAAGCTGGTATAAATCCTAGGGAGTGGATCACAGTACCTTGTGCCCTGAATGTGGTAGAAAGAATCTTGGAGGATGATCAGAGACGGTTTCTGGATGAAATGGTATGGATCGTCATTCCGGTTTTGAATCCAGATGGATATGAATATACCCATACAAATGTAAGTTAAATTTTTTGGACCATATACAAATTTTTGACTGTAGGTAAGACTGTAAGTAAGAGTACCTACATCTGTTTAACTCTCTTTTCTAGCATGACTAGGATGACTGGCATATAATGCTGTCCAGCATTGTTATGTTCACAACATGTCGGATAATTAATAATTCTAATTCTAATTACGCTGTGTACTACGAACAAAAATACTCTAAGATAGATAGAGATAGATACTCGTAGATAACTCTCTATTGACACCAAAATGTAAAAAACACAGGAAGGACAAACTCTATCAAACTCTATCTCTATAATTATATTATCTTACCATCCACTCACCTGATTTTATTATAATGTTCATAAATATAAATATTCGATTGTAATATTATTAACTATACATTATTTTCACATTGCAAAGATATACGTCATAATTACACGGTGTTTATCATCAGCTTAAGTTGTTAATTACATACATATTATACTTATACACGCATGTTTTCATTATCAAGTGCCTATAACGCGTGCGGTGTCATCTGACAATTCCCAGCTCATATTTGACAACAAACCATAATTCTATTTCGAAGCTCTTCTAAAATGCGTACTTCTTGTATATTATTATTTCATATGTTAATTACTGTTTCTTCCTTCACTTTCAGCTCCGTTTGTGGACCAAATCCAGAAGCCTCAGCAGTGAACTTGGCTTCATTTGCCCTGGGACGAACCTCAACCGAAACTTCGATATCGATTGGCTCGTCTCTGACTCCAGCTCCAGCCCCTGCAGCCATCTTTACGCTGGTGCCGAACCTTTCTCCGAAATAGAGACCAGACTTATCAGAGACGTGATTGAAGAACACCAGCCCGCAGTTTATATCTCTCTTCAAAACAATGGAAAATTTGTTACGTACCCTTGGAGATACGAGAAAGCAGCCAGCGGTCTGTTCAGAAGACACTATCTGCTGGGGCTTGAGGTCATCAAAGACCTAGAAGGTTACGTACTAGATTCAGGTGCCATGGCTTTTGGAGATAGAGAATCTGGGACCAGTACAGACTATGCGAGAATGAATAGGGTTTTCTTTACGTATAATATTGGTGTTGAAGGTGCTGGTGACGATGGGGTCATAGTTGCTGAAAGTGGTATTAGGTCTATAGCTGAAAGTGTATGGGGAGCTGTGGTTACCATTGTAAATGGTGTGGAAATAAATACCTTGTAGTTAAGACAATAAGAAATACATCACGTTATTCATTTCACAACTCGATGACTCGACTGAATTGAAGAGATATTTAAAAAAACACCTTCCCTTTACAGACATGGCTCAGTTAGTTTTATAATGGTTAAAATTCGTTACATTTTCACGGCTAAACGGCTAAACTGATCTCCATGAAATTTAGTATAGAGATAGATTGAACCTTGGTGAAGGACATAAATTTTACCGCGATGTAGGAATTAAAAATTGTGATTCGCGGGGACAAAGTCGCGGGCTACAGCCAGTAAATGATAATTATATTATTATGTGGATGAATGGACCTCGAATAACTGGGTTTTTCTAATATTCTAGCAATTTTCTAATTACACGTCACTACCAAACTCAATAAAGCTAAAATCCCAGATTAGTAAGTTAAAAACTTGGAATAGTTTAAAATAATTGGTTTCGTCTTCGAAGCAAAAGCTGAGAAATGATTTTTCTTTCAAACTCAGACTGATCTTCCAAATTGAAAATGGATCCGACACCGGAGTATTGTAATAGAAGATTTAATTTCCAAATCCCCTCTTTTGGGGGCGAAATGGGGAGAATTGAAATATTCCCTGATAATATTCGAGTAGGTGATAATTAAAAAAATAACCAGTGGAGTTTCCAGCTTTTATCTTTACAAGATTTATGTTTTATTCGCTCAAAAATTGAGAGGATTTATCATAAGACTAAAACTAATGGTTTTTATTTTCAAAAGATTTATTTATATGAATTTAGTTTTGGATTTATTTAGCAGCTTACAACTAATACTTTTTAATAATCGGCGTGTGAGGCGTTGCATCTGTGGTAGAATTATAAAGTCTGTTGACTCAAGTAACTACAAATTATTGTTTCTTTCTCAGACGTGGTAATCACAGATATACCAGGTGGTAATGTTAACCCTGGTGAGGGAGGAAGATTAATTAATCTTATTTTTAACCATTTAAGTTAGATATTTAATAAAGTCAAAGCATTTATTGTAAATAGGCAATTAAAGCGAACTTTTCCACAGCTAACTCTCGTTAACAAAGAGAATCATATAAACATAAAGTATGATAACTACATTAAATTAAACAGTAATTGATTATGGTTTGATTAAATAGTAATATGGAATAGTAATTTGTTAAAGTTTGATGTTGTACGAGTAGGTTATGTCAGTAACATGTAGTAAATAATGTCAATAATTTAATACAAATACAAATCAGATCCCGTTTGCGTAGTTTTTCACCTGAAATTATGAGCATAATTTATTTAGAAGAAGACCACTGATATACTTTATAACATTTTCTTCTTCCGTAAAAATACAAAAAGTGACCTAATCTAAAAACTCTGTAATTACCTGCCTATGTTATTTTGAAAGTTGATAGACTATTTACATATTCATTTAAACATTTAAATATGCGATAAAGCAAATAACAGAACCACAGAGTTAACCCATGCAAGAACCCATGTACCATTCAATCTAAAAGCAATTTTATTCTGTCTGCGCAAACTGTTTACTGTTCGTACCCAAAACAATGCCACTGCAGAGCATTACAATATTTATCTAGCAACGGAATTGCATCCAAACAACCCCTTTTAAACCTACTTAAAAAAAAAGAGGTTTTCAAATTCGACCGTGTGTTTTTTTAAATATTATCAATCCGAACACAGTTTACGTTATAAAGAATGTGTTTTTTTTCATAAGTACCGCAAACAATTTCATATTATGCATATAGTAAAGATATATTTGGATATTACAAACAGACACTGAAATTTTCATTTGTATAGATTAGCTGTACCTACTCTAAAGACAACCGAGACTTACTCGTAAGTTTAGTTTATAGACTTGCAGTTAAAGAAAATTACGAATACAACCGAAAAAAGCAGCTAGTCCTAATATAAATCTTCTAAGCCATTACATAAAATATTCCTAAATCCTTCCTTCGATGTACAAAACAAACACAAATAGTCTTTGAACGCAAGGAACGATGTTTTCGATGCAGGTAAGCAATAATGGGAACCAGAATGCCTCCACGCTTGTCTTGCCAGAGTTGCCAGCCCCCCCTAAGAAGGGTAAAGGGGGGAGACAGGAGAAAAATATTGCCCCGAGGAAAGACGTGACACGGCGCGGAGTGGTGGACATAGGGATGAGACACTGTATAATTTTTATCGATAGAAACTTCAACGTACTAGCTCACTGTCAACGAATCTATCGTTATTTTTATTGCACTCAACGAGGGCAAAGTACTAAAGTAATCTTTTGGCCTTTGAACTTTTTGGTTGTATGAAATTTTTTAAAATAATTATGTAGAACACTAGAAAATCGATTTGCTAATCAGTTTTTTTATATTTTCAAACAAGTTATCATCAGAATGTGGTCCTTCAAAGTCTAAGGATATTATGGTTTGGTTTAAAAATGTGCCCTATTATTTTTCATTTCATTTGGTGTTCAGAAAGTTACCTTCCTAGATAGAGATAATGTTTTCAAACCTAGGTAATCGTGACATAATACAAATTATTCATCACGTTAGAATATTTAGAAGCGGTGGTAGCTTAATTAGTGGGCAAACGTCCGCCTTACAAATCAGGACGTGGCAAGTTCAAATTCCAGTGCGGGCACCAATGTGTTTCTTGTTTAACATAATTATGTATGTAATTAATACTTAGTTTTCGGTGAAGGAAAACATCGTGAGGAAACAATCATACCTACCCTATTTTCGGGGGCATTTTATCCACCAATCTGGACTAAGCCCCCGTGGTGGATTATATCCTTAGTCCTCCTCACGAAAGCGTGGGGAGGCCTTTGCCCGGCAGTGGGACAGTTACAGTCTGAATTATTACTATAATACAAATTAGTTACAAATTTTATCGATGTCGATGAAAATTGTATGCGGCAATTCCAAATCGTGGACTGTTCCAAGCGAACACGTTCTATTCCTTCGACGAAATATGTCATACGTAGCAACACAAGAAATGTCCTTGCGGTCTTGTCCTTATCAATCAACCTCTGCCGATTGAAAAAAAATGGACTCGGCCAGATTCAAATGATTTCGGTGGGTACGTGAAGTTTATGCTTTTCATTGACATTAACTTCACCTTAGACCAAAACAAAGCCCAGTTCTCGTCACGTCTTGATTTGAGCAGCCACTTTTGAGGAGCCACCTTTTTAGGAACTATCTACACCCTAAAAATGTGACTCCTAATCTCTACGGCCTCAAGAGTTTCCGCCCCAAAATACTCAAAAATGTACCCGCTATCAATATTTGCGCCTGTCTTGTATGCTTGAATGGCCCAAAGATGACGCCTAAACACGTTTTGCTGTGTTCGACGAGCCAGTATAATCGATCATCGCTGACCTCTCTTTCGATCACTTGTTTCGATGGACAGGACAGATTTAAATTTTGTCAAGCTCGATCAAACGTAAAAACGTATGAAAAGGATTCCACGAATCGAGACCTATGCAAAATAAGAGAAATTTAAACATACCTACAACTTTTTTAGATATTCTATAGGAATATTAGTAGGTCGAATATATTAAAATAGTCACTGTAAATATCAAGCGAAAGTAGTTGTGAGGATGGTAAGTCAATTCAGGTTACCTTGATTTTAAGAGCCGATAAGTTTTGACTTTATAAGAACATCATTCTGTAAAAACCAGACCGTTCAAGCCTAATAATTGGATCGACTAAAATGAACCAGACGCTTTGGATGTATGCATGCCTTTTTAAATTGATAGATTAATAAATTACAGTGAATATGATGATAAACAACACCTATCTGGAGAGAAAAACTAAATCTGCATTGTGTAATCTTGGACAAGATATCATTAGTAAAATTAATTCGAAAAAAATCCAAGAAATCATAAATCAATAACGAGAATGCACAAATAACACTGACAAAAAGTACGTTTAAGAAGTCCAAAGTACATAGGTACCTACTGAACAATTGATTTTCCCATCGCCGAAATGTGACGAATGCGGAGTATCTAGTTGAAGACGTTCAACACATTTTGAAGATCGATGTTTGGTAGAAATAGAGGTGTAAATCTAAAGGTCTATTTCTAAGCGTAATAGGCCTGCTTTACAGTTTTTTATCCTGTCCGTCATCCGAGGCAGCTAAAAAGATTTACAAGTTTGAAGATCTAGACTTAACCGAATAATGGTATATTTATGATGTGGTTTTATGTGGTGTTTTCTATGATTTGTGTATTTTTCACGAGACGGTGTGGTCGCTCAGCGATAAAGTACTTAAATTAAAAAAAAAAGACTTTATTTTTCATGAATCAACCATCCTATGTTGAAAACTGGAAAAGACAAGGTAAAATTACTAAATCAGAACAAAATATTAGAATGAACTTTATAAAAAATGGAAATTTTGTGCCTTTCTGTATAATATAACAAATGTCAATATGTAAAGCTCTTAAACAACTGTGCTTTTGATTACATTACAGCGTATTTGACGGAGAAAGAACACAACGAGAATGAAAAAAATTTTGATAAGTATTATGAGTGTTTTCAATGAAAAAGAACTCATTCCGCAGTGTATAGGTATCACATGTTTGAGTGAAACCGATTTCAAAGATGATGATGTATATAAATACATAGTCTGAGAGCAAAATTAATTACACATTAAATCGAAATGCCAACAACAATGATATCAAAAGTTGAAATTTTAATGTAAAATGTAACGTTACTTACATCTATGAATTATATATTATAATATTTAGTATAGGTAGGTATATTACATGTGTTTAGTTTCAGTCTTTTTATAATATTAGGTATGTTAATAGCTCAGTTTTTACAAAAATTTGTAGTACAAATCATGTTTTTCAAATAAAACTAACAGAAATAACGTATTGTTGCCCGTAAACATTGACATGATCAATGTTTTTGATATTAGCGATTTTTGTAATGGAAAGCGAGGCCTAATGTGCAGCAGTGAGGAAGTCGCAAGAAGCAGTTATGCCGTTAAAGACTTAGTTTCTTTCAATCTAAATGGGACAAATGCAGTTACTCTAAGCAAAGTGCCCCAAACAATAGTTATAAGAGATAACATTTGCCGTATTCTTGGTGCTATTGAATTCATAGCACCAGTAGCATCTGGAATCGGCCATTACAAGGATCAACCTTCCTATGTTGAAAACTGGAAAAGACATGGTAAAATTACTAAATCAGAGCAAAATATTAACATGAAATTTATAAAACATTTAATTTTGTGCTCTTCTGTTTATAACAAACCTCAATATGTAAAGCTTTTAATCACCTGTGCTTTTGATTATTAATGCTTTCGATGAAAAATAACTCATTCCACAGTATATTAAATGTTTAAGTGAAACCGATTGAAAAGATGATGATGTATAAAACACATCATAGTCTGAGAGAAAAAGTAATTACATATTTTATCGAAAAGCCAATAACAATGACATCAAAAAGTTGAAATTATAATGACACATGTAACGTTACTCACATGTATGAACATTTTTGATTAGAATGTTATTATGTAAGTTTTTACAAAAATGTGTAGTAATGAAACATTGTTCTTCAAATACAATCAACAGAAATAACGTTTTCTTGCCCATAAACATTGACATGATCAATGTATTTGATATAAGCGTCATTGAGGACGTAATTTTTTTGATGGAAAGCGAGCATTAATGCGCAGCCTGTGAGGAAGTCACAAGAAGCAGTTATTCCGTTAAAGACTTAGTTTCGTTCGATTTAAATGGGACAAATGCAGTCACTCTAAACAATAAAACAATAGTTATAAGAGATACAATTTACCGTATTCTTGGTGCTATTGAATTTATAGCACCAGTAGCTTCCGGAATCGGCCATTACAAGGGGCATTACTTATCGACGAGTCGT
This sequence comes from Hylaea fasciaria, assembly GCA_905147375.1. NCBI lineage: Eukaryota > Metazoa > Arthropoda > Insecta > Lepidoptera > Geometridae > Hylaea > Hylaea fasciaria. Next base: position 8,478,899 of record LR990211.1, on the reverse strand, counting down.
TCATGTGTGGTCGATGAGTATGGATGTGGATGGACGTAAGAGACGCGAAAGACCGAAAGAGAGATTGATGGAGTGTGTGATGGAGTATGCAAGGCAAGAGGCATAATTATGCATTGTACATATGCAAAAAAGAAATGAGGGTAGATTTGACAGCTGGCAGGATTGAGGGGAATCATCCAATCTATAGGGTATGGGGAAGTTGGAACCAGCATCCCGCCATTGCAATCCACCGCATTTTCTTCTTCTAAACAATAAAAATTACTGTATAACAAACCAAAAAAAGTTAAAACAAGTGTGTGTCTGCATCATAAACATCTGTGGTCGAGGTCGAGGGCATATGAGAATCCCAGGCTTGGGAACTGCCGGAGGAGCCGGGCTGGATGGACATCGGAGGCGGGTGATTCCGGGCCAAGATTATCTCTTCTTTTCGCAATAATTATGTGCATTCGATTTTAATGCAAAGTTCAAAGTAAGTGCACAGGTGAAAACGTTTTACTTCACTCATTAAGCTACATTCTAGTATAAAATTATTACGCGCTTCAATGGTAAGCCGAAATAAAAAATAACAAAAATATATTTTAAATATATTTTACTTTTTTTTATTTTTACTGCGTCGGCGTCGTTATTGGCGTCGGCATCGGCGAAAGATGACCTGAACTGAAACCTGAGAAACCTGAACAGACCTTCATTAATCATAGCTAAGAACCATCTCGATCACATGATAATAAAATTGTTCAATCAACTAATTATGACTGTAGTATTATATAGGCCTATCAATTTTGTTTAGACGAGTGAACCAATATGTGGTATTGGTAAAGATTCTAGCAAAGATTAGTAGACGCTAGGCAAAGCGACATGTTGGATAAATTAAATAATTTTGTACGTTATTTTTGACATTATAGTATGGGGATAATTAAAAAAGCTGTAAGTCAAAGTCAAAGTCAAAGCATTTATTGTAAATAGGCAATTAAATCGCACTTTTACAAGTCAAACAAAAGTTACAAGAGAATCATAAAAAAATATTCGTGTTATAAGAAAAATTTCTACGTAGGTATATAAATACCTTGATCTCAGTTATCTGAATAATTATTACTCAGTAACTATCTACATGCATTCTAACGTGTGATAAGTGAAACGTTTATCGATATGTTATAATGCTGTCTCCAAGGAAAATACTGAATAATTGTTTTTTTAATAATAATTGTTGGATAACATGCCTCTGAATTAACTCTCGGGCATGTTGGCTTCCTCACCATGTTTTTCTATAATTACGTACATAAATGTTAGACACGAAACGCATTGGTACGTGCCCGCACTGGGATTTGAACCAGCCACCTTGGTTTTGGCGGGCGAACGTTCTCCCACTAGGCTATTACCGCTCTAATACGTACTAGGCCCCCGTGGTGGATTATGGCCTAACCCTCCCCAAGAAAGTGAGGGGAGGCTTTTGCCCAGCAGTGGGACAGTTACTGGCTGAATTAATATTATTACTATATACAAGGTGTAACAGCAAGGTGTAGTAATACTGAAACTACGCATACACATACATATTTCGAAGTAGTCTGGAGGTACTATAAATCTGTAAGTAGTTACGGTAATGAATTATTACACGTCAAAGTTTACTGCAAAACTAACCATCGTTCAACCCTAGTTATCAGCTGGGCAATGTCAGTGAACTTGAGGCATAGGCTAACATATTGTACAGTCTTAACCAACTTATATGGTGCGTCGTGAATCTTCGTTCGCGCAGAAAATAAAGTATGGTCCGAAGATTAACGAAAGAATGCTTAACACTTACAATCAACCTAAGATCACTATTATAAGGTTCATAATACACTGCAGCTGTTGCACATCGCAGTTCTACCTGCGCAGAAGATGAATTTTCAAAGCGCGGGAAATGCTATTGACCGCTATTGGTCGGCAGCCGCCCCGCCATCTTAGCGATCGCCGCGTGGCATGAGGGAGATGGAACTAACAGCTGCAGTGTATTATGAACCTTATAATAGTGATCTTAGGTTGATTGTAAGTGTTAAGCATTCTTTCGTTAATCTTCGGACCATACTTTATTTTCTGCGCGAACGAAGATTCACGACGCACCATATAAGTTGGGTAAGACTGTACACCTCTAGCCGGCGGCATTACTCAAACAAAACTAGGTGTAGAAGTAAAGTTGTGGTAAAAGTTCCACCAAAAATTACTAGATGGCGCCAGGGCCGTTTCTAAGAAATCCTGCATCGCGCAAGCGTTGTGTGACCGGCGTAACGTGACGTCATCCGTATCATGTTAGGGTTGTAATATTTAGTTATTTTGTCAATTTGAGTGAAAAAATCGATTATCGATTTCAGGTTTTAGTACCCTGGCAAATGATTCATCACCAGGTACACATACCCGCATTTCAATATTACTACACCTTGCCGATACACCCGTATATTTATTATTGCTAAAGATCATGTTAGTTAAAAAATTGTTATAATTTTTATAGCACCGTGCGACCTAAACCCGCACTTAGGTCACACTTTGCGCTGTTCAAAGTAGCACATTTTTAAACGGCCTGATGTTCACTAACTTCACACCGTTTAAAAATATACCCATCGTTGCGAGTGTAATACTGAACCAAAGCTAATCAGTCATACATTTTTACGCCACTCACAAACTCATAGTAAGCAAGAGAAGATACGTATAACCTGTAACGTGTGGGACCGAAAAGCCAATGTCTTTGGCGCCATATTTCTGCATGTTTTCATTTTGGTCTTCGTCGGACAATATTACTTATTAAGTTGAACGCTATACCTAAGTTAGCGATATTAACCGTACTCTGTACCTTTGTTATAAAATTTCTTATCCGATTATATAATTATTGAAACATAAGAATACTTACTTGATTTAGAAATGTTGCATTTTCACTGAATACACACACTTTCAATTATTATACACCATATCTAATATTATAAAATATAGTCTCATAGTGAATACATTTATGCACAAACCAGATCAATCACAGATTCCAATATTAAGTAGGTATTCACGTTACGATAAAGATTTGGTTACAAAATGAAGCCCTACAATATTGATATTTTTCACTGTTGTTTAGTTGAAGCATGTTTGACTATTATTTAAAGTGAACAATATTAAATCTAAAACAATATCACATTAAGCAATCCACAAACAATAGATATGCATCCAAAAATACTAATTACCTAAAATAACAAACCAAGAAGTGATACGGGTAGGTGTAAATTGTGTTTTCCCGTTCTCTACTGGTGGAATGTCAACCTACCCACATTAAAACTTGTGTGTTTATTACTAAGAGTCAAATGAACATCTTTTCATTGCATTAATTAGGAGACGTATTTAAATAAATTAAATAGATGACGGGTTTATGTCGCACGTGCTATAAAATAGTATACGATACTCGCTGCGTAAGTAAGTCTATTAAATACACGGCGGTTAGCACCCTCGCTTCGCTCGGGCGCTAACTTCACGCCGCCGTGTATTAATGTACTACTTAGACAGCACGTATCGTAATGTACTATTTTACGACCACCGTCGTCGGTGCAGTAAGTATTCTATATTCATTGGAAACTCCTGCAGTTTGGATTACACCGCATTACCATTCGACGTTGTTGAAAACTTTAGCCAAGGAAGCGTAGGGAGGGGAAACTCGACCGGAGATATCGATAATTCGAACTTGCAGCAGGTTAAAACTATTGTTGCGAATCCAACTATCATGACTGCATTAAGATAAAGTATTGCTAATAATTGCTATAACACGGTAATCCAACTATCATCATTTTAGCAGTAGTGTAAAAATTTTTGGTGACACCTATTTTTTTTAATGGAAGCTTTTTGAATAATAAAGTCAAAACCAAAAAATAAAAATAAATTTAACAAAAATTGCTTACAATTTATTGATGTTTCTTTCTCATATTGTATTTCTCTTTCTAATGTTCAGAATTGTTTGTTGGTGACAATTATCTGAGCAAAGGCGTTAATTTGTAACTGATGACAAGATCAATTTTCTAAACTGCGCTGTCTCTTCAAATTCTCAGCAACAAATCTAGCTGCGACCTTAATACCCTCCCAGGTCTCGTAGCCAGCCTGTTCAATGAAGTCAGGGTCCACCAAGAAACCATTCATAGTAGCAGAGTTCCTGTACGCAGGCAGCTCGTAAGTATAAGAGAACTGAGTACCCCGAGCCATGGCGTAATCGCTAGCACCACCTGACGCCGCATACAGAACCAGTTGGATATTACCAACAATATAGTTAGGATTGGAAGGCCACTTAACGCTATCAATAGTTTGAGCCATATTGACCCCTAAAACGTGGACGCCTAGAGCGTTGCCTGGGAGTTGGCCGTTTCCGTAGCCATAGAGGATCATGCTGCCGAAACTGTGGATGTCCAAGTAAAGTTCGATTCTGTTGCCATGCTCGTTAAATATGTCATGGATGATGGAAGTCTCTGGTTCGGAGAAGGGCCCCCTGCCGTGGAAGGTGTCCATGCAGACGCTGTAGCTCGAGGCTGTTCCCCAGAAGATGTCGAAGTTGCGGTTGAGATCCACACCCATGCACAAGTCGCCGGCCACGAAGCCACGGGCGCGGTTCTTCCTCCAGAAACGAGCCTGGATTTGGGTTTGAGTACATTTTTTCAAATAGAATAAGAAAGTACCAGCTCTTTCAAGTGAAGATCTCCAAATATTGAAAACAGGATTTCAAGAAAATCCTGGTCCATGATGTTTTTTTAGCCCAATAACTTCTTATTTTGGTAACCGCATACCACCAGAAATTATCAAATTGATTATGTATTCTTTAGTTGAACGATCCCATATCTTCACGAAAATTAGTTCAGTTAGTAAAACCATTCAGAAATGGGGAATTCAAAAAAGTTTGGCATTGATTTCCTCAAGTAACGTTACTTACGCTCTCATGGGTCCAAACATAGCCGTCAGGGTTGACGACAGGCAGGATGATCCAGTCGACATCCTGTAAAAGATCCTGATCTTGGACATCAAGGACGAGCTTCTCTATAGCGTAGAGGGTCACTGGCAGGCCCACCCACTCACGACAGTGCAGGAGCGACTGCAGCATCACTACCGGCTTCCTTCTGTCCTGTTGGAGCATGTTCATGTTACTACCATTTCATAGCAGAATATTTGAAACATGTGAAACAAGTGGACATCACGAAAGTTGAAGATGATTACTTGGAAGTTGGTGGTAGAGATCTTCAGATACTTGATGGGTCTACCCTCGATGCTGTTGCCAGCGTTTACCAAGGTCACGGTTTGGGGGTAGTTACGGGCCAGTTCTTCGATGTAGGCGTCGACCTAGAAATATCATAACATATTCATAATGAAACCGATCTGGAGCTGACTAGATTATGAAAGTCAAGCGAAAAATAATAAACACAGATTTCGTCGAGTTGTGAATAAAATGGAAAAAGTTTGTGTTAAACGTCAAAATTCCATGCTACGCCAGAAGGATCTACATCCTTCTGGCGTAGCATGGAATTTTGACGCTATCAACGCAAATAATGCTATCAGTAATAATTGGAGCAAATATCATTTAATGCAGAAGTATCGCATGGACATTAATGAATATAAATTTACCCGTGATCATTCCTTCGGCAACGATGCCGAAATATCGGAAACTTTAAGCCAACATACATGTAAATATTCCATTTCCAAAGATATAATAGATACCTATTCAAATTATCGAAATTTTCAATTTCCAAACCGTAGGTAATATCAAAACGTAATTTTGCTTGTAATGATCAAATTTTTATGCACGTATACGTATGTATATAAATAAGATTATTAGTCGATTAAGCTAATGGCAAATTAATCTCTGCTCTCATTTATCAAGATAATCGGACGTCAATGAAAAATATTGTAGGTAACCAAGATGGTAGCGAAAGCAGTGGCGGTAAAGAATGAAACACAAATAAAATACCGGCCAAGTGCAAGTCGGACTCGCGCATGAAGGGTTCCGTACCATTATCTATAAAAACTACAAAAAGATACGTTTGATTATTTTGGTTTTTTAGTATTAAATATTATTGTTAGAGCGGTAACAGAAATACATCATATTCTGTGAAAATTTCAATTGTCTAACTATCACGGTTCATGAGATACAGCGTGGTGGAAGACAGACAGACAAATATACAGGGACGGACAGCAGAGTCTTATAGGGGCCCGTTACACCAAACAAAATGACAACCAACACAATCGCATAGCTACCAAAGGTTTGATCTGACCATAGTGACCGTACCTCAAATTCCCTGTGCTACCATTAGGATACTTTATTAATTATGAAATGTGTACAATGTACCTTTAGAATTGTAATGGGCATTTTGTTCAATTACAAACAACAAATGTAGTTAGCACAAAATACTACCTAAATAATTCTTACCGTTTCGTAAGTGTGAATAGTGTCAAAGGAAAGTCCACCGCTCCTGGACCTGTTGCTCTTGGTTTTAGCAGCAGAAAGAAGGGCATCTTCGAGGTCCAGGTTCCTGAAGTATAAAGAAATTATTGTATTAACCAGGTAACTTATATGCATTTACGTGGACCATGATCAATTGATCATACCAATAACAAGCCTCTGTTTTACTGTTGTTAGGTCCAATTTTCGTGAAAGTTTTTCTCGGGTCCCACCCATATTTTTCATCAATGATCTGATCTTAGTAAACCTTTATTATCTTCAACATCATCAGACTAGAACTTTCTTCTCTCCCTGCCTGTTTAACATACAATAAATTACGCTTACTCACTCTTTGATATTTTCAATTTCTACTTTGAAGTCGATTCCAGCGGACTCCAATGCATTCTGGAACAGTTCCTTCTGATCCTTGGACACGAGGATCTTGCCTGATCTTCCCGGAACCGCCTCGGACCAAATATCCAAGTTAAGTTGGTTCTGAAGTTTAGCCAGGAAGTCTGCCTGGTCCACGAATTTGACGTCTACATCGTAGAGGGCGTGGCTGGGAAGAAAGTCGACTTTTACATTGAGATATAGTTACAAATCCTTGTCATGTGTGATATCTAGAATAGCAAGCAATGATTTTTTCATCTACCTTTACAACGCATGACAACTTGACCCAAAAAGGGACTTCAATTCGATTAACGAAACCCCGGTAATCGAAAAATTAATTGCTTACCCGTCATACAGTTCATGTTTCCCAACAACGAAACATACAGACAGACAAAGAAGCAGCACCAGTCTCAACATATTGGCCAACGCCTTCAGTGTGGCCTACAAACACAGTGCATCCGAAACGGAGACGGCATGATATTAATCCTATTTTTATCTTTTGCCTAATATCCAGCTAATCCTCAAGATTAAATAATATGTTCATCAATTATAAAGGCTTAAGTTAATACAGATTGTAATGTGGTAATTGGTATCTTCATAAAAAGTTGTCCGTTTGTTTGTATGTGATGAATGCCGGTCTATCGACCATCTTTCGCGTCGTACGTGTAATGAAGGTTGGATCCATACATAATTTAACCATACTTTTCTCGCATAAAAGTATGTCTACCTACTGATAAAAACCTAATAAATATTCGAAAGACGCGGTAAGGTGTTGAAATAAACTTGACATCAACACAAAAGAGTGGATAATATGGGCACTGGATATGTTAGTTACACAGGGAAAATGACATGATTGGAAATCCAATAACGTAGATTTTATCAATTAATCCACACGTAACAAGTCATGAGTAATTAACGAATTACCAGGATTAAAGCACTTTTAAATCTTACCTAATGTTAATAGAAGAGAAGGTCGCAATGGCATATCGTCATATTATCGCCCTAAGACAGGATGTTGAGCCAGGCTGTAAGAACATTTACTGCTATACATGTATGATCATCATCGTCATCATCATCATCATCATCAATATTGGCAGCATGATCATTGCTGAATATAGGCCTTCTTTCTGTATTGCCACGCTTTCCAATACTTAATCATGCCTTTCCGTAATGAGATCGTTGATGCCCTTCCTTGTGCCACCTGCCATAATATTACCTCGCTAGCCATGCCCAGTCCTATTAAATTTCCCCAAAAAGAGATGGCAAACTTTATCGAAATAACTACTACTAATAAAATATAATAACTACTAACTAGTAATGTATCTTGTGTCTTCAAACATTATTAGCTGCATCTCCCGATTGATAAAGGAAAACTGGATCCAATGAAATTGATGTTTAATTACAACGACGTGACCTAGATGTCGCTGCTGACTCAACATTGAATTACAATTATCAGTGTCTTGATAATCCTAATAATAATATAATTAACGTAATGGTTAATCGGTAAGATAGATTTTATTCATATCTTCAAGTATTGGAATATGAGATTGTAGTATTTCCATCGATAGTTGTTATCAATGATAACTTATCAGTTGCGAAATGTTATAAAACTTATGAGCGACCGTTAGTTTTGGATACATTGTCAAGATGAAGGTGTTGGCTCTGGTTTTTCTTTTCGCCGTGGCTTGTGCTAAGCACGAGCAATACCAAGGGTAAGAATCGCAGAAGCTAGATACTATTAAGTTTAGTATTAATATTAATCTATAGGTAAATGAAAAAAACGATACAATCACGGCCGAAGATACTAAATAAAGCGATTCAGAAAGCAATAAAATTAACTACAGTGATTTGGATAACGTTGTGAGAACTTTCAAAGATAGTGATGAAAATGCTGTTAAAATTTCAAATAAATATAATACATTTTCCTCAAAGTATGCCTGTTAACAGTGGGGGATTTACGAATTTCGCAAGTATAAGCTGTCGAATTTATGCCGCCCTTTCTTCTACAATAAATACCGGTATACCATTGAATGAACAATGAAAGGGAAGAGGGAAAAGTGATCGGAAAATAATTAGGAGGGTTCTAGTATTAACGCATCTAAAACCGGTGAGATGGGTAAAAAAAACAGTCGATTCTCAAATTTGCCGCCCCTAAAACCTGCCGCCCTACGCTCCTACTTCGCCTGCTGGTAAATCTGCCGTTCCAATAACAGTGTTACTATTATACTGTGGTGACAGCGAGCTGATGACAGACACGGAGAGTGTACAACAGAACTCCTCAGTGCATAGCAGTAGAAAGATGGTATTTGGGCTCATTCTAATTCAGATGACAGTACCAAATAAGTATTTTGTAAGAACCTGTTTGGAAACAAAATATGATTTTGAAAAATAATGTAACCTCGTTTTATAGATGGAAGTCCTTCTACATAAGAGCAACCAGCATGGACCAGATGAAGACCTTCGGTGCTATCGCTGATGCTTACGAAGTAGATGTCCTGAGCCACCCCATCATCGAGAGGGAAGGAGTAGTCCTGGTCAAGCCTGAGCACCAGGCTGGCTTCTTGAAGACCTTGGAGGAACATGATATCGCTTTTAGGATCCACGCCGATGATGTTAAAGCGTGAGTAGTTTTTTCATTTAGTGTGAGTCCCAAAAAGGCACTCATAAACAACAATTGTTTACTATCGGATTCGGAAAGCATTCGAGACGATTCATCAAGAAACTCAACCATTATATTTACAAGAATCTCTTTGTTTTCCAGTGCTCTTGACATGGATGACTTGATGATCGAAGCTCAGAGAGACGCCACCAAAGGCAGAAACGGCAGACAAATGCCTTACGACAACTACCAAGAGCTGGAAGTGGTATGTACAATTATTTTTATACCCATTTGCAAAGGAACCGGTATCATTCATTTCACAAATAATTGATCAAAAACTATTGGGCCAGTATGATGGAATTTGATCCATAGGTACTCTTTCTGTTTTGATCTATTGACTTCTTGTTTAGGATCGACTAATGAAGTAAACAACGGCAGTACAGTAAAGCGATAGACAATAATTATGTTGACCCTGATACTGTGCATGGTAACTGGATCAGAAGTCTTAGGGCAAATTCTTGCCAAAATTAGTGATAGATTTTGAGTGGTGGTTCACCGAGCTTCTCCGGTTTTAAATTTTTTCTAGACCATAATAACTGATCATCATCAGCGTCATTAAATTACGAACTATCCAGATAATAAATACTTATCAAATCTTAAATTATTATAATGACTGATTGCCCCGATTTAGTGGTTTCACGCTTTAGTTCCAATTTCCAATATAACCAACCAGTTTCATGATAAGCAAATTGCAATCCATTATATTATTATTGATGATAATTATTATCTAGTAATTTGATATTTGATTAATTAAATTCTTTCTGGGAAACAGTTTTTACTGTAGATCCCTCTATGTAGATTTGCTTCTTCATTCATTATGCGTACCACGAAGGAGTGGAACTACTTGCGGGAGTCTATGTTTCCCGCTAATTATAACCTGAGTGTCTTCAAGTCGCGAGTGAATAGGTTACTTCTAAGTAAGCGTGCATCATCATAAACCGCATTCACACCTAACATCAAATGCAATAGTGGTCAAACGCAAACCTATCAACTAATAAAAAACCCTACATTTGAATTCGAATTGATTTTATCATGGTACATGTTATTTTGTTTTCTTAGATCGATGCTTACCTCGATGACATCGCAGCCCGCTACCCCAACGTAGTTACCCTCGTCACTCCGGCGTCTACCTTCGAAGGCCGCCCCATCAAGTACCTCAAGATATCCACTACGAACTTCCAAGACTCAAGCAAACCAGTCATCTTCATCGATGGTGGTATCCACTCCAGGGAATGGATCTCTCCTCCTACTGTCACTTGGGCTATAAAGAAGTTGGTCGAAGACGTTACTGAACCTGATCTTCTGGAAAGATTTGACTGGATCATCCTACCTGTGGTCAACCCTGATGGATACAAATTCACTTTCAGCTCGGTAAACTGAAATTTCTGAAACGTTACAACCTTCATTGAATTAGTTTTGTTTAGACTAAAACTTTTCAATATTTTCCATCTGCTTTTGTTCCTACTATGCTAAATTAATATATTTGTTTTCAGAGCCGCTTCTGGCGCAAGACCCGTTCCACCGACACTCACTCTCTCAGCAACCTCTGCCCAGGAGTCGATGGCAACCGCAACTACGACTTCGCGTGGAACACCGTTGGAACCAGCAACACCCCTTGCTCCGACGTCTACGCCGGAAACCGCGCTTTCTCCGAAATCGAAACCCGAGTTGTCCGCGACATCTTGAACGAGAACCTTGCAAGGATGGCCTTATACCTCACGATGCACAGCTACGGCAGCATGATCCTCTACCCGTGGGGTCACGACGGCTCCCTCTCCAACAACGCTCTGGCCTTGCACACTGTCGGCATCGCCATGGCTGACGCTATCCACGCTAAGGCTATCAGCTACTTCCCTCGCTACATCGTCGGGAACTCTGTGCTGGTTATTGGCTACCCTGCCGCTGGAGCCGCTGAGGACTACGCTCACTCCATTGGCGTTCCTCTATCTTACACCTACGAGCTGCCTGGCTTGTCTGGTGGGTTTGAAGGGTTCCACCTGAACCCGAGGTATATCGAGGCCGTCTGCATCGAGACTTGGGACGGTATCGTTGCTGGAGCGAGGAGAGCTGGTGACTTGTTTGTACCTCTGCCCTAATTTAAAATAACGAAGACTGATACATTTTTAATGGCTTATTAGTTGGTTTCCATTCTATTCCCTAGCCTTTCCATTTGTCATGATATAGTTATCATGATAGTTTTAGAAATTAGGTAAGTATTAAATGTAGGTAAAAAGCATGTTCAAATGAACCTCAAGATGGTTCTGGTGATTTTATAATCAGAACGCACTTTAATTTTAATTTAATCCCGTCAAAGATATGACATAACTTTTTATCAAAATGGAACTATTCTGTTAAAAGTTATGCGTGGTCAAATATAAATAAAATAAAAAATATACGTGTCTACTTGAGAACCTTCTCCGTATCTTTCGTCGGATATTAAAAGAAACTAGGTACCATACCAAATTTGGCAAAAACTAAATTATTTTCTTCAAACCATGCATCCCTGACAAGACTGCTTGTACCTAATCTTGTAAATTGATTGGCTCTCAAATTATGCTTCATAATAAATCGTTCATTAATTACACGTCTTCGTCATTAATTAAAGCTGATATAATTTCGGAGAATTATAAAATAATAAATTGATATGGTTTTATACGACGCAATTAACAGCTGTTTAGTCACGTACATAGCAGGTATGCTTATCAAACGAATTGTGTATTTATTTTGTATGGGACATTGAAAACCGCATCATTGCAAGTCACAATCCCGAACTTGTATGTTAAAGGCCCATTTAGACTATCCGACTTTCTTGCCTATTGCATACGATTATAATGAAGCAAAAATTGACTTGTATCGTCTAAACAACAGTTGCTGGTACATTATCTTGCTTCATATATTGCATACCTTGACTGTTCTTGTATGCACAAGATATTGGCATCGTATAAATCAAGCCTCTTCTTTTATTTTTAATTTTTAGTCAACGATCAAGAATTCTGGCTGAAAATGGAGTATTGCTTGGACATTGTCAATACCATCCTCAGTAGTATCCCTCGTAGTTATCTTCCGTGGACATTGTCATCACCATCCTCACCCTCGTAGTTATCCTGCGTCTGCCGAACACGGAGCTCGCCTTCCTGAGGAGGATTAGGGCACAATTCACCATGGTGGCCCGTTTCAGATCAGTGCAACAGAGCTTTACATCTGAACTAATTCTTAGGCATGCGGGTTTTCTCACGATGTTTTCCTTCTCGCATACCAACATAAAGACGTTCTCACTCACCACTTAGGTACCTACCTAAAATTATACTCAAATGGACAAGCTCCAGAAAATATCAAATAGCCTTTATCGACACGTCAAAAAATTGTGTCGACAAAAACTATCGACAATCTTGAGACACCTCGCCCCCTCACTGGGCGTCAGCGAACGCGAACAGAATACTCTGAATTGGAAATTGATCCGCCACCCGCTGAAAGTTTCAGCCGATGCGATGAGAAAATTCCAATTAAAATTGAAAGTTTACATCGTCGCGTCTCCGGTCGAAAACAGACCTAATAGAACACCTCTCTTACCTAATGGATATACCAAGAGAATTGGTGTGATAATTGATTTCCGATTTTAATGCAATCTTAGCGTTTTTTTTGAACGTTGAAGCGATGATAGCTCTTTAGCAATACTTTTGATAAGGCGTATATGTCTTACCACTGAAGTCATTGTGACTATGAAAATATAATAATCTGATATTTTTCTTTCATTCGACTTTACTAAAGCTTTCTTAAGCTAACATCTGCTGGAATTTGCTCTAAGTATGTTTTGCAGAGACATTGATGGCCGTGGGTTTGATTCCCGCATTACCGGCTCTCTTTAGAGAAGATTTTAAGAATTGGCGGTACCTACCGTATGTTTCAGTATAATTATTTCAGTAGACAAAATCGGTCGTACCACAAAATAATTAAATAAAAGTTGAACAAATAAGTCTAAATATTTTCTCCACAAATCGACGTCTAACCCTCGCTTTTCATAACTCAATAACAAATTCACAAGTGAAATAATCAGGAATCCCAGAAATGAGTGAGACAACGCGAGTGATAGAAGTCAATTTTGTGGAACAAATATTTCAGAAACATCAGTTTAACACTGGTTTAAACTTTTGTGGTAAGGCGGAATTATGTTTACGTAATTCTGGTACTCTGTAAAAAACGGGACACGTACATATTAAATGGCCCCTCGAGCGCAATTACTGAATAGCAATGCCGGGGTTTAACGGTTGTATTTATCGGACCCGATAATTATTTGACTTTTATTTGGTATATCGTTCGTGAAATCTGAATCTAACTAAAATGTATAATCAAAGTTTACTAAAACAGGGCAAGTGCCTTGAATAAAGACTAGCTGCGTCGCGTGGTTTCACTTATCTCACAAAAACCTATTCTTCTTGACTATCTTTTCCATCCGAAAGTTGCCTAGTAGATATCGCTTTAAGCGATAAGACCGCCCATTGTACTTATTTTTAAGTTTGTCCTTCCTGTATTTACATTTTGGTGTCAATAAAGAGTTATCTATCTATCTATCTAAGAACGGAAAATATTATGTAGCCGTAAGAGAAAAAGGGGTATTATGCCACTCCCAACCATTTTTATCTATCTCTATGCAAAATATCACGTCAATACGTCGCTCCGTTCTTGCGTGAACAGACAAACTGACAAACGCACTTTCGCATTTACGTAAACTATAAGGAGAAGGATTTGCCCGGCTTAAACCCGTTTTTATGCTATAGGTTGATGTGAAATTAAAACAATGGAAAACCACACGCGAAATGACACAATCTGTGTATGTATCATTGGTACAAATGAAGATACACAAAGATAAAAAAACAAATACTATCAACGACGCATAGGTTTCCAACAAAGTTCCCAAATAATTAAAAGTAAAAACCAGGAAATCTTGTTCCTAAACAGATCATCTGTAGTGGGTGAGCAATTAGACTGCTGCGCTAGGTGTTGCGGGTTCGATTCCCGGCCTAATCAAATATTTGTGCGATCCACAAATATTTGTTTCTGGTCTGTGTGTGATGTGTATGTGAAATTATGTGTCTGTAAGCGGTAACCCACGATACAGGAGCAATCCTAGTGTGAGGCTACGTAAAAAATACTACGTAAAAACATTATGTAGGTACTTACTGATGATATCTCCGTAGACTAGATACCTACTAGATTTGCACGATACCAGCTTATAAAGATTAGACTGCAAAATTTGGAAAGCTGCTTTGGTAAACTAAGATACGGTTTCATCACGTAATGGAATGTTAGAGTAGTTTCTCGTTCTACGTGGGTGGTATTTAGCGATGCGATACGATGGATATAGTGCAAAACGAATCGCAAAGATATAAAACAGATACAGTAGGTAGGGGACCGTAATAACTAGAATAATTTTGTATTAATAATAAAAATAACATTTTCTTGATGAAAAATATACCCCTTAGCATTGGATCATTGGACTTCGCTTCGTAGACACCTCACGTAGGGCAAAGCCTGTGTAGTATTTTCGTGTTTCTCGTCCCATTTTAGGTACTCTGGAGATTTATCTGATTGAACTAGTTGCAATGCAGGTAATGTGATAGGAGCTTTTGGCTCATTAAATAATGAAATGAAAAAATTGTAGTTCAAAATAGTGATCAGCGATGGTCACGCGCTGATAATATAATAACACAAATCACTTGTGTTTTTTGCACTATACTTTCCCAGTATTATTTGTGGCACTATGCCATGGACGTTTCCTTCCTATCAACTATTATCACCTATTGTTATCACAAGACCGTAGCATAAATAAAGTTAATAATTATTATCTTCCGCAAGCAGTGCCAGTCAATAATAATTTTCATTAAATCCTTCTCACTTAATTATCTGCTCAACGGGGACACTTCAACATTCAGTTAAAAGTGTACTAGAAGTGTCTCACACATAATAATTATGTAGTTTTACTTGCCTTTAGGTTTAGCTACATAAGTTGCACTACGGATACGCTGAACAAAAGGACTTGCTTATTATTCTTTCTGGCAATATTATTTACCAACAATCCAATTGGAACGATAACTGCAAGAGATCAAGTGCCCCTAGTATGTGTTTTTACTAGCTCGACATAGTACGCGTCAACTAGCGCTTTTGTATGAAGATCCTGTACAGTGCCCCCTACCGGCACGTTTAAGAACGAAAAATCTACATACAAAGCGCTACTGGTTGAGATTTGTCTGTATTTTTTTATTCATTTTTTATATTAACTACAATCAATGTTGTAGTTAAGGTAGGGGAAAACGTAGCACCAAATGTGTAAACGCACGGGAAAAGATTACAAGTCGTTGGTATTAGCATTATGAAATTTGGATAAAAACGTAATATTATGTTGTGCTTTCATCGTTCATCCTTTTGGTTGGATGCAATCCATTGTCGTCTTAAAAATGGGTCATGCCTTTGGACTTTGTCGTTTCCAGCAGCTTTACCTCACGCCCGAGACGAGCGAGAATTCATTAAATTTTCCCATTTTCCGTCGCCACAGTGTGCTTGGTAAATGCATTTCACCCCGTTTGAAACGTTTTATTCCTTCGAAATATTCCCGGTTGTTTGACATTTCGTGTCTCGTTCCACCCCCGGTTTCCGCGTAACTGCGAGTGGCATCTCTTAAAACTCCGGCGTAATAATAATTGTGAATGGAAGCCATTGGGAATGGAACTGGCAGGAATATAATGGTTCAGTTAATGGTAGGAATAAAGCAGATTGTCATTTGAAGATTATAATGTAATATTATTGTAATGTAATTCCTGATTCCCTAGACACAAAGGGCAGGATTGATGTTAGTGATCGAGGTCAATTTTTTTTGTAAATTAGATTCATATTTTTTTTATTCATTATAGACTAGTGTTTACCTAATTATATAATATTACTTGTTGACTTGAAATGTGCTTGGCGTCAGACCTTGAGTACAGCAAAGTCAAAATGGTTGAGAAACGTAGATTAATATATTAATTAAAGTTTTAATCTCTCCGTAAAACTCGGAATTTCATACCTCTAACTAGCAATACTGTGGATTTGCAATTGTTTTGGGTAAACCTTTATTCAATTTACGTCTGGTGAATTTAATGCATAAGCAAGGGAAGTTTAATGTTTAAATGCTCTAATAGCACCTCTTCGCCACGCCTGTTAACTTTTTGGACAGGCACCAGACAGTCTAATGTTATCCAGACAATCGCAGTAATGGTATCTGATAAACAGCCTGTTTATATTCTTGGAGCAAATCGCGCGGAATCTTCTAAGAGACTGCGCAAACGGGCCGCTTTTGAAACCACAAAAAGGCTGCAAAAAGTGGTCAAGTCGTAAGATGTTGTCATATTCCGTATAATGTTATTTTTTAAATAAACATGTAGCCCCACACTATGATTTCTCCTGTGTCGTGGGTACCGTTTACAGACAATAATTTCACATACACATCACACCCAGACCAGAAACAAATATTTCCGGAACAAACCGCGATACCAAGTTGTTGACTAAGCAAATACTATACTTACCTACGGAGTTTCTCTACCTATAGCTCACTGTGCGACAAGTCGTGCTCGTGGACTTTATAATAATGTTTATTTGTATTGTGTGGTGACACGATATTTATTTCACAAATTTAGAATTCCAATTTCACTTAAATAAGGTGTCAGGATAGTGTTATGGTGGCGATAAAAGTTATCCACATCAAAATCAAAAGGCCGACGACATCAAAAGAGTCGCAGGCAGTGGATGCAAGTGGCAAGTTGTCGTTCGGTGTGACGGTTTAAAAGGGAGGCCTATGTTCAGCAGTGGACGTCTTCAGGCTGATGATGATGACGATGATGATGATATCAAAATGGGTGTGACTGTTGACCAATTAGATACATTAAAGAACATTTATAAAAACACCTTATAAGTAATATACCACTTTTTGTGGTTTTGACGAAGTTAATAAGTTGTACGTCTGAACAGGCCAAAGTATCGCATTGATACGCATTACTTTGGGGATTTAGAAACGTTGTCTTACAAGTCGTATGTAAAATTGTAAATCCTACAACTTGGCGGGGTTAGCAATTCATTAGGATAAAAAAGAAACGCGCCAAGATCTTTTTTATGTAGAAACAGCACTTTCTTTATTTAACATAACGGAACCGAAATAATCATCAGAGTAAGAGACAACCTCAGAGTACGAAAAATATTTATCCGGACAGTTTTTCTGGCGGCGATAAACCAATAACAGTTTAGAATACATATTGTTTGAGGATGCTCATCACTTGGAGACATTAGTTTGAATTGTGCTGCAAACTCTGACACTCAAGATTGGCACTACATCGTTCGACAAACAACAAAAACAACAACAACAGTCCTTCAAACTGGAACACAACAGTTTTGGTACACTACCCTGCTTGGCGGTCAAAGATACACCCATGCCTTAGCCCAAACTCTTCGGAATACAAAATAGCACATCTCTTTAATAATAAAATAACTACTCTATCATAGGAAAACATAATAGCCAACACTTTAATGTAATATTCAGTCTTTTAACTTAAGGTCCAGTCACGAACAAATCACCAGCCCTTCTAGCTCCAACGACGATACCATCCCAGATTTCTATGCAGACCTGTTCTATATACCTCGGGTCCAGGTGGAACCCTTGAAGACCACTACTCAGACCTGGAAGCTCATAAGTGTATGATAAAGGAACTCCTACAGCATGAGCATAATCTTCGGAAGAACCAGCGATGCCGTATCCAAGCACCAGAAGAGAATTGCCAACCACGTAGTTAGGGAAGTAGCTGATAGCCTTGGCTTGGATAGCATCAGCCATCGCAATACCGACAGTGTGTAAAGCCAGAGCATTGTTGGAGAGAGAACCGTCGTGCCCCCAAGGATATAGTATCATGCTTCCATAACTATGTATGGTTAGATACAAGGCTAGTCTATGCAAGTTCTCGTGTAAGATATCGCGCACTACTCTGGTTTCCACTTCGGAGAAGGCTCGGTCTCCAGCGAAGGTTTCAGCGCAGGGGTTGCTGCTGGTGCCGACGGTGTTCCACACGAAGTCGTAGTTGCGGTTGCCATCAACTCCTGGGCAGAGGTAGCTGAGAGGGTTGGTGTCGGTGGAGCGGGTCTTGCGCCAGAAGCGAGTCTGAAAGAAGATGTAATCATCTCTACAAACATAAAATAGACTGAAGATCGTTAGACCGATTTCTTCTGGCTTTTTGTAGCAGCTAATTTATTTTAATACTTTTTACTTACATTGGTAAATGCGAAAACATATCCATCAGGGTTGACCACAGGTAGGATGATCCAGTCAAATCTCTCCAACAAATCAGGTTCAGTAATATCTTCGACCAACTTCTTGATAGCCCAAGTGACAGTGGGAGGAGAGATCCATTCCCTGGAGTGGATACCGCCGTCGATGAAGATGACTGGTTTGCTCTCGTCTTCGAAATTTGTGGTGGAGATCTTCAGATACTTAATGGGACGGCCCTCAAAAGAGTTCGCAGGAGTGACGAGTGTAACCAGGTCAGGGTAGCGACTCGCAATATCGTCGAGGTACGCATCAATCTAGCGAAATCAGAAACATTATTAATTAATTTTAAATTACTTGAACATTATTCCGAAGTTAATTTTCATGCTATTATTATAATAATAAAGAAGCGATTTTAAAAATCAATGTCAAGCAAATTGTGAAAATATAATGTTTTTGTTTAGCCCTCACAAAATCGCTAAACTCATCAAGAAATGAGGATAATAAAATAAATCTATAGAAACAAAAGTTAACTCCACGAAGTAATCCTATCGAAAGGATATCTTTTCATGTTTTATTTTCAGGAACAATCGGGATCCTTTATAAAAGTTTACAGTTGAAGAGTGAACTTCTACTTACAACTTCCAATTCCTGATAATTGTCGTAAGGGAGTTCTCTGCCATTGTTTCTGGCTTTGCTTGTATTCTTCCTAGCTTCTATAAGAACGTCATCAAAGTCGAGAGCACTGTAATCAAGAAGTAAGTTTTAGTTTTAAAAATATCTGTATTAATACCCACAATAACCGAAAAAGTACACGGAACAAAGATACACCGAGTACACTGTAACCATGAAAACACGCTCTATAAGTAGCTAAATCAACGAATGTATAAAATGATAAACACGTATAAATATAGACAATAAGAATTATTTCTCTTACGCCTTAATATCAGCAGCGTGCACTCTGTACATAATGTCTTGTTCCTCCAAGTTCTTGATGAAACCGGCTTGGTTTTGAGGGCTGACTACAACCACTCCTTCTCTCTCAACTAGGGGGTGGCTCATGATATCAACCTCGTAAGCACCGGCTATGGGGCCGAAAGCCTGCAGCTGAGCTTGGCTCGAAGGCTTCACGTAGAAAGACTTCCATCTGAAGATAAAGATTTGATGGGTTTGTAAGTTGTAATGTTGAAATGGAATAGGATTTTGTCGAAGCTCATTACCATGAAACAAGATGAACAAACGGTAGCTTGGTCAAAATTGGATTTCAGTTGCATTTGTTGTTACATACATCCGTCTATACTGACACAGTGACTTAAATAAAACCTTGTTTAGTTGTAGCGTATAACTGAGCTTCTTACAGTAGTAAAGTGGCGTAAGAGATGGAATCACTGTCGCGCTACACTGATGAATAGTAGCGTCAACGTCAACTCTGGAGGGCCCACAATACTCCACTACCCAGGGAACTTACCCAATGATGCACTACCCTTGTAACAAGCGACTTACCCCTGATACTGCTCGTGCTTAGCGCAAACCACAGCCAAAACAAACGTCAGAGCAATTACCTTCATTTTGCTTAAAATTTGACAGAAGGACCTAACTTTATAACATTTTAGAAGGTATCTTATCACTGAACATTTGATATCACCAGTGAACGGATAACTGTTAATCTATATCTATTACTAGTCTCTAGAAAATGGAGAGTATATCTGTCTGTTTAAAATAGATATGCATATTAACTCTTATATACGAGACTGAATGATTAGGCATTTTAGACTACACACCCGTTAAAGATAAGTATAACGAAAATAATTGATTGTATTTAGAGAACAGTTGACCTGAAACTATATTTGCGTCACATAATATGCCTGAAGCCTGAAATTCCCGCGGGTGACAGTTGCTAGTCGAAGCTAACACCTAGGTGTTATTATAATTCGTCGATAAAAGGTAAATGTGATAAGTTTAGAATAGAATTTTACTTCATAAAAAAATTGAGCTTTCTTATACATTCAATAGACAAAAATATGTATTCAGTCTGGTTCTAAGCCCTGAATTTGATAAGGAAACATGGGTTTGTAGAACGTTTTATCTGTATTATCTTAGATAAATAAGGGGATTTCATTTAAATACAATGTATACAATATTACATAGATTCATAATGTTGTAGCGTATGAAAGCGAAGAGATATAATTATTCGCCCGACTGCCCAGAAGGAGGGTAAAGTTTCAAACTACGATGACATGATATTGTGTAATGTGCTTGGTCGCATCTGGCGCAATGCCACATCGTCACTCACTCGTTATTTAACTCACTCAGTCACTCGTTAATTAAGACCAGCTTTCGGACGGACTAGACTGGTTAAAGGGTTAGCAGTCTTCTGCCAGCTGGCTTGTTCCTGTAGGAACTATGAATTTTCCAGAATAAGTAGGAAGGATATGTGTTTATAAACTCCAAGCTTTACTTAATTCACGACATCATTTTTGAACATCAAACGCTTAGTGAGTATACCGGGAACCCATTAGAAAGATAGCAATGTAGATTGGTATTTCGTTTGTTGTAAAATTCAAATATTATAGTTTAAAGTTGAATTTTATAAAAAGATCCCGCTCCAAACATCTTGAAAAGTAAAGAAAAAACAGCGTTCAATACCCACTTAAATTGTTAAACCTCCCCTGAAGAAACTAGACCACAAAACAATTTTCAATAAAACTTTAGCAGTTAAAGCTCTGCGTTTCCGAGAAAACATGCGGAGGTGCTTCACGAAAAGTTTTATTAAAATCGGTCCAATACTTTTTCTTTTGCAGTATTATTATCCAAAAGGTTGAATTTACTTCCAGAAAAATGATATTAAAAAAAATACTTTAACTTTTAATGTATTAAAACTATATCTTTCTGTCGGAATAGACAAAGAGCAGTTGAAACCTATTTTCGTCTTAACTATGCTGTTGAAGAAGAATAGGTAGGGATAACTTTTTTTAAAATGGCTATATGTATAATAATAGTCCTGAAAGAGCTCAGGGGCCGTATTATGAACTCTTAATCCCAGTCAGTTTACGCTGTAAACTGAACTGCCTGGCTATTTCGTATTATGAACTCCTAATGCCAGCCAGTAACGTCACGTGACAGTCAACTTCTGACTTATATCAGGCTGGCAATTTCGTATTACGAGCTTTAATTTGACATAGGCTCGTGTGTTCTACGAATAAGAACAAGCCAGTTTCCAGCCTTAGAAATTGCCTGGAACTTGCCTAGTTTTACATCAGTTCATAAAACACCTCTAGAGTATTATAATCTTCTAAAATAGCCGTCTAGACTAAACTAACATTTGTATCTACTCGTATGGATCATTGAGAAGCTAACATTCACTGCTAATTATCTACTAGATAATAATATATACAATACAGACAGACGCGTGCTAGGATTTCTTTTCACGCTGTGAATAGATTCATTATTATCCACGGTTGAAAAATTATTATGCCATTATATTGGGGTGTAAACGGCTCTATAAAATCCCGGTACTCATTGGAAGAGGTTGCGATTGTTATTAAGATTTTTCCCCTGGTTCATAGCTCGCCGATCCGCCACCGAGTCTCGATGCTTGGAAAATTGGATTTTATTTTCCAATCTGTATTAGTTTCCAAGTATTTCCAATTAGTCTGTATTGTTCTATACTTATGGGGTCGGTTGAAAGGTTGAGCGTGATTGATGGAGGGGGGTTGAATGTAGTGAGTGTTTGCGTATTAAATTTTAGGGAAATTTCGTAATTTATTCTTGCGCTCATATTTATTTCAGGAAATTCCTCAATTTATAATAATTGTAGTTTAATCCAGAGACAAATAAATAACAATTATTAATAGCTATATTGTCACACGGGATTAGGGTTAAACATTGTAATAATGTTTCATGAATACATTTAATCGGATGATGATGATAAAAAACCCCGTTTAGTCCAAACTCGGCACCATCGCATCTCGGCATCTACGAATTTAAACAATCATTGTGTCATACTCGTATGTAAATGTCAATCATGACTCGGATTACATATAACAAAATGTAGGTACATTGTAGTATACATATATTTTATATAGATAGGTGGAACATACAATTTAAGTATTCCCTCGGGAAACTGATCCCCCTGAAATCAGATAATCAATCTTCAGCAAAGGCCTATTCTGGGATATGTCAAATCTAAAATAGTGAAATGCGGAAACAATGTGAATATATTTACTCAGGACGTCTGTAGAGACTCGGAAACTATTGGAACTGCATGGTTGGGGGTTGGTAAGAATGAACCTCCAAATAGTAAGTGTTTCTGGTCTGGGTGTGATGTGTATGTGAAATAATAATATGTCTGTAAGCGGTACTGACGATACAGGAGAAAGCCTAGTATATGGCTTCGTTTAAAAAAAAAAGAAGTTGAGTGAAGAAGAGGGGGATGAAAGAAATAACCGCATTCCAATGGCTTTGTTAGTTAGCTATTCTTGTGAAGGTGGTTATTTGGTGTCATGTATATAAGTTTCAAAAGCTTAACAAAGTGTAGCAAACTTTTTCTTCAGTTTTATTTCATGCCCTTTAAATCTTTGAAATGTAAATTCGAGCAAAAAAGCGCGAAGTTGAATCGTCTTCCGTAATCGAATGATTTTGAGATAACCATATTATCTTTTCCCGTTTAATATCTAAAGTTGTTTCATTGTCTTCTCTTTTAAGAAAATATTATAATGAAATATAATTATTTGCCTTAAATTTTATCTTTATTCAGTTCACAGTTGTGCCATTTACTTGACTAGATAATCTGTTCAAGATAAGGAGTAAAAGTAGGGTGAATACATATCTAGACCAAACGTAATGAACTAGCTAAAAGCGGGTATAATTCGCGCACAAACAATTAATTATCAAAATAAATAATTTGGACATATTATGGACCTCGACCAAAGGTAATTCTATTAGAATGCCGTTCCATCGCTTTACTAACCGAGCTATCCTTAGGTGCGTATGAGTGATGGGTTCCCAACGAGTCACACCAAATCGAGTCACAGTGTGACTCGTTCAGAATGTTCTTCCCAACGAGTCACTGTGTAACAGTGGGACCCGTTGGGAATTTTTATATTTTTTGGGGATATCTTGCATTTATTTTTGCCGTTGCCGTGCTCCCTAACAGCTTGGGGTACTCCACTTCATCGACAGCCGCTGTCAGCCTGCCGCGAGTGTAGCGACGGTCGCCGTCAGCCTACTAACGGCTGCAGTGCCCTATAGAATATAATAGATAGCTCTTAAGTCACACCAAAATAAAAAAAAAACAAAACTTAATACCTACATGTAATGGGCGGTCTTTTCTCTATCAGAAAACCCTGGAAGGAAAAAAAGGAAAGGATGGACAAGATAGACAGCAGGAGTACGCACTAACTGCGACTAATCCGAGTAGCGTACCAGACAGGGCCTGCACCTGTCCCTGTGCCAGTTTTTTTTAAATCGTAGCCCCCACCCTAAGATTAGCCCTGTATCGTGGGTACCGTTTACAGACATATAATTTCACATACACACATAACACCCAGACCATAGGTTAGGTGAGAATAGAATAAATTGTATTGTTATGACTGTGTACAAACGATGGTCTTAAAAATAACGTTGGTATGGTAACAACAGTTTTCACATTCCGGACATATTGTTTCAATGTTATAACTAAATCATTAGCTTAATATATATTAACATATTTTACATGTCGTAATATTCTTTTAAATTGTAAAATATTTTGAAAATTTAGTTCTTAATTTTTCTTCCATCTAAAATATTTATAATTATGTAGAGGAACATAGTTATACATTTTTATTGCACTGATGTAGGAGCTTTTATGATCACAATTAAGATGAACATGAGAACAAACATGTATCGTACCTGTGTGCAAAACTAGCTAAGTTCACACCAAGCGTGCCAATGTATTTGAAACAATAACAATATTATTCAAGGAAAAGTAGTGATAGCATGAGGCTATGACCGTCATATTATAACATTAGATTAGATGTCAGATCTGACTGCCCGCGACTGCAGACCGTGAAATGCGCTTTCACAACGAAAGTACAGCGCGTAATGTCACACAATCGTATTTAATTATGTATATTGTTTAACGAATCATGTAATTTTGTTTTAGATAATGGGAATTCAGTTATATAAACAACGAAAGACAACTCATAGTACATACCTAAATTTAAACGTATTTATTTACAAAAACATGGGATCTTAGACTTGGTAATGTTGGGTTTTGGTATAAATAAAGCTTATAGTACTTGTTGCAACTGGATTTATTTTATACGCAAAAAACAAGAAATTGACTAGGCAGCCATGACAGAGAGAGAGTATATTTTCTTTAGAGCGAGATGCAAAACATTTTGTTGACGTTCATAGTCTGACAGTTGACACGGCTGACACTGACAAAGACAGTTTGAGTTTACAAATTAATCTATCCAACACCCACCCATAAACCAAACTTAACTATATTACAAAACATCAAAGTAGGTACATAACTAGGTACCCATATAATACTACTAGTACAATACAGTAATTTTATTTAACAAACATAATATAAGGTACATATCACACCTTTACACCTTTTGTAGGTTCAAATCATTTACAAATTTACAATGCTTTACCACACTGAGAGATTTAGTAAATATATCAGCAGTCATCTCTTCAGTTGGACAATACACAGTACACAACATTCCTTTGTTAACATTTTCTCTTATAAAGTGATGTCTTATATCTATGTGCTTGGTACGTGCATGAAACATTTGATTGGTGCACAACTTCTGAGCAGATTGATTATCATTATACATAGTAATAGGACATATCTTAACACCTAGACTTTCATATATAAAATTATACATAAACAGTGCCTCTTTGCAAGCTTCAGACAAAGCCATGTATTCAGCTTCAGTGCTACTGAGTGCTACAGTACGTTGCTTCCGACTCTCCCATGATACTACATTTTTACCAATTTTAAATACATACCCAGTGTAGCTACGCCTGTCGATTTCACTTGCTGCCCAGTCTGCATCTATATATGCACTAATATTTAATCCACCTTTCTTAAATACTAGGGAATAATCAATTGTACCTTTAAGATATCGGAGAACACGCTTGGCTGCTTTCCAGTGTGACTCATCAAAACTTTCATTAAATTGGCTCAACAAGCTGACTGCATGAGCAATGTCAGGTCTAGTGCACACTGCAACATACATTAGACATCCTAACAAATTCCTGTAGTCATATTTGTTTGAGACGACACTAGACTTAGTAAGTTTTAGTCCACATTCCATCGGTGTTTTCGCTGGGTTACAATCACTCATCTGAAATCTCTCCAAAATGCTATTTATGTAACCAGTTTGATCTAGAGTTATCTGGCCATTGTTTTTTCGAATCCGCATACCCAAAATGTGGCTTGCTGGTCCTAAATCTTTCATATCAAACTCACTCATCAGTATATCTTTCAACTTGTTTGTTTCTTCCGCTGAACAGGTTGTGAATAACAATATATCATCGACATAAAGTGTTATGAATATAATTTTTCCATCTATGGTCTTGTAATAAACACACGGTTCCAAAGTTAGTTTCTTGAAATTTAGTTTTTGTACCAGGACTCCATTTATTTTCTCATACCAGGATTTGGCAGCTTGTTTCAAGCCGTATATAGCTTTGTTTAGTTTATATACCTTATTTTCATTTCCTTCTTTAACAAAACCTTCTGGCTGTTCCATCAGCACATTCTCTTGCAGTTCACCATTCAGGAAAGCAGTGGTTACATCTAAATGATCAATATTCATGTCATACTCCACAGCTAGTGCTAGCAGCATTCGTATTGTGGAATACCTAACCACAGGCGAAAAAGTCTCTTGGTAATCAATACCACTCTTCTGTGTGAAACCTTTGGCTACTAACCGTGCTTTGTACCTTAGAACTTCTCCATTAAGGTCCCTTTTTCGTTTGAAGACCCATTTGCACTTCACAGGCTTCTTGTCCACTGGCCTGTCAACTAAAGTCCAGCAGTCGTTTTTCAAAAATGACTCATATTCTGTCTCCATGGCAGCTTGCCATTTTTCAGCATCGTCGCCTGTGAGGGCATCGTTTACAGTCATTGGATCATTGCTCAGTGCCACCCTAGTCATGTTGGCATACTCAAATGAATCATCGCAGTCTTCATAGTTGAAACTTTCAGATTCCAATGATGTGCCTGGAACATAAGTTTCATCCGCAGGATCATCCATAAAAGAGGTCGCAGTTTTATCAGAGTGATCCACTGAGAACAAAGTTTCTCTCCGATTATTTCTATATAATACAGGTTCAATATCTCCACCATTCTCATTGGGTGACTCTGAATCAGTTATGGTTTCACAAGCCACATTATTTGTTTTATGGTAATTTGAACTAGACATAAAATACTTTGTATCCTTTTCATTATTTATACTTTTTTCTGAATGACATTTGTCTTCTATGAAAATTACATTTCTTGCCTTTACACATTTTGTAGGATATAAGGGATCAATTAACCTATACCCTTTCGTTTCTTCACAATATCCCACAAATATATATTTCTTACTTTTTGAATCTAATTTCTTAGTATTCGGTACATGATTGTAAGCTAGACATCCAAAAGTACGTAAATGACTAACATTCACCTTCTTATTTGTCCATTTTTCTTCTGGAGTTGCTCCAAAGACAGCCTTTGTAGGACTTCTGTTCTTGAGGTATACTGCGGTGTTGACAGCTTCCGCCCAGAATCTCTTGTCTAGGTGAGCATCCATCAGCATACAACGTGCCTTTTCCATAATTGTCCTATTGGCGCGCTCAGCAACACCATTTTGCTGAGGTGAATATGGCACCGTTGTGTGATGCCTGATGCCACATTGCTTGAGGTATTCCTGGAATTTAGAATTCATGTATTCTGCACCATTGTCACTTCTGATGATTTTTATTTTCATATTTGTCTCATTTTCTACTAGTGCTTTGAAGTGCTTAAATGTCTCAAAAACTTCATCTTTTGTCTGGAGAAAATAGACAAATGTTTTTCTTGAATAATCATCAATGAAAGTCATGAAATACCTACTACCCCTGAAAGAGGGCATGGGCATTGGGCCACACAGGTCTGTGTGAACAAGTCCTAATATTTCTTTGGCTCTGCTTTGTGATTTTACTGGAAAAGGAAGCCTCGCTTGCTTCCCTTCAATACATGCAATGCATGGTTGAAACTGGTTATCATTGTAATTGATTCCTGACACCATACCTTTTCTCAAGACATACATGCTGCGATTATTTAGGTGGCCGAGACGACGGTGCCACACTACCTGCGAAGGATTGGTTGTACCCGTGGTCACCGGCGAAGCAGTCTCCTCCACTGCCTCAGCTTGTCCAAGCATAACATCAGCACTAACCTGTGAAATTGTAATGGGATTGCCCGAACCCTTACCTGATGATGATTCTATGGCTTTGTCTGGCACTGCATTGTAACAAATAGGTTTATGCACTGTATCTAGTTGATAGACACCATTACATTGCCTAGCAGTCGCAATAATATCACTTCCACTATATACTTTACAAATTTTGTCAGTAAACACAATTTTATAACCTTTACTAGCCATTGCACTGACAGACAACAAGTTAGCTGTTAAATTAGGAACATAATATACATTTTCTATTGTTCTTGAACAGTTTTTAAGTTGTACTTTCACTTGGCCATGCCCACCTGTTGTCAATGTTTCTCCATTAGCAACACGCACATCAACTGGTGAACTGTAAACAAAATTATGAATTTGTTTACGATTATTGCACATATGATGAGTGGCCCCACTGTCCACACACCACACATCGTGGCCGACACTCACTGAAAGGGCTGTAAGCAATGCTTCATTGCTTGTGTTGTCCTTGATCTTCTGCTTCCCTTCTGACTTCATCAGCGGGCAATCCCGCATGAAGTGTCCAGGTTTCTTGCATTTGAAACATTTCAGAACCTTTTTGGTTGCCAATGCTGTTGCAGAGTCAGACTCACTCTTGTCACCTCTTCTCTGGGTTTCATGAAGCAACTTAGCTTTAATTGTTTCGCTTCCAAGCTTCACATGTGAATTTTCTAAAGCCATTATGAGTGGATCAAAATCAGCTGTCAGTCCACTTAGCATAATGACACCGACGAAGTCATCTTCCAGTGGGGAACCAATGTCGTTTAACTGTTGTGCCAAGTTCGTCACCTTCGACACGTAGCTTTCCATGCTCTCACATTCTACAAGTTTGACTGAAAATAAGGATCGTAAAAGATTCAATCGTCTGCATAGCCCTCTATCTTCGTAAGCCCTTTTCAGGTTATTCCAAGCTTCGTACGACGTCACTGCATTTCTAACAAATGGGAATGCCGGTGCTTGTATAGCAAGGCATATCTTAGCAAGAGCCTTTTGATCCTTTTTCTTGTCTGCCGCCGCCACGGTTATCGATTCCACACATTCCCAAAGATCTTCCAAGATCAACAAATTCCTCATCGAGAACTTCCAATTGTGGTAATCGTCGACGCCTCGTAGTTTTTCCAAAGGAATCGTCCCGCCGCCATTTAGTGTCATGGTAATCGTAAATTTGCACGGAAATTAATTACAAAGTACTTCCTGAGCCCATAACCTGTTGGGTTTTGGTATAAATAAAGCTTATAGTACTTGTTGCAACTGGATTTATTTTATACGCAAAAAACAAGAAATTGACTAGGCAGCCATGACAGAGAGAGAGTATATTTTCTTTAGAGCGAGATGCAAAACATTTTGTTGACGTTCATAGTCTGACAGTTGACACGGCTGACACTGACAAAGACAGTTTGAGTTTACAAATTAATCTATCCAACAGGTAAACTGTTAACTAGCTAAAAACGTTTTTAGCTAGTTAATATGTTTCCTGTTCGCGAAAGTTTAAGAACTTCTATTGGTAAACTGTGTTTCAAATTTGCCGTCACCTGAGCCCAAGGCCTAATTCTTAAATCATTAATAAATAATGCAGGCACATATCACCAAACCAACCTAGAAACAAAAGTGAGCATTATTATTATTATTATTTATTTAATTTTAGAACAAACAATAATAAATACCTTAGAACAATCATTATTGTGCTGAAATTTTACAGTCTTGCCACAATATATTTGAACCTGAGTTAACCAGATGAGTCTAAATATTTTTTCCACAAATCGACGCTAATCCTCGCTTTTTCTAACTTAACAACAAATTCACAAGTAAAATAATTAGGAATGCCAGGATTGAGTAAGGAAACGCGAGTTATACACGTCTATTTTGTGCAACGAAATTTTAGAAACATCTGTTTAACTCTAGCCATAACTTCTGTGATAATACGGCTACAGTCGAGACTAGACTGTGCGTTTTAATATCACTACACATGGTTAGTTAGGCCTACCCACGTGTTTATCTATGGACAGTTATGTAGTAGGCGCCACGCCAAGACGCCAAACCCAATCTAACCAACTAATCCTCTCAGTCCGCCGAACGCGACAGCTGTGTGTCACGTATAATCCGTGGCTAATCGTGGATTAGGCAATGCACACTGCCTCTACTGCATCCTGACTATTGCCTAGTAGGTACATCAGCTTGTGCAGTGCGATCACAGACATAATATAAGAGCAGGCAGATCGGACATCTCGCATAGAGTTGGTTGTTAAGTCAACCGCAATAAAATTCACCCGCATAGTCGAATCCCCACATAAGGTAACTCGACCGCTATTGTATATTTGTACAGTCAGAGGAACAAGTGTTACATAGTTATCTAGTGAATCCAGTCGTAAAGACGGCCGCCATATTGATGAGTGATACTGGCAACATTAATTAGACAGCTCATTCGACTTGTAAAAATATTAGGTTGTATTTAGCTAAATATTCAAAGTCCGAGATATTTAGACAATCGAAAGCATCGTCAGTGCCAAGTTACAATCGACTGATGACGCCCGACAAGTGCTGAGACGTTCTTAAATTGTTCCAAGTCGACTGTGAGCGAAATTATCGAAAACTATCGAAATGTTTGAACAATCGAAACAATCGAGTAAAACAACTCATACTTACTCGCCCATCGCTATACAAGTCCTATCAAAATTCCATTACACATTCCATTATTTTGCGACTAGAACAGAAATCCTCGAACACCCCCTGGATCTAAGGTTGTTTACCGAGAATGCAAACTACGGGGTGAGGTGGAGTCACACCTGCGATGAACGGAAATTAGGGCCGCGCGCAAAATGTGTTTTCGATACACTGCTCGTATAAATGGGCCCTTAAGATTTCGCCTTACTTTAGAAAACTGAAAATTCGCATTATGTGAGGTGTGTAAGTAGACAGATGTAGGTATTGGTTCCTGTTTGAAAATAAAGGAAAACTAATATCAAACGAAATATACCTAATAAATATTTATTTCTCACTAGCTGATACCCGCAACTTCGTTCGCATTTTTATATAAAATGTAAACTGTTTAGAAAATCAATTAATGTCGCGGGGAACAGTTATAGGTAAGAATATATCTGTCTCTTTCTCACTCCCTTTTCCTCTATCTTTCTCCCTCTCTAGCTCTTTTTCTATCTTTCTCCCTCTTTCGCTCTTTCTATCTCTCTTCCTCTACCTCCATCTCTTTCCCTCTCCCTATATCTCTATATCTTTCCCTATCTTTCTATCATTAATATCCCTCTCCAATCTATCTATCCCTCAATCTCTTGCGTTTCCTCTCCCTGTCCATCTCATCAATTATATTTATTTCCCTCACCCTCTCCATCTATATCTCTTCCTTTCCCTCCTTCGCTCACTCCCTCTCCCTCTATTTCTATATATTTCGCACTCAATCTCTCTCACCTATTTCCCCCCACTCTCCCCTCCTTCTAGCCCCACTCTCCCCTCTTTCACTCCCACTCTCCACTCTTTCTCCCCCCACTCTACCCTCTTTCTCCCCCACTCTCCCCTCTTTCTCCCCCCACTCTCCCCTTTTCTCCCCCCCCCACTATCCCCTCTTTCTTCCCCACTCTCCTCTCATTCTCCCCCCACTGTTTCATCTCTTTCTATTCACTCTACACTCTTTCTCACCCCACTCTCCCCTCTTTCTCAACCCACTCTCCCCTCTTTCTCCCCCCACTCTCCCCTCTTTCTCCCCCACTCTCCCCTCTTCCCCCCACTCTTCCCTCTTTCTCCCCCCACTCTCCCCTCTTTCTCCCCCCCTATACTCTCATTCTCCCCGCTCTCCCCTCTCTATCTCCCCACTCTACCCTTTTGCTCACCTCACTCTCCCCTCTTTCTCCCCCCATTCTATCTTCATTCTCTCCTCTACCCTCATACCCCACTCTCCCCTCTCTATCTCCCCACTCTACCCATTTTCTCACCCCACTCTCCCCTCTTTCTCCCGCCACTCTCCCCTCTTTCTCACCCCACTCACCCCTCTTTATCCCCCACTCTCCCCTCTCTTTCTCCCCACTCTACTCTCTTTCTCACCCCACTCTCCCCTCTTTCTCCCCCCCTCCCTTTTTCTCACCCCACTCTCCCTTCTTTCTCCCCCCACTCTCCCCTATCTTCCCCCACTCTGTCCGCTTTCTCCCCCCACTCTCCCCTCTTTCTCCCCCCACTCTAACCTTTTTCTCACCCCACTCTCCCCTCTTTCTCCCCCCACTCTCCCCTCTTTTCCCCCACTCTGTCCGCTTTCTCCCCCCACTCTCCCCTCTGTCTTCCCGCTCTCCCCTCTCTTTCTCCCCACTCTACCCTCTTCTCCCCTCACTCTACCATCTACTCCCCCTTTCCCCCCACTCTCCCCTTTCCCCCACTTTCCCCCTTTCTCCCCCTCCTCCCATCGCACTCTCCCCCCTTAATTACTTTCCAATTTAAATTACGATCCGTTTAGCCGTTTATTGTGGTCCGTAGGGGGTGCATCTAAAGAATACCTCTTAATTTCAACCCCCTTGCTTTTCCCCCTTTAGGGATGATTTTGCAAAAAAGCTGAAACCCGTATTTATTTATTTCTTACCAAAAGCCTAAATAAGAATTTTCAGATCCGTAACTTGAGGAATTTTATGGATTCCCCATACAAACTTTCAACCC
Organism: Hylaea fasciaria; assembly: GCA_905147375.1. NCBI lineage: Eukaryota > Metazoa > Arthropoda > Insecta > Lepidoptera > Geometridae > Hylaea > Hylaea fasciaria. The sequence goes on along the minus strand of LR990211.1, from coordinate 8,446,065 downwards.
CTATTTCATCCCCTTCGAGATTATTTTTTGAGACAAAAGATAGCCTATGTCCGTCTCATAGGTCCAATCTACCCCTATACCAAATTTCATCGAAATCGGTTCAGCCGTTTAGCCGTGAAAAGGTAACAAACAAACAAACAGATATACAGACAGATAAACAGATAAACAGAGTTACTTTCAGATTTATAATATTAGTATGGATTGTTTGTGAGAAATGTTGAGTTGTGAATACGGGTTGGTTGTTATCTCGACCGCAATAAACTCGCCGATGCGATTGAGTCACCGTTTTTAATTTTAGTAGCAGCAGCTAGTAAGTATGATGTCTAAAAATTTGCTTTGATTGTTGGTTAAAAACTGGCTAGGGCCGATAAAATGCAGTTTTACATAAGTTAAAAATGTTAAAAAGCAAACTGAATGAAGCTATATTTTGCGCGGGCTTTATTACCCTTGCGCTTATCGGCTTACTAGAATGTGCTGTAAATACTAGGTTAACGCTCAAATATGGTGTTTAAATAACATTGTTTGAGAAAAGTGTTTTAATAACTGTGGAAGAACGCCAGGAAAACCTAGCTTTATACAAGAAACTTGTGAAAATTATACAGTTTAGTCGTGAATATTGTATTTTAATTGTGTGAAGAACTTACTCTTATAAGAAATCTAGAAAATTAGACGTAAATTTTATTATAATCGTGAGCTGAATAACAGTGAAATTGCAACCGGTTCACTAGTTTTCAACAAACAGACTGATGTTCGTAATCTAAAAAATGAGTTAAGATTCTTGTTCGTGTAGCAAAGAGCTTTAGAATTTCATATTTTAATGAGCTTCAACGAGTCACTTTTATACATTTCACGGGCAACTTAAATGAATTTTAAGTGGCATTATTTAATTTAGCAGCGTTATTCTATGTCTAGAAGTATAAAATACAATAAATTATTAAATTAAACAAAAACCCCAACAGCAAGGCGAAAAACAAGCTCCTCAAATATCTGTCTAGCTAGTAGGTACCTACCTATCATGTGAATGTAAGTAATTAAGTAAAGGTATCGCAGGTGGGTACAATCTCAATCATTACTTTAAATTACACACTTGCTTGTTTGTCCCCTAGCTCTTGCCTCCTTTACTAACATAAACATTCACAGGATACCTACTAGACAGATATGTGATTGAAGAGCTTGTTTTTCGCTTTTTGCAGTTGGGTTTCACAATTTTTAGTTATGAAACTAGTTATACGTAATAGGATGATGTAGCTAAAGTTGTCGAATTCGATAAAACTATTTTTTTTTTAATCCGATGTTTCTCTTATATTAAAGTCTTATAATAATATTATTATGTTTATTTACATGTGTATTTATTACTAGCTGATACCCGCAACTTCGTTCGCATTTTTATATAAAATGTAAACTGTTTAGAAAATCAATTGATGTCGCGGGGAATAGTTATAGGTAAGAATATATCTGTCTCTTTCTCACTCCCTTTTCCTCTATCTTTCTCCCTCTCTAGCTCTTTTTCTATCTTTCTCCCTCTTTCGCTCTTTCTATCTCTCTTCCTCTACCTCCATCTCTTTCCCTCTCCCTATATCTCTATATCTTTCCCTATCTTTCTATCATTAATATCCCTCTCCACTCTCAATCTCTTGCGTTCCCTCTCCCTGTCCATCTCATCCATACTAATATTATAAATCTGAAAGTAACTCTGTTTATCTGTTTATCTGTTTATCTGTATATCTGTTTGTCTGTTTGTTTGTTACCTTTTCACGGCTAAACGGCTGAACCGATTTCGATGATATTTGGTATAGGGGTAGATTGGACCTATGAGACGGACATAGGCTATCTTTTGTCTCAAAAAACAATCTCGAAGGGGATGAAATAGGGGTTGAAAAAAAGAAAGAAAGAAAGTTTGTATGGGGAATCCATCATTCTTCAAGTTAGGGATCTGAAAATTCGTATTTAGGCTTTTGGTAAGAATAAATAAATACGGGTTGCCGCGCCTTTTTGCTAAATCATCCCTAAAGGGGGAAAATCAAGGGGGTTGAAATTATGAGGTATTGTTTAGATGCACCCCCAACGCACCACAATAAACGGCTGAACGGATCGTAATTTAAAGGGGGAGAGTACGATCGGAGGAGAGGGGGAGAGTGCGGGGGAAGAGAGGGGGAGAGTGGGGGGAAAAGGGGAGAGTGGGGGGAAAGAGGGGAGTAGATGGTAGAGTGGAGGGAAAGAGGGTAGAGTGGGGGTAAAGAAAGGGGGGCGCGGGGAGAAAGAGGGGAGAGTGGGGGAGAAGGAGGAGTGGGGGGGCGAAAGAGGGGAGAGTGGGGGGGGGGAAGAGAGGAGAGTGGGGTGAGAAAGAGGGGAGAGTGAGGGGAGAAATAGAGGAGAGTGGGGTAAGATATAGGGGAGAGTGGGGTGAGAAAGAGGGGAGAGTGGGGTGAGAAATTGGGGAGAGTGGGGTAAGGAAGAGGGGAGGGTAGGGGGAGGAAGAGGGTAGAGTGGGGAGAAAGAGAGGGGGGTGCGGGGAGAAAAAGGGGAGAGTGGGGGAGAAAGAGGGGAGCGTTGGGGGAGAAAGAGGGGAGTCCTGGGAGAAAAAGGTGAGAGTGGGGGAGAAAGGGGATCGTGGGGGGAGAAAATGGGGAGAGTAGGGGAGAAAGAGGGGAGAGTGGGGAGAAAGAGCAGGGAGTAAGTGGGGACAGTAGGGAGAGAAAAAGGGGAGAGTGGGGAGAAAGAAGGGAGAGTGGGAGATAAAAAGAGGAGATTGGGGGAGAAAGAGGTGAGAGTGGGGGGAGAAAGAAGGGTGAGTGGGGTGAGAAAGAGAGTAGAGTGGGGAGAAAGAGAGGGGAGAGTGGAGGGAGAAAGAGGGAGAGTGGGGGTAGAATGAGGGGAGAGTGGGGAGAAATAGGGGAGAGTGGGGGGAGAATAAGAGATTGAGTGCGAAATATATAGAAATAGAGGAGAGGGAGTGAGCGAAGGAGGGAAAGGGAGAGATATAGACTGAGAGGGTGAGGGAAATAAATATAATGGATGAGATGGACAGGGAGAGGGAACGCAAGAGATTGAGAGTGGAGAGGGATATTAATAATAGAAAGATAGGGAAAGATATAGAGATATAAGGAGAGGGAAAGAGATAGAGGTAGAGGAAGAGGGATAGAAATAGCGAAAGAAGTAGAAAGATAGAAAGAGAGCCAGAGAGGGAGAAAGATAGAGGAAAAAGGAGAGAGAAAGAGACAGATATATTCTTACCTAGCTGTTCCCCGCGACATCAATTGATTTTTTAAACAGTTTACTATTTATATAAAAATGCGAACGAAGTTGCGGGTATCAGCTAGTCCATTATATTTATTTCCCTCACCCTCTCCGTCTATATCTCTTCCTTTCCCTCCTTCGCTCACTCCCTCTCCCTCTATTTCTATATATTTCGCACTCAATCTCTCTCACCTATTTCCCCCCACTCTCCCCTCCTTTTAGCCCCACTCTCCCCTCTTTCACTCCCACTCTCCACTCTTTCTCCCCCACTCTACCCTCTTTCTCCCCCCCTCTCCCCTTTTCCTCCCCCCCCCACTCTCCCCTCTTTCTCCCCCCACTCTCCCCTTTTTCTCCCCCCCCACTCTCCCCTCTTTCTCCCCCCACTGTCTCATCTCTTTCTATTCACTCTACACTCTTTCTCACCCCACTCTCCCCTATTTCTCAACCCACTCTCCCCTCTTTCTCCCCCCACTCTCCCCTTTTCCCCCCACTCTCCCCCTTTTCCCCCCACTCTTCCCTCTTTCTCCCCCCACTCTCCCCTCTTTCTCCCCCCACTCTCCCCACTTCCCTCCCACTCTTCCCTCTTTCTCCCCCCACTCTCCCCGCTTTCTCCCCCCACTATACTTTCATTCTCCCCGCTTTCCCCTCTCTATCTCCCCACTCTACCCTTTTTCTCACCCCACTCTCCCCTCTTTCTCCCCCCACTCGATCCTCATTCTCCCCTCTACCTTCATACCCCACTCTCCCCTCTCTATCTCCCCACTCTACCCTTTTTCTCACCCCACTCTCCCCTCTTTCTCCCCCCACTCGATCCTCATTCTACCCTCTACCCTCATACCCCACTCTCCCCTCTCTTTCTCCCCACTCTACTCTCTCACCCCACTCTTCCCTCTTTCTCACCCCACTCTCCCCTCTTTCTCCCCCCTCTCTTTCTCCCCACTCTACCCTCTTCTCCCCTCACTCTACCATCTACTCCCCTTTCCCCCCACTCTCCCCTTTCCCCCACTTTACCCCTTTCTCCGCCTCCTCCCATCGCACTCTCGCCCCTTAATTACTTTCCAATTTAAATTACGATCCGTTTAACCGTTTATTGTGGTCCGTAGGGGGGTGCATCTAAAGAATACCTCATAATTTCAACCCCGTTGCTTTTTCCCCCTTTAGGGATGATTTTGCAAAAAAGCTGAAACCCGTATTTATTTATTTCTTACCAAAAACCTAAATAAGAATTTTCAGATCGCTAACTTGAGGAATTATGGATTCCCCATACAAACTTTCAACCCCTATTTCATCCCCTTCGAGATTATTTTTTGAGACAAAAGATAGCCTATGTCCGTCTCATAGGTCCAATCTACCCCTATACCAAATTTCATAGAAATCGGTTGAGCCGTTTAGCCGTGAAAAGGTAACAAACAAACAGACAAACAGATATACAGATAAACAGATAAACAGATAAACAGATAAACAGAGTTACTTTCAGATTTATAATATTAGTATGGATTTTCAAATTACAACAAACGAATTACGAACAAAACAAACAAACGGCTCATAAACAACAGTACAAAGACGGTCAAACAATTTTTAATGTCAGTAGTTTAGACAGACTGGGCGGGCACAGTCACAGTGTACATAACATCAACGACATGTACAGTACAAACAAATTACAACGGAGTAAAGTACAATATAATTCATTTCTGACTACAAAATTTACCGCCTACAACTCCTGTAGGTGCCGCGAATGAAACGCTTGCGCGAGTTAATTTTTCTAGTAACGCCATCTAGTTTCATTCAGCGGCAACTATTTCACACTGCGGTGCGAACACACAAATTTCTTATTAGTTATCGTTTTTTTTCAATGTTTCTTTTAATTTTTTTTACCTCATGTCACGCTCACAATTAGGACGAATTGAATGATATCTAATATTATTATGTTGATATCTTACATTAGGTTTAGCGCGTACTTAGAGCGCGCCAAAGCGAAAAAAGTTCTCTATTTTTTTTTTATCCAGGGCCCCTGGTCTAAGCAGGGGGCTTACCATGACGTCTTATTGCGATCCAATTGAAGCCCCCAGTTCATCTCAAGCTGGAACCAAGGGTGATGACTATGGTGGAAGGATAGTCTATTCTCAGACTTATGATGGTTCATCAACCATCATAAGTCTGAGAATAGATTCTCTAAATGGCGGTCTCCGTTCAAACCTAGGGAATCAGTTCTGGACTTTTTTATGTGCTATACATCAATGTTTTTATGCATTACAACCCGGCCAACAACCAGTAATATTTCAACTTTAAATTCTCCTCATTACCAGCGAGTAAAATGCGTTATTTACTGTCTGTTTGCGGTGCCAATGGCATTTTTATTGTTGCACTGAGTGATATACTGTCCGTCCAACATCTGTCAGATTCGCTGGAATTCGCATGCGTTCGTGAGTTTTTGGGAAGTATGTTTTATTATTCTACTCAATATCCACCTGTAATAATTATGAAGTAAACTTTCATTACACTCTTCGCCAACGAATAACTGGTCGAAGTTGACCGAAGTACGAAGTACTATACTATACCTACATTAATATACTCATGCTATAGCGGCTTCTTTCAGAAATCGCCTGGCAGTGGCTTTCTGGACTTGGAACATTTCAACACGAATACAATGCGTAATGGCCGGCGTCGTCTAATCGAGTAGCCAGAAATCGGTAAGTAGGCTTTGCGTTCATAACTCCCCACTGATCTACTCCAATTGTCTGCATTGAATTATTGTGAATCATCGCTCAATTCCCACTAACGTTCTTTGGAATCGCTGAAGAGCTAACACGATTATTGCACATATTATATTATTTCGAACCAATGTTTTTTTTGTTTGTTTTAGTTACCTATGGCTTCGCACGGTTTGTGCATTTAGCCAGTGTTATAATAAAAATATTTAAGTTTTTCTTATTCCACACTTTTCTTTTTTACAGTAAGAATGTCAAAGTATTATAGTAATCCTCAGTCAAGTAGTCAAATCAATTATTTACATAGTGTAAGTCACGATTCAGTAAAGTGGGGGGATGCTTTATTGAAACATCCTGGGAGTTTTGGAAAAAATGCGAAATGACACGATTTTTGGGTTTATATCATTTGCCGACACACGTGCACGTTAACGAACCCTTAATCATTAACATTCCACCAATATAACACATAAGCACTCGAAGAAACACAAGTTTGAGAAAAAAAATACAAATCCAACAACGTCTCACTTTCGGGTTCCCGCCAAAACTCCTACCAATGTTCATCGCACATTTGTTTTGTATTTCGAAGTACGTGCGCGATCACTTACGTATACCCTGACTTCAGCAAAGAGGCCCAGTGTCTTGTCTAGATAACATAGGAACTATGCGGACCAAAATGGCCTTACAATTATACGCTAGCAAAACACGCTGACGCAAAACGATTATGCAGATTTATGTTTTGTTAAGATTATAATTTAACATTTTATTCATTATTGTCCGATCATTATTATTATTATCATACATTATTACTTGATCTGTACCTCTAGCATGAATTTTTACGAGCTCGACATAGTACGCGTCAACTAGCGCTTTGTATGAAGATTTTTCGTTCACAAATGCGCCGGTAGGGGCGGCACAGGACCTGACTCTGAACCAGCTACACAACCTTTTGAAATGCACTTACATCGTCCGTATATTTTTCCGCCAACTTGATGAAAACTGCGCACTATCCACCATTTCGTTTCTCCCCCCCCCCCATAATCGTTCCCCCATAAAACCGTACGGCTGTTTTATAGAAAAACAATACACTTACCGGATCAAACACCGGAACTGAATGGCGTTGCGGTAATAAAATCCTGTTTGTTTGATACGCCAATTTTTTTGTCCGAGAGCTGCGGAACGGTTCCGGACCTCATTTATTAAAATTAAATTGTAGGTACACCATAAACTTTATACCTATGAACTTTTGTATACTTACCTAATCTACTTTTTTTCGAATCCAATGGCTGTTAACGTATAAAATCTTGCCTAGAAATGATGTTAAATGTCACCAAAAACTAAGTTAGGCGTTTGCTACGAATCAGTTGCATAGAAGTTAGTTACTTTTTTAAATATTAATTTTTCTTTTTTCGTCTGCTTCTCATTATTTATGTTAAATCTTTTAAATATGGATTTCTGTAACGCAACGCCGTATCCTATCAACTTCCACTGCTATAAACTTTACGGTAAGCTCTCAGACTACTCGGTTGATAGACGAAAATATTGTTTTACCGACAACACGGCTTTGCTTATTTCTCCAGAGGTTGGCTTTATTGGTATCACTATGCTTAGCTATATTGGGGTAGGCAGGATAAATAGTAATGAGCTCCTGGCCTTGCCAAGATTCCTATTGATTGGTCTGTACGATTTTACTACTCGGTAGCTTAGAATCTGACTTGTACAATGACATGTTCAATGACGGTTTTTTTGGCGGGAAGGTTTTTCTTTTTTGGCGGGAATCCGATAATGAGACGTTGTTGGTTTTGTATTATTTTCTCAAACTTGTGTTTCTTCGAGTGTTAATGTGTAATATTGGTGGAATATTAATCATTAAGTGTTCGTTAACGTTAATGATATAAACTCAAAAAACGTGTCTTTCGCATTTTTTCCAAAACTCCCAGGAAGTTTCAGTAAAGCATCCACTACTTTACTGAATCGTGACTTTGACGATGTCAATAATTGACTTGACTACTTGACCACGATTGCTATATTGCTGTGACTTTCTTAATGTGAAATTAAGAAATACTTATTATAATAAAATACATGACACTGGCTATATGCACAAACCGGGCGAACCCACTACTAAAAAAAAAAAGTTCAATGACAAACGTAGGCCGTTGGCCAGGTAGAGCGACGACTGTTGGGGATTATGGGCGTACATCCTTCTCGATATAAGCTGCCTATTCAGTTGGGGACAAGTCTCCCTTCAACACTCTACCGCACCTGCACTTGAGTTCTTCAAGTAAGCTGTAATAAGAGGATGTTTAAGATTTATTGATTCAGAGCCCTTATACCCGACTATAGATAAAGCACAATAGAATTACGAGCAGTCGCAGCCTTGAGAATGAAACTTTTTGTACTAACAGTATTAAGGTTTTCTTCTCAGTTTAGTTTCCACATCATTAACCAATTAACTACACTGACTTTTAGGATGGATGGATAGGATTGGCGATTGTCATCATACCGATCAGAACTTACAAGGACTATTTGTAATAAATTAGGAGCTACGAGATAATAAGACCACCCATTGTGACACTAATTGTTAATTTATTGCTCTGCTCCAGCTTTAAGTTTTCTTTGTTCTGTGGTGTTTCTATAAAGAGCTTATCTACCTATCTACAAGGACCTATGCTTAGGTTATATCTTAGATTATAATGAAAACGGTATCCGAATAAGGAAATTAACTTCGAAAATCCGATCAGAAAAACGAATGTGTGCGGCCAGTAAGATGTCGAACACCAAGTAGGTATGATGTAAGTCCTCTCCAAAACGGCGGCTTCATCTCACAGACTCACAATAAGTGGTCCATATTCGACGTCTCACGCCACCATGGTCGAGTGGCATAATCTCCCAATCTCGACCTGACGGGTGCGGGAACGAATCCGAGCTTCAGAATTTAGGGATGTACGTACGAACGAAGAGGGTGCGAGCCTTGACTGAACTTTGTATATTTTGTTTTGATGTTTGTTGAGCTGAATTGTTTCCTTTATTTGTACTCTTTTACATAATTTAACACTTCATTTCTTGTTAACAAAATTAGTGTGAGTTAGTTAAATGTGCTAATAATAATAATTAGTCATTGTGCTCACTTTTGTCGTGCCGGTCTTTTCATGTTATCATTTATATGAAATGGGCACAACAAATAAATATTGCAGTTTTTTTACTATGTAGGTACGGTATTTAAAGCACTCACCGCACTTGCATAACAATAATTTAAATTACCAAGTAAACTGCATAAGTAGAATACTTGGTTGTAGCTGGATGGATGCTAGAGACAAACTGTCACTACTCTATTGAAAGACCATCAATCCATCCGGCCCATCCATTCATTCGTTTCCATTTTTCCGTCTTTTTTCCCATTTTGTCCCTTTCTCATGATTTTCAGAGACAGGTACGCTATAATCTAGCGTAGAAACAACTGCCTAGTCGAAAGCATGCGGTTTGGTGCGACCTCTTGATAACAAGTCTGCCAGGCTCTGATTACTTAGTACTTAGGAGTGCGACTGCCTAACTAGACCTACGTACTAGTACGCGGTGGAACCTAGATGTGATTAGCTGCGTACTGAGATCTCGTACTGGAAATGATTTTAGTAAGTAGTTGTTTTGAAACTGGTTTTTCAAATTGCATTATAATATTCTCTCAATTTCCAAGTATCTCCTCATAAATTTTTCAAGTATTTTCATGATAAATTTAATATTTCACCATATTATGACGTCACATGGTGCAACCACCGTGAAACGGAAGCATGACTCATGTAAGTCCGACGGTTTCACAACATGGCGCCATTATTGTAAACACTTTTGTCTTTAATAAAAATAATAAAGTACTTTTGAATGCCTCTTATTGTAGGTATACCTGTATTTATTAGTTTTATGTATAGTTTGTTTTTAAACTAGTTCTATGCTGAAAAAAAACTAGTTTCATAATGTTGTGCCATGTCGTTTCTGAGTCTACATTCGATATAGGTATTATATTATTATAAGTGAGAAGTGTTTTATGTGACAAAAAAGTGATAATATTATATAGGTGTCGAAATATGTTTTAAACATTATTACAGGTCGGAAAAGAAGCTCTTTCTAATAAAGTAGCTTTTCCTATAAAATGATAAGAAGAAGCCAAATTATTGACCAAAAAATACGTCTATTTTCTACAAACGATTAGAAACGGAATTCATTTCTATCTATATTAATAAAAGAAAGTCGTGTTAGTTACACTACTTAAATAACTCAAGAACGGCTGAACCGATTTGGCTGAACATTGGTAGGAAGGTAGCTGAGAACCAGGAGAACAGGAGAGGAGAGAACAGACAAGGAGTTACCACGGGAAAATTTTTGAAACTGGGAAAAATATATCCGATAAAATCGGTTTGTACAGTTGACTACTGTCACTCATTTTGACTCATAGTGACAATGACAGGACAACGTCTGTCGGGTCAGCTAGCTTATTATATTACAAAGATGCCTAACCTAGCCTAGGATAGCCTAGGATAAAAACATAATACGAGTATTAGCCTACTTGTTATAACTGCGTTATTGTATAATTAATTATGACAAAAGAAACTTTATCAGACTACCATCAAATACTACCGATATCATTCAACATTATGACAGTTAAATACTATCGGAAAATGAGTCATTCCGTCAAAAACAGGTAAACATTTCCTGTGAGCAATTTACCGGTTAAATTGTACCATCATTGTGCAGTGTGCTACCTCCGGGTATTTACAAGTTTTTCTGTATGGAGACTACAGTTAACAACGGATTTGCTTGTCTATTTATTTTTTAACTTGCTTGCCCGAGCTCTGTCAACTGTCAAGCCATTCCCAAAATGTATGAGAATATTAATTATTATTTATCTTTACTTTTCGTTAATTTATTATTCGTTAGTCATTCTGCTATTCGGAACGGAGACGAATCTAACAAAGCTAAGATCATTAAAAACTTTCCAGCCGTTCTTGAGTTATAAATTGTGTAACTAACACGACTATATTTTATGCTCGTATAAGTAATAGCTAAGCTATATAGAAGATTGTATAGTTACGCTTCATATGATATACGATGAATGCGATAAAAGCTTTCATTAAAGAAGCGTAATTTTCAAATAGGTTTACAAATGACAGAATTTGAACTTCCCCTTTTTAAGTCGGTTTAACTAGATATCTATCTATTGATGTAATATAGCTCAGAGAAGCACACTTTTTTTAGGTACAACTCTTCGTTCTATTGCGCAATATTAACACATAAAGACAGTCAGAAAAACACACATTTCTCAGTATTATTGTTTCACAATGTTGAGCCATTTTGGTTTACCTAGGTATATAACGATAAGCCGCCAATCTTCTGCTTCACAACGCAACCAACCGCGACACTCATCGGACGAACTCCGAAGGATATCTTGTTGATTCAACGGACATCATCATCATCGAGATTCACATCGACGGCTTGCTTCCGTTGATTTTCTCCATCAAATCAACACGCAGTCTTCAATACAGATTTTGAACGAATAGCTATGAGAGGCCCCATCGGTTGTGACGTTCGGCCTTTCGACATGAGGCCGTTTGGCCACGGTTTTGGCCGATTCGGCTGTGGAGGCCATAGGGGCTATGGCCCGCCCATGGATTGCCCGTTCGGGCGTGACCGTCACGGCCCAGGATTCTTCAGACCTGGACCGCCATGCCATTTTGATCACCGTGGTCCTTTTTCAGGCCACCGGCCTCACCATGGAAAAGGATCGGAAGACTGCTCTCCGGTTCCCTGTTCTTTTGGTGGATGTGGGGGCCGAGGCCCCTGCCAATCGCAGGATGCAGAGCGTGGACCCCATGGCCGGTTTGACTGTGCTGATTTTGAGCATGGACCCCGGTTTTGAGGTCGTCATCACAGTCCTGAAGGAAGAGGACGTGGACCCTGCCATGGACCTCCGCATAACGATCGAACGCATCATGATGGAGAAGGCAACCCGCATCGTGGGCCTTGCCATGGACCGCCAAACCACGGATCAGGAGCCAACTATGGAGAAGAAAGACCTCAAGGGCGCCACGGAGCTTGCCATAGACGCCCTGGTAAAGGACACTGTGTAAGACGTGACCACAGTGGAGAGAGACCTGGGGGACCCCATGGCCACCATGGCCCCCACTTCGGCCCCCACTTTGGCCCTCACCGCCGTCCTTACGGTCCTTGGAACCGTCCTTACGACCGATTTGGAGACCGAAGACCGAACACTGACGAAGAATCTGGCAACGAAACCGAATGCCGTGGAAGGAAGAACAAGTCCTGCTGCCGTAAGAATAAGGATCAAAATCGCGATGAAACGGTGCTATTCCAGAGAATTCTAGTCGAAAAGGCCCCGAGATGTTATTCCGTTTGAATGGATGACGTCATTTGGATTTATGTATTTTTATCACATTATACAAGGTGTAACAGCAAGGTGTAGTAATACTGAAACTATGCATACACATACTTATTTCGAAGTAGTCTGGAGGTACTATAAATCTGTAAGTAGGTAGGGTAATGAATTAAGACACGTCAAAGTTTACTGCAAAACTAACCATCGTTCAACCCTAGTTATCAGCTGGGCAATGTCAGTGAACGTCAAATCCGTCAAGACAAATTCATAAAAGTACTTAGGGTTCCGTTTGTTTTTTAAATAATGATTTTTACCGATTTGTACCGACCCGGACAGATGCAACCGGAAAAAATTATTCCTTGGCGGCTGATTGATATCTGGTCCGTGTAATGTACATACCAAAATTCTATTCTAAGGCGGTAAGTATCTGAAATGAATTTTAGAGGCTTTCAACTTTGTAACAATACTGAACCCTAAAATATTGTCGGCAAATTCAAAGACCGCGCGGTGCACCGCGGTCTCTTTGCGGCAGAAATAATTCAATACCAGAAAATATTGTCGGCAAAATTCAAAGACCGCGGTGCACCGCGGTCTATTTGCGACAAAAATAATTCAATGCCAGTGACCCGCGTAACGTGACGTCATCCGTATCATGTTAGGGTTGTAATATTTAGTTATTTTGTGAATTTTAGTGAAAAAATCGATTATCGATTTCAGGTTTTAGTACCCTGGCAAATGATTCATCACCAGGTACACATACCCACATTTCAATATTACTACACCTTGCCGATACACCTTGTATATCCGATAGTTCGCTAGGAATTATTTATCTTTTGTGTAACATTTTTTATTTATATGTCATCAGATAAAAGTATACATATTATTATGTACTTTATATACGTAATAGTTTGCTGTTTCATATATCACTATCTGTATTACTTATCTAATATTTGTGATAATTATTTAGGTATTAATTCAGTCCAAAGATGAAAATCTACAAAACAAAATATCAAAGTAGGCAGGATTTTATATAGGTAGGTTGTCAATCTGTAACACAAACATTAAAAAATATAATCGGTAAGTAGGAAAATCCTCTTCGAAGACATTTTTTTATTATAAAATAGCTTGAGTGGAATAAACAAGACTGAAACTAATTGTATTTATTTTAATTTCATTATTTGTAAGACCCCATAGTAGTAAAAACTTACGCCAACTAACCAAACCTAGAAAATATAAAATAAAACTCCGCTTAGCTTCATCTTTAGTAGGTAAGCAATAAAACATGTCTAAATGTCCCTAGAAGTTCTTAAACTTTCGCGAACAGAAAACACTAAATGTACTTAATGTACCTCCGCACTGGGATTTGAACTCGCAACCTTCTACTTGAAAGGTTAATGTTCTTCCACTAGACCATCATCAAGTTATTTCAATAAAATTGACAAAGAACCACTTCATAGAAATCCATCCAACCGTCCACCACTAACGGTCTGTTCACACTGCGCGGTCGTTACGCGCCCGGTACACGGAGCGGTACACGGCGGTACACGGCGCGTAATAACAGACTTACGCATCGTAACTCTACGTGTGTTCGGGACAGATAACGGGGGTAAACAGGCTATTAGGGGTGACACACGGCTGCGGGGGTGGGGCGAGCTTGGACGCGACGGGGTCAGTTCGTACATTGGTTATGGGCTCGCTGTTACGATTATTAATTAATTATACATAATAATATACTGATGGTGAAAATGGAATCTTTTATTATTTATTGTTTCCATTACCGTATTAGTGTGAGTGGTTTAGTTAGAAGATTCTATTATTAACTTGTTCAAGTTACTGTACTGTATATTTCTTAGTTTTCTTTAGTGAAATTGTATAAGTATACACTATACAGTTGAAAAATGTATTTAGCAAATAGTGTAAAATTGGAAACTGACGTGTTCAGCTACTTCTGAAGCTTATTGTACTCAAATAATGGCTTATACTAAAATGACAGTTAATTGAAAACAACCCAATATACATTTTTATCAACAATACCTACGTTTATATGGGGAAAACTTGCGGTGTAATTAATTTATTCAGTTTTGTTTAGTTTTTCGTTCACACAGAATCGCCCATTACTTGCACACCATTCCAAACTATCTATCAAAACTGCCTGAACATAGGGCTAGCTGAGTTCAAACAACGAGTTTCAAGTTCCATTTCGTAGTCGAGTTCCGGATACTTTCCTCTTGTCTCTGATCCTCCACGACCGTGTGTCAGTTTTATAACTAACCTGCCGACACGTATAGCTTGCAAAATTCATTAGCACAATAAATTGCAAACAGCTGCAAAATGTAAAGTATGCTTATATTCAGCTAAGTAGTTATCTATTGCATAATGTTATAATAATTTTGAATTTTAGTGAGCTCATCGAGTTTTCCTCTTTGCTATTATTGAAGTTCCGAAAACTATTATTAAAATTTATTTCTTAGTACGCCCTGCCAATATCTCCGCGATTTTACTCGAAATTCCTGGCACTATCTAAGTGTTCATTCAAGATACTACCTATTAACACAAAACGTCAACCAAATCCGTTCAGCCTTTGCGGCGGAGGACAAACTCACACACACACCCTCACACTCCCTCATACACCCTTACACACATACACACACCCTCACACACCCTTACACACATACACACACACCCTCACACCAAGCTCTCGCATTTACCATAATTAGCGTGGATTAAAATGTAGCCCATCAGTGTTGCGTCATAGAGCGACGCGCTATGGTTTAATTTTTTTTAATCTATGACTAGGCATATTATGTAGTTGTGTATGTAATGTGTGTATTTTCTGCTATCACCAGCCCAAAGTTTTCCGAGGATTAATATCTATTCTGTGGTTGAACTAAACGTGATTTCGACAGGTCCATTAGACTCAAAGACAAATCCGCTTGCACGTTTACCGGTTTAATTTGAAAACGTATCGACGTATCGCGTAGACGATAATCCAGTGTACAGTCGGCTTAGTAAATCTGTGGTCTGATGGTACTTTGTCTTAGTTACTTTTGCACGAGCTTTATACTTCTGTATTGGAAGAAATTATAGTATTTTCAGTTATTATTTCGACTTTAGATACGTATATACAAAATCTAGTACGTAAGGGGACCGCAATAGGTAATGTAGATTACGCTAGGTATTACGAAGCTTTCACAAGGTCTGGAAACTCCCAAGTTTATTTTCCGAGTCATTAATTCAATCAAAAGTCAAAGCTATCACCAAAACTTCTACAATCTAGACCGCTTATAAGCCGTCTAAATGATTGTCTAAGACAATCATTTAGACGGCTTGCAAAGACAACTTGTCTTTGGGCGAGTTCTAGGTACTAGAACAGATTACATTCGTATGAAAAGTAAAAGTTTGTCATGGGTTCTAACATTTCTCCGATTTAATAAATAAAATAATTATTTGCATACTAGCAGCGCCTCGCGGTTTCACCCCCGCGTTACAACACCTATATAGCTATTTGAAAGGTTGGCGTAATTTTTTTTATGAACCGATTAACAGGAAACAAACACTAAAGTGAAGCTTTCCACAATATATAAGTCAAAATCACATCTAAATCAGATAAGCCGTTTCTGAGATTAGCGTTCACAGACAAAAATACAAAAAATCTAGCAATCATTGTTTTGGGTACTATTTGCGTTGATAAAGATCTCAAGGCGCTTCTCATATATCTTCCACGTACAGACAGCGATCTGTTATATTTTTATTATATGTATTGATAGATAATAATGATGATTGATGATAGCATTCTCATTCCTATCACTCGTGGACCCGTGGTGGATACAATCCAATCCAGTAAAAGTCAAACTTCTACTATAACTGCCTAGGTATTTACTACGTATTTATTTACTTCGTTCTCACCTAGTAAATATGTATGATTTCAGTTCGCAAAAGCTTAAAAACTGGAACACAAAATTTAGACAGCCCATTTCACTCTTTCCAAGGCTGAAATCACTTGCCTATTCCTAAATGCCCCTAAACGCTGCGGAAGTGTCGGCGGGTCGGCTAAGCCGCTCACGTGAGTGGCTCTCGCCGATCCTTCCCCAGATGCTCGCGCTGAGCCCAGCTGAACTCGCTGATAGTGAATCACTTTGGTGTACTTGGCGAACGGGTAATGCTGGATTTTTAGATGATGCTTAGCAAAAGTATGCCTAAAATACTCAATGATTAGGTGTATTCTACACCGTTGATCTGGAGGAATTCAAGTACTTATCTCATTGTATGAGTGATCAAAGGCCACTATAATAATAAAAAAGTCACCCATATTCACCACATTCTCATTTCAACAAAGGACAACAAAATGTCGACTCAATTCATCCAGGTGACATGGATCAGAGGTTAAATTAGGATACTTTCTTCCATTTTGTACACCCCGGTAAACAAAGTGGAATAAACTGATAATTCCTCTCTAAGAAAGTGCCCATTTCCAGCTGATGATGACGACAAAAACTTATCCTACCTAGGCTATTGTCAATTGACAGCTTATGAATTGATGATATCCAGAGCCTCGTCCGCTGTTCCAATATCACTCGTAGATCAGAACATGACGCCTGGTCATAGCGGAATTCCTGTAATTAATGCCAGACGTCTGTGTCACGCCAAATGCGACTGGAACTTGAGTTAAGTAGCGCGAGCAACAGGAGTTGGTACTTGAAAGACTTGAAAGCCAACGAATGTTCAGAGCGATTCCATTAGTCATCATCATCATCAGCCTAAAGATGTCCACTGCTGAACATAGGCCCCTTAGACCGCCACACCGAACGACAATTTGCCACTCGCATCCACCGGTTGCCTACGACTCTTTTGATGTCGTCGGCCCATCTAGTGGGAGGCCTACCTACACTGCGTCTTCCAGTCCGTGGTCGCCACTCTAGAACCTTCCTTAGATTCCATTAGTAAGTAGAGCGATATAACCTCAAAAATGTTTTGGTAGAGCTCATTTACACGACGACACAACGACACGACGAATTGGTGACACTCAAGGCACACGACAATTGAAGACAACGACATGTAGTAGACAACAATATACAACAATTATAAATTTTTGTAAGTGCAGTCAAACTT
This sequence comes from Hylaea fasciaria, assembly GCA_905147375.1. NCBI lineage: Eukaryota > Metazoa > Arthropoda > Insecta > Lepidoptera > Geometridae > Hylaea > Hylaea fasciaria. Next base: position 8,428,632 of record LR990211.1, on the reverse strand, counting down.
GGTAAATGTCATGTGGGAAAAGTAGATTACAGTCAAAATTAAGGGAACTATGGGAATGAATAAAAGTACCATGGTAAAAAAAACTAGGTACTGCTTGATTAGGAATATGAATAGAAAACTAGCAATGGGAGAGTCCAAGATGTTCTAATCGATGTCCAAAACACAAAGCTCAAACATCTTGATTATTTTTGGCAACCACCTCACGCAGCCACTGAGAATCCCAATTGTATTCAAACATCCGAAAGAAAATAAATGCAGTCGGTGCGGCTGACAGTAACAGTCAAGTACTTGTGACAAGTACAGTAAGTAAACAGTAAGTACAAGTACAGATGTGAAAAATGAAGAGAAAATCGCAACGGCGTATCAATCGACTCAAAACATTCGAAAAACACCTCGATGGTTCAGTCGCCTAAATGTTTACAGACTCGATTGTAACTTTACGTTGAATGTGATTGTCGATTGGCTTCACCCATCGCTGCAAATGCCTGAATATTAAGCTTCGTCCATCGCATCGCTGCAAACGCATAGTTGCAAGTATCAAGACCTCTCGACCATGCACAATGCGGGCTACGCGAAATCCCCTACGTCTAATCGCTTCATTTGGCTGACATGTCATAATTTACGGCCACGAACGAGTGTTCGCATCTTCGTTCTAATATATTACGGACACAATTAGTCGCGTTATTAGAAGCTGTGGCTAGATTAACGGGTACGCTTCAACGGTAAATGTTTATGGAGCGGAAATTCATTTTGGCTGTTACAAACGTTTCGTGGAATGCTTTGAAGTAATTTATAGGCCATATGGACTCCGTTTTGCCGATTATTAATTATAGCGCAGTCAGGTAGATCATCCTTAATTAAGATTCAGGAGATCAGGGCCGTGGTATGCTTCCATAAACACGACTTGCAAAACGCTTGGTGCACACAAATATTTGTTATGTGCGGGCTTCGAACCTGCAAGCTCATGGTTCGCAGTTAGCTCATCAACTACTACGGCATGAGGGCTGCCAAGAGGCAAATTTTTGTATTATACTATTGTGATTGACAAATAGGTAGTAGATACATTTCATTACAGCTTCGACAGTTTCTTTGGGACAGAATTTAAAATGGAACCAGTGTTCCAGTTCTTAGTATTATGGCTTACATTAATTTTTTTAGGGGCCGTACCCAAAGGGTAAAACACTATTATTAAGACTCCGCTGTCCGTACGTCTGTCTGTCTGTCTGCCCCTCTGTCACCAGGCTGAATCTCATGAACCGTGATAGTTGAACAGTTGAAAGTTTCACAGATGATGTATTTCTATTGCCGCTATAACAACAAATACTAAAAACAGACTAAAATAAATATTTATGTGGGCTTCCATACAACAACTTTTTTTTTGACGATTTAATGGATAATGGTACGGAACCCTTCACGCACGAGTTTAACTCGCATTTGGCTTTGTAATTAGGTATAATTAGGCATAATTATTTTCTTTCTAGTCATTTTCATTGTTGTTATGTAAGATTATAAGAAAATTACTCAAAATAATACATACATAGAGGTAAGTATCAGTTTTAATTTGATTTAATTGTTATTTATAATTAAACAGAAAAGGGTCTTAGTACTTAATTAAAAGCGTATCAGATATCAGAGCTCTTAACTTAACATTAAAATACTTGAGAGTTTATAACAGTACATAGTTTGTTACATGCTCAACTTAAGTTCATTAATTTCATATTAAGACGATGTAGAAACTTCTTATGAAACTAATGCGCTAAATTATAGGTATATAACGGTATCCACTGAAACTATTTATTAATTCCATACTTGTTTCGTTGCTACCTTCACACTTTTACGCAACATACGTAAATGGTTAAAGTTTCTTACGCTTAATTACTGTAATTTGTAAACGCAATAGCTATAGATTGGATCAAAACTTACCAGACTCAATTATTAGTTCTTACTTATAGTTGGTTGAATGCCTACTTAGGGTGTATTACAAGACTTCATATTGGTTTACCTAGTTCGTTATAATTAACATTATTTAATGTATTGATCTTGGAACAATATTCGTCGAAGTCAAAGCATTAATAGTAAGTAAGTAGGCAATAATGTCGCACGATAAGTCAAATTGAGGAACGTACATTAAAAAAAATCCGTCGAACTGAGAACTTTATCCTTATTTTTTTGAAGTCGGTTAAAAAGTGCGACGTTGGTGCCATAGGCTTTATATTCCTGTTCATGTTTTTTTTAATTTATAGGCTAGTGTTTGACCGCTATCTCACCTAGTGACGATGTGGTCAGAGGTGGTGAACATACTCAGTTTAGAATGGGACTGGCAATCAAGGACCGATGTGGGAATACTTCGATAGGGGGTCGGCGACAAATTTTCGACTTGACTTTTATGCTACCGTTTCGCCACGATCTCACCTAGTGTTATAATATAGTAGATTGTACTACGAGGGTCAAAATAATGTATTTAGAGCGAGAGCGATTTTTTTAATCCAGACCGAAGCGAATAATCATAGCGAGAGATTCATAATTCGTGTGGTACACTCTGCTTTTTATCCTAAACTATGAGAAAAGTATTTTCTTCGCTCTTATGTGCACTGAAATGGCCCACTTTGTTCGCACATTATTATCGCACCCTTTACCTCTTTTAGAAAAGATGGGATGAAAAAGACCTTGCATCACTTCAAAGTTTTTTTAACATATGTAATAGATGTGCAAGATTCACTACCTACTTGTATTATAGACCACAGTACAGGTAAAATAATAATGTAAATTGTGTGTATGCTGTATCTGTCTGTACGTAGAGCAGCGCTCGCACACAAGCCGGCCTCGTTCGGCACGGATCGGTACAAACAGAAATTTGAATTAGCACTAATTGAGCACGCTTGTTCCCAACGGTTGGGTAGCACTGTAATTACCTGAAACACATATTTAAGGATTACACCCTTTGAATCAAAGGTTGGGAAACCCTAAATATTTCATGGAAATTTGCGGACGGGTAATCATAAGCATGAAACTTTGAAATTCTGAAACTGCTCTAGCGAAATCAAAGGTTGAGGCTGCAAAAAATCCCAATACTTTGCACATAACTACAGCTAGATTTTACCCTAAATAACAGACCCGCATATTTTCTGGTAGAATTTATACCTACCTGTTTACGGCAACACCAGCCCGTCATCCAAAAATTATACGGAAAAATCACTTAGCCCGTGTCACTTTTAACAAAATGCAATTTTCACACGGACAATGTTATTTTAGGGGCCTCTCCGGGCCAGCCATTAACACCGGTTTGCTTAGGATCTGAATTGATTACGTAGGGATGTGATGTATCGATAATAAAAAGGGATTTATCGATAATGTAAATTGTTGAATTTAACGCTTGTGTAAGCGTTTGGGTGTTGAGTGTTGTAGATGGGCTTAGGGAATGTTTTTGGGGGTTGGTTCTTGTTTGGCTTGACAATGTGAGAGGTAATAGAGTTACGTTTTTCGATTTAAAAGTGATGCTATTTTCATATCGATTTCTATTATTGGGTAACTAATTAGTATGCAATATTCTGTATGATTCGGTAATGATTCGGTAATGATTCGGTATGATTTCTAACGCTTTAGATAGTCAAAGCATATCTTGTAAATAGGCAATAAAATCGCACTTTTACAAGTCAAACAGCTAATTCTCGTTAACAAAGAGAACCATCAAACACAAAATATGATAAATTAAATTAAAGAGAATAATTGATTATAGTTTGAGTTTGAAAAATATATAATATGATTGTAATTTTATAACATCTCGCACAGAAAACAGCCATTGCTATTCAGCGAGGTAATGCAGCCAGTGTTCTTGGTACCATGCTACATGGGTAACCAATTTTGTTAGAATTTTAAGGTTTAGATTTAGCTAGATAAGGTTTATTTTATTTTATTTCATCGAATAAAATACTTGATAATACAAAAAATATATAAGTATAATGGCTTTAAGGATTTAATAAACGAATAACTACCTATCATTAGTGTATCATAGTAACGAGTAAGTCGATAAAAATGTCGATTAAAGCATATCGATACACCCCTGAACCTTCATCCCTAATTACACTCCAGAATTTTATGAAGATTGTGACAACACCATCGGTAAGGGGAAATCTGATTTCGTCCTCCCCTAAATTATGATTTCAGGAGATAAATGTTCTGATTCCAAGTTAATTAAGGGATGATTTTAGTATGTTGGGTGATAACTTGTAAACTTTGTCTGGGGGCGAGTGAAACTTGGAACTTGAGGGTGTTACAGCGCTTAGCTAAATGACGTAATTATGTTTAATTTTAGGGATATTGGTATTAATGAGTTATTGCGTCACATTTCACAACTGTGCGTGACGGCCGTGATGCAAAGCGTCCCAATTATAACCTAAAAATAGAAGGCTATGTTTTATGTTTGTTAGTATAACTATCCTCTTCATCAGGCATAGGTAGAGGCACTTCTTAATAACAAGTACCTTACGCCTTTCCCATTAAAAGAAAAGAGAGTTCATGCGACTTACGAAGCTTAAACCGCTGGTAGAGTATATGATGTGGGCAGGGATTGAACGCTATAAATACGTTTTCAATAGAGCATGTGTGAACTGTTGTGGGTAGTCAGAGATAAGCGATATCGGCAGCCCGTTTGCCGTACAGCTGATAATTTCCGCTGCAAGATGGCGTCATTTACCCTCAAAACGCTTAAGGGTGGGGTGCAGGTGACAGCGTTTCTGCGGCTGTGCTAATCACAGGTGGCTAGAGTTTCGTTTTTAAGGGGTTTCCTTTGTGAAGTATGTATTAGACCAGTTTTCATCAACAGATAAATTACTTGCTAGTCTTAGAATAATAACGCAGAGAAGGATAGTTCCATGCGTAGTTTCACATAAAAGTGAAGCCACTTTTTTATCAATGTGTGCGTGATTGCCGTCTAATTATCTCCTCCAAAACGCACACAAGGGCAATGAAAATGTCGCATACGTGTTGGTATTTAGTTCAAGAGCAGGGACAACAAATAGGTACATATTTACCATAAAAGCTTTGATTTAGAGCAATAGCGAGTCGTCCGAACTAGGCTCAAAAAGTCTCAGTAAAAATGGCTACACGGCGCTAGTGGGCCCTTGATTTCTATGTGTTATTATTCTAAGTTGCAAGTGAGATTCTAAAAATACTGAACTAATAAAACGAGTTGTTAAAGTTACGCAAAGTTTCAGAGTTCTTACACGCCATAATATTTAAACTTGAGGTTAAATCGCTCAACTAGGAACAACAAACTTTCTAACCACAATATCCTAACCGCTCGCACTGGTACCCCATAACAAACTTTGTTTCTGCCAGGTATTTGCGGCTAACTTCTGAGTGGTTCGAACGAAAATCAACCATATTCCACTGAAATAGAGCACAATGCCTAATTTTGTTGGGTCAAAGTTTATGTTTGTTAATATCTCGAACTGTCTCTGCCATTAGATTGTCAAAGTCATCTGCAAAGGCAACTGATATTTGAAATAGATAAAGACGAAAGAATTTGGAGGTTTGTAGGATATATATTTTAGAAAGTGACTTGGGAATGGGGACGTATATCGTCGCAGATGGGACCCCAAACTATCTGATGATCAGGCAAGGGTTCAAGGCCCCATAATTCTCGCGCTATAGATATATGTATCTCTAGTAGGTACTATGATGCAGAAACCACAGAGTATTTCTACGTAGTACTAATATATGGATTGAAAATACTTACCTACCTACTTGTACTATTTTAAAATAATGTTTAGTCAATTGCATGTGACTTCATGAGTTATCATGAAAATTAAAATTATATTATTCATTATTAAATTGTACATTTATAATTTTTATTGACAAAATTGTAATACATCGTCACTACGCAACCGTATCATTTATTAGCTAAATGTATCGAGTTAGTAAACATTCACTTAAAAAACTATAAAACTAAATGCACTGGGTCCTAAGTATAATAATATTTTATGTAGATGACTAAAAGCTTACAATAATTGGGATCTACTGACAATAATGATCCATAAAACTATAATTAGGTAGGTAATTTATTCTTACAGCTTCATTTAAATTCGATTTCTAAGCCTTCGACTTAAAATTTAAATTCATAAACCAACAACTTTTATTTACCTACATTGTACCGAACAACCGGGCCTTAACAGAATTAAAATGAATAAAGGCCAAAACGGACAAACTCGCTGAAGTGGAGAAATATTAAATTATGCCAAGTCGCTAATTAACTGAATGTAATAAATTGTATACCTCTTGCGACTGTCGGATGCACATTTCAGGAGTGTTTGTTCTGTTTTCAGGGGCCATTGTTTTATTTTGACGTAGAGCATTTTAAAGGCGACGACGCGACTCCGACACGACATCGACACGCCTTTATGAAGAAAAAAGTTGGGGTTTAAAATAATGTTAACACTAGAAGTTAGAGGTGTGATGAGGCTTCGGCCCTCAGTGGTAATTAAGGTGAACGTCATTACGTATTTATTGCCGATTTTGTGACCACCCATCATCAGTATTTAGCAGCCTATAAGTATACTAGTCCTTTTCGCGTCGTACTAGTTAAGCCTCTCGCGCGGCGGACTCATGGTCACACCGGTTTCTAACACCAGTGTGAATACGAGTAATATCATTTAGGTTACATTACTCTGAAAAGGATCGCACTTGACTGAATAGTAAGTGTGTAGTGAAGTGCCCTATAGATAAAATATTCGTATATATAGCTAGAGTCATAAACCTGTCAGTTACAGTCTTACCACAAAATTTCGTTCCGCAAAATCCACGTCTAACACTCGCGTTTTCTTACTAAATCCTGGCATTCCAAATTATTTTACCTGTGAATTTGTTATTGAGTTACGCGAGGGTTAGACGTCGATTTGTGGTGAAAATATTTAGACAAATATCTGTTCAACTCTGGTTTAAATCTTTTGTGGTAGAGCTGGAGTTTTATTGATATCGTGTCGTCTACTGTAAAATGGCCGAGTTAATTTACGGATACCATTGTGCCTGAAGCAGCGAAAGCATGAGATGGGGCGGAGTGCTCATAAAACATACGATACTGAGGTGATAAACAAGCATACGGAGATCATATCTCAGTCATTGTTGAACCATGTTGAGACCTTGATGAGTATTTATATCGGCTGCGATTTTTGAATCTCACCTCATCATCAGCCTGAAGACGTCCACAGCTGAACATAGGCCTCCCCCTTAGACCGTCGCACTCGCATCCACCGGTTGCCTGCGACTCTTTTGATGTCGTCGGCCCATCTAGTGGGAGGCCTACCTACACTGCGTCTTCCAGTCCGTGGTCGCCACTCCAGAACCTTTCTTCCCCATCGGTTGTCAGTTCTACGAGCGATCACACTTATAAGCATTAAACATGAGACACCGATATCTAAAGTCGTATTTCTGAAAATCACTAGTGACTAGAATGATCTGTAAAATTGTCTGTTATTTACACATTTACATACTTTAGACTTTTAGAGGTAAGTATGTGCTTACTACCATATCTCTAGTGTATTTTGTGTGTTTTTGTATGCCATTATGCATGTGACAGACACATTCTCAGTGGGGCCTATATCGTATAACAATGTAGATAGCTAAGATGATTCGATTCACTGAAAACTAAATTAGTTCCATTATAATAAATTCAATTTACTCAAGAACATCAAACTATTTTTATTTCAAGATTTAGTTCCGTATTTGGTCGAATAGCGACTGCGTTAACGTACAAAAATAAACTTTATATACAAACCTTAACTATAGCTTGGATATTTTTGAACATGTCAAAAACGTTTAACCTTTCAGTGTACGTAACTCTAAATTATAAATAAACTAATTACCAAACCCATCAACTGAAAACGCATTATTTTCCTATTAACACTAAGCGGCGGCATTCCGCCCTTTATCCGTGAGCATATCATAACATCGGCTGAGCACCACTTAGCGGAACCATCAAGCATAAAGAGAAATGGTCGAGCATTGTGAATACCCACCGATTACACTTATACCGTTTAAACAATGGCCGAGAGCTCTATTCGAATCCAAATAATATCTTTAGGAAAATCTTAGACGGTCGGTTAAGGCGCAGTTCAGTTCCGTGCGTTAGAAATAAAAAAAAATCCGAGTTACTCCCTAGTCGCGGCTAAATAAGTTTTACTTCAAAGTGTGTGCGTGTAACCTTTACGCGCGATTGAAGTAAAACTACATTGACATGTAAATGTAACCATTTTTAAATAGCGGTAACTACACAGACTATAGTAAGCGTTACTTCCGTCAGAAAAAATCTGAGTTACTCCCTAGTCGCGCCTAAATAAGTTTTACTTCAAAAGTGTGTGCGTGTAACCTTTACACGCGATTGAAGTAAAACTACATTGACATGTAAATGTAACCTTTTTTAAATAGCGGTAACTACACAGACTATAGTAAGCGTTACTTCCGTCAGAAAAAAATCTGAGTTACTCCCTAGTCGCGCCTAAAGAAGTTTTACTTCAAAAAAATTGACGCCACCTGTAAAATGTCGACATTAACGCCCTTATTCCCCTTGGCTAAAATTTGTGACGTCATAGCGTGCTATAATCATAAACGCTTGAGGCACGCTATTTAGACAACTTATAACGTGCACGTGGCGCGTTTACGCGTTTGCCGGATTTAAAAATGACATACCTACTGAATGAATGTGATTTCATGAAGATACTATAAACGCGCCGCGTTACGCGTTTGTATGGTCATAGCTTAGGGCCCAGAGATCGACAAAATCGATCAAGTGCGAAAGCAGAATAAGAAAAAGAATAAGTTCACATACTTTTTTTATACAAGACCATAACGAAAACTCTCCTGTTTCTTAAATTGTGTGGTTCATCTGGGATTCTTTCGTTCTAGGCTGAGCACGTTTAACACCTTCGACAACATCGTCCCTTCAGCTCAGCACTGCTCGGACCTCATTTCCATGAGGAGTATTATGCTGTAATCCACCACGAGGGGCCGGTATTACGTTATTTGAAAATTGTTGTATTTTTTTTTATTTATACGCTAGCATAATACATACCACTATCTCATCTGCACCCCTAATTTGAGTTTTTACTAGCTCGACATAGTATGCGTTAACCAGCGTTTCTGTATGAAGATCCTGTACAGCGCCCCTACCGGCGCGTTTATGAACAAAAAACCTTAAACAAAGAGCTAGTTGACGCGTACTATGTCGAGCTAGAAAAAACTCATACTCAGGGCACTGGTTTTAAATGACGACGTTATCGACGGTGGTAAACTAGCTCAGCCTAGAATAACACTGGCTCTCAAGGACCGATACCGGAATAACCCGAAAGGATTAGAACCGGATTTTCTACTTGAGGGTGGTTGCTAGCCATGTTGGCAGTTTAATACTTTACTACTCTACTACAGAGGGTATTTAAAATAGCATCAACGGAACCACGCCTTAAAGGACCACAGACACTTATTTAATGCCGGATCGTTTGGTCGATCGCCCCTCATTTCCTTGGTCGGATGAGCTCATTTATATCCCTCTTTACCCCCTGCTCCCTGCTACCTTAAATGACGTAGCACCCAAGTTTAAGCGGTGAAAGTTTTTTTGTTGAGTAATTAAGGCTTAGCAAGTTTTGTAGGCTTGATTAGTAAAAGCCGAAGAAAATGGTCAGTTTAAAAAAAAGACAAAAGAAAACTGTTTTTTTTTGTGTGCCGTACTTTTAAAAGGAGGTTGTAGAATTAAAGTTTATTTTTTATATTTTTCAACTCTCAAGCTTGAAAATGTGTGTCATTATAAGGTTAGCGTAGCCGGACTTCTATGTTCCATTTGTTAAATTAGGTATTTCACAAAAATAAAACTAACTTAATGCACAAACTGTGCGAAGTCAAAACCATTTATTTCTGTAAAGGGAACTGAAATTGACCTACATTGTGTCGATCAGTATAGACGTAAGTGACCGTTTGTAAGTGTTTACTTACTTTTTCTTTAGTTTGTTTTTCTAATTTCTCACGCAAGAATGTGTTATTTATTCGGACGGATAAATCACCGAATCACCTTGAATAATTATTCTCGCATAACGACTCACTGGCTCATAACGGTCGTACATGACGTAATTTTTATTTCATTGCAAACATGTTTTTTATAGACGGGTTGATAAATTCATTCGGCCACTTATCTCCCGTATGGTCTAGTGGCTAGGATACCTGGCTTTCACCCAGGAGGCTCGGGTTCGATTCCCGGTACGGGAAATATTTTTTAATAAGCCTTTTTTTAATAGATTATACGAGTATACACGCTCTATTTTTAAAATGCCATAGAAAAACATTTTAAGTACTACCAAGTTTTAAGATTTTTAAACCACATAGTTGGATTTTAAATCTGGTTTGGCCGACGTTCCTATCTATTATACGTACCGATGAAAGGTCTAATGACTAGAAGTAATGGATTAGATTCCAATCCATTAACCCGCATGTGCGAGAGAGACAAAAGACCGTGATCGATTGGACACATCTAAGTAAACATAGAAAGTATTTTATTGAAGTAATCTAGGAACAACTTGCGTACAACGAGTTCGTACAACACATCGCATGATAGTCACTAAATAATATTTTACCTTATGTATTATAAAATAAAAATAAAAAAATGTATTTATTTTTTATTAGTTACAGGGATGAAGTATAAGAATAAAAATAAGTTAGGTAGTGGTATGTACAAACATTTGGTACCTATAACTATGAAAGAAACTCCTCACTTTCGTGAGGGGAGACCTTTGCCCAGCAGTGGGACAGTTACAGGCTGAATTATAAGTATTAAAAAAGATAATTAACAAAAAATTTAGACCTTTCACATCTAACAAAAGTGGTTGTCCGTGTGGCATGGTACCAAGACCACTGGCTGCATTACCTCGCTGAATAGCAAAGGCTTTTCTCTGAGGCCCTTAACTATCATCTAATCACAGAATAGTTTTAATTTTACAATTAAAAATACGTAGATATACTAGAAATTAAAACGTAATAACGTCAGTATACAGTGCAGGCCGTTAATCATGGAACATCTGCGCTGGACACCGTCGCGTGTCGACTGTCGCTCAATGTCCGATCTAGCGGATGTAGCGCTTTGTATCTATGACTTAACATTTGATTAGGCACTTACGAGTACACACTAGGGTGGGCCGAATTTTTTTTTTTTTGATTCTTGAAACGTAATAGTTGCAAAAGGGTGCTAAATAGGGTAGAAATGACGTATGCAAAATATTATCTTTCTCTCTTATTGGCAACTGCCTCCGGATTCACTTTGAAAATTCGGAAAAATAAGTTTTTAGATGTGACTTCAAGAACCAAGAGTTATGGATTGTGTTCATAATATTTGCATCAGTGTCACGTTATTTGATAGCTTATATGGTCTTATTACATAAACAAACCAATAAACGAGTAGACTAATTAGTTTTTGGTATAAGATGAGAAGGCACCGATTGCACTTCTCACAAAAAAATCTCGGTTCAATCATGCCGCGGCTTATTAGGTAGGAGGTCGTACTTATTAAAAATGAAGCGCAAGCCAAACACAACTAAATGTTCTTTATGTTATGAAACATGCATAGGTAATTTAAAAACAATATTGCTTACTTATGCAGACGTTCATATAAAGTATAAAGACTGGACAAGGCGACAGTTAAAATTAGGAAAAGGTACTCGAAAAGAACACATATTTCAACAGATTGCTATCATTATGATGCTTGAAAGTTAAAGATAATGGTCGGGGGTAACCTTTTCTATCGTTTAACAAACAAGAGTCATACAAATCGTAAAAGCATATCACGGCAAGTGCAAATAAATGCCATCAAAAATTATTATCATTTCTAAATTTATTTCCGTACATTACCGGTGGGGCATCGGGTCTTTAAACGTTTAAAAGCAATCGGAAACCACCTATAAAGTAGACTAAGTAAACTATTCGTAATACACAGGTGATTTAGTTCCAACTAATAACCATAGTGTTACCAGATTTAACACCTCAAGAGTTCAGTACCGATCAATCGTATCAGTATAGATTTCTTCGGCGATTTTCTTTGATTTCCTTGATAATTTAGCCAACAAATTGTCAGTATTCCCCAGGCAAGATGTCTCATACCAAACGGCCAAAGTGACCTACTTGATTTCATTGTATTTTGTATGTTTCGATGAAAACTCCACCTAAAAACTAAAGATTTTAGCAACTTACGATGTAAAAAATTACCCTCCGACTTGGTTTGCTACCGAAGCTCATCCCACTTGTAAGGATGGAGCACGACACCTGTGGACGCTGGTATATTGTGCTTCTAAGTATCTGCCAGTCTAACTCAAAGCACACATCAATGTAGTAATTCAAAGAAATAGTTATTTCGCTTACCTCGAGAACTAGACCCGCGAAATCACATTCGTGAGCGTGTTGTATTTTAAAGGCTTGAGCCAATAAGTAGTCAAATGTCCAACTCTTAAACATGCAGAGCTTATCTTGTATGCAATTTATAACGTTACCCTCATCAATTTGTCCCCTACATGTCACGGAATCTCCAGCTCTCGAGAGTGCAAAAGACGCGGAGTTACAGAATGTTTGATGTACTACATAAATGAGAGCGAGAACTGCTTCTGCTACGCCTACCTTGCCACATACAAGAAGTTGAAATGGTTGTCAAGACTGTGACTGAAACAGCGTGTTCTTTGTGCGATAAATCTGCAATCCAGGGTTAATAACGACTCCGATAGTCTCGCAAGGCGATGCGAAAATTTTGAAGTAAAAATCTGCAATTTTTTCGCTATTCGTGTTAGGTATTATCTCGATGGGTAATGATTTATAATAATATTTTTAATTATTATAAACACAACTTACAGAGGTACTCTTATTACTGCAAAATAATTGAAATTAAACTTGAATCTGCACTCCTAGGAATATAACTATAGTGATAGTTTTTTCAGAACATACTACTCTTATAGCGTAACACCTTTTTACAACTATTACGAATCTATATAAGACATTTTTTTTTTCTTCATACATCAGTGGCCCACCCTAGTACACACACAATAAAAAATACAATAATCACAGAATACGATAAAATGCAAAAAATCAATGGATACAAAATATCAATGACGTTAATCATTGATTAAGTACGAACGGATTTACTTGAAATATAGCATACAGTGCAGAGCAAATACCTCCCCTCCATCTTTCCAACCTTCTCCAAGCGGTCACCTATCCAAGTATATGCCACTGTGATGATTATCACATTTTGAAAACTCACTTTTCACCAACAAATAATTAACTAGCTGTTACGCACGACTTCGTCTGCATTTAAATCGGTATCACCTAAAAGAATACAATGTGTGAACTTCGTATGCTATTGTAAACCAATCGGACACGTCATGTCTCTGTCTATATCTCTACAACTATCTCCCCATCTGTTTTCTCTGATGGGGATCTCTCCATCTCCTATCTCCCATCTCCCAAGTCCTATCTTCCATCTCCGATCTCCGATCTCCCATCTAGTCCAGACAGTCTATGTCCGTCTCATGGATCCAATCTATCTCTATACCAAATACCAACTAAATCGGTTCAGCCGTTTTATTCACGAAAAGGTAAACAACTAATAAATAAACAGAGTTAATTTCGCATGATTAATTAATTAGTTTAATAATTAGTATGGATATTATGGATTAGCAGAACACCATCAACGAATTAATTAATCTATCAATAGATAAACTTCAATAAAAACGTGACTCTACAGTGTCGGAGATTAATCAAAGTTCCCATCTGTGTCGGACACTCGTGACAGTGTCGGACACGGTCGCACGTCAGCCGGCAGGTCGCTGTCACTCACTGTCAAAGTGACAGCCACCATACGACGCAAATGCGGTTGGAGTGACCGGCCAAATTTCATTAAACTGTTCTAAGCTGGTGATGAAATTGAATTCGGTAAGATGATTGCATTAGAACCACAGATATAAAGGGAATAGATCACGCAAGCGCACGTCAATTTTGCCAATTCGGCCGTGTATACACGTTATTTATTTTTATTGTTTTCATGTGGACGTAAAAGAACATTTTAATCGACGTGTATCAGTAACTTTATTGTGTAATAATTTGTATTGTGTCGGTTCAATTAACATCGCTTAAAGTTTTAAGCTTACTAAACAAATCCTATATTATAAAGTCCGTCATGCCAGACTGTTTACCGCAGGCGAGTCATTTATAAAAAAATATGTCTACCCTCCACTAACGCGTAATAATCGGTCGAATATCGCAGCGTTTTTAGTACCTACATTGTGTATAAGGACGCGCGCGATCTTCCACGCTGCTACTCGTATATTGCGATATTATCACAGTATACGCATAATCGGATAAACGTTATCACCGACCGAGAATACTGCGCTTGTGTAGCACTGCCTTTATTCGTGAAAGGTTGGTTCGCATCTCTAAACAACACCAACATCTTACCATTTTTTTTTCGTTTTAATTATACAGTAAAACAAAGCAAGGTCCAGTAGAGCCGCTCAAGACAAAGCGACATTAAATGTGACCTTATAAATAAAAGGGTTGAACAAAAATGAATACAGATAGCTGTAACAAGGCCATGAGTACTAATTACTGAGTACTGGAGGCTGGTGATTAATATCCATTAAATAAGTTGTGTACAGTCAGCCGAAAAGTTTCGGGGAGTGATAAATGGAATAATAATTAAAAATATAATTAAAATACGCGATTTGCTTTCGAGCCCCATCTCATACTCTTTATTGGGTGACGTATTTTGTGTTTGTAATGTTATTACATTACATTGCTAGGTGGCATCTAGACTTTTAAATCGGTGGATATCCTACTAATATTATAAACGCGAAAGTTTGTGAGTATGGATGGATGGATGGATGTTTGTTACTCTTTCACGCAAAAACTACTGAATGGATTTTGATGAAACTTCGCAATAATATAGCTTACATATCAGAATAACACATAGGCTACAATTCATTATGATATATTATTGTATATTATCCAAACGCGGGTGAAACCGCGGGACGCAGCTAGTAGATCTATAATCTATTTCAGGAAGTCTGGCTATGGTTGTAGCGACGCGTGTGTGCACATTGTTGTAGTGTGCGTGAGCTCGCGATCTCACACGACACACACACAGACACGTTTTTCTATTGGTACACGACACTACTACATCTAAGGCTAAATGGTCGTCGCGAAATAGAATAGTGTACAATGTACATTTACTTACGAGTATCAGTGAGTTTTGACAATTTATTTACGCGCTCGGTCCGTTTGGCTTAAACTTGAAATTGTATGGAATAAGAGCAGCGCCATCTAGTGACTGACTGACTGACGCTAGATGGCGCTGCTCTTATTCCATACAATTTCAAGTTTACGCTAAACGGACCGAGCGCGTAAATAAATTGTCAAAACTCACACTAGGCACACAGTATTTAAACTGTTATTTTCGCCGCAATTTCTTCACATCTACTTTTCGATCGCGCACCTCCATCATTCTGCAACGTGTACTCTAATCTAGATTCTAAAACAAATAGGTTTACCGTCGAAGCCAACAGCACATCGTTAATTTTCCCCCGGGATTAATGTTGGTCGCCCGGGATTTAATGAGATTTTATTCCCTAGTAGCCGGGATTTCGGTAACGTGTTTTGCAGGCGGGGTGAATGCGCGTCTGGGAACTGTGTTTGATTGATCATATTTGAAAAAGTCCCTAGTAGTACTTAATATGATCACTATCTACATAACGCTTCTTGCTAGTTGTCAAATGTCTGTAATCCTAGAAGTTATTGGACACGGCAGTTACGATTTTTTTCTATCACTTGGAATGTGAACGGCACAGTAAACCCCGGGGCTACCACTGTCTGATAACAACTGTCTGGTACATAGAAATTTTATTTGGTACCTTTCTTACAGAAACAGGTTGTACATTACTATACTGCGCCAGAATCTAACTGCTAACTAGTAGGTAGGTACGTAGCCATTTTAGTTATGACGGGTAGTTAAGGTACCTATGTTTGGAATAACGTTCACCAACAGTTAGCCAAAGTTGTTGAACTGCCAAGCAGAAGTGTGCAAACATTACTGTGTTCCTTGAAGGGCACTGTTTGCAAAGACTAACTACTAAAAGAAACTACTGAGCATGAGAGTTTAGAACCAATGATTCCGTTTGTCGAGCGCAGTACAGTGCCGGGATTTTCCAATGGAAATGTAATGGACAGTTTGCGCTTACTTATCGGTTAAGGATCTGTTTGTTTAGTGACCCAGTCGCGTATAAGATATAGTTAAATTAAACCTTGGTCGCACTAAGTAGTATCCTCTTGGCTAACTAAGTAACTATACCACCCTTAAGTAGAAAATTAGAAAATCTGTCGCCAATTCCTATTGGGGATTTCCGGCAGCAGTCTTTAAGAGTCAGTCCTAACGTAGGCTGCGTATTTCTACCAACTTTAACTACATGCCACATACTCGTAATATAAGATGAAATAACGGTACTAGCCTTTGTACTAGCGGACCCGACAGACGTTGTCCTGGAAAATATGACTGCACCGCCATCTGCCGGGCTGATCCACAGAGCGCCACCCAGCAACAAAGAAAAATTCATTCAAATCGGTCCAGCCGGTTCGGAGGAGTTCAGTGACATACACACGTCCAGTAGAATTATATTATAGATAGAGATAATAAAATATGATTAACATACTAACTAAAGTTAAGCTATGCATATCTTGTCGGAAGGCTAATGAATCTTCATCCAGAAACCTCGAGGCACCGCCTTATGACGAATTACCATCAAAATTCTCTGAAAGGGCCAGTGAATTCTGAGGCAAAATTCTCCAGGCGGTCGTATTTTCTACTAGAGATGGACAAGCAAAATGTTTTAGCCGTATTACCGGCCAATCGAGGCGGCTCTCGAACTATACTGGTATAGTTCGTGAAAAGGATGGTACGGTTGTGCCTTTGTATGCTCAATTTCAGTGCACCAGATATGATAACTGTACAGTTATCAGCGTCCACTACTGAGTACGAGTCTCGCTTCGCTTTTGTGGGGAGAAAAGGCAATTTTTCACTACGGGAGCCCGGTCCCCATTGGTAGATCACTCCTCCGAAACAATTGTCAGGCATGGCGCGTTTCCTTACGATGTTTTCCTAAAACAACATAATGTCTATTAATTAGGGCATGAGTGAGCACTCTATAGTCAACATACGATCGTATGCATAGCAGCTTTCCTATCCGGCTAAAAAACTAGCCGGAACATATTCCCCTATCTCTGATTTGTACAATTTCGTACCCTGTTAATAACTTCACAAGCCGAGTCCCTTTGAAACTGAAATCCTGTAAACTCCCCGTAATATTTCATTAGTATCGGATAGCCGCCGGTTGATACTTCAACCAGATAAGTATAGTTTAAATTGGGTTTCATATCTTTGGCCGTGAGATCGTCAAATTAGGATAAAACGTGTTCCATGAGTTCCCTTCCATTTCGCTTCTGCTAACAAGTCTTCGTTCTGAAGCGATGAACCAGTGAAAGTTAAGCTGTAGCTCAAGTTAGCTATAAGCTAACTCAGCTTATAGTTTCATAGAGTCATTTCCTTCCTCTGTGAGAGACTTAAAAATAATCGTTTATGTATCTACCCAAAAAAACTACCATC
Source organism: Hylaea fasciaria (assembly GCA_905147375.1). Classification (NCBI taxonomy): domain Eukaryota; kingdom Metazoa; phylum Arthropoda; class Insecta; order Lepidoptera; family Geometridae; genus Hylaea; species Hylaea fasciaria. The sequence continues at coordinate 8,410,967 of LR990211.1, read as the reverse complement.
TTTATCATCAGATATACATACTTTTACGATAAACTTAGTAGGTATCTGTTCAATTTAAGACATGGCGCCCACGTCAAAACATAAGAAGTCCTACCATGTGTTACTTTCCCAACACGCTTCAGAATTTAATTTACAAGTCTTCGAGTTTCAGAGGTACCTTACGTGGCGGTATCACAATGTTCCCGTGAACTCGAGAATTCCTCAGCGAAAGTTGATCAGGAAGTTACCCCGTCATTAGCCGAAACCAACCCCAATTTACATCGTAACGACGCCCCCGCGAAACAGATTCTCGGGGTTGAGATTAAAATAATTGTTTTATTACAAGTTAAGAATCGTATTGTTTTAGCTCTTCTGAGAGTCTGGAGGTTCGCTCGAGTCTAAAATTTTTGATTTATTAGGTCTCCGTTTAGAGAGTCCTGATTTTGGAGAATCATGCTTGAGAGAGTCTTGAGACAGATTAATTAAATCAGTTTGCATAGTACTGCCGACGATTTGGAAACGGGAGTTGTTTTAAATTAAGACCTATAGATACGTTTGAGTTGTAGAGGTTGCTTCAGTTTCTGTCTACACCGAAGAGGACTGCTTTACCAATAATCGCCATGATGGCAGGAAGCTAAGGCAAGAAGGATATTAATGAAGTTAGACCGCCACACCTAACGACAATTCGTCACTTGCATCCACCGGTCGCCTGCGACTCTTTTGATGTCGTCGGCCCATCTAGTGGGTGGCCTACCTACACTGCGTCTTCCAGTCCGTGGTCGCCACTCTAGAACCTTTTTTCCCCTTCGGTTAACAGTTCTACGAGCGATGTGACCTGCCCATTGCCACATCAGCTAGCAAACCCTGTGAGCTATACATTATATGAGAATACAATGACCTGATATACCTAAATCTATGAAGTAAAAATCAATGACGGCTCGTTTGGCGTAGTGGCCGAGCAATCGGACTGCTGCGCTAGGGGTCGCGGGTTCGATTCCCGCCTGGAACAAATATTTGTGCGATCCACAAATATTCGTTTCTGGTTTGGTTGTGTTGTGTATGTGAAATTATATGTCTGTAAGCGGTACCCACGATACAGGAGCAATCCTAGTGTGGGGCTACGTTTTTTTTAAAAACTAGAAAAACTAGAAAGAGCGGTGATGGCAGAGTAGTAGGCACCTAATAATTATGTGTAGGTAAGCTTAGCAAACCAGCGACACGGGAATCGAACCCTCAGCCCCGCTCTTATGACTAGGTACCGAAATGACCAAAAAATACAGTCGCATTACTCTTCTATGGACAAAAAACCTTGGGCACGTCTTATTTTTATTATGTCGAAAGCTTTCAGGGCCCTCGCCTGAAATGGAATGTGTACGATGTATATTTTTGTCCTATCTATGGGTACGGCGTGTTTTTTTAGGATAGCGAAAAATAACAGACTCAATATAATTCAAAATCAACACATTGAAACGGTCAAATATATTATGATAATACCACCATCAAAAACTGGAAATGTTCCCGTTCATAAAAATGATTTATTCATCATCCACATCTTTAACACTAGGTAAGTACATATAAAGAACTCTAGAGTGAAGTTAAACACTATAGTACAAAATAAGTATTACCTGAACAGAATTAATTTGAGAAGTTAGCCTACGCAAGTCATTAGCTATCGAGATTCTAGACCGCCTACACCGCACACTTGTATCCATATTCCATCCAGCCTATCTGTTACCTCTAAACTCAATCTTCATATCGCACCGTTACATTAAAACGCGACGCGAGATTCGCGAACTCCCCGCAAGTTACAAGCATTAAAGCCTAATAAAAACTTTGAAGCGTCGCTCTAGGCCCGGCACAGCGTGTGTTTTTAATTAATATTAAATCCTCATACATCGCTGATGGAGCCAGCGAGCACCCGGAAATATGTACTGGTGCGACAGTGACGGAGCTTCTGCCGCATTTGTGTAACAGTAGCATCCGCATGCGACTTCGCCCACGTTTATATAATATATATGCAACAGCAAGTAAGCCTATAAAGTATGTGTATTATGCTATCGTAAATCATCGGATCCAATGATATCTATTCAACATAATATCTCTATCTATAGGCATCAACGCATCAAGCTCACTCAGTCACTTAGCCACTGACTGACAGATGGACTGATAGACTGACCGACGGACGGACTGATAAGAATGACATATGGCTGTGGGACTGACTGACAGGCTGACTGGCAGACTTACTAACTGACGGGCTAACTGACTCACGGACGGGCTGACTGACTGACTGACTGACGGACCCTTACACATTTGTCGGAACTTCTGCTACTGTCTCACAATGCATATTGAGCGGTTAATGAAATTGCGGCAGGTATCGCAACCCCCTCGTCCATGGGACTCCGTGCCGTGTTTTCACGGCGCGGGGGCTCATGGGCGATCGAGGGGCCTTTCCGCGTGTCCCTCTGATTAGCAGAGGGCACAGTGGATGGGCCGGGGTGGGTCTGGGCAGAGGAAGGGTGGTCTGCCTGGACGGTTATCTATATATGTATGTTTATTTATTATTATATGTATATATTTCATCATCATCTTCATCATCATTTTTCATCTTCATCTTAATATTGTATTTTTCTGTGTATTTGTTCTCATCTTTTTCTGGTTTCTTTCTCTGTTCGTGTATCACCCATTTCTTGTGTATTTCATTTGTCGTGTTTCTTTTGTCTTTTGTTCTTGTTTCTTTTATTTCTTCTTGTCATCCCCATGACGTAATGAGGTGGATAGGCTGCCGAGCCTCTAAACTGGCAAACTCATGAATGGCGACCTCTAAAAAATCATTACCCCAGGAGGGTACCAGCCTCATCGAGGCTGGAGAATCCCTCACTGGCCCACGTCGTAGTGGGTCAGTCTGCCCCTCGTATTCTGGGGGGGGCAAGAAGCGCCAGGAGAGTTTCAGCTCTCAACGGGACGAGAGTGAGGAGAGAGGGAGAGGACATTGGGAGGAGAGAGACTCGGACGACCTGGAGTCCGAGGTCGATCTCCCCCCAATTATATGGACGAGTACGCCAGGAGAAGAGGGAGGAGACCGGAAGAGACGGCGCGGTATCAGCGCAGCCTCTCCGGTCAGTGACGTGTCGTTGGAGGCGAGGTCGCCTGTCTTGGGACCCAGGAGAGCGTACGAGGGCAGTCGCCAAGTCGCTCTCCGCAGGCAGGCGAGAGCGGAGAAAAGACTGGACGTGGACAGGCGTTTGGAGGACCTGGCTAGGGAGGCTAGCAGGTCCAGATCCTCCTTGGGATATGTTCCAGACGTGGAGGACGCCCGAACTGCTGCCGCCCTTCATCAAAGGGTCGTGGACGACGTCGCCATCATCACAGAGGTGGCGACGAAATCCATGAATTTGAAGGGCACGGTGGTTCGGGCCTTAAAGGAGGCGGCGGCCTCCATAAAGGCCGCAGCGGGGGCCCTGCACGACAGGACCGTCTCTCAAGAGACCGCAGTGCTGCAGGAGGATAATTGCCGCCTGCAGCTGGAGCTTGTGGATCTCCGCAGAGAGATGACGGGACTTCGTGCAGAGTTCCGGAGGGAGATGGAGCGGGTGAGGAAGGAGGCAGTTCCTCAGTCCCCTGCCCCTGGAAGACCGGAAGCGACTGCGGAGCCGCTGGCCTCGCAAGAGGAGTGGGGGGAGCGGCTGACGCGCTCCATCATGCTGCAGGTGGGCGGCATGGTGAGCGCGCGGCTGGACGGGCTGGAGGAGCGACTCCTTCCGGAGAAGCGGCTCCGGCCCCCGCTAGCGGCGGACCGCCGAAATGCCGCCTCTGCGGCGGCTGCGACGGCCTCACCACCTGAGGCAGTAGAGAGAGCACCGGCGGGGGGCGGACCGTCGACGTCTGGGGCGTCTGCTCCGGAGGCGACCGCCCCCAAGCCTAAAAAAGGGAAGGGCAAGGGGAAGAAGACTGCTGCGGCTAGTGCGGTGGCTTCAACCCCAACCCCATCGACGAAGGTGGCACCCCGCCCCCTCCCGCCGGCCCCCGTCTCCATGGACGCGGAGTGGTCGACGGTAGCGAAGCGGGGCAAGAAGAAGAAGAGGCAGCCAGAGGTGGCACCCGCACCCGCACCCGCCGGTGCGGCTGCTACCAAGCCCGGCGTCAAGAAGGCGCCAGTGAAGTTGCGCCCCCCCCCTCGTTCCGCGGCTGTGGTCCTTACCCTGCAGCCGGGGGCGGAGGAGAGGGGCGCCTCATATGTGAAGGTGCTGCAGGAGTGCAGGGCCAAAATCGACCTTGCCTCCTGCGGCATAACGGCGGGCCTGCGATTTAAGAAGGCGGTCACCGGCGGGTGCATTTTGGAGGTCCCAGGGGCGGCGAGTGGCGACAAAGCGGACGCCTTCGCCCAACGAATCCGCGAGGTCGTAGACCCCGAGACGGTACGGGTGTCAAGGCCAACGAGATGCGCCGACTTGCGCGTCTCGGGCCTGGACGATTCCGTCTCTGTCCCGGAGGTCGTCGCCGCCGTGGCGAGACGCGGTGCTTGCCCCGAGGGGTCGGTCAAGGCAGGTGAGCTGCGTACCGACTCCCGGGGATTCAGCACCGTATGGGTCAGCTGCCCCGTTGCGGCTGCCAAGAAGGTGGGTCGCCTCCTGGTCGGATGGACCTCGGCTCAGGTCACATTGTTGAAGCCGAGGCCTTTGCGGTGTTACCGGTGCCTGCACACAGGGCACGTGCGGGCTAGGTGCACTGCAGAGGAAGATCGAAGCACAGACTGCTACCGATGCGGGACACCCGGCCACAAGGCGGCAGGGTGCACTGCGGCCGCGCCGCGTTGCTCCATTTGCGCGGCCGCAGGCAAGAAGGCGGACCACCGGGTGGGAAGTGGAGCTTGCTCCCCTCCCCCGCCCAGGCAGATGAGGACGGCTAGGGTCTGGGTACCAAGCCACCCCCCGAATCGGGGAGAAGATGGGATGGACGATAGTCCATCTTAGTCTGTGTGTGGACTCACCCTCCAAGGGCGACTCACACCCGTTGAGGACAGCGGAGAGGGCCAAGACTCGCGTCTAACCCCCTCCCCCCACTACGAGCACACCGATACTCGGTGGAGGCACTCACACCGCTTCCACCGATCTCCACTACAGAGGCCAGGGCGGCACGACCCGGGGGGGTTTTGTCGCCCAGCTACTTGCCTCGAGGTGGCGCGCGCGGTGTTTCCGCGCGCCCCTCTACAGACCGCAGAGTGGAGGAGACCTCCGCCTCCACTCTGACCAAGAGACGAGGTCCCACCAGGACCAACGCCGCCGGGCCGCGGAAGTATTTCGACTAGAGTCCCCGTAGCCCGGCATTTAAGGCGTAGATGAGAAACACCGTTGGGTTTTAGTCAGTAGGAGTCTGACATAACCACCCTGCTGCCCCCGCGGCGGGGTGGTATCCATGAGGATTTCCCAACGTAAAAAAAAAAAAAAAAAAAAAAGGTATCGCAACCCGAAACTAATTGTTTTTCGGCCCGCGACCGCCAACAACCGAGTTGTATGTAATTGGTGGCCAGTTTAAATGTAATTTAAATGAAGAAGTCAATGAACCAAATAAAGTTTGGCTGTAACGTCAGAGTCCGCCTGGGGAGTGCACACCTTTGCCAATCTTCAAATGTTAACCCTCAAGCAGTAGTATGAGTAAATGTCTCACATCTTACAGTACATACTCGTAGAATCGCAATCTTCCTGGTACATACAGACCAAAGGCTGGGCGCGATATCGTTAGAGAGTCATACAAACTCAACTTACTCTTGTGTCAATTATTCTTATGGCCTGGGAGATCGGAACCGTTTTACGCGCAATCAAGTGTGTTAGCCTCTTACGGTCTTACCACAAAATATTTAAACCAGAGTTGAACAGGGGGCTTACCATGACGTCTTATTGCGATCCAATTGAGGACCTAAACAGAACCGTTTTAGTACTTATTCGTACCATGACGTCTTGTTGTGACATCTTGACGCTAAATTTAGGTTGATTTTAAATCTATAGGGATTGACGTCTACCTAAATGATATCGAAAGCCATGTATTACTATTATTTAAAGTGAAACGATTCTGTTTAGGTCCTCAATTGGATCGCAATAAGACGTCATGGTAAGCCCCTTTATTGTGTCTAAATTTTTTCTCCATAAATCGACGTCTAACCCACGCTTTTTCTAACTCACTAACAAATTACAACTAAAATAATTAGACATTAGGTAATTAAAATGCTAGACGTCGATTTTGTCGAAAGAAATTTTAGAATCCTCTGTTTAACTCTGGTCTAAACTTTTGTGGTAAGACGGAATGTTTGGCACGTAACTTGAATTTGTGTCTTACCCACCAGCTTATCTGTAGAATATATTTTAACCTTTACATCTCCGAATAGTGTTTCAGTCATCATATTTTCCACGGCAGCTAGTACTCTTGGTTTGACCTCGTAAAACTTATCTCGTAGACTGCCACTAAGCACTCGTGCTTCCACAGTCTGAGCACTTAATTATTTAATAACCAGGGTGTTCACACCTACCCGTGCCTTCAAACTTTAGGTGGTGTAAAATTGTGTTTCTGACAAATTTTCAACACCCTGCAAGTGAGAAAGATTACTTACTTAGTGGGTTTCTACTCACATCTATATTGTCTAGGGAGGTTTGATTTATCCGATTTAATATAATAAAATTATTTCAGTCTGTACTATTCCACCGCTGGGCAAAGGCGTCCCCTCACTTTCGTGAGGAGGATTAGGCCGTAATCCACCAAGGGGCCCGATGCGGATTGGTGGAATATGCCTCCGAAATAATTAACGGACGTGGTGGTTGCCACGATGTTTTCCTTCACTGAAATACATCATAAAAACAAACGCACTTTTTATAGTACATTACGATACTAGCTGTCTAAGTAGTATATTAATACACGGCGGCGTGAAGTTAGCGCCCGAGCGAAGCGAGGGTGCTAACCGCCGTGTATTTAATAGACTTACTTATGCAGCGAGTATCGTATATTATTTTATAGCACGTGCGACATAAACCCGCCATCTATTAAATTTATTTAAAAATAATCTTCTAATTAATGCAATGAAAAGATGTTCATTTGACTCTTAGTAATAAACGCACAAATGATAATGTGGGTAGGTTGGCATTCCACCAGTAGAGAACGGGAAAACACAATTTACACCCGTATCACTTCTAGATTTTTTTTTTAGGTTATTAGTATTTTTGATGCATATTTATTGTTCGTGGATTGCTTAATGTGATATTGTTTCAGATTTAATATTGTTCAGTTTAAATAACAGTCAAGCAGGTTTCAAATAAAAAACAGTGAAAAATATCAATATTGTAGCGCTTCATTTTGTAACCGAATCTTTATCGTAACGTGAATACCTACTTAATATAGGAATCTGTGATTGATCTGGTTTGTGCATAAATGTATATTCACTATGATACTATATTATATAATATTAGATTATGGTGTATAATAATTGAAAGTGTGTGTGTGTATGTGAAAATGTATTCAGTGAAAATAGTTCATGTGTCGGTTACATTTTATGTAAACAACAAAAAAACCCAACATTTCTAAATCAAGTATTCTTATGTTTCGATAATTATATAATCGGATAAGACATTTTATAACAAAGGTACAGTGTACGGTTAATATCGCTAACTTAGGAATAGCGTTTTCACGTAATAAGTAATATTTATTGTCCAACGAAGACCGAAATGAAAACATGCAGAAATATGGCGCCACACGTTACAGATTATACGTATCTTCTCTTGCTTACTATGAGTTTGTGAGGGGTGTAAAAATGTATGACTTCAGCTTTGGTTCAGTACTACGCTCGCAACGATGGGTATATTCTTAAACGGTTTGAAGTTAGTGAACATCAGGCCGTTTAAAAAAGTGCTACTTTGAACAGCGCAAAGCGTGACCTAAGTGCGGGGTTAGGTCGCACGGTGCTATAATAGTACATTACGATACAAGCTGTCTAAGTAGTATATTAATACACGGCGGCGTGAAGTTAGCGCCCGAGCGAAGCGAGGGTGCTAACCGCCGTGTATTTAATATACTTACTAACGCAGTGAGTATCGTATACTATTTTATAGCACGTGCGACATAAACCCGCCATCCATTTAATTTATTTAAAAATAATCTTCTAATCAATGCAATGAAAAGATGTTCATTTGACTCTTAGTAATAAACACACAAATTTTAATGCGGGTAGGTTGGCTTTCCACCAGTAGAGAACGGGTAAACACAATTTACACCTACCCGTATCACTTCTAGATTTGTTTTTTAGGTTATTAGCATTTTTGGATGCATATTTATTGTTCGTGGATTGGTTAATGTGATATTTTTCAGATTTAATATTGTTCAGTTTAAATAATAGTCAAACAGATTTCAGCAAAAAAACCGTGAAAAAATAACAATAGTGTAGGGCTTCATTTTGTAACCGAATCTTTATCGTAACGTGAATACCTACATATAGGAATCTGTGATTGATCTGGTTTGTGCATAAATGTATTCACTATGAGACTATATTATATAATATGGTGTATAATAATTGAAAGTGTGTGTATTCAGTGAAAATAGTTCATGTGTCGGTTACATTTTATGTAAACAACAAAAAACGCAACATTTCTAAATGAAGTAAGTAGGTATTCTTATGTTTCAATAATTATATAATCGTATTAGAAATTGAATACAATGTACAGTGTACGGTTAATATCGCTAACTTAAGTACAGCGTTTTCACGTAATATTGTCCGACGAAGACCAAAATGAAAACATGCAGAAATATTATGGCGCCAAAGACATTGGCGTTTCGGTCCCACACGTTACAGGTTATATGTATCTTCTCTTGCTTACTATGAGTTTGTGAGTGGTGTAAAAATGTATGACTGATTAGCTTTGGTTCAGTACTACGCTCGCAACGATGGCTATATTCTTCAACGGTGTGAAGTTAGTGAACATCAGGCGGTTTAAAAATGTGCTACTTTGAACAGCGCAAAGCGTGACCTAAGTGCGGGTTTAGGTCGCACGGTGCTATAAAATAATTACTCTACCGCCTATAAAACTAAGACTTAGAATACCATGATGTGACCCTAACCATTAATACAAGAACTACATTAAACTCCATACAACAACCCAAAGAAAATCCGTTAACTTTAAGTTAACCATTAAGTTAAACTTACAATTAAGTCGAAATAACAGTAAACATTTACATTAGCGGATTTAATTACTGTGACTTTACTAGAGTGTTGGACTGGATAAGTCGTTGTTATCTTGCACTGAAATTCATGGCTTCCTAAAAACTGAAGCTGCGAACGGGATAGTATCGGAGAAGATAATTTATGAATAAGAATTAACGAATGAATGACTAAAATAACAAGTTACGCTAACATGCATAGATCATGACCCTCTGGAGTCGGTACCTGGAGTACCACGAGGTCCCTAGCACCTAAACTCAGAATTCACACATCGTCAGTGGAAAGGCTACTTTGCTTAACCGCCAAAACGGTACTTTCGGGAAAATGGATTTAAAGTTTTTTTTTTTAGAAAAAAAATCATATCTCCCTTGTTTTTTAAGGAAATTAGAATATTTAAATGCAAAATATATTTATATTTTTTTCTTCATATTTACAATACATTCACATTATTGTAGCCCTTTTAGATCGCAAAATAGTAGTCGCTTAAGCAAAAGTATTCCGGTTTTAAGAAAAAAATCATCCAGGAAAAAAATGCTAACCTGCCGTTAATTCACAAACATAATTAATTTAAAATTGCTAATAAATGGCAATAAGCTTCTTACCAGACAGCAAAAATGCTTATGAAATTAAACATTTATGAGTCTTGTACAGAAAAAAATCTTATCGAATGTTTGATCGTTCCATGCCATAATGAAGAATAGCTTAGAAACGATAAGATTCATAAGTTTAATAAGACAACATGCTAACTTGTGCAAACTTATCGAAAATGCAATCAAACGTTACCTTACAGATATAGAATAACCAAACCTTTTATCGATCATACTACTTATCTGCTTACCTGCTGAATAAAAAATGTGCGTATTCGCCCTTATTAATAAAATTAGACAATTATTTATTATAATCATGACTCATCATCATCATCAGTTTGAAGACGTACACTGCTGAACATAGGCTTCCCTCTTAGGCCGCCATACCGAATGACAATTTTCCACTTGTACCCACCGGTTGCCTGCGACTCTTTTGATGTCGTCGGTACATCTAGTGGGAGCCCTATCTACGCTGCGTTTCCTAGTTCGTGGTCGCCACTCTAGAACCTCTTTCCCCGTCAGTTATCAGTTCTACGTGCGGTGTGGCCTGCCCATTACCACTTCAGCTTACAAACCCTGAGAGCTATGTCGTAAACTTTAGTTCTTTGCCGAATATCCTCGTTCCGGATTTTATCGTGCAGAGAAACTCCGAGCATAGCTCTTTCCATTGCCCACGCATATCCAAAAGGTCAGTAGTTATGGACTACGTCTCCGTTCCATATGCCATCATTGGTAATACACACTGGTTGAAGACCCTTGTCTTCAGGCACTGGGCAATTTTGGACGAGAAAATGTCACGTAACTTCCCGAACGCTGCCCAACCCAGTTGGATTCTTCAGGCGACGTCTTAGTTGAAGTTGGACCAACTTAACTGGAATATCTGCCCAAGGTAAGTATACCTACTGGTCAACGACTTCGAGAGTATCGTTTCCAACGATTACCGGTGTGGATACAACATGGCCTTTGGACATGACTTTCATCTTCTCCATGTTCATTTTAAGACCCACCTGTTGGGAAACGCTACTGAGGTCGCTGAGCATAGTATTGAGATCCTCCAGGACTCTGCCATGATGAATATATCATCCGCAAAACGAAGGTGAGTGATGTAGTTACTTGCCATTGATGTTGATGCTGAATCCGTTCCAGTCCGAAAGCTTGAAAACGTCCTCCAATGCGTTCGGGAACAATTTCGGAGAAATAACATCTCCCTATCTCACGACTTTCTGTAATGGGATAGGTTTCGTGTTCTTGTCCTGTAGTCGGATTGACATGGTGGCGTTTCTATACAAGCACTTTAGCAGTTTGATATACTTACCTATAGTCGATATGGCATCGCTGAAGGAACTATAATACTGCCCAGGTCTTGATTGAATCGAAGGCTTTTTCATAGTCCACAAACACCAAACATAATGGCCGATTATTACTCCTGTCTTCTGCATAATCTGGCGAAGCGTGTGTATGTGGTCTATGGTGTCAAAGCATTTCCGGAAACCGGCTTGTTCGGGAGGCTGGAAGTCATCAAACCTGCGTTTGATGCAGATGACATCACCACCACACTCCTTTGCCATGCTTCTGGCGTGATAAGTATCCTCGAGTATGATCGTATTAAAAAACTTCTGGAGGACTTAAAGTACCTATTGGTTTTCCACCCGCTCTCAGCAGTCTGTTGTGATTTCATCATCACCCGGCGCCTTGTTGTTCTTAAGCTGTTTGAGAGCTATTCTAATCTCGTACAGACTGATGTCTGTGATGTCGTCAGTATAGTGTCCGGTTAGTTTAACTCTGGTATCATGAGCTGGACTGACAGTAAGTTTAAATGTCGAGGTGTACAACTGTCCGTAAAATCTCTCAAGCTCCCTCAAAACCACTGGCTTCAACTACTGCCGTCCTCGGTCTTCAGCTTTGTCATGTGGCTTTGCCCAATAAAGGAATTCCTTGCGAACACTTTCAAGCCCTGGTTTCGCTAGATTACGTGCTGTATTATAGGAACGCAGGTCTTGTCGCAAGGATTTAGAGATTCGTCTATTGAGCTTGCCGTATTCTGACATATCAGCTGAAGATTGATTAATTTAATGGTTCTGTCAGAGAGCTTTTGAGACTTATTCCGGCGTGGGCTCTTAAATTGCTTTGAACCCACTGCTTGGACAGTTTTCACCAGTCTCTTGTTTATCTCGTCCACAGAATCGCACTCGGTTAGGCTCTGGAAGCGATTATATAATAAACACAAATTGCTTAAGCGCCACCCGTTATCAAATCTTATGCGAACAGTTATGCTGATACTTCAAACAGTTTCTAACAACAGAAATGAAAAATGGCTAACAAACAGCTACACATTAAAAAGCAAAAAGCTGAAATTGCTAATGCCATAATGTCATCGAAATAAAAGAAATGAAAATATGCTTATGTTGCTGAAATTAGAAAAATGTTAAAATGTTAAAAGTCCTTAAGAGGCTTGCACAGAAAAAATGTGATACTTATGCGACATCACTTTAAAAAACATCATAAATACGTCGCTTGAGACCATTGAAGACCGGAATATTCTTCAAATTTTCCGAATTTTAAAAATGCTTAACTGCCAAAAATTTGCTCAGAATGCCTTGAAAGTTATACAGATCGACGCAGAAAAAAAAATGCAATCCAATGGTATATATAACTCATTTTGGCCCATTTGGCGCTTAAGCACTTTCACCTTTCCACTGACGACATATATTTGTTCTGTGCTGGAAGCGAACCGACAACCTTAGGCTGTTGGATCGTCGCCCAATTACGCCACGAAGCGCGAAGGTCTATTACTAGCCGTAATAAAGTGAACACCATTGTACTATCACTTAATTAAATTAATAATTGCAATCCATATCCTTGCACTGCTAAGCACGGGACGCCTCAATTTAGTGAAGAGGATTAGGCCGTAATCCACCACGGGGGCCCGGTTCGGATTGGTGGATCACTTTATTTAATTGCCACCTCCAATGCCTCAGGCTTCTATCCTCCTCGCAAAGTTACAACTTCTGAGCACAGCCAGAACTTATTTAATTAGTATTCTGCAAATGAGAGGGTGGGGGTGCGACAATCTAAATACAACCCCGGGAGGTTTAATTTTTCGCTAATCGCCACTAAAGCCGGCGACTTATGCGTGTTCACGCTTCTACAGAGTTTACGCCCTGAAATTAAAAAGATGTTTTCGAAGTTTCACTTTCGTTTGCTCAGATTTTGGAAGTTTTAGAGTTTTCATTAGCATTGTTGGTTTGTGTGAAGATTGTAATTATAATAAAAGACTTTATTCTACATATTTAATACTCGTTCCGGTGATTTAGATGAGATAGCGGCGTAGTTAAGTGAGTATAATGAGATAGTGGCGTGGTTAGGTTAGTATAATGAGATAGTGGCGTAGTTAGGTGAGTAGAATGAAGCAGCGGCGTAGTTAGGTGAGTAGAGTGAAGCAGCGGCGTAGTTAGGTGAGTAGAATGAAGCAGCGGCGTAGTTAGGTGAGTAGAATGAAGCAGCAGCGTAGTTAGGTGAGTATAATGAGATAGTGGCGTAGTTAGGTGAGTAGAATGAAGCAGCGGCGTAGTTAGGTGAGTAGAATGAAGCAGCGGCGTAGTTAGGTGAGTAGAATGAAGCAGCGGCGTAGTTAGGTGAGTAGAATGAAGCAGCGGCGTAGTTAGGTGAGTAGAATGAAGCAGCGGCGTAGTTAGGTGATTAGAATGAAGCAGCAGCGTAGTTAGGTGAGTATAATAAGAAAGTGGCGTAGTTAGGTGAGTAGAATGAAGCAGCGGCGTAGTTAGGTGAGTAGAGAGAAGCAGCGGCGTAGTTAGGTGAGTAGAATGAAGCAGCGGCGTAGTTAGGTGAGTAGAATGAAGCAGCGGCGTAGTTAGGTGAGTATAATTAGATAGTGGCATAGTTAGGTGAGTAGAATGAAGCAGCGGCGTAGTTAGGTGAGTAGAGAGAAGCAGCGGCGTAGTTAGGTGAGTAGAATGAAGCAGCGGCGTAGTTAGGTGAGTAGAATGAAGCAGCGGCGTAGTTAGGTGAATATAATGAGATAGTGGCGTAGTTAGGTGAGTAGAATGAAGCAGCGGCGTAGTTAGGTGAGTAGAATGAAGCAGCGGCGTAGTTAGGTGAGTAGAATGAAGCAGCGGCGTAGTTAGGTGAGTAGAGTGAAGCAGTGGCGTAGTTAGGTGAGTAGAATGAAGCAGCGGCGTAGTTAGGTGAGTAGAGTGAAGCAGCGGCGTAGTTAGGTGAGTAGAATGAAGCAGTGGCGTAGTTAGGTGAGTAGAATGGGGCAACGGCGTAGTTAAGTGAGTAGAATGAGGCAACGGCGTACCGAGCATGTGAGGGTGATTGGGACAGCTTTTCGCGTCCTTTGAAGCACAGAAGCTCTCAACAGCTGTTATGCCAGTTACTGGCCACCTATCTAAGTGTGTTCCACTGACACCCCAACCGGCATGTAAATATCTTCTTCTTCGGGTTTGACGTTTCCACCATTGTCCCAGAGGTGAGCTGTTTTGGTTCAAACATCGCGGAGACAGGATTAGCCTTTTAAGAATCAGATATTTATTGTTCTAATAAAACCAATGTTTGAGGAGGCTTTGTAATGTAGTAGTCTATTAATAAACCAGGCATCTCAATTTAAAAAACGCTGTCCATTATTTTTGGGCAAAATAAATATTTCCAGTCTAAAGTAATTTTGGTCATGAGATTTGCGAGCGTAGAAATAATGAGGATGATATTTATTCTAAATGAGAACAAGATATTCTTGGAATGTAAATTTTGTGGCTGTAAAATAATCTGCTATTTTTGAAGTGATTGATATACTTGTGGCATTTCTGTACATATGTAGATGATATTTGTTTATTGAACTCGACATAATCATATTATCAGTTATCGCTTCGGTGGTACGAAACTACGAGTTATGTTATGTAAAAACACAATGTTATTTAAAAACACTAATCCACTATTTTCTAGCGATCCTTGGATCGTTTATAGTTCGTTTTTTTATTGCGAGAATTAACATTTCTAACCAAAAACCATTTTTAATCAAAATTACGAAAATGGGCCAATGAACATGAAATGGACAAAGATCAACCCTGATTCTACTTTTTCCATTCCTAAAACATACATGCAAATAGTTTCAAACGCCCCAGAAATATACAAAGTTGAAAATACCGTTTTTCCCACGGGGTTATAGTATAATTTATTGTAAGCATACCTAAGCCACGGGGGGCCGTGTAAATCATGCCATTGTCACTGAGGTTTAATAAAAATAAAAATATTCCAAAAATCGTCTCATTTATTTGTATGACAAAGAAGATTTTTAATATTACCCAGCTTTCTTTGTAATTGGGTGACACAGATATCTCGGACAGACAAACGCCTGTCAGTCTTATGATACGGCTTTTTGTGGATGCAAATCAGACGTTTTTTTGGAGATGCCGGTCTTTTTCACTATAATGATGACAGTTGCGAAGGATTTGCTTCGGACAAAGTGCTTTTTACAAATTGGAGGAACCGTTTGTTTTTTATTTTGTTTAAAATACTCTCGGATATACTCGTAAAACAAACTAAATAAGGTCCTAGAACTTAGGACCAAATCAACAGCTGAACTGGTGTACTAAATAGGTTATGGTAACGGTACCATAACCTATACATAACTTATACTATACATAACATATGGTTCAAACCACTACGGAGTGGTTTATTTATTTATTTATTTATTTATTTATGATACGCCAACAGTGTACATATTCTTATAGATATCTAAGTACATTTCCAATTTTGTGACTAGAGCCACAATGTCAGAGTCCGATATGCACACCTTTTACAGGCATATACATCATTCACAAAATAAGGAGGTACTTGTGGTGAAGACAACATTTATGTGAATAGGGCGATGTTCCTGCACCTGGGCAATAAGGGTAGTCGCTTATAATAATGATTATTAATGTAGATGGTAGGTATAATGTTTAAAATGCTTAGCGCCAGACTATTCAACAAGGCCCTCCCCCTACCAAGCCACAAGAACCTCGACTATGGTTGTTAGCATTGAGAAGAAACAATTATATTCTAAGTACTTATATACTAAAATAAGTAATGGGAACTACAACATAATTATGGTGTCTTGAAATAGACTTAATTAAAACATATTAATTATTCAGGCATCAAAAGACTTAAACAATTTATGTTTAAGAATATTCAATGAATCACTAAATAAATCCAAGTTACACAAGGATCCATTAAAGTCGTTATAAATTCGGCACATTCTTTGCATTGGTGAATTATGCGCAAGGTTAGTTTTAGCAGATTGCATCGCAAGGATTTTAGTAATTTTATGTCTAGGGTAATTGTGAGGCACGCTCAAAGAGATATTCATAAGGATTTCCGAACAATCACAATGGCCGTGGATGATTTTGTAAAGAAATGAAACGTCCCGTATTCGCCTTCTATCTCGCAATTTCGATATTTTGAAAAACTTCAATCTATTCTCATATGGAGCTCTATGCGATATTCCCGAGCAAGAAAAGGCCAAAGCTCTAGTAAAGGAGCGTTGAAGACTTTCTATTCGTTGAGAGTGCAGCGTATAGAAAGGATTCCATGCCACACTTGCGTATTCAAGACTACTTCGTACTAATGAGTTGTAAAGAATTATTTTAGTTTGAGAAGATTT
Source organism: Hylaea fasciaria (assembly GCA_905147375.1). Classification (NCBI taxonomy): domain Eukaryota; kingdom Metazoa; phylum Arthropoda; class Insecta; order Lepidoptera; family Geometridae; genus Hylaea; species Hylaea fasciaria. The sequence goes on along the minus strand of LR990211.1, from coordinate 8,394,547 downwards.
AAAGCTTTTAGTATTTCTTTTAATAAATCCAATTAATTGTGCTGACTTCTTGACTATCATAGCAATGTGCGCCTTAAAAGATAGTTGGCTGTCAACAATGACTCCTAAATCACGCATTTCGCTCACTTCATGTAGAACAGCTCCGTTAAGTGTGTAGTTCGTTTTTATGGGTTGTTTTTTTCGCGTGTATTTGATGTAATAACACTTTTGGACATTTAAATGCATTCTGTTTTTATCACACCATTGATTTATACTGTTAATATCACTTTGTATAAGACTAACATCCACGTCAGTTTCAATGGTTTTGTAGATTTTTAGATCGTCGGCAAACAATTTGTAATTACAGTGTCTTATATGTGAGGTTATGTCATTTATAAATATCGTGAAGAGTATTGGGCCCAGATGTGAACCCTGAGGTACCCCAGACTCAGCAAGGTATATTCCAGATTCGAATCCATTGATGGAAACCACCTGTTGTCTTTTGTTTAGGTAAGACCGAAACCACAGCAGTAATGATCCATGTATTCCAATAAGCTCTAATTTTTTTAACAATAGAGGATGACTCACTTTGTCAAATGCGCTGCTGAAGTCGGTATATATTGCATCTACTTCACGTCCTCTATCAATCTCACGGGACAGTTCAGACACAAAAGCGACAAGATTTGTCTCGACGGATCGACCCCTCATGAAACCGTGTTGGTGCTCCGATAAGAGATGACTGGACAAACGAGAAACCACAGGACATATTAACGACTCAAAAAGTTTAGAGAAACATGATAAAATGGAAATAGGCCTATAGTTACTAACGTCGCTTACCTCACCTTTCTTATGAATAGGAATAATTTTTGCCTTCTTCCATTCATCAGGAAAAACTCCAGTAATCATGGAACGATTCATTATAAAACACAATGGTTCTGCTAGGGCAAAACCACAACGCTTGACGAAAAGTGGAGGTATACAGTCAGGACCTGGGCCTTTAAGAATATCCAATTGGTTTATTTTCTTTAGAACTTCGCACTTTGTAAAGTATACGCAGCCGATACAATTGTGCTGGTGTAAATTGTTAGGTGCAATTGGATTCGTATCGATTGACAATGTGTGAGTTACGAATGCCTTTGAAAAGTTCTCGGCGAAGAGATCAGCTATTTTTTGACCAGAACTGGCGGTTTTTTGTTCCATGTGCATTTCTGCGGGAAGTGCAGAGCGCTCCTTGCGTTTATCTTTGACGTACCGCCAGAAATCTTTTGGGTTCTTTGCTATACCTTCCTCAGTTCTCTTAATATAATCAGCATAAAGAGTGTCTAATAATTTATGCCCACGTTCTCTAATAATGGTGAATTCTAACAGATCGCGAGGGTTTTTATATTTCTGATATTTTTTTCTCAGTTTATCTTTTTCGGCGAGTAATTTAATAAGGGAATAATTAAAATACGGGGGGAACTGCTTCCTTTTAAATTTGCGTTTTGGAACATATTTTTCTATTAATTTATTTATGATATCGTACAAGATAACAACCATTTCGTTAACGGATGCACACTCGCCGAAGATCGCTTCCCAGTCAGTTTCCTCCAGTTTAGTTGCGATACTCTGGTAGTCGGCTTTATAAAAGTTAAATTCAATAGCCGGTTTGAATTTAAGATATTTAGTCTCACTGTCTGATAGTGTGCACAACAACGGAGGATGCTTGGGATCAAGTTTACTCAACTGGTCCAGAGGGTCGGTTAAACAAATATTATACGTTGTACTTAAAACCAGATCTAGCGTTCTATCATCTTCGTTACGGATACAATTCATTTGATACATATTGGATACAGACATAAAATCGATCAAGGCATTACCAAGAGAATTATCATAGTTGGAAGGCATTGTAAAATTGTCGCTATCATTGATTTTATTCCATTTAATAAACGGTAAATTAAAGTCTCCGACAATGACAATCTCATCAACCTGATTTATAAAGTTAGTAGCATTCTCTAAAAATGCATTTAGCCCATCCAATTTGACAGGCGGAGGGATGTAGACATTACAAATAGCAATTTTCTTAACTATATTGCCTATGGGCACTCGTACGGTAACCCAAATATCCTCGCAATCGGACTCCCAAGCCAGCAAACGTGCGGACTCAAATTTACGTGACACTGCTATCAACACCCCTCCACCGTCTTTCTTGGAGTTGGGGGTGGAGTTAGAACATAAACGATCGCGTCGATAAATTACATAACGAGAATCCATAAATTCACTACTATTTACACTTTGATTTAACCAAGTCTCAGAAAACGCCAGAATATCGTAGGAACTTTGCACTATGTTTTTAAATATGTCGTTAGTTTTAGTTCTCATGCCGCGTACGTTCTGATAATAAATGGAAGCCATTTTTGTATTTATAAAAATTCACCACAGCATGGCTAGCTAGCTTGAGTTGAGAAGTTTCTTAACAAGTCATCGAAAAAAATATGCTGTCTAAATGACGTATTTGTATAGCTTGACTCTGCTCGTCCTTTCTGGCGTAGATGCGGCCGTCCCTGACCCAGACGAACCTGTACCCAATTTCTTTCGCCTTCCGTCTAACAGCCGCATGGAGATACTTGTTGGTTGGGCTGAGATGTTCGGATACAAAAACGGGGGCTCGGCTTCCGCCAATCTCAAGGTGTTGCGAGTTCATTTTGTCATGAGGGTTCTGTTTATTAAATCTTTGCACCGCGGCCAGCAAGCTATCCCGTACAAACCGAGTCCGCAGTTTTATAATAATTGCACGAGGCCTATCACTATCCTTGTTTAGCTTCGCAACTCTGGAAACATGAACGATATCAACTTCTGTGACAGGGCAATCGACCTTCTTTGCAAGTAATACCACAGTTTTAAGGACATTTTCGGAGCGACTTTCCGGAACTCCATTTACCTCAATGTTACACTCGCGCTGATGCTGCTCCATCAAATTCAATCTGCTGGTGACACCCTTTTCTAGCTCGTTCACCTTAGTCAGTAGTTCTCCATTGCTCTTCTGTAACTGATCGATAATTATCGTTTTTTCCTCGAGTGACTTTTTCAACTCTTCATAGCAGGCATTGAAGAACATTAGCGACTGGTCAAATGAAGCCACCTTGTCGCCGACCTTACGCAGCTCATTTGTCATGCTTCTTAGCGCTATTTCCATTTCTTCGCGTATAATGGAACGCATATCCTGGTTTGAATTAGAATTCTCATCAGGAATGTCACCAGATGACTTGCGTTGTGGCTTGGCTTTCGTCGTGTTACGCAACGTCACATGCGAGGTCTCCCCAGGTTCATGCCCCGCGGAGCGCACCGGCGTATTGGTATTATCCGATTTAGGCTGCTTACTAGAACAGGCAAGGCATTTCCAGTTGTTTTTCTTTTCCGACGTAAACCCACTAAAACGTTTCGCAGTTATATTACAGCAATCAAGGTCGTACTTCAGATCGCAGAGAGCACATTTCATAAACTCCTTGGACTTAATATGGTTGCGACACCCAGCGCAAGTGGATGCCATATTATTAGGATGTGCTTGTAATCTCACTTTCTCTATTCTAATAATTCAGCTTAGTCACTGACTGTTTTATGTTAGCAATGATCAAGCGAGCGCCTTTCGTATGTAGTACACAATCGTACAATCGGAATTACTGCGATCTCTTAGTTTGCTGTAATGTATTGGTCAGGTTTGCTTCTGCTATTCTGCTAGTCCGATATTAACTGATATATTATAGTAAAAGACACTAAGCAGAAGTTAACTCCAAATCATCGTAGTTAATTGGCTATATTATGCAATAAAGTTACTTTGCTTAATTATAAGTAAACAACGTCTAACTCCACTGCAGTAATTGTTCAAAAACTCACGGTTTAAATTTGTTTACACTGGCCTATTTAACTTGTAATAGTTAGCAGTCAAGTTAACACAGGCTAATTACACTTTTCATTCGAGTTATTGAGACACTTTGTTATTGTTTTCATAAAAATACGCGGAGCATAACAAAACTACGTCCTACCACTGTACCCTCTTTTTTTTTTTTTTTTTTGTGGTTTGAAGTGGTTTGAACTGATGATGAAGCATTTTCAATATTCTATTCTGACAGGACCCGAGGTTTTATTTTTATTTATCAACGATTGATCACCACCATCACCAAGTGCAGGTCGGAGGTGATGGAACAACAATTCTAAAGCGTACCTGATAAATGTAAACCCCATGACCAGAACAGAAGAAAATAGAAGAAGTGGCATGCCTTTATTCTGTAGTATAGGACTTTAAGGGTTCAATTATAATAGAACACTGGTGATGATGATGATGATGATGATGATAAGATTAGTAACAGTGGGTTTTGTAGGATCATGGTCCACGTAGTGACCGAATTCTATAACTGTAACCTATATACACAGTTTGGGGACAGTACAATGAACGTCAAGGTTCCGTGTTACTCGTTTATATATTTTCCCCCACAATTAATTATAGCCATAAATAAACGATGGCATAAATAAAATCGTTCTTTAGATCGAAATACTGCATTAGCATAATTCTGATAAGTTTTACGACCTTTTAGATAAAGTACTGCGTTCATTTTGATAGTAAAACTGCGGCGACAACATAAAACTCCATTTTAGGCAAACGAGAGGTTATGGTATTGGATATAACTGGGAGTATTTTCGGGATGGCGCGTTTGTGAGTATTTTTGTATATTTAGTTTATAGTCTAGCATTTGACCCACATGATCTTAAGTGACGATGAAACCGAAGGTGTTAAACATGCTCAGTTTAGAATGGGACTGGCTCTCAAAGACCGCTGTCGGAACATATCGAGAGTTTGCGGACAGATGAGGCATGTAGTAGGTTATCATCATCATCATCAGGCTATCATCAGCCATGTGGTCATCCTGTTTATTTAGGAGGTGTATGTTTGTCAACAAGTTTTGTTCTACAGCAATGACAAGCAGGTTTTGATGATAAGGGCCAAGACTGACCATATAAATTGCAGTGTCTCCTAAAACTAGTGCCAGTGTCACTTCTATCTGATGAACAGATACCCAACGCAGTAACATCCACCATCAGGCCTCTGTACCGCTCGCAAAGGTCTAAGGTACGATGATGAACCAGAACAGCCTATCTCAACGATGAAATTGACGCAAAAGAAGTTCTATAACTTCTTCCCATACTATATACTTCTCGTCGCAAATCTCACTTCCCGCCCCCAATATTCGTACCTTCAACGAATGAAACTACAGCCTATTTGACTCCTACAATGCATCGTAAAAGGAAACATCGGGTATCTATCAGACGGAGCTCTGGGTAACGATCCCAATTTGAAAGAAGGCGACTGGAGGCGTCTTCATTTAGCTGCGCCGTAGTAAATTGAATTTATTTGACAGGCTGTCTACAAGGAGAAATTCGCTTTCCATTCCGACGGATCACGTCAGTTTTGAGGGTTAAGTGATGAGAACTAAGAAAACTTGCAAGAAAATTAGTGAAGGGAATCGAGGAGTTGAGTTATTTTTTAATGGTAAAGAATTGGTCCACACTGTGCCCCTAGAGTGGATAAAGTTTGTAAACAACCTTTCTCTACTTTTCTACAATGGGACTGGTTCTTAAGGGCTACTATCTAAACATCGCGTAAGGGGGTTTGCTAACACACTTTCTGCTTAAGGATGTTGGCTTGGTTTTGTACTGAAGTAATCACTTATTTGATCACCAACGGTTGATTACAGGATGTTGTTTGAACACTATGCTCTTAAGTTTTTTGGAATGATAAAAAACAGTAACCATACAGATATTAAACCTTCTATTAAAGGAGTACTGATTAGAGATGATTCGTCAGAACCTTCTTACTGAAACGGGCTTATAGGTTTGGTTGGATTATTCACGTAACAGTATTTTTAGGGTTCCGTACCCAAAGGGTAAAACGGCACCCTATTACTAAGACTTCGCTGTCCGTCCGTCTGTCTGTCTGTCTGTCTGTCTATCTGTGCGTCTGCCACCAGGCTCTCTCTCATTAACCGTGATAGTTAGACAGTTGCGATTTTCACAGATTATATATGTCTGTTGTTTATTTTCTCGTCTTTATGGCAGAGAAGATGACCTTTAAAAATGTTGTTCGCGTTTTTTTAGATGTCTTATTTCAAAATGCCTAGCGAGTGTCAGTCAACTCGCTACCGCCTATCGATAACGACAAAAACTTTATGCTCCCGAAGACTTCAAATTTTTTCTACTAATTTAATGTCTTCTTTTTACGATATGTTATCATTCCGAGAAAGAAGCCTAGCGTCGTCTACGGGATTGTTACGAAGTTTCTCAACAAGTAATATAAAAATGTATGGGCAATTAGAAAAAGTATAATGTGATGTAGGAACTCGAGGAAACCCTGGAGAGGAAATGCTATCCTGGTACTTCTGGTATACATATGTTAGCTTGAAAAACACCGTTGTTTCTCTATTAAAATAAGTGCGACTTCTACTTTGAAACACCATTGTTTCTCTAATAAGTGCCAGTTTCGAAAAAATGAGAAAAACATTATCAGTGAGTGGTCTTCCCAGCCACAGTTTCGTTTGTGGTGATTAATTACACTTTTGTCGCTAGCTGTACTTACAATATATTTTGGCATGCGGGACGAATATGGACAATGGTTATCGTGCGGGACGAATATGGACAATGATTATCGTGCGGGACGAATAAAAACCGGGACGAATATTATTATGGCATAGGAGTATATCAGAAAATTAATTACGAAAATTCTGGAGTTAAGAGTCCAATTTCGATTCTACATAGGAATTATGCAGGCGCTTAGGAGCTAATTTCTTTCCTCGTACAAGTTTACGTTATGTTTACTAAATAAATTAAGGTTTTAACACAAAAAGATATAGCATACCTAATAACTTTACTAATTAAGTTTTAGTTGTAAAATATGTTTTTTGTTGACGAGTTTTTGTGAAAGCGTAAATCAGTAAGTAGGTACCTACTACTAGGAAACCAAATGAGTCCAATCGCCATCAAACTACCATCATTGGTCCGTTTGTAGCTTTACCAGATATAATATTATCTAATATAAATAAAAAACAGTTTTGGCATAATATTGAATTTCTTTTATTGACACAGATTTGAAAATTACTCTTCCCTCTAAATCTTTACGAGTGACGACACAATTTATTGGTCGACTTTCTATAGAATTTATATTCAATTATTTTCTATCGCCTCAAGATCCGCACACAAAGAGCCGTAACCTAACAATTTAATTACCAAATTGATAACTCAATTAATACAGTAAGTAATAAAGTAAGTTAAGTGGCTATACATGTATATTATTTTCACCTTTGAAAATGTTTGATATAATTTATAATTTTAAGGAAATTCCATTTCATGGAATATAAATTATTATTGAAGGTCGAAAGTTTGATTTTTATATTTTAGTCCTTTATTACCGTCCATCAATGCAAATCTACAAAGACAAGTTAAAGTGTAGCCGCATTATGTCTTTATAGCTTACAATTTAAGGTTCAGGTTGTTGATTTAAGCCATGACACCACAGGATCATGGTACATTTAATCAATATAATATCGGATGGCCACTGGAATTTTAACCTGATATGAGAAAGGTATCTTGTCATAATTTTTATTCAGTGAGATGGAATAATTCTACTGATGATATATAGGCTAAAGTTTGTGAGTATGTTTGTATGTTTACTACTTCATTTAGACCAGCTGGATATTGTCGAAATTTGCTATGGAGGTATTCACTCTGGATTAACACATATTATGCTACTTTAAATCGTTTAGTCGACATTTGACAGATTCTAATTCCGAAAATAGGTACACCGCTGGGCGTAGCGAGTTAGAAATAAATAAAAACGAGAAACATTAAAACCTTACGAAAGCTGGCATCCATGAGACATGATGCCAAGAACATGGTTGCATTTACACAATAGCAGTAGCTCTAATATATTGCTATAAGTACAAATGTTAAAGTTTATTCGGAAAATCAATATGGCGGCATAAAAGCGCCACATTGATTTTCTAGAGAATTCGTAATGCACCACTAGGTTATTTTATAAGATTTGGCAAAGAAGCATAAAACATACCCCAAAAAAATATAACTCCCTTTCTATGGTCAGTGAGGTAATATGCCCGCCCAGGTGTCTGTTTGCATAACCTATATTCATGAAATTATTGTAATACATAGGCATGAAATCTTCGTAACTTTTAATATGAAATTGCCTCTCGGCTCGGCTGCGGCAAGCTTTACCGAATTTGAATTGCCACTATAAAGTCGAGATAGCCGCAAGTATGCGGAAGTTTGAATATTGTTTATTTATAATACATATATCGTGGTCGCCATTTTGACGGCAGCCATCTTGTTTGCCGTTAAGCCCGGGAAATTCAGGAATATTGGAGTGATTTGAAGCAATATTGAATAGGGATTTTTGAGCATAAATGTAATGGTAATGGATTTAGTGTTAATATTTGGAAATGGGATGGAATATTTGAAAACATTTCAATATTCAATAGTTTAATGCAACATATTATGACATTTATTTTACGTACAAGTTTTACATTGTTTACGATAGGTGTCGCCACTAGGATCTATAGGTACATCTATATTTTGATACATACAGACTAAACACTAAGTATAACATTTATACATGGAGGCTGTAGTAAGATTTTCCTTCTAATAATATATTTATCTTTTAAATGGTTCATTTTCTATTGTTTTTATTGTGTCCGGGATGTTATTGTACATTTTTACATTTGGACCCGAACTATGCATTTTCAATTTGGAAGATGGCAGGATGTTTATATTTATACCTAGTTTGGTTTCTCAGTGATAGGTCTACTCTTTACGAAGAACTGGGGTGATTTCCTTACAAACCTACAAACTTACTTTTACAGAACATTATTAAAGTATTTTTAGTTTCTAATTTTTTATACAGTTTTTCTGGCGTTATATTTGAATTGAATTGTCGTTTTTCAAGCCTGACTTTCAACGTTGATTAAGGTGATAATGATGAAAAATACGAACGTTGTATTTTTAGAACCTACAGCGACTTTATTAACATCAAAATCCGTTCAGCCGTTTTAGGCTGGTAACATACAAACATTCCCATTTATAATACTAGCAGGGTTAGGAGCAGCAGCCACACTATCTGTAGTACTAAGGCATGGTACTTCTTGACAGATTATGGACTTTCCAATAGCCATCTGGACTCTTCATGTCACAACTTAAGGCACTTCTAGGCAAGGGTGTACCATTATCGACCACACCGTCACTTGGCATCAAATTAATGATCAAGGGGAGCTTATTCAATATTTAAAAAAATATGGTCCTTCAAGCCGGATTCTTTTAAAATCAATTTTTTACTATTCTACGGTACCTATCAAAAATAAAGCCCGTATATTATAAGCTCACAAATCCGCCTGCCATATTCGTTAGTGTCAAACATAAAGCACCACGTAATAAGCCATCCCAAATTTGGTCGTACAAGGATTTGTGTTACGGATCATCAAAATGAATATTTATCGCTTATCTACTGTGTATATTGCCTGTATCCGTATATTTTACGAGGCGATGTCGCTGAGATAGGGAAATGGCGTTCGTAAAGGTTCAGATAGGGCGACGATGAACGCATGACGGCGGCGATCTGAAGAAACACACAACAGGCACGTCTCTCTCTCCTTCGGGCAGCCAGATATCTTTCCACTCGCTACGATCCCGACACACCTCTTGAGAAGAAGAGAGAAGAAAATACGAAGTGAAATAAATATACTTACATCGCGTTGCAATTAACAGGATATGAAAAAAAAGAAAAGAAAGAAATTAAATGGTATATTAATTAAAGCTTAAATAATTAATTAAAAAACTTATGCGATCTTGGTACAACAATGTCGCTTATGTACTCGTAGGGCAAAAGGGGTATGTGCAGGCAGAGCGCTGTTTTTCAACCTTATACCTGTTGAAGTTCTTAAGCTTTCGCGAACTGAATACATGTAAGTAAATTAGTATTTAAACGGGTCTAATTCGCGCACAAACTAATATCAAAATATATAATCGACGTCATACGTCGAGGTAATTACATTCTTAGGTAAATAACACAATTTTCCACTGACATTGCTCGTCAATGCTTTTTTTTTCTTGTATCTTTTACATTTTGTTTCCATTTATTTTAAGGTTCTTTTGTTACAATCAGACTCTCACAATGGTTTCTTAATAATACTATTACTAGTATGTAGTTGAGGTTATGCGGGTTATTATGTAACATTATATAACACTAGCTGCGCCCCGCGGTTTCACCCGCGTTTGGATAATATACGATATATATCTTTATGAATTGTAGCCTATGTGTTATTCTGATATGTAAGCTATATTACTGTGAAGTTTCATCAAAATCCAAAAAGTAACAAACATCCATCCATCCATACTTACAAACTTTCACGTTTATAATATTAGTAGGAATATTAGTAGGATGTAGAGATTAGATACCTAGATTAGATAATATGGTGGACAGATATGAAAGGAAAACCGCACATAGCATAAGAAAAGAGTATGGTGTGGCCGAGGATCGAGCCCGGTATCGTGAGATACCACACAAAGTGCTCGACCACCATCACTTAAGTACTCAATATAATAAAATCAGCTTAAAAGCTCTTTTCATTTCGTATTGCAACAAAGTGAAATCAGCTTTGTTACGAGCCTAGCCTAGGTTTCTGAATGCGGGTTTGTTTGCGTATAGTAAGAAAGTAGATTTATATAGGAATCATTATTGTGTGTAACTCTTTTTGGGTTTACTGGGAATTTCGTTTCGGGATATCCCAACTTCTAGTTAAGTTGGTGTTAAGTTGGTTCTAGTTAAGCGGTATCTTTTTTTTGACAATGCTATAAAAAGCTTGACCAATTTTGATACAATTTAGATGTTCGATTAAATTTTACGACGTATAAGCCACTAACCAGACAAGGCCCATTTGGAAAATCGATATAAAATGTGGGTAAAAAACCTGTTGTTTTTCTATATAAAGCTCTGTAAGAGTGTTCTATGTCTATTTATTTGTATGTCTGTATAATTGGGTCATAATTTTGCAAAGCGTGACGTGCGTAACGTCACGTTTACTAGTAAGTATTAACTTACTTACTGTCATTTAAAACAATAATTGTACAGAATGTTCACAAAGCTCCACTTTATTAACAGTAACGATTTTGCCAGCTTCATTCCGCGATTTTAATCGGGATATTTCGCCCGGGATTTCGACAAATATTATACTTGCCCTAGATCGCCGCTGTTTCGTAGAGAGCAAAGCAAGCGGAGCCGGGAGGCAAACAATATAGCAAGCACGAGGCAGGCTGGTGTTGTAGTGTGATTAGATAGTTTTAAAGCCTATTTTTATACAGTTTTAGAGTGGAGCGTAGTGTTTGTATGTTCGTTTAAAAAAACTTACTTTCAAAACTAAAAGCTTGACTACCCGCAAAATAAGTAAGCGTATACTGGACCAGTCTTTAAATTACTTTAGTCTTATCTCTAACAAGTTCTACGAAACAACTCCTAATTGGAGAGCAATTAAGACGAATCATGCATCAAATATTCCAGACTTTAATTCGTTTTTCTTCTAGAAAATTACGTGTAAACAATAAGGGTGGAAACCCATTATAATACAAATGCAGCGCCATAGCATGTCGGTCCGCCGTAGTGGCACCCGTGCTCCAGTCTGTTATTACAGTTAATGACTTCAAAACCATCACGACGTTCGCATAGTTAAATTATTACATTAGTCAGTAGTCAAGGTTCACTCAAATTGGTTTTCGGTACTTCAATACAGTTGCTGAAAAGGCTGCCATTTAGCGCTTCATGGGCTAAATCTAGCGCTTTTTGCTATGTTTGATATACGAGCTAGAACACCTATAAAAATCTAGTGGAATTTAGCGCTTCTTTGATTCGCTAATTTCGCTAATATCGCGTTTAGCGCCACGTCGGCTTTTTACGGTAGGTACGTCTCTATCTTGCATTGTCGGCGGCGGTTGGCAACACTTATTCCGAGACTTTACTAATACAATATTAGTGATACGTTAAAACAAGACACATCACGAGGCAATCGATCACGAGTTTCATCTATTTTGTCAAAGTTTATGTACTGATGTTCTTATATTATTCTCTATCGCCATAACCGCGATAATTGCATGTTACAGGTTATCTGATAACGTGGCATGTAAGGAAGTTTCGTCCGACAATATTATGATGAAGTCTATTGGGGAAATGTTCTTTAACAAGTTTCCTTAGTAGTCCATATAACATGCACTACATGACTCTTACCCCCAGTTACTGAAACGTCAGTCAACTTTGACTACAGATTAATTCTATTGCCGTCCTTGTCATTTGTTTATAGTCAGATAGAGGCAACGATGGTTTTAATCTACTGTCAAAGCCAACAAACGTTCTAGAAACCGGGGGTAAGCCACAGAGTAGGTACTTTAATATATAGGGGCTCTTGGCTATATATTTTCATCATCATCAGCCTGAAGAAGTCCACTGCTGGACATAGGCCTCCCCTATACAATTATACATTTCCAGGAAGAACGATTTTGAGTCCTTTCCATCCACCAACTTCCCGCGATCTTAACAATGTCAATGGCTATATATACTACAAGTGAAATAATGGTAAGCAACTCACCGGGACTTTTTAATTAGTATTTAAACGGGTCTAATTCGCGCATAAACAAATATCAAAATATATATTTTTGACATACCTCGACGTTTCGACCGTGTTACATCGACCGTGGTCACGAGAAGAACGGTCGCCGGTCATGGTCACCGGGACGCCACCGTCATTTTTGTAGGTGTTACCTTATAATGCCTTAACCAGTCTTATGTTTAATCTTTAAGATCCTGACAAATTAAAACAAAAAAATCTATTGTTTGTGGTAGTTAGCGACAGGGGGTTAAGTCAACAATTTTTTTTACTAAGGCTGCGAGCGCTTGAACTGCTAGTTTTTGTTTGTTTTTATTTATTGGACAAAAGTGTTAATTATATTAGGAAATGTAAGTTCCCAATCGCTTCCTGTATAAAAAGCCTCATTTATTGGTATAATTTTCACGTGGTGGAATCTCTCAGTAGGTGACAAGTAACGATGCGATTTAGTGACATCTATGTGTTTTTTTTATCAAGCCAATTAATCGCGTTTCTGTATCCCAATCTTAGTCTAAGTTGTATGATCAATATTAACAAAAAATCTCGTAATTTAATTGGTTTCCTGGGCTAAAAAACTTCGAAATTGAGTAAACCTCGCCTTAAGTGACGATGTGGATGAAAGTGATAAACACCGTTAAGCTTAGAAGCTTAGTGTCTCACTTATGTAACATTATTTAATCTTTAGTTATTTTTTTCGTTTAAACAGAACGCGTGAAGCGATGGATATCACGCGTTTAAACACGTTTATGTCATGTTGGCACATAGAATTCAATTCTCATTTGAATTAGTTTAGGCTCGTGTGAGCGCTGATTTATTGAAGTAAGAAAAAGTCTTTTACTAATCTTTTAAGTCATACCATACGATAACAGAGTGTGATAAGAAAGGAATCAGGCTGTTATTAGAAATGCGAATATTTGTGTATGTGTTTGTTTGTTTACGCTGCAACAGCTGAACATGTCCTGTTGGCGAAAACATACTTCACTTTTACGGCCACGTGTGAAAAGCGTAAACAGATCACAAATTAATAAGTAATACCACGAAAGAGAGACAAGTGGAAGTGTGAAGTGGGCGGAGAGCGCGTGCCATATACTTATAACATATGACTTGTAGCTCAAAACCAACGCCAGTTTTGCCACACATACTATGTGATGCTCCACGTCGGCTACACATGCCTTCTGTGCAGTTTTAGAGCCTATTCAGATTTGTTAACACATGGCACATTTTCAAGTAAACGAGAGTTGCCTTATAAACCTTTATTGATATAATAACTTTAACAACATATTAAGATAACTAGTTGGTGCCCGCGACTTCGTCTGCACAGGATTAGTATTTAGAGCAGCTTATAATTATTAGCGCGACGTAGAAAATAACTAACGTTATGACATTAAAATCACACATTTTTATGGTTCACTAATTTGGCTATAATGGCTTACACATAAGATATAGATATTTACTGTGGCGGGCTTTTTTGTAAAACTATTTAAGATAAACATTTCCATCATACATTACATATGTACCTACCTATAGCTCTAGCGGTTTTGGCAGCGCACGCCTGAATAGCGCGAAGATGGTAGATTTTTTTCCTACTTACTTGACACTTATCGTCATATTTTAGACAATTCACACAATAGCTGTATAAATTGTAGCCTATGTGTTATTCTGATGTATAAGCTATATTATTGTAAAGTTTCATTAAAATCCATTCAGTAGTTTTTACGTGAAAGAGTAACAAACATCCATCCATCCATCCATCCATCCATTCATCCATCCATCCATCCATCCATACTTACAAACTTTCGCGTTTATAATATTAGTAAGATTAATTAAAATCAGACACTTTTTACCTCAGAACCGTGGGTGAAACCGCTGGGAACAGTTAGTTCTTGGAAAGATTTTAAATCTCCGCCACAAACGTGTAAATCACAAACAAAACTTTCTCAGGTGAGATTTGTCTCCCAAAAGTTGGTGTCTTCGGGCGTTACTTAGCCGAAACAAATGGATAAAGAGGTCCTTCATTTCCCACGTTATTGTCAAGATTGGTTGAGAGTTTTTGAATTCTATGCAAGTTGCTCAAAGTTACGACTAGAGGGCACTATTTTAAACAGTAAGTTTTATTTCGTTCCGGGCGTTGTATTAACGGCAGGTTCTTAATTAATTAATTAAGATACAATATTACGAGTAGGTATATTATTAAGTATTGTAATTGATTAGTGGTAACAATGTTAAAATACCTATTGCGAATGTCTGCCGTGTTATGAAGTTTATTGCCTACTTACATACAATAAACGCTTTGAGTTCAGAGTTATTGCTGTAAAAAAGTAAGCTTAGTTATTATAAAGATGTTCCTGATTGTGGTTTCTGTAAAAATATGTATTTTTCACGTTTAACTAATATAAAAGACGTTCTCTAGAGAGAGATAGATAGATAAAGATCTCTTTATTGACACGAAAGGTGTCGCATTCACACGTTTAACAATGAATAGTACACAGCTAACTCGATCACACTCAAATTCAAGCCAAAACAAACAATGCCTCCCCGCCCATATTTCACAAAGCCAACACCTAGTATAATTATAAAGGGTGCTCAAAGTTGCCGGTGGCCAACGACGCGTGCACTGCTTTGTCCCGACCACGGTCCGACGCGCCGGTTGTTGCCAACTTTGTGATGAGAACTAGTTTTTTGAACATGCTGTATGTGAGTTGAGTAGCGAGTATTAGTATACGTTTTGAAAGTTTTAATATCAGAAAATCCGGAAAGGTAGTAAATTTTGTTGAACTAATATAAATATGAGAATATAAAAAAAATATCCAAAGCGCTACAAACCGGAAAATTCCTAAACATGTTGGTATGTCAACTAAAACTTAAGCACAAGTTTCAACCAACTGCACAATAGTTGAACCATCGACTCTAAGAGCTATTTACCGCACTAACATTGTCCTACAACACAAAAAGGTAGTAAGACATTACAATAAATTCTCACATGACGAGTCTCATAAGGTAACGCTATAAAAGGGACGTAACACGTGTCTTAGACAGGGTTGTCACGTATATGTAACAATAAACATTAATGGTGAATCCCTTGAGGCAAAATTAATAAAAAAAAAAACTTCTTAACTTATTTCTAGTAAGGTTTTAATTAAATATCAATGCCTAATTGACATGACGTTATTTTTTTCATTTTAGGCCTGAATTAAAATACCAGTTTTGAATATTATTAAAAAAAATGCATTTGCCACGTAACCAAAATACAGAAATTATGATTTTTTTTTAACTTAATAAAAACAAATTATAACTTTTCTGTAGTTCCAAAAAGCTAGGTCAAACACAAAAATATATTTTTTTTAATTTTACATGCATTAGATTTTAAATTTATTTTTTCTAAATAAGGGACTTATTCCAGCTTGCAAGCGTGTGACAGCCCCAGTGTTGACACAGATGATGTATAGTGCTGTTCGCAAGATGGATTGGCTAGCGTTTGGAAATGGTTTTCGGAAGACGTTTCAGCAAATAGGAAAGATAATAAACGAGTATTAAAGTGAAAGTTTTTGTCCCTACAATAGTCTACCTCTCAGCCTTTAGTTATAAACAAAAAAGTATTAATACAATGTTCTAGGCTTTAAGCTACCTTTGTTATTTCTTAATTGTATTTTTTAGTTATTTGTTTGTTCTATTAATAACTACTCAGTTCAATGAAGTCTTCAAACTGTGCATTTTTTAATAAATCACAATACAACTCTGTAGTATCTGCAGAAAATATACCTATCTCTAATTATTTTTTAGTCTTGGTGACAGCCCTAATTGTCGTACAGTCACGAACAATTTACGAGGCGACAATCAGGACGTAAGGCGCAATTACAACTTGTTCACGTGCCGGGGGAGGTTAGTCCTATACTAACAATCGACGAGTGGAGAGACCCGTGTATTGACTACCCTTAGGAGGCTAACCCCCAGTTTCTGAAACGTCAGTCAACGTTGACAACAGATTAATTCTATTGCCATCCTTGTTGTTTGTTTAGTGTTAGATAGAGACAACGACAGTTTTAATCTACTGTCAAAACCAACTGGCGTTCTAGAAACCGGGGGTTAGGCTCAGTGTCAATTCTCGTAATTTCACAATAAGTTGAACGAAAGTTGACCAAAATGAGATTGGATTATGACTAGACTGAGAATTCGTATTCTGCTCCCATAAATTTACAACTTCATCTCGGTATAATCAACTTACGATCTAGTTACAGTTAAGTCAACCCATTGTCTATGACATATAACGTAAATATTCACGGTACTTGAAACATATGCCCATTTAGGCTAAAACAGACGAAACCATAGATAAAATAGGAAAAAACTGAACGCAATGTCAATGTCATTTGTATTTTGACACTTCAAACTTCAAATTGTTCAAATTAATTGTCGAACTAAGTAGTAGGTAGGTAGGTACCTACTTAGGCATTATGTTATGCAAAACAAACAACCAAGCAAGTCACAAGGTGTTGGTTTATATTTTTGAAATAGTTTGGTTGAACCAGCTAACTGCGACTCGCCAATTGGAGCTCCCTACTACTCCAAAGATCAAAGATCATGTCAATGAGTTTAATCATTACACAGATATGTCTTCGAACAAAAGTCAAATCAAAGTAAATAGGTATGTAATGAAAACCATGGAAATAGAATAAAATAGAAAATAATTTATTTACATAATAGATAGGTAGGTACAAAATTATTAGATAACAACTATTATCAACTATTATCAAATAATTAACAACTATTTTTTTCCTCCACTGCTGTGCACGGTCTCCCTTCACTTCTGTGAGGAGGATTAGGCCATAATACCTACTCCACAATACACAGTCCAGAGTGGTGGGTCACATTAATTTAATTCCTGTTTCTATTGGCCCACAGATTTGGATCAGTGCATGCGTGCAGCGGCAGTGGTGGCAGCCTGCGTTGGGGGTGCCAGGATAAGTTTCTTCATGCAGCGCTATCAAATGGCACCTGCAAAAATGAAATAATTACTATTGTTAACTATTTTTGTGGTATTAATAAACATTTATAAGCTATACAAATTAGTATTAATTATCTTTAGGGGTTCTTTACTATTACTCCTACAATTAGTAATCATTATTTAGTAGCCAACCTGAATCTCGCCTTGAGCACTGCTATCATCCTCTCCACGCTTCGGTGCCCTCTTTAACCACTCTGGAAACACTCGGTGGCACCAGTGTGTGCTATGCTCTCTCGCTTGCCATAGATTGGTAAGCCCCGCTGCAAAAAATGCAAGTACAATCATAACCTAGAAAAAGTCAATAGAAAATGCTATTTTTACACCGCTACATATACAAGGTAGGTAGGTACCTACTTACAAAAGGAAGGGAGAACAATGAAGTGTAAATCATGAATGGTAGTTACCTAACTAGTTAGTAAGTAGGTATACTATACTGAGGAAGATAAAGTGCTTATAAAGACTTACTTTTTGGCTACAGCATTCAACCCATCTCCTCAAATTGTCTCTCTCGGGGTGTGGGGGTTTAGCTCTTTAATGAGATTTATGGTGAGCGGCTTTGTAAGGCGGTAGGTTTTAACTTTTCACGAACTCGCGGTTGCTTATTGCAAACGCATTTTCATCGAGTCGACGGCGGTACCCAACCGTTCGACGCGTATTTCCCTTGCCGCTGCACCGCCTTCTCACTGAGCGGTACGCAAAAACAGCCACTCCAAGCCGTAAAACCACTCATTTTTAAATTTATTGTCGAAAACACAACTACAAAACATAGAAAATTGTAACTTTGTCTCAATCTCATTTCAGTCCACTCAAAGTCAACTTATAATCTCATATTTGACGTTTATTCAAATACGAGAATACCAAATTGTAGTCAACTTCCAGTGCCTTCAACTCATTTTTGTTACTAGAATACCATTTTAGCGTTCGGTTACATTACGATATCATTTCGATCAAGCGAAAGTTAAATGTCACTTTTCAATTTACGAGAATACGATTTTAGACTTTAATGAGATTATAAGTTGATCGGAACTAGATTTTGAACATATTAAATTACCAGAATTGGCCCTCATCTCACCGGTAGCGTATCGGCTAGTTTTACTGCGAAACCATTTTCGACTTTGTATCTATCAAGAAAATGCGTAGTATCGATTGTAAGGCTTGCGTAAGTTGCACAAGTCTTCGTAGCGATGGCGTGCGTCGGGCAACTGCCGATATAGGCACTGCCAGCCACTGCTGCTACAGTGTGAATTGAGCCTAATTTGGTCGCCTAAATATGGCCATGGTTAGTCCGGTTACCGAAATTCCCATATCAGCAGACCGCACGAGTACTTTATCGCATTAAATCGAATGATCGACGCGCAATTTGGTTGTCGGACCCGATTTGCATCCGAATGAAGGTTAATTGATATCTCGGGCCTCGGCTATAGTTTGTGTAAAGGATGGAGTGAGATTTAATTGTTTTTTCAGCGCAAATTAATATTTAAATGTAATTTGGACGAGCCTCGACGCTTCAAAACAAAAATGTTGAAATTTAAAATCGATTTATCGTATTCGGTTAGAAATAATGAATTAATGCAATATATCTACCGACCCAAAATAAAAAAAGTTTCCTGCAAATACTCACCCAATGTCAAAGTGAGTTAAGAATTTAACTGATAAATGGGGAATCCGAAACAGCAAATGGAAAGGGCCCAATAAATAAATCCGTACGCTTGTATCGAAACAATTGAGCTACCGATGGGATTCTTAGCAACATACAAACAGTAAGGAGAATCCAAGATACCAGACACGTGGCCTGAGTGTGACTTTTTGCGGGAGGCTTACGCGCTCGACATTACGTGCGCTTTGTATGAAAATCCTGTACAGCGCCCCTAGCGGCGCGTTTATGAACGAAAGCACAGATAGCTAGATCTTCATACACAGCGCTTGTTGACGCGTACTATGTGGAGCGCGTAAAAACTCATACTATGCACAATGTTTTGCTTCCATAAGACGTTTTTACTAAGTGTTTATTTGACTTACTATAAAATATCTTAGACTGATATACTTAGAATCAGCTCCCGTTGTTCAATTGAAATGTTGCATCAGGTCTGATGACAATACAATATGGTGATAGCGAGCTGATATGATAGTCGTACTTACTAGAAAGTTAAAAATGGAATTTTTTGTCACTTACATTGGATTAATGGTATTTGTGTTCTTTTCGATCAGCTTGCTGCTGCAAAATTAAAACCGTAATTTATATAAGCTTGTCATTTACAATAAAATTTATTGCGTATTTATAATAATAATTGACTCGATATCGCCATTTCTTACAGTAGCCTTACTGTTTAATGATACATAGCGTCTACTTACATAAATAATGCTGTCTGGGGGTGAATTATTGCTATATTTTGTGTGAACAAATATTTGGAGAAGATTTTTAAAACAATTACATTTTGTTAATTTTTTGAAACTTCTTTGTTATGGCGAAACCTTGCGTTTTGAGCTAACAGTTTCTAACACTCGTACACTCTACTAAAACAATACCACACATGATAGCAGAAGAAGCCAAACCTTGAGAAAAAAATGCATGTTCAACAGCACTTCCCGTTTTCCGTCAAACCTCCGATGTTGTCAGACTCGTTCAAACCCCTCTCGGCAACCGTTCAGTCTAAACCCTCTGTAAAACTTTAAAATCTGTGTAAGTCTGAAAGTGGCAGATAAAGTCTGTGCAAGTTTGCAACTGGCAGTGAACTTCTGTGGGAGCCCCCACCTGGCGATTGAAGGATTAACTTCTTATATGGAAGTTGCCCCGATCGGGAACCGTGGCTACAAGTTGTTGAATGATACTACGGTAGGCTTAGAAGAATACCGCAGAGAAGGATAATTTCATACTTAGTTTCACTCAAAAGTGAAGCCTTTTCTCTATCAATGTGTGCATCAGTGACATGTATTTATTTTCTCCAACACGCACACAAGCGCAGTTGTAATATCACATGTGAGTTGCTATTTAGTCCAATAATAGGGATTTAGAATTAATATTTACCATAAAAGGTTTCATTTTGAACAATGGCGAGTCGTCGAAAGACTAAAACCGGCTGGCAAGTATACGGTTTCAGTGAGGAATTACGTAGGTCATGGGCTTGACTTAAGTACTTGAAAGTTGTAAACGCGGTGGTAACAAAACGTAAACATGCGCTTCACAATCCAACAACAGTTCAATTTCTTGTTTCTTCCACTAAAATTAGCATACAATTGGTTTGTTTATAATTTATAGACAAGATCAGAACAGGGTAAGACAGGGGCGCGTGGCGTTGGTCGTCCGGCAGCAAGATGGATTGACGATTATAACTAAGATCGCGGGTCGAATCTGGATTCGCTTCGTGCAGGACTTGACGAATGGCTTGGAAAGAGAGAGGCATATATACCCAACAGTGGGATGAAAAAGGTTGCAGTGACGATGAGACAAGATCAGATTTAAAAGTGACATACTCGTAAAGTCAAATACACTATCGGCCGAAATTAATAATCAATCCAATCCAAATTTTGCTGTAATTCGGATTGGATTGGGTTGGAAATTTAATGTGGGATTGATATCACAATTCATTTTTAGGGTCAAACGTGCCAATAACCGATCCGTGGATTGTTGGTTTATAAAGGCACGCAGATTGGAGATCTATTGAACGATAGGCAGCAATCCAAGATCGATTTCAATCTTGGATAGGAGATACAATATTAATTTCTGCTGTATGTCGTGCACGTAAGAATTTACCATCTACGTATCTCGTATTTTTTCTCAATTGTTTACAATACCTTCTATTGTGAGCACGAACTGTGAATCAAAACTCTTATACCACATAATTCTACCGCTCGTCTAGACTAAAAAGAATCGGTAAAGCTAACTCCACCGACGTGATACAATTATTTACTAATCGTTGCACCAATCCGTGTGCGGAACCTTTTCAATGGCGAACCGTCACGAGCTTGTTACTAGTGATGCGGTAAAATAGTTCTATGAACTGATGGTATAGTTTAATTTAATGATTTTCACCTATACTACTGAACTACTCGTATACATACGTAGTGCACTAGAGTAAAATTTCAGTAGTCATAAACGAAGGCGTTAGCTGTACTAAATAGGTACTTAATACTATGTATACTTACATGGAAGGCTCAAATGCGGTCAATGCCTTTTCAAGGGAGTTGCCATATCATGGCTATCACAACCATTGGCTTGATTAGAGACTACTTTATAAACGGCTTAGACCTCCATAACTAAGGAACCAGTACGCTCAGTGAGGAGATGATGCGTTTGAAATTTGACAATTTATAAAATCGTATTATTCTTTTATAATAATAATAATAATTCAGCCTGTAACTGTCCCACTGCTGGGCAAAGGCCTCCCCTCACTATCGTGAGGAGGGTTAGGCCATAATCCACCACGGGGGCCTAGTCCGGATTGGATTATTCTTTTATTTTTTATTAATTACACCTAGACTTGTGTTTAGCCAATACCTCACGGCTTTACAAACATTAATGCAAGAACACCGGGAGTGGCCTAAGTTCGTATATTTAATACACAAAATTACTGCCGGATACTAGTCTAGAAGTGAAGTTCCCAACGTCATTATTTTAGAACGAGGATTCTCTTCGCCATCCAACAATCAGATCAATCAAACCAACATCTAGACGTATTATAGACCCTTGCGGCACAGCTATTTGGTTTAGCTCCTCCGTCTGTTAAGTCGGTAAAAAAATAATCTTAAAACGAACTAGATCTAAGAACTATTATTCAACATCCCATCCCTAGCCCGTACGTGTCTAGACTCGCGATTGTCGCCCTACCCACTTTCGAACTGATGAAAATTCCAGCGCTCTCCTTGTTGTTCCGTATCGCTCTATATTCTCTTATTTTATATCAATTTCAGAGAACAATAGCTGTGGAGCGTTCTCGAGATATATTTTATTTTCTAAAATGACGTTTGCTATCACGTTTACTGGAGGAGGAATGAGATGAGAGACAAAGTGTCTTGGATTGTTTCAGTTTCAGAAATAGCGTTACTATAATAATATGTGAAGCTTGCACTTTATGCATTCGGTACTTAATATTTACAAAACGACGATTCACAAAGCGACAAATAAATTAATAGCGTATGTAAGTAGGATGTATTTTTCATTCGATGAAAGAAAACAAGTGAAATTACATTTTAAAAAACACAACCTACAAATAAACAAAAAAAGCTTAAAAACCTCAACCTTAATAGTAGTTTGTTTTACAAGGGCAGAAAACGACTCATAAATTACTCGATGTTTTGCCTCACGAGCGTAGCGAGTGTGGCACATAGAATCGAGTATGAGTGAGTCGTTTGACGCCCGCGTAAACACAAAATTTTTCACACAGAGGTTGCGAGAAATATAATAAGTAGGTATACAATAAAAAGAGCTAAGAATATTTCACAAATAGTCACGTTCACTTTCAAATAAATCAATAATCAAATTCAATCTTTTAAAACCAATTTGCACTGTTGTCAATGTTCTACACACACCTACCTACAGATTATAGGCGGCAAATACAAACTTTTTAAAATTATCTAATGCTCGCAAACGCACACGTACACATAGCATACATCCTATGATTGCCAAATAAGTGGACGAGAATTAACTTTCATTTTAAAAAAGTAAACTGTTTAGGCTTCGCACGGTTTGTACATTAAAATACTCTTCTTTTTTTTCTAAGTAATTATGTCAAAATGGAAAATTGAAAAGTCGAATCTTCAGCCTGTTGATAATAGCGAGTATAAATTAAAAAAAAACTACTTTTACTCCCTAGTGCGCAACAACCTCGTTTGCTATCGCTAAGCTGAGCTAATCTGACACCTTTTTTGAGCATGAGGTGTGAAAAAATTATTATGTATGTAAGTAAAGTGTTCTTATCAATATTCGTGTTTTAATAGGGTAGTGTTTCACCACTATTTCACGTAGGTTATAATAATCGTCACCGTAACATCCCGATAGGGGTTTTGGCAACAGATTTTCTACTTAATATCTAGCGAAGCGGACATATTAGTCCCTCACCACGAAGAAAAGTTTAATTTGTGTTTTTAAATTCATTCAAGTAATAAAAATGCCATAGATGTTCCCTTCTAAAATCCGGTATTCGAAGCTACGTCCAGCTATTTTAAAATAAAAACTTTCTGCCAAGTTGTCACATTTATTATTCAGAACAGTCCGCGAAGTAGAAACAACGGTCTCTCAAAATGGTAGCTTGGACAAAGGCGAGAAGTTCGCGCTTCTTTCATCAAAGTTTCAGGCTGAAAGTTACGATGTTGTCGTAATCAAGAATGTTATTTTAACCTAAAACATGGTCTGTAATCATGCCCTAACCGTCCATCGATGATGATGATTAAGGGTCCATTAATGATGATGATGTAGGGCCCATCAATGATGATGATGAACCGTCCATCAATGATTTTGGTGGAGGGTTTGTCAAACCAATTCTCGGACATGTTGGTGACTAAAGACTAATTTTCTTCGCCGAATAAGTGAGTAATCATTAATGTATTCAATAATGAATTATGATCAAGTTTATTTACAAGTAGAGGTACCTATGTAATAGCTAAAACCCGCAACTTCGTTCTCACCTTCGTTGTTGAATAACATAGTCCTAGCATATAATATATTCGGCAACTAAATGACTTTCCAATTTATGACTTTATTTACTACTTAAATTACTTATACATCAATTTTAATTGAATTTATTAACGATCTTTATATTTTTCATTGCTTCCCTTTTTCGCGAGATGAATGTATAAATGCTAAATAAGACTAGAAACGGCGCTAATATAGGAGCGATTCATGTATTTTAGAAGATGAAAGTTACCTGGCCGGGCCGCGCGCCACGCTGGCTCCGCGCTCACGGCAACTCGAAAACGCTAATTCATAATTATTATACTCTTACTAACGGCATCACGTGGCCTTAGCACAGATTACTAGATAGTTACTACGTAGGCTTTAGTCTGAAGCATTCAATTATTTCGACACTGTAATGACATGTCAGATTGGCCGAGCGGTCTGAGATGCTACGTTCCGTTCCTAAAGAATTATTACCGCCAGCATTACATAAATTATTACCTCCTTGACTATAATCCTATCAAATTTAGAATGCCGCACGAATTATTGGAGTCACACCTAAATAAGTTGTATTAAATTTATTTAGTGTTGGTCCCTTCTGGTATGCGCGTTTGTCAAGTCCATTTGATACAAGACATCCTCTTTAGTCCACTTCCATAATTTTCTTTTTGATATAAGTATATTTTGACAATGACAATGACGGAGTAAAAGATTTGTGCATTTAGCCAGTGTCAGGCATCCGTACTAAGATCATATAAATGCGAAACTGTGTGTGTGTGTTTGTTGGTTTTTTTTTTAGTTTTTGCCATCCTTTCACGTCTAAACGGCTGAATCAATCTTGACCAAGATTGGACCTATGAGAGGGGTATAGGCTATTTTTCGTCAGAAAAAATAGGGATCTTAGAATCTAAATAAATAGGAGTTGAAAATTTATATGGGCAATTCATAATTTCTCAAGTAGGTGATCTGACACTTCATTATTTTAGGCTCTTGATAAAATATAAAGGTTAAGACTAAGGATAGGGAAAAGGAAAGGGACAGGGACAGGGATAGAGATACAAAGACTTCAATATTTATTTTCTAAACAGTTGCTTTTTCATATATGGATGAAGTCGCGCGTAAAAGCTAGTTTTAGTAAAGTTTACTGAATCGTAGCTATGACTGTAAATTTACTTTACCACGAGGTTGTAAAAATATGGAATACTAGCTGTTTCTCGCGACTTCGTCTGCATTTAAATCGAATCCAGCTATAGTAAGAACACAATATGCGTGAACTTTGTATGCTATTGTAAATCAATCGGGCACGTCACGTCTCTGTCAATATCTCTATCTTCCTATTTCCTCATCGCTTTTTTCCCCAACTCCCAATATCTCATCTCCCATCCCTCATCCATCTCCGATCTCCCATCTCCTCATCTCTCCAGCTGCTGCTCTCCATCTCCCCATCTCCCCAGGTCCTCATCTTTCCTTCTCCCATATACCTACCAAATTTCATTTTCATTTTTGTTGTCTCTCTATACCTAATTTCATCGAAATCGGTCCAGCCGTTTAGCCATAAAAAGTAACAAACAAACAAACATACAAATAAACAGACAAACAGAGAAACAGTGTTACTTTCGAATTTACAGTATAATATTTGACAGTGACTAAATGCACAAATCGTGCGAAGCAAAAACATTGAAAAAACTGGCTCATAGCTGAGCAGAAAGATTACTGGAAGTGTGCTATAAATAAAACGTCAGAATATGCATCCGCCAGATCCGCCATTATGGAAAACGGAAGTTCACTACATCTTCATTTTAATATACAATCATAATCTGCTCCTTTGATTGACTCCAAACTATCATAAGAAATCCCAGTTTTATTTAAGTGAACAATCTAAAAACGCGTTTTTGCTGCTAATTTCAGTTACAGGTGGTGCAAGAATAGTCATATTAGCCATTATTCTTTACACACAATGGAGAATAAATACAAAGTAATAAAGGTTATAATAAAAGTTTAGTAATCGTCGAAGGAAGTCATTTACGGCAACTAAGTAAATAAACCAGTTGTATTGTATATCATGTAGAGATTCTGTTTGCTTAATTTTTTTGGAGAACAAACAGTAAATTCGACGAGAAAATTTTGAGGAACAGCGACATACGTCCTCTCTCTGAAACGCCGTAGCGGGTACTGAGCCGTCTAGTACGCGCTCAAACTGATCATATTCTCGTCGTTTTTATTAATTTAGAAGAACGGAATCGATTCAGTTCATTGGAAAATTCAAATTTCATTGGAAAATAAAATTGCCTTTTTTATGGTTCCAAAAAATATGATAGTTGTCGCTGAAAATGTTGAGCATTATGTGACGAAAGATTTTTTTCGGGTCCTTTCTCGTGAATTTTTTTCTCAAGATACTAGACAACTTTAGTCCAATATTATTGATTTATTAGCTAACTGAAACACTTGGCTATACACTGTATTTTTTCTGGCTTATAAATATTTGTAATTACAGCTTAACTTTTTGACAAAAAACCGCCCATTTTACGGAAGCTCGCTGCCTACAGGTCCTAAGCAAATACTGAATCCCTCCTGGGCTTGGAGCCGAAGCGAGCTCGCATCCGAGACGTGATTTTTAAACCAGAGTTGCGGAGATTTATAGCAGAGTTTATCACTTGCTTAGTGGACAGAGAAAGAATTTTAAGTCGGGTCTAAAGCTTAGTGTACACTTTGTTAAGTGTTATATGAGAATGTGGAGAAGAGAAACTCTACATAAGAATAAGATAGATAGAAACATAAGTCCTTCATTTATTTAGAAATTTGGATCACCAAAAAATATATTTAATTACACTTATAATCAAAGTGATAATAGTGTTAGTATACATATTTATTACCAGACTCCGAAATCACAATAATGTTTTTACAAGATACACTCTTGAACGTATCCGCAATGGGATCCGAACTCACAACCCTCTACTTAGCAAACGGACGTTCCCCAACTAAGCTACCACAAGCAATTGTCGTAATAGTTGATCATTTTAAAATAAACATCAATTTAGTCTCTAAATATACTTAGTCAAACATACTCGTACATGTGTCTATGGCCTTATTGGTATATTATTTTAAAGTGCTAATACATCACCGTTATCGGAATCTCTATGGTAAGTAAGTGCATTGTCTTCAGATATTCCATAGAGAGTTTGCTGGTTCCAGACAGTTATTGATTTGGCACTAAATAAATACCCTCTCCCAAATAAATCCAGAGTAAGGAGGAATAGAAATCCATACATCGCTAGAAAGCACTCGCGTGTGGGGGGACCACGGTAGGTAAGAATTTAATACGAACCTAGTATATTTGATCCAAGACAAAACTGGTTTATCTTTCGCGGCCCACACGGGACGGGTTAAGTCACTGAAATTTTATACCCCGTGTTATTTTTGTAAAGCATTATCAAAACATAGATGCAATAAAGTCTCGAGTACCTACATATTTATTTTTTAGTAATTTTCTCTGTAGTAAAAATATTTTTCATTTTTATTAGGACCATCTTTCACTTTTCACTTTTAATATTGCGTAGTTAGGCTAGATTTATCGTTCTAGCCATCTCCGCCTCAGGTTTCCATATCGTTAGAGTGGTAGAGTAAGAGCTCTCCCTCCAGGCATCATTATAGAGCCGAGTGTAGACTGACGCGACACTTTGGGACGCGGTGCTATTTCAAATTTGGATATCAAGTAGTAGTATATTATATCATCCTCAGATCCAAATTTAGTCGTAGGGCATTGAGAAAACTTGTTTGGACTACACTATTTACGTAGGTATTACATGAAAATTGAAAAAAAAAACTAAGAAGACAAAAATGCAGTTGAACAATTATTATTCCGCATCGGTGTTAAGTAAATAACTAGATAAATAGAAAAACTACATTAAATTAAAAAAAAACTTATTCTAACAAATAAGCTATAAATGAACAACGTGCCCAAAATGATGGTTGCATTACATACTGTCTCATTTTAATATCTTACTATTTTATATAGGAGTGTTAGTGTAATTTCATCATAGTGTAATTTGGTCACACGCAAAAACCAGTGTAAATCCGTCACATCTAAGCCTTGTTTTGTTTTTATTTAGATGGATAATGAGTGCAATTTGGTCACACCTATAATAGATTCACTTTAGCTTGAAAACACCACACAGTACACAAAATTAACACAATTACCAAACCAAATTCCAGTTCCGAAGACGCCAAATTGCCGAACGGAATGATAGTCCAATAATATGCTCGAATGTGCTCAAAGCGTGCGCAAAATGTGCTCAAAGTATGCTAAAATAGGGATGTCTTATAGCCTTAACCGTTATCGTGTTACCTGATGATATTATAAACAAAAAAGAGACACGGCACGAGGACAAGCTCGTTTAAAAATATCGTAGATACCTATAATATCTAATGGTGTATTGACATGAGTTGACGATGGTCCGAAACCGGACAATACTCCGATTAACGGAAAGTTTTACTTTGAGCATTAAAAACATTTTAAGAAAACGTTACCAACTGAGTCATCAAAGAATTATAACTCTACAAAAAAAACTATAAATGCATGCCCAAAACTACATAAGAAAACGGAGACGACAGAAATCCGTAACCGTAAGCGGTAATCTTCGTTCAACGCCCATACCCCCGCATCCGTAACCGAAGCTCCACCCCCCAACCCTACTTTAAACGTGTACTCGTTCCCGGAGTCCGCAAGCAGTGCGCATAAGTGATATTAAGTCGGTCCATCGAGGCGCATGTGTATGGAACTACCGAGGTTTTACACTCGTAGCCATACGTAATACGTAACTTAGCGAGGATGAAATTGTAAATTTAAAAAGTCTCTATGCTCATTAGGGTGGGCCACTGATGTATGAAGAAAAAAAAAATGTCTGATATAGATTCGTAATAGTTGTAAAAAGGTGTTACGCTATAAGAGTAGTATGTTCTGAAAATACTATCACTATAGAACCTTATCTTCAGCCTCCGGATTGAGTTTGAAAAATCATGATATTTTCAAAAAGAGCTTTTTGTAATTATATTCCTAGGAGTGCAAATTCAAGTTTAATTTCAATTATTTTGCACTAATAAGAGTACCTCTGTAAGTTGTGTTTATAATAATTAAAAATATTATTATAAATCATTACCCATCGACCTATACCTAACACGAATAGCGAAATTATTGCAGATTTTTACTTTAAAATTTTCGCACCGCCTTGCGAGACTATCGGAGTCGTTATTAACCCTGGTTTGCAGATTTATTGCACAAAGAACACGCTGTTTCAGTAACAGTCTTGACAACCATTTCAACTTCTTGTGTGTGGCAAGGTAGGCGTAGCAGAAGCAGTTCTCGCTCTCATTTATGTGCATCAAACATTCTGTAACTCCGCGTCTTTTGCAGTCTCGAGAGCTGGAGATTCCGTGACATGTAGGTGACAAATTGATGAGGGTAACGTTATAAATTGCATACAGGATAAGCTCTGGAAGTTTAAGAGTTGGACATTTGACTACTTATAGGCTCGAGCCTTTAAAATACAACCCGTTGCTCACGAATGTGATTTCGCGGATCTAGTTCTCGAGGTAAGCGAAATAACTATTTCTTTGAATTACTACATTGATGTGGGCTTTGAGTTAGACTGGCAGATACCTAGAAGCACAATATACCAACGTCCACAGGTGTCGTGCTCCATCCTTACAAGTGGGATGAGCTTCGGTAGCAAACCAAGTCGGAGGGTAATTTTTTACATCGTAAGTTGCTAAAATCTTTAGGTTTTAGGTGGAGTTTTCGTCGAAACATATAAAATACAATGAAACCAAGTAGGTCACTTTGGCCGTTTGGTATGAGACATCTTACCTGGGGAATACTGACAATTTTTTGGCTAAATTATCAAGGAAATCAAAGAAAATCGCCGAAGAAATCTATACTGATACGATTGATCGGTACTGAACTCTTGAGATGTTAAATCTGGTAACAATATGGTAATTCGTTGGAACTAAATCACCTGTGTATTACGAATAGTTTACTTAGTCTACTTTATAGGTGGTTTCCGATTGCTTTTAAACGTTTAAAGACCCGATGTCCCACCGGTAATGTACGGAAATAAGTTTAGAAATGATAATAATTTTTGATGGCATTTATTTGCACTTGCCGTGATATGCTTTAACGATTTGTATGACTCTTGTTTGTTAAACGATAGAAAAGGGTACCCCCGACCATTATCTTTAACTTTCAAGCCTCATACTGATAGCAAACTGTTGAAATATGTGTTCTTTTCGAGTACCTTTTCCTAATTTTAACTGTCGCCTTGTCCAGTGTTTATACTTTATATGAACGTCTGCATAAGTAAGCAATATTGTTTTTAAATTACCTATGCATGTTTCATAACATAAATAACATTTAGTTGCGTTTGGCTTGCGCTTCATTTTTAATAAGTACGACCTCCTACCTAATAAGCCGCGGCATGATTGAACCGAGATTTTTTTGTGAAAAGTGCAATCGGTGCCTTCTCATCTTATACCAAAAACTAACTAGTCTACGCGTTTATTGGTTTGTTTATGTAATAAGACCATATAAGCTATCAAATAATGTAACACTGATGCAAATATTATGAACACAATCCATAACTCTTGGTTCTTGAAGTCACATCTAAAAACTTATTTTTCCGATTTTTCAAAGTGAATCCGGAGGCAGTTGCCAATAAGAGAGACAGATAATATTTTGCATACGTCATTTCTACCCTATTTAGCACCCTTTTGCAACTATTACGTTACAAGAATCCAAAAAAAAAAAAATCGGCCCACCCTAATGCTCATAGATTTGGTTTACAATTCGTTTTTTTAACTGTAGAAAGGACTTTTTTTGTAGGTTGAAAGGCTTCGACCATTTCTACTAACCTCGAGCAAGGCGACACTTAACTATAGAACTCTTTAGTGTAATGATGAAGTTAGTCTTGCGTTTCAGTCGAAAGTGCGGTGGCGTCTAACGTTGCCTAACTTTTTTCATACATTTTTCTGCGATATGTACCGACATTATAACATCTAGGCTTCCAACTTGATGGTAACGGAATAACTCTCAGTGTGTCTAGTGTACTTTTTTACGCGCTCGACATAATAAGCGTCACGCGCGCTTTTTATGAAAATCTTTCGTTCAAAAATGCACCGGTAGGGGCACTGTTTAGATCTTCATACAAACCGAACGTTAACTATGTCCAGCGCGTGAACTTGCCTCAAAACTCAGACTCGGGCATAGTAAATAGAAACACGGCGAACTTAAGACTGGTAGATTTACATTCTCTCGTTCAAATTCCCGCTTTGTCGTCACGGTCTGTACAATATTCCGGCGACGGTCGCAGTCGTCGTCTGCCATTAAAGTGGTTTATTGCTTTTTATGGCTTGCATTTGCTTTTAATGATTGCTGGGTAAGCTGACGGGTTGCGATAAGTGGTATACCATTTGAATGTACAAACGTTGCATCCTTGGCAATCTTAATTGGCGCCCAACGTGGGGCAATGGTATGCTTTGCACAAAACTGTCTAAATATTTTATTTTTAATACAAATAAATCTCACTATCTGACCTGCATTCCATTACTGCGTTTTTGAAACATTCAAAATTGGCGCCCAACATGTAACACCTTATATTATATTTCCATATATATATAGGTGTATTTCTTACACAGTTAATTATGCACTTCGATGACTACTAGTGCTTAATATTGCCGACAAACCATGTACTTACAGATCTACTACCCGCAAGTTTTTATTTTATTTTTAATTCTATTTAAAAGTTAGGATTTAGGATTTCTTCACAGATTGTACTACCTACCCGCAATTTTTTTTTTCAAGTTTATTTAAACGTTAGGATTTAGGATTTCTCCTGTATCGTGGGTGCCGTTTACAAACGTATAATATTATCACATACACATCACAGCCAGACAAGAAACAAATAATATCTGCTAATCGCACAAATAGTACTTCCGGGCGGGACTCGATCCCGCGACACCAAGTGCGGCAGTCCGACTGCTCAGCCACAACGCCAAACGTATCGTCAATTAATATAGAATAATTAATTCATAATATAGATTAATATAGATACTGGGTACAAATTCATCTAGCCCGGACTGAAACTGACGCTCCCTATGATACACATTAAAGACTGTATAGTGATCCTATGAGCGTCCGGGGTTTCCGTTAATTTGTGTAATAGCCAAGGGCGTGGGGCAACTAGCCCCAATTAATTAAGGTTTTATACCTTTGCGGACCTTTTTACGTATTAAGTAGGGCGTTAATTCTGGTAGTAACTATTTGGTTATAGGTTTGGCGGGATGTTGTACCTGCGTGTCCTTGTGTACTGACCTTGATTGTGGATAATGGATAGTGAGTTGGAGGTTTAGATAAATATATATAGTCTTTGTATATTTTATATTTGGTTGGGTTGTTTATGATGTATTGCATTTTTCATAGTTTCACTCGATCGTCATTAATTGAATTCAGTTTTCACGTTCAACATTAGATAGGTATTAGCCTTTTCTTTCATATCAGGATGTTTTCTAGCAATCTTAGTTTTCTCCTCACGAAAGCAAGGGCAGGCCTTTGCCCAGCAGTGGGGCAGAACAAGCTGAATTGATTTTATTATTTAAAGTTTGTTTACTCTTTTTCCAATATTATTAGGAGACTGACAGAGAAACCAAACTTGTCCTAATAACTTTAAATGTGTATCGATTTGCTTCTATTGTTATGTGAATAATCGTTTCAAATCGATACATCGCGTCACTATCCGATGATGGTATCTGTGTCGATCATTTTTATCACTCCTCGCTGACCAAACGCAATTTACACTCGAATAAATTAATTAATAAGTAGGTATATTATTTTATGGAATTAACCAGTCATGGGTTCATTGAAATGAAATTAGTTTTCATCTGAAATGCTGACGTTGAATTGCATGTTAATTAGTGAGACGTTCTGGCGTTTAATTTCAACATAATAATATGAGTCAATTAATTGTCACTGCAAATTTTGTAACGACAAAGATAACTTCAAAGCTGCAGTTAAAAAACATTAACATGAAAAATACCACAAAACAGAATCAATAAATGGGATACTAATAAAAGATCATCAAAATAGCGAATTAGAAATTAGAGATAATTATAACACTTAGCTGAAAAAATAAGGTTTAAGGAATCTTCGACAAAGGCTTCAACAAAGTTCTTGCGTGGTAAGATACTACATTGCAAAATTTAAAACTACACCGAAAGACCAATCATTATTATTCTATAACATTTAAAACATAACAAAAAAAACACTTTAAAAGCCTTTGAACTTGTGACGGAAACTTTACAAACATTACCTCGGGCGAATTGTGCTAAATATCAGTAAATTTTTAAAACATCCAAGAATTTAAAATAAAAGATTTTCTCCCTTCTTTGGGAATATTTAAAGAGATCTCACCGGAAATTATCCTAAGTAGGGACCTTTAGTAACGCCTCACGATTAAGTTTTTTTTAGGTAGACTTAAGAATCAGGGGATAATTCTCACTTGTTCCACATAAACTCTATTGATAGATATTTGTTTATTATTATGTTCAACTTCATGTCGTATTTAAATCAAAATATTTTTATTATTCTAGGGTAAAGTTTTCAAACACACCACTGAGCGTTGTGTATGTGTAGCCTTACACTTCCAAGTCATCCAATGAATTTAGGTAAATTATCTAACTTCGTTTTGTACTTTCACAAACGGATCTAGTATCAAAGTAGGATAATATAGTGTCTAGTACCAAAGATGCTGAGTCGCTTAGCATATTTCCATGAGCACCGCATTATGACAATGTTTTAGAGAATTTATGCATCGCACTCGCTGAGGCGGCTTTGTTGCTCAAAGTGAATTCCGTTAGTACGTCGTCGCGCCGGCTCCGCAGTGTTGCCAGGCGAGATGGAATGGTTCCCGGCTAGAGTATAATGGAGATATTGTCTGCCAAAATAGGTGTAAGTTGTGCGATCACGCTTTTAGATATTAGAATTTCCGTAACAGATACCTACTTCGAAGAATTGTAACGGAACAACATTGTGATATTTATGCGTGAAATGCTTCCCAGCTAGAGTACGAACATAATGGAGATATTGTCTGCTAAAATAGGTGCGAATATGCTTTTGAATGTTATGATTTCTTTTAGCGATATTTGTACGAAAAAATGTAATCAGATATGACGGTTGGAATAATCATTGCGTCGCCAGGAATCTTTAAAAATAATGGTAAGACATTGAGACAATTTGGGCTTATTTGCGTTGAAAATAATTACAAATGTTCTTCATCTGTATATTCGTTTTGTATAGATAAATTAGTATTAAATTAAATACGAATGAAATACATATAATGTTTACTTATATATTTTTCTATCATTTCTTTCTTCATATTTAATGTGACTGAAAGTATTCTTCATGTGTTTATTAGTTATAAGTGCGTATTACAATTTATACCCGAATTTGTAATATGGCGGCCAAAAATTAAACAATTCAAAGGGAATCGTGTTGCGTTGCTTATTAAAATATATCCTTGCAATCTTAAAAACAATTTTCTCCGTAAATAACTACACAACGTTAAATAACACACAGCGGTACACCTAATCTTTCAAGCCGCAAAGTTTTATCAAACGCATTATCATATTTTATACAACTTGTAAAGGAAAATTTACATTTACATACCGGAAGTTGTGCTGTTATGTTGGAACAAGACGGGGGAATAAAGTTCCTTGTCTATGTTCGAAAACGCACGGCGAGACATAATCAAAGTTGGTTTAACATAGCATAGCTGCTGTACGACACACGGTTCGAACCTCGGTCCCCCACCAGTGACTTCTCTAAGTTTAACGGAGAACGGAAGGTACGAAAATGAAATTTAATTATTTGTCTAAATGTAGGAAGAAATAAATGTAGAATCAAGTACACATTCTACGATTACTAATTTAGTGCAAATATTTGATGTGAACAATAAAATAATCATATCGAAAAATAATTACTGACGTATAAAATTAAAGTTATTGGAAGTATTTATAAATTATCATACCATTATTTAATTTTATACGCGTCATGGATAATGGATATTTTAATTGCCACAGCGTTTATTTTTCGTTCATCATCAAAACATCTACATGAATTCCTTGATCTTTCTGTGTTTTAAATTGTTTTTTAAGTGGCATAACATTAATTTCGTAATGTGAAACCATAACCCGTTGTGGGCTGTTTTTTAACGTTGCGTTTTTAGATATTTAACCTAATACAAAAATATATGTAAAATTGATCTTAACTTTGAAATTCAAAAACCGCCACTTGTAATTCAAATCATAACCAACCTCTATGACTAAAAAATCTAAATTCAAAATCCAACTCACGACTATTGACTTGGCCGGCAAGAATTGTTTGTCTACATTTCAAAAAGCGATTGGGCGCGAAAATGGCGCGAAATCTAGACTTTTCAAAGCTAGGCACGTAGATAGGCGGGCCGACTGTTGACGTCAGCTTATTGCAGTGCTATCGGCAGACGTGACAAAAATGGCAACACCGTGGGCCGTGGCGACACCTCGGTAGAGACGGGGGCTTCTCAATTCTTGCTGCGTCTACTTTTTTAATGAGATTGATTATGGATGCGCATATCTTATATTATGTTAGTTTTTTCACTGGTTTTTTTGATGGTGCAGTCAAAACTCTTGAACGTGTTTGTCAATACGAGTTTTTACTGAAATAACAATCAAAACTAGTTGATTAGTTGAACATAATATACAATAATTTAGTTTGGACACATACGTATCAAGTTCGGTTTACAGAATGATTATAAAACTATAGATATATATAAGTTTTCTACAATGAAACTATAGTTTTCTACAATAAAAAATAAATATTGGTTAATCCCGTTGACTACGATTAACTTTGATCTCTTTTGTAGGTGTTTACTTAGGGGATTTGTACGAAGGAGATCCAACTTTAATAAGGCTAACTAATTAATAATTCACGATAATTAGAACATAAATAAACGCTGTACTGTATAATGGTTTAAGTTTAACTTCAAATCGTAAAAGAATATCTCAAAAACGTAACTTAGTTTGCTCAACGACCCAAGATAAGCCATTAGGTAAATTTATCACCCAATCCGCTTAACTGAAATACTCCAGTTTCAGTGTTTTCAACTAAAAATTAATGTATGCGACTATTACTCACGCGAAAAACTTACTTTAATCGCCGGTTTAGTGCCATTTCTTGACTGAAAAGTGCAAAATTACGGCATTCGCAGTAACCCTTCCCATTTCAGTGGGCATATTGCCCGATCAAAATATTCCATGACCCATAAAAAATTAAGAAAGGGCCAATTTAAATTTCAACCCCATAAAACTTTATAGGGGATTTAAACTGGGTAAATAAAAAAGTTGGTACGTCAAGAAAAACTGACTTCGTTTAGTGATAGGAGAAATCATACCTAAGTATCCGGATTCGCATTTGTCTATTTATCCGGATTTACAAAACAACACTATTTTTAATGCTACAGAGTAAAGGGAACCGCCTGACGTCAATCGCCACCCCTGCATTAATAAAGGATATACGAATGAATGTAGGTAGGTATAATATAGAAGTACATATTACCAAAATATATTGTCGAAAAATTATTCTCCTTTTTCAACCAGTGCTATCAGCAGTTTAAATTACCATCGTCACAGGTTAATTGTATATCCCACTAAATACCCTGATGCATGCTACACTGAATGTAGAATTTAAATGCGTTACCTAATGCGTCAGTTTCATCCGGAAATTCAACGTCTTTTCATCCGGTCTCTTACCCTGACATCCCTACTTTTAATTAAAAAGAATCGTTAAAAGTTTACTGTCGTGTTAACTGATCGACTATTGCAGGATAATGGAAAACTTAATTTTATGCACCCTTCCTCACCGAATTAATTCTAGAGGTCCTCTCGCCGTTAAAGGTCTACTGAAGAGACGCTAGTTCAGAGAAATACCCTCTTTCTGATAAAAGTTTTTATAGTGCGTAAACCTGTTTTTTTTACCTCGAAGTTTCCATCACGTTGCTTCGATGAGGCCATGTTTCAAATCGCGGAATATTAAAAAAAAAATTAGGGTAACAAATAAACTATTAACCGGATGTAACATCTAGAATAGAATGCAGCTCTATAGCGGTTATTCAAAACCACAACACAATACTTATACTTACATAGCTCTTTTAAGAAAAAACTGGCAATACTAAGAATTAGGTAATTTTGTTTATTATGCTGGGGCCACACATACCGCGATAACGCGAAGATTTACGTTGTCGCGACACGTCTGGCCAAGAATTCGTCCTATCGCGAATCATCTTCGCGAATACGAAAGCCCTTCGCGCCGCTGTCGGTAAAATGCGGCACATCAAAGGGTTTTGTCGCGACAAAGTTCATGCGGTTGGCTACACTTCGCGCGCGGTTTAGTTGTCTGCGAGACGCCAAGTAACGACGCGAAATAAATTATCGCGACGCTCTAGATTATCGCGTCTTTTATGGCGTCCTTTGTCTTTGCACCTTGCTAAACAATCAGGACACGAGAACTCTATTACATGTCATATTTTTAAACCTCGGTCTGTAAAAGTTTAGACCAGAGTTAAACAGATGTTTCTAAAATTTCGTTTCACAAAATCGACGTCTATCACTCGCGTTTTCTTACTAAATCCTGGCCATTCCTAATTATTTTAATTTGTTGTTGAATTAGAAAAAGCTAGGGTTAGACGTCGATTGTGGAGAAACATATTTTTAGACTCATCTGTTGAACTCTGGTTTAAATATTTTGTGGTAAGATCGAAAGGTTCATGTTTTACCAGTTCATAGATTTTTCGATATCATTGATATCTTTATACAACTTTTTTTTAAACTATGCTAAATGCTCACATAATAATATGCCACGAGCATAATAATATAATGATTTTCTCTTTTGTTACTGAGCAGAAAGATATTTAAATGTATTGCCCTACTAGCTACGCCCCGCGGTGTAACTCGCTGTTATCGAAATAAAAAAATGTGTTTATTCAAGAAGTTAGCTACCTCCATACCAAATTTCATCAAAATTGGTCCAGCCGATAGAGCGTGAAGAAGTAAAAAACATATAAACACACTCGCAAACTCTTTCCTTTATAATATTAGTAGGATTGAATACAGAGTATAAAAGTAAATTAATCAACTAACATTTTCATAAATTCAAATGTACAAATTGTACACCCCACGTCCCCCATGGGGTTTCCGTGAAACTAATAACTTTATAATAATTGTGTTCAATCCACTTCTGAACTCCCCAGAGGCGGAAATACGTCGTAATGGGTAAGTGGCATTTACGTTCATAGAAATGGTAACATACCCCGGTTGACTTTTATAATATTATCATCCACGATAACCTGACTCGCCGTTTGAAATCGAAAAAAGCTAGAAATAATGTGCCTGCTAAGCCGAAATTACAGGTAGTAAATATTTAATTAGGTATTTTAGTATTCATTTATTATGCTTTAGTATTCATTTATTATAGTATTCATTATGCTTGAGTGCAGAAATAAAATGGTAAGGAGAACTTCATGGTACGGAACATTATCTACCAGTCTACTTTCAAGATGAGGGTCACACAATCCTGGTTTTCGGCACCAAAAAACAATGGATCTTTGATTTCATCTAAAAAAAATTACAAGAAATAATGCTTTAGAAACATTTTGGAAATATATAAATTTTTCATAATGTTACATTCTGGGAAAGGAAACATAACTGAAGAGAAAGATTATTCAACGAAACAGGTATACTTCCAAGTAGGTTCATTTATTATATTATACAAGTGGCTTGACTCATTTTTGCGACATAATAACCCGAGTTCATTTATAAAAACTGGCAAAGTGCGAGTCGGACTCGCGCACTAAGGATTCCGTATCATTATCGATTAAAACGGAAAAATATCTTTGTTGAATGGGTACCCCCTTAAATAGTTATTTTATAAAGTTTTTAATGTTTTTTGTTATAACGGCAACAAAAATACATCATCTGTGAAAATTTCAACGGTCTAACTGTCACGGTTCATTTATATACAGCCTGATGACAGACGGACCGACAGACTGACAGACGGACGGACAGCGAAGGCTTGGTAATAGGGTCTCATGGTATCTCTCTCACACCATTTGTGTACGGAACCCTAAAAACAATGCTCCACAATCTCTTGGTAATAAAGCATTCCTTCTTATCATACGGGGTTTGGGACCACATCCGTCATGCGCAAATCTTTTATAATGAAACATTATCTTTGGAAGTTATAAATCAACTTGCGTATAAAAAAGGTACTCGTAGGTACGATTATCATAACGACTCTGGACGTTTAAGGAATGTCTTTTACAAAAGAATTAGTATAGAGTATGAGGGAGTTTTTGATTACTTTCTGGCAATAGATTTTTTTGTAGATCAACTAGTGATATTTAGTAAACATAGTTCTGTTCTGTCTGAGAAAGGATACGTATATCGAAGAAAAGGGCGAATAATTTCTCGAATAACAATACGATTGCAAGTTGTTTTTGCCGGCACCTACCATGTTGTCGTGATTTATACTTACGCTGACATTTCCCTTTCGCGCGTTTGTACGCAAGACTGACTAGGTATATTTTGAAAGAATCCGTTGTTCTCGCGCAATTGATTTCTCCAGCCGCTCCCAGCCTAATTGGAACCGAATTCAGGTCGGAGCTAATTTGTTTGGGTACTTCTCATCCGCCCCGGCGGCTCGGGATTAAATTAGAAAAATAGCTTTTTGTTTGTAAATGTGGACGTACATTAACGACCGTATTTGTTTGTAGTGATGGGGTGAAATCAGTCTTGTTTTGTCTTGTAGCCCTATATCTATATTGTAGTAGCTGATTGACACCACCTCTGCGTCTTGCTTTGTTTCTTTGTCTTAAATGCTGGCTGTAGGTGGGGCATTTTCACTCGCCTCAATCATCGTTGTGACACTATTTATTTATTACAAGGAAAAACTTAAGAACAAATAACAATCAAACAATTATGAAAACAAACCTTATATAGAACACATTTTATTGAAACCATTACAAAAAGTGTAAATGCAAAAATATAATTTCGTTATTTTATGTAAAATTACAATGGCGATCCCAGCGACGCCTGGAGTTAGTGAATTGGTATTTAAATACAAGAGATGCAGTTGTCTTACCTCCGATAAGGCCATAGTTGAAACATCGAAGTGGTAAAATTAACTGTCCCAAGTCTTTGACAGAAATAAAGCAACTCTGAGAATGATAACAAAGCTTGCCGTTACTCGAGCAGCTTCAGTTCTTCATATCACCTTGCACCATGAAATGGACCGACATTACACAAGTCCATTTTACACTGTCTCATCCCTAAACGGCATTTAGTTAAAGTACTTCAGTACTTCACTATGCACATAATGAGAGAAAAACAAGAGCCCCTCCCTTTTTATGTCCCCTCTTGTTTTAGGCAAGCAAATCTGACCTAATTCCTGTTTTTTTTTCGTTCCGTCGAAGTTGACTGATGGTTTTACGCCGTATTGATACAGGGGTGTGTTGTTTTTGTGTCTCTCTTTTGCATTTGTGTTATCAATCAAGGCGACGGTGTCGGTTATCTTGTGGATTCAAATTCATGGTGAACTCACAGCGATAGTGGGAGCAGTGGCAGTGCTAAGAAGTCATCATCATCATCATCAACATCATCGTCATTAACCCCTATCTGCCCTCTGCTGAGCATAGGTTTATCCTCACTCTCTTGAGGATATAATCTATATTTAATTTCGGATGCAGTTATGAATATAGAAATAAAAAAATTATAAGTCTTATTAATGTAGGTAACTATTTTTTTTATTTCAGACATATTTTTATGGGATATCTACAGATAACATCTTCAGTACCAAAACATAGGAAGTTGCCTGCCACTGACGGCCGTAAGAACGAACTTATAATTATTTTTTTGATTATTCTCTAAGCTAAGCGTTTTGCGTACGCGTGTTTAATAATAATGTATGAGACATAAGTGACTTGTTTGTCTTTGCATAATATTTATGCTATTATGTATTTTGTAATCAATGTGTTTGCATCTCTAACTACACATTTCGTCATCCAAAGCAACGTGACAACATTTTTATTTGAAGTCTCACGCGACATTGCATTTCACACTCACTCAGATATTAAACTGGATAACGTAACGACGTAATAATAACGGCAATAAATTATATTTACCTTATACTTACATTGCTTATCGTTTCCGGCCATAAGAGGCTATGGAGGGAATGAAATTTGCTACACGTAGATGTCTCGTAGCTGTGTTTCCTTCCTGGCAAGTTGCTACGCGTAGGTCGTAGATGTGTCGTAGCAATTTTTTTCTTCATGGCTACATTTCTCTGTCTACGACGAAATAAAGGAAGTAAGTGTTCAGTATTATTGTATGATTTTTAATGCCATACTAGGCCAAAGTTGAACCAAACTTCCGTGGGTATTATTACCTGAAAAGTTATTTTTCTAAGATATTCAGAGATAAATTAACTGTTTAATCTCGGTGTCATCACTATTTCAAGGGCGAGGTCCATCAAGTGAATTCTGTGAATGTGCAAGCATGCGGTAACCATCATCTAAGCGGCCGACTAAACTTTCAGAGAAAGTTGGTGAAAAACATAACCCTACATCTGGGCAAAACATGGAGACCCTTTTGTAAAATTCTGAATTTAAAAAGGGTAGGTAACATTGCGAGCGAGGATCTCCAAAAAATATGACAAGTCACAGAAAATAAGGCCCTACCCTCAGCGCCAAGCTCACGTTATAAAAACTTGTCACCTTTGTTGGAGTGTAATTAGTGGGAGACAGGATGGCGCCCTATAAAATATTTGCGGTATCGTGTTCACGGAAGCTTTTTGATGTACGCCCATTATAACGCTTGCTATTTTTAGGCCATTTAGATGGAATCCATGGGATTCGCGTAATGCTGTTTGTCGCTAACGGTAGATTGCAGCGGGTTGTCTAGCCAGGGCTCTGGCAACTGGGGGGCTATTTTGGAGTCTCACTTTCTGCCTACCAATATAAACACACTTCACAGCTTGTTAATTATCTTCTCGTGACCACGGTCGATGTTACTCGGCTGAAACGTCGAGGTATGTCAAAATTATATATTTTGATATTAGTTTGTGCGCGAATTAGACCCGTTTAAATACTAACAAACATGTATTCAGTTCGCGAAAGTTTAAGAACTTCTATACTTCACAGCTTTTACCATACCAGCGCATGATTGTGTTCCATTCAACGCAGTGATTTAAAAAGAGGAATTAAAAAATTGCCCATTTTGGTGACATCTAATCACCGATGATTTTCAGAAATCACCCCCCCTGGTCGATATATTGAAATTGTAAAACATTTTGTATAGTAAACGACTTGCTCACAACGACCTCGATGACCTACACTGGAAGTGAGATAGTAACCTTCTTTCGGCAGTCGGGTAAGAATACGGTCCCATCACGGACTACCCCACAATGCGGCGGCTCCTCGGATGCATGGCGTTAGCATTTTCTTGATTCCCTGAATACTATCCACAAAATCGGTTCAGCCATTTTTAGTGGAAATCAAACTAACAATTTTAGTTTCAATTTCCAATTTTTTTTGTAGATAAAAAGTTTTTAGTAGTGTTGCTCTTTTTTTACCATACCAGTCGATAGCACACGCAAACAATTATTATTATGTAATTAGGTACTAAGTTAGGTACTCAGCCGAAATTAATGTTGTATCTCCTATCCAAGATTGAAATCGATCTTGTATTGCTGCCTATCGTTCGATCGATTTCCAGTCTGCGTGCCTTTATAAACCAATCCACGCATCGGTTATTGGCACGTTTGGCCCTAAAAATGGATTGTGATATCAATCCCAGATAGCAAAATTTGGATTGGATTGATGATTGGATTGAAAAACCCTTAACAAAAGTATCCATACCAATATGACTTTTACTAAAATAAAACAAGTGACTAAACGCAGCACGCGTCGAGCGAGTCTTATTGTCCTACCAAAGATACGACCAAACTATGGCAAAAAAATGTTTACGTTTGAAGGAGCGCAGCTTTATAACCAGATACCCTCGCTAATAAAAAATGTTAACTCATTTAACGCATTCAAGTCCCGATTAGCCCAATATGTTGCGAAAAATTACTAACTACTAACAGTAGGTAATCAAATGGCCAACTTACTACCTACAATGCGGTAAATGAGTGAGCCCCACTCATTGGATATGACAATTTAATGTAACTGACGAATCAGATGTACCTACCAACTTTATGTATAACAGTGTTCTCATGTAAGTGACATTTCTTGTCTTTTTTGAGAATAAATGATCTTTGAACCTATTAATTTCGGCCGTAGTCGACAGTTGTCGAGTCTCACAGTAACCCGTTGATTGTAAGTGCCTACCACTAGATATCGAAATGAATCCAGTCAAGTTTTCACGATTTTATAAATGTACTAGCTGCACCCCGCGGTTTCACCCGCGTTTGGATAATATACGATAATATATCTTTATGAATTGTAGCCTATGTGTTATTCTGATATCTAAGCTATATTGTTGTGAAGTTTCATCAAAATCCATTCAGTAGTTTTTGCGTGAAAGAGTAACAAACATCCATCCATTCATACATACAAACTTTCGCGTTTATAATATTAGTATGATAGGATAGGATGGCTGAAATTCTCTCGTTCTATATTGATGACATTGATATATAATAAAACAACGTATATTATTGTATCTCAAATTGTATTTATTAATTTAGTTCTGTTATCGGTTCTCA
This sequence comes from Hylaea fasciaria, assembly GCA_905147375.1. Classification (NCBI taxonomy): domain Eukaryota; kingdom Metazoa; phylum Arthropoda; class Insecta; order Lepidoptera; family Geometridae; genus Hylaea; species Hylaea fasciaria. The sequence continues at coordinate 8,350,439 of LR990211.1, read as the reverse complement.
TTCGCTCACATTCCACACAAATTGGTCCTTCCAAATCTCTCCTTTTTCATATCCTCACATATTATAATGTGTTGTATCGAGACATAGTTTCATATTACGTAGTGACAAAAACACAATGCACAATGTAAAATTAAATAGTACATCAAAAGTCCTAGGGCGGCCTTATCGCTCGCCTCTCTTTCAAACAACCGTGCATAGAGAGAAGACGTGTATGGACGGCGGCTACCTGTTAATTAAATCAATACCATATGCTTAAAAATTAATTTTATATAAATAAAATAGATCTAGTTACAGAATATACTATGTGTATTGGCCACATATAATATCAAAGTTATTAGAATTTTTTTTTTGATACTGGGACCCTATGGACCAATAAGTTTCGAAGCCAAGCGGCACAAATATGTAGTCACTAGACAGTGTCACGTAATTGCGCTGCTTGGCCTATTCTGCGGCTTCTTCACTGAGGCGAGAAGCAGCCAACGTGTAGAAGCATGTAGCCTCCACAGAACACGAGAGCCCTTCCCCGCTCCCTGGGGATCAGAGTGAGGCCATCCGGGTGCTTGGCATCATCACGGACCATCCCGACAGGTTCGAGAGTAGAAGGTATAGGTACGATGATGGTGGCAAGCGCCCGTTTGATCATGTCGTTAATGGAGACGTGGCGAGAGAATCTGCCAGCACTGCGTTGGCAGAAAAGTCCATGGAGTTATTTGAATTAAATAATTTATATATTTTTCTTTTATACTTCAGAAACTATGTCTCAGTGAACGGTAGGCCCTTATATTATATACATTACATAATTTCAATAGTTATTTTTAAATAATTTAGCGTTATATTTACATTTTTACAGTATTAAAAATTTCATCTAGCAAATATAGCGACATTACCTATAAATTTATTGTATTAATCAACTATTATATAAACGTTGTTATATTTTATGAAAACTTGAAATATATTTTTTATACAAGTCAACTATTATTAATTTAACCATTTTTCATATTTACATTGCTAAATCTAAATATTAAAGCATATTAAGTTATCATAATATTGAAATAATATAATGTATTGACAATACTAAGTTACAGTCCTAAAGTAAGTAATTCGCTTTTTTGGCGTAAGTACGAGTACATCCTTGACGCAGATTAAAGAGTATAAATACTAAAACACAAAAAAGGAAGCAAATAAAATAAAAAGCAAGTAAGTAATTACATTTCCAATTTTTAAAAAATAGCTCGTAAAAAACCTTAAAATTTCAATCGCACTTAATATATTCAAAGTTACAATAAACGCAGTATAAGTACGAAAACGCAAATCAAAAATTAAAATTACCTTATACCTGTTTCTGCATTGTCAATACACGATACTTAGGAACTCATCTGCACAAAGTCGGATCCCGGAGCGATATAAAAACCGAATGAACTATCGGTAAAGTAAAAAAAATCCAAATTTTGCAATTTGTAAATTTTGTTTCAAGAAATGAAATCCATATTATATTAAAGAAGCTCATAATCTTTCGATAACTGAAATCTTAATAGTATTTACTAGCTCAGAACGCCTTCTCGTGACCACGGTAAATGCGGCACGATCGAAACGTCGAAGTATGTCAAAATGTTATACTTACTTTGATATCAGTTTGAACCCAAATTCAGCCCGTGCGAGCTAGTAAATATGTTTCGAACGCATTTAAAAAGTGTGCTGATTGCAATTCGATAGAAATTTTAATCGATCCGAAACTCTATATTGTGGTAATGAGCTAAATATACAACTACCTATTTGGAGAGTACTTGTAACATGTCGGAAACATTTGGTTTTCTTTTTCGTTCAACTGTGCGCGCGACGCGTTAGGGTAAGGGAGTATATTTCAATACTCTCATAAGCACCAATATTCAATACTATTTATTAAATCAGAATTAACATTAATTATAATAATTATTGAAAGCTACTTTGAACTTCAATTCAATTCTGTTGGCATACACATGTTAGTTTCAGATGTGAAATCGTTTGGAAAATTGATGCAAATTGGAGTACTTGGATTGATAAAGTGATTAAACAATTAGCCTAAACTAAAACAGATTTACGTCATAATAAATATAACATATTATGGTATAATAGATCATACTCGTATACAAAAAGTATAATATTGTATGAGGCAATAAAACAATATAATATTGAATGAGGCAACTAAAATTAACCAAATTATATTATGACAATTGTAATTTTTATTTTGTAAGTAGCAACATACTTTAGATACAATTTAAATACACAAACATAACGGTATTTTTTCAAACCGACCATAAAATATGTAACGAAAATCAATTCGTAAAATGCACACATACCGAATCCATAAAATATAACACAATTTCATAATATCATTTTCTGAACAGTTTATTCAGCGGAAAACTAAATTCGTTGCAATTTCAGACCGCTCTGGAGCACTGCCAATATTTTCCATAAATTGCTATAGTCTAATTATTTCATACCTGAGTCGCATTTTCACTGGCCATTAAAAATTGTTCTTTAACATCACAGGAACTCCTCTTTTTTGGTTTCGGAGGAGGTTTGGGAGTCCGCCTACCTAAAGTTCCACTGACTACATTAACACTATAGTGTATCCGTAAATCCCTTGGGGTTTTTAGGAGGCCCTCGTTTTCTGCCACCATCACCTTCAGAGGCCTTTGGTCAGACGCCCTCAACGAAGTGTTGGCCATCGCTTGAAGAGCTAGCAACTGATTGTGGATGTTCGGAGAACTGAGACTGTTCCTAGGGATCGTCGCGTGCGGAGTGCCCGGCGCGGGCGATGGCGCTGGCTCCAACTCTTCAGAATCATGATAACTTGAGGTCATTTTCCCAACCGGGCCCAAATCCATCTCACTCTTGTTCAAGCTGTAGTAATTTGCACCGTGTCCAAACAGCTTCATATTAAACGTGTCATAGTAAGGTATGACCCCGTTTAGGGTGGAAAAGACTTGAGGCCTCAAGCTACTGTCATGCATTCGTGGTGTTCTGGGCAGTGTGACGTAGCCTTTTTGGCTGGTCAATGGCACTGCACCCTGATAAGGGACCTGCGTTCTGTACATGGCTGGGTTGATGGCTGTTACTCCGTATCCTGGAGATTTCACTGGGCTATCTGTCTGGATTTGAGAGGTTCCAGGCGAGACTTGGGATCCTCTAAGAGGAAATGAGAGCAGATCAGGAGGGTAAGCTTGATGCTCTTGCGTAAGACGGTCCATGAGAAGGGTTTCTTGAGATATCTTTGATAGCTCCACTTCTTGGTGGCGACTGGTGTCTTCGCTGGAGGCTGGGGACAATAAAGTTGAACTGAATGTTTTTATAGAAATATAGTATGGATATAATTTAAAATGGGTTTCAGAGTTTCAGTCTTCTTAACGACCTTATTAATATTGATAACTGAAACAATGTCTTTCACACACTTTAGCTTAATAATGGTCATGACGTATCAATGTCAAAAAATGCATTTTTTTTATAAAAATATTATTATTTTATCATAATCTACTATGCACAGGAATAAAGCTAATACGCCAGGCCCATTTCTTCATAATGAAAATGCAAAATTTCGCAATATTTTTCGGCACACCTTCGTTGTATTTTTCCTTTATAAAATCTCCCTATCAAAGTACCTACCTACCATATTCACTTTACTCACAAAATACAGCTTTTGCTGTTTCGGGCAACTCTATATACAAATAACAGTATTCCTAAAGCATTGACAAACAGGACAAAGTTCCTTTCATAATGTTCCACAAGCCTTTGAATTTTCGAAAGACTGAATCAACTCTTTGAAACGCAAATAAAAATTTTGGGAAGCGTAGAAACATTGCCAAGTACAATTGAAGCGCTTTCTGGCACAAAGACAGACTCATCAAATTATATGTCTGAATCGATTCGGAAGTTGCTAACGTCAATGTTATTTGCCACTTTGGCACCATTTGAGTGGTCCTAGTTCAGGCCGTTTAAATTTGCCTGTACCACTGGATGTAATAACAATCACCACTCGAAAAAATAGTTCGAGTAGTAGGATGCATAATTGTGCATAAAGTGTATTATTGAATACTGATTGGTTTCTTTCTGTTACTTCTATAACATAATTTATAACTATGGCTAGTTGAGCTATCTATGCACATGATGCAATATGAATCGCGTTAATACATAAAACATTTGGACAAATAATAAGTCCTCCAATAGATAGCTTGACTCATGGCTCGCAGTATAGCCCTATGAAGTGCTAAGCCTATTTTAACACCTAAGCCTAAGACTTTAAAGCCTATTTTTTTGTTTACCATCTCCACCTGCATCAGCGCTTGCATTATCTTACGCCGTTCAAACAAGATCTATTAATAATTAGAGTAAGAAGCTACCACGAAAATAGATAGCATTGTGTCTTTTCAATTACTCTCAAAATTATGAACAGGAGAAAAAATAGCCTCCGAAAACTCTTTACCGTCAGGAAAATCATAGTCTTTTGGGAATCGCTACCGACCTTCTAACAAGAATTAGATTGGATTTTGTACCTTGTGTTACGGGAAGGAGTCGTAGCTGCGGCTTGTAAGAAAATATCTGAGATTAAATTGAATAGCAAATTGAAATTTCCTTGAATAATGAACCACTTATTGCTTCGGGATTTATCTCACTGTTGGCTCAAGCGATTGTGGTTTTATCTAAAGCTGCATCATCTGTTAACATCGGGTGAGATGTTTGTTGAAATCGGTGTTCTTTTTTTGCTAGCTGAGCTAACAGAATCCTGATTTAAAATTAAGAAATAATAATAGCATACCTATTATCCATCCTTCGAATAATTAATTAAATTGTCAAGTTCGACACATAACATATCTTTCAGTGTTTCCCCAAAACTTTTTATTTTTTATAAACTATTTTGGACTATTACGAATGAAAAAGTATCCAACTATCCATTTCGTTTTAACGTTTTTACAAATAAACCGCATTAAAATGTATTTAATTATTTATATAGATAGGCTTATTTCATAATAAAGATTGCAGAAGGCATTAGATTAACTTACACCACAATAACACATGTTAGTTAGCTTCAAGACAGTATAATAATTATCTATGGTAAGATATATTTAATAATTCTGCTATTAATTGATATAGCTATTCGGAACGGAGAGGAATCTAACAAAGATCATGAAAATCAGTCCAGCCGTTCTCGAGTTATAAGTGGTGGAACAAACACGACTTTGTTTTATATAAGAAGATTGTAACTCACCTGCAGGCTCATTTTCTAACAAAGTTTTATTCAGCTCTGACATCTCAGTAGCTTCACTCGTGAGGGACGGCGGCGGTTCATATTTACGCGGAGGCTTCGTCACGGGGTTCACCTCCAGCTTCACACCTTTCTCCATCTCCGAAGCCACGGAACCCTCAATCAGCACCTCGCCATTGGAAGAACGAGTATCATTTTTAATCAGTCTTTTTATTTCATTGTTCTGCGTCGTGAAGTAGCACACCACCAACGCAGCCCCGAATATTATAACTATAGCGGTGAGACAACCAACTAGAATGGCAAAGGAATCCGTATCCATCCCGGCTATGGTCCCGGTACTGTATTTAGACAGGACAAGGGCTAAAGTCTTCTCGTCGCGACCGCCAGGATTCTCGGCTACGCACGTGTAGTTCCCCTTGTCACTGTACCGAGCGTTGATGACCGTCAGATTGACCCACCTTATCAAATCCATCGTATTCTCGGTCACGGTGTATCTCAATTCCCCGAACGATTTCATCTCGATCATTTTCCCGTTGAACCTCCACGAGACGTCGGGGGTGGGGTTGCCGACGACTTTGCAAGTCAACGTCACGTTCTCCTCGTAACTTTTGACCGTCGAGCCGGGCGACGGGTCTAGGATCGTAGGCCGGCACGCGAAGTTCGACGAGTCTAATTCGTTCCAAAGTTTGCTCTGCACGGTCGCCGGCTCCGCGCACGCCGTCGGCGGCGTGTACAAGTTATGACTGATCACCCAATCTCTGAACGTCTGGAGATTGCAGTCGCACCGCCAGGGGTTGTTGTGCAAATCCAGACCGGACAAGTTCCGTAATCCCATTAAAGTTTCCGGCTTCATATGACTCAGGTTGTTGCCGTCAAACCTGAGTATTTTCAGCTGGGGCAGGTTGACGAAGGCCTTAGTCCCGATGCGGACGATTCTGTTATTGCTCGCTTCCACTTTCTGCAGGTACTTCAAGTTGCGGAACAGTCCGTCTTCCAACTTGTCAATCAAGTTGTTGCTTAAGTTTATCAATCTTAACTTCTCCGTGCCCCTGAACGTGTCTGGGTGTAAATGCCTTATCCGATTCTTGGATAAGTCTAGTTCGATCATGATAGCTAGCGTGACGAACGCCGTTTTGTGTATGGTGTCGAGGTTGCACTCTTTCAGGAAGAGTTTCTTTAAGTTGCTTAAACCGGCTTTTTTGAAAGCCTCTGGATGTAGCTGCTGGAGATTATTGTTGGAAATGTCTAGTATTTGAATGTCGTTGCTCAAGTTTCCAGGTACGACGCGGAGACTCGTGTTCGTGCAGATCGCTGCTTTGTTCCCCGATTGCCATCGGCAGTCGCAGGGTCGCTGGCACTCGGTAGTGAAGTCTGCGACGGTGGTAGCGAACAGTGCCAGCGGTACGAATGCTACTTTCACCCATGACGTCCAAGCTTTATGAGCCATTTTGCTATGATGCTTGGCATCGCCCCGTGTGGTTGCATTCCTGATGGTGAGGTTTCCGACGCATTGGGGTTCTGTAACAAAGAAATGAAGCTGGTATAGCTTAGTTTGTTAATTGATATTAGAGCTATGCGCAACTTTAAGACTTTAGGACTTTACTAATTGGCATATGATATACGAAAATAGATTGTTTTAATTTTGCTTTAACAAGATTGAATATAATATATAAACAGAAAGCCAAATAGGTACTGATAAAGTTAAATAATGCACAGAACATGATTGTTAATATACTCGTAAAATATGTGACGTGACAGCGAAGCGTGTTGTGGTATATGGTGACATTCTCCCTCGCAAAATTGTCTAAATAGGTACATTTAATAAACAAACTGCCGGTTTCTGAAACGTCAGTCAACTTTGACTACAGATTAATTCTATTGCCATCCTTGTCATTTGTTTAGTGTCAGATAGAGACAACGATAGTTTTAATCTACTGTCAAAGCCAACAAACGTTCCAGAAACTGGGGGTACGTAACCATAGATTAACGCGAGAAGACTTCCCTTTAGAAATCAGTGCGCGTATAGGGAATACGCGAACGTTAAACTACCCTATTAATATTAAATTTAATTTACTGAGAACACATCCACTGATTAAATTACAGTTAATACATAATAATCCACAACTTTGGCAACATTAACAACTAGGTACTGACTATTCCCTAGTCGCCTAGCTTTCACACACTATTCGATAGCTATTATAATATCTATATTCTGCAACAGTTAGTATAACTTAGTTATACTTATAACCATAAATATCAGAACCTCTTAAGTTGGAATATCAAAGCTTAGTAACTCGCTGTTAATTATCATGTAAAATGGCGATTACAACGCGTTCTGCGTTTACCTTTGAGATATTGTTACAATGATATTATGTATCTGTTACAGAGTTTCTGAACTTGGAAAATTTATAGCACGGTAAACTACAGATCTTGGCCTGGAGCAGTCGATAGGATTTGTGTAATGAGTTAGGAGATATCGCAATTTTATTATAAAGGCTACAAGGTGGGTATGATTTGGCGTTATGTGTGATTGTTTTCTTTACTGTCTTGTCATAACTAATTATTATTTGTTTATGCCAATAGAAGGGGGCTAGTCATAAGTACTAAGAATTAAGTTTTATGCAGGACACTGTATTTAATTTTTTCCCGGAATATAGTGGTATTTGCCAGCTAAGAGCTTTACACAGCACCTATTTAACAAATATTGCGTTAGAGAACGATGTTATTGAACATAATAGGTACCTACGCGACCAACCTGAAATGCATTATTTTACTAGGTTATTTAAAAGTGGGGTGCAGCTAATTTTACTGACTCAGTTTTTAACTTGTACTATGGCTCATAGGTAGGTGGTACAATTAAACCGTGAATACCTGACGAAGCTCCTCGAAGAGTCCACTGACAGAAGCAACATAATTCCAGTACAGTTCCAGGTAAGTATTTTATGGAAATGCTGTAGAAATACATGATATTAAAAATTCGGCATGCCATTTTTTATTTCGCATCCTATCTTCTAACACGGCGATATTATAATAGGGCAGTGAGTTAGAAAGAAGTTTCGTGTCAATATACTAATAGTACTAAACTGGTATTGCAAAAATTCTTACAATATTTTAATCATCGACCGGGCGATAATATCTTGCCTACGAGTATGTGGTATGGACAGTAACTGTAGAAAATTTGTTGTAAATAAATACATCCAAATCGTTCGGACGGACGTGAATGTAAAAATTATAAAAACTAGTGTCAAAACACAGAACACATTATAATGTGTAGTGTAGTACCTACTTTAACATAATTTAAGTGTCTTTTCCAGAATAACAAGTTTCATCTTTATGAAGAAACTCCGCTTCAAATTCGTTAAGACAAAATATGCTGACAGCTAGCGGATTAAATAACGCATTCATATTAGGAGTTCCGTGTAAAAACTTCCTAAGCGATATTATGTCGTGAAAACTTCGACCCTGTAGAATGAGGTTGTTTGAAAAAGTTTCGGGATACCCTCATTCTTTTGATACACCTATAATCAGTAAGGGTACAACAACTTTATCTAAAAAGTCAAGCGTGGCGTCAAATATGACTATCAAGATTTTACCATCGTCATCTTTGACCTCAAGTGTGTCAGTGACTTTTTATAAACACTATGTTTATATTTTCCTTGGTCATAATAGTTATGCGTAAACATGAACCTAGAGTCAGGTCAGTCGAATAGACTAAAAACTAATTAAACAAAAATGCTTGATTATTATTTGTTTCTAAATCAAATTCCACCTTTAAAATAAGTATCTTGGGAGCGCTATATACGAGTATATATTGTAAAAAATTATTGTTCTAGTTGGCGTATTCATATTATAATTATTATAAGTCTTGATCAACTAAAACATGTGTTTGAACAATAACATTTATTTATTTAGTAAGACTTCCCATGAATAGTTATCTACATTTGAACTAATATTCGATTTTAATCATCATCAATCAATTTAATCGTTGAGCGTGCCAGTTACCTACTGTTTCTTAACTATACAGTATCGTTAGAGAGCGATTATGCTGTAAAAAGTTCGTAAAATTCTACTACGAAGTTCAGGGCCATTGTTGTAAAGTTAACAAGTCTTCCCAAACAAGTTTGATGTCGAATAACAAAATGCAATGCAGAATTTTAATAGATATTACGATCTAAAGTTTATTTATTATTAGATTTGTACCAACCAATAAGAACAAGTAAAAAATTGAAAGCGTTCACTCTTTTCTCATTTCAATCATCTCTTACTTCAATCTACTGCTAGACCGTCCATTTGCCAAAGCACAGGCAATGTTTCACCTCGCGCCACAACTCGCTTTCCTTATATTATGTTACTAGATAATAAAGATTTGTGGGGCGGCATTTACGGGCATTTTTCCTTGCGAATGAGAAATCTGCAGATAGGTGGTGATAAAAAAGGCCTCAGTGGTGTCACCTCTGCCATATCTCACTCGGAATTTGCGCTATGGTGCTGCGGTGACCACGCTATAATTCAGGGAGGGGCGAGATAGTATATCTAAGTGCCTTTGAGAGGCAGTTTATCAACCAACCAGGAAGAGCAGGGAGCCACGTTTATAGAAACTCAAGATGACATAAAAAATGTGTAGGTACCTAAAGGTATTTTTTTTAATAAAAAACTAGTTATAAATCTACTATAAGATTTTACACAGAGTAAAAGAATTAGGTATTCAAATGTGTCCAGAGAACAAGAAAGAATAATGTTTTGAGATTTTTTTTGTCATTAAAAAATTAATTGAAAACTTAAAACTTTGTAATAAAACAATTCAAATACATAAACAAACCTCGGATAATTTAGATGTGAAGTAACACAAAAAAAACCTGTAAAGCACGCCATTCCTTCATCTCAATAGTAATGTTCGATGGAACTGTTGTGACCACGCTATAACTCAGTGAGCAGGACAAACTTGTGCTATAGTGCCTTTGAAAGGCAGTTTGTATAACTACTTTAGTGGTGCAGGTGAAAACTTGGAAAAATGTTAAAGTAGCAAACTTTGCCCGACCTCCAAACCTGCCCCCATCCTAGGCACTCTGTTTTAAGTGACTTTAGCACAAAGTGAAATTCAAGACTGTACTTACAAGTCATTACGGAAGTCATTACGGCCAGTATTAAAACAGAGTACCTAGATTGGGACAGGCTACCTGAGTTATGTCAAACCATCATAAGAATTTAAGTTGTAGTTTACTAAACGATAAATCCGCCCATTGTAGGCACAACATATTTTCAGTGATGATTTCCTGCGTTGTATCATTTTATTATAGTCTGAATATGAATTATCGTATTGTATTGTAAAGTGGTTCTTACAATTTTGACGCAAAATTACACTGTTACTATTTTGAGCTAGCGTGGCGCTTGATGTTTTTTCTTACTAGACAAATTCATTAGTTCGGTCGTCGAACTAGTGAGATTTTTTTTGTCATTTATTTGACCGTTGAAATACTGAAAAAAAAATTGTTGTTTGTTCGACGTGTCATGTACTTTAATCGCGAATCAAAAAGCAATAAACTAAAGTTTAAAATACAGTTGTTTCGTTAAAAAGGTTTATATTTATATACATCCCATCTGGTTAATGACTGCACGTTTCGGTATTCAATTAAAGAAAAAAACACAGACACAAAAATATAGATGTAAAAAACGTAACTCAAAAGTGACACGCACACTTTTTGTCACTTTAAATCGAAGCGCTCATTGGCATAAGTTAACTGAGGTTAAGCTATGCCAATGAGCGCTTCAATTTAAAGTCCCTCTGGTTTTCTCGATGTCAATAACTAAATGTTCGCAGATGGCATACTGACATTTTAAGCACTGCGGCGTCGCCCATTATTGAGCTGTTTGCGCTTGTAACGAGCCAATTCGGTTCATTATTGGATGAAAGAGGGTCAGTTTAATGAGTGTGGTTCAAAATTAGGCCACTGCTTCGTTCTCGGATTTTGTTTTGCTTATTTAAACATGTGCGCAAATTGAAATAAACACAATGTAATAATCGAACGTACGTGGTGTGAAATTGGGAACATAACAGATGACTACGGAAACTGAACTTCGAGTTGGTTGTTATCTTGACCGCAATAAATTCGCTCTCACGGTCGAGTCACCACCTTTAGTTTTAGTAGTTAACTGAGCTATTCACTTATACCTCTTTGTTTTAACGAAGTTATTATCTTAGTTTTTCTGTTTGCGTATAAGTTATTAGTGGAATGTAAGTCAGAGGGATAGTTATTGATAGTAAGGTTCTGGTGTTATCTTTCAGCTCATGTTTGTTACTGGGTTTCAAAACCATGACCAACGCCGAGGCGTCCCAACACGCAACCAACCAAGGCATCGTTTAAAAGGTTCCTGTGTATTACTGTGAATAGTAAGGGCTTTTAAATAAATTTGGTAGATCACATTTGACAACAGTTATTGGTGACATCAAACTAACATTAGCAGACCTTCGATAGCTCTGGGGAAGTACCTTACCCTTAGCAGATTTTAAACCAACAAGCAGTTATGCGCAAATATTACTATGCTCCGGTTTGGAAGGAGATATTTTCAGTGCAATTACTGGCCATATTAAAAACAATAATAGCGGCATAATAGAAACAGAATTATGGACAACTGATAAAATTTAGCTCTACAAAGTATTGGGTCAGGTTGCAATTGTTAAAGGCAAACCTGGCGCTAGCCATTAACAAACGACCCTGGTGGTCAATTTTGCTGATTTCAGAACGCTTCAATCGAATCTCAATGGAATGACTTCGGAATAGTTTGTGGCATATGGAAGTCTTATATTTTTTTTATTAGTCTGATAGTCAAATATGAATATTTGAAATCAATGTCATAATGAAATGTCACAAACTATTCCGATGCCACTCCATTGGGATTCAATTGAAGCGTTTTTAAATTAGCAGAATTGATCCCCAGTTATCTGGGGTGTGTAAAAAAGGCGTATAATACCAAAAGTGGAATATTACCCAGTTCCTGTTGAGGGAAAACTCCCCCTCCGATTTATCCGACAAAATATTAGGGGAATGTCCCTTGTTCACACTTCATTCCGGCAACACGTGACTGACATGTGGAACGCTCGCGGCGACCCTAGATTTATTGGAAAGTTCCTGGGAATGGGTTAGTGATGTGCCATTCCGGACAATTTTTTACGCGGCTGTTTAGGCCGGACTTGTAACTCAGGTACGGAAAGATTTGCTCACAGATATCGAAGTGTTGAGGAAAAGTTGTATCAAATGCTTTCACTTTCAGCGAAATTATACCGCATTAAAAATAAGAAAGTATGTTGACATAATTAGTTACATCATCAATATTTTTGGCATAATTGAGCTGAAGTGGGGATGGGTACTATGGGTATAGGACATTTGGCTAGACGGGAGGTAGACTAAATGGGTGACAGAATAGTGGCCAAGAGAAGGACAGAGGCTAAGAGGCAGACCATCTGACCGATCGATGGTCAATGACGTCGTCAAAGTAGCACGGAGGCAGTGGATCTGCGGGGCGAAGGATCGGAATAAGTGGAGTGCTTACGAGAAGGCCTATATCCGGCAACGGGTGGACGTAGGCTGATTTGATTGATTGATTGATTGATTACTTATTTGAATAAGGTTTTTTATATCCTTTCAAGGCACAATTAGGTAAATCAATTAAGCCGGATCGCATCTTGGGGTGACTCTATTGCTGTATATGTCCGGCTAATAGGTTATTTATTACCCATCACTAAAAAATTTTCTGGACAAAAATGTTGCTTGTTAGTCTGTGTAAGCTAAGTTGAAGACGAGAGCTAATATCTGTTACGGGAACATCTTAAGCTAGATCACTTTCGAGTTGACTCAGCAACTTTGTGTCTTTTCTAACATACCTACATCCGTAGTAAAACTAACAAGTAGTGAAGTTGTATGGATAAATCAAAGAAGATAAGTTGTATACGTTTTTCCAGTCATTTTGACTATGCACATAGGTTTTTTTATAATAATATCCTCATTTCCTTAAACAAATCCTACTATTTTCATGCACAAGGGTGTCTGTTGATTTGTATCTATGTTTTTTTTTCGTTTTTACGTCTAAACCGGTGAATCGATTTTGATGAATTTGGTATAGACAGACATGGACTTTGAAGACGGACATTAGATTACTTTTTATCGTGATAAATAAAATGTAGTCCACCCGAACGAGGTCGGGTGCAATCGTTAGTTGCTTGTAGTTTGTACAGACAAACTCTGACCAGAGACCGGTGCTACTTCATTTGACTAACAAACAATAAACCTAGTTAACGCAATCAGTGAGATAGTTTTTTGCACTGAGATCCGGCCCTATTCCGTCCAAAGTAATCCAACGCCACAAATCTAACAAAATACCATATAATACATACATAGGTTACAATAACAACCACCAATTTCTCAAAGCAAACAAAACCATTCACTTAGTTAATGCTAGTGTATACACTCCATAGAAAAAGGAGCGTATAAAATAATGAAGCCAATTTATAAAGAAGGAAAAGTCTTCGAATAAATAGCGTAGCATAATTTTTCTTTACATCCCACGCAATTTATAGTGTTGCCCCTGAATCGACGACTCGGGAAAAACGGATAAAAAATTATGTCGAACGTATAATTATCGAGAACCCGTCTCGGTTATAAAAATACTTGTATACAGCGAGATTCATGGCTATTTATTCCAACACTGTGCATAAATTAGGTACAATAGTATTAAACAAAATCTTGCTTAAAATATAGAAAATTGTATACAAGAAATTACTCAGTAAACGAGTATTACTAAATGAACTAAAAACTAAATAGGTACAACATCTCATAAACTGCTACCAATTTACAAGGTTTCCAAAATACTCTTTTTCAGATGTTGTATTGACTAGGTAGTTAGTTATTTAAGTTGTAAGCCCCCACATAAGCAACAGTAATAAGCAGCTAAATTGCGATGGGGAAGAGAGGTTCTATAGTGGCGACAACAAACTGGAAGACGCAGTGTAAGTAGGCCTCCCACTAGATGGGTCGACGACATCAAAAGAGTCGCAGGCAACCGGTGGATGCAAGTGGTGAGTTGTCGTTCGATGCGGCGGTCTAAGGGGGAGGCCTATGTTCCGCAGTAGGCGTCTTCAGGCTGATGATGATGATGATGAGTTGTAAGCAAGGCATTAGCCTTGTTATAAAATAATTGATAAACAAAATAGTTCAATATTTAAGACATCGCTATGAGCGCTAACACCACCATCGGTTACAAAAGCATAATAATTAAGTACATTGTAAGCTGAATTTTTTTAATTTGTTTTTATCTATCCATAGTCACAAAAAGAAAACAAATGGCCCACACGATAACAAAAAGAAAACATGTGTCACCCATAACAAAATTCGTAAATTGTTTAAACATAAAATTCCAATCTGTGCATGTTATTGGTCAAACAAAAATGGTCGCCGATACCATCTCTAATTTAGGTCATCCGCCTACATGCACGGCATTTTGGTACTCGATCGGCCAAATGGAATATTTAACGAAAAGTTATTTGTGTGATTGTACATTTTGAACGTCATAAATTTCAGGAATTTGTTTTTTAATCGTGTTCTATTAATGTTGTAGCGTAACTGCGCCCGCGGCTGCGTCCGCACTGTGGTTACCGTGAATGAGGTATGCGCCGTGTGAAGATACCTTAAAGAAGGTTTATTTGTATCAATTTACATCAAGGTGCTTTCATTTCATAGAAAACCGGTTCAGGCGCAAAATGAAGTAATATTAAAAAATATGTACGATAATTAATTGCCTTATTATGTCAAATGCACGTAAAACCACACATTCTCAAAATTACCTTTTTATTTATTATGCCCCTTTTTCACAAAGATGCCACGATTCCTTTGAATAAAAACGATACCCACAGAACCCTGCAGACCGCATTCCATACAATAAAGACTACCCATTATTTTTGTATACTGTTTTATACTTCTGCCTGTATAGTGTGTCTGTGTATATCTAGTTCTATGGACCAATTAAAAAAAAAGATAATAAGTAGACAAATTTTCCCATTCGCGTGCAAGAGCTCGCGTGACTTGCACCAACCCTAGAGATTCAGGTGTCAAAGGTGGCTCCAGAGTTCAGGTTAATCGATATCTGACCTTAATCAGAGTTAGGAAGGTCCTGATCATATCTTATTGGAGTTGGGTTAACGGCTTAAACAGTGTTTATAGTTTGGGACTAATGATAGGTTATGCGCGCCAAGGTTGGACTATGACGTGAATTAAGATAACGGAGATTGTATAAGGTTGATAAGTACATAATTATGAACAAACATTAATTAGAGTATTACCACAAAAGATTTAAACAAGATTTGAACTTGCACAAATCGATGTCTAACACTCGCGTTGGTTAACGGCTGGGATTGATATCACAATCCATTTTTAGGGTAAAACGTGCCAATAACCGATCCGTGGATTGGTTTATAAAGGCACGCAGATTGGAAATCGATCGAACGATAGGCAGCAATCCAAGATCGATTACAATCTTGGATAGGAGATACAATATTAATTTCGGCTGTAACCCAATAACATAATATTCACAAGTAAAATAATCAGAAACGACAGGGTTGAGCTAGACAACGCGGGTATTAGACGTCGATTTTGCTGAACGAAATTTTAGACACATGTTCAAGTATTGTTTAAACATCTGTGGTAACGGCAAAGTCTGAGTTGACACTAATTTTCGCTTTAAAGGTGGGCTTGACAGCCAAAGTGGGTAGCGTCAGTGAAATTCTATTTTTTCAGTCACGTGACCGATAAGGGTTTATTACATGTGGCGAGTATTCTCACCGCTCCAGTTACTGGAACGAGTCATTGTCACAAACAACAAAACATAAGCGAGTGATAAGACGAGCAAGTCAAAAGGAACGCACTACATCTGCCTGTGAAATTACCGTGCAACCAATGACAGTTTCAAAAGCGGAAGACTAACGCCCGTAATTAATATTGTATCTCCTATCCAAGATGAAAATCGATCTTGGATTGCTGCCTATCGTTCGATCGATCTCCAATCTGCGTGCCTTTATAAACCAATCCACGGATCGGTTATTGGCACGTTTGACCCTAAAATGGATTGTGATACCAATCCCAGATAGCAAAATTTGGATTAGGATTGATTATTAATTTCGGCCGTAAGTGACACACTCTGCTGTCCTTCAGCCAGCCCGAGTAGACCGAAGCCCAAGCACAGACTGACTAATTAATTGTTACTTCGGCTTAGTAAAAGTAACGGTCAGAGCATCACTAGTATTCGTCCTTTGACTGCAATGTCAATGTTCGTCATTCAATGCAACCTGGAAATTAGATTTCGAATTGCAAGAGACGATCACTATTATTATGCATTACTGCTTCACGTTTCAATATTTGGAGAAATTGAGGTTCTTCCTTAGGGAGTCTATTGTAGAAGACCCAGAGAAAAGTTAATCTGGAAAAGCGTACTTTTCCAGAATGAGAAACTTTTGCTGAAGATTGGTGCAATAGGGAGCTAAGACTAGAACAACACGGATGGATAATCTATTAATAAATCTATACTATTTATATTATGTATAAAACGAAGTCGTGTTAGTAACACCATTTTATAACTCAAGACGGCTGGACCGATTTTATAAATAATAATATAATTTGATTTATTATAAAATTCACGAAAAAGACAAACACTTTTAATTATCTCCATACATTTTGTATTGACAGGACATCTGTAATCAATAATACATTGTTTTCTCCTGCTATTATGATTAGTATATTAACTGGAGCAAGTAGCTGTCATCGCTACAAAACAACCCAAGTGATAATTTCGTGACAACCAACTGTTTCAGTAATAGCGTGACGAAAAACACTCCCGTTCACCTACGAAACGTTATGGGGTTTATTTATTGTGTACAGCCGAGTTCATAAGTATATTAGCATCGAACAACTCTGTCATAATCAAACCATTCGATCACGCGACGGTCTGCCATGAGATAGTAAAATTTTGTTAGTGCGACATGGTCGCGTTAAGGTTTTATGGCAAAAAGAGAAATTCATAGTTGATAGTTGAATAATGGACGTTGTTTAAATTCTTGACTGTGTTAATTAATTTTGGGCCAAGGACAGTACAATTATACGCGTATTGTTTATTCACTATGCCGTTTATTTCGGGGCTTTACGTGTGGCCTACTTTTTTTCAAGTTTTTATTTCCTGTCCTGAAGAAAACCTTATCAAATTGACTGAAAGAACGCGCACGCTGGATGTTAGAAATTCGACATTTTGAATCTACATAAGATAGAATATGAACTTGGCATAAGAATAGAGCAACCCTTACCCACATTAAAATAAAATGGATCTTAAGTCAACTGAGCTGAAATTGACTAACGTAGAAAACAATTATTCTAACTTTGCGCGTGAACTTAATACGAGTTTCGTAGAAATAAATTCACTTACTCAGTTCAAAGTCCAGTTCTATCATTTTGGCTAACTTACAACTTGGAGGCAAAGTAAGGATCTGAAGCTGAAAGAAATACGGAAAATTGGCATTATATAGGACCAAAGTCACATTCGAAAGAACACCAAGACACTTTTAATACAGACTCCTATTTTTTCATCAGGTTCTTAAGACCATTTTTCATTATCTGTAACATTTCGACTTAAGCATTAAAAAAATCTACAACTTATTCAGAAAGTAATAAAAAGTGAAAGCACACGTAACACCACGAAAAGCTGAAATTACCAAGAAAATGTCAAAATACATCCTTAAAATAAAATAAGGAATAAACACTAATTTTGTTTGTTTATTGTGTGGGGCTCGTGCTGGCGTCACATCGCCTTTTGAAGTTTATAACCGTCTCCAAAGGCTTTTTAGCTATTTTCGTACCATAGGCTGTATTATATGTATTAACTTGCAGACACGGCCACGCGTTGATGTGGCAAAGCTTTTTGTTATTGCGACTATAAATAATTAAGATGTAAGCTATCCTATCCTTCAAGTTAGATCAAACTGCACACGGTGTGCAAATTTGATTAAAATCGAATTAGTAGCTTAGGAGTCCATCGCGTACAAACAACGTGACGCGTAATTTATATATATATATATATATATAATATATATTATTATTTTTATTGTTTTTAATTCCATTCCATTTTATTTGAGTTATTAACCCGCCCCCCTTGACGTCGATGTCACAATCAATCATTACGAGCTACGTGGTAGTTTCCAAATGTGTGATGTGTTTACATAATTTTATGGAAAACAGAATGAAAAACTTCATAATATTCTAGTCGATCCATCACTGTCGAAAGGATTATTTATTGATATACTAGTTGCACCTCACAGTTTCACCTCTACGGACAAATTTAACTGTGTTCTTAGAACCTTACAAATATTATTTTTCGGGTTAATAAGTAGGTACCATTGTATTATAATAAACAAGGTGCTTGTGCGTAAAACGTATTTATATAAGTTGCTCTCATACTTACCAAGTTGTATTTAGTAGCTTCTATCACTTCTCAGAACACAGTCTTGGCACATATCTGCAAAAACAGAAAACAACCCATGAGTGGCTGACATTTATGTATGTAAAAAAACACACAGTGATAAAATGGTTTTTAATACATAATAATATGATACGAGCCACAACACAACTACCTATTCAGTACCCAATTCATCCATTTTCATCGAATAAATGAGAAAATAAATGTTAACAGGCCATAAATAATTGCTTATTTAAGTCCAATATAATATTGTAATAACAGAATTTACACTGAGTCACATCCCCGAACAACACCATCGGGGAGAAGGCATTGACCCAGAATGCCAGCACATCTAAAGATTAAAACGTTTACTAAAAAGCCGGCGGCAAGTTAAAAAGGCCGTTGAAGGTTGTTAAAAATTTAACAATAGATAGTGGAGGCTTTGTCTCGCGGCCGCAGCTTTCCAAAGCGAAAATTGCGACTTTACCGAGAATTTACGGAACTAGATGTGCCTTGTCTCTGGTTCATTATCGAGATCTCAAAAAAAATACAAACAATATTTTTCCAACTTATTTATTGACCATTTTAATCTCACAATCAATAGAAAAGAAATAAAAACTCCCTACTGCATTTAGTTAAATTATTGTGTTAGCATTTTCAGTGATCAGTGCTACGGCGTAGCCGACTACGGATTAATTGTGGTATTCTGGCGTAGAGCCTTCATAGAGTTATTCGAGCGTAGCATTGTAGCGAATCATTAAGAGATTTTTACAGTTACTGCATTTTTGATTATGCTAAAAACATTATGCATATATGCCAACACATTTGCAATATCTTATAGACAGCGTTGCATAGCAATAGGGTTCAGTTTGCCTCAAATCACAGATCCCTAAAATATAAGGTCACTTCCATACAATTCGTGTCACGTTCTCTGTCCCGTTGTACGGAGCGTTTCATTCCACTATACCGTTGTAATATTGACACACCGCACAAGTTTCCCTTTGATGGACATTCGCTGGCTTTAGTGCGAAATTTCCGGTATTTATGCGAAATTTAACAGTTTTGTACCGAAATTATGTTTTGTAACGCTTCTAGTGTTATTTTGTTCTGCTTTGATGGATTCTTAATTTCTGAAAGTTTGTTGCAGCATAAATCGATTTAGCGTTAGAGGTATGTTACGTAGGAACCCTATTTTTTTGTTTATTTTAGCAAGTTTGAGCTGTTTGGCTGCGTCTCACGTGATGTAAAGTGATGGCGCGGTCGACGTACATTTTAGGGTTTGAAGTAGGTACAAATAATGGATAACAATCATGTAACACAAAAGTATACAATTATTGCAGTATTTATATACTGTTTTGGGATAAATTAAGGTCATTGCAGTTAAATAAAGCACTTGAAAAATAAACTGAAAAAAATGAACATCGCAGTTAATTAAGGAAAAATGAACTGAAAAAACTGCTATTTAGAATAGGTTTTTTTTTGTGAATATAATAATATTCTATCTTTATTAAAATTGAATTCAACCCTCTAAACTACACACCCCTACACGAGATAAAACAATCTACACCGTTTTATCACTAACCCGCTAACTCCGTAATCCAGGATTAGTTGGAGCACTTTAAACTGGAGAAATTGGAATAGTTAACGGGAAGTTAAATTTCAACTAGCTCCGGCCCACGGTTTCGGTCCCACTTTTCCCGTTGCGCATGTGAATTGTGTATTTAATTTGAGTAGTGTCATTACTGAAACGTTACGATGGATTCCCAACGAGTCACACCAAATGGAGTCACAGTGTGACTCGTTGGGATTTTTCTCAGCGGTCACACTTGTACTCGTTGCAATTTATTATTCTTCCCGACAGGATTCCCAACGAGTCACACCAAATGGAGTCACAGTGTGACTCGTTGGGATTTTTCTCAGCGGTCACACTTTTACTCGTTGCAATTATTATTCTTCCCGACAGGATTCCCAACGAGTCACACGTTACCCGTGTAACAGTGTGACCAGCATCAACGTTACATTTGCATCAATTTTTTTATGATAGCGATTCAAGATTCCATACATAGAACTTGGCCGGAAACTGGAATAATCATATATAATATAGACTCAACATACATATAAACTAAACATACATTAGACTCAAAAGGACTCAGTGTAAATAGGTATTAGTTCACGAGTCTTTGCCCTGTGTACCCCACTCACCGATGAGTAGTTGAGTCAAAATTGACTCACAAGAGATACTTACAAACTTACAGACTTACTTACAGATAAATACACTTACACGGTGCATAATCATTTATTTCTAGTAAATGTAAATAGCTGTGATAGCCTAGTGGGCGAACGTACGCCTGCCAAAGCAAGAAATGGCGAGTTCAAATCCCAGTGCGGGCAAGCACCAATGTGTTTCTACGTAATTACCACTCGCTTTCCGGCGAAGGGAAACATCGTGTGGAACTTTCCACACGATCTGGCAACAGCTAATATTATATAGGTTTGAGGTTTTTTAGTTTTAGTCTATTAAATAATATTATGCAGAAGCTCGTAAAAACAAACACTTCAACTGTTTTTCAAAGATAATAATCAAAGCTCTTTCGTTTACTGTAAAATTTTCCTGTAACATCACTTGCCCAATAACATTACTGTATCGTCGCACAACAAAACAAGAATCGAGTTACGTAGGTAGTAGGTACGCTTTCGTGACAAAGGGAATAAAAATATCGTTTTTGTCATCATTAAAATCTCAAAGGGGGCGATGTGTGGAACATCAAAAGAATAATAAACGGTGGCGTGCTCCTTCGGAATCATCTCCGAGTTTTTGTGAAGACTGGTCACAGTTTACTTAATAGTTACTACGTAAGCTGTTAGTGCACTGTAGTCTACTGTAACATAGCTCGCATGAAATCATTATAAACCTTTTGTGGGAGACAAAATCGAACACACGTACTTTCAAACTAACGTAAGTATACATCGAACTCCTTTTCTTTTGATATAGCGTACATCGAAATCGCGTATAGGGTCAAAGTGGGAACAGTGACAACAGTGGGTACAGTGAAAATTTTCTGTTTCTCCGAATAGGAAAGGTATATCTGTGCGTCTTTTTCACATAAGTACCGTCCTCCGATGCCATCAAGTCTAAACTAGCCAGCGAGCCGCTCCCGCGCTTATTGATTCCAAAAAATTGTTTATTGATTTTAGGTGGGCAAAAGTTGATAAATAATATACATTTTTTCGTTTTTTGCTTCTTTACCTATTCCAAATAAGATATTTATCGTTATTTTTCTGAAATACACGTATATTTTGTAATATCATAGCATTATCCAATCTAACCTAACTAAAGTAGAATTTCGTTGGTACATGTTTGAAACCAAAACATAGATCGGTACTCAGTGGCTCAATCATTGGCAGTACACAGTGGATCGCGATTCACTGTGTACCTACTGCAATTGGTTAAGTGTTTAGGTACTTTACAGATGAAAAAAAAAACGAAGAGCGTTTATTACGTGGTGAAAATTCTTCACAATCACAATGATAATTTGGAATATTATGTCAGTTTCTTGAGAATGAACTATTGCTGACATCAATTCAACATGCTTGCTACCCATACTTGTCTTACGTCAAATAATGCGACATGCGCCTGATTTTGCCAGCTCCTCGCGTTGGAGGAAGCACAGCTCGGCAGCAATCCTACTATTTACTTTGAAAAAGACTTTTCTCATATTAGCATTCGCTAACGCTAAAAAAGCTTCATGGATAATTTGAAGGTGATAAAGATACGACCATCTTATTATTTACCTAGTTCAAGTTGTTGATTTGTTAGGTATTGATAGTTTGCTAAAAATATTATACTTAGATTCAGAATGTCACTTTAGAGGACTGATTAGAGTTACCGAAGCGCGTTACCTATGTCTAAAATCATAAGACTGATTGACAATAATAAATACATTTCATATTCAATATCAATTGATCTCATAATCAAATTAAGTATAAATATTATGTACTTTCATAACTATAAGTACCTACGGTGTTTTATTTTGTTCATTTAAGACAATCTGCATTCCAAAATCGCGTCCTTTCCTGTATGTATAGAGTGAAATAGAATAATTTCCTACATTTTTTGCTTGATCCACTGTGTAATTAGGATGGTTTCACTGTGTACGTACACCCCCAAGTACACAGTGGATCAAACGAAATCTTTTATAAAAACGTTATTAATTAAGTAGGTATTTGTCGTAGCTGTTCATAATCTATGAATAAAACAAAGCCTTTGAACATATCTTACGTTTAGTAAAGGTTTCATTTCAATAACTTGAAACCCTAAGCAGTTACAAAGCTCTGAAAAAAAATGAGCCACTGATGCCACTCTGACCCTACTCTCAAGGTGACGTACATTGAACTCCTTTTCTTTTGATATAGCATACATCGAACTCGTACACTTTTAAGGTAACGTACATCGAACTCTAGTACTTTCGATATAGCGTACATCGAACTCGCGTACTCTCGAACTAACACACATGGAAACTTGTACTTTCGATAGCGTAAATTAGGATTTCATAATTAGAACTACATACATCAAAAAAGTCTAAGCAACATGTACTAATTTCTGGTTCTTTTCTGGTTCGCCGAGCTGTGTGTGGACGCGCATTGTCATGCATTACGTAAAATCGGAGCCAAAGGTTTGTGCAATGGATGGACATAAGGTCTGAGAATATCCTCAACGTAATTTTCAGCGTTCATGTTTCCATTTACAAAAACGAGCTCAGTTCGCTTATTCTTAAGTTAAACATCTGACATTAGCTACCTTAGCTACTCATTTCCACTGTACTCTGTTGTTATTTTTGTGCGACCGTCGCGTGGGCC
This sequence comes from Hylaea fasciaria, assembly GCA_905147375.1. NCBI lineage: Eukaryota > Metazoa > Arthropoda > Insecta > Lepidoptera > Geometridae > Hylaea > Hylaea fasciaria. The sequence goes on along the minus strand of LR990211.1, from coordinate 8,326,858 downwards.
CTTTGAACTGTTGTTAGGCCTGCATACCTAATTGCGATGTAGAATTATGGTCACGTATACAGGGGAAATGTTATTATTTTGATATGGAAATGAGATATCCTTGTACACATACAATTACAAGAAAAAAATACGAGTTCTGTGACGCTCGCTGCGAAGAGAACGTGAGATTAGATTTGATGTTAGACCACAGAATACCTATATTAAAACCCTAGAAGAAGGGGCACTCTCAATTAAAGCGAGATGGGATGATTGGTGTTTTGTATAACATTTGAGCGTGTTGTCTCTCTCTTCCGTGGGTTTATGTACCTTTTGAGTACAGAGTGCGACCCTTGGGGTTAGACTATTAACATGATGTAACTAACACGCTCGTCATATGGAATGTTTGGGCTTTGTATGAGTATGTCTGTAATGGTTGCTAGATTATCTAACTGTCGTATGTAGTAACTGTTGTAAGGTTCTAGAGTGGCGACCACGGACTGGAAGACGCAGTGTAGGTAGGCCTCCCACTAGATGGGCCGACGACATCAAAAGAGTCGCAGGCAACCGATGGATGCTAGTGGCGAATTGTTGTTCGGTGTGGGGGTGTAAGGGGGAAGCCTATGTTCAGCAGTGGACGTCTTCAGGCTGATGATGATGATGATGTATGTAGTTCGTTTGTGCTACGTATTTATGTATTTAGTTATCGGCTAACGAAAAAGATCTACAGATCGCTATTTTTAGTGATAAATAATAGCATGGAAACAGATTGCCTCAATTTATGACATGATGATTGAAACATTTAGGTCTTCACCCATTAACTTAGTAATAAGAAGTGCGTTCCCCTGACGCTATCTGTCTCAAGTCTTATCAATCTTTCTAATCGCCGTCAGCCGAAATTGTGGCCCAAGTTCAACGGGAGACATTTTGATTAGGGATGTACTCGTAATATGTGTCGGTAAATGGTTGACGGAAAGAGTACGGAGCCCTAGAGCTGTATTAGCAGAATAAGTTTTTTTATCTCTTCATTTCTTTCACTATCGTAAATAGTACCTACCAGCCGGCCTAAGACAAGAGAGAAGCTCGACTTTTTGGAATTGTCGACACCGATTCCTCACTGCGCACTCCCATCACTAGTAGGTACTCCCTGCTCCACCCGGGCCATAGCTATAAATCTATTACTTCACAATTAACCCATTGTGGCCCAAAGTCCCATTACTATAATAGCCGGATGTCCCAGCAGTCACCTTTTAATCTTTGTGATAAGATTTAATTTCCTTTTCGAGTGTCGTTCGATGTAATCGGTTTTGGATTGGAATGGAAGTTTTGTTATATGTTTTTATCTTTTAAAATATTGTTTTAATACAGTATTGTACAACTCTGAGTAAAATATGAGTGTTGCCATAGTTTAACTGAGGGTCTTAAACGATTGTCAAGGTTAGGCAACGTTCCCAGCGACACACTGGGGTGAAGTGGGATCGGTGATCGTTTAGTGGCAAAACATCTGGGTGTCCATTTCTGTCCGAGTTGTTATTTGGCGGACTGACAAGCTCAGGAGACTTACCATGACGTCTTATTGCGATCCAATTGAGGACCTAATTCACTACGAATAAAAGAGCGGTACGAAATACATTTATTTTAGATCTTACCAAACTTAATATTACCAAAGTTTATTTCATACAATTTTTGCATATTTATTTTCATTATTATTGAAGCTCCTTCTGCAATATATTGTGTATTTTTATAACTGGTGTTCAATTAAGTATTTTCTGTCCTATTCCAGTCTATTATCATAAACTAACAATATCAAAAAGACTACCACCAAGTGATGGGTCAAATACTACACAACAGGCTGTCGGAGAGTATAAAAAACTTAACCAGCGCTTTAATTTATTTCAGGAAAGTTTGGTACCTCTTGTAAAAGACCGCATACAAGATTAAAAATATCTTACCAATATTTACAGTTCGTACAACGACAGCTGTGTGAAACAATAATATTTTTATACTTATACGTAATCTGGATCAGCATTTTCCTGGAAAATCCATTCCAAAGACAATTTTTTTCACTTCAGTAATACTCCTTAATCTAAATACGCGTTGAAATTACTAATCTATAAAAAATACAAAAACATTATTGTGTCATGTCGCATACAGCCAAGCCAAACGTCGACTCTAAAAAAAAAACTTTCCAAAAATACATTCCTTGGCCCATTTACCACCTCTTTAAACCCTCGAAGCCCTCTAACATATTCGCCCCGATCCTAAAAAAATGCCCCGAGCTTGGGGCAGAGTGGTCCTATAAATCAGGGGCCGACCCGCGCCGAACCCACTATAAATACATCAGGTGACAATTACTTGAGGCACTGAACGTAACCGTAACCTAAACCACTCGCTTTCATTAGCGCTGAGGAATTGGCTGAAGGGATTGGTTGGGTTAACGGTTTTCGAATAGTTATGTGACTATGGATTAGGGATAAAACCATTCCGGTCTTACCATAAAATATTTGAACCAGAGTTGAACAGATAAGTCCTAAATATTTACTCCCCAATCGACGTCTAATCCTCGCTGTTTCTTACTCTATAACAAATTCACAAGTAAAATGATTAGGAAGACCTGGATTTAGTAAGATAACGCGAGTGATACACGTCAATTTTGTGAAACGAAATTTTAGAAACTTCTGTTTATCTCTGGTCTAATGTTTTGTGGTAAGACGGTTCACGTTTGAGACAAGGTTTGGAATATCAATTTTTCTTACCCAAATTGCAAAGGTTTCAAAGTCACATTCCCAAAATGTCTAAATCCAAAATGATAAAATTAATGATGGTTGCAGGTCATCAATCATACAATTTTGATGGTTGCAGTAATTCACCAATCACATGACTTCAAACTTATATACGTACATTAATATAAAATAGAACGCTTATTGTTTACGCAGACGTATTGCGTATTTTTGGCACTAGAAAAAACGAAACATTTTAACGTAACATTGTATTGCATTACTCTACATTACATGCAAACATACTCTATTGCAATAATAAGAAAAAGATTGCTAAAACGCATGGATAGCGTATGTGACCAATTGCACCACTAATTAATCAATCCAAATAAAAAAAAAACAAATAGAACCATCTACACTGGTTTTAGCGTGTGACTAAATTACACTAATCCATGATTTCCATAGTAAGTAATAAGTACATAGATTAAACCTGCTAGGGTAAACTTCATGTTCGGAACCCCCATCGAAATAACAAGTATTTGCAATTTACAAACTACCACACCCGGTAACTACGAAAGTCGAGTGGAACAGTTGTTGACAATTACTTTGCGCCTTACCCTATTAAAATCTGCTAGTGACCCAAAATCGAGACTGTTTCCTCTAAGTTTGTTATAGGTAGATGAATGCATTGCAAATTTGTAGTGAAAGGTCGACGTACCTTGTAAATTCGTGGGAGTAATCGGATTTTAACATATTATTATTATGAGGTGTCGTTAGATTTGTTTCAGTCGTTGTGGGAGTGTGCTATATATAGGCTACTTTTTTATCTTTGGTATAAAACTTTTCATCTTAATATTATTTGTAATTATAAGTTGTTATAGCGAGATTTGTGAGTGTATGTAAGCACATAAGGTTACTCGAGACTTCGAATTTTATTTCAATTCCAATCAATGATATTATTCATTGTAATCTGAAGGATATACTCGTCAATGTTGACACAGAACACGTAAAAATATAAACCCAAATTCCGTATCAATGTTACGACACCAATTTATATCCTAAATCCCTGTATATTAGGGCCCATTCCCACAAACACTATGTCCAAACGTCCATCACAAATAAAAGTTGGATCAATATGTCAAAGAATCCCAACGAGGGATGACCTATTTATACTTATAGCCTCAAATCTAAAATACAATAACAGTCGTAAATTTCTTCAGAAAAAACTAGCTATATAACTATTGAAGATGATGATATTGAAGGAATGTGGTAATATTGTAATGTAATGTTGTGATGTGTGATGAGTTAAATAAGTACAAGATGTGAAGCTGCGTTTAGATTCGCTTAAGTAAAAAATATTTGTATGAACCACAGACTAGTTATTCTGAATCAGGGTGTTGGTGGACTTACTTAATGTGAACAGTGATTTGGATCTTTTACTCGTAATTACGTCCCAATCTACAGGCTAGTAAGATACCTACCCCACAGTCCTAGCAGTAGGAATAACAGGGTCTATGATGATATAGAAATAAGACACATCTGTATCATAGGGTTACAAGATTATTTTCCCATAAATGTGCGAGCTGGAGCCGTCTAAAGCTTTGCTATCGCGCCCAGCCTCGCACGTATACTCTGATGAATTTATTAGGCAATCTTGTCTAATAAATTCATTGGAGGTTTCGGATCCTCCATTTAGTTAAGGATCTGAGATTCATGGGACTGCATCCACGACTGGGTTTTTGACCTTTTCGTACTTATTTTTTAGTTATTTCTACGGAACTTCAACTCTGCTACAATAGCATTTTTTCTCCCATCGTTTCTTTTTTCCTCCTTTGCTTAAAACTATAAACTGTTAAATTACGTTGTATCTACTTTAAATTGTGTTTGTCACATTTGATTAAAAATATCCCACAAACAAACACAACAAAGATCTCCAAAAACATTTATGTACGGAAGAGATTCGATACCGTCACAATGGCTTCATCCAAACCCTATCTCTAATAAATAACACATGTCCAGTGACGTCATTCACCTATAAGTAAATCTCTCACATCAGCCCCTAGTATGATATATTTGCACCTAGCTCCAGACAAATCCCACGGGATTCGAGAGATCGCGCTGCGACCTCATTTATCGGCCTTTTATTAGAAATTTGAAAATGGGGGTTGGAAGCTTTATGACTATATACGTCATCTCAATACGACAAGATAGCAGAAAATAACCTGATTGCTAAAATAATTATGTATTCGAAAGAATAAAAACAATTAGGAATGTGTTCTTCATAATGAATTTAATATAATTTTGCGTCAAACCAAGTGGAACCTAGTTCTGTGTTGCTACAAGACGCAAGAGCGTAACTTCATAATGACCTCTACGAGTATAATTACTTACTCACAGTTTCTACACTTAAATAATTATTCTTACTCTGACAGTTTTACGAAACTACAACCAAGTTACAAAACCAGTGTAAATTGGTCACATCTGTACTAATTTTATTATTTAAGTAAAATTAAGAGTAGGTACGTTTTTGGAGGCACGTCAATTTGTGATCCAGTCCAGATTTAGTCTCTAAACTTGAAGCGATCTAGTCATATCTGATTCTGCTATCTAGTCAGAATTACTAATATGTAACAATACTACTTTTTCCACTTCGTACACCCATTTGAATTCACCTAGATGAACAAAGTGGAATAAACTATCCTAATCAATGATCCAAAAAATCCTAACCCAAATTCAACAAAACGGTGGAAAGTCACGATGGTACGAAATAACTGTCTAGCAAATATCTTTTGTAAATAAAACTAAACTTTTTCGTTCAGAAGTTTTAACTGTATTTATTAAAATACTATCTTTTATAAAATCATTGCTTTCCCCACAACCACATTTTCCATTCTCAGTTGAGTGCCGCACAATAAAACTGCCTAACAATATTACTTTGACAACGCTATGGTAGTACAAAGGCTATAAAACTACTTAAGCTCGTACCATGTCACAGTAGAAAAGTTCCACATAATGTTACAATTTGAAAGGACAGATCAAAATGTTTATCATAACAAGGTGATACAGTCTCTATGAAGTTACAGTTCCATTAAGTCCAGCTCTAACACAAGTCTAATAGCCTGAAACCTATTGTGCTAGAGTTTGTGTTATATTAATCAAAATCCTTATACAAAGGGTGTGATGAAAGGGCGACTTAGACCAGATTTAATATGACTGCCTTGCCTATCTGAAACAGTTTTGCCTAGTCTTTGAAGCGCGTGTGATACAGGCCTGACGCGACGGTAAGGTATGGTATAAACAGTAAGGATTGTAACGCGATTTGTAACATTTCATTATGATTCAGCCCTATTTATCATAAGTAAAATGATGATTTAGAAAATTAGAGACGTCGCTTAAATGTTCAGTTCCTCGAAGCATTAAATTGTTCACTTTGATAATATTTTTATTCTCATTTTCTTTTGCCAATCACGTCTTATTTTTCTGTTTTATTTTTTTGAATTTTTCGTTTTTATCTCTTTCGCGACTATTTCCCCAAATTCTCATAAGCACACCGTGTGTTGTGTAATTAACTGGTGCTTTTGAATAACCTTGTGGGCCCGCGAAAAAATACTTATCCCTTTTGTACGTAGAACCCATACTGCAACTTTACTGTAATGTGACATAGGGACGACCGACGAAGGTTGATGTGGGGCTGAAACAAAATGTCTGACTCAACAGCTGATTACGTGAAACACTCACTTTCGCAAACATGTGTGTACACCGTGCCTATACACGATGTACATGTGTATTTACATTATGTAACGTTTTTTCAGAACAGTGGATTTTATCATTTTCACCCAAGACAATTCTTTGACGGTTGAAACCGGCGAAACGGTTTTTTTTTTAACTTTTTCAGATACCTACACTTTTTTATGAAAGGCAATTTTTTAAATATCATAATTATTTTAGTAAAACTATTATAATGTTATTGGCAGCTGACGCGGCGATTGCGTCGCGTGTCTGCTGAACTCACAGCACAGGTACGCGACGCAAATGCTGCGTGCGCGCAACGCCTTTGCTAGTTGGAATTACACGCACGCCGAACCACCTGACAGAATTTGCCTAGCATCTGATGCTAGCAGCATATGATTGATATTGCAAAAACGCCTGTATGCTGGGAGCACAAACTGTGCTGCATTGCTATTCCTCAAAACATGCTGAAAGCAAACTTTGAAACTGAAAACTGCAACATGAAATCACGAGTTCACGCTCCATTCGTTATTTTTGCAGACACTTTTGTTTGATACCGATGAAAAGTTTCGTGAGCGGAATTATGATGAAGGCTGTTCTGTTTCGAACAGACTTGCTGCGCTCTGCTGTTTCACCTGTTATTCTACAGTGAAATTCAGAGAAGCAATATTTCATGTATAAAAAAATATTTTTAAAATAATGGTCATGAAATTGAACGTTATACTATCGCAGCTACGATCGTGAGGTTTCCAACCTCAGTTATGTTTTGATGGCTACTGGTATTTTATAAAAAAAACAACTCCATTCTTGAAACATTGTAGAGAAAACAAATGACATACATAACGTATATTAATGGCAGTCTAAAAAACATCACTTAAATATTATATTATTGTAAGACCATGCGTCTATCTAGAATTTCATAGTACTCTTCCATATTCATAGCAGACATTGACAACTAATTGAATAAATACATACCTAAATGTTTGTCAATCTACGTAACCGTATGTATAATCGTTAGCGACGACAGAAAGTTACTCCAGTGTGCCACCCATATATCAGGGAAATGTCCCGGTCACATTTCAGAGGCATTCAGAATACGGCTTAAAATGATATTTGCACAAAAAGATGTTCCTAGCTGCTCTACGTCACAGCATACATAATATGAGTTTATAGTATAGCAATATGTGTACCGGGATGATATTATCTAACACATTTCCCGTCGAAGTTACAGAAGCGGATTTTTAGAATGTCATTTGCAGATACAGATGCGGAAACGACATCTTAAGAGCAACTCGTAGATGTTGGATAGAAAATTCACCTTACTATAAAGTCCCTCACACTCAAGGAAATTCTTGTAGTCTGAGATATGGTTTATCTCCATACGCTGCATCATTAAAAATTAGAAGTCTAGGGTTGAATTACGTACTTACTACCATCTAATAACCAAATTCTGGCGAAAAATCCGTCAAGCTGAAAAGATACTGCAAAGAAAAAATACTTGAAGCGGATAACAAGAAGTGATGGAATTCCGCTTCCGCATTTACAGATCTGCGACCACCCTGTATAATGTAATCCAACGACTTAAACCACGAGTGCATACATACGGATATTTGTATGGAAGTACACTGTGTACTGAGTATTGTGAGTATGTAAGAGTTTCAAAGGCGACTGTAGTAGGTAGATGTATGCGACATTTCATTTTAATTTTGTTTTCAGGACAGCTCCATGGCTTTTGGGACAGAATAGCGTTGACCTACTTTATGTTATTTTAGAATATTGTTTTACGTACAATAAGTTTTAAATGATGACAGTTTGAAAATTTCGACGGTACTTATTGAAAGTTAGTTTATTTATAGTAGACTGTCGTATGTGGTACAAAGCCGCTCCACACAGCCACAGATTACTAAATAGTTACTACGTAACCCCACGGTCTTTTCCACACAGCTACCTACGTTTTTGTTAATAAATATTTCTAACAAATATTTACTAACATAAAAGTAACATTAACATTGTTCTAACATTGGTGACCGAGCGGTAACTGGTACGCTTTATAATTCAACGTTACCAGGTTCAATCTTCGGTCCTGTACCAATGACTTTTTTAATAAAACATACGTTATGTGTGGTTTTCCATCATTTCTGAGCTTCGGAAGGTACATTAAGCCGTCGGTCCCGGTTGTTATCTTCTATGATTGGTTATAGCAGTCGTTAAGCCATGTCAGAGACCTTTAGGTGGCCTGATAAAGTCTGTCACTAGAGGCTAGCACAACCTCATACGACAAATAAACAACAACTTCGAACATCGCCAAATTTGAAGCAAGTCCAATTTGCTGTTATTGTTTGTAGGTACCTTACAAAAACATAGTTCGAAAAGTTTTTATTCTATTTTATTGCAAAATTTTTTGGCCAGTAACATCGACCAACTTAGTAGGTACCAACCACAATCCGGCTTATTGCAGCCATAATTCACGAGCTCTGTGACGGGCTGATGCGGCTTACCATGATGCGGGCCGTCAGGCCGAACTACCCGATGAATAGTTGTATCTAGGTCGTTCTTGAGTTATACGTGTAAATCTAACTAACACCACTTTGTTTTATATATTACTAGCAGATACGGCCACGCTTTGCTGCGGCTAAGGTTTTTGTTATTGCGACTATAAATTGAGATGTAAGCTATCCTATCTTTCAAGTTAGATCAAAGTGCACACGGTGTGCAAATTTTATTACAATCAGTTCAGTAGTTCAGGAGTCCATCGCGGACAAACAACGTGACGCGTAATTTATATCTTACTAATATTATAAAGCCGAAAGTTTGTGAGTGTGTGTGTGTGTGTGTATGTGTGTATGTTTGTATATAATAAGGGACACAAATATCACACAAGTCACAGGAAAAAATTTGTTGACAAAAGCCATGGAACGAGACCATTGGTGTTTTCTGGAGGCCTTCACCCTTACTACCGAAAGGGTTCATGCATGGTTAGTATTTACATCTTAAAATTTTGTACTAAAAACTATTGCTGAAAATAAAAGGTTTTTTTTATTTTGGTTTTATTTATTTATTACTAGCTGACCCGACAGACGTTGTCCTGTCATTGTCTCTATGAGTCAAAATGAGTGACAGTAGTCAACTGTACAACCCGATTTTATCAGATATATTTTTCCCAGTTTCAAAAATTTTCCCGTGGTAATGGGATAAATAGTATCCTATATCCTTCTCCTGGTTCTCAGCTACCTTCCTACCAATTTTCAGCCAAATCGGTTCAGCCGTTCTTGAGTTATAAAAAGTGTAACTAATCTAGATAAAGATAACGATTCTATTTCCATCGGATCACAATTGGAGTTCCCATCGTATCATTATGAGCATTTCATTACGAACAGTTGAATCTCAAACCATCAGGACGGAAGCTCTAATTAGTTTTTCTTTTGTTTCAGCCGGCACCTTCCGTCGAAGGCATTGCCCTACCCTCGGGTCCTTGCTTTAAAATAACATCCCAAAACGTCCAGGCTACCTCGCAATCCCTACATAAATAACAAGGTAACGAGATACCCGGCCTCAGGCAGACCGCAAGGTTACCGGTGTAAATCAATACGCGTGTTTTGATTAGTTACCTACCACGTGGATGCTGACTGAGTCATAGAATATCTATTAATATACTGTACGATGGGATACCCTCTATGTTTAAATTAGAACGAGATGGCTGATCGGGGTTTGTTTGCAATTTTGAGCGTGTCGTGTAACCTATTGAGTACGGTCGGCATCAAAAGTAGCTTAACATCTCCGTATCTTAAATTTAATATACATCCTAAAAATATACATTTTGCGTATCTACAATTGAACGGCCTCTAAAGTAGTTGAACATCTCCGTATCTTAAATTTAATATACACCCTTAAAATGTACATTTTGCCTATCTACAATGGAATTGGAAACTAAAACATATTAAACCTACCTTAGTACCTACAAACGCAGTGCAAGGCGCCGACGCTATAGCTTCGCATACAGTTTCGCTTGTCTTTTGTTCGTTTCAGCCGTTTGTATGGAGTGTCCGTCCACCCTGTCGCAGTGTAAACCCGCAAAGGCTACATACGCTTGATTTTATCTCTATATTATTTAATATAATAGAAACTCTTTATTGTACACCAAAAGGAAAAATAGCATAGAAAAACAAACGACACAAATAGGTAGTGCAAAATACATAAATAATAAAATACTTGACACTGGCTAAATGCACAAACCGTGCGAAGCCGTAATAAAACAAAATATCACCGGTCTTATCACTAAAGGCGTTTTTTTCCGGACACCCTTTGGATGGGCACAAAGAATATTTACTAGCAGTACAGTTGTAGTTGCGTTAGTAATTACGCATTTTTTTAAAGCACTGAATTCATTTAAAATATATTATAGAAACAATTTAAACGATTGATAGTAGAGTAAATTAACGTATAGGTACCTAACCAATACCAACACAATAATAACAATAATACCTACAGCCTGTAACTGTCCCACTGCTGGGCAAAGGCCGCCCTACACTTTCGTGAGAAGGATTAAGCCATAATCCACCACGGGGCATAGTCCAGTTTGGTGCATAACATGCCTACGAAAGAATCAAAATATTAACTATTTTTTAAAGTGTCTCGAATTGGTAAAACCTATTACTAATAGGAAGCCTGAAGGTGATTGGGTAAAGTTCAGCTTGCGGTACCGAATACGCATTTTATATACATATACTCGTAAAATACATTTTTTACTAGATCCAAACTTCCAGCTCAACTATATGCATGCGCACCATCTCCCAACCCTTAAAATAGCTACAACCATTAAGATCCAAGATGTTTCGGCTACCCGCAGTGCATAAATAACATGGTAGTGTTGTTGGCTGGCGAGGCCGCCTAACCGCAAGACTCCGATTTACGGCATTATGCACGTTGATTTTGAATAAGAATCTCTATGGCAGCTACCCTAATCATTAAATAAACGAATATTTGGTATTTAGATGATCGCATTTAGATTTTTTCAAGCGTATATTGAACTGATTCTCTCAGGGTTTGCAAGCTGAAGTGGCAATGGGCAGGCCACATCGCTCGTAGAACTGATAACCGATGGGGAAGAGAGGTTCCGGAGTGGCGATCACGGACTGGAAGACGCAGTGTAGGACTCCCACTAGATGGGCCGACGACATCAAAAGAGTCGCAGGCAACCGGTGGATGCAAGTGGCGAATTGTCGTTCAGCAGTGGATGTCTTCAGGCTGACGATGATGATGATATTGAACTTGACATGGAGTAGATTTATATTTTAAAATACAAAAACAGTATTTGTGCCGTAACTCATGAAAAAATTACACAAATTAAAATACCTTTTTACAAACAACAACGACAAACAACAACACCCAAAGTTCATTGCTATTTGGTACTTAGGTATAGATCCATCTGCCCGCGCTCAAACCCACCCCTTAGAATATGAAGACAACACATTAAGTATGATATTATTTATTTGGACACAATAAAAACGAAAGTAATGACAGAAAACCGTTTAAAGGAAAATGGGGGCACACATTTCGAGGATATGTCATCCATCAGTTCAACAACAGAAGAATTACCGACGAGATCCTATACAGCCTTTCATAAAGGCCCTGCCCAGTTTTTACGTAATACCATTACAATACACGTACGTACAAGCGACTCAACCTTAAAATGCCCCTTCCTTGACCCCGCAACCTTTTCAAGCGCCGCTACACGACAGAAATTAAACATTAACGCGAGAAACCTTAACGACTTAATAAAAATTAAAACCCTACCTAAATCGACTTGACCATTCAATACCGGAGCATTTTAAAATCAGTCTAATCTTCCTTTTACAAGTGTTTGCATAGAACAACTGTGGTTCCAAATCCTAGAAAAGTTTCCTCAACTCCTGAGAAGACAATATATTGGGTTGATAAACTGCTTGCGCTGTTACCGGGTATACATAGGGATGACGCGCATATTTCTCCCGCAGACATTATGGTTTACGGAACACTGATACGTCTACTCGGAGATTTTTTCTAGCATAGGTACAGGAAATATCCGGCGAATAAGGTTATGTTGTAAGTTTGCGTAGCACGCACTGAATCCATATGATCTAACAGATCCACCCGTATCCATCCATCCATCCGTATGATCTAACAGATCTAACCCACGTAACTACCATTTGTCGGACTCTAGTAGTACCGGAAGATAAGTAAACGCATTGTATCAAAGACGCGGGAACAATTATCGGAAAAATTGTGATTGTTGACCGATATTATCGCACCAGGGTGGGGAGCGATTATATTTAGACCATTTGCAAATACAAACACGTCTATTGCGAACTAACACTTATGTATGCGAACTAACACACAGCCATTTATTTGCACAATCATGCCCATGTAGTAATAACAAAATCACCCGAGAAACATTTTGAAATGGCTCTTAGAAATTTAAATTTCTGCCGTCATAATGCACCTTAGCCAAATAGAGTGACAAGCAATATTACGCAGTAGAAGCACTCTTTACACTGTGTAAAGTGCGCTAGTACGCAGTAGAAGCACTCATTACACTGTAAAGTGCGCTAGTACGCAGTAGAAGCGCTCTTTACACTGTGTAAAGTACGCTAGTACGCATTAGAAGCACTCTTTACACTGTGTAAAGTGCGCTAGTACACAGTAGAAGCACTCTTTACACTGTGTAAAGTGCGCTAGTACGCATTAGAAGCACTGTTTACACTGTGTAAGTAAAGAGCCAAGTAAGATGCACATCAAACTGCCAACATTGCAGCATCTCCACCGCAGTTTGCAGTCAAACTCAACGCCAGCTTCGGTTAACAACAGATTTTCAAACCATCTGAATAATATTTTAAACTAGCACTTACATAACTTAACCCTAACTTAAATTACTACGTCAGTTTCTCAAAAGCTGCACCTCGCCGCAGCTTTTACCTCAACTAAAACTTAATATTTCGAGGGCATGCATTATGCAAGAAGGAGGCTGTCAGTGAATTCATTACTTTGTGATGGAACAGGAGGTGTTGCACTTTTTGACTGAGGTGTTTTGTGATTAATGTACATAAATCTTATCTGTGCTAAGCGCAAAAATAACTTCCTTGTTATCAAATTAATAGAAACAAAAGAGAACTATATCAAAACGATGGAGTACCTATGTTATGTTAGATATTATGTTATTACTCACAGTTATACAAAAGCCAAGAAGCAGAAAAAAAAATACTAGACTGTTAATGTTTTATGTTCTATAAACTAACTAGTGGATAAATAAGATAAATTGTATGAGAAAGTAATACATCCATTCACATTGCCCACAGGTACAAAAAGGTCGATGAACAACGTAGTAGTAAACGAAAATACCCCACATTAAAATATGGGTAGCTCTTACACTAGGATTGCAAAACAAAACCTCAACAAGTAAGAAACGAACAAGACAATAACAGTGCTTAAACCAGGGTTGTCACTCTAGGGCGGGTCTGGGTTTATCCGTCACGGACGCGTAAACCCGGGCCCTCCGTACTCATCCCGGATGGGTGCGGAGGCGTCGGTCTTGAGGGAGAGCGCAAGTCGTGATGATCCTCAAGGCAAGTCCAGGGTAATCCTTCACGTGGTTGCTGCCTGTTATTGGTCTGGTCCCTTCTGGAACAGACGTAACTAAAACCCTGGGCGCCGCGGTTCTCGTCCATGGGACTCCGCGCCGTGTTTTCACGGCGCGAAGGCTCATGGGCGATTGAGGGGGGCCTTTCCGCGTGTCCCTCTGATTAGCAGAGGGCACAGTGGATGGGCCGGGGTGGGTCTGGGCAGAGGGAGAGTGGTCTGCCCGGACGGTTATTTATTTATATATGTATGTGTATTTATTATTATATGTATATATTCCATCATCATCTTCACCATCATTTTTCATCTTCATCTTAATATTGTATTTTTCTGTGTATGTGTTCTCATCTTTTTCTGGTTCTTTCCTCTGTTCGTGTATCACCCATTTCTTGTGTATCTCATTTGTTGTTTCTTTTATCTTTTGTTCTTGTTTCTTTTATTTCTTCTTTTCATCATCCCCATGACGTTATGTGAGGTGGATAGGCTGTCGAGCCTTTAAACCGGCAAAATCATGATGGCGTCTCCAAAAAAATTACTACCCCAGGAGGGTACCAGCCTCATCGAGGCTGGAGAATCCCTCACTGGCCCACGTCGTAGTGGGTCAGTCTGCCCCTCGTATTCTGGGGGGGGCAAGAAACGCCTCGAGAGCCCTAGCTCTCAACGTGACGGAAGTGTGGAGAGTGGGAGGAGAACCTGGGAGGAGAGAGACTCGGATGACCTGGACTCCGAGGTCGATCTCCCCCCAGTGATTTGGACGTGTACGCCAGGAGGAGGAGACCGGAAGAGACTGCGCATTGACAGCGTAGTCTCTCCGGTCAGTGACGTGTCTGTGGAGGAGATGAGGTCGCCTGTCTTGGGACCCAGGAGAGTGTACGAGGGCAGTCGCCAAGTCACTCTCCGTAGGCAGGCGAGGGAGGAGAAACGCCTGGACGTGGACCGACGCCTGGAGGAGGTGGCCAGGGAGGCCAGCAGGTCTAGGTCCGCTCTGGGCTATGTACCGGACGTGGAAGACGCCCGAACAGCTGCCGCCCTTCATCAAAGGGTCGTCGACGACGTCGCCATCATCACCGAGGTGGCGACGAAGTCGATGAATTTGAAGGGCACGGTCGTTCGGGCCTTGAAGGAGGCGGCGGCTTCTATAAAGGCTGCAGCGGGGGCTCTGCACGGAAGGACCGTCTGGCAGGAGACCGCAGTGCTGCAGGAAGACAACTGTCGCCTGCAGCTGGAGCTGGTGGACCTGCGAAGGGAAATGGCGGAACTCCGTAAAGAGCTCCGGAGGGAGGTGGAGCGGGCGAGGAAGGAGGCAGTTCCTCCCTCCCCTGCCCCTGGAAGACCGGAGGTGACGCTGGCCTCGCAAGAGGAGTGGGGGGAGCGGCTGACGCGCTCCATCATGCTGCAGGTGGGCGGCATGGTGAGCGCGCGGCTGGACGGGCTGGAGGAGCGACTCCTCCCGGAGAAGCGGCTCCGGCCCCCGCTAGCGGCGGACCGCCGAAACGCCGCCTCTGCGGCTGCTGCGGTAGCCTCATCAACACCGGAGGCAGTGACGAGACCGCCGGGGGGTGGACCGTCGACGTCTGGAGCAGCTGCTCCGGAGGCGACCGCCCCCAGGCCTAAGAAGGCGAAGGGGAAAGGGAAGGGGAAGAGGACTGCTGCGGCTGGTGCGGCGGCTTCGACCCCAACCCCGACCCCAATGACGAAGGTGGCGCCCCGCCCCCTCCCGCCAGCCCCCGTGTCCATGGACACGGAATGGTCGACGGTGGCGAAACGGGGCACCAAGAAGAAGCAGAAGAAGACGCCAGAGGTGGCCCCCGCACCTGCACCCGCGGGTGCAGTCGCTGCCCGGCCCGGTGCCAAGAAGGCACCTGTGAAGTTGCGCCCCCCCCCACGTTCTGCGGCTGTAGTCCTTACCCTGCAGCCGGGGGCGGAGGAGAGGGGCGCCTCGTATGTAAAGGTGTTGCAGGAGTGCAGGGCCAAAATTGACCTTGCCTCCTGCGGCATAACGGCAGGCCTTCGTTTCAAGAAGGCCGCCACCGGTGGCTGTAGTTTGGAGGTACCAGGGGCGGCGAGCGGCGACGTAGCGGATGCCTTTGCCCAGAGGATCCGCGAGGTCGTAGATCCGGAGACGGTGCGGGTGTCGAGGCCCACGAGATGCGCCGATTTGCGCGTCTCGGGCCTCGACGACTCCGTTTCTGTCACGGAGGTCGTCGCTGCCGTGGCGAAACGCGGTGCTTGTCCCGAGGGGTCGATAAAGGCAGGTGAGCTGCGGACCGACTCCCGGGGATTTGGCACCGTGTGGGTCAGCTGCCCCCTGGCGGCTGCCAAGAAGGTGGGGGAGGGGGGACGCCTCCTCGTCGGGTGGACCTCGGCGCAGGTCACGCTGCTAAAGCCGAGGCCTCTGCGGTGCTACCGGTGCCTGCACATAGGGCACGTGCAGGCTAGGTGCACCGCAGAAGAAGATCGTAGCCGGGAGTGCTACAGATGCGGGACTCCCGGCCACAAGGCGGCAGGATGCACTGCGGCCGCGCCGCGTTGCTCCCTTTGCGCGGCCGCAGGCAAGAAGGCGGACCATCGGATGGGGACTGGAGCTTGCTCCCCTTCCCCAACAAGGCTGATGAGGGCGGCTAGGGCCCCACGGGCTACGGGCCATCCCCCCACTCGGGGGGGTGAGGACGGGATGGACGCGAGTCCATCCTAGTCTGAGTGGCTCACACCATCAATGGGGACTGCGGGGAGGGGAGAGGACCTACATCCGATCCCTTCCCCGCCAACACGAGCCAGCGGGGATTCGGCGGAGGCACACAACACCGTGCTGCCGCCAGTCCCCCGAACTGAGGCCAGGGCGGCACGACCCGGGGGGGTTTTGTCGCCCAGCTACTTGCCTCGAGGTGGCGCGCGCGGTGTTTCCGCGCGCCCCTCTATAGACCGCAGAGTGGAGGAGACCTCCGCCTCCACTCTATCCAGGAGAAGAGGTCCCACCTGGACCATCGCCGCCGGGGCCGCGGAAGTAATTCGCTCAGAGTCCCCGTAGCCCCGGCACCTAAGGCGCGATGTAGAAACACCGTTGGGTTTTAGTCAGTAGGAGTCTGACATAACCAGCCTGCTGCCCCCGCGGCAGGGTGGTATCCATGAGGATTTCCCAACGTAAAAAAAAAAAAAAAAAAAAAAAAGGGTTGTCACTCTAAACTTTTTACTCGCTCGTAAATCCAATATTAAATGGCTGCTTTTAGTTATTTGACATATTTTTAATTAAAGTTTTCTAGACGTTTTACGCTCCAGATATACCTAACTTCTATCTGGCAGTAAATTAATATTAGAGGTGTCGTTCTGTTTATTGTTGTTAAAATGACTAGATAATATAATTAAAAGTCTACTGTTAACAACGTCAAAGAAAAAGCTTTGACCTACAACTTGAGACTACTTGTTTCAAAAACTTCCAGCAGCAGACGAGGTGTAACTCGCAATCTAACCCAGTGCCGGTTTGTAGATGTCGCATATCATTGAATTTTGACGGTTTTGGACGAGCCATTTAAAATGCATATTATTTCCATTTTAAGTAGGTAGGTATTCAATGTTTTTTATTCAATAAAAGAAAACAAGTTAATAAATAAAATAAACTAAACCTATCTAAATCTAAACCTTACAAATCTAACAAAAGTGGGTGTCCATGTGGCATGGTATCAAGAACACTGGCTGCATTACCTCGCTGAATAGAAATGGCGAGATAAGAGCCAGCCCTCTTGTCGCCTGCGGCGTCGGCCAGACGAGGAAACAAGATTTTTAAAAAAGTTTTGGAACTGGGACCAAAAGTTTCGAAGCCAAGCGGCACAAACATGTAGTCACTACAAAGTATCACGTACTTGCAATAATGAGAACTGGACATGCTACACCTTCAAACCTCGGTTCCCTCATTCTCTGAATTTCAACTGTCTTTGAGTGTTGGCATCAAAATCCACACGTAGCTTCTCAAATTAGCCATTGGTGCGTCGACGTTTGATCCATCCGGGTACAGTCGGATGCATGTCTGTGTGTGATTAAATAACGGCAATGCAGGTATGCGATTACGATGGCTTGGTTACTACGATGAAATTTAGGGTAGATTCCCGATCGCCGCTCCAAAATGTCCGTCATATGCCTTGTTTTGAACAACGCTATTGCAGTGTGCTAAGGTTCAGTATTAAATGCATATGCCCTGTTTTAAAAAACGGTCACAAATGTTTTATAACGCTATTGCAGTGTGTTAAGATTCATTAATAAATGGAACATTATCAGCTTGACGGGTGGAAAATTCTGAGATTTGATTTTTGTAGAGACTGTGTATCCATAGTTTATTTGATCGAAGCTTGGTTATGTCTGTATCGGTAAATAGCGATTCCAAGTCCTGTTTTGAGAGCTTGTGGCTGACTGACAACTTATGCACTCAACCCAATGATTATCCTCGACCAATGACTTTTCGTAAGTGAATTTCCATCACTTCGTTCTTCAAGTGCACGAGACCCGTTGGTATCGATTTATAACATCCGTTCAGCCACGGTCAGCCCTAGGGCAGCCTGAAAACTTTGACACTAGAGCGGCGCGTTTGGCGTAGTGACTGAGCACTCCGACTTCTGCGCTTGGTGACGCGAGTTCGATTACCGCCCGGAACAAATATTTGAGTGATCCACAGATATTTGTATATAATTATCATTTATTTACACCGTCAACCTCTGACTCTCCATTATTTCTCTCCATCCAAAGATTGACGGGAAGAGGTCGCTCTTAGCGATAAGTCCGCCCGTTGTACTTCAGATTAAGATAAAGCTTCGCCTACTATACCTTGTGTATTTTATAACAGTACTAGCTGACCCAACAGACATTGTCCTGTCATTGTCTCTATGGTATACCTAAAGCTTCCTCTCCTTATATATCTATCTCTTTCCCTCGCACTCTATCTCGCTCCCTCTATATCCATATCTTTCCCTCGCACTCTATCTCTCTTCCTCTCCCTCTGTCTCTCTCCCTGCCCCAGCTGTTAAACTGAGTGCCAGCTGTCAACTGTACAACCCGATTTTAGCAGATATAATTATTCTCAGTTTCAAATTTTTTTCCCGTGGTAATGGGATAAATAGTATCCTATATCCTTCTCCAGATTCTCAGCTACCTTCCTACCAATTTTCAGCCATATCGGTTAAGCCGTTCTTGAGTTATAAAAAGTGTAACTAACACGACTTTCTTTATTAATATAGATTTTATAACTATTATATTTTACCTCATTCGACAAACCAACGACTTCAGGAACCTAGAGTATGATCACCAAGAAAAAAGAAAAGCCAAAGTGCCCTGCCAAATATACAATAGGAGATGCATATTTGAGCCAAACTTCTGCCGGTCTCCTTTCCATGTTTCCATGTTGTCCCTTAACATAGAAAACACCATGCCTCATGGGCACTCTGGAATATCAAACGAAACAGAAACTCGTGATAAGTGAAGTTTGCTGGGAAATAAGACCTCCAATCTTTTCTATCCCGAACAGTTTCCAACCAATTAAGGGTCCAAAAGTCGCAGAGGTCCGCTTTCACTGTATCCCCTAGAGCCGTACCCTTCCTTATCCGTAACTTGAGTAGGTTACGGAAAACAGGTACGGTCCGATAACACTTCACTTTGACTGTTAAAGTTCGAGCTGAGGCCCAATTTGCCAACTTATAACACCAGTGAAGTGTTAACCGGCTTAGTTTCAGTTTCAGTGGCCGAAGTAATCCTGAAAATGATTTAACAAGGAATATTGGTTCAGACATCATATACGATGAAATTGGAGTAACGTAATTTTGAGTAAGAACGACGTTTTGAAGCAAGAGGCGTCGTCTTGTCAGAATTTGTTAGACTCAAGGGCCTCTGCTCTGATATGTCCTTACGTCTGCTTACAAATAGACATCGATATCAATACCAGCATCATAAAAGATTACAAGTGGCCGTGTTTTCGGCGAAATAGTTTATTTTAAGGTCATATTGGGTAAAAGCAAACTTTTATAATTATGAAAGTATTTTACGTAGGTACCTACATAGGTTAGTAAATTACAATTTTCATCAATTTGACGAGGGTCGCATCACCATCAAGTCAAACCTAAATAATGTGGGTGCTCTGTCTCGATTTAGATAAAAATCGTTTATAATAATATATTTATTATTGCCAAATACCAAGTTATAATAATTATACCGTCGCCTGGGCCTACTTAGCATAATTTAATTCTTAGAGTGAAAGACATTGCGCTCTACCCACGGCGTTTCAGAAATCCGATTAGGGTTGACACCTTACTCATTAGTAGGACGCATAAACTTTTACATTATTTAGTTTAATATTTTAACGTCGCTCATTTAAACCCGTAACAATATACTCTTTATAAGTTACCCACAACCATAAAATAAAAACTTCAGAACCAACTCAAAACACAGGCTACTTATTTAAAAACAACAAAAAAAAACTAGTGACAAGCGGACGGCGCCAGCCGCTAACACCCATTCGTTGTTACACTCAACTAACAAATTCACTATTATGAACGGGCCACATCTACCATGATATCTCATGGACTATCCCGTAACTGCCGTTGTTTGACGTCGCCGTAAGTGTAGCCACGTAATAGGAATATTGCATTGAATATCCCTATTTTGATGTTTTTTTCCGCAACCACAACCGCCGTAGATAAGACACATACAGCATATCTATTCGCACCTTCACCGATCACACTGCTAGCATCAGAAACGTATCCATTAAGTTTCCGGAATTTAGATTCGGAAGTGTTGAAACCATTTCTGTGGCCCAACCGAGCATCTAAAGTGCCCTGTAAAACAGTACATAAGATTTCACTAACACTCACACACATTTTAAAAATCTATATATTTTGAAGAAATGCTTTCAGAAACGTACAGTACCTAAATTAAATTTCACGTATTTGTAACTGCATTGTACGCACAAAAAGATTATAAAGGTTGTATGTGTTCTGAGGCTTTAGGAAGGATATGGTTCACTTAGATCAAAGGTACCTATTTAAAAATATATAGATATTATAAATCATCAGAATCTCAAACCGTCCCATTCGCAAGTAATGTCTACGCGACCTATTTTCATATTAATGGTCTCAATTTAAAAATCACGAATGCATACATGATGGGTGTATGTATATAATTATATGACAACAGGAACCATTTAAGAATCGTATTAATAAATCAATCTCAGACCTGAGAGCAATATTGAGATTTCGTTCTCAAGAGCAAACTAGAAGAGAAAAAATTCAATATACCTACCATCTATAATTATCTTATGTTGTACATTGGGAATAAATCAAATCAACGAATAAATCTTGAGTGTGGATCAGCTGATACTGCACTCGGTGGCGATATTGAGGTTCATTTATAACTAGAAGCGCCTCGCGGTTTCATCCTCGTTAACTACTATCCCGTGGGAACTGTTAATTTTTACCGGATAAAAAGTAGCTTTTATAACCCGGGGACAGTGTAGCTTCCCAACAGTGAAAGAATTTTTCAAATCGGTCCAGTAGTTTCAGAGCCTATTCAATGCAAACAAACAATCAAATCTTTCCTCTTTATAATATTAGTGTTAGCGCCTGTTTTAATATCATGGCAATGAATTTACCCGTTACCTGAGCACAACCGACCCAAGATTGTATCACGTCACCGGCAGCCAATCAGAGACCGCGTACATCACGACATACGCGATCTGCAGCCAATGGGAAGCCGCCACACAGCCCCACCAGACAGCGCAGCTTTGACCGTACACGGCTTCAAAAAATACTGTTGGATTCACGCACTCTCGCTTGCTTTACCTTTGCCAAAATTTGCACTACTTTTGCTTTATTATAACTTAGTTTAATTATTTGTTTCTTCTTGTTTCAAAATTGTAACATTGGAGTCTTTTTGGAACATTATACGCAAGTTGTTACTAAGTTGCTGCTTTCGTCATTTCTACCTGCCATCCACATCTTCAAGACCGTCTCAAGCTTTAACCGTGTCTAGACGCACAGACATAATTTTGGACCTTCGGACCGGGATTCATCGAGCCCTGCCTGAGCCTGGATGGACTGGATGTGAGAACGCATCGGCTACAGTTGGAAACGACATCGTGAGCTAGCACCGAACGCGCAGAGTTTTTTTTGGTGAGACGAGCCAACCACATCCCTATTCCTTAGTCAATTCGGTTGCGTGATACCGTGCCTGTTATCAATTCCAGTGTTTTGTGTCGTCGTGTTCGCCTTCACACGTCTGCTGGGTCGCTGACGGGCGAGCGCGCTACGGTTCGGCAATATCCCGCAGTGCTTGCAACCGTAAGTACACCGACTTTTACAAATCTTCGAAATGAATAACGAGGAAGGGCGTGTCGTAGATGATTTTCAACTCGCTTCTGATGAAATTAAAACCAAAGATACGCTAAATCAGTTAAGCAGAAGGCGAGGGTCAATCAAATGTAGGCTTACTAATTTTAGAAAATTTGTAGAAACATTCGAGGGTATTGAGCTAAACGAGACGCAACGTACGGAGTTAAGTTTACGCATGCAAGGAGCTCAAAACTTACTGGTTGAATTTACTAAAATTCAAAATAATATGGAAAATATTGTAGCTGAAAGTGAACTCGAAAATTTGATAGAAAAACGTGAATTATTTGAAAGCGATTATTACAGTACTTTAGCTAAGACCCAGTGTATGATTAAGAGTGCAAAGGTCGTTGACTGTTGTAGGTCTCAACACTCTTCCTCAAATAGCACGCAATTAGTGAAGCTACCTACAATATCTTTGCCAACTTTCGACGGATCATATGAGCACTGGTTAGAGTTTCGCGACACTTTTTCATCTTTGGTGCACAGTTCCCAAGAAATAACCAACATTCAAAAATTCCACTATTTAAAGTCATCACTTAAAGGAAATGCGCACTTGGTTATTGATTCGCTTGAGTTTTCCGCTGATAACTACAGCATCGCGTGGGAATTACTTATAAATCGTTACGATAATAGTAGATTACTCGTGCACAATCACGTTAAAGCACTATTTTCCATACAACGCATAAATAATGAGTCACCGGCACAGTTGAGGAAGCTAATAGATACCATTTTAAAAAACTTACGCGCATTAAAGCTTCTCGGTGAACCCACGGAACATTGGGACACGCTAATTATTTACCTAATGGTATCTAAATTGGATTCCACAACTGAGCGCGACTGGGAACAATATAAAAGTACTTTGTTACCTAAGTCGCATGAGTCTAAGCCGGCCCTCCGAGTTGACGATTTGCTCAAATTTGTAAGAGATAGGGCAGATATGCTGGAAACACTGATAGTGGCACACAGTAAAACTAGCTCACATATATCACAAGACACTAAGAAACCTTTCACTAGGGCACTGAGCACTCCGAAATTGCACTGTAACATAGTAACTGAAAAGCCCGCCGATAAGTCGCACGTTAAACCAATATCACATAATAAATTATGTGTAATGTGTAAAGGCAAGCATCCGCTGTATTCTTACCAAGCATTTCTTGACATATCCTTGCAGGATAAATTCAAATTAATTCAATCAAATAATTTGTGCGAGAACTGCTTGCGTCAAGGTCACTCAGCGAATGATTGCAGATACGGCCCGTGTCGAAAATGCAATAAAAAACACAATTCATTAATTCATAAGGACGACGCAAACGTCCCGTCTGTTAGCCTGCACGCGGGCACCAAAGCATCAACTTTATTTAATTCCGCATTACCTGATGCTAACGGTATTGCACACGCACAGCAACCGCGCCAGGTAAATAATGCACACATAGACATAAACGCACAATTGTCTAAGATGCAACCTGTTTTGTTGTCAACTGCGCTCGTTGAGATCCCTGATAATTTAGGTAATTATCATATGGCCCGCACGATTCTCGACAGTGGCAGTGAATGCTGCATAATAACGCAATCTTTATGCAACAAAATAAAACCTAAAATCATACAGTCCACTCAAACTATACGAGGTGTCGGGAACTCAGTCTCACAATGTTCGCAAAAATGTGAGATAGAAATAAAATCCCTTGTTGACACGTTCAGCACGCGTATACAATGTTTAGTTTTACCGCAATTAACTTCAACATTGCCTACAGTTACGATTAATAGTGATTTATTTAAAATACCAGGTAACGTAAACCTGGCAGATCCCACCTTTTACGAAGGTCAATCGATTGACCTATTACTAGGCGCGGATGTATTTTGGGATCTTTTGGATGAAGGTAAATTACGCCTAGTTAACGGACCATACCTACAGAACACTAAGTTAGGTTGGATCGTTTCTGGACCTATTAAGTCTTATACGCGCACTAAGACGATTAGGTGTAATTTTACGCAGTCAATTAATATGCATGGTTTAGATGATCAGTTACGGCGGTTCTGGGAGATCGAGGATTTACCTATAAGTCCAAAGTTACCCGACTCGCGCACTGAGGAGCAACGCAAATGCGAGGATCATTTCGTTACGACAACAAAACGGGTCGCTGATGGACGATTTTGTGTGCAAATTCCATTAAAGGAATCAGTTGAGGTGTTAGGAGATAGCCGCGCACAGGCTGAACGACGTTTTTACGAGCTAGAAAAACGTTTACGAACTAATTCAGCTTACAAAGATTTGTACAAGGAATTTATGGACGAGTACATTCAGTTAGGTCATATGTATGTGGCGTCACGTGAGCGGCACTGATAACCCGGCCGACTTAGTTTCGCGCGGTCAGCATTTAGAAGCTCTTATTCACTCTAGCCTATGGTGGGACGGCCCGGAGTTCCTAAGGGATCCTAATTTAAATTGTTTAGGCTCGGATTCGGTTACATTGCCAGAATCACAGTTACCCGAGCTTAAATCTAGCAATGCAACTAGTTTAATGTGTAGCCGGACCGAAATTGATTTGTTTCCATTTCATAGATTTTCTCAGTTCAATCGCTTGAAGCGCGCGGCGAGCTATGTACTTCGTTTCATTCATAATGCACGCGCTAAAGATAAGAATGCACGTCGTGCCGGCGCGCTGTCGGTGAGCGAATTAAATGAATCAGAGGCTGCGCTGGCGAGGCTGTCGCAGGCCGAATCATTTGCTTATGTTATAGACGCGTTAAATAATAAGCAAATGATAAAGGGTAACTTATCAAAGCTAAATTTATTTATAGAAAATAATTTAATACGTGTTGGAGGACGAATCGAATATTCGCCCGAATTTAGTTTTGATAAAAAACATCCGGTGTTGCTTTCGAGTGATCATCATTTTACATTACTTTTGTTTCGTTTCGAACACAAGCGGCTGTTTCACTCTGGACCGCAACTACTTTTGTTTTCCATTCGCGAGGCTTGGTGGCCAATAGGTGGCAGGAACCTCGCTCGAAATGTAGTTCATAGTTGCGTGACGTGTGTTCGTATGCGAGGCAAAATATTATCGCCTATAATGGGCAACCTACCTAAAGAGCGTTTAGATCCAGGTTTTCCATTTTTGAACTGCGGAGTTGATTATGCTGGACCAGTGCTCATACTGAACCGCAAAGGTAGGGGTGCTCAGACAAACAAGGCTTACATATGTTTGTTTATTTGTTTCGCAACAAGAGCTGTTCACCTAGAATTAGTCAGCGACCTTTCATCTGATGGCTACTTACTAGCATTGAAAAGGTTCATTTCACGACGCGGAAAACCAGCTACAATATTTTCCGATAATGGAAGAAATTTTGTAGGTTTAAAAAATGATTTCGCAAAATTTTTGAATTCATGTTCTGATGAAATTAAAGAATACGCTACAGCTCAAAGTATTAAATTCATGATGGCGCCACCATACGCTAGTCATTTCGGAGGTTTGTACGAGGCTGGGGTCAAGAGTTGTAAGCACCACCTGCGGCGTGTGATAGGAGACGCGCACCTAACGCACGAGGAGTTCAGCACGGTATTGACGCAAGTCGAAGCCATCCTGAACTCCCGGCCCCTTAGTCCTATGTCCACAGATCCGCAGGATTACACCCCCCTTAGCCCAGCTCATTTCTTGGTTGGCCGGCCATTGACTGCTCCAGTGTCCTCCGATTTGATGGATGTTCCAGTCCATAGACTTTCGCGCTACCAGCGAGTGGAGCAGATACGCCAGCATTTTTGGACTCGGTGGTCCAAAGAGTACGTGTCGGAGCTACAGGTCAGGACGAAGTGGGCCTACAACACAGCTGATCTGAAGCAAGATGCCCTGGTCCTGATCAAAGAGGACAATGCACCGCCGCTGAAGTGGAGCTTGGGAAGAATCACGCGAACGTTTCCAGGCAAGGACGGAGTAGCACGAGTAGCTGATATTCGGACGGCTCATGGCATTGTGCGGCGAGCCTTTTCTAAGATCTGCCCACTACCAGTGGAGCACTAAATGTTGGAACCTGATGATTCCAAGGCCGGGAGTTATGTTAGCGCCTGTTTTAATATCATGGCAATGAATTTACCCGTTACCTGAGCACAACCGACCCAAGATTGTATCACGTCACCGGCAGCCAATCAGAGACCGCGTACATCACGACATACGCGATCTGCAGCCAATGGGAAGCCGCCACACAGCCCCACCAGACAGCGCAGCTTTGACCGTACACGGCTTCAAAAAATACTGTTGGATTCACGCACTCTCGCTTGCTTTACCTTTGCCAAAATTTGCACTACTTTTGCTTTATTATAACTTAGTTTAATTATTTGTTTCTTCTTGTTTCAAAATTGTAACATTGGAGTCTTTTTGGAACATTATACGCAAGTTGTTACTAAGTTGCTGCTTTCGTCATTTCTACCTGCCATCCACATCTTCAAGACCGTCTCAAGCTTTAACCGTGTCTAGACGCACAGACAATTAGTATAGAAAATACGGTCCTAAGTGTAGGTACTGTTACCAAATCTACAACTACACACAAAATTCTAAAGCCGAGTGCCGAACCAAACAACTGAAGCGAGCGAATCCTACCCAGTCCACCCACGTCCAATATTCCAAAATGGCCATGAAGCGAATTTTTTCAGCTGAAATTCCGAAGGTAGTCATCGAAGTTACTCGTTTATTGAACACGCAGAGTAAATTGAATGGATGTGAGTGAGTGAGTGAGTAATTTTATTTGAAAAGCTGTTTTTCAGGATTAGGTAAGTTGACGGGGGATCGATAACTGTGCCCAGGTTCTGATGTGAACTGAGAAGGCAGCTTAGTAATAAATTGTACCTTATAGACCTGAAATATTGAACGGTGAAAGTTTAGTTGCTTGCCTTATACTAATCTTTATAAAAGTCTCGATTACATTTCAAATATGAACAGAAACTAATAACTTCACTGGTAAGTGGCCATAATGAATTAATATACTATACAAGGTGTAACAGCAAGGTGTAGTAATACTGAAACTACGCATACACATAAATATTTCGAAGTAGTCTGGAGGTACTATAAATCTGTAAGTAGTTACGGTAATGAATTATTACACGTCAAAGTTTACTGCAAAACTAACCATCGTTCAATCCTAGTTATCAGCTGGGCAATGTCAGTGAACTTGAGGCATAGGCTAACATGTACAGTCTTACCCAACTTATATGGTGCGTCGTGAATCTTCGTTCGCGCAGAAAATAAAGTATGGTCCGAAGATTAACGAAAGAATGCTTAACACTTACAATCAACCTAAGATCACTATTATAAGGTTCATTATACACTGCAGCTGTTGCACATCGCAGTTCTACCTGCGCAGAAGATGAATTTTCAAAGCGCGGGAAATGCTATTGACCGCTATTGGTCGGCAGCCGCCCCGCCATCTTAGCGATCGCCGCGTGGCATGAGTGAGATGGAACTAACAGCTGCAGTGTATTATGAACCTTATAATAGTGATCTTAGGTTGATTGTAAGTGTTAAGCATTCTTTCGTTAATCTTCGGAGCATACTTTATTTTCTGCGCGAACGAAGATTCACGACGCACCATATAAGTTGGGTAAGACTGTACACCTCTAGCCGGCGGCATTACTCAAACAAAACTAGGTGTAGAAGTAAAGTTGTGGTAAAAGTACCACCAAAAATTACTAGATGGCGCCAGGGCCGTTTCTAAGAAATCCTGCATCGCGCAAGCGTTGTGTGACCGGCGTAACGTGACGTCATCCGTATCATGTTAGGGTTGTAATATTTAGTTATTTTTTCAATTTGAGTGAAAAAATCGATTATCGATTTCAGGTTTTAGTACCCTGGCAAATGATTCATCACCAGGTACACATACCCACATTTCAATATTACTACACCTTGCCGATACACCTTGTATAATATATTCAACAAATTCATGAGGTAATATAAATATTCTAAAATCATATAAAATGTATACAAAATATAATTATTGGTAGATCTAAAGAAATAATTTATTTGCTAATTTTAAACGGTACCAAGCGCGGCTTGTATATGTACCTATGTATGTGCGCGCACATAATTATACCTTCATAATTACGCACATAATTATACCCTCATCAATGTTCGACAAACTGAAATTTCACTAAAACATCAAACATTCACAACACTAAAACCAATATTAAAACAAGTTACAAGATTAAAACCTTCATCATGTAACGATACATTATATTATAGTACATAGTCCGCTTCTATGTTCATCACCAAACTATTAGGTAATAATTATACCTGCTACTAGTTAGGTACATATTGTATGTACATAATAATTATCATATCACATTACACAATTACTCTAATGTAATAACACCTCTAGAGACGCCGCCGACATTGTTTTGGTGTTATCCTCAGACTAATTAGTTGTTGTAGTAAATAACGAAATATTTATATTATAACAGTTGACGGAATCACGAGTTATTTCGCGATATTCTGTGGGTCTTCAATAAAATAGAAATAGTGTACACCAAAAGTATGTGATGAAAAATAAGATAGACACTTAAGGCCAGGTTGTACTAAGGTGGTTTACTGGTGGTACTGGCCGACAGCGCTTGAACTGCTAGTCTTTTTATGTTTTTATTTATTTGAAAAAAGTGATATTGAAATTATAAAATAGGTATAATATAAAAAGCCCCATTTATTGGTATAACTTTCACGTGGTTTCATGATGGAAGCTCTTAGTAGGTGACAGGTAAAGATGCGATTTAGTGTCTACGTCGTGTTTTTTTTTATCGAGCCATTTATTCGTGATCGCGTTTCATGTCTTCCCAATCGTCTTCATTGTATGATCATTGATCAATATTAACAATTTTTTTGCACCTATAATGTTATATTTTACCTGATTTTTGTAGCTCAAAATTCTTGGAAATTTAGTAAAACCTCACCTTAAAGGTCAACTGTTAAAGCGTTATTCTTATATCTGACGATCAAGTGACGGAAAAGTTAACTGTCAAAATATAACATTTTAGTTTCAGATTCAGCCAACCGCAGTGAAAATTTAATGAAATATATGTAAAGCAACTGTTATATTATGCGAACATTGAAAATGAAAACTCTATAATAAGGTAGTTAGTCCCAAATCCCGAATCGCCTCCACTTAATTGAGCATTTTCATGAAAAACCAGTTCAAATCCTTAAAAGCGCCACCTCATTACGGTCCATTGTTGAAACCTGAAGTGGCAGATTCAAGACAAAACGAGCCCAACAAAAGAAACAACGCGGAACAAAAAGGAGTGAGTTTTCAGTTGATTCCACTCAACAATTTCAACCCAACTCAAATAGTTTTTCAACAATCTTGATAAAGCAATAGAAACCGCTTTATTGTTCGACGGAAAGGAAACAAATCTTCTATTGCTCTAGTTATTGTTTTATCTCATAAACGGTTGATAAGAAATGTTTTCGTTTTGTTGAGTTGTATCAGTAGCAGCCCTGAGGTAGAATCACGCACACTATTGACTTTATGTGACGTCAACGCGTATGCGTGCATGATTATCATATGAGTGTGCGTTCTAAATATTGGTTGAGGGGTGTCACATTTTCTATATTGGTTAAAACTCGATCGAAAAGTATGGCAACAGCGAAAAATAGGCTTTCAATTAACTACCTAGTCTTGAAGTTTATTTTTTTATCAATTAGTTAATAGTCTTGATGAGAAATAGCCCCAAAGAAGATAGTATTAATAAACATCAAAAACACTCCTGGCCTTTTTGGAATGGTTCCAAATTATCCTGTCTCTTCAATAGACGGTAAATAACAAGAAATAATTTAATTATCCAGCAATCCACACTTTCTCAGGCTAAAGCTGTCATAACTTTTAATTTGTAATTAATTCAATTTACGTTTATTTCATTAACAAGCAACTAACTTGACTCGCTTTAGTCATGAGCGAATGGAAATTATTGTAAATAACTCATTTATTATATTTAAGAGCCCGAATTATCTTTGTAATAAACCTTGTTAAGGCTATATTATATTAAATGCAATATTACCTTTTGACTTCATGATAACCTTTATAAAGTAATAAAAAATTACGAGACCAATTTCGTGTCCGATTGTAATCAAGCTTACTAAAAAATCGTGACTTGTAAAAATACTGTTTTGTCATCTACCTACTTAGGTATTTGTCAGAAACATTTCTTGTATTTATAAAAAAACCTACAGTCGAATTGAGAACCTTCGTCTTTTTTGAAGTCGATTAAAAATATTATGGAACAAAAAGTAATACCCGTATCGAGAGTAGAATAATAATAATATTGTTTTAGGCTAAAGAAAAGACTTAAAATAATTATGATTTCCTTTCCTCCGGTACAATGCATTGTGTAATTCCATTGTCTATTAAATTGTCAGCTTTAATACAGTTAATTATTACCCAATATTTTGTTTCCGAACAACAGGCAAAAAATCGCTTCACCGCCGAGAGTAAAAACTTCTCGGTACACAAAGGCAAAAGGGGCATCAAAAAGTTTGGAAACCGCTCGCTTTACAGTTACCAATGAACCCACTGTTTTTATATAAAAGGTTGGAGAAGGTGGAAGAAAGTTTTTTCTATCACACTTTATGCTTATTTTATGGAGGAGTGTTCAGGCACTTAGAAAATTATCTGCGTGTACGGGATCGACGTTTATTTTATTTAGTAACAGGTGCCGACAGTTTTTTTAGTTAGAAAAGGGTAGAACTAAATGAGATTAAAGAAAATTTGGTAGTGCTATTAGATAAGAGTTTCATGAGAAAGATACGTAGATAGATAGACAATTCTTTATTGATATCAAAATGTGAAGAACACATAAAGGAAACATGGGCGGTCTTATCGCACAGCCGACTATAGAAGGTGCGTATGTTCTATGTAATTCGATAGAGAAAGTAACATCTACAATCCACTCAATTTTCGTAACTGATTTTGTAATAAGAGGCATACAACAAAAACAAAGCAAACGAAAAAAAATATCGTTAGCCCTGTTTCGCTCGACAAAAGAGCGCATAAAGTGTCTATTCAGTATTTAACAAGAATATTTTCCGAGAAACTAAACCTTATTAACTCTGAGAGATGGCGAACAAATTGGTTTAACGGTCGTCTTGTGAACTAATTGTCGACTATGACGTTTGCTTTCTAAGTGGCGCTACGGAGTCGTGTTTTAGTTGGAAGGAGAAATAGACTTTAAGTTTCCAGTGTCATATATCTAACACTAGCTGTGCCCGCGACTTCTTCCGCGTGGAATAGTGATAAAATTCACCTTTTAAACCTTTCCTGGATTTCCATAAATCATTCAAGACCAAAATCAGCCAAATCGGTCCAGCCGTACTCGAGTTTTAGCGAGACGCACGAACAGCATTTGATTTTTATAAATATAGATATGCATACATACGTTTTTGCACGGCCCAATGAAAGTCGGTGATGATCTATAGCACAATTTACAAGGCTTAACTGAAACCGTGGAGTACTATACAACCCTACAGCGCCGGTGATTTGCCAAGGACTCGACGTCTTGCCGACGCGACCGACGGCACAATTTGTTGACCGATAGGATTTACCTGAGAGCGTCAACAGGTTAACGATAATTTCTTAAATCACCACTGGTTGAGTCAACTCAACCGCTCCACGACGTTTACTAACGACTCAAGCGATTCCCGAAGGCTCAATCACCGATAAAAACCTTATTTGATAATGTTTAAGTACTGACCATTTGTCGCGTTCAAAGGTTTTTCCTTGTTTGTTGTTAAAGCTTTACATTTATCAAAATTGTTACATTCTGTCAACAAGGTCACAGATTTATATTAGGTATTAATTTCCTGTGTTAAGAATTTTTGAGAAGATAGAAAATATTTACAAGCATTGGATTTACCTAGTCAGGTCATAAATTCTGTCACATGTTTTATATAAAATAATTGAAACAAGTTTATTCATTATGTAACCATTTATATACCAAAATGAACTTAACAAAACATAGATTCTTATGACACTAAAGTTTATTCAAAATGACCTCCGTGATTTTGAATACAGGCCTTCAATCTGCGCGGCCAGTCGTCTATCGCAGCACGAACGAGGTCCATGTCAATATCGGCGGCTGCCTTAATCAAGGATGTCTTGAGTGACTCCAAATTGGGATGAGGCTTTGAGCACGCCTTTTCCTCCAAGTGTTGCCATATCTTGTAATCTAGCGGATTCAAATCTGGACTGGAGGAGGGCCAGTCTTCGTGCCGGATGAAGTCGATTTCACGCGCCGCAAGCCAGTCTTGTGTGCTCTTCGCTCTATGAGCTGGCGCCGAATCTTGTTGGAATACCCAGTGCCTGTTATTAAACATGGTATGAGAAACAGGTTCCACAAGGTTCGTCAGGACTGTATTTTGATACACAACTGCATTCGTTTTTACACCTTTCTCACAAAAATGTACCTCTGTTAAGCCCCAATAAGACACTCCCAACCATACCATGAGCGAGGATGGAAAATGACCTCGTTGGACACGCGGAATACGGTTGCTCGCTTCTTCACTAATGTGTGCGTACACCTTATCATTTTGTTTGTTGTAGCTCTCTTCTACGGTAAAAATTTTTTCATCCGAAAAAATAATTTCCCGATATTTTTTTCCCGCGTACCGCTTCAACAAAGCGCGGCATCTCTTCAGTCTCAGGTCCATTAGACGAGCATTCAAATGATGTCCTGTTTTTCTTCGATATGCCCGAAGCCCTAAGTCTTCATTTAACACCCTTTTCACCGTGGTTCTGCTTAATCCCATCTGAAGGGCCAACAGTTTCTGCTTACGTTTGGGATTTCTTTGAATTCGCGCCTTCACAGCTTTTATCACTGCTGGAGTCCTAACAGACCGAGGGCGACCACTTCTTGACCTGTCATCTACACTAGAGTCTTCATTGTATCGTTTGATGGTACGATAAACGAATCTCTTGGTTATATTCAAATTTTTCAGTATGTCAAAAATTTGAATTGGCGCGTAACCGCAACGATGCAACGCAATAACTGCAACACGGTCTTCTTTAAGCGTCCACTCCATATTTAAAAATGAGTAAAATTCTAAAAAGTATACATTTTTATTTTCATGAACAATTCGAAATTAGAATTCAATAAACTTTTTTGTGGCCAGCATTCTAAAAGAAAAGTTTTTACTGTGTGACAATACTTATGACCTGACTAAGTATTGTAATGGAAATTCACTTTAACAATAGCAACTATGCTATCTATGCCAAAGACATACAATTACTGTGTGTTAGCTAAACCTCTCGCTTTTGAAATGGTTTTTTATTGTTTCAACTATGCGCATGTCCTTCAGCTATAGTTAAATTATATACATTTACAATTATGGTTGTTTTAGTGTGTAATTGAGTTATCACAATTGTATATCAAAGATATAAGTAGTATATAGTAGTAGTACATAAATAAACAGTAAGTACATAACCAACAATTTAAGTATATTTGAGTACATTCACCTACAATACAACACTTTCAATATTATTATAACATGTACAAATTCTGACAAAAGTGTAAAATGGAACACAATATCTGACATCTAGGTTAACCAAAGTATTTAACAAAAAACCAGCATTTCGCGAAGCATAATTGGGGTTCACCAATACATCGACCACATACATAATGCCCGTCGGAAGCCGGCGCGAGTGGCAGATTCATTGTGAGCAGGATTCCGGTTGTCAATACAGACTGACGTGATGCCGGCTGTAGCCGAGCACGGAGGCGCGACCCACTGAGTGGGATGATTGAATATGACTCGATTCGGCATTGATGTCTAAAGTTCAATGTTTGCCCCACGTTGGGCGCCAAAGTTCGAAGGATCAAACATTTTCATTTGCGCCCACTTCTCTTTAGACGAAGGAGTGAAAATACTCCACATACGTCATCAAGCAACATAAGTTAACAGCTTTTTAACATGGTTAGAGACTCATTATATGAAATATTGCATATTTAAATGGATGTAAAGAAGTTTAGATTTTTAAATGATGTGATCGACAGAAATTACAAAACAATAGAGTATACAGTTGATTGATAGAGCCGTATTTCTAGTATCAATACAACGTAGCTTCGTCTACCAGCGCCTAGTATTCGATTTAAATTGAATTTTACCAATACCAATAGCATTACTATTCGGAGGCAAAAAGAAAAATTCGAAGACTAAACGAATCGCTGACTCGAAACCCGCACTTCGACCTAAAAACTATAAACGGTGGAATAGTACTATCGATTAAAATGTACGGGCGGAGCTAATGGGACACGATTCCCTTCCATTGTGGAATTGTATTACACGCAGTATTGAGACTCGGACTAGAAAACAGAGAGTAGGAAGTGGCTATCTGTACAGTATTTCTCAATATCATATACCATAATATCAATATCAAAATGCATATACCTACCTATGTTTATAGCGTAGAGTATCTAAGCGGGTCTAATCGAAGTACTGTTTTCTTCTTGCAACTTGCTCCATTTAAACACGTCTAACCTACCTCGATACAAGGTAACCACGCGTTAGTGTGCAAGTAGAACGAACCTAGCCGACTATACTG
This sequence comes from Hylaea fasciaria, assembly GCA_905147375.1. Taxonomy (NCBI): domain Eukaryota; kingdom Metazoa; phylum Arthropoda; class Insecta; order Lepidoptera; family Geometridae; genus Hylaea; species Hylaea fasciaria. The sequence goes on along the minus strand of LR990211.1, from coordinate 8,291,895 downwards.
AATCGAGACTCTGTCTACTACCTAGCCATACCACCGGGAGCGCATCGTACGTGCCTTCTAGCTTCACAAATGAAATGTACCGTGAAAATAGTGCGATCGCACAATGCAAGTCGATATGAGCAAGTACAAGGTATAATTTAGCCTTAATGATGTAATCAGGATGCGAATTTTGTGAGTGAGAAAATTTTCAAAGTTGTTTGAGTGGCAGGCTTCCCGCCTAGGCTGGTACAACCCGCCTCGAATCTCGGTACTTAGTCCTTTGTTATATAGTATCCATTCACATGTTTACGTAGTCCGCCGCAAACCCCTTGGAGGAATGTCAGTAACAGCATGTCTGAGTAGACTACTTTCTCAAGTAACAGAGTAGGTACCTAAATAGAGTACTTTAGTGCGGGTAGGAATTCGTCCTGTAAGGCTAGTAACTCACGGAGCGTTTTTCTACCGCACGGTTTGGCACATTTCAAAACGCACGCAGCCGTAACTTTACATGTCTGGAGGTCTAAGCCGACGGGAGATAATCGCTAATAGGTGTTCAGATGGAAAGTATATTGCAATACCAATTACCGCATCGCAGTTTCGGTTTTAAAAAAAGTATTATAGAAATAAGAGAACTTCAAAAATGCCTTTTTCCTATATTTTTATTTAACAAGAGTAGATATATTTTTTACCAGCGTCGGGTGGGAGTGAAAAACGCTTCGAGAGTTTCTAGTCAGCGATGAATACCTACTCCTAAATCCAGTATGCTAGAATTCCGACTGTGAATAACACGCTGAATAACACAGTGTGGCTGAAACAGAGTAAAGGACAATCCAGTGTTTATTCTCTGCACAGGCAGTTCATGTAAAATGGACGGGCATCTATTTACGGATGCAATTTGCGAGAACTGTCTATTGCTTTTTAAACTGTGGAAGAGTTGGCATCTAACCCTGAAAAATAACATAGGAAATAAGTCTGTCAATGACCGAATATTGGGAACTGTCTATCGCTTTTTAGACTGAATTAATTCGCAACTAAGCAAAATAATATAGAAAATAGATGAGACATTTCTGTCAATTTAGCAATGGAAATAAAAATTGTGTCCGTTAACTGAATTTGGTATCAGTAAAAATCTAAACGTCAAATTTCGACTGAACTGGCTGTGAATCGGTGACTCTCGAGATATTTATACTTAGTGGTTTTGTCAATGGATTTAATACGATTAATATTGCAATCCTAATTCTTACATATCAACATTTAATTTTTCACATCTCATGCTCAAAAAATGTGTCACATTAGCTCAGCTTAGCGGGCCTAAGCGAGGTTGGTAGGCCCTAGGGAGTAAAAGTAGTTTTTTTTTTAATTTGTACTCAACTGCTATTATCAACAGGCTGAAGATTCGACTTTTCAATTTTACATTTTAACGTAATTACTTAGAAAAAAAAGAAAGATATTTGAATGCACAAACATCGAGTCAGAATGAGTCGTTTTCGTCCCTTGTAAAACAAACTACTATAATTGCTTTCACATATTTTTTTTTTAATTTAGAAATTTTGATTCGGGTCTTTCCTGGCCCGACATCCCGATATCGTTGTCTCATTTCGCGAACCGTTTGCACTGTCCTTTGCCGGTTCAAGTTAACTTTAGGAATTGCTATTCCATTGTAGACAATTGTCGGGGTCCTTTACGGTCCCGGTCCCGGGTTAACAGACTGGTATAGTCTGTGTATCGCTTGCATTGCCGCCATTATACATGTATGTGATTGTGTTGGTTTTATTTGATTACTTTCGAGTTGTACTCTGTCGTACTAAGGTTTTAGATAAGGTGATGTTTTACTGGTTATACGATGTGGTAAGGGCATTTAAGACCTTATTTTATGTATGTCGGTGAATGGATCTAACAGGGGGCCTGGGGAGGATTGGTGGCCACATACTTGCCTAATAAATTTCGGGGTTGGATCTGGATTTACTTTTGGCAAATTCAGTTTCAGAGCGTTATTATCTTAACGTATTATGAATCAGTTTTTTCTGCTTTAATCTACAAGTCAGATTCACTACTCTGAATTATGATTGTAGATTGAGGCAGTAATAAAGCGTATAAAAACGAATTTATATAAATATACGTTATCTTAGTAAGTCGCGCTTACCTTTACACAAACAATGATTTGCATGAAATAAAATAATTTTGTTGGCTAAATCACTGAGAGTGAATATAATTATTTCATTGTAATTTCTCTAATACAAAAAAAACGTTGACAAATGATTTCATAGCAATTTGTCTTTCTGTCCGCTCTATTACAATATGACTACTTTACTTTAATTTATTCTGTTATAATGTGACGGGAACTTTACTGAAATCGTTAGTATAAGTCATTTGTCATCTTCACCGAAAGAGATTTCGGTGAATTGTGGAAAAGTTTTTATAATGACATGCAAAAATGAGAATTTTATGGTTTTTCTTTCGACTACAGTAAAATGTTAAGTTAGTAGTTTTTTTAATGTTAATAATTAGTAAGGAGAAGAGCCAATGTTTTAGTTGATGGTTAGTGCCTGCACGTTTACATCATGCGGAACGTCTTTCACTGGACTTATCATAGAGTACCTATATGAACATTTTTAGTTCTGACTCAGGGTTTTAGTTCTTCTGTGCAGTAACTTTATGAACTACTTTTAATTGATCTTACAGATCTCTATATAGCCCCGTCGTGGTGTTTGTTCCCAGAATTCCCATCAAGCTGGGACGGGGTCAGGACTCTTAGATATTGTTTAGTATAGTAAGGATACCTGAACCGAACCCCCGTGGTGGATTATGGCCTAATCCTCCTCACGAAAGTAAGGGGAAACAGTGGGCGGATGATGATGATATCTCAAGATTTATTATATACCTTATAAAAGGTGATTAAATTAGAAAATGCTAAAATAAATATTAAAAGCTTAATTACGATAAAAATGATGAAAGCCCATTGGTATGTTCAATTTGATTTACAAAGTTCCCACAAAGAGTAAAGATAAAAAGTTTGAAAAGGCTTTGAAGCCGTCTGTTTTCTTTATATCGGCTAAACAAAAAATATGCACCAACTTCGCATTTTCATTTCCGCAAAAAAAAACGGAACAAAAGAAAGTTCTCGAAAGCGATAATCGTTACAGAAAAACGATTCATTGTTTCGTTACGCGTCGACGTTTACGTACTACGGTAGCGCAGCGGCGTTACGTTCTATGGCATTCAGTGTTGCCAACATTGGAACAATAAGAAAGGAATTATCGCCGCTTTAATGTTCGACTTTTAGAGGAGTAGCGATTGAGCGCTTCAGTTTTTGTTTGCGGGAACAATGCAGCTTCAGTGTTGCAGTTTTTATTGAAAAAGTGTCGCTTAATTAAAAATCTACCTAAATTTTATTTTTATAAACTGAATTGAGCACCCCCAATGTGCCTTATTGTGCGACGTAGTCTAATTAGTATTTTTGGTAGTACCATGTATATACCTTCTAAGCTTCATTTTTAAAAATTAATGATATTCAAATAAACACAAAACATACCTTCAGATGATTTGGTCCGTACGTTTTTCGCAAATCTGAAAAGAACAGAATGAGATTTTAAATAAAATTGAGAGGCCAAAGCTACAATAACAGCAAACATTTTTCGTACATACACATACGATTGAGCCGGTATCAAAATTATACCATTTTTGCGTATTTTCCATTTAGAAAGGGACGCAGTTATGCAAACTGATATCTACGTCCTTTTTTCTCTTCATTCTAAACCAATTTATAAGTGCTATTAATGTAGGGAAATTTGAACTAAGTGGGAATTCATTTGAGGCTCTGTATTGATCCTATCAAATGTCGCTAACTCGCTACAACGGTTGATCTCAATCTCGATTCGTTGGCTCAGTAGCCAACTAAGTTTCACCATGTTTTGGTAACCGGTATCATTTGAGTTTTCATACATGGCAACATAGAAATATAACGCATGGCAACATGAGAAACATAATAATACGATAGGTTTGGTTTTAGAGGTGTAACTTCATAGAGGTATGTCAAATCTGTTACGAAAAATTCAGTTTAAATCCTAGAGTGAAAGATAACACTTCTTTCCAAGAGAACGGGGATTAAATTTTATTTACTGTAGCTGGTTTATTTTCCCAGCTTCTCCGAGACATTTTCACATTTCATGACACTTGCAAACTTGCACTTGACTTTACGACTTTCTGCAGGCTCGAGAGTCATTCTTTAAGCCAACTTTAATTCTATTTATGTTTCGATTTAGTATTTTTATCGCGTCTGCAAATAATGTTTTGTACTCTTCACACTGTTAACTGTTTCTCAAACAAGACTTCTAGGAACACCTTAAAATTCTAACCCAAATAAATTCCCGAACTGAATTCCGAAGAAAAATATAGAAGTAGAAAATTACCGTCAGTAATACCGTCGATAATATTTAAAGCTATGAAAACAGAAATAGCAGACAGGAAATAAAACACAGAATTCCAAATTAGGGCATACTTCAAGCGAATTCTAGTTAATTCCAACGTGTTACGGATTGCCTACGGCTGTGCATTTTGCTTTACGCGGCAGTGCAATGCATGGGCTGTAAAAAAATAGCGCATCATGCATCGACAAAACATCAGCAAGAAACCGGGAGAGCCCGTGTTCGATTAGATCAACCATCGAGATACTAATTCGTGACCTTGATTGTAACTTAACTAGTCAATTTAATAGGATTCGCCGTTTAATAAAAAAATAAAATAGAAAGTAACCTAATTAGACACTGGCTAAATGCACATACTTTATCAAACTGCCAATAAAAAACATTGAGTCTAAAGAAATTAGAGTAAAAGAGCAGACAGTGAGATAGAAGCTTGTAAAAAAACATACATCCGAATTGAGAAACTCTACCCTTTTTTGAAAGTGGTTATAAATGGATTATACGCAGTTTACGTCTACGCGTCTACGCGTGCTACGTAGACAATGACATAGTCTACGTCTATAATACGAGTATGTGCATCTACGTCTACGCCTCTACGCGTTTTGTCATTTACGCGATTCGTCATAAAACGCAGTTCTCCATCACCGTTATTCGCACATACTCGACACGCATTTATAAGTCACATACGCCGTACTCGCTAGTTTCCCCTGCCTCGTACCAGACGCGCCAGCGGGCTGGCAGTAGTACTCGTCTACTCAATTGTTCGAGTAACTGGGTCGAGCAGGCTGGGGCCGATTTTTGCCATTTAATTAGAACGCCGCCGAAGAGAATTCATTGCACGTTTTTGTCGATTACTGTTCTAATGTGTTAGTTTTTGTTGTTTTATAGTTTTTTTAGGTGTAAAAGGAATCCGAACAAATAATCTTCTTTCTTCTATATAAAGCAAAGCCGTGTTAGTTACACCATTTATAACTCGAGAACGGCTGGACAGGTTTTGATGATCTTTCTTTTGTTAGATTTTGTCTCCGATTCGAATAGCAGACGCATGACACTGCGCCGCTGTCCAATGTAGAATCTATCTTAAGTCGACTAAACGAAGTATGATAATTCATTTTCTCATACGTTTTGTATAACACAGATTCATGGGGCAACGCCTGTGGGGTTAGCTAGTTGGGATTAAAATCATGTTGAATGAATTGCTTACGAAGTTATAATGACAGATTAAGGCGCTAATATAGGAGCGATTCATGTATTTTAGAAGATGAAAGTTACCTGGCCGGGCCGCGCGCCACGCTGGCTCCGCGCTCACGGCTAGTCGAAAACGCTAATTCATAATTATTATACTCTTACTAACGGCATCACGTGGCCTTAGCACAGATTACTAGATAGTTACTACGTAGGCTTTAGTCTGAAGCATTCAATTATTTCGACACTGTAATGACATGTCAGATTGGCCGAGCGGTCTGAGATGCTACGTTCCGTTCCTAAAGAATTATTACCGCCAGCATTACATAAATTATTACCTCCTTGACTATAATCCTATCAAATTTAGAATGCCGCACGAATTATTGGAGTCACACCTAAATAAGTTGTATTAAATTTATTTAGTGTTGGTCCCTTCTGGTATGCGCTTTTGTCAAGTCCATTTGATACAAGACATCCTCTTTAGTCCACTTCCATAATTTTCTTTTTGATATAAAGTATATTTTGACAATGACAATGACGGAGTAAAAGATTTGTGCATTTAGCCAGTGTCAGGCATCCGTACTAAGATCATATAAATGCGAAACTGTGTGTGTGTGTTTGTTGGTTTTTTTTTAGTTTTTGCCATCCTTTCACGTCTAAACGGCTGAATCAATCTTGACGAAGATTGGACCTATGAGATGGGTATAGGCTATTTTTCGTCAGAAAAAATAGGGATCTTAGAATCTAAATAAATAGGAGTTGAAAATTTATATGGGCAATTCATAATTTCTCAAGTAGGTGATCTGACACTTCATTATTTTAGGCTCTTGATAAAATATAAAGGTTAAGACTAAGGATAGGGAAAAGGAAAGGGACAGGGGCAGGGATAGAGATACAAAGACTTCAATATTTATTTTCTAAACAGTTGCTTTTTCATATACGGATGAAGTCGCGCGTAAAAGCTAGTTTTAGTAAAGTTTACTGAATCGTAGCTATGACTGTAAATTTACTTTACCACGAGGTTGTAAAAATATGGAATACTAGCTGTTTCCCGCGACTTCGTCTGCATTTAAATCGAATCCAGCTATAGTAAGAACACAATATGCGTGAACTTTGTATGCTATTGTAAATCAATCGGGCACGTCACGTCTCTGTCAATATCTCTATCTTCCTATTTCCTCATCGCTTTTTTCCCCAACTCCCAATATCTCATCTCCCATCCCTCATCCATCTCCGATCTCCCATCTCCTCATCTCTCCAGCTGCTGCTCTCCATCTCCCCATCTCCCCAGGTCCTCATCTTTCCTTCTCCCATATACCTACCAAATTTCATTTTCATTTTTGTTGTCTCTCTATACCTAATTTCATCGAAATCGGTCCAGCCGTTTAGCCATAAAAAGTAACAAACAAACAAACATACAAATAAACAGACAAACAGAGAAACAGTGTTACTTTCGAATTTACAGTATAATATTTGACAGTGACTAAATGCACAAATCGTGCGAAGCAAAAACATTGAAAAAACTGGCTCATAGCTGAGCATAAAGATTACTGGAAGTGTGCTAAAAATAAAACGTCAGAATATGCATCCGCCAGATCCGCCATTATGGAAAACGGAAGTTCACTACATCTTCATTTTAATATACAATCATAATCTGCTCCTTTGATTAACTCCAAACTATCATAAGAAATCCCAGTTTTATTTAAGTGAACAATCTAAAAACGCGTTTTTGCTGCTAATTTCAGTTACAGGTGGTGCAAGAATAGTCATATTAGCCATTATTCTTTACACACAATGGAGAATAAATACAAAGTAATAAAGGTTATAATAAAAGTTTAGTAATCGTCGAAGGAAGTCATTTACGGCAACTAAGTAAATAAACCAGTTGTATACCATGTAGAGATTCTGTTTGCTTTATTTTTTTGGAGAACAAACAGTAAATTCGACGAGAAAATTTTGAGGAACAGCGACATACGTCCTCTCTCTGAAACGCCGTAGCGGGTACTGAGCCGTCTAGTACGCGCTCAAACTGATCATATTCTCGTCGTTTTTATTAATTTAGAAGAACGGAATCGATTCAGTTCATTGGAAAATTCAAATTTCATTGGAAAATAAAATTGCCTTTTTTATGGTTCCAAAAAATATGATAGTTGTCGCTGAAAATGTTGAGCATTATGTGACGAAAGATTTTTTTCGGGTCCTTTCTCGTGAATTTTTTTCTCAAGATACTAGACAACTTTAGTCCAATATTATTGATTTATTAGCTAACTGAAACACTTGGCTATACACTGTATTTTTTCTGGCTTATAAATATTTGTAATTACAGCTTAACTTTTTGACAAAAAACCGCCCATTTTACGGAAGCTCGCTGCCTACAGGTCCTTAAAAAAAACCTTTAACCATTTCTTTTTCGAAATTAATGTTGTTAAACTCTATATTTCACAAAGAATATGATCCGATTTAGGGTCTTTATTGAGAAGAAAGATATCTGTAACATCTACATTGATGTTAAAAAGTTATTTAGCCAGAGATTACTTTTCGTAATACGGCAGCCCAAGTAACCGCGTCTTCGAAATGTTTTAAATGGTATAAAATAGAGTTACATCTCTCTAATTCGATCAAGACGTAATCCTTATCAATGAAAGTTCTAATTGATGTTCCTTATTCTATAGAATAAACTCGACCTGAAGCCCACCCTCTCAGAGCAAATAAACCAAATACACCTTACTAATCAACCCTTACTCAATTCCATTACTCCAAATGAGTTCCCATAATCTTACTCCGTTGCCCACCCCTCGCCCAGAGGTGGGAAGTGGGAGGAACCTCGCCTGTTCACTTCACATAAAGAACTCGACTTTCTATTCCGTCAAAGCACTCGCCGTAAAGCAACTGCTAAGCCCCCATATATTTAAGGCGATGTGTGAAGTAAAAAATGGAAAGGTATAGAAGCTTTCGTTTCCGAATACGCGCAAATTGGGGATAATAGCACGCGAGTCGAAGGAAACCCCGATAATTATCGGTATTCGATAAATTATCGCTTTTAATATTTAATGTTCATTGCTTTAGATTGGATAATGTTCGTTTCCGAAAAAAAAATTTTTTTTTGTTATCTAAGAGTACATTAAATTTTTTATTCTGTGTTTACCCTGAGTAAAACTTAGTTTATTGCAAGATGAACATTAGAATTATCTTGCATATTTTCAAAACATTCAATCCAAACATACATTCAAAAAATGTATAAGTAGAAGCAAAATGCAATGCATCATAGGATCGATTGAATTTAAAAATACAATTCATAAAAAGAATACAATATTTTTAAGTGTGAAGTTCATTTTGACTACGGGGACAACTGCATTGATTTTGAATTCTTTGTCCCCTTTTAACGAGGATACAGCCTGCGGGACAACGGAACTACATATATTTTGTTACATTACCAGTATTGTTTCCACCGACTTGGTCGTTTTGTTGAGTGAGTTCAGGGGACTAAAAGCTCCTGCTCAAAAAAACCTAACAATATCAATTTGCAAGGAAAAGCAACCATTAGTTTTTAATCGCACTACAATCTAAAGTCTGACCCAATAAGAATTCTTCATAACTCCTCCAACTTTACAAAACTAGGTTACTTCCTAAATATTTCAGTAAAAATGAGGTGCCAACGAAAATGCGAAATGTGTCTGTGAATATTTCCTCACTGAACATAATATATAGGTACGGGCGCCCAAGAAAATGCAGTTTTGAGGCTCAGGTGGTCAGTATATAGTTTACAGTCAGTATCAAAGCTTACACGCATAATGGCATTGGTATCGTTATCGCGTGGGAACGTTGAATCGATGCTAAACTCTGCTCAAGATATCATAATATATTCCTTCTCTTTTTTGCCATATTTATTTTTATTGGTTACGTAGACAAGTTTAGGATAATGTAGCTTACTTTTACTGAAATAATTACCAGAATCATGTCGGTAATTCCGAAAATAATTTCCTACGAAAAACAAACTCGCAAACAAACTTTATTTTTTTATATTCCTTGGAATAATGTTACAGGTTTGGTTGGTTATAAGTTAAATGGTTAATAAAAGTTATAACTTATACAATTCATTATTCATTCATTAATTTAATTATGAATACAAAGTTAAATGATAATAAAACCAAACAAAAGACATTTCAGCGTAAAATAAATGAAATTAAATTTAATATAAATATTATTGTAATAAACAATTAATTAAATAAATAAAACGCTTGAACCATGCACACATACTCGTAGTTAAAAACGATCATATTATGCGTTATTCCAGGTCAATCCTACTAATTTAACGCTTAAATCGAATCTCAATGGAGTGACTTCGGAATAGTTTGTGACATTATGGAATACTGCAATATTTTTTTTTAATCAGTCTACTAGTGAAATAACAACATATGAAATCAATGTCACAATGAAATGTCACAAACTATTCCGAAGCCACTCCATTGAGATTCGATTGAAGCGTTCACAAATTAACAGAATTGACCCCAGGACGTATTCCATTTTTCATCGAAACTCGTTTGCGCCATCCATACAATATAAAAACTTTCACACATAATATAATATTAGTAGGATAATATGAGTTAGTGTAGTGTATAGATAGACCTTTGATACTGTCTGAACTAAGTGCTCAGGTGGTCAGACTTGACACCGGTAATAGCTTTTAACATCAAGAGAAGTGAAGTTTACAGAGTACAGGCTTTTTGGCTTCGTGTAAATTATTGAGCTACTTTTGAATAATGTTTAAAAGTTGACAGTGTTAACTTAAACGGTCTTACCGCATAAGATTTAAACCAGAGTTGAACAGATGAGTCTAAATATTTTCTCCACAAATCGACGTCTAACCCTCGCTTTTTCTATATCAAAAACAAATTCATAAGTAAAATAATTAGGAATGCCAGGATTGAGTAAGAAAACGCGAGTGATAGACGTCGATTTTGTGGAACGAAATTTTTGAAACATCTGTTTAGCTCTGGGATAAACTTTTTGGTAAGATGGTCAGCATCGCTTGTTTTAGGTAGGTATTAAAGTTTCTAAAATAGGGGCATCTATATTTCTTTATATAAGTGGTAGTTAATCACTAGTAGTTGTAACTATTAAGAAACTTTCCAAAAACGAGACCTCTTTATCCCCAGTTAAAACTAAACCGTTTTTTTGGTTGGATTATGACCAACCAAAATCGGGACAGTAGCAATATTCTCCAGTCGCGGTTTGACCGACGAATTAAATATTACATTAATTTGCATAAAAAAGCGGTGGTAGCCTAGTGGGCGAACGTCCGCCTTCGAAAACGGAGGTGGCGAGTTCAAATCCCAATGCGGGCACGTACCAATGTGTTTCTTGTTAAACATAATGTAGGTACATAATAATTATCACTCGCTTTTCGGTGAAGGAAAACATCGTGAGGAAACCAACATGCCCGAGAACTATGTCGGAGGCATGTTATCCACCAACCCGGACTAGGCATCCGTGGTGGAATATGGCCTAACCCTCCTCACGATAGTGAGGGGAGGCCTTTGCCCAGCAGTGGGACAGTTACAGGCTGAATTATTATTATTATAATTGTTGCTCTATCCTATCCCTATCCTATCCTCCCGAATACAACCCTCTCTAGGAAAAAATACCTATATCATAGCAGTGAGAAACTGCGGGCATTTATTTATTTACTTATATCCAATATTCATAAAATATTTTATCTTACATGTTACAGCATTTTAGTAGTAAAATATGCGAGCATACATATTTGATTACTATTTATAATAAACGAGTATAATTATATGTAATTATACAATAGATAGGGTACAACGGATAAAAAAGTACACGCATTAAATATAAGCATAAAACAATATAATTGGACCAATATAAAACACCTGGCTTTGGATTAGCGAGTGTTTTGTCTGTGAGGAGCTCGTCAATCGAATAGTAAGCCTTGTCAAGTAATAACGCTTTCAATGTCTTATTAAATGAGCCATAGTTCTTGCCGGCATGATGGGGTAAATTTACCAATTACCCAATTTACCCCATCCGATGCGAAAGTATGAAAAGTAAATAAATAAAATCATAATCTGATAATAAATCATGCCGATAGGTTTGCTAAGTCCTTGTACAATGTACATCTGTCTTGCACACCCCTATACCAATTTGGTTCACACACGTGCCAGGAGTGTACCGAAACAATGACCGATTGACTTGTTTATGTACTCTGGCAATTTCCCAGAAGGAACATAATAGAACTGTATGAAGTTGGCTGCGTGACTAGACTGCTAGTCGGACAGTGAAGGTGGAGATTACGTATTCGTACAGTGCAGACAGTAGGGTATTTATATATTTATATACGCCCTCCTCACGATAGTGAGGGGAGGCCTTTGCCCAGCAGTGGGTAAGTTACAGGCTGAATTATTATAATTATACACGCCCTTTTACTTTTCTTTTTTGTAGCAAATCAACCATTTTTTTATTAAATAATAGCGTACCCGACAGACATTGTCCTGTAGTTGTAATTTTACCCGACATAAAAGTTACATTGAAAAAGTCAATAATAGTCATAAAGTTTCCTCTAAACATGTAATGTTTGGCGTATATTCTCCTGACAATAACGAACACAAAAAAAAAAGAATTAGCTAAATTGATTCAGCCGTTCATGCGTGATGCCTTGGCCAAGGGAAATGGGGTTTAATTTTTATAAATAGAGATTAGAATCGCACACGTTTGCTATTGTTCCAAAGTTACCCTTAATTATTACGGCATAAAAATTATCCTGTTTTCAAGTATTTGTATATCAAATTTCATCAAAATCCGTTCATTTCTTAAAGCGCCAAAAAAGGACATACATACAGTAGTATAGTATAGGATTTAATATGACGACAATTGGCGAGTCGCAACAAAATTCGTCTATTACATAAAAACACATTTGGATTGTTATTGGATGTCGTTAATAAACCTACATTCTGTAAAGAATCGCGAACAAAAATAGTGGTATATTGGTTGTAAACATTACCAACATGCGCTACTGGCTCATTCCTATATTGCAACAGACGGTGGATTTATCCAGTTGTTTCCCTGGATTTCGTACCATCTTGTTTTATCCTAATCTAATACACGTTAAGGGATCGCTGCCGCGGCCTGTTTGCGTTCGCTGCAAGATTTCAGCGCTGAAACTACGACAAGCTAAGTGGTATTACATTCAGACCACGTGGGGTTCAATGCAGTACATTTTAATTTGCGTTTGAGAGATCCTTACAGAAGTAAAACGGTTACTTTACTACGAGATCTACGTCGAATGTGATTACATAATAATATCTTGAAGGAACTTGTAGTAATTTGCTAAAAATACTGAAGAACCTGCGTCGAGGGCTGTTTCAATTATCAGGCGAGCACGAACCTCTATCGAGAAAGTATTCGTATCGTTTATTTTAAAGGGAATTTAATTAGCATTTTTGCTCTCGATAAGATAATATGCGTACGGGAACGGGTTATCTGCTCAGCTGCAAGAACAGAACAGATAGAATCTAACAAATTATTCAACTGACTCTTGGTCAAGCAAATCAGTTGCTTGTTAAACTCAGGAAATATACATAAGTGATACAGTTTAATGCTATGAATACCTATATAAAATCCGTTGCCGCCAGCCCTGTGGCGAGTGTGATTTGAAATATTATAAAAGTAATGTTTTATTCTATTTACCCTATAATAACAGTCACAGTAGAATTTTTCATTTCTACCTCTGTGTTTCCAGAATTGCTTGGCGAACGCCAACACGAGGATATAGGTACCTACTTTATGCTTATGTGTGGCTTAAAATGTATGTAAGAAGCGGGTTCACTATTTCTCTGACTCAAATTTAATGAAACTTCGGAATATACCTACATAATAATTATGCTCTCTTGGTCACTTAAATTTTAGGCTTCTAGCTTTAGAACAAAGTTGCAGGGGGTTAAAATAGCCTAAATGGCTTCGAGTAACGTATGGCTGTGCCTTTTTGCTCGATTTGGTGGCGGCACTGCTGTGCCCCCTACAATGCCCCAGAGTCAGGGCGCAACTCTACAATAGATCATAATTGAATGATAAAATCTGCGACAAAAATTCTAGTTTGTGTTTCTACAAAGACTATATTACAATCCTCGCTATAGCGCCACGCGGCTACCGTTTGGTCACGTTGGAGGACATAAAAGATGGCTTTAACTGACTAATACCCTATCATCTTTTCTTCCTTTGTCATTGTTATAATGTTGTGTGTTGTCACAAATAAGTGTTTTCCCCCGTCTCTTACTTTCTATTTTCTATTTTTCTTACTTATAGGTACTTTTATATTTCTATTCTTCTTCTTATTTTTCTATTTTTCTCTTTCCTTTCTAACAATGTTATTGTTGTGTTTTCGTGTTTATTTATTTTTACCATTAGTTTCTAGCCGTTCAAAATTAAGCTTTTCTGAAAACCATTTTATACAACGCTACAATCTCCAAACTTCAAAATTAAGCTTTGAAAATTATTTTCTAAACGCTCAATCTCCAAAATTGAACCAAGCAACACAGCTCGAAGAAACGACTTGGCTGCGGTATAAAATTGAAAATGTATGAAACAACACAATTCGTTCTTGACCTGCGTACGTGCAATATAGATTTTTCCCCGGCCGTAGGTACCTGGGACGCGAAATTAGGTTCCGAGTTTACTAGACTCTAGATTTCCAATGTTAAAGTTATAACTATTTCTTAGATCTTCTGGTGAGAAAGGTCGTGTAGGTTCCATTAGAAAATATACAAAAATGAAGAATCAACAAAAGGCTCACAGCGATCCAATCATCAGGTATAACATATTTTATAATAAATGTTTAATTTAAAATAAATTGTACTCTGTACATAATTAGTAGTTAATAAAGGCTATGATTGTACATTTGAAATTATATGACATTTCATTAAATTGCGCCCTCATTAAAATTTGAATAAACATTTTTTTTTGAGATAATTAAAATGTATTCGACAACAAACAAAAACTTAAAACATTTTTAGTGAATTATTATTTTAATTCTGATAGTAGACTAATTAAAATATTATAATTATAACTAAAATGTAATTTTGTAAGCATCGTGATTGCGTAATTAGAATGAAGGTAAGCTAGAACATATTTTTAAGTAAATTTACAATTTATTGTAATAGGTAATTATATTAAAAATAATAATAATATGTTTTTTTATTCTTGAAGATTCGAAACACACTTTGGGAATGTTAAGAATGAATTTCTAAGAATGTTTTTCCATATTACGAGATACATTTTTGGTTAGTAACTGTCAATATTTCTAACGTTCAAATAGGTAGGTAGGTATCTAACGAGTTTGTTTATCATAAAACCGTTTGATGATAATATTTCACTGAAAATAAAATAGACTACTAGACTAGAGATACTAGAATAGAGACTAAATAGAGACTAGATACTTATAACTCGAGAACACGCGTATAATTTGTAACAGAAACATTATTAAAAGTGTGTTGGCGCAATTATAAAGAAGATAAATCAATACCCATCAAATAAATGGTTCGTATTTAGGTTGCGTAGTTTTTACGTTGGTAATTTTTTTTTATTTCTCTTAAAACTACATTCAGTCAATCAAAATGGGCTTAAAAGCTTTTTAAATGTTGCTTTCATTTCAATAATTCCGTTTGATATTTTAATTAAGGACAATCTATTTCTATTTGAAGTGAGCTGCCGGAATATTGTCTTATGAATTATTTATTGCCTAACTATCAAGGCAATATTATATAACTATTATGCTTTGTACTACGAATTTTTTGGATTTCTTTATAAATTATTATTCGTGGATTTTTGAATCGAGAAGTGAGTCTGACCCCCGTATCGTTAATCGTTACTTCCAAATTTTTTTCGCTCCTCAACGTCACTTGCCTGTTTTGGTATCGTTGGTTGGCAAAATTTCCTACACTCGGTTATTCCTTGACAATAAACCTCGTACGAACGTAACACACCATCTGTCAGCTCAAGGTATCTCGCAACGTACCTTGAGTATTCCTCGAAGCCACTTCTCTACGATCATTTAGCACCGAGGAACCTCGAAAGTTCAACTAACGATACCAAATATTAGGAATTTTTGGGGGGTTTCGAGGTCCCTCAGCAAAGGTCGAGTGAAATAAATTTGGAGGTAACGACTAACGATACGGGGGTGTGAGTCTTTAAGTCACGAGTGGTAGTAGACTACTGTGCACCCTCATATACAGTAACGTCGCTTACCACGCGGTGAGAAAGAGGTCAAACGCGATTCCTGCAACCTCGGGCTACAAAAACAGCATCACAGATGCAAACTTTGAACTTGGAGGTAACCAGTACAGGCTTGCAAGCAGCGGTAGCACCGAGTAGACATCCATCTATACTGACCTGGTTTTCATGAATTGCCTGCAAAAGCCTTCAATATCCGCGGTATATAAGCTTTTCAATTATCCACTTTGCTACAGTTCCGTAAACCATGTTGAAAAAAAGCACCATCCAAAATTGAGTGACAATATTTGCCGATCAAATAGCGTCGGTTTCGGCGCTATGTAAACGAAACCTGTACATATAAACAGTAAAGGCAGTGGTGAAAGGCTTGAGTAATGGAAACGTATTATTTTGATAACGATAGAGTAAATTTAAAGTAGGTACAAAATGTTCTGATTTAGACAGTTTCCCGAAATTCAACCAGCCGTAGGAAAAATCAAGTTAAAAAAAGTTCATTAACGTTTTTATTGGTAATTCGTAATCGTATATCTGATACGTATGTCGTAACGTCATCATAAACGCACAACTTCACCGCAACCGACGTAATATTTTATTCCGTGCCCGCCGTTACAGATTTTGTGACGCTGCTCGGTGACGTTTGTGCTCGGCAACCGAACAGCCCATACTGCTTATTGTGCTGTATGCGGAATGAAGAGTTGAGCGACATGTTTATTTATGAGGTGTCATAAATAGTCGAATTGATTTAATGTGGATGGAGGTTGAATTGATATGTCGGGTGCCTTTGAATTGTGGCTTTAGTACGGATATACATACGCGCGTCCGGAAGTACTGTATTGTCATAGTACAAATTTAACGATTTTAGGGTTACGTACAGTGAAAGGAAGGAACCCTTATAAGATCGCTCACTTGGTTTTTTGGTAGCATGTGACCACTCACTGGCCTGGTGAGTAGAGTAAGCTATTTTACTACCTTAGGCCTTAGGGGCCGTAATAATGAATGAACCTCAATAGCGCTACCAAGTGCGCTATCAGCTGATCCACACTCAAAATGTAAATTACATCTTGAAATCGTTGCTATTTCATAAATGGGTATTGAGATGTAGCAATGGCTACTAGATACTGTCTTGTATTATTGTGTCATAATCGGATAGCACATTATCGCTGAGTGTCATTTATTAATTTGCCAGATATCATGTAAGTTTCTGTTCCTAATCTGCAACTTAAGATGTATATATTCAATAGAACGAAATAGCAAGTGCACACTCAAGATAGCTCTCAGAGCTAGATTTGAAATATAAATACGGGCCTAGGACTGCTGTCAGAATTACCCAGAATCGGCAGAACTTGTGCTTGAGGGCGAAACGGTAAATTTAATAAAAACACACACCCCAGTCCCGAACAAACCAATTGGAAACGAATATTTTAAAGGAAGACCGTTATGTTTATATATCTCAATGGAAAAAAGCGAAAAGTAACATAAACCAAAAAAAAATCGGGCATAAGCAGAGAACCTGGGGTTTACGGGATTTTTTCCATTTTACCGCGGTAAAAATCATATCCGGCCATTTTTCTGTTGCCTTAGGCGAGATTTGTTTTATTTTGCTGACAGCTTTGTTTGGGAGATAGGTGGGGCTAGCTTTTTTTTTGCTTTTAAAAGCTTTTATCTCGCGGTAGCATAGGTGTGAAGTGAATACAGCCAGTGAAGAATTTTAAAGAACATAATATGATGTTGTGTTAAACTCTGAAGTCCAACGCGTAGGTACTTATATCTTATATATTATATCTTCTATCTTTCTTCTATCTATAAGGTGCTAAAAGAAAGTCGTGTTAGTTACACTTTTTATAACTCAAGAACGGCTGAACCGATTTGGCTGAAAATGAGTAGGAAGGTAGCTGAGAACTAGGAGAAGGATATAGGATAGTATTTATCCCGTTATCACGGGAAAACAATTTGAAACTGGGAACAATATATCTGATAAAATCGGATTGTACAGTTGACTACAGCTGTATTTTGACTCATAGACACAATGATAGGGCAACGTCTGTCGGGTCAGCTAGTGTAGCATAGAAATGAATTAATTAACACGTACACAACGTAGGAAATTCGCATCAAGATTTTAGACGAACCAATGCAATGAACGGAAACCAAAAATAAATAAATAGTTATATGCATGAACTCCCGTCCTCAAATAATGTAATCACTAATGTTTAAAGCCTTTGTTTGAAAAATTTCGGGATCAATGAATGAACGAAAGAAGGAAAATAAACTGATTCAAAAAACTTGTTTTCTCATATTATCTCACTCAGTTCACTGGCAACATATCCGTGAGACGAGCTCATGAATTATAGATACGATAATGTCGTATCCAAAGATTGCCTTCACGTTTATTATTTTATAACGTTACTTACCGTAATTGTGGGGAGATTGAGATGTAATCAAAATTTGGGCAAACGGTCCCAAGACAGTTGAATATTTATGCTCTCTATATTATACCTAATATAATTATATATAAATATAATTATATCCCTAATATAATTATATATAAATATAATACATAATATAATTATATCCCTTATTAAATACATTTGAAGGATTGGAACTCGTTGCCGGTGCCTGTTTTGCTTGTTATGAGTTCAAATCGCAGTAAAAATTTAAGCGCAAATCTAAACTCTGAAGTAACTTTAATTGAGATCATGAACAATTATTATGCATGCCGTCAATATATGAGTATGTTTCAAACGACTAGGTATATTAGGTACTCTAGTTCGAAATATGAAACCCCGATGAACGCTATATCGTAATAAGCTCGATGTACTTAATTTCGAAAGTACGTGAGACCGAAAGTGTAGGAGTTCGAAAGTGTTATTTCGAAGTAACGTATAATGTATATCGAACTTCTGTACTGTCGATGGAGCGTACATTGAGATTTCCACACTACGAAATAGAGTAATACAGTTGTTTAAAACTTCATTTAACGACTGACAATAAATCCACACTACGTTTATTTTCCGACCTACATTATATTACATCAGTTTGGAAATAAAACTTTACAGAACCACGAGGATTTTAATAAAACTTTCAACATTAAACATCAAAACTGTTCAACACGCCTAGCGTTCCGCGTAAACTTAGATAAGGCCAGTCTAGTATAGTTAAACTAGGTATAGTTAAAGTGCAGTCAAAGTGAAACGGGTGTTTAAAATCTATCGTTGTCTCTATCTTACAACAACGAATGACAAGGACAGCAATAGATTTACTCCCTTATACATAATCATGTATTAAACGTCACTAGTATTCCGTAGTAAAATTTTTCAGTGCACATTTTTAAAAGCCTTACATAACTTTTTTATGTAAGTATAAGGGGGTTAATCTTTTGCCAAAATTAAATTTAATTATGATTTAGTTACATAATTCACTCTTGGTCCTGTAATTACAAATAACGTTACCCAACTTGCTAACCCAACCCTATTTCTGCTCACAATCTTGTCTATCCTTTAAAATATAAGACCGCCCACTGAGTTATGTGTTTTATACATCTTGGTGTCAATAGAGTTATTTATCTATCTACTATGTAACAACTAGCATTTCAGACAGTATTCCGCAGATGTTTACACAGATAACCGACTCATTTGAATATACGGCAGACGTGTTCGCTCGCTGCATTCTGGTTAATATATGCAACGGGCTCAAAGGGAGCTTTTATAATTTGTCGTGACACGTCACGGCACGAAAATGTCGTAGACGTCTACGACAATCTCGTAGACGTCTACGGTACCGTCACGAACTTCACACACGACAAGCGCGTGCTGATATAAATGGAATGGTTGCGTGAGGGCGATTTTTTTTGTTTTATAAAGATTTTTAGTAAAACTAAGTAGCTTTTAAGTTTTTACAATTTTGGAGCGTGTATTAACGCATGATATAAATTCATCAACTAAAGTTTCAGAGTTACGAGTGTAGAGGCATATTTTAGGAAAGGGATATTCTGAACCTAAACAGTGCAGTGTCATGCTAGATTATGCAATGCAAAGTTCTACGTGGCACTAACTGTTATATAGGCAGACGCGGCGTATGCCATCAGGTGAACGACCTACGTGTCTCTCAGTAACATAAAACATAGTGTATTTTTCGTTTATAAAATGGAATCAATATAAATTGAAATCTACAAAAATAAGTTCACAATAAAACAGTGCAGACCTATCGAATAATTTCAAAATTAAATTTATCTCGGTCAACAGCACAAATGTAACCTCCGCGGTTTACAAATATCATATTTCGGGTAACTTTTGCCAACTTCTTAACGTAATTTCGCATACTTCTACCTACAAGGCACATTGCCAAAACTCCATCTTGTATGAAGGAACCAATATTTTACCTTTCTTCGCCAAACTTTGGCTCCAGAATTTAAATATCAAAAGAAAAATGGTTGACACCGTAGCCTACTGAAAGAAGGCCAGTTTTATTGTAGTTTTTGCAGTAGAATTTCTTGGAATCCAAGAATTTTCTGAGCCTTTTTCATGTCCCACCATGTATACTCATACAAGATTACAGACATTAATATTGTCTAGCGAATGAGATATTTCATTACCTACATCCATATTTTCAGTATAAATAACCGGTGTACAAGTACATGTGTTATTATCATGAAGGGGTGCGACACCGACCATTAAATTGTTAAACAGGTCATTTCCAAAATTCATGGCAACTTAATTGAATACTTAAGTTTTTATTAACACCTGTAAATTACAGTTCACTACAACAATTCACTATAGATTGCAATGCTATGAAATTACGTCAAAACTGGAATAGAGTGGAGTACAAATACCAACTTGAACCACAACAGAAGATTCTAAGGAAAACGATCACCGCCGCAATGTTTGTGTCTCAAATACAGCTTTTTCAGATATATTTCCTTTTTCCATAGGGTCGTATCTGTATCACCAGTGATTATGCCGGATAATGGTTACAAGACAACAGTGTTTGACATGTTAATAGGTACTAAATTATACTGATCAAGTCTCAAAAGGCCACGTCAGAGGCCCTTGCGAGACCTCACTACCAGCCAGTTTCTGGAACGTTTATGAACTTTGACAGTGGATTAAGACTATCGTTGTCTCTGTCTGACACTAAGAAAATGACAATGATAGCAATATAATTATTCTATAGGTAAAGTTCACTACTGTTTCAGAAAACGGCAGTTACTCTGTCAGAGAGGCGTTACTTCATTTGATGAACAACAACAACAATCAACAGTCAACAACAGTCAATTAACATTTTACAGGAGTATTCTACAGTATTTTATTAAATCCTCTGTGTAATATTTATCATTGTGTGTTGTCGCATAAATATATTTTCTTACTTTTTTCTTTATGGGATTTAAAATCACCGTCTTTATCAAAGGCAAACGATCTCCCACCAGGTTAGAGGCAGAACACGCCTTTTTTGATGAGAAAACATGTTGCCGTAATCTCCTGACTATTAATAATAACAAAAGCATCACATTTCAGCATAAAAACACTAATTATGATCCCGTCTGATAAAATCACTGTAATTAAGTAAACACTTTAAAACATTTTGATGAATGATGCTGAAGTTCCTCCATGTTCATAATTATTAATTCGATGCGTCAAGTAATGAGATTTTAATTGCTTTTATCCCAATATCAGCCATATTGGAAAAGGGAGGTTAAGTGGAAAGAATGTAAATATTGTTACCTCGTGAGTGGTTCCGATTAAACATTTTGAATATACTTGAAACCACTTGAGTAAAAGAGTAAATGACTTTTTTATTGTAAATTAATAAGGGAATATCTGAGTACCTAAACGTTATCTATACATAATATTATAAAGAGGAAAGATTTGATTGTTTGTTTGTTTGTTTGCATTGAATAAGCTCAGAAACTACAGAAATGATTTGAAAAATTGTTTTACTGTTGGGAAGCCACACTATCCCCGGGTGACATAGGCTACTTTTTATCTCGTAAAATTAACGGTTCCCGCGTGATAGTAGTTAACGCGGGTGAAAACGCGAGGCGCTTTTAGCGTCATACGTGTTGAATTGAAATGATTATAAATTTTCCCCTGTTCATACATGTCAACATAGATCATAAAAGTCTGACGAAACGTTTGAAAATCTGTAAAGTATTATTAAAATAAAACACAAACCCAAAATGTGTCTTCGGGGAACGCTGCGGTGCCCGGAATGTGAGAGGGCGATATTTTTAGGGTCATAAAGGCCTCAGTAGAATATAGTAAAGGAAAATTGCTTAAAGTACAAGGTTTTGAAAGAGCCCTCTGAAGACTCACGTAATATTGTTCCGCCTAATAAGTGGAGCAATCAGAATTCGAAACTTGGTTATATGTAGGATGTCCATTGTCCATTCCGACTTTAGTAACACAAGGAATGAATAAAAAAAAGTATTATAATGAGTTCTTAAGAACAGTTAAAACTACAAGTAAAGAAAGTAAAAATAATAAAACACAAAATACACAAATAGAAAAGAAAAACGAGACAAAAAAACAACGAAAAGCAAACGAGATAAGTTTAAGTTTTGCGAAAGTTGTTAGATTCATTAGACGATAAATCGGTTCTAACTCGCGCAGAGATTAAACTAATCACATCAAAATACTATTTTGACCATATTTTGACCAAAGTCGACGTTTCAATTAGGTTGACCGTTCTCATTGGTTCTGGTGTTTAAAATTGTAGATAATTTAAGACAGGTACATAATGCAAGTGGTTGGAAGTTTTTATTTTTACTGTAAGTAAGTACAGTTACTGAAAACTGAGGCGATGATATTTAGAAACAAAAGATTATTTTTTTGTATCCCAAATATTAAACATTACGCGTAACATCACTTCGCTTATTCTTCGGCCGATTCAAAAGACAATTTTATTTCTTTCTTCTTTATCTATACATATCTGTAATTAAAACACAAGATAGTATGTACCTACTCGTTTTATATGTAGATAAATCGATCTGCCCTTCCAAGAGTCCTTGAAGAAGTTGTGTACTCAGTACAATTGGGAAAATACACACAGTAATATTGTAACATGAGAGTGTTTGGCAATATTCTCATAGTCGTGAGCGCGGATCTTTTGATAACCGAAGCATACATATTCATGCTATGTGTAACTGCTATAGAGTCAATATTCTATGGAAATACTAACGATTGATACCTAAAGCTCACAGGCCACATCGCTCGTAGAACTGACAACCGATGAGGAAGAAAGGTTCTAGAGTGGCGACCACGGGCTGGAAGACGCAGTGTAGGTAGACCTCCCTCTAAATGGGCCGATGACATTAAAAGAGTTGCAGGCGACCGGTGGATGCAAGTGGCGAATTGTCGTTCGGTGTGGCGGGTAGGTATAATAACAGGAGTCGCATTGGTTGCTCGCATTGGGATTTTAATTCGCGAATAGGGTGCTACCATAATACCCTACACAGGTATTTAATACCCTATACAGGTGAAATCAGGCGCGCCGTACCGGAACGCAGCCATAGGGAATCGGCCATTTTGGTCAGGCATCCTCTGAGTGCGCGCATTAGCTACGATCGGAATGTACGCAAAATTGATAGTTTTGACTGAGCTGTTTCGCTAGGACCATTTTGATGGAGAAATATTGCAAAAATTGAAGAGAAAAAGCTTGTCATTGTTACGACAGTAACACCTGGGATATACCTTTTTAAAATATATAATTAATACAAAGTTCTGGTAACACCATTTATAAGTCAAAACTGCAGATTTTTATGATAATTACTTCATTTAATTATTATTTGTCTCCGCTCCGAATAACAGAATAAGTAAAAACATCGGAAAAATTCACAAAAAAAAATATTAGTTAGAATTAAAAATAAACATTGGTACCTATGTTTCTACCGCGTCTACCACGCGTATGCATTCGATTATTTCGATCGATGAATTATTCGACACAAATGTCGAATGCCATGAGCTGATTGTTGCCTCACCGCTACATGCTACACAACATAGCTCGACGCTCAATAATGCAATCACAAAATTATAAATCATACGTTGGAATCCCGGGACTCCCGGCACTATTTACCCAGGATTGGGAACGCAAAGATTCCCGGGAATTCTCGATAACGGGAACCTAGTTTGTATCTTTAGTCGTCTATCTTCACAATCCTCACGTTCAATATTCAATGCAAATATCAATAACGATATTGAGACGTTGAATATTGCAGCCATTGCAGCTAGGATGTATGGTTATAGGGGCTTTGTGTCTCCATATTGGTCCACTGGGTCGACTGTACATGATGTATTTTGAAATATTGGATCCTTCTAATATTCTTAATATGAAAATTTGAATGTTTAGAGTTTTAGATGTACGTAACTCAATCCCGCGAGAATGTATGAACAGTCTGTGATGAATTTTAATAAGTAGATGGGTTAGGCATTTGATTATCACATATTATTACACTAACTAGAATTTTCCTTACTTATTATCACTGGTGGTAACGTGGGGCACAGCTAGTATTTATAAGAGCATTCATTAAATAGATAAAAAAAACCTAAAAATATATGCTGTTTATAGCCCCATCAAGTTTTTTTGATAGCTTTGCGTCGTTTTCGAACGTACAATTTATCGACAGTTTTGAGGGTAGTTTGCGTTGATTTACTATGCTTAGAGATTAATTTATGGCATCAGTGAAGGTAGTTTTGAGTCGTATTGTCGCTCGCCGGTTCACCCACTACTCAAGCCGGAGCTGTGAAGCGCGCTTTCTAACAGCAGTATCTAAACTCGACAACATCTCAAGTTTGCAGCCCCATCGCTAGTAGGGCTTCGTCGGTAGTGTGGTGCTGTGATAAGGGGCTTACCATGACGTCTTATTGCGATCCAATTGAGGCACTAAACAGAATCGTTTCACTTTAAATAGTAGTAATACATGGCTTTCGATATTATTTACGTAGACGTCAATCCCTTTAGATTAAAAATCAAGCTAAATTGAGCGTCGAGATGTCACAACAAGACGTCATGGCACGAATAAGTAGTAAAACGATTATGTTTAGGTCCTCAATTGGATCGCAATAAGACGTCATGGTAAGGCCCCAGATCTGTTACGTGGAACATTTTAACAACAATACGTATCATAGTTTTAAATAATGGACGGCGCCGTCTGGTCGAGAATCTGAGCTGGAATCGTGAGTAGGCTTGCGTTCATTAAAAATTCATGTTTTTCGGTGACGTCAAATCACAGATGTATTTTAAAATGAATGAGTTTAGAGATATGCATTTCAAATGTATTTTTCCTAAATTCGTCTAATTTAGCGTAGATGCAACACTGCATAATTAACATTTCAGTTCACGGAAGTTCTCCGAAATAACTTTGAAACGTGGAAATTCGCTTTGTTAGCTCAAACTTTGTCTTGATGCCACGATGACGCGGACGCTTAGTTTGAGTTTCTATCAACGCCATGGATATTAGCGACGTACCTACTCGTAGTATGATAGTAGGAATATTTTAATATTTCACCTTCAGTTATAATAAACGGTTTGGTTATTTTCATCGACACCGGCAGTTTCGTAATGATTGAAACGTAAGATAGGTAAGGTGGAAAACAATAATTGTGTGTGATAATTAGGTATTTTTTTATTGTTTGTTTTTTTTTGTCGTTAATTATTTTGGTTAAAAATATATCTTAAAAAGTATTTTTCTTTGCATTCTGGTCACCTTTTACAAACACAAACTAGATGAACATTGGTTCATCAGTTTGGAAGTAAAATAAATCTGTTTTTTTCTCTGTACTCCCCATTGGTGGAATAATGTTGGTGGGGAGATAGGAATACTCCTGTTTCAGGAACCAGTGGCTCCGCACTTCTTAGACCTATCAACAGCTCTCATCTAATTATATCGCAATTAATCAAGAACCATCAAATCTAAATTATCCAAATAGCCAATCAAAATGTAAACATGTTTACCCAACTTTGCCCCATACTAGAACTTTAGACGGTAAACTAATAACTTAAGCACACAGTTTAGGCAATATATCTCAATTTTGCCAGTAAAACGTCATCGGTCTCGATATAGTGATGACTGAATACTATAAAATCAAAATTTTCACTTTACTCGTCTATACTAATCTATATCTTTTACTTCTATACTAATATTATAAGGAGGAAACATTTGATTGTTTGTTTGTTTGCATTGAATAGGCTCCGAAACTAATGAACCGATTTGAAAAAATATTTCCCTTTGGGAAGCTACACTATCCTCGGGTGACATAGGCTACTTTTATCCCGTAAAAATTAACGGATTTCGCGGGATAGTAATTAACGCGGGTAAAACCGCGAGGCGCTCTTAGTATATATTCAATACACGACGAGCGAAGTTAAAATTTATGAAAGACACATCTAGCGGCCTCATCTTATCGATAAAATCAATTAACTAACGGTGTCAACGCATAATTCCTCTATGTTTAAAGGAAATTGAGGAATTATGTACTTCCTTCATTTGTCAACGCTATAATTTCTCAGCTCATATCAATAAATACGCGTCTCCACAAAGCGTGCCCAAAAATATTGTTTCATTTCCAACAGTAGCCCGCGGCGACTTTTAATCAAACCTCCAGTTTATCAGGGCCGGTGTTATTGCAGAGAGGGAGTGCACAGAGTATCCATTAAACTCGCCGGGTCAAAACGTACTCGTACCACTGGTATAACTAGCGCTGGAAAAAAGGAACGGGCGGACGCGCCGCGAGTATAAACAGGCGTTCTGGAGACAAAGGCACTGGATGAGCTTACAAATTTTACGCTGTAGACATAATACATTATACAATATTTCATATGAAAAACGTAAGTTAAAAGTGGAGTCACATCAATACGCTGAATATATTGTGTTATTGTAGGTACTAGACTCCGTCTTACAGAGTTAAACAGTGGTTGGAAAATTTCGTTCGAAAAAATCGACGTATATACTTATCACTCGCGTTGTCTTACTCAATCCTGGCATTCCTTATTATTTTACTTGTGAATTTGTTATTACTGTTCAACTCTGGTTTAAATCTTGTTATTTCTTTTATGTAGGCAAAAGGAATCCTACTTAATTTTATAAACGCGAAAGTTTGTGAGTTTGGATGGATGGATGGATGTTTGTTACTCTTTCACGCAAAAACTGCTGAATGGATTTTGATGAAACTTCACAATAATATAGCTTACATATCAGAATAATACATAGGCTACAATTTATAAAGATATATTATTGTATATTATCCAAACGTGGGTGAAACCGCGGGGCGCAGCTAGTGTAAAATAAATGGAAAAATCAAATCTTTATAGTATGGAGTAAAATAATGATTTTAGCTTTAAGAAAGAAATATAAATTGTACTTTATTTTGATACTATGGTTTTTTTCCTTACCTACCTATAATAACTTAATGTTCATTAACAGTTAAAAAAAAAGGTGGCAACCCTACCTGCGATTATATTAAGTTAAGAGCAGTCTCTTCGTGTTTAACTTGTTCAATGAGAACCAAGCTAACCGTTTCCACAAAACCACACATCAGTGTTGCTAAGCTTTGTATTTTTCCCTTGCAAATCCGCGCTCGCTGCAGGCGGCAACAAAAAGCCATAACTTACTTTTATCTGCGCTAACCGAACATTGCCGCGTTGAGTGCAGTCAGGTGTTGGCAGATGTAAAAGTCACTTTTTAGGCTTGAATTTGACCACTCTCCCCTGGTCTTAAATGAAGATATTGACGCGCCTAGGCTCAGCTTAGAACGGGGCCGCTGCTGGAATATTGCGGTACCCCTACCGGAGTATTCCGGCATTTGGTGAATTTACTATAAGAGAGTAGTAGCTAGCAAGGTGGACAGTGAACACCATAGTGCTCATCAAGGAGTTTCCTTCATCAGAAACTCATGCTCAATTTCTGCGGTCAACTGCTATCGAACTTAATTAGCGTACAAAACGAAAACGGGATCAACTGAGCTATTGTTACTCAGTGGAACCATGTGGAAATGTGGAATGACCGTCGCGAATGTTATTGTGATGTTCATTAAAATTCCAACGTAAGCGTAGGTCGAACGCTATACAGATTGAGCGTATACGGCGCAAGGCACGATATACGGTCGCAAGCCCGAGCCACTGAAAATACGCCGCACATAATTACGTCGCTAAGCTAAATAAATTGCTTGTACGCCGAGAGCGCCTGCATTGCGGATTAACGCTCTATTACTCTCGTCGCGTCGTAATAATGAAATATAAAGCTGGATTCGCATCAACCGTACGCAGGAGAAGTTGTAGTACACAATTATGTATCGTAATGTTGAGCGTAACGCAACGGAAAATTCCGCTTGAGATACGCTCAATGTGATTTGGTTCTAACTTCCAACTAGTTTTTTTCAGTTCTACCTCTTTGACTCTACGTCATACTTCGCGTGAGAGTCTATAAAAAATACGACATCAGTAGATTGCATACTACAGTACTTAACTAAAATAATATAAACGGGCATTATGGCTGTACACAAACTCAGTCCAGTAATCCAGCGAATCAACCCAGTCCAGGTGTTAATTCTGCTAATTGAAGAACGCTTCAATCTAGTCTCAATGGAGTGGCTTTGGAATAGTTTGTGTAATTTCATTGGGACATTGATTCCAAATGTTCTTATTTGACTAGCACGCTTATAAAAATAAACTAGCAGACTTCCACTATGGCATAAACTATTCCGAAGCCACTCCATTGAGATTCTATTTAAGCATTCCAGCGCTGGATACGATTGATGGACTGGAATGCTACTGGAATATGAACTAGTTGGCAAACATTCAATAACTTGAATCGATAAACAAAGGAACAACTCCGAAAGTCGCCGAGATCGATTTCAACCATAAATACCGGGCTTATCTGTAACGGAACGTAAACCATTACTTCTCATTTATCTGTTAAGTTATGTTGCATGATTTACCGCGAATATTGTTTGGTTCTGGTATTTTTTTAGGTTTCCAGTTTTATGGAAATGAGAGAATTTCTGCTTGAATTATAATAAGGGGAAGGTCGTTTACACCGTTCGGATCGGACCGATGCCGTGCCGTCGCTTATCTATATGAATTAGATAACATTTAATACCATACTATCTACTTATATACAAAAAATAAAATTGAAGTGTCTGTTTGTAATGTCCTCTTGCTAGCTAGTTTTCTGCCTGGAACTGGCTCAAGTCCTTCCCAACATTTTACTGTAGGACGAGCACGAATCTCTATCAAGAAAGTATTCGTTACCTTAATGTAAAAACATTGTTTTGATCTGTTTCTATCAGTACCTACTCCTAAAATAGGGCAAGCACGAAAATTTTAACGATTCGTATCATTAACGTATCGATCAAAGTAACCGTTCGCGTACGCATCTTGTCGATAGCAAGGGCGCTGATTAAAAATCTAAAACAATACTTCTCCATAGATGTTCTTGTTCGCCCTATACTATAGTATAGTGAACGACGGCTGCATAGAAACATCACTTCTTATTTATATAAAGCTTATATAACGTGTTCCACATTCAGATATAAGCTTCCTATTGGAAAAGTAACCTAGTGAAGTAGCTTCTCAAAATTTGGCGCAGTTAGAACTAAGAAGATAGAAACCAAAATATTACCTGAAACTTTTAACTCGAGTCGTTCTAAATAAGCGACGAATTATTCACGAACAATTTCATAATTTCAATATACTAATGAATACGGTACAATTATAATATAGCGTAAATCTCCCATCGAATTATAATTACTTCGACTCAATCTCCACTGACTTAATCTTTCCATTTGCATAATTAATTTCATCCCACGAACACCGCTTCACTACGCCCGTATGAAAATAATATTATTCGGTTAAAATAACACGCAAGCTTACAAAGTTAAGTGATACGGTAATTGTTTTATGCTCATTAAGTAACTTCCAAAAAGGAGGAGGTTCTATGTTCATCTGTAATGTATTTTTTAGGGTTCCGTACTCAAACGGTAAAACGGGACCCTATTAAAAGACTTCGCCATCCGTCTGTCCGTCTGTCACCAGGCTGTATCTAATGAACCGTGATAGTTGGACAGTTGAAATTTTCACAGATGATGTATTTGTGTAGCTATAACAGCAAAACCTAAATAACAATTAAATAAATATTTTAAGGCAGCTCCCATAATATAACAAACGTGATTTATTTGCTTTTGTTATAGATAGATAGTGGTACGGAATTCTTCGTGCGCGAGTCTTACTCACACTTCGCCGATTTTTGATGTTTATATAATTATGTGCATAGTCGAACTATTTATCATTAAAGGTACCGACGCAGTTGACCACGGATTACGTTGTATATAGATACGTAAAAAACTAGGTAAATGTCTTCTAAATACCATGCTAGCTTACCACATAAACCTACGATATTAATTTACCCCAATCCATATTCAATATACGTTGTCCAATGTAAACAACTCGTCTACGTACACGTCAAATTAAATCCGATTGTATATATGACGGCGGCGCCGTCCAACTGTAAACTCCATGCGCAGCGGGCAGTGATCGTGCACCGTGGTAGTATTTGAATTTATACCAATGGCAACACCGGTAAACCGGTAACTGTCATCGCTCCCCCACCCATCTGGCTATAAAAAGAGCGCTCGGTGTACTACGGGGCTCATTCTTACTTCGGACACGGCCCGGTGCGCATGCGGTAGGCCTATAGTGTGATTATAGTTATTTATCTTTAAGAATTACAACGTGAGAATTATTATAAATTAGTTCATGTAAAAATCAGTGAAATAAAGTGATTTCCAGTGAAGTTTATATTTTATTAATAAGCCATGCCTAACCCTGAGCCCATATCAGAAGTGGGATGTCCATCTCCACATCAATCTTCAAGCAACGCGGCTGAAAATATGATGACATTGTTTTCATCTGGAGTTTTAAAAAAATAGCCGACAATATGACACCTTGTCAACCAGTCTCAAGCGCACCCACGGCATTAGTCACGTTTGATTCGGATGCGCCAGAATCTGACGTAGCAAATTGGTGTGCCCTGAGTGAAATGATAATCGAAAAGAAGAAAGTAGAAGGCGTAGATTTGATATTGGCACTCAAACATTCCCTAAAAGGTCGCGCTGCTTCCTGTCTCGTGAATATACAACCTGACAAGATCTCTTGGGCTTCCATTAAGGAGATGTTGATGTCAAAATTCTCAAAACCTATGATGATGCCGGATCATTTTGATCAAGTTATAAAATTTCAAATTGACAACAAAGAAAATCCAGCTGAAGCTGGAATGCGGCTATGGTACTTGATTGAGAAGATCCCTGAAGCGAACTTACCAGAAAAGGTGGTGACTGGTTTCTCCATCAGTGTTATCTCAATGCGATGACCGGATCCGTCGAGAGTTCAACTCTGCAGTTGTCAACGACAAATACCAGCTCTTCCGCATCCTTCGTGGCTTCACACTCAAGCGGAAAAATGAAGATTTCGTTGTTTCAGAGTCTGATCCAAAAAGATTTCGAAACTCACCTGCCTTTCGCGGAAACTGTCACTTCTGCGGAAGAATTGGTCATCGCGGCCACGAGTGCCGCGACAAACAACGCTTTGTTTCAAAAAATTTGCCTGTTTCAGCCAAAACTGAACCATCGATGTCCAGACAATTTCCTGTCACTGCTCGAGCTATCGTCTGCTACGTGTGCAACGAACCTGGCCACGTGCTCTCCGCCTGTCCTAAGCGCTGGATGAAGAAAGAAAATACCACTCTAAGCAGCAGTGCTAGCTCCAGCAAGCAGACCAACTTCTGCTCCAAAGCGTCGCACGATGTGTTACAGATAAGTGGTGTAAACCTACCTTTTATATTCGATTCTGGTTCTGAATGTACTCTCATTAGACAGAGTAATTGTAATTTACTTACAGGTGAACAGTTTCATGAACAAGTGACTTTGAAGGGCGTAGGTAGTAATAATGTAACCTCATCATTACAAGTTAAATGCCCCACTAAAGTTCAAAATCTTTCTTTTGAAGTCACATTCATGTTTTACCTGATGAATGTCTGAGTGAAGAGGTGTTGCTAGGCTACAAAATCCAAAGTTCTAAATTCGTGCTCAAAATTGGAACCCTTTGATGTAAACTCAATTGATACAGACCTTGTAGGAAATAATAAAGAGCAGCTTATTAGTATTCTCCAAAAATATTCTGGTAACTTTATAAAGACACTTCCTACCTCTTGTATTACAACCGGAGAACTTAAAATTGACCTCGTAGATGACCAGCCAAGACTGTTCACAGAAGACCTTATGACTTGCCCCAGCCGAATTAGAAATTGTTAATCAAAAGGTACAAGAACTGTTAGATGCTAATATCATCAGGGAAAGTTCTTCACTATTTGCAAGTCCCATTCTTTTAGTGAAAAAGAAAGACGGTAGTGACCGTATGTGCGTCGACTACAGAGAACTTAATAGTAACACTCTCCCTGATAGCTACCCCCTTCCATTAATTCACGATCAGTTAGACAAATTGCACGGAGCTCGTTATTTCTCAAGTATTGATATGGCCTCTGGTGGAAACCAGATAAAAGTTCATGAGGATTCCATAGGGAAAACCGCCTTTGTCACACCGACGGGTCAATTTGAGTACTTGACCATGCCATTTGGATTAAAAAATGCTCCTCAGGTTTTTCAAAGAGCAATCAACTCTGCCCTCAAACCCCTTAATGATGACAAGGTCCCTGTTTATATGGATGACGTTATTTCTGCATCAGAAACCGTTGAGGAGGGCTTGTCTCGTCTTGATAAATTGCTAGGTATATTGTCTAGAGCCGGCTTTTCCTTTAACTTTAACAAATGCTCGTTTATGAAAAAGAAAATCGAATATTTAGGATACGTGATATCTTCAGGTAAAATCAGTCCAAATCCCCGTAAAATTCAGG
The DNA here is from genome assembly GCA_905147375.1 of Hylaea fasciaria. NCBI lineage: Eukaryota > Metazoa > Arthropoda > Insecta > Lepidoptera > Geometridae > Hylaea > Hylaea fasciaria. Next base: position 8,259,177 of record LR990211.1, on the reverse strand, counting down.
CTTTACAAAACATCCCCAAGCCGACTACAGTCACGCAATTAAGACAATTCATCGGATTAGCTACATATTTCCAGCAGTTCATTCCAAACTATTCGATATTGATGAAACCTTTGTACCCTCTGACTTCTGGTAAAGGTCAAATCACATGGACAAAAGAGCATGACAAAGTTCACAATGCAATTGTAAATTATCTGACAACAGAGCCAGTTTTGAAAATATTCGATCCGTCATTACCTATTGAATTGCATACCGATGCAAGTAATGATGGGTACGGAGCCGTCCTAATTCAAATAGAAAACGGTCTTCCTCACGTTGTCGCTTACTTTAGCCACAAGACTGATGCAGAGAGTCGTTACCATTCTTATGAGTTAGAGACAGTGGCAGTAGTTGAATCTGTAGAACAACAACGTGATTCTGAAATTTGAGATATAATTTCGAAGCTACGATCCAATGAATTACCCTCTGACGTCTCGCACACATACGATATTAGGCAGGGTATACTTTACCGTAGGATAGATCGTAGTAAAACCACCAAGTGGTTACCTATTTTGCCACGCTCTCTGATCTGGTCTCTTATAAGTCATGTCCACAGCGAACTTAAGCATTTGGGATATGAAAAAACTCTTGAAAAACTGTATGAACTTTATTGGTTTCAAAACATGTCAAAATATGTGAAAAAATTTGTAGAATCTTGCGTAATCTGTAAAGCTTCTAAAGGTCCTTCGATCGCTCAACAAATTCGACTACATCCAATTCCAAAAGTTGCCCTTCCATGGCATACTATTCATTTGGATATTACTGGCAAACTAAGTGGTAAAAGCGAACGAAAGGAATATTGCTCAGTCATTATAGCCGCGTTCACAAAATTTGTCTTACTAAAACATACTCTGACTTTAAACTCCTCCGACGCCATTAAAGCAGTACAAGATGCTGTTAATCTGTTTGGTGCTCCAAAACGTATAATTGCTGACCACGGACGTTCTTATGTTAATGCAGATTTTAGGAATTTTTGCATAGATAAAAATATTGAGTTGCACCTAATAGCTACTGGTTCCAGTAGGGCAAACGGGCAAGTAGAGCGCGTTATGAGAACTCTTAAAAGCCTGCTCACTATACCTGAAAGTGATTCTGATGGTGTATGGCAAGAAGAGTTGGGTAACATTCAATTAACTCTTAATAGTACACGCTGTAGAGTGACAGGATTTGCCCCGATAGAACTGATGCTGGGTATTCAAGGCAACTCATTAGAACTATCTAAAGTATCCACGAATCCTCACGACACCAACAGGGTAGATCTTGAAATAGCGCGATCTAATGCATCAAGTAACATTCAAAAATTAGCACAAGCTGACACGGTTAGATTTAATAGAGGCAAAGCAAAAGTTATACCATTTTCAGTAAGAGATTTCGTTTTTGTTAAAAGTGAAGAAAGACATCAAACAAAATTAGATCGTAAATATAAGGGCCCTTTTAAGGTTACTGCAGTTTTAGAAAATGATCGATATGAATTGAGACATATAAACGGTTCTAATAGAGTTTACAAGTATGCCCATGAAAATCTAAGGGAAGTACCTCATGGCCAATCAGGTTTAATAGAAATCTCAGAAAATTATAGTGATGATGACGTGACGGCGGGTGACACTAATCTCAGTAATCTTGTTCATGAAACTAGCCACGAAAATGACACTGTATCCATTAGTCATAGCGATACTTCGTCTGCTAATAGCGATACTTCGTCTGCTAATAGCGATACAATGTCTGCTGATAGCGATCCTATGTCCGGTGATTCGCACTCATTAACTGCCAGTGATATCAATGTTCAAGACTCTAGATCACGAACAGTCTCTGTAGAGTCCTCAATAGATTTACCGCAATCTGTTAACATTATAACTAATGCTATTGTACATCAAGCTGATGCAATGTAATTTAAAATGTAAGAAGTAGTTGCAGGGCTAACCATGAACAACGAAAAAAAAAAAAAAAAAAGCAAAAAAAAAAAAAAAAAAAAAAAAAAAAAAAAGAGAGAATGAAAAGAGAGTAATGATACATAGGATAAAATTAATTAATGAAGGTAGAGAAAAAAAAAATGGTGAAATAAAAAAAAATGTGTAATGTTACAATATGATTTTTGGTTGCTAAAGGGATAACTATCCGGTCTAGCACTATCCGGTCCATTTTTTGTAAATGAAGGGATACGGTTAGTCCTGAGGGTTAACGATGATTGGGAGGTTGGAATCTTAAGTGTCACCTTATTTTATTATCAGGATGAACGAACAATAACCATGATACGAATGTCCCTCGCCAGATACAATGTGAAACTACGCGTACGAGGACGTACGCACGTCAGTATGGCCGTGACGGCGGCGCCGTCCAACTGTAAACTCCATGCGCAGCGGGCAGTGATCGTGCACCGTGGTAGTATTTGAATTTATACCAATGGCAACACCGGTAAACCGGTAACTGTCATCGCTCCCCCACCCATCTGGCTATAAAAAGAGCGCTCGGTGTACTACGGGGCTCATTCTTACTTCGGACACGGCCCGGTGCGCATGCGGTAGGCCTATAGTGTGATTATAGTTATTTATCTTTAAGAATTACAACGTGAGAATTATTATAAATTAGTTCATGTAAAAATCAGTGAAATAAAGTGATTTCCAGTGAAGTTTATATTTTATTAATAAGCCATGCCTAACCCTGAGCCCATATATACATTATCCGAATTACCGATCGTCCGATATTCAATTTCGTATACAATAACAATAATAACCCGCACTTTGTTCCACGTAATAGGCACGGTGATTAACTTTGGAAATAACCATTTTTTATACACGTTTCGTTTAAAGCGGATCATTAAGAAATATTTTGAATAGGGGTTTTTTAAATCAATTGACGATGATAACTCCCTGTATCTACGGAATAAAACTACGAATACTATGGGCCATGAGTATGTATACCCAAACTCAGAGGTATTTAGCTCCGAGTGAGTATTTACTTGTGGTTACATTTTTTCCTGTGTCAAGTGCGTCGACGCAAAGCAAAAAATCATCAAACCTACTCACGCTTAGCAATCATCAGCTCACGCAACCAATGAAATCTTGCACTCATAAGTTTAACTAACATCATCTAACTAAACCAAAAGCCCCTACGGCCAAATCTTAACCATACATTACCTATTACAATTAGGTACCTAGCCGATAATAAAACAAGTCCCTTAATATAACAAGCGATGGAAATATTGACGAGACAGGCAACTCTAAGCTCTTATCTGGCCACGCACGAGTAACCTCAACGATACACCTATACATAGTGTTTCTTCCGCTAGAGATGATTGTAGCGGTAGTAGTTTGACCGATTAGATAATATAGAATTACGGATAGATACACCCTTTATTGAACACCCCAGATTAACTAAAAACTTAATACTAGAACTAAAACAAACTTAATTATGGGTGCAAATTATCGCTCAGAGCGATCTTTTCATGACAGTATAATCAGCGTCGCCTGTCTCAAAGGCAAAGTCAATGTTAAATCGTTTATTGTACCTAAATAGGCAATCAAATCGCAAAGTCAAACACTTAAATCTCATTAACAAATAGAACCATAAAACAAAATATAATAAATTGATTATAGTTAGAGTTTGAAAAAGGATATTATTGCATTTTCAAGCACTTCTTGAAAAAGGAAATTCCGTTGACACTATCAGTTTTTTTTATGTACAATAACTGATCTTTACCTTCCGTCCTTCCGTCCTTCCGTACCCACCGTTTTTGGCGAGTCAGAAATAAACAGTATCCGGAAAACTGTCCCATCTCTAATACGCATCTTATCTTTCAATATGATATATTCATACAAGAATAAACTACAAGGTATACAATATTATATATATAAGGATATGAGGCATCAGGAAATGCGAAGGACGCGCAGAAATCTGATGAGGCGTTTCGCTTTTCGCTCTTCCCTTGAGATTTCTGCGTTACTGAAACACATACGTATAATTTATTCAAACACGGGAACTGGGTACCTACACGCGGAGCATTTAAAAATGCCACGAAGAAAAGCAGGTTTAAAAACAACTCTTATAATATTATCGGATGCCCCACATGTATTGATGAGCATTATAATTACTGCGAGTAAGCACTTCGATAAGTTTTTGAAAGTAGTCAAGAATTAACCATGAACCTTCTTGCCACAAAAGTTTAGACCAGAGTTAAACAGATGTTTCTGAAATTTTGTTCGACAATATTGACTGTCTATCACTTGCGTTGTTTTACTCAATCCTGTCGTGCCTAATTATTTTTATTGCGAATTTGTTGTTGAGTTAGAAAAAGCGAGGGTTAGACGTCGAACTTGTGGAGAAAATATTTAGACACGTCTGTTTCACTGTTGTTTAAATATTTTGTGGTAAGACCGAGTTCCAGTGCTACCACAAAAGATTTAAACATGAATTGAACAGATGTTTCTGAAATAACTTACCACAAATCGATGTCTAACACTCGTGTTGCCTAACTCAATAACAAATTCACAAGCAAAATAATTCGAAATGACAATATTAATGTAGGCGTCGATTTATGGAGCAAAATTTTACACAATTAGAAATACATTTTTCATTTGTATTTTTTTAATTTTACAAATTTTAAAGACAAAATTTAGTTAGCAATTAACTGATTGTTGTAATTTGTCTGATTGCACAGTTAATGTGTCATAATATAAAATGTATGGCGCTGTAATTTTATTGTGATATCACTTGGTAATATCCATTTTCGATATTGTAATAGGTAGATTAAACCCAACGGTGTATATTATGCTGGTGGTTGGTAGATAAACAAAGAAATAAATAAATGATAGAACCCCAAGCAATACGCCCAAGATAATACATTTCACCGCCACCTGAAAAAGCAACATGGCGACCGGAAATCATGAATGCTTTATCGGATTTTAATAAAATACCAATTCCCAGGTTTCGTATATCTTGATTGTTTTTTTTCTCTGGGGGTTTCAAAGCTATAATGAACAGCCATTCCCAGGAGTTTGGACATCAGCTGAGCCTTTCGAAAATGTGAAATTACTTATTAACGTAATCCGCTATTAAGCTAGGTAGCAATATGACTACTTTACGTCCTAGTGTAGAATCAATATAGCTTAACCCATTCCTTACGCCTTATTAATTAATCTAGCAGAATATTTTCAAATTTATGACTTTTAATTATGCGATAAAAATTAAATATTTTCGTGGGTCTATAGTCTATGCGAACGGTGTGATGTTTGCGATGATATAAACATTATTTCACTAGCCTTAAGGTAATAGATTTGTAGTCTCTGATTGAGCTGCTAATTTTGTTCGGGGTGTATCACCTTAAGCTAATGCTTTGATAGTTTCCATTTCCAGTCGGATAACGCTGTCAGTTCAGCAATGCCTCGCAAAGTTTCGCTTCGATATCTGTTGCCGAATTCAATTTTAGTTGTTCAAATGGAACACAAGTTGTATGAAATTGATTTGTGGTTTTGGCAGTACTTGAATAATTTGTACATGACGTTTGCTGTGATGAGGCGAATTATATTTATTGTATAAAATAAACGTTGATTCTACTTTAAATTTGTAATGCGAAAATTTTCCATTATTAATATAAAGTAGAAATCTACGTACCTACTACATAAATTATGTATAAAGTTGATCTTGAAATGACAAATTATATTTTTTCTCCGGAAGTGTACAATGTACATAGGTATATCTGTCATCTACGTATATCTTATCTTATTTCTTATTATATAATATACAAAACAAAGTCAACTTAGTTATACCATTTAAGTATAACTCAAGAACGGATGGACCGATTTTCATGATCTATGCTTTGTTGGATTCGTCTCTGCTCCGAATAACAGAATATTGTAAAAACTCATGAAAAATAGTAAAAAATTATTAAGTCATTTTCTAATAGGTACCTAAATTTTTGAGAGGACGTCTGTTGGGATAGCTAGTGGTGCGTATTGAAAAGTGTAACGATGTATGATTGCTTGTATGCTGAACTCTTGTCTTACTTATTACGTATATTATTTGACTCTTGTCATGTTGAAGTACCGCTAACTCATGTGGTGAACCGCTCAATCCCGCCAGCCAGCGCGTATTGTCACGTGACACGCCTAAATAACGACACGAAAAGTCATCAAGATCTAACTAAACCGTATTACCACAAAACTTTAGACCAGAGTTAAAAAAGAGATTTCTAAAATGATGTTCGACAAAATCGACGTTCTATCACTCGCGTTTTCTTACTCAATCCTGACATTCTTATTATTTTACTTGTGAATTTGTTATTGAGCTAGAAAATGCGAGGGTTAGACGTCGATTTGGGAGAAAATATTTAGACTCATCCGTTCAACTCTAGTTTAAATCTTTAGTGATAAAACCGAAACAGTCCTCTGAGACATTCAGTGTTCCTCCAGTGTCTTTCAAACTGAACACACAGAATACCTACAACCCGTACAAAGAAGCTCTATCATGCTCATTTCGGAATTTGCAGGCATGCGCCTGAATACCAGCAACTTGCAACAAGACTATTGAGCCGTGCGAGGCACGCCTGAGCACTCTGCACGTACTAGTGATGTGGTAAAGTGCAGTAACGCGGTAGTGGAACTTCACCGGTACTTTGTATAATAGAGAAATTGTTTCCTTAAAAATTTCATAGGAAAATAAAGACTTTGGACCGTTGTTTCGTCGTTGGCGACGAAATTGTCCACGAATTATATCAGAATCAGAATATTTTATTATTGTATACATTTTGTACATAAGTTGTTATTAAGTATACAGTTAAAGTTCTAACAATTTGCTTATTACGGGCGTACAATAACGGACTAAAAACTAAAAAAAAATTGGAAAACAATAACCATATTTTAAATAATTAGGAATATATCTCGTAGGCCCCGCTAAAATGGAGAACTCATTCAGGGGCAAACTCTATACGCTTCTTTAAAACATAGCTTCATAATATTTCTTAACAACTCAGTTTAGGTACTGTATTTTACGTCACAAATAAAAGGTTTTTCCATTCCCATGTTCCCATACCAAAACCTTTTAATTTTCCACAAAACGACCAATAACTCTACAAAATGTCGCCTCACTAAAGAAGCCAACCACTAATCGCCTGCTCATAATTATAGGTTATCACCGCACATGATTTCGCAGGCTTCTTGCCACTCCATTCTTGCCTAGCCTTCGTCGTAATTAGTTACGCCAACAATTAAAAACTAGCCTTACAGTCACGTTGAGAAGGTCGACATTTGTGTGCGAGAAAAATGTGAGCGCTGAATGACTCTTCGGCAGACCGAGAGCCTATTCACACGGTGTGAGCCCTGATACCAGCAGATATTTCGCGTGACACTTTTTTCCCCTTTCAGTTTGCGCCGAATTTTTCCGAGTTTCTCGCTCGTTTGAGGCGAGTCACTAGATAGATTGATGAATACGGATCTTTTGAATTTGGACTCTCCGGATTTTAATGTCGGTTGGTTTAAGTTGGACCATTCGGTTGACAGTTTTAGAAGTTTGTTTGGGGCGAAGTTAAAGAAGTTTTAATTATGGTTATTGATATTGATAGGCGGAGTTTGTTAAGCAACTACGCAAACATCAAAGTTTTTATTTATCTTTAGAATTTAATTAAAATGTACAGACTTCTTAATGGTAAGTAACATTTTCTATCAATCATCCTTGAGATGTTAGAACAATTGTGATATTTTATTTCGTGAGTTATTTTTCATTTGTATACAATATAATATTATCAAAAATTATGCATAATGTTGGTTACAGTAAAAAAAACAGGACAACGAATTTTATGCGCATTTTATTATCCCCATTTAGTCTAAAATACGCGTTCCGTTTTTAATTTAACTTCGGGAAGCGATCCTTTTCACGCACGGACTCTCTTTGTCGAATTTACTGAAGGGACGTCAAAAGACATTTTACCTGGAGACGGAGCGTTGCTTACATATTCATGTAGTTATCAAAATGAGGGTGATTTGTGAAAATCTAGAGAGGAAGTGCGTGGAATGAAACGGAGATGCGTGTAGTTGGTGAAACAGTGCAAACACGTTTTGGGAAAGTACCTGCGTTTATATCTTTGATAACTTTAGTGAACCTCTTACCTAGGCCGGAAAGATTGTAATGCTCATCGATCAGCGGTCATCTGAAACAAAATAATAAAATTATATTATTTTCCCAGCCAGCATTAAAAAAATGCCATAGTATTTTAAACTCAGTTAAATATAATACCCCACCTCGCAATATTTCGCCGTACACTGAAGCGCAACAGTGAATTAAAAGCGGGCAGGGTAATTATTATTCAGTTTATTGAATTACGGAAAACGATATTTTCTTTTACAGCCACTCTGTAAAATTACTGGTAAGGTAATTATATGTGCATGTTATGTTTTTTTCTGTTTTATCTACTTTACTTTACTTAGACGGTTGGAAAACAGTTAATAAAATACCCCAAAAAGAGCGCAACGAGGTGTGCTGGAAATAACAAGATAAAATATAATATACAAGGTGTAACAGCAAGGTGTAGTAATACTGAAACTACGCATACACATACATATTTCGAAGTAGTCTGGAGGTACTATAAATCTGTAAGTAGTTACGGTAATGAATTATTACACGTCAAAGTTTACTGCAAAACTAACCATCGTTCAACCCTAGTTATCAGCTGGGCAATGTCAGTGAACTTGAGGCATAGGCTAACATGTACAGTCTTACCCAACTTATATGGTGCGTCGTGAATCTTCGTTCGCGCAGTAAATAAAGTATGGTCCGAAGATTAACGAAAGAATGCTTAACACTTACAATCAACCTAAGATCACTATTATAAGGTTCATAATACACTGCAGCTGTTGCACATCGCAGTTCTACCTGCGCAGAAGATGAATTTTCAAAGCGCGGGAAATGCTATTGACCGCTATTGGTCGGCAGCCGCCCCGCCATCTTAGCGATCGCCGCGTAGCATGAGTGAGATGGAACTAACAGCTGCACGAACGAAGATTCACGACGCACCATATAAGTTGGGTAAGACTGTACACCTCTAGCCGGCGGCATTACTCAAACAAAACTAGGTGTAGAAGTAAAGTTGTGGTAAAAGTTCCACCAAAAATTACTAGATGGCGCCAGGGCCGTTTCTAAGAAATCCTGCATCGCGCAAGCGTTGTGTGACCGGCGTAACGTGACGTCATCCGTATCATTTTAGGGTTGTAATATTTAGTTATTTTGTCAATTTGAGTGAAAAAATCGATTATCGATTTCAGGTTTTAGTACCCTGGCAAATGATTCATCACCAGGTACACATACCCACATTTCAATATTACTACACCTTGCCGATACACCCTGTATAAAAAATAGACAATTAACGTAACTTTATACAAATAACGTATTTATATTGCACGACTTTGTTATTGCCATACTCTTAATCTACATTTAAATAGTGCATAGAAAAAATGTCATTAGCTACCGTAGCTATTATTTCAACATACGCTACGCAAAAAAAAACAATCTATAAAACTAATAAATACGGCCAACATTAATTTCCTTAAATAACAAACTGAGCCGCTACGAAATAAGCAGTTCCGGTTTGCGTAGCAGCTACGTTATCGTAGAACAATTTCCGGCATCGGTGAAGAGTTTCGTAGCAAACGGAACAAGACAAGCGTGTTTTGTTTGGATGTTAAGACCCTTCATATCCGTCAAGTTCAAGCCCATTCATTAGTTAGTCATGTATAGTTGATAGAGTCACATGTTACTTTTCGGAAATCCATATAGGAAACAATGAAAGGAAAATAATATGTAGCTTTAATTACGGCGGAAATGTGTAGGAGAAATCTGGGATGGGAAAAAGTACAAAATACGTCAGAAACCCCCTAAAACACCATAGCAAGCTCGAAGCTCATACTATACACAAACCACACTAATCTACTTTCTGGCAATTTTTTTTTATTTGCCGTTGGGTGTAATCGCTAGGCACGGCTAATCAAGAAATATAGACCATACAAATGTAATCATCACATCCTAATTCCTACTAATATTATAAACGCGAAAGTTTGTAGGTATGTATGGATGGATGGATGTTTGTTACTCTTTCACGCAAAAACTACTGAATGGAATTTAATGAAACTTCACAATAATATAGCTTACATATCAGAATAACACATAGGCTACAATTTATGATTTTTATCGTAAATATTATCCAAACGCGGGTGAAACCGCGGGGCGCAGCTAGTTCGCTTAATAAATCTATCGCTTAATTATCCCCCATATAATTACAACTAATATTTATGTAACAGTAAGCTGACCTCGTTATTTATGATATCGCCGTTGGCAGCAAATTGTGGCGATTTATCGAGGTCCTTGAACTCTGAGGTCAATGTTGTTATATGGTTCTGTTGAGGTTTACAGAACTTGATTTGAACTTTGTTGAACCTACAACAAATATTATGAACTAGTTGGGTTGTGTTTCACCCGCGATTTTAGGGTTAAAAAGTAGCCTATATGTGAATACTAGCTGTTGCCCGCGACTTCGTCCGCGTGGACTATATATTTTACCATTATTCCAAATAACTAATAATAGAACATGACCTCGACATGACTTCGACAACGACATCCGATATCCGACTTCCAACATATTATTTTGATATCCATCATCTTCTTTCAAAATTACCATTTTGTACAAAAATCTACCACATCATATAAATTCTACCATTTCCTACCAAAATACCATTTCTACCAAAATCTGCCGTTCCTACCAAAATGTACAATTCTCTACCAGAATCTACCATGTCCTACCAGAATCTGCCATTTCCTACCAAAATCTACCATTGCCTCCCTAAATCTACCATTTTCTTTCTAAATCTACTATTTACTACCAAAATCTAAATTATGTAACATTTTTCTAACATTGTAATTCTACATCTACTATTTTCTAATAAAACCTCTCCTATATCCAAAATCTAACATTTTTTCATAATCTAGCTATTTACCATAACCTACCATTTTAACCAAAATCTACCATTTTATTTCTAAATGTATTATTTTTTACCAAAAGCTATCATCATTCCTTCCCAAATCTACCATTATTACCAAAAATCTACCTTTTCCTACTTAAATCTATAATTTTCTACCAAAATTACCATTTTCTTTTTAAATCTATACATTATTGTATTGTCATCAGTCTCTGATAAGTGTGCAAAGTTTTATAGGTACTAATCGTTTTGAGAAGGGTGAAAGGTTCCGTTACACAGATACACACCAAGCTGATAAAAGCTTGTTAAAAAGTTATGCCTTCTTTATAAAAATCTTTGAAACTCGTATTCCCATCCCACCCCATTGAAGGCCGCTCCAGCTGAACCACGTTGTCAAAATTCCTATATACAGCTGTAACAAACATATTTTACAAGCTACGCATGCATACACATATACCCTGAAATATTTAGTGCTTCACGTTGCGAGCGATGTGCCAGCTTAACCATGTCTGTGGCAACCTCTAGCGTGCTCAGAGTGTCATCCGATTACAGCAGATTTATATTTTAGGTGATAATGATGAATTCCTTGTCGTATAATGTCAGCAGCGACCTTTTCATAATAATAATAATCATTCAGCCAGTAACTGTCCCAATGCTGGGCAAAAGCCTCCCCTCACTTTCGTAAGGAGGATGGCTCGTACGTCAACTGAGCCCACTCCAAACTGATCCCGCGGGATCAGTTGACCTATTGATTAGGCCATAATCCACCACGGGGGCCTAATCCGGTTTGGTGAATAACATGCCTCCGAAACAATTCTCGGGCATGTTGGTTTCCTCACGATGTTTTCCTTCACCGAAAAGCGAGTGATAATTACGTACATATGTTTAACAAGAAACACATTAGTACGTGCTTGCACTGGGATTTGAACTCGCCACCTCCGTTGTGGCAGGCGAACGTTCGCCCACTAGGCTACCACCGCTTGTACGACTTGGCGCTTGGCTACTTTTATTTATATTTTTTTACTTACCTACCGTATGCTACCTAAACTTGGTTTCACATAATAATATGCAAATGTAGAGTAATTTAGGAACCACTTTAGTAAAGTTAATGAAAGTTATATATTAGCTGTTATTTCATCTTTTGATCCGAGAGTTTGATTTGAGTACGTTTAAACATAATAAAATATATTATAAATATTTTATAATAATGTAAAACACGAGATCGTAACATTTACATGTTTTTAGTTACCTCGTTATGTTTAATAATATTATAGGTATGTTAGTTTGGTTTGGTTAAAACTAGGCATATGGGTCCAGTTTTCCGGGTACCTATTTTGTTTAAGTTATGCATAAATTACAGTGAGAGCAAGCTGATCTAATAAAATCATAAATAGAGATAGAGGTAAATTTAAAATTTTAATGTACTTAGCATTTTTTTTTTCCACTAAATCAATTTTAGTTCAATTCCAAAAGTTTTCTTGGCTTGATACTTCGCCATTTTACTTTAAACAGCAAAATCGAACATGTGACCTGATTTAGATTGCTAATTACAAATCGAAACTTCCCAAAATGTTCGAAAGCCTTATGAATCTTCCCAATTGTATTCAACCCCGACTTTACACAATTCAATCGCAACATTCACCCCCAAATATGTAACTGAATTAAAAGATCCACTTCAATCACACCCCTGATCCTTCATAACGAGTTCTTATCGCCAGGGCCGTGGTAAGGTTCGACAGTTGGGGGATAAAAGGGGCTCTTCTCTGCGAAGGTCTTACTCTGAAAACAGTAGGATTTTGAAGAGGCTGTTTTGTGGAAATACCTTTAGGATTTTTGATTATCGAATGAGATAATGCCAGCCTATAAAGCCCAGGGGCCTCTGACGTGGTAAAGACTATGCTATTATCCATACTAACACTAAACCAGGACATTTTCACAAGCCATAAGGGCCTATTCTATGGAGGCATCTGTACTATTATGAATATTAAATAAAGAGTATTTGCGTCTGCACTGTTTTTATATTCGATTTAGCCCCAAAACTACTACCCTTACTTCGAAGTTCATCCCTGCATACCCGTTCGCCCAAAATCTCTAATTAAATTTCCTTTCCGCGTCTTAAAACAGAACGCTTTCAGACAAACCGCAATTTATTCCCGGACGAACGGACCGACAAATTAATCTGGGTGGTCATAAACAAGGCCTCTGTGGTTCACGCTTGCAGTGTAGCCACGCCTTTTGCTCCCTCGAGATTAGATGGAGGCACTATTACTGTGCTCAGAGCTTACTAATTTTACACTATGAATAGTAGATACAATTTATAAGAAAGGAAAATAAACTGAAAATATTATCTCCTCTGCCAAACTAAACTACATATTGAATCTTTTCTACTGCAGATTGTATTCTATCATAACTTTTTCTGTTGTTAAAATATTTGATGGAACAGCATAGAATATTTCTGAAGTCCTCTTCGTATTATACATCACTTTTTCGAGATTTCTTTTGTTGAATAGATAAAATCTCAGTAATGTTTTATCGCGTGCGACGTTCCGATTTCTGGTAAAAGCACTTAACATTATTAAAATTTGTGTTTCCCTCTGTTATATACCAGTACTAGCTGATACCCGCAACTTCGTTCGCATTTTTATATAAAATGTAAACTGTTTAGAAAATCAATTAATGTCGCGGGGAACAGTTATAGGTAAGAATATATCTGTCTCTTTCTCACTCCCTTTTCCTCTATCTTTCTCCCTCTCTAGCTCTTTTTCTATCTTTCTCCCTCTTTCGCTCTTTCTATCTCTCTTCCTCTACCTCCATCTCTTTCCCTCTCCCTATATCTCTATATCTTTCCCTATCTTTCTATCATTAATATCCCTCTCCACTCTCAATCTCTTGCGTTTCCTCTCCCTGTCCATCTCATCAATTATATTTATTTCCCTCACCCTCTCCATCTATATCTCTTCCTTTCCCTCCTTCGCTCACTCTCTCTCCCTCTATTTCTATATATTTCGCACTCAATCTCTCTCACCTATTTCCCCCCACTCTCCCCTCCTTCTAGCCCCACTCTCCCCTCTTTCACTCCCACTCTCCACTCTTTCTCCCCCCACTCTACCCTCTTTCTCCCCCCCTCTCCCCTCTTTCTCCCCCCACTCTCCCCTTTTCTCCCCCCCACTCTCCCCTCTTTCTTCCCCACTCTCCCCTTTTCTCCCCCCCCACTCTCCTCTCATTCTCCCCCCACTGTCTCATCTCTTTCTATTCACTCTACACTCTTTCTCACCCCACTCTCCCCTCTTTTCCCCCACTCTGTCCGCTTTCTCCCCCCACTCTCCCCTCTGTCTTCCCGCTCTCCCCTCTCTTTCTCCCCACTCTACCCTCTTCTCCCCTCGCTCTACCATCTACTCCCCCTTTCCCCCCACTCTCCCCTTTCCCCCACTTTCCCCTTTCTCCCCCTCCTCCCATCGCACTCTCCCCCCTTAATTACTTTCCAATTTAAATTACGATCCGTTTAGCCGTTAATTGTGGTCTGTAGGGGATGCATCTAAAGAATACCTCATAATTTCAACCCCCTTGCTTTTCCCCCTTTAGGGATGATTATGCAAAAAAGCTGAAACCCGTATTTATTTATTTCTTACCAAAAGCCTAAATAAGAATTTTCAGATCCCTAACTTGAGGAATTATGGATTCCCCATACAAACTTTCAACCCCTATTTCATCCCCTTCGAGATTATTTTTTGAGACAAAAGATAGCCTATGTCCGTCTCATAGGTCCAATCTACCCCTATACCAAATTTCATCGAAATCGGTTCAGCCGTTTAGCCGTGAAAAGGTAACAAACAAACAGACAAACAGATATACAGACAGATAAACAGATAAACAGAGTTACTTTCAGATTTATAATATTAGTATGGATGGATGATATATCGTAAGTTTTTATTAATAAACGCCTTAGTTTTCAGCCATAAACTCGACTTTTGCATTACCTAAATACAGTCATTTAGTGTTAGAATTTAAAACCATAGTTACTTGAATTATCATAAATTATTGTTTCATAATATACGAATTTACAACAACATTAACGACAAATTTAACAGGCTAGAGGTGAAAAACGACATTTTAGAGAAAAAAATAGAGGAACAAAACATAAAAATAAATTACCTAGAAAGGCATAACAGACGCAAAAACCTAGTCATGTTTGGAGTAGAAGAGAGCGAAAAATCCTACCACGATCTAGAAGACTCGATATGCAACATAATAAACACCTACTTTAAAATTGCAAGTGACAAAAACAACATTGAAGCTGTCAGAAGAATGGGGAAGAAAGGCGAAAAAATCAGACCGGTTATAATAACATTCACTACGATGGGTTTTAAAATACAAATTCAGAAAATTAAGTCTTGCCTACAAAATACACCATACTACATAAAGGAAGACTATCCAATAGATGTTCTAAACAAGCGCAAAGAGCTCCAAGCTCAACTACAGATTGAAAAAGAAGCCGGTAATACTGCTTTTATTAAATACGATAAACTTATTGTGTACAACAACAACAAACACATACCTCGCAACCAGTTAAATAAAAGGAACCTATCTGAATCCCCTACAAATAAAACGGACAAACACACTCAAGCTAGCAAAAAAAACAAAACACAACAGACCAGCAGAACAGTTGCTAGGTCAAACAGCATTTCAGAAGGAGTTATAAAGCCAAGCATGCTCAACTTCTTGGTCAACAAAAACGTAACCAAAACTATCAACAACCATGAAAACAAAAGTGAGAATACATAGCAATTACACCCCTCCTCCCACACAGATGCTAAAAATGAACAAAAGAACAAACCAAAACATAACTTAAAAAATCTTCCAATCCGGCTGGTCACCGTGGAAGAATATGACCAAAACCCTCCAATAAATACTCCATCTGAGAAAAATAAAACCACACACAAATATCAACTAAAGATTGCAACATACAATGTACGGACTCTTTCATCATATGATCGCTTGCTTGAATTTGAAGAGGCTACAAGAAACATAACATATGATATAATTGGAATAGCGGAAATGAGAAGACATGGAAACAAAATAAAAGAATACGATAACTTTATAATGTGCTACATAGGACAAACTCTGGGTAAATATGGGGTAGGCTTTATAATAAATAAGACCCTCAAAAACAACATAATAGGTTTCAATGGAATAACAGAACGAGTCGCAACACTAAATATAAACATACAAGGTCAAAAGATATCCCTCATACAAGTCTATGCACCAACGGAATCAGCAAGTGAATATGACATTGAAGAATTCTACAATACTATCGAGATAGCCCTGAATACAGCCCACAAAACCACAATACTAATGGGAGATTTTAACGCTAAGATTGGAATCCCCAAAGCGGAAGAATATTTAGTAACTAAAAAGCACGGATACGGCGTAAGAAACGAAAGAGGACAGAGACTGATAGACTTTGCGCTCCAACATAAACTAACAATAATTAACACATGCTTTAAAAAAAAACAAAATCGAAGATGGACCTGGCGATCACCTGACGGTCAGTATAAAAACGAAATCGATTTTATCATGTCAAACCAACCAGAAATATTTCAAAACATCGAGACGTTGAACCTGAATTACAACTCAGACCATAGACTAATCAGATCGACAATAACACTAACCAAACAAAAAATATCTAGAGCCAAATTTACAAATAACCAATTCAGTCGACTTAAGAGAGAAGACGAAATAAGCAAGTACAATGAAATCCTAATATCACAGTTATCTGCAAATCCAACACCCGTGGGAAACTCCACAGTACAACAAGGCTACGACAGGTTAGAAAACGCCATCACTATAAGCTTAGAAAAAGCACGCCCAAAGAAAGAGGAAAACAGACAACACAAAATACTATCAGCATGTACAATAAGACTATTAAAGAGAAGAGAGAAACTACAAAGAACTAAAAACAAATCAAGAAGCGATAAAAATGAACTTTCCGCACTATATAAAGTAGTGAACAAATATATAAAAGCGGATTACGCGAAATATAGACAAGACACAATAAAAAAACATCTTCAAAATACCGGAAGTACAAAAAAAGCCTATAGGAAACTTAGAACGAATAAAACATGGATAGAAGGACTGAGAAAACAAGGTACAGAGATATTCACTAGGGGCGATATCATAACTATCGCAACAGAATTTTACAGAAATCTATACAGCAAAGAAGACACAACTACCACAAATTTCAACAAAAAAATAGACGGTGCACACGAAAAAAACATTAAATCAATAGACGCAACAGAAATAATAAACGGAATAAAGAAATTAAAGCTAGAAAAAAGCCCTGGTTCAGATAACATTACGAATGAAGCATTGAAAAAAGCACACATGACTCTAGCAACACCTTTAGCGGAACTGTTTAACACGATCCTGCAAAACTCTATAACACCGGCCCAATGGTCCGAATCCAACATCATATTAATATATAAAAAAGGAGATCCAAAGGACATAGGAAACTACCGACCAATTAGTCTGCTACCGAGCCTATACAAACTATTCTCCACAATTATAAATACAAGGATTAGTGACACATTGGAAAAAATGCAACCGGTGGAGCAAGCTGGCTTCAGAAAGGGGTTTTCGACAGTCGACCATATCCACACACTAGAATTAATTATTGAAAAGTATCATGAAAAACAAAGAACACTCTATGTAGCATTCATCGACTACCAAAAAGCGTTTGATACAATTACACATTCAAGTATATGGGAAAGCCTAAAGGAACAAGGAGTAGAGGAAATATATGTAAGAACCATCAAATCAATATATAACAACAATACGGGAAGAATCAAACTAGAAACCTTAGGCCCTAGCTTCCCAATAGAAAGGGGAGTGAGACAAGGCGATCCGCTATCACCAATAATTTTTATAGCTGTCCTCGAAACGATCATCAACAAACTAGACTGGAGCAAACGCGGACTATACATAAATAACACCTACTTAAGTCACCTGAGATTCGCTGATGACCTAGTGCTGCTGTCAGAGTCATCCTCCCAACTACAGTTCATGATAAAAACTCTACACTTAGCTAGCATAAGAGTGGGACTAGAAATGAATATTATGAAAACCAAGACAATGACCAATAGCTTGAAAATACCAATAATAGTCAATGGCAAACCATTGGAATATGTTGAAAAATATGTCTATTTGGGTAAAACTATTAGTTTTGACAGAAAAAATAAGAACATAGAAGTAGAAAGAAGAATCCAATTAACTTGGAATAAATATTGGAGTCTGAAGGACATTTTTAAAAGTAAAATGCCTCAAGCTATTAAAACTAAAGTCATGAACTCGAGCCTCTTGCCATGTTTGACATATGGATGCCAAACGTGGAAATTCACTGCCGAAACAAAAAAAAAGATCATCGTATGCCAGAGAGGAATCGAAAGAAGTATGCTAAAGATAAAGAAGCTAGATAAAATACGACACACAAAAATTAGTAAAATAACTAAAGCAACAAACGCACTAAACTTCGCACAAAGATTGAAATGGAAGTGGGCAGGACATGTTGCGCGACTAACTGATCTTAGATGGACCAAACAAGTAACATTCTGGAACGGCCCAATAGGCAAAAGAACAAGAGGGAGACCTATTACACGATGGGAAGATGATATAAAAGCACTAGCGGGTCCAAATTGGAAACAAGTAGCTCAAGACAGAGACAAATGGACATCACTGGAGGAGGCCTATACCCAATATGGGGTTCCGGTAGATTAAAACATAAATAAAAAGAAAATAATAATAATAATATAACATAGAATAGAACAAAACTAACAAAATATCCATAAGTCACAAATAATGTAAGTCTACAGGAAATAAAAGGCTTTTTTATTTTTTTTTTTTTTTTTTATTTAATATACGAATAGCCAACCAAGCATCCCAACACGAGCCTATCAAGAAAAAGCTATCTCACGACACTCATCCATAAATCTTGCGCAAATATCATATTCAATAAATGATGTTACAACACAGCTGGCGTGAAACAGTAAGGGATATCGAACGAAAGTCACACATATTGACAATTATAGCATTAAAATGCAGATAGGTATGTTGGCCATGAAATTAATTTAAAAGCTATAGCACTTGAGAAAGACAGGTCGAAAAATGTCCAGTCCCAATATGACATACGGGTTCACTTTGACATTTGTTGAGTAATGTCCCAGGTACAGAACGGATCCCAAAGTGTCTAGTCTCAAAATATCTGTCTCAGTCCTCATTTTTTTCGCAACGTAAATTCAGTTAAGGCGAGGTTTTACTCAATTTCGAAGTTTTTTAAGCTCCGGAAACCAATTATAAATATAAAATTTATGAGTGATAATAATTTTTTTTCTTAAAATTGTACAATTGAACATACAATGAAGGCAATTGGGAATACAGAAACGCAATTACGAATAACTGGCTCGATAAAATAAAATCACAAAGATGACACTAAAACGCAACTATACTTGTCACTAACTACGAGACTCCATCATGAAACCACGTGAAAGTTATACCAATAAATAGGTCGTTTTATATAGGAAGCGGTTAGGCACTTACATTTTCTAATTTCGTCATCACTTTTTTCTAATAAATAAAAACATACAAAAACTAGCAGTTCAAGCGCACGCGGCCATCTGCCAGTACCACCAGTATAACCACCTTAGTACAACCTGGACTTAACGCGATCTCCAATACTGTTCTCCGCTTGGTATATAATAACACCACACATGTCTTGGGCCATCAACATAATGCCTATTTTCTGAACCGCCGGCGCGTAGAATCGCCAAATGTTCTCTCTGTGTTCTGTAGTTGTTACTTATGATATTTCACGCGGTACGTTACTAAGTTATTTATCGTTTTGTTACCGAAAATGACGCTGTAAATACAAATATAAACGTATTAATTGACATAACGTAAGTTCACAGCTTCTTTTTGAATCCATAGGCTTTGGACTAGCGTAAACTGTGTTTCAAGAGCCAGAGGATTTATGAAAAATGTGACAAGAAATGTATATTAAAACAAGATTCTTCTCAGAAGTAAACTCAGGTGACATGTTCTAGGTATTTAATAAACTGAAACCAAAATACGACAGAGACGATTCCAGAGAGCATAAGCTTAACAAGAGTAGAAAATTATAGTCTATTTCAATAAGACCAAACGTGGTGCAAACTAAAGCAGTATGCGACGAAGGTTCTACGAGAAACCTCATGTTATCCTCACTGGAGTGACAAGTAGTTTGGACGGCGAGTGACGAAGCGCATTACATTATTTGTTAAATACAAAAAAAAACATCAACATTTGCTGTAGACTAGGCCTATAAGGTAAAACATGACCCCAACTCGCCCCAGCCCAGGCGGACTGGCGGCTCACGGGGAGGGAGTGGGGGTTAGTGGGTTCATATCCCACATACACCTCTCCCGCCACCCCCGTGGCGGAGGAGGCAGTGCGAAGTCATTAACCCCTTCAAAAAAGGCCTTAGGGTAAGATCTAATAACGTGAGATTGCAATACTGTCATCTTCCACCTGGAAGAATGGCGCAAGGTTGATACGAAAACTTCCTACACCACAAATTAATGAAGATGGTATAACACACGTTCCAGATGTATCACCAAAAAATGTGTTCTCGAGTATGAATTGCATGGTAAGGGACCGGATTAAGTTGTTGTCTCCGAAGCAATTTGTCAGTGTGGTGACGGAGCGAACTTCTGACAAGTGTTTATTTCCAGTGGACTGGATAAGAAGATTGGATAAGATTTGTCGGCTAAGATCTTTCATTCGTATTTATTAAGGGCTCGCTTTGAGCTTTCTCAATTAGTTCACTAAACGGTTTCTTTTCTCGTTTAATACGTCTGTCTACGGGCCTCCATTTTCAGATGAAGATGACACCTTATTAATAGAGCTGGCACTAGATTGTTCTCAGCTAAAATAGCTAAAATATCGTATTCACTCTTTGAGCTATTGAGAAAGTCGGAAAAATATCTACTGAACACTAAAAATTGTATAGGTTAAGAATACGTTCAAAAAGTATGACGGCACTAGAACTTTTAGCGTAGTAGGACTTTTATCGCAATTGCCATAATTGGCCCCCTGATCGATGGTAAGCACAATTCCAATTATGGCTCTTCAAAGTCGCACTGCAGCGACGCCATAAATAACCTAGTTTACTCTGGTTTGCGTGGAACAAACACTCAGTATTGTGTGATACTTTAACTAATATTACAACATAACATGCTCTATCTCACTCTGTTACGTTACGCACAGCAAACAATCTAATCAATTCCGCGTTATGTCAGCGCAGTGGTATGTTCACGTATGTCTATCAGCATATTGACGTATATCTCTGAATCCGTAATGCGTACGCTGAGTAATGAGATTAGAGATCTCGGCGTCAGTATTTAGTGCGGATGGATTAGGGGTTTCCAAGTCATGAGTGATGGGCACAATATATGTTGCAAGATATAGATAGATATAGGGGCGATATAGGAAGACTCGTTTTTTTATTACAACTAAGAGTAGGTATATACGTACGTAGGTCAGCATCACGCAAACTTTTTCAGAAAATAAAAACACGACCATAAAACAGAAATTGAGCGTATTCCAATATGAGGACCGATAACATCCCCCATATTACATCCCTCTTAAACAGATCACGTAACCTAACCGTGCCGGAAACGGAACTGTAACATTTTTCAGGAAGCTAATAGCTCAAAGCACCGGGGGAAGTCGGGGAAATAAAACCCACACGCGAACACTCACATAATGAGCGTAATGGCCACTTTGTCGGTTCTCTTTTCGAACGCTGAAAGGGGCGGGTTAAGGGTTTGACGCAATTGACAAATGATTATTAAGGCGACGCACTTAAATATATTTTCCATCAGCATGGACTGACGAGGGCATTGTCACGAAAGATCTAAAACATCACCTGTCGCAGGAACCTTGTAGGGAAAAATGGCAAAGCAGAGAATCGCGGTACTGGAATCCAAAATCTAGAAGTACGCAGTTAGAATTTAAAATACTTAGGTCTGCAGATGATCCAAAATGGAAAGCCCTTTAAAGCCGAAGCTTGCTTAGCAATTATTTCAAATCTTATACAAACAACAAAACCTAGGATTTTAGAGTCAGCAAAAAAGTCACTAAACATGTCCTTACTTCCATTATAGCAATATCATTTCAGTTTATAGCTACCCCAGGAAATCGTAGATACTAAAATGTGGTCTGGAATTGGATAATTAACATTTTTAGTGGGATTTATGTTGCAGATTGTACTTTCTATACAAATGCTTATTCTTCCGGAGGTTGCAGTATTGCGCACTTCACGGCCCAATGCGTGATTGTCCAACACACCAGCTGGTTCTTGTATAACTTAGTTTACTAACAGTGAGTGGCTAAACTACGTAATAAGTAAACTTGACTGGGTATAGTTGACTTGTATCGCTGTATCCGTAACTGCCTATTTAAAATAAAATATATCAAGTTGAATGCTTTTTGATACTTTAATAATCGATATGTACGCAATTTTTGAGGGTTTGAAAAGCCTCTTCAGCATAGTTATGTGAATTTTTGGAAAGGCCATAAGATTAAATCCAATGGATTCTCAGATCCTTTTAGGAATCTCTCTTGGACTCCTTTGTAGATATCCAAATACTTTCTTTGAGTCATTTCTAAGAAAGGATTTTGATCTTTGCTCATTGAATATTTATAAAAGCTAATTACAGTCCCATTTATAATATCTTAGTATTTAATTTTAGATTTTGAGTAGCAGATTCTTAATGGTTTTAATTCATCTTCCATTAGCCACAATTAGATTGCCTAATTCTCTTCAAACGTGCAATCAGCAAATCCGATAAAGCTATTAGAGAACTGTTAACGGACTCTTTCGGTTAGCAAACCGCTCCGAACTCAATCCGTTTACTAATTGACTCTGTTCTCGGCACGTCTCATTTGACTCACTTATTCTTTCGTTCACTCACTCGCTCACTTACACTCTTGTTCAGTTCAGATCCAAGTCGTACATAGCTCCACGTTGGGCGCCACATTTCCAACCAAACTTTTAGGCGCGTTAGAAAGATAATTACTTCAAAACATTTATTTTCATTAAGACTAGATAAACTTACCTACCTAATAATAGATACCGCTTTATCACGTAAAGCTCATTTTATTTGCTATTATCATTATTCGCTAAGGCAAACCTTTGGGTGAAAAAGATAGATAGACATTGTCATCAGGAATAGGGATGGGAATGTTGGGATTGTTGATGTTGATTGACATCTGTGTTGTAATATGAATTAAGTACGAGCATACTTACTAATAATTATACAAATAAGGGTTGCAATAATTATTATTCATACCAATAATGATGATAATAATTGTAACATTAATCACTCCCACTATCAAACATCGTCCCACCACGATAGTACCTACAATCATGTACAGTGCTACCTTATAATATGTAGCTGTACCTACATTTAGTTAGTTTATTTACAAACCTTTTCTCACTGCTGGGCAAAGGCCTCCCCTCACTTTCACTTTCGTGAGGAGGATTAGGCCATAATCCACCACGGGAGCCCGGTCCGAATTCTCGGGCATGTTGGTTTCCTCACGATGTTTTCCTTCACCGAAAAGCGAGTGATAATTAAGAAGAAACACATTGGTACGTGCCCGCACTGGGATTTGAACGCGCCAACTCCGCTTTGGAAGGCGGACTTTTGCCCACTAGGCTACCACCGCAACAACCTTGACGTATTCAGATTTATTTATGAAGTTTACAAATTGTGCCATTTTTATATCCAAGGGCTAACCAGCTGCCTGATTTAATTAAGGGAGCTATTAAGTTAGGTTCAGTGTGTTGATTGATTCCGTATGGGTTTGACAGGTGCCGAGGCAATCGAGAATTCAAGGCACAGTGTAGGGAAGCAGTTAGTACTGAATCTGGGCCAAAGAATTGAACCGAAATCAACTGCATTCTATATGGGGTCGCAGGTTGATTGGTTTATGGTCACCGTCGGAACACCCATGGCATTACTGGTGATTTAACCCCGGGTTTCTGGGATTTCGTCTAGCTTTTGCATTTTTGTCCCTTACTAGCTGTGCCCGCGACTTCGTCCGCGTGGAATAGTGACTTTCACCTTTTAAAACTTCCCTGGACTTCCACAAATAATTCAAGAGCAAAATTAGCAAAACGGTCCAGCCGTTCTCGAGTTTAAGCGAGACTAACGAACAGTGATTTATTTTTATATACAAGAGAAGAAAGAAGATAGAGTAGTGATTTTAACACGACCTCATGTGGTTTTGAGTGAGAAACATACTCGGCTTCCGGTGAGACTGGCCTCAATTACTTCTGACGGAACAATCCGATAGTTTGGCGAGATTTTTTTTCTTCACTGTGGGAGCTAGCCAAAGCCCTATCTCTAACTGTCTTACAACAAAAGATTTACCCAAGAGTTGAACAGATGAGTCTGAATATTTTCTCGACAAATCGACGTCTAACCGTAGCTTTTTCTAGCTCAATAAGAAATTCACAAAATAATTAGGAATGCCAGGTTTGAGTAACAAAATGCGAGTGATAGACGTCGATTTTGTGGATCGAAATTTTAGAAACAACTGTATAACTCTGGTCTAAACTTTTGTGGTAAGATGGTAAGGGTTTAAACGATGTCTCCATCGGAAGCTCAGCATTTGCGGTCAGCTGGTTTCGAACCTGCGCCCTGCGACATGCGAATCGAAGACGGAGCCAACCGGGCTATGAACGCTTAGTTCTAAAAGTAATAGCTCATTAAAAACTCCTGTGAGTTACGAGCCTCCACGCCGCCTCATACATTTTTAAGCCCAGACTCATTTGTATAACTCGCGTGCATGTTCCTTCAAGGCGGAAAGAACGTAGGTACTATACATTAGGTTGCTTGATTAGATCATCTGTTTCGAGATGGATAACTGGGAACATTTTGGCTAAATTTTTTTGTTCTCTGTTACATGTACTGGCGTAGACGGAGAAAGCTATAGACGGCTGGGCTCGGTTGTCTCTTTTCCACAGGAAGGATAAGAATATTGCAGTATTACGCGTGCCGGAAAAGGACAGAGCTACACTATTTGCATCCCTTAGCGCGTGCCGGGTTTTCAAGGTCAGGAACATAAGTAGCTAAACAAAATAAATGATGTATACTCTGTGATATGTACTATGACATTTAGGCCTATATTAAGAGTCTTCTTACGTCATAGTCTTCTATCGCATGTGCCCACGATATGCCCCATCCTTATTTTCCTTTGTCTATGTGTAGGTACTGTCCTAGAACTTTAAATTGGTTTTATTTCAACAACAACAACGTAAACGTATGATGTGCTTATGTATATACCTACTCTAAGCAGATCCAAAAGAACAATCGCATGGATACGTTACCAGTCTGTCAAAATAAGTCATAAAGTGGTTTCAGCGCCGACTGCCGCATACTGCACTCGTTGTCGCAATAATTTGTCCGTATAGAAACTTAAATCAAAACTACGATCGTCAACTAAACTACTGCGGCAGTTCCACTGTAAAGCTATAATTGCAGTTTGGAAAGCTAATTGAACCAGCTGTAAATCTAGCGCAACATAAGTTGCTGCCACAGTGCAAGTACATCGCAGAATGGCAGAGCATTCCAGCCGACTGATAAGCGCGTAATTGACTTCGAACAACGGAACACTCGACAAAGGAGATCGAAATGAGATTTTCATTAGCATCGGTTCATTGACTGCGTATTATTTGAATTTAGAATGGGCCACAATGGGGGTGGGTGGGGGGTGGAAAATGGATTCTTTGATGTGACGTTTTATTGACCTTTTCTCGCGTTAAGGCATAAACGTTTTTATGGTTTGCAGTAGCTCATTACGGAAACGCCTAGTCGTGAAAGCAGAGGCGACAAATTGAAATCTTAAATCTTTACGTAGTTGTGTAAACTCGACACAACTAATAGCGACTCTGATTCAGAACCGGTTTGAAACTTATTCCTTAGAAACAGAATATTTAACGCAGATACCAAGGACAACTGTATTAATACGTATTCTGTACTATGGTAATGTATGGTGACCAAGCTTGTGTACACACAAACATACCAATATAGGTCTTGTTTTTATGGTTCAATTACATCATTGTATTCTATTCTAAACGGAGTTATTTCGACGAACTTAATTCTGGAATCTGTACTTTGTTTTAATAGAAGTTTAGTAAATCGTGTTCGATTTTTGGCTGGATTTTGATATCACTATTACGAAGTATATGCGTAATTGCGTAGGCTAAAGAGTTATAATGCCTATATGTGTGTAGGCAACCTTCCTACTCATTTTCATTCTCATTCATTCAATCATTGTATTATAGTTTCATACGATAAATGCCAGTTGGTCGATGTCGATAGTCGACATCAGTTACCAACTCGCACCGCAGCACTAATGTCGCGGTGCAAAGGAGGTTTCATACGGAGGCGCACACTGGCCTCCGCAGAAAAAGAAAGATGTGTAGTCAGAGTGACATGACATTCGATGTCAAGATTTTCATTGCAATACTGCTCGCTATTTTATTGTTTAATTTCTTTATTATTTACTAGCGTTTTGCATGTATATATTTCATCCTTTACCCTGTGTATATAGTGCCTGTCTCATCGCTAATGTAATATACTCCATCGTCAGTTCCTGTGTGTTTTACATCTCCACCTATTCCTGCTACTCCTTCTATCTACCCGAGCATCTGAAGGTAATATAGGGACCTATACCCGCGTGATCTATACGGGCACCCATGACCCTAAACTGGTGACCCCTCATTGAACATGGAAAAGGAATCATTCAGAGATGCAATTGACCCGTCGGCAAAGCCCGGCACTAGTGATGGGAACATGTCGATAAATGGTGTCGATGTTTTTAAGGTCAGTATACGAGTACCACCATTCTGGCCAGAGGAACCCGAGATTTGGTTTGCCCAAGTCGAGGGCCAATTTGCCATATCGGGAATTACCAGCGATTTGACCA
The DNA here is from genome assembly GCA_905147375.1 of Hylaea fasciaria. Lineage (NCBI taxonomy): Eukaryota > Metazoa > Arthropoda > Insecta > Lepidoptera > Geometridae > Hylaea > Hylaea fasciaria. The sequence goes on along the minus strand of LR990211.1, from coordinate 8,232,160 downwards.
AATTTAATTATGTGATTGGGCACCTTGATAACCAGTACTCCAGAGAGGTCAAAGACCTTATAGTCAGCCCGCCCGCGACCAACAAGTACGAGAAGCTTAAGTCGGAGTTAATTAAGAGGTTGAGCGCGTCCAACGAGAAGAAGATCAAACAACTTTTGATGCACGAGGAATTAGGAGACCGCAAACCGTCTCAGTTTCTTCGCCACCTCAAGAGTCTCGCAAGTTCTTCGGTTCCAGACGATTTTCTGAAGACCATTTGGACAAGTCGCCTCCCGCATGGTATCCAGACGGTACTCGCGGGCCAACCGGCTGCAGCTTCCCTCGAAGTCCTTGCTGATTTAGCTGACAGGGTGAATGATCTCGCTTCATCAACACCGAGAGTCGCCGCCGTAAGTAACGAAGTTCCTGGCTCACTCCTCAGCGACCTTACCAAGGAGGTAGCTGAACTCAGGAAGCAGTTCCAAAAGCTGGCGTCGTCGGACAGAGATAGCAGATCCCGCTCACGTTCTGCCTCTCAAGGCAAACGCAACACTTCGAGGCAGCGATCGCAATCCAACTACCGAAAATTTCCGCTCTGTTGGTATCATCACAAGTATGGAGATAGCGCCAACGCGTGCATCCGCCCCTGCGATTTCGAGACGGCGGAAAACTCCAAGGGCGGTCGGTAATGGCGGCTGGCGATTGCCCTTCAACTTCTACTGGTCGCCTGTTCGTCTCCGACCGATCTTCGAAGACCCAGTTCCTGGTCGACACTGGCAGCGACCTCTGCGTCTTCCCACGGTCGGCGTTACGTGATCGTCGTGCGCGAACTGGCTACAACTTGTGTGCAGCAAACGGCTCTGATATTGCTACTTACGGTTATATGAACTTAGAGTTAGATTTTGGCTTACGTCGAAATTATGTATGGCATTTTGTAGTGGCAGATGTAACCAAGCCAATAATAGGTGTTGATTTTCTAAACTTTTACAACCTTGTAGTTGATTGTCGCAATAAGCGTTTAGTTGATAATTTAACTTCTGTGACAGCAACAGCTACTTTGGCTTCATGTAAAAATGTATCATCTGTAAAAGTCGTGACTGGTGAGACTCGGTATCACAAAATTCTTGACGAGTTTCCCGAGATTACACGACCAGCTGGCAGACATCATCCCACACCTCACAACACAGTTCATCACATCCGCACGACACCAGGCCCGCCAGTTTCCTCTTCACCTCGTCGTTTAGCTCCTGACAAACTTAAGATTGCTCAAAAAGAGTTTCAGTCCATGCTAAGTATAGGTACAGCTAGGCCGTCGGAGAGTTCATGGTCATCCCCATTACACTTGGCTCCTAAGAAGAATAATGGATGGCGTCCTTGCGGTGACTACCGCAGACTGAACGCCCGTACTGTACCTGACCGGTATCCGATTAAGCACATTCATGATTTTACGCATAGCATTTCTGGCTGTAAAGTATTTAGCACGCTAGATTTAGAAAAGGCCTATAATCAAATACCTGTCAGTCCAGAGGACATTCCGAAAACCGCGATCACAACACCGTTTGGAATGTTCGAATTCCCGTTCATGACTTTTGGTCTTCGGAACGCGGCTCAAACGTTCCAACGTTTCGTGGACGAAATCACTAGGGGGCTCGACTTCGTGTATTGCTACCTCGACGATTTTTTGATATACTCTCGATCTGAATCCGAACATGAGGAGCATCTTCGTGAGCTGTTCCAGAGGCTGAAAAACTACGGCATGTTGCTCAACACGTCGAAATGCACTTTTGGTGTGAAAGAGGTAACTTTTCTGGGGTATCTCATTTCAGAAAGCGGCTGCAGGCCACTAGACTCCAAGGTGGAGGCTATAAATAATTTTCCTCCCCCCACGAACGTGCGTCAGCTCAGAGGCTTCCTGGGCATGCTCAACTTTTATAGGAGATTTCTTCCTCGTGCAGCTCAGATTCAAGCTCCACTGCATGGTTTGTTGACAGGTTCGGTCAAGGGATCGCAGGCAATCACCCTCACAGGTGACACCTTAGCCGCATTCCAGGCTTGTAAGGAAAGCCTAGCAAATGCTGCCTTGTTGGCTCATCCCGATTGCTCTGCAAAGCTCGCGGTTGTAACCGATGCGTCTGATAAGGCAATCGGCGCGGTCTTGCAGCAGTATGCGGAAGGTGCATGGCAGCCTTTAGGTTTTTTCTCCAGAAAATTGAGCCCTTCGCAAACTAAATACTCGCCTTATGATAGGGAGTTACTTGCGATTTACGAGGCTATAAAATATTTCAGGCACATGCTTGAGGCACGTCATTTTGTCATCTATACGGACCACAAGCCGATCAGCTTCGCATTCCACGAACGGAAGAACAGCTGTTCGCCTAGGCAGTTTAGACATCTCGACTTCATCTCCCAGTTCACCACTGACATCCGCCATATTTCCGGCAAGGATAACGTGGTCGCTGATTCTTTGTCGCGAATTGAAGAACTGGAAGCACCAGTAAGCCTCGAAGCGCTAGCCCATTCTCAAGTCTCTGATCCTGAGCTTGAAACATTATTAAGCGAAGGTTCATCTTTGCGCTTGAGCAAACTTCACGTCCCTGGAAGTCAGGTTTCTTTGAACTGCGACGTCAGTACTACTGCTTCCAGGCCTTATGTTCCGAGGTTATTGCGGAAATCAGTTTTCGACACCCTGCACTCCCTGAGTCACCCTGGTGCTAACGCCTCAGCCAAGTTGGTAGCTGAGCGCTTTGTTTGGCCAGGCGTGAGGAAGGACTGTAGGGAATGGAGTCGTGCGTGCATACCATGCCAGCGGGCGAAAGTCAATCGCCATGTGACTGCGCCTCTTGGTACTTTCAATCTACCACGCGCACGCTTTAAACAGATCCATATTGATCTGGTTGGACCTCTCCCGTTGTCGAATGGCTATCGGTACTGTCTAACGGCCGTAGATCGATTCACTCGATGGCCGGAAGCAGTGCCGATAGAAAACATCACGGCAGAAACCGTTGCGAAGGCATTGCTTTCAACATGGATATCCCGGTTTGGCTGTCCTACAGACATAATCACTGATCGCGGAGCACAGTTCCAATCAGCATTGTTCCAGTGTCTGTCTAAGCTGGCTGGTTTCGATCATAAACGCACGACTGCTTACCATCCAGCATGCAATGGCCTGGTTGAAAGGTTTCACCGGCAACTTAAAGCTGCGATAGTATGTCATGCAAATGATCGATGGACGGAATCCTTGCCGTGGGTGTTATTAGGCGTTAGAACTGCCTTTAAGGAAGATCTCCAAGCTTCCTCAGCGGAGTTAGTTTACGGCGAGTCGTTGAGACTTCCCGGCGAGTTTTTTGAGCCCACCGTCAGCGGCACTACTGACGTTTCGGAATATACCGCAAGGCTCAGGAATTTTACCGAGAAATTACGACCCGTGCCAACCTCCCGCCATTGTAAGCCCAAGGTGTTTATTTACAAGGAACTTGAAACCTGTGAACACGTTTTCCTGCGTGAAGACGCTTCACGAGGTTCTCTCCAACCTGCATATACCGGGCCACACAAAGTTCTCGCTAGAGGAGAGAAAGTATTTAAAATTCTCCTCAAGAATAAAGAGGCAACAGTCTCGATTGACCGCCTTAAGCCGGCCTTCATACTGTCTGTCTCCAATGAAGTTCCCTCGCCAGAAGTCCCAAATGATTATGTGACTCGTTCTGGCCGTCGAGTTAGATTTCCTGACTTGTATCGCCCTTGACGGTCTCTGGAGGGGGGTGATGTAGGCAACCTTCCTACTCATTTTCATTCTCATTCATTCAATCATTGTATTATAGTTTCATACGATAAATGCCAGTTGGTCGATGTCGATAGTCGACATCAGTTACCAACTCGCACCGCAGCACTAATGTCGCGGTGCAAAGGAGGTTTCATACGGAGGCGCACACTGGCCTCCGCAGAAAAAGAAAGATGTGTAGTCAGAGTGACATGACATTCGATGTCAAGATTTTCATTGCAATACTGCTCGCTATTTTATTGTTTAATTTCTTTATTATTTACTAGCGTTTTGCATGTATATATTTCATCCTTTACCCTGTGTATATAGTGCCTGTCTCATCGCTAATGTAATATACTCCATCGTCAGTTCCTGTGTGTTTTACATCTCCACCTATTCCTGCTACTCCTTCTATCTACCCGAGCATCTGAAGGTAATATAGGGACCTATACCCGCGTGATCTATACGGGCACCCATGACCCTAAATGTGTATATTCTTTAGATCTCTTTGAAATACTTAAAATATCTTTCCGATAGCAAACTTTCATGTCGACAATATTTTGCTGCTATCATTATGCAAACAGTACCGTAAACTACAGCGCCATGTTTTTTTTATCAAACGAACTAGAATAACTGGTGGTGTGTGTTCCTTATTTTCTATTTTTCTGTTAGTATATTCACTACAATTTGTTCGGACGTGCGGCCATCTTGATGAAATATGCGTCCGGAGCCGCGGACTTTAACTAGTTAATTATAAAAGCGGTCGGCGATTCGCATGTACGTACGGCGTTAGTGGTAAATTATGAGCGGTAATTTACCATCGTGCATTCTACAGGGTCGGATCTAGAGCTTTAGATACTTGGGGGGGTACGTGCTCTATGTTATTTTTAAATAGACAACGGACATTACCTTATTTTGTATCATGTTTTGAACTTTATGGATCCGTATTAGAAATTCAAGATGCAATTACAAGGTCCCTAAATAGAATACAGCTCAAATGTCGAGTAATAATAAATTATGTTTCATTTTGTACTATTTAATTAGTTCAAAAGTGGTTAAATTTGAAATAGTTATGTTGTTCACTAACACAGAACGTGAGTATTGATACCGCCCCCTTAGGTACTTCCTCACTGAATCCATCCCTGGCGTGCGTTGCGGAGAATTGCAGAACATTTCACTGAAAAATGAAACAGCTGAACGTAGCAGCTGCCAGTATTAAGTTACCTAGTCATTTTTAGATGAAACAACTTTTTGCTGCAGCGATCTGTCTTCGTGTCAGTCAGCTCAACGAGGTTGGGTGTTAGAAATATATCGAAATAGTCAATAAAAAACGGCCAAGTGCGAATTGGACTCCCGCACGAAGGGTTCCGTACAATAAAAACTTCCAAAAAACACGTTTGCCGTATGGGAGCCCCTGGAATACTTATTTTATTCTGTTTTTTAGTATTTGTTGTTATAAGGGCAACAGAAATACATCATCAGTTTGAAAATTGCTACTGTTTGAGCACCTTCTTGGCACCATACCAATTTCTATTAGATTATTAGTTTTCAGCGAAATCCTGAAGCGGAATTTATTAACCCATTCCGCGTAGGCCGCGCAAAATAGACCGGTTTTTGTATTTAATTCCGCTCCTCACTAGGCTGTAAACTCGTCGGAGGGAAGTTATTGACGTGGTGGTGGCACCATTCAAAGCAATACAAAATAGTGTTGAAATTTTGAGCTATTTATGTTAGAAGTGAATGTTAATTTGACTCATTAATCTCTCGATTATTTGGTGTTAATATTTTGATTGTTGAAGTTTTGACTGTTAAAATTAATTATCCCAGCCAGCCATGAGTTTTATTGCTTAATAAACATGAGTAGGTCCATAGTGCGCTGTATGTCTCACATATCATAACTTTCTGGAAAACTTGGGAAATTCCTCCAACAGTTGTAGCTTACGCCCTTTTTCCCATTAAAAGGAAGTACCTACACAGTAGATAAGTACGTGACAAAAACTCGAAACTTGTTGTCAGATATAGGTAGGTGGGTAGGTAGTTACAGTAGGTGGTGGTGGGTAGATGGAGGTTGTTCGCCTCTCTTCGCTTGGATTGGAAGTCAAAACACTTTTTTTATAACAAACTCCGCTTCTTATTTCAATTATTATTCACGCCAAACACCAAAGAATGTAAATACAAGGCTAAAGCCCAGTTTACCTTACTTTTTATGAATAATTCTTGAATTTTACCGCCGCCGAATATATGTTAATCTTCTTTTTGGGTTGTATAATGAATGTGCAGAACTCTTGGTGAAGTTAAAGCGCCCGGAACAGAGTGTTTCCATTAATTTCTTTTTTTTTGCAAAAAGGTTTACTACACCTGCAATTGTAAGCGCGGGCTGATTAAAACGCCATACAGTTTTTTAAATGTTGATGATACCTGGCAGTTGCAGTTTTTAAGTGGAGAACAAAAGTATAAGTGATGAGGATTGCTCCCCCCCCCCTTTTTTAGGTGACAAAGCTGAAACTGATGTAAATTCCTACTAGTATATTAAATTATTGTTCAATCCTGCAAATTTTATTATGCATACGCGAAAACTATTAGTAATGTGTTGTATGTTATCACCTAGCTTTTAAAATACATAACGGATCTAACTTAAGTTTATAATTCCTGCAGAACCTTTCTAGATAGGTCGTAGAATATATACTATAGGTAATATAATTTTTACTATTGATCATACGGGTGAAGTCGAGTGAAGTGACGTACCACCAGTTTCTGAAACGTCAGTCAACTTTGACAACAGATTAATTCTGTTGCCATCCTTGTCATATGTTTATAGTCAGATAGAGGCAACGATAGTTTTAATCTACTGTCAAAGTCAACAAACGTTCTAGAAACCGGGGGGTAGTCAGTGTATGATATTTTTAAGTACGACTTGTATCTGTAACTTTATTGCTTAGACCAACCCCCGGTTTCTAGAACGTGTGTTGGCTTTGACAGAAGATTAAAACTATCGTTGCCTCTATCTGACTATAAACAAATGACAAGGATGGCAATATAATTAATCTGTAGTCAAAGTTGACTGACGTTTCAGAAACTGGAGGTAATACAAAGTTTCTGCACCTGACAGAATTGCATTGTTTCCGTACGCGCATGCATGACACTATTACATGGCACATAAATGACATGGCACATGTATGACAATAGTGTATGCATGCATAGGTTGCAAAAAATATGAGAGTATGATCAACACCGCACATATTATGATGTGAAAATCGAGACGTCAATAACGAAAAAGTCTCGTAACAGTCACGAGTCTCGTCCGAGAATTTGAAGTACATTAATATAGAAAGCACGAATCCTTTTAGGGGCGCAATTCTGACTCGGTTATGTTATTCTCGCCGTTTCCAAAAGACGTGACAAGTCGAAAAGAGACAAACCAAATATAAGCCAGACCAAAGTCTTTACACGCGTCACTTATTACACCAAAATTTTAAGACAATACGGCACAAAATACTATCGAATATCGAGATTTTTCCTCATTTCCGATATAATAAGGCAACAAAAAAATTTACTGGAAAAAAATGTACCTAGTCTAACCAGCGATTATTTAGTTTGTATCTCAATTAAAATTTGTCATAACTTTATACCCGTAAAGATTTGCCATCTCTTACCAAACAAAATATTTGTTAGTTCAAATTCTAATACAGCTAGATAACAGCAGTACGCAATAGTGCGTGACACTACGTTGCGACGTACGTGACAAGCGTGACACAGAGTACACTTCGCGTAATATTCTTATGTATATGGGGTTTATCCCGCAAACAGAGCCGGCCCCTCTCTAGGATACGGCGGGAGCATACTAATCTAAGGATAAGAGGCTGCATCTCAGAGAGATTTTACTGTAATGTTGGAAAGTTGTCTCAGTCGGCGTTGACAATGTGGGTTACAATATAGAAGCGAAATTTGAGTTCAAAGCTTACAAAATTCGAAGTTAGAGGTCGTTTCAGGGTGTTTTCTGCAATCTGCACTATCAAATTGATGTGTTAGGCATCCAGTCTTATGATAATATGCAATCCTAGACACCTTTCTTTTATTGCTACTTCTTTCATGTCTCACACCGATAAAAGCGACCCAATAACTTCGATCAAATGTACTTTAAATACAGTCTACCCGTCAAGCCGATATTGTTTCATTTAAAATGAACCTTAACACACTGTAATAGCGTTGTTCAAAACAAGGCATATGACGGCAATTTTGGAGCGGCGATCGGGGATCTACTCTATATTTCATTGTAGCATAATAACGAATAACGTTACGTATCTACCCACAGTAGCTGCCAATACTGACCGTAAAACTCGCGCGCAATGTAACTGCGTGTTCTTTTTTTTTTAACAGCCCGTTACCATGTACGCAATGGCACCGAATAAATCAATAGCCGTTTTCGAAAAACCAGCACCGCTGGCACAAAACATTCCTATTTCTTTGCCGATGAAAATAGCCCCACGTTGGGCGCCATATATTTATTTGCACGACAGTACACATGCTCGCCGGAAGAGGGGAAAATACGAACGGATATCGATTCTGTGCTCCGTCTATTCGATATATCGAATGGCAGTGTCATCGCAACTATCGATTGTGCAAATATGAATGTTTATGCGATGCAAATGTTTCTCCAGTGTCATCGTATTCTACGCGCTTGGCATTTTTATTCGTACCGATAGTAAAAAATGTGGAGCGCCAAGACGGGGTTGAATTTGTAATAAAAATGTATGAACTTTTTACAATTTAGTTTAATGTCCATTTTGTAAGTACTTTTCTGAAAATAATGGCTACTTAAAATAATCAATGTAAATTGAGGCGACAATGAGAGATGCCACTTTATTTGGCCAAAATTTGAAAGTAGTGTTGCATTATGATAATGTATTCTGGATTATCATAAATGAATGTTTCAAATAGATTAATAGATTAATGACTTTATGACTTCACATGTTAATGTTTAATTATAAATAATCCAATTACTTAAATACTGATATAATTTAATTGGAATTAAAATACGCCTCATCTAAAAATTTAGAAATGTTCGTGTTATTTGTTATTCCAATTATTTTAACTAGAGCATGTTTTACATAAGGTCATGTTCACCTTGTCTGGATGGTTAAACGAATGAAAGATGTACCTAACGTGAATTATGTTCTCGGTACTCACTAGATACTTCGAATAAAAACAAGCTTACATTTAAATTTAATTTGCTTTCCCTTGTTTAAGCTCGTTGAGCTTTTTGTCTAGACATTGATATTCTATGTACAAATAGTACCTAAGTAGGTGTATAAAAACATTTATTAGAGAAACCAAGAAAGAGATCTGAAAGGAACGGAATGTAATAGTTTATCAAAGCTTTTATCCATTAAAGGTCTAGGTTATAAACGAGTGCCAGTCTGTCGCAGACAACTTCCTTTTTTTATCTATTACGCTGATCTTTCAACCACTGTGGTGAGTTCAAACAACTTCTGGTGAAGATCCAAACATTGAAGTAAAACTGATGTTGGTGATAATTCAAACGGTAAGGTTGAAAGTAATATTGGTGATGATTCAAATATTGAGGCTGAAATTGATGATGATGATGTTTGAAACATTGAGGTTGAAACGAATGTTGATGATGATTTAAACACTGTGAGGACTGATTACACGATGACGCAGCCTTGCTGTTGTTTGTTCATCATAGTTTTTAGTGATGGCATTGGAATTGGCACCTAACAATAAAATATTACCCAAGAAGATCAATCGCTACACTGCAATATTTTTTTTGGTACCCAATTAATTTATTATATCATTTTGACCGAGGCATTTCAAGACTGTAGCATACGGGGCTACTACACCCACTTAATCAATGCACAATGATTTAACTGCATTCCCGGTTGAATTGTAAAGTGCACATGTTACCACTCGTCACCATCACCGCGTTACTTGAGATCATTATCTGAGGCAACCATTAAATAATTATGGTCAATGGAAGCAACAGAATTTTCGTTGTCGAGATTGTTTTCCTCTGCAGAAAGTTTTTCGTCGTCGAAATTCAAAACCAAATGTATAGCCCGACATAATACAAACGTCAAACAAACTTGATCGATGTCGAGGTTAATGTTAAACAGTTATTCACCTCAACGCCTGTTTTATTTTGCGACAAAACACAGCTCAAATATCGTGACTGACTCACATTAGGAACAGCAAAGCAGAAACTGTAAATAGGTACAGCTCACAAGACTTAATAGGCGATAGAATGTGTTAGCTCACTATGACGAATAGGAAAATTACTAGAAAGGGTCTGCAAATATGTGGAGACTTATGTTTTCTTTCACCTATCACTATAATAATTTTGATCAAGAGCAAATACTAAATCGTAAACGTTAATTCGACCTCAGTACTGTAAGATACCGCTTTTCCACAACTCTTTTTTTTTTGGTATGGATCTCTACTTAAACTTCACCTTGGATGAGCAATCCACACGTATGCAGCAATGATAACCGCCTCTAATTTTGCCTGATGAGAACAGAAATACTATGGTGTCAGCAGACTTCAACCGACGGTTTTCGCTAGCCCATGGATTGACGCAAGAGTAAGTTCATTAACATAGTTTTCGTTAAAGTCGTAGCCACTAGGTAGTGTTACGATCCAATACCTACCCACAGGCGAGGGTTCCGTGAAAGGTGGGAGCTTATAAGGCAATGGAAATATAGATAACATAAAATATACTCATATAACATATTTTATAATCTACACCTAATACCGCGGGATGCAGTGACGAACCACGAGGCGGCTCATGCTGCAGTCAATGATATTGCTGCATGGGAGATCAAAATACCTATAGTTAAAATGGGAGGCAGGAATATGAAATAGCACTCTTCGACTGAGACCTCAAATGCCAGTGCTCAAAACTTTGAGCTGGCGACTCATTTCTCCCAAGCAAAACTATAATAAAATCAAACAAAAACGAAAGTAAAAAGAGTAAAGAGTTTTGAAGAAACAGAACTAGAGCAAAATCCATTCGTAACAGTAAACGTCTATACCAAGCAAGACATTTACGAGGGCGCAGATTTAATAGGCGATGTAACGTAGGGCTTTACTACGCCGAATATTGAAATAGGCTATGAACTTGGGAATTGATGATCATCCGCTGTCGGCTGTAATGAAGATAATGGTGATTCCGGCATTGATGTACAAGAGTGTTGAGTGGTGGTAAAAGATTGCTAGTGGAAACCTACGAAACAAAAGTTAATTAATCTTTTATTCAATTTAAGTATCCACTTCGCTTGTTTGTTTATAAACAAAAGGTTGATAGGAAGCCTGTACATTTCACTTGTACTGAAAATGTTACAGTATGACCATGTATGTGTAAAAAGCTCGAGTATCCGCAGTTACAAAACTTGCTGTATTTGACGATAGTCAAAATTCTGTAATTCCTATAAGGGGTCATCCATTAATCACGTGATGTTTTTTCATCATTTTTTTAGCCCCACCCTCCTCGTTGGTGAAACGTGGTGATATTCAAGACTAACCCCTCTCCCCTCCCCACAATCACGTCTATTTTTTACAAAGAAACTTAACATTTTTAGAATATTATCTTGAAATACAGGTAGGCACTAATAAAGTATGATCTAATTTTATGCTGAAATTAAGGACCAGGGCAAAAATGACTAGACAGAAAGGTTGCAGGTTATTTTTGACTAGCAAAATAAATACACGTGATATCTTACTGCACCCCTTGCAATATCTCGTGATTTTTTCTAACCCCCCTCTCCCCCCTCAAGCCTCACGTGATCAATGGACGGCCCCTAATAAGGCAAGATATTTTCAAAAGCCTTCATGAGAGAACAATTCGGTACACGATAAAAAAAAATGTAGTGTAACTTTGTTTGCATACTCTCCGCCTCTCGGAACGTTAACGATTCTGCCGATAGAATAAATTGAGTAAAAATACTACTCGCGTACCAATGTCTCATTAAACCACATTTTTATTTTCTTCGTAAGTAACCCCATTTTCTAACGCAACAGTTCGAAATTGTCTCTGAGTCGAGATTCTTGAACGAATACGGAACGAAACGAAAAATTATTTTATTCTTTAGCGAATGTGTGGTAAACTAAATAGATTTAATGATAAATTAGTGTTGTTCGTGTTTTGTGTGCATTTTTAACTGTTGATTTAACTCGGCTGAATAGATATACTTAGTTGCAATTTTATGTTTTAACTCCAAAAGTAAGTTAGAAAAAAATTTGCTCCAATCGAAAATATCACTGGCACGTGTTTTACGCACTAGCGTTCACAGGCGTTCTTTCCCACAAACGTTCATCGGTATTGTAATTTGAACTAAAATTACACACTCCTAAAAAATAGACACAATTTTTAACTATTAAAAATGTATACCGTTACGTAGGTACACCCTATCCACGGAGTTCTGTCCAACTTCTTAATAACTCTAAACCCCCCGTAATAGTTAAAACAACTTTAACTAATTACAGCTTACCTTGTAATAATAAATGAATTGCTTTCACAGGTGATTTATAGTTTACACTTAAGATTAGATTGTAGATAGAAAAGTGTTCATTTATAACAGTATGGGGGACTACGGGACCACGTGCCGTGGTATTAAGAGGTTAAAAGTAGTTTAATGGACGATATAAACCTTAGATGCTATCTGTGCCTAACGAGGCGCGAGGTTAACTTTTTATCTATATAGTAGGTACTTAACATATTAACTTCGTATTTATTGTCAATCGAATTTATATTATGTACTCAAATTTGATCATATTTGTTGCCAATAACCTTCAGATTGTGTCATTTGTACCAAATTCATAGTTCAATTATATTAGACTATTATAATGTAATTTTTGGATTTGATTTACTACCCTTACACCTATTATAATATTGTAAAAATAGTGACAAGTGATAGTAAAAGATGTTGAATCACATTATCATTATTTAACATATCATTTATTGTGTATTTTTCTCCATGTATATTAAAGATTAGATTGTAAACAAATAAGTTAATTTAAGTTAACAAATAAGAGAGGCGTTTCGCACAACGGACGGTTCGTACCGCTCTGAACAAATCGACTCTACTAAATTTAGGTCGCTTCGCATCTAAAAATGTGGTTCGATATAGCCTTGGTTGGCCCTGCAGAATTTGCATAATATTTTTAAATACAACAGGTCAAAAAAGACGTTATTTAAGACCTATTAACCTTGAGACGTGTAGCGGGTAAGAGCTAAGCCAGACTTAGTACCTTGTATTAATTACTGCTAAGCCATGTTACACGCCACCTTGATAACATTTCATATTTCTTATGGGGATGTCGACCTGGTGTTTTACATTGTGTGATGTAAATGTGGCGGCAAGTGATATGAAAATATAAGTAACAGCAAGGTACAAAGAAGGAGCAAATACAAAATGGGCATACCCCGTTACAGTTTCCCGACAAAAATCTTTTCTCTCCGTGATCTCAAAACAATAGTAGAAATGAAATACGCAACTTAGAAACAGTAACATAAAATAGCACTATAAAGCGCGAGATCCGTTACTCTCGCCACTAGGAGCAAGTAACGCGAGAAAAATGGGACATAATTAAATTCTCGCGAGAACTCGGGACTTTATCTCGGGTTATGAAAATCATATTTTACGCGTAAGTTATGGCCGCTTTATATCATGTAGTATGTAGTTGTAGCATAGTTTTACAACTGCAAGAAAGTTGTCACTTCACAAACAAAGAGCTGAAATAGTAGACAAAATAATAACGCATAAAAAACTGTCGTTTTGAACACAGTTACTTTAAACTAATTATTTTAAAAAACTGAGTAGCACTTTAGATGTAATTGTGAAGAAGTTACGTTACTTTTTGATTCAATCGAGAAAGATGAATGAATATCACATGATAAAATTAAATTAAATCGCGAAGAAAACATCTAACATCAGACACAAAACTTTCTTACCCATAAAACTTCGCTCGCTGCCTCCCCTACCTCCCCTATAATAATGTATCTTTATCCAATAAATGCTTCCAAGGTGAATCTTATCCACTTAACTTTTTATGGCTTTGACAAAAACTGCCTATACAGCGACCGAAAGTTCTCAGAAACGCGAGCGTTCAATAAGTTTATAAGATTAACTTTTAAGAGCAAAAGACCGGATGTTAAGAGAGGAACTTTTAAGACTTTTAAGATATTAATTCGCTGATCGTTATGTTGTTAAACTGTGTCAAGTTGAAGACGATACGCCTGAGGGAATGCGATTTTTAGTGAGCTGAAAATTTGCAAGAGATGAGAAGGATGGGGAAAGCTGAGTAAAGTGGTATAGTTAAGGTGGAATAAGAGATGTTGGTCGATGTTGAACGTGCCACATATTACCCCCTAGTGTGAGTTTTACGAGCTCGACATAATACGCGTGAACTAGCGCTTTGTATGAAGAATTTTCGTTCATAAACGCGCCGGTAGGGGCGCTGTACAGGATCTTCATACAAAAGCCCTAGTTAACGCGTACTATGTCGAGCTCGTAATAACTCACACTAGGGGTACTGATGGTAGAAGATGATGCGGTATCTTATGTTAATCCATACCGTAGTATGTAAAAAAAAATGTAAATGAACCCCATTTGTTTTGCTTGTTTTTCTTCTTAGACGGACGTATTTCTTATACTGGCTTCCAACATCCTCAGTAACTTACCGTTACGACTTTTCTGAGACACTGGTAGAATCAGCTGTCTAAGTAGGTAAGTATATTTTTCTAGCCAAGATTCAACATAATATATGAAAGAGAAAACACCTTTTCTTTTCAAACCATAGTTAACAGAAGTAAATACTTAGTTGCTGGCAAGTTCAAAGTTTTATTATTGGAACTACAAGCGCCTCGCGGTTTCACCTGCGTTAACTACTATCCCGTGGGAACCGTTAATTTTCACAGTATAAAAAGTAGCCTATGTCAATCGGGGATAGTGTAGCTTCCCAACAGTGAAATAATTTTTCAAATCGATTTAGTAATCTCAGAGCCTATTCGATACAAATAAACAAACAATCCAATCTTTCCTCTCTATAATATTAGTATAGATATAGATAAAGCCATACTTATGTCAACGGAACCAACATGAACAAATTGAAAATTTTCAATTTAAAACCGACTGTCCCCAAACTTTCCTCCTAACTTATTGGCTGTAATTCTCTGGGCGGCAGTACGACCACATTTATTATATACATATATATACAAGTATGCGAAATTTCAATTTATTTTACTGCCAGGGCAGGTATGGGACGGACAGACGGATCGCTTCATAAGTTTTTTAGTGGGCCGTTACACAGTTGAATAATGAAGTGAGTACCTTAGGTCGACGCTTCTGGGAGTTGCACTTTATATGGCTAGTGCTGAAAGTAAATAAAATGATGTGAAACTTATTTTATTCGTATATTTAACTCATACTAAATATTACGACGCTGACACTGACGATGCTGACCCTGACGTCGATGCTGACGATGCTGACCCTGACGTCGATGCTGACGATGCTGATGCTGACGATGCTGACCCTGACGTCGATGCTGACGATGCTGATGCTTACGCCGTGGTCACTAACGACGGTCGGTTGGTGCTACCCGTGCGAAACTGGGGTGAGTTTCTAGTACTTTAGCCAAGTGCCATGCTCACAAACATATTAAATAATTTTATAAAGGTTATCATTTTTATTGTCAGTAGAATATTCGACGACATTGTATCATTACTGATCAATTTTGTATCATTTTTTATACTACCTATTAATACTATCATGTCCGATGGACAGAAGGTACATTTTAATAAGAAGACACAAAACATAAAGCTCTTACATAGAACGCCCAACTAGTCGCGACTGTCACAACTTTAAATGTAACCAACTTTTGTTCCTCATATCACTGCGACCCCAAAGCGACCCCAAACTATGCTTTGTCCTGTAAACATTTAAATTAATTTTCCCTCAATAAGCCTTTCATAATTCCATGTTACATTACTGATGTACTGTGTCCCGTAACCCACAACGAAATGAGTTAACTGATCCCTTACGATCGGACAGTAAAACAGAAGTAAAAACTTATTGCAATCTGCGACATGTGACATTGTTGGCCTCCGAATGGCGATAGGATGTGGCAGTGGCACGTGCATCTGACATTAAAGAGGACTTGGTACGCAAAAGCTGTAAATACCAAGTTATTCCATTTCGCTTTAGTATTGAATCCCACTTCTGATAAATGCGGGTAGCTCCGAGGATTTCTTCCAGATCGTTCGATGGGAAATTGGGAATGTACCGCGTGTTTAAATTACATGGCCCAAGTTAGCCATACAAGTTAGGCCCTTAATAGTGCAAAAATCCTAAAACTTCCTTGTAAAAAAAATTCGCTTTCCAAGGTGCGCTAGGTTAACTAACCTACTTTGGGCCGTCCAACTTTCTACTAGGACCTTACAAAATTAATCGAAGTTAGGATATGTTCAAAACAAATGATTAAAACATGAAAACGAAAGTAAAAAATACAAATATTGAAAGTTAAACGTAATAACAGTACCAACTCGAAGAAATACGGCTTGTGTCGCGATTCACTGGGCACTATTAGTTTTAAAGGAAATGTATGTTCAGCTGTCTTCTAGAGGAAATTATATTGTTTGTTTGTTCTTCCGAGAAATATGGTAGTTTTGTTCAGTGAATGAATTATTTTATAGGTTTAATAGGATTATGTGAAATACTGGATAAAAAAACGTGACATTGTTGTTTTTATTTTTTGTCAAGTTGGTCCCGTCATCAACTTTCTCATCTTGATCTTAAGTAATAAATCGATACAGGCATTATAATAATCATTTCAAAGAATATATGAAACTAGTGACATAAGAAAAAACTGTTGAAATAAAGCATGAAAAAACAAAAGGCCAAGAAAACGTCTGTGGTTTCGTAAGTCGGTAGTAATCTTTAGGCAATTCGTAGAGGAAAAATTCTGATACGCCCACCACCGAAATGACATTTAAAGAACGCCTACGACTGACATAAAACACTTTTATATCGTACTGAACATACACTACAAGCACTTAAGCTATATAATTTTAATGTCCCACGTAACGATATGCCCACACTGCGATCTTTTCGTCAGTACACGCGTAATGAATAATGCATCGAGCTGCGACCCTGAGCTAAGCTCATCAACTGGGACGTGTCCCATTCAAATATGGGACACACGGGCCGGGATCGTGGCGAATGTTGGTTTTATCTCACGTTTGTAAAGACAGATGGTTTTCAAATGTAACGTATAATTTGGGCGGCGTTACGGGCGTGCACACATTTTTGAGCCATGTTTACTAAAGGGGTGTAATTCGCATTTTGATTAATATTACCTTATTGTTTTGACAAAATTTCACTGACTGAAATGACGAGGTGTGAGGATATTGACGAGGTAAATAAAGGATATAGTGCGTCAAGGACCTTTTGGCGCGTGAGTGCCATTGCATCCCTGGCTTTGTAGTCACAGATTTGTATCCAATTAATGTTAGTGTTACAAGATGACAGCGTTAGTTCCGATTTTGCCACGCGCCAATAGAACCTTGTCGGGCTATATCCTTTTACCTCGCCATATTCGCGTAGTTCGTCGTTTCAGCCAATCACGGTCGTACCACAAAATATTTAAACCAGAGTTAAACTGATGAGATGATATATTCTCCACAAATTGAAGTCTCACCTTCTCTTTTTCTAACTCGACAACAAATTTACGGGTAAAATAATTAGTAAAGCCAGGATTGAGTAAGAAAACGCGAGTGATAGACGTCGATTTTGTCGAACGACATTTTACTCGTAGAAACCTCTGTTTAACTCTGGTATAATCTTTTGTGGTAAGACGGTAAACAAACAAACCGTCCACACAAACCAGCTCGGAGAGGAGAGTAGATTTTTATCACGTTTAAAACCAGAGCTTTTAATTATTGCGATAAAGTTTATTTGTACATGTCACTCTTTTATTATAGAATTACTGATGGTTGCTAACACACTTCGAAAAAGAAAATAGAAATATTGATGTACCACTTTAATTGTGATCACAGAAGAATATTTACGGCTTTGTGGACTGAATTAAAATGTTTATAGCGTCTTCAGTGCTCTGCCTTAGATCTCCGTGTGTTAAAACAACAAAAGCAGCCTCGAACCGTCACCGAGCCGTCTGTCATCTCAACTGCCGTCTCATTTCGCGGACCAGCGAGTCTATTTCTTCAGATCCGACGTTATTCCCTCTAGCTTCCGGCGATGGTGACACCCGTTGTACATCAACTTATGCAAACAATACTAATACGTATATACTTAGTACGTATACTTATACGTACTATACTTAGTACGTAATAGCGGAGTGGGATACTAAACTTCAACACTCAGAACGTCAAAGTATAAAATGTCAACACCAAGTATTCGACGGTTTAATTTATACTTAAATAACCAAATAACATTCGCTTATGCAGGAGTATATAAGTATTTTGTTGCGCAAATCCCGGTGCTAATTATTAATTAATATAGCCACCATTTCTGTTTACTCAAGAAACATATTAAAACAAACACAAAATTAAAACTAAGTAAACCCAATCTAATAACCAATGGGCAACGTTCCCAAAATGCTGGCGGCATTGCCACGTTGTATCGCAATGCTTAATTTTTGACCAAAATATAGGCCAGCATTTAGGTCACGTGTGGCTTCGACCAGACGCCCTGATAGGCCTTTAAAAATTTTGTGGGTCCCCATGGCCCCTGCGTTTTGACCCCAAAAGGCACACACACCAATTTCTAATTAACTTATGATAAATAATTATGGTTTATCAATATTATACATACACAACAAATTATGAAAATTATGTTTCTATTACACTTTGATGTTAAGTTGAACTTAAAGCTGCGATAAACTCTAAGTAGAGTATGTAGGTACATCACACATATTTTTTATAAATCAGTGAACGAGATTTTGTAACTTTTCATGATCATTTATTAATAAAACATCTAGGTACGATGGTACCAGTTGGAACTCCCCGTGCATTACCCAAATTGCTGCAGTATCGAACGACTGACGAGTCGATCCCTAGAGATTCGGACGATCGATGCCACTGGCAACCCCGGCTGGCAATCCAAGGCTGGATAAAAGTGCATTGAACGATAAATCTTTTTCATTGCAGCAATTCGATTTAAACCGAGTTTGATTGACAGCTGTCAGGCAAACTTCAACGTTCGCCATTGTTGATCGCAGTGGCACCTTGTGCGCTTTGCAACTCAACTATACCGGGTTCGAACCTCGCCCCCGCACCAATGATTACAGGTCGTAAGTTGAGTATGTACGGATATCCATCGCTCCGTGCTTGTGGCACGTTACGTTGCCGTTCCTGATGGTGCCAGTTGTCAGAGGCTCTTTGACGGCCTGACAAACTCTGACACCGAAGGCCAAAGAACAAACAACCGCAGAAAACATGTGGCTTTAGCCATTGACATTAATTTCACTCAAAGCCGCGACCGTCGTTAAGTATCCAGTACGCAACGCCGGCCGTAAAGTAAAATAACTACCCATATAAAACGTTCGCTACATTATGGAACGCCACCTACCAAAACATTCGGCGAATAATGTTAATAATCGTTGTCAAACGTTCAATGCAAAATACATAGTAAGTACAAACGCAACAATAAAAAGGTAAATAAAAAAATTGAGGTAAACTTACGCACATTATTTGTAGTGAATTGTACTAATTCTGTTACATAAAGGGCGACTTGCACGAACTCATTAGCTGAATCTTTAATATACAAAACAAAGTCGTATAAGTTACACCATTAATAACTCAAGAACGGCTGAACTGATTTTAATGATCTTTGCTTTGTTAGATTCGTCTCCGTTCCGGATAACACATGCGAAAAATTTACCAATAAAACAGAAATGTGTTATATTGTAATACTTTGTCGTTATATTTTGGAAATGGCTTGACAGTTGACAGGACAACGTCACAAGGACAAGGTTATATATTTTGATATTAGTTTGTGCGTGAATTAGACCCGTTTAAATACTAATTAACATGTATTCAGTTCGCGAAAGTTTAAGAACTTCTAGGACAACGTCTGTCGGCCCAGCTAGTCTATAATAAACCCAAGTTAAACTCTAATTAAGCTTGAATGTAACTTAACGTCTTGCAAGACGTCCGTTGAGTTTTACCAGATACTTTCGGATTTTAATGCAAGTTGCCCTTGATATTTTAACATCAGTTTAAAGAATAGTTAATAATTCATATAATATAAATTATCTTTGGAACATTCGATAATCTATTCTAATATTATAAATGAGAAAGTAACACCATTACTTTGTTACCTTTTCGCAACTAGACGGCTGAACAGATGTTAACTAAATGTGGTACCTACCTAATTTAAATACTTAATGATTGAACCTTGGAAAAGAATAACTAGGTACATACGATAATTTTACCGTGATATAGCGTACCAAGTAGCGGGCAACAGCCAATCCTACTAATAATTATTATAAACGCGAAAGTTTGTAAGTATGGATGGATGTTTGTTACTCTTTCACGTAAAAACTACTGAATGGATTTTAATAAAACTTTACAATAATATAGCTTATAGATCAGAATAACACATAGGCTATAATTCATAAAGATATATCGTATATTATAAAAACGCGGGTGAAACCGCAGGGCGCAGCTAGTAATTAATAAATGTTACGGGCCTTGAAGCAAAACATTCTTTTTGTCGCACTTCTCAAACATTTGTATGTCGTTTTACCTGTATACGAATAAGGGAGATTATAGCTTAATTCCGATTATATCAGTTAATTACAACGGACGAAACTTAAAATAGACTCTGTTATCGCCTGAACTTCATTTAAGTTTCCTCGAACAATATGCTTCTACCCCTACTCCCAAGGCCCTAAGAATATCATAACGATATTCAAACCCGGGTATCTGGGGGTTACCGATAATTTCCGCAGGAATCCCGGGCTGTTTCCAGTTGTCTGGAGTTGTTTGGATTCAGTTCTATTTCCAATGTTGTTTCGTCGACTTTGTAAGCGGTCCATCAAGACACCATTTCCACTAGGTATAATCGGATCTTGGATGGTCGGTGTTTTCGTTCAAGCCCGGTACAGAATCATGAATTTTCGAATTTACATATTCTTTAAATTGCCAAAAAAAGTACCGAATAAGATATTCTATATTATATAAGATAAGATAAGATATAGATAAGTTATACTTATATTATATAAGATAAGATAACAACTCTTTTTTGCACTCCAAGACGTAAAAAGAAAGTATAAATATAAAAATACAAGTAGAGGCTTATGTATATACGAATCCTAGATAAACGTCGGCGGCAACTTTGAAATGCCAAAAAACGATCAGATGTCTTAAAAAAAAACGAAAACCTTCGTTTTACAGAGTTGGTTGTTATGTCGGCCGTTGGTTTTTATGTTGAGTCACCACTTTTAATTTTAGTAGTAGTGACCGCACGTGAAAAGTACAGTGAGTCGAAAAATTGATATAATTCAAATGAATAAAGAATATAAATGAATCTAAAAAGTACAACTGTAACGTTATTTCCATTAGATATTAAATTAATATGTAGTTGTGTACACTATGGCTTATTTACAGCATAAAACCAATTTTCCACTAGTTTCAAAGCCTAGTAAAATAAACGTTAGAGCGTCGATGACCGTTAAAGCTAGTGCCTAACTTTTATGAACGAATTTCGGGTAATAATGGAGAACAGATTGTTTTAGGCGGCCTGGAAAACTATTATTAGGCTTTCAAAAGGGTTTAAACTAATATTCGATGGTTATTTTATGTAAACACATTTTTTTTTATAACACGTAGGCACCGTGTTGCAGCGCTATTTACTACAAATTGAAAAAATAAGATAATTTGAAAATAAACTCTCGATCTTACCACAAAACATTAGACCAGATTTTAAACAGATGTTTCTTAAATTTCTTTCGACAAAATCAACGTCTTTCACTCGCGTTTTCTTACTCAATCCTGGCATACCTAATTATTTTACTTGTAAACTTCTTATTGAGTTAGAAAAATTGAGGATGAGACGTCGATTTGTGGAGAAAATATTTTGACTCATCGGTTCAACTCTGGTTGAAATCTTTTGTGGTTTGACTGTTACTCCTCCGCCAAACGCAATCACGTTAGGTTCGTTCACATTTTTCATTAAAAAAATTGCTATAAAAATGAAAGTAAAAGCGGGGCCGAAAAATCATAACAAACGAGAAAACAATCTGGCTACCCCTCCTCGGAAGACGGTAAAAATAAACCCAGCCATATAACACAAAGGCGTATAGGATTACATTACCATATCATAATACTAGAACTCCCAGAATACGCAGTGGGAACAGTAGAAAACAGTATCTTGGTAGGGCTTACGAATTAACTATATTCTAGTAATCTATGGTGTGGCCCGCTATCCCCATTGCGAATATCAAAATATTATTTTCATATGAGACAAATAAAAACTATACCATGTCATTCTACAGGGACCTAACTTTCTCTATAAAAACAAACATGGAAAGAAAATGAGACCCCTTTGCATGTATATTATATTATTTATATGCGTAATAGAATATTAATATGGATGCCTCTGATGAACCATCAAAAATATCGAATTTTAAGAGTATAATTCTTACAATATTAAAAACCGCTAAAAAGGCGCTTTATATTTCCTATATTGGAGCAATAGATCTAGCGATGAAAGCGCTAAGTTAAGTAAGTAAGCTAGTTAAGGTAACACTGCGTGTGATCTCAAGTACAAGCTTACGTACTGTTTCGAATAGAGTACAGCAAAAAAACTCCCTTTAGTAATACCATAATGGTAACCTTTCCCAAAATTATTCGTAACGTTTTTAATAGACTTCCCCCTATGTTGTTAAACGATTATGCTTAGGTAATGCCTTAAATAACGTTTATGGTTCCTTCCACGTCTACCTGCGGTCTCGCTTAAATCTTTTTGGGGTTGGTAATGCTGGCTTAGTGACCTTAATCCATTATTCCTGTGAAAAAAGGATGAAACTTTCGGCTTTTTCTCTTTGAAAACATGTCTATATCTTGCTGGTATTACGAGCAAAGCCGCTGGTTTGCTATGTGAAGTAATTTTGTAATTTTGTGTTAGTCATACATCGTTTATAGGTTGTTAAGAAAGTTTTATAATACAATTGTACTTTCAACTAAGTATATTTCGTAATTGTACGGCTTTTCACGGTTTTACATCAATTTCCTGTAAAATTTTCGTTAACTTGAAAGGTTATATTGTTTACAGAACCTTGAACTTTAAACCTCTTGTCTGTTCCCAGTTAAAACAATACAAAAGTCATTAACTACGCAACGGATAGCTCTAATTTAATGTCAAACTTTAGCAAACTTTTCGTTTACGCTACAAAGTTTCAAATTTTTTTTCTCCCTAAAATTGTCGTCCTTTAAACCTTAATTATCAAAGCGGCAATTTAGCAAAATCTTAACTAACCTCATTACACCCATATCAGGCCCTTAACAAGGAAGATTTAAAATTACTTGGGAAATTCCCTGGGAAGTTAGCTGGTTACCCCCAAATTGGACCGTTATCTCTAGACCTTGGATCTGATAACACCATGATCATGAAGTCAGTGCCTAATCTTACAAGATTGTCGACAATTTGCAATTACGGTAGGGTTGACAAATTTGCATGTGTTATGTACTAAAGCAAATCCAGAATATCGTGATATCTACATCGGTCGCTTTGTTGACTTCGAGCGTACATGTTGCACATTTAATTTCTAATAATTTTACAACTACTTGTTTAGAGCAAAACCTTTTTATTTTACATTTTATGTGATCCACCAACCCGTATGGCCTTATGCATCTCTCGAAATTGACATCCGTGCTCATCAGTAGGCGGATAAAGGTCGTGATGATGATCATATAGCTCCAGGTCCAGATCCAGGATCGTATATGCGTACCAACCATAAGCGTTGAGATGCACAGCGCTGAGCTAGGCACAAACCCAATAAGTAACATCATTTATTGTAAATAGGCACTAAAATCGCACTTTAACAAGTCAAACACTTCAATCTAATTAACAAATAGAACCATAAAAGAAAACATAATATAATTGATTGATTATGGGTTAAGTTTGAAAAAGAATGTTTCCACTGCACTGATCCAAGATTGAATCTCGGACAGGAAAAGGAAACTCCGTTGACTCTACCAGTGCTTTAGAATACGCCCGTTAGAGAAGACAGCATCAAGAAACTCTACTTTGTTCTTTTAATTTTTTCTAATCACAGTATTTACATTAATATAAAATAATCATAAAAAAAATAATCATAATATTTATAATTCACGTATGTTATTACTATCGAAGAAGCTAGCGTACTGTAATCTATTGGTGTTGTTGAATCAAATACTCGCTGCGATCTGATCCCTAAGTTTTAGGGATGGCGGTTTCAACTAATGCAAATGTTTATCGCTAGGTAGCATTACAGGATAAGGTAGGAAAGTTTGATCGCATTACGGATAGGGACAATAGTCGTGTTACGATTAAAAGACCAGCAATAGTAACAGGTGAAGCAGTTACTGGAATTGTCACTTACAAAGAGGGAAAAAGAAGTTCTAAGGGCTGTAAGGATAATTCTTTTCTATTACTACTGGGGTCGGGAAACAAGATTAGATCACCAGGGCATAACAACAAAAGATAAGGGAGTGTCGGTTGTTAACGTTTAGTGTTGGTTTTTATACCGTGTTTGATGTTACGCGATCAAGACGGTCGCTTGATGGTAATACGCAACTTACTCCATCTCCTTTTCAGTTTCGTACAACGAGACGTACTGAAACACGGCATCTGTATAGTTGACATTCCTTCAACACGCACAAAGCGATATGTATTCACTTTTGTCATCGGAACAGCTAAGGAATGGAACATTTAATTGTTATCTATGTTTCCCGAAACTATAATCTGGGAGTGTCCTTAATATGAAATGGAAGTCAAATCATTGCATATTCGCAATTAAAATATAATGCTTCTCAAAACTATTACCGTCTCACCACAAAAGTTTAGACCAGAGTTAAACAGATGTTTCTAAAATTTCGTTCGACAAAATCGTCGACACTCATTCGCGTTTTTTTACTCAATCCTGGCATTCGTACTTATTTTACTTGTGAATTAGTTATTGAGTTACAAAAGGCGAGGGTTAGACGTCGATTTGTGGAGAATCATCATATTGACACATCAGTTTAACTCTGGTTTAAATATTTTGTGTTAAGACCGTTACTGTCCCATCTACAATTACATTTAGTTGGCGGTGAGTTCGCACAGTGAAGCGAGAGGGTCGATTCTCGGGCAGGTCAAATATTTGTGTAACACAAAGTATTTGCTCAGTTTTGGTATTTGCGGGGCCATGGTCGAACATGGAGAACATATTCATATTGCACATTACACCCGAGCCTATGGAAACATTATCCGATACAGGAATCATGGGGCGTAAGAAGCACCAAGAAGTCAAAGAGCTTGCTACAAAAATATAGTTAAATGCTTCATGGCACTGAAATATCAACAAGCCCTAACTTCCGGTCCAACCTTTGAATAATCTACTCGTAAATCTGCTGACATTGACAATGAAACTGAGCCTCAAATCTTCCCACACCATTATCCTAAGTTCCCAGATAAATCCCATAAAAGCCCCAGTATCAACAATGCAAAGCAGTAAACAACAGACGGGTTCGAAAATCCGAAAATTCCCACCGTCACCCCTTCATCCCCTCCCCCCCCCCTCCCTCCTACCCTTACTGACCCCCATTAAACCACTCGACGAGGGGAAAAACTACGTAAACATGGAATAGTGGGCGCAGGCCTCGGATTCCAAGGCAGTCCCTTCGTCAAATTATTTACGCATAGGGATGAAACCATTTGTCGTAACAATATCGATATATTACGAAACATGAATATTTTAGAGAGATCGGAGTAATAATAACACACAATAATAATACACAGTAATAATAAAAATCAGTAAAACAAATGTAGCCGTGTGATGACGACAGAGAAGAATCCATATCTATGCCTGTGGGGTATCGTACATGAATAAGGTAATTTAGTGGATTCTAATAACCTACTACTCCATCCACCAAGCCGCATTCGGCGAGGTTGGTAGACCCCTTACACCACAGTTTGCGGTACGGCCTAGGTGCCAACGCCGTCGATTTTTAGGCTGCTAGTGATCATGATGACTTCATGGGTCATAGAACAACCATACTTAACACGTCTGACACAATAGCAAAACACTAAGTACGTAGTATGAAACGTTTCTCGCTCAGTTATGTGAAGCAAGCGACTTTGTTTTCTATAACAAACTTAATTATATTATACTTAACAACGTAAAAATTTCGATAGTTTAGAAAACTATTTCTGTGGCAACTTTTCCCAGTATCAGCTTTATATAGATCCAGGGCAGATTGTATTTTTTTTTTTTTTTTGTTTAATTATGGCTTCGCACGGTTTGTGCATATAGCCAGTGTCAAGTATTATAATAATAACGTAAGTACATAATATTTTTATTTTCACATTAGGAAAGTAATAGCTTTAAAGCAATCCTCGTGGTCAAGTAGTCAAGTCAATTATTTACATAGTCAAAGTCACGATTCAGTAAAGTGGTGGATGCTTTACTGAAACTTCCTGGGAGTTTTGGAAAAAATACGAAATGACACGCTTTTTGAGTTTGTATCATTCGCCCACACTCGTGCACGTTAACGAACACTTAATGGTTAATATTCCACCAATATTACACATTAACACTCGAAGAAACACAAGTTTAAGAAAATAACACAAAACCAACAACGTCTCACTATCGTATTCCCGCCAAAACCTCAGATTGTATTAAATAATATCGACTCGCATATATTATGACCTGCCAGCCCTACGACACACGATCAAGGAGGTTCGACCTTTTTACCTCTACGTGTGAAAAGACCTTTCGAATAGTGCTTTGACATTTGTTTGCATTTTTACGATGTGAAAAATAGACCTCGCGTGACTCGCCCTCACAGATTTATTGCAAGCAAAAATTCGGCAATGAACTGTCCGAAATAACGACCGACATGCGTGAACGGTGACCTTTTAGATGTTTTTATTGTGTCTTTTTTAACCGGAATAGGATGTTTCGTTGGTGTCAGTTTATCACTTTTACCTGTGAACTTTATTGTCGCCATAAATTATGATTATAAAAATAAGGCAGAAGTCACTGCAAGGCAAGATTTCTCTCGGCACCATGTCGCCTTTGCCTTAATAATTGTAAGATTCGTTTAAAAAATAATGTGTACCAGTTCAGTTTAAATAAACCTTCGTGGTGTTTTAATTAAAATAGCAGAATGTTTTTTTTAAACGTCATCCCAAAAAGCAATTCTATTCGTTACAATATTTCCAATTTCCATTGGTGGAAAGTCACTTTGATTGCACTCAATCCCGCCCTGTGGCCGCTTTATCTATGCTGTATTTTTGACAACCGCTCTAGCATTTTTACCCGGATCTCTCACTATTTTTATCCGGACTTTTCCTATTTTTATCCGGACTTTTCCTATTTTTTGCCGGAGTTTTCACTGATGGGATTCCGAGTGTTTGATCTGTGATTGTTTTATTTGGCGAAATGTTTTTGGAGTGATATTCTGTTAAATGGTCGGATAGGGGTCGGATTTTTGTTATTCCGTTTTAGTTTTTCTCTATTTTATTTCTTTTTTGACTACCCTTTCTTTTGATGTATCGTGATTTTTGTATTTTTTAAGTATTTCCTGTAACAATGAATGGAAATTCTTTTGGTTTTGTCTACTACTCTCTGAAGGCGAATTACTCATTTCTTTCACTGTGTTATTTTGTTACTAATTTACAGTATATATTATAATCTTAACCCGTATCAAAGATTAAGTAGGTCAACAACGTTAATTATTTATAACTAGCGCTAAAGTAACAGAGATTTACATACTACAAACTCTTTAAAACTATGAAGTTTTTTGTTCAGAATCAATAATAAAACCTTTTCAACGGAAACTTCAGTTGCTTTAAATTTATACTAAAGTTAAATCAAATGTTTTGCAGCTTCTCAAGCTGAGTCAAAGCGAGTTCTGCGGTAAAGTCGTATTTATTAAAACCCACGTCTTTATCTTACTTATCATGAACATCCCTTCAGCAACTGTTTACTGATTTTTCTTTTCAAGTGATTTGTCGCAATCGAAAAACGGCGCCGCGTATCATAGCGCAGCATTTATTTTCTAGCCGCAAAGCATACATGTGAGAGATTCTGTGTCAGTCTGTAACCAGTTGTCTCGGAAACCACTGAGCCTGAGCATACTTAATGCAGTTTTAGGTGTATGGAGAATAACTGCTGAAGCGCCTCAGGGAGACTACTACTTGAAATACAAGAAATAAACACAAAAAAGCTAAAATAAAAAGCAATTACGTTCGTGTAGTAGCTAGATATATTTCGTGGCACCCTGACTGACAAGTGGAAAAACATATTTGGAAGTATAAATGTTTTGTTTTAGTTAAAACATTGGCTTTAAATTCTACCGTTTACCGTTTTCGAGATATTAATTGACGCTTGTTGTTATTTGAGTTATCTAGAATATTAGTATTCTCTGAGCGTACACGATCTTCAAAGCAGGAATTTTGATCTGAAATTAGTTTCAAGCTTCATAAAAAGCTAGTATCAGAATAAACCTCTTTTGTCTATTTTTTATCAGTGATTTATTACTGCAGTAAACTCTAAGGTAGAAAGTAGCATTGTTTGCACTCTACTAACTGCTTGGTCGACCGTTTGTTCCCATAGCATTGACTTTGCAAAGTAAAGCGCACCATTTGTTTATACCTTTGTCTTTGGACGGAAACACGCAAAATACTTAGCGTCTTCTAACAAAGTTTTAGTGGAACTCAGGTGTTCTATAATTACAGGATTCCTGTTGTATTATTGTGTAATTGGTATGTAGGTAACTGTTTCATAAGTCAGTGCTTAACTAATGAAAGGGGTATTGGCTAATGAACGTGTCTAATTGTCGGGTACTTACTTATTTGTGTGGATCACAGTAGGTATTAATTAACTCGGAGTCTCTAAGTGGGATCATGGTCATTACAATTCCTGGTTCCGTGTATGATCGTGACGTATGATTAATTAGTATTAATTATTAAAGTGGTAGCGTACAGATCGATTTATCTACACGTTTTTAAGCAATTCTGTACAAATATAAGACATCGTATGAACGGTACCATTTGCCATTGGAGCAATATGCGGTTGGACCAGTTGAGAATACGACATAAAATTGGTGGGACCAGTTGAGAATGGTGCATCACGAATAGAACCATTTGAAAATGAAACGTATTGAAAATTTAACATCATACAATTATAGGCTTTATTGCGACATCGTGACTATTTCCAAATGGGTCGTTTTGCAAGAAACTATTCTATGACACAAGGTAAGATTCGCCGGAACTACACACACCAAGTAACAAGTAACTTTGCATTAATTCGCTCCAACTCAAACAAGGGTTTCCGCGCTCCGCAGTAATTAAGCCATCAAAATAGTATCAACCGTCCTCCACGATACTCAGAATGTTTATATTGTACAACTATTCGTGTGTATGTGTGCACCATGAAAGAGAGAGTCAAGTGGAAGTGAAAAGTGGGCGGAGCGCGCGTGCCAAACATATGACACGTAGCTCAAAACCAACGCCAGTTTTTCCATACATGATCTACGTCTGTCACACCATGAAAAATGCCTTATGTGCCGTTTTAAAGCCCATGAAAATAAAGGATATCAGTTAACACACGGTATATTTTCAAGTAAACGGCAGTTGGCTTATAAATCTTTATTGACAAAGTAACTTTCAATATTATTTTGGCGACGGCGGTTCCGATACAGGTGTGAAGTTAAGTCACTTCTATATTGTCTCTGTGTTCTGTGGTGTGTACTCTAGTTAATATCTGGTAATCTAAATAAATACGGACTGGATATTCGGGACATCCCTACTAATATTAACTAGCTAAAAACGGGTCTAATTCGGTAGTTAATATGTTTCCTGTTCGCGAAAGTTTAAGAATTCTACCCCTACTAATATTATACAAGCAAAAGTAAGTATACTCGTAACTTTGTATGACACGTCTGCTTCTTTTGGAATTGGAAGAGATAACTTTTAGCGATGAGTCCATCCATCAATATTATTATTAGCTAATGTAAAATAAAGAATTTTCTTTTCGATTCTATTATAAAAATAACCAATCGCAGCGAGGCGATTTCTCGTACAAAATAAATAACCTCGATTGTATCGCGGAACTTTAAAGGAAGGAATGGCAAGTATGTTAAATTAATTTGTTTCTACCCTTTGAGTCTTTATCTTTAGGCCAATGGTTGGGCCAAGTTCAACGCCCCGGAATAAAGTAGGGAAGTATGTACACTGTACAGCCCCTCAAGGGGCAGTAAGGCTTTGGCCGGAAGGGGCATGTTAGCCGCGTGTTGCAAGAGTTGTGGACTGTGGACTACATGCCCCATGAGACCGAGGAACATTAAGGCTCGATGGGACTGGGGCAAACGGTCCACTATGAAAAAAAATACTATAGATTAAACTGCACACGGTATGCAAATTTGATTAAAATAGGTTAAGTAGTTTAGGAGTCCATCGCGGACAAACAACGTGACGCGTAATTTATATATATTAAGAAAGATGTAATGAAGTTAAACATTTATTATTAAATAAAACAAGTTAAATTAAATAAAAAAAATGTTACTCTTTACTTCATGATGTCATAAGGAAAGTGAGACAAATTTTAGGCGTCATTTTTGTTTCTGTTCCACGATCAGCTAGAAGATTCCGGCGGACACATACAAATAATTTTTTTTGTATGATTGGTCTTACGGTGTGTCCATACTGGATTTTCATTATTATCGGATTTGAACTGTCAAGCAATTATTATTCCAAGCGTTTTAAAATACAGTCCTTAGACGTAGTTGAAGTTGTCTGTTTCAATTTGAGTTTACACGATCATAATATTTTTTTCTTTCGTAGATTTAGTATCTAAAGTATTGACATGTACAGTTATTTTTGAGGTTGATA
Source organism: Hylaea fasciaria (assembly GCA_905147375.1). NCBI lineage: Eukaryota > Metazoa > Arthropoda > Insecta > Lepidoptera > Geometridae > Hylaea > Hylaea fasciaria. The sequence goes on along the minus strand of LR990211.1, from coordinate 8,201,317 downwards.
GCTCATACTACTATTTGTATTCTGTGACTAGCTGCGCTCTGCGGTTACACGCGCGTTACATATACATAATATACAACACGATAGCTATTTGAAAGGTTGGCGTAACTTTTTTATTTATGAACCGATTGACATGAAACAAACACTAAATGTTTAGTGAAGCTTACCACAATAATATTAGTCAGAACCACATATAAATCGGATAAGCCGTTTCTGAGATGAGCGTGCGCAAACGCAGACAAACAGTCAAAAATTCTAACAGTAATTATTTTGGGTGCTACTTGCGTTGATAAAGTTCCCAATAATATTGTTTCTCATATATTTTCCATGTACAGGCAGCGACCCGTTACATTTTTATTATATGTAAAGATTGACATAATATATGCGACCGGATAAAAATGGACGTGTTCAGTTGAGCAAAGTCTAGAGCAGGATATTTCAATTTTACAATTATGAATGACATTGCAATGATATGCCCAAGCCTCGCTTTGACAATCAACCTGTAGATAGGTACAAGTATGATAATAATATTAGTTACGTCACTTACCATTTGTATGACAGCACTACGCTCAAGTGTCAAATGTGACAGATCTGTCAATTTTTATCCAGCGTGGTGTGAACGGCCCTTTATCCAATGTTGACGGCCTGTCCGTTCGCTGAGCTCGTTTAACAAAAAATTGCCGAGAAAGTTCTATAGACTCTTGTGTAGTCTATGGAGCTCCCACTGTTTTCGCACGAAACTTTTAAATTAATGCCGAAGTAAAACTTTCGGGAACTCCAGTTGCCTAATTTCGAACGAAACTGGGCAGACTTGACTTGTGCTAATATTGATTTACCGACGGCAGATATTGAATATTTTTGACTTGCTGCGCCCTGTGGCTTTGCCTGCGTTCACTGTTGATGACCGCGAATATGATGATGATGAACTACTACCTAAGATTTTTTTATCTCACTGACTACTACCGTGATTATGTTTGACCGTCTCTAAGCTAAATGGTGACAAACACGCAGAAACACGAACTATTCTTTTTTTTATTTTGCTCTCCAGCTACTCGGTTTACGGTTACGTAAACAAATAACCCTCCTTCGGCAGTCGGGTAAAAAGTGCTCGTATATTTAAAGCAATACCTTTGCTCGCTTGACATAGACAATATAGACATACATAGACAAATAAGTAGCTTTATACGGTAAGATTTTTTTACTGAAATATTTGCAGTATGGCTTTTGCCAAAACTTCAATGCTTATCAAAAAAGGTCCCTACATATTTTTCGTTAGCATACCAGTTTTAAAATACTATAAATACAGAAATAAGTAAGGTATTTACCGCTACTATAATGCGAAATAAGACACGGGACGGACGAGGAATAACACGATTATTTTTATTACATAATTTCATTTAGCAATAAGTACCTATGCTGTGGAATTTAGTACTTGTTTTTGGGCCGTACAATGAGGGTGAAATGAGGCTCAAATGAGGGTGAGGTGGGGAGCTACGGTATATACTGTCCGCCTGGGTAGCTACTTCCTATACCACTAGAGAAGAAAACATCACTAAACCCCTTTCTTCTAACCTAGTGTTATATTATGACGATGTGAACGCAGGCGGCAAGTACACTTAACCTGAAATGTGTGTTTGACATCATGTAAAATCGAGTAAAACACAAAAATTTGAAATTACTTTTATCATTGTGAGCAAGCTCTTAAAAATACTATTACACTTTTATACGTGCTGTAATCGGGTAAATTCAGGACAAAATTTAACTTACCCCAAGCGACCAAGTCGTAATGACGAATGAATCTACCGTCAAAGGAAGGAGCTATTTGTACAAGTTTAACTTAAAAGTTGCCCCTGCCACCCCGCCCTCCCCTTTTTAAGAATGCCGGGAGTCGCGATGTGATACGCAGTTTCTTTCTGCGACATTTAATATCAGCGTACCGTGAAAATGGGTACAATTTGTACTGGCATTCCTATTTCTGTGACATTGCAGCCGTGTATTCTTATCGTAGGGATTTTGACACGTTACTAGAGGAACTGTTCGTTTTACCAGAAAAGCTTAGACCAGAGTTAAACAGATGTTTCTAAAGTTGCGTTTCACAAAATAAACGGCTATCACTCGCGTTTTCTTATTCAAACCTAGCATTCGTAATAATTTTACTTGTGAATTTGTTATTGAGTTAGAAAAAGCGAGGGTTAGACGTGGGTTTGTGGAGAAAATATTTAGACTCGTCTGTTCAACTCTAGTTTAAAGCTTTTGTGGTAAGACCGAAGTGCAAGAATAATCGTTCTTAATTTTTTTTATGAATGAGATGATCAGGTATTTTTTATTGTTTATTTTATAGCAGGTATCACGTGGTTGCCCCATGAGATTGTTATTAGACTATTTATACTGATCTGTAAAAATGGTACCATTCTCATTTATTTTAGGTAAGTAAAGAGATTTTCTTCTCACTCATAATTTCTGTGTCATCCTCTGATATTAAATTTTTTCAGGCCTTACAAGGGTCTCTGATGTGGCTTAACAACAACAGTTGATGACAACTAGGACCGGAAATTTAACGTAACCTAAGCACGTAACGCAATTATGCCTAATTAGCGGTGAAAAAGTGGCGTTAGGTGCCAAAGCTCACAGCCACCATTTTTCCTAGACATCTTCGCCGATTTCACAACGACAATTTTTACTACTATTCGAGTAGGTACATACACAATGTTATGCTGTATATTTACATACTCGTACAAAGATCCCCTAACTTTACTCGTACGAACAGCACTTCCACTGCTCATTACAGTTTCACTCATTAGCGTGAGTTGAGGTGAAAATTTGCGCCACGCGAAGCAGCATAGGAACATTTCTCGCAAGTTACATGTTTTGCCGTGTTGTGTTGGATGAAGTTTGTTTACTATTATTTGGTTTTTTTTAACGTAGCCCTACACTAGGGCTTCTCCTGTGTCGTGGATACCGTTTACAGACATTATAATTTCACTACAATAGATTTATCAGTTGATCAAAGTACTTCGGTACTTCATTCAACAAACAAAACATATTTACCCAAACACAATAAAAAGCAAACACATATTACCCTTATTCATAAACATTTATTAAGCGTCACTTAGTATTGCGTAGTACAATTTTTCTGTGCGCATTTCTTATAAGCCTCACATAACTTTTTATGAATAACGGGCTTGAACTAAGTAAACCTAATCTAATAACCCGCTTCCAAAGGGTAACGTTCTCAAAATGCCACGTTGTATGGCAATGCTTAATCTTTACCCAACATAAAGGGGTTTTAAAACCGGGCATAAGAGGATCATGCAATCGGAAACACCTAATTATAATTGTATTTACCTGGCAATTATCAAAAGTAATCATTTCTTGCAGTTACAGTCACTTAAAAAAAATAACAGTTAGATACAGTAGTACCCAACTGATATGGCTTACCGATGTACCTGCGCAGAAGATGAATTTTCAAAGCGCGAGAAATGCTATTGACCGCTATTGGTCGGCAGCCACCGCCATCTTAGCGAGCTTAGAGTGAGATGGAACTAACAGCTGCAGTGTATTATGAACCTTATAATAGTGAGCTTAGGTTGATTGTAAGTTTTAAGCATTCTTTCGTTAATCTTCGGACCATACTTTCTTTTCTGCGCGAACGAAGATTCACGACGCGCCTTATAAGTTGGGTACTAGTATACCTCTGAACCCCTTTCCCTTTATCTCATTCTTCACAGTGGAAACGTAATGACCAGGAACTTTACCGAAGAACAAGAAGCAGCAAAAAAAGACGAATGAAAAAAACACTATCGTTATTCTGCTTTTGTTAATTTATCTTCCATATTTTACTGGTTAACTATTTTCGGAGACTATACTATTCCGCTAGTGAAACCGACGTCCCTTTGTCTTTAATATTTAATGAAACTCTGCAGGTTCCATTATACAGGGTGTTTCGTAAATGCTCTGCGGATTTTGCGGCCACCCAGTGTTCAATGCTCAGAAGTCAACGTCAACCTTGAAGTGATGTATGCCAGATGTCAGGGCCTTCATAAATAAGGTACAGACCTATTATACTAGTATTGTAAACTGTATGTTAAATTTGCAAGAGTGTTGCCATCATTTAAGTTATTTTAATTTAAGATAGGAAAAGATGTCCACAAATAGGCTGACTAAACAAGTTTGTAGGCAAACTTATAACTCTCTGAAAAGGCTTAGAATACAAACTCGATGCTCGAAATCTGTACCGTAAATCTCTGATTATAATTATTAGAACAAGGCCAGCCTTTTTATGAATGCTCCGAATCAGGAAATCTCTGATTAGAACCAGGTCAACCTTTTATAACAAATGGTAACGCAGTCCTGAACCACCCTGTATAATAAGCAAACAGTTTGTGAAAACTAATTTTAGTTCATTTATCGCAGATCCAGCCGCTAGAGCAAGGCTATGGTTTTAAAACCTTCAGTAAGTAAATACAATTCTAGAATGCACGTCGCTGTTAACGATAGAAAAATAATATTATTTTGTCGGTTTGTTCTTTGCTTCCTTTACGGAACATCATCTTTCTTCATCGCCTTTTTGTATGGCAACTTTGTCGGGGAGAAATGATTTTTACGGCAATATTAAGTGTTAATAAATAAACGTCATCATCATCATCATCAACCAACAGATATTCTAAATATTCCTAGCCGGTATTCTGACTCAACCCAAGTATTCGCAATTACAGATCCACATTATTTCACGGTATGAACAACAATAATCAGCCTACCGTTGTTGCCTCATAGAACTAAAATTAATTCGGATGACGCAACCCAAAATGAGTCTTACCCCCAGTTTCTGGAACGATTGTTGGCGTTGACAGTAGATTAAAACTATCGTTGTCTCTATCTGACACTAAACAAATGACAAGGATGGCAATATAATTAATTTGTTGTCAACGCTGACTGACGTTTCAGAAACTGGGGGTTAGCCTCCTGTAATAGGAGCCACGACTTAATATTACAGGTACTGTGCATCACTGAAATCCATTGATTTACGCCAACGTCCGGGTACGTCCGGGTTTTGACGTCCAGTGACCAACTTTGTAGGGCTTCTTGGGAATGTTCATTAAGTGTGCCTTGTGTGTGTAGTTAAGTGGAACTAAGTGGCACGTTTAATGTTCGTAGCGTTTGCGATGGCTATTGAACGAGCGGCGCGGTCACCTTTATTCAGGAGTAAGAGGAGCTTTTGTAAGGAATGCAGGGTAGATTAGTTGCTGTCTCTACTAGTGTGATAGGAAAGAAAGGGATGCAAAACAAGAACCATCTATACTGATGTTAGTAATAGTTCAATGGCAGCTAAACTGAATCATCGTAGTTGGTGGCCAATCCAGTCACTTTTACTCACCCGATAATCGAATGGATGATGATGATAATGAATCAAGCAATATAGTGAAACCGAAATAGCGACACAGATTTTCTATTTTGTTTGTTAAGAATTAGTATTTGTTATTTATTTTGTCATTGATTTTGATAACAATATTTATCATTTGGAAATTAGTGGTACAATATCCTTTTGATTGGTGGCAACACACGGAGATTTGAGGTGTCTATGCAATAGTCTATGGTACGAAAAATTGTGACTTGAATTATATAACGGTTAGAGATTCGAAACGTCTATGTTGAGAGCTGTGCAGAGAATAACAATAAAACCGATTAAGTTGAAGTTAATCCTTGTTTATTTTCTGAATCTTTAACAATTCAGAAGTGCGATGCAATGAACCCATTCGCATTATCGGCTGTAAGGTAAAATTGGCGATATTTTGGTAAGTTGCAAACCTCTTAATAATAAAGAATTGTGATGACCACGTGCATGAACACTGATAATAATTAAATGATTACACTTTTTATGTGCGACGAAGCGTGCTAACGCTAACTAAGTATTGTTACAACATGAAACTGTTTACATAAAATGTGTGAGGGGTGATGTTTCAATTTACCTTCCTTTTACCGAAACCTAACCTTTTACAAAGGCACCTTCGACCTTTTGCGCCGATTTTAATGACTTAGATCAGATATTAAAACGCCATTCTTAGTCATTTGCGTACACAATGTTAATGTAGTTTTGATTCAGTGAACACGATTATAAATACCACATAATTTTATTTTCTATACAGTTTTTATTTTGCTAATTATGTGAACTTAATTGTTACCATAATAAACTGCCACTCTTCTATTAGCTCTTCACGTTTTCAATAGGCAGTTGTTTTTCTTGTTTGTTTTCATACCCACCCCATGTTATTTTAACAGAAAGACGGCAATAAGTACCTGATATTACATTTAAGTGACAGGCTATTTAAACGTGTGAATGTTTCAGCAATCAGTTCATTCCTTCTTATCCCTGTGTGTTAAATATGAACCCTGATATTATACCAGAACAAATGAACGCCTCTATTACACCTGAAGGCACTCCTCCATATCGCAAATCACGTTCTCGTAGCAACCATAGGATTTTAGAAGTTCATAGACGTAGATCTCGAGTCAGGTCAAGTCACCGCCGATCCCGTCACGATGATAGCAGTTGCGGGCGGTTATCTGAATCACCACGATGCCGCGGTAGGCGTCGGAGCCACTCGCCTTCGGCACAACCACGGCGGCGGAAACGAAATGCTAGCCGGTCGCCTAGGTCATTGCGGAATAGAGAGCGAAATAGTCGTCAATCGCGGGTCAGTAACGGCACGCCTTCACGGCGACGTGATCGAGGCGCTAACCGTAGTTGTGCCCGTGGTAGTAGTAGTACTTCGTCGTCACAGGATAGGTTAGATAGATACAAAAATAAAAAACGTACCGCACGTAGCAGAAAACGATATCTTTCTGATTCAGACTCTTCTCTGTCTTCTGGTTATAATTACCGTCCTATTAAAAAGCGTCGTGGTCCACGTAATACAGATAGGTTAGCGTCAGCGACGACAGTAGAAGCTACGCTTCTAGAAAAGCTAGTCAACGCGTTGAGTGATCGGAATCCAGGTTCATCAGGGGCAGCGGTGATGCATGGCGCTCAGAACGTAATACCGGATTTCGATCCTCAGGCTAAATCACAGACAATGAAAGATTGGCTGTCCAAAATTAATGAGTCAGCGCATGTTTATGGGTGGTCAGAACGCCAAACAATATTTTACGCTTTGCCAAAATTAAAAGGGCTGGCCAAGCGCTGGTTTGATGGATTAACAAGTGTGAAATATTCTTGGGCGGAATGGCAGATAAAACTAATTGCCGCTTTTCCATGTGAGCAAAACTACGGTGACCTTCTTTCTGATATGTTGTCAAGAAAAACTCGCCGTAACGAAACCTTAGAAGAATACTACTATGATAAGGTTATGCTTATGAATAGGTGTGAACTGAAAGGAAAACAGGCCGTTGATTGTCTTACTCACGGTATTTACGATTCAAATGTAAAAATGAACGTGCAGGGTGCCAACATTCAGGAACCTGAAGAGGTTTTAAAATATTTCCGTAACATCTCGAGTAAGAATTCTGAAAGTTTTACAAAATTCATTCCTATAACTCGTGAAAGTGGCGAACAAGTGACCTCAAAGAAATTAACTGATTTTAATACTAAGAAGCCATTCGTGGTTACGTGCTATAATTGCGGCGAGACAGGTCACACTGTCTCCCGATGTCTTAAAGAGGTAATCAAATGCAAAAAGTGTCGACGTTTTGGTCACTCTGAAAAGAACTGTACAGGATTTAATAATTTTAACACTCATACTGACAAACGAGATAATATACCAACAACGGTGACATCACAGAACGTGAACGCGACGAAGAATATTCTTAATATAACAAGTAACGGGAATGGTAACGACAAGTACTTTAAGCAAATAAAGGTTAACGGTCGGCCTATGTCAAGTTTTGTTGACTTAGGGAGCCAGTGTACGTTATTGAGACAAGATTACGCGGCACAGTTAAATCTTAATATTGATAATACCGATTTGCCGACGTTGAAAGGTTTCGCTAGCGGGACTTTAGTTCCATATGGTAGGGTAACAATTACGGTGGCTCTCGACGGGTTAAACGAAAATGTAGAAGCTTACCTGGTAGAGCCGAACCTTTTGCCTGCAGACGTACTCATTGGGCAGTCCTTGACAGAACAGTCAAATGTCAGAGCATATAAAACGGATACACTTTTATTATTCTACAAAGAAGTATCCACGGATAAAGAGAAATTGCCAGTCACTGTTTCGCAAGATACAGTTGTGTCGGGGGTCCATACGGTGGAGGTTCATACGACGTCAGGCGTAAATGGATCTGTGTATTTCACTACTGATGCATGCTTACAGATAGGAAAAGAGTACATGATAGTTCCCGGAGTATACTCATTTAAAGATGGCAAAAGTTCCATAATCGTCATGAGCTTAGCTTCAGAGCCATTCAAGCTTTGTCGAAATACCTTAATCGCCCGCGCAACACTAATTTCAAATAAAGAGTTACCCGATATCCCGCAAACCGAAACGTTGGTACTAAATGTAAACAGCGTAGCAATTGACAGTTCCCCAAACACGATAACAATAGATCAACTCAGTGTTGATAATGATTTAGCTCCAAACGTAAAGGAACAGTTATGCAAATTAGTAAACTCACGTCGTGATTGTTTTGCGTTTACCTTCTTGGCATAGAATTTAAAGTAATTACTGATTGTAACGCCTTGCGCACGACCTTAACAAAGAGGGATCTTATTCCAAGAATCGCCCGGTGGTGGCTCTTGGTTCAAGAATTTTCATTCTCAATTGAATATCGCCCTGGAGCACAGTTAGCCCACGCAGATGCATTAAGTCGTAACTCAATCCCCGCCCCCGATTCAAATCGTTCTTTTGAAGCAGGCGTGACTATTCTACAAGTACAAGAAGTACACTGGTTACAATCTGTTCAATTGAGTGACCCTAGACTAAGTCACATTAAAGCTGTGCTAGATAGCAACGGCCAGGAAGCGAAGGATATACGAAACAATTATGTGTTAAAGGATAGCAAGATCTATAGAAAAGTAGATGGGCAATTACGATGGGCAGTTCCGAAAGAGGCACGTTGGAAAATTTGCCAATTATGCCACGACGAAACTGGTCATTTTTCCTATGAGAAGACATTGGAAAAGATGAAACGGGATTACTGGTTTCCAAGACTGACGCAATTTGTAAAAAAATATGTTAGAGCTTGTATTCCATGCGCTCACGCGAAACAACCCGGAGGAAAGAGACAAGGTTTCCTCCATCCCATTCCAAAGCCTAGTGGCCCTTTTCAATGTTTTCACATAGACCACCTCGGGCCGTTTGTTAAAAGTAAACGTGGAAACATGTACATTCTCGGTATCATCGATAGTTTTACTAAATTCATTATTTTGAAAGCGGTCAGAAATACAAAAACCAAAACATCGATTAATGTACTTCGGGATACTTTCGGGCTATTCGGTACCCCGCGAAGTTTGATATCAGACCGTGGCACAAGCTTCACATCGAATGATTTCAAGTCGTTCATGGAGTCATTAGGAATTAAGCACACATTGAATGCGGTTGCTACGCCGCGAGCTAATGGCCAGATCGAGCGATACAACCGCTCGATATTGGCATCGCTGGTAGCTTTATGTCACGGCGATGATGATAGGGATTGGGATCTCCATGTTAGTAAAGTTCAGTGGAGCCTTAACAATACTATCAACCAGAGCACTGGCAAAAGTCCATCTGAGATCATCTTCGGAAAGAATTCTGTAAATGAGGCTGAAGGGCATTTACATGAAATTAATCTGTCCGAAGAAATCTCCCCAGATAAAGTACAGGAAATTCGGACGGAGGTCAGTGCAAATATTGCGGTGCAACAGGATAAAATGAAGGCTCGTTATGATCGAAAAAGGTGCGCAGCCAAAGTATATAAGGTTGGTGATTTAGTAATGGCCCAAAAGAATTCTAAGACACCCGGGGAGAGTCAAAAACTCGTTCCGCCTTTTAGTGGACCCTTCCGGGTGACGGCGGTTCTGGATCACGACCGCTATGAGATTAGCAGTGTAGACGGTTATTCAAAAAAGAAGTACAAAAATGTTTTCCCCGTGGATAAAATTAAACCATGGATGAGATTTGACGAGTCCGAGTCAGAAAGTGATTATGGAGATAGTGATAATAATTAATGAGTTACAGGATCAATAAATGGTTGTAGTCTGATCGGGCCCATTGTCAGTTATTTATCGCAGATTTTACCAAATGTTGAATAGTAAGATTATTAGATTATAAAAACATGCCTCAAATGTTTTAGTTACCATTATAGTAATTAAGGTTTAAATAGTTGGTGTTCGTTCGGCTCTGGTGCACATAACCCATACCTTTCACCACTCCGTACTTGTCCTTATATGAACTGCGCAGTGGATGCCTGCTGCCTATAATACGTCGATGGGACGTGTCCTCGCCTTCGATTGATAGAGGCAGCATTGACAGCCAACTTAGCACTTCCGATCTGGAGGAGGCCGAAGCACCTGGTGTGTGCAAGCGGTACCCAGACGAACTATATTTCCCCTCTGGAGGAGGCCGAAGCACCTGGTGTGTGCAAGCGGTACCCAGACTAACTATATTTCCCCTCTGGAGGAGGCCGAAGCACCTTGTGTGTGCAAGCGGTACCCAGACGAACTATATTTACCCTCTGGAGGAGGCCGAAGCACCTTGTGTGTGCAAGCGGTACCCAGACAAGCTTTTTATTTATACTCCGGAAGAGGCCGAAGCTACTAGCACCTCCAAGGGGTACCTGGACAGCTCAACTGTTTTCGACATCGAGACTGAAGCACCTTGTGCGTGCAAGCAGTGTCAGCTGTAATATATGTACCTATTTAAAATACATGCGACCACTAACGTTATGATTTTTGTTGCGTCGTGTGTGACATTAAGTTAGTTTTGATTTCACTCAATATAATTAGTTGATTAAAAACTTTGTCACATTTTAATTTTGCTGGCACATTAAGATATGATAAAAGAAAAAGAAATTTAACAAAATTTGTATTTAGTAGGGTACTGACTATTATTTCGATAATATTATATTGAATTTGAGATAAAATAATCATTGTTCAGCTTCTTTACTTGGAATGAGGACATTCTAGCTACCAGGATGGCCGGAGAACATTAATGTAGTATTATTATGATGTACTTAATATTGAATGTATATACATACCTAAATATTGCAGTTCTGTAGTTACTTACTCTGTTTGCCGTTACATTATTAGGTACTTGCTAGTCAGTGAGGAATACCTCATGAATTTCGAAGTTTATCGTTTAGTATTAGGCCTATAATCTACCTTCACAGTATTAGTTTTGTTTAAACATAAGTACCTAAGTTATATAATGTCATATTTTAATTAGGTACCTATTTCCTTCTGTATAAACTTAATTATGACCTAACTTTTAATTTATTGTCCATGTAGCTATTTATTTTGGATAATAATATTATCGGCCCTGAGTTAGAGTCTGTTCTTTAGATTTTATGATACAAATTTGTGTCCCCACTTAATCCAGTGCCTGGGACAGACACTGATGCAGGATGGCCGACTGTTAAGAATTAGTATTTGTTATTTATTTTGTCATTGATTTTGATAACAATATTTATCATTTGGAAATTAGTGGTACAATATCCTTTTGATTGGTGGCAACACACGGAGATTTGAGGTGTCTATGCAATAGTCTATGGTACGAAAAATTGTGACTTGAATTATATAACGGTTAGAGATTCGAAACGTCTATGTTGAGAGCTGTGCAGAGAATAACAATAAAACCGATTAAGTTGAAGTTAATCCTTGTTTATTTTCTGAATCTTTAACATGTTCAAGATTAGGTTCCGTGCACGAGTGTGACCAAAAGATAAAAAAATTAAAAAAAAATAAAAACATTAAACTAATTAACATTAAAAAATCTCGTTATTTAGTGTCTTAGCTCAAAGCAGTTCTGTTTGCAGCGTTCAGAGCCTAGCTTCTTTTGTTTTGACGCTCAACTTACTCGTAAGAGCGGGCTCAGTCTACCAAAGACATACTCGTATAATAAAATTAACGAATAGGTCAACTGATCTCGCGGACTCAGTTTGGAGTGGGCTCAGTTGACGTATGAGTCATCGTCAAACTCGTCAAAGCACGAAAACATAGTAAAAATATAACCTCAAAGTTAAACTTCCCACGCTATTTCAATCATATTACATAAATATTTCAGCCTACATAATATTTCAAAGCAAAGATAACAGAGTTATTAAATCTTGTTATCTCAATTTAGTTCTAAATCTTTATAACGGCTAAACCAAAATGCAAATGTTGGTAAATCAATTATTTATCAGTCGGCTACCGCATCAATCGTGGTCGTTAAGTATTCTCCAATCCGGACTATGATTAGACTAGCTGCGCCCTGCGGTTTCACCCACTTTGGATAATATACTATATGTCTTTATTAATTGTAGCCTATGTGTTATTCTGATGCATAAGCTATATTATTGTAAAGTTTCATTAAAATCCGTTTAGTAGTTTTTACGTGAAAGAGTAACAAACATCCATCCATCCATCCATACTTACAAACTTTCGCGTTTATAATATTATAATAGGATATCCATCTGTATCCATCTTGGCGAGTTCCCAACGAGTTACGCCTATCATTCTCATAGAGATATGAATCATTGGCATAGAAAGAAAAATCATTGTCATAGAAATAACACTAATTGTCATATAAATAATTTAAAATTCTAGTTTTAGTAACAACTGCAGTTAAAACTAGAACTAGTTCCGTTTAGTTTTAAGTTTGCTTTGTCATGTGACTGCTGTGTTTCAGTAAAAATTCGAATCTACTTAAGAATAGCTGTAGTTTTGTATAATCAATTTTGTTGAAACAATCTATCTTTTGTCACCTATTGTTCCAGGACTCATAATAATCAGGCTAATTAATAAATTAGTAATTTTTTTTTAAACCATATTCTTCATAGAAGATTTTAAGGCAATTGATTAATTGTTAGCACACAGCATTTCAGGAAAACAAACAACACATCGACGACTGAAAACAAGAAGGGCGTAACCCGTTAAAAGGTCGTAACTAGACTAAGGATAAGGTAATAATCATCTTTTTTTTCTGCGTCGAATGGTCTGGGTCTTGTTGCTCTACGACGACATAAAATTATAATTTCGACCGTAGTTTGAAAAGTATGACAATTTTTTTTTGGCGTAACTACCCATAAATAGCTGAATTTCAACTTTTTAGAGATACGACGACGAGGAGTTTGTGTTTTAAATCAAAGAATAGTTATGCTGTTCTTTTTTATATGGACCACACCTGTTACGACCATTTAGAGTGATGCATTTTATGATACTTCACTGCTTACGACTCATTATGGTTTGTATTTTTGTAAGGTCAACGAATAACCTCTAAACTACTACAATTTCGTGGGTGACTAAAATTAACTTAAACCATGTTATTACAATATTACAAGAATCACCATTTTGTTCATAGGTAATTATGACGAATCATAGGTCCCGTCATTTCTGGAACACTATAGTTTTTTTTCGCTTACTCCCCAGGCAAGCTACCTCGGTCGATGCGTGGACGCCGTGATAAAAGGTTGTGTGTATTTAGCTGCAAGTTAAATCGTGTTGTGGACACGATATTCATGTTTTTCTTGTGTGAAAACAGTAGTATAGTAAAGAATAAGCTGGTTGATTCCATTTCAAACAGAACTTTCGCCCAAAATAAACCTATACCAAAATAAACTGCCAATATCGGCACAAAAGTATGCTGACCTCAAAAAACTTGTTACAAAAAAAGTCATACCATCAGCATACGTTAGTGAGTACTTGGATCTTAAGTCAACAAAACGTAAGACATTCCCAAATAAGGGCAAAATTATCCCCAGGATCATCTTGCCCTTACCGTAGGAATCATCTTGGACACCTGGGTGTACAAGATGATTATTTAGTAGTGTTTTAAAAAATATATAATTTATAATAATAGATCCAAAAATATAACATTATGAGTAGGTAAGACAACTGATAGACAGATACATTTCCTATAATTAACTCTTAACATTGCTGATTTAACTTGAATGTTGTTTAAACTACAAGCATTCCCCCTTAAGTGAATCATCTCGTACACCTTTCCCCTACTTTTTCTTGTTTGATTAGAATAAACAGCTTATGTTGGTTTAATATGTTTTAGCGTAAGTCCCTCTCCGTTTATCACAGAATGTAGGTACATTCTAATTTCCAATGTTTAATTTTAGAAGATAATTATTTGTAAAACATTGTTGTTTTTCATTCGTTTACTTGACTTAAATTATGTTTGATTTTGTATTTTTGAGCTTTATTGTTTATTATATCATGCCAAATTAATAATACCTATTAAAGTTCCTATAAATATTATACCTAAGTATAATTATGATTTCACTTGTAAAGTGTTTTTTTTTGTTATTTTTGTTGGCACGCAAGATATAAATAATTATTAATCTCATGTTATTGTTACAAATTACACACATACATTTTATTTAATGCATCTTGTAATGTATCTATATTTATATATATGAGATAAGTAACAATAATTATCATCTAATTCAAACAGGTTACGCTTGAGTTGAGATCAAGCACGTCTCAAAAGTACTTATAGGTACCCTGTCTGTTGAAATCTTATTCACGCTCCTAAACACTAATAATGTGTGTAACTGCTAAAGAGTAGAGATAGAGTAATTCGTTATTACGGAAGATGTTTGATTACTTTAATTTATATTTATGCTGTTGTCTTACTATAAAAAATTCCAACGTTACCTACCTATTATAGTATAAATAAAGTCCATTTTAACAAGCTGTGTCATAGGTATTGCCGAGTTGTAGTTATGAGTACCATGGTTTCCTACATGTTAACTTTTTTGAAGTCTAGTAAATGTACGCCCACAAAAGCTTATGACATTTTATTGAGATTATTAGGTTTCTAGAGGATTATATTACGACAAATTTACCAAGCAATGTATTCATTATGCACGTGCTTACACCCCGTTCCTGACAGCAAATTTAAACTAAAAAGTAGTTACGATATTTTTGCGGTCAGCAAAATTGTTATAATTTTCTGATTGAGTACAATCTTCATGTCAAGATACGACATTTTTGAGGTTTGTCATTTCATACGCAATGGCTGTAACTCGAAAAAAACCTATTCCTAGCAATATGGGGTTATTCGTTTGTAGACCATTTAATTCAGATTTCTATTTTATAGTAATGGTATAAAAATTACGCTAACACGACTAACCGTTAAAAAGATATGATTTATTTTCTCTATTTGTCACTGTTTTTAGGCTCTGGTGTAAAGTTGGGTTTTCCAGGGTTACGCCCTTCTTGTTTTCCGTCGTCGACATCATCTCCGTACAAAAGGACTAACCTGCAAACCTTTACATGATCACTCCATAAAAATAATTGCTAAGGTCTAATTGAGGCCCGCCCAACTGCCGATCTTAATTAGGGAGGTTTTTTTTATCATACTAGATCAGAAGCTGCTGGTTACTTAAATAACGCTAGCACGTCGCCATATGAC
The DNA here is from genome assembly GCA_905147375.1 of Hylaea fasciaria. Taxonomy (NCBI): domain Eukaryota; kingdom Metazoa; phylum Arthropoda; class Insecta; order Lepidoptera; family Geometridae; genus Hylaea; species Hylaea fasciaria. The sequence continues at coordinate 8,185,787 of LR990211.1, read as the reverse complement.
ATAAGAAACACAAGTTTTTACGTAACGAAAACGTAGCAGGACTAGGACGGTGCATTGGTTAACATTATTCCCGGCAAATTAAATATCAAATCTATCATTCATAGTTTTATATATTTTTTTAATACACAAGTGTGTAAACAAAATAAGTGATACGCTATGATTTACATTATAGGTATATTACCTGTACTTATAAGAAATTATGTTCATAAGTTTTGCATTAGTTGATTCGTATATATTATAAGTGTTGTTTCTTGTATATTACTAGATTGAGTTAAGTACATAATATTAATAATGAATTAACTACTCATGGCAGTCATATTAATGTCTAGTTGTATGTAGAATCTAATGAATAAATGCAAACTAAATATCTGACAATCAATTAACTGTATCTATTTCGCAAGGTGGCACCCCCAGAATACAGCTGTAGCATTTCTGGATAGTCCACACAACCTAATGATCTCTATGAATGTTTCTACATTCGAAGTCTCCGGGCGTGTAATCAAATCGTTCATTGGCTTCCGATCTATAAGTATTAATTGCCACATTGGTTGGTGAACGGAAAAACACATGTAGCCTCATAGCGTTTCGGGGCATGAAATTCGATGATGGAATTTCAGTTTACAGGGATTCAGCTAACAGCGTGGGAGAATTACTTTATATGAGCATTAACATGAGATTAATGATAAATACTTATTGATAATGAAGGATATCGCCGCCAGTTTTATTTTATGCCATTTTTTAGGGTTCCGTACTTAGAGGGTAAAAACTAAGACCCCATTACTAAGGTTCCGCTGTCCGTCCGTCTGTCTGGCACCAGGCTGTACCTCATGACCGTGATAGTTGAACAATTGAAATTTTCACACATGATGTATTTCTGTTGCCGCTATAACAACAAATACTAAAAAATAATAAAATAAATATTGAATGGGGGCTACCATACAACAAACGTGTTTTTTACCGTTTTATAGATGGTACGGAAGCCTTCGTGTGTGAGTCCGATACGCACTTGGCCGGTCATTTGGCGAATTTTCATTGAGCGAAAATGTCGCCTATAAAACTATAAAATAAATTGGAAGAAACTGGGACCTTGTTGTTAACAACTCACCATAGTTTTCATAGAGTCCGAAAAGTCTACCTGAAATCAAAACGAAAACCATTTAATTTCGATATTCCTTATTAGTAAATTAATTTATGTCACTACTCACTATAAATCACAGATAATGTAGTGGCGTATCGGTGACAGAGTGTGTCAGGCGGTTTAAGAGCCTCTAACATGGCTTAACAACTTTTATCAATCGATTACAACTGCGACCGACAGTTTAACGTGCTCTTTGAAGTACGGAAGAGAGAATAGTTACTTCGTTACTTTAGTAAATACGAGAATAGTTACTTTGATACTTTGGTAAATACGAGAATAGTTACTTCGATACTTTGGTAAATACGAGAATAGTTACTTCGTTACTTTGGTAAATAAGAGAACAGTTATTTCGTTACTTTGGTGATCGGTAACGATCCTCAGTAAAAGTGCCGACGAGCATATTCGATTATCAAAGTCAAAGTCAAAGTCAAAGTCAAAGCATTTATTGTAAATAGGCAATTAAATCGCACTTTTACAAGTCAAAACAGCTAATTTTCGCTAACAAAGAGAATCATATAAACAAAGTATGATACATTAAATTAAACAGTAATTGATTATGGTTTGATTTTGAAAAAGGGATGTTTCCTATACTACGTATAAAGTAACGAAATAAAATCTTACTTCACAATAACTTAGTGGGACTTCAGTTAATAATACATGACTATTACCTGAACCGTTAGCTTCATATATTATTTATTATACAGTTTGAGGAAAATAGTGTCCTTCCTCATAAAGCTCTTTATAAATATTTAACGTCACTTTGTCTATTTGATCTAAGAATCTGAGATTAGTTTGCTGAAACCAATTTGAGCAAATGAAATCTAATTTCCTGATGCTATAGTTATTGTGATGAGGTTATTCCATCCAGGCATGACCGGTTCACGGCATGAGCATGTCATAAATATATCAAACAGTAAGGAAACTGTGATACTGACTGTTCACTTGGACATACTCTTAACGTGTGACGGCACGTTCGGCGTAGTGGCTGAGCAATCAGACTGTTGCGCTTGGTGTCGCGGGTTCGATTCCCGCCCGGAATGAATATTTGTGCGATCCACAAATAAAGTTTCTGGCCTGGGTGTGATGTGCATGTGAAATTGTATGTCTGTAAGCGGTACCCAAGATACAGGTGCAATTCTAGTGTGGGGCTACGTTTTATAAGACTCAGTTCTATGCGATAAAGTTGGCTATAATTTTTGTTTTAGTTTAGCATGTTTGATAATAGCTTTGAGTTCCTTCCACCCAGTTTAGAGTTCCTTCCCCGGTAAAACTTTGGGCTTACCAAAATGATCGCAGGTAGTTTTTAACATAACTTCGCTTTGACAGAATTCATACTCTTGGTCAACTATCTTTTGAATGGCTTCTGGTGTCACTCTGAGATTGTTTTTTTTTTCTTAAAGTCCGATACACAAACGTTTTTTGTTTCTTTTGTTGTTGCTTCCCGAATAACATGTTGTTTTATTAACTAGATTTAAACGGGTCTAATTCGCGAACAAACTCTAATTTTGACATAGGTACCTACATCGACGTTTCGACCGATTTGTCGAAATTATATATTTTAATAGAAGATTGGTAGGTTTTCTTCTAAAAATAAGTTGCTCAAATTAGATTCATATTCCGTTGGAAACTTGATAAAGCTTCTGACCTCGCTTCTGTATTTCTGGCCAAAATTATTACTGCAACCAACTTGCTGAAATATGAAACGAGAATTTTGTAGTTTCGTACGGAGAAATTGAAAATTATCGCTTATACAAAATAATATTATGGTCCAGCTGTTTGGATCGAGATCACTATAAACAAGTTGACCATTGTTTTTAATCTAAGCTGCATTCAAAAGTTAATTTAATAACAGATGATAACTCTCACAGGTCGTAAAATTATAATCTGGTTTATCGCTGACATTATATTGACCAAGTTGAAGAATACTCGTATTATAATCGAAATCAAATTATTGGAACACTAAAATACATTGATTTTACATATTATCACATACATTTCGCAGGTACTATAATATATAGCTTGAAGTTTTGTTGGTGGCATCGCGTCGTCCTCATTTTCAATAGGTTTGTGGTCGCTAACGCGTTCAAAGATTCATTGATCTTTGGAGCCGATGGTATCGTATCGTTGTTTATATATACACGTAGCTATATTATGTACATTACACCGTAATACAGCCTTGTCGAAAACCATATCTGTCTTATTGCAACAGGTTGCAATACCAGACGGGGTAACCTCTAATGTAACACGGATTTCCTCTCACTCCGCAATCAATCTTGCGTTGACTATTCAAACACTATTTCCGGGCACGCCATTCATCATCGGCGTTACCTTTGGGATTGTTTTCAATCCTGTTTATACGTTTCCGTATTTATTCCAATAACATTTAGGTCCACAATCTAAAATCCGATTATGATAAATTATTAATCTAATTTAAAACTGCACAACAAGATATTGTGACATATCGATTCTTTACTTTGGTGACAAAATTTTATATAACTATTACATAATTATTATTATTTATTTGAAATGATATTCTGAAGCTTTGGAAATGAATGTGATTTAAGTATTCTTACTATTGGACAGACATGAGTGGGTATAGAATAGAAAAATCGTTAAAAGAAACACAATACAGAAAAAACATAAAAGGTAAACTCGAGATAGTTACAATGGGTGGTCTAGTTGTATTTTTAGTTAATTGTTGTCATGTTTTGACTGGCAGCATTTGTGCGTGGTATACATAGCAAAATTGGCGGTATTTTCACTGGAAGTAAAAAATATTTGGAACATATTTTTATTTTCCGGCAAATCACAGAAAAACTTTTAACGTAGCCTAGAAATTCTGAGGGACAACGAAATAATTGGATTTCTCATCTCAAGAACATTTTCAACTACACCGGTACTGGGCTTCCCTAACTAGGTTATCTTAACTTAGGAATATACATACCTTCAAATGGTTCACGGAACGTTCTCATGACGTTCTTAGCTTTATTCGAATATCTTCATTAAAAAAACACTCAGACCTAGCAGACAACCTTTTATAACCTTTTTTGTATTTGATACTGCAAGCTGATATGACTGAAACCGACCGAGCGGCTGTATCAAACTTTCTATGGCCAGTGACCACTGAACGGATCCAATGTTCCAAGTGACCACAGTGAATCTAAACGATGCACGAATGATTCAACAAATTGATTGACGATAATTGATGAGTCAATTGTGTTCTTAATTTTTATAATTTAATTGGTTACGGATTTTTTTATTAATTTTTTAACAACGTATTTGGTAGAAGATTATATTGATATTTGATGCCTTTAATGGTCTTACACGAAGAAGACTAATTAATGATAAGTAGTGTAATGTAGAAAGTATGAAAAGTCGAAAGAGGTGGGTCTAGATTTAAGCATGTTGAAAACGAATTCCCTCAAAACGAATCTGCCAGTATTGCCACGTTCTTGAAATTCCGAAACGTTTAATCTATAATTATTTTAATAGCTCCACTCTGAAGCTTCGGCGGGCTCTTAGTGAATTCATGAAACTGAAATTTCTAGACTTACAAGACTTCAAGTGACTTCAGCTTTGGCGGCGTTCCAATGTCGACGACCTTAGTTGCCTAGGCGCTCTTGTAAAAACAGTAGGGGCATGTTTATCTCGTTTATACACATAATGAAAAATACGTAAAACGTGCAAATGAAAAATTTCTTAAAAGATTTAACACGCAAAACAAACGCATCAATGAAAATAAATTACGATATTGAAAAAAAAATTAAGAAAATAACAATACCTATAGTTTTTTTTTTCTCACAATAAATAACAATATTTTATATTACAAGTATATTGATGCATTTTGATCACTATCACACCTAGTCTTAACTAACATAATATAAATACTCAGTACGGCATAATTGGAGACTCGGGAGGATGGTTGAAGCGCCCTTACTGTTCTGCTAACCTGAACCTAGATTGCGCTGAAGCACGTAGATATGGCTTTAATTCCTTTTGAATTTTGTCGGTAACATTCAGTTCGACAACGTGTAGGAATGTTATGGCTCGGAAGAGATTACCTCAGGTGTGCTTTGGGTTTTAAACACATCATTACGTCATGTAGTGACATGAAACTGCGACAATAAACGGTTGAGAATATTACACATTTGGGGTTTCTAAAGGCACATACTCACCTACCCGCACGATACACAGCGGCCCATCAGTAAGTACTGAGGGCGTGTTATGAACTTATTTAAAACCAGGCAAGTTCCAGGCAATTATTTTTACGGCCGTAAACTGAATTGTTATTTTTTGTATTCTGACCTACATTATGTCAAATTAAAGTTCGCATTTCTATGACTCAAATAAATCAATTAGCGTCGCGTCGTATTAATCCAAGCAATAATTTTAGCTCGTCAAAAATTGCGTAGATTGCACTGTTATTTATCAATTAATGTTGCTTGATGGAAATTCAATGACAATCAATAGTTAAACATTATCCATAAATGTCGCAACTTTATTAAAAGCCAGGTTTAACTTCACATTTATCTAAAACCTGTGCACCACTTTCGATATTTTCATTTCCCGTTAAGGTAATTTCAGTCGGGTCTCAAATATACCAGAAAATCTCGCTACAAAGCGATACAAATAAAAGGTGTGAAAGAATACAAACAAGGAATGCTTAAATGGGGTAGCGTTACGGCAAATTTGCCATTACTCTGTTTGTACGAACTGAAACTTTGTAGTGTGGTCCAAGTAATAAAAACTTTAAGCCACTAAACACCTAAATGAAAAACAATGCTAGTCATTTGCCGTTTCATACAAGGTCTAATTACAATCTCACTGGACAAAGTCAAAATCGTGACCTGTAAAGGAGCTATTATTTCAAAGGCCGTAACACCAAGAAAGTTGGACTACAATGCTCATTAAAACCTTCACACAGAACGCCTAAATAGTGGTAACTCAGAAAATTTCGAAGTCAAAATAACCCAATACTCCACTGTAGTAATAATAACAGTATTCACAATAATCCGCAGGTCCTAATAACATGACAAACATTGCCGTTTTGGAGCTACTTAATAATAATCGCTTATCCCTTATCCCTTATCCCAGCAGTCGAGGTAGTCAGACATTTTATAAAGGACACTTTGAAGCGACCTTCCGAGATTTCTTCACAAAGATTCAGTTTACTACCGCGGGACTCATTAAACGGCGAAAAAATTACGTACTGTTGATTTAGTCGATTTTTATTTTTCTCAGTTACACAGCACTTTTTCTTTTAGAAATAATTATTTATTTCCCGTCTCAAATGTAGGTTAAATATGTTAAAAAATATTGACATAACAATAAAAACACAAAATAGTATAATATTATTATTTTGATATTTGTCTGTGCACGAATTAGATCCATTTTTAGCTAGTTAATACGTATCCTGTTCGCGCAAGTTTAAGAACTTCTACATTAATAGTAAGTGTCTTATTTTATTCCACCTTCAACTAACATATAACTTCGACATTATTCATAATTCTTGTTATAAAACCATGAAACGGTTTTGGCTATAACGCAACTCCGTTATAACAGAACAGTTGGAACGTAATAGTTAAGCAACGTTGATCCACTTTCAGGTGATAACATGTTATTTAAATTTCATGAGCGCTTTGTAATGGATGGCATTGTAAGCTTCGCCGCAAAATATTAATGGACACAGTATCTTAGCTTTGAACAAACTTTACAGAGTAAAAACACGGAGGGAAAAGTAACCCTCACAGAGTGACACAAGTGAAGCAGTTTTCGTTAACTGAAAAAATGTTATTTTAGCCTGCTGTGTTTTGTGTGATATAAGCGTGGCCACCCTAGAACTTCTGGCATTAGATCTAAATTAATTCTCAAATAGAAATTAAAGAATTGATAGAAATGTTATATAAAGATCTAGTACTGCCATGTAAACTGTGGCTGCAGCATTGTTGTGGCTGAGCGTAGGCATGATGTACAAAGGGTTCCTTGTAAATGAGTAGACCCTCGGTTTATTCAGAGAAACAGTTATGATATTTAGATACCAGTAGGTATGATATACCTAAATGTTGTACGTAACTAAGGCTTCTGAAATTAGATATTAATCTCCTAGTGTAAAGATATGTGTACATACATATTATTTGTCAAGGCAGTGGGCAATGATCCCTCTACGAATTATACGCGTATATTATTATAGAGGAAAGTTGATGTTTTGAATCATTTATGTTGTAAAACAATATTGTTTCGATCCATTGACCACGTGATGAGTTGATATTTTGAACGGTTTACTTTATATAAGCGGATGTTTGACGCATTTGTAAATTAAACTGTCGAATACTGTTGTAAATATGTTGACATTTTATTTGTTGTCGTTCTGAGTGTTGAAGTTTAGTATCCCATCAGTTTGCTTTCCATTTTGTATAATAAAATAACAGCCTATGCGGTAGTAAACCATGCATGCACCATTCTCAGATTAATATAGCCGAGTGGGGCAGTTTTTCAAGCATGAATTTAAACAACATTTTTTTTAGGAATAATTCCTATACCTACACAATTTGATTAGGTGGTTGGTAAGGTACCGTTCAAGATCAAACTTCTTAGAATAACAAAATTGACAGCCTTGATAACGAACTTCAAGGTCTCTACGCGATATGCCGCTGCAATGCTAGCATAGGACGCTGGCACTTGACCTGAAGGTCGAGCAGTTTCCCGACGGCAGTGCTGGTGGCATAGTGTGTAGGAGCCCTAACAGCTACTTCCGCGGCTCGTCCTTCGCCCTCCATTCCATCAGGTGAGATTAGGATTAGCCGGTAAGCCTTAGAACAAACAAGGATATTTCCAGCCCGAAATATGTGAGGAAACCTTTGAAGTGGCTTCGGATTACCGTTACGTTTATTTTTCTTTCAATCTTATAAAGTCATGTCATGGACGCAAACGGTTTTTTATTTAGCTTTAAGCCAGATCGATGTGATCGCTAAGTCCGAACAAGCCTCAAGGGTAGAGGAAAACCAGGTACGTGTCCTATCAAGATATGATGGAGTCATGGAAAAAGAGTTTAATAACTGCAATATCGTCAGACGATTCCGAGGACCGTGAAAGATGCTGCTGCTTCTAGATATGATGACAATGTTCAAAATGAATGACACTGAACAATAACTTAAACCTAACGATGAAAAGGATAGTTCGCTGAACTTAAAACACGTGAATCCACCTTGTTTAGACGATTGTATTGTCCAACGGTGGTCTGGTAGAGATCGCTTTAAGCGATAAAACCGCACATCATACCTAGTTTTAAGTTCCTTCTTGTGCTCTCTATACAATAATGTTGGTCAATAAAGGGATTTAATAAGACCTAAAACTTTTCATTGACCAATGTCTACCATTGTTCTTCTTATAAAGAAGCTTGCGATATGCTCTAAGGTTAATCACTCCAACAACATTTAATTGGATAAAATCTGCAGACTTGATCAACCATCGTACACAAAAAAAAAAACTAAAAATAGAAACTTGACACGCAAATGCACGAATTTTGCAAAAAAAATCTTATTCCACCCAGAGATCTAAGTACAATTTATACTGAGGAATATATGTCACTCGGGGATGATTTTACCTTTAACCTTCAGCTTGCAAACAAAAAGAGCTTCTGTTTGCAAAGCGCTTAATCATTCACGAAATCCATTATGTCATTGTTAGGGGATCAGGGGAAAGTGTCAATCGGGCCGTTGTGTCGATCCGACTGGCATCCGACGGGTTACCCGGGTAATCAGGGATGAGAACCGGTTGGCCAATTCTAGGGCAGTTTTTTGCTGAAATTAATCACGGGGCTACGATTAGACTACCCCTGAACCGTTATCATGGTCACCATAAGAAAGTTAGATCAAAATCTTGACAACCCAAGAATAATGAAGTTTCCATGTATAAAGGTTACTTTGCAGGCAAAGTATAGAAATATATATATACTTCAAAATCAGTGAGAAGTGAGAATATTGATCGAACGTTTATCAAACGAGCTGAGCGAATATTTGATAATAATTCACCATAAAAAAAATATATTTCTACTAACTGACCCGACAGACATTGTCCTGTAATTGTCATTTTACTGGTCAAAAAAGTTACATTACCAAAGTTAATGTGGTCGTGAAATTTCCTTTACAGTGTTCCGCGCAACTTCTTTGTTTTTTTTTCTTTCATAAGAACCTTCTCCTGACAGTAACAAACACAACAAAAAGAATTAGCAAAATAAGTCCAGCCGTTCACGCGTGATGCCGTGAAATAGGGATTCATTTTTATACACAATATTTTAATAATAGATAATTACCTATCTAAGTATACTTATAGCAACTTTAGGTGTTGGAATGATAAAACATTTTCACCACGAGTGGAGCTGCGAGACGCAACTAGTAATTAAAAAACATTACCCTCTTTAGGCAGTCGGATAATAAAACCAGGCTCGTCGGTCCGTCCGTCGAGGGGTGCCTAATCTAAGGGGGCTTATCAAGATTTAAAAAATGTTTAAACGTGGATTTTTTTTCGCATGATAACCATTAACGGAATATTACTCTGTGGGCCCACATCATTACAAAATATTATTAAGTGATAACAGCCTTTTTACACCAGAAATAATAGGTGGGCATGGGGTTTTTAGCAGCCATTTTCTGTGAGATAATTGAGTATTTTCGATCTCCGTGACTAAGTTACTGATGAGCTGCCAAGCGTCACGTTGCAGGTTTGCTTCTTACCCAGGGTAAATACTAAATATTTGCGTGGACCACAACCACAATGGTACCTACTCATATTTGCTATAACTCTAGTGTCTGTGGTGCTCTTAGGGCCGTATTAATAAATGGACCTCAATAGCGCTACCGAGTGCGCTATCAGCTGATCCACACTCAAAATGTAATCTACATCTTGAAATCGTTGCTATTTAATAAATGGATAATTTGATGTAGCACTGACTACTAGATACTGTCTTGTATGCGTCAATTGTGTCATAATCGGATAGCACTTAACCGCTGAGTGTCATTTATTAATTTGCCAGATATATTGTTAGTTTCGGTTAGCAAAAAGAAACGAAAGAGCAGGTGCGCACTAAAAATAACACTCAGAGCTAAGTTTGATTTATTAATAGGGGCCTTAGTTCTGGAAATCTATTCTGGGGTAGAAACAGATATGCCTATTGTACTGTGTCTTATCGAATAAGGTTGTGGTCTCCCATAAACGCCATCGGCTGCTTACAGCGTCTCTTCATACGTCACATCACGATTAATGAGAAATCATAGACGAAATATCACATAAACTTGGCAATAGCGTATACCCGTAAGGGACAAAACTTTACTGCAATGTATAAATCGGGTAAATTTAATACACCTTATTTAGGTGGTGCTTCAATAATTCGTGAGACATTCTAAAATGTCAAGATTGGTTTGCATCTGCAGTAGGTATAGTAATAAATTAGTGCATACGCCGACAAAGACAAAACATCATCGTACTATCCTACTTACTCCTTTGTCTATTTGTATATACTTGTCTCTTTACTTCCCCGGATCTTGAGTTAGATGTCAAATCTATTGGATGAGATGAATCTGTGATAGAAATGTAAGTACATCGTGACGTCGCGTAACCGGTCTATGGCATTTATAGGACATCACAGCTTAAACGAAAAGTCTTAATTCCTCTCAGCTGTTCATTCCTGGACAGTTGTACCTAATAACATCGAGGTGCCAAAATTAAGGCTTTCAGGGGCCATATTATGAACTCTTAATCCCAGTCAGTTTACGCCGTAAACTGAACTGCCGGGATATTTCGTATTATAAACTCCTAATGCCAGCCAGTAACAACACGTGACAATCGAATCTATTTCTGACCTAATAACAGGCTGGCAATTTCGTACTACGAATTAAATTTGAAATAATGTAGGTCATACGAAAAAGAAACAATTCAGTTTACGGCCGTAAAAAGAATTGTTTGGAAGTTGCCTGGTTTTAAATTAGTTCATAATACGGCCCCTGGGGCCGTATTATGAACTAATTTAAGTGATTGGGTTGGTTTGATTTAATAACTTACTCGGGGATGAAACATCTACAGAGATTTACTAACATTACGACTAGACAACGACGAAGGAAGTATAGTAAAACTGGAAAAAATTAAAATAGGTCAAAATAAACACTTCTCCCTTACGCCATAAAGAATGGGCACGGAGATAAGCAGAATCGCAAAATGAATACAAAATATTTGCTTCACCTGAAACCGGCTAAAATAAACATTTTGTAATGTCTGGCAGCTATCACAAAGGCCCGCCTGGTGTTTTATGTAAAACGTTGTTTTTATAATTCTTGGACCGGAATGTCCAGAAGTTACATAATAATATACGAGTTCGGGCCAGTAGCCTGTACGTACATGTCATCGCTACATAACGATCCCTTTAATCCGTAGCAGTTAACCACGCTTGCAGTAACGACACTCCGTTAAATACAAGTCTAGGGAAATTTGGTAGACAAGATTCAATAAAAATACATTATTGTTCTTTGAAAATGTACAAGATTCTATGACTACCTTAGCTCAGAAACTATAACGTTTAACTTTGTCCCACGATCTCGGTTGCATCCTAACTTATATGTAGCTTTCATACTGTTTCATCTTCGGTAAGCTAGGACTTAGCGACCGATATCGGTAGCTAACTTATGTGCAGACTGTCGCCCCATGATAGCTCTAAAAGATATAGGAGTAGCCTAGTTTGAGCCCTATAGTAGGTAGGTATAATATACAGATGTTAAGGTGTGTCCTAGTTAATTTTGAAATACTTTTTGTCCTTTTGCCTTCACTTGGACCCGAATTGGGATTATACCAGTATTCTGTAGAAAATATGTAAAGTAAGTGTCTTATTTTCTATTTCACGACCTGTAACCTCTGTAAACTAAATTTCTACACACACACACACCCTCACACAAACTTTCGCATGTTCGCATGGATTTCGAATGCGGCTAATAATTAGCATCCATATTGTAGAACGTATCGGAATGACCATCCCGCTAAACGTTGATCCTTTCGGAATATAAAAAACTCAGTTTTGTAAAACGCCTAGCCGCATACTATGCTACAAGTACAAAATTGTTAAGCTTTAAAAGTGCGGCAATTGTGTAACCGTCGCGTCGCTTAAAAGCATCACAAACTCAAGCATAATATTATGTTTATGCAAAAAATGCACTTTAAAACACATAGCTGCTCTGCTATTCACAAAGGGAAATTCAGATAAACGAGTTTTCAGACGGAAGCACGTAAAGTTTACAGGGCCTGTAAAAAAAAGGTTATACCAAAGATTATGCGAGCTTACAACGCCCTTAAACCAGAAGGGTTACGCGCTTACAGACTGAAGATAGGAAACATCTGTGTTTCCTACATTTTCCCGAAGATAGGAAAGTCGGTAACGATATAAACCGACCATTAGTCCGATTTACCAGCGCTAAGAAGTACAGTTGGCAACTTTCCGTCTCTGCTATCATGTCATCTCACTTTCATCTTTTCTTAAAAGTGATGATATCATTTTGTGATTGACTGTATCAAAATTGTTCACTCACTCGAAATAAATAAGTAAATATCACGTTTTCATTGATAATGCAAAAAATACGTCCCCAGTTCGTATTTCCAATTAACTAGCTAAAAACGGGTCTAATTCGCGCACAAACAAATATCAAAATATATAATTTTGACATACCTCGACGTTTGTGCGCGAATTAGACCCGTTTTTAGCTAGTTAATATGTTTCTTGTTCGCGAAAGTTTAAGAACCGTATCTCCAATGTTTTACAATGACTTGGAAATATGATTTTGTGTGTCAATTCCTATTGTCTTATATCGTACCTTTGTAGCAGCTCAGGGCATAATACCCGCAAACAAGCTGAGCTGCCACAGGTATAGAGTTCCATCTCCTGTTTATACCTCTCGGAGTGGAGTCTTATAACACTATACCCATAGATATTTACGCCTACTTCTCAATGTAGAGCTACGATATACCAATTGAAGCAAAACTTCGTTTTCCGATAAGTATTTCCATTAAGTACAATCTCTCTCTTCTCACGCACGGCTGCTCAATTCCTCACACATTCACCGTATTTTTTCCTCAATATTTTTTGGGCTTTCATGAACTCTTATCGAGTAGAATAATTGAGAGTTACTTATTGTCAGTTTCGAGGCTCCTAACGCTTATGTATGTCTACTTTTGTGGGAAATCCCATTACGGATGCCTTGAGACCACGCAACGGTGAATGCGGGGGTGTGATGAAAAGGTAGGTGGTGGTCTACGCAAACAGATCCCTATTGAAAAGTGGTATTTCAATGTAAGGTATAAACATATTAATTACACTAACAAGCCAACGTGTATTGGGACCGAATATCAAAGAATATTATTATAAATATTGTTATCTGACGACGCCCACGACACTTTTCCACGGATAATATTATTGGCCCTCAGATAATCCTCGACGCATTGTGGAAAAATTCCGGCCACAGAATAAATATAAGGACTTAGTATAAAAAAATAATGTGAATAGTACTGCAGTGCAGTGTTAATGAGACTTTTGTAACTTCACGATTTTTAAATAACTATACCCTTGATCTCAATAAATGCTGCCAATACTCTCAGATTTTATCTTGGAATATTCTTATGATTACAAAATGGAAAATTCGCCTCTTATGCAGAGGAGATGCAAAGATTTTTATCTTCCCAAGGAAGCCAAGTTATCGAAGTAAATATAGTTTAAATCTAAACACGATGCTGCAATACACATTGAAACAGTAAGGAAAATTAGCCTACACTTCTAGGGTGTAGTTTGATTCTTTTGTGTGTCGAATGAGGTATCTAATGTTGGCATCTATGTAGTGGGGTCGTTTATGTAGTTTATGTAGATCTATGTAGTCCTCGCCCGAGGGGGATAAAGGGCCGCCAAACAAAATAAATTAATGTCGAGATACTTAGTCTACTGTCGAATAGAATCGAATCGAATAGTTGCTAAGAAGATAACTGTAATTACATAAATATTGTATATAATTGACACGCATCCTTAGAACAAACAAAATGGCCAGCTGCAGTTATATTGTTAGATTAGTTTTCTAAATATGTACAACCCTTTTATATTATTGTGCTTAACATATTAAGCTAGCGTACGACTACTGTTACTGTACCATTATCTGAGTAAAATCTACATCTACGAAAGTGTACATTCGAAAGTACTACATCTATTGTTTGCGCAAACTCATATATCCGAACTGTCCTTACTGTTTATACGTACACACTAAGTTGGTCTACCCAAGTAATCCCAACTACCAGCTTTAACTTCAAGTTTTTATTTATTATAAAAATACCTTTGTTTCCCACGCTTCGTTAGCTTAGAGTGGCTGGGTGTTTTAAAGAGTTTTAAATTTAAAATAGCCTGAAAGTAGCTTACGGAAACTTCGTGTGGCTACAAAGGAGTGTGGCGATTAGCTCATGGAATAAAGGGGAGTTTTTAATTAAATTATTTAATAAATTGGTATTTGAAGCATACTGTAACGTACGAGGGTATGCCGATAATATACCGTTAAAGATGTAGCGAATATGCGCCGTTACAAGGAACAAGTGTTTTATTAGTAGAAACCCCTGTATCCCTCACATAAGTACGTACCTCAGGATTGAAACCAAAGTAACTGCGAGGTTCTGATGATAGAAACCATTGTTAAACCATAGTGGTATTGGAGTAATTAGTGGCCGCCTGGCTAGCCTACTGAAACCTACTGAAAATCTGCCGACAAACCACCGCATCATACCTACCAAAAACTATTTCCATACTACCAACAATACATAATGCATTGAAACATTTTGACCTATAAAGCTTCAATTCCTACAGTAAAATATTTGCCACAAAATAAAACAATCCGGGGATTAAAAAAAAATCCTCCTTCAGTTGCGGCAAAGTCGACGGTGCGGGAAACATACAAATTACAGAGAGATGGAAAACAGACAAGGTTGAAGGTACAAACTGGCACAGTTAAAAAAACAACCAGTAAATAATATCTAATAAGTTATACTACGAGTAGCAGCAATTTTGAAGTAGTATAGTATTAATCAATTAATTAAGAACGATGCTCAACGTAGCCATCAAGAGGAACACTCGAGTGTTTGCTACGAATCTTACTTCTCGCCTTTTGATTCAAGTATCCTATCCTAAGGACCCTCCTTGTAGGTTTTACTAATATTCCTAACGCAATGCACGCCGCGGAAATTCAAAACAGAATGAGAAACATCAGCAATGGCAAAGTACGTATCTCACTCACGAGTCTGAGTGCGGTCGAATCGATTTCAAGTAGCCCCTTAAAGAGCTAAATTTACCACCTTTTACCGCCTCATCGCTTAGCATCAGATGACAGTGGTTTACAGATTTTTTTTATAATCATAAGTACATCCCAGGAACAGACGCAGTGAAACACGGAATTACTTGAAAACGTAAATCAGACTAGGCCATAGTTAAGAATTATTAAGAGTAGGCAATCTCTAAGCTTGGGTTTCCTACAATAGCGATGTTAACATTTAGCGGTCTCTATAGCGTCGAAGTACGTCACTGACACGTTGGCTTTTCAAACAAGGTGGTGTGATTTCCTAGAGAACGTTTTTAACACCGTTACGTGGTTTTGGAGGTATATTTTTTCTATATTTTTTTTTTTATTCGAAGCCTAAAAGCGACCGCTGAATGACGGCACCGCTATGGGAGGTGTGAAGTATACCTACCTCCTTGTTTGTATACTGAATCCACCTTTATGTTATGAAGCCACGGTCTGCTACCATGTTAAATTCCTGTAAAAATCTATCTTTCAATTTCTAACTACTATAAAATATGTATTTCCAACATCAATTTTATTATTATTAACTTTATTTAACAGGAGGGATGAAGGATGCGTTGGATAAAACTCAGATGTTACTCGTATTCCCGGTGACGCTCTCACAAGGCAAAATTTGCATTATCATCACTCGCAACATATTTGCGCCCACTTTTGGCACTCTTCCGTGAGGAAGCCATTATAAACCACAGGGGTATGATGCAGGGGGGGGGGGTGTCTTCCAGCTGAGTAGTAGGGAAGATGCCTGTGTTATAAGTGTCTGTACTGTTGTGTTCACTGTGGCCTGTGGCAAAGGGCAGCTTTTATTTTACGAAGGGAGATTAAAATGCTTTGCGTTTTCGGTCCGTACGCACTAGACTTAAAAAACGTCGCGGGAAAGGAATTTGACTAAGCAATTTATTACCAAGAAATTTTGGTGTAATAAATAGTAGATAGGATAATTATAAATAGGACAGTAACCCCCAGTTTCTGAAACGTCAGTCAACTTTGACAACAGGTTAATTATATTGCCATCCTTGTCATTTGCTTATAGTCAGATAGAGGCAACGATAGTTTTAATCTACTGTTAAAGCCAGCTAACGTTCTAGAAACCGGGGGTGAGCTATGCCATATATAATAAAACGTTAAATATTTCGTTTCCCACATCACCTGTGACTAAATTTTAGCTGGTTAAAAACATTTTATGAGGATTACAAAAGCTGAGTCAAATTTTATTTAAAATCCATGCTTTAACTTGCTATCGTTCAAACAGCATTTATCATCAAAAGAAAAGAAAGGCTACCAACGGAATAGCATAACTATTTAAAATATACCTACTCACTTATAAAAAATCACAGATTTCTAACCCAGTGAGTATCAAATAATTCTATGCGATCCATATCTTGAGAGCGTTTTGACCGATAATACACAAATAACTTCAAAATTCAATTGCGGAAAGATTTTCATAAATAATATTTTCTTTATATTTTTTTCCTCATTATTATATTCGGATTACCCACCATCTGTAATTGATTTCCAACCAGAGCGTTACAGGTGTGGCTTAGGCAGTCTGTGGCTGCTTAACCTGACGTAAAACTAATGTATCTCAAAACACCGATTTTTAAATTACGGCAGCTTGACAAATAGGCTATAACACAATATAATATTAAATATTCTAATCGAGAATCTCCTCATTTTTATAATACAAAATATGCCTAAGCAATGTATACCTACATATGAAATGGGGATGAATTGAAAATAAACCCTTTAGGCGTTTGTTATAAAACGTTTATGGGAATATTAAATGAAATGCTCCCAATTAGCCTTCCCTTTTATTTATTTTCTCACAACTTCCGTAGTATTCTAATTAATACCGAACCGTATAATACAACACAGATACAGCTTAAATAAATTATTATAAGAATGCGTAAATAGTACGTAAGCGAGTTAGAAGAAAATATCTTTAAAATAAATGAGAATAATACCATTTTGAAAGCCTAAAATCCGAGTTGGTTGTCATTTCGACCGTAATAAAATTCGCCCGCGTGGTCGAAGTACCTAATAATGTGAGGCGAGTACGCAACATATTATTATTATCTAAACTTTACAATAGGTGAGAAATCACGGCCATATGACAATTATAATTAGTTCCCAATGAGTTTCCATAACATTTCACATGTTAAAAGTCACATAAGACAACCCTACTGTTAATAGTAAGACATAAGCTTCACTCAAATCAACCTGATACTCTGTTTTTTCACTCATATGTTGTGCAAATTCATGATACAGATTACTACGGTCACAGAATAAATAATAATGAGTAACCAAGTCCATCCTAAACATTTGATTACTCCGGTTTTCCGTGCCAAAACAAAACAACACAAAAGTAACTATTCATACCACCCGCATAACGATTGCAGTCGGTACCGCCCAGGGTTGCCAACGCGATAGTTCAAAAAACAAAAACTTTTCAGTACAATAAAGTTTTACAGCGCTGCCAACTCGGGTCTTACATACTAAGTAGGGTATTTTAAAAAACTAAAAAACGTGTTTCTGAAGAAAACTGTAAGTAGGTAGTTGAAAACTTTAGGAAATATAATTATTTTATTTATATACAAAGTACAGTCAGCCTCATAGCCGATTGTTTTTTTCATACGTTCAATTTACTATTTACGGGTGAATAATGTTCATATTTTGCGTTAAAGTAACTTGGAAACAGAGGCATGATGTACAATTTTTATCGCTGAATGTACGCGTTGAACGGCATCTCATCTGCAGTAATTCATAATGAAAGTCTAATAAGAGAAATGATCGTACCTTGTTAAAAGCCGTTCGAGAAACAAATCGAAATGTTTACGTCGAAATTCAAACGATTTCACCATTAGGCTGCAAATAGAATAAATTTTAATAACCAATTGTATGATCGTTAAAAAACTTTAACGAAATCATACCAAAAAGCGTTCGTTCGCCTATTTCAAACAAAAGCGGCAGCGTATGCAAAAACTCGATTGAAAGCATACAAAATTCAAAGCTTTGCCTTTATTTGGCGGCGGCTGAAAGCGATATCGAATGGACCAAGGCGCTGATTATTTGCCACAGAGTTAAATATAAAGCACAAAATAAGTCCGTTCTCAACAAAAAATGTTTATTTAATCAAAAGTCATTTTGTTATTGTTGTTACGCTTGTTAAGTCGTGTGAGGTCAAAATCTGGCGTCACCCAAAACATGTACGAAGAGACTTCACTCCGCCATTAAAAATGCACGATTGCGGGCAATGAGCGCACAGGCGAGATATTACAAGGGGCTGTACTGTACCTTGCCTCGCTTAGATTGGCTTAGTCACTGGAACGAAAATGTAGGCTTGCCGCCAAAGAGAAGGAATGAAGAGCCTTTATTTGCCTAAGAGCAATGATACTCTTTAGGTACATATTAGCTATAGAGTATAGTCATCTATCATAATTCAAAAGCATCATGGCCAGATTGCGCTTATTCACTCTTTCTTACTTTTCTTTATTTCTATCTCCTCTTCTTTTGCGATGTGTACCAATCTAAAATAAATGGAGAAAATACTCATATCTTAGAAGTTCACAAACTTTCGAAACATATTAACTAGATTTTAAACGGGTCTAATTCGCGCAGAAATTAATATCGTAAAAATATAATTTTGAAATACCTCGACGTTAAAAATTAAAAATCATAAATCGTTTGTCTAAATTAATATTTGTTGATACTAATTAATTTAATGCGCGTATTAGACCAGTTTAAATCTAGTTAATAATATACCTACATAAATATCTTGTTGTTGATAGAGTTTAACATAAGTTAACTAACTAGTATTACTAATAAATCAACCGTCCCTAAATCAAGCGTAATATACCGATGTGAACAAACCTGAATTAACTGCTTAATTATAAAATGCAATGGCGCGAAATTAAACGGCATCGACACGGCATCAATAATTATAAAGGCAGTATTTATTTATACGACCTCGCTCGTCACGGTCGATGCCAGAGAATAACATAATCGTGCTCCGTCTAACTGGATTCCAAGCTATGATTTAATTCCATAATAAGTTTAGCCTATTTTAGCGCCTGCCTTTTTATGAGTAGCAATTTTTTTTTACCTCTGACAGTTTTTTTATTAATTTAGCGAACATTTCGTTCCGTTTTCAGAATTGGAAATGACTGTAAAATCAACAATACAAGAATATCCTGTTATAATTGTATCCCCTGCGTGACCCAGCAATCTGTGAAACTCGTTTTACAATTGTAACCTTATATTATTCTTATAACAACCTATTAAAATGTGTATTAAACATATTTCACTCCATTCTTACACATTATTATGTAAGAAACACACATTTACAAATGCTATATACATTATATAATCCCATCTATATCCACGCGGCCACAAAATATACATTGCACTATCCTTGAAGGGTAAGTTTGCAACTGGAGCCAGTGCCACTAGAATCCAGTTACTGGAAACAACGAAGCAAGCTTCTATCAATAATAAGTAATGCATTTATGACCGGGATAGCATATTCCCTTTGACTGGCTTGGTTAAACTGATCTACCGTACCGTACCGTACCTTACCGTAGACTATCTCGGCTAGGCGAAACTTAGATGAGAATAATTTGTGAAAGAAAATGTTAGTAATTGTAGCATGATCTTCGACAGGAGGTTTTCCGCTTGAACTGCAGTTTGCAGTACGAAAGTAACCTCTATGGGTAAGCAAATCACTGGAAATGTTCCTGGTTTTGCGCTTGCTCATGGGCGGTTGTTACCTGTCTACCAATCTGAATCAGACCATAGCATAGTGGTAGATTACGACCTAATCCCCTACTTCACATACCTATCTCCGAACTTAGAATTTAAGAACACATAGAAATAGAGTAGGTACCCACTAGCGCCGTGTAGCCATTTTTACTGAGACTTTTTGAGCCTAGTTCGGACTTAGTTACCTTAGACCTAGTTCGAGTCGCTATAGCTCGAAATCGAATATTTTTTGGTATATATTTATTCGTTTTCTCTGCTTTTGGACTAAACACCAATACTTATGCGACATTTTCAGTGTGTGCGTTTTGGAGAAGATAAGAAAATGGCAATCGCGCACACATTGACAAAAAGTGGCTTCACTTTTGAGTGAAACTACGCATGGAACTATCCTTCTCTGCGTTATTATTCTAAGCCTCCGACATAATTCTCGAGCACGTGTGTTTCCTCACGATGATTTCCTTGATATATGTTAAACCTAAATCCATGGAGTAAAAACCCGAGCTACTCGTATATCTAAAGACAAGTTTGTGGCGTATACTGGGATTGGGCCAAAGAACTCTGGTGAGAAAAGGATTTTGTAATAAAAATAATAGTAATTCAGCCTGTAACTGTCCCACTGCTGGACAAAGGCCTCTCCTCACTTTCGTGAGGAGGTTTAGGCCATAATCGAGGGCCTAATCCAGATTGGAGGATACATGTCTCTGAAATAATTATTTCTCGGGCATGTTGGATTCCTCACGATGTTTTCCTTCACCGAAAAGCGAGTGATAATTACGTACACATTATGTTTACCAAGAAACATATAATTCTAATATTAATATGTATTTTAAAAATAATTAAGATTGACGTGGATGGCATCTTTACTACAAGCTTAAGCGTTGTAAAAGTACCTTCCTATGATTTCTTATCAGAAAAAAAAAGCTAAGAAATTCTTTCAAAATACAATTTCCCCTTCAGTTGTTCGAAATTACCCAACTCTTCGATATCTTCCAAGAAGCAAAAGTCAAAAGGAAAACTTATAATAGTCGCGATTAAGTTCGAAACACAAGGATAAACTTTTCCTTATTATTGAATAATCCAAAACGAAATAATATAGGGACAATAATCAAGTAATTTAATCTGATGGATTAATTGTTACACTTTTCCCAGTTTTTATACAGCAGATACTCGTAATTGCCAAGTTCTTTGATAGATAGTCAATATTATGCGTTTTATTGAACGGTCGGGCAATATGTCCGCGATGTCACCAAATGTCACCTAAACTTTGTCACTAAACGACTGCAATCACCAATGTCACCCGAAACTCCCACAACATCGCGATGTTACAAAATGTCACCTATCCTGGTGAATAACCCAAAACTTAATTAGGTATGTCACCAAATAATTACTACAGCCACCAAAATCTCCCCGTGTATATAATAAAAAATGAGTAAAACGTGCAACGGCAAACAATTCCGAATATTAATACCTACCCGCATTCTAATCTACATGTTAACATACCACGAGACCCCAAAAAGGCAGCACGTAAAAACTTCCAAAGTTCTCTATTCTTTTAGACTTCACCTACATTTTAAGTAAGGCGGCCACCCCACTTTTGGGCAAAAAATAGCCCCCCCCCCCCCACTTAACCGAGCCGCGAAAATACTAAACTTCATGAATACGTAATGAGAAGTTCGCTTCATTTTTTATTTTTAGTATTACGTCCCGAAAATGGTAGAACGGAACGCTTTTAGGGATCAACTGGGGTCTCATCTAGTAACGGAACGACAGTGACGATATAACCGTTGTGGTACACGTAGGTACTGAAATTCAGTCACTGGCATCGTATTAAATTAAATAGAGCAAGTCATCTGATGATAAGCACAAAGCGACAAGAACTAACTAAATAAATATAAGTAAGTACAGACGTTCTATTTCACGTAGACTGTTTCGCCAAGGATGTAGTAGTGCCGTGTACCGATAGAGAATTGTGTCTGTGTGCGTGTCCTGAGTGTAAGATTGTGACCTCACGCACACTAAAGCAATATGCACGCATCGTCACTACAACCGTAGCCAAACAGCCTTCGTGAAATAGAATATCATAAGCTTGGGTCGTATCGCTATTTCTGCGTATCTAAACCTCATTTCAAGTTTCAATATCTTATTTCCAAACTATATATTTAAGTATCTAGATACTGTTGGTACCTACGATACATACGCGTAGTCACAAGTGGATATTTTATGCGAATCGGATATTAGTCGATACGAATGTATATTCATACTTATGTAGATATTCGATGCGATCGGTATTGCAGATTTTGGGTACTGTACCGTTCTCATATCGGCCCGCTAGCCGTAGCCGATGCGGGGCACGCGCTACGCAAATATCTAGATATCACCATATTATATTACAGTTTAGCTTCTGTATTATACAGTTTGTATCCCCCACTTCTAGAATATCAGTACAACGTCCTTGTTTCATATTTATGTCTGTCTGCAAAGTAGTTGTACCAAAGTTTCTACAAACTGCAATGCAATTCAAACTCGCTCCTACCCAGTTTTTATTTCGCAGTTGATTTTAAGTAGATGTAGGTCACCCGGGCTCACCTAGGCGTGAACGCGGATTATTGTGCACTCCCAGTCCAAATGAATTATATTAAAACACCCCAGAGGAACAAAATATGTACAAGATATGTAAAAGATACGTTTGTAATGTACAAAATGTGGAAGCATAATGTTGATGTGACGGTGAAAGTTTTAGTTACTATTGAACGTGAAATACATTTTATCCTATTACGATCATTTGAAGGGCAACTAAACAGTATAGTTTGTTTGTTTATCGAATGTTTATAATAGGTTATGGTGTCAGTAGCATTCACAATAAAAAACGTACGATATAAATTCATTTATTATAAAAACAAAGCCCGGAAAATATAGCGAAAACAGGAAACAGGAACCTCACGATTCGAACGAACATTTTTAATCACAAGACATCTGTCGGGTCAGCAAATATAAATTAAAAAAATGTATAGACCGAGGTGTCGACCCCGATGGTTGCACAGCATAATAATACATAATTATACTCGTTGGGTTGCGTTGGGTTTTTGTATCTTGTCGCAAATAAATGTGTTCTTCCATCGTTCTTTACATAGATTACTTACGATTAGATTACGACTGATTTATTCATATACCTAGTTCATAGAGTAGTTTCTTCAGGACAACATGCCTCCTTATAACCAAAGGTTTTCCGCGCGTACTCACTCATCGTATTTTCCTTGTATCAACGTATCTATTTCGGAACATAAATAGCGTCACAAGGCGTGAACACAAGTGGTACAATAATCAGAGGGGAGAATGAGATATCTATGGGCTGAATACAGTAAGGGTACATTTGCTGAAAAAAAATTGTAAACGAGTCACCAAAGAAGTTCTCTTTCCCTGTGTCTACGTTAGTTATCTTATGTATAAAGCACAGAACACAGAGACAATAGAATTGAATTAATTTTACATCTGCATCGGAACCACTATCGCCAAAAAAAAGTAAAGTTACTTTGTCAATAATGGTTTATTAGTAACTGCCTTTTATTGAAAATGTTCCTTATGTGTTAACTGATAAGCTTCATTTTAATGGGCTCTAAAACTGCACATATTACGTCATTTTTCATTGTGTGGCAGACGTAGATCATGACATAGTATATATTGTACAACTGGCGTTGGTTTTGAGCCACGACTCATATGTTCGGCACGGGTGCCGCGCCCACTTTCACTCCAACTGGTTTCTCTCTTTCGTGATTTCAAGACTACTGAAATTTTAAAAAAATCTAATAACGCAGTCAAAGAGATAATATTACAGCAGTGCATAATTTTAAGAACCCATAACCAGGTAGCATGTATGAAGGGAACTCAAGGAAGTTGGAGAAGCAAAAAAGGTGTGTCAGGATCGAGTATGTCGACAGACATGTATAGGTGTATACCTACCACAACGAGAAAAAGGCGTGACTGCGTGTATGTATGACTGGTAGAAGCTTTACAGTTTGGCTTTTCACCATACTACGGCCCCAAGGTCGAAAAGCCCATACTATTATCACAAATCTGTACCATCGAAAATAAAACATCAAATGAAGAAACGTAATGCGTTCGTGTCGCCGAATAGCGAGTTTCATATCGCGGGATGAAGTTGCCGCGACGAATTGTGTTGGCCCCGTGACACACGGACGGTGAGAACGACGAGCTTGAGGTACATTCGAAAGAAGCTGCGTATAATTTTAAACAAAGTTACTTTTATTTTGCTTTGTTTATGCTCTTGCTAACTCCTAACAAACTCCTCGGCCGTTATAATTGAAGGTATAAATAAAAATGGTGTACTTTACCACTTTTAAGCTCCATTATAGAATTAATACAATAAAGGCATTCGTTAGAAGCACATGAATTAAAGTAGTACAGGAAGTAGGTCAAGGTTAATTCGTATCAAAATTATCACGTAACTTTACATTACATGACCTTCTATGTATTATAGATTAACAAAATGCATCATCGCAACCCATACCATAAAGAGGGTTTGGCTATAACCCACCACGGGACAAAAAATACACATATTAATTTATGAATTCTTATAATACCAACTTAACTTCCTGAAAATTCTCGAATCGTACCTGTAAAAGAAAATGTTATATTACTAAAATATTTTATGCCATTCATACCAAAAATATCCATAAATAAAAACCCCGTACTGTATTTCATAGATTAACACCGACCCTTATTCCCGTTTTTAAGTCGGGTTCCACAATCACGTTTTTAAATTAAATATTATTCGTTTTTCATAAATATTCATAACTTTACGCGGCCCTGTGTAACGACAGTCATTATGGGGATAACTTCTGTTATAGGAAAACCTTTTTGCGCGAGCGCGACCTATCTCCGCCGAAGCCTGGTAAATATACAGCCAATTTGGCTGTATAGTAGCTGTAGTAGACCTATTGTATAAATTCTTGTTACCAGAATCAGGGTTTAGGAAAACTAGCTTTCTCAGATTTGGTACGAAGTATGAAGGTTTTCTTTGTTTTTTTTCCACATTTCACATAGTTTCCTTTTCCGCTGCTGCTGCTACTGGGATTATTATGAAATTACGAAAGAATGGGTTATCCAATTATACCAGCTAACGCTCGAAGTTAATATTGTATCTTCTATCCAAGATTAAAATCGATCTTGGATTGCTGCCTATCGTATGATCGATCTCCAACCTGCGCGCCTTCATAAACCAATCCACGGATCGGTTATTGGCACGTTTGACCCTATAATGGATTGTGATATCAATCCCAGATAGCAAAATTTGGATTGGGATACATTATTAATTTCGGCCGTAAGTGTATCTTCGTAATAAAAATAAGCCAGCCACATACAATACAAAAGCAATGAGCAAGGTATACTACGGGAAAATTATAACTTTTGGCTAAGCCGCTCTGAGTGTGATTGTACCTATGTTATAATTATGTATGTACCTATATGTCATTTTATAATATATTATGTATTAGTGATAAAAAAGCGACATAAAAATGCAGCTTTATATCTTTGTACCCTTTTTCTTACGCCTTACAACTATCTCACGATGTGAAGTGTTTTAACCACTTACGACTAAGTGGTTAAAACACCTTCAATTGTTTTCTAACCATTCCAATTTCGTCTCTAAACATAGCTCAAATAAGAGCTAATAAAACACCTTTATACAGCAAATGAATTCCACTTAACCTGTAACCGGCAATCCGTTTCCTGAAATAAACCCATTTGGTCGTACTTAGTGGATCATTAGTTTCTATACCACCCTCGAATGGGGGTGATTCCACCCTCATTGTGGCAGCACTCGATAAATCATACGGTGCTTTGGAATGGGAACGTTTGGTTATGTTTACATATTAAGATATAGTAAGAACTAGCTGACCCGACAGACGTTGTCCTGTCATTGTCTCTATGAGTCAAAATGAGTGATAGTAGTCAACTGTACGACGTACGTACAACCCGATTTTATAAGATATATTTTTCCCAGTTTCAAAATATTTTCCCGCAATAACGGGATAAATAGTATCATATATCCTTCTCCTGGTTCTCAGCTACCTTCATATCAATTTTCAGCCAAATCGGTTCAGCCGTTCTTGAGTTATAAAAAGTGTAACTAACACGACTTTCTTTTATTAATATAGATAAGATATAAGATAAGATAGAGTAAATTATTATCTATTCAATAAAAAATAAATATAACTGCAGAGTGCAACATCACAGTGTAGCAGACTAATCGAAACAACAATGTGAATTTCTATATAGAAAAATTCCGTCATTTTGAAGATACCTTGACAATAAGGCGTGCGGCGTCCAAGACATGATCTTACGCGAGTGGCGTGAACCTTATTTCTATAAATACCCAGCGCACCCTCAGCCATGAGCTGCATCATGGCATCCTAGCAGGCTAAGAAGTTCCGCAGACAGAGCAACTTCAGTTCATCATCATCAGCCTGAAGACATCCACTGCTGAACATAAGCCTCCCCCTTAGACTGCCACACCGAACGACAATTCGCCACTTGCATCCACCGGTTGCCTGCGACTCTTTTAATGTCGTCGGCCCATCTAGTGGGAGCCTACCTACACTGCGTGTTCCAGTCCGTGGTCGCCACTCTAGAACCTTTCTTCCCCATCGGTTGTCAGTTCTACGAGCGATGTAGCCTGCCCATTGCCACTTCAGCTGGCAAACCCTGAGAGCTATGTCGACTTCAGTTAAACTAACTTACTAATAGTTTTCTTTAAACATTGCCGTTGCAGCAACTGATACATTTTGCGATCACACAACCTGGCAAGTAGAGATGCTACGATTGCGCAATTTCTCCAAACTGTATGAATATCGTAAAACAGCTAGTTGCGAGTCGGTTGCCGCAACTGATAGCTTGCCGCGTGTACTGAACGCCTAATCACTTCGACATTTCAACGAAAACAGCCCATCAGAGCACATTAGACACTAAGAAGTAGACACCGGAAGATTCTCCGATAACAAAAGCTTTACTGACGACAACACCTCTAATTTCCTCTTCCAAAAGTCAACCTCCAAACATATTGACTCGTATATCCGAACCGCCGTCCCTTTGATTTATATCTTGACCTTCGCGACTAGAAAGTGCGAAGCGCGTTTTTATGGTACCGCCCTTTAGGTCCCCATAAAAAGGCGCATAAAATATTTTTCGATATAGTTGAACAAAGTGGCCTAGGGTACGTAATATTGTAAAAGGGGTGAGCATTATCCTAAGTGTATGAAAGAACTTTACGATACGTGTACCTACGCCTACAAATGTCACGTAAAATTTCTAGGTTAGGTCGTGGTATTACACTAAACAACATATTTGGGTATTTTTATGACAAACTAGCTTGGGAGGTATGTGATGTGTTCTAGCAATCCGGCGCGGGTCCCCGTGGTGGTTTGCTTACTGCCTATAAAATTCTCGTCTCGAAATGGTGCGAGAAATTTGCTCGCTCGAGTTCTCATTGTGGTACGAAACGATCAATGCGAAAATCGGTCGATTCGCACGATAATAAAGTTTCATAACCTGTAGTGGAAACACGAGCTGCTCGATATCATGGTGCGAAAAACACCGCTGTATACACGTTGAATAGCAAAACCTTATTCACTGAGCGAGGTATAAGTTAAGCCTTTGGCATTAGAGAAATTATATTAATTTTTTACCAGTTGTTCGAAAATAACCAACCATCAAATTAAATGAAACCGTCAGCTGTTTCGTCGAATATAGCAGATGTTATTGTTAGAAGTGATTTTTCGTATGTTACTTATAATATTACGTTGCATGCCTAGCGGCAACACTCGTAAAGTAACAAGGTTTATGGAAATCCACCGTTGATTGTATCTCATTATTCTAACAATATTTCTCGGCAACTATTTTCTTTCAAAGTAAAATATTTCAAAGAGCCTTTGTTATTTTTGTTTACTAAGAAAAATATTGTGAGAATTGAAGTAGGTACAAACCTCCGTAATGATGACTGAGTTTGAGATTTGATCACAGTTCTTAGTCTAATCATTGTGAACGCGTAAGCGAAGGAAGGGCCCAGTGGTCAGATTTTTATGAGACTGTGTGAGGACTGTGTAAACAAATCTGAACAAAATCACATAAGCTTCTCATCTTGTGAAAGTGGAAAGTATGAAAACAACGGACCAAGCCGCAGGGTGGAGCCAAAATCTCAACAAAACGATATCACCAAAGACACATAAAGGCCGAGAAAAAAGTCATCGCCCATCCGTAATCTTGGAGGAAAGTCTCAGGAATTCATTCCGACACGGCCATTCAGATTCCCTTTATTCAGATGTCATATCTTTATCTTTTCCTTTGTAAATAAAAGACAAAAGGGTTTTTATATTCAGCGGCATTACCGTAAAGAGTTTGCGTTATTGTACGGCCCGATTTCGGATTTGTTTTATGAAGGACTAGTTGTGGTCTGCGACTTCTGTCACTGTGCAATTTTTTTACATCAATTTTCTCACAAAAGCTCAAGAAAAATTAAATTCCGTTTGATCAAGTGGGATCGGGCCTTAAACATTATACTAGCGTCAATGGATTCACGAAGTGAGCTTAGACATTACGGAATTCTAAATGATCATGTTAATTGTAGATACCAATCACAGAAACACAAAAGCACACACAAATAAAACATAAATACAGAACGTCACAGAAATTAAAACACACAGAACAGTCTACAAAAATCAGCTACAAATATAAAATGTACTACTTTTATCTTAGGGAAATGCCATAGGGAAATGAAAAGAGTAACAGCCTTCATGGAAAATTTATAAAAAAATCAATACCGAAATGATTGGGCGAAGACTTATAAAAGAAATTACGAATACAGGAAGCTTTTGCTTACTGCGCGCTGAATAAGCTGCTTTATGATTGTAATTGTAATTAATTGGTTTATTAAATTGAACAAATTAAAATGATATTTTCACTACGATAATTATTTCTGGAATAAACATTAATGTATTTATAATATTATGTGATACATCTTCGACCTCTTTACGATCGATTAGAAACAAACAAAGACAAAAATATTTATTTGCTACAAAATACAACATGAGGTTAGAGGTACTCATTATTGTCAGTTTGTCAAATCATATCAGGGTTTGGGAAGATTGCTATCGAATGATAACAACGGAGATCGACAACCGGGTCCTCTTTATTAAGGGAATTACTAAGTACTCTCCCAAAATTGGAAACACGAAAACGCTATACTTTGCCAAAACGGTTAGAATCGTAGCATGTTGTATTCTCTACCAACCGCAGCGGGGAAAAGGGGTGACTTTGTTTAAGTACATAAATCGTCATCATCATCATCAGCCTGAAGACGTCCACTGCTGAACATAGACCGCCACACCGAACGATAATTTGCCACTTGGATCCACCGGTTGCCTGCGACTCTTTAATAAGAATAATAAATTAAATTAGTAATAATAAAGAGTGCTCATAATTATTATCATTACAGATAATAACGTTGGATTTTCCTTTTTCCTTTCTTTACACGAAAACGTACAAAATTAACGTTTCGGGGTAGTAAAAATATTTACACTGCAATCTGTGTAAGGTCACATTTTTCGACGATCCTAATTGTAATTATCATTAGAATCTTCACGAGAGGGTACCGCGCCGCAGGGACGGTGTATATCACCACTGAAATCCGACTCCAAAGGGCCTTTGCCACAGTTAACGCCGGTCCAGTGGGAAATTTGCTACACATCTATAGTAATCTATACTAATATTATAAAGAGGAAAGATTGGATTTTTTGTTTTTTGCATTGGATAGAATCCGAAACTGCTGAACCGATTTGAAAAATTCTTTCACTGTTGGGCAGCTAAACTATCCCCGGGTGACTAGGCTACTTCTTATCCCGTAAAAGTTAACGGTTCCCGTGGGATAGTAGTTAATAAAAGCGGGTGAAACCGCGAGGCGTTTCTAGTTGAAATATATTTAAGTCTAGAAAGAGACAAAAGTTACAGGATTTATGTAGTAGAGAATCTAAAATGTTACTTTTCACGCAATTCATTATATTTCATGAAGGCATTTTCCCCCTTCAAGCAAGCTTCAACGGCTGAACGGATTTTAATGAAATTTGGTACAAAAATTATACTTATATTCATTCTCTTTATATACCTGTGTGTTGTATGTATTATATTTTTATACTCGTA
Source organism: Hylaea fasciaria (assembly GCA_905147375.1). NCBI lineage: Eukaryota > Metazoa > Arthropoda > Insecta > Lepidoptera > Geometridae > Hylaea > Hylaea fasciaria. Next base: position 8,155,328 of record LR990211.1, on the reverse strand, counting down.
CATATAAATAAAGTATCAAAAAACTTCTATATCAAAGCCTTCTGTCTTTCACGCACTGTGTCTTTACACACGACACGGACTGGCCCAATCGACCCTTGAGGAGCAATTACAAACCAAGATATGGAAATGAAACCAAACGCTCCGTAAAATGGTTTCCATTTCGACATTACGTTATTAAGTGTTATTCAGGGAAAACCTGATTCCTACGTATTTTAAAGAAGCAATCAATAACACGGACGCGTAGGTATAGTAGGTACCTATTAGGAACATCAATAAGTTGGAATCACAAATTAAAGGTGTAGGTTATACCTAGATGTTTTTTTCATTACAAAGAAGCATTTGAAAGCAAAAGTGGAAAGTGTGTAGATAAATATAGATTTTTACAAAGGAATAAGTACCCTCGAAAAGTGGTAAAGTTAAATTGAATTGGAGAAACAGTTTGGTTAAGGCTCAAGGTCTACTAAGAATTCGTTGAAGCCATGCCATTTTAAATACATGCTGATATCGCAATTTCTAGCTTCGAACTTCAGTATTACGGTGATACGAGTACATCGTCAGTAAAAAATACCTGTGAAATCAGCAGATTACTGATGTACTTAACTATACTCAATCAGATCATGATTGCAACTGACCAACGTAGTCTAACTGTACCCGTATTATGAGTTTTACTAGCTCGCCATAGTACGCGTCAACTAGCGCTTTTGTATGAACACCCTTACCGGCGCGTTTATGTACGAAAAATCTTCATACAAAGAGCTAGTTGACGCGTACTATGTCGAGCTAGTAAAAACTCATACTCAGGGCACTGATTTATGTAGGTAATAGGAACTACTTACGCCATGTCAGTAAAATATGAAAATTAGGTCTGAAATTCAGACATAGTATTCGCCTTCGGTGTGTGTGTATGTGTGTGTGTGTGTGTGTGTGTATGCGTACCAGCCACAATAAGTTTTCCTTTGTTAAAATTTATGACGCAGACCAGTAGTTAAGTTTGTATGTAGTCCATTTTATATATTTATTTATTATTAACTAACACGGTGGGGTTTTGGCGGGAATCCGATAGTGAGACGTTGTTGGTTTTGTATTATTATCTCAAACTTGTGTTTCTTCGAGTGTTAATGTGTAATATTGGTGGAATATTAACCATTAAGTGTTCGTTAACGTGCACGAGTGTAGGCGAATGATATAAACTCAAAAAAACGTGTCATTTCACATTTTTTCCAAAACTCCCAGGAAGTTTCAGTAAAGCATCCACTACTTTACTGAATCGTGACTGACGATGTAAATAATTGACTTGACTACTTAACCACGATTGCTATAACATTGCTGTGACTTTCTTTATGTGAAATTAAGAAATACTTATAATAAAATACTTGACACTGGCTATATGTACAAACCGTGCGAAGCCATAACTAAAACAAAAAAAAAAAACTAACACGGTGATAAACCAATTACATCAATTAACACATAATATTCTAAATAGAATAATAATATAATATTAGTTAATTGTTATTATTGGTACGAGTAGTAACCTCGTACGGCTTACGTGACGTTAGTAGTCGCTCATTAGTTAATTAGAGCTTTTGGCCGGTTAAAAAGAGTTCCCGCGCTGATAAATTATTATTGACCCAGCGAACGCAGTGAGCGAAGGTTTCCATTTTAACTGGCCGTTTTTGCTTTTGTCCAGATGTATGTTTGGTCCTGGCTACAGGTCGCATTTTTAACCGATTTTTCAAGATTTGGTGTACTCGTTCTGTGATTTTTATTGCTTTTTTTTTGTCGAGAGCTAAGTATTTTTGATAGAGGGGCAAAAAAGGGGGAAGATATTTGGTGGGAACCTTTAGAATTAAATTCTGATAATGTTGATGTGAAAAAGACTTTTTTTTTTAAGTTGGGGGAATCGCGGGCAAAAAGGGTGAATGCCTATCACTTTGATATTGGATAAGCTCTGATCGCGAGGTCTATTGTTCACAGAACTGCTAGTTTATACATACAACGAACTTTAAACTACACAGTATACCTATACGCCCGTCTCTAATACCACAGTACAAAGCAACTGTTCAATCTCCGGTTTATTGCCTGACTCCCAAAGTAGGGTTATTGTTTAAGGCGGCCGGGCCGGGTCAGAGTGTTAACACTACTCGCTCACATTAATCCTGGAGTCCTCCATATAGTACGGCCATATTTCATTTAGCCCTCCAGCTTACGCTCATCGCGTGAAGTTAATGGTGTTAGAATAGAAGTCATTAGAGCGATTCTGTGTTAACGCCGAGACACTACAACTTACAATCAGGTCAACTTACGCGTCTCGTCAATTTATCATCGGATCATGGAACTAATGTGATATTCTTTACACATTAGTTGTAGTATTCTATGTTATATTTCTACACGTTAGTACATATTTTGTTGTTACTTCGAAGCCGATTGATGATACCTGATTGTAAGTCGTAAGTCCACTGATAGTAATAGCATATTTCTCAGAATTCTTATTTAGGTGGTATCACAGAACACAGTAATGTTCAGACCCTTTAGGGCCTTAATTCTGAGAACTGGTTAAAAACATATTGAAAGGTTTAATTGATTTAACAGTTTTTATATAGGAAAACTGTCAAAATTGGCGACTTTGAACGCAGACACGGCAGTTGAGTATGTGGCTGCATATCTATTTCATTATCATAATCAATATCCCCTGGCGGGATTTAAACTTTTTCTCCCTGCAAGGGACAAAGTATGAGCCGTATATAATCTACCGTGCTTGCCCAGTCGAGTCGGCGGATATCACACGTACTCTGAATGTCTGAAGGTCTTATCCTTGCTTATTTTCGCACACCCGCCCCTTCTTTGTTCCATAATTTACGTGGCCCAAACACAATGCACGCCGCCACAATACGGACAAAAAATAAAACACACTTTACACTCACTGAGAGCGCTCATTACTCAACAAATTCTCACTGAGCCGCGAGAAAAAATAAATATTTTTAAATGGCCGTCATTTGGCACAGCTTTGGCGCTAAAAATTTCGCGGTGTTTTAACGAGCTGTGAATTTCTTTTAATCTTTGACCGCTCACGTTTCAAATGAGCATGAATACTTTAAGCTTAAAAAAGGTGTCATATTTTTCTTTTTATTCAGTACAAAGTATACTATTTTCAATCGTTTGTGTGGTTGCTTATTTTTAACGCCATATTTATCTTTTAGAAATAAATTATTCAACAAACAAAAATATATTCACACAAATACAAAATAAAAACTAAAGACTATCATTTTCGTCTATGTATCATGATGGGCTACATAAATATGTGCCATTACGTGATTTTAAAATTCAATGCAACATAACCATGAGTATCTAAATATATAGATGTAGTTCCCGGTTGATTGTTATTCTATCCTCAATAGAAAATGTATACAAGCTTGCGGCGCGCGGGCCTCGCTTCGAGACCTCAATGGAAACGCGTTAGTCCTTTCTCCAACACTTTGTTTACTCTTTATACCTCTAGTGCCTTTGAGGACCAGTGTCTTACGAAGTGGTCATGATGAATAAAAGAAATAAATAAATCGGGAAAATGTGCTTGACTGGTACTTATTTTTAGAAAGATGTTTTAGTTGAAGAATATGTACACGGATTTGGCTGGTCAAATTTTGACAAATATTTTACTTTCATCATCATCATCATCATCATGAAAAGGCATAATTATTACTTTTAAGATGTGATCGTATTGCCATGGTGCGTTGTTGCACTACGGACTTCGTAGTTCTCCATTTCCTAGACACAGGCACTACTTGAGATACCAATGCAGATATTTACGCATCACCGACGCAGATACCGAGACAAACGCTGCAACCGACTCTGACACGGATACCGACACCGATGCCAATACTGATGAAACGCCGACGCTGATTTCGACGCAGACACTGACGCAAGCACCGACACATCCACAGGCAGATGCCAATATCGACGTCGACGCTGATGCTAACGCTGACACTGACGCAAATGCTGACGCCGACAGCACGCCTCACCAAAGGTAACTAAATCCCCCGAACTAATGATCTAAGTTTTGCAAAGCGAAACAATAGGGTTGGCAGCGAACCGAATAATATGCGTATGATTTCTAATGAAATACCCGCACGCCCTTAACAACGGCAATTATTAAACGATCCGAACCCTTATTAGACAATAATACACTACCTTTACCGCTGCGATGTTCATCGTACACAGTAAGGGAAGACGCTTATGATACTCTCCTTCGAATAAAGGTCAGCGATTTGAACCTCCAGCTCATAGTACTGGGAGGCATATTTTGACTGAAAAAACTTGATGAGCACATTACTTGAGTGGTGCTTGCTCAACATGTTCTCCTAGTACCATATGCCCTTACTGTCAGTAAGTATGTTGATCCGCTGTTAAGTGGCAGAAGGCTGTCCCTTCTCAACCAAGACAAATAATTAATTAATGCTTTGAGATCATAGCTGACGGAGCTTAGGCGAGCCTCGTGACAGATGATGAATGTAGCTGATTTATTGTGTTGGCGTTTGGAACGAATTCCCGAATAGATCTGTACCCATGTTGTGGGTTTTACGAGCTCGACATAGTACGCTTCAGCTAGCGCTTTGTATGAAGACTTTTCGTTCATCAACGCACCGGTAGGGGCGCTGTACAGGATCTTCATACAAAAGCGCTAGTTGACGCGTACTATTTCGAGCTCGTAGAAACTCACACTAGGGGGACTGGCTTGTTTTATTTTCTGTTTAACCATCTCACCTGATCATTTACGCTTACCTAGAAGTCCTATTAAGTTGCGACTTGAAGACTACCAGGTTATAGCCGTCGGGAAACAGACTCCGGCAAGGAGATTCTTTAGCGATACGCATAACAAATTTAGAAGTAAATGGTCTGTTGCGAAAAGTTCGAATGTTCACCATGTTATGGTGGCGCATGGCCGTACGTATGCTGGTTTGATGATGGAAACAGCTTGCTGGAAACAATTTTTTACCAACTCACACTCGTCGAAATCCGTCCAATCGTATCATGATCGAGTAGTATCGATTTAATTAATTCCAGAAGAAAACGCGACGATTCGTGACTTATATTCTATATTGGTATTGCATTTAATAAACCTAAATCAATTTTATATTGGAAATACCTAGGCCATAAGTGTAAGCTTTCAGATACGTTATTGTAAATGTTAGTTATGAGATCCAGACTCCGAAATTATTACCCTCTTAAAAGTTTTCTCATATAAGTTTATGATATGTCTGTCGCAAATTTCACCGACACGGGCACGACATACAGCAAGTATAACTTTAATAATGAAAAGAAACTGTTTTTATTGTTATATTCAAAATGTAGCTAGCTTAAAGTTCTACCATCAATGTGTGATGTTGTTAATTATTTATAACTTAAGAAATACGAGTAGGTAACTCATTATTATATCGTTTAGTATGACGTGTGCGCGGACAAAGGCTCTACGCACATAGCATAGTATTAGGTTGAAATAAAGAAAAAAACCAACAAACTAAAACAAGAAAAAATAATACCGTAAAACGGGGTAAATTGGGCGAATCTTGACTGTCAACTGGAATTTAAACCTTCTTCCGTATTAAATAGGGAAGTTTTAGATATATTTATGAATGTATGGTATGATCTTTTATATGCTGAGTAGCTTTAGATTCCCCAATTGATATTATATTCTGAGAAATTGAACAAAAATCCTATTGAATTCCAATTTACCCCTGATGGGGATAAAAGGTTCAAGAGAGGGGTTAATGGAAATGGAAATGTAATTTTGGCTAGGGTTGTCACTCTTTTCACCCGATTGAGAAAAAAAGAGGGTTGTGTTTTTTCCAAAGTAAATATAAGCACCCAATTCAAAAAAGAGAACTTTAATGTTGTTTTTAAGTTGTTAAAAAACTTAGCAGTTGCGAGGCATTCTGGAAACAAACGAATTTGTTTTATTAAAACAGTTACCTACGCTATTATAATTCATAAGCCTGACTGAATTAAGAGTTAAACAGCTCTATTTATCTGATGAATCGTCATAAATCGTCATAAATCTCCATCCAAAGGTTGTCTGGAAGAAATCGCTTTTAGCGATAAGACATTGTACCTACTACTTTATTTTTATATTACTAAGTTTTTATGTTCTTTTTTTTCAAGTCAAGCAAATAAAATCAGTTAATTCTGGTTGGTGCTATTCACTCTGTTTTATTAGTATGGATTTGTTAGAACTCAATAGGTAGGTAGGTAGTTTACTGTTTTATTAAGATTTTGATTTTGGACAACCATATATTTACCTTTTATGCAAACCAAATTACCCCTTACGTGTTCCATTTATCCTGTATACGTGCCGATTTCCCCCTTTCACTTCCCTATTATCACCAAAATAACCCAAAAATTTGTGTTCGTCTAAAACGATTTCTTCCAATGAAATTACGCAATTACATAACTTACCTTCACGTTTTTAAAGCTCTATACGCCAATATCATCCAATTTATAATCAACCTAAACACTTTTTCTCATTAAAACTCTTTAAAACTCAAAGTTAAAAAGCACAACATTCACGTGTTCGTAACTCCCTCACTTTGATGTTTTTTTTCTAGTGGAACCTGATTGGCTGGCTTCTTTGCTAAGCGTAGCCAGTAGCAAAAAATATAAGTTCGTTCAAAAATAATAAAAGTGTAAAGATGTCTTCAATGGTGTTGCTACTAACGAGCATAGAAAATGTTCCGACTTTTTTTCCATTTAACCCCCCATTCCCAATTTCCCCCGTTTTACGGTACGCAACTCAATAAACCGGCCATGTGTGAGTGCGACTCGCGCACGAAGAGTTCCGTACCATGATCTTTTAAAACAGCAAAAAAAATCAAGTTACTTGTATGGGAGCCCCTTATAATTTTTTTTATTCTCTTTTTTTTTGTATCTGTTCTTAAAGCGGCAATAGAAATATATTATCTGTGAAAATTTCAACTGTCTAACAATTACGGTACATAAGACAGACGGACAGCGGAGCCTTAGTAATAGGGTCCCGTTTTACCATTTGGGTACGAAACCCTAAAAACCACTCACGGCTTTATAAAATTGTAAGCATTTTAATAAAATAAACTCTAAAAACGTCATCTCATCTCGGTAGGACGTCCAGTGAGTTGGGCACTGCTTTAACAGAACTTGGAACTTTTACAAGTAAGCTTGCATTATATTTTACTATATATTTTCCAACTTGCTTCTATTTCTAGACAAACTATATGTCTTGTGTAAGTGCAAAGTTCTGAAGTTGCGTGCCGATTTATAGTTTCATACCATCTCATAAAATTTAATGTTTTGTTTTTTTATAATTTAGGGTTGCCCTAGCGCCATAAATGGTTTATTTATTTATTTATTGCACAGCACAAAATGATTACAGTAGCAATGTTAACACCATTTTCTTCCAGACAAATTTTCAATATAGAGTACACAAACCAAAATGAGTTGATCCATAGACGGCATATCCAATTACGACATTTTTTTAGTTATGGCTTTGCATGGTTTGTGCATTTAGCCAGTGTCAAGTATTATAATATTTAAGTATTTCTTATTTCCACAATAGGAAAGTCATAGCATTATAGCAATCCTCGTGGTCAAGTAGTCAAGTCAAATAATGACATAGTCAAAGTCACGATTCAGTAAAATGGTGGAGGCTACTAAAACTTCCTGGGAGTTTTGGAAAAAATGCGAAGTGCCACGCTTTTTGGGTTTATATCATTTGCCCACACTCCTGCACGTTAGAAAACACACAATGTCTAATATTCCAGCAAAATTACACATTAACACTCGAAGAAACACAAGTTTGAGAAAAAAATACAAAGCCAACGTCTCTCTATCGGATTTCCACCAAAACCCCAATTACGACGTTGTACGAGTAGTTAGATGCAAATAATATGAGAGTCACTAGAGACGAGACACGAGAGTCTATTCTCGTCATGTCATTGTAACTTGATCGATACGTCGAGGTTTACCAAAATGATATTTGTGGGCGTTAGAATTAGACCCGTTTTGGTCTAGCAAATATGAATGAATATGAGATAGCTCTCAGTTCAAATTATTTTTATATGAGAGTCGTTATGATCCGATTTGCTATGTACTACGTGAAGTATATTTGGCAGTGTTTGTATGCTTAATATTTGTGAAGTCTTGAATTATTTTTTATAATAAAACTTAGTAATATCTTTATTAAATATACATAAAATAAAATAAAATAAAATAAACTAAAGCTAGCTTAAACTAAACCTTTGTCTAGTCTTGCATGATTTCACTTAACACGATGTCGGCATGAAACTTTTTTTTAATTTAATTAGTCATACTTGCGAGTTCTATTTAGTCAGGTTGGCAGTAGCCTAGTTAAATAACAGTCAAGCTTACAATAACATAACATTATGGGTATTTATATAAAATTATATAATGATGTAATTTACAAAAAAAACCACAAAAAAACATCTAAATTTAATCAGAAATGCTAACGTTTCGGATGAGTCATGTTGTTTCTTTTTTTGATATTCGCACAAACTTGGCACATAAAAATTTCGCCCTAATATTGCCCTAGTCGCAGACTGCAAGCTATTTTTTTTATATTATCCTTAGCAAAGCAACGGAGGCCTGTACTGAGTTATTCCGTAACGTATGTTCGATTATATTTGTACTAGCTGCGCCCCGCGGTTTCACCCGCTTTTTGATAATATACGATATATCTTTATAAATTGTAGCCTATTATTATGTTATTCTGATATGTAAGCTATATTATTGTAAAATTTCATTAAAATTCATTAAGTACCTTTTACGTGAAAGAGCAACAAACATCCATCCATCCATCCATACTTACAAACTTTCGCGTTTATAATATTAGTAGGATTGAATATTGTAATGAAATCAATATCATAATATTTCAATTTCAGTGCCGATAATATTGGGCTATCACTACTGAAACTTCAATATAATATTTGTACATACATTAAGTATATTATATTGGCAACCCTCCTTTGAATACAAGGTTGCGTGCGGGCCGACAATGCATACCATATGATTTATATGGGGTGAAACACACCGTAACTTTTTCTTGGGGCTTTATGAAGTTGCTATCGGTTTTGATGTCATGTTTGCTCTGATTATTTATTAGCTCGGTCGTTGGAATCCATCATTGTTTATGTAACTGAATAAGTTAAGTTACACTATTTTAGCCAAAAAAAACGGGCACGGCTAATGGTAGTGGTATTGACTACTATCCAGATATTTAAAAAAAATGTGAAAATCCATACAAAATGGAACGAGAAAATATTAGTCCCATAAATCCATTTTCCAATCCATCCATTGGTATTGTTTCTTCTAGTTTTAAGTTTTTATTTTGTTCTGAGGTGTTAAATGAAAATCTATATAAATCTAATCTATATAAATCAATAAAAAGTGTATCTATATATCCATTGTTTGATTTGTTTGTAAAAGTTGAAACCAATGCGTTTCCCCGCCATCAATTCAACTCGTTCAACATACGATTACTAATTTTGGGGTTAAATGGCGTTCCCTCATCCGCATACTACAAGAAAATAATGTGCTCTCCTCAAACCACACTCGGAGACTTATGGCGCAACTTAGCGCAATAAAGACTCGCATTGTCTCAGCGGATAAGATATGATCAGACAATGGCGCCAAGTTTTGCATTCAGCTCTGAATAAAGAGAAGTTCAAATAACACGTGAACAAATTTAAAAGTACCTACGTCTTTGCTAATTAAAATTGCAGTAAATTAGTGAACGTGGTCTGTTATCGTCGTAGTCCGTATCTGCGGGTCTAGATTCTATTCTATACTGAAATAGAATAGGGTAGAAAATCCATTGTACATTCAGAAGAAACAAAAAAACAGTTAAACAACAGATAGTAAAGAAAAAGCTAGATCTGGGTGGTGTTGCCGCTTAAAAATTTTTTCCAATATACACTATGTATAAACAGAAAATGAAACATCTTTAGAAATCCGTTCAAAGTAAGGTACCTACCTTTATCTCATTCAGAAGTTGATTAGTTCAGAAACTGATCGTAATTTCAGGTGATATTAAAATATTATTTGCATTTAACGCTGCGCATACCTCGATATACCACAGCTCAACCCAGCCACAAAGATTGACTTCAGTTATTTTTTTCTAAACTTAACGTCACCTTGTCTAAATCCCAAGTTTCGCATAACTCCGTGGCAAGCTCCACACAAATATGTATCTTGTTTTGAACAAGACACAAGGATCAAGTTGGCGCAATAAAGACTCCCATTGTCCCAGGGGATAAGCAATGATAAAACAAAGGCTCGACTCTCCATCCGTTGAGGGGATCTGCATGATGCTCGCAGTAAAAAGGGCGCATGTGGACTGGCCGCGGTAGGTATAGGGACCGCTCGCCTCTGAGGTCCAAGGTATAGGCGACTGGCATCATGTTAATATTATTGGTTGAGAGGAGAGAGAGAGATTGGCAAGACCTTTGGTTAAATATACTATATTAAATATACACAGTCTCTATGAAAATCAAATCTCAAAAGTGTCCACCCGTCCAGCCGATATTGTTTCATTTAATAATGAACCCTAACACACTGCAATAGCGTTGTAAAACATTTGTGACGGCGTTTAAAACAAGGCATATGCATTCAATCATGAACTTCAATACACTGTAACAGCATATTCAAAACAAGGCATTATGACGCCCATTTTGGAGCGGCGATCGGAAATCTACCTTATATTTCATCGTAGCCTCGGGCAGAAAAAAATGTAGATCAAAAGTTATAAACAACTTAACTCTATCGTGGTATTCTGCAGTTATTGACAGCCAGCCGTGGTGCGTAATGTCCCATTACGTAACCATAAAAGCGCCTGAACAAGATATAATAATGTACATAACAGCAATCACAATTACTAAACATGTATTTTGTGTTCGTATATTATGTTCAACAGAACATTTACTATTACGAGCACAATGACATGTTTCGTTAATCTTATATCTTTAAATGAGCAATTCTTGTATATATAATATTATATATAATTGGAATCTCGGAATCGGCTCCAACGATTTTCGTGAAATTCAGTATATAGGGGGTTTCGGGGGCGATAAATCGATCTAGCTAGAAATCATTTTTAGAAAATGTCATTTTATTCGTGTTTTTATGACTTTTTTCTTTAAATAACTAGTTCATATTTTTTTATTATTCTATCGGTAAGATCGAAAAATATTATTCATATTTCATAATTTTATTAGTAATTCGTACTTAAATATAATTACTAAAAAACACAATTTATAAAAAAAAAATACTGAGCAAAGCTCGGTTATCCAGATATTACTACCAAAACAGCGAAAACCAAAAAGACAAGACCAGTAATAGCTGACCGGTTGTAAAAATAAAGGTTAGGTTAGATTGTCACTTTACTTATAGTTTTAGTCCCTGACAATTATCTACAGTTGACACGGTCTGATGCCTCTCAAGTAAGGCATCCTGAGGTTAAGGTATCTGTGTCCTGTCTAAGCCTAGGCTTTGCCTTTGTCTGGGATAACATTGTCGGACAGAAGACAGGATGGACTAAGTAGATGTGTTGGTAATATTCTAATAATGTAATGTAATTTAATTACTGAAATTATGCGAAATAAAGAAGGTGGAGGGTACTCAGTCTTCGAAGAGTAATAAAGATAAGTAGTAATAAATAAGCATTTGTAAGATAGATAGGAAAATCTAGCATTCAAACTAGATTATCTGTAAATTATTCGTTCAAAATACCAGTTCGTCGTTGCATACATAGACAGATTTATTATTTATCATGTACCAACATTAGGTATATCTATTTCAATAACTGTGTTATATCCAAATAAAAATTAAGAGGTTGTTGAATTTTAGATAACATAGCATAGACAAGCATATACATAGCATAGACAAGGATTTGGTCACATAACAATAAAACTCAACATCCTCTTAAATTTTTTTTTAAGGGGTTGTTGTAAAAAAATTTTTTTCAAACACTGCCATACAATACTCGATTGCTGTCAAACTAAGAACAAAACGCTCACATCGCTCACTCGATTTGTTCATTTTCGCTCCACTCAACTATTTTCGCTTCGCTCGCTCGCTCCCGTGCATTGATCTGCGTAAAAAGTTTCCCGTGATACAAGCGGAACCGCAGCTGTTCCCAAGTTTTGTTTCGTACAGAGCAGCGATTTTTTATCAAAATACTTGTAATGTACGAGCTTCATCTCTGAGGGGGTGTTGGTTGCAAATGCGAGTTCTGAACTGTTGAGAGATGTGTTTATTTGGCTGTACTTATTGTCCCTACGGGCTGCGTATACTAAGCATTATTGTTGTTTTCGTATCGCTTTTTTTGCCCCGGAGTGTGCTTTAAGTACCGTAAGACCTTAGAGCTGTATAATTAGAATGTATTAAAAGGGAGTGGGAGGGTTTTTAATCACTTGCCAAGGACAGTATTTTCTACAATTAACATAATTTGTGTCGCTAAAACCGGTGTGGACATTAAATATAATAGGCTTTAGAAGTTCTGAAATACGCGAATAAAATTGGATTCGTGTTTGTAAAACAATAAGGGGTCTATCGAGACTCAATGTCGAGGCATGTCACAAAGATATTTTAACATTAATCTGAGCGGAAACAAACCCGATTGTGTCATAAACATGAACGGGCTTTATTGAGGGCGAGATTTGAATAGCGCTCCCAAAATCGGTAGGTGGATAACGTTCGGGTGAGATGGTATCACTGATCGGCCGTTGCGGCTTACCGCACCAAGCCTTTTACCATGTTTCCTGCCCATAAACTACACCCATGCCTCGAAGCCAAAGTGTTCTCGCTGACTTGGTCGTGCCCCCAAATATTTTACACGCTAACAATTTTACTTGGCGCTCACGTGCCTTAGCCATTGCATTCGTTACCCTAGTGAAGATGTTAAATCCCGTGAGCCTCGAGTCATGACCAATTTTACCAACGATCCCTTTTTAAGAACCTTCAGGGACTCCCTGGACCATTTTAGATGGAACGGGGTCAAGTTGGTAAGGAACGGTTTGAGAAGCATAAGAGAAAGCGTGCCTCCTGAGGGGATTTTAAATACAATTTTAATGGTCTCTAAGATTTTATAAACGTCACTTTTAAAAGGAACAAAAGAAAGAAATTAGGAATAATGTGCAAATGGCAAGCAACATAATATTATGTGTAAAGCGCGAAATTGCAGAGTTCGATTCCTACGCAGGGTAGGTATAGATATAATATACTAGCAGACACGGCCACGCGTTGCTGTGGCTAAGGTTTTTGTTATTGCGAATATAAATTGAGATGTAAACTACCCTATCTTTTAAGTTAGACCAAACTGCACACGGTGTGCCAATTTGATTAAAATCGGTTAAGCAGTTTAGGGGTCCATCGCGGACAAACAACGTGACGGTTAATTTATATAAAATTAAGATTTGCGTGAACCACTGGTACTTGCTCTGCCTCTGAGCGTTTGTGGGACAATATTCCTTATAATTTTGATTCCTAATACCCAAGTTCCTATACCAAGAACCGTTCGACATGCTAAAAGATGGCAGATGCTCAGCTTGTCGCGAGAATTGGTTGCCATTTCGACCGCAATAAAATTCGCCCGCGTGTTCGAGTTGCCACCTTTTATATAAATATTATTTTTAGTAGGCAACTCGGCCGCTATTGTATATTTGTACAGTCATAGAAACAAGTGTTACGTAAACTAAATGTTTTATAATAAAATGGAACAATAAAATGTGACATATTTATACATTTTGAAACACCTATGAGTCTAGTTGCATTTACCGCGGTCTAATTGCAATTTTTTTATATGGTCATTTATTAGTAACATAAAAAATACATAATAGTTACCCATCGCTATTCAGCGAGGTAATGCAGCCAGTGTTCTTGGTACCATGCCACGTGGACACCCACTTTGGTGTAGAGTTAGCTAGATTTATTTTTATTTTATTTATAACTGCAAAACAAAAAAACTCACAATCGCGACCGCTAGTCTGAATAACCCCAACTGTTATTTAGGTTTACGTGGGTAAAATAAACACGTAAGCCACGTAAGCCTTGTTCAAATTAAGCTGGGTAATGAGCAAATAGTACCCATACTTGAAATATAGGTGGAGAAAAGGTTGTTTTGGGATTAGATACCGTCCAGTGCGAGACAGAGCCCTACCGGTGAAATGGCAGTACAAAAGATGCGAGAAGAGACTCTTGCGAACAAATCAAACGTACTCCAGATTCCTTGGCTCATAAACCACTTCAGTTTACGCTCCCACTACAGTTTACCTTTTACGACTCAGCCACTTTATGTAATGCATTGAACTGCACTAACCCTAGAACAAAGAAAGCACTTTTCATCAGGGCTTAAGGTGTTTCTTTTCTCCTCGCAAATACAATACCATAAAAAGATAAGCGCACTCTGGTCTCTTCCCGAATAATACGTCGCTAAGCCAATATATGCAATGTTTCTGACGCACCAGGTTTATAGTAGAGTCAGGCACTTTTCATCAGGCCGCCAGACACCTTACTTGCAAATACGAAAATATAAAAAAGGTAAACGCACTCTAGCGGTACTTTCTTGAATAAAAATACGATTTTCGCGGCCTCATTGTCCGCACCGGGTTTATTCTCTACATAATTCGCAGTTTACTGTCCAGGGCGGGTAAACCCGGGAATTACATTAGAAAATCCCACAAAAGGAGCGCGTATCCTGCTCGGGAGGCTAATAAACAAGTTACGAGCATGCGGTGTTCTCCCGTATACCGTATACGTAACGCTCATGACTAAGCTGATTAAACTTGTTTTGGGATCAGTGGAGTTTTTCGGCAGAAGTGGGATAGTGGCGTCGTATTGAGCCGCGTTCAGACGTCACTCACTTAAATCAAGTAAATGTTAACTGCAGTGCGCTAGTGTTCGCGGCACACACAAATAAATGAAGGGCCACTTCCGGCTTACTTCAGCGACCTAATTTCCGGAGTGACGTGGGCGCCACGGAAAAAGTTCAATGGCGGATAAACTCGGCTGCGTTACTTTGTTCGCGTTTTTATTTAACGCACACTTTTGGATAAAGTTTATCCCTAAAAACTCAGTGATCACGTTAAATTGGCACGGGTTACTCCGCCAAAGAAGTAAGCCGATTTATACTAGAGCCGTTAAAGACTTTCGTTCGAGATCTTTAGTTTTCTAGACAGTTTGTTGTTATTTGTTTATCAAAAAGAAGTAACTTACAATGACCTGTGAAAGGACTTTTAGATGTATAGAATATACTTACCAAATAATTTAACCATCAAAATAAATTTGTAAAAAACAGTAAAATATAATATATCATTATATATAATAATAATAATAATAATTCAGCCTGTTACTGTCCCACTGCTGGGCAAAGGCCTCCCCTCACTATCAAAAATAAAAGTAGTTTAATACCAATCAATTAAGCATTTAGTCGCAAACAGTGCAAACTGAAAATTGAGAAAAGCGCATTTTCTACAAAAGCGATAGAGAGAGGATGGTAATCCTTAGCGGCTCTCGGTTACAAGTTTGTAAAGGAGCGCGCAATAAAACTGAAATCCGCTAATGGACCTAGTCGGCTCCTTTGCCAGTGAGGCCACTGAGTTGGCTTTAGACTTTGATTAACCATCCTAAAAGAAAAGTAAGTTAATGTTCATAGTATTTTCTAAAAATAAGACTAAAATTTAATTTTCATTGTAAGTAATTGCCGACTGTTTCGATCGACCCTTTTTGTAATTATATATTGAAATTCACTAGTCTGGATAAGTATTGTATCCCCCAATCACAGTAAGATATTACTATGAGAAGAAAGAAGCAAAAGTTAAAAAGTAATTTGCTTATTTCATAGCCTCAAAACGGCATATAAAAGCCCGGTTTACGTAGCATGTTATAATATGTTATATATTACGTCTCTCGGTAATTCATTACCTACTTTCCAATGCTGCGGCCATTACTTATGCACATAGGATATAAGAGAGGTCGTATTTTAGCTCCTGGGATTACGCGTAAACCTAAATTAGGAGACTAGTTAGAATCGAGGTCATGACGAGGCGTATCGGATGTCTAGCGTTAGGCGGCCGGCTAGCTCACGGGTTGAAAAGACAAAATACAACTATGTGTTTTAGTGGTTCAAATAGACAAAAAAGAATACCTAATAAAACCAGTTTATCCAAGACTGCATCATTACTGAATATCATCACAAATAGCAGTCAAAGGAAACCCATTTAAAGTTAAAAATACTGGTTTTTAAACGGCACGTATTTCCGCTTAAATATTAAAGTGGAATACCAAAACGCGCCCTCCGCAAAGCGCACCCCTACCAAAAAAGTCTATAATTACTCCAAAACTAACCCCGAAACATTCGTGACAACTCGCAATCTCCAGGCAATTCCTTAACTCCGAAATTATAATTAAAAACTGAATAATTCCCATCAAGTTTGGCGTAATTAACGCCGCTCTACGTCGCGAAAACATTCTACGTTAATACTAAATGCTGTTTACTTTCTTCCTAGGGATGTGGTCGTGTTGGTTTAGGCGACGCTGACTAAAGGTCTCTAGTACCTACGCTTCAGCTTACCCATTTCACAGTCAAAGTCAAGAATCCGGCCAAACAATACTGAAAAATCTATTGTGTCTGTAAGTTAGGCATACTGGGAGTTAAGAGATATCTAGATCTAGAGAAATCTAGAGAGTTGTACTGCCCTAGAGATAACAAAAAACCTTATTAGAATATTTTATTACATTTTGTGTTTTAATGCATGGTCACGAATTTTTTATATGCTTGATAAATTTCATATAATTAGACGTTCGGTAGCGATTGAAAATGAAATAAAAAAAATGTGCAGCAAGCTTGCCACCCTGTGTCCGGCCAAAAAACAGCTACCAGAGGTAATTACGTGTCCGGACTTACGCACATCCCTAGCCACACGCTTGCAAACGCTAGTTCGTAATTTAGAATTGAATTGTTTATTTGCCACGCTAAATTCTGATTTAAATGTGGTGGATTGGTTGACCAGAAATTTGTTAATTGCCACATTGCGCTATTAATGTAAATGGGTGCTCAATCACAACCAATTGGTAACTGAGTTTTAAATCTATCTAAATAAATCGATAGGAATGTAATGTGGTTAGGTACAGTATTTTTAATTTTACACATAAGTTCGTTTTTTTAAGAAAGAAAGAAAGTTGCCCTAAAATAATAATAATAATAATTCACCCTGTATGTCTCACTGCTGGGCAAAGGCCTCCACCTTCGTGAGAAGGTTTAGGTCATAATCCACCACGGGGCCTAGTCCGGATTGATGGATAACATATGCCTCCGAAATAATTCTCGGGCATGTTGGTTACCTCACGATGTTTTCCTTCACCGAAAAGCGAGTGATAATTACGTACCTATACTTAATGTTTAACAAGAAACACATTGCACGGGGATCAGGCGGCCGGTCGCCCAGTAGGCTCCCACCGCTATAAACAATAAGTTGCTCTAATAAAGTATTTTTTTTATCCAATTTATAAAACAATATGAGATAAATCTTTACCTACCTACTTTTAGTTTAGGCGCGGTCTGGTAAAACATTCTCAGTATGTAGATAAAACGGTCTCTGTTGTGTTTGTTTGAGTACACTTGTCCTAATTATATACCTACAAGCTCAGTTACTAAAGAAAACAGAAATACAACATTTTATACGCAACGAGCAAATCTGATCTACATTATTTAAAGCAAACGTATGTGTACTCAATTATGTACTATGTTAATATATAAAAGATAACGAGAACATGTCCTATTGTATCGACCCACAATATAGTGAGATAAGGGTGGAAAAGGGGGGGGGGGCTGTCTACTACGGTAAACATCGTCATCGTATTATATAATACTAGCTGCGCCCCGCGGTTTCACCCGCGTTTGGATAATATACGATATATCTTTATGAATTATAGCCTATGTGTTATTCTGATGTATAAGCTATATTATTGTGAAGTTTCATCAAAATCCATTCAGTAGTTTTTGCGTGAAAGAGTAACAAACATCCATCCATACAGACAAACTTTCGCGTTTATAATATTAGTAGGATTTCCTAATTGATGTTGTCAGTTTACACGGAACGGCACTTGAGAAATGCCTTCAGTGCGCAGATTTCAACAGATTAAGAAAAATCTCATTAGGTAAGCTGTTTGGAATAATGCTTCCCCTTAACGGCGGGTTTGAATCATGTCTAATATATAAATAAATAAAATCTGAAATAAATAAATAAATAAAATAAATAAATGTCGTGTTTAAATGTAATTTTGTACTTCAATAGAAAAACCAATGAAAACAATGCAAATATTTTTTACAGAGTAGCTGAAACGACATTGTATAGGGGAAAATAATGACGTCTAAATTAATGGATTATCGTTCAAATTGCGAATTCATGAAAAATCGCTTTGAAAAACTTTCAGTTTTCTCGAGTTTCTCAATTTTCCGAACGACTTTCCTAATTTTCATTTAGGTACATAAAACATCACTTAAGACACCTTTAATAAATTGCTGCTAATGAGTATGTACCCCAAGAATCTCAAAGCATGCATAATTATTAATTGCGACGTCACAAACAAAATACTATCCGTAACTACTCGTAGATACCCAGAAGATGGGGTCGCACGGAAATGGATGCACCATTTCCGGAGCTTCCTGAACTAATAATAAAGACGGAAGTTTGTTTGTCCTGAAGCGCTGAAACTATCCGATCGATTTTAATAAAACTGGGCTCTTATATCTTTGGGTAAATAGCTCCAGGTTTGGGTAAATAACATATTGATAGGATCCTGATGCAGACCTATAAACCTGTATTGTGATCTTACTCGTATATAGTTTAGAGATGACTTGAGACTTTCAAACATTTTGTTCTGATCTAAGTATTACTTTGATATATGGATAAATTCATGCCGTGAAGTCAGTAAATCCGAACCGTGAACCATAGGGATATTATGCAACTTTAGTTGTAAGAAATCTAGCTAAACTGATACCGGTAGGTATAATATGCTACTGGCTGAATTAACCGGCATGGTGTTTATTATGTGTGTTATGAAATTCGTTGCTAATAAGTCACATAATCGCTTACTGTTTTGCCAATCAGAAGCCATGAATATCATGAAAAAAATATCACCATCCCATCCATCTCTTTAACAACTGATACGCACGCGGAGGTTTTCGATGTGAGTGTATATTGTAGAGCAGACATTAAAATTACGAAATATACAACATATTGCTATCGTGCTAAAATTGCAAATGGATAAAAAAATATCGATTGGCTATCAACTACATTCTAGCCATCAGTAAAACATTGAAGGTAAATCAGTACGTTTCCAAATCGATCTCGCGTCGATTCCTACCCGCCTGGGGCTACAGATCTCGTCGGGGACGACGAAATGAGTTTTCCAAGACGTGAAGGCATCATGTCATGCCGCCAAATCCAGAGAACTGGTGGCACACTGAGCGCAGTCGGGATCTGCATACAATATGCCGTATGCAGAGATACACATTGAAGAAAATTGTTCAGGAGATTTCAAACAACGTACAGAATGCTTTTTTATTGGAAAATGATGTCCGTCTGTCTATTTGCATGTATCTTTCACTCGTATCACGTAAACCGTACCGGGCTGCTTGCATTGTTGTTTAATCGAGTAATAAATTTAACCAAGTTTATTATCATAATAAGTCAAATCCACGACGGGATTGAGGTTTCATCTAAACGCGCCATTGCTGCCGCTTTGCATATATCGCCGGTGTAACCTAGCCCTTCGACGCCGGCATCGATGACTAGCCCGATTAATTCAGCAGACAGTAATTAAATTACACATTCCGAGTTCTGACATGGCCGTATTTATTTCCCTCTGTGCCACCGGCTTATCGGAACCCTTTCGACAGAAATAAGGGAGTGGCTTCACGATGAGGAGTCGAAATCGAACCCTGTGCGAGTTGAGCGATGCTTCGGTGCAAAGGTGGCATCCTTGATCAGACGGTGACAGGTTATCTTTGTGATCATGAGCGTGACCGGAAATGGGCGACGGATTGGGGGGGAGGGGGGGGGGGGTCATTTTCAACATAGCTTGACATGATATCTATGAGAATGAGCGAGACCCGTATATACCCGTGTTGGGTGAGACCTCGAGACAAATGCTCTAAATCCGCCTCGGATGCAGTGACGTCACTTGATGACGACTCTGATGATTACGCATATTATGGCGTAATCGAGTGATGAGCGATTCTGAGATGCTTAGACAATGTACAGACAGAATAGAATAGAAAACTCTTTATTGCACAACAAAAGGAAACTTAAAAAAAAATTGTGACATCAGAACATACCAGTTAATAGTACAATGGGCGGCATTATCGCTTAAAGCGATTTCTTCCAGGCAACCTTTTAGATACCAGTCGGTGTAAAATTACAATCGAGTCTATAAACATCTCGCTCTCGGACTGAACAATCGAGACATAACTACATCAGTGCTTATTTTCATGGGCCCAAATACTTACCTAAATACAGTTTGATTTCAACTAATGGCAAAACCTCACGGAAATATTTATCTACGTTTAACCTGATAAACGTTAAGGTCAAAGGGTTAGAGAAATAGGCCTAGTACCTACTACTTATACTTTGGTAGCACAGCTGTTTTTGTACCCATACCTTAGTTAATAAAGACCCTTGACAGAAAATTGCGAATATGAGCGCGGCAATGTTGCATACCTTTTAGAAATGGCATTCATAAGGCCCGTCTCTCATTATGATCCCTCCCTGCGAAATACAATACTTTAGTCGAACACTACTTGAAAATTTGGCTAGAACCTACGCGAGTAGAGGTCATAACGCTACCGAAAATGTTAAGTTTAGATCACATCATCATCAAAGTCAAAGTAAATAGGCATTTAAATCGCACTTTTACAAGTCAGTAGCTAATTCTCGTTAACAAATAGAATCTTAAAAACATAAAGTATGATAAATTAAATGCAACAGTAATTGATTATAGTTTGAGTTTGAAAAAAAGATGGTTCCCTTTTAAGCACTGTACCAAGATTCTGGACAGGATTCTGGTGATTGATCATCATCACAACTCTTATCCACCCACTGTTGTGCACGGGTCTCTCCTCGCTTTCGTGAGGAGGATTAAGCCATGACCCACCACGGTGACTAGGTGTGGATCGGTGCATAAACACCTACCTCCGAAATCATTATTTGGCTTAGGTTATATTTAGTTTTTACCAAAGAAGGTTGTCTGTGTATTTTGAACATTAGCCGTCTTACGACAAAAGTTTAGACTAGAGTTTAATGACAGACAGATGGTTCTAAAAAATCGACGTCTATCACTCGCGTTTTCTTACTCAATCCTGGCATTCCTAATTATTTTACTTGTGAATTTGTTATTGAATTAAAAAAGCGAGGTTTAGACGTCGATTTGTGGGCAAAATATTTAGTCTCATCTGTTCAACTCTGGTAGAAATGTTTTGTCAATAAGCAACCTTCAAAGATTACATTGCAAATGAAACAAAACTTCAGCTAATGTCGAACATTCCAGCTATTATTATTTATGACCCAAAATCGACCAATTTGAATTCCAATTCCCTAATTCTAATTTTCCATTAGGTATTCAACTTTCGCACTGGATGTCGCAAATAACAACCGACGTGAAGCGCATTGCAACTTATCCGCTATCAGCCAAAATTAATATTGTATCTCCTATCCAAGATTGAAATCGATCTTGGATTGCTGCCTGTCCTTCGATCGATTTCCAATCTGCGTGCCTTTATAAACCAATCCACGGATCGGTTATTGGCACGTTTGACCCTAAAATGGATTGTGATATCAATCCCAGGTAGCAAAATTTGGATTAGGATTGATTATTAATTTTGGCCGTATATTTATAGATGACTCGACGTCCCATCAAGCTATTCCATACTAAATGTATGAGAAAATTAATTATCCATCTTCCTTTTTTTATTATGTATATAAATTTTCCTCATGCTTTAATAATGTTCTTCTGCTATTTGTAGTGGAGACGAATACAACAAAGCAAAGATCATTAAAATCGGTCCAGTTGTCCTTGAGTAATTATAATGGTGTAACTAACACGACTTTGTTTCATAGATTCAGATATATAATTTAGATTAAAATTAAATAAAGAACGAGTGGGCTTCAGAGAACACGACTGAATCAAACTTATTTATTTCCATCTATGATACAGAGAACAGGCCTGCACTGTGTCTTAGAATACGAAACGTAACTGGCTATGAGAGAAAGAGACAAAGAAAATGTGCGCTCGCACCTCTTTCTCAAGCCCCTACCGTAATATACGAAACTTAACTCTCTCTCTCTCTCTTTCTACCCTCACTAATTTATCTCCCTCTCAATTTCCGTTCTCCTCACTCGATCATACTTTTCGTAACGCATTCACCAGCTTACTCCCTAAGTGCAGCGTGCGTAAGTTTTAGGTACTTCAAAAACCAGACTCTTCTGCTGGGTAGCCGTGTCAAAACCACGCCTGTTCTCAATTGCGACACACGTCATAACTTCAACATATAATTTACCAACTCTTCACATTAGCAGTATGGAAACTGTACACAAAACTGTACGTAAATAGTTAAACTGGGTAACAGTCGCCTGTCACGCCATCTGTAGCCTTGTTTGTATGTAAATGGCCGGTTATTGCTATTCTTTCAGCCATAATGCTGGAATTCAATTATGAAGTTGGTTAAGTACGGTAAATTGCTGGCGGTGCTATCATTTGTGGACTTGTAAATTGGTTGAGCATGAAACTATTTATGGGTACTTCGAAAGAAATGCTATTAGAGATGTTCAAGTAACGAGAAAATGTGTAACTGTATGTATTCGTTACTTGGCTTTTATGTTACTATCGTATCGTTACGTTACTAGCTAGTAGTAACTAGTAGCGTCGCGTACAATATGATTTCACTCGGAACTAGGTAAAAAAATAATTATTCATACTGCTAAACATTTTTTACACATTGTTATGAAACCAAATAATTTCGAATATATAATTATACGGTTTGATACAATTCTATATCGTCCAGTTGTGTGTGTGAGTGCGTATACATATATTATATTGCCTATGCATGTATGTGAAAGTGTCAATATTTCCAGTTAATAGTAGTATATTATTTTTGTCCGTGTCCAAAGTAACGCTGTTTATTTAAAAAGTGATGGGCTAGAAATAGAAACGAGGGTTTCTGTGGCTATTAAGTTAAATTGTTGTTATTATCCTAGCAGTCATTATGTTGCTTCGTGGAATCTTTTCCACCAGGACCTGGTGTTAAATAAAAAATAAAAAAATCGAAATGTTTAAACTGTATTTTATATATTTTTCATTAAATGTCAAATTATATTAAGTCAAATTGTTATACATCAGATTCTAGAAACAAGAAAACTAAATGACCGTTGAGACCTGACTAATCTACTACAATGGTGTGGTTTTATAAAATAGAGATACGCGCTGAACATAATAATGTTTCGTAACAAATATATAATTCTGTTCCTTATCCTTCGTTACAAAAAGCTTTTTAACTGACCCTAATCTATTTTTCCAACGACATTTCTAAAGTTTATTTATTATAAAACGGGCTACTCTAACTAAAAAAAAATTAGGTAACTCTTTAATGACACCAAAATGTAGAGAACACTTAAAAGTAGCACTTAAAATAGGGACAAGGGGCGGTCTTATCGCTAGCGATCACTAACAGACATCTTAAATTAATCTATCAAACAGCTGGCAATAGGTAACGTTTCCGAATGGCTGCATTTTTTTTACAAACACAATCTCTGTTCTCTGCCAGCCATGTATATCTGCATTGCCAGTATTGTCACGTTATATGACAATTCCAAGTTTTTCTTCAGCAAACAGATTTAAAAGTACGCATCATTTTGATTCTAAGCATATAACGCGAGTTTACATAATAATATAAAGGAGTTCCATTCCCTTGCTGTTTGTATAGCAAATATTGGAGTGAAATGGCTGCTTTGTGAGCAATGTATACGATGTAAACTTTGTGAACAAAGGTCAAAGACGGATACAGTATGATTTGATTAAGAGCTTCTATCGAGAGCTTAGCTGTGACACTAGGGTCCGTATTAATAAATGAACCTCAATAGCGCTACCAAGTGCACTACCAGCTAATCCACACTCAAAATGTAATCTGCATCTTGAGATCGTTGCTATTTAATAAATGGATATTGAGATGTAGCACTGGCTACTAGATACTGTCTTGTATGTGTCAATTGCGTCATAATCGGAACGCACTTAACCGCTGAGTGTCATTTATTAATTTGCCAGAGATCATGTAAGTTTCTGTTCCTAATCTACAACTTAAGATGTATTTATTAAATAGAACAAAAGAGCAAGTGCACACTGAAGATAGCTCTCAGAGCTAAGTTTGATTTATTATTACAGACCTAGGTGAAATCAGTTGAATGAACATTTTCCTCATTTTACTATTACCATACCCAAACCAATTTTATGTTTCATACAAGTTTGATGGTTACCTTTATATTCCTCATCATAGCCTTGTCTATTGCCTGCTGCCCCTTCATTCTTTATGCGAATGTCTTGAGCACTTACACATTAACATCATGCCTTTTTTTAGTAATAGAAATTGCCGGCGCGCTTTACCCACCGCCCCAAAAGTGGCCTAAGGGAGTGTGTGTGGCTTCAACCCACTAAACCCCCAGTAAAGCAAGATACGGTCACGCTAGAATGCACCACCCAGCCCACCAGTAAACACAGACAGACATTGAAAACGCAGAACAATGCAACTGATTAAAGCTAAGCCAATCAAAACCTCTGAACGTGGTCAAACTGTACACAACTCTCCCTGCTATGCTATATCCTACTTACAAGGTTGCCATTACACGCTCAATTTACAATGTGACCGCCGTAAACTGTCAAGGGTTCACATACATACCAACTATTAATAATTCTGTACATGTAGGCAAAATTTACCGTACCTTGATACCGCGGCGAGCGATGAAACTTTGATACGGCAGATTTGAAACTGTTCTTCCTTATTAACTAACTACCACATACAACCGTTAGACAACCTACAAAACAGCCAAATTTGTACTTAGTAGCCTTGGTCACAAGGTGGACGCTCGATACAAATAGCTGAATCGAACAAAAGACGAGCGAAACTGTACGCGTCGTCCGCGTAGTACTGCGTGTGTATTCAAAAGTTACTCAACCTCGTTCAAAATGTCAAACAAACTCCCGATCGTGCTATCTCGCTCTAATTTAAAAATAGCGAGTTTCCCTTCGTCTAGGGTACTGTGCCTTGGTGTCAGTTGGTATATAATATGCAGGTAGCAACGCCCTTGTGACTTGTAAAGCTAATTCGATGAGCCTCACACGAATACAATCACTAAGGGATGTCACTGAACATGCTTGATAAAATAACTATATTTACGCAAAATTGTATTGTATTTTACTGCCCATAACAGTCACAGTACCACCAAGAACTGATGTTGAATGAAAGAAAGAACAAAACCGTCATACGAAATGTTTAACTATATCGATTACCGCATCAAAATAGAAAACACAACTATGGCGGCAACAACAATGCTCCTGCAAACGGCGCTCCAAATTGAACCCATCCATCCCATTACGTAATCAATGCCCCAATATGCCAGCAAATCAATCCGTGACCCCGTAAACGTGCCCCCAAACCCCAACCTCACCGCGACCCACGGCAAACCCGTTAGCCTCAAGAGGTTGACCGTTGGTGAAAAACAAATGTGGTCTTAGTCTTCTAAATTAAACACCCTTTGTCACTAACCTCACAGAGTATACCCGAAATGACCCGAATCCATAAGAACAATTTGGCGAAACACAAAAGGTGTGGAGCCGCCCCTGAATATTGATCACCAAGGTTACCTGCATGTATAAAATTGAACATTCCATTTCATTTAATGGGAATCCCTTGCTTCCTTACTCCTGAAGGAGAACCCTTGCGCTTAGAGTAAGGACAGTACCCCAACTTTAAATTGTATTTATCCCTTCGAACGCCATAGTCAACACATGACAAAGCAAAACGTGCTCTGTACGCCTGGTCATCATTAGATGACTGTTCCAAAAGATAGTTATTTGTGGATTGCGTATCTTGGTGCGGAAGGCTCGTTTTGCGTTTAAAAGCTTGGCGGTCAAAAGGTTAAACTAGCAAGCATTCTAACCATAAAATGAAAGTAAGTTTTGTTTGTTTGTTAATTATGTTGACTGTTGTTGTATGTTTATATTCAGCTTCGTTACAGCTTAACACATTGTGAGGTAATTTATTCCTTTGTAAATGCCACGAATCCAATCAAGAATTTTGAATAAATTCCGCGAAATAAATACAGCATTCTACATTCACTTTTTTATTTATGTTGTGACTCGTAGCGTTGCCTCTGCCGGTGGCAGTATGCTGGGCCCATGGACCTCTGACGTGGCTAAACAACTGCAGTCAATAGATAACAACCAGGTCCGATGACTTAACGTGCGTCTACGTGTCCTCCATATCACGGACCAATGAAAATCCAGACATTCCCACGAGAACGTCTTGATACCAAATGAGATGGTACCTATACTGCTTTTATACAACCACGCCGAAAGAAGCTCTCTCGTTCTCGGTAAATGAGGCATAGTGGTGGAGCACCAGAGAATGTTTAAGCAAACGCGGAGCTCATATTTTGTGACATCATAAACTTCATGTTTTTACCGAGACAGTTCGCTATTCGGAGGGAGAAAAATAATTCGGAAATATGGAGGAAATTGATAAACAGCGATATCTTTTGGGGGTGTACCTACAGCTAGAGAAGTTTAAAATATTGTATGGCTGGTGTATTGTTAAGAGGTAGCAGCTGATATTTTCATTAAAATTAGACTATATGTATAATATTAATATTCAAAGTCAAAGCATTTATTGTAAATAAATATTATACAATATAATATTATAATAGAGGAAACATATAAGACTTTTACAAGACACAACTAAATCTCAAACAAAGAAAGGGGTAAAACATATCAAACATGATAAATTTAACAGTAATTGATTATGGTTTGAGTTTGAAAAAGGATGTTTCTCTTTCAAGAACTGATCTAAGATTGAACCTCGGACAGGAAAAGGAAACTCCGTTAAGTTTTCCAGTGCTTACGCTAGCTATATTATTATATTAACCTACAGGAGTTAGAGTATAGAGAGTAAAGAGTCACGTACAACGCCCCGAATGTTACAGGTGTCCATATAGGTCCATATACCTACAAATTGAAATTGGTATCTAATTATCTATTGACTAAATCTTTAGGTATGTAGCAATTATCGTAGGTTTTGCCCACATTCGTGGGGACTAAAGTTTATCGAGATAAAAGCGCTATTCGGCGCCTGGGACCGCGGTTCCAATACCTCGTGATCCCAGTCACCTGTCTCCTCATAAAACATATCTTATGTTCTTCTTAAAAAAGAGAGATAGGTAGAGATAGACATAGTTACTTGGCCCTCATATCATTTGCAGACAATAGATTTTCAATCGTTGTCTCGCAGAATCCTTGACAAGACGATACCTCCATGTGAAAACAAGGTATGGCACTCCGGACAAAGATGATGACGTAGGTGTCTCTTTTACGTCATCAACGTACGTGCGATGCCATAACTTCCCGATGTACGTTGATTGACGTAGAAAGACACCTACGTCCATCATCGTCGTCCGGAGAGCCATACATCTGGCGTAGTATATTATTGGACAACGGGAATTCCCACCTAAATATAATCTTACTTAGAAAATAAAATTGTTTAAAAAACAGACCGTCTTTCCACAAAAGTTTAAACCAGCGAAACAGATGTTTCTAAAATTTCGTTCCACAAAATCGACGTCTATCACTCGCGTTGTCTTACTCGATCCTGTCATGCCTAATTATTTTACTTGTGAATTTGTTATTGAGTTAGAAAAAGCGAGGGTTAGACGATTTCGAACGGGCGTATAAGCACTGGTAGAGTCAACGGAGTTTCCTTTTCCTGTCCAGAATCTTGGAACAGTGCTTGAAAGAGAAACATCCTTTTTAAAACTCAGAGCATAATCAAATATACTGTTTTAATTTAATTTATCATTAATCTATGTTTAATTATTCTCTAAATATCTCTTTGTTAACGAGAATTAGCTATTTGACTTGTAAAAGTGCGATATTATTGCCTATTTACAATAAATGCTTTGACTTTGACTTTGACTTTGATTTGTGGAGAAAATATTCAGACACATTTGCTCAACTTTTGCTTAAATCTTTTCTGGTAAGATCCAGAACGTTTTCAATAGAACATTAAACAAGAGTAGGCTAGACTGGATATAATGTAAATAACCTACCTCTTTTTATCGACAGTTTTGTCCAAAGCGGGCGTTTCAAGAAAAACCTCAATAAAAAGAGGTCTAGGTTTCGAAATCACAGACTCGTATTTACCTACTATATTTCATGTATAAATAAAAGCTTTTTACTAAATACATAATGCAGAAGTATCATGCGGTATAAAACATTTTTATCATTTTTGTGCCTGTCCGTTTGTTCCAGGTAAGTAATCTCCGAACTGGCTGAATTGATTTTGAAGGTACTTTCACTAGCATATGTTACAAGGAGTAACTTGTTACTTTTATTTTAGGAGAAACTGCGGTTTTTCTTGCAATTAACGGCTCCTGCGGGTAAAGCCGCAGCGCAGAGCATAGCTAGTTGTTGATTTGTTAGTTATATTGTACCTATGTTAGTATTTTAACTTTGAACAGCGATCTTTATTTTACTTTCGTCGAAGACTTTGAATCTAGCTTTGTATAGATCATTTTATAGGAGTATTTGAAGGCAAAGCATCGGGATGTAGGTAAAAAAACGGTCAAGTGCGAGTCAGACTCGCGCACGAAGGGTTCCATACAATTATCTATAAAAAACGGCAAAAAATTTTTTTTTTGGTAGACGCTTAAATATGTATTATACGTATATTGTTTTAGTAGTTGTTGTTATAGCGGCAACAGAAATACATCATCTGTGAAAAATTCAACTGTCTCACTATCACGGTTGATGCGGTACAGCCTGGTGACAGTCAGACAGATAGACAGACGGACGGACAGCGAAGTCTTAGTAGTAGGGTCCTGTTTTACCCTTTGGGTACGTAACCCTAAAAAGCTAAGGGCATGCGCTTAGCGCGTCATTAAAATTGCACAATCAACTCGCCTAAAAAAAATTTAATCAACTAAGTACACAAATTTAAGCCAACTTGGGAATTTCTGTAACGTCGTCATTGTGTAATTATTCTTGTCTACGGAAAAATCTTCGCCAAGTATTTTCCGAGAAATAAATCCGAGAAATTTAAATAGAAGGGTGCAAGCGGTAAAAACCAAGTGTCAAAGTCAACTCTTCCTAAATACTTTAACCGATGAAAACGTTTAAATCCCGAACATTTAATAATTAAATAGGGCAGGCAATCAACGGCCCCAAAGTTATGCCAAAGAAAATTAACCAAGGCAGCAACCGCGAGGAAAAATAAACATTATAATACTAAATCATATTACAGGAACTCGCGTAATCGGCCAAAACAAACGCCTGTTTCTGGTAAATTTTAATACATACGGGCGAAGCGGACGGCGAACGAAAGAACGAGCACATCTGTTCAGATGTGCGTTGAAATGTGTTGGATACCTGGCAACGTATCTTTTGTTCTCTTATTATTTCCCCCATTGTACATCTTTTCATTCATTTTACGTTACTAGGAGTTAGGTTTCCCAGACATTTTTGAGGATAGCCAACTACAACTGCTGAATAAAATGACTCGCTTAAAGCCTTTAATATTTTTTCCTATCCATATATTTTTACATATTCGCTGTTTCCTCAAACGAATAACACACACGATAATACGTATGTATTCGCGTAAGTTATAAAATCTAACATGCCTTTGCTAAACATTATGTTCAACAACATGTTCGTTTCATTGCTCGCTGGCCTGTCCAGCCGTGTGTAACGAGCGTAAGTAAAATATTAACGTAGAACCGCATTGCGGAGGCCCCAAGGCCGAGCCTTTTGGACAATGCTTCTGTTGCGTTACACTATCCTTTACAAATCAAATACCTCCCAGTGCCCTCCCGCTTTGTAAAGAACCCGGTTTTCTTTTACATTTTTTGGCATTGAGGTGTTTTCTAACGCTTTGAAATCGTCGGAACGTTTCGCTGGTGTCGTTTATATGGCTATTGCTGAAGTGTGGCGTGAAAAGGCCACGGACAAGGTTGCCCTTGTCCGTGGCCTTTTCGCGCTAAGCTCTTCGTGTCAGTTTTGGTGTGTTTCTGGAACGTTTGTCATCTTCGACAACTTTGTCTACATTACTGTTTTTATGTATTGACTAGCGATATACCTAAATTCATAATCAAATAGGACTGGAACTGTGACCTGCAACAACAACACACTTGTCATAGGAAAAAGGTTTCAATACCTTACTTATTAAAAAGTGAATTTGCTTGTGTTACACTCAATCATGTCCATAAGCCTACACCGTATTTGATAAAATATACTATAGCAAAAATAATAAACGTGTACAATTACTGTTAAGTAAATTAGGTAGGTAATCTTTCATAAGATGGAGCTCTTGTATACGAAACTAGAAAATGCGCTCACGGCATGGCGCATATTATACGAGTACGTCATATTGTAACGGCACCTAACTGTATAAGTTTTAATACATCATCTCTTGAACCGATGCAGACTTTATGCTGCTTGAAATAAAGAATGCATTTCGTTGACACGAAAGCTGTATAGAAAATAAAATTTCTGCGTCCATCGAGCGCATACAAAATGCTATTTCGTATTGACTGTCGCATACGATTTGAAAGATTGTATTCTTATTTTTAGAATTTTTGGGGATTGATGCTACATTCGTCCTACATAAAAAATAAAACAGTTTTCGTCCCACATTGTATTCCATATTCGGCCCAAATTATTCGAGATGTCTGACGCTTGCAATCATAAGGTTGTTTTTTTTTACAATTGAATTTATAAAAGCATCTGATTCCGAAATAAAACCCCAACGGATTTTTGGTAGGACCACTAAAGATTAATCCCTTTGGAACTAGCATTCTCCGGAAAGCGCAAAAATCACTTAGCCAGCATTTCCGGCTGCCTCGAGTTCTAAAAACACCAAGTCGATCCGTTCGGACTAATCTGGTAAACAAAAAACAAAATGGATTCGGTAGATCCACCCGGGTCCCGGAAAAAATAGCCTCGTAAAATGAAGGCATGTCCCGTCTGGTCCGTTGTAGACCAAAAGGGCACATATTAAACTAGGTAGCCTGGAATGAAACTAATATCAGATATCAGGTGTATTGTGTACAGTTGTATATGCCTCGTCTTGAATGAAAGCTAAAGACTTTGATTGTGATTGTTGACCTGGTTTTCACGGGCCCAGTAGCTGACGGACAGTCAAGGGCAGAACTATAGTACTGTGCAGACAGCAGAATGTATAGTTGCTGCCTACTGGCAGGTCAGCTGGATAGTACTAGACAGTGGATAGTACTAGATAGTGCTAGACAGTATAGAGCCTCTCGCTTTGCTGTTATTACATCGTCCACGATCGACCAATTTACCGTCATACAGTTAACAAAATGAAGTTGAATTTAAATTGCAAATAAATTAATCACTGACTAAATAAGTATGAAGAAATATTGTGAGTTTAGATTAGGTGTTTCTTTCTACCTGCCAGATATAGTGAAAGCGAACTGTGGTCTTACTATAAAAGATTTAAACTAGAGCATCCATCGCGCAGATGAGTCACATGGTACAGATGAGTCCAAATATTTTCTTCACAAATCGACGTCTAACCCACGCTTTTTCTAACTAAATAACAAATTCACAAGTAAAATAATTAGGTAACCCAGGATTGAGTAAGAAAACGCGAGTAATAGACGTCGATTTGGTCGAACTTAATTCTAGAAACCTCTGTTTAACGCTGGTCTAAATATATATGTAGTTTTAATCCAGCCAAAAATTCGTTTGATCAATGTTGGCTAGATGACTGATGACGTAATCTAGCCAACATTGATCAGACGAATTTTTGGCGGGATTAAAACTCCATATATTTCTACGTCATTGTTTTGAATATGGATTTTCGCAAAGTAACGCCTGATTCTATCTATTAACTCTGGTCTTATCTTTTGTGGGAAGACGTATGTTGCTCGACTGTTGTTGTTGTATGCTCGCACTGCCGTGCTCCCGGATATACGAACTTAGGTTGTTAGGTTATAATATGGCATAGGCTTCCTTATATAGTTTGTCCCGGGTTCTTATGAGCGGACGGGGTTTCCCATCTAATAAATAAAGTGGATCACGACATTTATGGTCGTAGTTTTTGCATCTGACGGCCATTTTGTGTTTTTATGTGACAAGCTACGACACACAAGATGCAGTTAGTGAGAAAAGGTCTATGTTCAATCTTTCAAATTTACTATTTGAACAAAATGTCCTCCTCACTTTCGTGAGGAGGTGTTTGCCCAGCAGTGGCACAGTTACAGGCTGAATTATTGTTGTTATACGTATTATATTATATAAAAAATGTACCTAATTACTACGAAACGAATATTTTAATAGAAGATTTATTTATTCTTCATTGAAATACGATTTCTGGCGAACCGCTCTGTAATACAGTCATAATAAATAATGTAACAGTCACAATAACTGCTTGCTATTGGTAAAATGTTACTACGCAATTACATTATGAAGGTATTCCACGTCTAATAGAAACAATTACTGTGATTTAGTTAAGTAAAATAAAACATATGCTATTATTGTTTTTAATCGTCGCGTTGTTTTAGGCTAAATTAAATTGGAGCTTACCTTTGTTTTTTTATTATAGCTCCCATTTAAGTCAGATTACAAAGGTCACATCAATATAGGCAGTCCACTAAAAGTCACTAGAGGTAGAGTGACTATCATTTGTGTACCAACGAGGAATGTTTTGGTGATTGAGTCAATTGACTTTCTTAAATTCTTGAGTCGTGTGAATACAACAGATATTAGTTAATATATAAAATTTCAGCGTACGTTTTTATAGTAAGTATCGTGACGCGGCGTACGGCGTGACGCTATACGCGGTCGATGGCTTTTATAGGAACGTCGTGCAGTGAATGAACGTTGTGCAGCTAATGATAATGGTGATGATGATGATGATGATGATGTTGATGACGATAATGATGATCATTTTTTTTTGTTTATGAGCCATTTGTGGTTGACTAGTTAAAGTGCAACATTATTGCCTACTTACAAATGATTTCAGTTCTCAGTTTCAGACGATTGTCTCCTACAATCAGGAAGCACGGTCACCTTGCCTATCGCACCATCGATAGCCGTCGCCTGTGCACGCGACACTTCCACGAAATTATTGTAATTAGGCGTTACGGAAGTGGCGTGGGGCCTTGACCACATCTGTTTATCCGAAGGCTTGTTTTTAACAAGATTACAGTAAACTGCGCACCGCACCCTGCTTGTAGGGAAAATGTGGCAGGTGGTCACGAATAGTACTTACTTACTTGTAATAGATTTGAGGTAGAAGGAAGTAGTTCGAAAATAAATAAAGAGGCTTGTAATCATTTTAATTTATAACTTTTCTTCAAGTTAGAAAAAACTGTTATTGTTATTTTTATTGATTTATTATGTGAAATGGACTTTTATACTGTCGTACCACATAAGATTTAAACTAGAGTTAAACAGATGAGTCTAAATATTTTCTCCACAAATCGACACCTAACCCTCGCTTTTTCTAACTCAATAACAAATTTACGAGTAAAATAATTAGCAATGCTGGGTTGAGTAAGACAACGCGAATAATTGAGTGGAACGAAATTTTAGAAACATCTGTTTAACTCTGGTTTAAGCTTCTGCGGTAAGACGGTTAAGACTTTTTGGATAATATAACATATTTTTTGTGCATGTTATTCTTAAATTTATTTTGGTATTTATAAACCGCGAGACGGAGCAAAAATCGATCGAAAACCCTACAAACTAACGTACCTACTTAGAAATCACACGATTAACCATCAAAACGGGAAGCGTACTAAAACTTAGGGTTGAACCTGCAAAACAATTTGTAAACGAAACCTCTGACATGACGCAAACTTGCCGGGATCAGGCAACCCTTTAATTTTATAAACCCTAACTAACTACGGAACACATCAACCTCACTATTCCACAGATTATCCAACAGTTTGTTGTGGCTAATTTTGTCGTGGGAGACCACAGCTGGGCTTTTTTGAACCCCGACCCTCGTTATTACGCGTGTCATATACAACTGTGGACGTATTCAGATAGTCAACAGGTCCATTAAGTATAACTTTACTGATAAAGACAGTTTCGTAATGGACATTTATACAGAAACTACGTCTCGCGGTTTCACCCGCCTTGACTAATATCCCATAGGAACCGAGGTCGTTTAGCCGTGAAAAGGGACAAATAGACAGATACACTTTCGCTTTTATTGTATGAGTAATATAAGTAGGGTTGTCCAAAGCAACATTGGATGTTCAGACATGTTCAGTTAATTTTGTCGCTGACTATACCACCAGCAATATTGTGAACTTTTGACCAAGGATACTCTTAAAATCTGATGCTGATTTATAAAAAAAGATGAACGGTTGATATTATAAAAAAGATAAGAACTTACCTGTTTGCCCCTTTCTGCTCGGATGTCTTCCGTTCCTTTTATCGCGATAGCTCGGAAGGTTATCGCTCAAAGGCAGCCCCACCGCTTGCCCCTTTCAACGTTTCGCCTTTGTACGCCCCTGTGTCAAATATACAATACACCGCCCGACTCCGCCCGCCCATTCATCATATTTTTCGTGTCAACTTGATCCTGAAGCGAAATAGCTTTGTACACAATTGGGGTTACCCTCGGGGGTCGTTAGGATGTCTTAAATTATTCGCTTTAAAAAGATGCGTTTAACTATGTAAATTGAGGATGTGGAAGCGTTAGGTTCTTTTTTATATTTTTATTTTGGCTTGTGTGCATCTTCTTAGCGTAGCTTTACCAGGGTTATACTCTTAACAATGTCAATGAAAAATGTGATGTAAAAAATATGATGTAAAAAATGTGGTAGTGCAACATTTTAAAATAGCCGAAAATTTTGAAATGATTGCCAAAATAATTGAAAAGTTTTAAGTTGTATTTTTTTTTATTGATGTGATTTTGTGTTTTTTGCGTCTTACTGCACCCCTTTTACCGGCGGTATCATATGGCATACTCCTTACGCCTGAATAGAACCAACACCTATATCTATGTAACCTTTTCTATGTAACATTACCACAACTTCAGTTCCACAGACTAGATACAAATAGCTACAAGTATCTCGACGCAGCGGCCCTCATTGAAGATGCGAGCGAGTCCGCGGGAACCCGTAGTGCAGGCAAATACTTACACCGCCCTAATGAGCCAGCTATCAACACTCTGAGAACCTTTTGTTCCAGTGTCTTAGTTTTTTCACAGAGTGTAATTACTGAGAACTTTTTTGTCAGGAAAACTGGTGTAAGAATTACACGAGTTCATGTTTTTTTTGTAGGATATGCTGGTTTGTTCATTTTTCAAACGACTGCTGGGTGCGGGCTTCTACTGCACGCTATCCTATAAATCAGGTTCGGGTTATTACTGTTTATGCTTATAATAAAGCAATGAATGGCATAAAAATTGACATTATAGATAGGTACTTACTTAACATAAATTGCTGTATTATATCATAAATAATACTAGCAGACACGGCCTACTGGCGAGGCGTTGTGGCTAAGTTTTTTGTTATTGCGTCTATAAATTGAGATGTAAGCTACCCTATCTTTCAAGTTAGATCAAACTGCACGCGCTGTGCAAATTTGATTAAAATCGGTCAAGTAGTTTAGGAGTCCATCGCGGACAAACAACGTGACGTGTAATTTATATAATATACTAGCAGACACGGCCACGCGTTGCTGTGGCTAAGGATTTTGTTATTGCGACTATAAATTGAGATGTAAGCTACCCTATCTTTCAAATTAGATCAAACTGCACGCGCTGTGCAACTTTGATTAAAATCGGTCAAGTAGTTTAGGAGTCCATTGAGGACAAACATTGTGACACGAGATTTATATATATGTATTAAGAAGATTAAGATATAGTTCAGGACTTACAGAAGAGCATCATTAGGGATGCAATATAATAAGATAAGATAAGATAAGATAAGATAAGATAAGATAAGATAAGATAAGATAAGATAAGATAAGATAAGATAAGATAAGATAAGATAAGATAAGATAAGATAAGATAACAACTCTTTATTGCACTCCAAGACATACAGTTTTAAAAATAAAGAAATAATATATAGGTAGGTATAGGTACAATGGGCGGCCTTATTGCTACACAGCAATCTCTTCCAGGCAACCTTTGGATGGAGAGGATTAAATAAAAATAAAATTTTATCGACCGGTAGTGCATTACCTATCCAATAACTAATACAATTAAAATACATACAGACTAATAAAATTAATCATAGAAAATAAATGCAATACAACCAAGATGAAATGACACATAAATGAAGCAGTACAATAATTTTATACATATAAGAGCCTACGATAAATATAGAAGTTTAACCTGCGCTTTAAAATGAGGCAGAGTTTGAGCACGTCTGATTTCCACTGGCAGAGAATTCCAGATCCGGACAGCTTCCACGGAAAAGGAACTGTCGTAGAAGGTGCTGCTATGCACAGGAGTCTTTAATGCAAGATTTTCTGATGATCTAAGGTAACAGGAATTGGAGGACTGGAGATACTCAAAGCGATCTTTGAGATACCGGGGGGAGGTGGGATTGAAAAGGACATTATAGAGTAGGGAAAGAATATGAGTATTCCGGCGAAGTCGTATAGGAAGCCATTTGAGCTGCGTGCGAAATTGAAAAATATGATCAAATTTTCGGAGACCGAAAATAAATCTGATGCAGAAGTTTTGAAGGCGCTCGAGTTTATTTAGCTGATCCTCAGTGAGGTCAAGATAGCAGACATCGGCGTAATCAAGCACAGGGAGTAAGAGTGTTTGTGCAAGGCAAACTTTAGTGGCTGTCGGAAGAAAGTTTCTCAATCGTTTTAAGGAACCAGCAGAAGCATAAAGTTTACGACTGAGAGATTCCATTTGTGGTCTCCATGATAAAGTCCTGTCAAAAATGATGCCTAAATTTTTAACCTTATCGCTGAAAGGAACTACTATTCCATCAAAGACAACGGGAGACAAGGAGGACCAGTCGATCTTTGAAATTAGACGCGAGCTTCCAATGACAATAGCTTGCGTTTTGACTGGGTTAATTTTAAGGCCAAACGCTGTGCTCCAGCTAGCTATTCGATTTAAGTCGGCGTTGGTTCTGTTAATTGCAAATTGCAAATTATCAACAGAGGCCTGACAGTAAATTTGTAAATCGTCTGCATATAGATGGTAGGAAGAAGTAAGTTCATTAGAGATTGAATTTATAAAGGTGGTAAAGAGTAGAGGAGATAAAACACCGCCCTGTGGTACGCCGGCAGACGTAACGCACCAAGAAGAAAACGATTCTTCAACACGAACTCGCTGCCGGCGCCCATACAAGTAACTATGATACCAGTCTATCACCGATGGAGAAATGTTGATAGAGCCGAGCAGGGCCAAAAGAATGTCAAAGTCCACAGTGTTAAACGCATTACTAAAATCTAGTAATGTTAGAACTGTCAGTTTACCTTCTTCCATACCCAGCCTGATATCATCAGTAATCTTGACAAGAGCTGTGGACGTACTGTGACCAGGTCGGAAGCCGGACTGACAGGGATTAAGGATATTGTTGCAGGTAAGAAATCTGCTCAACTGACCGTTGACCAGACGTTCTAAGACCTTGGAGAGAAAGGGAAGAATGGATATAGGACGATAATCGGAAAAAGAAACAGGATTACGTTTTTTTGGGAGTGGAATAATCTGAGCCTCCTTCCATAAGGAAGGAACGGATGCTTTGGAAATGGAGTTGTTAAGGACTTGGCAAATGATAGGGGTGATTTCATCCAAAATTGGGACAATCATATTCCGACTTATATTGTCGCCGCCCACTGCGTTCGATGAAATGGATAGGATACTCTTTTCAACATCACAAGCGGAGAATTGACTAAATAAGAAGGGAGCAAAGTCGGGGATTGGACGAGTGGATAATATACGGGACTTAGGTTTAGTTACTTTACAATTAGGACTACAGTTTAAGACCGTGCGGGGAGACGGCTGGCGCAGCAAATGCGCGTCAGGCATTACACTCTGGAAAATCAGCAAACTGTATCAGAGGTATAATATGCAAAGCGTCACTACAGTATATAGGGATAGACTTTTTTCCTCCCATTGGTCCGTTAGCCTTGGCCCCATATGGGTGGAAAAAGTGTCATAGACCCCCGTGACCTCAACGTTGACGGCAATGACCCCGGCGTTGGAGTTTAACGAGGTAGGTGACAATTATGGCAAATATCAGGTAACAATCAATATCAACCGCCCTGGCACGAGAGGGATTCAAGTACACACGCAAAACCGCGAGCTATAGTTAGTATACTATTGTTGTGTTCTCCAACGGTTTCGAATTACAACACCTGTATCTTGTTTAATATCCTTGAATAACCACATGACATATTAAATGTCTGAATAAGCGATGCGTGATACTTATAGAAGCCGCGACATTTTTACATGAAAACTGAGTTTAAGATACCTTAATTCCTACCTTCTGCAAGCAAAGAATCATTTATCCACTACGTTCGACCTCATAGACGAACATTTACGTTTTTTAAAGAAAGCAATCCTAACACCACGTCTACATATTTTATTTTTATTTAACGATCCAGCATTACAGTTTGCCTAGCCAAGTATGAGTACACGCTCGACATAGTACGCGTCAACAGGCGCTATGTATGAAGATCTTTCGTTCATAAACGCGCCGGTAGGGGCGCTGTTCAGGATCTTCATACGAAGCGCACACTACCGCTTACTTTGTCGAGCGCATAAACTTGTCGCAAAAACTCACACTCAAGCCTGATCTAGTACGGACCACAGGGAAGCTTTTATGTTAATAAAACTTCCAGGTAAATTAACATAATATTATTATTCATTTTATTAATACTTTCAGTTTTTGTTAATTAGTATTTAAACGGGTCTAATTCGCGCACAAACGAATATCAAAATATATAATTTTGACATACCTCGACGTTTCGACCAAGTTACATCGGCCGTGGTCACGAGAAGTCTTCTCGTGACCACGGCCGATGTAACTTGGTCGAAACGTCGAGGTATGTCAAAATTATATATTTTGATATTCGTTTGTGCGCGAATTAGACCCGTTTAAATACTAATTAACATGTATTCAGTTCGCGAAAGTTTAAGAACTTCTACTTTCAGTTTTAATTTTGGAAGGTCACTTTCAGATCATGTCTGCACGAAAATAAGCTCTTTGAAGCCAACTTTTTAACTATATAACCACCGACTGAAAGCTCAAAGCTTGCGTGCGTTAACCTCAGCTCAGTGGAAATAATTAGGCAACTGAGTTCCATAACTTGAGGTCGAGCCCGTCGCATGGTTTGGAACGCAAAAATTTATTTGAGCCATTTCTTTTTATCGTTTTAGATTGAGGTTACTCAGGCTGTTTCTCTTTAACCGAATTCAAGTAGGAGAGGGTTTGTTTTTCCTGCAAAAGATTTACCAAATCCGCTCAGAAATTGTTCATGAATACTACATTATAGTGTGGGTATAGAAACCTACATTACAGACAGGGGTTACAACCCTTATTCAAAAAAAGTGGCTTTATGTAACGGGATAAGATGGATGCATAATATACAGCTCTAATATATAAATCGGATGGACTCTAAATATCAATATAAGGAAGGGTTTTAATTTTCAACAAATGTTCAAAAAATTATGAGTGCTCATTGAGAACCCGTGGTTTAATTATTTTCCCTCCGTAAATAAATTAACTACTTCAGTTAGTACGAAAGCTCAAAAATAAAAATAAAAATTGTGTTTGTTTATGTAGTTATAAACTGTTTACTTAAATTTGTACAAAATTTACTTTTAGGGTGTATTCCGAAACCCCACAGCACCATCGAAGTACATGATAAACGCAGATTATGACGTTTATCTTTTAAAGTACGCTCGCGTAAATTCTCCCTAGAGCCCGAAGAGATTTGCCTCTATAGGAAGCAGATTACGGACTTAACGCCGTGCGACGAGAGCTATAATGAAATGTTATTAACGGTGTTTATTTTTAAAGGAAACCTCAAGTTTTTCACCCTCTCCTGCCGATAGCGTTCCTTTGACCATTTTGTATCTCTCGATCTCTCTCACGATTGTTTTGCACGCATTTCTCTCACAAACGAAAAGCTAACGTTACGTCTGTAAGGAAATACGACGAGAATGACAGGATATTATTATTTCATGATTTTTATAGCTAATCCGGTTTTGGTCTTGTCCCTAAGCGAACTAAGTCTCAGTTGTGGAAAGTTTACAGATTTACATTGATTTATTCATAATCACTATACCAGATTTATCGTTAAAACCACAAATAAAAGTATCGCAGCGAAAGTCTAAAACAAAATGTTCAATAAATTATTTGGAGAT
Organism: Hylaea fasciaria; assembly: GCA_905147375.1. Taxonomy (NCBI): domain Eukaryota; kingdom Metazoa; phylum Arthropoda; class Insecta; order Lepidoptera; family Geometridae; genus Hylaea; species Hylaea fasciaria. Next base: position 8,114,656 of record LR990211.1, on the reverse strand, counting down.
GTAGTGTCTACGTGCGGGCTACGAGCCGTAGCCTGTAGCACTCTCGTAACGCTACGGGCTACGGCGCTACGGAAGCGAGTAGCGAATTCTACTAATAGTGGTGTGTTTTGTAAGAAAAGTGAAGTAAAAACATCGATGTTTTTCACATACTAACATAAAAAAGTAGAATTCAGTTATCAAATAATGGCTACACAACTCACTTGGCAAAATAAATACGTACGCGTATTTTTAGTAACAAAATTATTTTCACGCGATCTGATACAACCAATTTAATTACATAGATTTTCGACTTAAACTTGGCAAGTTAGCAGTAGGTTGTATTTGGTCTTGGGTAACCTACCATGTTTACTAATTATTGTTTATTTTATAACATCAATCACAAATTAAGTGAATAGAAATCAAGGGTTAAATAAAACAACACAAAAAACTAAAATGAACTAAACGTAAATCTTTGCTCACAACTGTGTGTGATTTATGGTATTACTACATAAATAAATTTGAATTGTGACAGGGTAACACTAGTGCCTTGCCACTACGATAATAAACAGTATCGATAGTTCAACAATTCACATCCCTAGCCTGCGAATCCAGCGCTGGGATATATTTATGAGCATTTTCAATTTTATAACTGTAGGTAATGGCTGACTGATTCTTTAGATTGGCCTGATGAAAAATGGAGCAAAATTAAAAATAAGGGCAGATTACTTTATAGTTCATAGGGTAGTAATTATAAGTTAGATATTCCAATAATACACAATATGTGAAAGTTTGTTCGTTAAAACGTCTTTACCCTCTTCGTGCTGCAGTAGGTATAATGTAGTCTAGGTTATAGCAAAAAGCAAAATTCTTGATTATAGTGACAGCCTACACTCCCGAAAAATTTTAGATACAAATCTAGTTACCTTAACTTATTAAACCTAGTAAACTTATTTTAAAATGGCTCCAAATCTATTACACCCAAGACCAATATAAAATGATCTAGCTTCGTGAACTTTAGACGTGAACAAACCATAATCATCCATTGCAGCTAAAATTCAACGGGAACTATCTTTTAGAAAGCCAGAAACCCGAGCACTTTGGGTGGAAGCCAAAAACAAAATTTACATTCAAACTCTTTTCAAGATAAACTTTTGGGACGCACTTGGACGAATGCGGTCCTTGCACGTTTAAAAAAACATAATAGCATGTAAACGTCTCGTACTGGCCACGTGCCAGAAAGACAGCTCGGTGACAGAAAAAAGAACGTTTGCATTTCGAATGTGGAACATGATTTCAGCCAGTTCGATGTTATTTAGTTCTGAGAGTTTGGCGGGAAACCGGAAAGGTGAATTTGATGATTTTGTTTCTTTTTCTTAAACTTGCGCGTGGTTGGTGGAGATTTCTTAATTTAGATGAGCACGAGAATGGGAAAAGGACACAAGCCCAAAACGGATCAGGTTGTGTTCTCTCCAATACTCTTAGAATGTTTAGTAAAGTATACCTACACACCAATATATTATATACTGTATCGTTATGTATCGACTTAAATATATTAATGCTTGACACTAGCTAAATTAACTAATCGTGGAAACCGTACCTTTAAAAATAAAAAAAAGAGTTCGGTTTCTAGCACAACGCCTGTTCATAAAAACCACAAGGCCACCTTACAACTTTGGATTGGCAACACTTCACCACAGATTGAAAATACTACTCCAGGCGGTACGTCACCATGGCATTACATTTTAACCTATAATTTCGCTGAATACAATAACCTTCACACCGGAACACAGTAACGTTGGCTCGCTACTTCATGATTAAATCATGCGATAAAAGGTCATCATATTTTACGATTGACCGATTACTGGACGTAACTCACGGCCCTTAGGCAGGCGGCACACGTAGCGCCATCTATATTACGTGATGGCAATTTATATGGCGTATGCCGATTTTCGCTGCGAAAAATCGCCCACGTGTATTTTGAATGTTCGTGGCGGATCGGAATGGTTTTCAATCGATTTCGGAAAGCGTTCGGTGTTTCGGACGGAATGTGCAGCCAATGTAAAAAAAACAGTTTTTAATTATAATTAATTTAAAAAAAACTGTATAAAGTGATAGTAAGTTCATCCAGAACTTTGCATTGATCATCGAAACATCCAGAAACTCCGGAAGTATGAAGTGTGTAACATAAATAAATATCCATAAAATATACCGAATTTTTATCTTTTGAAGTCTCCAGAATAAAGACAATTGTGTCGTTGCGATAATTATGTATGTACATAATAATTAATTAACTTATATTATATCCGCACCACCACAACAATGATGGTCCATCATAAGGTTAATTTTGTACTTACCTATACATTTTGTTCAAGTTATCTATAAGTATAATTACTTAACGTATCATACCTATCTGAGAAATTTAATTACATCAATTCCGATCCGCTTCAACTGAGCGAACACAACATGAAACGTACAGATCCTAAACAATACAACAATGTACACAACATATCATGACCTGACCCGTAATAGGTATAGCCATGTATAATTATTAACAGTAGGGGTCAGACAAACTGATGCGGTGTCGGTGGCGAATGGCGATTCAACGTCCAAAGTTAGAGTATCAGGTATTTGTTTTATTCACTGGCCTGGATATTATTTTCACAGAACACAATATGATTATGATAAACAAAGATATATTACATAGAATATATAATTTCTTGTACTGAAACAAAAACGGTAAGAACACAAAGACCGTCTAAATAAAGATAATCTCCAAAACATCAGATACAAATGGGATTTAATATTGGAAAATTCTACATAAATACGAGTAGGTAGCAGGCTAAAAACCAATTTATTCTCAGACACCGAAGTGAAGAGAAACGAATTCCCAGAAGCAAAGAAATCTGGAACATGAGACAGACTCTGAAATATTCAGGAATAAGGGTGTAGTTACACATTTTTACAGGTAGCAGGCTTTTATAGCTTCTACACCAGACTGTAACGGCAGCTGCATTTCGATTCCATCTGACTCAGTCTAGTCAGTCAGTCGTCTGACATAGACGTTACAAAATACGAACTAAAAAAAAACTTATGTAAGTAAGAACGGGTAAGTATGTTGTTTGTTTTTGTATACTGAATTTATCAAGTATAATTATCAAGGTGTGTGCGTGTGGTAGAAATTGACCAAGTAAGTTGGCACAGAAGTCACCCCATTTACCTGTTGTCTAACGAAAAATAATCTTAGTTTACTGATTAGAGGTTTACGACCTTACCTTTACTAACTTACCTAGACGGTAAAAGGCAACATTTTATTAGAGTGTAAACCTGAAAATCTACAAACAAGAAGTCGAAAAGAAATGATAAACTTTACGTTTATTCTCTAAGAAACATATTTATTTGTTGAACGCATCATCACAATAACGAAGTAAGATGGAGATCAAAAACGCAACTAATAATTACTCATAACTAGCAGCTTTAGTTTTATGGTGCAAATAAAAAATAATTAAAGCAAGTGTTTGTTTTTTCCATTCAAACCCACTCTCACATTCCCATTTCGCACTGATCTAGCCGTTGATTTGTACAAATTAAAAGACCATTTCACTTGTCCTACACAGAAGACAATACCCAACCGAGGTCCTTTGTGGAACAGTCTGCAGCTAACGAAGGTTACCTATTTCGGCCTCATTAGCCACCATGGCACATTACACTGTTTAACTGAGTGGACGCAACGGATCGAACCGTTTCACGAAAACTCCATCTTTCGAAAAATCGCAAAACGTATTTTCGAATAACGTATAACGCCTGAGTGATGCGACGCGTGACCAAAATGCTAGAACTTGCTTGGCATAAATCATCAAATCGACGGGAGATTTCCGCCAGTTGCCAGCCAACTGGTAGTAGGCTGACGATTTGGACTATCAATAGGCTCGTTAGGATAGAGCCGGGGCTTCTCCGAATGGCGTTTATTGATCTGATGAGATCCCTTAACCTGTCAGCATCGGATCGCAAATAGACACCACGAAAAATCGTCACAAAAATGTGCTAATAGGCGAATTTCTGACATGAAACTTTCCGGTGCACTCTGGGCATTTGTGACGGAATGCGGCGTATCCTGTAATCGTAATGCTTTGTAATCTACTGGTAACAATCGTTAAGCCCCAGCAGAAGCCTTTGGGCGGTGACAAACTCTCTCATCAAAGGCCTGACGTCTTTCGGCAAACAAACAAACCGCGATGTTTTAACCGAATTTGCCTCAGGACGCAATGGTTGGAACATCGCTACACATAAGCGTGGGCATGTAACAACTAACAAATTTACTATTTTGATAGATATATTTATATATTATAGATATATTTACATAGAAGCTTGCTTGAAGCTTGAAATCTTTGAAGTAGTCAACTATTACCATTAGTTGCACTAGTTTAACGATACGGTCTACGCCGTAGACTCTAGGGTATAAATTAACTAGTTAGACTTTTCCATAGCAATAATAAGTGTGTGGTATGTATTACCAACTTTATTATGCCATTTAAATATTATGATATTAAAAGTGAAATGTACGTTACCGTTACTATTTACCACTAGCTCTGAAGCGGTAGAATGCAGACTCCTACGCTTATTGAATTTTACATTCCACCCGACCAGCTACGACTTCATCGTCATCGTCATCGTCATCGTCATCGTCATCGTCATCGTCATCGTCATCGTCATCGTCATCGTCATCGTCATCGTCATCGTCATCGTCATCGTCATCGTCATCGTCATCGTCATCGTCATCGTCATCATCATCCACAGCGTATCATCATAGTTCATAGTCGACGTGAGTGAAGCGAGACGAGGCGCAATTACTCAGGCATTGTAATACAGCTTGTTTATACCGATCACACTGCCTTGAAATCATTTTGACGTAAGATTAATTAATAACAACTCCTAAGTTCTCTGTTCTTGATATAAATTAATTAATTTTGCTCGCCGCACACTTGCTTTATGAAACTAGACGACTGTTGCTATGGAAAAAGTACGTCTGTGTGTAGTACCAATTCCATAAAAAAAATTATGGAAGTATAAAAACCTAGTTACTGGAATAAACTAGTAATTAATGAATATAATTATTATGCTTTCCTTCTTGCGAAAGAGGTGTGTTAGAATCGTAGTATGTGGAAATATGAAGTCTCTCCCTACTCTAATGGGAAAAGGCATGACTGTATCTATGTATGTAGGTACCTCCTTTTATAAGGCAATAATGAAATCAGTTACTATTTAGACAGTAACCAGGTAGGTATGCCCCATTATTGTGTACTTCTGATGTAATCTCCTAACATTTAGACACCACAAGACAACTATTAAGTCGATTTAGGCCTACCTAAACTACATCGTTACAAAAAGGGCCCGACGATATCCCAAATATTACATTGGTTAACCCTCTAAAGTTCGCGGGACATTTTGTCCCCAAATGGGTAATAACAGTACTATCCTTTATAGTAAAGGCACTTGGGCCAAATTGGTAGGGTTAATATCATTGAACATGTTTTAGGTCTTCTTTGGCCTGATCAAAAAAATAATTGTGCTTCTGATTTATTTGGGTATTTGCGATAAATGGGATATCTTCTTTGTATTGAACAATGTCCCGTTTGTTGTTCGGGACAATGTTGCTAGATTGTCCCAGTTGCCTGAGGATTGAACGAAATTGATTTTTCCATTTCCGTTTTGATTCAATGTATGGAAATGAAAGTCTTTATGGTTACCACTCTGAGACGAGCAGAGTGCCGACTCGAATGGGCACAATAATTAGGTATCGAATTTACTCAAATAAAATGGTAATATACATTATACAACAGGAGTCCAATTTCCAGTATCCGTAGTAGGAAATGCGTAAGTACCTAACTCTGTTCGTTAGTTGCCTTTTCACGACTAAACAGCTGACTCGACTTTGACGAATTCTTGTACAGAGATAGATTAGATCTTTGAGAAGGACATAGTATACTGTTTATCGCAATAAAAATTATTTTCACGAACGAATTCACGGGCAGTAGCTAGTAGACTATAAATTGAACGGAAGAAAAATATTCAAAACATATTCGTGTGTATTGTTTATAAGCTGCGCGAAAATAAATGGTAAGAAATACTGCCCACTTACTGACTTTCTTGGAATGCTGCTACCTACTAATCTCGTCGCAGTAGGTACGCAATGTTCAATGTATTTTCATTAATATTATTTTTCCTTCGCGTTTATAAAGACAGGCAACAATATTGTGCCTAATTGTAGATTACTAAGAAATTGTTCACGCCCGACAAATTATGTTAATTCCACTAAAAGAGAAAGCCCATACTATTATTCCTTCAGGAACCAACAGCAATTGCTATAAACGTCAGAGTTACAGAATATAGGGATGTTGGCCCTTCATCTAGGCCAGGGTCGTACCTAGGGTCGATGGCCCTGGGGTCATTTGAACAGGAGCTTGAGTTCTACAAGGTACGAACTATACATTTAGTTAGGGCAAAAAGAATTTTTTTTCAATATATTTTATATAAAATTTTGAATTAATAATGTCTGAGGCCGTCGTAGGTCGGACGGTGGAGGATGTGGCTACGAAATAAACCAACTATGCGAAAGTAACTAGATTGTCGCTAAACCCCTCTCTGTGCCAGTCCTATTCTAGGCTGAGCAAGTTTGCTAACTTTGCCAACTATATCATCCACGTCATTAGATGCCAATTGAGACGCGACCTTCAAATAAAAAATAAAATAAATAAAAAGTTAACAATAACACATAAAAATGCTCTATATTTGAACTCTAATGTGCCCTGAATAGCAAATATCACCCAGCCTTGGAGTGCCCTCGATCCGAGCCTGTACTTGCCCTCGTCACCCTGCGTCTAGACAGATGGACAAATAGTACAGACAAGGGCCGAAGGGCGTCGGGTTCCGTATGGTAAGGATTTTTAGAATTTCGATTTGTTTCCCTTCATGGCTGTTCTTTGTTTTTTAATACCCGAATAATAGGGTCTTCGAACAGAATCATGAAAGGACGAGACAAAATTTAAAAAAGAGAAAGCTATCTGTATAAAACTTTCACTAGGTGCCTAATAACATGAATGAAAAATTGTTAGCGTTTGTACCCTGTACATTTTAGTTGCTACAAGATAATAATAAGTCGTGGTTCTCGTTTTGTTTGCACATTTAGTAAACTCCTAGGAAAAAATCTCCTGTCGTTTCTACCTTTTTAAATAGGTACTTTAGGATCATTGAAGTAGGTAGGTATTTATAGCAAATTTCTCAAGGCGTAAACTCACTCCGAGTGCGTATTCAACCATTTTACTAAGAAAAATCATCCAGCAGATCTTGAATAAAGTATCCTTAAAAACTTTTTGATAAAAGGGAATATTTAAACACACTTCTTAGAAGGAACAAAGAAAATCACGTACCATTCAAAGGTACCTCACTTGAACGTTTACTTTATTCACGATAAGTGGCTACTTAAGTCAAAGTAAGCGACAATGGACACCAATTCTCAACCTTTTTTACTGGTGGTCAAAATCTCATTGTATAAATAATTTCGAGCGCTGGACTTTAACGTGGGCTACAGAGCTACATTTTTAAGGCTTAAATAAAGGTATAAAGTTTAAAGTAACAAAGACATACCTAACATAATACAGGTTTTACTTACTACACACTAACAAGCCGTTGCTTCTACTATTTAATTTACCTATCATTAAACGATGTTTTAACAAAATTGCTGTATGTTATTAACGTCTTACTCGTATGTTAATACGGAATGCGGGCCGCATTTCAAAAGACAGCGGGTGGGCCGCTCGCTAAACATCACTGCGGACGAAGCCTTAATTAAAGCGGAAAGTCTTTACCACGTAGTGAAAATTCAATGTTGTTAGTAATTTAACGTTTTGTACTTTTGGTCAACTTCGATCAATCAAGTACTAGATTAAAGATAACGGCCTTAAAATAAGACCACAAACATAAGCGTATTCCATCGCAGGAAAATAATACGACACTAGTTATTAAAAATAATAACAGTACGCTTTACTTGGTTACAAAATGTTTGTATTTCTTACACTCAATAGAAATAATGAGGCCATCGAAACAAATCACGCCACGCTATTTTAATAAATGTCTAACATCCCCTAATTAAAACATGACGCCCCTTTTCCGGAATAAAACATGAGAATTCGGTAACGACGCCCCTTCCCCAAAACAAACTTTGAGAGTCGCGAAGACTCCGAAAATAGCTAATTAAACAAAGATTGGTTCTGTCTCACAGTTATTGGATCCCTAATATAAGCAGTGTGGCTCCGTGATAAGGGGAATGACTGATTAGCCAATTGATAACCTTTCGAAGATGATGAATGCGAATCTTATTTTATGAGAGGAATTTGGCTTTCACGTTATTTGTATCGCTGATTTTTATTGTTTGCATTTTTTCTTTTGCGTAAGACCATGATTATTGTGCAAATAAATCTTATAAACCCACTTTTTTATAACGTTCAGTATAGGTATTTATACTCGTAAGAAACGTTTTTTTTATTTGTATTAAATTAATTAATTATTTAAGTAAAAATATTACAACGTTTACGTAATAGACCCACAAAATAAATAATAAATAGTTATAGACTACAAAAAGTTTTCTTATGTAAAAATATAAAGTTCTATATTTATTCAACATTTACATAAGGTCCACAGAGTGAAGAGCGTGCTTGCAGGTCGTTCACAGAATGGTAAACGCCTCGTCTGTCCAAAACACTTGCAGTGCAACTCTGAACTCTAAAGACTTGCAAGGACTGCACTGCAAACTGCCCACAATGAGATGAACGAACTACTTGGCTTTCAGAATAAGAAGAATAAGATTAAATTTATTGTTCAGAACTGTGTAGATACAATACATTTCGGATAGAGTATGCAGACAACAACGACAAAGAAACATCACCACTGTAGCCAACCTTACAGCCCTTCAGAGAATACACCGTAACACATCAACTGTACAAGAAATTTCCGAAACAGTCGCATTTAATCAAAGTGTGCAAATAAAACATGGCTTTCAATGTTTTGTACCACAAGATCTATGTTTGCTTGAACTTTTTCATGGAGAATGACCCAAATAGAAGTAGGTAAACTCTAACGCACTACAGTAAAGGCTTGGCCAGATATAACGCTTGATTAGCGTGCGAGGGGAAAGAGCGCGTTTCGCCCGAAATAAACCTCCTTTACCTTGGTTTCGATTTGACTAGTGTTTTCAATGAAATGAGAACCAGAGTTTGTAAATAGTTTACTCAACAGTTGGTTGCCATGCACCACCATGCGTTTTCGTTCTTATTATCTGACCAAAGCTGCCTATTATTAACAGATTGAACGCACCTTTTTCCTATCGGCACACTGCACATTTTTAAAGTTTTGACTGTGGGTGAATCCACCCAAAAGTTTTTATTCATCGTTGATCACCGCAAGGTTGTGAGTGACAGACTAATTTAGTAGCAGACTATAACGCTACATTAAGTACCCTTATTTCGTGTCTGATCACTTCTGCGTCAAACTGTAAAAGTGAAAGCAGAATTCAGGATGGAGTTCGTGTATGTTTCCTTGTTTTGTTTCAGTATTTCGATTGACAATACCCGGAGGTGTGCCAGAGGTAAAAGTTTGGCCGATCCGATTCGACGGGCTTAGAAGGTTCCGTACCTGGCCTGTAGAATTGTAAAACAAACGCCTAGCGAAAAACTATCGCACTTTGGACAATTCCGCATAACGTAGGTATCATCCTTTCATGTTATTTTATGATGACTATTGTTTTGTAAAATTTACCGAGATCCGAAGAAGGTAATCTAATGCAGGCTACCTCGATACAGGCTCGCCTAATGAGGTAGCCAAACACTGTCCATTGTGTTAGATAGTTTGTTGTAAAAAACTATTTTTGGTAAATAAACTATTTTGCATTTTCATTTTTAATTTTCATCACATTTGCACCATTTATTAGGTAAATACTAATTGTTAGTCTATTTCATACCGAAAGGTTTCCTAGATGGTTTCTTCTTATATGCGGAACCCTAAGCAATACACAAACTTTCAGATTTCGTATAAAAACCGGAAACCTGTGAAAGTTTCGATCGTTATCCAAACTACTCTCTAATTCTTATTTCATGTGGAGTTTCTTACTTTTTTTGCCTATTACTTAATTTGTACCTTGTAATTTAAAAACTTTTAATTATTATTCATTGAAATTAGCGTATTATTTATTCTGTGGAATAGGTCAACTTTGCAATTCGTTATAATTATAGAAAAAGTTAGTTCAGTAACTAAAACCCCAACTACTGAACAGTCACGCTCTAAATAAGTGTTAAATAAGAACATTGTAGGTACATAATATTCATGCTGATAGTCCGAGGATAACCGTGGTAGTATGCCACTTACCCTTACAAAACAATTCATTGTAACAATAGTAAGCGATCATAAACTTAAGTCACAGTGGCATAAGACACGCACCCGAAACATAGTAGGTATGGGGGTGGCAGATTTCAACTTTGCAAATTGCGTCGCATATTCGATGAAGCTCATAAAACTACCGAAAACGGTACCGTTAATGCGACCTTAAACGACATACGACGATAACTCAACAGTGACGGGTAATGTACATAACGTCACTCAACTAACCCATTGTGTCCTAGCCCAACGCCTAACGATAAACGCGGCAAACTTTAAGCTGATGTTACTAGAATTCAGATTAGACAATTGATATTTTTATTCATATCGAGAGTGGTCCCAGTCGCCTATACAAAAAAATCAAGCAACTGACACCGCGGTCCCAGTCGTCTGTCTCCTCAAGAACGCGATACTGCAAAAGTATGAATAAATAATGGTTACATGACACGTGGCACTACGCTCTTCCCCGACTAATCAACATAACTACGTAAGTTTTTACTTAGTAGTATGTAGCTGTTGAATGACAGAATCGTACTATCTTCCATGTAGGACAATAGATTTGTGAGCATTCCGCGGGAGAGTATAGAAAATGACCTACCAAAGGCCTGTTTTTGACTTATATTTGTGGTGCGAAACAACCAATGCAAAATGAACATTGAGTCGGTTCGCACTGCCATAGACTCGATTTTGCGTCAGAGGTTGAGAACTAATCGTGGTGCGAAACGCCCCATACCTGATATAATGATTGAAACTATTGAACTAGTTTTAATCGAAGTAGTATTACAAATACTTATTACAATGCTCATGTGACCCTCAATGTCAGGTTAAACTGAACGTCTTCCTATCGCAGCTCCATTACGCAAAATCGATTCACACAGGGTGCTAAATTCCAGTATACACGCGCCGGTCGTCGACGTAAATGGTATCATCAGTGTTGCCAGCTTAGGAATTTTTGCCCGAGATTGGCTTTTTTCCGGCACATTTCGTATTTCAGTTATTGGCGGAACAAATTCTTTAGGAAGGAATGTTTTTCGGAATTTTAACTCGGGATACTTTGGTACAGATAACTGGCTATAAATGGGCAGTAAAGTATTTGTGTGTTGATATATAAGTTGGCATATTTCCATAAAAAGTAATGTTAAGCGTTGTAAATAATTGTAACGGCCAATTTTTCCAATTAAAATTTTTGTTCAATAATACTTACTTGTTAGTAATTTTCATTATATTAGGTAATAATTAAACAAAATATAACAATTCGAAAGAAATGGGTGGTGTGTGTTTCCTTTGAATGTAATAATACCATACCAGATTTAATTTGAAAATAACAGCCAGTTATTTATCGCTGCGTATTCATTAAATAAATAATGAGTTCCCTATACGAGTAAAGAGTAAATAAGGAAGAAGGGCACATCAATTAATCCTGTTATTACGTGCTACAAAAATCGCCAGCTTTTCCTAATAAGGTAAATAAAGATGTTCTCACTGTATCAACTGGCAGCACCTACTGGGTACCATAGACAAACTATAATCCCCCTAATGTGCGAATAGCGTGACACGCGGATTTAATATTTGGAGATAATGCTAGTTTAAACTAGCTATATTTCAGCTGTAGTCTGAACTAGCTATGCATTGCGGTTTCACTAGGCGGTTTCCTTGTTTTCCACATAAACTTTGACACCCTATTTTACACTTTTCGGTGTAGATTTTGGAATATGAATTGTGGATTAAAAATTATACAACTCCTCGGCTGGTCGACGTCTTGGTGATAGGATGGCTGGCTCTTTTCTCGCACAGAGAACAGCCATTGCTATTCAGCGAGGTAATGCAGCCAGTGTTCTTAATACCATGCCACATGGACACCCACTTTTGTTAGATTTGTAAGGTTTAAATTTAGCTAATTTTCGTATTTTTTTTTATTTTATATCCGTACAATATTTTAATGGAATCGTTTGAATGATTAAATGAGTGACAAATAAACATCCAAACTTGGGATATTTTACTATAATAAGGAGTAGAATAGATGAGATATTATATTATGTATCTACCCCCATATACCCCCATATACACCTACGTGTGATACGGATTTGTGGCACTGCTAGTGGTTGCTGGCACGTGGACTGTTTTGCCAATAAACTGATTACAATAATGTCTTTATAAGTTTGGAGGTTATTCATATTATTTATAGGTACTGCGGGTATCACTGAACCCTAAAGTTTATCATTTGGCCTTATCCAATAATACAATTTGATGCAGCTACAAGTTTACCGAAATAAATATAACCTAACAATATTATCAAGCAATAGGTTTTCAAGACTACCCAATTACAGCTTTTAAACTATATTAGGTGAGTTAAATAAAACTGTTAAGATATCAGTATACAATTGTCCAACCCCGTCTACATCAAATGTTGCTTCAAAATGTGCTAACATCAAAAGAATATCATTATTATATTCTTTTGATGGTAGCACATTTTGAATTTCTACAAATCTCGTATTTCATGCAAGTTTAAATTGAATCATTATGTTATACTCCAAAGTTTAATTAATACTTAGGCATTAGGCAACGTTAGAAACGCGCTTAGCGAAAATTTCCTTTACAAAAACTGTCTATCTACATCATTAAAACTGGGTGTTGCAACACGCGGAAGTTAAAATAAAACCCTTGAGGTTATTAAGCCTATCACTTACACGGAGAAACAGAATTTCCCGGTATTCGGTAACACTCGGGAAACGCGTCGGCAATTAGTAGGTATAGATATTGAAATCGTAGAGATGAGAATTTGTATCGAGAATATCGAGGATCCCACTTCTGATGTTGCGGCGAAGAAGGCTTCAGTGGACGGGTAATGAAATCTTGCGGCAAATATTTATGTCTTGATGGTGAAACATTGTAACCGAAAAAATCATTGTTGTATTACAAAAACAATATTGTAGATCACAAAATGAAAACGAAACTTCGTGGCTATCACTTATTATTTAATACAAGATACGATCCAACGCCGCAGGCTACGTGGCGCGCACAATATATCTTTGTAATAATATCAAATACGCCTCTGGCAACTCTCATTTTACCGGACTACCTAGCAGAAGGGTTATTTTTTTGTATGTAAAGCAGAAGAAGTGAAAAAGACAATATCCCGTGTAAAAAAATTTATCGATATTCGAAATCCCTACATGTCTATATTATTATGTTACTTGAGCTTCCTAAATACGTCGTAACCGTGTCACGTTAATATACTAATTACATCGTACTTTTAGAGGATTCCGATGTAATCTCTTTAAACTGCGGTACAAACCAAGCTGTTCGTTTGTTTAAACAGAAATATACGAGTGTTCTGCCTATCTCAGATAACCAACACGCGTATATTTTGCGGCCCGCGGGCGGACCGACAAGCTGGTGGTGTCGAGGGGCCGTAATATGTTCAGCAGACGTCTTCCAGCTGATGGTGACAATGACGTGAGTGTGCTGGCAGTCTGGGTGTACCATGTTTACCACTACGGACCATACACTCTTAAACCTCCGGGCTAGGTTGGATACTCCGTCAAAAGGTTCTCAAAGTCACGGAAGAGAGAGACAGCACACAAATATCATACGAAATCCCGATCAAGCTATCTCGCTTTAATTGAGAGAGTCCTTTCTGCCTCAGGTGAGCTAGTAATCTATAAAATTAACCTGATGTAAATAAGGGTCCGTTTCTCCCCATTCGATTTGGACTAGCAATGGGGAGAAAGATTCAATAATGATTTAGTTGTTATAACGTGTCTTTGAAAAAACTTACTGTATACTTACCTACTATAATTCGTAGAGAGTAGGTACCTCCCAGGCGCGCTTTAGGGTAAATATGTTATTTCATACTAAAATTATGTACCTACCTCAACAAAATATATAATTATTATCCTCAGAAGTAAACACTGAAATGAAACTGGTCAAACTGAATAAAACAACTTAAAAGAAAAACTAACTAATCCGGGAGCCATGAAATATATTACATTCTCAAAAGAAAAGCTATTGATTCACAAGAACACGGTCATAAAAAAAAAACGAATCCCTCTGTGTGCCTAGTGCGAGTTTTGACAATTTATTTACGCGCTCGGTCCGTTTGGCGTAAACTTGAAATTGTATGGAATAATAGCAGCGCCATCTAGTGACTGATTCACTGACGCTAGATGGCGCTGCTCTTATTCCATACAATTTCAAGTTTACGCCAGACGGACCGAGCGCGTAAATAAATAGACAAAACTCGCACTAGGCACACTGATCATAATTCGAAAAAAAAACGCTTCTTCCGTTCACAATCCGAAACTCATTCGTTTAGCGCACCATCATAAATCAAAGGTCTATTGTCATTTTTCGAAATTCAAAATTACTACCAAGAAATTGCTAGTGCACAACAATTACACATTATTATTACATCTGCATATTGCGAACGTCGCATGATAATTGCTATAGACATTTCGTGTAGTCACGCAACCTTTTTACGAAAATAACTGGGGTTTTTTTATAACCCTGCCAAAGTTACTGGTTAGGGTTTGTTTGTGAATATTGGAAGGCAGCGCGGGAATGATTAAATAGTTGTTTTTTTTATACTCGTAAGAGCAGTAAGCTTCTTTTCTAACTTTTCTGATGTGTGATATTGATTGCCTGATTTATATTCATTATGGAATTATTCCTATTTATCGCCGTTAATCTCTAACATACAGACTAAAAAATATATACTGAAGTGTATATATACCTACTTAAAACAAGTTAGGTAATCTATTTAGTAATTAAGCAAACGGCTTCTACTACTAGGACATTTCTTAGATTAGGTAAAACGGTAGAAAATATGTTAGATAATTATTCGTGATTATTTACAAAATATACCTACTGTTACCTCATAATATTGTTAATAATGTACCTATTTTACTAAATTATAATGATAAAAATATGACTCTTAATATATTTTATATTTGTTTTAATTCTTCTTATCTAACTTTACCTAAACTCTAAAAAATCAAAACTTTTTATAGTAAGTACTTATATAACTTTTAGAAAAATAGTGTTTCGATAAATAACATCGTCATTATTAGTTAAAAGCCAGCTATCTAATTACTAAGAATCTATGATATTCACACGCATATCATATTCTTATGTAGGCTATTATAACTCACTTCATTCGTTCGATTTCTTATATTATAAACGTCCGCATTACGAAAATTATTTGCATAAATTAGATATTGTTGAAATCTTTTAATTACCATTAAGCGTTAATGTATCAATTTTTATCAAAAATTATCCTCTAATTTTCGTAATTACGAATAGATCAAAATAGCGTGGCTAAATCAATGTGAATTTTCTTATATACTTAACTGGTTAATTAGAATGGCTTCTACGTATGGTATGTACGTACCTTAGATACAGGTAGATAGTAGGATATTCTTTTTAATTAATTGAGGTAGATGTATGTAATTTTAAGGTAAGTGTTTAATTAAATTAAGTAATTACAATTGGTTTACAAGTAACTAATTTGAATGTTTTTCCAACACAGTAGGTTTAGCATGTAAGTAGGTAGGTTACTTACATGCTGTTTCTTCACTTTCACTTCCTTCATTTTTTAATTGTTTCTATCTCTATTGGTTAATTTCTGAGAAGCTATAATTTAATAAATATATCTACTCTACAGTAAAATTATTATAGGTCCTGCAAATACATATAACCGATAAATAGTTTATTAAGTTGTTAATTATTAAAATAAATTACTAAGTGAAATCTCTTCCATTCTATAAATAATTATTGTTGTATTGTTTTACTAAGAAAATAAGATATATTTAATTTTATTTAATCATCGAAATAACGCACACAGTGTTTCATTTTTATTTAATTAATAACTAACCATTAAAACCCTAAAAGTTTTCATATAACTTTCGATTAGGTACACCAAACCTAGAGTTTGAACCCACACTCACCTTTTATCCACAATGGCAGTTTTTACAACATACAACACTATCACTAAGAAACTAAATAACTCCAAAACCGTTAATTAAGTACAACACTATTGTACTAATCACACACACTAACACACTTTGAAAAAGTTGGCAACACACGCGAAAGTTCTACAACTGTCGGCGAGTCGAAATTGGAATTTTATTCTTTCTGACACGCAAAGGCTGAACTCGCGGGAGTTCGTTTAAATTTTTTAAATGTCGATTAATTATTATTTATGAAGCGGGGGGCAGAGCGACACGACCGCTCGCTGCCACGGCGAGGAATCAACTGAATTTCCTTCGTATAGGTTAGGTATAGTAGAGGTTGAATCTATGCGCGGTTTTCAGGCTACATGCATTGTTTTGAACATGCAAGTATCGTTTAGTTAGCACGGTTAATGTGTAATACTCGTTTTGCTATTAAACCTGTGTTTAACGCGCGGCTATAGCTTTGCCAATTCATTTCTTTTTATTCAAAAACTACGCTCCATACATGGATGATGCGTTAACAGAATGATGTGTTGCTTCCCTTACATCTAAATTTGATTTGACACGGTCGCATGACGAATTCTTTTGTTCTTACCTTTTAAATATCAACCCATTTTGTGCTCTAGGAGTGCAAGAGCAATTGCGTTTTAATTAATCGATCCCTATATTACCCGTGACGCACCTTTCATCGCAGTATAGCTTATCGTATCTGCTCCTATGAAATCCTATCACACAGTATTTCAATATGAACAGTCCATCTCAGTGGTTGAAAGTCAGTGATGCATAACAATGCCATTGTGCCCTATAAAAAGGGTTAATTAGATTGCAATTATTGCATTTATAGGCTACCTCTCCCGGTGTTTAGTGATGTTATTTTGTTCGAAGGTTGCAAACATGCTAAGTCTATGGAAATCAAGGATTACCGACGGAAAATGTCCTTCTTTTGAGGCTCTACCGCCGCAGTACAATGACTGATTAATTTTTAATAACAATCAAATCATTCTCTTTCACCTGGAAAGTATACCTACTGAAAACCTTTGAAAATGCAACACCATATTGATAGAAAGATAGATAACTCTTCATTGACACCACACAAGAAGGACAAACTTAAAAATAGGTACAATGGGCGGTCTTATCGCTTAAAGTGAGCTCTACCAGACAACCTTTGGATGGTCAAGATAGACAGCAGGCACATTGAACATTTTATACAAACTTTCCTGACGAATTTATAAGCTTCGTTAAAATACAATTCATCTTTAATCTATTTTATGGCGTGAGTCAACCTCGAGCTAACCGGAAGCTTCCCAGGGCAGTTATAAAATTGTTAATTTCATAATTTGTTGCTTAATTGCAAGTCTTACAAATGAGTTTTCAAATTACATTACATAATTTAGCTGTTGTGAAAAGTGTTAAATTAGCTGGAACGTAATCTTTGATCTGTTTCAAATTATTTGCACTATTTTCAAAATAGCAGTCTATGTTTAAAAATAATTAGTAGGTACTTGGGGAATAGTATTTAACTACTTACATAACAGCTAATAGTTAATAATAGCGCACTGCATAATAATACAATATATAATATAGTAGGTATATCATAGCCTACTTGGTGTGGAATATTATTTACTTACGTAACAGCTAATAGATGAAAATATAGCGTACCTACCTACTGCATATATTTTATTAAATAGTACCTAGGTATCAAAATAAAGTACTTAGGTAAGTATTCTGTAATCCTACGATGCATCTGATGTAAGTGGAATCTGATAGATGTGTTCTAAACCGATCAAATATAGGATAGATCCCCGATCGCCGCTCGTAAACGGTACTATGCCTTCTTTGAACAACGCTATCAAAATGCGTTAAGGTTCATTATAAAATACATATTTTATGCCTTGTTTTAAAATAATGGATAAGCACTCACACATTTACCACGCTATTACTGTGCGTTAACGTTCATTATTAAATGAAACAATCCGCTTGAAGGGTGGACACTTTTGAGGTTTGATTTTCATAGAGACTGTGTATCTATACCTGATATATTTGATCGAAGACTATACCATAATATTTTTACATTTAAATTAGCAGGTAACTATATAATAACTGGTTGAAAACTGCTTCACTTTTTAATCAAACGGCTGAATGGATGATTTGTATTTTCGTCCACTTACACAGACACTTCGACAGACTTAGTCCTGACAAAAATGCATGAGAAAATGAATAACCTATTATTTTCATTCTTTTTCGTGAATTTTCCCATATTTTAATATAGGTATATTCTGCTATTTAAGACAGAGGCAAGTTGAACAAACCAATCGGTCCAAACGTTAGGTACCTACCTACTGGGTTATAAATGGTGTAACTAACACTACTTTGTTTTATAATAGAAGATATAATTCAGTATTCTTAACATAAATTACCTAAGTACATATATATAGACAAATACTACAGATAACCAATGTTCCACCTAATGACCGATGCCTCCACATCACTCTTATTTTCCCCGGCCATAACCATTTAACCCTTTTGGGCCGTAAAAAATAACGGAATAACATTACGCCCGTAACGAATAACGGAAAAAGTAACGAAAACGTGTTCCCGTTATTTTCTTAGTTAATTATAGGTACATCTAGTAAGGCGGAGGTGCGGTGCACACGGTATAAGACGTTACGTTTTCATACAGGGTTTTATCAGAGTGAAAATTCGGTGATACGTTTGCGAATTCCGGGCAGGCTGCATAACGTACTAGCATATATAAATGCACCATACATTAATTATTGTGGCTGTTATGCATAACATGACGTGTCCGACTCTTATAATGTTTTCGTAAAAAAAATTGGCGTAAAATAAGCCCTTACACTTAGGTACAACTGAAGAGTTTAATTTCATTGTCTAGTCTAGATTACGAGTTCTATCATGAAATCAGCTCCTTGTCTCTTTTTACCTCGTAAGGTTTAAAATAAACAAACATCCATTCATTCTGTTTTAGACAGTGAGTTATATAAAAATAATAAGTTGTTTTTTTTTAACTTGTAGTCGGTATTGCCACGCCTTGTAACCCAAGCTTGGAGAGTTACAATTAAACTTTTCACATTTGACTATACAGGTCAGCGGGGGCTGGTTTAATGAACGAAGTTGCTGAATCTTGCCGGACGGCCGACAACTGGCCGGAGGAGTGGATTACGTGTCATAGCAACTGGTTGCTATCATTTAGTCGCTCTTCAGCTACGGCTATTTATGTCAACGGCTATAGCAGTATTTCACGGCAAGCTATTAGCCGGGTCCACATCGGAGACTCCATTTTGGATCGACATTTTGGATCGACACTCCATGAGCCAGGTCGAGTGGATCTGTCGAGGGTAGGAGCGCGCGCTCCGCCTCGTGCGCTTGAACCACGCGAGGCACGTCCTCACCGACCGCGCTTTTGGAACGCCCGAGATCGAATCGGACTGAATCGTCCGGAATGGGCCCGTCTGATCGGAGAAGTGCGATCCACGATCCGTGATCCTCGATCCTGGATCGTGTTATCGTCCGGTGTAAGCCCGGCTAAAGCGGCTAAACGGTTCAGAATTAAAAATGCTATTGCCATCCCAACACGCAATGGTATCGAAGCAAGTTACAAACTCATTTGGGCATTGCAATGCGAAATTACCGAACCCTCGGGGATTCTTATGTTACATTCATCTCGGTAACAAATTAGATAACAAGATACCTACTAGTGTTATGTCAAATCTAACCCAGCGTGGCGGGTTAGGCGGTCTATAGGTACGTTCTCTATGAGAAGGGATGTGCAGTTGTGTATATTATTATTAGCCGCAGGTAATCTCAATTGGGTATGTAACGATTTGATCCCAGTAGGGTAGGGCTACCAACCATTTGATTGATATCACTTTTTCAACTGACTGTACTTTGCACGTGCGGTCGAGTTGGCTACTACTAAATGAAAAGTGGCAACTCGACCGCATAGGCGAGTTTATTGCGGTTGAAATGACAACCAACTCGTTCCTGTAAGTGTAAGGTATAAAACAGGTGACGGCAGTGGCGAATGATAGGTATATACGTAATATTACTTACTTTATTATTAAGTAGATTCCTGGCAAGGTAAAATTGGGAGGGAGGTAGGTAGAGGAGCGATAGATCCAAATAACTTTCAAAAAAGAGTTACTCATGATGTTGTACGGTCACTACCACGGCCACCGGTTGTCTGTTTGTACCTTTAGGCCAAGTAATAAGGCTAGGTAAACCCCAAGTCTCATTTAGGGCTGAAATATCAGACTTTCAATTTCACGCGCCGAGATAAAAGATCTCGCAGAGAGATATGCGCCCGCCAGCGCTGCGGTGCCACCACACATGTGCCGCGTTGTTAGGCTGGGAGCTGCGGGCGCATAATAGTTACCGATGGTATCCAGAGTGTTTCGAAATTCAATGATAATCTCGGTTGAGATCCAACTTCCGATCAATGAATTTTGTTTGTTATGACAATGTGTGGTAGGTATTTGATCGTTATTTTGTAAATGGTGGGATTCGACACCCTGTTCTGTAAGTTTTATTACCATGACTACAGACTTGCAAATACCTAAAGACGAATGACGTCGTCCGACCATCGGGCAGGTAATCCGGCTTTTAACCTGCTTGCTCCAACCAGTGATACAAAATCCACATTAAATAATAATCGATTCGCAGTATTTATAGTAGGCACAGAAAAAACTAAAGACGGGCGCAATTTGGTAAAAAATACGCATCTGTGCAGTGATGATGATATATCGATACCACGGACGCCTGCTTCTGAAACTGATTAAAGGTGTCCAGAGCTTTCCTTCTTTACTTTTCAGGCACTGACGGCGATCACTTGGCATATAGGTACCTACCTACATAAACCATCTCCTTACTCTAATATCAGTTATGTCGGCATAACTAACACCACTTCACAACAAGTGACGATAACTGATGACGTGATTTCTGGCGACGAAGTAAACATCACATCTCACCCGTTATCTCCCCTCACCGCTATCTCCCAACCTACATAACGTATAGCAACATTATTAGGTGTTCAGGGTAGTTATTACCGCGATAAATATTCGTATGTCTGCAAGTATAGAGCTACATGGCTCCATACCGCTGCATCGTTCGGAAACGGAAAACATAAAGTGCGCACTCCACAGCGATAGCGGGGTTAATGCGACGCGATAGCTAGATACCGCCGGTGGCTGTGGATAGGCGACCTTATGTACCTTACCTTATTAACGGGACATAAAAGTAAAACGGAATTGTGCGAGGTTAATAATGGGTCAGTAATTAACATTTTAAACGGTGTAAACACCTCTTTCATAAATGTTATTAGGTACTTATCTTGACCTGACCGTTTAGGTTCTGGTGGGAGTTATGGCGGGTATCTGATAGTGTCTAGTATCTATGTAGTAGTATTTGTCTAGTATCTAGTGTCTGTGTAAATGTGTACCTATATCTGTCGGGTAGGTTGTTGGTTTTGTACCTATTTCTTGTGTTTCTTCGAGTGTTAATGTGTAAATGATTAGTGGAATATTGATCATTGCTGTTCGTTACGTGCACGAGTTCGGGCAAATGATATTATAATCTCTAAAATAGTGTCATTTCGCATTTTTTTCCGAAACTCAGGAAGTTTTTTAACATATTGAATTGAATGTTTCTTTTCTTTCTTAACTTGTTTTCATACAGTTAGGTACTTACTTATACTGAAAAAAATAAGTTTATAATAATATAATAAATAATAATTCAGCCTGTAACTGTCCCACTGCTGGCCAAAGGCCTCCCCTCACTATCGTGAGGAGGGTTAGGGTTATACACCACGGGGGCCTAGTCCGGGTTGGTGGATAACATGCCTCCGAATTAATTCTCGGTCATGTTGGTTTCCTCACGATGTTTTCCTTCACCGAAAAGCGAGTGATAATTACGAACATAATAATATGTTTTAACAAGTAACACATTGGTACGTGCCCGCACTGGGATTTGAACTCGCCACCTCCGTTTTCGAAAGCGGACATTCGCCCACTAGGCTAACACCGCTTCAAAAAAAAAAAAGTTTGATGATTGTGAAATTACCCAAAAAATACCCATCCACTTGATTTCATTACCCGGCAATTACCCACTTAGGCTCGAAATTACCCAAAAGTGAGTAATATCACTCGTTCCGGCAACGCTGCAAACAAAACATACGTAGGTACAAAACATACTAGTCATAGACAATCCACAGACACTTTTTTTTCTTTCGTTCATATCTTGTAGGTATGGCTTGTTTTATGAATTCTTATAATTAATTAAATTATTTTAGAGAAATAACTATAGTTTTTGATATGAGTTTCTATATTGAATATATTAAATCGATGTGTTGATATATCGAATAAAAAATGTAATAGACTAAAAATATCGGTACCTAGGTAACTAGGTACCTATATCGTTATTTATTCACAAGCCTGTGGCATGGCATGCGCCCTATCAGGGATTCGGTCGGACTTCGGCGGCAGCGTGACCGAACCTAGTAGTTTCCTACTTTTTCAGTAGTTTTCGAGGATCTTGTAACAGCTGCTAGTAGGAAAACAAAATTCAGTAGTATTTGGTAGACTTTAACAATTTTTGGTATGTCTGTATATTTTTGTAATTTTTTGTGAAGATGGTGGCAACCCTTTCCTAAATTCAATTCTCATACGGGAATTTTTCATGCGTGTGCTCTGTGTGTCGGAATCTTTTTCTAAAAACGTACCAAGACCAAACAATCAACCTGGGGCCTCGTTAACCTCGATTGTAAAAATGTGTCAAAAAATAATATTATGTTTAAGTTATTATTCATAGAAGCAAAAAAATATTTTTCATACTTTATTTACCACGATCGTGACGATGTGGTCGAAGGTTGCTGGAATACCCCTATAGCTTGGTGGTAGCTATGGTGGTTGGTGGTAGCTATAGCCCATGGTGGTAGCTAGCAAGGCGGGCACTTTAGTATGACTAGGTATAACCTACCCTGCCTGCCAAGGCAAATGATATTAAGTCAAAAAACGTGTCATTTCGCATTTTTTCCAAAACTCCCAGGAAATTTCAGTAAAGCATCCACTACTTTACTGAATCGTGACTTTGACGATGTAAATAATTGAATTGACTACTTGACCACGATTGCTATATTTCTGTGACTTTCTTAATGTGAAATTAAGAAATACTTAAATAATAAAATACTTGACACTGGCTATAATAATATATATGCACAAACCGTGCGAAGCCATAACTAAAACAAAAAAAAGTTATTGATTTTCGTTCGCCATTTTCCGCATTTCGCGTTCACGTAGCCGTGTTGTCCTTTGTCTTGTCGTTTCGATTGCGCTATACATTAAAATGCCACGAAAAGCTTGTTACTGGACTCGAAAACTTGAACTAGAGCTCGTCGACTTCGTCCGTGAAAGGGAGTTCATCTGGAAAGCTGTGGGAAACACCAACCACCACATACAGCAGAAATACAAAGCTTACGCCGAATTCGCCGCTAAGCTGGGCCGCGGCTTTACCGGTAAGTTAAAGCGCTGATGGAGCTCCAGAATATTGTATTGTTTAGACTAGATATTTAATAAAACGCTTCCGTGCTCGACAACTGTAATCTCTCAGTGAGATAAAAACATCTTAGTATTTTCCCGATTGTACTGAGCGTCTTTTGCCTAGTCGCAGACAAAAATACCACGAAGTTCAATTAATTAATACTATCATTAGGCTGGCCACAGACAGACGGCTGCAGCATCGTGTGTCGCCACCGTAACAAACTTATCAAGCAAAAGTACTTATCGTCGTAAGCGCTTGCTCGAAAACGTGGGTCTCCTCAGTAATCCTATATTGCTTTTTGATATTCTTCTAACATCACCACATTGGTTCGTTTTGTGGGCACAATAGTACCAAATCACCGAGTACAACAAAGAAAGTAGGTGCCTACCAGTTCTGAAACCATGAAAACATTTATGAATGTAGTGTGTAGGTTTCATGCTAGCATGTCGGAAAAAAGTGTCGCAAAAATGTTCACCACAAATCACAATGGAATTAAAACTAAGTAGATGGAAATTAAAGGCTTTGCAATGTCAGAAAAGGAAGACTAGTGACACACTGCGCTTGTCCTGCTGAAGCATAGGAAGTCGCTTGACATCCTTTTTCAAACTAAAACCTTAATCAAATAGACTGTTTAATTTAATTTATCATATTTTATGTTTTAGGGTTCTTTTTGCTAATGAGAATTAGCTATTTGACTTGTAAAAGTGTGATTTTATTGCCTATTTACAATAAATCTGTTGACTTTGACTTTGTCGACTTGCACCCGGACTTCAGCCAGCTCAATGTGACCAGGACAAAAGCGCACATTACATAATAGTTACTACGGCCCTATTAGAAGTGACTGCCAGTTAGAGCATCACTAGTCCTTCCACATTGACATTGTAATATTGCGACGTTTTTCATCTAGAAAATGTAATGCTTTCATGTTTTCGAGCAGTATACCTAGATGTTAAATTATGCATAATTAAAATCAAGTATGTTCATATTTTCCAGCTCGCTCAGTCCGTGATCGCTGGGTAAACATCCGCAGCACGTTCAACCACAATCTGCGTAAAGTTGACCGGACCAAGATGACTGCTGTGTCGAGTGCTGACATATATGTCCCATGCTGGCCATTGTGGAAGCCCCTGCAGTTCTTGAGATATGCACCGAAGAAGGACGAAGCGGGCTATGAGGTAGGTAAATTTTAATTTTTGTTAGGATCTTAACTAGTAGTCACATAGGGTAATTTGTTTTAAACGCATGACTTTAATTTTATTATAGAATAAATTCATAATTGTCATTTTTTGGGTTACATTACAGTCATTATTTGGGTTTGTTTGTAACATGAAGTGCTGTCAATATTGTAAAAGGGTGAATTAGTTTGGTGTACCAAAAGTTTATAGTGTGGAAACCAACAAAACTGGGGTAGTTCTAGTTTAATATAATATCTTTAACAGGTAGTCAGTAAAACCTGTAAAAGGGAGATAGATTACTGTAATTTTCACATTCAATGCATTTCTTATTTGACAACTATTTTATGCTACTTCCAGATCTTCATCACAAACTATGATCATCTACAAAACATGCAAGTGAAAGAAGAGAGCCATTCAGAAATTGAAGATGCCATTGTCAACATCAGGCAACGTAGTGAACGCACGGATCGCCCACATCAGAGGCCGAAAAAAAGCAAGCCCCTGCCCGGGCAATGCATCGAAGTGCTTGACGAGTTGATCAAAGCTATGAAGCCTTTAGTGAAGGACACTCAACCGGATCAAAACTATTGGTTCTTCGGTAAACATGTATCTGAGAGACTGAACTGCATGAGAGATGTAGATGCCCATTGTGCCAGCCGTGACATAATGAAGCAATTAGCTGATTGGACTCAGATTGGATATACCTAAGCATTGGGCAGGAACTTCCAATGGAATTGGGCTACAGATCGATAAGCTATTCCAATTAGCTTGTTTTGGTTGATTGAAGAGCAATGAGAGAAACTCATGGACTCAGATTGAATATTCCGAAGCATTGAGCAAGAATATCTACAATGTAATGCATTTGGGCTACAGTGAGCCTAGACATGTGGCAAATGCTTGGAAGCAATCCTGTTTAACAGAAGAATACAGTTGAAAAAATAATTTGGGAGACAAGAAAACCTACCGTTAACTTAGTGAAGCTCATTTTATTCACTAAATGGCCATGGATTCAATGACCATAGTGTCAAGTCCTTAGAGTATTACTATTCTGCGGTCAAGTCCGCTTTGTCTGTCATCTAAATCCCACCTCTGCAGTATTTAGCAAACAGTTTAATATGTTTCCAAACATACAATAAGTTGCTATAAATTTATTTACAAGCCACTAAGCACTTGGATCTCTTGAATTTAAATTCATTTGTGTTCTTTTTCATAGACAGTTGATATCTTTATTCGACAATCTTTTTTGACATTATCATTAAAACATATCAGCCCTAAACTGGGCACAGTTCTCTCCTCATATCTATGAGAAGAATTGGGCAACCAGGTGGGCCTGGTCCGGTTTGGTGGATAACATACCATGGAGAATTCTTGGCGATGTGGGTTTCCTCACGATGTTGTCTTTTGACCTGCAAATCTTTTTTGTTTTCTGAAATCTATGGTAAATGGCATAACTGTCTTGCTTTTCCAATGCTTCGCATGGACTGTATTCGGCCGACGTACCTCTACTTCAAAGGAAATTTGGTGACACGATTCTTTGAAAAAGGCCCTTTAAGTTTGTCTTGAATCCATTAGGATTCTAATGTGTTGGTTGTACATGTTTTGAGATTGCCTATTGGGATTGAAATGTTATAATGTACTTATGTGGAAAATGATTGATGTAAAAAAAATCTTGAGCTTTTGCTAATTATACAAGAACCAATTTTGTTTATTTAACAAGTTGATTGCAAAAGTTGCTGTTTACTATTATGTGCAAACTAATTTGTATTTTGTGTGTTTAAAGAGAAATACATATATTGGTGGTAGGTATATGTATTGTACCTATGTAACCTGCTTTAGTCTTAGAAGATTATACTCTTTATTCTTCTAAGACTAGTTTATTTACGTTAAAAATACTTAATTATATACTAACATTAGTAATTTCAATGTTGTCGTCTGTCTGTTGTTCGTTAGACTTGGTGAGTATTGCCTTTTATCTTGTCCGGGTGATTTTCTCTTGAAACAACCAGGAGTAAAAATAAATCGTGTTCGTAACTCCAATTAATGTTTGTCATTGTCAAATTTATTGATTCAATGAATCGCTTTCCAGCGCGTCGGGCTTTACCGGGCACATTAAGCCGTCGGACCCGGTTGTTATCGTTCGATAGCAATCGTTAAGCCACTTCGCCCTCGGGCGGCCTTATAAACTCAACGACATGTGGGTCGTGTTCTTACTTGCATTAGTGTTTTCAAAATATGAAAGTGCACGATCGGAAACATGAGTTCTCAGATTGTTTTGTATTGCGTCTTTCTACGTCTACGACTCTTATCTATTGGTTTTTTTTCTGGATCAACCCCCTACTGGGTTAGGAGTAGGGGGTATGGCGTGTAAGTGAATCCATGCTTTCTGATGTCTGTCGTTGTCTGTCAACTCTGCTAATGTAAAAATTGTTTTTTATAGATGTATATGTCGTTACTAAAGCAATACACACGACTTTAACGTAAATCTATAACAAAATCGATTGATTAACTATTTATGGTAATTGAAAAATGCGGATTACACTTCTGGATAGGTTGATGCAATGGTATTTATGACTGCGTTGGGTTCGTTTCTCCGTCGTATAAGAAATAACGCATGTCCTAATGTACTCGACAATATTGTTTCACTTGTATTTTTGTTGGGAATTGAATTTAACGACATGTTGGCTCGAAATATGTTAACTTTAATATAATAGTAGGTACGGTACATGTGTAATTTGCAACAAATATTTCTAACACAAGAATTTGTGCCTAAAACAAATATTTGCCAAGTGCGGGAA
The DNA here is from genome assembly GCA_905147375.1 of Hylaea fasciaria. Taxonomy (NCBI): domain Eukaryota; kingdom Metazoa; phylum Arthropoda; class Insecta; order Lepidoptera; family Geometridae; genus Hylaea; species Hylaea fasciaria. Next base: position 8,086,783 of record LR990211.1, on the reverse strand, counting down.
TCGAGCACGCGACCTCACGGTTCTAATCCGAATCATCACAAACTGTCGCCATGTTCGCCTTTTGGTTTCTGGTCCACTTTAGATGTATGCATCTGGACTGAGGGATCGAATCTCACAATCTATCTACTGGTCTCGTTTTTTCCCAAGTTGCCTAAATATCATAATACTCCAACTACTTCAACAAGTTTGACCGTAAAGCATCATCCTAGGGATAAAGCTGCCAGATTGGTTTGGCCTTTCTTCCGAAAATTTTTCACATGTTTTAAGGCCACTTTTTGGGCACTTTATGAGCATTTGACCACTATCTCACCCGCCTGGTCTTAACCCTGTCTAAAGCATAAGCATCTAGGGGCGGAAAATAAAAGTAGTTATAGTTTTACATTCGTTTTATTAAATATGCTTTTGCAAAAAAATAAAAAAAAGGGAAAGAAAAACATGGTGGGAAGTCACTTCCCTCTGCCCGTGATATAACACGTTGTGTGGCAGGTGCCATGGGCTGGGCACCAAGTCTGAATGAAACGTATTGATGTGGTATTACTTATTCCTCGTGAAACACAGCAAAGCATGGTATTATGCAAAGTGCAATTCCACACTTCGTACAGTTGGTATTTTAAAATGCGATTGATGTCGCGGTTAAGATCTAGTGTATAATATTATGAGGTTACTGAGGTGGAGACGGGAATGGTTCAATGATAACATATAATTATGTAACACCACATACATAAAATGTATTAATCATCATCATCGGCCTGAAGACGTCCACTGCTGAACATAGGGGCTCCCCCCTTTAGACCGCTTAAAATGTATGCGTATATAGAGTTATGAAACAAATCGCTGCGATATGACATAATTTTAACGATGTCGTCTATAACTTTTATTTATTGAAATTTGCTTTTTGCTATCATTTGCATGCAATCAACATCCTCATCGAGTTGCCTTCTCTCAGCTAATATTTGATTAATATTTTTACAATAATTATAAATCAGGCAACCAATCACAATTTTAATTAATGTAATCAATCAATTTATCTTTATGTACTTTGATCATCAGAAAAGCAAAAGCAAGTAGTAGGTATAAATCATGTCGTTTTTTAAATTTCTTTTAAATTGTTTTTTATTGTTTTTCAAAAAAATCTCCTGTCATTTTTGGTACAATGTCTTGCATATTTGAAATTAATTTTTTTAATTCATCGCTGGGAGTGCAAAGCCATCGTCGTCCTGCGTACTTTCTGTACTGAATATATTCAATTTCAATTGTGGGTGCAGTTTTAAAAACATATGATTTTGCTTATTTTTTTTTAATATCCACTCATATAGGTACTGTATTGGTGCAATAATGCGAGGGTAATTTTCTTTGACTTCTATAGTTGTAAATTCGAAATCATAAATCTTTGCAAAATGACCCTCACAATTTTTACCACGGATGTGGATACTGTTGAAATCTTATATCTTTAAATGAGCAATTCTTGTATATCTTGGTTTCATACATTTCGCGGGCTACCTTAGCGCATCCCCCTTAATAGATTGAAAAAATATTATGAATCATGTAACTTCTGAAATGTTTGCCATCATCCCAGCACTCAAGATTTGTGCTGCCAATTTAACCTTCATTTTTTGCTTGCTATTAGGATTGAAGTGAACTTTAAGCCAGGGGCAAAAACAAAATTGGGGTTCTGGTTGTCCAATTCATAAAAATCTTTTATGTGGCTCCATTTTGCAAAACCTAAAATAGACAAGTTCATGTAAAATATACATCACAAATGAAAAGTTTATGTTGTATTTATCTTTATAATCTACTAAATGTGAACACTTCTTACACTATTCTTAGTTCTTACCTATTCCACTTTTGTTGTTTGATGTTATTTGTGTAGTGCACTGGATATCGTATTTCAGAAATAAATTTCTGAAACACTTTAGAAGATGTGGTGGGTCCTCAGAATACAGAAAGAACAGAAGGAACATTCCTTCATATAAGCATGCCGCGCGTTGTGTCCTAAAACAATGCGCACACCCCGCACCCGTCCCACTTCTCACCCGCGTAATGTTGCCAGCAGGGTAGTACGAGGGGAGGTCAAAAAGTCCGCGGAATGGCAGGGAAGAGAAGCTAAATTAAATGGTTTTTTATTTTTCCTTTTCAATATATTCTCCCTTAAGCCTAATACATTTTTCAGATCTGTCAAAAAGTTTGCTTATCCCTTCGAAAAAAAAAGTTTTGTCAAGGCCTTCAAAATAGGCTGAAATTGTCGACTTAACTTCTTCATCGTCAGTAAACTTTTTTCCACGAAGTTCTTTTTTCAATTTTGGAAACAAATAATAATCAGAAGGAGCTAGATCTGGACTATAGGGAGGGTGGTTAATAGTTTCGTAGCCACATTTTTGCATGGCAGCCATCGCAACATGGCTCTTGTGAACGGGTGCGTTGTCGTGCAAAAGCAGCACGCCTCGAGTCCATTTTCCCCGTCGTTTTTCCTTGATGGCATCTTTTAATTTTTCCAGTAGAGTGGCATAGTATCCCCCTGTGATATTCAATCCTTTTTCTTTGTAGTCGATTAACAAAATCCCCTCTGAATCCCAAAAAACCGTTGCCATGATCTTTCCGGCCGATTGTGACACCTTGAATTTCTTAGGGGGTGCTGTGCCTTTTTTCTGCCACCGCATGGACTCCTGTTTTGATTCAGGCTCATAATGATGAACCCAAGTTTCATCTCCAGTAATAATCCGGTTCAAAATTTCGTCCTTGTTCTCACTACAGAGCTCCAAAAACTCGCGTGAACACTCGACACGCTGCTGTTTTTGAACCGCTGAGAGCATTTTCGGCACCCATCTTGCACTGACCTTAGACATGCCAAGATGGTCATGGAGGATATTCAAAATAGTTGTAGACGATACTCCAACCATTTCTGCAAGTTGTTTCTTCTTTAGTCGGGCATCTTCAAGTACAAGTTTTTCGACTTTTTCGATAATATCTGAGGAGGTGGCCTCGATTGGCCGGCCCGGGCGATGGTCTTCTTCAATTGACTCCCTGCCTTGCTTGAATAAACCATGCCACTTATAAATCATTGTTTTTCCAGGGCAAGAGTCCCCGTAAACAGATGACATTTCTTCCAAAATGATCTGAGGTGTCTTTCCTTGCTTAGTAAGGAACTTTATAACAGCACGAAACTCAATGTTGTCCATGTTTAACGATTTTAACCCGATTGAACTGCTAATGTTGTGATAACTAATTAATTAATGACCCTATTTTTCTAAAATTTGGTATTTATACCTGTATTGAGTACTTGGAAAATACCAGGTAAAAAAAATATGCCCCGCCCCTTCTTAACCCTTCTATTCCGCGGACTTTTTGACCTCCCCTCGTAGTCTACCACTTTTATTGGGGGAAATCTCATAGGTACATAAGGTGGTTTACGTAACCACCAGCTAGTGTGTGTCTGCGCAAAAAGGGTCTAGCTGACATCTAGTTGACACAGTCTACATATTTAAGACGAAATAGTGTCTAACGTTAGTTCCAACTTAAATAAAAAACAATTTTAATCAAAATAAGGAAAACTTTAATTAGGTACCTTGTTGTTGCGTGATCTTTTAATCTTGTTGTCTTTCAGAATCCGAACTGATTTGTCTAGTTTTACATTTAGATACATAATGTAATCTTATATCTAAATATTTTTCAATTACCGCCCTTATAAGATTGTTTCTATGGCTTTGACCATTTACATGATTATCATCAACTAGGAATACATTATTTTTGAAGTGAAACTTCTTTACGCGCATGAGGGTAAAATTTTTACAGATGAAACGTCACGCCGGTATGCAACGGAAGTGTCGGAAAAGAGAGAGAGAGTGATCGAGACCGATTGAGAGAGAGTAAGACAGGGCGAACGTAGCATGAGCAACTAGCCGTGGAGTGAGAGTAGGGAGCAAGCGAGTGAGAAAGATTGAGAGAAAAAGGTAGGTATAAATATAAACAAGATTTATAAATTAGTTCGCCAAAGAAGTTTCACTTCTGACATGTGTACTTTGTACGCACGCATGTTTTTTTTTCCCATAAATTTCTTGAAAATCGAGACGACGATTGTTAAGCGTTGAATATTCGAACATAGAATAACATTTTCTTTTGAAATTTTTCTGACATGGGTTTCACAAATACAGCATCATAATATGTCGTACATGCTTGGAGAAGGGTAACAAAGTCCGCCTCTATTTTTTAAACCAATAAGTTTGTGAAACCATAGTACATCGGATGCTAACATTGCTTCTATACAAAACTGACATTTTATTGATTTTGATAGATAATGAGCTACACACCCCGAAATATATCCAACTATATATACTTTGACAAATCATGAAGCTGAGGTAATTCAGAAGACAATAGTTTAGCAATACTACCACCATTTTCCTCAGTAGGTAATTGAATAATGTCTCTAAATAAGACATCGTTGTCTTTGGCTCTTTGTGCTGAAGAATTTATTGCTTTTGTTGAGGATGAACAACTCAATACACCTATATTTTCTAAAGGTATACAATTTCCGTTATCACAAGCTTTTATTTCCAGGTGGCATAATACTTTTCGATAAATACCTTAAACTGCTTTGCATTTGGATTGTCCTTATGCCCTCCATGCATTCGTATCATTCCAAAAAGTATCTCTAAATGATCCTGGCTGCATTTGTACGTTGGTATATTATTATATACCAACGTATTCTCGGTCTCAACTAAACTCTTGTATACTGATTTTAAACTTTCAATGCCTATAAGAATTCCGAGAAAACCCGTTTTGCAATTGCATTCTATAATCGGTTTATAATTCTTCATTATAACATGCACCTTTCTTCCATCTCTTTTAACACGTTCAACGCCATGACGGTCAATGGTGGGCGACACTCAGCACTGGGCCAACCGAAAAACATGGAAACGGCCAAAAAACGTCATTGTGTTTTATTGGTGTAATGAATAGATTATACGTAAAAATACAAGTTTAATTCAACACAGGCTACGTAGTATTTGTTTTTAAAGAGTTACTGACCGTCGCCCAGCATTGTCCGTCGTGGCCCCTGTGGAGAGAAAACCGAAAAAACGTTGCAGGAGGCCGCGCGGTCCCCGCGTCGCCCACCCGCCCGCGCCTCACTCGTGCGCAGGGACGATTTTGGTTACCCTTTTAACGGGTATTGATTAGGTTTATTTGAATGTTTTAATAAAACCCCACAACATATTGGTAACACTATTGAAAGATAACCTATTTCAACAGGTAGCCCTTTTAAAACCCACCAATTCGGGTTACGTATTGAAATGGTAACCATTATGATTTATTGTTTAGGGTATTAATCAAAAACCCAATCGGTTGGGTAGCCCCTTCAAATAGTATGACGGTAACCCACACCGGTTCGAAGCGGTGTAATTTGATCCCTCATGGCGTCGCATAAGTACAAAATAGCATGTTGACTAGCAAGCAGCTAAAACTTGAAAACTAAACTACGTTGCACCAGCTAGGGTGGTACAATCAAGTACCTATGGTCGTTATAACAATCAACTTAGAAATCATTTTATTTTTGGTTATAAATTTTATTGAAGTACAATTCCTTTTGTTTTGCCATTTTCCCTCCGAGCATACTCCCGCTGAACAAACATGATTAATGTTTGTTCAAAATATAAAACTTACGCTCTAATCTAACCTATCTCAAGGCCTGTGCATTGTGCAATACCCGAAGAAACCAAATTGAAGCTGTTACCTTTTCAATTGAATACCAAAATGAAATGGTAACCCTTCAATGGGATCTTAATGAAAGGGTAGCCCATTTACTGGTTTTAAAGGCGAGGCTACTTGAAGAAAAGGTAACACTATATAATATTATATGTGGCAGATAAATACTCCAAAATCCATTCGAAAGTATTTTCAGTGGAATACGTCTTTAGTCTTCTGACAATACTATCCATTCTAGACATCGATCAACATGAACGAGTAGTACCAGTAGGTAGGTACTGAACGTGCCGTATTACCTCAATGTTAAACTGCAGCGGGACAGTCGAAGCGGATCTCTGCTGCTGTGGACCCGCCGTAATAGAACTGCATGTAGTTGACGGCTCCGAGGTCCGCGTCGTCGTCGTGGGATATCAGCGGAATGTTGTCCCCCTGCTTGCCGAACTGCAGAGTGCCTGAATAGTGGACGTGTGCGCTCAGAGCAAGGGCACACACAACATGCTGGTAATTGAATTGAGAACCTTCTCCGTTTTGAAGTCGGTTAATAAGAGCTATGCTTCCTGGCGCCGTGACATCTCCCTGCCCCTGCTGTACGCAGTGAATGGCGGTGCACACTACTGCCACAGTGTTAAATCATTATAATTAAAATAATAAAAATATAAAACAATAGCCTATTATTTTTTCTATTTATTTTTTTTTTATCAAAATTGGTTCAGCCGGTATTATGTTGTAAAAAGTACCAAACAAATAAACCGTTTTAGATACTTAGGATTTATAATGTATGTTTTAATCTATCTAATATTTGGGTAATTATGGTAAAATCCATAACGTTTTTCTAAGAAAATGTAAGCAACAAGAAAACCACCAAATTTTTCTCAGCTGTGATTCGTTTGTAAAAACCAAGGCATATAGCTTAGGGTGACAAATCAACATCGAGCTATGCTGCGCTGTACTGCACTGTGCTGTGCTGTGTTTCTTAAGCTACGTTTTATTTAACAATTAAACGATGCTGCGCTGTACTGCGCTGTGCTGTGCTGTGTTTCTTAAGCTACGTTTTTTTAACAATCTAGCTCAGTGTAAAGTAATCAGCAGTTCGTGTAGTCGTTTATCTCGTCAAATATGACCCTATTTTCAAAAAAACGTAAACATTACGACATAGTTGAATCCGATGAAGATGAAAGTGAAGAAGAAGCGGATATGGATATTTTATGTGTTATTTTGTCGTTAAAAGAGTCCAGTCACGGTAGCTTGTTACAACACACCATACGTGAAAAATACGGAGAATTTAATTTTCTAAAGAGTATTGCCACTGAAGACGATTTTTTTAAATATTTGCGAATGACTAAAAATCATTTTAATTATTTACATTCGTTAATAAGTTCATATATAAAAAGCAAAATTGACTGTAAGAAAGCCATAAGCACAGAAGATAAATTAGCAATCTGTTTGAGGTAAGTAAATTATTTGAATGCACAAGATAAGGCAATTTTCTATTTGCATTTTCCCTCGTGTATGCATTAGTAATTAATTTTGTATGTAGAATAATAATTCATAAAAAATTGACATGGTAAGATAGTGAACCTATATTGACATATCTTTTCAAAACTTTACATGCAATGCGGCAGTACATATGTAGTGCATGCGTGACTTGTCAATATAATAAAACAATGGTAAAAAACGTTCATTAACTTTAATGTTACATTATATAAAAAACAAGTACTTAGCAAACATGAAATTAAAATGGTACCCTTTAGAATTTTTAAATAGTGCGAATCGTCCAATAACCCTAATCAATTAGCGAAGTAGCATTGGCCTCCTCGCTTGCATACGGTCCGAACACGGTGTTCCCACCGACTGGAAGGACATTGGCATCTTGTTCAGCTGTATATCCTCCTACAGATTGATTTGATGCACTACTTGGAGATGTAAACAGAGATGTATCTGCGGATTGGAAACCTTGAGCTGTTGTATACCCTCGAGTACTTGTTAAGGCACTATTATGACTCTCAGATGCATACATATCATTGTAAATCTTTAACTCTTCTTCTTCCGTAACTAAATTAAAAATCTTTCCCTTAAGACGAAGCTGTGCCGGTTTGGGTAATTTTTTTGTACTTTCACAAACACTAAGAAAAAAATGATCCATGTCGTCCATTTTGTCAATTACTTGGTTTCTCAAATCACGTTCTGTTTTTCTTTTCTCTCGCTGTGTTTGCTGGATCTTAACAAAATTTAAAATTTCATGTTGAACAATATGTACACGTTTTCGTGTTAAAGGTGTGCTTGTATTTTGTGATGTGGTTTCGGAACTTGCAGCAGTCGTATTTGAAGATTGGCTGTTTTCGTTTACAGAACCATGAGCGCTTTCGTTTACTACTTCAAAGTTGTCCTCGTCCAATTCCGAAACTTGAGTACGATTACTTTCTTGAGACACCTGTGAATCATCTTGGAAATAATTTCCAGTTGTGTTCCTATTTTGCATGTATGGAACAAGGAATTCCATAACTTTCTGGAATTTCCAAAGACGCGTGTTGTTGGCAGCTTGACCACTTTTTCCATCCTTCTGTCTTTTTAAGGCTTCCCTATGGTTGTCTCGCAATTTTTTCCAAGTATTTTTCGCTACTTTGGTTGTACGGCTTAGCACGCACTGCGATTAAACGCGCGCGGTTTAGGAAGAGCTGAAAACGCAAAAACGGGCATCAACACGCACTGCGGCTAGCGTTTTACTTAAATTTATTTCATTTCACCATGGATTTCTGGCGAGCAGCATGTGTTGTAGCTTTGATATTGAAATTAAAAAATAGAAAGCATAAACAACGCCGCCGCCATAGGTACCGGGTACATCCACTAACTGATCAAAGACATTTGAAAGGATACTTTTGAAAAATGTACAACAACGTGCGTCAACATCCCGATAAGTTTTTTAATTACTACAGAATGTCCATTGGCACTTTTGATAAATTATTACATGACGTGGGCCAGTATCTAAAATTTGAAGACACTTCATTTCGTAATGCAATATCACCTGAAGAGCGACTTTCAGTTACGTTAAGGTAAGAAAACAATTTTAATTTTTTTTAAGTTTTATTTCGCAACAAGTAAATTAAAATATAATTATGTAACCAATTTTTCTAGTTACTCTTGTCTTGGTCTTCTAACTGGTTTACAAATTGTGTCAAATAATCGGCAGTCTCATTGGCTGGTTTCAAAATTTGTTGGTCGATAATTTGTATCTGATTTTGCGGCATCGTTGGATGTATAGCCGGTGTTTGCTGAATTGTAGTTGATGACTGTGGAGATGGGCTTGGTGGAGGCATTGTTGGTGATGGTGATTGAATGGAATATATTGTATCCATCGATGAGGATTGTGGAGAATACTGATAGTGATAGGGGGTTTGTGGCTGGGTATATGTTTGATGATACAATGGTGAACTAGTTATTTTTGGTCCTCGAAATTGAGCTGGTTGGTTGATAACGTGTTGTCCTAATGGTTGCGGAGATGGATGAGTACGTGCTTTTTTTTAAGACATTAACCCTTCTTTGCATGATTTTTGCTATTTTTTGAAAATAAATCAGGGTGATGTAATTAATGCTCTAGATTAAAGGAAAAATATTTTAAAAAATCCTAATGTAAATAAAAATATGTATTATGTAAAAAACAATATGATGGAAATTTACATCATCATGCATTGTCACATATTTGGCTCAGTACTAAATAAATAAAAAAATATTGTTTACTCAATCTTCTTTATTCTTTATGATAATTTAAAAAACAATTATTATTTTTATTTAAGCACAAATTGACGCCACATTTGCTACACGATATTGTGATAGCCTTTACATTTGGGAAATTTTCACCGGAGTGACCCACCTACTGTTGGCCAATGTTCAGCACCATCTTTTCTTATGTCTTTTGGAGGTGGTGGTGCTGGAGAACCTTTTCTTTTTTTTTGATAGTAATTCATCTTCTAGTGAACTGGTACTAGGACGACCTCTTTTAGCGTCTTTGGTGGGTCCTCTGTTGCATAGCACAAAGGCCAATTCATTTCTGAATTGGCCCATTGTAAGTAGACTCTTTTTGGGTTCACCTCTTTCTTGAGCATTTTTTTATATATAATCCAAGAGTTTATAATAGCTAGATCAAATAAATGATAAAATATATGCAAGTACCACTTTTTAGACCTTATTGTTATAGGATTTCTGCCCAAAAAGCTATCCATGAGATCTACTCCTCCCATATGTTTATTGTACTCTTGGACAATAAACGGGCAAGTAACATCAATTTTTCCTTTTATTGTCCTGTCATATCTATTGACTTTAGTTACAGGCAATGCTCCAGCATAAGAAGATAGCAGGGTTACTATTTTATTATCTTTCCAAGCCACACAACTCAAATCTATACCATCATGCACAGACACTCTTTCCTCAAAACTACCTCTGGGCACAGATTTTTTCATGAAGTTTTTCTTCTCTGGAAGTTTATTATTTGGAATCCTGTTTTGTTGCACAGTTCCCACTGTGTGAATGCCTGATTTAGCTAAAAAAACTACCAATGGCAAAGATGTATAAAAATTATCAAAGTATATGATATGGTTTTGCTTTCTTGGCACTCCTCGAAGTAAACGAACTACAACATTTCCTGTTGCACCAAGATCTGGTTCATCTGTGAGCTTTTCTGTATTCTCTTGTCCAGAATATACCTCAAACTTGTGGGCATATCCCATCAAATCACAGAGAACATATAATTTGAAGCCCCATTTATGGGGCTTCAAATTATATTTATTAATATTAATATTTATTAATATTACCGCCGATTATTATCACCATGCCGGTTAGACAGAGTTAGAGTCAATTCAACAATATCAGAGTGAACTTTATCTTTAACAATATCACTGAAAAATTTGTGCTTGTATCGCGGGTCCAGAAATGTGGAAATTGTGAACAAAGAATCATTCTCGAGGTTGCCAAACTTCTTGTTTATTTCGGTTTTGATAACTTGTATAAAACTGATAATAATGTCATCAACGGTGTCGCCTTCAGCAGGTAGCTTTATGTCATCGAGGCCCTTTTTCAGTGTGTAAATAATCGGGATCACGGACGAAATTAAAGCGTGTGAGCTGCTCAAGTTTCGTGTAGCTTCTTCAAATGGCTTTAGAACTGTTACGCAGTACTCCATAGCTTTCCATTCTTCGGGGGATATGGTAGAAATGTTATTGTCATTACCATACAGGCACAAAGCATCTTTTAGTTTTAAACACCTTTCGAACCTATAAAAGGTGCTATTCCATCTCGTTGAACAGTCTCCTGTAACAGTTAGTGGAATTTGATCTGGATTTAGTCGCTGTTGGATTTTGGCTAGTTGACCTTGAGCGATAGTCGAATGATTAAAATGAGTCGCGATCTTCTTACATTTCTGAATCATATTCACTAGAAAGTCTTGAGAATTCAATCCATTTTTTATATTTGTCTGTAGCTTATGAGCAGTACAGTCTACATCGTTAAAATTGGACAATGTCATAGCGCGCTTCATATTTGAGCCCTCATCTCTCACCATGCAGTGTACTTGCTCCTTAGTTATATTCCATTCACTCAGCATTAAATCAAATTTGTTTGAAATAGCATCGCCAGTGTGTCTGCCTTCGAATTCCTCGCACTTTAAAACCACGTTTAAGCGGTTGAAGTTTGCCGTTAAAGGTGATATCAGACAGTTCACTCGAGTGAACATTCACTCGAATGAATGCTTTATTTTTCTTTCATTCCATGTTCACACGACTTACTGCGAATGACAAAGAAAAGAACGTTCATCTGTTATTTACTTTAAATATGTCATCGAGTGAAGTCGTGTGTCTCGGAATCCGTTTAATTTGTGACCATTTAATCCAAAAGTTAGTAAAAAAGATGAAGAAGTTGATGTCTTCTTCAGTAACCTCGAGGTTTAAATCACTAATTAGGAATTTTATAGCGTTTCTACGTAATGTTCTATCTTTGTATTCGTCAAGTTTGTGGTTCCATAAACATTAATAATTCTTAAAATGTTCCCAAAACAGCACCGTACTTTGCTCATTCCACTTGAACACCATTTTGTTGCCAATTTTCCGTGACGCAACGAGACGTGCGTCTGCTACCGAGCTCAAGACAAAATGGCCGAATCCGAGTGAACGTTCTCTCTGTGTGCAGACCGTTCATTTTCCGTTCATTCGCAGTTGGAGTGAAAGATGCCGAATGACAAAATCAAACATTGTCGGATCGGTTCATTAATGAATTCATTCGGCACTCTTGTTTCATTTGGGGTTATGGAACCGTCTGATACCGCCTTAAGGCGGTATCAGACGGTTCACTTTTCGTTCATTTTTGTCTTTCATTCGGCATCTTTCACTCGAAATGATTCGTCTGAACCCCAAATGAAACAAGAGTGCCGAAGAAAAATGAAGCATTCATTCGAGTGAATGTTCACTCGAGTGAACCGTCTGATATCACCTTTATGCCGTGACAGGTTAGGCTGAGAAGTGATACATTCGCACTTGGCTCTGACCATAATATGTCAGTCGTGAAAGACATGTATTTGAAATCTGCCAACAGAACTTTGATTTTTTCAGCAACTTTGCCGTACAAAACTTCACAGGTATTCTCAGTAAAAAAATTACGACCTTTTACAGTATATTGGGGCGCGACTAACTGCATTAGCCTTCGAAATCCTACCCCTTTAACGAAGTTAAATGGCAAATCTTGTAATGCTATCATTTCACTTACTCGGCAGTCTATTTTTTGCGACAATGGATGTTTGGTGTCCCATTGTTTCTTTTTCATTAGTGTTTCTTCAATAGATAGTTGTTTTGTTACCTCTTTTAGTGGAGTTTCTTGTGGCTTATCCAGTTTTGAAGCCTGGGCCTCCGATTCAGTATGGATCAGTATTTCGTATTCTTTGGAATGAACGTTTTTCATATGGGTTCGCAAAGCCGAGGTAGTACGCCCAATTGTGGAATAACTTTTTTCACAAAGATTGCATTTTGCGTGGTCTCGATCGATAACCGTAAAAAATCGCCAGTTTTCACTTTTCTTTCCCGGTGCCATTACAAACACTGTCAAAATAAATGTCCAACACAATAATTCTAAATTCACAAACTACTTTATTTACGTAATCATTGTTACAACTAACTGACCAAACAACTAAAACGAAACTAGCTAAATTAACAATAACAATGCATGCAGCGAGAAACAAATGCTTTCTATTGGTCAAAATAAAACACGTGATGCATTCCTGCGCCTTCTGCGCATGCGAGGATCGCCCAGACGCCCAATCACGCGGCCGCCGGGCTAGACACGACACGACCTGTACACATTTGCATTCGCAAAACATTCGCATAGCTTGATGCGAATGCGAATGCGAATGTTTAAAATGATGCGAATCATTCGCATATGCGAATGCGAATGCGAATATTCGTAACATCCCTGCTTTACATCCTAGTTTTTTCATTACTGTTATGTTGGTTGAATGCCCATCAAAAGTTAAGGATACTACTTTCACACCAGCATCATGGCATTTGGCCAGACACAAATTAATTAAATTTACTTTTTGATCAGCATTCATACCATGTATCATAAAATATCCAAGAGGTAATTTAAAATGGTCATTAATAGCATTTAATAAGAAAACGTATGCTTCAGTAGCCAAAGTTGGGGAATCTTCAGAAGGGCCACTGCCCATGTCGACATATCCATAATTCTTTTTCCCATCCCATAAACTTTGTTGTCTAATAGACATCTCATCAGCAATCAGAGAACAAATAATTTTACGGTCTGACGATGCAGCTTTATTTTTTAAAGCCACGAATGATTCATCTGAAAATCCAGGTTCTCCGTTTATAGGGGAGCGGGCCCCATTATGGGATAGTTTTTTTTGAACATTAATAAAAAAGAAACTTGTAATGTAGTTCTGCTCAAAACAAGATAATTAATTCAAAATTTAATGTTTTATATTGCCATGCAATTGTATTCTTCAAATTTTCATACACTTGAAACTACAAACAAAAAATTAAAAAATCATATATATTGACAAATAATAAACTGTTTCCTAATATGGGATACCATATACTCCCAATGTGGGATATCCCATATTAGGAAACACCTAGCGTATGGCACCTATAATGGGATATCCCATATTGTGGTATATGGTTTCCCATATTAGGAAACAGTTTATTATTTGTCAATATTTTTTTTTTTTTTTTAATATATATATAATGATTTTTTAATTTTTTGTGTGTTATTTCAAATGTATGAAAATTAGAAGAATACAATTGCATGGCAATGTAAAACATTAAATTTTGAATTAATTATTATTATAGTTTATATAATAAATTGTCTATCTAATAATCTATTTATCTATTTTTGTGGGTTGTAATTAGGCTGCAAGTAAAAAAAAAATATAATTTTATATATAGGTAGGTATATTAATTACGAACACAATCAGTCTTGTAGTATCGTACTAATCATAATTATAATCTTCTACTAATCTCGGCAAAGATCACAATTGAAGTTATTGACATGCGGTTCTACACCAGCACACAACTCGTGACACCACCGAAAACATTTTGTGCACTGTATCCACTTTTCTCCAGCAATGTCATTTGATAATTCAGTTAGGCAATATATGCATTCAACGTCTTCATTACATTCGCTTTCATCTGAGCTCATCAGTGATGGGTCTTCATCGGCACTCTCACTAGATGAGCTACTTTGTAATATCTTCTTCTTTACTGATATCTTCTTTTTTTCATTTTTTTTTGTAATCTTCTTGTTCTTCTTTATGGTTTTGGTTTTTTGAACAGTCTTAGATTTCTTTTTAGCAATCATCGCCTTTTTCATTTTACTTTTAGATGTTCCTGGTTTTTCTTGCTTCTTATTCAGTTGTCCCTGTAATTCATTTTTGTATGGTGAACTGGTGACTAATAAAGGCTTTCCTCCTCGGAGCTGTGATACTTGATCAGGTTTCTTGGTTTTTCGCTGGATTGTGGAAAAAGGACTGATTTCAGCCGGTTTTATGGAAAATTTTCGTCGGGCTTGAGCCCTTGAACTGCGCGAGACTTGAGAATGAACTAATTCGTCATTTGATGTCGACGGCACCGTAGCTGATTCATTATGGTCTAGGACTGGAAGCGGAGCCGGTAATTCGTCATTTGATGTCGACGGCACCGTAGCTGATTCATTATGGGTTAGGACTGGAAGCGGAGCCGCTTCAGCACCTGGACCTGATGAGATTATACTTTGGACTGCAGTCATGGCGAGCGATGCTAGAGTCGAGACACCTGAAGGAGTCGAAACTGATAGCGAGGGCGTATCGGCACCGGAATTTGACGAACGCATGTTTAAAGCAAATGCTAATGGCGAGTGCGCAGGTACGGCACTAGTAGTCGCTAGGGGCATTGCTGATTCAGTAGAAGATGCGATTGGAGATGGGACTGGAGCTAGAGATGATTCATAATTCATACCAGTGTCTTCAGCGTCATCGTACTGTACAGCCATATACGATCCAATTGGAGATAGGACTGGAGCTGATTCCACATCCATATTCGTGTCATCATTGTCGCCGTCCTGTACAGCGAAATGAAATGGTAATGGTGAGTGCACTGAAACGGCACTAGTAGTTGCCAGGATTGTCGATGAGCCCGTATGCGATGCAACTGGAGATAGGACTGGAGCTGTTTCCACATCCATGTTAGTGTCATCATCGTTGCCGTCCTGTACAGCGAAGTCGTGGTCTCTGAAATGATTGCGGTCGAATGGGAATATTCCGCTTTTACGGAATCCATTGACGGCGACTTCCAGTGTAGCAGCCCTCATGTATGCCTTTCCAACTAATTCTGCAACTTGGAATGCAGTCACGACGCGGCCAGGGTGATTTTTTAGCCATGAGTCGATTTCTTTGGCATAGTACGTCTTGAATGGGTTCATAAATGATACATCCAAGGGCTGCATTCGGTGAGACGAATGTGGGGGGAGGCATATCAGAATGACACCATTTTATCGACATTTGTCAATGACATCAATATTTTTTGTATGAGAGTAGTGTCCATCTAGGATCAGTATAACTGGACACTCTTTAGATGGGTGGACAGTGTTGATGAAGTGAACAATCCATTGTGTAAAGATATGGAGTTGTATCCAGCCAGATTTGTGACACGCAAACTGAGAGCCAGGTGGAGCACCATTTTTTAACTCTTCCTTCATGTTAACTCTAGGGAAAATGAATAAGGGTGGAACGAAGACCCCCGACGCGCTCATACACGTGACTAGAGTTATAAGAGCTCCCCGCTCCGCCGACGAAATTCCACCAACC
Source organism: Hylaea fasciaria (assembly GCA_905147375.1). Lineage (NCBI taxonomy): Eukaryota > Metazoa > Arthropoda > Insecta > Lepidoptera > Geometridae > Hylaea > Hylaea fasciaria. The sequence continues at coordinate 8,070,756 of LR990211.1, read as the reverse complement.
TATTTCTGTCCTTTCAGGCATAAGACCTTTTCCATTTTATGTTGAACTACAGTCACGCCAGTCTCATCAACGTTGTAGATTTTTGTTGGATCAAAATTAATTTTTGCCAACTCTTTCTCCAAAATATCATTAAATTCGTCTACCTTCCCTTTTGAAACCCCCTTGGCTCTATTAGCAGATGTAGCTTGAGGTGTCCTAACAGACAATCGAGGATTTCTTTTTAGAAAGTTTCTCATCCACTTTCGGCCTGCAGTATTCTTGCTTCTATTAAACTGGTGTGGCAGTCCATTCTTTATAGCCAGTTGGAACGCCAAAGAGCGGATGTCAGAGGCTCTCAGTCCGTAGAACCTTGACACCATTGTAATGCAGTACTCTGCAAGCTCACGTTCCATTTCCTCTGAAAAAGTTGGTTTTCGGCCCATTTTCATAGAGGTTAGCTCTGTTATAGGATTGACACTTTTACAATAACGCTCCAAAGTTGACTTTGGGACGTTAAAACATTGAGAGGCCTTTAAGTAGCCCATTTCTTTTTTTTTACTGCATTGTACGCCTTCAGCATCTTATCAGAATCCCATTTCTTTCGTTTTTTTTTTTCTCATTGGTACTCATCTAAAACAATTTTTTAAATATTAGCACATTTGGATCTTAATTTTTTTTGGGTAGAACTTGATCGGTTAGCAAGTATAGTAAATACCTCTATGTACCTCTAATGATCATCATCATCAGCCTATAATGTTCCCACTGCAGGGACACGGCCTCCTCAATGAGAGGAAAATAAAAACATTAAAAAAAAACCCAGACATGTGACATCTATCTGTAAGCATTAAACTTAAACATAGCGATTAGGCTAGAAGACGATGTAAGAATGAGAAGGAAAATTGTATATTGAACGAGTTAGAAGAGTAAACGGATAAAACGAAGAAGTGGAACGTAAGGAAACTGTGTGAAAGAGATGTATAGATTTAAAATATAGCATGAATGAAAGAGGAAGTAAAGATGAAACAGAATGACAGAGATAGATAAAACAAATGTGATAGGATAGAAAGAAATAGAAATAAACAATTAATATGGCGAACGTCTTACGTTTTATTCACAAGCCCTTACATGGCGCTACGACAAAAAAATTTTAACTTTGTATCAAAATACGTCTAATTTTGTGAAAAAGTTAATTTGTGTACGTTATACACAACATATGTCAAGATTTTCAGGTATTATCTTACAGATTAATCATATCGTGAAGAAGATTGAAACGGATAGCATAAAGGTTTCACCCCAGATCAAACATGGAATCGACTCGAGAGGAAGATTTAGAAAAGTTCACAGTACAACAACTAAAGGAAGAATTACGATTTAGAATTTTAAGCTTAGCTGGAGTAAAACAAGATTTAGTCAAAAGATTAATAAAAGACAATTACAAAAAACACGAGGAAAATCTAATGGAAGTGTACAAGGAAGAAAAATCAAAAAGAATGTCACAACAGCAAGAGCTAGAAGATATGAAAAGTCAACTACAACAAATAAAAAGTGATAAGGAAAATCTAAATGCATCAGGTATGTCAACCACACCAATAAATTCGAATGATGTCATCACACAAATACTTCAAACACAAACAGAATTAATGAAACAAATAGCACTTAATAATTCAAACACTCAAGTTCCCCCTACATTCCAAGTGTTTAGTACAGCCGACACAAGTCAGGCAATACCCATATTCAGTGGAAAAAAGTATGAAAATGCAGTAGAATGGACCAAACAGGTAGACAGAATATCGACATTGGCAAATTGGTCAGATAATTTGTCCATGGTAAATGCATCAATGAGGCTAAGAGGTCAAGCAAGCGACTGGCAAAAGGCCATAGGAAAAAACATATATTCATGGCTAGAATGGAAAATCAAACTAATTGAAAGATTCAGTATCAAAATGTCATTTGCAGAGTTCATTACATTTCAAAGTAAAAGAATACTACGTCCAACAGAAACCTTGTCTGAATATATTTATAATAAAAATGCACTGTTTGAAAAGTCGCCAACTATGATTCCAGAACAAGATAAAGTTTCCCTTATTTTAGAAGGCATTATAGATCGACAATGGGCCGTTCCATTGGCAACGCACTGCTGTAAGTCAGTAGACCAGCTACTCAATCATGCGTCAGCACTAGATCAGATCAGGAAAGTATCATTCATCACGAGCAACAACAGACAAGTAAGTGACAATGTCAAGAATAATAACTCACAAGAGAAACAAAGTACATATTGTAGTAGATTTATTCCAAAATTTAACCCAGAGAAACATAACGAACAAGAACAAACATGTTATCGTTGCAAACAAAAAGGCCATGTTTCATATAATTGCAAAGTGCAACTCACAGCTTCAACATCAACAAACAATATAAGAAGCGATCAAAAGCAAGTAGAATTCGGCAAGGAAGGCAAAAATACATGCAACAAACCTTCAGCAAACTTTGAAAATAGAGATAACAGTAGTAAAAATCAAGTTCATTGCATACAACCAGAGATACCAAACGTAACATTGATTCCAGTAACAATAAATGAAACAATGGAAGTTCAGGGACTACCAGATTCAGGCTCAGTGATCACAATTATTGATAAAAGTATATTACCAGATGATACACAAGTATACCCATGGCAAAAAGGAAATTATAAAGTTGCAGGAAATGATTTAACTCCATTAGGATGGATGTCAGCAAGATTGCAGATAGGAAAAATAGATTATATTATGCCACAAGTAGCAATATGTGAAAACCTACCGGTACCAATGATCTTAGGAAAAGATTGGCAATTAGCAGTATATGCTCGCATTATACATGAACCCGATGGTAAAATATGCATAATTACACCGACACATACAGAATATTTCCCAAGCATAATAAGAACAGGAAAATCAGTTTCATGTTGTATCAGAGAGAAAGTAATTGCACCAACAATTAATGAAAATGACATAAGAAAAGTAGAACAATTAGTCACAGAATATCAAGATATTTTCAAAAATGATGAAAATGATATAGGTAAATTTCCAGATTTTGAGTTGGAAATAAAATTGAAACATGACAAACCAATAAGTTGTAAACCATATAGATTACCACAACCAGAACGTCAATATTTGAAAGAAACAGTTGAAAAATGGTTAGAACAGAAAATATGTCAATTATCAAGTTCCCCATATGCAGCACCAATGTTTGTAGTACAACAACCGTTCCATGAAACTACTCCATACAGACCAGTAGTAGACTACTCAAAGACAATAAACCCGATTACCATTTTGGATATTCAACCTATAGAAAGAATGGACGATATCATACAAACAATATCACAATTTAAATTGAAGTTTAAATTAGATATTTATCATGCATATCACAACATATGTATAAAACAAGAAGATGTTTTCAAGACTGCAGTTATAACACAAGATTATCATATAGAATTTCTGAGAGTAATGTTTGGTTTAGTCGGAGGACCAGCAATCATGTCAAAAGTTGTAAACACCACCTATGGTAACCTATATAATGAAGGTGTAAGAGTATATTTCGATGATATTTCTGGAGGAGCAGACTCCATCGACAAATTATTGATAATATTGAAAAAAATATTTGATTTAACAAGAGAGAAAAAAATTAAATTAAACAAAGAAAAATGTACATTCATCGACACAGAAATACCATTATTTGGAAGATTAATTGGATTTCAACAAGAACGCACTGATCCAAAGCGTACAGTAGCAGTTAAACAGTATGAAACATTGAAAACATTGTCAGAAGTACGTTCATTTTTAGGATTTTCAGGAACTTTCAGAAAGTACATTAAAAACTATGCTTCTATAGCAAAGCCATTACAAAACATTTTGAAAAAGGACAAGTCAAAAATGAATAAATGTAAACAAGAAGGTAAAAATAAGAAAATAGAACTCACAACTGAACAGTTACAGTCATTCAATAGTTTAAAAAAATGTATAACATCTACACCAATTTTGTCAAATTTTCAACAAGATTCAGAAACAATTGTTGAGACAGACAGCAGTCATAAAGGTTTGGGTGCATGTTTATTACAAATACAAGACGGTGAGAAGAAGGTCATAGAATATGCAAGCAGAAGTTTAAAAGATGCAGAAAACCGATACCACATAAATGAACTAGAAGTAACAGCGGTACATTGGGCAATCGTTCACAAGTTCAGAATGTATTTACTTGGTAACAAGTTCACATTAATAACAGATAGTTACTCAACAGCATATATAATAAACAAAGCAAAGTTTAACAGAAAATTCGCAAGATATGTCATAGATTTAGCTCCATTTGAGTTTACACCTATACACAGACCAGGAAGTCAAAATCAGATAGCAGACCATCTATCAAGGTACCCATTAAATGAAGTATGTCTTATGGTAATAAGTAGCAATACAGAAAAGTTGAAACTAGCTCAAAGCAAAGACCCATTTGTTCAGCAAATATGTAAAAAATTACAACAAGAACCAAATTCACAGCACTTGAAGCAGATCAATGAATCATTCAAAATGCAAGACAATATATTGATACATATAAACAAAGGACAGTTGCAAAATGAAGAAAAAATTGTAGTCCCACAAAGCTTACGATCAAGTATAATTAAAATAGCACATGATGAAAATGGACATTTAGAATATGAAACAACATTAAACAAAGTTAAAAGTAAATACTGGTGGAAAACAATGAGACAAGACATAAAAAGTTATACAAAGGCATGTATAACTTGTGCAAAGATAAATAGACGTACAAAATTTGCATATGGTGAAATGGGACAACGACCAATACCAGAAACTCCAATGCAAGTAATATCATCAGACCACATAGTAGCATTACCACAAACAACGTCAGGAAATACATACATACTTGTACACATAGATCATGCCACAAGATATATATTTGCAAAGCCAACATGTTCTCTCTCAGCACAAGATGTTATTGAGACTATTGAAAATGATATAATTTATGTGTATGGTCCACCTTTGACATACATATCAGATAGTGCTCCATGTTTTACAAGTCAACAAACACAACAAGATTTGATTTGATTTGAACAAGATTCAAGATGTTAACAAGCCAACAGTGAAGAAAATAGTACATGTACAATTTTTGAAACCAATAATGTCACCTCACAAATTAGATTCTTTTCCAGCAATTTCAGATAACCATTACAATCAAGTATGTAGTGATCAAGAAGATGACCCCATGGATAATGATAGTAACAACCAACCAGATGATAATAATGATGATAACAGCGATAACACTCCAAACCAAGACAGAAGATACTACACAACCCAAAAAGGACGTGTAATTAAATTACCCAACTATAAACAATATTATTAACTATTTCTTTATATTTTGGCTATGTCATTTATGGACACTCATAGGTAAAGTTATTAATATGTAAGTAAAATAAGTTAGTTTTAAAACATAAGTTTAAAACCATTTATTAAGGTTTAATAAGAATTGCAAAGCCCACTCATATTCATGGTAAGCATTCTATGTAAACAATTAAAACATACTAAATATCATTATATAATTAATTAATGTAAGTAATCTTAGTTTAAAGTCAAGTAAATTAAGGTTCAATAGTAAAATAGTACCTATAGTATAATTTATTTTTCACACCAAGAAGCAGTTTCAGAAAATAGGTATAGTTAATATTCTTTATAATCTTAAGTTAAAATCCTACCTACAGGCTAACATTGTTATCAAAGTATAAGAAAACAAAAATTGATCGAAAACTAGTAAAATTTAAATGATAAAATATTATGGAACATAAAATAAAACAAATAAATTGTTAATTAGGAATAAACTTTATTACAATCAAAAGATCACAATGTAAAGCTAGCTTTCTGACATTTAATATTAAATAAGTTCATACAGGTAAAGACTTAATAAGTAAAACAATTTGTAAAGTAAGAACAAGATTGTAATAAATAAAAGCAAAACGTTGTAGTACATACCTACCTAATAAATGTAATTATGTAAGTAAGTTCAATAAAAGTAGTATCAGCATAATTATTGTAAAAATACCTAAGTAACTTTGAGAGTATGAAAGTAGATTACATTCAGTTTTTATTATTTTTGGGAAGTAATATATACCTATTGTAAGCTTAAGTAAATAACCAATATTGTTTAAAACTGTAAGTACCAAAAGAACATGTAAGCATTAGTGAAATCTACAATTGTAGTTCCCTTCAGTCATACAATTGTAAATTTCAAAGGGCATGTAAGCATTAAACTTAAACATAGCGATTAGGCTAGAAGACGATGTAAGAATGAGAAGGAAAATTGTATATTGAACGAGTTAGAAGAGTAAACGGATAAAACGAAGAAGTGGAACGTAAGGAAACTGTGTGAAAGAGATGTATAGATTTAAAATATAGCATGAATGAAAGAGGAAGTAAAGATGAAACAGAATGACAGAGATAGATAAAACAAATGTGATAGGATAGAAAGAAATAGAAATAAACAATTAATATGGCGAACGTCTTACGTTTTATTCACAAGCCCTTACATATCAATCCGCACTGGGCACGCGTGGTGGATTATAGACCTTTCCCTCGCTCTCTCTAATGATAATGAACTATAATCCATGATATTTTATTAAATACATGTACCTAGTATTTTATCCCATATTAGGATACATGTACCCCAATATTAGATATCTCATATTAGGCACACCCAGGTATCCCATATTAGGACAACTACGTATTTTGCTAACACGTGGTCTTAAAACAAAACCTAATTGAATTTTAGCAAGAATCAACACATGAACCTCAACACAAATGTTTTTAGACACTGCAGGACCACATACAATAACAAAAAAGCAAACTTACCTTAAGAAAAGTAAACTTCTAACTTCACTATTTAAAAAACTCGTAATCGGAGTATTTGCGCGAACCAACCTCCCGTCTAACTGAATGGCGACTGACGCGTGAGCGTTTCAATATGGCCGCTGGACAACAAATGGAAGGAGTTCACTGCCCGTAATAGAGATGGCGGTGCTTGTAAACCGGAGTAACCTGCTATCTCATATTGGGAACCCATCCCATAATGGGGCCTATAAGTTTCAGTATTATTACACCTTGCTGTTACACCTTGTATACTTTGACAAATCATGAAGCTGAGGTAATTCAGAAGACAATAGTTTAGCAATACTACCACCATTTTCCTCAGTAGGTAATTGAATAATCGTTGTCTCTAAATAAGACATCGTTGTCTTTGGCTCTTTGTGCTGAAGAATTTATTGCTTTTGTTGAGGATAAACAATTCAATACACCTATATTTTCTAAAGGTATACAATTTCCGTTATCAGAAGCTTTTATTTCCAGGTGGCATAATACTTTTCGATAAATACCTTAAACTGCTTTGCATTTGGATTGTCCTTATGCCCTCCATGCATTCGTATCATTCCAAAAAGTATCTCTAAATGATCCTGGCTGCATTTGTACGTTGGTATATATACTAACGTATTCTCGGTCTCAACTAAACTCTTGTATACTGATTTTAAACTTTCAATGCCTATAAGAATTCCGAGAAAACCCGTTTTGCAATTGCATTCTATAATCGGTTTATAATTCTTCATTATAACATGCACCTTTCTTCCATCTCTGTTAATTGTTTTTTTAGTTACATCTTTTATTTTCAATTTTGTAATGTACATTTTCATTTCATCTAAAAAGTTATATATCATATCTTTATTACGACTGTTCAAAGGTTGCTTAATATCAAATTGTTTCATATTACGTGAGTTAAATATATCAAAAAGATCGTTCATGTTTCTTACAAAGTTTTCGGTTGCTTTAGCTAGCCACACTTGAAATAGCCCTCGAAGGTATGTCGCTGATTCGATGTATAGAGTCGTCACCCCGGTTATGGTGTCGCAGCGGCGGTGTGTTAGCTTTACCTGAAGGAGAGCATGGCGTTTTGAAACTTTTCCTAATTGCCTATCGGCTGGCCCCTTTTTATCTTTATTTACCAAAAATGACAATTCTTACATAAATTGCTTATCTACAATCACAGATATAACTATTGCCTGTATCTTGAACACAATCGTGCATGCCTACCTATCGTTATATCTTAACTATAAGCACAACAATGTACAAACTTGCCACTTGGGGCACAAAATTAATCAAAATTAATTTACAGTAATTAATTTAGACTACCTAGGTAAATGAATACAATACTAAAACTAAGCCTATACCTAGCTATATACACCACAAACAGCACACCCGCCTATCTCGAGCCAGGGCGACGCTACGGGCGTCTATATCGCGCACTCATAAAACAACACTAACACTCGCATGCACCGACAGTCCGACACTTGCACTACGGATCATTGTTCGAAGTCACGTGATCATCGCCGGCACAATATTTATTATTTGCCGGAAATAGGGCACTTCCTATGTATCGGTAGTCCAATATTCATCTATGCGTCCTCGATAACATAAACTTGTAACGTTTATTATTTCTGTTACTCAGCGGTTCGCTGTAGCAGTTCGCGTGAGGTGCAGGGTATCTTTGCCTATGGAAAAAATGAATTAAACAACCCAGTTGTAGTCCACACAACACCCAGCACGTGGTTTTTTTCTGCGTTCGGAAGTGATAGCGAGTAAACTTGTCGGAGTGATTCGGTGGTTGTAACGCTCTATCTCGTCATCTTTCAAAACAAAATTACCATTTTGATTATTCTTTAATAACATTTTTGTTTTGTCCTAGTGGTATTGGTAAGTAGGTAGTTTACGTATTTAGTGTTTTTTCCCCTGTTTGAGGTTCTAGTAACCTCAAACATTCATCATGGAGGTGAATCCTCGTGGAGGATTCGGCAATAATCCTTCCGCGTCAAATTAAAGACGTTTAGAGGACAGTCATATTCAATTCAACTAAGAAAAACATCACTTCTCCTGACTTAGCTTCTGCGTCGATAGAGACAGTGTACACGGACGCGTCAATTGTTGTTGGCGGGCTTTCGTACACCGCATTACAGAGAGATTTATTTCTACCGACTCTCTGTACCCAGGCGTTACAAATTGTACGAAATAAAATGCGTGGGAACTGTAAACTTATGCGGCCTTATTTATAAACGTAGACTAGAGCAAGAATAACTTTACTCCAAGTTATAAGTTGAAAGCAATTAACTTCGGTATTAATAAATGCGGAGTAAGGAGGTACTAAACTAAACAGACTTTACACTCGGAATAAAAGTTAATCCTAGGTGCCACATAGTTTAACGACTGAGTAAGCATAGAGTAGCTGTCCATTTTGACGTTTGTTTCCTGAACATTCGCGAGTGCTTGTATTGTTGTGCAAAGAAAATGGAAAGAGATTATTTTGTTGATGACTTAAGGGATTTAGATGAAATAAATGTGATGGAGATCCCAATGCCATTAATGAGGCGCGTAAAATTTTATAAAATGCGTAAAAATCCGCTGGAAGAACTTGATGAGAATGAGTTTAAAGCAAAGTACAGATTTTCTCGTTCTACTGCAGTTTTTATCATCGACATGGTGAAAAATGATCTAGCTGGTGATGCAAGAGGTGGCTTTATACCACCTCATCTGAAAGTTTTGGCAGCAATAAGAACATGGGCCCGTGAAGAGGTAAATAAACTATCATACATTTCATCTTAAAGGGGCGAATCATAATTACCTACCTAAATGTTTTTAATTGAGTGTATATTTACTTGTTTTTAATTTGTAAGAATATTTTGATGTCAACAGTTTCAAGATGATGCAGCTGATATAAGTGCAATGAGTCAGCCAACAATATCAGTTGTATGCAAGCAAGTTGCCTTGGCTATAGTTGCTCAAAGAGCTCAGTGGATTAAAATGCCACAAACCGATCTGGTTTTTATTCATTGTGTGGGTTTCGACAAGTGATAGGAGCTATTGATTGCACACATATTCGAATTCCAAAAGTCGGAGGAGATGTTGGGGAATACTACATAAACCGGAAAGGATACAGTTCAATAAATGTACAAGTGAGTTTTAAGTACTTAACCAAGAAACCCATTTTTGTAAAAAAGAAAATATTACATGTACATAATCATCACCAATCTATTTCTTACCTACATAGTGTATGTATATTGTTTCAGGTTGTGTCTAATGCTAAATTAGTTGCATTTTCTTGAGAGATCTGTAAAATACTATGTGTTAATAACTATAGATTTCACAATAATACATAATGTACTCGTATATCGCCACCCGATGGGTAAGTGGAAGAAAAAATAAACAGAAAACAAAATAGTCACCTGGGCTTTTGTTTCAGCAGTGTTCAGTAATGGGAAACTTTGCTCATTTTCTATGTTGCTTCCATCAATTCTCATTACTTTTGAATCCTGGAATGAAAACACAAATAACAAGTAACCCATACATTGACTATATTTAGGTTATCTATTGATAAATGTTCGTTTTTGTCTGTATTCATATTGCCTGACAGTTTGAACTGATGATGATTGTGATGAAACTGTAATTTAGTGGGACATATCGCACTTACAATTAGGGTTGGTTCTAGTTCTCCAATAACAACTTGATCCGAATCATATATATTATGATCGATTACGAGCTCGGCAGGATTTAATAATTCCTTTATTTCGATTATTGCCTCATTAGGAGTTGCTGGTCTTGCCCCACCACCTGTTTTATTAACTTCTTTTTTATAGGTGCTGTAGGTCTTCCGGGCATTTACTTTCATGCTTTTCCATTGTATTTTTAATTGGTTTAGATCTCGAGATCTGCTATTTAAATGATTAAACCTAAAACAGAAGATCAATTAATACATACTTTTGAATGTTATTTTAATCTGGGTTTTGCGGTGGGAAATAGTTTCCCCTTGTTCATAACGGCATTGCAAAATATCACCAAGTGGGAAATTATTTCCCATTATCCGGTATAGGTTACAAGTTTTTCAAGAATTTTAGTACTGTTTTTATACTAGCTCCTCACCCTTCTTTGCTTTATATTTTATGAATACTATATATAAAATTGAAAAATTCTAACATGAAATTGCAAAATTAAACAATAATGTTAGGGTTACAATGAGTTTAATGAGAAAAATACAAAAATACAAATACCTGATAATAAAAAACTAAATTATGAAAATCTCTATGACGAAAATTAGACGATCTCTATGACATAGCGAGTGACGGTACCTATTTCAATTATTGAGAGGAACTCGTGTGAAATTCTTTGAAACAATTCTTAGCACACAGAGGTACTTTACACGTAGTGCATTCTATTTTGGTCTTTTGTTTTCTCTCCTTTGTACTGCAGAATCTACACCTTTTATAAGTGCTGATTTCATCTGGCAAGTGTATGCCCACATTCAATAAACGAATTTCATCCGGAACACCGAAGACACCGCCTTTCTTGTTTTTAAAAACTTGTTGTCTTGCTTGTATTTTCCGAGTAGTGTAATTGTCTATAAGTGCTCGTGCTAAGCGCAACCTGAAATCACGATGTCCATGCAACGTTGCAACATGTGTGTAGTTGTAGGTAATAAATGCGTTTATGATTGACGCATCAAACAAGAAGAACAGAAGTCTCATCCAAAATTTTCTTGATTTGCGGCTAATTGGGTACGAAGACCTGAAATGGTCGAACAAATCAACACCACCCATACTAAGAGTAGGTATAAGTAGCAATTGCTTTTGGGCAAAGAATTTCTCTTCTAGAGCCATCCTTTTGCGTTCTTTTCACGAACATAACATCTCGTGGCTGATGTGCTGTGGAGAGTACTGCTACTTCTTTGGTATCAAACCACTTGACGGCTGTGATTGGCTCTGCTGTGACAGCTGCAAAGTTGTGTTTTTCTTGTCTCAATGCTTTCGGTTGTTTTTTCTTTATCATATCAGGGAGATCTTTTCTGTTACTTCTAACTGTTCCTACGCTATAAATTTTCTTTTCATACAGGTCTTCCAAAAGGTTGCAGCTGGTAAAGAAATTGTCAAAGGCTACTAGGGTATTTATAGGTACATTATTGCAGAGCTTCATCACCACATTATAGCCAAGTCCTTCATTCTCAATATTGTCGCCTTTTCCAGTATATACTCGTATATATCAAATTGATATAAATATCCAGTTTTTGCATCGCACCTGGCCCAAACTTTAAAACCTCTCTTAATAGGCTTTTTAGGCATATATTGCTTTAATGAACTACGGCCCTTAAATTTCACCATACTTTCGTCAATCGATTGCACAGCTGAGTTGTGGGCTTCATTCTGATATACGTTATTCAGTTCTGTAATCAGAGGTCTCACTTTGTACAATTTATCGTACTCCGAAGACCCTCTTGGTGGTTCCATTGAATTATCATTCAAATGGAGGTTTTCCGTAATTTTTTTAAATCTTACAAGCGGAAAAGCATGGGCGATTTCATTGTTAGAGTAAAATGGGTCTGTTGACCAATATAATTCATATATGAGGATTCATACATTCTTATATGAGGATTGACAATACAAATTTAAATGTTTATAAAATTATAATATAGAATCCTAAGATTTACTTACTAGTCCCTCAAATTTTAATTTTAATTGGACATTCTTTAGTCTATAATACTTATGTTAAAGGTAAACTCACAGTTTTGGATGTTTGTGATCTTATTGTTATTATGTACCGACTTGCCTTGTGTAACGGACTGAGTTATATGGCCAATAAAATATTCTATTCTATTCTATTCTAATTCCATGTCTGGGAGAGGATTTAAGCCCATCAGCACAAGAACTCCTAAATACGCCTTTACATCTTGTTCAGTAACTGGTATCCAATTATGGCTATTTTTTTGACAAGCGTATCTATTTGTTTGTTCCACTATTATCAGAATCACTTTATCGGGAAAAAACCTCTCGAAAACAGTCAGTGGTGTAGTTTTGTGAGTGTCACTTACCATGGGTTGAAATAGCTTTTCAAAGATAGGAACATCATGGGCTAAGTCTACTGTTTTCCATTCTCTTGGTTGAGAGCGGTCCCTAAGTACCACATTGTGATCTTGTTGATCATCTTCCAAAAAGTCGTCTATTGGATTGTTATCTAGAAAATAGTTGTCTAATCTGGCAATGGTAGCTTCTTGTTCAATTGGTGCACTAATAGGAGATACAACATCTTCTTGCGGAATTTCAAGATATACTCTTCTTCTTTTTTTATAAATACGTAGCCCCACACTAGGATTGCTCCTGTATCGTGGGTACCGCTTACAGACATATAATTTCACATACACATACTGCTTGAGGACTGCCTTGATTTTCATTTTCTTGTACTTCGAATTCGCTATTATATAAGTATCTTGGCCAAAATTTAAATCATCTGATGTGGTAATGCCAGCGCTGTTAGCTGTGTTGTCAAATTGATGATTTAAAACTGACAATAATGATTCTGTTGTCTGTATAACGGGTTCATCTTGTATATTCACATCATTATAATCATCTCCCACGCCAAAAATTTCTTCAAGTCGCTGTTCTATCACGTAATCGTCGGGTTGATTCATGTAGGTATCGGGAATAGAATTAACACTATTTGCATAGCAAGTATCGTCTTCAGAATCAGATCCAGATAAATCGGATATATCAGCTAAGTTATCGACAGCTTCTTCGAGATTCTTCTTGGTAAGTACTTTTGGCTTCTTTTTGGCATTCATTTTTCAAAGTTGCTAGGGATAAAAAATAATATAAATCAAAAAGGAACTAAAATAGTAAACAGTAAACATATTCTGTTCAATGAACTGACGCGCATTTTTATATAGCTTAAGTTTTTTTTGAAGACAGGGACAGACAACGGGAAATTATTTCCCACTAATTCAAGATGAAAATTCTCCAAGAAATCTAATTATTTTCACGGTTCTTTTTCAACTAAACGTTCGGAAAATAAGTCTAGTTTAGTTTATTATAACGTGTACTCACTTACCAGATTTTTTTTTCAAAAAGCTTTCTAAAATTCGTAACACAGCAAGTATTTTCGCGGAAAAATCACAAAATGTAAGTTTGGCTTTGACATACGACGTCAGGTTATCAACTTCTTGACAAATGTTGCCATTAATCAGTAAAAAATATATCCAAGATTATTTTTCTCCACGGTTGGCACGGCTAAGAGTTGTCATTTAAAAAAAAAACGAATTTGCTAAGCCGGACGAAGTGGGAAATAATTTCCCCTCATTTGATTAATGGTAAAATAATAAATTTATATGTTTAGACTGTCCTAAACACAAATGTTATCCGACTTTGTGAGTTTTTAGGAATTGGCCAAACTTGATTGATCTGATTGAAGTACCAGCCGAATAGTCAAGTTCTGTGCGAGAAACGTGGACCACATAATATGTGGTCCATATGGATGGGGTAAAGAGGGTCGGTAGTAATAAAATCTCGGTAGAATTCTCATCCGCAGAAGACGTTAAAAGATTCCTCACCTTCCCAGTTCTTGCCATGTGCAAATATGCAGCTACCATCCCAACATACAAAATCACACGGATGGGTCTGATCCGTCAGGTTCCCACAGATATGTCCATGTCAGAGTTTGTAGAGTCGCTTGAGCTCCCCACAGGGTGCGGTAAAGTCCTAAAAGCACGTCGCCTTAAAGAATCCTTACTTCCTACCGTCCAACGTTGCCTCCAGAATAACACAATTAGTTTCCCTATCTGGCCAATATGGATTCAGTCAACATCCTGCAGTGGAACACCCAGAGCAAGCGACGAAAGAAGCATGAACAGGTCCATTGCTTAAAGCGCAACCATTTGGTAGTGAACTCGAGGGGGTGGCAACTATTTCACGATGGGCAGCCTTATTATAGGTCTGTCCTAGGGGGGCTTTAGGTTGGGGGGAAGCATATACGGTTTTTACCTGAGAACGAGGGTGTTTGGAAATGGGTGGTTTGGTAGCTCTTAGAATCTGGGGAGTGGGGAGAAACAGTCTCTTGAGAAACTTCAGCATATGACCGTGATACTTTAGGGAATTGGGCAGCAGCTTCCTCATAAGAGATGCTGCTCTGTGCCATTACAGCTTTAATGGACTTTTGCCTCTCCTGTTCAGGGCATGCATTGCAGGTAGCATCTTTTTCAAGGACTTCGCAGTTATCACCGGTGTGTTCCTTGGTACAGCGGAAACATGTAGGTTTTTATTTTCTTTGTTTCTCTATTTTTCCTCCGATATTTATGTTTCGGAGACTTTGTTTAGGTTCATTTTACATTTTTTAGCAATTATTTTATTTTGGCAATGTTTGCTTGACAAACATTTACACACAATGTTAAATTCATATTTATTTATAGTATTACCATGTAGGTAAATATATCAGGTTATATTCTTTGTATCAATTAATATATATACCTATTTATATTCACGTGATATATATTATAATATTATCCATACTAATATTATAAATCTGAAAGTAACTCTGTTTATCTGTTTATCTGTTTATCTGTTTATCTGTCTGTATATCTGTTTGTCTGTTTGTTTGTTTGTTACCTTTTCACGGCTAAACGGCTGAACCGATTTCGATGAAATTTGGTATAGGGGTAGATTGGACCTATGAGACGGACATAGGCTATCTTTTGTCTCAAAAAATAATCTCGAAGGGGATGAAATAGGGGTTGAAAGTTTGTATGGGGAATCCATAATTCCTCAAGTTAGGGATCTGAAAATTCTTATTTAGGCTTTTGGTAAGAAATAAATAAATACGGGTTTCAGCTTTTTTGCAAAATCATCCCTAAAGGGGGAAAAGCAAGGGGGTTGAAATTATGAGGCATCCCCTACAGACCACAATAAACGGCTAAACGGATCGTAATTTAAATTGGAAAGTAATTAAGGGGGGAGAGTGCGATGGGAGGAGGGGGAGAAAGGGGGAAAGTGGGGGAAAGGGGAGAGTGGGGGGAAAGGGGGAGTAGATGGAAGAGCGAGGGGAGAAGAGGGTAGAGTGGGGAGAAAGAGAGGGGAGAGCGGGAAGAATGAGGGGAGAGTGGGGGGAGAAAGCGGACAGAGTGGGGGGAAAAAGAGGGGAGCGTGGGGTGAGAAAAAGGTTAGAGTGGGGGGAGAAAGAGGGGAGAGTGGGGGGGAAAAGAGGGGAGAGTGGGGTGAGAAAAAGGTTAGAGGGGGGAGAAAGAGGGGAGAGTGGGGTGAGAAAGAGAGTAGAGTGGGGAGAAAGAGAGGGGAGAGTGGGGGGATAAAGAGGGGTGAGTGGGGGGAGAAAGAGGGGAGAGTGGGGTGAGAAAGAGGGGAGAGTGGGGTGAGAAAGAGGGGAGAGTGGGGGGAGAAAGAGGGGAGAGTGGGGGGAGAAAGAGGGGAGAGTGGGGGGAGAAAGAGGGGAGAGTGGGGGGAGAAAGAGGGGAGAGTGGGGGGAGAAAGAGGGGAGACTGGGGTGAGTAAAAGGGTAGAGTGGGGAGATAGAGAGGGGAGAGTGGGGTATGAGGGTAGAGGGGAGAATGAGGATAGAGTGGGGGGAGAAAGAGAGGAGAGTGGGGTCAGAAAAAGGGTAGAGTGGGGAGATAGAGAGGGGAGAGCGTGGAGAATGAGAGTATAGTGGGGGGAGAAAGAGGGGAGGGTGGGGGGAAGAGGGGAGAGTGGGGGGAGAAAGAGGGGAGAGTGGGGTGGGAAAGAGAGTAGAGTGGGGAGAAAGAGGGGAGACTGGGGTGAGAAAAAGGGTAGAGTGGGGAGATAGAGAGGGGAGAGTGGGGTATGAGGGTAGATGGGAGAATGAGGATAGAGTGGGGGGAGAAAGAGGGGAGAGTAGGGTGAGAAAAAGGGTAGAGTGGGGTTATAGAGAGGGGAGAGCTTGGAGAATGAGTGTATAGTGGGGGGAGAAAGAGGGGAGAGTGGGGTGAGAAAGAGTGTAGAGTGAATAGAAAGAGATGAGATAGTGGGGGGAGAAAGAGGGGAAAGTGGGGGGGATAAAAGGGGAGAGTGGGGGGAGAAAGTGGGGAGAGTGGGGTAGAATGAGGGTAGAGTGGGGGAGAAAGTGGGGAGAGTGGGGTAGAATGAGGGTAGAGTGGGGGGAGAAAGAGTGGAGAGTGGGAGTGAAAGAGGGGAGAGTTGGGCTAGGAGGGGAGTGGGGGGAGAAAGAGTGGAGAGTGGGAGTGAAAGAGGGGAGAGTTGGGCTAGGAGGGGAGTGGGGGGAGAAAGAGTGGGGAGTGGGAGTGAAAGAGGGGAGAGTTAGGCTAGAAGGAGGGGAGAGTGGGGGGAAATAGGTGAGAGAGATTGAGTGCGAAATATATAGAAATAGAGGGAGAGGGACGACACGGAAGAGATATAGACGGAGAGGGTGAGGGAAATAAATATAATGGATGAAATGGACAGGGAGAGGGAACGCAAGAGATTGAGAGTGGAGAGGGATATTAATGATAGAAAGATAGGGAAAGGTATAGAGATATAGGGAGAGGGAAAGAGATGGAGGTAGAGGAAGATAGATAGAAAGAGCGAAAGAGGGAGAAAGATAGAAAAAGAGCTAGAGAGGGAGAAAGATAGAGGAAAAGGGAGAGAAAAAGAGAGAGATATATTCTTACCTATAACTGTTCCCCGCGACATCAATTGATTTTCTAAACAGTTTACATTTTATATAAAAATGCGAACGAAGTTGCGGGTATCAGCTAGTTATTTATATTTAATACTTTTTTTCCATGTCTATTTTGTTTTATTTCGTTTTATGGCATCTTCTACTTTGGTGCAGAAGTTTTTCAGATGCGGTCTGGACTTATTCCCGGCTACCATTTCGCTTAGTGTTTCCTGGGTCAACTTTATGCTGGTAGCTATTTCGAGATCGTTTCTGATAGCATCTTTTTTTTTAAGATCTATATTGTGTCTTGGTATGCCCAAACCTGCAGCATGAGAAACACTGGATGGTTGGATACTGGTAGAGTTCAACTGGCAAAGATGTGTAGTATGAATACACTCGAGAAGGGAGGGCTTGGCCTTGGAAAGTAATGACAACTGTCTGAGTAGGTATCCAAGTTGTTTTGCCGTCATCAAAATTTTCCTATGAATGAGTGTGGCAGTGCCAGCGGCAATGCTTGCTATTCTGTTTTGGTCGGAGAAAATTAATGATTACGGAATTTCAGTATAAGATAGCGACATTTACCACTTAATATTTTCGTTTTGTTATGAAATTTCCTATCCATACATATAATTATTATATCAAATAAACACTTACTTGATATATAAATTATGCCATTTGTTTGTTGTTTACATAAATTCCCCAACACATGAACTTTTTTCACTGAATTGACTCACTTTCAATTATTACACACCATAATATCTAATACGAGTACAGACCCACCAACTTATCTGTGAAACGGAGAAAATGGGAACTATGGCCGCCATGTTGAAATGTCATTCGATTCTCAGTGTCTACTACAATACATTCGGGTGCTCTGTTTTCTGTTGATCTTCCTGCATTTTCAGCGTTTAATATGCCGAAAGCTATTAAAAGTGATGCGCGAAGTATCATTCTTAAGCAGCTTGAGATATACATCCGTTGCACACCTCCGCTCTGAATGGCTTCCACGTTGGCTTTTCTTTTTGTTTACGCGCAGGGGAGATGTTAATAAAATATAAGCCAGCAACATCAAAGCGACATTAGTGTATGTCTCCGTAATCTAAATTTTTCTCGTAATTTCTAGATAATTACCATTTTTGCACCATTACAAGTTTGTTGACTGCTTCTACGATCTTGAGGCCTTTGTTTTGCAGGTATTCTACTATCCTTTCTGGTTTGCACGCTTGTTTGTTCCTATAAGAGTGCCAGGAGCAATTCCTGAGCTCAAGGGCTTTAGTTATTGATTTGTATGATTCATCATTTGTAAGTGCCCCCGTTCATCATCACTGAATGCATATGCATCCGCCACTTCATGTTCAGACAGATACTCGTAGAAGTTTTAGTAGTTTGTTATGCAGTCTACTACAATTGGTGGAGGTAATGGAATTTTTCGGACTTTTTCCTTACTTTTTATTGTTCTCATTACTAGTTACATCTAGAGCGGGAGAGTTGTACAATTTTCTCTTTTTTATTGTTTTTGAACGTATCCACTCTGTTTCTGTAGCGAGAGCTTCCTCGTCCGTGGTTTAATCAACACGCGGAGGAGAAGTATTAGTCTCCATGGTGGTTGGTGTTGGTTTAACTGTGTTTTCCGCCATGCATTTTAGCTGTTGCTGTACAACCTCTGATTCTGTAGTTCGCTTACGAGGCTTTGCAGCTTTTCACGCTGTTTTTCTCTTCGCAAACATGCAAACGATGTTCGGTCTCCGTTTCTAGTGTGAGCTTCTTTGGTGAACCCATTTTTGTAAGTGTTAACTTCGCCTTAACTATTACTAGCCATCGGTTGCCAGCCTCGCGCAATTATACTTATATAATTATAGTATACTTTCTTTGATAAATTTGCTGACTATTTTGATTCAAATGAAGGGGCATAATTATGGCAGCATACTTATAAATATTGTTTCTCTTGCCGCAAAGTCTTCGATAAATAAATTGTAATTCTCATCCCAAGTCTGTTTTTTTTTTAATTGCAATCACTACCTTCATATCCGATCCTTGGAACATAACGGAACGATTTTGAAGTTTACTTGTAATGTAAGTAACTCTGTATCTAAGTCTGAATTTCCTGATGATGTCATGGTGCTACGCCCACTGAAACTTGGGTCTCGTTACGGACTGAAGTAGTGCAAGGCAGGTTGGGTTCTTACGAGAATGTACAAAATGCCGATCGCAGCGAGCTCGTTGCGCATGCGCGGCATGTTCGTTGCGCGTCCGCCACGAATTCGCGGCGCGCCCGCTCCGCTTTGATAACGCTCGCAAACCGCTAGGGTGATAAAGCAGTTAGTTAATTACAACGAATTTCAATGTTGTGTTCTAGTTAATAAAACATAAATTGCTATGACTTAGCATATGCCATAGCACGCGGCCACTGTGCGATGGCCGCAATAAATTTTTCGCGCCGTCTAACTACCTACTGCAATTATTCGTATCGGTAGTTGATATTGTAGGTGAAAGGTAATAAATTTGTCCAAACAACGCTATGAATTCGTGTTCAAATTTACTGAAAATTCAAAACTATTGCTTCTCTAAGTTAATAAGTGTTGTGTCGTACCTCATACGTATAATTATGTTATAGATAGTAAGATTTGTTTATAATTTAGCGATTAGTTTATGTAAGTACCTATAGGATAAATAGTTGTAATATAGTAGAATAGTTGTAAAATGTGAATGGTCATCTATAATCGTTAAATAGTATTTTTCTCCATCTGTTGTTCGAGGTGTTATTGGTCCTCCAATACCACAATATATTAACTGTCCTATTTTGCTTGTCCGTGGTGTTGGAGTTGGACTAAATGAACAACGAACACCTTTCGCTTCCATACAAATTGAGCATCTTTCTTTCGATAACGGTAATCCAAGTATTTTCATTCCTGCATAATTCAAATGTCCCATTCTTCGATGCCACAGATTCATGTCTGCATCTTTTGAGATTAGTGCATTTTCTTTATTTAATTTCAACTTCAATATATATAACTTTCCTGTACTTTGGCTCTCCATTCTTACCTTTTGTTTGGTTATTATTGAGCGTTTACCTTCAAATGTTACTTTTATACCATTTTCATTTAACTTTAACACTGATGTAAGATTGTGTGACAAATTTGACACCAAAAGTCAAAATACACTCTTTGATGGTGATCTTCATTCCTTCTTTAGATATTTCAGGTAAAGTTCCTTTTTTTTTGGCTGATAACATACTTCCATTTGCTACTTGTATTTTTATTTCTGTTATTTCTTCTATGTTTGTCACATGTGTTTTGTATTTTTAATTTACCATATGATATGACGCTCCGGAATCTATGATGAACTCAATTTCATCATCGGAATCTTTAGCTGGCATAGCATGTGAAGCAATTAATGACATGGTTTCATCTCTCACATTTTTTCTTCTCCAATGTTTGCATTCCCAATCGCCCTTCTGTAATGGTTAGTACCACCTCTATTGCCTCTACCTCGTCTGTTGGTTTGACCTCTTTGGAATCGATACTGAATCGCTTTCTTTGGGCAATTACGAGCGAAATGATTAGGCTCACCGCAGTTATAGCATCTCAGTGAACTGCTTTGAAATACATACTCTTTGTGTGACGGTTGTCTTTCCGAACGAATACATGTGTAATTCTGTCTGTCAAATGTCAATTCGGTTTGAATATGAAAACTGTGTTTAGACTTCGGTAAAACTATTTTTTAATGCTAAAATCATTCAATAATAAAATAAACCTACATAACATTATTAAAATAAGCATTTAAGTTGGAGAAAACTTTAAACCACGGCACTAAGGTCCTACCTACATTTCTTGTGTTGGTGCATAACTGGACCTACTTACGTACTTTTCGCCTTTTTTCCTTTTTTTCGCTGTTGTCGTGTGAAGTATCTTCCTCCAGAAACTCAAAAAGCGCTAATTCCTCGTCACACATAGTGTTGATAAGAAGATTTTACCAAAACAATTTAATAAAAGCTACTCTAGCACACCCACAACTGAATGGTTTTCGTGGTGTTATTTTGACAGCTAAAACTCGCTAGCTTATGTCAAAATAAAGCTCGTAATACGAAATTGCCAGCCAGTTAATAGGTCAGACTCAGAAGTAGGTTTGACTGTCACGTGACAATACTGGCTGGCTTTAGGAGTTCATAATACGAAATAACCAGGCAGTTCAGTTTACGGCGTAAACTGTGTACGCATCTATCAAGCAAAATGCCTTTTCCTCACTCCACGCAGTGTCGTCCTCCATGTTCGTTGCGTGCACGTGTTGATTTCAAAACGACCGTCCACGTTGGCTGCTCCGCGCACACTGCGCGAGTGCGCGCCCCTTTGTGTTCGTTCGAAAAACCGACAAATCACGGATCGCTCCGCGCGCATGTAATGCCCGGTTTACATTATTCCAGTCCAGTGATCTAGCGAGATTCCAGTCCAGTGCTGGACTGGATCTGTAACGTCTACATTATTCCAGTTATTTAGAAGCCGTTGAAGTGTGAACACTATAGTGACAATGATTTCAAGAAGAGATCAGTTTCGAAAATGTTTCAAACGTGCTCAATCACTCTTGCTACAAGAAGTTATTAATGAGGTTGATAAGGAACTAAAAAAAAGGAACGGATTTGGGTGAGAAATTGGATCAGCGAAAGAGATCAAAAAGGAGGGTCAGCAATACTTTTGCAACAACTGAAGATAGAAGATCCCAATGAATATAGACTGGCACTGAGAATGACAGCAGAAAACTTTGAAGAACTGTTATCATTAGTTTCGATTAATATCCAGCGTAAGAATACGTTGTTCAGAGATGCTATACCCGCAAAATTAAAATTAGAAGTCACTCTTTCTTTTTTAAGTACTGGAGATAGTTACAGAAGCCTCTCAGTCGTATGTTTCGATTGCCAAAACCACTATTTCAAAAATTATACCAGAAGTCTGTCAAGAAATTAAAAGGGCATTAAAAGACCACATCAAGGTAATATTTTTTTTATTAAGTATCATATCTATGACAAATTAAGCATTATTGAAAGCATTCATGATTACATCAATGTATTCTGGGTCATCGCTTACTACATTTAACGAGTCCTCGGTGGTTTGTGTATCTACAGACGCTGGACTATTCAATGGCATATAAGTACTACTTACTCGTGCTTGGTCTTGACGCATAATTGTAATTTGGTCTATTCGGTTTTATAGGACTATTCAAATCGTGTAGTCGACATCTTGTTATCACACTCTGTATTTCTTCTTGGCCTAGGATAGCCTGTTCTGTAGAAAGGGTTCTTAATTGCTTCGCAATGTGTTTCCCGAAGATGTCGAATTCATCTTCCACTGTTTCTGATTTGGATAAATCGTATTGTATATCTTTCATGCTACTGACTATTGTAGACAGCTGTGAAATTTTACTTCTTTTCTTTCGCGGTTCTGATAGACTTACTTCTGGGTTTGTATGGGTAGGGTTGGTCCCACATTGGTCACTAGGTTGAGTATTGTCAGTATTTTCTTTATTTTGAGCATCATCAGTATTTTCCTGAAAATAAAATATTTTTACTTTCTTTTTGCAGATACCCACTGCGGAACAATGGAAACAAGTCGAGGAAGGCTTTCGGAATAAGTGGAACTTTCCTTTGTGCTACGGAGCGTTAGACGGAAAACACATAAAAATTACTGGCTCCTATGAATATGGAAGCACGAACTTTAATTATAAAAAAGAAAACAGCATAGTATTGATGGCTCTTGTTGACCATGATTACTGTTTTACGTATATCAATGTGGGCGCAAATGGAAGCGCTTCGGATGGTGGTATTTTCAAAAACTGTTCCATTTTTACTGAATTAGAAAATGGCAGTTTTATTCCAGAAGATGGAGTGATTGTGGCTGATGCAGCATTTCCACTAAAAACATACTTAATGAAACCATATCCTGGGGCTAATTTAACTTTTTAACAAAAAATATATAATTACAGGCTGTCCCGTGCTAGACGCATTGTAGAAAACGCTTTTGGAATATTAGTAAGTCGATTCAGAATTTTCGAAAAAGCTATTTCAACTAAGTTACATACTGTGGATCACATTGTGTATGCAGCTTGCTCTCTACACAATTGGTTGAGAAAAAAGTCAAGCAATTATATGACTACTTCTTGTGTAGACCATGACGATCACAACGACCATCATTTGATTAATGGAACATGGAGATCCGAAATAACCTCTTTAGATAGTATCATACAGCAGGGCAGTAACAACTCAGCAACACATGCCAGGGAAAAAAGAACTCAATTTACTAATTATTTTGTGAACGAAGGAAAAGTACCATGGCAAAATCATATGATACATTGATAAATTTGTGTGTTTTAACAAATAATATGCTACTAAAATAAAAATAAATAAAAATCTTAAAATAAATACGCTTTACGCTTTACGCTTCACCATCACATTTTTAATAAATGAATTGAATTCGGCGAACCATTTCACTTTGGGTTGGTAAACATTGCCACTAGCACCAGATGTGGATGATTTCTTAATCTTGTCTAGTTCAAGGTAGTATGTCGAACGAATGCTTTTTATTTTGTTTTTCACATCTTCCGGTGTGAATCCTTCAATTTCTATACCAATGCACAGATTTTGCAAAGCAGTTTGGCGCATAGGTTTGTTTTTATAATGTTCTGATGTTATATCCCATAAACACGGATTTTATCTGTATATAGTGACAAACTTTACAGTTTCGTCTTCAGATAACTTCTTCACCATAGTTAAATGGCTAAGGCCGCGAAAACATGTACCATCACACACAAGAAGCCGTAACACACAATAACACACTGGAAGTGGATAACACACTGGAAATATTGTAAGGGATGGTTTACACTAATAATTGTTATACAATATCCTATTCTCATTTTTATAGGGTAGGGTATTAGTATAATATAGTTACGCGTAAAATTTACACACATCACACATAAAACGTTTCATCTTTTTGCCTCAATTCTCCCTTGTATGGTATAATAGGTACCTTGTGAAATTAAAATATTTATACAAATAAAACAGAAACTCGTGATCAAGATTTATTGTCCATTGAAAAAGGAATTTAACAAATAGAGTAATAAACATATTTTAATTAAATCATAGTATATGTAAAATTCGTCATACATAATATGTAGGTACTCAAAATATGCTAATCAAAAATCAAAATATCAAATTATCAATCTTATTCTTGATCAAAATATTTATTACTGCGTAGTCATCTTTCATTTTTGGGAAGATAAAGTACAAAAATGAAAAACTTCGTCGTAATTATGTAGGTTAATATCTGAAATAATACTTATTCTTGTTTTTTTTTTATTCCGCTTCAAATCAGTCTTTTTCTTTATCTTTGTAGGTACTGCGTTTTCGTTTTTCATTTTTGGGACCATACATTTAAAAAAATGGCATTGTTAATAATTATTGTACATTGGATAACAATTTTAAAAGGTATATAAACTTTTTTGTATTTAATCAATGTTAACTTCTTCATAATTATTTATAATAATTATTATCTCAAGAAACAATTACTCTTATTTTATACCGCTTCGAATCAATCTTTTTCTTAATCAAATTTATAGGTAGGTACTGCGTCTTCGTCTTTTATTTTTAGGAGGATACGTACGATTACAATATCATAATTATTATGGTTATTTATTGTCCATTGAACAGGTACACATTTTTTTATATTTTAATCAAAGTAAACTTCGTCATACGTATTTTTCAAAAAATACTCATTTTTGTTTTTTAAACTCCGCTTCAAACCAATCTTTTTCATAATTAAATTTATAGGAACTGTGTCTTCGTCTTTCTTTTTTGGGACGATAAATTTCAAGGATGGTCGTATTATTTTCTTTAGGAAACTAATCTTATAACAATACTTCTCTTCATTTTTAATAATGTCTTCAATAAATCCAACGTAGTATTTCCAAGAAGCTCGCTGGAAATACCTCACTAATACAGTGTCTCCGAAACATAGCCCCATTTCCAGTTCTACTTCTGTGGTTAAAGTGGACTCATTATCCATATTTTTTAAAATGACGTCATTGTGTAGTTCCAATGTATTTTTATAAGCCCTATTTTCTTCACACAGCTCCTGTCTTTCTATCGCGTTTCCTTCGTCCTTCTTCTTCTGTTTATTAGTACCAATTCCATTATTCACATCAACTACTTTCTTATCATTCTCTCTTTCTTCACTTTGTTCTTGTATTGTTTGCTCACTATTATTTTGTAGTCCCTTTGATTTCATTATAACATCCATTATCTCGTCATTCGTCTCATTTTTTTCAATTTTGATGTTTGTTGTTTTTGGCATTTTCTTTGGTTTCGCTGTATTTCTTTGATAGTGGCTTTTTGAAGACGTATCAGATTTTATGCTTTGAGCATCTTCATCATCAGACAAATTGTACTCTGATGAATCTCTTAAAGAATACGAATCATCAGTCGTGCTACTACTGGCGTCGTGCTGAGATTTAATTTTTTTTCTCGATTTCAATAATATATTTCCGAATTTTCTTTTTTTCATGTTTTCAAATTTTACTGTATTCATGCAAACATTTGAGCCTGATGCTTGCGTTTCCTTGTCTTTGCACGTGGTATTAACTTGTTTCAATAATGGTAATTTATTTTCTTTAAGTGTTACGTCAAAATCTTTAGTAATCTTCGTTACCGCGAATGGTCCATATTTAGTCAAATCAAAGTATGCTTTGTTCTCTGGTGTGTTTTTGATATCCGCCAAGACTGTAACTGTCACAGGTTTCTTCACGTTAGGTTTTGGTTTGTTATGCTGTCGTTCTTCTTTTTTAATTAAATATGCTTGTTTTAAGTCTAAACAGTCACAAAATCCTGGCTTACCAGTTGGACAAAAGCAGCTCAAGCTGCGGTATAGGATTGAATTTTCCGTGACAGTGTTGATTATTTGGTGTAGTTTCATTGTGTTTGGTACGGGTATTAAATCTAGCATTGTTTTATGAATAGCATTATCAGGGATGTAGAACAGTTTTACTTTTGTATCTGATGCTTGAAGTAGGTCAAAAGCTTTTTTAGCGTCTGTAACATCAATACCGTAGGCAACGAACGCCTCTAAGTGACGTTTTATTGCTCCGCCTACTCCATCTGCTGCTCCCTTCCAATGCGACGCTTCAAAAAAATTCCAAGTGGACGAATCAAAACCGGTACATTTTGTGTATTTTGAAAATAGGTAGAAATTTTTCTTTTGTTTATATTGCACAGTCGGACCATCCGACCAAAAATGAACAACATCTACAGTTGGATTTTTTTCTTTGATCCACTGCAAGACTGGTAATAGGTGGGCCCAGATGGCGTCTGGTCCATGGTCGTTGTTCGGTGAAATCGATGCAAATGCCATTTTCTTGTTATTTGCGGAATACAGCATACCGGTGTGCAGAGTAAATTGCTGTCTTGAGGCACCAAAGTGCATCGATTGTATTTCTGTGCTGAGCTTGCAGTTGCAATTTTCTGAAAAATCTATATGCAGTGCTACTGACTTCTCATTTAAATTTTGTATACAGCGCCGGTACTCGTTATATTGATGGATGATATTGTAGCTATGTTCCTTACAGTTCCACAGTTCTTGTGTAAATAAATTCAACAAACTTTCTAGTGTGCCTGTTTTCTTTTCCTTAGCCATTCTCTTCGTTATTTTTGTCTTATTACTATCGGCTTTATCTGTATATTCATGGGACTTTAATACCCATTCAAACCATGAAATAACTCTGTGATTTTGATCATTAGTATTGAAATCAACAGATTTTTCTTTACATAATTCGCACTCCCCATATGCACATTCTTTGGATTTTGTGTTGCACATTATCATTGCCAGTAATTCATTTATATCTTGTGTAACTATCACTCCAACGGACTTGAGAGCTTTTGCTTTCATCTGTAAATTTTCATGTTTTTTGCAAGCACACGTATTCCGATTTGCAGCTTTAGGTGCAATAACGTGAAATGGTCTATACTTTTTGAACGTTGTCAATCCCAGCTTTCCTCCTTCGCGTCTGTATTTTAAATGTAGCTGTTTTAAAGTTCCAAGTAGGTATCTTCTTTGTCTTTTTTCTTTATTCCTTGATTTAACTTCATTTTTCCCTGCCGTCATTCTACTAACGTCATCTCGTTCGTAAAAATCTCTTAGATGGTTTAGTAATGCTGGATTTCTTTTCTTTTTTATGGTATTGCGAATTTTTCCTTTTAGACCCAAAAATGAAGCCATTTTTGTTTTCATTTTATATTTTTGTACAGCTTTAGTATTTAATATGACTTTTTTAAAAAGCTGTTTGTCTTCGATCGTTTTGATATTTTGATAGGATTGTTTCAAAGCTTCTACTGTTATATGATGCTGGAGTATTTTTTTCTTCACTCTTTCTTTTTCTGCATTATTAATGGTAGGTAAATTGTTTTCAATGAAAGTGTCAGTTTTTGTCCGAGGAGTTTGTTCGTCGTGATTCTCATTCTGTTGTGTTAGATCGGATTCTCCTTGCAATTGCCAAATCAAGTTATTTTTTTCATTAAGTAATTGTAAAAGTTCTTCATTTCTTTTCATCTGTCTTCTTAGTCTTTTCTTCATATTTTTTATGGTATTTCGAAATGCACATTGCTC
Source organism: Hylaea fasciaria (assembly GCA_905147375.1). Lineage (NCBI taxonomy): Eukaryota > Metazoa > Arthropoda > Insecta > Lepidoptera > Geometridae > Hylaea > Hylaea fasciaria. The sequence continues at coordinate 8,042,627 of LR990211.1, read as the reverse complement.
TTGTTTTACTTTTTTATTCTCGTTATATAACTCTCTATTTCTTTTTTTCAGTCTTTTGATTGTCACGTCCGGATTTCTTATGTTAGAGCTCTGTTCATTTTCAGAAGGTGGTTTTAATGTATTACTTATATTTACTTTTGCTCTTCTTTTTTTATCTCTCCATTGTTTTCTGATCATTTCTTGCTCAGACGTGTCATAGTCAGAAATTTTTTTCCTATGTTGTTTAGTTCTTTCGGCGTTTTTTCTTTGCTGCAGTAAAAACTTTTCTGGATTATTTTCTTTTAATCTCTGTCTGTAGAGCTTTTGCCTTTCAGCAGCAGTAAGCGGCATCTATAAAAAAAATACCCCAATGTTGCATTGTATGAATTGTTTTGCAAGCAAATAAGTAAGTTAAGCATTTAAGCTGGGTTTCATTTTCATTCGGCAATGTCTCGTTTTGCTTTAAACAAATGTTAAATGACATAGAAATTTTGAGTTTTAATGCTGGTCATATCATAATAATATAACAATTATAGTACCTAGCTATATCGGCATTTGTTGGCTACGTACAAAACAAACAAACTTAAAAAAACTATCATTCAAATCATGCAAGTCTAGCAATTTTAAGAAAATAACATAATATTCTATAAATCTTTATGCAAGAATATGAAAAACTTCCCCCATGTATTTTTGTGACAATGATGGTGATGTTTAGTGTAAACCAGGCTTTATGCTTTTCCCCGTGTGTTGCGTAACACAAAACATAACGTACACAACACTCGGGAATAAACACACTGGGAAATGAATAACCTAAAAATAAAATACTATCTCCAAATGCAATGCAAATCAAAAAGAAAACCTTTGTTTACTTGCGAATTAACACATTCCACAATATTCATACGGTAAAAGTAATTAAATTGTAATACTTACATCGCAAAACACGGGTAACACCTTAAGGTATTTAGCAAACACTTCGATACACACACTTCAAACCCCTAATACCACTCAAAGTAAAATGGCTAGCAGAAAAGTGACATTTTTGAAGGAAGAATGATAGTTTGCCAGTGCAAAAAAAAGTTCTAGTGCTGCCACTTTTGTAATCATAAAGACTACTACAAATATTAAAAAAAAACATAACACACGAGAAAGATGTGTAAGACATTTTTTCAAGAAAAGGTTAAACTATAAATTTTAAGAGTTTTTACTAATTTTACTAACCTGACCGAATCTTGGTATATTATTCTTGACAGTATAATAAATGTTTTCAAGTTATTACGTTCTTAAAACTTCGAAAACGGTTTGAATTGATGAGAAATTGTAAAAGGACATAACATTTTTTCTATGAAGTCAAGTGAACTAAGAATCGAAAAGTCAGTTTTCGATTAAAACTATCTCCAATAATTATATTTAAGCAGTTTTATCGTACATGTCAGTTCACAAAGTAATAATTCATGATGTGTCTTTTCTAATATTAGCTTACATATTCCGAAAATTACTTATGAAAGTTCGATCCATGGATTTTATTTGTAAAGTACATGTTTTCGCGGCCTTAGCCAAATCCTTTTTCTTTGCAAAAAAGTCCGCAAAAACAACCAACACGTGTGTACTTCGTCAGCACTGGAATGGCACTGGATTGGCCGTCTACATTATTCCAGTTGCACTGGATTCAAAAGTAGACCGCGAATCCAGTTACTGGACTGGAATGCTTACTGGATTCAGTTCATTCCAGTGCCGGTTTACATTTTTCCAGTAAGCAATCCAGTACTGGACTAGATCGCTGGACTGAAATAATGTAAACCGGGCAATGCTCGTAGCGTGTGCGTGAAATGCACATTTCGCGCGCACAAGACGTCCAAACTATGAGAAATTGTTACAAAGTGTGTTACCTTTCATGATACATTGCAGCAATGTGTACGGTGAATTCTTTCATTGCATGACACATTGCATGTTATGTTTCACCAGTCTGTACCCACCTTTGACTAGCTTCCGGCCTGCTTGCTTTCCGGTATACGCTCGGTCCTGGTTTAGCTGGTCTGGCGTCTTCTGCCATTGGCTTCAGTCCACCAGTGTCCGTGCAACCCTTTTCCTTGCGCTCCCGTCGATTGAGCCGGCGTTTCAGCTTTTGCCTCTGCCTCTTATTTGGACCCTCCGTGGCGTGCGCCTCGAGGTCCGTGACGCCGCTCGGCTCGGACCTCCTCCAGCCGACGACTGGTTTCCCTCTGCACGCGCTTTACGTCCCTTGGGTCTGTGGACGACCTGCCAGGCTGCAGTGTCACTTGTTGCATCCGCAAATGCAGTTTCGATGCATTCTGTTGTCGTCGTCTTGGGGTTCGCATTTCTGCTTTATTTTCCATTGTCTGTAAAATTAAAAAGATTCTTCCGATTAGTTCCCCACCCGCCACGGAGCCCGCACCTGGGAGTGTTGAGATGCAACACCAGGGCTACTAAAACGGATATAGAGAGGGGGTCACTGGTGCCCACGCGTCCGAACTAAACACTACTGGTCGAGGAACGCCAAAAACCCCTCAAGAGCGTCCCCGACAGGCAGCGTCGACTGCGGGCCCCATAGTCCTCCCTCTCTCGCCCGGTGAAGCTGAAGGCTGCCACCAGTGCTGGATAGATATGGATAGCTAGGCCATATCCTCCCGTATCGGTTGAAATTCACACCAAAGAGGAGTGTTGCGGAGGGTTGGCACTTCTGGCCTTCCCCTCGCTCAGCCTCCAGGTTTGTTGCATCCTACCTACGGGCCCCCACGCACAGCACCAATTACGTGGGTGATCATACCCCCACCTGCTAGATCTTTTGTGAGATAGTAGGCCCACAGTGACCTGACCACCTCGTCACTGTAGCTGACTTTTGGGATAGGAGTAGGGAGTTTTGGTTTGGGAAGGAGTTCTAGAAGCTCTCCTAAAAGTGTCTGTAACGTCTGTTCCAGATGGGATCAGACCGAGAACGGGAGGCACCACGTGAAGGTACTTTTTAGACTTGTTACGGTTGTCATCACGACCTGCGCTCCTATCCGTAACCATTCGCCGAGCTTGCTCACCGGTCCGGTGGCCAAGCTCGGGTTAATTAGTTTATATTGTAAATAGTTTATTTACAATATAAACCTACCAGTATAAAACTAACCCTCCCAACTTACTTACCTTACAACTTATGTACCTACGATGTCTTCAACTTTGGAAATAAACTTTGCCATAGGCGAACGTTAAACTATAGAATTGTATGTAGTAACAAGTGGATGCAGACTTTCGATTTACACTCGAATAGTGTTTGGAGTTTCTCCCACATCTCATTTGCACGCTTGCAAATACGCTAACACGTGTTGTTCCACGTGGGTCGCTATGACTTCCTGCGCTTTTATATCTTTTTCTTCACTTCTTGCATCTTTATTCTCATTTGTTATAACATCATATAAGCCCTTTGCCTTTAATATTATTGTTATTTGGAACATCCTGCTGTTACGTATGTTTTTTCACACTCACCCTTTAAATGTTAACTTATAGTCATTATTTCCACAGGCCTTCTCACCCCTGTAATTTCGGGGATTGTTTTTTACTTTTGTTTACGAGTCTTGTTTGGAAACTCAGCGGTGACAGATTGACCGCGCCGATGACGGGCGACAAATTGACAGTTCGCGTTCCTTTTTCTTTTGGTTTGGCTTCGCCCGGTCGCGCCAATGTCGCCAATCGACTAAATACTGATATCGATCTCTACTAAAGTTCATTCCGGCGGGCGCGTCTGCCATCTTTAGATTGCCGCCGAGTATTATAATCGACTAAATTTGAGAATCGATATCAATTGATGTTTGTTGCGGCAGATGTCAGCCCAGCCCTTCGGATCCTACCGATTTTTCCCCACACAACGAGATAGGTATAAAACCGGCGCGCGGCGCGCCACTGCCTTTTTCTTTTTCCGAATTTACGCGGAGCCCCGGTCGTTTTGCTGTCGGTGTTTAGGGCTCCCTTGTGCTTGTGCGTGGTTTGTGCCGAGTTGAATTGTTGTGCGCGTAGTGAGTTCCAAGTTTCGACGGCGCTCCATCGGCAAACCACGCGGATTCCATAGTAATAGTTGTAGAAGCACCAACCATTGTTAGTTGTTAGGTTCTTGTTTCATCCTCTCCGCAACCACCTCAACTGCTTCAGCTAGTCCATTGATAGCCGTAAAAGAATAAACTGGTTAATTTTATTTGATTGGGTTTGAGAGAAGATGGTATGGCTGTTGGCGACTTGTTTGAGTTCTTTGTGTGGCCCAAAACATAGATAATAAGGCTAGCTACTTGGCCATAGCATGTATGCTTACACATATTCACTTGCACTTGCCTGGCATGCTCCAAAAGAGCATCAGAATTGCGCTGTTCTATACGCTCAAGTCTTTCCTGTGTAAAAATATGTTTAAATTTAATTAATGTGTCGAAATAATCAAATAAGTAATGAATGGACACATCGATTTTATAATAGCAACAGGAGCCGATAGCTTACAAGTACTTTGTGTTTGCCGCCGCCGCCCTGTGTGTCGTAGGCGACGACGTCTTTGCGGAGGCTCCTCACTCTGCTGAACAGCTACTGGCAATTCCGCTGTAACCTCCACTGTATATTCCTCTTGGCTAGCCATTTCTTCGGCCAATTCTGGTCTAAAACATTATTATTTTATTTTTAATTTATTTATAGGTACCGTAAGGTCGGGGTGCTTTGTCTCAAAATTACGCTACTTTTACTGCCCGTTTGATTACTTCTATTTTAATAGCGATGCAGTAGTACTATAACAATAGATATTTAGTTGTGAATTCAATCTACCTATTTACACAAGTAAAACCAAGTTAAACCACCGGTAAAATTTTTAGTTTTTTTTTAAATTTTGGGCCAAAGTAGCTCTTAAAACATGGTTATAATGGCCCAAGGGTTTCCATCGTTCTAAAATGTATGGATTGTTAGTGTTGGATTAATGTAGCCTACTTATAAAGGTAACTTATGATAGAAAGAGGCATTATCTTCAATTATGTGTCTTTATTATACAGAAAACATTAGAAATCTAACAATAAAAAGTAAAAACCTTTTAGAAAATTAAATTTTAACGTCATATTTGGCATAAATTACTGACTTATTCGTCTCAAAGTAACAAAAACTGTATGAAATATTGTAATAAGAGGTAGTTTATCGTAATAATAAGCATAAAATAAAAATAAACCTAAATCAGTCCAATTTAGCCACTTTTTGTCCTATTATAACTGGCTCCGTTTGGTCCATTTTCGGTTCAGGTGGAACTGTTTCTCCGGTAGCATTGCCACAAAATATTACAGAAAAACTCACTTTCGTAGCATTCACAATAATGTCTGGGTACTTTATACTCGTACCACGTCTACAAATAACTCTCTTTTTCCGTGGGTCTTCTGTAAGACTGCTTTCATCATAGTTAAAGATGTTCTCTGGAAGAATACCTTCCAACTCTGCTGTCAAGTTTTTAATGAAGTGTTCGATAGTTTGTACAAATATTTCAGCTCGCACTCTTTTTATGTTGTTTGGGACTCGTCTACATAGTACTCTAGAAATCCTCTGACCCAATCATCCGTTAGCGGAAACCCGAATCCGGAAAGAGCTGTATTACGGACAGCAAATGCCTGTTCTTCTTCTTTTGTGAATACTTCTGCTGGACACCCAACAAGTGTCCAGCTATTTTTAAGTTTGATCTTTATAATTTTATTGCAGCATCCCGCTGAGTTAAAATTTTAGACCTTATAATCGTTTAGACATTTATCCTACTGTTCCTTGGTGTAGTCAATGTAACGACGACTTCCGGTGGGCATTTCTGTACATCTAAAAACAAAAGTAAAAAACTATTTTAGCTAATAAAAATACTATTATGAAATAGTAAATAGGTGATTGAGTTACTTTGGGCTGTGGGTTAAAGAATCCCAAAAATGGGGGCCAAAGTATACTGTGCTTTTAATTACCATTTAGTTTCTATTAAAACGTGTTAAACTCTATCCCCCGGTTTCTAGAACGCTAGTTGGCTTTGACAGTAGATTAAAAGTATCGTTGTCTCTATCTAACACTAAACAAATGACAAGGATGGCAATAGAATTACAGTAGAACTCCAATTATCCGAATTAATGGGGACCGGGACCCATTCGGATAATCAAATATTCGGATAATCGGATTTTTTTTTAAAAATTGCCATTGGAGAGAATAAAAGCTACGTTTTGATATTGCACTATTTTTTTATTGAATTAAATGAAAGAAACATGAAATTTTCACATGTTTTAAATATAAATAAAATGTACTTATGTACAAGTTTAGAAATAAAAATCATTGTTTTTTAAACATCTCCGTCAATGTAAGCTGTTTTGCGGTCTTCAACCGTTTTCGGCCAGCCAGGTCACGCATTCGCTTGACGGTGAGCAGTTGCAAGTGGTCACACTCGGGCTGACGCTCCATCCACTTCAAAGCAGTCTCGAGGCCGGCAAATGCTTCACTAGCTGATGGTCCAGCGTCTACTTCAACATCAGCAGAAAGTTCTTCTTCCACTTCCACTTCAACATCTTCTCTCACACTTACAACAACTTCATCGTCATTGAGAATTTGAAAACCAGGGTCAGACGTGTCACAAGCCATCCACTCTCCTACATCTTCAGCACTTACTTCTGTACAACCAGGAATTTTTACAATCATTTTTCTTATTTCCTCTAGTGACAACGCATCTTTATCATCATCATCCTCTCCATATTCTTGTTTCTCATTTTCTTCAGATTCTTTTTTTTTGTTCTTCTCAGACGGTAGGCATTTCAGTTTATTCCACGCACGTCTTAGCGTCACTGCCGTAACCAAACTCCAAGCTTCCGCTACCATGTAACAGCAGTCCTTTAAATTTATTTTGCTATGATTTGCCAAAACCAATTCTTCATCTTCAGCACCTTCGATCAGCAGTTTTCTCAGCAGTTGCCTTCTGTAATGGCGCTTCATTGTTTCAATAACAGACTGGTCCATGGGTTGCAGCAAACTTGTAACATTGGGAGGCAAAAACGTCGTTTTAAACTGCCCATTCTCTCTTTCCAACAGTTCTGCTGTAGGATGAGTGGGTGCGTTATCAACAATTAAAAGCACCTTACTGCCTTCTTTTCCCACCGATTTTTGGTGCTTTTTCACTTCAGGAATAAACACTTCATCATACCATTCGGTAAACAAAGCTGCAGTCATCCAGGCCTTGGGTTGACTTTTGTAGAAGAGTGGAAGTTTTTTTACGTTTTTAAATGCTCTTGGATTTCTTGATTTTCCTATCAAAAGAAGTGGCAGTTTATGATTTCCAGTGGAGTTGGCACAGTTAAGCACTGTAACACGTTCTTTACTGACCTTATGTCCAGGGGCACTAGATTCCCTTTTAGAAGCCAAAGTGGTTTTTGGTAATGCTTTCCAAACAAGGCCAGTTTCATCGGCATTATAAACAAACTCCGGATCATAGGATTCTGATGCAGTTTTAAATTTTTCAATAAAATTTTCAGCAGCTGCAGATTCTGGTGAAGCTTCTCACCAGCCAAATCTAACTCGCGTACACCATGCCTGAATTTAAAATTCCTTAGCCAGCCGTTACTAGCCTTAAAAGATGAATAACCAAGCTTTTCTGCTAAGATTTTGGCTTTTTCACAAAGGATTGGACCTGAAATCGGATTTCCCATAGAACGTTGCTGCAAAAACCATTTAAACACGGCATCTTCCAAATTTTTGTTGGTTGCTGTCTTCATTGTTTTCCTGGAGAAACTTCCATCTTCATTTTCAAGCACCGAAACAAAGTTTAAAAGTGTTGACTTACTGTTTTTAATGTCAGAAATTGTTGCTTGTCCAACACCATAAATCTCAGACAACTTCTTACCCGTTACACCTTTATCGAGTTGCTCTATAATTTTCAGTTTGTCCGCTAACGATAGCACAACACGTTTTCTTTTCGAAGCCATGGTATAAAAACAATACAGTACATATTGTACACGCACAAACAAAAGTAAGCCGTAGCGAAAGAGTAGCGTCCTCGAGCAAGGTCAATAGCACACTGGCTAATCAAAACAAACAATGACAGGTGCGCCGTGACTGCAATGCGCCGGAACTTGTCTTAACTTGCCGTTGTGCCTACACACGCGGGGGGAAGTCAGTGTAGGCACAACGGCAAGTTAAGACAAGTCAAGTCAAGACTTGTTTGTGATTCGGATAATCGACGATTCGGATAGTCGGAGTTCGGATAATTGGAGTTCTACTGTATCGGTAATAGTTGCAAGGGGGTAATATGTCTTCCACTTTTCTAAAAGTATTTCAAATGCTTGATTGCGTGCATCTTTATTACAATAAAGGCTATGAGTGGTATTCCACAAACATGGAAAGTCTTTATACAACTCCAACAGCTCTATAATCGCTCTTTTCTCGTTACTAACGATGTGTTCTTGGCGTCGCTCCGAATCCATTTTTGTGAACGCGCAGCGACGTGTTGCGCGTACGATAGCACAATAGCGACTAAACCGACATGTGGTTCGGTGCGCCGTCCACACGATCGAATCGGTGCGGTACGCACCGCGTTCGATGTGCAAGCGCTCCGAACCAGCCGTACCGATATTAATAATAATAATGTCCGCCGGACCGTGCGCCACATGATCGTATTTGGTGCGGAGCACACCATGTTCGTGGTGCGCTCCGCACCAAGTTCGATCGTCTGTGACTACTTTAAGTCTGAATCTCCTGATGATGTCATGGTGCTACGCCCACTGAAACTTGTCTCGTTACGGACTGAAGTAGTGCAAGGCGGGTTGGGTTCTTACGAGATTGTACAAAATGCCGATCGCAGCGAGCTCGTTGCGCATGCGCGGCGTGTTCGATGCGCGTCCGCCACGAATTCGCGGAGCGCCCGCTCCGCTTTGATAACGCTCGCAAACCGCTAGGGTGATAAAGCAGTTAGTTAATTACAACGAATTTCAATGTTGTGTTCTAGTTAATAAAACATAAATTGCTATGACTTAGCATATGCCATAGCACGCGGCCACTGTGCGATGGCCGCAAGAAATTTTTCGCGCCGTCTAACTACCTACTGCAATTATTCGTATCGGTAGTTGATATTGTAGGTGAAAGGTAATAAATTTGTCCAAACAACGCTATGAATTCGTGTTCAAATTTACTGAAAATTCAAAACTATTGCTTCTCTAAGTTAATAAGTGTGGTGTCGTACCTCATACGTATAATTATGTATAGATAGTAAGATTTTTTTATAATTTAGCGATAAGTTTATGTAAGTACCTATAGGATAAATAGTTATTTTTAGCGTTTATTATATTTATCCCAATTAGGTTAAGATATTATTGGATAATAAAAGCCCCATGATACAATCAAATAGTTTATTAGCAAGAAAAAGCATGATACGGAATTTTGCTGTGGAGTATAAGCACATGTAGTTTCCTGTATTATGCCATTTTCTTCATATAATGTTTTCAACTCTTCATTTACAAATTCTCTACCTCTATCTGTTCTTATTCTTATTACATTACTACCAATTCTCTTCATTCTTTTGATGTATTTAATGATGTAACCCTAGCTTCATCCTTTGATTTTAATAGATAAACTTCCATAAAAGGTCATCTATAATCGTTAAATAGTATTTTTCTCCATCTGTTGTTCGAGGTGTTATTGGTCCTCCAATATCACAATATATTCTGTCCTATTTTGCTTGTCCGTGGTGTTGGAGCTGGACTAAATGAACAACGAACTCATTTCGCTTCCATACAAATCTTTCTTTCGATAACGGTAATCCAAGTATTTTCATTCCTGCATAGTTCAAATGTCCCATTCTTCGATGCCACAGATTCATGTCTGCATCTTTTGAGATTAGTGCATTTTCTTTATTTAATTTCAGCTTCAATATATATAACTTTCCTATGCTTTGCTCTCCATTCTTACCTTTTGTTTGGTTATTATTGAGCGTTTACCTTCAAATGTTACTTTTATACCATTTTCATTTAACTTTAACACTGATATAAGATTGTGTGACAAATTTGACACCAAAAGTCAAAATACACTCTTTGATAGTGATCTTCACTCCTTCTTTAGATATTCCAGCTAAAGTTCCTTTCTTTTTGGCTGATAACATACTTCCATTTGCTACTTGTATTTTTATTTCTGTTATTTCTTCTGTTTGTCACATGTGTTTTGTATTTTTAATTTACCATATGATATGACGCTCCGGAATCTATGATGAACTCAATTTCATCATCGGAATCTTTAGCTGACATAGCATGTGAAGCAATTAATGACATGGTTTCATCTCTCACTTTTTCTTCTCCAATGTTTGCATTCCCAATCGCCCTTCTGTAATGGTTAGTACCACCTCTATTGCCTCTACCTCGTCTGTTGGTTTGACCTCTTTGGAATCGATACTGAATCGCTTTCTTTGGGCAATTACGAGCGAAATGATTAGGCTCACCGCAGTTATAGCATCTCAGTGAACTGCTTTGAAATACATACTCTTTGTGTGACGGTTGTCTTTCCGAACGAATACATGTGTAATTCTGTCTGTCAAATGTCAATTCGGCTTCCGCGCGAATATGAAAACTGTGTTTAGACTTTGGTAAAACTATTTTTAAATGCTAAAATCATTCGATAATAAAATAAACCTACATAACATTATTAAAATAAGCATTTAAGTTGGAGAAAACTTTAAACCACGGAACTAAGGTCCTACCTACATTTCTTGTGTTGGTGCATAACTGGACCTACTTGCGTACTTTTCGCCTTTTTTCCTTTTTTTCGCTGTTGTCGTGTGAAGTATCTTCCTCCAGAAACTCAAAAAGCGCTAATTCCTCGTCACACATAGTGTTGATAAGAAGATTTTACCAAAACAATTTAATAAAAGCTACTCTAGCACACCCACAACTGAATAGTTTTCGTGGTGTTATTTTGACAGCTAAAACTTAACTTTAACTTATCACATTTACGTAAATTAATGTCATAGAAAGCACTGTCCTGTCCAGATATTTGCACTTTGACCTTTGGCACTTCCGATTGATACACTTCCAAACCGAACGCGTCAGTAAACTTAATAGGGAACGGATTTTCACTTTTTACGCCTAATCTTTTCGCTAAGTCCGAATCGATCATAGACACTGCGGCGCCTTCATCTACAACAGCATCTACAACTTCATCTACAACTTGTAACAGCGCGTAGGTATTTATAATACCATTAGGGCCGCGTAATTTCACGGCGACTACTTTTAGTAGTCCAAATTCGTCCGTAGCACTCGTAGAAGGGCTCGTGACGTCATCGTCTCGAGCGACGTGCGTTATCGATGCGTCGGGCGTAGGTAAAACTCGTTCCAGGCCATCCTGGCATATCATATCAGCTGATTGTGACGTCATCGTAGGTTTCGTCCAGTGCAGTAGGCGGTGGTGTAAACAACAATAGCATAATCGCTGCTTCTTAACGAAATTCCACTTGTCTCTTCGCATTGCACGTTTGAATGTGCGACAATCAGGTAGGCTATGATTTTCTTTCTGACAGAATAAACATTTCTTGCCGTCGTCGGCGACTGCAGAAGTGTAAACAGAGCGGTGTCGATGACAAGTTTTGGGGATATTTTCGTATGACTCCTGATCGATATTTTCAATTACTTGAAATAATAAAGGGGGATCTGCATAAAAAAACGACAACTTTTCGTGAGCCTATCGGACCAGAAGAGCGGCTTGTGGTGTGTTTGAGGTAAGTTTCATTATAGCATACCTATTGATTTATAGTTATCCTTTTATCCTCCTACTTAATCCTGTGAAAATTGTATCTTAAATTGTTAGTGAGGTGGTACGTTAAGCGCCCTGTAAACGATCATTGTTTGTCAAATTTTACGTTTTCATCAAACATCAACGCAAACGGTCAAACAACACTTCAAACAAATTTGTCAAACTAACTTGCAGATTCAGTTTTCTCCTTGTCGTGACGTGACGTGCTGAGCGCTTAAATATAATGAGTAATACAGATGACGCATTTTTGGCATTGACTCTAGCTTTGTGTATGAAAAGAAAAAAAAGAAGGCGATGGAGTAGAGAATGGTTGAAATTAAGAGAAAAATTTACTCACGAAAATTTGCTACGCGAAATATTACGCACAGAACCAGAAGACTACGCAAACTTCCTGCGCATGGATCATAAAACTTTTGAAGAATTACTAACATTACTCCGTCCTCGCATTGAAAAGATGGCCACCGTTATGCGCAAATCTATACCAGCTTCTCAAAGATTATCAATTACTTTGAGGTACCTAGCCAGTGGCGCTGATTTCGAAGATTTAAAATTTACAGGCTGCATTGCACCTCGTACATTAAGCGACATTATCATTGAAACGTGTGAAGCAATAAATGAAAAACTAAGAAACAATATTCAGGTAAGGTTTTAATTTGAAGAAAAAGACATATTAATATTAATTAAAATTTATAAAAACTTTCTAAGTATTTTGCTGCTGTATCAACTTCAGTATTTTCGTTTGTTTGCGTATTTGGAATATGAATCATCACTGGCTGCTCCGTATCCGACAAATATGTTTGTTCTATTGGAATTAATTGTAATGCTTGGGGAACAGGAGCCTGAGTGTGAGCGATAGGAGATTGAATGTATGGAACGGGAGATGGAGTTTGTGGAACAGGAGCCTGAGTGTGAGCGATAGGAGATTGAATGTATGGAACGGGAGATGGAGTTTGTGGAACAGGAGACTGAGTGTGAGAGATAGGAGATTGAATGTATGGAACGTGAGATTGACTGCTCGGATTAATTATAACTGAATGTCTGCGAAGATTTCCTTCTTCCCCTTCAAAGAGTATATCGTTAATGAACTTTTCTGCCAGTCGTCTTTGTTCAGCAGACATCCGTTCTAATTTAAAGGCTCAGTTTCTTGCCATTGCTTGATATTCATTTTCAGGTCTTTTGAAATGATCCCTGGCTAATGTCATTAAGTCATGTTGCAAGTCCTCCTTTTTCTTCTTCTTTGCAATTGATGATTGTGATGATGATGATGATGATTGCTAGAAATTAAAATAAAAGTGTGATAAATATTTTCTGTTTTAGGTACCCAGAACACAGGAAAATTGGAAGATGTTGGCACGACAATTTGGAAATAGATGGAACTTTGATCATTGCATTGGAGCTGTAGATGGGAAGCATATTATTATCACTTTAGAAAAACCTGAGCATTCCGGTTCCTACTATTATAACTACAAAGAAACATACAGCATAGTACTTATGGGTATAGCTAATGCAAATTATGAACTCATCATGGTTGATGTCGGTACAAATGGCAGAGTGTCAGATGGAGGAGTAATTAAAAATACAAAATTTTGGCAATACTTTGAGAATAATCAGTTGCAAATTCCAGAGCCAGATGAATTGCCGAATACTAAGAAAATAATGCCCTATGTGTTTGTGGGCGATGAAGCTTTCCAATTACTTCCAAATTTCATGAAACCTTACAACAAACAAGTGTTAAATGATATCAGAAGGATATTCAACTATCGATTATCTCGTGCTCGACGAATTATTGAAAATGTATTTGGCATTCTCACGACTCGTTTTAAGATTTTCCAAAAGCCTATTAAATTATCTCCTACAAAAGCAAAAATTGTAGTTATGGCGTGTTGTCATCTACATAATTTACTTAATATGAAACAAAAGAATTACATTCGCCATGGAGAAGTAGACATAGAAGACTGTGTTACGGGGACTGTCATGCATGGTACTTGGAGAAATGAGCCAATGTTGTTAAACATTGAGCGTACTCGAGCTGGAAATAGCGCTGCACTAGCAAAACAAGTAAGAGATGATTTTTGTGAATATTTTAAAACAACGGGTGCTGTTCCATGGCAAAACAAATGTTTAGAGTAATTTTATAAGTTGAACGTGTAAAAAATATCTCACAATAAACTGTATTACTAGTTTACCTGTGTTTCTGTTACTGTGCTAATTCCTGATTCTTCCTCCATTTGATCTTGCAGAAATTCTAATTCTTTGTAATACCATAATGTCGGTACATACAGATCATCGGTACCAGAACCAGAAAGCATAGACTTTTTCACTTTGTTGTTTTCGCGCTTGAAACTTGTACGTAGTAAATTAATTTTTTTTTTCACTTCTTCCTCCGTAATGTTCCGTCGACAGATCTTCAGTAAATTTGTCATTTTTTTTACTGCTGATCTTCTCTTGTTTTTGTCCATATAATCTTTCGATTTATTTTCCATAACATCGGCATGTCACGATAAATAGATATGAAATGCAACGTAAATTCTTTGTCCGAAAGATACTCCACGCTGTTGTCGTCACTGGGCGTAGCGTCCTCCATGATGCCAAACCAACGACTGAGATCATGTTTGACAAACACCGCCGTTCACGTTCAAACTTGTTTGTCAAACACGACATCAATCCAGATTTTCTGCAAATGCGACAAACACGTAGATTGTTTGACAAACGCTTCAAACAAAGCTGCAAACGATCAAATAATTTGACAAACACGTATATTTGTCAAACAAATTTGATCGTTTACAGGGCGCTTTAGGATCTTGTGGTTTTGGTGAAAACAGACCGTCATTAAAGCCGCCAATCGAGAATTTTTTTATATACTTAAATTAAGTTATTACGTTTTTAAAGTTTAATCTTAAAATACATCAAGTCAAAAATATTTATCAAGCTAGCAATTTTTTGTCATAATACTTGTACATGAATGTGTTCAAGGCTTCAATGAAATAAACTTTAAGTAAGCTTATTCGAAAAAAAGTACGTCAGTAATTGTCTTTTTAATAGTTAGCAGCGGCGCTAGTTACGGTAAGTTTTCATTTTAAAGAAAAGAAAACGGAAGACATAATGTCAAAATTATATTACCACAAAATCACAGAACAAAAATCTTTCTAACTTAAAGAGTAGTAAAATCAACATCTTCCATTTCTCTTTGTGTTTGGCCTCTTATAAGCCCATCGCTCATAATATATTCATTGGTTATCTTTTTTTTGTTGAATAGAATTTAAAAAAGCATTTAATTCGATATCATCAAGACAAATCTCTTCCTGTGTATCAATATCATTTGGATTCACAACGTTTGTTGAAGTTGGTGTTATTATTTGGTTTGGAGGTTGCGCATCAACATCGTTTGAATTAATAACGATCATGGGCAATGAGCTCTCTTGAGATAATTCTAATACATATTGTGGTTTAAACTTGTCCTTGAAAACCAACTCCTCTGCATCGGTAACTATTTTAAAAACTTCACGTTTTACACGAATTTGTACATCTTCCGGAAAATTTGAAACAGTTTCCCCCAAGTTCTTGAAAAAATCAACTATTTTGTCTGATTTATTTTTCTTGGCACTGTATTTTTTTTTCTAAATACTCTTGCAATAACGAATGTGTTGGTGAAAGCTGTGGTGAAGTATCTAAGCTTCTGGAATTTCTTTAGTAAGGACGAGGTGAGCTGTCTTCTGAAGAACCAGGACGATTTCTTATAGTGCTTTGTGAAGTACCAGCACTTGAACCAGTGCTATCACGGCTATGAGTATCATCTAAAGAACCAGGACGATTTCTTATAGTGCTTTGTGAAGTACCAGCACTTGAACCAGTGCTATCACGGCTATGAGTATCAGCTAAAGAACCAGGACGATTTCTTATAGTGCTTTGTGAAGTACCAGCACTTGAACCAGTGCTATCACGGCTATGGGTATCATCTAAAAGACTATTATCCTCATTACTTGACTCTTGGAAATTATTTGGTGGAAAATTTGAAAAAGTTTCATCCTCGTTGCTAATATAGGGGGGGGTTAAGGAATGACAATAAATCTTCATATTTTGGTTTCTTCATATTTGTAGCAGCTTGTCCACTTTTTGTTTTCCTTAACTTTTTAGCGCGTCTGTAATTATCTCTTATACGTCTCCATCTGTCTCTGCAAGTTTTAGCTGTGGAAGAAAAAATATAGGTATTAGTAAAGTTAGAACATAAAGCAAAATAGGATGATGCGATTAAAGGACACCAAGGAGCTTATTGGCTTGCATTAACGTAAAGATCGGCCAAAAGATGCAAGATGTTTAAACTACATTGCTTTTTATGTTTCAGGTATTTGGCAACAGGAAATTCAATGAAGTCATTAGCCACTACTTTTCGACTTGGTGAATCAACTGTTAGACAAATTATTTACGAAGCATGTACAGCCATATTTAAGAAACTGTCACCTAATGTCATGCCCGTACCGACAGAAGCAGACTGGAAACGTAAAGAACAGCGTTTTAGAAGGCAATGGAACTTTCCAAATTGCATTGGGGCACTGGATGGAAAGCATGTTATTATTGAAGCACCACCGAATAGCGGTTCCCTTTATTTTTCTTACAAAAAACGTTTACTATAGTTTTATTGGCCTTAGTCGATGCGGACTACCATTTTACAGTCATCGATGTTGGTGCTTTGGGTAAAAATTCTGATAGCCAAATACTCAATAACTCTAATTTTGGCAAAGCTTTAATCGATGGACAGTTAAATTTGCCTGCTGATCGTTTAATACCGGGTACAGACTTAAGGTTACCACATGTCATCGTTGGAGACGAAGCTTTTCCTTTAACCAGACATTTGATGAGACCATATCCAGCAAATCAGTTGACAAATGACGAAGACAAGAAAGCTTTTAATTATAGGCTGAGTAGAGCTAGGCGTGTGAGCGAAAATGCTTTTGGTCTATTAGTGAAAAAGTTTAGAGTTTACGAAAGACGTTTTTCGTTATTGCCGAAACACGTTAATGTTATTATACTAGCCACTTGCTGTTTGCACAATTTACTGCGAAACGACATTTGCTACTGGTCTGAAGAGGAAGCTCAGAGAAATGTGGTAACAGAAGCTATAACAGATTTGCCATATATTGGAGGCCATGCAGCACTAGACGCAATGTGTGTCCGTGATCAATTTAAAAGATACTTTGTATCTCCAACTGGTACGGTTGAGTGGCAGTCCAGGGTTATTAGAAGAGGTATGCGAAGAAACTAATCTGTTGACAGTAAGGCGATTTATTCGACACAGCCCGCTTACCTACATAAAAAAAACCGATTACTTATTATTACTTAGTTATATTAATTAATAATTGTCATAATTTATAAAGTAATACCTACTCTAATAATGAACGATACATCATGGTTGTTGGTGTCAGCAAGGAATACTATTAATTACTCTTTAAAAAAAGGTGTCAGACAGCCTGGTTCCAATAAATATTTCCTCAGAAATCTGTCTAAATACGTCAAATGTAATCACAATTTTCATATTTTATAACTTAAGAAATAAATACTTGTCAGTGTTACTTACCAGGTTCTTTCATTATCTCCCCTATTTCTTTCCAAATGTTGTCTCTCCTTTGCTGGTCATCATAATGAGAATCTTGTAAATTATACAGTTCTTTATAACCTTGAACTAAACTTATCAAAAGTTCTTCATTCATTTTTGTTCAGGAACACGCAAATACTCAAAAACGCAATATCAAATAAACACGTGCGCGCGTGCGCACCAATCCGCTAGCTATAGCACACTGTTGACGGGGCGCAGCGGGGCGGGGCGGGCCGCATCGCACGGACGAGAATCCGCCTCGCATTAATGCGAGCCGCTGCGGCCCGGCACAGTGTGCGATAATTCATACAAATTGTATTAAAGCGATTTGAGCGGATTTTTGCGCTCCGCCCAGACACGCTGCGGCCCGGCATAATGTGCTCGAACCTAAAGGATAGGTTACACAGTGCGAGCAGCTGATATGACAGTAGACAGCTACTGTGCATGTGTACTCGTATGACAGTAGCTCGACTCGCCTCGCTCGGTCACACTATGCGAACTGCTGGCGTCGCAGGAAGACAGCTACTGCACCAGTGTACTCGCATAGTTCGTCTGTATCATGTCTCGTGCAATGTTGTCGCAAAATACACGTTTAATCACAGTGCATACCACTATAAACGCAGTTACGAAAATACTTTGTGTTGAAATTGAAAGAGCTATACAAAAAAAGAAGAAGAAGAGAAGTGTTTGGGTCAGGACTTGGCTGCAAAGAAAAGGGGCAACGAATTCAATATTTAAAGAGCTATATGATGAAGATCCCCGAGAATATAAAGCGGTTATGAGATTGACAACTGAACAAGTGGAAATACTTTTAAATTTGATTGCTCCAAAAATTCAACGTGATGATACACTAATGAGGGATGCGATACCTGCGAGGGTGAAGTTGGAAATAACCCTAGTATACCTTTCTTCTGGGATATCGTATAGACTGTTGTCGGTATTTTTCAGAGTTTCAAAAGCATCCATCATTAAAATAATACCAGAAGTGTGTGCTGCTATCAATGAAAGTCTCAAAGATTATATCAAAGTAAGTATTTTTTTTTATTCATAATCAAATTCACAATGGTTTTGTAAAGTTTTTGTACATATTAAACGTGAACTTTACATATTAATACTTAATAACTACAGTACTACATAGCTTAGTTCGTTATTTTTTAATATTAGAGATTGATATTGCTGCAGCAAGTACATCATTAGATTGGGGTATAGATTCAAATTGATCCAGCAGTGGCGCAGAGAATGCAGATGTTGTAGGTTCAACAGGTTGATAAGCTTCAGTAGCGACCTCTACAAGCTGGTAGACTACAGGCTGTGGTGATAGCGTACATTCATTATGGAGTATAGATTGTGAAGATTGTTCCACTTGCATAGAGAGTGCAGACATTTCATAATTTACTGTAGACTGTGGTGATGGCGTACATTCGGAACTGTAATTAGAAGGTGTGTACACAATTCTACCACAGAGGGCTCTCTTACGGTATCTAGAGAGTATCGCCTGTATTTCATCTGTCGCATCAATTCTATCAATCGAAGATAACTTTTTCAGCTGCAGTGCTACATGTCTTCCAATAACATCACATTCATATTCTAATTCTCTTGTAATCGGGGCAGACACGTTTACTAAACTACTATTTAGTTCTTTGAGTTCATTTACGGCTGCTTGAATGTCAGACCGTTCTGATGATAATTTCGTCTTTAACTTTAGAGTTTTTGGTGGCTTTACCACTTTTATATGAGCAGCTTTGTTGCTATTGTCACTAGCATCAAGGTCCACGTTATTCGTGGCCTCCTCGCTTCCTGACGCTGATGCGACGTTGCTTCCTGACGTTGATGGATGATATGGTTCCTGAAATTAACATTACTCTTTTATTTTTCAGATACCGAATGTGGAAGAATGGCAAGATATCCAAATAGGATTCGCTTCGAGGTGGAATTTCCCTAATTGTTGTGGCTCTATCGATGGGGAGCATATAACAATTCAAGCACCACCAAATTGTGGCAGTGAATATTATAACTACAAAGGAACAAATAGTATAGTGCTCATGGCTGTTGTGGATCACGATTATACTTTCAGATATGTAGATATAGGCTCATATGGTCGTAACGCAGATGGTGGGGTATTCCAAAACTGCTCTTTGTATCCTTATCTAGAAAACAATTTATTGTTGCCTGAAAATGGTATTCTAGTTGGAGATGATGCCTTCCCTTTAAAACCGTATTTACTAAAGCTCTACAAAAATACATTGACTACCGCAGAAAAGATTTTTAATTATAGGTTGAGCAGAGCAAGAAGGATTGTGGAGAATGCTTTCGGCATTCTAGCATCTCGTTTTCGTGTTTTGGGAAAGCCAATTCAAGTTACAGAGGAAACTACGATAAAGATTGTCTTATGTGCTTGTACATTACACAACTGGTTACGTACTACTGCATCAAATACTTATACACCACCAGGAACTACAGATTATGAAGACATCATAAACTTTCAAATCATTCAGGGCCAGTGGAGGTCCGAAATTAATGAATTACCGAGTATTCGTCGCTCGAGAATTAATAATAGATCGAAATTAATAGCAGAGAAAATGCGTGATAAATATAAAAATTATTTCAATGACGACGGAGCAGCTGCATGGCAAAATTATATGATTAGGTAATTATAATTACCTAGTAGTAATTAGAATATAAAAGGGAAGAGAAAAATAAAGGATAGTAAATTTTGTGGACCCTGACTGGTTTGGAATGTGCCTTGTGCCTTTGTAATTATAATTTGTAATAAAATACTTACCAAATTACTTGATGTTTCCTTTTCTTTAAGATTAATTATTTTCATAATATAATCCATAGAATCGAACCATTTGATAGATGGTTTATAGATCTCATCAGTGCCAGATCCACTTTTTTTGCTCTTTTCAATTTTCAATAACTCCTGGTTATACGTTGAGCGTAAATTTTTGATTTTTTTTGTAACTTCATTCATGTTTTGTAAATTGCATTCCAAGCGGATGTGTTCTAACGACGCTTTACGCAAATCTCTGTTCTTGTAACTAGGATCCAAACAATTCCATAAGTTCGTTTGATTCTTGTATAGCTCCACAAACTTTATATTTTGATTGGATGTCCACCTTTCCGCCATTTTGATGTCAACGCAAGAAACCTACATAAACACTGCACCGTTGGCGTGGGCCCGAGCGTACGAGCTACTGTCATTTCGCGAAATCATGCGAGTTGACGACCGAGCGACGTGCGAGTGGCGTAGTGGGGGAAGGCCAGTTGCGAGTAAAAACAAAAAATGTTGAAGTAACTCGCTTGCGAGCAACTGTCCCACTCGCACATAACAGTTACTCGTATGATGCGGTCACACAGTGCGAGCTATTGCACCTCAGTAACTGACACGGTCAGCTCGCATGCTAGCTCGCACCGTGTAACCTAGGCTTTAGGTATGACGTTTAGTTTTTTTTTTAATTATCATCACTACAACACAGACTCTACAATCTTTTTATCGACCTGTCCATGACAACGGCTACTAGCACAGACTATTTGTCTGTTTTTTTTTTTAATTTTTGGCTACTTTGCAGTTTGCACACAGTGCCCTAGGGGAAATATCCTAATAGACTTTTAAAGTGCAATATGTAGGAAAATAAAACTACAACTGTGTTATTTATTCAGTCTTTTATTTTTCATTTTTTTTTTTATATTTTTTAAATGCTTTTCTTGCATATTTGGTAATTGTTTACTAACTAAACGTATAATGTCAACGCCTTTTAAAATCTTGTTTATTATGCTACACCAGTTAAACACTGTTAATTTTATCGTAATTGACACAAAATAATCAAGCAGAGCTTGTTTGTGATTTTGGCATTTTAGGAAATCGAACGAATATATGGATTTTATTTGATTTAAAACATCATTTGAAATATTGTTGGAATTTGGTTTAGATTCCAAATATTCGTTCGTTTTCTTCACAATTTCTGAGAAATGCCTCACTGCATACTCTGAGGGATAGATCAGTTTCTATTTATTTTTAAATTCTTTAAATTCTCTGTGTGAAATCCATTTATGAACAGATGACTCATTATTTTGTGTAAGGCTTTTTTTACAGTCTACACAGTTTACTTTTGTAGTACATTTTCTCACTACCCATCCCGCAGTGTATGCAGCAGAGTGTACATTGAGCCGCTCTCTTCGAGCTTCTGCCTGAATATTTTCAGTGCCTTCGGGAGACTCAATTACTACGCAGGAAGACAAAGGCATTTCGCCTTTGCGTTCCTGCCCGCATTTGGCCAAAAAAGTTTTCTATAGGGTCAGAGTTAAAATAGCGCGGGCCCATTATTTTGTAACCCCTTTCTTTGAAAAAAATCCGTAACCTTACCATGCTTTTCAGAGTGGTCACAGAATTTTTTTGAGATGGGAATATGACCTCTTTTCCCTCTTTGTTTAAAAATTTAATTTGCTCTAATTTTTTTGTGGAATTTTTCCAAAATTCTATATGCTTGGAGGAATTCGGGACAGTTTGTCTCAAGGGCTTTTTTTTGTTCTTCACGCTCAATGCTGCTCCGTTACATGAATCAAATAAATCGTCTAAAAACGATATTGTTTCTGAAGTATTCTCCCTTTAACGGGCATAAGGATCCTGCTCAATAAAATAACTTTTTGCAGTGATTTATTAATTTTTATTTAAATTAAAGAAACACGTATTTCAGGAAAATAAAAAAAAAATCGGGAAACCCCCGGAAAATTTGGTGGGAAAAATATTCCCATTGCCCTTCAGGGACAGTGAAATTGACGGAAGCATGGTATGATGCAGAGAGCAACATCACATGTCTCACACTTCACTTTGCTCCTTTTGTCATTTGTTTTTGTGCTGCATAGTTTGCAACGCTTGTAAGATCCCAATGCCACTGGCATATGTACACCTACATCTTTGTAACGCAGTTCAGTTGGGACAGTATTTATAGTTTTTTGGTAATTATCTGATTCCAAGACTCTTACTTTCTTGGTAACGTAATTTCCTATAGCAGACGTCCGTTTTCTGCAGCTGTACCTATCGATCAGACCTCTGGCAATGGCCACACGGAATTCTAGATTGGTGAGTCTTTGGGTTCTTGAAGTGCACGAAAATGTTATAAAAGCATTGGTAATACAGGCATCAAAGAAAAAATAAAAAATTCTGACCCACCAACGCTTGCTCCTCCGTCCAATAGAATAGGTTCCTCTTATTTGATCAAAGCGATCAACCCCCCCCCCCCATTCTCTTTGTGTATTGTTGAACAGCCCTTGGACAGTTGATAAGTTTTTTTGAGCCATCTTTCTGTGTTCTTGTTGCATGAGTATTTTAGGATGAAAAGCAGTGGACAATATCAGGACTTCCTTTGTGTCTTGCCACACTGTGAATGCTACATCCTTCTTGGTCCTCCACTTGAAATTCCCTTTGGCCAACTTCAAGTTTTTTGTATTTTTTATTATAGTTGGTAAATCGGATCGATTTCTTCTGACCGTTCCAGTAGCAAATAATCCATTCTCATGTAAATACTGCAGCAAGGCAGTATCAGTGAAGAAATTGTCGAATGTGACATGTTTTTCAAATTCTTCTTCCATTAGTTTTCTTGTCAGATTCTTTACAACCTTGGCTCCCAAACCTGTCTCAGTTCCTTGACCAGTTTTTCCTGTATATATTTCAAACTCGTATAAGTATCCTGATTGACTGTCACATCGACACCACACTTTATAGCCCCTTTTGATTGGCTTCAAAGGCATATATTGTTTCAGGGTTAATCTTCCCTTGAACAAGATCATACTTTCGTCAACACTTTGTGATGATGAGTTTTTGGCCTTTGTTTGAAAATTGTTACCGAGCAGATTTAGTAAAGGACGCAATTTATACAATTTATCAAAGTCTGGATTTCCTGGTTGTGGTTGCTGAGTATTATCATTCAAATGCAGTGCTCTGTAGCAGCTGCTGTAATTCCGCTCATTTCTTGGGCAGTATTATGTGATTTTTTAGCTTTACCCGGGTTTTTTTTCTTTGTCAATGTGCTGTCACTGGAGTAGTTCTTATCACTACTCCAGGTGGACACAACTTGGAGGACATTACCGGGGCTGATGTGTGCGAATATACGTCCCTGGACTTGGAGGCGGCTGTTTATTCGCTCAACTTCTCCAACGAATGATGCGACACCAGTCGTCATCTCCATGGCCGTGGCGGTGCCATCAACAGACCAAGACTCTGCAACGTATGACGAATGAATGTGAACATCACCATCATAACGGTATTGATCCGCGGGAACTTCAACATCGCGCGGTACGCCATCAACACCTCTCGTCTTCTTCCTCGTGGCCGGCTGAACGACTCGAGTAAACCGGGCTTGAAGTCGTGACGGAGTTGAATACATGCAAGTTGCACATGACTTCGAACCATGCGGCTCCACTCAAAGTTCGTCAAAAAGCTCTTCGGCAGCCTATTTCCTGCACGAGTTAACAAATTACTGTACGCGTGAACGTCTTCCATAAGATTGTCAACTCCATAATCTTCGGGCCATATGATGTCTGGATTCTGTAGCAGGGGGCCTACTCCTTCCTCGTCCGTCCATCTCGCTCCTGGGAGAGGATTAGAATTGAAGAACGCCACTCTGTTGTGACGTGGGGTCTCCGGTAGTCCCAACATAACAACTGCTTCTCGTGCGTTAAATGGTGTTAAATATAACGCAACATCCAAACCACGCTCGAAAATTTCGTCAGGGAAATAACTGGCAAATGCTGTTTCACCCTGGACCGTGCCCACAGTACATAATATATTGTATGTACTTATCGGAACCTGATTAACAGTCTGCAAAATCTGGCGGTAATCTTCAGTCATAACAAATCGAGTCGACAACGGAAATGACTCCTCTTTATGCTGTGCGTACCTAGCGAGATGTACTTTATATGTTAAAAGAAATAGACAAACTCGATAGTATTGATAGATACTACAGATCTGCAAGATTGTTTCAGAGTTCCAAGCGCTAGTCAGACGTGAATACTCTGCTACAGCAGCGAAACCTACGCCGCGAGTTGCGACAGGTAATGGGATTGCACGCTGTTGCGTTGTAACCATCAAGGATTTGAGGCTAGCTTCTAGTTGGGCGCTATCTTGGTTAAACACGCCGAGTCTTTTCTGCGCTGCTTCGCGCGCTGCTGCAAACGTCTTCTGGTTAGATGAAGTACCACTCCAAGTTGTGGAGAGTACACTATCATCAGATTTATCAAGAATTTTATCACCCGTTTTATCATCAGTATTTTCATCAGTGTTATCCGCCATGTCTTGACTAACAGCATTTTCCAAATCCGCCGGTGTGTTGCCTTTCTGCAATTGGAATATAAAATTAATATTATATTTTTCAGGTACCAAGCAGAAAGGAATGGGAAGACGTACAAGTAGGATTTCACCACAGGTGGAACTTTCCAGGATGTTGTGGAGCCATCGATGGCAAACATGTGGTGATTCAAGCTCCGCCCAATTGTGGTAGTGAATACTACAATTATAAAGGAGCTAATAGCTTGGTGCTCCTAGCGATCGTGGATCATGACTACTGCTTTAAATATGTGGACATAGGCTCATATGGGCGAAATTCTGACGGTGGTGTTTTCCAAGCTTCCTCATTGTATCCAGTGTTGGAAAATGGCACATTATTGCCAGAAGGCGGTATTGTAGTGGGAGATGATGCTTTTCCTCTTAAGACGTACTTATTGAAACGCTATCCCAATGAGACTACGACAGCTGAAAAAACTTACAATTACAGATTCTCTAGGGCAAGACGCATAGTAGAAAATGGATTCGGTATTTTAGCATCTCGCTTTCGCGTTTTGGGAAAACCTATCCAGTTGCAAGAGGAGACCACAATAAAAATTATTCGAACTACATGCGTACTGCACAACTGGTTACGGAAATCTTCACCACACATCTACACTCCTCCTGGTAGTGTAGATTATGAAGATATTACAAATTTCACTGTCAACCTTGGAACGTGGAGATCAGAAATAAATGCATTACCGAATATCGCCCGATCGCGAACAAATAACAGATCAAAAGCAGTTGCCGAAAAATTGAGAGAAAAATATAAAAACTACGTACTTCTGTAATGACGGTGCTGTCTCCTGGCAAAGTCGTATGATTAATATCTAGAAATGTAACCAACTACATTTATCAGTGAAATAAAGAATTAGGTACTCACCAGATTGGATGTTGATTTCTTTTCTTTTAAATTAGTTGTTTTCATTATATAATCCATTATATCAAACCATTTTATGGATGGTTTGTACACATCGTCTGCGCCAGCGCCACTCTTCTTGCTTTTTTCGATTTTACTCACTTCTTGATTGTAGGTGGACCGTAAATTTTTTATTTTCTTGGTTACCTCACCGGTGTTACCTAGGTGCATTTCTTTTGCGATATGTTCCAAAGATTCTTTTCTCATATCTCTACTTCGATAGTTTTTATCGAAACAATTCCATAGGTTATCTTGTTCTCTGTAGAGTTTCATGAATGAAATATTACTGTCAGAAGACCATCTAATTCTATACCATTTCGATCTCGATTTAGTACATAGCCGTAGCACACAAAAAACACGGCTTCCACTCACAACTGTCCGGCTGGCACTGGCGAGCTACTGCCGAACGCGTCTAAACGATGCGAGCGACGCACGAGCCACTGTCATGTGCGAGTTGCTGCCGGGCGAGCAGGCGAGTGAAAACAAAAAATGTTGAAGTAACTCGGATGCGAGCTACTGACCAACTCGCACGTACGAGTTACTCGTAAGTGACGTCCAAACAGTGCGAGTAACTGCAGTGCAGCTACTCGGAAGGCTTACTCGTACGCTAGCTCGCACTGTGTAAACCAGCCATAATGCTCGTAGCGTGCGCGTGAAATGCACATTTCGCGCGCACAAGACGTCCAAACTATGATAAATTGTTACAAAGTGTGTTACCTTTCATGATACATTGCAGCAATGTGTACGGTGAATTCTTTCATTGCATGACACATTGCATGTTATGTTTCACCAGTCTGTACCCACCTTTGACTAGCTTCCGGCCTGCTTGCTTTCCGGTATACGCTCGGTCCTGGTTTAGCTGGTCTGGGGTCTTCTGCCATTGGCTTCAGTCCACCAGTGTCCGTGCAACCCTTTTCCTTGCGCTCCCGTCGATTGAGTCGGCGTTTCAGCTTTTGCCTCTGCCTCTTATTTGGACCCTCCGTGGCGTGCGCCTCGAGGTCCGTGACACCGCTCGGCCTGGACCTCCTCCAGCCGACGACTGGTTTCCCTCTGCACGCGCTTTACGTCCCTTGGTCTGTGGACGACCTGCCAGGCTGCAGTGTCACTTGTTGCATCCGCAAATGCAGTTTCGATGCATTCTGTTGTCGTCGTTTTGGGGTTTTGCATTTCTGTTTAATTTTACAATCTTTTTAATTTTACAGACAATGGAATATCAATTCCATTGTCTGTAAAATTAAAAAGATTCTTCCGATTAGCTCCCCACCCGCCACGGAGCCCGCACCTGGGGGTGTTGAGTTGCAACACCAGGGCTACTAAATCGGATATAGAGAGGGGGTCACTGTTGCCCACGAGTCCGAACTAAACACTACTGGGGCCGAGTTAACGACGACTCTGGTCGAGGAACGCAAAAAACCCCTCAAGAGCTTCCCCGACAGGCAGCGTCGACTGCGGGCCCCATAGTCCTCCCTCTCTCGCCAGGTGAAGCTGAAGGCTGCCACCAGTGCTGGATAGATATGGATGGCTAGGCCATATCCTCCCGTATCGGTTGAAATTCACACCAAAGAGGAGTGTTGCGGAGGGTTGGCACTTCTGGCCTTCCCCTCGCTCAGCATCCAGGTTTGTTGCATCCTACCTACGGGCCCCCACGCACAGCACCAATTACGTGGGTGATCATACCCCCCCTCCCCCCCCACCTGCTAGATCTTTTGTGAGATAGTAGGCCCACAGTGACCTGACCACCTCGTCACTGTAGCTGACTTTTGGGATAGGAGTAGGGAGTTTTGGTTTGGGAAGGAGTTCTAGAAGCTCTCCTAAAAGTGTCTGTAACGTCTGTTCCAGATGGGATCAGACCGAGAACGGGAGGCACCACGTGAAGGTACTTTTTAGACTTGTTACGGTTGTCATCACGACCTGCGCCTATCCGTAACCATTCGCCGACCTTGCTCACCGGTCCGGTGGCCAAGCTTGGGTTAATTAGTTTATATTGTAAATAGTTTATTTACAATATAAACCTACCAGTATAAAACTAACCCTCCCAACTTACTTACCTTACAACTTATGTACCTACGATGTCTTCAACTTTGGAAATAACGGGCGACAAATTGACAGTTCGCGTTCCTTTTTCTTTTGGTTTGGCTTCGCCCGGTCGCGCCAATATCGCCAATCGACTAAATACTGATATCGATCTCTACTAAAGTTCATTCCGGCGGGCGCGTCTGCCATCTTTAGATTGCCGCCGAGTATTATAATCGACTAAATTTGAGAATCGATATCAATTGATGTTTGTTGCGGCAGATGTCAGCCCAGCCCTTCGGATCCTACCGATTTTTCCCCACACAACGAGATAGGTATAAAACCGGCGCGCGGCGCGCCACTGCCTTTTTCTTTTTCCGAATTTACGCGGAGCCCCGGTCGTTTTGCTGTCGGTGTTTAGGGCTCCCTTGTGCTTGTGCGTGGTTTGTGCCGAGTTGAATTGTTGTGCGCGTAGTGAGTTCCAAGTTTCGACGGCGCTCCATCGGCAAACCACGCGGATTCCATAGTAATAGTTGTAGAAGCACCAACCATTGTTAGTTGTTAGGTTCTTGTTTCATCCTCTCCGCAACCACCTCAACTGCTTCAGCTAGTCCATTGATAGCCGTAAAATAATAAACTGGTTAATTTTATTTGATTGGGTTTGAGAGAAGATGGTATGGCTGTTGGCGACTTGTTTGAGTTCTTTGTGTGGCCCAAAACATAGATAATAAGGCTAGCTACTTGGCCATAGCATGTATGCTTACACATATTCACTTGCACTTGCCTGGCATGCTCCAAAAGAGCATCAGAATTGCGCTGTTCTATACGCTCAAGTCTTTCCTGTGCCGCCTGTAAATGATCTCCTTCATTATCTAAAAATATGTTTAAATTTAATTAATGTGTCGAAATAATCAAATAAGTAATGAATGGACACATCGATTTTATAATAGCAACAGGAGCCGATAGCTTACAAGTACTTTGTGTTTGCCGCCGCCGCCCTGTGTGTCGTAGGCGACGACGTCTTTGGGGAGGCTCCTCACTCTGCTGAACAGTCTACTGGCAATTCTGCTGTAACCTCCACTGTATATTCCTCTTGGCTAGCCATTTCTTCGGCCAATTCTGGTCTAAAACATTATTATTTTATTTTTAATTTATTTATAGGTACCGTAAGGTCGGGGTGCTTTGTCTCAAAATTACGCTACTTTTACTGCCCGTTTGATTACTTCTATTTTAATAGCGATGCAGTAGTACTATAACAATAGATATTTAGTTGTGAATTCAATCTACCTATTTACACAAGTAAAACCAAGTAAAACCACCGGTAAAATTTTTAGTTTTTTTTTTAATTTTGGGCCAAAGTAGCTCTTAAAACATGGTTATAATGGCCCAAGGGTTTCCATCGTTCTAAAATGTATGGATTGTTAGTGTTGGATTAATGTAGCCTACTTATAAAGGTAACTTATGATAGAAAGAGGCATTTTATCTTCAATTATGTGTCTTTATTATACAGAAAACATTACAAATCTAACAATAAAAAGTAAAAACCTTTTAGAAAATTACATTTTTACGTCATATTTGGCATAAATTACTGACTTATTCGTCTCAAAGTAACAAAAACTGTATGAAATATTGTAATAAGAGGTAGTTTATCGTAATAATAAGCATAAAATAAAAATAAACCTAAATCAGTCCAATTTAGCCACTTTTTGTCCTATTATAACTGGCTCCGTTTGGTCCATTTTCGGTTCAGGTGGAACCGTTTCTCCGGTAGCATTGCCACAAAATATTACAGAAAAACTCACTTTCGTAGCATTCACAATAATGTCTGGGTACTTTATACTCGTACCACGTCTACAAATAACTCTCTTTTTCCCTGGGTCATCTGTAAGACTGCTTTCATCATAGTTAAAGATGTTCTCTGGAAGAATACCTTCCAACTCTGCTGTCAAGTTTTTAATGAAGTGTTCGATAGTTTGTACAAATATTTCAGCTCGCACTCTTTTTATGTTGTTTGGGACTCGTCTACATAGTACTCTAGAAATCCTCTGACCCAATCATCCGTTAGCGGAAACCCGAATCCGGAAAGAGCTGTATTATGGACAGCAAATGCCTGTTCTTTTTCTTTTGTGAATATTGTTGGGTGTCCAGCTATTTTTAAGTTTGATCTTTATAATTTTATTGCAGCATCCCGCTGAGTTAAAATTTTAGACCTTATAATCGTTTAGACATTTATCCTACTGTTCCTTGGTGTAGTCAATGTAACGACGACTTCCGGTGGGCATTTCTGTACATCTAAAAACAAAAGTAAAAAACTATTTTAGCTAATAAAAATACTATTATGAAATAGAAAATAGGTGATTGAGTTACTTTGGGCTGTGGGTTAAAGAATCCCAAAAATGGGGGCCAAAGTATACTGTGCTTTTAATTACCATTTAGTTTCTATTAAAACGTGTTTAACTCTATCCCCCGGTTTCTAGAACGCTAGTTGGCTTTGACAGTAGATTAAAAGTATCGTTGTCTCTATCTAACACTAAACAAATGACAAGGATGGCAATAGAATTATGTAATCTGTTGTCAACGTTGACTGACGTTTCAGAAACTGGGGGTATGACTCATATCAGAATGCAATCCCAAACACATGCCTGTTACTATTGATAACAAGTAAAAACGTAAACTTAATTGTCTACTTCGGTTTGCGAGAAAGTTTGCACATCGTAGGATCACGTGGCTTACAGGTACTATCTTGTCGTCGGTGATGAGAGATTCGCATGGGCAATGTGACCCATCACATTACCTTACCGACGGAGCAATACAGCCATCTATTGATTGTACGGCGAACTATTCCAATAGCTCCCACAGGGACGACGTAGCGAGCAGTTCAAACTTTCTGACGGTTTGGGCTAAAGTACCCTGATCTTACGGTATTCATTTCATTTATAAATATTCTATTACTGAGTATATGCCAATGTAAATTCTAATAAAATGTATGTATTAAATAATACCTGTATAGAATTTCACTGTGATCAGGAATACATAATTCTTCATGTGTTAACATTACAATGTATCTATGAATTAGTCTTGTGCCTGGTCGGTCTTCGAAGAGATCGCTCCGTATGAGTACTATGCAGTCAGTGTCCTAGTTCAGTGATCTAGTACTATTAGGACTATTAGGACATCGGATCTTCTAGGTCACCAGAGCTAACAGTTCCGTAACATTTGGTTGGTAAATGCCTTTATTGTTTAGCAATATTAGCAATTAGGTTAGGTCTACCATTTTATCATGAAATTATTAAAAAAACACGGATTTTTTCGTTTGTTTGTGTGAAATGAAAGCACTAGGTAATTAAAAAGTGATTAAATATTATTCAAGATTTCAAATTCAAATATAAGATATTTGATTTTGATTTCTACTGTATCGTGGGCACCGATTACAGACACAGGCACGTAATTTCACATACACGTAACACCCAAACCATAAATTAACATTCCCACCCGGAACAAATATTCGTGTGTGCCACAAATATTTGTTCCGGGTGGGAATCAAACCCGCGACACCAAGCGCAGCAGTCCATTGATCAGCTACTACGCCAAACGCGTTGTCAAATGATCAGTTTTATTATAAAATAAGGAGTAGGTAATTGATTACGGTTTGAGTTTAGAAAAAGGATGGTTCATCGTGCATGTTTGAGTTCCCTGCATACTTATCAGGCTTAGGACTGTCATTCTACAAGGTGTAACAGCAAGGTGTAGTAATACTGAAACTATGCATACACATACTTATTTCGAAGTAGTCTGGAGGTATTTTAAATCAGTAAGTAGTCACGGTAATGAATTAAGACACGTCAAAGTTTACTGCAAAACTAACCATCGTTCAACCCTAGTTATCAGCTGGGCAATGTCAGTGAACTTGACGCAAAGACTAACATGTGATCCGCCGTCAAATCCGTCAATAAGAATTCGTAAATGTACTAAGGGTTCCGTTTGTTTTTTAAATAATGTTTTTTACCAATTTGTACCAACCCGGACAGATGCAACCTGACAAAAGTATTTCTTGGCGGCTAAGTGATATCTGCTCCGTGTAATGTACCTACCAAAATTATATTCTAAGGCGGTAAGTATCTGAAATGAATTTTAGAGGCTTTCAACTTTGTTACAATACTGAACCCTAAAATATTGTCGGCAAATTCAAAGACCGCGGCGCACTTTGCGGCAGAAATAATTCAATGCCAGAAAATACTGTCGGCAAAATTCAATGACCGCGGTGCGCTTTGCGACAAACATAATTCAATGCCAGTGACCCGCGTAACGTGACGTCATCCGTACCATGTTAGGGTTGTAATATTTAGTTATTTTGTAAATTTGAGTGAAAAAATCGATTATCGATTTCAGGTTTTAGTACCCTGGCAAATGATTCATCACCAGGTACACATAAGGTAAATACCCCAATGATGGACACTTTAAGAAAAAATCTTTGGTAATTCAGAAAATTCACATTTACCCGTGAAAGTTTTAACACAAAACTTAGTGAAAATTGGAAGTCCTGTATTTATTCTATTTTTCTGCTTTATTTAATGAAGGGTACTTTAATTGGTTTTAATGTTATTAAAAAATAAAAACTTAGATTTTCTTAACCAGATATGGACAGCAAAAATTTAGTTATGGACACCCAGTAATAAACAAGAACCTATCATGGACAGCCAGTAATAAACAAGAACCACAAATGGACATCTGGTAATGAACATGAATCATGAGAAGCCTATGTCAAATTAACTCTGGAATTTTCTGGAACTTTGGAATATAAAATGATGAAACTTTTATTTTGATCAGCTTTTAATTAATCAGCTGCAGTCGTAACACAAAATTCGCATTATAAATTATTAAATTATTAAAATTAAAATTCTCGAAAATAGACAATGAGATCAGCATTAAAAAACTTAAACATTATTGTTATTACAATTACTTAAATAATCACTTTGAAAAGTTCAAAAACTACCCTTAATCAGCCTTTTATGGAATAATATTCAATTAAACATATTTATATCTTTCATGTAGGTATTAATCAGTCATTTACTTATGAACTATAAGTTACTTTGAAAAGTAACATAATATTTGTATCAAAATCAACAATGCTAAATTATCTTTTCCGTCACAAACTATAAAAAACAAAATAACTAATATCTTTAGAAAAATATAACTATTAAGAAGTAAAATCAGAGTATTTTTCCATTTCCTTTACAGCATAAAAACCTCTTTTGTTAATCAAACTTGGCGAACAAATCTGCTCCACGATATTTGTTCTTTGGTACCACATCTTATCGGGTTTATCTGGCCATTTATAAGTGTTTCCTGTTGAAAAGGTCATCGTGCTTACTTCAAACTCATTTTTATTTGTAT
The DNA here is from genome assembly GCA_905147375.1 of Hylaea fasciaria. Taxonomy (NCBI): domain Eukaryota; kingdom Metazoa; phylum Arthropoda; class Insecta; order Lepidoptera; family Geometridae; genus Hylaea; species Hylaea fasciaria. The sequence continues at coordinate 8,009,657 of LR990211.1, read as the reverse complement.
TTTCAATTACCCCAGGAAAATGTTGTCCTTCATATAAAACGATCACGTAATTCCCCTTTGATAGTTTTTTTCGGGACGAAATCAATGTACTCAATGGTGCATGTTCCGATTCCGATCCTTCAGTCAAGACACTTTCGTCGCTTTCAGCGTAAATGACTTCATCCTCACTTTCAGATGATTCAACTCTGTTTTTTCGTTTATTTGAAACTTTTTTCTTCTTATTAAGTTTCTTCATTTTATTTTCTTCTCGTTGTTTTGCTCGCAATGCCTTCTCTTCTATTTGTTTTATTTTCTCTTCTTCCTTCTTGGTATTGTATGCTTTCCATGCAGGGCTTGTAATCGTAAATGGAATTTTCTCTCTTAATTTTCGTTTCTTATTTTTTGTTATTTCATCCGTTTCTGGCCAAAATAAGCTTCGTTTAAAAGGGGATGGTATAAGATAATTTGAAGTGCCAGGGTTGTTAATCTTCATAGGTGTTTTGGAACTACGTTTTTGTAACGAATCGTCAATAACATCTAAAGTTCCCTGTTTTGCATTTCGCTCATTTGAGATATTAAGAATTGAAGTGCTTAGTTCGGAATAGTTCGTCTTATGAGACGATACCGCAATAGTTTCGGTTGTTTTTGGTATAGAATTATTAGTGGCTGCTAAGTCTTCCTGGCCTGCATTTGAAGTATCAAGATCTGAAATTTCTTTGGATAAACAATTGTTTTGTAGATCAGTGCCTGGTTCAGAATCGTTCTTATTATGAGATAAGTCAGCAATAGTCTCGTTTTCTTTTGATAATGTATGGTCAATAACTGGTAAGTCTTCCTGGTCTGCATTTGAGGTATTGAGATCTGATGTTTTTATGGCTAAGCAATTATTTAGTGAGGAAGCGCTTGGTTCGGAATCATTCGTGTAATGGGATAAGACACCAATCGACTCATTTTCTTTTGGAGATGCGTTTTCCTTTTGGTCATCAGTTTCTGATACGTGATTTGATGTTTCAACAGAGTTAGTGGGTGCCAATACGTCATTTCTAACACTATGATCGAGAATTGGCTTACTACTGGCCCAAATCAAATATAGAGATTCATCTTCATTTGGGAGAAGATTTTCTAGGTCGGGGCGACTTTTGTAATAAAGATCTTTGAAAAGCTTCAGTTTGGCACAAGACAAAGTTGCTTCAATCTTGTTCTCTAAGGTTCTCAAAAATTCTCTCTCTCTCTGGCGAGTCGGATCAATATTCTGCGTGTTTTGAGATTTTATTTTACTCATGTCTACATATTCTGGACCAAATGGGTACAAGCCTCCAGCTCGAAATCCATTTTTCATTGTCTCAACAGTAAGTTTTTCGATTGCTGTCTTCAAAACTGGAGCAAATTGCTGTTTTTTAAGAACTTGTCCTAAATTTTGTGTTTTCCAGGTCTTAACCGCTTCTCGCCATGACAACTTCAGAGGCCTGAAAACAGCCAAATCCATTGGTTGTAATATGTGTGTAGAATTTGGATTGAGTGCTATAACCTCAATACCATTGTCAGAGCAGAAATTAGACAGGTGCAGAGTCAAATGTGACTTGTGTCCATCCAAAAAAAATAAAATTGGCTTTTCAATATTTTTATTAGTCAGCCAAGGATTGAACACATCCATACTAATATTATAAATCTGAAAGTAACTCTGTTTATCTGTTTATCTGTTTATCTGTCTGTATTATCTGTTTGTCTGTTTGTTTGTTACCTTTTCACGGCTAAACGGCTGAACCGATTTCGATGAAATTTGGTATAGGGGTAGATTGGACCTATGAGACGGACATAGGCTATCTTTTGTCTCAAAAAATAATCTCGAAGGGGATGAAATAGGGGTTGAAAGTTTGTATGGGGAATCCATAATTCCTCAAGTTAGGGATCTGAAAATTCTTATTTAGGCTTTTGGTAAGAAATAAATAAATACGGGTTTCAGCTTTTTTGCATAATCATCCCTAAAGGGGGAAAAGCAAGGGGGTTGAAATTATGAGGTATTCTTTAGATGCATCCCCTACAGACCACAATTAACGGCTAAACGGATCGTAATTTAAATTGGAAAGTAATTAAGGGGGGAGAGTGCGATGGGAGGAGGGGGAGAAAGGGGAAAGTGGGGGAAAGGGGAGAGTGGGGGGAAAGGGGGAGTAGATGGTAGAGCGAGGGGAGAAGAGGGTAGAGTGGGGAGAAAGAGAGGGGAGAGCGGGAAGAAAGAGGGGAGAGTGGGGGGAGAAAGCGGACAGAGTGGGGGGAAAAAGAGGGGAGCGTGGGGTGAGAAAAAGGTTAGAGTGGGGGGAGAAAGAGGGGAGAGTGGGGGGAGAAAGCGGAAAGAGGGGGGAGAAACAGGGGAGAGTGGGGGGAAAAAGAGGGGAGAGTGGGGTGAGAAAAAGGTTAGAGGGGGGGAGAAAGAGGGGAGAGTGGGGTGAGAAAGAGAGTAGAGTGGGGAGAAAGAAAGGGGAGAGTGGGGGGATAAAGAGGGGTGAGTGGGGGGAGAAAGAGGGGAGAGTGGGGGGAGAAAGAGGGGAGAGTGGGGGGAGCAAGAGGGCAGAGTGGGGGGAGAAAGAGGGGAGAGGGGGGAGAAAGAGGGGAGAGTGGGGGGAGAAAGAGGGGAGAAAGAGGGGAGACTGGGGTGAGTAAAAGGGTAGAGTGGGGAGATAGAGAGGGGAGAGTGGGGTATGAGGGTAGAGGGGAGAATGAGGATAGAGTGGGGGGAGAAAGAGAGGAGAGTGGGGTGAGAAAAAGGGTAGAGTGGGGAGATAGAGAGGGGAGAGCGTGGAGAATGAGAGTATAGTGGGGGGAGAAAGAGGGGAGGGTGGGGGAGAAAGAGGGAAGAGTGGGGGGAAGAGGGGAGAGTGGGGGGAGAAAGAGGGGAGAGTGGGGTGGGAAAGAGAGTAGAGTGGGGAGAAAGAGGGGAGACTGGGGTGAGAAAAAGGGTAGAGTGGGGAGATAGAGAGGGGAGAGTGGGGTATGAGGGTAGAGGGGAGAATGAGGATAGAGTGGGGGGAGAGTAGGGTGAGAAAAAGGGTAGAGTGGGGTGATAGAGAGGGGAGAGCGTGGAGAATGAGTGTATAGTGGGGGGAGAAAGAGGGGAGAGCGGGGGAGAAAGAGGGGAGAGTGGGTGAGAAAGAGGGGAGAGTGGGGTGAGAAGGAGGGGAGAGTGGGGTGAGAAAGAGTGTAGAGTGAATAGAAAGAGATGAGATAGTGGGGGGAGAAAGAGGGGAGAGTGGGGGGGGATAAAAAGGGAGAGTGGGGGGAGAAAGAGGGGAGAGTGGGGTAGAATGAGGGTAGAGTGGGAGGAGAAAGAGTGGAGAGTGGGAGTGAAAGAGGGGAGAGTTGGGCTAGAAGGAGGGGAGTGGGGGGAGAAAGAGTGGAGAGTGGGAGTGAAAGAGGGGAGAGTTGGGCTAGAAGGAGGGGAGTGGGGGGAGAAAGAGTGGAGAGTGGGAGTGAAAGAGGGGAGAGTTAGGCTAGAAGGAGGGGAGAGTGGGGGGAAATAGGTGAGAGAGAATGAGTGCGAAATATATAGAAATAGAGGGAGAGGGAGTGAGCGAAGGAGGGAAAGGAAGAGATATAGACGGAGAGGGTGAGGGAAATAAATATAATGGATGAAATGGACAGGGAGAGGGAACGCAAGAGATTGAGAGTGGAGAGGGATATTAATGATAGAAAGATAGGGAAAGGTATAGAGATATAGGGAGAGGGAAAGAGATGGAGGTAGAGGAAGATAGATAGAAAGAGCGAAAGAGGGAGAAAGATAGAAAGAGAGCTAGAGAGGGAGAAAGATAGAGGAAAAGGGAGAGAAAAAGAGAGAGATATATTCTTACCTATAACTGTTCCCCGCGACATCAATTGATTTTCTAAACAGTTTACATTTTATATAAAAATGCGAACGAAGTTGCGGGTATCAGCTAGTTTGTCATATATTCGAAGAATGTCCCTAAACACATCCATCCGCTTTCTGATCGACCAATAGCCCAGTCATCAGGAAAAGTTTCCGAAATGGATGACGGTATCCTTGCATAATTAAAAACAACCAGAGTAGGTGCGAGCTCTCCTGCTGCATTTCCAGTAACCAGAACTGTTAAGTTTTCTTTATCATCGCCTGAAGAAGCATATACATTTTTATCGCCTTTTTTAGCAAGGACACGTCCACATTTTGGATTTAAAAAAAATGCGCTCTCGTCGGTATTGAAAATCCTTTGAGGATTTTTCAGTATTTCAAATAGTCCTCTTTCTTTCAAATCAGTTTCAACTTGTGAAAACCATTTCTCAATGTCATCTTGAGTAACATTATCCCTTGCCGTGCATACATTTTGAGCAGTGCGTTCGGCAATCGTAGGGTGTCGTTTCATAAAAGAGGAATACCATTTTTTGCCTGGTCTATTATTAGTGAAAGGAGTCTCCTGCTTTTTGTCGACTATTATACGTTGAACACTATCTAATAATTCCTCTTTGGTTATTGGAAGATGTTTATTTGACATATCAATTATCCAATCTTCTATAATGTTTTCTTCTTCCTTCGACAAAATGGTACTGGGTCCCATTGGACACTCTACGGGGCTTTTTCCTGTGATTTTATTATGCAATGTTATTCTAGGCACGTTAAATTTTTTGGCTGCCTCAGATATTTTTGCGCCTTTTCTAACGGCTTCGATAGCCCAGCCCATTTGTTGGGGTGTATAATTTTTTTTAGGCGCCATTTCTATAATAAACGGAAAATTTCTGTATTACTTTTTTGACTTCAATGTCCATAACTGGATTTCTATGCAATACCCAATAATCGACACAGGTGTCCATTACTGGTAGGCATCAATATTTTTATAATTCTCAACTAGCTTTTAATAAAGAATTTAAAATGGAGTAAAATTAATTCAAAATCTCAATAAACACTAAGAAAAAAAAATTTGGAAATTTGTCCATTATTGCAACTATTCAACTTCAGTGCGCCAGTAATAAACATTAACAAAATAACGTGAAACATAACCTCTGAAGAGTAAAAACACAGTACGTCTGTATCTAGATTTCATGGTCAACCCAACCAATAAAATAGATTTTGTTTCAAATAAAGCAATAATAAATTAACAAGTAAACTTTATACCTACCTCACTAACCATTTGCGTAACAAAAGCCACTAATTAAAATTTTCAATAACACGAGCACCAATTTACCTCACGCCATTTTGTGTTATAAAATGGAAGTGAGAAACGTTAATATTTGGCAGCTTGATGACTTTTGTCTATGGTTTAGTGTTGCCAGTACAATAAAATTAATTCCCGCCCTTATTCTAGCAGATTTGTTTTTTTTTCGTCCATTATTGGTTCCTTGTCCATTACCGGTGCGTTTACCTTACCCACATTTCAATATTACTACACCTTGCCGATACACCCTGTATATTTATGATTTATGTAGGTAGGTAATCATATCAAAAAGAATGGCGTATTTAAAAATCAATTATGTACAATGATTCAGTGATTAACTTTTTATAACATATTTTTTTTGTTTTTTTTCTTGTTTTTTTTTTTTATTTTATTTATTTACATTTAGTTACATTTATACTTACATTTATTTACATATTACTGTGCATAAATATCATTTGCGTCACTATTTAACAATGAATTATACAGCGAATTATATACTTACATAGATTAATTTTTTACGACCTAAGTTCTTTTGGTTTATTTATTTTTAATATTTACATGTTACTATGCAAAAACAACATTTGCGTCACTTTGGTTGCTTTCAAAAGTTTTCTTCTGTTTTGTCTGTGTAATTAACTGCCCAGCATTCGAGAAAACCCGTTCACACGATACGGATGTAGCCTGAATGCACAATCGTTTCAAAACTATTTCGTATACGTGTGGGTAGATATGTTTTCTGGTATGCCACCACTGCAAAGGATCTTCTTTTCTACTGAGGTACTCTTCATTAAGGTACTTGTCGACTTCCCTGATTCCCGCCGCGGTGGAGTTTTCTGGTCTACTGATCATATTCATATCAGCATCAAAGTCTCCCCAAATGCTGTCTGTTGCTTCAGTACGATTTTCTATCGTGTGACTATCGTTAGAAACACAGTTCACCTCAGTAACAAGTCTTACCATTGAAACTTTACGTTTAAAACGTTCAACGGCTCTATTATAAGATTCAGGAGTCCAGGGGCCGTATTACGAACTCTTATTCCCAGCCAGTTTACGCCGTGAACTGAACTGCCTGGCTATTTCGTATTATGAACTCCTAAAGCCAGCCAGTTTTGTCACGTGACAGTCAGACCGACTTCTGACCTAATAACAGGCTGGCAATTTCGTATTACGAGCTTTATTTTGACATAAGCTAGCGAGTTTTAGCTGTAAAAATAACACTACGAAAACTATTCAGTTGCGGGTTGTGCTTAGGGTTACCATATCTCAGGATTTGTCCTGAGATTTCAGGATTATTCGACTCTTCTCAGGATTCCGGCCGGATTTAGCAAATCTAGTGATAGCTCAGGATTTTTAATAAAAAACAGGTTACATTTTAAAGATCTCTCTTATTAAACTACTAAAAATAATCTTCTTTTGGTAACAATTGCAGTTAAAATCAATACTTATGTATTAATTTAAAACAAACTTAAAATAATCTTCTTTTGGTAACAATTGCAGTTAAAATCAATACTTATTTATCGAAGTAAAACGAACTAAAAACAATCTTCTTTTGGTAACAATTGCAGCTGCAGTTAAAATCAATCCTTATTTATCAAAGTAAAACAAACTAAAAATAATCATCTTCAATAATCATCTTTAAAAATAATGTTACCAACATTTGCAGGTAAAATCAATACTTATTTATCCAAATAGGTACTTAATTAATTTTGTCGTATTTAATATTTGAAGAAACCTTTTTAAGTAAATTCTTTTCTTTGATTATTGATTTATAAAATGCCTCACAAGTTAAACTCTTCAAGTTATATTGAACTAAAAGTAGAGCTCGAACTGAAGACACGTTTAGTCGGTTTCTTTCTTTCGACCATTGAGCTCCCATGATAGAAAAAACTCTTTCTACGTTTGCATTTTGAGCTGTTATTGCAAATATATATTGACAAATACGCAGTATCTCTGGCAATCGTGAAATACCTATTGTCTTGAAAATGTTTGCCCACAACGCATGAAGCATTACGTCAAAAAATGCTTCTTCCTGTTTTGTCAAAAAACTATTCAGAGATGCAATTTCATCGAATAACTTCACATCATCTATGTGTATTCCTTTTCCATTTAGACAATGAATTGATAAAGCAATCTGATCAAAGTCGATCATTTGGCCCTTTTTCAGCATCAACCAATTAAAGACTTTGAAATCATCTAAAGGCGTCATCCACTTGATCAGATATTCTACGCAAGTCTTATACATATTTTTAAGGTCGTGCTTGAAAACTTCTTGGTTTTCCGCAGTGCACTTAGCCAGCAACTCTCGCACTTTAAGTGGCATGAAGTTTGCGTTCGCTCGTGCAACTAAAATTTCATGTGTGGATTCGAGGATTCTTTTAATATCTAAAACAGAATTGTTTTCTTTTTCGATGTCTTCAATTTTCGTCTGAAATATTGACATTAATGAGTGAGCAAGAAATAAATAAACTTCGCTGAGTTCATTTTCAAAAAAGTTCTTCAAAGTAATTGGTACACCAGGAGTAGATAAAAAGTACTGCTTCAACGGTTCATACATCTTCAATATTCTTTCGATCGCTGGAAACAGACTAAGCCATCGGGTCTTGCTATGAAACAATAGTTTCTGATAATTGACGTCTATATATTCGCTGATATCCTTCAACGCCTCCGTGCGTACGGTGTATACGGAAAAATAATTAAACAGCTTCATTACTACAGATTCTATATCAATATGCAGATTATCAGTGCCATGTTGAATACAATTGTGTAGTATGTGCGCTGGGCACCCAACTCCTACGATATCTTTGTCCAGAAAGTTTTTTAAATTAGTCCAAACATTTTGTCCCGGTTGCCGATTTACTCCGCCAAAATTAACATTAGCGTTGTCTGCTGTAAATGATACACATTTCATCAACAAGTCGTACTTTTGCAAGCTTGTTTTAATTATCTCTGTTATAGTGTCAGCATTTTCATTGGGTGTGCTCAGCACATCCAGCAGTTTTGTTTTAATTCCTTCTTGCCAGTCGAAGAATTGTATCATAATTGGAAATATTTTTTCAGCACCGTGATTACTTGCATCTGTGGAAACGCCCAAGAAGTTGACATTTTGTAATGAGACTTGTACTTGTTCAATTACCCACGGAGATATCACGCCCGTTACAATGGCCTCAGTCTTCGTTCGTGCACAAGAAATACTCTTCGCAGTGTTGGAATCAGCAAATATAGCCTTAACCAGTTGGCTGGTGCAATCCATAGATTTAAATGACTGGTGATGTTTCACTGTGTGGAAAGCTAAAGTGGCTTCAGCGGCGGATATTTGGTCTGTCAGTCCAGAACTTTGTGGTTGAAATAAAGAGTCGATTTTGGTGTTACTTGAAACAGTCAGACTATTTTTTTTATGTATTTCAGTTAGGATATGTTTTTCAATATCAGCAGCTCCCTTGAACTTAATTGAAAAATGATTGTTACATATTGAACAAAACACTTCGGTAGGTTCTCTTCCATCTTTCATAATCGGAAATTTTTGTTTTAAAGTATCTGTGAATGTACACACGTATCGTGGTCGTTTGGTACTTGAAGACATTTTAAACTCGTATCAACAGATAAATCCAACAGATGGAGCGTAGTCCAACCCTCGCAATGGCGCAAGACGAACTGACTGAGTGAGCGAGCGAGCGGCAACCGCGCTGCGGGGCGACGGGCGCATCCCTCCTCCCTCCGCCCCGCTGTTTTGAGTGCGATGTACATACAAGCTTGTAACGCGTCGCATAAAACGCGTGCGCAAGATCCGCAGTGTATACAACGATAATAATACGTTTTTGAGAGAAAATTCTCATCTGTAGAAAATCTCAGGACTTTTCCATGGAAATCAGGCCTTTTCTCCGGACTTTTGATTTTTTCATCTGGTAACCCTAGGTGGAGCACCATTTTTTAACTCTTCCTTCATGTTAACTCTGGGGAAAATGAATAAGGGTGGAACGAAGACCCCCGACGCGCTCATACACGTGACTAGAGTTATAAGAGCTCCCCGCTCCGCCGACGAAATTCCACCAACCTGTTTCTGTCCTTTCAGGCATAAGACCTTTTCCATTTTATGTTGAACTACAGTCACGCCAGTCTCATCAACGTTGTAGATTTTTATTGGATCAAAATTAATTTTTGCCAACTCTTTCTCCAAAATATCATTAAATTCGTCTACCTTCCCTTTTGAAAACCCCTTGGCTCTATTAGCAGATGTAGCTTGAGGTGTCCTAAAAGACAATCGAGTATTTCATTTTAGAAAGTTTCTCATCCACTTTCGGCCTGCAGTATTCTTGCTTCTATTAAACTGGTGTGGCAGTCCATTCTTTATAGCCAGTTGGAACGCCAAAGAGCGGATGTCAGAGGCTCTCAGTCCGTAGAACCTTGACACCATTGTAATGCAGTACTCTGCAAGCTCACGTTCCATTTCCTCTGAAAAAGTTGGTTTTCGGCCCATTTTCATAGAGGTTAGCTCTGTTATAGGATTGACACTTTTACAATAACGCTCCAAAGTTGACTTTGGGACGTTAAAACATTGAGAGGCCTTTAAGTAGCCCATTTCTTTTTTTTTACTGCATTGTACGCCTTCAGCATCTTATCAGAATCCCATTTCTTTCGCTTTTTTTTCTCATTGGTACTCATCTAAAACAATTTTTTAAATATTAGCACATTTGGATCTTAATTTTTTTTTGGTAGAACTTGATCGGTTAGCAAGTATAGTAAATACCTCTATGTACCTCTAATGATCATCATCATCAGCCTATAATGTTCCCACTGCAGGGACACGGCCTCCTCAATGAGAGGAAAATAAAAACATTAAAAAAAACCCAGACATGTGACATCTATCAATCCGCACTGGGCACGCGTGGTGGATTATAGACCTTTCCCTCGCTCTCTCTAATGATAATGAACTATAATCCATGATATTTTATTAAATACATGTACCTAGTATTTTATCCCATATTAGGATACATGTACCCCAATATTAGATATCTCATATTAGGCACACCCAGGTATCCCATATTAGGACAACTACGTATTTTGCTAACACGTGGTCTTAAAACAAAACCTAATTGAATTTTAGCAAGAATCAACACATGAACCTCAACACAAATGTTTTTAGACACTGCAGGACCACATACAATAACAAAAAAGCAAACTTACCTTAAGAAAAGTAAACTTCTAACTTCACTATTTAAAAAACTCGTAATCGGAGTATTTGCGCGAACCAACCTCCCGTCTAACTGAATGGCGACTGACGCGTGAGCGTTTAAATATGGCCGCTGGACAACAAATGGAAGGAGTTCACTGCCCGTAATAGAGATGGCGGTGCTTGTAAACCGGAGTAACCTGCTATCTCATATTGGGAACCCATCCCATAATGGGGCCTATAAGTTTCAGTATTACTACACCTTGCTGTTACACCTTGTATACTATGACAAATCATGAAGATGAGGTAATTCAGAAGACAATAGTTTAGCAATACTACCACCATTTTCCTCAGTAGGTAATTGAATAATCGTTGTCTCTAAATAAGACATCGTTGTCTTTGGCTCTTTGTGCTGAAGAATTTATTGCTTTTGTTGAGGATAAACAATTCAATACACCTATATTTTCTAAAGGTATACAATTTCCGTTATCAGAAGCTTTTATTTCCAGGTGGCATAATACTTTTCGATAAATACCTTAAACTGCTTTGCATTTGGATTGTCCTTATGCCCTCCATGCATTCGTATCATTCCAAAAAGTATCTCTAAATGATCCTGGCTGCATTTGTACGTTGGTATATATACTAACGTATTCTCGGTCTCAACTAAACTCTTGTATACTGATTTTAAACTTTCAATGCCTATAAGAATTCCGAGAAAACCCGTTTTGCAATTGCATTCTATAATCGGTTTATAATTCTTCATTATAACATGCACCTTTCTTCCATCTCTGTTAATTGTTTTTTTAGTTACATCTTTTATTTTCAATTTTGTAATGTACATTTTCATTTCATCTAAAAAGTTATATATCATATCTTTATTACGACTGTTCAAAGGTTGCTTAATATCAAATTGTTTCATATTACGTGAGTTAAATATATCAAAAAGATCGTTCATGTTTCTTACAAAGTTTTCGGTTGCTTTAGCTAGCCACACTTGAAATAGCCCTCGAAGGTATGTCGCTGATTCGATGTATAGAGTCGTCACCCCGGTTATGGTGTCGCAGCGGCGGTGTGTTAGCTTTACCTGAAGGAGAGCATGGCGTTTTGAAACTTTTCCTAATTGCCTATCGGCTGGCCCCTTTTTATCTTTATTTACCAAAAATGACAATTCTTACATAAATTGCTTATCTACAATCACAGATATAACTATTGCCTGTATCTTGAACACAATCGTGCATGCCTACCTATCGTTATATCTTAACTATAAGCACAACAATGTACAAACTTGCCACTTGGGGCACAAAATTAATCAAAATTAATTTACAGTAATTAATTTAGACTACCTAGGTAAATGAATACAATACTAAAACCAAGCCTATACCTAGCTATATACACCACAAACAGCACACCCGCCTATCTCGAGCCAGGGCGACGCTACGGGCGTCTATATCGCGCACTCATAAAACAACACTAACACTCGCATGCACCGACAGTCCGACACTTGCACTACGGATCATTGTTCGAAGTCACGTGATCATCGCCGGCACAATATTTATTATTTGCCGGAAATAGGGCACTTCCTATGTATCGGTAGTCCAATATTCATCTATGCGTCCTCGATAACATAAACTTGTAACGTTTATTATATCTGTTACTCAGCGGTTCGCTGTAGCAGTTCGCGTGGTGTGCAGGGTATCTTTGCCTATGGAAAAAATGAATTAAACAACCCAGTTGTAGTCCACACAACACCCAGCACGTGGTTTTTTTCTGCGTTCGGAAGTGATAGCGAGAAACTTGTCGGAGTGATTCGGTGGTTTTAACGCTCTATCTCGTCATCTTTCAAAACAAAATTACCATTTTGATTATTCTTCAATAAAATTTTTGTTTTGTCCTAGTGGTATTGGTAAGTAGGTAGTTTACGTATTTAGTGTTTTTTCCCCTGTTTGAGGTTCTAGTAACCTCAAACATTCATCATGGAGGTGAATCCTCGTGGAGGATTCGGCAATAATCCTTCCGCGTCAAATTAAAGACGTTTAGAGGACAGTCATATTCAATTCAACTAAGAAAAACATCACTTCTCCTGACTTAGCTTCTGCGTCGATAGAGACAGTGTACACGGACGCGTCAATTGTTGTTGGCGGGCTTTCGTACACCGCATTACAGAGAGATTTATTTCTACCTACTCTCTGTACCCCGGCGTTACAAATTGTACGAAATAAAATGCGTGGGAACTGTAAACTTATGGAGTTTATTAAATTTATAAAAATACAGCCGAGAGGCAAACCGTATTACTTAGCGTATCAGACCAGAAGCAAGAAAAAGTTGCCTCAACACAATACAAAAATGGCACCAAACAAGTATTGCAAGCTTAATAACTAATATTATTACCATTTTCCCTAACATTAAAAAATAATAAATGTATATGTTTAGACTGTCCTAAACATAATTGGGGCCGGCAGTAACCTACTCTACAGGTAACTGACATGGCCGTTTTACTGACCTTCTATACACTTTGTTATTCATTTTGATATCGGCCGCTCTTACTAGATTGTCTCTACCTGGATAAGTTTTTACAATTCGAGTTATGTTATAATTTAATGGAGTAGTGTTCATATCTTTTACAATTACCAAATCAGCTTCTTTAAGGTTTGGTTGAGGATATTTCCACTTGGGACGGCTTAAAAAATAATAAATTTATATGTTTAGACTGTCCTAAACACAAATGTTATCGACTTTGTGAGTTTTTAGGAATTGGCCAAACTTGATTGATCTGATTGAAGTACCAGCCGAATAGTCAAGTTCTGTGCGAGAAACGTGGACCACATAATATGTGGTCCATATGGATGGGGTAACGAGGGTTGGTAGTAATAAAATCTCGGTAGAATTCTCATCCGCAGAAGACGTTAAAAGATTCCTCACCTTCCCAGTTCTTGCCATGTGCAAATATGCAGCTACCATCCCAACATACAAAATCACACGGATGGGTCTGATCCGTCAGGTTCCCACAGATATGTCCATGTCAGAGTTTGTAGAGTCGCTTGAGCTCCCCACAGGGTGCGGTAAAGTCCTAAAAGCACGTCGCCTTAAAGAATCCTTACTTCCTACCGTCCAACGTTGCCTCCAGAATAACACAATTAGTTTCCCTATATGGCCAATATGGATTCAGTCAACATCCTGCAGTGGAACACCCAGAGCAAGCGACGAAAGAAGCATGAACAGGTCCATTGCTTAAAGCGCAACCATTTGGTAGTGAACTCGAGGGGGTGGCAACTATTTCACGATGGGCAGCCTTATTATAGGTCTGTCCTAGGGGGGCTTTAGGTTGGGGGGAAGCATATACGGTTTTTACCTGAGAACGAGGGTGTTTGGAAATGGGTGGTTTGGTAGCTCTTAGAATCTGGGAATGGGGAGAAACAGTCTCTTGAGAAACTTCAGCATATGACCGAGATACTTTAGGGAATTGGGCAGCAGCTTCCTCATAAGAGATGCTGCTCTGTGCCATTACAGCTTTAATGGACTTTTGCCTCTCCTGTTCAGGGCATGCATTGCAGTGAAGACGGGTAGCATCTTTTTCAAGGACTTCGCAGTTATCACCGGTGTGTTCCTTGGTACAGCGGAAACATGTAGGTTTTTATTTTCTTTGTTTCTCTATTTTTCCTCCGATATTTATGTTTAGGAGACATTGTTTAGGTTCATTTTACATTTTTTAGGAATTATTTTATTTTGGCAATGTTTGCTTGACAAACATTTACACACAATGTTAAATTCATATCTATTTATAGTATTACCATGTAGGTAAATATATCAGGTTATATTCTTTGTATCAATTAATATACGAGTATATACCTATTTATATTCACGTGATATATATTATAATATTATTATTTATATTTAATACTTTTTTTTCCATGTCTATTTTGTTTTATTTCGTTTTATGGCATCTTCTACTTTGGTGCAGAAGTTTTTCAGATGCGGTCTGGACTTATTCCCGGCTACCATTTCGCTTAGTGTTTCCTGGGTCAACTTTATGCTGGTAGCTATTTCGAGATCGTTTCTGATAGCATCATTTTTTTTTTTTAAGATCTCTATTGTGTCTTGGTATGCCCAAACCTGCAGCATGAGAAACACTGGATGGTTGGATACTGGTAGAGTTCAACTGGCAAAGATGTGTAGTATGAATACACTCGAGAAGGGAGGGCTTGGCCTTGGAAAGTAATGACAACTGTCTGAGTAGGTATCCAAGTTGTTTTGCCGTCATCAAAATTTTCCTATGAATGAGTGTGGCAGTGCCAGCGGCAATGCTTGCTATTCTGTTTTGGTCGGAGAAAATTAATGATTACGGAATTTCAGTAAAAGATAGCGACATTTACCACTTAATATTTTCGTTTTGTTATGAAATTTCCTTTCCATACATATAATTATTATATCAAATAAACACTTACTTGATATAGAAATTATGCCATTTGTTTGTTGTTTACATAAATTCCCCAACACATGAACTTTTTTCACTGAATTCACTCACTTTCAATTATTACACACCATATCTAATACGAGTACAGACCCACCAACTTATCTGTGAAACGGAGAAAATGGGAACTATGGCCGCCATGTTGAAATGTCATTCGATTCTCAGTGTCTACTACAATACATTCGGGTGCTCTGTTTTCTGTTGATCTTCCTGCATTTTCAGCGTTTAATATGCCGAAAGCGATTAAAAGTGATGCGCGAAGTATCATTCGTAAGCAGCTTGAGATATACATCCGTTGCACACCTCCGCTCTGAATGGCTTCCACGTTGGCTTTTCTTTTTGTTTACGCGCAGGGGAGATGTTAATAAAATATAAGCCAGCAACATCAAAGCGACATTAGTGTATGTCTCCGTAATCTAAATTTTTCTCGTAATTTCTAGATAATTACCATTTTTGCACCATTACAAGTTTGTTGACTGCTTCTACGATCTTGAGGCCTTTGTTTTGCAGGTATTCTACTATCCTTTCTGGTTTGCACGCTTGTTTGTTCCTATAAGAGTGCCAGGAGCAATTCCTGAGCTCAAGGGCTTTAGTTATTGATTTGTATGATTCATCATTTGTAGCATTTACTTTAACAGTGCCCCCGTTCATCATCACTGAATGCATATGCATCCGCCACTTCATGTTCAGACAGATAGTCGTAGAAGTTTTAGTAGTTTGTTATGCAGTCTACTACAATTGGTGGAGGTAATGGAATTTTTCGGACTTTTTCCTTACTTTTTATTGTTCTCATTACTAGTTACATCTAGAGCGGGAGAGTTGTACAATTTTTTCTTTTTTATTGTTTTTGAACGTATCCACTCTGTTTCTGTAGCGAGATCTTCCTCGTCCGTGGTTTAATCAACACGCGGAGGAGAAGTATTAGTCTCCATGGTGGTTGGTGTTGGTTTAACTGTGTTTTCCGCCATGCATTTTAGCTGTTGCTGTACAACCTCTGATTTTGTAGTTCGCTTACGAGGCTTTGCAGCTTTTCACGCTGTTTTTCTCTTCGCAAACATGCAAACGATGTTCGGTCTCCGTTTCTAGTGTGAGCTTCTTTGGTGAACCCATTTTTGTTGGATTGGTAACAAAATTAAAGCAAGTGTTAACATTACTAGCTATCGGTCGCCAGCCTCGCGCAATTACTAGGTCATCGCGGCGCGGCCGTTTCGACGGCTTTCTTGTGATACGATTCGTTAGCCCTTGACACTGTTGGGACGCGCGGTAGGCTTCGCGTGTTTTTCGATGAATTTACCAGCCGTATGTGACTAACAACTTGTTTATAATTATAATGTATGCACTTTTGTAATTACTAATAAATGGCGTATTTTTAATCGACCAAGGGTAGATTTTGCCGAATAAATAGTATGAACTTGTTGTATATTGCATAATTTTGTTCGATCTTAAGTCAAGGTAATAAGACGTCGTAAGAAAGTAACTTTATGACGAACCATGGAAATGTTCGTATACTTTCTTTGATAAATTTGCTGACTATTTTGATTCAAATGAAGGGGCATAATTATGGCAGCATACTTATAAAATATATTGTTTCTCTTGCCGCAAAGTTTTCAATAAATAAATTGTAATTCTCATCCCAAGTCTGTTTTTTTTTAAATTGCAATCACTACCTTCATATCCTTAATTTTTGATCCTTGGAGCATAACGGAACGATTTTGAAGTTTACTTGTAAGTAACTCTGTATCTAATAAAAGTAGTCACAGAAGATCGAACTTGGTGCGGAGCGCACCACGAACCGCACGGTGCGATCTATACAACAGACGATCGCACCAGACTTCGAACCGTCCAGTCGTATCGTGCTAGCGTTGCGTGAACACGTCTCCTCGAAATGCCGCCCATTCTATCAAAACAAGCCAAAATTGCTTTAGTTGCGGCAGCTATCGTTACTACATCGCCGTTATATAACCAACGAAAAAGAAGAAAAGAATGGGCAAAATTTTATCTCAGAAACAGACAACGGTACAGTCATATGAATCTCATCAAAGATCTCGATGATAAAGATTTTCGTATATATCTTCGAATGAGTTCCGAAGCATTTATTGAATTGTTGGATCTTGTGAAATCGCATATAACTAAATCCGATACAGTTATGCGACAAGCTGTGAGTGCTGAAGAGAGATTGGTGGCTACTTTAAAATTTCTAGCGTCAGGTAGAGAATTCAGAGAACTTAAATTCAGCACTAGTATATCGTCACAGTTACTATCAGAGATAATACCAGAGACTTGTGAAGCAATCTATACAGTGCTCAAAAACTATATGAAGGTATGTACGAGGGGAGGTCAAAAAGTCCGCGGAATGGCAGGGAAGAGAAGCTAAATTAAATGATTTTCTATTTTTCCTTTTCAATATATTCTCCCTTAAGCCTAATACATTTTTCAGATCTGTCAAAAAGTTTGCTTATCCCTTCGAAAAAAAAAGTTTTGTCAAGGCCTTCAAAATAGGCTGAAATTGTCGACTTAACTTCTTCATCGTCAGTAAACTTTTTTCCACGAAGTTCTTTTTTCAATTTTGGAAACAAATAATAATCAGAAGGAGCTAGATCTGGACTATAGGGAGGGTGGTTAATAGTTTCGTAGCCACATTTTTGCATGGCAGCCATCGCAACATGGCTCTTGTGAACGGGTGCGTTGTCGTGCAAAAGCAGCACGCCTCGAGTCCATTTTCCCCGTCGTTTTTCCTTGATGGCATCTTTTAATTTTTCCAGTAGAGTGGCATAGTATCCCCCTGTGATATTCAATCCTTTTTTTTTGTAGTCGATTAACAAAATCCCCTCTGAATCCCAAAAAACCGTTGCCATGATCTTTCCGGCCGATTGTGACACCTTGAATTTCTTAGGGGGTGCTGTGCCTTTTTTCTGCCACCGCATGGACTCCTGTTTTGATTCAGGCTCATAATGATGAACCCAAGTTTCATCTCCAGTAATAATCCGGTTCAAAATTTCGTCCTTGTTCTCACTACAGAGCTCCAAAAACTCGCGTGAACACTCGACACGCTGCTGTTTTTGAACCGCTGAGAGCATTTTCGGCACCCATCTTGCACTGACCTTAGACATGCCAAGATGGTCATGGAGGATATTCAAAATAGTTGTAGACGATACTCCAACCATTTCTGCAAGTTGTTTCTTCTTTAGTCGGGCATCTTCAAGTACAAGTTTTTCGACTTTTTCGATAATATCTGAGGAGGTGGCCTCGATTGGCCGGCCCGGGCGATGGTCTTCTTCAATTGACTCCCTGCCTTGCTTGAATAAACCATGCCACTTATAAATCATTGTTTTTCCAGGGCAAGAGTCCCCGTAAACAGATGACATTTCTTCCAAAATGATCTGAGGTGTCTTTCCTTGCTTAGTAAGGAACTTTATAACAGCACGAAACTCAATGTTGTCCATGTTTAACGATTTTAACCCGATTGAACTGCTAATGTTGTGATAACTTAATGACCCTATTTTTCTAAAATTTGGTATTTATACCTGTATTGAGTACTTGGAAAATACCAGGTAAAAAACCTTCCATAACCTTTCCTTAACCCTAACCTTAACCCTTCCATTCCGCGGACTTTTTGACCTCCCCTCGTATAATTTATATTTTATAAATAATACTAACATAACTCCAATCACATTTTTTTATTTATTCATTAAATTAATAAATAAACATGAAAAGTAGGTACTTACTACTATTTAAAACGACTTAAAAAAAAAAGGAGGTTATTAATTCAAAGTTATTTATTTTTGTAGGTTATGTAGTTTTTTTTTAAGTCAGTTACATTTTTTTTAAGTTTATTTTTATTTTTTAAATATCAAATATTCTTGAATGTCAGCCCCTTTTCCCCTAAAAACGTTCTGCTGGCGCATCTCAGAAGGACTGTTATTTGAAGGTGGTGGAACAATGGCATATTCTAATAGTTCATCTATGGGTAATGATTGTGAATGCTGTGGTGATGGCGATGGTGATGATGATGGTTGGTAATGAGGTGGATGTGGATGTGAATGCTGTAGTGATGGTGATGGCGATGGTGATGATGATGGTTGGTATTGAGATGGATGTGGATGGGAATGCTGTGGTGATGGTGATGGTTGGTATTGAGATCTTTGTGAATGCTGTGGTGATGGCGATGGTGAAGGTTGGTATTCAGATGGATGTGGATGGGAATGCTGTGGTGATGGTGATGGCGATGGTGATGGTGATGGCGATGGTGATGGTTGGTATAGCGACTGTCGTGGGGTTAAGTAGTAACGTGAATTTATGGATATTGAAGTTTCTAAATTAAGTTCGCCTAATTTTGCGTAAAAAAACAGTTCTCCAATTAATTTCTCACAAATTAATCTTTGCATTTTTGGTAACTCCTTAAGCTGGGAGGCCACCGAGTGTCCAAAAGCATCAGCTGACGTCAATTCCGATGAGCTGTTGGCATTCACTAACTGTTTGGCAGACTCTAATAGCTCTTCTTGTTTCTTGAAGATAGCACTTTGTCGTTTAATTGAAGATTTTTCCTTTTTTGTTACAGGTCCCTGAAACAGAAGATGCTTGGTTAGAAATAGCAACAGATTTTGAAAGAAAGTGGCAGTTCAGTCATTGTTTGGGTGCCATTGATGGTAAACACATCATCATCGAAAAGCCACCAGGGACTGGTTCATTATATTACAACTACAAAGGAACATTCAGTGTAGTTTTACTTGGTATCGTAAATGCCAATTACGAATTTATTTACGTGAATGCAGGAGCAAATGGCAGTGTTTCTGATGGCGGAGTATTTAAACATACAGTTTTTCACGAAAAATTACTGAATAATCAATTACATTTACCAACACCTTCTGCCTTGCCCGCATCAGATCTTGTTGCCCCATATTGTTTTGTTGCAGATAACGCATTCGCAATTAATGAAAACCTTTTAAAACCATACCCACAGAGAAATTTGATACATGACAAAAGAATTTATAACTACAGATTATGCAGAGCTAGAAGAATTGTCGAAAATACATTTGGTATTTTAGCTGAACGTTTTAGAGTATTTAAAAAACCCATACAAATAAATGTCAAAAATGTACCAAAAGTGATAATGGCTTCATGCGCATTACACAATTATTTGAGGAAAAAGTCTTGCAACTACATGACAAGGAATTGTGTCGATTTGGAGGACACTGAAAAATATACATTCCGGCCAGGAGACTGGCGACAAAATGACAACTCTGTGAGCGTTAATAGAACAGAAAGGCAACGCACTGCAGATGGTAATTCTGTTAGGCAAATATTTACAGAATACTTTAACAATCAAGGGCGTGTTAATTTTCAAGAAAGAATGATTAATTTACTGAATATTTAATGCTTACCTCAATAGATGGATTATTAGTAGTTTCAAAGTTGTCTAGTATTTCAGACGTCGGGTTCGTCTTTTCGTGCAGAAAACTTAGGTATTCGTAGTACCACAATGCCGGGACATGTAAATCTTCCACTCCAGCGCCACTAGTTTTGCTAGATTCTACCTAAAATAAAATATCATGACGAATAAATAATAAATATTATACCTACTTCATTATTAAGTAAGTACCTACCCAATAAAAAGTAATAATAAAAATATCATCTGTTTTATTTTATTTCTCACCTTATTCCGTTCTCGTCTATAGGCAGCTCTGAGATGTTCTATTTTTTTCTTAATGTAGAACTCCAATTATCCGAATTAATGGGGACCGGGACCCATTCGGATAATCAAATATTCGGATAATCGGATTTTTTTTTAAAAAATTGCCGTTGGAGAGAATAAAAGCTACGTTTTGATATTGCACTATTTTTTATTGAATTAAATGAAAGAAACATGAAATTTTCACATGTTGTAAATATAAATAAAATGTACTTATGTACAAGTTTAGAAATAAAAATCATTGTTTTTTAAACATCTCCGTCAATGTAAGCTGTTTTGCGGTCTTCAACCGTTTTCGGGCAGCCAGGTCACGCATTCGCTTGACGGTGAGCAGTTGCAAGTGGTCACACTCGGGCTGACGCTCCATCCACTTCAAAGCAGTCTCGAGGCCGGCAAATGCTTCACTAGCTGATGGTCCAGCGTCTACTTCAACATCAGCAGAAAGTTCTTCTTCCACTTCCACTTCAACATCTTCTCTCACACTTACAACAATTTCATCGTCATTGAGAATTTGAAAACCAGGGTCAGACGTGTCACAAGCCATCCACTCTCCTACATCTTCAGCACTTACTTCTGTACAACCAGGAATTTTTACAATCATTTTTCTTATTTCCTCTAGTGACAACGCATCTTTATCATCATCATCCTCTCCATATTCTTGTTTCTCATTTTCTTCAGATTCTTTTTTTTTGTTCTTCTCAGACGGTAGGCCTTTCAGTTTATTCCACGCACGTCTTAGCGTCACTGCCGTAACCAAACTCCAAGCTTAGCTTCCGCTACCATGTAACAGCAGTCCTTTAAATTTATTTTGCTATGATTTGCCAAAACCAATTCTTCATCTTCAGCACCTTTGATCAGCAGTTTTCTCAGCAGTTGCCTTCTGTAATGGCGCTTCATTGTTTCAATAACAAACTGGTCCATGGGTTGCAGCAAACTTGTAACATTGGGAGGCAAAAACGTCGTTTTAAACTGCCCATTCTCTCTTTCCAACAGTTCTGCTGTAGGATGAGTGGGTGCGTTATCAACAATTAAAAGCACCTTACTGCCTTCTTTTCCCACCGATTTTTGGTGCTTTTTCACTTCAGGAATAAACACTTCATCATACCATTCGGTAAACAAAGCTGCAGTCATCCAGGCCTTGGGTTGACTTTTGTAGAAGAGTGGAAGTTTTTTTACGTTTTTAAATGCTCTTGGATTTCTTGATTTTCCTATCAAAAGAAGTGGCAGTTTATGATTTCCAGTGGAGTTGGCACAGTTAAGCACTGTAACACGTTCTTTACTGACCTTATGTCCAGGGGCACTAGATTCCCTTTTAGAAGCCAAAGTGGTTTTTGGTAATGCTTTCCAAACAAGGCCAGTTTCATCGGCATTATAAACAAACTCCGGATCATAGGATTCTGATGCAGTTTTAAATTTTTCAATAAAATTTTCAGCAGCTGCAGAGTCTGCTGAAAGCTTCTCACCAGCCAAATCTAACTCGCGTACACCATGCCTGAATTTAAAATTCCTTAGCCAGCCGTTACTAGCCTTAAAAGATGAATAACCAAGCTTTTCTGCTAAGATTTTGGCTTTTTCACAAAGGATTGGACCTGAAATCGGATTTCCCATAGAGCGTTGCTGCAAAAACCATTTAAACACGGCATCTTCCAAATTTTTGTTGGTTGCTGTCTTCATTGTTTTCCTGGAGGAACTTCCATCTTCATTTTCAAGCACCGAAACAAAGTTTAAAAGTGTTGACTTACTGTTTTTAATGTCAGAAATTGTTGCTTGTCCAACACCATAAATCTCAGACAATTTCTTACCCGTTACACCTTTATCGAGTTGCTCTATAATTTTCAGTTTGTCCACTAACGATAGCACAACACGTTTTCTTTTCGAAGCCATGGTATAAAAACAATACAGTACATATTGTACACGCACACACAAAAGTAAGCCGTAGCGAAAGAGTAGCGTCCTCGAGCTAGGTCAATAGCACACTGGCTAATCAAAACAAACAATGACAGGTGCGCCGTGACTGCAATGCGCCGGAACTTGTCTTAACTTGCCGTTGTGCCTACACACGCGGGGGGAAGTCAGTGTAGGTACAACGGCAAGTTAAGACAAGTCAAGTCAAGACTTGTTTGTGATTCGGATAATCGGCGATTCGGATAGTCGGAGTTCGGATAATTGGAGTTCTACTGTATCGGTAATAGTTGCAAGGGGGTAATATGTCTTCCACTTTTCTAAAAGTATTTCAAATGCTTGATTGCGTGCATCTTTATTACAATAAAGGCTATGAGTGGTATTCCACAAACATGGAAAGTCTTTATACAACTCCAACAGCTCTATAATCGCTCTTTTCTCGTTACTAACGATGTGTTCTTGGCGTCGCTCCGAATCCATTTTTGTGAACGCGCAGCGACGTGTTGCGCGTACTGTTACGCGGGTTTGGAAGATCGCGTTTTTAACCCTAGATCACTACACATGTTTTCAAGTTACACAGTCACTACATATTAGTCATTCTGACTAACAAAATAAAACTACAATGATTTACTAGAAATGACATTTATTAGTTAAAAATGTAGGTAACAAGATAGAACATGTATTAAAATTTCTTAAAAACTATAAAACACATTAAAATATTATTCCTGGCAGTCTGAGCAGACAGCAATGGTATGCTCGCCACAAATGGCCTTCCTGCAGGAGTAGCAATAGACTTTGGTCATCCTGTGCTTCTGGTATGGGCAAACTGCGCAAATTTTTCGCTTGTTTAGCTGTCCTTGAGAAGGAGAAGTACTAGCCACGACATTTTCAATCTGTAAGATATCTTTGATACTGGCCTTTGATATTTGATACAAAACATACCTTGACTCACTTTACATAATCACTAGACATTAGTCTGTGAGACTAACAATTCGCCAAATCTCCAGAAGTAAGATGCGTGCTTACGTAATGCATGCACACAGGGTACTAAAACACCAAATAAGGAAGGTACTGAGCGCGGCAGGGGGGGGTAGTTTCGGGAACATACCAAAACAGCGAATGCGCGGGAACCGTGTCGCCTGTGAGACTAATATGTAGTGATCTAGGGTTAAAAAAGAAAAAATGAATTAAAAATGAATTTATTTATTTATGAAATTAAATTGTTAATTGAATTATTAATAAGTGGAATAAAATAAAGGCTGTCCTTTGGCAGCCTGTACGCGACGAAGGGTGGAGAGAGACTGAAGCATTTAATTAGAATGAAATATAGTGTTACATTGTATAATCCTACCTAGGGGTTTAGTAAATAAAACAAGAAGGTTGGTTTCTTAACTTGTATTTTTATTATTGCTTTTGAGTTGTTGAAGTTAGTTGGAACTTAAATATAGAAATAGTGCAACGGCTTAGCTAGGGTAGAGCACAGATTCAGGGGTAGTAGGTGTGGATACCGTACTATATACCTACTGGGTTTCCCTGAGATGAAAATTGCAAATTGCTGAGAATTTAATAAAGTTGAATTATTATATTATAGAATGTTGAATTAGAATAAAATTGATTTGAAATTTAATGGTCAAAATAAGAGGAAATGATTAAAAATGTGTGTTGGAATTAATAATTGATTAGTTAAGGAATGACGGTAAGTACTAGGTATTTAACTAGAGAAGAGGGCGCCAACCGTAGAGTTTCAGCTACAGTACTGATTTAATAATAATTAAGTTGAATTCACCCCACCTAACCGAATGAGAGGTTTACCGGCCAGTAGCCTCCAGGCTTGGAAAATAGCGTTATGCTCCAACGGGACAGCAGC
Source organism: Hylaea fasciaria (assembly GCA_905147375.1). NCBI lineage: Eukaryota > Metazoa > Arthropoda > Insecta > Lepidoptera > Geometridae > Hylaea > Hylaea fasciaria. The sequence goes on along the minus strand of LR990211.1, from coordinate 7,985,429 downwards.
GCAGAACCACAACCAGCAGAGGAAGTAGATCACGGGGTGACACCGGAATAAAAGAAAAAAAACCCCCTGTAATTGAGAGAAAACTCCAATTACAGACTAATATTGTAAACAGTTCCAACGGAACGTTGTAGAACATGTGGTTAATTTGAAGAAAAAACAAGTTTTACGGAACAATAAGGCTTGAAATTAATAGAATAAGTAGGTTGCACCTTTGTGAACGTTTTGTAATGGTAGGAAACATGTTTAGAATTGGAAATTGACTTATTCTAGAAGAATTTAAGTTTTGACTAAAATAATTTTATTTCACAAAAATAACTAATATTGTTTAGATGAATTCCTACTAAGTACTGAGGATGAGCATACCTGAGGTTTAATCCAGGGGGCTTGAATGGTAGTAAAAACAAAGTAGAAAATTCTAGCACATCGTGCTCACGCGCCGCAATAGGTAGGGACGCAATTCAGTCGCCAATCTGGAATATTTGTTTGGTTAAACACTTGGCCTAGTGCACATGCACTCAAAGACAGTCTTTTCACAACAAACTTACCAAATTTGAGATATAAAAGACACGTACTGCGTGGAAGCAGCTTCCGTGTAAAATTATAGTTGTAAAAATGGCCGAATGCAGTGTGAATTCTTGCAGTGAAAAAAAAATGCATTCGAGGGTTGCCTGCTTTAGCAAAAATATGCTGAAAGCGGGTGAAATATCGCCACCGTAGGAGCGAAAATAGAAGAATAATTAGGTTGAAATTAGAGAATGGTGAGACTAAATAATAACTACAATTTGGACAAAAAAAGTTAGCAAAAACATTTAGTTTGTTTATTGGAAACCAACGCCGCAACAGGAACGAAATTAGAAAAAGAAGTTAAATCGAAGGAACTGTGTGACCAAAACAATACCTGCAATTTAGATAAAACGATATTGAAACTAATAGGCTTACTTATTGTTAAAATATTTAGAACTTCTACGCGATTATCCGAAACATCTAGCTTAAAATAAATTTGTAGCTGTCAACACTAACGCTCGCAGCCACGAAACGTTCTGTTTCGCGCAGAGTTGCGTTCCATTTCAAGTTATTGAACAAATTTAAATGATAAATAAAGAAAATAATAAAACCCAAATTTATACGTTACAATGACCCCCCCACTTAGAAGAATTTTGCGACCAAAATCGCAAAATTCAAGCTGGTCCTCCAGCTTTTGCAGCTTGGAGTGCTTGAAAAAAAAAAAAAAAAATACGTTAGATACCTACGCAACTCAAAAGTAAAAAGAAAACACAAGTCAGAGAATTAATGTCTAACATGCATCGAAAATGCAAACCAAAGGCAGCAGTCAAAACATACAATCAAAGTAGAACAGATCAGAACCCAAGGGGCTAAATCAAAGACTTTAGGTAGGCACCTACAAAACAAATAAAAGTTTTGAACGAAATAGTAAACAGCTATGAGATAACTACGCTATCAACGCGCAGCACTCGGATACCGAAGACAATACACTTATTACTAAAACAGACCTAATATGAGATTACTCCGCTATCAACGCGTCGCACTCGAATGGTAGGGACCAAAAACACCAACTGAACGAGACAAACGAAATTTTGACAAGCATTTTGGAATGAGGCTTTTTGTATGGGTTTCCAAAAAACCGCCCAGGCAATGGCTTATTTTTTGTAGGAGTTACCGAATCCGCTCCCCTTTGCTTAAAAACAGAAATCCGAAAAACATAAACAATTTATGTAGGTCAAGCACACAAAAGTACAGTCGACTACATAAATCGGTAAACGAACAAAATACTTAAAAATAAACTAAATAGGTAGGTAACCCACAAAATATATACAGTATGATACAAGTAAGTAGTACTCTTTCTTATAGACAACTCAATCCATGAAATAAACAATCCGCCAGGACCTGACGAAACAAACCTTGTAAAACCTCTCCCGTCCGGGCTCCACCAATACATACACACGCATGTATCGCCTTAACTTGTCATTCTTACGGTAAAACACACCAAAATTTAACCAACTGCCAGGACATGATGTTACAAACTATATATTCCCTTCCCGTCCGGGCTCCGTTCATGAATGACTGTAAAAATATACGCCTCATCCAAAGTCGAACCCACACAAGACCCAATACAGATAAAAACTAGAACAACAATAGAAGCAAAACAAAGTTTAGCTAGTAGGTAGAACACCGTCCGAACCATCACCCTTCAAATACTGAATGTGCCAAGCACCCAAGTGCTTGCCAGTGCTGCAACTTTCTAACTCGTACACCAAAGGCGAACGCCTAGCAACTACACGACACTTTTCATATTTAGGAGCAAGTTTAGCCATAAAGAACTTACTGGCGTCGCTTTGAGGAAAGGTCTTTTTCCAAACAATGTCACCGACATTGTACTCACATGCGCGACGTCCCTTATCATAATAAACGGCGCTTTTAAGGTGAGCCTTAGCGATAGCTTCTTCTACCTTTACGAAAATGTCACGCAGAACACCTAACTTAGAAATGTAGTCGTCACGCGAAGCACAAATAAGGTCTCCTGGAGACGCGCGGGCCGAACCATAGAATTTACCACTAGGAATGGCTTCACGGCCGTGAACAAGAGAAAAAGGTGTAAAACGTGTCGTTTCATTGACAGCGGTGTTCAACGCGAACTGAACTTTAGATAAAGTGGTATCCCACGAGCGATGGTCATCCTTTACAAGAATAGAGATAGCAACAACAATCGTTTTATTGTAGCGTTCGACTGTATTGACCTGCGGACAATAACGAGGGGTAAAATGTATTTGAGGTATATTGTACTTCTGAAACAAGGACTTGAGCTCACTACCAGTGAATTGCGTGCCATTATCCGCAACCACTGTACGAGGTACACCATGGGTCAGAAACACACCATTCTCCAAACATTGGGAAATAGACTTGCCGATTGCTCTCCGAAGGGGAAACAACAAGCAATATTTGGAGAAACAACAGACGACAACTAACAAAAAGGTGAAACCTGATCTAGAGCGCGGCAAGGGCCCAACTAGATCAATACTTATGGTTTCGAAAGGACGAGAACAAACCTTCGGATCTCCCATGAGACCTTTAGGTGGCTCCTGAGAATGTTTGTAAGCAGAGCAAGTATCGCACGCATTAACAAGGTTAATCACGTCCTGATACATCCTCGGCCAATAGTAACGCAAGGCAACTTGCTTAAAAGTTTTAAAAATACCGAAATGTGGTGCCGTATCCCTACAATGACAAAACTCAAGAACTTCGGAACGTTTATATGAAGGAACAACTTCCTTCCAATCAAACTCACTTGATAAACCGAATTTGTTTTTAGAATACCTACATAATTTACCATCAATGATAGAATAATTTGGACAGGCTTTAGGAGATTTAGTACACTTGGCCAATAATCTGTCAAACCAAAAGTCACGGGGTAAGGGGTCAGGAGGAGGATCAATAGTAAGAATGGGAACTGCGCGCGAAAGCGCGTCAGGAACCACATTATCTTTGCCTTTACGGTGTTCAATTACAAAATCGTACGGCGACAAGCGACATCCCCATCTAGCGAGACGTCCGGTTGGATTAGACAAATTAAAAAACCACTTAAGACTTGAATGGTCTGTAATAACTTTAAATTGAGGACCTCCTTCCAAGTACGGGCGAAAATGTTCAACGGAAAAAACTACAGCAAGCGCTTCTCTCTCGGTGGCGGAATAATTTCGTTCAGCCCTATTCAATGACCGACTAGCATACGCGATGGGGTGTTCTAGACCGTCCTCAAGAACTTGAGTTAAGGTTCCTCCAATGCCGTAGCCAGAAGCATCGCAATGAACAGAAAAGGGCTTAGAAAAGTCTGGGCACGCCAAGATCGGAGCCGACACTAAAGCTGTCTTCAACTCGGTAAACGACTGCTCAGCCTCTTGAGTCCAAAGGAACGGAGGAGCATTCTTACGAGTGGAAGTAAGCTTATTTAGTGGAGCCGCGATAGAACTGAAGTCACGTATGAACCGACGATAGTACGACGCGGTACCCAAGAAAGATTTTACTTCTTTCCGGGTGGAAGGTGTTGGGAAGTCAACAATAGCCTGAACCTTATTAGGATCAGTTCGAAGCCCTCGTTCGTCAACGACATAACCTAGGTACTTCAACTCCCTACGAAAAAATTGACACTTCGACAAATTAATAGATAAATTACCAAAATTCAAACGTTCCAAAACTTGAGACAGCAACGAAATGTGCTCATCAAAGTCACTACTAACAATAATGATATCGTCTAAATAAACGAAAACCCTATCACCAAATTCGGGACCGAACAACTTATCCATGAGTCTCTGCTGCGTAGCAGGAGCTGAGGTCAAGCCGTAACACATGACCTTGTAATGGAAGAGGCCACGCCCAGGTACGGTAAATGCTGTCTTCTCGCGCGACGCAGGATCCAAAGGAATCTGCCAAAAAGCGCTCTTAAGATCAATAGAACTCAAAAATTTAGCGTCCCTAAGTTGATCAAGGATTCGAGAAATATAGGGTAGTGGGTACGCATCATGTTTACTCACAGAGTTCAACTTACGACTGTCGATGCAAAAGCGGAGCTCACCGTTTGACTTGGGAGTGAACAGGGTAGGGTTGTTCCAAGCACTGCTGCTAGGCTCGACGACATCTTGCTCAAGCATCTCGTCCAACTGTCTGTTCAGCTCTTTCAACCTCTCGGGAGACATCGGGTAGTAACGCTGTTTGATCGGAGGAGAATCTCCAGTATCAATGATGTGAGTAAGAAGAGGCGTACGGCCCAAGCCTTTATTTTTAAAAGAAATAGACTCGAATCTATTTACCATATTTTCAGCAACAAGACGTTGATCAGCAGGCAACTGATCAAACGGTTGTAAAAAACGAATTTCGGATACAGCGTTAGCCTCCGAGATATTAACAAAAAAATCTTTATTAGTGAAGATTTTTGGAGCAAGGTCAAAAGCTCTCCAAAAATCTACACCTAAAACAAGTGAAGGAGATACGTCGGGTACCACATACAGTTTAATAACACGAGTTAAATTATCAAATTTGATTGGCAACATGAAAAAACCTACGACAGAAGCACGGGAATTCGTCGCAGAAGTGATGTGGGAAATATCATCACTGCGATGAAGGGTAGCTCCCGCCTCCAAGAACAAATTACATCCGTTGGCCCCCAAAATGGAAATGGTAGCACCAGAATCCAAAAGGCCACACAAAGTATGGTTGAGAATCTCAACACGAAGAAAAGGACGATTATCATGAGAATCACGAACCGTCGAGACAGTTCTGTAAGTCGAAAAGAAAAAATTTAACTGTTTTAAATAGTTCTGCCAATCGGCTTTATCAAAATTAGAAGAATTATCTCGATGGTTCAGGCCAATTAGTTTTTTGTATCATTTGCTTTTGCTTGAGGTGAAACCGGTGGTGAAGGTTTGCAAACCGGACACTTAGCCGCAGTAAAACCTTGTTTACCGCAACGGAAACAAACAATAGCGGTAGATGTACATTCGGAGAGACTGTGAGAGTCGACACGACAGCGGGCACAAAACTTATCTACAGCAGCAACAGCATGGACTTTGGGTTTAGCAGTTTTGCATGACAAGTCAGGTGCTAAGCATCCATGGGGTGGTTTAGGAGGCTCGACGAAAGTCTGCGCACGGTGCTTACCACACTCTATCATCCTGCACAGCTTCTTTAGTTGTTTCAACGACGTGATCTCCGTGGTACACAAAGGAACTGAGTACTCCGGCCTTATGTTTTGGAAAACGATGTCAAACCTTTCCTTCTCCGATACAATATACGATAGGCGGCTGAAATAATTCAGCATTACAGCAACGTATGCCACGATGTTCTCGTTAGGACCCTGCGTACGTAAACGAATTTCCTGCATGAGACGGCGATCAAAGTCATAGGGCAAGTATTCATCAAGCAAGCTTTGCTTGAGCTCAGGCCAACTGTTTACCTCGGAGCGGATGCTACGGTACCAACATAAGACGTCGCCTTCAAAAATTTCCGCGGCGGAAGTCAGTAGCAGCTGTTCGGTTATACCGCGCGAGGCGCACAACTCGTCTAAACGCTGAAGGAAAACACGCACACATGAAGAACCATTGAACTTTAAGTTAAGAGATGAAACCATTTGGTATCTTTTGCTTGGGGTCGCAGACGCGGGAGAAACATTTGGGGTTGGATCTACATAGACATCAGAGACGCTAGATTTGAATATCGACATCAAGTTGTCCAATTTTGATAAAATTTTGTTTAAGTCAGTTGTCAACTCCGAGTGAGTCGACCTATCAATAACATCTTCAGGATCCAAGCGCGTAAGGCGGTGATATAAGTGGTGTGCTAGCGCCTGAATGCGCGTAAGATTTTTTAAAGTTGGGCTAGCCGCTTCTTTTAAAAGTTCAGAAAGCTCTTTGAGCTTTATTTTGATCGAGAGCAGCTCATCGGACACCTTCCCTTCGAAAGAAACGATGGAGTCTGAAGGTACTTCTTTAGCCAAAGATCGAATTTGTACTCTCAAAGAAGAAACATCGGCGGCAGGCACAGCATCCCTAATACGAACCTCATGAACGAGTTCATCTTTGTGCAACGCTTGGAACGCAATTACGCGTTCTTCCATTGTGAAAAAACCACAGAAAAAAAATTTTGTATACCGAAAAAGATAAAAAAAGGTAAGTTCGAAAGTAAAAGGTTTATCCAATAGGTAAGTACCAATAAACACGCGAGTATGTAAAAATACTCGATACTGAACAAGAAAGTTAATAAAAAAAAATCAAGTTACCAATTTTTGTGACTGACTGTACCAAAAAAATTTAAGTTTTGTTTTTGTTTAAAGAATTGAAAATAGCATAGGCAAACAAATTTAAAAGTAGTCTAAGTACGTTTGAGCAAATTATAACACCAATTTTGCAATTCACCTCAAGTTTACAACAAAAATATCTTGTAAACAAATTCTAAAAATAGAACCATCAAGTTTAGTTATACAAGTAAAACAGGGAGCAACTGCTCCAGGCACACAAATACACAGTTAATTAAATATTAGCAGGTTGGATAAGTAAAATAATAGCAACAAGTTTACACGGTTACTTATGTAAATAAACGGTAAGATAAGACACACAATTTTAATCAAGCAAAACAAAATGCAATTTTTTTTGTCACAGCTAAAATGACATGACAACCATCTCAAGGAAAGCCCCACACGTTGGGTAGCCACTGTTACATTGTATAATCCTACCTAGGGGTTTAGTAAATAAAACAAGAAGGTTGGTTTCTTAACTTGTATTTTTATTATTGCTTTTGAGTTGTTGAAGTTAGTTGGAACTTAAATATAGAAAAAGTGCAACGGCTTAGCTAGGGTAGAGCACAGATTCAGGGGTAGTAGGTGTGGATACCGTACTATATACCTACTGGGTTTCCCTGAGATGAAAATTGCAAATTGCTTAGAATCTAATAGAATTGAATTATTATATTATAGAATGTTGAATTAGAATAAAATTGATTTGAAATTTAATGGTCAAAATAAGAGGAAATGATTAAAAATGTGTGTTGGAATTAATAATTGATTAGTTAAGGAATGACGGTAAGTACTAGGTATTTAACTAGAGAAGAGGGCGCCAACCGTAGAGTTTCAGCTACAGTACTGATTTAATAATAATTAAGTTGAATTCACCCCACCTAACCGAATGAGAGGTTTACCGGCCAGTAGCCTCCAGGCTTGGAAAATAGCGTTATGCTCCAACGGGACAGCAGCGCAGAACCACAACCAGCAGAGGAAGTAGATCACGGGGTGACACCGGAATAAAAGAAAAAAAACCCCCTGTAATTGAGAGAAAACTCCAATTACAGACTAATATTGTAAACAGTTCCAACGGAACGTTGTAGAACATGTGGTTAATTTGAAGAAAAAACAAGTTTTACGGAACAATAAGGCTTGAAATTAATAGAATAAGTAGGTTGCACCTTTGTGAACGTTTTGTAATGGTAGGAAACATGTTTAGAATTGGAAATTGACTTATTCTAGAAGAATTTAAGTTTTGACTAAAATAATTTTATTTCACAAAAATAACTAATATTGTTTAGATGAATTCCTACTAAGTACTGAGGATGAGCATACCTGAGGTTTAATCCAGGGGGCTTGAATGGTAGTAAAAACAAAGTAGAAAATTCTAGCACATCGTGCTCACGCGCCGCAATAGGTAGGGACGCAATTCAGTCGCCAATCTGGAATATTTGTTTGGTTAAACACTTGGCCTAGTGCACATGCACTCAAAGACAGTCTTTTCACAACAAACTTACCAAATTTGAGATATAAAAGACACGTACTGCGTGGAAGCAGCTTCCGTGTAAAATTATAGTTGTAAAAATGGCCGAATGCAGTGTGAATTCTTGCAGTGAAAAAAAAATGCATTCGAGGGTTGCCTGCTTTAGCAAAAATATGCTGAAAGCGGGTGAAATATCGCCACCGTAGGAGCGAAAATAGAAGAATAATTAGGTTGAAATTAGAGAATGGTGAGACTAAATAATAACTACAATTTGGACAAAAAAAGTTAGCAAAAACATTTAGTTTGTTTATTGGAAACCAACGCCGCAACAGGAACTAAATTAGAAAAAGAAGTTAAATCGAAGGAACGGTGTGACCAAAACAATACCTGCAATTTAGATAAAACGATATTGAAACTAATAGGCTTACTTATTGTTAAAATATTTAGAACTTCTACGCGATTATCCGAAACATCTAGCTTAAAATAAATTTGTAGCTGTCAACACTAACGCTCGCAGCCACGAAACGTTCTGTTTCGCGCAGAGTTGCGTTCCATTTCAAGTTATTGAACAAATTTAAATGATAAATAAAGAAAATAATAAAACCCAAATTTATACGTTACAATAGATACAGAAACAAAAGGGCTGATTAGGCACTTATGGTGCACTAATGCTAACAAGGGTAAGGTATAACAACCCCCCGCAGAAGACTAAACTTCAGGGTTGAATGAACCACTGAAGTTTATAATAAAACATAAAAGTTCATAGAGTGCAATATTTAATCATTTTATTATTTATTTATTAAGCTTTTGAATTATTTATTAATCAAGTTATAATTTATTTAATTTTGTATAATATGGCTATAATTCTTAAGAATTGAATAGAATAATAAACTCTATATGAGTTAGAAACAAATAGAAAAGTTGAAATGTATCTAGGAAATCTCTCTAAGGCGAGGCAAAGAGACAGGGACGCTGAGTTCGATTTCAGATTGTGACTCCGAAGGTCGACGGGAGTTTTGTCTGGGTTGCGCGGTTTGTATAATATATTGAGACTGCTGCCGGACTTGACATGTTTATAAAACTTATAGGCTAGGAATACAACAATTAAAATTATAATAAACGTTACAGTGTTTATCGCATAATGTGTCCCATATTTATCTAAAAACGATTCTTCGTTTAGAATTTCGTCTGTACTATCTATTAGATTTTGTAATAACTTTTTATTGAAACTTAAATTTTCCAAATTAATATTTTCTACTTTAATAGGAGACACATTAGACGTTATCTTCCTCATTTTGGAAGGACTACAACAAGATTCATTTAGAAGATTAAAATCGGTGTTAATAACCGTGAGGCTAACATTACCATAATTAAATTTAGGAACTAATCTAGTGCTTTTACTAAAAGCTGAACAATAAACAGGCAAAGTTAGTATTCCGGTGCCCAGAATATTAAAGTTATACACTTTAGAGTGTTCACATTCTATTGTTAATTTTATAGGTTCCGATTGAACATAGATCCATTTATTTTGGCGCATAGCATTCCAAATATTTACGTGTCCAAATATTGTTTTAGTTTCACACTGCACTGGTAGGGACCTAACCACACGCGTTATCAGTTCACTCTCGCAGGTGGGATTCTCGGTAGTCGATAACACACTGGGAATGTCACAGATGTAACTTTCAGGGTTGGCACTTTCACACTCGTCTAATTTATTTAACATACAATAACGCGTTTTGTCTTTGGTCATTGCTATAAATGTACTGCTAGGTATAATGAGGCTATAAGTATTCGGTTTTACAATATCATGCGGAATGGGTAATGGTAAGTTCCGGTATACGGAATATTCTTCCGGATTTACAAGTGGTACCTTCAAAACAAATACTATCTTACCGTTATAATAATAACTAATTACTCGCGAAATACTTAAAATAACAAACATGTTTCTTAATTCTAAACCTACCGGTAATCTGACACTAGTGGACAGATGCAGGTGGTTGTCGGCGAGCTCTCTGTATAGCTGCATAGGCGTTATCACCGAAGGATGTATAATGTTTACGCTACTGAGAAGCACGGCGTTTGTTATGTCTTCTAATTGGAATGAAATTGCAAGAATTGCAGTTTCAAGACGATTAAGGATGCTGCCCATTTTATTATTAATTATTAGTCTATTTGAAATAAAAGTAACATTTTTCAAGTTTGCAGAGAGTTCGTCGATAGCCAGATTTAAATTAGCTTCATTCATATTTATTTTATGAATGGTTTGGTTAAAGTCAGATAGAGTTGAGGACGTAATTAAAATGTTTTGCTTAATGAGTGAAGCTAGTTTTTTCTCATTGTTTTGCAAAGAGTTCATGACCTTGTCGTATTTAATGGCGTCATCTTCATCTAAGGTTCCGAAAACGGTTTTCAAGATAGAGCCGCCTGCGCCGATCCAAGCGGATCGTTTAGTTCTATCGTCGATCAGATGAGAAATCGAATCGAATTCCCTGACAAGGTCTTGATATCGGACCGATAAAGGTTCAACCATGTCGTAGCATTCGGAATGCTCTAAAATATCTATTTGCCTACATAAAAACTTATAGGTACCTAAAACTAAATTAATATTATTTATATGTGGTTGGATATGAGAAATATCAATGGGAATTATGATGTTTAGGTTCCCATCTCTAACTTTCATTTTTCCCACATACTCGGAATATAATCCGGATCCATTCTGAATGGGCTGAACAAAGTCTGGGCTTGCTCCAGCGATAGTACTGAAACAAACAAACAAAATTTCAGATATTTATTTTATTTTGTTTTAAGTATATATATTTTAATTTATAGGTAAGTTAATTATATTTTCAAGGAGGATTATAATCAGCAGGTTTGATCTCATCAAAGTGGTGATTTATGTGCCGTCTGTTTATAAGTAGGGACGCTGTATTGTTATTATTGACCTTCACAATTTTATACGGGCCTTTCCAAATGGGAGATAAGGCTTTTCTGAGCCGAAGGTGATTTTTTAAATAGACGAAATCGCCAACTTTATACCGGATGCGACGAGTATGAGTATCATACCGCGTCTTAGATTTTTCTTTTGAGTTTCCTATATTTTCGATTGCTTTCTCACGGGAAAGTTTGAGACGATGGTTTAACATTTTCAGGTAATCGGGATAAGTAGGATCTAGAGTATCTTCGAAAATAGAATCAGGGAGAAATGGTTTGTGACCAAACAGAAGCTCGTAAGGGCTGAAGTTGGTCGTGGAATGCACGCTTGTATTGTAAGTAAGCATTGCGGTATATACGTATCTAGGCCAGTTTTCTTGATTAGAATCTACGAAAGATTTAAGGTATTCTTTTAAGGTGGAGTGACTGCGCTCGAGTGCACCTTGTGTCTGAGGGTGATAAGGAGAACACCAAAGTTGCTTAATTTTCAAAAATTCGCATGTTCTTTTAAAAAGGTCGGCTGTGAAATTAGTTCCTTGGTCGGTTAGAATTGTTTTCGGAATGCCATATAGCGATATGAAATGTACAAGGCATTCCATGGTTTCTTCAGCTGTGACTGAACGGATCGGGTAAGCTACAGAATACTTCGTCAAGTCATCTTGAAGGGTTAATATGTACTTTATTTTGGCTGTACCGGATTCCGGTAGAGGTCCAACAATATCTAGCTACACGTTGGAAAGGACTTGTAGACGTAGTGGTGATTTGCATTGGTGCTTTATTAGTTTGCCTAAGAGCTTTATTTTGCTGGCAAAGAGTGCACTTTTTAACGTAATTCTCTATTTCGGTTCTCATACCTTTCCAATAAAATCGTTCTTGAATTCGTTTTAACATCCTAGTCGAACCTAGGTGTCCTGCGATAGGTATGTCGTGGTTTTCGCGCAATATCTTTTTAATTTCGTTTAGAGTTGGATAGATTATTTTATTGTGATAAATGTTAACAGTTATTCCAGTGTTGTGGAAAAGATAGTTAAGCATATTATAGATTTTAATGAATGAAAGTTTCTCGAAAGGACTTTTGAAATCAGAAATTGCAATTTCATTGCAGCCTTGCGTTACGACGAGTTCATTCCTTATTAACTTTAACGTTTTGAAGATGTCTTGATAAGAACTTTCGTCAAAATGATGAACTTTGGTGAAAGCTAAGAATACGATTTTGTTGTTTAAGTTCTGCTTTTGGAATGAATAGAGTTCTCTCTCAAGTTCTACAAATTCTTCTGAATTTTCTGAGTTTGACAATATTTCAGGAATGTACGGATTGGCTTCATCTAAGTCTATCGACGTTGGAATAATTATTGTTTTGCAGGATGTCTTCATTAGAGCTTCGTTATGTTCTAATAGATTAGTGTTATAATTATTAGGTTTAGCTATCTCCTTTAAAAAGGAGAAATAATCATGGTCATTCAGAGTTTCAGGGATTAGAGAAGGAATAGCAGTGACTTCAGGTAAGATATCACTATTTTCAGGAATGTTTTCCACTAAAGGGGCAGATTCAGGTAAATTTATTTGATTTTCAGGATAATTTTCCACGAGTGGTGCAGGTTCAGGTAAGATTATTTGATTTTCAGGAGTAGGAGGATTAAGTGGACTGAAATCAATACCCAGGTTGTCATCATAGGGACTAATGTCCAAAGGACCGAGGTCGATTAAAGGCTCTTCTGAAGTGCCTGGTACAACGGGATTGACTGGGAATCGAGAAAGGGCATCAGCTGCATTATTGAGCTTTCCTTTTCGGTATAGAATCTCATAGTCATATTCCTCTAGTTTTAATCTCCATCTTTGGAGTTTGCTACTTGGATCCCTGTGATTGAAAAGCCATTTGAGTGGTCGGTGATCACTAATGATCTGAAATTTGTTACCGTAAAGGTAAGGACGGAAAGTTTGACATCCGAATAAGACCGCTAACAATTCCTTTTCGGTTGTGCTGTAATTGGTTTCGCTTTTATTAAGTGTACGTGATGCGTAAGCAATTGGTTTGTCTTTGCCGACAGGGCCTTGAGAAAGGACGGCGCCTATGGCGTAATTAGAAGCATCACAGGTGAGCACGAATGGTTGGGTAAAATCAGGATAAATAAGAAGAGGAGCAGTAGTCAACTTGTTTTTAAGGTTATCAAACGCTACTTGCTGCTGATTTTCCCAATTGAAAGGGACGTCTTTCTTCAGAAGGTTAGTAAGAGGTTTCGCGGTTTTGGAGAAATCGGGAATAAAGCGTCGAATATAAGACACGAGTCCAAGGAAGGATTTAATATCTTTCGGTGTCTTTGGAATTGGAAATTGAGTTACCGCTTTTACTTTATCAGGATTAGGTTTCACGCCTTCTTCTGTAATAACGTGGCCAAGGTATCCAACTTCACGTCGGAGAAACTCACACTTGTCAGGCTGTAGTTTCAAGTTGAATTGTCGTAGTTTTTGGAAGATGGCCACAAGGTTATTTACTTGGGAATTGAGATCGTGCCCATAGCACACAACGTCATCTAAATAAACGTAGCAACGGATGCCTTGGAGGCCGGATAGAGCTGTATTCATCAGCCTTTGAAAGGTCGCAGGGGCATTTTTCGGGTCATTCCCAGTTGTCACCCGCCTCCATGTCCCCAGTGGTGACAACTGGGCATGATTTTTAAAATGTGTCCCTATTGTCACCACTGGTGACGTCCCACTGCTGACAAATGGGAATTGTTTTAAAGTGCGTGCCATTTGTCACCACTGGTGACAAATGGCACTTGTTTCTAAAGCGGGTCCCATATGTCACCCTACAATTTAATACTCTATCTACCTACTTAAAATGTTTCAATATTGTTTTCTAAATGTTCAATCATACCATTTTATACAATAACAAGCTGGCCCGGTAGACGTTATCCTATCAACTTCAAGCCATTTCCAAAATGTACGAGAAAATTTATGATCCATATTTATCTCTTTTCCGTAATTTTCTCTCATGTTTTAATAGTTATCTGTTATTCGGAACACAGACAAATCCAATTAAAGCAAGTCATTAAAATCGGTCCAGCCGGTCATGAGTTATAAATGGTGTACCTACATATAAGTAATACGATTTTGTTTTGTACCTAAATATGAATAAACATAATAATTGACTTTATAAAATTAAATCTAATGCGTTCATGCTCCCTAATTTCTAATATTAATTTCACAGTTTAATCGGTATATTACTCTCAATAATAAAATAGACTTGAAATAAATGTAAATGTTCTTATCATATTATTATTATCAACGTTTCATCACAACGTTAATCAAAATTCCTAGAAAGTAGTTGTGCAGGGGAGAGAGAGAGTTGCGCCAAAATCTACCTGTCCTTTACATAAACCGGTTTCGTCTAGTGCGAAAATAATAGGAATTGCCCTTTGTGACGACCGCTTAGGGTCCGTTCACTCAGACCGGCTCGGAGGAAGGCATAATATTTTAGTCACGTTTAAAACAGCTTTTAATTATTGTGATATGGTTTATTTTTACATGTCACTTCTTTTATTATTGAGCTTGTCACAAAGGGCAATTCCTATTATTTTTGCACTAGACGAAACCGGTTTATGTAAAGGACAGGTAGATTTTGGCGCAACTCTCTCTCTCCCCTGCACAACTACTTTCTAGGAATTTTGATTAACGTTGTGATGAAACGTTGATAATAATATGATAAGAACATTTACATTTATTTCAAGTCTATTTTATTATTGAGAGTAATATACCGATTAAACTGTGAAATTAATATTAGAAATTAGGGAGCATGAACGCATTAGATTTAATTTTATAAAGTCAATTATTATGTTTATTCATATTTAGGTACAAAACAAAATCGTATTAGTTATATGTAGGTACACCATTTATAACTCATGACCGGCTGGACAGATTTTCATGACTTGCTTTAATTGGATTTGTCTGTGTTCCGAATAACAGATAACTATTAAAACATGAGAGAAAATTACGGAAAAGAGATAAATAATATGGATCATAAATTTTCTCGTACATTTTGGAAATGGCTTGAAGTTGATAGGATAACGTCTACCGGGCCAGCTTGTTATTGTATAAAATGGTATGATTGAACATTTAGAAAACAATATTGAAACATTTTAAGTAGGTAGAGTATTAAATTGTAGGGTGACATATGGGACCCGCTTTAGAAACAAGTGCCATTTGTCACCAGTGGGGACGTCACCAGTGGTGACAAATGGCACGCACTTTAAAACAATTCCCATTTGTCAGCAGTGGGACGTCACCAGTGGTGACAATAGGGACACATTTTAAAAATCATGCCCAGTTGTCACCACTGGGGACATGGAGGCGGGTGACAACTGGGAATGACCCCATTTTTCAGCCCAAATGGCATCCGCGTGAATTGGAAGTGTCCCTCGGGGACATTGAAGGCCGTTTTGGATTTGTCGGCTTCATTTAAAGGAATTTGATGGAACCCGGAAGCTAGGTCCAAGGTCGAGAAGTATTTACTGTTCCCTAGCTGATCTAAGATCTCTGTGATTTGAGGAAGAGGGTAAGTATCACCGATTGTGACGTCGTTTAGCTTCCGGTAATCTATTACGACTCTCCACTTTTGAACGTTTGAGGCATCAAGCTTTTTAGGTACTACCCATATAGGGGAGGACCAGGGGGAGTCGGAAGGTTCAATGATATTTTGGTCTAGCATTTGTTCGATTTGATTTTTAACCTCTCTTTTATGAATTTCAGGAAATCGATATGATTTTGTGTGAATGGGGATATCAGTAGTAGTTTTTATCTCGTGTTTCAGGGCATTGGTACAAGTAAGATATTCCCCGGGTAGATGAAAAACATCGGACAAATCAGAGCACACCTGATAAAGAGCTTCTTTCTCTTCTTTATTAAGGTGGGAAACACGCAAGTGATTTAGAACTTCTTCTGTACGTTTGAAAGTATCTCTTGGGATCGTAGCATTCACACTATTTACAGGATACAGAGTCTGAGGAGTTTCCTTGAATACAGAGGGGTCAACGGAGGTAAGTTTTAGATTTAGCGCTGACTTTAGAGTTACAGGTTCATCGGAAGTATTGATTACGGATATATTAATCCTATTATTTTCTTTGACCCGAACAAAACAATTTGCAATCAGTAGGTCAGTGGACGGACTTTGATCGAGTACTAGGCCTTCTTTTATGCCTGGATTTTGAACTGAACATTCGATGATAGCTTCGGTTCTAGCGGGTATGATATATGTCGGATCACAGAAATAGAGTTTGAGGCATGTCTTGCCGAGACGAAGGACATTGTCGTTGTAATCAATGTTACAACTATGAGCATTTAGCAGGTCCGTGCCTATGATTCCGTCATAGGGGAGGTGTATTTTGACGATCACGTGAAATTTGTGAGACACGTTGGATTTTGGAAGACACATATTTAATTGGAAATGACCTGAAGTTTGGACGGATTCTTCCGAAGAGTCGATACCTTTTAGGTGGATAACTTCTTTAATTAGTTTGGGACGATTTTGTAAACATGATTGTTTTATGAGGCTGACAGATGAACCTGAATCTACTAGCAAGGATAATGGAATGTCTGATACAGAGGAGTCAACTAGAACGTGTGGTAATAGCATCTTCGCGGGATCATTCGTGATTTCAAAGACATTAGAGTTAGATTTTTCTAATCTAGAACGAGTAGTTTCGTTGGGCCTTAGCATATCCACATTATTACGTGGCTTCTTGGATTTAGAAATGGATTCAGAATTTTCTGTGTGTGGCAGGTCACCATGACGGCGTTGCTGCTCGGATTTAGAAATTGAATTAGATTTCGATTGTGGCAGGTCACCGTTACGGCGTTGCTGCTCGGATTCAGGAATCGGTTTAGTAGTTTTTGACTGTGGCAGGTCACCGCTGTGGCGTTGCTGCACGGATTTAGTAGATTTTGATTGTGGCAGGTCACCATTGTGGCGTTGCTGCACGGATTTAGAGCTTTGCGATTGTGGCAGGTCAACATAACGTTGCTGCTTGCGTTTAAGGATTGGTTCAGAGACAGATTTAGTAACTTTAGGCTTGCAATCATGTAACGAAGCTAGCGATTTAAAGTTCTCTGAGGCAAGGTTATGACTGCCATGTAGCGGAGTCGCCTTGGATTTAGAAAAATATGTTTTTGACGCAAAGGTGTCGGATTTAGAAAGGTGAAGTCCCGCACGACACCGGGACGAGACGTTTATTCGTTTTTTGAATCAGTATCTAATTCGTCATGACCTTCGTCATCTTGGGGCTCATCGACTGACGGGTCGGAAATGAAATGCACACGTGAGAATTGATTTTGCTGTGGTTTAAAACCTGAACCAGATGGTCGTTGCTGGTCAGTGTTACGGAAGCGGTTATTATTATACTCGCGTTTGCGACAGTTTTCGATCACGTGACCAACGGTTTTGCAGTAGCGGCAAAATAGTTTGTTTCCGCTATTAAAATTATTGCCATGCGAATTGGCGTCAGGACGTGGTCGAGGATCTCGATTACGATTAAAACCGTTAGATGAAGACGGCGTCATTTTCTTTGACATACTGTCTGAGATTTTCTCTTCCGCAACGGCAAAGTTTACAGCAATATTAAGGTTTTCAGGATTACGACATCTCACAATAGTTGCAATCTTAGGATTAAGCCCTGTGACAAATCTATGAAGGGCAAGGTCCTCCATGGCTGCGACTCGACCAGTCAGTTCTTGTTTACGCTTAGTCGGAATTGAAATATTAATCTCAGTGATTAATCTGGCTAAACACGTCTCCACTCTCAGTGAGAACTGATTGACCGTTTCGTTATGCAATTGTTTACACTCTTGTAATTCGGAAAGCAAATGCGCATAATGTTTTTTCTCACCAAATTGAGTCTTGAGAAAATCTTCTAATTGGTTAAAGTTCTCGAAATCTTTAATAGCACATGCAACTTGCGCTTTGCCTTCTAATTTACACAAAATTAGTTTGAACAGGATATCTTTCTGCCATGGGGCGGCTAAATTAATTGCATTTCTGCAATTAGTGATAAACGTGTTTAATTGTTCCCGGTTACCATCGAATTTGCTAATAAACTGTGTAAGGATATTTAATTCCACAGTTATTGGCGGTTCTTGGCTAACGGATCTCGAAGGATTTTTCTTTGAGGTTGATTCGAGATTTATGGCGGGCAAGGTCGCCATTTCAGTGGTCGAATCTTTCGGCATTTTGGACATAGAGAAAATAACAATTTAAATTAAATTAAATCGATAGAATTTGAACGTGATAGCCCTATTGAATTAAAACAATGACCAAAGACTCACAGTAGACAGAATGCGTAGGCGGGCGCGATAAGCTGCATTCTCGGGCGACGCGACGACAGGATGCCACGGCGTAATCTTGATTATCAAGGCTATGATTCGGAGTCTGGAACACGGAGCTCGGTGCTGGACGGGCTACAATCACAACTATCGGGGGTGATTGGGGCCTCTTACTGCACATGTAGAGCCAGACGATGCGGCGATGTCGCGATGATAGATGAGTCTCTCCCCTTGGAGAATGAATGTCTCAGGATACAGCGGAGAAAGAAAAGTATATTTCAGGATACGGCGACTTTTCTTTCAGGATACAGCGGAGAAAGTAAAGTATATTTCAGGATACGGCGACTTTTCTTTCAGGATTCAGCGATTTTCCCTTCAGGATACGTCGATGTTTCAGGACGCGGTTGGTAATGTTTATTAAACCTCTTATTTCCACTTATAACTTCACGGATTTTCACTTATATTGAGTTCCAAAGCTTTTGGAACACAGAGACGGACCAGGGAACCTGTTGATCCCTTTTACGCTGCCACCATTTATGTTACGCGGGTTTGGAAGATCGCGTTTTTAAAAAAGAAAAAATGAATTAAAAATGAATTTATTTATTTATGAAATTAAATTGTTAATTGAATTATTAATAAGTGGAATAAAATAAAGGCTGTCCTTTGGCAGCCTGTACGCGACGAAGGGTGGAGAGAGACTGAAGCATTTAATTAGAATGAAATATAGAGACAGAAACAAAAGGGCTGATTAGGCACTTATGGTGCACTAATGCTAACAAGGGTAAGGTATAACAGTACGATAGCACAATAGCGACTAAACCGACATGTGGTTCGGTGCGCCGTCCACACGATCGAATCGGTGCGGTACGCACCGCGTTCGATGTGCAAGCGCTCCGAACCAGCCGTACCGATATTAATAATAATAATGTCCGCCGGACCGTGCGCCACATGATCGTATTTGGTGCGGAGCACACCATGTTCGTGGTGCGCTCCGCACCAAGTTCGATCGTCTGTGACTACTTAAGTCTGAATCTCCTGATGATGTCATGGTGCTACGCCCACTGAAACTTGTCTCGTTACGGACTGAAGTAGTGCAAGGCGGGTTGGGTTCTTACGAGATTGTACAAAATGCCGATTGCAGCGAGCTCGTTGCGCATGCGCGGCGTGTTCGATGCGCGTCCGCCACGAATTCGCGGAGCGCCCGCTCCGCTTTGATAACGCTCGCAAACCGCTAGGGTGATAAAGCAGTTAGTTAATTACAACGAATTTCAATGTTGTGTTCTAGTTAATAAAACATAAATTGCTATGACTTAGCATATGCCATAGCACGCGGCCACTGTGCGATGGCCGCAAGAAATTTTTCGCGCCGTCTAACTACCTACTGCAATTATTCGTATCGGTAGTTGATATTGTAGGTGAAAGGTAATAAATTTGTCCAAACAACGCTATGAATTCGTGTTCAAATTTACTGAAAATTCAAAACTATTGCTTCTCTAAGTTAATAAGTGTGGTGTCGTACCTCATACGTATAATTATGTATAGATAGTAAGATTTTTTTATAATTTAGCGATAAGTTTATGTAAGTACCTATAGGATAAATAGTTATTTTTAGCGTTTATTATATTTATCCCAATTAGGTTAAGATATTATTGGATAATAAAAGCCCCATGATACAATCAAATAGTTTATTAGCAAGAAAAAGCATGATACGGAATTTTGCTGTGGAGTATAAGCACATGTAGTTTCCTGTATTATGCCATTTTCTTCATATAATGTTTTCAACTCTTCATTTACAAATTCTCTACCTCTATCTGTTCTTATTCTTATTACATTACTACCAATTCTCTTCATTCTTTTGATGTATTTAATGATGTAACCCTAGCTTCATCCTTTGATTTTAATAGATAAACTTCCATAAAAGGTCATCTATAATCGTTAAATAGTATTTTTCTCCATCTGTTGTTCGAGGTGTTATTGGTCCTCCAATATCACAATATATTCTGTCCTATTTTGCTTGTCCGTGGTGTTGGAGCTGGACTAAATGAACAACGAACTCATTTCGCTTCCATACAAATCTTTCTTTCGATAACGGTAATCCAAGTATTTTCATTCCTGCATAGTTCAAATGTCCCATTCTTCGATGCCACAGATTCATGTCTGCATCTTTTGAGATTAGTGCATTTTCTTTATTTAATTTCAGCTTCAATATATATAACTTTCCTATGCTTTGCTCTCCATTCTTACCTTTTGTTTGGTTATTATTGAGCGTTTACCTTCAAATGTTACTTTTATACCATTTTCATTTAACTTTAACACTGATATAAGATTGTGTGACAAATTTGACACCAAAAGTCAAAATACACTCTTTGATAGTGATCTTCACTCCTTCTTTAGATATTCCAGCTAAAGTTCCTTTCTTTTTGGCTGATAACATACTTCCATTTGCTACTTGTATTTTTATTTCTGTTATTTCTTCTGTTTGTCACATGTGTTTTGTATTTTTAATTTACCATATGATATGACGCTCCGGAATCTATGATGAACTCAATTTCATCATCGGAATCTTTAGCTGACATAGCATGTGAAGCAATTAATGACATGGTTTCATCTCTCACTTTTTCTTCTCCAATGTTTGCATTCCCAATCGCCCTTCTGTAATGGTTAGTACCACCTCTATTGCCTCTACCTCGTCTGTTGGTTTGACCTCTTTGGAATCGATACTGAATCGCTTTCTTTGGGCAATTACGAGCGAAATGATTAGGCTCACCGCAGTTATAGCATCTCAGTGAACTGCTTTGAAATACATACTCTTTGTGTGACGGTTGTCTTTCCGAACGAATACATGTGTAATTCTGTCTGTCAAATGTCAATTCGGCTTCCGCGCGAATATGAAAACTGTGTTTAGACTTTGGTAAAACTATTTTTAATGCTAAAATCATTCGATAATAAAATAAACCTACATAACATTATTAAAATAAGCATTTAAGTTGGAGAAAACTTTAAACCACGGAACTAAGGTCCTACCTACATTTCTTGTGTTGGTGCATAACTGGACCTACTTGCGTACTTTTCGCCTTTTTTCCTTTTTTTCGCTGTTGTCGTGTGAAGTATCTTCCTCCAGAAACTCAAAAAGCGCTAATTCCTCGTCACACATAGTGTTGATAAGAAGATTTTACCAAAACAATTTAATAAAAGCTACTCTAGCACACCCACAACTGAATAGTTTTCGTGGTGTTATTTTGACAGCTAAAACTTAACTTTAACTTATCACATTTACGTAAATTAATGTCATAGAAAGCACTGTCCTGTCCAGATATTTGCACTTTGACCTTTGGCACTTCCGATTGATACACTTCCAAACCGAACGCGTCAGTAAACTTAATAGGGAACGGATTTTCACTTTTTACGCCTAATCTTTTCGCTAAGTCCGAATCGATCATAGACACTGCGGCGCCTTCATCTACAACAGCATCTACAACTTCATCTACAACTTGTAACAGCGCGTAGGTATTTATAATACCATTAGGGCCGCGTAATTTCACGGCGACTACTTTTAGTAGTCCAAATTCGTCCGTAGCACTCGTAGAAGGGCTCGTGACGTCATCGTCTCGAGCGACGTGCGTTATCGATGCGTCGGGCGTAGGTAAAACTCGTTCCAGGCCATCCTGGCATATCATATCAGCTGATTGTGACGTCATCGTAGGTTTCGTCCAGTGCAGTAGGCGGTGGTGTAAACAACAATAGCATAATCGCTGCTTCTTAACGAAATTCCACTTGTCTCTTCGCATTGCACGTTTGAATGTGCGACAATCAGGTAGGCTATGATTTTCTTTCTGACAGAATAAACATTTCTTGCCGTCGTCGGCGACTGCAGAAGTGTAAACAGAGCGGTGTCGATGACAAGTTTTGGGGATATTTTCGTATGACTCCTGATCGATATTTTCAATTACTTGAAATAATAAAGGGGGATCTGCATAAAAAAACGACAACTTTTCGTGAGCCTATCGGACCAGAAGAGCGGCTTGTGGTGTGTTTGAGGTAAGTTTCATTATAGCATACCTATTGATTTATAGTTATCCTTTTATCCTCCTACTTAATCCTGTGAAAATTGTATCTTAAATTGTTAGTGAGGTGGTACGTTAAGCGCCCTGTAAACGATCATTGTTTGTCAAATTTTACGTTTTCATCAAACATCAACGCAAACGGTCAAACAACACTTCAAACAAATTTGTCAAACTAACTTGCAGATTCAGTTTTCTCCTTGTCGTGACGTGACGTGCTGAGCGCTTAAATATAATGAGTAATACAGATGACGCATTTTTGGCATTGACTCTAGCTTTGTGTATGAAAAGAAAAAAAAGAAGGCGATGGAGTAGAGAATGGTTGAAATTAAGAGAAAAATTTACTCACGAAAATTTGCTACGCGAAATATTACGCACAGAACCAGAAGACTACGCAAACTTCCTGCGCATGGATCATAAAACTTTTGAAGAATTACTAACATTACTCCGTCCTCGCATTGAAAAGATGGCCACCGTTATGCGCAAATCTATACCAGCTTCTCAAAGATTATCAATTACTTTGAGGTACCTAGCCAGTGGCGCTGATTTCGAAGATTTAAAATTTACAGGCTGCATTGCACCTCGTACATTAAGCGACATTATCATTGAAACGTGTGAAGCAATAAATGAAAAACTAAGAAACAATATTCAGGTAAGGTTTTAATTTGAAGAAAAAGACATATTAATATTAATTAAAATTTATAAAAACTTTCTAAGTATTTTGCTGCTGTATCAACTTCAGTATTTTCGTTTGTTTGCGTATTTGGAATATGAATCATCACTGGCTGCTCCGTATCCGACAAATATGTTTGTTCTATTGGAATTAATTGTAATGCTTGGGGAACAGGAGCCTGAGTGTGAGCGATAGGAGATTGAATGTATGGAACGGGAGATGGAGTTTGTGGAACAGGAGCCTGAGTGTGAGCGATAGGAGATTGAATGTATGGAACGGGAGATGGAGTTTGTGGAACAGGAGACTGAGTGTGAGAGATAGGAGATTGAATGTATGGAACGTGAGATTGACTGCTCGGATTAATTATAACTGAATGTCTGCGAAGATTTCCTTCTTCCCCTTCAAAGAGTATATCGTTAATGAACTTTTCTGCCAGTCGTCTTTGTTCAGCAGACATCCGTTCTAATTTAAAGGCTCAGTTTCTTGCCATTGCTTGATATTCATTTTCAGGTCTTTTGAAATGATCCCTGGCTAATGTCATTAAGTCATGTTGCAAGTCCTCCTTTTTCTTCTTCTTTGCAATTGATGATTGTGATGATGATGATGATGATTGCTAGAAATTAAAATAAAAGTGTGATAAATATTTTCTGTTTTAGGTACCCAGAACAGGAAAATTGGAAGATGTTGGCACGACAATTTGGAAATAGATGGAACTTTGATCATTGCATTGGAGCTGTAGATGGGAAGCATATTATTATCACTTTAGAAAAACCTGAGCATTCCGGTTCCTACTATTATAACTACAAAGAAACATACAGCATAGTACTTATGGGTATAGCTAATGCAAATTATGAACTCATCATGGTTGATGTCGGTACAAATGGCAGAGTGTCAGATGGAGGAGTAATTAAAAATACAAAATTTTGGCAATACTTTGAGAATAATCAGTTGCAAATTCCAGAGCCAGATGAATTGCCGAATACTAAGAAAATAATGCCCTATGTGTTTGTGGGCGATGAAGCTTTCCAATTACTTCCAAATTTCATGAAACCTTACAACAAACAAGTGTTAAATGATATCAGAAGGATATTCAACTATCGATTATCTCGTGCTCGACGAATTATTGAAAATGTATTTGGCATTCTCACGACTCGTTTTAAGATTTTCCAAAAGCCTATTAAATTATCTCCTACAAAAGCAAAAATTGTAGTTATGGCGTGTTGTCATCTACATAATTTACTTAATATGAAACAAAAGAATTACATTCGCCATGGAGAAGTAGACATAGAAGACTGTGTTACGGGGACTGTCATGCATGGTACTTGGAGAAATGAGCCAATGTTGTTAAACATTGAGCGTACTCGAGCTGGAAATAGCGCTGCACTAGCAAAACAAGTAAGAGATGATTTTTGTGAATATTTTAAAACAACGGGTGCTGTTCCATGGCAAAACAAATGTTTAGAGTAATTTTATAAGTTGAACGTGTAAAAAATATCTCACAATAAACTGTATTACTAGTTTACCTGTGTTTCTGTTACTGTGCTAATTCCTGATTCTTCCTCCATTTGATCTTGCAGAAATTCTAATTCTTTGTAATACCATAATGTCGGTACATACAGATCATCGGTACCAGAACCAGAAAGCATAGACTTTTTCACTTTGTTGTTTTCGCGCTTGAAACTTGTACGTAGTATATTAATTTTTTTTTTTCACTTCTTCCTCCGTAATGTTCCGGCGACAGATCTTCAGTAAATTTGTCATTTTTTTTACTGCTGATCTTCTCTTGTTTTTGTCCATATAATCTTTCGATTTATTTTCCATAACATCGGCATGTCACGATAAATAGATATGAAATGCAACGTAAATTCTTTGTCCGAAAGATACTCCACGCTGTTGTCGTCACTGGGCGTAGCGTCCTCCATGATGCCAAACCAACGACTGAGATCATGTTTGACAAACACCGCCGTTCACGTTCAAACTTGTTTGTCAAACACGACATCAATCCAGATTTTCTGCAAACGCGACAAACACGTAGATTGTTTGACAAACGCTTCAAACAAAGCTGCAAACGATCAAATAATTTGACAAACACGTATATTTGTCAAACAAATTTTATCGTTTACAGGGCGCTTTAGGATCTTGTGGTTTTGGTGAAAACAGACCGTCATTAAAGCCGCCAATCGAGATTTTTTTTATATACTTAAATTAAGTTATTACGTTTTTAAAGTTAAATCTTAAAATACATCAAGTCAAAAATATTTATCAAGCTAGCAATTTTTTGTCATAATACTTGTACATGAATGTGTTCAAGGCTTCAATGAAATAAACTTTAAGTAAGCTTATTCGAAAAAAAGTACGTCAGTATTTGTCTTTTTAATAGTTAGCAGCGGCGCTAGTTACGGTATGTTTTCATTTTAAAGAAATGAAAACGGAAGACATAATGTCAAAATTATATTATCACAAAATCACAGAACAAAAATCTTTCTAACTTAAAGAGTAGTAAAATCAACATCTTCCATTTCTCTTTGTGTTTGGCCTCTTATAAGCCCATCGCTCATAATATCATTCATTGGTTATCTTTTTTTTGTTGAATAGAATTTAAAAAAGCATTTAATTCGATATCATCAAGACAAATCTCTTCCTGTGTATCAATATCATTTGGATTCACAACGTTTGTTGAAGTTGGTGTTATTATTTGGTTTGGAGGTTGCGCATCAACATCGTTTGAATTAATAACGATCATGGGCAATGAGCTCTCTTGAGATAATTCTAATACATATTGTGGTTTAGACTTGTCCTTGAAAACCAACTCCTCTGCATCGGTAACTATTTTACAAACTTCACGTTTTACACGAATTTGTACATCTTCCGGAAAATTTGAAACAGTTTCCCCCAAGTTCTTGAAAAAATCAACTATTTTGTCTGATTTATTTTTCTTGGCACTGTATTTTTTTCTAAATACTCTTGCAATAACGAATGTGTTGGTGAAAGCTGTGGTGGAGTATCTAAGCTTCTGGAATTTCTTTTGTAAGGACGAGGTGAGCTGTCTTCTGAAGAACCAGGACGATTTCTTATAGTGCTTTGTGAAGTACCAGCACTTGAACCAGTGCTATCACGGCTATGAGTATCATCTAAAGAACCAGGACGATTTATTATAGTGCTTTGTGAAGTACCAGCACTTGAAACAGTGCTATCACGGCTATGGGTATCATCTAAAAGACTATTATCCTCATTACTTGACTCTTGGAAATTATTTGGTGGAAAATTTGAAAAAGTTTCATCCTCGTTGCTAATATAGGGGTTAAGGAATGACAATAAATCTTCATATTTTGGTTTCTTCATATTTGTAGCAGCTTGTCCACTTTTTGTTTTCCTTAACTTTTTAGCGCGTCAGTAATTATCTCTTATACGTCTCCATCTGTCTCTGCAAGTTTTAGCTGTGGAAGAAAAAATATAGGTATTAGTAAAGTTAGAACATAAAGCATAAATAGGATGATGCGATTAAAGGACACCAAGGAGCATAACCTTATTGGCTTGCATTAACGTAAAGATCGGCCAAAAGATGCAAGATGTTTAAACTACATTGCTTTTTATGTTTCAGGTATTTGGCAACAGGAAATTCAATGAAGTCATTAGCCACTACTTTTCGACTTGGTGAATCAACTGTTAGACAAATTATTTACGAAGCATGTACAGCCATATTTAAGAAACTGTCACCTAATGTCATGCCCGTACCGACAGAAGCAGACTGGAAACGTAAAGAACAGCGTTTTAGAAGGCAATGGAACTTTCCAAATTGCATTGGGGCACTGGATGGAAAGCATGTTATTATTGAAGCACCACCGAATAGCGGTTCCCTTTATTTTTCTTACAAAAAACGTTTACTATAGTTTTATTGGCCTTAGTCGATGCGGACTACCATTTTACAGTCATCGATGTTGGTGCTTTGGGTAAAAATTCTGATAGCCAAATACTCAATAACTCTAATTTTGGCAAAGCTTTAATCGATGGACAGTTAAATTTGCCTGCTGATCGTTTAATACCGGGTACAGACTTAAGGTTACCACATGTCATCGTTGGAGACGAAGCTTTTCCTTTAACCAGACATTTGATGAGACCATATCCAGCAAATCAGTTGACAAATGACGAAGACAAGAAAGCTTTTAATTATAGGCTGAGTAGAGCTAGGCGTGTGAGCGAAAATGCTTTTGGTCTATTAGTGAAAAAGTTTAGAGTTTACGAAAGACGTTTTTCGTTATTGCCGAAACACGTTAATGTTATTATACTAGCCACTTGCTGTTTGCACAATTTACTGCGAAACGACATTTGCTACTGGTCTGAAGAGGAAGCTCAGAGAAATGTGGTAACAGAAGCTATAACAGATTTGCCATATATTGGAGGCCATGCAGCACTAGACGCAATGTGTGTCCGTGATCAATTTAAAAGATACTTTGTATCTCCAACTGGTACGGTTGAGTGGCAGTCCAGGGTTATTAGAAGAGGTATGCGAAGAAACTAATCTGTTGACAGTAAGGCGATTTATTCGACACAGCCCGCTTACCTACATAAAAAAAACCGATTACTTATTATTACTTAGTTATATTAATTAATAATTGTCATAATTTATAAAGTAATACCTACTCTAATAATGAACGATACATCATGGTTGTTGGTGTCAGCAAGGAATACTATTAATTACTCTATAAAAAAAGGTGTCAGACAGCCTGGTTCCAATAAATATTTCCTCAGAAATCTGTCTAAATACGTCAAATGTAATCACTATTTTCATATTTTATAACTTAAGAAATAAATACTTGTCAGTGTCACTTACCAGGTTCTTTCATTATCTCCCCTATTTCTTTCCAAATGTTGTCTCTCCGTTGCTGGTCATCATAATGAGAATCTTGTAAATTATACAGTTCTTTATAACCTTGAACTAAACTTATCAAAAGTTCTTCATTCATTTTTGTTCAGGAACACGCAAATACTCAAAAACGCAATATCAATAAACACGTGCGCGCGTGCGCACCAATCCGCTAGCTATAGCACACTGTTGACGGGGCGCAGCGGGGCGGGGCGGGCCGCATCGCACGGACGAGAATCCGCCTCGCATTAATGCGAGCCGCTGCGGCCCGGCACAGTGTGCGATAATTCATACAAATTGTATTAAAGCGATTTGAGCGGATTTTTGCGCTCCGCCCCGACACGCTGCGGCCCGGCATAATGTGCTCGAACCTAAAGGATAGGTTACACAGTGCGAGCAGCTGATATGACAGTAGACAGCTACTGTGCATGTGTACTCGTATGACAGTAGCTCGACTCGCCTCGCTCGGTCACACTATGCGAACTGCTGGCGTCGCAGGAAGACAGCTACTGCACCAGTGTACTCGCATAGTTCGTCTGTATCATGTCTCGTGCAATGTTGTCGCAAAATACACGTTTAATCACAGTGCATACCACTATAAAAGCAGTTACGAAAATACTTTGTGTTGAAATTGAAAGAGCTATACAAAAAATGAAGAAGAAGAGAAGTGTTTGGGTCAGGACTTGGCTGCAAAGAAAAGGGGCAACGAATTCAATATTTAAAGAGCTATATGATGAAGATCCCCGAGAATATAAAGCGGTTATGAGATTGACAACTGAACAAGTGGAAATACTTTTAAATTTGATTGCTCCAAAAATTCAACGTGATGATACACTAATGAGGGATGCGATACCTGCGAGGGTGAAGTTGGAAATAACCCTAGTATACCTTTCTTCTGGGATATCGTATAGACTGTTGTCGGTATTTTTCAGAGTTTCAAAAGCATCCATCATTAAAATAATACCAGAAGTGTGTGCTGCTATCAATGAAAGTCTAAAAGATTATATCAAAGTAAGTATTTTTTTTTATTCATAATCAAATTCACAATGGTTTTGTAAAGTTTTTGTACATATTAAACGTGAACTTTACATATTAATACTTAATAACTACAGTACTACATAGCTTAGTTCGTTATTTTTTAATATTAGAGATTGATATTGCTGCAGCAAGTACATCATTAGATTGGGGTATAGATTCAAATTGATCCAGCAGTGGCGCAGAGAATGCAGATGTTGTAGGTTCAACAGGTTGATAAGCTTCAGTAGCGACCTCTACAAGCTGGTAGGCTACAGGCTGTGGTGATAGCGTACATTCATTATGGAGTATAGATTGTGAAGATTGTTCCACTTGCATAGAGAGTGCAGACATTTCATAATTTACTGTAGACTGTGGTGATGGCGTACATTCGGAACTGTAATTAGAAGGTGTGTACACAATTCTACCACAGAGGGCTCTCTTACGGTATCTAGAGAGTATCGCCTGTATTTCATCTGTCGCATCAATTCTATCAATCGAAGATAACTGTTTCAGCTGCAGTGCTACATGTCTTCCAATAACATCACATTCATATTCTAATGCTCTTGTAATCGGGGCAGACACGTTTACTAAACTACTATTTAGTTCTTTGAGTTCATTTACGGCTGCTTGAATGTCAGACCGTTCTGATGATAATTTCGTCTTTAACTTTAGAGTTTTTGGTGGCTTTACCACTTTTATATGAGCAGCTTTGTTGCTATTGTCACTAGCATCAAGGTCCACGTTATTCGTGGCCTCCTCGCTTCCTGACGCTGATGCGACGTTGCTTCCTGACGTTGATGGATGATATGGTTCCTGAAATTAACATTACTCTTTTATTTTTCAGATACCGAATGTGGAAGAATGGCAAGATATCCAAATAGGATTCGCTTCGACGTGGAATTTCCCTAATTGTTGTGGCTCTATCGATGGGAAGCATATAACAATTCAAGCACCACCAAATTGTGGCAGTGAATATTATAACTACAAAGGAACAAATAGTATAGTGCTCATGGCTGTTGTGGATCACGATTATACTTTCAGATATGTAGATATAGGCTCATATGGTCGTAATGATGGTGGGGTATTCCAAAACTGCTCTTTGTATCCTTATCTAGAAAACAATTTATTGTTGCCTGAAAATGGTATTCTAGTTGGAGATGATGCCTTCCCTTTAAAACCGTATTTACTAAAGCCCTACAAAAATACATTGACTACCGCAGAAAAGATTTTTAATTATAGGTTGAGCAGAGCAAGAAGGATTGTGGAGAATGGGTTCGGCATTCTAGCATCTCGTTTTCGTGTTTTGGGAAAGCCAATTCAAGTTACAGAGGAAACTACGATAAAGATCGTCTTATGTGCTTGTACATTACACAACTGGTTACGTACTACTGCATCAAATACTTATACACCACCAGGAACTACAGATTATGAAGACATCATAAACTTTCAAATCATTCAGGGCCAGTGGAGGTCCGAAATTAATGAATTACCGAGTATTCGTCGCTCGAGAATTAATAATAGATCGAAATTAATAGCAGAGAAAATGCGTGATAAATATAAAAATTATTTCAATGACGACGGAGCAGTTGCATGGCAAAATTATATGATTAGGTAATTATAATTACCTAGTAGTAATTAGAATATAAAAGGGAAGAGAAAAATAAAGGATAGTAAATTTTGTGGACCCTGACTGGTTTGGAATGTGCCTTGTGCCTTTGTAATTATAATTTGTAATAAAATACTTACCAAATTACTTGATGTTTCCTTTTCTTTAAGATTAATTATTTTCATAATATAATCCATAGAATCGAACCATTTGATAGATGGTTTATAGATCTCATCAGTGCCAGATCCACTTTTTTTGCTCTTTTCAATTTTCAATAACTCCTGGTTATACGTTGAGCGTAAATTTTTGTTTTTTTTTGTAACTTCATTCATGTTTTGTAAATTGCATTCCAAGCGGATGTGTTCTAACGACGCTTTACGCAAATCTCTGTTCTTGTAACTAGGATCCAAACAATTCCATAAGTTCGTTTGATTCTTGTATAGCTCCACAAACTTTATATTTTGATCGGATGTCCACCTTTCCGCCATTTTGATGTCAACGCAAGAAACCTACATAAACACTGCACCGGCGGCGTGGGCCCGAGCGTACGAGCTACTGTCATTTCGCGAAATCATGCGAGTTGACGACCGAGCGACGTGCGAGTGGCGTAGTGGGAGAAGGCCAGTTGCGAGTAAAAACAAAAAATGTTGAAGTAACTCGCTTGCGAGCAACTGTCCCACTCGCACATAACAGTTACTCGTATGATGCGGTCACACAGTGCGAGCTATTGCACCTCAGTAACTGACACGGTCAGCTCGCATGCTAGCTCGCACCGTGTAACCTAGGCTTTAGGTATGACGTTTAGTTTTTTTTTTAATTATCATCACTACAACACAGACTCTACAATCTTTTTATCGACCTGTCTATGACAACGGCTACTAGCACAGACTATTTATCTGTTTTTTTTTTTAATATTTGGCTACTTTGCAGTTTGCACACAGTGCCCTAGGGGAAATATCCTAATAGACTTTTAAAGTGCAATATGTAGGAAAATAAAACTACAACTGTGTTATTTATTCAGTCTTTTATTTTTCAGTTTTTTTTTTGATATTTTTTAAATGCTTTTCTTGCATATTTGGTAATTGTTTACTAACTAAACGTATAATGTCAACGCCTTTTAAAATCTTGTTTATTATGCTACACCAGTTAAACACTGTTAATTTTATCGTAATTGACACAAAATAATCAAGCAGAGCTTGTTTGTGATTTTGGCATTTTAGGAAATCGAACGAATATATATATATATATATATATATATATTTTTTTTTTTTTTTTTCCTTTTATTAGAGAGCATTATTAAGTTGCACCCTAATCTTATTACAATCTAGCCTTTAACGTGGCTAATAAGTAATTTAATTTTAACTTATTCTTATAAATTGTCTTTAACTAAGAATGTGTCCAATGGCACTTTTCTTATTGTCTCTATTAAGGGGAAGACACTTTTATATTGTGTTCTGTATTGGTAGCACTTGAACTACATTGTTTTAATTCACTAACACTAATCACTACACTAACTCGAACGGTTTTGTTCTTTTGAGTCTTCTCACTATGTCTGTGTGGTCGAGAAGCTGAATAGCTTCCACATTCACATGCTGGTGAAGTCTACGGTCATGAGCTTCTGCATATATTTTAACTACTTTGTCGACAAACTCTATGTTTAGGTCCCGGTGGAGATCGTCATTTCTAATGTACCAAGGTGCATTTACAATGTTCCTCAGTACCTTATTCTGGAATCTTTGTATCATTAGTATATTAGTCTGTTTGGTGCAGCCCCACAGCTGTATACCGTAAGTCCATACTGGCTTTAGGACTTGTTTATATATTAATAGCTTGTTATGTGTTGACATTCTGGAGTGTCTTCCAATCAGCCAATACATCTTTTTATATCTTAGCTCTAACTCTTCTTTTTTCTTCTTAACGTGAGCTTTCCAGCGGAGTTTAGCATCAAGCGTCATCCCGAGATACTTGGCTGTGTTCTCATACGGGATTTGCTTGTTATTTATGTACAGTGGTGAATACTGCTGTTTCTTATTGGTGAAGTCTATATGTATTGATTTGGATTCATTCAATTTTATCCTCCATTTTTTAGTCCAGTCGTAAACTTGGTTGACTGCCATTTGGATTTTTTCTGCCGCTTCTTCATGAGTACTTCCTACAGCCATTATGGCTGTATCATCAGCAAAAGTTCCAATGGTGTTGGTTTCGGTTACAGGAATATCACTGGTGTATAGTAGGTACAGGACCGGACCTAGTACACTTCCTTGTGGTACTCCAGCTTTTATTACCTTCAGTTCTGAGAAGGCGTCTTCTTGTCTGACTCTAAATACTCTATTTGTAATATATGATTGTAATATATCTGCAAATTGTTTTGGTAATTTATTTCTGAGTTTGTGAATAAGGCCTTCGTGCCAAACTTTGTCAAACGCTTGTGCTACGTCTAGAAATACAGAGGTGCACACGTTTTTGTCTTCTAAAGTTTTCTCTATGACATTTGTGATCCTGTGGACTTGATCTATCGTTGAGTGTTTTTCCCGAAACCCGAATTGATGTTCTGGTATCAGTTTACTACTCTCTATTATCGGTTTTAGCCTTTTGAGTAACAATTTTTCAAATATCTTTGATATTATGGGTAGCAAGGATATTGGTCTGTACGATGTCGATTCGTGAGGCGGTTTCCCTGGTTTTGAAATCATGATTACTTCTGCAACTTTCCATAGCTCAGGTACATGTTTTAGTCTAAATGCGGCATTAATGATGTTTGTTAACTTGACGATTGCTCTTCTTGGGAGATTGTGAAGTATTTCCCCAGATATTAGGTCATAACCAGGTGATTTTCGTGGGCTGATATTTCGCTTTATATGCCGTTCTACTTCTCTTGGAGTGGCTAGTTTTATGTTATCTTCACATTCATATGACATCGTACTAACCAGAGTATGATCTGTCAAGGGAAAAGCTTCGTTTGTTTCCTCTTCATTTGGTTGAAAAATAGTTTCTAAATGCTCCGCAAACCTTTTGGCTTTTTGCTCATTACTAACGGCCCATTTACCTTCCTCATCTTTGATTGGTGGAATTTGAGAGATTGGCTTTTTTAGGTTCTTTGTAGCTTTCCATAAGGAATAATCAGTACTACGGTCACTGGTTAGTTTTTCAAGATACTTATTAGTGGCATCATCATTAAAGTCTTGGATAAGTCTCTTTAACTTTTTAGTTAAGTTATTTAGTATTCTTTTTTCTTCAGGGCACCTAGATTCATGCCACTTTTTCCTTTGCCTTCTCTTTTCTTTTATAAGTTCTAAAATTCTTAAGGGGTATATTTTTCCTTTGGTCCGTTTATTATTGTTATCTGGAGTATTTTTCCAAGCTGACTGCTGGATGTGCATCACAAACTTTTCTACTTCTTTGTTCAAATGTTCCGGTGTTTTGAGTGGAACTTTAAGGTCTATGTTATTGTCTAGATCTATCATGAAACTCTGCCAATCTGTAAATTTATTAGTAAAGCTCAGAATTTTTTCTTTGTGTTGTACATTCTCACTTATTTCTAAGAATATTGCAGAATGGTCTGAATTCATGTCAAAACTTTGTTTCGTTTTTAAGTAGCTTGATGATAAATTCTTAACTATGAAGAAATCTATGAGGTCAGGAATTTTATGGGGGTCTGTTGGCCAGTAAGTAGGCTTTCCAGTAGATGTAACATCACATTTCATCTCTTTTAGGGCATTTAATAGTTCTTTGCCTTTAGTCGTAGATAGTCTGGAGCCCCAGTACGTATTCTTAGCATTGAAGTCGCCTCCTAAGACAAACCTGTTACCAAGGCGTTTTAGAAAACTAATGTAACTGTCTTTTTTAATCATATACCGAGGTGGACAGTAGATTGCTGACAGTGTTAAAGGATATCTCTTCGTTTTGATGCTTATTGCCACGGCTTGGATTTCTTTCTCTTCATACTTAGTCTCTTCGTGGTGACAGAGGTTTTTTTTTACGATGACAGCACTACCTCCTCTTGCAGTGTTGTCCGGGTGAAGAGCATGGTATACTTTGTATCCTTTAAACTTCACGTATGATTGTTTTGTAAAGTGTGTTTCTGATATAAGACACACATCTACATTTTCTATATCTAGGACTACTTGCAATTCGCTCTGGTGGTTTAGCAAACCATTTGAGTTCCACGCCATAATTTTAAGTGGTGTATTCATCTTCGTGACTTATATGTAGCAGTTTTGGCGCTACCTTCAATTTTCTTCAATCGTTCATCAAATGTTGCCATAAACTTCAGGATTTCATCTAACTTTTGGTCACTGTTTGCAGATGCCTCAGGAGCAGGTATTGTGTCTCGTGCCGTTACTTGGGCATGTTATATTTTTGGCTGTATAGTTGTTAGCCTTTACATTTGTCTTTGGCTGGCTAAGGGCATCGCATTTAGCACTTGGCTCTTTTTTCTTTTGGGGTACTACAGTAGATTTGTTTGTTGTTTTGTTACGAAGTAGCTGTATTTCTTTAGCGATGGTACATCCCCTGTAGTTAGCTGGGTGTGGAGCTCCGCAGTGGACACATTTTGGCTTCTCTTCCCTAGGTTTTATGCAGTCCTTGGTGAGATGTTTACCTGTGCATTTTACACACCTCGGTTCTTTAGAGCAGTACTTTTGGGTATGCCCATAAGCCTGGCATCTCTTACACTGAGGTACCAATTTGTTGGATTTTATTGGCTGGATTTCTACGCTACATCCTAGCACAGTTTTGATGTTGTATATTTTATTTATCTCTTCATCATTAGAGAAGGTCAGCATGAACATGTTGAGTGGCTCTTTCGTTTTCCAGCTCAGTTTGTTGACTGCTTCTACGATCTTGAGGCCTTTGTTTTGTAGGTCTTCTACTATCCTCTCTGGTTTGCATGAGAAATGCAGTTTTTTGGCCATTACTCGTATTGGCCTCACTTGTTTGTTCTCATAAGAGTGCCAAAAGCAATTTCTGAGCTCAAGGGCTTTAGTTATTGCTCTGTATGCTTCGTCATTTTTAGCATTTACTTTAACAGTGCCCCCGTGCATCATTTTAACGCTGAACCCATCCGTCACTTGATTTTCAGACAGATAGTCGTAAAAGTTTTGGTAGTTTTTTACTCCATCAACTACAATTGGTGGAGGTAAAGGAACTTTATGGACTTTTTCATTACTTTTATTGTTCTCATTACTAGTTACGTCTAGAGCGGGAGAGGTGTTCAATTTTCTCTTCTTTCTTGTTTTTGAACGTATCCACTCTGTTTCTGTAGCGAGCTCTTCCTCGTCCGTGGTATATTCAACACGCGGAGGAGAAATATTAGTCTCCATGGTGGTTGGTGTTGGTTTGACTGCGTTTTCCGCCATGCATTTTAGCTGTTCCTGCAGAACCTCTATTTGATTCTGTAGTTCGGTTACGAGACTTTGCAGCTTTTCACGCTGTTTTTTCTCTTCGCAAACATGCTTGTACAGAAGATGTTCGGTCTCCGTTTCTAGTGTGAGCTTCTTTGGTGAACTCATTTTTGTTGGATTGGTAACAAAATTAAAGCAAGTGTTAACTTCGCCTTAACTATTACTAGCCATCGGTCGCCAGCCTCGCGCAATAACTAGGTCATCGCGGCGCGGCCGTCTCGACGGCGTTGTTGTGATACGTTAGCACTTTACACTGTTGGTACGCGCGGTCGCAAGCGACACAACTATTCTCAGCGAAAATTGAATGATCACTGAACGAATATATGAATTTTATTTGATTTAAAACATCATTTGAAATATTGTTGGAATTTGGTTTTGATTCCAAATATTCGTTCGTTTTCTTCACAATTTCTGAGAAATGCCTCACTGCATACTCTGAGGGATAGATCAGTTTCTATTTATTTTTAAATTCTTTAAATTCTCTGTGTGAAATCCATTTATGAACAGATGACTCATTATTTTGTGTAAGGCTTTTTTTACAGTCTACACAGTTTACTTTTGTAGTACATTTTCTCACTACCCATCCCGCAGTGTATGCAGCAGAGTGTACATTGAGCTGCTCTCTTCGAGCTTCTGCCTGAATATTTTCAGTGCCTTCGGGAGACTCAATTACTACGCAGGAAGACAAAGGCATTTCGCCTTTGCGTTCCTGCCCGCATTTGGCCAAAAAAGTTTTCTATAGGGTCAGAGTTAAAATAGCGCGGGCCCATTATTTTGTAACCCCTTTCTTTGAAAAAAATCCGTAACCTTACCATGCTTTTCAGAGTGGTCACAGAATTTTTTTGAGATGGGAATATGACCTCTTTTCCCTCTTTGTTTAAAAATTTAATTTGCTCTAATTTTTTGTGGAATTTTTCCAAAATTCTATATGCTTGGAGGAATTCGGGACAGTTTGTCTCAAGGGCTTTTTTTTGTTCTTCACGCTCAATGCTGCTCCGTTACATGAATCAAATAAATCGTCTAAAAACGATATTGTTTCTGAAGTATTCTCCCTTTAACGGGCATAAGGATTCTGCTCAATAAAATAACTTTTTGCAGTGATTTATTAATTTTTATTTAAATTAAAGAAACACGTATTTCAGGAAAATAAAAAAAAAATCGGGAAACCCCCGGAAAATTTGGTGGGAAAAATATTCCCATTGCCCTTCAGGGACAGTGAAATTGACGGAAGCATGGTATGATGCAGAGAGCAACATCACATGTCTCACACTTCACTTTGCTCCTCTTGTCATTTGTTTTTGTGCTGCATAGTTTGCAACGCTTGTAAGATCCCAATGCCACTGGCATATGTACACCTACATCTTTGTAACGCAGTTCAGTTGGGACAGTATTTATAGTTTTTTGGTAATTATCTGATTCCAAGACTCTTACTTTCTTGGTAACGTAATTTCCTATAGCAGACGTCCGTTTTCTGCAGCTGTACCTATCGATCAGACCTCTGGCAATGGCCACACGGAATTCTAGATTGGTGAGTCTTTGGGTTCTTGAAGTGCACGAAAATGTTATAAAAGCATTGGTAATACAGGCATCAAAGAGAAAATAAAAAATTCTGACCCACCAACGCTTGCTCCTCCGTCCAATAGAATAGGTTCCTCTTATTTCATCAAAGCGATCAACCCCCCCCCCCCCCCCCCCATTCTCTTTGTGTATTGTTGAACAGCCCTTGGACAGTTGATAAGTTTTTTTGAGCCATCTTTCTGTGTTCTTGTTACATGAGTATTTGCTATTTTAGGATGAAAAGCAGTGGACAATATCAGGACTTCCTTTGTGTCTTGCCACACTGTGAATGCTACATCCTTCTTGGTCCTCCACTTGAAATTCCCTTTGGCCAACTTCAAGTTTTTTGTATTTTTTATTATAGTTGGTAAATCGGATCGATTTCTTCTGACCGTTCCAGTAGCAAATAATCCATTCTCATGTAAATACTGCAGCAAGGCAGTATCAGTGAAGAAATTGTCGAATGTGACATGTTTTTCAAATTCTTCTTCCATTAGTTTTCTTGTCAGATTCTTTACAACCTTGGCTCCCAAACCTGTCTCAGTTCCTTGACCAGTTTTTCCTGTATATATTTCAAACTCGTATAAGTATCCTGATTGACTGTCACATCGACACCACACTTTATAGCCCCTTTTGATTGGCTTCAAAGGCATATATTGTTTCAGGGTTGATCTTCCCTTGAACAAGATCATACTTTCGTCAACACTTTGTGATGATGAGTTTTTGGCCTTTGTTTGAAAATTGTTACCGAGCAGATTTAGTAAAGGACGCAATTTATACAATTTATCAAAGTCTGGATTTCCTGGTTGTGGTTGCTGAGTATTATCATTCAAATGCAGTGCTCTGTAGCAGCTGCTGTAATTCCGCTCATTTCTTGGGCAGTATTATGTGATTTTTTAGCTTTACCCGGGGTTTTTTTCTTTGTCAATGTGCTGTCACTGGAGTAGGTAGTTCTTATCACTACTCCAGGTGGACACAACTTGGAGGACATTACCGGGGCTGATGTGTGCGAATATACGTCCCTGGACTTGGAGGCGGCTGTTTATTCGCTCAACTTCTCCAACGAATGATGCGACACCAGTCGTCATCTCCATGGCCGTGGCGGTGCCATCAACAGACCAACACTCTGCAACGTATGACGAATGAATGTGAACATCACCATCATAACGGTATTGATCCGCGGGAACTTCAACATCGCGCGGTACGCCATCAACACCTCTCGTCTTCTTCCTCGTGGCCGGCTGAACGACTCGAGTAAACCGGGCTTGAAGTCGTGACGGAGTTGAATACATGCAAGTTGCACATGACTTCGAACCATGCGGGCTCCACTCAAAGTTCGTCAAAAAGCTCTTCGGCAGCCTATTTCCTGCACGAGTTAACAAATTACTGTACGCGTGAACGTCTTCCATAAGATTGTCAACTCCATAATCTTCGGGCCATATGATGTCTGGATTCTGTAGCAGGGGGCCTACTCCTTCCTCGTCCGTCCATCTCGCTCCTGGGAGAGGATTAGAA
Source organism: Hylaea fasciaria (assembly GCA_905147375.1). Lineage (NCBI taxonomy): Eukaryota > Metazoa > Arthropoda > Insecta > Lepidoptera > Geometridae > Hylaea > Hylaea fasciaria. The sequence continues at coordinate 7,946,225 of LR990211.1, read as the reverse complement.
TTGAAGAACGCCACTCTGTTGTGACGTGGGGTCTCCGGTAGTCCCAACATAACAACTGCTTCTCGTGCGTTAAATGGTGTTAAATATAACGCAACATCCAAACCACGCTCGAAAATTTCGTCAGGGAAATAACTGGCAAATGCTGTTTCACCCTGGACCGTGCCCACAGTACATAATATATTGTATGTACTTATCGGAACCTGATTAACAGTCTGCAAAATCTGGCGGTAATCTTCAGTCATAACAAATCGAGTCGACAACGGAAATGACTCCTCTTTATGCTGTGCGTACCTAGCGAGATGTACTTTATATGTTAAAAGAAATAGACAAACTCGATAGTATTGATAGATACTACAGATCTGCAAGATTGTTTCAGAGTTCCAAGCGCTAGTCAGACGTGAATACTCTGCTACAGCAGCGAAACCTACGCCGCGAGTTGCGACAGGTAATGGGATTGCACGCTGTTGCGTTGTAACCATCAAGGATTTGAGGCTAGCTTCTAGTTGTGCGCTATCTTGGTTAAACACGCCGAGTCTTTTCTGCGCTGCTTCGCGCGCTGCTGCAAACGTCTTCTGGTTAGATGAAGTACCACTCCAAGTTGTGGAGAGTACACTATCATCAGATTTATCAAGAGTTTTATCACCCGTTTTATCATCAGTATTTTCATCAGTGTTATCCGCCATGTCTTGACTAACAGCATTTTCCAAATCCGCCGGTGTGTTGTCTTTCTGCAATTGGAATATAAAATTAATATTATATTTTTCAGGTACCAAGCAGAAAGGAATGGGAAGACGTACAAGTAGGATTTCACCACAGGTGGAACTTTCCAGGATGTTGTGGAGCCATCGATGGCAAACATGTGGTGATTCAAGCTCCGTCCAATTGTGGTAGTGAATACTACAATTATAAAGGAACTAATAGCTTGGTGCTCCTAGCGATCGTGGATCATGACTACTGCTTTAAATATGTGGACATAGGCTCATATGGGCGAAATTCTGACGGTGGTGTTTTCCAAGCTTCCTCATTGTATCCAGTGTTGGAAAATGGCACATTATTGCCAGAAGGCGGTATTGTAGTGGGAGATGATGCTTTTCCTCTTAAGACGTACTTATTGAAACGCTATCCCAATGAGACTACGACAGCTGAAAAAACTTACAATTACAGATTCTCTAGGGCAAGACGCATAGTAGAAAATGGATTCGGTATTTTAGCATCTCGCTTTCGCGTTTTGGGAAAACCTATCCAGTTGCAAGAGGAGACCACAATAAAAATTATTCGAACTACATGCGTACTGCACAACTGGTTACGGAAATCTTCACCACACATCTACACTCCTCCTGGTAGTGTAGATTATGAAGATATTACAAATTTCACTGTCAACCTTGGAACGTGGAGATCAGAAATAAATGCATTACCGAGTATCGCCCGATCGCGAACAAATAACAGATCAAAAGCAGTTGCCGAAAAATTGAGAGAAAAATATAAAAACTACGTACTTCTGTAATGACGGTGCTGTCTACTGGCAAAGTCGTATGATTAATATCTAGAAATGTAACCAACTACATTTATCAGTGAAATAAAGAATTAGGTACTGTTACATGGTATAATCCTACCTAGGGGTTTAGTAAATAAAACAAGAAGGTTGGTTTATTAACTTGTATTTTATTATTGCTTTTGAGTTGTTTAAGTTAGTTGGAACTTAAATATAGAAATAGTGCGACGGCTTAGCTATGGTTTAGAGCACAAATTCAGGGGTAGCAGGTGTGGATACCGTACTATATACCTACTGGGTTTCCCTGAGATGAAAATTGCAAATTGCTGAGAATTTAATAAAGTTGAATTATTATATTATAGAATGTTGAATTAGAATAAAATTGATTTGAAATTTAATGGTCAAAATAAGAGGAAATGATTAAAAATGTGTGTTGGAATTAATAATTGATTAGTTAAGGAATGACGGTAAGTACTAGGTATTTAACTAGAGAAGAGGGCGCCAACCGTAGAGTTTCAGCTACAGTACTGATTTAATAATAATTAAGTTGAATTCACCCTGTTCCGTATAATTCGGGGAACAAAGAAATACGTTAGTAGAAACACGATTGTCTTCCCGTTGGGAGGGGGCGCTGTTTGACTGAATTATATTTTGAGCTAAAGCGATGCAAGTACCAAATTCTTGTTCGATTAGATCGCGAGTAGTTAACTCAGTTGACTGATTAGATTCATTTAGTATCTCTATTTGGCTCTGCAACTCGTCAAACTCAAGGAATAATGCTTCTATTCGTGACAACTTCATAGCAAGCTTGCTGATTTCTACAGCTGAAACTACTTCTAAAGGCACAATAGAATCGACATACAACTTAAATTTAGTTACGCGACCTTTAATGGATCCACGTTTCACGTTTAAATCTCTAAGTTTTACGTCAGTAGTCATTTTGTAAGAAATTGTCACGAAGTATTAGATTACTAAAGGAATAGTAAACAAAAGGTACGATACGCTCCTCGTTCCAACGGTAGTAGTAGCAGCGGCGCCGGTTTCTTATCAGCAAGAGGACCGGCACGAAGACAATGGCTGACGTCAGGGGCAGGTAGCGGCTAGGTAGGAATGCGCCCGCGCGTAGCCGCGTAGATGCGTTCGTAGGCACTGGAATCACCGTTAGAACAAGCGGAAGACAGCTGGTTGCGATAGGTAAAGGGACTTTATGATAGCAAGGGGCAAGGACTTTATGATTCTGTTTCGAAGGATATATTATTTGTATGCAAAACAGTTAAACAAAGTAAGCGAAGAGTGCAGATGCAAGTAGCAAGCTACATTACGTTGCGATTGAATTGCAAGGTCAAGCAACGATAACTATACTTATAGCGTCTACTTGGGTGAATTTGTGCGATAATTTAGTTTAGATGCAGAATTAATCCTATTTAGCAAAGAGACGAATATGTAATTTATGCTTTAGACTTAGTTTAAACTCACTTGAACACTTTTGGTAACTAGAACAATGCAAGCACACAGATTGAAGGGGCACTAGGATAAGATAATAATAGGAACGGGCTCACAATCGGGTTGGTCGACAAGCGGAAGCGAAGATTCCAACGTAGGCGTTGTTAACTGGCTGCTTTGTACTGAAATTCTTCTCATGAAGCTTCCTTAGGCACCGACCATCCTTAGGTATTTTTGGGAGTTTGGACCGACTAGACTTCTCGTTGTGAAGCTGCAGGTCCTGTCACGGTCGCCACCTTTGTTCCGTATAATTCGGGGAACAAAGAAATACGTTACTATGTATTGAATTTGGTATAATAGTAATTTTACAGTTATTAGTATAAATTTAGATGTAAGATATTTTGTTATAATTAAATAGCGTGGACGTGCTTCCACTGGAACTTGTTGTTGAGTTGTGAGTTGGCATCGTCTTCCACGTCGTCGGCCGGGCCTTGCTGGATATCGCGTGATGTGTAGAGGTATCTATTGGCCAACAGCGAAATGACGTGATGGTTGGGCCCTGCGATTGGTTCAAGCAGAGGGCGTCATAATGTTAGAGGACCCGTAGATGCTATGTAGTATTCTGTGGATAGCTCTTGGAGGGGCCGCGGCGTAGACACACCCCACCTAACCGAATGAGAGGTTTACCGGCCAGTAGCCTCCAGGCTTGGAAAATAGCGTTATGCTCCAACGGGACAGCAGCGCAGAACCACAACCAGCAGAGGAAGTAGATCACGGGGTGACACCGGAATAAAAGAAAAAAAACCCCCTGCAATTGAGAGAAAACTCCAATTACAGACTAATATTGTAAACAGTTCCAACGGAACGTTGTAGAACATGTGGTTAATTTGAAGAAAAAACAAGTTTTACTGAACAATAAGGCTTGAAATTAATAGAATAAGTAGGTTGCACCTTTGTGAACGTTTTGTAATGGTAGGAAACATGTTTAGAATTGGAAATTGACTTATTTTAGAAGAATTTAAGTTTTGACTAAAATAATTTTATTTCACAAAAATAACTAATATTGTTTAGATGAATTCCTACTAAGTACTGAGGATGAGCATACCTGAGGTTTAATCCAGGGGGCTTGAATGGTAGTAAAAACAAAGTAGAAAATTCTAGCACATTGTGCTCACGCGCCGCAATAGGTAGGGACGCAATTCAGTCGCCAATCTGGAATATTTGTTTGGTTAAACACTTGGCCTAGTGCACATGCACTGAAAGACGGTCTTTTCACAACAAACTTACCAAATTTGAGATATAAAAGACACGTACTGCGTGGAAGCAGCTTCCGTGTAAAATTATAGTTGTAAAAATGGCCGAATGCAGTGTGAATTCTTGCAGTGAAAAAAAATGCATTCGAGGGTTGCCTGCTTTAGCAAAAATATGCTGAAAGCGGGTGAAATATCGCCACCGTAGGAGCGAAAATAGAAGAATAATTAGGTTGAAATTAGAGAATGGTGAGACTAAATAATAACTACAATTTGGACAAAAAAAGTTAGCAAAAACATTTAGTTTGTTTATTGGAAACCAACGCCGCAACAGGAACGAAATTAGAAAAAGAAGTTAAATCGAAGGAACTGTGTGACCAAAACAATACCTGCAATTTAGGTAAAACGATATTGAAACTAATAGGCTTACTTATTGTTAAAATATTTAGAACTTCTACTCGATTATCCGAAACATCTAGCTTAAAATAAATTTGTAGCTGTCAACACCAACGCTCGCAGCCACGAAACGTTCTGTTTCGCGCAGAGTTGCGTTCCATTTCAAGTTATGGAACAAATTTAAATGATAAATAAAGAAAATAATAAAACCCAAATTTATACGTTACAATGACCCCCCCCACTTAGAAGAATTTTGCGACCAAAACCGCAAAATTCAAGCTGGTCCTCCAGCTTTTGCAGCTTGGAGTGCTTGAAAAAAAAAATACGTTAGATACCTACGCAACTCAAAAGTAAAAAGAAAACACAAGTCAGAGAATTAATGTCTAACATGCATCGAAAATGCAAACCAAAGGCAGCAGTCAAAACATACAATCAAAGTAGAACAGATCAGAACCCAAGGGGCTAAATCAAAGACTTTAGGTAGGCACCTACAAAACAAATAAAAGTTTTGAACGAAATAGTAAACAGCTATGAGATAACTACGCTATCAACGCGCAGCACTCGGATACCGAAGACAATACACTTATTACTAAAACAGACCTAATATGAGATTACTCCGCTATCAACGCGTCGCACTCGAATGGTAGGGACCAAAAACACCAACTGAACGAGACAAACGAAATTTTGACAAGCATTTTGGAATGAGGCTTTTTGTATGGGTTTCCAAAAAACCGCCCAGGCAATGGCTTATTTTTTGTAGGAGTTACCGAATCCGCTCCCCTTTGCTTAAAAACAGAAATCCGAAAAACATAAACAATTTATGTAGGTCAAGCACACAAAAGTACAGTCGACTACATAAATCGGTAAACGAACAAAATACTTAAAAATAAACTAAATAGGTAGGTAACCCACAAAATATATACAGTATGATACAAGTAAGTAGTACTCTTTCTTATAGACAACTCAATCCATGAAATAAACAATCCGCCAGGACCTGACGAAACAAACCTTGTAAAACCTCTCCCGTCCGGGCTCCACCAATACATACACACGCATGTATCGCCTTAACTTGCCATTCTTACGGTAAAACACACCAAAATTTAACCAACTGCCAGGACATGATGTTACAAACTATATATTCCCTTCCCGTCCGGGCTCCGTTCATGAATGACTGTAAAAATATACGCCTCATCCAAAGTCGAACCCACACAAGACCCAATACAGATAAAAACTAGAACAACAATAGAAGCAAAACAAAGTTTAGCTAGTAGGTAGAACACCGTCCGAACCATCACCCTTCAAATACTGAATGTGCCAAGCACCCAAGTGCTTACCAGTGCTGCAACTTTCTAACTCGTACACCAAAGGCGAACGCCTAGCAACTACACGACACTTTTCATATTTAGGAGCAAGTTTAGCCATAAAGAACTTACTGGCGTCGCTTTGAGGAAAGGTCTTTTTCCAAACAATGTCACCGACATTGTACTCACATGCGCGACGTCCCTTATCATAATAAACGGCGCTTTTAAGGTGAGCCTTAGCGATAGCTTCTTCTACCTTTACGTAAATGTCACGCAGAACACCTAACTTAGAAATGTAGTCGTCACGCGAAGCACAAGTAAGGTCTCCTGGAGACGCGCGGGCCGAACCATAGAATTTACCACTAGGAATGGCTTCACGGCCGTGAACAAGAGAAAAAGGTGTAAAACGTGTCGTTTCATTGACAGCGGTGTTCAACGCGAACTGAACTTTAGATAAAGTGGTATCCCACGAGCGATGGTCATCCTTTACAAGAATAGAGATAGCAACAACAATCGTTTTATTGTAGCGTTCGACTGTATTGACCTGCGGACAATAACGAGGGGTAAAATGTATTTGAGGTATATTGTACTTCTGAAACAAGGACTTGAGCTCACTACCAGTGAATTGCGTGCCATTATCCGCAACCACTGTACGAGGTACACCATGGGTCAGAAACACACCATTCTCCAAACATTGGGAAATAGACTTGCCAATTGCTCTCCGAAGGGGAAACAACAAGCAATATTTGGAGAAACAACAGACGACAACTAACAAAAAGGTGAAACCTGATCTAGAGCGCGGCAAGGGCCCAACTAGATCAATACTTATGGTTTCGAAAGGACGAGAACAAACCTTCGGATCTCCCATGAGACCTTTAGGTGGCTCCTGAGAATGTTTGTAAGCAGAGCAAGTATCGCACGCATTAACAAGGTTAATCACGTCCTGATACATCCTCGGCCAATAGTAACGCAAGGCAACTTGCTTAAAAGTTTTAAAAATACCGAAATGTGGTGCCGTATCCCTACAATGACAAAACTCAAGAACTTCGGAACGTTTATATGAAGGAACAACTTCCTTCCAATCAAACTCACTTGATAAACCGAATTTGTTTTTAGAATACCTACATAATTTACCATCAATGATAGAATAATTTGGACAGGCTTTAGGAGATTTAGTACACTTGGCCAATAATCTGTCAAACCAAAAGTCACGGGGTAAGGGGTCAGGAGGAGGATCAATAGTAAGAATGGGAACTGCGCGCGAAAGCGCGTCAGGAACCACATTATCTTTGCCTTTACGGTGTTCAATTACAAAATCGTACGGCGACAAGCGACATCCCCATCTAGCGAGACGTCCGGTTGGATTAGACAAATTAAAAAACCACTTAAGACTTGAATGGTCTGTAATAACTTTAAATTGAGGACCTCCTTCCAAGTACGGGCGAAAATGTTCAACGGAAAAAACTACAGCAAGCGCTTCTCTCTCGGTGGCGGAATAATTTCGTTCAGCCCTATTCAATGACCGACTAGCATACGCGATGGGGTGTTCTAGACCGTCCTCAAGAACTTGAGTTAAGGTTCCTCCAATGCCGTAGCCAGAAGCATCGCAATTAACAGAAAAGGGCTTAGAAAAGTCTGGGCACGCCAAGATCGGAGCCGACACTAAAGCTGTCTTCAACTCGGTAAACGACTGCTCAGCCTCTTGAGTCCAAAGGAACGGAGGAGCATTCTTACGAGTGGAAGTAAGCTTATTTAGTGGAGCCGCGATAGAACTGAAGTCACGTATGAACCGACGATAGTACGACGCGGTACCCAAGAAAGATTTTACTTCTTTCCGGGTGGAAGGTGTTGGGAAGTCAACAATAGCCTGAACCTTATTAGGATCAGTTCGAAGCCCTCGTTCGTCAACGACATAACCTAGGTACTTCAACTCCCTACGAAAAAATTGACACTACGACAAATTAATAGATAAATTACCAAAATTCAAACGTTCCAAAACTTGAGACAGCAACGAAATGTGCTCATCAAAGTCACTACTAACAATAATGATATCGTCTAAATAAACGAAAACCCTATCACCAAATTCGGGACCGAACAACTTATCCATGAGTCTCTGCTGCGTAGCAGGAGCTGAGGTCAAGCCGTAACACATGACCTTGTAATGGAAGAGGCCACGCCCAGGTACGGTAAATGCTGTCTTCTCGCGCGACGCAGGATCCAAAGGAATCTGCCAAAAAGCGCTCTTAAGATCAATAGAACTCAAAAATTTAGCGTCCCTAAGTTGATCAAGGATTCGAGAAATATAGGGTAGTGGGTACGCATCATGTTTACTCACAGAGTTCAACTTACGACTGTCGATGCAAAAGCGGAGCTCACCGTTTGACTTGGGAGTGAACAGGGTAGGGTTGTTCCAAGCACTGCTGCTAGGCTCGACGACATCCTGCTCAAGCATCTCGTCCAACTGTCTGTTCAGCTCTTTCAACCTCTCGGGAGACATCGGGTAGTAACGCTGTTTGATCGGAGGAGAATCTCCAGTATCAATGATGTGAGTAAGAAGAGGCGTACGGCCCAAACCTTTATTTTTAAAAGAAATAGACTCGAATCTATTTACCATATTTTCAGCAACAAGACGTTGATCAGCAGGCAACTGATCAAACGGTTGTAAAAAACGAATTTCGGATACAGCGTTAGCCTCCGAGATATTAACAAAAAAATCTTTATTAGTGAAGATTTTTGGAGCAAGGTCAAAAGCTCTCCAAAAATCTACACCTAAAACAAGTGAAGGAGATACGTCGGGTACCACATACAGTTTAATAACACGAGTTAAATTATCAAATTTGATTGGCAACATGAAAAAACCTACGACAGAAGCACGGGAATTCGTCGCAGAAGTGATGTGGGAAATATCATCACTGCGATGAAGGGTAGCTCCCGCCTCCAAGAACAAATTACATCCGTTGGCCCCCAAAATGGAAATGGTAGCACCAGAATCCAAAAGGCCACACAAAGTATGGTTGAGAATCTCAACACGAAGAAAAGGACGATTATCATGAGAATCACGAACCGTCGAGACAGTTCTGTAAGTCGAAAAGAAAAAATTTAACTGTTTTAAATAGTTTTGCCAATCGGCTTTATCAAAATTAGAAGAATTATCTCGATGGTTCAGGCCAATTAGTTTTTTGTATCATTTGCTTTTGCTTGAGGTGAAATCGGTGGTGAAGGTTTGCAAACCGGACACTTAGCCGCAGTAAAACCTTGTTTACCGCAACGGAAACAAACAATAGCGGTAGATGTACATTCGGAGAGACTGTGAGAGTCGACACGACAGCGGGCACAAAACTTATCTACAGCAGCAACAGCATGGACTTTGGGTTTAGCAGTTTTGCATGACAAGTCAGGTGCTAAGCATCCATGGGGTGGTTTAGGAGGCTCGACGAAAGTCTGCGCACGGTGCTTACCACACTCTATCATCCTGCACAGCTTCTTTAGTTGTTTCAACGACGTGATCTCCGTGGTACACAAAGGAACTGAGTACTCCGGCCTTATGTTTTGGAAAACGATGTCAAACCTTTCCTTCTCCGATACAATATACGATAGGCGGCTGAAATAATTCAGCATTACAGCAACGTATGCCACGATGTTCTCGTTAGGACCCTGCGTACGTAAACGAATTTCCTGCATGAGACTGCGATCAAAGTCATAGGGCAAGTATTCATCAAGCAAGCTTTGCTTGAGCTCAGGCCAACTGTTTACTTCGGAGCGGATGCTACGGTACCAACATAAGACGTCGCCTTCAAAAATTTCCGCGGCGGAAGTCAGTAGCAGCTGTTCGGTTATACCGCGCGAGGCGCACAACTCGTCTAAACGCTGAAGGAAAACACGCACACATGAAGAACCATTGAACTTTAAGTTAAGAGATGAAACCATTTGGTATCTTTTGCTTGGGGTCGCAGACGCGGGAGAAACATTTGAGGTTGGATCTACATAGACATCAGAGACGCTAGATTTGAATATCGACATCAAGTTGTCCAATTTTGATAAAATTTTGTTTAAGTCAGTTGTCAACTCCGAGTGAGTCGACCTATCAATAACATCTTCAGGATCCAAGCGCGTAAGGCGGTGATATAAGTGGTGTGCTAGCGCCTGAATGCGCGTAAGATTTTTTAAAGTTGGGCTAGCCGCTTCTTTTAAAAGTTCAGAAAGCTCTTTGAGCTTTATTTTGATCGAGAGCAGCTCATCGGACACCTTCCCTTCGAAAGAAACGATGGAGTCTGAAGGTACTTCTTTAGCCAAAGATCGAATTTGTACTCTCAAAGAAGAAACATCGGCGGCAGGCACAGCATCCCTAATACGAACCTCATGAACGAGTTCATCTTTGTGCAACGCTTGAAACGCAATTACGCGTTCTTCCATTGTGAAAAAACCACAGAAAAAAAAATTTAGTATACCGAAAAAGATAAAAAAAGGTAAGTTCGAAAGTAAAAGGTTTATCCAATAGGTAAGTACCAATAAACACGCGAGTATGTAAAAATACTCGATACTGAACAAGAAAGTTAATAAAAAAAATCAAGTTACCAATTTTTGTGACTGACTGTACCAAAAAATTTAAGTTTTGTTTTTGTTTAAAGAATTGAAAATAGCATAGGCAAACAAATTTAAAAGTAGTCTAAGTACGTTTGAGCAAATTATAACACCAATTTTGCAATTCACCTCAAGTTTACAACAAAAATATCTTGTAAACAAATTCTAAAAATAGAACCATCAAGTTTAGTTATACAAGTAAAACAGGGAGCAACTGCTCCAGGCACACAAATACACAGTTAATTAAATATTAGCAGGTTGGATAAGTAAAATAATAGCAACAAGTTTACACGGTTACTTATGTAAATAAACGGTAAGATAAGACACACAATTTTAATCAAGCAAAACAAAATGCAATTTTTTGTCACAGCTAAAATGACATGACAACCATCTCAAGGAAAGCCCCACACGTTGGGTAGCCACTGTAACATGGTATAATCCTACCTAGGGGTTTAGTAAATAAAACAAGAAGGTTGGTTTATTAACTTGTATTTTATTATTGCTTTTGAGTTGTTTAAGTTAGTTGGAACTTAAATATAGAAATAGTGCGACGGCTTAGCTATGGTTTAGAGCACAAATTCAGGGGTAGCAGGTGTGGATACCGTACTATATACCTACTGGGTTTCCCTGAGATGAAAATTGCAAATTGCTGAGAATTTAATAAAGTTGAATTATTATATTATAGAATGTTGAATTAGAATAAAATTGATTTGAAATTTAATGGTCAAAATAAGAGGAAATGATTAAAAATGTGTGTTGGAATTAATAATTGATTAGTTAAGGAATGACGGTAAGTACTAGGTATTTAACTAGAGAAGAGGGCGCCAACCGTAGAGTTTCAGCTACAGTACTGATTTAATAATAATTAAGTTGAATTCACCCCACCTAACCGAATGAGAGGTTTACCGGCCAGTAGCCTCCAGGCTTGGAAAATAGCGTTATGCTCCAACGGGACAGCAGCGCAGAACCACAACCAGCAGAGGAAGTAGATCACGGGGTGACACCGGAATAAAAGAAAAAAAACCCCCTGCAATTGAGAGAAAACTCCAATTACAGACTAATATTGTAAACAGTTCCAACGGAACGTTGTAGAACATGTGGTTAATTTGAAGAAAAAACAAGTTTTACTGAACAATAAGGCTTGAAATTAATAGAATAAGTAGGTTGCACCTTTGTGAACGTTTTGTAATGGTAGGAAACATGTTTAGAATTGGAAATTGACTTATTTTAGAAGAATTTAAGTTTTGACTAAAATAATTTTATTTCACAAAAATAACTAATATTGTTTAGATGAATTCCTACTAAGTACTGAGGATGAGCATACCTGAGGTTTAATCCAGGGGGCTTGAATGGTAGTAAAAACAAAGTAGAAAATTCTAGCACATTGTGCTCACGCGCCGCAATAGGTAGGGACGCAATTCAGTCGCCAATCTGGAATATTTGTTTGGTTAAACACTTGGCCTAGTGCACATGCACTGAAAGACGGTCTTTTCACAACAAACTTACCAAATTTGAGATATAAAAGACACGTACTGCGTGGAAGCAGCTTCCGTGTAAAATTATAGTTGTAGGTTGAAATTAGAGAATGGTGAGACTAAATAATAACTACAATTTGGACAAAAAAAGTTAGCAAAAACATTTAGTTTGTTTATTGGAAACCAACGCCGCAACAGGAACGAAATTAGAAAAAGAAGTTAAATCGAAGGAACTGTGTGACCAAAACAATACCTGCAATTTAGGTAAAACGATATTGAAACTAATAGGCTTACTTATTGTTAAAATATTTAGAACTTCTACTCGATTATCCGAAACATCTAGCTTAAAATAAATTTGTAGCTGTCAACACCAACGCTCGCAGCCACGAAACGTTCTGTTTCGCGCAGAGTTGCGTTCCATTTCAAGTTATGGAACAAATTTAAATGATAAATAAAGAAAATAATAAAACCCAAATTTATACGTTACAGTACTCACCAGATTGGATGTTGATTTCTTTTCTTTTAAATTAGTTGTTTTCATTATATAATCCATTATATCAAACCATTTTATGGATGGTTTGTACACATCGTCTGCGCCAGCGCCACTCTTCTTGCTTTTTTCGATTTTACTCACTTCTTGATTGTAGGTGGACCGTAATTTTTTTATTTTCTTGGTTACCTCACCGGTGTTACCTAGGTGCATTTCTTTTGCGATATGTTCCAAAGATTCTTTTCTCATATCTCTATTTCGATAGTTTTTATCGAAACAATTCCATAGGTTATCTTGTTCTCTGTAGAGTTTCATGAATGAAATATTACTGTCAGAAGACCATCTATACCATTTCGATCTCGATTTAGTACATAGCCGTAGCACACAAAAAACACGGCTTCCACTCACAACTGTCCGGCTGGCACTGGCGAGCTACTGCCGAACGCGTCCAAACGATGCGAGCGACGCACGAGCCACTGTCATGTGCGAGTTGCTGCCGGGCGAGCAGGCGAGTGAAAACAAAAAATGTTGAAGTAACTCGGATGCGAGCTACTGACCAACTCGCACGTACGAGTTACTCGTAAGTGACGTCCAAACAGTGCGAGTAACTGCAGTGCAGCTACTCGGAAGGCTTACTCGTACGCTAGCTCGCACTGTGTAAACCAGCCATAATGCTCGTAGCGTGCGCGTGAAATGCACATTTCGCGCGCACAAGACGTCCAAACTATGATAAATTGTTACAAAGTGTGTTACCTTTCATGATACATTGCAGCAATGTGTACGGTGAATTCTTTCATTGCATGACACATTGCATGTTATGTTTCACCAGTCTGTACCCACCTTTGACTAGCTTCCGGCCTGCTTGCTTTCCGGTATACGCTCGGTCCTGGTTTAGCTGGTCTGGGGCCTTCTGCCATTGGCTTCAGTCCACCAGTGTCCGTGCAACCCTTTTCCTTGCGCTCCCGTCGATTGAGTCGGCGTTTCAGCTGTTGCCTCTGCCTCTTATTTGGACCCTCCGTGGCGTGCGCCTCGAGGTCCGTGACACCGCTCGGCCTGGACCTCCTCCAGCCGACGACTGGTTTCCCTCTGCACGCGCTTTACGTCCCTTGGGTCTGTGGACGACCTGCCAGGCTGCAGTGTCACTTGTTGCATCCGCAAATGCAGTTTCGATGCATTCTGTTGTCGTCGTTTTGGGGTTTTGCATTTCTGTTTGATATTCCATTGTCTGTAAAATTAAAAAGATTCTTCCGATTAGCTCCCCACCCGCCACGGAGCCCGCACCTGGGGGTGTTGAGTTGCAACACCAGGGCTACTAAATCGGATATAGAGAGGGGGTCACTGTTGCCCACGAGTCCGAACTAAACACTACTGGTCGAGGAACGCCAAAAACCCCTCAAGAGCTTCCCCGACAGGCAGCGTCGACTGCGGGCCCCATAGTCCTCCCTCTCTCGCCAGGTGAAGCTGAAGGCTGCCACCAGTGCTGGATAGATATGGATGGCTAGGCCATATCCTCCCGTTTCGGTTGAAATTCACACCAAAGGGGAGTGTTGCGGAGGGTTGGCACTTCTGGCCTTCCCCTCGCTCAGCTTCCAGGTTTGTTGCATCCTACCTACGGGCCCCCACGCACAGCACCAATGACGTGGGTGATCATACCCCCACCTGCTAGATCTTTTGTGAGGTAGTAGGCCCACAGTGACCTGACCACCTCGTCACTGTAGCTGACTTTTGGGATAGGAGTAGGGAGTTTTGGTTTGGGAAGGGAGTTCTAGAAGCTCTCCTAAAAGTGTCTGTTCCAGATGGGATCAGACCGAGAACGGGAGGCACCACGTGAAGGTACTTTTTAGACTTGTTACGGTTGTCATCACGACCTGCGCTCCTATCCGTAACCATTCGCCGAGCTTGCTCACCGGTCCGGTGGCCAAGCTCGGGTTAATTAGTTTATATTGTAAATAGTTTATTTACAATATAAACCTACCAGTATAAAACTAACCCTCCCAACTTACTTACCTTACAACTTATGTACCTACGATGTCTTCAACTTTGGAAATAAACTTTGCCATAGGCGAACGTTAAACTATAGAATTGTATGTAGTAACAAGTGGATGCAGACTTTCGATTTACACTCGAATAGTGTTTGGAGTTTCTCCCACATCTCATTTGCACGCTTGCAAATACGTTAGCACGTGTTGTTCTGCGTGGGTCGCTATGACTTCCTGCGCTTTTATATCTTTTTCTTCACTTCTTGCATCTTTCTTCTCATTTGTTATAACATCATATAAGCCCTTTGCCTTTAATATTATTGTTATTTGGAACATCCTGCTTGGATGCTGCCCAATCTCCTTCTAAAATTATTGCACGATCCATATTCTCTTGTGTTTTGTGGGACGCCACGGAAACCACGCCAAGCCAATCAACCACAACGCGGGAAACTGTTATTACGATATTTTGCTTATTTTTTTTCTTTTTGTGTACCGGTGTCTGGGCCCATAACCTGTTATAGGCTAATTTAAGGTCCATGAAGTGAGTAACAATCTTTCGGTATTTTTTATTTTCTATTGAATTCATCTTTCTACAACACACATCTAGGACGCCTACATGCAATCACAGAGAGTACCACAGACAATGGCGCTGTGCATCGTTTGACATTGACAATTGACACTGACTGCAGTCATTGTTTCTAACATGTTCACTGTGCTTCAGGCATCTCTTCAAAGAGTGCGGCCTTATGGACTTACAGTGGAGTCCCAAGTGTGTATCATTGCATATATAACTACCTATATGCATATCCTTAAAAAACCTTAGGCACTTTGCTTAATGTTCATCTTTTTATTAGATACTGACGGCACTATGATTCTATGCAAGTGGGATATCAGGTACCTGTTGGCCTGCAGTGGAGTTACAGCATGAGTCAGAAACTGGTAAGCCGGATGATTTACAAACCGTCTCCTTAATAGTGTCTACGATCATGGTTGCTCTTAGGGAGATCGATTCTTATTATTATTTATTGATGGACTTTCAGGAATTATCACAAAGCACTGCATAATTTCGTTTTGGAGAATTTTCACCGGAATCCGGTACCGAATCTCGTACCTTTCGGATCTCTCGGATCTCTCTCGGATCTTTATCTGAAGAACCATTACTACCAACATCGGAACCCGCCCCAGCAACACCCCCCCCCCCCCCCCCCCCCTCCTGCAACACCGCCAACTGCACCAATGTCAACATCGTCGACCCATGCTCCCTATCAGAAACAAACAATTTTACAAAAATAATACATAAATCGACAGATGCGTGTTAACCAGATACATTTGCAAAAAATGGCACTGTTAAAAAGAGAGAATACGTGAGGCCAAAGCTGATCCTTTCTCAGAACAGAGCCCAGGTACCTATTTCGTTATTTTTACACACGATTTTTGATGATCGATTTAACGATAACGATTTTTGATATTTAACGATCGCAGTAGGTTGGTAACTCGCATCACATCTACTATGTTATCCCAACTGCTGCAACTGCTTTAATAAACGTATGAAACAAAAAGAAATCGGTGTCACGGATGGCTCAATCACTTTCATTTTATGACAATCAAATGGTAATCGTTTTGATTGCAAGAGGCGAGTCGAGATCGAGAGTAACCTTTTTCGGATTTTACACACCATAATCGCCAAATATTGCTCTTGTTTGTGTGGTTGTGAATTCCATAATGTGAATTTTTGAGTTAGCGAATGATACGCGATATTATTGTGAAATATGGTGAATTCAAAGCTTAGGTTTGTTTATTTGGTAGGTATTACTTAAACAGAAAGTCGTAGATAGAAACTGAGATTACTAAAT
Source organism: Hylaea fasciaria (assembly GCA_905147375.1). Lineage (NCBI taxonomy): Eukaryota > Metazoa > Arthropoda > Insecta > Lepidoptera > Geometridae > Hylaea > Hylaea fasciaria. Next base: position 7,929,965 of record LR990211.1, on the reverse strand, counting down.
TTTTTTAGATCCATGACGGAATTACAAAAGAAAAGCGCTAAAGGGGGTGGAAATTGAACAAAGGAGAGTGCTGCGCTACTTCACCAACCTCTTAGAGCTTCACGATGTAAATTTCATGGCGAATCATGAATGCCTGAAATGCACCTATAATAATAATAACACGCCTCGGCTATTGTTTGACTGAGGAGGTGGAGGTGCCACTCACTCCCTATTGAAAGTTGTCTCCAGTGGGAGGACAGCTATACAACAATAATTATTAGTCTTAAATGACAAAATTGCTGGATATGAGGTTTGTAAACGAAGATGCTACATTTATAACCCATGTTCACTAACTCAAGAATTGATATTACATATCCCGTTTCTATTGTTTACTCATGGTGTAAATGTTAGTATCTCAATAGGATATAGTAGGTATTGTAGTTTTATTATGTATATAATATATAAAAATTGTATAATCCACCACGGGGGCCTAGCCCGGGGCACTGAAGTAACACAGGATAATTTTCATCAGTGAAGCTAGTTACTTATTTAATTTATAGTTATTTTAACTACAATAGATGATGCAGGGAACTTCTGATCCAAATAATTTAAAACAATAGGTTCATGAGTGGAAAGAGTGACTATTTAAAGCAGTTTTCAATAATAGAATCCCTAAGAATAAATCCAGAGTTGGTACCGGGAATTACAGTAACAACGTCATCATTAACAACGAACGTCATCATTATCATCATCATCATCATCATCTACCCTTGGCGTAAGTTCTTCACTGTCGATAGCTATTGTATCATTTGAAATGAATGCAATGTTATGCAATACTGCGCAGGCTACAATCATGTTTGATACAGTGAATAATTTATTACCAAGCCCTCTTGATAAGCATGGGAACCTCCGCTTCGAAATGCCAAATGTCCGTTCCACAACATTTCTGGTTTTCATGTACTAAAGAAGGCTATTACCAAACCCTTTCAAATATACATTCCTGGAGGTAAATGGCTTAAGTTGTTTCTGAACAGACATCCTGAAATTAGTATATACATACTCCTGAATCTGTCACAGCTGCAAGGTGGTGTCGGAAAGTGATATTAGAGCATGATTTCATGGTATTGAAACATATTTAAACGACAATGAATTCTTTGATATTTTTTCGGACCCTAGTAGTTCTTAATGGTGATGAAACAAATTTATTGCTGTGTCCATATACATTATACAGCAGCCTTATTGTCTAAGTGAACTGGTAATCGTAATCGACTTCATTTTTGACATTTGAAACCTAGCCTGGGCCTCAAGTCGGCTATTTGAATTGATTATGGATTATCAAGGATTTCAGCAATTATGGTTACTTTTGACACTTCCGGTAGCCTGTCAATTGCATTACCATTGTGATCATATCAAAGAAATTGAAAAATCCGTAGTACGTCCGTAGTCCAATAGATAATTGCATTTCAATCTTGCCAAAAATCTCTAGTCGTCTATTTTTTTTACAGCTTTTCCCATGGCTAATTGTGATTCCATAAATCACAATTGTGAAAACATTGCTTTTTATCAATTGTTCTAGTGCAAATTGTATGTAATTAGGGGAAAGGTGTACGAGATGATTCACTTAAGGGAGAATGCTTGTAGTTTATACAACATTCAAGTTAAAGCAGCAATGTTAAGAGTTAATTATAGGAAATTTATCTGTCTATCAGTTGTCATACTCAAAATGTTATATTTTTGCATCTATTATTATAATAATATATATATTTTAAAACACTACCAAAGAATCATCTTGTACACCCGGGTGTCCAAGATGATTCCTACGGTAAGGGCAAGATGATCCTGGGGATAATTTTGCCCCTATTTGGGAATGTCTTAGGTTTTGTTGACTTAAATAAAAAAATACTTTTCAGAGTTTAATATTACCATTAATTTCGAAATCAAATAACTTACAGTCCTTGACTGAGAATGAGTCAGTCGTATTAATAGTCAGTCTCAATATCAATAATAGGTAACAATCATCACGTCATCTGAGATCAATCGTATGTTTAAGAAAATTATATTTTCTTTATAAGTAGAGCTAGCTTCCAGAGCTTTGACCATACAGTCTTCTGTCCACTCACCGCGATTGGCTTTTCTGTGATAATTTAGAGGCATAGTCTAAAATAAGATAAAGTTTTTTTTATTAAATTTCAACTGATAAAAATAATAAATTCAAGTTTACTACTATTTCTTCGTGGGTTATTGATTTGAATAATATTTGTTACAAAGAATACCATAGTTATTTTAACACATACCTACATAGTTAATGATGATCCCCGTAGTATGATCCGCACGGATCATCTTGTACACCAGTAACATAATCATCTTGCCCCAACATCAACTTTTTTACTCAATCTTCGATAGCTTATCCTATACGCTTTGAACTGTTACCATGCCGTTAGAAAAACAAAATAGAGGATTAAGAGGGCACCGAGTAAAAAAAGCCGAAACGGCAGTTACGGTTCTGGGCGATATTATCTATTTTATAAGTGAAATGAACAAAAAAGACTTACTATTTAACGTTACAGTGAATGTATCTACAGATTGACGGAGCCATTAACGGAAATAATGTTTAGTTTATTAAAAATAACAATGTAAAGTTGAGCAAAAACTGTAAAAAGATCTCTTGGTATTTGAATGAAATTTGATAACTAAATAGAATTTCATTTCAAACCACATATACAGAAAAATGTGCAAATGCTTATACTACAACTTCAGAGTTTGATAAATCAAATATGTTACCTGGTTATTTAGATACAGATAGTTTAAAAAGCACCTCAAATACCCCATACATTTTTACTATGGGCTCGCTGCGGTAACTAAATACTCTTCGCGCGAGCTCGTAAATTCAGTACCCCACGAGAGCTCAGAGCGAGACCACGTCTCGTCGCGGTCAACTGACAGCGAAATAATTGACCGCGATCTATTGTGTACGTATACGCGTTGCTTGCACTGCTGCTAGCAGAAAGAGAGGTAAGTTCTTTTTTAGATAATTGTGTTTTATCCTATGATTGTTATCTGACATGTTTTACTTAGATTTATATTGTATTCTATTGAGAAATATTTATACATTCCAATAATAAACTCTTTATTGTGCTTCCAGTATGTATACTTTGTGGTGCATTACTTCCGGCTAGCCATATTTTGTCATTCTTGTGTCAACTACCAATTTGAATAGTAACTCAATGTATTTGTTATTTGAATTTCTTGCATTTTTATTAATCTAGACTGCCGAAACTAATCAAGTACCTATAACATATTCGACATTCTTGTGTTTCAGTAAAAAATGGGAAAAAGAAAAGATTCATATTATGTCAAAAAAAAGAGATATCACATCCCGAAAAAAAAAGTACCATCAGGTAATTAAAACCCATATTTTTAGCAGTAGTGAGAAGAACTATTCTGCAGGGTGAATCAATAGAATGGCGTCAGGAGCGAAAACAACGGCTTACGGCATCCATTTTTGGCAGTGTGCAAACGAAGGCAGATTAAATGCGGACCATTGGTAAAAATATAGTAAACGAAAAGAAATTAGACCACGTCAAGTCCATACAACATGGCCAAAGTCATGAACATCTAGCGCGACAACAACTTGAAATTAATCTGAAAACTCCCATTGAAAGGTGTGGATTGACCGAGTATTGCCATTTTTAGGAGCAAGTCCAGATGGTCTTTTGGAGGAAGATAAAATTGTCGAAATAAAATGTCCGTACTCAGCTAGGGGAATGTCAATTGACGTCGGTGTTAAAGAGAAAAAAAATACTTTCTGGAAAGTAGACAAGGATGGCCGTGTAAATTTAAATAAAAAACATGATTGGTATTTCCAGGCACAAGGCCAAATACATGTCACACGAAGAAAAGTATGCGTATTTGCAGTTTGGACCGATGTAGACATGAAAATAGAAATGATTCAGGAAGACATACAATTTTGGAGTGACATGGAAGGAAGGTTAAAAAGTTTTACTTTGATTGCTTACTGCCAGAATTAATTGACTCCAGATTAAATAGGCAAATGGAAATAAAATAACCCGAGTACATTCTCACAGCAATTAGAGAAAGAGAAGCTAATATTACCACTAAAAGAAAAATTTGTAGCAATAACCCTGCTCTTAAACGTAAGAAGCAAATGTAAAGACAAAATAAAAACTTTTATCAAAAAAATATACCGCCGAAAAACTGAAGAGCTATAAATAATTACTTAACATTTTTTATTTAATATTAATAACTAAGTTTTTAAACTAATGTAAATGTGTTGATTTATACCGTCTTTTAACATCTTTCTTCTTTACTCCTAATATAACTGTGTGTGACTACGATTAAAATATAATATGTAGACAATAATTTTATCTCGTTTTTATTTATCTCTTTCTAACTTCGTACTAACAGCACTAACTGCCTGTGGTTTTCTTGTTTTCATATATAGAATTTGAAATACTAAAATTATTGTAGGTCATTTGGCTTACGGTCATAATGTTTACTGAAAGCTAGACATGTGTAAGGGATGCAATTGATGCATTACATTTCATATTATTATCAGCTACTGTTATACCTTATCATCATCTAATTAAGCTACATAATTATATAATTGGTTCTACTCACTAAACCCCCATTTTACCAATTCATAAGTTACCTATTTTTGTCGCCCCCCGTCGATTGAACGGACATAACTTGTCAAGCTAGTTGTGTGCGTTCCTCACGCACACAACTGGCACAGTGCGTCAAATACCTAATTTGCGCCCGGTGCATAAGGTCGGCACAGACTTAAACAAAATCCGCTAGATTACAAGATATGGCAACACTTGGAGGAAAAGGCGTGCTCAAAGCCTCATCCCAATTTGGAGTCACTCAAGACATCCTTGATTAAGGCAGCCGCCGATATTGACATGGACCTCGTTCGTGCTGCGATAGACGACTGGCCGCGCAGATTGAAGGCCTGTATTCAAAATCACGGAGGTCATTTTGAATAAACTTTAGTGTCATAAGAATATATGTTTTGTTAAGTTCATTTTGGTATATAAATGGTTACATAATGAATAAACTTGTTTCAATTATTTTATATAAAACATGTGACAGAATTTATGACCTGACTAGGTACAAGTATCTGTTTTGTTATCAAGTTAATTTCTATTTCAGGAAGGAGGAACTGGACTGGACTTGACTGTATCTGATGCAAATTACGGAGTTGAATAAGTGACACATGTTAAGACTGAATAAAAGTGTGATTCTATTTGTATACGTTTATTGGTTCCTTTCTCTCCATAATCTATCAACTGCTGAAGATCTCTTCCTTCTAAGAGAGCTGGGTTGGTACTTCTGTTTTGAGCCCACACTAGTAATGGCAATTAATGCGATTATATTATATAAATTCAATAAACATGCGAATTGACGAGTCATAGCATGCTAATTGCTATTGCTATGCTATTTGCGAAATAAGACGATAATTTTGATGATACTAATATATTTATGGTTCCTTTTAATACGCGTAATGCGCATTAACGAGCTTGTTCGCCTTAGGAAAGGCGTTTCTAGTGGTGGAACTGATACTAATACCTAAGTATTCACTAATACCAGCAATCCAATAACGCTGACGAAGTATTCAACAAATATTAGTTAACCACACAACCAAAACCAACCGTTGCTAAGCCCACACGAATATCACAGACATTTTGGTGAATCCGTTGCTGAATTTTGAAAAAAAAGTTAAATTAATCTGATGAACGAAGCATAGCATTATCAACTTTAGTACAGGTGCAAGATAGGTAATTTATCAATTTCACGTCATGTTCTTTTAACCATAGTAAAACAAATAAGACCGAGAAAACATACAAAACACCTAGATGGCGTTAAAAGGTACTATTATTCAGAGATTATTAAATAAAACCTAGATGGCGTTAGAAGGTACCATTTTTGAGAGATTCATTAAATAAAACCTAGATGGCGTTAGGAGGTAGTTACTCAATATTAGACGTTTCCTAGCGTACGTTTAGTTTTTACTCGCTGATAACGTTTTATTTATGCTAGTACACGCGTGTATTTTATGTAATTAAATTAATGATATTGTTATGATTAAATGTAGTTAACTAATTAAAACCTTTTATTATTTAAGAACCCGATTTATGAACTTTCCTTCATACTTTATCGAGGCTTAGGACTGGCAGTAAAATGTTATTTATAAACTGGCGTATTTATAAGTTCATTTGATCGTATTTACATGATTTAGTTTTTTATTTATTTACATTTTATATTTTTTTGTTTTTTTTTGGTGTTTTTTATTTTTGTTATTGTGTACACTATTTACAAATTTATACAACATTTTAGGGCATTAGCTTTTTATAGTCACAGTTTTTTAAGTTTGAATTCAGAAATACAAACTGTTCTGTTTTTTTTACAGAAAGCCTTGTTCTTCGATCTGATAAGGTATACCCAGCTTTTGAAAAAAGTCTTTCGCTGGGCACTGAAGTCGCGACTATGTTGCAATTTGTTTTAAACAATTTGCCGAGATGCGGATATTTGTATCGGCCGCTGGATCGCCACCACTCACATGGGTCACAGTTATTTTGTAGAAGCTCATCTTGCATTGTACGATTCTACTTCCTGTTGAGCGATTTGTAGTAGATTTTGGTTAGGGTTAACCCTTCGTTTCTGGAAGATTAGATTGCGTTTCCTCCACAAACTGATTTCGTCGTCGTCCACCCTGCTTGACTGGGGTTCCGCGGTAACTAAAGGAGTTGTTCTTATCTCATCTGTCATCAGAATATTAAACACTTTTGTCACTAGGTTGGGCTTGGTCGCTTCAGCTGCACGTTCGTCAATGAACATTGATATTTTGTACCTCGGGTCCAATATTGTGCACAATGCCAGACATTGCTCGTGCTCAAGATCTTGAAATCGGCTATTCAATTGGGTTTCGATGCATTTAACCACGTTTTGTATGGCATCAAAATAATCTGGTCTTCGCTTCAGTTCTTCCATAACATCTTTCAACCCGGTTATAACGGCAATTGCTTTTGAAGCGCACACATATTTATCTGCACTCAGTTCTTTCGTGGCTTCATTAAATGGTTTTAAGACTTTGCTGAGCTGTCTGAGCGCGGTCCACTCTTCACCTGTTATTATGGGCAAATCTATTTCGAGGTTTGGTGTCGTTGCCCTGACGGCATCTTGAAGGTAGACAAAGCGTTCTATCATAAAATAGGTGGAGTTCCATCTTGTTGGCACTGAATTGATGAGGACCAAAGGTTGGCTAGAGCCTTGTACTTTGGATTGGTACTCCATTAGTTTTTCTTTTGGCCTTGTAGCTTGCTCGATAGGATGTCACTATTTTCTTTACTTTTTTTGTGGTGTCGTCAAATATTTTTAACGGGTACTGCAAAGTGAGGTTCAGCTTATGAGCCGTGCACCCACAATGTGTCCAGCCTAAAAGATTGATTGCTCCGACTATATTCGCAGCATTATCGGTTACACAAAAATTTATCTTATCGAGTATATCCCATTCCATACAAGTTTTTTTTAAAACTGATGCAAGATTTTGGCTGGTGTGTGCACCATTAATTACACTGCATTTCAGCACGACAGATTTAAATTCAAAATCATTGTTACTAAAATGAGCAGTGACACCTATAAAAGCGTCCATTTTAGCAGACGTCCAGCAATCGGTAGTTAGACAAATTGTTTCGGCTTCTTGATGCAACATTTTTTTTTGGTCTTCTAAACATCTGTTATATAAAAATGGTATAAGCCTTTCTGATATCACTTTACGCCCAGGTAAAACATAATTAGGGTTTAATGCTTCTACAAATTCTACAAAATCTGGTTCTTCAACGATAATAAACGGTTGGTATGTTCTTGCAATAAGCTTTAAAAGCATGGCAGTTATATGCTTTTGTTCTTCGGTACGTAAAGGTCTTCGAAGTCGTGCATAGTGCAATATATTCCTTTGGGTCCCAGGTCTGGTGGCAGCTACGAGGGGAGGTCAAAAAGTCCGCGGAATGGCAGGGAAGAGAAGCTAAATTAAATGATTTTTTATTTTTCATTTTCAATATATTCTCCCTTAAGCCTAATACATTTTTCAGATCTGTCAAAAAGTTTGCTTATCCCTTCGAAAAAAAAAGTTTTGTCAAGGCCTTCAAAATAGGCTGAAATTGTCGACTTAACTTCTTCATCGTCAGTAAACTTTTTTCCACGAAGTTCTTTTTTCAATTTTGGAAACAAATAATAATCAGAAGGAGCTAGATCTGGACTATAGGGAGGGTGGTTATTAGTTTCGTAGCCACATTTTTGCATGGCAGCCATCGCAACATGGCTCTTGTGAACGGGTGCGTTGTCGTGCAAAAGCAGCACGCCTCGAGTCCATTTTCCCCGTCGTTTTTCCTTGATGGCATCTTTTAATTTTTCCAGTAGAGTGGCATAGTATCCCCCTGTGATATTCAATCCTTTTTCTTTGTAGTCGATTAACAAAATCCCCTCTGAATCCCAAAAAACCGTTGCCATGATCTTTCCGGCCGATTGTGACACCTTGAATTTCTTAGGGGGTGCTGTGCCTTTTTTCTGCCACCGCATGGACTCCTGTTTTGATTCAGGCTCATAATGATGAACCCAAGTTTCATCTCCAGTAATAATCCGGTTCAAAATTTCGTCCTTGTTCTCACTACAGAGCTCTAAAAACTCGCGTGAACACTCGACACGCTGCTGTTTTTGAACCGCTGAGAGCATTTTCGGCACCCATCTTGCACTGACCTTAGACATGCCAAGATGGTCATGGAGGATATTCAAAATAGTTGTAGACGATACTCCAACCATTTCTGCAAGTTGTTTCTTCTTTAGTCGGGCATCTTCAAGTACAAGTTTTTCGACTTTTTCGATAATATCTGAGGAGGTGGCCTCGATTGGCCGGCCCGGGCGATGGTCTTCTTCAATTGGCTCCCTGCCTTGCTTGAATAAACCATGCCACTTATAAATCATTGTTTTTCCAGGGCAAGAGTCCCCGTAAACAGATGACATTTCTTCCAAAATGATCTGAGGTGTCTTTCCTTGCTTAGTAAGGAACTTTATAACAGCACGAAACTCAATGTTGTCCATGTTTAACGATTTTAACCCGATTGAACTGCTAATGTTGTGATAACTAATTTGTTAATGACCCTCTTTTTCTAAAATTTGGTATTTATACCTGTATTGAGTACCTACTTGGAAAATACCAGGTAAAAAAAAAATAGCCCGCCCTTTCTTAACCCTTCCATTCCGCGGACTTTTTGACCTCCCCTCGTATTTCCTGTCGGGATTCTCCAATATTCTGTTCGTGATGCGCTGATGTAGACGGCAAAGGTTCCGTTTGAGCTGGTTGTGAAGGTGCACCAGCATTCTGCAGCTGACGCATCTGTGCCAAACTGGTCCGAGGTGGTTCACTTTCGGCTAAAAAGTTAGTGTAATGGCCAATGTGTTTAAGTTTAAGATGGATTTTTAAATTGGTGCCACTTTGTTTTCTCCAGCAACATTTGAAAAATAATCCCATATAGTAGTATTAGTTCGGTGAGGCATTGTCACGTTCAACACTTACAGTTTTATTTACACTAATATACTTAACTTACGCAAGACGGGCGGTTAAACGATCAGTTGAGTTCCAGACCGTCATGGACACACACCAGAAACGAGCTGTTGCGTTATACTTCCTTCACAGAAGAATTAAAAAAAGAAGGCCTAAAAGGTTCCCCCCCCCCTGCCCCCCCTGTAAAAGCCCCCCGCTGTCCACGCGCGGTCGCCCGCCAACCGACCGCAGAACGCGCGGGTGCAACCCGCCGCGGCTGCGGGACCGCGACCCGCGCCCGCCGGTACAAGATGACCGCCGGTGCAGCGGGACCCGCAAACAATCGCACACGGCGCGGGCGTAAAACGCGTCGTGAAATGTGCTTTAACTTTTTACATAAATATCTGTATTCTACAAAGGCTGCGGGCCCGCAACCGCGGCGGGCACGGGTGAAAACCGCTTCGTGAGTCCTTAGCCTAAGTCCTTAGACTCCTTAGCCTTAGTACAACTCACATTTCATAGCTAGCAGATGCCATTGGTTCATGCCCTCGTGAAGCTTGATCGTGCTAATAAACAAAAACCAAGCATTAAATAATAGCGTTCAACCCAAATGTGGTGTGGTGGTTTTCGTATTGTGTAGCTGACACTTGCAACACCATTACCAGCGAAATTCAAACCCAGTGAATGAATGAAACTTCGTGTTCCCGCGAATTTTGGTATTGCGTAACGCCGAAATTAATTTCAGTTGCAAATCCAAGCCCATGTGAAACGTCAGATGAAGCAGGTAGCTCATTCGAGTCTTGCTTGAAAAAAGTGTTGGTGAAATCTCCATACAAAACAAGAAATTGTGATAAATATTGTGTTTGAAACATTGTGGCTGAAAATAAGTAATTAAGGTAATCCCAGAAGTAAGTACTTAATAATTATCTGAACATACATACTTGATTCAAATTCATTAAAAAAAAACAAAGCATACTATCAATCCAATATCTCCTTCCCAACTGGGAAAGAGTCAAGATATTTCAAGTACCTGCTACATGACTGTAATTATATTGAGAGTTTAACTGCCACAATTAAACGTTATACCTAACGGGGTTCATCGGGTGACCTTCAATTAAAAGCAATAAATCACCGTGATAATGTATTGTCAATTCCACACGTATAGGTATAATATAGGCAAGTATAAATAATTACTCTAATACAAGACGAGCTACAACCGTGCCTATGGGGTGACGACTGGTGTCGCGAACTCGCGTCATGAATTACTTTCTGTAGATTCGGCAGAAATTAATGCATATGCAATGTGTCGCTACAAGAGCACATACACTTAATTAATTTATTTCAGGGGTTATGGCGCGAGCAATTTGGATGGCCGCTGCGGAGGAAGAGCGGCTGAAAAGGCATCTGCGATTAGATCGCAGAGTCTTGCGCCAGGCTAGTAAGCCGCTAATGTTGCCCGACAAGGAGTTTGTGGCACATTTTCGTCTGCACAAGTCTCAATTCGAGTTGCTTTGTGTAGATGTCATACGGCTTCTGCCGGCACCACAGCGCTCTAGCGCTGTGCGGCCTGAAATAAAGGTAGTTAATGTAGTATCTACCTATGCCTTTTATGTAAAATACATACTTGTCCGCATGCTTGCAGTCTTTTTATGCTGTACTGCTTTGCAGGTATTAGCTGCTTTGGCATTCTATGGCAACGGCTGCTATCAGAAGAATGTGGGGGCCTACCACCTCGGTCTGTCCCAAACGGTGGACGGTGTCCCAATACACTTCTGAGAAAGTATATTCAGTTTCCCATTACAAGGGCAGAGCGTGAGGCTGTGGCTAGACGGTAAGAATTTCTTGCTAAATGGCAGTATGCAAAATTACCTAGCAACAAAAAAACGCATTTTTGTTTGCAGTTACTTTGGTTGCAGATCCATTTGGGTTCCCTGGCGTAGTGGGGTGCATAGACGGCACACATGTAGCCATCATTCGGCCACATGATAATGAGGAAATATATTTTAACAGGAAGCAGTAACACTCGCTGAATGTTTTACTCCTAAGTTATGATCTAATACCAAATGCACACAATCTGTGTTTGCTTATTATCTATTTACCTACCTATGTTTGCTAACGGTAAACAAAACTAAATGGTTGTTCATTTCTTTAGATATGTGATGCCGACCTACGCATCCTGCATGTTGATGCATCGTTTGGGGGTCAGAGTCATGATTCCCACATTTGGAACAGTTGTCCTATTAAGGGGCTCATGCAGGACCTACACGATGAAGAGGAAGTGTGTTGGCTCTTGGGTAGGTAAAACAATGTTTAGCAACAAAATAGGTACCGAGGAATATCGAGTTACTAACACACTATTCAACCGTTTAAATTACAGGTGATTCGGGGTACGCACAGAGGCCGTGGATGATGACGCCTATCCTAAATGCTGCCCCAAACTCGCCAGAAGAGCACTACACCAAAACACATGTTCGCACGCGAAACGTCATAGAACGTTGCAATGGCGTTCTAAAAACTCGTCTGTCACGATTATTTAGATAAATAAAGCAAGCAAGCAGGGCACCATAGTACAATATTTTCTTCTCTTTTTACAGGGTTTTGCACTATACATCAATCAAAGCGGGCAAAATAACCAACGCGTGTTTTGTACTGCACAATTTTATAAACGACGCGCGCATCTCCGTCGATGAGGAGGAGATGACACGCGACCGTGCGCAACAACCCGCAGCACTCCATCAGCCCCCTGAAGGTGTACGGAGGGAAGTTGATGGAGGAAAGCAAGCCGTTGTCGACAGATTGTGGAGGAATCGAACATAATGTATACGTAATAGTACGACGATCCATCGTAGCATCGTAGCACATGCTACGTAATCTTTAATTTGAAGTCGGTTTATAGTTTTTTTAAAACGCGCCAAATTATTATAAAAACTTCAGAACCGGATGAGGATCCAGCTAGGCTGGGCAGCCTTTGGAAAATTACGTCGAGTCTTCTTGTCATCCATACCGCAATACTTGAAAACGAAAGTTTTCAATCAGTGCGTCCTACCCGTCATGCATGACCTACGGAGCTGAGACGTGGACTCTCACGTTGGGGCTAGTTCACCAGTTTAAAGTCGCTCAGCGAGCTATGGAGAGAGCTATGCTCGGAGTTTCTCTGAAGGATAGGATTCGTAACGAATACTCATTTTGTAAGTCTACGGATTAAAAAATATTCACTCTTAAATAAAAAAAAACAATCCATACTTACTAATTTCTTTTAATCATACATGTCCAAAGGTAAATCTAAACATAAAAGAAAAGGATAGGTAGTTCTATGTTTATTATTGTATATACTCGTATATTACACCTCGGGATCATTCTACAATACACAAGGAATTTTCAAAATCACACTCTCATCACATCACACGACTAATTATAAATGCGATGTATGGATGTATAGATGGAATAATACATAGGCTACTTGTTATCGCTTTAATCAGTTCCCATGGGATATAAATAACCTTAAAGAACGCGTGCGAATCCGCGGGCAGAAACTAGTCGGTTCAGAATTAACGGAGAAATCGACAAATATACATAAAAAACGTACATACAGCCGAACATAAAACCTCCTCCTTTTCTCGCAGTCGGTTAAAAAGGGCGCCAAATGCATGACTCGCACAGGGCGCCTAGATGTGTAAGGGTTCATACGCACTATGCGGGTAGCCGCATTACGGCTAGCCGCGCGGCTGACCGCAGGATGCGGTTGCGAATGCGGCCAGCCGGATTGCGGGCAGCCGTTTTCGCAACCGCAACGTGCGGTTGAAGAACCGTTGCGATTTGCGGTCATGTCGATCCATTTCAAAGATGGACGTGGAAGAAGTTGCAGCTATTTACTACATTTACACACGTTACGTAAAGAAGAAAAAACAAAGAAAGAAGTACTGGGTGCATTCTTATTTGCAAACACGAAATGAGAGCAAGCATTTTGCAATATTTTTCGGCATATTATAATATGGCGGGCAGCCGCAGACTGAACCGCACAGTGCGTATAGCAACCGTCCGGCTGGCCGTCACTCGGGCCGCAGCTCTCCGAGCGACCGGAGCGGTCTGCGGGTAACCGCATCGCAGTGCGCATAGAAATGAATATTACCTACGTACATAATTGTGCTTGCGGTCAGCCGGACGGCTAGCCGTAATGCGGCTACCCGCATAGTGCGTATGAAGCCTAAGGCCGGCCTAAAATTCTTATTAGGCTACTCTAGCCTAGCGCGAATTGAACAATGTTTGTTCAATTCGCACTACAGAACGCTGTATCGCTGCCAAGGTAGCAGCCATTGCCTCTAGCGAACGGGAGATCCTCTCCTCGTTCGCTAGATGCCGCTCCTCAATTTCTCTTGCCCACTGAGGCACATCTTTTATTGGTAGCACATCAACAACTGCTTAAACAGAAACTTCTAAAACTCCTGATGTATTGAAGTGTCTTTAAAAAAATCAACGCGATATTAAAAACCTGCCACGGGAAAATTTTTGAAACTGGGAAAAATATATCTGATAAAATCAGTTGACGACTGTCACTCAACAGTCGTCAACTGATATATTAAAGTCGAATTTTTGTTGGTTTCATTTAAAAGGTCTCATTTAACAGATGCTCACATTCAGAATGCCAGAAAAACAGTTGATATCAGACATTATACGTCACTATCCCAAACACATTCAGCAAGGCTGGATAACTTCTAGAATAATTACTATAATCGAAACGGTGGAATATTTACGGGAAATGGATGACATAAACAAGCAGTAAAGACCGACATCCCCTGCATTACGTCAAAACAAGGAAAATGAGAATATAAAACAAAGAGTTGCAGCAGACCTATAGAGATGGCAGGAACCCGTGGAGGGAAAATTGCCAATTGCAGTCAAAGCAATGGGGGCTGCAGCAGACATAGAAAACTTACATTTAAATTAGAGGAAGCTAGACACATAGTTCCCGAATCAGCTTCTAACATAGGAAACGCGGCGCTACAGATGATGCTAAAAATGGGATGGCAACCGGGCCAAACATTGGGAGTCAATGGGAAAGGTATTTGGCATCCTGTTAAACAGAAATTGCATCTCAGTTACCTATCGTTCTCTTTCTGTCACTAAACAAAAGACAAGGACAGCAGTATATTATTTGTTAGTTTATTTGTTTGTAGAACCTTTAGGTCTTCCTTTTTTTACAGGCTTTTCCTTTTTCTTCTCCTGCTCTTCCTGTTTTTTTTTTTTTGTAGTAATCCTCCACTTCTTCAGCGGAAATTGACTTTCCTGCTTCAACAGGCAGCTGGAATTTCTTGCATGTTTGTATGTTTAGGTCCGACGCTCTTATTTTCTCTAAGGCGGTAATTATATATTCTCTCTGATGAACCACGTATATGTGTACCAGGATATGGTTTCATTAACATATTATCATGTGCAAATGCATCATCAGCTACTATTACGAAAGGCGAGTTTACTGTCCTGCCAGGCAATGGTCTTGGTTCTGGAATATTGAATCTCTGTTCTTTGAGAGCTTTATAAAACGAACTGTTTTTGAAAACTCCTTCATCTGATATCCTTCCTTGAACACCAACATTGACATATTATGTAAAATTGTAATTTGCATCTACTAACGCCATTAGTACTATGCTGTACGTCTTTTTATAATTAAAATATTCACTGCCACTTTGTTCTGGTTTTAATATCTGGACATGTTTGCCATCTAAAGATCCAATGCAATGAGGATAGTTCCACTTCGTTTCAAACTCTTTACTTATTTTTAACCATTCTTGTGTAGTTTTTGGTATCTGAAAAAAGTCAGTGTTATTGTATATAAAATAATATATTAAAATTATAAAGCAAATTTAAATCAGAATAACTATTTTCAGGAACATAATAAGGACGAAGATTCAAACTTTTTGAATTCACTTCCCATAGAAGATCATGATATACCTAGTGTATCGGGAGCATCGGATGTGTCGGCCATCAGTGAGAGGAAGGGTTTGAAAAGAGTCAAGCCATCAGGTGATAAGCAGAAAGATGCGCTGTCTACATATATTGAAGGATGCTCGTGACAATATCATTAAACGCCCAGCCAAAGATGAGTTTGATGTGTTCGGCGAATATGTCGCTTCTGAGCTACGAGGTGTTACCGGCAAAAGGAATATTTTGGAGTTGAAGAAACAAATACAAGATTTAATTTATTTCACTAAACTGAATGAAATTAAATGTGACTCTAACGTTTCTTCACGGCCGCCAGCGAGCCAAGAGCAACTGAGTGAGCTTAGAGTTTCGACTGAAGGAAACCAAGACATGGAAGTTGCCGCAAATTTAGTACTGAATTCAGAGACTGAAGCAATAAGTGATACATATGAGATACGAGATGATTCCGGCAATATTTTAATTTCATTTAATAAATAGTTTATATACAGAATGAGTTTTTTTTCATGGCCACTATGGGGAAGTCTGAATTCGTTGCTTATTTAATCTGCTTCTAAATTCATGGATCTAATACAAAAAATTGTACACAAAAAATTGTACTATTTGCAATAGAAAACCATAATTTTTATTAAGTTACATGTTAACAAGAATACTAAAATTATTACAAAAACATAGGTACTTAATTTCCTCTAAATATCTCGAGAAAAAACAAGCTAAAGGCACTGTTTATCTTTTGGCTTACCTTTAGATATACTTTAAATACTTTTATAATCGCCTCGCAAACTTCAGGAATGCATTGGCTAATCTTTGTCTTCGATATCCGATGCAAGTACCTACATCTACTAGAAGAATACGAATCACCAGTAGCTAGAAATCTCAGACAAACAGCTAATTGCTCTGCTGGAGTGATGGCATCTCGAAAATTTGTATTCTGTTTACAAATATAATATGGTGCAACTCTTTGAAGCAAATACTCAAAATTTACTGGAGTCATCCTAACAAAATTTCTAAATCCACTTCGGTCTTCTATTCTTAAATCATTTAATATATATAGAACGGTAGGCCCCTTCTTGGTCTCTTTTCCTCAAAAATGATCGCGACCAGTACTTGCGTCTTTTCCTCGAATTTGCTTCAGTTTGCATGTACCAGTATACTGCACACATGAAGTAAAGTTCTTCAGCATCTTCTCTTTCCATTGTCACAACAGTTTTTTATATTAGTTGAAATTATAAAACTACGGACTGTATTTGTCACGAATTCGACAAGTTTAAAAACATGAGATCCTAAACATGTAGGCAACTAGAAGTTTTCAACCTTCAAGTTTCATACAAGTTTTGTATACTTACAACAAGTTTTATACATGTATATAGTTTCATACAAGATTTGTTTACAACATGTTTTATACATGTTTATGAAAAACGAAAACATTGCATAAAATTTGTAAAATACATGTATTATACCTTGGTGAAAACGAGGGGTAAGTATGTCCTGAATGCTTCCCCAACAGTAGCTTGAATCTGGCCAGTTGCATATGCAGGTAAAACTTGTAGGACTTCTAGACGTGAGCAAGGGAAAATACCACATTTTCTGAATCCTGCTATCATACTAATCCCTGCTGTGGATTCATTCAGCTGAAGCGCTGAATTTAAAAGCTGGTAAAACACGTTTTTCGGTAGTGCTCCAGCTTTCCTGCCTCTTTATGTTTGACGCCATTTGTTGAGCACTGTTCGCCAAGCCGACTTTAAGGATGAAAAATATCCTACGTCAAGGGTTGTAGAAGATGCGTTTAATTTGGGATGAGACAAATAAACTTGATATTGTGCTCTTCACAAATCTTTAAAGCTTTTACACTTATATTATGTGCACTTAAATGATCACAAAATAAGAATTCATATGGCATTATGTTGTGGGGCAAAGCCGCGGATATCCAATCTGTGTTCGTGCTACAGAAAAGAGCAATTCCGTCAATATATAATATGAAAACCCGCGATTCTCTCCGGGAACGATTTAAACACATCAATGTTCTTACAGTGGCTTGCCAATATATATATGAAAACTTATTGTATGTTCATAAAAATATTAACAAGTTTGCTAAAAATTGTGACGTACATAATTTCAACACTAGAAATAAAAATAAACTCAATGTACCAAGATTTCGGTTGCAGAAGGTTAGTGGTTCATTTATGGGGAACTGTATACGCTTTTATAATAAGTTGCCAGAGGGAATTGATCAATTATCCATGCAAAGATTTAAAACTTTTATTAAGGCTAATCTCATAAAGAAAGCCTATTACACTGTTAATGACTATATTAAAGATAAAAATGCATGGCCTCAATGCCCCCAGCTCCATGGTAGTAATAATTAACGTGAATTTTATTAATATGTTTTGAAATTTTTATATTGATGGTCATATTTATACCAATGTAAATATTGTGATTGAAAAAAAAAGAAAATTATACATTATGAGAAAAAAAATATGACATCCCCGTAGAGTTTCTTGGTGCTGTCTTCTCTAACGGGCGTATTCCGAAGCACTGGTAGAATCAAACGGAGTTTCCTTTTCCTGTCTGAGATTCAATCCTGGACTTGAAAGGGAAACATCCTTTTTCAAACTCAAACCATACCTAATCAATTAATTATAGTTTGTTTTCTTTTATGATTTTATTAATTTGTTTATTAGATTGAAATGTTTGACTTGTAAAAGTGCGATTTTATTGCCTATTTACAATAAATGATTTGACTTTGACTTTGACTTTGAATTTTCTTTCCTTTTTTTTGGTCGACAATTGGCACAAAATGTTTTTCAAGCCATTCTTCAAAAATATCAGCATCTATCCAACCACACTTTGAAACAACCATTTTTGAAGACTTTGGGGCATTAACAAGCCAGTCCGACCAACAATATTTCCCTTTAAATATGAAGAATGGAGGGATGACGTCTCCAATAGCATTCCCAGCAAATACTACTGTAAAACAAGACTTACTGGAATTAATATTTATATTATGGATATATGGATCGCTTCGAGGCTTGTATCCTGGAGTTCCCTGGTCTATGCGACCTCAGCCATCCGCATTTCCTCGACCGAGTCGACAAAACGCGGCTCCGCCAGCAATTGTTGGAACGAATAAATTCCTCCACCAGCACCAGCCCGATGTCGATGGAGACTTTAGCGTCCAGGATAAAAGTGTACTTGGCAAAGGGGCGTCGCCACCGCAGAGCACGACAAATGCAAGTACATTTCTTATCTTTTAACCAATCACTCTTAACAACTACGCTGTGCCTAAGTTTTTGGATTTCTTATGGTTTCTTTTATATTTTAACAGACTATATGTTAACTGATTATTTTTATATTTTAGGTCGAAGCGCAGGAGACACGAACAGATCCCCCCCCCCCCTTCCCCCCAGGTGTAACATCGGCTCGTACGATATTATTGAGGTCGAAGGCAACAGTAGACTGGTGGACGGGTCCCCTGACCGGGAACTGGCGGCAGCGTGCTCAACGGATATGTCGGAGCTCTTCGACGACTTTGATCGGTCGTCAGAGGGTTCCGGCGTGTCTAACAGTAGGAGAATGAGCATGCTGTACGCTGGGCCCGGTCGGGGAGATCGAGTCGGCGCCGAAATGGATCAGGCGACCAAGGTTGCGAACAAGCTGCTCCAGGAAGGTAAGGAGGCCCTGGAGCTGGTCACGAACATGAAAAGAGAAAACAAGGTGACGGCCACAAACAGTCTGCAGGGTCTGTACGAGGTCTGCTTGTCGTTTTCGGACTCTCGGGGGAGGCACATCGCCAATCTCGAGAGGGAAAGGACAAAACACGCCAAGGAGATAGTGCGGATCGAGAGAGCACACAACAGACAAGTGATGGAGATGAAGCTATCCCTGACTGCGGAGCTAGGGATAGCCCGAAAAGAAATCACCGACAACCTAGAAGAAACACGAGCCATCCGCAACTGGCTGGGGTACGAGACGGAGGAGCCGTTGAGAAACATCAAGGAGGTGAAGCAAACCCAAAGCGAGTAAAACAAACCCAAAAATGTAATAATCTTGAGCGAAAAAAAAAATGGCATTGACCCACCCAAGTCAATGGTATATGTAGTTATTAAAAATAAAAACAACTAGTAATATCTCAGAATTATTAATATTTGTTAGCTTTCGTTATGGATCGCTTCGAGGCTTGTATCCTGGAGTTTTTGTTAGACGCAAGCGATATTGAACAATATAGGAACGTGATAACGTCTAAATTCGAAAAAGGTGTCAGTGTGTACTATTATATTGTAATTTATGTCAACGGCGGGCGCTGGGATGACTTTCAGAGATTGTGACTCTTTACATAAGTCTTCAATGTTGATATGCTAGTGAGAATGTTGAAGCCATCGGGTATTTGGACTAAGATATAATTCTGAGATATTACTAGTTAGAGCAGACGCGGTAAGGTTGGAGAGAATAAATCAAGACAAGCAAGCCTATTACATTAGTTTTATTTACGTTTAGTTTTTAGTTTTCATTTTGTTTTTATATTACCAAATGATTTGTTGAAATAAAGACAAAACATATTATAAAAAAATTAAACATGTTTATCAGTGCCAAAAGCGCCGTCTCGTCAAATAAATTTGATTTATGTGCATGCAATGGTTGTAGGTACTTTAAAAAAAAAACATTTTATGGAGACTGCTTGTAAAATGAAATTATTTATTTTCATCGTCGCCGTATATCTTTTTTTTTCGTGGTGTGGTACTGCACTGAGACAATCCGAGCCAAGGCTCCTCCGGCTGCCCGTATATTGCTGGAGGCCTCGTGCTGCTTCGATAGCGAACTGTGCGAGCCTTCGAGGTATACGGTACGGCCCTGTTAGGATTTACCTACCTATCTGTTGTAATGAAACTTTGAATAGATTACTGACAATATTTTATTTAGTTATAGCAGATAATTTTACCGGTACAAACAATGGTGGATGACGCAACAAGAAGCCGGGAGTTGCGTTCCGTTTTACTTTATTACAGACAGAGGGCGGAACGTTCCGTTACAGTCATATTATATTATGTTTACACATTTCCAACATCCTCCCTTAAACACAAACCCATTCTAGCAGAGCAGTATTCCAGCTTTGAGTGCGTTGTTGGTTTGGTAAGGGCATCAGCAACCATCTCGCTTGTTTGTACATATCGAGGGCTTCATAACAAATGGGCGTACACGCAATTATTCTCATTTTTCGTTTTTTACTGTAATAGATAGTTCTAAACGTGGTACATAACATAGTTAAAGGCTTAAATTTTTCTGATATATATTTAAATATTTATAAGCCATTAAAATAATGGCGTAATTTTATTGCATGGGAAAGAGGTTGTAACAAATAGGCGTAAACAACGTATACGCCATTAGTGTATCTTTATTTAGATGAAACTTGCTCAACAAACAGGCGTAATATTATACGCCACGGTCTTTACAAAAATTATGTCGTAACAAAAAGGCGTACAGTGCATTTTCCATGCATACGCCCGTGTTGGTCGCCATTTCTCGAAGGCGCATGCGCGTACGCCTTTATGTGACAATGTTCTCGTGTCATTCTCGTTGAAAACTAATCATTTTAGCTCAGTAGGTACGCCGTTGATCGAGTGAGGTTCATTTCTTACAAGTTTCGATCATTTCCCTATTAATGATAGGAGGAAAGGAACATAAAGATGAACAGAAATACCAGACTAATAAATTTGGCATTAGGAAATGTTGGTGGTGCCGAAAGTGGTGGTAAGTAAGGTACCTACTTAGTTCATCGTTTTATTGTTCTAAACTTAAATCAATAAGTATATTTTAAAAAATATATTCGAATTAAACTTAATGTTGTTAAATTTTGTGTTTCTTTCTTTGTAATTTAACATACTTAAATAAAATAAAATAAACTAAAACTAGCTAAATCTAAACCTTACAATTGTGTATTTGTGCATGTGAATTTTATGTTGAGTAATGTACAAACAACTTGCATTACAAAGATGATTCCTATTCCAATATCCAAAGATACTACTGTACTTAGGTACTGTATTTTTTTGCCTTCAGGTAACAGTTCCACTAAAATGCATAATGAACCTACAGATGCAGAATCACCTGCCTATGTCGCCAGTCACATAGGAACAAGCTGTTGTTGCATTGCAGTTATGACTTGCTACAATTAATTGGTTCTGATGTTGAATCTGTAATTTCTCATGACGATTCAGTCGCAGATCCCGACTACATCCTAGGAAATACTTTCTCGAGAAATGTTCCGGCCTTACGAGTATCGCCAGTCTCATCTGCATTGCCCCTTTCAATATCGGAACTACCCCCACCTTCTGATCTACGTTCAGTAGAGACTGTTAACGTATTTGGACATCATTCAGAACTGGGAATAGAAACAAGTATTAATAATATTTATTTTCAAATGACTCCGGAAGTAGAACCAGTTACAAGTAGATACCTACTTCTGCTAAGTATAACATCTGCAGTTAATTCCCCCTGGTTAGGTACCTACGCCTTTAAGAGACCAAGCTTCACAGCCAAGTCGTAGTAGAAGAAGTAGAGCTAAAATGAAGAATTAACATTCATGGAAACAAAACACGTAAGAAATTAAGAAATAGCGGTAAGGAATACTCGACCTGTAAAAAGGTACTAAAACCTGCAAGAAAAGTAGTAGGTATTGAATTATTGCAAATGCAAAAGTCAATGCAATGCAACACACTATTAACAGACACTATAATGTATGTTACTTGGTTGTCTGTTTCTTTATTGAATTAACACAAGTTTTCCTTCGAAGAATTTGTGTTTAATTTCTGATATTTTTATGGTAACTTTTATCAAAGTTTATTTTGATTAAGTACCTATAATGTGCAATTTTCTAAAATATAATTTTATGAATGGGTATTTTGAATACCTAGGTAATACTTGTATTTTCTGAAAAATAAAACGATAAACTTCGTGTAATGCCTAGTTTACTTACTCACCATTCTGACTTGTAGGTTCTGAGCCTCTTTTTCGGATATTTTTTTTAGAGATTCCCCCTTCTTGCGTTGCCAATTTATTATACTAAATACAATAATAATTGAAATAATTAAAAAGTTGGTAAATAATAAACGTAGAAGTAATTTTTTAGAAAATAAAAATTTTGTATGTACCTACCTACTTGTCAGTATCTGATTTAATTTGGTATTAAAATTGGTCTAGATCTTAAATTTAAGTAAACCAATGCGCTTTAAAAATCATTATTCAAATTAAAAAACCATTTTTAGTTGACGGTTTTGTTTATACGCCTGTTATTTTCAAAGCAGTTATAACATTTTAAGCGGTAACAAAAGGGCTTACGCAATCTTCTTTTTTTTTTATTTAATTAATTAAAGTGCCTATGCCAGTATTTCTGTTTCTTATGGCATTATGATATTTATAGAGTTATTCAAATAATAAATAACGGTCATTCTAAATAACTAGGAGTGAGTTATTATATTATACGCCCCAAATTTGTGTCTAAATTTTGCTTAAAGTTAGCATTTTTTTTTCCTGTTATGATCGCAACAAAGAGGCGTAATTACTATAATTCAAAAACTACGTGAGTCTAAATGTGAAAAGTCCTAGCAGCATACGTATTCTATCTAGAAAGATACATGCCAGAAATTGTAGCCTAATTTATGAATTCGTTTTAATATTATTCAATTTTTTGTCTCTACTGTAAAACTGCACTGCTGGCTATACGCCTATTTGTTATGAAGCCCTCGATATAGAACTTCAATCAGGCCACTGCTTATTTTGTCTCGTATGAAGTGATGCCTGACATCTATGTGCTTCGTTCTGGAATGATAGTTATCAGTAACTTATGGATTCTACCTGAAAACTAAATATGTAGGCACTGCATGAGCGCCTGTCTTCTTCTGAATTTGCCCAGTCCGCATCACAGAAAGCATGCGGAACCTTTTCTTCAAGTGACTGCTTGAATATCAATTTATAATCTTCAGTGCCTTTCAAATAACGCAGAACTCGTTTCAATGCGGTCCAGTGGTGCATCTCAGGCTTATTATTATATTTGCTTAGCAAGTTTACAACAAAACTTATATCTGGCCTAGTGCCCTGTGAAATATATAACAGACATCCGATTATTTCTTGATATGGAACATCAGTGAGAATCTTTGTGTCACATGTTCCTTTCAATTTTTCATTGGCATCCATGGGGCTTTTCACAGGCTTGCAATCTCCCATACCATACTTATGTAGTACCTCTCGAATATATTTCTTTTGATCCAGATATATAGCATTATTATATATATAGTGGGCATATAGTGGGCTAGAAGGTCTAACATCGAAATTATAGGAGTTCCTGAAAACAAGAATGAAAACCTGGTTGATCTATTTTGTAAGTTGGCAGAAAAAGCAGAGTTTCCTATAAACCCTAACACAGACATTGACTTTATAACTCGTGTGGCGCCATTGAGAAGTGATGGCAAGAAATGTAAACCAATTGTAGTTCGATTCCTAGCTCGGTATAAAAAAGATGATTGTCTTAACTGCCTGAGGAAACTTAGACACTTGAAGGCCAAGGATATTGGATTTTTGGATAACAATCAATCCATTTACTTTAATGATCACTTGACGAGCTCAAACAAGCAGCTGCTTCAACAAGCAAAGAAACTTGTAAAGGATCGCAATTATAAATACATCTGGGTTAAACACTGCTGTATACTGATACGTCGGGATGACGTCAGCCCCATCGTCCAGATCTCATCGGCGGAAGATTTAAAAAAAATAAAATAAGATATAACTTCTTATCAATAATTGCATTATACCCATTTATTTTCTCAGACGGGCAAGCGTCATTTGTTTGTAATTTTTGTTTATTGTTTCTTTATTACATCATTATCGCGGGAACTTGTAAACTTGGGCACAGGATACCTATCGTTGAAACCATCGTAATCATTAAATCATTGAAATCATTAGTGATTTATTGTGAAGTATTACTTTGTGTAATAAATTTGTGTGCTTTCGTTTTATTTGTATGCCTATGGATGAGTCAAGGATATTTTTATTTGTTTTTCATAAGATCTATGTTCTTTATATTAAAATTGTTTAATTATAAAAATGGCTAATACGATGAAGATTTATTATCAGAACGTGCGTGGGCTTCGAACTAAAACCTTAACTTTTTTTAATAATGTATTGAATTGTGATTTTGACTTAATCTGCCTATCGGAAACATGGCTTCTTCCAGGCATTCTCGACTCGGAACTTTTTGATTCTCGTTATAACGTATATAGATGTGATAGAAATTATGATTTGCGCGGAGATACGTTAGGAGGTGGTGTTCTAATTGCCGTTCGACGCGGGATAGAAGTGAAGAATATTACTTATGTACCTTCTACGAATTCTATAGCTGATATCATATATTTAACAGTTATTTTAAATAATGATAAGCAACCCCATAATTTTCGTATAATTTGCTGCTATTTTCCTCCATGTAACTCGTTATACAGTGCTATATTGGAATTTTTTGAATATATTTCTAATATTATGATAAAAGAATCAAACTTTAAATATATTGTAATAGGAGATTTTAATATAGGTCAAGCGCAATGGTCATCCTGTGTCGGTTCTAATGCGGCACACATTTCTAGTAATGTTGATGTTCCCTTGGTGGAAGCATTAACTGCATTTTTGTCCTTTAATGGTTTGCAGCAGTACAACTTGATTCCTAACCATTGTGGCAAGCAGTTGGATCTACTTATTTCTAATGTTGATTGCTTAGTGTCTCATGCTGCTGCTCCATTGGTATGTGAGGATAAGTATCACCCGGCCTTAACTATTAATTTCGTTAATATTTCTATAAATTATTTGCGTTCTCCTAAAAGGACCGTTCGTTTGTTTCATTTAGCAGATTATTCACTAGTTTGCTCCAAGCTTAATGTGCTGGACTGGGACTCCATACTTGATCATGATAATATAGAAAAATCTGTTGCATGTTTTTATAGTACGGTTAATAACATAATTTCTGAATACATACCTAGTAAGGTGGTCTACGATGATGGTCGATATCCATTCTGGTATAGTAAAAGCTTAATTAAAATTATTAAAGAAAAACTAAAATACCACAAGAAATGGAAAATATATAACAACTTGGATGATTATGATAATTTTTCTAAAGCTCGTGATAGGCAAAAATTGGTTCAAGCTCAGTGCTATGCATCTTATCTTAATTTTGCTGAATCCAATATACAACAGAATAGTAAGTATTTCTGGCGATTTGTTAAGTCCAAGAGGAGTCACTCAAATTTACCTGATACTATGTTTCTTGGTAACACTGCATCATCTGAAGGAAGCATTATCTGCGACCTTTTTAATAGACATTTCCATTCTGTATTTGAGCCGGCTTCAACACCTTTTGGTCCCCGTCCATCAAATTATTCCTGTTTTAGTGATAATTTTAATAATTTAAATTCTTTGCAAATCTCGGTAGGACAAGTTTCGAAATATTTAAAATCATTAGATGTTAACAAAACTGCAGGTCCTGATGGTATACCTCCCTTATTTCTATGTCAATGTTGTGAGGCTTTATCAAAACCAATATCGATTTTGTTCAATTTCTCATTACAGTCTAGTTGTGTGCCGCTAGTTTGGAAGAGGTCATACGTTGTCCCTATATTTAAATCAGGCGATAAGCACGATATTAGTAATTACCGTCCCATTTCTAAGCTTAGTACGATCCCGAAATTGTTCGAGAAAATAGTTTATGATGATATTTATCCCGCTATTAGGCCCTATATTATACAGGAGCAGCATGGTTTTGTGGATGGGAAGTCTACTGAGTCCAATCTATGTGAATTTGTTGATGTTTTGTTTAGGTCTATGGATGAAGGTTTTCAGGTGGATGCCGTGTATACCGATTACTCAAAAGCGTTTGATAAAATATCGCATGATCTCTTGGTTCAGAAATTGTTGTTGATTGGTGTGCACGGGGATTTGCTTCGCTGGTTGGAGTCCTATTTACGTGACCGTAGTCAGGCAGTTGCAATTAAAGGATTTTGTTCCTCTTTTATTCCTGTGACGTCAGGTGTGCCCCAAGGTTCACACCTTGGACCACTTCTTTTTAATATTTTTATTAATGATGTAATTAATTGTTTTGATTTTTCGAATTGCTTACTCTATGCTGATGATAAAAAGATCTTTAAAGTAATTAGATCACCTGATGATTGTTTGAAGCTACAAAGTGATCTAATTAGATTGAGTGAGTACTGCAGAAGCAATTTCTTATGTTTGAATATTGCTAAATGTAGTTGCATTTCTTTCTCAAGGAAGAAATCAACAATTACTTTCAATTATAGTTTGAATGATGAGCTTCTAAAGAGAGTGACTGTCGTAAAAGATTTAGGCGTTCTGTTGGATAATAAACTCGTACTTAGCTCTCACATTGAAGATATTACTGACCGTGCTTATCGTTTGTTAGGTTTTGTTCTGAGAGTGGGTAAGGAGTTCAATTATGCTAAAACATTAATAATTCTATTCAATTCTGTAGTCAGACCAGTCCTGGAATTTGCCTCTAATGTTTGGAACCCACAATATCAAATTTATATTAATAGCCTGGAACGGATTCAAAACAAATTCTTAAAACACCTTCAATTTAGAAATTCTTGTTCAGAGAGGCCGATAGTTTTAAATCCTGACACTCTTCAAAGCCGACGCACTATAAAGGATCAGATGCTGCTGTTTAAAATTTTAAGAAGTGTTATTGACTCTCCATATCTTTTAAGTCAGATTAATTTAAGGTGTCCTCGCTTTAATTCCCGTTATACAAATAAATTATTTCATATTCAGCCTTACAAAACAAATTATGCATGTAATTCGTTTGTTCCCAGAGCATGTAAGTCGCATAACGACCAGTTTTCTGGTTGCGATATTTTTTCACTTTCAAAAGTCCAATTTAAAAATCAAGTTTTTCTGTTACAATGATTATTCTTTTCTTGTTATTTGTTTCTTATTTCTTTTGAGATATTTTATATTGTTTATTTCATATTGTTTTAATTTGCTATTTAAAATAAGTAAGAGTATCGTTAAGTTCTGTTATTTCTTTTTTTCTATATAGTGCATCTATTAGTGGCAGCTTGATTGGTGTTTGTTTATTCATCATGTTTATTATTTTTAAGTCTATTGTAAACCGTTTGTGCCTTAATACAAATAAAATAAAAATAAAATAAAATAAATTATCTCTTTTCACGTGGAGTCCTATGAAGTGATTTAGTAGTCCGAGATATTTCATTTTGAATTTTTGACATAAATTCCCTTGCAGTTGCTTGAAGTAACCTTCATTATTACATAGTATAATTAAATCATCTACATATGTTGCCACAAACATTGTGTTGTTTTCATCTATTTTGAAATAGATACATAAATCTTGCTTGGATCGTGTCAGGCCCAATTCTTTCAATGCAGCATCCAACTTGAGATTCCATTGTCTACTTGCCTGCTTCAATCCATACAATGACTTTTTAAGTAAACACACATGCTTACCATCTTGGTACATGGGCGGTTGAATCATGTATATCTCCTCCTCTATATCTCCTTGTAGGAAGGCAGACACAGCATCCATCTGATACATTTCTAAATTATGTTTTACTGCGAGAGCAAACAGATATCTCAGCGATGTGAATCTCACTACAGGTGAATAAACTTCATTCTATTCTAGACCTCTTTTCTGCGCACAACCTTTTATAACCAATCGCGCTTTGTACTTGACAATCTCACCCAACTCGTTAGTTTTTGTCTTGAACACCCATTTACATGGAATTGCACGCTTGTTAGATGGTAAATCTGTCAGCTTCCAAGTATGATTTGTCAACAAAGACTTGTATTCTTCATCCATAGCCAGTTGCCATTGCTCAGCTTCGGAACTTGACAATGCTTCTTCGACTGTTACTGGGTCTGTACTTTGTGTAAGACACATAAAATTTACACCTTGGTGCTCTAATTCTTCTTGAATGTTCTTCCTTGTTTGACGAGGTCTCAATGTGATATTTCTGGCTATCACAGGACTATAACTGTCATCCTCAGACAATTCTGGACGATATGATTCATCATTTTCATTACAACTGTCGAAGGAACAAGTACTTTGAGGTGACAAAGTAACATCAAATTGTTCAGTAGTTGAAGTGTCGACAGTTTCTGAAGTTTCTATTGATGAATCCAATTTTATTGTAGTCAATTTTGACTGTTTCTCAATTTCTTTTGAATATTCTGACTCATTATTTTCCAAAAATATGACATTTCTACTGATTACAAATCTCTTGCGTTTCTGATCATATAATCTAAATCCTTTTGTGTTTTCACAATACCCTAAGAATGTCATTTCTCCTGATTTTTTATCCCACTTCAATCTATTTTCTTTGGGGGCATGTACCATGGCTTTTGTACCGAATATCCTTAAATTTGAAATGTTTGGTTTCTTACCAGTCCATTTTTCTTCTGGGGTAATTTCTGCGAGGACTCGTGAAGGCGAACGGTTTATAACATAGGCCGCAGTGGCCACAGCTTCAGCCCAGAATCCTTTTGTTAGTTTTGCATCAAACAGCATACATTTGGCACGTTCTACTAGCGTTCTGTTCATACGCTCTGCCACACCATTTTGCTCCGGAGTGTACGGTGCAGTTGTTTGATGTATGATGCCGGAATCTGATAGGTACTTCTGGAAAGCATGGTTACAATATTCAGTGCCTCTATCTGTCCTTAGTATTTTAATTTTTCTGTCGAGCTGATTTTCAACCTCATTTTTAAATTTCTCGAAAACACTTTTGATATCCATCTTATTTTTCAAAAAATAAACAAACACTTTGTGTGAGTAGTCATCTATCAGTGTAATAAAATACTTTGCCCCACCAATGGACTGGGTTTCCATGGGTCCGCAAAGACCTGAGTGTACTATTTCTAGCAATGCTTTGGCTCGGGAACCAGTACTGGGAAATGAAAATCTAGTTTGTTTTGCCTCTAAGCAAGGTACACATGTGTCAGTCTTTTCATTCTTATTATTTATTATTATACCCTCAGCACTTTTTTCTAACTTTTTAACATCAGCCAAATTTGAATGACCCAACCTTCTATGCCATACATTCATACTCGCTGTACTCTCAGTGACTGTTGAAGCATATGCATTGCCTATAACAACATTTAATTTGTACATGTTATTGTACAGTCTTGCTGTCGCTACAAGTTTCTTCGCTGAGTTATAAATCTCACAGCCGGATTCAGTGAATTGCACTTTGCAGCCATTCTTGGTCAACTGACTAACCGATAACAAGTTGGTGCTCAGCTCAGGTATAAACAAAACATCTCTCACCTGAATTTGATGTTCATCATTGCATATTACGGTGGTAAAGTTTACTTTACCCATTTTCTGCACGGAGACGACATCATTATTCGCAACTGTTATCTTCTGTACCAACGGGGATTGTAATTCATACATCCAGTCTGCCCGTCGTGACATGTGCATAGAAGCACCGGAGTCAATGTACCAGTCATTATCATTGACTGCGCTGTACGCTGAAAATATGGCTGTAAAAACATTATCAGTTTTATTATCAGTCTTATTATTTCCTTGTGCAGTACACTGTGATTTATAATGGCCATATTGGTTGCATTTAAAGCAACGGGGTCCCTTATTTTTCGGTTGCTGCTGACGTTGCTGATAGGGGGGCTGCCTACCATTTTTATGCTTAGTATAAAATACTGAGGTATCAGAAACTTTCACTTCCTGTAAAAGTTTTGTTTTCACAAAATCTGACGAAATAGTTATGCCTGAACTTTCGATTCCCATAATCATAGGCTTATAGCTGTCGGGTAACCCAGCTAGCATTAAAGTTCCCAACCATTCATCGTCGACACGAAATCCTATATTCCGCAACTTGTGCGCCGTTGACATGATTTTGGTTACAAAATCTTCTATGTCTACGCAATTATCTAGAGATGTATTTATGAGATCTCTCAATAAACCAACTTTTCTTAAAAGCCCTGAGTCTTCAAATGCCTTTTGCAAATTTAACCAGACCTCACGTGCAGTTTTAGCCTCTTGTATATGAACAAAGATGGTGGGGTCTACAAGCAAAATTATTTTCGACTTAGCTTTTACGTCTTTTTTTACGTCAACCTCTCTACCAGTGGACGGTTCTATGCAGTCCCAGAGTTCCTCGTGTTCCAGGTACGTTTTGACTGCGAACTTCCATGTACTGTAATTATCTCTGCCGGACAATTTCTCGATCTGCAGGTTAGGCGACGCCATTTCGCCGGCCGGTGCCTTACGCCTCACAGTATCGCAAATGTTACAGAGATTACGATCGCTATGAAAACTTTGACAGAATTATCAAAGGTTCATGGGACGGCCCAGGCTAGCACACACAAAGACGGTGTATTTTCAAAATAATCTACTACTCTGCGAACTACAAGTCTTATAATGGCGACTACAAGAATGAATCCAGTCAGTGTCCTCACTGATACCCTGGGGTGGTCTGAGGGTGACTTAACCCGTATTGCTGATGCGCTCGGTCTGACTCCTGGTCAAGCTGATGTGATTAGCATGAAGTTTACTGCCGATGAATGGAAAAACAACCAGAAGATAAGGGAGGCAGTGGCATACATCGGCTTTGACCCTAGGAAAATTGCTGAGCAGTTCTTCAAAAAGGCGGAGGAAGGCAAGATTGGAGACGGCGATGTGCCCATGAACTATGGGGGCGTGATGCTCTATGAGAAGAATGATGGAAGAACTGACTTGATGTTCTTCTTGAACATCTTTTTGGAAAGAGAAAACAACCTGTACAAGCCGCTTTTGAGGTGTGATGACACTATAGCCCCAATCTTGAGGAGGAAGGCAAATGCTTATGGGATCACCA
This sequence comes from Hylaea fasciaria, assembly GCA_905147375.1. Lineage (NCBI taxonomy): Eukaryota > Metazoa > Arthropoda > Insecta > Lepidoptera > Geometridae > Hylaea > Hylaea fasciaria. Next base: position 7,898,618 of record LR990211.1, on the reverse strand, counting down.
TGGAGAAGACTCAAAACAAGACTATCCTAGGCACGAAGCATCTGACCCTTGCAAGATTGGCCCAAGCATTTGCGCAATGCACAGCAGCGTTAATCTTGAAGGATAACATCAAGAGCAAGCTGAACTCTAAACTGTATGGTGCTCTACCTCTTCTCATGACCCATACTGTATTCCCTGCCTTAATACCAAATGATGGATCGGCAATCAGTGAACAACTGAAGATGATGGCAGTATTGATCAATGTCGAGATGTCAATGATGCTATCTGATGCCAAAGAGAAGAGGAAGATGGCAGTGAGGCCTTTAGAAGAGTTGTGTGAGCAGTCGCAAATGTTTGTTGAGGCTGCTATGAATGGGAGTCTCATCCACACTTCAGCCAGGGTAGCTATCCTGGTCAAAGCAGGGATTGTAGTCCTTGACACCAGAGGTGCAAAGATAAAGCTTTCCGATGAGCTCGCCCCTCAAGTTGAAAGGACTGCCAAGATCAGGGGCCTTACCATGACCTCTTATAGCGATCCAATTGCAGACCTAAACAGAATCGTACCACCCACGTTCTACTCAGTCGTACCATAACGTCCTATTTTGACATCTTCGACGCTCAGTTTAGGTTGCCGCCATTTTATATTCAAAGGATTTACGTCTGCTTTATTGATATCGAAACCGAGGTATTACTATTATTTAATGTTTCGTTCATTCATTTGGAACTAACCTACTTCTTTTGACCTTTTTACCAATACTGAACCGCTTAGTTGTCATAATTAGCGGCCCAAGAAAAGTTAAATATTTTCTCACCTAAACTGAATCGTTTTGGTACATACTACACATTGTAACACCTTTTTTTTTGTCAATTCAGTTGGAGGAAGCCTTCCAGCTACTTAAGTTTGTAGTGTTGAAACGTATTGTTGGTTTACCTTTCATGATGGTGCATTCAGTCTTACATACTGGTTGTGTCCTCGTATCCTGTTGGGAGACGGAGCGATCTGTCTTTGCATTTTGTTTATCTGGCGAAGATTATCTATTTTCGTTTCGAGTGTTTTTGTTTACATTTTACATGACGCAGTTTGGGGTTATGACAGAAGTCTTGACTTTGACAGCGAACTGTCAAAGTCGCGTAATGGTATATCTGTCAGTGTCACCGAGCGCCCCTCGCATCTTTACTTGATCGAGTTAATGGATCAATATTTTCGATCGATGTAGTGTGGATCGACCGTTTTAGTGTTTTTTGTATCTGTGATCTGGGATTTGACGTTTCATTCCGGAAGGAAGGGCTTGGATTTTTGGTGGCATTTCTGGGAAACCATTCGGGCCGGCCGGCGATTGTTTTCCCAGGCCGTTTTATTTTGCTAATATTCCAACGTATTAGCATTGCAAAGTAAGTTTGAGCTCGATCCATTATTTACCAATGTCTTCCGCGATCTCGGACGCATTATTGATGGATTGTGATATTGTTTCAGGTTACCTACTGCGTGGCGTGGCATCCATCCATTGTTCTGCCCCGTGTCTGTCTGTATTTTTGGATTAATACGGTGAGAATATAACTTGCTGCCTTCATAAAGCCGTGGGAAACCTACGTATCAAATTTGTTTATTATATGAGGGATTTATGCTAAAGTTTGGTAAATTCGTTGCAGTTACTGGACGTTATTTGCCGATGTGCTGGGCTATACTGGCTGTTGTTGAGCTGCTGATGTGGTGTATTCCTCCTTAAACGGTATGTAAATCTATTGTTATGTACATGTGGACGTAACCACGAGGTTGGACTGCCGGGATATTCCTTTTTATTTGGAACTAGTATAATGTATGACCGGGCTGTGTCTGTGTCATATAGAAGTTAAATTAGTATAATGTCCACTATCTAGGGTACCGCTTGCAAGTTAACTGCAAGGCGGGTTGTTGATATTATAAATGTTGTTATTGTAAGCCGATCACAGTCACAATTATGTAGCGGATCTTGGCGATAAGCAAGCCGTTGTGTCCGAGTTGCCCGTTACAGAATCGTTGTATTTTCTATTATTACTCCAGGATTGGATAGGAAGTGTTGGAACTTTTACCGAGTTTCTCATAGTGAGTTCGATGTGTTTACCTTGAAGTAATTGATGTGTTGTTGTTTTCAGGAGGTGCTTTGGTTACCCCCGAGCTTTGGCTACCCCCGAGCTTTGGTTACCCTCGAGCTTTGGTTACCCCCGAGCTTTACTTACCTCGAGCTTCGGTTACCTCAAGTTTTGGTTACCCCCGAGCTTCGGTTACCCTGTCCCTGTTCGGGCGCCAAAATGTAACGGATATCCGGGGGTAGAAAAGAAAAACCCGGATGTCAATTCAACATTTATTAGAAAAAGTCCAAAACCTACAACTTTTTGAAGTTGCAGTCGAAAAAAAAGTAAAGGTAAGGGTAAATGAGACAGTGTCGTGTTCGTTCGGCTTGCCTAGTGTACGACTTAAAGTTCCAAACACAAAATACCTACAAGGTACACTTCTTACACTTGGGCCCCAACATAAAAATGCCCCAAATGCAGTAAAATATGGTTGGCTACACTAAATTAAGTTAAATAGTAATAACAGACAACAAAAGTACGAAAGGTAAATTTCGTACACTTGGGCCCCCAAAATAAAATGTCCCAAATGCAATAAAATAGTGTTGGCTACACTATATTACGTCCCACCAGGGGAGTCCGTGTCTACACATAGAGCAAGAGCCCGTGAACCCCAGACCTTCGTTATTTTATAAAAGCTGAAAGTTTGTCAGCGCATGCTCCCAGCACAGGTAAGAACGATGGACTATTATGAAGTTTGGGTTGCCGTGGCTTTGGCAGGTAAACGGTACTAAAGGTGTGTAAAATACCGATCTAAATTCATCAAATAATAAAGTGTGATTTTTTAGTATTACCTTCAGAATATTATTAAAAATCACGTTATTGATTGCCAGACACTTAACATCGTGGCAACCCCTTGCCAGACACCCCTAATGTTCATGAAATTATAATTCTACTTATGTTATAGTATAAAAGCTGATTTTTATATATAATACTTAGGTAATAATTAGATGATGTTTCCTCATCAGCCAGACATTTTTGATAGTTCCAACCCCTTGCCAGACAATGATGTAGGGTCGCTGTAGGAGCGGTTGCATTAGCATTTTCACTCACTTCTTCAAGTCCGCGAATGTCCACAGCTGCCTGGGAAGGTTGAAGTTCTGTTGATTGAGAAGCTGAAGGTGGGTGTGATACAGTTAACTCAGACAAATGCGATGAACCTGGTATTGAATCATCTGTTGATATATTTACGTCTTTAGATGGTTCTTTTTCTTGCTCTGTTTCAACAGTCTTTTTAGAATTTTTAGGTTCTGGGGTAAAATATTTTTTCATCAGTCCTGTGAATGATTTGTAACATTCCCTGTGATAACCACTCTCTGTATATTCACGTGGAAGAATGATGTTATTATATTTAAGGTTATGTTTTTTTCGCAATTTTAAAATTAATTCACATTTTTTCAATGTCTCGTCAGAAAATAATATTATTTTACCACTACTTTTCTTACAAATAACACAAATTAAAATATCACCCATGACTTAATTTTTTAAACAAAATCACTTTCATTTAAAAAAACACAAACAAATTGTAAGCATATAATGTACGTATCATACACTAATAATATATTGAATATACTTTATAGTCTGTATATATTCGAAATATTTTATGTTGTTAATTTATAATAACTATTCAATTAATAATACTTGAAGATAGCATATAAGATTATTTTAGCTGATGTAAACATGTACTAAGTACTAAACAATACATGCGCAGTAGAAATAACAACTGCGCAGTGAAAGATCGCGATAGACCTATCTCGCCATCTCACTCGCACCCACCATACATATACTGTCTCGCGCTCGCTCCTACAGCGACCCTACATCATTGTCTGGCAAGGGGTTGGAACTATCAAAAATGTCTGGCTGATGAGGAAACATCATCTAATTATTACCTAAGTATTATATATAAAAATCAGCTTTTATACTATAACATAAGTAGAATTATAATTTCATGAACATTAGGGGTGTCTGGCAAGGGGTTGCCACGATGTTAAGTGTCTGGCAATCAATAACGTGATTTTTAATAATATTCTGAAGGTAATACCAAAAAATCACACTTTATTATTTGATGAATTTAGATCGGTATTTTACACACCTTTAGTACCGTTTACCTGCCAAAGCCACGGCAACCCAAACTTCATAATAGTCCATCGTTCTTACCTGTGTTGGGAGCATGCGCTGACAAACTTTCAGCTTTTATAAAATAACGAAGGTCTGGGGTTCACGGGCTCTTAGACCAACAGTGAGACGGTGATTGGGGGTTAGAGCCGTTCTAATTCTACCCCTATTGTTGAAGCAATGAGCTATTTTAGGAACAAACCATAACACTGCAAATGCCCAGTGTTAAGAAGACGTTCATTAATGAACCACTCATCACACAGGTTGAGAACAGCATGAAGTTTGTAGATGCTGCTATCAATGGCCCCATGAGTGCAGATGAAGAAAGATTTGCCCTTAGAAAAGCAATTTTAGGAGATTTTAAGCAGAATCGCAGCCAGCTTCCCTCATATAACACTTGCAATTGCAAAGTCAGCTGGAATTCCTGGGAAAGCTGACCTGATAGTGATCAAGAAGCAATTCGCTCTTGATAACAAGAATGATAGTGTCTCCAGCCTGCCATGCGTTCTGCAACATGGTCTACTGCCAGCTCTCTTGAGGAAATCCATGCCTGCCGATGAATCTGGCTTGAGAGCATTCTGTTACATGTTCAACCTGGAACAAACCAGAGCGAAATTATTCGGCGACGGAGCGGGAGGCGTTAGCAGTTGTGAATGTGGTGGAGCATTTTCGTCCGTATCTTGAAGGTCCTAAACCCTTCCAGATTATTACGGACCATGCTAGTTTGAAGTGGTTTCTCAATTTGAAGAATCCGACTGGGCGATTGGAACGTTGGGGGTGTAGACTCTCACCGTATAATTTTACTATTGTGCATCGACGTGGTTCTGAGAATGTCGTACCGGACGCTCTTTCGCGTTCTGTGCCCGTATCTGTTCTCAGTACAGCTGTTGTAAGTGACCCGTGGTTTCGTAATGTTTATTCTCGTTGTCAGGATAGGCCACAGACGTGTCCTAATTATCAAATTATTGATGGGAAGCTTTACCGCTATACAAAGGGTAAATCTTCATTGACAGGTGATTTTGATTGGAAGGAGGTTGTTTCCGTAGAAGGGAGACAGGCTCATATTTTGGAGTGTCATGACTCTGATCTAGGTGCTCATTTGGGTGTAGAGAAGACGTATAAACGTCTGCGCCTGCTGTTTTACTGGCCTGGAATGTATCAGGATGTGGTGAAGCATGTGTCGGAGTGTGTTACGTGTAGGGCTTACAAGCATCCTAACCAACCTACTATTGGACTGTTCGGAAACCCTAAAGTTTGCCGACGTCCTTTTCAATGTATTAGTACTGATTTAGTAGGGCCTTTACCTAAGTCTCGACAGCAGTATGAGTATCTCCTTGTTGTGGTGTGTTGTTTTTCCAAGTATTGCTTGCTCTTTCCCTTGAGACGTGCTACCAGTGCGGCAGTGGCGCAACGCTTGGAGGAAAAAGTTTTTCTGGTTCATGGTGTGCCCCAGACCGTGATTGCGGATAATGGACCACAGTTTATAGGTCGTGAAGTGAAAGCGTTGTTTGAGAAGTATTCGGTTCCCCAGGTGCATTATACGCCTACTTACTGCCCGCAGGTGAATACGGTCGAACGGTATAACCGTACCATCGTTACTGCGATAGCTACTATGGTAGGTGAGGATCAGCGTAGCTGGGATACTAAGCTTTGTCAAATACAGTTTGCAATGAATACCGCTGTGAATGACTCTACGACGTTTTCTCCTTTTATGATTGTGCATGGTCGAGAGGCTGTGGTTAATGGTAGTGTTTATGGAGATTGTGAGGATCTTGATGAGATAACTGTTTGCTCCCAAGATGTGTATGTGAATAAACTGAGTGAGTTGAAGGATGTTTTTCAACGAGTCGAAAAGGCGTTGATTAAGTCGCATTCCCGAAATGCGAAGTATTACAATAAACGAAGGAGGGATGTTGAGTTTGAGGTAAGTGACGTAGTTTGGCGTCGCACACACCCTCGGAGCGATGCAGCGAAGCATTTCTCTTATAAACTCGCTCCACGGTTTGAGAAGGGAACTGTTGTGAGGAAGTTGTCTAAATTAGTATACTTGTTGGAAGATGTGAATGGCAGACGTACTGAATGTCATGTGAAGGACATTAAAGGGTCCGTCTGATTTGGTAGTTTTGTAGTGTTTGGTCGCTTCCTGGGACCGTAGGTCAATTTAATTGTGTTGCCGGACTCTCTGTTCGAGTTCGTCAACGATGCCAAGGTCAACAATCTAGGTTAAGTGTAGTTTTAAGTTTCAGCTCAGAAGAATTTTCTCAAGATTCTGGGCATCTTTAGTTGTTACACTCTCTACAGAGTGTACCTGCCGTTATTTATCGTCGTTTTGTGGTGATAGTTGTTATTGGGAGTGGATGTGATTATAGGGTTTTCGTATTTTTTTCGAAGGTTGGTCCGTGAGTCCAAGTGCTTAGGGTTCGGTTTGAGAGTTGTCATGATTTTGAGTGGGGAATGCGAGAAGCTGGAGGGCCAGCGTGAATTTTTCTCGTTCCTGTCGAAAAATTCTGGTGAAGAGGGGAGTACTGTAACACCTTTTTTTTTGTCAATTCAGTTGGAGGAAGCCTTCCAGCTACTTAAGTTTGTAGTGTTGAAACGTATTGTTGGTTTACCTTTCATGATGGTGCATTCAGTCTTACATACTGGTTGTGTCCTCGTATCCTGTTGGGAGACGGAGCGATCTGTCTTTGCATTTTGTTTATCTGGCGAAGATTATCTATTTTCGTTTCGAGTGTTTTTGTTTACATTTTACATGACGCAGTTTGGGGTTATGACAGAAGTCTTGACTTTGACAGCGAACTGTCAAAGTCGCGTAATGGTATATCTGTCAGTGTCACCGAGCGCCCCTCGCATCTTTACTTGATCGAGTTAATGGATCAATATTTTCGATCGATGTAGTGTGGATCGACCGTTTTAGTGTTTTTTGTATCTGTGATCTGGGATTTGACGTTTCATTCCGGAAGGAAGGGCTTGGATTTTTGGTGGCATTTCTGGGAAACCATTCGGGCCGGCCGGCGATTGTTTTCCCAGGCCGTTTTATTTTGCTAATATTCCAACGTATTAGCATTGCAAAGTAAGTTTGAGCTCGATCCATTATTTACCAATGTCTTCCGCGATCTCGGACGCATTATTGATGGATTGTGATATTGTTTCAGGTTACCTACTGCGTGGCGTGGCATCCATCCATTGTTCTGCCCCGTGTCTGTCTGTATTTTTGGATTAATACGGTGAGAATATAACTTGCTGCCTTCATAAAGCCGTGGGAAACCTACGTATCAAATTTGTTTATTATATGAGGGATTTATGCTAAAGTTTGGTAAATTCGTTGCAGTTACTGGACGTTATTTGCCGATGTGCTGGGCTATACTGGCTGTTGTTGAGCTGCTGATGTGGTGTATTCCTCCTTAAACGGTATGTAAATCTATTGTTATGTACATGTGGACGTAACCACGAGGTTGGACTGCCGGGATATTCCTTTTTATTTGGAACTAGTATAATGTATGACCGGGCTGTGTCTGTGTCATATAGAAGTTAAATTAGTATAATGTCCACTATCTAGGGTACCGCTTGCAAGTTAACTGCAAGGCGGGTTGTTGATATTATAAATGTTGTTATTGTAAGCCGATCACAGTCACAATTATGTAGCGGATCTTGGCGATAAGCAAGCCGTTGTGTCCGAGTTGCCCGTTACAGAATCGTTGTATTTTCTATTATTACTCCAGGATTGGATAGGAAGTGTTGGAACTTTTACCGAGTTTCTCATAGTGAGTTCGATGTGTTTACCTTGAAGTAATTGATGTGTTGTTGTTTTCAGGAGGTGCTTTGGTTACCCCCGAGCTTTGGCTACCCCCGAGCTTTGGTTACCCTCGAGCTTTGGTTACCCCCGAGCTTTACTTACCTCGAGCTTCGGTTACCTCAAGTTTTGGTTACCCCCGAGCTTCGGTTACCCTGTCCTGTTCTGGATACGCTGTCTTGTTTGGTTTGGTTAAATTTTAGTTTGCGATAATACTTATTTGATGAACCGCGTAAACCTTTATATTCCTTTTTATTTGTTACCGTTACCTTAACCGTATACGACCTATACAAAGAAACCTACCCTAATGGTGTCAGCAAATCAAGCTTTAAAAACATATTCTACACGAAATTTAATTTGCGTTTTAAGAAACCTCAGAAGGATACTTGCGTTCGATGTGATGTCTATCAAGCCAAAAGAAAAACTTTAACTGGAAAAGAGTTGGAAGACTTAGAAGAAGAACACAATCAACATCTCGACAAAGCAGCAGCTCTCAGACAAAGAATGAAAACCGATTTACAGCTAGCAAGTATAGACAATACATTAGAAACGCTTACCTTTGATTTGGAAAAGACTCATTGCTTGCCTCGACTTCCGACTAACATTATATACTATAAAAGGCAATTGAATCTTTATAATTTAGGCATCCATAAAGGCAGTACAAAACAGTGTTATTTTAACGTGTGGCTAGAGCATGAAGCTGGCCGCGGCACGCAAGAAGTAGGAAGTTGTCTGAAAAAATTTATAGCAGAAAATTTGAATCCTGATACAACCGAATTAATTTTGTGGGCCGATTCTTGTGGTGGCCAAAATAAGAGCATCAAGTTAGTAGTGATGCTTATGCATATTCTTTTAAACCATGACAAATTAGAAAAAATCACTATGAGGTTCCTTCAACCAGGTCATACATATTTGCCCAATGACTCGGAGTTTGGAGATTTAGAATGCGCTTTAAAATCCCAATATCGACTCTACACTGATCAAGATTATCTTCGGATTATGAACAGTTGCCGCCGCAAGAACAAATTTATTGTGAAGAAATTTGATAAGGACGACTTTTTCTCAGTGGAACCATTCCTCAAAGCTATTACTAATAGAAAACAAGATGTTAACAAAGGTAAAGTTTCCTGGCTAAATACCTCTGAAATCCAGATTCAGAAGAATGAACCATATAAACTCTATTTTAAAACTGATATTAACTCTGAAGTCACACAAATGGTTAATGTTGCAAAGCAATGTAAATCTAGGCGAATCGTTTTCAAGGACTTAGATCTTCCAAAATTATGGCCAAATGGCAAAATGTTGTCGGTAGCTAAAATAAAGGACTTAAAAGATACAGTTAGGCTTGTTCCAACTGATGCCAAATCTTTTTACAATTTCTTAAGGCATATTGAGGGCACTGATTTCGAGGACGATGTTGAGGGGTTTGGAGAAAATGTAGACTTTGAAGTCCTAGAGTTAGAGAATTCTGAGCAATAAATGGGGTTTTCAAAGTCTACATTTTGTAAGTATAAAACTAACTTTTGTTACCATCGCTAACATTGTTGATTACTTTTTTTTTTTAGTTTTTCAAGATAACAATAATTTAATAGGGATCAAAATCTACATTTACTTTAAAATAAATGTTACATTCATTAACGTTGTCAATTTTAGAAAGTGCTTTTTAATTTATGGTTTTGGAGAATGAATAGGCTCCAAAATCAATTCTTTTTATAAAATTACTGTTAGTATGTTCTTTAGCGTTGTTGATTTTAGAGATTATTTAGTTTTGGAATCAAACTATATATTTAGTCTTTGCCAAGGTTTTTGGGTTTACTTATATCATTTTCTCAAGCTCGTGCAGGTTAACGGGAATTCAATGAATCATTTCTACTATTATTAAAATCATCAACGTCACATTTTTAATACCCGTCAGAACTTTAGTTAGTTCCTACCTATTTAAGAATTATAAAAATTTATGATGACCAAGATTTAGTTACCAGGTTAAGTTACTTCAGTAAGATGTTATATCTGATACATTTTATTTTGATTACAATTATTCTGGTTAAATAAATAAATATTATTAAAACGAATATGACGTATAATATCTAGCATTATTTTAAAATCCTTTAACAAATCATTAATCTGTTAAATTATATTTTGCAAAATGGTGTTACAGCGGTTTAACACTCTCTTGTATTTTCCTTCGACTGATAACAAAAATAAGTAAAAAGGAATCAATCATATTTATAGCCATAACAGCCAAACCACCTAATATTGTTGTATTTTTTATGTACAAGAATAAACTTTAACACATTATTTAGCTACCCTATTATTTTCATATTTTTAACGTAATTAGTTTTAGAGAAACATTGCCAAATACATTTCAAAACTTTGCGACGCGTTTTCTCAAAATGGTCGCCGCGTGGATTGAAACTATTCTGCTTAACAGTGTCCATTTATTTATATCTAAACACTTATGATTCCACCAATATTGCACATTAACACTCGAAGAAACACAAGTTTGAGAAAATAATACAAAACCAAAAACATCTCACTATCGGATTCCCGCCAAAACTCATGTACCTACCTAGGTACTTTATAAGCTTACAGCTCCACCACAGAGAATTTTATCGCAAATGAGTGAGCGAGGAATGAACGTCAACCTCACATAGACGGAAAGAGCTATAGACGATTGGTATCGGGTAGTCTCTTTCCCACAATAAGGAGAAGACAATGAGAAGACTATTCAAATGTTACTCGTGACGGAAAAGGACAGAGCTAGTCTATATTTTGCATCTTGCTATAAGTAGGTAGTATCCAGCAGTCTGTGGCTCTGCTTTCGATACATATAAAAATAATATTTTAGCTATTCACGGTTTGTGCCATAGACGCAGTATCAATAGACTTGACCAAAGCGTATACCCGAAAGGGACACCTATGCTGCAATAATTGATAAATCGGATAAAATTAATACACGTTATTTAGGTGTAGCTCCAATCATTCGTGCGACATTCTAAAAGCCAAGATCGCTGGGTATCCCTCTAAATCGGAGAAATATAATACACGTTATTTAGGTAGGTAGTGCTCCAATCATTCGTACGACATTCTAAAATGACAAGATTAGTTTGCTTCTGCAGCACAGCAATAAATTAGTGCATACGCTGACAAAAACACAACATCATCGTACTATCCTACTTACTCCTTTGTCTATTTGTATTCACTTGTCTCTTTTCTTCCCCGGATCTTGAGTTAATTATCATATCTGTTGGATGAATAATCTGAGGTTTGTGCATTTAGCCATAGATAATATTATTGTTCATTCATTCTAAGCTAGGCGATGTCAATCAGGGACATATTCATGGTATTTTCAAAACCCCCCATAATGGTAATTGATACCTACATTGCTAAATACCGATATTTTCTTAGTAGGTACCTATTTTGGGAATTAAAATACTGAACACGTGTGTAACCACACGGCACAGGTAAATAGGTACGCGCAAGCCACATTCTTCTCGTGATCGTCGGCGTGGAAACAATTATCAAATGATGAACTATTTCTGCTGTGTAAAAAAATTATGATTACATATAAAATGATGATGCCTCAGTTGCAGCTTGAACACGGAACGCTCAAACACACGCTCAGACAAGTAGGTACGCGCAAGCCGGGCTTGCACATGCAAAATTTAAAGCAAGTCGAAAAGTGTACAAGCCAAGCCAAGCAGGTTTGTGCGTCATTCCGTTTTACCAACCACACACACACAGATCCCACAGTGTTCGTGTACAAGCCGGCTTGCGCATGCAAAACTGTGGTGAAGCTTGTGCGTGTGGTTGGCCGTTGGCCGATCTGTATTTTAACCGATATTTTATATCGATACCTAGGTACCTCAAAAATATCAGTATTTCAGTGCCCGTTGTCGATCTCAATACGGTTATCTTTAGAAGTAGGTGATGGTACGAAATTAGTCGATTCCATTTAGGAACCTAAACTGAATAGAACCTAAAGAAAATCGTTTGCTATAAGGTGGGAGTAGGCCCCCAGGACGCTTCAAATGCACAACATGACCCACGTCTTATCCAACCTGGGAAACTAGAGGGGCCTGGAGAGAGGGGAGAAGTGACAACCATAAAAGCCCAACCTTCTCTACCAGGCAAAAATGCTATGGTTGATGAGGCACTAATGGCACTGGAGCAAATGATCATGACTCATCAGATGACTCAGACTGGCAAGTCCTTGAAGAGGTCCCCCAGTAGGATAGACCTAACAACTGGCAAATTAGAGAGTCCAGGAGTCCATGCATTCAGATTTGAGGAGAGGGAGCTGGGGGGACTAGAACAGGTCTGTAGGGGAGTCCCTTCTGCTCTCTTCCTACACACTGCACCTGCCACCTGCTCTCTACCCCCTCCACCACCTCCTCCTCCGCCGCCACCTCCGCCTCTTGGGGGACCTTCCGGGATGGAAGCCGAGGCAGTAGTGGGAGCTAGTGACCCCAAAGGCATGATAGGGCTGCTGGGAGTTAGAATGAGGAGGGCAGCCACGAAGGAGAACCACAAACGTATTGACTCACTCCTGGGTGAACTGTCCTGCCTCCTTCCTGAAGATGCCAGAAGCAGCAGGGTTTCTACCCCGGTTAGAAGGCTTAGCATGCAGCCTGATTCTAGAGTCATTCCTGGGCCCATAACCTGTTGTAATGAAACTTTAAATAGATTACTGACAATATTTTATTTAGTTATAGCAGATAATTTTACCGGTACAAACAATGGTGGATGACGCAACAAGAAGCCGGGAGTTGCGTTCCGTTTTACTTTATTACAGACAGAGGGCGGAACGTTCCGTTACACTCATATTATATTATATTTACACATTTCCAACACTATCTTATCGTCAAAATTACTACCATATGTACAGAATATGTACTTATTAGGCCTTTTGTTAAAATTTGTTATTTTCCTTCAAAATAAACTGTTTATTTTTTGTATCGAGGGTTTTATTCCTCTCCCAGATAGGACCCTGTGACAAGTGGCGCCCACCTTTGAGGCCGGTAATTCCCCACCCTGTTTGGGGTTTCTACAAATTATCCGTTATTTTTTTCTGAAAGTACCCCTTTTGATTTTTTTTTTCCTTTTCTTTAATTTAATCTACTATATTCTTATACATTCAAAATTGATCTTTATAAAATACTACCACGACGTAGCCCAAGACTAAGAGGTAACATGGCTAACGTCACTTTGACTGATGAACAGTTCCGAAACCTGATAGGGGTACTCGCAAACAGAAGTACCAGCCCATTGGCAGAAACAAAGCCCGGTAGCTTTGCTAGTTGTACTGCGCGGTTTGATGGTTCTCGAGATACCGTGCAAGTCGAAGCGTTTGTCTACGCTTAACCACTACGCCATGGTGGCCGGTGCAGCAGCCGCTGCCTCCGCGTCCCTCCGCACTCGCCGCGTCGGCCTTATAAAAGGATCAGCTAGCGACGCGCGGCCCTCTTCTTGCCTCGGCGCCCTTGCCTCTGCGCGCTTGCCTCTGCGCACTCGTGTATATTGTCGGGTTGTAATAGTTGAAGTTATACGCATTATATTATACCAACATTAAATACAGTCCACTTATTTATCAACTGAGCTAGGAATCCACTTAGGTCTTTACACGTTCATATCAACGATTGTTACTTATAAGAAGATAGAGAGGGTCTGCGACGAAGATGCCATAGAAGGGCGGGCTGACTTTACTGTTGAGCGGAGAAGCATCAATCTGGTGGATTGGCGTCAAGGACGACACTTATACTTGGGCCAACGCACTGAAAATCCTGCGAACCAAATTTGCGCCCAAACGACCTGCCTACAAAATATACGAAGAACTAGTCACGATAAAGCAACAATCCACCAAAGGAATCGAACTATTCGTCGCAAAGAAGCGAGCACTGATGGCTGAACTCCCGAAACCGTCACTAACAGAGCCTCAGTGCTTAGACATCCTTTACACGGCCCTGCATGCGGTCATACGGGACAAGATACACCGAGATACGGTGCTCACCTTCGAGGCATTTTTAAAGAAGGCTCGCCAAATAGAAGATTCCTTGTCACACACAATCTGTGGAAAGATGTGTTAAGCTAGTAACAGAGGCCTCTCAAAGTGTGACTGACGCTTCCTCTGGAGATGGATTTATTAGAACTGGATTGCAATCTAGAGCGGAAATGCCCAATTTTGCACACATAAATAAGTTTAGATTTTAATTTTTTGTCAGTGATCTTATGTTCTATTTTATTTTATTGGTATTCTAGTATTTTATTGCGTTTATTTTGATAATAAAATACTTTATGAACATGTTTTTGTATCATTAAAGGCATACCGTGTAAATTTTGTAAAACGGATAATTTACGAAACTTCAAAGTGTGGTAGAGCCCTCAAGATGGCACATAAGTTTAGTTTTATTGTCTGATTCGTAATCTGTATCAAATTACGCAAGTTTTGATACCTCTTGCGAAAGCGTAGCTTAAAAAAAATAATCTATACATTGACGGGACACCCTAATGTGCATCGCTGTGAATTTAATGTGTTAAGGTTTTTTTTGTAATTCTTAAATAAAAATAGCATGTTATAAAAATTTGTTTATTTTTTACCTTAATATAAATGTACGAAAAGGGAACCGTTACACAAACGAAACGTTATTCGTCTAAAAGTAGTCTGGCCCAGTGAAGGATTTGACAAATGATAAGTGCCCTGAACGTGTTGTGTCATTATAGTAATCAGCGTAACAATAATTCTACCAAATGAAACGTTGTCATACAAAAATTTGACAATCGTTAGTTGTCAAAGTGAAAAATAGGCGAACCGTTAGGCTAAGGACTCACGAAGCGGTTTTCACCCGTGCCCGCCGCGGTGGCGGAATGGAGTTTTATTTTCAAAACTCACGAGACCGCAGTTTTGTGCGGTTACGCAGCCGTCGCGGTTGCGATTATCGCTCGCAAACTTGGCGGTTGATAATCGCAAGACCCCCGCTGTCCACGCGCGATCGCCCGCCAACCGACCGCAGAACGCGCGGGTGCAACCCGCCGCGGCTGCGGGACCGCGACCCGCGCCCGCCGGTACAAGATGACCGCCGGTGCAGCGGGACCCGCAAACAATCGCACACGCCGCGGGCGTAAAACGCGTCGTGAAATGTGCTTTAATTTTTTACATAAATATCTGTATTCTACAAAGGCTGCGGGCCCGCAACCGCGGCGGGCACGGGTGAAAACCGCTTCGTGAGTCCTTAGCCTTAGTTGGCAACTGATCATCGGGCAAACAATTTTCGGCGAAAAGGCAGGTTACCGACGAGATGAGTCTAATGTCACAAATCCATTATGATTCATATGATTCACCATTATGATTCATTATGGTGTCAAATACTACATGGCAGTCTCAAACTAGTTTTCCTTTTAGCTTCTCTGTATAATATAAGTACCGGTATGGTTCTATTCAATTCATTCATTTCATACTTCCTTAACCAAGATCGCTTAAGAGATTGCTCTCTCAAATACAATTGAGCTCTGGCATTAACAAAGTAATTATTGAAAAACTGAAGAAAACTGTCAGAGATCCTGAAGATCGTCTCTGCACAGTAATATTTGATGAGATGAGTCTAATGCCACAGATCCATTATGACTCATCAAAAGATGAGCTAAAGGGATTTGCGAGCCACGGCAGAAAAAATATTGCTAACCATGCTCTTGTTTTTATGGCAAAAGGCGTGAGAAAGCAATACAAGCAGCCAGTAGCATACTATTTTACAAATAGCTTGAATAAATGGGATTTAAAGGAAATTTTGAAAAATGTAATTACCCATGTCCAAGATACTGGCTTCACTGTATTGTGCACTGTTGTGACCAAAGCACAGTGAATGTTAGCACGATTAATGAGTTGGTTGAAGAGACAAGAGCCAAATATATAAGAAAAGGAAAGGAGAATCAGATGAAACATATTTTTTTGGTGGTAACTGTTAAAACCTGTTAAGCCCTGGCGAATACAAGTCTTTGATGTTAGCGATATTTATTTTATTTCGATATTGTATATGCACACGTATCTCTCGGAGAATTTTCGTAACCAAGTTCGAGAATAACAAAACAACTGGTTAGATAGCAACTAAACACCATAGACGTTTCTAGGTAGAGAGTCTATCTCGATCTCTAGTTCCAAACGGCTTGCGGTGGGATTTTCCATAAATGCAGCCTTCGCATCTTACTTTGTCTAGACCAGCGGTTCTCAAACTTTTTTGGTCACGGAACCCTTTTGACAAGCAAAATACTTGACAGAACCCTACAATAAAACAATAGTTTTTAAAAGTGTATTCTTTAACAATCTCGACTTTATGTTTTCGAAGATAGAGCCGGAAGTCACTTGTTCACAACTATAGAGTCTAATTCAGAGGCTTTTATCAAAGGGACTGCGCGCTCACAAGTATACTTACGCGCGGCGGGCGGAGTCAAAACGTTCGACCAGTGACCAGAGAGAGGTGTTATGATTTTTTTCTAGTCTTGCGGAACCCCTACAGGGGTAGCGCGGAACCCTAGGGTTCCGCGGAACACACTTAGAGTACCGCTGGTCTAGACTCAACTGAATGCCTAACTCGCGATTTACCACGCGAATGACGTGTCTTTTGTCCTGGTGCACAAAGCGCTCATGATACAGTTGCAGCATGTTCGAACCAGTTACAACATTGACTTCAATAGCTGGATGCTTTTTAGGTATTACTGTTATCATGTCTAGTTTGTAGAGTCCACCTTGCGGAACCCTCCTTCCAACAACTCTAGTCGTGCCTTCGATATCTAGCTTGCACTCTCTGGTTGTCGAAGTAAAGATGCTATTTTGCATCCTATCTTGCGCTGCCAAAGGCGAAAACAGATTCTTCGTTAAAGATGGTACTAGCCATACTTCTTTCAGTGAAATTTCTTCCTTGTGCCCATTGACGTTTGGCATTACCACAACAGAACCCATTCCCAATGCAGGTATAGTTGTTCCATCTGCCGTTGTCACGGTGTGGTCTGAGTCGAACTCATGAAAATCTTTGAAGAAGTTTCTCCTGACTGCAATGTGTGTTGTTGCTCCATTATCAACGTACCAGTTCTCCCGGTCTTGTGTTTGATTTTTTGAGCATGCGTTGACCATCAGCGAAATCTGCTGGACTTGCTTGGACTTCGAACTTGATGCTGATGTGCCTGAAGTTGGTTTGGGTGGCCTCCCATCCTCGATCCACTTCTTACACTTCCGAACTCCGTGTCCTTTTCCAGAACAGTAGTTGCAGATCAGCTGTTCGTCCTTATCTTTCTTTTTATGACGTTCAGGATGTGTAGTCGTCACTAGTGCTTCCTGATGAGAGCTTCTTGACTTCCCAAAGCTCTCTCGAACGTGCAAAGGTGACAGGTTAAACTTTCTATTGTCCGTTCAGACTGTTTGAGCATTAGCCAGCTTGACTTAAAGTTAAAATATCTGTCATCAAGCGTATCTAAGACATTACATTATCATTGACATTACATATCAGGAACATCTCGGGGAGTTTAGCTGTAGAGTCAAATTTATAAATTTCTACCTTCAATTCATTCCACAGATTCTTAAGCTTTGACATATGCGTCGGTACATCGTCGTCCTTCGTATGTTGTAGTTTAAAGAAATCTAGGCATAAATTGTAAGCTCTGTCATCCGATTGTCCATCAAATATTCTGTGAAGCTCTTGCCAAACTTCGTGTGCAGTTCTATAAAGCATAATCTTCATCAGAGTGGCTTCGGTCATGTTTGTGGTCAGCATGAGGGTAATTATTTGAAAAGATGCAATTTTGACGTCCGGACGTTTTATTACTTCATTATAGTATTTTTATTCATGTTGACTGTTTATGTTTATTTGTTATGTTATTTAGTGTAAGTTTCATCCGTTTATTTCAGTATTTTTAACGTACATAATATTTAAATTTCGAGTCCAAAGTGTCGAAACATCATCACCGTGGGTGTCCCATGACCTGCAATTGAAACTAAAATCGAAAATTGAGCAAGATTCCGTTTATTTTCCCATTAATTTACGATGAAATCTTAAAACTATAATACTTCTGGCATCTAATTATAACAATTACAATATTTTAAGTCGAATGTATTTTGAATTATGTCCCACGAAAAAATCGTAATTACCGTGTCGTGACATGTCGCAACGTGTTAAATATTGTTTAGAGAAATTTGTTATATTGCGTTCCCGTCACCGCACCCCTCCATTATCTATTGACACATCAGTGAGAACGCACGCCACTTGTTCGCGAAACTTTTTTCGAAAATAATTATTTTGTATTTGATTTTGGGCGTTTGTCACGAAATTGTGTCACCAACGTGGATCTTCTTGCTAGGTAAGTACTGGTGTAACCATAATATCTTTAATTTTAGTTAAAATCTATCAGTTTTGGCATATACCTACGAACTAAGGCTTTCATCCCGGGAATCTCGGTCTCGAAAATTTCGAGATTCTCGACGATTTTTGGCATTTTCGAGACTCGAGACTTTCAGGTTTACAGTCCCGGGAATTTCGAGACTTTCGAGACTTACTTCAACAGTACTAAAAACTCGTTACGACCACAAAATTCTACTAAATCAACCCTAATTTTTATCTAATTAGGTATCATCAATGGGGGGACAACAACAACATAAAATAAAGTTAATTCTAAGCATAATGTAGTAGATATAATCATAAATTTTCTGAGTAAAAGGTATTGTGAATAATAACTGAGATTTTTTTGTCAACAGATAAATGAAAATATATGTATCTATCGCAGCCAAGTCGTTCGATTCACCGCTTAAGACTTTTTACAAAACGGCACCGATTAACTAGATTCCTGAATGACAGTCAGCCATTCAGAACAGCTAGGCAAATGACTTGGATATATCGCAACACACTCGATTAGTGAGCCGTCCAAGCCTATCCTTATTTCTAAACGGTGCCGTCCAACTTCGTGAATTATATTCAGCCGTAGAGTCTAATACAAGATTTAATGAACGGCTGGCTGATGCTTAGTCCACCAAAGAATTAACAACAGACCGTAAGTGGCGGGGATGGTGGTGAGAAGAAGCATCCAGATATCTGTCAGTGTGAGTTGGTTTTCTGTATACAGAGTGCGCCAAAGAACCATCCGGACTCACCATCACATTCACGTCAAGAAACGCCAGAGCTAAGTCCACTTCCATTTCAAAAGAAAATTTGATCTTCGGATGAACGGACTCCAAACGAAGTCGAAGTTGTTCCACTTCCTGCCGACCTCCTTTTAATATGCAGAAAATATCGTCAACGTACCGCTTCCACAAGCTTACCGTCGACGACTGCAGCACTAAAGCAGACTCCACATGTTCCATCCAGATATTAGCTAAAGCCGGTGCCACTGGGCTGCCCATAGCAACGCCATCTATCTGAATGTAGTACTGCCCGCGATACAAAAAGAAATTCCCGTCCAGGCAGTTACGAAGTAAAACCATATAGTTTTCCGAGATACCATTATCTTTAGCTTCTGTCTGACTACATCAAGGCATTCTTTTACTGGAACGTTGGTAAAGAGTGACTCCACATCAAAACTCACCATTATATCACTCGGTTCCAGCCTTATGCTCTTGACAATCTCAACGAAATGGCGCGAATCCTTCACATAAGATTAGACCCGTTTAAATACTAATTAACAAATAAAGAAGGCATCCGTAAATGTGCGACTAGAATATGTATCAGAATACGACATTTATGAAAAATAATATTTTATGCAACTAACCCAAGCACTAAGACCATTCAAAGGTATGATGCAAGTTCACCAAATTGTTTGGAATAAAAATAATGAAAACACTATTGTTCTTCGAAGGCAAAGCTGTGTCTTGGAGCTTTTTAGAAAGGAGGCCGTAAAATGTGTTCATGGTAAAAACATATATGGGGGTTTATTGTGTACCAACATCAAACAGCATTCCTGCAAAAACTAAACCTACCATACTCTCTAATATATTGATTGCCCCTGCGAAAATACCACTGCAACTACAAAAGCAACCTGAAGCCTCGACGTCGTACTTGTCATCTGATGTTGTTCCTCTTCACCGATGCCAGAATTTCATAGCTAAACACAATGCAGATTTGCCATTAGACCTGCAGGATATTAACATCGATGACAGCAGTATTTCGACATCAATGATGCAGGGCGTCAAATCCCTATCCGATCAGTCAAATGTTGATACTTCAGGCGTACCAACAGATATGAAATGCATGCGAGTTTTTGCGGAAGCAGCTGCTGAAAATCCTAGGTTACTGATAGATCCTATGGAATATGTCTTATCTGCTACAGCTACTACCCCAAGATCATGTTCAGTCGTTGATGTTCAGTTGGTTCATGGAGAGACACTCCTCTTTAGTGAACATCGTCTATCACCCTCAATATTGACTGCTGATATGGGAGATTCTCAAGATCTACCGCAAATTATCCAGGCAGATACTTCAAAAATTGGTTCTTGGGTCATAATCTCATATCGGGTCAAGAAAATGACAAAATACTTTATTGGGCAAATCATTAATACCAATCCAGATGAAACATTTGTTGTAAAATTTTTGAGAAGACTTAAGGGCACAACTAATGTTTTTACTTGGCCGGACAATGACGACGAAGATTGCGTGTCAAAAGATTCTATTACAGAAATGCTCGACGAGCCGAATATTAACCGGAGGGGTCAACTCATGTTCAATGACATCCAAAATTTAGCCCTTGAATAAAACTTTGTGTAGTACCAAGCTTAACTTTTATTTTAAGTAGGGTAGACTGACCTAATTTTGGCACCGCACTAATTATTGGCACTTCTGTGTTTACGCCTCTAAAATAAGAATCTACCTAATATCACGGTGTTGCAACATATTTAAATAGAATAGTACAATCCTGAGCCACCAAACTGGCAACACATTAAAAAAAGAAATGTCAACATGGCGTCGGAGCGATAACAACAGCTGAACGTGTCTCTTCTTGATCGGTGAAAATATTTTTTTGCTAAGGTAAGAGCTTTTTTAAAATCATTTTTAATATTAGTTATCAAGTATTTATAATGTATAGTTATGATTTAAAGCAAATTCAGTACGTATTATTCCACATAACTGACAGTTTATTTCCAAGAATTGCATTGTTTTTATTATTTTATCACAGTGCCAACATTTAGTATCTAAAAATGTCCGTATTCTAATTTATTGGCCCTGATGACAATAATTGTTTTTTTAGAGTTGTTGTTTTAGGTGTTTGTTTTGTGCATTTATATACTAGTGGACCACCTAATTTTGTATGATTAATAAATAAAAGTAAATAACACAACGGTTCCAAATCTTAGCCCCCGTGCCAACCGCAAAATATCTAATTATTGACACTAGGGCCAATAATTAGGCATAAGTATGGTAATAATTGGTGTCATCTAACCTAATATGATTTTATTTTCAGACTACCTAGGTACCTACCCGATTTATCTAAACATGAAACCAAAAACTAAAACTAAGAGCACAAGAAAAAAACCCAAAGATATACAACTCGGAAAACTTAGATAAGGCCCTACAAGCTGTCAAAGAAGGAATGAGTAAGAAATTGGCAGCAAAGACCTATCAAGTGCCGCGGGCCACTTTGCAATATAGGATTAAGAACCCAGAGCACCAGTTACGTCCAGGCCCTCCTACTATTCTGACGGAAAAGGAAGAAAAGGATCTCGAAGACTGGATTTTACTTAGCTGTAGAAAAGGTTTCCCAAAACGCAAATATGATTTAATCAGCAGTGTATCGAACTTTCTGAAAAATAGTAACAGGGCCAGCGTTTTTAGGAACGGCGAAAAGTGGTACAAACTATTTCTTCAGCGACACCCAAACATTTCTGTACGCACACCTGAGGCAGTCACAGCAGCCAGTGCGGCTGTGTCAGAAAATGATGTGAGAGGCTGGTTCAGTCAAATAGAAGTTTATCTTAAAGAAAACGATTTATTTGATATACTCGCAGATTCGTCCCGAGTATTTAATGGCGATGAGACCAACTTCCTTCTTTGCCCCAAAACAGGAGTTGTATTGGCTCCTAAAGGCGAAAAGAATGTCTATGAGGTAGACAATGCGCTGGCCAAAACGTCTTTGACTGTAATGTTCACATTCTCTGCTGACGGAGATCTGACACCTCCAATGGTTATATTTCCGAATAAGCGCCTGTCAGCTGACATTACGTCCAAGGTTCCGTCAGATTGGGGTATAGGGCTTAGTGACAACGGGTGGATGAAAGCCGACGTCTCTCACGATTACATTGAGAGTGTATTACACCCTCACTTGATCAAAAAAGGCACTCAATTCCCCATAATATTGTTTGTCGACGGTCACCAGACCCATTTAACATTTGCTGTTAGTGAGCTATGCAAGAAATTGGGAATTGTCCTGATTGCGTTATACCCCAATTGTACCAGATTACTGCAGCCAGCTGATGTGTCAGCATTTAAGCCATTGAAAACTGGTTGGCAAAAAACTGTTTTGGAGTGGAGGCGAAATAATCCATCAGTAGCTCTCACTAAGATCAATTTTGTACCGCTTTTAGACAAAACCATTAAAAACACGATCACATTCTTAATAGGACAGGTCCTACGAGAGAAGACGCTAAAGTACCTTAACGAGCTAAGGCACGGGAAGAAGCCCAAAATAACGCACCTAAGAGTTATCGGAAGTACATGCTATGTTCATATTCCAAAACAGAATCGGAAGAAGATGAACAGAAAAGCGATTAAAGGTACATTAATAGGCTACGAGAATGATGATGGCTACCGAATCTGGAATGGACAGAAGACTTTGAGTTCCAGAGACATAACGTTTGAGACTGATGTCGAATTTAAAACGTCCATCAGTATGCCTATCTCTTTAGAGGGAGAACCAGAGGCTGGCGGCAGCACATACATTTTTCAGCAAGAGCTTTTTAATGAAGAGAACGATCTTGATCATGTTCTAGAGGGAGATAGAATGGATAAAAGAGTCCAAGATCAAGTTGAAGATGAATTCCACGAGCACGACGATTCTGACGTGAATGAGACTCTAAACTAAGAATCTAGGGAAAGTGCACAAAAAGATGATTTTGTCGACGCAGCTGAAGTAGTTGAATCCCCGAGAGAAGCGGAGCCTCTATACAACTTTAGAGACAGAGCAACCATTGCACCTCCTAATAGATTTAATGATTACGTGTTCTGTAGGGACCGAGAATTTTCCTGAAACATACAAACAAGCGATTGAGAGGGAAGATAAAGCTGAATGGCAGAATGCCATGGCCAGTGAACTCAAGTCCTTGAAAGAGAACAATGTTTGGACATTGTGCGATTTACCGCCTAACAGGAAGGCGCTTCCATGCAAGTGGGTATTCATTCAGGATTAAGCGCCAGCCAGACGGAACAATTGACAAATATAAAGCTAGACTGGTAGCAAAAGGGTTCAAGCAACGAATAGGGATTGGCTATGAACACACCTTTAGTCCGGTGGCACGGATTGCTACTATAAGAGCTTTATTAAGTGTGAGTGCCAAAGAGAGGCTACCTGACGCAGTTTGCCGTGTCGACTGCATTCCTAAATGGCAAGGTCGAAGAAGAGATCTACATGAAACAGCCAGATGGATTCAGCGACGGCACATCAAAAGTCTGTCGACTAAACAGAAGTTTATATGGATTGAAACAAGCACCTCGCTGCTGGAACTCGTGTTTCGAGGAGATCCTGCTAGCTAAAGGTTTTGTACAGAATACAGCTGATTGTTGCCTTTTTTCAAAGAATGTGGGAAACAAAAAGATCCTAATAACTGTTTATGTTTATGTAGTGGCCTCAACAGATGAAGCCTTGGCAAACGAATTCCTCAAAGAATTAGGGGATACCATAAAGATAACGACTAAGACAGCATCCTACTACTTGGGAATGGAAATTGCAAAATCAGAAGATGGTTCTACTTAGTCAGGTCATAAGTATTGTCACACAGTAAAAACTTTTCTTTTAGAATGCTGGCCACAAAAAAGTTTATTGAATTCGAATTTCGAATTGTTCATGAAAATAAAAATGTATACTTTTTAGAATTTTACTCATTTTTAAATATGGAGTGGACGCTTAAAGAAGACCGTGTTGCAGTTATTGCGTTGCATCGTTGCGGTTACGCGCCAATTCAAATTTTTGACATACTGAAAAATTTGAATATAACCAAGAGATTCGTTTATCGTACCATCAAACGATACAATGAAGACTCTAGTGTAGATGACAGGTCAAGAAGTGGTCGCCCTCGGTCTGTTAGGACTCCAGCAGTGATAAAAGCTGTGAAGGCGCGAATTCAAAGAAATCCCAAACGTAAGCAGAGACTGTTGGCCCTTCAGATGGGATTAAGCAGAACCACGGTGAAAAGGGTGTTAAATGAAGACTTAGGGCTTCGGGCATATCGAAGAAAAACAGGACATCATTTGAATGCTCGTCTAATGGACCTGAGACTGAAGAGATGCCGCGCTTTGTTGAAGCGGTACGCGGGAAAAAAATATCGGGAAATTCTTTTTTCGGATGAAATAAATTTTACCGTAGAAGAGAGCTACAACAAACAAAATGATAAGGTGTACGCACACAGTAGTGAAGAAGCGAGCAACCGTATTCCGCGTGTCCAACGAGGTCATTTTCCATCCTCGCTCATGGTATGGTTGGGAGTGTCTTATTGGGGCTTAACAGAGGTATATTTTTGTGAGAAAGGTGTAAAAACGAATGCAGTTGTGTATCAAAATACAGTCCTGACGAACCTTGTGGAACCTGTTTCTCATACCATGTTTAATAACAGGCACTGGGTATTCCAACAAGATTCGGCGCCAGCTCATAGAGCGAAGAGCACACAAGACTGGCTGGCGGCGCGTGAAATCGACTTCATCCGGCACGAAGACTGGCCCTCCTCCAGTCCAGATTTGAATCCGCTAGATTACAAGATATGGCAACACTTGGAGGAAAAGGCGTGCTCAAAGCCTCATCCCAATTTGGAGTCACTCAAGACATCCTTGATTAAGGCAGCCGCCGATATTGACATGGACCTCGTTCGTGCTGCGATAGACGACTGGCCGCGCAGATTGAAGGCCTGTATTCAAAATCACGGAGGTCATTTTGAATAAACTTTAGTGTCATAAGAATCTATGTTTTGTTAAGTTCATTTTGGTATATAAATGGTTACATAATGAATAAACTTGTTTCAATTATTTTACGAGTATATAAAACATGTGACAGAATTTATGACCTGACTAGGTATATGTATCAAACAGGAATCTTATACGAGAAAGATTTTAGAGCGCTTCAAGATGTCAGAGTGAAATCCGTCTCGACACCCATTGATAAGAATCAAACCACTGAAATAGGGAAAGTTGATGGTCGAGGTAATTCCAAATTTCCATAACAACTACATTTTTTTACAACAATTTACATAAACAACTAGGTTACTCCCATCTCGTGCCTAATTTCAAACGACGAAAAAAATGCCTACTCTAACGGCTGCATTTCGTGTCCTTTTGAATAAATTTATGAGAAGTGTCATAGAGCTAAGAACGCTGCTAAACCGGCAAAGATTCGATAAAGGAAATTACATGTATAATTTTACATGTATACATTCCTTAGTGTAAATGTAAACACATCAGCGGTTCAGTTTGAATTATTATTATTATTTACCTATTTGCTTTCTGTGCTGATAAATATCTACCTGCATTGCCTACCGCAGGTGGCGGGTTGTGGGCGGTGCTTGTGGTTGGACAAAACCGGTTAATGAGGGTTGCATTTTGTTTGCAGATTAAGGTGTTTTATGATGTAACCCTTTGTTAGTGGTTTGCAAGGCCAGCAAGCAAGAGCACGCTGTGACTTGACGGCTCGCCGTAGTCAAGATGAACCCTACAGTTAATATTTTCACGAGTATACGAAACAAGCCATATATTATTGTTGGAAATCACAAGTTTCACTTTAGATGCAAAAACAAAGACGGGACTAGAAAAGATGGACATGTAGTGACCGCGAGTGTAGTGGTACAGTGAAAACGAGTAGTGACAATATGGTGATAAAGGAAAGTACTCATACTAGAAATTGTCAGATAAGCCTATCCACTATTAATATAGAAAAAAAAACTGGAAGTATGTAAACAGAAAGTCTCAACTGAACTTGGCTCAACATCCAAGATTTTAGAAGAAACGTTTCGCCCTCTCTTTGACACTGGTACAAATTTGGTTGCTACTGTGCCACACTATAAACAGAAAAACACTTTGATCCGCCATCGCCACAAAGCACTTAACGTCAATAGAAGCACGTTTATAAGCCCAGAACAAGTAATACTGCCAGACATCTTAAAAACCTGTTTAATATGTGAAGATGGCACTCATGATAAAATATTGATATTCGGACTTCAAGAAACAATGCAATTACTGGAAAACGTCACAACGTATTATGCTGATGGCACTTTCAAGTGTTGTTGCAGGCCTTTCTGTCAACTCTACATAATACACGCAGATTTCGGCAGTGACCAAACTTCAACACACATTTTCCCAGTATTTATGTGTTTGTTGCCAGACAAATCTGAAAAAACATACAACATATCTGAAAATTTTCCAAATATATGGTATATTTGGCAAATTTTCCCTAAAATTCACCCAGCGTAACTATTTGCTAAATATATTTTAAGATATTTTTTATTTATTTTTTGCTCAAACCCATAGATAATTGTGAGGTTGTTGGTTTTCTTATTGTTCTGCTAAGCGATAAAAATACTATTAGCGATACAAATACCAATAAATCAGTTAATGGTCCTTAGGAACCAAAATCCGAAAAAAGCTCCCGGACCAGATGGGTTAACATCCGACATATGCACCGCGGCCATTCGCTGTAACAAGGAGATCTTTATGGCACTGGCCAACAAGTGTCTGTCGATGTCACACTTTCCCAGGCAATGGAAGGTTGCGCACGTAAGCATCCTCCGGAAGCCAGGGAAAGACGACTACACCCAACCAAAGTCATACAGACCCATAGGACTTCTCTCTGTCCTCGGAAAAATCGTCGAGAAGCTCCTGATAGTGCGCATCCAGTGGCAACTGCTACCGACATTGTCGAAGACACAGTACGGTTTCATGCCTCAGCGTGGAACCGAGGAGGCCCTCTATGATCTGATAGACCATGTGCGAGAGGAGGTACGACAGAAAAAGGTTGTTGTACTGGTATCGCTCGACATAGAGGGAGCCTTTGACAATGCCTGGTGGCCGGCCCTCAAGAAACAGCTGGTAGAAAGAAAATGCCCTAGAAACCTGTATGCGCTTGCAGTATCATACCTAGAGGATCGCAAGATCAAAGTCAACTACGCCAGAGCGACCAGCGAAAAGGAAACAACGAAGGGATGTGTCCAGGGATCCATTGGAGGTCCTACCTTCTGGAACCTTATTCTGGATCCGCTACTACAGGAAATGGCAAACTCGGGTGTGTACTGCCAGGCGTTCGCGGATGATGTGGTCCTGGTGTTCTCTGATCAGACGGTCAGCGCCCTACAGCAAAAAGCCGACACCACCTTGGATACCGTACATAGATGGGGAGTACAAAATAAGTTAAAATTCGCCGCGCACAAGACCAACGCGATGGTGATCACACGAAGACTTAAATACGATACTCCCCAAATTCACATGTGCGGTACTCGGCTCACCCTGGTAACGGAGGTCAAGCTGTTGGGACTACTAATAGACTGTAAGCTCACCTTCAATGCACACGTGACATCAACATGCACTAAGGCGGTTGACATATACAAGCAGCTAGCGTGTGCAGCGAAGGTGACCTGGGGACTGAACAGAGACATCATAAGGGCCATATACGTGTCGGTGATAGAGCCGATCGTGTTGTATGCCGCAAGTGCATGGTCCCCGGCGGCCGAAAAGATCATGGTTAAAAACCAGCTCGATTCGCTGCAAAGGGGATTTGCACAAAAGATGTGTAAGGCGTACCGTACGGTCTCTCTGACGTCGGCACTTATCCTGTCGGGGCAACTGCCACTGGATCTGAGGGTCCTGGAAGCCGCTGCTCTTTTCAAAGTGAGGAAGGGATACTCCACGGAATTCGTTCCACCGGGAAGGGAAATAGAGCGCAAGGTGGGACCGTTACAAAACCCCCACCCCGCATCACTCATAGAAACAGAGTATGAGCGCCTAGACAGCTTCGACACCGAGACGATCAGCACCCTTCGGATAGTTGGTCCGACCATCTATACTGATGGGAGCAAGATTGAAGGGAAAGTCGGAGCAGCCCTTACCATGTGGAGCGATTCCAGGGAGAAGAAATTCTCCACTTTTAGACTAGAGCCTCACAATACGGTGTTCCAATCTGAACTGTACGCTCTCTTCAGGGCGGTCAAGTTGGCCAAAGAAACAAAATCGGAGCAGATAGTAAACATCATGAGTGACTCAAGATCATCACTCGACCTGCTCCAAAACGCCACTGTGACACACCATCTAGCCCTGGAGATAAAGAGCCTCATAAAGGACATAAATAAAGACGGCCGAACAGTAAGATTTTTCTGGCTAAAGGCCCATATAGGGACACCTGGAAATGAGAGAGCGGACGAACTAGCGAAACAAGCCGCTCTCAAGAAGAAGACAGCCCCGGATTATAGCAGAGTACCTGTATCGTACATCCGGAAGCAGATACGCGAGGAGACTGTCCAGAAGTGGCAGGAACGATACGAAGCATCAAGTACCGGCTCGGTAACGAAGGCCTTCCTTCCAACCGTCTCCTTGGCGAGACGAGTTCTGAAAAACATGCAACTAACACCTGTTCATGTGCAGATACTTACCGGTCACGGGGGCTTCGGTGCGTACCTCCACCGCTTCCGACTAAAAGACAGCACATCATGTGTATGCGACCCAGACCAGGATGAGACGATATGGCACATACTGTTAGAATGTCCAAGATATGGCAGAGAGAGGATGGATCTGGAAATTAAAATCCAGACAAAGCTGACTCAGTCCTCACTCCCAACGATCATGGAGACTCTGTCAACAAAAGAACCATTCTTGGACTACGCAAGTGAAGTGGCAATAAGTGCAGCCACCGCGAACGGGTCCACGGCTTTTCGAGGGTACCGTCCGGCTCTTCTTTCCAGGGTCGCACCGGCATCGACGCCCGCCCCGGTTCCCCTCCCCGCTTCTCCGCCACAACACCCAGAGCCACCAGCGTCCACGGAACTGGTGACAGCACTCCAAAAATCAACAATGGAAGAATTGTTGGAAAGCGGAATGGGGGGGATTCCGGGAATAAAAATCAGGGGCATTGCCACGTTTATGGACGAGGACAGGGAGAAGATAGGAATTTCATTCTGCAGGATAGAAAACCGAGACAAAGCGACGGTCTCGCCGGGTTTGGCTCTGATCCTCAACGGAAACACCTCCAAAACCAGCATCAAGCGGGCGAAGCTGGATAGCTTTACTGAAGCGAGGGTGGAGGGTCAACCATGTCGGATAGCACGACTACCAAACAAGGTGGTAGTGCTGTTCGAATGGGATGGCACTTCACCCTTCGCCCGAGCCGGAGCCTTACTCGACTGCATTGGAGAGTCGCCTTTGAGAATCGGATCCAAAATTGTTAGCGTAGACGCCATGTCTCTCGGGTTTGAGAGAGGAGAGGTGGCAGACAGATACGGTTGCATAAAAGCCTCAAAACACTACGAGGTGGTCATGTATGAGGACAGAGGGGAAGATCTGAGCTTCCTCAAATCCCCAAAGCATGGCCCGGCAACGGCTTTACGCCCCACATGTCCTCCTCTCCCAAGCCTGAGCCAGAGTCTGCAGAGTGACTCCGAAAGACTCCAACAGAAGATAGCCGACCAACGGAAGGGAGAAAAGAGACAAACACTGGGTATGAAAATAAAAGAAAGTTGCCAAACCATGTCCACAGCCTTAAAGCAGTTCTTCAGCAAAAAGGCAACGAGCCAGCACACCATGGCGGGACAAGGTATGGCAACAAGGGGATCTCCGCAAAAGCGGCCGTTCGTCGCCAAGCCACCAGTCCCAGGACTGAACATCTTGGACGGACGGGGAGCAGCAGAGAGCAGCTTTCCAGCGGTAAAGAGCCAACTTACAACAAGGCCTCCGGGTGCGAGCTTGGAAAACCCGGAAAGGAGGAAAGCTGCAATGTGGAGATCTCCACCAAAACAGACAACCCAGAAGGACCGGCATCCCAAAAAACAACAAGATGAACTAGAGAGACAGGGTGCTGCGGCGCGGGAATTCTTGAGGTCTTCCTCGGAAGTCCCCGAGCCGCAGCGACCAGTCAGGACAAGAGCTGACAAAGGGCAGGTCAGCCCGCCGAGCCTGAGGCAAGTCTCGGGACCCACAGACCATGCGATGAACGCCTTCCTCGAATTTCTGGCGGTGGTAAGAGCGACCCGTGAGGTCAATCAAACCACCTGCCGAAATATCTTAACAGCCTTCCAGCAGGACAACGAATCGCTGTTGAAGGTAAGACTCGGGGAGGCGGAGGCGGCCATATACAATAACGACACATCCCAGACCATCGTGGGGACAGTGTCGGGTCAGTATATGGCCGCTTACAGCGCCAGTGGCGGTTTTGTGGGACTGGACGAACCTGGGACTCGGCGGACCGGTAGGCTGAAATTCGAGACGCCCAGAAACGATCCATTAGTGGTTGTCGCCAGTTGTACCCGGATAATGCTGGACGATAGGATACTGGAGATGGCTAAGACCATTGAAGGTAGCCCTGTCGCACCAGATGCATGGGAGAACTGGACGGTACCGCGTATCACGTGGATAAACGGGGTTCCGGGATGCGGGAAGACTATGGGAATAGTTGAAGATTTCCGAGAGGACGAGGATGTCGTTGTCACCACAACGCTTGAGGCGGCCAGAGAACTCAGGCGACACCTGGCGCACAGATTAGGGGAGACGGCGAAAACTAAAGTGCGCACTATGGCCTCAATTCTAGCAAACGGGTTCAAGGAGTCTAGTCGGATCACTCGTTTAACGATTGACGAGGCTCTTATGAACCATTTTGGGGCCATAGTAATGGCCGCCCGGCTTTCTGGTGCCGGCGAACTCGCCCTCATCGGGGACATAAATCAACTACCATACCTGGACAGAGAAAATCTCTTCGGCCTAAAATACAGGTACCCGGACTCCTTGGCTACCATCACAGAGGAGAGGTCCTGTACATACCGAACCCCCATGGACGTCTCGTACGCCCTTAGTGAGGTTTACAAAGGAACGTACTCAGCAACACCTAGAGTACGCTCCCTGAGCCGAGAACGGTACACGGACGTGCATATTCCACCCGATCTCCCCGACACTCTCTATCTTGTGTTTACGCAAGAAGAGAAGAAATCCCTGACCACAAAGGGATTCGGGGCAGGATCGGGATCACGAATACTCACCGTTCACGAGTCTCAGGGATTAACCTTCACAAGGGTAGTCGTTATGCAAACAAAGTCCTCGAGGCTGCGCCTGCACGATAGTGTCCCACACGCGGTGGTGGCGGTGTCGCGGCACACTGAAAAGTGTGTCTACTACACCGACAGTGCTGATGATGCCTTGGGAAGATTCATCGGGAGGGCCAGCGGAGCAACAACGGGGATGATCTTGGAGTACAACCTAAAGATGGCCATGAAAGATAGGAACACCACGGTCATCGAAAACAATATAAGATGGATGAGAGACGGAGTGGAGCCCGCGACCGGTTCTGTGCGTACAGAACGAGTCAATCTCCTAGATTAGGAGTAAAATGTATGATGTAAAATAATAAGAGAATGAAACAAGATTGTATTTTAAAGAGAAAATTGAATCATGTAAAGCGCGTTCGTAAGATATATATATTAAAAAAAAAAAAACCAAGAGAAGAAACCATCAAAAACAATGGGTAAAGGAAATTGGCAACAAAAATTAGAGGAGAAAGAGAAAAAAAAAAAAAAAAAAAAGCCTATCTTAAGACATATTATAAATTATAGAAATCATAACATTATATGTGTATCTATTTGAAACTGATTTTTGCGATGTTTCAGTCTTTAAATTGTTTATTGTTTATAAATTGTTTAAATTGTTTATTTTATCAAATTTTCATTATAATCTATTAGATGTAAACTTTGGATTGTTTATTTTATGTAAGTGTCTACCTTCGAACTATAATTAAAACTATATATAATTGTATGAATTATATTATCTTTAAGACTTATGCGAAATGTGAGAAACAAGTAAACCTTGAAACAATTAAATAAAAATGAAGATACAAACAACAAAAAGCATTGACGAGATAAGTCAGTGGATCTGAGTGTTATTTAATAAAATAAAAAAAATAAAATCAGTTAATGCTCACATTGTTATTAGTTGTTTTTTTAACCTATTTTCTTTACCTTCTACATAAAACACCTCGGGTAAAATATAGAAGTGATATGTCTAAAAGTTATGTAACTCTATCGTTTGACGATGGAGAACAATAACAATCCATTGTTTAAGAATCTATTGTATTGAAGACACGAGATGGGACCGTTGGAGTGGGCATTTTTTTCGTCGTTTGAAATTAGGCGCGAGATGGGAGTAACCTAGTTGTTTACTGCAAAATCTTTAGACACGAGATGAGACCATACCGAAAATGGTAAATTTTCTATATACCTCGATATTTACGACTTGAAAAAAATTACGCCGTTAAGTGCTCACAGAAGAAGAAGCGGTACTTCGACGTCTTTCTTCCATTATAAAACTCTACCAAAGTTCAAGTGGAGCAGTTTAATTAAGGAAAAAATATGGGCTAGTTCTAAATTACCGTGTACATGGACGCTTAAGAAAGACGCAATTAACAATGACTTCATACATTTAGTAGGAAGATGTTCACAATGTCATGCTGTTATAGTGCAAAAAAAACTGAGAAAATCCAGGAATATATCTGCCAGGTCAATAAATTTGACGAGAAGTTTAAACACAATCCCAAAAAAAAATCGAATCTTACGCCTTACAGAAGAAAACAAATATCTAAAGAACTACATCATAATATTATGATCAAATGAACTTCACGTGTGAAGTTCGATCATTATTATAGGATTTAGCTACATTTGAAGATATAAATAGGTAGACTATGTAGTACTTTCAACCTACTAGGCAACTTCGCACATTTAAAAGTTAAATCGAATGATTTTGAAACAAATCGATAAATCGATAGATACCACCCCTTGTCTAGTCTATGGTGGCGTCCAACCGCTGTCAAGCTTCATTCTTTTTTCGTGAGAGGCAACGAGCACTTCTCTTCGTAGAAAATATTTATTTCTTTAGTGTTTTTAACATCTTGTATATACTTACCTGTGAAAATGCCGAAGCGAAAACAAGAAGAGAAAATTCGTTATTACGAATCGAAAATACGAAAGTTGTGAGATAAACAAGTACCGGTGGTACGCAGACGGTGTATTGTATATTCGGATTCATCTTCAGATGAAAATAATGCAGGTGAGTTTTCTCAAACGATTACTTTACAAGAGTGCTATATTTGGTGTCTATAAAGTCACATTAATGTCCTGGGTGTTGGCCGCGAGTCAACGCGAAGGAAATTTCCGAGCCGGGGTGCTGGCCGTGAGTCACCACGAAGGCATGTCTATATTTTAAGGTAGTCAATGCGATGACCATATGTCGTTGAAATTATATCAAATATGGGTATAATTTTATCACCTTTATTTTTGTCTACCCTCAAATTTGAACAAACGTTTTAACGTTGTTACAGACCAAGAGGCAAAAGCAATAAGGCTACTACCATAGACGCGGAACACTCAGAAGAACTTGACGCGGAATTTCTTTCTGCGTTAGGTGATTCGGCCCCAGACAAGCCTACTTATGGCGAGAAAATTCATGAAACGCTGGCACAGCGATGGCTACCTATCCTACGTCGAGGTATCCCAAAGGAAGCGAAAGAAACATTGCTGAAAGAGCAAAAAATTCCCGAAAACTGTAAGCTTTTGAGGGCTCCAGTACTAAATCCGGAAATATCTGCGGCGCTCATCGAATCGACAAGAAACCGTGACAAGAAAATAGAAGCTCAACAGCAGCAGTTGGGCCTCGGTATAACAGGCGTTAGTCGAGCTATGAACATACTTGTTACTGGCGGTGAAGACAAACAAACCAAGGTACAGGCTGTCAAAGTTATGTCTGATGCTTGCCGCACTCTTTCGGACCTCCATTATGTGGAAACTAAGTCTAGAATAAATTTAATTACGCCGGCATTGGATAAATCATTTACCACACTTATTCAAGACATGGAAAGGGATGAATCTCTCTTCGGCAGCAAACTGGCCGACAAGATCAAAGCTTCCAAGGCGATAGAAAAACAAGGGCTCCAGATTAAAAAAGCAACTGGAACTCAAAAAGCCAAACTGTGCCATCCACAGCACAAATAGCACCAACAACGCGAACACGCTACCAGGGAAACTGGACAACCCCTTCCCGCTATCAGCCGTCGTCGAACAGGGGGGGGAGGTGCGGTGCTCAGAGGGCTCCCTTAGCGACACAAAGAGCGTCGAATACGACCACACAAGCGAAAAACAGCTACAACAAGCAGCTTGCTGCTCCCCGGCAGTAAATACGGTATGTCATGCAGGCAGAATCCGACATTATTTCGATTGTTGGATTAAAGTTACTAATAACCCCGTTATACTAAAGGGGGTTAAAGAAGGCTTTTCTGTCCACAATGAATTAACTTCAGCTCTTATGACCGGTAGAGAACATAAAGCTCCGCCTGTTCTACCTTCTCTTGATGCTTTAAGAAAAATAAAGTCAGAAGCTAGACATGAGTATTTGCCACATACTAATCCAATTTTTTCGTTATATACATTAGCTAAAACTTTATCTCTTGACAATATACATACAGTTCGTGATATAACTCTATTTCCAGATTTTCGTTTACTTTTTTGGAGTGATAGTCAAATTGATTAGGTACTACAATAAAAAAAATCGAAAAAGCGACTATAACAATTGATGCTACTGGAGCGTTTTTTGAACCTATACTGTTGCCGGATCATACTAGGGCTACTAAAAGACTATTTTTGTATATGGGGCTTCTAACAGCTAATGATAAACATAAATCTGTACCTATTTTCCAAATGGTGACTGACTCCCATTCAGAAGAGTCAATATTCCTTTGGTTAAAGAAGTGGCTAGAATGTGTAGATACTCCCCCGAGTGAAGTTATCACTGATGATTCATCGGCTTTGGTTTCGGCATGTATTCAAGCTTTTGCCTTATACTGTACCACGAAACTCTATGTAACGCATTTGTTTTCAGTTTTAGAAGGAAGAGGCAGTGAAAAACCGAAAGCATTTATCAGACTTGACACAAGTCATTTTATTAAGACGTTGCATAATTTGGCTTGCTTTAAAACAAACGTTGATTCGAGAGTAACATACTTTTACATACGTTGTTTAGTAATTAGTATTTTAAAACAATGTGAAAATTACCAATTAGCGAAAGATGTCATTAATGATGTAGTAACCATTTGCCTTAGCCAGTATAACGAGATAGGAGATTTTCCTACTGCTAAAGCTAAGTTGGATAAACTGTTACATGACGTTACATTTGATGAATTCAATTCAGACGGCCAAAAATTTTCTACACAGCCATAACTTTGATCTATTATTTAACAATTAAATGTAGGTAACAATAAATAGGTAGTGTAGATAAGTGTAAAAATATACGCAAATAAATTGTCTATTACATACTATTTAATACTGTTTATATATTAAGCAATCAATATTAATAATTGGCACAATGAGCAAATAGCATCATGCCAATAAGAAAAATAACAAAAATCATAGAGAAAATAAATACCTACTAGGAGTACTAGATAGGTAGGTTAGGTACCTACCTACTTCCTGAAATTGTGAGACGTGTAGTCACCCTACATTACAGATTTTCATACAAACAATAAATCAACTATATCTCTAAAAGTAAACAAATAATTCACGATGTGAAATAGCGGATATCAAACAAACCATTTGTAGAAACACATGAACTAACAACATTTTCTCTAGCGATTGCCAATCATACGATATGAGTGTTTTTTCCATTTCGAAAGTGTGTGGATTGAGTGAGCACATAAAACAATTAATTATTCAAATACGCATCACGATAGTGGTTCGTTTTCTGTTTTACGATTGACTATTGAACATTAATCCACCTGTAGATATTTATTATGATGTTATTCTATCGTTGGTTGGTGAGAAATCAGGATTCCTAAAAACGTGTGGATTGAGTGAGCATTAAAATTCCATCGTTATTTTTTAAATACGGCACCAGGCGATCTGTAAATAAATACAATAACTCTACTCAAGTTCTTCTGATGGCTTATATATAAATATTCTGTGTAAACTTAACACATTTGCACTTATATCCTTTCCTCTGGGAGAACTGAGTGAGCATACATAAAATGATTTATCTTTTTTTTTTATCTCGTAACGATTGGAGATAATTAGTTCTACATTCGTTTTAGAGTTTCTACTAGCAAACCACAAATTTATGATTTTTTCTAAATATGCTCTCTCAATCCACACGGACACCATTACGGGTGGCTCCATTATAATAATAACAAGATGCTTGATAAAGACAATATGCGAAAACCTTTTATCTAATCACATCCCACCGCTTTCCGAAGAACATCTAGTCAGTCCAGCGACTACTTATCTCAGAGAATGTTTCAGAAGGAAGAAAATTGTTTAGCTGCCTTTCCATCTTATTAAAAGTTAATCAGTTAGGAAGCCCGCGCCACATGCACGAATATGCTCAGGATACTATGTCATAATGTTAGGCATTATGGACGAAGACTTATTTGTTAGATTCGCCTGTGTAGGGACACAGATTAGTGTCAACGAATGTATGAGGAAGCCAGTCGTCGCCCGCCCCTCAGGTAGATAGGTTGTTTATTACCTATGCCTATAATATATATTGGAGTAAAAGTGGTAAACCTTTTTCATTGTTATACATTCTACGCACCCCTACTCGCCACCTAGGTAGGGAGGGCAGTGGGGACACATGCGCGTACAATCTGTAACCCACAATGGTCCGAAATCAAGAGGGAATTGCTACATAGCCAAACACCAGTTGATAGACATGACTGCTAGTTATTAAACTAAAATTAAGATCTATCAAATTTCTTCATAAAAGAAGATGAAATAGCGACATATTTTTGCCACAAATTGCCATTGATTGCCGATAAAGCATTTCATTTGATTTTATTGTTTTTAGTTTCTATTAAAATAAGTAAGACAGTCGAGCAAATGAGAAAAAACAATTCTCACTAGTTCGACGATTGAACTACTGAGAATTTTTGTCTCACTATCTAACTATCCACACCAGGGCAAAACCCGCAGTTGGTACTGCCAGGGGATTTCTGGAATAGCCCTAAATTTTTGCAGGTATATTATCTTTTATTTCAGATGCCAACTATCAATAATTCAATCAAACTAGATTTGATCAACCAATTGCAGACCATGTTGAATAGTCGCAACTTATATACGAAGTTTACTTGGAAACACAGTATCTGTTTCGTTATCATATAGCCAACTATAGTTAAAGTTCTATCGATGTTAATTTCTCGAAAAAGCAGCAGCGGAGGGTAGTTGCAACTCTCGACTACCGATGCACCGCGCACTTGTAGAAAACTGGAGCTCAAGCAGAGTGTGAGAGCTAGCGCCGCGCGCGACACATCGTATATCGGTCGATTTCTTTGGGAAACGGAAGCTCCTGCTTTTTTTCGTGTGCTACATACCATATAAAACCATGTGAATCTCTAAAAACATAAAAGAAAGAAGACACGGTCACATGTAATTGAATGAGCAAGAGGGGGACTGGTGGTGCACTGTGATTGAATTTGACAGTGTTTAAAGGAGCAGTTTAGAGGAGCTGTGAAATGTTTCTCTCACCTGCCATCAGTTAGTATCAAAAATCCATGAAAACAGATAAAAAAATAAAATTTGTTAGAAACGAAAACACTGCAACAAAGTTTCACCCAGAATATGATCCAATTTAACAATGAATCTTGATGTAAGTTCATGACTTCTACCAAAACCCACATAACCAATGCTGGTTTGTTCTTAACTGGTTCGAGTGGTTTGGGGTGGGAAGTAGCAAAATCACAATTATACAAGAATATGCAATAACCAATGACCTGGTGACTGCATTGACCTTATCAAAGACGTCAGCCAAATAAGCCAATTTCAGAATTAAATACAGTTAGTGACATTGGTTGACATAGGTAAACCGGAGTCGGCTGAGCCGCTCGCCTCGAATGAGGTGGTGGAGCAGCTGACGCGCTCTATTATGCTGCAGGTTGGCGGCCTAGTGAGCGCGCGGCTGGAGGGGCTGGAGGGGCGGCTTCTGCCGGAGAAGCGGCTCCGGCCCCCACTCGCGGCGGACCGCAAAAACGCCGCTTCGGTGGCTGCGGGGGCAGCCCCGCCTGGGAGGGCGGAAACTGGACCACCGCCAGGTGAGGGGGCCCCAAAGAAGGCTAAGCCCCAAAAAGGCAAGGGAAAGGGGAAGTCAACTGGTGCAGCGAGCACAGCGGCTCCAACCCCAAACCCAAAGGAGACGGAACCCCGCCCTGCGCCACCGGCAAAAGTGTCCCCGGACACAGAGTGGACCACGGTGGTCAAGCGGGGCACCAAAAACAAAAAGGTGGCAAAGCAGGCCCCTAAATTGGTAGCGCCTGCGCCGGTGGGTGCGGCGGCTGACAGGCCCGTCGCCAAACAGGCAACGGTGAAGCTGCACCCCCCTCGATCTGCAGCCGTCGTGCTCACGCTGCAGCCGGGGGCTGCAGAAAAAGGTATCACGTACCTGAAGGTGCTGCAGGAGGCCAGGGCCAAGGTTGACCTTGCCTCCTGCGGAATCACGACGGGCCTGCGCTTTAAAAAGGCGGTTACAGGAGGTCGCATCCTGGAGGTCCCAGGTGCAACGAGTGGCGGCAAGGCAGACTCCTTCGCTGCCAAGCTGAGGGAGGCCGTAGACCCCGAGATGGTGCGCGTGTCCAGGCCCATGAAGTGCGCCGATTTGCGCATTTCGGGCCTGGACGATTCCGCATCCATCTCGGACGTAGTTGCCGCCGTAGCTGGGCGCGGTGCTTGCGCGGAGGAGTCGGTAAAGGCAGGGGTGTTGCAAACCGACTCCAGGGGGTATAGCACCGTGCGGATAAGCTGCCCAGTGGCTGCTGCTCAGAAGTTGAGCCAAGGGGGACGCCTTCTCGTAGGCTGGACGTCGGCGCAAGTGAAGTTGTTGCCAGCCAGGCCGTTCCAGTGCTTCCGGTGCCTGCACCGAGGCCACGTGAAGGCCCAGTGCACGGCGGAGGTTGACCGCAGCGGCGAGTGTTATCGCTGCGGTCAGCCTGGACACAAGGCTGCAGGATGTTTGGCGGCTGCACCAAAGTGCTCGCTATGTGCGGCCGCCAACAAACCGGCGAACCACCGGGTTGGTAGCGGAGCTTGCTCCCCACCACAACCCAGGCTCATGAAGGTGGTGAGGGCTCAGGGCCCCAGCCATCCCTCTACTCAGGGGGCCGAGGAGATGGACGCAAGTCCAGCCGATTAGGGGAGCGTTATTCCGCTCCTCTGAAGTGGCTTTCGCCGAAGAGGGACTGTGGGTAGGGGTGAGAACTGCGATCTTATCCCCTCCCCGCACCATGAATGCCGAGCTACGGAGGAAGCGCTCCTTTTCCTCCGTACTCCAATAGAGGCTAGGGCGGCAGACCCGGGGGGGTTGTGTCGCCCACCAACACGCCTCGAGGTGGCGCGCGCGGTGTTTCCGCGCGCCCCTCAAAAGTACGCAGAGTGGAGGTCGCTCCCCCTCCACTCTGACATGGGATGGGTCCTCGCAAGAGGACCAACGCCGCCGGGGCCGCGGAAGGATACTTTCGTTTCCCGTAGCCCCGGCACTTGACGTCCCGAATAAACACCGTCGGGTTTTAGTCAGTAGGAGTCTGACATAACCACCTCGCCGCCCCCGCGGCGGGGTGGTATCCATGAGGATTTCCCGACGTAAAAAAAAAAAAAAAAAAAAAAAAAAAAAAAAAAAAAAAAAAAAATCCACAAAAACACTGCGACAAACCCATTTTACCCAGACCATGATCAATGAATCTTGATGTAAGGTTATGACTTCTACCAAAACCCACATAACCAATGCTAGTTTGTTCTTAACACGTTAAACGCCATGGGGGACAACATAATTATGTTTGACACTGAAATAGATGATGAGGCCAAGGTGGAAATTACAAAATTTTACAAATTTTATACACGCTTTTTATTACAATAATGGAATGGAAATAGGCTAAAACTTCGTAGACAAACCGAGAAATGTATTTTTATGACTTGGTTTTGCTATTATTTGTCCGTCACTCATGCGTCGGCCCCCATGGCCTGTGCGGAGAGTTCTACTCGCAAGTTCGCCCGAGGGGGCCGCGCGGGTCACGGTGTCGAGCACCGCCGCGCCGCCCGCGCACCCGCGCAACGCAGTGCGCGCGTTCCTAGCTCATACGGCATACCGCTTAGTACCACGTACAATGTGCTCGTGAACGCCATTTGCTTTTCGCAAATGTTGCTATAAAGTACGTACCTATTGAAACTCTTATCATAATGGATGACTATGAAGATTTCGAGATATCTCAGGAAGACTTGGATCACATAGAAAATCTATATATATAAAAGCCAAAACTGACTGACTGATTGACTGACTGACTGACTGACTGACTGACTGACTGACTGATCGATCAACGCACAGCTGAAACCACTGAGTCTACAACCATGAAACTTTGCACCAATATTCCTTATGTGACGTAGGCGAGCAATAAGAAAGGATTTTTGAAAATTCAACCCCTAAAGGGGTGAAAAGGGGTTGCAAAGTTTGTATGGAGCAACGTGTTTTCTTGGTCTGATCAACTTCAAACTTGGCATTTATATTCTTTACAAGATTTAATTAAACACGTGTTTCATCGTTTTTTAATATTCAACCCCTAAAGTGAGAAAAAGGGGTTGCAACATATTTTCATCACATTTACTTTCTAATTCAAATTTTGCACATTTATTCCATAAGTGACGTAGTGTGCACTAAAAAATATTTTTGAAAATTGAACCCCTAATAGGGTGAAAAGGGGTTACACAGTTTGTATGGAGCAACGTGTTTTCTTGGTCAGATCAACTTCAAATTTGGCAATTATATTCTTTAAAACATTTAATTAAACACGTGTTTCATCGTTTTCTAATATTCAACTCCTAAAGTGATAAAAAGGAGTTGCAAGTTTTTTTCATCCGATTTAGTTCATACATGAAATTTTGCACAAGTATTTCTTAAGTGATGTAGGTATGCACTAAAAAGGATTTTTGAAAATTCAACCTCTAAAGGGGTGCAAAGAAGTTGTAAAGTTTTTGTATAACAACGTGTTTTCTTTGTATGATCAGCTTCAAACTTGCGTTTATATTATTTAAAAGATTTAATTAAACACGTGTTTCATCGTTTTTTAATATTCAACCCCTAAAATAATAAAAGGGGTTGCAAAATATTTTTCATCAGTTTTAGTTCATAATTGAAACTTTGCACAAGTATTTCTTAAGTGACGTAGGTGTGCACTAAAAAAGGATTTCTGAAAATTCAACCTCTAAAGGGGTGCAAAGGGGTTGTAAAGATGTAACAACGTGTTTTCTTTTTCTGATCAGCTTCAAACATGGCATTTATATTATTTAAAAGATTTAATCAAACATGACTGTGTTTTATCGTTGTTTAATATTCAACCTCTAAAATGTAGGTAGTAAATGGTAGGAATTTTGGGAGGAATGGTAGCTTTGGTAGAAAATAGTAGATTTAGAATTAAAATTATAGATATGGGTTAAAATGGTAGATTTTGGTATAAATGGTAGGTTTTGGTAGAAAATGGTGGCTTTTGATAGAAAAAAGTTATCGAATTAAAATGGAAGATTATGTTTAAAAATTTAGATTTTGGTTAAAATAGTTGATTTTGAAAGAAAATGGTAGATTTTGGTAGGAAATGGTAGCTTTTGATAGGTCATGGTAGATTCTGGTTGAAAATAGTAGGCTTTGGTACAAAATGGTAATTATGATAGAGAATGGTGGATGTCGTATGTATTTGATGTCGGATATCGGACATTGATGTCGAACTGGAGGTCATGGTCTATTTTTTGTTATTTGGAATTTGGTAAAAATATAGTCCGCGCGAACGTAGTCGCGGGCAACAGCTAGTGTGGAAATAAATCTTCTGAACAACAGTTTCTGTTACCGACAGATACAGCGCATCCCTAAAGGGCGGACAGAACTCTTGTCGCGGCCGGCCCACGGGATTCCTCGCGCACTCGTCTGTCGTAGCGGTCGTACGTCTATACAATATACAGTCCACTAGTTAAGTTTAAGTTGCCTAAGTACCTAGACCTTACTTACTGATTGCCTAGTACATAGATAATATTTGTTTGCGTGGAATAAAGCGAGTATTAACGTAGTCGTTCTTTCCATTGCCGGCATTCCTTATCTCACAGTGCTGGGTAGGTAGATATCGTAGGTAAGTCTCACAACTTAGGCCGGCTTCGAGACGATTCTGTTTCCTCGAACCGATAGGTAGGTACTTAAACATTGTCTTCGTTGGGCCGGTGCTCAACATTGTCTCCTTCGAGCCGGATGCTCAACAGTTTCCATGTCAGCTCTGAAGAAGATCTGGCCATTCAACCAGTTCGTCGTGGTCGTCGGCGGGTTATGGTTTATGAAAGTGATGAGTTAAACCAAGTAAGTCGGCAAGACACGGGAACCACCACGTCATCAGCACGTTCATGGACACAACCACTGGGAAACCAGCGCCAAATAATTGCTTTCACTGAATTTCCTGGTTTGCCAATTCATCTTCGTTCTGCTATGACTAACAAATTACCAGTTCAATTTTACTGCCTCTTGGTGCCTAATGACGTTTTTGAGAAGATCGTGGATGATACTAATGCTTTCGCTATTCACAAAATAATAACA
Organism: Hylaea fasciaria; assembly: GCA_905147375.1. NCBI lineage: Eukaryota > Metazoa > Arthropoda > Insecta > Lepidoptera > Geometridae > Hylaea > Hylaea fasciaria. The sequence continues at coordinate 7,855,634 of LR990211.1, read as the reverse complement.
CTACAAGCGTCTGCATCAGCACGCATACGCAAATGGGCCCTTACTAATATTGATGAGATGAATGTTTTTTTTGATTTTTTATTATTTATGTAGGATGCGAAAAATATGGACGGCTGACTGTGGAACGATAGCATGCTAGTGAGGTGAGAGGTGGAACGCTGAGGGGGGAGCGAGACGGAAGATATAAGGATAGAGGACGGAACGTAGGAAGAAAGGAAGTCGGTTTTTAAGACGAAAATAAAAATTGAAGTTTTGTAAATCCATCTGCCGTTTTAATTGTACCACCACAAGCCCGACATTCTACAAATTTGGGGGCTCGTCCGGGATCGCGAAGATTTTCAGGGAATCTATCGTACTTTCTCGGGAAACTGGTTGGGTTTTGGTGGTACACGGCACGACGACGACACCGGCCGCCATCGACGTGGTGGCAATTTACAAGACGCGTATTAGTGCAAGACGACGCTGGTTTGCGACAAAGAAGATAGCTGCTAATCTACCTAACGACGATTACGACGATTTTCAAGACGGAAAATGGGTGGAAACGGCAAAGATCGACGAAACAGTCGCCAGCCCGACTATGACGACGCACTGGAAAACCCGGCAAACAGAGTGGGAACATCAATGTCGAGTTTATCATACATGGAAGACGTAGTACCTATGTTTACGGCGCAGGATAAAACCTATACGGTATCCCGGTGGATACAGGACGTAGAAGATAACGCCGAAATCTTTCAATGGACGCCGGTGCAAACACTTATTATTGCACGACGGGCACTGAAAGGGACCGCAGCACGATGGCTCAGGTCCGAACGTCCTTTCAAAAGTTGGGATGATCTGAAGAGCGGAATAAGTAAGGAATTTCCTGACACAATCGACAGCAAGACAATTCATGAACTCATGTCGGCGCGTTTAAAACAAGAAAACGAGAGTTGTTTAGATTATGTGCTTGTGATGAAGGAATTAGGCAAACGTGGTAAAATGCCTGATTATGTGGCGATAAAGTACATAATTGATGGAATAGAAGACGAACCATTGAACAAAGTGATGCTATACGGTGCTACAAGTTACCCTGATTTGAAGGAGAAACTCAAAATATATGAGGCCATGCAAGTAAGTCTGAAAAAAAGTGAGAAAAAAACAAGCGCTCGAAGTGAAAGAAGAAGTGCTCAAACAGTGAACACTAAGCGTTGCTTCAACTGTGGAAACAAGGCCCACTTGTCGTCAGAGTGCCCTAGTAAGGAAAAAGGACTGAAGTGCTTCAGGTGTAATGAATTTGGGCATATCTCAACACATTGTATGAAGAATCGCCCGGTGGGTGAAGCAACATCAGCACGAAGTTCGTCAAGGACGGTTGAATCAAGTCGAGCCAGCGGAAAAGCATTCTCTGCTAACTTCACGTCGGACAGTCAGAAGGTTGAGTTTGGCAACAGCTGTGACAGTAAGATAGCGTCAGCTGACCATTTGGATGCTTATTGTGACAACAATCAAAGCGGTAATCTCACGAAATAAAGTCTCACGAAGAAAATGATAACAGTGAACGAAGTGCACATGAATGCCCTGATTGATTCTGGAAGCGAAGTTAACCTGTTATCTAACGAAGTATATGAACTAATCGGTGCCCCGAAGTGTGAAGAATCTTTATCTGTGTTTTCTGGACTGGGATGTAGTAAAGTAACTGCGAGCAAGAAGTTGTGTACAACAGTGAATGTTGACGGACACGAGTACAAAGTTTGGTTCTATGTGATACCTAAAGACAGTATGCCTTATAGTGTAGTAATAGGACAGGATTTTTTATGTCGAGTAACAGCAATATTTTCCCACGGTTCTGTGAAAATAGTGCCGAGTGCAGACGAGTGGCTGAACAAATTGAATTGTTTTATGTGCCATCCCTTTGTTATAGGTACAGTCGATGAGGTAAGAAAGAAGGAAGTTATGGAGTGTGTGGAGAAATATAACCCAGTTCAAACTAAAGAAGCGCCTATCCTGCTGAAGATTGTTCTCAAAGACGATATTCCAATTGCTCAACGACCCCGACGTTTATCGTTGAGTGAGAGGGAGACAGTGGATAACCAGGTATCGGAGTGGCTGAAAGACGGGATCATACGCGTAAGTTTTTCTGAGTATTCTTCACCAGTAGTATTGATTAAGAAGAAAGATGGTACCACAAGAATATGTGTTGATTATCGACCCATAAATAGGAAGATGGTCAAGGACGAATTTCCACTTCCTATTATAGATGACTTAATAGATAGACTTAAAGACGCTAGAGTATTCAGTGTACTGGATTTGAAAAATGGATTTTTTCACCTGAAAGTAAGTGAAGAGAGTATAAAGTACACAGCGTTCGTGACGCACAGTGGTCAGTATGAGTTTTTGAGAGCTCCTTTTGGACTCTCAGTCTGCCCGAAGTATTTCATGAGATTTGTGTCTATTATCTTTAGGGAACTGATTGCTAAAGGAATAATAATAATATTTATTGACGACATACTGATTCCAGCTGTTAATGAAGCCGAGGCTGTGGAAAGATTGAAAGAAGTATTAGCAGTTGCATCCGAGTATGGTCTCCAGATCAACTGGAAGAAAGCATCTCTGCTGTGTCACCAGATATAATACTTGGGGCACATTGTTGAGAATGGACAAGTGAGACCATCGAGGGATAAGACGGAAGCTGTAACCAGGTACCCTGAACCTAAGACTATTAAACAGTTGCACAGTTTCGTAGGATTAACCTCATACTTCAGAAAGTATATAAAAGACTTTGCTTTAATAGCCCGGCCGTTGACAGATTTATTAAAGAAAAATGTAAATTTCTTATTTGATGACGAACAACGAAATGCGTTCAATATTTTGAAAAATGCATTATCCAGTAGCCCAGTACTTAGAATTTACGATCCCAAGTTGCCTGCAGAGCTTCACACAGATGCTTCAGCTGTGGCATACAGTGCTATATTGTTGCAAAGAGATAGTACTAGTGAACTACACCCTGTTCACTACTACAGTAGAAAAACTAACGATGCAGAGAAGAAATATTCTAGCTATGAACTGGAAGCGTTGGCTATAATTGAAGGCGTGAAGAAATTTAGGCATTACTTATATGGAAAGCACTTTAAGATTGTTACTGACTGTCAAGCATTCCAAATGACGTTGAAGAAGAAAGATTTGACTACTCGAGTTGCCCGGTGGGTATTGCTACTTGAAGAGTATGATTATACCGTTGAGCATCGACCCGGTAGCAAGATGCAGCACACGGATGCTTTGAGCAGAAACCCATACGTTGGTGCCATAGAACTGCACCTGCATGATCAGATACGTCGAGCACAACAATCAGATGAAGGATGTAAGGCTATAATCGAGATATTGATGGATAGAACGTATGAAGACTATATTCTAGATAACGGATTACTGTACAAAGGATTGAACAAAAGGTTGGTAGTACCTAAATGTCTAGAAGCAGAAATTATGAAGAGAGTCCACGAGCGAGGCCATTTTGGAAAAAAGAAGATGACAGAAATGTTAGAAAAAGACTACTTTATCCCACATGTGAGTAAAAAAATTGATAACTTTTTACTTACCTGTATACCATGTCTGTTGGCTACGAAGAAGGAAGGCAAACAAGAAGGATTTTTGAATAGTATCGACAAAGAAGGAGTTCCCTTACACACATTGCATTGTGACCACATAGGACCTTTGACGCAGACACGAAAACAGTACAATTACATTTTAACTATTGTCGATGCATTCACAAAGTTTGTGTGGTTATTTCCAGTAAAGGGAACAACGAGTAAGGAAACTATAGATAAATTGTTGATTCATCAGCAAACGTTTGGGAACCCTACACGCCTGATAACTGATAGAGGTTCTACATTTACCAGCAATGAATTTAAAGAGTATTGCCAGAGGGAGAACATTCAACAGATAACGATTACGACGGGAGTACCACGGGGAAATGGACAGGTGGAGCGTATTCATCGAATAATGATTGCAATATTAACCAAACTCTGCATTTCAGATTCCCAGCAGTGGTATAAGCATGTCAGTCGAGTACAACAGGCGCTAAATGGCACCTATCAACGGAGTGTCGATACCACACCATTTGAGCTTATGGTGGGAACGAAGATGAAGAATAAAGAGGACGTCGAGATTTTTGATTTATTACAGAAGGAGAATGAAGAAAACTTCATCGAAGGAAGAGAAGATCTGAGAAGGATGGCAAAACAACAAATTCTTAAGGTACAAGAAGAAAATTGTAGGACCTATAACAAAAGACGAAAAGAAAGTCAGAAATACCAAGAGGGAGATATTGTCGCTATCAGACGCACGCAGTTTGGACCCTGCCTCAAGTTGAAACCTAAATACCTTGGACCATACCAGGTAGTCAAGACGAAGCGCAATGATCGTTATGATGTACTGAAGATGGACCCTACCAATGAAGGACCGTCCAAGACTTCTACCTCCGCTGACTATATGAAGCGATGGCCAGACACGGCTGATGATGAAGGCCTAGGTGAGTGAACTTGTCACGGACTGGTTCAGTTTGTTCAGTCATGAGTTGGTTGGATCTAATGTAAATAATTTATTTTCTATACTGTTTGGCTTAAAAGTAGCGATAATTCCCTAATTAAGTAAAGCTGAGATACCTACCATGGTTATAATAAGATTTTGTTATGATAGTACCTATAAGAGAGTGTTGAATTGATGTAAGCTCGATAAGTTATAATAAGTCGAACAGTTGTTAATGTAGCATATTATACGAGTAGTTATGTAAAAGTAGATAAAGATGTACCAGATGTTAAGTTAAAGTTGTAACCCTGAAGTATATGAAAATGTTCTGTAATGTTGTAATCTAAATAAGATAATAGTAAACTAAGTGTTGCTAAATGATGTAAGTACCCATAAAAGTTAAGTTGTATGGTTGAAAGATTGTTTGTGAGGAATATGACAGAGTGAAAACCTGAATGAGGTAAAATGTAGTAAATGTTAGTACCTACTATAAGGATATGTTGTGAACTAAGATAATTAAAGTTTGTTTGTTTAACCCTAGACTAGACAAAAAGTGTAAAAGCCATTAACCTAAGCGTGAGATGTAAATGAGGTTTATATAAGTTTATATTTTTTTGTTTAATCCTAGATGAGATAAGGCAAGAGCTATTAAGTATAAGATGTAACCTGAGATGAGAGTGTTTTACTTATGACGAGTGAATGAGGATGAAAGGGGAAGGTTGAGTGAGAAGCCTGACTGGGGACAGTCAGATTGCAGGAGGGCCGAGTTGTAGGATGCGAAAAATATGGACGGCTGACTGTGGAACGATAGCATGCTAGTTAGGTGAGAGGTGGAACGCTGAGAGGGGGAGCGAGACGGAAGATATAAGGATAGAGGACGGAACGTAGGAAGAAAGGAAGTCGGTTTTTAAGACGAAAATAAAAATTGAAGTTTTGTAAATCCATCTGCCGTTTTAATTGTACCACCACAAGCCCGACATTCTACATTTATGGGATTGGTAAAGCTTCCTAAAATAAGTGACTATTGGTCCAAGGACGAAATAGTAGGGCATGCTTTTGCACGAAAAATAATGTCTCGCAATAGGTTCGAGCTCCTATTACAAATGCTGCATTTTTCTAAAGACTGCCACAAGACTGATCGATTGCATCGCAATCGAAGCCTTCTAGATATCATGAACGACAATTTTAAGAAGTGTTACACTCCTGGTGAAAGTTTGTGTATTGATGAGAGTGTTGTGCCATTCCGGGGAAAAATTATTTTCAGACAGTATAACAAACAAAAACGGCATAAATATGGTATAAAGGAATTTAAACTTTGCACATTACCTGGTTATACATACAAAATCAGTGTTTATGCAGGAAAATAAATTGATCAAGTTAATACAACACCTGAAAACGTCGTCATGTCATTGTGCGGCGAATTATTAAATAAAGGACATACATTATACACTGACAACTGGTACACCAGTGTCAGTTTAGCTAGGAATCTCTTAGAAAACCAAACATCTTGTTGGCACAATACGCAAGAATAGGAGAAATCTGCCTAAAGAAGTGGTCCATGCAAAGCTGAAACGCGGCGAACATATTGCCATGGAATGTACGGATGGAATAACACTATTAAAATGGAAAGATAAGAGAGACGTTTACGCTCTTTCCACGAAGCATTCCACCCAATTTCAATCCACCACCAAGCGCGGTAAAACCGTTTCAAAGCCCAAAATCATATTAGAATACAACAAGGCCAAAGGAGCCGTCGATTTATCAGACCAAATGGCGGCATATTCGACACCGTTGAGAAAAAAATGGTACAAGACAGTTGCCATAAACTTGCTTCTCAACACGGCTGTTGTTAATGGTCTAATACTGTACCAGATAGCGACTGGAAAGAAACTGCAAATTGTTGACTTCAGAAAAGAAATACTGAAAGGCTTTTTGCCAAAAGAAGATGATAAACCCACAGATACTCGTAATGTAAGGCCAAAACGTATCAAACACAAACTCACGAAAAAAGATGGTAGGTACTAGCAAAAATAATCGCCGTACATGCGTGCAATGTTATAAAGATAACGTAAAACATATGGGGAGGATATTGGCAAAAAATAAGACAAAAAAAGTGGTTACGTTTTGTGAAAATTTTGTGAATTTCTGGCTACATTACATCGTAGTATGAGTAAGGCAAATAAAACTTGACATATTTTTCTAAGTTCTGTGGTTCCATAAAAACCAACTGAACTGCACTAGTCTACAGGGCCATGGGGCTCACCTTATACCAAGATTTGCTTCGAATTGTTGTCCGACGGCACTATAGAGACGTTTGTAATTAAGTCTAGCTCGCAGTCATAAGTTGTCCCCCGTGGCCCGAACGGAATTGTAAGGTGTCATTAGTTGCCCCCGTGGCCTGAACGGAAAAACTTAAAATACTCTTCGCGTATAACATGTTAACTGGTTCGAGTGGTTTGGGGTGGGAAGTAGCAAAATCACATTTATACAAGAATATGCAATAACCTTATCAAAGATGTCAGCCAAATAAGCCAATTTCAGAATCAAATACTCATTGTGACATTGGTTGCCATAGTTAAACCTTGAGCATGCTAACTCAGTAACGTGTGTGTGCAGAATCAGGGGTGGTTTTTGGGAATAAACCGGCTCAATCACCCTGCTCAGACTAGTTCCTAAATACTTTCCTAAGAACTTGTATTATTAATTATATTATAACCAATGCACTAGTCATCATTTAATAGAAAACAATGCTCACTGGACTGTGATTTGTTTATCATATCAGGGTATCGGATAGACACCTCTATAAGTATCCATCTTACACATCAATATTGCATGCTAATCACCATCACATGTTTGCATGTTTTGCCACAGAAACAAAAACTGAAACAAACACATCTATGCAGAAGAGTAGCAAGTTCTGTAGACTTTTGAATTGCACAATTCAAAAAGTAAAAGTGGTAAAAGACACAAAATATTATACCTCTATAATATAACATAGCAAAAACTTGTTTACAAATGTTACTAATTTTAGATGGCAGTAGGTATGATCCCAGTAAACTTGAAATTGACTGTCAATTGTGCATGTTTTTCTAGTTGATTGTGGTTAATTTAGCATCCGGTCGTGATTTGAATAGAAGTTTGCCTGCCTTTGCATGTAGACGAAGGAACAATCATACTGAAGATCATATTTTAAAGTACCTACCTATCCAGACTTGAAACCAGTCTAGCAAAGTTCAATAAACAGATAGAAACAATGTTTATCCTTGGAATGTTGTAGGTAACTAATGATTCTTGGTCAAACACCAAGAGATGAGTTTGTGAGTAGGTGTATGTAGTAATACATGGCAGTATTTTCATCAAAATTTCTGTTAAACACATTATTTACATAATTATTATAAACTCAGAATTTCAAAGCACAACATTGTTAGGTAAATATTGCACAACCCCACGGGCCACGCCGCTATCAGACCAAAAACAGCCAGAACAGAGAAAAATGAGCGATGGAAAGAACCATTTACATTTTTCGAAACCAATCATTAGAAAATACTCCCAACGTCGCAGCCACAAATAAAATTATAGCGCACTGGATACATTTTTGTAATAGAAGTGTCTGAGACCACAACCGAGCTGCATGATTTCAGCAAATGAAGAGTTCGCAACAAAATATATTCAATTTGCTAAGGAGGCCAAATATTTACACAATGCCGATTCCATGGCTGAACCAATACCTGCGAACAAACGACGAACTAGCCTATTGCAGACTATTGCTTCCCGATGAAAGAAAAGAAGCAAAAAGAAGTATATATAGGTACATAATACTTTTGAGTAAAGATGGGTACCTAAGTAATGCTTCCACGAATTTCACAGCACGGCACAACGAAAAATAAAGAAATATAGGGTAGCTAGAAGGCAGAACACAGTTTGATTTGATTTTGAACACAAAATTAATATTTTTTTCCATGTACCTATTTGAAAAACTTCACTTCAATAAACTCTAATAAACTACGTTCACGTGTAAAAGCACATAGATAAAATTTGGAATTTTTGGAACATAGTTTATTAGAGTTTATTCGAAATTCAAATTCGTCGTTGCTATTTTTTTTTCTTTTCTTAGCGTAGCGTTTGTATTCTCTTTGTTTTCTTCTTTGGCCATGGTGCTTTTCGCACATTGTGCCAGTTTCATTTCATTGCTATTTTTTTTTTGTTTTAGTTATGGCTTCGCACGGTTTGTGCATATAGCCAGTGTCAAGTATTTTATTATTGTTTCTGAATTTCACATTAAGAAATTCACAGCAATATAACAATCGTCGTCAAGTAGTCAAGTCAATTATTTACATCGTCAAAGTCACGATTCAGTAAAGTAGTGGATGCTTTACTGAAACTTCCTGGGAGTTTTGGAAAAAACGCGAAATGACACGCTTTTTAAGTTTATATCATTCGCCCATATTCGTGCACGTTTACGAACACTTAATGATTAATATTCCACCAATATTACACATTAACACTCGAAGAAACACAAGTTTGAAAAAATAATATAAAACCAACAACCTCTCACTATCGGATTCCCGCCAAAACTCCCATTGCTATTTGCTTCAGCAGATTGCTTCACTCACTCGTCCCCCCACAGATTATGATGATATTACAAGTACCTAATTGCTTCCTGACCATTTTTTTTGTTTTTGTTAGTTATGGCTTCGCACGGTTTGTGCATTTAGCCAGTGGCCAGTGTCGAGTATTGTAATGTATGTCTAACGATGTATCCATGAGTATTTCACAATAGGAAAGTCATAGCATTAAAGCAATCTTCATCTTCAAGTAGTCAAGTAAATTATATACATAGTCAAAGTTTTCTGAGTCAAATAAACTTCTTGATAGATTTGGTAAAAATGCGAAGTGAGTGACACGCTTTATGAGTGTATAACTATCATTTACCCATACTCGTGCACAATTACCTATACATCTCATTTTCGGATTCCCGCTCAAACTCCCTACAGGGACAGGGTGACGGATCTGATCGAAATGTCATTTGGGAAAAGAATGTTGCCAAGTTTCAAGTTATAGTGATCTCTCTATTTCAGTTTTTATTATTCATAATAATATGCATGTTGTTTGTTGTATATTTCTTAATTACATCAGAGTCACATCAATTTATTTAATTTAGTAGTTAACCACAATTTTGTGCTTGCTGTTGATCATAAGTTCATTGGTACATTCGTTCAGTTTTGCCGCGAGGTCGCACTCGTTGTGATGGTGAGCGCTCATTTCTATGCATCGGTCCAAATTCTTCTCTAACTTCTTCATTAGCCGCGTGTCCTTGGCGAAGAACTTACTGACCAGATGTAGAAGATTATCTGAAAATGATTGAGTAAAAATATTAAAATATATTTTTATACAATATATTTTTATCTATACTTACTATTATTATAAAGAGGAAAACTTTGTTTGTTTGGTTGTAATTAATAGGCTCCGAAACTACTGAACCGATTTGAAAAATTCTTTCACTGTTGGGAAGCTCTGACTGCTCGTTTGGCGTAGCGGCTGAGCAATCGGACTGCTGCGCTAGGGGTTGCGGGTTCGATTCCCGTCTGAGACAAATATTTGTGGGATCGACAAATATTTATTTCTGGTCTGGGTGTGATGTGTATGTGAAATTATATGTCTGTAAGCGGTACTCACGATACAGGAGCAATCCTAGTGTGAGGCTACGTTTTTTTTTAAAAAACAAAAAAAAATAAAATATGCTATCCCCGGTACACATAGGCTACGTTTTATCCCGTAAAAATTAATGTTTCCCGCAGGATAGTAGTTAACGCGGGTGAAACCGCGAGGTGCTTCTCGTATAATATATACAAGGTGTAACAGCAAGGTGTAGTAATACTGAAACTACGCATACACATACATATTTCGAAGTAGTCTGGAGGTACTATAAATCTGTAAGTAGTTACGGTAATGAATTATTACACGTCAAAGTTTACTGCAAAACTAACCATCGTTCAACCCTAGTTATCAGCTGGGCAATGTCAGTGAACTTGAGGCATAGGCTAACATGTACAGTCTTACCCAACTTATATGGTGCGTCGTGAATCTTCGTTCGCGCAGAAAATAAAGTATGGTCCGAAGATTAACGAAAGAATGCTTAACACTTACAATCAACCTAAGATCACTATTATAAGGTTCATAATACACTGCAGCTGTTGCACATCGCAGTTCTACCTGCGCAGAAGATGAATTTTCAAAGCGCGGGAAATGCTATTGACCGCTATTGGTCGGCAGCCGCCCCGCCATCTTAGCGATCGCCGCGTGGCATGAGTGAGATGGAACTAACAGCTGCAGTGTATTATGAACCTTATAATAGTGATCTTAGGTTGATTGTAAGTGTTAAGCATTCTTTCGTTAATCTTCGGACCATACTTTATTTTCTGCACGAACGAAGATTCACGACGCACCATATAAGTTGGGTAAGACTGTACACCTCTAGCCGGCGGCATTACTCAAACAAAACTAGGTGTAGAAGTAAAGTTGTGGTAAAAGTTCCACCAAAAATTACTAGATGGCGCCAGGGCCGTTTCTAAGAAATCCTGCATCGCGCAAGCGTTGTGTGACCGGCGTAACGTGACGTCATCCGTATCATGTTAGGGTTGTAATATTTAGTTATTTTGTCAATTTGAGTGAAAAAATCGATTATCGATTTCAGGTTTTAGTACCCTGGCAAATGATTCATCACCAGGTACACATACCCACATTTCAATATTACTACACCTTGCCGATACACCCTGTATACAATTATAATATTAACTGCTTCCGCGGCTTTGAATACTCTGTTAGATACCTACAGTAGGTACTAGGACTAGGCTACTACTCGTTGATTTGAGAAACTCATGCCCGGTTTCTGAGATAGGTACTTACTTACTATTTATGTGTGGTTTCCAGACATGGATTATACCTACGTGTATACAAAAAAAATATCTTAGTAAAAAGATAGGTAGAACCTACCTTTATTGGCTTTATTGTTCTCAATGACGGCGTTCCGTTTGAGCACGCATGCGATGAGACATTCCCCGTGTACTGGAGACTCCACTTTCGGTGAGAGACGCCGGACAGTCCTTTTGTCTTTATCTTGGACCTGTGATTTCAATTAATTTAATAAATTAAGGCGACACACGACGCAGCAGCGTGTGTCTGTAGCCTGCCTAAGCATTTTGAATGTCGTAGTGATCTTGGTCTGTCTGTAAGAAAAAATATATAGCTGTCAAGATACATACCTATCTAGCGTTTCATTGAATGGTCGAATTAATTAATATCCAGGAGCTACATTGGCGACTAACGCCCAAATTAGCTTGTCTTGTAATTTTACATTCCTGACTTCGTGTGTCAGATAAAATGTTTAAATTCAATAATATTATCATGTTATAAGCTGGGGGGTTTCGTTCGTCGGGGATTATGACACCCATAATCCCCACCAACCAGCATTTAAATATCTGAGGGCTTCCTGAGGGATTATGGGAGCCCATTTTTCGGAAAATGGGCAGAAAACCTCAAATACAGATACCAAAACGTGTTATTATTATCAAATAACATAATCTGAGTTTGATTACCTACCTCTTTAAGGCACTCTGTCATGTTCCTCTTGAACTGCTCCACATATTTGCTGACTTCCTTCGGGACTGCGCTGTAGGACCAATCTGGCTCAGTCTCTTCAATTTTAGGGTTGTTATTCGCTGTGAAAATGTGTTTATAATGGCTATAATAATAATCGGGCGTATAATTACTGTACAGTGATAATACACAGATAAACGTAGTTAGCATGGGTTCTCTTCAATAGCCCCAGTTAATAATTTTGAACCACTAAGGAAGTTATCGAGTAATAGTGAATAAAATTGTACACTTTTAACTGTTACTTTAAACTTTTTTTAACTTTTAATTGTACAATTTTTGATACTGGCAGCACTCAATTATTCTTTTACTCGGCTTTCCCGCTATTTTTTCAAATTGTTACTTACTTTTTCCCTTGTTACGCTTCTCCAGCTTTAAATTACGCGTAATAATCGTGTTTTTGTCAATTTTAATAGGTTCGGGAGCGGAGGTTAATCCGTTTACATTATGAACAGTATCTACGCCCATCATCTGAGCGGATCCGACTGCTTCCGACTTTTCTGTCACTTCGCATTGAATCAATGTAAGAGAAACTAGTAAAAGCATACGACGCAACATCTTCAAATGAAAATATGAAATGAAATTTAGTTGTTCGAACTGTAACAACTAACAAGCTGTTTTTAATTGGGCCAAGACCTAAAGTTAACAAGCTGATAAAATTAATTAGTGTTATAGTGTTGTAGGTACAGTGGAGCATCGATCATTCGTCATTCGGTTAACCGAACGACTGCCAGCCAAACGCGCACTTTTTGACCGTTCACACCATGTATATTGAATTAAGTACCAATACTTAATTCGACATTAATTATCCCAAGATAATTAACCATCCCAGATACAGTAGGTAGATTATCGGGGCACAGCATATTTCCATACTCCCATGTCCTCAATTAGTTATATTATCGACGCTCTACTGTATATGTGTATACTTTATAGCATGCTCATTATTACTATAAAGCCCGCGCTACACTCGTGTCCTAAAGCATCGCCACAACCAGAAAACCGCAAGTATTCGTAACTCGAACGTAGATTAATTAAAACAAAAAGTCAGATATATGTACACGATTTAATTTACAATTTTGAAATACATTTACAGCATTTATTTCAGTATAATTATTAAGACTATTTTTGTTGATTTAGTTTTACAAACCCAAGCACCTATCTTCATTATAATAATTATGATGTTTTGGATTATGTTAACTAATTAGGTAGGTACATAACTAATCCAATATTATTTTAGGTTCCTCTAAATTCTTTTTTTTTCTTCAGATCTTTGATCTTTGTTTACGAGACAGTGCTTGTCTTGTGAAAGTAAGCGCTATAGTCTATTGCCTATACTTACGAGTAGGTTAGAGTTTAGAATTTTGTATCTATAGAAGAGGTTAATCTTTACAATTTTTTTTTGTTGGTTGGTCTTATTATTTTCTGTATCTGAATAATTATCTGACTAGGTATTGGCTTTTGTTTGTCTAATTACTCACGGCTGTATAATTAAATAAGAATACTTTAACGTCTACTCTTAAAACTAGAAATGCAATATTATTTACATTTTATTTTTGATACACCAAATCAATTAGTCGCGGTGAAATACAATACGAGTAATACTACATCGAAAGGAGAGCTGTATCGTTTAAACTGTCACTGTATCTCGGATCAGTACCAAACACAATAGTTTCTACAGTTTTAATTAATGCCATAGACCAAGGGCGAGTCTGTAAATTAATTAGCTAGAATATCGGTCGCTAAGTCCTAACGTACCGAAAATGAAACAGTATGAAAGCTGCATACAAGTTAGAATGCAACCGAGATCGTGGGACAAAGTTAAACGTAATCGTTTATGAGCTAAGGTTGTCAAAGAATCTGTACATTTTCGAAGAAAAATAATGATTTTGATTGAATCTTGTCTACCAAATTTCCCTAGACTTGCATTTAACGTAAGTGTCTTTTATTATTTACTGCAAGCGTGGTTAACTGCTACGGATTTAGCGATCTTTATGTAGTGACCGACTGGCGGCTATGTAGTTGAAATTAACCGAAGCTACCACTGGTAACCTCCCGTTGAACGAAGGTGACTTGCGCCGCTTCTTTCAGTTTGCCGGTGACACTAATCCTGAAACAAATAATGACAAATATAATATAAATTTAATGTTAACTAAAACGTGACTATTCTGAGACTAAATCCCACGTATTAGCGTACGACCCTAGCAAGATGAATCGATACTCCATACACACGTCATTTGCTAGAATCGGAACAATAAGCGGGCCTCAAGGAAGTTTCAGTTAATCACTTTACGGAATCGTGACTTTGATTATACTACTTACTAACCGACCGCTTAGGACTGAACTATGCGAAAAAACTTCCAGTAGATGGTATTACATTGCTACTGATAAATACGTGACAACCCACCGCCGTATTTGTTACAACGTTTATGACTCGAGAACGGCTGCGCCAATTTGTATGACCTTTGATTCGTCGCATAGTCTCCGCCCCCTAATAGCAGAATAAATATTCAAACAGGAAAAAATTACGAAAAACAAAACATCGACCATTTATTTTTTCATACATTTCGTATGGATCGGCCGGACGTCTGTCGGAACAGCTACGTAAAAAGAAAGCAATGTATGTGTCTATATTATGTATCTATGTATGTACGAGTATGTCTATATCTGATAGTGCGTGAGAGGGTGTGTTAGGGTGTGTGTGAGGGTGTGTGAGGATGTGAGGGTGTGTTTGTGTGTGTGTGTATGTTCAGCCACCGACCGTGCGCGTGGACAGGGCGCGGGTCGGCGGGCTCGCAGGCGGCGCACAGCGGCGCGGGGCGCTGCGCCGCCAGCGCCGGCAGCGGAGCGCGCCGCGCCACGCAGCGGGTGCACACGCAGCGCCCGCAGCCCCAGCAGTGGTGCTGCAACCGCACTCCGACCTCAATAGGTGCTCACAGCCACAGAGAAAGACAACACGATCAAATGGCATACAACATCCCGATCATGCTGTCTCGCTTTAATTGAGTGTCCTATCTAGCTAGAGTATAGGTTGTCAATGCCTCGAAGCTGAATGTCCCCCGAAATAACGCGCAACATAAAGACTACATGACGCACTGTCCGGCTCCGAGCCGAGAGCGAACGACGCGTCCGTCTCACAACTCTTTCTCATTATTATAATAGGTGTGTTGAGAACTTCAATAAAACATCTCGTTTTCACCATTGTTTATTGAAGACTGAATTTGAAAAATAACACAAAATAGAAAAGTAAAATATGTTTAAAAAGGGAAGGCGACAAAATGGCCAGTGCTGTCGCCAACATGGCCCCGAGCGGTGTGAAACACCACTTATCTACGTGGTAAGGCGAATTAAATACATTAACATTAAACATTAAGGCGCAAACATTAAGGCATACTATAAAACAATTTAAACATAATCATTGAGGCACTATAAAACACTAGACATTGAGGCGCACTACTTTTCTGGTGGGACGACGCAGCACACCCCCTTTGGTGGCGATATCCTCGACATACTTTTTAAGATTCTGCCTAAAAGCCAAAGTGGCAAATTACTGTCTGCAATCAGTAGGTACCAGGTCTCATCGTTGTTCCTTCACCCATCGTTGCCAAAAGTAGTCCGCCAGGCGTTGAGCCTTTCTCCACTCCACCCGCATTACCAGGTCCACATCTGAGAACTCTTTTAATTGTAGATTGTTGTTTGAAGTTGCGGTGAGAAAGTTGAAAGTTCCGTCTTCCGAATGGTCCGACACCGTAATAGTAAGGGGTTTCGGCAGAAGGCGGCATCAAACAAAACAGGCGCCGTACCAAATACGGTTCCGTCTTCCGCACGGTCCGACGCCGTAACAATAGGGGCGTCGGCAGAAGGCGTTCCGGGGTACTATGGCGCCACTGCTACAATCCGACAACGACTCAACAACTTGTATGTGTATAGCTCGTACAGTCGAGCAGGTGCACAATGCTACCCAGTTCTTCATTAAGTGACGAGCAACTGAGACGTATAAAGGACCGAAGTATTCTACGCCGGTAAAGGTAAACGGGAGAGTATGATGAGTCATTCTGACCTCGGGTAAATCTCCAACTGGTGGTGTAAAACGGTATCGCTTTAGAGTACTGGCAGAGTTGGCAGGATTTCGTAACGCTTGTCACAACCAGTCACAATCCGATGATGTAGAAACGCTGGCGCAGCTACCACGAGTTCATTGTTTCCGTGGGCGATCTTGACTTGAAAGGAGAGTATCATTAGGCGAACTATTCGATGTCTTCCGTCGAGGACTATTGGTCGCTAGTCGATATCTATTGAGACACTGGTAGGGCCTGATAAACATAATAACATCGTCTCTAATATGATCATAGAAATATTTCATAATCTAGGTAGGTACTATCTTTACAAGCGGGGCGTGCAGCGTCAATCTGAATAATATACTCGCTCATAAACGAGTCAAGCTGGACGCGGCGAAATATATTATGACGCTCAGCTGAAACAATAAAAGAAACATCTAAAAGGTATCAAGCCACGGTCGCGATGAACAGGTGACAATTTAGAATTTTGAGATGAATATCGAAGCACTCTGATGTGCACGCGCTGTGGCTCAAGAAATCATAGCCAACTGCTAAAATGCAGATTATCAGCCACTACCGATGAAGGTAGCTCCGGCGATTGTATTGTGGCTTGTGACAGGCCTACCTGTTCTTGATTACAGGACTTGCACTCTGAAACTGGTTGGATATCAATATTTGGTTCACAGGGCCACTTTTCCGTTTCAAAAGTAAGAATGCTGGCCCGGTAAACCATCGCGTAGAGTCCAACTCGTAATACTCTTTGATAAGAGTGTCTAGAGTGCGTTTGTCGTCGTTATCTTTTGTAATGACGTGGTTGGCACAGTCTACAGGTTTAGACATACCTGAAGAAAAGCCATGTAAAACCCTACCCAGGGGAGTAAAAGCAGCAGCAGGCTGCGACGGAGTCCCGCTGCGTATGGTTTTTGAGCACGTGAGATGCCAATTATAGATTCCAATCAAAGGTGTAGGCTTTGCATCGTCATAGCATAACACATCTGCCAAGTCGTGTAAATAATCATAGTCTTTTGATAAAGTTGAGTGTGCAGACTGATTCGTAATCGCCAAATTTGGAATCGATCGAACTGTTATCTCATGAATATCTGTACTATGGCCACCTTTTACTTTAACATTTACGAAACTCACCTGCATATCTTTCGTAAGACCACCGATGCAATTAACTCGAAGAGGTTCTTTTGGTCCCAACGCACCTATGGAATCGGCTACGGTTTGATCAAGGAACGAAGCAGTAGATCCACCGTCTAAAGGCGCAAAGTTATCCACGTTACCTTGTGGGCCGCTGACGCTGACTGGAACTATCTTGAGCAACGGTCTCTTCTTCTCTATTGTTTGCGAACTATGAGATATCATGGTGACGATTGCTTCCTTTTCTGCCTGGTTACACGGTCCATCCAACGTTGGTTCTTCCGTAACTTCCTCAATAGAAGCGTAATGTGATTTAACACTCGGTCTGTGTAACAAGGTATTATGACGGCAACTGTACTTACATCCGACGACTTCACATTGCTTTGGGCAAGCTCTATACTTGTGCCCGCCTTTGAGTAAACATAGATAACAAACCTTATTTTCAATGACCCACTGCCAGCGATCGTCTACGGATAGTTGTGCAAACTTTTCGCATTTCGTGATATCGTGAGCATCGACCATGCAGTATTCACATGCTGTCATAGACGTCGAAGAAGATGCATAAACTCTTTCCTTCGTCGGTTGTCTAGCGAAGGTGACAAGTTGATTTTTGACATTAGGGTTGACACTGTGGGAGGTATTGTTGACAGTCACAGATCCACCAACCTGCTTACTTCCAACTTGTATGCGCTTGCTGGCAGCATCGATGACTTCGGCTAGGTGTAATGTATTATGATGTTTTGCACATATGCTGTTATCTTTATTTATATTATCGCTATCACAAAAACAATTATAATGTGCGTTATTTACGTTAGTGTGGTGTGTACCTATAGGAAATGTATGAGTATGAGAATGTCTTGGTAAGAAACCGCCGTCCGATGCCGGCAGCACACCCGGCTCCATACGGGCGGCGACGTTCGTTTCCCGCTCTCCTTCATAGCCTTGAGTAAAGGCGCCACCTGGCGCAGATAGTCCACCCGTAGGCTGGACAGGTAACTCCACTACTTGTGGTTCCAAGCCACTGTAAGGAAACTCTGCTTTATTTTCCACATCGATAATGGTTGTAATATCAGCACACTCTACTAACCATTTTTGTGTAGAGCTGCTCCTCACTGAAGAGGTGGCTTCCAACGCTGCCAGTTTAGCTTTAAACTCTAAATCCGCCACCTTCTTCTCTTGTTCCGCCATCTTCTTATCTTGTTCCGCTATCTTCTTATCTTGTTCCGCTATATTCTTATCTTGTTCCGCCATGCGGCGAGCGTGCTGGGCTATTATCGCCAGCTTTTGGGCCCGAATGGACGACGATGTTGATCTACTTGACGCAACTCTAGAGGGTTTTTCATGTGCATATAAGTCCAGAATATTAATCACAGGCGCCGTGCCTAATATGGTTCCGTCTTCCGAACGGTCCGACGCCGTAGCAATAGGGGCGTCGGCAGAAGACGGTCCCGGCACTATGGCGCTGTTGCTGGAAATCTCCTCCCTCCGATGGTTGGCCTTTGTAAAAGATCTCGTCACGGGCATGGTAGTGAAGCACTTTTTCGCTTATTAGGACACGAAAAGGGCAAAATATTTTAATAATTTTCACTTCTGACACCAAATGTTGAGAACTTCAATAAAACATCTCGTTTTCACCATTGTTTATTGAAGACTGAATTTGAAAAATAACACAAAATAGAAAAGTAAAATATGTTTAAAAAGGGAAGGCGACAAAATGGCCAGTGCTGTCGCCAACAAGGTGCCCTAAATTTTCGGTGCAAACTAGGTGCAGAAAATTTCCCAGTTCTCAAATTATCGTTGTCCCTTTCAAACCTCATGAAAACGAAAGGGATCGCAGTAACTGTGGCGCTGTCAAATGTAGTTTTATTTCTGAATGTGAGACTGAAATCCGGGTCATTGGCAGCGGACACTCCACGAGCTCACCTCACTGGCTCACCTTGCGGCTGAAGTGGTCGAAGGGCGTGGAGCACCCGCACTCGGTCACGTTCTTGAGACTCTTCCAGTCGAGCGCCACTGACATCACCTCTTGTTCCAGCTGCTGGAACGTGGCCGGGACGGTGTCCACTAGCTTCTAGAATCAGAATGGGTACATTGGATTGAACAACACATATTAAAAAAATAAACTTTTTAAATTTATGCGTGCGTGGACTCGGATGCAGACGCAGATGCAGATTCCGAGGGCGTAGGGGAAGCAGACCCGGACGCAGAGATGCGGATGCGGACGCAGAGAAAACACTGGCCCCGATGCCGACGCGTACGCAGACGCACCCACGCTTCACTTCACTCTACTGTGTGATTAGTTGGAAACATACAGCAGCACCCATACCTGTGCGACGAGCGGAACCTTTACCGGTATGAGCGGGCGCGTCGAGTCCTTGAGCGGATGGTCATCGTTGGCACACTCGAGCTCCGTCAGCGAAGCGCCGCTGTCGTATAGCAATCTGAAAGTAGGTCAAGCTATAATCACACATATATTAATAATCCTACTAATATTAAAGGCCAAAGTTTATGTTTGTATGTTTGTTACTTCTTCATGCTCAAACGGTTAGACCAATTTTGATGAAATTCGGTACGGAGGTAGCTAACACTGAGTTAACATAATATAGGCTATTTTTTATTCCGAAATATAGTGTTCCCGTGGGATTGCGGGTGATGCCTGCGGGATAATAGTCCACGCAGCCGAAACCGCGGGCCACTAAATGTAAGTACATAAAATCTAGATTCTAAACGAGCTGTTGTAACCACATAGAATTCAAATTTCAGAACCGCTTTCGAGATACAAATTCGCTGAAACAATATGAAGTTTACGGGCGATCATCTCTTCAAAAACAATGCTCTACTTCACAAGCTTCTAAAGCTCGATTGAACGATAACGTAATCTACGGTCATGGGAAATAAGGGCGGTAGACGACTGACTTGTTGTCTATCTGTTGCTTGGTCTCGATGGCGATGTCCTCGCCGCCGTTCTGGTAGTTGACGACGGCGTCCTTGCCGGAGTCAGCCTTCTTACCGGACAGTAGGTTCTTGAACGTCGTAATACGCTGCGAGGCAACAGAGTATGAAATTATTTGACTGATATATTTGAACTGAAATATTTGAATGAGAATCTAGGCTGATGGTATGGTATATTATTATGTACCTCTTATTTGGGTTATTATTAGTATTTATATATTAATAATTTTACAGTGATGTCAACCCATCCAACCCAATTCCTGCTGTCTATCTTGTCCATCCAAATGTAGTCTGGTAGATATCCGCCATTTGTACCTATTTTAAAGTTTGACCTTTCTGTGTTCTGTATAATATTATGGGGCTAAAATGTTTGGGGCTTACCGTGCGATATATCAATCCGCTTGCCGGAAACTAAAATAGTCTGTGGAGCCTGGAAAACGGTTTACAAACTGAAAGTACACCCCCAGCGGCTCCCGCGGGTGCACGCTCTCGTGCCGGCAGTACATGCCGCCCCCGCCCCCGCCCCGCCCCCGCGCAGTAGTGCGCACCTGGAGCAGGTAGTCGCGGTGGTCGCGCAGCGCCGCCGCGTGCGCCACGGCGGCCGGCAGCAGGTCCCCCAGCGGCTCCCGCGGGTGCACGCTCTCGTGCCGGCAGTACATGCCGCCCCCGCCCCCGCCCCCGCCCCCGCGCAGTAGTGCGCACCTGGAGCAGGTAGTCGCGGTGGTCGCGCAGCGCCGCCGCGTGCGCCACGGCGGCCGGCAGCAGGTCCCCCAGCGGCTCCCGCGGGTGCACGCTCTCGTGCCGGCAGTACATGCCGCCCCCGCCCCCGCCCCCGCCCCCGCGCAGTAGTGCGCACCTGGAGCAGGTAGTCGCGGTGGTCGCGCAGCGCCGCCGCGTGCGCCACGGCGGCCGGCAGCAGGTCCCCCAGCGGCTCCCGCGGGTGCACGCTCTCGTGCCGGCAGTACATGCCGCCCCCGCCCCCGCCCCCGCCCCCGCGCAGTAGTGCGCACCTGGAGCAGGTAGTCGCGGTGGTCGCGCAGCGCCGCCGCGTGCGCCACGGCGGCCGGCAGCAGGTCCCCCAGCGGCTCCCGCGGGTGCACGCTCTCGTGCCGGCAGTACATGCCGCCCCCGCCCCCGCCCCCGCCCCCGCGCAGTAGTGCGCACCTGGAGCAGGTAGTCGCGGTGGTCGCGCAGCGCCGCCGCGTGCGCCACGGCGGCCGGCAGCAGGTCCCCCAGCGGCTCCCGCGGGTGCACGCTCTCGTGCCGGCAGTACATGCCGCCCCCGCCCCCGCCCCCGCCCCCGCGCAGTAGTGCGCACCTGGAGCAGGTAGTCGCGGTGGTCGCGCAGCGCCGCCGCGTGCGCCACGGCGGCCGGCAGCAGGTCCCCCAGCGGCTCCCGCGGGTGCACGCTCTCGTGCCGGCAGTACATGCCGCCCCCGCCCCCGCCCCCGCCCCCGCGCAGTAGTGCGCACCTGGAGCAGGTAGTCGCGGTGGTCGCGCAGCGCCGCCGCGTGCGCCACGGCGGCCGGCAGCAGGTCCCCCAGCGGCTCCCGCGGGTGCACGCTCTCGTGCCGGCAGTACATGCCGCGCCAGAACCTGTACGGTCAGCTCAGTTCAGTTCACAAAAAGCTCAGTACACAAAAAGTTGAACGAAAGTTGACCGAAATGTGATTGGATTATGACTAGACTGAGAATTGGTATTCTGCTCCCATAAATTTACAACTTCATCTCGGTATAATCAACTTACGATCTAGTTACAGTTAAGTCAACCCATTGTCTATGACATATAACTTCAACTCATTTTTGTCACTAGAATACCATTTTAGCGTTCGGTTACATTACGATATCATTTCGATCAAGCGAACGTTAAATGTCACTTTTCAAGTTACGAGAATACCATTTTTAGACTTTAATGAGATTATAAGTTGATCGGAACTAGATTTTGAACATATTAAATTACCAGAATTGCCCTACAGGTATCGCGTTACTTTTTATTTTAGGTTTTGACTTCGCACGATTTGTGCATTCAGCCAGTGACAAAAATTATAATGCGAACTCTCACGAATAGAAAAAAGAACTTCAGTTTTTGACAAATTTGCCAATATCCAATATTTTTCACCACAGCAACATAATTTTAGCCAAATCGGTCCACGCGCTCTGAAGCGTTGCGCGTATCGACAAACGGCACGTCATCGTTATCAATATAGCTAGTCACCTGATACTCTGCGCGCCGAGGTCCGGCGAGAGGGTTCCGGGGAAGGCTCGCGGCTCGTAGAGCGGGTTCTGGTACTCGTCCAGGTGGCTCGCCATGAAGCCCCACAGGGAGAACGTGCGCTCCGACAGTCTGGGAGGGGCACAACCGATCGCATGTTAGTTGGTTCAATTGGATGTTAGTCGCTTCGATTGGCTCTATGTTAGTTGGCTCGATCGATGTTGTTGGACATATAAACTTATTTGTGTTTAAAAAACTACAATGTCAATGTTTGGTGTCACACAGAGAAAATAAAATGGAGAACATAAATTAAACTATAAATGTTTCTCTATAAAAGTATTTTTCTTAACATGGTAGCAGAGCCTGTAAAAGTCTAATTTTTGGTCTGTGTATGTAAAAGAATTTCATAAAAATGGCGTGCAGTAGTTCGGCGTGCATTGAGAAACTCCAAGGTTCATCGAACTGTACGACATGGAAGTTTACAATGAAGATGTTCTTGATGTTATTTGGTTCGATCGAATGTTAGTTGGCTCGATCGAATGTTAGTTGGTTCGATCGAATGTTAGTTGGTTCGATTGGATGTTAGTTGGTATACTATGATATGCGCCCACCTGAGGTCCCGGCGATCTTTCTGACAGTTCCCGACGAAGGTGCCGTACTGGCAGGCGTGGGCGTGCTCGTGCAGCGTCAGCAGGAACCGCTCGTTGAACTGGAATGCCTGCAATCAAACATGTATACTATTAAAAGAAAACTTACAAAGAAGGAAACCAATTCCATTATGGACTAAACGCAAATACCAACAGGGACGGAAGGCGGGAGAATGAGGGTAGTCGGTAGGATTCAACTTACAAAGTTTACAGATGTTTCAAAAATTTCGGTCCACGAAATCGACGTCTATTACTCGCGTTTTCTTACTCAATCTTGGCATTCCTAATTATTTTAACTTGTGAATTTGTTATTGAGCTACGAAAAGCGAGGGTTAGTCGTCGATCTGTGAAGAAGATATTTAGACACGTCTGTTCAACTTTAGTATCTTTTGTGGTCAGACCATCCAAGTTTTGACCCCCCCCCCCCCCGGTTTTCCACCCGCCCCGGGCTACCTCCGGCGCCTGGCGCAGCAGCTGCCACGTGCAGTCCAGCAGCTGCGTGAACACGGGCGAGCGCTCGCGCGCGTCGCACGCGGTGTGCCCGCAGCGGTGCGTGAACTTGTGCCCGAACGACAGCCAGTCCTTCTCGATCAGCGCCTGCACAAGGAAAACGTCCTTATGTACCGAGGTTGTAGGGCACTATATTGCTCGTCTGTTACCGATCGTTCCGATGGCGGTCGAGAGCCAGTCCCGTTGCATGCTGAGCATTCTTACCACTTTTAGCTATATTACCACTTTTTATGTTGTGGCTTCGCACGGTTTGTGCATTTAGCCAGTGTCAAATATTTTATTATTTAAGTATTTCTTATTTTCACAATAGAAAGTCATGCAATAAAGCAATCATCATGGTCATGTAGTTAAGTCATTTATTTACATAATCAAAGATGGAAACTATCGGATTCCCGCCAAAACTTTATCGTCACTTAAGACCGGCTGAGGGTGGACGAATGCTAGCTTATAAAGTGTTAAATTATTATTTAACAGTGGCTAAATGCACAAACAGTGCAAAGCCAGAACTAAAACAAAAAAAGTATTTATTTCCCCTATGCAGAGGTTACTAAGTATATTTTTTTCTCTATACTGTATGTCCATTCAGCCAGCCGACCTATATTTGACAAGGTTTTGCAAGAAAAAGCCAAATGTGAAGTCCCAGTCGATCACACAGACGGTTGTCTAATCAAGCCGCGATCAACGTCGCGCTTCAGTAAAGTGATTCAGTAAAAAGCTAGTATGAAGCTTCCTGAGAGTTGGAGAGGGCTCAAAATGCCATTGCACCTGGTATCCATTGATGGTGCGGTAGTGCGGCTCGAGGAACAGTGCGGCCAGCGAGCACACCTGCGCCGTGCGGTCCCAGCCGTCGCTGCAGTGGACGCACACGCTCACGCCGCGAGATATCGCTCCGGCGATCCACCACGACGTGTCCAGGATCGATCTGGAATCACACAGTCTTAGGTGATAGCCTAGTGGGAGAACGTCCGCCTGCCGAGCGCAGGGTTGCGCGTTCAAATCCCGGTGCGGGCACGTACCGAAGTGTTTCTTCTAAAAAGTTTCCGTGAAAAAGCTACCATGGCTGTGAATTTTTAGGAGTATTTTTCCAATCAGGACCGTGTCTCCGTGGTGGATTATGGCCTAATCCTCCTCACGAAAGTGAGGGGAGATCCGCGCTCAGCGGTGGGCATATTAGATAGAACACCACTTATGGTTTAAGCACCAAAAAAAATTACGTAAAATATGTACAGTATGATCTTCAAACCGAATATGAAGCCGAAATATTCGAATGTACTGACTTGATATGTTTGAGCCATCCTGAGGACTCCAGTCCGCTGAGGAACGAAGACATTGTTGGTGAGTTTTGTTCGCAAGCTGCAAATAAAAACCTTTCGTTAGAAAAGAAAAAAATCATACTGCGTGCATTCTAAAACAGATTCTCATTTTGCGCTGTAACCACAGTCATACTAACACTATGAATGTAGTGTCTTTGTTTGTTCTGTTTTCACAACTAAACCGCCTGTCACGGGCATGAGCCAGTTTTTTTGTTTTGGCTTCGCACGGGTTTTGCATTTTGACAGTGTCAAGTATTAAAAATATTTGTATTTCTTATTTTCACAATAGCGAAGTCATAGCAGTCTTCGTAGTCAAGTCAACTATTTACATAGTCATCGGTCACGATTCAGTAAACGTGGTAGATGTTTTACTGAAAAAATGCGATACGACACGACACGTTTTTGGGTTTTAATAATCTGCTTAAACTCGTGCACGTAAACGAACGCTCAACGATTAATACTCCACCAATATTACATACGAACACTCGAAGAAACACAAGTTTGTGAAACTAATACAAAAGCAACAACGTCTCTTTTTCGGATTCCCGTCAAAACTCCAAAAACTAAAAATTATTTTGATATTTGTTAATTAGTATTTAAACGGGTCTAATTCGCGTACAAACGAATATCAAAATATATAATTTTGACATACCTCGACGTTTGTCTAAATTATATATTTTGATATTCGTTTGTACGCGAATTAGACCCGTTTAAATACTAAATAACATGTATTCAGTTCGCGAAAGTTTAAGAACTTCTATTTTGATATTTAATTGTGCGCGAATTAGACCCGTTTTTAGCTAGTTAATAACCAAAAAACTAGTTGTACAAATGTCATATCGGCACTCACTCTCCACCAGTTTCTGGAGGCTCTTCCGCATGACGTGTATGTTGCCGATGCCCATGAACTGGAACTTGATGTTCTCGTAGAACGCCTCGTTCTCATACCCCTTGCCCGCCGCGCGGTTCACCATCGCGTTTATCTTGAAACGTACATAATATTTACTTCAAATCAATTCCCAAATAAAATCATAACTCAATATTTTGATAAATACAAAAAATAGCTAACCCCCTCGAATTTGTACGTACCCGTGGACTATGACAATGTGTGAGGTGTTGATAAATACCAGCTAACTCCCGCGACTTTGTAGCTACGTGGGGCTATGACAACGTGTGACGTCATTGTGCCGACTCCAGCCCAGTCGCCGACTCTATGTCTAGAGCTCGCGGAACGCACGGGCGCAGCGAGTCAGCAGGGATAAGTTTCAGTTTTTTTTTTTTAATTTTTTAGGTTCACTGAACTGGATATTATACACAGGGAAAGCATATAATAGTTTTCGTACTACTTGTGTACGTCCTTCTTGGAGTGAACACATCATACTTTTAAAAAATAATGACTAGGTAATGTTGCGTCCTCTTTAGGTAGGTATAAGATAAAATATGAAATGTGACAAAAACATTAACAAAAAGGTATCATAAAATGAATAATAGTAATAATAGTATAATTAGTATCTATAGATAAAGTTTGGCTCACCCTAGGCCTAGTATCCACGACATACATGTAGCCGCAGTTAGGGTTAGCCCGCCTTATCAAGTCGAGCATCTGTTCGTCTTCCATGCACCTGAAACGAGAACGACATGATCCACGTTTTACATTTGCGAAGAAAATAATACAATACAAAATTATTCTTCAAATTTTTAATTTACTAACATTTTCATTGTTCAGACCCGCACAAGCATTCGGCCACGACACACATTAATTCCCCTTTTTTGCGGCTTACAGGTGAATTTTTGACAGTAAGGGTAGGTAGGTATAACTATCTAATACGTATTTCCGTACAAATGTTATGGGAAATCTTTTTCGCAATTTCTGACATTTCTGGTGCTCAAACCTCAGTCGGTCCGACAGAGACTTTTGTTCCTTATAAGAAACAGGATCGATTGGCATCAAAAAAAGTTTTCGTGTAACATGACCATTTTCTTGCTTACTTTAATTTTTTTTCCAAAATCTGTAAATGCAGTACAGAATATCTTAAAAAAATATGGATAGTCTCCTAAAAACGTTTTCCTGTAACCATAATGGTTACCTACCCTTATTGTCCCGCCTCAAAAAATCACCCAATATGTTATTATTCATATTTAGCTAAAAACGGATCTAAATCGCGCACAAACAAATAAGTATCAAAATATATAATTTTTTGACATACCTCGACGTTTCGGTGTTCAGTCAGTCAGTTGTGTATGTGAAATTATTTGTCTGTAAGCGGTACCCACGATACTTGAGCAATGTTAGTGTGGGGCTACGTTTTTAAAAAGAAAGAAAGTAAGAAAGTTCTTAAGTCTTCTCGTAATATTATGATATCAGTTTGTGCGCGAATTAGACCTGTCTAAATATCAAATTGTAACGGGTCGGGTTTTCGTATTGATGTCAGGAATTAAATACTCGTTACAATCAAATCCGTATAATAAGTCGTCAGCTTACACCGTGGTTAACTTAGTAGTAATCACTGGGGCTACGGCGCTAGTGGCAAGGCGAACCAGTCAGGCGTTCGAATTGCTCGATGCGTCCGTACTGGTTCTCTCTAAACACTAGCGCTGTCTAAGACGCCTGCTGCCGCAGTCAACTTCCCGTTGCGGGTGAGAGGACGGCGACGAGCGGACTGCCTGCCGTGCGGCCGCGATCCGGGTTATATAGGCCGGCGGCGGCGGCTGCGTGGCTGTGTGTGTAGGGTCGACGCCGAAGCCGATGCACCGTACGTATGCGCTCGCACAATGGGATGCGCGCTCTGTTGTGCTTCAAAATTATATAATTTTATCATACCTCGCGCGAATTAGACCCGTTTTTAGCTTGTTAATATGATTTAATATGTTATTATTTTCTGGCCAAATGCGAAAGCCTTGAAAGGACCAGCTCCTCCGCCCCGCTCGCTCACCTCGCCGAGAACCCGGAGAGCGGCTGCGCGCAGCGCGTGATGGCCGCCCTGTTGTGGTGCAGGTAGGCCAGCGCCGGCAGCCGGCCGCGCGAGCGGAAGCTGGCGCTGCCGACCAGCACCGCCGTCGTCGCGCGCGCCGGCACGTACACCGCGCAAGGGTACGTGTCGCACAACTGGAACGAGCGCGTTACCAACTAACTTGTCGGTACGAGTGATGATAATAATAATATTGTGTTGTGCGACGTAATATAAAAAACCCGGCTAAAAGTGCGAATTGAACTCGCGCATGAAGGGTTCCGAACCACTATCTATAAAAAGTGATACTCAAATATTCTTATTTTGTTCTGTTTTTAGTATATTTATGTTGCTATAGCGGCAATAGTATGTAATATATTATCTGTTGATATTTCAGCAGTCTTAACTATCACGGTTCATGAGATATATATAGCCTGGTGACAGACGGATAGTGGAGTCTCAAGGCCGTATTAATAAATCAAACTTAGCTCTGAGAGAGTGAGAGCTATATTCAGTGTGCACTTGCTCTTTCGTTCTAATCAATATATACATCTTAAGTTGTAGATTAGGAACAGAAACTTACATGATCTCTGGCAAATTAATAAATGACACTCAGCGGTTAAGTGCTATCCGATTATGACACAATTGACACAACACAAGACGGTATCTAGTAGCCAGCGCTACATCTCAATATCCATTTATTAAATAGCAAAGATTTCAAATTTAGATTACATTTTGAGTGTGGATCAGATGATAGCGCACTTGGTAGCGCTATTGAAGTCCATTTATTAATACGGCCCTCAGTAATAGGGTCCCGTTTTACCGTTTGAGCACGGAACCCTAAAAATATACCTGTATCAATTTTATTGACTTACATACGTAGGTAACTAATGATTATTATTTTCGCTTCGCATTTCATCGACTCCGTGGCGCAACGGTAGCGCGTCTGACTCCAGATCAGAAGGTTGCGTGTTCAAATCACGTCGGGGTCAAAATATTTTGCACAAATTTATTTTGATCTCGAATTTAAAATGTTCTTAAAACACATAGATAACTAAGCGCCCATGTATCTCAATAGCTAGTGATGCCCATTCGTTGCAACTCATTAAGCATCGACTACTTTTTCGTGCACTCCATTCACATAATATTCTGTTTTAAGAAAATGTAATTAACGTTTATTGAAAATCTAATAATCAGTACCCTGAGTATGATTTTTTTACTAGCTCGACATAGTACGCGTCAGCTAGCTCTTTGTATGAAGATTTTTCGTTCATAAACGCGCCGGTAGGGGCGCTGTACATGATCTTCATACAAAAGCGCTAGTTGGCGCGTACTATGTCGAGCTAGTAAAAACTGATACTAGGGGTACAGATATTTTTTTAAAACAGTATATTCGATTCGAGAGTTCAGCCTAGATCTATGTTAGATTGTGGAGCCATTTTGTGAATACCTCGTACTCCTTATTAGCAGTGCACATCACCCACTGGTCATTAGGCACGTTCATCCTCTGAAACTCCGTCTGGATGTCGAAGAAGTTCCACCCCGCAGTCTTGGGCAAGTCGTCGGGCGTCGCCTTGTAATGGAAGCAGTATAGCTCGTCGATGTGCACTGAAAACAACAAAATTAACCTTTATTCACATGTGCACTAAGGACGAAAGTTAAATGACTTCCGTTTCATAGATAGAGTTAATTCCGTAACTAACTAGCCCGATAGTATCATATGACTATATAGATACCACTAAAATCCAAGGGTGGACACTCCGTACTCAAAAGGTACTCAAAGTCACGGAAGAGAGAGATAACACGCTCAAATGTCATACAAAATTTCGATCATGCTATCTCGCTTTGAGAGTGCCCCTTCTTCTCAAGTAGAAAATGTATTGCCAACACCCTATCGAGATGTTCCGGTCCGGATGTACAAGGCTGAGCATGTTTGCCACCTCTAGCTACATGACCAAGTGAAGTAGTAGTCAAAATAATCATACTAATATTATAAACGCGAAAGTTCGTGAGTATGTTGCTCAATCCCGCAAAAACTGCTGAATGGATTTTGATGAAACTTCACAATAACATAGCTTACATATCAGAATAACACATAGGCTTACGATTCATAAAGATATACTGTATATTATCCAAATGCGGATGAAACCGCAGGGCGCAGCTAGTCTATACTAATATTATAAAGAGGAAAACTTTGTTTGTTCGGTTGTAATGAATAGGCTCCGAAACTACTGAACCGATTTGAAAAATTATTTCACCGTTGGGAAGCTATGCTATCCCCGGTACACATAGGCTAGCTTTTATCCCGTAAAACTTAATGGTTCCCGCGGGATAGTAGTTAACGCGGGCGAAACTGCGAGGTGCTTCTAGTAGACTATAAATTAAATAAAAACTTCACCTCTTCGCTTACGTCCAAACATTTTTTCGCAAAACAAATCAATCTTTTTCGTCATTACTTATGAACGTTACTAAGCTCTATGTTATATCGATATTGCACCAATTTGTGCACAGTACACACTAACACCTCCTCGAATAATATCACTTCACCAAAAGAAAACAAACAAAAGTAAAACAAAAAAAAACATATACTGAGATCATCTCCGTTTGAAACCCACTCCTCCACTATCAATAATAATTTACTAATCGTTACTTAATTTATTTATTATTCTACTGCCAAAATGATTTACAAGACTGATGAATACGAGCTCAAGGAAAATCTGTATCACTCGACGTTCAAGTTATAAATAAAAATTTCTTGTGTTTTAGTTAAATGAAGCATGACCGATTGCCATGTACTAAGGGGCCGTTGATTCATCCATCCATGTAGACCACAAATAGCTCATATTTATTATCTGTTGAGGTTCCATGTTGTTGTTCCATTACATAAACACACCACACACAGTAATGTCATATTTTTAGGGTTCTGTGTCCAAACGATAAAACGGGACCCTGAACGGGACTTCGCTGTCCGTCCGTCTGTCTGTCCGTCTGTCACCAAGCTGTATCTCATGAATCGTGATACTTAGACAGTTGAAATTTTCACAGTTGATGTATTTCTGTTGCCGCTATAACGACAAATACTAAAAACTGACAAAAATAAATATTTAAGGGGGCTCCCATACAACAAACGTGATTATTTTGTCATTTTTCCAGATAAACATTATCTGAATTCCAGAAATACATCATCTGTGAAAATTTCAACCGTCTAACTAACTCGGTTCCTGTTATACAGGAATTGGTATTACAGGCCTGGTGACACACGAACAGACAAACAGACAGACAACGGAGCCTCAGTAATAGGGTCCCGTTTTCCCCTTTGGGTACGGAACCCTAAAAAACCAGGAGTACCTGGTTGGCTCAGCCGCAGCAGGGTCTGGTGCATCTCGTGGCAGTCCCGCTCGCGGGGGATCACGAAGAACACCGACTGGAAGGTCTTCGTGCGCACCAGCAGCGGCGAGCCCGTGGTCGTGATCGGGAGCCGCTCCACCGAGGATATGTGCATCAGGAGGATCTGTAACGAGGCATTATCGGCCTTACCACAAAACGATTAGACCAGAGCACGGGGTGGACGCTCAATACAAATAGCTGAATCGAACAAAATCTAACAAAAGACAAGCGAAACTGTATGCGTCGTCCGCGTTGTTCCGCGTGTGTACTCAAAAGTTAATCAACCTCGTTCAAATTGTCAAACAAACTCCTGATCGTGCTATCTCGCTCTAATTTAAAAATAGTGAGAGTGTCCATTCGTCTAAGGTATTAATAGGTATTCTGTGACCAGAGTTAAACAGAGGTTTCTAAAATGTCTTTCGACTAAAACGACGTCTATCACTTGCGTTTGCTTACTCAATCATGGCATTCGTGATTATTGTACTTTTAAATTTGTGGTTTAGTTAGAAAAAGCGAGGATTAAACGTCAATTTGTAGACTAAATATTTAGACTCATCTGTTCAACTGGTCTTAATCTTTTGTGGTAAGACGATTTAAGCGGTCCCTGTGGCTTCCATTCCAGGTTAGCATGTTTACGAGCTTCGATCGCATCGTAAATTAAGCAGATGACATATTACGATGGACATAGGTTCTATTTTATGATGTTGTGACAATAGGAACTATCGGGAACTGACCAAGGAACATTTGAACGAAGCATGTAATAACGGCACAGCCGATGAACTTACCCATGTCTCCTTCCTCATGTCGTGGTCGACAAAAATGAGGTGCGTAGTTGCGAAGTAGAGCGTGCCCTTAGACGGGTTCCGCAGGTTATATTTGTCCAAGAGCTGAACATTTTCCAGCTGCAACAATCGAAAAAGTCACGATTAGGATTATAAAGGCCGACGCACATTAGGGCCGCATCGCATACCGCGCGAGGAGTCTATCAGCGTGAGGTTGCAGCGCTTGGAGCAGACTAGGACCACTGACTTCGTGTCCTACGTGCTCCAGGTTCCAGCCGAACATCTGAAGTGGTCCCTCAACCCGGACTTCTGGCCTATGGGCGGGTTCTACCGCCGATACAGGGAGTGGAGGTGAAAATAGTTCCCTGACGCAGTATTCATTATGCATACTAAGTTATGTATGATAGTCTGTAAGGTATATATGACATGGGTCATTGAATAATATTAGTAGTCGCTAAATGTTATTTAAGTTATCTGAATTAAAGAGTTCTAAATATGATAACAAGAATCCTCATTACTCATTTTCGTACATTTTATATGAACTATCGCACACTACAGGCGGGCCGCGAGTTAATTTTTCTTTGGCGCAATTTTGCAATGATATGCCTGCGGCTGTAGTATGCGCCAGGCTTTAGGAACATCTTTGCTACTGATCTTGTTAGTATAAACTAGCTGTGCCTCGTGGTTGTTTTAGGTATATAAACACATTTCACCCTTTTAGAAGTAGTTTTTTGTAATTGTAACGTGGGGCCCTTACAATGCGAATGCAAACTGCATAACTGTTTTGGTACTTACTTTTCATCTTTAGTGGATAATCCTATAGGATATAGAATTATAAGATAATCCTCTTTTAACAATCATTTTCCGGCAGCCTAAAGGAACAATGAAGAATTCTGTCGAAAGTCTAACAAAGATACGTCAACTTAACTTTAAAACATTTATCCTTTTAATGTCCTAAAGTAAAAACAAAAGATTTACTCCACGCTGTTAACTACAGAGACAATCACTCTCACAACTTATTCTGACTGCTAAACCTACGTTGTTCAAGTTGATTAAACGAAGCGACGTTATCTTAAAGTTTTTATTAGAATAATAAATAGAAACTCCTTTACTTTCCTTCTACTGAGAGCCTGATGATTTTCTTTGTTAAATTACGTATTTTCCGAGAACTTCGCGAACAGTACGAGTGTTTAACTTCAAGAGGAACGTTAAGTTTAGAGTGGAGTAAAAGAAAATAATGTGAAGTAGGTAAGTACATAATTATATGGGGACGTATGCAACGCGACGTCATGAGACCACGGTTTGCTAATAATGAATAGCCTGTTCGAGGAGTAGGAGAAATTGTTTTTCCCAGGGTTCTATCCTCGACCAGACTTTTCGAGAATTGTACGAATTTCCATTGCCCTGTGCTTCGGCGGGCACGTTAAGCCTTACGGCCCCGGTTGTTATCGACCAACAGCAGTCGTTAAGCCACGTCAGAGGCCTACGGGTGGTCTGACAAACTCTGACCATAGAGGCTGGCACAACCTCATTCAGCAAACAAACAACAAACTGATTGTTATTAGGTGACGAGAAGTCGTTTAAATTAGGACAATGATTTCCCCATCATGGGGGTCATGACTCCTTCTTGGGTTATCAGACCCCTATAAATATTCCAGATCCCATGACTGCTAAAATCCGTTCCAGAATACGTACCATTTCTACGGGAGTCCAAACGCTGCTTATTTATTTACAGCGAAATTCACCCTTCCAATATTCAGGCCCTCGCTCTGAGCTCAGCCCTATTAATTCATTACCCTCCAAAGTACACCAGTAGGAGTACTTCTGTACCAGATACTTGAGTTATATGAATATACCTACTCTGGCTGGGTACAAAGTAGAGCAAATTCGCAGGTTAGGCTGCGATCACCCCTACTTACGAGAAATGTACTGGAATGGGGGTGAGCGGTCTAGTTCATTAATTCCGTTACAAAAGAAGATCGCTGCGCTCATATTCTCTTAGATTCGTGCCAAAACTATTCGATTTTCCGTCAATCTGCCTTATACATTGCTAATAGGCAAACAGATATTGAAATAAGAAATCCATCCATGATCGCCGGTTATCGCACTTTGCTAGTGGGCATCAGCTTAATATGCAACTCGATACCAACTCCCCGAGAGAGGCTCAAAATTCTAGTAACTCAATAAAGCTTGTTATACACTGCTTCAAAGTTTGGCTCCGCGTGTTCAATGGCGATGTTGGAAGTTAGAAAGTTAAGGCAGCTCTTGCAAGCAATATTGAATTATATTATGTAATTCCAGCAGGATATGAGAAGCTCGCGAAAGCCAGCACGAAGTTTTGACTGAACATTCGAGTTTATACCTAAGCGTAACAACGGAGAGACGCAGTTACTTACAAAGCCTGAAATTCTATAAGTCCAGATTAATCAGACTTACCTGTAATGTGCATGCGGGATGCGCGAAACCAATAAATTTTAAATAAGTACCACGGGCTTGGTGACCGCTCCCAAAGATTCTTCACGTCCCTCTAGCCACAGGTATGTACCGATGCTAGTTACTATCATTATTTATATTATATTTATATTTTTCAGTTCTTAAGGCTTTTTAGATAAATAACCTAAAAGCTTTTTCGCCGACATTCCTGAAGTGAAACGCCGTCGTGTCTTATCACCTTAAGAATTTACACTCAATTTCCCTCAGTGCGCCGCCGACGGCTCGTCAGCACTTACGACACCCAAAAGACCACACCCACTCAAGAAACACGTACTGGCTGCAAGATTTTAGGGTTGTCCAAAACCATTACTGACATAACACACTGATGAAAGTTGATGCAGGGCTGCGTGCAAGTTACTTGCACACATTTTTGTTAAGACACTCTCCAAGATAGGGCGACCCGGTCAGATACCTACATGTATATGTGCTGCCATATATATTTATTACTATGTATATTTCGTCGCCAAAATTTTGGGATGATTAAACAGTGCAAGAAGACATCTTAAGATGTTATAATTACTACAACTTTCAATAACATAAACGATCATTGATTCTATATAATTGCACTCGATCGAAGCGGAATCCATCGATTCCCGACTGCTGAGACTATGGCATTATTCCTTATTCATCAACGACGATAAAGTACTTATGCTCAAGAAGCTCATACATAGCTCATACACATACCTCATGCTCAAAAAGTGTGTCAGATTAGCTCAGCTTAGCGGGAACAAACGAGGTTGTTGGGCACTAGGGAGTGAAAGTAGTTTTTTTTTAATTTGTACTCGCTATTATCAACAGGCTGAAGATTCGAATTTTCAATTTTCTATTTCGCATAATTACTTAGAATAAAAGAAGATATCTTAATGTACAAACTGTACGAAGCCTAAACAGTATACATTTTTAAATTAAAGTGTAATTATTTCTCGTCTACATTTTTGGCGATCATAGGATGTATGCTATGTGTACGTGTGCGTTTGCGAACATTAGAATTAATTTAAAAAGGTTGCTATTGCCGCCTATAATCTTTAGGTGTGTGTAGAATTTTGACAACAATGCAAATTGGTTTAAAAAGATTAAATTTGATTATTTATTTATTTGAAAGTGTACGTGACTATTTGTGAAATATTCTTAGCTTTTTTTAATTGTATACCTACTTCTTATATTTCTCGCAATCTCGGTGTGAAAAATTGTGTGCTTTACGCGGGTCGCAAACGACTCACTCATACTCGATTCTATGTGCCACACTCGCTACGCTCGTGAGGCAAAACATCGAGTGAAGAATGAGTCGTTTTCGACCCTTGTAAAACAAACTACTATAGTATCCGTCTAGCTAGCAGAACATCCATCGCCAATCTCTTTACCGGTCTTTTTTATACTTTCTTGAACAGCTGAATAGGTTTGGCAAATCCGTAAAAGCGGGCAATTCTCTAGAGCTAAATACGAGTACCTACGTAAATACGTCCATCACTCCCTAGAACGAGAGTTCCTGCATTGTCCACACACAAAGGAACATAATCCTAAGATCGTAGAGACGGTCCATTTTCTACGATCTTAAGCTTTGGCCATCAAAAGGGTTGCGGGGAAAGCATGTGGCGATCCCGATACAATGGGAATGCGTGGAGCGTTACCGATACCCTTTGATGCCCTTTGTACACTGTGCTTATAATAGACAAAGGTACGTAGAAAGATAAAAAGAAAAGTGTACTCAAAGATGGTAAGGTAAAATCACTAAACACTGAAACCGACTTTATATCACACAAAAATGTAATACTTATAATATGACTAGCAGACACGGCCACGCGTTGCTGTGGCTAAGGTTTTTGTTATTGCGACTATAAATTGAGATGTAAGCTATTATATCTTTCAAGTTACATCAAACTGCACACGGTGCGCAAATTTGTAAAATCGGTTAAGTAGTTTAGGAGTCCATCGCGGACAAACAACGTGACGCGTAATTTATATATATTAAGAAGAAGATAATGCCCTTGAACCATACAAATGTAGTAGGTAAGCGTAGTAACCCACATACTTGTATATAAGTATAAAGTTAAAATTAGTAGTAGAAGGACTAGAAGGTGAACTCAAAACACAGTAGTAGATATAAAACAGTTAGCTTGAGTTAACCCGAAACTACTCTGGACAGTCGTTACGTTGGGGCAGACCTCAATTAATTTGGCTAGTGTAGTGGAGTAAACCAGCGAAGGAACAAGGCAGTAAACTAAACGTAGCAAATGGATAAAGTTCAGTATGGTTTCAGTATTCACATGGGTTGGGTAAGAAGAAGTTTTCCAATTCTTTTTCAATTCTGTGCCCTGAACAAAAAATACCCGTTTGCTTTACCGCGTACAATAGGAGTTTACACATTTCAAAGTAAATGAAAACACATAGAGTTCCTTTTTCCATCGAATACAAGGAATATATTATACAAATCGGTCCTTGGCTACCAATTCCGTTGTCAAAGGGAAAATGAATCCATATTTATTTCATTTCAAACACAATATCGTTTTGTATCGAGAACACGGCAAATATTGACATTATTAGGTGCTGCCCAAAAGAAAACCCCGTAAAATGGACGAACTAATGACATCCTAGACATTCATAAGGACATTGTAGGGCGAATGGGGAAAAAATGCGTCGTTTACCCACAGGGTTTCGGGAAAATCGAGTAGAAGGGTTCTTTCCTAATACGTTTCGGTTTTAGCGGGTTTTTGTGTGAGGGTTAAACGCCGGTCCATAAGGTTTTCCTAAGGAACGGACGCACAAAAAACGATTTGTGTTACAGCTGACATGTTTATATTTAAGTAAAAACCTTTTTAGTTCTTAAATGTTCAATACCATGTATGTTCATGTCACTCGTCAGTAATGTAGCTTTCACGAGTACATTATTATATATAATCATCTATAAAATATATATAAAAATCAATATATAAAAATGCTGTTCGTGTCTCGCTAAAACTCGAGAACGGCTGGATCGATTTGGCTGATTTTGGTCTTGAATGATTTGTGGAAGTCCAGGGAAGGTTTAAAAGGTGAATTTTATCACTATTCCACGCGGACGAAGTCGCAGCCACAGCTAGTCATAGTATATAATGCAGAATCTTCCAACCTTAGGTACAACATACAAAACCTCAATGATCTCTTAGCTAACTTTGCGACAATAAAATTAGCTTCGGGAAAATTGGACCAGCAAAATTTAAACAACCATCATTTATTTCGCAACTCCACCCGAAATCCGACAGGACTGTTACCCGGGAATGCAAGAACCCAAACTATATACACAATATACGTTATACGTAAGCCAATTTCCACCGGGAGGGAAACAATGCGGAATCAGTTCACGTTCGCTACGCTTGTCTTCACACAATTGAACAATATAGAGTAACGTTAATTAATAACCATAGAAGACAGGAAAATAGGGTCTACTAGAAGTGGCTGAAGATACACTTCTACGTAAACTTGGGAGTATTTTTATGCGTAGGCAGCTCATCGACCTGTAGAGCGCAGACCGATGACACCATGTGAAAGCAATGAATGCTGGCTGGTAAGGTCGCCGTGGTAAGCAAAGAACTGGGAAGTAGAAAGAATGGCATACAGGAACAATGTCACCTGCCAATGAGGCAGAGAGGAGAGGCACCTGCTAATGGGTGAGTAAATGGTCGAAAGAAGTAGGTATATTGTCAAATGAATTAGCGCTCATTTCGAAAACAAAATATTTTTTTTTTAAACAACCAGTTCTGCTCGAAAACTGAATGGAATAATTTTTCTCCGTTGAACAAATCACAAAGTTACCTCTCTCTAACTTTCATCGCCTTTCGTTTTAATTATATTGTTATGTTTCGTTTTCTTTCTTTTGTTTGATTTATTCTATTATGTGTGACAAAAATTAAATTAGATGACTAAAATTACTTCTCACGATGCCTGGCACCAGGGGACTTTACCAAAACTTTTATTTGTTACGAGTTAAGTGAATTTGGCTTTTGGTTACAATTTCTTTTGCAATATACCTACCTACCTATCTATAACTGAACCTATTAAAGAGAGGCCGCGTATACATTCAAGATGACCCGAAAATATTCTTGCTATTACTTATTTTACTGTCCCACAGGCCTCGCTTCTCCTATAAAACGTCGTTTTAAATATCATCCTTGGTGAATCTGGCAAGGCTAAACCATCAATAAAATGGAATTATAATTTGGCCAGTCGCTTCCTCGGCTATTTCAAGTACAATTTTATAGTCATAGTTAAGAAAATCAGAAACGAATTAGGCGAAAATTCGCCAGATTTTCCAGTATTACTGGAATTTGGAAACGAGAACAATCTCAATTCGTTCGTCGTCCTCAATATTTGATATTGCAAAAAGGGAATTCAGAAGCGCGTCCCCATCGTCGCTACCACCTCTAATTTGTCTTCAGGGCAGAATCATATTTAGCTGTTACCATGTTAATGGAAACACCTTGACAACTCAGTAGTAGATAAGTACCTACTAAGCAAACGACATATTCCAACCCTTTCATTGACAATACGGTAAGGCTATGTTCTAGTTCACCGTGTAGACTCCGTTAAAGTAGTACCAACACTTAAGGACGCACTCACTCACACTAAAAGTAAGGATAGTTCATTATTAACGGCTAAAGGAAACATTATAACATAACATACTGTGCCGAAGGTCAAAAGTTTATACATTTTAAGGTACTAGGTGAGAGTAGAATGTTAGGGAGAACAACGCAAGCTCGAACGTTTGCGGTCTTGATCGACGTGGAACATCGACATTTCTTAGGCTTGCGTCGGTTCAACCTTCATCGGTATTCAACACCAACATCATAATACGCGTTGAGGGAAGGTTTAATTTAACGATAAATACCCAACCACTTTAAATACCTACCTACACGGTTTGAAGACAAAGTAGAACATTCTAATATTAATCCATTTTTTGTTTTTACCAAGTGCAAATGTGATTTTAAGAATTGACAAGACAGTTTAACCTTGACGTGAGAATCTGCGTACGATAGTTAATTTTTATCAAAACATCTTCTTTTTTTATTTTATTTAAACGTAGTCTCACGCTAGGATTGCTCCTGTATCGTGGGTACCGCTTACAGACATATAATTTCACATACACATCACACCCAGACCAGAAACAAACATCTAAAGCCAAAGTCTCTGTAGACTAAAGTCAAGTCACTACAAATACCCAGGCAACAGTTATTCTAGTGGGTAACTCACCCGCCCTCATCGGCATTCCACCCCCAACACAATAATACGCGACCGTCCCGTCTAATGCAGCTGTTACTTTACTACAAGGACGAGCTCGTAACGTTTGTGCGGATTTTTAAGGGAATCGTCGTAATATTGCTCCAGTCGTAGAATAGGGTTGGGGAGACTTGGGAATGACACTAGGTACTTACATGTTATGAAAGAGATCCCGTATGGAGTTTAGAAAGATTCTCAGTGTCTTTTTGTGTAGATCTTGCTACCAATCTAGCTACTGATATGGTATTTTGTAAAGTAGATTTTGTAGAGTTGCTGGTTCCATTTTTACCAGTACAGTAAACATATAATCATCGTCCATCGACTTCCGATACGCAACGTTACCTAAAGTATGTCATTATTTCATCTTTCTGGCTGAATTCCTGGATATTTCAAAATACCAAGTGAATAAAGCGTTCTAGATGCCAAGTTACACAATACTATGCCATAATATTTCATGACACTGCATATCTGTCATCCATTACATAATCTGTGAACCATTCGCAAGTGCCAACTAGGTCGGAGAGGAGCTCGGGTTATAACACGGATATTTGCAGCGAGGAGGGTTGCAACGTAAGGGTGTAAAATAAACTATCGGTAAAACTAGACTAGAGGCGTGCCGCCTGTTACTATTAATAGGAAGGACCTTTATCGTGTGTCATAATATAACAAGCCATATTTCAGGCAGGTGAAAAGGAAACAGGCATTACAAAGTGACTAGGCGTCTTGAAGCTTAACTTTTGAGTCATGCAGTTGCTACATCTAATTTATTTTAAAAATAAAACCGCCATTAAAATATTACATATAGGTACCTACTTTATTTGTAAACCTATTGTAAGAGACCGCACATCAAGTGCCCTAAAGGTCTGCGAGTCTGTTCTTCTGTGAAATAGCCAGTAGCCACAAAAAACACCCACCTACACAAAATCTACGAACTTAAGGCTTTAAAGAAAATCGATAGCACAAGCAAATCTCTGAAGTTCCAATCCAGCTCCGCAATAAAACTCAATACGGAGGCGTCAAATTTATCCCAAGGGAACCTCCACAGTTTAAATACTTCACACAGGAGGTCGACCTAGTCGCGCTCTGCTAAATTTCGCAAATGGTGTTACTACTGTGGACCCTTGATGGATGATAATACGGCTAGTTGTCAAGTGTCACCCACTCTGGCAAAATACAATTTTGAGAGCCGTAAAGGGATAGAGCCATAGAAATGCGAGCAGATTGATGGATTCTAACCTCAAATGTAAGTGACTGTATTCACGGGGTACAGCGCGTTTCAAGAACACTGGACATCCCAACATTTGATTGTCAGGACCGATTTACAAGATCTGTATAATAGTTCGAGTACCGAAATACCAAGATAATATTTATATAGAACTCGGAAGTTTCAAAATACCTCAAATTTTGTCAACGTCAACTATTAGTCTCATACCGCTACCAGATACACATTCTTCGAGTATAATTTCATAAGAAGTTATACTCGAAGAACCCCTGTTCATAGGAAGACTGGAAAATCTAGACAAAGTAAATCAAATCTTAGTTTTTAAGTACTATCTCACGTCAATGTTACTGCAGCACCAGAAGAACTACTGTGGCATGATTACACTACGTAACTTCGAGAGAGCACGCTCAGTGGCGAGATTACGGTAAATACTGGATCTGCAAACAGCGTGTGGTTAATACTCTTGAAAGTGTTTGGTTTGAAGCTTAGAGCGATTGAGAGGGTGCTTGGAATTTTATTGTGGATTTAAACCTTGAAATTCAACAGTAGAATAGTGTTGAATATAATATCTACTTTATTGTACACCTGTAGTTAGAAAGCATCGTGTTTGGATTTAAAGATAAGATCACAGGGGCCAGGAAACTCCTCACGAGGCCTTAGCTTAGAGACAGGCCATTATGTGAGTATATCCCTATCTTATGAGAAGTTAAAAAGGCGGTAATATAAAAAGCATAACCATTTCTGTTATCCTGTTATAGGTTGTATTCCATCGCGCTACTACAATCTGTCAAAAGAAGGTAATTCAGCACGTTCGTACTCGGTACCTCATTCTTTAATGACTCTCATTTATTATGTAACATGAGAGCAATGAAACAGAGGAACTAAATGAGATACTCTCAGAAAACCGTTAAGGCCTAACTCGACGTAACAGTAATGACAGCAATCTCGCTTCGAAATGAGGAAATAAAAGTTCCCAAGTGTTACAACCATTTTCATTATTCACCACACAATAATATAAAATACGCTTTGTAACAAGGTATGCAGGAAGAAACTCTATTACTTTTTCTTGGTCGGATTTCTTTTCGAAGACGAAGGCATTTTTGATTGGGACCTCTTGTTGTCCTTTTTTGTGCCGGACTTCGGTAGGATTTCCTGGCAAATCTTCTCCAATGGCGCTATCAAGGAATCAGCGAGTGTAAGCAAGTGATTGCGACGATGATTCAAAGCGGCCATGACCCGATGCACACAGGCCTCCAGCGCATCAGCTCCTTTTATCTGAGAGCTGCAAGCTTTTGTAGCCTCGAACGCAGAATATCGACCTTGTTCATTAAACAACTTCATCTGACCCATGAATCGAACATTCGAGATCCGAGCATTCTGAATTCGGTGTTCGATTTGCCTCTGGTATATCTCAACGGCATTGTTGAGAGACTCTTCAAAAAGAAGACGGTGTTTAGCCAAGCGAGACGCATAACTACGCAATTTCATTACCCTAACTTCAGGGTTCGGTGGATCTTGAGCTACATGAAGTGTATCTACGCTTGCCTGCATGCGACTGATCCAATCGGATAACGGGTATAAATATGGGGCATCCAAAGACGAAAACTCAGATACTTCTATAAGTAGAGTCTCTATAAGATGGTAAAGGGCGCCTAAATGCGATTCGAGGCGCGTTTCGTGATGGCGCAGCTCTGCGATTCGCGTTAAACGTGCCGCCTTAACTCTCTCTACGCGAACGCTATGTGAAATCATTTTGAG
This sequence comes from Hylaea fasciaria, assembly GCA_905147375.1. Classification (NCBI taxonomy): domain Eukaryota; kingdom Metazoa; phylum Arthropoda; class Insecta; order Lepidoptera; family Geometridae; genus Hylaea; species Hylaea fasciaria. The sequence goes on along the minus strand of LR990211.1, from coordinate 7,812,809 downwards.
GGAGTACCTCATGTGCAAAGCGTTAGCTCTTTCTTCAACCCAAAATTGGGCCTGGCGCCTCAACTCTTCTGGTACCAACGAAACGTTGCATTCAAAAGTCTCGAGAAATCCGTTCCTCCAGTTACGTAACGAAAGTTCTTGGAGCTTAGTCTGTAAAATGGCGCGCGGCAATGGGAATTGCAGGTTGCTGACACTTGGGGATTTTGGTGATGAACCGGTTGAATCATTATTGTTGGAAGCATTGCCAATTGGCTGCACCGGTAATCGAGGGTGTTTGTCAAGGAAACAATTGAACTCTGAAAGCAATGTATCCGCCATTGCCTTTGGTATGTTCATATATTCTTCTAGACGACTGAGCTCTGCTTCGCTGTGCTGGCGGTACATGTCAGCAGTGCGGTCGAGCAATCCCACTACAACATCATATTGCAGCTGAACCTTTTCCGCGTCTGAACATCCTCGTAGCTGCTCTAATGCAATATTGAATGTAACTTCGCTAGCCAACTCTATGGCGTCGTTACTAGTCCATAAGTCTTCGACAGCCGCTATAGTCAGTTTTTGCGCCAAAGCCTGGCGAATAATGTGAGCATCCCAAAGATGACCCGCATCATGCAATATATTAAAGGTATCCTGAAGACATTCTCCTAGTGACCATAAACTTGTTTGCACAGCCAACATATCGGCACCTGTCATTTCAAGCAATTCTCGAGATGCCTTGTTTTTATTAAATATGGTATTGGATAAACAGCATACAGTTTTATCGATAATTTCATGAGATTTCGGAACCTGAGATAGGCGACCACTTACTGGATTGAGATTACTATGGCCACCTTCGAGATCCTTTTCCAAATCGCAGAGTTTATCAGAAAAGCCGTTGAAGACACGTATCACAGCCGCCTTGTACGCCTGCACATATCGCATGACGCACGCGTCCATTCCTTCAACCTCATCCATAAGCAAGCTCAAAGACGGCATCGTTGAATCTGGTTTCTTTTCAACAAGAGCACTCGCAGATCTTGGGGCATTACTTAGTCGTTCTTTGGTAGCACAGGGCACAGCACTCTGTCGGCGACTCTTTAAACTGGTCCCTAAACAAAGCTGGTTGACTGTTGACCGCGCTCGCCGGACACTCTCGTCAACTTGAACGCGAAGTTGCGCTTCCAAATCAGCATAAGCTCTGACGTTACTCAATAGCTGCTGATTAATCTCATACGCGCGTTCGTCAAAGTCGTGTAACAAGTCTCTCGGAGGATGATGGCCGATAGCAATGAGACGTTGAAACTGATCACGGAGCAAAACCCTCAGGCCGTCTACTCGTTCGCGCTCCAATAGTGAAGCTTCACGTTTAAATCGAGCCATTTCGTCAACGCGTTGAGTTTGCAACTGGTAAATTTGTTTCAGAGCCACGTCACGTACATCCTTCTCTAAAGCAGTATCACCCATATCACAATTTTGCACAACACAACAAATTTCCTTTTGGTTATGCTGAATATGAGCCAGTAGGATTTCAGATAGCTCGCGTATTTTAGAATCTATATTTTCATTTATAACTTTGGCCCCATCGTTGCTATCCTTGAGGACGTCCTCGTTGTGCTGCTCTCTTTGTTTGAGATAGTTTGCGAGGATCGGCCCGCTGTGCTTCGGAACCCACATGTCTGGCAGCGCCGCGACCGCAGCGTCATCATCAGCACAACCGGCTGACGCCACATAACGTCTCTCTTCAAACTTAACACAAATACACTTATCTTTCGATGAGTGCTTTAAAATACTATTATGCTTGTTATTAAACATAAATAAATACGGATAATAATAATTTGTACATAAATCTTTACAGTAACTGTCAAAAATTTTACATAATAACAAAAACGCCAACACAGATTGATACCGAACGCCAATATTTATGCAAATAGGTAGGTATTCTTTTATAAGTATACCTATAAAGACGAAAACAGTTTCGTTTTTTTTACTTGTACAGAACACAAAACAGATATTGTAAATAATACAATATCTGCAATAACATACGAACCGATCTGTACATCACCAAATGTGCCCATTATACCCACATTTACGGGTCTAATCCTCACTCAATCCAGATATCTCTACAGCTACTCAAGACTCCAAAGTGGTATATAATTAAATTAACGTATCTATGTTCTGGCTTAATGTTAGGAATATGCCTTCTGCCTTCAGTTAATAACTGCTATTAACCGAATAGCTTTGGATATTAAGAGGTCATTAAGTGAAAGTGACACGGTTTATATTTGAATTAAGTATATCGAAGGATCAGTTACGGTTATTTAAATTGATTTAGTAGCGATGGTGGTTGAGCAGTAGCTGGTATGCTTTACAATCTAATAACACCGGGCTCGATTCTCGGCCAAACTACCTAGGTACGAGGGCGGGTCAATAAGTCCGTGACTTTTGCAATAAAACACAGATTTTTTGATAAAAAAATCATTTTATTTTTCAACGTAGTCTCCTTTGAGCTCTATACACTTTGTCCACCGCTTCTCCAGTTTTTTTATACCGACCAAAAAATAAGATTTGTCGAGGTCCTCAAAATAGGTCTTTGTTTGTGAGATGATTTCATCGTTGGAGTCAAATCTTTTTCCACCAAGCCACTTCTTCAGGTTTGGGAACAAGAAATAGTCACTCGGAGCCAAACCTGGAGAATAGGGTGGATGAGGGAGCAAATCCAGCAAAATTTAGCATATTTTTGCCATAGCAACTGCACATTTGTGCACCCTTGCATTGTCTTGGTGGAAAAGAACTTTTTTCTTGGCCAAATGAGGTCGTTTTTTATTTAAATCGTCATTGAATCGGTCCAATAAGTTGGCATAATATTCGCCATTGATTGTTCTTCCCTTTTGAAGGTAGTGAATGTGGATTATCCCGCGTGCATCCCAAAAAACAGTCGCCATGACTTTATTGGCTGACAAACCCACTTTGGCCTTCTTTGGCGCCGATTCACCCTTAGAAACCCACTGTTTTGACTGTTGTTTGGTCTCTGGTGTGTTGTAGTGGATCCATGTTTCGTCCACGGTTACAAAACAGCGAAAAAACTCCTTCATACTGCGGTTAAACAACACTAAGCTCTCTTGTGAAGTTGTTACACGATTGCGTTTGTGGTCGACTGTGAGCAAACGCGGCACCCATCTTGCGGAAAGCTTTCTCATACACAAGTGATCATTCAAAATTGAAACCACTGACCCATGCGAGATCCCTACAGTTTCCACAATCTCTCGCACTTTCAATCTTCGGTCGGCCAAAACCATATCATGAATTTTTTCGATTGTTTCGGGTGTAGAGACCTCAACTGGGCGTCCAGGACGTTCGGCATCTTCAGTGCTTGTACAGCCACAACGAAATTCAGTAAACCACTTTTTAACCATTGGAATCTATGGTGCAGAGTCCCCATAGTATTTATCAAGCTTAACCTTGGTTTCGGTAATGGTTTTTTTTCGCAAAAAAAAATGTTTAATAAGCACACGAAATTAACTTTTTTCTTTTATGATTAGTGGGTAGTCTGATAAAAATAGCTGTCAAACACAAACTAACTGGCGCAGCAAGTTCAAATTTTGACAGGAGTCGACTGACAGATGCCTGTTGACAGGAGCAGTGTGACTTTTTCAGTAAAGAGGTCAGAAGTTCAAAAAGTCACGGACTTATTGACCCGCCCTCGTACTTTCCGTAAGTAATGTGCGGATTGGAAGTGTGGCAGTAAAATCCATATTATATTATGGATAATGCCAACGAAGATACATGGATATTACAACAATTCTTGTAGATTGAGGACGCGCTTTTACTCAATTCAGCGAAAACAGAAAAATACATTATATGGTAGTACCGTAGTATCCTCGACTCAACAAATTCGAAATGGAACCAGCTTAAAAATGAAAGGGAATTGCTTCCTTTTCACCAAATCCCATCCTATAAAATCACGTCACGTCCGGAACCTTAACAAATACTCTCTCAGACTCAACACAGGGTAATAATTGACAGTGGGAGCACTCCACGGAGAGGGCCTCGTGTCGGTCACGCACACACACACACACACACAATAGCGTGAGAGAACGTGGTAGATGTTCCACAGGCCTTCTGTACAAACGCTGAACATTACAAATGCAAAAGTATGTTTGCCTTTGTTTAAACACTCAGCTTTATAACAAAATATGAATTTTGAACAGATCTTTAGGTCCTGGAATATATCATTATCCGTGCGGGTGCAGCCGCATCGGTCAGGACGACGAGCGCTATGCAGTGACATGCAGAAGTATTTTGATATTAACAAGTTTTTTTTTGCTGTGCCAGTATTATTCGAAGGAGCCATTGGGAAAAGTTACGAGACAAGTTTATAAGTCCGACACTGTGAAAGGACGGACGGAAAAAGGGTCTCTCAATCGTGAGAAACATCTCAAATCTTTCATAAAGTTTGATAGCAGGAACCTTTTTTTTGTGAATTCGCCTTCCCATTTCTGGTGTTGTTGTACTACAATACCCCTATACGTAAATTTATCAGGCCAGCCTGGTGCCTTATGGGACTTTGATAAGCAACTTTATAGGCTGATGATATGATATATAACTCAGATTTTTATATTAAAAGAAAGCATTTACGAGCAGATTATAAACTAAGTACATATATGGCCGGTTGCATATAACAAAATTTTAATTAAAATTCAAGATGGCGAATGACGCAACGGAGCGATTCCCGTGCAAAACAAAATGTAGACTGCGAGTGACTCCCCTCAACGAAATCCAAAGGAAAATTGCTATTTATAATTATTTTTCCCAGGTTTGCCCCTTTTTTGAGCTAATTCGACTGGCCAATATTAATAAACTTGTGGTTGTCTTACTATAGAAAAGATTAATGATGGCATAATTTGACGAGATCAAGTCAGATCAAGTCTTTGTCGCCGGTCTGTCCGACACAAAGGAATTTGAATCACAATTATTCCTTTGTGTAGTAGGATTTCAACTTGTTCGTTAAATTCAATCCGAAGAACCAAATATTTTATGATCTCAATTTCAAAGTGCTCACTTCAAAATCAATTTGAAGATTTCGGATCACTTTTGGATCGCAAACAGGATTTTCACAAAAGAAATCTAATAAATGAAATGCCCTTGAAAAAGGTGACATGATACATTTAGAATTTCATTTCGGCGAATAAGAAGGCCTTGGAAAATTGTAACAGGCCCTGTTTCCTCGAATTTAATAATAGGTAAATTGTGCTTTCAACATAAATTTTGTCATTAAAAGCATTTTCTTGTGTTTACGAGCTTTTTAGAACGGCTAATAAGTCTTAGATGGTTTGCAGGGGCTCATTAAATTGAGGTCGCTTTACTTTGAAATAACGGAATGTATTGTTCGCAAAATCCCAGTAATTTGTTTCAGAGTTCAGTCTAATTACATATTTTAATGTAACTTGAGCATAATGCACGCTCACATTAATGATTAACACAAGTTGTAGGTACAAAAAGAAGAAAACAACGTTATTTAAAAAGCTCTACCTATGTAATTAAATTTGTTCCACACGCGTAGTCATGAAAGATAAATATGGAGAAGCGCGGGACTCTCGTCGAGTAAATAAAACCGGGCACAGAATATAATTTCACTCCTAACCTAACACGAAATAATACGGTTCGGGTAAACAGCTAAATATAAGTAAGTATATTATATCCTCTACGAATGCTATATAGTGCGGCTACGTGCGCCGAAGTTGACACCGAAATAAATGATTAAAAATCCGACTGAAAACAGGCAAACAAGCTTCTTCATTCATTCTTCATTCAAACTTTCATTCTTCATTTAGCAATGGTGGTTTTGTAATAAATTGTCATATTTGCTTCGTTGCTGTTTTTTTTTTCATACTACCTACTTAGGGTTTGCAATACCACACAGAGTACTTTGTTAGTATTGTTAGGTTGTGACAGTTGAAAATGTGATATTGGGCCAAAATGGCACGATTGTATTATTGTTATTATTACTTTAGGTATCCACTGTAAAACAATAGCTAGTATTTTTAAATATTATTGGCACAATGTTATTATAATCTATGGTAATGAACATCTGTCAAATTGTATTTCAACTATAAATGCAAACCTATAAATACTCTTTTGTATAGCCGCTAGCTAAATGCAATGGCCCTGCGAAGCCATAACTTTGTCATTGTGACAACTGCATGTTGACATTGACAGATGTTCAACGACAAACATACACTTGTCGGATCTCCGGTCGGAGGAGGATGGTCTATGGTAGAAAGAAGAATAATAAAAGGAATGGCGGGATTATGCCGAAAAATAAAATACAACCTGAATAAGTGTTCCTGAAGTGTTTCATTATTAAACTCTAACAAATTTCAGAAGCGGGACGAACACACATGCTGTTGCTCGGTACAAACAGACACATTTGGCAAAATTATAACAACAACGCCAGACGGGGGGATAAGCCAAGCATATTTTAGCATAGATGCTAAATTTGCAAATGGTGATCGGTACAGGTTTGATTAGAGTTAGTAGCAAAAACCAAGGTGAGTCTAAAATAGTTTTGTTTCTTGTCGTTATCAAGTCCTTGTTGGGTTCAAATATTTATAGTGGGCTCGCGATAGCACTCAGTAACTCGAGATCACAAGTTTACATGTTAAAAATTAGGTACGCATCCCTAGCTCCGAGTGTATAGTAGTAATAGGGGGGTTTGTAAGAGGTAACATACTTAGGTACTTACCGATATAATTTCGAAAATATGTTATTACTGATATGAGAAACATATAGTGAGTACCTATAGATGCCAAGTTGAATAAATTATAGGAAATACATAATTGGTAATTCTATTACCTATAGAGTGACAGGATATATTTACGCATATAATTGTATATTAGGTACTAAAAACAAGATGATTCCCTGGCTTGTAACTATGCATCATGAAAATGAACCATTGTTACCATACGGGTACAAATTAATACGAAAACACTGCTAAAAGATTATGTATGTTGCAAATTGTTACTTGTAGTCTAATATACTTGCACATTGGGGATCAGGTTATCGTTATAGTCTACACAATACAATGTAGATTATTTTGTAAACATAAAACTTCTCTGAATAATAGTTGCTGGTACTTAATGAGTCCACCATGCAGTGTTTGTGTGTCCAACTGTTCTACACAAGTTGATATGACCAGTTGTTTTAACGTACTTATTTCAATTATCATAGGTTGCCATTGTTTGAACAATGCCAAGGAAAACTGAAGCGCAGCCCAGGCGGTCACAGGCCACTGCGATGCATGGGTCAGGTGTGAGAGGCAGGCACACTCGGTCACGCAGCAGTACGAGACGTGAGTCGCGTATGCGAGGCAGGCGCACTCAGTCACGGAGCGGCAGGCCAAGCCTGGTGAAGACACCGCAACGGTCCCAAAAGCGACAGTCGCGGTCAACATCAAGGTCAGAAGTATTGTTACCTGATAGAAAACGGAGGCGAAATGAATCTAGGCAACGCAGTGTTCAGCACACTCGGTCTAATATGTACCTCCGTGGCAGAAGTCGTTCACGAAGTACACACATGTCTATAAGAAGCAGGCATTCCAGACACTCAGTTAGCAATCGGTCCCCTAGCCCGCGGGATACTGTACACATCAATGAAGGTATGCTTAGCGTACAATCAAATAACAACTTGAATGGATATCCTAATAGTACAAAAGGTCGTAATTTGGTTGAAGTGTCTCAACTGGAACCAGCTACAGTCCGTAATAATTGTGCTGTGGTGTCACCAAATATAACAAATGAAGATGAAGTGAGTGTAAATAAAAGTTTAATTGATAGCCTAAATAGGGCGTTACAAGCTGTCACATCTGTGAATCCACATAACAAAGAAAAATTTCCTACAGTCAATGTAGTACCAGAGTTTGACCCTAAAGTTAAGAATCAAACTATTAGCATATGGTTAAATAAAGTAAATGAATGTGCGGATATTTATGGTTGGGATAGTAAACAAACTACTCACTATGCGCTACCTAAACTTGTGGGCACTGCTAAACGATGGTATGAAGGTCAACCGTCAGTTTTGCATTCGTGGGAAAATTGGCAGGCAAAACTCAAATCCGCTTTTCCTGTGTACGAGAATTACGGGCGACTTTTGTCAGAAATGTTGAGCATAAAGGCTGAGTTTGGTGATGATTTGGAAGAATACTATTATGAGAAGTTAATAGCGTTAAACCGTTGTGCAATTACCGGTAAGAAGGCTATAGATTGCATTGTGTACGGCATCGAGGATAGGTTTATCCGCTGTGGTGCTGAAGGAGTAGGTTTTGAAGATGCAGATAAATTATTGGGATATCTAAGAAGTGTGAAACATGAAAGGTATGATAAAACTAACAAACAAATAGTACGTTCAAATAATGATTGTGCCCATAAACCACTCAAAATAGATTATAATAAGCAGATCAAATGTTTTAACTGCCATGAACCGGGTCATATCATGACAAATTGTAAGAAGCAGTTGATCAAATGTCAAAAATGCATGAGAGTAGGTCATGATGATCCAAATTGTTCTAGAGAAACAAGGTTATCTCCACCCAATAACTAAAATATTCACTAATACCCTTTTCACACCATTCATGTAGATTCATTCATGTAGGACCATTTGTAACCAGTAAGTAAATGTAAAAAAATCGTACATTCTGGCTATAAATTTATTGATGCATACACAAAATTTGTGGTATTAAGAGCGGTAAAGAATACAAAGTCCAATACTACCATTTGGAGTCTAAATGGAATATTTCAGTACATTTGCGCTACCCATTAGGTTGATTAGTGAACGCAGTACATCTTTCACAACTTCTAAGTTTGAAGCATTTATACAAGAAATTGGAATTAGACATATTCAAAATACAGTCGCTTCTCCATGTGCTAATTGCCAGGTAGAGGGGTACAATTGAATGAATGATATGATATGAATTGTCGTGCTAACAGTAAAGACATAGTTGTCCTAAGAGTTGAAAATACGCATGACGACAGTAGCGATAAATTATTGTCCCAACCGCACTAGTACTAGTCGAACGGGTAAACTTTGTAGTAGTGACATATCTGATGAAAAGCTAATTAAAGTAAAGATAGAGAGAACTGTACATATGGTGGATAAAAGTAGAAAAATATTTCCTGTTTTAATGAAAAAGATAATGACACCTCTTCCGATAGTAATGATAGTAATAATAATAAGTCTGAATAAATATAAACAAGCATACCTTAATTGATGATAGTAAATTATTAAAAGAATATATTTAGACATACTAATTATATTGTAATATGATATAACGAAGCCAAAGTAGATAAGATGTTTACACTGAAGTTGTGTTTTGTTTAAATTGATTTAGCAATAAGTCTAAAGTTGTAAATCTTGGATACAATGTGTGATACATACAAGGTAAAAGTGTTTTAGTTACGACACAACGCGTGTCAAATGCCAATTTAAAAATTAAGGCACAGTGTGATATATGTGAGACGTGCACTTACAACACAAAATGTAGTAAGCGCAAAGTGCGCTATAATTAGTTTATGCACAAAGTGTGCTAAGCGCAAAGTGCGCAAAGATTTAGTTTAAGCACAAAGTGTGCTAAGCGCAAAGTGCGCTATAATTAAGTTATGCACAAAGTGTGCTAAGCGCAAAGTGCGCTATAATTAAGTTATGCACAAAGTGTGCTAAGCGCAAAGTGCGCTATAATTAAGTTATGCACAAAGTGTGCTAAGCGCAAAGTGCGCTATAATTAGTTTATGCACAAAGTGTGCTAAGCGCAAAGTGCGCTAAGATTTAGTTTAAGCACAAAGTGTGCTAAGCGCAAAGTGCGCTATAATTAAGTTATGCACAAAGTGTGCTAAGCGCAAAGTGCGCTATAATTAAGTTATGCACAAAGTGTGCTAAGCGCAAAGTGCGCTATAATTTAGTATAAGCACAAAGTGTATAAACTATGAGAATATAAAGGATAAAAACGAATGTTACAAATAGCTAGTACATTGTTTTGTATTCGATAAGTATTAGCGAGTAATAATTATTATTATACTTTCAGTTACCTACCTCACTATTACATTAAAATTTGATCTTCAGAATTAAAAGACTAATTAATGTTACAATGTTGCTCTCTTAGAATAATAACTGTTGCTCTATTATAAGTATAGTAAATTTAATGAGCTTTATATTATTGATTGTAATACATTGTTCGCGGGGACGCGAAAATAATAACTGTTGCTCTATTATAAGTATAGTAAATTTAATGAGCTTTATATTATTGATTGTAATACATTGTTCGCGGGGACGCGAACTTTTATCAGGATGGACGAGCTGTTAGGTTGTGACAGTTGAAAATGTGATATTGGGCCAAAATGGCACGATTGTATTATTGTTATTATTACTTTAGGTATCCACTGTAAAACAATAGCTAGTATTTTTAAATATTATTGGCACAATGTTATTATAATCTATGGTAATGAACATCTGTCAAATTGTATTTCAACTATAAATGCAAACCTATAAATACTCTTTTGTATAGCCGCTAGCTAAATGCAATGGCCCTGCGGAGCCATAACTTTGTCATTGTGACAACTGCATGTTGACATTGACAGATGTTCAACGACAAACATACACTTGTCGGATCTCCGGTCGGAGGAGGATGGTCTATGGTAGAAAGAAGAATAATAAAAGGAATGGCGGGATTATGCCGAAAAATAAAATACAACCTGAAGTGTTCCTGAAGTGTTTCATTATTAAACTCTAACAGTATATTGCTTAGAATAATAACGCAGAGAAGGATAGTTCCATGCGTAGTTTGACTCAAAAGTGAAGCCACTTTTTTATCAATGTGTGCGTCAGTGCCATGTTATTATCTCCTCCAAAACACACACGAGCGCAATGAAAAGGTCACGTGCGTGTTAGTATATTTTAGTCCAAAAGCAGGGAAAATGAATAAATACTTACCATAAAAGCTTTGATTTCGAGCAATAGCGAGTCAAAGTCCGAACTAGGCCCAAAAAGTCTCAGTAAAAATGGCTTCACGGCGCGGCGCTAGCGAGTATTGAGACTTCTATGCATTATTATTCTAAGGTATATAGTATTACCAGCAGGGTCATGTCATCATTCGCTAAGAAAGAAAAGGAGAAGGTTCAAGGAAGGAAAAATATAAACGATAACGATACCAAAATATAGTAGCCCATATCGTCGGTCGGATTCATTACCGGAACAAATCCGAAATTACGTGTTTTGAGATAAGTATGAGAAACGGTAGGGAATCGTAAAATCTTTCTAAATCACTAACGGTACAACTCAAACTTTAGTTCTAGTGGTCAGGAAACCATTTATTCCGATATAACTATTTACAATAATACTATTATTTTCGTGTTCATTATTAGCTTAGTTCGAAATGTCCCACTCAAACTTCGATATCCATAGTCTATCACGAGTTCATTAACAGTATTTTTTGAAATGTTCCAATATGACTTTGAATTAATTAGAAGTTGAATATTGTTTTTGTGCGTTTTACTCCGTTGGTGCTCTGGACGCCGCGTGAATTAGTTAGTTGCAGCTTGATTTTGCTATAAATTAACTATCACACTTATGAAAAACGGTGATGATGATAATGATGACTTGTAATCTATGTGAAATTGAGGTGTAAGCTACCTGCATACCAAATTTCATGAAAATTGGGCAGTTTTTACAGTTTTGTCGCACTGATGGAAAACAGTGTTGATGATGATGCTGATGATGATGATAACTTATAGCCTATGTCCTAAGTTCCGGGATAAACTATATGCGTGCGGAATTGCGGAGCAGGTGGATTCATAAACGATACATTTAGTCCTCCAGAAGTTATTTAATTCTCGAGGGTATCACGCCAGAAGCATGGAACAGGAGTGTGGTGGTGCTCTTCTTCAAAAAAGGTGTAACTATCTTATTGAAGAATTATAGACCCAACTTAATCCCGAGTAATTTGTAGGTATAAGCTGTTCTCGAGAGTCCTTTCGAACCGCCTCGAACGCAGGTTTGATTACTTCCAGCCTCCCGAACAAGCCTGTTTCCGGAAAGGTTTTGGCACCATAGACCACATACACACGCTCCGGCTGATTATATAGAAGATTGATGATATAGAAGACTCTGGAGTATAATTGGCCATTATATTTGTGAACTATGAAAAAGCCTTCGATTCAATCGAGACCTGGGCAAGTGGGCAGTAATGCAGCCTCTTCAGCGATGCCATATCGAATATAGGTATATCGAAGTAATGAAGTGCTTGTATATTACACCGCCCACCGTGTCAATCCGACTGCAGGACGAGAGCACGAAACCTATTCTATTGCAGAAAAGCGTGAGAGAGAGATGTTATTTCTCCGAAACTGTTCAGGAACGCATTGGAGGTTTTAAAGCTCTTGGACTGGAACGGATACCTTGGGCAGATTATCCAGTTAGGCAGGTCCAACTTCAACAAAGAGGTCACCCGAAGAATCTAACTCGGATGCCAGTGTTCGGGAAGTTACGTGACATTTTCTCGTCCATAATTTCACAGTGCCTGGAGACAAGGGTCTTCCACCAGAGAGTGTGTGTTACCAATAATGACTTATGGAACTGAGACGTGGTCCTTAACTGCTGGCGTTTTGAAAAAGCTCAGAGTCACACAGCGGGCAAGGGAAAGAGCTAGTATGCTCGAAGCTTCTTTGCGCGATAAAATTCGGAACGAGGATATTCGTCAAAGAACTAAAGTTTACGACATAGCTCTCAAGGTTTGCAAGCTGAAGTGACAAGGGTAGGCCACATCGCTCGTAGAACTGATAACCGATGGGGAAGAAAGGTTCTAGAAAGGCGACCACGGACTGGAAGACGTAGTGTAGGAAGGCCTCCCACTAGATGGGCCGATGACATCAAAAAAGTCGCAGGCAACCGGTGGATGCAAGTGGCAAGTTGTCGTTCAGTGTGGCGGTCTAAAGGGGAGGCTTATGTTCAGCAGTGGACGTCTTCAGGGTGATGATGATGATGATGATGATGGTTATTGGTAGATTTTCACAGTTTAAATCGCACTGATGGAAAACGGGGATGATGATGCTTATGTCCTAAGTTGGGGGATAACCTAACTGCACACCAAATTTCATGCAAATCTGTCCAGCTTTTTGAGCGTGACGACCTAACAAACATACACACATGCACACACGCACACTCACAAACTTTCGACTTAATAATATTAGTTAGATTACCAGCTCATTTGGAAATATTCCATTTTATTCTAATTTTATACAAGAAATTTTTAGTTCATTATTGGAACATCTCACAAATATAACTATTACTCAATAACTACAAATAATACTTAAACCTTAGCTACCACACAATAAAACCGTGTTAAATCTGCATATTATGAACTAAAAGTAATTAAACATACTTAATTTCATAATAGTTAAAATGACATTTGAAAACTTCTAAAATCTTTAAACCTGATTTTCTCCAAACTACGATTTTCGAAATGTTCCAGTACTGATTTGGACCGACGATATTCTCGAGGAAAATCAATCTGAAATTTATATTTTGCGGGTTTGACAGGCGAAATCAGAATAAAATGATTTATCAGTAAGATAAATTAATGTCCTACAGTGAAAAATATTAAATGTTGAATATTTATAGCTACTTATTTTAGCGAACACAATGACGTAATAAATTACTTAAATTAAAAAATACTACCTACACAATACACACCTATTCTATCTACGTATAAAAATCGTTAAGACGTTTTGCAGAGAATACATTTTAACTATATTGACTGGAACTTCTAGATAAATAAATATAATTTGGGGCTTAAATATTTCGTTCTGAAGATCATCAGTATTTATCAATATTAATAACTTTCTTTTTTATTTACTTCATTTACTGATAATACTGATACGTAATCACTCGGTATTCACGACTTCATTAAATACCTACGTAATGAAACCGACCTACAAGCCCTAGTGTCCTTATTTCGATAAATATTCCAAGTTCCACTTCAGAGCTCTTGGCATTCGGATAATGTAGTTACTACCCTCAAGGATTGCTATTATTAGATTCCAAAAAAGTACGCCATTAAATTTCGGCGATTTTATTTCCTTACTATTAACAAGTCTTTTAGTTCGAAGTTTACTTTTACGCCTCGTGTTACAAAGACGTCCTTCATACTCGTATTATATCAAACTTAATTTCATTTTATCACAATGCTCCAATTACAACGTTTAAAGTACAACAAACTTTACGTATAAGTTGTTTAAAACATGCAACTATGATGTTGGTACGATTTGAAAATATCCATTCAATATTGCGCAGTGGTATAACGTAAAAAGTTACGGAAACGTTATATTTTAATATTTACCTTACCTTTAGATATTTACATTTAATTAAATAGCGGCTCAGGCTCCCAAAATATAGCTAGTTAAGATTCGTAGCCTCGGGTTCAAACGTGGCGCCCAACATGGGACCAATTATGAAGTTTACATACAAAGATTAAAATGGCTTTTCTCTTCGAGTTGTGATTTACAATTTTCTAGCACAATACAAATTGTACAAAACCCAGTATCAATATGTAATATCAGAAAAGATATTTTTTTTATAAAACCATTTCTATAATACGAAAGGTATTTTAGACACTTCTATCAAGCAGGAATTATTGATTAATGCAATACCTATCGCATAGTATCGAAGGAGATCACCACCTGAGATCACGATCGCATGTGATATAGATTATCTTTTTGTGCTTACCTACTAGGCCCTCTTATTGCCACTTAAATGTTTTAATAAGCACTTGGAGCTACATAGTAACCAAATACAGTGGGTTGCCATTAATATGGGCATAAACTGTAACGATCTTCCTACGCGCTTCGGGAACTTACCTGAAACAAAACAAGTCGAAGTGAACGCCTAAACCGATACCAAAAGGCCCTGTAATAAACACTGGCAAGCTCAGTGAAATACAAGGACTTCGAGACAGTAATTAGTGAATTCATTACCTAAGTCTCTATTTACGCTTACAGGGTATTTTCAAAGTGTAGGTTAATTGAGATTATGTTCCGTTAGTTTCAACAGTAATACGATCACAAGAGTCCAACCCTGTCACTTCCTAACAATATATAGGTACTATAATCTTGACACGCTAGGAAGGTCGAGCCAGGTAGCAAAAATACAAAGAAAGAGAATGTAAAGAGACCTCATTCCTCATGTGGCTACGTAATTTACTTCAATACAGGTAGGTATTGTACAGACCACACAGTCCCCATGTAATATTTATTCCCAGGTACTTACGTAGGTATACACAGAAGCAAATATTATTCAACCGAAGGTCCAACACGTGGGCGCTGTAACAAACCCGTGCCAATCAACCTCCCGTCTACCAGTAACTAGCAAGTAACCCGAACCTTGGTAGCAAGGTAAGCAAGTCATTCTATTGTAACCCAAACAATGTTCCCAGAAAACCCGGTCATCATTATAGGTTAAAAACACCTCACCCTGAGTAAAGGTATTATCTGCCTTAACCTATTGACTCTCGACATCTTATCCAATGAACTTGAGCCAGTGATCAATTCAGTCATATACTGTCGTCATATCTTGAGATTTTCAGGGAAACTTGCTTGGTTCGCTTTTGTCCTTTACCATATTATTAGCTAAGCACGCTTATTTTCGAGTTTTAAGCCTTGGGCGGCACTCAGTCCCTTTGTTCTGAAGTGGGCAAATTATAACAATGGATGACATGCGAGTTTAGAAATATTAATGGTTTGCGTAGCTTTGTTCTGAAATTAGGTTTTATTTATTTTTTAATCCAGTGCTCAATTTATAAACTCATTGTGATTATCAAGAGATAATAAGATTGTGTTTGTGATCGATTCTCATTTACAGCCGACATTATGTGATATTGCCGTGTACCTACCGAATATAACCGAAAGTAACGATGCCAATCTAACGGAAACGAATGTTTTTCTAACACAATAAACTCACTTTGACTGAACTGTCGCGTCCTCAAGTACAACATAAGGATACACAAGGACAAAACGTAAACCGCCTATAACCTCCTGTTATTATGATTAGAGATACCATTTTGAGAGAGAATTTCTCAGCAAAGGTAATATTGTCAAGCTGCAATTTCCCAGACAATATCTTTTAGCCCCTTGGGAGAGCGTGTAATTATTCGGTGTCATCGGCGAACAGACCCTGATTAAGAATCATCATACGGGGGCTTTCGGCTAGTCGAAATATACTGAAGGCATCTGAAGTATATACTATACAGTTAATTTTTATTGGCACCCTTTTTCATTTCAAAATAATTCATTGTTTTAACCCGGGTGTTCTAAAAACGTTCAATAATAGTTTAGCCAGCTATACTGCATTATCGAAGTCTACTCATAGTTGGTTATCGTGGTGGCCTCTAAGGGGTTTCTTTGACACATAATATTATTATGAAGCCTCAAGAATAAGGTAGTAACAGAGATAAATCGAAGAGGATATTTTTAACAGCTGATAATTATGATTTTCAACATCAGTTAATGCGTTGACAACTATGACACAAGCAAGTATGATACAGGATGCAAGAATAAAAATATATGTTTAGCGGCCACTAGGGCCAATAAATACGACCTTAGTGCGTTAAAGAATAAAAGTTTAATGTCGTACGTAAGTTCTACACGTTACAGTTCGAGATAACACAACAAAACTATATACAACAATTACACAGGTGCCAAGATGGCGGAGTTTGCGCGTCGCGGAGGATTTCGTTGGGAAAAGAAGTACGTGCTCGCGATGGGAGGGCTATCGGCCGACTACTTGAGGGAGAGGCGCACGCGACGTTCGTGCGACCGAACATAGCCGAGCGTTCCACGCATGCGCACGACGGTGCGCAGGCGATCGGTCGCCATGGTAACGGTTCCGACGTAGTGATGGGACGATATTTTAGGGATGTCCCCTACGTCCAAGTCGATTCCCGCGTTACAGTCTCCCCCTCTAGCCCTACATTGCGTCCTCGCGGTTGGGCTAGCACTCCGCTACGTACCGAGGGGGTCGACCACGTTTACGCTTTTTAATGGTAGGGAGTTCAAGGTGACCTACGAATGGAGTGAGGTTCGAAACGTGATGTTTGCCTATTCCTTCTTCGCTCTGTATACTCTCTAATCTACCAGTCGTGGGGCTCGGATGCTTAATCGGTCTCTCATCAGGGCCCTCCCCCTGCATGAGAACCGCCTCGACGCTGTCGGACGCACCATCGACGTCGGGCTCCCCCTTGACGTCGGCTACAATATCAACGACATCAGAAGCACCATCGACGACGTCGGACTCAACATCGACGTCGGGCTGCTCCTCGACGTCGGACCTACCATCGACGTCGGGCTGCTCCTCGACGTCGGACCTACCATCGGCGTCGGGCTGTTCCACGACGTCGGGCTGTTCCACGACGTCGGACTTACCATCGACGTCGGGCTGCTCCTCGACGTCGGACCTACCATCGGCGTCGGGCTGTTCCACGACGCCGGACTTACCATCGACGTCGGGCTGTTCCACGACGTCGGACTTACCATTGACGTCGGGCTGCTCCTCGACGTCGGACATACCATCGGCGTCGGGCTGTTCCACGACGCCGGACTTACCATCGACGTCGGGCTGTTCCACGACGTCGGACTTACCATTGACGTCGGGCTGCTCCTCGACGTCGGACATACCATCGGCGTCGGGCTGTTCCACGACGCCGGACTTACCATCGACGTCGGGCTGTTCCACGACGTCGGACTTACCATTGATGTCGGGCTGCTCCTCGACGTCGGACATACCATCGACGTCGGGCTGCTCCTCGACGTCGGACCTACCTTCGACGTCGGGCTCCCCCTTGACGTCGGCCACCCAATCGACGACGTCGGACCTACCATTGACGTCGGCAACTTTGGGTCGAGAACTTGGCTGAAGATAACTGATTACCGCGCTATGAAATTCTACCGTCATTTCCGTGTCTTCCTTATCGTTGCAAACACCACATTTCGACCTCACTACACCCGGTTCCCCGCAGCCGTAACACCTTAACACATTCTGCGAATTACTCGAAACCTTATTGGAGTTAGTCACCATAGGCCTACTATAACTGTTACCTCCTCCTACGTTTTCCCTGTTGTGACATTCGTCTGCGTCGTGACCGAAAATCTTACAATAACTGCATCGGGTTCGACTTGTATAACGCGGCAAATTCGGACCGGTCGTAGGGGACTTTACGTTGGTAGGGGACATTTTCGACCGCGGTTGATTCGAAATGTGATAATTTGCCTGATTAGTCGGTACCTCTTTCGCTTCCTTTATGGCATCCTCCGCGATCCGCACGCTACATAAAAGCTTATCTAAGTTATGAACACACTCTCGCGACACTCGTTTTTTAACACGTCGGTGTAATAAACCATAACAAATGTCGACTTGTGCAAGTTCTGGTAACGAGTACGGTATTTTTGCCAGAAGGGCCCTAATTCGACACAAAAACACTTCGGCGCGTTCGTCATCTTGCTGTTCTGCGGCGAAGATTTGCCGGTAAATCTTATGCGCCGGTTGAGTCACGCCGTAGATCGCGCGGAGCCGGGCGACGGCGTCTGTCCACGTCGCCACGGACGCCTTAACGCCTCGCCACCAAATCGCCGCCTCACCTTCCAGCAACATAGGTAGACCTCGGAGTGCGTGCTCGTCGCTAACGGCGGCGCACTCTTTAAATACCTCCACTGAATCCAGAAACGCCTCTAACGTCTCGCCGTCGTACGCCGACCCGTCGAACCGCGCCGTGCATTTGGAGAAATTACCACCGACGGCGGCGGTGCTGCCGGCCGTGCTCGTCGATGGTGAATGCACGGTGAGCGGGCTCGAAGTCCTGAAGTCGGCGGGGACCGGATTCAGGAGTGCACTGATGAGGTTCCTGTTCGCCTCCGCCTGCGCGCGCGTGATGGATTCCATCAGCGATGTTAAAAACTGCTCCGTCGGGATGTGAGACGCCGCCTGTGATTGCGTCGCCCTCACGCTCGCTCCGTCGATCATTGTCTCGTCGACGGCGGCAGCGCGGCTGATGTCACTGGTGCGATCTTCAACACCCGTCGGCATGTCGTCTTCCTGTTGTTGTTGTTGTTGTTGTTGTCGGTGCCGGACCGTGTCCCCTCGAGTCATCATTCTCGCGATGACGATCCGGTACCTCTTCTCGATACCTACGTACTTCTGCTAGGTATACGTGCTTACTAGCTATGCTCATTCGGTAGTGCACGTGTTCGGCCTGTCGTTGTGCGCCAGTTTAGCGGCCACTAGGGCCAATAAATACGACCTTAGTGCGTTAAAGAATAAAAGTTTAATGTCGTACGTAAGTTCTACACGTTACAGTTCGAGATAACACAACAAAACTATATACAACAATTACACAGGTGCCAAGATGGCGGAGTTTGCGCGTCGCGGAGGATTTCGTTGGGAAAAGAAGTACGTGCTCGCGATGGGAGGGCTATCGGCCGACTACTTGAGGGAGAGGCGCACGCGACGTTCGTGCGACCGAACATAGCCGAGCGTTCCACGCATGCGCACGACGGTGCGCAGGCGATCGGTCGCCATGGTAACGGTTCCGACGTAGTGATGGGACGATATTTTAGGGATGTCCCCTACGTCCAAGTCGATTCCCGCGTTACATATGTCACAATCCGCAGTTTGCATCGCAAATATTGAAATGCAAGTAAGTAACACGGGAACGTTACTTTGATCCCCAAAATCTTCATCACAGCCTGTGATGTCAAATTCGACATTACAGCCTGTGATGTAGATTTTCTCCTGTGATGTGAGCTTTCCACTTAAAAACAACACTACTTCTCCTAATCGTATAAACCCTAGGCTGATTACTCTTGAAGGACGGACGAACCGAGCGAAATTTCTGGCTACGTGCTTGAAATACAAGCCCGTTGAGACCCTATATGTTTACTAGAATTATATATAATCAGCGTGAACGTAAGTTTATGAAAATATGTTTTTTGACATAACATATTCAGCAATAAACAATGCAGGGATTGCGCAATGTCTTGAAATGAAAAGTTGAGATCATCTTTCTTGGAGCGGAGCATACAACTGCAATATCGTAAACTCTGAAGATGCAAGGATAATACGTTATGAATATATTATGATATATTTAGTTTGATTTGCACTGGCTGTTACCTTAACAATACTGTAGATCTAGCTACTTATTTCATTGAAATCAAGGACAAAATAAGAAAAGGCACACCTACCAATTTTCACTCTAGTCAAAATGATGTTACTTCCATGATATTGTTGAGCAATTTTTAATTAACTTCCCTTGAGGTTTCATACGTAGCAAAAAGTTTATAATATATACTAATGAATTCATAGCATCATCCTACATAATTTATGCATGCTTATGTGTGGTACTTTTTCCGCTCGGGATCTTCCTCAGAGAGACAATATCGATCTTTCACATTATATCCCATTATGTTAAACATGTTTCCAGTCTATCGGTTCGATGAACACGTCAGGTAATCATTACCGTTTCATTCCAAATGAGAAAACAAACATACCTAAATTCATAGGGGTGGTATACTGTGTAAAGTAATTACATACGTAGAATTTACTATTATAATGTGTATGATAAAGCGCTGTAGAAACACCTACAGCTACATAAAGGAAGGTTTCCGAAGATATAATTGTTGTGGAATGACGCTTTGGCAAAAATTCCACAACTTACAATTTGCAACAACATAGCACATACTTAATGAGTGTTTTGATAGAAATAGAACGAGAGTGAGACTCGGTGAAAAAACGGAAGACCGCTAGCCAGAAGCGTTTAAAAATATTACATAAATTTATTATGAATTTACTGAATGACGAATTAATCCTTTGTACAGGATATGTAAAGCAATCGGTTTAAATGACGGCAAATCCTCTGCAGAGGAGGCTAGTTAATGAGTTGATGACATTGATGAAAATAGCTGATGTTGACAGGAATTTGAAGCCTTCAGAAGGAGGTTCGGTTCCAAAAAGCTTTAGACAACATACAGCCAAAACTGCTAAAGAAAAAAATTTGGACAGGTTACAAGTTCAACTGTCTAAACATTTATGATTTGCAAAGTTTTAGCAGCTACGAAATGGAAAACTCTGCGTTTCGAACTTTGACTTAATTTATAAGTTATAAGGCGAAGTTTCATAGCTACAAGTGTAGGTAAGAATCTAGACAAGTATATCAGACGCTCATTAAAAAGGAAGAGGGTAACTGTGCAGCAACAGCATAATTACGCTATTTTGTTTTATGAGTTATTTCCGTTCTTTTGTTACATAAAATGTGCCAGTATTCCCGATTCTATAGCCAAAGGCTACTTTGGTGCTGTCTCAACCTTAATCATATCATACCCCCATATTTCGTTGAAAAGGTCGCATGTTCACACATTTACATTTCCTCATTTTTCTTTCGTTTTTACGAGGTTGTTTGTCATCACATAATCTTAACCCGAAAATTGTCTTTTTACAAAAATCGAGGCCCAAAGGCAAGGAATTGTAATACTTTTAGGTTTCCAATTGCGTCAGGCATTCAAAAACAAATGCTGTAAAGAAATACAAGAAACAATTTCTATGGTTCAGATTCAAAGGTAGCTCAAAACAAATATCCATAAAATAGGTGTGGTCTCGGACAAAGGAGTGGCTGCGGGCATCAAACAAACGTAGAAGACAGATGGGTCTGCCCTTAACGTACAAAGAAAACAAGTGGCACCTTGTTTTTATATGAAAAGCCAAAGGAGCGATTCGTTTACTTTGCGAAATAGGGTTCTATGAGTGAAATAAGTGCTTTTAGATAACCTAGTTACAAATGTTTGCTAATTCTAATTTTGATGTTATAGATTTGCACTATTTCGTGTTTTAGGACTATTGAAATGTTTGTTCCAAATGATTAATAGAATACACTTGGTGCGGACAGTAGCAATGGGGGCAATAGGTATGTAATGTACATACCTACCATGGGTTTTCACAAGCATTTTCCTCAGTACGACTTATCTTTTTCTTTCATACCTATATTCTCATTTTTATCAGTATTTTATGGCCCCCACAGGATGATATAAACATTTTACTACACGAATTTATCTTACCGTGAGCTTTATCTATCCAACCCAATTTCGTTAAACTTTATGAGGAAGATATATTCTTTCAAATCTGTGGCGGAGCCGTAATAAATTCTAACAATGAAAAATAAATTGTCTAATTGGGCAACTTAACGCTTCAATAGCCACTAGAATCTAATGGCTATTGAAGAATAATGGATATTGGCAAAGGAGAACAGTCCCGGACGATTTCTTACACCTATTCTGGTCAACAACAGCAAGAGACACATGCAGCGTTTTTTAAAATACGATGCAAGATCTGTGGCTTTATCTGCACTGACGCGAAACGTGAGTTAACTTGCAAGGAAACGTTGGATAACTTCTGGAAATGTATACGAAGCACCTTCCACTTCAGCTTCGAAAAGCAATTTCAATAAAAGTTCACATTCAATTTTGTAGAGATATTGGAATGTATTTCGAGGTACACACATACCTACAGCGAATGCACATTATATCGAAGGCAAAGTATTATTTTAAATAAGATATCGTTTTCTACACTTAAAGTGAGACGTGATCGTGAATATTCATAAAATAAAATTCAGCTGGCATTGGTATGGTATAGGAGTGAGACGAGTAATGGAATTGAAAGGAGGCTACATTTTACTCATGTTCTTTTAACACGGCTCCGCGTAGTTTTTTTATTCGTTTGTTTTCCATGGTCCACCTTCGTGGTTCACCTAGGTTATTTACGGGTACAATAGTTCATCTACGTGGTCCACGGTGACTTTTGTAACTGTGGTTCCCCCAGGTCTACTATTGGTCATTCAATGGTACCCGTGGTTCACCCAAGTAAATAATGTATGTATTTAATAAATATGGATTTATCATGAATAAAATATCGTAGTAATTGGCACAGGATCGTAGGAACAGATAAAACTGAAAGGAGGCCTATACCCAGCAGTGGGCGGATAAGGCTGATGTTGATGATAAAACAGACCGTAGCAAAATTGGCATGACCAAACATTTTAAAGTATACAGTATCACCACCATAACGGGAGGTAGCCTGGTGGATCCTCTATGTTGCCCAGTTACCTTCATCAGCGAACGTAAAAGGTTTGTTGATGATAAAATTCGCGCAACGCGCAAATATTATTCAGGGCTGAAAGAACAGTAATGAATAGGCATAGATAAGGATGTCCGATGTCCCTCTACAAATGACTATAAATAAATACATTCGTCAAGTCGTTCGGGCATTTGATAAACCAACAACAAAACCCAATTAGTTACGGACTCGAATACAAACATATCGGTTTAATCTGTTTCACCCAGCGAAGTTAAATATTTGTTTGTTTGGTATCAATTGGATAGGATGGAACCATTTTGCTCTCTGGATCATCATTGCGATACAATTTTTGTAATGAATATTATTTTGGGATAGATAGGTACTTCTACGCATTTGATTTATATGTCTAACAAGTGGCATTTTATTTATTACATATTCCATAAATATGGAAATATCGCGGATGGCACGATGTAAGTAAGCATTATTCGTAGAAGTTGGGGCGCTTGGCAAATTGTAGTATTAGTGGAGTATATTTTTAGTAACTTGCGGATCACTGTCGTACTCTTGATATTTGTTAGCAGTAAGAGCGTGTGCAAACGTTCACGTGTGCAAACACGTGAATGTTAACCAGTCAGATAACCAGATGAAGTCGGACAGAAATCAACAAAATCATCATAATAATCTTCAGCCTATTTCATTCCTATGGGTGGAACACATGCCTTGCGTTCTCAGAGAGTTCTTCTTAAAACGGGACTGGCTTTTGAGGATAGCTATTGAGTATTGATACGCCTCAAAGAGGTGATGGAGGGAAGATGGTCGTAATTTAGCAGGCAAGAGAGGTTACTTCCAGGTAAGCGTACACCATCGTAGACTGCATCTCCGTAGCATCAGTACCCCTAGTATGAGTTTTTACTAGTTCGACACAGTAAGCGTCAACGAGCGCTTTTGTATGAAGATCCTGTACAGCGCCCCTACCGGCGCGTTTATGAACGAAAAATCTTCATACAAAGAGCTAGTTGACGCGTACTATTTCGAGCTAGTAAAAACTAATACTCAGGGCACAGGTGAGATAGTGGTCAAGCGCGAATGATTAAAATATCATCAATAAAAATTTTACCTTTTCAGTAACAGCCAAGCCACCATACTCCTCGGAAGACATGCAGTCGCCTTTCAGCCAACTTGCTAGCCGACCAAGCTCGCCGAGCATGTTCGATGGTGATAGGGAACTTAGCGCCATTTTGCAACTTTTGTCAATTTCGTAACCCTCGTACCTACCCCTTAAACTTTTACAACATGGATTTAATTTATAAAACTAATTACCAACTTTTTAACCGGTTTAAACTGAGTTTAATCCGATCTGACTCAAACTCGCGTGATAAATTGCAAACTCCGGAAGAGACAAAACACGTTTAAGCGGAAATTTTGAACTTATATATCGTTGAAAAAGCACCTTAGTGATAACGGTGAAATTTCTCCTGCCCAAGCCGATAAGAACGTCTTCCCTTAGCAGCGACTAGTCGGCGACTGATAACAATCGGGAATCACCGCTTTATCCAGTCCGAAATTTCTTAATTGCTGAGCATTCGGGCGCAACTGAATAGCGACTCAATCGCATTGTTTTAGAGTCGATTTTCTACCGTGACAGAGTTGTAGTATCAGGGCGCGTGCGCGCTAAAAACAGGACGAAAACAGAGGGTGGTTCTAAATCAGAGGGAGATGACGTCATTTCCGCATTTCGCTTCCGAATTTCGAAATGCGTGGGAATAATATAACGGCGGTTTTGATGACGTCAAGGTGTGAATGGTGCGAATTCAATGGGAATTATTCGGAAGTTGTTATGTTTACGTTAGGAACGTGTTTAGCTATGTAGTACTATAAAATAATACAAATAAAATTAAAACGAAATCTCACCCTACCTCTAATTTTACTGACACACATAAACCATTGAACCTGCCACAGTTTGTGACAAGAAAATAAAATAAGAACAAAAAAGCAAACTACTATAAATAATGAAGTACCTAATACCTTTTAGAGGAAAGTAATGAAAGAATGATAGATAAAAAGTTATACCTACAAATGTTTGAATGTTTGATTGTTCCTCTTCTCATCATTTTTCCATCTTTCCACCAGTAAAACTTTGTTTATAATAACAACCAAAATCATTTCTTGAAATGTTTAACATGGTAGGTAGGTACCTATTATGTAGGTATAGACTTATTGTAACACACTGTATAAAGTGACTATTATAGTAACTTGTTGATGCCTGAGGCCTGAAGTAGTATAAAACTATATTACAGGCACCACCTGTCCATGAAAGGGCTGTTAAAATACATACATTTTGTTGCCTATTTTTATTTAAACAACTTTGAATAATTGTGTGCGTCATTCATCGCAATAAGTTGAAAAGAAATTTAAATGTCAACAAAATCTTAGAGTCGAAGACACTCTTGCATAATGAACTCAGGTTTATTTTATTGCATTCTGAAAATAAAGCTATTAATG
This sequence comes from Hylaea fasciaria, assembly GCA_905147375.1. Taxonomy (NCBI): domain Eukaryota; kingdom Metazoa; phylum Arthropoda; class Insecta; order Lepidoptera; family Geometridae; genus Hylaea; species Hylaea fasciaria. The sequence continues at coordinate 7,787,183 of LR990211.1, read as the reverse complement.
TAATATAAGTAATGTTTATGTGATTTTAATCGCTTTCAATTTTCTTGATGGTGTGGACAATTGCCTGAAATACAGCATGAAGTCTCTATTGTATGATGTGATCAGCGTTAGTAGAGTCAACAACAAAAGTTGCTGAACATGTCATATGAACTTTGACTATTAACAATAAATTTTAATAGGTACTTAACATAAAAGCATAAAATAAAAATTGCAAATCGCATCACTAACTGTATACTTACCTATAACTATGAGATTCCTAGACATCTATTGGTTTTTTAATGCATAGAATTAATTTTTTTTTATTCAATTGAAACCACATTTTTATTGAATAAAGTCTGTTGGTAAATACTGAGCAGCTGCAAACATTTATTTATATTTTTTGCTTTGTGAATGTTAGGTACTGATGTATCTGTTTCGACATTATAGGTATATAAATCGACGTAGGCATGTAATGTTTATCAAATAACATTGTGGTATACAAATATTTCTTATCACTAGCAAACTTACCTTTGGTGTTTTGATAATATCCATTGTACTTTTGATGAAAATCGATATGGTAACCAAATCACTTCAAGGCGGTATAACATAAATTATCACAGCTGTTTAGATAAATAAATATGTATACTTCTTAGCGCCACAAAGAACCACGCAGGCACGAACCTAAACTAATAAATACTTTCAGTTTGAATTCAACAAGTCTCGAAAAATTTAACACATCATGAAAAGTTGAATGAAAACTAAACTAATTGAAGTTATCAACTGTCAAACTTGTCAATGACGTTTGACGGATACAAATTGCCATATTGTCAAATCATTATTATTTGTTCTATTCATGGCTTCGCGCGTAAATAATTAACTTGACTACTTTACCACAATGCTATGACTTTCATAATTTGAAATATACAAGTACATAAATAAAATAATACTTGACTCAGGCAAAATGCACAAACCATGCGAAGCCATAACAAGAACAAAAATAAGTCAAATACATACTTGACAGTTTGAAGTTTGACACTGGCTAAATGCACAAACCGTGCGAAGCCATAGTTAAAACAAAAATATAAAATCATCAAGTCGCGAGACGAGCGAGAAATCTGCTGTTGTTCGTAAAATATTTACCTATTTACAATTTTTTAGAAATATTTCTCTCCAACCCCTAAACAGTTGCTGCAACGTAAAATAAGCGCCATGGCTTCTACAATACCTGAACAGGACAGAAATGAAGAGCGACGCCGTAGAGTGAGTAGCAACGAAATTAATATTTTAATATTTCGCACAAAGCAGTGTTTCATTCTCTTTTTACGTTTATCAAAACGCATAATTTATAATGCTAATTTTCTAATTTTGGTATCATAACACGTTAGACGGGTTCTGTACCTACCTACGCCTAAACTCGACCTAAGTATCTAGTAGACAGTAGATACTGTATGTAACTGCGGTATGTTTTTGATTTTAGGGTGATAAACAAGACAGGTAGGGAAATTTCCAGAGGTTTCTCTTGTACTGAAATCTGAAATTGTACACAAAGAGAGGCGGATGAACTTGACTTGGTAATTACTCAATATTACATCATAATAAAATTATCACATACCTAGGTACATTTTATTTATGATCAAATAATAGCCAAATCTTAGAAAATGTAATGAGTACTTGTCAGAGAAAATCTATAGGTACTAATAGATATCAAGCTAACTATTTTCCTCTGAGCTTTATATTTAAAGACAAAGATAGCAAGTTTATGTAGCAATTCCAAATTCTTAATAATATTGTCATTATCTTCGTAAAAGTATAACTGTAGCTAAAAAGTGGTGAACTGTTAATCGGAGTCTATTTTAAGGGCTTAGGTAATGTTCCCAGAAGTTCCAACCTATTCTATACCAAAATTTATCAAAGCCACTTCATTCGTTTTATGTGAAAACTGAAAACCTTACAAACAGACACTTTGGTGATACAATATTAGTGTGGATTGTGATTAGTAATCTATTAAAATATCTTCAAATGTTGTTCTTAGGTTCTGCTCGGGCCCTTGCCAGCTGGTTTCCTCCGAGCAGACGGGGCGACTGACACCCTGGATGCTGACTACCAGGCAGCGCTGGCTCTGCAGCAGCAACTTTGCGGTGTTCAGGTAAGACTATTCTATTGCTGAGATCCTTAACTCAAGTTAGATTAATGCACACATCTAGCAACATTGAATACTGCATATTTCACATGAAAAATATTTTTGTGCCAATTTTTTCAGTACTTTATAGACTAGTATTTGTCCACAGCAGCTGGTCTTAAGTGATGATGTGGTCAAAGGTGATTAACACACAGCCTTACTTGGTGAACGGGCTGCTTGTCCGCAACTAGGCCGAATAGTCGGCCCTTTTTGCGTGTAACACACAGCCTATAGTTACATTCAAACTAGTTATGAAGGACCATGACGGAACACTGTTGTGTGATGGGAGGGTGGATAGTTACCCTTATTTGACTAATGTTTTATCTTAAATGACAATGCGACATATAAATTGCTGACACAGATCTCAATTATATTAAAGCTGATAATAATTACAATGAGGAAGACTCACTACGCTGTTATCAATTAAAAAACCTGTTATCACTCCCACATTAAATTACTTTAATATAGTAGGTTTGTATATTTAGACAGTATTGCTATGATAAAGAGAACCATGGAATAAATAACAGTACTAGGGAAAACATGATGTATGACTAACACATTTAAGTGTTTTGTTGTATGACATCCACAATCATTTAGTTCATTTCACTGCGGAGAGTGAACGGGAGAGTCATACTTTTATAACACTATGCTAAATATTCGAGTTATTCGTGGCTTTCATCAGGTGAAGAAGAAATACCTGTATTAATATTATTTCAAATGATGTTATGTGTCGAATTTGTACATTGAATCGATGTGAATGACCAGACAGTCCACGGAAATATTTACAGGTGTTCAGTAAATAATTGATAGCCTAACAAGTAATTGTGGGTAGCCACAAGGCCGCTCCGAGAAGCCCCTCATAATTGTTAATTCTTGAGGGTTATCTATGTTTACCAGACTACTCTGTGTTGGTCAATTTCTAAAAGTAATTTGGCAACTTTTTTTTTAATTATATCTGACCGATGAACTATGATTTTTTGTCTGTAATGTTTTTTTATATCTAGGTGCCAGCGGCAGGCCCTCCGCTCACAGCCAGACTCAGCATTACCATAGCCCAAGCAAAACTGATTAAAAACTATGGTAAGACCTCTTTTCATTAGCCCACTTGAAAATGTTTCATAATAGAATAAAAAGGCCCCGTAATTTGTAATATCAATATTTTCTTTTTTAATATCAAGTTCTGAAGTAATTTATTGTCTTCAATGCTTATCCTATTTGTACTTATATGGTGTTCCTTATTTCATTATCTGTCAGGGCTGACCCGTATGGACCCGTACGTGCGCCTGCGCGTCGGCCACTGCATATACGAGACCCACACCGACCCCAGCGGGAGCAAGACCCCCCGGTGGAACAAGGTCATACACTGGTGCGTACTTGACATCACTGCATAATGCGCCGGTCACACTCAGGCCCTGCTTCTACTCCTACCGTGCTGGCAATTCCCTCAAGTGAGGTGTATTCACACTCAGCCCTACGCACTTCGCTGCCACTTTTGCCAGCACGAGGATCAGTGGCGGGGTGCATGAGATGCTGCTCACTGTTGATGAGTGTAAATCCTAACATATATAAATTACGCGTCACGTTGTTTGTCCGCCATGGACTCCTAAACTACTGAACCGATTGTAATCAAATTTGCACACCGTATGCAGTTTGGTTTAACTTAAAATATAGAATAGATTATAGCTCAATAAATTTATAGTCGCAATAACAAAAACCTTAGCCACAGCAACGCGTGGCCGTGTCTGCTAGTAAGGTAGTAAGATTTTAGTCTGATAATGACCTGGTATCGGCTAGACTGAAACGCGGCTTTTTAATTGGGCATTCAGTTTGTCCCTTAAGGTAAGAGTGAGGTTTCATTGTGTAGCAAGGAATTATAAACGGAAAGTGTTTTGTTATCGCATGAATAGGGCATTATTGAAGAAATCTTCCGGCTAACTCCGTCAGAATTAAACCTCAGGTCGCTCTAGCCGGTGCATGTGTACTGTGTAGCTGCTATTAAAGTATAATTAGGAGTATTTTTATTTATTATAGTCTACAACTAGGACATTCCTCGGCGAGGCTAAAAACGGGTGGCATTTCACCATTGCATTTGTAATGAGATGACTTTACATTTATACACTATACAAGTATACATACCATTGACCACTTTGTAGTAATTAAATGTTGGGGTTAAAAGTATTTATGAATACATAATAAGGCCAGTTTTATTGTTTCAAAGGAATCAAAGTTCTACGAAGTGGTTTCATTTCTAGCCAAGTTTTTTGTAAAAACTAAACTACTAACAAACTATTTGTAAGTGATGTGCGTATTGCCATCGCTCCGTGCTTCGGTGAACAAGTTTACCCGTCGGTGCCGGCTGTTATCGATCGATAGCGGTCGTTAAGCCATGTCAGAGGCCCTGGAGCGACCTGAAAAACTGTCACCAGAGGGCAGCACTATCTCAGTCAAGAAACAACACTATAGCTTCCGAAAACATTTGAAGTGTCACACAGTACTGAGTAACAATATGAAAATGTGGCAAGGGCTGATTTTTTTTAATTTTGTTATTGCAGTCTGCTTCCCCCGGGCGTGAACTCTGTCTACCTGGAGATATTCGACGAGTGCTCCTTCACGATGGACGAGCTTATCGCCTGGACGCATATCTCCATTCCACCTGCGGTCCTCAACGTAAGTATTGTACCAAGTACTAGGTACTGTTTGTGAGTTATTATTAGCTAGAAGCACCTCGCGGTTTCACCCGCGTTAACTACTATCCCGCGGGAACCATTAATTTTTACGGGATAAAAGGTAGCCTATGTGTACCCGGGATAGCATAGCTTCCCAACAGTGAAATAATTTTTCAAATCGTTTCAGTACTTTCGGAGCGTATTCATTACAACTAAACAAACAAAGTTTTCCTTTTTATAATATTAGTGTAGAATAGATGATCAAAAATATAACAAAAATATAGTTATTATTTTTATATCGGCAAAAGAGATTACAAAGCAAAGAAATACATGTATAAATTACTTGAAGTACCTACTATGTATAATGTAATAAAGTCACATTTTTGTTTTTGTGTCATAATTCCATTAGTGTGGTTTATCGAATGGCCTTGTTCCAGGGAGAGACACATGAAGACTGGTATCCACTGAACGGGAAACAAGGTGACGGCATGGAAGGAATGATAAACCTCGTCCTCAGCTATTCTGTAAGTGATCACTAACACTTCCACTAACACACGGAATTTCGCTGTGTTGTGTACTTGCAAATGAAAAGGATGATTTTATGCTAAAATGACGTAGGCCTATGCAATAGGGTCTACGTCGTAATTTCGATTCACTGGGCAAATATTTGTAAATATTCACAAGCTTTTACCCGACTACGGCGAATCCAACGGGGGGTTATGCGTTTGATCGGTATGAATGTATGTATGTTCATCTGTTCTCTAATAACTTCTAAACTACTTATTATCATAATTTGACAAATGAGGTTACGTTGAAAGCGTCTTTATTGTCCACTAATACTTGTTTGTAATTTGAGTATACTTAGTTGTTTGGCTCGATAGAGCTCCCCAGCAACAATACAATGTCACCCTCTCCGCACTTCAGAGATTGGTATAATAGTTGGTTGGGTGGTGCAGGTGGGGCCGGCCGCGGTGGCGACGTTCCCCCCGATGCTGGTGGTGCCCAGCACGGGCATGGGCTACGCGGCGATGCCGATGTACCCGGCGCCGCAGCAGCCGCCGCCGCCGCCGCAGCAGCCGCCGCTCACGGCGGACCAGTTGCAACAGGTCAGGCTTCATCATCTGAGCCATCATGAGTCATCACCATCATGAGATATCGTCATTATCATCACCATCGTCATACATCGTCATCGACATGAGCCATTATCATCATCTTGTGGGGTTTAGAATCCAACGTTACCAGGTTCGATCCTCGGCCAGTGCCGATGACTTTTCGTAAGCTACGTGCGTATTTCCATCGCTCGGAGGGCACGTTAAGCCGTTATCCTATGATAGCGGTCGTTAAGCCACGTCAGAGGCCCTGAGACACTGACACTAGAGGCTACATCACCTACCTCATACAACATCATCAATTCATCATCATCACGATATATCTACCCAATGTTGACTACGAGTCTCCCTCGCAAATGTCGTGGCAATTCACCCCGCGGGCCGTGTTCGGATTGATGGAACACCTAATAATTGTCGGGTACGATTTCCTTCCCCGAAAAGTGAGTGATAAATTAACGTTCATATTAACTTTCCACAAGGGAAATTGGTACATGCACCGAGATTTGAATGTACAACCTCTGCCTGCTCTGAATGCGGGCTCACTCATAGATAAAAAATACTTTTCTTCAGCGGACACTTGAGAAAGCTAAATCTCCTTCAATTCATAAATATTACTTTAGTTATTATTCACATAATTTATTTTATAATCTTAGGTATTTAAGTTTATTAGAATATTTTTTATAAAAACCTAAAAACATTATAAGAAACTTAAACCTTAATTATTATTATTATTATTATTTTCACTTTTCAGATCGAGGAAATGTTCCCGAGCATTGACAAGGAGGTCATAAGATCTGTACTGGAAGCCAACCGTGGGAACAAAGACGCCACCATCAACTCGCTTCTGCAGATGTCGGAATAGACGCCCCCCGACGCCCCCGCTTAGGCTCACCTACTCTAAGTGCTCGATCACGTTCACTCGCGGCCGCGGTACACGTGGCTCAGACCGCACGTGCGTTGCGTACGTGAACACTTGGATATCGTAATATCCAAGTGTTCACGTGATACGAAATATCAAACATATGGCATACCATGTTTAATTTTCCGCGCCCGCCACCGCGCCCGCGAGTTAACGTGATCGAGCACCAAGGCGGACATTACACGTCATACGGCTTTCATGAGTTCATGTTGCCGTCAGTGGCACGTGTAAATATCTGAGACCGGAACAACATGAACAAGGCATAGGTTGGTTAAAGGTTGAACTTTTATGTCTGCCTATATGAACTGCAATTTACACTATCGGGAATCGAACCTCTCAATGAGAGCAGTAGTACGAAACGCTGAGGTTTTGGGGCGTTCTGGCAGCAGTCTTCGGAAGCCAGTCCTGTACCCTTAGTATGAGTTTTTACTAGCTCGACATAGTACGCGTCAACTAGCGCTTTGTATGAAGATCCTGTACAGCGCCCCTACCGGCGCGTTTATGTACAAAAATCTTTATAAAATGAGCTAGTTGACGCGTACTATGTCGAGCTAGTAAAAACTCATACTCAGGGCACTGTTGTAAGCTAAGCGTGATTGCTCCCTTCGACCACATCGTCACTTTTCATTAGTAAATCCAAGATGAAGTCTAAACGGGGTATACTATTATATAATGTTTATTGTATTAATGAAATCTATTATTGTTATTAGGCTTTACTAAGCGTAAATAATGCAATCAGACAATTTGTATATTAAAACGCTGACTCTTGTCAAAATACTACATTTAATGTAAGGCTGAGTGCTGGCATACTATCGCCTCCGCCTAAGATTTAAGAACTGTAAGGTAATAGAAAATAGTTTGTTATTATTATAATTATATCGTCTTCCCTTATATTGGCCTGAAGATGCCGGCTCTCTTTGGACATAGTAGCCTCTTGAGATAGATAATATAAAGCCGTAAGTATGTATTGTACTAAAAAACGTTTGATTGTAACAGATGCGCTTGACGAATGGCCTTCTGCCGTAGCCGTTGTGATAAGGTCTATTTTTACATGTCACTTCTTTTATTATGACATTCTCAGTAATTTAGAAGTGAGATTTGAAAATGTCCGACGAGCCGGTCTGTATGAACAGACTAAGGCGGTGAACTGTTAAAAGACATCGGCAGTTTTATCACTAAAGGCTAAATCACCTCGGGTATCCAGAAAAAGGGTATTACAATAATTTACATAGACACAAAAATACAAGCGTTACCTAGAAACTTTGAAATACGAAACAGTTTTTTTTTCCTTTTAGATAATAATTTAGCCAATATGAGGGTCGGCTTCTAGAGATAAACAGAACTGTAGAATTTAAATTGCTTTATCACAATTTTATATTCTCACACTTAATGATATGGAAATAAAAACTAAAATTATAGCGAAACATATTTAAAATAAGGTGCTTACACTACGGAAATACGTTTTAAAACATCGACATAATGACTTTATTTTGCTCAAAATTTGTTTTCTTATTGGCCCCATCGGTGCCCGTTGTTTTTTTTTCTAATAGGTATTCGACTTGTATCGAAATCCTTACGTAGTATTTGATTCCTCTATGTCGAAATCGTACTGCCGTATTGAAACGCCGCTGTTTCTTTGCGTTCGTTTCGATTGTGACAGACTTTTAATACTAGAGTGTCGACATCTCCGAGTACTACGGCAGTTAATTTAGTAGAATGTATGTAGTTTAGTTTCCGTATGTTATTACGAAATTAAATGTAAATATGCACGCAAACTCGTCGACGGTCCCTGGTCGTATTCAACGCTGCCTAGCGGCAAAACTTTCAAATCTAAACACACTTGTACGAGTTTCGACTCGCACAAGTTTGTTTAGATACATCGACACATACTTACACATAGTTCGACACATACCTACAATTTTATAGTAATCGTATGAACATGAGCTGTAGGTATACAATTTTGATACAAATATTTTATTACCATTTGTAATGTTACTGCAATTACTTTCATAGCTCAAATCACTGTTTTACTTACCAGAAACCTAACACCCTATTGCGTTTAGAATAGGCCGGCGCCGCCCCAAGTGAAGTGCGAGTTCCCGCTTTGTAAATATACTCAAATGCCTTGATAATGCATTTCTTTCCTGGAGCTAGATGTCATGTTATTATGTGTACATAGGTGGCTGGTTTTTGAAAGTAATCGATGATTTGATATCATCAAAATAACCGATATTTTTAATGTTTTTTTATTGTTGCATAGAATAGAACAATATCATGCATGTGCTGGTAATACTGTGAAATATTTTTATATTGGTTCGTATTATCGTATTCATGACTCCAAAATACCTTTTTACGGTACCTAAGTAATAATATGACATGATATTGAAATCAACGGAAACATTCAAGAATCATCCCTCACGCTCTTGGGTTATTATAATTCTATGTAATGTTTTAAATCTGATTTAAATGTATACAAGGTGTAACAGCAAGGTGTAGTAATACTGAAACTACGCATACACATACATATTTCGAAGTAGTCTGGAGGTACTATAAATCTGTAAGTAGTTATGGTAATGAATTATTACACGTCAAAGTTTACTGCAAAACTAACCATCGTTCAACCCTAGTTATCAGCTGGGCAATGTCAGTGAACTTGAGGCATAGGCTAACATGTACAGTCTTACCCAACTTATATGGTGCGTCGTGAATCTTCGTTCGCGCAGAAAATAAAGTATGGTCCGAAGATTAACGAAAGAATGCTTAACACTTACAATCAACCTAAGATCACTATTATAAGGTTCATAATACACTGAAGCTGTTGCACATCGCAGTTCTACCTGCGCAGAAGATGAATTTTCAAAGCGCGGGAAATGCTATTGACCGCTATTGGTCGGCAGCCGCCCCGCCATCTTAGCGATCGCCGCGTGGCATGAGTGAGATGGAACTAACAGTTGCAGTGTATTATGAACCTTATAATAGTGATCTTAGGTTGATTGTAAGTGTTATGCATTCTTTCGTTAATCTTCGGACCATACTTTATTTTCTGCGCGAACGAAGATTCACGACGCACCATATAAGTTGGGTAAGAGTGTACACCTCTAGATGGCGCCAGGGCCGTTTCTAAGAAATCCTGCATCGCGCAAGCGTTGTGTGACCGGCCTAACGTGACGTCATCCGTATCATGTTAGGGTTGTAATATTTAGTTATTTTGTCAATTTGAGTGAAAAAATCGATTATCGATTTCAGGTTTTAGTACCCTGGCAAATGATTCATCACCAGGTACACATACCCACATTTCAATATTACTACACCTTGCCGATACACCCTGTATATTAAAAATGTATTTTATGGATTTTAAATCAGTGTTACCCACGGCTTTGTCGGCTGCACATCGTGCCAAATGATTTGCCATCAATGCGGACAAAATTACGTATTACGTGAAAACGCTATGAGTTAGCGATATAAACCCTACTCTTGTCTTTGCTATGATATTACCTATCTGATTATATAATTTTTGTACCATAAAAATATACTTGAAATACACCATGATATATTTTGTTTTCTTTATTTATTAAAATAGTAGAGCCACATCGTAGCTACCACATTAACGCAAGTCTGAATCTTTATAGGTACATGCGCAATATTCCGATGTGTACAACAAGTAGGTACGGCGTACATAGCGTTCGCCATGGATGCTCCATGAACAAAAACAAATACAAAATTAAAATTAGGAAATATAAAAGAGATCTGACAATAATTCTAACTAAATTAAATACAAGAGTTACAAAACTCTTGGAGAACAGGATTATCCATACTAATATTATAAATCTGAAAGTAACTCTGTTTATCTGTTTGTTTGTTTGTTACCTTTTCACGGCTAAACGGCTGAACCGATTTCGATGAAATTTGGTATAGGGGTAGATTGGACCTATGAGACGGACATAGGCTATCTTTTGTCTCAAAAAATAATCTCGAAGGGGATGAAATAGGGGTTGAAAGTTTGTATGGGGAATCCATAATTCCTCAAGTTAGGGATTTGAAAATTCTTATTTAGGCTTTTGGTAAGAAATAAATAAATACGGGTTTCAGCTTTTTTGCAAAATCATCCCTAAAGGGGGAAAAGGAAGGGGGTTGAAATTATGAGGTATTCTTTAGATGCACCCCCTACGGACCACAATAAACGGCTAAACGGATCGTAATTTAAATTGGAAAGTAATTAAGGGGGGAGCATGCGATGGGAGGAGGGGGAGAAAGGGGTAAAGTGGGGGAGAGGGGAGAGTGGGGGGAAAGGGGGAGTAGATGGTAGAGTGAGGGGAGAAGAGGGTAGAGTGGGGAGAGCGGGAAGAAAGAGGGTGAGTGGGGTGAGAAAAAGGTTAGAGTGGGGGGAGAAAGAGGGGGAGTGGGGGGGGGAATAGGGGAGAGTGGGGGGAGAAAGAAGGGAGAGTGGGGTGAGAAAAAGGTTAGAGGGGGGAGAAAGAGGGGAGAGTGGGGTGAGAAAGAGAGTAGAGTGGGGAGAAAGGGGGATAAAGAGGGGTGAGTGGGGTGAGAAAGAGGGGAGAGTGGGGGGAGAAAGAGGGGAGAGAGGGGTATGAGGGTAGAGGGGAGAATGAGGATAGAACGGGGGAGAAATAGGGGAGTGTGGGGTGAGAAAAAGGGTAGAGTGGGGAGATAGAGAGGGGAGAGCGGGGAGAATGAGAGTATAGTGGGGGGAGAAAGAGGGGAGAGTGGGGGGGAGAAAAGGGGAGAGTGTGTGAGAAAGAGGGAGAGTAGGGGAGAGAGGAGAGTGGGGTGAGAAAGAGGGGAGGGTTAGGGGACGAAGAGGGGGGAGAAAGAGGGGAGGATGGGCGAGGGAGAAAGGGGGAGAGGGGTAGTAAATGGTAGTGGGGGAAAAGAGGGTAAACAGCTGATAAAGAGAGGGAATAACAGGGAGAAAGAGGGGAGAGTGGGAGAGAAAGAGGGGAAAGTGGGGGAGAAAGAGTGGAGAGTGAGGTGAGAAAGAGGGGAGAGTGGGGAGAAAGAGGTGAGAGTTGGGAGAAAGAGGGGAGAGTGGGGTGAGAAAGAGAGGAGAACGGGTTGAGAAAGAGAGGAGACTGGGGTGAGAAAGAGAGTAGAGTGGGGGGAGAAAGAGGGGAGAGTGGGGGAGAAAGATGGGAGAGTGGGGGGGATAGAGAGATTGAGTGCAAAATATATAGAAATAGAGGGAGAGGGAGTGAGCGAAGGAAGGAAAGGGAGAGATATAGACGGAGAGGATAAAAATGCGAACGAAGTTGCGGGTTTCAGCTAGTAATATTATAAACGCGAAAGTTTGTAAGTATGGATGGATGTTTGTTACTCTTTCACGTAAAAACTACTGAATGGATTTTGATGAAACTTTCCAATAATATAGTTTATACTTTAGAATGACACATAGGCTACAATTTATAAAGATATTGTGTGAATTGTCCAAAATATGACGATAAGTGTCAAGTAAGTAGGAAAAAATCTACCATCTGCGAGCTATTCTGGCGTGCGCTGCCAAAACCGTTACAGTAGACATAATATTATGTAATGTATGATGGAAATGTTTATCTTAAATAGTCCTACAAAAACGCTTATCACAGTATATATCTATATCGTATGTGTAAGCCATTATAGCCAAAATAGTGAACCACAACTGCAATACAAATTTATATTTTATTTCAAATGCACGAAATACTAATCCTACGCAGACGGAAGTCGCGGGCACTAGCTAGTAGTTCATATGGGTTTGGTCTTATTTGGTCTTGGGTAAAAAAAAAACAAATAAAATCGAATAATAGGAAATTTATAATACAAAAAAAACATAATATATACAGATCAGCGGTTACACACAAAAAAAAACAATTCAATACAAAAATCTTAACTAAAAAAGCTAGATACATCTGCCTAGAAATAATAAATGACGCAGGTCGGGGTAGTGAGGTCAATGAAAGAATACGGTTCAAGTTACAAGGCTATATACATGTCCATACATTTTTGCTAGACATATCAAGACGACGATTGCTATAATCGGTTCAGTAGTTTTCTACCTCCCATCCCCCCGCACAGGCCTAAGCTCATAAAAAAAACAACTCTGCCTAGTAGTGACTGCTACCCAAGAGTTAAATCTGGTGTTTACAATTGAGTCAGAGTGACTATTGTCCTAATCATTGAAAGATAAGATTGTTTCCTAACATTACGTGTAACCCGCAGGCTCATACAAATCAATTAAAAATGAAAAATAAAATCACTCAATGCGCTTCCTTTTACGCCCAAGACGTCGGTATACTACTTTGAGTTCTGCCCGACTGTGCCATTCATTCCAGCAGACCCCAAAGCACATAAACTGTCCGCAGGTGACACACGTTGAGGCCACTTTTTTTTCTTTGCCTTGCATTTGGCAAACGACGCAACGCTTTCTGTCCTTATTACTGTAATTCATGGGACTATGGACAATATCAAGTCTCAGCCTCGTGAGATTATCTACGGTGTTGCGATTCTCCAATACACGTGAGCGATGCCGATCTATTAGAGAGGTCGCGAGTTGGTAGCGAAACTCACGATGCGACATTGTTGGTAGTTGCCGCCTAACACGTGACTTCAAGCACATAATGTAAGCATTATGTACGCTTACGTTCAGCAGCCTCTTGAATATCTTTATATACCATTTGATCCCTCTCTTCCGCTCTATCAAATACATTGAGAGTTTTTGATCTTTCACATCAACCCCTCCCATTGTTTTGTTGTAATCCCTTACACTCAACGGTTTCACAAGCGGTTTACCTGACCTCGACCCAACGTAGGTCTCGTCGTTGTGGTAGGTAGAAATCATAGTCACCAATTTGGAGTCTTTCCATGTCAGCAGGGAAACATCTCCACAGTGGCGAGCTACGATTGTACCCTTAGCCACATTCTTCGGGACCTTCGCTATTTCAATAGGCACGTGCCTACGGTTTACACGCAATGTTCCTAAACAATCAAATCCTATACTCTTGAGGTACCTAGCCAACGATGGACAATTATAAAAATTATCCATCGATACACAGTGCCCCAAATGTTTCAAATCTTTCAACAACTCGAGCAATACTTTGGTGGTCTTGCCACCCAAATCAGTACTAGGTGCAACATCGCCAGTGCCGACGTTGTCAGAGTTCTTCCCCGTGTATATTTGGAATTGATAACAGTAGCCAGTTTGCGATTCACAGAGCTCATATGACTTGATGCCAACACGCGCAGCCTTTGTCTTTATTGCTTGAACCCAAGACAAACGGCCCTTGAATAAGGTCAAAGACTCATCGATCGAAATTTCCCGAGTTAAATTGTACAGGGAGGAGAATTTTATATTGAGATGTGAAATCACAGGGGCTAGTTTCGCTAATTTCGGTGACAATGTAACTCCTACATATCGTGGATAAGCCTGACTGGTATCAGAGTTGTCCACAAAATGAAGAAATTTTTGTAGCAAAATGTAGCGATCATATGGCATTAGCATCCTGAACCTGCGCAATTCAAGGTAGCCGCTTGCCTTCCAATATTCGTCTTGCGATGAGAGCTGAACAATACCCATGAACATGTATATAGCAAAAAGAACTAATATCTCGTCTGCATTAGTTTCTTTCCAATCGTGCATCCGAGAGTTCGGCTTCATTGTACCTTCCTTGTTAGCTTTATCAATAGTCTGCTTGGCATACCGATTCGTTTCAAGGGCGATTGACTCTATGATGTCTTCACTCCAGATATCAGTAAAACACTCATATGGTAAATCATAGTCTTTGATAGGCCCAGGCGTAGGACCTGAAAATTCTTCAGGAACACCCCTGAACGTATCAAAGTCTTGTTCCCATGTGAAATTAGACGAAATACCAAGCACTCTATCGACTTCGTCGTCCATTGCACTCTCTATTTCATCTATCATATTTAAAACGGATGCATCTAACTCTTCGTCGTCGGGAATGTCCGTTCCTGTTCCAGTGCAACCAATGACATCGATAGGATTACCTTCGAATTCATCGTCGTAATCGCTATCCAAGTCACTGTTTACATCCAACCCACTAGCGACCCTTGATGTTGCCCTTGTCCCCGTTGAAAGACGAACATCTATAGAGTCTACGCTCTCAGGACTCCGAGCAATGGTAGCCCTGCTCGAAGTACTGGGAGCGCATACTTCTGCAGCAGTGCTAGCAGGAAGAGGCTCAGTTATCAGACATTCCGACATTAGCCGCCGGTTGGTATGGTGCGGCGCGACGTCCATTAACTCCACCTCGTCGACAGGCAAGTCATTGCAGACCGCCTCAACCGGGCAGGCAAGTGGATCTACAGCACTGGAAAGAAAAAATAAGATAGTCAGGCATGGTTTTACTAAATATTTTTATTTTTATTTATCCTACTAATATTATAAACGCGAAAGTTTGTGAGTATGGATGGATGGATGGATGGATGTTTGTTACTCTTTCACGTAAAAATTACTGAATGGATTTTAATGAAACTTTACAATATTATAAGTTTTACATCAGAATAACACATAGGCTACAATTAATAAAGATATTGTGTGAGTTGTCCAAAATATGACGATAAGTGTCAAGTAAGTAGGAAAAAATCTACCATCTGCGAGCTATTCTGGCATGCACTGCTAAAACTGCTAGAGTTACACATTATGTAATGTATGATGGAAATGTTCATCTTAAATAGCCCTGCAAAAAGCCCGCCACAGTATATACCTATACCTTATGTGTAAGCCATTATAGCCAAAACTAGCTTATACCCCTGCTTAACACATAATACACAGTGGTATAAAAACTGTGAAATAGTACCTTAATTTGCATGAAATGTTGTATGCAGATAGAACAGAGAGACAATATAGGCTACAAGTCATCATCATAATCATGACTGTTTCACTGTCCATCAGTGCGAAAATAACTAAACTAAGAAAAACTACATAACATCAGTATTTTCTCTGACACAATGCAACTTTACAAGTCGTATATAACAGCCACCGCCTTATTACGAGGGGAGGTCAAAAAGTCCGCGGAATGGAAGGGTTAAGAAGGGGCGGGGCATTTTTTTTTTACCTGGTATTTTCCAAGTACCTACTCAATACAGGTATAAATACCAAATTTTAGAAAAATAGGGTCATTAACAAATTAGTTATCACAACATTAGCAGTTCAATCGGGTTAAAATCGTTAAACATGGACAACATTGAGTTTCGTGCTGTTATAAAGTTCCTTACTAAGCAAGGAAAGACACCTCAGATCATTTTGGAAGAAATGTCATCTGTTTACGGGGACTCTTGCCCTGGAAAAACAATGATTTATAAGTGGCATGGTTTATTCAAGCAAGGCAGGGAGTCAATTGAAGAAGACCATCGCCCGGGCCGGCCAATCGAGGCCACCTCCTCAGATATTATCGAAAAAGTCGAAAAACTTGTACTTGAAGATGCCCGACTAAAGAAGAAACAACTTGCAGAAATGGTTGGAGTATCGTCTACAACTATTTTGAATATCCTCCATGACCATCTTGGCATGTCTAAGGTCAGTGCAAGATGGGTGCCGAAAATGCTCTCAGCGGTTCAAAAACAGCAGCGTGTCGAGTGTTCACGCGAGTTTTTGGAGCTCTGTAGTGAGAACAAGGACGAAATTTTGAACCGGATTATTACTGGAGATGAAACTTGGGTTCATCATTATGAGCCTGAATCAAAACAGGAGTCCATGCGGTGGCAGAAAAAAGGCACAGCACCCCCTAAGAAATTCAAGGTGTCACAATCGGCCGGAAAGATCATGGCAACGGTTTTTTGGGATTCAGAGGGGATTTTGTTAATCGACTACAAAGAAAAAGGATTGAATATCACAGGGGATACTATGCCACTCTACTGGAAAAATTAAAAGATGCCATCAAGGAAAAACGACGGGGAAAATGGACTCGAGGCGTGCTGCTTTTGCACGACAACGCACCCGTTCACAAGAGCCATGTTGCGATGGCTGCCATGCAAAAATGTGGCTACGAAACTATTAACCACCCTCCCTATAGTCCAGATCTAGCTCCTTCTGATTATTATTTGTTTCCAAAATTGAAAAAAGAACTTCGTGGAAAAAAGTTTACTGACGATGAAGAAGTTAAGTCGACAATTTCAGCCTATTTTGAAGGCCTTGACAAAACTTTTTTTTTCGAAGGGATAAGCAAACTTTTTGACAGATCTGAAAAATGTATTAGGCTTAAGGGAGAATATATTGAAAAGGAAAAATACAAAATCATTTAATTTAGCTTCTCTTCCCTGCCATTCCGCGGACTTTTTGACCTCCCCTCGTAGGTGTTGTATGTGAAACGCGCGTGAAACCGCGGGGGGCAGCTAGTCTTTAGTAATATTATAAATGTAAAAGTAACTCTGTCTGTTTGTTTGTTACCTTTTCACGGCTAAACGGCTGAACCGATTTCAATGAAATTTGGTATAGGGATAGATGGACATAGGCATATATCTTATGTCTCTCTTAAAACATAATCTGGAAGGGATGATAATAGGGGTTGAAAGTTTGTATGGGCAATCTATAATTCCTCAAGTTAGAGATCTGAAAATTCATATTTAGGCTTTTGGTGAGAAATATAGAAATACAGGTTTTCATACAACATCCCTAAGAGGGCAAAGCAAGGGTTTGAAATTATGGGATATTCTTAAGATACACCCTACGGACACCCTCTACGGACCACAAGAAACGGCTGAACGGATCGTAATGAAAGAGAGATATACTGAAAGGGAAAGAGATAGAGAGAGGGAGAGAGAGAGAGGGTCAGAGATAAAGGAAGACGGAAGGACATAAAAGGAGAGTGAGAGATCGAGTGAGTGAGAAATATATTATAGTTAAAGGAAAAGAGATCGAGGAAGAGGGACAGATAGAGAGAGAGAGAGAGAGAGAGAGAGAGAGAGAGAGAGAGAGATGGATTATTAAGAGCGAAATATATAGAAAAGGAAGGCGAAAGGTAGAGAAAGAGGGAGAGATAGAGAGAGAGCGATATAGGGAGAAGTAGAGATATAGACGGAGAGGGAGAGGGAAATACATAATATAATGGGTGAGATGGAGAGGGAAAGAGATAGCGAGAAATTGAGAGTGAAGAGGGATATTAATGATAGAAAGATAGGAAAAGATATTGAGATATAAGGAGAGGGAAAGAGATAGAGGGAGAGATAGCAAGAGCGAAAGAGGGAGAAAGCTAGAGGAATAGGAAGACAGATGGAAAGAGAGCTAGAGAGGGAGATAGATAGAGAGAGA
This sequence comes from Hylaea fasciaria, assembly GCA_905147375.1. Taxonomy (NCBI): domain Eukaryota; kingdom Metazoa; phylum Arthropoda; class Insecta; order Lepidoptera; family Geometridae; genus Hylaea; species Hylaea fasciaria. The sequence continues at coordinate 7,769,074 of LR990211.1, read as the reverse complement.
AAGAGACGGATATATTCTTACCTAGCTGTTACCTGCGACATCAATTGATTTTCTAAACAGTTGACATTCTATATGAAAATGCGAACGAAGTATCAGCTAGTTTTTTATAAGCTTGGCTTTATCTACTTACTCTATCGCTGGTCTTTGACGTAAAGTGCCCCAGGGGGATTTCCTCAGGCGCACTTTTTGATCCGTAAGTGTAACGGATCCCCCCGGGGTCACATTTACTGCTGACCCGGTGAGGGCATTGTCGACGCCGGTGGAGTGCTGCGGTTGCCTAGACAGTTAAAAGGTCAAGGTCAATGTTATTCATATTTAATATATTTCAGTCATTTTCATATCAAAAAGGGGATAGTTTCACGTGGTGTTGGGTTGGTGGCGACGGATGGAGCAGACGGCTCATCTACTGACAAATGGCTGTAGATGAGCATCCTTCGTGCATTTTGAAATGCCAGTTCAGTGGCTCAGGGCGTTGGCTACCAACGCTCAATGCTCGTAAGCATACAGCTAATCTACAAATGTAATTACTTTTTAAAATATACTTAATCAGTAAAAATAAAGGGGATTTTGTCTTGGTGGGGATTGCAGGAAAAACAGGGATTGATGAGCGTCGGGAGTCGATGCTCGTCAATTGCAAACATGTACAAATTGTACAACTAAAAAGGATAAATTATTTTGTGGGAGTAATTTTGGCTTGGTGAAGATTTCAGGTAATAAACACCCAAAATAAAATAATAAAAGCGTTCCACTTTGGTAAGTACTGTAACCTTATTATTATTATTAAAAAGCCTACCCTTATTTTTTTACAACATGATAAAAACAAAAAAAAAATTAATAGGATGTTCGGCAGAATGTGTGCCATAGGGAATGGGGGGTCAGGTGTGACCATTTGCAACAATATGGCAATAGGAACAATCAACCTCCTCCAGCCTAACTGCTATTTATTAAGATTTTTAAAAGATTTTTTTTAAAGTTGGTCTTTCAACATTGTGCTGATTTTTTTTTAGCTAGTTATAAGCTTTCATTTATTCATGACACTTGTAACTCATCTTTTCACTATTTTATTCCTCATTATCTTACTTAAATGACAATTTTAGTGGAATAGTCATACATTACTGACACAAAAAAAAATGAGTTTATAGCTAGCTAAAAAAAAGTTAGGTCTGCATAAAGACAAACTTTAGGAAATTTAAAAATATATATAAAAAATCGTTAAAAAATAGCAGAGGCTTGGAGGTAGGCTGTAGGTAGATAGCGCCATATTATTGATGCAAATGGTCCCACCTGACCCCCCATACCCCATGGCACACGTTCTGCCGAACATGTGTATATAAGTGTGCAGGTACCCATAAGTATAAAACATAGCATTATCTTTCAATCCTATACTTTATTTTGGGTAGGTATAAAGATAGAAAATGATGCATGAAACACATAGAAGTCAAGTACGCGCTGGCGCCGTGTAGCCATTGTTACTGAGATTTTTTGGGTCTAGTTCGGAATTTGACGCTCTATTGGCTCTCGAAATCGAAGCTTTTATGGTACATAAATATTTATTAATTTTTCCTGCTTTTGGACTAAATACCAACACGCAAGGGACTTTTTCATTGCGATTGTGCGCGTTTAGGAGAACACAATTAGGTATGGCACTCACGAACACATTGATAAAAAAGTGGCTTCACTTTTGAGTGAGTGAGAGTACGCATGGAACTATCCTCTTCTGCGTTATTATTCTAAGGTATGAAAACAAAATGATAACATTCTTTCCGCTCACTGTACGTACCTCGGACCGCGGATATTTTCCACTATTTTTTGTAACCTGTTTGACTATTATTTAGACACTAAAATATCGTAAATATTGTATAAAAGATGTTCCTAGATATACCTACCTATACCTATTATCTGCTCACTAAAACATTTTTATAGGCAGTTTGTGCAAATTTCCATCGAAATGTACATAAAAATACCACACATATTATAATTACAATGAAATTGCACGTCTCAGAAGTTCAACACTTTTTTCACATAATTATTATATAGGTTGCAATATTTCAAAAACAAATATACGTAATATAAATAAACTACACTGTTTTCCTAACAATTGATATACTTAACATTACTTACTTTTGCCTTCTTTTAGCCATTTGTATGATAATTTCACTATGAGACCGGTTAACTGAGCTAAAAGCCGTCAAATTACAAATGGCCGGCACGAAGGAAGGAAAGCAAAGCAAGCGATCGAATGAAGCGAAGAGCGAAGCAAACCGGTCGCGGCGTCGCGTCGCCGGACTGTGCTGTTTGTGATTGGTCCGCCTCCGCATTAGTGATGGCAATGAATGCGATTTCGTATAATTTTCACAAACATGAATTCATGAGTCTTATAGCATGTGAATTGCTATTGCTATGATAGTTGCTAAAAAAATATGACGATAATTGACGATATAATTATGAATAGGTACCTGCGTATGATTTTTGTTAACGCAGCATTCATTCTTTAATATTAAACCAAATACCACGAAATCAAAGATAATAACGAAATAATTTCATATTCTCATGTTTAGTAGTTCGGACGACCCAGCTAATAATTAATCAATCACACGCATTCATTCGATATACGACCAACATCAAGGTGAGATTTGATGGCGACTGGGCCAAGCAGGAACAAATTGTATGACTTATATTCACAAAAATGCATAAATGTACATGACACTCCATTTTTGGACTACGTTAAACAATACTCAGACTTTCAAATCTGTATGCCGTACCGCGAAGTCTCTTGAGTAGAAAAATTACACGACAAAATTAAAACGACGTGTAAAATAATCAACGCTGCAACCGCCAAAATTAAATCTCGGGACAGTAAATTTGTCTTAAATATAAACCAAAAAATATTTTTTATAAATTGCTAAGTAGCCAATGCATTTAAACATTTTTTTAACAAAAATATCTATTGTTACTACCCAGTCGTTAGATTCATCCCCGGTTGAGGCTACTTCCTTACTACTAAATAATGTTGAAAGGTGTAACAATGTATTTAAATTCAGATATATATTAATGTCGACACAATTGTTAAGACTTTTAAATTGCTTAATATTAAAAACACCAAGGATCTTTTGGGAATATCAACAAAAATTTTAACTTGTATTATTAGTACAATTGCCCCATACTTGGTCATTATTTATCCAGAAAGTGGATATAAATGGAGTAAAGTCATCTGGGTCTCGCATTACGATGGGTGTCCGTCAAGGCTCAATTCTAGGGCCATTCGTGTTCTTGGTGTATATTAACGATGTTGCCTTTTTTGTAAAGAACTTATGTGATATTGTTTTGTTTGCTGATGTCACATCACTTATTTTTAAGATTTACAGAACTAAGAACAATTTTGACGATGTTAACAAAGCAATCAGGCTAGATCTAAAATGGTTCACGATAAATAATTTAGTGCTTAATTCTAAAAAAACTAAATGTGTCAAATTGTCGCTGCCCAATGTTAAAAGGGACAACACAAATTTATGTATTTTAATTAGTAATGACCCTTTAGACCAAGTAGAGTCAACTACAGTCCTGGGAATTAAAGTAGATTCAAAATTACAGTGGGGTCCTTACATAATATCATCTTTAACTGGAAGATTGAGCTCTGCAGCTTTTGCTGTATGTAAAATCAGACAGTTTACTGATGAAGCCACTGCAAGATTAGTATAATATTTTAGTTACTTTCACAAGATTATGTTGTGGCATTCTGTTGTGGGTTGGTGTGTTTAAAGCCGCAGATATCCAATCTGTGTTCGTGCTACAGTAGAGAGCAATTTGTTCTATATATAAAACCCGCAATTCTCTCCGGGAACCGTTTAAATACATCAGTATTCTTAGTGGCTTGCCGATACGTAAATATGAAAACTTATTGTATGTTCGGAAAATATTAACACCTTTGGTAAAAATAGTGACATGCACAATTTCAACACTAGAAATAAAAATAAAATCATGTACCTAACTAGATTTCGATTGCAGAAGGTTAATGGTTAGTTTATGGGGAACTGTATACGCTTTTATAGAAGAAATACCAGAAGGAATAGATCCATTATCCATGCAAAGGTTTAAAACTTTGCATCATCATCATCATCATCAGCTTATACTAGTCCACTGCTGGACATTGGCCTCCCCTAATGAGCGCCATAGCACCCTGTTTTTAGCTTGACGCATCCAGCATCTGCCTGCATTCTTTCGCAGATCGTCATCCCACTAGGCCGGAGGGCGTCCTACACTACATTTGCCGAGTCGCAGTCTCCACTCAAGAACATGTTTACCCCAGCGGTTATCGGTTCTTCGCAAGATATGGCCGGCCCACTGCCACTTCAGCGTGCTAATTGTTTGAGCTATGTCGGCAACTTTGGTTCTCTGTCGGATATATTCATTACGAATCCTATCCTTCAGAGAGACTCCAAGCATAGCTCTTTCCATAGCTCGCTGAACGACTTTACACTGGTGGACCAGCCTTACCGTGAGTGTCCATGTCTCAGTTCCGTAGGTCATGACGGGTAGGAGGCAAAAACTTTTATTAAGGTTAATCTCATCAAGAAGGCCTATTAATGAGGCCGTACCTAGTATAATTGAGTTGACATTTGTTTGCAACAATCACTGTGCAATGGCAGTACAATATAATGGTGACAGTGAAATCTGCTACAGATAGAAGGTAGACAACAGAGCTCCGGGACTTGTACATCGATAATGCGTGGTATTATTTAGATCAGCTTACCTGGAAAAATATATTTGGCAACGTAAATCTAGTAGGTACTTACATTGATTTGTTTAAACTTGCTTCCTCTTCTAGCCCAGACGTATCACCATTATCTTCTACTTCTGCTTTGATTTCTTCAAATTGTAGATTTTTAGAATACTGACAGTTGATACTATTCGAGTCCTCTTCCTCGAGTTTTATTTCACTGGTAGCTTCTTCAAATTGTAGAGTTTTGGAATACTGGTGGTCAATATTTATGTATGTTGCAACTTCCTCAACTTTCCCTTCCGTGATTACTTCTAATTTAAGCTTTAAATTATTGTAATCCTCGCGGTAGGCATCGTATCCACTTGCCTCTCCCTCGAGTTTTACTTGTGCTGTTCTATTTTCTCCCTCCATGCCTGTAGATACTATGTGCAAGTAGGACTAAAAACTGGTAGACTGGTGAAACTGCGTCGTTGCCGAACGTGGTATTTTAGATTATTTTAAGATTAAGCACAGAATGTGTATTTAACCCGTCAAGTTAGCACAAGTGTCGCACGTGTCAACCGGACAGACGCCCTGTACGTGAATGCAAGCAAAGAGATACAAATTACAAACGCTACGTGAATGAGTGAAAAATGCAAAGTATTGCCAGTGTCTCCAGATTATTATTTTTTTGTTTAATTATGGCTTCGCACGGTTTGTGCATATAGCCAGTGTCAAGTATTATAATAATAACGTAAGTATTTTTATTTTCACAATAGGAAAGTAATAGCTTTAAAGCAATCCTCGTGGTCAAGTAGTCAAGTCAATTATTTACATAGTCAAAGTCACGATTCAGTAAAGTGGTGGATGCTTTACTGAAACTTCCTGGGAGTTTTGGAAAAAATACGAAATGACACGTTTTTTGAGTTTATATCATTCGCTTACACTCGTGCACGTTAACGAACACTTAATGAGTTTTTCCGTTTTATTATAATGTTCCCGTGGGAATATCGGAATAAAATTATTTTACGCCCAGTGGTCTCAGCTATGTACTAGTGAAACTCCCGCAAAAATCGGTCCTGCCGTTTCGAAAATTACTAAATAGAACTAAGACACTGACAAAAAAAAAATAATTCTCCAAAAATTCCGCAAAATTTTTATTTTTCCCCAGAGTCAAAGTCAAAGTCAAATCATTTATTGTAAATAGGCAATAAAATCGCACTTTTACAAGTCAAACACTTCAATCTAATAAACAAATTAATAAAATCATAAAAGAAAACAAACTATAATTAATTGATTAGGTATGGTTTGAGTTTGAAAAAGGATGTTTCTCTTTCAAGTCCAGCACCCTTATTCACAAGTTTCGGAAACTATCGGATTCGATAAGTTTCCGATTAGATTCGAAATCGCGATTCACAAATCCGAAATCGATAACTTTTGACAGATCACAGCTGATCCTAATCGAAAACTCTTCCGACAGCTATTGAGTCACGGAAAGCCGTCTTTCTTGGAAAAGATTGAGGTATATACTTGAAGAAATAGTTATTTGCTATTTTATTGAAATTATATTAAGTATGTAGGTGCATATATTGTTTATACAAGGTGTAACAGCAAGGTGTAGTAATACTGAAACTATGCATACACATACTTATTTCGAAGTAGTCTGGAGGTACTATAAATCTGTAAGTAGGTAGGGTAATGAATTAAGACACGTCAAAGTTTACTGCAAAACTAACCATCGTTCAACCCTAGTTATCAGCTGGGCAATGTCAGTGAACGTCAAATCCGTCAAGACAAATTCATAAAAGTACTTAGGGTTCCGTTTGTTTTTTAAATAATGATTTTTACCGATTTGTACCGACCCGGACAGATGCAACCGGACAAAAGTATTCCTTGGCGGCTGATTGATATCTGGTCCGTGTAATGTACATACCAAAATTCTATTCTAAGGCGGTAAGTATCTGAAATGAATTTTAGAGGCTTTCAACTTTGTAACAATACTGAACCCTAAAATATTGTCGGCAAATTCAAAGACCGCGCGGTGCACCGCGGTCTCTTTGCGGCAGAAATAATTCAATGCCAGAAAATATTGTCGGCAAAATTCAAAGACCGTGGTGCACCGCGGTCTATTTGCGACAAAAATAATTCAATGCCAGTGACCCGCGTAACGTGACGTCATCCGTATCATGTTAGGGTTGTAATATTTAGTTATTTTGTGAATTTTAGTGAAAAAATCGATTATCGATTTCAGGTTTTAGTACCCTGGCAAATGATTCATCACCAGGTACACATACCCACATTTCAATATTACTACACCTTGCCGATACACCTTGTATATTGTTCATATTGGTTCACACAGCTACACACTGGTGTGAAGGGGCGTGATATTATAGTCGCGCTATTGCCCTGGGTGTGTTAGAAAGCTAGCAAATAATACAAAATGATGTAGGTATTGAGTAGGTAATGAAAGTTATATTAAATAAGTACCTAACATGAATAGTAATATGTACCTACTATTATTATAATAATGAATGATATCAAACACACAGCTTTACTTGATATTAGGTGGTAGGTAAGTAATAAGTACTACATTTCCGAACTCACTTTCTCAATGTAATTAGGTAGATACTAGGTACTAAATAAAAGGTATATGAGTTCACAGTAAATATTTATTTTGGTAATGAAACTGCATGAGCATTAAAATTATGGTAAGTACCTAATTATAATATATATTATTAACAAAACTTCAATGTTCATTTATGTTAAGTAAGTATAGGTATATTATTCATTTTAAATTAAACCATATCTATCACATATAAATAGTAATTGGCTGATGATAAAAAAAATTCTTTGAGTAAGTACTACCTATCTAAATTATTCTCGGTGGCTTTAGGTATGTGAACAGGCGCCAAGCCACCCACCGCTTAACGCCTGGTCGGATACTGTCAGAGATTATCGATTCCCCACGCTCCCCTCACTTTGGCACCATAACACCATATCTCCGTGCAGCCCTGTCCTGAGTCCCGGTTAGTTGGCTTCTCCGGCTGGATCCCCGAAGATAGCTTCGCCGTCAGTAGTGTGCCGGGTCTCCTCCTCCAGGGTGGTGAGGGGTAAAATGACTACACCCGTCGCTCCATAATAACGTAGTAGTAGTCGTTTATTTATAAATTAACTTAGCTTATATACAATCTTACGCGCGCCTACTCAGCAGTTCTTTCAAAGAATCTACGTGACCTACGTGACGCTATTCGATTTAGGCTGGTTCCGTGTTTACTGCTTGAATCTGGGCTGGCGCCATGCGAAGGCCATGTTCATGCGTGAACAGTATGTGACAGCAATTGGATAATTATATTATATTTATTGGCCTGCTACCCAGGAAGCACACATGACGCCTTCATTTGAAGGAGTAGGCTGTTAAGAAATAAGATGAAGGGGTTTACGGAGGCAACATCTTGCTGTCTTGGTTTCTAAACACTATTAACTCCAAGGGATCTTGCACGTCTGGCACGGATTTGTGACAGTTGCAGACTAGTGAAGTTACCTGGAACAATTCATAATAATATATTAACTTGTTGTAAGTAATAACAATATTTCATTTTTTAGGTGATTCAGGGTACCCCTTGGACCCAAGTATTTTCACACCAATACTGGCGAGCCAAACAGCCCAGAGGCACACTACACAGAGTTGCACATTCAGTCCCACAATTGTATCTAGCATTGTTTAAGGGTTTTGAACGCTTTAGATAATAAGCATCACATGCTGGAATATACCTCAACAAAGCTCTAAATGCTGACACTGAGAACTAGCAAAACTTATGCAACAAAGTGTTCATAGTTAAGAAATAAGACTGTATGCAATAAATAGATTAAGTATGTTTAAAAAGATTGTAACATAAAAGTAATACATCATATTATTATTTTCCCGATCCAATCATTCCAACCAAAAAAAGTAACGAGGAAAACTTTACCGTACCTACTTAGTTCTGGCAAATTTCCCAAGTCTCTAGCGATTTCACGCAACTCGGAGGCTTTTAATGTAAACCTACAGCCACTTGCTCAATAGCTTCTACCTTCTCCTCTCGGGCCACTTGCAAGCCTCCTGTAAATATAATAAAACATAATGTATTAAAACTAAGTTATTGTAAGTTGCTGATGGCCAATCACCATTATTATCTGTCTTCGATTTTATTACTACAGTACCTATACTAAGTAGAAAAAACAATGAGCTCTCAAAATTACCTACGATAGCAAAACTGAAATACTTAAGAGTTTATACAACAAGTTACATGTTAACTGAGACCACATAATTATTTATACTAAACAAATCAATAGAACTTTATTTACCTCCAAAGGATTTGTAAACAAGAATATATGGGTGACATAATCATTGAGGTATAATACTTACCTATGTACGTACAGTTAATTTGGATATATTATACTCACTATGCTCATCTTATTTACGCGCGAAGTTCTTCCAACAAGACAAAACAAAAGTTGAAGTGTCTCAAGACGCCTCACAGTTCACAAACAAAACAAGTCGCATAGAAATACGATACATCCAAGCCCAGCTTCTTTTAGTTCAAGTTTGTGACAATTTGACATCTATTGACATGACATTTACAAAGCGAATTTACACTACAAACAAATCTTATAAAATTATTTGTTTCTTTCGTTAAACGCTGATTTTAAAATATGTAATACATGTTTAAAAATTTGCATACACATAATATTGTAAGTCTGCATATAATATTGTTGTGAAATTATGGGATTCATAGTTTTTATTAACAACTAAAATAATTCTACCAAGATAATTACTTTCTACCATACCGTTTAGTCTTCGTAAACGCACAACTAACGTCAAACTACATAGAACAACAAGAGTTTCCTTAATTACCGGTATTGTCTATGTTTCAGACACGGCAATCTTTCGGAAACGCCTGTCGATCGGATCTTCTCGGATCTCTGAATCGCATATTTCGAATGCGTCGGATCGGATATGAATTCTGCTTTTTCGGAATCGATAGCTTTCCGAGATTTGTGAATAGGCCTACAGGATTGAATCTCAGACAGGAAAAGGAAACTCCGTTTGATTCTACCAGTGCTTCGGAATACGCCCGTTAGAGAAGACAGCAATATGGGGAAATACCCCCAATCTGGAGACACTGAGTATTGCAAAGACTAGAGTCATCAACTCTATCCTCAAATAGCTCATTGCTTCAACAACCAACTCTATCCCTTCCTTTGGCAACACTCACGGTCACAGATTATGGATAATATCTGAATATCATAGAGAAGCAAAGCAAACTTTTCAATCATTTTTTTTGTTTTAGTTATGACTTCGCACGGTTTGTGCATTTAGCCAGTGTCAAGTATATCGACGCTTGAAAGGCAAAACTTACTAAGCGCCATAGAGCAAATTTTACAGGAGAGTGATTTAAAGTTCTAAATTTTAGAAAAAAAATCGTATAATCTCACGTAATTGTTGGATTTAAAAGATTTTAACAGACATAATAATATTTTTTTAATAGCTATCCACCATATTAATAGCAGTCACCTAACACTGATATAGATAGTAGTTTATGTCGCTTAGATAAAATTTACCTTATTTCATAAACAGGTAAAATTATCTAAGTTACCACTGAAAGGTTTGCAGTAACAAGTAAAAGTAAACAACGTCACACAGTTTGGAATTTCGATACAGGAATATGTATCTAACACGATGTTATCGTTTATAATAAATCAGGTCAATTTATCTTAATATTATGAAATGTGATTTTTATCTGAAGAAAATATGTCTTAGTCAAAGAAATTACTCTAAACCACCCTCCGGAACTGATAATGATTTAACCAAAATATTCAAAATTATATTCACTTGCGGAAATAAATGACATAATTATCTTTTAATTGTATTAAAAACCTTTATTAATAATTAAAAACTGAATTCAAACGTAAAATCCCTCGACAAAAAATATCATTTAAAAAGTAAAAAAATACAAATAGTGTATTTTGGCCCTATTTTTATTTGACAAACGCGTCACGTCTCGAGACCGGGGTATTTTATACTACTCCTATGTTAGATGTACTACAAAGATGGGCAGAGAGCATTTCAACAAACTGCATGTACTCGTAGACCTATCAGTGGATATTACCACTCCTATATCGTTAGATGTACTACAAAGATGGGCAGAGAGCATTTCAACAAACTGCTTAATGTAGACCTATCAGCTGATATTAATTTCATAGACTAATTGCCAGGAAATCCGCGAGTTGAAACTCTTGATGAACCTCTGGCGCTGGAAGAGGTGGTTAATGCCATCAAGGCCCAACATGATAAAAGGGCGGTTGGTATTGACAATATCCCTGAAACTGAAACAAAGGAGATCGAGTAGACTGTAACTCGTACAGGGGCATAATATCGCTACTCTCAACCGCTGGATTTTTTTTGCCAGAGTGCTTCTCATCCGGCTCACTCAAATGTCCGAGGCTCTTCTACCCGAGACCCAATTTGAATTTTGCCCTAGTAAAGGTACCTGCGAAGCAATGTTCTCGTTACGACAAATCCAGGAAAAATCAGAGAACAAGAACAACCACCTCTTTTTCCGTTTGTTGACCTGGAAAAGGCCTTTGACAGCGTACATCGAGAGGCACTGTGGGTAGTCATGGCAAAACTAAGATGTACGGATAAGTTCCTCACAATGCTAAGGCTTTTTCTTTACATGATGTATGACATGAGGTGCTGTGTGGCTGTGAATGGTGAGCAATCGGAATAGTTCACAGTAACTTGTGGGGCTAACCAAGGTTGTGTGCTGGCGCCTACTTACGCGTCAGATCGTGTATCCCTAAATGTGCAACTAGGCGGTGAAGTTGTGAAGTAGGTAGAGATGTTTAAAAATCTAGGGAGTACAAAAATAGCCACAGATTGATGCGGAGATCAACAGCAGAATTGGTGCTTCATCAGTTATTTTCGGAAAACTTCGGGTCAGGGTATTCCGATCCCATGACATTAAACTTAGCACCAAAGTCAAAGTGTACATGGCTATTTGTTCTACCAAATTTTTTGTATACCTCTGAGACGTGGTGCTTATACCGCCGTCAGATACGCACGCTCGATCGATTCAATCTCAAGTGCCTCCGCGACATTTTGAACATCAAATGGTCGAATTATGTCAGGAATACAGAGGTGCTACAACGAGCTAATATCTGTGGAATGGGAGGCCTACCTGGTCACCATCTGCGATGGTGTAGGTAGGCATGAATCTCGGATGCCCAATGAGAGAGTGGTTAAAACGCATTTTCTTTTCTGAGCTCCAGGATGGCAAGTGGAAATGCGGTGGGCAGTTCCTCAGGTACAAGGACGTTCAGAAAAGACATGTGAACAAATGCAATATTGAACCCTCTCATTGGGAATCACTAGCAGAGAACTGTCTTGAGTGGTGGTGGTGAAGCGTAATGTTTACGCATTTGAAAACGAGAGAAGGTGTGAACTAGACGAGATACGAGACCAGCTGCTAACAATGAGACCGCACTCACACCTGCAATTTAATTACGTGAACGGTGCTCTAACTTGTGCCCATTGTGCTCGTGTATTTACCGCTAAAACAGGGATTATAAGTCATATGAGAGCTATAAACATCGAAAAAACAGAAACAGTAACATAAGTCGCCGTTACTGAAAGCGGCATGGATGACTATTATTATTATATTGTCACCAAGCTTTCCTTCAATTTTATATATTTTTCATTATTTGGTCTCCTGACGCGATCGCAACGCTTTTGTCAAATCAAAATAGGGCCAACGAACATTATTTGTTATTTTTTTTACTTTTTAAACGATAATTTGTGTCGAGGCTTTCTATTGTTTTTATTTAATTTAACTTGTTCTATGTAATAATACATTTAGTTCCTATCTCAATTATTAGATCAAAATATATTAGTAACCATCTACCAAACACGTCATACTCATTGCGACCATTCTTATGAGCCCAAACGGAGACGATTTGAGACGAACGTCCTTACTAAGCGACGCCCGGCGGCCGAATTTCATTCTGCCGATGTTCGGCACGCGATATTTGCGCATAGTCATGCGACGTATTTTGAACTCACGCAGTTCCTAAGCGACGAGAAATTACATTTTTTGCACGAGTAATATTATGGAGCGCCATACTTTACCACCTAAATAAGCTGAGTAAAATTATCTAACCGACATTATTATTAGAAAAAGTTCTCAAGTAAAAATATCCAAGTATGAAATAGCAATATTATGTTAAACAAGTAAAAGTATCTAAGCTTCAATATTTTTCCACTTTGTATCAGGTAAAATTATACAAAAGACACTGTTACCAAATAATATTATCAGGTTATAATGTATAACCATACAAATCACAATTACTTTGGGTGGGTACAATACACTAAGTGTTTCCAAAGGGAAATCTCAAAACAAGTAAAAATATATAAATGCAAACAAATGAAAAAGTAAATACACGAAAAACCGACTAAGTTCATATTTCAAATTAGTAAATTGGCATAAGTGCTAAATATCCTTAAATGCACTTTTTTTTCAGTCGGTTAGTAAGCACAAGTTAGGCGATTTGATGGAAATCACACACTATCTAAGCGACAAAAAACTCGTCGTAGAGCGATGAAATCTAGACTAAACGACGCAAAAAAATCCAACGATTCGAATGGTATATATAACTCATTTTACGTATTTCTGTCGCTTAGGAAGTTTTGCCTTTCAAGCGTCGATATTATGTATTTCTTATTTTCACATTAGTAATAATTCATAATTCATAGCATTAAAGCAATCCGCGTAGTCAAGTTAATTATTTACATAGTCAAAGTCACGATTCAGTAAAGTAGTGGATGTTTTACTGAAACTTCCTGGGAGTTATAGGAAAAATTCGAAATTACGTTTTTAGGGTTTATATCATTTGCCCACGCGCGTACACGTTAACGAACACTCAATGACTAAGATTCCACCAATATTAAAATATATAAAATATAAATATTAAAAAAAAAACGATTTTTTGTAATACAATGCATTTATTCTCAGCTATTTAGCAACAAGTTTCTTCCTCTTCTTCTGACCTTCATTTGAGACTATCGTTTTAAGATTTTCAGCTTTCCTCTTTATCTTGGTAACCTTTCCGATGACGTTCTTGAACCTGTCGTCTCTCTTCATGAGAGATTTGTTGACTTGCTTCAGGCCTCGCTTGATGGTGGCATCGATGTCTAGTTCGTCGGTCCCGGCCGAGAGCAGGCGACCGTCGGCGTGGTCGGCGTCTGAGCTCTTGATCTGAGACTGTATCTCTTTAATTTTAGCTAGCTTAGCCTTTTTGGCAGCTTTGATCCGTTTGCGTCGCATTTCCTCGAGCCTGTTAGCAAAGGGTGGTTTATTAAAGTTACTTACGGTTTACAACTGAATGATAAGTAGTTGAGCGTTCACAGCTGCTGATAAGTGCTAAATCTACAAACATTGTAAATCCACCTAGAAATATGCGATGCAATATCTAATTCTACACGCTGCTTAAGTCTGCACGATGAAATAATTTTATTGCATTTGACCATTATCTCACTTGATCTTAAGTGACGATGTGACCGAAGGAGGTAAACGTGCTCAGTCTAGACTGGGACTAGCTCTCAAGGACCGCTGCCGGAACACCTCGATATCGATTCGGGGACATTATTTCTACACATTTTATGGTGGCTAGTGGGAGTAGCGGGCACTTCAGTACCCTACCATGAAAGTTTTAACGATTGTGTTGATTGCCCGACTCACCCCTCCTGCATGACGTCCGGGTCGACCCCGGCCTGCAGCCAGCGCTTGATCCTGTAGTTGTTCCTCCTCAGTTCGAACTCCTCGTTGTCCAGCTGCGCCTCCTGCTCGCGGCGGGTCACGGACACCGTCGTGAACACCTTCACTGCTTCGTCGTCTGTGGACAGAGCATATTATTATAAGTAATCCGTTTGCTATGATACCACATGATGTGGAATGCGCCAGTAGCTGAATATGCTTCGGCAGATGTCAGGGTATCAGTCTAGCAGAGACTAATCCAGGTTGATAAGCGCTGAGAAAAAAATATTATGAGAGAAAAATACCATTGCTACTCAAAAGCAAGGTAATCGTGCGGAGGTGGACTAAAAAGTGTAAGAGACATCAAGTCTATAATGAGACTGGCTGAGACTGGCTCTCAAGGACTACTGTTGGTAAACCCCGATATTCCTAACTCACCGCTAATCTTCCTCTTTGAACATGTCTTAAAGCAATCACGTGTTATCGTAATACTAGCGGCGCCCCGCGGTTTCACCCGCGTTACACGTAAAACACCTATAGGTAGCTATTTGAAAGGTTTGTGCATATTATTGTGTCATCATAGTTAGCATCCGAGTACTGGGGCGACAGTAGGTATGTACATTAGTTAGCTAAGTCCTAACGTACCTAAAATGAAACAGTATGAAAGCCGCATATAAGTTAGGATGAAACCGAGATCGTGGGACAAAGTTAAAAGTACCTAATCTTACTACAACAATGTGATTTAGTGTGTGTGTTTGTATGTTTGTGAGTCACATAATTATGTAATAATCTTATCTATGATATATGCCACCACCTCTATGTCTTTCCCTCTCCTTCTATTTCTACATCTTTCCCTCTCCCTCTATCTCTATATATTTCCCTCTCCCTCTTTCGATGTCTCTCCCTCTACTTTTATATACTTCCGTCACAATCTATCTCTTTCCCTCTCTCTCTCTCTATATCTCTCTCTTCCTAGATCTCTCTCTATTTCACACTCACTCTGTCTCTCCCTCTCACGCTCTCTCGCTCCCTTTATCTCCTTTCCTCTTCCTTTCTCTCTCCCTCTCCCTCTTTCGATCGGTCTTCCTCTATTTCTATATGTACCCTCTCAATATATCTCTCTCCCTCTCTCACTCTCTCTCTATCTCTCTCTCTTCCTTTATATGTCTCACTCACTCTATCTCTCCCCGCCACTCTCTCACTCTCCCTTTTCCTCCTTCCCTCTCCCGTTATCTCTCTATCTATATACTTCTCCCTCTATCTCTCTCCCTCTCCCTCTACCTCTCTCTTTATCTTGTATCCATTCTTATCTATCCCCTTGCCAAATTGCGTTACGATCTGTTCAGCCGTTTATTGTGGTCCGTAGGGGGTGCATCTAAATAATACCTCATAATTTCCACCCCTTGATTTGCCCCCTTTAGGGATGATTTAGGGAAAAAGCTGAACCCCGTATTTCTTTATTTCTTACCAAAAGCCTTAATATAAATATTTCAGATTCCTAACTTGAAGAATTATTAATTACCCATACAAACTTTCAACCCTTATTTCATCCCCTTCGATAATATTTTTTGAGACAAAAGATAGCCTATGTCCGTCTCGTAGGTCCAATATCCCTATACCAAATTTCATCGAAATCGGTCCAGCCGTTTGAGCGTGAAGAGCTAACAAACATACACACAACACACACTCACAAACTTTCGGCTTTATAATATTAGTAAGATATATAAATTACGCGTCACGTGGTTTGTCCGCGATGGACTCCTAAACTACTTAACCGATTTCAATAAAATTTGCACACCATGTGCAGTTTAGTCTAACTTGAAAGATAGGATAGCTTACATCTCAATTTATAATCGCAATAACAAAAACCTTAGCCACCAGCAACGCGTGGCCGTGTCTGTTAGTGTTTATGATGAGATATCCTACCATCGATCTTGTACTCCGTGAGCTTAGTATTGATCCTGGCCTCGATCTCGCCGAGTCGCAGGATGTCGTACGGAGTGATGAGCGACACCGCCATGCCGCTGCGGCCCGCGCGCGCCGTCCGCCCCACCCTGGTAGACAACAATCATACAATCATACATTTATAATTATACACTTCGATCAAATATCATTTATGTAGATACACAATTACACAGTATCTATGAAAATCAATGCGGGTTAAGCCGGTATTGTTTCATTCAATAATGAACCTTAACGCGCTGCAATAGCGTTGTAAAACATTTTCAAAACAAGGCATATGCAGTGTGAGCGTTGTCAAAACAAGGCATATTACGGCCATTTTGGAGCGGCGATCGAGGATCCATAGCATTACACTTATACTGACATTTAAAGTGACTGGCTGCGCCCCGCGGTATTACCCGCTGTTTTCGGAGTAAAAAGTAGCCTATGTGTTAATCCAGGGTGTTGGCTACCTCCATACCAAATTTCATCAAAATTAGTCTAGCCGTTTGAGCACAAAGAAGTCACAAACATACAAACACAAACTTTCGCCTTTATTAGTATAGTAGTAGGAGTATGAATCACGCCGCCGACAACTAAACTACCCTAAAATACCAGTAACTTTTTCTGTCTCACCAAAGACTGTCTGGAAAAAGTCGCTTTAAACTTACACCGCCCATTGTACTACCTTCTTTAGTCGTTTTCATCTCCAATAAAGATATTCCTATCCTATTCTATGATTGGAGTTTCGTTTCAACTTCACAGTCTTCAGGGGCCGTATTATGATCTCTTAATCCCAGTTCAGTTTACGCCGTAAATTGAACTGCCTGGCTATTTCGTATTATGACCTCTGAATGCCACCCAATAGCGTCACGTGCCCGTCAAACCTACTTCTGACCTAATAACTTGGCAATTTCCATTATAGATTTTGAATTTGACATAATGTAGGCCATAATTCGAAACAGAACAATTCAGTTTACGGCCGCAAAAAGAATTGTCTGGAACTTGACTGGTTTTAAATAAGCTCGTAATACGCCCCCTGTTGTAATCCCACCTGTGAATGTACTCCTTGGGTTCCAGTGGCAGCTTGTGGTTGACCACGAGGTCCACGGTGGGGATGTCGAGTCCCCGCGCCGCCACGTCGGTCGCCACCAGCGTGCACCTGAGGGCAATTTCTTTTATCAACAAAATAAAGGGGTTGGCGCTATTCGTGAATATGCCGCTCTGTGGGGCCGACAGTGCATGTCATCGCTACATAACGATCGCTAAATCCGTAGCAGTTAAACGCGGTGCAGTAATGATATTTTTATAAATATAAGTCTAGATAAGTATAAGTCTAGGCTATAAATAAGTATAGCTATACAAATAAAATAAAATAAAATATATAAAATTAATATATAAATAAGTATAGGCCATAAGTAAGTATAAATAAGTCGATAAATGTAAGTTTAGGCAAATTTGGTAGACAAGATCCAATCAATTTCATTATTTTTTGACAACCTTATCTCACAAATTTGTCCCACGATCGCGGTTTCATCCTAACTTATAATTATGTAGTTTTCATACTGTTTCTCACCTTTGGTACGTTAGAACTTAGCGACATAATTCAGTAGCTAAACAATGTACAGACTGTCCCCCGGTCCCCCCTGGTGATTCTTTCAACAAATATATTTTTAATCACGCTTTAAATACGCTTTATTTACGCATACTTTTACATGTATACCTATACCTGGTAGATCCAACGCACTATGTGGACACGCACAGGGTGGACACTGTGGTACAAATGGCTGAATCTTTTTCTTTTTCTTTTTTTTGTCAATAAAACGTGGCCCCACACTAGGATTGCTCCTGTATCGTGGGTACCGCTTACAGACATATAATTTCACAAACACATCATACCCGGATCATCATCATATAATCGGACAAAAGACAAGCGAAACTGTGTATGCGAAGCATTGGTGCTCAACAGGTCACCTGCCACACTCTAAATGTTAAAGACCCGATCATCTAAGAAATTAAGTACCTCTTCTTCTATTGTACTTAATAGGTATTCTATGGTGCTGTGAATATTAGTGGTCCGGGCACATCGCATGCATCAATATAATATGATATACATAATGAAAATAATCCACACTGGCACAAGTCCACTATCACACGGTTCACAAGGTCCACCTGAGGTTACTGCGGAACTGCGCGAGCGCCGCCGCGCGCTCCCGCTGCCGCATGAACCCGTGCAGGCACACGTTGGCCATCGATATCGCGTTCAACATCATGGAGATGACTTGGCATTCTCTGGAGATAAATACAAATAATGGGTTAACATAAATTCAATATTACCAGATTAGATAATCTAAGTTTAAATAGATTTCGCATCACGTTGTTTGTCCGCGATGGACTCCCTAAACTACTGAATGATGATGCAAATTTGATTAAAATCGGGTGATTTTAATCAAATTTGCACACCGTGTGCAGTTTGGTCTGACTTGAAAGAATGTAAGCTATCTTCTAAGGATGTAAGCTATCCTATCTCAAATTTATAGTTGCAATAACAAAAACTTTAGCCACAGCAACATGTGGCCGTGTCTGCTAGTAGTATGGTATTGGGTAGAGAACGGAAGAAATGGTGTGGGTGGAAAAATACAAATCTCAACCTCCCAGGTGCCATACAGTTTCATCAAAAGCTTACACATAATAAAATAAATGATTTAAAATAGAGATGTACTAAAGAACTAAAAATCGAGCACCTATACTCAAGCAAGCAGGAATACATTTTTAAGTTGTTATTTTGCAAATTTCCTTCTTTTGACAATACAATATTATGTGACGGAGTGGGAAGGAAGACAATGGAGCACCCTGTGACTAGTTCAAGCTTGTAGTTATAGGCTAGGCAAAATTGTGATCAAATCCCCAAAAATTTTCCAGTATACATTGAGCCAATAATGAGACTAATGATCATACTTTTTAGTATCCGTGAAGACGATGACATGGGAGCTAGGCTTGGCTTCTCTGTACTTGCGCAGGGTCTGGACTAGGTACACGTCGCGGGCGTACGCCGGAGACACCACATAGCGCTGGTCTAGAGTCGACACTGTCAATGTTGGATCCGACTCTGTCCAAATGTGGAGTTTCTGTTGGATGTACATAATATGTTTCAATGACTGTCACAGCCGACGTGTACAACTTGTTTATTAGTTATGGCAAAAGAAAGTTGAACCACTACACTGGTATCATACAAAGGCAAAGTTTGTGCGAGTTTGTAGGTAATCTCCTCCTGCTGATCTGTAGGCCTATTCACAAATCTCGGAAAGCTATCGATTCCGAAAAAGCAGAATTCATATCCGATCCGACGCATTCGAAATATGCGATTCAGAGATCCGAGAAGATCCGATCGACAGGCGTTTCCGAAAGATTGCCGTGTCTGAAACATAGACAATACCGGTAATTAAGGAAACTCTTGTTGTTCTATGTAGTTTGACGTTAGTTGTGCGTTTACGAAGACTAAACGGTATGGTAGAAAGTAATTATCTTGGTAGAATTATTTTAGTTGTTAATAAAAACTATGAATCCCATAATTTCACAACAATATTATATGCAGACTTACAATATTATGTGTATGCAAATTTTTAAACATGTATTACATATTTTAAAATCAGCGTTTAACGAAAGAAACAAATAATTTTATAAGATTTGTTTGTAGTGTAAATTCGCTTTGTAAATGTCATGTCAATAGATGTCAAATTGTCACAAACTTGAACTAAAAGAAGCTGGGCTTGGATGTATCGTATTTCTATGCGACTTGTTTTGTTTGTGAACTGTGAGGCGTCTTGAGACACTTCAACTTTTGTTTTGTCTTGTTGGAAGAACTTCGCGCGTAAATAAGATGAGCATAGTGAGTATAATATATCCAAATTAACTGTACGTACATAGGTAAGTATTATACCTCAATGATTATGTCACCCATATATTCTTGTTTACAAATCCTTTGGAGGTAAATAAAGTTCTATTGATTTGTTTAGTATAAATAATTATGTGGTCTCAGTTAACATGTAACTTGTTGTATAAACTCTTAAGTATTTCAGTTTTGCTATCGTAGGTAATTTTGAGAGCTCATTGTTTTTTCTACTTAGTATAGGTACTGTAGTAATAAAATCGAAGACAGATAATAATGGTGATTGGCCATCAGCAACTTACAATAACTTAGTTTTAATACATTATGTTTTATTATATTTACAGGAGGCTTGCAAGTGGCCCGAGAGGAGAAGGTAGAAGCTATTGAGCAAGTGGCTGTAGGTTTACATTAAAAGCCTCCGAGTTGCGTGAAATCGCTAGAGACTTGGGAAATTTGCCAGAACTAAGTAGGTACGGTAAAGTTTTCCTCGTTACTTTTTTTGGTTGGAATGATTGGATCGGGAAAATAATAATATGATGTATTACTTTTATGTTACAATCTTTTTAAACATACTTAATCTATTTATTGCATACAGTCTTATTTCTTAACTATGAACACTTGTTGCATAAGTTTTGCTAGTTCTCAGTGTCAGCATTTAGAGCTTTGTTGAGGTATATTCCAGCATGTGATGCTTATTATCTAAAGCGTTCAAAACCCTTAAACAATGCTAGATACAATTGTGGGACTGAATGTGCAACTCTGTGTAGTGTGCCTCTGGGCTGTTTGGCTCGCCAGTATTGGTGTGAAAATACTTGGGTCCAAGGGGTACCCTGAATCACCTAAAAAATGAAATATTGTTATTACTTACAACAAGTTAATATATTATTATGAATTGTTCCAGGTAATTTCACTAGTCTGCAACTGTCACAAATCCGTGCCAGACGTGCAAGATCCCTTGGAGTTAATAGTGTTTAGAAACCAAGACAGCAAGATGTTGCCTCCGTAAATCCCTTCATCTTATTTCTTAACAGCCTACTCCTTCAAATGAAGGCGTCATGTGTGCTTCCTGGGTAGCAGGCCAATAAATATAATATAATTATCCAATTGCTGTCACATACCTAAAGCCACAGAGAATAATTTAGATAGGTAGTACTTACTCAAAGAATTTTTTTTATCATCAGCCAATTACTATTTATATGTGATAGATATGGTTTAATTTAAAATGAATAATATACCTATACTTACTTAACATAAATGAACATTGAAGTTTTGTTAATAATATATATTATAATTAGGTACTTACCATAATTTTAATGCTCATGCAGTTTCATTACCTAAATAAATATTTACTGTGAACTCATATACCTTTTATTTAGTACCTAGTATCTACCTAATTACATTGAGAAAGTGAGTTCGGAAATGTAGTACTTATTACTTACCTACCACCTAATATCAAGTAAAGCTGTGTGTTTGATATCATTCATTATTATAATAATAGTAGGTACATATTACTATTTATGTTAGGTACTTATTTAATATAACTTTCATTACCTACTCAATACCTACATCATTTTGTATTATTTGCTAGCTTTCTAACACACCCAGGGCAATAGCGCGACTATAATATCACGCCCCTTCACACCAGTGTGTAGCTGTGTGAACCAATATGAACAATATATAAACAATATATGCACCTACATACTTAATATAATTTCAATAAAATAGCAAATAACTATTTCTTCAAGTATATACCTCAATCTTTTCCAACACAGACCAAGTAGCCAAGTAGTAGTTAGGAACAGACAGGAATCTCAGTACAACCAATAACAGCATGGTAATTTAGAGTATGACGTTTAGTTTTTTTTTAAATTATCATCACTCTACAACACAGACTACAATCTTTTTATCGACCTGTCTATGACAACGGCTACTAGCACAGACTATATTGTCTGGTTTTTTTTTTATTTTTGGCTACTTTGCAGTTTGCACAATGTGCCCTAGGGGGAATATCCTAATAGACTTTTAAAGTACAATAATTATGTAGGAAAATAAAACTACAACTGTGTTATTTATTCAGTCTTTTATTTTTCAATTTTTTTTGATATTTTTTCAATGCTTTTTCTCGCATATTTGGTAATTGTTTACTAACTAAACGTATAATGTATAATGCGAAGGCGAGAGGAAACGCTTACAAATCTCTTCTCAAAATGCTTGTGACACACATACAACTTAAGTAGCTCCTTTGAGCTGAGCTCCTTCAATCTAGCACAATTAATATTCTCCACCCACTTGAGTCCTATCTCGGTCTTTGGAAAACGGTGTAACCTAACACTGATCCGGTTGCTTTCACAATGTGGAACACAACAAGTATTCTTCATGGCGAAGAGTACGCACTGCAGCCGCCGCGTATCACAATTTTGGACGTGAGAGGATAAGCACGAAGATATAAATACCTCGACGTAACTTCACTCGATCAAATCCAAAACTGCAATGTCGTTTGGAGTTTGAAATTGGCTGACAATGACGGAAAAATTGTCAAATAACATAATGTAATTGACAGCCAGATATATATAATAGCGTCATCACAGGGGGGTATGAAACAAGGTGAAGAGGGTGAGGAATATGTCAAATTCTAAATTACCGTCTTGTCTATGGTACAAAATAGTTTTGTTCTAAGATACACTGCCATGTTTTCCAAGAAAGACGGCTTTCCGTGACTCAATAGCTGTCGGAAGAGTTTTCGATTAGGATCAGCTGTGATCTGTCAAAAGTTATCGATTTCGGATTTGTGAATCGCGATTTCGAATCTAATCGGAAACTTATCGAATCCGATAGTTTCCGAAACTTGTGAATAAGGGTGCTGATTCGGAAATTTAATTCACTTATCGGAAGCTACAGTATTCCTGAGTGTTATTAGTGTTATCATGATATACACTCAAGGTTAACGCTAATTATGTTATATGTGTTATGCCAGCACCTAAAATACATGTAAGTATATAACATTTTATCAAAATCTATTCAGCCACTATAGGTAAATAGGTGATATATTTGCACATTTCTAATCTATACTAATATTATAAAGAGGAAAACTTTGTTTGTTTGGTTGTAATGAATAGGCTCCGAAACTACTGAACCGATTTGAAAAATTCTTTCACTGTTGGGAAACTATGCTATCCCCAGTACACATAGGCTACCTTTTATCCCGTAAAAATTAATGGTTCCCGCGGGATAGTAGTTAACGCGGGTGAAACCGCGAGGTGCTTCTAGTTTCTAATATAAAATTAAGAATACTTACATCTTTGTTCAACTGAATTAATTTGGATTCCCTAAGATCTTCTGTGATTGTGGCAGAGAACAGCAAATTCTGACGTTTAGCGGGAAGCGCACTGAATATGGTCTCCAGGTCCTCTTGGAATGATTCACTGAATAATCTGAAATATTATAGTGATACAATCATCAATCAATAAAGTCATGATGCTAAGCCAAGAGACTGGCAGAATTTAAATAGGACAAGCTGATTTTCAAGTTCTGCAGTGAGTTCCAGTACTCAATCAAGCATAGACCCTAGGCATAACCCTCTATATAACGGTAGACTTTGTAGAAATAAGAAGTATAATATACCTGTCCGCTTCATCCAAAACCAAATACTTTATCTTCTTCAATGTAAAAGTATCGCAGCCGGTAATGTGGTCAGCCAGCCGGCCTGGCATGGCGACCACTATATGTGGTCTCTTGGCTAGTTTCAGGGACTCCTCGAGCTGGTCTGAGCCACCGGTGACGATGCACACTCGGAGCTTGAGTGGTTGTCCGAGAATACTAAACTGGTCTGCTATCTACAATTATATCAATTCATGTTAAGTCACATACTTTTTGTTTCCCAATCTATAATCTGTGAGTTTTCAAGGTGAGCGTGAATCGGAATGTTCTAGGCAAGCATGCTCACTGTTGACTATGTTGTCATATCATTAGATGACTGTAGTCATGTGCTTGCAAAGTCCCAATTTAAAAAACAATATAGGTACACACAATCACTGTAGTATTACTGTAAAGTCAGTTACCTGGTAAGCCAATTCGTGGGTAGGAGTTAACACCAAAGCAAATATACCATAAGGGTCCTCTGCCAAACTTTGCAGTATCGGTAGCGCAAACGCAAAGGTCTTGCCGGAACCAGTCTTCGCTGCACCAATGCAGTCATGTCCAGATAAGATCTGTGGTATGCAGCCTCTTTGGATAGGGGTTGGAGTTTTAACACCTACAGGTGAAAAAACAATGCATTAGTAAAATATTGAGAGCATAGAATAATAGGTACCTACCTAAACATCTATCACTTGTTACAACCTAAGTGAATATGTATAATGGTGAAAATTCCAGCTTTTAATTTTTTACCTAATTCAATAATAATTATACAAACCCAGACTAAATAGTTGTTTGATGAGCCAAGTTTTCACTCCTAATTCTGCAAATTCCTTGCCTTCATTTGGATCCATTTTGTAGCTTCACTGTTTGTTGGGCCCACAATCATAAATAATTGCTAGATAACACCTAATCGTTTTACAGAATTTAACATAAATGTAATAAGCCCTGTTGGATGTTATGATATATTTGTTTGTATCTTGGTTTTTATTGAATGTGCACAATTTTAATGTAAGAATGTAACCTCAAAACAAAAATACAACCCATCCATGCATGGCATGTGCAAAGTATCGCTACGCTACCTTCTATCCTTGTCATACAAGAACATTTTGCCGTTTTGTATTTCATTCTCACGCTTTAGACAGGCCGGCCGGACCGAGTACGAAACGAAACAGCTGGCTGTCAGCTGTTCACTGTTTTGAAAAAAGTTTTTTTTGTTTTAGTTATGGCTTCGCACGGCTTGCGCATTTAGCCAGTGTCAATTTTTATCTCTACGTAGTCTATAAAAAATCCTTATTGGGTAGTAAATCCATGGATGCTGCGCTGCTTTGCTTTCATTCTTGAACGGTACATCATACGTCAAGTCAATCTGTAAAGTCAACTTCAATTATGAAATGACACAATTCAAATTTCAATCAATTTCATTTTCTTTCATTTTCGTTTAGATCACGCAACAGGCGCGTGTTTGTTGGTGTTGTAGATTATTTTATTTCTTTTTCGTGTTCTAATTACCGTCGGTGTAATCAATTTCCTTTTAAACAGTGCAAAGTTCTTTTGGTCGCTTCTTTAGATACCTACTTATATTGGTGAGAAAATATTAATTTCTTTGTGGGTACCTATCCAATTATATCTCGGGGGGGATTTGAATAATTCGTACTGTACAGTGTACAGTGTATCTGTACACCGGCTAGTTCACTTACATACGGTTAATGTAAGTGATTAGAAGTACATTTCGTTATGTCCATTGACCTACCCATCAAGAGTAGGTACCTAGTCTAGTACATATTTAATATAAACCTACAACTAAACTACATGTATAAAACTGTTGGCTCCCTCATATCCATATCTACAAAATAAGTACCTTTAGCGAGAATTTATAATAAACATATAAAAAAAACTAAGTACAAAAAACTACAGAAGATCACTAACAACTGATAATAGTTTTAAATAGTTAATAAATAATAGACACTAATAGTTTTCACTGTAAGTACAGCTACAAATTTTATTGCGGAAAATTGTTATCTTATTGTTAGAAACTTATTACAATGCTCTTAGACTTTTGCAAACAGAAAACATAATTAATTAACCAGCTAAATTTGGTTGAACTAACTCAGCTGAAACTTCGAGATATGTCTAAAATAAATGTTCTGATATTTGTTTTATGTGTGAATTAGACCTGTTTTCAACTAGTTATATTGTTAAAATGATGTAATAATATAGCATCATTTTATTGTGAATATTATGATGGGGATCTATCTTATTAATAATAAAGGTGTGTACAAAGCCCTAAATCAATTCTTGCAATAACTATAAAAAAAAAACAACTAGGTATAACATATCTAATCTAACTTATCTAACCATGTCTATTGTCTATCTATTACAAATTCCTATTCCTATTATGAAATGTTACCTAACATTTCATAATAGGCATTCAAATTGTAGAAATTGGAAACATCTTAGCACAAATAAAAATTTGATTTTTGTTTTACCCTGTCCAAATGGTATCACTTGGTTGAGCATATTTTGTCTAAGCCATTGGGAAAATATGGCTGACTATGTACTGTTTATACCTACAATGACCCAAACGCAACATAAGTACAAAAATTCAGAGTAGTTAGTCTACATAATACTAATATTATAAATAGGAAAACTTTGTTTGTTTGGTTGTAATGAATAGGCTCCGAAACTACTGAACCGATTTGAAAAATTCTTTCACTGTTGGGAAGCTATGCTATCCCCGGTACACATAGGCTACCTTTTATCCCGTAGAAATTAATGGTTCCCGCGGGATAGTAGTTAACGCGGGTGCAACCGCAAGGTACTACTAGTGTTACATAAATGATTCTTAAGGGCTACCCACCATCATGTATCTGGGTCAAAGATCACAGTTCCATATCTATTACTCAACACAGGGTATACATTGTACTGATTTTACAACACTAATGTATCATTTACATATATTAGTTTGTAAACAAAGGATTAGATGTGTCAACTGTTAATTGAAATTGCATATTAAATAGGCATTTTCGTATGCCGGCAGGAGGTATATGTTGTTAAGTTTAAACCCAAGTTGGTCAAGGGCCAAAAGTATTATTACAATCTGGTCAGTAGTAAATAAAAGTTTTATAAACGTAGTGGTTACATAGGTTTAATTGAGTGAGTGAAAACTCCAGGACAGGAATATACACACAAGATCTCGGAAACTGCTTCTCTGGCAATAGGGATATTGCCCAGAGCAGCTATGGTTATGGATGTGTAATGTAATTCTTTCTGGTTGATTCCAGGTGGTAGAATGGGTGTGTTCAGGTCTGCGTGGTCACTGACGAACACTGGAAAAGCTGGCCTCAAGAGCAATGGAAAATATGTAAGTTTTATCTTACCTAAATAGAGTTCCTCTGAATAATTTTGGAATACTAACAACAGGTTTCTTGGATGTTTGTAAATGTTGCTAGCAGATTTATGGGATAATGTGGCTTGCTGTTAGTGAAACAATTTTCAAAATCGGATCAGTAGTTCCAGATTACCATCTACATAGTCACAAACTCAAAATTTTGCATAGATAATGTAGAGGTACTTATATATTTTTTATTGGTATTATTAAAATTATAAGTTAAATCGTATTTTGCTGGTGCTATTTTCCATCTAACTAAACACTTAGGTATATCGGATAGATAGGAGGTATCTTATAACTAATTCCGTCTAATAAGCTGCCGTCAGGTAAATATAACTTGCTCGTCGTGTTACTCAGTGCAAAATAGACGCACTTATGCCCGGTTTCTGAAGCCCTAGCTAGGTTTGACCTACGGATAAGTCTATCGTTGTCTCTATCTGGCGCCAAGCAAATGAGAAGGACAACACTACACTTATCGGTTGGTCAAGACACCGAGCATTAGGGAGGCTCCTGACATTCCTGTTTTAAAAATAGATATACAGTTACGTATATAGAATAGATGATAGTACAGAACATGCCAAGTGCGGCGACTACCTATAATAAATTCAGAACGCAAGGGAAGTCCGCCATTACCCTATTGTACCATATATCAGCAATATGTCGTCGCCAAACGATACTAATCTGCTGTGCCAAACGTAGCTTTCATGCTTTCGTAATAGACTTGAATATGCTCTGCTCTAAGGCAGCCTTTACCAACCTTTTCAATAAGCGGATCCTCAGGAGATCTTCTCTATCACGATAGAGAAGAACTATAGGAAACGGTTTTATCAAACTGGCTTACGTTACACAATTTCGTAATACATATATCTCTCAGTTCTTTAATAAACAAAAAAACGTATATTACTGTAGGTAGTTTACTTTATATTGTTATAAATATATCACATACATAAGGTCCAATGTACATTGTACAAATGTACACCCCATGGTGCTAACGGAAGACCAGCCCACACCCAGCATTATGCTGAGTTCGGACCTTTTTGTAGCAATACTAAACTTTATGTTTATGCTTTGTAATTATCATGTTTATGTATTATATGTCTTTTCGACTTCTTCTTCAATGTCGTAAAGCTACTTATGTAATTGCCATCAAGATTAGAACTTGTGTTCTATCAATTCCTGTAGGTACCTACCTATACTACCCAAGGATCGCAGACGGTAGGTACCTATAGGGGAAAACAGGGTGGCTCCGTACAGAGGGAGCCTTCGTACAGTACGTATATCTCCACTATTAGTTATTTAGGCGCATTCATATTTTTATGCCTGATTGCCACTCGTATGCAGCTACTAATTAGCGGGACAAAACATCAGTATGGCTGCCGGGTCCGTTGAAATAAATTCAAATATGTCTTCGCGCCGCGAAAGTAATATTTGGACTTGAATTCAAACTCATGTAGCTCTAGTAAGTTTTACTGAAATTGTTTAAGTAGTTCATTGTAACTGAGGAACATATCCATTAGTTTATTATGTATTCGTAAATTTTGGGATACAGCTTAATGCATATTTATTTTTATTAGAATTGTGTAATTAATTGGGTTGGGGTACCTTCGTACACATGTGTGTGGGGTACATTCGTACTATATAAATGCTTCGTGAAAATATTTTTCAGCCTGCAATGTCCATATTAATATTTGATTACCACGATTATGTCATGTTATCGTTATTTTTTATGTTGATTCTTACTAAGTAGACTATTTTAAGTGACTTTTAAATTTAAAAGAAGATTTTTTGTGAAATACTGCTGCATTAGTACTACTACATCTAAAGGCTGATAATTACTCAATTTTATGTTATTTGAAAATCAAACTGATGAATATTTATAGTTATTTGATGATAAACGTATGTATTTTTATTTTAAATAACTTTTGTTATTGTGTTTGCTGTGTACGAAGGTACCCGACGTCTGGGGTGCCTTCGTATGTTTTTAATTTTTTAGTAAATCCGTCATTACTCAGTCAATTATGCTGTATCGATACTAATCCACACTACATTTTATAGTCAGATATATGTGTAACATACCAGCATTGAAATGAGTTTGAAATAGCTGTTAGTATTTTTTTTACAAGGCCTAATGTAAAAACTGTACGAAGCCACCCTGTTTTCCCCTACTAGGTACATTTTAATGTCTGTACTAATGAGCGCGATTTATTTCTACATAGGGCATATGCCATACGGTGTTGCAATGCAACTATCGACATGGACGGACAGTTTCGACATTCCCCTAACAGAATTGTCCTTGACTCAAAATTCCATCAATAATAATATAAGCTAAACCTCTCCCTCTGCTCACGCATCAGCTGCAATTGGCAACCGTGCACGGCGACGTCACAAATGCCCCGACACATGGCGTTGGAATATACGCATGTACCGTGATGCATTTTGATTGTGTTAGTTAACGTTATGGAAAGTAAACAGAAGTATTAGTGATGCACCTTATTATGATAGACAACAGAGTCGCAGTTGCAAAGGGTCCAAGTTATGCGACGTCTCCAGCGGTACACGCCGTGGTGGAACGTTATGGTTTAATGACAATATTATATTAGGTATAGTATACTTCGTGTACCCGTGATTCTGAGGGCACGTGAAACTGTCGGAAGTTCGTTACCGTTTGTTATCTAGCCATGTTAGCGGCCCCCCCAGACTACAATGCTATTAAAATATATATACAGCCTTGAGCGAGCTATGATTACAGCAGAAAGTAACACTAGACACACTGCGTTAGTGCAAAGGAAAATTGAATTGACTCTATGAGCACACCACTGTATAACTAAAATTGCGCCAAACATGTTGTTCCCTGAGGAAAACAGTTAAGTTCTAAAGATGAATGGTTCCATTTCTGATTTCTCAAGGGCATCAGGGCCGATAATTTAAACCATCCACATACCTACCTGCAAACTACATGAGTAGCGGTGGAGTAGAATAGAATACTCTGTATTGTACACCAAAAATAAACAATACAGTGAAAGAAATACAATATCAATGGGAGACAACCTTTGCATGGGCAGTATTTTTCATAGTTGGTAAGGTCAGTTGAGTATATTCATAATTTTATAAAACGTTCTTACTTCATATTTTCTTAGCGGTAGTCATACATATTTAAGTCGTATATTCTTCGTAAGTTATATGCCGATTTCGGTACTATCGTGCAATAACGGCGATGCAAAAGATGGTTAGGATACCGGCATGTCCAAGAGCATCCACATACGAGGGCAGCTGGCATTCATAAAACCGCGCTGGGTCAGCGTGTTGGATTCTATCCAATCCTCTCCCTTCTTGAAAGGTGCTCTGCATCTGACCTTGATCCCGTCTGGGATTCCATCAACATACGAAAAGGAATCCCGGATCAAAATCAGATTCGTGGTCTTCTTTTTCCTTGGGAAGCATTGTAAATAAATCCTGTAGAGATCGGATCTCAAAATTGCAGATCCAACGTACCTATGTATGAAACATAAGAAGATCCTACTCAGATTCTTGGCTTTGAAGTCCCCAGGAAACATTTATAATCAAATCGATTGTGTGGACATTGGGACGGACAGTTAAAACGCATACGAACTGTTCCGCGATTCGCACGCTCGATCTCTCAACAATAGCACACATACCTACTCGTTAATTATGTAGTACACAGTCTGACACAAATTACGAGATGGTATCGGTCTGTATGAGTTATAATAGAGCATACGTATCTATATGTAGATATAGATAGCGTGCACCGATTGCCTAGTTAATGAGGCGGCTAAATATGGATCAAATTCTTTCAAATAGTATGGTTTTTGAGGTCTGAATTATGTATTAATATTAAATCATAAAATAACAGGATTTTTACGTTAATTTTAAAAGTTAAGATATTGAATACTTTTGTATAGTTCGCCATCGTACCAGTCTGCAGTCTCGGCTAAACTGGGCTCTCTCTCTTATTTACTACTAAAGCAAAACATGCATTTAATTACAAACAAAACCCGTTCCTGCACTTATTTTAAACTGTGTAGATATGGTAATTTATGACCATGTGCTAATTAGCAAAATAAATACGTAACAGTTACTACCACTAGGCACAGTGACCGGAAATCATTACTATGCAGTTGTTCGTTGTGCCATAAGATGCAAGCCATAAAAATAAAGCGCCAGCTCAAAAACACAGGACGTGGTGCGTTTCGCCCCACGCCTGGCTCGCATCACACACGGTGCAAACCGACCCAATCAAGGTACTCATTTTGCATTTGTCGTTTCGCACTATAAAATAACATGGTGTGAAAGACCCCAATTCAAAATAGACAGCCGATTCGCACCTCAACCTTACCTTACCTTTTGTTTCGCCATTTTAATGTAGGACATACGCGATTTTGAAATGGAGATGATGGCTATCATCATCAGTTACAATGGCTGTATGAAATAATGATGGCTCATGCGCAAACACGCGTATAATAGATTCATACTCAAAAATGTTGTCAATGGCTCCTAAATCTATACTTATACTTACTCGTATTATAAAGAGGAAAGATTTGATTCCTTGTTTGTGTTTTGCATCGAATAGGCTCCAAAACTACTGAACCGAATTGAAAATTTTTTTCACTATTGGGAAGCTACACTATCCCCGGGTGACATAGGCTACTTTTTATCCCGTAAAAATTAACAGTTCCCGCGGGATAGTAGTTAACGTGGGTGAAACCGCGAGGCGCTTCTAGTAAGTAAGTAATATACCTACTTCTATAGAAAATGAAAAATTTTGTCGGAAAAAACGATAAAAGGTTACGAAAATATTAAAAAGTACCTAGTTGATAAGTAACCTTGTATCTTTTAATACATGACTGGATAGTAGTACTTGGACTTTGATCAGCTATCGCCGATGGAAGATAAGCCAAGGCTATGACGGCCACGCGCCGACGCCGTGCATTGACTCCGATGACATTGAACTTGAGTTTTTGCTCTCCGTTTATTTCTGTGACGTGTTTGATTGTCCGTCTGTCTGATAACTTTAAATCGATGTACTATGTACGTGCTGGTAATAGATCAAGATACGTTTTTGTGTCTAATTTTAAGAAAGTTTATTACCTATCCTTATTTAGTCAATGCAAGCTTTGGGTGTACTAAAAATAAATAACATGAAACAGCTTTCTCAGCACACTTAGGTACACGTGTCATTCTATGGGGTGAGAGGATAGTTTTTGATGATTGATTGACAAAATCAAAGAATAACTTCCAATGTACTTATCTATACCTACTAATACCATGCTAATATTATAAAGAAGAATATTATAATGTTTGCATTAAATAGGCTCCGAAACTACAAAACCGATTTGAAAAATTATTTCACCGTTGGGAAGCTACACTATCCCCGAGTGACATAGGCTACTTTTTATCCCGTAAAAATTAACGGTTCCCGCGTGATAGTAGTTAACGCGGGTGAAACCGCGAGGCGCTTCTAGCATCCTATAAACCTGCGCAAGAGAGCACAATGATACTTGCATTATTATCTCTACTGTCCATATTGCTTACCGATTCAGATTTTTTTAAAGGTATAATTATACAGTATGGATGAACGAATAAGTATTTTATAATATATTCTATCGCTCACCCAGTTAGTTGTATTATTATGTAGAGTAAGAATAACTTTATTTCTGAAAGTGTTATATATATAGTATATTAATTAATGGTCTGCAAGTAGATCTGAGAGTATGTAGATAATTGTAAATACATAATAATAATATGTTAGTTTGAAAGATAGTATATACATTCGTCTTCACTGAGAAAGCTAGTCAATAGACTTGCTAACTTTGGTCTATAAAAATCGTTTTAGGGACAAAATTGATCCACCTACGGCCGTGGCCCCGATTCCAATTGACTAATCGACGTCCTGACTGAATGGTGCACGCTACTTCACGACAATCTTTAGTCACAAGAGCGGCGTGTGTTCGCTTTGTCCTTGGCCAGTATGATCTATCCTTATTTGGGAAGATCTGTGATGATGAATATACTTTTTGGGCGTTTGAACAAGACATACTAAAATGCGAATGTATCTCTCTAGCTCTTTTTGTAATGGCGCCTACCATTCTGCATAAGTTCGCCAAAGAAAGTAACCGTACCACTGCCAAATATTCATCCGCCTAGTTATCGCTCGAAACAGCCATCAATTTTCTGTTCCTCGCTATTTGACGCGAATCCTTGAGCTTTTTTGTGCTTACCTCCAATTACAGATCTTTTTACAGGCGAGTTATATTGTTTTTTTTTACCAGCAGCCCAGTTAAAACAGTATAGCAAATAACGCGAGCCCCATGTAGCTGTGTGCTTGTAAATAATGAGCAGTTTATTTTTTATTTTTATGATGTAGCTCGGCCATAGACGGGCTGCGGTTGATCGTCCAACAGTAATTTTGAACTGTTTGAAAAATACGAGAGTTTTTTTAAAAATACTTGAAATAAACGTCTAACCTCTCCAGGTTAAAGTGAAAACCACATTGTGATCGGTTCAGTACTTTTTGTGAGATACGAAAACAAGTAGACAGACATATTTTTTTAAATAAGTATTAAAAAAAATAATAATAATAATAATTTAAGTACGTGTACATAATAAAAAAAATATGTCCGACTACTTTTTTTCGCATCTCACAAAAACTACTGAACCGATCACAATGTGGTTTTCACTTTTTGGTAGCATAGAATTTGACGTCATTATATGCATAAAAATTTTTAATCCGTTGAAAAGAAACAGATTGATAATAAACAGCCGCATTCCCCGTTTTTCGGGGACACGGTCTTCCGTCTTCGGGGACAACGGAAAACCATTAGCAGGTAGCGCGCTGGTATACATTTTGATGAAAATGTCTTGTAGCATCGATTATAAAACACCGGCAAAGTGCGAGTCGGACCCGCGCACGAACAGTTACGACTTACGTACCATTATCTATGAAAACGTCAATAAAACACGTTTGTTGTATGGGAGCCTCTTAAATACCTATTTATTTTATTGTTTTTAGTAGTGGTTATTATAGCGGCAACAGAAATAAGTACATCATCTGTGAAAATTTCAACTGTCTCACTATCATGGTTCACGTGATACAGCCTGGTGATAGACGGACGAACGGACTGACGGACAGCGGAGCCTTAGTAATAGGGATTCCGTTCTACCCTTTGGGTACGGAACCCTAAAAATAGTGCCGCAAAAGTCGAAGTATCGATCCTGTCCTTCAACCACGTTCAATTGTTAATAAGGAATCGATATTGCAAGCAATTGTGATATATTGTGGCGTTGAAAGTGTAAGATACTGTTGCATCAGCTGCGGGGGTCATACATGCACAGTCAATAGCCATATCGATCACGCAGTTACCAGTTACCAACACTGCTACAGGCCAAGTAGACAATGCCCTTGAGCTGACGACTGTCTATATAGAACTGTTGCTAAGTTGGAACGTTGTTTTAGAGGATGTACGTCATACTAAACTTATATCACTTATTGACTTCAAAATCTCACGGGTCTATAAATAGCAAACCTGTTAATAACGTTTTCGAGTAGGCATAGACACATTTAGATCCACACTTTCAAATCTGGATCTGAAGAAATGGGTCTAGACAATGGAATCTACTTATGAGATTGATCCGATGCGTCGGGTACATTGAAAGAACTACACGTTCTCGTTGCTTTCATCGTCTTGGCACTGGGACCGCTAAATATAAACACATCATCATCATCATCAACATCAACGACCCATATCCGCCCACTTTCTTGAAAAGTATTAGTCCATAGTCCACCACGGTGGTCTGGAAACACTTTATGACAGTTTAAAAACAATCTTTTTTTCCAGTCGCCCTTCCGCTCCCTGTTATCATGCGCGCCCGTCGCCATGGTGGGTTTCGACCGCAGCGCCCACACCCAGGACATCACCAAGAACATCCAGTACATCAGCAACGACAAGGTCAAGTTGAAAGCTGATCCCGTGACCATGAAGTAAGTTCGCAAATAACCCGTGACCATGAAGTGAGTTCACAGACAGTGAGAAATGCCGGAGTAATTACTTGTGAAAATAGGCTTTCTCCAATGTACTCGTATGTTCTTCACAGTCTCCACTTCGCAGTGCTTAATTGTCCCGTGGTCCCAGATTGGTTTTTCTTTGGTCCTAGTTTGACTATCCTTTGATCCAAGTTTGATAAGGCATTCGTCCGAGTTTGACTATCCCTTGGTGTCAGTTTAACTATCCCTCGGTCTTAGTTGATGCATTATCATCGAGTTGTCAGCTACTCGCTCTGAGAGTTACAGCCGTAGATTCCACCCAGAAAGACAGACAGACAAGAAAGTGACATATTAAAAACGTGGTAATAAATAGAGAATGGAATACATAATTCGATTAGTCACGCTGACTAGTGTTCGCTTTTATAACTAAAAACACGATCTGCATACATTTATGTATGAGTTTGATGGTCGCCGCACGTTGTCCCTTGACTCGTTGTGACGTGCAGTCGTGCGTGCCCTATTAACGGTGTCAATTGCTAATCAGGTGGTCCTGGTGGTACCTACTGGTTTGCATTCATGGACATTTATGCACAGACTGTTGCTGCGCTTAGTCCGCGCGGACTAGATTATACCTACTCGTATGTTAACTCAAGAACTGGATGGACCGATTTTCATGACCATAGCTTTGTTGGATTTGTACTTATGCGCTCCGAATAGCGGAATAACTATAGAAACATGGGGACAATTAACGAAAAAGAGGGGTTAATATAATATTACTCATGCATTTTTGAAAGAACAACGTCTGTCGGGACAGCTAGTATCTCTATAATAGGACATCTAAATGTCATCGAAATCGGTTCGGCCGTTTAGCCGTAAAAAGGAAACGGAGTTACTTTCGTATTGTTTGTTTTGTCGTATGAGGGTGTGCTAGGCTCTAGTGTCAGAGTGTATCAGGCCCCCCGAGGGTCTCTGACGTGGCTGAACGACTGCTATCAATCGATAACAACCGGGACTGACGGCTTCACCTGTCCTCCGAAGCACAGAGCGATGGAAAACCATACATAACTTATGAAAAGTCATTGGTGCGGGGCCGAGGGTCGAACCTAGTAGCGTTGGGTTCTAAAGCGTACGTGTTACCGCTCGACCACCATCGCTCACGATAATGTACCCCGACTACCCCGACGTTGTATTTAAAACTATCCCATCATTGGGCAGGCTGGACAAGCGCGTGGAGCGGCCCCTGTGCGTGATGATCAACTGGCTGCTGGCGCGGCAGAAGCACGTCATGAAGTACGCCACCCTGTACCTGGAGCAGGGGTTCGACGTCGTCAACGTGTCCTGCACGCCGTGGCAGCTCATGTGGCCCCTGAAGGGCACTCAGGTGAGGCCCTGGCGGGGCACTTAACTTCGACCACAGGGCTGATAGGAACATCCAATACAAAGGGCTGAATGGGATAAAAGGCGAGCGTCGTCCGCGTTGATATTGCGTTGGTGCTCAATAGGTCACCCGACACGCACAAAATTGTGCTATCTCGCTTTAATTGAAATATGGAGAGAGTATCCCCTTCTTATAAGTTATTAATAGGTTCTATGCTTCAACAGTCGACACGAAAAAAGTTAAAATATCAACACCTAACAATCGACAGTTTAATTTATCAATGAGTCCAAATTGACGGCTCGTTTGGCGTAGTGGCCGAGCAATCGGACTGCTGCGCCAGGGGTTGCGGGTTCGATTCCCGCCTGGGTCAAATATTTGTGCGATCCACAAATATTTGTTTCTGGTCTGGGTGTGATGTGTATGTGAAATTATATGTCTGTAAGCGGTACCCACGATACAGGAGCAATCGTAGTGTGGGACTACGTTAAAAAAAAAAGAATAAAGAAAGAATAAAGAAATAGGATCGGCTAAGTTTGTGAGCATGTTTGTCACTTCCACACGCTCGAACGGTTCGACCAAATTTGATGAAATTCGATGATGAAGTTCGACCAAATTTCCCTTCCAGCTGGTGACAGCAGACCTGCTGAAGTTCATGGCGACGAACGACAACGAGCAGCCCCTCGTCATCCACGGCTTCTCCGTAGCCGGGTACATGTGGGGCGAGCTGTGCGTGCACGCCATGAAGAACAAGGAGCTGTGAGTTGCACCTTATAGCTGTGGGAGTAGGGTTCGATGTTCAATGGCCACTGCTCACTGGTGACCTGGAAGGAACTGAAGCGCTTTGAGTGGATCAATGCTGTGATTTACACCTAATAGCGGGTGTAGTAGGGTTTGTTGTTGAATGACCACCCCTCGCTGGTGACCTGGAATAATTGAAGCGTTTTGAGTGAATTCATTGGTTTTGTATCCATATGGATGTGTTAGTGAGCCGGGTCCACACCGGACGGTCCATTTTATTTTTAATATACCATATTTTATGTTTTATGGTGCTCTTTGTTGATGCAATTCAATCCTGGACCAGTGCTTGAAAGGAAAACATCCTTTTACAAATAAACCATTATCAATTAATTCTATTTGTTTGCTTTTATGGTTCTATTAATTTTTAATTAGATTGAAGTGTTTGACTTGTAAAAATGCGATTTTATTGCCAACTTACAAGAAATGCTTTGACTTTGCAGATACCAGCCGGTGATGGACCGCGTGGCGGCGCAGGTGTGGGACTCCGCCGCGGACATCAGCGAGATCACCATCGGCGTGCCGGCCGCCGTGTTCCCCAAGCACCAGCTCATGCAGAAGACCCTCAGGGCTTACATGGAGTAAGTGCACCCTCAGCGTACCGCGAGAAGAATGTATTCCATTTGTGTTTATATTCATAAATAGTATTGTCATATACTGACTGCGTTCTATTTTCGTTTTTGACTTATTTGTAATCAGACGAGTGTCAGACGTCGATTTTGTGGAACGAGATTTTAGACATGTGTTCAACTGTTGTTTAAACTCTTGTGGTTAGAATGTGTAGTAGGTATGTGTAAGTATACATACATTTGGTTTTACAGAAGTACCAGGATAGCATAGGACACAAGGAGGTCTCTCTCACCTCTTGTTCCGTCCAGTAGTATGACTGGGTTTGGTAGCTTATAATATATTTGTACCAGAAGTACCAGGGTAGCATAAAGACACAAGTAAGATTCGTCGCTTGTACCATCCACTATGACTATACTGTGTTTCAAGGCTAACATATTTGTATGAGAAGTACCAGGATTGCATAGGATACGAGGAGTTCGTTTCTTGTGCCATCCAGTATGATTGCTGTGGTTTTTAACTAACATATTTATATTAGATGTATATTACCAGGGTTGCATAAATTTGAAAATGAGGCCGTATTTCTTGTGCCATCCATAATAAATGGTTAAGGGATTTTCTGGACTGGACTGGGGAAAAATTGACAAAAAGTCCAGAAATCCCCTGCACAGGAGATACTGCCAGGGTTACCATAAGCCAAACTCGCGACCTGCTTGGCAGGTGAACGTTCGCCCACTACTCTTCCACCGCTGTTAGTTAGTTAGTTAGTTAGTTAGTCACTAGAACTATCTAAATTGTGTCTATGCCCCGTTCCAGATACCACATGAAGACGTTCCACGAGGCGGCCACCATCCACTACATCCGCTCGTCGCAGCTGTTCCACACGAACCTGTGCCGCGCGCCGGCGCTGTTCCTGCTGTCCCGCAGCGACCCGGTGGGCGCCGAGCGCAGCAACCGCAGCGTGCACGACAGCTGGCGGGAGATGGGCATCAAGGTGGGTGGACTACGACCCTAATAACCGAACTATAAAGTATAAACACGGTATTTATTTAATTGAGACGGGCATCAAGGTAGGTGGACGACGACCCTAATAACGAAACCGTAAATACTTTATGTATTGAGATGGGCACCAAGGTAGGTGGACTTCGACCTTTATAACCGAAAACACGATATGATATTCCAATTCCGCTGTAGGATACCATATTGTGATAAAGGTTTTAGTAGTTGGTTAGGCATTCACATCAAAACGGCTGAACAGATTTTGATGAACTCTGAATTGCTGGTGAAACAGCAGGGTAAAATACTTTTGTCGTCTTCTTGTTAGTTATGTGTTGATAATTCGCCACTAAACGTAAAAGAGTGGAAATATAACAGAGATAGATATGGTGAGATAGGGACAAAAGTTAGGCTTTAAAAGTTAAAAAAAGCGCTAAAAGCCACTCGAGAAACTAGTGCGCCGCGTTTACACTCCGCCCCTGCGTCAATCTCTCAATAATTCCCTCGTGAGAAGTGTGTATCCACATTCTGGCTTCACTCACTTCGCTTTCACTGTCACCGGCGGCACGAGGCGCAGTGAGCAGGCTTGAGCAGTATCGTGTTTCCATTCACATACTGCCCACTGCCCAGCCCACTGCTGCTGAATGTAAACGCGGTGCTTTAGACAAGTGTATACTAGTACCCAACTTATAAGGCGCGTTGTGAATCTTCGTTCGCGCAGAAAAGAAAGTATGGCCCGAAGATTAACGAAAGAATGCTTAAAACTTACAATCAACCTAAGATCACTATTATAAGGTTAATAATACACTGCAGCTGTTAGTTCCATCTCACTCTAAG
This sequence comes from Hylaea fasciaria, assembly GCA_905147375.1. Lineage (NCBI taxonomy): Eukaryota > Metazoa > Arthropoda > Insecta > Lepidoptera > Geometridae > Hylaea > Hylaea fasciaria. The sequence goes on along the minus strand of LR990211.1, from coordinate 7,729,158 downwards.
CTCGCTAAGATGGCAGCGGCTGCCGACCAATAGCGGTCAATAGCATTTCCCGCGCTTTGAAAATTCATCTTCTGCGCACGTACATCGGTAAGCCATATAAGTTGGGTAATACTGTACGTGTGTGTGTAAGGCCCGTATTAATAAATCAAACTTAGCTCTGAGAGTTATCTTCAGTGTGCACTTGCTCTTTCGTTCTATTTAATATATAGATCTTAAGTTGTAGATTAGGAACAGAAACTTACATGATATCAGGCAAATTAATAAATGACACTCAGCGGTTAAGTGATATCCGATTATGACACAATTGACACATACGATACAGTATCTAGTAGCCAGTGCTACATCTCAATATCATTTTTTTAAATAGCAACGATTCAAGATGTAGATTACATTTTGAGTGTGGATCAGCGGATAGCGCACTTGGTAGCGCTATTGAGGTTCATTTATGAATACGGCCCTAAGTGTAAGTGGATAAGCGACGTCACCGTGCATCTGTTCCAGTGCACATGGCAGTGCTGGGAGAAGTCCCCGCACGTGCAGCACTACATCCAGCACCCGAAGGAGTACCTCGCGGCGCTCTACAAGCACCTGGACGACAACGGCCTGGTCTCGCAGCCGGAGAAGATGCGCATGCGCCTCTGAACGCGCCAACTACTGTGCAGCTGGAGTGCGCGAACGATCGTCGAGTTGTCTCATTATTGCATCTCTCTCTGACACATGGTACAATATACTACGACAGGTTATGCACTCTGGATACCATTTCTTAACTCCCCGATGACGTAGAAAGAGACTTCTACGTCATCACTTTGTCTGAAGTGTCGTAGCTTGTTTTCTTGCTCTGACCCACCAAAGTTAGCAACTGTGTAACAAAGATGGATTATGCGTGCTACATCGCTACTGACCTCAAGTTCCTGAATTAAAAAAGGGACGGCGTAGATGTCAAAAAAAATTAAATGTCACTGTCAAAATGAAAATGGCAATTGAGTGTTTGTATGTACGACCATTAGAGTCCTTGTAATTCCTCTAGCTATACAGGAGCTCCAAGAGGGTCAGGATCTGTCAGAGATATGACGTGTTCACTGTTCAGATTATTTTGACAAGTACAATACGCGGTAAACATGCAGTTCTTGGTCCTTGGCGTTAATTATTGTGTTCATCGACGACCATCTCAGTTACAGTCTCAAGTTTTAATTTACAAGTATTATAATGCAACAAAATACAAATTCAAAAGCATAGAATAATAAGAAATGTGTATGTCCCCACTTGTATGTAAAATTAAGATTTTACAGTGCCCTATATTCATCAAGATTACACCAATTGTAACCAAATATTACCAAAGTAAAATGTGAAAAGTAAAGTTTCCACGAACTCTATCCCTAGTATGAGTTTTTACTAGCTCGACATAGTCAACTAGCGCTTTTGTATGAAGATCCTGTACAGGCCCCTACCGGCGCGTTTTTGAACGAAAGATCTTCATACAAAGAGCTAGTTGACGTGTACTATGTAGAGCTAGTTAAAACTCATACTCAGGGTACTGTTGAACTTGACCTAATCAATGGTTACATTTTGAGTAACGTCGGTGTACTCAGTGGCTTAAAAGAAAGTCAATTAAATCATTTCCAATAATACTAATCATAATATTATGATGCCGTCTAAAACCAATGAATAATACATATGAATCAAATGTTTATTAGTAGTGAAATTAAGACTTAACATAAAATTGTTCCTTCGATTGTGAATATTGTATATCAAATGATTGTTTTTCTTATGTTGGCAACACTGTACCCAATAATAGTTGTACAGGGTGTTCAAAATATCGCAGTAGAATATTTTTTTTATAAATCTTTCACCGCCCGGGAGTTTTACTGCGTTTTTTTTTGTAGCGCCTGTATATAATTGATGTTGTATTCCTAAATGTAAATAGGTTATAAGAAATGGAAGTGGGCTATGTTAGGATATGTTTCTGTTTATATTTTACGTGTTCCCTGCAGTTTAATTGAATTTCGAATCGACGTGTATGCGTATGAAAATTTTATAGCACGATTTTTTTAAGTCTTCTATCACCAACTTATAAAGACCCGAGTGCATTCACCCATTACATTTGGGCTAAAAGTATTCACGGCCAAGAAATATGGCACGTTTTAAAATTAGAGGTTTTAAATCTGTACTATTTACATGGTGATAATAACAATCGTGATGACTTGTGTTTTTAAAAGCGGCCGTGCCATTTTTCTTTTCATGTTTTATTTGTGTGCTTGTATTTTTTATTACTTTTCTACATTGTGATAAGAACCCCGATTGGCACGAAGGCTCTATAATATTATTATTATATTACTCGATTTTACTAGTAAATAAGCCTTTTTATATGATTCGTTATAGCATAGATTTGTAATATGCACTGTAGTAAAATTATACAATAAAAACTGTTTTAATTTGTATGATGGGTTTGTTTACTACTGTAAATTGGATCTTATTTTTTGTTTCTTGTTTTGTTTAAGTAGTTCAACCATATTTTTGTCCGCATTTCTCCCCACTGGAGGTGCGAAGGAATAACCTATGAAAGATGCACACCACACCGCAACGATCTGCGTGCACGTGTCGAATATTACTCAATATTAGGAGCGCGCGCACGCCATCCTGCCGCTATCCTATAAATTGCTTCTAGTATACTTGTTAGCTTTTTAATAAGTCAAACTAATTAATAACTAATTCCAGCATCAAAACGTATAAACTAACGCCTGAAAAAATTGCAACCGCGCTTTACTCGTTATTTATATCTCGGTTTATTAGGTACAGTTTGGAGTTGGGAGTTGTACCTATGTACAGAGTTTGTACGGCCGCTGGGGCGAGATGGTGAATCCCAACACGACCCCATTTCGCCCCACTCCTGAACTTACGGCGAACGACGAACAGGATATGTCCATGGGATATCACGATACGTGTGGCCCCAGCATAACAGTACTGGATACGCTGGATATTGGCTAAGAACAGGTTTAATCCGCGCAGTTATTTTTACAAAGCCAAACGCGGTAGTTGGTTATAACTATGTCTGCCGCTCCGGACTGTGATACCCGCATTCTGCAGTCTTCTCATGACCGCGGTCGTATAACAGTGATCTAAAGTTCGGAACGTCGCGTCGGTTTGTTAATGTATTATGTGAGCGAAAGACCCGGTTCAGTTAGTACTTACTAAATATGATTGTAGTGCGCGAAAATTTGTAAACTTCGACTGGATAGGCTAGTGGTTTGTTCGACTGTCGTTTTACTTATAGAATAACTAATTAGGAAGGCGCACTTACACATGGGAAACATTTAATATTATGTGATTGTCTGATAGCTAGAAAACTATATTATATTTTTGGATCAATTTATGATAATTTTAGATTACGTGCAGGACTGATATTTTTATACAAAAAACCAGTTTTATTATAACTTTATTACTAGGAGCGACTTATCGGAATGTTCGACTAAATAAAAATCAAATTTCTAATAACTTAACATATTTTATTTTATAAAATAACAAATACGACATGTCTGACACATAAAATGGAAATATAGTATATCGATGGCAAATATACCTACATCTTTTTTTATTGAGGTGCCGATATTGTGGGTCGCATGGTTTTAATATAAATCCCAGGTGGTTGGTTGGTGGGCACCAGAGTTCAGTTAACACTACAGAAGCAGGATTAGCAAGATGCGCTGCGCTAAAGAAATGAAGGTATTTAGCGGTAGAGGACGATTCTAGCGACCAATATGGATTTATAACAACGTCACTCAATGCGGCCTGTCTTGCACGTCAGACACATTAATAACTTATTGGTTCCTTTTATTGAATTTATTTTTATTTCTCCTCGACTTTTCCGCTTTATCTTTGTTTACCTTCTGTTTCGGTTGTTTTATCCTCTCTTTAGCTGCCTTCTTGAGCCTCCACGCGCGCTTGCTGTTCTTCTTATCGCGCTTGACAGTTTCTTTGTGTATTTGCGCTTGTGCTCTAAGCTTGTGATTATTCCTCATTTTGTGTACAGCGCCCTCTTTGGCAGTCAGCCCCGTATATTCTCTCTCTTCTTCATAAGGCTTCTTCACGAACTTACCCACTTGTTCTCTCCTTTCGAAGGATCCCACTTCTGAACTCTGTCTGTTGAATTTCCCCGAGTTTCTGTTGTCACCTTTGTTGAACGCTCCCGAGTTTTTGTTGTTGAATCGTCCTTTCTTGACGTAGCTCTCGTCGGGCGCTGCAACTTGCGATTTCCGTTTCCTGTTGTTGTAGCTGGCATTGCCCGAGTTGTCGGCAGTGTAAGGCACGTCTTCCTCCGGCTGCTTCGGCGTGTTAGCTAGTGGGTTGTTGGCGATGGATTTCTCGAGTCGTTTCTTGCGGGCATTTAGTGCGGTCCTGTCTTCTATTGAGAACGATACGATGGGTCTCTGAAACAAATGTTAAATCATAGAAGATACCACGCGTATTATTTTGTCACACCTGCTTTTCTGTTACGATCAATTTTGAACTTGATTCTTTACTGTCTAGGTCACATTTTCCTGCCAACGCTTGCGTTCAGATTTAGGATAAAATAATCTATATCAATTGATTTCAATGAATGCGTACTAACGTTGTTTCTGTCGAAGATGTCAGGGTTGTTGTTGAGTTTCCTGAGGCACGCCAGCGCGTCTTCGTGTCTCGTGAATGTGACGAACCCGTAGCCTTTGGATCTGGAAATGAAATGTACGATAATAGGCTATTTCACATCGATTGCAATAGATAGCCGACATCTTGAGATCTGACGCCAGGCGCGGCCAACGGCGCTCCCGCCCTCAGTTCGACCACCAGTCAGATCTAAGAATCATGTTGACCACAGCTTCATTTACGTGGTATTCGGCAACATGAGCCAGTATGACTGGCAACATAAAGCAGTGTGACCGGCAACATGGGGCAGTGTGATAAACTACATAGAGAAGTATGATAAGCAACATTGAACAGTATTGTAAGTAACAAAGGGCAGTATACTAGGCAACATGGGGTAGCATTATTGGCAACATGGAGCAGTATCATAGGCAGCACAGGGCAGTATGATTGGCAACACATTGTTGTCACACACTACTCTGTCCGGCAAAGTAGCAACTAAAAGCTAGGCATACTCAGTACTCACGTATGCTTCCCGTTGGGTCCAGTAGGCGCCCTCAGATCCCTCATGACCCTGGCTTCAGTCACCAGCGCGTTCCGGCCGCTCGCCTCCACGCAGATCCTTCGCAGCTTCCCATCCTCGCACCACTGCGGTAGGTTGGACACCACCACACGATACCGAGACACGAAGCGGTTCAAGTTCTTCAGCATCTGCGTCTTGCTACGCTCGAGGGCCAACCGCTTCGCCATGTCGGATGCAGATACGCCTTCGGCCGCTTTAGTTCCGGCCACGATCACTGCAAAGGGAAACTTTCCTTTAATATGCAGTAGCCAAACTTTTGACTACAGATACCTACATCTGTACAGAAAAATTACTGATGTGAAGGATTATGGTTAGCGACGGCGCGATCGCCGGTGTAGTATTATTTCATTGAGCAGTAGTGATTTAGTGATTATTTTATAAGAAACCATGCCAGTGATCTTTACCACTAGATTCTATTACATTTATCACCATCAGTGATGAATAATGAAGGATATATTTATTTGTCTTATGTTTATCACATAATGCTTATCGTAATGTTTACATTTTGACACCAATTAGAGATTTTGTAGCAATTTGCCATATAAATAACGGTTCCCGCGGGATAGTAATTAACGCGGGTGAAACCGCGAGGCGCTTCTAGTTCTTTATAAAGAAAGTATTTCGTCTTGACTCACCTCCTTCTTTTACCAAATAAAGGTTCCTATTATCCTTGGCCTCCTTCTTTTTGTCCTTCTGCAGGTTCTCCCTCTTCAAGGCCGGCTTAGCCAGCATCACCTGGCCTTCTAGCTTCAGTTGGTCAGCGGTCAGGGCCAGGAATTTGTCGGCATCTTCTTTGTTCTGTCAAGAATAAAATATGCCTTACTCCCGTATCGTTAATCGTTACCTGCAATTTCTTTTACTCGACCATTGCTGAGGGATCTCGAAACTTCCCCGAAAATCCCCCCAAAAGTTCCTCATAATTATTTGGTATCGTTATTTGAACATTCGAGGTTCGTCGGTACTCCATTTTAACACAAAAGTTCGTGGAGAAGCGGCTTCGAGGCATCCTCAAGGTACGTCGCGAGGTACCTTGAACTGACGATTATTAGTTTGCAAATAATATAACAAAATATAAATGTTTTTTAATCTGCTACAAGCTACAAGTAACAAGTTTTTGAGAACTTGGTGAGTGGGCTCGTTTCCGTAACCAGACTGGATATTGGCCCATATTATGCAAGGAGTAGTGGTTAAATTAACTAACCTCAAACTTCACGAATCCAGACCCCTTGGAATGCTCCGTCATCCTATCCATACATATCAGCGCATACTTGATCGGACCTGTAGTCTCCGCAAACTGCCTTAACTGATCATTGTCTACACCAAACGGTATATTTGTTAGGAAAACTGTGCATCCGTCTTCAGCATCATTGAGTTTTATTCTGTGGACAAATTGAATGCTTTAACAAGGACTGTAGAGGTTTTTATGAAAACATATTAAAAAAAAATATCTTGTAAAACCCCCTACCCATTTAATAACTCAGGTTATATTACCGTGTTCTTTCCTGAGGATCCACTTGACTCTCTTGCTCCTCCATATCTTCATCTAGTTCACCGTCAGATTCGTCGCTGCCTTGCTCTTCATCTTTTTCACCGTCACTCTCATCATCCTCGTCCTCATCATCATCACTTCCAGGTTTCTCGTCACCACTCTCGGAATCGCTGCCTTCTTTTTCAGATTCATCCTCTGATTCACCTGTTGGTAGGTGGCGGTCAGTTAGCTTTGATGAGTGCCCACAGATAATAACCTAAGAGTTCAATTGTAAGCACAGAATACCAGAAAAAGGGACACTCTCGATTAAAATAAGATAGCATGATTGGGATTTTGTCTGACATTTTACTGTCTTGTCTCTCTAAAGCCACAGAACTTTGAGCAACTTTTGAGCACAGAGTGTCAACCCTAGTTCATAAGGTAAGATTTGATGGTATAACCAATGTCATAGACTTACTCTTAACTTCTTCTTTAAGAGCCTCAGTACTGGTGTCATGCTTGACATCCTCATCATCGCTATCAGATTCCTCCTTCTTAACTTTGTCTTGGATCTCTAGTTCCTGATTCACAATGTGCTGCATGTATATATTCTTTGCTACTGCCCAATCCACGGATATTGGACGACCTGTAATTTAAATAATTAATGGAATATGAGCAGCTACAAGCTGTGGTCAAATGTGAACAGCACAGCTTCCGGCTAATGCATAGGCATAAGACATGGACATAATGTGACTTAACCCATCAGCAAACTGGTCCGTAAAAAGCCTTGCTTTCATCAGGTGATGGTGAGATAGACTGCTCAGCCCTTCTTTATCTAAATAAATAATTTTATATTCAAGACTATTTCAGTACCTGTAGATTACTTTTTATTTCATTAAGATCGGTCATTCCATTAAAAAGGTATCATGAAATTATATTTTATTGAATTTGTCTTACTGGCACACCCCTAAAAACTAGTTTTAAGACAACAAGCAGAGTCGAGCTTTGCTCGGCCTTTGCAATTTTGAGTGGTGCTGCAACATATAAGCCTGGCACCTATCATTAGACTAATAATGTAAAGACTATAAAGACTACGAATTAATAACTTAATCTGGACAAAAAATACCAAATTACCTAAGAACGGTTTCATATTCGTATTAAGTAAAGCTTTCTTTGCCATAGGCACATTCTTGAAGTGCACAAATGCACATCCGACCAGCTTCCCGTCCGGTTTCTTCAACAGTTTCACCTCTAAGATGTCTCCGTAGGGTTTGAAGTGCTCTTGTAGAGATTCCTCTGTGGCTTTGAAGGATACATTGCGGATTATGAGCCGGGCGTTACGATTGACTCGGGCTTTCTTTTCCTGCTTGATATCCGCATTTTCTTCTGTGAAACAAAGCTGAACATTAATTTTTTATAATATTTTTTTTCCATATATTGATTTGAACTACGTATACGGAAGGAAAATAAGAGCAACCTCTACTTAGCAGTGACACGGAACAGGAAATTACATTCTTTATCTGAATCTTATATAGGTTGCACAATGTGATATGGGTCTGTCATATTTGAACAACTCAAAATGAAGTGCCAAAGTAAATATATAATATAGATTAAATATAACAACTACTTTTTATTCCGGGTGCATTTTCTTCCGATGATGCACTCTCTGTCCGTTTCTTCACATTATCACCCTGTATTTGTTCTGCATATTTGTGTTTTGGAACTGCCCATGTTACATTTATGGGTCTATCTGTAATACAAAATAAATACTTAGGTTTCTATAAAATATCTTTGCATAAAATAATCAACACAGTGTCAAGTCAAGGGAGGGACTTTTATTGTGAACTAACATAGTTATCTAACAGATAACATAGTTTGAGTTTTGCTGTAGTGGTGTACCACAGTTATTACAGGTATTTTCTTACCAAGAAAGGGTTTCTTGTTCGTAGCAACCAGTGCCTTATTGGCCATAGGAACCTGAGTGAAATGCACAAATCCACACCCGACGAGCCTGCCGTCAGGCTTCTTTAACAGTTTGACCTCCTCCACCGTGCCATACTTCGAGAAATGCGCTTTGAGCGCTTCCTCCGTCGCTTTGAACGAAATGTTTCGGACCATTAGCCTGGCATTTTTATTCACCCCGTCCTTGAACTTCGTGTTCTCCTCTAGCTGGTGTTTATCGCTCCCTATTTGAGTCATAATGCTGGAGCTAAGAGCGTGCAATGTTCGAGAAATAAATAATAAGTTCACGTGGATACGGTGGATATCATGAACACTTAACCTCACTATTAGTTGGATTATAGCGCTATTAGTAAAATTATCAGTGAGAGGAATAATCAGGCACGGAAATAAATTATTGGAATAATAATTCTGTATCGAACACCCACGTACATACATTTATAAGTATTTTTCAAGAAATCAGAAATCCATGCAATCAGGCGATTCTATTTTTTTTTTACAATAATTCGTTTTTGCCTCAGGCTCTGCTCGGCTTCTTTGTGTTTATTTTATTTTGTTTAATTATGGCTTCGCACGGTTTGTGCATATAGCCAGTGTCAAGTATTATAATAATAACGTAAGTACATAATATTTTTATTTTCACATTAGGAAAGTAATAGCTTTAAAGCAATCCTCGTGGTCAAGTAGTCAAGTCAATTATTTACATAGTCAAAGTCACGATTCAGTAAAGTGGTGGATGTTTACTGAAACTTCCTGGGAGTTTTGGAAAAAATACGAAATGACACGATTTTTGAGTTTGTATCATTCGCCCACACTCGTGCACGTTAACGAACACTTAATGGTTAATATTCCACCAATACTACACATTAACACTCGAAGAAACACAAGTTTAAGAAAATAACACAAAAACCAACAACGTCTCACTATCGTATTCCCGCCAAAACTCACCTTCTTTGTGTTGTGTCAATCAATTTCAACTTCAACTTCAACTTTTTGTTTATGGCTTCTGCGGAGTTGCCACAATTTTGCCAGTGTCGCGTGGATAGAGTGGAGGATACACGGTAATATTCAAATGCTCGGTAGTTTATATTGTGATAATTTCCATCTGAGTTTAGATGTAGGTACCTGTAACCAATAGGACAACACAGACATCATGCAAGACAGCACAAATACGGGTTAAACATATTAAAGATATATATTTACATGTACTTATAAATGTAACAATTACATAATTGGAGGTATAAAACATAGATCTAAGAAAATTTACAATTTAATTTTGTTAATTTTGATGAAGTTAGCTAGGATTTTTACAAAAGGGGTAAAGGTATAGGTTAAAAGATTTGCGAAATTAGTAGGACGGGGAATTTCAAGAGGTAGCATGTCATATAAGGATCAGTGTAGCCTCGAACAGTTGAAGAAAAGATGGTCTGTCGTTCCCTCGTCTAATCCACATTCGCATAGCGAGTGATCTCGAACTCTAATTTTTGAAAGAAACACTGGAGTGCAAGCATGACCCAACCGCAAGCGACAAATGACTGAAGTATGTAGTGTCAATTTCACTCACTGAGTAAGTACTGACCAGAGTTTTGGCGGGAATCCGATAGTGAGACGTTGTTGGTTTTGTATTATTATCTCAAACTTGTGTTACTTCGAGGGTTAATGTGTAATATTGGTGGAATATTAACCATTAAGTGTTCGTTACGTGCATGAGTGTGGGCGAATGATATAAACTCAAAAAACGTGTCATTTCGCATTTTTTCCAAAACTCCCAGGAAGTTTCAGTACAACATCCACTACTTTACTGAATCGTGACTTTGACGATGTAAATAATTGACTTGACTACATACTTGACCACGATTGCTATAATATTGCTGTGACTTTCTTAATGTGGAATTAAGAAATATTTAAAATAAAAAACTTGACACTAGCTATATGCACAAACCGTGCGAAGCCATAACTAAATTAAAAATAAAAATTAAAAATCAGCTGTCTCAGACAGCTGATTTTGCTGTCTGCTGTTTTGATGACTTTTGTTGCAAGAGGTTGAAGGAGAGTTTTGGCGGGAATCCGATAGTGAGACGTTGTTGGTTTTGTATTATTAGCTCAAACTTGTGTTTCTTCGAGTGTTAATGTGTAATATTGGTGGAATATTAACCATTAAGTGTTCGTTAACGTACACGAGTGTAGGCGATTGATATAAACTCAAAAAACGTGTCATTTCGCATTTTTTCCAAAACTCCCAAGAAGTTTCAGTAAAGCATCCACTACTTTACTGAATCATGACTGACGATGTAAATAATTGACTTGACTACTTGACCACGATTGCTATAACATTGCTGTGACTTTCTTAATGTGAAATGAAGAAATACAATAAAATACTTGACACTGGCTACATGCACAAACCGTGCGAAGCCATAACTAAAACAAGGCCGTTCGTTGAAGTTCAAAAATGGTTTTTACGGTGAGAAAAATTCTAATAATTGCCGGAAAACTCCTAAAAACAGCCCTTTTCTTTTTCCCATACAAACGTTTTCTAACTAAAACGAGGTTTATTGCTATTGTATAAAGTTCATATTGAATTATTTTTTTGTTGTGTTTGTTATTGTCAGGAGAAGGTTCTTATGAAAGAAAAAAGTAATAAAATAGCGCGGAAAATAAGAAAATTTTAGAATACTTAGCGACCATGTTAACTTAAATAGAGGGAGAGGGAGAGATATAGAGTGAGAAGAAAAGAGTTTTTTTTTTCTTGTCCCTCTGACATGGTGGTCAGAGTCTGTTTTTACTTTTTTGTTTTGTTTATATGGGTTGTTTTTTGGGGAATTATGGGGTGGGGAAATATCTTTATATTTTGTAATTACTTGTGTTATTTATGCTAAGTTATATCTGTTTGTTTTTGTTTAAATTTTTATTTTGTGACTTATTATTTAATGTTCTCAATGTACTGTTTTTTGTGTTGTGTAATTTGTGTGTGTGTTGGCCTGTCATAATTATTATTTTATGCTTATTTGTTTTGTCAGTTTTTGTACAACTTCGTAATATGCTGTGTAATTATTTATTATTACACTGTTACATATCTAATAATTTATATTTTTATGGCTTTTTATGTTTTGTTGTGTTTTGTAGTTTATTACGAGCTTGTGCTGATGTTTTTCATCTTTATCTTGAGTCTATGCTGTTTTATATATACTTAATTTAATATATATTTATCAACATATATTTATCTATAGTGCTTAAATTTTTATATCTTTTTGTATGTTGCGTGATTTATTTCGTGTGGATATGTTCTAATAATTTATTTATCTGTGCGTTTGTTTATTTTTGAAATTTTTGTTTGAATATTTGCGGTGTGTATTTTGTGTTTTTAATTATTTATTCAATGTGTGTAATTCAATGTTGCAAACTATAATTTTTGTCAGGAGCGAGGGATGCAGGGTAGATTTTTCGGCAGTTTTGTAGACAGTGGTAAACGGTGGTCATGATTTATTATGACCCGGTCCGTTTACTTGGGCAACTGTTCGGGAGGTGTCCCCTGCACCCGGCTTCGACTTGAGACGGGGACCACTTTAGCAGTATGCTACCGTGGCTCTGGCTATTTCCTCCCATTTCTTGCGGATCGGGCACTCATTACTGAGTGGCAGTTTCAGTGTTGATTATTTTACACGTCGTTTTAATTTTGTCTTCAGCTTGCGTAATTTTTCTACTCAAGTGAAGAGACTTCGCGGTACGGCATACAGATTTGAAAGTCTGAGTATTGTTTAACGTACTAGTCCCAAAAATGTAGTGTCATGTGCATTTATGCATTTTTGTGAATATAAGTCATACAATTTGTTCCTGCTTTTCCTGCTTGGCCCAGTCGCCATCAAATCTCACCTTGATGTTGGTCGTGTATCGAATGAATGCGTGTGATTAGTTAATTAGGTACTACTACTAAAGAATATGAAATTATTTCGTTATTATCTTTGATTTGGTGTCATATTATATTGAATGAATGCCGCGTTGACAAAAATCATAAGTACTTATTCATAATTTAATTATATCATCAATTATTATCGTCATTGTTTTTTAGCAATATCATAGCAATAGCAATTCACATGCTAAGACTCATGAATTCATGTTTGTGAAATTTATACGAAATCGCATTCATTGCCATCACTAATGCGGAGGCGGACCAATCACACACAGCACAGAGTCTGGCGACGCGACGCGACCAAAGAGAATACAAACGCTACGCTAGGACGCGACGCCGCGCCGCGACCGGTTTGCTTCGCTCGCTTCCTTTGTGCCAGCCATTTGTAATTTGACGGCTGTTTAGCTCAGTTATCACATCTCATCTCATATTCATACTACTCATAGTGAAATTATCATACAAATGACTAAAAGAAGGCAAAAGTAAGTAATGTTATATCAATTGTTGGGAAAACAGTATAGTTTATTTATATTAAGTATATTAGTTTTTGAAATATTGCAACCTATAAAAAAAGTGTTGATTGTAAATTATAATATGTGTGGTATTTTTATGTAAGTACATTTCGATGGAAATTTGCACAAATTGCCCATAAAAATGTTTTAGTGAGCAGATAATAGGTACCTACATAGGTATATCTAGGAACATCTTTTATACAATATTTACGATATTTTAGTGTCTAAATAATAGTCAAACAGGTTTTAACTAAAAAATAGTGGAAAATATCGCCGTAGTCTCGCTGCGGTCCGATAAGTACGTACAGTGAGTGGAAAAAAGTTATCGTTTTGTTTTCATAACTTAGAATAATAACGCAGAAAAGTTTCCATGCGTAGTTTCACTAACTCAAAAGTGAAGCCACTTTTTTATCAATGTGTTCGTGAGGTGAGTGCCATTCGTACCAAATTATTGTGTTCTCCTAAACGCGCACAAGCGCAATGAAAAAGTCCCTTGCGTATTGGTATTTAGTCCAAAAGCAGGAAAAATAATAAATATTTATGTAGGTAGGTACAATACCATTGTACCATAAAAGCTTCGATTTCGAGAGCCAATAGAGCGTCAAATTCCGAACTAGACCCAAAAAAATCTCAGTAACAATGGCTACACGGCGCCAGCGCGTACTTGATTTCTATGTGCATCATTTTCTATCTTTATACCCAAAATAAAGTACTTATAGGATTGAAAGAGAATGCTATGTTTTATACTTATGGGTGGGTACCTGCACACTTATACACGTGTTCGGCAGAACGTGTGCCATGGGGTATGGGGGGTCAGGTGGGACCATTTGCATCAATAATATGGCGCTATCTACCTACAGCCTACCTCCAAGCCTCTGCTATTTTTTACGATTTTTTATATATTTTTTTTAATTTCCTAAAGTTTGTCTTTATGCCGACCTAATTTTTTTTAGCTAGCTATAAACTAATTTTTTTGTGTCAGTAATGTATGACTATTCCACTAAAATTGTCATTTAAGTAAGATAATGAGGAATATAATAGTGAAAAGATGAGTTACAAGTGTCATGAATAAATGAAAGCTTATAACTAGCTAAAAAAAAATCAGCCAACTTTAAAAAAAATCTTTTAAAAATCCTAATAAATAGCAGTTAGGCTGGAGGAGGTTGATTGTACCTACTGCCATATTGTTGCAAATGGTCACACCTGACCCCCCATTCCCTATGGCACACATTCTGCCGAACATCCTATATATATTTTTTTTGTTTTTACCATGTTGTAAAAAAAATAAGGGTAGGCTTTTTAATAATAATAATAAGGTTACAGTACTTACCAAAGTGGAACGCTTTTATTATTTTATTTTGGGTGCTTATTACCTGAAATCTTCACCAAGCCAAAATTACTCCCACAAAATAATTTATCCTTTTTAGTTGTACATGTTTGTAATTGACGAGCATCAATCCCTGTTTTTCCTGCAATCCCCACCAAGACAAAGTCCCCTTTATTTTTACTGATTAAGTATATTTTAAAAAGTAATTACATTTGTAGATTAGCTGTATGCTTACGCGCATTGAGCGTTGGTAGCCAACGCCCTGAGCCACTGAACGAGCATTTCAAAATGCACGGAGGATGCTCATCTACAGCCATTTGTCAGTAGATGAGCCGTCTGCTCCATCCGTCGCCACCAACCCAACACCACGCGAAACTATCCCCATTTTGATATGAAAATGACTGAAATATATTAAATATGAATAACATTGACCTTGACCTTTTAACTGTCTAGGCAACCGCAGCACTCCACCGGCGTCGACAATGCCCTCACCGGGTCAGCAGTAAATGTGACCCCGGGGGGATCCGTTACACTTACGGATCAAAAAGTGCGCCTGAAGAAATCCCCCCGGGGCACTTTACGTCAAAGACCAGCGATAGAGTAAGTAGATAAAGCCAAGCTTATAAAAAAGTAGGTGTTACCCGCAACTTCGTTTTCTCATTTTCATATAAAATGTCAACTGTTTAGAAAATCAATTGATGTCGCAGGTAACAGCTAGGTAAGAATATATCAGTCTTTTTCTCTCTCTATCTATCTCCATCTCTAGCTCTCTTTCCATCTCTCTTCCTATTTCTCTATCTTTCTCCCTCTTTCGCTCTTGCTATCTCTCTACCTCTATCTCTTTCCCTATCCTTATATCTCCTTAGCCTTATCTTACTTCTTACTAATATTATAAAGCCGAAAGATTGTGTGTGTATGTATGTGTGTATGTTTGTTAGGTCTTCACGCTCAAACGGCTGAACCGATTTCGATGAAATTTGGTATAGGGGTAGATTGGACCTATGAGACAAAAATAGGCTATCTTTTGTCTCAAAAAATAATCTCGAAGGGGATGAAATAGGGGTTGAAAGTTTGTATGGGGAATCCATAATTCTTCAAGTTAGGGATCTGAAAATTCTTATTTAGGCTTTTGGTAAGAAATAAATAAATACGGGTTTCAGCTTTTTTGCAAATCATCCAAATCATCATAAAGGGGGAAAAGCAAGGGGGTTGAAATTATGAGGTTTTCTTTAGATGCACCCCCTACGACGGACCACGATAAACGGCTGAACGGATCGTTATTTAAAGGGGGAAAGTGCGATGGGAGGAGAGGGGGGAGGGGAGGGGGAGTGTGGGGGGGAAAGGGGGAGTAGATGGTAGAGGGGGGGAGAAGAGGATAGAGTGGGGAGGAAGACGGGGAGAGTGGGAAGAAAGAGGGGAGAGTGGGGGGAGAAAGAGAGGAGAGTGGGGGGAGAAAGAGAGGAGAGTGGGGTGAGAAAGAGGGGAGAGTGGGGGGAGAAAGAGGAAAGAGGGGTGAGAAAGAGGGTAGAGTGGGGAGAAAGAGCGGGGAGAGTAGAGGGAAAAGAGGAGAGTGGGGTGAGAAAGAGGAGAGAGTGGGGGAGAAAGGGGGTAAAGTGGGGAGAAAGGGGGTAGAGTGTGGAGAAAGAGAGGGTAGAGTGGGGAGCAAGCGAGGGGAGAGCGGGGAGAGTAGCGGGAGAAAGAGAGGAGAGTGGGGTGAGAAAGAGGGGAGAGTGGGGGAGAAAGAGGGAGAGCGGGGTGAAAGAGGGGAGAGTGGGGTGACAAAGAGGGGAGAGTGGAGAGAGAAAGAGGGTAGAGTGGGGAGAAAGAGAGGGGAGAGCGGGGAGAAAGAGGGGAGAGTGGGAGGAGAAAGAGGGGAGAGTGGAGGGAGAAAGAGAGGGACTGGGGTGATAAAGAGGGGAGAGTGGGGGGGGGAAAGAGGGTGAGTGGGGAGAAAGAGAGGGTAGAGTGGGGAGAAAGAGAGGGGAGAGCGGGGAGAAAGAGGGAAGAGTGGGATGAGAAAGAGGGGAGAATGAGGTCAGAGGGGGGGAGAAAGAGCGGAGAGTGGGGGTAGAAATAGGGGAGAGTGGGGGGAAATAGGGGAGTAGGAGAAGAGGGTAGAGTGGGGCGACCTAGGGGAGAGGGGAGAGTGGGGGGAGAGAGAATTTGGTTTGCAGATAGGTTATCTTCTAACTTAGGACATAGGCTACGAACATATTATTAGTCATCATCATAATCATCACCGTTTTCCATCAATGCGATAAAACACCCAATGTGCGTAAAATTTCGTACGTAGATAGGTTATCCAGCAACTTACGAGTTACGACTTAAACTTTAATTCATCGTATTCATCATCACCACCGTTTTGCATCAGTGCAATAAAAACTGAGACAAAGTACCCCATTGGCATGAAATTTGGTATTTTTATAGCTTATACCCCAACTTACACATAGTACACAGTGGCCGTGAAATAGTACCTTAATTTTCATGAAATGCAGTATGCAGATAGTTAAGAGACACAATATAGGCTACAAGTCATCATCACCACCATCACCATCACTGTTTACCTGCCCATCAGTGCGATAATAACTGTGAAAAACTACCTAACTTCAGTATTTTCTCTGACAGAATGTTACAAGTCGTATCTAACAGCCCACCGCCCTATAGGTTTTACAATGTGAAACGCGGGTGAAACCGCGGGGCGCCGCTAGTATCTCTATAATTATCTTTTCCTATCTTTCTATCATTAATATCTCTCTCCACTCTCAATCTCTCGCTATCTCTTTCCCTCTCCATCTCACCCATTATAATTGTATGTCCCTCTCCCTCTCCGTCTATATCTCTATTTCACCCTATATCACTCCCTCTTCCTCTGCCTTTCTCCTTCCTTTTCTATATATTTAGCTCTTAATAATCCATCTCTCTCTCTCTCTCTCTCTCTCTCTCTCTCTCTCTCTCTCTCTCTTCCCTTTCACTGTATCTCTCTTTCATTACGATCCGTTCAGCCGTTTCTTGTGGCCCGTAGGGGGTGTATCTAAAGAATATCCCATAATTTCAAACCCTTGCTTTGCCCTCTTACGGATGTTTTTGCAATAAAGCTGAAAACCTGTATTTCTTTCTTTCTCACCAAAAGCCTAAATATGAATTTTCAGATCTCTAACTTGAGGAATTATGGATTGCCCATACAAACTTTCAACCCCCTATATCATCCCTTCCACATTATGTTTAAAGAGAGACAAAACATAGCCTATGTCCGTCTCATAAGCCCAATCTATCCCTATACCAAATTTCATCGAAATCGGTTCAGCCGTTTAGCCGTGAAAAGGTAACAAACAAACAGACAGAGTTACTTTTACATTTATAATATTACTAAAGACTAGCTGCCCCCCGCGGTTTCACCCGCGTTTCACATACAACACCTAATAAGGCGGTGGCTGTTATATACGACTTGTAAAGTTGCATTGTGTCAGAGAAAATACTGATGTTAAGTAGTTTTTCTTACTTTAGTTATTTTCGCACTGATGGACAGTGAAACAGTCATGATTATGATGATGACTTGTAGCCTATATTGTCTCTCTTAAGTGCTATCTGCATACAACATTTCATGCAAATTAAGGTACCTACTATTTCAGTTTTTATCCCACTGTATTATGTGTTGAGTAGGGGTATAAGCTAGTTTTGGCTATAATGGCTTACACATAAGGTATAGGTATATACTGTGGCGGGCTTTTTGTAGGGATATTTAAGATAAACATTTCCATCATACATTACATAATGTGTAACTGTAGCAGTTTTAGCAGTGCATGCCAGAATAGCTCGCAGATGGTAGATTTTTTCCTACTTCATATATTTTGACGTTTTTACATTTTATTGATTTCATGATTTGTTACATTTACATACTATTTTTCTTTTTTTTTCCTTAATATTTGTATATGTATTTCAAACGCAATGTATATTGTTATTGAATAAATGAATTTGAATTTGAATTTTTCCTACTTACTTGACACTTATCGTCATATTTTGGACAATGCACACAATATCTTTATTATTTGTAGCCTATGTGTTATTCTGATGTAAAACTTATAATATTGTAAAGTTTCATTAAAATCCATTCAGTAATTTTTACGTGAAAGAGTAACAAACATCCATCCATCCATCCATCCATACTTACAAACTTTCGCGTTTATAATATTAGTGGGATAAATAAAAATAAAAATATTTAGTAAAACCATGCCTGACTTATCTTATTTCTCTTATTTTTTCTTATCTTATCTTATTTTTTCTTTCCAGTGCTGTAGATCCACTTGCCTGCCCGGTTGAGGTGGTATCCAATGACTTGCCTGTCGACGAGGTGGAGTTAATGGACGTCTCGCCGCACCATACCAACCGGCGGCTAATGTCGGAATGTCTGATAACTGAGCCTCTTCCTGCTAGCACTGCTGCAGAAGTATGCGCTCCCAGTACTTCGAGCAGGGCTACCATTGCTCGGAGTCCTGAGATCCTAGACTCTGTAGATGTTCGTCTTTCAACGGGGACAAGGGCAACATCAAGGGTCGCTAGTGGGTTGGATGTAAACAGTGACTTGGATAGCGATTACGACGATGAATTCGAAGGTAATCCTATCGATGTCATTGGTTGCACTGGACCAGGAACGGACATTCCCGACGACGAAGAGTTAGATGCATCCGTTTTAAATATGATAGATGAAATAGAGAGTGCAATGGACGACGAAGTCGATAGAGTGCTAGGTATTTCGTCTAATTTCACATGGGAACAAGACTTTGATACGTTCAGGGGTGTTCCTGAAGAATTTTCAGGTCCTACGCCTGGGCCTATCAAAGACTATGATTTACCATATGAGTGTTTTACTGATATCTGGAGTGAAGACATCATAGAGTCAATCGCCCTTGAAACGAATCGGTATGCCAAGCAGACTATTGATAAAGCTAACAAGGAAGGTACAATGAAGCCTAACTCTCGGATGCACGATTGGAAAGAAACTAATGCAGACGAGATATTAGTTCTTTTTGCTATATACATGTTCATGGGTATTGTTCAGCTCTCATCGCAAGACGAATATTGGAAGGCAAGCGGGTACCTTGAATTGCGCAGGTTCAGGATGCTAATGCCATATGATCGCTACATTTTGCTACAAAAATTTCTTCATTTTGTGGACAACTCTGATACCAGTCAGGCTTATCCACGATATGCAGGAGTTACATTGTCACCGAAATTAGCGAAATTAGCCCCTGTGATTTCACATCTCAATATAAAATTCTCCTCCCTGTACAATTTAACTCGGGAGATTTCGATCGATGAGTCTTTGACCTTATTCAAGGGCCGTTTGTCCTGGGTTCAAGCAATAAAGACAAAGGCTGCGCGTGTTGGCATCAAGTCATATGAGCTCTGTGAATCGCAAACTGGCTACTGTTATCAATTCCAAGTATACACGGGGAAGAACTCTGACAACGTCGGCACTGGCGATGTTGCACCTAGTACTGATTTGGGTGGCAAGACCACCAAAGTATTGCTCGAGTTGTTGAAAGATTTGAAACATTTGGGGCACTGTGTATCGATGGATAATTTTTATAATTGTCCATCGTTGGCTAGGTACCTCAAGAGTATAGGATTTGATTGTTTAGGAACATTGCGTGTAAACCGTAGGCACGTGCCTATTGAAATAGCGAAGGTCCCGAAGAATGTGGCTAAGGGTACAATCGTAGCTCGCCACTGTGGAGATGTTTCCCTGCTGACATGGAAAGACTCCAAATTGGTGACTATGATTTCTACCTACCACAACGACGAGACCTACGTTGGGTCGAGGTCAGGTAAACCGCTTGTGAAACCGTTGAGTGTAAGGGATTACAACAAAACAATGGGAGGGGTTGATGTGAAAGATCAAAAACTCTCAATGTATTTGATAGAGCGGAAGAGAGGGCTCAAATGGTATATAAAGATATTCAAGAGGCTGCTGAACGTAAGCGTACATAATGCTTTCATTATGTGCTTGAAGTCACGTGTTAGGCGGCAACTACCAACAATGTCGCATCGTGAGTTTCGCTACCAACTCGCGACCTCTCTAATAGATCGGCATCGCTCACGTGTATTGGAGAATCGCAACTCCGTAGATAATCTCACGAGGCTGAGACTTGATATTGTCCATAGTCCCATGACTTACAGTAATAAGAACAGAAAGCGTTGCGTCATTTGCCAAATGCAGGGCAAAGATAAAAAAGTGAGCTCAACGTGTGTCACCTGCACACAGTTTATGTGCTTTGGGGTCTGCTGGAATGAATGGCACAGTCGGGCAGAACTCAAAGTAGTAAACCCACGTCTTGGGCGTAAAAGGAAGCGCATTGAGTGATTTTATTTTTCATTTTTAATTGATTTGTATGAGCCTGCGGGTTACACGTAATGTTAGGAAACAATCTTATCTTTCAATGATTAGGACAAATTGTCACTCGGACTCAATTGTAAACACCAGATTTAACTCTTGGGTAGCAGTCACTACTAGGCAGAGTTGTTTTTTTTATGAGCTTAGGCCTGTGCGGGGGGATGGGAGGTAGAAAACTACTGAACCGATTATAGCAATCGTCGTCTTGATATGTCTAGCAAAAATGTATGGACATGTAAATAGCCTTGTAACTTGAACCGTATTCTTTCATTGACCTCACTACCCCGACCTGCGTCATTTATTATTTCTAGGCAGGTGTATCTAGCTTTTTCAGTTAAGATTTTTGTATTGAATTGTTTTTTTTTGTGTGTAACCGCTGTTCTGTATATATTATGTTTTTTTTTGTATTATATTATTTCCTATTCGATTTCATTTGTTTTTTTTACCCAAGACCAAATAAGACCAAACCCATATGAACTATGTGATGGGAATATCACCAATCCTGAGGTTTTTTCTTTTTTGCAGAGGATGTTATTATTTTAGGCAAGTATGACGTAGGTACCTATCATAACATAATGTTACTGGCAAGGCAAGTGTAGATCGCCAAGAGGGGATTGAGTACCAGACTTCGAATATTAGGAGATACCTTAGGAGATATTTATATATATTATAAAATTGTTAAAAATACTCCACCGACCACACTATCAAAATTTTTCCATGTCCATCCAAAGGTTGTCTGGAAGAAATCGCTTTAAGCGATAAGACCGCCCATTGTACTACCCGAGTTTACATTTATATTTATTATTATTATTATTATTTTTCTGTACTATACTTATTGTTAATTTTGGTGTACAATAAAGAGTTTTCTATTCTATTCTATTCTATCGGGAATATACCTACCAAGCCTAATCTGGGGGCACGGCAGTGCCCCCGCCAAGTCGAGCAAAACAAAAGGCACGGGGCCGTACTATCCTTTTCTCGAAGCGATATATTTTCCCTAAATCCCTTTCTGCATTTAGAAACGTAATGATTGATTGATTTAAGTGATTGTATTTAAACAACAAACAAAGTTCTAACCTATTTCACTCCACTCCTATAAGTGCAACCCGACGATATTACGTAATCTTGCACAGATTTTAAAGTTTTATTCTTACATTAGTATAATCCTGTTCTCCAAGAGTTTTGTAACTCTTGTATTTTATTTAGTTAGAATTGTCAGATCTCTTTTATATTTCCAATTTTAATGTTGTATTTGTTTTTGCTCATGGAGCATCCATGGCGAACGCTATGTACGCCGTACCTACTTGTTGTACACATCGGAATATTGCGCATGTATAAAGATTCAGACTTGTGTTAATGTGGTAGCTACGATGTGGCTGTACCGTATAACCTTGCAACATTGCCCGCTTTTTTACTATTTTTTATGATAGCACTAAAAGGATTAGCTTCATTCAAAATATAAATATACAGTTATACAAAGCGCAATTAAAGGAATGTATATATCCAAACAAATTGTCATTATGTTAAATATATACCTACGGATAAAATTACGGTCAAAGAGGCGGGCAACTTTATCAGTCATTTCTTACAACATTGCTCACCTTAAATATTCGAGAAACCGTAAGCTCTATTGCTCTGATAATAAAATATATCTTGCGGAATGGTGTTAAGATGAAAACCCTGTTGACAACAAGCTAAAATACCTTATAGTTTTTTTTTTCATGAGGTGGGCAATTTTGTACTACCCTCCAGATCTACTTCCATACAAAGTGATGTGAGGTGCTAGGGCTGCTACAAAAGAAAAATCTTAATATTATATTTTTGTAGATTTATTTAAATGTATTATTACAAACAATGAAAAAAAAATATTAAATAAGTAGGTAGGTAACTAGGTAGTACCTACCTATCAAGATATTACGTAGGTATCAATTTATTCAATTATGAAAATAAAGAACAAAAGTAAACTTGCACCTTGGTATGCCAAACTTATTATACCTAGTTATCTCTTTGTTCCTACTTAGTTAGGAATTGTAAATACAATTCAAAGCAATAGCTTAGGAAGTTATTGAGGTACCATAGGTACTTACCTACCTACTTAATATATTTTAGACTACCACCATATTCTTCTCAAATTAAGTTAATACCTGGGTAGGTACCTATTTTGTAATAATTACCTATTATTTATTATTACAATTTGTATGTACTTATGCAGAATTTTCAATTTCTAAAAGTGTCAACCCTAACACCATTTTTGCGGTGGGCAATGTTTCAAACTCTTTGTTGCGGAATGTCTCACTACTTTGCCCAGTTAAATTTCTTCGTAATAAAGCGACCTACAGCACAGAATCAGGAATTAAACTCATCGTCAATAAAGCGTTTTTAAGCACATGCAATGTGACTCATCTGAAACAAGTATTTTGGGAATAGCACGGTAAAATCTGCGACACGGAATTGGCACCACCTTCGACTACCCCTACTTTGATGGCCGCTGTCAGGAAATTCAGCGAAGTTAGGAACAGAGCTAATAGCTTGTATTGCCATATATATGTCTGAGATTTACCCAAACACTCAAAACTGTTGCTATCTTATAAACTAAATTTACCACGACAACTTTTATTTATTTTTCGGGTTTTGGCAAAGTTGTACTGCAAAGGCAATGTTGTAAGAAAATACGGTACCTACTATTTTAATAAATAAATAAAGAAATATAATTGTTTAATTTAACATAGAATATTTTTTGTTTTGTTTAAAAAACAAAAAAAAAAAAACATTGCCAATATGGACAATATGGACATACAGTATTTCTTAATTTCACATTAAGAAATACTTAAATTAAAATACTTGACACTGGCTATATGCACAAACCGTGCGAAGCCATAACTAAAACAAAAACGACGTCTCACTATCGGATTCCCGCCAAAACTCGAGACGTTGTTGGTTTTGTATTATTTTCTCAAACTTGTGTTTTCTCGAGTGTTCATGTGTAATATTGGTGAAATATTAATCATTAAATGTTCGTTAACGTGCACGAGTGTGGGCGAATGATATAAACTCAAAAAAACGTGTCATTTCGCTGTTGTCAAAACTCCCAGGAAGTTTCAGTAAAGCATTCACTACTTTAATGAATCGTGACTTTGACGATGTAAATAATTGACTTGACTACTTGACCACGATTGCTATAATATTGCTTGACTTTCTTAAGGTGGAATTAAGAAATATTTAAAATATAATATACTTGACACTAGCTATATGCACAAACCGTGCGAAGCCATAACTAAATTAAAAATAAAAATGAAAAATCAGCTGTCTGCTGTTTTGATGACTTTTGTTGCAAGAGGTTGAAGAGGTTATGATTTGAAAATAAATAGGTACCAAATTGTGGTTCAATATCACAAGATGCATTCTCGTTCCGTATTCAGAACGTGTAACAAAGTGATTTTAAATCAAGCGTTCACTCGGGCGTATGGATATAAAGTTGTACAACGGCCCGACCCAAAAACTTTTAAAATGCCGTCAATCGCCTCCGCACCTAGTCTTATGGAGATAATGAAGGAGAAAATACGGCTTAATGGACCTATGACGGTCGCTGAATACATGCATATAGTTATCACGAACCCTACAGAAGGATATTACATGAAAAAAGAAACAATAGGACAATCTGGAGACTTTGTTACTTCACCAGAAATAAGTCAGTTGTTTGGTGAAATACTAGCGATATGGTTTTGCGTTGAAAGCCAGAAAATTGGGGCAGGAAAACCTTTGCAGATCGTGGAACTGGGACCGGGAAATGGCACTTTATTAGTGGATATGTTAAAGGTAATTCTTACTATAACATACCCGCATAATCTTGATCACCCTTATTTATTTACAACAGACAAGAACCTTTAACAACTAAAATTAAAACTACCTACAATAGATACTAAGACAATCTATAAACCCTTACAGGATTATAGATTCAACCTTTTTCAAGGTATCTTATTCACTACCAAAATACCCAAAATGCTTGCGGGATATGTATTCATCTATTTGAGGTTTTATTGAAGATATTACTGTTGAAACATAATTCCAGGTCCTGCACCGCGCTGGTTACAAAGGCGACGATCTGAGCATCCACTTGGTGGAGATCTCGGAGACCATGCAGTCTGTACAGGCCAATCGCTTGTGCATGTCACACAGAGCAGTTGACATTACAATGCCGCATAACTTAGAAGTAAGTTAAAAAACCCGCCAAGTGCGAGTCGGACTCGCGCACAAAGGGTTCAGTACCATTCTCTCATCTATAAAACAGCAAAAGAATTATGTTTGTTGTATGGCAGCTCCCTTAAATATTTATTTTATTCTGTTTTTTAGTATTTGTTGTTACATCAGATATAGAAATACATCATCACTTATGAGACACAGTCAGGTGACAGACGGAAGGACAGCAAAGTCTTAGTAGGGTCTGGTTTTAACATTTGGGTATGAAACCCCGAAATCTAAATAATGGATACAGTCTTACTCTGAAACGTAACAGAAGGTGTAGCAACAATGTGCGGGATGATGATGATTTGAAACTACATAATACCGAATGTTGCCATTTACCCATTTTCAGGGTGAAACAGTGAGTGGCATCAAAGTGTACTGGTACAATGACCTGATGAAAGTACCAAATGCCTTCTCCTGGTACATTGCTCATGAGTTCTTCGATGTGCTGCCCATCCATAAGTTTGAAGTAAGTAAGTAGGTGGACCAGTTACTCCATTTATAATGTCCTTTTCTATCGTTTCTATGCGTACATGAATGTACGCATAGAAACCAGATATCCGGTATATCCGGTCAGATTCGGGTCTAAGTGCAATAATTTAAAACTGTCATAATATTTCCTGTGCATTTTTTTATTCAGACCCGTATTGTGCCTACTTTAAGTTTGTCCTTTCTGTGTTCTATACAATTGGGTCAGTTATCTAATATATTATTTCTAACAACAAATTGGGTTGAAACTTGCAGAAAACGGAAAATGGCTGGCGTGAAATCCTTGTAGACATTGATGAATCAGGAAAACTGTTCTACAGGATAGCGGCGAACGAAACAAAGCCAGTCAAGATGCTCGTCAGACCTCCACTGGAAGGCAGCAGCAGGACTGGCCTGGAGATCAGTGCCCGAGGGTTGGGTATAGCACGGCAGCTGGCGCAGAGGGTGGACGAGTATGGGGGTCTAGCGCTCATTGCAGATTATGGGCATGAGGGTGAAAAGAATGACACATTTAGGGTTTGTTTGTTTTGTTCTATTGTTTTGTTGACAATAGGTAATTAGAATAAAAACTTCTTCATAAAAGTGTAATTACCTTTTCAGGCATTTCACAAACACAAATTAGTGGACCCTCTTGAGAACCCTGGTAAAGCAGATCTCACAGCTGACGTGGACTTCTCGCAGCTGAGGATAGCGGCGTCCATGACTCCTAGTTCAGAGAACTATGCGCTAGTCCTAGGGCCGGTCAAGCAGAAGGACTTTTTGGAACGGTCACAGGCTGAACTCAGATTACAGGTAATTTACTAACAATTCTCAAACAACCTGAACGAATCGGGGGCGAACTTGGTATTACCGTTTAGGCTTTTATAGCTTGAGCAAAAGTCTTATTCCAGCTCCCTTATTATTATTTTTTTTTTCAGGTACTAATGGACAATGCAAAGTCAGACGAAGACAGAGAAAAGATCAAAAGCGCATATGAGATGCTTGTAGATCCAAAGGAAATGGGAGAAAGGTTTAAGTTCATGGCATTTTATCCATCGTCCGTGGGACGTATTATAGAAAAATACCCGCCACTCGGCTTTTCTACGCCCGTGGAATCAAAGCCCGAATCGTAGCTGTTATGGCTTAGAAAATATTAGATGGTATCATTAGCAAATAAAAGATTTTCTTCACCTTCTCGTTTGACTACATTTTATATCAAAACTACCTCATAAACATAAGACACCAATGGAGGCATGGATTATCTATCGGCTCCATCGCTAAACCGCAGACTGCAGTATGAGAAAATTCTACCTACCACGCCGAAAATATGGAAATTGGAAATGAAATGTGCTAGTTTGTATTCTCTTTGGAAATGTGACGAGTGACGTCATCGAGTAGAAAAGAAAAACGATTTCAATAAGATCAGCCACTCGACACTAGATGGCGCTAAAACTATAAGGGTGAGATAGATTTACTACCAGGGGTGAGACCACACTAAGCTTGACGAATCTTATTTTTCATTTTACCGGTAAATCCACAGACCTAAAATTACGCCACTTATGGATAAACTGGACAATCGATCGATTTCACGATCATGTTTGTGTTGATGTTTCATCACTGGTAGGTGGTAGGATTGTATTGTCTATTCTGTCGGTCATCAAAGAGAATACAAACTAGACGTGTGTAAGGAATGCTTGTAATGATAAGATGTAATATTACCCAGCCGCGTAATGAATTACTTTCCATCACGCGGTAAAATCAAATATCACCTATCACCTCCCATCACCCATCCATCACCCGCGCTGAACCGACGCGCGGCGCGGCACGGCGCCGGCGGCGCTCGAACAAGTCGAATAACCGAGCGAAAGAAACAGCACGATCTGCGGCAACGCGTGTGCGAAGCGACGAGCGCGTGATGAGATATGAGTATTTATTAATATTCAGCTATTTGTTTTTATCCAATAGGTAAGTGCCTACCTGATTGTCAACCTTATTCTGAATAGAATACGGTGCACGCACGCTTCGGTTGGCAAGTTTAGTATTTATTTCCACTATGGGAACCGCTACGCGTTTGGCTGGCAGTTGGCGCCATAGTGAAATGCAATGTTTTGATTGAATTTTTCGAAACGCTTCCGTAATTTCATGCGAAATCGTTTTTAAGTAATTTGTAAAATACCTAATACAAAGACTGGCCTGACGTCATTTTTGTTGATCGTCATAATTTTAGACATGATCAAAGGTAACAAAATAATGGGTGATGGATGGTGGTAGTCGCCGCGCGATGGTCTCGCTCGTCTCTCTCAATCGAAAACCACGGCCCGACCGATCATCACAGTGAAGGTGAACCGAACATCAGCAACCAACCGAACATCACGCGTGATATTACAGGGTAATATTACGCGACCGCGTGATGAAATGGTGTAATGTATCACACGTTCGCGTAATGATTTGCGCACGTCTAATACAAACGCTAGGTACCTAGGCACCTACCTACTAGAGCCTACCTATCCCCATAAATAAATTATAATCTGTGGTTCATTGTCAGATTTTGATGGACGTTCATTTTCGTATTTATTTCCGAAAAGCTCCCAAATTTTGTTTTTGTCGGTGAATTTTCATTAGTTTTGTTTAACTCCAATCATAAACGTATTGTTTGATATTTAGTTACAGTTCGCAGTTTTGTTGTTTGAATATTTTGTTAGCGTTGTGATGAAATGTCAAAATTTTCGTGGATTGGTGCCAATGATAGAAGAATTTTTCTAGAGTGAAAATCTGTGATGGACTAACTTCCTATCAACCTGGGAAGTAGTAGCAGTTTGATCTGTTTGAGAAATAAGTTGATGAGAGGTGTCGCGTGACGGTGCATGAGTTGACGCATTTTGCGAAAGTGAAGGTAAGCCGATTTCTTTTGTTGTGACTGCAGTTGACTGCACGGCTATCCGTCGCGCGTGCTATTCGTCGCTTTTGCTTCAGATCAGCGTATACGATTTCACTTTTCATGTTTCATCACATATTTCAGCACCTATTACCCAGGGAGTGGTTCTTGTTTGAACAAAGGTACCTAGAGAGTGGTCGACTACAATAACGATAAATGTTGATTAGGAAATATAAAACTACCAATAGAGCAATGTTCTAATAGGAATTACCCAACCAAGTTCCCGACTGTAAAATTCTCAGTAAACATATTGTTGAAAATTGTGAAAATATAATGCCCAAATAAAACAACAACAGACCACCATGTGCTTACTGTTTATTTTTGCCGCCATAAAACGAAAACGATAGGTAATGCCACTACTGAAACCAACTCAGTTCACATAACACCGGCAGAGGCTGGTTTTAATCAACCCCCTTCATGCAGCACAACTACCTCTAATGATCTGGCTCTCGTCTTTCAGCTGTTGAACCATAATACAGCTGAAAAGTTGCCAATTTTGTCAGCTTAAAACTCTAAACATTGGTGACTTTGCAGCCTAGTGCAGAACAACAGCTAACTGATTCGAATCACTGGACATTGACCCTTAGCCTATTCAGTTAATTGTATTGAAAATTGCCAGTGACACATGATATGTGAATCACACTTCCCATAGGTATTTACTTGATGTTAACTATCTAGGCGTCAGTGACTTGCAAAAATCTGATTGAGACTGACTTCTCAAGATTGACTTCTCAATCTTTATGAACTAGGCCATCATTGAAATTAAAATAACATCATGATAATTTTTGATTTTGTAGCTTTGTGTTGTGGAACCGTAGTCCTTGTCCTGAGTGAACAATATAATTATAAATAATCTGACACTTAAATATGTAGGTATAGATCTCGATCCTACCTAGCATTCTCAGATAGGGAATCAGAAACACATTATAGTATAAATAGCTAGTAATAAATAATTATAAATAACTTATTCAAAGAAAAACAATGAGTTTTCTCCAAGCTCGGTTTTTATTACTCTATGATAAAAAATTATGGGATACTAAAATTTTTATATCACTATACAATATACATGGTAATATGCAGATAACCTACGTTAACCAAGAATGGATTACAATATCTAAATATACCAACATTATTCAATCTATTTTCAGAAAACCTTAAAAAGCATGTCAAACATCTTCAAGGCTTTTTTGAAGGTGAAATTTGTTGCCGGTATTTGATAATGAGAAATGTGCTATAAATAGGATTAATGGGAGTATTTAATGAGATATCATTCTTTAACTTCAAAATATGTTTTGATAATGAAAATAAACATTACCATTAAGAAAAACACTGAATATTTTTTTCTTCTTTAGCAATTCCACAAGAGCACACTAATAGAAATGCATAAAAACAAAGTGTTTGCATACTGCGGCGTGGCAATTGAATAGCACCCCAAACTTGAATGTAAAAAGTCAGGTAAGGACTACACTCTTAGAACTATGCCACACTAGTTCATAAATTAATAATTATATTTGTATGTGTACATATCATTGTACTACATTATTCTTTGAATGGTTCATATGAAGACAGTGCATTGTTACAAATTTTCAAGTATGTATTGTTAAGACCACAGATTAGGCAATTAGTTGATTTAGATTAGACACAGATTAAGCAATTAGGCAATTAGTAACTCACTAGGTGACTACTAATGCATTTTGCTGCAGACTCGTTTGTATGTCCTTATTTAACTAGCAGACTGATTAAAAAAATAATAAACTAGCAGACTTCCAAATGTCACAAACTATTCTGAAGCCACTCCATTGAGATTCGATTGTAGTGTTCTTTTAACCCTTTGTTACATGGTCTGTATGGACCAGTGCAGGCACAGTGTTCTAAAGTTAGCAGACTTGACCTCCTGATGGTTACAGCCACAGCAATTAGAACACCATTCAGAACATTGATTGCAAAATATTTCATGGCGTTGCGCTACACTTGAACCCTGATCCCAATTTTTTTGCCAAAGTTGCCTAGAATAAGTTAATATTCTCAAGTGACTTGAAGTAGCGCAAGCGCTTGGATAGATCTGTAGATTTGTGAGAAACCTCTGTCCAGCTGTGGGCTTAGACAAAGAGGGTTAACTCGTTACACATCTCAATCATGGAGAATTTTATTTTCTTACTGTGCACATGACATTCAAGCAGTTAATTTGCTTTAAGTTTCAGCATTTCACACTTTTTGAGATGACATGTGACTGACAGAGGGGTAAGGTATAGGGGTTTCCTATTCCTTTGTTGTCTTATTATTGTATTTTGTGTGACCTCATTCATAATATGGATGATGTGATAAAACCCATGAATCAGCATAAAATGAAACCATAAAGAAATAAATGGGTATGAAATTTTAGTTCCGTTTCAACAATGTCCGCGGCTGCCGACGGCTGCATTAGGCGTGGGAAGTGGGAATATTATTAGAAATGTAGCTAATAGTTACCATGTCAGTAGATAAATAAATAAATAAATAACCAATCACACATAGACGCAGATCCCGACCCCTAACTATAATTCCTCATATCTATGGAATCGGAAACTACGCGAATCATGGTCCTAAAACGCCCAAAAATATTTACCCTGTCCGGAACTGGACTTGCAACTTCACACAAGATATGTCAGTGGAATTGCTTACATACCTCCTCCTCGGACAAGTAAAAACAGGTCAACAACTGAACCGGACAGAAGTTCGTAATCTGTCCTCTGTTTCAAACAAAAACATGCCGTCACATATTCGGATAAAGGTTATAACTTATAAGTCACTGTCGGAGCATGATTTAGGTACGACTGACGGTCGACGCGAAACAGAAGCCGCGAGATCAAGATGACGAGAGAGCTGAGAGATCTTCAATTAGTAGAAACTAGAGGCTTCTGCATATAACGGTGCTCAATGCTCATCCCTATAGCATCAACTCTTCTTTTTTTACGCATTGAGCTTCACGAGCTGATTGCACCTAAACTCCACGTCTGTCAACTGCGTCCATGTTTAGACTCCGCCCCTGCCTGCTTCTGCTCCTCCTGCTGTCGGCAATAATTCCCTCTAGAGAAGTGTGTATTCACATTCTAATTTCGCTTTCACTTGCACCAGGCAGCACGAGGAGAAGTAGGTATAGTGTTTACATTCTCGTCCTGCTCACTGCCCTGTCCAATTCCCTGCCCACTTCCCTGCTCTCTGCTGCTGAGTCTTAATTAGGTTAGATATGCAGTGTCGGCAAGGCCAGCGAAGTTGCTGAGCATGACCCTTCGAGCCGGGCAATAGAGTCTCTTTTAACGAACTCACAAAATTCTCTTGTTCCAGGGTATATGAGAGAAGATGAGTTCGCCACCGTCGGTGCAGTTGGAGGTGGAAGTGGTAGACGAACCCATGGAGGAAGATGCCACGGAAATGAAGCCAGCTGATAAGTGAGCTATAAAAACAATTTGATTTGAAAACTTGCATAATTATGTTAAAATTCTTCAGTCGACACTTGTCAGATTTAAAGGAGACATTTTAATGCAGATTTTATACGAAGGCTACATCGTCCGTCGCGAACGTAACCTATCGCATTTCTCCAGTCTGAAATTAGACTGACAACAACGAAATAGGGTCAGAGTCATGAGTCGCCACATGTCGCCTGCTAATGGACTTGGTCGTAAGATTCTATAGGAACTGGCGGTGTAACGTAAATGTAACTTCCGCAGAGTAACGCTTGGTTCCATAAAATAAGTATAATTATATATAAGTATATATAATAGAGTTACTTCTTTAGATAATTCATTGTAGCAAGAGAAACGCAAATAAAATAAGTATTGCGTATGAAACTAATCGGTGCTTACTTTCAGTTCCACTATCTAGTATTATGAACTCGTATCAGCTTTATATAGTTCCCGGAACGATTATTTTCATCGTTATTTTGACAGTTAGTTACTAGGTAGGTAGTTGCTTGTGTTGTGAAATATATTTTTTCCAGACAAGTTTTTTATTTATTCGTAAGTATTCGGTTCTGCAAGCTAAATTCCTACAACTGTTTCCGCTGTTCGTGACAGAACTGACCGAACGCAAAAACTTGACATGAATGCAAAATGTCACGGGAACGCCGTATACCTACACTATATTGACTCGCAATATTTCCTAACAAATCCAGAGAGTTAAAAAAAACTGGGCGAAAAATAGTTGCATGTAAGAATTACCTACCTTTAACTTTTGTAAGAATACGTAAGAGAAAAAACCTAATTTTGTTTATCTCGACAACTAGAATTTCCCACGTCGACGTGGAATCTGTCTGGCAGGCTATCAAGTCGCATAGTTTATAACAAAGTTCATCCACCGCAAAAGAGCACAGAATTTAATCTATTAGAAAAATACATATCTGATTAAAATGAAGGTGTTGTTTTTATTTATTTATTACTATTATTATGTACTTACGCGCGTAATTTCGTCTTGAGTGGGCAACGATCCCAGAATCATTTAATATTCTGAGGAAAAAAGTATATATTATATTTGTTATTCCAGGACATAAAGTATCTAAATAATGAATAAATATATATCAATATTCATCAAAATACGCTGACAAAAGCGCCGTAGGAAATTATCATGAATACAATACATACTTACACACACACAATGTATAATCGTATTTCTAATATTAGAAAGGTAACAGTTATGTTATCTAAAATGTGGGGCAACATTATCCATGTTTTCGGATTAAATATTTTATTGTTCTGCGACTATTGACCTCAGAGAAGGCCTTATCTGTTTACTACTATCTCGACGTGTGACGTCATATCTCATACGGCTCGGCGGACCTTGCGGTACAGGTTTTAGGACCTCGAACAATATGAAATCACATTGCACTATATGACGTCGTGCGCGCTACAGTCTTCTCGGCTACTGCTAAATATGAGGCGATGAAAATAATATCGCATTGCAGATTAGTCTCAAGGTTTTCCAACAGCAAAAATATATATTGGTTCAGTCCTTTTTTTACGTGATGGGATACAACGTTTATGCAGTAAA
Organism: Hylaea fasciaria; assembly: GCA_905147375.1. Taxonomy (NCBI): domain Eukaryota; kingdom Metazoa; phylum Arthropoda; class Insecta; order Lepidoptera; family Geometridae; genus Hylaea; species Hylaea fasciaria. The sequence goes on along the minus strand of LR990211.1, from coordinate 7,695,727 downwards.
GTGGATAGTAAGTAGCATTAAATAGTAGTTTGTTTTACAAGGGTAGAAAACGACTCATACTTTACTCGATGTTTTGCCTCATGGCGTAGCGAGTGTGGCACATAGAATCGAGTATGAGTGAGTCGTTTGAGACCCGCGTAAAACACAAAAATTTTCACACAGAGATTGCGAGAAATATAATAAGTAGGTATACAATTAAAAAAAGCAAAGAATATTTCACAAATAGTCGTCACGTTCACTTTCAAATAAATAAATAAATTTAATTCAATCTTTTAAAACCAATTTGCATTGTTGTCAAAATTCTACACACACCTCAGATTATAGGCGGCAATTACTAACTTTTTAAAATTATCTAATATTCGCAAACGCACACGTACACATAGCATACATCTTATGATCGCCAAAAATGTAGAAGAGAATTACACTTTCATTTAAAAAAGTAAACTGTTTAGGCTTCGCACGGTTTGTACATTAAGATACTCTTCTTTTTTTTCTAAGTAATTATGTCAAAATGGAAAATTGAAAAGTCGAATCTTCAGCCTGTTGATAATAGCGAGTACAAATTAAAAAAAAAACTACTTTCACTCCCTAGTGTGCAACAACCTCGTTTGCTACCGCTAAGCTGAGCTAATCTGACACCTTTTTTGAGCATGAGGTGTGAAAATATAATTATGTTCTTAGTCATCAGCTTTACCTACAAAAAATTTCAAACCCAGAATTGAGTTAAACAAAAACATTTTTACAATGTACCTACTTACCGACTTTTTGTTCCTACCTACTTTATTATGAAGTATTTACGTACTAAATACCATTTAAGAGATTTATTACAAAGTATATTGTCCATGTGTGGTAAATTTTCCCATATATGGACGATAAGATCTTCAGATCTTATCAACCAGCAAGCAGGCCATTATCATTATAATCTGGATAATGCTTATCAAACGTGTAAATAGAAAAAAATAATGTTTTCTGTTATTAATGCACGACTAACCTAAAAGTACGCACGCATTATATATAATCTCGTAATGCTTAATGCATTTCATGTGATAAAAAAAAAAACGTGGATTCGGAAATAAGTATAAAAAATTGAGCGTTTTTTTAACCTAGCGCTTGTTTGTATCTGGCAAGAAATAAATAAAATGAAATGTAAAAATTGTGGTACAAAAAAACCTACTCATGTTACATTTTTCAATATTATGTACCTAATAAAACGTTTTCTTGTACCAAGGACAGTTAATACAATATGACAGTTTAAATATGTTTAAAAAGTATATTAAATGAATTCGTGATATTGTGCGTATTTAGTTGGTAAATAACATTATGTTTTATAAACTTTCATAATGTTGGTAACAGATATTATATACAGTGCGTTTTGTTGTAACCCTGGTGGTGAGAAGAAAAAGAAAAAATGTTCCAGATACTCTATGGATTTAGCCGTGGTGCAGTATATAAAGTATTACTAATTATTATAATATATAATACTAGTTGGTGCCCGCGACTTCGTCTGCGCAGGATTAGTATTTCGAGTAGCTATTTTGGCTATAATGGCTTACACATACGATATAGACACATACTGTGGCGGGATTTTTTGTAGGACTATTTAAGATAAACATTTCCATCATACATTACATATTTATGTGTAACTCTAGCGGTTTTGGCAGCGCACGCCTGAATAACTCGCAGATGGTAGATTTTTTCCTTCTTACTTGACACGTATCGTCATATTTTGGACAATACACACAATATCTTTATAAATTGTAGTCTGTGTTATTCTGATATATAAGCTATATTACTGTTAAGTTTCATTAAAATCCATTCAGTAATTTTTACGTGAAAGAGTAACAAACATCCATCCATCCATCCATCCATCCATACTTACAAACTTTCGCGTTTATAATATTAGTAAGATATAATATTAAACATTTTTTTATCTTGGTGGTAGAGCAGTTTTATAATGCCCGCCTGGCTACCCACTGTCAAGAAAATTTGTCCCCAACCCCTATTGAGGAGTCCCCAATCCCATTCTAGGCTGAGCGAGCGAGCATGCTTACGAACTTCGACCAACAAGTAAAGTAACGTATAAAAAAATCTGAAAGCCTCATGTTCGGGTTCCGTGACCTTTAACTAGTCGATCCCTGTTAGTTTATCATGAATATCTTCAATGTACATGGTTCAGTTCACTTTTATGATAGTACTAGCTAATTCCCGTGACTTCGTACGCGTGGACTATAGCAACGTGTGACGTCATTATATGCCGACTCCAGCCCAGTCGCCGACTCTATGTACATAGCCCGCGGCACGCACGGTTGTCCAACCAACAATAACCAACATTGTTGGTTGTTGGACGCGGTTGGACGCGGTACCCACTTTTTAACAAAATTATATTATTTCTCTTTGTTATAAAATGACAAGACAAATGTCACGTCGTATAGGGAAGTCAAAGCTTTGGCTGAAGATAGAGAACGCTGGCGGTTACTCCACCGACAAGAGCTATGCTCTTAAATAAGAAGAAGAAGAAGTTATAAAATACCATTAACTTACGAAACCAAAGCTACCAAATGCCAAAACTGCTATCATAATCCGTCCAGTAGTTTCTGAGATTTAAGGTAACAAGCAAACAAAAAATAATGTCAATAATTCTAAAAACAACGTTTTCGGGGTCAGCCACCTTTAAATAGTCGATCTCGGTTGGTTGTTCAAAAATATCTTCAATGTACAGACATGACTGGTTGACATGGTTACAGTTTTATAAGTGCTAGTTGACCCGTGCCCACTTCGTTGGGCTGTAAACATTTTTACTTGTGATTTCGACACGGTCGCGGTTCCATACCTGTGTCGTATTATTTATCTCTTTAACCATTCGTCAAAATTATATAAACAGTAAAAGGGAGAAAGTGTTTTTTTAAACACTTGAGACATTACATTTTTTTATTTTGTAAGAATTTATAATTATTGTGATCCATATACTTGACCTAACAATTGTTTTTAATATTAAACTACTTTTTGTGACTTAAATATAAAAGTTAGACATAATTATGCTGTCGCTGACTTTTGTAGGCATTATCAAGCTCTACAACTTTTCTCTAGAACTCAATCGTTCTATCATCATTATGGCAGCGTTCTTAAGAAACTCTTTCGTTCGACTTTTTTCTTCGACTTTGCAAATCCGACTACCACGGAAAAGTAACACTCTTTATATTGGTATAAGAGTTTTCAAAATCGGTTCAATATATCTGGAGATTTAACCCCCTTCAACGTTACAAACTCACATACTTTACAATTTTATAATATTAGTATAGATAGAAAATAAATAAACGTGCTCTCATCTCAAAAAGACATTCTCATTGCTGTTATAAGGGTCAGTGCACAATGGACTCGGAAGCGGAAGTTAATGCTTCGATTCACTCGCCTTGGATGGAAAGAAGGTGTCCTTAAATTCTTGCAGTTTTTATGCATCATGGTTATTTTAAGCTTATGACTCAAACAACACTGCACTTTTGTTGAACTGACTAGATAATTATTAGATGTAGATAAAGACAAGGATGACATTTGATTGTGATTGCTCAAAATCTTTATGTAGGTACCTACTTATTTAAGATCTAATCTTTAATAAGGATACTGACCGACCGTCTTTCAAGTTCTGTCAATGCAATTTTAAATTATGAATTGATTATTCACAATTTCGATAAATACATTGCAATTTGAACTATTTTTATATTGAAATAGCAAATAATCAATGGCATAAATGGAAAGAGTATGAAAAAGTAACGAATGGTACGCTTCCGATTATGATACTTCACTCGGTGTATACGGAGGATGGTTATGCACAGAACATAAGTTAATAGCTAAAATTTCGCCTCGTTCCGAGTTAAGAAATAAACACAACTGGATGATTACACAGACGTGACTGATTACACGCGAATTTTATCGGCGTGATGCGCGTACGCACGCGGCCGGCGACTTGACCCTTACTAATGTCGCGACTTTAGAAATGGGTTCCAACCATAGCAGTAACTGCTGCAAGCTGATAGACAGTTGTATGTTTTTTTTTTATAGTAGTCGATTGACCGGTGGAAGATGGTACTTTCTGATGATATGACTCCGTGAGTGTTTAATTTGTTTAATTTAAATTTATTTAATGCTATAGCTTCTCAGGTCTTAGAATCTATGTGTGTGATCGTAGAGCTTTCCATTTGTAAATTCAATAGTACCAAGAGTTTGTCTCTCTCGCGCGTGACCATGCTAAACAAGTAATCTGCTTAAATATTTATCAGAATGATGAATTAAAATGCAGTTAGATTACTATTCCGAAATTTATCAGAATTACGACGTAAAATGCAACTAGATTAGTGCTTCAATATTTATCAGAATGACGGCTTAAAATGCAGCTGGTAGTAACTTACTCGACATTTTAATATTTTATGTATATGTATATTAAGTGTTAGAATAAGCTGTGCTTTAAAATACACTAGCACGATGGTTCCGGTTTTTCCCTTTGCCGTACGGAACCCTAAAAAACGTGCTACTATCACATGCATAGACACTGACCTGGCCCCTACTAAGAATCCCTATTTTTAGGGAGATAGGAACTACGATGACCGTGTGATAAAACGATGTTTCGAGTTATTTCAGGGCCAAGCCCTATGCCCTTAGTTCAGACTACGCGTACCTCTATGACGTCAGCGTGTCTTCAGCGCCTGGCTTAGCGCCAACTCTCCGGGAGTCTAGTTGACTTGGTTCTATGTTTGACGATCTAATCTGTTGATAGGAAATTTAATAGAAACCAATAAGGTTTATGTTCAAATGTTCAAGCTGATTCGTGATGCATAGTACGGTTTTCTTGTTCCATATAATTTGATAGGTTCATTTAGTTCCAAGAGGTGTGTTTAAAAAAAAATGTTTATGTTACATCCCTAAAAATAGTCTTATTATTGTACTCGTAAAGTAAAGTATATATATATCGATTTTTTTATTACTAGCCATAACACTCCAGAATCGTGTTTAATTGTTTTGTGAACTGCAACGTTTGTAGGATTACCCGCAAACTATCAATTTATTAAAGCAAATCTTAAAACATATTTTCTTTAAAATACGATGATAATTTTTACTTATATCAGCATTTTTAGTCAGTCTTTTTTTTTTTATTTGGGCTCGAATCGTGCCAGTGTCAAGTATAAAATATTTTAATTTCATGGTCAGTTTCTGCTTTTATAATTATATAGAGATAGGTATACCTACTAGGATTAAAAAAACAGTATGTAATCCTGAATGTGGCATTTTCAATAACTTATCCGATAAAATCAATTAATTAAATATATTTTAATGTCGGTAAATTTTGGCTTGTTTAAATGTTTGCGATTAAAATCTTTCGATGCGGTTATGCAAAAGAAGTTGACTTATAAAAGATGCAAATTATTTTTTTGTTTTTATTTTTTATTTTTATATATAAATATATTGTAAACTTAGTCGTGTCCGCGACTTCGTTAGCGCGGGTACCAAGACTAACAACACTAAATATTATTATAATATATTCGCAACGTCAAGATTTCGTGTAGATATGTTCCACTTCGATTTGCAGGGTTCAGCAGACATGAATAGAAATATATGTGCTATTTGTGTAAGTCTTGTACCGCGCAAACCAAGTCGCGGGCACAGCTAGTATACGTACTTAAATATATTTTTACCTCAGATAATTCGACAATCACTACAGGTATTTTAAACGAGGAAAATGAAGTGGTTATATCTTGTATTAAAATATTTGATACGACGACATCGAATGAAAGTTACGGGTTTAATGGCCTACTTTTAAAAATATAGCACGGGACACCCACATGAAAGCTTTTCTTACCACACGATCAACGGGCCATCTCTATCTCTCTCTCGCTATCCGTACTGTAACCTCAGTGAAAGAGATGGAAACGATGTCATGAGGTAGTAGTTGAAAAAACTCATAAACACAACCCTCTTTCGACAGTCGAGTAATATTGAGGTTGGTTCCAAACGAGCAACGAGGTCGTCTATTGATAACATCTGAGTATAGTTAAGTTAATCCTAGTTAAAGTTATAAATAAATAAAAAATAAAAAAAACCGGCCAAGTGCGAGTCGGACTCGCGCCCGAAGGGTTCCGTGCCATTATCTATAAAAACGGCAAAAAAACTCGCGTTTATTGTATGGGAGCCCCGTAAAATATTTATTTTATTCCGTTTTTTACTATTCGTTGTTATAGCGGCAACAGAAATATACTCGTATCATCTTTGAAAATGTCAACCGTCTAACTATCACGGTTCATGAGATACAGCCTGGTGACAAACGGATAGACGGACGGACGGACATTAGACCCTCAGTAATAGGGTCCCGTTTTATCCTTTGGGTACGGAACCCCGAAAATAGAATGCGATATTATTATAAAGATAAAAACAAGTACCAACGTGAACGAATTCACGGAGTACTGACTTTATATGTATAACTATTTTTCTAGTTCTAAAACAAACGATGATGTCACTTGTTGAAATCACACAGTCTGGTGAATTAACAGGTACACCTACGTCATCGTTGTTACGCAAGTTTTTCCACGGGCAATGAAGTAAATTACACCTTTTCAACTAAGCAAAACGTTATGTAGTATGACGACAGCTGAATCAAAGAATTACGCAAATAATGTCCGCTTTCACTAACCGCCAACAAAGCGACAGCCTTCGCCTTACTGAGAACGGTGATTTTTAGTAAGTCTGAGCTAGATTACCTGATTATTGACAATTTTCTGAGTGTAATTTATGCATTGCGCACTGACGAACCGGTAAGTGCCCAACGTAACTACTTATTGTTTATACGTTAGTGAAACGTGTTTCTGCTCTAAGGAAATCTATATTAATAAAAGAAAGTCGTGTTAGTTACACTTTTTATAACTCAAGAACGACTGAACCGATTAGGCTGAAAATTGGTAGGAAGATAGCTGAGAACCAGGAGAAGGATATGGGATACTATTTATCCCTTTATCACGGGAAACATTTTGAAACTGAGAAAAATATAAATATCTGATAAAATCGGGTTGTACAGTTGACACCTGCTGTCACTCATTCTGGGAAAAAATCTGAAAGAGATGGATATAGAGGGAGAGAGATAGAGTGCGAGGGAAAGAGATAGAATGCGAGGGAAAGAGATAGATATAGAAGGAGAAAATGCTTTTTTCCATAGAGACAATGACAGGACAACGTCTGTCGGGTCAGCTAGTCTTTTATAAATTAAGCTTCAGAGAGGTGATCTAAGTAGGTTTAGTGTGAACGGGTATCAGGGTCAGTAATGGACGGGCCACACGTATCGTGATATCCCATTGACTATCCCGTAAATCCCGTTGTTTGGAGATTGCTGCAAGGGTAGCCACTTATTTGGGATATGGCATTGACATTGCCGTTGAATATCCCGATTTTTGACGTTGATATGTTTTTTTTTTTATTTTGGTTTATTTCGGATTTGGCTGTTTACAATGACAGTAGTGTAGCTGGTCAAATTTATGGCGATAAATCATCGGGACAATTTCCGAATTGTTTAGAGCGATATCGGCCGTTGACGATGACGATAGTGTTGATATTGATAGCCTATCCATAAGGGAACACTCATATAAGTACTTAACTCATAACGCATGTGCCATTCAAAAGTTGTCTCAAATTTGCATCTATATAATTCGCAATATTAATGAATTTGCAAACTTGTTGTCATAAAATTAATGTATTGATTGTATTAACAAGAAAAAAATGCATTAGCATATCCAAAAATATTACTGACTACATAAATGTTAATCAGAAAAAACTGGATTGAGCAAACTATAAGCGCCCAATCTAAAATAATTAAAACACGAATAAAGTCAAAAATAATTACGAAATATGATGTTATGTTGGTTATACTTAGTCAGGTCATAAGTATTGTCACACAGTAAAAACTTTTCTTTTAGAATGCTGGCCAAAAAAAAGTTTATTGAATTCGAATTTCGAATTGTTCATGAAAATTAAAATGTATACTTTTTAGAATTTTACTCATTTTTAAATATGGAGTGGACGCTTAAAGAAGACCGTGTTGCAGTTATTGCGTTGCATCGTTGCGGTTACGCGCCAATTCAAATTTTTGACATACTGAAAAATTTGAATATAACCAAGAGATTCGTTTATCGTACCATCAAACGATACAATGAAGACTCTAGTGTAGATGACAGGTCAAGAAGTGGTCGCCCTCGGTCTGTTAGGACTCCAGCAGTGATAAAAGCTGTGAAGGCGCGAATTCAAAGAAATCCCAAACGTAAGCAGAAACTGTTGGCCCTTCAGATGGGATTAAGCAGAACCACGGTGAAAAGGGTGTTAAATGAAGACTTAGGGCTTCGGGCATATCGAAGAAAAACAGGACATCATTTGAATGCTCGTCTAATGGACCTGAGACTGAAGAGATGCCGCGCTTTGTTGAAGCGGTACGCGGGAAAAAAATATCGGGAAATTCTTTTTTCGGATGAAAAATTTTTTACCGTAGAAGAGAGCTACAACAAACGAAATGATAAGGTGTACGCACACAGTAGTGAAGAAGCGAGCAACCGTATTCCGCGTGTCCAACGAGGTCATTTTCCATCCTCGCTCATGGTATGGTTGGGAGTGTCTTATTGGGGCTTAACAGAGGTACATTTTTGTGAGAAAGGTGTAAAAACGAATGCAGTTGTGTATCAAAATACAGTCCTGACGAACCTTGTGGAACCTGTTTCTCATACCATGTTTAATAACAGGCACTGGGTATTCCAACAAGATTCGGCGCCAGCTCATAGAGCGAAGAGCACACAAGACTGGCTGGCGGCGCGTGAAATCGACTTCATCCGGCACGAAGACTGGCCCTCCTCCAGTCCAGATTTGAATCCGCTAGATTACAAGATATAGCAACACTTGGAGGAAAAGGCGTGCTCAAAGCCTCATCCCAATTTGGAGTCACTCAAGACATCCTTGATTAAGGCAGCCGCCGATATTGACATGGACCTCGTTCGTGCTGCGATAGACGACTGGCCACGCAGATTGAAGGCCTGTATTCAAAATCACGGAGGTCATTTTGAATAAACATTAGTGTCATAAGAATCTATGTTTTGTTAAGTTCATTTTGGTATATAAATGGTTACATAATGAATAAACTTGTTTCAATTATTTTATATAAAACATGTGACAGAATTTATGACCTGACTAAGTACTTTGTTTTCAACCTGAAAATGTTTCCCTTACATATGCTGCTAAAAGCCTAGGAAACACCGAATACGACTATGGGAAAACTATCACCATGAAACTCTAGTTCACGGTGGACCACCCTAAAATCACACTTAGGAGTTGCATACCCAATGCCTGATCACCAAGTTTCTCGTTTTCACTCGCTGCAGTCGCTATTGAACTGAAATAGCAATTTCCCCTGATTGAGAAAATTTGTTCTACATGACTCCACTCAAACACACCATTGGTAGATATGATTCACTTTCGTATTCGAATAGTTTGTTGAACCATGCACCCTACTACGAAGTTTTACCTCGATAGCGCGCTCGTTGCGGTATCTATATAATTATAAAAATCAAATGCTGTTTGTGTGTCTCTCTAAAACTCGAGAACGGCTGGACCGATTTGGCTGATTTTGGTCTTGAATAATGTGTGGAAGTCCAGGGAAGGTTTAAAAGGAGAATTTTATCACTATTCCACGCGGACGAAGTCGCGGGCACAGCTAGTATTCAATAAATAGTATGTATAGTTCAATCGCTTTAAATACATAGGACGACCCACACTGACACTTATCCTAAGCACGCCGCTTGCGAAAGTACGGCTCTCCGAAGTTAGATCCAGTCCAGAATTTGTTGTTTGTACCGAGACAAAGAGTTGTCAATAGAAGCGTTAGTAGCGTGTCTGTGCCCATGGCGCTTTGCCAAATTCTAGTTTAGTATATTGTTTACCTTCGCACCGTGAACTTGTGTGGAGCGTGCGGAGTTTTTAGATGTTTCCCTTCGCGGTTACCGTTCAGTCGTAGTGTCAAATGATAGACGGAGAAGAGTGAGTTGCTTATTTCAGTGTTTTATTTTGAGCACGCTATTCAGTGCGCTCTGTTTTTCTGCTCCATAATGTTCTGTTTGTTCGTGAGCAGTGGTTTTTGTATTTGTTTTTATGTGAGTCAGTCTCGGTTTTATTAAATTCCGTGTGGAGGAAATGACTGGAAGATTCGATATTAATGCGAGACGGTAAAGTCGTTCACTACAAATTAACATTTCCGCTTTATCTTTTCGTAATTTCTAAGGGAAACTTTCGGCGGGCTATTATAGTGGTGTGCTTCTATAAAACACTTGTGGATTTCTTATTGTCCCATAATGAGATGTCAATGCGCTACCTAGACATACTTCCGGGCACCATTTCAGGCGATCTCGTCTGGTATTTGTATGTCGTTGCCAACTAATCTAATCGGAAGGTCTGCATCATAACGAATTGTCACCTGCAGCGCATTGTTTTATTCACTGTAATTGAGTGACATTAAGGTTTAGAATACGTTAGCAATGTTGTAGAAGATTTTTTACTCGTAATCCATCAAACGAAATCTGTGGTGGAGGATAATCTCGCTGTATACTGAACTTGGTAAAATATAAGTGATGTTCCTAGTTCAGCAGCAGATTTTTTTTAACTAGAGCAAAGCCAATCCAGAAGAACTAGATCTGTCCAACGGTTTGTTTGAAAACAAGAGTGATAGAAACAACTCTAGTGCTGTTAAGTTTAGTTTCTGTTGATTTTATTTCAACTTCTAGTACATGGTTACTTGTACAAGTAACCATGTACTTACTTAAGTTACTATTAGAGTGCAAACTGGGTATATCCTGTGCGGTTGGAGTCAGTGAACGGGAAAACTTTCTGTGTAGGGCGCTTTTAGTTAGGTAGGGTGTATGTTGAGCTATTAAGTTAGTAATGGGAAAGAAGCGAGCGGTACAAAGGGTGACCAGGTATACCTCATTAGCGTACTAATTCATATGCCAGCTGGCTTGCTTTGTTGTAATAGAGAGAGAGATTGAGATGCGAGAGTTCAGCTCATTGACTACCTCAAAATTCAGGTCATTAGCAAATCTCTTACTTCGACTCTACTTTGCGTTTTCGAATTATTGTCAAGCATACTTACAGTAGACAGGTTTCCACTTATCCGGTTGGGAATAACGAATTTCCATACGTATGGTACTTATTACACGTATATTACACGTAAGGTAATTATTAAAAAATGGAAAACCGTCGTTTTTTTTCTTACACTTAAATATTCATAACGATCTAGAAATTTTAAGACTGTGCTAAGTACGAGTTATATTGTAGCGTTTCTTTTTTTAGCATAAAGATATTACAGCGATGTACATTCGGTGTGTGAAGTGAAGACTGACACCATTTTGTTTGTTTACAATTGTAAAGGCAAAACACTGACATACTAATAGAAAATGATCCGGTTTGCGTAGACGCTTCTGATAAAGTACACTTCGCCACGCACCTCTCTACGCACTGCCCTTGAACTTAGGGTTATCACTATCGTATTTTTTCAGCTGTGTAACGTTTATATTTCGGGCTGCACATAGTTTGTAAGCTATACCTTGGCCGCGCCTCTGGTATGAGAGGCGGGGGTGGATAGGCGGGTCGCACGTGTAGATATAAAACGGAATAAGCAAACTATTCAAATACAATTCGCCCAGTAAACCATAATAAAACATGTATATTTATTATATCAAGCACACCCCTACATCACAAAAGACATAAACGGCGTTGCATTTGTGTGTATCTCCCAAGTAATATAACGCATAATGATATTATAATCAGCGCCATCTAGCGAGCAAGCCGGAACCATTAAAAATAGAGACAAAAACCTCATTGGTGACTCCTAATCAATTGTAATGCTGACCATGATATCCTTCGCAGATATACGTTGCCAGCGCGCGCAGATGCCGTGGTGGAACTATGGAGGACCAAGATGGCGGAGGGGGTGCTCACCCCGACACACTTCCAGGACCACTGGCGAGTCGTGGTCCCCAGGATATACTCGCCGCAGCCGAACAGGACCTGTTTAGGTACGTTTTTAGTACCATAAGACCACCAGACTACGGCAAAACCAAATAAATGGTTCTGATTTTAGCAGTCTATTTATATTTTTCTGAACCTACGCCCTGCGGCGTGCGATCTGGAGGTAACCAACTGAACAATCATCCCGTCACAAAAAGCTATCTCAAATACTGAAATGTGGCCATAGCACGTCTCGAGTCTTCCTTGCCATCCAGTCTTTAAGACCCAGTACTCTAATAAAAATAATTTACCCCTATGAAGGACGAAGTTATTGACCAAAGACCATGTCACATTGAATACAGAAGCTCTACTCAAAATAGAACCATTAACCTTCTGCAGCGCTGGTAGAGTCAACGGGATTTCAGCTTTCAACGTGTTCCCTTTTCCTGCCCCAGATTCAATATTGAATCAGCACATGAAATGGAAACATCCTTTTCAAACGCAAACCATAATAATCAATTCCTCCTCTATCAAATTTATCGTATTTTATGGTTCTCTTTTTGATGAGATTTAATTTTTTGACTTTGAAAAGTGCTATTAAATTACCTACTTACAATAAATGCTTTGTCATTGACTTTTCCAGATTGGTCATTCGACGAGCAGCTAGCGTCGAAGCTGCTGATCGAGCCGCTCGAGCAGTTCGTGTGGGGCTCGAGCGGCGGCGCCCCGCCGCCGGCGCCGCGCCGCTCCACGCTCTGCGGCCGCGTGTTCAAGCAGGGCGAGCCGGCCTACAGCTGCCGGGAGTGCGGTCAGTGAACTTTTAACCGGCTACACTCGGTTCTAAAAACCCAGTAATTAATATTTGATAAAAAAAAGTCTAGACTCCAAAAAAAATCACAAACCATATATATTTAACAAAGATAAGTATAAACCCCTACCAGAATTAGAAGAACTAGAACAAAAAAGACTGATTACGTCAGAGGGTCCTAAAATAAATAAAAACTAAAAATCGGTTCGGGGTCTTTATGCAGCCGTTTTACTACCATTGAACTACTAATTCGTTTTTAGGGCTTCATACAATAGCTGCAAATGTTATGATCGAAATATTGTATGTTCCAAATGAACGGACTCTTGAAACTTTTAAATTTTTTTAAGACTACAAATTTGTTCCTATACAGTTTAGAACAATAAAGTTAATTTTAATTCTTAACCACTTGCGTCTGGGTTCTGAAGCTCTAGTTAACTTTGACCAAGCGATAAGTATATCATTGTCTCTTTCTGGCGCTAAGCTGATGACAAAGCCAGCAATACAATTATCGGTTGATCAACGTGAACTAGGGGTTCAAAGACGCATTACTCTCCCATTCCAGGCATGGACAACACGTGCGTGCTGTGCGTGGAATGCTTCAAGGTGTCGCCGCACCGACACCACAAGTACAAGATGGGGCAGTCGGGCGGCGGCGGCTGCTGCGACTGCGGCGACACCGAGGCCTGGAAGCGGGACCCCTTCTGCGAACTGCACGCGGTAGGCCCGACACTCATGTACAGGGTGTGCGGCAGAACGTGTGCCATAGGGTATGGGGGGTCAGGTGGGACCGTTTGCAACAATATGGCGGTACCGCCAACCTCCTCCAGTCTCAGTGCCATTTTTCAGGATTTTTTATTATTCTTTTAAAAATTATCCGAAAGTTTTCCGAAACAAAAAAAATTTGGTTGAGTTTATAGCTAGCTAATAAAAAAAGTTAGTACAGCATAAAGCCTAATATCGGAAAATTCTTAAAAAAGACATCTTGAAAAATAGCATTGAGACTGGAGGAGGTTGACTGTACCGCGATATTGTTGCAAACGGTCCCACCTGACCCCCCATACCCTATAGCACACGTTCCGCCGAACACCCGGCATAGATGTCACACAGATTTGAACACTATTAGAATGACATCACGTGCGATATTCGAACCGACGTTGATCGGGGCGCCTCGTTCAGCAGCAGGCCAGCGGCGCGGAGGCGGCGGCGGCGGCGGCGGTGGGCGCGGACGTGGTGGAGCGCATGAAGGTGGTGGCCAGCGTGTGCCTCGCGTACTGCCTGCGGCTGCTCACGCACGACCACGCGCCCGGGCTGCCCAACGACCTCCGGTACGTGGACAGTTCTATTGTCGCCATAGCTCATGATATGGCTCATTTTGATGTACATATTGTTACACATTTTTTTTCAATTAGGTTTTTTTTACTCGTAAAGTAATCTCGACAATGTTATTCTCAGGTTGAAGGACGCCGAGAGAGACCTGCAGCAGATCCTGGACCAGCCTGATTGCTACTGCACTGTTCTCTACAACGACGAGACGCACACCTTCGAACAGGTTATTCAGAATGGAATAAAACGGAGAAAAATGATGATACTTTTTGTCATACATTTTTGATAAGAAAACGTCTGTCGGGTCACCATGTCTATCTATACAAAGTTGTGTTAGTTACACCATTTATGACTCAAGAACGGCTGGACCGATTTTCATGATCATTGCTTTATTGGATTCGCCTCCGTTCCGATTAGCAGAATAACTATTTGGACATGGGAATAATTCCAGGACGACGTCTGCCGGGTCCGCTGATATAATTTAGATTAATGGAAAGTAAATTTGCATTCGATGATGGTGATAATGATGGTGATGATGATGATGATGATGATGCCCAGGTGATCGGCACGCTGACGCGGGTGATGAAGGCGAACCACCGCGACGCCGTGGAGCTGGTGACGCTGATCGACCGCGAGGGTCGGGCGCTGGTCAAGTGCAATCTGTTTCAAGTTTGTGACAAGCTCAAGACTGACATCGAGGTGTAAGTGTGCTGGGGGGGGGGGGACGGGGGGGGGGAGCGGCTTTATTGTCGACTGCGAATCGATTTTCCATTTGGTATACCGAATTATATAGGTACTTAATAATAGTTGATTAGTTTCATTAAAATTTGTAAAAGTGGTGACAGCCTAGTGGGAAAACGTCCACTTGTCCAATAAGAGGTTTGCGTGTTCAAATCCCAGTGCAGGCACGTACCAACTACCGATAGGTTTCTTTATATCTTGTAAAACATACTGGCATTATATCATAACAGTACTATTATTGTAGTTTTAAAATAAGCGGCTGAATCGATTTTAAAGAATTTATATATATACTCGTAGATTGTATGTTCGAAAAGGACATGGGGTACTTTTACGAAGTCGCGGGCAACATCTAGTAGATTATAAAGTCGGCAGACGCCGACGTGGGTCTCGCCGACGCCGGTGATGCTCGCTAGTCCCTCGATGTTCCTCTGTCCCCTGATGTTCCCCTGTCCCCTGCGCATGTGCTGAGCCGCTGCGGCGCCCGCAGGTACACGTCCCGGCACGGGCCCAGCCTGAAGGTGCTGGTGATGCACGCGCACGTGGTGGCGCACCAGCACTACGCCATGAAGCTGCTGGCGTGGTCAGTACCAGCTTTATATCTATATTCTTTTATACAAGGTGTAACAGCAAGGTGTAGTAATACTGAAACTACGCATACACATACATATTTCGAAGTAGTCTGGAGGTACTATAAATCTGTAAGTAGTTACGGTAATGAATTATTACACGTCAAAGTTTACTGCAAAACTAACCATCGTTCAACCCTAGTTATCAGCTGGGCAATGTCAGTGAACTTGAGGCATAGGCTAACATGTACAGTCTTACCCAACTTATATGGTGCGTCGTGAATCTTCGTTCGCGCAGAAAATAAAGTATGGTCCGAAGATTAACGAAAGAATGCTTAACACTTACAATCAACCTAAGATCACTATTATAAGGTTCATAATACACTGCAGCTGTTGCACATCGCAGTTCTACCTGCGCAGAAGATGAATTTTCAAAGCGCGGGTAATGCTATTGACCGCTATTGGTCGGCAGCCGCCCCGCCATCTTAGCGATCGCCGCGTGGCATGAGTGAGATGGAACTAACAGCTGCAGTGTATTATGAACCTTATAATAATGATCTTAGGTTGATTGTAAGTGTTAAGCATTATTTCGTTAATCTTCGGACCATACTTTATTTTCTGCGCGAACGAAGATTCACGACGCACCATATAAGTTGGGTAAGACTGTACACCTCTAGCCGGCGGCATTACTCAAACAAAACTAGGTGTAGAAGTAAAGTTGTGGTAAAAGTTCCACCAAAAATTACTAGATGGCGCCAGGGCCGTTTCTAAGAAATCCTGCATCGCGCAAGCGTTGTGTGACCGGCGTAACGTGACGTCATCCGTATCATGTTAGGGTTGTAATATTTAGTTATTTTGTCAATTTGAGTGAAAAAATCGATTATCGATTTCAGGTTTTAGTACCCTGGCAAATGATTCATCACCAGGTACACATACCCACATTTCAATATTACTACACCTTGCCGATACACCTTGCTACTAATTATATTTATACAACTTTGTCTAGTTTTAAGATTTTAACTTTTTTTGTGTGTATGTGTACATGGATCTCGTTTCTCAAGTAAAGATGTCATATATTTCGTTTCGTTAATTAGGTTGAGTTTGTTTAGAAGTTTGACTCTTTTACCGAAATGTATGGAAATAGTTTTTCGCTATTTCTGACATTTCTAGTGCTCAAACCTCAGTCGGTCCAGTAGAGACTTTTGATCTTTCTAAGAAACAGGATCGATTGGCAACAGAAAAGTTTTTTTTAATAACCAATTTCTTGCAGACTGTACATTTTTCGAAAATCTATAAATACAGTTCAGAATATCTTTACAAAATATGGATAGTCTCCTAAAAACGTTTTCCTGTAACTATAACGGTTAAGGTACCTGCCCTTACTGTCCTTACTCAAAAATTCGCCGTGCATGTGTATTCATAAACGACGTCGATGGTCAACCATAGTTCACCATAGACCACCGTCCCACCCCGCAGGTTGCAGAACTTCGTGGCGCAGGAGCAGGCGCTCCGGCTGGCCGTGAGCCAGGTGGCGCTGGGCATGGACGCTGGGGGCGCGGGCGCCGCGGGCGGGGGCGTGGGCGGGGGCGGGGGCGTCGCCGCCGCCGTCATGCAGAACGACGCGCGCATGTGGAAGGCGGCGCGCGCGGCCTGGCACCGCCTCCTCATCGCCACCACGCTCATGGACTACTCCACCAAGCGCGCCATGGCCATACTGTTCACCAAGAATTATGGTGGGGTTCACTTTTGTTTTTGTTTTTAGTGCGTACGCTACAATGTCGAGGAGTTCTATAACTATGTTTCTTGAAATGTGAACTGTTTGAGCATCTTTAACCTTGAGTGCCTTGAGACATTTGAGACATGTGATGTGACAGTGTAATCCTACTATATCATATGAATAATATATTATTATAGAAGGATTGTCACAATTTATTATATAAGAAGCATTAGTAGGATTAAGATAATTAGTAATCGAGGCATTTGACAGTGTTATCCTACTATAATAATAAATGATAAATGCTTCTATTATTATAAAAGCCCAGGTAACTGTGTCTGTATCTGGCTGTTAACGACCTTTTTAATGGCTGAACTTTTGATATTGATAAAATTAGGTATAAGTTGGAGCCCTGGGGAGTTTTACCCTGGAACCCCCAGGTCGGTAGAGGGTTTGAAGCCGGCGCATGCCCCCCCTCGTTGCAGGCTCGATCCTGAAGGACTACATCCGCGACGACCACGACCACTCGTTCTCCATCTCGTCGCTGTCGGTGCAGCTGTACACCACGCCCACGCTGGCGCACCACCTGGTGGCGCAGCACGACGCGCTGTTCGTGGTCATGAACACCTTCGTCAGCGAGTGCGTCCGCCGCTGCAACAACGTGAGTGCCGCGGTGTAGAGGGTGGGCGGCGCGGCGCGAGACAGCGCCACGACGCGAGACAGTGCTACGGCAAGAGACAGTATTGCGACGCGAGACAGTGCTACGACGCACAACAGCGTCGCGACGCTCGACAGTGCTACGACGCTCGACAGTGCTACAATGCTCGACTGTGCTACGACGCTCGACAGCGTCGCGAGGCTCTGTAGTGTCGTTAGTTAGTCATGCTCGGCAGTATCGCAGAAAACGACAGTAGTAGCAATAAACTAAAATGAAATGTTGAATGACCCCACCGTTATTCCCCCAGGGGCGGCTGGAGTTCGACCGCAACCACGCGCCCATTGGGTTCAAGCGCGCGCAGTTCGTGCTGTACGACGTGAAGTACCTGCTGGGGTCGGTGCCCACCGCGTTCGACGAGGACCTGCGCCGCGGGTTCCTGCACGGCCTCTCGCTCATGATGAACCTGCTCTGCATGATGCAGGGCATGGACTCCATTGTCAGACAGGTGACTCTTCTTTTTTGGAATTTATGTTTAATCTCATAGAATACAAAACTCTTTCTCTCTCTCCCTCTCTCTCCCCCTTTATTTCTCTTTCTCTCTCTCTCCCTCTATCCCCCTGTTTCTCCCTCTCTCTTTCTCTATCTCCTTCCTACTATAGTATTTAGGGGCTTAGCTTCGATTGAACGGGCCACTAACGATATTCCGTCGGCCGGCAGGTGGGGCAGCACATGGAGTACGAGCCGGAGTGGGAGTCCGCGTTCAACCTGCACGTGAAGCTGGCGCACAGCATCACGCTCACCATCGAGTGGGCGTCGGCGGAGCGCAGCATCGCCGCCTCCGCCTACTGGATGGCGCTGCGCCGGTTCGCGGACACCTTCCCGCAGCTGCCCAGGGTGGTCAAAGGTACGGAACACCTTCCTTGCTTCCTCCCATCTCTCCCTCTCTCTCTCTCTCTCTCTCTCTCTCCTTCCCTCTCATTCTATCGCTCACCTTTTCCCTCTCTCTATCTCTCCCTCCCCCCTCTCTCTCCTCCCCTCTCTATCTCTCTCCTTCTCCCTCTATCTCTCTCTCTCCTTCTCCCTCTATCTCTCTCTCTCTCCTCCCCCTCTATCTCTCTCTCCTCCCCCTCTCTATCTCTCTCTCCTTCCCCTCTCTCTTTCTGTCCTCTCCTTTCTCGTGTCCTGCTCTTCTCGTGAAAAATAGTGAACGAACAAACTGACATATCTGTAAAAATGTGTGTCGTCGTCCAGAGCTGGGCAACAAGAGCGCGTCGGTGATCCAGTACGACGTGGCGACGCAGCCCGTGTCCATCCACCGGCCGCTGTCGCGGTTCCTGGCCGGCCTGCACCTGCAGCTGCACCGCCACGGCCTCTCCTACCACGGCCCGGAGTTCGACCGCCCCGACAAGCCCAAGCCCAAGCCCGAGGAGCTCATAGGTGAGGTCGTAGCGTGCCTACAGTAGGCCGTAGCCGTAGCGTGCCTACAATAGGCCGTAGCCGTAGCGTGCCTACGCTCAATCTATACTCAAAAGTGCTTTGTGATATTTGTGCGATTTGATCTATACTCAAAAGTAGTGCTTTGTAATATTTGTCCGATTAGATCTATACTGAAGTACTTTCACTATTTTGTAGTATATTTCAAGGAACATTGGACAGTGTTATTGGATTTGTGACTGTCCCAAAACTATACAACACATTTACCTAAACAACCAAACTATACTCAAAAGTGAATGTAATATATGTAGGGTAATTTTTACAGTCATATTCAAAGAAAAAAAAAACCTAGATACATAATAATACCCTTACCTAAAAGCCGAAAAAAATCTTGCCTCTTTAAAAATATATATAACAGCCACGAACAAACACAACAACACGTCAATGTATTCTACGTTCACCCAAGTGTACAAAGTACATCCTCGCTTCACATCACCTTCGCTTCACCTGGGTGAAACGAGTCGACATGAACGATAACGTTGCAGAGCCGGTGCTGCAGACGATGGCGATGATAGCGCAGGTGCACGCCGGCATGTGGCGGCGGAACGGGTTCGCGCTGCTCAACCAGCTCTACTTCTACCACAACGTCAAGTGCCGCGCCGAGATGCTGGACCGGGACGTCGTCATGCTGCAGGTGGGTTGCGGCTCACGGGGGGTTTTAGTGGGTTCAGGTCCCACACACACCCCTTTCGCCACCCCCGTGGCGGAAGGGATAGTGTGATGGTTTTTCCACCCCTAAAAAAAAGGAGGGTTGGGGGAGCGGGACGGGTGCGTGTCGCGAGGGGGAGGAGGGAGATGTGTCCAGCGCTTTCTAGCGGAGCGTTATGAACGGTCACCGGTCAGTAGGTGTGTTTCTTGTTGAGGAAATCTCATCGTGGTGGGGAGGGGGCGGGGGGAGACCTACGCGCACTTTTTATGGAGATGTGTCCAGCACCACTTAGCGGAGCGTTTGTGAAACAAGTTTTATGAACTGTCACCGGTCATTAGTTGTGTTTCTTGTTGAGGAAATCTCATGCCCGAGCCTTACGGAGGCACATGCTGAAATGATCCAGAACCTCGTAGAAGTTGCGGACGGAGGAGGCTAGTCGATGATGCCGACGATGGTGATGAATGTGATGATGATGTTTTCCGCAGATGGGCGCGTCCCTGATCGAGAACAACGAGTTCATCATCCACGTACTGAACAAGTACAAGCTGCTGGACTGGGCCGACCCCAGCTTCGAAGCGCGGTCCATCGAGGACGACACGCTGCGCCACACCATCTCCATGCTGGAGGAGTTCCTCGGCCTGCTCATCACCGGTGAGGATGCTCTCTCCGTGTACTCGCGAGGGCAGCTAGCGGCCTTCACCATACTAACCACGCGGGGTCCATAGCTACAAAGGAAAACTCACTTTACGCTCGTAAGCTAAGGTGCATTTTCGTTCGCAGCAGCTAGCCAAACAATATAGTAACATTCTTCATTGGCTTCTAAGTTCTAAGGGTCCGTAGGTACAAAGCAAAACTCACTTTACGCCCCTAAGCTAAGGTGCATTTTCGTTCGCAGCAGCTAGCCAAACAATAGATTAACATTTTTCATTGGCTTCTAAGTTCTAAGGGTCCGTAGGTACAAAGCAAAACTCACTTTACGCCCCTAAGCTAAGGTGCATTTTCGTTCGCAACAGCCAGCCAAACTAAAAAAAACAATCATTTTTTAAATATTGTTTTATCTGTTACGGAGTAACTATTTTATTATCTGTGGTCCGGCGCTGACATTAGCCTTTGTGTGCCAGTGGTGGGGTCCCGGTACGTCCCCGGCGTGGGGGAGGTCACCAACGAGGATCGCACCAAGAAGGAGATCATACAGATGCTGTGCGTGAAGGCGATGCCGCACTCCGAGCTCAACAGGTATAGCACGGGATTAGATAGCTTATCTTACAACTGCTGACTTATATCTTACTTACAACTGTTTTTTTATTAGTTTTTTTTATTTACTTGGTTCACAACTTGGAATATACAAAAATCTTACTCTACCTGAGGTTTGCTACCATAAAAAGTACGGCGTAATTCCTAATAATAGTGGTTATTGCACTCCATACAAAATAGACGTATATGTGAAGGTACAAAAAGCTTCATTGCTAAACATCAGTCGCTTTGGATTGAGAGTAAATAAGATTGAAGAGATAACAGTGATTGGTATTATAATTGGATTGAAGTAAGTAACCGATCGATTGCGTCAAATTCGGATGAATAGTTTAGGCGCTACGGTGAAATGTAAAGATTATATACAAATGTACATAGGCTGCTTAACTCATAATCATGCATGTTAACTTTGTCGTAGTCTGGTATAAAAAGTTATTAAAAATAAATAATCGCGTAACTCAACAACTATCCCTCTCCCTCTCACATACACAAACACTAATAGATCGAGTATATAAGTCCCAGTAGAGCTGGAAGACCTCGTTCCTCTCGAATATAGAACGGCCGCTCCGGTCCCCAGGTCCCTGCCGGAGGACCAGCTGCACGAGACGGGGCTGGAGGCCGTGATCCACGACGTGGCCGACTTCCACAAGCCGGCCGGCGGCAGCGCGCGCGGCGTCTACAAGCTGAAGCCGCACCTGTACGACGAGTACGACACCTTCTTCTACCACTACACGCGCGAGGAGCTGTCCCGCAGCGAGGAGGAACAGCGCAGCCGGCGGCGCGCGGCCGGGCTGGCGGAGTGCTGCCCGCCGCCGCCGCTGCCGGTGCTGACGCCCGCGTTCCGCATGCTGGCCAACCTGCTGCAGTGCGACGCGGCGCTGCTGGTGCTGCGCTGCGTGCTGCAGCGCGCGGCGGACCTGCGCGCCCGGTCCTTCTCCGAGACGCAGTTCCACAAGGTACGGGCTTGCGCTCTTTCATAGATAATGTACCTACCTAATAGATGAAGCGATGCCTCCAAACGCAACCGAGATAAATTGCTTGAGTTTACTATCCTTCACAAATATGAAAATATTGCAACTTTAAACAATTATTTTGATAATAATCAACTTTATTTGTGACGTAGTTTATAGTAGTTATATTGACGTGGGATGTCACGACTGAACTCAAATAACACCACACCTCTTATTTATGCGTCTCATTTATTACGTTACCTTTAAATCGAGTATATGAATGATCGAAGCTTCCACTTGAAAATGCTAAAGCGAGAGCGAGAAAACCGTCATTCGCTCTCGCGTTAGCATTTTCAAGTTTTTTTTATGTATTTGGTAGACCACAGCTATTTTAATATGTAACGTTGATAGTGATAGGGAGTCGTTTAGATGTCTTCGCGTTTAGAATACGTCATACATTTTAGGAACATGAGCAAGTGAGCACAAATTTCAACGCAAACCGAAAAAAGTTAACTATAATAATAAATGCATAATATTTATTGTGACAAAATAATTATATATACCATTACTAATTCCCAAATAAATTGAGCTTATCTTATACATACTCATAAATCTAACCAAAGCTTAAATAATTGAGAGTACTTTGATGGAAAATATTTGTAACATTACCAATCTTTTTAACGCATTTTCATTCGCGACACGGCACCGCGCTCGTTACGGTGAAACAGTGCCTTGTGTCAATTCACCTGAGAATTTGAAGGCGCGTCGTCTTCCAGGCCCTCCACCTGATAGGCTACGCGCTGCGGGACGAAGAGAGCAAACATTACGAGTTCCTGGCGTTCGCGGAGAGCGCGGCGCGGGCCGGCCTGCTGGACCTGCTGCAGAAGCTGGTCTCCAGCCCCAGGGTGGAGGCTCACCGCTCGCTCGCCAAATGGGTGCTCGCTAAGATGAAGTACGTATAACATGCTATCATCACAATATATACAATACATGCCATTATTTTTGCAGTGGGTGGGCCGCAATAGGCTGTATTTATGAAGGTAGGTATACATATCACCTTCGACGACATCGTCACTTAAAATCTGGTGAGATGGTGGTCAAATGGTACCTTATTTATGGTATAAAAAAGTCCAGGATGACGTTCCGTGTAAACGGTGTCGTTAATTGTGGCTTGTGGTGTATAAAAGTCTAGTTGCCTTCCGCGGGGTCATTCGCTGTTTTCGGAATATAAAGTAGCCTATGTGTTAATCCATGGTATACCGAATGTCATCAAAATCGGTCCAGCTGTTTGAGCGTGAAGAAGTTTCAAACATACAAACAAACTCGTAAACTTTCGCCGTTATAATATTATACTAAGATAGTACAGTGATTGTTGCTAAAACTCGATAGAGACAAGGGATAATCCTATCGACTGCGCCAATCACAAACTTTTTTGATCACAATTTTTGTCTCGCTACATTGAAATAAGGTTGATTTTGTCTTGCGTATTTGTCTCCTTCATATTTCCCCCCAGAGCCCTACTGGGGCACCCGGCGGAGGAGGGCGGCGCCGGCGACGGCATGGACACGGACCCGGCGGAGCGCCCGGCGGAGGCGGCGCAGGCGGACAAGGCGCGCCGCGCCAAGCTGGCGGCGGAGAAGCGCGCCAAAGTCATGGCGCAGATGAAGACGCAGATGAACAAGTTCATATCTAACAACGCGACGCTGTTCGCGGAAACCAACACGGAGGTACACGGCCCCCTTTTATAGTGTTTTCACATAGAGACGAGAGCGGAGTTTGAATCGCGTTGAAAATAAAGTTTTGCCACATTGAAATAAGGTTGATTTTTATATTTCACTTCTTACTAGATTACTTTGTTATATGGCAATGCAGTGTACACTTGTACAGTGTACACGCCCGCATTTTGAAAACAATAAATGAATATAAGCGTGTTACGTCATAATGCCCCTATGAATCTGCCGAGCAAGACATCGCTGTTACCTACCGGGCAGATATTGCGAAACCGAATTGCAAGTAATGAGGGCGCCGCATCAGCACACTTCGCGGAAACATTGCTTCACCAGAATTACTTGTTTGTTCCCTTTTTTAATTCCAATAATTTGTCATTGTTAACCTAACATCGGTTGCATTCACACTTCAACTTAGAATAGGAATTTATATTGTAACTTTTACTTTTTAATTAAATTAGTTTAAAACTATTTTGGTTTTTTTGGATCCTTCGGCTGTGGCCTACGTAATTGGCGCAGTCGGTAGGATCGGGTAGGTTAGCTAGGAGTGATCTATTAGTGAAATCTTCTTGCTGTGCGCGTTGCGTCAAGTGCTGCGTGCCCATACCGCCCGTATCCTGAAAGAACCTAGGCCCGCGGCTGGAGGACAAATCCGAACATTGATTCCAAAGGAACCAGGATGAAATATATGTAAGTGCTTGAATTGCTCCTGTACTTGCTCTCCTTTTAATTTTAATCCTTGTAGTGTTTAAATAATTCAAAATTTTCCATCCAAGGAAATCATCCCCAAGTCCTGCATCGAGTAGGCAATCTCGTAGTAAAATAGCTGATAGTCGTAGATATTTAGATACTATTGTAGAAGTTAAAAATACGATGGCAGACCTTGATACCATTTTTAAGGCCTTACGTGTGGTGCCTGAATTTGATGGTAACCCAAATGTATTAACCCGATTTATACGTTTATGTGATCAATTGTGTGCTACTTATTTGAGCGCGGAACCGGGTAGTGAGCTTTCCAATCTCGGCTTATTAAACGGGATTCTTAATAAAATCACCGGGCCCGCCGCCCGCACTATAAATTCAAATGGTGTTCCTGAAAGTTGGGATGGCATTAGATCCGCACTTATAAATAATTTCTCTGACCAGAGGGATGAAACCGCCCTCTACAATGACCTCGCTCTTGCTACTCAGGGCAATAATTCACCTCAAGAATTTTATGATCGTGTTCAAACACTCTTCAGCACTATCATGACTTATGTAAGTCTGCACGAGGAGATTCCCACCACCATCGAGGCGAAACGCACCCTCTATAAAAAGCTGACTATGCAAGCGTTCGTGCGCGGGTTAAAAGAGCCCTTAGGCTCTCGCATACGATGCATGCGTCCTGATAGTGTCGAAAAGGCATTAGAATTTGTACAAGAGGAACTAAATGTCATGTACTTGCAGCAGCGAAATGATTCAGTTGGTGATCGTAAAATTAATTCTATGAATGCTGCACCAAAACCAATGCAGTTGCAACCATTCGCTATGCCAGTACAAAAATCTTTCGTTCCTTCTGGTCCCGTGTATAACATGCCATTTAATGTGCCTTTTCAACGACCAATGCCTCACTTCCAATCTCAGCAACCCTGGAAGCCTAACTTCCCTATGAACCGACCTCCTCAAGGTCCATCTCGCACTCAACAAATGTTCCGTGCATTGCCACCAAATTATAACTCGCATAATAATTCTTTTAGAATGCCACCACGGCCTCAACCCCAATATACAGGCCCTAAGCCTATGAGCGGCGTAAGTCACTTTGTGACTAGACCCTTACCATCCACTGGTCTGTCAGGACACGACTGGACGAAGTCGGGTAACCCGCCGCCCAGTAATTACTTCAAGACCCGCGAAGCTAACCTCAATGAGTGCTCTGGCTACGAGGGGTACTATTATCAGGACTATGAGCCCTATCCATGTTATACTGACTATGACTATAACTATGACTGTCCGACTGGTTATGAATTCGACGAGTCTCAATTTTACCAAGACTATAACGTGACTGAAGCGACTGACGCGGACAATAATTTGAATGACCCTCAGCCCTCTACCAGTGGCTGCGACCCTCAGGATTTTCAGAAGGGTTCGATATCACGAAAGTCAAAATAGAGGTCAATCTCCAAACACAAAGGCAATTGCCTTATATTCAGATTTCTGATCCTCCCCTAAAACTACTTATTGATACTGGGGCTAATCAGTCTTTTATTAACCCCGAGGCAGTTGAAAATTATTTTCCACAGATTCCTCTGAATTTCGATCCTTTTGAGGTAACTAATGTGCATGCAACTACTCGTAATAATTATTCTGTGTCGATGCCATGTTTTTCGGAATTTCAGGACTCTGATTCTATAAAACTATTTGTGTACCGTTTCCACAACTACTTTGACGGACTTATCGGACTTGACTTGTTAGAAAAATGGGAAGCTAAAATCGACCTTAAGAACAAAATGCTTATTACTCGTAACGCGACCAATCCTATTCAAATGTATAACTCGCAAAACGTGAACTTATACGAAGACGTTATCGCGGCCAATTCTTCGAAATTAGTGAGAATTCCGATTAATGTTCATGACGGAGAGGCTTTTATACCCGAGCAAATTATTTCTAACTGTGTTATACGGGACTGTCTTACGGTAGTAACGGACAACCGAGGCATTCTAGAAATCACGAATCCGTCCCCGCATGACTTAATATTCTCAATGGACCGGCCCGTATTAGCCGAAATTCATTCGAACGAGTTCACGTGCACCGAACAACCGCCCTCGCGAGTCGACGACGTTTTATCGCGACTACGTACGGACCACTTAAACGCTGAAGAACGCGCGAATTTACAAGCCTTGTGTGCTAAGTACGCGGACGTTTTTTATATTGACGGAGAGCCATTGACTTTTACGAATAAAATAAAACATCGGATTCGAACTACCGATGAGGAACCGGTGTACACGAAAAGTTATCGGTACCCGTATGTTCACAGAGATGAAGTTAAGCAACAGATAGGTAAAATGCTTGAACAGGGAATAATTCGACCCTCCGAATCAGCTTGGAGTTCCCCAATATGGATCGTGCCTAAGAAAGCCGATGCATCTGGTAAAGTAAAGTGGCGTATCGTGATAGACTTTCGGAAAGTGAACGAAAAGACGATTGACGACAAATATCCCATCCCTAACATCTCTGACGTATTAGACAAGCTAGGTAATAGTCAATACTTTACAACCCTTGACCTAGCTAGTGGGTTTTATCAAGTTGAAATGAGCTCTGAGGACATTCCTAAAACTGCATTCAATGTAGAGCATGGGCACTATGAATTTCTGCGTATGCCTATGGGATTGAAAAATTCTCCATCCACATTCCAACGAGTGATGGATAATGTTCTCAAGGACCTCCAGAATACTGTCTGTCTCGTCTATTTAGACGACATTATCGTCTATAGTACGTCTCTCCAGGAGCACATGATAAACCTCCAGAAAGTGTTCCAGAAACTCCGGGAATCTAACTTTAAAATTCAGATGGATAAGTCGGAATTTTTAAAGTTAGAAACGGCGTACTTAGGTCATGTTATTAGCAGAGAGGGTATTAAACCTAACCCTGATAAAATCCATGCTATTCAAAACTACCCCATACCTAAGACCCCTAAAGAAATTAAGCAATTTCTAGGCCTAGTTGGGTATTATAGAAAATTCATACCCGACTTCGCTAAAATCACGAAACCTCTCACTCATTGTCTGAAGAAGGGTAGTAAAATAACCATGTCTCCTCAGTACGTTGCTAGTTTTGAAAAATGCAAAACACTTCTAACCAACGACCCCATCTTACAGTATCCTGACTTTAGTAAGGAATTTATTTTGACCACAGACGCATCGAACGTGGCCATTGGTGCCATTTTATCCCAAGGACCCGTAGGATCAGACAAGCCTGTGTGCTATGCATCCCGAACTCTAAATGATAGCGAAGTCAACTATAGCACAATAGAAAAAGAACTATTGGCAATAGTTTGGGCTACCAAGTACTTCCGACCATACTTGTTTGGTCGAAAATTCAAGATCCTTACGGATCATAAACCCCTTCAGTGGATTATGAACCTTAAGGAACCAAACTCCCGATTAACAAGGTGGAGGCTTAAACTTAGTGAATATGACTTCACAGTCATATACAAAAAGGGTAAAGCCAACACAAATGCCGACGCACTTTCTAGAGTCGAGATTCACAACGAGGAGATAAGTTCTGTAGCTGTAAACGCTTCAGAAAAACCAGCTAGCTCTGTCAATGGTTCAACTACAGTAACAGCACATACTAGCCTAGAAAATCCGATCCTCGAGGTACCTATAACTGACGATCCTTTGAACAAATTTCACAGACAACTCATCTTGACGGTAGTAGGCGACATAAAACGAAGACCGACGGCAACCAAGCCATTTGACACACATACCAGGACTTCTGTACAGATTTCCGAGAACAACTTAGCGAATGACGTAGTGAGTGCTATAAAGGAATTTGTCAATCCTAAAGTCAAAACCGCTCTCTTTATAAATCCACCATTACGAATGTACGATATAATTCCCATCATTCAAGAGAAGTTTCGTAGCTCAGCAATGAATCTGGTGCTAGCCAAAAAAGAGGTCGAAAATGTAAAAGAGTACCTCAGGCAGCAAGAAATAATTCGAAATTACCACGATGGTAAAACAAACCACCGCGGAATTAACGAATGTTTCTTATCCCTCTCGA
Source organism: Hylaea fasciaria (assembly GCA_905147375.1). Taxonomy (NCBI): domain Eukaryota; kingdom Metazoa; phylum Arthropoda; class Insecta; order Lepidoptera; family Geometridae; genus Hylaea; species Hylaea fasciaria. The sequence goes on along the minus strand of LR990211.1, from coordinate 7,667,073 downwards.
ACAGATATTTTTGGCCCAAAATGAGGGACCACATAACGAAATTTATTAATGACTGTACATTATGTGGCCAAGCTAAATATGATAGAAGCCCGATTAAACAGAAATTTAATATAGTACCACCAGCAACGAAACCTTTTGAGATAGTTCACCTAGATCTGTTCACAGCTCAATCTGAGAAGTACTTAACTATTATAGATGTGTTTTCCAAATACGCCCAAGCGTACCATCTTCGAGATGGCACTGCTGTCAGCATAATCCAAAGCCTTCTCCACTACTGCACTCACCATGGCCTTCCTTTGACAATAGTGACGGACAATGGGACAGAGTTCACAAATCAGTTATTCTCCGAATTTACTCAATTACATAAAATCAACCATCACAGGACATTGCCCCATGCACCTAATGACAACGGCAATATCGAACGATTCCACTCTACTATCTTAGAGCATCTTCGCATTCTTAAATTACAACAGAAAGATGAACCCGTGGTAAATCTTATGCCTTACGCTATCCTTGCATATAATAGCTCCGTTCACAGCTTCACAAAATGCCGACCATACGACATAGTTAATGGACACTTTGACCCTAGAGACCCAGTCGACGTAGACTTGACTAAGCATCTATTACAGCAATATACCCAGACTCACCGCGAACAGATGAAAACTGTATACGAGATAATTAACGAGACCGCATTGACTGACCGCTCTCATCTTATTGAAAACCGTAATAAAACTCGTGAGCCCGAAGTAGAATATGAACCAAATCAGCAGGTTTTCATTACCAACCCCTTCGCTACTCGACAAAAGCTTGCTCCGCGTTATACTCAAGACACCGTTTTAGCCGACTTACCAATTCACATTTACACCTCCAAAAAACGAGGTCCCGTAGCTAAAGCCCGCCTTAAGAGGGTTCCTAAATCTGCAAAATTGTTGCAGATTCCTTCTGACTCTGACCGTGATGACAAGGCTGGAAGCTCAAGAGATAAAACTTGAAAGCTTGGACGAAGGACCTGGACTTTTACCGTTTAAATTGGGACCGACTACACTGACAACTCATTACCATACATTTTTACAGTACATTGAACTTGACAATATTGAGAATCAAATTAACAACGTACAAACTCAGCTATATGACTTTAAGAATAGACTCGAAAATGACACATTCTCATTATATGAACTTCAGATTGACTATTTATCTAGTAAACTACAAAAAATTCTAAATCATTTGCACAGTTTAGAACCTAATCGTAGTAAGAGAGGTCTAGTAGACGGGTTAGGTTCTATCGTTAAAAGTATTACCGGTAATTTGGATTATTCAGATGCAATTAAATTTAACAATGCCATTACAATTTTGGAAAGTAACCAACATAAAGTAACAGATGAATTTAATAACCACATTAGCCTCAGTAAAGATTGGATGGCCCACCATAGTAAAATCATGTCGCAAATAGTTCAAAATCAGGAACGAATAAACGTAACTCTAGGACTTCTATTAGACCACGAGGCGCATAAGGAGACGAGTTTAATCAAATATGCTAGATTCGCTCAACTATTAATTATTATCTCTGAAAATACAGATGATATTATGGCAGAACTTAGGAGAATAGAAAATATTTTAAGTTTCGTGCGTGCATCGAGCACACACCACTCTATAGTAGGCATAGATATATTAGCTAGGATGATAGATAAATTAGAATTAATATACCCTAAGGGGCATATATTAGGTTTAGATTTGAGGGAATACTACGATATAATTAAACCGGGTTACTATTTCTCAGGTAAACGTGTAGTTTTAACCCTGAAGTTTCCCATAGTATCTCCCATAGAATACGATTTATTTAGATTAGCTATCCTTCCTAATAAGTATAACCAATCCATTTTACCCCCATATCCTCTCATAGCAAGTAACAGGCAGGCGTTCATGTACATAGAGACAGAATGTCCGAAGTACGGTAACAGGTTCCTTTGTGAAGAAACCCTGAGTCATCAAGTACGGGCACAAGCGGACTGCATCCAAAATCTCATCGTCAATCAATCTCTTGACGCAACCTGCGAGATGACGACAATCAAGCTAACCAAAGAGGCCGTGGACCAACTGGACGAGAAACATTATGCTATCTCTTTCCCTCGCCCGACGAAGATACACACCGTCTGCGGACACGAAAGCTACGACACCGTACGAGGAAGTTTCCTCATCACCATTCCAGTCAGCTGCACATTGAACACAGAAGAACTCACCATCAGAAATAGTTACGACCGGATCAAAGGACAACCGCTGAACATCATGAAAATCTCCATGAAGTTCGAAATACCAACTTCATCACCATTACCACAAATTAAACTGAATTCAATAAACCTGCGAGATCTACATGAATACCAAGATAACGTGATGCTGCAGCCAACAGTACAACTGGACCCTATTTCATCTGATGTCGTATATCACACCACGATACCAATCTACGGTATATTACTCATCGCAGCGCTACTGGGAGCCGCCCTGGTTATCCGCCGCTACTACGCCTATCGTACGAGAAACCTGAAGAACGAAGCTGGAGAACATCAGTACGAGGATGCTGAAAAGCTTACAACCCCATCGAGAGCACCGGCAACATTTTCACTCAAAGTTTTAAAATAGTTGCCGTTCTGAGGGTGGAGGTGTTACGTCATAATGCCCCTATGAATCTGCCGAGCAAGACATCGCTGTTACCTACCGCGCAGATATTGCGAAACCAAGTTGCAAGTACTAACAACAACAGCAAGTAACAACGCGACGCTGTTCGCGGAAACCAACACGGAGGTACACGGCCCCCTTTTATAGTGTTTTCACATAGAGACGAGAGCGGAGTTTGAATCGCGTTGAAAATAAAGTTTTGCCACATTGAAATAAGGTTGATTTTTATATTTCACTTCTTACTAGATTACTTTGTTATATGGCAATGCAGTGTACACTTGTACAGTGTACACGCCCGCATTTTGAAAACAATAAATGAATATATCATATTTGTGCTTTCTCGCCTATACCTGTATTTTCTGTTTTGTTTTTACTGCAAGTGTTTGTTATCGTTCGGGCAGGTGACGGTGGAGGAGCAGGAGGTGAGCATCCGCCCCCTGTACTGCGGCGCCGCCCTCGGCGTGTGGGGCGGCGGCGTGCCGGAGCCCGCGCGCGTCTGCATCATGTGCCAGGAGGAGGTGAGCATCCGCCCCCTGTACTGCGGCGCCGCCCTCGGCGTGTGGGGCGGCGGCGTGCCGGAGCCCGCGCGCGTCTGCATCATGTGCCAGGAGGAGGTGAGCATCCGCCCCCTGTACTGCGGCGCCGCCCTCGGCGTGTGGGGCGGCGGCGTGCCGGAGCCCGCGCGCGTCTGCATCATGTGCCAGGAGGAGGTGAGCATCCGCCCCCTGTACTGCGGCGCCGCCCTCGGCGTGTGGGGCGGCGGCGTGCCGGAGCCCGCGCGCGTCTGCATCATGTGCCAGGAGGAGGTGAGGCCCGAACCCGCCTTCGCTCCGGCCCTTCTATCCGAATGTTACACAGAGAAACTATAGACAGCTGGTGTCGTCTCAGTCCCACGCCCGCACAAAGAAAAGGATAGAACGACTTTGCATCCCGTAGTGCGTGCCGGTGTTTCCAAGGACCGACTACTGGATTAGACTTACAGGGATTACTGGACAAACTTTCGATGATGCGTTTCGATGACGCGAAAACGATCACCACAAGTTATCTTGCGGGCGATTTTAAAAGGCATCTGTGGAGGTCAAAGGTGTGGAGTGGATCGTGGTGATGATGATCCACTTCAGAAGCGCCTCCAACATTCCGGCAAGTCTTCCGACCGAGCCAGGTGGTATTGCTCGGGGACAGCTGTCCGATTGTTCCGCGTTGAAACTTCTACTTATACGTAACTATACTATACGTAAAAAGTAGAAACTAAATGATAATTGAAAAAAAAAACTAAAAAACACGCTTGATATAGAAAACCAAAATATATTTTTTTTTATTATTTTGAATTAATTAACTTTATTTGAATGAACTGTGTAATTTCTATAATAATTTAGATAATTATAAATTATTAACAGTGTAAATAAGACAAAAATGTATTATATTTTTTAAAGCGGTTTTTTTTTTATAAATAATATCCCCCCGTCCCCAGGCCCGCGTGGACATGGGCTCCCCGCCGCCGGTGCTGGTGGCGTTCGCCGCGCTGTCCAGCGTGCACAACCTGGCGCGCGCCGGCGCCGACGGGCTCCGCCCCGCGGCCTGGCGCGAGGCCTACCTGCCGCCCGGCGTGGGCGCGCAGTGCCACGTGTCCAGCTGTGGGCACGTGCTGCACGCCCACTGCTGGGAGAAGTACATCGACAACGTGCTCGACAAGGAGAACAAGCGGTCGGTCCACCAAGCAGATCACCCTCTCTATGTTGCCTTATTAGTTGCCGCTTTTACCATTTCACAACTATTTTTTTCTAGATTATTTGCATTGGAGCGTTAGAACGATCATTCGTGGCATATCAGTCGATGTTATTTTTTTTTTTCTTTTCATATGTTATTGCTTTTCAAATTTACGCAACTGTGTCTTGAATAAAAAAAAGTAACACACAGACACCAATAGAATGCTTTTTCAAATACCTATTTACATCTTTCCGCTTGGATCAGGGATTTCGTTTTGAAATATAGAAAGAGAAGGTACCTCGAAGTGACTATATTAAAATCACCATGAGCACCACGCTTTAACGCCGCGCTCGTCTCCTTATTGGATACTAGAAGCACCTCGCGGTTTCACCCGCGTTAACTACTATCCCGCGGGAACCATTATATTTTTACGCTTTTAGCTTCCCAACAGTGAAAGAATTTTTCAAATCGGTTCAGTAGTTTCGGAGCCTATTCATTACAACCAAACAAACAAAGTTTTCCTCTTTATAATATTAGTATAGAAAAATATAAACACCTGCTGAATCCTCCCTTGCCCCTCGCCCGCACCGAGGCCGCTCACTGAAGGAGCAGGCAACGTTCCAGGCCGTACCGCGTGCGGCAGCCGGCCGCCTTCGACATAGAGAAGCGGGAGTACCTCTGCCCGCTGTGCGAGCGGCTCTGCAACACGGCGCTGCCGCTGCTGCCGGCGCCGGCACTGCCGCCCGGCGCGCCGCCGCCGCTGTCCGAGGAGCTGTACGCGGACTCCGTGCAGCAGATCCTGGAGCTGAAGCACCTGGTCAGCGAGGAGGCGGTGCACGTGTGCACGGAGACGTGCGAGGATCTGCTGTGCCAGGTCGGGCTCTAGTCTCCGCGCCGTCCGCCAGGCGGCAGCCGTTTCAATCGAACTTGTCTCGTTTATCCCACTTGTACAGACTCGCTTTAGAAATAATATGACGTAGGTGTCTAAAGAATAATATCGCGAACAAAATAACTATCATGTTTCGGCATTTACATAATGCCTTATTTTTATCTAAACACTGAAATTTTAATTATTTGGTGGTAAATGGTTTTTTCCTCTCCTGTAAAGTTAACTTTTTTGAGTTAGATGGTATCGGTTTCCGCGATATGCAACATTTGACAATAATAGCCGTGACAACGATGGTAAGTCGGTAACATCATCACTGGACCCAATTCAATTGTTCAGAATGTTTTTTGGCATGGTACATACTCTCCAGTGATGTAACCGTGTGATGTAACCGGTGATGTAACCGGTGATGTAACCGTGTGCTGTAACTCCAGGCGCGGGCGCGCAGCGTGGGCGCCGCGTCCTCGGACATGGAGGAGGAGGCGGCGGAGGAGCGCGAGGTGTACGTGTCCACGCACGCGGAGACCATGCTGGCGCCCGCCTTCCTGGAGCACTTCGCGGCCGCCGCGCCGCCCTACAGCGACCAGGCCAAGAAGCTGGTGCAGGACTTCGCCGGGGTGAGACGCTCTCTACATCATTCGACAGTTTATGGAATGTTTTTTTTTTTAGTTTTGACTTTACAGTCGTTTGGCCAGTGTTAAGTAGGTATTTTTGTATTTCAAGGTCGCTTGTTATAATAGCTGAAATGTTGAGTCGGATTGACTCGATCACTACTCGACTGTTCTATCGGTGGTCCATTCGAATCGCAGTCAGATTTGAGATTAAATAAAGGGGTGCTTAAAAGATCGCGAAATAACACAGGAGACATGTTAGAGAAAATAACCAAAATTGGCAATATCTCATTCCAAAGTGCTTCCTCGAGTTCGCATGTTTGCAGCCAGGCCTCTCTTACACCTTGTACTAGCGCGGGATAATTCGCCGGGCAGCTAGCGCCTTCTAATTATACATTTTCATTGAGCTCTAACCACGCGGGGTCTGTAGCTACAAAGCAAAACTCACTCTACGCTCGTAGGCCAAGGTGCATTTTCGTCGGCGGCGACTATCGAAACAAAGTACTGTATGATGCCGCAGGTGCTGCCGGCGTACGGGTCGCTGCAGTCTTGCGCGGCGCTGTACCGCGCCACCGCCTACACCGTGGCGTCCTGCGCGGCCGTGCTGGCGGCGGAGCGGCGGCCGCTGCTGGCGGAGCTGCCGGCGCGGCTGCGGGACGCGCTGCAGGCGCTGGTGCGGCTGGCGGCGGCGCTGCCGGCCGCGTGGCCCACGCCGCGCTGCCTGGCGCACCACGCGCTCAGCTGCCTGCAGGCGCTGGAGCGCTCCTCGCCCATGAGCTTCGACTGCTTCGGCGTGCTGGTGCCGCTAGTGCTCACCGCGCCCAGTCTCTTCTGCAAGGTACCTATGCTATTCCTGCGCCCCTTCGTAATACTAACCGGACACTTTGCCATCCTGCTAATGTTTGTCCTCTCGACACGTCATCACGGTTGAACGGATTTTTAGCAAATTTGGTATACATATACCTAATTTAGATCCTGGTATAGAACATAGGAATGATATCCCGTAAAATTATTTTTATTTTTCTTATTTTTGCTATACGTAGCCCCACACTAGGATTGCCCTTGTATCGTGGGTACCGTTTACAGACATAATTTCACACACACATAACATCCACGCCAGAAACGAATATTTGTAGATCGTACAAATATTTCTTCCTGGCGGGAATCGAACCCACAACCTCTAGCGCAGCAATCCGGTTGCTCGGCCACTAAGCCTAAAGAGCCGTCAAAAATATAACGGTTTCTGTGGGATAACAGCGAAGGGACGCAGCTAGTCTATAATATTAGTGGGGTAGTGAGATCGACACCCGCCGCAGGGTGCAAAGCTAGTAACGACCCCCGCTCGCAGTCGGCAGGGCCGGCGCGGCCCACGCACCTGGCGCGGCAGCTGGCGCTGCAGTGCCTGCGCGCGCAGGCCACCAAGCTGCTGATGGCAGTGCCGCTGCGGCAGTGCCGCGCGGGGGCCGCGGGGGCCGCGGGGGACGCGCGCGCCCGCCGCGACACGCGCGCGCTGCCGCAGATCCTGCAGGCGCTGCGCCGCGGGGAGGACGTCTCCGGTAACCGAGCTCCGTGTTACCGCAACTGTTTCAACCAGAGTTCAACTGATTTTTCTAAAATTAAGTTCCACAAAGTTGACGTCTATCGCTAAGTTTTCTTACTCTAATTTGGTATTCCTAATTATTTCACTCGTGAATTTGTTATTGAGTTAAACGAGGGTAAGACTTTTATTGTAGAGAATAATTTTAGACTCATCTGTTCAACTCTGGTTTTTTTTTTGCCGGAATACCGGCTGGGTTTTATTTGTTTTGATACTCCGCACTCAAAAGGTACCCAAACCCACGGTAGAGAGTAAAACACGCTCAAATGTCATACAAAATCCCGGTATCTCGCTATAATTGAGAGTGTCCCTTCTAGGATATAGAGATATTCTGTGCCATTGTCAAATATTGAATTAGGATATTTTCACAATAAGCAAAATCTAGTCAAGTAGCGGAGTCCAGTAGCAGTCGGCGTCACGAATGGTCACGATTCAGTAAAGTGGTGGATGCGTTGCTGAAACTTCTTCGGTTTTGAAAAGAATGTGAAACGACACGATTTTCCGGGCCATATCATCCGCCCACTCTCTATGACTAATATTCCATCACTACTAAGAAAGACAAGTTAGAGCCTATCACCTCTTCGGAACCTCATATTTAGTTTTATGGTTCTCTTTGTTAACGAGAATTAGCTATTTGTCTTGTAAAAGTGCGATTTTATTGCCTACTAGCTGACCCGACAGACGTTGTCCTGTCATTGTTTCTATGGGAAAACGCTTCCTCTCCTTCTATCTCTCTCCCTTTACCTGTCGCTCTCACTCTCTCTCCCTCTCCCTCTTCCCCTAACATTATCTCTCTGTCTGTCTCTGTCTCTCTCCCTCTTCCGCTATTTCTGTCCCTGCCCTTTAATCTCTCTCCCTCTCAATCTCTTTCCTTCTCACTCTATATCTCTCCCTCTCCCTCTATTTAAGTGAACATGGTCGCTAAGTAGGTATTCTAAAATTGTCTTATTTTCCGCGCTATTTTATTACTTTTTTCTTTCATAAAAACCTTCTCCTGACAATAACAAACAACAAAAAAAGAATTCAATATGAACTTTATACAATAGCAATAAACCTCGTTGTAGGTAGAAAACGTTTGTATGGGGAAAAGAAAAGGGCTGTTTTTAGGGGTTTTCCGGCAATTATTCGAATTTTTCTCACCGTAAAAACCATCTTTGAACTTCAACAAGTATTTTAAAAAAAGAATTGGCCAAATTGGTCCAGGCGTTGTTGAGTTATGCGCTTACCAACACATTTTGCGATTCATTTTTATATTATAGATTTACAAAATAAATGCTTTGACTTTGTAATACTTAACAAGTGTGTCTGGTGTCGGCAGACGTGGACCCGGTGCAGGTGTGGGAGCAGGTGAAGGCGCAGTGCCTGCCGTTCCTCCGCTGCTGCTGTCTGCTGTTCCACTTCCTCAGCGACGTGGGCCCGCCGCCGGCGCTGGCGGCGCTGCACGGGGACACCTGGGACGCCATGTGCGCCTACCTGGACCTGCCGCCCGCCTTCCGGGACCTCATGGGGTCGCCGCCGGCGAGGGTCAAGGTGATCACACGACGCGCGGGATAATGTTTTTGTGCTTTACTCTTCCTACGAATACTACTATAGATACACAGTCTCTATGAAAATCCAATCTCTAAAGTGTCCACCCGTCAAGCCAATATTGTTTCATTTAATAATGAACCTTAATGCACCGGAATAGCGTTGTGAAACATTTGATACGATTTTTAAAACAAGGCACATGGATGTTTGCTCACTAGTCTAACATTAGAAACCATACAAAATGTATCAGAAAATTAATTGCATTTTTCTGTTTTTCATGATTTTTTCCCATGTTTGAATATGTTAGTCGTTCCGCTACCACCGCTCCGTTCCGTTGCAGATAGTGGAGTGGGCGGCGCTGTCGGGCGCGTGGTACGCGGGGGAGGTGCCCCCCTACGCGGTGGCGATGCCCGCGGAGCCCCCGCGCCTGGTGCCGCTCCCCGAGGACTTCTCCGAGCTGATGAACCGCGTGTCCGAGTTCTCGTGCCCCAACTCCGAGCGCGAGGACACCAAGAACCCCACCATGTGCCTCGTGTGCGGCCTCATCCTGTGCTCCCAGTCCTACTGCTGCCAGGAGGAGATCCCCAAGGTGGGCGAGGGGAGCGGGGACGGGTGCACGGTCCGGTTGCGCGCAGGCAATAGATCTGAGGAGGTTCATCGGTGACCTTCAATTAAAAGCAATAAATCACCGTAATAATGCATCGTCCATTTCACAACTACATACACGTATAGGTATAATATAAGGCAAGTATAAATAAATAATTACTCCGCTTGAGCTACAACGGTGCCTATAGGGTATGACGACCGGTGTCGCGCACTCGCGTCATGTATTACCTTTTGGGTGCCTAGTGTGAGTTTTCCTAATTTCTTTCCGAGCTCGATCCGGTGTCGCGTAAAGTTGAAACAGTATGGAAGGTGGCGCCAGGTGGCACCTAGCGCGACCTAGGTAGGCGACCTCTCGGCCGACGCTCGGTCCTCGTTCGGTTCCAGGCGCGCGGCGGCGGCACGGAGCACGCGGGCGCGGCCGTGGCGCACGCGGCGCGCTGCGGCGCCGGCGCCGGGCTGTTCCTGCGCGTGCGGGACTGCGAGCTGCTGCTGCTGGCGGCGCCCGCGCGCGGCGCCAAGCTGCCGGCGCCCTACCTGGACTCGTACGGGGAGACGGACCAGGGGCTGCGGCGCGGGAACCCGCTCATGCTGTGCGCGGCGCGGTACGAGGCGCTGCGCATGCTGTGGCTGGCGCACGGCGTGCCGGAGCGCATCGCGCGCGCCGCCGACTCGCACCTGCTGGTCGCCACCACCTGGCAGAACTTGTGATGACGAGCCGCTGCTGACGGGACGATGTGGAATGCTGACGTGCGGCTTCGGTCACTCTCGATTGGAATGATAACTGTGAGGTGTATTTGATCGAAACATATGAGTGGGATGGCATTATATTATGTCCTACTATTGCCTCCCGCCCACTCTTTGTAGTAACATTTTCTATTCCCCGGGAATTCTATTCTATGAGGATCGATGGAAACATGATAGTTGAAAATCGATCGCAAATTTCAAACTGAGTTCCGTAGTTTTGGATACGACATCGCGCGATTGAATGAACTCAAATTTCAATTAAAAGATTGTACAATTCAGATTCGATGCCACTTAAATGGTATAAATAACGCACGAGAGGCGCTTTTTGCTTGCCATTACGTTAGGGTTGAAGGTTACTTCGAACAAACGTAAATCATACCAGATGTTATTGATACGTGTAGAACGTACGACCCTTATAATATTCCGAACTTGACGAATCAAACCTGACTAAAATTAATGTATTACGAGTTACAATACGCGTGGCATTTTATATGTAGCGATGTAAATTGCTGATGATGACGGGATTGTTAGCAATGCCCTGTGAAATCTTCAACCTCATGGTTTACCGGAATAACAAAGAATCGAGTTGGTTAAAAAAAAATCTATGAGCTAGTGTGAGATTAGCTACAGTTGGGCAGCAGTCTGTACATTAGTTAGCTGCCGATATCGGTCGCTAAGTTCTAACGTACCAAAGATGAAACAGTATGAAAGTTACATATAAGTTAGGATGTAACCGAGATCGTGGGACAAAGTTAAACGTAACCTTTTATGAGTTAAGGCAGTCAAAGAATCTGTACATTTTCAAAGAACAGTAATGATTTTTGAATGAATCTTGTCTACCAAATTTCCCTAGACTTGCATTTAACGAAAGTGTCGTTACTGCAAGCGTGGGTAATTAATTAATTATTAATTAATCGTTATGTAGCGATGACATGTACAGTGCCGGCCCAGAATGCGTCTGGACGTTTTAGAATCATAGGTATTTATTAATTATGCTACTCGGAGAGACTCCGGTATTTCACTCTACATTTTAAAGTAATGATATTATATTATTATCATCTTTCCTATTATCTATACTTCTAATATCTTAAATAAACAACATTAAGTATATTAATGTATATATTCCGGATTTTCTATATTTGGCCTCGTTACACCTTCTATTAATTGTAATAATTTGTAACAATAGAATTGTTAAATCTGTATAAAATTTCGCATCCGGGTCTAAGGGGAGATTCATGATTTCTCAGAAACAAATACAAACGTGTTTTCATTTCAATTTAACGTTTATTAGATGTTGAAAACCCTACTAGTACTGATTATAATTATTAACGCCATCTGGCTTTTCTTACGCACACTTTTTCTTTCTAATTCATAATTTGTAATTAACTTCCGTGTTGAACTTTACCCTTGTTTGGAATGCTATTAGTTCCAACTACCACAGCTCGGGGCGGTTCATAAAAATTTTATGCTGTTCTAACGACAGAAGTTCTTAAACTTTCGCGAACAGAATACATACATAATATACTCGTATATGAAATTTGCTAAAATAACGCGGTTAGTTGGAAGTGTTGGAACCAACACCTGCCGCTCCGGACGGCGATACACGCATTCTCCAGTCTTCTCGTGACCACGGTCGATGTAACTCGGCCGAAACGTCGAGGTAATATGTCGAAATTATATATTTCGATATTAGTTTGTGCGCGAATTAGACCCCGTTGTTAGCTAGTTAATATTACGTTCTAACGACCACCACTGGTGGCAAGATCAGTGGTGGTGGTTGGGAATAAATCTTGTTTTATGAGACGCTAACGAGGAATGGCTGTGGTTCTTATTCGAATATTTCTCGTGAACACTTTTGCACTTTGTCAAAATAAGTAGTGATACTTCCTTCCGTCGTTCGTGTTCAAGATGTTTCACGTCATTATAGTTTGATAAGGTGCAAACGTGTTTGTACGTGTATAGTTGGCGGTGTAACAGTAATACTGAACGTGTTTATATTATAAAGTATTATTTGGCCTTATTGTTTACAAAGAGGTTAGTTGGATGAGCTCACTTTGTTCTTTATAATTTTGTGCAATCATTGTAAGTAATTTGTTGCTCGAACGTGTGTTTTTTTTCTAATATTTTGTTAGATAAATATAATGTTAAATTAATACAATATTATTAAATAAATGAAATAAAAAGTCCTAATTGTTATTAGTAATGCAACAAAGACTTTGTTTTCTATAGTGATTAATTATTATTAAATAGATTTATTTTATATATTATCATAACCGTAAATATAGACCAAAATTAATCCACTATAATACATATTGTGTTTAATATTCATATCTATATACATCATTATGTGATTCTATAGGTATAGAGTTTTTTTAGATAAGTTTATACAGGACCTTGCTAGAGTATCGTTGCGTGTATTTGACTATACACAGCAGAGAGTAATATGAAAGTTTTGGAACACGAATCCATTACACCCTACCTGTAGAAAGCTACTTCTTATACGTTGGGTAAAATCGTGATAGGGCAACTATATGTGGTGCGAGGCGACGGCTCACATTTAGCGTTGCGCTACCTACAATGATTCGTAAGCGACTAGGCCGCGTCGCCAATTATATTGGTGGTAAGACGTCGCGTCGCACCGCGTCTACTCTAAATGTGGTTATTTCGTAAGATAAAAGATATCGTAACGCTTTATTTATAGCAAATCTAGGTTCCCACTATAGAATATTAAAATGTTATTCTATTTATAACCGTTAATCGTGCACAAACTGTTGCGTGTGTGTTGAACATCGCAAGTGCTGGAGAATACATTTAATACGACATAGTGTGATTTGCGATTTGTAATTCCTTGTAATTCTTCTTGTAACTCTTTGTAATTCCTTGGCATGAGAAGTGTAACTTCTATGAATTTAACTGTTAAATTAATGATATGTATGCTTTTGGGATCGTGGTCCTTGTTTTTATTGATTGTCTAATACATGAAATCTTAGTTCGGTATCAGGTTTTATATCTGTATGAGTGATCGTGTCGCGGTATTTTTATGTTATCTCTTCAAGAATATACATGTTAGTTAGCTTTTATTCATGTAAAGAGGCAATGCTTTGCCTTTTATTGTAATACTACAAAACAATAACTATTAATACAATTTCTAATGTAATGGGGTCATTTTAATGATCAGTAAAATTTTGTGCACGATTATCGGATAACCCAATATTGTTCTCTAGATGGATTTCTCAAAGGTATACAAATGTAGAGTATCTAAAGTACTAACCATAGTGCAATAAATAGCATGCTAAACAGCAGGCATACAATAACATGTCTTATTTCTAACATGCTAGGGTACAAAGGCAATGCTTCACGGAAGATCACCTGTTGTTACTACGGTATTTGCAGTATCATGCTTTTGTAAATTTTATGCTGTATGTATAACTTTACTAAATGAAACTGTAAATAGCGTTTTCAAGGCTGCTTTTTGTATATTAGAGCAATATTAGAGCGTATTTCTAAAGCTGTTCTATTAAAAAAAAAAAAATAATAATGACTCATGACGTCCTCTTTCATGCTTATAAAAGCCTTGTAGGGATGCAAAAGTTTTGTTATACGTGGCTCGTTGAAGTTAGAGTAGATACAGGTAGAGGCGGTTGGTTGAATTAATAATAGAAGTGGCGTAAGTACCTGTAACAGTGTATAGTATTTAACGTTATCGCATAGATAGATTCATCTCATTATAACGGTGATATTTTCCCTGAATGTACCTACTAGGTGTTATGGACGGGCGACATCGCGAGCCGAGCTGGCAGCTCAACCAGCTACCCGAGCTACGTTAGCCTCGTTCGCGGTGTGGCCGAGGCTTTACTGTCGTGTTCGATTTAAAATGATTCAAATAAATGATTGAAAACGCTTCATTGTCTCTCCTTTCCGGGTATCAATATCCTATAGGAGGTATAGGTATCTTACTATTAGCTTACTAGCTAAGAACGGGTGAAATGCGCATTACGAAGATGTAATAACGCGCGCACCCGCGTTTGCTAGTAAATATGAATTAAGTTCGATAATGTTAGTATGGTGTTGATATTTCAACTAGTGTTAAATGGTGTGTAAATAAATCTCGGATGCAGTACCAAAAGGGTATAGTTGCAAAATCACAATTGCCACGGATTTATTGAGAATCATCGCCACTGAGAAGTAGGACCAACTTTGCACCTGTTTTGAGGAACAGCTACAGGTAGGTATTTTCTGGATTGACACGAGCAACTTTATGTCTCGGTCTATAACTGTGGTGTTGGGAAGCATTATTATTATATAAGGTGGGCATAAAAACCTATAGACACCTAGGGCAAAAATCTGTACATAAGTTAGCTACCGATATCGATAGTCCTAACGTGCCGAAGATGAAAGACTATCAAAGCTAAGTTAGGATGTATATTATAACCTATAAGTTAGGATGAAAACGAGATCGTGGGACAAAGTTATACTGCGTCGTGTGTAAGTTAGTCCAAGAATCTGTTACATTTTCAACGAAAAATAAAATATTTTGATTGATATTTTATCGACTAAATTTCCCTAGACTTGCATTTAACGAAAATGTCGTTACTGAAACCGTGGTTAATTTAGCTATCGTTATGTACGTACACACTGCGGTCCTGTGCGCATGATGGTACCTAACGTACAAAGTAGGGGATGTGATTTTATGATTATTTAATATTTTGACGGCCAAGCTTTTAGAAGCAAGATGAGCTCTCCACGCTAAGCTACGAAACCGTGTATACATATCGGGGCCACATTAAAAAAGTACAAATTCTAGAAGGAAACTCATGCTGTTTCTTAGATACGAGTTTAGCTAATTTTGTCGGCGAGACCAGAATTTGGTAGGTAAGTATTATGCATAAAAAGTTCTGTTTCTTTAAAGGTGGCTCCTACGTTTAGCAACTGAATAATTCACAAAGGAAAAGCCATCTCATAACGACACCTGACGTACCTACCTACAGAGCACGTTTTGTGTTGTCATTTATTAATGACTGAGTGGCGTTCAAAAGGCAATTAAAATTCAATATTTTCAAAAAGATACTCAATGACCCCGACGTGATTTGAACACGCAACCTTCTGATCTGGAGTCAGACGCGCTACCGTTGCGCCACGGAGTCGATATACATGTACTTGAAAATACTTTATCAATGATAGAAACAAGAAATTCAATTGAGCGTAAAATTAATCCAATTGCGCTAATTTTAACTTTCTCTTACTTATCTATGTAACTATTAATTTTATACGCTGATTTTTAATTCCAAGAATGTGATGTGCAACTAGGAACTAAACAGGTTACCTAGGTATATCTAGGCGCAAGTTATACCCAAGTTGGGTAAATGTGGTGGACTCGGCTTAGTTATTGCATCTAGCTGATTGTGGCCTAACAATGGAATATTTGACGCACACAGAAACGAGTACATACATACAACAGTTTCTGACTCAACTTAGGGTAATTTATACATTACAGGATTGAGATAAAGTTCTGTTTTGCGTCGCACGAGATCATACAATAAATAAAAAAATGTGTGCGATATATTTGTGTTTGTTCACACTCGGCCCCCTGGTTGTACGGAGTTTGATACAATTTGGTTTAAAATAATCTTAGCTCATGCAATACAGGAAGCCGCGTGTCGCCGGAACCAACGCCACCTACTATAGTACTAGGTATAGGGTGGGTACCTACCTAATATTGCGAAGAAAATTAAACTCATCGCACGAGAATAAAAAGGTATTTATTTCTCAATTTACAATGTATACTTAGTTTGAAATTATAACCTTAACTTAATTTCATAATTCTATAGGTAGGTACTTAACATATAGGTTCTTAACATAAAAATAAATAGGTAGTAAAGTATTTCTAAATCCTTAGAGAACACTAGTTTCTTTCAATATTACACGTTTTGAATTGTTTATATCTACCTACCTATTTATTTCTTCGAACACCAACATTGATGTTGATGTAGGTGTACTAGTTGGGGGCAGCGAGCGGCGACATAGCGGATGCCTTTGCCCAGAGGCTCCGCGAGGTCGTGGATCCGGAGACGGTGCGGGTGTCGAGACCCACGAGATGCGCCGATCTGCGCGTCTCGGGGCTCGACGACTCCGTTTCTGTCCCGGAGGTCGTCGCTGCCGTGGCGAGACGCGGTGCTTGTCCCGAGGGGTCGATAAAGGCAGGTGAGCTGCGGACCGACTCCCGGGGATTCAGCACCGTGTGGGTCAGCTGCCCCCTGGCGGCTGCCAAGAAGGTGGGAGAGGGGGGTCGCCTCCTGATAGGGTGGACCTCGGCGCAGGTCACGCTGCTGAAGCCGAGGCCTCTGCGGTGCTACCGGTGCCTGCACATAGGGCACGTGCAGGCTAGGTGCACCGCAGAAGAAGATCGTAGCCGGGAGTGCTACAAGTGCGGGACTCCCGGCCATAAGGCGGCAGGGTGCACTGCGGCCGCGCCGCGTTGCTCCCTTTGCGCGGCCGCAGGCAGGAAGGCGGACCACCGGATGGGGACTGGAGCTTGCTCCCCTCTCCCACCCAGGCAGATGAGGGCGGCTAGGGCCCCACGGGCTCCGGGCCACCCCCCCACTCGGGGGGGTGAGGACGGGATGGACGCGAGTCCATCCCAGTCTTGAGTCGACTCACTCCTCCTATGAGGACTGCGGGGAGGGGAGAGGACTCGCGTCCGATCCCTTCCCCGCTGTCACGAGTCTGCGGAGATTCGGCGGAGGCACACCACACAGTGCTGCCGCCAGTCTCCGCAATTGAGGCCAGGGCGGCACGACCCGGGGGGGTTTTGTCGCCCAGCTACTTGCCTCGAGGTGGCGCGCGCGGTGTTTCCGCGCGCCCCTCTATAGACCGCAGAGTGGAGGAGACCTCCGCCTCCACTCTATCCAGGAGAAGAGGTCCCACCTGGACCATCGCCGCCGGGGCCGCGGAAGTAATTCGCTCAGAGTCCCCGTAGCCCCGGCACCTAAGGCGCGATGTAGAAGCACCGTTGGGTTTTAGTCAGTAGGAGTCTGACATAACCACCCTGCTGCCCCCGCGGCGGGGTGGTATCCATGTAGGATTTCCCAACGTAAAAAAAAAAAAAAAAAAAAAAAAAAGGTGTACTAGTTTAGTAAGTTTGAGTTAATCAAAAATACAATTTCTTAGAGCCATCACAATTTTATCATTTCAGGCGAGGGCAGAATGTACAAAAATGTTAGCCAGGTTATAAAAACAATTGATAAACCTGTTAAAAAATTACCACACATGGTATACCTACAATAACGAAAATGTCACCAGATTCAATTCCATTCCAATTCAAACCATAATTAGAACTTAGAATTTCTAGTTTATTGCGCTCAAATATAATAAAACGTGTAATATCGTAAATAAATAACAAGATTTCAAATATGATTAATACCTGCCATATAAATGCTCACTCTGGTTAATCCTTATACTATACAATGGTATCTTTAGATAAGCCACGATAACATATCAAGCTTCAAGCAATGAAATGCATCCACGTCTTTTGAGACACCACAAAGTGACACCTTTATGGTACTTTGGTGATGCAGCACCTACCTATAAAATATAAGAGTTAACTGATTAGCAATGTTTTTGGCGTTGTTTTGGATTTTTCTTGTACCCGTCTTTTGTGCAATAAAAACTATTATCTTATCTATAAGAAAATACGCTAAATCCTATCACAGATGGTTTGTTGTACTCATATTCTTAACTTATGCGTGTGATGTTATCGTGGTTTATCTCTGGTTATGTATTATTTATCACCCTATATTTGTTTTTATTGACACAAATTCAAACGTGGCAAAAATACAATGTCACGTTCATAGAAAAAAAGTCGTTGTAAACAAAAACATATTGTATGTCGGGTTAACTATGTAGTTATAAATCGTGCTCGAAATCTTATAAGGAAATGAGTCACATACGATACACGAACGTGTATCAAAACGTCTCAATGAGTCGCTTACGACTAATCGGATAGAGAAATTGAAAAAGCGACTTAAATAACAAATAGTAAGATAATATAACTAAACTTAGACACTGAATAAATTCCCAACTGCCCCCTTGACGGGGAGGTTGGGGGGGCCGTTGGGAATATATCAATTTAACTATCGTTGGCACATTCAATAATGTTTGAATACTTTGAACTATTTTCTCTTACACACTAATATAGTACAAAAATACTATTCTCCTACCTATAAAAATAAATAAAATATGATTTTGGAATATACAAACAACCTTTGGATACACGTCTTAGCTGCAAAATGGAATAAAACACGGTATTGTAAGACGCGGGACGCACATAACCGCATCAATATTACTGAGCTCTGACCTTTTCTGACATCACTATACGTTGGCTATCTGCGTACACTGCGTACACATTTTTTTATATTTTGTCTTATCTGTAAAGTGTATGTGTCGATTGTTGTGTGCAGTCTTGGCAGAATAGATCTTTTTCTTTCTTTCTTTCTTTATTCATATTATCGACCAATAATATCTTCTATGAGTGCTTCAATGGGGATACAATGGGGCTACAATGGGGCTACAATGGGGATACAATGTGGATACAATAATTGCGTTTCCATTAACAGATCAAGAGTATCAAGTAAATAATGCTTTTGTATTTGTTTAGTTCTACTTTTGGTTGGTGGTAAACCCACGTTTAATTACATATATTTAGAACAAAAATCGACGTCCCTAAATAAATACATTAAACATACAGGATATATAACACAATGGTGCCTATTCTGATGTTAAAAACTAATCTAAATTCGACATCTCTAAAGTTATAGCCATCCCTTTTGTTTTCATAAGGTTGAAGTGTGTCAAAATGACATTTGACAGGACTAAACTAAAATGAAGTTTCGTTTGTAACAACAGAATAGGCACCAATATCGATCTGTTAAAAGCTAAATATAGATTTTTATTGCATTATTTTATATCTAAGGCCCCTCGATTATTCGACGACTACAAAGCTAAGGGAGTGTCGTGTTTTCGTAGCGCACCGTTTTCGTCACTCAGATTTCATCGGCTGAATAGATAACCCACGACAACATGACATGATACTCCAAAGAAGAAATATCGATCAACGCATCATGTGACAATATACACCCGTATAATTTAAAGATATAGCAAACTATTTTTATAATTATGTGTAACCCTGTTTGGGCGTATTAATAAGTATTTTCTTTGATATCTATAATTTTTATTAAACTGTAGTATTGCTTACAAATATTTCAGTTCGCTTTATTCTCAGACAATTCGATGGTTTGTCGTCTCATGCTATCGTTGTTTATTAGTTCAAACAAATCGATATCGCATCGATAAATATTAAATAATCCTATCGGCTGCTCTTCTGTTAACTGAGAATTAGCTGTTTGACTTGTAAACGTGCGATTTATAATAAATGCTTTGACTTTGATTTTGTTATTTACCTACCACATCACACCACATCAAACCACAACAAACTACACCAAACCAAACCGAACCACGCTGAATGAGATCAGCCAACATTAGTCGACAGTTATAAGTAATACATTAAATCTTCTCAGTTGCTCATCGATATGTCATCGACCAATGATTAGTGCTTCAGTAGCGTACACTGTGTGATGATCGGTAATTATTATTATATCGACAAACGATTATTATACAGACTGGAATCCGTCATCCGTCGAAACTGCCACAAAGATCGATCTACATCAATCGATCGCTACGTGTGTCCATCGCAAAAATAGCGCTTACAGCTTAAACTAGAGACAATCATATTTCACTTGGGGCTGGTAGACGGAATGGTTGAAAGCTCGAGCAGACGGAAAAAATACACTTTGCCATTATATACCTTAACGACTTCATATAAAACACAATTTGGCAAACAAGGGCATAAGAGTTCAGAACTTACAATATCGTCATTATGGCCCCACTTGTGTTAACGTCGGTTGTTTCAGACCATATCACTGGCTGGACTAACAACGTGATAGAAGGGGGTGGTCCGATACGGATCTCGTGTATGGCCTAGCTGCAGCCGCAGCGGTCCCCGCCGGGGGGCGCGGTGGGCCTCCGCTGGCGAGCGAGCGTCACCACCCCGTGGGGACCTTCGCCCTGCAAATAAAAGCTATGTGTAAGTGCAATGTTGAGTTTAGGCGCGAATACGATAGTGAGACGTTGTTGGTTTTGTATTTTTGGAGTTTACTCCTTAAGAATCGGTTTTTTGATATAAGGCGCCCGGTATGAGAAAAATGTGAGGAGTAAAATCTACTGAACGAATGAACTCGTTACGTTTTTGGTGCGCAACCTATCGTGCGCAACTTTCTAATTTGGTGTGAGCAGTGCAGCTAGATCGTGGGTAGTGTGTACCCGCACTTTGCCTATACTTTATAATGCTTTCTCTCACTCTTACTGATGGCTAAACATCTTATAGTGGGGCTACGCTCTACGCACGATCTGGCTGCACTGGTATAGAGTCTGCTGCAAAGCGACTATATCTATATTATGTTATTGAGCATGTTTATTTCTATCAATGTCGATTTACTTATATTGCTGTTTTTTGTTTGCGTCTGTTTTGACAATCGTACTTAAGGAGTAAACTCCAGTCGTGCGTCGGAGCTGACACACACAATTTTTTTTTTCCCAAAACTTTGACCAACCGAAAAGTGTATTGCTGTTTTGTCATTTGTTTAGTGCTAGGTAGAGACGGTAGACTAACTAAATGAACGCAGTTTCATCCGCGTTCGCTATTATCCCTCAAGAACCGTTCATTTATACGTGAAAAAAGTATCCTATTTTCTATTCCTAGACGTATAGTACCTGTATAGGAAATGTCATTCAAATCCGTTCACTCGCACGTGAAGCGAGGACAAACATACACACAGAAACTTTCGCATTTATATTATGTCTCACCTCGACCGCAGCGACCCGCAGCGGCTGCTTGGAATACAGCTTGTGAGCCAGCGTCATGAATATAGACTCCACGTTGTTACACTCGGAGTCCAGCAGCGCTGACGTCTCGAACAGCTGTCGACAACGAAGCATAACTAACTACATACATCCACCGACCCATCTGTGGAGTGGAAGAAATAGACATTATCGCGAATCCACATTAGTCAGGGGTCAGAAAATTTGTCAGGGGAGTTAAAATTAGCAATTTAAATAACTATAAGTGGAAGTGGCATTGGACATTTTGGACAGGCTGTAACCAACAACCGTCCTTCAGGGAAGGAGGAAAGGTCGTCGATTAGCGACCACGGACCGGAAGGCTAAGAACGGCACCTCACTAGGACCGACGCCGGTAGCAACCACTCGTGTTCTATAAGGGAGGTCTACGTTCAGTGTATGAGGATGATGATGGTGGATGATGATGATGGTGGATGATGATGGTGGATGATGATGGTGGATGATGATGATGGTGGTGGTGGATGATGATGGTGGATGATGATGATGATGGTGGTGGATGATGATGATGGTGGTGGTGGATGATGATGGTGGATGATGATGATGGATGGTGATGGTGCAGCGGCACCCACCGGCATGCCGTGCTTGTCCGCCAGCCGCTGCGCGTAGGCGGTGGCGAGGCGCGACTCCGCCGTGCCGCTGTCGCACTTGTTCCCCACCAGCACGCGCGGCGCGCGCGACAGCCCGTGCGACTCCACCTCCGACATCCAGCTGGCTATCGACTGGAACGCCAGACCACAGGGTTACATACAAAGGGTAATGGTTGTTACCCATTAAATGCAACTGACTATGATTGTGTAGTCAGTTGAAATTAATTATTACAATAATCTAGCCGATAAACACTGCGATAACTCATCAGTCGTCTCAGATATCAGACACATACCTACTTTCGTCACAATAATAGTAAGTGCCTACATAATTAATACGGTTTCTAATGTAACAAATCTAGGGTATAGTAATCTAGGTAGGTAGGGTGCATGGATGAGATATTTATTATACTGAACACGTCATAAGCTACTTATTATCCCGGGAATCGGGGGGTGTAACCGCGGGGATAGCCAATTATAGTTTACGGGGGAAAAGCGATTCAGTGGCGACATGTGGAGCATACGTTGTGTTGTTTGTTTGTCATAATGAGGTTGTGCTAAACTAGTCTCTAGTGTCAGAATTTACGGCCTATGAGGGCCTCTGACGTGACTACGACAACCAAACCGACGGCCTCGGAGCGATGGAAAACCGCATAGAAGGAAGCTCTCACATGGAAGGTCTCTGGCTTGGTGACGTCATACACTATGACGACCGCGTGCACGTTCCGATAGTAGTGCTGCACCATCGACTTGCGGAACCGCTCCTGGCCGGCCGTGTCCCACAGCTGCAGCTGTAACGTGCATTGTACGGGTTAGTTAATTCCCCTCTGCCCTAGTCCCGCTTTGTTATTCTAGAAAATTCTTACCTAAAAGGGCCACTCTGCAAGAATTTATTTGGGTATATACGAAAACAGCTGAATGTACCTTATTGAGTTAAAACAGTTTTATTTTTCAGGGGATAAGATAATCCATTGTTTTTTTTATGATTTTATGTGCGAAATAATATGTCATCCGTATTATTATTAGTACTACAATAAATCATTTATGGTGTGTAAGTAGGTATACTTACATCTATTTCTTTTTTTGGTTTAAAATATTGTTGATTGCAGTTGCAATTGTGTTAAACGAAATGAGCTATCGGAACCAGTACATCTGAATTTCGGGAGTAAGAGGAAGATTTTCGCCTACTGCGCTATTTTTTACTATGATATTTTTTGTACTTTTTATTGGCAAAAAGACGTGAACAGGAGGATATTTGTTCGTAAGTAACACATTCTCATTTTCGGCTCTCCACACAACGACTCCGTGGCGCAACGGTAGCGCGTCTGACTCCAGATCAGAAGGTTGCGTGTTCAAATCACGTCGGGGTCAACAATGTGTCCTTTTTGTCAGAAAAATTACACTATGTTGTGGTTTGTTTTAATATTCATGAATTTATCTATCTTTTTGTACAAATTTTGAGTTTTTAAGACAAGCTTACAAAGAAATGTTAATATTTTGTAAAAAAAAAAAAACAGTTTTACAGACATACCTACTTACCTATATCATAATTATATTATTAATTTATTATGATAATAATAATAATTATCGTGTATGTTTTCATAGTTTGTACCTACTTAATTAACATAGTTGTTTCTACTGTAATTCACTGAGGAGTGATGTTGTCTACCTTCCATCATTGTCACTATTATCAATTGAACAAAAGGCACTGTTTCAACTTAAATCTTGTCTTGCAAAATTTGACAGATTCCACAAACCATCTATCCTGCCAGCGGCAGAAGCTACAAGAACCAGGATTTTTTATGCATGTAATTATTTTTTTGCTTTAAAGTGAATACTTGGTATAAATGCATAATTGAAGAACTCGCACATTATGCCATAATAGTCAATGATTTGACATTCGAGTATTATCAAGAATATGAGGAAAAATTACACAAGGTGTTATAGAGCATGTAAAAACATGTGCGAAGAAAACCCTTTGGCTATTTATAGTCTTTTAAGCCACTACCAATAAACAGTTTAGTTTTATTCTAGACAACAGGAGATCATTCAAGCAAGCGCATAACAGTTTTGCAGTGCCATCTAGGACTTGCATTGCAAATATTTGCACCACACTCTAGACAGGGCTGTATACTAGTACCCAACTTATAAGGCGTGTCGTGAATCTTCGTTCGCGCAGAAAAGAAAGTATGGTCCGAAGATTAACGAAAGAATGCTTAAAACTTACAATCAACCTAAGATCACTATTATAAGGTTCATAATACACTGTAGCTGTTAGTTCCATCTCACTCTAAGCTCGCTAAGATGGCGGCGGCTGCCGACCAATAGCGGTCAATAACATTTCCCGCGCTTTGAAAATTCATCTTCTGCGCAGGTACATCGGTAAGCCATATCAGTTGGGTAATACTGTACCTACTTATACCTACAGAGATCTCATTCTAAAGTTTTTCTTCTTATATATGGTAGGTTATATAAATGGAGTTTCGGAGATAATTTATGATATACTACAACTTTGGGATAAAAAATGCTTATAATCTCTACTCTAGCCAGTAGAATAATTATCATTAATGAACTGTTTTAAGTAGGTACTAGTAAGATTTAAGGTAAGAAAATAAAAAAAAATATTAGTAGAACTTTAATTAGCCTGCAACAGAAATTAATTAATCCTCTGTCCTCTGAACATCACTATTTTTCTGTGGTCAGGTTTTAGTTTTTGGACTTATATTTATTTGGATAGGTACCTAGCAGAGAGTACTTTTACCCATAGGATCATTTACCTTTATATCTTCGTTGTTAATTTTAATATTACGTTCCCTGAAGTCGACGCCAATGGTAGCCTCCGACTTGTCTAGGAATTGATTTTCGCAAAAGCGGTAAGTAAGGCATGTTTTGCCGACACCAGAATCTCCCAATACAATAATTTTAAACACTTTCCTCTGCTTCAAGCCAGGTATTTGCTGATTACTGTCCGACATTGTTTCAAGTTCGTAGGTAGGTATATTGCAAATAAATACAGTATGCTTTTTAGGGGCGGAAACTGAATAAATTTAGTTTAAATGATTGAGAGAATACATACACAACCTATCATTTATATATTTTTGAACGCTACATTACACACATACAACAATTATTTTGGTATTTCGTATACAATACAAAACAAAAACAAAAAATCATTTATTTTTTTTTGTTTTTGACGTTTGTTGACTGACGTTGACGTTCGTTAACTAGGCACTACAAAAAAGTGAAATGCAACATAAGTAAATAGATAGGTAAAAAAGAGACAAATAAAAGTTCCTACCCCTAAAAATCGGAATGTCAAAAATTTATATCATTCAAAATTGACACACTGATAGTAGGCAAGGGTTGCCGCACTGTCTCGAAAGCTATTACTACTGACTGGGTAAATAATAATGTGTCAGGTGTCATAATTTGTCGAAGAATTAGTGACGATATCGTGCAGTTATCGTGTTATTACCGTTATTGTCCAATGTGAAAGCACCCATTGTCAGACGCTACAAGCTCATTTTGGCATCAGTTCAGTCTGTGACCGTATAGACTGATGGCTGAATGATGGATTAACAGGTGGTATAGACGGTAAGTCAGACTGGCGATCAGACCAACCGAAAAGTTCTACGCGATAACACACATAGGTAAGCATTTATTGTATGGATTTAAAGAAGAAAAAGCTTGTGTTGCTATAATAATTACCCCTGTAGCATCCCCGTAGACAGTAGACCTACGAAGAATCATACAAAAACAAAGCGTTTAGCCTCGTTTCCATAATATTGGGTATTCGCTTTATCACAAAGAATAGGCAAAACTTCTAAAGTAAGAATAAATTATTTCTCCGGGGCTAATGGTTGAGAAGGGGACGTCGGGGGTGTTGGGAGATACGGCGCAGGCGACGACACGGCGTCCGACTCTATCGCTGTCTGAGTGGCGAATGACACCAGCAGAGTCACCAGACTGATAGCTATATAGACACACGTTCAGATTGGCGTCAGTCTGACCATAATCTACAAGTTTTGGTGGGCCTCTTTTAGAAACTTGATACCGTCTCGTTTTAATTATTAAAATTAAACTGCTTTATGAAATTTTTTTTTTCTCAAGCATAAGGGTAGATTTGTCAATGGAGCTGAGCAACACAGTTTTTCTGAATTGACAACTGACATAATAATAATATTGACAATATGTTATGGTAGAACTGGCAGTGGTGCCAGATTAGACGAATAATTACCATTCAGGCTACATACAGTACAGTACGGGGGGTCGTTGGCGATCAAAAAATCCCACATAAGAGAGAGACAAGTGGAAGTGGAAAGTGGGTGGGGCGCACGTGTCAAACATGTGACTCGTAGCTCAAAACCAACGCCAATTTTGCCATACATACTATGTCATAATCTACGTCTGCCACATGATGAAAAATGCCTTATTATGTGCAGTTGTAGAGCCCATCAAAATGAAGCATGTTTGTTAGCACCATCAGTCACATTTTCAGATAAATGGCAGTTGACTTATATACTTTTATTGACGAAGTAAAACTTTTAACAATAGTTTGGCGATAGTGGTTCCGATACCTTTAGCCTTTTAGGCTACCTAGAAAAAAGAACGGGTGATGTAGGTGTAGGCTACTTCAGGACTACTTACCCCAAAATGATCTATCTGAAAGCTTTTTTCATATGATTCAAACATTTTATTAAATCTCTTGATATTGTAGGTATAGTGAGAAGGTAATCATTAAACACACAGTCATGGCATTTATACAAAACAATAAAATAACGCATCAAAATCCCAGTGTCGATACCTATTGTGTCTCCTGGTTATTCCCATGTTTCCCATGATAAATTGATAATATTTAATTTTAGTTAAAGGAAAACGTAGGAGTTAGATAGAGATAGACAAACGCGTATGATTACGAGAAAATCCTTAATTCTATTACCCAGACAAATTAAGTGACATCTTGCTAGAATGCAATTCCCTAGGAAGCACGGTGGCCCCCCGCAATGAAACGTCACGATTCCAGGTGTCAATTTAACGGATATAGAAACTTTTTCAAAACCAAAACAGCATTTTAATCCTAGCCATTTAAAAAGACTATGCTGTGAATATATTAATATGAAATACCAATCATTTCAAAAACTCTACACAGATGGTTCTAAACAAGGAGTGGATATTGGAGCTGCCTTCTATGACCCATGTGAACAACAAAGTATGTCCTTTAAAACTAATGCAAATATTTCAATAATGGAAGCTGAACTCATAGCCATCCTCGAAGCTTTGTCATACATTGAGTCAACCAATCTCAATAAAGTGGTACTCTTGTCAGACTCCAAGAGTGCGTTACAACACTTGGCACGATGCACCTCGACCATTCGAGGCACACCGATTGCCTACACTATTCTGGACTCGATCCTAAAACTGCAAGCTAAGGGAATAACAGTTATCCTTCAATGGATCCCTTCACACATTGGTCTAGATCAGCGGTACTCTAAGTGTGTTCCGCGGAACCCTAGGGTTCCGCGGTACCCCTGTAGGGGTTCCGCAAGAATTTAGAAAAAAAATCAAAACACCTGTCTCTGGTCACTGGTCGAACGTTTTGACTCCGCCCGCCGCGCGTATACTTAGCTCTGAATTAGACGCTATAGTTGTGAACAAGCGACTTTCGGCTCTATCTTCAAAAACATAAAGTCGAGATTGTTAAGGAATACACTTTTAAAAACTATTGTTTTATTGTAGGGTTCTGTCAAGTATTTTGCTTGTCAAAAGGGTTCCGTAACCAAAAATTTTGAGAACCGCTGGTCTAGATGGTAATGAAATAGTTAACCACTTAGCCAAACTAGCTACATCCGATGGCATCCCTGTGAATATCCTCCCATTTTATGCAAACTATATTCCTTCTATTAAAAAAGCGGTGGTAGCCTAGTAGTGAACGTCCGCCTTCGAAAACGGAGGTGGCGAGTTCAAATCCCAGTGCGGGCACGTACCAATTTGTGTATCTTGTGTAACATATGTACGTAATTATCACTCGCTTTTCGGTGAAGGAAAACATCGTGAGGAAACCAACATGCCCGAGAATTATTTCGGAGGCATGTTATCCACCAACCCGGACTAGGCCCCCGTGGTGGATTATGGCCTAACCCTCCTCACGATAGTGAGGGGAGGCCTTTGCCCAGCAGTGGGACAGTTACAGGCTGAGTTATTATTATTATTATTATATTCCTTCTATAAAAAGTCAGTGTCGCAACATATTTAATGAGTATTTTGACTTAAGGTCCCGGGAGAAAGGTATTTGGTACCGAACGATTCAGCCACACCCCTTGAATTATCCATGGATAGATAACAGCTTTATGAACCGATCAGAAACAGTCACAGCTTTGAGACTTCGGTCCGGACACATTCCATGCAACAAATTCCTATTCTTAATGAAAATCAGCACAACACCAAATTGTCTTGACTGTAACGTTATTGATGACGTTTATCATATATTGATGGAATGTGTCCGGAACGAGGGACTAAGAAATACATGCAATTGGGTTTTTGAAAAAAAAAAATTATTGATTTTTTTATGTATTTTAAAACTTTATTATTAATAATATTGATATTTAATGCAAAAAACTTCAAAAAAAATTTTTTTCAATTAATTATAAACATTTAAAAATTGATGAAATTTAAATAAAAATCACGTGACTATAAACGCGCCATGATTGGTCACCATAGTTGTGACGTCATAATGTTATAGCTATTTAATAACAGTACAGCGTTTACGGCTATTACACGTGTCTAGACAATAATATTAAAAATTTATTGCTAAAATACGAGTTGTTAGTTGGTTTCGATTAGCTATGTGTGATAAAGGATTTATTAAGGCAAAGTCTGATAATATTCCTGATGTTGATATATTTATGATCACTGATTTTTTTAAAAATGACGTTCGGTTTAATTCTGCTGAAGTTCGAGGTGCCAAGGCATCAAGGTAAGTTTGTTAAAAAATAATATAATAAATGAAAATATTTCATTATTTATTCTCCATTACAGTAAATATAATTATTTATTTCATAAATTGCAGAGCATCGCGTGAGAGTTACGGCGACAAAGCTATAGGTTATGTTCAACTAAGTCGTAAAAATAATATTTGTATTGTGAAAGGACGGGTATGTCCAGAACACCGAGTTCGGAGTAAAGCTTATTCAGTTACTTTAACTATTATAAAATAGATCAAAACACTGTATTTATTATTTTTCTATCAACTGCAATGAGTGAAAACTAACATTATGACGTCACACGCGCTCGGGTTTGTTCGGGAGTTGTCGGCGTGTCTTCGGTACTGGATTCAAAAATTTTTTTTTATTTTGAAATAACTTTTGAATTATTGCGAAAAAAAAATAGTTTTGTTATAAAACTAATATATAATCTTTCCATTTATCACAAAAAAAAAATTTTTTCAAAAACCCAATTTAGATATCCATCAGGTGGGTGGTTGTAACAGCATTCTGGCTGACCCGCTATCGGACTCAGCCAGAATGTTGTACAAGCTGGTTAATAGAGATTAAGGTTAAGTAATAGTAAGAGTAAGGTTAAGTAATACTGTTAAACCTACCAGGGCGGCATATTCGAGTAAATCGAAAAAGCCCTTTATTATTGATAAAAAAAAAAAAAGGTGTCAATTTAATTCAACCAGGTAGTAAGTAGCTCATTCTAGCTTAAAACTAAACGAGCAAATGCTCGGAGAACAAATCGCCGAATTATTGATGCACGAATACAATTACGAAATATCATCACCAAACAATTCACTACTCGTGAAACCAAGACGAATATTATTGATTTGATTCGTGTTTGAAGCCTATATTGAGCCGAGAACGGCCGAGTAGGTATTTAGCTATTTAGTTCAAAGCGTTAGGCGAATTAGGCTACTTGTTCAAAAATATATATCTGATATCTGGCAACTCTGTCTGTACATTGGTAGAAATGGTAGTTTTTTCTGAAATGTCGGACGAGCTTTCGAAGAGCTACGACGCGCGACGACTAGCCGTTAAATGAGCTAAAATTAATCTGAGCCGTATAAATTCAGCCGTATTAAATTTATTGATGCCTATTTAACTATTTCTATTATAAACTCGTCACTCGCTTTAGTGAAGACGCGTTCAATTTTCTCTTGAAAAAAAGTCATAACCTCTGCATCTACCCAATCTTTATTCTTGTGAAGCTAAATTCTTTACATCGCGTATTGTTTACATTTCGGAGAGTTTGCGCCTGTCGCTCCTTTTATCAGTGAATGTGTTTGTGGTCAAAAATGTGGATGTCCGTTAGTTTCTGTGTATAATGTATGTGAGTGTGCATAATTTGATTACAAAAGTGTTTTTGCGGTGTATGTGATCGAATGCTGCCCTAGGATTGCCATGTCCAGACTCGTGGACTACTTCGTGATAGTGGGATTCGACCACGAGAAAGAAAGTAAGGATAATAATAAAATTTTCAAATGCTAATGTGTCTAACAAGTTTCATAATACAACAGTTTGAAGCTGTTGCCATAGTTAGGTGCAGCCCGACGCTAATGTGATTAGGTTTAGTTTACTTAAATAATTATTCCCATTTAAGTGTTATTGTTGTAACTAATAGTGTCACCACCGTGTCACAAGTCACGGTGTAAGTGCCCATCTCATGGATCAACGGCTACATTATCAACAAGAATGAATGTAGATGTTAATAATATTACTTATACATTTTTGGATAGCTCTACATAGGCTATGGTGCCATTAACACAGGAGTTGAAATTGCACCTTGGTAAAGAATTAATTACCATTCTTGTTGGTTAAAAATATTTCACACTGCAATGCTGCACCTCTCCGTGCTCTGATTTCATGTTTTGTGTGACACGCAACTGCTAGAATTTTCTAGAAAGCTGAACCCTCTTCAAAGAACTTGATTGCAATTCATTATAATGAATTAAAAATAGTGTGTGTGTAGTGGTAAACAATATTCTTTGACTAACCCAACTACAACTTTTTTAACTGACACAATTTATTTTATATAGCACCCTAATTTAGTCAGTTAGTTAAAAAATATTGAAAAATTACAGATTCTAGGTACATCCGAAAAAGTGCTAGACAGTTCACTCTTTGTATGAGAGTGCAGACTCGTGAACTAAGCCTGAGCACCCACAAAAGTAATGCTTCATGTGATGTGTCTAAATAAATGCCGACAGGCAACTTTGCACTAGTCGCAACTTCATTTCAAATGTGTCCGACTACACATCACACTACTAAAGTGCACTAAGACCTTTAACTAACAGTAATGGCTTGACCTGAAATAATGAGTCTTAAAATTCAACATAGAAAC
Organism: Hylaea fasciaria; assembly: GCA_905147375.1. NCBI lineage: Eukaryota > Metazoa > Arthropoda > Insecta > Lepidoptera > Geometridae > Hylaea > Hylaea fasciaria. The sequence goes on along the minus strand of LR990211.1, from coordinate 7,635,834 downwards.
AGATCAATAACGATAAGATCACCAATTTCATCTTTGTCATTGTCCAATATATATATACATAACACATTGTCACACACACTCACACAAGGAAAAAAAACGCGCACGCACACGCAAACAAGTAGGTGGGTAGTTCATTCTGTCCATTAGACTATTATAAACTGTCCAATATATAACTAAATCTTAGCAAAATATAATCATCTTAGCAACAGGCCTGCGTCGGGCCAAATTGATACCTAACTCATTCAGCCTTGCCTCCAACAATGAATGCTAAACAACCATACCAGAACTGATGATTTGTATAGATTCGTTTGTGTTCTTATTTAGTGGTCATGTCTGCTAATATTTCACTAATATAATTACGTGAAAAATCTGTAAAATGAATTCCATCTTGCATCTATTTCGATTTTTTTATGATAACAAAGTGAAACTGAGAGCTTATGTCCTCATAGATATATATAATTTTGTATAGAGTTTGACAGATTTAACCACCTTAATGCAGTTACTTACTGTCAACTGGTAACTACTCGGCTATCCTTGTAAAATTGTAATTATTTCCCCCTCAATTATGTCTAACTTGGCAACATCTTGCTGTGTCAAAAAACCATTTTATTATAAATTTTCCCTTGGCATGTCTCCCTGCTTTCCTTAAACAAAACAGAATTGCTCATTCACACATGGTTGTGAAGGGCCGCAAAGTTTCTATCCCCAGGTAGGTATATATTATGTTTTGTATGCGAAAATAGTTCCTATAACCAAGCACATAACAGCTAAAAGCGAAGAGTAACCAATAGTTGCAACGTTTCGAGGGGAGGTCGTACTAACTAATCCACAATCTGTGAGTGAATTGATGTGATTGACCTATTTCGGGGGCGCGTGCCGACGCTCCAAAAGGGCCTGCGAAGCCGGTATCGAAAATCGTTTACCGATCCCAATGTTTAGTTATCGACAAAAGTTCGGCAGCTAGCATTGAACGCCTGAAGATCTGTATTGAACCAAATTAATATTTGAAGTTTAATGAAGTTGTCTGTCAACGATTTGTTGTGGACCTCGTAGAGTATTAATGTTCTGTGGGGTAGACCGTAGTTGAGGGAATAATTGGTCTCGCCGGAGGACTGCTCTCAGTGGGGTTTAAGTGAGGCCGAGCCCACACCCCCCACCGTCTCCCCTGTGGCTGAGGGGCATGGCCGGCGGCATTTACCGCCTGAAAAAATATAAAAAAACAGAGGATAGTTTTCATCCCGGAACATTTTACGCGGCGCAGCTAGTCATCGCTATATATAATACCTAAAACTGCTAACAAAAAGCACAAGCCTCCAGCCGTTCGCATGTCGAATTAAGCGAATAAACAGGTAGCTCTGCCGATAAACTTAATATTTTACTGCGAACGCGGTTCCTTGCCATAAATCACCACCCTGATCACGCGATCCACGCACAGCACTGTTATATAGCTCTCTTCCCATTCAGTTGTCACAAACTCACAACTATTAGGAACTTAGGCAGTTTGGTGTCATAATTTGTTTCTCCAAACTGATCCCGCGGACTCAGTTTGGAGTGGGCTCAGTTGACGTAACAGCCACTTCATAACCCAATAACATGTCTACAAAAAAAAAAGGCTGTACTACTCCTCTAGCGTAAGTTTATTTCGGCAGATGTAGGTTACTAAGGAAGTTCCACGATTAGTAACCGTTTTCCCTATTGCCTACAAGATTTGCGCAGTTACCTACACTTTGGCTAGCTTCGTAAAGGCGCCGAGGGACCGGCCGCCGGCCATCGGCCTTCGAAGGCGGTACAGTTACACGTCAACCTTCCGGTTATGCAATAGCGAAACGTGGTCCGGTGTTATTGCTTACACTTGTTGCGCCCAAATGACGATGTAATATTTAACAGTGGTTAGCGGCTGGGTGTGAGGTGCAGTGTGCGTGTGACTGTTATGTTTAGGTCACGACCACTTTGGTTATGACCGTGGTCGGTGTATTGTTGAGAGGCACACCGCGACTGTTTATTGGGACGTTAAAATTTTCAAGAAGTATACTAGGTACGTTTTTAGTACGAAAATCGGCTTCAATAACACAAAATGAGGCCGCACTGAATTTCGTCTAATGATGACCCATGGGGCGTTCTCAATTTAGAGGCACGAAACCCCATTAGCCGAGGTCAGACACCCAAGATACAAAAAGGCCGACGGAGTAAACAGCAGAAAAAATATCACATTCCCGCGGGTATTACGGATGAATAATTGGAAATGGCCGACGTGAACGTGATGGGAAATATGCATGGTGTCTTCGAAACTGCGCCGATGAATGTATAAATTATTAGGGTGATACGCGAACGGGTTCTGTGTGTCTGCTGGATTATTTTTATGCTGCTAGGAAGCTTTTGCTCAATAAACAAAGATATCGTAGAAGTATGTTGAGACATCATAATGATTAGAGTATCTACGGGAATAATGTGTATAATCCCACTTCTGATGCCAAAATCACAAAAGTGTTTCACGAAATATTGGCACTTGCACAATATCATACGAAAAGAAATAACCTGCATTTACATGCTATTAATTTCATGTTAGCTCGTACATCTGCCCGATCAATCTAGTCAGGAATCTGCAGGCTTTAATTTCATTAGCATAGTTACGCTTCTTCGTGAGCAAGATCACTAATTAGCGGTCTGGCCACGTCCTTGACTCTACCATGAGATGACTCATGGTCTTTATTTATTTTTAACCTATACTCAACTGTACTTTGTGCCCTAAAAAGTCAGGACATCTTTGTTACTTATTTATACTTGTTTTCACTTTCATCATCAGCACCTGTCATCAAAGTTCTATGGGTTGGCTGAGCATTAGTGAGCATAGAGTTAATTTTGGCGTTACCTTCTCAAATTGTGCTCGTAATCTGCTCAAATTGTGAGAATTTCTCAAATTCAGTTTGAAACGTGACCCATAGAGTATACCTACGTAATCTACGTAGGTATATTCTGAACTAGCATTTCCTCAAAAAGCGCAGAGAACAAACATCTAACGCGCAACAGTGACTTCATTGCGATATTGTTTCGTAAACTACGGCTCGTAGCTCGTGCGATGATGTTTTATTATTATGAGCCTAAAATGTCCCACTGCAGGGCAAAGGCCTCCCTACCCTCTTTCCATTTCTCCCTATCCTGAGCTATAATTGTCCAGTCTTTCATGTAGGCGTCAAGGTCATCCCTCCATCTCCTTCTGGGTCTGCCGCGTCGTCGCTTCCTGTCTCGTGGGGTCCAGTCAGTTGTTATTTTGGCCCATAGTTCTTCCGGCATGCGACTAATGTGGCCGGCCCAGTCCCATTTAAGCTTTGCAGCTTTTCGGGTCACGTCCACGATTTTTGTCTGAGAGCGCAGTATGGTGTTACGGATGCGATCTGTCAGTTTCAGTTCTGTCAGTGATCTGTCAGTGATGTTATGAAAAGCTAATTTACGGTGCCGATAATCAAAGGTTGGAAGTCGGTAAAGCGTGGCCTTTGGTTTATTTCTAACCGATCAGTGGGAATTAGTCGAAAAGGTGCACGTTTCAAATGCGCCAAATTGAAATTTTCTACGTTCGGTTGAATCGGTAAGTAGAAGGGTGGCATCCCATGTCTATTATATACGTCCATATAAGATTTTTCAATAGCACAAAAAAAACCATTCCATTTTTTTATTATCTATCACACAATTTATTCTCATATTATCGTAAACTACACATTCGCACATAATAAGAAGGTATGTGTACTCGGCAGTAGATCCATTTGTCCAAAGTACCACTGTTCCTGTCTGAAAGGTCCATTTATAAGGCACGTGGCGTGCCTATGGATAGAACGCCGCCGGTTGGTCTTATTTACAAACATTAGCATTCACGCCAGGGACGACCTTTCAGTTGTAAAAGTTCAAAGGCGTCGTCCGGTACCAACAAAGGACCATTGAGCTATATACTATATGTAGTGGCTCAGTGGAAAGGCAGCAGGTGCATTATTCCTGGTGTCTTATTCAGTGGTTTGTCAACAACTCGGCATGCGAGAGTTTTGTCTGTCGTCTTGACAATAGAGGTGAGAAGTTCTGTGTTGTCGGAGACGTACCAACGGTAACTTTTCCATTATGGATGGACAGGACGGTCCACATTCATTGTGGAATTGTGGGCATTGTGGCACGCGACTGGTCATTGCGGTGGTGGAGTTCAATGGATTCGAGTATTTCTTGTTTCTAAATGGAAATGTACGGAATTATCGCACTGAAGAATGGAGATTTGTTGTAATTAACCAATATATTAACCTCATCGAAACGGATCGTATATTAGATAAGCAACAGCATATATACACATCTTTATAGCTGTCAGATTAGTCGTAGTTTCCAATATAATTGATAATTCAATACCGTATCCAACACTACCGGCACATTTACGAGGGTGAATCAAAAAATTCTTGGAATCAATATTAAAAAATGCAAAGATTTAAATAATAATATTTTATTTTTCTACATAATCTCCCTCCAATGCAATGCATTTAGAATAACGCGTTTCTAACTTCCTTATTCCTTGTGAAAAAAAATTATTTTCTTGACTCTCGAAAAAGTCCTCTACGGCAGCTATAACCGCGTCATTATCGTGAAATTTTGTTCCACGAATTTCCTCTTTTAATTTTGGAAATAAGTGAAAATCACTTGGGGCTAAGTCCGGAGAATATGGTGGGTGGTCAAGGAGATTGAAGCCAGCACAGCGGATTGCGTTGAGCGCAACTTCCGATCGATGAGCAGGAGCGTTATCTTGAAGGAACAACACGCCCAACGACAGTTTTCCACGACGTTTTTCTTTAATCGCTTCACGCACTTTCGGGATTAAATTTGCATAATAGGGTCCAGTAATCGTCTGGCCTTTTGGCATGTAATCAATAAAAAGGATTCCTTCACTATCCCAGAACACAGAGGCCATAACTTTGCCAGCGGTAGGAGCAACTCGAAATTTCTTAATGGATGGAGAGGATGGTCGTTTCCAAGACATGCTTTGTCTTTTAGTTTCAGGATCAAAATGGTGGACCCACGTTTCATCCATGGTGACAAGACGACGGCAAAAATTATCCGAATCACGCTGGAACATTTCGAGATTACGCTTGGAAATTTCCAAACGTCGCTTTTTGTTTTCGTCGGTTAACATTCGTGGCACCCATCTTGCAGACACTTTTTTGAACCCCAGTGAATCAATTAAAATGGATTGAACGCTACCAAAAGATATCTTTAGGATCTCAGCTATATGTTTTATAGTCATTCTTCTGTCTTCCAAAACCAGATTCTCAACCTTTTTGACATTTTCTTCTGTAACGGAGGTTGAAGGCCGCCCAGAACGCGGGTCATCTTTACAGCTTGATCTACCTCTTTTAAATTCAGCCACCCAGTACGCAACCGTAGAATAGGGTACAGCATCACCCCCTAATGTCTGCTGAATGTCCAAAAAAATTTCCTTCGTAGACATTTTTTTCAAACAGATATTTTATCACCGCACGTAACTCACTTTTATCCATAATTTTGACTTTTTAGCAACTCGTTGCACAAAAAAAATTATTACATGCGAACGAACTGACAAAAACAAGTGACAGTCTGCATAAATATAGTGTGATAGACACTCTTTAATTTGAATATCGAACTTGATCCAAAAAGGTTTCATATATATGCACTTCTAAGAACTTTTTGATTCACCCTCGTACCTTGCTGGATAATTCAGCATAAGCTACTCATTATCCTGTGCTTGTTAAGTCTTCACTTAACGACAGTTACTTGCACTTGCTACACAAGAAGCCTTATCATGGCTGGATTACAAGCGGGTTACTTGAAAACAATGCCTTTAGTAAGATGACAGTGGCTTTAAGGAACTTTGGGGTTATCCCAAGTAGTTCCACAATTTATTTTGTCAGTATTAAATATACGAAGGTGTACTTTTTCTATTATTGTTGGATTGGTTGACCTTTCCATTAGAACGACACGCATGCCCCGCTGAGCTCTACATCCAGTAACTTCCAGCAACTCCTATAGGACCATTCCTGTTCTGAGATTGTAAAGATTCTCGATCCAGTGCCTTTCTCATGAACCCAATTTCATCGCAAATCAGTTCTGAAACTAGCCCCGTTATCGACTGTGGGCTGCGGCTGCGGGTCAATTTTATTTATCTGGATCGCTTAACTAAGTGAGATATAGTGTAAACTGGATCACCAAACTGAGATATCCAGTGACCTTCTTATTGCGTCAATGTTTCATTTTAACCTCGCTTCCAATAACTATTAGGCCACTACTTCTGATCCAATGGGGACCTCATCAATGCCGTCATACTTAGCTCATTTCATCGCAAGGAGCCAGAATGGCATTAACCTGCTGGAACTAGTTCTGAAACTGTTCCTGTTTAGAGAGCAGGTCAAGGCCAGTTCCATTCCACTAACTGGATCGCCGAACTATTCACAGAACCCGCCCGTGCCCAACTATGCGTTAATTAGTGTTCGGCCTAACACAGTTTTGGATACGTATCCCCATACCATACTATGTTTGAATAGCGTAGAGAGATGGGCCTGAAATAACTTTGAGTAGTACAGGAGGATTGCTTTTTTGAAGGCGTTCGATTCAACGGCTTATCTCAACTCGCGGCCAATTTAGTTTGGTTTATTGATTTGGTATAGAATAAGATTTAATCTTTTTAGTAATGGTAGGTATTTGAATATTGTTTTAACTCGTCGCAGTTTGCTCATCACACGTTAAACCTAAATCATAAATAAATGACAACATTTAGAAATGGTCATACAATCCTGTTGCACATTAGACTCGTCTACTAATTACAGTGTTTATTGTCTAGACTGAAGTAGACTGGTCTAGCGGCTCATCTCCAAATCAAGCCGCCATGTTGAGCTGTGTATTGGTTCCACTTAATGTGGAAAGTTGCCTGACAACATTATCTATTATATCAACATGACTTACTTGCCACTCTAGAAACACGACGAGCTTTTTTTAGCTTTTTGTTTGATCCAAACAGGGTACCTAATCAGCCTAATGCTGTAAAGTTACAACAATACAGGAGACATTATGTGCGATTAAACATCGCCCCGGATGCGCCTAGAACTGGGCGTAGCTTTATTATAAATGTCTTCTTGGCTTGTAATTAAACCTGAAACATATCAATGCTGACACACTCGTACCAGTTCGACGAGACGGGGAAGCTGTTTCACTGATCGCAAAGTCGTAAATTGGTAGAAGAAAGTTGCTGACAACAGTCAAGCCATGTTGGTCTGGTCTAGGACCCAAACGAGTTCTCGCAACAGCATATACACTTGAATAATGTTTGTTGCTAGCGTAGCATCAAGTAGTATATAGGTATTTTATATTGTTGCAGGGGGCGGTTTGAACAGCGGCGTTGTCGTACAGCGATTTCCTGAAATAAACTGGGAAGATACACCGTTTCACGAAGGCATAGGATGGGTAAGATGTTTTTTTACTCTTTTTATCGACAACCTCTGTATGTAACTCCATAAAAAATTTCATCATTTCTCAAAGTCTGGAATAACCATCTATCAACTCAAGTACAGCAGCAGAGTGAAAAGTCTAATAATAAATTAACGAGAATCTATCACATTAAGGTAATTGATGGTTCTGCCAGTATTCAGCAGAGTTTAGTCCTATAAGGCGTCGTCATCAGCCATGTGAGGAAGTGCATGCTTTCTAGTTATATCTTTGTTCTATGAAGTTGACCGAGATCCAAAATTGGCTCGTATCCTGCGAACCAGTCCAAGGTCCTTTCCACATGAGCCTCACAAAAATACTGGTACAATGAATGTACTCACACGCGTTATGTCATACCGATACGCACAAACACCATTGTTATGTTTTGACGCGGTCGCGCCCGTCCACGCGAACAGAGTTCACGAAATAATAAAATTAAAATAGAGCCGTTTTACCTGAAATAAAACGGTTATTATATACTTACCTTAGTAGAAGCTTATATATATTGAGATAGGCGACACCATTTTCCGCTATAGCAGTCGTCTCTTTCTACCCTAGTAGCTCTGTCTCTTTCGCACACCCCCACCACCTCACCAGGCGCGCGAGGTAGCAGTCTGCTCTGAGCCTGTTCGTCATTGTGTCGAATGAAACTGTCACCAGGCAGAGATGAAAAGTAAGCTTCTACTAAGGTAAGTATATAATAACCGTTTTATTTCAGGTAAAACGGCTCTATTATTTACTTGACCGTTAGTAGAAGCTTATATATATTGAGACCTGTTTGTTATCGCCTGGTGAGTTATCTAAAACGCCAATGTGATATAAATCTATCAGTAAATCATCAAGAATTATAGCATAAATTAATAAGTAGGTAGGTAGGTACCTAGGTACTTCTATAATTAAAGACATGTGTGAAGGAAGAGACTGGTTTAATATAGGTAACAATATAATAATGAAGTATATATAATAATTATTATATCCTAGTTTTCACATAGGTAGGGTAACATTTGAGCCCTAAATACTATGCTAATTTTAAGCACCAGCACTTTACAGCGGTAGGTACACCTATACAGTGTTTTACCCACCAACGAATCATATAATATTATGGTGTTTAATGTAACCCTCATTACATAATTTACTTGTACAAGAAAAATCATAATAATCAATGTACCAAATACTTTGGCATTGGCTCTAATACCTACTTGTAACAAAATCAACGAACTGGGACAAAAAGTGTGGAGATACTCTTGTTAGAGTTCTTTTCGAGCGAGGTACTCATTACTTCCCTACAGTAAAATTTTTGAAAAGTTTTGACCGATTTCCAATTTCCTTTTTCTAAAATGTCATCAAGAGGAAAATTATCGATCCAACTCCTAGAGGCTACCGCCGACCGTACACTTCCCGGTGTTGCAGAGATGCCTGCTGCCTTCAGAAGTGACTTGAACCATCCTGCAATGACTGTTCTGGATGCAGCTGCCGGTGGACCTCGCAGAGTTATGAATAAATTTGAATTACCCGAACTCCTCCGTCTTTCACTTAGAATTGCTATAGTTGCCCTGACCCAATATACGGGATCTAGATTTCGACTTTGAGAGTTAGCCATGAGCTTCCATCCTGATTGTCTATAATCTTTGCAGTCTGTTTTGGACCCAAATTGAGGCCATAGAATAATATGGTCGTCTTTAATAGTACACTCATCTTCGTCAACGCCCAAAAGTGTCAAGTCGTGAATTCTGCGACCTGAACAAAGACATAACAGCGCTGCCGTATGCCTAACCGTTTGGAAAGTATTCGTACTGTCTATAGAGTAATTACTCATAAAATTGGTCAGAGAATTAATGTCCCATATAGGAGGTTTTGGAGCAGTCGGGGTTTTCAAAGATATTGCTTTTAAAATATGTTTCACAAGATTATTGTCACTTAATTTGCCAGATAGCTCTGTGTTACAGAGGGTGGAAACAACAGATTTGTGAAGGAGGATTGTATTATAGGATAATTTAAATTTTAGATGTAAGTCGGCTAAAAATTGTGCTAACTCCGGTCCCTTAGGATGCATCGGGTTTACATCATGATGCTTAGCCCAAGACTTCCAACGATTCCATGGTGCTTTGTATGTTCTCCAGGTGGAAGACCGCCACGAAGATTTGAGTAGAGATACTTGTTTGGCATCCCATCCTTTTATTTCGTTTTCCCACCCCCACATCTCCAGACCTCCAACACCATATCCTGAACCTTCGGAGGTGGCAGCCCGGTCGTTGTGTCGATCAGAAATCGTTTCAGGTTCTTTAGAGTGAAGGGGGCTGCTATCGCCCGTGACCTCAGGTCCGCCCGCCAGAACACCCGCTCCCAACGTGGAGCTACAATGAGATACAGACCTGTGGCTTGATTTAGGTGCATCAATACCTTGGGTATGAGGAATGGAGGTGGGAATATCCACGCGAGAGGAAAATTCCAAGTTACGCTGAATGCGTCGTGTATCAACGCTTCTTGATCGTTCAGATCTAGGGTTGCGTAGTTCATTACTACCCGTGCGGTCTTGGACGCAAATAGGTCGATCACAGGCGTTCCCGTTTTTGCAAAGACCATTTCTGTGCAATTCTGAGTTAAATGCCACTCTGGGGGCCGTCGGTGTCTGGATAAGCAATCTGCGTGATTGTTGAATCTCCCCGGGATGTGATAAATTTTGAACTGAATCTGATGATAGTCTAGGATCCGTAGAATCAGGTAAGTTACATTCATGAGTGATTGGGACTTGGTCCCGCCCTCGTTGCGAAGATAGGCCACGGCCGATCGATTGTCCGATTGAATCAGAACTGATCCTCCTGACATGCTTGGTGCTTGCAGCTCTAGCACTTTTAGAATGGCTAGCATTTCCTTTACGTTGCAGTGTAGAGATTGTTCTTTTATGTTCCAAACACCAGACATAGTCTGGTTGTTGAGTTGTCCTCCCCATGCTATGTCCGAAGCGTCGGTGGTTAGGTAATGTGTCGGAGGTGGAATATGAATCGGAGATGACAGGTGACCATTTCGTAGCCACCAATTTATCTCTTCTAGCACCGACAGGGGTAGATTGTATCTCGTTGGAGCTGCATACTCGGGGAGGTTGCTTAAGAACTTCACAGCAGACCTGTGGTTTAATCTGCCTCGGGGGACAGCAAAGCTTGCAAAATTTAGCAGCCCTACCAGGCTTTGCAGTTCTTTTAGAGACACCTTGCTTGTTTTCAGAGCTTGGGTCAGTTTTTTAACTAAGGCATACGTCTTTTCTTGTGGCAGTCGTTTGTGATTTGACCAGGGGTTCCAAACGATGCCGAGATATGTCATATATCTCTGCGGGGCAAGTACAGACTTCCCGTAATTTACCTGAAATCCGAGGATTTTCAGTGTCTCTAATAGGACGTTCATCTGCTCGCCTAATATGTCTGGGTTTTGATGTGCCAGTAAAAAATCGTCTAAGTACACTATTATTCTTAGGCCTTTCTCTCTGAGGATTTGTGCAACCCAATTCGTCAGGCACGCGAAAACCTTCGGAGCTGTACTTAGTCCGAACGGAAGGCAAGTCATTTCGAGTATTTCGTCCCTGTAGAGTAGACGCAAAAATCGTCGGTGTGATTGGGCTATTGGCACATTGAAGTATGCTTGCGAAAGATCGACCTTGCTCATCCAATCTTGGCTTTGGAGAAAGTCTGGTACACGAAAAATGTTTATCAATCGAAAACGCTCTGTTAGCACATAGTGATTGAGGGGCCGTAAGTTGAGTACCGGTCGGTATGATTTGTTGCTTTTTGGGACTAGGAACATGGAGGACACAAAACTTGGGGTGAGAGGAGCTACCCTCAATACTCCTTGTTTTTTCATTTGAAGAATGCACGAAGACATCTCCTCTGACTCTAAAGTGCGATGGCGATCGCTTTTTAAGTTCGGCATTACCAACGGAGGTCTCTGTAGAAAGGGTATGCGATACCCGGTTATTATCTGCAATATAAAATCCGGAGCTCCCATCTCTTTCCACTGGCTGACGTAATGTGCTAACTGACCGGCTCGGAATGGCTGCGAGTCATTGTCTCTGCCTCTTGTTGCCTCTGTATCCCGAAGGAGACGATCGGCGCTTTTGACCTCTATGTGGTTGTCTCGATCCGCGAGATCGAAAATTAGAACTCCTATTGTTAGAGTTATAGGTGCGCTGGTCATGACCCGCACTATTAGGCCCTCTCATATTGTAATGGTAGGCTTGATAGTTACCCTGCGAGGGTTGAGTATGAAGACACTGAATGTTGCCCACTGGATCATAACCGTGATTGGAGTGGCCATGCGGTGGCGCGTTGTTACGTAACTGCCCCTGCGAGGGGAGACGTACAGAATTAACAGGCTTTCGTGGAGCGTTTCCGCTGCTTACCTTATTCACCGGCCAGAAGGCTTTTCTGACTCCGCCTGCTTTTTCTAAGGCCAGTGTGAGAGCCTCAGAGTTGAAAACGTGGGTATTTGACGGGGGAATTTTATTCACCAACGCTCTCACTAGCGGGTCTCTAATGTGTTTAAGGATACCGTCTCTTCTCATTTCAATCGTTTCGGCCCTATGCCCGCAGGCCATCTGTAATAGATCTTGGGTAACCTTTTGCATGTCACCTTTTTGAAAAATGTCATCAATTTTATCATTTAAATCGCTAAGAACAGCGTCAGGGGATTTAGACCATGCGATTAGACTGCGTAGACTACTTACCAAGACCTCTTTTTGCTTTAAAATCCCGTACGTAATAGCCGCGTAAGATTTATCGGAGTAAGCCAGATGGCGTATATTATCATATGCTTTTATCTCCTCGTTTGGTTCCAATTCCGTAAACCCTGGAGAATGGTTATAAAGTTTTTGCGTTTCTGCGTATCTAATGTCTGACCAGGTGTCTTTGCCTAAACGCTGAACTTCATCTAGCATACTTAAAAACTTCACGGGAGTTTTTTGGCACTGCGGGATCTTTTAGCTTTGTCTCGATATCAAAAGTTAATTCTGGAACTACGTTATGATTCTCAGAGACTTGTTTCGGTGACGCCTGCGAGGCGTAATATTCGTTATAGAGGTCGTTATCTACATCCCGGCTGACCACTGAAGCATTATCATTGCTAGAATAAGTAGGAAGGTATTCGTAACCTTGAACAGTTTTTTGTAACCTGTCTACATCTTTCGATAATTTCGCTATAAGATGGCGGTCGCGCCTTCTTTTATTTTTCGATCGACGATGCCGACGGCGTTCACGTTTACGACCCCTTATGTTTGGGCCCTGTGTCGAGGAACTAGACGAAGATGTCGAGTTGCTACTACTGCTACTACTCGATGACGAGCGTGATCGCCGCTCATGTAAGCGTGTTTTACGATTAGACGGTTTGCTACCAGACCCACTCGCGGTTGCAATTGGTTCAACTTGGTCCTCGGACCCCATGTTTAATGATCCTGGATTAAATACCTTAAAAGAGAATTATTAACTAAGCGGGTAGATAAATATTAAAAATTCTTCCCGTAAACAGAATGTGATTAACGGAAATTAATTTCAAAATACGAACGATAACATCGTTTAAATAAAGTAATAAAATGTTGTGCACTTACGTGAAAACTTCTTATAAACCACTGAATTTAATAAAGTGATGTTGACTGCGCGGGAAATGTCACGCCAATGACGAACAGGCTCAGAGCAGACTGCTACCTCGCGCGCCTGGTGAGGTGGTGGGGGTGTGCGAAAGAGACAGAGCTACTAGGGTAGAAAGAGACGACTGCTATAGCGGAAAATGGTGTCGCCTATCTCAATATATATAAGCTTCTACTAACGGTCAAGTAAATAATACGTTGTTTTTGCATTGTTCTTTCTGCCGGATCCGAGGTTGAATATTGTAAAGTATTTAATACACGAATTGTTGTTTATTTTATTTTATTGTATCTACTTTTATTTAAAACTCATTCAAACTTGCTTGTAGATGTGTGATTTGTAAACATTTTCGTCTATAGATTGGTGTTCGAGCTCATTTTATATGCTTGTCTGAAAATTTATATTTTTCCTCAAAACACGAGTTATACGAGTATGATGGTAAATGGCCTTGTAAGAGCCGTGGCTCCATACCAAGATGATATAAATCTTGGGTCTTTATCCGCCATGGTTTAATCCAGGCTTTTACCAATAGCTAGTAGCCAGTAATTTATGAGTAAGTCTGATAACTGGGGAGTATAATAAATTCTTAGCAAAGTTGGCAACATCCCGCCCAGTCCAAAACAATATTATAAAGCTACAAAAGCCATATCTATGTGAGGAATTACTAGCTGACGTAATTTGTAGTTATATATTTGTATATATGTATAAATGCTAACAAAAGGCCCACTGGGACGTTAATTCCCTTCATGAAATTAACATGCTTAAGTTTTACGCTCTCGGTTTGTTTTTGATGATAATAAATTAAATATGAAGCGTTTGTGTTCTTAGCTCACAGTAATATAATATGAGCTTTGAGATATCGCCATTAGAATCCATTGGATATTTATTTGTAGGAGTAGATACAGTTAATATAGTGCAATTTTATGAAGGGATCTTGTCTGAATGTCAGTATTAGATTCATCCAATATCACCAGAACTAAAAATTGTCACCTGACTACCGGAGTATTTTCAAGAGATCATGTACGTACCCACAGACTCAAGTCGGGACTGTCGTAAGCGAAAGGATTCCTTCGCCTAGTAGATGACGGAATATGGCTGTTAAGGAAGATGACGATGATAAATGAAGACACCAATCAGCAATGGATTAAATTAGAGTTAAATCGTTTCTACTCTACTGCTTAGTGTATAAAGTTGCGACCTCTTATGATCACTATCACATCATCACGCGAAATATTTTGATTTCCGGTCTAAGGACCTATTTCTATGGTATACAGATCAAAAATTATCCCTACTTCTTAGAATAATAACGTAGAGAAGGATAGTTCCATGCGTAGTGTTACTTAAAAGTAAAGACACGTTTTTATCAATGTGTCCGTGAGTGCCGTGTAATTATCTACTCCAAAACGCACACAAACGCAATGAATAAGTCGCATGTGTGTTGGTATTTAGTCCAAAAGCAGGGAATGTTAATAAATATTTACCATAAAAGCTTTGATTTCGAGCAATAGCGAGTCAAAGGCCGAACTAGGCCCGAAAAGTCTCATTAAAAAGGGCTACACGGTGCTAGCGAGTTTGTGTTATTCTTCTAAGCCCGACATGACTGATATTCTAAATGGCTTTGTCCGAAAGTATGGTCGGGCCCGTGTCACCGAAACGTTTACGGTTTCAGTTCTGCCAGCCGCAAGGATGGGCGCTGTCGACGGAGCGCTCGGAGCCCCGGTTCTACGTGTCCGTGCTGACGGACGTGGACGCGAACCGGCACTACTGCGCGTGCCTCTGCTTCAACGAGACCGTCGCCATCACACCCACCAAGCCCGCAGACGAGGTGAGACATGTCTTGTAGCTTGAATCGAGCAATATTTTTATCAAAGTTTATATTTTTCGTGTATCACGGTAACGGCTCTAACGATTTGGATCTCAGATCAGGGGCCTCACCATGACGTCATATTGCGATCCAATTGAGGACCTAAACAGAATCGTTTTACTACTTATTCGTACCATGCATGACGTCTTATTATGACATCTTGACGCTCGATTTAGGTTGATTTTAAATCTAAAAGGGATTGACGCCTACCTAAATGATATCGAAAGCCATTTATTACTCCTTATTACTTAAAGTTAAACGATTCTGTTTAGGTCCTCAATTGAACCGCAATAAGTATAGGCGTATTTCCTGAAAACACGGGGTGACTGAATTGGCTCAAGGGGAGTTGTACGTTTGTAGAATCATAGGAATTGGGAGTCCCCTGTCTACACCCTATACAACTGTCTTCATTCACCCCCTTTTTTTAATCTCTTCTTCTAAAATATCTATGGGACCTTGAAATCCGTCGCCAATACGCCATTGACACGGTTCCACACTGATAAAGGGTTATAAATGTTACAACTATGTGGCAGTTGCCCGAATGAACGATTGACACCCACCAGTCGACTGGCCGCATCCGCCGTGATAAGCAGGATGATCAGGCTATTGCATTACTTACCGTTTAAACTAGAGTCAAGGTTCCTATGGACTATAAGCAATCTGTGGTCAAGGGCAGAGTCAATTTGCTTGCAAACTTAACTTATCATTAGTCACTACTGTGTTTAATCATTATTTTAAGTTATGAATAGCCTAAACACACCCGCATCTTATTACAAACCATTAAGCAGCACTTTGTAACCGATTAAAGTTTATTTAGTAATGCTGTCGTCGACTGCGTCTCTAGAGCTTTTTATGGTGGTCGCATTAATTGAATGCTGCGTTTGTTATTATGGCGGCTTCCGGTGTTTGTTTTAGTGTAGCTAATGAAGTGGTATTTGGAAGTAAAACGGGATTTATTGATACCTATCCTTTTGGCACGTGTACGTCTGTTGGATGCGAGATGAGCTATGGACCAAAAGCTTTCAGGGCATTATTGTTGAAATACCGTCAGTTCGTTTGTCGAATGAGGTTTTGCTAGCCTCTAGTGTCAGAGTCTATCAGGCCGCCTAAGATCCTCTTACGTGGCTTAACGACTGACATCAGTCGATACACTGACACGGAAGAACTGCCTACTCTCATTAAGGCGCCCGTGGAGCATGTAACGATACACCATTATTCAATGACAACTGCCAGTATGTAGGAATCGGTGTTCGGTTACCGCGGGTGCGGGTAGCCAGCCTTGTTAATATCTATTATCTGCGGCTACTGGGCTAAAAGCTATAGACGTATTCGATAAAGTGGGACCTGTTTGCTGGGACTATTTTTCTTGTAGGGATGACGCGTGTATTTTGGCGAAAGGATTTATGTGACAGAGTGATGAGATCCAGATGTTTCTCTAGGCTGTTATAATGTTCTTAGACCCTCTTCTAATTGCTGGCGTTGACTAGACATCCATACTATACAGTATTTCATTTAAAAAACCCTAAAATTTTAAAACATGTGTGACACGTGGCCGCTGAACTTCCAAAGCAAGAAAGTTTGCTTACTCGTAAATCTTTTCACGACTTCGTAGAGATGTTGCTATACAAACAAATATATTAGAAGTTCTTAAATATATACAAATATATTGTTTACGAGTTGATCAATAAGCACCAGAATCGTTTGAGTTATACGAAAACATTTTATGACCAGTGAGATTTATGAAGTGCTAACCGTTCGTTACACGGTTTAACGTTTCCCATGTAATGGCTGATACCGATTTATTTTCTTTATAAAAAGTCGATTTAGGTCAATGGGCACTCTATATAATTATTGTTGTTACAAGATCTAGTGTTACAGTGAGTCATGAGGATATCAAAAATAGCACAGGATTTTTTTCCATAGTAACGTACTCCTGCCATAGATTTCTTTCCTACATTTTGGCACTGACACTAACGCAATGGATTTAAAAAATAAGATATTTTGCGTAGGTACTAGTGTCTGCAAATGAATAAAAACTTATTAAATCTACCACCAAATTACACTTCAGCAAAATAAATTGGACCAAGCGCTTCTGAGTCAATAAAATACACGTCAACTAACGCGCAAATGGTTCTTCAAGTAATATCTTTTTCCCGTGTCAACGCTGAATCGTTGGCTTATCAATCAATTCACGTCGATTTGCTCTATTGGCGTAGCGTTACGTATTCAAGATGCGTGACACGGTCTCTATTTTCTTTCATTTTTTTTTAACGTAGCCCTACAGTAGGTTTGCTCCGGTATCGTCCTGTACCTACCGCTTACAGACATATAATTTCACTTGCACATCACACCCAGACCAGAAACAAATATTTGTGGATTGCACAAGTATCTGTTCCGGGCGGGAATCGAACCCGCGACACCAAGCGCAGCAGTCCGATTGCTCAGCCACTACGCCAAACGTGCCGTCAAAATTCTATTCTATTCTATTCTCTATTCGGGTAAACTAGGCCACTACAAAAATACTAGCAAACGAATTTGACAACCATAGTTCCTACTCCATAATCCTGTCCAGAATCTTGGATCAGTGCTTGAAAGGGTAACATCCTTTTTCAAACTCGAACCATAATCAATTACTGTTTAATTTAATTTGGCATATTTTATGGTTCTTGTTTAACGAGAATTAGCTGTTTGATTTGTAAAAGTGAGATTTTATTGCCTATTTACAATAAATGCTTTGACTTTACTACCCCAATAATTGTTATGTCTACAGCTACATTAATTCTTTTGACAATGACTAAGATCCCCGCTATCGCAGAGGAAATTGTCACAAATCCATCTTCAAGACAAATACAGTGTAATTTGCTTCACAAACATGTTCACCAGAATAGCTTTTATTACCATTCCGATAAGTTTTATAATCGCAAAAAGATTGTGAAAGCTACTACATAGGGCCTACTATCTCCGATCCTATTCCCATTATGTTACGGCAAATGACTCCGTGAGTCATGTCCTGTGACTTGACTGCCTTTATTTACCGCGCACGGTCACTGCTTTTTCATTATTTTCTTAATAATAGCAACTCTATTCATTTGAAATGTAGTAAAAAAACTTGGGGTCATAACGTGAATCAGAATCGGCATTGGACAATGTTCACTCTTGTTGACGATTTGTCTTACACAAGATCTATTTAGAGCGTTGACACAAGTGGACATATACGTTTCAGTAGTAAATGCTAAATGAATCTGAGATTGACGACTAAATCAGTTATTTGGAACACACACTCTCATATACACAACTAAAAACTTTCAACCTCGACTCTTGATCATCGGACCGACAGGTAAAAAGTTTTGAACTTTCTAAAGAAAATGAACGTAAAAATCGGAGTTACGAATATGATCCAAAATTCGCTATTTTTACTGGCACGTAAGGAGTCCAGGCCAGATCCTTACTGAAAAAAAAAACAGTCACAAAAACGATAATAAGGTATTTGTGTCTGGTCCTATACGTGCAGGGAGTTCTAGATAGAAGTCAAGAGTTGTGAACAGCTGATCGTGAAGCCTTATGTATGAATGCGAGAATAATGGCTATGCCTATCCCTCGGTTCTGCCAATTCCAAGTTAACTAACATGAGCAATTTCTTTCCCTTACACAGTGTAGTTCACAGATCACGTTCCCCGAACCGATTCACGTCCGTTCCTCGCTCGTAAACTGCCCTATAAATAATACCAGCTCCCCGAGGAAACCGCTTTATGGCAACGGGTTTTGTTTACTTTACCTCTTCATAATTATGTTTTTCTTCCATCGTGGGTTTGGTTTGCGGAAGGCAGTAATTTTGCGACTTATGTAGTTGTAGAAACAAGCCGTAATGACCCGCTGCGTTGTGGTGGATTGAAGGCTCTCGCCGATTCTCGATTCGCGAATCGTTAGTAAACATATTCCATTTGAAACTATGGACTAATCTAGAAAAACCAAATATGCAGATGTTACACCATTATGACAGATGCGACTGTTATGATGGATTTCTTGACCTTTTCGTCATATTCGTCACTCTATTTAGTTTGGCGCAAGTCCACCTTATTTCTATCCAAATATGGTTTATCTGGAAGCGGTGGGGATTGACAACTGCATTCTCAGCGTGCTTTTTCAGTTGGTTTTTCTGTATACTTTCCCCTAAACCCGTCTCGTCTAACAATGCCTTTCTCTACCTTCGTTCTACTGTCCATTTATCAGTCTTTGTTCTTGTGGAAACCTTTATTTGCAAGCCATAGTTCGAGTGATATCACCCACTACACCCAATGTATAAATCACTGAAATGACATCACTTTTACTGTTATACTCTGCAAATGCTAACCGGTTTGCTATTATTATCTGATTTTGGTTTGGCCGATTGCATCTAATGGATAGTAATTTTGCTGGAATAACTTGAAGAGTTATATAATATATATACTATAATATATATAATACTATTTTTTATCTTCGTCGTAGACTTTATTATAATCAATTTCACATTTTCATGGATACATCAAACTGGGAAATTTAACTAAACAGCTACAGTTGGTAAGTTTTTATCAAAGGTTATATCGAAGTGTAAAAGGTGTCAAGTACTGCTGGGTGCTTTCACTTGACATCCATTCGAAACGACCGACATAGTTATCTTCTTTTCCGTATTGTTTACATTTGCGGTGTCATCTTTAACCGTTGCTGTTGTAGTTTTAAATTTCACAATAATTACCTTAAATATCCTTCTTGTACATGACTTCATAACTCTGTAGTATCTTTAAAGATTTGTCGTCTTTATATGCGGTTCCTAAAGGTTTATTTTTAGATATTGGGTTGACAGCTAAGCTACACAGTTCATATTCCTGTCTCCAGGTTGACTGATAGTCACGAAGTTTATTCGTTTGGTTTTGTATTTTTCAGAATTATCGGTACCTATGCAATGTCATCACTGCTTTCTAAATTATCTCCATCTATATTTATTACCTCTTTCTTGTTAATATGTTTGCACCTAGTTCTGGTTCTATTCAATCAACCAATTTTGGTTCCAGTATCTGCTGTGTTTTTGACGCCACTGCTTCTACTCGTAAGCTAAACCCTACCCTATCTACATTTCTACTTTTTCATCCATCAACCGTCACGATTCGTTCTGAGATTATTACATTTCGCCATCATTTTATACCAGCTCCGAGGTTTCCCTGCGCCATTATCATACTCCTTCATCAATTTTTGAACAGTATCTTTCTCCCCTAGCCTTATGCTGCTATAAGTTATTACCGGTCACGCTCCCTGCCCTTATGTGGGGGAGCTGCAAGGTGCATGCGTAAAGGGCGGAAGGGAGTAATCAAATCTGGCAGGTGGTGGTCGTCTAGCGTGCTTTGAGGAGATCGTTCTATGGCTGGAGAAAGTGAGAATGAAAAGGCTGTCTTAATCTCGTTGTGGGAACGCGGCCAAATTTATTTAAGTAAATTAGTGGGTACTTTTTGTTTTGCAAGTACAATTTGATCAGGCATGGAGAAACTATGTTTAGGGATTGAACTAAAATAATATTTACACAATAAATATTTCTATAAATAAAATAATTAGGGTTAAAGACAACTATTTATTCGACAGTTCTCTGGTTTAGGAGACATATTTTACACCAATCGTATTTATTTAGTGCTGAGACATACAAAATCTACTTGCTTACATTATTAAAAAATCATGTCATAAAGTTTTGTACCTGCTAGGTTTACGTACAGTACGAAATACCCCAGTAATTTACGGCAACCACCGATCCACCCAAATACCGGCCCTCACGATAGCAGTTCACAGCGACAATTTTATATTTGCGGTTCCGTCGCCGCTGCACCCTTACATACAGTTACTTTTTATGTCACATTTACATACAATTTCGGCCAGTATCAACAACCGCCACAGTCTAAATAAAATTGTCGGGTTCAACATAACGTGACTTGCCAACGTGAATAAGTATTTGTTCATTACGTTTGAAGGGTTGTTTTGTCCTTAAATTATTTGGGGCTTGGGGCTTAACACGTGACGTTGGGGCCGCTGGCGCTCCGATGATAGCGCTCCGGCATGATATTGCGCTTCCCTGCACGCCCTATCATAATTTTCTATGTCGAAACACAGCTTTAAAATAATTAATTTCGTGCAGGATTTTATTCTTGACATATTTGTATGTAGATTGTAGTTTCAAGCTGTTTTTACCGATGCAGATAGTAAATACGCGACGACAGTGCCTAGAATGAGGCTGGCTATCAAGGAGTCTTGTCGAAAGTTTCGTGACTGAAAGGGTTTGACGTCTGACTGCTTGCTTGAGATGGCTGACTAGCGGATACCATTGAGCAAAGTTTTATAACGATGTTTTTAGCTTGATGCCAATTTGTTGGGGTCTTGAACCCACAACTTACAGCGCAATCATCGCTAAAGATTCACAGATTCCTTCCTAAGGAAACCTCTCTGTAGAGACCGGAATGTCTATAAAAACATGTTTTTGATCCGATCAGCCTGCATAAAATCTTAACATTACTGACTACTGATAACATCACAATGGAAACCAACGATCCAACGTACGATGTAAATACAAGTTTATGCGAACGTTTGCCAATTGTAACGGGGAACGGAGCGTATCTCCTGGCCCGACCGCCTTTCCGTGGTAGGGTTGAGGTATGGCCGTTTCGCACCACGGATGCATCTCACCAGGTGCGAATTGACCCAGTACTCATTTTGCATTAGTCGTTTAACTTTGGTGGGACCCAATCCAATTCTATAAGAAACCGAGTTGATTCGGTCCATAACCAAAAGTTATACAAATCTATATATATCTAGAGTGTAATATAACCGTGGAATACCAAGTTAGGGTAACATACGATCACGAGTACCTATTCTTTCCCTTCATTGCTACAAAAGGTAAATATTGCATGAAACTTCTTCTATAATAACTCAAATATAGATATTTGTTCACAATTCACAATTCTGAAAGTCTGGTGTTCAAAACCTTTGCGGTATATCGATTTCTACTATAATTTACTCGTATGTTTAGTTCAGAATTTACCTGCACTGCAACCTTCGGCTCAAGCTTTGTGGGCTTGAATCTGCTTGCCGATTCATTTGCATAAGCTCTAGTTTACAGAACATAAATGGTGGTCGTGCCATTGCTATTGCCTATGACGCAGTTCTTGCCTCACAATGAGATATTCCTAGTTGTTTTTTTCTTGCATGCAAATTGCTAGCAGCAAAAAATACTTATTACGAATCCGGAGTACCAAGTGCTCTGTTCGCATCCGATGACGTCACCCGATGAGATGGAACGTCTGTAGTTTCTTTTATGTAATCTGTGGTCTAATTACAACTGTTTCTACGATATGATATGAGTCGACGATAGCCGCCGCATGGTATGCCCATTGTCCAGTAGTCATTGCTGGCGTCATTGGCTGACTTTTTGACGATTACTTACTCTGTTTTGATTGGTGTTTTTATTTGTGGTGGAACCCCCGTTTTTATTCCAAGATTCGACTTCCGTTTGGCCATCCTTTCTCAGTAGAAATTTCATTGTGCAATGTGCACATTTAAGCGCTTCGACTAATCAGCACACTATTTTTTTGGGAACGCGATGCGGCATTCCTTTTCTAAATCTTTCACTACGAGTATAATCTACAGCATTTTAATAAAATAGCCACTTTTAACGCGACAAACAGACATACCAACCACTGCCCTACTCTAGTACTCATTTACGTCTAGACAATCGGACGGACGACCCAGTTATTTTAGTTATGCATGTGAACTGATCGTGAGTGTGACGGGCGTGTATGACTCATGGCAATTAACGGAGTAGGTATTTTATAGAAAGCCAGCAAGAACAACACAAGCTTGAGGTCAATGATTTGTCGCTATGCTATCCGAATTATCAACGATCAATTTAAAATAAACTACCCATCGTAAAAATCAGTGTCTCCCTCAACTCAGAGGCATCGGATCTTCCGTAGGGGACCATGTTTCATAAGCTATGGCTTGCCACAGACTAGGGTAATATGTGGTCAAATACATCTAGTTACTATGTAATAAGCTGCGACGTCGGTAGCGCCGAGAATAGTTCAATTAAATGTATGAACAAAAACCCGAACCTCAAAGAAGAGTGGAGATAATCGGAGACGGCAAATAGGGATTAACTTACATGGGAAAAGAAAACGTACAGGCACGACATAAACTTTCGGTTATAATTATTATTAGTATTGTTTTACATTTGTTTGTGCTTCACTGACCGACTATTTTATCGGCGATATTGCTGCTGTGTATGCTATTGGAAGTTGTATTTTCTAATACCACTAGCGTCACGAGGTGCACGCACTTCCAATTAATTCCCTTTTGACTTTGATAAGAAGATCTACATTTTACCGTTTCATCAATCAAATTATACGTCGGTTATTCGTTACCCAGCAAAAATGAAATAAATATTAGAAGTATTTTTTGGATGCCTCCTCAACATCTTCCCAGCTCCGAGCGCTTTTCACGAACGATTCCGTGTAAGCAGCAAGGCCGTCGACCCGCATGCCGCATCCACACATGCGGCGTCGTGTTTACCGCATCTGTGCCGTTCGGCCGGCCTGTAAACGCTGGTTATTTATTATTTGCCGAACATGTGGGAACACCGGATGAGCCCTGAACAGTTCAGGATTCACGAGTTCATAGTCTATAAGGGTATATTAGTATGTCTGTGTATTATAATGACGTCGTAAGCGCGTTGGACGCGCGTCACGTTGGTGTCATTTGCGACGACTGATTGTAGGAAGATGCTCTAACTATTAATCGACGCTGACACTCACTTAACTGGGTCTATAAATTGCAATATTTTCAGTAGCAGCTAGATATTTATAGAAAGTCTACAATGAAGCTCTAACAATTTCAAGGAACGTGGTTTTTAACATTTCCGCACGTGTATTAGGAATGGCATGCGATCGGTGAATGCGGACGAAGAATTTTGTTGAATGAGTATAATTGAATTCTTTGCATTTATACTCCTTCGAGTAGATTAGCAATCGCACGCCAAAAACGTATAAATCAATTCCATAGTCAGTTTGTAGCTAGCTAAGATACTGCCCCTATAGGACATCATATTTTCAGTATTGACAAAAAATGCTTTCAGACATTTTTAGCGGAACTGACTAACTGTAAAATACATGTAGTTATTTAAATATAACAAAGACGGCTTGATTATAAGTGAGTTCTTCTCTATAATGTTGTTTTTGACATTATATAATCTTTGGCTTGATATAATGGTGAAAATCGAGTACCTACTATTTGGGCAAGAATAATAGATTGGAAGTTATTTTTATTAGATTTGGAGTAATTCAATAATAGGTTCGCCTAAGTTCACATCTATTTGAATTTTCTATCATTTAGTTATCATTTATTATTCATCTCTAGAACTCGTCATTTTATTTCATGTCCATGCACTGAAAGGAAATTGTTTCATTACACCATTTCAATTTACAACCTGTGGTTTCCTAAAGCAATTATCACGGTCATTACTCTTGTTTATGACCCTATCGAGAGGCTTCTTTCGGTTTGAACGTCAGACTGCCGATCAGTGTGTCGGATCATCTTAGAGCGATCTATGCGTGTATCAGTTGTACGGCATTATCACTCTCTTTTCGGTGAAGGAAAATATCGTGAGGAATTTCACATGCCTACGAATTATTTTGGAGTGTTAAACTCCAATCCGGACCGGGCCTCGTGGTGAATTATGGCCTGATCCTCTTCGGGAAAGTGAGGGGAGACCCATGCTCAGCAATTGGCGGATATGGGTTGATGATGATGATGCTTCTATTGATTTTCACTGAAGTTTAGTTAAGTTGAAATGTGCGGTGTCGTTAAACAACATTTAACTTGCGAAGGGGGTATAATGAACATTTTAAGGCTGAAATATTGGTGACCTTCAGTCTTAACTTCATCGTTTTGTATGTTTTATAAGATTAATTTATTGTTTCTAATTGTTTTGTCAACTTCAATCGTCTATCTTGACACTAACCAACCATCCGCTAAATAGATTTGCCTTGTCAGTGCAGATAACCACCGGAAAATTGCATTTATTTTAGTAGGTAGGTACTTACATAACAAATTTCGTTATGCACACATTACTGACATTGTGACTCATGATTTGTCGATCTGTTTGTTTGTAAACCTGGTATTCAGGTCCGTCTTTGATCACAGGAAGCGCGAACATGCTGTCCTTGTTTAAAAATTCCCTTATACTGGTCTACCTCAAGTTTTATCCCTAAGCCGAAAAGATAGGATTTAAAATCCTGCTTCCCAAAAAATGGCCACGGAATCTCAGTCCCACTGTACTTTACGTCGGTGTAATAAAGTTCAAATTGCAAACATCTCGTTTCACATAAGGGATGCCTTCGGGTGTTCTTTTTTAATCTGTTCCATTGAGCGAGGAAACGTGACTCCAGATTGGTTCCTTGATTGAAATGTGTGAACGAGTCAGTATCAAGTTGCACTTGGCATTCTATTTCAATGTCTTTTTTTCTTGCCATTGAATCTTTGTGTCTATCTTTCTTCTATTAAATATTCTGCTGTGATTAGGTTGCTTGGTTCGCAACACCATGGTGACAGGATTATACAGTTAGACGACGCTAGGGGCCTTTCCCAATTATTATCTCATGTATTAATGACTTAAACTTTAAAGTATTATTTTCCCTAGAAAAGGACAAAAACTCTGTAGGTAAGAGTTGCTAAACCAAATAATGTGATAACAATTGGTTTTCCTTCATAAACCGTTAATGTAATTTTACCCCGTATTTATCTATTCACATGCATTTTTTGTTAACTCAAATGCACGCCAACCTTGTATCGTTTAGCGGCTGTGTTGAAATTAAACTAACGAGGCAATTAGTTGTTGCATGTTGTTATGCATTATTCATTAGCGATGCTGAATGACTTCACTGAATGAACGAAATCGCAGACGTTGTAATGGTTTTAAGACCAAATGTACATCCCAACCCAATGATTGTACGAAGACTTTCGCTTTGCGGCTTCTTCGGCGAAGATTCTCTTACTGAGCAATTGAACTGGGGATTGAACGATTTAACTGAGCATTAGTGATTGAACTGACCATTGAGCGATTGAACTGAGCATTGAGCAATCATGGTTGCATTGTCGACCACGATGTTCGCAATGAACCGAATTTCCACAGAAACACTATTACTTGGAAGTTGGATATTCACCGTCTATGGCGAACATTCCTTATTCTTAGCTCTTATTTTTTTTATCACCCCATCTCCAAGAGTTGACACATAGCTACGGACCATAATAAGCACTGCGGGATTGACTTCGAGCACCCCTATAATATCATGTTTGTGCACAAAATTGCTCGTGTCATATTTTCTAACACATGCAGGGGTTTCTTTTTGATTTGTAAACAGGCGTTAGAAGTAGTGTTGGAAGACACGTAAGGGCGAGGGTTGCATGGCATTTCAGCTCTTCGACCGCCGGTGTGTTGTGCAGAACAGACCTAAACCAATGGCCCTATGGATTGGTCCCATCGCATTATTGAAGTTGGAACAGCTAGGATTCATGTAAACAGCGCAATGTTCACCGACTGAAATTAGAAAGAGAAACCCTTCTGTAAAGGGTCCTTGTCCTTAAACCTTTGATTATGACTCCTTTGTTCCGCATCCGACGCCCCGCATAGACAGCCAGGGTTGGGAGCGACTGTTTTGTGTTCGCGGCTAAAGAAAACGGGATGTTCGACCTTGCCTATTGTAGTTCGCAGTAATGTATGATGAAGCTGGCTTCTAATTAATATCCGAATGAAATATTTGGTTACGAGCTTATGACATGAATGGATGGTGATTGTGTATACCTCCCTAATTTTTGTGTATGGGTTTGATACAAAAACAAGTATAATAAACTTTAAAGTCTTATTGGATTTCTCTAGATTACATAACATTACCTACGAATCGGTTGGAGTGTGAGGACTGAAGAGTTGGAACCTGGATTTCAACGATAAAGGTTCCAATTTGATACCCTCAATGCTAACTCGAAATCAGTACTTCCTCAATTCTCGTGGGGTAAGCAGGCTGTACCCTGCAGCATCAGGTTTTGAGGAACGTAGTTTGAAATTATCATAATGTCGTTCAGTCCTAGGACGAATTCGTGTGTGAACTTACATAGAAATTGCCTTTGTGGAGAAGTTATAGAGACATCTGACGCGCAACTTCGCAAGATCTCGAAGAAACATGCTATGAGCTGGTAAAAACATCTTAGTCGATGAGTATGAAAATACACGTGAAGCTGAATGAAACTTTTATTCATAGTCTAACTAAACAAACAAAAGAAAGGACTCTAATTCTATATTTAAACTGTTATTAACAAGCTTCTTTTGCTGGGTGGTATTTTTATATTAGCTGAATGTTTTCAGTCAAACGTTTTGTTTGTTTTAACTACTTAGTTGGTTTTATATAATTTAAGTAGGTACAGTGCACGTTGATACAGCTGCAAAGCGACTACGATTGAAGCCTTGGAGAAGTTCTGAAATAAACAAAGCCACGTGACATTAGGGGTGTTTTAGAAAAAACACCCACTGTCGAGCAATGTTTTAGGGTGCGGTATTTATGCAACTTCAGCAAAGTTTCATTAATTGTTTCGGGTCTTCAGCTAAAAGTGAAAGGGTAAAGGAAACCTTAGAAATATTATTTCTTAGATTTTTACGAATTATTTCATTACTGATTTTATTTTTTCACTGTAAAGTCTATAATATGTACCTTTTGACCATATTATATGTAAGTATTTGTCTCTTAACAAACAGACAGATGCTATTTATGGTAGGGGAGCCCAAGCGGGGATTTCGGGATTTACTAAAGCGCGGCAGATTCATATACAGGGGGATACCTTGTACCCGGTTAAGTACCTCCACAAAACATGAGGCCCATATATAAGGCCGCCCGTGAAGGATACAGGATCAGATTAGTAAAAAAAAATTGACCATCAGAAATTCTCGAGCGCGTCAGATTAAGGTAGGATGAGTTAATTACATCCTAAAAAGTGTATATTCCACTAATCTGACAATTTGAGAGAGACGTAAAAAAATGGGAGGGCAACAAAGTTGTAAAAAAAAAACGTCATCTCGACATTCTCGAGCGCAGCTATATTTTTTTTTATTTTGAAGGAAATAATTCAAGAATAATGAAAAATATATAATCTGACGATTTCCGCAAGCCGAAATAACAAAAATTCGTCGATAAAGTTAAATGCGTGCAGCTGCGTGATGCCTACATTTCCTTCTCCGCGTTTCTGATTTCCTGTGAATTTGAACCGATTCGGACCGATAGATTTTGAGAAATTTTGAAAAATCTCCAAAAAAAACAGATTTTTTTTTTAAAGTGGTTTTTTTTGGAATAACTTTTAACCGGCTTTATCGATCAACTTCAAAAACTAATCCGTCTTTGAGCTTAAAAAACCACGTCGATCGCCACCAAGCTGGTCAAAAGCGGTTGATTCGTTCGAGAGATATCGTGAACGAAAGAAACCCGAAAAAGTGTTTTTTCGGGATCATTCCGAGATTTGAGGTTCGATCAATTAAAATTGCAAAATCACTTATGAGGATAATAAAACTGCGTCAAATGCCGCCAACCGCGTGAAAATTGGTTGATCCATTAAAAAGTTATTGCGGTTTGAAAATTCCAAAAATAGTGTTCTATGAAACTTCTATCAGACTTTCGAGCTGGGAGAGCTCAAAATATCACATAAATTATATTTTGGGCTCAAAAATGTCATAAGTACAATTTTAAGGGCCCTGGAATGGAATTAGCGGGAAGTTGCAGGGATGGCCTTTAAGGTGAACCGTTTTTCTAATTTTTTTTTGTCAGATCAGGCGAATCCCTCTAGATAATCGTCAGATTATGAGACAGTACGTTTAGAACATAAAGATGAACCATATATATCTTAATCTGACGCGCTTGAGTATTTCAAAATGGTGAATTTTTTTTGCACATTATGAAAATGGCCGCGAGTTTGCGTCCCATCGAAATCGTCAGATTAGTGAATAAGAGCTTTTTTTTTGGTGCACTTAACACTCACTCCCTAAGAAAATCTGACGCGCTCGATAATTTTTTTTTTTTGTCATTTTCAATCCTTAAATACAACCACCCGCATCATGCAAACGATCAGATTAACATACGTACATTATTAAAAATACGTAGGGCATTGATGCTATCAATATCTGACGCGCTCGAGGATGCCCATGCAACAGTTTTTTTTTACATATTTAAAAATCTATAGCCGCTTCCCCCACCGATGTAAAGGTATATATCATATAACATTTTTTTCTTCTTATCATCTAAGCTTTGCATCCCAATAGGTCTCTACGACGCTCGAGTAAATCCCCATTTAGCATCGTGGGCTCCCCTACTATTAGAAATAAGTTATAATTTTCTTCAGCAGGTAGGTAGCTCATTCTAGTCGCTTAGCATTTTTTTTCATTGTACAGACTTTTTGTCTAGTACTGCTCTATTATAAGTGTATAGTATAGATAATACGATGCAAACAACTGTTTTATTGTCATTAGTGCTCCCACAATTCTTTTCTCTGATTAAATAGGTAACGTAAACGCAAATATTTGCCGATAGTTGTGTTTGATCAAATATTTATGAGCTTCACGTGGGGTCTCTTATTTGTTTAAGAAACACATTTGCATAGGCATGCATTTAAAAGGAAATTGAGGACTAGGTTTTCTAGACTTGACCATATTATACGTTTGGTAGAACAATCTTTACTCGAGTGAATCGCAATAGACACAAATGAGGTATGCTTATTATTGCTTATGGGGTTACCGATTGGCACTTGCAGATATGTTCCATTAAATTCTTGTTAGCCATACCTATACTTTTAATTATAGGCGTTATTTCAAAACCATAAAACAGAAAATTCCTTATCTATTACGAAGCCAATCCGTCTTCGGTGCTCAAGCTCCTCAGCCTATAATTGCTTGGCTATAGTAGGGTTTGCGACGGTAGTCAGAGGGTACGAGTTATGATAGGGCTTTAGCCTCGTTTATATGAATTTGGGAGGCCGCCGGATTGTACCAACGTCTCGTAAATTTAACCCAATTTCTAATTATTTTTAGGAATGTCACACTGCTTTGTGGATTTCTTTTGTTAGTATTCGCGCCAAGAACAGATTACAATTTAGCAAAAGGTACGTGTAATAAGTTCTAAATCCTCAAGATTGTATGAAGGTAATTATGATCGAGTTTTAACATCATTTACTGCGTTTTCAATAAAAGTGTACATACAACTGTGTCTTACTCTGTGTGCAGTAAATTATTGAAAAAATAACAACTGTTTACACATACCTATACTCTTTTTGTCCACTTCGACACACTTCGACTAGTTGAGTACCTACTTATAATATGTTCTGTTTGTATTCTGTGGTTTTATTTACCTTTACTTATATTATCGGCGCTTCGTACTTTAAAAGCCACTTTTTACTATTCTGTGTGATCCATATTCCTTTTTGCAATATATAGTATGCAACTAACTACTACTGCAAGCTACGCGCCGGCTAGGGTTCTTGTATCGTAAGACTTTCATAGTGGATACTTATTTAATGGGTTATCACAAAACTTCCGAAATTGAATAAAACATACCGTCTGATGCAAAGTTCTGCGCTAAAATTACTTTTATTTACCAAATGCTTCAACAAAAAACTAAAGGGATCGTTATTGCGAGACTTGAACCCGTAAATGTGAGATGAAATGAGATTCCGCAGGGGGTATACGCTCTATCCACCCCCTGAGTGGCTGCGGGCGGCAGGGCCGCCAGGACCTTGAAGGCTCTGAATATCTTGCAGTAAATATACAAGACTGTCTTCTGACATATTAACTGTGCCTTTTGCTTTTATTCTTAGTTTGGCACAAGCCTTCGAGAGCCAATCCCATGTAAGGTGCTTAGTTAGTACCTTTGTTAGTACATAATATGGGTGAAACGCTAAGCCCATATCAAATAAAAAAAAACGTTAACTTAACAGTTAAAGACGAATGCCGGGGTTCTGGACCCCAAGCTAACTTTGAACAATAGATTGGTCTATCATCGTTGTCTCTATCTGAAACTAAAACAATGACAAAGACAGCAAAAAAGGTAACTTAGTAAGTTAGGTCTAGAACCCGGGATTTTTATTTTTTTAAATCGTAGCCCCACACTAGGATCAATGCTCCTGTATCGTGGGTACCGCTTACAGACATAATAATATAATTTCACATACACATCACACCCAGACCAGAAACTAATATTTGTGGATCGCACAAATATTGGTCCCAGGCGGGAATCGAACCCGCAACCCTAGCGCAGCAATCCGATTGCTCAGCCACTACGCCAAACGAGCCGTCAAATTAAATGGCGGTGGTTCCATAAATGTATTTTTGTATAATTCATCAACTCTACAGGGATCGAATCTGGTATCACTAGAGAGGGCAATCAAAAATTCTCATTTACCACTTTGATAACACGGAAATTGTCTGTCATTTGCGGGTATACTGGTACTGGCGGCTCGTATTTAGCTAAGATGAGTTTACACTTGGGAGTCTAATTTGTCTCCCTCCGTGCGAAATTGTGGTGTGCGAGACACAAAAAGGCGCTTTGAAGATGTAAGGACGAATGAAATTGGAAAACTCGTTTCGATAATGAGTCTCATTAGGACGTGTACTGTACATGTTCTTCTCGTATCGTTCCATGATTCAATCGTTATTCTACTATAGTCCTTTTTAGATTGCGATATATTGGTACCACAATGTCTTTGACTATGCACATTATTGTTTTAGCGTGTTCTATGCAATGGGATCTTACAGTCACATCCTGGAGCGGGTGATATTCGTAAAGTTGATTTATCTTTGTCTAGTCTAGTAGAACCAAAGAGTTCTTACTACGCTAGAGCTGCCAACCCCGTGAAGCGTATCACCTATATTTATATGTCTGTTGATAGCTGTGGAGTATTCAAATACCATGACTCCCCACTCCGCCCACACAAACTACTTGCGTCATTCGGCAATCCAATACATCGCCCCATTCTATATCCCGATATTGGTTCGATCGTTAACATGGTAACACATAAAACGCCCTAACCATCGGTAGACGATTGCCTATACTCGAAACATTAATAAAGCCTATAGGGAAAGCGCTTTGCTTGATTTACGACCCGTTTTAAGTTAGCAAAATACCTGTTGCGTGTCATATAGACTTGCAAGCTTCCTTATCAACGCTATTGTCTTCTACGATATCCTATAATAGAACACTTTATCTAAGGCAACGGAACTGAACTTCGTTGCGTTGTACTGATAGGGACTAATTGCTATAATAATAGGTACAGCATATAAATCTTAGCCAGAGGTATTCCCGAATGTAGCGAGAAATTGAATTTGTCGGTACATAGGAAGTGTTTTAGGGTAATGGCACATTAGATAGTCAGTTTTACTGGCTTCTAAATCTTCCATCAGACTGATCCACCACCAGTTACCAGCTGTCTGATCTATTACTATTACTATTTCATTCTTATCCGATGTTATATTTTGATTAAGGCTGAAACATAACGCCAGTTTTATTTATGAACTGCCTGTGGCTACGAGCAGAAGGAGATTTAGAGCTGACAGCCTCCCCTCTCGTTCCAGGACGAGGAGTCCCTGGAGTCTACCAGGCCCGTGCCCAACATCACCCACCACAGCATTATGTACGCGCCAAAGTGTCTAGTTATCGTCTCCAGGCAAGACTACATCGATACCTTCAGAGTAAGTGAGCTATTTCCTCTAATAATTATTATTTATACAAACTACTGAACGATTTGTACCTTTGGTATCGACAATAAAGCCAGGAAGATTTTATATGACCAGAGGAACTATTGGAAAAGTATCGGTGTCATTACTGTCTGATTTCCTCAGACGTAGGATTTAGTCTAAGGCTTAGTTTCTGTACTCTTTCATATTATAGAGAACACTTAATCTTTGATATAGTCTTGCGTGTATGTACATGCACTATGCGGAAATCCGTCGACGATATCTTGATCAATCGTTATACCGCTTGTGCTATGTAATACGTTGCATACTAATGCAGTTCCACGCATACTAAGCCAGTCGGCATCGTGTTCCAGAACTGCCTGGGGATAATCTACACGGTGTGGGTGGAGAACCTCGGCGTGCCCCTGGAGACGCTGGTGGGTAACCTGGTGGGCGGCGTGCTGGTGCCGCCGGCCGGCGGGCCCATGGTGCGGTTCAGCATAGGCGCGGGGGACCGGCAGGCGCTGCAGCCGCCCGCGGCGCCGCCGCTGCCGCTGACTCAAACCTCGGTGCACATGCTGCTGAGGCTGCTGGGTGAGTTGACTTCTTATTTAGCGGCTCGGAGTCGTTTACCGTGAGTGGGTTTGGTGATCCACCGGGTAGCGGCTCTGCTGTTAGAACAGCTGCTGTTTTGTGTGATGCATAGTAACGCGACACAAGTCGAGCACCTGATTTTAAGCGTCTGCCTATAACAGTTGCATTCATTGATATTCAACGTTGAGTTGTTGATTTTGCACGTGGTTGGACGCTATCAGCAGTGTGCGGATGTAGGTTGATCGTGATGATGACGATGATAAGTTTTTTTTTATTATGGCTTCGCATTGTTTGTGCATTTAGCCAGTGTCAATTATTTTATTATTTAAGTATTCCTTATTTTCACAATAGGAAAGTAATAGAATTAAAGCCATCCTCGTGGTCAAGTAGTCATAAGTCGAAATATTTATATATGTCATGATTCAGTAAAGTGGTGGATGCTTTACTGAAACGTCCTGGCAGTTGTAGAAAATATGCGAAGAGACACGCTTTTTGGGTTTATATCATTTGCCCACACCCGTGCACGTTAACACACACTCCATGACTAATATGCCACCAATATATACACATTAAGAATTAAAAGAAGAAACACAAGTTTGCGATAAAAATACGAAACCAACAACGGTTCAGTAACGGATTCCCGTCAAAACTCTCCATGATAAGTCGTCCGTTCCAGGCATCCACAACTCGGTGACGCTGTGGTGCGCGGTGATGAGCGAGCACAAGGTGCTGCTGGTGTCGCTGGCGGCGGCGCGGCTGGCGGCCGCGTGCCGCGCGCTGGCCGCGCTCATGTTCCCCTTCCGCTACGCACACGTGTACATCCCGCTGCTGCCGGCCGGGCTGGCGGAGGTGCTGGCCACGCCCACGCCCTTCCTCATCGGCGTCCACTCCAGCCTCAAGGAGGAGGTTTCCGAGCTGGTCAGTGAGGAGGGTTCTTGTACTTGATAGACTAGGATTTGATCACTAGCAATCTGATCTGATCTGGTCTGATGCGATGATGTCCCGGTCGAAGGTTCTAAACATGCCTAGATGCGTTTGGCAGGCCCAGAACTCGTCAACACTTTCTTGTCTTTGCTCAACTAAACCCGTGGTGTGTGATGTTTCATAAAAAACGCAATGTTTACTTTACACACTAGCTTAATTAATAATCTAACCTGCTGTTAAGTGACGAAGTGGTCAGAGTTGGTAATCACGAGACTAAATAAGTCTGCCTATCAAGCACCTGCCGTAACCCCCCGACATCTGCATAATACTCTCGACTTATGATTCCAGCTGGACGTGATAGTGGCCGACCTCGACGTGGGATCTCTCCACATCCCCCCCGGGGTGAACATCCCCCGGCCGGAGGGCAAGCTGCTGTCCTCGCTCCAGGACTCCCTGGCGCTGGTGCTGCAGCCGGAGCTCCGGTCTGCGGACTCGGCCTTCGCCCCGCCTCCGCCGTCCGCCTCGCCCCCGCACATGCTGGACAAGGAGATAAGGGCAGTGTTCATGAGAACACTGGCGAAGCTGCTGCAGGGTTACAGGTGAGAGCAGACCTTGACTGGTCTCTTTATGTAACAGACTTTAGAGAGCGTCAACTGAGTGTGGTCAGACGCTAGCCTCTAACGTTTAAATAATGCAGATACAATACTTAACTCTTTAGAGCGGTAGGTTTTTATAGTTTGGATTATAGGCTTATACTTTTTGAAATTGATTTACTAACAGGTAATATAATACATTTCAGTCGTACAAAAGTTTAATATGTAGGTACCTACTTGACGGCTCGTTTGGCGTAGTGTCTGAGCAATCAGACTGTTGCGCTAGGGGTCGCGGGTTCCATTCCCCCCCGGAACAAATATTTGTGCGATCCACAAATATTTGTTTCTGGTCTGGGTGTGATGTGTATGTGAAATTATATGTCTGTAAGCGGTACCCACGATACAGGAGCAACCCTAGTGTGGGGCCACGTTTAAAAAAAAAAAACTAATACTAACCCAATTACAGGCAAACACTGGATGACAATAATTTATCCAAGTATAACTAAGCTCTAAGACAAATGAGCAAAGTTAAAGATAATCGAGATATAATTGTTTCTGGTAGGATATAGTTCAGTATTTGCGTGTGAATGGCTGGTATTTCTTCTCAGTCTTCTGGATATCATTTGCCCCCATGAAAGGTTTGAACTAGTCTGGTATGAAACAAGTTGGCCACCAAGCGTCTCATTCCAGACACTGCCTCACCATAATCCGGATCCACCCTTGTCCGGTGCTGACGTTCCACAAGCTGGGCTTCCTGGGGGCCCGCGGGCTGGCGCAGTGCCCCTTCACGGCGCGGCTGCTGGACTCCATGTTCTTCAACGGGCTGGTGGCGGAGCGCGGGCCCCCGTGGCGCGCCACCGACATCTGGGACGAGCTCGTGCAGTCAGTCATGGCCCTGGCCTTCTCTATATCTTGTTATGCCACGTTTAGATTCCGCTAAAGGGAATAGTTTGGGGCAACTTAAAAAAATAAAACCTCAATAGTATTGTGTATTCACATTCCTCATACTGCTCACTACTGCCCTGCCCACTGCTGCTGAATGTAAACGCGAGGATAGAAGGGCATCCTACTATTACAAATGTGAATGTGCGTTTGGATCTCGGTTCCCTCTTCACGCCACCACGGGTAAACTCAGTTAACGCGGGTGAACCTGCGGGGCGCGGCTAGTAGAATATAAATAATAGAAGTTCTTAAACTTTCGCGAACTGAATACATGTTAATTAGTATTTAAACGGGTCTAATTCGCGCACAAACGAATATCAAAATATATAATTTTGACATACCTCGACGTTTCGACCAAGTTACATCGGCCGTGGTCACGAGAAGACTGGTGAATGCGGGTATCACCGTCCGGAGCGGCAGGTGTTGTTTCCAACTACCCGCGTTTGATCTTGCAAAACATAATCGTCACGACATACAACACTAACAGTATCCGAAGTCCCACTTGAACATAAGTTGCGCCGTACACACTTGCTAATTACTGGATTCCATGATCCAGACAACCTAAACCCATCTTCCCGATTGAAATTCCGGTACTTCTTGATTTCAATCGCTTCACGAACAATTCTAGGATAGAAATGACGATCAGTGGAAAGGATCTTCGGGTCATGTAATTCGATCCAATGGTTTGGTCCTGAATCAAGCAAGTGCTCGGCTATGGCTGACTTGTTCACCTGACGGTTCTTTACTGCTGCGATATGCTCCTTCACTCTTTCCGCGATAGTACGCTTCGTCTGTCCGATGTAAGAGCTACCACAACTGCAATCAACCTTGTATACCCCCGGTGTCTGGAATGGTATCACATCCTTCGCCGTCCTAACCTGCTGTGCTACTTTGGATAACGGAGTATATACAGTCTTCATGGAGTATTTTCTCAGTACTGCTCCAATTTTGTCCGTTACCCCTTTCACATATGGCATGTATACCATTTGCCGGGCGACCTCAAAGTCAACCGCCTTCTTCGGGTATCTTCGTCTAGGCAACCTCTTCTCCACTTTGTAGCCGTTCCAATTAGACCCGTTTAAATACTAATTAAAATATAAATAATGTCGTATGTTCTCCACAAAACTTGGAGCGCCCTGACCGTCCCCCTCCCCTGCAGGAGCCTGCCGGAGCAGCAGCGGCTGGAGGCGCTGGCGGCGGAGCGCGAGCTGCAGCACATCCAGGAGCTGGCCGTGCAGCTGCAGCTGAATGAGAACCCCAACCCGCAGGTAGCCAGCGCCGAGGTACAAGCCACTTCCGTTACTACGCGCGTGCGCTTGCGTTTGACAATTTGACGCGGTTGCGCACGACGGCTTGGTCTGCCGCACTCAGTGTCGTTATCAATTTTTTTCAAGAAAGACGCCTATGTAGGTAAACATAAAAAGTAAAACCGTATCCGAAGTTTGATCGAAATCGTTGGAGCCGGTTCCGAGAACAATATTCGATCAAACGAAAGAACGACGATTCCGTGCATTCATACTTTCTAATTTAAATCTAGTAAAAACTCAATGGACGTCTCTGAGTGCGGCAGTAAAAGTTTGGCAGATGCTTCCATTAACTTAAGGGCGCGTACAGTACAGATTTTACAACACCGCATCAAATATAATAAATCTTAAAGCACACTCGTTTCGAGCATCTCGATATCATTCTATGCACCTTTTCAAACATTATGAGAACGGCCAGATGTAAATTTTCCACTACTTGTCGATGTTTCGGCAAATGTACGCAGGATTTGACGCGTTGGTCTGTTTATTATACATGTCACTAACATCCTGAGCTGAGTTGTTAGTGTAATATTATCTCTATGTTTTCCTGACATACGAGTATACCGATATACGACCGCGAATATACGTTTCGAAACTCTTTTTTTTGTTTTAGTTATGGCATCGCACGGTTTGTGCATTTAGCCAGTGTCAAATATTAATATTTTAATGTAATTTTATAAGTATTTCTTATTTTCACAAAAGGAAAGTTATAGCATTACAGCAATCGTGATCAAGTAGTCAAGTCAATTATTTACATAGTCAAAGTCACGATTCAGTAAAGGTGTGGATGATTTACTGGAACTTCCTGGGAGTTTTGGAACAAATGCGAAGTGACACGCTTTTTCAATTACATCATTCGCCCACACTTGTGCACGTTACCGAACAATATTACACATGAACACTCGAAGAAACACAAGTTAGAGAAAATAATACAAAACCAACAACGTCTCACTATCGGATTCCCGCCAAAACTCCTTCGTTGCTCTTGGTTGACGGGAATTCCGCGGTTAGTGTAGAGCGGACATATTTACTGAATTCCTAGTTAAGCTTTGACCATCCGATAAGTCTATCGTTGTCTCTATCTAGCACTAAACGAATGACAAAGACAGCAATACACTTATCGATTCCTCAAACCGGGCATTAATGTTTTATTTGTTATCTGTACGCGCCGGGTGATGTGTCGGAAAGTTGTAACAAGAGTGTGTTTGCGGCTTTCTGTTTGTGCCGAATTGTGCCTTATATGTAATGAGTTGCGTTTGATTTTGCAGTGTTGCCGTTTGAGTTAAGATCCAAGGCTCCGGCGTAGATACGTTGAAGTCGGTGGCTTATATTTATACGCTAACTTAACAATCGTAGTGTGAGCTAACTTGAGCACTGTAGTGCTAAAGGTTTAGCAATGTGTGAATACTTATTATATACTGTTGTGTCAGTGTGTCTAGATCATTTATGAGTGTCTAATCTTGAGCCGTAACTAGAGTTCTTAGTATGTAGAGAAGCAGAAACTAGGAATAGCAAGCGTAAGAATAAAATATATTATATAGGATAAGCATTAAGTGGTTCACACAAATATCTGGCACAGTGCGGGATTCGAACCCGCGCTCTTACATTTTGTAGTCGGCTTGACACAATTTCCCATGTATGCTGTTGACAAGTGACGAGCCTACAATATTGGATTACGGGCAAAGATTTCTGTCTGAACATGTCTACAAAAGAAAATGACATCACTTTTCACGAATTTACTCTTTGAACTAGTCAATAGTCATGTATAGCCCATCGCAGGGTTTCCCAACTTTTTTCCATGTGGTCCCTGAATGACAAAAGAAGACGCGCGGGTCAATATCGCATGTCAGTATCTCGGGTATACGTTTCGGTGCAGCGACATCAGCCCCGTACACGTTGCAGCCGTTCCAGCAGCGGATCCTGCGGCCGCCGGAGGGGGCGTCGGCGCGGATCCACCAGCCGCCGCTGCCGGCGCTGGACGCCGCGCGCGTCGCCGACCTCGTCGCCGCGCTCGCCGCGCGCGCCGCCGCCAACCCCAAGTGAGTGCAGTCTCTGTGCGGCCTCGAGCCCACACGAACGTGAAGGATACATAGATAGTAGGGATCCACCAGCCGCCGCTGCCGGCGCTGGACGCCGCGCGCGTCGCCGACCTCGTCGCCGCGCTCGCCGCGCGCGCCGCCGCCAACCCCAAGTGAGTGCAGTCTCTGTGCGGCCTCGAGCCCACACGAACGTGAAGGATACATAGATAGTAGGGATCCACCAGCCGCCGCTGCCGGCGCTGGACGCCGCGCGCGTCGCCGGCCTCGTCGCCGCGCTCGCCGCGCGCGCCGCCGCCAACCCCAAGTGAGTGCAGTCTCTGTGCGGCCTCGAGCCCACACCAACGTGAAGGATACATAGATAGTAGGGATCCACCAGCCGCCGCTGCCGGCGCTGGACGCCGCGCGCGTCGCCGACCTCGTCGCCGCGCTCGCCGCGCGCGCCGCCGCCAACCCCAAGTGAGTGCAGTCTCTGTGCGGCCTCGAGCCCACACCAACGTGAAGGATACATAGATAGTAGGGATCCACCAGCCGCCGCTGCCGGCGCTGGACGCCGCGCGCGTCGCCGGCCTCGTCGCCGCGCTCGCCGCGCGCGCCGCCGCCAACCCCAAGTGAGTGCAGTCTCTGTGCGGCCTCGAGCCCACACCAACGTGAAGGATACATAGATAGTAGGGATCCACCAGCCGCCGCTGCCGGCGCTGGACGCCGCGCGCGTCGCCGACCTCGTCGCCGCGCTCGCCGCGCGCGCCGCCGCCAACCCCAAGTGAGTGCAGTCTCTGTGCGGCCTCGAGCCCACACCAACGTGAAGGATACATAGATAGTAGGGATCCACCAGCCGCCGCTGCCGGCGCTGGACGCCGCGCGCGTCGCCGGCCTCGTCGCCGCGCTCGCCGCGCGCGCCGCCGCCAACCCCAAGTGAGTGCAGTCTCTGTGCGGCCTCGAGCCCACACCAACGTGAAGGATACATAGATAGTAGGGATCCACCAGCCGCCGCTGCCGGCGCTGGACGCCGCGCGCGTCGCCGACCTCGTCGCCGCGCTCGCCGCGCGCGCCGCCGCCAACCCCAAGTGAGTGCAGTCTCTGTGCGGCCTCGAGCCCACACCAACGTGAAGGATACATAGATAGTAGGGATCCACCAGCCGCCGCTGCCGGCGCTGGACGCCGCGCGCGTCGCCGACCTCGTCGCCGCGCTCGCCGCGCGCGCCGCCGCCAACCCCAAGTGAGTGCAGTCTCTGTGCGGCCTCGAGCCCACACCAACGTGAAGGATACATAGATAGTAGGGATCCACCAGCCGCCGCTGCCGGCGCTGGACGCCGCGCGCGTCGCCGACCTCGTCGCCGCGCTCGCCGCGCGCGCCGCCGCCAACCCCAAGTGAGTGCAGTCTCTGTGCGGCCTCGAGCCCACACCAACGTGAAGGATACATAGATAGTAGGGATCCACCAGCCGCCGCTGCCGGCGCTGGACGCCGCGCGCGTCGCCGACCTCGTCGCCGCGCTCGCCGCGCGCGCCGCCGCCAACCCCAAGTGAGTGCAGTCTCTGTGCGGCCTCGAGCCCACACCAACGTGAAGGATACATAGATAGTAGGGATAGAGAGCAAATCACTAACTTAAAAAAAAATAACAATACCCAAACAAAGTTTTTTATTATAATTTATCATAACTGTCGTGGCGTCGGATGGACTCCGCGCGGAATATCACCGACTGGCCATAGTGGCCATATTATTTAATCCGAAAATCTTTCTTAACAGAATATATTATACATATAAATAACGCGTCACACTGTTTGTCCGCGATGGGCTCCTAAACTACTTAACCGATTTTAATCAAATTTGCACACCGTGTGCAGTTTGATCTAACTTGAAAGATAGGACAGCTTACAGTTAAATGTATAGTCGCAATTACAAAACCCCTAGCAACAGCAACGCGTGGCCGTGTCTGCTAGTAATATAATATATCATATTTCCTACGACTAATTTTTTACAATCTTCCTAGAACTAATTACACATAGTAAATTTAAAGCAACATAGCAGCAGCTGATCTTTAAACATTACATATTCAAATGTCTTTCTGTTTTTCATTGGCGATCACATTTTTCGCGACGACATTTTGAATGGCATCACTGTCTTTATCCTTAAGGCTGTATCCATTTGAGGTTCCATTGGCTGTTCCATTTTTATTTGTTCCGTCCGTGACCGTTTCATTTTTGGTAGTTCCATTCGCGGCGGTTCCATTCTTGATCGTTCCATCACTGCCCTGTTTCGATTTTCTCTTGATATAGCTTGCATAGAAAAACTTTCCGAACAGGTGTATGAATAGGAGGGCATTGCCTATTAACATCAAGCTCAAGAATTTAGGGTACGGGCAGCCGTTGAACAGGGCGTTCACGCTGTGTAAGAAAATAATGACGAACTGGACCTGTAACGAAACGCACAGTTAACGGCAGCTGTGAGTGTCACCCCCGGTTTCTAGAATGCTAGTTGGCTTTGACAGTAGATTAAAACTATCATTGTCTCTATCTAACACCAAACAAATGACAAGGATGGCAATATAATTAATCTGTTGTCAACGTTGACTGACGTTTCAGAAACTGGGGGTCAGACAGGCAGACAGACCCGAGAATAATAAGACGCCTTTCATGCTGCTCGAGAACTTTTAAGGCCGTATATAGGCAGCTCGTGATGTCTAACGCTTGAAGCAGCAGGTCGTGACTGCTTGAAGCCAAGATAGCTATTTCTGTAGAGGCTGAGCTCAACTTGGATTGGAGGAACGGTGGCCGAGCGGTGATCCAACGATACCGGGTTCGATCCTCGGCCCCGCACCAATGACTTTCCATCCCATCTATTCGAAAAGAGGCAATGGGTTCCTCAATAAGTGCGAACAAAGTGGGTCATTCCAACGCACTTAATAACAGCGACGAAAAGACTTTTCTCATAGTTTAGGATGAAAAGCAGAGTGTACAACACGGGAACATAATTATTTACCCTCGAGCGAAGTACTTTAGAATCCCTCGCTTCGCTCTGGATACGAAAAATCGCTCTCACCCAAAATACATTATTTTGTTCCCTTTCTGTACAATCTACTATTTTGTAAGTTATGTGCGGATTTCCATCGCTCCGTGATTCGGAGGACACGTGAAGCCGTTGGTCCCGGTTGTTATCGATGGATACCAGTCGTTAAGCCACGTAAGAGGCCCTCGGGTGGTCTGACAAACTCTGACACTAGAGGCTAGCACAACGTCATACGACCAAAAACAACAGTAAACAACTTGAGTGCGATCCAAAATA
This sequence comes from Hylaea fasciaria, assembly GCA_905147375.1. Classification (NCBI taxonomy): domain Eukaryota; kingdom Metazoa; phylum Arthropoda; class Insecta; order Lepidoptera; family Geometridae; genus Hylaea; species Hylaea fasciaria. Next base: position 7,593,427 of record LR990211.1, on the reverse strand, counting down.
TTGCATTTCACTATCCAATCTTACTTTTATGGTGGTAGGCCTCGTCGTGTGTGAAGAAATATGACTTACCAATTGCAGGACAGTGACGTGCTTTTTCCACCAGACGTACTTTTGGTATTCCGGCCCGAGCCCCGCTATTAGGTAGTACGTGTACATGACGATGTGAACGAAGGAGTTGAGTATCCCCATAAGTAGGGCTTGTCCCCCTGAAAGCACAAACAAAGAGTTATAATAGATGACTGCTTTGAAATGGTTTTGGTGTTCCCACCTCCGAAAACGACGTGTATCGATGGTAGGTATACTAGTACCCAACTTATAAGGCGCGTCGTGAATCTTCGTTCGCGCAGAAAAGAAAGTATGGTCCGAAGATTAACGAAAGAATGCTTAAAACTTACAATCAACCTAAGCTCACTATTATAAGGTTCATAATACAATGCAGCTGTTAGTTCCATCTCACTCTAAGCTCGCTAAGATGGCGGCGGCTGCCGACCAATAGCGGTCAATAGCATTTCCCGCGCTTTGAAAATTCATCTTCTGCGCAGGTACATCGGTAAGCCATATCAGTTGGGTACTACTGCACCTAATGTTAAATTGTCTTGTTACTTATTCGTAAAATAATTTGTATACTTAGTATTAGTTCGAATGTGACTTAATATTTTTAAAAGTAGAATGAGCTGTCAAAAGGTTGTCAGCGTCACTCGCCAATATGGCGGCCGGCATCACTACTTCACTAGATATTGGTAATGTCCGGTCTGCTGATCTTATAATATGTCGCCCGATACCATGAACCTAGTATCAATGGGCTTGAAAAAAGAGTATACCCAAAAGGGAGACACTTGGCTACAGCCCCTATAAATCGGATAAATTTAATACACGTTATTAAGGTGGTGCTCCAATCCATTCGTGCGACATTCTAAAAGGTCAAGATTGGTTTGATTCTGCAGCAAAACAAAAAAATTGTGCATACGCTGACAAAGATTAAACAGCATCATACTATCCTACTTACTCCTTGGTATATTTGTATACACTTGTCTCGTTTCTTCCCTCGTTTCTTCTTATTATCTGTTAGATGATTAATCTGAGCCCGATACAGTCGAGTGTCGTCGTTACGTGAATCGAGTGGTAATGTGAATCGCCCTCAATGCAACGCACCTGCGAAGTATTTGACGCCCATCCACGTGCTCAAAGCCATCAGGGAGTGGTGGTACACGTGCAGGAACGATATCTGGTTGTTTTTCTTCCTCAGCACGAAGAATATCGTGTCCAGAAACTCTATGACCTTCGTGAAGAAGTACCACCATCCCGCGGTTGCTGCCTGGTTATGGATCATTGACATATATTTTATAATCGATTCAAAAAATAATTTTATCAAAAGACTCTTCAAGATTACTGAGAGAGCATGTTACATATCATATAGTCATCCTTGCTCATAAATAAACTATCTAATTCCCCCGACTTCGTATGCGTTTACTGAATTCATTATGCCAACTCCAGCTCAGTCGGCGACTCTATGCTCATAGCCCGCGGAACATACGGGCTCAGCCACGTTGGACGCGGTACCCACTTTGTCATCGCTTGTTATGAAACGTATACCGTTCCAAACCAAAACTACCAAATGCCGAAACTCTCATCAAATTTCATCCATCAGTAGTTTCCGAGTTTTAGGGTAACAAACAAACAAAAAGACAGACAACAATTCTAAAAAGCGCATTTTCTGGTTCAGTTACCTTAAAATATAGGTAACAGGAGTGAGAAAAGACCTATTTGTATTTAAGAAAATTCATGAAACTTAATTTAAAAATGTCACAAAAGAAGTAAAGTAAACTCATAAATCTTACCCGTAAAGCTCTCGGGTTGTCGGAATAGTCTATAGGATCACAGTTAAAGCTGTAATCCTTTGACCACATGTATCGGCAACCCTGAAAAAAATAACATAAATACCAAAGATAGCTTAAACCATTACCTTACTTCAGCAGTCGGGTAAAATGTATCTTTAAACCAAACTTCCGTGTTTAGTTATCGAATTGGATTCTTTGATAGTTTCAGACTTTCAGTCGAATAGCTAATCGGGATATTGTGGTCTAATGTATTATTTTTACAGTTAAATTAAAGTAACGACTGACGTCGTGGGTCAGTATTTCGCGTGAATACAAAAAGAGACGTTAATTTTTCTCCCTGAAACTTTTTCTTATTCGTGTATTTGTAAGCAGGAGTACTTTTGGTGAAATAAAACGCAATATGTAACTATGACACCTATAAAATATAAAAGTGGCACTGTTCGGCGATGGCAGTTAAAATGGATGATAAGCATTATTGAAGTGTACTCGTATAATTTATATGTATATGTATCCGTAGTGCGTCTATGTATGTGAGCGTACATATGTCCATGCGTGCGTGTGTACGTGCATGCGTGCGTGCGTGCGTGCGTGCGTGCGTGCGTGCGTGCGTGCGTGCGAGTGTGTGTATGTTACGGTGATACGAGAGGTGCGTGTAGTAACTCCAAAAATTAAAGAATTGTTCATAACATTGGACATCATAAGCCCATTTTTTTTTGCTGCGTCATATATAATAATTATTATCCTAATCTTATGATGCTAAGCTAATAAAATCGGTACAGTGCAATTAGTGGTTACCAGATGCCTGAAGTTCACTTAAATGTTGCAAGTGAATACTGAACATTTTGATACTTGGATGGTTTCGATTGTGACTAGTATTCACGGGCTGCGACGGGCGGCCAATCTGTCTTGTTTGTACCTTCAGTCTTAGAGAAAAGGTAATGTCGATGATTTCGATGTTGTTTTGTTTCTTTTTTTTATATGCCTGACTCAAATAGGTTTTTTTTATATATCTTGAACCTTTTATGTAACAGTAAAAGGAGGTACCTACCTATTTATTGTGTGTAAATTACAATGAGCGTTGACTATTATTGAACGATGCAATTACGAATGACTGGGCTCGTCAGTCCAGTAGTCTCCAGTAGTCAGTAGTCCAGTACTTCCACTAGTTATTTACCCACACCCTCACATACTTTCACAAAGATTTAAGATTTATCTTGATACGTCAAGTAGCCAAATTGTAGTCAAAGCCACGATTCAGTTAACCTCGGTGGATACTTCCTCAGGAGTTTTGGAAAATATTGTGCAATAACACGTTTTTTGGGTTATATATAATTTGCCCAACTCGTGCACGTAAACGAGTACTAAATTATATTATATAATATTCCACCAATATTACACACCAAGAAACACAATTTTGTGATAACAATACAAAATCAACAAATTCAGGAGACTTTGTTGATTGTATTTGTAGGTTGTGTTGACAACTTGCAGACCGTTGAAGACGCAGGTGTTCGGGTAATCAACTCACCTCGCTAAACAGAAACGAGCTCATGACCACTTGGAGCGCATTGTACACGAAGACGACACTCTTCAGGTTATACGGCTTCCTGTGCTGCATGAACCTCGGCCCGAAGGAGGTGCAGAAGTACAGATAGAGGCACGTCAGCGTCACTACCGGTATCGGACTCGGGATAAGGAAGTAGCTGTTCATTCGGGGATCTGAAAATTTATATACTCTAGAGCATAGGTTCTCAAACTTATATCATCTACAGCCAACTTAGGTTTTTTTTTATAGCACCTAACAATTTATAAAAAACAGGTATAAAAACCATGCAAAATAACGTTTATCTTACCTAACTCGACGCTCAATTGTACTGAGCAAGTAAGAACAAGTACCTATCGATTAACCAGCCGATTGATAAAACTGCTTGTAATTTAGATTGTAACTGGCATAATTGATATTCAAATTTATAATATCCTACTTCTTTTTCTATACTATGAACGTCACTCAAAATGTAAAATTTACAGAACCAACATCGTTTTCTATAATATTTTACAACAGGAAAGCTGCCTATGTTGAATATTTTTGGTTTTTATACAACCACAGAAGGCAGAAATTTGAAATAAATAATCGACATCGTATAGTAAGTAGGTAGTAGTTACAGTGAATTTTAAAATATTAAGTAGATACATTAAATTAGAAATCAGTCAGCCATCGCCCCCCTAAACCACTTCAACGCCCCCCAATTTTTTCTGGGCCCCATACTGCCCTCCTCTAGGTCTCCATCGCCCACAAGGGGGCGTTGACGCTAACTTTGAGAACCTCTGCCCTAGAGCAATGAGTCATGTCATGACAAGGTTGACATTCCGACTCTACGCACCAAGCGATGCTTCTTCGTTCATTATGGTTACAGAACTCCTGGCTGGAATATATGTTTCCACATAACAATAAACTGGGAGTCTTGAAGTCACGATCGAACAGGTTACTTCTAGTTAAGCGTGTACCGTCGTAGACCGCATCAACACTTTACAACAGGTGAGATAGTGGTCATACGCGAATTTATTCCATAAAAAAATTAACCCAAAATTAAACAGTGTGCCCGGTTGATCCGTACCGCGCCTGCGTGGTGGCTAATGTCAAAGTCAAAGCATTTATTGTAAATAGGCAATAAAATCGCACTTTTACAAGTCATGGTATGTCATACACAATGGCCCAATCCTCCTCTTGAAAGCGAGATGGATGAGACTGGTGCGTAGCAGTGGGCGATTTGGATTTTGTAGATAGATGTACCGAGTTTGTGTTATCGCGCCACTAAATTTTACATGAAAACCACATAAATAATTATTGCTCACCTGCTAAATCCGTAAATATGTAGTTATACGTGTCAATTAATTTATTAACAAAAGAAGCCATGGTACCGGTGCGATTAAGTGCTCGTCACTTTTTAATTGAGCAAAATTATAAATACAAATAATGTGCGTACGGGTGGAGACGTTGTATTTTAAGATATTCGTCAATCACACTGGTCTACAAATCCGTGCCGTAGTCTTGATTTTACTTTTAAATCATTTACATTATTTACATATTATTATCGCAAAACTAGATTTTACACACGACTTGGTTCACAATAATGTTTGTCTATATAGATATACTAGGTTTTGGCCGCGACTTTGTTCGTGCGAACTACTTTTTGTCGCAATTAAATTTATCTCTTACCCTTCTCCAATGTCTAATCTACCGATGTACCAAAATTCATCAATATCGGTTCAGCTGTTTAGACGCGAACACGTAACAAAGGCACGCATTCGTATTTATATATTAGTATGGATTTATGATATTTACACTCATGTCAATGTCGGGTGGTTTAAATCAGATTCTTAGAGCTATCAAACAATGAAAAACGCAAATCGTGAAGCAGTTTTTACGTGATACAAAGCACACAAACAAACAAACAAACTGAATACCATTTTCAAAATAAATGTAACATTTTTGTTTCGTGTCGTTATCATTTTTACGGGACAAAAAGGATATCTTACTCAGGGTGAAAGTAGCTTTCCTATGGTGAAAGAATTTTTGATATCGGCACAGTAGTTTTTGAGTTTATTCATTACCAACATACACAGAAAAATACAAATCTTTCCACTTTATAATAGTTAGTGTAGATGGTACGGAACTCTTCGTCCGCGAGTCCGACTCACACTTGGCAGGTTGTACTTACTTAGTAATCATTTGATTTTATTTGCCTCACTGATAAAAATAGATATCAATTCGCTACGGAAGCGCTATTAAAAAATTACTTGTTTAATATCTTTTGGAATTATGTTTCCTTTAACATACTGCTACAATAACCTAAAAGTTAAGGCGCTCGCTCACCACGCTACTCGTACATTTGAGATTTGAAATTACGTATAGCTATATTTTGTTGCGCTCGCTACCCTCGCGCTTTATCGCTCGAAATTAATATTGTATCTCCTATCCAAGATTGAAATCGATCTTGGATTGCTGCCTATCGTTCGATCGATAATTAATCTGCGTGCCTTTATAAACCATTCCATAGATCGGTTATTGGCACGTTTGACCCTAAAATGGATAGTGATATCAATCCCAGATAGCAAAATTTGGACTAGGATGAATTATTAATTTCGGCCGTATATCGTTCAACAGTCAGTGACTTCATTTGACATTGTTTGCAGCGAGCACCATTACTCTGTTGTTGGTCACTGAGAATGTAAATGTTTCCTATCCTTCTGACTCCACCATGAGATCAGCTAACTGCCACCGTAACTTGACACGCATGGAAAATGTCAACTCAATTTATCAACTGGGCCCAAATTAATTAATTTAGTAAGTCGGAGCACCCCCCCCCCTCGCCCTCCCCCCTCTCCCCACTTTAAAAAAAGGGGTTACTGCTAACTGCTGGGCACATATTGTAACTAATGGCACATGATGTAATTAATGAACGTATAAAGTAATATATTTTATTTTATTGTTTTCTAACATTGATTAAAAAAAATATTAATAATAGCATGTAGGTATCACATCAATGTTTTCAAGGACGTTCCTTTTTAATATTCTATGATAATCATTACCTCAATATTTGCATAAACCAGTAATACAATTACGCATGTATTTTGTCAAACATGTTTTTGATGTGGTTTCCGCCGGTCGATGGCATTGAGGGAGTCGGACACATTTCTATAAAGGATATCAATGAGGTTCTGGTTTGACGAGCTTCTCTCGGTTTCCGGAGTTTCGTCCCGTCCCATAGAATGACATCCAATATTCAGATTTCTAGAGACGTAGTAAGAAAAATAAATACCCCTCTACTAGACCCAAACTCCAATTCTCCTATGTTCCTCAACACGCAAACACAGAACATAATTCTCTGAGTAGTTTCTTGTTCAATCAATGCGGAAGCATCTTAATCTTTGTTTGTTACGTATTGATCAGTGCCGATTCCATTAGCTTTTCGCAAGGATGGCATGATAGTATCCGTTCTGCTGAACATGTACACCAACCTGTCTCATTGCTGACGAAACAATTTTTTTGTTTGCAAAATATGGTTCTCACACGAGCTGTAACGGATATCCGGGTGTAGAGAAGGAAAAGCCGGATCTCAATTAAACATTTATTAATAAAAACCAAAACTTCAACTTTTTTTGAAGTTGCAGTGGTGAAAAATAAGGGTAAGGGTAAATGAGACAGTGTCGTGTTCGTTTGGCTTGCCTATTGTAGGACTTAACGTAAAAAAACACAAAATACCTACAAGGTACGCGTCGGACACTTGGGCCCTTAATATAAAAATGTCCCAAATATCATAAAATAGTGTTGGCAACACTATATGAAGTTTAATAATAATAAACAACAATAAAAGTGCTAAAGGTAAATTTCGGACACTTGGGCCCTTAATATAAAAATGTCCCGAATATCATAAAATAGTGTTGGCAACACTATACGAAGTTTCAGTTGGTTCGGGATCATCATCTAATCCCACAGCAAAAAAAGGTGTTACAGAGCTTTTACGAAACACATTTGGCACTGTTGGCTAAAATGAGCGATTTTATAATAAAATCTGTACTAATATTATTAATGTGAAGGTGTCTGTTTATACTCGTAGGTTTGTTACGTTTCTAAGTATAAACCGCTAGACTAATTTTGATGAATTTCGGTAAAGAGTCCGCGATTGGGACCTTGAATAGGATTGGACATAGGATACTTTTTATCGTGATAAAACGTATCCCGCGCGGACAAAGTCACAGGCAAAACTAGTTCTTTGTATTTCTAGATATACAATAGGACAGGACTTTCGTCCACCTGGGAATAGTTAGTTAGTTGGTCATATTTGATATTTTACGCCGATCGGTGCGGCGCACCTAATCTTCGACACCACCGTTGTGTTGTTATGTCACACGTGCCAGTTTTGGAATTGGACCGGAAATGACAATGTTCTGTATACTGGTTCCGCAGGTTGACGGCGCTGCGGCCCCCGCAGCCGCGTATAGTGCCGCCCGCGGCCCCGCCCACCGGCGCCGCCGACCACGGGACCATGCTGCTCACCAACTCCGTCCGAAGGCTCGAGGTTAATCCAATAAATTCGATGGCTCGTTTAGCGTAGTGGTTGAGCAATCGGACTGCTGCGCTAGGGGTTGCGGGTTCGATTCCCGCCTGGGACAAATATTTGTGCGATCCACAAATATTTGTTTCTAGTCTGGGTGTGATGTGTATATGTGAAATTATATGTCTGTAAGTGGTACCCACGATACAGGAGCAATCCTAGTGTGGGGCTATAAAAAAAAAAAAATTACACCTCTTGCAGACTATTGTAGGGTTGTCACTAAAAAAAAAGCGTAGATATTTTTGGTTTTGTAAGTGATTAAAAAGTATTCGTTAATTTTATTTATAAAACTCTTCTAATGCGACGATTTTGCTCCCTTTAAATGGTGATATTATGCTAACCATGTTTGTTTCAAATAAATTGATAGTCGCGTAATGTATTAAACTGGAAGCATATACTAGATACCTCAACTCTATACTGACACACCACAGAACAAAGAACACTTGAAGCTAGGACGAAAACAAACTTACGAAGACGTAAAACAGCGGAAGATACTTTTATGAAAACAAACCCGTCCTTCAGCACGGTCGGCAACCTACCCTACGCGCCTACATAGTGCGTTGTTGAGTCGTGGCAGTCCTGACGCCGGGCGCTCCGCAGGTGCTCCGCGCGTGCATCGCGGCCATCTTCGAGTGCCGCTACGCGGACGCGCGCAAGTCGTTCCCGGCGGTGCTGCGCGCGCTGCGGGCGCCGGCGGCGCGGGCGGCGCTGGTGCGGGACCTGCAGCGCCGCCTGCCCACCAACAAGCACCTGCTGCACCACCACCAGTTCGAGCTGGTGGTCAGGTAATATGCTATTAATAATGCAGGCCAACTTCATATCCGAGTTAATAGGGGGAGGCCTATGTTCAACAGTGGACTTCTTCAGGCTGATGATGATGATGATGATGATAATGATGATGATGATGATGATGAACCAGTTTATTGATGATGATTGATATTGACAGTGATTGATGATGATTGATTTATGATTGGATTAATATCCAGAAATCCCTACTTTCCCATATTTTCCAGTTATTATTTTTTACGTATACATACTTATGCTAATTAAATAACAGTAATAGATTTAAAACACTACTAATACATAATATACGACAGATACAGTCTTTTGAACTGACTCACAGATCCAAACTTGTGTCGTGACAAAGTTATCTTATCATTTATGAAATCGTACCGTGCCGTTAATGAGTCGGTTACGTGCATCTCCACTGCTGTTGTTATTTTCAATGACAAATGAACAAACTAGACATATTACGCATCATAGATATGATGATAGTTACTTTATACTATATACATAATGACTTATGTTAGAATCTTACTGGCCAGCAGGGTGTAGTGGGAGCTCCGAAAGGAAAATACCGTGATAGGTTGCACTGTATCTTGTATTCTTATTGGAATTATTGACAAAACATCTACAAAGGTCGCCATTACATTTTTCCATGCGAAAATATTGCCGGTCAAACCGTACCATAGATAATCAAAAAGTGTTGCCACAGATCAATTTATGTTTTCCTCCAAAACGTCAACCAAGACTCATTAAGAAATGTATTACCGTTATATAAATCAAAATATTAACAACATATTCTATGTAGCTATCACTCGGCTAATCCTGACAGAAACGCGACCTCGCGTTTAGAGAAGATATTATAAAGAGGGAATAATAAAACATGTAGAAAAATCTGGAATCAACAATTAACAACTTTTCGTTTCTTAAACTACCTACGTCACACAAAAGTGATTCACTCTTACAACTACATCACGCATAAGTATTCACTTATGGTGACTCACTCTTACAACTACATCACGCATAAGTATTCACTTATGGTGACTCACTCTTACAACTACATCACGCATAAGTATTCACTTATGGTGACTCACTCTTACAACTACATCACGCATAAGTATTCACTTATGGTGACTCACTTATTTTATATTTTGTTTTTAATTCACTTATTATTTTATGTATCTCTTGAAATTATTAATTTATACCCGCTTCATAATAATAACTTCGTAAGTTATTATTAGTCTCTCTTCTCTCGTAAACTAACTTATCTTCTCTTATAAGTTCCCTTTCTAATAATATCACTGGAATCTCTTCCTAATCTCTTTCAACAATCAGGGTAACAACGATATCTTTCTAAACTTTAATATTATCTCTCTTAGATCCCTTCATCATCTTCACTTGAATTATACTAATCAACCATTATTTTATTAATCTTAATATTACAGGTAGACAATTTGTCACTTTTATTATAACAATCGCTATTTTAACAAATCAATCACAACACCGCCAACGATCACAGGATCAGTCTTACGAATGTCTGAATCATATTATTAACATGTTTACCATTGTCACTAATCAGTCTTTTAATGTGCTGCCTAATATTCCCTAAGTATTATTTACTTTTAAACTTACATTCTTGTTTTTAAGATTTATTGCAACTTCTTAATATGTTATTACTTATACATAATTATATTATAATATATTCGAATATAGATTGCCACTATTGTATCAACATTAAACTCTAGTATTCGTACGTGCTTCGGTAAATGCAAATTTGTTTCATTCTGAGTCACTAGACATACATCATTATTGAAGACTAACCACGGATGTAATTTATCGGCTGCATAAACTCTTCTATATATTTTGCTGTGTTCCCTTTTCGAGTGATAGGGGCGTATCTTCCACTTCATATCTATCGTTTTCTAGAACTTTCACTATTTTGTAAGGTCCACTACATTTTGGTACTAATTTTCTACTATGGCCGGCTTTTTGTCTTTAGAGTCAAATCTTTTTTTGTCTGTCTTTGCTGATCATTAAGTATGGATTTTGCTTGTGACCTCAGCACGCAACTCTTGGTATCAGATCTCTTTTAGTCATAGTACTTCTTATCGCAGCGCAATCCGTAACCAACTTAAAGGATTTTCCCATAACATACACTAAACCTATGTAGGGCGCTGACGATTGCTGAAGTAAGCTATAGGTTGTAATTTAGCGGACGTATCCTTTTGAAGTAAAATTGCACCTATCCCCATTTTCCTGGCATCTGTGTGTATTTCCAGGTCAGCACTTTGATTATACAGGGCCAGTACCGGTCTACTCATTAATTTACATTTAAGTTCTGTAAAAGCTTTCAGCTGGGGCCCATCAAAACACCAAGCTGCATTCTTTTTGGTAAGTGACGTTAACGGCTTCGCTATTACTGAAAAAATTTCTATGAACCGCCTGAAGTAACTGGTTAAGCCAATAAATTGTCGTACCTACCTCGTGTACGTTTTTTGGTAAGTATAGGGAAATTCTCTACGGCTTCAATCTTACACTTTCCTGGTTGAATACCTGTTGCACCAATTTCATAACCCAAATAATCTATTTTAGTTTGGAAGAAACTACATTTTGCCAGGTTAAGTGTAAGTTTAGCGCCTCTTCACAACCGAAAGATGTTCTCCAACTTAAGTAATCCCTCAACTGTTAATTTTACTTTAATCTGGTCTCAGACAACATCCGGCGCTAGACACAATGTAAAGTTCCAATTCCACTTAACCGATTATCACGAACGCGCATAATTTCCCCAAAGGCTCTACCATTGAATTACCAAACCCTTGCAGCGTCGGTAGATCCGTAGCATTGCAATCGCAATTGAATTGTTTAGCAACAGCCTCCTACATCAGCGTGGCTTTGCTGCCGCAATCTATATAACCTTGCATTTCAATATCATTTATTTTATTTTGTTTAACATATTTATCCTCACAGTCTTCCGCAGTAGTTATGCGCGTTAGTTTTGATTTACATCAAATGTTTTATTAGCCCCTTCGTTTGGTATCCTATGACGACAATCTTTTGTCTCATGACCCAACTTGAAACATAAATTACACCGTTTTAAAGGTTTATTACATTTCAAGCTTATGTGTCCCATTTCCCCACAATTAAAGCAACGAAGCGGTGGTTGATGGCCCTCCGATACACCTTTCATTAGTTCAGAGTTGTTTTTAGTAAATGGTTTTAGCTGATTGAAATGTTCACCTCGTACATTTTGGATGCTATGTTCGTGTTGTGAAACTGTGCGCAAGTAATTTAAGACTTGTTCAGGTTCATGGAACATACACGCTCCAGCACCCATCCTAACAAACTTGTCATCAATACCGTTAATCAAACAACCAACTGCCTTGGATCCCGTTATCTCACACTTGTTGATCAATGTCATTTTATCATAATAATAATGTTCAAGAGATTGACCAAATTTGCAACGTAACCTTAACATGGATGACAGAAGGTCTCCATAATTTTCATTAGATGGAAAAGCCTGTTTCAATTTTTCAGTCCACTGTTCCCATGAAAATAGCACTGAGGGCAACCCCTGATACCATTTTTTAGCCAAACCTATTAACTTTGGTAGAGCATAATGACATATTTGTCTATCATTCCATGAAAAAATTTGAGCACACTCATTTACTTTATTTATCCAATTTTCAATAGTTTGACTATTGTCACTAGGGTCAAATTCAGGCACAACACTAAACGACACCGGAAAGTTATTTTGGGCCCAAAAATTGCTACTCATTTGTGGATTGTGACTAGGCAAGAATTCTTGACCAATACTTTGTGGAATTGACATAGGTGGGGTATGAGTTTGCTCCCTTGTCCGACTTTGACTAAAATGTACATCCTGTTTTGACCGTTTTGATTTCTTAGATTTTATTTTTCGGTGTCTATTATTATCACTGCTAGAGTCAGATGTATCACTATAACTTGAATACCGCCTGTGATGCTTACTATAACCCCGCTCCCTATGTCTATATTTATTATTACTAAGACTTTTCCGAGCACGACTCCGACCCCTGCTTTTGTTTACATGCTTCCGTGTAGACTTCTGACTATTCTCAATATCACTATCCTCTCGCCGAGACCTACCCATTGTCACTGTGATGCGTTAATTAAACTAAGTAGCTTACTACAATAACCAAGTATTGGACAAGTCACTTAACTTATCTAAACCACACTTCCTAGTGACTCAGGACAAGGAAACCTACACAATCCGTCAGTTAACTGCAATACAGAAACACATGTACATCTACCCCCTTATCAGACTTATTATACTTAGCAAAAAAACCCAACATAACAATACTTCCAATCATTGGTAACTAAACACAAATTAAATATATTATACATGTTTGTAAATTGTCCCAAACACCAACATATCTGGAATTATCCACTGCAACCTTGAAACAGTCTCTTCTTGACCATAAAATAGCAAGAATTATTATGTATTCTATGTCGATAACTCGTTCCGTGCAAAGTGCAGACCCACCAAACAGACAAGTAGATACTACTATATCTTCGTAGCTTTATTTACAGTCGTCACTGCTTTTCTCCATTAGGCAATGAATGCGTTTCATAGTTGTAGATTTTACTCTCGCTGTGATGGCTTGACTGTTATAAACAGGTAAGATACCACTGACCGGCATGCAGCCCGAGGATTCGAGGATGGCACGACGGCCCGAGGAGCGTCGATCTTGTTGCATTCAATATAAATATAAGTGGCGGTGCGCCGCGATCTCATAACCTCCGAAAATGTAGGTTGGCAGTCCAGCGCTGAGGATATTTGGATATCGATACTTTTAAAGGAGGGTATCGGTGGAAAACAATATAAACTCCACATTTGCACTATATATCTGTGCGAACAGTATAGAGGACATAGTTTTTCTGATCAACTCATTGCATTTTTAGATAAACTCACTAATTTAATGAACGAGCGTCCATCTGATAAATTTATTATCCTAGGCGACTTCAATATGAGCGCCATATCATGGTCAGTAACTGAGGATGGTATTAGACCCGTAGCGCCATCGACGACCACCTTTACTCATTTTGTTGATACTCTTGATTTGTGTGATTTGCAACAATTTAACTTAGTGCAGAATTGTCACGGCAAAATATTAGATCTTGCCCTCTCTAATACTGCTGTGTCCGTCTCAGCTTGTCCTGACCCATTACTAGTCGAGGACCTCCATCACCCCGCACTTTTGGTACAGATCTCTGTTTCACATACCCAGTCTTTAATAGCTAAGGAGCGTCTCACGTATCATTACAACAAAGGTAACTATCTATGTATTAAATCTGCCTTGGCGATTGTAGACTGGGATGATTTATTGTCTAATGGCAATATTGATGACGCTGTCAGTAAATTCTACTCTAAACTATTGGAATTGAGAGACCTGCATGTTCCTCATCACGTACTTAAAGGTAATAAATATCCCCGTTGGTATAATTCTGCACTTATTAAAATACTGAAAGAAAAATATAAATATTTTAGGAAATACAAAATATATGGCAACAAATCTGATTTGCTTTCTTTCCAGATACTGCGTGACAGAGCTAATGACGTTGAGCAGTTTTGCTTTTTAAATTATATAGATAATGTCGAGTCTTCTATAGCGTCCAATCCCAAGGCCTTCTGGTCCTACATTAAAGATAGACGTACGAGTACTAGTTACCCTGCCAACATGTCGTATAACGGCAAAGTTAGTGATTCGGGTCAAGGAATATGTGAGCTCTTTTCTAGTTATTTCCATTCAACATTTCTAAATATTACTACCACTTGCATTAGAGCATCATCCAATGTCGACTCAATATGCCACATCAACTCTATCGAAATTAGCCTTGATATCGTTTCCAATCACCTTAAATCTCTTGATCTGAGTAAATCGGCTGGATCCGATGCTCTCCCAGCAATATTTTTAGTAAAGTGTGCCAACGAGCTAGCGTATCCTGTGGCTTTATTGTTTAAGAGATCACTATCTGAGGGGAGTGTTCCCAGTGTGTGGAAGTCCGCATTCATTACACCAATTCACAAGAAAGGTGCTAAAGATGTAGTAGAAAACTATAGGCCAATATCTAAGCTTTGCCTTCTAGCAAAAATACTGGAGCGCATAATTTATAATCAACTATACAGTAGTATTCTAGCCAGTCTTAGTCCACAGCAGCACGGTTTCTTAAAGGGAAGATCGACAGTGTCTAATCTTGTTCTTTTCACTGATTTTATTGCACAGCAGATGGATTCTGGTAGTCAAGTAGACGCTATTTACACTGATTTCAGTAAGGCTTTTGACCGGATTGATCATGATATTCTGTTAAGAAAACTGTTTGATCTAGGTATACGGGGTGACCTCTTCAGATGGTTCTCATCATATGTATTCAATAGAACCCAGGCGGTGGTGTTAGGTGGCTATACCTCCGCTTGGGCTGTTATACCGTCTGGTGTTCCGCAGGGATCACTGCTGGGTCCTCTTTTGTTTGTATTGTTTATTAACGATATCGGGGACTGTTTTAAGTATTCTAATTTTCTGCTTTTTGCGGATGACATGAAAATGTACAGGGCAGTTGACGATGAGTCCGATTCGATACTTTTGCAGGAGGATCTGCAGAGGGTTGCCTACTATTGTACGTCTAACAACTTGGATCTCAATATATCCAAATGCTCAGCTATTAGCTTCAGTCGCAAGTCACACGTTATCGAACATGAATATTCCTTAGCAAATCAACCACTCTCTCGTGTGTACGCTATACGGGATCTGGGTGTACACATTGACAGTAAACTTTCGTATGACATCCATATTGACGCCATTGCTAAAAAAGCTTCTTCAGCCTTAGGTTTTATTATGCGCAACGCTAGTATTTTTAAGGCAATGAAGTCTCTCAAAATCTTATACTGTTCATATGTCCGTAGTCATCTTGAATATGCCAGTCAAGTTTGGAACCCTAGTTATGCCACTCACGAACATAGATTGGAACGAATTCAGAAAAAATTTACTAGATACCTCGGTTATAAATTTAAAATCCCTCGCTCTGAATATGAGGACCGTTGCGCCCGTCTCCATCTACTACCGCTTGTAACTCGGCGTACTATTTCTGACATAAGGTTCTTAATGAAGATTGCACAATCCAAAATTAATTGTCCCGAGTTAGTTGCTAAACTTAGTCTATATATTCCATCCAAGTACACTAGATATAGAAAACTGCTCCATACACCGTTTGCACGCACCAACTACCGTCAAAATTCATTTGTAATTAGGTCGTCAGTTGCTTTCAACAAGCTTATTGATCTTGGCTTCTCCACTATTGACCTCTTCGCCAGTAGACCGTCTGTAGTTAATCAAGTGTTTATCATAAGTTAATCTTAATTGTTTATGTTAGTACCATACTCTTAGTGGTCGAGACTGTTTGTTCGCCTAATGCCTATCTGTCTATCTCTTCCTGTATTCATTCTCTCACTTTGTTATTATTATTTTACCACTATCTGTGGAGGCTTGTTATTGGCTTTTCTTCGCCTAGATGTAACTTTTGTTATGTAAATAAATTTTGTTATGATAGCTGTAAGCCCCCCAAATACAACAAAATAAAATAAAATAAAAATAAAATAAATGTTGAACAACATCCCACTTCTGACTTGTTAGAATCATACTGGCCAGCAGGGTGTAGTGGGAGCTCCGAAAGGAAAATACCGTGATAGGTTGCACTGTATCTTGTATTCTTATTGGAATTATTGACAAAACATCTACAAAGGTCGCCATTACATTTTTCCATGCGAAAATATTGCCGGTCAAACCGTACCATAGATAATCAAAAAGTGTTGCCACAGATCAATTTATGTTTTCCTCCAAAACGTCAACCAAGACTCATTAAGAAATGTATTACCGTTATATAAATCAAAATATTAACAACATATTCTATGTAGCTATCACTTAGCACTTGAGTTAATTTCTCGTAATTAGATGCAAAAAAATACATTCAAATTGATTTACTAAACACTACTAAACCAATATTTTATGTGAATTATATATACTTACCGATATAATTTACAATTCTAGAGGTCCAATTATATAAAAAAAACTGGTCGTGTGGGTTTCGGACCACGCTCTGCGTAGGCCACGGGCTGTGTTCGTATTGTCTCATAATAATATCGATATAAAAACAAACAACCGTGAGATTGCTGAGTTGGTTCCGTGTTTATTGCACGCCGCGGGGCGTAGGTTCAATACAGGCGAACCGAATAAAAATTTGTATGAATATCCGCTGGAGAAAAACATAGGTAGTTAAAAACCTTGGTAGTAGGTACTTAGGTACTAGACACCTAGGGCCGTATTAATAAATGAACCTCAATAGTGCTACCAAGTGCACTACCAGCTGATCCATACTCAAAATGTAATCTACATCTTGAAATCGTTGCTATTTAATAAATGGATATTGAGATGTAGCACTGGCTACTAGATACTGTCTCGTATGTGTCAATTGTGTCATAATCGGATAGCACTTAACCGCTGAGTGTCATTTATTAATTTGCCAGATATCATGTAAGTTTCTGTTCCTAATCTACAACTTAAGATGTATATATTAAATAGAACGAAAGAGCAAGTGCACACTGAAGATAACTCTCAGAGCTAAGTTTGATCTAGTTAGCTACTACTCTCATGTAGACAGTCTGTCGCCTAACCCCTATCGGGGTGGTCCGGCAGCGGTCTTTGAGAGCCAGCTCTGTTTTATTTACTGGGAGATAGTGATAAAATGCAATCCTATCCTACCCTACTATTATATTATAAAGGCGAAAGCTTGTGAGTATCTTTGTATGTTTGTTACTTTTACACTCTGAAACGGATGGACTAATTTTGATGAAATTTGGTATTGAGGTAGCTAACATTCTGGAACACATATTTAAGTTAATTTATTCCGAATACAACGAGTAACACCGCGGTGTGCAGCTAGTAAAGTATAAAATGAAATCAATTAACAGGTAGTTTATACTAAGAATACCACACTGTTAGTAGTTAAATCGTTGATTATCGTACTAGCGGCCCGCTCCGGCTTCGCACGGGTATCACTACGTTATTATACATACAAACCTTCCTCTTCAATCACTCTATCTATTAAAAAATCCCGCATCAAAATCCGTTGCGTAATTTTAAAAATTTAAGCATATATAGGGACAGAGAACGCGACTTTGTTTTATACTATGTAGTGATGGGTATAGAAATGGCTGGACGCGATATATTATGCTTAGATGCACAGCTAACAAATGGAGCAAACACGTCACGCTATGGTACCCAAGAGAAAGGAAGAATAGGGAATGGACGCCTAAAAGCAAGGTCGATATAAGTCGAACTGGTCCACAGCAGATAGAGACAGAATACAATGGAGACAGCTGGAAGAGGCCTATGTCAAAAGACATGAAGGGATATTAGGTAAAGAAAAATACAGTTGAAATCGAATGATCTATTCTATTACACAACTTTAGTTTATAACCAAATTTCGGAATTGAAAGGCTTTATTATTATCGTTACGATACCAAGTTGAACACCTTTCTGTGGGGTGTTTGAACACAATATCGACTGGTTTTCATCATCTTCAAATTGAACTAATCATCTTCACCACCTTCGTCATCCTCGGCCGGCGAGACGGTGGTGTACGCTATGATGCACGCGATCTTGGTGTCGCCGTCTAGTAGGTAGACCTCGTTCTTGAAATCCCCACACTTGACTTTCTGCGGTAGATTCCTGTTGTCGAACACATAGTCTATCGCTTCTAGTAAACCCTGCAGGAAGATAACAGTTAAATTGGGAACTCCTTATTATAGACGGTTAAAAGTACAAGCTGTAATTCATAGGTTCGAATCCAAACCGTGGAATAATGAGTACGAGCTTGCGATGGAAAAAAACATTGCTTAAAACTATACGATGCAAAAATCTGTTGCTAATTCGCTGTCGAGGTGTTCTGGCTGCAGCTTTTAAAAGCCAGTAAAATTATCTAGACAAAACCATTAAAAAAAGTTTAAAAACTAAAACCCCAATACTGATAAATCACGCTCTCAAAAATATTAAACAAGAAAATAAATTTCTCTTTGTCCTAAAGATTCCGATACTATTTCTTAATTCCAAAGCCGTATATGAATATATAGAAATAACAACTTCGTACCTGATGTACTGGGCAGTTCGGAGGTGTATACCCGGCCAACTCCATCAACTTTTCAAATTCAACTCTGACGTACTGGTTGACGACACCGCAAAAGCTTTCGAAGCTATACGTGTCCGCCAATTTGTACCCGCCGTCGCACTTGGTGTATACATTTGCAGTCAACTTAAATGTACAAGAAGTTTATTAGAATTAATGGCAACTTATCCATTTAATGGTGATAAAAAAAGGTCACCCGCCGCATAGCCGCATTGCAATTGGTTCCGTAGTTTGAGCGGTCTACACAGAAATAGGTAGGTATAGACAGTTTTGTGTGCAAATGTGTTTCTGATGTCAGTTGCTGGATCAGAACTTCGGCAACTTATCCATTTAATGGTGATAAAAAAAGGTCACCCGCCGCATAGCCGCATTGCAATTGGTTCCGTAGTTTGAGCGGTCTACACAGAAATAGGTAGGTATAGACAGTTTTGTGTGCAAATGTGTTTCTGATGTCAGTTGCTGGATCAGAACTTCCGTTTTCTTACCAATGGAAACGGCATCATCATGCGATTCAGAACGTATTCGGAACTTTTTTCTGACCCTTAGGCAATTTTTTTATATTAAATTCGGAATCTACATAATACCTTTTTAAATTCGTCATAATTTTTTAAAAATAAAACACAACATGCTCCAAATGGTAGCCTCGCGAGGATATACCTGTGAACTACGAAATTATCATCTGCCAAACCGCAGTGCTACAGTCGCGGCGCGTGCATTGCAATCCAAACAGCTTGCATCCCAGCGGTGGGAAACAAGGCTATTATATTATGATCTAGTAAACAAATGTGGCATATACAATATACATACTCCAAAATCTTCAGTCAAGTCATCCGTTAGGTCACAAACAAACGTGAATCCGTCGTGGGTGCGGTTGATCTTCCTCTTGGTGATGGACAAATCGAACTTGTACTGCTCGGGGTTGTCGCACTTCTGTACACTGTCTATTTTATACGTTCCGTCGCACTAAAACACGTACATGCATTTAAAAGACGAATGAATACATATATTTAAATATATAATTCTACTGTTCGTGTTTATGTCTCTGAACTCCTGAACGGGTGGACCGATTTGAATTCTTTTTTTGTGGCGCCCTGGATGGTTTAAATTCACAAATTCAGCCCGGCATATGGCGCTGCAGTCGGCATCTAGGTTATTTATTCATCTTGAAATATCATGCAGGACAACGTCTTTCGGGTTCGCTATATATATTATATATAAATATACCACGTAATTCGTGAATTGTGCCACGTAATTGTGTCTGCCTGGATAGCTACTGTCGGCAAGCAGAAAGCCATTTTCCAAACTCCTCATGGGATGTACTGATAGCTGCCATAGAAGGTCATACTAGCTGTAGGCTTACCGTTTACCCTTTGCTTACCTTTCAGCACAATGTCACTCAATTATCACCAAATAGTCGACGCTAGTCTATCATTACTGTAAATTCGAGTCCTCTTCGTTTAATTTAACTCGTGGACATTGAAACTAGGGATCTTAGTGCTCACTCAAGCTTACTTGCGGGCGCGGGCGCGAAATATCAAATGTATGGCGTACAGTGGCATAATCTATACAAGGATTCACGTTCCTACAAATCGCACGTGCGGTCTAAGCCACGTCTACCGCGCCCGCGCCCGCGCCCGCGAGTTACCGTGAACGAGGCCTTACCACAAAAAAAAAACAAAAGATGAACAGAAGTATTTAAAATTTAATTTCACGAATCGTCGTCTTACATTGGCGTTGTCTAAATTCACAAGTAGATATAATTATCTGAACTGACAGTATTGCGTTCGAGACACCTGCTCAACTCTCGTTTAAACTATTGTGGTAAGACAGTATTCGAGTGTGTGTATCAACAAGCTGTCTTCAGAACAATTGAAAAACTCGTGAAGCTCGCTGAAATGGGTACTAATAAATGTTCTTACTACGTAATTGTTGTCTTCGCAAAGCACCGCCACCGCACCGGCGAGGACGGTCGCTAATATCGCTCTCAACATATTTTAAAACAGCTATTGGCTATCACAACTTTTGATATCTCACCTATATTGTACTGTTGCAGCAACTAACATTCCAGGTCCTCTTATTTAAATACCTGCCGCGGCGTGTCATGTAGCCGTTTTGATGATATCTATCAGGATGCAATACGAGTTTCGATATCAATGTGATATAAAAATAAAACATAAATAATGCAAGCAACATAATAATATCACGGACAATAATGTTATTGGCTTTACTATGTTTATAATAGAGTCCGATGTTCACTTATACTCGTAATGTTAAAATAACCCAGTCGAGTAGTAGAAAGAATTTGAATTATTTGGAATTTATTCGTGTACCTAGTCCTAAAACTAGATACAGTGTGCTTAGTGCGAGAAAGAAATTGGCAAAACTCACACTAGGCACTAGCTATGTGTCGTTGCCGGTTTTTCAAATAACGAAACGAAACAGTTATTGATTTTTCAATAACGTTATAATAACTATAAGATAAGATAAGATAAGATAACAACTCTTTATTGCACTCCAAGACATACAGATTTAAAAATAAAGAAATAATATATAGGTAGGTATAGGTACAATGGGCGGCCTTATTGCTACACAGCAATCTCTTCCAGGCAACCTTTGGATGGAGAGGATTAAATAAAAATAAAATTTTATCGACCGGTAGTGCATTACCTATCCAATAACTAATAAAATTAAAATACATACAGACTAATAAAATTAATCATAGAAAATAAATGCAATACAACCAAGATGAAATGACACATAAATGAAGCAGTACAATAATTTTATACATATAAGAGCCTACGATAAATATAGAAGTTTAACCTGCGCTTTAAAATGAGTCAGAGTTTGAGCACGTCTGATTTCCACTGGCAGAGAATTCCAGAGCCGGACCGCTTCCACGGAAAAGGAACTGTCGTAGAAGGTGCTGCTATGCACAGGAGTCTTTAATGCAAGATTTTCTGATGATCTAAGGTAACAGGAATTGGAGGACTGGAGAAACTCAAAGCGATCTTTGAGATACCGGGGGGAGGTGGGATTGAAAAGGACATTATAGAGTAGGGAAAGAATATGAGTATTCCGGCGAAGTCGTATAGGAAGCCATTTGAGCTGCGTGCGAAATTGAGAAATATGATCAAATTTTCGGAGACCGAAAATAAATCTGATGCAGAAGTTTTGAAGGCGCTCGAGTTTATTTAGCTGATCCTCAGTGAGGTCAAGATAGCAGACATCGGCGTAATCAAGCACAGGGAGTAAGAGTGTTTGTGCAAGGCAAACTTTAGTGGCTGTCGGAAGAAAGTTTCTCAATCGTTTTAAGGAACCAGCAGAAGCATAAAGTTTACGACTGAGAGATTACATTTGTGGTCTCCATGATAAAGTCCTGTCAAAAATGATGCCTAAATTTTTAACCTTATCGCTGAAAGGAACTACTATTCCATCAAAGACAACGGGAGACAAGGAGGACCAGTCGATCTTTGAAATTAGACGCGAGCTTCCAATGACAATAGCTTGCGTTTTGACTGGGTTAATTTTAAGGCCAAACGCTGTGCTCCAGCTAGCTATTCGATTTAAGTCGGTGTTGGTTCTGTTAATTGCAAATTGCAAATTATCAACAGAGGCCTGACAGTAAATTTGTAAATCGTCTGCATATAGATGGTAGGAAGAAGTAAGTTCATTAGAGATTGAATTTATAAAGGTGGTAAAGAGTAGAGGAGATAAAACACCGCCCTGTGGTACGCCGGCAGACGTAACGCACCAAGAAGAAAACGATTCTTCAACACGAACTCGCTGCCGGCGCCCATACAAGTAACTATGAAACCAGTCTATCACCGATGGAGAAATGTTGATAGAGCCGAGCAGGGCCAAAAGAATGTCAAAGTCCACAGTGTTAAACGCATTACTAAAATCTAGTAATGTTAGAACTGTCAGTTTACCTTCTTCCATACCCAGCCTGATATCATCAGTAATCTTGACAAGAGCTGTGGACGTACTGTGACCAGGTCGGAAGCCGGACTGACAGGGGTTAAGGATATTGTTGCAGGTAAGAAATCTGCTCAACTGACCGTTGACCAGACGTTCTAAGACCTTGGACAGAAAGGGAAGAATGGATATAGGACGATAATCGGAAAAAGAAACAGGATTACGTTTTTTTGGGAGTGGAATAATCTGAGCCTCCTTCCATAAGGAAGGGACGGATGCTTTGGAAATGGAGTTGTTAAGGACTTGGCAAATGATAGGGGTGATTTCATCCAAAATTGGGACAATCATATTTCGACTTATATTGTCGCCGCCCACTGCGTTCGATGAAATGGATAGGATACTCTTTTCAACATCACAAGCGGAGAATTGACTAAATAAGAAGGGAGCAAAGTCGGGGATTGGACGAGTTCGAAGGAAATTCAATGTATTCATTTTGTCATTCAAATCAATATCGGATGACGAAGAAAAATGTAGATTGATAGAATCAATATCAAGGTCATCAGGTACTAAATCTTTAGATTTACCAACCCCCAGAGTTCTGAGAAATTTCCACACCTTAGCTGGATCTTGATTATCGACAGAATCATGTATATGGCGACGTTGTGAATCCCTACACACTCTATTGCAGCGATTTCGGGCTTTTAAATATTTTTCTTTATTAAAATCGTTAGGATTGAGTTTAAATTTATATTTGGCAACATTCTTTTTGTGTTTAAGGGCCTTAATATCGTCGGTCAACCAGGGAGCAGGGACATGTTTTATTTTAATGGCTCGAATCGGCGCGTGTTTATCATAAAGTTGAGTCAAAATGGAGTTAAATATGGCGATTTGGTCATCAATAGATTGTGCGCTCAGTACAGGACACCAATCAATGTTGCGAACATCTGCACGTAAATTTTCAACATTCATTCCACCAAAGTTGCGCTGCATCAGAATTTTAGGCTTAGCTTTTGGAGGACGTATTTTGTAGGATAGAAAAAGGAGGTCATGATACGAGAAAGCATCCGCCGTACATTGACCGTGTCTAACAACATGCTGAAGTGAAGAGACAATGATGACATCCAAGAGAGAAGGAGTCGAATTCGGAAAGTGGTGAGTGGCAGAAAGAGGCAAGAAATGCATATTGTTGGCCTTGATGGTAGAATCGAAGGTGGAGGACCGAAAATCTTTTTTGATGAGACAGGTGTTGAAATCGCCCATAATAATAGAGTGAGGGTAGGAAGGAATAAAATCCTCCAGAATCTTTTCAAAGGACTGAAAGAAATTAATGTGAAGAGAAGGGCTATAGTACACTCCGAGTAGCACCTTGGTGTGGGATAAAGTAACTTCAATAAAAAGATGCTCGCCAGCACTAGCGGGCGGTGGCTGTGCAGACACACTTAAAATCGAGAAAGGAATTTGAGAGCGTAAGTAGATGGCTACACCGCCGCCACCACCACTAGTGCGGTCATTCCGGATCAGGTGAAAACCAGGAAGAGTATAAGAAGAGGAAGGGAGACAGGGCTTTAACCAAGATTCGGAGACAAGTATGGCATGAAGATTTGGAAGGTCAAAAGACACCTGCATATCTGAGAAATGTGCCGGAATACTCTGGGCATTTATGTGAATAACGTTGAAAGTCCTAGGATCATCAGAAAATTGAGCAGCTAACGAGTCAGATAACGTTGGAATGCTGCTAAAGCTAACATCAGGATCGTCACTACTCGAGTAATTTGAAGAGGCAGAAAAAAAGCTATCATCACTATCGCTGTTGCTACCGATTTGAAGCATACTCTTGTGTAGGTATGTATAAATTATAGCACTTAAATAAAATATAATTGTATGATATTAGTTAGATTAAGGTAACCCTAATAAAGTTGGTTTATAAATTAAAAGTTATAGGAAGCCTCTGTAGTAGGCAACCAATAATACTAATGTCCACTCCATCTGCCAGCTGTGAACAATAAGCTATACACAAGCTCTTAACTTAACTTGAAACAACAAACTATACTATACTAATGAAAAAACAATATTTAAAGTAGAACATAATATAGTTTCCGAATACATTCGTAGTTAGCACAATAATTGAAACAAGAAAAGTAAAATAACATTTTAACTGGCGAATACAATAAACATTTTGTAGTTAGGCCAATTCCAAAGACATTCAGTACAGTTCGTTCGAAAACTTCAATCTTTTGATGACTGAAAATTAAATAAACGGTACGTCAAAATATGATTGACATATGACATTTGTAGTTGTCGTTGACAGAAGTCGACAAGTAAAAGTTTTTTTTTTTTGTTTTAGTTATGGCTTCGCACGGTTTGTGCATATAGCCAGTGTCAAGTATTTTATTAACTAAGTATTTCTTATATTCACATTAAGAAAGTCACAGCAATATAGCAATCGAGGTCAAGTAGTCAAGTCAATTATTTACATCGTCAAAGTCACGATTCAGTAAAGTAGTGGATGCTTTACTGAAACTTCCTGGGAGTTTTGGAGAAAATGCGAAATGACACGCTTTTTGAGTTTATATCATTCGCCTACACGTGCACGTTAACGAACACTTAATGATTAATATTCCACCAATATTACACATTAACACTCGAAGAAACACAAGTTTGAGAAAATAATATAAAACCAACAACGTCTCACTATCGGATTCCCGCCAAAACTCCAAGTAAAAGTTCAAACAAATAAAAAAACTAAAACTGACTTCAAAACAAATAAATACTGGCGAAACTACTGAAATTTGTGGGTACAAACTACGGATGTGAGAGAAAAACAATGTAAATAGTGCACTGTGTGTGACTGTGATCGGTTAGACTAACACAAAATCTACATTACTTCTTGGTGGCTGCTACTCGTCTTACTCTCGGAGCAGCGGTTTCCTTGGTGCTGGACGCAGGCTTCGAAGTCGCAGAACTCGCAGGGGTCTTAGGAGATATCTTCTCGAGCTCCCCCAGACTACAGATACGGTGCCGACGGCCGTCGGGCCCGAGTATATGAATATTGCCATCCCGAGTCCAACATTGCTTAACACCGAAAGTCTGCCTGGCAGCCATGAAGGTCTCGTGCCTGTGTTTTGTGAGAAACTCAGACAGAGAGACGCCAGTGCCTTTGAGATTAGTCTTGCAAAACCACATCTTATCTCGAATGGATAAGTCGCGCAGTTTCACAAGGATGGCCCTGGGTTTGTCAGCACTTGAAGAGCGCCCCATCCTGTGGCATCGCCCAATGCTGTCTGTAGAAAAATCAGGGATCTTCAGAAATTTCTTGACTGCCGTTACAATTTCTGCAGCTGTGTCCTCCTTCTCTTCGGGCACTATCTATTTCCAATAACTGTCTATTTTTACAACTTCGTTATTTTGCCTACTTAAAAAGGTAAGCAACTTCAATGACGTTATACATCGTGTGTTTTGAGAGCGATGTGACATAACATAGTTTGTATTCGCTACAAAACGAGTGATGGTTGTGAAAACACCGTTTACACCGCCCAGAACTTTGGCTTAGCAGTTATGACGCTAACTTCAATGACGTTAATCGTTATACATCGCGTGTTTTGAGAGCGTTGTGAGATAACTACGGTTTGCATTCCCTACAAAACGAGTGATGGTTGTGAAACCGCACCGTTTCCGTCCACCACCAAGCGTTATTAAAATAGATAGTTTTGGTCTGTTAGGATAACGAGTTATCGTTGTCATGTTGAATAGATTTATGAATGAATATGATTTATGAATAGTTATATGTATAACTATCTATGCTAAATAACGCCCATAACTACAGTAGGCACACTGATGTTTCGATGAAATACAAAAAGCCCCGAAGGGTGGGTGTGAGCTGGTGGAAAAAGGGTGTTAAAGGGGAGGGTATTTGAGATAAGAGTAACACTTACATCTACGAAATTAAACAACATCAGACTTCCTACAGCTTTTGTCCTACTAATATTTAACGTTCCATTAACTCTTGGGGTTAAAATCTAAAACTATCTACAATTTATTTACTCTACATCACGCATCATCTGCCGCACACGCTATGCATGTCAGAATTCCATAAGCGGCCTGACGGACCGTGTCAGCAAGGCCGCCGCTACGTCATTCGACCAACCACATTTACAACAAAACACACTTTTAATAAAGCTCGGGTCAAATCTGTGCATTAAATGTCTGTTGGAAATTGTAACTGGGTAAGTTAAAATAATTTACATCCACATACAGTAGTACCCAACTGATAAGGCGCATCGTGAATTTTCGTTCGCGCAGAAAAGAAAGTATGGTCCGAAGATTAACGAAAGAATGCTTAAAACTTACAATCAACCTAAGATCACTATTATAAGGTTCATAATACACTGCAGCTGTTAGTTCCATCTCACTCTAAGCTCGCTAAGATGGCGGCGGCTGCCGACCAATAGCGGTCAATAGCATTTCCCGCGCTTTGAAAATTCATCTTCTGCGCAGGTACATCGGTAAGCCATATCAGTTGGGTACTACTGTACCTACTCTTAAAAGCCATCACAGGCTTTTTTTCGGGCTCTAAATAGAAATCTCCCTAACTACTGAGCGGATTATGATTACCTCACAATTTTTAGGCAAGGCATTTCATATCCACTGGTGGCTATACCTAGGGCTGCATTTCCCATTGCTAATAATTATGCAATGTAAATCTTCTGTGTACTTTAAGATTTTCTGTGAAGCTGGGTTTTTATTCTTTCTCAGTATATATATATTATTATAAGAAAACACCACGATATTACCAATTATTTATTATTTTGACAATACAGCGTTGAACTCCAAGGCAAGTTCTTAATCTGCAATCGTCTTCATCACCTTTTTCATCAACGCTGTGTTTTAATAGATAGTTATATTCTTATATTTTTACTATTTTTCTTCTTCTTATTCTTCTTCTTATTCTTCTTCTTCTTCTTCCTCCTCATCCTCCACCGGCGTCACGGTTGTGTACACTAGCATACACCCGACCTTGGTATCTCCTTCTAGAATGTAGATCTCGTTCTTGAACTGCCCACACTTGGACTGCTTCGGCAGATTGTCTTTTTCGATCACGTAGTCTTTCACCTCCAACAAACCCTGCCCAAATAGACCGCATCGTCGCTTAACATCGGGTAATATATAGCTGTTATTCTAGGAATTTGTCATATCAAAATTGACGATGTGAAAGTTATCGAAAGTTGTCGATTTGGTAAGTTGTTATCACCCTGAGGGTATTAAAAAACATTAACATTTGAATTAAGATTCTCTTTCCCCCAACGGGTGACGTCAGATATTAGGTTTATATAATTTTTCTTGTTTTTCTTTTGCCCCTGAGACGTAGGATTTGAAATCTCTTATTGTCCAGTTATATTTTCACACAGATGACAAATGTGTACCTTTGAAACGTATGTTTATATTAATATTGCGCTAGGACTTCACACGGCGATGTTTGGTGAACGTTTCCGAAGTGGAATAGGGACACAGCTATCATTTTGCGTAGCTGCGTCTCTTTCTATTACCCAAACACGTGAAGATGCAACGCCATATGGAGTGCTGCCGTAGAAAAAAATACCTTCATACCTTCTTTATTGGGCAATTAGGAGGCATATAACCGGCATCAAACAGCATCCTCTCAAATTCCACTTTCACGAATTGGTTGATCACGCCGCATAAACTCGAGTATTCAAAAGTGTCCGTCAATTTGTAGCCACCGTCGCACTTGCTGTATACATTTGATGTCATCTAAAAAATATATTAACATAATTACAATGAATCCTATGTCTTGAAGACTACAAAGGCATGCGTGCATGTCATCCTTCCACAGCTGCGCGCGGTGTGCATTGACTAAAATCCCAGAATCCCAGCATGAGAAAAAAGTAATGATGATATGATAAATGCAGCTAAACATGTACATACTCCGAATTCGTAAGAGAACTCTTCTACCAGGTCACAAAGCAAAGTGAATGCGTCGTGGGTGCGGTTGATTTTCCTCTTCGTGATGGCCAAATCGAACTTGTATTGATCGGGGTCGTCGCACTTCTGTATACTGTCTATCTTATACTTTCCATCGCACTGAAACAAGTACAATCAGAAACTATAGCACTCTTCATTGTAGGTCGAAAATAAAATAGATAATGTAAAATCACAATAAAAACATGATGAAAAAATAAATCAATTTATATTCTTGTATCAATTATCGCGGCTGCGCGAATAATTTTTAAATGAATTTATTTCGGATATCTAATAGGTACCAATAAACGAGCATTTGTAGTTACTAGTATAATAAAGGTTATGTAATATGGTTTTGAAATAACTTTCTTGAATGACGGGGATTGCAGCCGTAGTGGTGGTTAGAGGAGCTTCTGGACACTAGTTTCCAACTGGGTAGCTATAACCGTCAAGCAAAAAATCTGTCGCTACATTCAGAGTTCTTGTCGGTGTCTAGACAGCGGACCTTGAACGCTATTCCCAGAAGCTTAGCGACTAATTCATTGTCTCCTAACCAAATAAAAACTAGTCAGTACACCACATCAAAAGCTGGATGTTCAAATAAATCAGAAGCTCGGTGAACTAGATAGGTATAGAAATAGTCTTACTACGTAATTGTTCTCCTCGCAAATCACCGCCACCGCACCAGCCAGGACGGTAGCTAGGATCGCCCTCAACATTTTTCTATTAGTCGATTCGACCACGGCCATTATCACACCTGTAACGGTTACCTGTAAATAGGTTGTAATAACAACATTTCAGGCCCACTTATTTAAATACGTGCCGCGGCGTGTACTCGTAATTAACTCGTGATACCATCAGATGCCCTGTCAGTTCGAGAGGTATGCGATAAAATGACAATAGGCACGGTAAAAGCTACATGGTCGCGTACCACAATGACCTTGGCTTGTGAAGGTATAACAGTCCGTATACACGAACTGCACCTGTCGTAGGAAACAGCTGACGATGGTTACCGTACTTCTTCGATGTTGACTGTGGACGGCAGCCGTGGAAGCTGGCAACCTGACGCTCGTGTAGAAGGACCCTTAAAAGCCAGCCAGTACCTAAATAGTTATATTAAAGTGTGGCATTATTACACACTACGGTACGTGTGCTTTATTACCAAAATAGTTGCTCAGTTTGGACCAAGATGTAAATATGTACATTAATGTGTTTATATTTATTTTTATTATTTAATCAGCGACAAAGGGTGGACACTGCATATAAACGTCTGAATCGGGCAAAAGATGCGAAGTTGTATGGAAAGCAATAGCGACGTCCGCGTTGATACTGCGTTGGTACTCAATAGGTCACCCAGCAGGTTCAAAATGTTATAAAAATCCCGATCGTGTATCACGCTTTTATTTACAAATAGAGAGAATGCCCCTCTCGTTCTCCCTTTCCCTATCCCTCCTTCTAGGGTATCATTAGGTATTCTATGCCAGCGACCAGCCTTGGCGTCGGCGTGTCTGTC
The DNA here is from genome assembly GCA_905147375.1 of Hylaea fasciaria. NCBI lineage: Eukaryota > Metazoa > Arthropoda > Insecta > Lepidoptera > Geometridae > Hylaea > Hylaea fasciaria. The sequence continues at coordinate 7,563,074 of LR990211.1, read as the reverse complement.
TACCAAAGACCAACTATGAATATTATCCAAAGATATTTGACTACGTCAATGCTATCTACGAGGGTGAATCAAAAAATTCTTGGAATCAATATTAAAAAATGCAAAGATTTAAATAATAATATTTTATTTTTCTACATAATCTCCCTCCAATGCAATGCATTTAGAATAACGCGTTTCTAACTTCCTTATTCCTTGTGAAAAAAAATTATTTTCTTGACTCTCGAAAAAGTCCTCTACGGCAGCTATAACCGCGTCATTATCGTGAAATTTTGTTCCACGAATTTCCTCTTTTAATTTTGGAAATAAGTGAAAATCACTTGGGGCTAAGTCCGGAGAATATGGTGGGTGGTCAAGGAGATTGAAGCCAGCACAGCGGATTGCGTTGAGCGCAACTTCCGATCGATGAGCAGGAGCGTTATCTTGAAGGAACAACACGCCCAACGACAGTTTTCCACGACGTTTTTCTTTAATCGCTTCACGCACTTTCGGGATTAAATTTGCATAATAGGGTCCAGTAATCGTCTGGCCTTTTGGCATGTAATCAATAAAAAGGATTCCTTCACTATCCCAGAACACAGAGGCCATAACTTTGCCAGCGGTAGGAGCAACTCGAAATTTCTTAATGGATGGAGAGGATGGTCGTTTCCAAGACATGCTTTGTCTTTTAGTTTCAGGATCAAAATGGTGGACCCACGTTTCATCCATGGTGACAAGACGACGGCAAAAATTATCCGAATCACGCTGGAACATTTCGAGATTACGCTTGGAAATTTCCAAACGTCGCTTTTTGTTTTCGTCGGTTAACATTCGTGGCACCCATCTTGCAGACACTTTTTTGAACCCCAGTGAATCAATTAAAATGGATTGAACGCTACCAAAAGATATCTTTAGGATCTCAGCTATATGTTTTATAGTCATTCTTCTGTCTTCCAAAACCAGATTCTCAACCTTTTTGACATTTTCTTCTGTAACGGAGGTTGAAGGCCGCCCAGAACGCGGGTCATCTTTACAGCTTGATCTACCTCTTTTAAATTCAGCCACCCAGTACGCAACCGTAGAATAGGGTACAGCATCACCCCCTAATGTCTGCTGAATGTCCAAAAAAATTTCCTTCGTAGACATTTTTTTCAAACTGAGATATTTTATCACCGCACGTAACTCACTTTTATCCATAATTTTGACTTTTTAGCAACTCGTTGCACAAAAAAATTTATTACATGCGAACGAACTGACAAAAACAAGTGACAGTCTGCATAAATATAGTGTGATAGACACTCTTTAATTTGAATATCGAACTTGATCCAAAAAGGTTTCATATATATGCACTTCTAAGAACTTTTTGATTCACCCTCGTACAATAAGCATCGATGTACCTACTACCCAAAAGGATAGAGTACTGCGAAAAATGTATAAGTATGAAAAGTAACTTTATTTTTATGGCATTTAAGTCTACGCGCTTCTCACAGAGGCTAATCCGAGCCGAGAAGGATAGCTACAACAGGGCTGTTTGTCCTTGTCGTTTCATCTTGCCAGCCTTAAAAAATGGTGGTGATAAAATTTTTGATAAAAATATATTTTCAATTCGCGTTTATTTGAATGCTTCTATGACCAGTTTTAGTTAACATTGTTATTTAATATCCTCTGTGTTATATTTTTTTTCTACTGGCATTTCTTTTATTGAGTCACGGCTGCTACATGCGTTGGGTAAAAATAAAAATTGAAGCTCTGTTGTGGCCATCCTTGTCGACACGTTTTATTTTCGCAGTACCTACTCAATTCTTTTGGGTAGTACATTCATGACAATAGGTTATTACTACTCGGCTAAACGTCAATCAGACAGTTTATAAAACAGCGCTGTTCGCGATGGTTTTTACAACTTTGCTGCGACACATCACATAATTTTATATAAAAGCTAAGGCTTTCTCATGTCTATATTCATGTATCTAAAAAAATATTAAGCAGCTGTTTGGTTTCCTTGTAAAATAAAATTAAAGTCTCTTCACCCCACGGTTCTACCTCCGGTTTTTTTATTATTAGGAAAAGTAAGAATTTCCCTCTACAAGGTGTAACAGCAAGGTGTAGTAATACTGAAACTACGCATACATATTTCGAAGTAATATTGGAGGTACTATAAATCTGTAAGTAGTTACGGTAATGAATTAATACACGTCAAAGTTTACTGCAAAACTAACCATCGTTCAACCCTAGTTATCAGCTGGGCAATGTCAGTAAACTTGAGGCATAAACTAACATGTACAGTAGTACCCAACTTATATGGTGCGTCGTGAATCTTCGTTCGCGCAGAAAACAAAGTATGGTCCGAAGATTAACGAAAGAATGCTTAAAACTTACAATCAACCTAAGATCACTATTATAAGGTATGTATTATGAACCTTATAATAGTGATCTTAGGTTGATTGTAAGTTTTAAGCATTCTTTCGTTAATCTTCGGACCATACTTTATTTTCTGCGCGAACGAAGATTCACGACGCACCATATAAGTTGGGTAAGACTACGCTTTGTTACACCTCTAGCCGGCGGCATTACTCAAACAAAACTAGGCCCGCCGTCAAATCCGTCAATACAAAATTCGTAAAAGTACTAAGGGTTCCGTTTGTTTTTTAAATAATGTTTTTTACCAATTTGTACCAACCCGGACAGATGCAACCTGACAAAAGTATTTCTTGGCGGCTGAGTGATATCTGCTCCGTGTAATGTACCTACCAAAATTCTATTCTAAGGCGGTAAGTATCTGAAATGAATTTTAGAGGCTTTCAAATTTGTTACAATACTGAACCCTAAAATATTGTCGGCAAATTCAAAGAGCGCGGCGCACTTTGCGGCAGAAATAATTCAATGCCAGTGACCGGCGTAACGTGACGTCATCCGTATCATGTTAGGGTTGTAATATTTAGTTATTTTGTCAATTTGAGTGAAAAAATCAATTACCGATTTCAGGTTTTAGTACCCTGGCAAATGATTCATCACCAGGTACACATACCCACATTTCAATATTACTACACCTTGCCGATACACCCTGTATATAAAGTAGCCTATTAAGTCACTCCCCCTCTTAACACTTTATTTACGAATTTCGACAAATAACGTCTAGCAACCAATAAAACTATTAAGACGGTTTTGCATTAAAATTTATTATATTACGAGTAATGGATTCAACTGCTTACCAAACGTGCAGTCAATATGGGTGAGTTTTACGTTCCTGTAAAATTTGCCATTTAAAAGTAACGGTATACGTCTTGTATTGCGCAGAACCGACAACTTGGTAGCTTCGGGCAAAGGAAATAATACAACTTACGAAAATAAAGAAATACAATGAGCAAAAACCAACGATATAATTATTTTGTTCAAACCAATACATTAAATAACCATTGAACATAGACACCAATACGATTAATTATGGCTGGAAAGCGAAGTCAGCAATATTTGAATTTAACGCCACCTATCGGCTCGATATGTGCAGGATTCTAACTCACTACAAAATTGCAACCTAGTCCTCATTATGAGCCCATAATTCTTCGAAAACAAAGTCGATTTTAAGGCAGCCGACGTTCTCCCCGCCACTGCTTTTCAAATACGCGTTCGACTGGAACCTGCCACACATCCCCTGCTCGGGAAACTCCCTGTTGTCAATGAAGATGCCATTCGCTATGTGGTGCCCCTAAAAATGGAAAAAGAACACCTGTTTACCAAATAATGGGTAAACGTTTACCGTCTTACCACATTAGTTTAAACAAGAGTCGAACATAGGCAACCGACTTTTAACACTCGCGTTGTCTAACGGCCAAAATTAATAATCAATCCAATCCAAATTTTGCTATCTGGGGTTGATATCACAATGCATTTTTAGAGTCAAACGTGCCAATAACCGATCCGTGGATTGGTTTATAAAGGCACGCAGATTGGAAATCGATCGAACGATAGGCAGCAATCAAAGATAGTTTTCAATCTTGGATAGGAGATACAATATTAATTACGGCTGTAAGTCAATCCTGTCATTAATGATATTTTTTCTTCTGAATTTGTTATATTGAGTTAGACAATGCGATTGTTCGGTAATTCCCTCATTATAATACACACACACACACACACGACTCTAGTTTCGAAGACTAATCGCCGCGGAGTATCTCACATTACATTGAGTCGTAAAATGGAGACTCGCACACTACGAGCCGGCACATTACGCGTTCGCGACAATTGTCTCGCACTACGCGACATCGCTTAGTGTGAGTTTTGTGACTGACTGACTATCTGACTGACTGACCATCTAGTGACTGACTGACTGACGCTAGATGGCGCTGCTCTTATTCCATACAATTTCAAGTTTACGCTAAACGGACCGAGCGCGTAAATAAATTGTCAAAACTCACACTAGGCACACTGGTCGCCCGCACGTCACCTCTCCTACTAATGACGACGATGAATAATTATACTAATAAATATAAATAACTAGCTGATCGGACAGACATTGTCCTGTTATTGTAATTTTTCCTGTCAAAAAAGTTACATTACAAAAGTTAATGTGGTCGTGAAGTTTCCTCTATTTGTCTAATGTTCGGCGTAAGTTAATTTTTTTTTCTTTCATAAGAACCTTCTCCCGACAATAACAAACAGCAAAAAAAGAATTAGCAAAATTGGTCCCGCAGTTCACGCGTGATGACGTGACCAAGGGAAATTGTGATTAATTTTTATATAAGTATACAAGATGGTAACAAAAATGAACAATAAATACCGCTGGTAGGGGACAGTCTTGCTCAAGCCCGGCGTTAGCGAGTGCTTTCTGCATGTTATCCTTGGCGTACTCATTGATGGAGTCGCAGAAGCTTGGGCCTTCGACAATCTGCACCAGCTTGCAGCCGCCGTCACCCTTAATGTACACTTCTGCGTAATACTGAAATAAAAGGTGTTGGAATAACATTTTTTCCCGGTGTCTACGCGAAATTTCAGAATCGTTTTTGTGCTCTAAAAATTCCAGACGTTATTCTTAGTCGTAAACATGGCACCTACTCTTTTGAATCGCTGTATTCTTTTGATAGGTATAATTTAAATTGAGATCTTAAATAGGTTTAAAAACCAAAACATTTGTTTCGTTTTTTTGTTTACGTTGTTTATTAATTTAACATGGGACGATAAGCTCTATAATAATACAAGTATATAGCTCACCCCAAAGTCCTCCCTGTTAATTTCCCCTGGAAATTTCAGATCGATGTCGTAGCCGTCGTGCGTGCGGTTTGGTTTCTTCCTTTTGATGTTGAATTGGTATGGGTATTGGTCGGGATTTTCGCAATTTTCTATGTTCTCCACTTTCCATGTGCCCTTGCCCTGGTGGGTTTATCGCAATTATTTTTACGCGTCCTAGTCGATCGATATACGATAGGTAATCGACATTATGACGACACATTGCGAGAATGTTATAAAATCTTCGTTATCGTTATCTAGACCTACTTTAAAAAAACACTACTTTAAAAAAAGTCGTGTAATAAAGTATGTAGTGAAGGAATTTTAAAGTGAATTATAGTCCAATGCCTGGTTTGTAAACTCCTCAATAAGTATATCATGTGTGTTTCTTTTTGGCACTAAACCAATTAGAATGTCAGCGATACACTTAACGATTCGTCGAAGTTTCGATTCGTCGAAGTTAAATGAGGTTCATATACTGGGCATAAGAGACTTAAAATAATGCAATGATTCAAAAGTGGTGTCACTCTGCACTGTGTTCGTTTGTTTTTGCTGAAAAATGTGAATCAGATGCTATATTAGATGAATATTTGCCATGCTGTTTCCATTTTTTTGGTAACTTCAAAGTCAAATATAATATAATAAATCCAAAAAAAAGCTTTTCCTAAAAAAAACTGTTAGACTACATAAGCATGGCATGACATACTTACAATCAGTTTATTAAAACTCCGAACATGTCTACACCTACCGCCATAATTATAAACACAAAATTAAATATAATATTATGGTTCCACATGATTATGGGTGTCTGGTCCACTCTCCACTCGCGACACGGCATAAATACGTTTTCCTCGTGTCATCCGGATGCTAGTTCCGATAATATCAATAATATGTTGTAATTGTGGTGGCTTGTTTGTTTTGAAATGCAACAATTATCATGATGAACCATATCGTGACAGTTCACGGCATAATAATGCTAATTGGTATGCCGAATCATTGACCTTCTGATTAGAATCGCCTGTCAATAGTTTGTTCACCGTCCACCAGGGCATAAGTTCAAACACTCTTATTCAGCAATCAAGGTGTCAATTCTCGTAATTACACAAAAAGTTGAACGAAAGTTGACCGAAATGTGATTGGATTATGACTAGACTGAGAATTGGTATTCTGCTCCCATAAATTCACAAAATTCCCAAAACTTCATCTCGGTATAATCAACTTGCGATCTAGTTACAGTTAAGTCAACCCATTGTCTATGACATGTAACTTCAACTCATTTTTGTTACTAGAATACCATTTTAGCGTTCGGTTACATTACGATATCATTTCGATCAAGCGAACGTTAAATGTCACTTTTCAAGTTAAGAGAATACCATTTTTAGACTTTAATGAGATTATAAGTTGAGCGGAACTAGATTTTGAATATGTTCAAAATCTAGTTATTTAATAATTTAATATGTTAAATTACCAGAATTGCCCTACTTCTTATTGTTATTCCACACAATATTTGAAAGTCCGACAAAGAGTTTAATGTTAGTCTTATATTATAACCTATTTATTGTATATTGCAGTAATTTTCGGTGTGCATTTACAGAAATAAGACGATAATATTTGTTGGAAATAAATGTAGAAGAGAAACACCTTCTTAAAATTTGAGGATCGATTAAACCAGTACTTCCAAACCGCTTCTTAATAAGCACATGTACGCATAGCTTCGATCCTACTACACCGTGCTTCTGGCTAACAAGTCTCAAGTATACAGGGTGTATCGGCAAGGTGTAGTAATATTGAAATGTGGGTATGTGTACCTGGTGATGAATCATTTGCCAGGGTACTATAACCTGAAATCGATTATCGATTTTTTCACTCAAATTGACAAAATAACTAAATATTACAACCCTAACATGATACGGATGACGTCACGTTACGCGGGTCACTGGCATTGAATTTTTCCTGCCGCAAAGTGCGCCGCGCTCTTTGAATTTGCCGACAACATTTTAGGGTTCAGTATTGTAACAAAGTTGAAAGCCTCTAAAATTCATTTCAGATACTTACCGCCTTAGAATATAATTTTGGTAGGTACATTACACGGAGCAGATATCACTCAGCCGCCAAGAAATACTTTTGTCAGGTTGCATCTGTCCGGGTTACAAATTGGTAAAATACATTATTTAAAAAACAAACGGAACCCTTAGTACTTTTACGAATTTTGTATTGACGGATTTGACGGCGGGCCTAGTTTTGTTTGAGTAATGCCGCCGGCTAGAGGTGTAAAAGTAACGAAACAAAGCGTACAGTCTTACCCAACTTATATGGTGCGTCGTGAATCTTCGTTCGCGCAGAAAATAAAGTATGGTCCGAAGATTAACGAAAGAATGCTTAAAACTTACAATCAACCTAAGATCACTATTATAAGGTTCATAATACACTGCAGCTGTCAACTTTTGTTTGACTTGTAAAAGTGCGATTTAATTGCCTATTTACAATAAATGCTTTGACTTTGACTTTGACTTTGAACTGCTCAAGTGTTCCGCATACGGTCAGCCGAAAATTAACTCGAGAAGAATGCAGCCGATGTTCTCCCGGTCGCTGTCTTGCAAATAAACTATCGTTTTGAACCTGCCATACATACCCTCCTCGGGAAGCTCGTCGTAGTCAAATGAGACGTCATTCACTGTGTGGTATCCCTAGGGGTACCAGGGATCGATCCCTAGGGGTAATTCTGCGCGAACGAAGATTCACGACGCGCCATATAAGTTGGGTACTACTGTAATTAACGAAAAGTGCTCGATCACGCTTACTCGCGGGCGCGGGCGCGAAATATCAAACATAGTATGGCGTACTATACGAGTACAAGTGATCACGCACGATTATCGCACGTGCGGTCTATGCCACGTCTACCGCGCCCGCGTCCGCCCCCGCGATTTACCATGAACGAGCACTTAATCATCGGTGCAGGGTCGAACATCGGGCCCCGTATAGTTGGATTCGAAAACACACTAGTTACACCGCTCGGCCACCATCTCGCAATAAATAGTGATATCAGTTGATGAACAGGCAAAGGATGTTGTAGCTCACCCCAAAGTCCTCCCTGTTCAAGACCGTCGGTAATGTCGCCTCGATGTCGAAGCCGTCGTGCGTACGGTTTAGCTTCTTCTTTTTGATGGTGAAATTGAATTTGTATTGGTCGGGGTCTTCGCATTTTTGTACATGCTCCACCTTCCATTTGCCTTTGGTCTGTTGGATTTATCCCGATTTGTAAGATGCGTTGCGACGTGACTGCCACAGTGCGTGAATTTCATAAAAGCTCTTGAAAGTATGCACATTAGTACCAACAAGGACCTTGGATACCAAAATAGGTTGCTGAATAAGGTTGCATTCAAAATTACTAAACTGTCTGTTTTTGTATAATTTAAGAACCATTCGAACGATTGCATGGCATTTCCACTTAGCTTAGAATCCAAGCTATCAAACAGTGGAAACACCATTAGCATATAGCTTCTTAGAATCAATATTCTAAGCCTTTAAAATTGATTCTTAGAATGTATTATGCTACCGGAATTTGGTGGCAAACTGTCTGTGACGTTTTGACACACAACCATCGTCATTTATCTCAGCCACGACCTAACGTAAGCATGCCATTTAAACATTGGTTTTACTTACAATCAGCTTGTTAAACTCGCCGTTCACTTCTACACCCCACGCCATTATAGTACACACAAAAACGATATCTCTCCACATGTTAAATCTTCCACACCGCTCGCCGCAAAGCATAAATAGGGTCAAACTTCTCGTGTTGCCCCGATGTTACAGAGATAGTATCAATACGACCTAATTGCGGTGTCCCATTGTCTGAATCGGAACCACAGATTATAGGATACCAGTATAGGACAGTCGGAATGTCGTCAATTATCATGTTGAACCTCAGATTATTCATCAAATAGATATGACATTTAATTCAAGATCCGGGGAAGAAAAGAGACAAGTGTATACAAATAGGCAAAGGAGTAAGTAGGATAGTACGATGATGTTTTGTCTTTGTCGGCATACGAACTAATTTATTGCTGTGCTGTAGAGGCAAACCAATAGGTAATAGGTAGGTACTTATACTAAAAACAGTGAGTATTTAACGAGTAGTCACTCGCATTTATTTTCATATAAAAAAATAATCAACTCAATATTTTAAATCCAATTTGTATAGCATCAAACATTCTATAGACTATAGCGCCGCAACCAACTTGTTAAATTTAGTCTTGTTGACAAACGCATTCATACATACCCATCCAGTTACAATGAATATTTAGCCTGTTGATTGCAGAAAATACGTAGGTACGCCGTAACCCCGCTACGGTGAGCTATAAAGACACACTTTTCGAGCATGAGAGATGAAAATTACATTGGTTAGGATTATACTTACTCGCTGTAGGTACAGATTTCGATGCCACCACCAAAAACGTCGAAGCAAGAAATCGTGAGGAAACCGGCTTATTGAGAACCCTCAAATTCAAGGGTGTGTGACATCTTTGCAAACCCTTACTGGGCCTGTTGGTGGATAAGAGTCCATTCACTTTCTGAGAGACCACGTAACTTTCTAGCTAGAGAGTCTAGACAGGCGGCAAATGCTTCGAAGGACTTCGAATCTACCTTGTTGGCAAGGCTGGTGGGGTGTTAAAGTCTGACCTGGCCAGCTACCGCCCTCAAGTAGAAAATCTGTCGCCTATAAGTACCTATCGGGGTAATCCGGAAATCCGGTGATCCGGTCCTTAAGAGCCAGCCTCATTCTAAGCTGAACTTGTTTACCAAATTCGACCAATTGACCACTTATGATAGCCAATAACGTATAAACAAAAAGACTTGTCCACTTCGGCAACGTCCATTGATCTTCAAAAATAGGCTGTTTAACATGCAGGAACACGTAAATCCGTCAGTAACACCGACGAAAGTCGCATTAATTGCTATTCAATTATTTGGTAGTGCGTGGCGCATGACTAATCAATTGCGGCAAGGTTAATCAAGAAATTGCGCAGCGGGTTATTGTATCAAAGGCGGATGAAACTTGGAAATGGTTTTGGATCAAAACTTTCCAAACTCCGCCGTATTAAATAGATGGCCAAGTTAAGTTTATGTATTGTAAATTGAATCTGGGGGCACGGCAGTGCCCCCGCCAAGTCGAGCAAAACAAAAGGCACGGCCGTACTATCCTTTTCTCGAAGCGATTCGGGCCATTTTCGGCCCCCTGTAACTTCGTTATGGATAAAACTAGAAACCTACATTTTTAGTGACCAAGAGGGCATCACGTCTACAGATAATAGTCCAAATTACATTAAATTTGAACCAGTAGTTTAAGAATTATTGCAAGTCAAAGTTCCTTAATTTGCTGCCCACTGACTGACTGACTGACTGACTCACCGATCATCAAAATTCTAAGGTACTTCTAGACGTCCCATAAGTTTCAAATTTTGAATATACCTATTGTTTAGCCTATAAACCATGGAAAAATTCCGACATTCCATAATTTTCATCCCGTTTTCTAGATATATAATCTGCATAAATAACTTTGTAATCCCATATAAATCCCATTAAATTGTATGTGTTTACAAAGTTACTTTTACAGTTCATAATTTGACTTCATTGAAATTGAATGAAATGGGTAGCAGGGGTTAAAAATGAGAAATGGCTTCGAGAAATTCGACAGTTGAGCGCTTTTTAAAAACTTCCACGATAGGTTCACCTACCGCAGATAGAGAGATGCAAATCCCTATATTATACCTACCTACACTTATATACGTCGAACAAATTCGTTACCTAGGTATATTAAAATAGGTACCTAGGTACCTTATACCTAATACGCATCTGTGGAGACGCAAAGACACTCGTTCATGATAATCTATGAGCATGACCTATGTGGCAAGGGGCCGCACAGGCGCGGGGTGCGCGTTGATGCGTGTTTCGCAAAAAAACGAATTTCAAGAAAGAAAACCTACCTACAAAAAGAAATGAGATCCCATCAAAAACATTACAGGTACAAAAATGCACAAGTCCCGCAACGCAGTTTATCTGCCGTGAAAAGTTGTGATATCGAATGTAAACCAAGTCGGTTATTTTCAATACCTACCTATACCTATCTATGGGAGCAGTAATATCTTTATTTCTTTAGTAAATAGAGTGTCTTGGCAATTGCACACGGCAGCATAATCTACTAGGCAATCTAAATAAAGTCTTCCGTATAGGTGTAGGTACTTTCAAACAAATACAAGCACATTTTATGTTGCCGTATTATATAGGTATTGAAAATAACCGACTTGGTTTACATTCGATATCACAACTTTTTACGGCAGATAAACTGCGTTGCGAGACTTGTGCATTTTTGTACATGTAATGTTTTTGATGGGTAGGATATTCAAGAGAAGACTGTTGGACATATAAACTTGATTGTGTTTAAAAAAAAACTAGAATGTCAATGTTTTATGTCACAGAGAGAAAATAAAATGGAGAACGTAAATTAAACTATAAATGTTTCTCTATAAAAAGTATTTTTCTTAACAAAGACACCTAATGGGATGGCCTGGAATATCTTACTCGGCCCTATCGCCAACAACTGTTCACGTCCCGCCGACGCCCGCTGTCTGTCGAGGACATTACTTTAGGTAAACCCCGCACGTGTAATAAATTTTGACTATATCATCGTTTAGTCATTCGCATAAAGCCGGGTCTCCTGCGCGTGTTTTTACGGAACATTACACAAAATCAGCGCAACAAAACAAAAAACGTCAAAACAACTGTCTCCTGCAATTTGTGGCTGGTTGAAAATAAAACAAACCCAGCCCTCTCTTCACAATGCACCGCGGGAAACAAAGCATTGTTTGCTGATAAACAAACGAAATCTTCTACCGTTTGCATAGACAAATGTGTAAAGCTACGCCTCTTGTTTTGACATTTTTTTGTTTTGTTGCGCTGTTTTTGTGTAATGTTTCGTAAAAACACGCGCAGGAAACCCGGCATAAAATACACCTCAGTAGGTGAGTACAAATATGTTTTTTATTTGAACCTGGCTCACTATTCAAAATAGCAAAAGTACATAATATTATATTAATTTATGCTCTAAGCACAACTAATTGACCATTCTAACAGTGCCTTACTATTATTATTCGAAACGAACAGCCCACCATTACTAGAACCGCGAGAAACACCGATAACATCAACATTTTGTACGAAAACTGCCCGTGCAAATGATACGATACAACGGAACCGAAGTGTTTAAATTAATTTGAAAGATATAATTAGTGTTGTCATGCATGCCTCTTGTGTGATGGTATCTAATGGCGCTGATAGTGCCACTACATTATACGATATGCATCGCATTACATACTATAATTAGCTACTTGTATTACAGGTTAAAGTTGTTGTGAAAGCAGATGCGAGCTTTCCTATGGACTCGGAACCTGTTGACTAACGGCTGAAATTAATAATCAATCCAATCCAAATTTTGCTATCTGGGATTGATATCACAATCCATTTTTAGGGTCAAACGTGCCAATAACCGATCCGTGGATTGGTTTATAAAGGCACGCAGTTTGGAAATCGATCGAACGATTGGCAGCAATCCAAGATCGATTTCAATCTTTGATAGGAGATACAATATTAATTTCGGCTGTAAGACTATTTGGGAAATAAAATAAATAAAAGGAATCAGAAGATGAACAAAATGTTGTATATTGCCACGAGTAAATCCGGATGAATGCTAGGTTTTTATAGCCTGCCTCGATTATTCTCTACTAAAGACTCGTTTGATTTAAAATTATGAATATTCGCCAGACAGACAGACATGATATCTTGGGTAAGGAAAATCGAGATAATACATCTAGCATTGATAACAGGCTTCTTCAGATTACAATTCTACAAGACATGCCTACTCTTCCTCGTCTTCCTCGTCGAAGGAGATTTCGGTGGTGATGCAGCCCACCTCCACGGTGCCTTCCATCACGCAGGTGTGGGCGCAGTACCGCCCGTAGGGGGCCTCGTCGGGCATATCGTCCCAGTTCCAAAAGTACTCTTTTACCTCGTAATTTCCCTGGAATATAGTAATGCATGAGAGATGTATAACTGATGGTGGTTTGCAGGGGAATGGGTATGACGACGTAGGGTATATTTTTCCTCAACGAGGCTTAAAAAAATATAAGTTTACGTATTGTTTACAACTTGAGAAAAATCGAGCGCTTGCCTGTTCGTTAACGCCTGACTTGTGAGCACCCAATGGAAAGCCATTTGTCCGAAGAGTTTTATGTTTCTGTCGCTCAAAAAGTCGGATCGTTAGCGTTAGGAGTCAAAGCAATTAAAAAGCCATTGTGTCTGGACATGAGACACGAGTTATGTTAAAGCCAATCAGTATTTGCTGCATTCAAAAGGCATAATTGGTAATCAAATCGAATTGCAGTAACAACGAATTATTTAAACTTTGTAAGTGAAAATTTTTCCTAGTTGACCTACCATTGGGATAGGCAATTCGGGGTTAACCAGGCCTGCCATCTCGAACATTTCCTTGAAGTTACTGTCTGCGTACTTCGAGATCATGTCCCCGAAGGAATTGTCGCTTATCACTTGGAACTGCTTGCAGCCGCCGTCCACGTATTTGCACACGTCTACCCTGGCCTGAAAAAGACCTGTATACAATAATACGGGCCAACTATCTACAGGTGTTTTTCCAATAGAGTTGTGCCAATATTTTTAACCAATTGGCACTTGAGTTGCATTTAATTGCAACGCAATTCGTTGGTATTGTGTTAAAATTAAAGAATTGGGATCCTGACTTGAAACTATGCCCTTATTAGATCCAGTTAACGTAATTCAATTGAGTTGAAATTTTACGTGTCTGTGAAGGTTCAACGACAATACAATATGGTGACAGCAGCTTCAACTGATGATAGAGACAGAAAATAGAAAACGGAAATACTCAGTTACTAACAGTAGATTCATGGTGATTGACCTCATTTTGACATAGAATAGATACATTTGACCCACTTGAACTATAGTACACTGAATATAAGGTTGTCTGGGAAATATTTTTTTATCATAAGACTAAAATTTATAGGCCTTACCCCAAATACATCAGTCAAGTCTTCGTGAAAGTTCAGCGCACCTTTGAAGATGTCGTGCGAGCGGTTGTACTTCCTCTGTACAATGTCGAACTCGAACTTGTCGAAATCGCCCGCTTTCTTCTCGATTTTGAGCATAGTCCATTTTCCTGGGCCCTGTGAATTAGAAAATAGCTCTTTGAGTCGATCGATTTTTTTAATGAAGTATTGGCTTTCTTTGGTGTCAGAGATTGTCAGGCCGTCCAAAGGCCTTTGAACTTATACCAACCGAGACCGGTTTACCTACGCGCGTTTAGAAACTGCCTCTTTAAAACCGACTTCAAAAAAGAAGGAGGTTCTCCATTCGACTGTATGTTTTTTGAATTTTATTATTTGACTGTTCCACCCAATGTTACGATTACATCAAAGTCCATTATTATTGGTAGACGAGGCATAAAGCTTAGGCTGTGTTTGTTTCACTAAAAATAAGACAGATATCCTACCGACTGCTCCAATCACTCAAAGATACTTTAAATTGAATTATTGACTTACAATCATAGAATCACTGTAAACTGACAAAAACATACAACACAAGTAACTGCAAAAAACTATTAATTTCATCATGTTACCGTTGGCACCCGGTAGACTGAAAGACGGACACATTTCCTTTCGTTTAAATATGATATAGAGTGTCATGTCGAAATGCCATAAAGATTCCATCAATATGCAATAATAATATATGCGATCCTACAAGTTAATTAAAGAGATGTATCAGCTTAAATTCCATAAGTATATTAATACTGTCATTACATTCATTGAAATAGATTGGTAATAATGTACAGAACGGACAGATGTGCATTTGTTGAAAATGGTACATTAACATTTACCGTCTTACAACAAAAGATGTTGAAGACGGTATCTATCTCAATAACTAATTCACAAGTAAAATAATTAGGAATGCCAGGTTTGAGTAAGACAACGAGAGTGATAGACGACGATTTTGTCGAACGAAATTTGAGGACCATCTGTTTAACTCTGGTCTAAACTTTTGTAGTAAGACGGCTGTAGTTTTTAAAGTATAATATTTAGAATTCACTAGTTTTTCGGTGAATAAAAATGTCGTACGGTCGGCATCAAAAGTAGCTTAACATCTCGGTATCTTGAATTGAATATACACCCTAAAAATACACATTTTGCGTATCTACAATTGAACGGCCTCTAAAGTAGTTGAACATCTCCGTATCTTAAATTTAATATACACCCTAAAAATGTACATTTTGCGTATCTATAATGGAATTGGAAACTAAAACATGTTAAGCTACTTTTGATGCCGACCGTACGAAGGCCGATAATGATTATTATTTGTGATTATTATATTGGACGGGAGATTATGGCCTAATCCTCCTCACGAAAGTTGGGCGAGTCTCAGCAATGAGTGGATTAGGGTTTATATGATAATGATGATTTTAGAGTACTAACTATCTTAGAAAATAACCAGAATAGTGAAAAAAATCCAGTATAATGAAGTAAGCAGTCATCCAAAAGTCTATTCAATTTAAACCTTTTCCACAATTCAATTGATTGGATACTGACCATGTGACAGTTCTATAAGCCTCAACGTTGTTATGAACTTCTGTTAGTAAAGTTGTTTATACTATTCACTGACTTTCACACTGATTTGTTTGCGGAAATTGCATGACGCCGCAAAATACCGCACTGTCAATAACATTTTAATAACATATCTCCGTACACAGGGTGTATCGGAATCGTAATCAAAAAGAGATTGAGATAAGGGGCTAAGTTAGAACGAACACCCTCATATATATCAATTTCGACATCGTCTCAGTTAAACGATTTGTTGAAGAAGTTACCAGATATTTTAGGTACGTGAAGTGGAACACCTTGCCGGAATCTGTTTCCTCATAGTTATAAACTCGGAGTCTTGAAGTCGCAAGTGAACAGGTTACTGCTAGATAAGCGTGCGCCGTCTTACGGCCGAAATTAATAATCAATCCAATCCAAATTTTGTTATCTGGGATTGATATCACAATCCATTTTTAGGGTCAAACGTGCCAATAACCGATCCGTGGATTGGTTTATAAAGGCACGCGGATTGGAGATCGATCGAACGATAGGCAGCAATTCAAGATTGATTTCAATCTGGGATAGGAGATACAATATTAATTTCGGCCGTTAGACCACCATCATCACTTTACAGTGCCCTGAGTATGAGTTTTTACTAGCTAGACATAGTGCGCGTCAATCAGCTCTTTGTATGAAGATTTTTCGTTCATAAACGCGCCGGTAGGGGCGCTGTACAGGATCTTCATACAAAATCGATAGTTGACGCGTACTATGTCGAGCTAGTAATACTCATACTAGGGGTACAGGTGAGATAATACTTAATAGTCAAATACAAATCTCTTCTATTAAAGAAATGTGATTAGTTAAATAGTTGCCATTTCATAGATATTGTTCCCTGTAGCCCTTTAATGAATGTGTTTGTTCCAGACTGATGAACTGCGCGCTGCAGTCGGCGACGGCGATCGACGAGCACAGCATAGCGGCGGCCATGCTGCCGCTCGCCACCGCCTACTGCCGCAAGCTGTGCACCGGCGTCATCCAGTACGCCTACATGTGCATACAGGTAACTCGAGGCTACACAGACCAGTACCCCTACTATGTCGAGCTAGTACAAACTCAGTCACTAACTAGTAAGGGCACAGTCCACCAGTTTTAGCTCCTGACCATCGTTACTAATATTATAAATGTGAAAGTAACTCTGTTTGTTTGTCAGGAACACCAAGTGTGGACGAGTCAGCAGTTCTGGGAGGCTGCGTTCTACCAAGACGTGCAGCGCGACATCAAAGCTCTCTACCTACCTAGTCCGACGCACCAGCGGGTGCCCAGTCCCAGGTGAACGAAGGAACCATGCCCATATAACCGTCTATCTCTTTCTAATGCTTGGAAACATCGTGCGTTAGAACGAGGAACATAGCCGTCAATCAGTTCCACATTGACTTATTGAGAAGGCAGTCTTCTCGTGACCACGGCCGATGTAACTCGGTCGAAACGTCGAGGTATGTCAAAATTATATATTTTGATATTAGTTTGTGCGCGAATTAGACCCGTTTAAATACTAATTAACATGTATTCAGTTCGCGAAAGTTTAAGAACTTTTATTGAGAAGGGCTGAAAATCTGGCTAACTCGTAGAAATTGCAGCGGCATTCCAGTGCTGGTAAATATACTGCAATTTGCACCTATGTAATGTCATACCTATATTTTAAAGATTCGCTGGTGCTTTTTCAGGGATGACGAAGAATACATATCGTTACTAAAAGCTCAGGAACCCAGCGCGTTGGAGATCGCGGCGGAGCAGATGCGGCTGTGGCCTAGTTTAGTTCCAGGTAAGATAATAACATTATCCTACAAAATATAAAGTGGTAGACGTCTCATGTCCTTATTTTTGACTACCTATTTTTATTACCGGTTTGTCAACCCCTAGTAAACTCTGACTACAGATAAGTCTATTGCTGTCTCTATCTGGCACTAAACAAATGACAAAGACAGCAATACAATTATCGGATGGTCAGAATTAGCCTAGGGCTTCAGAAACCGGCCATCATGTCGATTTCCTCACGACAATTTGACTAGTAGCTAGTAAAGATAGTTTCATTCATTCACTTGTCGTCAGAAAAGCAACGCGAGCTGATAGCCCGAGAGCAGTCGACGCTGTACAGTCAGGCGATACACTACGCCAACCGCATGGTGTACCTGCTGCTGCCGCTGGATGGCGCGGGGCGGCGCTCGGAGGCGAGAGGGGACGACGCGGACAGAGCTAGCAATAGTATCACGAATAGGTAATTTTTTCATAATTACTTAGAAAAAAAAAGAAGGGTATCATAATGTACAAACCGTGCGAAGCCTAAACAGTTTACTTTTTTAAATGAAACAGTAATTCTCGTCTATATTTTTGGTGATCATTGGATGTATTTTATGTGTACGTGTGCGTTTGCAAACATTAGAACAAATTGAAAAAGTTTGTAATTGCCGCCTATAATCTGTAGGTGTGTATAGAACTTTGACAACAATACAAATTGGTTCTAAAAGATTGAATTTGATTATTTTTTTATTTGAAAGTGAACGTGACTACTTACTTGTGAAATATTCTTAGCCTTTTTAAATTGTATACCTACATATTATATTTCTCGCAATCTCGTTGTGAAAAATTGTGTGTTTTACGTGGGTCTCAAACGACTCACTCATACTCGATTCTATGTGCCACACTCGCTACGCTCGTGAGGTAAAACATCGAGTAAAGAAGGAGCCATTTCCGTCCCTTGTAAAACAAACTACTATTTCTTTCTTCCAGCGTGGCTGAATCCGACAGCGTGGACGCCGAGTCGGGGTTCGAAGAAGCGGATCCTGGCGAAGCAGGGAACAATGTTATCAAAATGGTCTCAAGATTTGTAGATAAGGTATATATCGGGGCAGCAGCCCTAAACATCTTTAAAAGTGTGACGTCACGGATAACATAAATTAGATGATCACTCATCATTGATGAGAACATAACCAAGCTTCACAGTTTTCTGACGCTTCGTTTCATAAAGTCTACTTGACAAATTGAAGAATATTTGAAATTGAAGAATATTGGGAGGTCCGAACAGTCCGGCGGTTCGAGCCAGACTGCGCCGCGCTCCGCCGGGCGTCCGTATTTACACCAAAACCGGGGCTCGTACAAACAATGTTTATAAACTTCATAAACATAGCTTTCAAGCGATCTAGTTGTTAATAACCTCCAACAATGTTCGGAAATGATTTGAAATGATTGTTGACATTGAAATGATAATCATCGATGTTTAAAACATTTTATTAAATTAAATTGTCGATTTAATTAATAATTTGTGGTGTTATGTAATGTTATCGTATTATTCATTAATTTGTTTCTAAATATAATCATTTTGAAGGTTTCGCGCCGTTAGGTATATTGTTATAATGTTCGACACCCTGCAGGTGTGCACGGAGGGCGGCGTGACGGCGGAGCACGTGCGCTGCCTGCACCAGATGATCCCGGGCGTCGTGCACATGCACCTGGAGGCGCTGGACGCCGTGGCGCGCGAGAGCCGCCGCCTGCCGCCCGTGCAGAAGGTACATACATACGTGCACATGCACCTGGAGGCGCTGGACGCCGTGGCGCGCGAGAGCCGCCGCCTGCCGCCCGTGCAGAAGGTACATACATACGTGCACATGCACCTGGAGGCGCTGGACGCCGTGGCGCGCGAGAGCCGCCGCCTGCCGCCCGTGCAGAAGGTACATACATACGTGCACATGCACCTGGAGGCGCTGGACGCCGTGGCGCGCGAGAGCCGCCGCCTGCCGCCCGTGCAGAAGGTACATACATACGTGCACATGCACCTGGAGGCGCTGGACGCCGTGGCGCGCGAGAGCCGCCGCCTGCCGCCCGTGCAGAAGGTACATACATACGTGCACATGCACCTGGAGGCGCTGGACGCCGTGGCGCGCGAGAGCCGCCGCCTGCCGCCCGTGCAGAAGGTACATACATACGTGCACATGCACCTGCAGGCGCTGGACGCCGTGGCGCGCGAGAGCCGCCGCCTGCCGCCCGTGCAGAAGGTACATACATACGTGCACATGCACCTGGAGGCGCTGGACGCCGTGGCGCGCGAGAGCCGCCGCCTGCCGCCCGTGCAGAAGGTACATACATACGTGCACATGCACCTGGAGGCGCTGGACGCCGTGGCGCGCGAGAGCCGCCGCCTGCCGCCCGTGCAGAAGGTACATACATACGTGCACATGCACCTGCAGGCGCTGGACGCCGTGGCGCGCGAGAGCCGCCGCCTGCCGCCCGTGCAGAAGGTACATACATACGTGCACATGCACCTGGAGGCGCTGGACGCCGTGGCGCGCGAGAGCCGCCGCCTGCCGCCCGTGCAGAAGGTACATACATACGTGCACATGCACCTGGAGGCGCTGGACGCCGTGGCGCGCGAGAGCCGCCGCCTGCCGCCCGTGCAGAAGGTACATACATACGTGCACATGCACCTGGAGGCGCTGGACGCCGTGGCGCGCGAGAGCCGCCGCCTGCCGCCCGTGCAGAAGGTACATACATACGTGCACATGCACCTGGAGGCGCTGGACGCCGTGGCGCGCGAGAGCCGCCGCCTGCCGCCCGTGCAGAAGGTACATACATACGTGCACATGCACCTGGAGGCGCTGGACGCCGTGGCGCGCGAGAGCCGCCGCCTGCCGCCCGTGCAGAAGGTACATACATACGTGCACATGCACCTGGAGGCGCTGGACGCCGTGGCGCGCGAGAGCCGCCGCCTGCCGCCCGTGCAGAAGGTACATACATACGTGCACATGCACCTGGAGGCGCTGGACGCCGTGGCGCGCGAGAGCCGCCGCCTGCCGCCCGTGCAGAAGGTACATACATACGTGCACATGCACCTGGAGGCGCTGGACGCCGTGGCGCGCGAGAGCCGCCGCCTGCCGCCCGTGCAGAAGGTACATACATACGTGCACATGCACCTGGAGATAACAGATAGCGAATGATTCCCGCAGCCCCGGATAGTGGCGCCGGCGCTGGTGGCGGGCGAGGCGGTGGCGGCGCCGGCGCTGCGCGCGTACCTGGTGGCGGACGGGAGGCCGGCGCCGCTGCTGCCGGCGGAGGGCGCGCTCTTCCTCACCAACTACAGGATCATATTCCGGGGCACGCCCACTGACCCATACGGTAACTTGTTTTTTGTTTTTATTTTGTTTTTTTTTTTTGTAATAGGTACGTAGCCTCACTCTAGCATTGCTCCTGTTTCGTGGGTACCGCTTACATACATATAATTTCACATACACGTCACACCCGGACCAGATACAAATATTTGTGGATCGCACAAATGTTTGTTCCATGCGGGAATCGAACCCGCGACACCAAGCGCAACAGTCCGATTGCTTAGCCACTACGCCAAACGTGCCGTTGAAATTGAATGTGATACTGTTAACACATAAAAATGAAATAAAAACCAGACATTCAGTCTTTATCTTAAAAACAGTGAACACAGTTTAACACGGTTTCACTAACAAACTACGAGTGTGTAAATGAAAGTTGTAAGCTGTCTGCCAGAGAGTGCTATTAGCAATAAGGCAACCCGTTGTACCTTTGCTTGTCGTGTTTTATTTGTATAGTGTCTATTTATGTCCAGTGTAAAGAGTTATCATATCTGAAACACTGTAAAATCAAGTCAATTTACACCTACTACAAATATTGTGAATGAAACTGTGTATGTATGAAGTTTGCATGACAAACCATTAATTTGGTATCTAAGAGCTGGTCTGATGATGGAGTCAGATGGTGGAAATGGAAACCCTAACTCAGTGGCTAGTAAACCCCTCGACTTTGGTAAATTAAACCCAGTAAACTGGGCTCGGTAACGGAGGGTAGCGGTAGAGCCAGGAGATGAATAGTGTAACTCTTAATTATGTGTTTTTAGGGTTCCGTACCCAAAGGGTAAAACGGGACCCTGTTACTAAGACTTCGCTGTAGGTATATCTGTCTGTCACCAGGCTATATCTCATGAACCGTGACAGTTGAAATTTTCACAGATGATGTATTTCTGTTGCCGCTATAACAACAAATACTAAAAAACTGAATAAAATAGATATTTAAGAGGGTTCCCATACAACAAACGTGATTTTTTTGCTAGTTTTTGTCGATAATGGTACGGAACCCTTCGTTCTGGGTCCGACTCGCATCAGGCCGATATTTTTAGTTGTTCTCTATTTCAGTGATGTGATTTCTTCCAGCTTGCGAGCAGACGGTGGTGCGCTCGTTCCCGCTCTGTTCCCTGACGAGAGAGAAGGCCGTCCGAACACATTATCTCCCTCATCTAGAGCAGTCCCTCCAAGACGGGCTGCAGCTCCGGTCGGCGACCTTTCAACTTATTAAGGTCACTATTCTTATTTACTCTCATCTTAATCTTAATATATATAAATCTCGTGTCACAATGTTTGTCCTCAATGGAGTCCTAAACTACTTGACCGATTTTAATCAAATTTGCACAACGCGTGCAGTTTGATCCAACTTGAAAGATAGGGTAGCTTACATCTCAATTTATAGTCGCAATAACAAAAACCTTAGCCACAGCAACGCGTGGCCGTGCCTGCTAGTATATTATATAAATTACGCGTCAAGTTGTTTGTCCGCGATGGACTCCTAAACTATTGAACCGATTATAATCAAAATTACACATCACGTGCAGTGTGATCTAACTTGAAAGATAGGATAGCTTATACATCTTTAATTATAGTCGCAATAACAAAAACCTTAGCCACAGCAATGCGTGGCCGTGTCTGCTAGTATACTATAGAGAGGGGAAGTATGTTTTCTTTGACTGTTATAACTAAAAATAGCCTAAGTCACTGTATTTATAACTGCAGCTAAATGCCAGTGAAAGTCCCGTCACGATCGGTCCTGCCTTTTCGGAGATTAGTCGAAACAAACAGACACACAAATTATTTTTGATTTGACGTATGAAACGCATATAATTATTTTCATATTCATCGATAATACCGCCCATTGTATCCCTGATGAAGTTTGTCTTTTCAGTATTCTATAAATTTTGATCTCAATAATTTTATAATTCGCTTTTCGGTGAAGGGTAACATCGTGAGGAACCAACATGTCCGAGAATTATATCGGAAGTAAGTTATCCACCGATCCGGACCCGGCTCCCGTGGTGGATTATGGCCTAAACCTCTTCAGAGAGGCCTTCGCCCAGCAGTGGGACAGTTACAGGCTCAAGTATTATGATTATCAAAGAGGTATGTCCACGTCCCCCTCGCGGCAGGTGGCGCTGGACGAGGAGACGAGCGGCGAGGCGGCCGAGGCGTTCCGCAAGCAGCTGGCGCGGCTGCGGCACCCGGAGCACCCCGCGCTGCACTTCGCCCTGGCGCCCCGCGCCGCTCCGCCGCCCGCC
Source organism: Hylaea fasciaria (assembly GCA_905147375.1). Classification (NCBI taxonomy): domain Eukaryota; kingdom Metazoa; phylum Arthropoda; class Insecta; order Lepidoptera; family Geometridae; genus Hylaea; species Hylaea fasciaria. The sequence continues at coordinate 7,539,818 of LR990211.1, read as the reverse complement.
GTCTGTCCGCCCAAGCATCACACGCTCAAGTTTGTTTGTCTCTCTACTGGCAGTGTCTATCAGGCCGCTCGAGGGCCTCTGACGTGGCTTAACGATAGATAAACACGTGGCTTCCGAAGCAAAGTGCGATGGAAAACTTAGGAAAAGTAATTGTGGCCGAGGATCGTACCTGGTGCGTTGGGATTCATAAGCGCATAAGCTACCGCTCGGCCATCATCACGCTAAATGGACCCCCATGCGCCCCCACCCTTACTTAGCTCCTGTCCTCTGCCACTCGGATCCCCCGCTGGCTCCACGAGTGGTTCCAAACACACTTTTATCTCCACTTTTAATCTGTCGTAAGCGGCGAGTTTCAGAAACGTAAATCGACACAATCATCAAGGAATCAATTTATTTTCCAATAATTGCTACGATAGTCGAGGTTTCACATTTATTTCTGCGTTTTAGGAAACAAATAAAAACACGTTTACTCATAAAATGTATTTAATAATACGTAGCAATTATCTGAGATCTTCAAACAACAAAAACTTTGTTAAATTCCATAAAAATAGACCGGATTTTCCGAAAAGCATGTAAGACGGAAAATTGCGCTTGAATCTAGCGCCGACCGCCGCAGAACTCGCCGCTTACGACAGGTTAATCCACCCGTGGATCTGTGGATACTTCTTTTTCCTTGTGTATCCACAGGTGAAACAGTAGATTTTTTTTTTCAATTAATAAGTAGCTGCATTTGATTTTACACTTGAAACTTTCAGTGTAACTTATGTCTTTCTAGTTTTGTAATGTAAATCCGACAGACGTCTGACATTGCTAACGTTCGCAGAGGGTTCGCCAAGAAGACCCTCCTGAAGACGGCTCGCAAGGCGGGCCTGAAGCCGAAGCCTTCCAAGCGGCAGAAGTACGTGCTGCCCTCCGCCGACGCCCGCTCCCTCACCTCGCCGCCGCTCATGGCCTCGCTCTCCGCCGACACTCTCTCGCGTGAGTGCCCCCACTCAGTGCAATGAAAATGCAACTTTATTGCAAGGCATTTAGATTTATAATCGTAATGGTATAAATTACTGCCGCGGGCTGTAATGACCGCGTCGCTGGTCCCGATTACGATCACCGAAAGCGCTGCTGATGGCTAAAAGCGTAGCTAGCTAGGCACCTAATGAAATTCCATACAACATTGCTGGTGCTTTTTTGAGTAGCGCGGTAAGCTCAAAACATCATCGTACTATCCTACTTACTCCTTTGTCTATTTGTATATATACTTGTCTCTTTTCTTTCCCGGGTCTCGAGTTAAATGTTATATCTGTTAGATGATTAATCTGAGAGTAGATTACGCGCATTATTGAGTGTCATTATTGTTCTCAGTGGAAGACCTGGAGCTGGGCGGGTGCTCGGGCGGCGCGGCGCCCGCGGCCCGCACGCTGGAGCGGGTGCGGGAGCGGGCCTACGCGCGGGACTGGGCGCGCCTCGGGCTCGCGGCGCCGCCCTTCCGCCTCGCGCACGCCAACGCCGTCTACACCACGTGCCGGAGGTATGCCGGAGGCTCGCTCTCTGTACATGCTAGATATGTGACTAACTAGTACCGTAGTACCGTACCGAGAGACCGCAGAGTAACCGGCAGCGCCCCCGCAGCTACCCCGCGCTGCTGCCGGCGCCGGCCGGCGTGGGCGACGAGTCGCTGCGGCGCATGGCGCGCTGCTACCGGCAGGGCCGGCTGCCGCTGGTCACGTGGCGGCATCCGCGCACGCACGCCTTGCTCGTCAGGTAGCTATACTCTAGGGCTAGGGTTTCCCAACCTTTTTTGCATGGTGCCATTCATTCATGCCCCCATTCATGCCCCCCTATATTGTTATTGAGCGCAGTTTTGTTCACCATGGTCCATTGGCATTGACAGGTAGGTATTTTGAGATTTTTGTATTTTATTTCAGGTGCCTTATAGAATAAAATGGTACATCTAAAGACTACATCGGTGTTTGTTTTCAATAAAAAAAAATATACATTTTATATATTTTTTAAATAACGTTTAAATTTTTAAATAAAAAACAATTACAAAAAAATATTAAAATATCCGAACACTTCATGCCCCCCTTAAGATCTTTCTACGCCCCTCCCCCCCCCTATACTTACACAAATATCCATTGAAACGAATAAATGGAAGTTCGCATTCCATTCGACGAATATGAACAGTAATAAGCATCACACGTACATTTAGACTCACTGCGTATAATCATAAAGTTGAATTTGGTGTGCACAGATCCGCGGCGTCCCACCACAAGGGCGTGATGGGCATGCTGAAGGGCACGCACCAGGCGCCGGCGGCGCAGAGCGGCACGGAGACCACCTCCAGCTTGGAACAGGTACTGCAGTGTTGGGGACGTAGGGGGACAAGTGCTGGGGACACTGGGGTACTGGGACTTTTTGAAACGTACCTTTTTTTTTATAACGTAGCCCCACACAAGGATTGCTCCTGTATACATATAATTCTACATCCACATCACACCCAGAGCAAGAAACAAACATTTGTGGATCGCACAAATATTTGTTCCGGGCGGGAATCGAACCCGCGCCACTAGGCGCAGCAGTCTTTATTAGTAGTTGAGATAATTAGGCTTTTCTTTGTGTAGGTACTTTGTTACTGGAGAAAATGGGGATTATGGGGAATGATCTTTTGACATTTAAAAAAGAAATAATTGTAGAATCTGGGCTTACTCGGTAGAAATCCTTAGTCAAAACGTTGAAGTAACAATATTTAGCATTAGTTGGGTCTTTCATCGCGATTTAGTAAGAATTGCTACTTAGGTTATTAGGTTAGGTTTCCTCTTTTTTAGGCAGGGGTTCTGTTAGTATGAGACTTACGTCTTTTGTCATTTTGCCTATTCTTCATTTGTGTAACTATTGTCTCAATTAAAGCTACATAATTTTTACTTCAACTTCATGTTTCAAAAAAATACTGACTGCTCGAGCAGTCTATGTATACCGCTGTGTGTATAATCTCCCCCCCCCCCCCGCAGGAGCGGTACCTGGCCGCGCTGGTGGCGTGCACCCCGGCCCGCGCCCCCCGCGGCTCCCTGGAGGACTCCAGCCTGAGCCTGGACTCCCTGCTGCTATGCTGCGAGGACCAGCACCACACGCCGCTGCTCAGCAAGGCGGCCGGCACGCTCAGGTGGCCGAGCCGTTGCAGGCGCCCCTTATTACGCCCCTGTTTTCTCCATCACTTTGTAGCCTTAATTCGACCTTTTGGTCCTAATGCGGCTCTGTCTTTTATACCTACCTAGCTGTTGCCCGCGACATCGTCCACGCGGACAGTATGTCGCGTTAAATAGTTCTCCAAGATCCAATAGATCTCTATACCAAATCATCCAAATCGGTTCAGCCGCTTAGTCCAAGCAAACAAACAAACAAACAGAGTTCCTTTCGCATTTATAAAATTCGTATGGATGTTGTTTTCTTATAACTTTTACAAAGTTTGTTTTGCACAATTTGAGATACTTCAGTATTAATAGTATTAATAGTGTAGATTTAGAACCTCGATCGCCAATAATCTAGAGTGGTAATGTTTGTATCGCTGCGCTTGCAGCGTGCTGCGCAACAGCGGCGGCAAGGGCGGCGCCGGCGCCCCCGCGGCGCGGCACTTCGGGCGCTGGGGCTCCCTGAAGGACCGGCGGCAGGCCTCCCACCTGGAGCTGTACACGCCGCGCCAGCGCCTCTCCGCCGCCGACGGGGACTCCGGTGAGCGCCCAAGCCGATGGCTACTAGCTACAGTCGGATGTTTAATCCCATGCAGCGAAATGTACACTCGAAATGAGATGAGATGAGATCAGAGACTCCGAGAGATTTTTACTCTATTAGATTATAAATCTGACTATAGGTCTGACTATAGTCAATACTGATGCCGGAACCAGTTCAAAGAAGGAAGTTTCGAGGGATATTTTTAAGTATTACTTGATAATATACTGTTTTTATTCTTTCATAACTTTCATGTAAAGTGTGAAACTGTGTACAAATATTTTGGGACACTGACTCATTCAAAGCTTATTATAATTGTACTGAGAGTGTGCCTGCACTAATTAACAAATTTTATCAAATGTATAGGAACTTGTAGTAATCCACTATTTCCATACAATATAGGTATAATTTCATCTCTCTAAGATCTAATTTAATCTAGACCGAGTGTGTGCTTTGCCTGTCTGTGGGGTGACGCCTAGTGTCACGCACTCGCGTTATGTACTGTCATGTCATGTCATCCAACACCTTTTGTATAAACAGCAAAATTGAATAGGTACATAAAATATGTGTCACTACAAAATAATTATTTTCTGGTCGGCAGTCCCCGGCTCGGCGGGCGGGGGCGGCGGCGGGGGCGGCGCGCGGCGCGCGGCGCTGTACGTGGCGGTGGACAAGGGCGGCGGCGTGGGCGGCGGGGGCGGCGTGGGCGGCGTGGAGGCCCTGCCGGTGGAGTACCCGGACGCGCGAGCCACGCGCCACGCGTTCAAGAAGCTGATGCGCGCCGCCGTGCCCTCCGCGCCCGCCGCGCCCGACCAGCCCGGCTTCCTCAGGTGGGATACTTGTGCTTCACTCTTTGTTTATTCACCTTTAAACTGTCAAAATATTAGGTTGAGCATGTTTACTGCTTTCGACCATATCGTCACTTTAGATCGATCAAATACTAGCCCACAGGGTATACTAAAAAACACACATCCTCACACACACACCCTCACACTCACCCCCTCACACTCACCCTAACTCACCATGCTACCGTTTCCTCCTACACCGTGCAGATTAATAGAGGAGTCGGGCTGGCTGTGGCAGCTGCGGCAGCTGTTCCAGCTGTCGGGCGCCGTGGTGGACCTGCTGGACCTGCAGGGCTCCTCCGTGCTGCTGTCCTTGGAGGACGGCTGGGACGTCACCGCACAGGTTACCGTCACTTTGTAATGTAGGGAGGGGGATGCGAGGTGATGATGGAGCGCAAATTTCATGTTGTTTGCCCTTAATCCTTTTTTTATCGTATTATTTTTGGACCAGAGATTTGCATATTTGTTTGCCTCATATTCAGCGGTTCCAACATGTTACTTTGTCTTTAATGTAGAGGGGTCATGTGTATTTTGCGATACTTACTACATTTTTCACACAGTCAAAATTTGTAAAAAACAAATGTTTTTCTTGTATATATTCGTAATTTTTGATGCGTAACGTGACATAATATGCCCTGATCAGCTGTGCTATTGACCGGGAGCAGTAAAGGCTTGAACGTTCCGAACGGCACACGCAGGTGTCGTCGCTGGCCCAGCTGTGCCTGGAGCCCTACTACCGCACGCTGGAGGGGTTCCGCACGCTGGTGGAGAAGGAGTGGCTGGCGCTGGGCCACAAGTTCGCCGCGCGCTCCAACATCGGCCCGGCGCCGCAGCAGGGGTACACGCCCACCTTCCTCATGTTCCTGGACTGCGTGCACCAGGTGGGCGACTTGCAACCCAGGGGTTTTATTTTAAAAGAGGAGAATGGGCCTCAGATTCGTACCTCCCATTCTTCCCCCGTCCCCCTGACTCCTGCGCGTCCTCAATGGCTCGTAGCAATGATGATGAAGATGATGACGATTAGCACCCATGGCTCATGTCAGCGTAGCAGAAATTCTGGCCTACTATGATCTCTAGTCGCCAGAAAAATATAGATTATTCAACTCATCTCTAGTTAGTTGGCTGACTTGTGTCCCGGTTCGGTTCCAGCTCCTCAAGCAGTTCCCCCTGGCGTTTGAGTTCAACGACTTCTACCTCCGCTTCGTGGCGTACCACAGCGTGTCGTGCCGCTTCCGCACCTTCCTCCTCGACAGCGAGGCGCAGCGCGCGGAGCTCGGCATCACCCACGCCGACGACCGCCGCGCCGACACCTGCCGCCTGGTGAGTGCCGACACCTGCCGCCTGGTGAGTGCCGACACCTGCCGCCCGGTGAGTGCCGACACCTGCCGCCCGGTGAGTGCAGGCGCCGACACCTGCCGCCCGGTGAGTGCCGACACCTGCCGCCTGGTGAGTGCCGACACCTGCCGCCCGGTGAGTGCAGGCGCCGACACCTGCCGCCCGGTGAGTGCCGACACCTGCCGCCTGGTGAGTGCCGACACCTGCCGCCCGGTGAGTGCCGACACCTGCCGCCCGGTGAGTGCCGACACCCGCCGCCCGGTGAGTGCCGACACCCGCCGCCCGGTGAGTGCCGACACCCGCCGCCCGGTGAGTGCCGACACCCGCCGCCTGGTGAGTGCCGACACCCGCCGCCTGGTGAGTGCCGACACCTGCCGCCTGGTGAGTGCCGACACCTGCCGCCCGGTGAGTGCCGACACCTGCCCGGTGAGGCTACGACTGTACCGTCCCCGGTCCGCAGGGCGTGGAGACGGGCGCGGGGTCGGAGGAGGAGGGCGGCGGGGGCTACGGCTCGCTGTCCCGGGCGCCGCACGTGGGGCACTCGCTGTTCGAGTACGTGGACAAGCACCACCAGAAGCAGCCCCTGTTCTACAACTTCCTCTACACGCCGGACCTGGACAACCCGGTGAGCGGACACGGCTTGCGCGCATCTGTTCAACGCTTGTTCTAATCTTTTGTGGTGAAACCTTGTGTGTTCGCAGATCGGACGTGAAGATGTACCGGGAGGAGTCTCGGTGGTTTAGTGTGGATTCTATGAGAAGCAGATCACAGTTTGAAGTCTACAACTCAAAATCTTCCACTTATAAAAATATTGCGCTGTTGGTTTTAATTAATGAGTGATAGAAGTGGAGAAAATAATCTTATTCTATTGCTTTGTTTCGTGTTTACGTTGCTCTCTTTAGTTGTGTAGTGGCGTCGGAATATGTAGCTCTCTATTTCTGTCGACGTCATAATATCTTTCTCCACTCGCATGTAAACGTGACGTGTTTACAAAATTGTACTCTCAATAATTATTCTCGTTGAATCATCGTTATATGGAACCTCCAGCACTAACCCCTGGGCCGGCGCAGGTGCTGCGGCCGGTGTCCAGCGTGTCGGCGCTGGAGGTGTGGCAGTACTACACGCACGAGGAGCTGTCGCACGGCGCCCCCTACGACCTGGAGGCGCTCGCCCCCGCCACGCCCCCCGCCCCCTCCGCCGCCGCCGACCTGCGGGGGCAGCGCCGGCTCGTCATCGCAGGGTGAGCGACACACGGGACCGTGTCCGACGTACTCTGATACATACACGAGACGAAATTTGAACAACCGTCTCACTCGCACACATATCATTTTTGAAGATATTATATGACAATGAAATTTTTTTTCAATCATTACAGATTTTTTCAAAAGAGAACAATTTTCTTTTTTATACAGTTTACAAATTGAATGTAACACTGTTAACACATCATATAAAATAAAAATCCGATATTCAGTGGTCATCCTAACTACAGTGAACACAGCTTGCAATGTTGACGAGACAGTGTTGAATCTTTGCAGGTGTTAAAGTTATACCTGTCTACATAGGTAGGTATAATTATTTAATGAAAGCGACATAATATTTAAATTAATAATAAAATAATGTATTTTAATTCACACACGCACAATGCACATACGGTGCAGTATAATTTTAAACTACAATCACTATCACTTTATTATTCAGTACTTTAACAGATACACACGTCTACTCCCGCCTTAGATTACAATTTAGATTACAATTGTGAACTTACAGCTAAGCCAAAACGTTCACATCGCTAGGTACATTTACGGCCGAAATTAATATTGTATCTCCTATCCAAGATTGAAATCGATCTTGGATTGCTGCCTATCGTTCGATCGATTTCCAATCTGCGTGCCTTTATAAACCAACCTCGGATCGGTTATTGGCACGTTTGAACCTAAAAATGGATTGTGATATCAATCCCAGATAGCAAAATTTGGATTGGATTGATTATTAATTTCGGCGGTTAAACGACAAATGGGGTCATTACGAATGTCGGCGTTATAGTCGTCGCCTCGTGCCCTCAGGTACGACAGTACCAGCCGCGCCATGCCGGACGCGTTCAGCGGGCTGCTGGAGCGCCTGCGCCAGCTGGAGCTGGAGCTGGGCCACCTGCCCCACGCCTGGCGCGTGCGCTGGGACCAGCTGGAGCTGCCCAACACCACCGAGCTGCAGGTGCGGCCTCACCACTAAACATTTCAACCGGACTTGAAGAGATACTCGATATATTAACTAGCTAAAAACGGCTCTAATTTGCGCACAAACAAATATCAAAATATATAATTGTGACATACCTCAACGTTTCCGCCGAGTTACGTCGACCGTGGTCACGAGAGAAGTGTTCTCGTCGTATGCTAGCTTAACAGGGTTTAGTTAGTTAGCAGGTTTTCTGTTCGCGAAAGTTTGAGAGTCGAAATATTTTCTTCACTAATCTACGTCTAATTCTCGCTTTTTATAACTCAATAACAGATTTACTAAAATAATTTGATATGCCAGGATTGAGTAAGAAAACGCGAGTGATAGTAATCGATTTTGTGTAACCAAATTTTAGAAACTTCTGTTTAACTCTGGTCTAATATTTTATGGTAAGACGGTTACTACTTGGATTTTGTGTCCGCACACGGCTCTTGTTGAGAACGTGTGCTGAGTTTGTCAGTCAGAACGAAAGCCTGAAAGTCGAGGACTAGTAATACTTTTCAACTTTTTTCGGTTGCGGGTTTTTTCACGTTTGAGTGCGGACGACATCGAACGAAATCATTGAAATGTTGAACTTGTTTTTAGTCTAATTATGCCTTCAGTGCACTTTAACACTGTGTCTATTTTGTTATGTCGCGTTTTCATTGCCGTCTCTCTCGCCACCGATGTCGCTATAGTGAGCTATAATCGAAGAGTACCGCAGTTGAACTTAACCATATAATTTCGTTAGCGCGTGTCGTCGATGTCCCCGGGCGTGGTGCGGCGCGCCTCCCTGGCCTGGCACGCGCGCGCCACGCTGGAGCTGCTGGCCCGGGGCGCCGCCGCCGCGCCGCCGCCGGCGCCCCCGCACCGCTGGGCCTCCGCCGCGCCCTCCGCGCCCGGCCGCTGCGACCACTGCCAGGACCTCTTCTGGGGACCGCTCAAGGTACGACCGACTCGGATACCGACCAGGGGAATGACGTCAGAAGATGTTACCCGTATAAACTGTTCCACTGTTAAGGAAGACCTCCCATCACTATCGTGAGGAAGGTTAAGCCATAACCCACTACGGAGGTCCGGATTGTTGGATAACATGCCTCCGAAATAATTCTCGGACATGTTGGTTTCCTCCCGATGTTTTCGTTCACCAAATAAGTGATAATTACGAACGATAATTACGAACAACAAACATATTGATAGTGCCCGCACTAGGATTTGAACTCGCCACCCCCGTTTAGGAGGCAGACGTTCGCCCATTGGCCTACTACCACTTTAACCGTATAAAACGAGCATATTGAAAATTCTAGTGATAGAATGCTGTACTATCTACGTAACTAACTACCAAACAAAAAATCTACCGCCAAGTCCCGGTTGAGGTATTCCAGCATCAGACGCATTCTTACCTGCACTATAAAACCACAACATTAAAACTAAATACTGGTAAAACGGCCATCATCTAGGTGTGTAAGAAATAAGATTATGTTGTTATACACCCGTTAGAGCGGCGTGCGCTGCGTGGACTGCGGCGCGGCGTGCCACGAGCGCTGCGCGGAGGCCTACGCCCCGCCCTGCACCAAGTACAAGGCCCCGGCGGCGCCCGAGCGCGGCGAGCGGGACCCGCACCGCGCCGCCCACACCAACAGTACGCGCCCGAGCATATCCTTTATTGCATCGCCGCGGAGAACAGGACTATAGTGGACGTAGTACGCGTCAACTAGCGCTTTTGTATGAAGATCCTGTACAGCGCCCCTACCGGTGCGTTTGTGAACGAAAAATCTTCACTAGTACACTCGCTAGTTGACGCGTACTATGTGGAGCTAGTAAACTCATACTCAGGCCCCAGGATAAAAACGACCACCACTACAATAGTGGTACGATATACATGTGCATCGACGACGAAGACTTTATCCAACGATACCAAGTTCGATCTTCGGCCTCGTACCGGTGGCTTTTCGTAAGTTATGTGCGGCTTTCCATCGCCGTCGCTCCCAGTTGTTATCGATTGATAGCCGTCGCGTCAGAGGCCCTGGGATGGCCTGACGTACTCTGACACTACACCTCAATATAATATAGTCCTATATACAGAGGAGAGGGTGACGCTACCACATCCTACTAATGTTATAAATGCGAAAGTATGTTTGTCCTCTCTTCACGACTTAACGGGTGAACAGATTTTGATGTAATTTGGTATAGAGATAGTATAGGTCTTGGAATAGAAAATAGGATACTTTTTATCCCGTAAAAATGAACGGTTCCTGTGAGATAATAGCTTGGGCGGGTGAGCCTCGGGGCGCCTCCAGTGGGGTATACGAGCTTGTGGCCGGCAGGTGTGGGCACGCTGCAGGCTTCCTCGCAGCAGTACTACGAGCAGTTCTCGTCCAACGTGGCGGAGAACCGGACGCACGAGGGACACCTGTACAAGCGGGGCGCACTACTCAAGGGCTGGAAGCAAAGGTACATACAAAAACATGATGAAATAACATATACTTGCGGCTACAAAAGTGACAAAAAAGTTAGTCCACCAAATTTTTCGACAAACTTAGACAAGTGTTTGCGCTTGCTTTTATCGTACTTTTGGGTGTGACACGAGTTTTTTTTATAGTACATAGTCTATTTGGACTATATATATATATATATATAGACTGTTTGGGCTATTTGGACACTGTCTAACGCTGGCCATGATTCTAAGGGCGGCGATATTTCGTAAGGCTCGTGTGACAGTTTTGACGGGTTAAATGTACACAACAGTTTTACAATTCGGAGATTTTGTGAGGTTCGGTGATGTTGGTAAACTTGCTAAGCTTGAAATGGGACTTTTTGTGGCTTTATGAAATAAATCCTAACAAAAGATGACAAGACAAACTTGACAAGTTCAACAAATACTGTTCAAATTCAGCTCACAACGTCTGCAAATCATGTTGGGTTGCCTTCGCCCAGCCGTGGGGCAATACGGGCTCATCGTAATCGTTATCGTGTTCATTTTGCAGATGGTTCGTTTTGGACTCTATAAAGCACCAGCTGCGGTACTACGACGCGATGGAAGATTCACATTGCAAAGGATTTATTGGTAAACAGTCTTACTTTTATCCCAACCTATGTGGAATAAAATAATACAAACTGTATGTTTTATTTTATATAACAAAAAATATGTCTTTTAGTTCTAATTTTTTTTGTCAAACAATCATTTAGTTATAAATATGTATAATTAATTTGTTTTTATCAAGTAAAAAAGTACACCATGCTTTATTCTATGAAAAAGACATGTAATATAGTTATTACCAATAAATATAATCATTATCATCATTATCATTAGGACTGTAATTATTACCGCCCGATCGTTAATTATCACCATCAAATAATTGGCTCCAATTTGACTGTATATTTTTTGTCTGTGTACGAATAGAATCATAGTCATTGATCTAGGAGTGGCTTAGTGAGTGTGTAGTAAATCCATTTGTAGGACGTTTTTGGTACTTATACTTACTTTTAAATATATTTGTCGTTTTAGATCTAGCGGAGGTGATAACAGTGACGCAGGCGCCGCCCGCCCCGGGGCCGCCTAAGAAATGTGACGACAGATCTTTCTTTGACGTAAGTTAAATATACAAGCTTTTATTTCACTTGTTACTTACTTAGTAAGGTTTATATATTTCTCTTGGCGAAATTATGAACAATAATATTAACCTAGTTTCCGTTATTCAGTTGATTTTAAATTTTGCAATCGTCAAGTTTTAATGACATTTTTTTTTTGTTGGAGCTGATTTGTAAGTAGATAAAAGCGAAAAGTAGAGTACGGCTCTTTTCTAACTCTTTAGGGACTAACGGTAGATTCCTAGATTTTTATCAGCTTGGTGAACCAAATACTTATTTTATAAAAGGTACTCGTACTAGGGATAGATATTTTTTTAACAACCTAGTGTCACGTGGTGGTTCTTCCACCCTGGCTTGATGCGACTATCGCCTACTTGACCTGTTCGTCGTGTCCCGTTCCAGCTGCGCACGAGTCGGCGGACTTACAACTTCTGCGCGAGCGAGGCCGGCGCGGCGCAGGAGTGGATAGAGAAGCTGCAGGCCTGTCTGCAGTGAGCCCCCCTCTCCCCCCCCTGCTCCGCACGAGCCGAGGTGCGGACTCTTATTTGTCGGACTTTGATTGGAATTTCGTTTTGTGAATTCCGATCAATTGCAAGTTTTAAAGTTGTCCTATAGAGCTATGACGACGCGCCGGGTTGAGTATTAGGACAGTGTACGAATATTTTAAGCCAAGGGCCACTTTCCAACCAGGGCCAATTTACATATTGTTATACTTCTTACTATAACATCTTTTTGGAATAGCTATACGACATCGTTGGGCTAGTGATTGTGGACAGCTTCTACCGATGACTCGATTCGTCCCAGAGATTCCTATACATTTCGGACGACTGATTAAAAATATATCTGAGTTGTTTTTGACGAAGATCTTTCTACTATCCGGAGGACGATTGTAAAGTATCGATGCTTAGATCTCGTACAGATAGCATGTATTGACACGAAATGTTATGCGTATATATTTATATCTTATTAATTATTGTCAACGGATAGATTGTTATGTTGAATGTTTGTAAATAATTTATAATTATTGTTGTGTAAAGACTTTCGTTCCATTATGAATATAACCGTTTTTATGTACACTTATTTTATGCGTTTTTATTATAGATATGTTGGTTATTACGGAATTCCATACCATCGAGGATATACCGCGTAATGTGTAGATCGCTACACATAATTCCTTTAGTTAATAATAATATATTATTTAAAATCGGTAATCTCGTTCAATACCAACCAACTTATATTGTTACATACTCATTTGTGTAAATAAGTACATTTTAGTTTGACATATCTCGCGTGAATGTCGCTCGTCGTAATGTGCCTGGTTAAAGTAATTTTTATATTATATATGTATTATTGTGTACGTAGTTTTGTTGTTGTAAATAAAGATTATTTTGACTCCTTCGGCGTATTGCATTTACTCGATTCGCACGAGGAGTTCGTAGTGTTGTATGGATGTTGTGTGTGGCGCCGTGTCGATGTTTCATGTTCACATGTTGACGCATACGCAGAGATTATTTGTGCCAAATATGCACAGAGTGCACTGACGCATTTGCTCACGTAACAATCACAGCGGCTTGTAATATCACGAATAGCTATGCTTGTTATGGTTTGCTAAAATACTCAAATAAGCTTTCAGATAAGCAGACCATTTTAACTATACATCGTTGTTGTTTTGATGAAGTTGACGAGTTACTCAAGTAAGACTTATAACACCATGTTATGCTCAAATCTAAATATACCTATAGTTGTATGCTTTGCTTAATCTTCAGCAATGTGAGAGCCTATCGCTGTACTGAAATTGACGGAACATTTGTAAAGCGATATACCTGTACTGATTTAATTGCAATGGCACAGGAATAGGCTATATGAATTATTACTCTGTGACGTGCACTGCGTATATCATCAAATAAAAATATTTTAAAATAAATACCTGCATTTAATTACTGATCCTATCCACCCAACGTTTCCAAACGGTATTCCGTTTAGAAACATTATAAGTCCGTCTAGTTCTACCAATTTGCATGTTAAGTGTCATGGTTTTTCGCGCGTAGACCACCTAATTAATATAATACATATCAAGGCAAAAAAATAATATTTCATATAAATATTTAAAAAAAGCCAAAGTTTTATCATATAAGCGTCATATGCTATTCTAGGACTTATGGTATACATAATGTTGGCTCCAAGACACCTGGCGGAGGTGGTCTCATGCGCGGCACCAACGAACATGCACGCCGAAAGTTGTAGTAGTCCCTCACTAGATGGCGCTCTTGGACAAAAGAGGTAGCCTCCCTGGTACTTCTGGTACGGTTAGGTTAGCTATTCACACTAAACGGCACAAGAGCTATGACCTAGGGGTTTATGGTTCCCTGGCACTTCTGGTACAAATATGTTAGCTTGCTCCAAAGCATAAGTTTTTAGAAATGGTCATAGTTAATGCCTGCAAGTCGGAACAGTTTGGTCGGGGATTTCTGACAATAAATCCGAAGTATTTCTTTTTGCTTTCGTATTGTCAACGTTATTTGAGTAGGTGAGGTTGTAAATAAATAAAACTCAATCATATGTAACAATTTTATTTTACCAATATTAATAATATATTAACATATGTGGTCCAAAACCACCCTCTCTCAGATAATAATATATTACAAATAATTTTCACAAGAGGTATATGAACCCATAACAATGAAAACAAGGCGCTACAACTAAAATGTGAACTCTACACGCCGCGATCCACAAGTCAACGTGTTAAAACAGCCTCCGACTAACGTAATGACTTCCACAATACATACAACAATGTTCAAAACGAGGTATAAAAGGGGAAAGGAAAGGGTAAAACGTCTTCATAATATATTAATTAAATTAATTCTAACGCGGAGCGCGCGCGGCTTACATACGCGTATTCACAATAGCACCTCGACCCGCCACGGCGAAACGATAACGTCAAGCTGCAGTCAAAGTGGAAGCTACATAAATGGCCTCGAAATTAAAATTAGGCCAGAGTTCAGTCCCGACAGTGACTACTGGACGCCCGCCCCGTTACGATAACTAACATTTATTTCACATTAACGAATTATACATTATATACAATGGGAAATAAATAATCTAATATTCACGACAATACAATGTCCGTGTATTTACATAACGACACCCGCGTGCGACGTCCGCCACGTACGTTTATATCACAAACAATATAAATCCCATTGCCACCTAAACGTTTGGTTCGCCTATTCATATTTATATATTGGCGCACACTTTTTGGCTCAGCTAAGTTGTTCTAAATCTCTATGATACCGCCCTTTCTATCTGCAAGGACATTCCGAGATAATACCTACATGTAGATTAACGTAACTATTTCCAAAATGTTCTGTAAACAATGCCAAAGCATAGATAAAAACTAATAATTTTACATGCAAAGAAAATATCTTCGTAAACGCTCGAGGCCGCTCGGCGACGGACGTAAAGTCTCACGAACACACGTAAACGTCACTTCACTAAGTTACATTTTTGGTTTCCCGTGTTGCACCTACATACAATGTTATCCAAAAATAGACAAACTTCATACACATTTCGTTTCTCACTTACCGAAATCTCTCCCTTAACTATAGAATACAGTTATAGCAGGCGAGAAAAAGTATAATCATAAAAACTTACAAAACGGGTCAAAATGTTGTTTCGAAAAAAGTTCGCTGCGTGATCATTTAAATGTTATCAAAAACACGTGGACTGAATCACTATTCAGTTCAACGTTCGATGTTTATGGTCATTTTAGGATATCGAATGTCTTTCATAAGACAGTGACAACTCAAATAAATCTCCACTCCGGAGTCGATGTGACATGATTTCTATATTTCTTAAGATTGCGTTATTGACAATTTAACTACATACATAATTATACTGTACTTAATACATCACTAGTTGTTTAACGAGAACTGCGTTGAAGGATTTAAAGTCTTCATTGGATATTCGAGTCTTTGCACCCTCGACACAGTTCCCGTTAAGTTCCTACTACTTTAATGACTACTTCGTGACTCGCGCTTATAAAACATAGAATTTTACAGAATCTGTCACGATTTAGATTAAGATTATAATTATAAATAAAATACTTCAGTGCATTTTCAGTTTCTTGGTGACGGATTACGAACGACAACGGTTGTAAAAGTTACATGTTTTCCGACAATATATTTTAAAATTTGGCAAAATTAACACGTGAAAGTTCTTGATCTAAAAAGACGGAAAAACCAATGTGCATGGTTGGAAAACACCAAATGAATTGTAATTTATTTTAGATATAGAAAAATACATTTTAGTCCAGATCACCGAACACACAATATTTTGGGAGGATTTTTAGATACTACTGCACAGTTTGGTACAAAAAAGCGGCTTCATTGGTTTTACCACTATTCGAAATTTAGTTTACCATTAAATATGGATCAATAGCGGTTCACAAGTATGATATATTTTTTCCATTGTAAACAGTCAACAGGGTCTTTTAAGGGGCCGAGATCTAAGGCCTATATATTATCTTCAATAAAAGTCATTGATCGCGTTGAGGTTTGGTACATTTCCAGTTAATTTTGCTAAAACTGCTCTGCAAGCGCTCCGAAAATAATCATGATTACAATAATTTATAATGTTATGGTATCGATTCTATGTCAGCAGTGCGCCGAACTAAGCTAAATTTGATTTGACAGCTTTCCAGTTATCGGAATTACAATAGGCCCTTATTTATAAGATTTGAATAGGATAATGATTTAGAACTGTCAAACTAAAATGAAGTTTAGTTGAATCAACCATTATCAGGTAATTACAATATTCAGTTACGAATAAGCACATAGAATAGAGATAACCTACGCGTTTAGATTTTAAAACCCCATTTGGCTTCTTCACAATAACGTGCTATACTTCTGTCGCGACAGAGACGTATTCAGGCATGTCGACGCGCGGTGCCGACGGAGGGGGCTAGTGCCCCACCGGCTCCACGTAGTTGGCGGGGTAGAGCCCCACGCGCCCGTCCTTGCGCCCCTTGCACCAGCCCTGCTCGTCTTCGTCCTCCAGTTTCTCGAATAGGTCGCCTGAAACGAGAAATACAGACTATATAAATTGCTGTAGTTGATTTAATAACCTGACGAAGTGTAATTTTTATCAAACATTTTTATCAAGTATGGGGGAAATATCAAAAGAACAATGTAACTTTCATTCACTAACTTGTATTTTAACTTTAGTAAATTACATTAGACTTATAACTTTTATAAATTAACGTAGAATTCGTTAGAACTTATAGAAGTAGTACCCCATTCTATTCTTTGAGCATCCGATTCGTTCAAAATGATGAACTATAGTAAAATACAAGATTAGCTGAAATATCTTAGATAAGATACTACTAGATAGAACATGATAGAACTGGCAACTGATGGGGAAGAAAGGTTCTAGAGTGGCGACCACGGACTGAAAGACGCAGTGTAGGAAGGCCTCCCACTAGATGGGCCGACGACATCAAAAGAGGCGCAGGCAACCGGTGGATGCAAGTGGCAAATTGTCGTTCGGTGTAGCGGTCTAAGGGGGAGGTCTATGTTCAGCAGTGGACGTCTACAGGCTGATGATGATTACATTGTTATTATTTATAAGACCCGTTCGACATAACGAAATTGTGAATTGAATCGGTCCGCACTACACTTTGCACTTTACTTGTTGCCATACTTATGTTTAGTGTCATGTATCATCATGTATCATGTATCGTCATGTAGTATCATGTACGGTCATATGTTAGCCAACAACATAAATAATAAAACCTCGATGTATAACCATGTTGCAATAAACAATTGAGTATCGAGTATCGACTCACTCGGCCCACAGCGCACCCACCTTGCCGGAAGCTGAGCTCGTCGCTCTCCGCGCCGGTGTAGTCGTAGAGCGCGCGCACCGGCACCCCGGGCTCCCCGGTGTCGGTGAGCGCGCCGCCCGACTCCTCGTCCCACTCGTCCTCCTCGAACGGGTTCTCCTGCCCCCCCTTGCCCTCCTTAGTCGGCGACGTCTTGTTGGAGTTCGGCGCTTTGGGCGCTGACGCCGTCCCGTTACTGGAAGTATTTTATATATACGTATATATATAATAAGTATATATTACTGGTTTTCTGTTAGAAGTGAGCTTTTTTAGCGATTTATCAAGATTTATAGTCGAGGAATAACCGGCTGTTATGAGTGAATAGTGTCGAACTTATATAAGTCGGTTAATAATCAAGTTACACTTATAGTCACTTTTATAAAATTGATAAATGATTGCCAACTAACACAAGTTATGTAGGTAATTATACATATTAGGCATTTTAAATATCCGAATTGTAAGGTCTAAATGTTTAAAAACTTGCGAGAAAAAACACTAATAATAACAAAAACTTTACAATATTTACAATAACCTCTACAAATGATCCAGAATCAATGACACAAAACGTTCAACACTAACGATCATGTTATAGGTACACTTAAAATAATCTACTTCCTAACATCTACAGATTCGTATGTGCAGTGCAATATTAACACTACAGAAAAACATAATATGCAAACTAACGCCGGCACCAAGCGATCGGTCATGTCGGTGAGGGCAAAGCGCGAGTCGCTGGTGACGTCAGAGCGGAGCGCCAGCCGCACCAGGCGTGACGTCAGCGCGTCCTCGGCGGAGGCCGCGCACGCGTAGATCTCGAGCCGCTCTATACTGAGGGTGGGGGGGTGCAGCGAGGGGTCCTAGGCTGTGGTGACGTCAGAGGATCGCCGCACAACACTAGGAGGCAGCCGAGCAGTCGACGGCTCGACAAATTTAACTGTCGTCTTTGTTATATGTAAAATAAAGACTATAGTCCGCTAAACAGTCACTGCTAATAGCGGTCGGTCTTGAATGCCTTAAGCTTTACACGGACTGTCCTGAGAGGAACACCGGCTCGTCCGATCTCAAGCCACTCTATACTGCGATAGGAACTGAGGAACTGTGTCTAGTTTATAGTGTGGTGACGTCGGAGGGAGAGAGAGCCAGGACCGATGACTAAGGAATTAGTTTGACAAGGAACCGACTACACTAAGATTGAAATCGATCTTGGATTGCTGCCTATCGTTCGATCGATTTCCAATCTGCGTGCCTTTATAAACCATTCCACGAATCAGTTATTGGCACGTTTGAACCTAAAAATGGATTGTGATATCAATCCCAGATAGCAAAATTTGGATTGGATTGATTATTAATTTCGGCCGTTAGTATGCGTAAGCTTGATACCTCTCAGTCACGACGAATATCTTTAAATATTTATGCAGGTAATTGGAGACAGTGTGACAACGTTATCTAGAGATCTTTAAAGACTTACGTGACAGCTATGGGTGCACTGATAGTCTTCTTGTCTATGGTATTCGCGTTCGTGTTGTTGGCAACACTGACGGGCGGCGGCGGCGGCTGCTCCGTGTGGTTGGCGGGCTTGCTGCCCACTTTGTTGTTCGAGTTGATCGGCGGTAGCTCCTGTACATAGACCGACATGTTATCCAGAAACCGCCACAAGGCATATTGGTGATGCGAAGATTCGAGTCAGCGCCATCTGTTGGTACATTTTAAAAACTGCTAAGTGCTAAGGTTTGAAAGTTAGCAACAGTTGTCCGCTAGAGGTCCGCCTTTAGTCTTCGCATCGGCATCATTATACATTGTTATTGTTTTATTTTTACGTATAAATATGGGACAAATATGTGTAATTTCATTTAAGTACATATAGATATTTCTGTAATATAATACGGGACAATAATTTATATCAAATAAATATTTTTTTTGTTAGATATTAATTTAACATGCCACTAATGCATTTGAGGGTAGAAGCGACATCCATCATGCAACATCGATATAAAAAAAAACATATAATATAAGGGAAATAAATAATATAAAAAGCGCACTTACTTCTAAAACAGATCGAAATGAGAATGACCATCACACCAAACAACTAGTACTACGACATTTCCCCGAATCAATTTCAACATGCTGTCAATGGAAAGCCAATCCCACCTCTAAACCGAGAGATCGCCGCGTTTTTCTCATTCTCATTTGAATCCTGAAGAGCTATAACACAGTTTGGATGTCAAAAACTAAACATAAGCACGTTTAAACTTATGAGAAGTGTTTAGCAACGAATGTTTAGCGTTGCAAAAGTTACAACGTCATCTTGCAACGTTGCAATGTTGAAGATGTTAAATATCGCATTTTATACTGGACCGCAGAAAGACGTCGCGTGCGACTCGCTCTGTTACGTGACAAAATCCTTACTAGACGTTAAGCATTTGTTGCCAAAAACCACTCGGTTGTTTATCTAAAAACAAAGCTATGTCGAACAAATGTGTTTGAGCTCTGTCCGTCGTTGTTCGTGCTACGACGGCGTGGAAGCGGTTGCGTGACGACGTGACGACATCTATGAACTATCTAGCACTTACTTGGCGATCGTTGAACCTTACACCAACATTGACGTTAAGTATTGGCGCCCGTGAAATCGTTCTCTTACTAACAACAATCGAGTATGTGAATCTTGTCGTAAAATCTGTGCGTGTTCCCATCACAACACCTGTATGCGCCGTTCCTTTGAGGTATCGAGGGCCTTCGATATACTTTAAAGACCATGAAAGTGATACGATACGAAACGTGTTGACGGGCTATGAAACGTCTCATGCTACGCTATACATACATGTCGTCACCACGTTACGGCACGAATGCAACTCGCTACGGAACGTGTCAACGCGCTACGAAACGATTCAATGTCGCTACGAAACGTGTCAACGCGCTACGACACGATTCAATGTCGCTACGAAACGTGTCAACGCGCTACGAAACGATTCAATGTCGCTACGAAACGTGTCAACGCGCTACGACACGATTCAATGTCGCTACGAAACGTGTCAACGCGCTACGAAACGATTCAATGTCGCTACGAAACGTGTCAACGCGCTACGAAACGATTCAATGTCGCTACGAAACGTGTCAACGCGCTACGACACGATTCAATGTCGCTACGAAACGTGTCAACGCGCTACGAAACGATTCAATGTCGCTACGAAACGTGTCAACGCGCTACGACACGATTCAATGTCGCTACGAAACGTGTCATTGCGCTACGTAACGATACGACGTAACATGTGAACTATCCGCGACGCGAAACCATCGTCAGATCATAACGCAACAGCACTCCAGCGCCGTAGCACAGATATAACATGAGGTGACGTACATCCTCGCTGACTGGCCGCTGGTTGAGCAGCGTGATGGGCCCGGTGGGGAGGCTCTCCTTCGACTTGCCCTTGGCGATGTCCCGGAACTCCTCGGTGTACTCCTGGTCACCGACACACCAGTCACAAGCGGTCACGGGACGAGAGGCGATACGTTGGGACATCATATTTCCAATAAAGCTCACTGCAGCTTATAAAATGCATTTTTTTTTGTTTTCTATTTTGCTGTTTTTTGTCCTTTTGTTTTACGTAACAGAAAAATACAAAAATGTCCCAACGTCTCGCCGCCGTCCAATGCAAACTCAAAGTGAAAATAAAAAAGGTATTAAATTAATTAGATAAACAATAATACACGTCCATTCAAAGCCAGTGAACGTTAATAGGGTAACATCAAGCAAGATGCTGTTGCGTAGTGTTTCTAATTTACTGTAGACAAGAAGAGAAGGAGAAGTAACAGAAGTATCAATAGGAGCACAATTAAGAACAGAATGGATAGTTTCAAGAAACGTCTTCAAAGGCAATTATTTAGTTGCAGAATTGATATAAAAAATGGCGTTTCAACAAACGATTCATTATGATTTCGTAATTGTGCGTTGGGTAAACTATCTAAACTTCATGCGATTAGGCATCTATGAAAAGAAATAAGGTTTAGGGAGGAAAATGGAAATTTATCCGACGTTTTCATGCCACATCGTATTGAAATATTCCTAAAATATGCCTGATACTATCTAAGAACATTGTTTCTATCCACATTTAAACATACGTATCAATATTTTATCGTACGATTGTTTTGATTTTTGACGATTTTGTTTTTCAAAATGGCGGATGAACTCCATTTACCGCCTGCATAGAACTAGCCTTTCTTGTTGTTTTGCGTGCCGATAATCTTTGTTTTACATTTTGCTTCCTTCTACCATCGGTTTGGTGCGGATGAGAGTGGGGTGCTCCTCATGAAGGTGTCCTTGCATCTGTATGATCAATTATGTTCTTTATCACCACCTGTCACGGTGTAGTATCGTGAGCCACCAGTCTCGATCCCTTTGTGCATTGCATTTATCGAGTGATTAATGATTGTTTTTTGATTTTGCAATCGATTGCGCACTTTATACTAACCGTTTTGCGTAAAACAGTATCAATGCCAGCAATCGATAAGTACAACAACGCATTACTTTGCGAAGCTGAACGTATAGTACAAAGCCTTGGAAAGTTACATCAATTTACTTTATCCCGATAACCAATTATATTTATTGCAATTTTATATTGACGCTTTACATAAGCACTGATCCATCTTTTCACTGATCGACCCGAATCATTCCACCGTCCGTTGCTTCAGTGCGAACACGCTAATGACACCACACACGTAGTGCACGAGCGCCCCAGTGGCGGACGCTCGACGACCGTACACCGTGAGAGCGTACCGGGTTGCTATAGAACTGGCTGCCGCCCAGGCAGTAGCTGGCGACCTCAGAGGGCGCCACCTTGCTCTGATCCGAGCGGAAGCAGAGCGGCGGCAGCGCGAGGCGCAGGCGGCGCAGCGCGCGCGCCCACGCGTGCGCGGTGGAGCGCGGCGTGCGGCGCGCCGTTATCACCGCGCGCGCTATTGTCGTCGACGCCATCTCGGGGATGTATTTGGAACTGATCGGTAGCTTGAGCGGCGTGTCCGCCGATTCCTCCTTCAGTTTCAAAGGTTATATGTAATTGCGGGACGGTGTGCTGGACTGTTTTTTTTTGTTTAGAGTTCAGTTTATACTCTATTATTCCTTCTCCCTATTAGATTTGATAGGTATTGACGTTGTGCATATTTTTTTATTTGTGTTCTTTTCATTCCTGTTTGATTTTTGTCGTAAAGCTTTCGGTACTTTATGCCACTTTATAACTCGTATTAGAATAGTGTATTTCTTGACCGTACCAACATGTCGTAAGTAATGGCTCAACGAAGCTAAGAACCGAATCTCTCTCATCCAATATTTGGTGTACCGTTGGCAACAGCTATCTAGCGCAAACACGGCAGAGTCAATATTGGACTACATCACATCGAACCTTGAGATAACCTACGTTCTATATTTATTATTTTGTTCTACTGTACGTTTGACAATTTATGACTTTATCCACTGTAGAAATAAAAAATAACGTGCGCTACAATACGTGTAAAATATTTCATAATTACTTTTGCCAATCGTGTTCTCAATTGGCGTTAACTTTGACAATTAAATATGTTGTTGCCTCTATCTAGTACTAGGCCAATGACAAGGACAGGAATAGGCTTTTGACCAAAGTTTCTGAAAACGGATATTAGTCTATTGCTATCTTTGCCATTTGTTTCGTGAGAGACAAAGACAACAATATACATAATCAGTTATCTATGTTCACACACGTTTCAGAAACCCGACGTAAGTGAATCTCCGTTCTATTGTTAGATGTTTACATTCAAATGTTCTTATCTATTTCAATACGTCTGTTTTAAATACTAAGATGCGTATATAATTAGTGAAAGAATAGTGCCTAACATGCCAGGGTTTTCCTAATCTACTCAGAAAAGATATCATAAAGCCTGCATCTGTGTAGAGTGTGTGTTAGCATTTTATTCACGGGCCTAATGAGATTTCATTTCGTTGGACTTATACTATACAGGTACGTTCTATATTTTACGCACATCCATGGCAAATCTTAGCTAACGCTAAGTTTAAACTATTAAATACTAGCTGACCCGACAGACGTTGTCCTGTCATTGTCTCTATGAGTCAAAATGAGTGACAGTAGTCAACTGTACAAAATGTACAACCCGATTTTATCAGATATATTTTTACTAGTTTCAAAATTTTTCCCGTGACGGGATAAATAGTATCCTATATCCTTCTACTGGTTCTCAGCTACCTCCCTACCAATTTTCAGTCAAATCGGTTCAGCCGTTCTTGAGTTATAAAAAGTGTAACTAACACGATTTTCTTTTATTAATATAGATTAAGGTACATTTATACTGGATTAATACATTTACATAACGGCTCTCGCCCTCGTAAGTTACGAGGCTTATAATTTGACCAAGACTATTCCAAAAACAGCCACTAGTCAACTTCATAGCAAATGTATTAGATCAAACGCTCCATCATTTCGGTGGGCACTCAGCCTAACAATTTCGAGAGTTCACATAAAATTTGCATAAAAAAAATTATACGTCAATTTACGTACCTACCTGATGCCCAGATTTTGGATCCTAGTTAACTTTGACTACGGATTAAGTGTATTACAGTCTTCGTCATCAGTGTGCCTAGTGTGAGTTTTGCCAATTTCTGTACGAGCTCGATCCGGTTAGCGTAAACTTGAAATTGTATGGAATAAGAGCAGCGCCATCTAGTGTCAGTCAGTCAGTCACTAGATGGCGCTGCTCTTATTCCATACAATTTCAAGTTTACGCTAACCGGACCGAGCGCGTAAAGAAATTGGCTAAACTCACACTTGGCACACTGTTTAGTGTCAGGTAGGGACAACGTTAGACTTAATATGTGTTGGTCAAAGTTAACCGTGGCTACAGAAACCGGACATAAGTGCGACAGTAACCCCCAGTTTCTGAAACGTCAGTCAAAGTTGACAACAGATTAATTCTATTGCCATCCTTGTCATTTGTTTAGTGTTAGATAGAGACAACGATAGTTTTAATCTACTGTCAAAGCAAACTAGAGTTCTAGAAACCGGGGGTAAGATATTGAATAAACCCCGTGAATAAAACAAAACACTCGTCATATACAGGATGCCACTAAGAAGGAAGTAAGTACGTACTGAATGCGTTAGCCTACCTACATTACTCAACAAGCGTACAACAGTAAGTTATAAGTTATTACGCATACGGTTACTGTTCGAGTTATGCAAAGGTTAAATTGTTCGACCACCTTGATCAGTTGCTAATTATTGAATGTATGGATGATTATTTGTCGATCATAATTTGGTCCAGTATCGTTCTTGATTCGCATTACGTTGATTTGTGATAAGTAAACTTCGATAAGTAAACTTGTTTAATTTATAAATCTCGTAAGTTTTGAGTACATGTTACAGTAAGTTATGTTAAGTGTCGTAAATTTTAAGACCTATTAATGGCCACATTTACACAGTTATGTCAAAATATTGACATATATATCTCTTATTAACACGCTGTATTCACCTCAAGGAGAGCGCGGATTAATCGTTTTTTCATTGGATCTTTATAACTTACTATTAAAACGAAGATATATCTGAACTTAATAATAAAAAGAAGATCACTTATACAGTGACATAAATTGGCATAACAGTGATATATCTGAACTTTAATAACTAACTAATAAAGAGAAGATCACTTTAATACAGTGACATAAATTGACATAACAGTGATATATCTGAACTTTTATAAGTTACTAATAAAAAGAAGATCACTTACTTATACAGTGACATAAATTTGTATAAGTGTGATAGATCTGATCAAAGTGGTCTAACAACGGCAACACGAGTACGGCGGAGGGTGAACCTCGCGATAGGGTTACCTCGAACTGGGGCCAGTTCATGGCCATGTTGACGCCGTGGTTGTTGGCCCACCACTTGAGGTCCTTGCCGTGGTCCGCGTTGTTTATCGTGTGGTGGAACTCTTCGTATATCTGTGGTAATCTGGAATTGGAGAAACAAGTCAGATTAGTCACACTAACTGTTGCCCGCGACTTCATCCGCGCGGACTACGTTATATCGCGATAAAAACTGTCCTATATTATGTCCGTCTCTAAGGTCTATTTCTATACCCAATCTTATCGAAATTGGTTAAGCCGTTTAGCCGTGAAAAAGTAACAAACAAACACGAGTCACTCTCGCATTTATAATATTAGTGTCAATTTGTTTAGGTTAAGTAGATTTTTGCCTTTACAATATTTTTCATTTTGTCTGCCCGACTACCTTTTTTTTTAATGAACGAGACGGACTAGTATCACAATGGTAAGTCCTACGCCTATCCATAACGGTGGCAGTGCAACCCAAAGTTTTGCACTGCAAAATCTTGTGCAGCACAGCACTGCCCCGAGACATTGGGTCAAAGTCTCATATTATGCCCAGTATTGCACACTAGTGCTTGGAGGATCTAGCAACCATGCTCAAAGTCTGCCAGCAGAAAGTCTGTCGCCAAGCCCCTTTCGGTGTGTTCCTGAACTACTCCATGAATCATTTCTTTACTAAGCTTGCTCCCTTTGTGGAATTACGTATATCTTCAACAAGGTTAATTTTCAGTGAGCACTCACGTGGGCTCCTGGCTAATGTTCAGGCACTTGTGGAAGCTGAACAGCACATCCTTGAAGAAGGTCAGCCGCTGCGCCTCCATCTGCTGGCACCGCTCGAACACGCCCTGCATATCCTCGATGTAGCGCGGGTTGTAAGCCGTGATCTCCGCCAGGGCCGCTTGGTACTTCTCTCTATTTCTCGACACTTCTTCGCGACACTTCGACACGCGCTCTGCCATTTTCTTCACCTGGAATTTGGAAACGGACGGATTGGGTTAATGATAACGGGATCGTTTTGGGGTTAGCTGTTCTATGGCGGAATCACAACATTAACCGTCTTACCACAAAAGATTTAGACCCGAGTTGAACAGATGAGTCTAAATATTTTCTCTACAAATCGACGTCTAATCCTCGCTTTTTCTAACTAAACAAGTAGAATGATCAGGAATGCCAGGATTGAGTATAAAACGCGAGTGATAGGCGTCGATTTTGTCGAAGGAAATTTTAGAATCCTGTTTAACTGTCTTTTGTGGTAGGGCTGTAATAGTTCATTCTACAGCGGTGCGTTAAGCATGGAATAGACACTATGTCTGAAAGTAAGAGCTATGTTGCTTCTTGGGTAGATGCGCGTCATAGATAGATTAGACAGATAACTATTTATTGACACCAAAATTTATAGAACACAGAAAGGACAATCTTAATAATAGGTACAGTGGGAGATTGGTTGGAGTGCAATGTCGTGGTATGAACCCCGCGCCCAAGTCGCGGCATAGCACTAGAGCGATCAGACTATAGGATAAGAGAGAGTAATATGTAATACTATAACTAGTAATGACTATGTGTAAAAGTTTGTTTGTGCTGTCGTTAAAAACGGAAGTTCACAACACTCGAATTAATCATAGTTTGTCGGTTTAGTCTGCGCTAGACCCCTTCGATCCTTAGCATAGATCCTTAGCTAGGTCATCTGTGGCGTTATTTTACAATAAGAGTCAACTTTAACACATTGGACAATTTCATGTTAAGCGAGCTTTTAATATGTTGGTGAACTTTGACAGGATCATAATAAAATTTTCGTAAATCAGTCCCATAAAATATGGCACTGAACTGGCCAGACCTTACTAAAATCAACGTCTCGAATAACATTCCGGCTAATTCAAGACACAATTCCAGTGCACGTTCCGGAAATAGCTCAGCCGTTCTCGGAAACTACTTGATGTAGGTTAGGGCAATATAGTGCATCTCCCTGATAGAGAACAAACTAGGTTACCTACATGGAATTATCATAAAAATCCGATAGAAACTGGCGAGCCATAAACATTTTACTGAATTCAGAGGAAAGCAACATATAAACATACATAATCAATTGATATTTGATTTGGACGGCTGGTGGTTTTGTTGATTCTATGCTGTTTCCATGACCTTTAATGATAGGATTATTTTTCCAGTAACTGTATATAATTTTGAGATTATAAGGATACCATCAAATCCTTTGCGAGAGTTCTTCAGCGGCATTCACTGTATTGTTTGCAAACATATCATGATTGCAGCCGTAGGACATAACACTATTATGAAAGAGGGGAGGCTCGCAAATTGCCACGTCCGGCGGCGTCGCGCCGTCTGCATAGCCACGGACGTAGATATCCATAGCTGTAGTATAGAGGTGTATCGTACCACTGCCACGTAACGTTAAGGCAACCTCGAAATTGGATAACGTAGCCATGCGGACAGATAAATCCTGCCATCCTTTGCCAATGATGAAAATCGATACGTACTTAAGGTTCTGGGATAAGGGTACCTTCAAACGTAGGTGAAGCCGCGGCACGCGGTTCTACAGGAATTAAGCATGTCAGTACTCATATGTTGCTGTTTTTTACAACAATTTGACAGTTTAAAGTTTATTTTGGAAACAAATAAAGTTAAACGTGTGCAAATATTAAAATAACGTTAAACACAACTCTGTACCTTGAATGTATAGCATCCTTATAGGGTTAAGTAAGAACAAAGAACAGTACCGATAATTTCAATTTTGAACTGATTTATCTTTCAATCCTAATTTATTAAGCCTCTAATTAAATAACGGCATAATCGAGCCCCAACCAGACGTACCCGCGCAGCCTATACTTGCCCAGGGTTGCCACTAATCTAGTTTCATAATCAGGTAACGAGCGTGTAGCTAATTCACGTCCGCCCGTGATTTCATGTCCCTGATAGCTCTTAAGGAGGGAAAAGGATTGATGTGTGTAATTGAGGGACAAGTGATAAACTGCCTCAAGGGTGCAAACGCACTAAGCAGCTTGCGGCTGCTGACTCTACATATTTCCCGGTATATAATACATGCATTACGTGAATGCTCGATTCAAAATAATATCGGGCGCTATTTTCAGGCCAGTTGCAAACAGTACTCTCGATGGGTAACTCTAGTCGTAAGGAATTAAGGATGCTGCAATGCTATATTACAAAAGGGGCATAGTATTACGAAAAATACGTTTTGCGTACAGAAGAATGTGCGAAACGGACATACGCGACCGAACATTATATTATATACCTTAGGTAAGTTACCATATTATTATAATAATTAAGAACTATAGACACCTTTATGGTGCAGTTCGGAGTCAGTTGTACAAAAATACGGTGCTATTGTTTTTATTTAGCTAGATACTATTTATGGTTTTGATTTAGCTTACTATTGGGGAACCTTTATAGCATAAACACATTGATATTCCAAAACAACACACGGACAGCACGAACCAAATCAACACAGAGGCTTACCAGTAAAACTCTCTTTTGTAAGCAAACAAAGAAAAGCAAAATATGATTAAGAAACATAGCTTTCGTTGAGCCACTTCATTGTAGACACTTAAATGCATGTTCAAATTTACGTTGAAACACGATTTTAGTGATTGCCCCTAGAGAAAAAAATACCGCGACATCCCTTTGAACCCCGTACGGTTTCGTTGGAGAGCCATTCAGTAGTGCAAACTCAGATGAATAGGGCTGCCAACAAACTTTTCCCTTTTTTCATCTAAACTACATACATTTATAATACGATGCTACATTCTGTGAAATCTTTTACCTTTGTCAGTGCCGTTACCAGTATGCCACATAAATTAAAATGCGTGAGACTTGAACCGCTCTCACTTACGTTACTAATAATATTTATAGCAACGTTCCTTTATCAGCTTTATTACAAATTATACACTTTATAAAAATTGATATCCATTGACAAGTGTGCCAACCCTATCTCAGTAGTAGTACCTCAACCACCACCGCTTCATGTGACGGAGGCAGGGATTCAATCGCGCACAAAAATATAGGTAGGTACCCGTCCACGCGACCCTCCGCGCTGCGTCGACTCTACCCCTTACACTTCATTACCCGAGTTAGAGGACAGGTTGGGGCCAATTACGAGACTCGCGTGAGCTCACTCGTGTAACCTTTTGGTGCACGAAGTTGTACAGATAGTATATTTTTATTAGTGTACCTAACCTTTATGTGGACGGCGTTGGATGGATAACCTAATGGTAATCTGTACATCTTGCTATCCGAATACAACTATTTTCTAGTATGTAGCGGATGTGGATCTAGGAAACACCTCTACAATGGTTAGCTAGGTACCTCATTCCAATCGATAAATTAAACATTTATTATTACATAAAAGGAACGTTCACTTTTTACAAACAACGTAATATTTTTCGTATCGTAGTAATAGTAGAACCATAGTGTATACTGTGAATTAAAGACAACAGTGTTCCAAATCAACATTTGCATGAACATCTGTTTCAATATTGGATTTACCTGAAAATCTCGAATAGGTAATTAAATAAAAATTAGGTTACACAGATAAAGCACGTTCAGCGCTCACTTTATCACGTCGATTGAAACAAGATAACATAGGTATATCAGGGTAAAATCTATTCGCCGTTTTCGGCGAATCGACGAAGAAACTTAGGGCCGGGTAAGCGGAGTACATCTACTTATTATTTTGGAATACAAGCCTTCCGTGATGACCTTTTATAATAATTAGATTCTTAATATGAATATAAGTACCTACTAATGTTCTGTGGAGCAGCTAGACTGTGTCATCAGAATCTAGATGGATAAACGTTTCGCGAAGATAATTTTAACCTTATTCGCTCCGATGTACAAATCTGGGAATCTAAATATGAAAATTTGCCCGTACGAACTGGGATGTAGCCAATAGCCATTTCACCATAGGGAGCAATGAAAACATCCACTGTTTGTAACCTCTGCGGAACAGAATTTAATAGAACCATCGACAAGAAAGAAGATTAATGTTACCAGACAAGGGCCTCACTTATTTTTCCTTTTGATTACCTACCTAGCCGAGTCTCTCTGACAAAGATGTAACTTTTTGCTAAGAGCTAGCGGCTTGACCCTCGCGGCCGCGGACGTGATTGCACGCAGTTTTTCCTTTACAATTTCACAAGGTATAAGTTACATTTCACATTTATTTTTGCTCGCAATCTTATTTGCCCTCAACATTGAATAATATTACCATCTAAAATGTTGTTTCCCCAGTAATCCCAGGTGAAATTGCAAAATAACTCCATTCCGCGGGCGTCGCTGAGGGACAACCGACGGCATTTAATTTCCTGGGTGTAGGTAGGCGTAGGAATTCTAGGTCAATGTGATGCCTAGGCTTGAAACAGGGGTTCAGTAGTGACGTTGTTTAATAAATATAGTTATTAAATTCATGTTTCAGCTACTGTAGTGGCATCACAACGCCTATGAGTAACTAAAAGGACAGCATATACTTAGATGCAAAGGAAACCAACTGACTGATCAGTTTCTGAAAAACGACACAGAAGAAAGTGAAAGAAAGTTTAATTATTAATCTGTGCGACGATAACGATATAACTATCCAAGGCAAGCAACTGACTACTTTTCTAAATTGTAAATAAAACGTATTTATGTTCCTCCATAATCGTAAACATCGAGTGTATGAACTGAATTACCATTACCATAAATCAAAGCGAATTCATTCGCGATTCTAGTCGGTATTTTAGGTATTCAATCACAAGACTCAATAGCTTGATGGATGCCTGGAGTCTAGAGAGGAGTCAAGAGTGTCATTATTAATAGGGTAGGGTTTCACCACTGTCACAAGTGTTCTAAGATGATGCGGTCGAAGACAATAAACAAGTCCCCGAATGGGACAGCTGTCGAAACACTTGAAAAGGGTATATGCCACACATTATCTGATTGAGTGTGGTAGCTGTCAAGGCGGACAATAAAATTGTCCTACCACCAACGTTTACTTAAATAACTATGTTTTCCTGCAGTCATGCTCATGCTGTTTAGAATTCACGACCCACGATGTGAATCTGACCATACCGACCGAGCGAACGTCGTTCAAAACAAACATGACAAGCCGTTTTCAGAAGCTTGGTGAAGCTGACAACCTGACATGGCTGTGGTCCTGTATGAAATTAAAACAGCCAAATTGGATTGCGTTCAGTAATTGCAGCAATTAAAACTCCGTAACGGCCAGTTTATTGGATTACGACCGACATCCGACGACTGCCCATTTGGTTAGGATTGAGATGAGAGCTCACTGGTTTAGATTTTATTTTCAGATTGAATCTGTGATGATTGATTAATGATGATATGAAGTGGCTCTTTAGGAATAAGACTATCCATTTTAAAAATAAAATTGGTCCAGGATAGCGTGTGTGAGTTGTAGTCTCACTTTTAGATTAGAACCGGAGTCAGTTGAAGTATAGGTATTAAATGTTGCAAGTGACACAGTTGGATCAACGTTTTTAAAGGTACTTGTTGAAAGAGGTCAATAAAGAAGAGGCTGACAGGACATACTTTGATAAGATTCGCTTTCATATTCAAGATAGCAAAGCAAAATTATACACCAATACAATTTAACCTTGGATTTAGGTCACCTTGAAATGCTCTAAAAATATGTTTGAAGATAAATAGGTTACGTTCGTTATCAGGACAGACGTGTTTAGTCCAAAATAACAAGGCAAATAAATAGCACGTTCTCGACACTGTCTGAATTATAATTCTACCTCGGACCTACGCCCAAAACATCTGAGGATATTTGCGGAGGATAGCAAACGCCCCCAGTCGAGATGTCGAGTAAGGGTCCTATGCAAATTGAAATACCTCGAGGTAACGTATCGCGGGAGTCTATTTACTTCTGATGGCATTACACATTATTTTTATAATAATTGTCACATATATAAAGAAGTTGTTCAGCGAAATTACTAGGTTCCTCCAAGACATAAGGCATGGCTTAGCAGTTTGCACGAGATTCTGCATTCCTCTGGATGGCCCTGCAATTTTTAAGGCCAGACTTGCTTTCTTGTCACGCAGTCGTAGTTTCATCTCATCACAGTATCGAATAACCAATATTATAGATAATATTATCGTCGTGTTAGTTACAGTTATCGCACATGTGACAAATAAATCGAGCGTACGGGACCCCCAATCGGCACGTGTACCACTTGCACCGTACCGTACTGATATGCCATAGATACGAGTATTTCATACATTTGGGCTGAATAACGTCATTTGAAAAATGATAACTCTACAGAGGTGCTGTAAGATATGTTATTTCCAGCCACTTAAATGCAGCGGTGAAATGAAATACATCATTGTAATTAAGGGAAACAAGGTCGAAAGTCGATTCCTTGAGCAAGCACCGTATTATCTGTCTATTTGTTTGTTTGTAACTTCTGCGCTCCAAAGTTACGTAACGAATTCAACTAACTGAAAGCAGTTGTAAGCATCTTGTCTGTGAATGCACCATCTCTCCCTGGTCTTGCGTTAGTAGGTACCATAATTTCGGCTTAAAAACTTATAAAGCTTTCAACCTGCATAAAGCCTTTATTCCTGTGAATAGTATAAGCATGCCTATACATACACGCACGTATACGAGTATAGCAGGAGAGTGCAGAATTCACTCAGTGACACGAGAAAATTGCAGCGCTAATAGATGAGAATGCGTATAGGATTCTTGGGAATGTTTCCACCTGAAGCTTTTATAGCTTCATTTAGTGGAGGGGTTTAATGGAATATCATATTAGCAGAAACATTAGCTTGCTCCTACTAATTAAGATTCTCGAGAACAATTTAATACTTATATGAAATTCAATCGTATAATAACCCAAGCCATTGGTTATTTACGATAGTGAGGGGAGGCCTTTGCCCAGCAGTGGGACAGTTACAGGCTGAATTATTATATTATTGGTTATTATTATATTATTGAATTATTGGTTATTTAACTTCGGCTGTTTGTTGAATAAAGACTTATTATCAGCACCTCCTCAAGAAAGTGAGGGAAGGCCTTTGTCCAGCAGTGGGACAGTACAGGCTGAATAATTATTTATTATTATTCACACAAATATTATAATTATCTACGGATTGAAGACTATGCGACGCCGCCACGACGCTTGATAATAATTGTTTTCAAGAGCTGTTTCTAAGCTAGTTGGGTTCATATGCAATGTATACCACTTCTAATTCTAAGCTACCAAAGAGCTATAACCACATTTAATTTCTTGTTACATTTCATATTAATATGTTACGTTCAATTTACAGGCTACCGTTTACTGCTCTATCATAAGTAAAGATAGAAAATTCACATTGTATCTAAACAAGCGTTAAACTGTTTTATTATACCCATTTATATTCAGCTGCAGTGAGCAGGGAAGCGGGCAAGGCAGTGAACCGGACGAGAATGTAAACACTACACTTCTTATGCACGGATGCAAGTGGCAAATTGTCGCTCGGTGTGGCGGTCTAAGGGGGAGGCCTATGTTCAGCAGTGGACGTCTTCAGGCTGATAATGACGACACTTCTCATTCCCCTGCCATTGCTACTCGTGCTGTCCGAAAGTAAAAGCTATGTGAGAAGTATGTAAACATAAGGAGGGAATTATTGCCGGCAGCGGGAGACAGCGGCAGGGGCCGAATCTAAATGGGCAGACTTCCAACTTCAAAGAGGTAATCGGCTCGGCTCCCGCTCTTTGATGCATGAGATTAGACACAAACTCGCGTAGAAAAGTTGCGAGACGCGTTTAAAATTAATGCGGTACCTTTTGCGACTCACTCGTCACAGAACTATTTGTGAATATACACGTTCAAGCGAGTATGTTGAATGAGGGAGACGGAAAGAGGGCGTGTGGTCAAGAAATAGCACAGCACAGGAATTATATCCTACTTATATTATACAGACGAAAGATTGTCGATTTGTATATTTATAATTTCTTTCCGCTCAAACGGCAGGACCAATTTTGATTAAATTTGGTATAGAGGTAGCTTACACCCTGGATTAACACATGAGCTACTTTTCATTCCGTATAACAGGTAACACTGCGGGTCCCAGTTACTATTTTATTAAAGCCTAATCGTTACCACCGCTACTTTTCAAGAGCAACGTTTCACCGAAGTGGCTGCACGTTCCCATGACATTGTACCGATAGCACAGATTCCCGAGCCAGTTGCTTTCTACCACATGCAGCTGTCGAGAGCCGAGGGGCGACGCGACGGCAAAGCGGTCGTTTTTCGAGATGTGCCCATCGCACTGGCTGTAGCCACGCCTCATTCCACTTTATCGATGTCGTTGGAGATTGATTTTACATTCACGGTAAAATTTGAATTGAATGGTTCAGGATTGTATTGAATGGCATGGAACAGAACCGTCTTTGTAATACTCAATCGCGAATGAACGCTCTTGGTAGCCGTCGAGCTCAAACAGATCAATATAGCAGCTGTAGGTTGTGACTGGAATCAGGAGCTGTTCAGAACATGTTAACTGCTGAGTCAAATAACATAGGTATGAATAA
This sequence comes from Hylaea fasciaria, assembly GCA_905147375.1. Lineage (NCBI taxonomy): Eukaryota > Metazoa > Arthropoda > Insecta > Lepidoptera > Geometridae > Hylaea > Hylaea fasciaria. The sequence continues at coordinate 7,504,842 of LR990211.1, read as the reverse complement.
GTTTTCGTTGAAAATATTTTTCATGATAAGCATCTCTATCATCTAATCAACTCTTTCTGTCACCAGCTCCATACTGATATAAAAAATGCGAGTGTGTTTGTTTGTGACGTTTCAAGGCTGAAAGGCTGAACGGATTTTGATGAAATTTGGCATAGAGATAGTGTGAGCTCTGGGGAAGGACATAGCATACTTCTTATCCAGATAAACTTTAGTCCGCGAGTACGAAATCGCGGGCAAAAGCGAGTACCTTCGTACAGCCATTCTAGAAGGATGTGGAAGCCTGCATCTGATATCCGAGTAACAAAGACGCCTCTCGATCGCCGCCCCGATAACACATGTCACGATTGACACAATCGTACCGACTGATAACGATACCGTGCTATCTCAGAGTGCGCGACACGGAAAGTATGTAAAGTGACTGAAGCAACTCGCTTTATCCGAACTGTAGGTAGTGCATTTGACGATTCCATTGCACCCCGCACCAATACCAACATCGAAGTTTTATATTTTTCTCTTTCTGGATAATGTTCTAAGGCACCACGTCTGGGAAAAACTATTTACATTACTTAGGAGTATGTTTGTATAAAAGCAACATTATAATCATTAGGTCATGGTTGACTGAAGATCAAATAATGGATTCCATAGACCTTTGATGTCAAGGTTTGTCCCTTGGTTTGCTTTCATCGATTGCACGCACAGTATGATCGTACTTTCTCGAACGAAAACATAATTTTATACGAGTATGTTGTAAAATACAGTTTTACGCGACAATTTATAAATTACGACCAATCCAATATGTGGCACGAACGCATTACAATTTAATTCTATCAATTTCACACGTGTCAATCACGCCTGGATGCAAGCGACAAGGTTCCAACCGATCACGTTTCAATGTCCACCTGAACGCACGCGGTATTTAATGGAACCATGTCACATTGTTGTTCCATTACGTAACTTGTATCGGGGACGTCCTACTTACAGGCACCTGCGCTATCTCAGCGATTTCGCTGGTGTACTCAATTGAGCACTTTATCACGAGTCATTATGATGCATTTTTGGATGTAATTAAGTAACGTAGATTACAGCCCATACTCTCTCAATGGGTACAATTAGTGGAAAATTAATGGGAACGATGATGACGAAGAAAATTCCAATAGATACCTACCTACCTAATACTACATTTCGCATTGCGTCGAGATTGTCGCTCGTATAAGAAGGTTGCTGACAAACAGTAGATGCGTTTACTTTGGCATTCCTACTCAATCACAGCGAAGACATTCCTTCCGACGACGTCCAACACATGGAGTTATAGGGGTGAAATTAATAGTATCTAGCCAGACACAGCGAACACCAATATGCAGCCTAGCGGCCCATAGTAGTCACTCGAGCCCCAGCGTAGTGCACACAAGCGTGAGACCACATTACCGAATTCGCTTTGAACCTCTTCACAGCTAGCCGGCTGTCGCGAGTGAGTTGTCGCCAACATACTTACCCAGTTCTTCAACCGACGATAATTAATTTCCCTCTAACGCCGGGGAGGTTGTAAAATTGTTGTTTTGTATTCGACTGTGTTTAGAGTTTGGAACAATAATTGAGATCGATTGTTTTTGGGTCTAGTTATTTCTGGGTCAACGAAACAAAGGTTTTCATTAAGAGATGTTGAATAATAAATAATGCGTAGTAACTTGGATGGATAGCTTTAATGAATTGGGCCAAGTTTGTAGCTACTTTGTTGTTCTTCTTTGTAAGGTACTGAATGGTTGTTTAACGAGATATAATTAATGATACCGATCAAATATTTTCGTTCAGTAGCCTTTTTCGATAATTTAACTTGTAGTGTCGGGGCGAGTCATATTCTATCGTTCATTTTCATAAACACTATGAATATATTCATGCTTGAACATTATTGCATTGCACCGGTTACATATAACTATATTCACCCCAACTATTTATATAAGCATCGCACTCTGGGCAAGTTAATTCTAGTTACTCCAAATAAATTGTTCTCATTAATTGGCTATTTAATAAATCTATCACCAAAACCATTCAAACTAAATCTAGTTTTAATAAATCCATTATTAAACGGAGATCATTCATAATACCTCTGTTACGATCAGTAGGTTTAGATGGTTATGATTCCGTCAAACATACTTAATGTAAAGTTTGTATGCACGTTGCTCTCCCTGGCAAATCTTGTATAATAAGAGAAAACACGAAAATAAAACTTCAACATACACTTTTCCAAATATTGGTTGTTGTATAACTCAGGCCACAATCAACTGTACAAAGTCAGACGCTAACCATTTATTTTCTAAACAAATAAGTGACAACGCGAGGCATGTCGTCCCCTGTTCGTCTGTGTGCCGCCCTCTGGTGGCAGTGATCGTTACGCCGCCATAAGCCTCCGACATCTGCACATAAGAAGCTACGGGGCCGAGGTTTAGAAACCTCTGTGGTTAGGTTGCATAGCGCATATATTACCGCTTTACTAACCCCCTCGTTTATCTAAAACTATACTGGCAGGTTTTCGAAGTCTTGCTTAGTGTCTCTTGTGGTTTGTCACATAGTTTCCTATCAGCGACTACAATGCCCACTATTCAAACACAGCACACTACTTAATTTGGCATCGATTAAGCACTTAGCACTGTTTCATCCTACTAATATTATAAACGCGATAGTTTGTAAGTATGTATGGATGGATGGATGGATGTTTGTTATTCTTCCACGTAAAAACTACTGGATGGATTTTAATGAAACTTTACAATAATATAGCTTATACATCAGAAGAACACATAGGGTACAATTTATAAAGATATTGTGTGAATTGTCCAAAGTATGTGTTTATTTGATACAACAATTATATAATCGGATAGGTAATTTCATGGCCAAGACAAGAGTGTACGATTTATATCGCTAACTCATAGCGTTTTCACGTAATAAGTCATTTTGTCCGAACCAAACCCAAAAACTGCATTGCCACTGCATTGCCACTGCGGACGGGGCAATGCATTTGCCGCCGAGCCCATACATTGGACGGGTTAATTGTCAAGTAAGTCATTATTTGTGTGTTAATTTTAATGACATAATATTACTTAGTTCTTTTCTACGCCACGCTAATATAATCTATTCGAAATACTAATCCTGCGCAGACGAAGTCGCGGGCACCAGCTAGTCAGCTATAAAACTAACTGAACGTTTCACACCCCATTAAAAACTAAAACGACAGAGCAGTTCTATTTAATCACACCGCAGTATGTCACGGCTGCCATGGCACGCGACCATTGTACCCCCATAATGACTCAAATCCCGTAGCCGTCTCATAGATAACCGCTCGTAAATCAAAGGGGGGCTTGTCTCGATTGATATGCAAAAATAGGCTCTATAGAATAATAATAAATGTTTAAGTTTGATTCATATCTGTGTCAGGGTTGCGGCTACGTGATTGGTTATGTAATTTAAGTAACTCGTACCGGTGATTATTATCTATGGTATATACAAATGGTGTATTAGAAACAATTGAATGTATAATTACAAAAATGCAATCAAGGATGAATCGAAGCGTCTTTATAAATTCTAGGTTACTCATAGTTTCTCTCAGTCATGGGGTTTCTTTGAAGTGGTAACTTCAAGTTAAGGATTTGACCTTCCCCTCCAGACACACAGAATGATAAACTCTAGCTAGATGTTACGTTCAACATTCATATTGGATGCAACAACCGAAAACAAATCCATCCAATACTTTGGTTTAACTTTGTACTGAGGCATGATTAAACCAAAATATTCCCACCCGTTACATCACTGTCGGCTGCCTCACCCACGCGCGAACTCTCTCCCATATTCTCACTTCTTGATATCGTTTTCATCGATACACACTGTGCAAATAAATCTCACATCTCGGTTAGGGTTGTCACTTAGATTACGAGTCATAGACATTCATTTCACAAACGCATCTGCAATCTACACTTTGAAACTTTTAAGCTCTATTATTTTAAATCGCATCACCAGTTACCACCAACTCCAACTGTAGTAGAGATTGGTTAGTCCACATTTAAAGAAGTTATAAATAAAATATAAACCATTTCGGATTCAGACGTGCTCCATCATCCATCCCATTGTCGATAATAATAGAGGTCAAACGTGACCTTATCCAATGAGAATTTTCTAACCCGCTTATAGTAGCTTAACTTGTTTTTCTAAACTTTTTCATTTTTATCATCTCACCTATATTCTAGGAACGCTAAGCTATCTTTGGAAGACCGCCTTACACAACTCTGTTGCATTTCTTAAAACGTGACAACCCTATTATTTTCGGGCGTCTGGCTATCCCGGAATAGAGCACTCGCTCCGCTGGAGTGGCGACGTCATGGACGAGATTAGTTCTGCGGCCTCCAGTAATACCTCTTCATTGTTCACTACTAAATAGTGAAAACGCTTCCTATATACCTACCTACAAACGGTCCTACCACATAATAGTGTTTCGTTTTGTCGAATGCGGACGTGCCCCGACCTTTGGTGTTAGTAAGGCTGCTTAAGGGCTCTGACGTGGCTTATTGACTCTATCAATCGATAACAACAGTTTATTATTTACAACATCGATTAACGCGATGTATCGTTTAATTTTTTCACTATATTTTATAGCACCGTGCGACCTAAACCCGCACTTAGGTCACGCTTTGCGCTGTTCAAAGTAGCACATTTTTAAACGGCCTGATGTTCAGTAACTTCACACCATTGAAGAATATAGCCATCGTTGCGAGAGTAGTACTGAACCAAAGCTAATCAGTCATACATTTTTACACCACTCACAAACTCATAGTAAGCAAGAGAAGATCTTTTCATTGCATTAATTAGAAGATTATATTTAAATAAATTAAATGGATGGCGGGTTTATGTCACACGTGCTATAAAATAGTATACGATACTCGCTGCACAAGTAAGTATATTAAATACACGGCGGTTAGCACCCTCGCTTCGCTCGGGCGCTAACTTCACGCCGCCGTGTATTAATATACTACTTAGACAGCTTGTATCGTAATGTACTATTAAATAACATACGTGTATATTTCACTGTTGGGCAAAGGTTTCTGTCGTCATCGCCTTCCTCTAATCTCTCTATTGCTATATCTGTACGGACATTCCGGATAGTATTTAGGTGTCTCACAAACGCTTTGTCCACTTCCCATTAGGTGAAACTTAACTAAATTAAAAGTACTAAAATAAGAATCTATATATATAAAAGCCAAAACTGACTGACTGACTGACTGACTGACTGACGATCAACGCACAGCTGAAACTACTGGGTCTAGAACCATGAAATTTTGCACAAATACTCCTTATGTGACGTAGGCGTGCACTAAGAAAGGATTTTTGAAAATTCAACCCCTAAGGGGGTGAAAAGGGGTTGCAAAGTTTGTATGGAGCAACGTGTTTTCTTGGCCTGATCCACTTCAAACTTGGCAATTATATTCTTTAAAAAATTTAATGAAACACGTGTTTCATCTTTTTTTAATATTCAACCCCTAAAGGGGTAAAAAGGGGATGCAAAATATTTTACATCCGATTTAGTTATACATTGAAATTTTACACAAATATTTCTTAAGTGACGTAGGTGTGCACTAAGAAAGGATGTTTGAAAATTCAACCCCTAAGGGGGTGAAAAGGGGTTGCAAAGTTTGTATGGAGCAACGTGTTTTCTTGGTTTGAGCAACTTCAAACTTGGCAGTTATATTCTTTAAACGATTTAATTAAACACGTGGTTCATAGTTTTTGAATATTCAACCCCTTAAGGGATAAAAGGGGGCCACAAAATATTTTTCGTCATTTTTATTTCGAAATTATTTTTTTTCACAAATATTTCGTAGTGACGTAGGTGTGCACTAAGAAAGGATTTTTTTAAAGTTTAACCACTAAGGGGGTAAAAAGGGGTTGCAAAATTTGTATACAACAACGTGTTTTCTTGGTCTGATCAACTACAAACTTCGAATAAAATTCTTTAAAAATTAATTTAGCACCTGTTTCCGCGTGTTTTAACATCAATCCCTAAAATCTACGCAGGAAAATGGTAGATTTTGGTAGAAGATGATAGATTTAGGTAGGAAATGGTAGATTGTTCTAGGGATTGGTAGATTTAAGTAGGAAATGGTAATATCGGTAGGAAATGGCCGATTTTAGTAGGAAATGGTAGATTTTTGGTAAAAATGGTAGATTTCGGAAGGAAATAGTAGCTTTTGGTAGAAAATGGTAGTATTAGAAAGAAATGGTAGATTTCGGTAATAGCGGTACATTTTGGTAATAAATGGTAGCTTTTGGTAGAAAATAGTAAATACAGAAAGAAAATGGTAGATTTTCGTTTAAATGGTAGATTTATATAGAAAATGGTAGATTTTGGTAGGAAATGGTAGATTGTTGTAGGAAATGGTAGACTGTTGTAGGGGTTGAGTAGATTTCGGTAGGAAATGGTAGAAAATAGAAGATTCAGAAAGAAAAGGTAGGTTGTCGTAGAAAATTGTAGATTTCAGTAGGAAATGGTAGATTATGGTAGAAAATTGTACATTTTGGTAGAAAATGGTAGATTTTAGTATGAAATGGTAGCCTTTGATAGATTCTGGTAGCCTGATAGATTTTAGTAAATGGAAGCTTTTGATAGATTATGATAAAAAATTGTACATGATAGGAAATGTAGGAAATGGTCGATTTTGGGAGAAAATGGTAGAATTTGTTATAAAATGGTAGATTTTTTGTATAAAAAGGTTATTTTGGCAGAAGATGGTAGATGTCGTATGTTGGATATGGGATGGCGATGTTGATGTCGAAGTCGAGGTCGATGTCTTGAATTACTTACGGACCAACCGCTGATTGTAGAAACCTGAAACTTGGAGGGTGTGTTCTTTGTATGACGTAGACATCCGATAAGAAAGGATTTTCCGAAATTCTACCTCTAAGAGGGTGAAAAAGGGAGCAAAGTTTGTATGGGACAACGTGATTCGCCTTGGTCAAATCTACTTCAAACTTGGCATAATTACGAGTATATTATTTGAAAGATTTACATGTAGGTATTTCATCGTTTTTTAATATACAACCCCTAAAATTATAAAAAAGGGTACAAAATATTGTCATCAGATTTAATTCGAAATCCGTATTAACACGGAACATAGACAGGGTAGAACTTTGACATGTTTGAATATTTTTATGATTATTTGAATACTTCTTAGGAACTTTCTCAACCCCATCCATACTGTGCGTCAATCAACTGTTCATCCATACTTGAAAGTAACTATTTTTGTTTCTTCGTTACCTTTTCACGGCTAAACGGCTGAACCGATTTCGATGAAATTTGGTATAGAGATAGATTGTACTTTCGAGACGGACATAGAATACTTTTATCGCGATATAATATAGTCCGCGCGGACGAAGTCGCGGGCAACAGCTAGTTATATAATAATTCAGCCTGTAACTGTCCCACTGCTGGGCAAAGGCCTCCCCTCACTTTCGTGAGGAGAATTAGGCCATAATCCACCACGGGCGCCAAGCCCGGGTTGATGGATAACATGCCTCCGAAATACGAAAAAACAGATCAAAAAACAACTGTATCCACGACTTAATAAATCGACGAGACAACTTTGCTGTCAGTTTTTTGGGGACCTTATTTTTGCGAACAGCTGTCGTTCGTCCAGGTCAAGGCAACTTTGACCCAATGTAGTTCTAATAATTTTTGGATTAGTTCTGATGAAAATATCATATTATGGTAAAACTGAGCTGATCTGATGACAGAGATGGAAGGGAGATAACATAAATTATTAAATTAAACAAAAATCTCTATGATGTTTATAATTAAAGGTATAGCAGGAGGGTGCAACATGATCATTAGTTTAAATTACACACATTTTTGGCTTGTCTCCACCTGCCACTTTTACTAACCTAATCTGCGGAAACCCGTTAACCCGTATGTCTCGGAAATCAATTGAACAATCAAAAACGATTCGCTCAACCAAAAAAACAACAATCAAAGATCTCGTTTTCACCCATTTGGTTTGCTCGGGCAGTGTACAAAATGGCATGTAGGTAGCCACCAATAACATCAATACGACAATATTGAACCTTTTGTCAACCGGGTTATTGCTGCCATTGCGCCGATGGACTTTCCTGTACAAATGGCTACTTGTTAGGCGCGACAAAGATGTCTTGTGTCAACCGCAGTGGGTCAACGCTTTGTGCCGGTAATAGGGTCTTTGATACCGCTTGTTGGCCATATAATGTAGCTATTACATTTGGATTACAATTGGGATGGAATGTGTTGGATATTCTAAGAAGTTTATTCGGACGGCGCAACTGAAGTTATTCCAAAAAATAGCAGTCTTTTGGAATAATTCGTTGGCATAGCTTGTTATGTGACGGATATTTTATAAATCGGTTTGTTACTTATAACTTATTATAAAAATTCAATTTCATCTTTAGGTACCAAAACTTTGAATAGTGTAATACCAACTTATTATAATTTTGAAACATAATAGTTGCACATAAGGTGTTGAAATAACATGAATTCTATGTTGACAACTGTGTGATTCGGCAAACTGTTCGACATTTCATAGCCCGTCTACAAGATAGCACGTACTTTCGTGGTAAACTCAAACATATTTTCGCCGAGTGTGCTATCAGTTGTCGTTATCAGTGCCATGCAGTAGACATGACGTAACGCTCACCTTGCTACCTGATAGTGGCAGAATTTTCGTAGAATGATTACATCACCCTTGTACATATACTCGAGTATGTTTCATAAAACGAGTTTTCATTCATTTCACCGTACCGCATAACCGTCCACCGAGTGTGATAAAAATCAGTGCAGCCTTTCCAAAATAACTGAACACGGAAAACATTTATTTGTTCAACATTTTACGGATACGTAAAGCTATGAACATACAAAAAGATCATTTGGAAATGTAGTAGATAAAGCGGAAAGACACCGATAAGAAATTGGAGAAGACAGTAAGTACCCACTAAAAATGTTCACAAAAACAAACGACAGGAAAAACTTTCGACACGCCTAGAAACGTCAACCACCACACTATAATCATAATCACGATACGATACTAAAATCGCCCTCGATTCCGGACCGTTGCTACAATCGTAGCATAATTTACAAAACAATCGATAATCGTCAATAATTCGGTCGAATCGATCGTCTCATATTAGTGGCAGGTGGTGATAGAACCCGGGGGTCAGTGAGTCGATAGCATGCAAGAATACGAAGTCACTTCGCAAGCCTACGCGAAGTGACCAGCACTAAAATGATTTAGACCAAGTGGTACCTACTTACAGACTGAGAGTTAATCATAGGTAACCTTAGCTGATGATTGTACAACACGGCCGCACTTGTGCCGCGGCAAACAACTATCTAGACGTAGCTTTTTGTTTTCTTCTTCAAAGGGTATCTGCTGCTGGTACTCGATCAGCTAAGGTTACGCACTATGAACGTTCAGTCTATCTATTAGGTAGTACAGACAGAACCTGTGACATTTTTTTCTTTAAGAGAAAGGTGGAACCGGAACCACGGGAAACTCGTGTATTTTCAAAGAAAAAGTTTTTTGGATTCGCCTCCTTTTACTAAAATAGAGTATCAACAAAGCGTCGTTTCCTGTCAGTGGCAGGCAGGGTGGTTATTTTCGAACACAAAGACATCATGGAACTTTCTTGAGGGTCCGATAATATACTTATGATTAACTTTCGCACGTCTATATTAATGGGGGTTGCAGGAGTTTGCACGATTCCTTCTATTGAATTAAAAATTCTGATGTGTAAAAAATAATTTGCGTAGAAACTCGTTTTGAATTCTATGCAAGATCTCCAGTTTTTTTTTTGGAAAGGCCTGCAATTGAATTCATCTGAATGGTTATAATGATTCGGTACTAATATTTTCACTCGCAATGACCTAACGTCCTAGGTTACGCAAGACATTTTAGTTACACAACCTAAACAGCCCAAAATAAATTCACTCAGTTCTTCCAGCGAGGGTGATTCAGACATGCGAGTTTCATCGATACGCGGAAACCGAATGACCTGGTTATCTGAGGAAACACGTCATACTTGCGGATCCTATACATACAGGTATATACCTGGAATGTTGTTTATTTGTAAGAATGTATTAGCTTGAAAGGACTTGGCTGAAATTCTGTAGCCCACTAATAAGTTCTTATCCCGAAAAAACAAGATAAATAGTCGAGCCGTGGCAGAACGGATCAAGTAAAATAATTTTGAAAAAAGAACTTAGTAATCCAAATACGCTTTGTTAGGGTGCTTGCCCACCAATCCGACAGTGAAAACCAGCAGGGTCGATCCGATATGGCATATTATCCATTCACCCGGTCGTCTGTACACGCCTTGGTGGTCTAGTTATTCCCCTTTTTCTATGGGTTGCCATATTGTACCGACGACGGCTCGGCTGTCGTTATCGGATCAGTGAACAGATGCCCTTAGAGAAAAACAACTGATGTTCGCACTTACAAAATCTTAACAGTATGTGTGAAGTATGTACCGCTTCGTCAATCTATTGCAATCCTCGGAACACCTACAGAGGTGAGCGATAACTCAACCATTGATAAGACGTTGTTGACAAAGAAACGTTAGCTAAGTTTCTACAAGTCCATGCGGTTATCCATAAACGTATACTAAGTACGAGTATACAAATAACTTACATTCTATGGTTTTAACACAAGCAGTGAAGCGAGAATAGCAAAATGAAATTAGCTTTATTTTATCAATGCTGTGCTGCTAATTTGAAACAGAAGGGATGACTTTTAAAAAAACTTAGAGAACAGCTTACTCCGTTACTGCCACTAGTATTTGGCAGAGGCAATGCTGACTCAATCTGTGTTAATTAAGTGACAAGACAAGGCATTCACCTGTTGGTAAACGGCATCAGATTTCTGTAACTCATGTTTATAATTTGGTCCCTTCAATTCAATACTGGACACTACCTTGTCATCTTTACATAAATAAGTGTTTAACAGTTCAATCTCACGCGCTCAGCACGAGTAGACTGTTCTAATGTCTGTACTCTCTACTGAAAGAATTGGCAAAGGGGTGGGCATAAGGTAACGTAAACTGTTAAGGCATGGTTAGACATTTTAACACAGATACTAAGCCGTTTCTGCTCTGAGCCAACGTATCTTGCATGCGTGATAATTAGTGACACATAAACTAAGTGAATCGTGAACAGCCAAAGGCAACACACTCACGTCATGCAGTAGAAGTCAAGGTTTACGCACTTTGTCCCCACTGACCTGATCGGGGCTAAGGGAGCTGTCCCCGCTCGCGTTCCGCTCTTGGTTCTGCGCCGTCCGCTCTTGCTTGCAGGCCGTGTGGTACTCCAGCCTGGTGCGTTCTACCTTCTGCAGGAGCTTCGCCCAGGGTTTCTGCGCTTTTTTGAACGCTTCGTCCATTTCTTTGCGCTCTTTCAGCTGTATCATTGACTGGGGACAAGAGAAAAGGGAAGATTAGATACGTAATACGTATGTGATGATCGCATTTGGAGACGAGGAGATACGATAATTCTTATGAAAAAGCATTATAAAGTACAGATTTCGTAGTAGAAATGACTACAAGTATGGAACAAAAAATGAACCATAATGGTTTGTACAAAATTATGTTCCCATAAAATATTGTGATGCCAACTAGGGAGTTGATTTGAAATCACACCATTTTTACATGCTCAGTAATTACGTAGGTTATAAATGACATAGTTACAAGTTATTACACTTATTAGAAATTTAGAACAGACTTCTAGAACCTTAACTTGCTCGGAATAAAAAAGTGCTCGGCTAAGTTCAGCTCGGCTCAACGACCTTTTAACCGTGTCTTTTTTAACATTTTCAAAAATTACCTCTAACATTAAGCATTTTAGTAAAATTGTGTTGATTTGCGCCGCTCCGCTGTTTAGTCATTACGACAATTAAGTAGAACCGATGTTCACAACAAATGGTGTCTACCTAATTGTTTTGGCACGGTTCGTATTCTATTGTAAAATATCATTGACTTCTAGGATACAAGTCGGATACTTCTAAGATGCTATTTATATCTCATTTTGGTTTGTCACATATAAGGTCTACATTTCTAACCTCATGGCAGAAACAAGTGAATTCACCACTAATTGAGCCACTTACATCAAAGCACCAGTGAGAAACTTAACAGCTGCCACAAAAACCTTTTTATTTATTTACACTTCGCTGGCGAAAATGCCTTTCTTTTTTCATGAAACATTGGATACAAATAACGTGTGTTCTAAGGCCACGAAAAGGTTATCTCAACAAGCCCCGTCAAATAGTGCTTTACAGCCAACATGGGCTGTTTAGGCCTTGAGGGCAAACATGGTCAACCTTGACCGTGTGCTATTATTTATTCAGTGCCCCAATGCGGTTACAGATTTATTGGAATTGACAATATGCTCTTCTGAAATACTGACATGACAAGCTATGCTGAACGAAGAGGCTTTAGACGATTAATGCAGTGTCTGTGGGTTCAGACTGAAATGCTGTATTCGACTGTATACAGGCCGACATAGGAAGAGTGACGAGCTAACCATATGTCGATTAATCCTGTCATTTGGATGTTCCGAAATCTTGCGCAGATTTGTGATAGATGATGTCACTCCATAAAAGAATATGGAGACACCACAGAAGCTCTCAATATTAAGTACCTAAGACTTATCGAAGCACCAAGTATCCCAACTTAGTTACAAGTAAGTACGTGATTTGCCTTTAACTTTCTACAAACACATTTACCTGAGCACGCTTGCTTAGCCAAGAGGCGTAAGCGATGCGGGAACACGGCTAGGCTGTTTTACATAATGAAATGACCTGAGATGGCGTTGTAACCGCGTAAATAGTGAGAAATTTCTTACAGGAAATAGCTTGCAATATGTCGAAGACTACAATTATGTACATGATGTTGTATTGTGGCGCCCAAACAGGGCCAGGGTTGGATATGGATTGTATAGTAATGTGACTGTGAATCTTGTACTTACTCGTACATTTGAACAATTAATTAATCTCTATTTGACTTGACTGGCCTACAGTTATACTGGAATTCACAATCAAGGACCATCAGTTCCCTAAAAATATGTGCCGTTGCCATTAGCAAAGCCTTGCACCTAATTATGTAAAGCAAATCTTAATAACTACTTGGAGCAATACATGTCATAGCCGAAGATAGATATGACGTGATGATTGGCGCAATTTTCTAGTATCATTTGAAATGTTACACAAAATTCGGTAGAAAGAAACAAGTGATGTGGCGTACGTCCGTAGACTTAGACAAAATAATACTTGCATCACGTCGTATCGATAAAAAGTCCTACTGTGTAATACACGTCTAATCCGCCACCCGTTTAACCAAAGGGTGTATTGAAGAAACGTTTCAAAAGACGAAGTTCCCAGTTGTTTGACTGAGTTTTAAACGATTCCTTAGAAAGTTGAGAGCTCGTTAGCGAATGGAAAAAGTTCTGCAACTTCTGGAACTGTGTTTGTGGCAGAAAGGGGCCGAAATTTGATCGAGCTGATCGATATTGCAGCTTGGCTTACAAGCTAAGAAGAAACTATTAGAGAGGAAAATATTTAACAATTAATCTGCTTCTTTTTGCGGTGACTCTCCAACTATTGGAGGTTGGTCGTCACATGCCTTTTTGTTCCTTGTCAGACGAAACAGCTCTACCACGCTGGCGATTCCGGTCCACTCAACAATTCATACAATACCTAATTAGCAAAAATGCCATCGAGTTTCTTGAATGCATTTCGAACTCAATGATAGAGTCAGTTATCTCTCTTGAGTGCCAACCCTCTCGAGCAAAACTGCCTACTTTATCCTTATATTTACTGACTGTCGGAACATCAAAGCTACATTACATGTACAAACTATACCAGGTAACTGTCTGCACAAACGCAAGCTACGAATAATCTCAGATTGCAATCATGAAGTCAATATCTCGCCCATGACTAATCTCTCCAGTGCAATACTGTAGACCGGAGACCATGTAGACCGGATGTTGTAATGGCGTCCCTTTGTAGCCTGCAAACCGTTCGTGTAATGGAATAGAAAGATAGTGATTACAGCCCCATAAATCATCGTCAATACGGAGTGATGCCGTGGCGCTTGGCATGCAATGGTGCACTGGGATACAGTGATTAATTTTCACACCAGTCAAAGTAACTTGCCTATTATGGATCTCAATAATTCTTCATAAAAATCGATACCTATATACACCAGCCACCAGAGAGCTAAACAATACCACGCTGGATTTTAATCAGTAATAACACTTCAAGCACCTAAAATTGGTGTACAAAAGTATAGCATAAATCCAGCAATACGTAATATCGACTTGAATTCCAACATTTTGGACATAATAATGTAGAGCCAAAAGCGAGTTTGTAATTTTACTTCTACACTAAGGACCTTATGCCTTGAACACTTGGTCATCGTTGCATAGTTCGTGGATATACAGCAAATGTAGGACCTTAGCTACTGGCTGAAGGTATTCCACAGCAGTACCATAACGCATGGCGGCACGCACGCTCACATCTCACCTCATGATTATGCGGCACTGCGTAATCGTTACAGATTCCCTCAATTAACAACTCTACAAACAGCCAGCGGGCTGGAACAGTGGGTGTTGCTTTTATTCATGACGCACTCTCGTTGATAGACGAGGCTGTGAAGATTTACGGAGATGGCTAAAATGGTATGACGGCAAGGATTTGCCGAAACTGTCACGGTCTTACCACAAAATATTTAAACCAGAGTTGAACAGATGGGTCTAAATATTTTCTCCACGAATCTACGTCTAACCCTCGCTTTTTATAACTCAATAACAAATTCACAAGTAACATAATGAGGAAAGCCAAGATTGAGTAAGAAAACGCGAGTATTAGACGTAGATTTTGTGGAACGAAATTTTAGGAACATGTGTATCATTCGCGACTACATCCCGTCCCAGTGGTACTTTTATACCGATGTTAGAAGACCGGATGACAGGGTTAGATGATCAAAATATTTACAGGCCACATTACTTTATTCAATAACTTCAATAAGGCCAATTCATTTATATGTGCATGCTAAATAAAATTAATTTACTACGCAGTAAACATTAGTCCCCAATGAAACCCAAGCTTATGCATGCACACGTGAAGCCTTGGAATCTAATGAAATAATATCCATCCAATTGCCATGCATATTTCCTAACAAATACATCATAACACATGCATGTTAATTTATTGAACGTCTACCACATAAACATAGTGTTTAGTTTTAGTAGGGATGTGCTAGATATAGTTTTGGTCGGATCATAAGTGGCCGGATTGCCGGAGGGCGGACTACCGTTCGGCATCTGCAACTAGTTCATTCCCTGCTTGGCTCCACATAACAAGCGAAACTGGGCATACGTAGAACTTGCAACTATTTCCGTACGTTATTATTATAATAAAAGGAATAAAATATATAAAGGCCAAGGACTTAAATAATATCGGGTAGTCCGACCTGTGAATGCAGCGGACATGTTGTGTCACATAACCTAGTATTTAGTATTCTCATTGCAATTATTCATTGCAGAACAAATCCCATCACCAGCATACTAACTCATAGCGGAGATCATCAGGTTATTATTGATGCTGATACGGCATATGACTTCATTGCTATGCCACAGTATCTTTTATTAGGCAACCAAATTTGATAGCTGAATCCGGATTAGACGTGTGGATAATCATAGAATGCCGAATTGAGATTAGCACGCGGCGAGTAGATAGGACGGTAGATAGGCGAGTAGACGGATAGAAGCCCTTGGCAACGTATGTACTTGGTCTCTACTCGTGAACCTCAAATATTGCGACTATCAATAATATCAGTATTATTAATTTTGATAATTAAGGTACCGTCGATAATGAGTTGAATGTAGGTAGTGGTTACTATCCTGATAAGATAGTTGTGCCGTTAGCCTGGTAGGTTTGTGCTATAACATTGTGCTATAACATTTTAGTTTGTGCGGATAACATATTATGTGAATGATAAAATAAAACGACATGTTTTTCTTGAATGAAAACCGGACGGACTGTCTTTTATTTTTAATGACCATAGACAACTAGACTTTGCACCATAGACATTGCTTGACATTTTGCTACAGATTAATAATTTTAACACCCCCACTCAAAATGTCCCTTACAATAAAGTTATAATTATGTAGGTATATAGGTACTTAAATTACAATACTTAAAATACCTAATGCTTTTAGGAACTTATAATGCTTTACAGAATTTAAACTCTTTGTTAATAAATCTGCTGGCATATCTGCAGTACATAAATACTTAATCAGTACAATTTTACCACTTATCATTTCTCTACAATAATGATACTTAACTTCAATGTGTTTGGTTCTATTATGAAATACTGGATTTACTAACAGCTTATGTGCACTTTGGTTATCATTATGTAAAGTGATTTGATACATTTTCTTAGTAATCTCATACTGTAAGTTCCTTAAATACACTGCTTCTTTGCAAGCCTCTGAAATTGCTACATACTCAGCCTCTGTGCTTGAAAGAGCAATACATTTTTGTTTATTACAACTCCAAGATATAACTGATCCTGACAACATGAAACAATAACCTGTGTATGATTTTCTATCATTAATATCGTTAGCCCAGTCAGCATCAACATAACCTTCTATTTGAACATTTTCAATTTTACAATACTTTAAACCCATATTCTTAGTTTTCTTTAGATACCTTAATACTCTCTTAGCATAGTGCCAGTGTTCTTCGTTATGACAGTTATTAAATTGACTAAGGTAGGACACCGAATAAGCAATATCAGGTCGTGTGAGTACAGCCAAATACATTAAACTGCCTATTAGCTGCTGATAAGGAATTTGATCATTACAAAATTCTACTTTCTTAGCAGTTAATTTTGCCTCCATTGGAGTAACAGCTGTTTTACAATCAGTCATGTTAAACCTGCGCAGTAACTCATCAATATAATTATTCTGACACAATGTTACAGTACTATTTTCTTTATCAAAGTTTACTGACATACCAAGACATTGTTTTATTTGTCCCAAGTCTTTTATTTTGAAATTATTACTCAACATTTCTTTTAAATGGGTCATTTCATTTTCATTATTTGAAAATATAAAGAAATCATCGACATACAATGTCACAATTGTTCGATTGCTACCCACAATCTTTGTATACAAACATGGTTCTAATTTAGACTTATTATAGCCATCTGCTAACATACACATATCTACCTTTTTATGCCATGCTCGAGAGGCCTGTTTGAGACCATATATTGCCTTTTTAAGTTTGAGAACCTTTTTATCATCTGTACTAACAAAACCAGTAGGTTTATGCATATATATAATCTCATCCAGGTCCCCATTCAAGAACGCAGTCTTGACATCGAGATGCACCACATCTAAATTCAACTGAACCGACAATGAAAACAACAACCTTAATGTAGTATACCTAACTACTGGAGAGAATGTTTCATCATAGTCCACACCATATTTTTGTGAACAACCTTTAGCCACCAGTCTGGCCCGATAACGCACATTATTATCACTGTCACATTTCTTTTTGAGAACCCACTTGCACTTTACAATAGTACCACCACTTGGAGCGTCAACAACTTCCCATGCCTCATTGTCTTCAAAGCTTTGCAACTCTTCTTTCACCGCTTGCTCCCAATACTCTTTCTCTGGTCCCTGTAGTTCTTTTTCTAGTATCAGCTCTTCGACATCAATCGTACTATTCTCTGTGCACATATAACCATATCTATCAGGCTTTTTTCTTACTCTGGGTGGTAAAGATATTGGATTAATTTCCATATTGGTGTTTTCATCATCTGCAATAGACTCCTCATTTGGTATGTAAGTTTCATCATTTACATCACCACTTTCGGTAGAAACAAAAGAATCTTCCACCTCATCATTGTCTACTGTGACATCCCCCACTGGATCCTGACATACTGGACTTTCCTCTGCTTCAGCCTTTTCAACAGGAACCATACTCTCCTGATGTAAATTATTATCTTCTATAATAATAACATCTCGGCTCGTTGTGATTGCCCGAGTTGTTGGGTTATATACTCTGTATCCTTTGACATCTTCAGGATAACCCACCAGAATACATTTTTCAGATTTCTTGTCCCATTTTTGTCTTTTCTCCTTCGGGATGTGCTTCATAACAATACTGCCAAATATCCTAATGTGACTGAGATTTGGCTTTATGTTTGTCCACAACTCATATGGGGTATGATTATTCAATCCAGTTTTCACAATCCGATTCTGTAAATAGACAGCAGTGTTAATAGCTTCTGCCCAGAACTTCTTATCCATCTTAGCTTCGAACAAAAGACATCTGGCTTTTTCTACGATTGTTCTATTCATGCGTTCACAAAGCCCATTTTGTTCTGGCGTGTAGGGATTGGATTTCTGATGAACAATCCCAGTTTTCTTTAAATAATTATCAAAATCATTATTACAGAATTCTCCACCATTATCAGTTCTCAGAATTTTAATTTTCTTTGACGTTAAATTCTCAACCTTTGCCCTGTACTCTTTAAAACACTGAAGAGCCTCATTCTTATTTTTCAAGAAATACACATAGGTCATGCGGCTGTAGTCATCGACAAAAAGAAGAAAGTACCTTGATCCTCCGAGAGAAACATTTTCCATTGGTCCACAGATATCACTATGTACTATATTCAGCAGCTCAGCACTCCTGTTACCTTCATGAGCAAATGGCAATCGGCTTTGCTTGCCCTCACAGCACACCACACAGTTCATCTTGCTGATATCTGCCTTCTTGTCCAGCATGACTCCTTCCACTGCTTTCTGCATGTTATTCATATACTGACTGTTAACATGTCCCAGTCTACGGTGCCACACTTCTGGAGACTCAATCACTGCAGCCATTACATATGTGGCCATATTCAGTTTATATACTCCATTTACAAGTGAAGCGGTACCAACTAAAATATTCTTCTTATTAAATATTTCGCATCCGTCGCTCGTAAAGGACACCTTGTTGCCTTGTCTTATCAGCTGGCTCACTGATAAGAGATTCGTAGTCAGGTTAGGTACACATAAAACGTTTTCAACCATAACCTCAAAATCACACTTGTCAGTTGAAGTCGTGATTTTTACGTTTCCACTACATAAAACCGGCACTTTATTCTGATCAGCCACCATAATTTCTTTCGAGAAACCGTCATAGCATGCATTGATCACCCAATGTTCATTTGTTGTCAAATGTGAACTGGCGCCTGAGTCAACGTACCAGTCACCTTTATGAAAGTTCCCGTTGAAAAACACGGCACTAAACGCGTTCGTACACTTTTTATTTTCATGCGTATTCTTTGAAGATACATCTGCATTCTTGTTCTCATTCATTGTGTTTTCACATTGATTACGATAGTGACCGAACTGCTTACAACGATAACATTTCACATTTCGTTTGTCTTTGACATTGACAGGTGACAATTTCTGCGCTCCCGTTCCCGCGTCTTTTCCAGCCGTCTTGTTATTTTTCTTAGGTTGGTAACGGAAACACGCCAATGCGTTATTCACATCATTCGTTTCCGGTTCCATGTCCATTAATTTGGCTTTTATCGAATCCGTCGTGATGTTCATTCCCGAGTGTTCGATCGCCATTATCATGGGCATATATTTTTCACTCAATCCAGCCAACATGATAGAACCAATCCACTCGTCACTAATGCCGAATCCCGTTCCCGCCAATTTCTGACCCGCTTCTACAATTTGAGTCACATAGGATGTCATCGATGTGCAATTTTCAAGGCGAACAGATATTAGATTTCTCAGCAGACTGATTTTTCTAGTAAATCCTGAGTCGTCAAATAATGCCTTCAATTTTTCCCACAGCTCCTTCGATGTACTGACGCTCTTTATGTGTACGTAGATAGATGGATCGATAGTTAAAATCAACTTGGCTTTTGTTTTCGCATCATCTGCAGCTCCTGTGACTTTTCCAGGCTCTGGCTTTATACAATTAACCATGCCCTCCAACACCAGAAAATTCTCTGCCGCGAAACACCACTCACTATATAGTTCTCACGCCCTTTTAGCTTAGGTACGCTAACTAAATAGTTTGAGCTAGTAGCCATTGCTTCAGTTACACTGCACTGACTATTCAAAAACACTAAATTTGTAACTTTGCAATTATTTAACTATTTAAACGTTCTGGAGCCCATAACCTAAAATAAAACGACATGTTTTTCTTGAATGAAAACCGGACGGACTGTCTTTTATTTTTAATGACCATAGACAACTAGACTTTGCACCATAGACATTGCTTGACATTTTGCTACAGATTAATAATTTTAACAAATGATAGCCGATTCGCACTTGATGATATCCTCACGATAAAACCTTCAATATATTAGGGAAAAACAATGTGTTTTGAACGCGAGTGTACTTGAATGAATCAGAGTTAAAGGGCCAACTGTTGATGGTATGCTGTCGGGGCCCGGGGGTAGGGCTCCAAGAGCCCGATAGATATTCATTCCCTGAGTACTGGTGTGCAAATAAGACTATTTCGACTTATAGGGCACTGTCTCCAGCTAAATGATTGGACTTAAAATCTCTATTGTCTGTTTACCAATTTCGGATGACAATACAATCTTATGGTGACAGGGAGCTGGTCTGTGAACGAGACGGAAGACAACGGAAATCTTCTACTTACAAGAGTGTTTGAGCTAATTTTGATGCCGAAGACGTATTCTTCAAAAGCTGAAACTTTACAGTATAATTTTCCAATAGCTCTACAAAAGCTGGTACTTACTGTTAGACCCTTATAAATTGCTACCACTACTTTCTTTGCCCAACCCTTGGCCCTAAATAGGATTACTAAGGGACAGGTGGAGCTCAGGCTGACCCTAACATGAAAACAATAGAACCCTAACTTGGCACTGTAATCGTGGGAAGGGTCCCAGCTGCCCTAGAATGGACTCACCTGCTCTGTATCATTTCACTTAATGTCTACCACATTTATTTGTAGGGTTACTGGAAATTATCGGATATCCGACATGTATGTTTCGGATACCAATAGGCACTTGATAGTGATAAGTTGGATATGCGTACTGGAAATTATCCGATATCCGAATTAATCCGAAATGTAAAATTCGGATACCAATAGGCACCTTATAGTGATAGGTTGTGATCACCGCGTTGTCACCGAGATGGTGTTCAGGAGATGATGGAGATCAGGTTCGATCCTCGGCCAATGGCTCATCATAAGTTACGTGCGGTTTTCCATCACTCCGTGGTTTGGAGGGCACGTTAAGCCTATGGTCCCAGTTATTATCGGTCGATAGCAGTCGTTAAGCCAAGTCACAGCCCCATGGGTGGCCTGATACACGGTGACACCAGAGACAAGTACAACCTCATACGACAAACAAAACAAACAAACTGTTGCCACCACGGGAAACGTAAAAAATAAAGACACAGAAAAAACCCTGGTAAAAATATTGTAAACAGCCATATACTTTACGATTCCAACCTAGAGGCATGGAGTTTAAACATTTAATTTTCAGGTTCATTTCAGGTTAATGGCAAGATGTCATAATCATCTTGATATTTAACATCACATTAAACCAATGTCTTAAGATCGCATGGTACAGTGTAATTAAAGAGGATAAATTATTAAGAACGCTAAACTGACTTCACATATCACTGAAACATCACTTATGAAATAATACTGTAAATATTAAGCTTATCATTGTAGTTTTGTAACGGCCCCACTGTTATTTTTATTATACTTTATGGTCTGAGCACAGTTCTCAGCGTTAATAAATTTATGTGATGGTTCTAACCTCAATTACTACGTACGTACTCCGTATACAATGTTGAACGTTTTACGTCAATGTTTGATCCGGTGTAACCGTGTGTGCCTTTCCGCATACTTGCCGCGTTATCGCAAATTACGCACAAAAATCTAAGTCGTTTTAATTAGTGTTAGATTCCAATGGAGATGGCGTGAATATTTCGTTGAGACTTTCACTGCGTGCAAATTCCATCAGTTGCAAGTTTCTCGGTACGCGTGTACGTAAGAAACTCGCCGATGAAGAAACAATCGTATGCAAGTATACAATTTGACTTGTAAAATTGCTAATTGTATAATTTTTAGGAGTTCACCGTTAGTACACTTAACTTGCACATTACATCCTTAACTGGGTTTAAGTTTGGTTAAAATACTTCTGAACCAGCCTCACAATAACTTATCTGACACGGCTGACTTATTAGAAAATCAATCGGAATTTAAATGTTTTATATCCCTACTAATACAGAGTGAAACGTCTGTTTGTGAAACTGCTACGACCAAACGGTAGAATCGATTTTGTTACCCATTAGCCTTACCCTACCTTTAGTTCGTGAAAAAAGAAAATACGGCCACAGCATCGCGACGCTGCTGGATAAAAATAGGAAAATACTTCAGGCTCATCATCCAGCGTTTCTTAGAGTAGACCGACATCTTTCAAGCGCAGCGCAAAGGTAGGGAGGGAGGGGAAGATGTAAAGGTCACTGTTGTTATTTTCACTCTTTCCCTCAAAGTCAAAACATCTGGCCGCGTGCCAAGGGAGCTCCGCTGAGGCGACGGCACGAGGTAAGATATGCCAATAAAGAATATTCGTTCTCTGCCGTGTTGTGAGGTTCATTTTCTCCTTTGCAATGTTTCTCTTTCCTTGAGGACAAAAAGTCTGTGAATTGAAGATATTACATAAAAACTATTGTTTGGTCTGTAAAATGTGTTGGTACAAGCTCAGTTTTGATAGGAAACTGTCTTGTGTAACTGAAACTGGTTCTACAAATTCACTTTACTGTAATTGTAATCACTTTCCCTTCGTTTTTAAATTCGCTCATCGCTCGTACGAAGTGTTATTTGAAAAAACAGTGTGACCTAGATAATAAATATAGCGCCAACAATGCTGGCAGTCCGCTTATCTAAAAGAACCGGTAATGTACGCGTTGCATATTTACTGATGCAACACATTTTTTATGCAGCTATTGCTCAACGTAAATCTATAATTTAAATTAAGTTTCATTATTGTTGAAGAATTCTAAATATTGGATTTTAATGAGGTTACTAATTTAAGTTAATTTAATACGGTGCGTTATATCAAGGCTTTAGATATTGGCAATGAGTTTTTAGTGGTTTAATTTTAATTTTATTTTTGAAGTTACGCAAGAATTAGGATATAATTATATGAATACCTAACCCATGCGCGTTAGGTGTAGTTTTTATATTCATATCCTCCTAAGATCATTTTGAATAATCCATAAGGTAACATGCCCTACATAGACACATGCCAAGATCGTCTTTAAATCTATACTAATATTATAAAGAGGAAAACATTGTTTGTTTGGTTGTAATGAATAGGCTCCGAAACTACTGAACCGATTTGAAAAATTCTTTCACTGTTGGGAAGCTATGCTATCCCCGGTACACATAGGCTACTTTTTATCCCGTAAAAATTAATGGTTTCCGCGGGATAGTACTTAACGCGGGTGAAACCGCGAGGTGCTTCTAGTACACAATACTCGTAATAAAAAAAAGCAGTCAATTGAGATTTGGGTACCATCTGCTGTTTTTTAAAGTCGCACTATCTTATTTCTGTTTTGTGAATTTCTCTGTTACAGTTTTATACGAGTAGTTATAAAATTGCGTAGCATTGATAAATTAATACGATTTTTAGTATAAAGCCATTAAAAAAGATAATGGCGCAAACGCCACGTTGTAGTCGCGCACCGTACGCGTAGATATTCACGCAGTTTGTAAATCAAATTATACACGTGACGTTTATATTAGAAAAAATATAAATACTTAAATAAACACGCTAAAATTCCACTTATCATGGTCAACCTTGATGATGTTATGTTGAAACAAGTTATGTCAATGAATTTATATAGGTATAGGTAAGGTATGCTTTATGATTTTATTTAATTTGGTTGAAGAGTTGCCAGGTTCCTTCTTTCTTAATTTCAGCTACAACCGTTAAAACTAGATGGCGTTTCACTTTTCGTCACTGTAAAAAGCGAAAAATTTCAACACTGACCACAATAATTCACTATAAAATTATTTATAAGTTCATGTGGTTAACATCAAAACCTAATAAAAACCATCCATGTTTATTCCCAACAACTTAACATCTTTTCCGTAATTCAGTTTCCAAATTTCAGTTTCGTAAATCCTACTTAAATCCCTTGTTGTGTTTTTATAGCCACAATAGGTGTTACTTTTCCCATATCATAGCCCCATTATAGCGCGATGATCGCAACTTTTTCAGTCTCCATGTAAACATTTGGCGAGACTCCAAAAGTGTCGCAGATAAGCACTTAACGACTACGCAATAAGGACTAAATTCCTGTGAGCTGATAAATCTATTTATGTTTGTTTTGACGGTAATTTTACTGATGCTATAAAACTTGCTCTCTTTAATTTTAGCACCTATTTCGTTTATGAGCTTATTAATTTTAACAGCGGTTTTATAGCTAATTCGGTTCAATTAAGTCATTCTTACAAAATGGTGAAGATTCTAAAGATCTTTGTCTCACCCTGGCGACATCGCCTGGGTGAGAAGGTTCCGAGGTGAAATGAGGATACTTTTTTCCACTGTGTACTTACTTACCTAGGTGTAAAAAGTGGAATAAACCATATCATATTATGTGAGGAATCCAATAAGCTGCTCACAAGAGGGCTGGCACATAATCTCGCACACAGAATAACTGCAGATATTATGCCCTTTGATAACAAAGCTGACAAGTGCACAAACTATAGACCCATAAATATATGGCTAACCACAATTATTACACAACTAGCTGCGCCCCGCGGTTTCACCCGCGTTTGGATAATATACGATAATATATCTTTATGAATTGTAGCCTATGTGTTATTCTGATATGTAAGCTATATTATTGTGAAGTTTTATCAAAATCCATTCAGTAGTTTTTGCGTCAACGAGTAACAAACATCCATCCATCCATACATACAAACTTTCGCGTTTACAATATTAGTAGGATATAGAGCTCCGTACCCATAGACAACTTCTAATTTAATTATAAAACGAAACCTTTGTTTTGTAAAGCGAATTTTTTTTTTTACATAGCACGGCTCAGTAATAAATCATTCCATACATAAGCTAAACCTACGTGAAACGGTTAAATGTTCTTTTTACAGTGTTATAAACGTTAGGAGGCGGGCGCGGCACGTGACAGCAATATTTGGCACAATGTAGGTGTAGGAGTAACCCTGTGTTATTTGATACTGAAATTGTGAGGCTACAGTTGCCAGGCTTTGAGTTAATGCAGGACAAATTTTGAGACGAGTGAACATAAGATTTCTACAATCCAGCGATGAATACTTTTTTTTTGTTGTCGAGGGGGAAAGATTAGTTTAAGGTGATAGAAGTCGTATTAACTCATTGCATCGTGTACTTACGTGCAGTCGAATCGGGAATAAAGCACATTGACACTTTTCATAAGTTTCGTTGAATATCATGAAAAGCTGGTTTAAATTTTTCCCTTATTTTTTACCTACTTACGTTTACAAATGTTAAAATTATTCTTATTCAGACATTAAACGCAAGGGTATCCACTAAAATCACATGAGATTTATTTAAAAAAAACATGGTGTTTTTAAAATAATAATATTAGAAGTTTTAAATTGGAGGCCTTATTTCATTATTTACGAGCTTAACAATCCAATACAAAAAAGAAAAAAAAAGAATAAATGACGTAGGTACTTACCTACCCTTACAAAAAAGCTAAGCTAAGAAAATAATATATTGTGTTAAAGTAAATCCTGATTTCATTACATAAGACCTGGCAATACTGACGAGACTCAGAGACTAAACGATTTAGAGGTCCACAAAATTGACCTTTGACGTCAAAGGCTGGAAAATAATTGGGTTCAAGATACTAAGGATTGCCTTTTGAGCAGAAATAAGGTTCTGTTCTTTTTTGTGAGGACGGCTATTTTGGACGCGACTGTTTTATTTTTGGCCCAGCGGATTATTTTTATAAATGTCTCTAGATTGATTAGTCTCTCTCTGAGTCTTTTTTTTCAGTTCAACAATCTGCGACATTTTACTATAACAATTAATCTTCACTGAAAGGAAGCTGAGACTCAGATTTGAAATACATTGTTACATTTTCAGTAATAGGTAAAAGTAATTTTTTTTATATTTTTAACTATTTCGAGAGGCGTTTGATAGCTTTTAATAAATTTATTTAATAAAAAATTCTTCAATCAATCAAGGAGTCAATGCTCCGTTTTCGAAGCTGTGGTATTCGCAATTCAATCCAACATTCAGAATTCACTCTGACAGATGGAATTTATGACCGTACGTACCAGTATATAAGTTTATCTGTGTAATGACAAAAGTGAACTCAGTAAAGAATTACGTAACACCCCAGGACAACACTGAAAGGTGACCAATGCCGGTGACCGCAGGGCATCGGACGACCTTCGGTCACGGTCACCGATATCGCCGACGGTCGGGTGCGGCTGTTTACACACGCACTCCACTATAGCATACCTCAGATACCGTATTAGTTTCTACGGCACGCCTATTCATTGATCCTGTAACGGCAATAAGAGCAGGTTGCAAAACCTCATAAAATCTAAAGTGAATCCAATGTAAGCCCCGATCAAGCTTGAACGCAGCATCTTGCACGACACCCGCTTAATGCATTAACAAACGCCATTTCATTATGTATCCAGGGACATTGAGTTCAGATCGATGCAACCCGATATTTGCACACTACTGCTCGGGCAAAAGCAGTGTTCAACCATTAGCGGAACCGCTACTGAAGCACGCCGAACCATCACTAACAAACACATTTACGTCGAACACTCGTATAATATAACCATAGCCGCTTCCGTTCCCAACTCCTTTGAGGGAGTCTGGAGTTACCGCGCAATGTATTATGCATGAGTAGGGACGTGTGTGGCGCGGGCCTTACTTTTATCGCGTAAGTTGTGGTTAGGAACGCGAAGTTATGTTGTTGTTTAAATGTTATTCATGACTTCTAGAGTCATCTTAAGTTGTTAGGTGAACCTGATGCAAATAGAGAGAAATGCGAGGCGTTAGATAGGCAAGTGATTTTCTGAGGGCTGAGAAGTCTAACACTAATTGCCATTGAACTTTGTTAGGTAAGATCTATAGAAAAAGATCGATCTGAACGGCGGCAGAAGGCGAATTCGTAACTAAAATATACTAAGTCAGACTAAAGGTAGTCCACCACAGATTACCAATTTAAAGTGTATCGTTAGAAATGTTATTTTCTAGCGATTTAGAATTCGACGCAAGGATATTTTATTTAAATAATCACTGTTACTTGAATTATGCATGTAGGAAAGTGCTAAAACCAACGGTTAAGCTCTTACAGAGTATTGCCGCATCCACGGCGGTTTACAAGAGAAATCTCATTTGTTAGTTAAATACACTCTGTATTAGAACGGTCATTAATAAATCATTTCCAAGTATAAACCGCCCTCGTAGAGTTTGACTTTCTAAGGCCGGAGATTACCAACATAAACAAAACTACGGCTATTTTGGGGACGTTGTTGCGTACTGGTTAATTAGACAAGGGTAGGCTAGGACAGGATTAAAACCGTGTCAGATTCATTTTCATAATTTACGTTCCTACTAAGTTACTACCATTCATAGACACTAGAGATAGAGATATTACCTATAGAGCTTGTTTTATGCTTCTTGCAGTCGGGCTTTTTGTTTCAATTTTACAAGAAACACATCGGAACGTGCCCGTACTGGGATTTGGAATCACATTTGTTATTGTATTTAGGTAAATTCTAGATCCAGGCCAGTCACCACCAACGTAGCGTCAAAGATATATTCGAAGATCTGACGCCGTCGGCTGCCGACATCGGCTACCGATTGGCTACAATCCAAACCGAGTTCATCTGATGACACGCTCCGTGTGATATTTGTCATGATACGACACCAGACCCACAGATATAGTGTTGTAAGTTAAATATTACAAATTAGTATGTTCCAATTTTCATTTCAGTAAATTATAGTGAGGAGATTCGGCCTGAACAAGTATCTTTAGGAACTAAAAAAATTCATCACTATTTTGTGCAGGTCAGTTGTGCAAGTTAAGTTCCATAACAACAGTAGCCTGTGCCCAAAACAGTTGCATTGCCCGCCATTACTCTGCATTGCAAAACATTGCATACTGCTCTACGCTCGTCATCCAGCGGCAATGGTGGCTAAGTCTGATAATATGCTCAGTGCGGGCAATAGTGAAATTTCCCAAACCGGCATCGTGCAGAAAAGTACAACTACTGCAATAAAACTGCCACTTTATATCGGGGGGCTTACCAAGACGTCTTATTGCGATCCAATTGAGGACCTAAACATAATCGTTTGACTACTTATCCTTTTTTAAACATAATAAAGATAGAGATATATATTGTTTACGACCATTGTAAAATTGTAGACGCAACTAACACACTGTCTGATTAAGTAATCATAGATAGATAGATAGACATGAAGTAATCAATCATAACCATTGGAATGTCCATGTTGTTTGATTGCTCATGATTGCGTGTTTAGGACTTTGATTGTTGACAGATGATAAGATCGCTGTTATGGCACTTCGAACACTGGCATCAACAAAAATAGAATATTCATGAGACCGTTTAGATGACTTAGCGTTAATAACCGGTTTTTTCCCCTTCATTGATTTTTTTTGCTGGTTTGCTGATAAGCGTTAATAGACAAAGGTTTCGATTAATCAAACAATTTGTCCACGTCTAAGAAAATAAACGTGTTCGCGTAACTGTGATCAATCTGAAGGGAAACTGTGAGCTTCCAATACCGTCACAAAGTTTAGCGTCCTCACTATGAACCTGTGGTTTACCTCGTGTTCCTGCTCTGTGGAGGAAAGGAGATACCAATGTCTGCCGCTTTTAGTGACTTGACTTAAAAAGATGCAGCGCTGCATACCTTGTGATAGGTGTCCTTCTGCCAGTTCTTGATTTGTGCCATGACGTCGTTGACGAGCCGGTCGCGCACGCTCAGGTGCAGGTCGGACAACCGTTCCGCCTCCACCATGCCGCCCTTCCACGCGGCCTCCATCGTGCCGTATTCTGGACCTGGTGACAAAGGTAGTATTGTTAAATTCTTCACACGATCAAGTCTTATTACGTTTCGTCAAAAAAAGGAATAACATCTATACCAGGGTGTTCCGGCTGCAGTCATTGAGAGCCAGTCGCAAGGCTTGTCTAGAAATTCGGTTGCTTGTCTACAATCCCATTTCTTGGCTACATATTCCATTTCTTGTCAACGAATTCGCAATTTCTACATATGTATACAAATTGTACGATACTACAATAGAAGTAATTACACAGCGCTTATACAATGATAGTAAAATTAATGGTAGTGAAATTAATCATCCTGTAACAGCGAGCAATCGCATGTTCTAGCGTTCTATAGAAAAAAGGTGTTCAGTAGTGAGTGGAGGACGTCTTTCGGCTGATGATGATGAAGAATTAAAATCCAAAGGTTGCTAAGAACAGATTGCTGTTTAGCAGCATGGCCACACATTTGTTTTACGTGTGTCTTGAAGTGCAAAAGTTGTTATCTTATCTAATTCACAAGATACACGAAAGCCAGCATAATTAATGAGTAATGTAGCCTTTGAATGAGTCTAATTAACTATTAGAAATTGGTACTCTCTCCGTCAGAAAATTTCCTGTCACGGTTTCAGATATATATCTATGACAAACTTAAAATATGCAACTTTATATTAAAATATTCGCTTGGCAGCTCGAACACACATCACACACTATACCGATAAGATAAGATACCATCTCTTGACTGCACTCTACATACAAAAATAATAAAAATGTGGTAAATGTTGTGTTACTTGTATGATGTAGAAATTTTCTTTTCAAAAACATAATTCAAAAATCTTAGAATTTTTACATTTTTAGCGCGCTCTTTAGATTCACATGCACATATTTTATGCAAGTGACGTCACAATTTGTTTTGCTTGTATCAAATGCTCTTACTATTATTGCAAAGAAGTTGCATGCTGATAAGATGCGTCGCACACCGACCTATCAGGTTTCCCTTGAATAATGGCTACCGGACATGAATTCACCTGCCCGATGTTCAGCTCTCAGGTTCGATTGAAATGCGTCGCATTGCGTCGTGAAATTACGGAGTTTGCGTAAAACTTTCGACTTCTATTAGATAATAAGGTTATGTTTGGTATTCTTTCGACGAAGCTCTTTCTTACAATATGCACCGATTTCCAAGGCCTATAAACTGAATGTAGTAGAGAACACCTTGCACCAATGGCTGTTATTGGAAGAAAAGAGAGCGTAGTGGAGAGAACATTACGAACCATGTGGAATGCGTAATATATTCATAGCCAAGAAAATAGAAAACGGAGTAAAGAAGCTTAAGATTTTTATAGTTGTGGTTCGTTTGTTTAGTGTAAGAATTACACCAAACCAAGTATAAGTTCTCCCTATGTTTAAAAGATCAGAGTACGCACATTAAAATTCGTCGCATTGCGTCGAGAAATTACCAAGTTTGCGCAACGCTTTCCAAGTTTACTTTCGATTTCTATTGACAAATAAAAGTTCGGGATTTCTTTGGCTTTACTCGGTTTTTTTTAGTAAAACTGAGTGAAAATTAAATTTTGTTTACCTAATGATAAGTGCCACATCTAGAAGTGACAAATTCAGTGCCAGCTAGAACTTTGGATTGCAAATATGCAGAACAGTGTCCCGCGGTATACCTATCTACTGACTGCTGTCATCGCTTTTATTTAGAGTATAAATCAATTTACTTGCAGATAACTTTTGTCTAATCTAGCTAGTTGAACTAGGAACACACCTCGTAACTACTTACATAGTTACATAATAAATTACTTTTTATTTTCACATTGTAACTAATTTATTTTTTCCTATAATGTATACACGTATATTATTATCCCAATATTATTTTTCCGAGCGTGACACGATGGAAGCAAAAAGTATGTTCTGAGGACTGATCCAATATGTAAATTCCAGCAAAAAAGCTCACAAATTTATCTATACAATTCTCAGCAAGAGACACGAAGCCACGAGATCCGTTTAGAATAACATTAAATGAACTCCAGTTGGAACGCAGCCAAATCAAATCTCTCATAGCATGTCTCGAAAAGTCAATTACTTAGTACCCACCCCTGATACAACAACATAATTGCAACCTGCTTCAAGTCACAGATTAAACACTAGTTACTGTTATTAACTGTTACTCTGTGGTCGAGTGCAATAAACAAACCAGTCGGAGTCGCATCAAGGAATCAAGGCGCGCCATTTTCGCAAGTGTTTCATAACGCATTAAACTTCACTTGTTACTTGTTGTTACCGATTGTGATGTAATTGTGAATGCAGCCGAATTGCCGCCATTCCAAACACAAAATGCGCCAATCGCGACACTTTCGTTTTTTATATCGGCCAATGAGATATGTTATGCGCGAGCGCACGTACGATTCGCTAGTTACGCACGCGCCTCGATCTCGATTCGTTAGACGAATTTGAAACAATTCGATATCGTGATTTGAATATACGATGTTCGGTTATGGAATCGGGTACGGCGACTGGAATAATTTTTGATGCACTTTCGATTACGACTGCAAAGTAAATATTCAACAAGCTTTAGAATAACAGTAATTTTCGTGTCAGAATATCTTTACCTTATGAATTAATTCTGGATCATTTTCCAAGGTAGTCTGAGATTTACATCTGGCATCACACAAAACCCAAGACATCAAGGAGGCTCGTATGACCCATTATGCTCGTTTCTTAGGACATTGCGCTTTTTATAGACCGTTTTTTATGCTGTACAGTGTACAAGGCAAAGAGGTTTAGAGTTCCAAGAATCTTATGGGGAATCCGTTTTCCCACGGTTCATTGTGACAAAATGACAATCATCATTGTATGCATTTACAAGGAATTCCAATCTAATACGTAAAAGACGTCCATGTTTCTTGGGAGGAATAAAAACGGTCTTTATGTAGCGGTATGGAATAACTTAGTCGCAATAAGAAAGGGTAATATGCAAGCCTGTAGCTTGGGTGAATGCTTACGTTGTTTCGATGTATGTGCATTGAATTATACTTCAAACAGCTGACATTCTTAGAAGGAAAACGCTGATTTATACCCAAGAACATAATGCTATAGAGACAGGTTGATGACTTTCAGGAAAAGGGTTACAATCCCACGCCTAAAGAATTTCTTTATCAAAGAACATAATTGTCTCAAATTTTGATAGAGGGCCGTCTAATGAAATATTCAGATCCTTTTCGGCTGAAGTTTTTTCTTTGGAAAAACACTTCCGCTTTTGCTCAAGTTCGTAAAGTTTAATCTTTTTATTCTATATCTTTTTCAATAAAAAACGTCGTATTATTAAGCTCATTCCACGTAACTTTATGCATACATCTCTCTTTATAGCTGCCCTGTGCCCTTTTGGGACGATATTCTGTGTAATAGGGGTCCATTCAAGGGACCAAGCTCTCAAAAGGAATTGGAGATCAATAAAAATAATGCAAATAAGTACTAGAACAAGGTAGGTAAGGTACTGCTTTGGATATCTCAACTCTTCGCATACCTTTCTAAGATGTCAATAGTTTTTCTTTGTGTTAATCCACTAAATAGTTTCAGTTGGGTATATTTAGTTAGGTACCAGGCCTACAGAAGTATGAAGAGCTCACAGAGACGGTAATCTCACATCTGCGCGTCTGCTGAAACTTACCTTTCTCAATTAAATCGTTCCACTTCTTCGCCCATCCTCGCAAACTTTTGGCATATGTCTTTTCTATGTCCGCCCTTTCTTGTACTAGGGCTTGCAGCTCCCCGCACAGCCTGTGGCCGTCGTCGACCCGCCTGGTGGTTCGCTTGTAGTTACCAGGCTCCCAGAAGGAGTCGGAGGTGACCGAGAGCAGCGCCTGCTCGTCGCTGTGGTGCGACATGGCGGCGGTGCGGCACTCACACACCGCCCCTCTGGAACAATACAATTGTAATGTTAAATCGATGCCCTAATAGGTATACATAATGCGCAAGGAAGGGCAACTTAAAAAACTTTAAGAAATTCTTTCCTATAAACCTATAATTATATTATCATAGAATATTACTATAACAATCAGCCAGTGGGTAGTAATATTAGGCCTGTAGAACCAATCCCATTGTGGGCTTACAATGATTACTATCTTCGTCTATATCGTCACTAAAAACACATGTGAAAGAGGTCAACCGATAACGTAGGTGTAAGAAAAAATGCGCACTGGCTGGATTAAACATAGAGAGAAAATGATCTTTCCCAACCCATGATTTCCCAAAATACATTTGGGTTTGAATAAAGTACATAATTATGTAAATTGGGCAGTAAATTTTCCTCATTTTAATATTTTATAATAACGAAAAAAGCGTGTTGAATGAGCGCCTAAATTCAGAGTGAACATATTTTTTGTTCAAGCCGCTATGTGGCTTTTCCGAGAAAGGTAATTTCAAAACTCCACAAGGGTAAAAATGAAAGTTTTCTTTTGTTATATAAACGAGCTCCTGGGAATATTTATTTATAACCGGAACCTTACACAGTGTTACAGGCAAAAAGGGTATGTTTGCCCTAGTTTGACCCATGCGTGGCACTGACTTACCTATTACTTTTAGCGTTGAAGCAAAATCGAATACAATGGTTAAATTATTAAAGAAGTTAATTTAAAGAACGCATTTGAGTGAAACAAGTAACAACTGAAGATATTAGCAAATTTTAACATAAAGATCTATAAATGCAATGTGTTTATTGGCAACCTCAATAATTCCACTTCTTTTTTCTAAAAAGGCATATTGCATGTAGTATTTATACCTACGAATACCTTGAGGAAAAGTAATTAGAAGAAGACATGTTATTACCCAACAGGTAAAAATAAGAAAACAATGTACAGAGACCGTTCAAGGATACAGTGGGTTCACAAATGAGTATTTTCTTTAGCGAATGTACACTTTGTCCCGTTGAGATAAAAGCGAGACGCAGTAAACAGTAATTTTTAATAAGCTTAGTGAAAGACAGCGACTACTCACAACTCCACACAACTCCAAAGTCTGCGGAAACAACTAAGCTTCTAGTCTCTAAAAGCTTAAGAGCTTCAACTACCTACTCCGTTGGATTTAATGCCTGCCATAAAAAAAACGTTAGCTGCCACTGTTTGTAGGAAAGTAGAAGAATCCATTTTACGGTGCTTAATCCGACTCGTGTATTGTCAATTCTTTTGTTATAAAACTGGACATGGGCCTTTCGTACCGTGGCGCAAGCTTTTCGTGGTACGAAACGCACAGTAAGTCAGTACACGTCAAATTAAGGCTAACCGATTTTGATTTTAAATAACAATTCCCCTGTCATTTTGATTATCTTTCATTGGATGAATAAAATCATTCAATGAGAGATAATTTATCTTCGAATTATTGTTAGAAGCAGATGTTTTCTAATTATAAAACACAAAACCGCCTTGACCTTTCTATTATTATCTTATTTACTGGCTATACGGTGTCAGATTACTATAATTTTGAGGTTAAGGTGAGGACGTGAAAGAGACCTTCATCATGTTATGATTTGACACTAAGCTATGACGACAAGTGTCTCATGTTTACTGATGATAATAATAATATAATTTACAGTTAACAGGACCAACATTTTAAGACTAGGTATCTTAAAGAAGTAGACCAGGATAATATCCATGCATGGAAATCCTAACGGAGGCAAAGCAGGAAAACTTAGGTATAACAATGTTATAAATAGGTTTTACTTTGCAGAAATCCATATTCAAAACTAAAAGAAAATTATTAATTAAAGCCACCTTACCTACATATTTTTTATTCAACATTTTGAAAGTAACCGATATAATGAAAGTCAATCGTTTTAGACTTTTCATATCGAAACTCTAACGAAAAGAATGGAACCCTGCGAAGCATCCAAGTTCTAAAGCGGGTACCAGAAACCATTGCCCCCAAAGAGGTGCGGGTACAATAGCACCCCGTGACTGAAGACACTGTGACAAAACTGTCTAGCTTCCAGTACACCGTCTCAAGTGCAGACGGACCTTACAAAACTTTCTAGACGGTCCCAGACAGATTTGTGAAACACAATGTCTCATACTTGTACCTACGATGTTCAGAATTGTATTCGTAGCTATCGTAGTATCTTTAGGACTGTTTCCGACTCTTGAACCCAGATACTTGCCAAGGGAATTTATTCCTTCCCCAGATATAACATGCGGTATAAAGTTAAGAAAATCTCTAAAAACACTAAGTCTATATTGTTACTTTCAAAAAGTGTCTTGAATAGCTTCTGGCGCTTTCTTATCAACAGACTCAAGTACATATCCTGGTGAGGCTAGAATACACCATAATGCCTTGTACAGATCCGAGATCCTTCAAATTATTTTTCTTAATCTAAGGTTGAGCATATTATGTACTGAAAAACATCTAAGTCGAATAAAAGTAGCATTAGGGACTATGTATATATATATACGAGTAGGTATATCGTACGTAATGTCACCCTACTAGGGTTAATCCAACAAATCTAGCTAGCTGGTAGTGTTTGCACGATGTCCTAAGTGTTTACTCGTCCTCTAGCTAAGTGACCTCGTCCTAATGACACACAGACACGTTAATTATGTGCTACGCGTAGGTATGTGCACGCCGATGTACAGTCAAGTGCTTGATAAGTGGTATCACTTATCGTCGAGATGTTTGACGAGGGAAATAGGGGAGGATAGTAAGGTTCTGTCGATAAACTAAACATATATCCAGCTATGCGTCCAACTAACACAGTGTAACTAAAGAGTAGAAACTACGAAGGGCTTAGTTAACACAAGTTGAAGAAGAATGGAGAGAAATACACTTGTGAGCAGCACCATTAAGAGACGAGCTGATTCACAATTTTCTTATTCTTAAAAAAAGACCGTTCAAAAACAAAGCAAAGCTAATAAAGCGGGACCAGGAATCAAAGATTTCAATGCAGTTGGTAAGTAGAATTTAGTCTTTCAAGAAAGAGATAAATTAACTATTCCTGATAGTATAATAATATTAAAAGAAACATAACATTCAATAAACCTGTATTCTGAGGAGCTGTCAGTACCGTAGTACAATACAAACATAGTGTGAATCGCGTCACTCCTAAGATGCCTTCCATTACGTCATGTACCGATTCGTATCGTTACTTCATTAGATAAAAATGTTCAACATAATCAGGCTCGTCTTCATAGCATAGGAAGCGTTTGCAAACATTGGGTCTAAATTTAACATTTGATGCTGCGCAGAGGTAGCTAAGTGTACTAAATTAAGCTCCGAAATCTGTAGATAGAGAGATAATATTTTTATTGATACATTCCAGCAGAAAAAAATGAACTTGAAAACTGTCACTCTCTGTAAAGATCGTTGGATTTGTTACGAACTTCTCAAAGCACCTAAATCCAAAACATCTTTGGATTTGAATGATGTATAGAAGTGATGAACATGCATAGTAATTTATAGAACTATGATGCTTAAAACATGCAGATCTATCACGTTGAATAAGATTGTCACAGAAAATATTAAGTTCAAGGTTATCACGATGTTAAATCTAAGATTTATTGGAAATTAACATTCAATATGTAGTCATAAATAAAAATGCAACACCATACAAATTTAATACATCAATAATATGGTATGCGGAGTGAACGTTATAAAATGTCTAATGAATCAGTGTTATTTATAAGAGACTGTAGTCGAGCAGTGGGCTTTTAATTTATTTCATTAATTAATGTATTGTTGTTGAGTTTTAATTTGTTCTAACTGAATCATCTGCAATGCCTAATGGAAAGCAAAACTGGGGGGTTGAACAATCAATGAATCATCTTCATTATCACATACAAAACCTAAGAAAAATAATGCTATTAACGTGACGATTACCTGAAGGACTGCAGCAAATGATGCACCTTCCCTTTGCAGCGTCTATTCCTCCTGTATGTCATGACTCACACACATACAAACGTTTTGACGTCTCAATTCAACAATATGTTTGAATCATAATCAAGCGTGTAGGCTATGTCAACTTAAACAAGCTCTTGATTAAAGTCTCCTTGAAGTGATCACCAATCGTCTATGGAAACATCACTGTAACTTCAGCTGTTATTATAGCATTCGGTGGCACCCACGTTTGAATTTCAATATGAAAGGTGAAATGAGTATTTGAAACGACCTTGATTCAATTCTGTATCCGTACTTGCACAGGTTTCCTTCAATGGGATAGGTAGTCAAGAGTCACTGGCAGTTTAGACGTGGCCGTCTCACCCGAAGTTCTCACGTCACTTGTGCACAAAGATCCATGTCTGCGCGTACGCACAACGTGTCTCAGTACCGAAATCTGAATCACGGCAGGTCTAGAAGCCGGCCATTCCGCCCACGGACACGATAACAAGTGGTAAACAAACAACGCGCATCTATTCATAGACGTTACCGCGAGCCCATTGCACGTGACATAACGAGATAAGTCGGCTGTGGGATGATAATGATGAGAAAATCTGCGATAATGTGTCGGATCAAATAGGATTTAAACGAAGTGCGCGGTACAAGAACATAGCTGAGAACCAAATAAATGTATTCGTAGAAAAAAGTCTGGAAAACCGGTTCGGTGAGCAAAAGAACATTGATTGCCTCAAAAAACATATTTAATGAGTATAAGAATAAGGTAAGCTGACTGTTTAGGTTTATTTATGTATCATAAACAGGAAGCTAACTAATTGGGAGGTTCCTAAAACTCAAACTGTGTTAAGTGTTCTGTAAATCGGGTTAGCATGCCTTGATTTGTTATAAATGTTGATTACAGACCGGGTTCGGATATTTTCAGATGGAATTGAATTGGAAAATAGCTTTACCTATTATATTATAATTATTATTATTCAAGACTTTTACGACATCATATGAAAATTTACCAACAAATTCAAGTATCGTCACGTAAATGAACTATTTGACATATTTCAAAAGAAAAACAATAGCCCATTACGCATTGTAGTACCGAATTAACACCTTGAAGTAAACAGACAATATGAAAATATTACAAAAATGTCAAGAGCAGAAGGTTAAATTAGCAAGGTGATACTACTTGAGATGAGAAACTCTGTCAATGTGCCGACAAATATCAAGATTAACAAGTCTTACGTTGTGCAATGGCATAAGATATTTTGTAACAAATATTACGTTCGCTAGCTGATCTAATAATGAGATGCAGTCTAGCACTAATTAAGTGTAATTATTCACGTAATTGACAAAAGTAAAGGAAAAAACACTACGACACAGACTACGTATAAATAGTTTGGACACATTAAATTCCACCTTTGATATCAAAACTCAAATCCAGTGCCAAATTATAACAACACTGCAAACATAAACACCGATCGAACTATCACCAACACTTTTAATTTCGAATACAATAAACGAGAAACTCGATCCCGCGCCACACAGTCACCGAATGGTAACTAGAGTCTACAATGATAAAACGAAACCGAACCGATGCGTGACCGACACGATACACTTTTGTGATTTTGGTCTCTATCGTGGAGGTAATACGGAAAACTTTGGTGGTACCAAACGGAAAATGCTTGTAGACATGTGTGGAGAGAATGACCTTGTTGAGTTGATTCATTCAACAGTTAGCGTATCGGGTGTTTCGCACGCCGAGCTATTGTATTACCTAATAATTGTGAGTTCGCTGTGTGAAGCAGTACACGTTTATGGAATAAGATGTTAAGCATACCAGAAGTTATTCTTAGGAAGATTTGTCTAAGATAAAGGCAACAAAGTGTCATTAGCAGCATTATAAAGACAGTCATACCTTCCACTTTGTGTATTTATTTTAATTACTCACAACCGACGATTTCGTCGACGTCTAAGGAATTCATTGTTGCCGATTTAGATTTGTTGAGACATTGACTTTCGATATCATTACCGTTTTATACAATGAAAGTGAAATCTGTATTGATGCTTTTATTTCGGCTCTATCATATTTCACAGTTTATCGATTTATATGGGTTTCTTACGAGTGGACGTCGTGTTTTGTAACCGCGCAGCTGCATTACCGCTTAAAACAATAAAACCATGTGTCTAAACTATAAAGTCAGTTTCCCATGAGAAGAGACGAATAGTAACTCCGGTCGGCAGTACCACGCGATAGCGTTTCTATCCCTTTCACTCTTGAAGCTTTCCAGTAAATAGAAAGAGGCAGTTGAACCGTAACACTGTCGTTGGATGTTAACGTGGAATAACTCACTTCAGCCTGTTGTGTACATTAAGAAGTAATGGGATCCCAAAAGCAAGAGTTCTACGAAAATAGATTGAATGTTGAGGACGTACGTGGGTAGGTAAGGAAGGAAAATAACGTGTTACCGATTGTTATTAGAGTGTAACTATCATTATTTATCCAAGTCAACTTAGTAACGCTTCAAAGTGATTCCTTTTGTAGCCTGTTTAGCCATTTCAAAGTCAGTTGTAATTAGAAAAGCTATCAAAAACTTGATTAACCTAACGACGGGGTTATTATAAGCTAATAAAACTGATAACGACTTGGATAATTACTTCGATATATAATAATATGAAAACACAGGTAAATGTGGTCGAAATGGTAAAAGACATTACGAGAGTAATGTGATAGGCTATAAACCAGTAGATAAAATGAGAATAATAGCCGTTGATAAAATATTTGTGGTAACATTTGTTACAGATAAGGAAGCCGTTGATGGAAATAGCTTTAATGGCGACAAATCATTGTCTAGGAATTTATCAGGTTTGTATTCTGGCTGTGCAATATAATATTCTTCGTATTGAGTAGACCTGTTCATGACCAACTAACCTGATGATAACGATGACGTCGGCAATGGTGCACGCTTACGTAGATGTGACTTATTCACTTGAGACTTGAAGACTTCCAGGCTATAACTATTGCGAACAGACTCCAGAGAAAATCGAGTATGTTACTTCTAGAGCAGGACTTTACTATAGAAGTATCTATTCACAAGACTGGCTACTACAGTTAGAATAATAGTAGCCAGTGTACAGATATCTTATTTAATGCCAATTCATCGTTGCAACTACACGACTACCGTATTTTGCAACTGGAATGCCCAGCATATGAAATGACTCGTCAAAATGGTTTTAACTGACAACGTGCTATCAGCACAACTACATACCAGGCAAGTGGCGAACTTGCGACAGTTAGCCCAGGGGAAGCCACTAAATATGCCGGCAGTTAGCATACCGTTAATCATGCCGAGATCTGTCATTTGCAACTGTTGCTAAATATTGCTAGAACGCAGTGGTTACGGTGCAGTCATGCAATTATACTTTTTAACTTGGTAAAAATTGAAAGTACCTAACTCATTCCTGCTGAAGTCATTTTAGTAATTGTTTTACGGTAGCGCCTTCATTCACGTTCATAAAAGACTTGGAGATTGTAAACCGTAAAATTAGCGTTACAGTGTTCATTTGGTAGAGAACCTTAGAGATACATGGTGCTAGCAGAGTACAAATAATAGCGGAAAGAGAATATTAATTGCGCTGACGAATATTATTGAAAACAACTTGGATCTTAAATTAGACCAAATTAGTAATATTAAAAACCCCATAAAAATATACAAAAACTTTGGTTATTGGACCATGAGAAATGTATTTTTGTAGTAAGATGACAATCTTACTAATATTATAA
This sequence comes from Hylaea fasciaria, assembly GCA_905147375.1. NCBI lineage: Eukaryota > Metazoa > Arthropoda > Insecta > Lepidoptera > Geometridae > Hylaea > Hylaea fasciaria. The sequence goes on along the minus strand of LR990211.1, from coordinate 7,464,033 downwards.
AGCCGAAAGTTTGTGAGTGTGTGTGTATGTGTGTATGTTTGTTACCTCTTCACGCTCAAACGGCTGGACCGATTTCGATGAAATTTGGTATAGGGGTAGATTGGACCTATGAGACGGACATAGGCTATCTTTTGTCTCAAAAATAATCTCGAAGGGGATGAAATAGGGGTTGAAAGTTTGTATGGGGAATCCATAATTCTTCAAGTTAGGGATCTGAAAATTCTTATTTAGGCTTTTGGGAATAAATAAATAAATACGGGTTTGAGCTTTTTTGCAAAATCATCCCTAAAAGGGGAAAAGCAAGGGGGTTGAAATTGTTAGGTATTCTTGAGATGCACCCCCAACGGACCACAATAAACGGCTGAACGGATCGTTATTTAGAGAGGGAGAGTTCGATGGGAGGAAAGGGGGGAGTGTGCGGGGAGGGGAGAAGGAGAAAGGAGGAGAGTGGGGGGGGGGAGGGGGAGTAGATGGTAGAGTGGGGGGAGAAGAGGGTAGAGTGGTGAGAAAGACGGGGAGAGCGGGAAGAAAGAGGGGAGAGTGGGAGGAGAAAGAGAGGAGAGTGGGGTGAGAAAGAGGGGAGAGTGGGGGGGAGAGTAGGGAGAAAGAGGGGAGAGTGGGGGGAGAAAGAGGGGGAGTGGGGAGAACGAGGGGGAGGGGGGAGAAAGAGACGTGAGTGGGGAGAAAGAGAGGAAAGTGGGGGACAAAGAGGGGGGAGTGGAGGGAGAAACAAACGAGAGTGGGGGGGAGAAAGAGGGTAGAGTGGGGGGAGAAACAGGGGAGAATGGGATGAGAAAGAGGGTAGAGTGGGCGAAAGAGAAGGGAGAGTGGGGGGGGGGAAAGAGGGTAGAGTGGGGAGAAAGAGAGGGGAGAGCGGGGGGAGAAAGAGTGGACAGTGGGGTGAAAATGAGGTGAGAGTGGGGTGATAAAGAGAGTAGAGTGGGGGGAGAAAGAAGGAGAGTGGGGGAGAAAGAGGGAGAGTGGGGGAGAAAGAGGGAGAGTGGGGGAGAAAGAGGGTAGTGTGGGGGGAGAAAGAGTGGAGCGTGGAGGAGAAAGAGGGGGAGAGTGGGGGTAGAAGGAGGGGAGAGTGGGGGAAATAGGGGAGTAGGGGAAGAGGGGAGAGTGGGGGGGAGAAAGAATGTGGTTCGCAGATAGGTTATCTTCTAACTTAGGACATAGGCTACGAACATATTATTAAGTCATCATCATAATCATCGCCGTTTTCTATCAATGCGATAAAAACTGAAAAACTACCCAATGTGCTTAAAATTTCGTACGTAGATAGGTTATCCCGCAACTTACGACTTAGGCTTTAATTCATCATCATCATCACCACTGTTTTGCATCAGTGCAATAAAAACTGTGACAAACTACCCCATTGGCATGAAATTTGGTATTTTTATAGCTTATTATATTACCTTATACCCCAACTTATACATACACAGTGTGAAAATAACTGTATAATAACTGTATTTTCTCTGACACAATGTTACATGTCGTATCTAACAGCCACCGCCCTATAGGTTTTATAATGTGAAACGCGGGTGAAACCGCGGGGCGCAGCTAGTATTATCTAAAGTAAACCTACCCACCCGGATAACGTAAATTTCATACAAAAGGGAAAAACTGCTAAATTCAATTTGTCCAAAGTTATTCCATCATGGATACCATACACGTGGGCTTCAATTCAATCATCGTTGTCGCGCCTCGTGGCTCAAAGCATAGATAATATAGTTAGGGATGAAGGGAGCAAACAGCAAACATTGCCGGCTGTGTCCACGCGAGATAACCCAATCTATCTTCGTCCTAGATGACAACCGCGACGTGCTTCCGTCGATTGGGACCGCTAGGTATAGGGACCGCGGTCCCATTCGCCGGATTGATTTTCCGAACATCACACAACACAACCAAAATTATAACTACGAATGTATATTTATGTAAATAATGTGGTGGTACTCAGCTAAGTCACGGCTGAAGGGGTTATGATGAACTTTGCTAATATAGAGATTATTTACGTCTTGAATTAACAAGTAGAGCATTGTTTGGAGCACCTAGTAACACCATCTACGTTTCGGTCAATCGTTCAAATGTGGGGACGTTATATCTCTGTAGCCCATGTTTCCTGGTGATTAATGGTTTTCTAAAAATGATGTATGTATATTGCGCATTAGGTCGATCTTCATTCATTTACGAGTGATTAGGTCCATACCCTACTGGTACAATACGATCATTGAATTGAAAGTAGATACAATTGGCGTCCCTCTGGTTACACAGTAATGTTTGTTCAGCTTTACAAAATTTCGTTCATGCCTCATCAGGCCTAGACTTAACTTTTTTTTAATCACGGTAATTTCCAGTCTCAACAGTACCAACTTCCAATGTCTCTAAAAACTCATGTCACCGAGCTTTGCTAAGGTTAGCATTCGCTGCTGGATCTGGTCTGCTGAACCAGCTTGGACGCCAACCACATTCCTTACTCTGACTGTCTCTAGGAAAGATTGTGCCAGAGTGTACCGCTTCATCATTGTCACAATGTGTGCTAACCATGCGAGCCTTGGAGAAAGGTATAATCTTGTTAGGGCTGTCGCTAATTCTTTTAGCGGTATGCTTCTGTCAACCCTTGTTAGCTTTGGAGATGGTCCAGAATGAAGTGTTCAACGTTTTAATGACAAGATGCGATTGTTTAACAGATTTTTCAATATGGATAGGTATGGATAAACCGGAATATATAAACAAATCCGGAACCAACGTAATTTCACCAAGACTACCTAGGAACCGGTGTTAGACAACCAAGTATCGCGAATTCGCGACTTAGTAGGCCAGTTTCCGAATAACTTGTAAGTATCACCTACGTAAACTAAGTATCACCGTCAGTTCGCACTAATCTTCAACGTCTTTTACATTATCGCTAAATCTTATCACTGAGACCAGCCCCAGAAGCGGCACGAACAATAGCCGCAGACGGCAAACGGCTCGCGTCTACACAATACCTTTATATACCGGACAATTCTGTAATGTGTGACACTAGCTTACTTCATTTCACGGTTACGCCGCTTTCGATTACCTTGACTGATGAAGGATTGTTTAAGAAGTTGATGGTCAGGTTTGATGGCGTTTAAGGCTATTTTTCGCTGAAGCCTTTGTATCTTGGCCACTATACGTTTGTAGCAGATGATCGATCAAGGCACTTTAGTTGATAGCAACGAACAAGGGCACGGCCAGCTGGCCACACCTTGTATCAATATTGGAAAATTACTGTTATATCTGAGAAACTTTTGGTCGGTGAAATAATAGTAATATAGAATAGAAATAGTTCAGTCACGATAGCTCTTATTACGTAGGCAAAGATTTCAATTCGGTTTTCCGATCATCTGTAATAATGGCTATTCGCTCTGATTTTTCGGTCCACTTTTATATACGAGTGTACGTGTAATTGGTAGAACTGTGGTAAACGCGAACGGCAACTTCCTCCACAAATGAAATAAAATCAGAAATGTAATGACGTCATTGCGGCGAGGCAAATGTCTCCAGTGTAATCGGAAACACCTCAAGCCTGTATATCCAGCGACTTAAATGTAATCTGTCTAATATATAAAAAGCAAGTAAATAAGATTACTTGATCGTATCAGCTTTTTAATCCCCACGGAGACGACGTATAAAGCTGAAATTTATTGAGTAAAAATTGAACTGCAGCTACAAATCTAATCCGGATCGTAAAAACGAAGACGTCTAGCGCCCCGCTGCCTTCGAAAAACGCTACAGAACCATAGCCAGGGCCACCATACATAAATTAGGCGTGGTAAGGCTGACCGCACATGGGCGCACTACCGCGTGAATAACTAGGTAGGTGTCGCAACAGGCTATGCCTTTCGTCTATCAAGATGCTTAGTATCTTCCTTTTTTAAACTTTTCCGTCTCAAAAGACACTCGACAAACTTTTGGACTTTTCCGCACAGATAAGCGTCTAGCTGGTCACGCGATCGATCAAGCTTTGTGAACTTGGCATCCGACATTTTGCACTAGTTTGCGGCACTGATTTAGGCCGCATTTCTTGAGCAGAGTCGTTCGTAATGAAAAAAGATTCCGACGTTCAATGAATCAGATGTTCGAATGTCGCGACACAATGCGGCGTTTGAGCAACCGAGCATCGAGCATCTACATTCTAGACGCGCACGCGACCGCATCCCATGTGCGGTCAGCCTAAGCCTGGTTTGGCTGGTTCAGAGCCCGTGGCCATAAATCGAGTCTGCCGACTGGATCGGCCGCCGCTTCCTTGAGGCAGGTCAGCATTCCTTTCCCTTATGAGTTTGAATTGATGGTGTACGCAGGGACGTATATTTTAACAGGAATTTGGGGCCGGTGTCGCTAGGAATAACACAGATTGATACTTGTTTATTGAGGTTTATTGATCTTTTAAATGTAACAAGCCTAGCTTGCGACGACGACGAACGACACGACATCTCGTAACGTTGGGCTTTTAACAACCTTTTTATTTAACATATATGTAAATGTATATATATGTATATGTACCGTATTTAGCAGGTTTGCATGGGGATCTTGGATGCTAACTTTGCGCCAGTTCTATTATCGATCGCGTAAAGGAGAAGACAGGCCACGAGGTATTGGGACTGCGGTTCCAGTCACCCAACATATTGAAATCTTTACGACAATAAAAAAAATATGGTAACAGCGAGCCGACATTACGATAGAGAAGAAAGGTAGACGACGGAACTCCCCGGTGACAGTACCATATATACCATCACAGCAGCTTTCAGTAGTATACGAAGTTGATATATAAGCTTGCCTGAAAAATACATATTCTCACAAAAACCTTAAAAAGCTACGTACAAATCTTTTTTATTTTTTTTATGAATAATAACTGATTCGGATATTTACGGCCTTTATGCACATTATATTATATCAACCATCGGTCGGTAGAGAGAAACGAGTAGTTCTGCTTGACCCCTCGAACAGTGTAAGTATGCTAGTAAGTATTACAAGTTTAGATTTAAATCAACTTTCCAATCTACCTGTATCAATTAAGCAAATTTCTAGCGGTTATTCAGAGGTATTCGAAACAAAATAAATAACTTCGTTAGTAATTTTAACTTGTTTGTTTCCTATCCTTGCATGACCTTATTGAGTGTTAAGTGTTATATTATTATTATGGTTATATGAGCCGGTTGGCTTATCTCTAGATACAGATATTTAATTCCAGGACATTTCCTTTGCCGCATATAATAAAGGGGCATGTTGTACAACCACAAACACTACTGAAAGGCGCGATCGGCCTAAAAATCCGTCAATTGCTATGGGAGACAATATGTTTAAAAAAAAATATCCCTTCCAAGTATTCCGTACGTGATTTAATGGAACATACCGTTATTTGTGTGACTGGTGCGAGGTAAATCACCTTGTTAATTAAACCATTTGTACTTTTGCAGCGAGCAATCTTGTTAATTGCTCTGTCGGTCGTTTACGCGTGAAATGTAGCGATTTCGAAACGGAACTAGCATCTATGATTTATAATTATTCACAATGTTGAACTAACAAACGGCCAAGTGCGAGTTGGACTCGCGCAAGAAGGGTTCCGTACCATTATCTATAAAAAGCGCAAAAAAATCACGATTGTTGTATGCCCCTTAAATAATTATTTTATTGTTTTTTTAGTATTTGTGTTTATAGCATCGATATACATAATATCATCTGTGAAAATTTCAACTGTCTAACTATCACGGTTTATGAGATAGAGTTAGTACCATTCGGTCACAAGTGACTTGTGATTGTGACCATCATGAATGATGATGGTCACAAGCCCGATTTGTCATCGACAATACAGCCTGGTGACAGACAGACATACAGACGGACGGACAGCGAAGTCTTAGTCATAGGGCCCCATTTTACCCTTTGGGTACGGAGCCCTAAAAATGAACATCATTCGGAAGAAAATAACTGAACTCTATAATGACCAACAACGAGGCCCGAGAGGAGAGATGAGCTAGACACTTAATAGAAGGATTGCATCTAGAAATCTCTGAGCCGATAAGAGGAGAAGTGGAGGGAGGCCTTTGCCATGCAGCAAGAAGACCATGACATAGATTAATAAAACATTTATAATCTCGATTCTGGATCAACCTAATTGCTGGATCCACTTTCGCGGCGTTCATATAGTTCCTGATGCCCTAAAAACATGAAATAATGCAGGATCGTGATGCGTCTGTATTTGTTAATCCTAGTATGTACATAAAGGTTATATTGCGCGTAGTTTACACCGGCACCGGGGTTCCGGCGTACCTTTTCCGCGGGGAAATCGAATTATCGCGAGCGCACAGCGTGACCGTTACGATCTCTAGTTTCACTCTATTGAACCCTAACCTTGGGTGCGCTGCGTACAATCGGCCCTTACGCGTACGCCATTGGTGATAGTATATTGATCGTTAAAGTCTTTGACACAGTTTCTGTGGCATTCTGAAACACCAAGTAACGCTCCGGTAGTCTGATGTTAAAAACTGACTGCAAAATCAATTGTAAAAAATGGGCCAGTACTAGCCAAGAAAGATCAAGCCAGATCACGGCGTCTTACCAGCAGCATATTGTGAAAAAATGTAGCCATACCCAAATAACTGCGCTGCGAAATCAAGAGATTTCTAAATAGGTACTTTTTAACTCTGTGAGTTTTTTTTTAGGAAAATGATTTAGATGTGCGAGTTAGCGAGAGAGCGACGTCAAGCAAGGGTCAAACAAACAACCTCAGCAAACCAATGATTAACTACTTATCTCCTGCCAACATTGTCATTATCATCATTATCATTTCAGCACGTGTCAACCTCACTGTTGAGTTATGGGCCTCCTCTATTTCACCCCACTTATTGTCATACTGTTGTCATACAATTTTCTAAAACATTACCAAGTTAGCAGCATCTGAGTCGCGGTTAAGGGCACTACCCATGAACTTGGAGCGTGTGGTTGCTGACGCGAGACCCGACCGCAAGAGATGCGCGCCGCAGATTAGAAAACATCGCGAAGAAATGGCAACATCCTACAGAAAGCAAGTTGCATTCTTCGGTTATTATACTATTATACCTTACATGTTCGGGTGTCGAGTGTTAGTCCATTGCACTTTATTGTCTGTTCATCTTGGCGTCTATTCGATGGTAATATTGCAAGAAGTTATCTCGCTAAGTTGACTTACAATGTTGATTAGACGTGGCCGGCCATCCCATCTCTGGTTCTCCTATCTTTCGCACTTTTGTTAACGGCTGTCAATGGGCAAACCTAACCTAACATCTAATTGCCTTTCCCATGACCATCGACTCGGTGCTTTGGCCCACCTTCCGTCTATTCACAGAACTATCAAGCATAAGTTATCTGTGGTTCTAATCGGATATGCGTGGATAATTGCAAGTATTCATGCAATTACCATCGCCGTTGTGTCTGCCATTGTGGCCGTCACGGGCCATCGCTGCGCCAAGGGCGGCCTGCCATGGTCTCCAATAATAGCTTTGATCGAAATCTATTTACCGTTGTCACGGAATTTAGGCGCGGGGCGTACAGTAATTAGTGCGAATCTTGGGTTTCCAGCACCAATATAGTCCATCAGGAAAACATGTTGAATAACAGGGGTAAACACAATAGCATTATAATGTGACCAGCATCCTGGGTGGTAATTACACAATATTCCTCATTCTATATAACTTCGTATTTCGTACTCTAGCAGCTCTAGTCTATAACTCTGTCTGTATTGATTGACACATTCCAAACTCCTGGCCTGAATATGCTAGGTATATCCCTAATACCTATCTATGCTAGCCAAATAGAGGCTTCCGTCGATTGGGACCGCTAGGTGTATAAGGAACGCGGTCCCATTTGCCGGATTGATTGAATTTTACTATTTTTCTTCCGGCGAATGGAACCGTTCTAGAAATGATGGAAAAATCTATTGTTCTAGGCATATAAAGTAGAGTCAAAGATACCTCAATTCCAATCCACCGCTTTAGTAGAGCTATGCTACAGCTTCAACTAATAGCACATAATTTTCCTATTATAACACAATCAATCCCGATGTAAGTCATGCGAAACATTACGTTTTGTAATTTCGTTATAGCATAACAAAGTGATTCATTGCGATATCACACAATATCAAGGTAAAAGTGAATTCCAATATAAACAGTGACTAATATAGCTTTATAACACGGTGCTGAATCGAACGAGATGGTGTTTATTCATATGCGATGTGGTAACGGCAGGTGGTAATTTTAGTGGCGTCATTTTATTAATTACTCCCCGCACTACTCATAGAGATGATTACATTGGCCATTTTGTATTCGAATCTGTTCGACGTGTCATCGATAGATGTATGAGGACAAGCGACAAGTATTACAAGGGATTTGTGAAATAGTAGGGCTAAAGTACCTACATATTAATTAACCTACCCAAAGTATCCAATCTCATATCATTCAAATTGGGTGGTCATGTCAATGGAGTATGAAAATGTAATCGACATTTTCAAGAGCCAAAATAATTGGATCGCAATCAAAGGGAGGCAAACGCCACGCTTTTGCAATGGAGAGGAGGTAGGTACCTCAATTTGTTCAAATTACACTTTCAATAATCAATATCCATTTTGTTTTGATAAAAATACATGGAACTTGTGCGTTAGAAGCGATTTTCCCCATTCGCGGTTTTCCCCGACAAAGTAAATATCAATGAATCGATCACATCAATTTCTGTTAAAGTTCTATTTGCTAATCATTAACATACTTAGTCCATTTTCTAGTTTTTTAACGTCACTTTTTCGTACTGTTTATTGAAAATGGAAACTTGTGCAGGAGGTCGAGGTCATTCTCATAATAATATGTCCTCCTCAAAATTAATCAAAAAAATAAAAAATTGCAGCAAACTACACTATCTATCATATCTTACTAATATTATAAAGCCGAAAGTTTGTGAGTGTGTGTGTGTGTATGTTTGTTAGCTCTTCACGCTCAAACGGCTGGACCGATTTCGATGAAATTTGGTATAGGGATAGATTGGACGTACGAGACGGACATAGGCTATCTTTTGTCGCAAAAAATATTCTCGAAGGGGATGAAATAAGGGTTGAAAGTTTGTATGGGTAATTAATAATTCTTCAAGTTAGGAGTCTGAAAATTTATATTTAGGCTTTTGGTAAGAAATAAAGAAATACGGGTTTCAGCTTTTTCGCTTAATCATCCCTAAAGGGGGCAAAGTAAGGGGTGGAAATTATGAGGTATTATTTAGATGAACCCCCTACGGACCACAATAAACGGCTGAACGGATCGTAATGCAATTTGGCAAGGGGATAGATAATAATGGATACAAGATAAAGACAGAGATAGACGGAGAGGGAGAGAGATAGAGTGAGAGAGAAAGAGGTTGAGGGAGAAGTATATAGATATAGAGATAAAGGGAGAGGGAAGGAGATAAAGGAAGCGTGAGAGAGTGAGGGGGAGAGATAGAGTGAGTGGGAAATATATAGGAAGAGAGAGATAGAGAGAGAGCGAGAGAGGGAGAGATATAGATTGAGAGGGTACATATAGAAGTAGAGGGAGAGCGATCGAAAGAGGAAGAGGGAGAGAGAAAAAGGAAGAGGAAAGGAGATAAAGGGAGAGAGAGAGCGTGAAAGGGAGAGATAGAGTGGGAAGTATGTAGAAATAAAGGAAGAGAGATCTCGGAAGAGAGAGATATATAGAGAGAGAAGAGAGCGAGAGAGAGAAAGAGATAGATTGTGAGGGAAGTACATAATTATATAGAAATAGAGGGAGAGGGAGAAAGATAGAGATTGAGAGTGGAGAGGGAAAGAGATAGAGGTGGCATAATATATCATAGATAGGATTATACCATAATTATGTGACTCACAAACATACATACGCACACACTAACTCACATTGTTGTAGTCAGATTAGGTACGTTTAACTTTGTCCCACGATCTCGGTTTCATCCTAACTTAAATATAGGGCTTTCATACTGTTTCATTTTCGGTACGTATGGACTTAGCGACCGATATCGGAAGCTAACTAATGTACAGACTGTTGCCCCAGTACTCGGATGCTAACTATGATGACACAATAATATGCACAAACCTTTCAAATAGCTACCTATAGGTGTTGTACGTGTGACGCGGGTGAAACCGCGGGGCGCCGCTAGTACCTTTCTAATTTTGTAATATATAAGGTAAACTCATTACTTACAGTAATATGTAAATGTTACAATCCATATTGCGTGTTTAACCATTATAATGTCTAGGCAGGTATTACAAATAAACTGAGGATTACACCATACTGAACTAAGTAGCATTGGAACGTAATGGGTTGTTTAATTATTGACATTAAGCTATTTATTACAAGCGCTTCTTTTTGTTATGAAACATGATCGGAAAGCTAGCTTGGAGACCTTGCCATTTATTAAATGATGTTCTTATAGGCCAGCGTTTCGCAACATGTCCGAGTGAAGCATGTTACGCCAATAGGAATTAGTTTTTATTGGAGATAGAAATAACGCATTGTGAGATTATCGGACAGTTTACTCAAAGGTTAATTTAAGGGCGATTAATTTTGCTGACTGCGTCGTCTCGTCACGTACTGTATCTCGATTGCGATGATTCTTGTGGACCCTTGGCTGAAATATGATATGGTTATCTTCTACCACTCGTGAAACTTTCTTGATCACTAATTCGACGGACGATGTATCCTAAGGTAAAGAGAGAGACTAAGCCCAAATAGGGACTGGTTTTCAATGATTGCTGCCGATACATCCTTAGCTTTCAACTAGGGGTGCACCACACCAGCATCTCCAGAGGAAGTCGGATTAGCTGCTCTGAGCGACAGAAGGTGGCAGACAGTCTGACGGACACTAAGATGCTATACTACTAAGACCTTCGTTATTTGATCCTCTTCGAACCAGCTCTTCCAGGGGCTAAAATTGTATTTTGTTTCACAAATTCAAATACCATGTTTGCGTATTAACCATACTGATTGTTTGTTGATCGACTCAGTCATTATCATCGTTTAATAGACGCTTCATTGAACCCCAGTGCCAATTGCCTGCAGTAGCAAACACTACACTTGACACAACACCTTAGCAACTGGTTTCTGTGTGACCTAAGTGCCAATTGGCATTAAGTTTTTATTCTGCCGATTCGGTTGCATTACATTATGCTATCAACTGGTCAGCATTTTGATCATTGACATGATGGTAATACGATGCCGAAATAAAAACTCACTAACTGCTCCAGTTAGTGAGTTTTTATTTTTTAGCCGTTTTTCGTTATGCCTTATCCAGGAGTGTCTATCCGTCAAATGCATAAACGGGAGTAGACTTTGTCCATCTATTTATAGGCATTTTCTGAACTGGGCGAACGTCGTCAGGCAGGCGGCCAGGAATAAAACTTCACAACAAAGCACTAAAAGATAAAGTACAAGTTGTAACGACCCCATAAAACTATATCAACGAGATAAACCTTAGAAGATGACTATGAATCTATAAATAATTTACTCTTCAACGTTTAGCTTCATCTTCTCTTACATAGACGTAATGCTCCATTCGATTTCATAGTCGTCTATGTAATTGTATCGCATACGATTTTTTTATTACGTGCCGGTACCACGCGAGACTTGTAATTCCTGTAAACAGCCAAACGGCAATTGAAAAGGTGACAATTGGCTGGTAGTGTTTACAGGCGCGATTTCCCCGCCTTTAATTGCCGGTCGACGGGCGACAATTACTTGCCACATATTGTTTAGCAGTCGCTCCATCTCGGCGGTATCGATTGCGCGTGCGCAGGTTACATGAGCGCCATTCACGCGCACACATGCGTTTAGCGTCATGCGCGATTTATATTGATGTTATTCGTAGTGAAAAGTGACGAGCTGGCACTCGGCAATGGTAGAAGGAACGCGGTCGTTTACCTATTCCTGCTCATAACACTATATAATGAAAATTTTAAAAACGGGATAGAAACTCCGCCTGAGCATGCCACAATGTCGTTCGACATTAAACACCAGCTCTTTTGTTGCTCACAGAATACAGACTTAACCAAATGCTCGTTCGTGATGACTTCTAGGCCACGTTAAGGAAAACGCAACCGTTGAAACCACAGCAACGATAGGTGGATGAAACGTATAAAGAAAAAAACACTGGCAAAGATCTGGCTCCAGACAGGAATGATTGGCGTAAGAGGGAAATGGTATATTTATAATTGGCATAAGAGGGATAAGGAACAGCTTTACAACGCAGGAACTGAGCTGTTGATGATGAAGAACAACTCCTGAGACGTTCCCAGGTCCAACGGAAAGCTTTAACCCCCACGTGAACAGTTCTAGACGCCTATTACATAACAACACACTATTCACACATAACCAAATACATAATACATTATTACATGAGCGGTTCGTACGCACTGTCGACTGTTGTACAATGAGTTATTTCACTGCCATTGCTTTTTGTCGATATGTAAGTGACTGATCGTTTCTATTGACGTGTTTGGGATAATGTAACATTAATTTGTTCGAGTGACATGATGGTTGGGAATGCTTTTGTTTACTTGGAATAACGCGTTGAGACGATAGCACACTGTTATTCGGGCAGAGGACCAGCAGTCGTTAGCCGTCACTGCGTCAGGATCGAAAGTATGAACACTTCAACAGCCTAAGGCTTGGAACTGTGCCTAGAAATTAAAAGAAATCCAAGTCGAAGTGAGCAATACAGGAGTCGCAAAAGGCTAATTGACGCCAATAATATTATTAGTAGTGGCAGTTAATCAAGGAGAAATAAAACTCATTGATAAATTCAGAAAGGAATGTGTTGAAATCATTTCAACAAATCAACAAGGTGAATGGCGATGTTGCAATCTTCAACAAACAGGTTAATGCACGAATAGCCCAGTTCAATGAATCAACAGAAGATATGAGTGACAGAAAGCATGTTCTGTAGACACGAACGTTTGAGGGTTAACTCGAGAATTTGTCTGGCATCGGTCCAGTTATAACAATATCGCTGTGTATTAGCAATGTTATTTGATGTAATTTTAATAATTTACTAAGCAGCTTCGGAGTGTTGACGTAGTAAAGCCGAATTACCGATCTCTGATTTTGTTTCTAAATACAATCCGACGCTGGCCATCTGGCTGATCTCGTCACCTTGACGTTTCAACCGCTCATTTCAGGTAGCAATGTTTGAAACTTCGATATAAGAGAGCAGCTGGCCTAATTTGGTACCACGTTTGAACCAAACCGCCCATTTTAGTTCAGCTTTACAATGATTGCATTTTCGTTTCGATGATACACTACGATTCCTGCAGCACAAACTTAGTGTATTCTGTATTCAAGTCTTCGATCAAGCTGTAAATTTAGTTATGATATGAGATACTATCGACATTAAACACATCACACCTGGAAGGTAGATTCAAGATAACACTCGTTTAGATCATCACGACTAACTCGATAAATAGCGCTAAAAGCAATGCACACATTATATCTCCGGCTCTATAATTACTGATAGAGTTCGAATCGCATATAGATACTCGATAATATAGTAGGTACGTACTCTATATTTTCAGAGCGGTACCAAACTAGTAATCTATCTACTACGCATTGCCAGAAGTGTCGATACGTCGGATACACGAAAATTTTGTAGCAATTCTTCCAGGAGCTTTTGTAGTTTTGTAGCTTTACCGATTTTTTTAATAGTTTTCGCTATCATATTAAGGTACTAAATACCTGTACATCTTTTGGCTTGAAATACTCATTACTCGGTACTTTCTAGTTATCGATACGCCAGTTAGTGCAGGATCTCGCTCACGACTCGCTATCGTGACACCCGTTCGTGTTCGCGGACAATATGGACTCGGCATACCAAGTAATTGATGACAAATGCGCGCAACTATTATATGGTGAGCTGACGTCCTTATCGAGTTATGCTAAGCGTGTTTAAAGACTATTGGAGACCCATAAGCGGTGGCATTGTCTGTAGAATAGGTACCACGTTCCTTGTAATTTCTCAAATTTGAACCCAATCTAAAACACTGTGATAGTGTGCATGGATGGATGTTTGTATCCTAATCTTAAAAGCCAATTTTGACGCAGGTCCCGTTGTTCAATTGTGTTGAAATGTATGCCTACCACGTTCCAATGACTATACAATATTATGATGTCAGCGAGTTGAAGTGATGGCAGAGGCGGAAGAAGATAGACGAGAGACTTCCTTGCAGGGAGTAGTAGTATTGATTTACAGAGTATGGAACGATTTTGAGGTAACAGTACAAAATACGTATAATGATAAATAGTCGTCACGAAAAATATATAACTTTCAACAAATATTATTGTCATTAATGGTTTGCTGGAACGAACGACCGGAACAGTTCGACCTGAATACGGCGAAGCTATAAGGAAAGGTATTCCTAGTTATGGCTTTGCTCCAGTTTTCTTTATGACGTGAAAAGTTACGTTGGCGCCAGAAGCAATGAGACCATTGATCCCAGCCAGGTTTGGGAAGTTCCAGAGTACATAACGGTAGAACTGTAAGTTGGAGTCGGCCGTTCAGCCTTGGCCGAGGATGCTCGAGCTATCGACTTCCGTCGCTGAATGCGTCTCCATCCATCCGAGACAGGCAGACAACGACCAGCCCTGTGCGTGTTCCAGGCGGGGCGGGAGCAACGACCTTGTTTTATTAGATGATTGTTCGCGTTCTCCGGCCATTTTGTCATTTGGGTAATGGATATGGCCGCCTATAATTTGATTATCACATGATGGCTGATCGTTAGGCGCGGCTGCGCGACAATTTTGCTCATTAGAACGGTGTCGCGAAGACGGTACGCGTAAAAATAGGCGTAGGAGGTCAATGGTAAATTGTTTAGTTTTATCTGTGACATTATATGGAGTGGCAATGCAATGAAAACAGAGATTGATTGCTGCGAAACCGAGTTTAAATGGGAATCTTTGCGCTCAATACAGCAGTTGCCGAGATACTTAACTCATCCGTGGATGACCATCAATGTACCATTGACATAGAATACATAATATTAATGCGTAATAGAAGGGGCACTCTCTCCATTTTTAAATTAGAGCGAGATGGCAGATCGGCTGTTTGTTTGACATTATGAACGAGATCGAATATCTTTTGAGTACACACGCAGTACACATGCAGTTTCGCTTGTCAATGTTCGATTGTGTTCGATTCAGCCGTTTGTATGGACCTGTAACTGTACGTACCATTGATCATATTAATAAGTACAGAGTGAAGAGATGTACAATTGTACATGTAGAAACAACTTGCCGGACGCTTAGCGTAAGGGGAAACAGTTTATCCTGTACTAAATAGGTGAGCCGCCAATGATCTTGATGACAAGCAACTTATAACAACACTTTTAGGGCCGTATTAATAAATGAACCTCAATAGCGCTACCAAGTGCGCTACCAGCTAATCCGCACTCAAAATGTAATCTGTATCTTGAGATCATTGCTATTTAATAAATGGATATTGAGATGTAGCACTGGCTACTAGATACTGCCTTGTATGTGTCAATTGTGTCATAATCGGATAGCACTTAACCGCTGAGTGTCATTTATTAATTTGCCAGAGATCATGTAAGTTTCTGTTCCTAATCTACAACTTAAGATGTATAATATATTAAATAGAACAAGAGCAAGTGCACACTGAAGATAGCTCTCAGAGCTAAGTTTGATTTATTAATACGGACCTTAGTAGCTCAAGTTAGAATTGACAACACATCACATCACATGATGCAAAATACGCCGACATGTTTACGCCAAACAAGGACTAGCCACGAAGCGACAGCCAAGCAAAGAATACAGTACAGTCACGCTAATTACCATCTTTAGGAGTTGTGCGTTCGCAATTGTGATGGCATTAAACAACAATGACAATATTGTGGCTGAAGCACCGCCGTTAATGTCAAGGTCAAGTTCAAAGTCGTAAGAGGCGTTCCGAATTTAAATCGACGCATAAGAATAGACTGAACGATGGAATTCGGATATTCTCATTTTGTTTGTTAATCCGTTGGTATTTGTTTCGAGTACCTAGTCCAAATCAAAACAAATGGGTTGAGCGATCCATTCCTAAGTTCTGCCTTGGACTTGGACTGTACTTGGGAGAACTGAATGTTCTCATTGAAGCATTTCTTTGGTCGGTATTCAGTCCCTATGATTTTTTAATCTGTCAAAATAGCCTATTCTACTTTTTGCCGTTTCTTGTATGTGAAAGTGTGTTAATTGTTCACTGAATTGGGTCTTCCGACTCCTCTTCCATTTCCTGTTGATTCCGAAAATAATTTACTGACCCTCTTTTAAGGTATCTATTTAGAACTCCACGTATTCATTAAGTAAACATCTTTAGTATTCCTTCGAGTTTAATATATATTATCGTAGGTACTTATCTATTATGTATAACCACCTGATATAGACAAAAAATCTTTACAGGCGTCCATAGATATTGCAAACCATTATTTAGGTGCCTGTCTGAGTTTAAAGATGATGTATTATCTGGCTGAATAATCCAATAATACCATGGGATTAATATCAAAGATAAATGTCTACGTCTAAAGGGGCGAAGAAAGGGAAATCTATTATGACAAAAAGATTAAAGGGTTCTCGTTCCTACCGTACAAGGTAAGAACACCTAATTATCACCCGTATTAGCCACTTTCATCGGATTACAAGATGTATTAAAACAAGTAACATGTATGTGAGTGTGAGAAAAGTTGTACGCGTGTGTGGGAGAGGCAAGGTATACTTACAAGTGAGTAAACCGAGCAGCGTGGCGTCTCGCTCCCTCTGCTGGGAACTAGCGGCGTCTCATGGATGCACTTTGCACTTCACAATAAAGTCCTGAGGACAAGGAAAATAATGCATTAAGCACAATTAATTGCAGTCATCGTGAATTGGTGACATACCTACCGATTTGTGCTTCGTCATTAACATTGATATTGTATGAGAGCGAATATAATTGGGATTACGCATGCTGACGTCCGCGACGATTTCGCTTCTGCTATTTTTATATTATAAAGGTCATTCATAATGCAGCGGACTCATCATTTTCCGGTCCGGCAAAGCAACAAGATGGCAGTCAACAGAATGATAAAACTTATATTATCATAATTATAAATTCTGTTTCTATTGCCATAGCAGTATAACATTAGTAGGTATTACATTACAAAACAAATTTGAATGAACTAAGCGATTACAAATATCGATAGGACATCAATATAAATTAAGCGTACCTACTTCGGTACCTACTTGTTTATTTACCCGACGACAAGGTTAAAATATTTTGGACAATAACAAATCAGGATTCGAACATCTAGTCCTTTTGGGTGTATTAATTAAAAGATTAAAATTATTTTAACCCTAATTCCAAATGAGTTAAGACTGTCAACAACAGCGTATATCCACACACTGGTTTTATAAATTGAACACAAACACCTTAACCGCATTCCGCAACCCCTTATCAAACAAACGGCAAACTATCGGCGGAGCACACACCAATTTGCAACAATGAGCTGGTCCAGTGATGGCGACCACTTCCGCGGCAATTGCCGGCCGCTCGGCTCGTAATGGCCGTGCATGACCCAGTGGCGGCCCATCAGTCGTGGCACGCGATGTTTGACGATTTTGGGACCATTCTGGCATCGGCAGTACCTTTGGTCGTTCAATATTCGAATGACAGTCATAGCACCATAGCCAGCGATAGCTGTTCCATATAGTTTTCCTTGAGGAACATCGTCATACAAGGTGGAATACGGGTCAAAGGTGACTACTGAGACCTATTAGACGTCAGAACCTAACGTATCAAAGCTTTTTGTCAATGTGCTAGACACTGTCTGTAACGCATATAAAATGAATGTATTTAATGGTTGATTTGCTTCATGGCCTACACTCTACACTGGAACTATGATGAGTATTTCATTTAGCGAAACATCCTTTATCTCCAACGTTCTGTCAATCGCTACAAACATTTATTCGACTGTCGAGTGCGACAGCACCGTCTAATTGCTTAGTCAAAATGACGATAGTACAAAACCTTCACAACTGTCCTACACTTAAATCTCGGACAGTTATGCATGGCTGTGTTGCCATAATTAATTATGCGGCACTCGCTTTGATTTAGGCGACACAGATAGTAGTGGAGCTGGAGGCGAAGTGTCTGGCGCGGTTGGTGGTCATGGAATATTAATTAGTGACGGAAGATATTCATCGGGAAAGCCAGATTCGGGGTATCAGACAGCTAATCACATGAATTTAAATCAAACAATTGAGGTTCAAAGAGGACTCGTTTACGGGAACAATTTATTTTAAGATTACCATCACCATCTTTTGTTCTCAATTATCATCATTCCGTGTTAAAGCTGTGACCTGTCTTAATTGACCGCTAAAGATCGGGCTTTGACGTGCTTTGTACCTCTTGGAAGGCACGCTTATACAAGCTCTCCTTTTTTAACTATTCCCAAGCTTTTATTTCATCCAAGTGATGTGTTACCAGAAGAGATACCAGAAATTCAGCATGTCTCCTTAATTTTTAATACTTGGAATCTTTCCTCCGTTGTTTATTTATTGGTTTCCTTAAAGACCCTGAAAGTTATGTCAGAGCCACAAGGTGAATCTAGATAAAATGTGAAGATCGGTAATAATAGCGTCCATTGTTCTATTGTATTTAATTATTTCCCATTTCATCGTTATATTATACGATGAACATTATGACCTAGGGTTGTGAGTTGTGACTTAAGATTAATAGATAAAAGGTTTAAGTTCCTTATCTGTGTTGTTTTTAAGTCCGAACCGTTCGACAGCTTCGCCAACGCCTCCTAAATTATTAAATTTATCCCATTTCGATATTATCATACCTTTTGAGAACCTGATCGTTCAGAACACTACTCTAACAAAAACGTAAGCCGGATTCGTCCATCGCCTTCGCTCCCTTTAGATTTATCCCTAATTATAACGGTTCTTCGAGAATGCGATGTGTGGTCCCAAGATCGCAACGCACGTTTATCTGCGGTTTCTATAATAGGACTTATAAGAGTCCCACTCGATTTTCCCAATCCCCAATCGATATTCCCGTGATTTTATTCTTCGATTTTGGAGCAAACTAACTGCACGTGACTTACTAACCCCTTCAAAGTCGCATGGTCCGTTTAGTTTCTTTAGACTTAAATAAAATATTTCACACGGGTGTGACATGCGACCACCATAATTTATTTTAATGCTAGAGGGCCGAGGTAAGAAGTAATATAGCCTATAGCAGCTGCTAACAGCCCTGGCAGCGCTAATACAATTTGCGGAATTGCGGCCAGTGGTGGATTAACAGTTCACGGACCGAAGTGACCGAAGGGATCCGTCATACTCGTTCGAAACATAGATAGTAGAATTTTCCAAATGAACAAATACGCACCAAGAATAATGTATTGTCAGAGAGATTAGCGGGATTGATCAGGGAATACGTAGAAAGTCATTTGTTTAGCAGTTCGATTAGACCCTTCTGAAATAAGACGGGGTATTGGAATCATGAGTTTAAGATTAATATTATGATATAGTAATCCCGCAAGCAAGCGTGTGTGACACTGACCTGAATTTGTAATAAAAAAACAAACACGAGGATTTACAGCTACTAAGACTACAAACATATTATATTTTATTCTTGGCATTAATTCGCTTTTACTGTCGCATCAACTTCATATAATATCTCTGCTCTTCAGCCAAAAGACACCCTTAAACTTTTTGTGAAACATTAAACAGAAACATCTCAGAACACACCAGCTCATATAATATTTATCCCTATGTTAACCGCTCAAATCCTTCGCACAAATTTACACCGAAGCATAAACCTGAAAGAAAATGGTTCCAGTCTGAACGTACGTCTTTCTTTAGACGCACACTTCTATTGAATTATTGAACGATGGCGGTTCCCGTCCCGTACCGTGCGATTGTACCTCAAATATTTAATCGACGGTACGTATATATATAGTTTTTATGAATATCTTCACAAAAGAACTGAACTTACTACAAACGCCTCGCGGCTTCGCCCGCGTTAACTACTATCCCGCGGGAACCGTTAACGTTACGGGATAAAAAGTAGCCTATGTCACCCGGGGATGGAGTAGCTTCCGAACAGAGAAATATTTTTTCAAATCGGTTCAACAAACAAACAATCAAATCTCTCCTCTTTATAATATTAGTATAGAATAATAAAAAGTATTCTCATCTAGTTACTAGCAGTGGATTCTTTGTTTTGTCTCTTATTATCAAGCATTGCATAACATCAGTAAATAAGCGTTAGGATAACCAATAGTTCGATGGATCTACCATTAGGGATAAGCTGTCGACTAATCATTTTACTAAGGAGTTGACTCGGACTGCCCCCGAGGGAAATTTTGAGATCCAATGATCCAAGCCGTTTTGTGTGCCTCATTCTTGTTTATGTTAGAGAACTTTAGGAGAAATTACCTAAGAACAGTTACGAATAATTAAATTTTTAACAGTTAAGTTTTTTACAATTAAATTTAGAACAGTTAAATTTAATTCAATAATAATAATAATTATGTTTTTATTGAAATCTTGCTATCATATTAAGTAATTTGAATTTATTTTTAAACAATTATACTTAAGATAGTGAGAATGTTGGTGTCATACTATATTTAAGCTTACTAATATAAACTGGATCAATAAAGAAATAAATATTTTTATTCAACATTTATTAAAGTTTGAATTTGAATCCTGAATCTTTGGACATCCAAATTCTTACCTATGGCAAAAATGATATTTATTATTTCTCCGTATAATAAAGGTATCCGTATTCCGTCAATCCACTCATTATGGAAATTTCATTCGAGTATATTCCGAATACGATCGTATTTCTTCTCCCAGTATAAAATTATATTGGGTATTTTTTATTCCCTACATGTTCGTAATTCCTTCGTTTCCTTTTCTTTATGGTAGAACGTGGGTAGAACCATTAGATTATGCCAAGACGGTTTTCTCCATAGGCAATATCTTTTACCTCACGTTCCGTGGATGTTAAATGTTTTATACCTATATAATAGCAAAGCCGAGGAATAAAACATAATAAAAGTTAGTGTCAACTTTAAATAACATCAGCCACCTGGCCCGCTATCCAGTAGCTAAGTAAACCTGTCCATTATAAAGCCTATTTTATCCCCATGTTACAACTAGCTGGCCCATCGCAGCCTTGTATCTCCACAATGGAAGTCCTTGGCCAACCCTCGGCTCACCCATTCACGACTTAACATTGTATAATCCACGATCAACAAGGGAATGTAAACTTTAAACCTTTGCAGCAATGTCTAGGTTGGCGTGGAACAAGTGGGAGTTAAGCTCGACTGGGACGGGATTGGCAGTAATGATTAGGGGAATCTCAATGGAATGGCCACTCGGAGTATCATCTCGGCGTGGAACTACCGTGGGATTATTAGAAATGTATTCAGGCAGAGGGTTTGAAGCTTTCTTACAGCTGCTTATTAGCTGCTATTTAGGCAAAAACAACGTCAATGATGATATCCTAACGTGCAGTTCATTGGGTGGGAACATTTATATCGCAAAAGTCCGTGAATCACGATAATAGAAGAAGGCTTTAGCCGAAATGAAAAAGGATGTCTCGTCATTAGGCAAATGCAATGCTATAACTATAATGAATCCTAAACTAACTCTGACTGCTGCAGTGACCCAAAATGGGTCTTGGGTACCGATAGTAAGAGTTAAATTATGTTTAACATTTATGATTAACAAAAATTAAGTTGCTAGGATTCCAACGCAATTTCTTTACAAAAGTGATACTACAAGAAACTTCGTGTGCTCTTATAATGTGAACCATATTTGGATGACATAAGCCTCAATTTTAATCTCGTTGAGGATGCGAGTGTAATTATTTCCAGAAGTTGTTACCGTCACTAAAACAACCAACCTGTGCAATTAAATATAATAACTAGCGAATATTTACGTCTGTCTGATCCACTTACATGTATCCCAATTATTAGATACGTACACGTAATGATAGCCGCATGAAATTTAACGGCCAGTTGTGGCTTTTACTTTCGAAAATGTGGATGTTAACATTCCTCTATTCACTTTTACTTTAAAAAGCAATCTAACTAACATTGGACAGGTAGACGGATGATATTGGCAAAAAAATGCCTCCTAGAAAATAAAGATTCGAATAGTATACAAATTAAAGAATTTTCAGAAACTTTCCTGTAGAATTGTATCAAAAAGTCATCAGCAGGGTTGAGGTGTTCGAAATATAGAATTGGCAATAATCCGAAAATCGTCCTCTCTCACAAACAGTTCTATCACAAGTTCACCGCTAAAGCCATGTCACATGCCGTGTAAACTCCACTTTAATTACAAGGTACTCACTTAAATTATACAGGTTGTAATGACCCCCGTTAATTACTCCGGGGCAGTCGTGTCACTCACATGAGTGACGTGCAGTTGCGATCTCTACACCGGGTTTGCTTTGCTTTCAATCAATTTCGACGGAAGAGATTGCGTATCCGTATGTCAAACCAGTTGTGGAGTAGTAATTTTATATACCTCCGGCTATTACCTATGGCCATTGGATATTTTTACTGTGCACCTACTCGTGTCATGGGAAATAATCAGGGTATCAGTGAAACGCCGTCGTTATAGAGTCTCATTTTGAACTTGAACTCTCATTGAACAGTAATCTCTATCTATGTTGACTTCAGTGGAAAGCTTTTAAAATATTACTAAACAGGTATTTTACCTCGTTTCGTGAGGAAAAGTCGACGCTGAAAGCAATTTCCTGTCGCTCGATGGGAAATTTTCACACTTAAGTACAATACAGAAATCGGCAGCAAAACCTCTACAAAAGATTTCGAGATGTCAGTGAAGTTAGCAGAACATTTTCCAGCAGATCAAAAATAAAAGTGAGTTCTGTTCGCATGCAGGTGAGTTCTATAGTTCCTGATAACTTTCAGGAATAGTTCTGCCCAAATTCCTGAAAAAATATCAATTGAAATAATGATCTGCCAACTTCCCGTAGCAGATCATTTTGCAAAAAATCAAAAACCAAATGGTTTTTCTTACACCTACTACTGAGTTTCATAGTTCCTGAAACTTTTTAAGAATAGTTCTGTAACTTTCAGCCTGCAAAAAATTTATGAAAAAAATGCCAAAATAAAATATGTCTTCTTTTTTCAATGACATGAATTACTTTCACAGGCTGAAACTTCTCAGAATCCCGTAGACAAATAGCAAAACTCTAACTTAAAGCAAAAAACCTGCCTGGAACTCATACAATAGCATCAGCAGAGCATAGAAGTATGATAGCATATTTTGTGCAATAAATAAGAATCACAAAATCACATTATAACTCTTCGATACCTGCTAGGATAATATAAGAACTACAACCTGGAGTCCAAAACCTGGCTGGAACTTTCAAGTAACTGCCAGCAGAGCATGGTTGTAGAAATAGATAGGTGAAATAAATCTCAAAATTACAAGTTCGTTTTTTTATATTTTTTTGTAAGAAGCAGGGGCTAGAACTCTTCGATTTCAGCTAGGTTAATATTAGAACTACTACCTAGAATCACAAACTTGGCTGGAACTCTTAAAAAACTGCCAGCAGAGCATGGGTGTAGAAATAGATCGGTGAAATAAATTTCAAAATTACACGTTATTTTTTTTATCAATTTGTGTAAAGAGCAGGGGCTAGAACTCCTCGATTTCAGCTAGGTAACTATCAGAACTACTACCTAGTATCAAAAACTCGGCTGGAACTCTTAAAAAACTGCCAGCAGAGCATGCTTGTAGAAATAGATCGGTGAAATAAATCTCAAAATTAAAAGTTATTTTTTTTATAAATTTTTGTAAGAAGCAGGGGCTAGAACTCCTCGATTTCAGCTAGGTTACTATCAGAACTACTACCTAGCATCAAAAACTTGGCTGGAACTCTTAAAAAACTGCCAGCAGAGCATGCTTGTAGAAATAGATCGGTGAAATAAATCTCAAAATTACAAGTTATTTTTTTTATCAATTTTTGTAAGAAGCGGGGGCTAGAACTCCTCGATTTCAGCTAGGTTACTATCAGAACTACTATCTAGCATCAAAAACTTGGCTGGAACTCTTAAAAAACTGCCAGCAGAGCATGCTTGTAGAAATAGATCGGTGAAATAAATCTCAAAATTACAAGTTATTTTTTTTATCAATTTTTGTAAGTAGCAGTGGCTAGAAGTCCTCGATTTCAGCTAGGTTACTATCAGAACTACTACCTAGCATCAAAAACTTGGCTGGAACTCTTAAAAATCTTCCAGCAGAGCATGGGTGTAGAAATAGATCGGTGAAATAAATCTCAAAATTACAAGTTAGTTTTTTTATCAACTTTTATAAGAAGCTGGGGCTAGAACTCCTCGATTTCAGCTAGGTTACTATTAGAACTACTACCAAGCATCAAAAACTTGGCTGGAACTCTTAAAAAACTTCCAGCAGAGCATGGGTGTACAAATAGATCGGTAAAATAAATCTCAAAATTACAAGTTAGTTTTTTTTATCAACTTTTATAAGAAGCAGGGGCTAGAACTCCTCGATTTCAGATAGGTTACTATCAGAACTACTACCTAGCATCAAAAACTTGGCTGGAACTCTTAAAAATCTTCCAGCAGAGCATGGGTGTAGAAATAGATCGGTGAAATAAATCTCAAAATTACAAGTTAGTTTTTTTATCAGCTTTTGTAAGAAGCAGGGGCTAGAACTCCTCGATTTTAGCTAGGTTACTATCAGAACTACAGTTAAGCATCAAAAACTTGGCTGGAACTCTTAAAAAACTGCCAGCAGAGCATGGGTGTAGAAATAGATCGGTGAAATAAATCTCAAAATTAGTAGTAGTAGTTCTGATAGTTACCTAGCTGAAATCGAGGAGTTCTAGCCCCCGCTTCTTACACAAATTGATAAAAAAAATAACGTGTAATTTTGAGATTTATTTCACCGATCTATTTCTACACCCATGCTCTGCTGGAAGATTTTTAAGAGTTCCAGCCAAGTTTTTGATGCTAGGTAGTAGTTCTGATAGTAACCTAGCTGAAATCGAGGAGTTCTAGCCCCTGCTTCTTATAAAAGTTGATAAAAAAACTAACTTGTAATTTTGAGATTTATTTCACCGATCTATTTGTACACCCATGCTCTGCTGGAAGATTTTTAAGAGTTCCAGCCAAGTTTTTGATGCTAGGTAGTAGTTCTAATAGTAACCTAGCTGAAATCGAGGAGTTCTTGCCCCTGCTTCTTATAAAAGTTGATAAAAAAACTAACTTGTAATTTTGAGATTTATTTCACCGATCTATTTCTACACCCATGCTCTGCTGGAAGATTTTTAAGAGTTCCAGCCAAGTTTTTGATGCTAGATAGTAGTTCTGATAGTAACCTAGCTGAAATCGAGAAGTTCTAGCCCCCGCTTCTTACAAAAATTGATAAAAAAAATAACTTGTAATTTTGAGATTTATTTCACCGATCTATTTCTACAAGCATGCTCTGCTGGCAGTTTTTTAAGAGTTCCAGCCAAGTTTTTACTGCTAGGTAGTAGTTCTGATAGTAACCTAGCTGAAATCGAGGAGTTCTAGCCCCTGCTTCTTACAAAAATTTATAAAAAAAATAACTTTTAATTTTGAGATTTATTTCACCGATCTATTTCTACAAGCATGCTCTGCTGGCAGTTTTTTAAGAGTTCCAGCCGAGTTTTTGATACTAGGTAGTAGTTCTGATAGTTACCTAGCTGAAATCGAGGAGTTCTAGCCCCCGCTTCTTACACAAATTGATAAAAAAAATAACGTGTAATTTTGAGATTTATTTCACCGATCTATTTCTACACCCATGCTCTGCTGGAAGATTTTTAAGAGTTCCAGCCAAGTTTTTGATGCTAGGTAGTAGTTCTGATAGTAACCTAGCTGAAATCGAGGAGTTCTAGCCCCTGCTTCTTATAAAAGTTGATAAAAAAACTAACTTGTAATTTTGAGATTTATTTCACCGATCTATTTCTACACCCATGCTCTGCTGGAAGATTTTTAAGAGTTCCAGCCAAGTTTTTGATGCTAGATAGTAGTTCTGATAGTAACCTAGCTGAAATCGAGGAGTTCTAGCCCCCGCTTCTTACAAAAATTGATAAAAAAAATAACTTGTAATTTTGAGATTTATTTCACCGATCTATTTCTACAAGCATGCTCTGCTGGCAGTTTTTTAAGAGTTCCAGCCAAGTTTTTGATGCTAGGTAGTAGTTCTGATAGTAACCTAGCTGAAATCGAGGAGTTCTAGCCCCTGCTTCTTACAAAAATTTATAAAAAAAATAACTTTTAATTTTGAGATTTATTTCACCGATCTATTTCTACAAGCATGCTCTGCTGGCAGTTTTTTAAGAGTTCCAGCCGAGTTTTTGATACTAGGTAGTAGTTCTGATAGTTACCTAGCTGAAATCGAGGAGTTCTAGCCCCCGCTTCTTACACAAATTGATAAAAAAAATAACGTGTAATTTTGAGATTTATTTCACCGATCTATTTCTACACCCATGCTCTGCTGGAAGATTTTTAAGAGTTCCAGCCAAGTTTTTGATGCTAGGTAGTAGTTCTGATAGTAACCTAGCTGAAATCGAGGAGTTCTAGCCCCTGCTTCTTATAAAAGTTGATAAAAAAACTAACTTGTAATTTTGAGATTTATTTCACCGATCTATTTGTACACCCATGCTCTACTGGAAGATTTTTAAGAGTTCCAGCCAAGTTTTTGATGCTAGGTAGTAGTTCTAATAGTAACCTAGCTGAAATCGAGGAGTTCTTGCCCCTGCTTCTTATAAAAGTTGATAAAAAAACTAACTTGTAATTTTGAGATTTATTTCACCGATCTATTTCTACACCCATGCTCTGCTGGAAGATTTTTAAGAGTTCCAGCCAAGTTTTTGATGCTAGATAGTAGTTCTGATAGTAACCTAGCTGAAATCGAGGAGTTCTAGCCCCCGCTTCTTACAAAAATTGATAAAAAAAATAACTTGTAATTTTGAGATTTATTTCACCGATCTATTTCTACAAGCATGCTCTGCTGGCAGTTTTTTAAGAGTTCCAGCCAAGTTTTTGATGCTAGGTAGTAGTTCTGATAGTAACCTAGCTGAAATCGAGGAGTTCTAGCCCCTGCTTCTTACAAAAATTTATAAAAAAAATAACTTTTAATTTTGAGATTTATTTCACCGATCTATTTCTACAAGCATGCTCTGCTGGCAGTTTTTTAAGAGTTCCAGCCGAGTTTTTGATACTAGGTAGTAGTTCTGATAGTTACCTAGCTGAAATTGAGGAGTTCTAGCCCCTGCTCTTTACACAAATTGATAAAAAAAATAACGTGTAATTTTGAAATTTATTTCACCGATCTATTTCTACACCCATGCTCTGCTGGCAGTTTTTTAAGAGTTCCAGCCAAGTTTTTGATGCTAGGTAGTAGTTCTAATATTAACCTAGCTGAAATCGAAGAGTTCTAGCCCCTGCTTCTTACAAAAAATTATAAAAAAACGAACTTGTAATTTTGAGATTTATTTCACCTATCTATTTCTACAACCATGCTCTGCTGGCAGTTACTTGAAAGTTCCAGCCAGGTTTTGGACTCCAGGTTGTAGTTCTTATATTATCCTAGCAGGTATCGAAGAGTTATAATGTGATTTTGTGATTCTTATTTCTTGCACAAAATATGCTATCATACTTCTATGCTCTGCTGATGCTATTGTATGAGTTCCAGGCAGGTTTTTTGCTTTAAGTTAGAGTTTTGCTATTTGTCTACGGGATTCTGAGAAGTTTCAGCCTGTGAAAGTAATTCATGTCATTGAAAAAAGAAGACATATTTTATTTTGGCATTTTTTTCATAAATTTTTTGCAGGCTGAAAGTTACAGAACTATTCTTAAAAAGTTTCAGGAACTATGAAACTCAGTAGTAGGTGTAAGAAAAACCATTTGGTTTTTGATTTTTTGCAAAATGATCTGCTACGGGAAGTTGGCAGATCATTATTTCAATTGATATTTTTTCAGGAATTTGGGCAGAACTATTCCTGAAAGTTATCAGGAACTATAGAACTCACCTGCATGCGAACAGAACTCACTTTTATTTTTGATCTGCTGGAAAATGTTCTGCTAACTTCACTGACATGATTTCGAGAGCCTCGAGTGAAAAGCGAGGGCTCTCCGAAATTTTAAAAAGTAAGGACCCGTTGAGATGTTTTACTTGGGGTCTTTTTTCACGTAAACGCGGCTTGAGGGCGGCGACGTGCTGAGACTGCAAATTCTAGAAGATGGCTTTCATTGATTTCTTTATAAGACACAAAAAAGAGATAAAAACTGAGCACAGCATAGATAGGCCATGCTATACTAGTCTGAGTAGTCAGTACACAGAGTAACCGCTAGAATGTCGGCGGAGTCGGTGTAGGTTGCCGTGCAAGAATGTCGGATTACAGACGCGGATCAAGGGACATGCGAGCTTCGTAATGAGTTTGTAGATGTCAGTCAATTAGCTGATATCTCTGTCTCTGGTCATAGATTTTTTTAGTACATATGTCTTTAGATTCTTTACATGGTTTGTACATTAAGTTATATCTATTTACTTGGATCAATTAAATACTTTTAACACCATAGGGCAAAAAGACAAGCTCTTTAATATATAAAAGACAAGTGATTAATACGGAATGTATCTGTATATTACAGAAATTGATACCTATGTACTTTTGAAACTATTTGACCGGATCTTCGCAAAGAAATTACTTTTAAAAGCTTTTTATTACACTTGAACAGCTCGGTTAGTGAGGCGAACGCAGGCTTATAGCTAAAGTTCCCAAGTACCGAGGTAGGCGTAAGGTGATATCTTTGGAATCCATCAATTAGTCGAAACTGAGCTGGGATTAAGCGGGGATTACATTGTTTTTGGACGAGGGCCTCTCCAATATCGAGTGTCCGAAGAACCGTATGGTTCGATTTTGGGATCGGTCTACTCTAAATATACCTACTAACCATAACGAGTTCCCAGAAAATCCCACATCTACATCCACAACAATTTAATTATCAAAAAATATTTGAGGAATTTACCAATTGGATAAACGAAAAATAAATTTAAAAGTCCGCTATTATCGTTACATAATAATTGTGTTGAACGATTATAGAGCGGCGATAAACATCTATTTAAACAATTGCGTTGCGATAGAACCTATCGGCGTTAGTTTCAATATTAGAAGTAAGGAACATTTGAACGACTTTGGGCATTAAAATTAGATTCCATTGTGAGGCAAATTCTCTTTTCT
This sequence comes from Hylaea fasciaria, assembly GCA_905147375.1. Lineage (NCBI taxonomy): Eukaryota > Metazoa > Arthropoda > Insecta > Lepidoptera > Geometridae > Hylaea > Hylaea fasciaria. The sequence goes on along the minus strand of LR990211.1, from coordinate 7,434,723 downwards.
CTCCAGTTTGCAATTTGCATCTTAGTTTTATTATATAAACCCTTTTGTCTTGTGCTTTCATTTCAAATATTGCCAGCGGCGTGGCAATCCAATTCCAGATATAATTAAATTCCTAGCTTTTTGCCTTACAAAGTTTTTTTTCATCTATTTGTATGATATAATTCTTACATCCAGTATTCCAGCTATCGTTTCCCAACGACTAGTTAATCCTTATATTATAGTGAATGGAAAAGCATAATCCTTCGAAGATCCCCGGCGTATCCTCAATTTACATTTTAATGCTTTCCCTGCAATCTCTAGTAGTTACCAGCAAACGTACTACCGGCAAGAACTCTAAAATAACATGTTATGTGTAGTCCGACCGGCCGGTCCCATTAAAATACCTCCAACCCACGCACACTATCACCGACATGCTAAAACACAGCTTATCACTGCGCCAATAAAGTGTATTTTACCGAACATAACGTAGAGTTAGAGCAGGTTACGCGATAGACCATAACAGGCATGGATTTTATATCGATATAAAGGAAGAACCGAACGGTTCAGGCGTTTTAGAAACTGTTTTGGTTGTACGTAAGGCCTTGAAACGATCCTTTGGAGGAAAGGTTAAAGCTAGAAGTACAGTTAGCTATCTTATTTGGAGTGAATGTTGATTTATAGAACTTGTAAAGCAATCTAACAATGAAATCTACACTTGGCTTGTTCTAGTAATTGGACATTAATGAATTTTGTGTTTAATTATTATGTCTGGGAGCGGCCCCACAGTAGATTGTATCGGAAAACTACGATATAACATTCACTGAATTAAAGTGCAGGATAACCTAATTTTATTTCTTGTATGCACCTTAAATATCCAGTCAACACTCAAACTCTTCAAAACTTGTTGAATTCCTTAAAACTTGCCGTGACACAAAACACAGAAAATCATGTTGTTTATTCGTATTATTTTACAGTAAGTATATTCACAGTAAGTACATTGTTAAACAAAGTTAAATGTCCAAACACTAAACATTGCCAAACAAAAGGCAAATTCTAATTAGAAACGAAATGAACTTTTTATGTGTTTCCAGGCGTAGAGGAAACACCTATAATTATGGTAATCTGCCAACGCCTCCGATACATCCGAAAGCGAAATCGTTTGAGCCGGCCCATCCCGGATATATACATCCCGAAGGTCCGGTGCCGCAATCAAACCGACGGCCAGACGTTGAAGTATTTTAACCAGTTTCCGGGTAGACGCTCCAGCCTGCTTGCAACATTGGAGCCAGTGGAGCATGCTTCCCCGATCATTAGTCCATGCCGCTGTTTTGCCACTGAATCGCAGTCATTTCGAAATTGCCTAATTTTACCAAGGTTGATGTAACATGCATTATACGTAATCATCCGGTTTTCATTGCTGCTCTTTCCCTTTTGCATGTTCTCGTGCCATTAAGCAAGCGGAAAGAGGTTGGTACTCCGCATAGATGGCACGCATGGCTACAAACCTACCTTACGATGCTATCGATTATTATTTTTACGTACGAGATCCCGACGGGCATAGTTTTGATATTTGTCAATCAAACAAGAGCGTAGGCAGAACTAATTGAACCGGTAAAGCGGGACTCTCCCAAGAACTAACTGGTTGACCGAACGAGAAGCATGCTTTACGCTTTAGTTGAGCATATTTGGATTATTGTATTTAATTTGGCTCTGGTTTCTGAGATTTCCGTTACAAATAACACGGGTTTTGTAGGAACATGAGCAACATATAACTCCTTTAAGACCGATACTACTGATACTGCAAATCAAAAGAATACTACGAATCAATCATCAATATGATTATGTTATATACTAATTCAATAGATAGTACGCATATAAAATACCACCTAAGATCAAGTTCAGAGGAGCTAACCAGAACCATCTAAGGGCCGGCGGAAATTCCCAAAACCAAACCAGTTTGCGCATTAGCATCTAAATCTGAGCTGACGTGACTCAATGTGCGAATTTTTTACCCCAGTTAGGAGCGCTGTCGGCCGCACTGTTGAAGACTTGGCACTGGTTTTAGTACTAGTAATTCTGGAGTGCAGTGTCAGAGGCCAGTCGTTGACACCAGTCGGACCGATGATTTATGACGTTCGTGCATTGAATATTCCTTTGGAGATTGACGCGTTCATTGATACGTCTAGTTAGATTTTTGCGTAAGATCCACCCTGCTTTTCAGTTTTGAATTGAAGGCACTGTAATGTGACACTAGGTAGGTACTGTAGAGTAACAAACAATAATAAACATGATGATAAAAAACATAAAATTCCACTCGTGGCATATTAAAAGCAAACGCTATCTTCAACATAAGTAGATGTATAATAATTAGGATCAAGCTTGTATGAATCATCGACGAAACATTTACTGGCTTGCAATGACAATAAACAGCTTAATTAGCAACTGGTTTACGATATCGATTGCTCAACGTGTGTGTGGTTTTAAAAGTAGATAAAGAATGCGCTCAACGAAAAATTATTTGACGATTGTTTTATTCAAAAACTGGAGTTTTACATCTACAGTAGAGATATATGTATAGATAGATGTATATTTATATGCGTATATTAATTGCTGGTATTGTTGGCTATCCACAATCTCTACGAGTTTACCAACCTATAACGGTAAGGGCTAATTAACTATTTAGTTATCTGTGGTACGGGTAGGAACCTATAAGATAAGGGTGCCCAATTGTTCCGTGTCAACACCTGTGGCCTCCGAAATCTTCACGAGTAGTATTGGAGCAAAAAAGGCACTTACATAATAAATATATAGCAAGTATACCTAGACTTATACAACTGTTAATGTTGTCTATTTCCACGATATGTTCATTCGACATTCTATACCAGAGACTCTACAAACATTTCAATAGACCGGTATAGAGCGCAATACTCGCTCCAGGCGTATAGAAATCTCGTGTACGGGCTATTGAGCCGGTGACAGGCAACGACCTTGCCCGAACGGTGTCTGCGGCCCGTTACCACAGATTAACTAATATTATGCCGTTACGCCGATTCCCAAATTCCAGCAATATCTCGATCTAGATTTATCTAACTCTAAGCTGTACGGTCAGCGATAAATAGCTCCATTTGCGGACGCAAAACACTCGGGAATTCTTTGCGGAAAATTTACTAGAACGTTTTTTCATGATATGGGACTTGAATTAGTGAATATACATTTAAAATTAGTTTACCGATTATCATTTCTACGTATGCGTATTGTGTAGGTACATAGGCAGGTACAGCTAAATGGTCAGAAATCGTTCTAAGTTCTGCCGTTCCAGGATCAAGACAGAATTCAAGATTCTGATCTGAGTTCAAGATGAATTCAAGGGAAATTAAGCATATCTGCATAAAGGGGATTAAATGCAATCCACCTACGCTATGTGAGAAATTATGACGTCAACCGCGAAGCATCTTCGATCCCGGGCAGTGTCTGTGTCCGTACAGTTATCAAGTGGGTGAGTAAAAATAATCATGAATGTTACATGTCAAAGATCGCTTCAAGAGAGCTTTTTGATTAATCTATAGCCTCAATACCCAAACTGGTTTAAGAGCCTAGCCTACTGCCTAGAGGTAATTTGAAATAGTCCTGAGACATCAATAATACAAATGACATGGAAAGATACAGAACAGTCTCGTCTTTGGAGTCTCGGCATCTGATGAAGGCTGATGCTGAAAATAAGTGTTGATTTTATCACTTAGTAACCAATTAAGGCCATTGCTTGGCCTGTAGTGGCCCATGGTTGGACGTTGCGATGCGACAATCTGCACAGGTGACAGCTATCGCCACTAATGGCAAATAAACGAAGTGTGACAATCGAATCGCCTGCCCCTTCGCAGTGGCGTATTTATGTCTACTTGTGGACGTACGTGGGATATTATAAATGTAGTAACATTAAATGGGATGGTATGTCGATTGACCAACCGCTAATGGAACAAAAAAATCTATAGGCATAGCCAAACGGTAGGGTGCTCGCGTACTAGTAGCCCAAGTCCAAGATTATTGGAAGCAAGCCCGATGTCGCGTCCTACCGGACAATAGGAGAGTTTCATAGAATCTCTTGGATGTGTTACAAGTGCGCGAACACCTTAACTCACAAACAATTTGAATTGCACGGAATAATTGATAGTACATACGAATAGATATTGGGCGTTCAGTGATTGTTCATATCTGTACACTAGTGGGTGGTACCATTGTTAAGATGAAGACACAGGTGTGTCGTGTATTCGAGTACCGTTAATAAGAACCAGTTTGTAGCAGGTTCCTACTACTGGTCTTATAATTGTAAGTTAATAAGATTCATGGCCTAACTTATGCATAGCTTAGGCAAGATTGGACAGGCACTGAAGTGCCAAATACTATACTACTTAAATAGTCGTAATTAGAATAATAATGGCCTTTTGGAAACATCGAGTGAAATGTGTCAATAGATAATTACGAAATATAATAAAAAATAACAAAAATTATGAAAAACAAGATGCAATAATTTGGATGTTCTTTCTTTTTACTTATTTATTTCAGTAACTACTTATTTCAATTTGCCAATATAATTATTATAAAAAGAATAAGTGAATAAGATAGCCCATGTAATAAAAGCAAAAACGGTCACTGATTGCAATCTTAAAATAAATCCTATGACGTCGAGATCACCTACTTGGCTTTGATCCAAGTTTACAATCAAATTTTTAATAGAACTCTCATTTTAACACTGCCGTGCTTATAACAACAAACAGTGTTGGTCGGACTTATGTAAAACATTATATAGTTGTACTATTCAATGTCTAGTACAGATAGACTGCAGGATATAATATATTAAACAGGCAAACATATAAATAAAGGTAAAATGCAGTTATAAAATATATTTGATGCCTATAATATATATGTATTATGTGATGTATGTATATACAAGGTGTAACAGCAAGGTGTAGTAATACTGAAACTACGCATACACATACATATTTCGAAGTAGTCTGGAGGTACTATAAATCTGTAAGTAGTTACGGTAATGAATTATTACACGTCAAAGTTTACTGCAAAACTAACCATCGTTCAACCCTAGTTATCAGCTGGGCAATGTCAGTGAACTTGAGGCATAGGCTAACATGTACAGTCTTACCCAACTTATATGGTGCGTCGTGAATCTTCGTTCGCGCAGAAAATAAAGTATGGTCCGAAGATTAACGAAAGAATGCTTAACACTTACAATCAACCTAAGATCACTATTATAAGGTTCATAATACACTGCAGCTGTTGCACATCGCAGTTCTACCTGCGCAGAAGATGAATTTTCAAAGCGCGGGAAATGCTATTGACCGCTATTGGTCGGCAGCCGCCTCGCCATCTTAGCGATCGCCGCGTGGCATGAGTGAGATGGAACTAACAGCTGCAGTGTATTATGAACCTTATAATAGTGATCTTAGGTTGATTGTAAGTGTTAAGCATTCTTTCGTTAATCTTCGGACCATACTTTATTTTCTGCGCGAACGAAGATTCACGACGCACCATATAAGTTGGGTAAGACTGTACACCTCTAGCCGGCGGCATTACTCAAACAAAACTAGGTGTAGAAGTAAAGTTGTGGTAAAAGTTCCACCAAAAATTACTAGATGGCGCCAGGGCCGTTTCTAAGAAATCCTGCATCGCGCAAGCGTTGTGTGACCGGCGTAACGTGACATCATCCGTATCATGTTAGGGTTGTAATATTTAGTTATTTTGTCAATTTGAGTGAAAAAATCGATTATCGATTTCAGGTTTTAGTACCCTGGCAAATAATTCATCACCAGGTACACATACCCACATTTCAATATTACTACACCTTGCCGATACACCCTGTATTATGTTGGTATCTTGGTCCACTGCCGTAAGAGTTTGAGTATATATATATATATATATCTACACTAATATTATAAAGAGGGAAACTTTGTTTGTTTGGTTGTAATGAATAGGCTCCGAAACTACTGAACCGATTTGAAAAATTCTTTCACTGTTGGGAAGCTATGCTATCTTCGGGTGACATAGGCTACCTTTTATCCTGTAAAAAAGTAATGGTTCCCGCGGGATAGTAGTTAACGCGGGTGAAACCGCGAGGTGCTTCTAGTAGTACATATAGTGAGGTGTCATGTGTAAGAGATGTCAACTACTTACTTACTACTCACATACATATATGTCAGTATATTTTAAAGTTGTAAAGCAATATTTACTAGATGGATAAAGTTTAACTGTTGCACAGATGAATAACAATTATTATATTACAAAATAATAATTGACAAGCCTTGATATAAGTGTAACAAAATATATGAATTAAATATGCAAAAGTTTACTTTAGTAATTTTTACAAAATTCTATCAGATAATCGTTTTCAAGAGACAGTGACATAATAACGTACCTAAGGTGCAATAACGTCACTTATGCAAGTGATGTAATTTTTCAAGAGAGGCGTTTGAAAATTCAACTTCCTATTACAATAGATAGTTCGTCTCGACTAAAAAAATAAGATGTTAATACCTAAACTACATCTATAAACGTTATTTTAAAATAAAAGCAAACCTGTCACTAATTACTATTTTAAAAATATTATACACGTTTAAAAATTAGTACCCTCGCAAAAGTGACGATAAGACACTAGAAAATAATTAACCGGTCAATTATGTCAAAACAAATAAAACACGAAATCATACATTATCTAAAACAATATTTATTAAAGTAGCAAATAAGTATAACAAAATTTCTTAATTCTACAAAGTAACTTTTTTATTAATCAGACTACACAAGTGTCATTTTAAGCTCCAAAAACATAAAAATATTATTGTCACAATTACCTTAGTAACGTTGTAGCTCCAGGAGACTGATTGTCGTGCGGGGGCCCGCGCGCAACTGACCAATGAAACGTTGTTTCTCCTAGTGCCGTCCAGATTCGCGCCAAAACCATAACGACACTGGTGCTCTCAAGTGGAAAGTATGCGTACCACACAAGTGACAATAACGCACCAAGTAAAGAGGTAGATTAGGTGTATTTTCTCATACTCAGTTCAGTTTTGGAAAAAATTGCATAAGTGACGTTATTGCACCGTAGGTACGATAATATAACATTATGTAATAATGTGGATTAACATTTGGTTTGGTATTGTATAAACAGTAGGTAGATAGAGTACACTCTAGTGATAAGTTATCAAGGATTAATTAATTGGAGTCAAAGGTGCCTTATAATGAGATGGTCAAATATATATTGAATACTAATCATTAAAATAAGGATAAAAACATAGATAAACAACACCATAAGACTTAGCGGAAAATTGTTGGCTTTAATAAGATTTTTTTAAATGAAGATTTCTAGCTTTATACACTGAGTTGGGTAGTTTGGTTCAATGAATGTGGTGTCAGGATTAGCCAAACATAGGAATCAATATATATATTTAACCACCGCTTGGGGGTCAAGTCTAGGCTTTTAGTGCACTGAAGAATACAAAGATATGGATACTTTATACCAGATAGTTTTACAGGTCCTTACATAATTATTGATATTACAAGTTAAGTAGGTATGTCTCTTTTATTATATGGGGACTAGGCATTGCCACTATTTAAAAAGTTACCGACTCATATTGCACCTTCCTAGTAGACAGAGAATTAGTGTAACTATGAGAAGTCACACAGTAACATAATGGTACTTTTCACACTGATTGTTTAACAAGGAATTTACAGAACTTGCTAGCGTTAAAGTTTATGGAGGTTTATATGCATTGTAGGTAGATACTTACAACAAATATTGTAGACCATAGATCGGTTTAGTATGTGTCATTCAAATGTGAACTTTATATTCAATATTTGAACTTATTTTGAGATTTATAGCAACATTAGGTCAGCATTTTATTTTGTGAATTTGTGGGGCGTTACTAAGTGGAGTAGAGTGTGGAGTGAGTAATGGCCACATACTTTATACCTCTCACTGCGATTTCTCAATTTATAACAAAGTTTTCAGTGGGTAATAGAGCATGAACAGTTAAAAACTTTGCAACCTTTTTTACGAAAACTCGCAACTCTTAATTTTAAAAACGCATGGGAAATGTGCAAACTTGCTAAGCAGTGAAGAATCTTATCAGAATCTTTGCAATCTACGAGGTAAGGTAATCTTCCGTTATCCGAGACAATCTCAACTAGCGCTGTCGTCTATCACGAGCGGAGCTTTCGTGGCAAACAGAACCACATACAACACCAACTATACAACTATAACCGTAAAATAAAAGAAAAACTTACCTTTTTTCACAACAATTCAATAAACAGCTAACCGTAATCCAATAAAATTTAAATCCACTGATCTTATTACAGGGTGAGCACAACAAACATTCTTTTACAAACAACACTAACAATCTAGTCACAAAAATTTACACGCAATCACTCAAACTGTTTTTCTAATTACCGATAATCACATAAAAACACCGAACTATGAGAAACTTGAGTAATTTCAACACTAAAATTCGGCAACCGTCATTAGCGTACTACCCAACTTGGATCATCGGCCATTACTGATAATGTTGCCAGTTTACAAGAACAAGAGCACGTCACGTTACTCCCCCTTCGCTCACGTGTATTTGCATTGCCATTACCACTACCACAAAAATATTTTATTACAGTCATATTACATAACCTAACGGTTGATGGAGTATGTAAGTGCAGAAACTAACATTTTATCAACTAACTGAAAGCATTTCAAAGCTGAGTAGAGTAGTGTTCAACAGGGTTTTGAGCAGAATTGACATGTGATTTAAGCGAATTCTTGTAAGACAACCCACTTTTACTTTAGACCATTATCAATTATTTTGTTTACAAAAACCTGATTAAATAAAATAAATAACAATAACTGGGATAACCATTTATTTTAGATCGGAGTCAAAATTAAAATGATGAGGTAACTAGCAAAATATTGAACAAAATAAAATTACTATTAAATGGATACAAATAAGGAGATATTAAGAACATTGAACAAAATGAGAAAGTTGAATAGATAAAAACAATGGGAGAGATTATTATAAAACATGTGATGAGCGTCTTTTTATGTATCATTCAAATCCCATGGTAATATGAAGTTAAAAAACGATGTTATTTAATATTCTCATCTCTACAGTATTATAATTGACACAATAAAAAAAATGCATTGAGATTGAATGGTTTGTTTTTATACTAGCTTTGACTAGCGTGAGCATTCTATTCTTTTCGGTCAAATTGCAAATTAGGAGGGAACTTCTGAATATGGTAACATTTTAACTGACTGTCAAAAACAATGAATGAAAAATCGGATACATACAACCAATACAAAAATGAGATGTTTTTGGTTGCATATAATGTGTATGTTTATTGTAGACTATATTGTATTTAATCAATATTATTATTAAACTTTTGACCCAGATTTATTTGTCTAAAGGTCTTTCTTATTTTCATTAGTTAGTGTGCAGCCATCTTTAGAATATCCGAATGTATTATACGAAATAAGTATACCAGTCTATAAAATTATATTTATTTAGCAGATTTCTTTTCTATTTCAGAATACAATAGAAAATACTTTATTGTTATGATTATAGAAAGTGGTACAGAAGGAGCAAATATAGCGTACAATGGGTCGCAAAAAGCGTTCTCTTCCAGTCAACCTTCAGATTTATGTTTAGGTCTTAGTTAAAGCGAGACAGCATGATCGGAATTTTGTATGACATTTGAGCGAGTTCTCTTTTCCGTGGGTATGAGTACGTTTTGAGCACGGTGCCCAACTGTCTAGTGTCTACCCAGGGCCGGCACTCGGCAGTCTGTAGTCTGTACCTACATGTCACCGCTACATAACGAACGATCGCTAAATCCGTAGCAAATAACCACGCTTGTAGTAACGACACTCACGTTTATTGCTAATACTAAAACGTATAAGGTAAATTTGGTAGACATAATTATTTTTCTTTGAAAATGCACAGACTATTTGACTACTTTAGCTCAGAAACGATACGTTTAACTTTGTCTCACGTCTCGGTTAACTTTTATGTAGTTTTCATACTGTTTCATCTTCGGTACGTTAGGACTTAGCGACAAATATCGGTAGCCAACTGTTACTAATGTACAGACTAGGTACTTATATTATAACGCTCGTATTACTCCCCGGACTATAGAATGCGAAGCTGGTTAAGAGAGAGTATCCCTTGTTCAAGTCTAGGCTTTATTATAGGTTGTTTAGTGATTTATAGCTACTCTAAGGATCAAATAAAAAAGTATGTTTTATAGAATATTGAATTTAATTTTAACAATTCTTCGTAACTAAACAATTCGCAACAATATCGTACACATTTCAAAATGTTGAATTACATTATTTATCCAAAATTAATACAATTTCACTGACTTGGTGATAGGACGAATAAGACAGAGTACACACACGCATAAAATAAAATTAGCAATTTGAACATGGCAACACTTCAAATGCTGTATCCTTCAGGTAAATTTATAGGAATTTAGGAATTAAATGTAAAGTAAATACAAAATGAAGGAAACAGCATATACAAAAACCGTTGAATTGAAAGTATCAGATAATGATATATAGGTACATTGTGATTAAATAGTTTAAAATATAAAAAGGCGTCGAAAATATCACTTTAAGCTAATATAATAATGATTATGTACATTCAGAGCAAGAAATTGTTGTCTATTTGCTGTAACAAATCTAGAAAGGCCACTTTTTCTTTATCATGCGTAGGTATATACCTACCTAAAGTGTTAGTTACAAAAGAAAACAAAATATAACCATCTATCGGTGGAGACCTTTTATTGTCTCTGGGAGGTGATTATTTTACGAGTTATTGTTTTTGTTTTTCTAAATCATTTTATTTGGTGTTTTATTCACAGGTTTGGAGTGTTAGTTTGAGATTAGCTATTTGTATAAAACTTCAATTTCCGTGGAGCTAGTGTAGCAAACGACTTTTCCGTGCGACAGAAAGAGATGGATATTCCGGATGGACAGGAAATTCGCCAAACACTGTTTTATGGTGTTTGGAATTATTACTACATAATCTTCAACATCTTCAACATTTTGCTTCGTACTCTATTAAAACAAAGAAATAGACAACATTTTACTTCTCTGATCCAATCTAATTATACAGGCACAAGATTCTTTATGCTAACACATAGTAAGACAGATATAAGCGAATCATGAAAGCTTTATAACTTCACAACTTGTACATATACTAAGAGTACAAATCTAGCCAATAAACGGATTGAAAATATAGCCCGGTTGCATGCTGTCCCCATTATATTGTATCAATATGAAAGAGACGGAAATAAGGGGCTATTTACATGACAAAGGCATTCTATTCTCGACCTGTGAATACTAAAAAGGTTACAAATAACTCATTTCTTTACCGATGCAAATTATTGTAGATGTTGATATATAATTTTAGTAATTAAAAAATAATGAATATAGTCGTAATATTTATGAATGGTCACGCACGGTAAATATTTGTATTTTATTGCACAAAAAGGAACATTAAATGTCACAAAATATAATATAGTTTATTTATAGTAATATGAAAATTGAGTAAAACACTATGAAATATGTGACTTTAACAATTTATCAATAGCCGAGAGACAAACCCGTTAATTACGGGTATAACGATGAAACGAGTTAATCTAGCAGCTTTCGGAACACAATTGTTAGCCTCTAATTCTTTGCGGTTTTATAGTAAAAAAATAAAATATACTTATAAAGAATTTCTATCTCACTTCTGAGTTCGTCAATAATTACAATCACATGGTATACAATTAATTAAAATTTACAATGTAATACCACACCACGAAAAAAACGAAATACGACGACGATGAAAATAAATAATTTCATTTTACAAATTGTCTCCACAAAATGTTTTTTTTAAGTACAACCATTGCATGCACATAAATCAAATTTATTTGACGAGACGGCGCTTTTGGCACTGATAAATAAGTATATATTTTTTTATAATATACCTACTGTAATTACGCATAAATATGTTAAATATGTATACATCGAAAGCTACGACAATTAATTTAATAATGTTCCTATCTACACATAGTAAGTTAAAATCTTGTTTACACATACATACTTTGATGGGCTCACATGTCTCATGACCATGTAGGATCGTGGTTACTGGAAAGTCAGTTCACTTGAACAATAGATATAATCTACTGCTGTCCTTGTCTTTTGTTTACTGACAGATAGAGAACGATAGATATAATCTGCTGTTAGTTAACACGCTCCAGTAACTGGCGGTTACGGATGATATAAAATCGGACATGTATACTATACTTTTATATACCAAATATTAAGGTATCACTTGCAATATGTCAAGCAAATAACGGTAAAAACTTCGATCAAATATACTATAGATACACAGTCTCTATGAATATCAAACCGAAAAAGTGTCCACCCGTCAATGCGGGTTAACCCGATTTTGTTTTATTGAACATTAACGCACTGTAATAGCGCTGTAAATGTGTAAGTTATTAACCTTTATTTTAAAACAAACCATAATAATATGTATTTAATAATGAACCTTAATGCACTGCGATAGCGTTAATCAAAACAAGGCATAGTTGCCGTATACCAGCGGCGATCGGGGATCTACCCTATATTTGATCGCGGGTTAAAAATAACGTCCAATTGTAACTTTGATATGCCAAGGAAGACTATCTTTATAGATCACATGTAAAACTGTATAAAACAACTACTAGAATTACAATTTGGACTCCGATAACGTCGGTAAACACGTATTAACATTATATATATAACAGCTATGTAAGTAAACTTCATCAAATTCTACAAAAGATTAAATGCACGATTTGTATATAAGTACATTCAATGGACACATCCGACATCACTGTCTGGCGGGCGATTGGGTTGGATATTTATGTCTTTCGATAGACAGTAGAATAATCCATAACCGATTCTTTTTTTTCATTGGCCATAGTGCTTATCGCTCATTGTGCCAATTTCAAGTTATAGATCAGTTTTCGCAATGAATTTTTAAGTGCATTCACGTTACTTCTTACTTTTCATACATGATAGTAGCTATAGCAACCGCATGGATGCTAGAACTGTCAAATGGACAGTTTTGGTCACTCCATGCGCTTACAATTTGAATCTTCAATCTTGGGTCTGTATTTGAAATGACACTAATACCATGATGCACCAATCTAAAGGTGGTCTCTAATGTTTGGGATCGATGGTGTTGAGGATATCACAATAATTACAAAGGTAAATCTTTCCCCAAGTAACAGACTGGTCAATAAAATGTGCACCACACTCACAAACGCTATACGACTAAGGACCGGAACCCACCGAGCTGACATGACACTATTATCTTTGGAAAGCCATTACATTCCCACTGGGCCCCAAGTCTGCTATTTGAATTGATTATGGATTATCAATGATTTCAGCCATTATGGTTACTTTTGACACTTCCGGTAGCCTGTTAACAATTGACATTTCAATTGCATTACCATTGTGATCATAGCAAAGAAATTGAAAAATCCGTAGTATGTCCGTAGTCTAATAGATAATTGCATTTCAATCTTGGCAAAAATCTCTAGTCCACTATTTTTTTGACAGCTTTTCCCATGGCTAATTGCCTATGGAATCACAATTGTGAAAACATTGCTTTTTATCAATTGTTCTAGTGCAAATTGTACGTAATTTAATTAAAATTACTATTTTATTTAATAAATTCCAAAGAATTTCTTAAAGTTAAATATGAGTGGCTTAGCGAGGTGGCTTAGCAAGCCAAATAGATTTTATTTCGCTGTTTTCGCTGACAAAAAAACTTCACTTGGACCACAGATTACCTAAACTTGAGGAATTTGTGGCATTTGACATTGACATTTGGCCATTATTTGAAGTACGTCCATAGCTTTTTTTTTAATTTAAATAATACACATCGTAACTAGAAGCTAGAGCTCTATGACTTTCATGGGAGTCGACAACTCCCACAATTTGAAAACGAGACAATTGTAATTCAATGAAGTTACGATTGATAATCTACCAGACTACCGACTTTAGCCAAAATTAACATTGCATATTGATTGCATTGTTTTTCAATCGCAAATTGTTGCCAAATAGCCGACTTGAGGCCCTGCTGGGACACGGGCCTTGCTCCATAGATAATCTTTGACTCTAAAATACGAGTTGCAAGTCAAATAGCCATGAATTTTGTGGTTATCGGATCTATTTTCCCCACATCTTTTAGCGTATAGGATAAATAAGTAAAATATCCACTTTTTGCAGCATCTTAGTCCAAATACCCGATGGCTTCAACATTCTCACTAGCATATCAACATTGAAGACTTATGTAAAGAGTCACAATCTCTGAAAGTCATCCCAGCGCCGTTGCCATAAATTACAATATAGTACACACTGACACCTTTTTCGAATTTAGACGTTATCACGTTCTTATATTGTTCAATATCGCTTGCATGTACCAAAAAGTTGGCACACTCTTTTATTCCATGTAATTTTTTTATTGGAGCCCGCAGTAACAAACAAAAACTTACATTACGCTCGTAACGTAAAGTGTATTTTCGTTTGCAACGGCTAGCCAAACAAAAGAGTAACCAATTATAGCAGTTGGTATTGACAATATTGTATGGAGTAATTTTTTAGTTATCTGTGGCACTGCGTAGCGTGTGGCGAGTGTCGGTGCGGACATTAGTATTGCAAGATAGTGACTCTTTATATAACTCCACCAATCAACGATAAAACGACAACTTTGTCAACAAGTTACACTGTCACCAACTCACTATCACTAGAACGTCCAACCAGAAGGCAAACTTACAAGATACTAAGCTACTGCCCTCCCCGTACCATAACTGTGATATACAATAAATGTCTATCGCGAACTAAACCATTACTGTATAGGCGGCCACTACACGAAGTTGACCGAAGTACGTGAAACCATTCGTGATACCTACAGAGAACTGCAGAGGCTGCAATTTTAGTTTGACTCGGGTCAAAAAATCGACAATCGGAAGCCGCGCGAAACGACCCGACGTGACCTTCTGCGCTTCCTTATTTGCTTAACTCCGGCCCACGGTGGACACTCCGTACTCAAAAGGTACTCAAACCCACGCAAGAAAGAGACAACAAGTTCAAATGTCATACAAAATCCAGGCCATGCTGTCTCGCTTTAATTGAGAGTGCCACTTCTTCTAGGGTATACGAGTATAGGTATTCTGTGAATTCGGTCAACTTCGCGAGGTGTGTAGTGGCTTTATTTATAGGCTTAGATGACGAGTTAAAACTGTATATACACGATCGGCGCGGCTAGGGGTGTCGCGGCGCGGTATAGCACTAGTTCAGGAGTGTTGGTCGCCGCAGCAAGCGGTGCAGTCGAGGCAGCCCTGCGGTGGACCGCCTCGCGACCGCTATCTTTTCCCTCGACACCCCTGTATTTGCTCCTGAAAATAAAGGTATCAATTTCAGTACATTTTTAGTTTTAAATTGAAATTTTCTCCTTTTATCAATCCGTTTCATCTCTCACTCTCGCTACGTAAACGTAGCCTCACACTAGGATTTCTACTGTGTCATATAATTTCACATGTATCACACCCAGACCAGAAACAAATATCTGTGGATCGCACAAATATTTGTTCCGGGTGGGAATCGAACCTGCGATACCAAGCGCAGCAGTCCAATTACTCAACTACGCTAAACGTGTCGTCTAATCTGTCCTAGTACACGCGATCGACGAATTTAAAGTCTGTAATTTGTCTCATTGTCTCTACTGTGGATGCAATCGACAAATTACACACTTATCTAGCGAAATACAGTAAGGGATAGGTAACGAACAAAACCGGTGCGATCAACTGCGGTTCATCTCTCGTTCCTTTACCCACCACAACATCGTTTACCCAGGTGATGCCCTGAATGTACCTGGGAGTCTTCAAGTCACGAGTGAACGTGATACGAGGGGAGGTCAAAAAGTCCGCGGAATGGAAGGGTTAAGAAGGGGCGGAGCATTTTTTTTTTACCTGGTATTTTCCAAGTACTCAATACAGGTATAAATACCAAATTTTAGAAAAATAGGGTCATTAACAAATTAGTTATCACAACATTAGCAGTTCAATCGGGTTAAAATCGTTAAACATGGACAACATTGAGTTTCGTGCTGTTATAAAGTTCCTTACTAAGCAAGGAAAGATACCTCAGATCATTTTGGAAGAAATGTCATCTGTTTACGGGGACTCTTGCCCTGGAAAAACAATGATTTATAAGTCAAGGGTATAAGGTATAAGGGAGTCAATTGAAGAAGACCATCGCCCGGGCCGGCCAATCGAGGCCACCTCCTCAGATATTATCGAAAAAGTCGAAAAACTTGTACTTGAAGATGCCCGACTAAAGAAGAAACAACTTGCAGAAATGGTTGGAGTATCGTCTACAACTATTTTGAATATCCTCCATGACCATCTTGGCATGTCTAAGGTCAGTGCAAGATGGGTGCCGAAAATGCTCTCAGCGGTTCAAAAACAGCAGCGTGTCGAGTGTTCACGCGAGTTTTTGGAGCTCTGTAGTGAGAACAAGGACGAAATTTTGAACCGGATTATTACTGGAGATGAAACTTGGGTTCATCATTATGAGCCTGAATCAAAACAGGAGTCCATGCGGTGGCAAAAAAAAGGCACAGCACCCCCTAAGAAATTCAAGGTGTCACAATCGGCCGGAAAGATCATGGCAACGGTTTTTTGGGATTCAGAGGGGATTTTGTTAATCGACTACAAAGAAAAAGGATTGAATATCACAGGGGGATACTATGCCACTCTACTGGAAAAATTAAAAGATGCCATCAAGGAAAAACGACGGAGAAAATGGACTCGAGGCGTGCTGCTTTTGCACGACAACGCACCCGTTCACAAGAGCCATGTTGCGATGGCTGCCATGCAAAAATGTGGTTACGAAACTATTAACCACCCTCCCTATAGTCCAGATCTAGCTCCTTCTGATTATTATTTGTTTCCAAAATTGAAAAAAGAACTTCGTGGAAAAAAGTTTACTGACGATGAAGAAGTTAAGTCGACAATTTCAGCCTATTTTGAAGGCCTTGACAAAACTTTTTTTTTCTAAGGGATAAGCAAACTTTTTGACAGATCTGAAAAATGTATTAGGCTTAAGGGAGAATATATTGAAAAGGAAAAATAAAAAATAATTTAATTTTGCTTCTCTTCCCTGCTATTCCGCGGACTTTTTGACCTCCCCTCGTAGTGTTCAAACGCAAGCGTATTCTATTTTTAAATAAGCACGCACTAGTGTGTGTTTGTGAGAGATAGAGAGAGAGGGAGAGAGGGAGAGGGAGAGAGAGGGAGAGAGAGGGAGAGGGAGGGAGAGGGAGAGAGAGAGGGAGAGTGGGGGAGAGAGGAAGAGAGGGAGAGAAAGAGGGAGAGAGAGAGAGGAGAGAGAGAGAGGGGGAGAGAGAGAGAGAGGGAGAGTGTGTGTGTGTGTGTGTACCTGCAAGCCTCGGATGGCGTCCAGCAGCTCCCGCTTGTCCTGCAGCAGCGCGCCGGCCTCCAGCTGCGCCGCGTGCACGCACTGCCGCAGCGCCGCCGCCTCCTCCGCCCGCCTGCGGCAGCGTGCGGTGTACCGGCCGGTGCGGGACCACAAGAGCCGGTACACCACGATTAAGTAACAAACGTACGCCTTTATAATTATATAGCAGGATTTGAAAAATTTCTACACCAGTAAAAATAATAAAAACATGCTTTTCCGTGTTTTATACATTTTAGTGGCAATAAAATGCTTATCTATCTATCCAAAAATAAACACAATACTCACGCCCTCAACTCTCTATTATCGTCCGCTATCCTGGACAGCGTTTGCAGCCGTTTCCTCAACTCCTCGTTCTCCTTGCTCAGTCTATCTATCCTCTCTCTCGCCTCGTCCAGCTCCGGCGCCGGCTGGGGGGTGGCCGGCGACGGCACGGTGGAGGGGGTCGGCACCGGGGGCCCGAAGTGGAGGACCCCCGTGGAGTCTCTGTGCATGCGCAGGGTGGTCAGGGAGAGGTCGAGGGGCTGCGGCGGGGGGGCGGAGATGGAGCGCGTGGGGCGGTCTTCCACCAGGTGCAGCTTCAAGTTTTCTATCAGGACCTGGAATTAGTTGGATTTGGATTAGGTATCAGCTTTAACCCGCGACTTCGTCCAAGCGGACAACGGTTTATAGCGATCAAAAGCATCCTATTTCCTTCTATTCATCATCATTCTTATTCATCATTGGTTCAGTGGTTTAGACGTGAAAATGTAGTGCTTTTAATTGCATTACGACTGAAAATTTGTAGTTTGAATGCAGTTAGCGACTGTACTTTTTCACCTACTGCGTAGAATGGAACACAATCGTGCGCTTGTCAGTGGCAAAAGCAGAATAAAATATTTGTATCCTAAGTTAGCATCTAAAATGTAATATTATCAGATTATATTGAATCACGTATGGCTTTCTTTCACCCCCCTGATAACAATGAACCCAAACACCACCAATCCGCTGAGTTCCATTGCCATCTGTCTCTAGCAGATCAGTTCGCTGTCACCATAGTAATAATAATATGTATTGTCATCTTTTTTTTTTAGTTTGTTGTTTTTACCTCCAACGGCATGGGCGGCGCGATGACCTCATCCTCGATCAGCTCCGACAGCGCCAACGCCGTGCTCATGTTGAGAGCCAAGCTGAGGTCTCTGATGTGCGCTTCAAGCAACTCCTCGAACGGCGCCAGGCCGAAGGGTTCTCCCTGTAAGGAACGGCACATCACGACTGAGTTTCTTACCCCCGGTTTCTAGAACGTTTGTTGGCGTTGACAGTAGATTAAAACTATCGTTGCCTCTATCTGACTATAAACAAATGACAAGGATGGCAATAGAATTAATCTGTTGTCAACGTTGACTGACGTTTCAGAAACTGGGGGTTACTTATTCAAGAAAGATTGCAGAGTACAGTGAGCAAGAAAAATAGTTGAACGTACGCAGTTTTTATGCAATGTTGCAGTGAAAACTCTTAATCAGCCAAAACTACTTTTAACTAGGAAAATCATACAAAAGTAGTTTTCTCTAATGGAGCTAGTTAAAAGTAGTTTTGACTAACTGAACCGTCAACAGTACCTTTGACTGGTTCTCAAGTAGCACCACTCAATTTTACTAACCTGCCCTAGTTCTGCAAAGACTGTGGACCGAACAGAACGAGGGTAGATTGATTATGTTGACTGGTGCTTCCTCTCGAATAAAAAAAACTTTATTCGTGATGTTGACTGATGCTCTAGCGGTCAAAACTACTTATAACCGTAAATTGGCAGTCAAAAGCACTATTGACCAATGATTTTCTGTCTTAACTACCAGCATGCTACTTAATTTTGCTAGTTAAAAAATGTTTTGGCTGGTCAAGAGTGTTGACTGTAACATATATTATTACCTTTTCATCCAACTGCTTCGGCAATTCAGTCCGCACGAGTCTAGCAGCCACCTTCGGCGTCTCTCGACTCTTCAGCTCGTCAAACTCGTCGGCCATCGGTTCGGTCCACGCACGCGCTCGCATCGAGAACTTGTTCTATTGGAAGTGTCACTTTAGTTTCGCATTTTGGGTACTAGATGTCGCTATTAGAAAGTTTGCGTATTTAAGAGTTATAAATCAAAATGGATCTTACTTTATGCGTTTAAAGTTTGATGATTTTGTTATTGATTAGCTTGATTTTTGGCAAATATATGAAGCCTTTGAGTTTCGCAGAGACTAAATAAAATAAAAAAATAACATTCTAGACATGTGAGACACGATACGGGTCGCACAGAATGCATCTTTAATTTTTGATGTTATAACTCTTTACACTACGAAAAAAAAATGTATCTAATTTGTCAAGTGTTCTCCTTTAGAAGGCTATTTGTTCATTCATACATGTAACGTCACAGTGTTTCTATCATGGCGTGAGATGAATGACAATGGTATGACGTATGGACATCTAACACAGAACAGCGGGCTTACTCTTCAACCAAATTCCGATTCCAATCGTTGTTTCTTAGCTTCTCACAGAGCGAGTCAGTGACATTGATCAACCGATAAGTGTATTGCTGTCTCTGTCATTTGTTTAGTGCCAGATAGAGACAACGATAGACTTATCTGTTGGTCATAGTTAATTAGGCGTACATAAACTGGGGGTAAGTAGACTCAAAGTAAAATATAACAACGTGCACTTAATAGCGTACAGCACATTTTACTTAAAATGAAAGCGATGGACGACGCGACGCGTTGACCGAGCATCGGAGACGGCATAATTTTAATAACCCTTGAAGTTACTAATGACAGACACAATGTTAAATTGTTACATGGTCCGTACGGACCAGTCCGCCGTAGTGTCGACAACACAAAAGCTCATTATGCAATACTTAACTTTAAGTCGAGTATGCGTTGATTCAAAATGGCTTATTTCAACACTGATCTCCAGATAATGTACGAGAGTAAGCCCACGGCATTGCATGCAAGATTTGACAAGTACAAACCACACGAATCAACCTCAAAGCTCCTACATATAGTGTGGTTTTGACACCTTATTTCTTTTCAGCATAGTGCACCAAAGCTGATTAAATAGGTAAGTAACTATACGAGGTAAATTAAACAAAAACCAAGTCTCTCTGTGTCTGTGAATTTAAACCTTATGTACACTGGAGTCACTCGTCCAATCCACGGCTTTCAAATTTCAGAACATGTCAAAGGTTTTAAGTTAAAGCCATATTTAAGCTTGCAAGTTTTAACAAGTGCGTATATCGTGTGGCTTTAGGCTGCTATTCAAAAAGCGTGCTCGTTTGTGCATGCCGTAACGCTGAATGATTATCGCTTCTGTTCGTGATTCATTTAACATCCAACAGATGGCGTGCAACTATAATGGCGATTACTATGTGGGTTACACAGATAGGTAGCAATGAAGCATTTGCAAAGATATTTCACATCACTTTTTATTAAATAATATAAGATCCTAGATAAATAACATAAGATCCTGTATAGCGCCCCTACCGGCGCGTTTTTGAACTAAAAATCTTCACACAAAGCGCTCGTTTTCGTGTACTATGTCGAACGCGTAAAAACTCACACTAGGCACACAGTTTATTTTGAATTGTGACGTTTAAAATTGTAGATTGTTTACTTTTTCCAAACAGTGATGGAAATATCTTTCGTCTCATTCACTCATACACAGACAAACCCCCTTGGCTACGACACAACCTCTACATCTAATCGGCACTCAACAGAATGATAACACTACGTTCGTTTTAAATAAACGGTCCTTGGACCGTCCCAATACCTTGAGCCGTTTCTTTCGTCGCGATAGCCGAGCGGGCAGGATATGCCATAGAGAAAAAAAAACACACATAGACACATATAGTTAGAGAATAAAATCGGATGCAGTTCGTCGATACGTTACGGCAACTGAGACCTTACGGGGAACGAGATACGATGGGCAATGTGATGATCGGGCGGCCATGCAGATTGATGAGATCTCTACCATGATGTGGGTAAAGTATCAAATTGGGTTGACGGAACGTTAACATGTACTTCTAAAATCATGGCAAGTAACTAGTAAAAATTAGCAAATATATACGATTCATATACAATACAATACATCGTTAACGTAACCATAACCTTAGTTTAGGGACTTGAAAGTGTAAATATCTTATACAAAACGCAAATACAAGTTTCAGAATTATGTACCTATCTAAGTATAAAGTTTATATAAATAGTAAACTGCGTTTATAAACAGAACTATTCAGTAAGACAAGAAATAACGCTTAAAGTGGACTATTAGCATGTATCATACAAATAAACTATCCATGGTAAATATAATTGTAATGTTAATTCCTAGCCGGATAAGGTGATTTGCTATCAAGATGAGATGGTTACTTATTAGGAACTTAGGCATGAACTAAAGATGTCACTATTTACCAGTAAGGATGTGTTCAGAACTGTAAGTGATGTCAAAAAACTAAATCAAACGTGAGAATTTTCAATTCGATGTAAGTAACTGTGGATAGTATATGTAAATATTTGTGTTTGGAAAAATATATTTAGTTAAGGGAATTAACTAATGCCATAAGGTATAATGAATCGTGTTACGTGTAGCATTAAGTTGAAATTCTCTCGTTACACCCCTATTATCAATAAACAAATCGATTGGCCAGTTTTTAAAGTTGGTTAACTTTACTATAGATTAAATCTGCCGTCAAAGTTAACGCAAGTTGTTCCAGAAACCGGCGGTAAATCATTACAAAAACATTTATAAACATTCTATGATTTGCATTTTCCCAAAACATATATTTTTTCAGACACCGTAGCGTATAAGATCACAGACAGACAATTTGGTTAACTCTCGTGACCACAGTCAATGTAACTCGATGTAATTTTGAGGTACTTATGACAATATGATTAATCGATATAAATTTGCAGTCTTAGCTAGTAAACATTTTAATTAATTTGAAAAAATTAGTCTTAAGTATAATGTTACGGTGGGATCTGTGGTGGGATTGAATTAAATTCTTGATATTTACTGTGAGACATATGCTGTTTTAACCAAATATGTTTAGCAAATTGTGAATATTGACATTTGGAGTGGAATATGAAAAGAAAAACGAAAGAATCAAAGGGGAACAAGTTACTTTTTGATCCTCAATTTTAAAGAAGGACAATTTGTCGTTCGTTATTTATTGTTGTTGTTGTAAACCCCTGTTGTTGTTGTGTTGCTCACCTGGAACTCGTCCCAGGGTATGGCGTTGCACTCGTCGCTCTTGAGATCGTCGGCCGCGAGGCGCAGCCGCGAGCCGCCGGCGCCGCTCTGGTGCACGATGTGGATGTTGTTCAGGCGCCACGTCGACGTCGAAATCTGGCGGTTGCAAACATTACTTACACAAATAACCCAAACTACCGGTAAACTCATCCCTGTACACTAGTACCCAACTTATAAGGCGCGTCGTGATACTTCGTTCGCGCAGAAAAGAAAGTATAGTCCGAAGATTAACGAAATAATGCTTAAAACTTACAATCAACTATTATAAGGTTCATAATACACTGCAGCTGTTAGTTCCATCTCACTCTAGGCTCGCTAAGATGGCGGCGGCTGCCGACCAATAGCGGTCAATAGCATTTCTCGCGCTTTGAAAATTCATCTTCTGCGCAGGTACATCGATAAGCCATATCAGTTGGGTAATACTGTACCGGACTGTAGTATACGCAATCGCTACATAACGATCGCTAAATCCGTAGCAGTTAACCACGCTTGCAGTAACGACACTTACGTTAAATACAAGTCTGGGGAAATTTGGTGGACAAGATACAATCAAAAATCATTATTATACTTCGAAAATGTCTAGATTCTTTGACAACCTTAGCTCATAAACGATTACGTTTAACTTTGTCCCACGATCTCGGTTGCATTCTGACTTGTATACATGTAGCTTTCATACTGTTTCACCTTCGGTATGTTAGGATTTAGGATCATAGTGGATAAATACTTGGTTTGAACCTTGAAAAAGGGCATACTTTTTACATCGATAATAGCTAATAGACAGCGCAGACGAAATCGCAGTCAAACGTTAGTCCTTAACATAATAAAAGCGAAAGTTACTCCCTCTCTGCGCTTGTTGCTCCCTTTTGAACCGATCTAGATGAACCGAAGCCAGTCGGTTGCGAACCTACGCCCTACGCCGTGCGATCCGCAGACGGAACCAACTGAGCGATCACCGCTACAATACTGTAGGGTGAGGCAGGAACCTCTATTGAGAAAATTTGTTTTAGATTTGATCAGCACTCCTACATCAGGGCAAACACGAACATTTCAACGGTTTATATCGTTAACGTATCGATCAAGGTGACCGTTCGCGTACGCATCTCGTCGGTATTGCAAGGCGCTGATCAAATCTAAAACCAATTTGACAGTAAACGTATTGAATACTTTCTCTATAGAGGTTCCTGGTCACCCCACTGATGTGCTCACCACGTCCCGGCGCCGGCAGGAGCTGGTGGCGGAGTGGTCGCTGGGCGAGGAGGAGCGCCCCTCCACCACCTCGGCCGCCACCTCCACTCCGCTCGACACCCGCCCGTGCTCGAACTCTCTGCAACAACGTACACGCTTTGGTGCTCGTTCCCGGTCACAAGCGGGCGCGGTAGACGTGGCTTAGACCGCACGTGCGATTTGTACGTGAACAATGAACACTTGTATAGTACGCCATATGTTTGATATAACGCGCCCGCGCCCGCGGGTAAGCGTGTTCGAGCACTTACTATATCACAAAGTGAAAAGTAAGTATAATCCGCTCGGAGTCGGAGCTGGCGGTGGGCGGCGCGCTGTGCAGTGACGTTCACCTGAAGGCCATGTCGGCGTCGTCCGGCGACTCGGCCGCCAGCCCCACCACGATGTACCGCTCGGAGTCGGAGCTGGCGGTGGGCGGCGCGCTGTGCAGTGACGTTCACCTGAAGGCCATGTCGGCGTCGTCCGGCGACTCGGCCGCCAGCCCCACCACGATGTACCGCTCGGAGTCGGAGCTGGCGGTGGGCGGCGCGCTGTGCAGTGACGTTCACCTGAAGGCCATGTCGGCGTCGTCCGGCGACTCGGCCGCCAGCCCCACCACGATGTACCGCTCGGAGTCGGAGCTGGCGGTGGGCGGCGCGCTGTGCAGTGACGTTCACCTGAAGGCCATGTCGGCGTCGTCCGGCGACTCGGCCGCCAGCCCCACCACGATGTACCGCTCGGAGTCGGAGCTGGCGGTGGGCGGCGCGCTGTGCAGTGACGTTCACCTGAAGGCCATGTCGGCGTCGTCCGGCGACTCGGCCGCCAGCCCCACCACGATGTACCGCTCGGAGTCGGAGCTGGCGGTGGGCGGCGCGCTGTGCAGTGACGTTCACCTGAAGGCCATGTCGGCGTCGTCCGGCGACTCGGCCGCCAGCCCCACCACGATGTACCGCTCGGAGTCGGAGCTGGCGGTGGGCGGCGCGCTGTGCAGTGACGTTCACCTGAAGGCCATGTCGGCGTCGTCCGGCGACTCGGCCGCCAGCCCCACCACGATGTACCGCTCGGAGTCGGAGCTGGCGGTGGGCGGCGCGCTGTGCAGTGACGTTCACCTGAAGGCCATGTCGGCGTCGTCCGGCGACTCGGCCGCCAGCCCCACCACGATGTACCGCTCGGAGTCGGAGCTGGCGGTGGGCGGCGCGCTGTGCAGTGACGTTCACCTGAAGGCCATGTCGGCGTCGTCCGGCGACTCGGCCGCCAGCCCCACCACGATGTACCGCTCGGAGTCGGAGCTGGCGGTGGGCGGCGCGCTGTGCAGTGACGTTCACCTGAAGGCCATGTCGGCGTCGTCCGGCGACTCGGCCGCCAGCCCCACCACGATGTACCGCTCGGAGTCGGAGCTGGCGGTGGGCGGCGCGCTGTGCAGTGACGTTCACCTGAAGGCCATGTCGGCGTCGTCCGGCGACTCGGCCGCCAGCCCCACCACGATGTACCGCTCGGAGTCGGAGCTGGCGGTGGGCGGCGCGCTGTGCAGTGACGTTCACCTGAAGGCCATGTCGGCGTCGTCCGGCGACTCGGCCGCCAGCCCCACCACGATGTACCGCTCGGAGTCGGAGCTGGCGGTGGGCGGCGCGCTGTGCAGTGACGTTCACCTGAAGGCCATGTCGGCGTCGTCCGGCGACTCGGCCGCCAGCCCCACCACGATGTACCGCTCGGAGTCGGAGCTGGCGGTGGGCGGCGCGCTGTGCAGTGACGTTCACCTGAAGGCCATGTCGGCGTCGTCCGGCGACTCGGCCGCCAGCCCCACCACGATGTACCGCTCGGAGTCGGAGCTGGCGGTGGGCGGCGCGCTGTGCAGTGACGTTCACCTGAAGGCCATGTCGGCGTCGTCCGGCGACTCGGCCGCCAGCCCCACCACGATGTACCGCTCGGAGTCGGAGCTGGCGGTGGGCGGCGCGCTGTGCAGTGACGTTCACCTGAAGGCCATGTCGGCGTCGTCCGGCGACTCGGCCGCCAGCCCCACCACGATGTACCGCTCGGAGTCGGAGCTGGCGGTGGGCGGCGCGCTGTGCAGTGACGTTCACCTGAAGGCCATGTCGGCGTCGTCCGGCGACTCGGCCGCCAGCCCCACCACGATGTACCGCTCGGAGTCGGAGCTGGCGGTGGGCGGCGCGCTGTGCAGTGACGTTCACCTGAAGGCCATGTCGGCGTCGTCCGGCGACTCGGCCGCCAGCCCCACCACGATGTACCGCTCGGAGTCGGAGCTGGCGGTGGGCGGCGCGCTGTGCAGTGACGTTCACCTGAAGGCCATGTCGGCGTCGTCCGGCGACTCGGCCGCCAGCCCCACCACGATGTACCGCTCGGAGTCGGAGCTGGCGGTGGGCGGCGCGCTGTGCAGTGACGTTCACCTGAAGGCCATGTCGGCGTCGTCCGGCGACTCGGCCGCCAGCCCCACCACGATGTACCGCTCGGAGTCGGAGCTGGCGGTGGAGGCGGCGTCGCTGCGCGCGTCGTCCCGCGTCAGCGCGCTGTCTATCGACGTCACCAGCGAGCTGAAGCCGCGACGCATCGATGAGAACCCTGAGGGATTTTTTTTCATTAATCATTATTAATTATACGCTCTACGCTTATACGCTCGTGGCCGACACTCTAACCTCGCCTTTATCTGTAACTAGATGCGCCCCGCGGCTTCACCAGCCTTCGCTAGTATCGCACAGGAATTGTTATTTTACGATATAAAAAGTATCTTATTTTCTATTCCAGGACCTATAGTATCTGTATACCGAATTTAATTCAAATCCGTTCATCCGTTTAGGCGTGAAGAGAGGACAAACATACACACACACACATACTTTCGCATGTGTAATATTAGTGAGATACGTGTCGACTTGTTTTTATTAGAAAAGTTTAAAAAAGTATCTCGATGCCAATTTCCTCCAATTCCATTATATTACGCTTGGTATTCTGGAAGAGATCGCAAAACCAACCATTATGACACTATTAGTTCCGTTCGTTTCAGTTCCAGTTCGTTTTCGTCTTACAATGTTACAATATTTAATCATTTTGTCACCGCATCCTCATTTCAGGCTGATGATGATGATGATGATGATGATGATGATGACGATGATGATGATGATGATCACCAATACCTCCAAAGTTGAGTCCGGGGCTGGGCGGCGGCTGGTGCACGTGCTCCATGGGCATGTGCAGCGCCAGGGGCGGCGCCCCGGCCTCCAGCGACGCCAGCACGCCGCTGTCGCGGTCCTGCAGCGACGGCGCCATCGTCGCTTCTGAACCTGGCACATGCATTAATATGCATTCATATGTCATCACATGCATTCAAAAAAAAATATAGCGCATAAGAACAATTCAAAATCGTGAGTGACTGTCTTGAGTTCGGATAAAAATTGTCGCAGGAATAAGAGCTTTCAATTTATCGCGAATTCGCCAACGTCACCGTCGGCATTATGTTAAAATAAACAAACAAAACAAAGTAAATCCTCACATATTAAAAATCTACAGGTTTTTAATCTTAGGCGGTGGCAACGGCGCTGTATGCTATTCTGCCAATGATGACGTCAGCGTGTTAATCTTTTTTTTTTTTATAAATTAACTATCCCATGGAAAACTAAAATATACAACGTTTCTTAATAATATGGTCTATATTTTAAGAAAACAATACAAAAACTATGAGTCAGTAAATTTAAACGATGCCCATTCTTCAATATAAAGTAAGAAGTTTGAATTATAAAAATTAACCTTATTTCCATGACACAATACTCTATCTATCTTAAACGTGACCCTAATCCGCTGTGGTCTATCTCACCCAGCTTCAGATCCTGCAGGCTGGAGGAGTCGAGCGGCACGCTGTCGAGGTCCCTGGAGGACTCCTGGCCGGGACAGGTGGACGGCAGCACGAAGGTCAACTCGACGGCCGGAACCACCAGACCTACCACTATCGTTCTGTGAATAATGGAACCTTCATTCATTAAATGCAGCCAGTATTTAATTTAATTTTAGCGTTCATACATACAGATTTCATACAATCCTAAATTGTGTACAATGTAACTATATCGACGCCCGTCATCGAAATTGACGTAAGGGACATTTTGCTCAAAAATAACGTTGAATGCAGTTTTTTGAGCTCTTTCCAATGGTATAAGTAATTAATATCTTCGTAACTTTAAAAAAAAAGTCCCACACGAATATGTGTGACGTATCGGACAAAATTTAACTTGTCTTGTTTTTAAAAATTATATTGCTGTAAGGGACATAATCTTTTTTAACTGAAATCAATCAAAAACTTAGTGTTGCTCTTTATTTTCGTTTTTTCTTTAAGGTTCATTAGAAAGAAAAAAACAGAAAAAAAATAATTTCAACTAGAATAAAAACTCAGCCTAACAAATAAAAATGAATACTTTATTTTGCTGTGGTATAAAACTGTTTCTTATTGTGATTAAACAAAATTGTTTTATTGTAAGGTTTAAAATATAAAAACAATTACATATTAACGATTTATTCTTAATGAAATCAAATAATTTATTTTATTAATTAGGCACCTTTTTTGTTTGGTTTTTATGATATTCGTTACTATACCTATCAATATACGATAAAACACATCCGTTAATTTGAATTCACTTAACTGGATTTGTATAGCCTTACGTCATTAAAAACCATATGCAATAAAACAGGTCCTAGGTAATACTGTCATTAAATGTACAACTAATGTTACCTATATTTATTGTAATTGTTATGCATGGAATAAACAAAGCTTTATGGGGGCTTCTTATAAAGACGTCACGATAATCGGTAGCCAAGGAAGGTTTAAGTGGTCCAAGGAAGTGGCTCACCCCTCGTCAGCATCAGGCTGCCGAGCGGCATCATGCGCCAGCCACGCCACCATCTCCGATATCCGCTCCAGCTGCCGCATGAGGAACAGCATCTGGTAGTGGTTGAGCTGGAGCCCGGCCAGGCCGCAGGTGCGCCCCACCACGAATATCTTGGAGAAGTCCTCCTCGAAACATACCTAGGAACAAACTCAGTTAAATAGCGAACCTATTATTTGGCAATTTTAATTAATTAGTTATAGTTTAAGTTTAAGTTGGCAGTGGCAGCCAGCTGTCATCGGTACGAGCACGGCGACTGCGCAGGGGCTACAGGCTCGGTGGAGGTTACCCAGGCTGCGAGCGGCGTGGCGTCCAGCAGCGGCGCGGGCTTGTAGTTGGTGGCGCGCGCGCCGCAGCAGTCGGCCCACAGCGGCTCGGCGCGCGCGCACCACACGCCGCGGCACTCGCGCCACAGCAGCGCCGGCGCCGCCGCCGAGCCGCGCTCTATGTCGTCCAGGCCTGCCGGGGGACACGACTAATGCTTGCTACGGACCTATACGGACTATGTCGATACTTCGGGGTAGAAAAGGCGTAAACACCAAAATCGTAACTTTACTGAAGAAGTAAAAAACGTAACATAAAGTTTTCGAACATTTGTTTAAGGATGAACTTTACCGGCGAGAACTTAAACTTCAACTTTTTCAAATATTTTAAGTTAGGCTGGACATACGCCCCAAAAACTGATAAAAATTGGTGCTTACGCCCTTCATCAGAAATTGAATTGAAAATGTGACGAACTAAATTATTTTACGAGATCAACACTAATTTTGGTCCTAAAAGCCAATGCTGTTACTTAAAATAAGTGGTAAAGACTATGGTTAGTGCCCATTTATGAGTTTTGGACGCATAATAATATAAGTGAATGTGTGTAATTTTAAGTAGTAATTTATCAAACAATTTAAGCACAGTACTCAAAAAATACTATAAGTCATGAGACAGACGACTTCTTTTTATAAATTTGTTTAAGCGTGGGATTGTGAAACGATTTTCACAATCCCACGCTTTACAGGTATTTCTTGTAATTAAGTTTATAAATAAAAAAGAGCTATCTAACTAAAGTAAACAAACAATAGTAACACTACGAGTGGACTAGTCACATGGCACGCAGTACCTTTCAATTACTATTTAGAAGTGTGGAAACTTGAATAACTAGTATCGATCTTGCTCAAATGTATGTATTTTAGAAACTTGTTATATTAGATTGTATATTAGAGTGAGCGCTCATGTTGTCTTCTACATTTTCATTAAAAAAAAACTTTTTTCAACTGTAATAGTCGTATATTTGTTGGTAAAGTTAAATATGTTCGTGAAAGGAAACTGAAGATTACGCTGGCTTTTACGACCAAGTATTGTTGATACGACGGTGATAATCCGGACTAAATAGAATGGTATGAGGAAATTGTCGTATACGTCACTTTTTTAGAATGTGTTTTAGGATCAATAACAATCTGGGCAGTAAAAACCATTTTAGGGAATATTATACATATATTAATAATAATAATAAATTACATAATATTAAACATGAAATACACGGATCAATAGAGCGTAAAAACCTGCACAGAACTGCATCATTGAGTCATTTTGGCCAAAAATGGCCATACGCCATTTATACCCCTAGGTAGCGATATTTTCTGTACGGACCTCGCATGAAACTTGTCATTTCACACACAAATCTTAGCTTGTGATTATTGAACGCGATTACAATCACCGGTCGATGGCCCGCGTAGACGGAGAAAGCTACAGACGGCTGGTATCGGTAGTTCATTTCCCACAGGAAGGATAAGAATATCCCAACAGCGAAAGAATTTTTCAAATCGCATCAGTAGTTTCGGAGCCTGTTCAATGCATGTAAAGCGAAAATTTCCACCTATTAAAATGTTACATAATTATTAATTATACATTTAACATAGTGTAAAAACAACATACTTACAGTCGGCATGCAGTATGAACTGTTCGTTGATGGGATCGATGTCGTCTTCCGAGCACGGGAACTGTCCCCGCGGCGGCGCCGAGCGACGCAGCGCGGCGATGATGGCAGCCAGGTCGGCCCGGGTCCCGGCCGTGTCTGCAACCCATACGGTCTTACCACGAAACATTTAAACCAGAGTTGAACAGATGAGTCTAAATATTTTCTCCACAAATCGACATTTACAAGTTAAATAATTAGGAATGCCAGGATTGAGTAAACGCATGTGATAGACGTCGATTTTGTCGAACGAAATTTCAGAAACATCTGTTTAACACTGGTCTAAACTTTTGTGGTAGGACGGATCCAGTTTCTTCTATACTCGGTTACCGTACCCCTTGTTAATTTCGATCAACCAATTAGTGTATCGCTGTCTTTGTCATTTGCTTAGCGCGAGATAGAGACAACGATATACTTATAGGTTGGTCAAAGTTATCAGTGTAGTGATTTCACTGACTTTTCTCACAATTTCTAGAAAAAGATCGCTCTACATATTTGCAGTATTGCACTGCTCACATGAGTAGGGTGAGACGCGAGTTCAGTAGTAGCGGATATAGGTTGTAGTAATGATGAAGTAACACAGTGATTAAATTCAAATATGAAACAGCGGAAAACTCACTAGCGCGAGGCGATTCCCTGACATTAGTGAACGTGGCCCGAGCGGTGCAGATCTGAAGCTCCTTCGGTCGATCCCGTTGCTGCGACACATGTTCCGGACCCGCCTCTAACACTATCTGCAGACAAATGGAAAGTTTCGCTGTGAATAACCTTCATCATATGGGATACAAGATAGGCACTTTTCAAATTAATGAACTAAAATTTCGTCATCCCGTTCTAAGCGGCAATGGCCATCACTAAACTCTTACAAAATGTAGTGTAAAATGCTGATTCTATGCACAAAATCTTTCAACCAAAACAAGTAAATTTAGTGCACAGTTGTTGAAACATTGACAAGAAAAAGGGTCTAAACGTCCTAGCGCTGGGGTACAAGCGTGTAAAAGCGTTTTTATTGCCCCGCGGAGCGCCGACGCACTGAACTGTGACGTCACGACACACTAGAGTCGCTGATTCGCACCTTGGGCATGATGGCTTCCATCCTGACGTCCATGTAGGGCGGCGCGTCCCCCTCCCCCTCCCCCCGCCCCCGCCCCTGCCCCTGCCGCAGCGCCCGCGCCACGTGCGGCAGGAAGGCGCCGAGCCACACTATACTTGCGACGTCTACAGATATCCTCACCGGGCTCAGTTGCACGTAGAGTTTCGGCGGAGGCACTGGAAACGAGAAGATTCATTGCGATATATGATATACTAGCTGCGCCCCGCGGTTTCACCCGCGTTTGGATAATATACGATATATCTATATGAATTATTATTGTAGCCTATGTGCTATTCTGATATGTAAGCTATATTGTTGTGAAGTTTTATCGAAATCCATTCGGTAGTTTTTGCGTGAAAGAGCATACAAACATACATTCTCCAAACTTTCGCGTTTATAATATTAGTAGGAAGTGGGATTAGTACGTATAGAGAACAATTTCAAACCAAAAATCTATCAAAAGCCAGAGCTCAAATTTATCTTTGTCTTCATCGGTATATCCAATTTTTTTGGCCATGACCTTACTTCTACGTATTAGAAAATAATCTTCTAGCATTAACCACCCAAGTTACGTAGGTAAGTAAAATTAAGGTAGGCGGACGATTTTTCATGCGTCGTGCATTGAGTCGGGTGTCAGTGTGTCCCTCCTACTTACTCTGTGGCGATACCGCATATACCCCGTTTACATTCCGCCCCTGCTCCCGCCCCTCCCGCTGCCAGTAACTATTCCCTCAAGAGCAGTGTGTATTCACATTCACCTCGCTTTCACTTTCGTCGAGGAACAGTGGCGGGCACGTTAGAAGTACCATGTTTACACTGTCGTCCTGTACCCATGGTATGAGTTTTTACTAGCTCGACATAGCACGCGTCAACTAGCTCTTTCTATGAAGACTTTTCGTTCACAAACGCGCCGGTAGGGGCGCTGTACAGGATTTTCATTCGAAAGCGCTTGTTGACGCGTACTCTGTCGAGCTAGTAAAACTTCATACCAGGAACCGTATTAATAAATGGACCTCAATAGCGCTACCAAGTGCGCTATCAGCTGATCCACACTCAAAATGTAATCTACATCTTGAAATCGTTGGTATTTAATAAATGGATATTGAGATGTAGCACCGGCTACTAGATACTGTCTGTATGTGTCAATTGTGTCATAATTGGACAGCACTTAACCGCTGAGTCATTGATTAATTTGCCAGATATCATGTGAGTTTCTGTTCCTAATCTACAACTTAAGATGTTTATATAAAACTAGAAGCACCTCGCGGTTTCACCCGCGTTAACTACTATTCCGCGGGAACCATTAATTTTTACGGGATAAAAGGTAAGGTATACAGTATACAGTGAAAGAATTTTTCAAATCGGTTCAGTAGTCATTACAACCAAACAAACAAAGTTTTCCCCTTTATAATATTAGTGTAGATAGAACGAAAGAGCAAGTACACACTGAAGTACACACTCTCCGAGCTAAGTTAGAGTTATGGGCCCCTAGGTGGTAGTACCTGGGAAGCTGACGTCCCCGGGGTAGTAGAAGAAGGTGAGCTCCGCGTGCAGCAAGCCCGCGTCGCCGGGCAGCGTGGCCTTCTCCGCGCTCACCAGCGGCCGCGGCGCCTCGCGGGACTTGCAGCCCGTCGACACCTGCAGGGGGGAAGGGGGGGATGCATTATACATACACAGCAATTAGCAACAAATGCACCCTAAAAAACACAATAAAATAGATATTTACGGGGGCTCCCATACAACATATGATTTTTTTGTTCGTTTTTACTCCATTCTCATAACGGCAACAGGTACACGCTTGAAATATTCACAGAATATTGAATTATACTATACACTTCAAAAATAAATAATTAAATAAAATAAAACAAATATTTTAGTTGTTCCCATACAGCAAACGTAATGTTTTATTACTGTTTTTATAAATAATGGCACGGAACCCTTCGTGAGCGAGTCGGACTCGCACTTTCCCGGTTTTTTCATAAACTATTACGTTTGTTTTCTTTCTTCATTTTTTTAAACGTAGCCCCATACTAGGATTGCTCCTATCTCGTGGGTACCGCTTACAGACATAATTTCACATACACATCACACCCACACCAGAAACAAACATTTGTGGATCGCACAAATATTTGTTCCAGGCGGGAATCAAACCAGCGACACCAAGCGCAGCAGTCCGATTGCTCAGCCACTACGCCAAACGTGCCGTCGCATGTGACATGTGCATCATAAAGTGCCGTACCTTGTACACGGTGAAGTCGTCTATCCTGAGCACCAGGCACGTGGTCATCAGCTTCCCCAGCTGCTGCAGTATCCGCGTCCGAGTCGGAGACGCTGCCAAGTATACAAATGACACTAACTTACAATGACATTTGACAGCTCCAAAATTGTTGCCGTCACTTTCGAACCATATGATAATGGAAGGGATGGCAATAATTTTGTTTGGAGTCTTTTATTGATTTAAAAGGTCACCAATTTCACATCTTTACATTCGTTTTTGAACGACCACTAATCGATGGTCTTCCAAAACCCATTTGTTCAAGAACAATAAGCAGGCTCCTATTTGTGAACTGCGTTATAATTTCCCGCCAAATTGGAACTTGACATACGTATACAATAAAAGGTACGTACCTTGCGAGGGGGAGGGCGAGGGGGCGGGGGTGGGGGCGGCACCAGGGGGCGGCGCAGGCGGGTGGGCCGTGCCGTTAGACACGGTCTCCGTCGGCTTTTCGCACTGCGCAGTCTGGAATAGCATCGTCAGCATTACATACCAACAAGAAAGAAGAACGAATAAAGGGCATTTTCCAAGAACGAGAAGAAAAAACAACGCAGATAATACATCCCACTAATATTATCTAACTGACGCGACAGACGTTCTCCTATAAATCGGATAAATTTAATACACGGTATTTAGGTGCAGCTCCAATCATTCGTGCGACATTTTAAAACGACAAGATTGGTTTTGTTTCTGCAGCCAAGCAAAAAATTTGTGCACACGCCGACAAAGACAAAACATCAACCTACTTACAACTGATATGGCTTACCGATGTACCTGCGCAGAAAATGAATTTTCAAAGCGCGGAAAATGCTATTGACCGCTATTGGTCGGCAGCCGCCGCCATCTTAGCGAGCTTAGAGTGAGATGGAACTAACAGCTGCAGTGTATTATGAACCTTATAATAGTGATCTTAGGTTGATTGTAAGTTTTAAGCATTCTTTCGTTAATATTCGGACCATACTTTATTTTCTGCGCGAACGAAGATTCACGACGCGCCTTATAAGTTGGGTACTAGTGTACTCCTTTGTCTATCTGTATAAACTTGTCACTTTCTTCCCCGGATCTTGAGTTAAATGTCATATCTGTTGGATGATCCGAGTTCCCGCTATACCTTATTGGGTGTGGGGAGCGGCCTCGGGTCCAGGCACTCGAGCAGCGTCCCGCAGAACGTGGACAGCGACTGCGACAGCCACTGGCTGTGCGGCGTCGCTGCTTCCCTGCAACGGTCACATACGGTAAACCATCCTACTAATATTATAAACGCGAAAGTTTGTGAGTATGGATGGATGGATGGATGTTTGTTACTCTTTCACGCAAAAACTACTGAATGGATTTTGATGAAACTTCACAATAATATAGCTTACATATCAGAATAACACATAGGCTACAATTCATAAAGACATATTATTGTATATTATCCAAACGCGGGTGAAACCGCGGGGAGCAGCTAGTACAATAATAACGCAGATAAGGATAGTTCCATGCGTAGTTTCACTCAAAAGTGAAGTCACTTTTTTGTCAATGTGTGCGTGAGTGCCATGTTATTATCTTCTCCAAAACGGACACAGGCGCGATGAAAGTCACACGCGTGTGGGTATTTAGTCCAAAAGCAGGGAAAATGAATAAATATTTACCTTAAAAGCTTTGATTTCGAACCATAGCGAGTCAAAGTCCGAACTAGGCCCAAAAAGTCTAGGTAAAAATGGCTTCACGGCGCTAACGAGTACTTGAGACTTAGTTCTATGCGTTATTATTTATTTGCAAACACTATTTATACAAACAGTACAAGCGGCTTCTCTGCAACGGTAACATACTGCCTAGGGGCATCTCACTAAACAACCGCACAGATAAGTAAACTCTTTATTCAAATAGTACAGAACAAAGAAAACTTAATAAAAGTCGATCACTTTAGGTAATTTTCGAATAACGACCTCTAATCATAGGAGGATTTCTTTTCGCACTAAAAAAATAGAATATTAGTGGTTCTGTAGTAACAGTAGACCTCGCGATCAGAGCTTAACCATCATGGTGATATCATGGTATCCCCCCTTTTTTGCCGTCGTTTTCCCCCAACTTTATTTTTTTTATTTCACTTCAACTGGTTCAGAATTCAATACATAAGATTTCCACTAAATATCATCTCTAATCCAATAAATGACGCTACAGCAATCTTCCTCCGTTTTGCCCCATTTGCCCGTATCAAAAATCGCTCTCGACAAAGAAAGCAATAAAAATCAAACAACCTGTATACCAAATCTTGTAAAAATCGGTTGAGAAATGCGACCTGTAGCCCGGAACGAATATACCTACACCCGGACAAAAGCGAAAACGGCCAGTTAAAATGGAGACCTTCGGTCACTTACGGCCGAAATTAATAATCAATCCAATCCAAATTTTGCTATCTGGGATTGATATCACATTCCATTTTTAGGGTCAAACGTGCCAATGACCGATCCGTGGATCGGTTTATGAAGGCACGCAGGTTGGAAATCGATCGAAAGATAGGTAGCAATCCAAGATCGATTTCAATCTTGGATAGGAGATACAATATCAATTTCGGCTGTAAGTTCCCTCGGTCAATTATATTTAAACATTTCTTATTATTATCTCTTCTTTTAGGATACAACAATGTTTCTTATATCTTAGATCCTTCCTTACCTGTACCCCCTCCAATGGCGGCGGTCGTCAGACGCCTTGTGGTAGGGGAACACATCGGCCTGCATGCTGACTAACGTCACTTGTAAAGCGCCTCCGTTGGACAGGGACGGCTTTTCGGAACGCCCCACTGGAATCAAACGTTATTACGTTCAATTTGAAATTCTACAGTGGAATACTTAAGGTCGCTTTTGCTGTCAGACGACTTTTCTATTATAAGCTCTTTACTTCCACCATTATCCACCCAAATTCCAGAACGACCTAGCAAAATTCACTGTCATCCATCAACGTAATATCTATATAGAATAACTATCGTTGTCTCTATCTGGCAATACACAAATGACAAGGATGGCAATAGAATAGTTGGCAGACGTTTCAGGAGCCCCGGCACTCACGGCCCGGATCGTCGCACAGATGCAGGTCCACCCTGGGCGCCAGCAGGTGGTACGAGGTCTCCCGCACGTCATGCTTGGCGAACATCCGCGCGAGGATGTCCCGGTCCCCGCCCGGCGCCGCGCGCCCCGCCGCCGGCTCCACGGGCTCCGAGATCTGGAACAAGGGGGCTACTGTTAGCGGATCCGCGCCATCTGGATCCATCTAGAACGTGGGGTCCACTGTTAACGGATCCGCGCCACCTGGATCTATCTAGAACGTGGGGGCCACTGTTAGCGGATTCGCGCCACCTGGATCCATCTAAAATGTGGGGTACACTGTTAACGGATCCGCGCCACCTGGATCCATCTAGAACGTGGGGTCCACTGTTAACGGATCCAAGCAAACTGGATCCATCTAGAACGTGGGATCCACTGTTAGCGGATCCGTGCCACCTGGATCCAATGTGGAGCGTCCGGTGTGCACCTGGCTATTGCCCTGTGTTTCAGAGTAAGTAAAAAAAATGGTACAACGTCATGTGATGGAACAGTGACTACTAACTGATTGAGTCAGCGAATGCAGTTAAATGTATGAAATATACCCTGAACGTCTCTGAATAAGAAGTCTCTTTTTCAGCTACTTTCAAGTTTAACATAATTGGTTACCTGTTTCTAAGAACTTTATAAATACGAGGACCATGGCACAAACACTCAAACTCATACCGTACCACAAAATCGACGTGTATCACTCGCGTTTTCTTACTAAATAATGGCATTCCTAATTATTTTACTTGTGAATTCGTTGTGTTAGAAAAAGCGAGAGTTAACCGTTAAAGCGTCGATTTGTGGAGAAAACATTTAGACACATCCGTTGAACTCTGATTTAAATCATTTGTGGTGAGACGGATAAGTGTTTTTGAACTCACTTTTTGCAGTCGGTTTATCACACAATTTCAATGGAAACCATAATAATTTCGGTTTTGTTTAGATTGTTTACCTTCCTGAGCGCCTTGGCGCGCGTGGCGGCGGCGGTGGCGCGGCGCACCGGCTGCGCCAGCGCCGCGGCGCAGGCCAGCGCGGCGCGCAGCTGTCCGTCCGTCAGCGCCCACGCCACCGGCTCGGGGCAGATGGCCAGCCGGGACCCCACCACGGCGCAGTCTGGAACCACGACTCGACTCTCCAGTCACGACAATACTGACAGTATAGGCAATCATATAGTTAGATATCACCATACATTAAAATAACGATGCTAGGCTTACCCCAGTTTCTGAAACGTCAGTCAGCGTTGACGACAGATTAATTCTATTGCCATCCTTGTCATTTGTTTATAGTCAGATAGAGGCCACGATAGTTTTAATCTACTGTCAACGCCAACAAACGTTCTAGAAACCGGGGGTTAACCTTAGACCAACGGGGAAAACTTGAAGACTATAAAAACTTTATAACATACCAGATTTGACAAGCATAATATATACCCAAAGAATAACAAAAAACCCCTTGGGGACACTCACTCGAATTGCCAACAGTGAAGAGTACAAGCAATCCAAGACTCCTTATTCTCACAAGCCTCTGACGCGCTTACGACTGCAATAGATCGATAACAACCGAGACTGACGGCTTAACGAGCGATAGATCCGCGCATAACTTACGAAATGTGGACATGTGTCGCACAGTCTGGTGAAACTGCGGTCGAATGCTTGCATAGTCGTAATAAACTTAAACGGTCCTTACCACAAAAGATTTAAACCAGAGTTGAACAGATGAGCCTAAATATCTTAACCACGTCCAACCCTCGCTTTTTCTAACTCAATCACAAATTCACAAGTAAAATAATCAGGAACGCCAGGATTTGGTAAGAAAACGCGAGTGATAGACGTCGATTTTGTCAAACGAAATTTTAGAAACATCTGTTTAACTCTGGTCTAAGCTTTTGTGGTAAGACGGTAGAAGTTCCAGCCCCTGACGGTCCGTTTACCTGATAGCCTCTTCTTGATGACTATACGGCAGTGCGTGTTGCCCAATAGTAGCCGCAGCGGCGGCAGCGTCGCGTTGGCGGCGCCGTGAGCCTTCGCCTCTATCCTGGCGCTTTGCCATTCTAATTCCTATAATAACAATAGAATAGAATCGAAAATACTTTATTGCACACCAGTAACACTTTTAGAATACACAAGGTATTACAGAAGGAGCTTTATCTTGATCTAAAGTACAATGGGCGGACTTATCGCTAAGAGCGATCTCTCCATCCAAAGGTTGACTACCTTTGGATGGAGAGAAATAATGGTCAGAGGTTGGCGGTGTAAATAAATGATAATTATAAACTGAAATACAGAATGAGTATTAAATACAAATACCTATGTAGTTTATTAAATACAAATACCAATATCATTTACTTAATAATTATTTCTTCCTTTCTTTCTCTCTTTTAATGAACACCTAATCTTTTAGATCCACCAAAAGTGACATTGCGGTCGCTTGTGACGTTTTAACAGTGTGCCTAGTGCGAGTTTTGTCAATTTATTTACGCGCTCGGTCCGTTTGGCGTAAACTTGAAATTGTATGGAATAAGAGCAGCGCCAGTGACTGACTGACTGACGCTAGATGGCACTGCTATTATTCCATACAATTTCAAGTTTACGCCAAACGGACCGAGCGCGTAAATAAATTGTCAAAACTCGCACTAGGCACACTGTTAGTAAGACACTCGATCGGTAACTAGGTAGGCGTCTAAACGTGTAAGCCAATTATTTTTAATCTTTCTTTTTATGGAGCGTTATTTTGACCACATATAACAAAGGTCTAAGGATCATAATATTGACTTTACCAGATATCGCAGTAGATATTACAATAGATATATAGATAGATTATATAGATAGTACAGTAGATATACAAATTGCACAATCCAGTGGAACTGTCGCCCAACCATAGATCTATATTATATCGATCCTACGCAAAAGGTTAGTTTGTAACAATGTATCGTTGATGTCAATATGTAGCGGTCCTAAGCTTCGATAAATAATATACTAGATGCATCCAAACACAGCCAAAAAAGGCATAGCAAAAGTGTTGTAACATCATAGAAAAAAATATATAATCAACCTTATTTCCGTCCGTTATGGTTTACTTTCGACTAATGCAAATAAGACCACCATTTTAATTGTGCTCTTATTTCATTGGCCGTTTTTAAGGACGTTACCTTATCTAGTACATTATTTACCGAAGGTTCAAATCAACGTTTACTCGCGATTCCCTCTGACGTGGTATCGCCGAGGTTCAGTAGCTTGGTTATGATTAAATTTTATTCTAAGCTTCGTATTAGTTTACCTTAAAAATAAGTAGCTGTCCAGTGTCAGGCGATTTGATCCTAGTCAGTCTTAGATCTCCCTTCCGTCCCTCGGGCGTTCTCGACTCCACCGTAACTCTTGAAATCTGCAGCAGAGATGGGTAACTCGGGTAA
Source organism: Hylaea fasciaria (assembly GCA_905147375.1). Taxonomy (NCBI): domain Eukaryota; kingdom Metazoa; phylum Arthropoda; class Insecta; order Lepidoptera; family Geometridae; genus Hylaea; species Hylaea fasciaria. The sequence goes on along the minus strand of LR990211.1, from coordinate 7,394,006 downwards.
GAGAAGGTTCATCTGACTTCTAGCCCTTTTCGAGAAGTTTCTACAAGTTGAGAGTTAGGTTCATTGTAGGGTTTTTTTTTTGTTTTATTTATGGCTTCGCATGGTTTGTGCATATATCCAGTGTCAAGTATTTTGTTATATAAGTATTTCTTAATTTCATATTAAGAAAGTCACAGCAATCGTGGTCAAGTAGTCAAGTCAATTATTTACATCGTCAAAGTCACTATTCTGAAACTTCCTGGGAGTTTTGGAAAAAATGCGAAATGACACGTTTTTTGAGTTTATATCATTCGCCTACACTCGTGCACGTTAACGAACACTTAATGATTAATATTCCACCAATATTACACATTAACACTCGAAGAAACACAAGTTTGAGAAAATAATATAAAGCCAACAATGTCTCACTATCGGATTCCCGCCAAAACTCCCATTGTAGGGTTAGCATGTAGCATCTGGACTCTTAGACTAGTGGGGGTAATGGCGGTTTATTGACAGATGTTTGTTGAATGCTTCGTTTCGTGCTTAGAGGTGGAATGTTGGACTTGGCGGAATTAAATTGTGTATACTTGATTGAAATGTATATGATAAAAAACCAGCCAAGTGCGAGTCGGACTCGCGCGCGAAGGGTTCCGCACTACTAGCCATAAAAACGGCAAAAAACACGTTTGTTGTATGGGAGCCCTCTGAAATATTTATTTTATTCTGTTACTTAATAATATTTCTTATTATTTGCTGTTATAGCGGCAACAGAAATACATCATCTGTGAAAATTTTAACTGTCTTACTATCACGTTTCATGAGGTACCACCTGGATACAGACGGACGGCCACACAGACAGATGGACGGACAACGAAGCCTTAGTAATAGGTACGTATAGTAGTACCCAACTGATATGGCTTACCGATGTACCAGCGCAGAAGATGAATTTTCAAAGCGCGGGAAATGTTATTGACCGCTATTGGTCGGCAGCCGCCGCCATCTTAGCGAGCTTAGAGTGAGATGGAACTAACAGCTGCAGTGTATTATGAACCTTATAATAGTGATCTTAGGTTGATTGTAAGTTTTAAGCATTCTTTCGTTAATCTTCGGACCATACTTTCTTTTCTGCGCGAACGAAGATTCACGACGCGCCTTATAAGTTGGGTACTAGTATACCCCTTTGAGTATGGAACCTTAAAAAAACGTTATGTTGTTCAGTAGTTATTTTCCCTCTCTGAATAGAAGCCCCACATTACCTGAACACTGCTTGTGAAAGCGTCACAGTTGAAGTCTATTTGGACATGGTTCACAGCCACTGAGATTCCATCTATCACCTGAAATATAGAAAATATGTGTTTTAGCATTTCTTGTATCCTCTCCGCAGCGTTTTATGGTATTATTAGCCTTTATCGTAAATTTTTGTGTATATCTCTCCACTGAGTTCGCTGTGGACATGCAATCTAATACGTCGTAGATAGTAAGGGTCTGTTCTTAGACCGGCTCCGGGAGGAGAGCAAATTTTTTGTCCCTTTTAAAATAGAGTTAAATACCTTATCGCAATGATTAAAAACTCAGCTCTAAACGTGACAAAAATCAAATACATTTTCTTATTGTAAAAAGGCTATAAAATCTCACTTTTACAACTCAAACAACTAAATCTCATTAGCAACGAGAACCATAAAACAAAATGTAATAAATTAAATTAAAGAGTAATTGATTATTCTCGTAGTTTGAGTTTGAAAAAGGATGTTTCCCTAGACATTATAATATAGACGTTTCCCACTCCGAGCCGGTCTGTGTGAACGCACCCTAACGGCGACTGGTGGAGACATGCCCTTAGTACCTTGTGTATATAGCTATATTTCCCCGGTATCGGCATCGCGCCGGCCGCGGTAGGGTTCACGACTCGCGGCTCGGAGCATACTTCTAGCGCTATATGCACCTCGTCCAGATTCTGTGAACAAACATTTATAATAATAACAATAATGTTTATAAATCACACAGTTCACAAATAAACATTAGTTGTGTTATGTACTAACTGGCTAACTACGCGGTGGTAGCCTAATGGGCGAATGTGCGTTTGCCAAAACGGAGGCGGCTAGTTCAAATCCCAGTGCGGGCACGTACCAATTTGTTTCTTGTAAACATAATATGTACGTAATTATCATTCGCTTTTCGGTGAAGGAAAACATCTGCGAGGAAACCAACATGCCCGAGAATATTTCGGAGGCATGTTATCCACCAATCCGGACTAGGCCCCCGTGGTGGATTATGGCCTAACCCCGCGAAGGTGAGGGGAGGCCTTTGCTCAGCAGTGGGACAGTTACAAGCTGAATTATGATTATTACTATTATTAATATTTAACTACTTATGGAGTGTAAGAAAAGTGGCAAGTGCGTTTTAATAAATTTAAGTCATTTTAAAAACATCGTCTAATGAGATCGTGACATTTGTGCTTCGGTTTTTTTTTCATCGCATCGACCTCGTTACCCAGTTGGATATAAACGATAAGCGACCAATATCAAAGTAATTTAGGGCGTCTGATTATATTATAATTTCTGACGACGCGTTTCGCGTAGTGGCTGAGCAATCGGACTGTTGCGCTTGATGTCGCGGGTTCGATCCCGTCCGGAACAAATATCTGTGTGATCCACAATTTAATATTTGTTTCTGGTCTGAGTGTTGTGTATGTGAAATTATATGTCTGTAAGCGGTACCCACGATACAGGAGAAATCGTAATGTGGGGCTACGTTAAAGACAAAAAAAGGAAATATTTAAGTCGCGTTCAAATCTTCTCTAGGTATCTGATATTGAATAAGCAAATATTTTGAGTTCCTTATTTAACCAAATAGCGCTTTAAACTCTGATATAACTACTTATCAGGACAGATAAGCCGTGTTACTCATTAGAGGAGGTAAATGCATTCTCGTAGATGTACCTGGCTGATAAATAATAACGCTATAATAATTGTTTGAAGACAGATTTTGTTGAAAGAATCGCAGATGTGTTTGGAAGATATGCCTTGCGGTAAAAGACCGATCATATATAAAAGAAACAAGGCAGTAACCATTCTTATTTGGTTTTATTTCAACTAATTTTTATATGCAATGTTAGAGGAGGGGCTAGAAAGTGTACTTATAATGCGTACAGTTACTTATCCCCTATTTTTAATAAGACAAAGTCAAAGTCAAATAATTTATTGTAAATAGGCAATAAAATCTCACTTTTACAAGTCAAACACTTCAATCTAATAAACAAATTAAACCACAAAAGAAAACACTCTATAATTAATTGATTATGGTTTGAGTTTGAAAAAGGACGTTTCCCTTTCAAGCACTAGTCCAGGATTGAATCTCGGACAGGAAAAGGAAACTCCGTTGACTCTACCAGTTCTTTCATTGTACAAAGCAACGAGACACTAATCCGATCACCTCATAGTAATTGCTACGTCTGCCTATAGAGCTGCAGTGCCAACTAGAACCACGCACTGCAAAAATTTTACGGCGCTGCACAGAGATGCCTAATAATGTATCATAAAAAATTCCTTTACTCATATCCTGAATTAGTAGACACCTACTGCATTACCTATTCCGCATCTCCATCCACTATGTATTTACGTACCTTTCGTAATTAAGATTAATCTCTGACGTTGCTGTGTTCACTCAACCATGCCTCGATGTCAGATGAATATTCAAGATTTACAAACAAGCGTAAAGCAATTAACTTGAAGATCAGAAGATGAGGTCAAGGCAAGGGTAGCAAATGCGCAGATATTTAAGTCGGCAACATAGCTAGCTATTAGCAGACTAACGGCCGAAATTAATAATCAATCCAATCCAAATTTTGCTACCTGGGATTGATATCACAATCCATTTTTAGGGTCAAACGTGCCAATAACCGATCCGTGGATTGGTTTATAAAGGCACGCAGGTTGGAAATCGATCGAACGATAGGCAGCAATCCAAGATCGATTTCAATCTTGGATAGGAGATACAATATTAATGTCGGCTGTAAGTATACTTAGTTAAAAAAGTTGCAGGCAACCGGTGGATGCAAGTGGCAAATTGTCGTTCGGTGTGGCGGTCTAAGGAGGAGGCCTATGTTCAGCAGTGGACATCTTCAGACTTATGATGATGAATATATTAACCAGCTAAAAACGGGTCTAATTCGCGCACAAACAAATATCAAAATATATAATTTTGACACCTCGACGTTTCGGCCGAGTTACATCGACCGTGGTCACGAGAATATATATTTTGATATTTGTTTGTGCGCGAATTAGACCAGTTTTTAGCTAGTTAATATGTTTTCTGTTCGCGAAAGTTTAAGAACTTATGATGATGATGATGATGACCCAAGTTGCTATTCATGAATATGTGGTAGTATTATAAATTCGTGCTAGATTATAGCCTAATACTCCTCGAACATGAAGAGAGGTGCTCAGTCTCAGTATGCACTGATGTGGGTTGCGATGATTAGTATAAATTCATTGGCACACTATATACCAAGATCCATCTATGAAAACAAAAACAAATGTGTATGTATATACGAGTATTGTATGCATATTGCATGTACATTTTAGTCACGTACAGAACAACATCGCGTGCACCTCGAACGCAATGGTAACGATGTCTAGGCTAGACAAGGCACCTTTTTTAGTATGTATTTGTTTATTTAGTCTGATGTCGTCTCGCATTTTAATGACGCTTCAGGAAAATACCAGCACTTTGGCAGAACATGTGTGTTTTGCAGACACATGTTCTGCCAAAGTGCTCCAGAATCAGATCAGTGGAGTATCTTAATTCTAGGGTGATTTATAACTGCTTGGCTTTTTGAGATTATTCAAGTTTGTCTTATCTTCAATACGGCACCGTATCCTACTATCCTAACATCATACTAATATTATAAACGCGAAAGTTTGTGAGTATGTATGTTTGTTGCTCTTTCACACAAAAACTACTGAATGAATTTTGATGAAACTTCACAATAATATAGCTTACATATTAGAATAACACAAAGGCTACAATTCATAATGATATACCGTATATTATCCAAACGCGGGTGAAACTGAGGGGCGCAGCTAGTTTTATATTATTTGACAAATTGAAAGTTTAAATAACATACCTAGTTATTCTGTTTCTGTCTAGGTTGCTACAATACTTAGGCTATATCAAAACGAGTAGGTGGCTTGTGTACCGAGTATCGGTATCAGATATATGGGAACTTGAAATATCAGGTTAAATTACCAGTAAGTAGGTACCTACTGCTGTTTTAGAAGTATAGGTACTATAGGTATACTATACAAAGTACAAGGCACTTTGAATGAAAACGCGTAAGCGCCATTCCTATAATTATTAAAACAATACTTATTAAGAAAAATATCATACCAAAATTACCATGAATCACTCCGCCACGAGTCAAGTTTTAGGCCCTCTGTTATCGATGCGGGATACTCGTGCGGAAGTGTATAGGAAGGAAGGGCCCTTATGAAATACATAAGTATATTTTGGTCGAACGGTTTCGCTAAATAGCAAGAACGTGCCTCCATGATGTTGATAAAGCGCTGTGCAGTGTGCAGTGCGATTAGCATTATTAGCCGGTTGTTATGCCATGGAAGTATTTCTGAAGAATAACAATGAGTAAAACATTGCGTTCGACTTCGTTGTCCTTTCTTGAGTTGTTCTCCATAATCTCGACCATAGAGGAAATAAATACTACGTAAGAATCTCGTCTGACTAGGGATTTTCTAGCTTGATATATAGTACATATCAGAGAGAGAGTGACAGAGATATAAATGATAATAAAAGAGTATGCATATAAGTGAGAAAAACTAAACAATAATTGTGCGAGATTAATTTTTCCATTTATTATCTGTAATTAAATAACCTAGGGTCCGCACGCCTCGCAAGTCTTGTAAGGCGCAACCCCACTCCAAAATATTAGAAACTAGAAGCACCTCGCGGTTTCACCCGCGTTAACTACTATCCCGCGGGAATCATTAATTTTTACGGGATAAAAGGTAGCCTATGTCAGCCGGGGATAGCATAGCTTCCCAACAGTGAAATAATTTTTCAAATCGGTTCAGTAGTTTCGGTGCCTAGTCATTACAATCAAACAAACAAATTTTCCCTCTTTATAATACCTATTAGTGTAGATAATAAATAGTAGGTAACAACATAACAAAAGAGTAATGCATAACTTTTAGTGGTAGTAACTTAGCATCAAAGGGCGACAAAGAGAGTGACAAAATGTTAGATAACATTATGCATGAATTTTATAAAGTATTATCATAAAATCAACATACATATTATGAAAAGCGTCATAGTGGATAATATCGCACGAAGGCGCCATTTTATAGGGAAAACGACACAACTAAAAACGCATTTAAGGCGCTAATATAGGAGCGATTCATGTATTTTAGAAGATGAAAGTTACCTGGCCGGGCCGCGCGCCACGCTGGCTCCGCGCTCACGGCAAGTCGAAAACGCTAATTCATAATTATTATACTCTTACTAACGGCATCACGTGGCCTTAGCACAGATTACTAGATAGTTACTACGTAGGCTTTAGTCTGAAGCATTCAATTATTTCGACACTGTAATGACATGTCAGATTGGCCGAGCGGTCTGAGATGCTACGTTCCGTTCCTAAAGAATTATTACCGCCAGCATTACATAAATTATTACCTCCTTGACTATAATCCTACCAAATTTAGAATGCCGCACGAATTATTGGAGTCACACCTAAATAAGTTGTATTAAATTTATTTAGTGTTGGTCCCTTCTGGTATGCGCGTTTGTCAAGTCCATTTGATACAAGACATCCTTTTTAGTCCACTTCCATAATTTTCTTTTTGATATAAGTATATTTTGACAATGACAATGACGGAGTAAAAGATTTGTGCATTTAGCCAGTGTCAGGCATCCGTACTAAGATCATATAAATGCGAAACTGTGTGTGTGTTTGTTGGGTTTTTTTAGTTTTTGCCATCCTTTCACGTCTAAACGGCTGAATCAATCTTGACCAAGATTGGACCTATGAGATGGGTATAGGCTATTTTTCGTCAGAAAAAATAGGGATCTTAGAATCCAAATAAATAGGAGTTGAAATTTTATATGGGCAATTCATAATTTCTCAAGTAGGTGATCTGACACTTCATTATTTTAGGCTCTTGATAAAATATAAAGGTTAAGACTAAGGATAGGGAAAAGGAAAGGGACAGGGACAGGGATAGAGATACAAAGACTTCAATATTTATTTTCTAAACAGTTGCTTTTCATATACGGATGAAGTCGCGCGTAAAAGCTAGTTTCAGTAAAGTTTACTGAATCGTGGCTATGACTGTAAATTTACTTTACCACGAGGTTGTAAAAATATGGAATACTAGCTGTTTCCCGCGACTTCGTCTGCATTTAAATCGAATCCAGCTATAGTAAGAACACAATATGCGTGAACTTTGTATGCTATTGTAAATCAATCGGGCACGTCACGTCTCTGTCAATATCTCTATCTTCCTATTTCCTCATCGCTTTTTTCCCCAACTCCCAATATCTCATCTCCCATCCCTCATCCATCTCCGAGCTCCCATCTCCTCATCTCTCCAGCTGCTGCTCTCCATCTCCCCATCTCCCCAGGTCCTCATCTTTCCTTCTCCCATATACCTACCAAATTTCATTTTTCATTTTTGTTGTCTCTCTATACCTAATTTCATCGAGATCGGTCCAGCCGTTTAGCCATAAAAAGTAACAAACAAACAAACATACAAATAAACAGACAAACAGAGAAACAGTGTTACTTTCGAATTTACAGTATAATATTTGACAGTGACTAAATGCACAAATCGTGCGAAGCAAAAACATTGAAAAAACTGGCTCATAGCTGAGCAGAAAGAATACTGGAGGAGTTTTGGCGGGAATCCGATAGTGAGACGTTGTTGGTTTTGTATTATTAGCTCAAACTTGTGTTTCTTCGAGTGTTAATGTGTAATATTGGTGGAATATTAACCATTAAGTGTTCGTTAACGTGCACGAGTGTAGGCGAATGATATAAACTCAAAAAACGTGTCATTTCGCATTTTTTCCAAAACTCCCAAGAAGTTTCAGTAAAGCATCCACTACTTTACTGAATCATGACTGACGATGTAAATAATTGACTTGACTACTTGACCACGATTGCTATAACATTGCTGTGACTTTCTTAATGTGAAATTAAGAAATACTTAAAATAAAACACTTGACACTGGCTATATGCACGAACCGTGCGAGGCCATAACTAAAACAAAAAAAAAAAAAAAAAAGAATACTGGAAGTGTGCTAAAAATAAAACGTCAGAATATGCATCCGCCAGATCCGCCATTATGGAAAACGGAAGTTCACTACATCTTCATTTTAATATACAATCATAATCTGCTCCTTTGATTAACTCCAAACTATCATAAGAAATCCCAGTTTTATTTAAGTGAACAATCTAAAAACGCGTTTTTGCTGCTAATTTCAGTTACAGGTGGTGCAAGAATAGTCATATTAGCCATTATTCTTTACACACAATGGAGAATAAATACAAAGTAATAAAGGTTATAATAAAAGTTTAGTAATCGTCGAAGGAAGTCATTTACGGCAACTAAGTAAATAAACCAGTTGTATACCATGTAGAGATTCTGTTTGCTTTATTTTTTTGGAGAACAAACAGTAAATTCGACGAGAAAATTTTGAGGAACAGCGACATACGTCCTCTCTCTGAAACGCCGTAGCGGGTACTGAGCCGCCTAGTACGCGCTCAAACTGATCATATTCTCGTCGTTTTTATTAATTTAGAAGAACGGAATCGATTCAGTTCATTGGAAAATTCAAATTTCATTGTAAAATAAAATTGCCTTTTTTATGGTTCCAAAAAATATGATAGTTGTCGCTGAAAATGTTGAGCATTATGTGACGAAAGATTTTTTTCGGGTCCTTTCTCGTGAATTTTTTTCTCAAGATACTAGACAACTTTAGTCCAATATTATTGATTTATTAGCTAACTGAAACACTTGGCTATACACTGTATTTTTTCTGGCTTATAAATATTTGTAATTACAGCTTAACTTTTTGACAAAAAACCGCCCATTTTACGGAAGCTCGCTGCCTACAGGTCCTTAAACATTTTTTAATCACCCATAAAAGTTTATCAAAAAACTATGAACATAACAAAATGGATACAGCTTTATGATTAACAATGAAAAAATAGACCAAGACAAAACCTAGGTGCTGTCAGGTTTTTACACAATACCTAACAACGCAAACACAAATTATTAATACCAGTTGGTAAGTTCCAAGACGGGCTAAGATATGACCAAGGTCAGCTTTGATATCTAATAATACACATTGCTTTTTAACTAGACTAGATATACTTAGTCAGGTCATAAGTATTGTCACACAGTAAAAACTTTTCTTTTAGAATGCTGGCCACAAAAAAGTTTATTGAATTCGAATTTCGAATTGTTCATGAAAATAAAAATGTATACTTTTTAGAATTTTACTCATTTTTAAATATGGAGTGGACGCTTAAAGAAGACCGTGTTGCAGTTATTGCGTTGCATCGTTGCGGTTACGCGCCAATTCAAATTTTTGACATACTGAAAAATTTGAATATAACCAAGAGATTCGTTTATCGTACCATCAAACGATACAATGAAGACTCTAGTGTAGATGACAGGTCAAGAAGTGGTCGCCCTCGGTCTGTTAGGACTCCAGCAGTGATAAAAGCTGTGAAGGCGCGAATTCAAAGAAATCCCAAACGTAAGCAGAAACTGTTGGCCCTTCAGATGGGATTAAGCAGAACCACGGTGAAAAGGGTGTTAAATGAAGACTTAGGGCTTCGGGCATATCGAAGAAAAACAGGACATCATTTAAATGCTCGTTTAATGGACCTGAGACTGAAGAGATGCCGCGCTTTGTTGAAGCGGTACGCGGGAAAAAAATATCGGGAAATTCTTTTTTCGGATGAAAAAATGTTTACCGTAGAAGAGAGCTACAACAAACAAAATGATAAGGTGTACGCACACAGTAGTGAAGAAGCGAGCAACCGTATTCCGCGTGTCCAACGAGGTCATTTTCCATCCTCGCTCATGGTATGGTTGGGAGTGTCTTATTGGGGCTTAACAGAGGTACATTTTTGTGAGAAAGGTGTAAAAACGAATGCAGTTGTGTATCAAAATACAGTCCTGACGAACCTTGTGGAACCTGTTTCTCATACCATGTTTAATAACAGGCACTGGGTATTCCAACAAGATTCGGCGCCAGCTCATAGAGCGAAGAGCATACAAGACTGGCTGGCGGCGCGTGAAATCGACTTCATCCGGCACGAAGACTGGCCCTCCTCCAGTCCAGATTTGAATCCGCTAGATTACAAGATATGGCAACACTTGGAGGAAAAGGCGTGCTCAAAGCCTCAACCCAATTTGGAGTCACTCAAGACATCCTTGATTAAGGCAGCCGCCGATATTGACATGGACCTCGTTCGTGCTGCGATAGACGACTGGCCGCGCAGATTGAAGGCCTGTATTCAAAATCACGGAGGTCATTTTGAATAAACTTTAGTGTCATAAGAATCTATGTTTTGTTAAGTTCATTTTGGTATATAAATGGTTACATAATGAATAAACTTGTTTCAATTATTTTATATAAAACATGTGACAGAATTTATGACCTGACTAGGTATATACACTTATGTACCTAGTTTGTGAGTTTATTTTTTTGTTAGAGATAAGTTACTGATCTCTTCTGAAAACTCTTCTGCTATTAGAAAACTACATAGGCTGTTTCATTACATAGAACTAAGAGGACAATGGTCCCACAACAACCATATTTGTCAATTTTTTTTTTGTCAAAAAAACATCGCAAAAATCTCTATTTATTTAATTCAAAAGATATACACACACTGTGTATGTAGGTAAATTGTTTAAAAATGAACACTAACAAACTGTCCCTACTATTATATTAGGTTACTCATTAGGTAATCATTATAAATGAAATGTTTCCTCATTGATGAGAGTTAGTTTTCATTTCCTTTTAAATTTTATGAGGAAATGTTAAACAAATTCCTGTATTTATTTTTTGGCATTTATCGACCACAGATCAAACATTTGTAAACCACAGGTAGGTATTTTCAGAGTCTGTATATTTGTCGACCACAGTCCTAGTAGTTCATGACTCTTTAAAAACATGGAAACCTAGTTCAGGGTCAGGATCTTATATAAAGCAGACTGTGATGCATTATTGTTATTATCATAGTTGTAAAAGTACTGTAGCTCTGTTATAATAGAGTAGTAATTTGATGACTTACCAATACAATTGGCACAGTTTTCAGCTTGGTCCACTGTATCCTGAACGAAGCTCGGTTGCACCTGGCCGAAGTAAGGCGCAGCCATCCCGGAAGCTCTAGCAGGTCTGTCAGCAGCTCCTCGTTCAGAGTCAGGTCATGGAGCTCTCCAGACCCTCGTATTGCTGAGACGGAGATCTGTTCAGGTGACAGATTCTTTGTGAACCTGTGGAAATTACACATTTGTTAAATTTTGTTCTTATCTATCAGATTGTAAGAGCTAGTGAAAATAATGATTACAGAGTGAGAAACTGATTCCGTTTCTAAGCAGGTGAGAGAGCCTGCATGGGCATCTCTTTTTGGGTGTTACTTTACACATTGAGTGTGCATCTAACACAACTCTCATTTATATTTAATTTCTGAGCAGTACTAAAATAAAGTGCACTAAACTAACATTCTTTATGAGGAATTTATTCATATAAGTAAAGCACATAATAATAAACTAACTAAACCAGCGGTACTCTAAGTGTGTTCCGCGGATCCCTAGGGTTCCGCGCTACCCCTGTAGGGGTTCCGCAAGAATTTAGAAAAAAAAATCAAACCTGATATCAAACAATTAAGTTAGTAACCATTAGTTAAGATTTTTTCATTTTTAATATCTTCTATTATTGTACTAAGTAATTGCCATGTGGTAAAGTAAGTAATAATTAGTAACTGTTACATTGTACTTTTATTATGCTTATACTTATAATAAAGAATACACTTTTAAAAACTATTGTTTTATTGTAGGGTTATGTCAAGTATTTTGCTTGTCAAAAGGGTTCCGTGACCAAAAAAGTTTGAGAACCGCTGAACTAAACTAATGTGCAGAGAACTGGAAGTTTTCAAAGTAAGAAATGTGGTGGTGAGCGTTCACGAGCGAGCATCGGTCCAGTGAATGGCATTGCTAAAATTCACGCAGTAACCTTGACATTCTTAATTTGTATTATGTTGAGGATGGATTTAAATTTGATAAGATAAAATAGAATATATCACATTTAAACCTTTTTCATTGCTACCTACTAAAGTACAATAATAGGTAGACCAAAATAAGTAAAATTCAACTAAGTAATAGGTACAACTTCATTGAAAAATAATAATAATATGTATTAAGATATTTTATTCTAATTGATTCTATATATTTTTTTTATTTGTAAGACCTATGTTATTCTCTCATGATAGGTAGGTACATTGTTATGGTTTTTTCTAATAACATGTACCTACAATACCTACATAATCACGCAATTATGATAGACGCATTTTGTTTTTGGACGATAGCCGGACGGACGGACAACAAGTACCTACCTAAGTACTTCCTACCTGTGTACCTAAGTACTTGTGACTTCTTGAAACAAAGAACCATTGTTTTTTGGTAAAAGTAGGTAGGTACCAACTTATCTGCTTCGATTTGTAGTGGTTATTTTAGTCCAGATAATGAAGCTCAGCGGTTACTAGTAGTAATTGAATTAGTATAATTATTTCAACTAAATAATGTACCCCGAAATCGGATCTGTTTTGGTAAATCAATATTGAATTACAAGTGACACGTACCTTGAGAGGTGCTTCAATAGCTGGTTCTTTATGATGGTTACCATTGTGAGCTAATAAATTTATTGTAACTAAAATTTATCGCAATTATTAGCAAAAATCATTATCACACACACACAAAAATCCCCTTCGAAAAATTTTCCGACCGAAGTGAGTGAGAATGAGTGAATGTCAAGATTGTCAAGTCAATGAATGAACGAAATTACGAAATAAGTGAGTGAAGTGTATGTAGTTAAACTGAAAATCACAGGCTAAACTAGCAAGAGTGAACTTTGGAGTTTTGGCGGGAATCCGATAGTGAGACGTTGTTGGTTTTGTATTATTTTCTCAAACTTGTGTTTCTTCGAGTGTTAATGTGTAATATTGGTGGAATATTAATCATTAAGTGTTCGTTAACGTGCACGAGTGTAGGCGAATGATATAAACTCAAAAAACGTGTCATTTCGCATTTTTTCCAAAACTCCCAGGAAGTTTCAGTAAAGCATCCACTACTTTACTGAATCGTGACTTTGACGATGTAAATAATTGACTTGACTACTTGACCACGATTGCTATACTATTGCTGTGACTTTCTTAATGTGAAATTAAGAAATACTTAAAATAAAATACTTGACACTGGCTATATGCATAAACCGTGCGAAGCCATAACTAAAACAAAAATAAAAAAGAGTGAACTTCACTTAGCTAGCTGTCAAATAATCGACTAACGACTTATCGACATAATATTACATACAGACAGACCTACGTGATTTTTCGATTAATCGACTAAGCAATAATTTTATTTTACTATCCAACTCAAATGGCGCAATATTTGTTTGGGCGTTGCTAAGTGCAATTGATTTTGCTTTATTAAATTTACAACAAACAAAAATCACAGAAATTATTTAGGTAGTGCTAGATTTGTACAGGTACTGGCTGGGAATAACATTATGAAATGTATAAAATTCGGAAAGCAAAGCCATTTTGACGTGATTTTTACACAAACGCATAATATAGTAACTTTTTATCGCACAAACGTATCAATTTGTTGTGAAGTTTTTATGTTTTCTTCGAACTGTACAATTTTCTTATTTCGCTAAGTTATTTACTAGTGAAAATATTATAAAGCACAGGCAAACTGAAATAACGCCAATTACGTCGTCGTCACAGGTATGTTTTTATTTGGTTTTAGCTTATAATGGGTTGTTTACTTTTATAGTACCTAGGCCTTTTATAGTAGGTACCTGTATAGGTAGGTACCTATAGCGACTAGCTTTTTTAAATAATTATGGTAGGTAGGTAAAAACTACGTAGGTATAACATAATTTAATACTTAGATAATTTGCAAAATACGTACGAGTAGATTTTCTGAACGTAGAATACGTATTTTTTAGTTTCTTATCCCAAATAATTGGATATCCAGTAGAAAAACTACACTAATTTAGGTAGATGATTCAAATGTTATTGTAAAACTATTTAATAATTTCATATTATTTAAATGTAGACGATGTACTTTGTAAATGTTGTAATCATAATTTACTAGCACTGTTGTTTTTATTTATTTCAAAGACGCCTCAACGATTCCTCATAGCAAATCTCTCACCACCCTTGCTGATAAACTAGCGTAAGGTAGATAAGATTTTTATTGTTTTTTAGCCGCTGGCCTCTAGCACCCTTGCACTTGCAATGTCACGCAGGGAGACCAAAGTAGAGACGTATATCGACACCCTGTCTTCCGGAGACTCTAACACTATGCAATCCAAACAGCAAAAAACGAAGGAGGTGAATAACAACGAGGTAGATGAACTCTCCAAGGAGTTCTCAGACATGGGATGCATCGTCGACGCCATGAAACGACCGCCTAACATATGCGTTGAGACGTGCGTCTACGAATCCGACTCAGAAAACTCTGAAAAGTCTCACAAGTCTCAAGCGCGCAACGGTAACGAAGATGACGCTTATTCTGACGAATTCGAGGAGGACAAGAGTGAGGATGAAAGGGATTCCGTCAGAACGCTCTCGAAATCGGAGAAACGCGAGAGTCGAGACACCAATCAGTCTTCTGTGAAACTGTCCAAAAGTCTAGCCTCAATGTGTAGTACTAGTAAAGGACCCGCTTCAATTTCTGGGAGATCAGGCCGATCTGATTTTGGGTAAGTTTGAGGATATAACTTACTTGAACTTAACTGGGAACTAACATTGTTTTACTGCTCAGTGGCGGTCGGTCTGTCCATGCCAATCCAGTTACAGTTACCGCTAGCGAGTGTCCCAGCGCTGGGCCTCGTAGTTCTACCAATGCTGGCCGATCACAAAACCATATACATTTCAATGGTCCAATACTGGGTGCTGGCAACATTGTGTTGGTCAAGCTTACGTAAGTAGGATCGTGAGCGTTTACGCGCTGCTCCGATTCGAGCTAGAAAGAGAGGAACGTTCTTGGAGACCTTGTTACTCAGACCTTGTTACTTGTCATTGTTATATCAGGATCGCCGTTTATAGTTCACTAATGTTCAGAAGCTTCGTTTGATTACGAAGCAGCAGTTGGCTTACTTTTCAATGTAGGTACTTATTTGTTGTTGTGTTCTGACTAGGCAGGTATTTGTGTTGAAGTAGGGTTCAAATTTTATGGCTGGTGTAAAGATACGCACGTAGGTAAAGCAATTTCTAAGTGTAAGTTGGAACCGGGAAGTGCACTACCCATCTGCCACAAGCAGTGCCACAGCATTCAGCTGTGTGCACCAAATACTGCACTTAACTTTTGATCTCAGTGTGTTAAATTTCCTACATCCCGCATAATCCTTAGGCTTTTCGTACCTTCTGCCCCTATCACTCGAACAACGCGCAGTCTGGAGCATCGCCTAAACGCTCTACGCAACCGATTATAACTCTTACCATCATAGCACTGTGGCCCCAAATTACCGCCGTCCTCGTCATTGCAGCTCAGTGTCAGTCCCGCACTCCCGCCGCATCAACATGTCTTTCTCCAACGAGCGGCTGCGGGAGATCGAGAGGCACAACCACATCCTGCTGACCAAGATCCTGAGCGCGCGGAACTCGAGGAAGTCCTCCATCCCGACGCGGGAGCAGGCCACGAGGAAGGCGATGCCGTCCGCCGCGGTGTCCAGGAAAAACCAGCAGAGGCAGATCGATCATGATAACATGGTGAGTTGGAACTGCTGAGTTGGCAAAAACATTGTCTTAAGTGCCAATTTCGTGGTCGATGATGGTTAAAGCTATACGCTACGGCAGATTATACAGAAGACCGAGGAGTATAATCGGTCACTTTGCTTAGCGTTTGTGGACTATGAGAAAGCCTTTGATTCAGTCGAAACCTGGGCAGTGCTACAGTCCCTCCAGCGGTGTCAAATTGACTATCGGTATATCGAAGTGTTGAAATGTCTCTACAGGAATGCCACAATGTCTATCCGACTTCAGGACCAGAGTACAAATCCAATCCACATGCAAAAAGGGGTGAGACAGGGAGATGTAATATCTCCGAAACTGTTCACCTCGGCACTGGAGGATATTTTCAAGCTCGTGTCCTGGACAAGGTATGGCATCAACATCAATGGCGAATTCATCACTCACCTTCGATTTGCCGACGACGTAGTCATAATGGCGGAGTCGCTGGAAGACTTAGGCACAATGCTTAGAGACCTCAATATTGTCTCCCAACAGGTGGGTCTAAATATGAACATGAGCAAGACAAAAATCATGTCAAATGCTCATGTCACACCCATGCCGGTACATGTTGGGAGCGATATCATCGAAGTTGTGGACCACTATGTTTATTTGGGTCAGACGATCCAATTAGGTAGAGCCAACTTCAGTAAAGAGGTCAGCCGACGAATCCAACTCGGATGGGCAGCGTTCGGGAAACTGCGCCACATCTTCTCATCGCAGATACCGCAGAGCCTCAAGACAAAAGTGTATAATCAGTGCGTGTTGCCAGTGATGACTTATGGAACTGAGACGTGGTCGCTAACTATTGGCCTCGTGCACAAGCTCAAAGTCGCGCAACGAGCTATGGAGAGAGCTATGCTGGGAGTTTCACTACGTGATAGAATCAGAAATGAGGATATCCGTAGAAGAACCAAGGTCACCGACATAGCTCGTAGAGTTAGTAAGTTGAAGTGGCAATGGGCAGGCCATATAGCTCGAAGAACCGACAACCGTTGGGGAATAAAGGTTCTCGAATGGCGACCACGAACCGGAAGACGAAGCGTAGGGCGCCCACCCACCAGATGGACCGACGACATTGTTAAAATCGCGGGAAGTCGATGGATGGAAAGGGCTCAGAATCGTTCTTCCTGGAAAGGTGTAGGGGAGGCCTATGTTCAGCAGTGGACTTCTTCGGGCTGAAATGATGATGATGATGATGATGGTTAAAATTATCAGCCTAGTATTGGCTATAGGTATAGATAGGGGGGTTACGATAGATTTTATACAGGATGGGTCGTGAGATTTTCCAGTTGGATATACAAACTGGAAATCAAATTAACTTTAACTTTATTCCCATGGCTCCATATCCGCTTTGAGCACGTTTATAGTTGGATCTATTTGATCGTACAGACTGGCACCTAACTCTGGGAGAATTACAATCATCCATTGTAATCCGAGATGCTTCCGCATAACCATTTAAAACGGCACGTTTTTCTCTGTCGTCATGGATTACCATTGTATTGCATTGCATGCAATGCTTGTGCCTAGGTGCTCACAACAATGGCATCGAGAAAAGTGTGAAATATCACCACAAAACGTGAACGTCACGTGTGAATCTAAACGTGCTACAGTAGACACGTGCACGTGATGTCTTCTGCAGCTTTCCCTTTGAAACAACTCAGTGTGATAGTTGTAGAATTTTTATTAGGTTTCGTGCAAGGTTTGTTTGATGAAAAAGGGTGGGCATGGTGGTCGCACATTGCACAGTTTGTGTAATGTTTTGAATTACCGACGACCTACAGGGTTATGAATGCTAATGGTATCGGATTATTTCAAATGGTATAACATTGTAATAAAAACAGGTATTGTAACATCATTCTTATATCATCCATACCTTATTGATAGTCACACCTTCTCCCGTTGAGGTAGGCAGAGACTACATCTTTCCACATGCTACGATCCTGACACATCTTTCGCTTCTACTTGATTTATTGTCATAATCCCCACCAGGCCGTCCCCACTGGTGGGGATTATGATAATTTCCAAAAAAGGTCTGGCGTTTTCCCCACCAATGTTTTGAATGTTGGCTGGTATGATTTGCTTCATGCATACTCTCCGGTTATGGGTACTCTTGACTCTACATCGTCATGTTCATCGCTTATAGTCCTTACAGACATGGGTCAGTACACAAATAACTCTCAGAACATCTAATGGGGTACAAGCGATGTGAACAGTCATACACCTAATTGAGTCTGAACGTTTGAGTCTACACGGGGCAGTGAATTTTACTTTACAACCGTGTTCCTTGATTGTTTAAGTATACAGCTTACCCTGTTTAGGGTTTAGACCGTGTGTCGTCTTTTGCGATTGCTTTACGGTGTTATTTATGTGTTATCTCTGTCCTTCCAGATCCTCCTGAAGAAGATCCAGCGTGCCAAGTCGTCGGCCCTCAGCATCCGTCGTTGATACATGCCCGCGTCCGCGCGGACGCATGTTGATGTTATTCATAATATTATATACGAGTTTTATATCATCACGAGTTTCTGTTCAGATGCTACTGTTATTGGGATCTTTGGATTGTTCCTAGTCATTATTTGCGACTGTTTGTAACTCTTACCCTTGCTGTTCCCCTTGGTTGATAGGTAGTTTAGGTAGGTAGGTACTCTTTATTTGGGCTGTCGCAGGTCAGACTGGGGTATGGGCTATAGGCTATGGGGCGTTTCGCACCACGGCTGATTTGCACCGCGGTGCGAATCGACCATTGATAGAAGGAACAGTTTGTGAGGCGTTTTGAAGTAGGTAGGATTGTGTATGGCCTGTAGCATTCTGAGGGCGAATTCTCAATAATAACATTTTCCATTACGCTTCTGGCAGAAGTAAGTAGCTGGAGATTTCCATGAAGTATAGAGTACCTACACTACGTAAATAACAAGTACTTATACTAGATAATAAAGATAACCTTAGCACCAGAGACAATAGTGGTACGAGTGAGACAATATAAAGGTGTTTATAGAGGTCTAGAGAGGCATCCTGTTTACAATGGCCAAGGGACAAAGGGCACAATAAAATTACTGCGAAAACAAATGAGGTTGATCTTACGCACGATGGTAATCAAGCTGATCTGATAGGGATGTTTAGGCTACAATTTTGTTTACCAATAACTAGGTATGAAAAATTCTCTACAGACACTACTGAATATCTGTAAGTATGAGGTATTATTTGGCCTGCTATTTTCTTTTTATAGTGTCTATTACAGAGTATCCTAAAATGGTTATGGGAGTGTAAATTATAAATTAACACCGTCTAGCTTTCGATCAGCCATAGTCCCATCCTAATATCTATGCCACGAATAAGAGCTCCACAAAGAAATGTACTTGTAGCAACTGGATACAGATTATAGAGTCTACTTCAATTATTATGTAGATGCAGCGCTGCTATATCTAAGCCAGTGGTTCTCAAACTTTTTAAATGACGGAACCCTTTTGGGAAGCAAAATACTTGATGGAACCCTACAATAAAACAATTATTTTTATAAGTGTATTCTTTATTAATCAGCATAATAAAAGTACAATGTATCAGTTACTAATTATTATTTACTTCACCACTTGGTAAGGACAATAATAGAAAACATTAAAAAAGAAAAAATCTAACTAGTGGGAGGTATGAAACTGTTTTTTATTTTTCATCAATTGCTTGATATCAGGTTTGATGGAAGAAAGTTGGAGTCTCATATCAGCTTCGGCGTCCAGTCTATTGCGATATTTTGTTTTCGTGGCTGCGTAGGTAGAGAATCCTGTTTCGCACAAATATGTAGTTGGGAACGGGAGAAGAATATCCAGAGCCATTTGGCCAAGCATTGCATATTCATCTTGGATTCTGCACCAAAAATCATTAAGAGGCGTCGTTTTGAACAATGACTCCATACTTGTGTCTGATGACATTTCTAAAAGAGATTCATATATCTCATTTGACATGTTTTCAGGCTTTTCCAAGTTGGGTAAAAAAGGATTATGAATCCA
The DNA here is from genome assembly GCA_905147375.1 of Hylaea fasciaria. Lineage (NCBI taxonomy): Eukaryota > Metazoa > Arthropoda > Insecta > Lepidoptera > Geometridae > Hylaea > Hylaea fasciaria. The sequence continues at coordinate 7,373,978 of LR990211.1, read as the reverse complement.
GGAGTTCACTTTAATTTTTGTATTGTGTTCTTCGGGAAAATACTTTTCAAAAGATGCGCGCATCGCATGATAGAGCGAACGCGTTGTACAAGTATAAAATTGTTGAGACCAAACTTATGAGATATTGTACCAGCTAATGTAACACAAGCTTATACAAATACAAATAAATAAATAAATAACATTCATAGCGTTTTGTCTCCGCGCGGCCGCGGAGTCCGCACAGCCGCGGAGCGACCAGAGAGAGGTGTTTTGATTTTTTTATTTCTAAATTCTTGCGGAACCCCGACAGAGGTATCACGGAACCCTAGGGTTCCGCGGAACACACTTAGAGTATAGCTGATCTAAGCGATACTTAGGTACTATGTTGGTCGGTAGTCAATTGTCTCAATTACGAAGGAAGGCACTACTTAAACACAATCATAATATTATCATGAATGTAGAAATAAGTACGTAGGTAGGGTAAACGACTAGTTATTGGACACGACTAATGATTGGACCTATGATAATATTTATTTTCATTTTACGAAAACAGTCAAGACTCTTGCGGCGAAAAGCGGAACTAATGTTGAACTGTTTTCCCGCAATATCCGAGCTGCCTCTATCATGAGCTACCTCTATCTGAGCTGACTATATCAATCAAAAGGCGGCCATACCGGGAGAAAAAATGGATATAAGGTCAGGTATCAGCGAAGTTAGGTTCTCGGCATTACCTAGTCAGCTACGGAAATGGTCCACCTTTAAAAATACATATTGATCAGATGAAGGGTAGGTGGTTACAAACATATTATATATTTTGAATACTTCCTCTAAGAATCGTAGGTTTCACTCTTACCACGCATGATATTTTTCCTGTAAGTATGTATAGATAACAAAACAAAACCTACCTTATTCTTACCTGCACAAAGCATAGAACAACTACTTATTTCAATATACCTAATTCCAATAACTAATGATTCATCGCTTATTCCAAGGATTATTTTTCCATTATTTACATTTGATGTTATTTTATCGACTATCAGAACTGTATAAACATAAGTAGTAGGTACATAAAAGTATATAATATTTTTCATGTAATTATGGATTTATATTCCCATCCGCCTCCTTAACCTCCTCATTAAGGGGGCGGTTGAGAATTTAATTCCCATCTGCCCACTTGGCGTGAGTAAGGGGCAGTAATTGACACAAGAAATCGTCCGTGGTCGTAATGCAAAGTGTCACAGATAAGATCACTCGTGCGGTGCTACGGAATTTTCTATGGCGATGCAAAAACACTGTGTGTACAACAAAACAAGTGCTCATTAAGTTATTATGAACATACGGTAGTTATAAGTGTAGATATAAGTATAGTTTCATAATACTTAGTGATTTACACCTACTTCAGTAATTCCTTATTTTGTGGTAGAACATCGATTCTCCGAAATAAATGCAGATAACCAAGTACGGAAGCTGGAAAACAAAAGTCCCAGTTGAAGGCCCCACCGATGTTAGTATATTATTATCTACTTTGAAGCGCTGTTATTGCATTATTTAGCTACATGTTATTGCAAAAAATATTTGAGTAAAAACAAAGGCTAGGATACTCGATACCAGTCGAGGTTCGTTTATTTTTAGTTATTTACTATTCAGATGAGTCACAGTGACTGTATTTAATATAACTAACTCATAACTTATAAATATACTGTCTCTAGTGATGATAATCCTATGAGAGTAACCACCTAGTTGCGCTATTAGAAGCAGAGTAGGTATGTAGACTGTAGAGTATGTTTTGCTAGGGTTATCTGATTATCAGTTGAACATAAGTGTTTTTGTATAGATAAAGAAGGCAAGTGTGTTCAATTTCAATTATAATGTTGCTATCTGGAATACTGCATGTAGGTACATAATTTATAACGAGATAGAATATAGGTCCTACTTACTTACTTACTTAATAGAAATGGAATGGAAATAGAATCCTACTAATATTATAAACGCGAAAGTTTGTAAGTATGGATGGATGGATGGATGGATATTTGTTACTCTTTCACGTAAAAACTACTGAATGGGCTTTACAATAATATAGCTTATACATCAGAATAACACATAGGCTACAATTTATAAAGATATTGTGTGAATTGTCCAAAATATAACGATAAGTGTCAAGTACGTAGGAAAAAATCTACCATTTGCGAGCTATTCTGGCGTGCGCTGCCAAAACCGCTAGAGTTACACATAATGTAATGTATGATGGAAATGTTTATCTTAAATAGTCCGCGGATGTCAACTATGATCATTGATGACACAATAATATGCACGAATCTTTCAAATATCTATAGGTGTCGTATGTGTTACGCGGGTGAAATCGCGGGGCGCAGCTAGTGTAACATAAAAACAGAATGTAACATAAAAAAGACAGAGATAAAAGGTACCTACTTACCTACCTACAATAAGATCAAACGAGTTCTATGAAAGAATTAGGTAGGTAGGTACCTATACCTTATAAACATATACATTTGACCACTTAGGTACCAGTGACCTTCCAGATGTGGTCACTGATGGTAAACATGATGGTGAACATAACCGCTATGCCTTACTTCATTGCTCTCAGTTGGTTTCGAAAGAACCTACTCCCGGCGGCGTGTGATTCGAAGACGGAATCAATCGCTTCAATGGACTCCTACAAATGATTAAAATAATAAATGTCAAGATAATTTGCAAGTTTAGCTAGTCCAAATTCATTGTTTCTATTAATATTCTGAATATTGTCTACGATGAAGTGTGTGGGGGTTTTCATCGCACCTCCCTCTTTTATTATCGGCGGTGACGATCAGTAGGTAGGTTAATTATTAATTATAACCTACAATAATTATTATTGTAACTACAAGGCGCTTACTTAGTTATTATCTTATTGTCATTGATGACAAAAGTTGTCCGCACTCGCTATAATCTCTAACTAATATTGGATGCCAAAACAACCGTTATTGAACCTTTAACACGTTTGACCCTTGTCTTTTTTGCTTGACAATTCATTATTTAGACAATAAAAATACTGAGATTACACATTACATAATACCACATGACGTAATCTAGAGGTATAATAATATATCCGCATAAGTAATTCTACATTTCACGTCACAAGTGACGGTAATAAAACAATTTACAAACAATACAAGCTGTGGTATTTTCCAAGTTTTCCAACTGTAATTTGGTATTCAGAGATAAACAATATTAATTTGCTAATAAATAAGTATCTACCTGGTGGGTATATAAACTACGTCAGACGTCGTCGGTATAACCTACCTAATTATATATATTTTTTGCAATATATGGCACTCCATCGTTAGTAGGTACTTATTCGTTAGAGGTAGCCAGTAAGGGGGGTACCCACAGCTAGGCCAGAGGGCGGCTTCAAAATCCAAACACCTAAAACGGTCACAGTATTGAGTCTGCAAGTTTTATTGAGAAATTCCTTACATTTCAGATGTTTTTTTACTCCCTAGCTTAGCTTTTTTTATTAAGGGGGAAATGCCTTCGCTCTATCCCCTCCGCCACGGGGGTGGCGGAAGGGGGCGTGTGGGACTTGAACCCACTAAAACCCCCCCGTGAGCCGTCGATCCGCCTGGAGTGGGGCGAGATGGGGTCGTGTTAGCATTCACCATCTCGCCTCAGCGGTCCCTAGCTTACCTAGGTTATGTTATTGACAAACGCCATGACACTTTGCACTGACACAACATCCGTTCCGCAACGATATAATTAATCAGTCTCGACTTTCAGTCGCCATTGACGCACATCCCATGTAAAACACCAACAAAATATGCTCCCCAAAGAATTAATTCGTACAAGTAGCGTTCTGTTTTGAATACAAATGTAGAGATAAACGAAACAAATACGAATTGCGTCAGGATTTTGTAAGCCTGATAGCGCATTATCATTATTCATTAGCGTTTTCGGCATAATTTCTCGATTTTACGTCGTTTATTGTCTACAGTAGATCGACATGGAGATTCGTTTGTTAGTTTGCGTAATAGAAGTGTGGTAATAACATTTACAGAACTCAAGTAATACTTTAAAAGTATAAGTGTATTTTTTCATACTGGCAATTAAAATTATGGTCTTACCACAATAGATTTAAACCAGAGTTGAACAGATGAGTATAAATATTTTCTCCACAAATCGACGACTAAGCCTCGCTTTTTCTAACTCAGTAAAAAATCACAAGTAAAATAATTAGTGATGCCAGGATTGAGTAAGAAAACGCGAGTGATAGACTTTGTGGTGAGTTCAAGAGTGATTTTGTGGAACAACATTTTAGAAACATCTGTTTAACTCTGGTCTAAATTTTTGTGGTAAGACGTTAAGGTCCCGTTGTTATCAGTTGATAATTTTACCTACATACATAGTGATAATATTATGATGACATACTTAAATTAAAATCAACGTGTAAGTATGTATTCGTAATCCAATCTAATCTACAGACGATAGGAATGTTCAAATCGAATGTTAACTGATAGCCAAGAGATTAAATTCGTGTTTTTTGAAAATAATTAAATGTAATGCGTATCTTTTTAATTAAATGTCATAATATAAAAGGCACAATCAGTACCTACACCGATTGGTAATTCTGTTCGTTTTTGAGAGAACAGGTGAATTGAATACGTTTTACATTTTAATATCGAATCTTTCAGCAAACTTATCAGTTGAGATACCAAACTAAACAATCATCGTTATAATAAAAAAAACTACATGATGCTTGCTATTATTTAGGGGAACTCAGTATAATCTATGATCTATTCTACTATCTTGAGGAAGTGTGACGTCATTGCCTCCGTACCAACCAACACTACTTTAGAACAACCGTAAATAACGCCCAGTTTCTGAAACGTCAGTCAACGTTGACAACAAATTAATTCTATTTGCCATCCTTGTCATTTGTATAGTGTCAGATAGAGACAACGATAGTTTTAATCTACTGTCAAGGCCAACAAACGTTCCAGAAACTGGGGGTAAGTATCTCGTAACACAACGACGATCACACACGCTCCTACGTCCGTAGCATGTGCTACGGTGCGTATACCGACGAAATTATCACCAGTGTGCGATAGCAACGTTGCTATTAGCAACTCTAATGCCACTTTGTTTTTTTTATTCGCATGATAGGTTATTTCTACCTCCTGCCAAAGGTTCCGTACCGAAAGGGTAAAACGGAACTATTGCTAAGATTTCGTTGTATGTCCTACTGTCACCAAGCTGTATCTCATGAAACGTGATAGTTAGGCAGTTTAAATTTTCACCGGTGATGTATTTCTGTTGCCGCTACAACAAATACTAAAAACAGAATAAAATAAATGTTTAAGGAGGCTCCCATACCACACCCATGATTTTTTTGTTCGTTATTATAGATGGTACGGACCCTTCGTGGGCAAGTCAGACTCGCAGTTGGGCAGTTTTTATTAGAATAAACCGTGACGTAGGTATGTTTAGTATTACACGTTGACGTCATTTAAATACCTGTAGTAATGATTCTGTAGCATCATGTGCGTAGATTAGGCGATTACGCATCTATGGCGTTTATGTGGGACGTATCTATTTGTAAACATATTTAGATACGGTAGGTCGGCAGAATCTTCAAGTTGATCGTGACGAAAAAGAGGAGAGTTCTTCTTGACTAACCAGCACGTGTATCTTTACAGGTTAAACGAACATTGCAAATTTATTACTAAATGTTACCCGAGGTTTCGTTCACTCTATTTCTTTTCGCATTAATGGTAGGATGCAGTTTTTCACCAAAGCCTGGTGACTCGTACCTGTCGCCAACAAACATATTTTCTTCATAGCGCAGTTTCTACTCCATAGATTTACATACTAATTTAGGCAATTGTACTCGTAATCTCAGTTGCTCAACTACAGAACAACGTTAAAATTGCTTCAATACTTTTTACGTTATTCTAAATCAAACATAAAGACACAATCTTAACAGATTTTTCATTGGACTCCCAGCCGTGGGAACGTAATATTATGAGCATATAGATAATGATATTTTCAAGGTCAAAATTGCACATAAGTATGATCTTTGGATGTATTTCCTAACTTAGCCAAACCTAACCACAACAGAGAAAGCGCTAGACATAACTCTTGTCCATATTTATGACAAATTATGTCACCTCTTTTGTACGGCTAGAACGTACTAATTACTTCAGTTCTATTCACGGAAGATAGAAACAAGAGGTTCTATTACTTAACAACTGAGCATAAAGTAAAATGTACAAAATTTTTGTATTTTTTATAGCATCCTTTTACGAGTATACCTACATAACCGAGTTACGAGACGCGAGTCGAGTAAGCCGTTCGTTCATTCAGCTGACGGTAGGCGACATGCCTGCCCAATAGTGCCCAATGGTCATAACAGTTGCATTGCCGTCGAGGACTTTGCATTGCAATATCAGGCGCGGCACTGCATTGCACTCACAAGACATTGGTTCCTATGACCTAATAAGGAAGAGTTTATATCGTACGTCGGGTGGTTGTGATCAACTAAAAATTTCATAATGTGTAAGGTTGAGCCAGTCATATATTACTCAACTTTTTGTACCTAGCTTTATGAGTAAGGCAGGCCATGAGTGATTTGAATTTTACCGAACTGTGGTCTGTGTTTATTTGTCCACATTTTACGAGTAGGGGTCATCTCGGCCTAAAGAATGTCGGCCGAACGGCTGAACTATGCCCATTCAATTTCACCTATTTTTGTAGGTGATTTACCTCTAGAGCTTAATTTTGAACAAATTTCCGACCCCATTTCAAAGGTGACGTTTCGTATTGTAACCAAATTGTAACTCAATACCACATGCTATGATATTTCTATGCCACAGGTCAAATTACAATATAATTATGTAGGTAGGTTCCTAGTATGGCCAATTTTCATGGAAAAATGGAATTAAAAGAAGACACGAAAGTCGCAACTTCTTGTAGTGACAGGCATCTACAGAAAGTGTCTGCGTTGCTTGGGAAGCACCGCCCACACCTTTGCCTCATTCATCCGCCAAGCAGTAGTGTGCAAGCATCCTGTGTCAGGGTGACCAGCGCAGGACAGCGCGGCGCATATAATAATACATGAGGTGTAACTGTTATGGATAACGTTGGCGCTTTATTACGACGCACCACAAACGACTTGAAAGCGCCCAATGTAATTCCAAAAAAGCCAAAAAGCCGAATTAATTATAGTATTTTCACGTTGTTATTCCACCGGACAGTAAATTGCAGAACAATAACATTTCTATAGACGTCAACGGAGAGTATTTTCGGATCTCCTATTGTCTCCAAATATATTTACGTCTCTATACCAAAAAAGATCTATTCTGCGTTGTTATGACCATCTCTTTGTGTTGGTTTAGCCACAGATGTGCCCATTGATTCGAACCGACGCACGTGTGGGACAATGTGCTGAAACCTGAAGCAAATATGTATAAGGTGTTTTGACACTTTTAAGTAACCATAACTGGAGGGGGGGGGGGGGGGGGGGTTTGGTTGAATACGTCTGGTAAAACAATATACCTCGTGATCTTAGCTAATTTAGTCAATGTTCTTGGAGAGTTATTTTAAATGTCATCTTTGTTACCACAGAACTCTAAGTTTGTAACATTTAATATTATGTAGGTACTTATATTCTCATGATAAATGTTACAATATCGCCATTTTTATATCTTAAAATCTTCAGGAAAATCTCGCATTATCAGACAAATCTTTCAAACGTTTGCCTTACTAACTACTGCAACATAAATCTAACTACTTACTACACCAACAGACAACCTACAAACTATTTTAGGCTCATTGGTATAATATCCGAAGTGTTCTATCTAACCCACTATCTGAGACTATATTGCCTAAAATTCTGATTTGGTTGTTATCTCGACCGCAATAAACTGGCCAATGCGGTCGAGCCACCACTTTTAATTTTAGTAGTAGCCAACTCCACCGCACGTGTAAAGTACAGTTAGTTGAAAAAGTGATATCAATCAAATGATTATAATAATATAATCTTGCGTATTATACGTATTAATATTATACTATGTGGAATTGCAATGCTAATACGACGAGATAAATAAGTAACTTTTAGCGTTTTGGTTACATGTTACATCAATCAAATTGTTTTTGGCGTAACGACTCTTAATTAATGCTGGCAGTAAACATTTACACGAAGAGTACTTACTTACCATTCCTTTATTGAAGGTGATTTACTTGATGCGACTACGATAAGTTCTATCTACAGTATCCACCATTAATTTAAGATCAGACGGAGAAATCAACACCTTATAAATACAAGTATGTAGGCTATACATTAAGTTTATTATGATTGGTCCAAAATAAACGTTACGGCAGGAGAGTGCAGCGTCACAGTGCGGGCCTCTTGGGCCGTTGCCAGCAGCACAGGCTCTACTGTGAAATGGATCGTGACGAAGGAAGTAACCGGAACGTTTATCTTGCTTAAAGTGAAGTATGTAAGATCTAAGACTAGTAAGACAGAGCGAAAAAGGCGACGGAAAAAACATTCTGACAAAATCATCTCTAAGAACCACAAAATTTAAAGGAAATTTAAGTAATAATGGTAAATTTTAGATCGTCTGTTGTCATTATTAGTGGCCCATATTCTCTCCTCGTTCTATAAGATTTTTTGAACCTATATAATAATTTCTACGTAACTTGTTGTACTGAGTTGAAAGGTTTCGTTCCGATTTCGCTTTTACGAGAAAACTTTTAGATTAAAAACTTGACCTTTAAACCGTGTTACCTGAACATTTCCTTTAATAGGTAAATTCGTAGCCCTAGAAAAGCTTCCAAGATTGAATCAAAGCAAAGCTTTTGACCTTTTCCAAAAGCAATTACGGAAGAAAAGTTGAAATGTTGAGATTTCACAGTAGCGCCGACAATATAGGTAGGTACTCAGAATCGTGATGTTTTCCTTGAAAATCCCGTTTTCCCTCTAAATCTGTATTGCACGAGACTGGGTGATTGACGAGCCAATTTCTTACAGATCTTTTCGGCGAGATAAATCTCGTTTCTGATGGTTTACAATGTAATGCAATTGGGGTTTTGGACGGGAAAAAGTCCGATGGATTCTTCGAACCGTAGCATCATTTATTCAGTTTGACTCCCCTAATTTTCAGTTCTACTTTAAAAATGTGTGTAAGTAACATTTTTTTATTATGCTATGCCATGTACCTATACCTACCCATATTAACAAATACGGTGGAAACGGAAATGCAATCATTTTATTTATTTACTTGGCAAAACAATGTCACTGGTGCCTATACGATAAGGTCTTATCTTATAGTCAGAGCAGATAAAGATAGTGCCCACTGGCGCTTATAGATAAGCCGCTTGTCATTGATAAGTAGGTACGTGAAAAAATGGGCATTTTATAATAATTAACTGTGTATTTAGCAGATTGTTCGGCTTATTCCAGAAATCTCCCCGGGCAGTATCCCCTGCGGAGAGGATTTCTGGACTTTTCTTTGTCCAGGAATCCCCTGTGCATGCTTCAGCTATGTGAACCGGTTTGAAGGATATTTGTTTTGTCAATATATATGTTTTGCTAGCCAAAACTGAATTTGTTATAAATAGGCGCCTAACTTAACAAAGTAAATAAACGCTTTTTAAGATCTTCACCTTGACTTGTTCGTCAACTCGCGTGCGTGGAACATGCGCGCGCGCGCGAGGTGGCACCTTCTTATTTTAATTATTTTTTTTGTCAACTAGCTTGATCTTATAGCTTGATTTTATATAACGTTTAATATTTTCTGCCAGAGATACAAATTTGTGTTCCAATTATATTTATGCAGTTTGAGCTTTAATTATGTAGGTACTTGAAATTGAAAGCCGTACAATAGAATTATTAATACAGAGACGAACATCCCACAAGAATAATATAACTATGCTGTTACCTAGCCATATCTAACCACAGCCTAACGAATCTCTTTCACTATATATATACTTATACTATGCCGTTACTAAAGGTTGCTATGGCAAATGATATTATTCGCTTCTTGGCTGTAGGTTCGTTTACTCTAGGTAGGTACTCGAAGCTCTACTGGTGGGGTGGACTCTCGCTTATACTTGTCTCGTTTAATGGTGGTGACTCGACCGCATGGACGAATATATTGCGGGCCAGATAACTACCAACTTCGACATGCCCTCAGATTTAGTTTTCATGCTTTTTTTCTAAAATTAAATCAAAATTGTATATTAGAATGTAGATAAGTAAGTACTGTATGATGTAAGTGTGACGCCTACAACTTTATAATGGAATTTTTTGAATATGTAGATCAGAACATGTTGTTTAAACTAATTTGCCCAGGGACAGATAAAAACATAACGTCTTGTACAGCTATTAGATTAACCGAATTCAAATAAAAACGACATCGGAATCGTCTTTAGAGTAGGTACCCTAATATAACCTATTTATCATCAAAACAAACACAAGAACATCTTAGAAATCATATTATTATTGTGTAAGAATGTGTAATTTTCCACTGGTGACTTTTAAATTAATCTTTGCAATGAATTGATAAGGAATGTGCGGCGTCCGGCAACCGATATCGGGGTTTTTTTTGTAGCAATAGATTTTTTACGATGTTTTTGGGCATATATCTATTCTAAGTATACCCATTAGTTATTTGACTAAGCGGTCTATTTTCGTGTTTTATTATCTTCTCCGGGGGGTTATTTAAGTTCATATAGAATAGGTATGTACCATTAGTAAGAATTTAAAGAAGAAATTTAAGCCGTTTGGATAGTGACTTGGACTTTTGGGATACCCTGTAAGAAAAAAAACAATATTGGGCTGTATCACAAGTATCACGCAAACGTATGACTTGTGGTGGTGATCAATGTTTATGACAAAACATGACGCGATGTCGTTCTATAGATATGATTAGTAGGCATGTAGTATAATACTTAGGTGAAGTAGGATATTTTCCACTAAGCACTTAATAAAAACCAGCAAAGAATTACGTTTGTTGTATGTTCCCCATAGATATTTATTATTTTCCATGTTTTAGTAAGTATTTGTTATTATAGTGGCAACAGAAATACATCATCTGTGAAAATTTCAACTGTTTAACTTTCACGGTTCTTGAGATACAGCCTGGTGACAGACGGACAGACAGACAGACAGACGGACAGCGGAGCCCTAGTAATAGGGTCTCGTTTTTCCCTTTGGGTACGGAATACTAATAACCACGTAAACAGTAGACTAATTCGAACTAAACCGAGTGTGAACTAAAACAAGATGTTAGCTACGAATATTCGTAGGCACATAATATCTGATATCTACGAATTGTTATACTTATGCATAATTAAAATTATCAATGCGGAAAATAATACTAAAGGCTATCAGTTCGGAATAACCAAAAAGTTTTATTATCATCGGCTTGTCCGTAATCAAACACAATGTACGGAAACTTTGCTCTTTTCCTAACAGTCTTGTGTACTAGAAAATTATAACTAATATTAAAAAATGTTATCGCAATAAACTTTGCAACAAACAAGAATGCTAAGTGCTAGCTGTTCTTGTTCAACCAACGTCCTTAAGGAAATTTTATAGAGCAATTTATTCTTATGTGTATGTAAGGGTTTCCACATGATTTGAATTCCATTAGAAATTGTCGCGTGCTCGATGATATGAAACTCGTATATTATAATAATATTATTAAGAGTAAAGATTTGATTGTTTGTTTGCATTGAATAGGCTCCGAAACTTTTCAAATGATATGAAAAAATATTTCACTGTTGGGAAGCTACGCTATTCCCGGGTGATATATTATGCTGCTTTTTATCCCGTAAAAATTAACGCTTCCCGCGGGATAGTAGTTAAAGCGGGTGAAACCGCGAAGCGCTTCTAGTATTTTATACAACCCGGCCCCACAGACGTACTGTTAAACTGTTCCATACAAAATGTATGAAATAAATTATATTTTTTGGTTGTTCGTGCATTTTCCCCATGTTTTATAGTTAGCTATTCTGCTATTCGTAGCGGAGACGAATCCAACAAAGCAAAGATCACGAAAATCAGTCCAGCCGTTCTTGAATTATAAATGGTGATTAGCACGAATTTGGTTTATATATTTGGTAGAGTTACCCGAGTGTCAATATAATGTAGGCAGGTAGGTACATTATTTATCGAAGGTTATATAAACAAAAATACCAACACCAAACCACCAATACTCATCCAAAAAAATATTTGCTAAAAGAACTTTATCAATAAAAATTTTGAAAAGAATTTAATGTAAGGAATACTTACTTTAGTATTAATATCTGGATTACCGAATTTGCTCGGTATTTTTTTTTATAAATTGTGTTTTTTGGAAATTATATTTAAGTACGAATTACTAATAAAATGATGATATAATATTTTTCGATCTTACCGATAGAATAATAAAAAAAAATGAACTGGAAATTTATAGAAAAAAATCATAAAAAAACACGAAAAAATTTCATTTTCTAAAAATGATTCCTAGCTAGATCGATTTATCGCCCCCGAACCCCTCTATATACTGAATTTCATGAAAATCGTTTGTGCCGATTCCGAGATTCCAATTATATATATTATATACACAAGAATTGCTCATTTAAAGATATAAGATATTATAAGTATTCTAAGGCCATATTGTATTTGGTAAGCATTAGATACTGTGTATAAACAACACCACTACGCCGCATAAGACCTCTGAAGGGTAATAATTAAGTGACTAGCTAGACCGTAGCAGCGGTGATAGACCTTTAACGGGTCATGTAACTGACTAGCATATTTTCCAATTTAGGATACACTGTTTGTTGTTACCGTTATCAAGTATGAGTCAGGTTTACCGTTCGGTCTAAAAACCAGGCCCACAAACCTTATTTAGTCATTGACGCTTTTTGTCAAATGAATTTTCCATGATACGGTAGTCTGAATGATAATTCGGTCCATGGAGAGTGGTGATAACGGAGCTAATGGATTCATTCATGAAATATTTTTCGAGAAATACACAATGTTATACATAATTAGATATATATTATTATATTCGTATAAAATATTAAGTCTTAAGAGACGCAATGAGATTTTTTTACGCTTTACAATTTGCGGGGCGTAATAAACTATCTAATGATACTTGGAAACTGATATAATATGTCAAGGTGACGGTACAGTTTCACGGACTGTCGCGCTTACCAGCCAATGATGATGAACCAGCTGATAATGTAACATTTCGATTTAGAAGAAGCGCAGACGGCTATTTCAAGATTCGACAAACGATATACCCAATATTAAATTTTCAACGTCCATTGATAAAAACATCGTAACAATTAGTCAAGAAAGTGCCGTAACTTACTCCTGAAATCCTCCTGAAATCGGTCGATAAATGCTGATGATGATGACGATGATGATGATGGACATGAACGCAGGACGAACGATGAACGCAGGGTAAAACAGTTGAAAACGCAACTGTAAACATTAGGCAATATAAATGAACCGCGAGGAATAACGAATAAAGTACCAATAGTAAAGTTTATCGGAAGAAAAATTATCCTGCATTCTTCCCTTTCAATTCTAATCGAGATCCGTTCAACTGTGGAAAGGGAGCAAACACTCTTTGACTTTCGCTTTTATATAAGGTTTGTACATACAATGTATTAGCTTGAAATATGGCACTGGCTAAATGGACACCGAAAAAAGTAACATAATCAATTCTTTACCACAGTTTATTTTGTTTGTGGAGTCTTGAAGCTTCGTTATCTTAGGTACTTACATGCGAATTAATTGAAGATTGATGAGGCAATAATTACTTATTACGTAGCGTGGGATTAAATGTATAATGTCGTCGTATGAATGATGGTCAAGCGTTTGTATCTGTATTATTCTGTATGCAGTCCTATGTTTTGTTACTAAGAAGTATACCTATAATATTATGCATGGAAAGCAAGTACACAATATTATAATACTATTATATACTTGCCTGTATACTTCTGACATCACGAATGAAATGTCGAAACCCAAATAAAAGCAAAACTTTAGCATTATACCAGCAATTAATTGACTAACTAAAGATTATTTTTCCCATTAGGTAAGATGTCTTGTTTAACCCATATTTCGACATCTCGTTGACAACAACAACCATGATCTCGATACTTATTGATTCTGTCATGCTCTTGAATATCCCTTTAAAGGTTGCATACATAAGAAATGTATCTTTCTGTAAGGCTAGAGATTTGCATCGGCTAAAGGATAGGTTGGGTCGCACGGCAAACTAGTATTTTGCTCTAGACTCTATAGTAACATAGGTATTGCTTTTTTGCCACAAATTCTGTTATATTTCAGATCTAGATCTATCACAGCCTGCTTATAGAAGCTTATATCTGCAGCACATCTGCAAAAGGTAATGCTCACTTAGGGAAGAATTTACCAGGCGGATTTTTGTAGCAAGACCTAGCACGCTGCCAGTATTTATGACTATTTGGTATGTGCCTGCCACCTACGCCTAATTAGAATGCCTACGTTTATTTTTCCTTCCTCAAAGAAGTCTGTAAGGAACTGGTAATAGACTGATCAACTATGTTGTACCTACTTGTCCTTACAAGTCTGTCAATGTTATTATTTTTATTACTTATCACAAGTTATTGTATTGAACGTAGGTATACTGATTTTTCCATTTAATATTTACTTATCCATGAATATGCTGTGAACAATATTTAGCTTCTCATTGTCATTGTAATTTTCGTTGCCATACCCTCCCTCCGTGCGTCACTTAGCATTATAAAGAACTAGATGCAATGTTGCATTGAAGGTCGGAAAGCCAGTGGAGTGCTATTTATACAATATCCTCACTTATCAGGCTTCATCCTCTTATGCAGGTCAAGCTCATCTCCTTGATAGTTATGTGCTCCTAGTACTTAATCCGTTTAATATGCCAATACAGAAACAGATAGAGATTTTTGAACTGGATATTGTACAACATTGATACCAGAATCGTATAAGTATATATTTTGTTCTAATAAGGAGCAATATGCTATAGCACGCAATTTCACATCTACTATCTTCTGAAATAGGTATATGAAGTTTGAAGTCTTATTAGAGATAGAAGAGAGTTCATTCTTGATTTATCTTTATCAATAAGCAGTTTACTCTTTCATGCTGTTACCAAGGACAAGTAGAGTGTATTTTAACAAACGATTTGGTTGACAATAAATTGTTGAAAATCAGGACAAAAGTAGTGCAGTAGTAGGTAATGTCTGAAATGCGGCGTACTTAGTGCGCAAACATCTTGTTGATCCCATTTAGACATACAGCGCAGTAGGCGCACTGATGTAGGAACTCGTACTCATATTCCATATTAATATACCTAGTTGTGAAGCACGAAGAATAATATGTCATTGTATCGAAATGTACAGCAAACCAAGATAAGTCATAATGCAGCTCTCAAATAAAGCTAAGGAACTTCTCGTTGCTTACATTGCTTATACCATAGATGTACATAAAGGCGTCAAACAATCTCCTATAACCTTTCCAATAGGTATATAACATTAACTTACCTTTCCGCAGAGGATAATAAAATAAATCCAAGCAAAATTATATCCTAAAGCACGTGTTTCCCAGTTTCCTACCAAATTACTAACAGCTATCTGGAAAAGCAATTTTATTATCTACCGGGAATCTCTCGGGGAAAACGAATTTCCCCGACGCCTGTGGGTGTAAGCTGTACACAACGCACACATCGAAAATGCTGTGACGCCAGCGCCACCGCCACACTCAACTGAATTATCACGAGCGCGAGACTATATAAGCTCCGCGGGCTCCGCTCCCCGCACTCTGCTCGCAGAATTCGCAGCGAACACACGTTACCAATAACAATCCAACTCCACAAAACAAGCTATCAACATGGTTGTGAAACTAGAAACAGTCGCTACCTTGTACGCGGACGTGTACCCGACGATCAAGACTCGTCGCGACATGGACACCAGCGCGAGGGACTGCTCGCGCAGGCAGAAGAATCGGCGCGTGGCGCTACCGGCCCTGGTCGAGGATGAAACCGAGGAGGTCTTCGAGACCGAGAAGAGGTCCAATCTGCTCCACACAGAGGGACTCCGGAGGCAGAAGTCGATCTCCCCGCAGCGGCGCGAGAGGATGCGCCGCCAGCTGGCGCTTCCTTCCCTCTCGGAGGACGAGGAACCTTGAAACAGTCTCCGCTACCACTGAGGAGTGAAGCTACGAAGCGGCCGGCAGTTCGCTTCATCTTCCAGGAACATGAAGATCTTCGGAAGTGAAATAGTGAAGCTCGAATCGCCCGCGGGTTCAGCCCTGACCCCGACGCGTCGCCTGAATTGGACACAGTGATACAATACGATTGAATGCTAAACGATTCAAGTGTCGGAACAATAGTGATGTGAAACCAAAAAACACGCCAAAGTGCTATCTGTAGGTGATAAGGCTAATGTAAGAATTTGTTAAAAAAATTGGAATAAAATTGTGTTATACATATTTTAATCTTATCATTTGGTACGTACCCTTTCACACTCCTTATTTGATTTAGTACAGGCAGGTAGCTATAATTTGCATGAAAAATATAAATAATGAGGCAGGTCTAACCAAGTATTAGGCAAAACAATAAACAGGTATATATGAAAATATTGAGAGGTCTTCTATCAATATGTTTACATCATTTGTCATGTCAATCGCGTAACTTTGCATAATATAATATTTCCATTAGAAAATGTAAACAGTCGAATCATTACAACACTGTTTGAAAACATTTTCACTTGATTATTGAGACATTCTTCGGAAATCTGTAATGAATCACCAGTTCAGAAACATGACTTTGTTTACAAAGATAATGACATTGTTTACAGAAATGCTGGCGACTGATATCATTATGTCATTTGCCAACATGATATGACAGAAACAGGCATAAAACAGGCATGAGACTGCCAATTAAAAATCGTACCATCGTTAATTGTCATAACAGTTAATAGGATTTTCCTAATGATACTGAGAAATTGCATAACAAAATCAGAGTATATCAAGATTAGGCAAGTTTAGGCGATGCAAATCTCTAAACCCGCACGTGTCATATCTTGGTTGATTTCCAAGTATACTATATTATGAGCTAGGAGTTCCTAAATGTAGTGAGAAGTAAGTAAATATGAATATTGTCATTGCAACAGAATATATTATGTCATAGAAACCTAGAATAGAATATCCTAGAATAGAGTATCTAGAATTAGTTCTAGAATTCTAGAATATCTAGAATTACATCTGGAACGATTCTAGAATAGAATATCCTAGAACCTAGAATAGAATATCTTTATTACTAAAAAACTGTGCATAATCTTTAGGAGCTGATTAATAAAATATAGCGTGTATCAAGTCTGTACCCACAATCTTCGGAATGTGTTTAGTAGACACAAATAATATAAACTGGGAAAAGGTTCTCTCAATTGAAATAATAATTGAATTTCCGAGGTATCGTCGTGTGGTCGTGTCGTCGGCGACGGCGAGGAAAAAGAGTTCAATATGTTCAACAATTTCATGATGTTATTTAAATATAATAATATACTAAGGTAGGACATAAATATACCTTATATACGAGAGATCTTAGGTTAACTTGAATTTATTATATCAAATGTACGATTCACCCCCATAAAATTAAATAGTATTTTTACCCCAACATCCGCGGTCCCTAGCGGGTCATATCTACCCCTCTCGTAATAGGGGTTGGGGTGGGACCTGAGACGGATGCTGTTATATATTCTGTGGCATAACGACGGGGGAAGACGGATCAATGAAGCTAGGTTATATGAACTTACATATTTTATGCAGTTTGCGGTTGTTGCTATGTTATTATTATCTATGTGGCTATAATATGCGCTGTGTGGGTCATACATTGCATTGATTAAACTAACATACCTAGTTGTTATCACGATGATACTTAGGTACTTATAATTATTATATACGCAATGTTTTTGGGAACTGTGAACAATGGGGAACCCATTGGTAACAACTAGTTAGACTACGATGGATAGATAGAAAAACTCTGTTGAAACACCACAGAACAAAGAAAACTAGCTAGAACAGAGCAATTATGCTACAACAATTAGTGTCACAATGAGAGGTCTTATTGCACTAGGCTAAGATTATTTATTTAGTGTTTAGTTTACTTCAATAAGCAATTACTGGTTAGAATATCATATTATTTTTATTCTTACTATGAATTTTACTCTAAACTTACCCTTATTTATAGGTCGTTCCCCTATTGGCAAGATAGGTACTGTCCATAACATAAATTAATAATTTTATCTTATCATGTTTACGTTTAATTATGATTAGTATCTAATTGATAAAAACAATAATAATTATTCTATTGCGCATCTTTCGAGTAACTGCCTTGTCGTGAAGGTGAACAACTGAGCCCGAGTAGGCATTACGAGTGTGTCGCAAATGACAAGCCACGCGGAAAACAAGGCCAATTCAGCTTGCAGCCGGTAGTTTCAGCTAAGATTGAAACATCTATACAATATGTCTCTACTAGACGTGTGCGCCGCGCCGCGCCGGCGCGCCGCCGCCGCCGGTCAATTTTCCACGCCGCCGCGCCGTCGCCGATTTTGGGACCGGCGTGAAATCGGCATCAAGTCAAATATACTATTTTAGTGCATTTTTGAAATTAAACTCCCCCTTCATTAGGTAATCTTTATTTTATTATCTTCGCTTATTAATTACACACATCAAAAAATTCTAAGCAACATGTACCTTCTTATTGCGGCATGTATGCGGTATTCGCTCCCAATGGAATCCTTCAGCTGTTGGGTTGTTGTTGTCACTCCGTCCAGGTCCTTCAAAACACGTCTCTGGAGCATGCGTGCTCGATGGGGTTGAGGTGTGGCGATTGTGCAGGCCAGGGCAATACCCGGATATTCACTGGTTTGCCGAGCTGTACGAGTATACAGCTCGGCGTACATGTGAACGCGCATTGTTGGGAGCCAAAGGTTTGTGCAAATGGATGGACATAAGGTCTGAGAATATCCTCAACGTAATTTTCAGCGTTCATGTTTCCATTTACAAAAACGAGCTCAGTTCGCCTGTTCTTCATAATACCCGCCCATACCATAACTGTTGAACCGCTGTGTGGATGAACTTCCTGAGCACCTGAGTCTTTCAGTATTTCCGGGCCGACGGTACACTCGCACCCTTCTTGTATCAGGCCTAAACCCGAATCGCGACTCATCGGAAAACATAATTTTATCCTATTGTTCCTGGGTCCACGTTATGCATGCATGTTGCTTAGACTTTTTTGATGTGTTTATATAGTTATGAACTGTTAAAAATATTGGGGGAAAATAGTAAAAGCGGTGCGGTGCGGGCACCGCAACATTAATGTTACCCCATACTACAAACGAAATTAAACTCTGTTTTGTTGTCGGGACGGTGGTTCAATGCTTTGAACATCTCTGCGTAGCGGAGGTATGGTTTGATTGTTGTATCACCATCAGCCTATACTGTCCACTGCTCGACCACTTTTGAACGCCACTGAGCCCAATTTTCGGCTCGATTCATCCAGTCTCTGCCAGCCATTTTTCGCAACTCCACCAAGCCTGCGGGCGTCCTACACTTTGTTTTCATCACGAAAGAGACAGAAAAGTCGGGACGGAGACCAAGACCAAGACCAAGAGTTCAATAGTTCAGTAGTTCAGTAGTTCAGTAGTTCAGTAGTTCAATAATTCAATAGTTCAGTAGTTCAATAGTCCAATAGTTCAATAGTGCAATAGTTCAATGGTTCAATAATTCAATAGTTCAACAGTTCATTAATTCAATAGTTCAATAGTTCAATAGATCAATAGTGCACTAGTTAATCAAAGGTATTGCTGTCGGCTCACGATCTCCAAGTGCAGAATGTTAGTTAAATATGACCAGGTTTCATAATGAAATCGACACTTTATTTCCATGTGTCTGTTACGGAAATTTTATGGATTCAATCGATATTTAATTGCTTTTGTGATCTGTCATTCAGTACAGTGATATACCTTTTCTGATTAAGATTAGGTTATAAATTCATTTGAAAGTTAATTATAATTTGACGGCTCGTTTGGCGTAGTGGCTGAGCAATCGGACTACTGCGCTAGGGGTTGCGGGTTCGATTCCCGCTTGGGACAAATATTTGTGCGATCCATAAATATTTGTTTCTGGTCTGGGTGTGATGTGCATGTGAAATTATATGTCTGTAAGCGGTACCCACGATACAGGAGCAATCCTAGTGTGGGGCTACGTTAAAAAAAAAAAAACATATTATTGTTAGAAAGTTCACGAACCAACATTAAACATTTAGGAGGTAGTTATATACTTTGGTAATTATGTTTCGGTCTTTCGAATCATCCTTTAACTTCAAGAGAGTATGAAAATTAAGAACAAATCATTAAAATGTTGAAAATAAACAATTAAAATGTCAGCATGACAATTTAGTGATTTCACCTCGCCTTTGTGGATTGACGCAGAACATTCATTTTTTGTTGATAGCCGCGCGAATCGTACCAGACGCCCCAGACGTCTAGCTTCTCAGATAATCACCATTCTAAACAGACTTGTGTGTGTCATTCGAATAGTAATCTCGTATAATTCAGAATTCCAGTAAACAAGTTATATTATTAGTAAAAACAACAGGCTAATAAAATTAGTAAACCGAGTGCGTCGTATGGACTTTGTGTAAGGTTGTATTGTTTGGGAGAAATTGTGTAAAATAATTTCCATTTAGTTTAGAATTTGAAGGGCAGTAATTATATTGTTGTCGTATTTAAATACTGCTTTGGTACTAATTATATTGTAGTATTTAGTTTATAATAAAGGCGTTATTGTTCTAACAATCGAATCAACCCAAGTTAATAGTAAGCAAAGTTGAACACTCGCATAAAGAGTGCTTTGTACGAAACTTTTGTAGCCACAATAATGTGTTATGTTTAAACGGTATGTTTTCACATATTAACCGTTATTATTTATCAAGAAACTGCTATTTTACGTGTTATTAGCGCTATGGACCGTATTCCAAAGCACATGTAGAGTAGTAGTTTCCATAATTATCCTGTTTCAGCCATGAGTCAGTTTCACATGAAAGTGAAATTTATTTTTTCAAACTGATTAATAAGAAAAATTAATTAATAAGCAAAACGTTTTGCTTATTAATAAGCAAAATTAATAAGCAAAATGAATAATAAGTGAAGTTTTATTTTGCTTATTAATTTTTTATTCTCGTTTTCATTTCTCTCGTTTCACTTGTCTAAGGCATTTATACTAAATGTAATGATTTGAGTTTTGTGTTTTGACTGGTATTCTTTTGCTACCTTCAAATAAGTTGGTTGAATAGTCTGGTTCTCTTAACGGCTAAGACAATGTAAACACAATGAGGAAAAGAAACGGGCAGCCCCATTGAGAAAGGCAATGTTAGTTCGAAATCAGCATTGGAAGGTCCTCGTATCTATTACGGACGCAGATTACGGACGATTGTTATGGAGGTACAAGGAAAACGAGAGGCCTTTGGCAAACCCAGGCTTGTACAAACATTGACCATGCAGATGATGTAAACTGGCCTTTATGACGTGACTATTAACAGTGGGTTCATAGTTCGGCTCTTGAGTCATACCTTTACTTTACCTATTCACAGTTTTTATCTGACTGACTTTAGTAAAATCTACTGAGCCGTTTTTTAGTAGAGCTTAAACATTTCAGTTTCGTGAAAAACATGCTCTAGGATTATTTCGGAGGAATGTGATCCACCAATCCGGACGGGACCCCTATGGTGGATTATGGCCTAATCCTCCTCTAGAGAGTGAGTAGAGGCCCATGCTCAGCAGCTGGTGGATATTGGTTCTGATGATGACGAGCAATTTTGAAACTTATCTACACCCTAATGAGGTTCATTCATGCGTTTCTCCTTCCACGGCTCAAGTAATAATGAACCGTGAACTGTTGAAAAATCTAGAACTGTTCAAATAATGAGTGAACCAATGTTGCCCCATTTATCAGGTGATAAGCGTGAGGTCAGTCTTAGCCGACAATAAACATGCATGGTCACGGACGAACAGCCAGTTTATATTATCATTATTTATGAAACAGTTCATGCAGTTTTGAAACAGGTTTAAGTTTGTTTGTATGAACTTGTTGTGACATCAGACGCTATTGGCGTCTTGTTGTTTTCCCGATATAGGTATATATAATGTCCAGCATAAAATAATTGAGGAGGAGTCATGTTTTAAGAAAAATATTGTTGTTATAATCCGAATCATTCGCGGGAATAATAATATTGTTGTTAGTTGTTTCAAGCGCAATAAATAATGTTATTGAATAAAGTTAATGCATTGTTTTGAATTTTCAAGAATGAATTTGTATGTTATTGTGTGTCATATTAACATTTATGTAAATGCGTGCCGGGAGAATGTTTTCAACTCGCCAAAGCTAGCTAGCTATTGAGATTTTGTCAGCACAGATATTATTCAATTCGGTTACATATAATGCTGTTATAGATTTCAAGTCGTTATACTACTTAGTCAGGTCATAAGTATTGTCACACAGTAAAAACTTTTCTTTTAGAATGCTGGCCACAAAAAAGTTTATTGAATTCGAATTTCGAATTGTTCATGAAAATAAAAATGTATACTTTTTAGAATTTTACTCATTTTAAAATATGGAGTCGACGCTTAAAGAAGACCGTGTTGCAGTTATTGCGTTGCATCGTTGCGGTTACGCGCCAATTCAAATTTTTGACATACTGAAAAATTTGAATATAACCAAGAGATTCGTTTATCGTACCATCAAACGATACAATGAAGACTCTAGTGTAGATGACAGGTCAAGAAGTGGTCGCCCTCGGTCTGTTAGGACTCCAGCAGTGATAAAAGCTGTGAAGGCGCGAATTCAAAGAAATCCCAAACGTAAGCAGAAACTGTTGGCCCTTCAGATGGGATTAAGCAGAACCACGGTGAAAAGGGTGTTAAATGAAGACTTAGGGCTTCGGGCATATCGAAGAAAAACAGGACATCATTTGAATGCTCGTCTAATGGACCTGAGACTGAAGAGATGCCGCGCTTTGTTGAAGCGGTACGCGGGAAAAAAATATCGGGAAATTCTTTTTTCGGATGAAAAAATTTTTACCGTAGAAGAGAGCTACAACAAACAAAATGATAAGGTGTACGCACACAGTAGTGAAGAAGCGAGCAACCGTATTCTGCGTGTCCAACGAGGTCATTTTCCATCCTCGCTCATGGTATGGTTGGGAGTGTCTTATTGGGGCTTAACAGAGGCACATTTTTGTGAGAAAGGTGTAAAAACGAATGCAGTTGTGTATCAAAATACAGTCCTGACGAACCTTGTGGAACCTGTTTCTCATACCATGTTTAATAACAGGCACTGGGTATTCCAACAAGATTCGGCACCAGCTCATAGAGCGAAGAGCTCACAAGACTGGCTGGCGGCGCGTGAAATCGACTTCATCCGGCACGAAGACTGGCCCTCCTCCAGTCCAGATTTGAATCCGCTAGATTACAAGATATGGCAACACTTGGAGGAAAAGGCGTGCTCAAAGCCTCATCCCAATTTGGAGTCACTCAAGACATCCTTGATTAAGGCAGCCGCCGATATTGACATGGACCTCGTTCGTGCTGCGATAGACGACTGGCCGCGCAGATTGAAGGCCTGTATTCAAAATCACGGAGTCATTTTGAATAAACTTTAGTGTCATAAGAATCTATGTTTTGTTAAGTTCATTTTGGTATATAAATGGTTACATAATGAATAAACTTGTTTCAATTATTTTATATAAAACATGTGACAGAATTTATGACCTGACTAGGTATATTAGAATGTCTATATATTAGATGAGATATCTATCTCATCAATTACATAAGCTTCATAGGATTATCGTCCGAACTATTGAATTGGCGTAAGCGGTTAAACGCCATTTAATCGCTTGTCTTCCGATATTTCTATAATTAAGTAGGCATATAGTATACAGGTAACTAAAAATCTAAAATAACGCTTTTGCATTCACGAACTTGGAAAATAAAAACATGAAACAATAAAACATAGTTACTTTGAGCTTGAAAAATAAATAAGTTGATTCAGAGTACCTACAGGAAAAGGAAACGTCTTTCAGACTCTACATTACACGCTGGTATAGTATAGTAGATTGTACTACAAGGGAGCAAAATAATTCATTTAAGGCGAGAGCGATTTTATGAATCCAGAGCGAATCGAGGGATTTTATAATAGAATCCTAAGCGTACCTAGTAAGGGACTTGAAAAGTATATAAATATAGGTACCTATTATGTTGACCCATGGCTGTACGATCAGGCTTACGGTACTTTAATATAATGTATATAATATATAGGAGTAGGACACGGCGTCCGTATACTATGTATACATTTGGAGATCGGTAACTTGACGTAACTTGTTTGGATGGTCGATGGTGCAATCGCATTGGTGATGTAAAAACAATGTAACTATAAATGTTAAACAATTTAACAATCAGCAGGGCTAATGTCAACCGGCCTCCGTCATCTGCGTGAAAATATGGTGCTAATTTGCAATTTTGTCATAGCCTCATGCGAGGGCCATAGCCTCATGGTATTTTCCAAAATGTATAGTGCTCATCTATCTATGTAATATTACATAGATAGGCCATAATGTAAAGGTAAAGTATGTTTTTTCGAACGGAGCAACGCAGTCATCATGTGGAATACGCTGGCAGTAGAATAATGGAAGACTTGGGCTGTACCTGGATATATGTGCCTGTAATGTGAACCTGTTCTCATATATCAGTCCTTTTGTCTTATTATGTACGTACCTACTGTATTCTTTCAAATTGTCGGCGCATGAGGAAGCCATAAGGTGTAACGGGAACTTAATTATAATACGATAACAATATGTAATGCATTCGAATTGGCATTGTTGTCGACTTCCTCATATCGGTTCCGAATCAATAACGAACATTTAGAGTAGAGGGAAAATCAGTTCTATATTATTTTTTTTCTTATTTTTTTTTTTAAACGTAACCCCGCACTATATTTTCTTCTGTGTCGTGGGTACCGTTTACAGACATATAATTTCACATACACATAACACCCAGACCAGAAACAAATATCTGTGGATCACACAAATAAATGTTTCAGGCGGGGTAATAAAAAAAAAAGAAGTTTTTGGGAACGTAGAGGGAAAATCAGCTATCCTGCTATCCTATCCTATCTGCTGCTATACTGCTAATATTATAAATGTGAAAGTTGAATATGTTGGATGTTTGGCACTCAATTACGGTGAAACGGCTGAAATAATTTAGTTGAAAAGTAGACGAATGAGGCACTTAATAAACGCATACATAATAGGCTACTTTTTATTGTGGGAATCGTCAGAGAAACCTCGGACCATATAGCTACTCGTACTAAAAACATGAAAAGTAGCCTCAAATTATACTTGTAACATAGATTAACAAATTTCGATTATAATAAGACGTGCTGCGCCCAGCGGCGTTGTCCGCTGCTTTCGGGATAAAAAGTAACTTATGTGTGAATTCAGGGTGTTAGCTACCACCGTGCAAAATGTCTATAAAACTCGTCCAGCCGTTCGAGTGTGAAGAACTAACAGACATACAAACTTTCACCTTTATAATATTAGTAGGATAGTAGAATACGGGTGCACCTAGGAAAACGAAAAATGCCAAATGTAAGGAAACCGAGTCAACTCTACTACAAAGTTTAATGTTGGTAGAGTTCGGCGAACTGAATCATATTTTTTTACCACTTATTTGTGTCTTGATAACCACGTAATTGGCCCGATTACTTGTTTGTCTGTATTTCCATGCAGACAAGTTTATTAATAACTCTCCCAGTAAATTATAACGGACAAAAATAGGGCGCAACTTGACAATTTTATCAACGAATTTTTAGTAGCGGGTTTTTTTCTTTGGTGATTTGCGTTTTTACGACTGGGATTTTTTGACCTTATACTTTAAAAACAATGTGTGTTTTATACAGTAAGCTTTATACTATAGTGTTAAGTGCCGATGTGGTCGAAAGTGGTGGACATGTTAAGCCTAGAATAGGACACGTACAAAATAGTAGGTAGGCACTACATAGTTTTCCTCAATAGTCATATAAAACTTATAAAACTTGATGCATGGCGTGATGATTTTTCAAGGTGACCATAGACGTGTTTCCTCATAATATCTATATAATATGTATTATAGGTATACATAAACATTGTAATAGTTAAAAACATGCCAATAATAAGGATAATTAAATAATGTAAGTAAATATTATTATTTCCTTCTAAATATAAGAAGTTACTAGTACCTACCTACCTACCTTTATATTCTATGATGTTTTTAGCTTTAAGTACTCATTAATTGTGTAAATGCATAAATAAACAAACATTGCTCATTCATTCATCACTAGTGTTATATTCAATATTCATATTCAATTATTTGCATGGATCTTACAGGTTGGTACAGAAAGTAGCAAATTTGACTAAAACGAAGTTTAACTCAAATAATGCCATTTAGGTATAATTAACAAGCAGCACGACATAGAAGAAGGACGGAGAGAGTAATCATTTTCATTCGTAGTTCCACTCAAAATTGATGTTTCGTTTTAAGTTTAGTTGAGTCTTGTCAAAAGTCAGACTGGACGCACGCGTGTCAGTACCTCATGCCTAGTTGGTGAATAACCTAATGTCGTCGTCTCGTACCGAGATCAATGCAACATGATAAATCACGCAATTTTTAATTACAATCAGTAGGGCAATTCTGGTAATTTAATATGTTCAAAATCTAGTTCCGATCAACTTATAATCTCATTAAAGTCTAAAAATGCTATTCTCGTAACTTGAAAAGTGACATTTAACGTTCGCTTGATCGAAATGATATCGTAATGTAACCGAACGCTAAAATGGTATTCTAGTAACAAAACTGAGTTGAAGTTATATGTCATAGACAATGGGTTGACTTAACTGTAACTAGATCGTAAGTTGATTATACCGAGATGAAGTTGTAAATTTATGGGAGCAGAATACCAATTCTCAGTCAAGTCATAATCCAATCACATTTCGGTCAACTTTCGTTCAACTTTTTGTGTAATTACGAGAATTGACACCCAGACTACATTATATCATATTATAACATAACGATCATTGTATGACAATATAGTACACTTACATAGCAATGTGAAAACAAGCCGCACTGTGGTCTCCTGTATCGACAGAACGTTCTCTGTGCCGGGTCACTAGAACATTATAATGAGCTATAATTCATTTCACTTGATAGT
Organism: Hylaea fasciaria; assembly: GCA_905147375.1. Lineage (NCBI taxonomy): Eukaryota > Metazoa > Arthropoda > Insecta > Lepidoptera > Geometridae > Hylaea > Hylaea fasciaria. The sequence goes on along the minus strand of LR990211.1, from coordinate 7,346,686 downwards.
CGTATGGAGATGTTAGGGTCGGCGCTGACTGCTGAATGAATGATCAATACTTTAGTCAAACTTGGGTTTAGGAATACGTGCTCGCTCCTTATTCAATTACATGATTTGGCATCGACCAAACGTATCGTACAATTTAAAAATGCGATTTAAATTTTGTTTAGTTTCCGTAAAAAAATTCCATTATAGAGTAATAGTTACTGTGAGTAACAGAAGATTCATGGTGTAGGGGTAAAATGGACATAAAGTCCGGAAATCTCCTTCGCGGGGATATTGCGCGGAGATTTCTGTAACAAACAGATTTTGTAGCCTATCTGGAAAATACAGGTAGGTGTCAGTAGTCTAGCGGTCATGCAAGTTGTTGTGGCATGTTTTTCCTCAAGTTAGTTGATTATGAATACGTACCTAGCCAATACTGCAGTCAGCGCACACCTTTAGTCTATAATTCAAGAAGGTCACGGGAATAAAAAGCCGCCCAACTCTGAATGTCATTCACATGCTGTTTCGTTCGGAAAGTCAAACAATTAAATGAACTTGAAGATACTTGAATCCTAAGAAAAGATAGGACTGGAAGCATACTATTATTTATTCCGTGGCGTAAGTTAGTTCTTGTGCAGCCGAAAATATATTATTATAATACAATATCCTTGCTTAGTTTGCCCATAAACACCGCAAGTTTTTTGATGTACCTAAATTCCGATTAGCCAGACTGTGAGACGTGTGGTACTATTAGGTTAGAGCATAGACGTTTTATCAGAAGGTTAGAGTAATTTATTCATAGTATAATTAAGTCATACGAAAATAACCAGTGTAAATATATCATAATTATACTTACTTAGAAAGGCACTTATATCGTCTCTTTCTACTCTACTTCTCGTCGTCTCTATCGTTTGAGAGGTGGCAGAGAGAGAGATATTTAATTTGGTTTGACAATATTCGATTTAGATCTAACATGATTATTATAACGTCAATAATTTGTTATAAAACGTGAATTTCTGTGCACTTACTTAAGAGTACGAAACGGGACGCTGGCATATTATATTTATATTGATATAACAGTTAAAAAAATATTAAAAAAAAAAGAAACACTTGCTTTACTAATTATTACTTCCTCAAGTTTGTATACTTGTTCGTTCATTTGATAGTATTTGTATATTCGCACGCTTTCACCTCTAGAAATTAATTAATTATAGTACCTACTTACTTTTTATGTTCGCTCTATATTATGCACTTTCTTAAGACTAGTTCAGATTTCAGACACAGCTGAGATAAATATGTGGAGTATAATAATATATCTATGAAAGTAGTATTGGAAAAACATTATAATATTGGAAACTTCAAAAAATGTTAATAACAAATGTTTACAATTTTCTATAGGAGTTTCGAAATGAACATGAATCTTTATAAGGAAAAAAAATCATACAAAGCCAAGTTACTGTTTTAATTTGAGAATCCTTTTTTTCTGTTCTTATCCACACTCAACCTACCAGTCTACCTATTTATAGGTATACATAGATAGATAACTCTTTGACACCAAAATATATATAAAACAGGAAAGATATTTATATTTATACATCCTTATTGTTATACAGTAGACGTAGTTTCTAAGATAGTTATTAACTTTCCTTTAAGTAGGTTTACACTTAATTAGAAACATACTTTACTAACCATAAACTTTCTAGTATCCATAAAACTAAAGTATACCTAAGTTATATAGGTAGGTATAGGGTTACAAATCATTTGACGACCGCATGATCCGATCCTGTAATTGATTCGACGTCGATCATTTATGGCTATCGACATGTACCTACCTATATGAAGGCATCATGTATCGTGATGCATCTAAATTGGCCGGTCATGCTTTTAGCAATCTCGCGAAAGACGAAGCCAAATTGCTTATCAGATACTTTTTATATAAGGCGAGTGTTTGTTTTGCTTTTATTTCCGATAAGAATAATAATCGGATGAGACTGGTGGGTAATGGGAGGGATTTTGATGAATATAATAAATACTTAGATATATTTTTGCTATTTGAGGTGACGTTTATCAAACCACACTGAGGCAGCGTGGTGAATTATGACCTCTATATTTGTCTCTTGAGAGAAGGCCGATGCCCCAGCAGTGATGAGCTGATAATAACGAATTAATACTGCATTTATTTTAGTATCTGATGCAGTGACTTAGTATCTGATCTGATCCCTGATGAAATCTTAAGGTTACACACGACTAAATAGCAAACCCTAATGCTAGAGCGTTGCAGGAACATAGCTCGAATAAATCATAGGTAAACATATAAACTCAAACTGTAACACTACCGAAATCGTAACAATGGACAGTAATATACATTTCATTTCACCACGTGTCTTCTGCGAAACCGTTAGTTCTGTGAGAACCACATTCTGTCGGGACGCAACGGTCGCCTCCCAAACGGGCATTGTGCTCAATGCTTTTATATTTTTTGCACACATACAACCACAGTTCCCATGGTTGTACGGACGACATAGCCCGGGGGACTGTGTTAGGTCTTATTACTTGACGTTCATTGTGGCTTGTGGCTTGCTTGCGATACGCTAAAAAAGCATTGTGCAATGTCAGAAATTAACTTCTTAATATAGGGTAACTGTCTCAAGTCTCAACGTTCTTCCTAATATATCTTTGAGAAAGTTAAACTTTGCGTTACAAAAATGTGGAGATACAGAGTAGAGGTTATACGATGGATATAATTTTATAATTATATAGAGCCTGAAGGAAGGAAGTTATCGAAGCTACGAGATCCCGTTGAATGAACCGTATGATTTATCACTTTCGAAACGATTATACAACAACTTTCATTTTGTAAGCACCGGTTCGTATGACGCCTGTCTGCAAGCTTTCAAATATAACTTTTAGCGTAAACTTTTTCGCAAATTATTTTGTAGCTCTCGATTAGTGATCATACGAGCCAGCGTGTCCCAGTCTACCGGCCAGGTGTGCGGCGGTCACACGCGCAATGCATTAAACATGCCAGCAGCTGATCTGTACAATATCTGACGTTATTGTGTGTGTCTGCAACGTTCACGCTTCCATGAGAGTTTACAACCGGATCTATGATTTTGGGAGAATAACTTTATTTTATTCATGTGAATATAAGCTTAGCTCTACACTCTCATCGTTTCCAGTTTCCCACTGACCAGAACTTCCACCACGACTATTCAACCTTAAAGTATCCTTTTCAAGACCAACTTTGATGTTAAGAATCACTGAAACAACACCACGAAAGGACGAAGATAGTAGTCTGTCAAATAGGCCAATGGATCTTTACTGTAGTCATGTGACATCCCACTATCAGCCGCCGTGCTTCTGTCCAAACACGGCGTGCTCTACTCCCAGTTAAACAATGCATAATAACATTAGCCATATAACTTTTATAGGGACACTCTACCGCCACGTGGATAGCGACGTGTTGCCGTTTGATGAGATAAGCCTTGAGTCAGTGCGCTGAATAAATAGACTGTCTCACAATATGAGCACCGTTTCCACTAAAGCCAAAGATAAAGGCTTCATAGTCAATGATGGAGGCGAATCTCTTCCGTCGCACTTTTCAGTATCTGCCTGGCTTGCTGCTACCACCAACCCTTACGGAAAATCTGTTGTCAAAAAGTGTTTTCGTTGCAGCACAGTGCAAGTTCCATTCGCTCAGTGTTTTTACTATCCTTGAGCATTTCGTCTCATCGTTGATTTAGTGTTCAAAGAGTAGCCAATGAGAAACTCTGACCGATGACTCCGCTCCGACAATATCCTTGGTCCCAACTAGGATTGCCAACTCTCGAAAGGATCAACGCAGTATAATGCCATGGCCCCAATAAACATTATCCAGCCGCGACCGATCTTGCGCCAAAAACGTTTATGGCTCGGTGCCAATAAGGCGGAAATACGATCAAACGTGGACCCAGCCTGTCTGCCGTCGAAGTCCTTTGACCTTAGCAGTTGCAAAAATCGGAAGTATGATTCAGAAGTAGTGCTGAGATATTGGATGAGGAATGACCATAATTATATTAACTAGCTAAAAACGGGTCTAATTCGCGCACAAACAAATATCAAAATATATAATTTGGACATACCTCGACGTTTCGGCCGTTTCAGTCTTCTCGTGACCACGGTCGATGTAACTAGGCCGAAACGTCGAGGTATGTCAAAATTATATATTTTGATATTTGTTTGTGCGCGAATTAAGTAGGCCCGTTTTTAGCTAGTTAATATGTTTCCCTGTTCGCGAAAGTTTAAGAGCTTCGACCATAATTATAAGTATTTATCCTCGTCCTAGTTAGAACGGACCTACTGCGGAGTTTTTGAAAGATTGCCTTATGATCGTAGTCAGAACAAGTGTACTGTACATTTATGGCCATTACCATAAGTTTATACTAGTTAGAATAACAGTTAATGCGAAACTAAATTCATGCTCGAAATGTTATCCGTTAACTTCTGTATAAATACAAGTTTTGAATCATTTTAATCTGAAAGACGTAGTGTATGTAGGTAGGCATCCCACTAGATGGGCCGACGACATCAAGAGTCGCAGGCAACCGGAGGATGCAAGTCGGCAATTGCCGTTCGGTGTGGCGGTCTAAGGGAGAGGCCTATGTTCAGCAGTGGACGTCTACAGGCTGATGATGATGATGATGAATCATTCTGATTACCCATTTATGGTATTTTTATGTATAATTACTATATTTTTCTTTCGTTCAGATGTGTCAAGCACTAGAACATGGGTCCTAGTTCCTAGATGTAGTCAGCAGTTTAATTTGAGAAGATTTTTTTAGATATTGGAAAGTTCATAATACTTATACCAGAAAGGTTAATAGCAGTAACGAACCTAAATTCAATTAATTATTTCATTTGACGTCAAATAGTCCTGCAGAACGGCGAAAGCATTGATGTATCATACACAACGTAGGTAACCTATTAAATCGTAGCAAATGTAAATGTATGTAAATAAGGTATGTAGTACGTAATTTATTTCGACTCATATGACCATTTTAGACACGGATTAATGAACTAACTACGTACCTTGGATAGATGTATTGACGTTGTTTCTTTACAGGCATGTCGGTCGATTAGGTACGGATATTTACATGGACACGCTTACTGACGTCTATTTAGCGGGTAAACAGGGCATAGTTTGGTAAAAGGCAAACAGGTTTGCCCTACAACTCGGGCAAATGTAAACGCTATAAATGTTCGATAGAAAGAGTAACTGGTGTGGTAATGACATTTTGACGCAATAGAAATGCTAATTAATTAATGACACGATATTATCCTACTAATATTATAAACGCGAAAGTTTGTCTGTATGGATGGATGTTTGTTACTCTTTCACGCAAAAACTACTGAATGGATTTTGATGAAACTTCACAATAATATAGCTTATACATCAGAATAACACATAGGCTACAATTCATAAAGATATATCGTATATTATCCAAACGCGGGTGAAACCGCGGGGCGCAGCTAGTAAAGAATAAAGAGTAATAGAATCGACACGGGATCACATCAATTATTATTTGAAATGGTTTAGTATAGAGTATAGTGCATGACTATATGGCTGAAAAAAGATTATGAAAAAGACTAAGTTAAAAAATTACATCCCCGTAGAGTTTCTTGGTGCTGTCTTCTCTAACGGGTGTATTCCGAAGCACTGGTAGAGTCAACGGAGTTTCCTTTTCCTGTCCAAAATCTTGGTAAAGTGATTGAAAGGGTAACGTCCTTTTTTAAAACTCTAACCATAATCAATTACTGTTTAATTTAATGTATCATACTTTATGTTTTTATGATTCTCTTTGTTAACGAGAATTAGCTGTTTGACTTGTAAAAGTGCGATTTAATTGTCTATTTACAATAAATGCTTTGACTTTGACTATATCCACCATCTTCTTCACTGTCTGTAAAAGACTCACAGACACTCGTATAAGAGGAAGACATAATATAAAACTAATAATTCTACTAATACTTAGTCAGGTCATAAGTACTGTCACACAGTAAAAACTTTTCTTTTAGAATGCTGGCCACAAAAAAGTTTTGTGAATTCGAATTTCAAATTGTTCATGAAAATAAAAATGTATACTTTTTAGAATTTTACTCATTTTTAAATATGGAGTGGACGCTTAAAGAAGACCGTGTTGCAGTTATTGCGTTGCATCGTTGCGGTTACGCGCCAATTCAAATTTTTGACATACTGAAAAATTTGAATATAACCAAGAGATTCGTTTATCGTACCATCAAACGATACAATGAAGACTCTAGTGTAGACGACAGGTCAAGAAGTGGTCGCCCTCGGTCTGTTAGGACTCCAGCAGTGATAAAAGCTGTGAAGGCGCGAATTCAAAGAAATCCCAAACGTAAATCATATACATATGATAATCTGATATCACCACTCGCAGGAGTCAACAGACGCGCTGTCCGCTGATACGACACTCGACGTCGACGGCTGTTTGCACGGCGACAGTGTGACGTAGGTCTAAAGTACCTAGCTAGTCTACTGTTGATGTCACAGTATACACAAATACCACTTTTGTTCTGTTTGTTCGGATCAACTACGGCCAAATTAAGATTGGGTTGTTGGGTTATTCACCAACAGGGGCCGCATTATGAACTCTTAATCCCTGTCAGTTTACGCCGTAAACTGAACTGCCTGGCTATTTCGTATTATGAAATTCTAATGCCAGCCAGTAACGTCACGTGACAGTTCTGACCTAATAACAGGCTGTCAATTACTTATTACGAACTTTAATTTTGAATTTCGTTATCTGAACACGCTAAGATTTTCCCACGTGGCCAGATAGTAAATATTGTATGTATTGCTGTAGGAAAATCAGAGATAAAAGTGGGTAACGAATGAGGCCTTTTTGTCAGAGACTTCATCTAACTATATCACACTCATTGTCAGCCCACTGGTTTGTATACTGGCTTCCAAACGCTTTCCGGTCCTGTTCTAAGCGAATCCATTGCCTTCGAAGCAAGCAAATTACAATGATAATAAGTATAGTGTCCGTTATAGTTCCTATCTGATTTTGTTTCAATTTGCTATCCTATCCTAATCTACTTACATAATAAGTATATGGACGCATAATATGTGTGTATGAGTAGATACTCATATACATAGGTATACATAGATATACATAGGTATGTATACCTGCTTTACTACACTCCAGAAATCATGTACCGACCATCAGGCAGGTGGTCAGCACTTTCGAAACTTTCATAGGTTACCTATCGATGAAAAAAATCGGAATCAGTCGATATTGGCGTGTCTGTTCAAGGAACGTTGAACTGGCAACCCTAGGCAGACCTTATGTAGACATCGACTTCACTATATTTTCGTCCATTTTGCAATTCGGTACAGCGATTTATATAACATCGCTTTATGTGTCCGGTTGACGTAGCTGTTCCGGTTATCGTGTATACAAGGTGTAGACTCGTCTGAGCAAAGACAAGCGGTTTCTTATTTTTTTCCTCTTGAGTTTGCGATGGTCCGTAGGAAACTTCCTATGCCAACCGCACTACAGTTAGGCCGTTTCGCCAATGCTTTCTAACAATGTTTTTATAAGCTGGAGTTGAATTAAAGAATTCTAACTGTAAATGCACAAATCTTCAAAGCATCACGAGTCATAATTATTTTACCTTCAAGAAAAAGTAACAAATCCGTTCTTTATTTGATCCTTCTGAAAATATGTTCTTATAATACTTCAGCTTAAATAAAATCCATCTCTGACGCGCTTCTTGCGCACTCCTCACGTACATACATACATACTTACTATACATACATTTAATGGTGGTATCAAACAATATCCTGCTAAATAACAAGGAACTGCGCAGTTCTAGGCCATCTCCTGACGTCTGAGCTATTATCGAGATAGAAGATAGGAGGGAAGGGAATTACCCACTATACTGGTATAAAGTACCATGTCCGGTGTCCTAAGCAACAAGCTTTGTAGTATATTAACTAGCTAAAAACGGGTCTCATTCGCCCACAAATTAATATCAATATCTATAATAGGATCCTTAGTCAAGTTACTGCAAAAAATCGTTCGTTCAATCTTTATAAACGATAGAGGTGGTTGTTATCTAAGCAAAGGTTATACGGTTATGGCCGAGGTTAAAATTGCAGTTAAGCAACTAGTTTACTATACTATTTTATGGGTTATGGGTACTTTGAGTTAGCATTACTTTAGCACGTCCTCGATTTACGGCCGAAATTAATAATCAATCCTAATCCAAATTTTGTTATCTGGGATTGATATCACAATCCATTTTAGGGTCAAAAGTGCCAATAACCGATCCGTGGATTGGTTTATAAAGGCACGCAGATTGGAGATCGATCGACCGATAGGGGGCAACCCAAGACCGATTTCAATCTTGGATAGGAGATACAATATTAATGTCGGGCGTTAGTCGTCATCGTGGTACGATCGCCTACGTCCCGTCCACCCCTACCGGCTGATCCATTCATACTAGATCCATAAATTCATAATCTGTATCGTCAATCTTCCTCCATCCATCCTCTCCAGATGTCCAAATCACCAAACATCCCTATCTCTGTTCTTGACACTACATCTGCCATTCCACGTTGTTCCCTTATCACGCTATGCACTTTATCCATCAGATGTCTCCATTCATATTTCTCATGTCCGCAGCATATCGACAGGTAATCGATTTCATAAAAACATGTTACTTCCTAAATAATGTCCCAGCCCAATAAATCTATGTGCTCTCTATATATAACGAAACTGTTTGTCCGAGGGTAAACATATAAATACAGAAATCGTCTAGAAACATCAAAATTATAAAACCGGCCAAGTGCGAGTCAGGCTAATGCACGAAGGGTTCCGGACCATTATCTATAAAAACGAGCAAAAATAAACATGTTTGTTTTATGAGAGCCCCTTAAATGATTATTATATATTATTCTGTTTGTTTTTATATATTTATTGTTATAGCGGCAACAGAAATACATCATGTGCGTAAATTTCAACTGACTATCACGTTTTATGAGATCAGGGGCGGATCCAGGATTTCCTTTTGGGGGGGGCTATTTTCCAAGGTTCGAAGGTAGGATTATGGGCCATGGCCACCATGCCAACCCCCCCCCCCCCCTCGTTTCCGCCAATGTATGAGATACTCGTACAGCCTGGTGACACGTTACACGGACAGACAGACGGACGGACGGACAGCGGAGTCTTAATAATAGGGTCCCGTTTTATCTTTTGGGTACAGACCTCTAAAAAAATATGAATAAAAAGACACTCGACCATAATTATCATTTAGATCGCATTAGGTATCAGTCTATTTTGGACACTATAAATAAACTCGAAAGGTGCTGCTGGTAATATAAATAAAAGTCTACGAATTAATGCATGTGGCTTGTCGTTACGTGACCTTTATATACCCTAATCATTACCATACGATAATTAAATAATTCAAATCTATTTAAAGAATCATTGCGGTGTTGGAATTTTTCTATTTTTGTTGTTGGGGTTTAAATATAAAATGGCCAAAATATGCTAATATTCGATCCTTAGACCATTTTTTTTTTCTATTTGGGTCCAAGCGTTATTTTTTGTAAACTCTACATGTTATTTTTTTCTTCATTTGCATAACGTGCACATTTTATAATATAATATTGTTTTTATATAAATAATAACACAGATATAACGTGACCGCGTCCTGCATTAACAATTTTTATGTTATTGGATTGATTTTTATCGGCAACATATAAGAAGAGAATATATCAATGCACCACGTATGTAATACCAATGTGAAATCCACAACGGCACACCGGATTTTCATGAAAATTCTTAGGTTAAGTGTATAGTATAACTAACTGTATTTTGTGGTTAAATAACAGAGATAGGGGCCGTCTATTAATCACGTGATGTTTTTTCAGAATTTTTTAAACCCTCCTCCTCGTTGGTGATACGTGGTGATGTTACAGAATAGCCCCCCTCCCCCCCACACAATCACGTGTATTTTTTAGTAACTGCAAATAATGTTACAATTTTTAGAATAATATCTTGAAATCCAGGTGTAAGTATGATTTTATTCTGAAAATAAGGAATTGGAAATTATGGAAGGTTGCAGGCTGTTTTTGACTGGCATAAATAAATACACGTGATATCTTACCAAGCCCCCCCCCCCCCCCCTTTCAAGCCTCACGTGATTAATGGACGGCCCCATAACATAGGTGCTGGAATAATACTTTCATCCTTGTACCTACACGTTGTAAGGCGAGTTGAACCGCGGCGCAGTTTGGCATAAATATAGACATATATCCTGGATGGAAGTCGAAGGCCTGATGAGGATATAGTCCCGTTGTCCTCGAAGACCGATGAAGACAAATGTATGGTGGCCACCATCATTCAATTATTGTAGTTCTAGAAATAGGTACAGTTAGGCTATAAATGTACGTTCTATGTATAGGGCTGTATATGTAACCAGCTAGTGTAATTAATGTAGTAAAATATAGGATGTATATTTACATATCACTGGCATTAAGCAGGTGTACTATTTATAGACACAGAGTTATTAATTAGCACTTTACATTAAAGTCACAAAAGTTCAGTATTATTTTTATAATACGGTTCATACATAAATAACCCTATGAAATGTGCCAAACAAATTCCAAGTAAAGGATCTCATATAACTTTTGGAACGCACCTTACACTACAAAAGCGTGTTTATTATCCTTCCCCCGATATTTTCCTTATGTTTTACTTTATAAACATACTTTCCTTGTTTTTGCATCGCTCTGGTGCCTTGTTTACATGCGCTCGCGCAACCCTGCTCCATATCATTCGCTATTAGCGAGACGCCCCGCATCCGCGGCTATTTTGGTCCCGCCACTGACCCACGGCCGACCGAGGGAGTGTCAACGGGAGTAACCTGGATTTATTGACTGTGGAACAGGAAATGAAGAAATTATTTAAAAAACATATGATGGTAAAGGTCTCCAAGCAACTTAGCCGAGTGTATTGGTTGTTTCCACGAAAATACTCTTGATTTGAACTTCAACAAATTTTGAGGGTTTTCAACCATTTCACAATGAGGCAATAGGGTCAACCATTGTCTAATATTGAGTTTGTTTTTGTAAAGGTGTCCACAATATGAATGCACTTTTGCAAAACAAAAACACAGTACACGGGTCCATCCGTGCAGAGTTCAATAACACTATTATGGTTATAGGTACACTGTACATCGTGGTTGTACTCTGTACGTACGTCATGGATGTACACTGTACCTAGGTACAACGTTGTGTGCATGACTGTGTAAATATATAGGCAGGTACAATCCCCTGGTTATTTTGGTGCCGACACTGACCCACGTTCTAAATTGGCGGAGGTGTGTCATATTAGAAGATCCACCTGGATTTATTGACGCGTAGTAAACGCTTTTGAAGATGTTAATAGTGATGGCCATGAAAGCTTCCCTAGAATTTTCCTAGTCACTTTTAGCCCGTTTATATTTGATCGAAGCGTTTTATCACTAATTATTATCACAAATACGTTTGGGTTATTGCTAATAACGACCGGTTTCAAAATGACAAACAATATGTAAAGTAGGCGATTGCAGTCGGTCTCATGGATGCCCTTGGCAGCGGATTGACAACAACATATTTTAGAAATATCAAGTATAATTATTACCTTTTGTTCTAGACGTTTGATATTTTAGGTAGACATTAATAAGATAGGCACCTACTGGCTTTTAATAACATGTTCCGAGTAAAACAAAGTCGATCATAAAATAATTCAATAATTGGAAACGTGACATTACTATCATATCATTTTTTAAAACCAACGATGCCTGGCCGCTTATTCAAGGCGCCCTAAGTAAATTTCACTAAACAATTTATGATGAAGTAACACCACAGATCATACACTATATTGAGTAACACACACAATACTATATACCTTCCTATCTACCTACCCATATCCACTGTTACTCGTATTTGGACAGCTGACAACGCAGACAAGAGGGATCGGGGTGATTGTCCCATTAACCTCTACAACAAAGCAATATAATAATATTCATCTTTTAGAAGTGTGTTTACCATTTCGAATAGTCGGTAAGTATGTACTACTTATAGAGATGGATCAGTATTACTTGTAAGCCTCGCAGTTGGTGACAACATCAGGTCAAGGCTGCAGTTGTGATAGGCACCGGCATTGTCGGTACAATTTCACTGACAAACTAACAAGGTATAGACAACTTTTAATTAAGTATGTGTTCCAATTCAAGCCATTGTTTTTAACTAAAGTTTGTATATTCTATTGTTTAAAGGTCCGGCTTGAGCATGGCTAAATTAAAAATACTTGATATAATTACTCGTTCATACTAGCCGCACGCCGCAGTGTTACGCGCTGTTCTTGAAATAAAAAGTAGCATATTATGTTAATGTTACCTATCTCCATACCAAATTACATCCAAATTGGTCCATCCGTTTGATCGTGAAGAAGACACACAAACTTACGCCTTTTTAATATTAGAAGGATAGTGATTTTCGACAAGAATGATAGAGATGTTTCTTTCAGAATAATAATTAGTGAATTTTTATTGTCTATCTATATTTACTGCGATAGCGTACTCATTATTACACGGTATAATGTGGGTGTCTAGCCGAGCGATCAGTCTCGTGACCGAATCGCTTTTTAATACCGTCTTCTGTACCAGTATTATGTAAATCACACAGATATACATCTCTTTCTTTAGTGATTCGATTATGTCAGAATTGATTCGATTGGTATCGTGTTTATCACACGTTACCTACCTATCGATTGCGTAACAAGATAATAAGTATAATTTAGCACATGATCTGTTTCTATATACTACTATCTGCGCCCCGCGGTTTCACCCGCGTTTGGATAATATACGATATATCTTTATGAATTGTAGCCTATGTGTTATTCTGATGTATAAGCTATATTATTGTGGAGTTTCATCAAAATCCATTCAGTAGTTTTTGCGTGAAAGAGTAACAAACATCCATCCATACAGACAAACTTTTGTGTTTATAATATTAGTAGGATAGTAGGATGTGTTAGGTGGCTGATTAGTCACTGTCATACTCGTAGTTGGCATAACGGTATCTACTCAATTCGTTTGGCACAAATTAAGTTTACAAGCAACAACGTAGTCGCAAACTTGTCTAATATTAGTTGTTGAATTTAGAGAGTAGAATGCTTGGAAACATTGTCTACGTCTTTGCGTGCCCTTGTGTATTGTGTTGTATATACTAAGTATGTATAGTAATCTATATACTAAGTAAACAATATTAGCTTATTGGCCATGTAGGTCCTACATGAACTTATTTCTCTTGCTGCTATTTATGCCCCCAATGGGTATCTGATTTACGACTTGACTCCACAACTTTTTTAATTTTTCCGGTATCTCCACAAGAGATGCCATTTTGTATTCGAAGTAATAGACTTCAATTCTCAGCAAAAATACAAAGGGAGGTAATAATGTAAGAATGTCCAGGATAACGTCAATCACTGTCCGCGGGCGGCCATTGTCCACCACTGGCACATCTTTCCGGGACTCTCGGAAGTGCCTGTCTGAGCGGGACCAGCGCTGGTAAAAATAAACGTCAAATTATAGTGAATGAAGAGCGATGGTGGTAATGGTCACTGTGTGTGTGGGTAACATTATTATGTGCTCACCTGAAAATGACATCTCTATTACTTTTTCTTTTCAATTTTCATTGTAAACTTACGCAGGCATTGGTCGGTTCGGTTTAAATTGTCTCTGTCCTAAAACTATGAGGTAATTAATGTTCACTCACATCCTAATAAATTTGAGCCAAAAAAAAATAATTTTATTTCATTTCATTTAGCAAGAAAGTTTTACATCAACCAAATAATCATTAGGCAATATACAGGGTAAAACGGAATAGCCCAAAACAAACAATAATTATTATATTGTAGAGTTAAATTTCTGAACAGTTCAAAACAAACTCCAACAACTAAATAACTAGCATTGTATTAATACAATTTGAATTTATTCTGGAGTCTAGAGGTCCTCGTTGAAGAGTTTTTGAACTCGCCGCGAGACGGGTTCAAACACCTGGAGCAAGGTTAGTTTTATCGTAGACGACTAGGTATCACCGACCTTAGAACCTTCCCATCGACTGGGAATCATTGACCTCGAAAGTTTTTCTTCGTAAGTAGCTGAAGGGAAAGTCCGAGTGGCTCTGTCGGAGCCTACCTAATATCTGCTGTACTGTTTCTATAGGCACGGACGGAGAATCATGAGTTCGATTTGTGTTGTGAGACAATATACTTAATATCTGCATTAGAAAATGAAATTAAACGCAAATAGCTAGTGAGAGACCACGACAGTAAATTTCCATAGTAATGCGTCGTGTCGCAGCCGACCAGCGCGGCGGCGACGCGGCGTGACGTTGCTAACGGCAGATGACTTTTATAGCTGAAGACCACATCCTTACACAACAGAGGCTATATTATATCGGCACGAATATAACTATTAATTACTTGCAGCCGTCTGTAACCGTTCAATGCTCATCAAGGACACGCAAGGGGAAATTAACAATTATAAACGTTGCATCGTTGTTAACGACTCCTAAATGTCATTACATAATTTTGACCTTTGTCGACTCCACTCTTCACGTTTGCCGGTTCGTATAAAGGTTAATAAGCAACCGATAAATACAGAAACACTAGCGCCCCCTCCCGACCTTGCATGGGGAATTGATATGGGTATTTTATGGCTGTAAAAACTGGTACAATTTCATTCAAAACCGGTTCGTAATCGCTTGTTTTACGGTTTGTCAATAGTAAATATGTAGGTACTAACCTACATAATATGTTATGTAAAGTTAAACATAAGTAATTACTATATCATTATTTGTTTTCGTCGGAAAGGCCCAGTTAATCAGGCAGGCCACAGGTCAACTACGATATTAGGTACATAAAGTGATAAATACTTTAAAAAAGAAAAGTAAAACAAGATTAACCCATTTTTTCTATGTTTTTCACACTCGTACACGTTACCCAAAACAGCATGTATTTCTGCAAAGATAGACACTGTATATTATACTAGCAGACACGGCCACGCGTTGCTGTGGCTAAGGTATTTGTTATTGCGACTATAAATTGAGATGTAAGCTACCCTATCTTGCAAGTTAGATCAAACTGCACACGGTGTGCGAATTTGATTAAAATCGGTTGAGTAGTTTAGGAGTCCATCACGGACAAACAACGTGACACGTGATTTATATACGAGTAAGTATATTAAGATACGCTTGCATTTACATTTACTGCAGGTAAATCATTACACACCCTGAGAACTCTTGCGCACTCCAAATATCAAATATCTCCTAATGGATGCCCCTCGTTGTGCCTGGGCTAATATTTACATCTTGCTAAGTTTAAATTGCGTAATTAGATCTAATTGATTTCAATGGATTTTTTGCTTTTTCAAGAAAACGGTGTAGTTGATGCTAATTGGTTTTATTTCGGAGAAATAAACCGGGGCAACTGCCGGCGATCGATCCAGAAAAAAAAATTCTATGTAAGTAATTTGTATTTTTTATTTATCTGACTGAATTTCCAGTCGTCAATAATAGTTGGAATACCAGTTGCCACACTGTAGCTGTGTTTTGCATCAATCTAACAACACTAACTAACTTGACATTTAAGTAAGTAATTACCTATTTATTTCCACGAACGAATTACACGCGAATTAGCGCTTCAAGGTATTTCTTTTGTTGTGGCAACATTTTGCGAAAAACCCACGCAATTCATCAGCTTCCGGATATTCCACTGCATACGCGATAACTATGGTTATCAAAACCATTTCAAGAATTTCAACCATGCCTAAAATGTTCTTTAATTTTTTTTTTTAATATTTTTTTTTTTTTTTTTATTAAATATAAGTAGGTACTTACATAATTATCAGAAATAATATCGTACGCGATGTTTGCGGTTTGTAATGCCTACACTGCCCGCATTTTATCAAAAACTAACAACGGTCAGGTTTCCCATGTTATTGTTTTGCAATATTTTCAACACTGATTATCCTGTTAACTAATTAACTAATAGTATTATCTAAGTGGAATTACCTAGACATAGTTATCTCGTAATTTATAAAGGGAAATATTATAAGTGCAAAATTAGCACGCATTTATAAATAAAATATAATCGCTGCATCACAAATCACAATTATGACTGTTTATTGAACCAAAAGCTAACTTGAAACTAGTGTAGATGTATTTCAAAAAATCTTTTATTGATATTAATTATTACAATTATACCCAATTACTATGGACGATAGTCTCATCGTCGTCCCGATTGAGCAGCATGCCTTCGTGCATTTTTTAGTCGTAAGTAGCACCTATACTCATAGTCTATACTTCTATTATAAAGAGGAAAGATTTGTATTTTTGTGTGTATGTTTGTATTGATTAAACTCAAAAACTACTGCGCCGATTTCAAAAACTCTTTTACCGTTGGAAAGCTACATTCACCCTGAGTAACACAGCTTACTTTTTATCCCGTAAAAATTAAAAAGGTTCCCGCGGGATAGTAGTTAACGCAGGTGAAACCGCGAGGCGCTTCTAGTCGTTAATAAATGGTAACGCTTCCATCCCTAAACATGCTTAACTTGACTAATCGAGGGTTTCCTGGAGTGGGTTGGGCGAACTATAAAGAAATAATAAATACTCCACGTAATATTGCAAGAAAGTTCTACATATTTTAGAATATTCTAGATGTCTGTAACTTAATATGAGCCGGTTTCTGCACTGGCGCTGCGCGTGTCTCATAACAGATATGCCGGAGAATATTTACAATTCATGAATAATATTTGATATCCCGAGGCGAGGATAAAAAAATTCCGTATTGATTTTACATCCGATGTGTTTTGGCGAATCCATTTGCTTAATCTTTTATTGGAGCTATGTCTATAAATTGCACTGTTTCATACAAAAAAACATACCTATTTGCTCTGTTCTAATAGGATTTCATTCAAAAATGTTTTCGTGATAATTACAACTATTTCGAATGTTTGTACAATTTCAGGGCGGTTTCGTTGTACTATTATTTATTTATAGGTGAAGTTTGCGCTGACAGTACCTCTTACCATTTTCAGGCCTACGTGCACCGATCCAGCGTATAGTGGCAGCTCATCAGCCCACCCTCTCTGAAAGAAGGCCTTTTCCTTTTCAGTATACTAACGCTGATGAGTGTAATTCAGCGTCTATAATACACACATATCTAACGGTGTTTTTACCGTTGCCGTTGGCCAACTGAAACGAGGCCGATGTTTTATTTATTTTCCAACGCAGCATTGACACGAAGCATTTATATGTACCACGAATTTGGAATCCGACATATTGAGATCCGTTTATTCAACGCGTCCTATATTTTGAGAACCGTAAGCAAATCTTGAATTTTAAAAGGTTTAAGTGCGTCAATGATTAAGTGCTTCAGATATTTGAAATGTTTTCGTTTTTTGTTGATTGATGGTCAGACCGGATGAACATTATAGTAGAATTACTCTATCAAATCTACGAGTATAATGAGAAGGCACTAGGCAATAATTTTTATTTCGGTGTGCGAAATTACCTACCTTGAAAAACTGAACAACACAAATATAACGAGGTATAATAATTTATGGTGTTAATTTTGTTTAAGTAAATAGGTTCGCGTTTGATCACATTATTTGATGATAAGCGACAACGCGGTCGATAATGGTCGCTTATCTAGCACCCATACATTATATTTTGTGGCTGGTTCCGTATGCACCGCTTAATCTACATTGACAATTATGCTAGTAAATGTATTAATTTAGTGCTCTCAACGAATTTGTACGTAGGTATAAATTCGTTGTAAGCACTAAATACGGAAAAAAGTATGCGTCATAGGTTTCCTTATACTTTTCTCAATTCAGAGAATCGAGACATATTGTCACCATTTCCTGCGAAACTTGAATTATCCCGAACGACCGATCTGGCCTTATAACATATTTCTTCGACTGTAACTGTCCATGTCTCGTCATCTGACATAATTTCTCGTATAAACGTTGGAAACTCGCTCATAATCTGTGTTATAAAAGTGATCTCTCCAACAAGGATACCGTTATATTTATCGTAGTAGAGAAAGGAAATTAATTCTGTAAGCGAACGTAAGTTGTGTCTTGATAACTGTTTTGCAACAACGGAGTCGGATTTTGGACAGAATCTAACGGTTCCGCGTTTGCTGCGGGAACTGAAGTCATCTTCCATTGTCAAAACCACAAAAGAGAGAGGCATGTGGAAGTGTCTACCAATCTTGTCTGTATCCCGTGGTCAAAACTTTCAACGATTACCCAAAAATAAAAGCTTCACTAAAACTATTTTTTCCACCGAGATATACCTTACATACAATATTACTACATTTAATCTTTCTTTTTGATGACTCCTTGATTTTGAAAATGAAATTCGAGTAAAATCGCAACTTTAAAATCCCACCGCGAAATATATTGACATATATTTCCGCGCCAAATGACACCTACGACACTTTTATGTTTAGTTGCATCGAGGCGGCCAATTATCCTGGTGCCAAGAAATCTGTCTCAATGTTCTCAGAGGCGATTCCGATTAAACAAATCTGTGTTGTAAGATTAACAGAGTCTGAGCCCACGTAGTCATATGAATATTGCTACGAGTCGGCGATATCAAACACTTCTATTGGCATATGAAATAAAATAAAAAAGCCTTTATTTTCAGCTACCTTAACACATAAGTAGTTTAGATGCCTGTCTTATGACACTATCACTTTATAAACCTATTATACACCTATTACTTATTTACATATATGTATTTACAAAACTATATTTATGTAGTTGTCGCCTCTGTGGCGTAGGCCTCCCCTAAATCTTTCCACTTGTCCCTCTCACGCGCCTTCCTCATCCAGTCTGGTCCGCATTGCTGGGTGAAGATGTCTCTCTATTGGCATATATAGAAGATGAAATCCTGTCGTCTAATATGAATTACTTTTGATTTATCAAGGCAAGCGTCACGATTCTTTACAACCTTTAGATGACATTTGTTAGAAACCTCAACCAATCCAATTATTTCTACAAATGATTATGGTTGGTAGGGGCGGTGTTTACAGATCAGGGCCCTGTAGCTCTGCAACTCTGCAAATCTGCACTTTGCAGTCTTCACTTTGCAAATATTGTAGAGTGAAGAGTAAAAGTGATTAACTACTGATTTTAGGCAAACATGTGAATTGGTATCGTTTTATGAAGATAGTTACTTTTGTCTGCAATTTACATTAAGCATAGTGCAAACTGTTTTATGTACGTTTGTTTTGTAGAATGCAGATTTTGCAGAGTGAATACAATATGAGGAATAATTGCCATTTGATTTTCAATCCATCAATCAACTATTCTGAATTTAATCTTCAGTCTGCAAGAAGTTTGTACATAAAACATAAACTCTGCTGAAGAGCTGAAATGAACATAAAATAGGGCCCTGGTATCCTTCTGTTGTTGATTGTCACTGGTTCAAACGTATTTTACAAACCAAGTTAATTTATTTACGTCACCAAATCAAGGAACTGTCAAGCTATAGATCCTTAATCCTGATTCCTTTAATTTGCATATCAGGAAATCGATGACGAACAATACGTTGGTAAGTCCACATTAGAAACAACATTGTACTATTATTTATCTCGTTGTTTTTCTGTGAACTAGTTTTATTAGAAATCATGCGGACATTAATTTGAAGTGGCACTGTAGCGGAGACTGCGCGGCGGCCGAGTGACCTTAGTTTTTTATAGATTGCTCTGTGACGCGGCCTGTGATTTCTGTCTTTAGCTGTTGAACTGTCTACAGCCCTACTGCTATAGCTAGTGTATAGAGTTACATAGATCTAAGGTATTCTTGACTTTGAAATGTCAAGCTTGGTGTATAACATGGAAGATATGCCCTATATTATATAGGTTGGTCGATATTGCTATTGCATGAGATCTACAAATTTTCGACCTACAATAAATAAGTAGGGTATCATTGATGTCTCTCTAATTATAGTTCATAATTAGGGTGGGAAAGAGTAGAATATCCGTTGACCACGCCCCGAGTGTTGCAGATGTCCGTAGGCGACGGTAAATGTTTACAGTATTACCCAACTGATATGGCTTACCGATGTACCTGCGCAGAAGATGAATTTTCAAAGCGCGGGAAATGCTATTGACCGCTATTGGTCGGCAGCCGCCGCCATCTTAGCGAGCTTAGAGTGAGATGGAACTAACAGCTGCAGTGTATTATGAACCTTATAATAGTGATCTTAGGTTGATTGTAAGTTTTAAGCAGTCTTTCGTTATGTAATCTTCGGACCATACTTTCTTTTCTGCGCGAACGAAGATTCACGACGCGCCTTATAAGTTGGGTAGTAGTATACCATATTATTATGGAAGTCAAAGTTTTGCCAGATCAGTCGAACTGTAGATGTGTCCGCAATTCAGCCGTCTTGGTGGTCCGATTCTATAAATTTAGAACAAGGGCTAATTTGACGGGTTTATGTAATAAGCAATGACAACGTTTTCAGATTCTGAGAAAATTTTACACGCGTCATGCTGGCATGAAAAAAATAATTCGTGGAAAAAGAATAATTCAAAAATTGTGTCGTAAGATTTCTTTTCATGTTTTTTTACAACCGTGCCAGATTCATATAGAAAATGTGAAAATGATAAAACAATGTAGAATTATAACTTTTAGAGTAGATATTATATTATAGCTGTTACAAATAAAAAATACTTACTGAAAGTCTGATTTTCTTAAATTACTTACACACTTAAAAAGTAAAAGAAAATCGGGAATATCTGAAATCAGGCGTGACAAGAATATATAAAAAATATAATTAACGGCAGAGGCCGTTTCGTTTCAGCAAACAAAAGTCAAAAATTAAATTTTGAAAATAATTTAGCCAACATGGTTCAGATCCGAATGACTGCAGCTTCCTACTCAAATTTTATTTGTACCTAACATTTATTCTGGCAAAACACGTCTCACAGGAAGTCACCAACCCCCTATTAAACATTATTTATGTACTACCCGGTATTTCGAGTTTTCAAGCACTTTCACGCGTCTTCACCGTGACGAATGTATTTTTTGCACTCCTCGTTGTAAATCTGAGCCGTTCCGCATGAGATCAAAGGTGGTAAGCGTCATTTCTCATGAACCTGCACAATTTCAGCTATCCGTTTTATTTTCAGCTGAAATTACGACGACCATTGCGTGGCTGATGGGGTTTCTAGTGTAAAGAGCTTTGACCTTTACAAAGTGTATCTTTGTGTTTATGCAAATAATTTGGTCTTAAACTTTAGACTTTAATGAGATTATAAGTTGATCGAAACTAGATTTTGAACATATTAAATTACCGCAATTGGCTTTCTGTTTGTGTGACAGATGTGGGAGGAAACTGATGAATATTGACAATATTATTTTTATCTATACCTACAAATAATAATTAACAGTGTATATCATAGAGCCTTTTTTATTGGATATGGTTACAATTTGTAAATCAATGCTCTTAACAAACACTACATATCTTATACTAATAAGCCCTCCAGCTTTAGGTACTCTGTGGTGTTACTGTGAACTTGCGAACTGCGAACTGTGAAAAATTTAAATATATTCTGGTATGCCCAATTCCCATAGATGTATTATCAGTATATAATATAATATGGGTAAGTAATGGGTATGGCGTCATGCCTTAAGGTTGATGGATAGAATTCTAATAAGTAGGTATATTATTTAATAAAATATTTATGTGGTTATTAGCGATCAATTGATCTTAAAATGGCTAGTGTAGTGGCGAACGGTGCTATGTATGCTACACAATGATATAGCCCTTCTGAGGTGAGAAAGAAACCCTCCGCCGACTTAGATACACACATGTATACTGTATACCTTTATCGCCTCTAAAATCCACAGGTGGATCGGGGATACTTAATTTCCCGATGGTCAACAAGGCTGTCTATCAACAGAGTTTATCAAAGGATGAATTATACTTTTGAAGAAGCGAGTAACCTTATCAAAAGCCATAATAACGGATCATGCCATCGGCCATTCCTTCCTATAGATAGAACAATGGCGGTGGTTCACTGTGGATTAAGGTAAAATCCCCAAGAGTACAGTCGCCGGATGTCAAGCATTATAAATCATGCATGATATAATTAATTGGCATTACCTATCTGTATTATAACTAACAGAACATTTAGCTACTTTCTTTATTTTGAACTAGCTGTAATCCTTAGGTTTGCCTGCGAGGACTCTTCTTCTGTGAGTCGAAAGAGCGTTAGTGGGGCTTGGATAATGAAGCCCAATTCGATGCAGACAATTTACTCTTTGACTAGCTCAGTGGGGAGCAATGAACGTCAAGCCTATACTCAACGATTTCCAGCACAGATGCTCGATCAGACGGTGTCGTCAATATGATATTAAAAAGTGAATTTTTGAAACGTTCCACACAAAATATTGATAGTTTTTTCGTAGCACTACACTATGACACTACCGACGAAGCCTATAAGCGATGGGGCCGCAAACTTGAGATGTCAGGTCGAGTTTATATATATAGCTGTTAGCAAGCGCGCTTCACATCTCCGGCGTAGGTTGAGAACTGGAACCGGCAGCGACAATACGACTCAAAACTAGCCATTGATTGCATAAAATAATCTAAGCAAAATAAATCGGTACAAACTATCTATATACTATCTATCTACTATCTATCTATATACTATAACTATCTACTATCGATAATTTGTTTGTACGTTCGAAAACAACGCAAGGTTCAAAATTAAAATAAAGTTTTTTCTCTAAGTATGTTCAATTACTGATTACTATGCAGGGCTTTGTATGTGAATGATGAAACATGATAGAGATTGCATTCCATTGTTACTACTGCCAGTAAATTTAACTATTGTCCAATGAATCAATTGTAGTCAATTTATGTGGCTGTGAGAATACCAAATAAATTAACTTCGGGACTTTGCACTTAAGACTAATTTATGCCTTGACATAAATACTAGTTAAATAGTATTATTGAAAACACGTGTTAACTTTTGTAGAGCATTATTTAAAAGCCTATAAAAATATCTAGATTTTGTCTGGTGCGGGGCCGAGAATCGAATCCGTTGTCGTTCGGTTACAATATATGCACAAGTTACCACGCGACCACCATCGATAGAGTAGGGGAGTAAATAATATATCGTAAAATATAATATACCTACGTTACAGTGCACGATTTTCTTAATAAAGGTTCCTCATAAGTTTCTGTTCTATTCTCAAGAATCTCCATCATACTTTAGTCGTAGATAGTAGATATAATCAAGGATTTCTCCTTTCTGAATATAAACACTGGTTACTACCAAACCACTTAGTAGTAAATCCGACATTTGCGCCGGCGCCGGTGCCAACGAAGGTCAAACATAGCGTGTTAGTCAACAACAAACGAGGGAAACAGTACCTACAGCGGCTATTCCCTGAAGGCTCGTAAATGACTCCGTAAAATGTGGAATTTTTGCCAAAGTAAATGTTTGTCTTAGACTGGGACAAGATTCTCGGTATTTTCTACAAAAAACGTAGGAGTGCATTAGGGAAAATGAAAACCATATCTATTAATTCCTGGTAATGCGAGTCCGCTGTTTACCCAGAGTTCAAATAGGATATTGCGATTCGCAACACCTCAGGTAGGTTTATTTCTAGGTTGAAGATTAGAATTCATAGAATCGAAAGATAGTAGGTAGGTACCTACATAATTACACATGCAAAATTGAACAAAATAAAGGAAAACCGTAAACTTGGGCGTTACCACGGTTGATATATTACGAGTGATGTTTTCAGGCGTCTTTTGGATGATGACATTAAAGTTTGTAATAATGTGTTAACAATCGATAATCATCATAATGTGATCATCATCAGATTTCCAAATAAAAAAAAAAAAATGTAACGATTATAAATAAGTTGATAAGTACATAATATACTTACAAACTATACAGACTGTTGCATTGTAAGATAACAAAATGACATGATTCATCTATCTGAAACATCAATAAAAATTTAAATAAATGGTAAAAGCTCTGTTAAATCTATATCTTCAACCAGCGGCGACCTTCGCAGTCTACGCGGTACCACCGTTCACCAAAAATGGCAAAAAAAAAACATCAACAAAAAAGAAAAGACCGCCAGGAATGTCGGGATTGTCACACCTAATGACTAAGTGGGAGTAAATGGTCCAATGTTTTGTCTGCCCAGTCTCCACAACACGTGACAACAATCACTGCACACTGAACGTGCCAAAACAACAGAATGATTGACAGGTGACACACCCTTGGTAGTCATTGTCCCGTCGTAGTAAACGGCCAAGTCAGTGGTCAGCTGACAGCTTTTTTTTTTGAGGGGGCGAAATGCCTTCACACTATCCCTTCCACCACGAGGGTGGCGGAAGGGGGCGTGTGGGACTTGAACCAACTAAAACCCCCCCGTGAGCCGTCGATCCGCCTGAAGTGGGGCGAGATGGGGGCTGCGCCAACGCTTGGTTAATTAAATAGTTACACGACTTTTGACTCGGCGAAAGATAGTTTATACGAGTACAACAAGTTTATCAATGAGTCTTAAAACATTTGCCGTCTTACAACAAAAGTTTTAGACCAGAGTTAAACAGTTTCTAAAATTTTGTTCGGCAAAATCGACGTCTATCACTCGCGTTGTCTTACTTAATCCTGGCATTCCTAATTATTTTACATGTGAATTTGTTATTGAGTTAAAAGAAGCGAGGGTTAGAAGTCGATTTGTTGAAAAAATATGTAGGCACATCTGTTCAACTCTAGTTTAAATCTTTTGTGGTAAGGACCTTTGAATCTCATCAATGCCAATTCCTCCTGAAAATAGTGTGATTGTTAGCACTGAAAGGCTGAACAGATTTTGTATGTTGTTATCTTATGTTCTGGAATAACACACGTAAGACAATTACAATTATTATCGTAGATAACGATAAGATATATTTTTTCGAAGAATATCTGGTTTCTTTCGAACACCGGGTACAATTGCCGCGCTTTGGCCGTCCAACCAGAAAAAATTGTCCCAACAAGAGGTAAGAGTCCTCTATTCGCACATTGCCAAGTGGGTTATTCTTTGTTTGCCAACTGATACGCCTAATTTATAAACAAATTCCCGACGTCACTTCTGAATCTAGAATCGACTGAAAACAGCCCCACCTTGCCTCCGAAACAAAGTAAACAGCTTCTGTTGTATCAACTTCGTGCATCTAGGTCGCCAGAGGCGCGACCACGAAAACAACCGAAAAAAACAACAACGTTTACGATGTGCCCTCTTTGTCATAATCCTAGACGTAGAGTGAGATGACCGACATCGTCTTCTAATTTGTGCAAGTTCAGAATCGCCTTGGCGCGGCGCCAACAGCTCGCCACAGATCAACTCACAGTTGCCATCATTAAAAACTAAATGATCTTCGTATGTTTCAGTCGATTAGTCCTGAATACTCGTGAAGGTGAGTAAGTATTACTCGACGTATAATGTTCCGGTGAAAAATACTCGCTACTACGCCGTAGTAAATTAGAACTTCACGGTTCAAAATTATTGTACGTTTGCCAAAACCATTGTAATGTCAGTCGTTTGGATGAGAAAAATACTCGCAAAAACAGCATAATTATTCCAAAATAGATTGTACGCATGGTACTTAAACTGCCAAGTGATAATGGCAAATTGACAATATCCTAGTCAAAGACTCATCCAGTTTTAATAAATAAGAGGAAGTAGTAACCTACCTACCTTCTTTTTCTTTATTTCATACTAGAACCGTTAATTTTTACGGGATAAAAGGTAGCCTATGTCAACCGGGGATAGTTCCAACAGTGAAAGAATTTTTCAAATCGGTTCAGTAGTTTCGGAGCCTATTCATTACAAATTTACAACCAAACAAACAAATTTTTCCTCTTTATAATATTAGTATACTTAGATAAAATCCTGGAATGTATCTAGGGTTTCCTGCCTTACTATTTATGAGTTCAATGAAACAAGAACAATAAACTAGGTGCTGGCTGACAAACATAGAATATAAAAACTATATTTTAACCAAAAAAATAAGAAATATAAATTGATCAGCTATAAATTTCTAAACAAGAGCCCCGACATCTTACAAGTTGGCTAGGCATCGCTTCATTGTTCGCAGATAAAAATACATGACCATACAAAAAACGCGACCTTTTTGGCTATTGATGAAACTTAACTATTCAATGGTTATTTATGGACTGCTGAAAAGGTTTCCTAATAGATAAAATATTATTCTGAGTTTTATAAAGTATTGGCTAATTTTATCTTATTCTATTCTATTATCTAGGTATAGTCAATATACGAATTATTTGTTAGTAATAATAGCTCTGTGCTGGTTTTTATTTATTTCACAGCTAATGTGACATCGTATCCGCCAGTCTGTATTATCCATATTGAAAGAAAATATTAACTAGGAAATTAATACGAGTACGTCAAATAAATTTAATACAAAACAACAGGTCAGGTCATAAGTATTGTCACACAGTAAAAACTTTTCTTTTAGAATGCTGGCCACAAAAAAGTTTATTGAATTCGAATTTCGAATTGTTCATGAAAATAAAAATGTATACTTTTTAGAATTTTACTCATTTTTAAATATCGTCGGTGGCCAGCAAGAAGTCATTAATTGCAAAAATCTAGTTCGTAGATAATTGCGTTTTAAACTTTTTTCGTACTTATAATCGGCATGGCTCATCAACGCTTATAGTTACAACAATGGTTTGTAGAAACAAATTATTGAGGTTTTTACTTTGCACCTGAATGTTCAATAAATTATTTAAATATCTTCAACGTTACTAAGATAGATAATAAAAAGTAAGTTAGTTAATTATAGCATAACCAAAAATAAAAACTTGGGTAAGAGGGATAACGAATAATGAATGCAAAAAGTAACTAAGTGACCTTGATGAAAAATGCTGTTCTGGTAATATTGATATCACACGTTAGTAAAACGATGGTCATAAATTACTCAAGTACCGTTAGTTAACTTTTATAGGCTGATTTTTTTACTTGAGAGCTAGTTATGTACTTCTGACATTGTTGTATTATCTAGAAAACTTAAAAAATAGCTCGTTTTGTCTATCCATAAGGTAGATAACGGGCTTTAAAACACTTTGACATCATTAACTCATTTTGGCTAAAAATGTCAGTTAGTGACTTCTTGCTGGCCACCGACGATATGGAGTGGACGCTTAAAGAAGACCGTGTTGCAGTTATTGCGTTGCATCGTTGCGGTTACGCGCCAATTCAAATTTATGACGTACTGAAAAATTTTAATATAACCAAGAGATTCGTTTATCGTACCATCAAACGATACAATGAAGGCTAGTGTAGATGACAGGTCAAGAAGTGGTCGCCCTCGGTCTGTTAGGACTCCAGCAGTGATAAAAGCTGTGAAGGCGCGAATTCAAAGAAATCCCAAACGTAAGCAGAAACTGTTGACCCTTCAGATGGGATTAAGCAGAACCACGGTGAAAAGGGTGTTAAATGAAGACTTAGGGCTTCGGGCATATCGAAGAAAAACAGGACATCATTTGAATGCTCGTCTAATGGACCTGAGACTGAAGAGATGCCGCGCTTTGTTGAAGCGGTACGCGGGAAAAAAATATCGGGAAATTCTTTTTTCGGATGAAAAAATTTTTACCGTAGAAGAGAGCTACAACAAACAAAATGATAAGGTGTACGCACACAGTAGTGAAGAAGCGAGCAACCGTATTCCGCGTGTCCAACGAGGTCATTTTCCATCCTCGCTCATGGTATGGTTGGGAGTGTCTTATTGGGGCTTAACAGAGGTACATTTTTGTGAGAAAGGTGTAAAAACGAATGCAGTTGTGTATCAAAATACAGTCCTGACGAACCTTGTGGAACCTGTTTCTCATACCATGTTTAATAACAGGCACTGGGTATTCCAACAAGATTCGGCGCCAGCTCATAGAGCGAAGAGCACACAAGACTGGCTGGCGGCGCGTGAAATCGACTTCATCCGGCACGAAGACTGGCCCTCCTCCAGTCCAGATTTGAATCTGCTAGATTACAAGATATGGCAACACTTGGAGGAAAAGGCGTGCTCAAAGCCTCATCCCAATTTGGAGTCACTCAAGACATCCTTGATTAAGGCAGCCGCCGATATTGACATGGACCTCGTTCGTGCTGCGATAGACGACTGGCCGCGCAGATTGAAGGCCTGTATTCAAAATCACGGAGGTCATTTTGAATAAACTTTAGTGTCATAAGAATCTATGTTTTGTTAAGTTCATTTTGGTATATAAATGGTTACATAATGAATAAACTTGTTTCAATTATTTTATATAAAACATGTGACAGAATTTATGACCTGACTAGGTATTTTTTAAATTTTTAGCTCTTTTTTAATAATCTACATTTAAAGAAAACTTAATGTAATAATCCCAGAGGTTCATAATTTATGATTTCTATCTATTTATTACGTGATGTATGTACCTATATAACAGTATGTTACATTGGCATACTTTCCTTATTATACTTACTCGTATATAAACCACAATATTCAAGTATTCGAATTAGCGTTTTCGACTTGCCGTTAGCGCGGAGCCAGCGTGGCGCGCGGCCCGGCCAGGTAACTTTCATCTTCTAAAATACATGAATCGCTCCTATATTAGCGCCTTAATGATATTTTCGCATAATCAATAATCATGTCATTACCTTCTACATCTTCCGCTTCCCTAAAATTACTTAATCTATTTCAACAGTAGGTATTAGTAACTGATATTGTGAAATATCACGTAATTTAAAACCTCTTATCATAAAATTTTCCTAAAAATAAGTGCGCAGTTCCTTACAGGCTTTAGACAACATCTTTTTTTAGCGTTTATCTATCTGGGTCAAGGCTATTGCATAGACATCTGCTCCGTATTCAGGTATATACACACATATTATTACTATTAACTGCGGTAATATGTAATTAATTATAGATACGTAATTTGTAAAATGAAACACTAATCGCAGGTTCTTGTAACTCACGCAATTACCTACGTATAAAGAACTTTATGGGCACGGCGTTCATTGAAGTCAATCCCCTAATTCCCACTAACACGCAAGCCCCATTTCCCTCAGTTTCCACGAAAACTTATACGAGTTACGGGGAAAATAATATGGCCTTGTTAATTAAGTCAATTTGAACCGTTCGTTCCAATTATAGTCGTAACTAATGAAGGTCGTGGCTAATGGTGGTTTCGCAGTTGAACATTAGAGCGATGGTGCGATTTACTACCCAATGGCGCCGAGTTCGACCCTCGGCACCTCAGACGCCATTGGGCGGCCCGATAAACTTTGCTACCTTTTTGAAAAGAAATGATTAATTTGACTTGACCGTTATTCGAAGCTTATTTGATTGAGATAGGCACTGCGTTTCCCGCCTTATATCTTCCTTCTCTTTCTATCATATAGCTCTGTCTCTGTCTAGTACGTCACTTCCACTTGGCAGTGGTGGGGGATCACGTGCTGTGAGCTCCGCCATTTTAAATGTTCATTGGCGTCTTGTTTCCCGCCGTGTTCGGACGTACCGACACTGACTACAAGACTGTTCTATGTTAACGGTTAAATTTCAAAAATCCAACAGTTTTCTTTTTTCTGCAACTTATTAAGTAAAGTTAACGAAATAGTCAAGTTACTAAAATGGACGAATCTAATAACAATAAAACCGATAACACGGTTCGTAAAGTGCTTCCAGGTCCATCATCAGAGCCTAAACGACGAGCTCTGTCAAGCAGCAGCTCGAGTTCTAGCAGCGATAGCTCAAGTAGCAGTTCGTCGTCTAGTACAAAGCGAGGCCGCCGTAAAAGGAGAAGAGGCGGCAAACGGAAACGTCGCGCCTCTCGTAAGGTGCATAAGCTTTCAAAGGAATTACGCAGCATTCGTGACCAGATTTCTGGACGACCTGGCAAATGTCACGTGAGTAACAACTTTGATAATGATACTATTTCACTGATGGATAATGATGCTTTATCCGGTGCCAGTGAAAGTTTTTACGAACAGTTACCTGATGACGAATCTGTAAATATACCACGTGGCAACGAATTTACATTCTCCTTGGAAACGAAATTGACGGAACCTGCAATTCCGAAGACTTCACATGCATGTTTGAAATTGCTAAGCGAGCTTCAGCACTTGGGTAAAAGTAACTGGAATGAAATAAGATATTCAGATACCCAGAAATCCTATAACCACTCTCCAGGGTTTACAGACCTTGAAATGAACGACGAAGTCAAGGCGTATGACTCGCCTCGTCACCTCATTCACGCTGATAAAACTTTTGCAGCGTTGACTATGTGTGTGCTTCAACAGAAAGAGTTTTTGCAAAGAACCCTTCAAGATCTATTGTCATGGGCAAAGGATAAGGACTCTATAAATTATGAGGAATTGTACCCGAAAGTTAACAACCTTTTTTCTACAGGAGATTTTCACAAATGCTCCTCAGATTTATTGCAGATTATTTGTGGACATCGTGCCGAAATAATCCAAATGCGAAGAGATTGTGTCACAAAGCATGCGAAGGATCCTTTGATAAAGACAAATCTTAAGAAGATTCCGCCAACATCTACGAATCTATTCGATGCAGAGGGCTTCACTGCATTAGTCGAGAAAGCCGGCGGTGTAAGAAAATGTTTTTGGCCAATACAAAAACCAAATACTGGTTCTGCCTCGCAGGTGGTAACCAATAAAAGGTCTCGTGGCCCCTCGCAGGGGTCCACGTCATACATAAAGCCCTCGCAGGGTCTTAATCATGGAACTCATGGGTCCCATTACAATAATTGTGCACATAGACGTTGCACTTATAATCACCCACCTCCGCAAGGTGGCAGCAACGCACATAACCCACCTCCGCAGGGTGGCTGTAATGCACATGGCTATACACAGCTAAATAATTCGGTCGCACCGAATAATCACAATTCCTTTCGAGGAGGTGTTTCTCAGCCCAATAC
The DNA here is from genome assembly GCA_905147375.1 of Hylaea fasciaria. Classification (NCBI taxonomy): domain Eukaryota; kingdom Metazoa; phylum Arthropoda; class Insecta; order Lepidoptera; family Geometridae; genus Hylaea; species Hylaea fasciaria. Next base: position 7,315,628 of record LR990211.1, on the reverse strand, counting down.
GAGGCAACAAAATCAGACAAGGTATGGACAAAAACGTACATCCTTCCCATCTCAACAAAACAAGGACAATAAACGACGAAGATATTGACTCAGTGCCGTTCAGAGCGGGTCGTCTGGCAGAATTTCGAAATCAATGGGAACAAATGGATGCACCGGATTACATTTTAAAAATAATAACAGGGTATCGGATACCTTTTTGCCAAAAGCCACCGCTTGTTCATCCGAGAGCTGTCAGAAACATTTTAAATATCCCCGACTCTGCCAAAATGACGTCAGTCATAAACAAGATGAAGGAACAGGGTGTTCTAGAACGAGCAGTGATTTCGCCAAGCTTCCTGTCGTCGATGTTTCTGGTTGCCAAAAACGACGGTTCGTGCCGTCCGATTTTCAACTTGAAGGCACTGAACAGTTTTATCATAACAGATCGATTCAAGCTGATAAATGTGTATCGCATTCCCGATTTCCTGCAATCGATGGACTGGCTTTGCAAAATCGATCTTTCTCAAGCGTACTTTCATCTTCCCGTGGCTCGCAGCCACAGAAGATTTCTGCGCCTAATATATCACAAAGAATTGCTAGAAATGACCTGCTTGCCTTTTGGCCTAAGTACAGCTCCCAAAACCTTTGCTGCGCTCACAAATTGGCTAGCTCAGAGAATCAGGCAAAGAGGTATAAGGATAATTGTGTATCTCGACGACTTTTTGGTCGCTCATCACGACGAACACAAGCTCCAGGATCATGTCAGCATTGTAATCGAGACTCTGGAAACCTTGGGTTGGCTGATCAACTACAAGAAATCGATTCTCACGCCATCAAAAAGTATGGTGTTCCTGGGAATTCACTGGGATCCCTGGAGGAATCTCAAAAGCCTCCCGGAAGAAAAGATTCCTGCACTGTTGGCCAAAATAGATCAAATGCTGGAGACGCGACGTACAAGGCTCAGAGAGCTCCAGAGTCTTGTTGGCCTCCTCAACTTTGCCAGTTTTGCAGTACCGAAAGGCAGACTAAATTTTCGAGCGCTATTGAATTTCCTAAATCAAATTCTGAAATCAGAACGCACGACATTTCATATCATCTCCCCTGCCGCTACAGACAACCTGATATGGTGGCGACAGAATTGTATGAACCCATCGTCTGTGCATATACCGCCTCCGTCCCATTTTCTCACCACAGACGCATCGGATATCGGGTGGGGAGCTCGGTTGAACGATCACTCTCTCTCAAGTCGGTGGTCAGAAGTCGAGAAGGATCTTCACTGCAATCAAAAAGAAATGCTAGCAATCCTAAAAGTCTTTCAAGATCACTGTCAGCTCCTGAGAAACAATACAGTGTTGATTCAGAGCGACAACAAATCGGTAATAGCATACCTTCGCCACGAGGGCGGAACCAAATCGTCTCCTCTCCTGGAGTTGACGTGCCAAGTCTTCCAAATTATGGAGGATTACCGTATTCATCTGAACGCTTTTCACATACCGGGAATTTACAACGTACATGCCGACCACTTGTCGAGACTGCGTGTAACTCCAGAGTGGCACCTCTCTCAGCAGGGCACGACGAAAGTTTTCTCCAAGTGGGGAATACCCTTCATCGATCTGTTTGCATCCAGCCAAGCACATGTAGTGACAAATTACGTGTCCCTAGATCAGGCCGACGAACAAGCACTCTTTCACGATGCATTTTCACAGATATGGAATTACAACCTAGCGTGGATATTCCCTCCACCATTTCTGATTCCCAAGGTCCTGAGCCATCTCAACCAGGCCCAAGGAACGTACTTGCTAGTAGTACCGCGATGGGAGCGAGTATTTTGGCGCCCGGATATCAAGCTGCGCGCCCTAGCACCCCCTTTCACTCTCTATCACCTGGACAAAGTTCTAGTCGACACGTCGACAGGACTTCCACCACCGAACGTCCATGACATGACCCTGGAAGTGTGGAAATGTGGGGGTGGTCGGATACATTAACGGGTTGGGACAGTAGTCAGCTGAAACTCCTGGAGGAATCATGGCGTCCTTCAACACGAAAAGTATATAGCGTGGCTTGGAAGAGGTGGCTTGGCTGGTGCGAGTCACACAAAGTTAGTACCTCAAAGCCGCAAGCGAGTGATGTGGCAAGATTTTTATCTGATCTCTATCTTATTTATAAGCTGTCATACAGCTCAATCTTACTGCACAAATCGGTAGTCTCGACCCTGTGCAACCCAGATATGTCCGGCCAACTAAGTTCCCATATTCTAGTTAAACATGTTTTAAAATCAATAGCATTACGTAAGCCACTAACCCAAACCAAGTCTCCAGTTTGGAACATAGACGATCTAGCCAGTCATCTAGAGAATTACCGCATCGATAAGAATCATATTTTTCAAGTGCAGAGGCATACAGCTGTTCTTCTGCTTCTTTGCTCCGGAAGAAGAATTCACGATTTAACTCTACTTACAGTTGATTCAAATAGTTGTATTGCTCAAAATAATACAGTAGTCTTCTGGCCTGCGTTCGGATCAAAAACTGATTCTTCCAATTATAGACAGTCGGGTTGGAAATTAATTGCAAATAGAAACTGCGAACAATTAGACCCAGTTTTCTGGGTAAAACAAACAATGTCACTTCTAAAGGATCGTAGAAATGCTACTAACAGCAGTAATTTGTTTGTAAATATCAGGGGTGATCCTAAACCTGCATCGAGAACGCTCATAGCAGGTTGGATAAAATCTGTACTGGTAGACGCTGGCATAAAGACGTCTCCAGGTACAATAAGGTCAGCCGTAGCCTCCAAAAATTGGCTTGATAACTACCCTATGGAAGAAATTCTTGCAAGGGGTAATTGGCGGTCCCAAAATACTTTCAACAAGTTCTATAAGCGCGAGGTTAAGCCCGCTTGTAGCCAACCCTCTATTACTGCACTATTTAATCCTGTTGATTAATACATTATATACGAGTGAAAAATGTACTCGTACCTATCAAGAATTGTATGTTTGAATAATTATATTTTTGTTGCAACCAGTTCTCACGAGTCTTATTAAACCCACCAAAGTACCATACAAGTACTTTTGCCAGATAGCTACTTATTTAGCCCTGATACAAAATTTATTCCACGTTCACATTGGCGTCTCTCTCTCTGTTACTTCCACCAGGCGATAACAAACACGTCTCAATCAAATAAGCTTCGAATAACGGTCAAGTCAAATTAATAGCAGCGTTTTACCTACCAATAAAACGCATATTAATTTACTTACCTTATTCGAAGCTTATAGACCATCCCTGCCTGGTAGATAATTAAGACTCAATGAACATTTAAAATGGCGGAGCTCACAGCACGTGATCCCCCACCACTGCCAAGTGGAAGTGACGTACTAGACAGAGACAGAGCTATATGATAGAAAGAGAAGGAAGATATAAGGCGGGAAACGCAGTGCCTATCTCAATCAAATAAGCTTCGAATAAGGTAAGTAAATTAATATGCGTTTTATTGGTAGGTAAAACGCTGCTATTATATAACAAAACTTGCAAAAAGGCTATGAAACAATTGATTACAATTATAAAATCAATTACCTAATTAATACTTCAGATATTGTGTAATAAATCGATGCCAATATTTTTTATAAAACTTTAAAACTTATTATTTTGACATGAATAGATACTTTAGAGATAGATTTACATATTTGTTAAACAGAGGTAATTTATTACGCAACTGAACATCGAAATTGTATTTATGCCGAATAAAAGAAAGGTAAGTTCAAACTATATTACAAACTATACACAATCTATCCTACTTACAGCAAAAAAACATCACTTTTATAATATAACTCGGTAAGTTTTGTCATACGTTATCCAACATCAGGAAAATACATCTCATACAAATATTTGCCAAAACTACCTCTGTCTTAATTTAGCTCGAGCAAAGTATACTGACTGATATTATCATATAGCTCATACATAGAGGACAAACAATAAGGATTTCTATTTTTAACCCTAGGTTATCTATTCTCGTATATTTTCACTACACTTCCTTATCCGCTGCCTATTTAGAAGTCGTATAACTTAATATTGTAGCTGATTTGGGCGAAGGATAATATTATCTAACGCCGAACCTACGTACCTACTACTTACCTAATTCGTGGTTTCAAATAGCTTTGATTGCATTCTGCAATAATTCATTATGTTAGATCAGGTATGGAATTTGCAAACTAATAACATTCATATTAGAGTTTGCCCACTAACACACGTTTATCAACAATCTATGATAGAGATGTTTCATAGGTAGGTATAAATAATATTTAAGAAATACGAAACAACAAAGCAATGTGTATTATTTATGGCTACGCTTTTTTTGTTCTGTCGATTTTCCTATTTTTTGACCTACCGCGGTTTTGTCACTTGGCCGTCGAAACTTCGAAACGTCACTACTTCCTCCATCCATTGTGCCATAAATAGGCTACTTTAGGCGACCAATTCATGCTGTTTACATGATTTAAAACTAAACACGTTGCTACTGAGTACAGAATTAGACATACATTTCCTCTTTACAGAATGCTTAATGAATTTTAAGTAAGGTGCTGAGGCGTAGTCATGTTTCTGGCGAGTAGCGATTTACGAATAATTTACTCCAGTAAGAGGCGATTTTGTAGTAAGAAATATTTTACAAGCGAGATAAGAGTATTGCTAGAAAATAATAACAACGAATAATTCCGTGGGTATATTTTCGCTTGCACAGACATTGCCCAAATCAATTAGCGGCCACAACTGCTTCGTTCGTAAGATTGTATGAGTTACTTTTAGAATACATGTTTGATTTGATTTAACTCGTGTAATTTCTTTCTCTACATAATATTTGATTATGTTATTTATTTTCAGATTCTAGGACGACGGGTGACGAATCTCAATATGAGAAAACGGCATCGAAGATCATGTTCTTACATGTTGACATTCATGGAGATTGTTCTCGATCAGTCTTCATGCAATGGGTTAGAACTAGTCTAGGTACTTACTATAACAATAGTTAAGAATTAAGATCGTCAATTAGGTATCTCACTTATCGCAATTTTATTTATATAAGCGTCGGCTCTCGCATATCGCCTACAGAAGAGCAAGAGCCGGACTAATGTGTCATGAAGCAAGTGGACTAATATGTTTATGGACTCAAAATGATTCACGACTCCATATGTTTTGAGGGCATCCTGTTGTAGATTCTGCTCACGTTTTTGTATTTCAGCGGTTCTTTTGTTGAAAGAAAATAACAGCACCCGTAAGTTTCTTTTGACTAGAGAATACGATTGTTTTTTTATTCAGCTTTTTATATGACACAGTAGAGCTCCCTCTGCCTCCTTTTTTACCCGTACCTACCGTTTGTACGCGACTTTATGTCTATATCGGGATGGTCACTGCGTGGATGGAAATATCGTACTATACCTACGTTTAACTACAATCAACGCGATGGTAGTGATAGGCCATTTATAAAAAATAAAATAAACATGTGTTTTTCATTAGGATTTTAAATTATATACCGTTATTGCCGTGTGTTGTCGTGTAATTTTCTTTCAAGTTTTATTTATCGCCACTGTAATCGCCCCCGCGTCTGTGTGTCTGCGTCTACATTACACTGTCTATAAATAAGAGACGGTAGGCGGTGACAGTGTATTAGCGCCATCGATCAGAATAGTTTTGCTGTATCTTCACTACCGCATTCGCTTCTTTGCTTCTCGTAGATAAATTAGTTTTTGACAAAATATCACCACAGTGTGCAAAGGGAAGATTTATTTGGATGTGATTTTTTTATGCGAATATGAACCTTAATTTGTTGTGATGTACGCGAACTGGGACGTAGTCGTAATAGCATGGTGTCGCGCGGTCACGTGAAAGGCGCAAATAGCAAGGCACGTGCACATGTTCATGTCTTTACTGAAAGGGTTTTGAGTTCCTGATATTTGGGGCTGTGAGCTGGAAACAGATTTTAGGTCGGAATTTAATCCACTTGTCTGCCCAGAATCCAGAACCACAATTTTGGGGTACATAGCCAAATGTCGAAACCAGATACTTTAACAATTCGCCATACATACAATACAAAAATTATTCATTGAACACCGTAAGAGGCAGAAAATACGTGTGTCCGTGACACAGACGTTTTCCTTATGGGGACTACGGCACAATTTGTTTTATTTCACTGCCTACATACTTATAAACAAAAAAAACAAAACAAATACAAACACCATTAAAATCTTCTATCTGTAAGGACAAGTGCCAAAATAATATAAGTACCTAATAATATGGCACACGACATTTCTCAATATATCATTTCTCCAGCTACGACGTAGCGTGGGCGGTCAATTCTGTCGTAGACATCTCGTAGACATACACATCCATTCAAAATGCCATCTAGAAATTTCCCTGTAGTCTATTATTATCGGTTATAATATGTCAGAGGTCAGAAAGATAAACTGGATAAGAGATGACACATTTTTATTACGGGCTTATAAATCTTCTATAGGTACCTACTTACGAAAATAAATACTTAGGTATACATAAAATTGTATTGTCTGTCTGTAATGTCGAAATAACAGTTTTTTGCTTAATTCTTAAGAAAGTATACGGCCTATGACAACAAATTTGTGTCTGGTTACCTGCTTTGTAGTCTTGCTGTCTGTCTGTTTTTTAGTATTTTCGCATTTATTATCAAGTAATTGAAAAACTAAACCAATAAGGGGTTTCCATTCGAAAAGCAATAAGAAAATAGAATAAGTATATAGTTTAACTCGAGACCAGATTATTTTCAATATGGCTATTTAAAATTTACCTTTTCATTTAAATTATCTTTTACCAAATACAAAAAGGAACGGCTGAGTCTATTAATACGGGTACTGTACGAACAATTTATAATTATTAATACGGTTACCGTACGAATAATTTATAATTATTAATACGGGTACTGGACAAACAATTTATTATTATTCGTACATAAGCCGGACGAAATATTTTATTTTATCAATTAGAGTGCAAAAAAAATAAATTTTGTGTTCCACTCTCCCCTCTTTCTCCCCACTCTCCCCTCTTTCTCCTCCCACTCTCCCCTCTTTCCCCCCACTCTCCCCTCTTTAACCCCGCTCTCCCCTCTCTTTCTCCCCACTCTACCCTCTTTCTCCCCCCACTCTCCCCTCTTTTTCACCCCACTCTCCCCTCTTCCACTCTCCACTTTCCTAACTTTCTCCCTCTACTCTCCCCGCTCTCCCCTCTCTTTCTCCCCACTCACCACTCTATCTTCTTTCTCCCCTCACTCTCCCCTCTTTCTCCCAGCTCTCCCCTCTTTCTCACCCCACTCTCCCCTCTTTATCCGTCCATTCTCCCCTCTTTCTCCCCGCTCTCCCCTCTCTTTCTCCCCACTCTCCCCTCTTTCTACCCACTCTCCCCTCTTTCTCCCCACTCTCCCCTCTTTCTCCCTCTACTCTCCCCGCTCTCCCCTCTCTTTCTTCCCACTCTACCCTCTTTCTCCCCCCAATCTCCCTTCTTTCTCCCCCCACTCTCCCCTCTTTATCCCCCACTCTCCCCTCTTTCTTCCCGCTCTCCCCGTCTTTCTCCCCACTCTACCCTCTTCACCCCCCACTCTACCATCTACTCCCCCTTTCCCCCCACTCTCCCTTTTACCCCCACTCTCCTCCTTTCTCCTTCTCCCCTCCCCGCACTCTCCCCCTTTAAATAACGATCCGTTCAGCCGTATATTATTGTCCGTTGGGGGTGCATCTAAAGAATACCTCATAATTTCAACCCCCTTGCTTTTCCCCCTTTAGGGATGATTTTGCAAAAAAGCTGAAACCCGTATTTATTTATTTCTTACCAAAAGCCTAAATAAGAACTTTCAGATCCCTAACTTGAAGAATTATGGATTCCCCATACAAACTTTCAACCCCTATTTCATCCCCTTCGAGATAATTTTTTGAGACAAAAGATAGGCTATGTCCGTCTCATGGGTTGTATAGTGATAGTTTTTTCAGAACATACTACTCTTATAGCGTAACACCTTTTTACAACTATTACGGATCTATATCAGACATTTTTTTTTCTTCATATATCAGTGGCCTACCCTAATACTCATTCTTACTGAATAAATGTACGAATAAATATAATTTATTCATCCAGTACCCGTTCAAATAGTCACAGACTTAAAAGACAAGCTAATCATCCAAAGGCTAAAAAAACAAAAGACAAGCTAATCATCCAAAAAAAAACAATAAATGTACGAATAAATATAATTTATTCATCCAGTACCCGTACAAATAGCCACTATCAAAAGGAACACCTTCATGATGTATTTTGGTTGCTAATTTTCACTTATTATATACTTACATAATATACTTTCATATTAATCCGGCCTCTGTTTACAACGAATCGATTTTCTCCACTCTTTGAATTTACCTATAACGGAGAAACGTTCACAGTCAATATACTGAGTTGAACCAGCAATGAAGTTAGCAATCCTTTCCATTTTCCTCACGGCCTCAAGCGCAGCCTTGAATCCTCACGTTGACCTTGAAGACTCCGCCGCTTTATACTCCAAGTTTCTCGTAAATTATCAGAAGCACTATCCTAATGACCTTTCCTTGCTGACTCATTACGAAAACTTCAAGAAGAAGCTGAGAGAAATCAACGCTATGAACAAAGCGGCCGGTTCAAACGAGTTCGAAATCAATCAGTTCACCGATTTGAGCAGGGACGAGTTCGTAAAGATTCATAGGATCCCGCCCCCCTTCAGTGTTGCACAAATTTTAATGAGGAACGGGTTGAATTATCATGCTTCGTAACTCTCCCTAAGATGATCCTTATTTCTATGCAGCAGAATCCAGATGGTGAGTTTGTTTGATTCTAAAAATAATTATCCATATTAGTTTAGTAAGTACGTCTATAGATAGTCAGGCCAAAAGTATAAAAAATCTTTTCGCTACGATTTTCAGTCATACCCTTTTTTTCGAGGGAGGTTTGTACCACCTGGATCTTCTATGATTTACTATAAATTAACGAATAACGACATTAAGGGTACAATAAATAATAAAAAAATATTATTGTTTCAGCAGTTTGACCTGTGGTGGAATAAATGTCTAGTTATCAACACCATACTCAAGAAATTTATAATTTTACAAAAGTTGCTAAATCTTTCTGCATTAAAAACTGTTCTAACGATAGTTTTACTTCCTACGCAACAGTTCCGACGCGTTAAACTCCATTATACGATTGAAGCCTAGATCTGGAAACATAAAATACATATTAAATCATCAACAATGAGGTTTAGCTGTACAAACAAACGTTTTGCAGCGAAACTACGAGTATTGTAACGGCTATAACCTCATTTGCTTCCGAATCTGGGTTAGTGGCGTTGTGAGAATCGCATTGACGTAAGGGAAAAGCTATTAATGAAATTACGTGATAGTAAACGAGGCTACGCAGCCGTAATAAATCTGACCATAAGGATATTCGATTTATTACTTCGCTGATTACTCCGGGGTTGAGATGTTTCTTGTAAACAAACAACTATTTCTTCTACATATAAAACAAAGTCGTGTAGTTACAAAAGTATAACTCAAGAACGGCTGGTCCGATTCTCATGATATTTGCTTCGTTGGATTCGTCTCCGCTCCTATTAGCAGAATGACTATTAAAACATGGGAAAAAATTGACGAAAAAGGGAGAAAAATATAATTAACTTTCCCATACAGTTTTGACAGGACCAATGTCTGTCGGGATTTGGAACAGCTGCAGCACTGCTACTATACCCTTGGATTTTTAATCGAATGGAGTAAAAGTCTCTCTCTCTCTCTTTCTTTCTCATCTCACCTCATGTCATCTCATTTCGATTGTCAATTTTACGAATTTTACCTACTCCTTGAGATTAGGATCCGAGTAGGTATAGTTATAATTATACAATAATATGTTAAGTACATACAATTGCCAAAAATACGAGCATCAGAACGGGAACCATGATATTGCGTAGGTAGATATAACCCGACTGAAAAGCTTTTTGTGGGTTACGTTTGTTTCAGGAACCGGATTGACGTAAGAGGGAACAGTTACAGAAGTTATGTAACGTTATCGAGGTAGAAGATGTATTCAATAGTACGAGTACTCCTGATTATTTAAAACACTCATAACGGCAGCGAATTATAACCTTCCTTCTACGCAGTCGGATTACGCTCCCACTCATACAATGAAGATAGTTATTTAAAATTTATTATAGGTTATTTTTGATTTCAAACGATCAATTTTTTCGATCACGCCTGGTGTTTAGAACGACCAATATAGTAAAACCCAAAAAAGTATTAGGTCTCGTTATCTAAACATATTACATGTCTTTTGGCATACAATACGAGTATAACGCCAGTTTTTTGTAAACTGAAAAACAGAATGGAAACCGAGTACGAGCTGCCACGAAAATACCTTCTATCCAGTATTAGCTCATCCTTGTCCAACTGGCAGTTCATTCCCCTTTCATCGGGCACGTTCGCCTGTGACGTCACACTCTATACAATATACCTCTAACAGTGCAGCGAAGAATACACTGGGATTAGTATGACCCCAGAAAATTAACTTGAGATTCCGATGAAGGCGAAGCGGAGGCAGTATACGGGTACATACAGTGCCCGCCTGGTGAAAATCTTTCCTCCTTATCAGCGTGTTCTAGCAGCGGTCCCAGGCTTGCCACAATGCTAGACTATGAAACATTAAACAATCTCAAACTAGTATACAGTACCCCTAGTGTGAGTTGTTACGAGCTCTACATAGTACACGTCAACTAGCGCTTTTGTATGAAGATCTTGCACAGAGCAAGAGCTCCCCTACCGGCGCGTTTATGAATGAAAAATCTTCATACAAAACGCTAGTTGACGCGTACTATGTCGAACTACTGAACTCTATCTAAGACTAAAATCTGGTCTGGTCTGGTAAAAGGTACGATCGGTATCGCAATCACCACATTAACCTGACGTAATTTAAACGTTTTTCATTGACCTTTTGCAAATGAGTTCCAGATTCTGAACTGTTTCGGTAGTCGGTTGTACCTGGTGGAAGAAAAGCGCAAGCGTCTGTACAGAGTACGGAGGTTACATCTTTCTGCACCTGAGAGTTCGAAATGTGTCAGTTTATTTATGTGGGCTTATGCCATAAAATGCACGAACGTAATTTAGCAACTGACCTGGATTTCGGGTCGCCATAAAATTTTAACTTTATCTCTTGCCGATGGAATGAAGTCCATGGTCGTTTTCTTTTAATAATATTGATGTTGTTTTGCCCTTTAGGCGTTGAAAAGATATTGCAGGGGAAAATCGCCCTAGGCAGTGCTATCGATTTTCATTTGACTACGCCTTTCAGTGAAAGGCAAGCAGGTCATGCAACGCTCGGTTAAAATAACCACGACCCAGCAATCATAAATCTAGGCATGTAGGGCGGTCGATACCTCAAGGATGTGTCGGCGTGTGATGGTCATAATATGTCTACGAGACTGGAAGCTCCTAATTTATTCATGACGGAGCGAGGACTGGTCAGTGGGCTGGTCATTGACTATGCAGTAGGTGAACTGATTAGATCACGGGGGACTTGGCACAGCGTCTTCGTTCTGATCGCTATCGTATTGAAAATCTTTGACAAAGCTGTCGATTTTGACTAGGTACTTTTTGCTTTTATAGTACACCTAGCTGGTACATACCTTGTCTTTTTTATTATTATGTACCTATAGGTACCTATTCATATTTTTAGTCAGTGGTCTAATCTGGATACGAGTAAAATGGTGGATGCTTTGCAGAAACATCCTGGGTAGCTTTGGAGAAAGCGTAAAATTAAACGTTATTAGGCTATTAGTGTTAATATAATATTTGGCCACACTGCGCGTTTACGAAAACACAAACAATATTAGTTAACACATAAGTACATAACGAACAACGGCCACAGACGTAGGGTTAACGGATTACGGACGCATTTATACTGAACAAGTATGAAAAAAAAATAACATATTCGCATTTGCGGTTGCCTAACCCGCTTTACACACGCTGGTGCCTCGTGAAACGTACAACGCGCGTCACAGCTCGGTTCGACTGGTATTCCAGTGGAGTTGTTATTTTGTATTCCGGTGCACAGATTATTGCGCCATAGATAACAGAATCGTTATTTTTCTAATTAGAGACACGCACGACACGTATCGCACACGTGTTTGTATGCATTTGGTCATATTTCAGTACCTAGGATACTCTCTCGGAGACCGGGAAGCTGGACTGGCTGAAGTCCCAGTACTCTTTTTGCATAGGGTACTTCGCACCACATGCTGGCCGTGGTGCGAGAAGCGGGGCGATTCGCACCATACAGTCAGAAGTTTAAAGGTGTGTACCGACTGACTCAAGATCATGGGAGAATATGACATTTTATTTGCACAAGAGAAGGTCATCGTGCGACGCTTGTCGGAGCATAGAATACGCCAAAGTTCTTGCATACCAAAACAGTTGCCACGCAGTATCCTACCTAAATTCCTCAGGAAACTCAAAAGCGTCTAATACTCATGTGCCGAAAAACGTGATTGCCGCGTTTGGCGACTCAATGTCAAGAAACCTCAACTCGGATGCTGCTAATGAATACTTAAATGTTAGACATATTCTCTGCATGTAGACCGTTCAGCTCTGGATGTATAGTGATTAGTGGCATGTACAAATAAACGCGTCTGTGTGTGTATTGTGAGAGATCCCGAACTAACGCACCATAAAACGATGTGCATATTATAACAACAATGAAATAACAAAGATGCCCAAGACTCTAAGATGTCAAGAATCGTGACTGAATATTTGTACAATGATGCATGTTTGAAGATTTGGGTTAATCCAGTTTAAATCGGTTGTGGTTAGAGTAGTTCATAAACTTAACTTCTTGATACGTGTATTATTGTGCCAGGGCCGCAGCTGGGTGGGATGAAACTAAAGGAGACGCCTATATTTCTGTCAAAATAATGTGACATTTTCAGTCACTGGACTTGGGTATTTCGCGCGCCAATTTATTTAACCATTCATTACAAATTACATGATGCAAGCAGTTTAAGTTGAAACTCGAAAGGCACGCAAAATTCAAAGTCTTACAAGCTTCCACATTTATTTTTTAGAAAAGTCAAGGGTATCTTCTTTGAGTAGGTATATTTTGTCATCAATGATATTCATTCTTAAATTGTATAAATAACAAATAAAAATAGAAAAAATGAATCTAAAATGGCAAATCTAAAAATAGAGTTGGTATTTGAAAAAATAAATAAGTATTTTGTTTTGAATGTAACATAATATTTGCTACTCCTAAATAGAAATGAACACATCACACACCTATCATGAGGTTGGCTCATGTTCCATTTCAAATGGTCCCATTAGAATACAAAATGGATTCCAACAAATAAACATAATGTAAATTATAAAAGAACTCCATTCGTGATAGAATTTAATTCACAAAACCCCAACATGGCGGCTCGTATGAAAAACGTATGAGAATGGCTCATTCTACACATAGATGCAGAGGTTAGTTTGGAAACTAAGTACTCTACTGTGTGGTGTGATGGAGGCTTCTGCCATTTGTTGATTCTCTTCAATATGTATCTAGTTGATAACTAGAAAATATACAAACACTTTTTCAATGTTAGTACCACTCTCTCATAGTGAGAAGTCTCCGAATGTCCTAGTGGACGTCACAAGGTCAGTGTGCCTAGTGCGAGTTTTGACAATTTATTTACGCGCTCGGTCCGTTTGGCGTAAACTTGAAATTGTAAGGAATAAGAGCAGCGCCATCTAGTGACTGATTCACTGACGCTAGATGGCGCTGCTCTTATTCCATACAATTTCAAGTTTACGCCAAACGGACCGAGCGCGTAAATAAATTGTCAAAACTCGCACTAGGCACACAGAATTCAGGATATTATATTACATTCGCGTGATTCGTTCCCCTATAATCTAGATACAACCTGTTGTGCCCCACTCGGTGATGATTCCAACGAGTTTCCGACGCTAATTGGTGAGTCGGATGGAACTAGAATCCAATTGATGGATAGGGCTGCGTTTGTTGTGTCTGCTCTCGCTAGTGTATTTTAATTTTATGAAAACGCTTTTCACTGCGATTTGAATTAATTTACGCCTGCTAAGTAGTATAATATGTATAGGCAATATTACTATGAGTTAATTTAGCATATTTCTTAGCTAATAGCATACACACAAGAGATAGTGGTCAAACGCAAACCTTTTCTATGTATATACAATATTATGCTGTATTGAATTACAGTATATTAAAATTTTCGATGCTTAAAATTACTGTCATCAGAATCTCACTATTTATATTATTTATATTACAGTTTTTTGCATGTTTTTTATTGTGCATACAAATAAAAAGCGAGCGGTGGCAACCCCAAATTTTCGTGACAGCTTCTTGAAACATGCAGCTTACGTAGTAACTATTTAGTGATGTGTGTAGCGTACATTTTTCAGGCTCGTCGAAACATGACATCACTTTGGATTCGTTGAAACTTTGTGACTAGTCAGAGTTATGATACGTTAAACACTATTGGGGAGCCAATTATAAAAATTGAGATTTTTGTTATCCAAATGAATAATAGGTAAGGAAAAAATTTAATAGATTTTATGGAATAAATCTAATATAAAGCCCATAAATGTTTATCTACGCGACAACTAGGAAATTCTTATGTCATTACAAATGGCGGGCACCAGCCACCATTTTGTCAGATAAGTATCAAAATTATTATTATGTTTATGTAAAATAACCTACACTATCCATTATTTTGCAGCTTAGTCAGCTTAGTTGTAATTCTTCCTGTAGGTACAAGTATAAGCTGTATGCCTTGCAGTGCAACATAGAGTTATTATTTAATCTAAATGGTAAGTTTTGTTTTAAAAAGGAATACCTGCTTCTAATAGCAATCCCGTTCCATATCAGTTCACGTTTATAATACAACACACCTGACGAGATCCATCTACCACGCTTATGACGTAATAAATCAATGTATAAAATGGAGAGGTGCTAAACAAATTACATTCGACCTCTTATCTCGACTAGCGGTCGATTGAACTAGAATGGATTGCAAACGGTTCAATGTAACCTGTTATCATTGGCTTAGGATACGTAACAACAAACGCAAATACGTCTATACGTCTATATAGGACGTATTTGCGTTTGTTATACGCTAGCTAACGGTACCGCGTTTTTATGTATATTTTATGAAGGTACAGGTGCGTACTGAGACCGTCAATATGCATTGACGGTCTTTGTTACATCACAGCGTGTAATGGGAGTAGTATCAAGAATCATCTAAGCCCGCGACGACGTAGGTACAATTTGTCCAAAATTAATGCTACAGCAGACGGAGCGGAACTGAATGAGAATCCGAAATAACGCGCGTCAAAAACACTTAAAAATAACATCCAATGCTTTTCACGCTGAAGTGCTGCTGACCTCAGACAAGATTGATCACCGCATTGGAAACTGCTCTTACGCACGTAGGTGTTCCACAAATCGCTTAAACCAACAAGAACACCGGATACACCGACGTTTGTCGGTGCGGTAGATATCAGTGCTATTGTAACATCCAATAGGTTTCAGACGGTTTAGTTCAGTTTACTAAGCAATAGAACGCTCGGAGAGATGGGTGTTTTTAGCGTTGAAGGAATAAGTCGAAAATCTAACCCGTAATTAAGCCGCCGTTAGGATCAAGTATGTCCTACCCGGAAATATATATATGGCAGGCTTCTTGTAGTGGTAGGCCTCTTTTGTAAAATTCAGCTCGAGGAAGTACCTACTGCACATTTATTACACTGATATTTAATCGGTGGACAGTGGTGTGCAAACATTATACTGGTTTGAAGGGCAATTTATTCTTGGGCATCATAATATAAGATTCTAGGAGCAATGTCTCAGTATAATGAGCGTTTAGTATAGTCTACTAATAAATCTTACTTGTTGCTGTGGTCAGTCCAAATAGCATTCAATTCAAACGAGGGTAGGGCAGAGTAAAACCGTTCCAGCTGAGAAAAATAATTAAATTTTTCGTTATGATAAGAGTATAATACCGCTTGGTCTCACTAGATCGATTCATAAGATCAAACGTCAAACTAGTTCGAAAAAAATTCTCACTAGTTTTGAACTACTTAATGAGAGTGAAATAGATACAATTTGTAGTGAAAGTGACAAGTAAATGTTTGCAAAGATACATGTGTGTGGGGTTTGCGAAATCTACCCAAGACTTTCATGTTTCTGTTCCACTTCCTCATGCGATTGTATTAGCAGTAGGTATTTATTTTCGCGTGATGGATTCGGCTCAAGGATCCTCTACGTTTAGGGCTGCCACTTGCCAGTTGACTTTCCATTATGTAGGTCTTTCAAACTCTTTGGGTACAAACTGCTGTGAGACACGTCAATCGTTCACTTGACGACTGCCCATTATCATCATCACCATCATCATCAGCCTGAAGACGTCCACTGCTTAACATAGGCCTCCCGCTTAGACCGCCACACCGAACGACAATTTGCCACTTGCATCCACCGGTTGCTTGCGACTCTTTTGATGTAGTCGGCTCATCTAGTGGGAGGCCTACCTACACTGCGTCTTCCATACACTGACTGCCATAACAATGACTATTTTCTAAAAGACTGAAGTAATTTAATCCTTCAGTAGGTACTGAAGATTTGTCTTCAGGCTTTCTAGCTTCGCCCTTGTTGGATACAAACTACATATTGGACTTTTAAATAATGCTCCAAGAGCAATTTAATGTTCTGTAGGGCACTGCAGTTCACTTAGGAAGGCATATGCATGCAACTGTGCATTGGTACAAGGAAAAAGATCAGACCCCATGTATGAGAACCCTAGTCGTTTAATGATTATGATTTAACTACATAATAAGTAGGTGCCTATCTGAAATGGGGATCGATCGATATGTGTTACATAAACATTAAGCACTCATTACATTACGGATTGGTAATAGGTTGTGGCCGTGAGATTTCCGGATCAAGGAAAATGAGACCAAGAATTATGATTCTTATAAGTTAATAGGTAACAACTGGGAAGCATTATAGGATTCGATTTGTGCACAGATTAAAATACTTGTGTGGACTACTGATATTAGCTCTGGGGTTGGATGTTTGAGTGTCATGGTCCATGCTTCTTATTATTTAGGTATTCATTTATTCTTGGTCATAGTCCTTGAAGTTCCTTATTCTATAGATGCATGGTATCAGAGTACTTTGGGGGTCAAGATATAAGTAGGTATGTGATCGTAACATTTAGGTAAGTATAGGTACCTACAAAATATATTTACGCAATCATGGATTTATGTGATAAATATCAGATGTGTTATGTTTTACCCCTTTGGATGACATAAACTATCACTGTTTTCATATTCACACCTTTGATGGCAGAATTGCTAATGAACCAATCATTAGATGGAAGTTTGGATTACGTCACTAAGGCGTGGTAACAAGACATTTCCCCCATATTACGCTCCCTTCCTCAACACTAAGGTTTTGTGACATCGAAGAACAATGGAGACTAATTACTGACTTAGCACGTACCTACTATTTAACTATCAGCTGCCACTACCAGGCTCTGTCAAGGGGGAAAGTAGAAGGTGTATGAATTAGATGTAAACGGGTCTAATTCGCGCAGAAACTAATATCAAAATATACCTACCTACAATTTGACATACCTCGACGTTTCGCTGAGTTACATCGACCGTGGTCACGAGAAGACACAGAGTTGTGAGCGCGAATTAGACCCGTTTAAATCTAGTTAATATGTTTTCTGTTCTCGAAAGTTCAAGATCTAGTAGGTGCGTTAAGAGAACACATAAAGTAAACTAGATCTCGGGTTAATAAATTGTTCCATTGTTAATTAAAACTGGTATATTCTGAATAGCCGTGATGGTACTTATTTTAAGTACCTATTCAAGAGTTCACACATTGTCTTTGATGCCCTTGAATTTCTCGTGTTCTAAAAATGTTACACATCCAATCGTCTCTCTCTGTATGGTAGCTTACGTCTTTATTTTCGTGAATCACGCTCTTTAGCCTAATTGTTTGCGGAACCATTCTCGTTCCTGGAATGCCTGATTCCATAGATACAGGAAATTCTAGTATGAGACCGTAAATAAAGGTTGTTTTGCACGAAACAACAGAATAACTGTGTGGCGAAGACCTGCTGTAACTGCACCTGAGTCCATATAGTATTATGGGCCTACTTTTAAACAGCTCCGTCCGTGTTTACTCTCATTCTTGGATAACAGGGATCTACGTAATACCTACGCAAGTATCCACTAAATATTTGTTCAACTGCAATAAAGGGAGCATTGATATAATATGGAAGTTACAATAATATTTGCGTCCAAAGTTGAGAGCGGTGCACGTGTGTACAAATTGGTAATTATCGTATTTATTATAATTATTTATAAGGTCAAGAACAACCAGGTGGTCGGATGTCGGGTGATGTTACAAAGATTTGTTAATACAAGGTACCACAGACCAAAATTACATGTTTATTTGGTGGAACACATATCTCGGAATAGTCATTAAAGTTAAGCTCTTAGCCCAAGTTAAACTATTGTTCTGAAAGCAGGACGGACACTGTCAGTCTATCTATATAATTATAGACTATAATATTATAATAGTATATAGCCTATCGCAGTCCACTCCTTAGTAAGGCATATATTATATTGTAAGAGTGATTACAGAAAAAGCTATCATTCCTTCCCTCCATATTGGAGTTTTATTGGCGGTATATTGAGTCAGAATTTTTGGAAGTACCATGGAGAATCCTGATTTTGGTTGGCATACACTCTTACAACTATTGGGTATTGATGCTATTATCGTAAATTTGAAGCACAGGCACATGATATTATATCCCGTAGCACGTTGTGTTTAGTGCTTATGTCGGTTACCATATGGTTTTCTTACACTATTTGCAATATTTACAATTATATAGTATATATTTATATAGTTACAATATTTGCTTCCTTCCAGTTTATTGCTATAAAAAGCTTGATTTCGAGAAGGTGTTAGTTAACTCCAACTATTTATTAGAATCTAGACCATTCAGTATTCGCTTTTCCGCCCACATCAGTATCACCGGGTTTCCCGGCTAGAGCTCTTGCGTATGTAAGGGTATTGGGCAAATATTAATGTTACCCACTGGCCAGATTAGTAAGTAAACGAACATTACAATTTGTCTTAGATATTAGTCTGGCAAAGTTTGAAGGTTAAACAAATATGTATCTACGAGTAGGTGCTCTATATTATTATATTGACGTCAATTAATTCTAAGTACCTATCCAAAAAGGGCACTCCGCCGGATGGCAACGATAAAAATTTTGAAAAGGTAAAAGGTTTCAAAAGAACACCTTTTCGGAAAAGTATCCCGCCAACCCTTATTATGTTTCGTTGTGCCATGGCCGCCATAATCTAAATAATTTCCTGATGCGCAAAAAATTGTTAAGTAAGTATACTATAATTTATCTCGTACATTTAAAAGAATCTACTGCGATCTTTATTGGATAATTGATTGAGCTATTATTTCGGCTGTAAAAACTCGGTAACGGACTATAAACTTTATTTATGATCTTTAAAGCCTTGTAAAATAAATAGCCAAGTTTTGAGTCGTTGTTTGTTTTAAATCGTGGTAATGAAATCGTTCATCATAGTCAAAAAAAATACATTGATGAATATTGATGGGGTGCGCTACATAGTACTGAAATTCTTGATTAACGATGAAATGCAAAAGGTGATAGGTAGGTATTAGGTAACTATGTGGCATGACTTTATAAATTCACTGTAAGCACACGTTTGTTATAATCATGATATATAGGTAATAGTGAAGTCTGGAAAACAAGCGAATTTAGAAGAACAGGCTAGAAACTCAGTTGACATTGTTTCACATTGTATTGTTATCTCATATATTAAGGTGTTCTATTAAGAATTATTGTATTGTATGCAGTGAGATGTAAATTGTATAAGTAATAGTATTGTATTTGCATAGCATTCGTTTGTTTTGTTGATGACACTGTGCTTTCACCTGCAGAGCTATATGTGTTAGCACTGTGTATTGCTATATATTTTTAGCACTATTAGTAACATAATTTGATTCGCCTAAACTCAAGGCATCATCAATTTCTCGGTAGTAACTAGCTAGCTTGCTTCTAATTGTAATCTATAGAGCTCACCCATAGGCGAATGACCGGCTTGCCTCGTATCTCCAAAGATATCTCACGACATTCACTTGCCAGCATTGACACGATCTAACGGGGGGTAGCATATTCCTTGTGAACCATCGACCTGGTAACCAATAGCTTATCACTAGGTAATCGGCGCATGCTACGTAAATTAGCGTTCCTATTGTTATATGGCCGAAACGAATATTAGTAATTGTTGAAGCCATGACTATGCCGATAAGATCGAACGTAGAAAGTATTGGATAATATTCCATTACGTCACACACACGTTAACATAAATCGACATTATCAACATCCAATACCTACCTACCTAATGTATCTACATTTCTTATAATGCTCGCGAAAAGGTAAATCTATTCCACACTGGTGAACATAATACTACAAGGCTATATTATAACATTCGTGATGATATTGACATAAAGCTCTCAAGGTATATTTTGAAGTTCTGAGTGTTGAAGTTTAGTATCCCACCCGTGCATAGAAAAAAAGATAAAGATTAAAAGTCAAAGTCAAAGTCAAAGTCAAAGTCAAAGTCAAAGCATTTATTGTAAATAGGCAATTAAATCGCACTTTTACAATTTATATACTTACCCAGTTCTGTGGCATTCCTATCTCATCATCCTGCTCTCTCCTATCGATATCACATCGATACAGAATGACTAATAGTACTACATAGTACGCCACTATAACGGTTTACGTATTTTTACTGTTTCATTACCACTTTTATGCATTGCTACACGTGCAAGAAGTTTTTAAATTGTTTGTTGTTTGACGATTTTACGTGCCTGACGTTTTGATAGCGCACTCGTGCATTCAGAATTTGTAAATTCAGCGCAACACGTTACACGGTATAACGATAATGGCAGCGCGTGTAGAAAATACGGAAATTCGAAATAGAAAAAGATGCGATGCGGGAACAATATTTATGGCATCGTCAAACCCAATAGACGAAATCTGCAAAAGAAAGAAAAATTGGGTGGGTGTGTTACTATTCTGTAGGAAGAACAATGATGATGATGATACGTATACCTAAAAGAACCTACTGAGTTCTGTGATTGTAGGTAGGTAATTAGGTACGGTAAAGACGGGCGCGTAATGTAACACAAGGTGATGTTTTGTGAAACATTTTTGATGACGCGACCGTCGATGCTGAGAATTCGAGCTGTTGATATAGTTTCTTGCGTGTGGGCAATCCTGTTTACTTAGCCTTTCGTAATTTCTTTTTCTAATACCAATTAATGCCGTAGGTATACGAGGGAATTAAATTTTTTTCGAGCCTTTCCCAGAAATCATATTATATGGGAGGTATTAGTAGAAACATATCTACTAAATATTAGTAGGTAGTATAAAGAATAGCATTTTATTATTGTGATGACGAAAACAATAACCAATAGTTTTGAAAATAATATGTCAACGTGTTATGATTATGAGTCTTTATTTTCTCCACTAATGACAATGAATACTTACAAACCTACTTACTTACTAAACAACAAACGATACGACGACAAAACGTTTACAGCCACCATTTTTTTTTTCTAGAAACGATAGATTTATTATTTGTCTGTAATTGTAATACTACATTATTTGTCTGTTACTTATACTTCATGACATTATTCGATTTCCTCTTTTTCTGTCTTAGATTCCTCTGTATTATTCACTCCTTCTTTTTCTTCTTCAGATTCTTTTTCATCGTTGTTAATGTTGGTTTCTGTATCATCTTTTAATTCTTCTTTTTCTGCGTCTTCATTATCTTCCTCAGCTTTCTTTACATCCAATTCCATTTCGGCATCCATTCCACTATCATTATGTATTGATTCATCTTGCGTTTCTTCTGCATTCCCTTCATTATTGTCGATTGTTTCCTCTTCTTGAGAGTCCGGTGTTTCGTCTGATGAATAACCTTGAGATTCTATTTCGGGTTCACCATCAATTGGTTCTTCATCATCTTCTTTATGGTCTCCTTTATTTAACTCAGATTGATATTGTGTTTCTGTTTCGGTATTTAACTTATCAACATCTACTAATGTTGACTGCATGTTTGTTTCTTCAGTGTCAGTGTGTTGCTCTTCATTATCTTCATTTGCTGAAGCATAGTCTTCTTCGGTTTCTTTTTCAGCGTCGCGTTCTAAAGTTTCTTCATCTTCGGCTTCATTGTTATCTAAGTCGGATTCTTCATTTGATTTTTTTGCGGAGTGTTCTTGAGAATCTGTCTCGGGATCTGTTGTTATAATTTCTTCGTTTTCTTGATCCGTTTCATTATCTATGTCTGTGAGCTTTTCTTCAGAGTCGATTTCTTCTTGTTGTGCCTGTTCTGCATCATTGTTTTCTTCCACCTCTTCAAATTTTTCTTGTGGGTCAGGTTGAGTGTTTTCTTCACTTGCAGACTGAGAATCGTCTGGACTATCTTGGGTTTGTTCTTTCACTTCAGCTTCGTCATTTACTACTTGATCATTTTCCTCATTTACAGTTTCCGTTTCGTGGACATTTGATGATTCTTCTTCATCCCCTCGTTTGCCAGCACTGTCCACATCCTGGGACAAGTCTTCGTCAGCATCATCATTTTCTACTGATACTTGACTACTATCTGACTCAAAATCGTCAGATTCTACTAATGATTGCTCCATAGGTTTACTTAGATCCTCATTTTGTTGTTCTCCATCTTTGATTACAGAAGAACGTTCTTGTTGCTCACTTATATCATCTTGTGTGTGGGTTTGATTCGTTTCAGTTTCTGATTTTTCTGAGTCAGCTGTTTCTTCTGGTTTCTCTATTTCTGCTGAAGTTGGTGATGTTTCTTCGTCTGTTTCATTATTTAGGCTATCATTTCCTGATTCCTCTATTGATGCGGCATCTCCTAAGGTAGAACTCATTTGAGTGTTGTTTCCTTCTATTGCAGTATCATTTTCATCAGCACTGTCAATATTTTCTTTAACGTCTTCTACCTTTGATCCATCTGCAGCAGTCTTGTTGATATTTTCGGAATCCATTACAAAATTATATTAATAAATTTATTTTTATTTACAATTGAGAAAATTTGTGTTCTAGACACAAACGAAGGCCTTCAATGATAAATGTTTGAGCACTACTAGCTACAAATGTCTCATCAAAACTCTATATAGGAAACGATCATTGAATCATAATCAGATAAAGAGAAGACACACGATATTTTCCAAATTCCAAGCATTACTCGTATATTACTCATGAATATGTTCCGTCATAAGTAAAACAATATAGGAATGGTTATGATGCATGTCTTATCGATACTACTAATAAAAAGTAGAGTTTGTTCGTCTGTGATCTTGGTTAAAATGTTATTACCGAAACAATTAAAAACTATAGTGAGAGGTTCAATAATTCTATGCAATCTTATATCCTAGAGGAGAAAACGTAATAAGACTAATCAAATGAATATTATATGAAGACTATTAAAATTATTACTCTTTTTTTTAAAACAATAGGTACTTGTGATTAAAAGTATCAGTTATCGTTTTTGAAAACAATACTTGTGATGCTCAGTTGGTCATGTCACCAAATTTAATGCGATTACTTAATTATTTATTGGAAGTTGTTTCTGAGTAGGTAAGTACATTGAACGCATCTCTTTTTCTCGATTAGACGAAGTTATGCGAGGAGTAAGTACTCGTATATCCAGTGAAAATGGCGATTTACTATCGTTATAGTGTGTAATTTTTATCTTGAAAAGAACTGAATTTGCAGGAATAAATCGCTGTAAAACATAATTGATGTAAAAAAAGGCAGAAGGTAAAAAATATCGATTTCACGAAAAAACTTATACTACTACAGGGCACAACACTATAGCTCGAAATAAAGGTATCAATGTTGATATCACAAGTTGATAAGCCAGGTTCGCAAAACCAACGCCTTATCCTTAGCCTTATACGTGTATGTTTCTAGTAAGACATTCTTTTCTGGAAAAAAACGTACGATAGCCTACGTCATTTCAGTTTTTAGAGTTCCGTACACCCCAAGGATAAAACGGGACCGTATTATACTAAGGCTCCGCTGTCCGTCCGTCCGTCTGTCACCAGGCTGTCTAATGAACCGTGATAGTTACACAGATGATGTATTTCTGTTGCCGCTATAACAACACATACTGAAATACCTACAGAATAATATTTAAGGGGGCTGCCATTCAACAAACGTGACTTTTTTAGATAATGAGCACTTGGCTGGTTTTTTGATTTAGTAGGGGTACATTATTGTCATAAACTATTATACGGAATTAAATTATCTATACTTACTCTACTTCTGTGGATCTTCTCTTCCTTCAAATATATATTCTTGTCTTGGGCAGGACAGGAAATGATTTTCCTGTGTACCTATGAAGGTGCTTAAAACAGATATAAATGTATCTCCTCATGCTTTCAAAAGAGCACCAGCTGTAATAATATTTGCGAAACCAAATATACATAAACCACTATAAATACACCTACAATGCTTATTTAAAATTTATTGTCACTACACCGACGTCATCATTGGGAACAATAGTTACAATTAACGACACGTGTGTGACCGCTATGGTAAATGAAAACGCTTAACTTTGGCACAGTCTCTAAAAAATCATGACCTTCCCATAGGTAGTATACACGCCGACGCGATTGGCGTAATGGCTGAGCGATCGGACTGCTGCGCTTGGTGTCGCGGGAACGATTCCCGCCCGGAACAAATATTTGTGCGATCCACAGATATTTGTCTATGGTCTGGGTAGTATGCGTATGTGAAACTACATGTCTGTAAACGGTATCCACAACTTAAGAGAAATCGTAGAGTGGGGCTACGGTTTTATAAAAATCAATCAAATCAAACGAACACAGATTCCAATTTAGCGTTACTCTACACTTTTCTACGTAGCATTAAAATAGTTAGGACTTGTGTAGCGCTATTACTGCAGACTGTAAGTAGAGCCTACAGTCAGAGTAGATTATCGATATACTCGTACTACCCAAAGATCTATGGTGTAAATTTAACCTCTACAGTGTTGGCAGTAGATATAATAGATAGACACAATAAAATAAGATGAAGAGACTCGATGTCGCTTTGATTTATGAACCTCCATACCTAAGTAGGTACCCCGATACATAGTATGTATTACGAAAAAGATATATAGGTAGCCCGTACAAGAAACAGAACTAATGTAGAGAAAGAAATGGTAGGTTAGTTATATAATTTGTCATTATACAAATCAAATTGTTCAAGCGTTTCAATAGAGACAATGATGAATGGATAGTTTCAGTAGGTTCTAGGAGCGATTGCTAGCGCGCCGCGGCTCCCTTGCGTCCCGTCCGCGGGGAACACGGCCCAATTCCCGCACTGACGCGCGGCTTCCGAGAATCGAGGAATTCAAGGCGTGGGCCCAGAATATAGTAGGTACTTGCTACGGCGAGGGTGTGTTTCATTTCAGAGAATTAATGGGCCCTTTTCGAACAAACGTGTTATCAATAACTAGGTAGGCTTACCTACGATGCTGTTATTTCCTTTATAAAAGTTTAAAATGTTGAAAACAAATGGCAAATTGCTGAGATCAAAAAAGTAGTTAATAGAATAGAATTACATATAAAACTCCATTTTTGTACATCAAAAATAAACAATACAAAAAATATCTTACTAGTAAACAGGTAAATAATAGTATAATGGGCGATCATTCTTCCAGACAACCTTCGGATGGAAAGCCATAATTATTAATAAATCAATCGAGATTTACCTAGTTTTCTGTAGAATATAATTAGGATATGGAAACTCTGCCGGAGCTAGAGCTTCAGTCATACAATTTCGTATGACAACTATTTGACGGGCGAATAATTATGACAAAAAAGTATAGTTTTATGTTTCAGAAGCAATACTATGAATATATCAGTCTATTAAAATTTCACTGCTCCATAAACATTGTAAACATTGATTAGATAGCTTCACCAGAATTATTTATGACTGCCGCCGTAACGCAAGCGTTAGAATCTCATGTGTGTTTTATTGCCTAACCTCATACCTACTTTTATATAAATATTTTATTTACCTATACATTTACCACGGTTTATTCCCAACGACCACCCCTGATTCTGCCCCCAGTGGTGGTCGTTGCAACAGCTTAATATTTTTTGGCCCAACCACCCCCAGTGGTGGTCGTTGGAACAAAATGGAACGAAGCATTTAATAAAAATTAAAACAAATTCTAATTGGGCATCTAAAATGATGAGTTCACGAAGTGGGACGTAGTAATTTCCATCAGCTTCATTTCTTACCTACAAGCTAATATGAAGATCTTCCACTATTCTCATCCAAATGGGTAAACGGGTTATTCAGATTGTAAGTGCGCACTTTTCCAAATATTATTACAGTTGGAACTGCATAATTATAGGTCCTAACTCCATAGAAATAGTTACCATTACCGCCTAGTCATAAATTATAGTCTGCGAGTGCGATACTGCACTGCAAGGTGCTGGCTAGACAGGACGGCACTGTTTCTCAATAGAGTACGTACAGGGGGCTTATTCTGCTAATTTAAGAACGCTTCAATCGAATCTCCATGGAGTGGCTTCGGAATAGTTTGTGACATTTCACTGTGACATTGATTTCAAATGTTACAAGCAGCCTAATTATCATTAAATAAAAAATAGCCGACTTCTATGCGTCACATGCTGTTCCGTAGCCACTCCACTGAGATTCGATTGAATCGTTCTTAAATTAGCAGAATTGACCCCTGGTCTTTAACCTGATGGTAAGCGCCTGCTGTTCCGCAACGATTGACTGAGCCTAACTAATTGCAGTAATGGGAACAACTCAGCCTTTCGGGCGACATTCCTTTGATAGCTTTGATCAATAATGTCTAATTTTGATCGGTATGCCCGTGCAAATAGTACACCCCTGAGCTTTACATACTACATACCTAGTCAGGTCATAAATTCTGTCACATGTTTTATATAAAATAATTGAAACAAGTTTATTCATTATGTAACCATTTATATACCAAAATGAACTTAACAAAACATAGATTCTTATGACACTAAAGTTTATTCAAAATGACCTCCGTGATTTTGAATACAGGCCTTCAATCTGTGCGGCCAGTCGTCTATCGCAGCACGAACGAGGTCCATGTCAATATCGGCGGCTGCCTTAATCAAGGATGTCTTGAGTGACTCCAAATTGGGATGAGGCTTTGAGCACGCCTTTTCCTCCAAGTGTTGCCATATCTTGTAATCTAGCGGATTCAAATCTGGACTGGAGGAGGGCCAGTCTTCGTGCCGGATGAAGTCGATTTCACGCGCCGCCAGCCAGTCTTGTGTGCTCTTCGCTCTATGAGCTGGCGCCGAATCTTGTTGGAATACCCAGTGCCTGTTATTAAACATGGTATGAGAAACAGGTTCCACAAGGTTCGTCAGGACTGTATTTTGATACACAACTGCATTCGTTTTTACACCTTTCTCACAAAAATGTACCTCTGTTAAGCCCCAATAAGACACTCCCAACCATACCATGAGCGAGGATGGAAAATGACCTCGTTGGACACGCAGAATACGGTTGCTCGCTTCTTCACTACTGTGTGCGTACACCTTATCATTTTGTTTGTTGTAGCTCTCTTCTACGGTAAAAATTTTTTCATCCGAAAAAAGAATTTCCCGATATTTTTTTCCCGCGTACCGCTTCAACAAAGCGCGGCATCTCTTCAGTCTCAGGTCCATTAGACGAGCATTCAAATGATGTCCTGTTTTTCTTCGATATGCCCGAAGCCCTAAGTCTTCATTTAACACCCTTTTCACCGTGGTTCTGCTTAATCCCATCTGAAGGGCCAACAGTTTCTGCTTACGTTTGGGATTTCTTTGAATTCGCGCCTTCACAGCTTTTATCACTGCTGGAGTCCTAACAGACCGAGGGCGACCACTTCTTGACCTGTCATCTACACTAGAGTCTTCATTGTATCGTTTGATGGTACGATAAACGAATCTCTTGGTTATATTCAAATTTTTCAGTATGTCAAAAATTTGAATTGGCGCGTAACCGCAACGATGCAACGCAATAACTGCAACACGGTCTTCTTTAAGCGTCCACTCCATATTTAAAAATAAGTAAAATTCTAAAAAGTATACATTTTTATTTTCATGAACAATTCGAAATTCGAATTCAATAAACTTTTTTGTGGCCAGCATTCTAAAAGAAAAGTTTTTACTGTGTGACAATACTTATGACCTGACTAAGTATATACCTTAACATAAAATTATTAGGTAGGTATAATATCGTATTGGTATTGTATTAGGAAGTAAACAACGTATTAGACTGAATATTTTAATAAAAAGTTACTTGATAAAACTTATTAATAAATTTACAACTAAATTTACCTACATACCTACGTACTAAAACATATCACAGATTTATATAGTTTACATAACTATATATAGGATAGGTACTTATAATAACTAATTAACATACTAACATTACATTACTTATGTAAAACTGCAATGAAAGTAAACAAGTAGATATATATAATAGTATTAATTTACATATCTACATCTGTTTGTATAGATTTCATGAACTCTGACACGACCCGGTGTAATACTTCATTCAAATAATTACATTTTGAACAAGATACTATTTAAATACATTTTAACAAAATCTGTAACGATGTCATTTTGTCATCAAATCATTAATAGCATCTAATCGCCTCTGCAAAGGCAAACAATTTAACGAAAACTAGGTACCTACACATACATACCTACATGATAATAATAAATAGTAGGTACCCTAGATATATGTTTTTACATAATATGATGACATAATTAAAAGTGCAATAGTAGGTAGGTAGTTGCCATAGGTATATTTCTAGATGTAACAATTTTATGATGCTCTTAATAACATTTAATGTGCCTTTTTTCCTATAGAATTAAATAAGTAATCTAAGTAGGTACTTACCTATTTCAACCTTATAATTATATAAGATAACAAGAACAACACAATAGGAATATAACTTCTAAAACCTTTGACTAGGTATAATTCATTCTACCATCATGCTACCGCACTACAGAATGCCACAGACTATAAATTTATTATTATTGTTGGTCATCCCATTATGTATGTTAATACAGACATACGTAGGTAGTCAATCAAATGTTCTAGTTCACTATGAGTTGGCACCGTTTTTATTATTTTATAAAACTAGACCTAAAATAAATTTTAATGTAACATAGGTACAAAACAAGATTCATCTTTCTCTCTGTGAGTGTATTTTCTAATGCTACTACTAGAAATACAGATGCCCTTTTACATAGTAAGCTAACAAATGCTATCTAATAAAATTGAAATGTATGTAGGAACAGAATAATCTTATCTAAAACTAATTAAAGGGAAACGGACAAGTTAAAATTATTCTTATCTCCATATTATCTTATCCATATGACTAGTTTTAATTCACATTAAAACCAAAACTTACTAATCCTAATTGCACCTCTATAATCGTCAGCCTGCCTTATCATAGGTACCGTACATACCTGCTTATCTTAAAATTATCAGATATAAAACAAATTAATAATCGTTTGGTTTCACTGGCCGTCACTTTTCCACTGAAGAAGAAGAACCGAAACTCGAAACTGCGGTTCAAGTTTCGCAGCTTCAAAACCGAGAAAACCCTCACAATTTCAGGGCTTTGCAAAATGTTTTCAGCACTCGTCGTGCTCGGGCAATGCCGGCAGCTTCAGGCACTGCTTCCTGGACTTCCTTCGCCTTGCCACGGCGCCAGCTTTGTTCAATTCGGAACTGCTGCACTCTTTGTCCTCAGGTAGTGGGGGAAGGCACCTAATAGGCCGCCGCGGCAGCACGCATTCAGTCGCGAAGTGGTTCGTGTCTTTGCACCTCAGCATGTCGACGTCGGGATATTCTGCCGCTAGAGACGGAAAAGGCAGTTTCACCAGCATAATATTGTTTGTTTAAATTTATTTGGTAAACAGACGCGCGCTCGCTTCGGGGCCGAGGAAGTTACTGGCGGACGATACGCGACGTATTCGCCGGCAAGTGATACGAACTATTTTTAGTGGGTTGCATCGAAAGCGAGCTGTTTGTAGCCGTGCCAAATGCACTAGGATGTTGTGTTGTGGTGTGTGATGCTTGCATTGCCCGAGATTGGGCCACGTTATTATGTCTCTAGAGATATGAGTAGCGAGCGGTGTCTTGACCTCGTTAAATTATTGCTATTTTCTGAGCACTATTGTTTGTCTGTTTTGTATGTACCTACCTACTTAGTTGTGTTATCATCAGGACTTTGCTTTACAGGGTATTTAAATGATCTATTTTCATAGGTAGATAATTCATTAGAAATTATAACTAAATATATTCCGATGAGACTAAAATTAAGTTACACACCACATCTAATAATTAATTAGTATAGGTGGGTATATAGGTAGGTACTTCAGGTGGGTAGGCTAACCTAATACCTACCTACTCTATGAAAAATTTAAACACCTGATGAAACGTCATATCGCAAGGAGTAAAGTTTGCGATAATGCGATAACATGGTGATAGTATAAATTAGTCGTGTGTTTAAAAATACAAACCGTTACGTTTCACAGCAATCTCTCATGATAAGAAAGAATGGCATAATCATGGAAATGCGACAATCTTGACAGGAAATGAGATTAAATAAAAAAGAAGATTTTATTTATCATATCGCTCACTTATATTCATTATAGGTAGGTACTCTACCAGTGTCGAGTTGGTAACTGAGCTGAGTCATGGTACTATAACACTATAATTTGCAATGTAATTAGTTAGATACAAAAACAATTCAACATCTTGTCTCATCCGAGTTACCTACGAGCTACTACTAAATAGGTACCACCTATTATAAACCGAAAGTAATTAGGTATATCCGTCTGTCATTGATTAAATTTGGTATGGACTAGATGGGCCGTAGTTTTTCCATATTATTATCCTACTTATACAGATTACATCACGGGCAAATCTGAAAACACCCAGGCAAGGAGTTCCACTCCTTTGCAGTAGCTACGCAATAATAGAAGCACTTCATAATAATATATTATAAAGGCACATTAAAAAGGTTGCTTTTAATTTTTTATTATTAAATATACTTACTAAGACAGAAACTGCCTAGCTATGTATAGCAATCTCAAAACAAGCATTTTTTCTATTATTAGCACAGAGTTATCTATCATTAAGTGGTGATGCGACATTGTGAAACATTTTTTATAATAATAATATGCATAGCGACATGAGCCTCAGATTAGAATACCAGTTAGCGAGCATACAGGTGAGTGAGAGACGAGTGCATGTGCCGGACACACGGACGATGCGTGTTACCTATAAGCAAACAGGTTTATTGTATTTAGCCAGTGGAAAAGTTTGGTAATAATTTCAATAATCAAGTTTTTGTTTAAATTCAATAAATTGCTAGCTATAGAGACGGATTTTGAGGGAAGGTAGACAAAGCATTATAAATTACGGAGCTCTTCGATGACTGGAGTAGATTGTGGCGTTTGGGCTAATTTTGATCAGTATTCAGTACGACCAGTATATAATTATACCAATAAATTTTGCAAAAGTTTACATGAAAAATATGTTTATTAAAAAAACCTACTACAATAACATCCTAGAACGATTGTTTTTGTACTCACCCTCATTTTATAACGATGTAATTATTGCAACGTCAATTTTTTTTGCCTCTTTGCCCGTTTATTCCGGCTAATTTCTAAAAATGCTCCATCGATTTTGACGGGACTGTCACTGGCAGATACTTGCTGTTACAAGGTACCTACCTAAAGTACTTACATAGTTTATTTTTGTTTTAGATCTAGCTAAACCTGCAATTATGTTCTTGCGGGACAACACTCACGCGTGTAAAACCGCAGGGCACAGCTTGTTTTGTGCCCATTCGTAACTTAAACAGTAGGTAGGTAGTATATTAACTAGCTAATAACGGTTCTAATTCACGCAAAAACGAATAAGTATCAAAATAAATAATTTTGATATAAGTACATTTAGTACTTATACATTTTTATGTCTAATTTATATTTATTATATTTTGATTTAGTTTGTGCTCGAATTAAATCATTTTTAGCTAGGTAGAACGTTTAAGAACTTCTGGTAGGTTTATAAGTAGCTATTACACTACAATGTTTATAGAAATTTGTATTTTACGAGCGTAAAGACTTTGTATAAGTATAGTGAAACCGGAAGTCATAATCATTTTCATGTCGACACGCCAGATGACTGTTTTGCGTATTTTATAGCCCCGAATGATTCATATACCTATTGTTATTCTCTATTATACTGTTTACTTATATTTGTGATTCAGTGTCAGGCTGTAAAAACTAATGACTCTAGTTCCAGTAGGTACCTACCTAAGAAGAACCTAGGTATTGATATTAGTTTTATCTAAAACGGGGTTTTTAGTTCACAGTTTCACTATACCACATAATACCTATGAATACCCTAGATTATACTTTATAGTAACTGTTACTATCGCCTGCGACTTGTTCCGCGAGTTGTAAGTATCCTATGTCCTTCCCAAGGGTTCAAACTTTTCCGATACTAAATTTCATAAAGATCTTTTACGAGTTCGACATAGTAAGCGTCAACTAGCGCTTTTGTATGAACATTCTGTACAGCGCCCCTACCGGCGCGTTTTTGAACGAAAAATCTTCATACAACATACAAAGCTATTTGACGCGTACTATGTCGAGCTAGCAAAATCTCACACTAGGGGTACTGTTCAGCTGGTAGTATACTTGTAAGTCGCAAATAAGAAGAAACTAGTGACAACGTGGAATAGTCCACTAGACGCACGAAGCGATTTGCTCCTACTTTTAAATTAGGCGTGCCGTAAAGGAATGGAACTCCTTGCCTATTACAACCTGTAGCGTGTTTCCCGATAGAAAATATGGGAATCTTAAAGCCACGAGAGAATAGTTAACTTGTAGGTTATAGACCGCATCGTTTTATTTTATTTTAAATGTCGGAGAGGGCTCCTCCTCTATGGGCTTTTCAGTATCAGTTACTACTACCTCTAGAGGCTCTAGACTACTTACCAGCGTTTGTATTCTCTTTGCTACTTACCTCCGTTACGACTCGTCCGTTTGCCATTAATTTCTGTGATCATCATGAGCAGAGTGAGTATACTTTTCACGTTATATTCTGTAGCAAATGTTTTATCAATGTATGTAGTGTAGTAATTGATTTTATTTTCATAGTGCTGGCAGGTCTGGAATTCCGACACTAACACCCCATTTCTGAAACGTCAGCCAACTTTGACTACAGATTAATTATATTGCCATCCTTGTCATTTGTTTAGTGTTAGATAGAGACAACGATAGTTTTAATCTACTGTCAACGCCAACAAACTTTCTAGAAACTAGGGGTAAAGGTGATATCAGACGGTTCACTCGAGTATACATTCACTTGAATGAATGCTTCATTTTTCTTCGGCACTCTTGTTTCATTTGGGGTTCAGACGAATCATTTCGAGTGAAAGATGCCGAATGAAAGACAAAAATGAACGAAAAGTGAACCGTCTGATACCGCCTTTAGGGTAAGGCGTAAAGATTTAAAAAAATAAAATAAGGCTGCCACGGGTGGCGGCCCCGGCGTGGTGCCATTGTCGCCCCGCGAAGAGGGGCTGATGCAATTTTTTTGCCCGAAATGGTTGAAGGGCTAACTGTTCCAGATCCTTTGGAGGTACCTAACTTAAAGTTTTAGTTTAAAATACAAAAAAAGGGGTAGTATACTTTATTAGATAAGATATGTTTTTAAACTAGCATAAGTACACTGGAAACCTAAAAAAACAACTGTTTGTGTAACCAAGCCAAGCATACGGTATCTAACTAAATGGCTCCTAGCAGTCTCACACTAATACGTATGTACTGAATTTAATGAAATTAACTTACTTACCTAAGTTAAGTGTTATTATATTATGTTTAATTATTCAATATGATTTAATTATATCCGCCTATTACCTGACTGCCTAAAGGAGGCTGATGTTTTTCACTGGTATTTACCTATGTATTGTATGTTCCTGTGGCACACTCTACAGACCAAACAGCTACACAGATTTTGATAAATGAGGTAAGTATACCTACCTATCATTGGATTTTGGTTCACAAGGGTGATATAGGCTAGAACAAAAGTTTGTCAATATCATAATTGTTGTGCTATTCCTAAATTCGTACATAATACCATTTCTGTTTGTTTGTCCATCCCATCTATGTTTGTGTTATCATACAATTGTTTTTTTAGGATTCGGAAGTACCTTATCATTTTAGATGAACCCGCCATACATATAGATGGACCCGCCGAGCTGGACCCAGAGCCGGTTCCAGAGCCAGCTCCTTCAGTTCAAGAGCCAGAACCAAAAGTATACTAATAATGATAACTTTCTATGAATTATAAGACATCATCATCAACCCAAATCTACCCACTGATGACAGTCTCTTTTAACATCCCAGAGTCCAAAATAATATAAAAGTTCTTAAATAATATTATAATCCATACTAATATTTGAAATATGAAAGTCACCCTGTTTATTGTCTGTTTGTTACCTTTTCACGGCTAAACGGCTGAACGGATTTCGATAAAATTTGGTAGGTATAGGAATAGATTGGACCTATGAGACGGACATATTATATTATAAGCTATCTTGTGTCTCAAAAATATTGACACTATGCGACGTTGACACACTAGGCCTGTGGGAGCAAGAAGACATTACTTTGTGTGAGCATATCCGCGATATAATCGCAGCGTAATCGGGCGTTACCGTTTCGTATAAATAATGTAAATAAATAATATTACATAATATGTAATTCAAAAAAATTAAATAAGCGCCAGGTGACGTATCCAATTCAGTGCTGCCAGAATCTTGCACGTGGTAGATTTGTATCACTTACTACATTATCACATTTATATTATTGTGAAGCGTAGACGGAGAATCTTGGGGATTACCGTACCGCGTCCAAAGTTTAGAGAATGGGAAGGAGTGACTAATAATCAAAACTTAAATTTTCGTGTTTTTTATAGAGTGTTGCTTCAAATATGAAGAAGTTTTATTCGTCAACTAGCATAATTATTTAGAATACAGTCAGTCCATTTTAGTCGATTATTATAGCGCTTCCCTATATGTCAATATATATTGTCAATGTCATTGTCAAAAATTTCAAGATGGCAGACCGTGTGTAGTGTGTGTACGCTCTCAACCTCACTCAACAACGCTGGATAAAAATGGCGTTTCTTTGATCGAATGAAAAGGGACGCTTGAAAATTATATATTACTCTACGGTACAACAAATCGTCAGTTCGGTGCTAATTTGAGATATAATTATTTATATTGAACCTGGTAATCAATAAACAGGTATGGTGTTTCTGTAATCCGATTAAAAAAATATAGATGCCAAACTAAACAAACCGGTAGCAGACGTGAATGAATAACGTGATGTATACGTACCTAATTTATTATATTACTGAAGATACTGCCACTTTAGGCTTTTCGCTATCATTTCCTAATGAATTTTATCGTTGGGTCTGAAATTTGACACATTTAGAAACTGGTAAGAGGTATTGGGAATAAATTCCTGGGAGGTAGGTACCTACCTACTCTATGATCACGAATTGAAAACATCTTGTAAGGCTGGAAAAATGGCAGCTTGAATAATACATACATACATTCACGCCTTTTTCCCGTTGTGATAGACAGAGGCTACATTGGTATGACCTACAAATTAAACTATTGTTGCCACCACTATTTCAGTAACCCTGGCGACCCCAGGCACGATGGCTACGCCTAACAACTACAAGCAGAATGCATCAATGTCGATGCCAAGCCCCCAGAACAATCCGCGTTTGTATTCCATTTACACAGTACCATTACTACCGTAGAATGTGGATGCACAGACAAAGCAACAACAACATTATCATTTATTATTAAATGCATTTTATTTTCCACCAAGAAACCTTTCTGTCTCAGAGTAAATATTTAGTCTTGGAGTGTAGCAAACATTTATTTTATAAAAAATAATTATCCATGTGTGATTATTTTAAATATTCTAAAAGCATCATGTCACTTTTAATAGTTAGTAATATAAGTATAAAATAAAAATTGCAATCAAATTAATTAAGTTTTCTTTTTTGAGTTTAATGTAGCAAAGACAGACATCTATTGATACAAGGAACAGCCTCATAGAGGTCAATTTGAGTTCCAGACTGGGATTCAAAGCCAAATTTCAGTTTGAACTTACTATACTATTTAGGAACTTATGTTCGGCTGATACTTCACCAGTCTTCATATGAGTAAAGGAAATTATTTTGGCATAGTCAACTATGTGCTTAAACTTCATTGTGGTCTCTGAATCTCTGAGCTACACTAAATTTAATTATTCAAATGTATAATGAGTTGTTTTCAGTGTAAGTTTAGTGACAACGGTCTGTGCATCCCACCCCAGCCTTAGAACTTTGTTAGATTGTTGTTATTATAATGTTAAAGCTGTATCCTGTTGTGATTTCCAAAACCAAAGAAAACAACGGAAATCAGAACACAGTTTTGCTTAGATTATTCAGTAAACAATAGTTTGAATGTGCCCTAGAATGTTTATAGATACTAACTTTAACACATGCAAGTACTGAAGTTGACGCCTGTGCAAGCTTGGCAGGACTCACAAACTCGGTATTGCGATATCTAACTGCTGATCCGAGCATGAATCCATATCTATGCTTCTCATCTCCGAGTATTTGCATTACGTAACAAACCTTTTATTTCTACTTATTATTTACTCCCCTGTTTTGTACTTGCATTTTTACTCTTATGTTGGTTTTGTTTCATGTTTTGTTATGTTGAAACAGACTACATGATTGCGGGGCCCCCCATGAGTTTCGGTATGATGAAAGGTAATGCCACAATCTGATATTTACTTGTATTTTTATTCAAAATTGTCCTCACCGCTCATCTGTTTTGGATCCAGGTACTCTATGGGGTATTAAAAATTTGTTTTATTGCACCAACATTTTCTCGTTTCCACATCACAAGCCATCACACACACTCTTGTACTTTTGTTTCTTTGTTGTTCTACATCCCTTCTGCTACCTGTAAGCCCATTAATACCGCTAGCGCTCGCCTCACTTCCGACTCACTTAGTGTTAGTGCATTTGATTTTGTTTCGTTCGCCTCGCCCCGCCCTAGTCCTATCCCTTATGCTTCTTTTTTTTTCTTTTCATTGTATTGCCGCCCGGCTGCTTGGCTTGAAGGCGGTATGAATGCACCGCCGCCGCACCATAACCAATACCAGTACCACGGCGCTCCGTACCAAGGTGGTCCGGGCGGTCACCCGGGGCACGGCGCGAGCCCGGGGTACGGCTGGCCGGGCCACTCTCAACAGCCTCAGGCCCGTTTCGGTGCAGAGGGCGCGAGGCGCGCGGGCGGCCCGAGCGCCGGCGCCGGAGCGCCCGCCGCGGCTGCCAAGGACGATAAGACCAGTCCTTTTGTCAACACCGTGCATTCCCATCCTGGATTTCAGCCGCAGAAGATCGGCAAAGGCGGCGCTGCGGTAAGCTTTATATCACATACATTTTTTATATTATCAAAATCACATAATTCCTGACACCTAAAGGTCTATAGCAGTGAACGCCATGGTTGCAAAAACTCTCAGATTCGGCAACTACATAGTGAGTTTTTGTTAATTAAGGTCCAGTATCACCATTATCCAGTTGGCAACCTACTACTTTAAAGCTTATTCATTTACCATTAACATCACTTATGATAATTGGCAAATATAATGTTAGCATGCCCATAGTATTTATTAGAATTTTGGCATTATTTAATATAATATGATATCTATCATATAATACCATTATGAATAGGGTGCTGGGCTACCCAAGCCGCCGAAGCCGCCAGAGAAGCCCCTGATGCCCTACATGCGGTACTCCCGCCGCGTCTGGGACTCCGTGAAGGCGGCGCACCCGGACCTGAAGCTGTGGGAGATCGGCCGCATCATCGGGGGCATGTGGAGGGACCTCCCCGAGACAGACAAATCCGGATTCGTCGATGAATATGAAGCTGAGAAGGTAATTGTCTTCCTCGGACATCAGAAAAATATTTGATGCAAGAGAAATCTTAAATGGTTATTTTGATAAGATTGAATGTGTCTAGATGAAATAATACCGACTCAATGTAAAGTAAACGATTAATCTCTTAGTATTTTACATATTCAAGTTTATTTATACTCAGGCGCAGTATACAGAACTATTGAAAACATACCAATCGTCGCCTGCATACATACAATGGCTGGCGCACAAGAGCAGAGGTACAAATGTCAACCTTACTCCCATACTCTGAGGGGTCATTGTGTTTAATACCCACGCCACCACCACACGGCTTAAATAACACAGGGTTGTAGTCGGTGCTATTGAAAAATGATTTTTATTTTTATGTTACAAAGGTTTAATATTAAAGTTGTACGTTTAGTTATCATTACCATGAGTATCCTGTCCATTATTGTTCAGTTTTGACTACAGATTTTTTGACTTCTGTATAAATCTCGGCCTGAAAAATATAGCTTATGACTGTATTGTTTCAATCATCAATCTAAATTTTACTGTAATTAGAGAAACTTCTTTATTTTGGAGACAGATTTTGGGCTTCACGAATCACCAGCTTCTTCGAAGGAGTTCTGGCAGCTATCCCGGAGAGCCATTAATCTAGACTTAGCATCTTTACCACCTTTGGCCACTTCCTCCACAGACAAAGTCTGAGAATATCCACACACTCTTTTACTTTATTTATTGACTTGTAATGTAATATTTTGAAACCAGATGTACGCATTATACCCAATTATTTTTTTATCATGAAGCGTGTTGATTTAGTTTCATTCAATCTATAATTTTGATCTGAACTCTCGGTTGATAATTGAAACTGGCCTGAGATATTGAAGCTTACAAATCCATGATGTGTCCACCACGCAATGTGACTAACCCACTCACTGATCCGTGTTTCTCCCCATGCACCCACACATGTATATAACGCACGCACTGGGTGCCGCACCGTAGACGGAATACGAAAAAAGTCTCAAGGCGTACCACAACTCGCCGGCGTACCTCGCGTACATTGCCGCCAAAAACAAAGCAGTAGGTAAGGGGAACGCATGATTGTTTATGGTATTGCAGCACTAATTCCCGGTTTCGGTGGGGTGAGCGACCTATATCGAGAAAGTTCGATACGTTAACTGTCAAATTGGTTTTAAATTTGATCAGTACTCCTACGATAGGGCAAGCACGTAAATTTTAACGGTTCGTATCGTTAACGTATCGATCAAGGTAACCGTTAGCGTACGCATCTAGTCCATATTGCAAGGCGATGATCAAATCTAAAACAAATTTGACAGTCAACGTATCGAATACTTTCTCGATAGAGGTTCCTGCACACACTACTGTACCCCTAGCCACTAAGTACTCAAAGGTACTCAAACCCACGGAAGAGAGCGAGAGAGAGAGACAACGCGCTCAAATGTCTCGCTTTAATTGAGAGTGTTTAATTCTAGGTTTAATTCTAGGGCCTAGGGTATTATTATAGGTTTTCTGTGTCCCTAGTTAACTTTGACTAATCGATGAGACTATCGTTGTCTCTATCTGGCACTAAACGAATGACAAAGACAGCAGTACACTTATCGCTTGGTCAAAGTAAGGGTTCAGAAACCGGGCATAACTTGTGTGTATGTATATAGACTCGTTTGACGTTTGCAGCAATTCTGTTGGCACAAATTAAATTAGTAGGTCACCCCGTATTAGACCGCGCAACCACTGGAGCTATTTCGTTCATATTCTAACTAGAAGATTGTATTTACATGAACTGTAGCCTACAAAATTGTATGAAGATCGGATCCATGGTACGCAAGTTATTGTCGAACTAATATGTCTTGTCCCGGGTCTGAGACATATCTAAACCCGATCGACTAAAAATTTATTAGACGGCTTTCAAGTTATTGCCATCCTTTTCGCTTTCACAAAGTTTGAAAGTGACAACAAATTGTTTGACAGGACTAAGATATAAATTTGAATTATAGTTTGTAACACCAGGGTTGGCACCGGCAGAGCCCCACTATCTCAAAAACGCTAACATTTTTCGGTGAGCATCGTAGTCCCAGTCGTCAAATATGTTGGACGATCTTTATCTAATTTTCAGAGTAAACAATCTGTCATCACCATAATTATTTTCTTGATTTATTTCTACTTTATGACCAAAAAAAACTGTAATAGGTCTATAAAACTATCCTGTAATCTCTTCAGTGTCTCAAAAACAAATAAAAATGTTGATTCTCTCAATTAAAACTTAATAGTAACCGTAATAGCATAAGTAAAAATATCATAAATTTAAAGAAGTTTTTGAACTGACCACGCTTTTGAGGCTAGTAAATTTCCTCATAAAACTGGCACAAACAAAATCATCCTATGAAAACATTAAAAAAACGCCATCTATTATTCACAATTGAAACTAATCACCATTCTACGTTATCGCATGCCTAAACGAGATGGGGTGAAGTAGGAAAGCCATTACCCAAAGGCTTTAGAGTCCAAATTAACACGTTTCGCGTTAGTAGTAGGTAGTCTGGAAGAAGAGAGCTCCAGCAAGAAGGGAAGCTCGCAGAAGGAGCAACAGCAGCAAGACAGAAGAATCGACATTCAGCCGGCCGAGGACGAAGAAGGTTAGACTACTTTCCTACCAAAAAGTTTTTCTTTCTTTATATCCATCCATCTATTTCTAGATCTAGGCAGATTCGCGCAGAAGTAAAACGCGCAGAAGTAATTGCGCGAACAAGTGTCTACTAAACTGTCTATTTCATGTTTCTTGGTTGAATTAGGCGTTGCTATCGCAAACAGCCATGTTTATAAAGCTAAATATGTAGCGTCATACTTTTTAAAATAACAAAGAACCATCCATATAACTAAAATCCCTGTAGTTATCTAAGGAGTCAAGAACTCATGATCCTTCAAACACCCAGACTGAAAGCCAGTGGTTCACACAAATATTTGCCCATGTGCGGGAATGAAATGCGGCGCTATGACGCTCATTAGGGGAGGCCTATGCCCATCAGTGGACTACTATAGGCTGATGATGATGTTGATGATGATGATGATGATGATGATGATAATGATGATGATGATGATGATGATGATCAGATGATGATGATGGGAATCCAATTGTTTCGCAGACACCACTTATAATGAGTGAATAATTTCCAGATCAAGACGAGGGTCTATCAGTGAAGCACGTCGCGTACGCCCGCTACCTACGGAACCATAGGCTGATCAACGAAATATTCTCGGACACGGTAGTGCCCGACGTGCGCTCTGTGGTCACCACTGCTAGGATGCAGGTAAGTGTCTTTGAAATTCTAATGTTGCAGCTACATTGACGTGACACGACATTGAATAGCGATGATGGAAGAGTTGTAGCCACGGTTATGTGAGGGATGGAGCGGTAACTTGTACGCTTTTTGAATCGAACGGTACCGGGTTCGATCCTCGGTCTCGCACCTATGATTTTTCGTGAGTTATACGTGCGGACTTCCTACGCTTCGTGGTTCGGGCGGTATGTTAAATAGTCGGGCCCGTTTGTTATTAGTTGATAGCAGTCGGAGGCCCCCTGACGGCCTGGCAACACTGACAGTAGAGGCTGGCTCAAGTAGCACAAGCTCCATCTATACTAATATTATACAGAGGAAAGATTTTTGCATTGAATAGGCTCCGAAACTACTGTGTGAAAAATCGTTTCACTATTGGGAAGCTACACTATCCCCGGGTGACATATAGGCTACTTTTTATCCCGTAAAAATTAACGGTACCCGCGGGATAGTAATTAATGCGGGTGAAACCGCTTCTAGTGCTAAATAAACTTAATTTATCGCGTTAATTATCGGAATAATTAGCGCGGTGGCTACGGTGATGATAGGCATTGACATTTTCCATGGACGTGGTGTGGCCCGTTATGGGATATCATCACAACCCACGCCTGACTAAACCTCGTTATCATCAAACATTGCCAGATCCTGAAGAAGCAAGTCCAGTCGCTGACGATGCACCAGAAGAAGTTGGAGGATGAGCTGCAGCAGATCGAGGAGAAGTTCGACGCTAAGAAACGCAAGTTTATCGAGAGCAGCGAGTCGTTCCAGGAGGAGCTTAAAAAGGTCATTATTATCATTAGCTTAAGATTTCGAAATTTAAAATCCCACAGAATTAAGATATTTCATACGTAATATATTTTTTGATAAAGCGAGGTCGTCTTCGGAAACGAAGGCACGACGAATTATTTGACTCTTGAAAAATATTGGAGCTGGCCCAAGATCGAAAAAAGTGGAAGGAATCGTACAAGACCTTTGACCAGCAGTGGACAAACAGGTTGAAAAAAAAAATAAACAAAGTATCTAATTAAATATTGCACTCTCGCGTCGCATTTCTCCATCTGGCTCTCCTTATCAGATAAAGGATAGACAGATTCAGTCATCGAGTAACTTAGTTATCCTACTAATATTATAAACGCGAAAGTTTGTAAGTATGGATGGATGGATGGATGGATGGATGGATGGATGGATGTTTGTTACTCTTTCACGTAAAAGCTACTGAATAATGAAACTTTACAATAATATAGCTTATACATCAGAATAACACATAGACTACAATTTATAAAGATATTGTGTGATTGTCCAAAATATGACGATAAGTGTCAAGTAAGTAGGAAAAAATCTACCATCTGCGAGCTATTCTGGCGTGCGCTGCCAAAACCGCTAGAGTTACACATATGAAATTTATGATGGAAATGTTTATCTTAAATAGTCCTACAAAAAAGCCCGCCACAGTATATATCTATATCTTTTGTGTAAGCCGTTATAGCCAAAATAGCTACTCGAAATACTAAACCTCCGCATACGAAGTCGCGGGCACCAGCCAGCTAGTAAGAAATATTAGTTTTGTTTATTTCAGACAACTTGACCCATAAAACATTCATTTCACAATCAAATAAATAAAATTAATATCTAATATGGATGCTCGCTTTTTTTTTTATAAATTGTTTTTTTTTGGAAATTATATTTAAGTACGAATTACTAAGAAAATGATTTTACCTGCCTCAATTATTCGTTATACCTAACGGGGTTCATCGGGTGACCTTCAATCAAAAGCAATAAATCACCGTAATAATGTATTGTCCGTTCCACAACTACATCCACACGTATAGGTATAATATAGGCAAGTATAAATAATTACTCTATTACAAGACGAGCTACAACCGTGCCTATGGGGTGACGACTGATGTCGCGAACTCGCGTCATGAATTACTTTCTGTAGAGTCGGCAGAAATTAATGCATATGCAATGTGTCGCTACATCAACCACCCCCTTTTTGAAAAAAAAGGTATAAAAAAATTATATAAATCAAAATAGGTACTTAATAATTACAAGTTATTGCTATTCATACATAAGATATCGTACGCGAGCGCACTGCTGATAGGGCTGTAATGCGATCTTCAGTAGTGTCAATGTTCGCGTTCGGTCATCGACCTAAATCTTTACAATGCAAACATGGATACACGACACTTGTAAATAAAGCTAGTTATAATTCCGACTATCTTTACAATCAAAACAAAGTGTCAAATCAACTCGTAAAATGTAAAACACGAAACAAAAGTCTAAACAATAACAATTAGGTACAATTAATTTACTTGAATAACAAACTAGGCACGATTAAGTTACAAACTACAATAAAAATTGAATAAGAATATAATACACTATTACATCGGTGAAAAAAATAAGTATGGTTAAATAACGAACCAATAAACAATAAAAAAATAGTATTATAGGTAATAATTTACATCGAAGTACATACACCAAAAATAAATGACTTCAGGTAAATCGTCGTAACCTAGATTACAATTGCTCAATAATAATTATAAATTGCAAACAAAACAACTTAGACTTCAACAGAAAAGATTTGCTACGAACAATGAAAAACATAATATTCTGCATGTTCAATTGATTTCTGCTGATACAGTTATACAAGTAAATATACTTACGAAACATTAACAAAATCGCCATCAGCCTACTAATAATTACAACATCACACATTTTAATAACACATATTATTTTAAATACAAAATATAACAGTTTTGTAAAAAAATACTTGTTGTACGAATCCCAAAAAACCACTTCGAGGACTAGGTATAAATCAAAGACCTCAGTGTGTTCAAATAGATGCATAAAATGCAATCCCAATGAAAAGTATATTACAAACAAAGTACGTTTGGGTACTTGGCGGGGCGGAGAATAATGTCACCGCGATTCAGCCTAGTTGCGCTCATTTGCCAACGCCATCTATTCTAAAAGTTCGGAACTAAAACTACAAACTGATTACAAATCGAACATTCCGCCCGCCATGAACCTACGTTCATAACAAAGACAACAATTCATTTAAAATTGCAATAGGAGCTATATTTAATGACTAAATTAATTACGACAATACTCAAATCTTAAATCTACAAATGTGTTAGTTCCACAAACATTGGGAACAAAATTCACCATCTCAAAAGTCAGTAATTACTGAGTGACAGGCAATATACAAAGTTTGGACACTGGTCGTTTAATAGTTACACCCTTGCATCGCAAACTAACAACGCGTGTAA
Organism: Hylaea fasciaria; assembly: GCA_905147375.1. NCBI lineage: Eukaryota > Metazoa > Arthropoda > Insecta > Lepidoptera > Geometridae > Hylaea > Hylaea fasciaria. The sequence goes on along the minus strand of LR990211.1, from coordinate 7,270,761 downwards.
TTTTGTCCAAACCACTATGTTTCTGAGTGATGATTCCATACAGCCACTGGGCTGGTGGTAAACCGTCCTCCTTTACTAAGGCAACGTCACCGATTTCCGGTTCTGGAGTGGAATTTCTCCATTTATGACGGTCCAAAAACTGTGTCAGGTATTCTCGTGACCAACGCCTCCAAAACTCTTGGACCATGCGTTGTGTCAACCGCCAACGTCTTAGGCTTGATACATTGTCATTTTCATAGTTGGCGTCTGGAACTACAATAAGAGGTTCACCGACGAGAAAATGGCCAGGAGTAAGTGGGTAAGGATCGTCTAGAGTCTCAATCATGCGTGATATCGGTCTTGAATTGAGACAAGCTTCAATTTGGGCTAATACTGTGGTGAGTTCTTCGAAGGTTAATGTCGTATCTCCAATGACTCTCTTTAGATGGTTCTTGGTGGATTTGATACCGGCTTCCCATAGTCCACCAAAGTTTGGACTGTAGGGGGGAATTCTGTGCCAAGTAGTACCGTTAGTTGAAAGGCAATCAGCAATTTCATTTGCCACTCTTGACCTTTCTGCGGTAAATAAGGTCTTTAACTCGCGATCGGCTCCTACGAAAGTCGTCGCGTTGTCACTCCATAAGTCTGTGCAATGGCCACGTCTGGCAACAAAACGCTTAAATGCTGCTATGAATGTTTCAGAACGCAGATCGCTAACCACTTCCAAATGGATAGCTCTCGTTGCCATGCAGACAAAAAGGCAGATGTAACCCTTGGTGGCCCTATGACCTCGACCCTTGGTAGTCCTAACGGCTATGGGCCCTGCGTAGTCAAGGCCGCTTTGTTTAAATGGTCTACTCGGGGTGACCCTTGCTGCTGGTAGTTGCCCCATCCTGGGGTTGACTTGTGTTCGTGCATGCCTAATGCATTTCACGCATTTGTGAATGTATGATTTCACAAGGTTGCGAACATTAACAATCCAATACCGTGTGCGAAGATAACTGATTGATGCTTGCGGACCCCCATGAAGAGTTCTTTCATGGGCATCTCCGATAATAAGTTTTGCCAGGTGAGATTGTCGCGGAATGAGGATTGGATGTTTCCGGCCTTCAGGGAGATCAGACCTCTCTAACCTTCCTCCAACTCGCCAAATTCCATCCAGATCCTTATATGCATTTAAAGAAGAAAACTTACTCTTCTTAATTTGGAGGGCAGTATCCGTGAAATATTGCCCTTGACATCTCTTGATACAGCTCTGCAACACTTCTTGTAATTCCTTCGCAGTCAGCCACGATGGTTTAGGCTGATCTTTAGGTAAGTACAGTCTTCGGCACCAAGCTAGTACTCTCATCAATCTCCGTAAAGAAGAAAATCGCTTCAAGAATGGATCTTCAGCATCCATATCACAGGTAAGTGTGTGACACTTCAACGTCCTTTCTTCTAAATTTGTATCTTTTAGTTGACTTTTACTAAAATTTATGTTTTTCAGGCGCAGCCATCGAGGACCAGCGTACCAGAGCTCGTGCTTCACACACTCAGAAGGCAATATACCCCTAGATGCACAGTCTGCAGGGTTGTCTTTTGAGGCTACATGCGACCATTGGGTGCCTTCTAGGATGGTATGTATCTCAGAGACTCGATTTGCGATAAAGGTTTTCCACCTGCTAGGGTGACTGCTCAGCCAAGCTAGGACAATCGATGAGTCAGTCCAGGCATGAAGACGGTGCTTAGGAATCGCAAGTGTGTCTGCAACCTCTCTCAAGAGTTTCGCTACTAATACTGCGCCACATAACTCGAGCCGAGGAATCGAGATTTGCTTTATAGGCGCCACTCTAGTCTTGGAAGTCACTAGATTCACCAGGATCTTGCCATCTCGATCTACGACGCGGACATAAACCACGGCCGCAAATGCTACATTGGATGCGTCTGAGAATCCATGGAGTTCGAGACACTTATCGTCCTGACTAGTGTTGATCCACCGTGGGATGCGGATTTCTGACAGCACTTCAAGCTCGCTGCGAAACTTGAGCCAGTCTTCGAGCAATAATGACGGAAGCTCGGCATCCCATGCAATGCCCGACAACCATAATCTTTGTATGAACACCTTAGCGGTTGTAATAGCTGGTGCAAACCAGCCTAAGGGATCAAACAACCTGGCTATGTCTGATATTACTCGTCTCTTGGTGACTGGGATTTCAATAGGTGGCATATGAACCGTACATTGAAATGTATCCGCTTCTCTATTCCAAGTCAGTCCGAGAATTCTCATCACTTCGTCCGTCTTCAGCTCGAAGTCTCGTTCTGGTACAGTCCTTGTACCTTCCTTAATGTGGTTCATAAGCTCCGAACTATTGCTTGACCACTTTTGAAGAGGAAAGCCTCCACGATTCAACAGAGCATTCATTTGTTCATAGAGGTGGATTCCTTCCATTGACGTGAAACAACCTGACATAAAGTCGTCCATGTAAAAATCAGTAAGAACACGACTAGACGCAACAGGAAATTCACTGGATTCGTCCCTAGCCAACTGCTGTAAAGCTCGCACAGCCAGAAAAGGCGCAGAGGAGGTGCCGAATGTCACCGTTAGGAGACGGAGGTGCTGTAACTCAGCCTCTGGACTTTCGCGCCAAAAAATGCGCTGAAAGTTTACATCCTCGTCCGCTACCTTAACCTGCCTGTACATCTTAACGATGTCTGCTACAATCGCTATGGGATAACGACGCCACCGCATTACTATATGCCTCAGCTCGGATTGCAGAGTCGGCCCGGTCATTAGATCATCGTTCAGGGATCTCCCGTTGGAGCCTGAGCATGACGCATCAAACACCACCCGTACCTTGGAGGTGCTTTTATCCTGTCTAATTACCGCATGATGTGGCAGATACACAGCATTCGAATCATCAGATTCGGGATTGCTGATCTCCATATGACCCATGCGAAGGTATTCTTTCATCACATTGGCATATTCGACCTTGAGCTCTGGGTCTCTTGTCAAGCGTCGTTCCAATGAAAGAAACCGGTTACGAGCTATATCCTTCAACCCCCCATATTTGCAGAGTGGGTCATCAGTTTTAAAAGGTAGTCTGACCACATATCTACCACTCTCATCTCTGCGGGTTGTTAGATTAAAAAGTTCCTCGCACTTCTGCTCTTCCAAAGTCAGATGCCTTGTGTGAGGCGAAGGTTCTGATTCCATCTCCCAGAACCTTTTTAGCATATCATTTTCGTCCGATGCAGCTACATGCATATTGACGACATGATGACACTTCTCGCTATGGTTGAAACTATTGGACGTGAGTATTTGACCAGAGAGGATCCAACCAAGTCTAGTGTTTTGTGCTATCACTTGTGACCCTGGTGGACCCTTGATTAACCCATTCATCAAAATCTGGCTATAGACCTCCGCCCCCAATAGCAGATCAATCTTACTTGGTGTCCCAAAAGATGGATCTGCTAATTCCATAGACGACAATGCCGGTAATACCTGCAGGTTCGTTACCGTGGAACTAGGCAAAAAGCACGTTAATTTGGTCAGAACGTGCGCTTTGACCGTAATGGTATAGCTGGGATTAAGGCGTGACTGAAGCTTCAGAAATACAGTGGATTTCGACTTCAAAGCCGAATCCTGGTCACCGCCTAACCCACAAACTAAACCTGTCTCAGGAGTCTTCTTAAGACCTAACATCTGCACCGCAGATTCGGTAATAAAAGAAGCCTGAGACCCCTGATCAAGTAAGGATCTCAATACTAGAGTCTTGCTGGTTGGCGACTTTACATTCACTAGTGCCGTCGCCAGCAGCACTTGACTGGGTGTATTTAACATACACGAAGTGATCTTCGGGATATCCAAAGTTTCACCATGGGTCTGTGAAGAAGTTGGTGCTATTGCTGTTGCAACACTCTTAACCACAGACTGTTTAAACTTGACTGAGTCACTTGGTGATTTTGGATTATTGGGATGTAATAATGAATGGTGTTTTTTGTTACAGAGGCGGCATTTAATGGGTGAATTGCACTGATAAACCGAATGATCAGTTTTTAGGCAATTGAAACATAAGTGGTGTGTTTTGGCAAAATTACGTTTTGCATCGTTTGTTTGTTTCGCAAAGCTCTTGCAATTCCAGACTTTATGATTTTCCGAACAAAATACGCATGAAATCGCATCAGATGTGGTGGCTACGTGAACCTTTGAAACCTTTGTGTCTAAAAATTCTAGAGATCTGAATCTGTTAGTTAAAAATTCTTCAAATAATTTCATTGTAGGGAGCTCTAGCGATGACTCAGTCACCTTTTGTTCCCACAGTTTTCGTGATTCAGGATCGAGTTTTTGACTGACTAAAAATAAAATGATGATATCCCAGGAGTTAATATTAATTCCAAGCTGTTCAATACCATACATACACTCTTTAGTTGTATCTAGTAACTGTTTTAATGCGCTAGAAGACTCCATTGTTAAAGTTTTTTGTCCTGTCATCCTCTTTAGAATGCAGTCTGCTAAATATTTTTTATTGTTAAATCTAGACTCTAATTGGGACCAGGCCAACTTGTAGTTATCAGTTGTGATCGGTATGTGTCTCAGTAATTGTTCAGCTTCACCTGAAACTGAACTTTTGAGATAGTGTAATTTTTGGACATTATCTATTTTACAGTTGTCATGGATCAGAGAAGTGAACAAATCGCGAAAGCTCGCCCATTCTGAATATTGCCCGGTAAATTTGGGTATTTCTATTTTCGGTAGCTTCACGCAAACTTGCTCAGCACTGTTAGCCTCAACAGATCTGGATACAGATTCCGATGGTTTCAATTTTATTAAACAATCTCTTAACAATGACTTAAATTCAATGTATATCTCTTCGGTTGCACCAAAAACATCATCGGTTACATAAGACGATGTCTCTAATAGTGCACTATCAACCTCTAAGATAATCGATTTGTTGTTATTCACAAATTCTTTCCAGTGTTGTTCTAATGTCTCTAATCTAGTGGCAACCGACGAATAAGATATTGCTGCCTTAGCCGTTTTTCTGAAATTTTTCTGTGATCTTACAATGTGCCCTGCTATTTTTTCTTGCAATTTAAAGTATTCGAGAGCCATAGTGACAAAAGACTAAACAAGTTCTAATAAATTAAATCAACGTTCCAAACAAACACTTCAGAAACCAACAGAAATCTCAAAAAAAAATTTTTTTTTTTTTTTTTTCTCTGATTATTATTATAATGATCCGATTAACAAAGTTACGTCACAACTACAAAATTATATTTATTACTAATTACACTAAATTCAATATTCAATAACACATCAATACAACTGCAATGATCAAAATTACTTATCTTGTGTTCTAACAGAAACAACTTTAACAAAAATATTTATTTACCATACAACTAATAGGATGAACAACTTTAAAATTTTCTAAGTCGAAGAAATTTTTGTCGAAAATTTTCTAAGTGTTTGAGAATAATTCAAATAATTCAACTCATTTAAAAATCGGGCATAGGTTCCCCGTGCTAACGCTTTTATTGAAATTATTCTAAGTCCTAACTAAACACTTAGAAAATTCTCATGCATTACTTTTACTAAAGTTACTCTAAACAATCAAACTCAACTGTACTAAGTTAAATTCTTCTTGGCAATAAAGTTCAAATTACAATTTCAAAAAGTACTCACGATTTTGTGTCCACATATACACTTCAACACACACACATATCTTGCTTGTCGTCACTGTTGTGTACTTCTGCTTATGACGTCGGTTGACGTCGCAGCTGGTGTAGACGTCAGGTCAGGATTCCTCCCGTTCCGCAGTCTCTTCCACTTGTTCCTGGCTAGGTTCCACCGTTCACCGAAGGGGGGCGAACGTGTTGTATTCCGCTGATTTGACGACAATCGTCCGACAGAGGGCACCACCGTTGCTTGGCTCTATTACGTAGTCGTGTGACCCGTCGTTGGAGCAAATTTCTGTGGTTTGTAAATCCACCGACAGGGGGCGCCACCGTCGCGTTGTACAAAACAACCGTCGGAGGCCGTTTCGTTGGCTGGAAAAAAGTTGTGGCAAAGCCAGAGTGGATTGTACACAGTCAATAACTGCCACCTTCCGTGTTGCCAAAATTCCCGGCTACTCGAAAGGACCATGTACGAATCCCAAAAAACCACTTCGAGGACTAGGTATAAATCAAAGACCTCAGTGTGTTCAAATAGATGCATAAAATGCAATCCCAATGAAAAGTATATTACAAACAAAGTACGTTTGGGTACTTGGCGGGGCGGAGAATAATGTCACCGCGATTCAGCCTAGTTGCGCTCATTTGCCAACGCCATCTATTCTAAAAGTTCGGAACTAAAACTACAAACTGATTACAAATCGAACACTTGTACAAGAATAAAAGATAAATGTAATTATGTAAACGGTAGGTATGGTATATTTTAAGTATCTAAGTAAGTATGTAAAATAAAAAAATGCAAAAACAATTTGTACAATGTACAAATTACAAATAAAACACGATCTTATTAAAGATTAAATCGTAGTGGTGGACGTATAATTCGACCACTCCGGGTTTGCTTACGTAAAATACCCGTAGCGTCAGTATTAGCACCACTAGAAACGACAGGTGCCGGCGGCGCGTAGCTAGACGTTGCATCATCCTGCTTACGATGAGCGTCCTCGGATAAATCCGTATGCTCATTAGCAGGTATGCCGGTTTCAGTCGGTCAATAGATACACTAAGTTGTCTATTAGGTAATTGCACCTTATACACCTTGTCGTATCTACTGAGTACCCGATACGGTCCATCGTACGGCGTCTGCAAAGGTTTACGTACTGCATCGTTCCTAACGAAAACATATTCGCAGGCCTTTAGATCCGGATGGATGAATAAGGTCCTGGAATCCCGTTGTTTAACTGGAACGGATCTCAACTTACGTATCCTATCTCGTAAGTCATGCACTAGAGAACGAGGATCTGAAGGCTCAGATCTCGCTGACACGAACAATTCCCCTGGCAATCTCAAGGTACAACCGTATGTTAATTCAGCGGCGCTAAGATTAGAATCGCTACGTAACGTGGTTCTGAGTCCCAATAATACCGTTGGTAACTCATCTACCCATGACGCAGAATCTAATCGTGCTTTAAGAGCTACCTTGAGAGACCTATGGAAACGTTCGATCGCTCCATTGCTTTGCGGATGATATGGGCTGCTCCTAATCCTATGCACACCCATGCTTTTCAGCAATTCTCTAAATAAGGTACTTTCAAATTGACGACCTTGGTCTGTCGTTAAATATTTGCAAATACCGAATCTAGTAAACCAACCGTCGTAGATAGCTTTGGCTACCGCTTCGGCGGTTATTTCTTTCAGAGGGAAAGCTTCAGGCCAATGCGTAGCACGATCTATCACGGTAAGTAAATACCTATACCCATCAGCTGTAACCGTTAAAGGACCAACGATATCAGTATGGACGTGCTCGAAACGCCCTGCCCGTTCAAATTGCCCTAAGAAGGATACAGTATGACGTTGCACCTTTGCCTTTTGACAATTAACGCAGGTTTTTGCCCATTTGCTAACCTCTCTATTCATACCTGGCCAGAAAAATCGCTGGCTAACTAATTTACGCGTCGTATTAATGCCTGGATGACTTAAATTATGCACCGAGTCAAAGGCTAACTTGCGAAATTTAACAGGTAAATATGGTCTAACATTATCTGTCGACACTTCACAAAAAATATGTGTCGAAATGTTAGGTACATAAACTTTCTTAATATTCACGTTGCTAACCGCGTCGCGCTGCCAATGTGTCACGTAGGCGTCAGCACATTGGGCGGCTGCAATTTCTGCAAAATCCAAGCTACTCGGACATGTTACTGTCTCGATTCTGCTTAGCGAGTCAGCAACTACATTGTCATGACCTACAATGAACCGAATATCAGTCGTAAATTCACTAATGTACATAAGTTGTCTAGTTCGACGAGGCGTCTCTTTGTCACTAGACAATTTAGAAAAAGCAAACGTAAGAGGCTTATGATCCGTGTAGATGGTAAGCGCTCTACCTTCAAACGTCTTCCTAAAATGAATAATTCCTAAATAAATAGCTAATAACTCGCGATCGTACGTACTATATTTAGTCTGTGTGTCAGTTAGTCTTCGTGAAAAATAACCTAAAGGCTTCCATCGACCATCAACAGCCTACTGGAGAACCCCTCCAACACAGGTATTTGATGCGTCACACATTAGAGCTAAGGGAATGCCTGGCACGGGATAAGTCAAAGTCGCGGCATCTTGAAGGCTCTGCTTACATTTCAAGAATGCTTCATTAGCCGTATCATCCCAGACGATTGGCGTCTTATCGTTCTTCTTCGCACCACCGACATACTTCAAAAGCTCGGTTTGGCACGTCATAGCATCGGGCATATGTGGTCGGTAAAAATTCACCATGCCTATGAAACGTCTAAGACCCGCCACTGTATCCGGCCTAGGAAAATCAATTATGGCTTTGACTTTGTCCAGTGCCGGCCTAATACCTTCGGCGGTAACCTCATGTCCTAAAAATTCGATATTTGACTGACCAAACGCACATTTCGCTAAGTTAATAGTAATACCAAATTCATTAAGCCGTTTGAACAAAAGTTCTAAGTGTTGTTCATGGCTAGACTTAGAATTACTCGCTACGATGACGTCATCGATATAACAGAAAATGAAATCCGAACTAGGTTCAAAACTTCCGTCTGCTCGCTCGATGCCTAAACCTTGTAGCACAGTATTGTTCATGAAGCGTTGAAAAGATTGCGCTGCGTTACGTAATCCGAATGACATTCGTGGAAACTCGAATAATCCGAACGGCGTAATAATCGCTGTCTTTTCAATATCTTCAGGAGCAACAGGAATGCAATGGTACGCCCTGTTTATGTCGATTTTACTAAAAACACACTTTCCTGACAGGATATAAGTAAAATCATGTAAACGGGGTATCGGGTATCTGTCGGGCTTCGTAACCGCGTTCAGTTGCCTGTAATCTCCACAAGGACGGATTTCTCCATTCTTTTTCGGAACAACATGCAACGGACTGGACCACGGACTCTTCGAAGGTCGACATATTCCCAATTCCTGCATAATTCTAAACTCCTCACTAACCTTCTTGTACCTGTCGGGAGGCAGCGGGCGGGCGCGTGCATGCACGGGCGGCCCGGTCGTCTCTATGTGGTGAAACACTGTATGCTTGGGTATATCCCTAAAAGAAACAGGTTTCGTTAAGTCAGGGTACTTAGACAAAAGGTTAAAATAGGGATGAGTATCATCCACAGTACTCAAAGTGGGCTGAGTACACGACACTATAGAACCTACGCTATTTAAATTAGTCACTTGATCTACTAATCTACGGTTACTTAAGTCAACTAAAAGTTTATGGTGGATTAAAAAGTCTGCACCCAAAATAGGCTGGTTCACTGCTGCTAATATAAATGTCCAACGATACGGTCTACGCATTTTCAAGTCCAACACTAATGTCTTTACACCATACGTACTAATTTCCGTACCGTTCGCAGCATATAGTTTATAACCGGCACTTTTATCACTACACGTTGACTTACGCGCGGGAAGCACAGAAACGTTCGCACCCGTGTCGACCAAGAATTTATGTCCACTAGATCGATCAGTGACGCACAGACGGTTATTACTCACTGAGCTGGTGCAGGCAACCGTCGCTGGCTGCACCTCGGCTAGTTTCCCTCACCCTTCCAGCTGCAAGGAGGAACGCACCTGTGCGCCTTCTCCTTATATCTGAATTGGTAGAAGCACTGCCAGTCTGTTCTTCTGCCTAATCTTCTCGGCGAACCACGATCAGCTCTTCCTCTGCTCTGGCTATGACTTGCTGAGCGAGAATGCCGAGAACGACTCTCAAAATCGTCAAACCTTCTGTTTAATTCGCGTATCTCGGCCATGATTAAATCTGCCGAGCTCTCATCTCTAGAAGGTCCGGCGAGCCTCCCTTCCGCAACTCCTGCAGGCGAGCTGGTCTCCATCACCATATTTGCGATCCTGGTAAAAACGTCCATATCGCTCGGCTCGGTGACGGGGATGATCCCGCGCACGGCAGGATGCCTGGATGCCTGAGCGCTGGGCGCCGGGGCTTGTCCGTATGGAGGTGTTGGCAGCATAACGATAATTATAACCGTTCACTATGTTTGCACTTAATAGTCCGAATATGTTATAATTTGCACAGGCACGGTTGTAAATGAGTAATATGTGAGCCGTCACCATAAAATTTGCGAAATTCGCGGGGTCACCACTTTACCTGCCTCAATTATTCGTTATACCTAACGGGGTTCATCGGGTGACCTTCAATCAAAAGCAATAAATCACCGTAATAATGTATTGTCCGTTCCACAACTACATCCACACGTATAGGTATAATATAGGCAAGTATAAATAATTACTCTATTACAAGACGAGCTACAACCGTGCCTATGGGGTGACGACTGATGTCGCGAACTCGCGTCATGAATTACTTTCTGTAGAGTCGGCAGAAATTAATGCATATGCAATGTGTCGCTACATGATGAAATATGAATAATATTTTTCGATCTTACCGATAGAATAATTAAAAAATAAAAAACAAAAAAACACGAATAAAATAACATTCTCTAAAAATGATTGCTAGCTAGATCGATTTATCGCCCCCGAAACCCCTTATATACTGAATTTCATATACAAGAATTGCTCATTTAAAGATATAAGATTATATGGAAAATAAACAATCAACCGTTAACTTCAACTGTGTTGTCCTGTGTTGTCATATGAGCCAGTGGTCATAATAGAATGCCCTATATCAGCACTGCAAGCCGGCGGTAGACGACGACACTTTCCAGCGCATGGTGGATAGGGCGCTGGAGCAGATGCGACGCGGCATCAACCCGGCCTCCCAGCTGCTCACCGGCCCGGCTGACAAGAAACAGGTACCTATGCACGACACACATCTATGTTTGTAAAAGTTAATATTCTGACTGACTGCTTGATTTATTGATAGATTGATGGAATAACTGTATCGCAAGATAAAAAATAATAATTATAAAAGTGAATATCACTGGCTGATTGACTAACCATGAAATCTCTAAAACTACAAAGACTATACAGTTGCAACTTAGCATGCGCTTTTGAGAACTAAACTTGCGAAGAAGGGAAAATTAATATGAAAGTATGTTTAGGCCGATATTTGAAATAGTAAAATTATGATGAATTCCGATGTTCAATCGAGTTGAAATTTTGCATACAAGATTATGGTAACCGTAACCAGTGGTGATTACATTTGTATTTCAAACTTATACTAGACAGATATATAAATAATTACAGGCCATGGATACTGATCCCTCCCAGCCCAAGCCGGAGACCAATGGACACAACCCTCCCACTCAGGTGGACAACGTGTCCACCACGGAAGTGAAGAGCGAGGGCAGCACCACCACCGAGCTATCCAAGGAACCGGAGAAGGTGGCCGATGAACATGTCAACGGGCAGGACGGAGAGAGTGAGTCTTGATACCCCTTATATTTGTAAACTAGCTGCGCCCCGCGGTTTCACGCGCGTTTGTATAATATACGATATAAGCCTATGTGTCATTCTGATATGTAAGCTGTATTATTGTGAAGTTTCATCAAAATCCATTCAGTAGTTTTGCGTGAATGATACATACATACATACTCGCAAATTTTCGCGTTTATAATATTAGTAGGAAGTAGGATGTGAATGTTTGTGTGTATGTTTTTCCTCTCTTCACACTTTAACGGATGAAAGGACTTTGATGTTATTTGGTATACATAGAGATACTATAGGTTCTGGAATAGAAAATAGGATACTTATTATCCAGTAAAAAATAATGGCTCCTATTGGATATTAAAGAAAGATGCACTGCGTGGCTATGAAATAGTGAATGCCTAACTTCAAATTGTTGATAAAGTAACATTATCTACAGTGAACATTAAAGAAGAGAAACCGCTGCTGAAACAAGCTACAGAACTGGGTGCTGCGCCCCCCGCGCCCGGCGCAGCCCCGCAGCCGCCGGCGCCCGCGCCCGGGCACTCTCCGCACATCACCTCGCCACCGCATCACCGTAAGGATCACTGTGTTTTAGGCTTTGGCTTCGCACGTATTTAGCCAGGTAGTGACGTGTTCAAAGGTGATCAATATGCCTCAGCTTACAAAGGGGCTGGCTGTAAAGGACCGCCACCGGAGCAGCCCGATAGGGGTTTGGCGACATTTTTCTACTTGAAGGATAATGTAAATGAAACGAGTAACATTCTCCCCATTTCCTCTCCAAATAAGTGATTTTTATTACTTTTTTTGTGTTGTAGCGATGATGATAGCCGCCAATCCGAACGCGGCGCCGGCGCCGGCGCACCCGCCGGGCGCGCCGCACGCCGGCCCGCCGCCGCCGCAAGTTGGAGGCCCGCCAGGTAAATCAGAGCTTTTAATTTGTTTGTGTGTCAGTGTGTCAGGTCTCCCAAGGTACTCTAACGTGGCTTAACGACTGCTATCACTAGATGACAACCGGGACTGACAAGTTACGTGCCTTCGAAAGCACATAGCAGAAAGAGAAAAAGTATATTAGTTAGCTCCCATGGGTAGCTTAATAAAACGTGTTTATTTCTAGTGGGCGCTTACGGGGCTCCGTACGGGGGGCGGTACTACCAGGGCTACGGCGGGGGTTTCCCGGGAGGCTACCCCCCGCACCCCGCATACTACCCCGCCGCGCCCGACCACTACCCGCCTCACCACGCGCCGCCCGTACATGAGGTCAAACGTGAGTAACGCGGAGACAACCAACATTCCATATTATGCTACATACCTTCTATTATATACAGATTTAGTTGTAGTAGAGTAGACCAACCAGTCGAGAACCCACTTGGAATGCCATTTATTTGATTTTCCTTAAAATATTCTGAACATCACCCAAGAAAAGTGAACGTCACTGAGAAAATAATTGACGCGAAATAATTTGCCTACCTGTAACCCTAGTATGAGTTTTTACTAGCTCGACATAGTACGCGTCAACTAGCGCTTTTGTATGAAGATCCTGTACAGCGCCCCTACCGGCGCGTTAATGAACGAATCATACAAAGCGTGCGGTGGCGCGTACTATGTCAAGCGCGTAAAAACTCACACTAGGAACACTGTTCAGAACAGCACTGGCTCTCAAGAATCGCTACCGGAATCTCCCGGCGTTTGACGATAGATTTTCTACTGAGTGTGGTAGCTAGCCAGGCTGGCTCTATAGCGTTCCACTATCAAAGGTTTTCAAAACACGTTGTCTGCTTACAGCTGAGGAGCCGCAGCCCAAGAAGGAGAGCGAATGATCATCGCCAAAACGCGTCGTCAAGAGACGGCGCAAGTCTGCCTCCAAGGATGGACGTTAGGTGGACTTTCCTGTGAACACAGGCATGGTTTACTTATAGACAGAATGACGAGCTTGTGGCGACATTTGAGAGAAAAATCCATGTTTTTTACCGACGATTTGCAGCTGAAAATACTGTTTACAGTTTTAGTTTAGCATGGACTTATATGGACTTATTAGGAAACAGCAAATATCACAAGCAAGACACCTGTCTTGCGTCTATTTTGTGAGTGAAATTCTCCCATGTCGCGCTAATTTCGACCCTAAATTCTAGGAACTGTCTATAAATAAATTGTGATAAGCCCCTTTTCCGTGGAAGGACAGAATGGACACATTTAAAGTGAAAAATGAAAGTTTAAATTGAAACGTGAATAAAACACCAATATAGTTATTTGTGTAGAGAGTGGACTCTTTAATACTTTCGGTAGTGAGAAATATAATTCATAATAATTATGAACACAACAACTGCAATTACATAATTCTGAATCTAGTGTTATATAATGACTAGAAATACAATAGCATACTCTCATAGTAAGTTAAACTTGGATTCTAATTGATAAATATAAATATTTAATTGTAAAGACAAGTAGATAAATAGGGGGAATCATTTTTATACTTGTGCTTATCAAAGATATTATAAAATGATAGTATAGGCTGTTGGTATATTTCAGAAAGACCACTGGGTGTAGTGTAGATAAGAAATTGTTCGCATTGCGATTGATATCCCGAGCACACGCAGCACACTAGCGTAATAACAATATGTAAAATATTAAATCTGTTTACTATAAATATAAATTAAAAGAACGTGGAATGCTCTCATGCCTTGATCATTACACTTTGTCTGGGTTTGCCAAATTGAAAATCTGATTAAATTGTAGCATGTATTCATATAAGTACTTTTTTTAATTAGTTTTTTCTTGAAGACACTTGGAGATGATAATGCAAGGCGGAAACTTAGTTATGAATATAAGCAATAATCTGCCAGGACTAAGTAAGGACACCGAGTTTTGGCGGGAATCCGATAGTGAGACGTTGTTGGTTTTGTATTATTAGCTCAAACTTGTGTTTCTTCGAGTGTTAATGTGTAATATTGGTGGAATATTAACCATTAAGTGTTCGTTAACGTGCATGAGTGTGGGCGAATGATATAAACTCAAAAAACGTGTCATTTCGCATTTTTTCCAAAACTCCCAGGAAGTTTCAGTAAAGCATCCACTACTTTACTGAATCGTGACTGACGATGTAAATAATTGACTTGACTACTTGACCACGATTGCTATAACATTGCTGTGACTTACGTAATGTAAAATTAAGACATACTTAAAATAAAATACTTGACACTGGCTATATGCACAAACCGTGCGAAGCCATAATAAAAAAAAAAAAAAAAGTAAGGACACATTTCGAAATGTAGAAGTGCTATAATAATATTTGTATTATTTAGTATTTTTAAATTAAATTCATAGATAGATGATCTTTTTGTCCGGTATGTATGTAAAGTACAATTGTACGGTACTAGGCAAGAAACAGGGCACAAAAGAACAATCATTTAGATTTGTTTTGTATCACACAATGAGCAAAGAGAAGGAAAATAATGTTTCGACGAGTGACGCAAAGTCCGCTAACTCGTCAAGCAATAATTAATATGCATCATTTTAAGTGTTCTCAACACTTCTTCCCGAAATAAACAGAGTTTTAAAGTTAGTTCCGATGTGCCTACTTCTTACTGTGTACAAATAACATGTGTAAGGTAATCTAGTTTTGTATGAAAATGTTTATCTATAATCATCTTGTATCCTGTTGGTGTTGCGGCCGAATTGTGCGATGATAGGTCGTCCGCTCAGTATCGTGCCGTTCACCTCTTCTAGCGCTTGTATTGCTATGTCTTTGGCTGCGGATGAATAATAAATAGCTGGTAATTTTATGTGTGAAGTTTTATTTTTAAAGCGATTGAAGAATATGTAAGAAATAATAATAATTCAGCCTGTAATTGTCCCACTGCTGGGCAAATGGCCTTCCCTCACTTTCGTGATGAGGGTTCGGCTATAATAGCCCAATCTGGACTAGACTCCTGTGGGGGCCTAGTTCGGATTGGTGGATACATGCCTCCGAAATAATTCTCGAGCATATTGGTTTCCTCACGATGTTTTCCTTCAACGAAAAGCGAGTGATAATTACGTATTATGTTTAATTAACAACAAACACATTGGTATTTGCCCGCACTGAATTATGTTAGTAGCATTATTGTCATATGTTCATAGTTCATAATTGTATCTGTTAGTTATTGCGAGGGTACATTTCTGCTTTATTAATAAATAAGGTTGATTATGTGGGTAGCGAGGAAAACTTTGCCACATTCTCACTTCTCTGTACTGGCTACCTAGCCGAATACACGATTCATATTACATAATGTGTTTCATTAACTTTAGGACTTAATAATTATAAAATTCAGAGTAACACTTACTCCGAAAAGCGACGAAGGCCTGCCCTCTCATGCGGCCAGTCATGAGGCGCACGTCTATCGGACCTCCATTGGCCAGCATAAATTGGTTGAACAACAATGACACCTGCTCCAGACTAACTGAACGAGCTATGTTTTTGAGGAAAAGAGTCTGGAGAGAGAAGAAAAACATTATAAAAACAGTAGGTACTTGAAAAGCAATTTCAAAATATGACTTCTAAAATTCCAACCATACAAGAACAAAGGAGACATCAATCATTTCATCAGTTTTAACCGCAACAAATTTCATAGTAATCTGATTAACAAACCTTAGATGGAATTCCAGGTTCGTAATCTTTGAATGTTTCAATTTTCTTTATGTCATCAATGCACATCTTGGTGCCTTCGAGTAACTGAGCTTCGGCGTCATTTTCGGGCAACACAATATCAACGGCTCTATATTCCTCCTGCGCTTCCTGATTTACTGGTTCCAGTCTGACAATCCTATCGTCCTTCACAGTGTACATAGTAGGTTTCTTTGGGCCTATAACCGATTGCTCAGGTAAGGTATCTTTAGCCAGTTTCCGCTGCATCTCCTTAACATCCCAAAGGCTGCCTGGCCTATCAACTTTACTCATATTTGGGACTGTACCAATGTCAATTTTATTTTCTCGGGTCAGTATTCTATCTTTCTTTCTCTCGAGACGTCGCAGAATCTTCCTCCGTTTAGTGATAGGTACCATGTCTTCGTTTTTTAAATGGCCAAAGAGGTTCTGTTCAATTTCTTTGATTTTGTTCATGGGGTGCCCATCGGGATAAAATTCTAGCGATTTCTTCTGTACCTTTTTAAGAGTGCTTTCTGATGCATTATTTGATGTGCTTGGCTGTACATCTTCTTCATCAGAACTTGAAAGGGGAGACACAAATTTGATAAGTTTAAATAAAAAAGTGTTACTGTATTTTCCCATACCATGCTGGGTAACTTCTAAGATTCTTATAAGAATAATAATAAATCCTAGCAACAAACTTACCTTTCAAATTCACTAGTCAGCTTATTAATTTTACTGTAAATCATTTCCAGCTTTTCCTTCATAACATTTGACTCGATCTTGTTTTGGCTTATTAGCCCGGCTTCATGTTCCTTATACATTTGTATCTCATCGTAAGTCAATCCAGCTTTTTTTAACCACTCCATATGGTCAATTTCTTTCTCGGCCTCCTTAAACTCTTCAACAGATGATAAGCCATACTTGGTGAAAGGCAAAACCTCAGTGGTTTTTTCAAATTCTTTTGGAAATGATTCAGAGCTGCAAGTAGAAACAAGTGTGAAAATAATTGTATGAAATTATTATTCCAGTAGCCCCTCCTCATGTAATCTAATATTTAAAACCACCGACACGAAAGACTTAGATTTGGAAGCATGCAGTAGGTAAGTACCTACCCATTTTCCTTGGTGTCTTGTCACCTTTCTCCACCCACCATCTTGTACCACTCCCAGAACCTATTTGTAATTTTATGATGTACTAGACTAGTAGACCATGATATTACGACTCACCACATGTTTAATCCCACGTAGTATCTCTACTGTAAATTACACAGTTTAGTTGGAACTTGAAAAGTATTTCAGTAGTTGACTTTTTTGCTCATCTTGTCAACAAAGTACGTAAACAAAAACAAGTCGGTTTATCAAACAAAAACCATAGAGGACATGAAAGAAAATACTAAACACAGACTTTAAAAAGGTAGGTAGTAAATCTATGCTTTAGACAGACGTAGATTTAGTGAACTAAATCACAGACCATAGAAAAGAAGCAAGACTATGTACAAGACTGTGAAATAAATCTTCAAATCTAATCTTCATTCGTTCCGTTAGCTTCATTCAATCATTCATTCTTCATCTCTTTGCTTGCACGCTTGCACGTTCGAAGTGGTAGTGTTTTGTACGGCCTTTTATAAATTCTGTGATTCTTTCGACCTCAGCTCCTTTGTGATTAGTGTTAGCATGAGCGTTTTTATCCATGTTTAAAAGAATAAAGAATAGAAGCTAGATAAAAACCTTAGGATATTCTAGGGTAGGGTTAGTAAAACCTACATCCTACTCCTTCTTTGGTTTCTTTCTTTACGTTGCAACAGTATTGTTTTACAATTCTCAAACATTACAACTTTTTGTCTATCGATCGTAGAACTTCCGTCTATATTGTGAGTATATTTAGAAAGAATACGAAGTTGCAGAAAATCTGAAATCATGAATCAATGGGGCAACGAACAGTACCTGTTGCCTCACATTATGCCACCTAATCCCATGGGGCCTGCGTTGCTCCCGACGCCCATGACTGCGCCGCCTGGGCCTGGAAGCATAGTGCCGCCTCTGGTGCCCCCTGACTTCATGATGGGTGAGTGGAACCAGGAGAGCCCAGGGGGAACGCAGATGTTCATAGGCCCGGTGGTCCCAGAAAAGGCGGACGCCGACTTGACGAATGAAAAGGAAGAAGGGAAACATGGGAACGGAAATGAGCACAGGAAGAGCTCTAGGGAGAGCAGAGACCCGAGGGAGAGGAGAGACGCAGGAGACAGAGATAGAGATAGAGGTATGTGATCAGTTTCTTATTTCTATTCTGGAAAAGTTCTGGTTGAGGATACTTGTAGTAATCTCATTATTTTATTTCAGGGGTTTGCTAAGGCCCTTTAGTGTGTTAGTGCAAATGAGAACAGGGATACTATTTAAAAAAATGAAGCTGTTTGTTGAAGTGCTAAGAGTGAAAAGTATCAGTATCTGCCAATGCCACTGAAGTGGTCCATCTGTAAAAAAAATTTTTTGATATAAGGTACATACCCTGTGTCATTCTTCAGGGCTCTGTCTGTACCTACCGAATTGTATCACAATCTGTTCAGCTGGGAATAGGGAGCAAGAGTAACTTTTTGTTTTTATAATATCAGTAGGGTGTATATTGTATAACTATACTCTGCCCTTAATTCTAGCAGATAGGGGAAGGAGGCAGCGCTCCCCCTATAACCGTAACAACCGAGACCGGAACGATAGTCGTAGCGACAGGAGCCGCAGCGATCGCCGTGAGAGACGAGGGCCGCAGCGATGGAGCGATGCCAAGGAGCCTGCAACAAACCCTGGTACTATGGGAACCATGTTGCCTGGTACGAGATATTCCTGTTTTTAATCTTAGATATTTGACATTATAATGGAAAAACATAATTCTCAATTGTCTCAAAATATAATTAGTTCTATCAGGTAAAATATTTGTTAACAGGAACCAACATGATGCAATACGGCAATATGATGGGCCAACAGCCAATGGAAATGACCAACATGCAGAATATGCAGAACATGGCCAACATGATGCCCGGCATGGGCATGATGATGCCCAATATGATGTCCAACATGATGGATCAGAATATGATGATGATGCAGCAAATGCCGATGAACATGAGTAATTCAAATCAACCGATATTTGTTGCGAACGGAGTACTCCTGCCGCCAGCCACAAACGTCTCGATGCCATCTAGGAGAGACCGACCCCCTGGTTGCCGTACCATATTTGTGGGAGGGTTGCCCCAAGGAATCGGAGAGGACGTAATAAGGGAGATATTTCAGCGTTTTGGACCTATCTCCGATGTGAAGCTGCACAAGCTAGGAGTGTGCCATGTCAGATTTGAGAAGCAGGAAGTGGTCGAGACCTCTTTCCTCATCTCGGGTTTCCGGTTCAAGCGCCATGATCAAGTGGACAATGAGGCTACCACGGTCTTTGTTGATTATGCCTTGGTGAGTATTCTAACTAAATGATGTGAAGGTTGAAATTATACAAATACTATCATACTATGTCATTGTGTAATGTAGACAATTCACATCAGCATCTATGCTGCTCTATACATAAATAAAAGAATACTATAGATAGCAAACACTTTTGTGTGTGTCTGTTATCACCCTTGAAATAGCTGGATGGATTTTGGTGAAATTTGTCATTTAAATGCATAAATCTCGAAAAAAAACATATCAAAAAGACTTTTCATCATCATCCATAGCTTATTGTACTTAGTCAAAATATGAAGCAATAAAGGTAGTCTGAAATAAAGACTGCTGGTTAAAACAGTTTCTTTGCACACTACTGCTTCACGGAAGTATTATTGACAAAGCACATTATGTATTCAGATGAACTCGCACAAAAGGTATAATCACCTGGTAATAAATAATTATGAAAATAATAACTTGGTAATGAAATAAAATTTTAAGAAATAGCTATTTAAATAGCTGTGTTAATATTAGTTATCTAAAATCACTATAATTATAGCGTACATTCCATTGTTTGTATAGCGAGGTTGCGAGTTGGATTCTTGTGATTCATGTGATTTGCAAGCAATGGCTCGGGTGTTCGTGAAGCCATGGTCCTCATTGTTCCCTAGATACAGGGCTAGGTGTGGGGTGATGATCTGTATGATACAATAATTAGCTATTTCCATAACTAATTATTGTATTGTGTAATTAGCTATGGAACACTATTACATAAAGTAACAATGCACGCACGCATACACGCACGCATGAAAACAACTTCGCGACGCGGTATTTTATTACTAACTATCACACACAACAACAGTTTAAAATAACCTAAAGAAAAATTGGGAAAATTTGCCCCGAACAATAGCAATTTGGGGATAAACTGAACCTTCTTTTTTCAATGGGATTTTTGTATGCGTGTGTTTTTCGTAATTTTTAATTTTTAATCACGTCTATCGCGTCATCAGGTATGAAGTAAAAATCCCATATTACAGAATCGTGAGGATCAGAATGAGTTCGAGCGGGGCAAGCGCAAGCGCACCCCCACCCCCCCGCGCATCGAGCCGTACTCCCCCTCGGCCTTCAGCGCCATCACCGACAAGATCAAGAGCGACAACGAGTTCGCTGAAGCGGCCCCTGTAAGTCGTTTTTTTAGTTGTGGCTACGCACGGTTTTTGCATTTAGCCAGTGTTAAGTATTTGATTTATTTACATAATAATTAAAACCAAATCGTGTAGTCAAGATGCAGGCATGAATAGTCACGATTTGGTAAAGTGGTGGATGCTTTAATGAAACCTCCTGAGAGTTTTGGATGAAATACGAAATGAGACGTTTTTGGGCTTATAAATATTACCGATTGATCAATTGGATCAATGATTAATATTCCACCAATATTAGGAACAAATTGACTTGAGTGTCTACTCTTTTATTTCATCGTTAAATACGGAGAGTGTAGTAAGAGGAAGTGTAATTAATTAATTGGCACAGAGCAAACAATACATTTTGCAAACCACGCTATGTGTTCAGGTGGCGTTTGACGTCATACCGTACCGCGGTATTGGCGTGTTTACTTACTATTAATGTATCTTTAATTACCTAAATAATTGTAACGAACTGTGCCCCGCGGTGTCACCCGCGTTGATTATTATATCGCGGGTGAAACCACAGGGCGCGCTAGCTCTCAACTAATAGTAGCCTAGTATACTCTGTTTATCATCAGCTATCTGCCAGTGAAATTCCCGTCAAAGTCGGTCCAACTATTTTGAAGATAGCCGAAACAAAGACATGTAGTACAAAAATCTTGTCAAAATCGGTCTATCGGTGCTTGTCTTTGTTCCGGCCATCTCTGAAGCGGTGAGGCCGTTTTTGAGGGGACTGGCAGATAGCTGGTGTGACAAGGAGTAACTTATAACAATAATAATAATAATAATTCAGTTTGTAACTGTCCCACTACTGGGCAAACGCCTCCCCTCACTTTCGTGAGGAGGGTTAGGCCATAATCCACCACGGGGCCTAGTCCGGATTGGTGGACAACGTGTTTCCGATATAATTTTCGGGCATGTTGGTTTCCTCATGATGTTTTCGTTCATCGAAAAGCGAGTGATAATTACGTACATGTTTACCAAGAAACACATTGGTTCGTGCCCGCACTGGGATATGAACTAGCCACCTCCGTTTTGGCAGGCGAACGTTCGCCCACTAGGCTACCACTGCTTTAGGGATACTTTTAATTTTAATAGTCATCGTGGGTGAAGTTATTATTTCATAATAATTACCATGATTGCAGACCCTCGCCGGGTGGCTGGAGCGCGGAGAATGCAACAAGAAGAACGCGAACGCGTTCTACTCCCTCATCCAAGCTGCGAACAACCAGATCCGGCGGCTGTACAACGAGAAAATGTCTATGGACGAAGAGTTCCAACTTGTCAAAATGTCTGTAAAGGACAAATTCTCACAGATCATTGCGCAATGTAAGTGTTACTTACTGCGAACTAAAATTTAGAGTAGTTTGTGCAGGGCAGAACTAGCAAGAAAGATGGTGGCTGTTCCAAGAGACAGGCGGAGCATCTAGCATCTTAATCAGTTTTTTTGTACAATTAAACATTGTAGAACAAAATTATATGCTGCCGGGTTCACTTTGAATATGCTGCCGTTGTGTCACCAGCAGAGTAAGCATGAGAACGTGATGGCAGGGACGATGCGGTTGTATCGTTTTGTTCTATAGCGTTTAATACAGGTCTATATAAAACTGTATGTAATGCTGTCCATCAATCGGCGGAGATTCATCAAGTTGGCGGTTTGGCGAGACGGTGCTCCTATTTGACAAGGATTGTATAAACTTTAGATGGAGAATTCATCAAGCAGATGTAAGTTGGTATCCAGATATATTGCAGCACTAAACCATGAAATGAAACTACTTTGAACATGCAATTTTGTAAAGATGCGATGGTCTGAACCATAGATTCTTATAACATATTTAACTAGCTAAAATGTGTCTAATTCCCCCGTAACTAGACTCGTGGCTGAACCGTCGTGGGTACATGATTTGCCAGCTAAAGTAAGATGATAATACCAACTGACTGTATAATATTTATTGAAATGCTGGGATATTGGTACCAATTCAGTTGGTTCCTGCGTCAGTCGAGTGGTGCAGGAGAAGTGACTATCTACTCAACTAACGCAGAAACTTACTGTTATGCGACCCCCTTGTAAAGATAGCTCAAAGGCAGTCTAAAGAGTTGCTATCTCTTGTGTGTTCATATCGTTGGAAAGGGACAACGAATCGTTTGACAGGTGCGAACTAAAATGTACACTAGTTCGTTGCCATTTGGTACCACTATCGTAGACATTGCTATGTGTTAAGATTGTAACTCAGAAGTAAGTACGACGCTTCGTCCCAGAGAATGCGAAGCGCTTGATAGCGTCGTGTCGTGTTCTCCTGACCAGAGATTGCCAGATTTTGTCAATAATCTGGTACCGTGAGGTAAGATCTACTTGGGGTTCAGAAAGTATCCAGACGCGGAGAGAACTGTCGCAGAGCAGATGAACAGCACGAGGCGACGAGTGAGGAATTTACATGATGGACTGTCTATAATAGTAAGTTTAAGGTGTAATGTTATCTACAAAAATGTGCAAAGTTGTTTTGTCTAAATGATATATTGTTTTATTGAAACGGTCTCTGTTTTAGTATCCTTAGCAACAAAAGTTAAATACTTATTTAAACTAAGTTCAAATACAAATCAACAGTGTTGCAGTATATCTGGAATTTGATAGTTCTTTGAAACGATACGCGTAAACTACAAGACCTACAAAATGGTACGAACGCCTGCAGAGACTCATAGCTGTGGTCTCATTGGTGAAAATAACATACTAAAAGTTTGTATAAAAGTGATACCCTGTTCACTGGACTCTGCTCGGCAGAACTGGACTGAAATATATAATGAGGATTGCAACTTTACTGACAGCTTTCCATCAGGTATCCAAACCAAATGAAGACTTTGTCCGACAGCTGATCCTTATCCAAGCCTGGCCAATAGAGCGGAACGGTTCGATGTAAACCACGTTTATATCCACCAGGCGCTGTTTACATTACTTGTATGCAAGTTTCCAGATTTACGAGTATCAAGTATCCTATCGCACACGCCAAACTTTTAACGGACCCAATTAATTCATACATACAGTCACCGCCTTTTTCCCGTTGGGATAGGCAGAGACTACATCTTTCCACATGCTGCGATCCTGACACACCTCTTTCGCTCCTTCTACTTTCATGATTCGCTTCAAACATGCTCTCCGGCTATGGGTACTCTTGACTTGGCCTTTCCCCGTGATATCCTCGAAATTAATTCGCTCGAAAATATTACGACTGCTTTCGACGAAAGTCGGTATATGATAGCTAACACCTCATATTGTCGATGACAGTCGAGCAGGTGGGCAAAATTCTGACGGCGGCGAAGATACAGCGCGTCTCGGACCATTTTAGCAAACAGCAGCGCAGGAACATCGAGATGTGGCTCAAAATGACAGAGGTAATTTGAAATGGCATTAAGGGTCAGTGTAGACGGACTAAGTGGCAGCGAATAGTCACGTCTCTTTCGCGCTTTATTTAGCTATACCAATTGCAATCGTATGCAGAAGTGTATAAGGTTGATTAATATTGTTACGTACTAAATTAGTACTTTAGCAGCAACTCCGTCCGTCTGCGCTGACCCTTGCATTCGGTCATAGTAACCTTTATCTGTTCACTTTCGGCAGAGGTGACCTTTTTCTAAATTTATTTGGCATAAAAGCGGTCTTGCGTAATGACCCACGCACTAGAAACTTCGTATACTTAGTATCCTATTTGATTTTCAGGCCATAATATGTTAAGATACATGTGGACTGTGCACAGATAAAGTTCTTACCGTTTGATCTAGTAAGATTAGGAATCTACTGAAACGATTTCGAATATGATTGCGCAATATCGTTATCATATTGTTCTTTTACATAGCGTACTGTACCCCTAGCGTGAGTTTTTACGAGCTCGACATAGTACGCGTCAACTAGCGCTTTGTTTGAAGATTTTTCGTTCATAAACGCGCCGGTTGGGGCGCTGTACAGGATCTTCATACAAAAGCGCTAGTTGACACGTATACTATGTCGATCTCGTAAAATCTTACACTAGGGGTACTGATATAGGATCACCAATGGTTTTAGGCTGACGATGACTACCCATTGGTTAAATAAGCTTACACGGAAAAGCAAAATCTACGTTCAGTCCGAAGGGATTCTCGCGTATATTTAAAACGCTATATGAATCGGCGCCGTATTTTTACTAAAAGACCATCGTTCAGTATCATACTGTCTTAATTTTGGTAAAAATGCATTGTCGATTTAGGCGATAACAGTTTGCAGATTTTCGGCAAGTGGCCGAGCGGTGACTAGTGTTAATTGCAGTCCAATGACACCGGGTTCGATTCTCGGCTCCGCGCTAATGACTTTCATTAGTTACGTGCGGATATCCATCGTTCCGTTCAGCCCCGGTTGTTACCAATTGGTAGCAGTTGTTAAGTCACGGCAGTCCATTGGGTGGGCTGACAATCTGACACCACAGGCCGGCACGACTTCATACGACAAACAACAACAACAGCTGGTAACGAAGCGCTTCGGGATCTCCAGATACTGGCTAATGCACAGAACTCTTCAACCTTCTCCTTGGGTGTCCTTACAAACTGTCAATGCTCGAACTAGTCTGCCCATAAAGTTTCATGTTTTACAAGCGCAGAGCGACCGTTTTAGTTAGTCCGCTGCAAAATTTTCTAGTATTGATATTGTTTAGGAACTTTTGTTCTACCTTGAATAATAAGGCATATTAATTTTATCTATTTTATTCTAAAAATTAAGTGAAACGGTCGATCTGTGAAATTGACGATGGTGGCGTGTATTGACGCGGCAATCGATTGTTAACTTTAAGTGAATATGGTCAAGAGCTGTGTTCATTCAACGGATTATCAGTCTTCAGAAAAGCTAGAGAGATCGCCGTTGACAGAGGAGCTCAAACATCCATGTAGGTATATTGAGGATGGTCATGTCTGCAAGCCAAGCCCTTATGTTCCTGCAAAGTAAGAACCATGATCCTAGTTCCATTTCATTCTTCATAGTTCTCTCCAGTTGAGGCTCCAAGCTGCGAAAACCTCCTGGATTACCATCTAACGGTATTTTCACGACTCCCAGATGCTTGGTAAGGCAAGTGTTTTCCACCGGTTAAGGAGAATATGTTAGACAACTGGATGGAAATAAAAACTGCGTGTACCAGCGATGGAAAAGGAACTTAACTGTGGTTTAGCAATGGATCATTGAAGGTAAAGTATGCTTAAAGATCTTGTAGAAGCTGAAACTTTGTACGGTATTTGACCTTGGATCTATGGTGATGATAAAACCTTGTGTTAATTCGCATTGACAGTGCGTAACTCGCTCCGTTTGGTTGAAGATGAGACAGTTTGTACAGAAGCGACGTTTTCATCATAGGAGGTCATCGTGTAAGGTAAACCTATAGATATTAAGTGGAGTCATCGTGTAACACCCTTGGAGACTGACGAGCGAGCTCCAAAGAAAGCGAGTGCTGCCGCGAGCTAGAATCGAGAGCAGCAAAGCAGTTCGGTGTTGGAGGAAGGTTCAGAAATATCTCCTGTAAATAGATTTATCATACCTAGAGGCAGAGCGCTCATAGTGCTCGTTCACGGTAGCTCGCGGGCGCGGTAGACGTGGCTTAGAGCGCACGTGCGATTTGTACGTGAACACTTGTATAGTAGCTACGCCATAATGTTTGATATTTCGCGCCCGCGCCCGAGAGGAAGCGTGATCAAGCACATAGTGACCTAAAGAATATCTGTCGCCAAACGCCTATTGGGGTGTTCCTGTGGCGGTCCTGGAGAGTCGGTCACATTCTAAACTGATCATGTTTACCATCTTCGACCCCATTTTGAAATATGAACATTGTTAATATCTCTAGTATTCTCCTCACTGTCCCAATATCTGTCGATAATATTAAAGCAGATATTTATCTGCTTCTATTTGTTGCCTAAATGTACACGCTGCAGCGTTAATATAAGCCAGATTATGTTCAAAAAGTTTACCCATATTTTGTGCGCGTAAAAAGTGTTGCTACATGTAAAATTGTGGTTCCAGGATGTGGAAAATATCAAGGAAGAGTACAACGCAATGTTTGATGAGGAGGAGCCGGAAGACAAGAGCGCGAGCGGGAAGCTGGCGTCCGTCATGAAGAAATATGAGGAGCTGAGGGTAAGCATTCGTTGGTGTAGCTTAAGCCTGCGACTTTGTTCGCGGTGGTGTTCTTTTACATCAATATAAGTGGACAGTTTTCCACCAAGCGCATGTCTATACTAGAGCGTTTTTATCAATGATTAAGATCGGCCTTCAGTTTGTCATTTAGGATAATGAAATATACTAATGTTGTACCTGTAGTGTTTTGCCCTAAACTTAATGAAATACGCATCCTCGGTTTACTGAACACGGCTATTTGTGTATTCATTCCTCAAATATTTTATTACTGCAGGTTGAACACGAGAATCTGCAGTACGAGCTCGAAGGCTACAAGAACGAGGCCTTCCTCGCCAAGGACGAGGCCGAGAGAAGGTTCGAGAAGTTCAAGGCGCACTTCGTCGCGACGCAGGCGCTGCAGAACAAACAGGTAGTCTATGCTGTTTGAAGTTCAACTTCATAGGGTAGTAGTTAGACAAATTTTAATGCCATTGGGCGCAAGTTAGACCACTCACAATCCGTACTCTGAGCCGTACGCTCAGCTGTAACACTGTTACTGTTTGACGGCACGTTTGGCGTAGTGGCTGAGCAATCGGACTGCTGCTCTTAGTGTCGCGGGTTCGATTCCCGCCCGGAACAAATATTTGTGCGATTCATAAATATTTGTTTCTCGTCTGGGTGTGATGTGTATGTGAAATTATGTCTGTAAGCGGTACCCACACATTATACCAACTCAGTAAACCAGGAAATGAATCCTGTCCAAAGTTGGACTAAACTATACTATTTTATACAGGAGCAATCCTAGTGTGCGGCAAAATTAATAAAAAAAAAAACTGTTCACATTATTCCAGTCCAGCAAAAAAAAGGTGTTTCAATCTAGTACTGGAATAGATTGTTCATTTATTTTAGGGCTGCGTCACGTTTAGTTTCCGTATTGCAGCAGGTGTACCCTCCGCTGCCGCCCGCGTCGCACGAGCCGCTGCTGCCCGGCGCGGCGCCCCCGCCGTCGCGCGACGACAACAAGGTCCTGCTGTCCTCCACCGTCGCGCCTTCCGAGGCCAAGCTCATCAGCGTCCTCACCGCCTTCCTGCTGGTCCACCCGCTGGGCGCGTCGCTCGACTACCTCGTCTCCTACGTCCGCTCCATCATCCCCAGCACCACGCAGGCGACGGTGCACAACGTGCTGCAGAAGTACGGTGATGTCTTCTCGAGGAAGATCACGGGCGTCGGTGCCAATATCGAGAGTAGGTGGACGTTTGTGACGTATGATGTTATCAAGCAGGAGATTGTGTAGCTATAAGTTTGTAATATAGATGTGTACGGGGTTTTAATAAATGTATGCTCAGATGGTGCGTTTTTTTAATTTTGTCCTAGTAGGTAAGGTATAAGGTTTTAGGTACTATACTATTTAATTTGTATTCAGTTTTTGACAATTCCTGACTGTTTCTGATTCTGACTCGGGATAGGTTATTTTTAACCAACTGTCTAAAGACTGCTATTATTTTTCCGTCATGAATCCGCTCGAATGAGTCCCGGGCAAAAGCTACCTAACTACTACGCCAAGAAATATAAGCTGATATTTCAAGAAAATTTAAATTTAGCCATTAAATGAACACCAATACCTTAAAGGTAGATAGATACAATTAAAAACTGGCATGTAAACGCAAGGTGCAAAGTGTAAATGCTGGCAACATCTGCTAGGAGAAATTGTTTTCTGCCTGTGTTTTGTATTTTGTAGTCTGGTCTGGGCAACACTGAAACGGTAGTTTTTGAGTGCGCGGTTTAGCGGCTGGTCGCGTTTTGTGTTTGTAAATAATTTAAAAATCGAATTTTAAAATGAAAAAGTGGTGGAACTGGGTCCTGGCGGCAGCCTTGTTCTGTTTATTGTTCATTGCCGTGCCTTTATCGCTTGGTGGTGAGCCAACGGAAGAAGAACTTAAACCGATGTTCCAAGAATATGTCAAAAAGTTTAATAAAAGTTATCCAAACTCTGTCGAGTACACAACAAGGTTTCAGCACTTTGTCGTAAGTAACCATTTACTGTAATTGAATTAAAAAGTGGTATTGGTATGTATATTTAGCGCGGTGACCTTATGTTCTTTTGATCATTGGAGGTAACTCAGTACACACCAAAACAAGTTTGCTTCACAAATCAGAACTTTTATAGAATTATTATTTTTATACATCATAATAATAATATCAGACACGCGAATTAAAAGCTAGCACAACATTGCGTCATAATTTTTATCTGTTTTAAAATGGCAGCTACCTTGAAAAGTGCATTCACCTAACAATTGAATAAGTACCTACCCATTGACATAATTTGACCGAGGGATCTCCAGACAATTGTGAAACATCCGAAGGATGGTTGGCTGTCGATAGGCAAAAAACTAGACATCTGCTAGCTATTTAAATCACATTATCGATGCTAATTGTTGTCATTCATCAACTTTCTCATTTTTCCTATCCAAAAATTTGCAGCGCTAACACAGCTTAGCTATCTGAACTGAGGCCCAGGATGTTTCTATGTATGCTTCAAAGGGCACATGAAACTTTTGGTTCTATAATATTACTAGCAGGCACGGCCACGCGTTGCTGTGGCTAAGGTTTTTGTTATTGAGACTATAAATTGAGATGTAAGCTATCCTATCTTTTAAGTTAGATCAAACTGCACACGGTGTGCTAATTTGATTACAATCGGTTAAATAGTTTAGGAGTCCATCGCGGACAAACAATGTGATGCGTAATTTATATATATTAAGATATCGACTAATGAAGCCTTGGGCAGGCTCACAGACTCTTGTGACTAAATAATGTTAGTACCTACCTTATTCAAATTCAAATGATCTATTTATGCATAAGAATTTTAATAAGCCTATTATCACAACTTTGTTAAGTTTTAGTTAAGTACTTAACTACTTAGCGAGTTGTCTAACATTCCTTATTATGTTGCAATACAACCATCACCCACCTCTTTTTCCACTTAAATTATTCTAATGCTCTTTAATAGGTTCACTTAATGATGTAAAAAAAAAACCTAAACATTTTTTCCAAAGGCATCGGTGCGGGAAATCAAACAACTGAACACCCTGTCCAGAGGCCCAGACACCCTTCGGGCTAAGTACGGCTTGACACACTTGTCAGATATGTCCAAAGAGGAATACAAGGCCTTACATCTCTCGGACGAGAGGCAAAAGAAAGCACCGCAGTTGTATGGGAAGAGTTGGAGCAGGTTCCGGGATGGGCCGAACAAGGACATGTATACTGTAGATCATGCTGATGAAAAGCCGACAGCCAGCCCCAGCAGCCCCCAGGAGAGTTCACACGACAGTCATCAGAGAAACAGGTCCTTGCCGGCGGGTAATGAGCCACATGATAACATCTACATCATTATTCGCAAGAAGCGAGCCACCATACCAATGAAAATTGATTGGTAAGTTGTTTTTATTGTAATTACCATTGCCGTCATTGTCTTTGGTAGTTACCTTTTTTACAAATTTTTATTTGTGTTCTGGTTTTCCTACTTTTCCCAAAGCCTTGACAGATAGATTTCTTGATAGGTTAAAATTTTTTTTTCTACTCGTGATAAGACCCCCCTTTTTTGGGAATCCTGTGTCACAAGACAGACCAAAGTGAAGGCTCTTATTACCGGAGGCGAAGGCTCATTTTGAATCACTGCGTCAGATTACTTAGTAAGTTCAAACTTCATAGAATGTTGAGTAAACCCCACACTTGATCCATGAAATAACGTATCATACAAATATCACCGTTACCCGATATGGGTAGATTAATTAGGTACCCACAGTACACTTGATACTATAAGCCTTATATATAAGGTAACTACTATATCTAACTAAAACATGTATTTGATATAGATTCCTCGTATAGAGGAAATAAACAGGTACCTACTACGTAGGATACCCGCTGGTCGGACAAGCAATGTCCTGTGATCAAAAATTACGAAAAAAGATACGCATAATCATTCGAGTTATAACGTATGCAAGTATCCCTTAATCTGTGAGTTGTGTTCTTCTTAGTTCTTTAGTAGGTACCGAGTTCATAAAAAAGTCCAGCTGAAAAAGTTTTTTCCCGAATTCGGTCTACCACGAAAGATTTTAACTAGACTTGAACAGATGTGTCTAAATATTTTCTCCACAAATCGACGTCTAACCCTTGCTTTTTCTAATTTTTCTAATTCAATAATACCTAAAAGTAAAATAATTAGGATCAAGCCGTTATACTGTACTTTGTGTACATGTACACGTTTACAATCGAAAAGCGTTTAACTTTAACTTTTATGGTAAGAAGTATATTATAGAAGTACAAGTATATACGAGTAGAAGACTCAGGCTGCTTGAAGCAATTAAACTGACTTAAAAGCGAACTAAATCCCTTCCTTGCACTTGACAACACACAACACGCTCAAGCAGTCTACATTTCAACGACGTCTTGTC
The DNA here is from genome assembly GCA_905147375.1 of Hylaea fasciaria. Classification (NCBI taxonomy): domain Eukaryota; kingdom Metazoa; phylum Arthropoda; class Insecta; order Lepidoptera; family Geometridae; genus Hylaea; species Hylaea fasciaria. The sequence continues at coordinate 7,239,472 of LR990211.1, read as the reverse complement.
TGCCGCTGTGTTTGTATGTCGATTTTTCATAGTTGATTTCATAGATCATACACTATAATATAGGTATCTATAATATGAATAAAAGAAAGTCGTGTTAGTTACACTGTTTATAACTCAAGAACGGCTGAACCGATTAGGCTGAAAATTGGTAGGAAGGTAGCTGACAACCAGGAGAAGGATATAGGATACTATTTATCCCCTTACCACGGGAAAAATATATCGGATAAAATCGGGTTGTACAGGGGCAGGGAGAGAGAGAGAGAGGGAGAGGAAGAGAGATAGACCGCGAGGGAAAGAGATGGATATAGAGGGAGAGGAACCTTTATCCCATAGAGACAATGACAGGACAACGTCTGTCGGGTCAGCTAGTTATATAATATACAGAGGTTGATTGGGCGACTGTTCGAGATATCCGTATACGGACGGCCTAATATAAATACCTATTTAAAGGCCAAAAAAAACGTCTAAACGCTTTTCAAAATGACTTCCTCATCAAAACTCGTTAGAGGCTTTTGGCATTTAGGCGTAAAAAATATTTCGTGTGATCATTATACAGCTGTAGTTGAATTATACCTGTTTTACTTTATCTATATGTAATATATACTTATAGGTAATTATTGAACAACTGCATTTGTAACATTCTATACTAAGCGTATAATAACAGCCTATAATAATTGAGCCGATGGCAAAGCGTGAGGTAGCGGGTTCGATTCACGCGCAGTGCCAGCAAAATGTAATAAAATATATAAGTTCACCAATCCGGCCGGGCCCCCGTGGCGGATTATGGCCTAGCAAGCCTCACGAAGGTTAGGTGAGGTCCTGCACTGGACGGATTTGGGGTGTGATGATAATGATGATGATGATGATGGACACACTTTTGATTAAGATAACCCTCGTTATAGGTCAGGATCTATATAATTATTATGTATACGAGCGTGCCACATTATTCATGCACATGCATACTTATCAGTTATTATTAGAGGAGTGCTGTGCTATCTTAGGTATGAAATATATATTATGAGGGTTCCATTCGAAAGTACTAACAAGATGAAAACAATAACAAACATTATTATAGAGGGCATTGTAAACAGGAGTTCATACCAAGATCAGAGTTTAATAACCAGCACTAGATTTTGACTTAATAATTAACATAATATATCATTCATCATCATCACCCTGAAGACGTCCACTGCTGAACATAGGCCGCCCCCTTAGACCGCCACACCGAACGAAAATTTGCATCCACCGGTTGCCTGCGACTCTTTAGATGTCGTCGGTCCATCTAGTGGGAGGCCTACCTACACTGCGTCTTCCAGTCCGTGGTCGCCACAGAACCTTTCTTCGCCATCGGTTATCACGTCTACGAGCGATGTGCCCTGCCCATTGCCACATAAACATATCAAAACATATCATTAAACTCTGTAGGAAATCTGTCGCCAAACCCAAACCCTGATAGGAGTGTCAACTAGAATTTAAACGGGTCTAATTCGCGCACAACACAACGGGTCAATTCGATAACAAAATATATAATTTTGACCCGGTTAAATTCCAGTTAACATGTACTTATTCAGTCCGCGAAAGTTCAAGAACCATGTAGGGGTTATAGGGGTGTTCCGACAGCGTCCTTGAGAGCCAGTCCGATTCTTCTACGACATTGAGAAAGTGGTAAAATTTTAATGTAGGTACATTAACCTAAGCCTATTATTATAAAGACAAAAATCTTTGTAGACAATTTCCACGGCGCGGGACGTAGCTTGACATAGTCGCATGAATTACTAATGTTTTTTTAGAGGCGTCGAATAAATATGCCATCTCCGAAAAGCATAGTATAGTAGGCACCTTAGTTAACAATATCTAACGGCAATCGTAATTATATCATCCGACGTCATCCAACTCCCGTATCAGTGGCTACGCTGTTCATAAATCGGTACTTGACTTGTCATCATTAAAATAATTGAATAATTCATTTAGCTATGACATTTTTTTATGTGATTTACAAGGTTACCTACCTTTGTTAAATTATTCAACGGCTTTAGGCTTTTAGGCCGCCTCCGGTCGTAATATGTATACATATGAGTAAATTATATTGTTATATATTTTTTCCGAATAAGCAGCGATGAAATCATTGCCGTCTTGCCTACTACGCGATTCAGAACCTTGGCCGTCTTACCACAAAAGATCTGAGTTTAACAGAAACTTCTAAAATTTCGTTCCACTAAATCGTCGTTTATCACTCGCGTGTTCTTAAGAAATCCTGGCATTTTTAAATATTTTACATGTGAATTTGTTATTGAGTTAGAAAAAGCCAGGGTTAGACGTCGATTTGTGGAGAAATTATTTAGAACCATCTGTTCAGCTCTGGTTAAGACCAGAAAAGTTAAATTGTGTATCGATAAGTGACGTTTCAGATTACATCACTTTTTAGTGAAATAAATTAATAATTAAATTAGTAAATTGGTAGATGCTTTACTGAAACTTCTTGGAAGACCGTCTACGATACTTATTTATGAACGAAGTCACGGCCAAAGGCAGTCGTGGATAAATTAACAAGTAATTAATATTTTAGTCTACATATATATTTGAATTCATTTGTGAGTACAAATAGGCTGTATAGTTTTTAATACATTAGAATGTTTTAATTAATAACATAATATAAAATGATAAGTAAGAAATAAACAGTTGCAAGTCCAGTTACCAAGAACTTCCTGGCTGGCAATGAAAACTAGACAGATTCAAAGCCTAGCTTAGACTTCAAGGTTGGCAAATCGACTAATATCAATAACTACAGATTACGAGATAGAGGTATTTTTTCCAAAAGTCATATCAGTTTACTTAACATTGAACTGGAATTTGTAGCTGAAAAACCCCTGTATTGACTACAACAAATACCTACTTATTATCATTAATATTATTTTATCATTGACACTAGAGTAGACGTCATATTTAAATATTAAGGTTTATGAAACATTAAACGGTTTTTTTCTTATAAAAAAGTAGACCTACACTAGAATTGCTCTTGTATCGTGGGTATAACGTTTACAGACATATAATTTCACATAACACCCAGACCAGAAACAAACATTTGTGAATCGCACAAATATAGGTTCCGGGCGGTATCGAACCCGCGACACCAAGCACAGCAGTCCAATTGCTCAGCCACTACGCCAAATGTGCCGTCAAAATATTAGTTGCCCCCTGCGGTTATCCCGCGGGATAAAAAAAGCCTATTGTGGTAATCCAGCGCGTCATCCAACTCATTCATCGAAATCCATTTAGTCGTCTGGCGTCCAAGCACATAAACTTTCCTTTTCTTTTTTCTTTTTTTCTTAAGATAGTAGGACGATGAAATGATATTTTCATAAACCTATATCCATCGACATTCTTGCCGTTTCTTCTCGGATTGGTCTCAAATCAGCTGGTGCAGCCAGTTAACTGCCACGAAAACACTATTTGGACCTATATAATAATATATACGAGTCACACTCATTAATCCTTATGGTCAATGAATCGAGCCAATTATTGACAGTTTAACTTAATACATTTTGTGTTCATTCCAGGCGTGAAAAGGGTGTGGTGGGGCTGGTCCGTGACCAGGGGATGTGCGGCGCGTGCTGGGCATTCAGCACCGTGGGCACGATGGAGTCCATGGCTGCCATCAAAACAGGAAAACTCGACACACTCAGTGTACAGGTAACTTATCTTTTATACAGACTAGTATTTATAATAAGGATAATATACTATATAAAGATCAGAAGATAAAACCATACTTTTGTTGCATTATTTAATTTGTTATCGCGGAAGGTGCTTGTTTAATCATGTCAGTGAAGTTAGCAGAACATTTTCCAGCAGATCAAAAATAAAAGTGAGTTCTGTTCGCATGCAGGTGAGTTCTATAGTTCCTGATAACTTTCAGGAATAGTTCTGCCCAAATTCCTGAAAAAATATCAATTGAAATAATGATCTGCCAACTTCCCGTAGCAGATCATTTTGCAAAAAATCAAAAACCAAATGGTTTTTCTTACACCTACTACTGAGTTTCATAGTTCCTGAAACTTTTTAAGAATAGTTCTGTAACTTTCAGCCTGCAAAAAATTTATGAAAAAAATGCCAAAATAAAATATCTCTTCTTTTTTCAATGACATCAATTACTTTCACAGGCTGAAACTTCTCAGAATCCCGTAGACAAATAGCAAAACTCTAACTTAAAGCAAAAAACCTGCCTGGAACTCATACAATAGCATCAGCAGAGCATAGAAGTATGATAGCATATTTTGTGCAAGAAATAAGAATCACAAAATCACATTATAACTCTTCGATACCTGCTAGGATAATATAAGAACTACAACCTGGAGTCCAAAACCTGGCTGGAACTTTCAAGTAACTGCCAGCAGAGCATGGTTGTAGAAATAGATATAATTGTAGAATAAATCTCAAAATTACAAGTTCGTTTTTTTATAATTTTTTGTAAGAAGCAGGGGCTAGAACTCTTCGATTTCAGCTAGGTTAATATTAGAACTACTACCTAGCATCACAAACTTGGCTGGAACTCTTAAAAAACTGCCAGCAGAGCATGGGTGTAGAAATAGATCGGTGAAATAAATTTCAAAATTACACGTTATTTTTTTTATCAATTTGTGTAAAGAGCAGGGGCTAGAACTCCTCGATTTCAGCTAGGTAACTATCAGAACTACTACTTAGTATCAAAAACTCGGCTGGAACTCTTAAAAAACTGCCAGCAGAGCATGCTTGTAGAAATAGATCGGTGAAATAAATCTCAAAATTAAAAGTTATTTTTTTTATAAATTTTTGTAAGAAGCAGGGGCTAGAACTCCTCGATTTCAGCTAGGTTACTATCAGAACTACTACCTAGCATCAAAAACTTGGCTTGAACTCTTAAAAAACTGCCAGCAGAGCATGCTTGTAGAAATAGATCGGTGAAATAAATCTCAAAATTACAAGTTATTTTTTTTATCAATTTTTGTAAGTAGCAGTGGCTAGAACTCCTCGATTTCAGCTAGGTTACTATCAGAACTACTACCTAGCATCAAAAACTTGGCTGGAACTCTTAAAAATCTTCCAGCAGAGCATGGGTGTAGAAATAGATCGGTGAAATAAATCTCAAAATTACAAGTTAGTTTTTTTATCAACTTTTATAAGAAGCTGGGGCTAGAACTCCTCGATTTCAGCTAGGTTACTATTAGAACTACTACCTAGCATCAAAAACTTGGCTGGAACTCTTAAAAATCTTCCAGCAGAGCATGGGTGTACAAATAGATCGGTGAAATAAATCTCAAAATTACAAGTTAGTTTTTTTATCAACTTTTATAAGAAGCAGGGGCTAGAACTCCTCGATTTCAGCTAGGTTACTATCAGAACTACTACCTAGCATCAAAAACTTGGCTGGAACTCTTAAAAATCTTCCAGCAGAGCATGGGTGTAGAAATAGATCGGTGAAATAAATCTCAAAATTACACGTTATTTTTTTTATCAATTTGTGTAAAGAGCAGGGGCTAGAACTCCTCGATTTCAGCTAGGTAACTATCAGAACTACTACCTAGTATCAAAAACTCGGCTGGAACTCTTAAAAAACTGCCAGCAGAGCATGCTTGTAGAAATAGATCGGTGAAATAAATCTCAAAATTAAAAGTTATTTTTTTTATCAATTTTTGTAAGAAGCAGGGGCTAGAACTCCTCGATTTCAGCTAGGTTACTATCAGAACTACTACCTAGCATCAAAAACTTGGCTGGAACTCTTAAAAAACTGCCAGCAGAGCATGCTTGTAGAAATAGATCGGTGAAATAAATCTCAAAATTACAAGTTATTTTTTTTATCAATTTTTGTAAGAAGCGGGGGCTAGAACTCCTCGATTTCAGCTAGGTTACTATCAGAACTACTACCTAGCATCAAAAACTTGGCTGGAACTCTTAAAAATCTTCCAGCAGAGCATGGGTGTAGAAATAGATCGGTGAAATAAATTTCAAAATTACACGTTATTTTTTTTATTAATTTGTGTAAAGAGCAGGGGCTAGAACTCCTCGATTTCAGCTAGGTAACTATCAGAACTACTACCTAGTATCAAAAACTCGGCTGGAACTCTTAAAAAACTGCCAGCAGAGCATGCTTGTAGAAATAGATCGGTGAAATAAATCTCAAAATTACAAGTTCTTTTTTTTATAAATTTTTGTAAGAAGCAGGGGCTAGAACTCCTCGATTTCAGCTAGGTTACTATCAGAACTACTACCTAGCATCAAAAACTCGGCTGGAACTCTTAAAAAACTGCCAGCAGAGCATGCTTGTAGAAATAGATCGGTGAAATAAATCTCAAAATTACAAGTTATTTTTTTTATCAATTTTTGTAAGAAGCGGGGGCTAGAACTCCTCGATTTCAGCTAAGTTACTATCAGAACTACTATCTAGCATCAAAAACTTGGCTGGAACTCTTAAAAATCTTCCAGCAGAGCATGGGTGTAGAAATAGATCGGTGAAATAAATCTCAAAATTACAAGGTAGTTTTTTTATCAACTTTTATAACAAGCAGCGGCTAGAACTCCTCGATTTCAGCTAGGTTACTATTAGAACTACTACCTAGCATCAAAAACTTGGCTGGAACTCTTAAAAATCTTCCAGCAGAGCATGGGTGTAGAAATAGATCGGTGAAATAAATCTCAAAATTACAAGTTATTTTTTTTATCAATTTTTGTAAGAAGCGGGGGCTAGAACTCCTCGATTTCAGCTAGGTTACTATCAGAACTACTACCTAGCATCAAAAACTTGGCTCAAACTCTTAAAAAACTGCCAGCAGAGCATGGGTGTAGAAATAGATCGGTGAAATAAATCTCAAAATTATAAATGTTATTTTTTTTATCAATTTTTGTAAGAAGCGGGGGCTAGAACTCCTCGATTTCAGCTAGGTTACTATCAGAACTACTACCTAGCATCAAAAACTTGCCTGGAACTCTTAAAAAACTGCCAGCAGAGCATGGGTGTAGAAATACATCGGTGAAATTAATCTCAAAATAACGAGTTATTTTTTTTATCAATTTTTGTAAGAAGCGGGGGCTAGAACTCCTCGATTTCAGCTAGGTTATTATCAGAACTACTATCTAGCATCAAAAACTTGGCTGGAACTCTTAAAAAACTGCCAGCAGAGCATGCTTGTAGAAATAGATCGGTGAAATAAATCTCAAAATTAAAAGTTATTTTTTTTATAAATTTTTGTAAGAAGCAGGGGCTAGAACTCCTCGATTTCAGCTAGGTTACTATCAGAACTACTACCTAGCATCAAAAACTTGGCTGGAACTCTTAAAAATCTTCCAGCAGAGCATGGGTGTAGAAATAGATCGGTGAAATAAATCTCAAAATTACAAGTTATTTTTTTTATCAATTTTTGTAAGAAGCGGGGGCTAGAACTCCTCGATTTCAGCTAGGTTACTATCAGAACTACTACCTAGCATCAAAAACTTGGCTCAAACTCTTAAAAAACTGCCAGCAGAGCATGGGTGTAGAAATAGATCGGTGAAATAAATCTCAAAATTATAAATGTTATTTTTTTTATCAATTTTTGTAAGAAGCGGGGGCTAGAACTCCTCGATTTCAGCTAGGTTACTATTAGAACTACTACCTAGCATCAAAAACTTGGCTGGAACTCTTAAAAATCTTCCAGCAGAGAATGGGTGTAGAAATAGATCGGTGAAATAAATCTCAAAATTACAAGTTATTTTTTTTATCAATTTTTGTAAGAAGCGGGGGCTAGAACTCCTCGATTTCAGCTAGGTTACTATCAGAACTACTACCTAGCATCAAAAACTTGCCTGGAACTCTTAAAAAACTGCCAGCAGAGCATGGGTGTAGAAATACATCGGTGAAATTAATCTCAAAATAACGAGTTATTTTTTTTATCAATTTTTGTAAGAAGCGGGGGCTAGAACTCCTCGATTTCAGCTAGGTTATTATCAGAACTACTATCTAGCATCAAAACCTTGGCTGGAACTCTTAAAAAACTGCCAGCAGAGCATGCTTGTAGAAATAGATCGGTGAAATAAATCTCAAAATTAAAAGTTATTTTTTTTATAAATTTTTGTAAGAAGCAGGGGCTAGAACTCCTCGATTTCAGCTAGGTTACTATCAGAACTACTACCTAGCATCAAAAACTTGGCTGGAACTCTTAAAAAACTGCCAGCAGAGCATGCTTGTAGAAATAGATCGGTGAAATAAATCTCAAAATTACAAGTTAGTTTTTTTCTCAGCTTTTGTAAAAAGCAGGGGCTAGAACTCCTCGATTTTAGCTAGGTAACTATCAGAACTACTACCTAGCATCAAAAACTTGGCTGGAACTCTTAAAAAACTGCCAGCAGAGCATGGGTGTAGAAATAGATCGGTGAAATAAATCTCAAAATTACAAGTTATTTTTTTTATAAATTTTCGTAAGAAACGGGGGCTAGAACTCCTCGATTTCAGCTAGGTTACTATCAGAACTACTACCTAGCATTTAAAACTTGGCTGGAACTCTTAAAAATCTTCCAGCAGAGCATGGGTGTAGAAATAGATCGGTGAAATAAATCTCAAAATTACAAGTTATTTTTTTTATCAATTTTTGTAAGAAGCGGGGGCTAGAACTCCTCGATTTCAGCTAGGTTATTATCAGAACTACTACCTAGCATCAAAAACTTGGCTGGAACTCTTAAAAAACTGCCAGCAGAGCATGGGTGTAGAAATAGATCGGTGAAATAAATCTCAAAATTACAAGTTATTTTTTTTATAAATTTTTGTAAGAGGCGGGGGCTAGAACTCCTCGATTTCAGCTAGGTTACTATCAGAACTACTACCTAGCATCAAAAACTTGCCTGGAACTCTTAAAAAACTGCCAGCAGAGCATGGGTGTAGAAATACATCGGTGAAATAAATCTCAAAATAACGAGTTATTTTTTTTATCAATTTTTGTAAGAAGCGGGGGCTAGAACTCCTCGATTTCAGCTAGGTTACTATCAGAACTACTATCTAGCATCAAAAACTTGGCTGGAACTCTTAAAAAACTGCCAGCAGAGCATGCTTGTAGAAATAGATCGGTGAAATAAATCTCAAAATTAAAAGTTATTTTTTTTATAAATTTTTGTAAGAAGCAGGTGCTAGAACTCCTCGATTTCAGCTAGGTTACTATCAGAACTACTATCTAGCATCAAAAACTTGGCTGGAACTCTTAAAAATCTTCCAGCAGAGCATGGGTGTAGAAATAGATCGGTGAAATAAATCTCAAAATTACAAGTTATTTTTTTTATCAATTTTTGTAAGAAGCGGGGGCTAGAACTCCTCGATTTCAGCTAGGTTACTATCAGAACTACTACCTAGCATCAAAAACTTGCCTGGAACTCTTAAAAAACTGCCAGCAGAGCATGGGTGTAGAAATACATCGGTGAAATAAATCTCAAAATAACGAGTTATTCTTTTTATCAATTTTTGTAAGAAGCGGGGGCTAGAACTCCTCGATTTCAGCTAGGTTACTATCAGAACTACTATCTAGCATCAAAAACTTGGCTGGAACTCTTAAAAAACTGCCAGCAGAGCATGCTTGTAGAAATAGATCGGTGAAATAAATCTCAAAATTAAAAGTTATTTTTTTTATAAATTTTTGTAAGAAGCAGGTGCTAGAACTCCTCGATTTCAGCTAGGTTACTATCAGAACTACTATCTAGCATCAAAAACTTGGCTGGAACTCTTAAAAATCTTCCAGCAGAGCATGGGTGTAGAAATAGATCGGTGAAATAAATCTCAAAATTACAAGTTATTTTTTTTATCAATTTTTGTAAGAAGCGGGGGCTAGAACTCCTCGATTTCAGCTAGGTTACTATCAGAACTACTACCTAGCATCAAAAACTTGGCTCAAACTCTTAAAAAACTGCCAGCAGAGCATGGGTGTAGAAATACATCGGTGAAATAAATCTCAAAATAACGAGTTATTTTTTTTATCAATTTTTGTAAGAAGCAGGGGCTAGAACTCCTCGATTTCAGCTAGGTTACTATCAGAACTACTACCTAGCATCAAAAACTAGGCTGGAACTCTTAAAAAACTGCCAGCAGAGCATGCTTGTAGAAATAGATCGGTGAAATAAATCTCAAAATTACAAGTTATTTTTTTTATCAATTTTTGTAAGAAGCGGGGGCTAGAACTCCTCGATTTCAGCTAAGTTACTATCAGAACTACTATCTAGCATCAAAAACTTGGCTGGAACTCTTAAAAATCTTCCAGCAGAGCATGGGTGTAGAAATAGATCGGTGAAATAAATCTCAAAATTATAAATGTTATTTTTTTTACAATTTTTGTAAGAAGCGGGGGCTAGAACTCCTCGATTTCAGCTAGGTTACTATTAGAACTACTACCTAGCATCAAAAACTTGGCTGGAACTCTTAAAAATCTTCCAGCAGAGCATGGGTGTAGAAATAGATCGGTGAAATAAATCTCAAAATTACAAGTTATTTTTTTTATCAATTTTTGTAAGAAGCGGGGGCTAGAACTCCTCGATTTCAGCTAGGTTACTATCAGAACTACTACCTAGCATCAAAAACTTGCCTGGAACTCTTAAAAAACTGCCAGCAGAGCATGGGTGTAGAAATACATCGGTGAAATAAATCTCAAAATAACGAGTTATTTTTTTTATCAATTTTTGTAAGAAGCAGGGGCTAGAACTCCTCGATTTCAGCTAGGTTACTATCAGAACTACTACCTAGCATCAAAAACTAGGCTGGAACTCTTAAAAAACTGCCAGCAGAGCATGCTTGTAGAAATAGATCGGTGAAATAAATCTCAAAATTACAAGTTATTTTTTTTATCAATTTTTGTAAGAAGCGGGGGCTAGAACTCCTCGATTTCAGCTAAGTTACTATCAGAACTACTATCTAGCATCAAAAACTTGGCTGGAACTCTTAAAAATCTTCCAGCAGAGCATGGGTGTAGAAATAGATCGGTGAAATAAATCTCAAAATTACAAGGTAGTTTTTTTATCAACTTTTATAACAAGCAGCGGCTAGAACTCCTCGATTTCAGCTAGGTTACTATTAGAACTACTACCTAGCATCAAAAACTTGGCTGGAACTCTTAAAAATCTTCCAGCAGAGAATGGGTGTAGAAATAGATCGGTGAAATAAATCTCAAAATTACAAGTTATTTTTTTTATCAATTTTTGTAAGAAGCGGGGGCTAGAACTCCTCGATTTCAGCTAGGTTACTATCAGAACTACTACCTAGCATCAAAAACTTGCCTGGAACTCTTAAAAAACTGCCAGCAGAGCATGGGTGTAGAAATAGATCGGTGAAATAAATCACAAAATTACAAGTTAGTTTTTTTATCAAATTTTGTAAGGAGCAGGGGCTAGAACTCCTCGATTTCAGCTAGGCTATTATCAAAACTACTACCTAGCATCAAAAACTTGGCTGGAACTCTTTAAAAACTGCCAGCAGAGCATGCTTGTAGAAATAGATCGGTGAAATAAATCTCAAAATTAAAAGTTATTTTTTTTATAAATTTTTGTAAGAAGCAGGTGCTAGAACTCCTCGATTTCAGCTAGGTTACTATCAGAACTACTATCTAGCATCAAAAACTTGGCTGGAACTCTTAAAAATCTTCCAGCAGAGCATGGGTGTAGAAATAGATCGGTGAAATAAATCTCAAAATTACAAGTTATTTTTTTTATCAATTTTTGTAAGAAGCGGGGGCTAGAACTCCTCGATTTCAGCTAGGTTACTATCAGAACTACTACCTAGCATCAAAAACTTGCCTGGAACTCTTAAAAAACTGCCAGCAGAGCATGGGTGTAGAAATACATCGGTGAAATTAATCTCAAAATAACGAGTTATTTTTTTTATCAATTTTTGTAAGAAGCGGGGGCTAGAACTCCTCGATTTCAGCTAGGTTATTATCAGAACTACTATCTAGCATCAAAAACTAGGCTGGAACTCTTAAAAAACTGCCAGCAGAGCATGCTTGTAGAAATAGATCGGTGAAATAAATCTCAAAATTACAAGTTATTTTTTTTATCAATTTTTGTAAGAAGCGGGGGCTAGAACTCCTCGATTTCAGCTAAGTTACTATCAGAACTACTATCTAGCATCAAAAACTTGGCTGGAACTCTTAAAAATCTTCCAGCAGAGCATGGGTGTAGAAATAGATCGGTGAAATAAATCTCAAAATTACAAGGTAGTTTTTTTATCAACTTTTATAACAAGCAGCGGCTAGAACTCCTCGATTTCAGCTAGGTTACTATTAGAACTACTACCTAGCATCAAAAACTTGGCTGGAACTCTTAAAAATCTTCCAGCAGAGAATGGGTGTAGAAATAGATCGGTGAAATAAATCTCAAAATTACAAGTTATTTTTTTTATCAATTTTTGTAAGAAGCGGGGGCTAGAACTCCTCGATTTCAGCTAGGTTACTATCAGAACTACTACCTAGCATCAAAAACTTGCCTGGAACTCTTAAAAAACTGCCAGCAGAGCATGGGTGTAGAAATAGATCGGTGAAATAAATCACAAAATTACAAGTTAGTTTTTTTATCAAATTTTGTAAGGAGCAGGGGCTAGAACTCCTCGATTTCAGCTAGGCTATTATCAAAACTACTACCTAGCATCAAAAACTTGGCTGGAACTCTTTAAAAACTGCCAGCAGAGCATGGGTGTAGATTTATTTCACCGATCTATTTCTACACCCATGCTCTGCTGGAAGATTTTTAAGAGTTCCAGCCAAGTTTTTGATGCTAGGTAGTAGTTCTGATAGTAACCTAGCTGAAATCGAGGAGTTCTAGCCCCCGCTTCTTACAAAAATTTATAAAAAAAATAACTTTTGATTTTGAGATTTATTTCACCGATCTATTTCTACACCCATGCTCTGCTGGCAGTTTTTTAAGAGTTCCAGCCAAGTTTTTGATGCTAGGTAGTAGTTCTGATAGTTACCTAGCTAAAATCGAGGAGTTCTAGCCCCTGCTTTTTACAAAAGCTGAGAAAAAAACTAACATGTAATTTTGAGATTTATTTCACCGATCTATTTCTACAAGCATGCTCTGCTGGCAGTTTTTTAAGAGTTCCAGCCAAGTTTTTGTTGCTAGGTAGTAGTTCTGATAGTAACCTAGCTGAAATCGAGGAGTTCTAGCCCCTGCTTCTTACAAAAATTTATAAAAAAAATAACTTGTAATTTTGAGATTTATTTCACCGATCTATTTCTACAAGCATGCTCTGCTGGCAGTTTTTTAAGAGTTTCAGCCAAGTTTTTGATGCTAGGTAGTAGTTCTGATAGTAACCTAGCTGAAATCGAGGAGTTCTAGCCCCCGCTTCTTACAAAAATTGATAAAAAAAATAACTTGTAATTTTGAGATTTATTTCACCGATCTATTTCTACACCCATGCTCTGCTGGAAGATTTTTAAGAGTTCCAGCCAAGTTTTTGATGCTAGGTAGTAGTTCTAATAGTAACCTAGCTGAAATCGAGGAGTTCTAGCCGCTGCTTGTTATAAAAGTTGATAAAAAAACTACCTTGTAATTTTGAGATTTATTTCACCGATCTATTTCTACACCCATGCTCTGCTGGAAGATTTTTAAGAGTTCCAGCCAAGTTTTTGATGCTAGATAGTAGTTCTGATAGTAACTTAGCTGAAATCGAGGAGTTCTAGCCCCCGCTTCTTACAAAAATTGATAAAAAAAATAACTTGTAATTTTGAGATTTATTTCACCGATCTATTTCTACAAGCATGCTCTGCTGGCAGTTTTTTAAGAGTTCCAGCCTAGTTTTTGATGCTAGGTAGTAGTTCTGATAGTAACCTAGCTGAAATCGAGGAGTTCTAGCCCCTGCTTCTTACAAAAATTGATAAAAAAAATAACTCGTTATTTTGAGATTTATTTCACCGATGTATTTCTACACCCATGCTCTGCTGGCAGTTTTTTAAGAGTTCCAGGCAAGTTTTTGATGCTAGGTAGTAGTTCTGATAGTAACCTAGCTGAAATCGAGGAGTTCTAGCCCCCGCTTCTTACAAAAATTGATAAAAAAATAACTTGTAATTTTGAGATTTATTTCACCGATCTATTTCTACACCCATGCTCTGCTGGAAGATTTTTAAGAGTTCCAGCCAAGTTTTTGATGCTAGGTAGTAGTTCTAATAGTAACCTAGCTGAAATCGAGGATTTCTAGCCCCCGCTTCTTACAAAAATTGTAAAAAAAAATAACATTTATAATTTTGAGATTTATTTCACCGATCTATTTCTACACCCATGCTCTGCTGGCAGTTTTTTAAGAGTTTGAGCCAAGTTTTTGATGCTAGGTAGTAGTTCTGATAGTAACCTAGCTGAAATCGAGGAGTTCTAGCCCCCGCTTCTTACAAAAATTGATAAAAAAAATAACTCGTTATTTTGAGATTAATTTCACCGATGTATTTCTACACCCATGCTCTGCTGGCAGTTTTTTAAGAGTTCCAGGCAAGTTTTTGATGCTAGGTAGTAGTTCTGATAGTAACCTAGCTGAAATCGAGGAGTTCTAGCCCCCGCTTCTTACAAAAATTGATAAAAAAAATAACTTGTAATTTTGAGATTTATTTCACCGATCTATTTCTACACCCATTCTCTGCTGGAAGATTTTTAAGAGTTCCAGCCAAGTTTTTGATGCTAGGTAGTAGTTCTAATAGTAACCTAGCTGAAATCGAGGAGTTCTAGCCGCTGCTTGTTATAAAAGTTGATAAAAAAACTACCTTGTAATTTTGAGATTTATTTCACCGATCTATTTCTACACCCATGCTCTGCTGGAAGATTTTTAAGAGTTCCAGCCAAGTTTTTGATGCTAGATAGTAGTTCTGATAGTAACTTAGCTGAAATCGAGGAGTTCTAGCCCCCGCTTCTTACAAAAATTGATAAAAAAAATAACTTGTAATTTTGAGATTTATTTCACCGATCTATTTCTACAAGCATGCTCTGCTGGCAGTTTTTTAAGAGTTCCAGCCTAGTTTTTGATGCTAGGTAGTAGTTCTGATAGTAACCTAGCTGAAATCGAGGAGTTCTAGCCCCTGCTTCTTACAAAAATTGATAAAAAAAATAACTCGTTATTTTGAGATTTATTTCACCGATGTATTTCTACACCCATGCTCTGCTGGCAGTTTTTTAAGAGTTCCAGGCAAGTTTTTGATGCTAGGTAGTAGTTCTGATAGTAACCTAGCTGAAATCGAGGAGTTCTAGCCCCCGCTTCTTACAAAAATTGATAAAAAAAATAACTTGTAATTTTGAGATTTATTTCACCGATCTATTTCTACACCCATGCTCTGCTGGAAGATTTTTAAGAGTTCCAGCCAAGTTTTTGATGCTAGGTAGTAGTTCTAATAGTAACCTAGCTGAAATCGAGGAGTTCTAGCCCCCGCTTCTTACAAAAATTGTAAAAAAAAATAACATTTATAATTTTGAGATTTATTTCACCGATCTATTTCTACACCCATGCTCTGCTGGCAGTTTTTTAAGAGTTTGAGCCAAGTTTTTGATGCTAGGTAGTAGTTCTGATAGTAACCTAGCTGAAATCGAGGAGTTCTAGCCCCCGCTTCTTACAAAAATTGATAAAAAAAATAACTTGTAATTTTGAGATTTATTTCACCGATCTATTTCTACACCCTTGCTCTGCTGGAAGATTTTTAAGAGTTCCAGCCAAGTTTTTGATGCTAGATAGTAGTTCTGATAGTAACCTAGCTGAAATCGAGGAGTTCTAGCACCTGCTTCTTACAAAAATTTATAAAAAAAATAACTTTTAATTTTGAGATTTATTTCACCGATCTATTTCTACAAGCATGCTCTGCTGGCAGTTTTTTAAGAGTTCCAGCCAAGTTTTTGATGCTAGATAGTAGTTCTGATAGTAACCTAGCTGAAATCGAGGAGTTCTAGCCCCCGCTTCTTACAAAAATTGATAAAAAGAATAACTCGTTATTTTGAGATTTATTTCACCGATGTATTTCTACACCCATGCTCTGCTGGCAGTTTTTTAAGAGTTCCAGGCAAGTTTTTGATGCTAGGTAGTAGTTCTGATAGTAACCTAGCTGAAATCGAGGAGTTCTAGCCCCCGCCTCTTACAAAAATTTATAAAAAAAATAACTTGTAATTTTGAGATTTATTTCACCGATCTATTTCTACACCCATGCTCTGCTGGCAGTTTTTTAAGAGTTCCAGCCAAGTTTTTGATGCTAGGTAGTAGTTCTGATAATAACCTAGCTGAAATCGAGGAGTTCTAGCCCCCGCTTCTTACAAAAATTGATAAAAAAAATAACTTGTAATTTTGAGATTTATTTCACCGATCTATTTCTACACCCATGCTCTGCTGGAAGATTTTTAAGAGTTCCAGCCAAGTTTTAAATGCTAGGTAGTAGTTCTGATAGTAACCTAGCTGAAATCGAGGAGTTCTAGCCCCCGTTTCTTACGAAAATTTATAAAAAAAATAACTTGTAATTTTGAGATTTATTTCACCGATCTATTTCTACACCCATGCTCTGCTGGCAGTTTTTTAAGAGTTCCAGCCAAGTTTTTGATGCTAGGTAGTAGTTCTGATAGTTACCTAGCTAAAATCGAGGAGTTCTAGCCCCTGCTTTTTACAAAAGCTGAGAAAAAAACTAACTTGTAATTTTGAGATTTATTTCACCGATCTATTTCTACAAGCATGCTCTGCTGGCAGTTTTTTAAGAGTTCCAGCCAAGTTTTTGATGCTAGGTAGTAGTTCTGATAGTAACCTAGCTGAAATCGAGGAGTTCTAGCCCCTGCTTCTTACAAAAATTTATAAAAAAAATAACTTTTAATTTTGAGATTTATTTCACCGATCTATTTCTACAAGCATGCTCTGCTGGCAGTTTTTTAAGAGTTCCAGCCAAGTTTTTGATGCTAGATAGTAGTTCTGATAGTAACCTAGCTGAAATCGAGGAGTTCTAGCCCCCGCTTCTTACAAAAATTGATAAAAAAAATAACTCGTTATTTTGAGATTAATTTCACCGATGTATTTCTACACCCATGCTCTGCTGGCAGTTTTTTAAGAGTTCCAGGCAAGTTTTTGATGCTAGGTAGTAGTTCTGATAGTAACCTAGCTGAAATCGAGGAGTTCTAGCCCCCGCTTCTTACAAAAATTGATAAAAAAAATAACTTGTAATTTTGAGATTTATTTCACCGATCTATTTCTACACCCATTCTCTGCTGGAAGATTTTTAAGAGTTCCAGCCAAGTTTTTGATGCTAGGTAGTAGTTCTAATAGTAACCTAGCTGAAATCGAGGAGTTCTAGCCCCCGCTTCTTACAAAAATTGATAAAAAAAATAACATTTATAATTTTGAGATTTATTTCACCGATCTATTTCTACACCCATGCTCTGCTGGAAGATTTTTAAGAGTTCCAGCCAAGTTTTTGATGCTAGATAGTAGTTCTGATAGTAACTTAGCTGAAATCGAGGAGTTCTAGCCCCCGCTTCTTACAAAAATTGATAAAAAAAATAACTTGTAATTTTGAGATTTATTTCACCGATCTATTTCTACAAGCATGCTCTGCTGGCAGTTTTTTAAGAGTTCCAGCCTAGTTTTTGATGCTAGGTAGTAGTTCTGATAGTAACCTAGCTGAAATCGAGGAGTTCTAGCCCCTGCTTCTTACAAAAATTGATAAAAAAAATAACTCGTTATTTTGAGATTTATTTCACCGATGTATTTCTACACCCATGCTCTGCTGGCAGTTTTTTAAGAGTTCCAGGCAAGTTTTTGATGCTAGGTAGTAGTTCTGATAGTAACCTAGCTGAAATCGAGGAGTTCTAGCCCCCGCTTCTTACAAAAATTGATAAAAAAAATAACTCGTTATTTTGAGATTAATTTCACCGATGTATTTCTACACCCATGCTCTGCTGGCAGTTTTTTAAGAGTTCCAGCCAAGTTTTTGATGCTAGATAGTAGTTCTGATAATAACCTAGCTGAAATCGAGGAGTTCTAGCCCCCGCTTCTTACAAAAATTGATAAAAAAAATAACTCGTTATTTTGAGATTAATTTCACCGATGTATTTCTACACCCATGCTCTGCTGGCAGTTTTTTAAGAGTTCCAGGCAAGTTTTTGATGCTAGGTAGTAGTTCTGATAGTAACCTAGCTGAAATCGAGGAGTTCTAGCCCCCGCTTCTTACAAAAATTGATAAAAAAAATAACTTGTAATTTTGAGATTTATTTCACCGATCTATTTCTACACCCATTCTCTGCTGGAAGATTTTTAAGAGTTCCAGCCAAGTTTTTGATGCTAGGTAGTAGTTCTAATAGTAACCTAGCTGAAATCGAGGAGTTCTAGCCCCCGCTTCTTACAAAAATTGATAAAAAAAATTACATTTATAATTTTGAGATTTATTTCACCGATCTATTTCTACACCCATGCTCTGCTGGCAGTTTTTTAAGAGTTTGAGCCAAGTTTTTGATGCTAGGTAGTAGTTCTGATAGTAACCTAGCTGAAATCGAGGAGTTCTAGCCCCCGCTTCTTACAAAAATTGATAAAAAAAATAACTTGTAATTTTGAGATTTATTTCACCGATCTATTTCTACACCCATGCTCTGCTGGAAGATTTTTAAGAGTTCCAGCCAAGTTTTTGATGCTAGGTAGTAGTTCTAATAGTAACCTAGCTGAAATCGAGGAGTTCTAGCCGCTGCTTGTTATAAAAGTTGATAAAAAAACTACCTTGTAATTTTGAGATTTATTTCACCGATCTATTTCTACACCCATGCTCTGCTGGAAGATTTTTAAGAGTTCCAGCCAAGTTTTTGATGCTAGATAGTAGTTCTGATAGTAACTTAGCTGAAATCGAGGAGTTCTAGCCCCCGCTTCTTACAAAAATTGATAAAAAAAATAACTTGTAATTTTGAGATTTATTTCACCGATCTATTTCTACAAGCATGCTCTGCTGGCAGTTTTTTAAGAGTTCCAGCCGAGTTTTTGATGCTAGGTAGTAGTTCTGATAGTAACCTAGCTGAAATCGAGGAGTTCTAGCCCCTGCTTCTTACAAAAATTTATAAAAAAAATAACTTTTAATTTTGAGATTTATTTCACCGATCTATTTCTACAAGCATGCTCTGCTGGCAGTTTTTTAAGAGTTCCAGCCGAGTTTTTGATACTAGGTAGTAGTTCTGATAGTTACCTAGCTGAAATCGAGGAGTTCTAGCCCCTGCTCTTTACACAAATTGATAAAAAAAATAACGTGTAATTTTGAAATTTATTTCACCGATCTATTTCTACACCCATGCTCTGCTGGAAGATTTTTAAGAGTTCCAGCCAAGTTTTTGATGCTAGGTAGTAGTTCTGATAGTAACCTAGCTGAAATCGAGGAGTTCTAGCCCCCGCTTCTTACAAAAATTGATAAAAAAAATAACTTGTAATTTTGAGATTTATTTCACCGATCTATTTCTACAAGCATGCTCTGCTGGCAGTTTTTTAAGAGTTCCAGCCAAGTTTTTGATGCTAGGTAGTAGTTCTGATAGTAACCTAGCTGAAATCGAGGAGTTCTAGCCCCTGCTTCTTACAAAAATTTATAAAAAAAATAACTTTTAATTTTGAGATTTATTTCACCGATCTATTTCTACAAGCATGCTCTGCTGGCAGTTTTTTAAGAGTTCCAGCCGAGTTTTTGATACTAGGTAGTAGTTCTGATAGTTACCTAGCTGAAATCGAGGAGTTCTAGCCCCTGCTCTTTACACAAATTGATAAAAAAAATAACGTGTAATTTTGAGATTTATTTCACCGATCTATTTCTACACCCATGCTCTGCTGGAAGATTTTTAAGAGTTCCAGCCAAGTTTTTGATGCTAGGTAGTAGTTCTGATAGTAACCTAGCTGAAATCGAGGAGTTCTAGCCCCTGCTTCTTATAAAAGTTGATAAAAAAACTAACTTGTAATTTTGAGATTTATTTCACCGATCTATTTGTACACCCATGCTCTGCTGGAAGATTTTTAAGAGTTCCAGCCAAGTTTTTGATGCTAGGTAGTAGTTCTAATAGTAACCTAGCTGAAATCGAGGAGTTCTAGCCCCAGCTTCTTATAAAAGTTGATAAAAAAACTAACTTGTAATTTTGAGATTTATTTCACCGATCTATTTCTATACCCATGCTCTGCTGGCAGTTTTTTAAGAGTTCCAGCCAAGTTTTTGATGCTAGATAGTAGTTCTGATAGTAACCTAGCTGAAATCGAGGAGTTCTAGCCCCCGCTTCTTACAAAAATTGATAAAAAAAATAACTTGTAATTTTGAGATTTATTTCACCGATCTATTTCTACACCCATTCTCTGCTGGAAGATTTTTAAGAGTTCCAGCCAAGTTTTTGATGCTAGGTAGTAGTTCTAATAGTAACCTAGCTGAAATCGAGGAGTTCTAGCCGCTGCTTGTTATAAAAGTTGATAAAAAAACTACCTTGTAATTTTGAGATTTATTTCACCGATCTATTTCTACACCCATGCTCTGCTGGAAGATTTTTAAGAGTTCCAGCCAAGTTTTTGATGCTAGATAGTAGTTCTGATAGTAACTTAGCTGAAATCGAGGAGTTCTAGCCCCCGCTTCTTACAAAAATTGATAAAAAAAATAACTTGTAATTTTGAGATTTATTTCACCGATCTATTTCTACAAGCATGCTCTGCTGGCAGTTTTTTAAGAGTTCCAGCCTAGTTTTTGATGCTAGGTAGTAGTTCTGATAGTAACCTAGCTGAAATCGAGGAGTTCTAGCCCCTGCTTCTTACAAAAATTGATAAAAAAAATAACTCGTTATTTTGAGATTTATTTCACCGATGTATTTCTACACCCATGCTCTGCTGGCAGTTTTTTAAGAGTTCCAGGCAAGTTTTTGATGCTAGGTAGTAGTTCTGATAGTAACCTAGCTGAAATCGAGGAGTTCTAGCCCCCGCTTCTTACAAAAATTGATAAAAAAAATAACTTGTAATTTTGAGATTTATTTCACCGATCTATTTCTACACCCATGCTCTGCTGGAAGATTTTTAAGAGTTCCAGCCAAGTTTTTGATGCTAGGTAGTAGTTCTAATAGTAACCTAGCTGAAATCGAGGAGTTCTAGCCCCCGCTTCTTACAAAAATTGTAAAAAAAAATAACATTTATAATTTTGAGATTTATTTCACCGATCTATTTCTACACCCATGCTCTGCTGGCAGTTTTTTAAGAGTTTGAGCCAAGTTTTTGATGCTAGGTAGTAGTTCTGATAGTAACCTAGCTGAAATCGAGGAGTTCTAGCCCCCGCTTCTTACAAAAATTGATAAAAAAAATAACTTGTAATTTTGAGATTTATTTCACCGATCTATTTCTACACCCATGCTCTGCTGGAAGATTTTTAAGAGTTCCAGCCAAGTTTTTGATGCTAGATAGTAGTTCTGATAGTAACCTAGCTGAAATCGAGGAGTTCTAGCACCTGCTTCTTACAAAAATTTATAAAAAAAATAACTTTTAATTTTGAGATTTATTTCACCGATCTATTTCTACAAGCATGCTCTGCTGGCAGTTTTTTAAGAGTTCCAGCCAAGTTTTTGATGCTAGATAGTAGTTCTGATAGTAACCTAGCTGAAATCGAGGAGTTCTAGCCCCCGCTTCTTACAAAAATTGATAAAAAGAATAACTCGTTATTTTGAGATTTATTTCACCGATGTATTTCTACACCCATGCTCTGCTGGCAGTTTTTTAAGAGTTCCAGGCAAGTTTTTGATGCTAGGTAGTAGTTCTGATAGTAACCTAGCTGAAATCGAGGAGTTCTAGCCCCCGCCTCTTACAAAAATTTATAAAAAAAATAACTTGTAATTTTGAGATTTATTTCACCGATCTATTTCTACACCCATGCTCTGCTGGCAGTTTTTTAAGAGTTCCAGCCAAGTTTTTGATGCTAGGTAGTAGTTCTGATAATAACCTAGCTGAAATCGAGGAGTTCTAGCCCCCGCTTCTTACAAAAATTGATAAAAAAAATAACTTGTAATTTTGAGATTTATTTCACCGATCTATTTCTACACCCATGCTCTGCTGGAAGATTTTTAAGAGTTCCAGCCAAGTTTTAAATGCTAGGTAGTAGTTCTGATAGTAACCTAGCTGAAATCGAGGAGTTCTAGCCCCCGTTTCTTACGAAAATTTATAAAAAAAATAACTTGTAATTTTGAGATTTATTTCACCGATCTATTTCTACACCCATGCTCTGCTGGCAGTTTTTTAAGAGTTCCAGCCAAGTTTTTGATGCTAGGTAGTAGTTCTGATAGTTACCTAGCTAAAATCGAGGAGTTCTAGCCCCTGCTTTTTACAAAAGCTGAGAAAAAAACTAACTTGTAATTTTGAGATTTATTTCACCGATCTATTTCTACAAGCATGCTCTGCTGGCAGTTTTTTAAGAGTTCCAGCCAAGTTTTTGATGCTAGGTAGTAGTTCTGATAGTAACCTAGCTGAAATCGAGGAGTTCTAGCCCCTGCTTCTTACAAAAATTTATAAAAAAAATAACTTTTAATTTTGAGATTTATTTCACCGATCTATTTCTACAAGCATGCTCTGCTGGCAGTTTTTTAAGAGTTCCAGCCAAGTTTTTGATGCTAGATAGTAGTTCTGATAATAACCTAGCTGAAATCGAGGAGTTCTAGCCCCCGCTTCTTACAAAAATTGATAAAAAAAATAACTCGTTATTTTGAGATTAATTTCACCGATGTATTTCTACACCCATGCTCTGCTGGCAGTTTTTTAAGAGTTCCAGGCAAGTTTTTGATGCTAGGTAGTAGTTCTGATAGTAACCTAGCTGAAATCGAGGAGTTCTAGCCCCCGCTTCTTACAAAAATTGATAAAAAAAATAACTTGTAATTTTGAGATTTATTTCACCGATCTATTTCTACACCCATTCTCTGCTGGAAGATTTTTAAGAGTTCCAGCCAAGTTTTTGATGCTAGGTAGTAGTTCTAATAGTAACCTAGCTGAAATCGAGGAGTTCTAGCCCCCGCTTCTTACAAAAATTGATAAAAAAAATAACATTTATAATTTTGAGATTTATTTCACCGATCTATTTCTACACCCATGCTCTGCTGGCAGTTTTTTAAGAGTTTGAGCCAAGTTTTTGATGCTAGGTAGTAGTTCTGATAGTAACCTAGCTGAAATCGAGGAGTTCTAGCCCCCGCTTCTTACAAAAATTGATAAAAAAAATAACTTGTAATTTTGAGATTTATTTCACCGATCTATTTCTACACCCATGCTCTGCTGGAAGATTTTTAAGAGTTCCAGCCAAGTTTTTGATGCTAGGTAGTAGTTCTAATAGTAACCTAGCTGAAATCGAGGAGTTCTAGCCCCTGCTTCTTACAAAAATTTATAAAAAAAATAACTTTTAATTTTGAGATTTATTTCACCGATCTATTTCTACAAGCATGCTCTGCTGGCAGTTTTTTAAGAGTTCCAGCCAAGTTTTTGATGCTAGATAGTAGTTCTGATAATAACCTAGCTGAAATCGAGGAGTTCTAGCCCCCGCTTCTTACAAAAATTGATAAAAAAAATAACTCGTTATTTTGAGATTAATTTCACCGATGTATTTCTACACCCATGCTCTGCTGGCAGTTTTTTAAGAGTTCCAGGCAAGTTTTTGATGCTAGGTAGTAGTTCTGATAGTAACCTAGCTGAAATCGAGGAGTTCTAGCCCCCGCTTCTTACAAAAATTGATAAAAAAAATAACTTGTAATTTTGAGATTTATTTCACCGATCTATTTCTACACCCATTCTCTGCTGGAAGATTTTTAAGAGTTCCAGCCAAGTTTTTGATGCTAGGTAGTAGTTCTAATAGTAACCTAGCTGAAATCGAGGAGTTCTAGCCCCCGCTTCTTACAAAAATTGATAAAAAAAATAACATTTATAATTTTGAGATTTATTTCACCGATCTATTTCTACACCCATGCTCTGCTGGCAGTTTTTTAAGAGTTTGAGCCAAGTTTTTGATGCTAGGTAGTAGTTCTGATAGTAACCTAGCTGAAATCGAGGAGTTCTAGCCCCCGCTTCTTACAAAAATTGATAAAAAAAATAACTTGTAATTTTGAGATTTATTTCACCGATCTATTTCTACACCCATGCTCTGCTGGAAGATTTTTAAGAGTTCCAGCCAAGTTTTTGATGCTAGGTAGTAGTTCTGATAGTAACCTAGCTGAAATCGAGGAGTTCTAGCCCCCGCTTCTTACAAAAATTGATAAAAAAAATAACTTGTAATTTTGAGATTTATTTCACCGATCTATTTCTACACCCATTCTCTGCTGGAAGATTTTTAAGAGTTCCAGCCAAGTTTTTGATGCTAGGTAGTAGTTCTAATAGTAACCTAGCTGAAATCGAGGAGTTCTAGCCGCTGCTTGTTATAAAAGTTGATAAAAAAACTACCTTGTAATTTTGAGATTTATTTCACCGATCTATTTCTACACCCATGCTCTGCTGGAAGATTTTTAAGAGTTCCAGCCAAGTTTTTGATGCTAGATAGTAGTTCTGATAGTAACTTAGCTGAAATCGAGGAGTTCTAGCCCCCGCTTCTTACAAAAATTGATAAAAAAAATAACTTGTAATTTTGAGATTTATTTCACCGATCTATTTCTACAAGCATGCTCTGCTGGCAGTTTTTTAAGAGTTCCAGCCTAGTTTTTGATGCTAGGTAGTAGTTCTGATAGTAACCTAGCTGAAATCGAGGAGTTCTAGCCCCTGCTTCTTACAAAAATTGATAAAAAAAATAACTCGTTATTTTGAGATTTATTTCACCGATGTATTTCTACACCCATGCTCTGCTGGCAGTTTTTTAAGAGTTCCAGGCAAGTTTTTGATGCTAGGTAGTAGTTCTGATAGTAACCTAGCTGAAATCGAGGAGTTCTAGCCCCCGCTTCTTACAAAAATTGATAAAAAAAATAACTTGTAATTTTGAGATTTATTTCACCGATCTATTTCTACACCCATGCTCTGCTGGAAGATTTTTAAGAGTTCCAGCCAAGTTTTTGATGCTAGGTAGTAGTTCTAATAGTAACCTAGCTGAAATCGAGGAGTTCTAGCCCCCGCTTCTTACAAAAATTGTAAAAAAAAATAACATTTATAATTTTGAGATTTATTTCACCGATCTATTTCTACACCCATGCTCTGCTGGCAGTTTTTTAAGAGTTTGAGCCAAGTTTTTGATGCTAGGTAGTAGTTCTGATAGTAACCTAGCTGAAATCGAGGAGTTCTAGCCCCCGCTTCTTACAAAAATTGATAAAAAAAATAACTTGTAATTTTGAGATTTATTTCACCGATCTATTTCTACACCCTTGCTCTGCTGGAAGATTTTTAAGAGTTCCAGCCAAGTTTTTGATGCTAGATAGTAGTTCTGATAGTAACCTAGCTGAAATCGAGGAGTTCTAGCACCTGCTTCTTACAAAAATTTATAAAAAAAATAACTTTTAATTTTGAGATTTATTTCACCGATCTATTTCTACAAGCATGCTCTGCTGGCAGTTTTTTAAGAGTTCCAGCCAAGTTTTTGATGCTAGATAGTAGTTCTGATAGTAACCTAGCTGAAATCGAGGAGTTCTAGCCCCCGCTTCTTACAAAAATTGATAAAAAGAATAACTCGTTATTTTGAGATTTATTTCACCGATGTATTTCTACACCCATGCTCTGCTGGCAGTTTTTTAAGAGTTCCAGGCAAGTTTTTGATGCTAGGTAGTAGTTCTGATAGTAACCTAGCTGAAATCGAGGAGTTCTAGCCCCCGCCTCTTACAAAAATTTATAAAAAAAATAACTTGTAATTTTGAGATTTATTTCACCGATCTATTTCTACACCCATGCTCTGCTGGCAGTTTTTTAAGAGTTCCAGCCAAGTTTTTGATGCTAGGTAGTAGTTCTGATAGTAACCTAGCTGAAATCGAGGAGTTCTAGCCCCCGCTTCTTACAAAAATTGATAAAAAAAATAACTTGTAATTTTGAGATTTATTTCCGATCTATTTCTACAAGCATGCTCTGCTGGCAGTTTTTTAAGAGTTCCAGCCGAGTTTTTGATACTAAGTAGTAGTTCTGATAGTTACCTAGCTGAAATCGAGGAGTTCTAGCCCCTGCTCTTTACACAAATTGATAAAAAAAATAACGTGTAATTTTGAAATTTATTTCACCGATCTATTTCTACACCCATGCTCTGCTGGCAGTTTTTTAAGAGTTCCAGCCAAGTTTGTGATGCTAGGTAGTAGTTCTAATATTAACCTAGCTGAAATCGAAGAGTTCTAGCCCCTGCTTCTTACAAAAAATTATAAAAAAACGAACTTGTAATTTTGAGATTTATTCTACAATTATATCTATTTCTACAACCATGCTCTGCTGGCAGTTACTTGAAAGTTCCAGCCAGGTTTTGGACTCCAGGTTGTAGTTCTTATATTATCCTAGCAGGTATCGAAGAGTTATAATGTGATTTTGTGATTCTTATTTCTTGCACAAAATATGCTATCATACTTCTATGCTCTGCTGATGCTATTGTATGAGTTCCAGGCAGGTTTTTTGCTTTAAGTTAGAGTTTTGCTATTTGTCTACGGGATTCTGAGAAGTTTCAGCCTGTGAAAGTAATTGATGTCATTGAAAAAAGAAGAGATATTTTATTTTGGCATTTTTTTCATAAATTTTTTGCAGGCTGAAAGTTACAGAACTATTCTTAAAAAGTTTCAGGAACTATGAAACTCAGTAGTAGGTGTAAGAAAAACCATTTGGTTTTTGATTTTTTGCAAAATGATCTGCTACGGGAAGTTGGCAGATCATTATTTCAATTGATATTTTTTCAGGAATTTGGGCAGAACTATTCCTGAAAGTTATCAGGAACTATAGAACTCACCTGCATGCGAACAGAACTCACTTTTATTTTTGATCTGCTGGAAAATGTTCTGCTAACTTCACTGACATTGTTTAATCTGTGTATTTTGATCAGTATCAGTTCTTGTATATTATAATTTACAGAATAAATTAAAATCTAAGTACCTAAATATTTTTTATAACACTTCGAAACGTAATCTGTTTTCAATTTGGCTGTCTTTAGAAGTACTTAGTATGGGTAGGGACATTTTGGCTAATAACTAGCACCACTAGCAGACTGATAAAATAAACTAGCAGGCTTCCTCATGTCATAAACTATTCCGTAGCCACTCCATTGAGATTCGATTCTTAAAGTAGACTTGATCCCTAGGTGAGATAGTGGCCAAATGCTAGCTTATCAAGTATTAAAAAAAAACCTTCAACACTTTTCAGGAGGTGATCGACTGCGCCGGCCTCGGCAACAGTGGCTGCGCCGGCGGCGATATCTGCTTGCTCCTAGACTGGCTGTACCTAACCAACACGCCCGTGCAGCCGGAGCAGCAGTACCCACTCCAGCTCTTAGACGGCGTCTGCAAAACGAACAAGAACGCTACTGGCGTGCGAGTCAGCACCTTTACTTGCGATGAGTGAGTCAACGGCGGTCGCCGAAACGTTTTTATACTTTATATAAGAGTGACGTAAACCTGCGCTTAGGTCACGCTTTTCCGTAAGTTAAGTAGCATATTATTGCACGGCGTGAAGTTAGCGATCGAATGCAGCGAGCGTACTAAACCAAAGCTAAGTAGTCCATTTTTACACCACCGCACTGCGAAAATTGATTCTCAATTTGTCTAGGTTTTTGAATAAAGTCTATCTATACCATCTATACTGTCTGCATGAACTGGAAATGACAATGAAATATTAACTTACTATTTGTATAGCTTTTCAAAAAATCCCTGTTTTAATCCCTCGGAAAAACGAAATCATGTTAATTTTATACAAGCGCAAGGAAGAAACTAGTTTGTCTAAACTAGTTCGAGTTAGTATTTAAAAAAAATCGAGATAGCGGTATTTTGAGATAGACTAACGGGCAGACACGAAGCCAGTTTTGAATTTGAATACTAGCTTTCAAGGCTTGTGACCTACAGTAGTTTTTAATGTAGTCATTTAATGTTGACCTTAGTATATTTTTTTTGTCTGTACCGATCTTCCTTATATCCCTATTAGCATATTCCAAGCTAGCAACTAAACGTGGCTTCACCCGGGTATTTCTTTTTCTTCGCGTGTAATAAAATACACTGAACCTACCGAAAATAAATCTTTGCGATGCAAAGTTTTATTAATGTCTATTTTCTACGGGGTTAATTATGTCAATCATAGAAGATAATTATGGGTCTGGTTTGTGTGCGATGTGTATGTGAAATTTAAATATACTTATCTGTAAACGGTACCCACGATACAGGAGCAATCCTAGTGTGGGGATACGTTTTTAATAAAATAAATAAATGAAAATTAATACATCTAACGAAATCTACTCTCTAACAGAAACATTGATCCGCCTATTGTACTTGTTACCTTTGTTATTTTTCTGTATGGTGTTTCCTTTTGGTGTACAATTCATAGTATTCCATTGTATTGTACATCTTAGTGTTAAATTTAATTGAAATCGGATTCAATATCTTCTGCAGTCTGTTACCTGCCTACGTAATTATCACTCGCATTTCAGTGATGGAAATCGTTGTGAGCAAACCTCGGCCCCAGAAATGGAGGTTCTAATACATCGATACGGACTGGGCCCCCGTTGTGGATTATGGCCTTATCCTTGTGAGGGCAGACCCTGGAGGGATAGGGATGATGATGATGATGATGACGATGACGATGACGATGACGATGATGATGATGATAATCTTGGTTGCAGTTTCGTGGGGACTGAGGAGAAGATATTGGAGGCGCTCGCGACGCACGGCCCCGTGACCGTGGCTGTGAACGCGCTGACTTGGCAGAACTACCTCGGAGGGGTCATACAGTTCCACTGCAGGTGCGTGGGCTCAGGTTATTTATGAGCGAGGTCACTAATGTATCGAGGGATGAATTCCAATTAATTGGACGCATCAGAGTTTGATCCCATCTTTATATAACTTCAACAATTTTGTTGATTTAAAAATTTTGGATAAGAAAATATTTTCAATACGCGTTTATTTCAATGCTATTATAACCAGTTTTAGTTAACATTGTTATGGTCTTAATTATTTTGCTAGATATACCTATTAGATAAAAGAAAACATTATTTAAAATCCTCTTGTAATATTTTTTTTTTCTACTGGCATTTCCTTTGAGTCCTGGCTGCTAAATACGTTTGGCGAAAAAGAAATGCAAAGCTCTGTTGAGGCCTTCCTTGTCGGCACGTTTTTTTCGCAGTACTCAATCATTTGGGTAGTACATCCATGGATAAACTATAAAAAGTGACCTACAATAGTTGTACGTTAAATCCGCAGCGGGGCAGCGCTCGACCTCAACCACGCGGTGCAACTAGTCGGCTACGACCTAACGGCGGACGTCCCCTACTACATCGTCAAGAACTCGTGGGGGAGTGAGTTCGGGAACGCGGGGTACCTCATGCTAGCGGTCGGCGGGAACGTGTGCGGGCTGGCCAACGAGGTCGCCACCGTCGACGTGCTCTAAGTTCGGAGCCGCGGAAGAGAGAAGTGGAAGTGGGAAGTGGGTGGGGCGCGCTGGTGAAACATATGACTCGTAGCGCAAAACCAACGCCAGTTTTGCCATACATACTATGTCACGCTCTACATCTGCCACACATTTTTTAAAGTCCTTATGAGCCAATTAAAATGAAGCGTATCGGTTAACACAGGCACATTTTGAAACGGCAGTTCGACTTATAAACTTTTATTGGCATAGTAACTCTCAATAATAGTTTGAGTCCGATACAAATGTCGAGTTAAGTCACTTCCACTTTTGTGTATGTTCCGTGGTCAGAGTCAACCAAAGTGACGTTACGAGACGCTGGCTTTAGCAACGTGGATCTGACCATGATACAAAAAAACAATGCATTAAACTCCAAGACGATGAAGTGTGTCCCTTTGTAGTTATTTTATTCTGTTTTTTTTTCTGTTTTTGTTGTTACAGCGGCAACAGAAATACATTATCTGTGAAAATGTCAACTGTCCAACTATCTTGGTTAATGAGTAACAGCCTGGTGACAGACGGACAGACAGACAGCGGTGCCTTAGTAATCCCGTTTTACCCTTTAAGTACGGAACCCTAAAAAGTTACTTCCGTACGTCACGTTACTTAAGTGGGTGCTCGGACTTTTTCTAACGTAACTTTTCCCTAGTTCTACTAAAAAGTGCGAATAACTTAGCAGAGATTTGCGCTTTACTAAAACGAATACAAAAAAATACTCAAAGTAATACACAAAAATATATCATAAGTACAAAAACAAAAGAATTGAATTTGTATTTAAGTACAAACATACACAAAGTAATACACGAAAATACTCAAAGATATACAAATAAACACTTTTATGACACTCTAAATAAGCGTGTTTACTAAAAGACTGCAAAAGTGCCACATTTAATATCACATAAATGAGATTAAACTTCGTTTGATGTTATTCTTGCCAACAAATGATTTTATAATATACAAGTAGGTATACAATAATATAGAAAATAGATTTACACAATTAAATAGTCTAACTAAACATAAAAAGATGGATGGCTCCTCGCAATACACGAAAGTGAATCAATAGAAGAAGGAGGCGGTAGCATTTGTGTGATAGTCAGAGAATATGTATATCATGCGACACAAATATCTACATTAAGAAGGATAATGCACGAATAAAAAGAAATATTACCCACTGCAAAATATACGAGAAAGTAATTATCGTGCGTGACGTCATCTCTGCTAGAGAAGTAATCGAAAATCGTTTGGCAACTTGTGTGCAAGGTAATCTACGGTGATTCACTTTTGTATTAGGCGTTGAGCCGCCCATTTTTAGGATTATGCATATTTTTGATAGCCTAACGGCCGAAATTAATAATCAATCCAATCCAAATTTTGCTATCAGGGATTGATATCACAATCCATTTTTAGGGTCAAACGTGCCAATAACCGATCCGTGGATTGGTTTATGAAGGCACGCAGATTGAAAACCGATCGAACGATAGGCAGCAATCCAAGATCGATTTCAATTTTGGATAGGAGATAGAATATTAATTTCGGCTGATAGTGGATATTATGTAGTGTAATAAACCCATAGACTATTATTGGCAGCAATTAGCGTCGAGTAATAATCGGAATCAGAATACAAAACTCGTTAAATTATTACGCAATCTAACGGATAGGCAAGACAATATGGTAAGATTGAAAATATCGTAGCTCTGAATCGTTCATTAAACATTTTATGTTGTGTTATAAATATCCTCATTTATTTTCTTCCGATACCGAGTGTATAATTCTATAAGTGATGCATTTGTACCACATTTATTTATATTATTTATGTTATGAGAATAATTATGTGATATTCATCAGTAATTTTTTTTTTACATAATGTTATGTGTATTTGTCAAGATTATTTTGTATCCATTTGTTTTTCTATTTCGATTAATATTGCCCTGTTATCAGATATGAGCAGCTCCGTCCATTATTGTGCATTGGTAATCCACATTGTGTACAAAATGTATATTGTAATAAAAAATATGCCTATTAACTAGCTAAAAATGGGTCTAATTCGCGCACAAACAAATATCAAAATATATAATTTTGACATACCTCGACTTGATATACCTTGTTTGTGCGCGAATTAGACCCGTGTTTAGCTAGTTAAATTATGTTTCCTGTCGCGAAAGTTTAAGAAAAAATATGCCGTCCTCACGGTTTATATATTGTTATATTCCTAAGCAATAAATAAGTAGTAAGAACCTAGGTGTTGATACGTAAGTTAAGCAAGATTTTATACACTATATTGTATTGAAAAAGGTTTATAATTGTTATATTTAGTGCTCGCACTTGTTACTGTTTGGTTTTGGGTGGCAAAATGATAAGACAGTTGTACTTTAGACTGGATTTTCCGAATACCGAATAATCTGTGTGCCTAGTGTGAGTTTTGCCAATTTCTGTACGAGCTCGATCCGGTTAGCGTAAACTTGTTGTATGGAATAAGAGCAGCGCCATATAGTGTCAGCCAGTCAGTCACTAGATGGCGCTGCTCTTATTCCATACAATTTCAAGTTAACGCTGACCGGATCGAGCTCGTACAGAAATTGGCAAAACTCACACTAGGCACACTGGTAGGCGAGTCAGTTCGATTACTCACTTATCCAACGATTCGTTCGATACAATTTCAATTCGCCCGCCAATTTGAGAACACATCTTCATATAATTCATTATTTATACAAGGTGTAACAGCAAGGTGTAGTAATACTGAAACTATGCATACACATACTTATTTCGAAGTAGTCTGGAGGTATTTTAAATCAGTAAGTAGTCACGGTAAAGAATTAAGACACGTCAAAGTTTACTGCAAAACTAACCATCGTTCAACCCTAGTTATCAGCTGGGCAATGTCAGTGAACTTGACGCAAAGACTAACATGTGATCCGCCGTCAAATCGGTCAGTAAGAATTCGTAAATGTACTAAGGGTTCCGTTTGTTTTGTTTTTTACCAATTTGTACCTACCCGGACAGATGCAACCTGACAAAAGTATTTCTTGGCGGCTGAGTGATATCTGCTCCGTGTAATGTACCTACCTAAATTCTATTCTAAGGCGGTAAGTATCTGAAATGAATTTTAGAGGCTTTCAACTTTGTTACAATACTGAACCCTAAAATATTGTCGGCAAATTCAAAGAGCGCGGCGCACTTTGCGGCAGAAATAATTCAATGCCAGTGACCCGCGTAACGTGACGTCATCCGTATCATGTTAGGGTTGTAATATTTAGTTATTTTGTCAATTTGAGTGAAAAAATCGATTATCGATTTCAGGTTTTAGTACCCTGGAAAATGATTCATCACCAGGTACACATACCCACATTTCAATATTACTACACCTTGCCGATACACCTTGTATACCTACCTACCTATGTGTTTGAATTATGTATTATTTTCTCGAATATTAAAATATGTATATAGGCGTATACATGCATAATCAAATAGTATTCCTTTTCAAGTGTAGTTGTAAATCAGTGAATGTCGAAGTCTCATATAACATGAACAAGTACAAATTGTGCGCTAGCGTAAATGTGCCTTTATGTAGTAAGGAATAAGGAATATAAATAGTTTTTATAAATATATTTTAAAAATGTTTTATTTAATTCACTATTAGTATGTTTGTTTTAACTCATTATGAACATTGCAGTTTGAAAATAACACTGCAAGCCAAAAGATGATAATTGCAATAGCTTACGCGGAAAGGCGCAAGCTCAAGAATAAATAAATGAATTATATTTGAATGTTGTTTGTCGTATAAGGCTGTGCTAGCCTCTAGTGTCAGAGTTTATCAGGCTGCCCAAGAGCCTCTGACTTGGCTTAACAATCGAAAACAACTGGGACCAAAGGCTAACGTGCGCTCCGAAGCACGGAGTGATGGAAAATAGGGCATAACATATTGGCGCGGGGCCGAGGATCGAACCCGGTATCGTTAGATTCTCAAGCGCACGAGTCACCGCTCGGCCACCGCCACTATAACTAAGTATATTTAAAATTTAAACATCACCTCATTTAAGGAAAATCAATATTGTTATTAGTTTTCCTCTTTTCGGCTGTACGCGTATTATTAGTTTCATAATAATCGAAATTATTAATTTATTACGTTTGCCCTCCTGCATAGGAGAGGACATAAAGTACGCACACAACACGTTTCTGTTTGAAAAAACTGGTAAGTAGAACTTTACATAATAATAATTAGTATTCATTTAGATTATTTACAAAGATGTATGTGTAAGATATGTGTATATTGTATCCAATAATTATATAAAAGCTAGGCGGTAACGTAACCGACCTACCTAATAATGAACACGGCATACCGATGAATGAATCAGAATATTCCTATTATTGGTGTTATTGATTTTATTCTCTATTTTCACTACAAGATATTCTCAGATTTCGTAATATTCATGCCGTTTTGTAAAGGGCAAATTCATCTATACTACATTTTTGTGCAACTACCTACAGATGCACTTCACGACTGGACTGAAACGCTGATGCAGAAGACACGATGGGCAGAGAATTCGTAAAGTTAATGATGAGCTCGGAAGTGCTAGGGCACAAGGCAATACTGACAGCGGTGTCATTTGCCATCTTGCTATACACGGCGCAGATAATCGCGTCGCTGACAGAGACCTTGCAGCTGAGGCACCACGTTTTAGAAGTGAGACAAGCAGAGGCTTTGGAAGTCACAGTGCGACCCGCCGCGATGTACATAGCTCATCTGGCTAGATTTGGGAAGCATTACGACAATGTGGAAGTCGGAAAGAGGTTTAACATCTTTAAGGTGAGTTTATTTTAGCGTATTCGTAAGGTTTTAAATGGCCTTGTGCCGAATTACCATAGTCTGCGTCTTGCAGTCGCTCTCACAAGTATAAGAGAACCGACCCATTAATTCAATTTATTAGCAGTGATATATTTATTTATGTAGGTATTGTTTACCTTATATTTATTGACGTTGTCTGTTATCGAATCAGAATTTCCTTTGGAATTACCTTAACCATTGCATTATAAATAATATATAATATACTAGCAGACACGGCCACGCGTTGCTGTGGCTAAGGTTTTTGTTATTGCGATTATAAATTGAGATGTAAGCTATCCTATCTTTCAAGTTAGACCAAACTGCACACGGTGTGCAGATTTGATTAAAATCGGATAATTAGTTTAAGAGTCCATCGCGGACAAACAACGTCGGCTGGTCGACGCCGCTGGTGACAAGAGGGCTGGCTCTTATCTCGCACAGTGAATAGCCATTGCTATTCAGCGAGGTAATGCAGCCAGTGTTCGTGGTACCAATTATGCCACATTGACCTTACAAACCTATCAAATACCTATGCTACCCACTTTTGATAGAT
The DNA here is from genome assembly GCA_905147375.1 of Hylaea fasciaria. Classification (NCBI taxonomy): domain Eukaryota; kingdom Metazoa; phylum Arthropoda; class Insecta; order Lepidoptera; family Geometridae; genus Hylaea; species Hylaea fasciaria. The sequence goes on along the minus strand of LR990211.1, from coordinate 7,204,624 downwards.
TTGTAAGGTTTAATTTAGCTAGTTTTTTTTTCTAACTTATTTTCTTTCATCGAATAAAAAACTTGATATGTTAGAGTTTACCGCACACATTATTGTAAGTATTTCTGCATCATTTGAATTGAAAATAACATTTTCTCAGGAGTCTTTGAAGGAAATAGCCCATCTGAATCGTGGGTCCGGCGCGAGATACGGCCTCACCAAATTCTCAGACGTGTCAGAGGCAGAGATGTTCCCAAAATCTCCGGGGTTCAAAGTTCGCAACACTCGTCATGCTCGCCAACAAACCAAGTTTTGCATGGGGAAGGATGCCAAAGACTTTTACTATGATATGTGTAACGAGCTCCACCTAGACAAGCAAATTCCGCTGAGCTTTGATTGGTAAGACTTACAAATTTTACATAAGGGTTATTGTCAAAAACCCAATTTATTTTACTGGGGGTTTTATGAGTTTCAAAATCCCGTTTTAAGTGCTAACAGCAGGATGAAAAGGATTGAAAACGTCTTAAAAACAAACCTGTAACGTAATGACGTTAGAGGCTATTTTTAAATGCCAAAGGAATTACTGCTAACCTTCCGAATAGGCGAAACAAAGGTGTCGTGGGGCCGGTGCTGCAGCAGAGGCCGTGCGACGGTTGCCCGGCCTACGCGATCGTGGGAGTGATGGAGTCCATGGCCTCCATCCGGAGCCTCGACCACGGACTCAAGCGGAGCATACAGGTCTCTAGTACAGTCTTTTAATCTGCGGACTTCTCTTAACTAGAAGGTTTAATTACTGCAATTAACTGTTGGTTTAGCCTACCACGAGGGATCTACGTTTCACCAAGTGTCAACTTGCCATAGTGGTTCAAACACTAGCCTAACTAACTAAACACTCATTAATTACAAATTTACAACCCATACTACGAGTACATCAATATGGCGGTTTGCCACACGACTTGATTCACTAATATTGTAACGTCCTGTCCGCTTCCTCTTATAATATGTCTGTGTTCTCGGGTACCAACTGGGCCTATAGCAAAACGACTCTTATTGGCAGGAGGTTATGGACTTCACCAGACACACCGATGGCTACACCGGTGGGAGAGTAGAGCTCGCGCTGAAGTGGTTATGCGACAACCGATGGGGCGTGCTCGCCGAGGACCAGTACTTCCCTTGGCTGTTCACCAGGACCTGCAGGAACCGCCGCCGGAACCCTCAAGGCAGACGCGTCAAGCAGTACTGCCAGCTGCAGTGAGCATTTTGTTAAATAAAAAAAATCTTGTAGTTTCAGCCAGTGTGTTGGTAAGGCTTTCGCAGCCACAACTTTTTATCAAGTAACGTCAATTTTTATTTTCTAGTAACGTCGATGAATTGAATATCCTACGTTACTTGGCGTTCCACGGCCCGGTGATAGCGGTAGTGAACGCTGGCCCTTGGAGGAACTATGTTGGCGGCGTCATACAGACGGGCTGCTAGTAAGTTTTTTCTTATAGTTTAGAGCAGTTTACAAGACCTCGATTTGATGGTAAGTCTCACCCAGAACTTTAGATAGGTACATTGCAAAATCCGTGGCACTGCCCTCGTCTGAGAGTTCTAAATCGTTCCTCACTCTTCGCAGTCGGTTCCCACAACTTAAATGCCGTGTCTGCTTGATTTATTTCTTCTAACACGTATTCTATAACATCAAAAGAGTCGCAGACGACCGGTGGATGCAAGTGGCAAATTGTCGTTCGGTGTGGCGGTCTAAGGGGGAGGCCTACGTTCAGCAGTGGACGTCTTCAGGCTGATGGTGACGATGATGCATTCTATAATTATATTCGTTGGTAAACGTAGATACCACTGGCTCAGTAGGTATTCTTGATGAGTATTAACTCGAGGCCATAACTCACGCCTCGATCAATTAATAAATAGAAAGCGTAATCTTTTTCGTAAGCCTATATTCCCTTTTTTATCAATAGCAGTATCAATATCTATACTAATATTATAAAGAGGAAAACTTTGTTTGTTTGGTTGTAATGAATAGACTCCGAAACTACTGAACCGATTTGAAGAATTATTTCACTGTTGGGAAGCTATGCTATCCCCGGGTGACATAGGCTACCTTTTATCCCGTAAAAATTAACGGTTCCCGCGGGATAGTAGTTAACGCGGGTGAAACCGCGAGGTGCTTCTAGTTATGAAATATATTTCAATATAATATTTCCAGCCGCAATACCAGTAACGCTCGTGGTAACGATCACGTGGTACAGATAGTGGGGTACGACTTGACGGCGGAGGTGCCGCACTACATCGTGCGGAACTCGTGGGGTGAGGACTTCGGCGACGCGGGGTACGTGAGACTGGCGGTGGGGGAGAACGTGTGCGGGGTCGCGGACGAAGTCACGCTATTTGATGTCTATTAAAATATACATATAAATACATATTATAAATACGTATATAAGAATATTGTATGACATAGAAATCGAAACACAATGTTTACTTAGCATTTAGGTACCGATCTAATAGCATATTAGTTCGAGGTATGCGACAACATATGTAATAAATGTACGTACAATAATTATTATTTTACTATTTGCATAATAATTATATCAATGAAACAAATTGTTCTTCCTTTATATTTTTCCTTTTTTCTATTTTACATAGGTAGGTACCTAAACATATTGCACAATTCAACTTCTAGTGTGTTCTGTGTATTTTATAAATAAATCGTTTTCTTTGTTTTAAACTATTGTTAAATAAAAACATGAAAATTATTAAATTTGCCTCGAGCTAACAGGTCGTTGTATGGTGTCACACTTAATATATATTTTTCTTTGTTTCTTTTAGGGACAAAATCATAGAAATCAAACATAAGAGCAAGTAAAATTAGTTTGGAATTGAACTAGAAAGCAAGGAACGCACCGAGTGTTGTAAGTTGCAGGTTCATTTACCATCAGCAGCCGTCAGATTGTTTGCCGCTCTATCACATAAAACCACCCCAAGTCCCTTTTTGCTTTGCGATACACTATTACAAACACCGTACAGGAAAAACGACAGTTTTTGTTTTCCTCCCAACTGTTATTTTTATATTATTTATATTACTCATAGCTATTGCGTTAAAAGTCCTTCATCGGAGAGGACTTGTGAAAAAGTTAATCAAGTGTTTATACATTACAGTTGGGGCCTACATAATTAGTGAATATTAATTTTCCATATTGACGTTATGAAATTAGGTAAGTAACGCATTTTTTATTTAATCAAGTTTTGTATTATTATTGGAAACGAATTATACAAATTTGTCCTTTGTAGATTATTGGTCCTTTATTCGCAACTCAAAAGGAACGTAATACGTTTCTTTTTACCTACATCGTAAGTATTATGTAGGTATCCAACGAAATACTTGTAAATGCCCATGTCCGTTTATACCTTACAAGATATAGGTATATATATATATACCTTATCATTACCTACTAGTAACTAGGTATTATTTTGTCTTGTAGACACAATTATTACGCATCAAATCAATGCATCTACGAGTTATAGGTATTATTATCATATTCCAAGTGAAAAGAACTATAATCATTTAATAATATATTTTTCAATTGTTTTTTTTTAAATAAACAAGTGATTCTAATTTTAAAAGATCTTATTTCACTTAATTTTAATAACCTTGCGTTCATTTTGTTTTACATTTATGTACACCAATTGCAGTTGCACTTCAGGACTGGGCTGAAGGTCAGACGGACAAGACACGATGGGCTTAAAGGAATGCTTCAAAGTGATTAAGTGCACGGAATTGTTGGTGCTTGCTCTCCTCGTGTTCACGGGGCCGATAATCGTAACGCTGATACAGACGTGGCAGCTGAGCCACCATGCTTTAGAAGTAGGGCAAGTGGAGTTCGTGGAAGTCACCGAGCGACCTGCCGCGATGTATAAAGCTTATCTGGCTACGTTCGGCAAGAATTATGGCAACGTGGAAGTGCTGAGGAGATTTGACATCTTTAAAGTGAGTTAATGTATGCAGTGTAGGTAGGCCTCCTGCTAGATGGGCCGACGATGTCAAAAGAGTCGTACGCAACCGGTGGATGCGCGTGGCAAATTGTCGTTCGGTGTGGCGGTCTAAGAGGGAGGGCTATGTTCAGCAGTGGACGTCTTCAGGCTGACGATGATGATGATGAATGTATGTGTGACATGTTATACAACTTTATAGTGAGTCATTTGCCACTGCGGTCGCCTAATCGTGAGTCATCTGATTGCTAAATTTTATTACGATAGTTCAGCCTTTTAAATTTTAATAAACAGAGTTATTTTCGGATTTCCAATGTTATTATTACGTATATGTCTACTCGTATTTATATCTAGTCATTGACCGAGCGAACGAAGGTAGAGAAAGTTTCCATTTTCAGAGTGGCTGATTTTGCTTTTGTGTTTGTGCTGTGGAGGTCAAAGGTGTGGAGTGGATCGTGGTGATGATGATCCACTCGAGAAGCGCCTCCAACATTCCGGGAAGTCTTCCGACCGAGCCAGGTGATATTGCTCGGGGACAGCTGTCCGATTGTTCCTCGTTGAAACTTCTACTTATACGTCCGGGCCGCGCGAATATCGTTTGCGCGATGCAGGATAGTTCCGTAAATGCCCGCTACGTGCCGTTTTGTCTAGTGTGGCGGATGAGGTCGCCACACCACTCCCTTCCGAGACTGGAAGTCGTATCGTCTGTGTCGATGCTAGCAAGTGCCAGTTGATGCTTAAAGTGCTGCTCGAAGTCTGCGGTGAGTCGAGACTGAGAGTGTTGGCGCTGGTCTGCGGTGAGTCGAGACCTGGTCCACGGTGAGTCGGGACCGCGTGTGCGCCGAGTCGCTATGGTCTTCGGTGAGTCGAGACTGATTCCACGGTGAGTCGGGAAGTAGCGACGTAGTGTCCCTGGTGGCTTCTAGTGAACGAAACCTGGTCCGGGTGATCTAGGACGGAGTCAGGGACAGAGTGCGCGACGGGCTGTAAGCACTGGTTCACGGGTGATCTGAATGATGATCCAGGTGGGTTGCGGTGAACTGTGGTGTGCTGAAGTCGTCGCTGATAGCCTGTGGGTGTCTGGATCCAGGAAGCGCGGTGAGTCGGCTGCGTTGGATCTGGTGATGAGGCTGGATGCTGGCTTGCGGTGCTGCTGCTTGACGATGTTGATGGAGAAGGGTAGGAGAGCGACAAGTGAGAGGTTGTATTTTTTATTGAGGTGTGAGGTAACTCTTTTCCTCAAGTCGCTTGAGAGGAACTGGTGGAATGGAGGGTCATGTGGAAGGTATGCATGTTCGATTTTTCGAAAGTCGTCATCTTCAGCGGGTGATATTGCTGGCAGATGACATCACGTCGGGGTCACCAGTGTGGAGGTCAAAGGTGTGGAGTGGATCGTGGTGATGATGATCCACTCGAGAAGCGCTTCCAACATTCCGGGAAGTCTTCCGACCGAGCCAGGTGATATTGCTCGGGGACAGCTGTCCGATTGTTCCTCGTTGAAACTTCTATTATACGTCCGGGCCGCGCGAATATCGTTTGCGCGATGCAGGATAGTTCCGTAAATGCCCGCTACGTGCCGTTTTGTCTAGTGTGGCGGATGAGGTCGCCACAGTGCACTTACAAGAAATAAACTCACTAGGGCGAAACAATTTTACGTGCGCTAACCTAAGATTATATGACACACTTTTCGAATATGAAAAGTGCAAAAGATATTTTAATGTAGGTAAGAACTCTCAAGAATATTTATTTGCAGGCCTCTTTGAAGGAAATAGCCTATCTGAACCGTGAAGATAGTGCGAGATATGGCCTCACCAAGTTTTCGGACGTGTCGTCGGACGAGATGTTTAGAGGGACTGCGCCCCTACAGGGGGATTATTGCACACCAATGAACAAGAATTGTTCGCTAGATTATGTCAATGTTTCCTTCAAATATCTGTGTGGAAACCTCCATCCCGGCAAGAAACCACCGGAGCGATTCGATTGGTAGGTATATTTTTTCACTTATTACATTATTTTGTTAATTATGTAATACTAAATACATTCATATAGATAGGTGTTAAATCCTGGAATAGAAAATATGATACTGTTTATCCCGTGAAAAATAACAGTTCCTACGGGATAATAGCGAACGCGGTGAAAGCCACGGGGTGCATCTAGTTTTTTTTTTAATATTTGGAAAAAAATACTTGGCATAATGTATACCTACATACGTGTGACGGAATTTTATTTATTTGTAACCAATATTATTGTTCTTAAACTTTCGCGAACTGAATACATGTTAATTAGTATTTAAACGGGTCTAATTCGCGCAGAGTCTTCTCGTGACCACGGCCGATGTAACTTGGTCGAAACGTCGAGGTATGTCAAAATTATATATTTTGATATTCGTTTGTGCGCGAATTAGACCCGTTTAAATACTAATTAACCAATATTATTATAAGTATATTATATTTTATTGTGTATTTTTCTAAACCATAAAGTTATACCTACTAGAGTGCTTCGAAAATCACGTGATCAGTCCCATTGAAAACTAGCGTTACGTAATAGTTATACCTGCCTGATTTCATTAAAATCCGTTCTACATTAGGGCACAAACACACACCCTCACTTATATTATAGGTACTCGTAAATGCGAAAGTTTGTGTGTGTGTGTGTCTGTCCTCTCTTCACCACTTAACGGATGAAAGGATTTTGATGAAATTTGGTATACAGATAGGTACTACTTAGTCAGGTCATAAGTATTGTCACACAGTAAAAACTTTTCTTTTAGAATGCTGGCCACAAAAAAGTTTATTGAATTCGAATTTCGAATTGTTCATGAAAATAAAAATGTATACTTTTTAGAAATTTACTCATTTTTAAATATGGAGTGGACGCTTAAAGAAGACCGTGTTGCAGTTATTGCGTTGCATCGTTGCGGTTACGCGCCAATTAAAATTTTTGACATACTGAAAAATTTGAATATAACCAAGAGATTCGTTTATCGTACCATCAAACGATACAATGAAGACTCTAGTGTAGATGACAGGTCAAGAAGTGGTCGCCCTCGGTCTGTTAGGACTCCAGCAGTGATAAAAGCTGTGAAGGCGCGAATTCAAAGAAATCCCAAACGTAAGCAGAAACTGTTGGCCCTTCAGATGGGATTATCAGAACCACGGTGAAAAGGGTGTTAAATGAAGACTTAAGGCTTCGGGCATATCGAAGAAAAACAGGACATCATTTGAATGCTCGTCTAATGGACCTGAGACTGAAGAGATGCCGCGCTTTGTTGAAGCGGTACGCGGGAAAAAAATATCGGGAAATTCTTTTTTCGGATGAAAAAATTTTTACCGTAGAAGAGAGCTACAACAAACAAAATGATAAGGTGTACGCACACAGTAGTGAAGAAGCGAGCAACCGTATTCCGCGTGTCCAACGAGGTCATTTTCCATCCTCGCTCATGGTATGGTTGGGACTTGGGAGTGTCTTATTGGGGCTTAACAGAGGTACATTTTTGTGAGAAAGGTGTAAAAACGAATGCAGTTGTGTATCAAAATACAGTCCTGACGAACCTTGTGGAACCTGTTTCTCATACCATGTTTAATAACAGGCACTGGGTATTCCAACAAGATTCGGCGCCAGCTCATAGAGCGAAGAGCACACAAGACTGGCTGGCGGCGCGTGAAATCGACTTCATCCGGCACGAAGACTGGCCCTCCTCCAGTCCAGATTTGAATCCGCTAGATTACAAGATATGGCAACACTTGGAGGAAAAGGCGTGCTCAAAGCCTCATCCCAATTTGGAGTCACTCAAGACATCCTTGATTAAGGCAGCCGCCGATATTGACATGGACCTCGTTCGTGCTGCGATAGACGACTGGCCGCGCAGATTGAAGGCCTGTATTCAAAATCACGGAGGTCATTTTGAATAAACTTTAGTGTCATAAGAATCTATGTTTTGTTAAGTTCATTTTGGTATATAAATGGTTACATAATGAATAAACTTGTTTCAATTATTTTATATAAAACATGTGACAGAATTTATGACCTGACTAGGTATATAGGTAGTTGCTAGAATAGAAAATACTATACTTTTTATTCCATAAAAAATAACGATTCCTGTGGGATAATACCGAACGCGAGTGAAACTTCGGGGCGCGTCTAGTTCACAATATTCCTAGGATTGGTGAAAGAGACTGATAAAGTTTATGATCATGCAGGCGAACCCAGGGTGTGGTCGGGCCGGTGTTGGACCAGAAGTTGTGCCAGGGCTGCTGGGCCTTCGGCATTGCGGGCGTCATAGAGTCCATGGCTGCCATACAGAAATATGAAAAACGTGTCGTGAGGAGGAGCGTACAGGTATCTATTTATCTGTACAAATTACAAAAAACAGTGTCGGTTCGTAATGTCAAAATAACTGCTTTTTACAAAATGTATATTGAAGTATAATAAATAACCGATATTTAACTTACGACAACCCCCGAAATTTTTCTAATTTTCCGCTCGTCTGTCTGTTTGTTCCGGCTAATCTCCGAAATGGCTGTACCGATTTTGACGGGGCTTTCACCACCAGATAGCTGACTTTACAAGGAGTAACATGGGATTTTATTTTAGAGGTAGGTGCGTCTCGCGGTTTTACCCACAATTAACGGGGCCTGCGATATAATTGTAAAAGCGGGGGATACGGCGGCGTTCAGCTAGTTAGTTCTATTTTACGAAGAGCTCTAAGATGAAAGCTATGACGATGATGTGACCTCGCTTGGCCTTAACTTACGTTGATGGCAGCCATGAGTGCAAGCGGTATAATAAATTCATGCGAGCGGAGCGTAAAATGTTTGCAGGTTGCTAGTGGATGGATGAATGTTTTCATTAGGCCACATCTTGCAAATTTTGACCCGTGATGTTAGCTTTGGCCCAGATCCCGTTGTTCTATTAATTTATTTATTAATCACAAACATGCGCATTAAAAAGATACTTCACTACGCTAATACTGCTATAAAAAAAAATATTTGGATATAAAATAAAATATAAGAAATGTCACTGTTCGACTGTTTAGGAGCGAATACGTCATCTAATACAACGAAAACTTAGAATATACTACGAACAACCTAGTAACAAATCTAGTTGGAAACCTTATTAACAGGAGCTGTTAGACTGCGTCGAAGCGAGCGAGAAATGTAGTGGTGGGAATGTCGGCAAAGCACTGAAATGGATCTGCAAAAATAAGTTGGGCGTGGTCACTGAAGAGAAGTATCCGCTCCGGCTTGTCGACGGTAACTGTACACTTACACAAGCGTCACGAAATAGGCGCTATGTCAAGCAGTTCTGCCGATTGTGGTAAGAGTTTTGTTTTCGCTTCGCTCGATTTGTGCATTACCCATATTGTACCAGCAGATATCAGTTCATATCAGGAAGGTACATAATATTATCACGTTTTCTGTAAAAATAGTCATTATCTCATAGTCAGGCGTGTAGTCATTTCAGTAGTGTAGACGTGTTCACCACATAACTGCTCAAGTTTTAGCGAAGCATGCACCAGCCTATTGACATTGGATGACTGGATTCTGTTCTGACTCAGATTCCTGTTACATCACATTTTTAAAGTGTACCATAATTTGTAGTGATGTTCCCGAAAGTGATATCCTGCGGTACGTGTATTTCCACGGCCCGGTGATAGCGGTCGTGAATGCCCGGCCTTGGGTAAACTACATCGATGGGGTTATACAGAGGGCCTGCACGTAAGTACAACCGCGTGTTCACTTGAGTCTCAAAATCAATATACAACGAAAAGGGCGTGAGCGAAGCGAGCGCAAAAAATATAACTATTGACGGATTATTTATTTCTGTTAGAAATGTGGCTTGAACGAGCTTCCGACTCCTGCCACGCCCCGATGCCGCCTTTACTGACGACACGTAGCTCGATATCTGTGATGAAAACTTATATTATTGCTGGAACTGCCCGAAAAAGGCTCTTCTTAATTTCTCACTATATTATGTGTATTTCTTGTTACCAAGATAAAAACTTGCTATCTCTCTTGTTTCCAGCCACTTTCATTTCGCCAACTATTATGTCCACGTGGTACAGATAGTGGGGTACGACTTGACGGCGGAGGTGCCTCACTACATCGTGCGGAACTCGTGGGGTGAGGACTTCGGCGATGCGGGGTACGTGAGACTGGCGGTGGGGGAGAACGTGTGCGGGGTCAAAGACAAGATCACCTTGCTTGACGTTTACGAGAACTTTTAGGTAAAAATCAAAACCGGCCAAGGGCGAGTCGGACTCGCGCATTAAGGGTTCCGTACTATCTATAAAAACGGCACTAAAATCACGATATTTCCATACTAACTTTGCCCCGTGGTCAATATATAAAAAGCTGTTTATTTCAACATTATAAACAGACATTTCAATTCTATTTATTTATGTAGGAGACGTAACGTAGAATAGCCCCCAAAAAGGTTATTTATTAATAGTAATGTATAGCCAAATAATCAACTCACAGACCTATGTAATGAAAACGAAATTTTTAGAATAATATATAAATATCATATAATCTGAAATGTATGTACAAACCACAATGGTGGTGCGAGATTGGGTTGATAGCAAGGGTTATAAATAAATAAGTATTGTTCGCTTGTTCCTGTGGTTTTATTACTGTGTGGTTCTCGTGGGAACTTTATTTTTAATTAAACTTTCGCAAACGGATTTCCTATTTTGAAACTGGCAATTTCTAAAACTAGAGTAGAATACAAAATAAATCCGTAGGTACATAGTCATGAAAGCCGAGGTTTGGAACCCAGTGTCGTTTTACAAAGCGCGCTCATTCCATGATGATCATGCGTCCATCATCATGAAAGCAACCATCAGTACCAACCATCGCTATGAAATAGAATACTGAAATAGGCTGATGGTGATGATTGACGATGAGTAAGCTGATATTGTAAGTAGTCAATTCTTTTTGCTTTTTTTTAACGTAGCCCCACACTAGGATTGCTCCTGTATCGTGGGTACCGTTTACAGACATATAATTTCACATACCTACCTACACATAATACCCTGACCAGAAACAAATATCTGTTGATCACACAAATATTTGCTCCGAGCGGGAATCGAACCCGAGTCAGAGTGCTCAGCCACTACGTCAAACGTGTCGTGTAGTTAATTGGTATATAGTAGATCGTACGAGTCACTATCAATTGGGACTTGGATAGGTATGAGCAAGTCATATACAAATGCCTTCGGTCGACCATTTATAAACAAACGAGTGAAGCTAACTTCACACCAGTGCGTATCGGCAGGCGCGGAGGCAAGACGTGTTATCGTGAATTTGTGAGTATTTTATCTTTTATTGTTTTATTTTGTTTTGTACGGTGTTTGTATTATCTATGTATGATAAGAGTGGCTATTATGTAGAGAAGTTTTTGGAGTGGCCAATAATACCTACAATTTTAGCTGTAGAGTTTTGTAATATGGATCGAATGTCTGTTCTTGCTTATAGGTAGCCGGTTTGTGGATCGCTCACTGAAATTAGGCTATAAATTAATAGGATGAAATTGTTTGTGGAAAAATGAATAGACTCTCCTCTACATGAAACTTAAGTCTTAGGTACCTACCTAAACCTATAGTTGTAAAACAAGTACTTACCTATCTAACTACTACTTCAGTACCTACCTAGTTAAGTAGTTATGTATCTGCTGTGATTTATCGCATCTACTAAGTACCTACTCAAGACACATAGGTAAACAAATAAAAAAATAACAATAATAATCTACGTACCTACACGTACCTACACTAACATTGTAAAGCGTTACAAGTTTGTCTGTAAGTTTGTGGCTTTTTAGGTTCAGGAGCTACAATATTCCTGAGTGACATTGGTTTAATTTTAGTTTTTCGAAAAAATCCAAAGTTCCTACTAGTAATGACAAAATTATGGCGGGTGAAGACGCGGAGCGTAGCTAGTCTTAGTAATTTAGTATATAGTTTGATTTGAAGTACTACTTGAGCTGAAATGAGTAAAATTGATCCTTATAACAATGAAATATGATAAATATTTTCCATAAGAAGTACTTAGTTTATGTAGGTACTTACTTGCTTTGTTGAAAAATATCTATACTAAGTAAGTAGGTATATCTTTCACTGACAAACTCTTATAAAATACGTTTTTCAGTCAATCTACTAGGTAATTAGTTTACATTTCGTCTTTATCAGCTCGCTGTCACCATAATTATTGTACTATCCTACTATACCTACCTACCTACCTACCAAATAAACTTGACATGCAGAATTCAACTGAAAATGGACATTCGGGAGACTTCGATTCTACAGACGGCCTCAAAACTAACTAACTTGTCCACGGACATAAATAAGGTTAATTATTATTTGTTTTCGTAGAATAGGACAATTTTATGTATTGTTAAACCATGGACATGTTTAGCTATGGTAGGTCTGTACTTTTGAGGCCTACATGCAGTAGGTTACATCTCAAAGTTATTTAAATACCGCCTAGTTTTCCAATGCCGCGCGTAGCTACACTTTGAACAAAAGCATTTTAAAGAATGTGTTTGTTGTTTTGTTGATCCTAAAATAGTGTGACATAATATTGACAATCGTCAAGGCGTCACTGCGAGGATCGAGTTTGGATGAAAGATCAGTGTGCCTAGTGCGAGTTTTGTCAATTTATTTACGCGCTCGGTCCGTTTGGCGTAAACTTGAAATTGTATGGAATAAGAGCAGCGCCATCTAGCGTCAGTGAATCAGTCACTAGATGGCGCTGCTCTTATTCCATACAATTTCAAGTTTACGCCAAACGGATCGAGCGCTTAAATAAATTGACAAAACTCGCACTAGGCACACAGTACCTTTACTATGCTTATTATGTTAGGTAAAGGTATGTTTCTGATTATCTTGAATTGTAAAAGCTGGTTCAATAGGTGTTAATTATTAATAGTAAGTAACGTTTTTTCAAGTGTTAATCTATAATTTGTATAGAACTCCTTAGGTAGATTATCTACCCTTCGTATTTTGACTTTCACTTAACATCTTAATTCTTTTCAAGCAAGTTGATAAAAGGTGTCAACTGTTTTCATAAATTAACATATTTTTAGCATATTTTATCGTCTATTAGTATGTGTTCAGTTGTGTATAGGTGTATCCTACATACCTACCTAAGCATGGAAGATAAGTGCAACAAAACAACCATACAATATTGTGAAACTATTTGCTTAGGTAATAATGGAAATAAGCCATTTTATTACTGTATAATATTATGTGTTAATTAATTGTAACAAAAATAAGTTGTACTTAATAATAAAAAAAAACACAGTTGTATCAACGGGGCTTATTTTATTTGTTACATGTAGGTATAGGTACATTTATTAAGTAACTGGTAGGTATTACAACACTTATATAAAAGAAAATAAATAAAAAAAACTATTATGCCACGTTGCTTCTTATGAGATGGTTCTTGTATGACCGCCACTGTAAACAACCTTTGCAGGTAATTATACACAATGGTGGTGACCCTGACGGTGGAAGACTTCGGTAAGGTCAAGGATGAGACGGTGAAGAAGTTCACCTGGCAGACCAGCGGGGGGTTCGAGCTCAGCGCCATATCCTATGGAGTGATCGTGCAGTCAATTAAGGTAGCTACATCATCATCATCACAACTAATATCCACCCAGTGCTGAGCAAGGGGTCTCCCGCACTTCAGTGAAGAGTATCAGTTCATATTCTAGCACGGCGTGCCGCCCCGGGTTGGTGGATCACATGTCTCCGAAATAATTGATGAGCATGTGGATTTCCTCACAATGTAGGTACAGTTTACCCCACTAGGTGTTCCAGTTGACAATTTTAAAATCAGGTTTATACAAGCCGTCCGATTCGGTTTGGTAACGAGCTCCGAGCTCTATAGATAGGGCACCTGCTTATTATATACACCCGCATGTATATAGGTACACTAGCTTGATTTTAGGTGTTTGATTTTAAATATCATTTCATTTATAAATCTGTCGCCAAATCCCTATCTGGGTGTTACGGCGGCAGCGTTCCTCGAAAACCCGCCCCATTCTGAGCCTTTTTACCTCCTTTAACACATCGTCACATGGAGACTGGTCAAAAGCTAGCCTGTAAACTGTTAAGTATACAAATTGCTCTAATCCGTAGGTCCCTGACAAGAACGGTGTCATTGCGGACGTTGTCCTTGGCTTCGATGATCTGAAAAGCTACGTGGAGCGCAACATCGCGTACTTCGGCGCGGCGGTCGGCCGGTGCGCCAACAGGATCGGAGGGGCTGCCTTCGAGATCGATGGCAAGAAGTACGAGCTAGCTAAGAATGTAGATCCGGATCATCTACACGGAGGCCTGGTTGGGTTTGATAAGGTGATTTTATTTTTTGGTAAATTGACTTTGGAGTTTGTATAAGTAATTCATGTGTCAGATTTTATGCAGAGGCTATCCGTGCGCGTCACTGACGCTAGGCTCCGGATTACTTCAGTGTCCAAAGCAGGATAGTACAAAGACGCTATCTATATTTATGCTATTTTGGAATTTTCGATGCACCTACCGTCATAAGTATACTGCAGGATAGTATAAAGACGCTACCTATACCTACCTACGCCGTTTTGGAATTTTTGGTGTACCATCATATTATACTTAGTCTAGTTTCTTCCTCGGTTGCTTACAATTTGTTTCTGAATAACTTAAAATTGTTGCGTTTCACCACAAACGTTCAAATCAACTTTTAAAAAAAATTTCGTTCCATAAAATCGACGTCTTTCACTCGCATTTTCTTACTCCAACTTAGCATTCCTAATTATTTTAGTATCTTGTGGATTTGTTATTGAGTTTGAAATAAGGAGGGTTAGAAATCGATTTTTAGAGAAAACATTTAGAAACATCTGATAAACTGTGGTCTAAACTTTTGTGGGAAGACAGTGTGTTTGATATTTAAATGGCAACTTCCACAATTAAGTGGTAGCAACTATTTGACAATGCTTCTGTACCTACATACGGATACTCTCTACTCTTTCTACTCCATCTTCACCAGGTGATCTGGCACACAACAGTAGACGGTACAAGGGTCACCTTCAGCTACTTATCCAAAGACGGCGAAGAGAACTACCCTGGAGACCTGGTGACCAGCGTGAGCTACGACGTCATGGATGAGGGAACCTTCCTGATGGAGTTCGTAGCCACCACCACCAAGAGGACGGTGGTGAACCTCACCAACCACTCGTACTTCAACCTGGCGGGGCACGATGGCGGCGCCGCCGAGCTTTACGACCATGTCGTGGTCATTAATGCTGACAAGTAAGTTTGCGACGAAACGATCCAGCCGAAAAGTGGGCCCATGACGTCGCTCTGTATCGGAGGACGTTTATTGTTTGAAACTCCGCCGGTAATAGAACTTGAGTGTGGTTCAGTTGTCCATCTTCAAATAACAAGCACCTTACTTTGATAATACAGCCTTCGACGTGCCTCTAAAGCTTTCTCGAAGTCCTAAGTAGATATTTTCCGCCAATGGGGGTAGGCTCCGCGCGCAGTTCAATGCACTAGGCCTAGCTATAGGTTTTCCACAACACTTCTCACACACATACACTAGTTTTTACAGTATAGTCTAGATAGTTCGTTACGAATTGCAGTTTATTGGGTTTTACATGTTTTTACATGAGATAGTTTCGCCCCGTGTCGCGCTCATGCACTGCGTGCTGGAAGCAATCAGAGATGAGTAAGGTGTGTATGCTCGAGTCCGCGCGAGCCTTGTTATTGGATCGACGCTGAGTCACATACAACGCGCGAGATTTTAATTTAACATTAGAACGAATAGTGAACAACGTTCATTCTCGTTTATAGGCACCGTTAGTTTATAAAAAAATGTAGTCATATTGTTCAATTGTGTTCTATTATGTACCTATAGATAGAGAGTGTTATTCAAATAAATGTCAAACTATACAATTGGAGGGATAAAGGCGGATTGGGGTTGATGATGATGACGAAGATTGGAACGGCATCATCCGAAAATAACAAAAAATAAAAGTATTAATCTTTCAGAATAACTGAAACCACGTCGAGTTCCATCCCCACCGGTGCCTTCACCAGGGTCGGAGGAACTCCCTACGACTTACG
Source organism: Hylaea fasciaria (assembly GCA_905147375.1). Classification (NCBI taxonomy): domain Eukaryota; kingdom Metazoa; phylum Arthropoda; class Insecta; order Lepidoptera; family Geometridae; genus Hylaea; species Hylaea fasciaria. Next base: position 7,188,558 of record LR990211.1, on the reverse strand, counting down.
CTCCGCTGCTCTCTTGGGGCACGCAATATTCCGCGCCAATGTGCTGTTTGACGACAACTTTTGTGTATCTACTCATGGCAACAAGGTTTGCTAACTTTGTCCTATTTTTTTAATAAATTTCACGTCCTGGTTACTGGCACCAGTATCCCAAGTTATAGACGCAAGCTAAACTTACCGTTACTACGCGTCCTACGAGACTACCGTAGACCGTTCTTCGGAACTATTCGTCTCGATACTGGCCGCTTCAGAACAGATGGTCTGAAGTGGCCAGTAGTCTTGACTAGGACCTAACACCTTTACTAGGATTGCCTGTATCTATGGAATCAGGAATCACGAGCTTTGAAATACCTACACTCAGAGAAAATAACTGTGTCAAATTTCCTTACACGTGAAATTTGCAGTCAGCTCAACACTAACACTTCACGACACTGCTTCTTGGCTAAGTATGTATTCCAGTTTTCATTCCAGGAGCTGAACTTCGTCTCTCGCGTCATACACCCCGCATCGGGCCGCACCCTGGAGGTCTACAGCGACCAGCCCGGAGTGCAGTTCTATACCGCGAACTTCCTCCCCCCCGCTTCTGAAGATGCCATCGTAGGCAAGGGCGGCGTCGGCTACCGCAAACACGGAGCCTTCTGTCTGGAGACCCAGAACTTCCCTGATGCCGTCCATCATGCCAACTTCCCCAAAGCTATCCTGAGCCCCGGGGAGGTGTATCGGCATAGAGTGGAATACAGATTCGGGGCTGAGAACACTGTGGAACCGAGATCTGCGCAACCGAGTGTGGTGGCGGCGACAGCTTAGAGATGATCGAATATTGCCAAATCTGTACAATCTGTAGTCTTAAGTCTTGACACAAGATATACTAAAACTGGTGGCAATCAACAAATTCTACAACCAGACGTAACCTCAATGAACAGCATCTCCTGTTCCAAGATGAAGCCCGTTACACACAGCCACCATACTGAGCCGTTGATCATAAAGACCGCAAAATGTACATAATATTTAGTCCCCGAATACGAAAATTAGTTCAGGAATCCTGAAAACTCACTTCACATTCCGTCCAGCAGCTGGTATCCCTTTTATTTTCAATAGCCAGAAAGAGACCTCATATATTCTTCGACAGGAGTAAACTAAGATGTATTTTAGGCTGATGACAGTATGTTGCCAAAGGTTACCGAATAAATTTGTATTTATCACACTTTTCTAGTTTCATAATTACTCGCAATATCTCGCGTTTTTCTTAGTAAACAAAGTGTTCATAGTTTTCTGCTGTTGTTGGCGTCGGCGTCGTCAGTAGGTATATTTTTCAGGAATGGGTATTAAAATAAAAAAAGAACATACAGTAAAAAACATTTAATTTTCACTGTGAAGGTATGCCTTACACCATGCGTTAAACTTATCATTCAATGCTTTGCAACCTAGAAACAATGTAAAATTGTAAATATAAATGTAAGAGATTCAGAAAGCTCTCTATTACCACTCCAGAGTGCAAAAGATTGATATCTTCATAGTGAAGACATTAAAAGGTTTCAATCTGTCTGGTTGTTACTACAGTTAGATATCACTCAATTCCAATGTATTTTATTCTAATCTATAAAGTGACTTTATTCCATTCGCGTCACTTGGATGCAATAGAATAAAAACTAGCTCACCTTATTCGTTAACCGCTCGTTTCTTGCTCTAGCGTACGACATCTCTAAGCGACAGAAAGGGAAAGAGATGGAAAAATACGACTCAATGCGAAAAAGTGCAGCATTGACATCCAGAGCGGGCAAATCTGTCGCTTATACCTAGAGTTCGATCCATTTACACACTTTCATTTAACACCTAAATTAACCTAAGCTCATGCCACCCCTATAAAGAAGCCTCTACTCCGTTCTGTCCCCTGCTGTCCACACCGTCTCCCCCGTTTTGTCCCCTGCTGTCCACACCGTCTCCCCCGTTTTGTCCCCTGCTGTCCACACCGTCTCCCCCGTTCTGTCCCCTGCTGTCCACACCGTCTCCCCCGTTCTGTCCCCTGCTGTCCACACCGTCTCCCCCGTTCTCCCGGATGTGGTCCCCCCACGTGAGGTTGAGGCTCCGCTTCATGCCGTCGTCCAGGGGCGGTATCAGCGACCGGGGCAGGAGGAAGGTGGACAGGTTGAACAGGTCCAGGAATACTTTGTAGCGATCGCTGGAAGTTAAATCGAGACTTATTAAGGTATGACCACGACACGTAGTGTTCCGTCAGTAAAATTCTCTAGTACCAGTGCAGTTCCAGGTTAGTTAGGCTAAAGGTTCACCTTTGACTACAATAAAAATGTATTATTAAACTATTTTCCAAATTTATAATAATAAATCTGTTCGATGGAGGGACCATCTGAGATTGATTCTCGATTTCGCTCGTAGGTCGGACTGTGTGAGAGCAACCATTGATGACAGAATATTTTGCTTTTATAAATATCGTTTTAATTTTCCATATCAATATCAGCATTCAGCATCACAGCCCATCCGCGCACTGCTGAGTCTAAATAATTTAAAAGAGGATGTTTTGAGCTAGGCCTAAAGGGCAACAATATGATTCTTTACCTGAGCGTAGACCGAAGGTACTGGTACCCCGAGGAGCCTCCGGTCCCCAGCTGCAGGGACCCTATCATGCGCTGCACCATGATCACGTGGTTATCTGTGGAAGGTATGGAAACATGCATTTAAAAATTTACCACAACAGCAGGAATCCATCGTTTCTTCTGATCACTCGAACCTTTTCAAAGAAAATAGTATGTCATCACCACTGTCTTAAGGGCATCTGTAACGCGGTGCGTTGCCTCTTTTCAAACCTGACTCTCGGCACTCAAATTAGTAGGTAACTTGGTTATTTGTACCGAGAAGACCTCAGTATTGAGCACCTTTAAGCTGAAATAAACAGTTGTTTGTCCAACGAAGTGTTAACAGCCTCTAGTTTTAGAGCTAACCAGGTCTCTATAGGGCCTTTGATGTGGCTTACTAATTGCTATCGATCGAGAATAACCAGAACCTACGGCTTAGCCTGCCCTCAGACAGAGAAATGGAAATTCACACATAGATAAGTTATTGTTCGAGGATCGAACCTGGTGTTTGACTAGGTGGGTTACTAGGAACCGCTCGGGTATATTCCGACAACAAACTGTAGTAAAGCGGTCACTTACAACGCCACTTGGTGATGAGGCTGTCGATATCCATGAGCAGCATGAGGAGCTGGTGCGGCTGCGAGAACCTTGGCTCGTCGCGGTAGAACGTGATCATTATAGCCCCTTGCAGAGCGCGGTGAGACAGTCTGGGAAAATGCGGATGGTGAGAGCAGGACGTGACTCGCAAGGTTGTTGATGCAAAGTTCCACCATGAGATATATAGGTCAGCTATTTTCGTGACTTTGATGGAGCCTGTTCGGAAAGTCGTCCGAAGTAATAGGTATATTATGTAAAAGGTGAAGGTCATTGTTAATTTTATTCATGGATAGTGTAGTGTCTTTCTGCTCGAATTTAAAGAAGGTTAAGCTATTTGAGGAAAATGTGTCTAAAGTCGAAACAATATAGAATAACAGTGCAATTTTTATCCTTGTCTCATCTCTGGTTTAATCAAACCCTCCATTTTTTCTTGGAACTTTGGCCAATTTTGATTTGACCAACTTCTCTAGAGATCTACCACCAGCTTCTTCAAGCAATTATTCAGGACCGTCAGATACCTTACAAAAAACTAAGGGAACAGCCTATTTAAGGTACCTGCGTTCACCCCTAGACCTCAGAGCATCGTGGACTGAAGGGTCGAAGATAGAGCGATAGATCTCACGGCGGTTCTCCGCATCTTGAAGACGATGACGGCGAACATTCTCGTTTGGTTCTTTCTGAAAAATACAGAAACTATTGTTGGAGCATTGGTTTAAAGTTTATTTTCTTAGCTGTTTGCGTGGGTGAAGCGGTACAAGAGGTTCTAAACCAGAGTCACAGCACCGTATAAAAATAACATGATTCTTGTAGGGACGTAGGTACAATATCGTTCAAAACCTTAGCAACCACCTAGCCAGGAACTATCAAGCAGAACGTTTATCACCAAATCCCTTTCAGGGTATTGCGGCAGTATAGCCTTCGAGTGACAAACCCAATCTAGCGTTAGCATGTTGACCACCATCGGAAACATCGTCTAAAGCTACCAAAAACAAATTGAACTTAAGTTTTTGGACTACTGCCTCTGCTGTGATCAGAATTGTGGTCCCCTTCACCTCGATCAGAGTAAACCAGACCTTATTCAGGTAACCATAAGACCACTTACCGAAGCCTCCGCGATGTCGTCGGCCAGCATCTTGTTCACGACCATCTGGAACTTGCCCCAGAAGTTGAACCCGTGCGTGGTGAGGCCCGGGGTCCGCTCCAGCCAGCGCTCGATCAGGGCCAAGAGGGCGGGTTCCTGCTCCGATCTGAGGGCACGAAAATGCTTGTGTAAGATTTCACATTAACTGGTTAAGCTGCTAATGTGACGTGATTAGTTGATGACGTTGATCTTGCAGACAGGGGTCCATGTCGTCTTATTGCGATCCAATTGAAGATCTAACATCTAATGTAGTATGCCAAGAAAACGGCCAAAATCAATAACAAAAAAAAAGCTGTTCTAAATATAGTTTTGAATAAAAAAACAATCTAGATTTTTCGATACATAAATTGTCTTAAACCGGAAATCTTTTAAATCGCGGTTAATTTCACGCCAAGGTCATGTGTTGTCCATTTTATTTATAGATAAATAGAATAATTAAGTAGACTAACTTATTGAGAGAGTCCATGGCTTCAGGATCGTCTCCGAACACTGTCTGGTAGTTCTGGTTGTATTTCACACGCAGCGCCTGCTTTAGACCTAACTGAAAGTAGAACATCGTCTTACTAGGTACAAAAGTTTAAACATGAGTTGAATAGATGGATCTATGGTCAGGGTGAATAGTTGGGACGGATAGTAAGGGCAGGTTACCATAACCGTTATATTCGTAGTTACAGGAAAACGTTTTAGGAGATTATCAATTTGTTTTTAAAAGATAATTTTGAACTTCATTTACAGATTTTGGAAAAAGTACAGTCTGCAAGAAAATGGTCAATTTGCACAAAAACCTTTTTTTGATGCCAATCGATCCTGTTTCTTATAAGGATCAAAAGTCTCTACTGTTCCGACTGAGTAGGTACTAGAAATGACAGATATTGTGAAAAACTTTTACCATACTACCTACTAGGTATATTTATAGGTAGGTACCTACCTTATTTTCTAGAAGACGGAACTGCAGACTCTGAAATCCCGAAGCAGGTCGAAGATAATTCCTGAAGTCCATGAAGTCAAGAGGAGTCATCGTCTCCAAAATCATCACCTGATCCACCAGCAGCTATAAGCAAAATGGAAGATATTAATTACCTTTACAAAACTAACTTTTGTGTCTATGCTTATAAGGACTACATTTTATCAAGATTAGGGTAAGTATCCATATTATTCTACAAGGTCTAAATAAATTCAAATTAATACAAATAGGGACTGAAACACTATAAATTCGAAATCGCTAGCTGAAATTGAATTCAACAAAAGAAGGGGCTAAGGTTCGAAGTCACCAAATTCATGAAAACTGTGTTAGAAGTAGGTATATACGCAACTAGAAGCACCTCGCGGTTTCACTCGCGTTAACTACTATCCCGCGGGAACCGTTAATTTTTACGGGATAAAAGGTACCTATCCTATGTCACCCGGGGATAGCATAGCTTCCCAACGGTGAAAGAATTTTGCAAATCGGTTCAGTAGTTTCGGAGCCTATTCATTACAACCAAACAAACAAAGTTTTCCTCTTTATATACTTAATATTAGTGTAGACAAACAAACGGACACTTTCGCAAGGGTGTAGTGAGAGGGGGCCATGGCTGAGGGCGGGTGACGCAGATGTAGGGGCCCTTACGGAAAAGTCAGGGAAGTCAGGTGGTAGAGAAAAGTCAGTCAGAAATCGAGGTGGTCACGCTTGCACCAGAATCAGAAGTCAAAAGGTGTGCTTTGGAGACTTTTAGATGTTTGTTTATTGTTTGATTGTTTGTCGTCCGAGGTTGTGCTAGGCCTAGTGTCTTTAGAAGCTTTTAATTCAAAATTCTGAATCCAAGGTAGAAGTTTCTAAGAAAATCACAATAACAAGAATAATACCTTAACTTAGAAATATATTACGTGAAAATTTATAAACATGACTAGGTATAACTTTGTTATTGTAATAATAGCTAAATGCAAAAATATTTATGCCAAATGATTGAATAACAATAATATTCTAGAAGTTATCGGTTTGTGGGTTATTTCCAAGCAAAATGATGTAAATACTTTACGAAATGATGTGCCTAAAGGTTGTTAACTAATGCGCGAAGGGCACAATACCCTACTATAGTAGGTACTGTAATTTAAAAAAAAGCGAAAGTTTACGAGTGTGTTTGTTTGTTTGTTACTTCTTCATGCTCAAACGGATGGATACATTTTGATGTTTGGTATGGAGGTAGCTAATAGGTAGGTATACCCTAAATTAACTCACTTTTTCTTCCGAAACGGGTAACACCGCGGGGCGTTGCACATACTAACGTAGTTAATTACTAAACCTATACTACATATTAAATTAAGTAAGAAATTGCAATAAGCGATAAAGTCTCCCATTGTACATCATACTTTTAGTGACTAATTCCTGTAAGTATCGTAAATTTTGAGTATGGTGTCAATAAAAAAATATTCTATTGTAGGTACATTGTATTGTATCGTAAGAACATTATTATTAATTTAAACTAGTTATGTAGTGACCTATTATACACCATTGCGAAACGCGGTGATCGAGTAGGTGCATTAGTGCACTTGAAACTTGATAGTGTGAAAGCGGCGGTGTTAGATACTCTAACCTATTGAGGTAACCATCGGACAAATATCGCATTACAATGGCAACAATGTCAAAGGTGTCTTCCGTTAGCAAACGGGACGGGAATCTGTGAGATGTAAGTAGGTACCATAACACAGTTACCACCTAACTAACTAAAAACATCTTAGACGGCCATGGCTTATGTTATCGAGCAATTTTTTTTTACATAATGAAGTACCTACCTATATGTAATAGCGTAGGTATTAACAAATATATGCAATATCCATAGATAATTTAAAAAATATGACTAATACAGGAGTATTTTGTATTTGTATTAGATGTGTATTTGTAATACATCTTCCTGACAATAGAATAGGCAGGTTTTCTTCGGATTTCAGAACTTCAGATTTTCATGAGAGTGAGTTCAACCTACTACGTTATCCAATCACCAAAATTTTTGGGATGTCGAAAATTCCGAGTTAGGTTTTTTTTATATTTACCTACCTACCTAGTAAGGTTTTTACCCCACTACTGCGTAGCAAGAAGGAGGGTAGTTTGTTTTGATTAGATTTTGTTAACTAAGTAGGTATAATATCGCCATCGACTAACCATGAGCGAAATCGCGGTAAGTACCTACCTAACCAGTACCTACTCTACTAAGACAATTAATTGATGTTTTTTTTTTACTATTAATCGTAATTTAAGGCATAAAAACGCTAAGTGGCTCGCCAATTCGTCAATCAACAACAATGTTTTTTTTGCATTTAATTGAATTTGATTGTAGAGTAGAATCACTGATCAATCAAGCATAAAATTATAGTAATACTGACAATCAAGGAAGGTCAAACCTCGGACCAGGAACTACACTTCAAATGGAATCAGTGAATCAGTGTCAGCGTGACGCAGTACAGGGCCGCACCAGATTATGCCATGTAAAGTTCTGGATGGCTCTGCAATTATGAGCAGGCGTAGCGCTTGCCATCAAGTGAGCTACCTACTTGCTCGTTACGTTTCAGTAAGACTTTTGTGCGTACAACACCGATGCAAAGCGCCAGGTTCGTCGACACGAAGACGCTTCCTAATCAAAGTGCGTAGAGTGTAGGTTCAGACGAAAACAAAACCGGCGCGGCGCCAGCTATCACCGGTTGTACAGTGAACACAGCCAGTGCTTAGGCCAAGTGCCAGTGGTGGGCCAAAGGTCACGGCCTGTAATCTGAATCGAACGATACTACCACACAGCAGATAAGTAGGCATTCTGGAATGTAAACATCCCGAATTGTGCTCCGGTCGCTGAGTTTGGAGCTTGAGGCATTGGGGGCAATCGGCCCCCCTGACTCGATGGAAGTACCTTATTATGTATTGACTAAATTCAACATTTTAAACTTCATAAAGGTACATACATCACTGTGAATAATGCCCCCGTAAACGAAATCCTGAATCCGCTCCTGGGTACAACTATATAGTGACGCACCTATACGTAGGTATAAGTCATAACAAAAGCTCGTAGTCGTAAATAGTGTTGACTAGTAATTATGCAGAGATAAGACATTTAACGATAAGAAGCTATTGAATAATAAACCTAAACCATCAAATTAGGTAAGTCCAAAAATTCAACGGTTTTGTAAAGGTGGGCCTCTACTAATGCGGATGTTTGTGGGCGCAGTATGATGCTGACCCCTACCTCTAAACTGATATATTATAGGGTGTCAACGATGTGAAATGTAAAATCGCGATGCGGAATTAGTGACTAAAAATATTATTAACCTCTAATAATTTGCGTCAACGATGACGTTGTTACAAAAAAATGTTTTGATGACTTTGAATGTTTTATTTCTTGACCTTTCTAAACAAATGAAATAGCTTCAGTAAACGAAACATAACATGAAATTAGCGTACGAATATCTACCTACATTTTTACTATAATAATATGTCTACCTAACATTAATTTGGAGCCTTTAAATTGTTCAGCCCAGTGGAACAAATTTATGGGCCGGGTCACTTTTGACAATGGTTTTGGAGTGCATTGCAATGATATACGAGTATATACCTACCTACGTATAATACCCAACCTTTGAAAAATGACGTTATTATTTTTATTTTAATTAGGTAAGTACCTACTTATAATAAGTAATTATACCTACCTACATGTTGAAATAATTATCGAAATTCTCATCCCTCAGGTTTTATTGAATATTATTTAGTTATATAAGATTGAAAGAAGAATGATAATAAATAACACGTTAAACGGAATAATTCGAGTTTTACGCTATTGTGGTACGAACGTAACTGATCAAGAAATTTAATTATTACATACATTGCTTAAAAACAATTGATATTATGTAAGTACTTACCCATATAATAAAATATTGCATACCAACAGGGAATTATGTTGACACGCAGTCGTGGTCTGCCTTTAGCGAATCTAAAATTCTATTAAAGTATAATACATCCGTAAGTAGGTGGGCAACTACCTTTAATATAAGCACGACGCGGTTGAGCCGCTTCAGAATCTCCATGGTGAGGCTCTCATCCAACCCCTCGACGTCCAGGAGTGACCGGACGGAGTCCACCTCGAATATGATCTGCTTGAACCAGAGCTCGTACGCTGGAAGCATCAAAATATTAAGATTTACACTGGAATAAGCCGTGATAGTCTGATAGCCTAGGTGGCAGAACATCCGCCTTCCAAGCAGAGGGTGTGATTTCAACCCCCAGTGTGGTACGTACCATTTCTTATAGGAACATAGGTACATCCTATATATAATGTAAATTATCATCGCTTCTTGGTGAAGGAAAACATCGTGCAGAAGCTCAAATTCGCAAATTGACACGCCGCTTTCGCAAAAAAAAAAACCTATTTTCAGAACACCTACATTTTTGATATAAACTATAATCACATCAAGCCACTCGTGAACTTGGATCTCACTTTACTTTCGTGAGGACGATTCTCATACTAATTTCATATTTTACTGGGTTACTCGATCATAATGCAAAACTTTTTTTTACTAGTAGATAAATACACTACCAAAGATTGTTTTTGGTACACAGCAGCGATTACAAGGCCGATAAAATAAAGATAATGCCTGCAGCGTCATTGTGTAGCATGCATTAATTGTTAACTTATCTTAAATTTATATTATGGCCTACATTTATAATTCATTCGGAAGATACGACACAAGTGCCAACGTCAACCCAAAAGGCAAACCACTAAACACTTCGTTATGCATGATTTGATCTTTATCTGTCTCAGTTGCAAAGGCGAACAGTGATGTAACAATATAATTTGTGGTTAGTTTGCAGTATGCTGGTTTCAAGCTTGCTATACTTATTTACCACTACTTTTAGTCATAAAAATAATTAAGTATAGTAAGTACCTACAGCTCGATTACGTTAACTCGCTGGCGCGATAACGGACGCGATGGCGGGCGTGGTCACGAAATATCAAACATAAATTATGGCAAAACATCCAAGTGTTCACGTGCAAAACGCACGTGCGATCTAATCCACGTCAACCGCGCCCGCGCTCGCCTCCGCGCCCGCGAGTTAACGTGATCGAGCAAAAAGGTCGCAAATCATAAATAAGTACCTATAACCTTTACCTCCCTCTGCGGAGCTAGCAAGAACCCACACCCACCCTAATGTCCTCTCAGGGGTTCCCTACGCGAAATCTAAACCAGTTGGTTCTAAACTCTTTACTGCGAACAATCTTTCCATCGACAGATCTATTGTAAGATTGCTAGCACTCACCCTGATGAGTGACGATGAACAGATGCTCATCGTGCACCGGCTTCGAAGATTCGGCGCTGAGCATCCGCTGCGAGGCGAGGAGTTTGTCCAGCATCAGGTACTCCCCGTACAGCATGCCAGCCTCGTTCCCGAGCTGCTCCCCCTCTTGGGCCATGGACTCGTCCATAACGGACCTGGGAACAGGTGCTGCTGATATCATTTCACTCCCTTTTCGGCGAAGGAAACATCGTGAACCCACGTGCCCGAGGATCATATCGGAGGCATCTATCCAAGTATCCACTTTTGGGGGATTGCGGACTGGGTGGACAGTGGGTGAATGTGGGTATGAAACTCATAAATTTATGAGTTTCATACCCATATTCACCCACTGTTGAACACGAGTCTTCCCTCACTTCCGTGAGGAAGGTCATAATCCACCACGCGTGGGCACAGCGCGAAAGTTTGCGGAATTTTATTTGTTATTTTTATTGATTTTTATTAAATTACATTCAGTTTATAAAGTTATCTTTTTCAACATAGGTACAACATTAAATTTGGTATTAAATAACTTCACAGTATCTAAGGGGCGGTAACAGGATATTTATTACGCCCAAAAAATCTCCCATTATAAGGGCCGATACACACAGAAGAGGTGCGATGAGTTGCAATATCGCATCGCGTCACGCCGCGTTGTGAGTAGGCCCTTATCATAAAATGGAGAGAAAGCTTATAAAGTATGTTAAGTAAAATGGCAAAGCCAAAGGGCCTAGCTTGTAGGGATATAATAACGAGGATAAATCGCTCTAGAAAATTACTAGCCGAGAAATGTAGAGTAATAATATTACGCTGACAGGAAAAATATGATAATGGTACTACCCGATAATTATTTCGCATTCCGTGAGGACGTAAAACCTAAGTATTACCTATACTTAAATATTGTAAAGGTATTTTTATCAGAAAAAATATATAGTTGCGTAGCTTGGAATTTAGGCAGGTGTATATACAATTATACATATGTGTGAAACCTTTCAATGAGTGGAGTAACCGTCTTAAATTGTTGTTCTTTAAAATAGCTAGGCTATAACGATTTTGATAAAAATCTAAATTTAGGCACAGCTAGTATAGGGAACCTGTTGTACGTCAGACCGTGTTGTACCTAGGCCAAACACAATTTTGCGAAAAATCCCGCATTTTAAATGTATGTTGTTTATGGCAGTCAAAGCACTCTTTGTCAACGCCATCGTTAAGTTAGTTGTCATTCGCCGGCGCCGCTTCAGTGCAGAGAAAAAGGTAATTAATTATTTCTTGTTCAAAAAGTACGTTTTTTCGGGTTTTACTCTTGGCATTTCTATTAAGCAGAATGTAGATTTATTCAAAATGTTTTATATACTCTCTAATCTCAGTATATCTAGGTAATAGATGGAATTGGTATTTAAAGCTAACCTCAACTTAAAGTGTGTTTTTATGAAGCATGATATAGAAATTGATGCGAGTGGTACCTTAGACACCCAACTAACTATGTACCTTGGACCCTGGCCAAGGTACATCATATCCGTTGTAACTTGGACTGTTCACATATTCCATGTTTTTATTAAACTACCTACATTTATCACTGTAGCAGGAAACATGCCGCGAAGCAAGCAAAACATAAAAAGAGCTTCACTCGACATAGATAAAGTTGAGACTGCAGTAAAATTATTGAGGGAGAAGAAATATTCACTTTACTGTGTTTCCAAACATTTTCAAACATCCGTACCCGATGTATAGTTTTTGTATAATAAGGCTTCAAAGTTTGAATACAAAATGTTGTATGAAAAGTATGTAGGAGACTGGTGACTTTTGGCAACATGGCTTGTTTCATTCTATTGTACTATCAGTTATAGCTATTCCTGGATTTCATTGGAATTTGATCGAATTATGGCAATATTTTACCTGAAAATTTACTTAAAAACAGGGTTTCTCAAAAACTGCTAAGCCAATATTTATGAAACATACATGATCTGATGTGAATATAATAATATGGATGATTATTATAGAGACAAAAGACTGTAGGTAAGGGGTTTTTTGAAAGATGTATTTTTATTGAGTTAATAATAATTATTAATTACTGTTTTTGATATGATCAGTCATTGGTTGTAGTTAAATAACAAATAAAAATAAAACTTACTCCGTACAGTAATTATATAGTGTATTATCTTCATTTTATTCTAGTTTGTCCAAAGTACAACTGGCACGGGCCAAAGTACATCAGGGATGTTGTACCTTGGACAGTTTTCCCTTTTTTTTGGAACGGCTTTTGTTCTCAACTTAATGCAAAATACACAGATTTTATTAGTTTCGTATGTAGTTAAATAACTGATCTTTGTATTTATGCATATTTGAAAGACCCTAAACTTACCATTAATTTATTAAAAATCAAAATGTAAAAAACTGGCCTAGGTAAAACAGGTTCCCTAATCATTATGTTTGCTACGGCGGAACTAATTTATGGGTAAAGTTGCGCTGAAAAGCGCAATTATTATGTTCACTATGCACCAAACCTTTGTTTTTAAACTTTTTATTAGATTTCTCCAATTATATTGTCTTTACATTAAAAATATAATGGGTCACCTGTGTTTAACTGATAGGTACGTAAACAAGTAAGTATAATTTACGAGTATGTTTTGGGATGCTAATTTACTCTAGGTGTGTCCAAGGTGCATACTATATGCCCAAGGCAGTATCCTCATAAACACAGTTTAAGTTTAAAAATAAAACTAGTTCTCGTATGTAATGCCGAAGATACATTGAACTCGAAATACAAGTTTGTAAATACTGACCGAAGTGTGGCACCTAATGACGGACGGCTGAGACGGTGCTAATTATACTTGGTACCTACGTGAAGAACAGAGCTCATTATATTCCCATTCCTCGCTCTAGCGACAAATGGAAAATTATTCCCATTCCTCGTCCTAGCGACAAATGGGAAATTTTAATGATCGGAACAGAGAGTAGAGAGGGCCATCTCGTTTTTTTTTTTATTAAAAAAATATAATGCAATCTGGTACCTACATAACGTAATATACTTAGTATAGGTTCTCATATATAAATATAAATACTCTACATATTTGTTTAATTTTTACTATTAACTGACTCTTCATTAGGATTTATCTCCAACCGAAGGTTTCGAATCGAAGAGATTGCTGTGCAATAAGTCCGCCCATTGTATTTTGGAATTATTTTGAATATAAGATGGCTAGAAGTATAGGTACTTACTTATTTATTAATGTTATTACAAATGAAGTATTTTCTACTCTATTCTATAGCTTTTTAATTTCATGCATGAGGTAAAAAAAGGTAGAACCATGGAATCCTATTTTGAAACTATATAGATAATTATGCGGAATAAAAACGACTCATTATTATCTGTAAGATCATTTACATGTATTTTAGAAACACTATATCACCTACATACCTACATTATAAATTAAATTATATTGTAAGTACATTTCAAATTATTAAGTGAAGTTTTAAGACGCATGGGGTTAAACATCTGCGTATTTAGCCTATATGTATTTTACTTAAAACTCTGCCTGTATTCAAACTGTTAGTTAATTAAAAGAACAATAAACTTACCTCATTGGACAAGCCATTTTTTAATTCCACGCGAACAACAATTTAAAAAATAATATAGATCTGTATGTATGTAGGTATTTTATATATTAAACACAGTAGGTATTATAGTGGTGGCACAGTGCGCGCGGTGTTCGACGCGCTTTCGCGGCGCGTAGTCAACTGATACTGAGCTCGGCCTGGTTACAATTTCATCACTCCCCTTCCTTAGTAAAAAAATAACTTTTATAGGTACTAGGTTAACTAGGTAGGTACTAGGTACATAAGTGATTTGTTTACTTTTGTTTTTAGGGAAAGGAAATGTTGTAGTTGCTTATTTAGTAGGGAGTTGGTTCGTACAATAAACAGTCAGTATCCTAACATGAAACCTAGAGTTGGATTGCATCTCTCTCGCATACCCCATTTGACTATCAAAATTCATTCATTTTTGTTTTATTCGTTTAAAATGCGGTGCTACGCGCTACGGTGCTACGAATGCTTGCTGTAGGAAGTCAGGGCCGAATAATTAAAAAATGAAACGTAGGCTGAGTGTCATTTATTAATTTGCCAGATAGGACCATGTAAGTTTCTGTTCCTAATCTACAATTTAAGATGGTAATTGTATATAGAACGAAAGAGCAAGTGCACACTGAAGATCAAACTTAGCTCTCAGAGCTAAGTTTGATTTATTAATATGGGTCTAGGATGTTAATGAACATACTATAACTTGGTAGGTAGAAACTAGAGACCCTATCAGTGAAATTAGTGCAAATGATTTATAGGTAGACGTACAACTGCCAAAAGGAGCAAATCAATCCCCTGCCGCTAACAACAGATTAGACTTACAGTGCCAACCCGGCCGTTACCATTCGTTTCTACGTAGATAAGTCTGCAAAAAGAATCGGCATTGAGCGGTCTTTGTAGTAATGCAACATTTTCCGACAATACGCGTCACATCAGCACAGCATGGCTAGAATAAGTCGGGCGGAAAGCCATGTCTGAGTTGGAATGTAATGTACCTAAGTAATGTAAATAATGCTACCTAATTGTTACCTCAGTCAGTCACGTAGCGTTTGTATTCTCTTTGGTCAGCCACAACACAACATGCTAGCAACATGGGGTGTACCTACTGGCAAAGCCGGTGGGGAGAAATCTGGGCATGGACAGTATGGACATTGGACACTGTTATTTTATATCTAAGTACGTCATGTTGATAATGAATATACGTATTCTTTATTTTAATGTAAGTTTCTTTTTTTTAAGTTAGCTAGACGGCGGGTTGTTCTGTCCTGTTTCACCTATCACATCCAAGCATAGATAATAACCATCACGCATAAAACAAAATATATTGTTGTGTGAATTATGACCTCAATTGGTCAATTTATTTGGAAGTTATACGATTACTAACAGACGCAACAACGATGGTATCTTATCAGTATTACTTATATACGTACCTACCTATATAATTTTTTCCGTCGTTTAGTTTGTGTTGTAGGTAGGTATACCAATATTGGTGTCGTTTTGTTCTTCTTGTTGTTACTTATAGCATTTTCCGATATCCTATTTTTTTGTTCTATTCTTGGGTTCGCCGGCGCCGCCCGTCCGATAGACAATGCGATGCACTCATATACTACCCATACTACTTGTACGTTGCATCATCTAAATCTGACGCCATAGCCGGTTTATTTGCCATCAGCGTTATTTAATGTCACGCACGAATGAAATTCATTATGCATACACACTTGCCATGATTATGCTACCTATTGAAATTAATGTAAAGTAGGTACAGTATTACCCAACTGATATGGCTTACCGATGTACCTGCGCAGAATATGAATTTTCAAAGCGCGGGAAATGCTATTGACCGCTATTGGTCGGCAGCCGCCGCCATCTTAGCGAGCTTAGAGTGAGATGGAACTAACAGCTGCAGTGTATTATGAACCTTATAAAAGTGACCTTAGGTTGATTGTAAGTTTTAAGCATTCTTTCGTTAATCTTCGGACCATACTTTTTTTTCTGCGCGAACGAAGATTCACGACGCGCCTTATAAGTTGGGTATACTAGTATACACCTACAAGGTATTTGTAGAAACGATGATGGCTTAGTTGGTTCTGTCTTCGGATTGCACTCGTATATACCTGGGTTCGAAGCTGCTAGGCCTTGGTGTGGTGATGGCAGAGCGTTTTTTATGTCGCAATTGCCAAATATGCATATTATTAATACATGATGGGTAGGTATATTATCTACCTACCTAGCTAAGGTACACTTAGGTATCTACATTGTTTTTAATCTTATATACCTACTAATATCTACTATTAGGTATACCTATATTATACCTATTTAACTAGTTAGCATGACTGGTCCTCAATCTAAATATAGCTCGAGAGCTCGCTTCATTGCTATAACCTACCAACCAAACTTTTTGATGCTTAAATTTTAGTTAGAGGTATGTTATCTTGCTAAACCTTGCCACTATTACCCCTACCTACGTCGCCATGACCACCCCATGCACTTTAAAAAGATATATTTACGTCAAAAACATAGTTTTTGGGTTTGGGGTTTATATTTTACGATTGAGTTTATTGTTAAATTTAAATTTGTGTTATAAGTAGGTAATATAGGTACCTACCTACCTTCTAGTATTTGAATTTTTATCAAGTATTTCTATTAAATGCAGAAGTATTTAGTTCAATAATTATCTTGTCAACTTTATTAACCGGGATGTTAACTGCATCTAAACTGATAAGGTTAGTTTCTTTGGATTAGGGAATATTCCGAAATACCTGAGAATATCCTGAGTAACTGTAAGAGTATGTGCCTAGGTAATAGGTAGGTACTTATCTATCTAACTATAATTATTAATACCATTATATCCATAGTATCTACAGTGTGATATATTATTGTATTATTGTACCATGATTAAATAGGTATTTTTATCTAATAAGGCTATAAATAAGGCGAATGATATAAACTCAAAAAGCGTGTCATTTCGCATTTTTTCCAAAACTCCCAGGAAGTTTCAGTAAAGCATCCACTACTTTACTGAATCGTGACTTTGACGATGTAAATAATTAACTTGACTACTTGACCACGATTGCTGTATCATTGCTGTGACTTTCTTAATGTGAAATTAAGAAATACTTAAAATAAAATACTTGACACTGGCTATATGCACGAACCGTGCGAAGCCATAACTAAAATAATAATAATAAGTAATTTTGACGTATATTTGAATGTCAAACAAACTGTCTATCAATAAAACTGTCAGTGTCAACTGTCAGTGAGTGCGTTTGTGTTGGTTGGTTTGGTTCTTGCAGTGTCTTTGCTACGCATTATCATCTGGTTTTGTGTTATTTTCTTAAACTTGTGTTTCTTCGAGTGTTAATGTGTAATATTGGTGGAATATTAACCATTAAGTGTTCGTTAACGTGCATGAGTGTGGGCGAATGATACAAACTCAAAAATCGTGTCATTTCGTATTTTTTCCAAAACTCCCAGGAAGTTTCAGTAAAGCATCCACCACTTTACTGAATCGTGACTTTGACTATGTAAATAATTGACTTGACTACTTGACCACGAGGATTGCTTTAAAGCTATTACTTTCCTAATGTGAAAATAAAAATATTATGTACTTACGTTATTATTATAATACTTGACACTGGCTATATGCACAAACCGTGCGAAGCCATAATTAAACAAAAATAAATAAATAATTTCAAATAAAATCAATAAATTGTCGTACATTAAAGACATCAATCAGAAATCCTATAAAAAATTGCAGTACTTAACTCAATAACTTGTAAGTAAAATAAAGTGTAATGTATGTATTCTGTAACAGCAGTCAAGCCCGTAAGCTCAGTGAAGTGTTAACTTGTTTTCGCTAGTTTGCTGCACACAATCGCTGTTTTACGAGTGGGGTTCGTGATAAAATATACAGTGTTGATATAACTTGCTGTGCTACGTTTTAGTGTTGCGATAAATTGGCGATTGTCGCATGCGAATGAGTCCTCAAAACTGTGAATGACATAAGAATATTATTAGTCATTTCTTACGATAGCCTGGTTTCTATACGGCTACCGCTTGTTTACATAGCACAACACGAGAGTTGCGGCTCTCAGAAACGTTTCCACTATAAACCAACTTACAATAAAGCTCTAATTGGATTCAGAAAATCTAATATATTAAAAACCGGTTTTATTCACATTTGAAGTTGTGCCTCTGTATGTTTCAGCTCCAAAAATAAGTCAAGTGGATCAATATAATATTTATAAATATAGCAGTTAGGCCAGTTATATTAAAGAATGCAGATAAGATATTCGGATTATAAATTAAAGCATTCACTGCATGCATAATATATATTTTGTATGAAGTTTACCACTCTAATTTGGTACCTGTGGTCAGCCAGCGGAATGCATTATATAGATATAAAAGTATCCCATGCATGCCCTTCTCAAGGCCCAATCAAATTCATTAAAGTCAGTTCAGCACTTTAAACGTAAAACTGTAACAAACCAACAGACACATTTTTGTATTATTATATTTGTATTCACATTTAATTTTACAGAGTTATGGGACAAACCCTATCGGAGCCGGTGACTGAGAAGCAGTCCTCAACATGTCAAGACAGCAGATACCTTGTTGGCTCCTCGTGCATGCAGGGTTGGCGCGTGTCCATGGACGACTCGCATACACACATACTGTCCTTGCCTGACGACCCCGGGACTGCATTCTTTGCTGTCTATGATGGACATGGCGGTAAAAACAATGTTCTTTTATATTCATATTTGGATATTGCAGCATAATATCTCATGTATTTTTTACCTTTAAATGATATTTATAGTCTCTAAAAGCACCAAAAACAAAAGTGTGTGGCATATCTCATGTATGTTTTACTTTTTAATGAAATTTGTAGTCTTCATGTTTTTTTTTACGTTTCAATGATAAAATTATAGTCTCTAGAGGCACTAAAAACAAAAGGGTTATTCTATTCCAGATGATTCTATATTTCATAAGTATCCATAATGTAGATTTGCGCTATTATTATTACTAGACAGCCTAGGGCCAATAATATTTTAAGCCTTAGGCTGTCTAGTAATTATAATAACGCCTTGAATCACTTGAATTAATGCTGACTAGGTTTACCTGTATTCAGGATTTCGGAAACCTATTGGGATTACAACTAAATGATTTGTAATTATAATGTTTCAGGTGCAAACATTGCCGAGTATGCAGGGAAGCATCTACACAAGTTTATCACGGCTAGACCCGAGTACCACCTCGGGAATATAGAAGAAGCAATGAAACAAGTCAGTGAACTTGACACTACTTCTTGATTTTTATTTTTTTTCAAACGTAGTCCGTCTTTAGGTTTGCTCCTGTATCGTGGGTACTGCTTACAGACATATAATTTCACATACACTTCACTTATAAATTATAAATGAACTAAAATGGATTTGTAATCATACACCAATAGGAACCCTATAGTATCAATTTTATCCCATATTTCAAGAATGTTAACTGCACAATTCAAGGAGTTGTGACATCACCTTCACTGGGCCAGCATGGTGGCCCATCTCAGATAGTAGCTTTGTTTCCCAGCAGTGGGACTATAGCCATCTAACTAATTATGTCAAAAGTAATACCCCAAATAGCTACTTAGCGATAACACTTAAAAACCACATTTTAAAAACTAATTTGTATCTTTTACTGTCAATAGTTATGTTGTGCTAAATCTTAAACATATTTACATATATTTATTACACGTGATGCGTATTTATTACACTGACGTATTGTCAGTATGTGGCTCAATGTCACAAAAACAATGTCATATCCTATCAGTACAAAAATTGTCATTTGCAAAATGACAATACAATATTTGATAAAAAAAAATACGCCATGACCTTGAAGTGAATTATAAAACAACCTCATGCACTTGAATACAGTGAATCATAATATACCTCATAGGTGTGAAATTGCAAATGTGTATATCACGGTTCACAGTGTGTATAGTTAATTTTTGTATAATTAGTGCATGTAAGCAAGTTGCAATAGTGTTTAAACGAAGGTCGAAGGTGGTTAACATGGTAAGCATCTAACGGAATAGATCACCCAACACACCACCAAAAATGTCAAATAAATTACCAATCCGCCATCTCGCTTTGATTTCAAAATAGAGGGAGTGTCCCTTCTCTGGTATTAATAGGTGTTCTATACTAAAGGCTAGCACCACCTCAAACAAACAAACAATTGTTCCTTCCAGGGTTTCCTGGACCTGGACCAGGCGATGCTCGAGGAGGACATGCTGCAGGAAAAGGTGGCTGGCAGCACGGCGGTGGTGGTGCTGGTGAAAGAGAACACCCTGTACTGCGCCAACGTGGGGGACTCCCGGGCCGTCGCCAGTGTCTGCGGCAGGGTGCGTACTGCCATTATGGATAAAGTCCCACTGTATCTTCGTAAACTAGTCTCTTCCCAAAATTAGGACTTGCTCTCATAATGGCCAGTTCATATTCTTCTAGTTACACACATCAAAAAGTCTAAGCAACATTGTACTAATTTCTGGTTATTTTCTGGTTCGCCGAGCTGTATGTGGACGCGCATTGTCATGCATTAACGTAAAATCGGAGCCAAAGGTTTGTGCAAATGGATGGACATAAGGTCTGAGAATATCCTCAACGTAATTTTCAGCGTTCATGTTTCCATTTACAAAACCGAGCTCAGTTCGCCTGTTCTTCATAATACCCGCCATGACCATAACTGTTGAGCCGCCGTATGGATGAACTTCCTGAGCACCTGAGCTTTTCAGTATTTCCGGGCCGACGGTACATTCGCACCCTTCTTGTATCAGGCCTAAACCCGAATCGCGACTCATCAGAAACATAATTTTATCCCATTGTTCCTGGGACCATGTTATGCATGCATGTTGCTTAGACTTTTTTGATGTGTTTAGTATTCCAATCCAGCGATTGAGTCCATCTCGTGAATCTCACTGTAATAATGAGAACCAGTGCTTTTTACTATCAGTACATAATTATAACGGCTCCATATTACATTGTTAATCATGCTTACAAATATGTCCAACCGTCCCATATGACACTGTTGGTAAACATTCTCTCACATATCGTTGGTTCCAACATCCATGTGACGTCGCAGGTGGAGATGCTGTCGTACGACCACAAGCCGAACAACGAGGAGGAGCTGCGCCGCATCACGGCGGGCGGCGGCTGGGTGCAGCTGAACCGGGTCAACGGCAACCTGGCGCTGTCCCGGGCGCTCGGGGACTATGTGTTCAAGCGGAACTACAGGCTGTCGCCGCAGCAGCAGATCGTCACCGGTATAGCATTTTTTTTTTAATTAATGACGAAAAATCGAGTCGGTGTTAAGTTTGACGTGTCTCTGTGTGTGTAAGTCTGTCTGTCATGTTTTTTTTGTTTGAAAGGTGAATTAGTCGGGAGTGCTCTTAGCTATGTTTG
Organism: Hylaea fasciaria; assembly: GCA_905147375.1. Classification (NCBI taxonomy): domain Eukaryota; kingdom Metazoa; phylum Arthropoda; class Insecta; order Lepidoptera; family Geometridae; genus Hylaea; species Hylaea fasciaria. The sequence goes on along the minus strand of LR990211.1, from coordinate 7,166,916 downwards.
ATGAAAATCGGTCTATGATGGCCGCTATATCCACGGTTCAGTATAGCGGTGGATGCTTTACTGAAACTTCCTGAGAATTTTGGAAAAAGTGCGATATGACACGTTATTTGTAAAACGCTACGTGACGCGCCGTGTTTATGTATTGGACCCTGCTTTGTGTGGCTCGATAATAACGCGGGCAGTGTGTAGCGGAACGCGCGTCCTCATACAAAATGGGACGCCGCGATTTTATCCGCCGCGATAAAAATGCTCCAGCGTCACTGCGGACTTTACATATATTTTGTTCGTGTCGACAGCATTTCCGGACGTGCAAGTGAAACAGCTGACCGAGGACTGGGAGTTCGTCGTGATCGCGTGCGACGGCATCTGGGAGGTCCTGTCCAATGAGGTAAGTAACGCCTCCGAATTTGTTCTTGGTCTACCGCCCCCCTAGGCCTCCAGCGCCCAGGAGAGGGCGTCGTCACCCACTTTGAGAACGTCTGCTGTAAAGCGTCGAAGGTGCCAAGTACGCTCAGGAGTTTTAGGCGGGAATCCGATAGTGAGACGTTGTTGGTTTTGTATTGTTTTCTCAAACTTGTGTTTCTTCGAGTGTTCATGTGTAATATTGGTGGAATATCATTAAGTGTTCGTTAACGTGCACGAGTGTGCGCGATTGATATAAACTCAAAAAACGTGCGCAATTTTTCGCATTTTTTCCAAAACTCCCAGGAAGTTTCACTACTTTAGTGAACGTGACTTTGACGATGTAAATAATTGACTTGACTACTTGACCACGATTGCTATATTGCTGTGACTTTCTTTATGTGAAATTAAGAAATACTTAATTTACTAGTATTTAGTAATTTTAAAATACTTGACACTGGCTATATGCACAAACCGTGCGAAGCCATTACTAAAACAAAAAAAAAGTACGCTCAGCCTCCCCGCCCGCCCCCAGGAGGTGGTGTCGTTCTGCCGCGCGCGGCTGCTGAGCGGCTGGGAGCCGGCGGCGGTGTGCGAGGCCCTCATGCAGCGCTGCCTGGCCCCCAACTGCGCCACCGGGGGCCTCGGCTGCGACAACATGACCGTGCTCATCGTCTGTCTCGCTCCCTTCCCGCGCATCCTGGCACCGGTGAGCACTAGTCGGATATTAAAATTAAAAAATACAAAAAAAAAATAAAAAAATCTCATGGAGTGAAAATCTCTCTCTTTCTCTCTCATTCCTTTCCTCCATGAGATTGAAATCGGACTACATTATCATTGTACTAGCGAATTCCCGCGGCTTCGTACGCGTGCACTTTAACAATGTGTGACGTCATGACTCAGCAATTTTAGACGGTACCCACATTTTAGCAATATTTTAAGTCTTCAGTTAGTTATAAAACCTCCACCGTTAGCTTATTCGAAACCAAAGCTACCAAATGCCGAAACTTCCACCAAAATCCGTCCAGTAGTTTCTGAGTTTCATTTATCCAGATATGTACCACTCTAGCAGCGTGTTCATGAAACAAGTTCATGTACAAACGCCTGAATTATTCTAATCGTTCAATGTTATTTTGGGAACTATTGCATGAAAGATTCCATGTTAATGGTTGCATGTGTAATGTCTGTCTATTGCATGTCATACGCTTAGAACTATTCTGTAATTCTCTCGCTATAACCACTGCCATTCATTCATTCATTCATATTTAAAACACGGATCAGAAAAATATTAATTGTTCAACTGTGTTCAAAAATTCAATTTTTATGTTTGATTTTCAAGTTTGATGGCTGGACGAGCCATCTACTTGTCGATGTTTGATGAAAGGGCAAATTGTTAGTGTTGATGTAGCATCTGAATGTTGACAAGCCATTTTGACGTCTAATGACCCCGAAACTGTTTGAATGCGTAAGTTTTTTAGCTGTCGAAGAGTTTGCCAAATATTAATCCTATCGAGCAGTAGTGAAAACATGAATCGACATTTATTTATTTATATGCCTACGAGATTTTAGAACCAATGTCTCAGAGCGACGAGCGCAAGCGTGGTGCTTTCCATCAAGAGATTTGCTTGTCTCTACTATAAAAAAAACATTTCTTGGTCCCTAATGTTATTTTAATACATTTTCAACTCAACAGTGCTCGTACCTGGATACACGCGCGGGCAAGTTCTGGTCAATGACTCCGTCCCGGCGGCAGTTCTCTTAATTCCCCCTCCCACCTCCCCCCACAATGCACAAGCTTTAATATTACTTCTTATGGTGTGCCTCTTAAACTGTGATCGTTGTCTTGTCATTTGGTACGCCTTGTTTGTTTTTACAGTGATAAATAAAATACAATAAAAAAATAGTCACTGTACATAAAAAATACAGTCAAAAGACCCGTAAGATTTTGGATCGATCTGCAGTCGATTGACATTTATCGATGTGCACAAATCGATCGATGAATCGATCAACGAAGACTCTGTCTTGATTATTAGAGATCGTTCAATGTTCATCGTCCCGAGCTATTGCACCAATCAGACCTGCCTACGATTGCTTATTGATCAATATTATTATCGATTATAGACCGTTCAACGTTGGTAAATTTCACTAAATTACCCAATCGATCGAAGATCGACCGATGTCGAAAGACCGTCTATTTCGACGATCGCGAAATAATACCATTCTAAAACAAATGAAGTCGTACCAAATCACAATGATTAGGATTGAACGCGTGGCGACTGACTGCGACTTGGTAGCTTCTTTCCGACTACCAAAAAGGAGGTTCTCAATTCGAGTGTATGTTTGTTTTAGTTTAGTCGATCTAGTCTATGGACTCACGTCTGTTTAGCTCGCAAGGGTTTTTGTGCCTTGTCTGATGCAGTGGCGGCATAGTCTTCGTCGTGCAGTCCTAGTCAGGGCTAGATATATATACGTACGGGAACAATGAAATTAAATAACACGCTTATAGGAAGTTCGTTACGTTACGACTCCATCACCAGATCCTCGTACCTTGTCTAAAGAAAAAGTACTCGATAATTGCATTGGGCTTCTTTGTTTTGGTGTCTTCAGGTTTAATTAAATGTAAATTATCTTCTTTCTCCGTCCATCATCACAACATCTCGGGTATTACAGTATTGGGATTGTCGAATTGCAAATCGGTACCTTTATGATTGAGTAAGCGCAGTTGGGCCAACGTGGTAAAACAAAATCCTCCTTCTGGCTGTCAGTTAAACATGATTTGTCGCAGTCGGTCGCCGCGCGTGCCTTACGGAGTGTTCACACTTTGCTAAGTAGACTGCGTGTAAGTTCCCAAGCCGAGATTTGTACGATTTTGTCTATAAGGACATTTAGAATGATGTTAAGTAAGACCTTTCGCTTAGCAAGTAACGCGTATCTCTGCATTTGGCTAGGAAGTGTGCTAAGACAGAGACGAAGCATAGGGACGACCAATCACAGCGCAGCTTCGATCGTTCTTCTCGCTCACTAATTTCACTACATACCATTCGCAGTTTACTTCGCAACGTGCGAACGCAACATTACATCTGTGATTGTTATACACGGTATAGTTACAGTTTAAAACTATAAGTACTTTATGAGTTTTTAAACGAAATCAACTGTAAATTTTGTCAAGACTGATAATTGTGCCATTCGATGAAAATCACCAAAAATCCAACCAAATATCATAATTTTTGAAGTAAAATTCAATAGTAGAATAGAGTAAATGTTATTTAGCCGTAACGTGCTAGTTACCCAAGGTACTAGAGTTTATGGTCTGTTTACACGAAGCCAGTAACAAGGACAGTTTGCTTGACGAGTAAAATTTTTTTATGAAGACTGTTTTCCTTTCTAATTATTACTAGTTACGTGTAAAGAGCCGCCTTATGATAACTTACTCCATAAAATTTACATAGATTTTTATTAATTTTATGTTCGTTTTGTTCACTTGAAAGAGGCTAAAATAATAATCGTACCAATTATTTTTCATTGTTTTAGTACTATGCTACATTTCATACAAATAAAAAACGTGAATGATAATGCCTGAAAGTAATTAATTAATTAAATACGACTGTTTGATAGACCTTGAATATTGAAAAACTACCAATTGATTTTTTTTTTACTAAAGTGTGTATTTAAATGTTTACTAACTATTGCATGGTTGAATCATGTTGCCATTTTCTAATTATTAATAAATGCTATTGTGCGAAATGCTATTAAATTTAAGTCCATAAGGCTGGTTACCCATTGCAGATGCGCTGAGATAACTCTCATTGATGACATCGTCAAAATATTCTGCTATAGCATCTCCATTTGTATCTGTGAAATTGCACTTTTGCATTAGTGGATTAACGGAATTAAAATTTTCTGCAATTGGTACAATGGGTTCTAGCCTTTATACCTTGAATATTAAAATCAATAATCAAATGTATCGTCATAATAATTTTTTGATTTGCATGTTTAAAATTAAAATTGTGGCTTGTATTGTTTACGCCTGTCATGTTATCTGCATGTTAAAAACGTTTTGTATTTTATTGCATGTAAGTTTATCACAGTACCTACAGATTAAACATTTTATCTGAGTTTAAAAAGTAATTGCAGCAATGTCGTCTTCTCTTTCGATTATTGTATAACTATAATAGTATGACCGTCTTATATTATGGAAACCATAGACTGTGATAAAACATGCAAGATAATATACGTATCTATAAATAAATCGCTTGTGTCTTGTTTCGTTATTTATTTGTATGTATATTGTTCATGAATTTACTTTGTTTGCATTTAAAGCTTTCATATAGATTTTGCTTACGTCAGTTTAAGTTTTGAGGGCCGTAGCGTCGCTACGAAGTGGCTAGTTGACAAGCCAGTACTTGCGCCAGTAACTAAAATGCCTTGAACGAGGCTCAATGTTGATGCAATATCACTGATGTCCATGTTATTTTTTCTATTAATAATGTGTATAATTAATGTGACTTGACTGTACTACTGACTATCTGGCTCACTGGAACTCGTAATTACGAATATTTTGTAAAAAAATACACTTGAAATATTATATTATCACTGGTTGGTAAAATGCTCTCGTGGGAAGCCAAAGCATAAAAAAAACTATTCTGATTTTATCAGATGATTTTAAATACCTACTATGGCCCTGGTTGTCGAGTTGCGAAACGTCAATTAGTTGCCAATAACTCCCGGTAGATGGAGCTTCAGATCGACACTGAAATATCCGGCAGGTGGCGTACTTGTGTCATTGAGGCCAACAGTTTTGAGCGAACCATAAAAAAAAACTTAAAAAAACAACTGGCTTGTAAACTGGCCCGGCGAGTGTCCTCGTTTCGTGTATAACTTTTATGAAATTGACTAGCCTAGCTAGTGATTGTATGTATTGCAGATTATTTTTATTGGTATATATAGATTTTTGTGTCTGAAATTTTTCCGTTTACGCTCGCTCGCTTTTTCTAACGTGCCAATGTCGCAACACTGCTTTCGGTTTTGTAATCACCCTGTTTGCTTTAATAAATACTGCTGAAAATATGTGAGATGTTTTATTCTTGTTTTTTGTCCTCGTTTGTTCTTGGATGTGCTATTGGTGCATGAAGAATGTGCATGAGAATGATAATCACGCTTTTGTGGAATGTGTTACAGGTAAGCTGGCATATACGTTTTTTAGTTTAAATTAAAAAAAACAACTTTAAAACAATTGAGTAAGTAGGATGAACGTCATGGAAAAATAATTAGTTTTAGCTTCCCGGAGAATTCAATCGGGAGGATCTTGGTTAAATAATCAGTTATATTTTAGTTCTCGGAGAGTTCAAATAGGTCATAGTGCATTATACCTTTCTATCTCCTCAGGATTCCCCGCAACCCGTCGAAGACGAGTTAGATAGCAAGTTCATGACGAAAATGGAAGACTTACTTTACGTGGAGGATGAGGAAGAGGCAGATTTGAAGTGATGCTGTTCAAGTCATTAGTGTATGTACATTGTAAATGTGTGTGTATATAGAGATACATTTAGAACGGGATGCGTATACGCCTGGAAGTGAATATTAACATCGAAATTAACAATTTATCAGTACTAGGAAAGTCGAAACTTACTATGCGTTGAGTGATCATCTCTTAGATGGAGTGGAGACCGCTGCGGTCGCGTATTCATTTTGGCGAACTACAAGCAATGACGATAAGGTCAAAAATGAAATGGCATTTTTTTGTCTTGCTTGTATCATAAAAGCGAAGTTTACTGTCTGTCCCTGTCTCACAACTAAACGGCTGAACTGATCTTGATGAACTTTGGTATGGAGATAGTTTAAACCCTCGAAAAGGACTAGTTTTCATTGCAATAAATTAGACCGCACAGATGAATATGCGGACAAAAGCTTAGTTAAGGTAATATTTCGGATATTAGATGGTTACTCAAATGCGTAGTGAGTTATATTGTATGATATTAATAAAGTAGCTGAGATGTACGTGTGGCCTGTTATTAATTATCACGATTTGACAATAAGGTGAACGGCTCAAAACTGCGTAATGGCGCCACGACTAATTGTGCCAAAATTATGTTAGATAAACAATAGGTACTCGATTTTCATCGTTTAAATTGATGTCTTATGGATAGGCCACACTATCGTCATCGTCAACAGCCAAGTTTAAAAAAAAAACAAAATAAAAAAAGGTGAACGTCAAAAATCGGGATATTCAACGGCCATGTCAATGACATATCCCAATTATGTGGCTACACCTCGGCTACACTTACGGCGAACGTCAAACAACGGGATTTACGGGATAGTCAATAGGATATCACCATAGTGTGGCCAGTCCATTACATTTTTTATTTGTAATTTTCATGTTTACGTAAGGCTTGTAGTAGGTACGTGTTGATTTGTTTGCATAAGTAGTGGTGGCGCCTCTAACGGTATACATTAGCGTTCAAAATTGTGAACTTATTTCAGCGTGCAATATTTTTATCCTGTTACTGTTAAATTTAGGAATATTTTGTAGATATTAACTAAGATGTTTTTAAGAAAAATTTATGACAGCATTTTATTTGTGTATCAGTGCAATTACAGTTTCGTTGTCGTGCATTTATTTACAAATATATTTTTTTAATATCACATAACTAGGCCACCTGAACAATTTTATTTTTGTAAAATAAATTTATTCATGTTATTTTATTGTTATTTTAAGTTTTAATTCTTTTTAAATATTATATTGATGATATATTTTAGTAGATGTACTCAGTATTGTGATCAAAATTAAACTTTCGAGTTATTAGGTACCCTATGTAAAAATGTTTATATGTACAATTAATTTGTTATTTTGATTATTGTGTTTTGATTTTCATTATAGTTATTATGTGAACATAGTAATGCTGATCAAATGAAAACGATGCGTTAAATTCTCTCCCATTAAAAAATCGCGTAAAGCTTAAATTGCTTGTCAGTAACTAGTCTCTTTTGGCAAATCCACAAAACTAAGTGTTATATTTGCATATAGCCAGCGCGCAAGTCGTTGACCGCGCCTGGTAACGTCTGGGAAATACTTGGGCCTCTCGTCACCATTGGTGACGAACGGGAACCTCTTCCCATTTATCACCAGTGGTAATGTATTGGACTTTAAATCCCATTTATCACAAATGGATTAGGAGCGAGTAGCGATGACCATAGATCATACACTATATACTTATACAGAGAGCGACGAATGTGAATAATATATAGGTATATAAACGAGTGCAGTGTGTTTATATATTATCTTGATATTTTATATCATTTGTTATTTTTTAAATATTTTTTTAACTTGTTTAACTACTCGCGCGTTGGCTATAAAAACAATAAGTAGTTATAATTAACCAGTCGAAACCTAAAAAAAATATGAATAGATAAAAAAAAACTAAATATCTCGGGTTTCTGCGCCGTCAAAAGAATAAAATGCATTGTTATCTAGTTGTCAGCTACCCTGTACCTCAGATGCCCGATAACTATTAGGTAGGTAATCGCTAAGTGCTCGATTTGAGTTGCAAGATTGCACCCGGAACTACAGATATACGAACAAAAACGTTGATAAAAACTTGGTAAAGGTAATATAAGTTATGAACTATAATAGGAGGAATAATGTTAGAACAGATTTACCTATTTCTTTGAGTGTAACTACTTCTAAATGCTCGTGGGAATCGGTATGTTTCACTATTCCGCTTTCGTTTCCCAGACGAATAAAAAAATTTCTCTTTAATCTTTTTCCTTAAAGTTTCTACCATCATATCTTTGGTTTAATATGCAGAAGTTTACCTATTGTATAGCTTAGTGGAATATTCGTAAAGTAAATACCTAAATGTGTATATTTAGAATTAACTAAGTATAAACAAAAAAACGTATTCTGGCCATCGCATTTAAATCAAATTTATTGCGATTATTTATTAGTTCGTTATAATTCGAGCCATGATCAAGAAACTGTGAAGCTTTTAGAAAACTGCACAATACCTAAGTAAAATTAATAACTTGAGGCCTGCAATTGCCTTAGTGAACATTCGTAAAATGTTAACTGCCTATAATACCTACCTACTCATAAAAAATTACTGTAAGTAAATAAAATACATCCTCTACCTACCTACTTAGATGAAAAGTAAGTAAGATTTTGTTTCTTTTTGCCCGTGAAAATTCACGACACGCAATCAAAACAAAATAATGCTTGTATTTTTAACAAACATTCATTATTGTTAATTTCACAAAGTTCTTGAAAGCGGCACGAATGAAGAATGTCTAGTTATTATAAAGCAAATATTAATTACACCCCTGTTTCACCATCTTTCAGTTAAGTAGTTAATAAGTGCTAAATATTGCGGTGACAGGATTAGTTAGTTAAAGTGCGATGACACCAAGTGTTTTGTAGAATGTTAAGGACATATTATTGGTAGGTACCTACTGTATATCAATTGACAGGGATTGATTTGTTTAAACGCCACTCGAGCAGCCTGTATAGCATATTCTTTATTGTAAAAGACCCGAAATTGTAATGTTCATATCTTCAGCAATCGTTGCTCAATAAGCAATACTTTATCTTACCTGGCATGTATTCAATTTATTTCTAAGTTATTCGGTGATGGTGAAACTGGGGTGTATTCTTCGTTACCTATTGTGACATATCCGGAATTGCACTAGTCAAGTAAAACGCGTGAGTAGTCGGGTGTACCTATAGCCTTGTGTTAATAGCTGACTGTAATAAAGTTTTACATTTTTAATTCTTCGTTTTAGTTCCTGTTGCGTTCCGTTAACAAAATTTATGACCCAGATGAACTTGGTCAAATGGTAGTTGAATAAAGATACAAACAAACACAAATATTGCAAGTTAGATAAAATCGGAAAAATGTATATGTACCTAACTCAAAGAGCAATATGGGAAATGGGAAATGTAAGTCTGTAAGGCCCTACAGATTTTTTTATGAACATGATAGAGGGCACCTGTGTCAATAAAAAAATATTGAAAAAATTGCTTAAATTTTTTAAATTTCTGACCATGTAGAAGACACAAACAACACAGATTTTTTTACTACCCTTGAGCAAACGTATAAAATCATTTTCAGTCTACAATAAGCTTACAATTAATTACCTCGGTATACAAACAAATGTGTACGAATTACCGCTTGAAACCGGCGCACCCCCTCATAATTAGATCAAGGGGGTGGTATGGGGTGGGTATATAAGGGTAGGTGGGGTGTTGCCGCGCAGGAGTGGCGGCGCGCCAGCCTCGGCGATAGTTTTCTGTGAGTGTTGGTTTTTTAATTTTATTGTTTTGGTCATGTGAGTTGGAAAGTTTAAAAGTTGGTGGTTTAACGTAAGTCGTTTTATGTTTTGGGTAACCCTTTAAGACTTGTTGTATAATACTTATTATTATTACTTATTATTATTATTATTTACTAAAAAGTATGTGTTAATCCAGGGTGTTAGCTACCTCCATACCAAATTTCATAAAAATTGGTCCAGCCGTTTGTGTGAAGAAGTAACAAACGTACAAACGCACTCACAAACTTTGGCCTTTATAATATCCGCAGGATTTAGGTAACAAGGTAACATCACATACATATCCACTAATTGTTAAAGCAACTGGTAATAGCATTTTTTTTAATATCTAATGCTGAAGTAAGTGTGGTATTTTTAGATAAAGGTAAAGTGGTGCTTAGTTCTCTGACATAAGGTCTTGTTGCCAATTGAGATGATTTGACCACACGTAAACATTTTCAAAATGTGCGCTAGTGTTTTATACTTATGCAGATAATACAGGCTGAAATTATCAACTGAAAGTAGAAAACTGGAGCTAAAAGAACAGGTATGTATGTGTAGTTTAACACGTTATTGCTTTTTTTGTAATAGGACGTAGGTACTATCTTCTTAATACTTATCGATGGAACGAGTTATCAGAATGTATAATAATGTATAAAATACTAGCTGTTGCCCGCGACTTCGTCCGCGCGGACTATATACCATAATTCCAAATAACTAAAAATAGACCATGACCTCGAGTTCGACATCGACATCCGATATGCGATATCCAACATTCTCGTACAACATCCACCATCTTCTATCAAAATTACCATTTTATACAAAAACCTTGCATTTTATACCAAAATCTAACATTTCATACAAAAATCTACCATTTCCTACCAAAATCTACCATTTTCTACCAAAATACCATGTTCTACCAAAAGCTACCATTTTCCACTAAACTCTAAAATGTTCTACCACAATCTAAAATGTTGTTTCTAAATCTATTATTTTCTTTCTAAATGTGCTATTTTCTACCAAAAGCTACCATTTCCTACCAGAATCTACCATTTCCTACAAAAAACTACCATTTCCTAAATTAAATCTACCATTTTAACCGTAATCTACCGTTTTACCATTATACCATTTTAATTTCAAATTCACTAATATCTATCAAAAGCTACCATTTCTTCCAAAATCTACCATTATTACCAAAAACCTACCATTTCCTATCAAAAATCTACCATTTTCTACCTTTAATTTATCGTTTTCTACCAAAATCTACCACTTCCTACCTTTTAAAGAACATAGATACTAAGTTTGAAATTTTATTATAGATTTTACAACTAATGGTTTAAAACATGTTGACTAGGTAGGTAGATATTATCATATACTCGAATATTAAATTTGATACAACCTATATCTTTATAAAAACAAATTGAAATCTAAAAACTAAACGTAAATAAAAACTAATCTAATAGGCCGCTACCAGTGGGCAACGTTCCCAAAATGCTGGCCGCATTGCCACGTTGTATGGCAATGCTCAATCTTTGACCAAAATAAAGGCCAGCATTTTGGTCACGTGTTGCGTCGACCAGACGTCCACTTAAGTCTTTGAAGATTTTGTGGGCTCCCGGTCCCCATGGCCCCAGCGTTTCGACCCCAAAAGGCACAAACAAGTACCCGCTATCAAGGGCACTATATTTGCGCCCCTTGAGGTCCTCAGCCGATTCTGCCGCCGCACCAGCCCTGGTTTCAGTCCGTGAAAGATGAGACGGTGCAAGGGTGTCTACGCAGGTAGCGTCCCACACCAACGGCCGCCCCATCTTCCACGGAATGAGGGTCATTCCGTCGGGCCTTTTACCATCATCTCGCATCAGGCCACTGGGCTCTAAAATGGCCGCACAGTTGGCGGTGGCAAAACCCCGACGGATGATATCATTGAGGCTGGAGTGGCGGGGAATTCTACCAGCACTTCTGCTGCACGACAGACCATGGTGACCGAGCCGGTCGACGGCTGTGCCACACTGGCAGCGGTGGGGGGCACAGCACGATGCGCCCAAACGAAGAGACACTGAGATGCGGAAAGATGTTGAGTCCATCAAAGTGCCAGTGTTGGGAGACGGGAGAGCCTGTAGCCATAAACCTGATTCCCATTCAGCAACGGCTAAAAGGCGGGCACGATCTGTGGAGCTTGAACACGTATTTAAAAGCTTTTTCCGCGTCAGCTCACAGATCGGCCCGTCCCACAGCCGCTGAGAAGATGATCAATTGAAATTGATCAAACCAATAAAACACGGTTTTCCATCCAAACTTTGCAACCCCTTTTCACCCACTCCCCTAAGTGGTTTAAATTAAAAAAATAATATTCTTAGTGCACACCAGCTACGTCTCTGGAAAATTTGTACAAAATTTCAGTTTCAAACTAAATCTGATGAAAAATATTTTGCGACCCCTTTTTACCGTTTAAGAGATTGAATATTAAAAAACTATGAATGTATTTAAATAGATATTTTAAATAATGTAAATGCCAAATTTGAAGCTGGTCAGACAAAGAAAACACGTTGTTACACACAAACGTTACAACCCCATTTCACCCTTTTAGGGGTTGAATAAAAAAAAAAACACATTTTAGTGCACTCCTATATCACTTATTTATGGCATAATTGAGCCAAATTTCAATTATGAACTAAATCGGATGAAAATATGTTGCAACCCCTTTTACTCACGTTAGGGGTTGAATATTAAAAAACGATGAAACACGTGTTTAATTAAATCTTTTAAAGAATATAAATGCCAAGTTTGAAGTTGATCAGACCAAGAAAACATGTTTCTCCATACAAACTTTGCAACCCCTTTTCACCCCTTTAGGGGTTGAATTTTCAAAAATCCTTTCTTATTGCTCGCCTACGTCACATAAGGAATATTTGTGCAAAATTGCATGGTTCTAGATCCAGCGGTTTCGGCTGTGCGTTGATCGATCAGTCAGTCAGTCAGTCAGTCAGTTCTTGCTTTTATATATATAGATATATTCGGGATGTCAGAATCGATGGGTCTTTTTATAGATGTAAAAGTAGACTTTTATGGTAGTTTTTGTCTTTGTACAAAAGTAATGAGTTAATTTTACGTTCATATCGTTGGAAGCTCAGCCGCGCTCGGCTTTATATCCACTGAATGAATCGAAAAACTAGAGTACCTACTCTAGTTTTTCGATTCATTCCACGAAACAATGGTTTCAATTTGAAAAGTTATTTCAATGCAGCTTTCATACAAAGCGGATTTCGCGATGGCAATTCTGTTCCGTGCATTCACAGATTAAATATATGTCTGTATTCGCCCTTCATTATTTTTCAATTAGCTGTGAGAATATTTCAGGTAAAAGGCACTTAGGATCGCTAATAGTTCTAGCTCCTTCACCTTAGGTAAAGGTACCCCCCTAATTAGCAGATCTCATTCTCCAGATCTCAGCCACCACAGCAGTTTCTAACTCAAACTAGAAACTATGCCAATTGAATTACCCGTGGTATTACCCTCGTAAGGTTATGTCAGTGGGTGATGGCCGTAATCGTCATGTCAAAACGGATTACCATCGCAGATCTAGACGTGCGGTACGGCTTCCCACGACCTCGGATAACGGACGTGCCGGCTGGACTGTTTGTTGTTGTCAGTCGAGTTCGAGTTGAATGATTTTAAAATCGAGTTGCGTTGGTAAGGCCTTTTAGGATTGAGAATTTTCGGATCGGCGTCGGATGCTTTACTGAAACTTCGTGGGTACTAAGGGGATACTAAAAAGTCAAAATTATGGATAAAAGTGAGTTACGTGCGGTGATAAAATATCTCAGTTTGAAAAAAATGTCTACGAAGGAAATTTTTTTGGACATTCAGCAGACATTAGGGGGTGATGCTGTACCCTATTCTACGGTTGCGTACTGGGTGGCTGAATTTAAAAGAGGTAGATCAAGCTGTAAAGATGACCCGCGTTCTGGGCGGCCTTCAACCTCCGTTACAGAAGAAAATGTCAAAAAGGTTGAGAATCTGGTTTTGGAAGACAGAAGAATGACTATAAAACATATAGCTGAGATCCTAAAGATATCTTTTGGTAGCGTTCAATCCATTTTAATTGATTCACTGGGGTTCAAAAAAGTGTCTGCAAGATGGGTGCCACGAATGTTAACCGACGAAAACAAAAAGCGACGTTTGGAAATTTCCAAGCGTAATCTCGAAATGTTCCAGCGTGATTCGGATAATTTTTGCCGTCGTCTTGTCACCATGGATGAAACGTGGGTCCACCATTTTGATCCTGAAACTAAAAGACAAAGCATGTCTTGGAAACGACCATCCTCTCCATCCATTAAGAAATTTCGAGTTGCTCCTACCGCTGGCAAAGTTATGGCCTCTGTGTTCTGGGATAGTGAAGGAATCCTTTTTATTGATTACATGCCAAAAGGCCAGACGATTACTGGACCCTATTATGCAAATTTAATCCCGAAAGTGCGTGAAGCGATTAAAGAAAAACGTCGTGGAAAACTGTCGTTGGGCGGGTTGTTCCTTCAAGATAACGCTCCTGCTCATCGATCGGAAGTTGCGCTCAACGCAATCCGCTGTGCTGGCTTCAATCTCCTTGACCACCCACCATATTCTCCGGACTTAGCCCCAAGTGATTTTCACTTATTTCCAAAATTAAAAGAGGAAATTCGTGGAACAAAATTTCACGATAATGACGCGGTTATAGCTGCCGTAGAGGACTTTTTCGAGAGTCAAGAAAATAATTTTTTTTCACAAGGAATAAGGAAGTTAGAAACGCGTTATTCTAAATGCATTGCATTGGAGGGAGATTATGTAGAAAAATAAAATATTATTATTTAAATCTTTGCATTTTTTAATATTGATTCCAAGAATTTTTTGATTCACCCTCGTATAGCTAAGTCAAAGCTAACTTTATTTTGCTTATGCCACAGAATACTTAATACCTTAACTTAGAAGAAGGGCACTCGCAATTAAAGCGAGATAGCATGATTCAAATGATGTACGACATTTTCTTGAGCTCTCTTCCGTGGGTTTGAGACCCTTTTGAGTAAGGAGTGGCCACCCTTCTTATGTATTACCTTACCTACAGCAAGCAGACACACCGTTCGCTAGCGGGGGCGTGCGCTGCTCCGGACTTCTGGGCTAAGCCCAGCTAAACCGCCATCATGACAGAGAAAAAGGATGTAGAATGCGTGAGTTACAATTATTATTAATAACAATAACATGACGTGTCACGATTATAATATAGCTCCTGACACTTAACTAGGAGTTCTTGTATCTGGAGAAGCAGGAATGATGATAATGATGATGATGATATTATTAACAAGTCCTCGGCTGTTCCAGGGCGACCCTGAGCTGGAGTGCATCCGAAAGCCGATGGACCTCCCGACGCTGCCAAAAGCTCTCACTCTTGAGGAGAAGAAATACCTCTTAGCTGTGGAGAGGGGGGATATGCACAATGTCAGAAGGTACATAAGCATATTTTTACCATGTAACAATCACACACAAAAACACCATAACATACTCGTAGTGATAACAATAATATAGTAATATAGGTACCTAGGTACCTACTACACAATAAAAAATAGATTCAATTATTTTGGGGTCATATTGTAACCCGACGAAAGAGTCCTCCAAAATTCGGCAAATGGGACCGCGGTGCCCATACCTAGCGGTCCCAATCGACGGAAGCCTTCAAATTCAATAGGCACTTCTTTTGGCATTATTTTTTAGACAAAAGTAATCATACCTAGTTGTTATAATAGTGCTTAGTGGTAATTTATCATAGCGATAGGCAGAAACAGTTATTTTAATAACTAAAATACACAAGCATCGGCTTTTTATTTCATAACATTTTAAGTGCTCGTGTTTGTTCGTTGTTGCGTATAATAACAATCAATTCAATTATACGGAATTGAACTTACAACCAAGTGCAAATAATAATCAATTAAAAACAAAGCTAGCTTACAGAGAGAGGCTACGAAACCATTTTATTGGGTTGTCCGACCCGTCATAATATTGGCACAGTTATATTGTAACTTTTTGTTTCTTCCTTGGATATTTTATGTCTGTATCTTACAAACAAATATTTCTTTACCAAATTCCGCCCAATTGAACGTTGTAACGCTAACTTCACAGAAATTATCCAATAACTCCCTCCCCTTTCTTAGGCCCTTAGGTCACAACATCACTAAAAGGCATATAATGATATAACATGGACGATCTTCGATCAATAATGTATACTAGGTGGAGCGATGCATCTAAACACAGCTCAGAAAAATGACATGACACAAATATGGCAACGTTATAAAAGTGTTAAGATCAACCTTATTTCTGTCCGTTATGTTTTAGTTTCGACTTGCAGATAAGATCATAAGTTTTTTGTGCTTTTACTTATTACACTGGAGTACATTATCGATCGAAGTAGACCATCAATTACGTATTTCAGTCCGTAGCGAATGTAAAACGTGTCGTTTTTTAGACCATAGCCTCATAATAATCTACTGTTCATGTACTACTTACCTAAATCGATCTATGTTTTTGTCAGTCATTCTTGATACGACACAATAATAATTATACTAACGCAAAATCTTCTGAAAGAGATTAGAAAGAGCTAATCCAAGATAGACAAGAGTTTAAATGAATCGGGAAAAAGATCTTTGCCCGAACTTTGGACAGCACAGATAATACAAAAAAAGATATGTATATCCGCCTATTCATCTATTCCCTACAGAATGCTGCAAAAAGCCCATCGCCAGAAGCATATAGACGTGAACTGCGTAGACTCCCTCGGCCGTGGCGCTCTGACTCTGGCCATAGATGGCGAGAACCTGGAGATGGTGGAACTGCTGGTTATCATGGAGGTGGAGACGAAAGATGCCCTGCTGCAGGCCATCAATGCAGAGTTCGTGGAGGCCGTGGAATTGCTGCTTGAGCATGAGGAGATAATTTATAAAGATGGGGAGCCTTACGTTAGTATGCGATCATCCGCTCCAAATTGTATCTTCCCGTATTTGTTTTCTATCCCTATTCTATTTCTATACATTATTTGGTAAGGGGTTGACCGACCACTAAACCTTGGTGTTTAGGGTCAATGTAACCAAAGGTGCTGACACTAGAGCTATAGGTATTGGTACTGTTAGAAAACATTGGCCTTAGCTTGGCAACAGATTTTCTGCACTAAATCTAGGCAGGTGGCCACTACGATCTTTTCCGGCATCCTCACTGACCACCCCAGCGGAGGCATACTTAGCCTCGTCGATGGGAGATTAATTTCCCCATCCCCATTGCCCAATTCACTGTGGGATCCTTTTCTGACATCCCCATTGATGAAATTAGTAAGGACGATCACCAAGAAATACAAAAACCACTGTTCCTCATCAGAGCTGGCAAAAGGTAGACCCGAACACGGCAATGTTCACCTCTGACATCACTCCGCTGATGCTGGCCGCTCATAAGAACAACTATGAGATAATCAAGATTTTGCTGGATCGAGGAGCCGCCATCCCCAACCCTCATGACGTCAGGTGAGGGCATAAGGCACTATTCGTTTCCTATTAAGTTCTTCAAGTCTTCAAGTCATATGTAGGTATTGTGTTTTCTACATAATATTGTTCCTCTTTGCTCTATACTAAATAGTTTCATGTTCATGAAAAGCATCATAATATATTATTCCAGGACCATAAATACAAAATTTGGCTAAGTAGTAACAAATACACCTATCGTACACACAAACTTTCCTACACAGGATAAGAAGCGGAATTCTCAGACGCTCTAACGACGCGTAAACATTTATTTTCTGTTTAGATGTAGATACTCGTAAATGTCTGTGGTTTAGAGCCTACAGAACACCTATTTATGTCCCCTCTATCTAGATCTTTATCCAACTTTTGGGGCACCATTTGTCCCATGGTAGGTGTGGGTGCGAGGAGTGCATCCGGGACTCGACGGAGGACTCGCTCCGGCACTCGCTGGCGCGACTGAACGAGTACCGCGCGCTCGCGTCGCCGTCGCTGATCGCGCTCTCATCCACGGACCCCATCCTGACGGCGTTCCAGCTGTCCTGGGAGCTCAGGAACTTGGCCTTCGCTGAACAGGTGGGTTTCCACTTTGTTTTTAAGTTCTCAGCTCTGTAACTTGGTCTTTAAGTTTTTAACACTCTTTATTATAAACTAGCTGCATGGCCCGGATTGGTCCGACGGATGTAGTCTGGTAAAATAAAAAAAAATGTTAATCGTCTTTTTTTTGTTTTTTTTCCCATGTGTTTCACGACTTTCTTCCATAATATATTTTATACTATAAGATTTATATAAGATTTATTAATTTATTTATTGTAATCATCATGGCTGTCTGAAAGAGATCACTCTAAGCGCTTACTGTGACACTATTTGTTCTAGCGTTATAATATTTTCTTTTGTTCTGTGCTACAGCTATCCTCACAAAAGTAACTTAAAATTCACATAACTCCCAGGAATCCAAAGCGGAATACCTGGAGCTCCGGCGGCAGGCGCAGCAGTTCGCCGTGGACCTGCTGGACCAGTCGCGCAGCTCCCAGGAGCTGGCCATCATCCTGAACCACGACCCTGAGGAGCCGGCCTTCGTGGAGGGAGACCACATGAAGCTGGCGAGGCTGGAAAAGGCTATCGATTTTAAGCAGAAAAAGGTACGAACGTTGAACTGAATACTGAGCCGTGTAGCCATTTTTACTTAGACTTTTCGGGCTTAGTACAGCCCATCAATTCAACTTGTATAACTGCGCTTTTTTGCTTGTTAGAGAAGATGTAACTACATGACACTCACGCACACCATCATCAAAAAGTGACATCACTTTTTGGGCGTAACTACGTATGAAACTATCCTTCTCTGCGTTATTCTTCTAAAGGTGTACGAAATGTTTTTTTCTTTAGTCTTGGCTTCGTACGGTTTGTGCATTTGGACAGTGATAAGCATTACAATATTGTTAGTATTTTATATTATAATAACTATTAGAAACGTCCCTGTTAGCCAAATAAAGTTGTGGTCACAGTCACGATTCAGTGAAGTGGTGGATGCTTTACTAAAACTTTCTGGGAGTTTTGGTAAGAACACGTTTTTCGGGCTTATATCATTTACCCATCTCTCTCTCTCCCTCTGTTTGCATAATATTGCTTTGTTGACAGTTCGTGGCCCACCCGAACATCCAGCAGTTGCTAGCTGCGATCTGGTATGAAGGCGTCCCAGGATTCCGCCGGAAGACCGCGATGGAGAAGATCATGATCATCTGCCGCGTCGCCCTCCTGTATCCGTTCTACTGCTCCCTATACATGGTGGCCCCGAACTGTTCCACCGGCAAGCTCATGAGGAAGCCCTTCATGAAGTTCTTAATCCACGCTTCCAGCTACCTGTTCTTCTTGTGTGAGTTGCTACTGTTTCTACCTTTTATTTTATTTTTTTGGTTCATTTTCTACCATTTTTTTCTACCACGTGATTTTTTTTTAGATTGTGTTTGATCATATAATTTGATTAGGTTGCGGTACTGAAAACGTATATTTACGTCAGAAATGCTTACATTAACATAAAATACGTATTGTCGGCGATTGAAACAAAAATGACTACCGTAATTAGGGATAATTATTGTAACTGTAGTGACCCAGAAAATGCCAGTAGGTACATAAGCTAGCCAGGAAGCGTTTTTGCTAACATTTTGCTAACAAAAGTCACGTGCCTAATACAGTTTCTTCTTACACACTTTTTCTTGCGTTCAGTTTCTAAGAAGCCAGGAGTTTTAGCAGTAATTAGCTGAACAATATTTCAATTCAACCTTTATTTAGATTTAAAAAATATGATTATGATAAGGTAGACCATTTTAGTTTTCATAAGTAATCAATGAAGGGAAAGAAGTTCACAGTTTTTCATCTGAAACAATCAAATTTAAAAGTAGCTATATGATTTAATGTTTCATAAATTACATTAATTTTTGTATTGTTTTGTTTTTTTAATAACATAGCCCCACACTAGGATTTCTCCTGTATCGTGGGTACCGCTTACAGACATACAATTTCACATACACATCACATCCAGACCAGAAACAAATATTTGTGAATCGCACAAATATTCGTTCCAGGCGGGAATCGAACCCGCGACACCTAGCGCAGCAGTCCGATTGCTCAGCCACTACGCCAAACGTGCCGTCGAATAAATAAATGTTTATACATACATTATATTACAGTCACGCCTTTTTCCCGTTGGGATAGGCAGAGACTACATATTTCCATGCTGCGATCCTGACACATCTCTTTCGCTTCTTCCACTTTCATGAGCCCCTTCATATATCCTCACCGGTTATGGGTACTTTTGACATGATATTTCTTTAGAAAGACCTCGATTTGATCGTAGTACGTCCACCTATGTTGTAATTAAACCTTCTGCCTTACCTTTTATTTGCGAAATGAGTTGGAAAACAATATTCATTGCCCTCCACTGTGACTCCTCCAAAACTTTGTATTAGATTGGTCTGTGGACATATTGATTTCCCAATCCGGTATCGCCGGATTTCTCTTCACTGCGTTCAAACGATTGATTTCTTTCACATTCTCCTTGAAGATTTCATAACGTTCCAACATTTCTAGTGTGTTCGCGTAGTGTTTCTCCCAGTCTTTTATGTAGTTAGCAAATAATGCTGTTGCGTTTTCGAGGTCATACTGCTTCGGTTGGATCGCGTAACCTGTGCCGATCAATAGGAAAATACAAGAGATTGTAAATTGCATATTGGATTACGCTCTTCCGTCTGTAAGTTGGGTTAAGTAAAGTGGCGTGCCTTACCTAACCTTATATATAGGTACGAGGGTAACCACAGCAAATTAATTCGTTATCACATCTCATGCATTAATCGGATGTCACCTTGGTATTAATTAATCATTGTAATTAAAATACTAACGCTTGTCAAAATGAGGAAAGTGATTGTGGACTAAATCTGTCGGATGATAAAGTTATTTGTAGCTCTCGGATCGAGTTTCGACCGAATTATGAACTGTTATTTCGGTCTGATATTTGAGAATATGGTTATCGGATCCCGCCAAAACTTCACGAATCCGATAGGTACGTTCCTAATCCGAAACCGAAAACCGTTCGTCATTCCTTTCACGACTGCTCAAAAGTTGAAGCATAAAGGAAACAAAATATAATACTTCTATTCTTATAATAATACGGCTACACAACTCTTTATTTTGTATTCATTCCGCCACATAATATTGTACCGCTTATATTTGTTTTGTGTGCAAAAAAGTATTAAATAAATAAATAATGGGTTTTGTACGTTGTATCACAAAAAACATTGAGTTTAAAAATAAAAGATGATTCCTAAACTTACGTAATTACCTATAATACAATAGAAAATTTTACAATTTATTGTACACCAGTTATAAAAATATACAAGGTATTACAGAAGGAGCTTTAGCTAAATCCAAAGTACCTACAATAGGGAGAATTTTCACTAAAATCCATCTCTTTCAATTGTATCAT
This sequence comes from Hylaea fasciaria, assembly GCA_905147375.1. Taxonomy (NCBI): domain Eukaryota; kingdom Metazoa; phylum Arthropoda; class Insecta; order Lepidoptera; family Geometridae; genus Hylaea; species Hylaea fasciaria. The sequence goes on along the minus strand of LR990211.1, from coordinate 7,145,706 downwards.
TCCACGAGGTTGATTTTCCAGTCAAACCAACCGGGGAAAAGTTTATAATATACTTAGTTAGTCCGGATTGATCGTGCCTACTCTACGCGGTGGGACCACGTGGCTATGTTCGATAGTCTACAGATCAAGAATATCAAGATATATACTTCTTTCTACCGAGATGAGAGAGAACGTGGTTCGACCATGAGACCACGGCGCGGGCCTACGTATAATGACCAAAATATAATACGTCACTAAGTATATGCCTTAATCGATTGCATACTCTGTACGTACTTATACATCACTACTCATTACAATAATATTCTAGATTTATATGCGTAATGGACCAATGTAGTCTGTAAATTGGGATACTGCTTGTGCAAGTCGGTTATACACTCAGATTATTCATCCAAGTTATAGGATTTTTCAAATAATGAATAAATATCTGGATGACCGAGCTTTGCTCGGTATTTTTTTTTTATAAATTGTGTTTTTTGGAAATTATATTTAAGTACGAATTACTGATAAAATGATGAAATATGAATGATATTTTTCGATCTTACCGATAGAATAATAAAAAAATATGAACTGGTTATTTAAAGAAAAAAATCATAAAAAAACACGAATAAAATTACGTTTTCTAAAAATCTTAAAAAAAAAATCTCTAATTTTAATAAAAGTGTAGCTAGATTGATTTATCGCCCCCGAAACCCCCTATATATACTGAATTTAATGAAAATCGTTGGAGCCGTTTCCGAGATTCCAATTATATAATATATGTATACAAGAATTGCTCATTTAAAGATATAAGATAAGAATCGGGAAAACGGAAAAGATAGGTTAAAAATGTAAGTAACATATATTTTACGAAATAAATGTTGAGTCGTGTAGAAGTTATTATAATATGCTATAGGATATTAAAAAAAACGAAACAGCCAGGAAAAATAGTTTATTTAGAACCAATGTTATTAGACCTGTGTTTTAAGATAACTGTTAATTCGGATTAAAATGTTAGATTTTATTTGTAGCAGTTTAAACTTTCAGTACTTAGCGATAATTGTATTTTGGAACCTTTTTGGCGGACATGATCTGAAAAAAAAAGTATAATTGTTGAGTAAATGGAAAGTTATGTTTAACAGCCCTTTCTTATCCGTACCTAATGTTAAGAATAGAATCGATTCTTAGGGTACATACTCGTATATAGATTTTTATTGATTAGTGTATAAAATATAAATGAAACCATAAGTAGGTACTTAGATAGATTTCAAAACAAGAGGCTTCTGAGGGTTAAACTGAATCGATTGCTGGATTCCGAATTCAGGTGATATGCAGACACTGGCATTCGGTAATGATCAATAATTATCAGTAAAATTGGAAATCCCGCCTAAAATCACCTAAAAACGTCTTTCGCTAACATTGCAAATAAATTGCCAAAACTTACGTTTAAGTTCATTGAGAAGGTGCCAATCCTCCATGACCTTTGATAAAATCATCATGAGATAGATCACTGAACTCATTAATATCAAAAACGGCCGCTGAAGGATTATCTAGTTTCATACTGATTGTGTTCAATTGGTTGATTTCTTTTAAATTCTCTTTGAAAGCTTCGTAATGTTCCAGTGTATCTTGGACACTGGGGTAGTGCTTGTGCCAGTCGATTATATATTTGTTAAATAGTTCCGGCGCATCCCTAAGATCGTAGTGCTTCCATTTGCTAGCAGAACTTGTAGCGATAAACAGGAGAACGCAAGTAATTGCAAATTTCTTCATGATTTTAGCTCAACTCTACGTAAAGTAAACGGCTAGATTTGCGCTGTCGCCTTTTATGCGACAGCTTCGAAGGTAACGAATTCGTTGTAACTAATTAATTGCATACCAGCTACGCTTATTAAATTAATGCTTGCAACTTAACCTGTCATTACGATATTTACGATATACTCGTAGTCGCGAGGTACCGTTGTGAACACAATGGATCCTTGCGATTTACTCGACAAAAACTTGTCTGAATCGCGTAATTGTTTTGTCTAAAAAATAATATAAATTCGATTCGAACGTTAAAAAACTTTTTGGTTTTGGTATAGCATGATTTGTGCATTTGGGCAGTGTTCATTTTTATTATTATAGTCGCAATCCAGAAGGTTAAATTTAAGACAGGATTCTTAAATTTGTTTAATTTCACGACGAAAAATTACTGGATTTACCTTGGTCAGTATTCTGTTCCGATTTTTTTTTGTATGAGGTAGGTACTTACAGTTCTGGATTCATTAAATTGTTTTTCTGCCCACCATAGACATGTCTGTAAAGAGATTCAGGTCGTAGACGGCCGTACTCATTTCATTATTTTCATTAATTATTTGTATTTAAAAATAGCGCTCCTAATTAAACCTTCCTTGAAAATATAATGAGATAACGCCTTTATTAGCTTACATCGGTACTGTTAGGTGTAGAATACATCTACCAATATAATAAGTAAATCAAATAGAATAAAATAAAATCGAATTCATTGCTATATACTAAATAATTTGAAGTTGTCACTGGAAATGTAGTATAAACTAATTTTACTTATGTGAGACAAAAGTTCAGTTTTCAGGTGGCGGTAACCGTTTACCATCAGACGGGCCGTCACTTTTTTTGCCGCTGTCACAAACAAAGTGACGATAACAAGATCGTCACTTGCAGTTTGTAACATACCTACCAAAAGGACGGTTACGGTCTTACCACAACAGATTTGAACTAGAGTTGAACAGATGTGTCTAAATATTTTCTCCACAAATCGACGTCTAACCCTCGCTTTTTCTAACTCAATAATAAATTTACAAGTAGAATAATCAAGATAACGCGTCGATTTTGTCGAACGAAATTTTAGAAACCTCAGTTTAACTTCGGTTTAAACATTTGTGGTAAGACGGTTAGTGCCATAATATGTTTGCCATACACACGCTAATATGGAAATGGGAATAGCTGTCAAGGATTGCTGTAAGTGTACGCCTACCATACACTATACTCGTATATCTGGCTATTTAAGGCGGGCTTGGTGTCAAAGACGTAGCATTATCAAAGGCTTACGCTTCACGTCATAAAGTAAAGAACAACAAAGGATTTTTGAATGTTAGTCTTAGCTTAACTGGGTTTCTGAATAAAGAATATAATATTATTAAAACCACCGCTTCGGAAGGTTATCCTATCTTGTTTATATGGAAAACTAAAAAAAGTATCGTACCTACCTATTTATTTTTGATATAATAATATAGGTACACACGATATGCATAATATTTAGACAAATTACTAAATTAATGATTTATTATCACCTATTTATATTTACATTTATCTGTAACTACATAAATAGCCGAGTACCTATACGTATACAATTGATGAGTCGCTTGAATAGCTGTAAACATTTCGCTTGATGTTTATTTTTGAGCCCTTACTTTAAGCTTTATTTCTACTCTTCTCTTCTTAAAGGCTTCGTTGATTGATGTGTGATAGCCTCTTCCTGTCTTCTCTCCTATCTTCCTTTCGGCGACACAGGGTCACCACTAACAGGCATTGTAGAAGGTTTCAGCACAGACTGAAAAAGACCTTTTAAAGAGAGTAGGTAATAAGAGCATATTTATCCCTTTTTCGGCCTCAAGAAAATATCTACCTCATCTTCAGTCCAATCGGACAAGTCGTTTATGTACTGAACTTCGCGGTTCGAATCTGAATTAGCTCGATTTATTCTATCCAAGCTCTTGAGAAAGGCATCGTAGTGGATAAGTAAATCGTAGCTGTTGTCGAAGTTTCTGTCATAGTCATGCATGAACTCCAAGTATAGTGCTGGTGCTTGGTCAAGATTGAAGTGAATACTGCTTAGATTATCAGCACTTGCAGCCCCAGTCGCCAAAACGACAATCCAAGGTATAATATTCATTTTATAAGTACGCGGAGTAACAACGCAGTTTTTTTTCTACTTTTGCCAGCGGAATGTTTTTATTGCACTTTTATAAGATTTGAACGGCGACAAGGACCTAACGTTGTACACAATTACGCGTCTAAGTAATAACTGAGTTCCTGTTATTGTAATTCAACTATGAGCCCGTGACTAATAGGTGACTATTTTCATTTTATTGCATAGGTATCCAGTATTCCGCGGCTTTTATACTATTAGCTATTTAGGTATTCGTATAATAGAAAATGTAGAGTTAAGTTAAAACAAATTATGAATAATGTTACAGTATTTATTTGTTTATTGCAAATGTAATAGAAATAGGATTACATGAATTTGAACGCAGTGCGATATTAAGTGTAGTGGCAGCCAATAATGTAGTGGTGAAGTCGATGGAGAATCACCATCTGCAACAATAACAGCACCCTCAAGCGATGCGTGTGAATATGATCCTAGATAGGGAAGTGACGAAGTTATGTTTCTGACACAATCTGTTCTTTCGATGCTGTAAATGCTGCTTTTCTTGGATCTTTGGCAGACCTGGCTGGCACCGATATTTTTGAATACCAGTGAGTGATCAGATGTTTGCACCGTAGGATAAGCAAGAAATACATAAGTTTATGCTAGCAATGGGAAGAGGCACCTTACTGCGTCTTCATAGTTATTAATAAAGGTGAACACTGAACATGAACAGAGGATGAACATACCTTAACCATTGTGGGCTTTAAGATGTGTCGAATAGTGTTTGATACCGAAATGAGACAGCGCAAATTCCTTTGCAGTTAAATCGGAAGCATCATCGATGTCGAATGTTGGGTTCATAACTGCATTCTTACGATTAACTTCCCTTAAATTGAGTTTGAAATTTTCGTATGGAATCAATTTGTCTTCGATAGTCTTGTACTTCTTTTGATATTTTATCATGAATTTGTCAAATAATGCGAGTGCATCGTTGTGATTATAAAGAGGTTTTTGTGCGGAACTTGCAGCAGTGAGAATTAAGAGAACACATATAATTAAAAACACTGCTGCACTTACTCGAAGTGTAATAATTGTTTAATAGCTATTATGGTTAATGAGTTACGGTTGTATATTCCGCCGGAGAAATGAATTCGATACACCTTATCGCAGTAAAAATTATATACGCGTATTTGCAGAAAGTATGTGCGATATTAGATATTCGTATCATGAAAGAATTAGATATTCACATAAATATCGCGTTGTTTACGATTTAAAGTATTGTGCTTACTCGTTCTTTTAGGCCATTTTGTACGATCGCCAAGTTATCTTATTTAGTTATTATAGAAATAGAGATGCCTACTAAATAAACTAAGTAACAGTTTAAATGAGGTCGATCTCTGGACTTTTAACGTAGACAATCAGCGTTGCGAGACATTTTTTATACATATACGAGTACCTACAACGAATAATTGATTTTCAGGTTCGGTTCTAACTATACTTTAACATATTTTCCAACACAATCACAGTTCAGAATTTACGAGTAAAAGCTTGCCAGGGAAAATATCTTGTCGTTTTGTCCCCAGTGATTCTGATCCTCGTCTCCCAAAGAGCGGAGGTCCAGGCGATACAGCTGTTCGGGCCTGAGTGGATGGTGAAGGAGCTGGAGAAGGAACTCCTCAAGCAGCGTGGCAACGGCCCCACTTACCTGGAGCTGGTGGTGGTTGTTTTTGTCCTAGGTGAGTGGAACTATTTACAAGGTGTAGGGTTGGGAAGGGCCTTCCCTTGGGTCCTTGTTTTTATTCTTTTTAGATCATTTTATTCTTAATTTTTTTAAGCTCCTATGATAGCGTGATGCATAATAAATAAAGTGTGCCATTTTTTTTAATACGAAGAATATTGGCAAGATTTGAAAGGTTCCAATTAAACTGAACTGCCCCTACAGTTACTGTTACATTAATTATACAATTTTATTTTATTCCATTCGAATTTATTGCTTTTCTGTTTATTCTATGACTAGCTGCGCCGTGGTGTTACCCTCTGTTTTCGGAATAAAAGTAGCCTATGTGTTAATCCAGAGTGTTAGCTACCTCCATACCAAATTTCATCAAAATTTGGCCAGCCGTTTGAGCGTGAAGAAGTAACAAACAAAAACACAAACATTCGGGTTTATAATATTAGTAGGATATTCTAATAGAAGTTCTGTATAGGTTTCATCTGGGAAGAGACTCAGGAGATCTACATCGAGGGCATCCGTTCGTATCTTCGCAACATGTGGAACTTCATCGACTTCACCCGCAACTTCCTCTACGTATCAGTGGCCATGCTGCGTATCGCGGCGTATCTCCAACAGAATTCGGAGATACGCCGCGATCCCCAGACCAAGTTCATCCCGAGAGAGAACTGGGACCCGTTCGATCCGCAGCTGATAGCCGAGGGTCTGTTTGCTGGCGCTAACATCTTCAGGTATGTATTTTCTTATTTGACCCTCTTTTTACTTTTGACAAGTTTTCTTTAAAAATTTAAAAGTCCCTTCTTACCACAAAAGTTTAGACCATAGATGTTTCTAAAAATTCGTTTAACAAAATCGACGTCTATCACTCGCGTTTTCTTACTCAAATCTGGCATTTCCAATTATTTTACTTGTGAATTTGTTATTGTGTTAGAAAAAGCGAGCGTCCGTCGATTTGTGGAGATAATATTTAGACTCATCTGTTCAACTCTGGTTTAAATATTTTGTGCTAAGACCGTTAGTGTCTTCTAATTCTTCGTGCTCCATTTTCGAGTAAATAGTCGCCCCCTGATATGAGATGGTGGTCAAATCTATTCTGTCTTCCACATCTTCTTTTGGCTCGCCGTGATCGCAGCTGATGTAGATGATGATGCTGTCATCACCATCTATTTCTTTACTTTCGTTTGCCCCCTAGTGCTCTGAAGCTGGTGCATCTGTTCTCCATCAACCCCCACCTGGGACCGCTGCAGATCTCCCTGGGTCGCATGGTCATCGACATAGTCAAGTTCTTCTTTATCTATAGCTTAGTGCTTTTTGCCTTTGCTTGCGGTAAGTCATTTTACTGTAAGGCAGACATTAGACGTTCCATGAAGTGCCGGCGTGGACTTTTTTTGGTCGGATTTGTTTTCGGTCAGTTTCGGATGTTTTCTCATTTGATTGCTGGCAAGGTAATACTAAAATATGATTGAACTGAAGAGAGATTGAACACGTAATATCTAATGAATGTTAGATTCGTTGGTTATTGTTAAAAGAATCGCACTTCCAAGACCTAGTCTAGGCTTAGCATGTTTAGCACTTAAGACCAGGTGAGATAGTCGTCTAATGCTAGCCTATAAAGTGTGAAAAAAATACTATTAAAAATCCGCCATGGCACTAAACCTAGGTCTAAACCAACTGCTCTGGTACTTTGCCGACCTGGAGAAGCGCAAATGCTACGTCTTGCCTGGAGGCCTACCCGACTGGGACAACGCCGGCGACTCCTGTATGAAGTGGAGGAGCTTTGGGAAGTGAGTCCTCACTGCTCAAGAGTGAAACCTATGCCTGAACCAATTGCCCTAAGCCCTAATTCTGCTAAGCCAATTACATTACTAATTGCTGCTAACTTTTGAAGATTGTAGTAGCGTAAGTAATCTTAGCGCTGCGCTAATTTATTATATAACTATGCGTTTTTTATTTAAATAAGTGAAATAATTTAGGTAATGGATTGTGCATCGTCCATACTTCAACCTTGAATAATGAGTAACCCATAAAACCTGCTTGGCACGAGCTATCTCGACCTCTTCCGCATTTCGTTACCATGGAAACGTGGGAACTGTTTTGTCAATGTCCATAGAGGACATGGAGGACATTCAATGTCTGTCATGTCAAGCCATTCACGTCGGTTGCGGGTCTTCCGTAAATTAAAAGAAAAATCTTAATTCTAACAAGTTCAAAAAGGATTTCAATATGGGGGAGGCTCAGTTTGGAGTGCGCCACGTCATTGGCGCGCCCATAGCGACGACCAGGCTATCAGAACAAGCTGTGGTATGCAAGCCTCCAAGAGGAGCCAAATTCACCATCTCCGAATGGAAACTGAGCAACGACCTGCGATGCAGGAACACCGAGGACCAGCAGCAACTGGCCGACAGGGTCCTGTACGAAAGCGAGAGGGTCCGCGACGAGACCAAAGAACGCGCAGCGATCCTTAAAGCTACCTCTGACCGTCGTATCGAAGAACGCATCGGTGACATCGAGTTTAATAAGGGTGAACTCGAAATCGTAAGGAAAGAGATATGCCTAGAGCTGGAAGCTCTGAGCGTATACAAGACACGTCTGCAAGATTGTCTTGCATCACTGGCGGACAATGCTCTCAACATCTGCCGAAAGTGTCTCATGCTTCGAGACGGAAGAATCGGAATCGATCTGGTCGTCGATGAAGTTGAAGTGTGTCTTCAGCAAGAGATAACAGCGATTCTTGGAGGACAGAGTCTGCTGAAACGTACTTTGGAGCAGCTGCACGAGCAAGCGAGACGTCTTCGCTCCACTCGATACCTTCTCGATCGTGATCTTCAATACAAACAAGGCGCTATCGATATCGACAAGGGATCTTTGTTGATGAAACCCACCGACCTTTGCCTGTCTATTTACGAGGGTTACGCCGCCCTGGATCCAGCGAATATATCCGCCGAAGAGTACAACCAGTACTCAGCGAATAATGTCAAAATGGCCGCCCGGGAGGTCACCAGCGCCAGACCGATCCGCGTGTTCGTCGATACACTTCTGAAGCAAGTCATCAACGACCTTTGCGAAGCTTACCAAAAGTGCAATCACGCTTTTAGCGAAAGAATCAAAGAGACCAAACTTGCTAAAGCCAAACTGGAGGAAATGCATCACGACACAACGCAGAAAATATCTGATATGCAGGACAATATCCTGCAGCTGCAGAAAGCTCTAGCCGATAAGGAAGGGAATACTGCTCTAGCGCATACTAGACTCGGTAGACGAGCTCAAAGAGTCGGTGCCGAGCTGGTGCGTGACCCAGCTGGACAGTCACTGTATTACGAGTGCGAGATGTTGCGTTTCAGCACTGAACAGCTCCAGCAAATGCTCCAAGAAGCGACCTCGTCGCTGCGCTATTTGCTACAGACACAGATCCAGCTCGAGGAAGACATCAACGTGAAAATGAACACTTTGAAGATTGACGAGGTGGACTGCATGACATTGAGGGAAACCATGGACTATCACGCTTATTGAATCCTATTTAGATGTTATCATAGCTTCTTCCTATAGACTGCTACAGTTTGTTTGCTAGTCACTGTTGTTAATGGTTTTCAGAGTTGATTTATCGTTCGCTAATGCATTTCTATATTCGTGTTGCTATTGAATAAATTGTTTTATGCGTTTACGGCAAATTGTTTTTCTGTTTAACGTTTTGTCTAGAATTTAAACGTCGGGAATCTAAAACAAAAAAGGAACAGGTAAAAATATGCCCCACAATATTATTTTGTTCTTCCCTATAATGCCTACACCGCCCTTTCTTTTTTTTTTGGAGGTTGACTGGTAGAAAATACTTTTAGTATTAAGTCCGCCACATTGTATCTACTATTTCTATTATTATGTGTGTGAAATAAAGTACTAAAAATTAAAAAGAATACCTAAGATTCTCTGAACACTTACTGTGTAAAGATGATTGCTTTTACTTTCGATTCTCTGTCTAAGCTTTCAGTTCTGCCTCCAAAAGTTTGCAAAGATATTATGTACGTAAGCGTACTCAACATTGCAAAATTGCGATTATGTCTGTCTCAAGAGTACCTACACTCCTCAAGTATTGTATATTCAGGGGATAATCTAGAGCTGCCTTCTTTTCGAGTGAACAGTCGTTAGAAAGGACTTAAGCTAGAAATATAACCATAGTAATTGCGTCAGAGCTGTCTTAACACACACGTCCATCCTACCAGCGTGTTCGAAGCGTCACAGTCTCTCTTCTGGGCTTCCTTCGGCATGGTGGGCCTTGAGAACTTCGAGCTGGCCGGCATCAAGAGCTACACGCGGTTCTGGGGGCTGTTGATGTTCGGCTCCTACTCCGTCATCAATGTCATCGTGCTCCTCAACCTGCTCATCGCTATGATGTCCAACTCATACGCTATGATTACCGTGAGTATACATCATCATCATCAGCCCGAAGACGTAATCTGCTAAACATAGGCCTCCCCCTTAGACCGCCACACAGAACGACAATTTGCCACTTGCTTCCACCGGTTGCTTGCGACTCTTTTGATGTCGTAAGTATACTAGGATCATCGAATTATGTTAATATGCAGGTAACCGTGGTTGTAGTTAAATATATAAAAGCGGTGCATAACTATCTTACCAATATACCTATATTGCGGTTTTAACTATATTACTGCGACATATCGATGGCTAGGAAATTCTATTTCATGTAGTCTGGCCCTGGATAGTAGCGACGTGTAGTAACAGCTAGACAAATGTGTGTGTGTTGTGTGTGCGATGGCTCCCCAGCTTACGAGCTTACGCACTCATACTGAAATATGTGTATGTAAGGATTCCAAGCATACACACATCAAAAGTGTGTGTAGGTACATGATAACTAGGTACAATCGGAGAAAAACTGAGTTCATGAAATGAAATAATTTCTTAGTGAAATACTAGGTGGTACAATTCGTATGATAAATATCTGGGGGCACGGCAGTGCCCCCGCCAAGTCGAGCAAAACAAAAGGCACGGCCGTACTATCCTTTTCTCGAAGCGATTCGGGCCATTTTCGACCCCCTGTAACTTCGTTATGGATAAAACTAGAAGCCTAAATTTTTAGTGACCAAGAGGGCATCACGTTTACAGATAATAATCCAAATTACATCAAATTTGAACCAGTAGTTTAAGAATGATTGCAAGTCAAAGTTCCTTAATTTTGCTGCCCACTGACTGACTCACCGATCATCAAAATTCTAAGGTACTTCTAGCCGTCCCACAAGTTTGAAATTTTTGATATAGCTATTGTTTAGCCTATAAACCAAGGGAAAATTCTGACATTCCATAATTTTCATCCCGTTTTCTAGATATATAATCTGCATAAATAACTTTGTATTCCCATATAAATCCCATTAAATTGTATGTGATTACAAAGTTACTTTTACAGTTCATAATTAGACTTCATTGAAATTGAATGAAATGGGTAACAGGGGTTAAAAATGAGAAATGGCTTCGAGAAATTCTACAGTTGAGCGCTTTTTAAAAACTTCTATGATAGGTCCCACCTACCGCAGATAGAGAGATACAAATCCCTATACTATACCTACCTACACTTTTATAGGTCGAACAAATTCGTTACCTAGATACATTAAAATAGGTACCTAGGTACCTTATACCTAATACGCATCTGTGGAGACGCAAAGACACTCGTTCATGATAATCTATGAGCATGACCTATGTCGCAAGGGGCCCCGGCCGCGCAGGCGCGGGGCGCGCGTTGATGCGTGTTTCGCAAAAAAACGAAATAAAGAAAAAAAACCTACAAAAAGAAATGAGATCCCATCAAAAACATTCCATGTACAAAAATGCACAAGTCTCGCAACGCAGTTTATCTGCCGTAAAAAGTTGTGAGATCGAACGTAAACCAAGTCGGTTAATTTCAATACCTACCTATACCTATCTATGGGAGCAGTTATATCTTTATTTCTTTAGTAAATAGAGTGTCTTGGCGATTGTACACGGCAGCATAATCTACTAGGCAATCTAAATATAGTCTTCCGTATAGGTGTACTTTCAAACAAATACAAGCACAAAGCGCTTAACATAGATTTATGTTGCCGTGTGCAATTGCCAAGTCACTTTATTTACTAAAGAAATAAAGATATAACTGCTCCCATAGATAGGTATAGGTAGGTATTGAAATTAACCGACTTGGTTTACGTTCGATCTCACAACTTTTTACGGCAGATAAACTGCGTTGCGAGACTTGTGCATTTTTGTACATGGAATGTTTTTGATGGGTTTGTTTTTCAAACTGCGAGTTCAAATAAACAATAGTTAGCGACCAAATGTGTTTAATATTAAATGAACACAATTACACAAGTAGGTAGGTCACAGAACTGTCTTATCCAAGTTACAGTTGCCGAAAAGATTCAAACAACTTTAGTTTGAAACTGGATTGAAATTTAGTACCGTTGAGAAAGTTTAAAGCTACTAATTCCTTTCATTTAGTATTAGATGATAAAATATGACTAGGCCCCCGTGGTGGATTATGGCCTAACCCTCCTCACGAAAGTGAGGGGAGGCCTTTGCCGAGCAGTGGGACAGTTGCAAGCTTAATTATTATTATTATTATTAACCAGGAACACTCCGACGTAGAGTGGAAGTTCGCCCGCACACGACTCTGGATGAGCTATTTCGAAGAGAGCGCAACTCTTCCTCCCCCATTCAACATAATGCCGACTCCTAAACTGATCCTCAAGATGCTGGGGCTACGGAAGAAGGACAAGCAAAGGAAAGAGAAGAGCCATGTAAGTACAAATCTGTTTGCAAAGGGGGGCGATTCTTTAAAGTCATCGGCGATTTATTGTTACCAAAATGGCCGATTTTTATATACATAATCTTCGTAGAACGGTACACAATCTTGCTTTTGGGCGTTAGTGCAACACATTTCAATACGTTTCGTTCACGGGCGAAGCCTTAGGGCAGAGCTATATTCGTGTATTAAATAAATATGTATGTCCTAATTTGAAAAAAAAAAAATCAAGAAAAATTTATACATCTATCAAAAAATCATAATGGGAAGCTCTAGGGAAAATCCGATTGTAACGAAAAGCAGATGGAACATGAAACAGTTGTTTATCCGTAAAATTATGTGTTAAGGATAGGAATACAATCAAACAACTCATTTGTATTAAGTCCTGTATTTTTCCTTTTTTAATAAAATTGTATAATGTTGTGAGGGCTGAATGCTGACCTTTTTACCTTTGCCTTTGGTTCGGAAATACATTTGAAATGGTGTACATTTATTGTATAAATAAGTGGCATATTACAGTAAATTAGATGCTTTGTGTTCCTACATTATAAAAGTTTACTGAACTCCTATAAAATAAAATTATAACCTACAAACTAAATCCGACTCTCTATCCCCAACTTGTTTTCTTTTTCTACATTTGCTGCAATTGGTTAAAAAGTTAATTACGAAGCGTCAGCTATTGGAGCAACATAGTGTTAACGTAAGCAGTAATGCCTCCTAGTTGTCCTAGTCTAGATTGACTATAATAATAATGTACCTAGATACATGTTATTGCTATATCTCTTATGAAAACCCAGCACGGGGCTAATGAAAATACCTGGGTAAACCAGTGAACGTAGTTAATGAAAATTCTCGGGTAAATCAGTACATAAAAGTGTCGATGTAAGATTTCTGGCCTAAATGATATATGAGATAGTCCAACGTCTATTTTATCAGCTCATATCAACCTACTGCGACGTATAGGATGGTGTAAGGCTCCTCTAAACGACTCCACTACCTTCCTACCTCCTTGTTGACGTCGCCTGATCATCGCGCAAGTCTCCTTTATGTCTCCTGTTATGTCCTGTTATGTCTCCTGGCCTAACATCTAAGAACCGTGTCAGATGAACAAACGAAATATCCCACTTCTGAAGTTAAAACTATACTATCCCACTTCTGAAAACAGTTTCTAAACTTTTAACGCGGCCTCCCTTTCCTTCCTCCAGGCACAGAAAGAGAAGGAGCTAGACGTGCGTTACACCGCCGTCATGCGAGCCGTGGTGTGGCGCTACGTATCCGCCATGCACAGAAAGATGGACGACGAACCGGTGACCGAAGATGACATCAACGAGTTGAAAGGAGACGTCTCCGCGATGAGATACGAACTGCTCGAAGTGTTCGAGAAGAACGGGATGGATGTGTCTTTCACTGATAGGAAGGAGCAAGGCAAGCCTTTTTTATATCGTTGCAGGTTAATGTTGGAGCATGAGTGAGTGGGTGAGAGTGAGGGATGAGTTCAAAGGTGTAAAAAAGGACTAGCTCTCAAGGACTGCTATCAAAACACCCTACAAGACTTCATCTTCTTCTGTAGTCAAGTTTAAACGACTACTTCTCTATCATAAGTGTCGTTACGACGATGTAGTTTGAACCAGCAGTCAACGATATCACATTCAAACGCACCAACACCTCAAAAAACTGTTTCTTCACACAGTGGTCCTCGGCAAACGCATGAAAGTGTGGGAGCGGCGCCTCATGAAGGACTTCCATGTGGCCCCAGTCGCCCTCGACGAGGAAGAGAAGAAGGCCAATGAAGATGGACTCTCGAGGTTCAGGAGGATCGCCAAACTGGCTGTGGCTTCCACCACTAACGCTAAATGGGACCAGACGCTTAAGGCTACTGTTGCGTAAGTGTTTAGAAATTTTGTATCTTTCAGCTTGAGAAGGTGGTAGGGTAGTGATGGATGGGTTGAGTAGCCCGTTTATCTCTGAATATAAAGTTTAATTTCATCATCATCATCATCATCATCAGCCTGAAAATAGGCCTCCCCTTAGACCGCGTCACCGAACAACAATTTGCCACTTGCATCCACCGGTTGCCTGCAACTCTATTGACATCGTCGGCCCATCTAGTGAGAGGCCTACCTACACTGGGTCTTCCAGTCCGTGGTCGCCACTCTAGAACCTTTCTTCCCCATCGGTTGTCAGTTCTACGAGCTAAATTCCGTATTTCACAGGATTTAGACGATAAGCACGACTAATGGGGGAAAAATGCGAAGCATTGGTATACCTACGTATCATTAATAAATAAATCTTTTCAAGCTCAGTACAGTTAAAACCTATGTTTCTCGTTGTTCATGAGATACGTTAACTTCTAAAATAAATACTTTGATGGTTCCACTATGATCCAGGTCCCTGAAACCTCATTTCGCCATTTAGCCATACCTACATACATCTAGAAAAATTTACTATCATTATATTGGTGTAGGTCTCAAATTGGGCGCTGTCGCAGTCGCGAGTCGTTTAAGAACCAGCAGAACTTGCAGCGGGCTATGGAGGAGGCGCGGAAACTGGTGCTGCGGTCGCCGTTGCCAGGTGAAACTACTACAACCGACTAAGTCTTTGGGAAATGTATCTAGCAACTTCTGTGTACAGTTACTGTTAATGGCATACTCGTATACATAATTATGACAAATTACTATGAGGTTGAATATTCTTGCACTGTGCTTCGAGTGACCACAAGCCAATTGCAAGGCTCTCGAAGAGATCTGACCTGATCTTCAATAATATTCTTGGGGCTCATGAATGGAATGTGAAGAAGCTTCTTGCATGTCTCCATCTATCCATAACTAGTATCTTGCATAGACTCACAATCATATCACTTATTTGAATACTTCTAGACTAACCAAGTCGAAACTCGACTCAACAACAACTGCAACTCACACTGGTTTACCCCCAACTGGGTTTGTTCTAGAAGGATCCCGCGGGGCTACCCCGATAGAGATGCCCGTGAGCCCTGGACACACCCTGCTGGAGCTCATCAAAGACTTCTCCGAGGACGTCAGCGAAGCGCCGGCCCCCGTGACCGCGCCGAAGTCTCCATGGAAACCACCTGGTGAGCCATCTTCTAGAAAGATCTGTGGTGCTTCTTCTATAGAGAAGCTTATAGAAACTATAGAAAAAGGAAACGAGGGACGTCCTGTTCCGAAACCTATGGAAACCCTCTGATAAACCTATTTCTATAAGAAACTGAGATTCTTCTTCTATATAATATCTATCTATATCAGCTCACGGTAACCCCCTATCCGCTCGCTGTTGAGCACAGTACCCCTAGTATGAGTTTTACTAGCTCGACATAGTACACGTCAACTAGCGCTTTTGTATGAAGATCCTGTACAGCGCCCCTACCGGCGCGTTTGTGAACGAAAAATCTTCATACAATCAGCGAGTTGATGCGACTGTGTGGAGCTAGTAAAAACTCATGCTAGGGGTACGCGTCTCCCTTCACTTACGTCAGAAGGAATAAGGCATATAATCCACCAAGATTTATATATACTACGTAGTTATCTATGGTTCCACAGGAGAAGCCTCATCATCAGGCCCGCTGCTGACGGCTGGTGACGCTCGCAGCCGTCCCGTGTCTCCCAAGCCAGCGGCGCCAAGCCCTGCCAAGGTCAAGGTCGGTTCTGCTGCCTTTCCTCTGACCTGTTGACAAGTAGATCACAAGTTGATGACAAGTTTGGTGTAGTGGCTGAGCAGTCGGACTGCTGTGCTAGGTGTTACGGGTTCGATTCCCGCCCGGAACAAATATTTGTGTGATTCACAAAATTTGTGTCTGGTCTGGGTGGGTATGTGTATGTGAAATTATATGGCTGTAATAAAGTATGTAGGAGAAATCTAAAATTAAATAAAAATAAATTAAAGAAACCAAAATTGTTTTTTTTCCATGCGATTCAGAACTTGTGGAAGAAATTGATTCGATTCGATATCGTGTCGTAACGATTCTCCAATTTGTAAACTATTCCGGACAGTGGTTTACTACGGCTGCGACGCGATATCGACTACTGTCGATTGTGTTGCAATACCGAAATGCCGAGTTTGCGGAGTTCACTTTGATAATCGAAAGATATCGAACGGACTCGATTGAAAGTTGAGTCATCGAACAGTTCTGAATCGGCTAGCAGCTAGGTGATACAGAACTAATCGATTAGAGATTGTGGCAAATCGATGCTCAATTTTAGATTGATTTTAAATCTAAAGGGATTGACGTCTACCTAAATGATATCGAAACCCATGTATTACTATTATTTAAAGTGAAATGATTCTGTGTAGGTCCTCAATTGTATCGCAATAAGACGTCATGGTTCCCTGTTCTGAACAGATGCCGTCAAGAGGCCCTTCGGCAGCTCCGTCTCGCAGCGCCAGTCCGCTGCCGAAGACCACCAGCCCTACCGGGGAACCGCCACAACCAGGTATGGACATCACTATTGTCACGACAAATATTAAAAACAAACGGAAGGACAAGTCGTGATATATTAAGTTGACTGGTAGAATGGACTTAGAGTAATATGTTTTAATATCAAACACATTTGCCCGCACTGGGATTTGAACTCGCAACTCCTGCGAGGTAGACGGCGTTCGCCCATTGCCATCACCGCTATAAAAATAAGTTGATGATGAAATGGATTTATTGAAAAACCCGCTGCGTAGGTCCATGCAGTTCTCGAATGGATGTGTGTTCCTAACGCAGTGGTAAAGTTTTTTATTTTCAGCTGTTTGAAGAAATAAAGGATTTCCATTTAAAATGTTCTGACGCAGCAACCATTAGTATCATATGGTACAAAAAATATATAATTTCAATTATTTGGCGAGCATGGGAATTGGACCGCTCACGCAGTCACCTCATTACCAATATAAGCTACGGAGCATTTACTCTCCAAGCTTTTGCTCTACGACAATTGCCAAAGTCAAAGTCAAATTATTTATAGTAAATAGGCAATAAAATCGCACTTATACAAGTCAAACACTTCAATTTAATAAACAAATTAATAAAACCATACCATTGCGTTGCTGTAGAGCCAAGCCCACTGAAAGCGAAGCGCGTGCCCGGCGGCTCGCCGCCCAAGGTGGTCAAGCGGAAGGCGCAGGCGCCGGAGTCGCAGCCAACTACTGACGTACAGGTGGGAGATTTAATTCGAAAATTAATTGTTACAATAGTACACCCTTCACAAAGCTTATATCTGTAAAGTATATTTCTTTACTTTGATTTTCTTAATTGATTTCATAAATTATATCAGACTAACATGGTTCAATTTTATCATTTCAATCTGTGAGATTTTTAAATTGAGTAGTTGATAGAATCAGGCGTTACTTTGCGGAAATCCATATTCAAAACAATGAAGTAGAAATATATGTAGTTTTAATCCCGCCAAAAAATTCGTCTGATCAATGTTGGCTAGATGACTGATGTCGTAATCTTGTATACTAATAACCCCCTGAAAAAACCTAGCTAATATCCCAAACAGTACTCTACCCCCTAATTATGCCTAAAAAATTTATGAAAAACACCGTCCCCTAATAATCCACAAAGCCCTGTGTCCCCTCTAATCTGAAACCCAGTACAAAAAATGACCGAACGTAAAATAAATAAAATAAAAAGACTTACTCCCATCCAAGAACCTATCCAACATTGACTGACAGCAATACGACACGTGTTTCGTCTCTACACGAGACATCCTCAGGAGATGTTGACTCTTCGAGCGCTAACAAGAGACTACTACTACTACAACTAGCTCTCTAGCTTTTTTAGGCATAATTAGGGGGTAGAGTACTGTTTGGGATATTAGCTAGGTTTTTTCAGGGGGTTATTAGTATACAAGATTACGACATCAGTCATCTAGCCAACATTGATCAGACGAATTTTTTGGCGGGATTAAAACTACATATATTTCTACTTCATTGTTTTTTTTTAAATTGAGTAGTTTTTGTTTATTTTAAATTGTAGGTAGGTATAATACTTTATCTTGCTTTAGGCTACTTTTTGTCTCTCTTAACTCACCGTAGCCCTTTCTAAAAGCACAAGTTTGAAATTGCTCTATAAACGTTTAGGCAACCGAAACTCCGCCCGACGCTGAAGCGAAACCTGCAGAAACCAAGCCTGTAGAAGCGAAGCCGTCTGGAACAAAGCCTGCAGAAGCGAAGCTTGAAGAAGCGAAACCTGCAGAAGCAAAGCTTGTAGAAGCAGAAGTCATAGCGGTGGCAAGACCGGTAGTTCCTGAAATCAAACCATCTGAGGGAGCCATACCACCGCCACCACCTCCTTCCAAACCTAAGGTGGAGTGGAAACTTTATATCAATTGTATAACGTAGACTTACAAATAATGATATCTAACAACTGTTACATGATAGTAGATAGATAACTCTTTATTGACACCCAAATGTACAGAACACAGAAAGGTCAAACGTAAAATAGGTACAATGGGCGGTAATAATTATGTACTATGTAAAATAAACCCGCCCGCAATACCTTTACTCACATTCATAAGATAGAAGTTCTTAAACATTCGCGAACTGAATACATTAGAATAATTTAAACTTCTTACCTAGAATTTAAACAGGTCTAATTCGCACACAAACTAATATCAAAATATATAACTTTGACATACCTCGACCTTTCGGCCGAGTTAACATCGACCGTGGTCACGAGAAGACTGGAGAATGCTGTCACCGTCCGGAGCGACGCGTGTTGTTTCCAACTACAGAACATTACTAAAACATAACCGTCACGAGTTCACAACATACAAAACTAACAGTATCCGAAGTCCCACTCGAGTGCAGAGCTGGGGTTTTAACTTTTTGCTATTGGGGTTTTAGTTTAATTTTATAATTAGCTACTTTAATACGCAAAAGCTAGTAAAGAGTCTTCAGCGTCATAGTTTCCCTCACTGCAGGCACCGGTTCCCACTCCATCCATGGAGGTGACTCCAAGCACGCCTCCTACCAAGCCACCTTCTCCGCCGAAGCCTCCGTCCAGGGTTGCGTCTCCTCAGCCGTCCACCACATCCGTCCCAGCTGCTGTGAGTATTTTGTTGGGTTTTTTTATTTTTATTGAAGGGTTTTTGTTCTTTCCTTTTGTTCTTGTAGTGGTAGGGTTTCTTCTTGTAAGGATACCTACATCTATCATGTGTTATCTAGCACTACTGTGCAAACATTATCGTTTCTATTATTAGATTGATAGATAGATAGATGAACGTTTTATTTAATCACTACAGAATAAAGATAACATAGAGCAATTAAATAAGAATGCCACGTTTTTAATCACTTTCTTGTTAGTGTGTTTTTCTGTCGTTCCGGGTGAAATCTTGCAACTCAAATTACGAGCACATCCCGCTTAATTATCCTGTTGAAGTATTCATGGTAGCTCATCGCTCGATGACAATGCATTACCGATCCATATACCTTGGGTTTTGGATTATTTTAAATTGTGATACGTTCACTTTGTTTTATTTTTTAAAGTATTTATAGGCTAGCGTTTGTTCACCTCACCGGGTCTTAAGTGACGATGTGATCGAAGGCGGTAAACATGCTCAGCCTAGAACGGGCCTGGCTGTAAGGGACAGCTGCCGGAACACCCCGGTAGGGGGTTGGCGGCAGATTCTACTAGGGGGTTTTTAAGGACCTGTAGGCAGCGAGCTTCCGTAAAATGGGCGGTTTTTTGTCAAAAAGTTAAGCCGTAATTACAAATATTTATAAGCCAGAAAAAATACAGTGTAAAGCCAAGTGTTTCAGTTAGCTAATAAATCAATAATATTGGACTAAAGTTGTCTAGTATCTTGAGAAAAAAATTCACGAGAAAAGACCCGAAAAAATCTTTCGTCACATAATGCTCAACATTTTCAGCGACAACTATCATATTTTTTTGAACCATAAAAAAGGCAATTTTATTTTCCAATGAAATTTGAATTTTCCAATGAACTGAATCGATTCCGTTCTTCTAAATTAATAAAAACGACGAGAATATGATCAGTTTGAGCGCGTACTAGGCGGCTCAGTACCCGCTACGGCGTTTCAGAGAGAGGACGTATGTCGCTGTTCCTCAAAATTTTCTCGTCGAATTTACTGTTTGTTCTCCAAAAAAATAATGCAAATAGAATCTCTACATGGTATACAACTGGTTTATTTACTTAGTTGCCGTAAATGACTTCCTTCGACGATTACTAAACTTTTATTATAACCTATAATACTTTGTATTTATTCTCCATTGTGTGTAAAGAATAATGGCTAATATGACTATTCTTGCACCACCTGTAACTGAAATTAGCAGCAAAAACGCGTTTTTAGATTGTTCACTTAAATAAAACTGGGATTTCTTATGATAGTTTGGAGTTAACCAAAGGAGCAGATTATGATTGTATATTAAAATGAAGATGTAGTGAACTTCCGTTTTCCATAATGGCGGATCTGGCGGATGCATATTCTGACGTTTTATTTTTAGCACACTTCCAGTAATCTTTCTGCTCAGAGTTTTTTCAATGTTTTTGCTTCGCACGATTTGTGCATTTAGTCATTGTCAAATATTATACTGTAAATTCGAAAGTAACTCTGTTTCTCTGTTTGTCTGTTTATTTGTATGTTTGTTTGTTTGTTACTTTTTATGGCTAAACGGCTGGACCGATTTCGATGAAATTAGGTATAGAGAGACAACAAAAATGAAACTGAAATTTGGTAGGTATATGGGAGAAGGAAAGATGAGGACCTGGGGAGATGGGGAGATGGAGAGCAGCAGCTGGAGAGATGAGGAGATGGGAGATCGGAGATTGATGAGGGATGGGAGATGAAATATTGGGAGTTGGGGAAAAAAGCGATGAGGAAATAGGAAGATAGAGATGTTTTAGAAATATTGACAGAGACGTGACGTGCCCGATTGATTTACAATAGCATACAAAGTTCACGCATATTGTGTTCTTACTAGCTGGATTCGATTTAAATGCAGACGAAGTCGCGGGTAACAGCTAGTATTCCATATTTTCACAACCTCGTGGTAAAGTAAATTTACAGTCATAGCCACGATTCAGTAAACTTTACTGAAACTAGCTTTTACGCGCGACTTCATCCGTATATGAAAAAGCAACTGTTTAGAAAATAAATATTGAAGTCTTTGTATCTCTATCCCTATCCCTGTCCCTTTCCTTGTCCCTATCCTTAGTCTTAACCTTTATATTTTATCAAGAGCCTAAAATAATGAAGTGTCAGATCACCTACTTGAGAAATTATGAATTGCCCATATAAATTTTCAACTCCTATTTATTTGGATTCTAAGATCCCTATTTTTTCTGACGAAAAATAGCCTATACCCATCTCATAGGTCCAATCTTGATCAAGATCGATTCAGCCGTTTAGACGTGAAAGGATGGCAAAAAGTAAAAAAAAAAAACCAACAAACACACACACAGTTTCGCATTTATATGATCTTAGTACGGATGCCTGACACTGGCTAAATGCACAAATCTTTTACTCCGTCATTGTCATTGTAAAAATATATATCAAAAAGAAAATTATGGAAGTGGACTAAAGAGGATGTATCAAATGGACTTGACAAACGCGCATACCAGAAAGGACCAACACCAAATAAATTTAATACAACTTATTTAGGTGTGACTCCAATAATTCGTGCGGCATTCTAAATTTGATAGGATTATAGTCAAGGAGGTAATAATTTATGTAATGCTGGCGGTAATGTTGGTGCTTGGTGCGTACGCCAACAAAGATAAAACATTTAATTAATACATTATTTACCTACTATAGATTGTGTTTATTTTTCATTGTAACAAACTACTTATATACATACACCAAAACAAAAATCATACACAAAAAGTTTCCCGGCAGCAGGTTTCGAAACTTCGAAACTACGTCTTTAGGAACGGAACGTAGCATCTCAGACCGCTCGGCCAATCTGACATGTCATTACAGTGTCGAAATAATTGAATGCTTCAGACTAAAGCCTACGTAGTAACTATCTAGTAATCTGTGCTAAGGCCACGTGATGCCGTTAGTAAGAGTATAATAATTATGAATTAGCGTTTTCGACTTGCCGTGAGCGCGGAGCCAGCGTGGCGCGCGGCCCGGCCAGGTAACTTTCATCTTCTAAAATACATGAATCGCTCCTATATTAGCGCCTTAAGGGTGTTTCGTTCATCGGAAGTTCAAGCTCAGTCTTTGCTGTTAGCTGGTTTCCAACTCACGCCCTGTGGCGTGTGATCCGAAGACGGAACCAAACTGAGCTATCATCAACCCTGTAAAAATTCTACTCAAACACTCAAGGCCTTACCACGAAAGTTTTAGACCAGAGTTAAACAGATGAGTCTAAATCTTTTCTCCACAACGTCTAACCCTCGCTTTTTCTAACTAAATAACAAATTTACAAGTAGAATAATCAGAAATGCCAGGATTGAGTAAGAAAACGCGAGTGATAGACGTCGATTTTGTCCAACGACATTTTAGAAACCTCTGTTTAACTCTGATCTAATCTTTATGGTAAGACCGCTAAACTCTAAATTTACTACTAGCTGGAGAGAGTAGAACCAGACTACTGGCACAATGTGCAAAAAGCACCATGGCGAAAGAAAAAAAGAAAAAAAAAGAACCAGACTAGCTGACAGATGATGTTAATGAGTTTTGGCGGGAATCCGATAGTGAGGCGTTGTTGGTTTTGTATTACGTATTAGCTCAAACTTGTGTTTCTTCGAGTGTTAATGTGTAATATTGGTGGAATATTAACCATTAAGTGTTCGTTAACGTGCACGAGTGTAGGCGAATGATATAAACTCAAAAAACGAGTCATTTCGCATTTTTTCCAAAACTCCCAGGAAGTTTCAGTAAAGCATCCACTACTTTACTGAATCGTGACTGACGATGTAAATAATTGACTTGACTACTTGACCACGATTGCTATAACATTGCTGTGACTTTCTGTGAAATTAAGAAATACTTAAAATAAAATACTTGACACTGGCTATATGCACAAACCGTGCGAAGCCATAACTAAAACAAAAAAAAACGATGATGTTAATGACATACTTATCTATCCTCTAGCGTTCTCCGTCGCCCTCATCGCCACCAAAGAGGTTGGCATCCACCTCTAGCACGGAACAGCTGATCCCGCCCGCCTCGCCCGAGCCGCTCCGAGCGCCCACGAAGATCGACGAAGTGAAGACCATCAAACGGCAACAGAAGACCGGATGGCTTTAGAGACTCATGATACATAGATGACTCATGATCATGTACAGAAATCCAGACCATATCTAAAGACAGCAAAAGAGAAAGGTGGGGGCAAAGATGTTGGTGATATAAAACTTTAGCTAGGTCCATTTCTAATAAAGCTGATGGTTTACTTTCATTTTAGTGCGTTACAGTTCTTTATTTTCAGTTAGTTACAAAAAAACAGAAGTACCTATAGTAGTTATTATTTTTATTTTTTTAATTATATCCTAAGGATTATCCTTTATTTGAAGTAGACGTAGGTATTTTGTTATTTTTTGTTCTGGTTTCTTTCATGTTCTTTATTTTCTCTAAAGTTTAAGCCGTCAGAGATAGCTCATTATCAAATGTCTACAAATTGTTAAAAGTTATTATCATTATTAAATCTACATATCTTACAGTTCAGTACATATTATATTATACTATCGCATCTATAATTAGCTTTTTCAGAATAGTTCTGTCCAGCCTAAGTACTCGTATGTAGGTAGGTATATCTATTCTAGTTATTTCCCTAACTGACAATCGTTATGTTGGTATTATTATTGTCATTATTTTCTCGAAATCGTAGAGAAAATGTCACGATCGAACCGTGCTGTCCAATTCCAAGCAGCTTACTAAACAAATATTGTCTATTAAATGAAGAAAAGCAGTAAAACATCGATAAAGAACCGAATGGTTGTCGCGGGCGAGCGGGCGTGTAGTGCCAGAGCGTCAAATTCATGACTAATATGAATGTCTGATAGACCGCCGACGTCGCCTCCCGTGCTACTCGATTCTTTATCGATTACAGCTTTTATGGCTTGAATATTCGATTGGGTATTCGTTTTTAGCAGCATAATTATGATTTCTGAGGTGTGTGACATTGTTGCCTATTTATTTGTATAGATATTTATTACTTGTAATTATGTTTTCATAGGAATTGAAGTAAAAATAAGCTTGAACATGTATTTTTTAGTTTTAATTTGTGTTTATTTACTATGTATAAATACATATTATATTATGTTCATAAGGTTAATGAATATATATAGGTATATATATAATGTTCATAACTTAATTAATATAATCATCAGCTTAATATTTGTGGTGACTGTTCGATTTCTTATTTTACCAGTATATTTTATATAATATTATGTACTTACTTATAAACTTATATAAGATAAGAAATTAAATCCTTGTAAAATATGTATTATGTAACATTTTTGTACCTATTGTAATACGAAAATAAATCATATTTTAATATTTATCTTGTTTCTTTATAAACTACAGAATAACGAGACGCAGGGTCGTTCACAAGATAGCAAGCGCCGTGGCTGCGCTAAAACAGTTGCAGTGCCACCCAGCACTTTGCATTGCCCAGTCTTACGCGGCACTGCATGCGGCCATCGTTATGTGACATTACTCGTATTATGAAACTATTTCCGTCTTACCACAAAAATTGGACCAGAGTTAAACAGTAGTTTCTAAAATTTGGGGTCCCAAAATCTTACTTATTTTCTTACAAATCTTGGCATTCCTAATTATTTAACTTGTAAATTTGTTATTGAGCTAGAAAAAGTGAAGGTTAGACGTCGATTTGTGGGGGAAATATTTAGACCCATCTGTTCAACTCAGGTTTAATCTCACAATCTTTCATGGTAAGATACCGTAGGAGTCTTATATACGAGTAGGTATACTACCTTGAAAAAAAAAACAATGGAACGAACTTGTTCGATTGGATAAACTTAACGATTGGTAAAGTTTCCTTTACTATGGGATCTCGTTTCACCTATTTAACTGATTTCGATAGTAATTTCGTGGCTTAACTTAGATTGCGACTGAACCCTACGCGCAGCTAACTGGAAGACGCATAAACTAATACAAAAACCCCTTTAGTAAACGGTTCCAGTTCTATATCCCTCATCGATAGGCGTATTGACCATTCTGCTACTAATCGTAAAGGTAGAAAGAGGGAAATACATGAAACGAAACATTTTTAATGCCCAAGTTGTGGCCAAGATACGGAGACCCTTTTCACGGTCGGCCGTATCGGGCGAGTCGTTATCTATACGTGCGAAACGTTTTAACTCAATTTACTCTTATTTATACTTGTAGAGTTCTAAGAAAATAAAGAGAAATGGTTGCCTACTTAGCACGTAAGTAAATAATAGTAGTCGTAGTTTCCAAGTTACTGTAACGTATAAGGTACACTTAGGGCCGTTGTAACAACTATTCGTAACGTACCTAACGCTAAAATCTGCTGGTCTTTAGGTGGCTACAATATATATATTATATATTTTTTCATAAAAAAATAGTGTGATATTGGTAGGTACCAAAATATAATTTTGTAGGTATACCTATCTGTTTGGGCGAAGGCTGGATATTATACGTAGGTACAAAGCTAAATACATTTTTGAATATATACTCGTATACTTACATAATAAATATCTGGATGCCCGGTATTTTTTTTTTTTGTATAAATTGTGTTTTTTGGAAATTATATTTATGTACGAATAACTAATAAAATGATGAAATAAGCATAATATTTTTCGATCTTACCGATAGAATAATAAAAAAATATGAACTGGTTATTTAAAGAAAAAAATCACAAAAAACACGAATAAAATTACATTTTGTAAAAATGATTCCTAGCTAGATCGATTTATCGCTCCCGAAACCCCCCATATACTGA
This sequence comes from Hylaea fasciaria, assembly GCA_905147375.1. NCBI lineage: Eukaryota > Metazoa > Arthropoda > Insecta > Lepidoptera > Geometridae > Hylaea > Hylaea fasciaria. Next base: position 7,119,428 of record LR990211.1, on the reverse strand, counting down.
ATTTCATGAAAATCGTTGGAGCCGATTCCGAGATTCCAATTATATATATATATAGAATTGCTCATTTAAAGATATAAGATAAGATATATTAAGTACATACATCACGAACAAGCAAAAACAGGGTGTAGTGTTTATGATATGAGGCTCAAACGGCATGCCTAAGGGACTCGCAGAGTACTTTTCACAATTACAGGGCACTTTTACCAAAATTAATGTCGGTTAGAGATTATATTAAAAAACCTACAATTGTTTTTTTCCAAAGGGCAATGAAGAGATGAAGAGAGAAATTAATAAAATTATATTATTATAATCGTTCAACAAACCATTTATTATTACAATTTGTCTCATTATACTAGAAATTATTACCTACAGAGGCTTACCATGACGTCTTATTGCTATCCAATTGAGGACCTAAACAGAATCGTTTCACTTTAAGTATAATAGTAATACATGGCTATCGATATTATTTAGTAGCTGTCAATCCCTTTATATTTAAAATCAACTTAAATCGAGCGTCGAGATGTCACAACAAGACGTCATGGACGAATGAGTAGTAAAACGATTCTGTTTAGGTCCTCAATTGGATCGCAATAAGACGTCATGGTAAGGTCCCAGGTGTTTCATAAAATATTCCATCATTCTCTTCTTACTCTAGAAATGTATCAAATGTACCAAAAGGTATCCAGGATCATGTAGTAGGTAATTAGTACAAATACCAAACTGACTGTTAAATAACATACCGAAACGGTTAGACTTTAATAAGTTATATGATCCTAAGAAGGATATATCGGACAACATTCCCTTAAACTAAAGTGGACGAAGTAAAATACTTATAGTAATACATTTATTACTTACGTACGTACTTACTTAATTTACTTCAGTTTACAAGGAAAGTGTAATATATTTACAAGAAATACGACATCGCACAGTTCCAGGGCCACTTAAATAAAAAGTTTACTTTGTCGCATTTTAGAGTGCCAGAATAACTGCAACATTAATTTTCATTTAGCCGTCTAGTTTAAAAAGAACCGTTCCACTTAAAACTATACGAAACAAACAGAGTAGGTAGGTACGTATACATATTATACAAAACTTTGAACATTATTTTGCTAGTTATTTCTCTTTGTACTTATACAATAAGTTTGTGTGCTGTGGCATTGTTAAATAGATTCATCTATGGACTAATCATCTATTCAAATATGGACGTTTGTAGGTATTAATCTTATTTGTCTAAGTATGTACTTGTAATAATTATTATGTTATATAAATTCTAAAAAGACTGACACTGTTTTATAATATAAAATATATACTTACTAACACGGCAAATGCACCGTGTATAACGGTCAATCTACTGTATATTATGATTTAATAGGTAAATAAATACTCATGTCTAAATTAATACTTAAGACTATATACTAAAAGTGCAAAATAAATTCCTATTCTAGTTATTGCTAATCAAGGCATCTCACTATCACGTCATTATACTATTCCATGGTTGAAGATAATAATTATTATCTATTACTAAAGTGTATAGTTGTATTCTTATAAAGCTGCGTAGTGCGAATCTAGACAGATGTCGCGCAACATGACGTGTCGGTGGAAACATGTTCGACCTCGCTAGACCTTTTAAAAAACAAATTTTATCGCGCCAGAAAATTGTTGCCCTACTTATTACGCGAAATTAGGCGAGACGTCACTACACGACTTTTCTAGTGATAATAAGTGACGCGCTACCTTTGTTTACCTTAGAGAATATGTAGCTTTATAAAATCTTAAAGTGATGCTACGTGTGATTGAAATAGGCATCTTTATTCATTTCAGTTCTGATGGTACATTCAGCATGAAAAGTCACTAATGTTTTCACTAATCCTACACATCGTCTGTTTGTTGCTGCGCATAACTTATGATTTTTTGTATAGGTATAATTTAATTGTCAATAACTTAAATGTCGATTTAGACCATGCCTAGATTTAGTGAAAACGGGCATAGCATTTTACAAACTTTCAATTACACTTTTGGCCCCGAAATTTAGTATTTTGCGTTGATAAAGTTAACTTGAAAGTTAAGATAATGTTCAGTGACTATTTTTTATAATTGCTGACTGTTTGTAGGCACTAGTATTTACCATTATTTACTTTATTGTGTAAACGGTAGACTGTCCCAATATTAAGCTTTTCTTTCAATTTGGGTCCTGTCATTTCCAAAGCACCTATATATATATCAATACGTGCTCGCATCACACTCATATAATAATACGATTGCCTTATACAACTTACAAGATAATAACCGTATTATGGACTGTCTGTCTAATCCCCAGAAATCTCTCAACCACAGTGACCTATAACCACCCTGATACTATCTTCCCAGTGACCTTCGACTTTCCTTTACCACTTGCCATGGAAGACATGGAATGGGTGGGCGACGGGCTCGGGCTGACCCTGGCAGATCTTGGAGTGGCCAATGAGGCCTTCTTCGGGGAGCCTTTAGGAGCTAAACTGGAAGTGGAAGATTTCTGCGGAACTTCTGGGGTGCTTGGAGGTACAGCTTCACAGGTCTTTGGTAGAGTTACTTCTGGAGGTGTAATTGGCACTGCAACTTCTGGGAGCTTTTCAGGAGTTTGAGGCGTCAGTGACACCGTCGGAGGTGACATCTTTTGAGGAGTCAACTGAGGTGTCATTTCCTTATACTGAGCCTCCAAAGACGTCGCAGATAGAATTAGTTCAGACTGAGATTGCATGCTCGGAGTAGGAGTTATAGGTTTCTGTAGTTGGGAGTCTTCTTCTTTCGTTATGTATAGGGTGTTGGTGGGTGTTTCAGGCAGGTCTTCGGAATCGTCTGCGTCTTCGATCTGGATGATGTGGTCGGTCCTGAACTCGGCTGGTGGGGGCAAGCGCCGGTCAGTGACGGGGTCGAACCCTGGCGTGCTAGGCTCCGATGGCTCCTGAGATGAGGACTTGAGAGGTCGCGTCTGCTCGGACTCTCCAGACCCTAGAACATGGAATATGCAATAAGGTCGATAAAAAGTCAACATTTAAAACTTTTATAGTGAGTAGGCTTCACGTGCTAAATGTGGCAAGCGAAACAAACAACTATGTTAGTGAGTGTTAATGTTGTTTTGTATGTATTTTTTTTCTAATAGATAACGTTTTTATTTCAATGTTTGGTTATGTTTATATTGAGAAGAAACTGCAACATACAATGTTATAAGTATTTTTAGTTAGAAGTTATGTTGTACATAAACATGCTTACGTGCTAGGCCTTAATTTTTTATGCCATAGATATGTAACAACGCTGAAATTAAGTAAGGAAACAAAATACATTTAAAAACATAGTAACCTAATATTATAAAGATTTATAATCGAAAAAAAAAACAATCTAAATTGCTTCTAAATCCGAAAACTCGGTAGGCTATTTTAGTATAGATCATGAGAATGTTATGACTTTGGTTTTAGTACAAAACTGTCGTCCAACGTTGTCGAATTTTATATCTAGTGCCCGAGAATTAGACCATTGATAGTATTCATGGTAGGTTAATAAAGATCATGCTCTTATATTAATTTTAATTTGAACATCTATCAGGCAACGCAGTTGATACATACACTATCATAGGATATGCCACTTAGTTCGGGGTGTGACCATGTCACCCGTAGACCACGCCGTCCTAAATTAAGGAAATAATTAAGGCTTTTTAGGGATTATGTGAGCTTCGGACGCCTGTTTAAAACCGGCACTGAATCAAGCTACCATTAAAGTTTCTACGCGAGATAAACGCTGAACTGACGAAAAATTAAAAATATAACAGCCATAATTTAGTATATTATACTCATAATAATAGGTTGATAGTGTTGATACTAATTTAATTCTATCCAATAACATTGTTATTGAGTTACAGTTATGCTGTATACCTGTTACGCTATACTGCGCCTTATTAAAACAATGACAGTTGGTGTAGGTAATTGCTGAATAGTAGCCGTAATCTGCTTCTGGTATCTGAATAGGATAATTTTTCAACAAAAACTAATTTATTACAACAGTTGGACACAATATAAACTAGTTGATAGAATCAGGCGTTACTTTGCGGAAATCCATATTCAAAACAATGAAGTAGAAATATATGTAGTTTTAATCCCGCCAAAAATTCGTCTGATCAATCAGTCATCTAGCCAACATTGATCAGACGAATTTTTGGCGGGATTAAAACTACATATATTTCTACTTCATTGTTTTTACAATATAAACTCTTGTTTAAATCTTTTGTGGTAAGAATGTATAATGATATCTATGTAGGTACGTATGTAAAATAATAATGATAATAATAATTCAGCCTGTACAATCCCACTGCTGGGCAAAGGCCCTCACTTTAGTGAGGAGGATTAGGCCATGCATGCATGTATTTATGTTTAACTAGCTGCACCCCGCGGTTTCACCCGCGTTTGGATAGTATACAATAATATATTATTTTTATGAATTGTAGCCTATATGTTATTCTGATATGTAAGATATATTATTGTGAAGTTTCATCAAAATTCATTCAGTAGTTTTTGGGTGAAAGAGTAACAAACATCCATCCATCCATCCATACTCACAAACATTCGCGTTTATAATATTAGTAGGATTATTGTGCTTACCTTTGGATATCGTGTCGACACTTTTGTTTTCAACATCCGCCTCCACTTGAATTTCGTTGTCTTTTAGTACTTCGTCGTCTGACATTTCTGGAATTGGTGTCCTGCTGCGGAACGAGCGACCTGGATTTGGGAATGTCTACATTAGAAACATGACTTTTATATAGGTACTGACCAGAAGCGCCTCGCGGTTTCACCCGCGTTAGTTACTATCCCACGAGAACCGTTAATTATAACGGGATAAAAAGTAGCCTACGTCACCCAGGATAGTTTAGCTTCCTAACAGTGAAAGAATTTTTCAAATCGGTCCAGTAGTTTCGGAGCCTATTCAATGCAAACAAACAAACAATCAAATTTTCCCCCTATAGCGTTTGGCTTATTGGCTTTATGGTTTTGGCTTCTTCTTTGGCTTCGCATTCTATGTTCTTCTCTGAAAGGTAACAAACAAATATGCAAACAGACATACTTTCGCATTTATAATATACTAGCAGGCACGGCCACGCGTTGCTGTGGCTAAGGTTTTTGTTATTTCGACTATACATTGAGATGTACCTAAGCTATCCTATCTCTTAAGTTAGACCAAACTACACACCGTGTGCAAATTTGATTAAAATCGGTTCAGTAGGAGTCCATCGCGGACAAACAACGTGACGCGTAGTTTATATATATACCTATTAAGATTATTAGTATGGACCTGCACATTCATCTGATGGTAAACAGCACGCTGCCCAAATCATTTTTATAAACAAACCACCTTCCTTTATCTAACAGACATGGTTAACATCTAGAAACTCACCGATCCGACTCTTCGTGTCTCTCCTCTTCGCTTCGAACACCTCGTCTTCCAGCACGAGCTCTTCTTCTGCGGCCTGCTTCTTCTTCTCTTCTCTCTCCGCGAATTCAGTCTTTATCTTGCTACGCATGAACTTGGCGTATGCTACCCGGGTGGTAGGAGTCACCGTCGCAAGGTTGGGGTTATATTCTGGGAAGTACATTGGGAAATATAATGTACATGGGATACAAAATGAATATGGTTTTGTTTTGAGAGAATAGAGTGCAGTTGGGAGTAAGCTTCTGACGTAAGTAAGGCTGCAGGTTTCTGACAGAAATAAATGCCACTGATTTTTGGCCCATAACCAAATAACACATCGACAGGTTAGTACTGTACAGTATCCATTCAGAAATCATTGTAAATTATACATCGTATAAGTCTAAACAGTACTATACTATGTAACTACACACTAAATCTGACTTGTTTTTTGTCTTCCGTGAAACCTTCCAGAATATTATTCGCATCAATAGGTATTTCTAATTATATCAGACATTTTAACGCTGATTATTTATACAAGTCCAGGGAAAATGAATAAATATTTACCATAAAAACTTTCAGCAATAGCGAGACTAGGCCCAAAAAGTCTCAGTAAAAATGGCTAGACGGCGCTAGTGGGTACTTCATTTCTATGTGTTATTTATTATTCTAATTGCTAGCCTATAAAGTATTACAAAGGATAAATAAAGATTCCCACCCAATAGTTTCTGCGGGTCGATGGTCCTGTCATGCACGTTCTCCAAGATGTGCGCCCGCAGGGACTGCCGGCTGCGCCGCGTCTCCTGCTCCGCCGTGGTGCCGATGGGATCCCGCCTGGTGGTGTTGGTGCGGACCAGGGCGTTCCAGTCACGTTTCTTGCTGAAAACGTCGTTTTAGACGTTCAAAACTATGTTAAAAAACAGCCCTGACCGTTTTCCCACAAAAGTTTCAACCAGAGCTAAACAGTAAACAGGTGTTTCTAAAATTTCGTTCCACAAAGTCGGCGTCTATCACTCGCGTTTTCTTACTCAACCCTGGCATTCATCTTTATTTTACTTGTGAATTTGTTATTGAGCTAGAAAAAGCGAGGGCACGACGTTGATTAGTGGTAAAAAAAAATGTGACTCATGTGTTTAACTTTGATTTCAATCTTTTGTGGTAAGACGGTTTTGTTTTGTGGAAGTCTTCGCTTAAAGTCCCTTAAAATCTTCTCTAACGCAAGTAGAGGTAATGGTTCCTTTTCTTGTGCAACAGTTACCTAAATATGAATCAGCGCGTATAGTCAGTTCTGTTTATCATACTTGTTAGATGTTTACATCCTTTTTGTTCATGAGATTTAAGAAAGAATTGTAACGCATAGGTCTCGAGATTTTTAGAAGAAGTGACTGCTCTAAAACAATACAAAGATATAATCTGAGCCTGTCTCACCTGTCAGTGCTTCCTCTTCTAACGATAGCCTTAGCTATTTGGCTGAAGACATCCTTTGGCTTGGCTTCTTTGGATATAACGTCTTTGATGATTCCTTCCACGATGCCTATTTGAAAGTCTTTGAGGATCCGCCGCTCCATTACCTTGCCTTTCTTACCAGACACTGAAAGAGACGGGGTTTAGTAATTGAAGGGGTATACTATCTCCTATTCTTCTTCTACTGTGTCAAACAATTTGTTTTAACGATATAAATCTGAAATAACCAGCACAATGACAGTTTCAACGGAGGATAATATAGTGACATACTTCCTGGGCTGCACCTGCTGAAGTATTCTAAATTACATATCTGTACTTCTGCTGGGCCAAGTCGACGAGAGCTCGAGCAGAGATCACAGAGATCTATGATCACAGATCATAGAGCCCAAGTAAATGTGACCGCCAGTTAGAGCGCCGCTAGTCTTATAATAACAATAATAATACAACCTGTAACTGTCCCACTGCTGGGCAAAGACCTCCCCTCACTTTCGTGAGGAGGATTGGGCCACAATCCACCACGAGGGCCTAGGCCAGATTGGTGGACAACTGCCTCCGAAATAATTCTCGGGTATGTTGGTTTCCTCACGATATTTTCCTTCACCGAAAAGCGAGTGATAGTTACGTAGGCAATTATATTTAACAAAAAACACATTGGTACGTGCCCGCACTGGGATTATAACTAGTCACTAGTCTTACTCATCGAAAAGGCTTACCAGTAGTATCCTGCATGTTAATTCTCGGTGTCTTCATCCCGTTGTTATGCAGTATGTCGATCAGCTCGAACCTCAGCGTGGATATGTCCTGTCGGATCTCCATGACGTCGTCCTCGGTGACTCCGACCTCGTCCCTCGCCCTCTGCTCGGCTGTGACGTAGCGGCGGACCAGGACGCGCATTACTGCTTCGTGTTCTTGACGGGCTTTTTCACGAGATTTGTTCTAGAGATTGAAGACATCAACCGTCATCACAAAAGTTTAAAGACATTTTTAAGTAAAATTTTTCAATTCTATATTTTCTGATAATTTAACTTGTGAATTTGTTATTGAGTTAGACAACGGAGTTTAAGACGTCGAATTTGTGGAAAGAAATTTAAAACATCTGTTCAACTCTTGTTTAAACTTTTGTGGTAAGACGGCAAGTAGTTTAACATGATACATTGTTAAGGTTTGAAATGCCGTTGCAGTTTAGGGAAATTTATATTATAGCCAACTGAATGGATGGTGCACTAATTTCTACGTCCAAAATTTGTAAAGGTATAAATACCGTCTCGTATGAAAAAGGACTTACTATACTGGACCCTCTATCCCACTTAACACAGACGTGTTTCGCCCAGCCCACGAGCCGCTTTGGCGTGGGTATTAAGTTGAAGGGAGGTGGAACTGTGTCTCCATCCTCGAAGTATGACATCCAGAGATTGCTGCGGGCGAACTTCCACTCTGTGTCTGCTCTTTCCTGAAGTAGAAAATAGGAGAGAGATCTATCAAATGGCTCTATAAGGCGTTTCCAATTGTGCCTGATCGACTGCGCGCCGCGTATCTTTCAAGACGATGCTCAAGTAGCTCGCCTTTTAGGATATCATCACTGTAATAACTGTCCATTTACAGACTTCTTCACGTCAAAATAAAACCTTTCATGCTCTAACACAAATGCATGCTACGTACCGAAATAATCTGGTAAGAGTTAGACATCATGGCGATGAGCATGTTTAACAGTACAATGATGTTGATGACGGAGTACGAGCCGAAGGTCAGGAGAGCCCAGAACCGCGTGAAGCTCTTGATGCCGGTCAGCTCGAAGGTCGTCAGGTCCACCAGGCCGAAGGACGCCCAGAACAAGGATTGGGAGGTTTCGAATAAGCTGAAAGCAGACAATTGTCTCAATAATCTTTGCTAACAAGTTTGAGTGGCACTGCAATTGTTATGAATAGAGTCGCGCTTATCATCAATCGCAAATCGTGCTCGTCGAATCATTAAAATGGATCAGAACTGACCACTTACCGACTTCGACAACATCGTCACCAAACGTGAGACTGTGGTCAAAGATATAACTTCCATAAATCAGGTCTTGCCACAGAATGCCTTTTAGTAAATATGTTTTTTCAACCAAAACAGGCCATTTCGGTGGTTGCACAATGGTTAAAACAGATACCATGATCAGACTCACTTGGCATATCTTCTCCATATGGTGCACGCTCGTTCTTGGTTGTCGAAATCCGGCATACCGTTTGGATTGTGATAACATTTGTTCTTCTCTAGTTCGGCGTAGTACCACATCAGTTGGTTCAATCCTGGAATACATTTATTTGTAAGTAAATAATAATATTATATCTATATATATACATATATATAGCTTAAAATAGAATAAAATAAAAGATTGACGAGCAGATTGAGAGACAATCATGGATCTAAAAGTTCCTTGTTAGACTAAGGTCACGAGAACAGACGAGATGAGAGCAAAAGATTCCACATGATTGAAACAAACCATTAATAAAAAATACAAAAATAAACCCTTTAATAAAGTAAAAGGCATCAACCCTTACCACATCCAAAAGCAAACAACACCAGCATATAAACGAAGAAGAACTTCAAGATATCCAGGATCATCCTCCCGAGAGAGACTTGCAGCGGGCCGAGGTAAGGGTTGATGGAGAAGATGTGGACCAGCTTCAGGAAGGAAAATATCATTCCGGCCGCGAAGGCACCTTCCGAGAGCAGCATGGGGTCGTAGGAATCCCACTTCTCTCGGGGGTACCACGGGTCCTGGCCAGTTTTGTAGTCGCGCTAAAAATGGACACATCTTATTTACAGATAAATTTGAATTCTAAGCCAAGTTTTTGAATTGACTTATGTATTATATACATGTATGGGTTATTACATTAATTATAATACTTCTGAACCATTTATTGCAGTGTAAACAACCAAAAAAAAAAACAACCAAAGACTGATAAAAGCAAAACAATTTGCAGTTCGCTTCGCAGGATCGGAAGACCATAATTATATCGGTTGGTGGACTATTCGCAAAATAGAAACACGAAGGGAGATGTGTTCGGTATCCTACCTGAACGATGTACCAAGAAGATATCCTCAAGCTGATCCAGGCGATGTAGAACATGTTTGTGATGAAGTCCACGATGTTCCAGAGGTCGCTGATGTATTCTACCAGACCACCAGTCCAAAGAGCTCTTATTTCAGCCCAAATCAGACCTGGGTAGAACATTTTCAAATCAGATCAGCAAAAGACTTAGAAACAAACCAGTTCAATCCATTGATAATACGTTTTTGTGTTTAGTAGTTACGTAAAGAGACAAAGAAATATTCCTATTATAAGTAATGTACGTATCAAAAGTCTTGATTGTAAAAACAGTCACCATCAGAAAGAAGGAAGAGGAGGAAATAAGCATGCCAACAAGCTCAAATTTACTTGCTATGTAGATGATGACGATGAACTCTATGGGGCCTGGTAGGGATCCTCGCTCATGCTCCTTCCAGTACTCCACCAGCTCCTGCAGCCACCTGATGCCGGACCACTCCAGGATGAGGAACTCAGCTCGCTGGGACGCCAAGGAGAGAAGGGCTGTGGGAAAGATTGATAGATTGGTGAGGAAGCTATCATACGAAAGAAAAGGAAGCTAACATACATTTTGGTGTTACGCAGAAAATATATCACTCGTTTAAGATTCAAAATGTTTCTCGATTCCAAAAAAGCCCTTTCCCAAAATGGCCTTTTCCCAAAATTGGGAAAAACTTCATTTTGGGAAAGGTACATTTTGAACTTAAAACGGTTTAACCTGCGACCAAATATATTTTGTTCACAGGGTTTAACTGATGCTTTTAGAAAATCTTAAACAGGCAGATCTGTACATTAGTGTACATTCACCGATAGATGAACCAAAGCTCATTTAAAACTGTCATCGCACTTTTTGGAATAATCAGTAAGGCTGAACCCTAAATATGTAGTAAAATAAACCTGTTCCTTAAATTTATTACTGCGCACTTACTAAGAAACAACATGTATGAAGAGCTGTGGCAGATGAACTTCACAAAGGGTTTCTTCATGAACCTCCCGTACTCCGAATTTGGAGCCAGCATGTATATAGTGCAGTATACCGGGAACATCACTCCAAGTTTCGCCACCTGGAAAATTACAGCACTATTTCTGATCATCCTGAGACCCCCGACTGGTTTCTGTTTATTCGTCATCACCATCAGCTTATTCAGTTTCTATTAGAAGAAATATCTAGTATGGGGCATAGAGGTTGCAGTCTACATCCATCTCTTAAGGCAAGTCGGATTCAGATACTCAAATGCTATACTACCCCAAATTTGCTAGTGAATAAAGTCACGCAGCTAAAATAATATTATCTCCCACCATACAAATTTTAATCCTATAATACCCAAGAACTTTTGGATGATGTCAATGCTGAGTTCCTAATAATTGTTAAGATACCTGTACACACTGTCCGACGATGTTTTTCCTCTTGAATCCTGGCAGTCCTTCGTACCAAATCGCTCCTAGTAGCTGCTGCACGTTTGGATGCGCCACGAACTGGAACACGATGCTTGTTTTACGCAGATTTTTTATGGGTACCGCTTTAAACCGCATTTTGTTTCAACTAAAAGTACTAAGTAACCAACACATTAAAGGGATTGGCTAGCTATCACAAGATCACAACGAGACTAATATAGCACACATGGGCTATGACATCTTAAGGAAGGTTTACTTGCAAAACGACCCTACGCCGAACGTTCCGTTCTCAAAAGGTCAAGTAGGTACTGCCAAGGTTGACGTTGGCAAGTAGTTAACTAGGTGGAGGGTAGTATCATTGTCAAGATCCAGCTAACTAACTGTTCTCTGGATGTGCCTATATAACCCAGTATTTTACCGCATAATGCAAACATGTAGCCGTATCTCCTGATTTCTTAGATGGGTATGTAAACATGGCTTTATATGGACCTTTTTATTTGCACGTGTTGTAAGCTGCATAAGTACGGCAGCTTTTTTGGAGAATATACAGATGGTTTATTTTGTAAGGAGCATACATTTTCTATATAAAAACATGTTGTTACATACGAGTAAAGTAAATTAAATTATACAAAAAGAAACATCATTTCTATTATGCGACCTAGGATCTAGATCTAGATTCTAGGCGTATTTAGGAGTCAAAGAAAATTTCCAACTTTGTAAGAGGAGGAATTCATAGGAGCCAATAAATGTCCAGAGTCAAGGAGTCTTATAATAAAGTACGAATTTTGACTACGCACAAGCGTAACAGTGCAATCTCAGGATTCCCCTTTATATACCATGAGCATTGGATCAGCATGAACTGAACCTTTAGGCTGTATTCTCTTACCAATTTCTGCTTATACTTTATAGCCAGCTTCAGTCGTCCCAAGGTCTGCCTCTCTCCAGGCTCCCAGCAGTCCAAGTCCCAAGGGTTGTAGTTCAGCATGATCTCCAGCTCTTTCGAAGTCCTGGTGTGGTCCAGCAGAGCGGTGGCGAACTCAGTGCATTGTTGCCGTAGGGCCTGGTTTGGAGGCACTATGTAATGATGTTCTCTTACCAGTTAATATAAATTTAGATAATGGAATAAGGAAGAAATGTCGTTGCTAATGTACCCATCATCACACAGATATAATAGGTTAAAAGCACAATACCGAATAAGACATGACTTCGATCCAGTAAAGCGGTCATAAGTAAAACCGCCAAAGATATGGCTAAGTACTGATTTAGAGTTAAGTCAAAAACCAAAGCTCTAGTGACGAGATTGTCAAGGTAGTGCAAGATTTCTAGTGAGTGGATAGGAGAAGTGCCCGTGCTGTTTTTCTTTCAACAACATCATCAAATTTACCCCACTTGAGATTCTGGGAAAGGACATGCAGGACATTCTAAAAACACATTAAGAAACACAGGTTCCACAGAGTCCCATGCTTACCAGTCCTGTACCAATATTTTACCTTATACTCAACTCTGAACTCAGTCTCCATCCTGCTCAGTCTGCGTAACTCCCAAGAGAGCTGAAATGCGGTTAAAAGAGGATCAGCTGAGGAGAGCGCGATGAGTGAGGGAGACGAGAGGGCTCGGTACGCGTTGATGCGAGCTTGGGAGTGGCGGAGGGAGTCTTCCTGGGAGGACTTTACGCATTCGTCGCAGCCGCATCTGGTAAAAGAGATAACAGTCAGTGCTACATGGATATTCACTATAGTTGCGCTAATATTGTGGTAGGTATTATTGGAGAGACGATGGCTGAGCGGGAGAGACGATAGCCGAGTGGTTTCTTGCGCGGTTCGATTCTCGGTCCCACATCCATGACTTTTCATAAGTCATGCGGATTTCCGTAGTTCCGTGCTTTGGACGTTAAGTCGTCCGTAGGGACCGGTTGTTATCAATTGACAGCAGTCGTTAAGCCAGAGGCCCTTGGACGACTTAGTAAAACCTGGCACTACCTAAGACTGTCCAAATAAATAAATATCCTATTCAGTAATGCATAAATCCATTCATACTTCATCTGCTACTTATCAATCGCCATTTTATTGGCTTTGTGTTATATTTTGACATTTGCACACAAACATCTTTCATGTGTTTATGTTCAAACGTCTATCGCGTCTAATGGGTTTGAATTATTTATGTTTCCCGTCTAAACAGCCAGAAATTATATGAGTAGCCCAGACGAGAGTATCCCTTAATCTGTGGCCCAGACAATATTATGACGTTGGATGATTAAGTGTGCACTTTCGGTGGGATGTTAGGTATTTTTTCGTAATTCAGTGATCTCCGACATATTGGAGGATTGTCAGCTAAAAGGGCGAAATAGACGGTCTTACCACAAAATATTTCAATAGGAATTGAACAGAGGTGTCCAAATATTTTCTCCACAAATTGACGTCTAACCCTCGCTTTTTCTAACTTAATAACAATTTCACAAGTAAAATAATTAGCAATGACAGGATTGAGTAAGAAAACGCGAGTGATAGACGTCTATTTTGTGGGACAAATTTTTTGTAACATATGTTTAACTCTGGTTTCAACTTTTGTGGTCAGACGGAGAGTGTCTAAATTTATGTGGAAAAGTTGAACATAGCACCGGGAAAAGCCACGAAGCGCAATTAGTATAAAATAATACCCGAAATGCAATGACCTGGTTTAGTCCTCGGCGCCAAAATGCATTATAGGCAGAGTGTCGGTACTTCAGAAGTGATGATCCCAATTTGTGTATATTTTTAGGAGAAGTCTGGTTGAGTTGCGAGATATCTTGAGTTACGTTGGATGGCGACCATAGATCTTTCATAATCCATTTATTTTAACTGTATTTTATGGTTCAATCCATTTGTTCTGACAAAGAGGATTTATTTTAGTGTTTTTGTTTCCTGTAAGCATTTTTGCATCACGGAAAGCGGTGTTGTATTTGTAAAACCACTTTTAAAAAAAAGTTAAGAATCGAAATAATGTAAGTAGGTAGGTACATTAGCAATATTTCTTGAACTTTTTTAAAGAATGAACGAGTGACTGTCCCGAAAGATGTCTAAAAACAAATAAGAGGAAGACTAATTGTAAGAAAGAACCAGGAGATTACCTGATAAAGTGAACGAGAAACAAGCCAACAAAACTAACGAGGAAATAACCTGAATAAGTGAACGGGTGACTAAACTGAAAAATGTACGAGGGACTGAACAAATAAATGAACGAGAAAATGACATGAAGAATGTACGATTAAGTGACCTGAAGAATGAAACCAAATAACCTGAAGAATGAATGAGAAAATGACCTAAAGACTGAACGAGGGAATGACCTGTACCTACTTCACGTCGTGGGGCACGGGCAGCGTGGCTCCTCTATCCAGTAGGATCTTCAGGATCTCGTAGTGGTTTCTGTGAGCAGCGAGGATGAGAGGAGTGATGTCTGGTGTGAAGGTCGCCGCGGCTGATTCCACGGATTCCCAGCTCTGGTGGCGAAAACACATGCCAACTTTTTAAACATTCTCCGTGACAGATATTGTAAGTTCTGGAATAACACAACACTTTTCATCCGCAGACGACGCCGCAGGTTGCAGCTAGTATTGGATATCAATAAAGAATATGCGGTCTCTATAGTTTCAATTCTAGCTAAGGAGATAGACAAACCGGGATGACGATTACTCATTGTCAGACAAACAAAGTCACTGCCCTATGTGTATCAACAAGGGGTTCCCCCACTCTCCCCTACGGGGGTCGTAATGGCACTTCGTTCAGAAGTCATATCGCTATGTCATTTGTACAGGTCGGATATGGTCCATCGTGTGATTATTAATCCTAATGGATTTCGGAAATTGTGGATAGATCAAAGTCACGAGATATCAGGAGGACGTTTTTGTTTTATGCTTACTACGTCCCGTGGCTTTGCAAGATTTGATTTTAATAAACTGCATTTATTTTATTGTAGAACTTAAAAGTACATACCTAAAATATATTGTTTCGGAGCCATTTTGTATTACAGCGGGCAATGTTATTAAATGGATTATTCAGGCCAATTTGTACCTAGGGGTTTATAGAAATACAGTTCACCTAATTAAAAAAGTAAGTACACATACATTTTTTGGCATTAACCAGATATCTCGGTTCACCTAGTTTTTGATGTCGAGTAAAATATTGCCATGACAAATTTTACGACAAGATTTCAAGAAATTCTAAAAAAATTAGATTGATAGGTATACATTTTTTTTCTGATATTTTATAAATAAGTATGACCTTGTGCTGGTCGTTATTCTGGCTCACAATAGTAATTTTGCAGAATATGCGAACACAAACTTTTATGAACCGAACAATTTATGCGTGCTCACTTATTGTGATAACTATGTAAACGTAACAAAATTAAATACAGGATTTAGACTTCTGGCAGAAAACTGGGGATGTGACGCCATTGATTTTGTATTATTTCTTCAAACGTGTTACGTGTTT
The DNA here is from genome assembly GCA_905147375.1 of Hylaea fasciaria. Lineage (NCBI taxonomy): Eukaryota > Metazoa > Arthropoda > Insecta > Lepidoptera > Geometridae > Hylaea > Hylaea fasciaria. Next base: position 7,103,603 of record LR990211.1, on the reverse strand, counting down.
CTTTTGAATACGTGTTCGTTAACGTCCGTGTCGGTCAAAAGAAATAAACCTAAAAAGTGTAATTTCATATACTTCCCCACAACTGCCAGGAAGTTTCAGAAATGCTGGAACCTCAACAATAAAAGGAATGAGATAAGACGAAGTTGACCTCTCACAAGCCATACGCACGTAAGGTTCTCCTGGGACATGGTGCTCCTCTTCCCATTGGAGTAGAAGCTCCACAGCCTCCACGTATTCTTCCTTGATGGCATGCAGTAGAGCATCCTAGGAACAAAACGATATCAAGTTAGAGCCTGTCATTATATCAGATATCGTAACTGTATTAAAAGCCCTAAGACCCCCGGGACTCTTTTGAAAATCGTCCTTATTATGTTTAACTTTAGTCATACATTCGAACTTTTTAACTGCCCGTTTTAATCACGTTTTCAGGAGATTTTCATCCAACTTGAATGCCAATATCAATTCGTTTTATAGCTCAGTGCAGACAGTTTTATAGCGGCAAGAACAGTATATTGCTACGTATATCACTCATACGTCAGAAGGCTGTCCGCACGCTTCAAACTTAGAAAATGTTTAAGAACAAAGAAAAATGTTCTATGAAAATGTTGTACAATTTGCTCTCCATATCTCTCGTTACCTTCTCTAAGGATAGGTAACATAAATCTGCAAAATATAGAAACTTGGAAAGAACACGAACAGAAAATAGAGAAATTGGCATTTACTTATGAAAATGTACAGGGGGTGCGATCATGCAAACTAAGGAGAAGTGATTTCCCACGAGAGGAGACCACATTTTTTCTCGAAATAATAGCTCCAGTACTCTTTCGCTTCGAAACTTATTTCCCAGTAAAAGTGAGATATAAGTGCTTTAGAATAACTTGAAGAAATGTAATTTCTTCATAAATCAGTAGGGGAAAAAGATGTTCATAAATGTTAAAGAGTTTTATGACCTAAAATTTGACGTACCTAGTCGTACCTACTTTTCACTAGGTATAGAGTTCCCCAAGGAATGACAAGGCGCACATTACTGTGCCGGTAACCGCGAGAAACTACACAGATTTAGTTTTCGCTACGTTTCAGAATATGTTGTAACTGGGTACGTAATAGGTAACAATCATGTTACATTATTCGTACCATGCTATCAATTACTGCCGTGTTACCCAAAACTTGGGACTGCAATACTTTCCATTGCCCTGCATTGCGCTTGTTACCCTGAATCATTCAGATTAAGTTCTAATCTTCTCTATTTCATGCCCCCAACCCACCTAAGTATTAGTTTACCTACCTGTCTGTAATGTTATTGACTGGAGAAAAATACGTCTGTCTCCTAGCGTTACTCCCTGTACGCCACGTCACCACGCTTTATTGAAATGTACGCAGACATCGGCGTGCGAAAGAGATCACAACAGCACATTTTCATATTATTACAAGCTTCGCGAGTAGTGACGCAGCGTATGGCGTGACGTTTTATAGCGTTTATAGGAGTCTAGGGGGCTTACCATGACGTCTCATTGCGATCCAATTGGGGACCTAAACAGAATCGTTTTACTACTTATTTCACCATGACGTCTTGTTGTGACGCTCATTTAGGTTCATTTTAAATCTAAAACGATTGACGTTTACCTCATTGATATCGAAAGTAATGTATAACCATTAGTAAAAAGATTGTTTAGGTCCTCAATTGGATCGCAATAAGACGTCATGGCAAGCCCCCTGATGCTTACCTTGACTTTGATCCCAGACCCCAATAGTAGCTTGATGAGCTCGATGTTCTCATTCTCTATGGCCGCGATGAGAGCCGACCGGTTCAGAGGGTCCACGCAGTTGATGTCGAGGATTTCGGGGGTGTCTATGTACTTCTCTATGAGCCTGCAATAAAGGGTGCGTCAGAAATGTCTAGACTAGTAAGATATACAAAAAATGCCTTATTGGATGTAGTGGAACTACCCTCCACGCAGCTTACAATACCTACCTGTACCTATTTACTACTAAGTCAATAATTGACGACGCGTTTGGCGTAGTGGCTGAGCAATTGGACTGCTGTGTTTGGAGTCGCGGGTTCGATTCCCGCCCGGAAAAGACATTTGTGTGATCCACAAATATTTGTTTCTGGTCTGGGTGTTATGTGTGTGTGAAATTATGTCGGTACCCACTATAAAGGAAAAATCCTAGTGTGGGTCGTTTTCATTAAATAAAAAAATTGCAGGGTAAAATATTAAAATCAAATTTCGATTCGGAAGTAGGTACTGCTTAGCCGATAAAACCACCGACTATTTTCGAATTCTGAAAAATTGGTGTAATCTATAGACCATTTTAGCTTATTATACATTTCATAATATATTTGGCATAGGTAATTAGCAAAAAGGGCTAATTTTGAGTTCAGTGGTTGTGGATTAGTGATAATTAAGAGTGATAATAATTGAGAGAGCTTCTTTTCTGGTAATTTAATTTTGTATCGATATAATTATTTTCCATTTTTACAATTGTTTGTATATATATCACATCAAAGTATAATTAAACTCACATCGTGGTCGTTGTCGATTTATAGTTTTGGCTTACTTTTAATTTACTGACTTAAATTGCTGTGCTGAATGATATATTGTTTATCTCTCCACTTGTTTACTTAACCTGCTTCAATTATAATTTCAGTGGCGATATATTTGGAAAATACTGGAAATAATCATAAGCACGTATTATAATGTAGTATGCCAGTAGTACGGAACCCTTATAATAATAATAATTCAGCCTGTAAGTGTCCCACTGCTGGGCAAAGGCCTTACGGAACCCTTAAATAAACAAAAAATAGCATGTTGTATAGAAGGTACCCTATGTAAAGTTTTACACCCCCGATATATTTGGAAGTAAAGATCGTTGAAATAGATGGTTAAATTACGATTTGACGACGCGTATGGCGTTGTGGTTGAGCAATTGGACTGCTACGCTTGGTGTCGCGGGTTCGATTCCCGTCCGGAATAGACTTTTGTGTGATCCACAAATATTTGTTTCGAGTCTGGGTGTTATGGGTTTGTGATGATATCTGTAAGCGGTACCCACGATACAGGAGAAATCCTAGTGTAGGTAGGGGGTAGGTACGTTTTTATTTGTAAAAAAATCTATGAATAAAATAATTATCCTTGAACTATTGTTTAATCACAATGCGTGTACACAATTCTTATAATATGGTGATCGTTAACTACAAATAGGTACCTCGGGAACGTGACACTTTAGGTAGCATATTACTTCGTATTTTTTCATAATTGACACCGACTCGTAACTGTCTTCTATCCACATAATATTAATACATGTTTCACCTACGGCAATTTTTTTAACACAAAATGTTCAAAGTTTTAATTGAAAAAAAAAAAACATTGTGGCGGAGGTTTGATATGCCAACTTCAATACAAAAAAGCTCGAACCCCTTTACTAACTCACTAACTAAGAAAGCGCAGTGACCAAAAACGAGCCTTGGTCGCCGATAATAAAAGCAGCCACTTCGGCTTTCAGTTCTTTTACGATACCTATATAGGTAGGTACAGTAGTACCCAACTTATATGGCGCGTCGTGAATCTTCGTTCGCGCAGAAAAGAAAGTATGGTCCGAAGATTAACGAAAGAATGCTTAAAACTTACAATCAACCTAAGATCACTATTATAAGGTTCATAATACACTGCAGCTGTTAGTTCCATCTCACTCATGCCACGCGGCGATCGCTAAGATGGCGGGCGGCTGCCGACCAATAGCGGTCAATAGCATTTCCCGCGCTTTGAAAATCCATCTTCTGCGCAGGTACATCGGTAAGCCATTTAAGTTGGGTACCATTGTACATTAATCTTACGAGTTCACTTACCTACCTATCTGTAGCTTCATAAGTATACAGTATACGTAAAGTACGCAAGTACTTACGCAGACTAAGTAGGTATTTAGGAATTTGTCGTACCGTCTCGATTAGAGAATCACTACAACGGCGCCGCTATGTCCGTAATCCTATTTATTAGCCTTTATCCTTTTTAGTTGTGTGTGTGATCATACTGGACACGTGTCGGCTGTTTTTGACTTTTAAAATGTGGGACAACTGTTTGGTTCAATCGATGCGATAATTAGTGTTCAGTATCATAGTTGTGTCTCCCCCGGTTTCTAGAACGTTTGTTGGCGTTGACAGTAGATTAAAACTATCGTTGCCTCTATCTGACTATAAACAAATGACAAGGATGGCAATAGAATTAATCTGTTGTCAACGCTGACTGACGTTTCAGAAACTGGGGGTAAAAAGAAAAGGAAATACATTTTCTATATTCCATTTTTGGGGTTACAGAGTTGTTAATACCTCTATATGCCAATGAGACATTACGATATTTAAAAATTAAGTGATAGCCTTTTAAAAATGAATGATGCTTTAATTTTGATGGACAGAAATTTTGTTATGCCAATCTATGCACTGAAAAGAAAAATTCATGACGAACAAGACAAAAATAGACATGGAATAAGATTTTATGATTCAAAGTAATCGATCAAAGAAACCACAATAAAGCTGTCAAAATCCCCTCTTAGATCAAAGAAGTAGTTACGCAGAAAGTGTAACAACGTGAGATTTACATAGACGCTATTTTCGTCAATATAGTGTCATGATGTTTTTAGTGTTGTATTTATTTTGTTCTCGTTTCCGAACAGTAGGCATCTGTACACTTAAAAGGGGTATACCTTGTTCTCTTAAGAGTAAAAGGGACGCTATTAATAACGTGACGTAGGTAAGTTGTGGCGTTTCACTGCTTCAGCGAGCTTAGCAATCCTCTCCTTTTGACAGTGACAGTCTCTTCAGTTGGCGTGGAGGAGGTATGATTTCTCTTCGCGTATGAAGAGATGTCACACAGCGGGCAATGAAGAGCTACGCTCGGAGTTTCTTTGCGCAATTCAATTCGGAACGAGGATATTCGCCAAAGAACTAAAGTTTACGACAGCTCTCAGAGTTTGTAAGCTGAAGTGGTAATGGGCAGGCCACATCGCTTGTAGAACTGATAAACGATGGGGGAGAAAGGTTCTAGAGTGACGACCACGGACTGGAAGACGCAGTGTAGGTAGGCCTCCCACTAGATGGGCCGACGACATCAAAAGAGTCGCAGGTAACCGGTGGATGCAAGTGGCAAATTGTCGTTCGGTGTGGCGGTCTAAGAGGGAAGCCTATATTTAGCAGAGGAGGTCTTCAGGCTGATGATGATTTTGATGAAGATATGTTCGTACGCGTGCCACAAGTCATAATTCTGCAGCTCTTACGGGAATTTTTTAACAGTTGTTACCTCATACATATCTCGGTTGATACACAGGGGTATATTTTATCCTAGCGTGTGATTTTGTATACGTATCGATTATGCATTCTATCTCGTAACGCTCCCTTGGAACTACCACTTCACACTAGCATAGTCTCTTGAAGCAATGTGCAGGAGGCATTTATTATTTTCCCAAGTCAGTTTGTACACGCGTCGCAGGTAGCGGTTGATATTTTGCAGCTCTAACAATGAGTCTCAATAGTTCTTACCTCTTAACAGTAGCGTAGTCTCCTCGGTCGGCGTGCAGGAGGTACGTTTTCTCTTCACGCGTGAGGGGGCGTTCGTACACGTGCCGCAGGTCGTGGCTGCTGTTCCGCAACGCCTCCTGGGAGCTGCCCAGCAGCTCCTCCCGCGACCCGCGGTTCATCGTGGTCTGGAACAGAGGGTTACGCTTAACCCCTTTTGTTTTAGGGGGGGAAATGCCTTGCACTTCCCTTCCGCCACGGCGGTGGTGGAAGGGGGTGTGTGAGGCACGAGGTCACTAAAACCCCCCCGTGAGCCGTCGATCCGCTTGGAGTGGGGCGAGATGGGGTCGTGGTGGCAGCCGCCGTCTCGCCCCAGCAGTACCCTTAACCCTTGTCTCAATGGAAAATCTATTGTGTCTGGTACTGATCCGAGACGGTGACAGGTTAAGTAGAAAATCGTCCACCAACCCCCAGCTGGGGTGTTCCGGCAGGGGTCCTTGACAGCCCCATTCTAAGCTTAGCATCACCACGCACCACCACCACCTTAGACCATATCGTATCTGGTTGACACCAGGTGAGATATAGTGAGATATGGAGATATACACCTGAAACTCAGCAGCCATAATGCATTCTTAGCCGTCAAAGATTTTAAGGTCGAGCTCTCTCTATCTATGCATTAAAACGTACTCATAATAATTAAAGTAAATTTATACAGCAATCTCATTCTCAATCTAATTCACGTTATTTCAATGTTTAATTTGTACTGTTGTTTTAAAAGCTCTCCCTCGTATAAAGTCACACCATCGTTTTCCTGAGAAACCGTGTAAGTATAATATTTACGTATATCATAAATCTGTTATTCCATTTGCGTATCATTAGTTGTTTTCCAAGCGCATCTAGTTCCGCAGTAGTTATAGAATAAAATGGGTAGTATTTCAATTTACTGTGATTTTTACAATACACAAAAAGAGCTGAGAATATGCCATCACAGTGTTAAAGTTCTCTAGATTTTAAAACTTTTGTTTGTGACATCGTTTACATAGTTGCTAGTTGAACTCAAAATTGTACATCCATAAAGCATCGAAATATAACATAGCCTTACCTTAGCGTACCTTTAACACGGGTGTATCCCATTTAGTGGCCACTTTGGACTAACCTTATTACCAATTAACCACCTTTTCAGGCACTATTACAAGATTTAGGACCTGTGTCCGTGAAGCCTAAACATATTACTGTATTCACTGAAGGTGAAAAACTAGTTTCCGTTGAGGTCAAGAGCATATACGAGTAGGTATAAGCAAACATACATAACGATATACAAATATAACGTTGGTCAAGGCTATACGTAGTTATATAGTGGTGTTCGATTACATACGTCACACGACAAGGCAGAAAATCATTGGAAAGTAGTAAATCCTAGACGTTTATGTTTGAGTTTCTCATTTGCAGTGCGGTAATTACCTGAGGGATGACCAATCAAATTAGACTAAGTTTCAGTAAATCGTCCACCAGTGTGTACTGAATTATGACGTTGACTGGCTGACTAGCTAGAACTAAACACAGACGATCTTACCACAAGGATTAGACCAGAGTTTAACAGATGTTTCTATAATTTCGTTCGACAAAATCGATGTCTATCACTCGCGTTTTCTTACTCAATCCTGCCCTACTTAATTATTTTACTTGTAAATTTGTTATTGAGTTAGAGCAAGCGAGGATTAGACGTCAATTTGTGGATAGAATATTTAAACTCAACTGTTCAACTCTGGTTTAAGCCCACAAAATATAATGCTTGACTTTAACCTTAACCTAAGTCAGATGTCATTTATTTACTCTGCCGAGGATAAGCCAACGAGATGGCGGCTGCCGTCAGCCATAGCAAGAATGATGTCGCCGCAACCTTTGAACAGGGGTTGGAAACCTGAGGAGGCATCGTTAATCAGAATGAGGGTAGAATATGACGCTGGTCCAGTCAGAGAAGAAAGGGAGACGTGACGGCGAGTTAGAATGATGATCACGTGAAGCGAGATGTAAGGAGAGCACGAACCTCTTTCGACAAAGTTATTCGTATCGTTAACGTTAAATAAATTGAATGAGATTTGATCAGCGCCCTTGCTATCGACAAGATGCGTACGCGAACGGTTACCTTGATCGATACGTTAACGATACGAATCGTTAAAATTTTTCGTGCTTGCCCTGTGGTAAGAGTAGTCTGGTCAAATCTAAAGCAATTTTTTACGTTAACGTAACGAATACTTTCTCGATAGAAGTTCGGGCCGCCCTACAAGACTTACATTTCACTAAAAAATTAAATGATTCTGCACAAAACTTCGTTCAAAATTAATCGATTAAAGAGCTGCAAATATCTACATTTAAACACGTTCTTATTAAACCGAACACTGTACCTACTTAGTGCCAAATAAAATGCCACCCATTTGGTAATCACCGTTTTCAGACTTACCACATTTGCAATGTTGAACCGTACTCGCACTCGACTGTCTTTTTTTCGCCTCTTCATTTTTCAAATTGTATTAATCCATCATCCATTTGAACTCATAAATTATGTTGAGCGAGATTACAAACTGATCGCATCACACGATCAAACATTATCAATTATTAAAATAATCACATCACTCGCGGATCCATTCGATTCGAAGTCTTCCTCACTCGATCGCCTACATTGCACTATTTTAAAATCTTTTAACATCTTTAACGGTATGTTTAGGTAAACATCAGTTTTAATCGGCGATTAAACTCTTTAATACCCCTGGAAGCTTATACGTCGATGATATCAAATTGAAAGTACGCAAGTATTTAATCGAGAGTTGGTAGGTAGGTATAGTCGCACCCGGTTCCTACCGCGTACTGGTTATTTTTAACCCGCAGTTAAACTCCGGATTTCGGCAATGACTGTTTATGCAGCTATAGTGAGATATCAGGAAATCATTCGGCTTGCTCGTTGATTTCAAAAATCTACTTACTACCTACCTATAGATATACAAATAAATAAAATTGAAGTGTCTGTTTGTCATGTCAAAATTACAGCTTTTTGCTAATTGTATCTATAAATACTATCACCGTCCATAATACTTCATGCTATTCCTCCCCATGCATGGTTGTCTGGAAGAGATCGCTTTGAGCGATAAGACCGCCCGTTTTGTTCATTTTTTTTTTTTAGTTCTTGCTCTGTTCTGCCTTAAGTGTTTTGGTTCTGTGGTGTTTCAATAAAGAGTGTATCTATCCTACTTGTGATAAAAATACAATTTACATAATATTTGTCTGGCTGTTTCTCGGTCCGTCTGTATGTTCCGGCTAATCTCCAACACCGCTGGACCGTTCTTGACGGAACTTAAGTACCTACAAGGAGTAAACTAGGCTACTTTTATTGTAGAACTAACCGCACTATGCTGTATCACCTGGCGGAATAATAGGAAACGCGGGTGAAACCGCGAGGCACAGGTAGTTATTAATAAATCAGCTGCATGTTAGTTTGCAAAAGCTTTTAAATGTGCTTTTGTAAAAGTGTGTAGGATTAGATTATGTTTTCGAGATGAGACGTGCCAATTGGTCAATTATATATCACGTCAGTATTATGTTTGTAGTTATTTGTTGTTCGGTATATTGCGTACAGTCAGTGACTACAATTGAACAATTTGAGCATTGCACACTTGCGATACGCCACACAAAAAAAGAGTAAATTCGGACATAAATTAGCTGTTTTTCGGTCGTTTTTGCGACCAAATGTATCCAAATCAAGCAAAACTAACAAATACCACAGATAGATTGCTTGTTCATTGGTAAATGGTTGCCAAATATAATAAAAAAAATATTTTTAGTATTGTAAGAATGATTTTCCATCGCCTCTTCACACAAAATTTGCGAAAAAAGGCCGTGTTTAGGATCATGCTGCGTTTTTTTAGTTAGGTACCTAATTGTTGAAATTTGAGAGATGCTGCATTTTTGTAGTTGACTGTAAGTTTCACCATAAATTTTATGGAACCGATGACGCGTTCATCAATGGAACGGTATGGGCGATGTTTAATTTATTTTTCTAGAATAAACTTGAAAAAAAAATATTGGTTTTCTTCACGGTCGTGAGTTATTTCTCATAACTCAAACGCTGTATTATTGTAATTGAACAAAAAAGTAGACAAGTCGAATTCTGTCTTATGTAAAAAGGCAAGAATAACAAGTTAAAATATAATATGCGCACTAATTAAATGTCAGTAAATAAGTAGTGTTAGTACATAACTAACTATTATCTTAGTTAGAGTTTGAAAAGTAAAAATTGTATATAGGTGTTTTAGTTTGAAAAGATATCTATCTATATTCAACTCTGGTCTAAACTTTGTAGTAAGACGGGAAAGACTGCACGTCAAAAACCAATGTAAAAACAAAATCAAAACACTATTTACAATAATTTTTGTCTGTCGGAATTGTAAGTCCGAACAGAAAAAATACGCCAAAGTACGCCCATCCGGCTGTGAAACCCCAGTACAAACAAACAAACACACTTGACTTTCTGTGAATCACCAATGACATGCACCATGCACCTCCTTGATCCGTCTGTACCTACCTAATATGAAAATAACAGTCCTAAGGCAGAGTTTACACGTTGAATCATTCATGAGATAAACAAATCAGTGCTGCTGGTAGGCAATCCTGAAGAGTTTTGACACCCAAAGTACCTAATCGTAAAATGGGACGAAAGTTCCGAACATCCGAGCTGGCACTGTATCTCTTACCTACTAGCAATAATTAATATTGACGTCAGATTGTATACGTGTAAAATCTGCCTTACAGTTCGATGATTCAAAACGATTTATAACACACGAATAAATCTTTCTGTGCGAGTGTTGCTTTTGTTACTCACATTGTGATCTAAATCATAACGCATTTCCACACACATGTCGATAGGTTACCGTCCACAGTACGGGATTGATGCAATAAATGTCTTCAATAAAAACTTCTCAACAATTCATACACGATACCAGAGGCTTCCGCCGATTGAGACCGCTAGGTATGGGGACCGCGGTCCCATTTGCCGGATTTGTTTAATTTTACCGTACATCAAAATATTGATCGAATATTCGGAGAAGAATAACCTATAGTTAGTTAATAAGTTTTTGCGAATGTGGGAAAGACAAAAGCTAATATTACTTTAATGTAATATAATTATTATGTAAAAATGATTTTTTTAATGTCAAGAGTGCAAGGTTTTATTGTCATATCGATGAGTTTAAGTTTATTTTTAGAGTACTTCCCTCTCTCCTTAAAGTTTATATGAAAACTATATCGAAAGCAAAACCATATAATTATTATATTACAAACACTAGTGGACCAAAGACAGTTTACCACCCTACCTCAATAAACTATCCAATGCAAGCTTCACTTTTGAAAGTTCTGTCTCATTGTTTTATTGCGATATGGTACATTAAAAGCGAAATTATGATTGCATGTCGTCATCACCGTCTGGTTTGGATGATTTTATGAGAGCAATGCTGCGTATACTTACCAGATACCTACTTCCATTTAATGTATTTGCACCGATGAACCTAGTCTCAGAAATGGAATTGACAAAAGCGTATACCCGAAAGGGAGACACTTGGATACACCCCTGTAAATTGGATAAATTTAATACACGTTATTTAGGTGGTGCTCCAATCATTTGTGCGACATTCTAAAATGTCAAGATTGGTTTGCTTCTGCAGCCAAGCAAAAAATCTGTACATACGCCGACAAAGATACATTTTAATAATCATCGTACTATCCTACTTACTCCTTTGTCTATTTGTATACACTTGTCTCTTTTCTTTCCCGGATCTTGAGTTAAATGTCTTCATAGCTATCCATAATAATATTATAAATGCGAAATAATTCTGTTTGTAACGTTTTCGCGGCTTAACCGATCTCGATGAAAGTTGGTGTATCGATAGATTGGACCTTGGATAAGGGCATAGGAAACTCTTTATCTGCACGGAGTCGCAAGCAAAAGCTAGTTATTTTATTTTTATTAAAAGTAAACTAAAAAAAGTTGCCAGCATACATTTGTTTTTAATTTAGGATCATAGTTTAGGAACTTCTTATTTACAATAGTAGTAAAGTTATAAGCAATGTCACGATTCATTTAAATGATGGATGCTTCACTAAAGCTGCCTTATCAGTTTTGCAGACATTACGCACCGATAGAGCCACATTTTTTATTCAAAATAGTAAAAAATATCTATAAATACACTTTTTCGGGTTCTCGCCAATTTCTCGCAAACTAGTTATGAAATTTTCGATTACCAAACGAAACTATGAACTAATGAAGTCTGCATGGCAGCGCCTATTACAGAAAACAATCGCTCCCAAGGGATAACTTTTCTTTGTCTGCACACGACTCATATTAAAGGTAGGTATTACGCTAATAAAGTTTGCAAGGTAAACGTAATGTGGTTAGATGTGTCCCGTCGGGAATCGATGTGGCCCAGTGGCGGGTCAGCGGCCTGCTTTCTCAGGGTGGGATCCAGGGAGGGGCCAAATGTCCAAAAGAAAAGTAATGGATTCTATTCATCAATTTAGGATGTGTTGCTTCAATCCTGGAATACTAGAAATGTGCACTTTAGTTGGGCCCTGTGATAGAATGATACCTTATTTGGTTGTTATAAATTTAATAGCAGGATTGAAATGTATGATATGAAATGAATACGCACAATACACAAACGTCAAATATAGGTATAGAGTCTAAACAGAGCGTATACATAATGATTACGTACCTACTAGCTGACCCACATACATTGTCCTGTAATAATAATTGTAGTTTTTCCTGTCAAACAAAATACATTACAAAAGTTAATGTGGTCGTGAAGTTTCCTCTAATTTTCTAATGTTGGGCGTAAACTTTTTATTTTTTCTCTTTCATAAGAACCTTCTCCTGACAATAAAAAATACATTAAAAAAAAGAATTAGCAAAATTGGTCCAGTCGTTCACGCGTGATGCCGTGACCAAGGGAAATTCGGTTTCATTTTTATATAATTAGAGATGACGCGGCGTACGGCGAGATGCTGTAAGCAGCCGATGGTGCTATAGAAGTCCACAGCCAAGTTAAAACCACCAGGCAAGTTTGAAATGAACACTAAACAATGTAGTGCGAGCCGTAACCTACGATTAAGCATAAGCGGGGAACGGCAGGTTGAAATTGGGTTCATTTTTGATTGGCAGCCGCTGTAAAGCTGAAACTTACCGTCTCCTCTAATTGGTTAACTTCATATTTCACTTCACGTATCACTCTCCACGTGGTGAGTGGTGGCCGTCGCCTCCTGCGGGACACTGGGCAGGGTTTGTATGTACTAACCGTTAATCGAATTTTCAAACGGGGCTCGTCGCGGCTAGTGCTGGGAAGTGGTAGACGTCTTTATGTCGATATAAGTATCGATATGTTTAATTTAACTATTAGACTATGATTTAATTTTAATCACGATTATAAATAATGACGTAGGTAGATAATAATATATACTTACATTCAAGTAAGCTAAATCTCAAAATATATAGAATATTAATTATAATATACTAGTGGACATTGTAATTTAAATTTGTATTTTATATCACATTATAATATTATTACTTTTCTACAGTTGATCAGATTTGGTTGTGGCGCTTTATATTCCTTCCTCTTTATAAATTTATATTTTTTCAAATGTTGATTTGATTCATAACTTATCAACGGTTATGTACAGGAATATTTAGGGTAAATTATTTATAAAAAGGTACGTGTAATTAAAAAGCTTAGCTCGGAAAGCTCTATAGATCTTTTTATATTTTATTTGATGTAGGTAAGAGAAGCGTTAAAAACTTACAATATTCTTTTGATGGTTCAACATTGTTTTAAAAATGACACTATACCTATGTTAGGTATGAAATTCGTAGTAATATTGTATATTTGGGCCATTAATATTTTGCACTAAGGCCTAGATGATATTTGCTATTTTTTTATTAATAGATAAAAGTTGTCTCACTGTCCCATCCCTACCTGTCTGCTACGTTAATGTCATTAATGTAAGTCGCCGTCGAACGTCGATATGTTTAAGTTGTTGAATCACTATTATCGTTGGTAAACTTGGTAAATAATATTAAAATGTAACCTTTTACTCTTATTATGATAATGGCGAACGTTTTGGGTATCTCAATGTCAGTCGCCAATAGAAAGAAGAGGTTTTTTCGTTGATAAAAATAATGACCTCTTTACTATAAACAAAGATTGCCTAAACAAACACCCCTATGAAACCTGGAACTGTTTCCCAAATTCCAGGCCAAAAAAAATTACTACATAAACTAATTTTTCAACACTAAATACTTTATTAACATTTTTAGCCATCTCGTTTCACTTTTATTACAAACTTTTTGTACTCCCATTTGCTTTTTTATTAACTCTTACTACCTACGGAGCCAACGTAGATTTATTTAACGACATCACACGGATGTTATTTCCTGGTGTTCCTAGATACAGATAATCCAATAAACCTACGCAAGGAGCCTTCGTCGATGAGGACTCTACTGCAAGGTTACTTTCTTCAACTGGTACAATGACTGCCGGAAGACGGTAAAAAAAAACTAAGACAAACAATACAAAATCCTTGGAAATAAAATGAGTAGGTAAGTATTACGTATTCTAGACAATTATTTACGAGAAATTGAAATCTGTATTTCAAACTCGCCACGGTGCAGTCTTCTATTTTCAACGCAGTGCATAATTAGCTTATAGTAAGTAGCAGTCGAGAAAGCAGTAAGCACGAAACAATACTGCGGTGAGATAATCCGGTTAGTAATTTACCGGTTTACACTTACAAGTAAGCTGTATTTCCGGGATGTCGGGCTGGGTTCTTGTACAGGAGATTACTCGCTATTTGCAATGCAACATGTTAACTGGATATCGAGTCTTTATGAATGGATAAGAAAATTGATAATAGCTAACAGACTTGAGACCGCATTGCTTACAGACTCGAATCGCTTGTCGCGAGTCATTTCCATAGTCAGCTTCGGCTGTTAGGTAAACAGCTTTGCAATAGAAGTTCTTAAACTTTCGCGAACTGAATAACATGTTAATTAGTATTTAAACGTCGAGGTATGTCAAAATTATGTATTTTGATATTAGTTTATGCGCGAATTAGACCCGTTTAAATACTAATTAACAGGTAAACAGCTGTCAATAGCTAACATAATTGAGTAAAGCAGAAGTTCTGGACAGCATTATTGCGGCTCTAACCATAGGTGAACGACCTCCACAAAAAACAAATGGAAAATATTCTTTAGCTACCAAAAGGTAAAATGAAATTACGATATCTCAGGTTTCCACACAATCAAATACTTTTGACAATACGATGTAAATTGGCTTCAATATTCTTCAAAAGGGTGGGCAAACGAATCGCTTTAGTTAGAGGCTCAAGTTTTAGTCCACTATAGAATTGGAGAGCTTTCATGTCCTGAATATATAATGATAGAACACATACAAAAATTATACCCGCGCAAAAAGTCTTATAAATCGAATAAGCAAGTTTGACATTCTATTTTTTAATGTATATACCTAGTATATAGAGGCGAGGTAAAAGATTTCTAGTTAAGAAAGACGAAGACAGGTATCGGGCCATAAGACTTTTCTTAGCTTTTATGATCTGAAAATTAAAAATAATGTTAGTTGAACAAACTCCATCATTATTTGCAGCTTCAGAATTTGTGGGATTGTAACGATACCTAAAACCAGTCAAAAATGTATTTAGAGCTATAGTTATAGGTAGTTATACGTAAGTTGTGAAGAGCATTTTTATGCTGCATATTAATATGGTATGAAATGGTATGAAATGCCAAATGAGGCGTTCAAATGAAAATACGCGTTCGTGGGCTGGTTTCGACATATTTTTTAAAGACCATCTTTATAATACTAGCAGACACGGCCACGCGTTGCTGTGGCTAAGTTTTTGTTATTGCGACCATAAATAGAGATTTAAGCTAAGTATCCTATATTTCAAGATCCCATAAATCTGTTAAGTAATTTAGGAGTCCATCGCGGACAAACAACGTGACGCGTAATTTATTTATACGAGATTAAGAAAGAAAATAACATGTGAAAGTTATGAATACGTTTTTACCGACCCCTTTCCAAACTTTCTCCGTAAGTAACCAAAGTAAACTAAAGTCTTAGCCAAAGTAGTCCTATTCAAATAAAATTGTATGCTATTTCAATAGTCCCGCCATTCCACGTACTTCGCGAAAGCTGAAATAATGTTCAGGCATATTCTCTTAGGTTAGTGGAAATGAAATGATAAACATTATTTTGCGGCGAATCAGAACTTTTTTAAACAATAACAAGGGGACAATTAAGCACTTTAATAGAAAGAAACAGTGCTGTTACAGTTCTTGCATTGACTTAACGACTACTACCTACCGACCGTTAACAACCGACACTGATGACTAATGCGATCTCCGAAGCACAGAGCGGTGGAGTAATCCATACATAGCGTTATGAATTCCATTAGTATCATAAAGGCGGTTCATGCCTTCTGCCTCAACGTTGATAATTCCTGCTTCCATTCCAATTCAATCCACCATTTACTAAATTTACATACTCTATTAAAATCGTAGAGGAATAGTTAGAGCCCTCGAGGAATATCTACAAAGCCACCTTGAACACAATCTTTGATACTCGATATTAGAATTGATTACCTACCCACTGAACTATATGATTCTCCTTAAGACCCCATTTAAGAAAATGCTTAGCTAATAGAATCCCCGGTTATTCCTCATAGTTAAATACTTATTAAAAAAAAATCTCAGGACAATCTGAAAGAAAACTAATTTAATTATTTGAAGGAAAGCCGTTCTAAATATTGAACATTGGATGTACCTATCTATAGAATAAGAAATCGTTGCTTTCTTCTATCTGTGTGTGGGTGTGACCCGTAACATTCAAAGCTAAAAATAACGTAAGTATTTATGAAAACTAACTGTTGCCCGCGACATTTTTCGCGATGTATTTCGTATTTGATTCAGACTTGTTGTCCGGTTACTGATTTATTACCTATAGGCATTCATGAAAATAAAAAACCTAGACATTTTTAACGTCAACAGACTCCCACATCTTTTCACTCATTCAATTTCCACACAACATCTTCCCACGCGTGAAACCCATACATCCAGTTCACAAAAGCAATTGTCGTGAAATCTCGCGTAAATCCGATCCGCCATGACAGATTGCATTCATAGCTCCTGATTGATGGCTATGGAAAAGCGTTGTTGAGGGTAACAGGGAGCTTCAGGGGTTGAACTATTTTATGGGGTTCTTACATGAGTTTGGTAGGAAAATGAATGCTTGATATACTGGATAGTGCGAAGTCAAATCATAAAAGAACTGTTCAGTGCGTACTTTGGCAGTGACTACAAATTTGAGGCTTGACTTTTCATAAAGCTTTTTCATTAAGCGAATCCTGTTTCAAGTAAGATTCAATCAGCGCATGAATGGGAAACATCCTTTTTTCAAACTTAAACCATAATCAACTCTATTTTTTAGATTATAATGTTCTGCCTGTTATTTTTAGTGTTTGCCTACTTACTTAACTTTATACTTACGTCTTACCACAAAAGTTTAAACCAGAGTTAAACAGATGTTTCTAAAATTTCGTCCACAAAATCGACGTCTACAACTCGGGGTTTCTTACTCAATCCTGGTATTTCTAATTGTTTTACTTGTGAATTTGTAATTGAGTTAGAAAAAGCGGAGGTTAGTTAGGCGTCAATTTATGTAGAAAATATTTAGACTCATCTGTTCAACTCTTGTTTAAATATTTTGTTGTAACGCCGTAAAAGTTTTATCTAGTCATTTATAAACCATTAATAACTTACGCAGTCAGAAGAAGAGACCAATATAAATTAAAATCCCGGTATGAAAACTGTATGACTCATGTACGTACAAGGAAAACATCTCGAAGCGCCGCCACTGCCTGCCAACACCGCCGTCGTCTGCAATTTTTCCTAGAAATTGGTCAAGGTTCTACAGAGTTTCCCATTTGGAAAAGTTACGTGTCATTAAACGATTTTCTGTTAGCAAATAAATATAAACTTTAATGCGTATATGACTCAGTACGAGTAGATGTACCTAGAACTCACATAAATGAGTTCAGTTAAATTTTTGGTTTACATAAAATTTAAATTTAGGTAAACAGCAGGCAATGTGATTTTTAATTAAGTACAAATAAACGCTTTTTTCTCATCAAAAAATTCATCTTGCTATTCATATACCTACATACGAGTACAAAACTATACTGTTGCCACGGACGCCTATTTTCCGAGTGCTTTGATTAATTACTTTGAATTAAGTGGATTGGTGACGCCATTATGCAATATTGATAGCAAATGGTCGCAAGTTTAATATCGTAAAGTCATAGTAATGTAGAACTGGCAGGGCTTATTTTACATGCAATATTGGGTTTAAACTTTCTCTTAAATGAAGAAAAAGAATGCAAGCTTTCAGCAAAAAGGCATACAATCAGTTTGTGCCATACATAAATATTGTATTTTCTTACAGATTGCATATTATGTACCGTAATGGCTATTGAAATAAAATCTACCGTTCTAATATTCTCATAAAAAGTTAGCTGGACAATGATTTCAATTCAAACTTGGAAGAATATGGAACGAGATCAAAAGTTCATTTCGAGTTGTTCAAGTTGTTCAAGATTTTTCATTGAAACAGTGTCCAGTTGCTGCCAGCACAACACTGGGTGCTAAATTAGAATTGTGTAGCAACAAAAAGTAAGTCATTAAATTGATCATAGAAATTATGCGAGGATTTAGGTACTATTGCTCAGAATGGTGATGGAATGTCGTGAGAAAGATGACATTGTTCGAGAATCTTTGACTTTTATCCATCTGCCACACCGCCGTTGAGATAATATGGTTTGGAGACCACCACAGTTAGGCGGCGCATCTTGTTATAGTTCCGTACTTATCCAAATGGTAAAACGGAACATCGAACAGAAATATCTAAGGGGCTCCCGTACAAAAAACATGGACCATCTTGCCTTTTTTATAAATAATGGTACGGAACCCTTCGTGTGCTTTCCGACACGCACTTGACCAGTTTTTATATTAGACAATCTCTTCTCACTCGCCACCACGCATGAACGCATCCGAAAACAATAGCACACTCTAAAATCAAGCATATTGGACTCGAACCCTAGAACAATAGGCATTACCACATCATTACCATGATGAAAGGCCTCATGAGAGTCGTTCATTAATTAGCCGCTGATGAGTTCCGGCGCTGATCATAATGCGGAGCCTCGGACAAACTTTGTTCGTTTATGCGCGGGCGTGGGTGTGTTGGATGAGAGATAGCGGCGGAGGTCCGCTGAACGTAAAACATTTGATAGAGTTTTTTTGTCATAATACATTATTTTAGCAAACTAAGAACTCCTACTATAGACAGTGATGAGATGAAAGAGGCGTGATGAGATTAGAAATGATGAGGTGAGACGTGATGAGATGTGATGTGATGTGATAAGATGAGATGACATGAGATGAGATGAGATGCGATGATGTGAGACGTGATGATATGACATGCGATGTGATGTGATGACATGCGATGTAATGTGATGTGATGAGATGTGATGACTCTGTAGGTAATCTCTCCGCTTCTCTCTCCGCTTATGTCTACAAGCATACCCTAATCGAATGAATAGCGTACATTTCGATTACTCTGACCGGATTGCTGTCTAATCTGTCTATGTATACACATTACGTACAGGTACAATTTAGTAGAAGTTAATGTACTACTCCAAATTGCTTCCGTATTTTCTGGCAAATGGAAATAAGCACTCAAAACTCAAATCATTTATTTGCTTGAAGGTAACTTATATACGTTTTATGAATTCTAGGATGTTCCGATTTATGCGGACATAGTTGGTCATGGAACCATTAATTATTGCTCAGTAAGTTGTTTGTTTGTTTGTCGTATGAGGTTGTGCTAGGATCTAGTGTCAGTTTATCAGGCCGTCCAAAGGCCTCTGACGTGGCTTAACGACTGCTATAACAACCGGAACAGTCGGCTTAAAGTGCCCTCCGAAATGATGGAAAACCGCACATAAATTATTATGAAAAGTCATTGGTGTGGGGCCGAGGATAGAACCCGGTGTCATTGGATTTTGAAGCGCGCAAGTTACCGCTCGTCCATCATCACTTATATCTCACTTAGTTAAGGGTTGGAAGCTACAGACTATATCTGAGCCAATCGTAATTTAATACAGTAGGTATTACACACAAATCTCGCGAGTAATACTATCCGAGGGCCTATTATTCTATATCTTACGTTATTATTTATTACCCGTAACCCTAGTGTGAGTTTTTACTAGCTCGACATAGTACGCGTCAACTAGCGCTTTGTAGGTATGAAGATCCTGTACAGCGCCCCTACCGGCGCGTATATGAACAAAAAATCTCCATTCAAAGCGCTATTTAGTTGACGCCTATACTACGTCGAGAACGTAAAATCTCACACTAGGGGTACTGATCTCATAATTAAACCTTGACTCCTTTATAAAAATACTGTCTCTATGAAGCAATGCGCAGTTAAAAAAACTAGTGTAACACCGTTGCCTAAATCTTTTCCAGTAAGGCGATTCTGTACAATACTCACTTACGTGGCAGCGAGCGCTGAATCCGCGCTGCGGTACGTCACCAATCTGACACTGACGTACCGCAGCGCGGATTCAGCGCTCGCTGCCACGTAAGTGAGCTTTGGGGAGTTTTGGCGGGAATTCGATAGTGGGACGTTGTTGGTTTTATATTCTTTTCTCAAACTTGTGTTCTTCGAGTATTAATGTGTAATATTGGTGGAATATTAATCATTAAGTGTTCGTTAACGTGCACGAGTGTGGGCGAATGATATAAACTCAAAAAACGTGTCATTTCGTATTTTTTCCAAAACTGCCAGGAAGTTTCAGTAAAGCATCCACTACTTTACTGAATCGTGACTTTGACGCTGTAAATAATTGACTTGACTACTTGACCATGATTGCTATATTGCTGTGACTTTATTGATGTAAAATTAAGAAATACTTATTATAATAAAATAGGTACTTGACACTGGCTATATGCACAGACCGTGCGAAGCCATTACTAAAACAAAAATAAAAATAAGTGAGTTTTGTACAGACTCGCCTTACATCAGTCCAAACCACGCCACTAGATTCCATAATCCCATTGTGCAATGGTGTCGAGATAATCTGCTAAGACAAAACAAATCTCTTTCTCGCATCAACTAAGACTTCTCAAATGCGTGCGGAGACTTATGTTAATCTCACCGCGTGAGACGAGT
Organism: Hylaea fasciaria; assembly: GCA_905147375.1. Lineage (NCBI taxonomy): Eukaryota > Metazoa > Arthropoda > Insecta > Lepidoptera > Geometridae > Hylaea > Hylaea fasciaria. The sequence continues at coordinate 7,082,750 of LR990211.1, read as the reverse complement.
TGATGAGTGAGATCCGATTGTGAATGAGATAAGGCGTTGAGTCCTCATGCTCAAATTATTTCAAGGCCAAAAATGTACAGATTCGTCTAGAATAAAATATTAGTAGGTATCGAAACAAAAGATTCGTGTAAGCTGCTACGAAGCAATGCAAAAGAAATTGTGTGAATTAGTTATTACATTTTTATAATTAGTCTCGCTTGTTAATTTCTTAAGCATAATAATAACTAATAGAAGTAAATAGTCAAAGAGTTGAAAATCTTAAGGAAGGGTAAACTTTGAAAATACAAATCAAAAGGGCGGAGGAAGAAAAACCTTATTTAAATACAATCTGACACACGAAAAGTCTAGTAGCATAAAAAATAAATCCAGCAATAAAAAAAATAAGAAATCGCGTTTTAGTGGCGGTTACGACGCTATTTTGTCCACATTTGAGCATAACTATTTTTTGTTCGCGACTTCGTATGCGTGGACTACTTATCACGCACGATGTGTAACTTCATAATGATAATATATTATGACTTAAGTATACATTTTTTTTTATTTTTTTTTAATTGATAATGGTTGTGTATATATATTTTAATGATGATACCAATAAAATTAACATTCTCTTGTAGCAATTACAATATTTAAGTAAAAACAATAATGACTTATACATACTTGGTACATAGTCGTGGTACAGCTTTTTGAACCTCCAGTCTCCAATGTCTATAGTTTATGGAAAATACCGGGTCAAATCAAAACAAAAGTATAAAAATAAAAACGAAGAAAAAAATTGTAAATGTTAATGTTAAGTTTTTTTTTGTGTTCTAAAAAGCATATTTTCTGGTCCAGCCTGTATCACATTAGTTGTACAAAAATATCTTTAATGTACAGACAAGTTTCTGTTACATGTATGATAGTGTAGATAGAAGACATTAATTTCAACTATGTGTCTGACATTTATCTAAGAATCTTTTTTCCTGCAAGGGTGTTTTCCTAGCACCGTCTCAAATAGCGAAACAGCTAGTGACAGGAATAAATGCCAGGGATCAGATTGCGGTTGGTTTTCATGGTGAAAATAAGTTTTCGTCTACTATCACGCACACAATTCAGTAGTAGAAGTGGCTATGGATATAATTGTAGCTTTAGAAAAGAGCATAGTAACTTCATGGTAGAAGTTGGACCTAAATAAATAGATACGTAAGTTCTATGTACTGTTCTAAGTAGATACTTAGAACAGTATTATGGTACTTCTACAATGAACTTACTTACGTTGATGTTAGATACATCAACGGTAGGTAGGTGTACACTAATTATTAAAAAGAGGTTAAATTTTTGGACCAGTAAAATGTGACTAGTAGACTGATTTAGTTTTTTGATGATCATAATATGGAGTTAGGATATCCTTGGATATATTGAATCATTCGGAAACGAATCGAAATTAGATATTATGTTATACTGTATTTTATAATCGTATTCCGAAGCACTGCTGGAGACAACAGAGTTTCCTTTTCCTGTCCGAGATTCAATCCTGGACCAGTGCTTGAAAGGGAAACATCCTTTTTCAAACTCAAACCATAATCAATTAGGTAGGTAATCATATTTAGTTTTCTTTTATGGTAGGTACTATTTGTCAAATACATTTTATATTTTATTTCTTATTTACAATAAATGATTGGACTTCAATTCAATACCTACTATCTGATACGTATAGTGTATAGTTCTAGTACCTACCTATTTATATTAAATAAAAAATGAAATCAAGTCTAAGCTCTCATGTTATTATAACATCCAGACATTAATTCTATCCCAAAATCGAACAGGTACCTATTAGTAAAGTTCAAAGTAAACCTACGCAATTATTCAAAATTAGGCACGGATTCCGCAAATTAGTAACAAATCATGCATGTACCTAGTTCCACCGGCAGCTATAATGTGATCTGTGTACCTTGGCTTTTAGTCCAATTAATATTCGTATATGTAGATGGTTCAATGGATGCGCAGGTACCTATATGACTAGGACATTAACTGTCTTACCACAAAGGATTTATACCAGAGTTGAACAGATGTGTCTAAATATTTTCTCCACAAATCGACGACTAACCCTCGCTTTTTCTAACTCAATTACAAATTCACAAATAAAATAATTAGGAATAAAAAAGAACTGTTTGATAATCCCTCTTAGGGGCGAAATCCGAACACTAGTGTAAAAAAAAAACTAGATATCTCCATTTTATTTTTCTATATTCCACTTTTCTCCCTCATTATAGTGAACAAAAAAAACGACAGTATAATAATTAGTAATCAGTCTTTAAACATATTTAAGCTAATCACTTCGAATTTGGCACAGTTAATCTATGTTGGTAACTTTACAGCTTCTAAAACAAACTAAAACTAAAGTAACATAATCGTAAAAGTTTCACCCCACAGTGATAATATAATGGTATATACTTAGAATAATAACACAAAGAAGGATAGTTCCATGCTTAGTTTCACTCAAAAGTGAAGCCACTTTTTTATCAATGTGTACGTAAGTGCCATGTTATATTCTGCTGAAAAACACACACAAGCGCAATGAAAATGTCTCATACGTGTTGGTATTTAGTCTAAAAGCAGGGAAAATGAATAATTATTTACCATAAAAGCTTCAATTTCTTGCCATAGCGAGTCTAAGTCCGAACTACGAGGCCCAAAAAGTCTCACTAAAAATGGCTACACGTTGCTTGCGAGTACTTACTTGGTTTCTATGTGTTATTCTTCTAAGGGTATATAATATGTCGCGGGTGTTTTTGCATATCCGGTGTATGCAATTATGATAAAATACGAATATGTGTTGTATATATGCCGCGGGCATGGTTGTACCTTAACGCCTACACATTCATAATTGCGAAGTATTTTACGCGACATCCTTTCGATTTCCCCGACGGTATCCTGTTTTATAAAGTTATGAAGCATCCGCATATTCTTTGCCGTGTACATTTTAATGGAATTTCGCTGTTAGAATGTTACTTGGATGTAAATGTTCATTTTCAGCGTAGTCGTATGTTGTTACATAAATTCAGTAATGATTATGTTTATGTCAGTCAATTTTGAAAATTGGATACGGCATTACTGTTATTTGATGTCATGTATTAACATTGTTAGTTGTTACCTGTAACTTCGTTCGGATCATCAGAGCAGAGATTGGGTACGTTTTCATTCGCGGAAGGAATTCTCGTGTCGCGAATCGTGTAGCTTCATTAGTGACCGAATTTTCAGAATCATATCAGTTGGTAACTAGTTAAAGATTAGCCGTAATATATCTACTTTGGAATATTAGTGTACATTTATTATTATCTATCTATATTAATAAAAGAAAGTCGTGTTAGTTACACTTTTTATAACACAAGAACGGCTGAACCGATTTGGCTTAAAAAATTGGTAGGAAGGAAGCTGAAAACCAGGAGAAGGATATAGGATACTATTTATCCCGTTACCATGGGAACAATTTTGAAACTGGGAAAAATATATCTGGTAAAATTGAATTGTACAGTTGACACCTGTCACTCATTCTGGGAAAAATCTGAAAGAGATGGATATAGAGGGAGAGAGATAGAGTGCGAGGGAAAGAGATAGATATAGAGGGAGAGTGATATAGAAGGAGAGGAAGCGTTTTCCCATAGAGACACTGACAGGACAACGTCTGTCGGGTCAGCTAGTAGCCAATAAAGCGCTACCTAGCTTCGTCGTAATAATATCCAAGAAATTTTGGTTCTAGATTTGTCGTTCTATCTTATTTAGGTTCGTTTCTCGATTGTACTTCCAGGTAGATGATGTAGCATCCGGCTCTTGCGATACTACGTATGATTTTTATAGTTATTCATTTCCTTTTTCAAGTAGCATTCATTATAATATAAACTAGCAGACACGGCGATGCGTTGCTGTGGCTAAGGTTTTTGTTATTGCGACTATAAATTGAGATAAGCTATCCTATCTTTCAAGTTAGATCAAACTGCACACGGTGTGTAAATTATATTGAATTTAGGAGTCCATCGCGGACAAACAACGTGACGCGTAATTTATATATTTTAAGATAAGATATTCTTATGACTTACCCAATGAACCTTCAGACAGCTTCAAAAAGTACTCCATCATTTTTCCAATGGCCTAAAATTAATGGCTCAACATCCACATAAAATTACCTTTGGTTCTAGAAAGAATACCTTATATCCTAACTATAAGGTTCATTTTGCCTCCACAGTAGCACATCAGAGTCTAGTAAAGTGTCAAGTAAGCCAGTAACTCTCGTGTTACGATACACTGGCACGTTTAATTGGTCATTTGGAAGAATAAAGATCTTCTTACTGGGTTTTATGTATACGGCTTTGTTATAAATCGGATAGGTTCAGTTTTGGCTGAAAATTTCACCTTTATAGTGTTGCCCTAGTGTATGCCCTAGAAGGTTAGCTCTTTATAACTTTTATTTATAACTTTGCTGTGGCGGCTTCCTCCTAAGGACTGACGCTGCAGTGGTGATATAGGATAGTTTCTAAAAGAAAACCCTAAATAGGACAGCCCCAAATGTAATCATGGTAGTGGCGGTTTGCTCGTGTAAGGAGACGCTGTAAGGATGAGAGATTTGCCCAAACCGCACGGGCTATCTTCAGATTAATTAGCATAATAGTATTATGTACCTGCCACAATTTCTAAGTATTTGCTAAGCAACGTCATAATGCCCTAGTCTGACATTTTAAGATACTAACAAGCGAGACGCCTTTGTTAAGTCCAGATTCTCTTAAACTATACTTAAGTCGATTGTGAGTTAGCACTGTTTCAAGTAGTTTTAATACTCGTCGCCATTAAACTTTAACTTAACGCTATTTAAATAGCTTTGACAATTTAAATGTTTAACCTTCGCAGTCTTGTTTAATTCTAAAAGTTTACGGGTGAAGAATTTATGAATCTTTTTAAGAACCTAATTATTTAGCGTCAAAATAATACAAGAAAATATTCTGTCGTGATACCATAATAATGCGTTTAATATCGCTTGCAACAACTTCAAACTAAATAATCAACAACATTCAGATAGTTAACATTTTTATTATGAAATTTATTTAGTAAGTTTTTCTATATTCTTGGAGTGGAAGCATCTCAAACGTAGTTTTTGTTACCCAGCCTTAAGATTCAAGATGCTTGCACTTTTACACATACATTTTACATATAATATTCGCTTTAAAATACATCGAAGTTACAAGACGTAGCGTTTGAATAAGTACAAGTATATTTAAAACTAATAGACTATTCCATAACTAATCAAATAGGAGTGAGTTTACATTTAGTTGATGCAAATCTGACGCATAACGCCATCATTTAATTTAAACGAATGTTAAAAACCGATACCTATATCAGGAACTAACTCCACGTTCAAAATTGGGAAAAATAATTTATTCATAAAAAATAAATCATTCACTTTGTAAACTTTTAAATGTGCACTATTTAGTACCCGGTTATTAATAAACAATAATGCTTTTGGTGACTGTTTCGACTAATATAAACGACATCATTACAATAAGTTTTAAATTAAACATTCACTCTGGTTACAATTTGTTCATAATTTTATTACAAACTAATGGTAAATAGTGTACTCGTATCGACTTTTTAAACTAAAACTACAGAGATCAAGAAATAAGCGTATTTTGCTTTAGTTTAAAATGTAAATGTACAGTAAAACAACTAATATGAACGCCCAGTTTCACAATGACACTAATTCTACTAATTAATAGTTGAAGTATATTTTGTATAGGAAATTATTATATCACGAACGTATTTTTAAAACTCTTCGAATTGATGACTCGTATATTCATAGAAATATAGGTAAGTATTGCTTATTAAATGTTCACAATAAATAGATTACACTTTTAAACTTAGGTATACTCGTCTCTATTACTTGATATCCATCAGGTAGAATTTAATCAGGTATTGTGAAACAAGAGCTAAAAGTCCTATAATATACACATAATATGTTACGTTATAAGTTTGAAACATCAAATGCACTTAGGCCCTCGAAAGAATCATTAACCATTAGTAATACAATCCGGATGAAGAGATTACGAATGCATAGATACTATGATAGCAGCTTCACTGGATTTTTCTAGAAAACGAAGGTCACAATTACGATTGGCAGTGCTGGCAGGCCTCGGCAGAACGCTTGCTTCTGCTCTCTTCCTCTACCTCGCTGACGTCATTGAGCTCCTCGCTATCCCTTCCGAGCCTGATGAAGTGGTCCCGAGCCCTGGTCTTCCTCTGAGGATATCCGCCGACAGCCAGCTCCGAAGGCTGCTCGTAGCCAGGCTTGTCCTCGTCGACGGTTCGGCCGAACCTCACGAAGCTAGGATCTCTTCCAAATCGGACGAAACTGGCCGATTTCTTCGGTGGCGCGTCGAATTCTTCCTCGTACGCTTTCAGGATGGTCACCAGGTCGTCGGTGGTGAGGGTGAGCGGCTGCGATCTTCCGAAGCGGAGGAAGCTGTTGCCTCGCCTGCTGGGGCTCTGGAAAGCTTCGCGAAGGTCCGCAGCTGAGGGTTCTGCAGGATACGATCTGCCGAATCTGTGGGACAATGATCAGCGATTATTAGGTGTTTGATGTAAATTGTAAATGCAATTTTTCTGAATAGTAATAACGCGTCAGGGCATCACAGACTGATTACCTGTATCTTGGATTAATGGTTCCTTCATGGAAAGAAACAGTTGCACAATTTGTTAATTTCTTTCGTTATCTTTTTTTTTAAACGTAGCCTCACCAGAATTGCTCCTGTACCGTGGGTACCGCTTACAGACATAATTATACACATCACACCCAGACCAGAAACACCTACCAATATTATACCAATATTTGCCTTGTGCACTGTGCAGGAATCTAACATCTGATCTTTTAGAAAGCAGAACCAATTTAAATCATAATAAATTGCCAAAAAACGTCTCGCATGAACTTAGATAAAATTGGTTCAGTGCTTAGTAAATCCGTTAATTAGTTAATACATACAAGCTCTTTACCTAATCATGCTCCTGTCAATAGCGCTTCGTCTCCTAGCTTCAAGGTCTGGAGACCGCCTCACGGGCGTGGCGGCAGCACCCACCACCAGCCACACTGCAGCCATGACCACGATACCCCGGGAACAGCTCATGATGGAGAGGATCTGCAGACAACGAGAACTTTGCATAAGTAAAAAAGAAGAATGATATAAGTTAGGACAGAAAACCAAGCAATTATGCTTAGTTGTTAGATAACTTGGACGAAATGTTTGGTGTACTGAACCAAAGCCTCTTCGAGAGGCCGGTATATCTGTATAATCCTATTAGCATTTTGATTTGTTTGTAGTGCGCTGCGCTGGTGCGCTTACGGTGTTGTTTTTATTCGTGTATGTATTGTATTTGTATATGCGATCCGACGCCGGCGCGGCTGTCTACACGAAGCCTTAGTGTGAAATCATCACTAAGACTTGGTAGTACCAAGTTGGTACCTCATTGTAAAAAACTTAAAAGAGACGATCAAGATCTGATAAAAGAAAAAAAACACGTAAGTAACATGACAACAATGCCTCTAACTCATGTTTGAGATAAAGGAATGTGACATTCGGCGAAATAACGTTTTTGAAAGGGACGATCTCCGAGCGCAACTTTTCACGACAGAGTGCAGCGAGGCAATGTGAATAGAACATTCAAGAGGTCAACCAGTTGAATAAAGAGGACACCAAATTCAGAAATCTCTAACAAACTTCAACAGAAATTGTATCTAGATTTTAGGCAAAATAACCCGTATTGACAACCTTTATAACACTACTCCCCGCACTGTAATGAGTTTCCAGCGGATCTGACCCGCAATTGGAATGGTTGGGGACACGTGCTTGGAACTAGTAAGGCTTCTTGACACAAATCCACATACTTTGTCTCGCTAATCTGTCCCTGTGATAAAAGTTTATGGTTGTACGGTATTACTGAAATTGTGGGATTGATTAAGATTATTGCTTGTGATTTGTGTTCGCAAACTTTTTTCTCGTGTATAACTTCATACCGTTATTTCTTATTGTGAATACCTACCTATAGTTTTTAATTATAAAATACTAGTAGTTACTAGCGACATTGTTAATGGTGCAATTTTTCGTATCAATATTTGCGGCCTGTGGTAGCACCGACCATACTTTTAGAAAATTACGAACAGTATTTCATCAAATGCTTAGTTTACATTTAGCGGATTTAGATGTTACGTTTTACCTAGGTACCATGATCAAGTTAGATTCTAACCGTCTTACCACAAATTTTAATAGTGTTTTCTGAAATTTCGTTCAACTAAATCGACGTTTATCACTCGCGCTTTCTTACTCAATCTTGGTATTATTAATTATTTTACTTGTGAATTTGTTATTTAGTTAGAAAAAGCGATGGTTAGTCGTCGATTTGTGGTGAAAATATTTAGACACATCAAATATTCACCACCAAATATTCAAAACCGCGATCGGCGTATTTCTTCCGTGATACAAATCAAACGGACACCATGTTTAAATGTTCATCCTGACTTGCTCTACCATACTAGTTTTAGTTTCATGGTTTACTATCTATCTTTGCGCTTAAAAGTCTAAAAGATTTGTTCAGAAACTTCTTAATCTGAGACCTCATCCAAACAAAGAGATAAGACAATCTAAGTAATCATCTAAGGTTTCCTACCCCCTCTCTAATAGGAAATAAAGGATGCCATTCAAGGTCGTATATTAGAAGCAGGTACCTAATTAACGTTGGGATCCTGATTTGGGTCCAGAGAAAAACGTGTGGGTTCCAAAGACGTAACTGGGGTCAGATTGTAATTGTAATACATAAAAACCAATGACGAGAGGAGCAAATAAACGCGAGCCGGAGGTTTTGTCAGGAACCGTGAAATGTGACGTCGTTGATTTTGTATTTTATCTCAGGATTGTATTCTGTGTAATATTGGTGGAACATAAGGTCAGGCAAGAGGGAGGTCAAATTTTATTATACTTAGGTTTTATTATATTAAGTATTATTAAACCAACATCTACCACAAAAGATTTAAACTAGAGTTGAACAGATGAGTCTAAATATTTTCTCCACAAATGAACGTCTAACCCTTGCTTTTGCTAACTCAATAACAAATTCACAAGAAAAATAATTAGGAATTGATCAGGATTGAGTAAGAAAACGCGAGTGATAGACGTCGATTTTGTGGAACGAAATTTTAGAAACATCCGTTTATCTCTGTTAATTACTCTGTAAACTACCCCCCAGTTTCTGAAACGTCAGTCAGCGTTGACGACAGATTAATTCTATTGCCATCCTTGTCATTTGTTCATAGTCAGATAGAGGCAACGATAGTTTTAATCTACTTTCAACGCCAACAAACGTTCTAGAAACGGGGGGATAGTTTATCATTATGCATTTATTATTTAAACATCGAGATAACACTACTGAGAACGAAGGTATCAAAAAGACTTTGAAAAGTTAAAAGGTTTTCATATGCGTGACGGACGGACGACACAGTGACAAATTGGGTAACAAACTATAAAACTTTTTTTTTCATTACCACTGTTAATTCACTGCCTACATAATGAATAAACAACCTAATCGTTGTTTAAAAATCAGAAACAGAGCATCAATAATAGCCGAAGTCATTAATAAAGTTTTTAAAACTTTTTATCTGGTATACAATGATAGATGAACATTTTAAATCTGAGCGACGCGTTGGATTTATAGAAAACATAAATAATGTTTGTGATAAATAAATGAGGATTTATATCTAGGCCAAATTGGCAGAGATAATACTATTATAGAAGTTCTTAAACTTTCGCGAACAGGAAACATATTAACTAGCTAAAAACGGGTCTAATTCGCGCACAAACAAATATCAAAATATATAATTTTGACACCTCGACGTTTCGACCGAGTTACATCGGCCGTGGTCACGAGAAGGCTCTCAAAAGAAGTGTCAAAATTATATATTTTGATATTTGTTTGTGCGCGAATTAGACCCGTTTTTAGCTAGTTAATACTATTATAATTTATGATATTATGTGTACGAATACCTAAATGAGATAAATCGTATCTGATTATTTCCGCCGTGTGAATTCGGTAATTAGAACAAATTTAATTATGAATTAGGTAAGTATCTTAGATTTTGTTTTTAAGGGTGAAATTGAATGACTATTTGTTTTTTTTTTCAGAAATATTGCAATTATTTGTTTTAAAAAAAGGGGAAGCGCATAATTAATATACCATACCTGTCTGTCTATACTATTTTAATTTTAATGGACAGCGTGACTGAAAAGCGACGATCTTTGATTGCCAACATATTATTCTAAATATCGAAAGAAAACAATATTTTCTGTGGAATACTTTACTAGTATCAATTCGGACACAAAATTGGGTGAAATGTTTAATTCATTTGAGTGCTTCGACGGAAAACAAGGAAGATCTTTGACAGGAGTTCATAATATTTTCCTTATCGGGTTGCAAGCGAGTCCAAATGTATTACCATTTTGTATCTTCGAAAGGTCACTTGGTCACCAAAAAGCTTTTACTGATCGAAGGTGAAACGCAATATGGTATATCTTGTGAATTTTGCTAATTTTGGTAGTACTTATATCACCGTCTTACCACAAAATTTTAAGCCAGAGTTAAACAGATGTTTCTAATATTTCGTTCCACAAAATCGATGTCTATCACTCGTGTTTTATTCGTAATTATTTTACTTGTGAATTTATTATTCAGTTATATTTATAAAGCGAGTGTTAAACGTCGATTTCTGGACAAAATATTTAGACTCATCCGTTCAACTCTTGTTTAAATCTTTTGTAGTGAGACCGTGGGTTTTGTAAATACGCAGGTATGAAAAAGCTTTATTCATTTAAAAAATCCTTGCAATAAGAAACAACAGTAAGGCGATTCTGTACAAAACTCAGTCAGTGTCAGATTGGTGATCCTACCGCAGCGCGGATTCCGCGCTGCCACGTACAGAATCGCCTTACTGCAAACCGCTAATAAAGGTGTATCGCTTATCTTCAAATCTGCTGTTTCATTAAAGACAAAAAAATATATAGATATATAAATATCGACAAAAAAATATATAGACACAAACATTAAAAAAAAAAAGTGTGTGCGTGTAACCTTTACGCGCGATTGAAGTAAAACTTATTTTCCGCTATTTTGTTCCGCTAAGTATTGTTCCGCTATTTTTTTAAACAGCGGAAACTACACAGACTATAGAAAGCGTTAGTTCCATCAAAAAAAAAATCTGAGTGACTCCCTAGTCGCGCCTAAAGAAGTTTTACTTCAAAAACCACATACTTAGTCTTTATTGCAATGCTGATTTTTTGGTCTTATATAGTATTTATTTCCTCTATGGGTGGGTACAATGTCAATGTTCAAGCTTCAAACTATTTCTATCATCCATACCAAAATGTATCAAGATCGGAATACCCATGCAGTGAAAATGGAGCAAACATACAAAGTTACCTTCGCTTTTATAATATCAGTAGGATACAACGGAATGTTAGAATTTACCGTGTAAATTAAATTTTATATTGCCCTTCACGGGAGCGGTTGCCCGGGTAATGTTTGTCAAATCCGGTAACTTGACCGGCTACTGGCTCGTTAAAGATAATGCCCGAGTCAAGTGCAGCTCGCCCCGGTCAGAAACACAGACATAATAACGTAATAAAGATGAAAGCAGACCTCTCAATACAGATATCTAGTGAAGCCAGAAAAAAATTAAATTCGCTCAAGGCCGAACTAGGGCTGACCAGACAACCATCGCATACGAAAACATAAATTTTAACTAATCGTAAGATTTAAATTCGTACTGAATTCAACATTATATTTTTTTCTGTACAATGAGGTGTCGGAAAGCCGCTAGCGTTACTCATCAATATGCCGGCCGGCTTCACGAGTGGCTTCACTAGATACCTGTAATGTCCTGTCTGCTATTATGTCTGTGGCCAGGGTGAGCTTGGTTGAGAACAACAAATGCATTAAATGGAGTTTTGGCGGGAATCCGATAGTGAGGCGTTGTTGGTTTTGTATTATTGGCTCAAACTTGTGTTTCTTCGAGTGTTAATGTGTAATATTGGTGGAATATTAACCATTAAGTGTTCGTTAACGTGCACGAGTGTAGGCGAATGATATAAACTCAAAAAACGTGTCATTTCGCATTTTTTCCAAAACTCCCATGAAGTTTCAGTAAAGCATCCACTACTTTACTGAATCGTGACTGACGATGTAAATAATTGACTTGACTACTTGACCACGATTGCTATAACATTGCTGTGACTTTCTTAATGTGAAATTAAGAAATACTTAAAATAAAATACTTGACACTGGCTATATGCACAAACCGTGCGAAGCCATAAATAAAAAAAAAATATAAAAAAAAAGGCATTAAATATTATTCTGGTTTAGGTCAGTTGCGATAATGCTGGTTCTCCGGTCTAATATTAAATAATCTGTGCATTTTCGGCGAGAAACAGAAAATATTCTTTTGGTCACGCATTTATTTCTAAAAATTGTGTTTATTTCTAAAATATTTAGTAGACTTTACTATTAGTAGTATTTACTATGTAATATATAGTAGATATGTACTAGACATTTTCGTACTTAGTTAAGTACTTAGTAGGCAAATGGCACCAACGCAAAAGTCGTGTCACGTTTACACTCCAAAACTGCTTAATACGTTTCATTATCAAATCTCTCCCAAAAGCATGGCCTAGCCTAACATTTATTTAATTTTCTGTATTGCAAATATGAACTCAATTTGAAGAACGCTCAATATCTTTTATATGTGCCCTAGTCTGTGTACAGCCGTGCGGTATTCATAACAGTATAGGAGACATATCTTAATATATATAACTTAATATATATATATTACGCGTCACGTTATTTGTCCGCGATGGACTTCTAAACTACTTAACCGATTTTGATCAAATTTGCACACCGTGTGCAGTTTGATCTAACTTGAAAGATGCTTGAAAGATAGGATAGCTCAACATGTCAATTTATAGTCACAATAACAAAAACCTTAGCCACAGCAACGCGTGGCCGTGTCTGCTAGTTACCTATACATTATTCACAATGATCCTACTTCATCATATAACTGCATGATTCAGCCGTTGTTTCCCTGTCCGCCCGCCATTGTGATAGGCCTGTTACCTCCGGATATTAACGCAATGGAATATTATAATGAACGGAGTTGACTTCAATGTTGGAGGCACTGTGTTGTTGCACTAGTTGTTTAACACGTTAAGTGCGAAACGAGGCCTAAATCACCCCTCATGCAACTTCCTTGTGGTGCGGCAAGGAAAAACGTAAACATCTCTGTCGTGCGAAGGGCATAGCTTTGGTTTGGTCCAGTATAGAAAAGAGATAAATGTATATTTGAGACGCTCTAATGGTCCCGGACTCGGTGGTATACCTACCTTGGTACCGGATGTCTTAGGCCTCGTACCGCACTGAATTATATAATTTTAATGCAGTGCGGAACGAGGCTAAAACGTCCCATATCCCCCTGGACCTCGTACCGCACCCAACGCGAGCTTCCCGCGACTAGTGTTGTGCATCACGTCGATTGAAGGGCACGTCCTTTTACATCGCCGAATATGTCTAAACGATGTCGGAAGAAGTTAATTAAAAAAAACTCAGAAACAGAACCATAACAAGTAAGTTTTTTAATTGATATTTTTGTAGGTAGTAAAAGCTCCACAAAAAACGCAAAGCAGCTGTTGACAAAACAGGTAAGTAATTAATTAATAATTCAGTAGTTCTTTGTCTAGGTTTTGAAAGTAAATAATTTTTAGGGTTCCGTATCGAAAGATAAAAACAGGACCCTCTATTACTAAGACTTCGCTGTCTGTCCGTTTGTCTGTCACCTTTTTAAAGCCCAAGGCAGAATAAATAGGATAGTTTCTTTACTACTTCTGGTTTTCTTTTTTTTCTATTCTGTGAACCGCATTAAGACTTTCACACAAAAATAGATAAACGTCGTTGCGTCGCTATTATTTTTCTCGTCACTAATCTTAGCGAAAATTTACCCTATTTCAGTGCGTTACGAGGTGTATAAGATCCCATATTTTGTTTTGCCAATAATTAATAAACTAGCTATCAGATCCCGGGGCGACGGTACATTAGGGTTCATCAATTCACTGTCTATATCGATAAGGACCAAAATTTTTATTTATCTTTGATTTCGCGCCAGAAAATGGATTTTAGTCTGTTAAAGGAGGTGGGGTCTAATAGACCGCGTGTCGCCCTAACGTCTGGTAACGGTGCGGGCTGATAATGCCTCGTGCCGCAGGAACGGATAGTTTGCAAAAATTGGTGCCGCAGCTAACGTGTTAATATTTAAGTGATTCACAATGTTACAATAATTTGTACATTGTTATTGATTTAAGCCTTAGTGAGTGAGCAAAATCTATATGTAGAATTTTATTGAAAAATGTAGTGGCATTATGTTTTTTCATCAAATCTGATTTACATATTTGATTGAGAGCTAATTGAAACCTTGCTGTCAAAAATCTTATTGTCGCACTATCGTAGAAAGGTGGCATCATGATCTGTGAGGGTGTGTGTGTGTGTGTGTGTGTGTGTGTGTGTGAGGGTGTGTGTGTATGAACGTAGAGGCGTGCGTGCATACGTGCGTGCGTGCGTGCATGCGTGCGGTCTAGCATCAAGTAATTCTATGCCCATAATTTCTTCTCAAAATAGTTAACATAGACTTTGAACTCTCAAAAGTGCAAACAAATTTATTTTCTGCTTTCATAATGAAATATCTCTTCTCCATTTAAATGCAAATTCTCCAGTAGAGTTGTTCACAACTTCCCTTTTCGAGTAGAATTATTGTTCCCAACAAAACCTGCGTATTTTTGAGGTTGATTTGAAGTTAGAATTTCGGCACTTTATTAATTTACCATCACACATTATGCAAATGGCGAAGGATTTGCAGACGCTTCCAGAGTATCTTCACAATCACGGAACACAGAAGGTTCTAAGTCATATGGAAGTCAACTAGATAATTTATTTTCACAGTTTTTCATTATTTTTTTTACTTTCGGTGTTGGAACACAAGTATATACCCCACTGAGATATTAATACATGACTCAGAATCCACCATTTAGACAAGACCGGATTGGTAGGGATATATCACATGTTCTTGAATTGAAAATAGACTCGCGCGTTCTAACACGAGCCATGTTTCTGACCTTAACGAAACATATGTCCCACGCAGCATAGTTGAGTCATGATAACAATAAAATAAGCGACATTTATACGTTTCAACTTTATACATAATAAAAGGCAAGGTCGCGACGGCAGACATGTTGGCGTCGGACATCGCGGAATGGGTAGACTTTACAGGAAAGTTTGTGAACTTTACAAGCAGGCACGCCATTCACACGTCAAACCATGCCAATAGCATTGAACTGTATAATATAATAAGTACAATATATTATTATTATATTGAAGCGTATAGTAGATGTTAAATTTAGTGTAAACAGAATGAACCGATAACTTAATAATCCTGGCATTCTTAATTATTTTACTTGTGAATTTGTTATTGAGTTATAGCCGTCGATTTTGTTGAACTATATTTTAGAAACATCTGTTTAACTCTGGTCTAATCTATTGTGGTAAGGCCACTAGATACGACAACGTGTTGAAGTCATTTTTCCATCCCGCAGCTTGACTCTACGTAGTTGATCGCAATACGACTGAATAGCGGTTCATAGAAAACACCTATCTCCTAACTCTACCACAGTCCCAATAGGTACTCTCCAAGTAAAATGGACCTGCAATATAGACAGACATGACGAATTTATAGGGGTTCCATTTTGTCATTTGGCTATAGAACCCTAAAAAGAGATCTATCTCCTTTAAATCTCTCCCTCGTAGAGTACCCTTGTAGAGTAGGAACAATGGACTCAACAAATATAGATGAATGCCCTCCGCAAGAGATCGTGTTGTGCAATACCTACCTAAGTACCTACTCGATACAGACATAAAAGGGTTCCTTTGTCGTCGGTACTTCGGAAGGAAGTGTTAAAATTATCGTCTATAAATGCGATAATAAAATTTTGACAATCGGAGGGTAGCGCTCGTTATTTTTGACCTTGCACAGCTCCAAAAATATAGACCGTAAGTTGTTGAATTTTTGCATTGGTTTTGCCTGAATTTTGTTTATCAAAAGAGTCATAAATCTTTACGTACATGGGCTGTAAACATACAGAGTATTCTAAAACAGCTATAAACATCCAGTAGAAAAGTTTCACAAGTCCTGTCATTTCATAAATAGGAAAACTTTACCATACACAAATCTCAATATTTCAATACAGTTCTACGTCAGAGAAATTTACTTTGGGAAATACGAGTACAATAAATATTACTTATATTATTCAACGGCGGCCTCGGGCGACGGACCGACGAGCGACGGAATTTCCTCTACCATGTATTTCATACCATTTTAGGCTTTAGAGCACAATAGTACCTATTACTTATCTTTATATTCGTATGACAAAAAATTGAAAGTGTTACTTTTAGATATGAGTAGTAGGTAGGCACTAGCAGTGTCCTACGACTACACCCGCGCGGGTAAATGATGATGCAAGTTTTCTATGTATTGTTCTAAGACTAGCCTTGTTACGAGGTGAAATATGATATCAATCTTTTTTAATGTTCAAACTTAGGTACACAAACCATTGATTATGATGAAAATAAAAGATAAATGAAAACAATTGGAAAAAAAAACTAAACTTAAAATTAAAATATGTAACAAAAGTGGATTCAAAAGTGGTCAATTTAGTTCTTATTTAGTTTGTAAGTTTTATTTAATTTTAGTATTTACCTACCTGATGGTTGCGCCTAATAAGTACGAGAAAACAGCAAAAACCAAAGATTCTAAAATGCTATAGTCGTGAAAAAAGTGCACGTCACAAAATATGTGATTCAGTTTACCTATTTTTAGTTTACAGTGGAGAAAAATAAGGCAATTTTTGACCGTGGCATTTGTGTGAAATTGAGATGGCTTTCGCACGACACGCCAAAACACGATCAGCACACTCTGGCAGATTAAAGTTGGAAGACACGTGACCTAAATACATTGGACACTTTTGAAAGTAGTCCAAAATAACTCTCAAATACGTCATCATAATAGCAGCTGGTACATTGAATTATCATAAATCAGTATCACCATAATATTCACATATAATTTTACGCAAGTGTAGTCTGACAATACGCTGAAAAGCAGGGTAACGACAAGGAAGACATCAATATGTCAATGATAAAGACACGTAAACGTGGGAAATACACCAATACGTGCGTAATATTGCTGAGGTAAGAAGGTTTAATTGGTATTTCAATTTATGAAGGATTGTGTATCTAGTGGTATGCTAAATTACTAATATAAGAATTAATGAAAGATAATAATTTATGTAATTATTTCAGAAAGTACCTATATACATTTCCAACGGGCGTTTTGTAATGTTCAAAATCTAGAAAAGCGCAAACAAACACACATAATAGACAACTGACTAATTTTGATATAAAGTGATTTATACAAAGTGACGCTACCTCTCCTACCAACTAACCGCCCGCCATCTTTGTTATTAATACACAATAAATGCAACGTCTTGCGTCTGGTTGGAAACTTACAAAGACGGTGGTGGGGGCGGCAGTTTCCGCCTCATGAATAGTTATCACCCCCACTCGGACCTTTGTTGCATGGCTTGGTGTCATGTCGTGTATTGAAATGAATGAATGAGGTTACAGATTCATCTGATAGCGAATCAATTCAACGTCTTTGTTATTATGGAATGTAATTGATTTACTAGGTACAGTAACTTAAGAATTCAAATAAAATGAACAAAAACTAGGTCAATACTACATAATTATTATGCAAAAGTATTTCATTTTATTAGTAAAAGTTACCGGAACACGTTTTAGCATTACCTCCACAAAATCTCAAAAAGCATCATTTATTTGATCGTTTCTATCACCCTACATTTGTACTGATTCCTGAAGATTACATAACGATTACACTGGCATTCCATTTTGTATGAATTGCTCTTTCAAATTATCGCAAAAAGTCGCTTTACGCGGTTAAACGATCACAAAAATGTCGGAGCGCCTTGTAAGGAAAACATATTCATGTTATGACGATCGCCATAAGACTCAACGGGCTTTAGAAACCTCTGAAAATGAGATTAATTTGATTGCTTTTAGATTAAAAGTACGTTCTTGTGATTATGGAAGATTTCTTGACAAAAAAATAAAATATTTCTTTATTTTATTCTTTATCGGTACCACCGCTGCTTCTCGTGACTAAACTTTATAGAATTACTCGTCCTTATTATTTCTTGATAACGTTTATAACAAAAATAACTTACAAGTTGTGTTTTAAAGCGCGTTTAAATGAAAATCGTTGATCGTTATTTCGCCTCCAAAACTTTCTAAGTGCCTAATAATTTACAAGTTCGACAGTTTCCTAGGATGAGGAGCTGACTCAATAACGTTCAGTCGATCTTCAAACTTCAACTTCGATCTTCAACTTTGCCACTCTTACTCACTTTTTCGGTGTAAATCCTCCCAGTTGACTGCTTTGAAACTGGCCTGCTGGTTGTTTTGTATGCAATCTTGCCCACACACGAGTATCTAGATTGTAGATCTAGGTATACCAACTCGTGTATCGAGGTATATTTTGCTAGTTTGTAACGTCGCAGGGTAATCTATGGCAGTAGGTACTGATCCGATAATTGCAATAAACTTATTAAGAAGAAGTAAAACATAACGTTTTTCTGTTATGCCGTGGTTCGAACTAAATACGTCGGCTGAGTTTGATAGAAAACGCCCTTGGGCGGCCTCATCTAATCTGACCTCAAATATTGCTACTAACCCAATCAAACTCGAATAATAAATAAATATAATCTCAATCATAACTATTAAGATATCCTCCTTAAAATGTAAAAGTATAGGTACTTAGCTTCCTAAAGAGAGAATGGATTTAGTTGCAATTTATTATAACTATATTAGAATCTAATATCTTACCAGACCTAAAGTCTGGCTTGGGAATAACACATTTATAATATTAATAGGTCCATAAAATAGACACACGAGAAGGTGTTTACAAATTGGACGTTGTAACGACACAGTGCGACCTAACAACACGACTTTTAGAACGCCCGAGGTCTTGTTTCTTGGCTTTGTCCCCTTCACCTATCCATCAATTAGGTAAAACGCAGTGAAAAAAGTGCTAAACATGTCCAAACTTTCGATGTGTTATTCTACACAAGATGTGATCTTTATACGTGCGTTAAGTTAAATTGACGACCTTGGATTTTTTATATTGTAAGAGATAGCCGATTATAGAGATAAGTGGAATGAATTGTGTGGGACCATAGCTCAGCATAGACCATAGCACACAATATGTTGAAAAAAAAAATTGGAAGTTACGCGCAAAGCAGCAAACAACCTCACGGCAAAGCGCTGCCGGGAGGCGACGCGACGGACGGACGGACGTAATTATCAATACATATCCGCCACGCCATTTTACGACTTAGAACACGTTCACATACTTGTGTCCCTGACTGTACCAATAACTCCATTACTGCAGCACAAGTAGTGCGAAGGTCTGAAGGTGGCCAAGCAATTTACAGAGGCTCTTCGATCGGTAATCACATTTGCAAGTTTGCTAACGCGGTCGACTTCTGATAGATGCCTTCATAAGCAGATTACTT
Source organism: Hylaea fasciaria (assembly GCA_905147375.1). Taxonomy (NCBI): domain Eukaryota; kingdom Metazoa; phylum Arthropoda; class Insecta; order Lepidoptera; family Geometridae; genus Hylaea; species Hylaea fasciaria. Next base: position 7,063,014 of record LR990211.1, on the reverse strand, counting down.
GCAACTTACAAGTTTATTGTAAACTTAGAGCTCAAGGGCGCGTCCATCATGGGCCAGTGTGAGCAAGTGTGAGAAAGAGGAAGCGTAGTCATGTAAACTTTGTAATGGATTTAGTGAATTGACCGATCTTTTCTAGGACTTTTATTTTTCATAATTAAACGAATGTCTCGTGGCGAAAAGCGTGGTGTAACTTTAAAATAAGATTTAACTTTAAGTAACCTTCGATAGAAATATATTGTGCATCTAAAAAAAACCCCGGGTAATTAGCAAAGTTTATTTAGCCTTGCTCAACCAGCTCAACCAATTATGAAACATCACCGAAAAAACTAAGAATATTGAGGAAAATCCCACATAAATAGGTATAAAATAACCGTCAGTTTATAAACCAGGATTTTTATAGTGACCATCAATTCGCAGGCCGCCTTAAGCTCGGACTAGGATTAACATCTGATGTTTATTTTAGACTAGCAGTGTTTAGAGGCTATGCCTGCATTGTAGATTTACATACGGATTATGTTTTAGTTTTTTATTATTATGGGTTACGGATTAATATGTCTATTTTATAAGTGGCAACACCGCAAATGTTATCTTGCTATATAATATTTTTACAAACACATAAAAACCAAATAAAAGTCCAAATAAAAGTTTTTACAAGATAATATAATGTGTTCTCGTTATGCCATAACGCGGCTGCATAAAAACATAAGAATAAACAAGCTACAAGCAACAAACAAGGCTACCAACAAGATTCAACGAAGAACATAATCGTCGTCAAAGCTGGACAAAATACTTGAAAACGATGCATTGATTATATTATTTATCATTGTTTGTGGTAAACGCAATTTCGTGAAATAGAACGTAAATCAGTAAGTATAGCTTCAAGCCCTTTATTTGTCCTTGAAGAGAATAGCAATTGCTTTTTATGCAGAAATGCAGCCAGTGTTCTTGGTAACGTAACTCATGGAACTTTTGTTAGGTTCCTAATACAGCTTGGGTTTCTTCCAGTAGTGGCGCCGTCATTTAGCGATCGCTTTATAGCATAGAGTAGAAAAAAAACGTGCCAAGTGCGAGTCCGCAATGCTTCCGTACAATTATCTTATAAAATGGAAAAAATCACATTTGTTGTATGGGAGCCCCCTTCTATATATTTATTTTATTCTGTTTTTTAGTATTTAATTTTGTTTTTGTAGCGGCTTACAGAAATATATCATCTGTGACAATTTCAACTGTCTATAACTATCACAGTTCATGAGGTACAACAGCCTGGTGACAGACGAACAGACGGATGGACGGACGGACAGCGGAGCTTTTGTAATAGAGCCCCGTTTTATCTTTTGGGTAAGGAACCCCAAAAAAAAACAACCAAAAAATCGGGAGGAAACCAACATGTCCGAGAATTCTTTCGGAGGTATGTTATCTACTAATCCAGACCGGGCGCCCGTGGTAGATTACGGCGTAATCCTCCTCACAAAAGTGAGTGAAGGCCTTTGCCCAGCAGTGAGACAGTACAGGCTTAATTACTATTATTTTTATTTTAGAAAAAAACCTACAAATTTTCTTGACGGTGTGAGTCTAGAGCGATCTCTAGAAACCGCACCATCTTGATATTGGAATACCCAACGTTTCAGTCACTTATTCGACGCTGTAAAGCGACCGCTAAATGACGGTACCGCTATTAGAGGAAACCCCAAGCTAGTGTGTTCGACAATGACACACGCTTCTAAGTACTTACATACTGGAATATTTTGTACCTAACAACCGATTCAGGTCAGAGGTGTAATCTGTAATTCTGAAACTGGAGCCTTGTTAGGGATTTAGCACCAAGCTGCTCGCTCAGTGCTCATTAAGATCACCTTTCGTGCGAGGTTACGTTCGAAGTAGGCTCAGGAAGAATTTGTGAAATAGGTATGTATAATGTAATCGTTGTGGTAGAATAAATTACTAATTTCAATTAAGGGGCATGTGAAATGCTGGCTCCAGTTAAGCACAATCTATGTTGCTATTCATCGTAGCAATACAGCCAGCATTCAAGCAAGGTACTTAAATACTTTTTTGAAATATTATGACGGTATACAGTCATATAAAATAAAGTTTTATGTAATTGTGGTTTAATATAAATATGAAATGGTTAATATAAAGCACATTTTAAAGAATGTATACGTCGCGACAGCTAAATAATCATAAAAAAACATATACCGGCATTATTCCCTTCATAACCATTAAAAATATATTCTACCATTATTCTTTTCATCACCATATTGTTATATCACGTTCCCATTGATGAGATCTCTCTATTCAACCCTTTTCTCAGTTTATGAAAATGTTAATAACTGCGATCTACGTATGCTACACTCCGCACCTAAACTCAATTTGCATCTTGGTATGAAATATAATTTTCACCGGCCTTATTACACAATTAAAATACAAAATGAAAACAGCCTTCATGCTGTTTACCCAGTGGACAATAATGCATCAAATAAAATACTAAAGTACTTACGAAAGCCTAGTGCTTTCACGAAAGTTTCATGAAAGCACGCTCGCGTTTTTCGAATAATGTCAGAGTTCGTCAGGTCACCCAAGTGCCTCTGACGTGACTTAACGACTGCTACCAATCACAACCGAGACTGACACGGAGCGGAGCGATTGAAATCTGCATAAAATTTGTTGGGCTGACGATTCCAACCTGGTGCCGATAGGTTACAAAGCACCCTACAGTCACCATACCTCTTAAATCTTAAATGGAAAATAAGCGTAAGTACTGATATACAAAAACATGAAGCAAATTAATTTTAGAGAGGAACAACGTTACTCATATCTATTAGTTTATATAATCTGACGGCCGCATCTGCTATGGTATTGTACGCTTTATTCCCATCTGTACTAGTGTACAAAGCTGCTCGATTAAGTTTCAAATTATTTATGGGATTGATCATGACATTTAAATTAGTCTTTATTATGCTTGATATATTGATTAAACAGGGTCATATATTTTTATATCAAGGTCTAGTTTACATTAATCAATTTTCCGATAACACACATTATGTAAATCGATGTAAAATCGCAAGCAATCTTTATTTTAAAGAACGTCACTGTTTCAAATAGTTTCAGCTTCACAATTTCAGTATCTTGCCATATTTCTCGCTAACGACAACCTAACATCGTTTACCATAATATGATTACATCAATAAACATACGTTGCGCAACCAATGGCTGTGTAGGTGGTACCTGAAAATGTGTAATGGGAAACACGTGTCGGATTTGGTTATATTTTTTATGGAAACTACACCAAACAAAGATAACTCGTAAATATAGTAGATGATGTAGTATGTACGAGTATTGTCAATATTTACACATCTTACGTGTTTGAATCTCCACCATGTCATATTTTGGACGACGGTTGACGCGATATAGGTACCTTCTACATCGTGAGGGACAGCTTGGAAGTTTATACTATCACACAAGAATAGGGTCTAAGACAACATGTCAATGAAATAAAAAGCTAATATTAGTCTATGGTGTGTCTACTGTCCGTGGTGTACGTTTTTACCATTAATTTTGTAGAATTTAACATCAGCTATTGTTTTTTGTTTGTAGACTTTCACCCAAATTTATACGAGTAGATAACAGAAAAGGCAAATTTAAGAATAGGATGGGCGAGATAGGCACCAAGAAAAAGTACGGCCACGTTTGCTCGATATTCAATGAAAACCTTTGAAACTTCTCGTGGGTAGGTACTACATGTATCTGTCTCTTTAAAACCTACAATATTTTTCATTAGATAGATAGAAAAATAACTATGATTGACTCGGAAAGGGCAGACATATAAGTAGGTTTAACGGATGATTATAAAATTAGGCTTCATTTAATTTTGTTGAATCTGGAAGAAAACACTCTGAGAGATAACGTTGGTCAGCCACTTATTTAGCAGTGTATTTGGTTGAGAACCTGTTAAGTTTTTTAATCCTCTGATGTTTTGATAAGGAGCCTCAATTTACATTTAAAATTAGATAGCTCCGTATTTGATCTTTTTTTTTCAACGTTCTGTATTTGAATACGTTCACATTTTTTTAAATTTACAGTTTGGTATTAGAGTGTGAGTTTTGGTATAAGCAATTTCTAATAAACATAATAATTTATAAAAAATATTTATAATTAATTAGACGCTTAAGTATTAATTTCACTGCTCTTTTAAAATTGACAGTTATTAGCAGAACAGAGAGACAAAAGCCGTTAGTTAACATCCCTGCCTTTAATTATTTCTCAAAGTAAATACGAGTACTACCGGCGTAAGACAAAGCGACATTTTTACCATGTCTAATGATAAGATGCTATCGTTTTATTTCAAAGCAGCGAAGCATATAAAAAAAGACCGCGTTAAACGTTCACAAAGTATTTGAATTCAAAGGTACCTATTGTCTCATCTTTTGATTGTCATTAAAATTCTAAAAGACTACGTATAGGAAGGTTTTTCGAGTTGAAAAACAGCGCTGTTCACGCATAAAAATGTGTGCGCAGTATAAGCTGGGCATACTCCCTTTTGCCTTATTTATATCTACGTGTATGTGACATTGTTGTGGCAAGATATAATTAAGGTAATTAGAGCTTTTTTAGGGGTTTAGGCCTCCCACTAGATGAGCCAACGACATCCAAAAAGTCACAGGCAACCGGTGGATCCAAGTGGCAAATTGTCGTTCGGCGTGGCGGTCTAAGGGGGAGGCCTGTGTTCAGCAGTGGACGTCTTCAGGCTGATGATGATGAGAGCATTCAATACCATTTCGTTTTCATTATATTTCCCCTATTTTTGTGAGATTTCCTAGAAATCACAATTTATTTTTTGCCACTTTGGTCTGGCGATTACACCCGCTTTGATTATCATCCCGGAGGAACTATAAATTGCGGGAGAAACCGCAGGGCACAGCTAGCTCTAAAATAGAAGTAAGTTAAGATAATGCTCAAGCTAAAGTCATCTTAAAAGCTTTTCTTACCTCCTATCGAATAAAAGATTTACAACTTTGTCCTACTTGGCACGAAGCTCTTACTTACGGCTATTTTCAGGACTTATATCTCTTGATTTGTATCAGGATAGGACGTGAAATTCTTTCGTTTTGCACATACCTACCAATCCTACGTGTATTTATATCCAATCGTGCTATTAAAATATGCATTCCCCGGCCATCTATTTATCTACTGTCCGTTCCCTGATATTTACTAATAGCTAGTAAGAAGCGACATATTTCAGAAGTAATGAAAACGCATGGTCACGTCATGCTGAAACAGAAAAATAACAGGAGCTGTTTACGTGAAAATAAAACAGTGTATCAGGAATTGGATGGCTGCCAAGATAATATCTAATCTAGCGACATTGCTGTGAGTGAATTTTTATGCAGTCCATGATATAATTACAGTCATTCTGAACGATTTTTTTAAACTTTATAGCCTTGCATTTGAGCACTATCTCACGGTCTTAAGTGACAATGTGGTCGAGGTGGTAATGCGATACCTATGTTTGTACAGATTTTAATACACCTACGCGCATTTACAAAAATTTCAATACATATAGTTAACTAGAGATCGCACTCGTCTGACGATCAGTTTCTTATTCATGTTGGTTTTAAAGGCGTATCTATTCCCGTAAATGGAGCACACTCTAAAATGCCATCTTTACGATTATTAATTAATGTTATGTTACATTCTGTATTTAAAACATATTATTGATGTACGGTCAAATAGGAATGATGTCGTAATTAAAGGAAAGTCATTATTATAGATAGTTTAGCATAAAGTTATAAATGAGCACTATACAGGATGTAGTTTCCGCTGTATTTTTCAAATTTTGCATACTGTCTACAAAATGTTATCAAATTAAAGTTGTTTTATCTAGAATTTTTTCATGTAACTAATTAATTTAGTAATTTATATTACGATAATGTTTCTTTACCTAGAAGTTTTTAAAGTTACACTTTATTAGCATATTTACAAAATAAGTACATAATATATTATATAACTTTAGAATACAATTAAAAATAATAATCCAAGTTACTTACGTTACTGCAAAAGTTTTCACACAAAATCACTACGTAGCACGATCAAAGTTGGCGGTCCCCGTAGCGCGTCTACGCCGTAGCGGTGGGTCTACGGTTTTGGTGGCTGCGGAGGACGGCGTAGCGGTTTTATGGGAGCACGGTGTGACGTCACACTTGGCCAGAGATCAAAACCCATGGCGTGGGACGTGGTGTACAGTTGCACGGATAACTCTATTGTTATTTACTGCCAACGGATGCCGATAGAGGTACAGGCGAGGACGAAAGTGATTTATGATGAGGTTATTTAAGGACTAAGACGGTTGTGTGTTTTCTTTCGTTCTTTAGTACGTGTTGAGATGTTTTTAAACGTAATTTTTAAAGTAATTCATTCATTGTTTTGTTTTGGACATAAGACATTTTTGCAGACTCATGACACCTTTTTTTAGTTTTATTTTTTAATTACAAGGTTTATGATTAACTAAATGAAATTTTGTCAGTAAGCGGCTATGAGTACCTACTACGGCCCTTTGGTGTTATGAACTTATACGTAATATTAACTTATATTGCGTATTAGTTCGTAAAACCAAGGAGAGGTAGGCTTTTAGCAGCCATGTAAAAGACATCAACGAACCCCGCTCAAATTAAATTATTTTGTAAGTACATTAAACAAGTATCATGTTTTTCCTACTTATATATCATTATGGAGAATAAGCCCTACAGGTTTCTCTTTAAATAATTATATAGAAATGCATTAAAATTTAAACGAAAAACCTCCGGCACAATAAATAATTTTATTAGTAAGTAAAACAAGAAGCTAGTACAGTAGTACCCAACTTATATGGCTTACCGATGTACCTGCGCAAAACATGAATTTTCAAAGCGCGGGAAATGCTATTGACCGCTATTGGTCGGCAGCCGCTCGCCATCTTAGCGATCGCCGCGTGGCATGAGTGAGATCCATCTCACTCATGCCACGCGGCATAGTTCCAACTAACAGCTGCAGTGTACCTATTATGAATCTTATAATAGTGGTCTTAGGTTGATTGTAAGTTTTAAGCATTCTTTCGTTAATCTTCGGACCATACTTTCTTTTCTGCGTGAACGAAGATTCACGACGTGCCATATAAGTTGGGTACTACTGTACCTACCTAAGTAAATTTTCTTCACTCACCGTCAGATCACTTTGTAAACAAAAAAACTATCAAAATAGGTTCATACGTTTAGAAACTTCGACGCTACAGACAGATACACAGCTGATGATGACTACACATCTCTGTTTGCGTCGGGCATTAAAAAAAATCTCATTAAACCTCATGTCAGTAAAATTCAAATGATTTGAAGATTCTCATTTGATGAGACTTAAAAAAAAATTACTCTATGTTCATTCATATACAAATGGCAAAAAATAAAGTTTGACAAATTTAATTAAGGAAAGTATTTTTTTAGAGACTTAAAAACAATTTACTCTATCTTCATTGAGTCTAACTAGACTATTTATACAAAAGCAAGAAAAAAATGTATATACCTATATAGTATTACTGACATGAGGTTTAATTAATGAGATCATTTTGCGGCGAAGCCGAATCAGAACGCAAAAATAATGAGATGAGTAAACGAAATTTGACTTCCCTTTACATTATTTTTTGCCTTTTTAATTAGAGGTAATGCTTGTTACTAATCCAACACAATGGTTCTAAAAGGAAAACAGAAGAACACACGTAAGCTGGCAAAATGATAAAGAGTTTACAGAATTGAGTATTTTTAGGATTCCACTTAAATCAGAACAAATACCCATTTGAACAAACAATTGTATCCACCTCTATTTAGCTGTTACCACGTAAAAAGTTTCATGCCATAGAAACCCTCATAAAATAAGTAATTTCACAAAATGTCATCGGAGTGCTTCTCAATCGTTTTCAAGATCCGTCCATAGCCGAGTCAACCTGAAGAGGTCTAAACTTGCTAGCGGCCGAAATTAATAATCAATCCAATCCAAATTTTGCTATCTGGGATTGATATCACAATCCATTTTTAGGGTCAAACGTGCCAATAACCGATCTGTGGATTGGTTTATAAGGCACGCAGATTGGAAATCGATGGAACTATAGACAGCAATCCAAGATCGGTTTCAATCTTGGATAGGAGATACAATATTAATTTCGACCGTAGGGCGGTCCGGCGACGCCCACACACATTGCAATAATGGTAGAACAAGGAGCGGTTAAATGGTAAAATGGTAGCAATGGTAAAAGAGAAAATGATAGCTTAAAGCGATTTCGGCAGCACAACCCAGTTAAATATTATTACTTTAAATGAACTCTCCATCAGAGACGTAGTATTCTAGTAGATAATACAATCACGCCAGTGCTGCCAGATATCCTTTACCGCTTTTCCGTTTTTACCCCGTCTTTTGAATAATGGATCCATCTGGCAATCCTGAATCGCGCTTGCCTTGGTGTGACGCTACCTTTACCGAATGACTCATTTAGCTATAACAGAAGCCTGAAGCAGTTAAACAACTCTGCAAGTCAAGTAAAATGTGTAGGTTAATGAATGTTAAGCTAGACCAATACTTGGCCCCGTGCCAAGCAACATAAAAGTGGGCTATGAATGACCGCCCACGTGAAAACCATGCTGTCTAGTCACGATACCCTGTCAACTTAAGGGGGGGGATAAGAGTGGGGGCTAAAGTACAATAAATCGTGTGAGAAAAAATCGCGGTTCTATTGTACCCTGATTGATGTGAAAATACTTACGGAAAGTACATTGCGAAAAATATGATTTCTTACGTATCACACACATAAAAAGTACATTGGTTTTTCTTAAATAACAAGCAATGACAACCGCATTGCTATCGGTCTAATCATGTTTAATTGTTTGTGTGATGCAAAAATAAACATAATTATAGACACCACTTTAGAAATATGTTATAATATTATTGACTGTCATTAAAATAATGTCGACGGTTATTCAAACAGCCGTATTCAAATCTATTGTGTTTGGAAAACATACGAAGAGATAAATACATTATTTATTTATATAGTGCCCAAACATAAATCTTGGATTTGTAGGTTGTATCTACACTTTTATCTAGCTAAAAGATCCGTTTTTTGGACATCGCAATACAGTCTCGTTGTCAGATGCAAAACATTCTCATAAATTGATATCTTCGCTGTGACAGTTTATTGGCATTATATCAGCAACAATACTTAATTGAAATGTTCGTTGAAAAAGTCAAATCATATTATAGTACCGCATCGTAGATCTGAAGGACCTCTATACTCGTATAAGTGTGTCCTTGTAAAAAATATTTTCATATTTTTGACCGGCCCGACCTATCTTGGGCGGCATTTGACGTTTGTGGTGTGGTAATCCCATTTTCATCAAAACTAGACATCGTCAAATACTTTAACCCTTTTAATAACTGTCTATTTCTTATGAAACATTTTAATTCATAATAACTGTTTATTTGTTATGAAATATTTCATTAAATATCTAGTTAAAGTATATAGGTTCTTATAGGATATACAGGGCGTCCCACGGATATGCCACACATGGAGGGAAAGTACCATGAATATTGTAGATCGAACATTTTACTGTAAAAAGACATTATTTGAATTTAACCGGTCAACTCGGGCAGGCAACCAAAAATATTTAGGCCATGATTTTGATAACTGCCTATTATACTTACTATCCATCCAATCCTACCAAGTTACGCTAATAATGTATGTAACTAACAATCTAACTAATGACTACGCAAGTCGCTAACAAGGACGTGTAGGTAATATTCCACTATAAGCTACATAGTTAGGATACACGAGCTCGGAGTCCGATGCCGGACCTCCGTCGCCTGCAGCCACCGACGCTAAAACATATTATGCAGTATGGACGGAAAAGAGAAAATCGTTCTACACACACGAACACAATAATATGTAGGTGGGCATTAGTAACAGGGCCCCAAGTCTGCTATTTGAATTCATTATGGATTATCAATGATTTCAGCCATTATGGTTACTTTTGACACTTCCGGTAGCCTGTTAACAATTGACATTTCAATTGCATTACCATTGTGATCATAGCAAAGAAATTGAAAAATCCGTAGTACGTCCGTAGTCTAATAGATAATTGCATTTCAATCTTGGCAAAAATCTCTAGTCCACTATTTTATTGACAGCTTTTCCCATGGCTAATTGTCTATGGAATCACAATTGTGAAAACATTGCTTTTTATCAATTGTTCTAGTGCAAATTGTACGTAATTTAATTAAAATTACTATTTTATTTAATAAATTCCAAAGAATTTCTTAAAGTTAAATATGAGTGGCTTAGCGAGGTGGCTTAGCAAGCCAAATAGATTTTATTTCGCTGTTTTCGCGGACAAAAACACTTCACTTGGACCACAGATTACCTAAACTTGAGGAATTTGTGGCATTTGACATTGACATTTGGCCATTATTTGAAGTAAGTCCATAGCTTTTTTTTAATTTAAATAATATACATCGTAACTAGAAGCTAGAGCTCTATGACTTTCATGGGAGTCGTCAACTCCCACAATTTGAAAACGAGACAATTGTAATTCAATGAAGTTACGATTGATAATCTACCCAGACTACCGACTTTAGCCAAAATTAACATTGCATATTGATTGCATTGTTTTTCAATCGCAAATTGTTGCCAAATAGCCGACTTGAGGCCCTGGACTGTGGAAGGAGACAAAGGAAAACCATCAGTCTGTAATATCCTTAGATGCCCCGTTTTAAACGTAAAAAAGTATTTTTAAACAATAAGATACCTATTAACATTCGTTACTGCTCTACAACTTCCTTCGAAATTATTTTTGACGTTGAGTCGTCTTGCTGCCTACCCAACATTGCTTTCAGGTTTGGGGGTAGACTCCATACTGTTAATATGAACCGGTATATACCCATGACTTATGGGCAATTATTAGTTACTATCTTTCAAAGTTTATTGGACGCTCGAAACTATGGGTTAGATAACTTTATTCATAGATTAGAAATAATAATAGGTGTAAGTTTCCTTAAAGCTTTGCTGTAGAACACAATCTTGCTTACTGTTTATACCTACGTAAAACTGACATGTGGGTTAGTATGACGTTTAATTCATTCATCTAATGGTATTTGCCTCGCCTGCCTATGTTCAAGCCCTCGTTATACAGATCGCGCGGCGAGAGTTTGGCTTTGACCTTCGGGTGGAGGGGATTACTGCGCATGGTGTGTAGGCGCATGCGGTGCTCTGATTGGATTGCTCTGATTGTGTGCGTGACAGTACCCATGCGCAGTAATCCCCTCCACTCGAAGGTCAAAGCCAAACTCTCGCCGCGCGATCTGTACCAGAGCCCACGGCACAATACCTAGTTCGATAAAATTCGCAGAGGATTTTATAATAAGACACGTCGTTAATGGAACGAAATATAACAAAATAGTGACGCTGCATGCAATGCAAAAAGCTGACAACACTATTATAAAAACACATTAAAAATAATTATTTTTACATTTAATAAAATCCGGTAACTGGTCTGATGAGATTCCCATAATATAATTTATACCTACCTCGAAACAGGGGAGGTCGAGTAGGACTATACGATAATGCAGTGGTGCACAATCTCTCTTCATTGGCCTTCTCAGTGGCCGCAGCGTAACAAGTGACGCCTCGTACCTACCGTATCATAGTATGATCGACCTCCTCAATAAATCATAGTCAATCAGTCAGGTCAGTCAGGTCAGTCAGGTCAGTCAGGTCAGTCAGGTCAGTCAGGTCAGTCAGGTCAGTCAGGTCAGTCAGGTCAGTCAGGTCAGTCAGGTCAGTCAGGTCAGTCAGGTCAGTCAGGTCAGTCAGGTCAGTCAGGTCAGTCAGGTCAGTCAGGTCAGTCAGGTCAGTCAGGTCAGTCAGGTCAGTCAGGTCAGTCAGGTCAGTCAGGTCAGTCAGGTCAGTCAGGTCAGTCAGGTCAGTCAGGTCAGTCAGGTCAGTCAGGTCAGTCAGGTCAGTCAGGTCAGTCAGGTCAGTCAGGTCAGTCAGGTCAGTCAGGTCATTCAGGTCAGTCAGGTCAGTCAGGTCAGTCAGGTCAGTCAGGTCAGTCAGGTCAATTAGGCCAGTCAGGCCAGTCAGTCCAGCCAGTCAAGCCCGCCTCAGGCCACCCAGTCAACTCAGTCAGGCCACCCAGTAAGGCCAGACAATCAGGCTAGACAGTCAGGCCATGCAGGCCAGTGAGCCAGAGAAGCCAGTTAGTCAGTCAGGCCGTCTCTCCGTGTTCTGTGATCCGGACAGATAGGAAACTAAAAATTAGCTTAGCTCGTCCATAGTGTTGCGAGCGTTTTATTAACTTGTAAGTAAACTAAAAATAGGAATCTGGTTACTTTGAATACGAGTATAACTCCCTAACTCCCACTGAAAATTGTTTGACCTTTATAATCCTTACTAGACAAATGAGACGTGAAAACAGAAGCTATGTTGGTAACAAAAGTTTCAATACATACGCAATACGCACAACCTGTTAACCTCCAAGGGGAAACTAGACCAATCAATCAACGTACAAAAACTGTTGAAGCTTTACGGAATAATTTTCAATACATACCTACGTAGTTGTAGATAATATTATAGTTAAGCACCTTTAAGACACATAACAACATTTATTGTAAAGGATAACGTTTTTTTTGTAACTTACCTACCTTAGGTACCTACCTAGAGGGGGTATAATATTATAGTCTAAGCAACAGATCACCACGTATCACCAAGAGCGGAAAGAGGGCCTAAAAAAGCTGAAAAACATCACGTGGTTAAATGGACGGCCCCTATCCCAGTATGTTCTAAAATATTATAACATAGACGTTATAGGTAGGTAGGTACATCGTTATTTTTGGCATTGCACGGTTTGTACATTGCCAGTAGGTATAAACCTAAGTCACAGAATACCTACCCTAAGTATAAAAATATTTTAAATAGTTCATATTATTATTATTTTCACAATATGGAAGTCATAGCATTAAACCAATCCTCGTGCGTGGTCAAGTAGTCAAGTCAATTTACAGTCATGGTCACGATGCAGTAAAGTGGTGGATGCTTTATGTAGGTAGGTAAGTACTTAGGTACCTACTGAAAGTTCCTGGGAATTTATTGGAAAAATTGACACATTTTTTCGGGTTTCTATCATTTGCCCACACTCGTGCAAACACTGAATGATTTAATATTCCACCAATATAGGTACACATTAAAACTCGAAGAAACACAAATTTGAGAAAAAAATGCAAGACCAAAAAGTTACTTTTTCGGATTCCCGCCAAAACTCCAGCCAGACGCTTTTTAGTTTATTGTTTTGTTATGGCTTCGCACGATTTGTGCATTTAGCCATTGTCCCGCCAAAACTCTCAGACAGTTATGGCCAACAAGTTATTAATAATTATGTAGGTAGGTGATAAGTTACTAGTTAGCTACCTACCTAGGTACCTATTGTAGCCTACTACACCGTAGGTTACAATAACCTCAAAAAAGTTAAGTAGTAAGGCCCCAACTACCTACCCACTTAAGTACCTATGAATGATTATAAAATAATCCCAAGATCTATTCATAATAAGATCTGAGGAATAAAATATGTGGCCCTGCTTCCATGACATTTTGAGCTTCGCGGGATGACTAGGGGTCGGCATAATTATTATGATTAATAATTGATGAACGCAAAAGTGTCTATTGAGATTTTGGGTTCATCCTTGAGCGTACCTACTGAGTGTCATTTGTGATAAGGGTCAGCTAAATATATACCTATTATAATACACCTATCGTAGTAGTCCGATTACCTATTAGTTAGACCTAAGTGTGTGGACTCTCAGGTGTCGTAAAGAATCCGATCCACCAGTCCCCACTTTACTAAATCGTGAAATTTATTGCAACTTTACTACTAGACTATAAGTATGTAAGTACCTACCTACCTACCTACGGTATATAGGAGTTCACATTTTGTTTGAGTAGTAGGTAGGTACAGTGAAGCGTCGATTTTTCGAACCGGATCCGAACTATAGTAAATTACATAGTTATTATAAATGTTCGTAAAATCATAGGTATACGTACATCGGATTACCGAACTCAATAAGTTGTACCTACTTAGTTAGTGGGTAGGTACTGAAAAAGCACCTATGTAAGATACCTATCTATATATTATTTTATAACAATATGGCAGGAAGGCTAGGAATCACAAAAACTGCATTATAATGACAACATAATTTAATTATTTTGTATATAAGATCTTGGCTGCAGATTCGCCTTCCTCCAAACGTTTTAATCTACGTACCTACTTACTGATATCCTATCTGTGGTAGGTACCTACCTACTTACTGTACCTACCTATATCTCGTATTTAAGTGGGTTATAAAAAAATGGTTCAGTAGGTACAGAATTACTACAGAGCCCTAGAAAATTTTTACACTCCATAGAGACGTAGCATAATAAGTATCCTGTTTTTGTTTTTGTTGCTAATTTAGAAATACTGTGTAGTGTGTACCTACTGTGTAAATAGGTTTGGTGTAAAAAGAGAGGGTGTAAAATAGTGTAAATGATTCAAAGAATTATAAAAAAATGTGCTACAGTTCTATGGGAGCTTTGGCGGAAATCCAATAGTGAGCCATTTGTTAGTTTTGTATTTTTTTGTCAAACTTGTGTTCCTTCGAGTTTAGATATATAATATTGGTGGAATATTCATCATTGAGTGTTCGTTAACGTGCTCTTATATAAATATAAACCAAAAAATCGTGTCGTTTCGCATTGTTTCCAAAACTCCCAGGTAGTTTCAGTAAAGCATCCACCACTTTACTGATCGTGACTTTGACTTTGTAAATAATCGACTTGACTACGAGGATAGCTATGCTATGACTTTACTATTGTGAAAATAAGAAATAGGTAGATACCTACTTAACTATAATAATACTTGACACTGGCTAAATGCACAAATCATAACTAAAATCAACAAAAAAAACAGTTCTGCGTGAGTGAGTGACATTTAGATGATTTTGATTTTGACAACCACAGTGAGAAAGAGTGACATTTTGTTTTTGAAAGTCATTCATCGTTTGTTGCGGCGCTAGTACACAGAGCACTGTTTTTTAGAATTTAAATAACTTCTTCCTATTTTAGTGTTAATTCCTCAAAATGGTAAGTATCCCCGTTTTTCTAGTCCTCAATCTTCTATAGTGGCTCCGTATTTATGTTATTTCCATGAAATTATATGAATTCGCCATGTCATGACCGGACCCAACACAACCTGAAACTTCTCTGAATTTCCTTATTATTTCATAGCAATCGCTTTGCATTTAGATTGAAAAGCTAATAACAAATCTTTCCCCATGAATATAATGTCATATTAAATCAAGATTCGCTCAAAACCGAAAACTCCAAATTTTCTCTTCAATACCTAGTTCACCCGGCGTTCTTAGCATTCCTATCTTGATATTTCCAGTTCAGGAACCAGTACGACAGTGACGTCACAGTATGGAGCCCCCAAGGTCGCCTCCACCAAGTGGAATATGCTATGGAAGCCGTAAAACTTGGTTCAGCTACTGTCGGGTTGAAGAGCAAACAGTATGCTGTGCTGATAGCCCTGAAGCGGGCAGTGAGCGAGTTATCTGCGTACCAGAAGAAAATTATACCCATTGATGAGCACATTGGCATCTCCATTTCGGGGCTGACTGCTGATGCTAGGATGTTAAGGTCAGATTTTCATCAGCATCTGATCACAATGTACAGTGTCTCTACGAAAACAGGCTCTCCATACTCAATAGTTTATTGCAATAGGAACCAGTGACAAAATCACTAGATATTCTCGCTAGAGGATGCACTATCCTGACAAGTCATCCACAGCAAATCTGTTGCAAGTTGAATTGATTACGATGATATTATAACAATGAAAAATGTACAATATCTGCAATTACATTTTTATGATTACTTTCAGCCGTTTCATGCGCACCGAGTGCCTGAACCACCGCTACGCCCATGACTCCCCGTTGCCTGTGGGCCGTCTCATCAGCCTCGTCGGTAACAAAATGCAGATCTGCACGCAGAGATACGACAAGAGGCCACTCGGCGTTGGCTTGCTGGTTGCTGGATACGATGTAAGAAATATATCCGACTACAGGGGGCTATTAGATTAGTTTTATTTACGTTTAGTTTTTAGTTTTCATTTTGTTTTTATATTACCAAATAATATTAATAACTACAGGGGTAGCTGTTATTGAGTATGCTGTTGCTATTGCTGCAATAGTGCAGTGGTGGGGGAGGGGTGTGTTGACATAACAAAGAATCCATCCCGTCACTGGTCCACCCCTCACACCTGAGGCTTAGTAACATGTGGTGTGATTATGTTATAGTTGCTAGATAATGTAATGTATATCGTGCTATTAGACACATATCCGGTATCCAGCCTAGTTGCAGAAAAGAGCAAGCACACTAACCCCCAGTTTCTGGAACGTTTGTTGGCTTTGACAGTAGATTAAAACTATTATTGTCTGTATCTGAGACTAAACAAAATTGATAAGGGTGGCAATATAACTAATCTGTAGTCATAGTTGGCTGGCATTCCAGAAACCGGCAGTAAGTAGGTATTGCCAATGTGATTCCATAATGTTGTTAGTACTTACCACTATATGCAAATGGTTTGGGACTATTAATGAGCATAACATCGAATCGTATCTCCATTAACTTATCAGGTTATGTTGTATCATTTTAGGACCAAGGCCCCCACATCTACCAAACCTGTCCGTCGGCTAACTACTTCGATTGCCGAGCGATGGCCATTGGAGCCCGCTCCCAGTCAGCCAGGACTTATCTGGAGAAGCATCTGCTCACATTTGGTGACTGTGACTTGCAAGACTTGGTCGCTCACGGCCTGAGAGCTTTGAGAGACACTCTGCCCAATGAAGTTGATCTTAATAATAAGGTAACGCTCAATGATATGGTTATGCTCTTCTTTATACTTATGCCCGAGTGATGGACCAAGTAGTACAGCCTATAAACAAAAAACATCTGAACATCCTACATTATCAGATGTCACCTGCATTCACTATTATCCTACAGGAGGCCTCTAATTATTATGGGATATAAAGTATTCTAAGTCTATTCCAGGAGTTACAGTATCTGTATACCAAATTTCCTCTAAATGCCTTCCGCCATGCGGCGTTCAACGGTGTGAAGACAGGACAAACACACAACCTTCCGCATTAATAATACTAGTAAGATTAGTAGAAAGTAAGAGACTATAATAAATAATTATTAATTATTTTCAGAACGTCTCAATCGCGATAGTCGGTCCGAAGACGCCGTTGCGCATCGCCGATGCAGAGGAGCTGACCCGGTTCCTGGCGCTGGTGGAGGGCGAGGAGAGGCGCGGGGGCGCCGGCACTGCCACTGGGGACGCCGGGCTCGGCGAGCAGGACGCGGGGGAAGAGCCGCCGAGGGACCCGCAGCCCGCGGTAACTATACACTAGATTCTAGAATCTAGATAACCAGTGAACATGATGACAACCAACATATTTTATGTTAATGTTCTGAATTGCTGGTTAACTTTGACCACCCGCTGAGTGTATTGCTGTCTTTACCACTTGTTTAGTACCAGATAGAGACAACAATATACTTATAGGGTGGTCAAAGTTAACAAGGGATTTAGAAACTGGGTGGTTAGTCAAGAAGAGAGTCGTGACGTCATCTTGTATCGAAATCGTCAGTCATCAACTGTGTCGTCGTGGTCGTCGTGTTAGAGTTTAGAATCTGACTAAAAAACTGATGGAAGTTATGGCATTTTAGATGTGACCGGGGTTTTCACCCGCGTTGACTGTTAAAAACAAAAGTAGTTTATGTTACTCCTAATAACATCAGATATGTGCCAGTAAAAGTTCCATCAAAATCGATGTTGCCGCTTCGGAGATTAGCTGGAACAAAGAGTCAGTAAGACAAAAATTAATATACTTACTGAATAAGAGTTACAAAGTACTACTTAGTTATGATATTGTTATTTTCTTCTGGCAACAGCCGCAGGTAGGGGAAATACAGAAAGATGAAAACTTTATCGGTCACAGGGTTATAAACATACATTACAATTTCTAGATAAAACCGAATAAGATAAAATCATAAGAATCTATTGTGCTACACAAATGCTCGATTTAGCGTTTATCACCATATATACAAAGGCGTTTTATGTTTGAAACAAGTAGAAATCGACATCGAGTCCTTAGTGAGAGTCGTTGGTAACTGGGGGTCAATGGTCACTCTGATTGCCTTAAACAAGTCAACAATGCTATCTAAATTACTGTACTTGCGCCTGCGGCTCAGTCGCTCCGACGCCGTGATATGGCTCGTTTCTGCTTGCTGTTGCTCCTTACTGGAGTAAACGCGCTAAATCTAGACTACTTAGATCCAACCAAACTCCAAACGGTCGCTTCACCGAGCGTCCAACAAAATGCCGCTTTGAACGTAATAGGGCACTACATCTCTCCAAACTCAGTGACCGTCGAAGTGAACCCTATACTCTTCAGTGCCAAAAAAGACGTGTTTTCTTTACGAACGACGAATGGCGTTCTACACATACGCGCCAGTACCGGCGTGGCCGCCGTTTGGGGCTTCAATTACTATCTCAAAAAGTACTGCAAGAGTCAAATAGCGTGGCAAGTTCAGAGAGTCGCCATCCCCGATCCTCTGCCCGAAGTGGACGAAGTGGTTGTGGCCAACGACAGGTTCCGGTACTATCAGAACGTGTGCACTGCGTCGTACAGCTTCGTGTGGTGGAACGGCTTGCAATGGCAACAACATGTTGACTGGATGGCTTTGAACGGCATCAACCTGGCCCTAGTCCCCGCGGCGCAAGAAGCCGCTTGGGCGAAGGTGTACCGGCAGATAGGCATGACCGACGACGAAATAGAACAACACTTCACCGGACCCGCCTTTCTGTCCTGGCTCAGAATGGGAAACCTCCACGGATGGGGCGGTCCCCTGCCTAAGTCGTGGCGTGATTCGCAAAGGGACATCCAACTCCAGATCACTGACTACATGTTTTCGTTAGGCATCGTGCCCGTCCTACCGGCTTTTAACGGCCACGTGCCCAAAGCTTTCGCAAGAGTGTACCCCAACACTACGTTTCACTCGGTGGAGAAATGGAACAAGTTTGCTGACGATTACTGCTGTGGTCTGTTCTTGGATCCTACCGATCCCGTGTTCAAGGATATCGGGAAGAGATTCCTGAGTGAAATTACCGCCGGTGATGCGACCGGCCATATTTATACGGCTGATCCGTTCAACGAAGTCAGGATACGAGTGTGGTCGACGGCGCTGGTGCAGGAGACGGCCAAGGCTATATACTCCACGATATCGGAGTTCGACAATAAGGCTGTGTGGTTGGTACAAAGCTGGATGTTCTTGAGTGCGCCGATTTTGTGGACACCGTCTCGCGTGAAGACGTTCCTCACTGCGGTCCCGAACGGCAGAATGCTAGTGCTAGACTTGCAAGCGGAGCAGTGGCCCCAATACAACATGTTCGACATGTATTACGGGCAGCCGTTCATCTGGTGCATGCTCCACAACTTCGGAGGCACTCTGGGCATGTTCGGGAACGTAGTCACGATTAACAAGGATGTGTATGACGCAAGGACGCACGCGAACAGCACCATGATCGGCATAGGATTGACTCCAGAAGGGATCAACCAGAACTACGTCGTCTACGATTTGATGCTCGAGTCGGCTTGGAGAAAGAGTCCGATCGTCGACATGGCCGCTTGGATGGGAGAATACGCCGAAAGACGTTACGGCTGCAACGGGACAGCTCTCGCATGGCAATACTTGCTTAAAAGCGTGTACAGTTTTGACGGGCTCAATATGGTCCGTGGAAAGTATGTGATTACGAGACGCCCCAGTTTCAAAATTAGGCCATGGGCGTGGTACAGAGGTCAGGATCTCTTCAAGGCTTTGCGGGAAATGGTGTTCAGTGATCCTAACTGCTCTGGTGACGGTTTCGAATATGATTTAGTCGACGTGACGCGGCAAGCGCTGCAGTATAGAGCCGAGCAGCTATACTTAAACCTTCAGCGGGACAGATTATCCACCAGCTGGGTGTTCAACGCTTCCATCTCACAGTTCCTCGACGCGATGAACGACATCACATATATTCTACAAAGGAACACACATTTCACTGCTTCCTCCTGGTTCGCCAACGCGAGATCTTTCGCCAAAACTCCCGGCGAGACTTACGCATACGACTTGAACTCCCGAAATCAGATAACCATGTGGGGTCCTAACGGCGAAATCTCGGACTACGCTTGCAAGCAGTGGCTCGAGCTTTTCCAGTACTACTACAATCCGAGATGGGCCACATTTCTAAGCGCAGCTCTAGACGCAAAGGTGAAACACGAGCCGTTCGACGAGAGAGAAACGCAGATGATCGTAAGGGCCACCGTCGAAGAGAAGTTCCTTACGGTAGATATACCCACAAATGCAGATCGTCACTTATTTTACTCGAGTACACTGCAGGAGTTAGCGCAGCAGCTGTATGAGAAATGGGCGTTTGTGCCGGACCTTGAAGACTTGCCCATGAATGTGATTCGAGCTGAGCCGGGCAGAAAGAGCACGTTGGCTGACGTGGATTTCAGCAGTGAGGATCCGGGGGATCTGCCTACAGTTCTCATGTTACCTACGACACCTCTTGTCTAGTTTCGTAGAATTTATCAGTGAGTATTCATATCGGTCTTGACTGTTATGCACCTGCCTATACCTCATAAAAGTCTACTGGCTCTGATTCGTTTTCGCCTGTGCCGATCTAAAAAACGGAAAAAAATATCAACATCTCATTTTATACATATTTCATTTCAAATTCGTTTATTATTTATATTCTAAGCAACCTAAAAGAACACTGCAATTATTCACGAGGATACCGTTTCAAAACTACTTTTAATAAGAATATCTTAACCTATGGAATGGCACCGTCATCAATACATGACAACACAAAATGCGCTGTGTACGTCAGATGACTTTTCCTTTGTAGATGTCGTAACTTGTCGCGGGGGGCTCGTTTGGCTTCTAACAGCTTGGCTGTTAAAATGTTAATGACTTCTGTACTCCTAGTATGAGTTTTTACGAGCTCGACATAGTACGCGTCAAGTAGCGCTTTGTATGAAGATCCTTTACAGCGTCTCTATCGGCGAGCTTATGAACGAAAAATCTTCATACAAAGCGCTAGTTGACGCGTTCTATGTCGAGCTCGTTAAAACTCACACTAGAAGTGCTGGTTGGTCCTTCACTGCACTTTGTCATCATGAAATTAATAGCCTGTCTATCAATGTTCCAGGTGGCGATGGATACGGAGTAGACAGCCGTCTACCGGCCGACGCGGAGTTAGAAGACTTCACCACGGATTCAGCTGATCTCTCTTCAACTCGCCTCTGCGCGTCGATACCCGTAGTACGGTTTCCAACCCCCCCTTTTTATCTTCCCAAAGACTTGCCTTGGCCAGTGCTTAGAATTGTTGATGTAATCTGTTCCCGCGTCACACTTATACCCGGTTTTTGAGCCTCTACTTTGATCAATCGATAAGTGGATTGCTGTCCTTGTCATTTGCTTAGTGCCAGATAGAGACAACGATAGACTTATCGGATGGTCAAAGTTAACTAGGGATTCAGAAACCGGGCATTAGTGCTGCCAATTTAATCATGCCATCAGTTCTATCAATAAATCTGAGCACTGGCCAAGGCAAACAAGTAAATGATTTTTTAATCTGCTATAATATTTATAATATAATATTTTCTTTTCTTATCCAATAAAACACACATTGCTTTATAAAATTCGTTGTATATTTTCTTATTTACGTAAAATTATAACCGTTAAAATATATTTAACACTACGTCATGTAGTTAATAAGCTAATATTTTTTGGGAAATCTTTTGAGAGAAATATTTAGCTGTACAGTGTACACCAGTCAAGCTTTTTTGTGCAAAAAATCTATTTGTTTTAATATCAACCGTAATACTTGACAAAAATGTATGGACATTATGTACTTATAGTCAAAATCTATGGAAAAAACAATACATAGGTAGTTTTTTCTATACATTTTTACTATTATGTAAATACACACTTGTAGATGTAAACCCCCTTTATTTTCACGTGAAACTTGACTTGTATTTTTAATCTGGATACAAAACTATTTACAAATTAAACTAGATTAACAATATTCTGGTACAGAACAATTACCTACTTACACAATTTACATAAAGTAACTCTGACTAGGCCTAACTAAATAATTATGAATAAACTGTGATTGGTGGTTTTAATATCATTTTTGGTATTTGATTCAAATGTTATTAATTATACATATCAACTAAACTAAGTTTCATATTTGAGATATAAATCTATAACCCCCGGTTTCTAGAACGTCAGTCAACGTTGACAACAGATTAATTCTATTGCCATCCTTGTCATTTGTTTATAGTCAGATAGAGGCAACGATAGTTTTAATCTACTGTCAAAGCCAACAAACGTTCTAGAAACCGGGGGTAAGTGTATCAAAATAATGCTCTTACATGCCCAAAAGTTACACGATGATAAAATATACCTCTTTATTGCACTCCAAGATATAAAACAAAAGTTGCATACCTAACGTACAAAGGGCGACCTTATTTTTAAACAGAAATCGTATTCAGGCAACTTCTGCAGTTTAGTTTTTCTATTAAAACGTTTTTGTTTTTTAAGGTTTGTAAGTGAATTAGTCTCAAGTCGTTTTTTAAGGTTTGTAAGTGAATGTCAGTCTAAAACATCGTGCAACTTTGGCCGCAGTTTCTAAAGGCAGACTGGAGTAATACGTCTATTGCTGTAACTTCATATCCAATGAGATCACACCATAGCATATAACGGTGCTCTCCCATTGGACCCTCCAGCCCGAGCGGCCGCGAGGCCTTCGACAGACTCATGCCACTCCAAAATATACCTTCAGCTTAAAACTACAAAATTGAAATTGTCATAGCACCACTCAATATTGCAGCTCGATTACAACTAAAAATAAACATATTTGTGGGTACGTCGTTTTGGGGTTGATCGCTCAGCTGCGAACTGAGCACTTATGTTAATTTCAAAGTATCTTTGGAAGACATTTCTGGACAGGCCGTATGTCATACGAGCGTATCCAGTACATATCCAGGCGCGGCAGGGAAGAACGCCGTATTCGCCTGGTCTAAGACAGGCACGTAACTGTCTTGGAGCAGTATGGGTTGTCGACTCGACGCTTCGTTCAGCTGTCTCTCCAAAATGGAGTTTTGGTATTCCTCCTCCTCCAATTCGAGCGTCAATTCGTCGATCATTTTCATTCGCGATTCGATCTCCTGATCCGTTTTCGCTAGTTCCTCCGCGTTATCTTGCATCTCTTTCGTCGTCCCCGTCAGTTCTTCCTCGATTTTGTCCAGCAGCATCCTCACTTGGGGCACGTTCTCGCAGCTGTTCGCTTTGTTTTCGTCCATGTACCTTTTCACCTTCGCTGTTAACCGTACGACCAGCTCTTCCTCTCTGTGCAGTCTCTTGTTTATAATGGCCAGTTTCTCAAGCAGCTCGATTTCCTCTCGTATTCTCGTCAGTTCGTCCGCTGAGCCATCTGAATCGCTGTCGTTGTGGGGTTGCGTCAGTCTGTCAGAGTTAACTTGGCATATGTCTGTCAGTTCCTTTGTGAAGTAGTGCTCCCTCATCAAATGTCTTTCTCGTCTGGATTTGTGTTTGGTGTGTCTTCTTGGAGGTGTTCCGCTGCCGACTCCCACTCCGCTGTCGCTGTTGCCCGCTTGGCTGTCGTTCACTTCGCTGCTTCTGCCCAGGTCGCGAAGGTAGGATTCGAGAAGGTAGTTGGTGCCGTGCTTCTCCATTCTGCTCTTGTGGGTTTGGTCTTCTAGTTGGTCGATGACTTTTTCTTGTTCCCTGCAAAAAAACGTGGGACTTTATTCACTGATTGATGGATTTGCTAAGAGGAGGATCAATATGGAGGAAGGCAAAACAGATGAATTTGTCACCCAATGAATTTAGGCCCATCTTTGGAGATTTATTTCCAACCACATAGCCTCTAAACTTCTGCCAGTATTGATAATGCAGGGTGCTTACGCAACTTTTATAATTAATTGCATTCAGGCAAATTGACATTCGTGACATGGGACTGTGATTATTTAACTTTACTGAGTATCCATTTTATGAGCAAAACTATCCCGTACCTCAACTTATCAAGCTGCTGGTGTATGGTCCTGCTCTGATGCTGTATCACGGAGACCAGCTTCGCGGCGGGGTCTTCTGTCGTGGTCTGCGGGGGCGGCGTGACCGCCCTCACTCCTCGCCTCCGCCGCCTCCTGGCCCCTCGACTGCCGCCGTCACTGTCCCTACCGGAATCGTCTTCACCGCCGCTGGATACTCTTCGAAGTGAGAGACGAACCTGGTGAGATCGATGAGATGGTTCATGGCTGCAGTTAAACTCTTGTATTCAATAGGACAACCAGTTTTGATAGAGACGATTGGCGATCTCGCTCGATATCTATGGAGGGAGATTCGACGATGAGCGACATCTCGCGAGACATTAGTCCCTCAGTAGATACGTGAATACCAGAAGCGTACGTGATGTACGTCATCAATTCACCAGCAGTGCTTTCAACAGAGGTCAAAAGTTCCTGGACACAACTATCAAATCTAATCTCATGCACGCAAAATAAAATATATTTTTCGTAGAATCATCATCATCATCGTCATCAGCCTGAAGACGTCCACTGCTGAACATGGCTTAACTTAGTCCCTTAGACCGCCACACCGAACGACAATTTGCCACATGCATCCATCGGTTGCCTGCGACTTTTTTGATGTCGTCGATTTCGTAGAATTAGAACTTATAATTAGACATAATGTATCAATACTTGAGTCAGCCGCACCCTAAATTCACGTTGTAATCTCGATGCGAGGTGATTACTGGGAGCATCAAGTGTCATAGCTGTCTCCTCGGCTTCTAGACTTTGCATCTCCTAGATCGCGATGTGGTTACCTCATGCCTCGCGTCACCCCAAGCCGCCAGGACATGCAACACCGGAACGTCTGGAGGTAGGGGTCGCTCCACACCTCTCCACCGTTCCGCAAGCACCCACTCGCTGGGATCGCTTAGACCTCCAGCTGTCAAGGAAGGCAGAATAGTGTTTGCAGTGGACTGTTGCAAAATTCGAAAGATATAATATAAAACTCTTACCGTCTCACCACAAAAGCTCAGACTAGAGTTAACCGATGATTCTAAAATTTCGTTCTGCAAAATGGACGTTTAACACTCGCTTTTTCTAACCAATAACAAATTCACAAGGGAAATAGATAATTAGAAATGCCAGGAGTGAGTAAGAAAACGCGAGTGAAGACGTCGATTTTGAGGAACATAATTTTAGGAACATCTGTTGAACTCTAGTTTAAACGTTTGTTATAAGACGGTTCCAGATTACGAGTTTCATGGTAATTGTAGCTTGTATCTCGATTGTCTGGGTAGGTAGGTACTAATAGATCTCCCTAAGGGATGGCACTCAAGATGAACTAGAATAATTAGGATATTATTAATTACTTTTAATATTATTTACAAGTAGGTACACTATATTAGTAGGAGTGTAATTGTGGATTGGATGGGGGTATAATATGTTTAATAGACCTAAACAAAGGTGCTTACAATGTCCATCCATTCGTTGTAAACACGTATAATGTAGGTAAGTCTAGAATAGGTCCTAACTGACTGAGTTATTGCTGGAAAACTCCAAAAGGTTTGCTAACTGATTTTCCGTTTGAGGAGTAGCGAGCAGATAGACACTAGGTGCTCAAGGATTCAATCTCTAACGACTTATTCCAAACAGACCTGACCAGGCTGAAACCAGTATTTTTATATAATAGGTAGGTATACCTACGCGTTGGACAACTATCTCGCCTGATGCAAGCGAAGATGCGGTCTACGATAGTGCTCAGTTACCTAGAAGTAACCTATTCGCTCGCAGCAGGTTATAACTATCGGGGAACAGAGACTGGCAAGGAGAACTCTATAGCAATACGCACAATAAGTTGCAGCAATTTCTTTGTGGACGAAGTTGTCCTTAGTTACCTTCAGGGGCGTCTTGCAAAGCCCTCACGATGTCAGCACAGGTGGTGTGAGGGCGGACGCCTCGCACCCACAGCTTCTGGCCCCTCGCGATCACCCCCACTTCCTCGTCGCTGTAGTCTGATGATGAAGCTTCCATTGTCACCTGGAAGATCATCAATGTGGATATTAGGTTTCCGACAGGGAACTACTTAGTTCAAAAGTATTTATATTAGGGCTAGACTAAATGTAGGTACCCTGTCTATACGAAACTATATATTATGTATAATATATAATAATCATAATATGTATTAGTATAATTATAGAGTACCTATACCAAATCCTTGAATTATGTTTATGTACAATTCATTGTCGAGTAGTGAACCAAGGTGACAATATTATAGATAGAACGTATAAACGTTCGGTAGGTAGACAGATATGCCAGTCACAATAATAGATAACTTTCATGAGTAGGTTGTATGTATACCTACATACCTACAGCGCGGCTGCGTATCACCACTTACTCTGTTCGGCAATCTCGAGATGTGCCCAAACATAGTGTTTTGGCACGTCGCGTTATTGCATCATTTGATTTATTTATAATTATATAGTTAATATAATTTGCCTTTTTAACACAGTTAAATAATACTGGCGTGCCCCCCATTACCCGCCGTCTGTGATTATTCCACTCTCCCCTATGATATGCAGGTTTGCGCCTACTTATATACCATTAAGTAGGTACGTATGCCATTAATAGTAGCTATAGTATATTATTTGCACTATTTAATGAGCCTACAATTATTTATATGTGACACGTAAACCGGCTTTACGAAATAAATGATTATTTATGATTATCGGTAGAGATATCATTGGCATAACCAATATAACAATGGAGACGAAATGGTAACCTTTAGACATCTTCAAAATAAGTATATATATAATAATAATTATATAAACCTATTAATATGAGTAGGTAAGTAAAGACAAAATCTCGATCGCGTTTCATAGAATGGAGGCTACACGCCTCGGGCAGATTCGAGCAGGTACCTAACCCAAACCTCGCTGCTGATTCATGTTATCAACCAGAAGCTCAGAATTGATCACCTACCAATTATACCCAACTTCTGTTATTGCAGTCGAATATAATATAATGTAGGTAGGTAAAGTCGCTATAATTTTGGTGCAAGTACCTACCTACCTAGCTTTTAAAAGTATGATTCAGTTGCTCACGCCCTATGAATATCTAAAGATAGTGTATATATTATATATATATAAATTATAATTCCAGAACGAAGCGTGTTAGTAGAAGTATTAAAAATTAATGGGTTATTCCCAGAGTACCTACATAACAGTAGTTTTGGTACCTAACTAATAACTACTTAAGTAACCTATTGTTAGCACTTCACAAAACCATTTAGGTATGAGGTATTGCAGGAACATTTAGTATGGCATAACATCAGAACCTTCTCGTGCTTCGGAGGCCGTGTTAAACCTTCGTTATCGATTAGATCCTAATTTGAACCAATATTACTGCAGATAATTTTATCTAAGTACCAACATCCCTGAAACAAGGGGATCAGGGATACTGGCCGTGCAAAAAGAAAACAATTGCCGTCGCTCCAAGGCATGAGGCTAATTGAGGTCGCGTGTGGTAGTTAACTATACTTATTTAATATTATACTTGACACTAGCTAAATGATAGCAATCGTTAAGTCGTATCAGAGGCCTTGGCCTGACAAATCATAACAACAAAAAGCGCCCCACGTGATTGATGATTCGGAATATAGGTAGGTAGGTATAGGTACCTATAGTAATAGCCAGGTATTCGCCTAATTTAAAACCAATCTGTTGTACAATAGCGTGTGCGTCCACCCTAACCCTATACGAAACGATCAGGAAAACCCGTAAAAACTAAAACCCGTAAAGACTCCGCGATAAAACGGACGGCAAACTTCCCCAGACTTGCATAAGTTTGCACAATTTGGGGTTGGACCGCGCCTGGCACGTATAGGGGGTGGTTATTTCCAGAAAATATTGGTTTAAACCGGTAAGGGATGGTATAGACGGATGAGGAACAATCTGGCAGTTTTACTTTACTTGCCTAGTTGAAACTTTTCAATGGACCTGACCTTTTCTGTTTGTTTAAAGTCTATGGACCGGTGGTAAGCTACATAACTTTTCCACACTTTACTAACGTAAGCAGATTAACTTTCTTGAGTTGTTTCAACATTTTGTCTCGGTTTGCTCATATAAGTCGAATTATTTTCAGGTAGGTACAATTAATAAGAAATTAGTTGTAAAACCACGAAAATACGTAAATATTAGGTACTATGGAAAACTTTGAAGTATAATTTGAAAACATGTTTTTATATTATTTTTGTTCATGCCAATCTAGGAGTTACCTATATAAATGGTAGATAATCATAAATAGAGCCACGGATAGCTAAAGTTACTTACTGAAAATCAACATTCCCAAACGGACCTAACTGTCGCACTTAACTGAATTCAGCCTAAAGTTCCATCTAGATAAAGCACAAATGCGCCCATTTTTAAAGTTCAAATTCGTGTCGATTCTCCTAATAATTGCTAACCAACATGCCTCACCAGTTATTAAAATAACGAACACAAAATCACGAATAGCGTGCGCGGCGGCGGCGATCTAAATCTATAAAATCCAGGGGTAAACATTTTTATTTTAGCTAAGTATACTATACTAGTGGAGACTGGATCAAGTGGAAAACGACGCGGTCAACTAACAAGTGAGCTAGTTAAAAAACCGGCCAAGTGTGAGTCTGTCTCGCGGACGTAGGGTTCCGTACCATTATCTAGAAAAACGGCAAAAAATACGTTTTGTATTTTATTCTGTAATTTAGTATTAAAATTTGTTGTTATAGCGGCAACAGAAATATACATACTGTAAAAATTTCAACTTTCTAACTTTGACTGTTGATGAGATACAGTCTGGTGACAGACGGACAGGGTGATAGACAAACAGACGGTCAGCGAAGTCTTAGTAATAGGGTCCCGTTTTACCCTTTGGGTATGGGACCCTAAAACGGTACAGACAGACCAAGGCGTTGGCGGTGATCGTCCTAGCATGTCTGGTCACCATGCTGGCCCAGTGTGGGTTGGTGAAAGACACGCTTACAATAATTCTTGCACTTGCCAGCGACTTCGTCCGCGCAGACAACATTTTGTCGCGAAGTATCCTATGCCTTTCTCATGTATCGCGGAGAATCCTATCTCCAATCTGTCTCTATAACATAATTCATTGTAATTGGTTCAGCCGTTTATCCGTGAAAACGGAACAATCAAAGCTGCACTCACATAGTATGGAAGTTCTTGAATTTTGAAAGACATTGACGCCTAGATGCCAGTTCAATCACGACACTTTATAATGGTATGCCATCATTGTCACCACTTAAATTTTTCGTTCATTACGCCACCACCACCACATTGTTAGTTATTTGCGACAGGGGGGACTAGGTATAATTTGAGTGGTGTTCGTGACTCGATGCCATTAGGCATTTCCGTCTACCCGCGCCCTATGTTCACCTTTCGCCCCGTTCACCCCCTGTTTCACCCCATTCACCCCGGCATTAGGGGTGGCGCCGCGCCTCGGATGTTTGGGTGTTACGTAAGTGTTGTCGTTATGGGGAAATCCAGGGTTATTTTGAATAGTGGGTATGGAAGTTTGATTTGACGGTTGAAAGAGGTGTATTGCGACATGACACACGGGTAGACGGCGATGTAGACAGAGTGACTAATAGACAGGCAGACGAGTGGCTAATAGACAGGTAGACAAGAGTGACTAATAGACAGGTAGGTACTGTAAAAGCAAAGGTTCCACTAGCTATGGGCGCGATTCCAAAAACAGCTTCGTTCGCTTCGTTTAAAGTACATTCAGTGCACTAAATTGTGACAGTACTAAGAAGTGGACAGTGCGAGGAAGTAAACACTAGGAGCTGGAAACATAGCCTTTTTTATTTGACTTTTTGTTTCTACAGTAATGCGACATTATTCTTACATAATAAATCGGGGACGAAGCGCGGTACCGAAACGTTAGCGCATAGAGATCTATGTTTAGCAGCAGATTAATAAAAGCTGATGATCTTAATGAATGTCACACTATATCAATACGGGGCCAATAGTAAATGACGGCAATCTTTACTTTGATAGCAGATAAACAAATTATTTAAACGGACTAAGTAAACCGTCGAATTAAAACCGGCCACAAGACGATTTTGTTTGTTTGTCCAAACAAGCAGTGCCGCGTGTCACAGCTCGGCAAGCTGCCCGACGTCCTCTGACGTGACTTAACGATTGCTATCATTTAGCTAGTGTCAAGTATAATATTAAATAAGTATAGTTAACTACCACACGCGACCTCAATTAGCCTCAAGCCTTGGAGCGACGGCGATTGTTTTCTTTTTGCACGGCCAGTATCCCTGATCCCCTTGTTTCAGGGATGTTGGTACTTAGATAAAATTATCTGCAGTAATATTGGTTCAAATTAGGATCAGCTGTAATTACTGTGTAGCCAGGTGGTGGGAGATAGAGTAGTATATCCACTTCAGTCGGTTGGTTTGTACCGGTGCGGTGCCTACAGCGAGGCTAGGGTTGGATAGTGTCGATAATGGTGCTATCGATATTATTCATCGTGACCATAGTAAGATTTTGTATTAGATATTTCCATTAAAAATTGCAGATTTTTTATACGGATAAATTTTAGATTCGTTAAGCTTACTACGTAGTTAGCTAGCAACTATGACAAAAATGTAGGCACTGAAATAGAGGTATAAGAGTAAAGTTTTTCAGTCGCAGAGAAAAAGAAAGAGAGAGAGAGGGAGACAGTTAGATAGCCAAACTAAAAGGAAATAATTTACTGAACTTACTATTTACTCTTGAAGACTGAAACGTGGTTATATATTGTATCAAGGCCGGTCCTGATCAATCATATTCTAATATCAAGTCAAACGATATCATCCATATTGCTGGATGCTGGTGGTCCAATAGCTTGACTTATACAAGAAAATATTTAAAAAAATATCAGATTTCAGACAAAAGCTATCGATATAATGACTCAGTAGTGTCCTATCACTAAACCGGTAACAGGCAAATTATCAGTAGCATGCGTAATAACAGGAGCGACGCCGCGGCCGGCACGCAAGGACGTGCAGAATTACCCTGGACACACGGACGTAGCGAGGGGAGAGCTAGCTGCTAGAAGGGTTAGTTACCCTACGGCTAAATGGGGTAACTATAATATGGTTAACGGAGCTATTCAGTAATAAACAGTGGGTATTTGGGCTCATTTTCATCAGATTAAAATACCAAATACTTGTGTGTACCTGCCTATTTATTTGTTGCAAGCTTATTTTTTGGACATTTCTTAAATTGAACAGTTGAAATTATGAAATTTTAAATGTCCGAAAAAAGAAGCTTGTAAAAAATGTGGTAAAAACAGGCCAACAAAACCCACTCTTTTTCTTGCTGCGTTTTGTAATGTTTTCCTTGTAGTGTGTAGAAATTTAGAACGTAGGTAAGTACCTACAGAAGTTCATTAAACAATTCGCCCGTGTATTTCGAAACAAAATAATGAACACTCCTTGTAAAACAAAGAAATGTAGGCTTATAATCTACATGAGCACACGGTAGGGTAAAGGTTTAAAAATAATCTCACATCCGTTCTGAATACAGAATTATTAGAGCATAATGCTATGTAGGTACATGATTCGACAATTGAAGGGATAGAGAAAGTATCGCAAATTTACCCAGGAAAACCAGGTGTTTTCTTAAATCTCAAATCTTATCCATTTCCGAATAGAGAAATTACACTTTTGAACAAGACCCAGCGCATTTCTCGGAATCAGCTTAACTAAATTGCATATTAAGTTCGGCACGAGCCAAATTACTCGAACCATTAACTTGCTTCTAAGAAAACGGATCGATTTAGAATCTAACGACTTAAAAGGTTGCAATCTTGATTTTTGCAAAACCATTTTACCAGCATCGTTAAGTTTTTAATACGCCGTTTAAATCACTTCATAAAAAGCTTTTGCTTGGATCGCTCGCGTCGACTTAATTTCCTTTATTTGATTCTATTCTTATTTTATATTTAAAGTAATTTGGAGTGTCTGTAATAATTTTCACCGTCCAAAAGCCGTTCATTAGTTTGTTATTTGTATTCAATGGACATAAATCTCAATTTCCCAATAAAATCACCTAAAAGTCAATATAAGTCAAGTCATTATAACGTTACTAGCTTGTAATGGTTAATCTTATCTTATCTTACTAATATTATAAAGCCGAAAGTTTGTGAGTGTGTGTGTATGTGTGTATGTTTGTTACCTCTTCACGCTCAAACGGCTGGACCGATTTCGATAAAATTTGGTATAGGGGTAGATTGGACCTATGAGACGGACATAGGCTATCTTTTGTCTCAAAAAATAATTTCGAAGGGGATGAAATAGGGGTTGAAAGTTTGTATGGGGAATCCATAATTCCTCAAGTTAGGGATCTGAAAATTCTTATTTAGGCTTTTGGTAAGATATAAATAAATACGGGTTTCAGCTTTTTTGCAAAATCATTCCTAAAGGGGGAAAAACAAGGGGGGTTGAAATTATGAGGCATTCTTTAGATGCACCCCCAACGGACCACAATAAACGGCTGAACGGATCGTTATTTAAAGGGGGAGAGTGCGATGGGAGGAGAGGGGGGAGAGTGCGGGGGAGGGGAGGGGGAGAGTGGGGGGAAAGGAGGATTAGATGGTAGAGTGGGGGAGAAGAGGGTAGAGTGGGGAGAAAGACGGAGAGAGCGGGAAGAAAGAGGGGAGGGTGGGGGAGAAAGAGGGGAGAGCGGGGAGAAAGAGAGGGGAGAGCGGGGAGAAAGAGTGGAGAGGGGGGAGAAAGAGGGGAGAGTGGCGGGAGAAAGAGAGGAGTGGGGTGAGAAAAGGGGAGAGTGGGGGGGAGAAAGAGGGGAGAGTGGGGGAGAAAGTGGGCAGAGTGGGGAGCAAGAGAGGGGAGAGCTGGGAGAAAGAGGGGAGAGTGGAGGAAGAAAGAGCGAGGAGAGCGGGGAGAAAGAGGGGAGAGTGGGGGAGAAAGAGGGGAGAGTGGGTAGAAAGAGGGAGAGTGGGTAGAAAGAGGGAGAGTGGGGGGAGAAAGAGGGTAGAGTGGAGGGAGAAAGAGGGTAGAGTTAGGGGAGAAAGAGGGTAGAGTGGGGGGAGAAAGAGGGTAGAGTGGGGGGAGAAAGAGGGTAGAGTGGGGGGAGAAAGAGGGGAGAGTGGGAGACAAACAAGGTAGTGTGGGGGGAGAAAGAGTGGAAAGTGGTGGAGAAAGAGGGGAGAGTGGGGGTGAAGGAGGGGAGAGAGGGGGGAAATAGGGGAGCAGGAGAAGAGGGGAGAGTGGGGGGAAATAGGGGAGAGTGGGGGAAAATAGGGGAGAGTGGGGGGAAATAGGGGAGAGTGGGGGGAGATAATTTGGTTCACAGATAGGTTCACGGATAGGTTCACGGATATCTTCCAACGATAGATATAGATAGATAGGTTATCTTCAAAGTCATCATCATAATCATCGCAGTTTTCCATCAATTTGATAAAACACCCAATGTGCGTAAAATTTCGTTTGTAGATAGGTTATCCCGCAACTTACGACTTAGGCTTTAATTTATCATCATCATCGTCACCGGTGCAATAAAAACTGTGAAAAACTACCCCATTGGCTTGAAATTTGGTATTTTGATAACTTATACACCAACTTACACAATACACAGTGGGCTAAACTGTGAAATAGTACCTTAATTTGCATGAAATGTTGTATGCAGATAGTTTAGAGACACAATATAGGCTACAAGTCATCATCATCATCACTGTTTTCCTGTCCATCAGTGCAATAATAACTGTGAAAAACGACCTAACTTCAGTATTTTCTCTGACACAATGTTACAAGTCCTATCTAATAGCCACCGCCCTGTAGGTTTTATAATGTGAAACGCGGGTGAAACCGCGGGGCGCAGCTAGTACATATAATAATACTATACATTATATTTTCAACAATTACTTAGTATGGATATTTCGTTTGATCATTTCATTGTAACGTTATCAAGGTGTTAAATTCCGGCACTGAATTAATAAACTTGATAAATTAATAACAAAATAATCAAATGTGCGTGGAGAATGTTCTCGAGCCCGTACGTATATTTGTAAAAAAAATACTTTGTGTTTTATCGCTACAAAATTGCCTTAGATTTTCTTGTCGGTTCATATCCCTACCTATTGGTTCAAAATATGTAGTGGTAGAGTCAGTTAACTTTTAAAATCACTCTCTTGACCCCATGTTCATAAAATATCGACTTTGACTTTGAATTCTCCTAACCTCATTCTTCCATTCTTCTAACCTCACGATTGTTACTCGTCACTCACAAATCAGCCCCAAACATCGACATCTAACTTCCATTACCTTATCGTCATTACACAACAACAATGGTTAAGTGCTCACGTGACAATGAAAATGACATCAGGAACTCACACGATTGTCTTAAAATCTCCCATCCGTCTAGCTCATAACAAAAAGTCACTAAACGAGTACTTTTCGATGAAATAGCAACCATCGATACGTCGTTTCACTTCCTTATTCTTGTCTGCGTTTATTTGTAGTGACAGTGACATTCATTTGATTCGTTTGATAATACGAAAATATTTGTTCACTTTTTAAATTAATTTTTTTTCTCAAACTTTTATTAGTTTGGGAGTTAATACAGGTGGATCATTAATCATGAAGAGTTCGTTAGCGTACATGAATATGGGCAAATTACTTATAAGCCCACAAAACGTGTCATTTCGCATTTTTTCCAAAACTCCCAGGAAGTTTCAGTAAAGCATCCACCACTTAACTGAATCATGACTTTGACTGCAACTTGCCTTCTTGACTAAGTTAAACGACATAATATAAATATGCGAAAATTACTAACCTTTTATCTTTTAGGATTCCGTACCCATAGGGTTAAAACAGGACCCTACTACTAAGACTCCGCTGTCCGTCCTACTGTCTATCTGTCCGTCTGTCACCAGTCATGAACCGTGAGAATTAGACAATTGAAAAATTTCACAGATGTTGCATGTAATACTAAAAAAACAGAATAATATAAATAGGTATTTAAGGGGAATTCCATACAACAATCATTATTTTCTGCTGTTTTTATAGATAATGTTACGGAACCCTACGTGCGCGAGTTCGACTCTCACTTGCCCGGTTTATACGAGTAAAGCACACATCGCCACATCTCAACAGCGAGCTTAACCAAACACTCCCGAGTGTACAAAACCTCGCTAACAACCGTTATGCGGCGTGATCTATTACATATGGATTATAAGAGCATAACCGATGATTACGAATAGTACACGCAGACAATGTGGGTAACTGAACGGTATGGGAACGATGTTGATTTGTTAGTTTGAAACGTTGAGTGGAATTTTAAGTTTTATATCTTACTTATGTACTAGCAGACACGGCCACGCGTTGCTGTGGCTAAGATTTTTGTTATTGCGACTATTTATTGAGAAGTAAGCTATCCTATCTTTCAAGTTAGATCAAACTGCATACGGTGTGCAAATTTGTTAAAAATCGGTTAAGCAGTTTAGGAGTCCATCGCGGACAAACAACGTGACTCGTAATTTATATATATTAAGATAAATAATATTGTTGCTGCATCCCGTAAACCGTGTATTAATTTGACTTGACCGTTATTCGAAGCTTATTTGATTGAGATAGGCACTGCGTTTCCCGCCTTATATCTTCCTTCTCTTTCTATCATATAGCTCTGTCTCTGTCTAGTACGTCACTTCCACTTGGCAGTGGTGGGGGATCACGTGCTGTGAGCTCCGCCATTTTAAATGTTCATTGGCGTCTTGTTTCCCGCCGTGTTCGGACGTACCGACACTGACTACAAGACTGTTCTATGTTAACGGTTAAATTTCAAAAATCCAACAGTTTTCTTTTTTCTGCAACTTATTAAGTAAAGTTAACGAAATAGTCAAGTTACTAAAATGGACGAATCTAATAACAATAAAACCGATAACACGGTTCGTAAAGTGCTTCCAGGTCCATCATCAGAGCCTAAACGACGAGCTCTGTCAAGCAGCAGCTCGAGTTCTAGCAGCGATAGCTCAAGTAGCAGTTCGTCGTCTAGTACAAAGCGAGGCCGCCGTAAAAGGAGAAGAGGCGGCAAACGGAAACGTCGCGCCTCTCGTAAGGTGCATAAGCTTTCAAAGGAATTACGCAGCATTCGTGACCAGATTTCTGGACGACCTGGCAAATGTCACGTGAGTAACAACTTTGATAATGATACTATTTCACTGATGGATAATGATGCTTTATCCGGTGCCAGTGAAAGTTTTTACGAACAGTTACCTGATGACGAATCTGTAAATATACCACGTGGCAACGAATTTACATTCTCCTTGGAAACGAAATTGACGGAACCTGCAATTCCGAAGACTTCACATGCATGTTTGAAATTGCTAAGCGAGCTTCAGCACTTGGGTAAAAGTAACTGGAATGAAATAAGATATTCAGATACCCAGAAATCCTATAACCACTCTCCAGGGTTTACAGACCTTGAAATGAACGACGAAGTCAAGGCGTATGACTCGCCTCGTCACCTCATTCACGCTGATAAAACTTTTGCAGCGTTGACTATGTGTGTGCTTCAACAGAAAGAGTTTTTGCAAAGAACCCTTCAAGATCTATTGTCATGGGCAAAGGATAAGGACTCTATAAATTATGAGGAATTGTACCCGAAAGTTAACAACCTTTTTTCTACAGGAGATTTTCACAAATGCTCCTCAGATTTATTGCAGATTATTTGTGGACATCGTGCCGAAATAATCCAAATGCGAAGAGATTGTGTCACAAAGCATGCGAAGGATCCTTTGATAAAGACAAATCTTAAGAAGATTCCGCCAACATCTACGAATCTATTCGATGCAGAGGGCTTCACTGCATTAGTCGAGAAAGCCGGCGGTGTAAGAAAATGTTTTTGGCCAATACAAAAACCAAATACTGGTTCTGCCTCGCAGGTGGTAACCAATAAAAGGTCTCGTGGCCCCTCGCAGGGGTCCACGTCATACATAAAGCCCTCGCAGGGTCTTAATCATGGAACTCATGGGTCCCATTACAATAATTGTGCACATAGACGTTGCACTTATAATCACCCACCTCCGCAAGGTGGCAGCAACGCACATAACCCACCTCCGCAGGGTGGCTGTAATGCACATGGCTATACACAGCTAAATAATTCGGTCGCACCGAATAATCACAATTCCTTTCGAGGAGGTGTTTCTCAGCCCAATACGAGGCAACAAAATCAGACAAGGTATGGACAAAAACGTACATCCTTCCCATCTCAACAAAACAAGGACAATAAACGACGAAGATATTGACTCAGTGCCGTTCAGAGCGGGTCGTCTGGCAGAATTTCGAAATCAATGGGAACAAATGGATGCACCGGATTACATTTTAAAAATAATAACAGGGTATCGGATACCTTTTTGCCAAAAGCCACCGCTTGTTCATCCGAGAGCTGTCAGAAACATTTTAAATATCCCCGACTCTGCCAAAATGACGTCAGTCATAAACAAGATGAAGGAACAGGGTGTTCTAGAACGAGCAGTGATTTCGCCAAGCTTCCTGTCGTCGATGTTTCTGGTTGCCAAAAACGACGGTTCGTGCCGTCCGATTTTCAACTTGAAGGCACTGAACAGTTTTATCATAACAGATCGATTCAAGCTGATAAATGTGTATCGCATTCCCGATTTCCTGCAATCGATGGACTGGCTTTGCAAAATCGATCTTTCTCAAGCGTACTTTCATCTTCCCGTGGCTCGCAGCCACAGAAGATTTCTGCGCCTAATATATCACAAAGAATTGCTAGAAATGACCTGCTTGCCTTTTGGCCTAAGTACAGCTCCCAAAACCTTTGCTGCGCTCACAAATTGGCTAGCTCAGAGAATCAGGCAAAGAGGTATAAGGATAATTGTGTATCTCGACGACTTTTTGGTCGCTCATCACGACGAACACAAGCTCCAGGATCATGTCAGCATTGTAATCGAGACTCTGGAAACCTTGGGTTGGCTGATCAACTACAAGAAATCGATTCTCACGCCATCAAAAAGTATGGTGTTCCTGGGAATTCACTGGGATCCCTGGAGGAATCTCAAAAGCCTCCCGGAAGAAAAGATTCCTGCACTGTTGGCCAAAATAGATCAAATGCTGGAGACGCGACGTACAAGGCTCAGAGAGCTCCAGAGTCTTGTTGGCCTCCTCAACTTTGCCAGTTTTGCAGTACCGAAAGGCAGACTAAATTTTCGAGCGCTATTGAATTTCCTAAATCAAATTCTGAAATCAGAACGCACGACATTTCATATCATCTCCCCTGCCGCTACAGACAACCTGATATGGTGGCGACAGAATTGTATGAACCCATCGTCTGTGCATATACCGCCTCCGTCCCATTTTCTCACCACAGACGCATCGGATATCGGGTGGGGAGCTCGGTTGAACGATCACTCTCTCTCAGGTCGGTGGTCAGAAGTCGAGAAGGATCTTCACTGCAATCAAAAAGAAATGCTAGCAATCCTAAAAGTCTTTCAAGATCACTGTCAGCTCCTGAGAAACAATACAGTGTTGATTCAGAGCGACAACAAATCGGTAATAGCATACCTTCGCCACGAGGGCGGAACCAAATCGTCTCCTCTCCTGGAGTTGACGTGCCAAGTCTTCCAAATTATGGAGGATTACCGTATTCATCTGAACGCTTTTCACATACCGGGAATTTACAACGTACATGCCGACCACTTGTCGAGACTGCGTGTAACTCCAGAGTGGCACCTCTCTCAGCAGGGCACGACGAAAGTTTTCTCCAAGTGGGGAATACCCTTCATCGATCTGTTTGCATCCAGCCAAGCACATGTAGTGACAAATTACGTGTCCCTAGATCAGGCCGACGAACAAGCACTCTTTCACGATGCATTTTCACAGATATGGAATTACAACCTAGCGTGGATATTCCCTCCACCATTTCTGATTCCCAAGGTCCTGAGCCATCTCAACCAGGCCCAAGGAACGTACTTGCTAGTAGTACCGCGATGGGAGCGAGTATTTTGGCGCCCGGATATCAAGCTGCGCGCCCTAGCACCCCCTTTCACTCTCTATCACCTGGACAAAGTTCTAGTCGACACGTCGACAGGACTTCCACCACCGAACGTCCACGACATGACCCTGGAAGTGTGGAAATGTGGGGGTGGTCGGATACATTAACGGGTTGGGACAGTAGTCAGCTGAAACTCCTGGAGGAATCATGGCGTCCTTCAACACGAAAAGTATATAGCGTGGCTTGGAAGAGGTGGCTTGGCTGGTGCGAGTCACACAAAGTTAGTACCTCAAAGCCGCAAGCGAGTGATGTGGCAAGATTTTTATCTGATCTCTATCTTATTTATAAGCTGTCATACAGCTCAATCTTACTGCACAAATCGGTAGTCTCGACCCTGTGCAACCCAGATATGTCCGGCCAACTAAGTTCCCATATTCTAGTTAAACATGTTTTAAAATCAATAGCATTACGTAAGCCACTAACCCAAACCAAGTCTCCAGTTTGGAACATAGACGATCTAGCCAGTCATCTAGAGAATTACCGCATCGATAAGAATCATATTTTTCAAGTGCAGAGGCATACAGCTGTTCTTCTGCTTCTTTGCTCCGGAAGAAGAATTCACGATTTAACTCTACTTACAGTTGATTCAAATAGTTGTATTGCTCAAAATAATACAGTAGTCTTCTGGCCTGCGTTCGGATCAAAAACTGATTCTTCCAATTATAGACAGTCGGGTTGGAAATTAATTGCAAATAGAAACTGCGAACAATTAGACCCAGTTTTCTGGGTAAAACAAACAATGTCACTTCTAAAGGATCGTAGAAATGCTACTAACAGCAGTAATTTGTTTGTAAATATCAGGGGTGATCCTAAACCTGCATCGAGAACGCTCATAGCAGGTTGGATAAAATCTGTACTGGTAGACGCTGGCATAAAGACGTCTCCAGGTACAATAAGGTCAGCCGTAGCCTCCAAAAATTGGCTTGATAACTACCCTATGGAAGAAATTCTTGCAAGGGGTAATTGGCGGTCCCAAAATACTTTCAACAAGTTCTATAAGCGCGAGGTTAAGCCCGCTTGTAGCCAACCCTCTATTACTGCACTATTTAATCCTGTTGATTAATACATTATATACGAGTGAAAAATGTACTCGTACCTATCAAGAATTGTATGTTTGAATAATTATATTTTTGTTGCAACCAGTTCTCACGAGTCTTATTAAACCCACCAAAGTACCATACAAGTACTTTTGCCAGATAGCTACTTATTTAGCCCTGATACAAAATTTATTCCACGTTCACATTGGCGTCTCTCTCTCTGTTACTTCCACCAGGCGATAACAAACACGTCTCAATCAAATAAGCTTCGAATAACGGTCAAGTCAAATTAATAGCAGCGTTTTACCTACCAATAAAACGCATATTAATTTACTTACCTTATTCGAAGCTTATAGACCATCCCTGCCTGGTAGATAATTAAGACTCAATGAACATTTAAAATGGCGGAGCTCACAGCACGTGATCCCCCACCACTGCCAAGTGGAAGTGACGTACTAGACAGAGACAGAGCTATATGATAGAAAGAGAAGGAAGATATAAGGCGGGAAACGCAGTGCCTATCTCAATCAAATAAGCTTCGAATAAGGTAAGTAAATTAATATGCGTTTTATTGGTAGGTAAAACGCTGCTATTAGATAGTAACTTTCACAAAATTATTTCGGGTTACCCACATAGACACGCGCGGGTCCAATTGGTGAAACTCTAAATAGGTATATCCTTTTTTATTTTGTTTTATCTGGACATGATAAAGTTTAATGTGTGCCCAGATAGTGAGTGAATATTTAAATAAATGCGGTAACTAGGTACTGTTATGTTTTAGCCGGCTGGACATACTGTTATTCTGATCTTTATTGTAAGGCATTTAAGAAAAATTACCACTACGAGTATAATAATGTACTGTATCTGTATATACACTATACAGTATACAGCTAATTACACAACTTTTGATTTTAATGGTAGAAACTTTAAGGATATAAACTAGTTTGATACTGGCATTAAATAAATAAATTAATAATTTACCATTACAAATTATTTTAAATCAATAAGTAGGTGCATACTACGAATACGCAATTAATAACACTGATATAAAAATGTAATGGGCAGGATGTACATAAATAATTATAATGACAGACAAATTATTATTATTATTATTATTTTTTACCTATTAATAGGAGCAATGTAGTTTTGAGAAACATCTCGGTAAGTGAGCTCCCGTTCCCTGCACTAGTGTTAGCTGTGTTACAGGGCACGGGACCTTCCCCAATACAAGGTGCGGTACTAGGTTTTTGTGCACATTCCAAACGGCAATAGTCCTAAGATATTTTTATAATACGTATTAATCTTACTTATGTAATAATCACCTCATAATAACTCATTATGTACATTAAAAAAAAATGAAAATAAGCGAAAATTATTATAGCACGATTTAGTCAACTTCTTCTCGTTTCTTTTCAATTCTTCTTCAGTCTTATCCGATGTAAGCGACCGCGCTGAGCTGAGGCATCAGGAAATTCACGGGTATACGAAAGAACTCCTGTGAATTCTCCCAGTGCCAAGGCTCAGCGTAGTCTCGTCTTCTTTGGTCTTCATTCTTCTCTTTTCTTTTCTCTTCTTTGCAGTACTGATTGATACAACTAATACTCGTAATATCAGAAGTCATGCCATTTTACTAGTCTAAAAAATCCAGTACAGTAGAGCTAGAATCAGAATATTTTTCAGAATCACAATCAATATATTTTTTATTTTATACCTACCTTAATTGTGTATATGAGTAGTTATTAATGACTATACAGTTAAAGTTCCAACAATTTCCCCATTTAGGGCGTACAATAATGAACTTTAGATTCTTTTTCTGTTGTTCATCGGCATCCTCTTGTGTCAGACTATGCTAGGCCGCACAACGGCTCTGACGTGACTTAACGACTGATATTCAACGAACAACCGGGACCTGTCAGACTTACGGGTTTTACGGATACTCTGAAGCATATAACTGCTTGAATTTTAAGCCACTAACTTAACCCATGCAAGCTTGAGCCGCTAGAAACGTTACTTAGGTGATCGAAGCTTAGGCAACTTAGTTCTTGTGTTGTCAAAACCGTTGCTTACAGATCTAACTCAACCAGTAGTACCAACTCCAGCAACCTTAATGCCATCAAAATAAAATGCCTTAACTAAAATGTGAACCGGACAAAATACAACAATGCATCCAATAAAAAAAACTATCCGTAACCAACCGCAAAAAGCGGATGAGTGCGACACTTTCGGCACTTAGTTACGGTAAGCCGGCTTTCCGCAAATTTCCTGTTTCTACCGCTTTTTACCGTTTTATAGCTCAACTTAGGTACAAGCTAAATTATGATGTCATCGTGCAAGATTATAAGCGAGACTCTTGTTGTGTTTCCTGCTGAGATTCCGAATGTGATGTTCTCAATAAGTATCTTTAAATATCTGTTTGAATGGTGGCAGCGAAGCAGTAACATAATGTTGTAGTTGTTGTTTGGCGATTATGTAGACTAACCCCCAGTTTCTGAAACGTCAGTCAACGTTGACAACAGATTAATTCAATTGCCATCCTTGTCATTTGTTTAGTGTCAGATAGAGACAACGATAGTTTTAATCTACTGTCAACGCTAACAAACGTTCTAGAAACCGGGGGTTAGTGCCAGCCTAATGACACCGGGTAAAAAATCTCGACCAAGTATACATAATGCCCTAAGTAGGTACAGTGCAGATTTCCTTCGCTTCATGCGTCAGAAGGCACGAGAAGACGTCAGTCGTGGTTGTTATTGATTGCAGTCGTTAAGTCACGTCAGGAAGCCATGGGCCCGATCAACTGTGGCACAAGAGGCACTACCACATTCGACAAACAAACATCTAAGTTATAAACCCGGTCCGCTAAACAAAAAGGACTTGTAAATCAACTGATTTAATTTGACGTTAATAACCTAAGACAATCTCATTTATATTAAAATTTATGTGAGAAACACATAAATTATTTTAAAACTGTGTCCAGTTAGCTACTGTAGTATACATATTTAAAAATTGAGCTCGCAAAAACGGAGCCCGTCGTTTTAAAACTTGGCTGTAAAAAAGTAATTACTACACTATTAATAAGTAGGCTAGTAATATTACTGTTAAAGGCAATAGTAGGAAGTAACTTATTCTGTGATTCTGATCTTTCAAAAGCGAGAGATATTTGCGTCTGATGATAATAGATCCTTAACTTTAAGGGCAAGTAAATATCTACATAGTTAGGTACATATTAATTGCTCCGTTACTCACTACACGTAGTTAAGAATGACAGCCTTTGCATTTTCTTTAAGTAGTAGGTACCTATTTTTCTTTGAAATATATTTCCTTTGTCATGCCTTTCCTCCGTATTACCATACTAAGTAATTTAGCATTAGCATTTTCTCTAATCACTATGCCTTTGTATCGTTTCCTTCGTTTAACTATTCCTGGCTATCAGGCAATGATAACATATTAACGAGCCGGTTTTCAATCTAAAACCCTGTCTCTGTGGAATAAAGTCTAAAATCACGTTCTACTACGACTAGATCGATTAATTTTCTGAGTTCTCAAGCAAAAGTGAACTCTTTCGGCTTGCTATAAGGTTGAAAATTGTTTGGTAAATTCGTGTTGTTATATAGGTTGCCATGGCGACGAGTGTATTTAAAATAGTATTGAAAGCGCGATGTCTTTGTATATAAATCCATTTGACGCTTGAAATGTTTGTCCGCTTCGCCTCCTATGTCATTTTGTTCTTTTGTGGTAGTTTGTCATTAGGAAAATTAAAATAATATTATGTCGGTATTGATCAAATGGATGGACGTACAATAACGTTTTAATAACGGGAAATCGAATTTACTAAGTAATTGAAGTAATATTTTTATCATGATTATGTTACGTTAATTGCTTTTATTGAATAGTAGGAGCCCCAGCAGTTATATTAAAGGATTATTAAACGAGTACCCTATATTATATTATGTTAATTGGACTTGTTAAAACATTATCGTTCTTACCACAAAAGATTTAAACAATAGTTGAACAGAATAGTCTAAATGTTTTCTCCAAAAACCGAGGTCTAACCCTCGCTTTTTCTAACTAAACAACAAATTCACAAGTAAAATAATAAGGAATGCCAGGACTGAGTAAGAAAACGCGAGTGATAGATGTCGATTTAGTC
This sequence comes from Hylaea fasciaria, assembly GCA_905147375.1. NCBI lineage: Eukaryota > Metazoa > Arthropoda > Insecta > Lepidoptera > Geometridae > Hylaea > Hylaea fasciaria. The sequence continues at coordinate 7,018,519 of LR990211.1, read as the reverse complement.
GAACGAAATTTTAGAAACTCCTGTTTAACTCTGTTCTAAACTTTTGTGGTGAGACGGTTTAGATCACATGTATATATAACACCTTAAATCATAACTAGCCTTAATAACAACCCCTTTGAAGAAAGATAAAATTAGGTACGGTACTCTATTCCACAAAAATCAAGTTGTGGCGTGAATAACATAAATCACGAACACTCCTTACGTTTCACCACCAGGGTGGGGGAAACAACTAAAGGGTGGGTCGTTTTTATGAGGGTAAAGTAGGTCATTTGACCCCCACTACCCCACCACCCCACTGTTGATGCTGTTACATTTTATTAAGACTTTGTTTTGATTGATTGCGTCAGTGCAGAAAACTATTATTTAAACGGAATAATTGACCTGGGTACCAAGTGCGTAATAACTGTGTAGATTGAAGATGTACCATTAGTAGGTACTGTATGGTGAACTTTTTTTAGAATACTCAAGGTCGTATCGTGCTAAAAGTTACTGATCTCGCGATCGTGTCGTCTCGCGCTATTTAAAAGTACGGGAATTTTCAAAAAATTCGTAGAAAAGTGTTACTGTATGATTTTGTCTTGTCAAAGAAACATACGTTTAATTTACTTTCCGCCGTCTTCTATGGAGAAACCATTGATCAGTAATCATCACCATGTGACACTCATTTTATGTTAAAACTTGGAACATGATTTGACACTGTAAAAAATTAGAAACCTGCTTTACATACGAGAGATACTTAACTCATATACAATGAATAATGTGCGTGATATTTTGTAAGTATATGAATGATTTTTTGTCGATTTCAACGGCACGGGCCTTGCCTGCCCCAGTCTAACCAACCATCTACAAACAAATCTAGATAAAAAAAGAAAAAAAGCGATATTCGGATGGGTTAAAATACCAACAAACCACAGAGTAAAAAACCCACAATGTGCAGATTAATTAGCAAGGATAACTGGTGATTAAGTTTTTGTTCAACCACAATACTGTTACTTTTTCCCAAGCTCTACACCGTTAATAATTCCCTCGTTCCCTGGTGCTAATAGAATCAAATTACTCACAGCCACTCTCAGCCATGGTTGGGGATTGCTATCAGACAGTCTTAGCGATAGGGGAAGTGGCTATAAATAGCTTATAATGGGGCCTGGCACCATGTCGCCACAATATACAGTGTGTAGCTGAATTGTGAGTTGTGAGTGCTGACTTTCAGTCTTCAGGGCTCAGGATTTTAAGTCTGCTAAGTTACCAAAACGCTCCATTTTGATAGTTTTTGTATAATCTGTTAAAATCGGTCACTTTGACAGCGGAGACGTTACATGTTGCAACATTAACCCCCAGTTTCTGAAACGTCAGTCAACGTTGACAACAGATTAATTCTATTGCCATCCTTGTCATTTGTTTATAGTCAGATAGAGGCAACGATAGTTTTAATCTACTGTCAAAGCCAACAAACGTTCCAGAAACCGGGGGTAAACTGCTAAACGAAAAGACTAGCACCATTCTAATTATTCCTATAATCGACTTCTATCACAACCTATGTAAATTCTCATAAAAAGCTATCAATAAAATGAAAAATGTATTTTATTTATACTTAACGTAAGTATTCACATTTCGTATTATGTTTATAATTATTTCATACTTGCCGCTTTGCATTAGCATCAATACGGGGTGGGTCAGCAAAATAATCGATAGCGCAAGCACGCGACCGCATTGCAGTGGCATTACCTATAATAATGACTCAAACAGTTTATTATTGAATGATCAAACGAACTTACCTAAAGTGAAGTTCGATCTTAATTATCTTGACTTCGTCGAAGAGATTTATACTGACCATGTAGTAGCCCTGCTACGCGTGAACCTACTCGCACACAGTATTTAGAGCTGTCAGAAGGAAAGAACAAAACCTGCTTGCCCCTCCCTCCAACACGGTTGGCCAGCCGGCCGCTATCGCCAAGCTAGCCTCATTCTTTTCAGAGTGGACAGCAACATTGATTTAAATATAATATAATGGGTAAGAAGTATAGGGTAGGGCGGGACCTTAAATCTCTTCGACGAAGTCAAGATAATTAAGATCGAACTTCACTTTAGGTAAGTTCGTTTGATCATTCAATTATCTTGCCTTCGTCTCCGAGATTTATACTGACCATGTAGATGTTCAGAGTGATTTAATTCAATGTTGTAAGTTTAGACGTAATATTATGTGCCTTACGGAAATAAAAAAGTTTATTATATTCAAAATTAATATATTTTTTTCCCTTAGATATTATTTAATACCATGGTAACTACAAATAGTATATGTAACATTAATTTTCCATGTATCAAAACATGTTATTAATAACTAATAAGTAACTTTTTACAATAAATTATTGAACAGATTAGAATGACAATCAATAATAGGCCGATTATAAAAATTTGCAAATACTGCTGACTGGCCAGACCAGCCAGCAGTTTTCCTAATGGCATCGACACTCATACCGGCTCGTGAAGCGGCTGAGGTTGAAGCATGGCGTGTGCTGTGCGCGCCAAATAAAGTAGTGTCGATACCACTATCTCCTAGCGTTTGCTTGAGCCAGCGCCCGATGGTCTGGGAAGAAGCCGATCTATAAGGCTTTTTATAAGTTAAAATTAATTTGTCTTCAGTAGATGGTCTGTAAGACGCAGTTACTGACATATAAGTTTTTACGACACTAGCTGGACAAATACTAGGCCTTTGAGTGAAAAATGGCAAATCAATAACTGGTTGGGCTCGTCCTATACCAGATGTCTTAATCAAATCTTTGATTGGAATTACTATTCTATCATTGCTTATCTTAATATTAGATATTTTAATTAAAGACAACGTTTGCGTTCTTTGTGCAGAAGCCAGAGCCAGTAACATCACCAGCTTTTTACTTAAGACGCTAATTTCCATTGCATCATTTGGGTAAAATCCTGCCAAGTAATCCAAAACTATACTAGGATTCCATGTGATTGTATATTTAGGAAAAGTTGGTTTTAATTTAAATATGCCTTTAAAAAATCTTTTCACAGAATCATTTTGGCCAATGTTGTTATTTGAAATTAGAGATAAAGCAGACCTATGATTATTTAAGGTACCGTATGACGATCCTGAGTTAAAACACTCCGAAAGAAAATCTAATATAGAATGTGATTCCACATTATACAAATCAATATGTTTCCTATTACAATACCCCCACCATAGTTTGTAACTGGATGAGTATTGGGATTTTGTATTTTCCGTAATAGAAGAGAGCATTATGCTAAGGGCTGATTCTGGAATGCCTTTCCTCTTAAAACCTTCCCTGATAACATAGTCGCTGCCAGGGTAAGCTGACAGTGCAGGGGATGTGTTGACCTGAAAGGCGAAGATAGAAGATATTTACTTGGTGGGAAATATATAATTCTGCTAATGCAAAGGGATTTGAAAAGTGGATACCATGCCTGAGATGGCCAATGTGGAACCACTATTATCCCAGTTGCATCATCAGTAACTATTTTGTTCAGCGTTTTCAAAATCAAGGCAAACGGCGGAAAGGCGTAGAAAAAATAGGAGGTCCATTCTATAGTGAAAGCGTCAATGTTGTAAGCGTATGGATCTCTTTTCCATGAAATGTATTTAGTACATTTTGCATTTAGTCGTGATGCGAAAAGATCAATATCGGGTTGACCAAGACATTTTATAATTTTTGTATAAGCTTTATCATTCAATTCCCATTCTGTATCGAGATTTAGTTTTCTAGACTCACTATCGGCTTCGAAATTTAGACTAGACCTGATGTATGACGCGTAGATGAATATTTCACGCTCTTCACACCATTTCCATATCATATTGGCAACATGGTTCAAGTGCGGAAATTGTATACCACCCATTCTATTAATATACGATATGGCTGTAGTATTGTCAACGCGTAAAAGTATGTCACATTTTCTTTTGCCACCAGCAAACGAAATTAGACCAAAGTAAACAGCGAGCAGTTCCAGATAATTTATATGATGACTTCGCTCCGTGAAGCTCCACTGACCACCAGTTCTCTCACCACCAGAGGCAGCGCCCCAACCTGTAGTTGAGGCGTCAGTAAATATTTCTTGCACATATTTATGCAGTTCTATTGAATTGGTGGCAGACGAGATGTTATTTTTCCACCACAATAAGTCAACATGTAAACTAACTGGGACTGTCATTACTTTGTCGTAGTCACTGTGGTTATTTAGTAACGCCAAATATTTAGCTCTTTCGAATGATTTGGTATGCAGCCACCCATATTTGATGGCAGGACAAGCCGCAGTCAGGGTGCCAAGAAAGCTTGCAAATTGTCTAATTCGAATAACTTTTGAACTTAGTAAAGCATTTGAACGCTGCATAATATTATTTCTTTTAGAATCGGGTAGTTGCAAACACATTGATTCAGAATTTAAGACAAACCCTAAAAAAGTGCAGATTGTTTTGGGTTCCAAGGAACATTTTTTATAATTTATAACAAACCCTAAATCGGTTAAGCATTCCAAGGTTCGATTTACATTTTCTAAACAATCTGATTTTAAAGTACCCACACAAAGAATGTCGTCAAGGAATCTTACTGATTTGAAGCCACAAGATCTTAAATATGAAACGGCCGGTTGTAATATTTTAGTGAATATATACGGTGCTGAACAAAGTCCAAAAGGTAATGCCGTAAATTCATAGAGATTATTTTTAAAATAAAATCGCAAATACTTTCTATAAGGCACAATAATAGGCAAAGAAAGATATGCTTCCTTAAGGTCGATGGTAGCCATATGACAACCATGCGTCACGAGCCGAGTTGCCGTTCTAATATCTTCCATCTTAAAATGTTCAGTATTAATGAATTTATTAAGTTTCTTCAGATTCAAAATAAATCTAGCACTTCCATCACTTTTTGCTACCAGGAAGATGTCAGATACGAATTGACCAGGCTCCGGTGTACATTTATTTATAGCATTTATATTTAATAGATGCGCGAGTTCCGCCCCGATAGCTGAGGATTCAGAATCTGAAAAGGACCTTTTTGGGTAGTCCTCCGGGCGCTGTCTCGGAATAGTGCTAAACGGGATAGAGTAGCCCGATATAGTGCTAAGTATAAATACATCGCTAGTTATCAATTTCCAAGCATGTAAGAAATGCCGCAAGTTACCAGCGCGAAGTACCTGCGTATCTATTGCCGGGGTGGGTAGGCGGGAGTCGGGCGTGGTGCCGGCGGCGCTGCCGGTGGCGGGCGTCGCTGCGGGGGTGGTGGCGGTGGCCCGCGGCGGTAGAACGGCGCCTGAGGAGGCGGCGGTGGCGGGGGCGCCCGGCGCCGATTCGGGTACGGTGTTCTCTGCCCACCGATCCGGCTCGTGTAAGGTTGGCTGCTCCGTTGCTGACGGGCACGAGACGATGGGCCTTTCCAGTTTAACGTCGATGTGGACGCGGTCGGCGTCGACGCTTGTATGAGTTGTCCGGTTTTCTTTATTCCTCTAGAGTTTTTGACTAGATCTCCCAATTTTTCACCAAACAGAAAACAATCTCTTTTCCTGTCTTTAAAAGAGTCTATTAAGGTCTTATCGATAAGAGGAATGAGCAGAGAACGCCGGGTTTCCGTTTCAGCATAGTGGCTGTCAGCCATCAACTTGGCGGCATCGTTTAAAATGCGTATGACGTCAGATACATTTGCATCTTTTTTCAAAAGAGTGGTCATTGCCTTACCTAACGCGGAAAGAGCTCTTCCAATCTGCTGTTGCTTTGTAAGAATTGTATTATCCCTATTTCGGCAAGTGTCTGTCAGCATAGCGCCAATTTCCGGGTTCAGAGTTGGTGGCTTGATGGAAGGAACGTTTTTAGGAAATAAGTATTTCTTGGTCAGTTCATCTTTAGCTTCTTTCTTTAAACCGTTTAAAAGAATTTGCTGGAAATGTTTAGCAATATCCCCATGGGTATTTTCACCCCACTCGACAACTTCCGCCTCAAAGTCGCCAAGGGCCCGTAATAGTTCTGGATCAACGTTTTCAGTTTCGGAACTTACAAGTTCATCAGCGCAAGAAACTGGAACCGCTTCAGTAGGTAGTGTAGGTACATCTGCCGCGGATTCTAAGTTGGTATTATCCATAGCGACGACGGTGGAAGCTATGTTAGCGTAGATGTCACTCGCGTAATCGACGTCATTTTGCGACAACTGATCAGATTGCAGGTGGTCTGGAAAATATATATTATACATATTTATAAAGCTTAAGCGACCAAATAAGATTTTTGCGGTTGGGCAAACATTGCGCATAGTCAACTTGTACAAACAAGTAATAAAGTAGCTACGGGTCAATATCTCGTATTAACTCTGAGCAGAAAATTGCTATTGGCTAATATCTCGTATTAGCTCGAAGCGAAAAATTTGCAGAAAATAATAAAATGCATAATCGTAGCGGCAGTCAGCAAATTATAGAATTACCTTCAAAATTTGCACCATTTTCATCATCGCTTGAATAGATGATCCGTCTGCTTCGCTTCTTTTGTAACTTAGATTCGTATTTTTGCAACTTCCTTCTCCACCTTTCTTCCTCCGACTCGTCACTCTTGCGTTTAGGCATTTAGAAAAAAGAAACTGACGACGGTCCCTAGTTTTGTACTATGTGCGAACGCCGCGCGCGCACGGACAGGAATGAGGCTAGCTTGGCGATAGCGGCCGGCTGGCCAACCGTGTTGGAGGGAGGGGCAAGCAGGTTTTGTTCTTTCCTTCTGACAGCTCTAAATACTGTGTGCGAGTAGGTTCACGCGTAGCAGGGCTACTACATGGTCAGTATAAATCTCGGAGACGAAGGCAAGATAATTTATTCTACAGAGGTATGAGACAGCCAGTTCGTTCACCGAATGGGAAGGGCAATGCCTGCCTATAACAGTTGCAGTGCCAGCATTGAGCACTCCGCGATATTGAGGGTCCCTAACTGTCCAGGAATTTCGATGCCCTTTAACCGGAACGCAGTAGTTTGCACACTATACCGATTGGGGGATGAATATCTGGTACAGGTTACTTCCCCAGTCGGACTTGACAAGTGTGCTGACATTGAGTGAAGAGTGAGTGATGGAGTGACGTGTATGTTCATGTGTAGTGGTAGGCACCTTTATTATTTGAATGGATTGTTTTCTGAAAACGAAACCTTTTTGCAGTCCTAAAACTATCAGCAGGTTTAGGAGTGAAATAACATACGAGGAAAGGCTACATAACAAGGAAAACCAAAATGAAATGTGAAAGATGTAGGTGTATTAACATAAATATGTCACGTTCGTATTTCAAGTTGCATGTTTTAAATTAAACTAAATATGTTTTTATAAGTATACTAGCTGCGACCCGCGGTTTCACCCGCGTTTGGATAATATACGATATAAATCTTTATGAATTGTAGCCTATGTGTTATTCTGATATGTAAGCTATATTATTGTAAAGTTTCATTAAAATCCATTGAGTAGTTTTTACAAACTTTCGCGTTTATAATATTAGTAGGATTATTATGTAAGGGTATGTAAAAGGGTGTTAATTAATTGAAATAAATATAAATATCGTAGTTTAAAGAATATACATACACCTTCTCTGGAGAAAATGCAAACCCTTCGTTTACATTGTAACAATAAAGGACCCACGTAAATGTCACGTACTACTTAATTTTATGTAAAAACTTGAATTTATCTCGCAGCTCGGCCATTAACTCTACGTATATTATTATTTTGATTATTATGTACCGTGAATTGTACCGCCGATACAATTATGTAGGTATTAAAACCTACATAGGTACATTGCATTACTCACTAATGCGTTTAAAAATCGTATACAAAACTTTTAGCTAAATACGAGTAGTACCTACCTACCTATTTCTTCATACTAGCCCATATCCATACTAACATTATATATAAATGCTAAAGTAACTCTATCTGTTTATCAGTTTGTATGTTTGTTTGTTATCTTTTCACGGCTCAACCGGTTTCGATGAAGTTTGGTATACAGGTTGGACCTTAGAAACAGAATTAGAGAAAACGATTTTTTTACAACGAGAAACCATTATAAAGCAACTTCTTATTTATGTTGAATATTTGGTAATTAGTAAAGTGTTATTTTACATCTTGAATTCAATCCACACCACATTTTGGAGCAAAAATGTAAAAATAGTAATGGAATTCAGGCATTTTGACCTACTACTCTGCATTTGCCATCATCTGCTAGCAAGTAACATTTACTCGAATTGCATCCCGTTTCGCCTGAAGGTCACTTTTTGATGGCATCGCAGGTGATAACTGAAGTAACGTAACAAGCTACAAATATGTCGATGTAACTATTTAGTAATCTGTGGTTACGTTTAAAGACAGCTAAAATAAAATTATTAATTTTCAGACTTCAAAACAGTGCCACGATTGCGTAGCAATGAACATAGACTACTGCATTCTACATAATATAGGATAATATGATATGCGAGCGATTTCATGGCAGTTGCCATTTTTTTTGCGTTTGAATAGACTCCTTCAACGTCGCAAGATATTGGAGTATACACAGTAGGTACTGGGTGCAACATGAATGGACCTGAAATCGTTATGGACCGACATGACATCTAATCGTCAGGTGAACCAGCTCATCTCTAAAATTCAGTTGCATACACAAAATGCATACTTACATAATACTATAAGGTTTCTCAAATATAGATCTTCAATCGGTACAATAATTAGTTACTGCGACCATTATTTGAATATGTAAGGCAAAGCTGCGGGCGCAAACATATTGAACATTTAAATATTTGATTGCACAGAACATAAAACACGCTCTGACAGAACAAAACCTCATAAATTTAGTATTACTATTACGAACATGTGAAAAAACTACAGTCCACAGTCTTACTCGACAATCAAGATTAATGCTGTTGCGTTTACTTAATTTTAACACATCCTGCTCTCAATGAACTAGTGTTGTCTGACAGGCGATTTGAAAAGACGTTAAATAATATCGATAGGCGAAAATAATGTACATTATAATGATATAATAGATACACGTACATAGGTAATGTACATTAGATATAATCGACCTTATCATAATCAAACAACTTTTCTTATGGCCTACATTTTGTAGTGTAACCGCGAGAAGCGCTTATTTAGAAAACACTTATACAATCAAACACAATAAAATCACAGCTATTAGTTTAAATTCGTTCTTATTTCAGTATTTTTCAACGCAGTCGATGAACCAACCCTATATTGTAATATTTATCATGAGCAGTTATAATAAAAGTGTAGTGATGTTTCAGCGGCAAATTTTCATTACGAGTTTAATTTTATTGGTAAAAAAACATCAGATATTAGCATTGGCTTTCTGTTATATTCACACCAATTTCACTACAAACATCGGATTCCCAACATTCTTATTAACATTTAATACTGAATGTCTTATTAAGGTACAAATGAAGCCCAATTAGACTGAATGGAAAAGATTATAAAAAACGAAATTAAAAGGCTAAAGTTGTTGTTTTGAGTAAAAATACGGTAGGTCGTTTAGTTTACGAGGTAGCGAGATTTCGATCGCATTTACCTGAATCCCAATATTTTGCATACAAGACATCGGCACAAATAAGTATTATCTGAATTGAGTGAACTTTTACTTCAAGAATACCAGTTTTAAATCTTGGAACCATTTTATATACGTGCCTTCTATTATTTTATGTATTTTAGTAATTAGAATTAATGTTACAGTAGGTAATAAGAACGTAGACATTTGTGAGATTAGCGACAGGTAGATAGTTATGAAGTTTATCTAACGAAAGAGAAGCTTCATTTTTGTCTGTTATTCAAAATTCTTACGGTTATCATTTTTTTCGAGTGCGTTCTATTTTTTTCGATTAGAAATCATAGAATTGTAAATTATATAGAAGATACCTAATACCTACGTTAAAATACAAACACACACTAATTGCCCAGGCTGCCTCGGGCTTATCGACAGAAACTCTATTTTATCGATTTAATTATGTAAATCGTTCCCATCCCTACCGCCGCCGTCAAGGTAACGTTTCAATCAGATATTAAGTTACTGCTTTCATTACGTTACCGCTACCACCCGCTACCGTTAGCGATCGAATGCAATCATGTAAGTACAAGGAAGATATCCGCATCCTGCATCCTGCGAAATGGCCTAGTTCCAGTTCATGTTTAAATTTTCTTAGTAGGTATAGATTTCGATTAAAATCGATAATTACTAATTAACTTACTAATTACTCTACTAACTTGTAGAGGGCTTGGATGAAGTAATAATAATTGTTGTAATACTTAGCAATCTATTGAAGCGTTCGCACCTTATGATAACGAATTTAAAAAAAAAACTGTGTGCGTGTAACCTTTACGCGCGATTGAAGTAAAACTAAAAAAGGTTACATTGAGAAGTACCTATTACTTAAAAAAAATATCGTAGCCTGTAGGAGTTTTCCTGTACCGTGATACCGTTTATAGACATATCATTTTAAAACAAAATTCGATGTATCACATAAATATTTCTTCCGGATGGGAATCGAACCCACGGCACCAAGCGCAGCAGTCAGATTGCTCAGCCACTACGCCAAACGTGCCATCAATATAAACGAATCATGACATGAAACATAATTATTCTCTTATAAGGAAGTCACTAATTTATATGGCTCTTACCACAAAAAATTAAACAAGATTTGAATTGATGTGTCTAAATATTTTCTCCACGATTCGACGTCTAACCATAGCTTTTTCTAACTCAATAACAAATTCACCAGTAAAATAATTAGGAATGTCAGGATTGAGTAAGAAAATTGTTATGTGAGTAAGAAAATGAGTAGTTTCTGTCTAAAAATAGCCGAGTCGATAGTTTAGATAATGTAAGCTTTCTGTAAAATTAGTTTATATCAAATAAATAAATAAGAATAAAATCACGAAACACAAGTATACCAATTCGTTGAAAAATATGTAAGGACCTACTTAACCCTATAGCTGGGCGTAAATTTATGGGTTTTTTTATGGGTTGACACATTTATTTCAAGTTTTTTAAAATAAATCTCCTTTTTATTGGTTCCACATTACGGCAGTAAATTTTTTTGTAATGGCCTTGTTTAACACGGTATACGTCATTAAAATTAAATTCAAATTCAAATTAAAAATAATATACCCGTTTTTGCTGTTTTCATTGGAAATCAATGATATTTTCGTATTATTTTGAGGCATGATACATACTCCAATTATGATGAAAGAGAAATTATTTCATAAAATACATGCTACATTTTTTTTATAATAGTGTTTCGAAGGAAATAAAAACGTAAAAAATGTGACTGTCATCAAACAATGTCCTACCTACTTGTATAGTTTTATTTTTATCTTAGCAGCTGTACAAGGCTGTGGATAGATCAATTACAGACACAACATTATTTATAGAAACAAGACATACGTCTTATACAAATTTATATAAGTAGAAACAAGACATACGTCTTATACAATCCGGTCGGTGTTATATTATTATTTATCTGTGACAATTATATCGCTCGTAGGGAATTATCGTTTGTAAAAGATTTACACCAATTTTATATGTAAACGAAATAGTATGTAGTTACAAATAAAAAAAATTGGTTTGTTTTCTTAATTACATTTTTATTTATCATGTAAAAGATTAATTAATTCATTAAAACAAGACGATGGTGCGCGCGTTGAATTCTTTTGTTCCCGAGAATATAAAGGGAAAGAACTCACTCAAAGATACCAATGTAATCTCAGTGTATAAGTTTCAAAATGACTGGATTTATTCCAGTTGTCCCCTTTGGGGGTTAATAGGAAAAAATCCAGCTAACCCCACGAGGGGGGCGGGTTGACGGGGATAAATAGGAACAAATCCGAGTTTAGAGTTGCGGCAAATCTGGACACTAATGCTATGGTGTGTAGGTGTGGCGTTTACCATCAAGAGAACGACCAGCATGCCCCAGACCAGCGAACCACTAGCGTCAAAAAATAACCAGTGTCAAAAGCGGTCTTACCACAAAATATTTAAACAAGAGTTTAACAGATGAGTCTAAATATTTTCTCCACAAATCGACTTTTAACCCTCGCTTTTTCTAACTCAATAACAAATGTACACGCAAAATAATTAGGAATGCCAGGATTGAGTAAGAAAACGCGAGTGTTAGACGTCGATTTTGTTGAACGAAATTTTAGAAACATTTCTTTAACTCTGGTGTAAACTTTTGTGGTGAGACGGAGTCAACCTTACTTTTTATTTATAATTGATATAGGTACCTTAGTTGCTCTGTCACTCTTTGCCACTAATTGCAACGGTATTTCAAAACTCCACCGCAAATTGGCATTAAAGACACAATTATTCTCTAATTAGCAGGTAAATTACACTGGATGTCTGGGTAATTGCCTTTCATTGATACGTGCCTTAGCCTGCGTAGTCTTACCCTAGTGGGCAGAATCCTTATAATAGTCACTTAATAAGGCACATACAGGGTGCTAAATGTACATAGGTTTTTGGTTTATGCCAATAATCCCTTCGAAATTGTCCCCAGTGGGGGGGATTATGACACTATCCAATAGATTATACCTTTTTATAAAAAATACATTGTCAAACTTTACAAAAATATCGTTATATTGGACAAAAATTTGGGGACATTGCATTAGCATTTCAATAATAATATCTTTCCTGCTGTTTGTACATATATTATCTTGCAACAAAGTTGCAAACATTTTTTAAAAACTTGTTAGACAGCAGTTAGTTCATGAGATCAGCGCTAATTTGAGCCTTCAAAAGGGTTTGCAACCATGATCACGAACAAATAAATTTTGAATAACTATTTTTACCCGTGCTGCGAGTTCGATTCTCATCAGGACTGTTCAACAGAGTTCGTGTAAAAGCCCCCCATGAAACACCATCTCTATAAATGTACATTTCAACACATTGTCTAATTTCTCATTGTCATGCGTATAAATTTATATAAATTTTAAATTTTCTGCTTTCCTTTCCTGACCACTTTTCCAATTAAGTGGCGAAAGATATCAATTAAAAATTACTCACCTTAGCCACAGCTGGTTAGATAGAGTCCATTTTCGGTTGCTCTTCAAAGAGTGATCTGTAAACAATAAAAAACAACACTATTAGTAAAAAGCCGTGACGGGCCGACCGATGAGATTCCAGATAAAAATAATATACGGGGTACATAGACCTATACATAGACGAACAGTTACATTCCACAGAAAAGGGGTTCCAGATAGAAATAAAATATTAACAGCAGGGTTCCAAATAAAAACCCCTTATTATCTGGGTCAATGAACACCGCCACACATGAACGAACCCATAAAAACCTTGACACCTGTGCCAGTACGCCACCGTTCACTCAGATAAAACGATATCAATAAATATTTGCACTGATAGGTACTTTATACCTCGTACATTATTCAAGATATCGCCTTGATTGAATCATTAGAGCGTATATCGGCATTCGGCGTACATTATTAAGGGGTTTGATTTTTTTATGCTCAAAGGCTTTCTGTCCTAATGACCGATTTGCATTACGGTATGTAGGTATAAATTAACAGAAGATATGACAACAACTCTTTATTACACTTTAAGATATACGACTAAAATATGTCTAAGAAAAATAAACATAGATATAACATGCCGTCTTACCACAAAAGATTTCAACCAGAGTTGAACAGATGAGTCTTCACAAATCGACGAGTAACCCTCGCTTTTTCTATCTCAATAACAAATTCACAAGTAAAATAATTAGAAATGCCAGGATTGAGTAAGAAAACGCGAGTGATTGACATCGATTTTGTGGAACACAATTTTAGTAACGTCTGTTTAACTCTGGTCTAATCTTTAATGGTAAGACGGATGGATTTTAAAAAACTTTTGGGTACGTGTGGGTGCCCGCGTTGGGCATTGGAGGCAGTCATGCCAATTGCATGCAAATTTTGGTGCAATTATAGCCATTATGTGGCCGCAGCGTAAAGAGTAAAGACCCATTACCAGTTGGCATCCAGCATGCCGTTGGCATTGCCTCGTCTGTCATAGACCTAAAACGCAGGTGGTATGGCGCAATATCCTCGATGGCATTGCCGCAGCCCTTGGCTCAGTAAGGGCATAACCTACATAACCTTAGTACAGATAGCAAAAAAAATTACTTAAGTTAAAAAACAATTTAATTACAATCTCTGCAAGACGGGAAATCGAACACTAAAGTTGGTCATTCAAGAATAATCGAGCTAGTTAGATCGATGGAATGAAATGGATATCAGAGCAGTTGGTGTAGGCCAGGGATGCACAGACCGCGGCCCGCGGGCCGCATGCGGCCCGCCGGTCGAATACTGGTGGCCCGCCGACAGCAAAAATAATACTCTCGTACATTCGAAAAATATTGAATTCTATCTTATCTTACTAATATTATAAAGCCGAAAGTTTATGTGTGTGTATGTGTGTATGTTTGTTAGAATACGTACAAAGAGTTGCGCATAAACGCTCTGAAATGTGCCAGCTTATTTGGTTCTACCTATATAATATGTGAACAAACCTTTTCAGTACTAAATAATGATAAAACAAAAAATCGAAACCGCCTTGCAAACGAAAGTTTGGAAGCAGTTTTACGTGTTGCTACAAGTATATTTGAGCCAAATATAAAAAAGATTGTAAGCACTATGCAGTGCCACGCTTCAAATTAACAAATCCTTTTTCAATTTTAATACATTATTATAAATTCTTTATTGTCTTTAATTACCTATACTTCTGGCAGCCCGCCATCAGTTCATAATTTGCCCGAGTGGCCCCTAGTCTTAATAAGTCTGTGCATCCCTGGTGTAGGCAAATGAGTACCAAGTGAATATGGTCAGGTGCAACTCTTACCACCAGACAATCGACGGGCTCGTCTCGCTACTAATAAAAAAACTGGAAGTACTTACTTACTTATTTTTTTCCTATCAGTACTGTTGCTATCAATGCGTAACTAACTAACCGTCTCGTGCAATCTGGAAATACTGCAATAACAGCTTAAACATTCTTTTTCTCTCGATTAAAACTAATTAATATCGCTTACGAAACTTTAACGTTAAAATAGGGCCGATAATCGAGATGGTGACACGCTCGTTACTCGATTATCGATTAATGATCGACTTGCAATCGGTTTGGTTGCGATACTAGTTGTTAATGATTTACGGTACAAAGAGAGGGATTAGTTTAAAACTTTTAATTGGTTAGCTTTTGGCGATTTGAAGACTTGCGATTTCACGCGTGTTTCTAAAGCATTCGATCTCTATTGTTTCATAGAACTACACGTAGGAGTTTTTGCGGGAATCCAAACGTAAGACGTTGTTGATTTTGTATTTTTTTTCTCAAGCAGATGTGTCTCTTACGACACATAGGTACCTAATATTGGTGGAACATTAATCATGGAATGTTCGTCACCGTGATGTTTAAACCGTTTCAACCCAAAAAGTGTCATTTCGCATATTTCCCAAACCTCCCAAACAGTTTCAGTAAAGCATTCAACTTTACTGAATCGTGACTTTGACTTTAAATTGACTTTACTATTTGACCACGACGATTGCTATAACGCCATTCCTATTTTGAAAATATCAAAGAGGTACTAGAAATATTTTTATACGTCTACATAAACCATGCCAAGCCAAAACAAAAAAAAATTGGTAGGTACGCGTTTATGCGGTTGCGTTAGAACTCGAAATCTCAACTAAGGCCTACTATTAGAGACTGAATTCTAAACAAAAATGTAATCTAGGTTAACGTTACAAATATTGCTACCCCATCGATTAAAAATGTTATCTGTAACTAATTAAACGCTGGTGACTTAAACGACAGATTTGCATTTGTTACACTGACCGATTTCGATTGAGCTTTCATCATAAATATAATACTGAACGTGGGAGGTCCGCTTACAGTGGACCTTTTAAATTATTTGACAGTATCAGGTCAAAGATTAAAGATAAAACGGACAATGATAGAGGCGACAAAATGGTAGGACGTTGATTTATAGTCCGTGTATTATAAAACTTAAGGACTATTATGCGACAAAACTTAATAGACCTGTGGTAATATTTGAACCGATTGGAATAGTAGAGTAGATAGTTACGACTGTCTACAAGAGAACAAAGTAAATGCTAGGTTAAAAAAGGTATATTTCTTCTTTCAAACACAATATACAACAGATTTGTATTTCCTAATTCAGGGTTCTCAAGAATTGGTATGGATTCATTGCATCTAGAAAACAACTGCCATCTTTTTATAATGTTAACATACACACACATACCGCCTTAAATTAAATTTTATGTCGATTACAAAATTTTTATAATTTAGCATACATTTGAAATATTGATGCACGATCTGCTATTAAAGGTTGAAATGATATAATTGGGTTAGTTTTAAATTGACTCTACCTACGGGACTGGGATAGGATATGCCGCTACAATAATTATGTTCATATGAAAGATATAGGTGCTTATTCACATAATATTTATTGTACTATTTAACATGTGTGCGTTGCTGACTGTACCTATATCAGTTAATTACATCCTAACAGCCTCAATTCAGATTAGACATAAAATATTTAGACATGCCATTATTTTCACTGGCCACTAGAACTACAAGTAGTTATTAAGAAAGTCGTAAAAAACAGGACAAACCTGTACGATATAAAAGCAAATAAATATATATATATATATATATATATACATATATATAAGGACAGTTTAAGGTTAGATTTTAAAACCCTTGACACCTTTTGAGTTTAGGTACACTCAGGGACAAAAGTAGCTGAATGTGTCCAAATTTTCATACCTTCAGTTCCATATTAAAATTGTAATTAACCGAAATATTTTCAGAAGCAAATGAAGGTATACAATAGTATACATTCTAAGATTATATAAAAACGTGTCCGAATCAAAGGTACAATAATGCTGTAAGTATATTAACATGTTTGGGGCTTAGCATGTTAAACACCTTCGGCAACATTGTAATTTGAACGTGAACACCAGTTAAGATAGTTTTATAAGGCTACCATTAGAACTATAAAAAGTAATTATATTATAATATCAAACGGGATATTGTGCCAAGCCCCACAGTTTCTGATATAAAACTAATATATTATGCTCCCAAATCTTTAAACTTACTTTTCCAGGGAGCAATTGGTATACCCTTTAAACAGTAACGGTCAAACCACAAAAGATTTAAACCACAGTTAAACAGATGAGTCTAAATATTTTCTCCACAAATCGACGTCTAACTCAATGACAAATTTACAAGGAAAATAATTAGGTATGCCAGGATTGAGTAAGTAAACGCGAGTGATAGACGTCACTTTTGTCGCATTTAAGAAACCTCTGTTTAACTCTGGTCTAAACTTTTGTGGTAAGACGGTAAATGTCCTAACAAAACCTGCACCAATCATAACTTTTCGTTTATAACGTAGCGATTATTTTTACAGCCAAGTGTACAAGCAAGGTGTAAATCAAAAAAGCAATAAAAAGCACGTGCGAGCGACCGACGACCCAAATAATAAATTTATCTTACGTTATTTATGTTTCGTTGTTAAATTATCCGTGTTACTACTTAAGTGACCAATAAAACAACTGTTATAGGAATGGATTCACAGAGTTGTGAAATGGTAGCTAATAGTTATGGAGAAATGGACGGCCGGCAGCTGAGGCTAAAATAAAAACGAGGCGGAGAACTTCGTCTTCGCGTTGCTTAATTATTATAACTTTACAGACAATTAAAAAGAAATACTTAACTATCACATTATGTATCGTAGATTTTGATCCCTAACCATAATAAGTAGGTACTTACTATTAAGTGACTGACAAAGAGCAAAAAAGTTGCTTTGAAAGTGAACAAATGCTCGACGGCTCGTTTGGCGTAGTGGCTGAGCAATCGGACTGCTGCGCTAGGGGTTGCGGGTTCGATTCCCGCCTGGGACAAATATTTGTGCGGTCCACAAATATTTGTTTCTGGTCTGAGTGTGATGTGTATGTGAAATTATATGTCTGTAAGCGGTGCGGTACCCACGATACAGGAGCAATCCTAGTGTGGGGCAACGTTTTATAAAAAAAAAAAAAATAATGTCACCTTAACAGTCGATAACTTCAGGTGGATTAAAAGAAAGAATTATCAGTTTATAATGAAGGCGTAACAGCACGAGTAACGATCAGTCTCTTACTTAAAATCTTGCACCACCTCTCGATAAAAAAAAATGGGTGCGTGTACTTATGTACGCGCGTGAGAAGTTATACTTCTTTAATATTTTAAAAATAAATTTAATAATAAATTCAAAAATCGAATTTAAGGTTGGTCATTTTTTAAATATTTTTATTGATTTCTTAATTTAATATTCACTTTTCATTTTTATCAAAAAGTTTTCATTAAATTTATTTAGTTATTTTTATAAATATTTATTATTTATTCAATCGTACCAACATGCGCGACTAATATCGAGGTTCAATTCCTATTTTGTTGGTAGCTTTTTTTTCGAGACTTAATGAGCGGTTAAGCAGACGGCTTCATACTGTTAATTTTGTGTCACAGGTGCGCGCGCATCTTAAAATTTCACTCTCATCATTTTTTCATAACGCGCCTAACTTCATACTGTTAATTTTGAGTCACAGGTGCGCGCGCATCTTAAAATTTCACTCTCATCATTTTTTCATAACGCGCCTAACTTCATACTGTTAATTTTGTGTCACAGGTGCGCGCGCATCTTAAAATTTCACTCTCATCATTTTTTCATAACGCGCCTAAAGAAGTATAACTTCAAAAATAATTAAATCTACTGCCTAATTAATTTCATTGTCGCGTGAAACAACGCGTAACCTTATAACAATCAACCCTACGTTAGGGGACACCCTAAAGGGGACACCAACCCCAAAAGGGCGGCACTAAAAAGTCGTAACAATAAGGTTACGAGTTGCGACCGACACAAAACGTAACACACGACGCAATCGCAGCAATGACACCGGCCCTTAAGTTACGAAGTAACTCTTTAGTCTTCTCTGACATAATGATAGGTGAGGCACCAAACAAAATGGCGCGTGCACTAAGCATATATTTATTCAACTCATAATGTACATAGATGAGTTTGTATACGCACTAGAGGTATACGTTACACTTCACTGTGTGTGCTCAAACTATTTGCAGCATACAAACTTAACGGAAGAGCATTCTAAATCGAAGAAATAAAAGGTCATCTGGTAGTCTTCGAAGAAAATTTTGATTTGAGTAATGCATGAAATGTCGAAGTACTTTAACCTGTAAGTGCCTGTAGGTCGAAAGTTATCGTATCCTAGGGTAAGAGATCTGTCAACAATTGAGGCTGAAAATACGTTGTGAAACAAACTATTCATTGCGACAAATTGCGCCGAATTTTGTTAATGAAAACGACGACCAAAGCTGATATCTAAGTAAGTAAGTATATGCTTTGACGATAAGTTCAAAAAAGCATTTTGATATTGTATAACTGCTATCTTACCGTATTCCATTGTTACAGCGGAGGAGTTCTGCAAAAATAAGAAGGCATTAACATTTCGCTTATATGAACTGATTTACTAAGAAATTGATAAAAATCACTGCGAACATGATCGATTGGAAACCACATTTCGTTGGCTTGCAGCAAGAGCACCGACACCATTACCCAAATTAACCCACAATGAGTGTTGCACAATACCTAATAACTGGTGGTTGTACCAGCCATGGAATCCCTGACAAATCAGCAGACCTGGTGAAAGAAAAAACCCCAGCGACACCCATCCTCGACTGACAGTACCATCATTTCACCATAACTCTAGAAGCTTCACAGAAAATACGCTAATGCAGTACCTCGAAACACTGCCAGTAAAATCGATAGCCCGTGGAATCTCCGCAACAGCCAACCGTTGGAACTAAGATCACGCGACCCTGTGACGTCAAGTGACTAACGAAGGTCCGTACTTACATGGAGGATAGAAGCAGCAAAGCTTCACGGTCCCAGGGGAGTCGAACATCTTGACAGGTCTGGTTACCACCGCCGGCTCGACTGGAATGACTAGTGGGGCTTCACCAGCGGTATGACCATCCCATGGGGTCGTACCACCACCACGATTACCGTACCACCACGCATGCGCTCTAGCGGGTGGGGCAGAAAACTATTGATCCCGACCACCCCAGCTCCACGATGGCGCGATAAGGGCACTGTTCACAGGTAGACAAATTGCCATGGGGTGGCGATTCCACTGAAGCCAAGGTATTAATTATGTAGCATGCAGAATGATTGATAGGGACCGTCCTGATCGAAGGAAGGAATGAGTTTCAGAAAGCTTTTGTCGATGTTCCTTTCATTACTTCGAGTTAATGGGTTAGGAGCCGAATGGGCGGCTCCTTCCTCGGTAACAAAAGCTGATGGCTCCGCGTATCTTTAGTGGATTGGAAATGATGCCAAACAACGCGGGCTAGAAACTATAATGGTCTTATAAGTAGCCTCAATTGGAATCGATCGAGGCTGCACAATATTCTGAAGCTTTGATGCCGAGTGGCATAAAAAATGGTCTGGATATTGCAATTGCGCTGGTTTGCTTAAAAACCGTTTCAATAATGCAATTGCAATATTGAAACGTTTTTCAAAAAAATCGTTTCGTTTCGTTAACAAAATCCATTGCATTCGTAGAATTTTGTTTTTGCTTGTATCGTCAAAAGGTCCCGATTGGATTCACATACAATTACACACACCTTCACCTTTTCATCATCGGACAACAAGACGTACAGAAACACGACATCCGTATATGGCTGACATTCCTTCAATCTGCTTCAATCCATATGAATCAATTTGCATCCACATTGAGTATAATTAAACCGAAGGAATGGAACACGCTACCGGCGTCCTTGTTTCCCGCTTACTATAATCTGTTACAGTCTACCCACAAACGTTTAGACCAGAGTTAAACAGAGGTTTCTAAAATTCCGTTCGACAAAATCGACGTCTATCACTCGCGTTTTCATGCTCCATCCGTGCATACCTAATTGTTTTACTTGTGAATTTGTTATTGAGTTATAAAAAGTTAGGGTTAGACGTCGATTTGTGGAGATATTTAGACATTTGTTCAAGTCTGATTTAATACTTTCGTGGTAAAAAGTGGAGGATAAAATTAGGTCTTCTAGGTTGAGACAGCGAACAAGTACCTACCTATTTCCTATACGGCAACAACAAAATCTTTTTCTCGTTTCATTTTACTCGCTATGTTGACGCTCAGTTTAGCATAAAAACCAACAACAGCATTCAAGGTACACGAATTATTATTAATTAGCAACGTGCCTAGTAATTAGCATTGTACTATAATGGTAAACAATAATTAACCTTTACGTATCAAACTGTTTCATGAGAGATGAGAGATTATGCGGCCATTACCGCGTAGGTTGTAATTAAAATCAATTGTAGTATCACCTTTGGGTACGGGGGCTATTATTTTAAAATCTTGGAGTACTGTAGCTTAACAGTACTTGTGTTTATTCTTTGTTGGTAGCAAATAAATATTGTTTTGAAATGCTATAGCCATACCTTTGAGTCGGCTGCGAAAGACGAAAGGCGAGCGTAGTTTGTGCGCTTTGTGGTTCTATCCTTGTTGAACGTTCAACGTGGTTTTACGTGCGGTTCCCCATCGCTCCATGCATCGGTCTCGGTTGTTCGATTGCTAGCAGTCGTTAAGCCACGTCAGGCCCTCGGGCAGCCTGACAAACTTTCATACCAGAGGCCGCACTACTTAATACGACGACAACAACAACTGGTTTCTACATGTGGCGGCGTAATCATGCTACAAAAAGCTTCACCAAAAGGTAGAGAATCTCAAAAAGAAGAGAATAATGAATATTGGATAATTTGAAGTAGAGAATCTGAGTTCCGAGACTTCATCACGCCGCTTCTTTTGAACGATTAGGTGGCTCACCCAGTACGTTTTAAATAACCAAATCCTTATTACTCTAAAAACATCTGAACTTGTAAACGTCTTAATCGCAGTCTAGGCTAAATCTTGCACTACGATATTTCAACCAATAGCTCAACAAACAAAGGTGGCATCGAAGAAAACCTTGACAAATAATATACCATCTCCCGGGGCGGTAGGCCCTGTGGTATGATAAGCGCTTCATATATTCAGAACAAAGACATAGATGTCTCTCAATGTGTGAATGCAGTCCTAAAGCAGTGCTTGCATGCCTCAAATTGCCTGCCAAATGTCAATACAGCTTCGTGACACCCCTAACATTATGTTATTACAAAAACAGGCTACAGTTAGCAACAAAAGTCGCTGAACATGTCCCGTCATCTAATTTGACCCCTACGTCAACACTAATCTTTAACAATAGTAAGTGGAAAGTAATTGTTCGCTGACTTTCGTTGCTAACTGTACCGTACAATGTCGCGACAAAGCGCATTGCAGTATACCGAGTAGAATAATAGTTTTCAGAATTCAGTCCACTCGCCTATTGTACTCTATTATGCTTCGACCTGCGCTATAACGAATTTCAGCTATTATGTTGTTAGCGTATTATTTCTAGCTACTTTTATTAGTGGTTTGGGATTTGGGTCAAAGTTGTATGAAAGACTGGCTAGATGGAAAAAGTTTGGAAGCGGATAGAATAGGTAATGCTGGATTAGGAACAAGGTCTGCAATTTGATTTTGAGGGCAAAATTGCGCGATGGGCATTGTAGAAACCCCTTTGAAGACATGCGACATCCACCAGGCACTGGGCCAGCGCGGGGAATAATGGTCTTTAAACGTACATAGAATACATGTACATAGACAAGATACATTTACATAGACAAGATCAATACGGTGGAGGCTAGTGTATCAAAAGATACCTACATCAAAATGAATATTGATACTTCGTTTTGCACAACCATTTTCCAAGAAATAAATATAAAATACGGCAGACTTCATACAATTTAAACCGTCGGTTTACTTTGACATTCGACAAATTGGAATTAAATTTGCGACAAAAGGTGAAATATACAATCCTGCTTGTTACGAAAAACTGTCAATGCAATTGAGTCCATATAATATGGTGGCTGTTTAAAACCTTGTCATGATAAACAATCCGATGGTTAAGTACTTCATAGGTGACTTGAATGGTATATTTTTGTATTGCGACAGGGAGTTAACGATGTATATAATTTTACAAATGACTATTCAAGATTCCACACATGTATATGCACCTGTTTACTAGTAATGTGCAGGTTTTAATTGGTCTTTATTTAAATAATTGAAGATTAAGACTCGTTGGCTGTATGCGGGTTCTTAAATTATGCTATAAGCGCGCGTTTCATTTATATTTACTGTTATTATCTATACGATTCTTATAATTAAGAGATAATGACCGCGTGTGTGGTCTAACTTAAAGTTGTCTGCGGAAATGTTAATTTATCATAAACTAGCTGATACCCGCAACTTCGTTCGCATTTTTATATAAAATGTAAACTGTTTAGAAAATCAATTGATGTCGCGGGGAACAGTTATAGGTAAGGATATATCTGTCTCTTTCTCACTCCCTTTTCCTCTATCTTTCTCCCTCTCTAGCTCTTTTTCTATCTTTCTCCCTCTTTCGCTCTTTCTATCTCTCTTCCTCTACCTCCATCTCTTTACCTCTCCCTATATCTCTATATCTTTCCCTATCTTTCTATCATTAATACCCTCTCCACTCTCAATCTCTTGCGTTCCCTCTCCCTGTCCATCTCATCCATTATATTTATTTCCCTCACCCTCTCCGTCTATATCTCTTCCTTTCCCTCCTTCGCTCACTCCCTCTCCCTCTATTTCTACTATATATTTCGCACTCAATCTCTCTCACCTATTTCCACCCACTCTCCCCTCCTTCTAGCCCCACTCTCCCCTCTTTCACTCCCACTCTTCACTGTCTCCCCCCACTCTCCCCTCTTTCTCCCCCACTCTCCCCTCTTTCTCCCCCCACTCTCCCCTTTTCTCCCCCCACTATCCCCTCTTCCTCCCCCTCTCTCCCCTTTTCTCCCCCCCACTCTTCCCTCTTTCTCCCCCCACTCTCCCCTCTTCCCCCCACTCTTCCCGCTTTCTCCCCCCACTCTCCCCTCTTTCTCCCCCCACTCTCCCCTCTTCCCCCACTCTCCCCTCTCTATCTCCCCACTCTACCCTTTTTCTCACCCTACTCTCCCCTCTTTCTCCCCCCACTCTCCCCTCTTTCTCACCCCACTCACCCCTCTTTATCCCCCACTCTCCCCTCTTTCTCACCCCACTCACCCCTCTTTATCCCCCACTCTCCTCTCTCTTTCTCCCCACTCTACTCTCATTCTCACCCCACTCTCCCCTCTTTCTCACCCCACTCTCCCCTCTTTCTCCCCCCTCTAACCTTTTTCTCACCCCACGCTCCCTTCTTTCTCCCCCCACTCTCCCCTATTTTTCCCCCCACTCTGTGCGCTTTCTCCCCCCACTCTCCCCTCTTTCTCCCCCCACTCTAACCTTTTTCTCACCCCACTCTCCCCTCTTTCTCCCCCCACTCTCCCCTCTTTTTCCCCCCACTCTGTCCGCTTTCTCCCCCCACTCTCCCCTCTTTCTTCCCGCTCTCCCCTCTCTTTCTCCCCCCTCTACCCTCTTCTCCCCTCACTCTACCATCTACTCCCCCTTTCCCCCACTTTACCCCTTTCTCCCCCTCCTCCCATCGCACTCTCCCCCCTTAATTACTTTACAATTTAAATTACGATCCGTTTAGCCGTTTATTGTGGTCCGTAGGGGGTGCATCTAAAGAATACCTCATAATTTCAACCCCCTTGCTTTTCCCCCTTTAGGGATGATTTTGCAAAAAAGCTGAAACCCGTATTTATTTATTTCTTACCAAAAGCCTAAATAAGAATTTTCAGATCCCTAACTTGAGGAATTATGGATTCCCCATACAAACTTTCAACCCCTATTTCATCCCCTTAAAGATTATTTTTTGAGACAAAAGATAGCCTATGTCCGTCTCATAGGTCCAATCTACCCCTATACCAAATTTCATCGAAATCGGTTCAGCCGTTTAGCCGTGAAAAGGTAACAAACAAACAAACAGATATACAGATAAACAGATAAACAGATAAACAGAGTTACTTTCAGATTTATAATATTAGTATGGATAGGAAATTATTTAATTCAAGCATTTATTTTAATTTAATAGGTACTTGAAAGTTACTCATTTGAGTACTAGCTTCCCGTATGCAAATATATAAAATGAAGACTTCTACGCGTTCGCGCATCGTTCAACTAAATTGAATGCTCCGATAATCAAAACGTGAACAAAGTCGCGGGTAAGTGCTAGTTGAGTGTTGTTTTTCTAATGAGGTAATAGTACCTGCCTGTAGTGTCAGGTCGTCAGGCAGCGGCTTCTGACACGTAACGACTGCTATCAATCGATAACAACCAGGACCGACGAAACAAGTTAGTATAATATGAGTTTTAATAGATAATCTTTGGAACTACTAATCCGATTTTGAACATTCTTACACTAATGGGAAGCTACCTTATTTTTCAGTGTTATAGACTATATTCAATTCCCGGATAATGTAGGGTTACTACAGGAATACGCCGCTGAAGCCGCCGCGCGGGGCGCAACGAATCTGTAATAAGATTAAAAACAGATATTTTCCTAGAATTAAATACTAAACGAAACTAATCAAAAACAGCGCTAACGCAGTCTCATGAATTTTATGTTTAATATGCTAACAAGCAATACTAACAGTTATCCAGGCTCGCTGCCTAATGAATAGAGTAATGTTAATAGATACGAATGAATTTCAATAACTTTTCCATATAATCCGGCTGGCTTGTCACTTAGGAATGGGTTACCAAAGTATGGAAATAGACTACGGAATAAACTACTTTCAATATTAAATTCTGAATCTAAATTTTGCCAAGTAAAAACACTAGCTGAGTTTATATAACTTTGATGAGAAGTAACTCTACGATTTACTAACCTGCTGCCGAAACATGCTGAAAAATGTACACGATTTCTCTTAGTGAAATGTTTTTTTTTTTCATTAAATCTTATTAGAAAACATATTACACCACAGTGTTACGCATTACGTATAAGCATTCTCGTCTCTTTATGAAACATTGTAATAAAAAATGTTATGCTTAAAAGTAATAAATAATTATATGTAACGATAAACCAGTCAAAGCATCATTTGTATTATATTATTAAACTAATGATAAGAAACTCTCACTCTACGCTATCTTAGCTCGCCATTAATTTTCCTACTTCACGGTCTAATGCAGATATCCTATTAGAACTTGTCTAAATTAATATAACTGAATACTTAGGACATACAAATCCTATTTAAACAAGGCGATATAAGTTAACCGTATACATATAAATGTGTTAAAAATTTTGCATTTATTTTGTGAATCAATCTTCTTCTATCTATAAAACAAAGTCGTTTTAGTTACACCATTTATATTTCAAGAACGGTTGGACTGATTTTCATGATCTTTGCTTTGTTGGTTTTGTCTCCGCTCCGATGAGCAGATATCTATTAAAATACTTTATGGTAAAAATTCAAGAAAATAAGTTACTTTTTTATGTAAAGATTCGACAAGACAACGCGTGTCGAGTTTGGAAAATAATATACGTTATTTAACCAAAACTAATTTTTCGTTATATTATATATAATAATAATTATGCGTTCAATCATTATATTACATGACGATGTAGTCCAAGGTGACAAACACGTTGAGCCTATAGGACTGGTTTACGACAAAAGGAGGAGAGAGACCTATACTTGTAGGGTATTTGCTATTATTTTTATGAATATAACATGAAAGAAACTGAATTATTAGGGACCGCCGCCGCCACCGCGTCGGTTTGAAAAGGATGTCTACTTGATCCAATTCACACGTATACTTATATATTTATGTCGATGTAATGTAATCACAAGAGATGTCGCGGTACATTCATTAACACCTACGCTCGGTGAATATCACCATTTCTCGCTATGTCATGAATAGATTCTGTTTGCTCATTATACATAATACCTACCTGCGTACTGTCAGCAGCAAAAGTTACTAAGTATTGGCAAAAGTTTGCTTTTAATTTATATGAATATCACAAAGAGGTTAAGTTTGCTTGTTACGGCTAATTTCTCAAACTACTGGTACCATTCTGAAAATATTTCATTGATAGAATAAGCCCCGCTATACTAAAAGCTATACTATTTTCGACTCTAGAACATGTTGAGTTCTGCTGCATTGAGCTTGGGTGTCAGTGCTGCTCCATGACCTTCTAGTATAGTAAGTATTTATCTCTAAACTATACCCCTAGTATAAGATTTTACTAGCTCGACATAGGACGCTGCAACTAGCGCTTTTGTATGAAGATCCTGTACAGCGCCCCTACCGGCGTGTTTATGAACGAAAAATCTTCATACAAAGCGCTAGTTGACGCGTGAGCTAGTAAAAGCTCATACTCAGGGCGCTAATATATTATTATGAACATGAATTGTATTTAAACTTGAAAATAATGACAAAGTAATTATGTATTTTGAAACTACAAATTAAAATAACAATCTTCTCCGCGTCTCCATCTGCATTACTAGACTCCCAGTCTAAAACTAATTCATACCGTCCAACCAGTCACCGGTAGACGGTAGGAAACGAGGCGACAGAAACACTACGGAAATTCTAGTTACTGATTGATTTAATCAGTTGCTTATTTATTAGCGGTTACTTCTCAAGCATCCTGTGAAATATATGGCACAGAGCGAAAGTATGCTTAGATTGCAGCCTTGCGTCACATGGAATTGCATTGCGTTCGTCAACATATGGTTAGAGCATAGACGTTGTATCAGAAATAGACTTGACAATAGCGTTTACCCGAAAGGGACACACCTTGGCTGCAATATAAATCGGATAAATTTAATACACGTTATTTAGGTGGTGCTCCGATCAATCGTGCGACATTCTAATAAGTCAAGATTGGTGTTCTTCTGCAGCATAGCAATAAATTAGTGCATACATCATGTTTCTATCCTACTTACTCCTTTGTCTATTTGTATACACTTGTCTCTTTTCTTCCCCGGATCTTGAGTTAAATGTCATATCTGTTGGATGATTAAAGAGTTTGACTGACGTCTTTAGTCCGTAGTACCTACTATGAAAACCGTGCGAACCCAGTATGTGCATTGCTAAATGCGCACACTGATTCGATCAATAATAGGTAACGGCCTTTAAAAACGGCGAGCGAAATAAGAGCACCATTAAATTTCTTATTTGCATTAGTCGAAAACCATAATAGACAGAAATAAGGTTGATTGTCATTTTAATGCTCATAAAACGGTGCGTTATTTTTGTTATGCCATTTGTATTGGCTGTGTTTGGATGCATCGCTTTATCTAGTACATTATTGATCAAAGGCGCACGGTTTTTACAGCAATAGCTACGGACGACCAACGTCAATACTAATACTTTCGACACCCAAACAATGCAAAAATGCAAGAGGGAAATCAAAAGTATGCACGAATATCAAAAACTCGTGAAGTTATCTTCAAATTACTTATACGTTTATATCCTGTATATTATATTTACCTAATGAATTAAGTTGCCACGATTTTCTTCAAGTTGGACCTCAGTTTTTGCTAAGCAATTTATGTTAAGTTATTACCATAAATCGAAGTTAATGAACGTTTGCAATACTAGAAGCTCAATTTAGACTAATGAAGCACTGAGTTGATCATTTGAATGTATCAATCTGAAGTTATGGTTCGTTTATTTTATTCAATTAAGTTATAGGTAAGTTTCGTTTGAACATAACTTTAATCAGAATAAATATTCCGACACACGGCATCCAACCATGCGGAAATGCATTTCGTCGCACGGCATAAAAACCAATGTTTCGCTTGAATATAAAATGGAATAGGTAGTATTTATCATAGAATACAAGAATTCGCCTTCGCGTACCTACGGGCGTCTGACAGCTTAGTGCAGTGTGAGATGCGCCTTACAAAATAAATTTAAATTTTTGCGAAATTACATTGTGTTCTTAGCCTTCCAACATTTACTGTGTTTAGTTTTTAGGTTTAGAGATTAATTCCGGGTTTATTTTCATATAAAAAATCTCTAAATACCAACCAATTTATAACAATTATTATAATACATATAAATAGTTTTAACAATAGCACATTGTTATAGATCTCTTGATCAGTTATCCGGCAATACGAGCCAATGAAATTTACTGATGCGCGACCAGAACAATCATGTTTCGCATAAATTGCGCTACCAAGCGGCACTGATGGTGCAAATGAATCTATCAAAGTACCTATCAAAATTATTTACATTTGCATACAGTTTCTCAACTCAGAATTTACACACACGCCATTACCTACCTCGCCACATTACACAACCACCACCCTAAAGGCCCATTTACATGGCGCCGATTACGCCCCAAATACGCTACATTGTTTCACATTGCAACCGTTGTGAAAACCGAATTGCAGAACAATAGCGATGCATTTCGATGGAGAAATGGCAGGAAGCACGCTCGGTATTGTCAGCACATTGCTCGGAAAATGAATTTTGAATAGCGCATGGACGCGCACTGTTTGTGTACCTAGACCATCCTAGACCAGTATTCGGTCGGTGATGTTTTAATCGTTTACTGACTGTAGTCATGAGATAACATTAGAAAAACGGTAAAGACCTTGAAGGATACGTATAAGACGCTTAATCTACGTATACCTAAACTTAAATAACTACAATCCTCTTCTTGTAAATCCTACTAATATTATAAACGCGAAAGTTTGTCTGTATGGGTGGATGTTTGTTACTCTTTCACGTAAAAACTACCGAATGGATTTTGACGAAACTTCACAACAATATAGCTTACATATCAGAATAACACATAGGCTACAATTCATAAAGATATATTATCGTATATTATCCAAACGCGGGTGAAACCGCGGGGCGCAACTAGTTAAAAATAAAGCTCCCCATAAGACAAGTTTTTCTTATCCTGGAGACTTAACCTGAGAGAAATAATCTGGACCCCACATACCTATGCAGGGTCCATTTGAGTCCCGACCCTCAAAACAACGTCCCAAGGTTTTGGTTCAAACATCCTCCTAAAGTTTTTGGTTAACCAGTGGCCACTTGACAAGATAGTACGCGACCACCCCAATAAAAATGAGGTTATAGTAGGCTCGGCGGAACTCGTGCAAGGAAATGCCATATACGTACAAATCCATTTAACCACAGTTCGGCGAACGGAAGCTGTTGGGGAAGTCAGCAATATCTACGAATATACATAAAAAGACAATCAAATATAAAATTAATGACTGTCACGCACACCATGTCCAGCTAGAACAATACAACCATATTTATAGGACTGCATGAAACAACGGGGCACAGCATGTATGATAAAATAACCTCCGAGTCATTGATGATGTCTACCAATAAATGCAAAACTGGGATGTTTGTTTGCACCACTAGTATTGTCAAAATCGCCACCAGAATAGAATTGCAAAACGTTTATCCAACTTTCAGCGGTTGTCGCAAATTGCGAAAACCGGAGATGCGGTCTCGGGATGCGCCGGCGCCGGCGACGCGCGACGGTGACGCAACCCGCAATTTGAACAATCACAGCCGTGTGCCGTCATAGAGGTTTGTTGTAGGTATTGCTTCACAGCCAATGGTTGATAGTTAAATGCGCAATTACCCTGCCAGCGTCGTTCTGTGATTTCACTGGCCGTTTACCCAAAACTGCTGTGTGCAATGATGATGAAAAATATTGAATTACGCTTATAGGGTACAAATACAATGGTAGGTACCTAACGAATGGAGCGCCTAATTCCCACTTTTCACACAAACCTCAAAACCAGTACCTAATATAGGATCCAGGACTCTTTCATCGGATCACCATCACTACCATGATGCCTGAATTTCAAAGTAGAAAAAATATTGCATCGTGTATTTACCTAACTGTCAACGAACTCCTAGGGGCGAAGCGCTGCCGTTACAACATGGACATTCCACCATTACTCACAAAGCAATTTGCTTCTTAATTTATTATGCGTACCGCAAAGGGGTGGAACTTCTTGCCTGTGTTTCCCTGTACCTATAACCTGGGGTTCTCAAGTCGTAAGGCTATTAGGTAAATTTCTACTACTAGAACCATCGTACAATTGAAATCGATAGAAAGTTCGCAGTGAAGAGCTTAGAACAAACAGGGGGCTTACCATAAAGTCTTATTGCGATCTAATTGAGGACCTAAACAGAATCGTTTTACTACTTATTCGTAACATAACGTATTGTTGTGACATCTTGACGCTCAATCATGATTTTAATTCTAAGGGGATTCTACTATTGGAAGCCATGTATTACTAATATTTAAAGTGAAACGATTCTGTTTAGGTCCTCAATTGGATCGCAATAAGACGTCATGGTAAGCCCCCACGTTTCGAATTCACGTAGGGCACCCTTGGGATCTATGGTACCGAAAAGATTAACCTATGCCGTATGCTCTTTTGGTTCAACTCTTTCTTAATTATTAAATCGAAAGTATGCTGGTAGTGACCTTCGGGCTTTGATGGGAAGAGTTTTGCAGTCTTTGTATAATCATTATATTATTATTTATTAGCCTCTACGTAGGCCTCTTCTTAGTGAACGCCACTGAGCTCAATCTTCGATTCTCCTCATCCAGTCTCTGCCACCCGTTATCCGCAGTCATCACGCCAACTTCCGGCGGGCGTCCTACAGTAGGTATGTTTATGACTTCAGGTAACAGCTAGCTCTAAGCTATAATTACACAACTAGCTGTTCCCCGCAACTTCGTCCACGTGGACTACATTTTATAGCGGCAAAATGTATTCTATGTCCATCTCCAATATCCAATCTATCTCTATTTCCACCACGACTCATCAAAATTAGTTCAACTGTTTAGTCGTGAAACGGTAACAAACAGAACTACTTTCGCATTTATAATATTAGTGTGGAAGGATGGATTGTAAAGATTGTAATGTTAATGAGTGCCATCAATATGTTATTACATTATAAGTTTCTTTACTACAGTCACACATGTCGGTACTAAGTCGGAACAATAGATCGTAAATCTTAAATATGTGGAAAGCTAGCTTTAGATGTGCATTTTCACTTTTGCGTAATATTAGTCGTCGGTTATCAACGTAACCCTAAAATGAACTGCAGTTGTAACAAAAGTATGCTAGTTATACCCCGTTTATATTCATCTGCAGTGAGCAGGGAAGTGGATACTGGATAGGACGAGTATGTAACATGATAATTATCTGCTTGTGCTGCGCGTCCCGGTTTGTGTAATAGCGAGGGCAGTATGTAAATACACACTTCTCTCGAGGGAGTTATAGGCAGCGGAAGGAGCGGCAGAGTGTAAATGGGGCGGCTTCTACTTTCACTCTACAGATTATTTAAACGCGGAATTATTGTCTGTGTCCATAAGTTACGCCTGTTTTTAACCATCTCTGCGGAAAATGATCAGTCGTCACTGAAAATGTTTTACCTTTGTATGGAACCCACAAAAACCTCTAATTACCGTTTCGTGACAACAGACAATAAATAAAAAATCGAATTAAGCTAGTTTCCTATAATTTTAAATCATTATAACTTTTTCATCGCCATCGATCAATTGGAAAAACTATTAGGGAAGTCGTTTTTAAACGACTCTAGAATGTCCAGTGTCCTTGTCCTACTTTTATGTGGAGTAAGAAATGAAGAGAGTTTTGGTGGGAATCCGATGGTGAACAGTTGTTTGTTTTGAATGTTTTTCTCAAACTTGTGTTTCTTGTCCGTTAATGTGCACGAGTGTGGGCAAGTGATATAAACCCAAAAAACGTGACATTTTGCTAAACTCCCAGAAACATTTAGTAAAGCATCGATTACATTACTTAATCATGACTATGACTGTAAAGTGACTTGGCTACTTGACCACAAGGTTGCTGTTATGCTATGACTTTCCTATTGTGAAAATATGCTATATATTTTAATACTTGACACTGGCTAAATGCACAAACCGTGCAAAACCAAAATTTTAAAAATCAAGAGGTCGTGGAACGTTTCGATCACTTTGACTTTTAGTAGTCTAACCGGGTTACTATCAACTGGACACGATAAACTATAGGTACCTACCCACCTATCACTTATAATTCACACGCTAAGATTTTTGTGTCTACATAGCCATTGTCTTGAATAAATATTTTTATATATTAACAAACTTAGTCGAATCGCCGTCAGCGTAAGAAGGTACCTTTGTCACGATTCAATAAAGTAGAGAATTTTTTTCTGAAACGTCCTGGGCAAGGTTCTAAAGAACACGAGTCGTTTAAAAAATCTGAAACGCTGGCTGAAAAAAAAACAACTAATTTGCGCTTTGGTTACCCGCCGAAACTCGCAAGGTGACTTCTGTTGAGTTATTTTTCTTTTCGTTTTAGTAATGGCTTCGCACGGTTTGTGCATATATCCAGTGTCAAGTATTTTATTATAATAGGTATTTCTTAATTTCACATTAAGAAAGTCACAGAAATATAGCAATCGTGGTCAAGTAGTCAAGTCAATTATTTACATCGTCAAAGTCACGATTCAATAAAGTAGTGGATGCTTTACTGAAACTTCCTGGGAGTTTTGGAAAAAATGCAAAATGACACGTTTTTTGAGTTTATATCATTCGCCCACACTCGTGCACGTTAACGAACACTTAATGATTAATATTCCACCAATATTACACATTAACACTCGAAGAAACACAAGTTTGAGAAAATAATGCAAAACCAACAACGTCTCACTATCGGATTCCCGCCAAAACTCTCTGTTGAGTTGGTTGTTAACTCGACCGCTCTTGCAAAGTGCAGTCAGTCGCAAAAGTGATATCAATCAAATGATTATAAAATATAAATTAATGTAATGTTTACAGAGGAAGTACGAAAGTCAAAACAAAAGCCTGTATCTATTCTAAATTCATATTAATAATACACAATAGGTTTCCGATTTTTATTACCTAGGTCTATTGCGACTCAAAACTATCAACGAGTGAGTAGGTACATCCAATTTCTAAACGCGAAGGTACCTTCTACAATATACTATATATTTTTAGAAGGTAGTATGCCGTAGTATTGTGACACCACCTAATCAATCGATCCAAGCAAGCAACCTTTAGTAAACAGGCATGAATATTTCAACCGCCAATCAGGGCACGTGATTGATGCCCTTACAAATTATGGACAACTGGCAATTACTGGTACATTAAAATTTACCTTGCTTTTTCTAGAAAGTGTTTTTGTTACTAATAGTACTTAAGTACCAATAGATAAGCACTGTAAGGAAAGCTCCAAGCAGACGATTTTTTGAATTAATTTCCATCAAATATTACTTTGTTTTTTATGTATATAGTCAGCATTACTAATTCGGCTAATGTCTGCAAAGAGAAAAAGAGATTCCGCTATCATACTGCATAGCGATGTCTCTTTTTATTTACCAAATACGTGAATAGTGAATACACGACGGCATAGTTAACTGCCGCTATTAGAAAAAGATTTTCAGATAACATTTATCGTTTTTGTCTGATAACCCGCCAGTTTAACCTCTCTTTTTTATTATACTCGCAGACCTATCAATTTATATTTATTTCATTTAGAATTTTACTTACATCTAAGTTAATATTTAAACACTTAAAATTATTTTGGATTTTCTAGAATTTAAATCTATAATTTGCACAGCATAGCAAAACCGGTATGCGAACTAAAATTACCCACTCATTAAATGTAGACCTAGGTACTTGAACATTCTTTACTTGAAACTGGCTGAATTCAGAGACCGCGCAAAGCCATTATACAAGATCCAAAAAAAGTCAAACAAACGCTTTTAAAATAAAACTAAATGTCAACAAATCTAATTCAAGCATTACCCAGTGATGAGCTCACCGTCTTCACATGCGCAGGCGCATGGATATTTAAATCCGACTGTTCCCATGAACTTCATACAAGTCAATCGAATTGAGCAAGTGTTCTCAGAAAGTTAGATTTTGTTTAGTTTAGAATTGCTAAGTATGGTAGTATAATTTGGTACTTAATTCGATGCTATAATCATTATTATGTTATTGAAAAACTTATGTTACATTTTGGTCACAGTATAAATTGGTCACAAGCACAATCCAGTCTAAATTGGCCACACCTGTGCCAATATTATTATTATGATGGGTAAATTATTGCAATTTGGTGACGTCATGTAAATAATTTGGTTTCAACTTTTGAGTGCAATGAGGTCTCCCACCTATACCTTTTAGGTAATGTTATTATTTTAAACCCTTATCAGGATTTCCTAATTGACAAATAAATTATGTGTTTATCATTCCCCCTTCCAAGTTCCGAAGTCATTAATAATACAAAAAATATTATAATTAGTCATAGATATTTTCTTCATAACATTTTTTTGTACGAAATAATTACATTAATAAGGTTTTAACGTATCCGCTATCTACGAAGTTTACGTGTGCGTTGTGCGAAATGTTCTTTTTGGATATTATTTTAACATAATAATTATTATTATAATATTTGAAATAAAATATAATGAAAAAAAAAAATTGGGATTGTTTTGTACCAAACTCCAATAAAAATGTAATTCACACCCCACTAAGAACATTTCTATTCAAGAAACATTCTAGAAGAGGATGCAAATTTCACTGTAGCATGTTCTTAGAAGTCGGTGACTATCAAAAGCGCACAAACTGTGGAACCATGCACGGGGTTCGAACCCGGGGCCGTACGATCGCTAAGCGGCGGGTGGACGAACGCGCCATCCGAGCGTTGTCGTAAACTGCCGAAATTAACGAATAGGTTTGATTGCTAAATCAAGTTGATACATTTTTATCTTGCTTTTTTTTTAATCTATTATTATGTTTGTAGGTGTCTTAAATAAAGTTTATAAGACAAAAATAAAATAATTCAAATAATATATAATATTACGTACAGCGCTGTAGATGGCGCTAGTGTGACTAAAAATCGGTCAATGAGAGAATAATTGCTTGTTTTTTTTTAGTATTTTTTTTAATTTCATTGATGTTTTCTGATTGTTGCTTGCTAATGTTTTATTTCAACATTGCCGGGTTATAGCGCCAAATGTTACATAATATAAAAAATTAAAAAATAAAAACTATAATTATTGTGGGTGGTGGTAGTATATCTAATACCCCAATATAAATATACCTACATAATAGTTATGCAATTAACTTATCGAGTATTGATCAACAGACCAATTCGTTAATTATTACGTTGATTAGTGGTAATTATTAAAAAAAAAATCTTCGTCGGCAGTCAGTAAGCATACCTACTCAGTACCATTCGGTTAATGCATTTGATCCATACCAACCTATATAATATTGGGAAGCCTTTTTTTTCTTTTACGTACAACACCTAAAAATACCTGGAACATTCACAGAACATCACCACATTATACACGAAAGTACTACATCGTAGGAGTAAGTACATGTAGATAGTGCTGTAATTGCGCACTCGCACGCAATCCCGCAATGATCGATAGTAATCAACTATCCGGCTACTTCGTGATAGAGTAAAATGTTTGTCTATGATTTATATCGATAATAGAAATCGCAATAATCGATACGGTTGCATCGTGATCTATCGGTACAGGTGCAACACTTTCGCTTGTCGTGATCGGTTTAATTGGAACATAGATTAGAGATAAGAGCGGCTGTTAACCGTAACTACATTTACGGTGTTTTTTTAAATCGATATCAGGAGAAGAC
This sequence comes from Hylaea fasciaria, assembly GCA_905147375.1. Classification (NCBI taxonomy): domain Eukaryota; kingdom Metazoa; phylum Arthropoda; class Insecta; order Lepidoptera; family Geometridae; genus Hylaea; species Hylaea fasciaria. Next base: position 6,981,758 of record LR990211.1, on the reverse strand, counting down.
GGTTCTCTATCAAAGACACCGCTCGTGGCAACCTATATAATATTATATACATACCCCCCCCCCCCCCTACTTATTCATAAAAGTTATTAAAACGTCACTTAGTATAACGCAGTAAAATTTTTCAGTGCGCATTTTTAATAAACCTTAATTTTTTTTTTATGAATAACCCCATTTTAGCTATATAGCGCATCTATATAGTTTGTATCCATAGCTCGATTTTAATCAATGAAAACCGCATTGCAAACGATTCAGTAGTTTTTCGTGATAAGTATGGGAAAACACAGACACTAATTAAATGTTTTCATATTATTTATTATTAGGTATTTCATAGTTACGTCTTTAGTCACATTTATTTATTGATGTCATATAGGGTAATTCCAGGATAGATGCCCGGCTCGGATAGATTCCTCAAATTCAAAAACTATGATTTCCCGGCTTGTTTTTGCTGTCGTTGATATTTCCAAACGAGAGACATCCCCGCACCTACCCGGTACCCCCCGCTAGGCTAACCCCTGACCCGTCGTGCATTCCATCTATACTCAAAGAAAGATTTGGTGAGACGAAAAAATTGCTAATTCTTTTTCTACAGCATTTTTGAGGAGCTGGAACTTTTTAAATGGTGACTAAATAATTTATATTTTGTATCCAAATGTTACAGTGGACTGTATGTATACTAACACTAAGATCAGTTTATTTAGAATATTTATTGAATACACATTCCTGAATATAAAAGGCGCCTATCCTCTACGAAAAGGATAGACGCCTCGATTTATTTTCGCCTATAACCATACAAAACAAATAATTCCCATTATTTTCAAACGATGTAACTACATTAGGGTATAGATGCCTCAGAAAGGAAACTTCTTTCATGAGGCATCTATACCCTAATATGATTATAAAGAAAATACACTTTTTACGAACATTTTTTATTAATGTCTGTGTTTAGATTTTACTTCCCATCACGAATACCTAATTTTAAACTGAAAAAGTGTGTTTTTTATCAATGAGGCATGTATCCCATAACTGGTTTTGACGCATGGAACAACTATCCGCCATAGGGCATCTATACTTTCAAAAATAGAGGTCTGGGAAAATCGATATAGACAGTGATGTTTTCTGTTTAATTCGAAGTGGTAGTCGAAAGACCAATCTATTAACATGTGTGACAAACGTTCAGATCCATTAATTAAAATGGGAAATATAAAGTGTTTTCAAAAAGTATGGCAACTATCCTGGACTTACCCTACCTACGTCATATCATGTTGTCAAAGATCAGAAATAATAGGTAGGTACTTACCTACCTTATATTATTATACTAGCAGACACGACCACGCGTTGCTGTGGCTAAAGTTTTTGTTATTGCGACTATAAATTGAGATCTAAGCTATCTTATCTTTCAAATTAGATCAAACTGCACACGGTGTGTAAATTTGATTAAAATCGGAAATCCATCGCGGACAAACCACATGACGCGTAATTTATATAATACATGTTAAGATCTTCCAGTGAAGGCACAGAAGATATTAATTTCTAACCTACTAACACATTTTTGTGTGGTAGCCGGTTTTGGACAGTGACTGACACAATCGCCTGGACAATACACTAGTAATATTACCAGCTGCCCGATACAGGCTCTCGGCCCTACTTCCCACAATGATATAGCTTGCCACAGACTATTGTACGCCACTCCATTCCCAATCCGAAAGATAGTAGGCACCCATAGACAAAGTATCAAGAAATAGACTTGACAATAGCGTATACCCGAAAGGGACACACCTTTGCTGCAATGTATAAATCGGATAAATTTAATACACGTTATTTAGGTGTAGCTCCAATCATTCGTGCGACATTCTACAATGTCAAGATTGGTTTGCTTCTGCAGCACAGCAATAAATTAGTGCATACGCCGCCAAATACAAAACATCATCGTAGCTACTATCCTACTTACTCTTTTGTCTATTTGTATACACTTGTCTCTTTTCTTCCCCGGATTTTGATGTCATATCTATTGGATGAATAATCTGAGTATCCACCTATGTATCCTTAACTATGCTTCCTTCACAGACCACTTTCCCCGAACACTGTTCTCAGTTTCTCACGATACTCTCAGCGAAGTGTGAATTTATGTGCCGACGCTAAAGTACATTAATTAGTGGTGTTTCGTTGTAATTAGTACTTGGCACTTTCTCAGAGTAAGCGAAGCAAACGGCGAGGCAAGAAAGCCCAGCTGCCTGAGGAGTTGGCCATGTATTTGTTGTTATAGCGGCAACAGAAATACATCATCTGTGAAAATTTCAACTGTCTAACTATCACGGTTCATGAGATACAGCCTGGTGACAGACGGACAGGCAGACAGACAGACAGCGGAGTCTTAGTAATAGGGTCCCGTTTTACCTTTTGGGTACGGAACCTTAAAAACCGGCTAAGTGCGAGTCGGACTTGCTCACTAAGGGTTTCCGTACCATTATCTATAAAAGCAGCAAAAAAATCACATTTATTGTATAGGGGCCCCCATAAACATTTTATTTTATTCTGTTTTTAGTATACAATTATTTTGTTATTATAGCGGTAACAGAACTACATCATCTGTGAAAATTTCAATTTTCTAACTATCATGGTTTATGAGGTACAGCCTGGTGACAGCCGGACAGACAGACAAGCGGACAGCGGGGTCTTAGTAATAGGGTCCCGTTTTATCCTATGGATACGGACCCCTAAAAAAAAACGTTAACCTGTTACTGCGTGAAAGGAAAACAAATAAACAAACTCACGTTTGAATAACTATTTAAGTAGGATTACTGGTATGAAGGCATACATTTTGATAGAGTCGTAATTGCTTTTAAACATAAAAACATTACAATGTAAGGAATGATAGAGGAACACATTATTTCTCCATTTCCTAAACCGTCCTATCCACCTAAACTCTATCCGAACCAACACATTAGCATAATTGAATATTCAATATTCATCCCACAGTATACGACAGTGAACGATATTGCAACAAATAATTTTATTGGAAATCGCATACACAGTCACCGAAGTCTTCTCGTGACCACGGCCGATGTAACTCGGCCGAAACGTCGAGGTATGTCAAATTATATATTTTGATATTAGTTTGTGCGCGGATTACACCCGGTTTCTGAAATGTCAGCCAACTTTGACTACAGATTAATTCTATTGCCATCCTTGTCATTTGTTTAGTGTCAGATAGAGACAACGATAGTTTTAATCTACTGTCAACGCCAACAAGCGTTCCAGAAACTGGGGGTTAGACCCGCTTAAATTCTGGTTAACATGTATTCAGTTCGCGAAAGTTTAAGAACTTCTACAGTTACCAAAGTTGGCAGTGTATAGAACGAATAATTATACAAAAAAAGAGTCAATTTTGACCTTAGTTCCCGCTTTGTTCAACTTAATATTCCGATGACAATACGGTGACAATAATAATTATGGTGACGTCAGTGTGCCTAGTGAGAGTTTTGTCAATTTATTTACGCGCTCGGTCCGTTTGGCGTAAACTTGAAATTGTATGGAATAAGAGCAGCGCCATCTAGCGTCAGTGAATCAGTCACTAGATGGCGCTGCTCTTATTCCATACAATTTCAAGTTTACGCCAAACGGACCGAGCGCGTAAATAAATTGTCAAAACTCGCACTAGGCACACAGTTCACCTAATACAGACGAAATACAATGTAAAACAGTGTAGTAGATTTAAGGTGTTTAATACCCGATACAAATGTAGCATTGAACCGAGTTTAGCAGTGAATGAATCGAATGACCACAATTTATATTTCAATAATTGAGGCCACAATAAATTATTGTAGCTGTAATGTACAAAGCTAAGGTACTGTGCACGTACGTACACTGTTCACACGGTAGGCCTCAATAGACTATTGCAAACCACAATAACACCATGACAAATGCTAGCCTTATTCCCACCATCTTGTCTGTCCGTCTGTCGGATTGTTTGTGGCATGGCGTAATTTGTCCACGCTTGCGGCAAGGCCATGGATTCGGTAATGGGGCATACAAATTAGGATATTAAAATTTACAGACGTTCATAGCAATAACGCACTAACGATCATCGATAAACATTCACTATGAAGTATTGTTAAACGATTTTGAAAATACTAATGTATTGGTTTTTCTTGAATTTGTAACTGACAGTTAACATACTATACCTGCGCATGCGACACCATGACATATCGATCTGTCATCGGTAATCCGAGCACGCGCCACGTGCCGCGCCGCGCCGCGCCGCGACTATCGCTCATCTTTTCCACTAACTGCTTATCCATTGTCTCTAGTCTTGTGTAGACCCAAGTTAGGTTAGTAGTATATTCGTAAATACGAACTAAGGGTGGCATACACCAAAATTGCTCGAGTCTTAAATCGAGATTCTTTGCTAAATTCGCTAGTCACCAGTCGAGTTTAAAGTTTGATTAAATTGAGATTAGTGTATTAAACGGTACAAGCAAGTTACTAAACTAGGTTCAAGCTTAAATGAAGTTTATATTGAACAACTCAAACGCCGGTCACTATGTTTCTGCTATGAGTCGATACAACTCAATCAGGGATAAAACAACTGCATTTAAATTAAAAAGTCTCAGCAGACAATAAAAGAGAATAACAGTGTCTCCTTCCATAGTGTATGGAAATAGGATTCCTATATGTAAGGCTGAGATCTTAATATCAGATAACACATAGTAACAGTACGAACGCCGGAGCAAAAATCTTTACATTTGGGATTCATGGATTCCAAAAAAACAGGAATCGTTTGTACAGAAAACGAACGATTGCAAAACAGGAATAATGTAGTGATAGAATGTTCAGAATCAGATCGGTGATTACCTTACAAACTCCAACTCTTCTTTAACAGCAGTTAAGATTAGTGCCTGCCTATACTCGTAATATAAGTTATAGATAGGCAAATACATAAACCTAGCACTAAAAACTAAACTACAGCTCATCAGTGTGCCTAGTGCGAGTTTTGTCAATTTATTTACGCGCTCGGTCCGTTTGGCGTAAACTTGAAATTGTATGGAATAAGAGCAGCGCCATCTACCGTCAGTGAATCAGTCACTAGATGGCGCTGCTATTATTCCATACAATTTCAAGTTTACGCCAAACGGACCGAGCGCGTAAATAAATTGTCAAAACTCGCACTAGGCACACTGATCAGACAATTAAATATGTCACATTCGGCAACACAACGACAACCGTTAAAATAATATAAAAACTACTCGTATATTATAGTAACTAAACAAAACAAGTGAAACTTTAGGTGTCAAACGGGTGACATCGATATTATTTCCCATCGTGCTTAGCAACTACGTGTAGCTATGTCACAGAGGCAGTAACAGCAGTATGGAAAGTTGGAACAGATTTAATTAACACACACATCAAAGCGGTCATTCAGAATCCACCTACGTCACCGCCCGGTCGCTAAGTAGCACGCCTCTCGTGATTCGTGACTTGCCTAAACACAGCGCTTTCGTCAAAATGTATCAACATACGATACTGCCTTCCTGTTATCCTGTGGCAACGTGAAGCTATGTCGCATTACGTGATTGAACGTTATAAATCGCAGACGACGTGAGAATTCGTTTTCAGACACAAAAAGCTATTTTAAATTCCTCGTTTATTCGCGATACAGTTTGCCTAAAAGTGAAGAAAGATTTGGTTAGAATCATCTTCAACAGATGTATTTTCGATAATGTTGTATTCTTTGCGTTTTTATGGTAACTATACAGATATTCATGACATGTTATAAAAAGAAAAAAACGGCAAGTTAACTTGACATCAAAATAAAGAATACCAAGTTTTTTTGCTGACGAATAGGTACAGAAAAAACGTAAAATCTCAATACATCAACCTAATCTCGTATAACTGCAAACTCAGCACTAATTTTTCAGGCTAAAAACCCTTTCCCTTTGTAAATTGGAAAAGCTAGTCTACGTATCGCTTACAGAAATAACTATAAAATAGTTATTATAAAACTCCTAAATCAATTTGTACCAGTAAATAATTAAATAGATTGAAATATTAAAATTTATATTCTTGAAACGGAACATAATTACAAGGCAGTGGAGTATCTTCTATTCTAGGAATGAATAGAATAGGATCGATTTCATTAACTTCCTTACTACGAACTTTTTATACAATCGAATGTCTGTTCATTGTGTTTATTTGTAACAATTCGTGTTCTTTAAAACAGTTTTCTTCAATAGCTTACAAACTTGAGACCCTGACGATCCACCACAAAACTTTAGACCAATAATTAACAGATGTTTCCGACATTTCGTTGTACAAAATCAACGTCTATCACTCGCGTTTTCTTACTCAATCCTGGCATTCCTACTTATTTTACTTGTAAATTTGTTATCGAATTAGAAAAAGCGACGGTTAGACGTCGATTTGTGGAGAAAATATTTAGACTCATCTGTTCAACTCTGGTTTAAATCTTATGTGGTAAGACCGTTAAATTTTTGCCGTATATCATGATGTCTAGCAATTGTGTGTTGTTTTTGTCAATGTGCTAGACAAGTTAAGAGTATTTTAAATAAATTTTCACATGCCATATCTGAGAATGTAATAGTTTTGCTTACGGAACAATGTTCCTAAAATTCGTACCTACCTATATTATTATACAGTTTTAACTCACTTACTAATTGTTTTCTAGCTTGAATTTCAATTTATCGAACTGCAATTACCTGTAACAAAAAAGAGGTTAGGTCAATGCGTTAATTAACGTTAGTTAGTTAATAAAAAACAACTTGTCACGATCACATAGGTACTAGGAACGAACCAAAAAATTTGAGCAAAGCATTTATTGTAAATAGAATATCGCACTTTTTACTTTATTGATTATTATCATTTGTTTAATAATAGTATAAATAACATAAAATAAACTAAAACTAGCTTAAACTAAACCTTACAAATCTAACAAAAGAGGGTGTCCATGTGGCATGGTACCAAGAACGCTGGCTGCATTACCTCGCTGAATAGCAATAGCTATTCTCTGTGCGAGATAAGAGCCAGCCCTCTTACACTTTTACAAGTCAAATATATTATTATTTTTGGTGTAAAATAAAGTGTTTTCTATTGTATTCAGCTTCTAAAAAACAAATCCAATTTTATACTAATCATGAACATTAAACAATACACAACATTGAAAATGACAATATTTTACGTGTGGAGTAACTCTTATGACTTATGACATGTGATATTATGGGAATGGATAGGTCACATAATGGAACACATTGGTGTATGTATGTACCGAGTTCCGGTACACTACATTATTATGACTGCAGTAACTGAAAGCACTGAGCCATATGATTTATATCTAAATTAAAATGTCCAAAACGACGTGTCGAGAACACTGCAACCTTTTCGTAATAGACGGCCAACCCGTTACGTAGTGGGTTACTTTTTGGGGTTCCGTAGGGGAATGTGAAAAGAAAATTGTCAAAACAATGTAATGTTGAGAAAAAAATGCTTTCAAATTGGGCTACCTTGGCTTGCATGTGAAAGAAATAAGTAAATAAAAGAAGTAAATTAAAATTGTGTGATTAATATTGTTATGTAAGCTACTAACTGGCAGAGGTCTAAAATAGTTTCATTAGGTATAGTTCCCTATCATTGTTCCCTCCTTCAAAATGATTTTATCAAACATTTTATTTACAGTATTCAGAAAAAAACCTTTGCTTATAATGTTGAACGGAACCCCGCAACGGGCCAATCGAATTCCCACTTGACAATATGTTTTTATAAACTTAGTTCGTGGCCTACAAGTATCTGTCATTATCTAGCATACACCTGTTTCATGGGAACTTAGGGCAGGTCTATTATTGACCGACTTTTTGTTACAATTATACGTAGAGAGCACAGTATACTGGACGTTACCAGTAAGTCAACTCGGTCAAAGATCACAGATACTCTGTGCGACAAACCTTGATTGGCTATGAGTATTTTTACGTGTAAAATTGTTCTAGTGTGCGTGCACAGTCGACGTTTGCACACACGTTTTTCTGCCTGCCAACTACTGGTAGGTATATAACAGTAAGAAAAATACCCATTGCCAGATAATTTTGACGTCATGAATGGACAAAAATGTTTGTGTGAAATATGATTATTAACTCTTATACGTACGACGGCAAAATTATCTCACGCCATAACCCTTAAAGGGGTGAACAGTACGAGTATTATATAAATAAAACGTACCTACCTATGTTAAAATAATAACCGTGACATGCGCATCGTATTGTTCTTGTGGTCTTCATAAAATTATTATTACTCTATCTCATAAATTACCAGTATCTATAATCCCATATTAGAACATTGCCGCTCCAAAATGAGCAACAAATAGTGCACGCATTCCAAGCCACGCTCCTGTGTTTGTGTGGTTCGTACGCACAACAGATGTGTGCGTACTTATAGCGGGTTGGAGTTAGATTACTGACTCATCGTGCACTGCGTCGGGTCGATGTCTAAAACACCTTGTTCTTACATAGGACCAGTTTTTAAACACAATACCTAATACACCTAGGTTACTTTTTACAGTGTTAATGTAATTAAAACCTGATAATAATTAACATTATGTGTAGTAAATAATGATCATTGATAGTTTTTGTTGTGCTAGCGTTTTGTTTTTGTGATGCTTTAACTGGAGATGTAGTACTATTAAGTATTTTTAAAATGAACCTACTTGCTTTGTTTCTAACAGAGACGAAACCGGATTGAAAGTAAAATAGTAGGTTACTGGGCACCTATAGAGTATACGTAGGTATTATTAGTTTCACTTTTATAATTACGTTTTACATGGTTTAACTCGCATAATAGCGATATAATGAAATAGATCAACCAGTAAATGACACCGCATAGCAAAATCGATTGAGTTGTTAGCGCTAAACGATCTCGAAATTAGTCATTACTTGCCATTGACAACCACAAAATAGTCGATAACGATATATTGCCACTTAGTTAAACTAGCTTAGGCATAATTCTTACCACAAAAGTTTAGTCCAGAGTTAAACAGATGTTTCTGAAATTTGGCGTTCTCTTTCTCAATCCTGGCATTCCTTATAATTTTACTTGTGAATTTGTTATTGAGTTAGAAAAAGCGAATGTTAGACGTCGATTTGTGTAAACAATGTTTGTCGATACTTGATCGATACGTTAACGATATAAACCGTTAACATTTTCGTGCTTGCACTATTGTAGGAGTACTGATCAAATCTAAAACAAATGTGACAGATACTTTCTCGATAGAGGTTCCTGCTTACCCTACTGGTCTAATACGCTCACAAACATTTGTTCAAAAAACAAAATATCAAAATATATAATTTTTACATAATATCTCGACGTTCCGGCTGAGTTACATCGACTGCGGTCACGAGAAGGTATGTCAAAATGATATCTTTTAGACAGATACATAGGCCTACTAATAAAAAGTACCCACAAGCTTTAACTAAACAAAGAAGTCTTAAATCATTTCAAACCTGTCCCTTATAAACCTATAAGGTAAGGCTTCCCAATCACACTTATAAGACAATGACAAGTACAAACAGCAACTCTGTGTATAGAGTTACTCATAGAATTAGTCACTGTCAACACAATACAGACTTGCTGCAGTATGAGCTTTATACAAAAAAGCAAAAAAAAAACATTGGTTTGGGACACTGATAAAATAGTATTTTCAAAATGCTGTCTTAGTAGCGAAATGAAGCCTGGCAAAAATTGTGTCATACCATTGACATATAAGTGTTTGAACTAATTATAGCAGCTCATCCGTATCTTATAATCAGTTACCATTTCCTCGTAATATTTTTTTTGCTGAGTAATGTTTAAGTAAATCAAAATCAAAGTAAAATAAATTGCCCAAAAATCAAACTCTTCGTCATAAGTCAGCGATATTCCAATTCGACATATTCCACTGCGAGTCCTACCTACAAGACAAAATAAAAAAAATAAAAACCTGCACTCATATTAAAAACGCACAAAATTAACGCGCTCATGGTCTCAGTCGCCTGTCTCCTCCTATGACCTACATAATGTGATACTTACCTAGATTTGATGTAATACAAAAAGCGTATTACCTACTGTGCATAATTGCACATACTGTGTACACTGTCCTCAAACAGTACGGTCTTTACGAATACATTCAAATTCTCACTGTGTGAAAAATACCAACAACGGCTAACGCTAGCAAAAAATCGCTTGTAGAGTCACACACGAAATGAATAAGTACGCCGTTTGAATAAATGCGGGGTCATTAGCACGAAGCGTACATTAAAGTTGCTACTATGTATAGTATAACCTCTATTCTAACTCTTTAAAGAACATGTTTATTTATGAGACAAAAACAAAATTAAATATTCTCTGTATAGGAGTGAAATAGTAAGCGTTTTTATTTTGCGGCGTCTATATTTATTTATTTATATGTATATACTTTAAATATAAAGCTCAAACACGCACAATATTTACATTAATTTATCGAATATAATAATTTACCTTCGTCACTTCAAATTGTTCGTGAAAACAGCCTTTATGGGTCTCACAAAGCACCCCATTTAGGGGGTCATTAGTGACGCCGTCCCATGGGCCCGACACCCCGTTTAGGAGTCGTTAGCGAGGTGAACGAACCTACGAATTGTGATGCGTCTGCGCAGGGCATATACTTAAATTATGTGTCACGTTTCTGTGACGTTAGACTGGATATAATTATTTCTTTTTTCAAAATTCAAATTATATTTTTTCAAAGATTTTTTAGTAAACCATAAGATTCGTTTTAGGAATTAGCCCACTCTTACTGGTTATTGTTTATACAGCTATGAACGGTTGAAAAGGAAAATCAATGTATAAACAAATATCGATAAGTACTTTGCTCGATCATATCATTCAATGTTCAATTCATATTAAGCACATTATAAAGTCCCCCTTCCCTCTTTCCAACTCTTGCAACTAATGCTAACGACACACGCGTGAAACGTTAAGAAATAATAACCAAATAAAAGGATAAGCTCACGTGAAGCCTAATTTTTCCATGCCGGGCAAAAATCCCCGACACATCCTATAGAAAGTTTAATGGTTCGCAAGGAAATCCACAAAACGCGAAGCCACAAAGGAACGGAAAGAACAGATGGTTTCCGACGGGCCTGTTCCCATGCGTTCTATGGCATAACAAGGGCGAAGGCAATTCGTACCTTATTTCCTATCTATTAAGGTTTATAATGTTGTATTGTTGGTATCGATTCCCAGTGCCATAGTGTTCGGACGGCGCCAATCATCGTGTGCATGAGGCATGGCGATGGGAGTTATCTGATTTTTTTAATATCTATGGTTGAATATTGTTTTTAATGCTGATGGAGGTAGGCACCTTTGTTGGAATTTACTTTGTCTATTGTTGTTACTTTGTAGGTAGGTATACCTTATACTAAGACAGAAGTAGGTAGAGATTACTAGCTGTTACTAGCAGATGCATAGTGAAACTATTTTATTTAACATCGTTTCATTCTAAAGTTATTTCATCATGTTCGGGTGCCTTATATTAACAACATTTCAACTCAATCGAAAACCGGGAAGTGGGTGAAAAACTTGCAAGATTTGATCAGAGACTGGGAGAAGTAAAAGTAAATAAGAGCTCGTAATAAAAGGCCTCCACATATTTTGTCAAAGCCTAAGAAGGTTTTACTAACAAGTGGGAGTTGGACTCGCGCACGTAGAGTTCCGTACCTACCACTCTCTATAAAAACGGCAAAACGTCACATTTGTTTGGGAACCCCCTATATATTTATTTTATTATGTTTTTTAGTATTTGTTCTTATAGTGGCAATAGAAATACATAATTTGTGAAAATTTCAATTATCTAACTATCACGGTTCATGAGATACAGCCTGGTAACAGTCGGACAGACAGACGGACTGGGGAGTCTTAGAATAGGGTCCCGCTTTGGGCACGGAACCCTAAAATGTTCCCCCAAGAACAGCTCTCAGCGCCACATCCGAGCAGCATCATCATTAATGCCTCTCCGAACTGCGAAACCATCCATTATCCGACAGCATTCTTTCCCAATTTTCCAGCTGACGTCCTGTCGCGGTCCAGAGCCTATCATTTGCGGGCTTGCTGGAGTGAAAACTCATTTGAATGCCACCATTGTCGGTGGTCAGCTGCGCAAGACGGCAACACACATCCCTCGTACCTAGACCCGCGCATTTTCACTTGGTAAACTTTTTTTTTTGTTGGAGTTAGGTAATATTTATTTATTTCTTATTACATAAAACAACAACCAACCCGGACTAGGCCCACGTGGTGGATTACGGCCTAACCCTCCTCACGAAAGTGAGGGGAGGCCTTTGCCCAGCCGTGGGACAGTTATAATGTTATGCTAAAAATTGTTTGCTGAATTTTTTTTATTATTATTATACATAAAACAAGTTAAATTAAATAAAATTAAACTAAAACTAGCGAAATCTACACCCTAAAAATCTAACAAATGTGGTACCAAGAACACTGGCTAACACTTTTTCTTTTCAAGTGGAAATTTATTTTGTTGGGATATGATTGGCTTTTACACATCATCGGCCCAGAGGGCATTCGGTTTATAAGCTGTATAACTTTATATAATATAATCCGTATGTAAGGGAGTCGGAACTAGTCATAAACCACAATGACAATTTTAGTCCATCTCAATAGGACAGAAATATAGACAATAGGATAGAAAAATGTAGTGGCTCTTTAAAGGCCGTATTGTCATATTTTAACTATAACATTACTTGCGATCAGCCCTGGCTTCGCAAATCGAATTCAAGTAATATTTTTTTATTCACCTTGGAGTTGACTCTACCATCGGATTTGGGACACCACGTAGGTATACGATTATAAACTTCGCTACGAGTAGCATAGTGTCGAATATTCATAAATCATACGCCTTATTCCTGAGTGACGGGTGTAAAAAAAAATTTTTTTTTTTTTATAAAGGTTGAAACGGTGACAGACGTCATTTGGAATCAAAGTATGTAAGTAGAAAGTAATCCTACAGTGAACGTAACGACATGATATTTTTAGATACAACCTACAGATATTATGGCAGGCACGTACAGTACTTCGTAAAACAAAGTTGGTGATTACGTAACAAATAATTTTATTGCCTACCCATTGTATAAACCTACACAATGTATGCAGGTACCTATATAATGGTATGTAGCAACTGTGGGCAGCCCAACATGTCATTTCGACGTAATTATATGACATGTTTGAACAACAATGTTAACTTTTGGGTTTCGTAATGTTCGACAGACAATTATGATCAATTAATTATTGTCTGTTTGTTTGCAGAGCCTAGCCAAGGTGGAAATGATTTTGTTGAAATTTTCCTTACGTATAATACGTATACGATTAGTCTTCCGAGGCCAAATAACAATTTTTTTACGAGATCAGTGCGCCTAGTGTGAGTTTTGGCAATTTCTGTACGAGCTCGATCCGGTTAGCGTAAACTTGAAAGTGTATGGAATAAGAGCAGCGCCACCTAGTGACTGACTGACTGACACTAGATGGCGCTGCTCTTATTCCATACAATTTCAAGTTTACGCTAAACGGCCCGAGCAAGTAAAGAAATTGGCAAAACTCACACTAGGCGCACAGATACCTGAGACTTCGTTCGCGGCCTAACGCGATGTGTGTCAACTCCCGTCCTATGACGTGCTAATACGAGGTACTGCTTTTAAAAAGTCAAAATCTTTAGCGGCTCAAGCGTTGAGAGCTCATAACAATTGTATGATATTATCTGCTGAGATCATTATAATTAAATTACTCTCTCACCAACCCTCGGGCTAAATCACCGTTGAACTTCACAATACGGTTCAGAGACGTTTCCCTTCAGGCTTTAGGTCGAGAGAGAGTATTCTTGCCATACAAGTATGAGTTTTAGCAGTAACGCCTACTTACTTATGAAATCCATATTTGTTATTTCTAATAATGAATAAACATAATCAATAAAATAAAATATTATCGGTCTTACCACAAAATATTTAAACCAGAGTTGAACTGATGAGTCTAAATATTTTCTTCACAAATATACGTCTAACCCTCGCTTTTTCTAACAAAATAACAAATTTACGAAAACGCGAGGGATAGACGTCGATTTTGCCGAAAAATTTTTAGAATCCTCTGTTTAACTCTGGTCTAATATTTTGTGGTAAGACCGTATACGTTCTAATATTTAATAATAGGTATACAACTTACGTATAGTGTTTTATTTAAACTGTATTTTGTGTTGAATTCTTCGTTTAGACAGTGGTGTATATTATTTTGATTCTGAACGAAAATAATAATATGAGAATTCTTCTTATAATCGAACTAGGAGTTATGAATCTATGAAAACAACCCAATTTACATACAACACCTACTGCTGATATATAAGTATCATGTCATGTGCAATCATATTAATTTATGATATTGAAAAAATACCTTTTCTTGCGTAATACTTAGTATAATTAAAGTTCATAATTTCATGAGATCATTGCAACTTAATACCAAATCAAGAAAACCGCGTGCGATTTCAATATCAGATGAAACCGCATCGAAATCACTCTATTATACTCACGATTAACCTCAAATGCCAATCCTGATTCCTAACCACAGAATACTACAAGCCTTTTTATACGTATACGTAAATTTACATTATCATAGTACAGATACTTACGTTATTACTATAGCTGGCTGAAAACCTTCTGTATTTTTTTACAAAACTATTAAAGTAAACTAAGTGTTCACCAACCCACCAGTAGGCAATAGTTAGCATTGCCACCTAGAATTTTGCATTGCGAAATTTTACGCGGCACTGCACTGCGCTCATCATTCTGATATCATCCGACATTGGTTCTAAAGTGCCATGTCCAGTAAAACTGCTATAGAAACAGATTTAACCAAAGTGAGATTTTCACACTTCTGCTCGTCCTATGAATACAAAGCAAAGTTTGCGGTTCTTCCCCTGGCAAACATTGGCTGAGAAACCTGCCTCTACAAGAAGTCAGCCACATTTAGGAAGGAACCTTCTTGTGTCCAACTGAGACCTCCTTCTATCTTCGATTTAGGAGTTTTCCTTAACGAGTTTAGAATCGCAACGCTGAGGTAGTGTCACTCTCTGATGTAAATATAGTATACATCGCGTGGCACTATTACAGTCGTAAGGCACCCCTTATATACCATTTCCACTACATAAAGCCAACATCTAACCAAACAGACAAACATAAAAAGCATCAGCTACATAATTTCCGTTACAACCACTAACTCCTACGCTTGTACATTTTGCAAACAAATGCAGACAGGAGGGGTCGTATGCAAAATAGATTATGCAATGTCGCCCACGTAATTATAGGTGCTAAAACATCTGCCGTAATAACGAAAACCGTTATAACGAATTGATAAAACGCCGTCAGGTTGGCAGGCTTGGGGCTTCACGGGCGAGCGCGCGTCACGTCACTTCCGGTCGGTGACTTCCGGCGGGCGCGAGGCCGCGGCGCTCGTATTGATGCGGATTGTAGAGTATTGTTGAGTTTGCATTGAAGGAGAAAAATTTAATTAAAACGGGAAGTATCAATAGACCAGTTTTTAATAAAACTATTCCCAGTGTCTATCGTACATGTTGAGCAGTAACGCGTACCTAATACAATATAATTTACTACAGCTATGTAACAGACGTTTATTAGTTTTATTTTTATTTTAATTTGTTAGCAGATAAATCTGACACCAAACCACGTTCGCTGTTCGTTTACCACATCGCTTATAACTAGGTGAAATTTGGGTCAAAGGTTTATCTGTAGTGCGACCGTCGCCGTCGCTCGCGGGGTACGGGGGTCAAGATTGATTTGCTTCTGCAGCAAAGCAAAAAAATTCTGCATACGCCGACAAAGACAAACCATCATCGTACTATCCTACTTACTCCTTTGTTTATTTGTATACACTTGTCTCTTTCCATCCCCAGATCTTGAGTCAAATGTCATATCTGTTAGATGATTAATCTGAGATTGCTAGTTATTTAGTAATCTGTGATCGCACCGCCGCCCGCTCCTTCCGCAACCTCCTTCCGCAAGCTCCTTCCGCAAGCTCCTTCGACATCACTCCCCCGCCCCTGTACCCCGCGGGCAACATCACTCCCCCGCCCCTGTACCCCGCGGGCAAAGACTACGTTAAACGGTCGCACTATAAAACCTTTTACCCTGCCTATTGGCAAGTTACTACCATTTCACAATCTCCCGAACTTGCGTGTATCGGAATCCATTAATAGTTCCGTTGAGCCCCAACACCGTTTCTAAAAAGGAACGAATCTTTAATTTCATACAATTATCGAATCTTTGCGTCCATTGGTATATTTAGTGTGACCTATCGATTCTTGTGAAAAATATCCATGTAGTATTGTGAGCATTTGGGAGCAGAATCAAGGAGTTGGAATTAATTTCAAAGTAGTTTTTCATTTTTGCATTTTATAATACCTACCATGGTTATATAATATATAGATGGATAGCAAGGTATACTATTTATTGAAAGCACACAGAAACTAGAATAAAAATAGACAACTATAATCACAATGGATGGTCTTATGTCTTATAGTGATCGGTGTTTTCCCGACGTCTCTTCCACATCCCCACTGAGAATTTTACTGGGGACAGTCGGAATTCTCCAGACAACTATGCATAGAGAGGAATAGAGGAAGCATAATGGACGGCCAATGGCAATCTAAGTTTATTTCCCCAATTCAACCAATAGGTCAACATCCAAAAGGAAATGACCGGACAGTGACTGACAAGAAATCGTAGACACTCATACATAGAAAATTTACAAGGACAGTGTTTCTGTAGTATTCAAAATGACGTGATATAGCGTGATAGTTCACAGTAATTGGAGTGACCACAACGCAGACAATGCGACAGACATGACACGATTAGGGTTTCCTATTTATTCGCATAATTATTATCGTATCGTTAGCTTTAATTTTGAACGTCATAACATAATATGTAATATTATTATATTGCTTCTACTGCTTCTAAATAATAAATTTAGTTTTATAATAACCATACAAACAACTTGAAATTCAATTAATATTATGAAAAATGAATTTGCTTGTATTCAGTATCGACGCCAATGCAGACACTATCTAGTTAATACGTTCTGAATATCGTCGATTTATGTCGATCTGTGACTTTTTATCTTAGTTTTAAATTGATAGCTTGATCTATTTGATTTTATGGGAACGTGTTTAAAGCAAACACGACTAGAAACTCCGCACCTGTGCAAAATCGTGACTAAGCCACGAGGGCTGCCAACTTAAAAAAAACCAAGATATTTATTTAATTCTATAAAAAACTGTGTTGTGGAGTTGTGGAGTTATAAATGATGAAAGATAATTTGGCGAACTGTACACTTCGAACTATTGATTTATTAATATGTAGAGACTAATTTGAAAGTACTAAGAAAATACTTCAGAGGTTCCCACAGACCGCATTTTTAAACAGCACGGTAACATTAATTAAGTAATTATATTATTATCACCCACAACGATCGTAAACGCAAGTGGCAACACTTTTCACAATACGTCGTCTAGTATTATTATTAATATTCTGTGACCCTAAATACTATTCAATCCTAAACAAGATGGCGCCACTTAGAAGGCCTTCAAAGCTCTGCAACCTCATCAAGTTAAATTTTTCGCGTAATTACGCGAGTCGAATCTCACATAAAACCTCAGTGAAGTCATAAAGTCTTAACTACTGTTGCATAAAAACAACAGGCAAAGTCAAGCGTGACCATGAGTCATTAGTGGAGATGGTATCTCGAATATGCTTCTATAGGCAATATGTAAAATAGCTAAGAGCGATTGCACACGACGACTTTATCGTGTACCGTACGATTCCACGCATGCGATTGTAGCCGCATCGGTACCATGGTCGCTTAGTGGCTGCAATGTAATTTGCATAATACTTTGTTATTGATAACTGTCATCGATTTTTATCGATAAATACCGATGTGTCCCGATTTAATTCACTTGCGATGCGGTTTATTCTTGCACGCAGGTATTTTTGTTATCTTTTAGACAGCTGTACGTACATTGGTCGCTTGGCTATTGAAAATTCAACTAATAGACATCAGTAACACTCAAGGCTCTGTTTAATTTCTCAGCTGTTACAGTTCTTAGACACCGCAAAAAACTTATGACACCGCAAAAAACTGCCGTATAGACAGGACTTAACTGTGATAAATGATATTATTTCTCGACAAAAAGGCGAATTATTTATGGAAATCTATGGAAATGACCCGGTCGTTGTTAAGAAAACGGTAGGCTATGTTTTTTTTATAATGGTTGATTGCTGAACTACTTTACGAGGGTCATTATAGGGTCAGTTACAGTGCAAATAAAACTAGCTAATTATAATTTACATACCTACCGGGGAAAAATCAAAAAGTCGTTCCACTTACCCTCTATTCACACGATGGTACGACGATGGGTCATTAACGTGACCCTATTTGACTTCAATCTAAGGTCAATTATTTTGGAAAATACGAGAATGTCGAGAAATATATGTAAGAACTATACGGCACAGTAAGAATTGACTAGGTTGACCCTAGTTGAATTTTTGTATTAGAATTTTTTACAAAACATACCTACGTACAATAAATGCAGCTTCTGAAGCTATAA
Organism: Hylaea fasciaria; assembly: GCA_905147375.1. NCBI lineage: Eukaryota > Metazoa > Arthropoda > Insecta > Lepidoptera > Geometridae > Hylaea > Hylaea fasciaria. The sequence goes on along the minus strand of LR990211.1, from coordinate 6,963,067 downwards.
AGTAACATTTTTTGTCGGTTATTAAAACATTCTAATCGATTAAAATACCTAAGACCAATGACCATATCGAATAGGTACTCCGGTCAAGTGCGTGCGACCATTCCTCTCACACATCTAAAATCGATGAAATCTCGGTCACGCATCACACACGCAAAGGTTATTGTGTTGTGCCCCACAACTCGCGTATGAATATCATCTGTGAACAATTAAACGTATAGAGAAATGCAACACTTACATAGAAAACTAAAAAACTAAAAACTGCTCAGTTTGCGTGATGAAAATCGGTGATGAGGCGACTGCGAGGCGGCAGCGGCGAGTTCGTTCCCAGATCCTCTAACTAAAGCATTGTACTTGAGCAAATATTTATTAAACGCACCAAACATAAAAGATAATAAAGCTATAAAAATCAAGGATATTATAAAGTGTCGTTATTGTCTGAACAATTAATAAATATAATTGTAAAATTTGGTCCTATAAATTACTATTACAAATTCGTAAAGTAAACAAATCGCAAAGAAATATCAAAAACTGTTTTTAGATTTTAACGCGACGGACTAGTAGCTGTTTCCTGGTTTTAACGCTACATCCTTATCCCGTTGTACGTGTTATAATTTTGTCACTCTACTTTCTCTCCGTGCATGTAAGTCTTAAAACAAAGTGTAAGTACTAACAGTGTAAAGTGCACTTGCATTGCCCCTTACATTTTACAACTGTGACCACTATTATGTTGTAAAATACCGCTTTGACTGCAGGATCTCGTGTTGCACCCCACTGACCTATATTGCCGGCAATAGTGGCCGTACAATGTTGCAGTGTCTTGATATCGCTAACGAGTAGGGTTTGAAACGATACTTTCATCAATACCGATATTTGGTTTTGGACTACGGATACGCGATACGTTCTGAGTAATATCTTCTAGGTGAAACTAAATTTTAGAAACATCTGTTTATTTCTGGACTAAACTTTTGTGGTAAGACGGCAAATGTTTGTCGTATCAAAATTATACATTTCATTATAATAAGCTAAATGAGCTAAATGTGTTGGACAACAATAATCGTAATGCTCAGTAACATCGATACTTGGCTTCGGCAACTAATACCTCGTATCTACTCGATACTCCCGAGATACTCTCTAGTTTACACCCATCGATACCAGAAACTTGCACTTTGAACCCTATCGTCGAAGATCATTAGTAATAATATTGTATGCATAATGTTTGAATATACATGCAAAAACACTTGCTTACGGCCATGTATTCAACAATAAATGACTTTGAGCAATAACCTATATGTGTTTATGTTATTTTGATCGAAATTTATACGATAAAGATAGCTGGGAAGAAAAAGGATTAGCAGTTTTGTGTTTTTCATATTAGAATGTGTAATTTGTATGGAAGGGTAAACAACTGCCGGGCTTAGGCACTACATTTTGAAGAGCTAAGTACAGGATTGAGGTTTGTAACTGCATTTTAGAGCGCCCTGTGCTGTAATTCCGGTGGGTTTAACGTATTGTAAATGTACTAGGTATGAACTGGTATGTAATACTTCCTTGTTACAGGTATGTGAATATGCTCATCTGGTCTTTACAAAGTTATATTTACTGGCCAGCATCTGGGAGGTATACTTGACAACAGCTTGGGTGAATCTTGAAACTACCTTATTAGAAAGCCACAGATACTTGTCAAGTTTTATTAGTGATTCCTTCTGCGGACAAATTGATCGTTGGTGATCAATATTTGACTTAGCAACTTAGAAGCAAGTGCGTAGTCGTGACCCTGCTGAATGTGACGCGTACTCAGATGATTAAAATTGCCAAAATGTGAGTCACACTTGGGTCTTAAAAGTGTGATCAATTGTGACAAGGACGGGGGAGGGGTCGAAAATCACAAAATTAGTGTGATGCCTACTTTATCGATAAACCTAGACACGTATACTAGTACCCAACTTATAAGGCGCGTCGTGAATCTTCGTTCGCGCAGAAAAGAAAGTATGGTCCGAGGATTAACGAAAGAATGCTTAAAACTTACAATCAACCTAAGATCACTATTATAAGGTTCATAATACACTGCAGCTGTTAGTTCCATCTCACTCTAAGCTCGCTAAGATGGCGGCGGCTGCCGACCAATAGCGGTCAATAGCATTTCCCGCGCTTTGAAAATTCATCTTCTGCGCAGGTACATCGGTAAGCCATATAAGTTGGGTACTACTACTAAGATGACTAACAGTGAGTCCCACACCAGCCCCGTTGGGTGCAAATATGATAATTACTTTAATCGATAACCACAATCGATATCTTGTAGGTTTCAAATGTTATTGATATGAATTTAAACAGCACCAGCTATTTAGATACCACGCGAACCATGTTTCGGTCACAGGGCTAGTATAGTGTATAATAATATATACGTAATTATTATTAACATAATCTTATCCGACACCCACTTAAACTCAGTTCTACTATAGGTTTGCATAAGTAGAGCTTTCCATAACATCGTATTTAAAACTATTTACGCTTGCAATCGTTATGTAGAGGCGCGTAGTGAATGATATTGCGTTAGCTATCATTCCAGTCAGTGGTAAAGCTCTAGAAGCGATTTCTTTTATGATAACATTGTATTTAAACCATATTTAATCCTTTACTTTTCTTCCGCACATTTTATAATTATCAAATAGTTATGTATACTCGTATATCTTATGTTTTATCATATTATTATACTAGAAGCGCCTCGCGGTTTCGCCCGCGTCAACTACTATCCCGCGGGAACCGTTTTAATTTTTACGGGATAAAAGGTAGCCTATGTTACGCAGGGTGAATGTAGCTTTCCAATGGTGAAAGAATTTTCGAAATCGGCACTGTAGTTTTTGAGCTTAATCATTACAAACATACGTACAAAATACAAATCTTTCTTCTTCATAACAGTAGTGTAGAAGTGTAGATGTAGATAAAAGCTTTGATTTCGAGCAATAGCGAGTCAAAGTCCGAACTAGGCTCAAAAAGTCTCAGTAAAAATATCTACACGGCGCTAGCGAGTACTTGACTTCTATGTGTTATTCTTCTAACAGCCGAAATTAATATTGTATCTCCTATCCAAGATTGAAATCGATCTTGGATTACTGCCTATCGTTCGATCGATTTCCAATCTGCATGCCTTTATAAACCAATCCACGGATCGGTTATTGGCACGTTTGAACCTAAAATTGGATTGTGATATCAATCCCAGATAGCAAAATTTGGATTGGATTGTTTATCAATTTCGGCCGTAAGTCTCACCCTCCCCAGACTTAAACTGTTTCTCGAACGAGTTGTATCTACTCGAACGAGTTGTACTTATCTACCAATTACAATTATCAGATATGAGCACGCATATCGAATGTGGACCCACCCGGCCTGTTCCTACTTATGTGCATGTAAGGTAAGTTACGAAGCCTAGCCTATTTTTGAGTTACCGGTGCAGTTGAAGAAATAAGTTAATGTTTTCCTAGTATCCATTCGCAACGCTTCATAGCTTAGGCATAGTAGTGGCTTAGGCAAGATTACGACCGTCTTTGGAATAGGGTATTTCACTGTTACTTAGCCATAACTTTAATGTTACATTTCTACTGAAGATCGGTAGTTACCAACAAATAACTGTAAATGTTAATGTCCCATTCTGAAATGGTCCAATAAGCTAGTTTTTCAGAATTAATTATTCTAAGATTCTTCTTTCTTTTAATTTCTTTTTAAAATTCTCCTGTGTCGTGGGTACCGTCAGTCTAAGATTAGAAAACAATGTAAGTATGGTTTTGTTAGTATGTGCCTAAATTACAACTTGAAAGCTTGCTATGTTTTTTCCTTGTAGAAAGCTAAACTTTAATAAATCACAATATCGAATAAGCTATGTGTATATGTAATGGATTATTAACGTCCGTATAAGTCATGGGTAGAAATACTAGTTTTTTATAAACAAGCTAAGCAATGTGTTTTCAACTGGGTCATATTTCACGCGAGATTTTGCTAGCGGCTATCCAGCGACATACAGTTTGCCTACTTTTTTTTGCTATAACATACGTTAATTATTTATTGAACACCATAGTAATATAATAATACTGTGGCGGTTCATATGTCATTCTTTTTTTAGGGTTACATATCACCATCACCTAACAATTATAAAGTGTATCCGTCCTATTCTCTTGGTTACAAAATATTAAGCTTTTGTCTCTTAGAAGTTCGTAAACTTTCTCGAACATGGTGGGGTTATCGTACGATACAAACAATATTATTTACTCAGTAGTATATGAAGCCAATGATTATTATAAACATAATTACTACAATTATTATAAAATTATTTAGTAGCAGCAAAATGAAATTCAAATGACACAAAGTATATTTTTAATTCGTTCCTCAAATTTATCGAAAGTTCCTATAATAATATTATTATTACTATACTTAGTCAGGTCATAAGTATTGTCACACAGTAAAAACTTTTCTTTTAGAATGCTGGCCACAAAAAAGTTTATTGAATTCGAATTTCGAATTGTTCATGAAAATAAAATGTATACTTTTTAGAATTTTACTCATTTTTAAATATGGAGTGGACGCTTAAAGAAGACCGTGTTGCAGTTATTGCGTTGCATCGTTGCGGTTACGCGCCAATTCAAATTTTTGACATACTGAAAAATTTGAATATAACCAAGAGATTCGTTTATCGTACCATCAAACGATACAATGAAGACTCTAGTGTAGATGACAGGTCAAGAAATGGTCGCCCTCGGTCTGTTAGGACTCCAGCAGTGATAAAAGCTGTGAAGGCGCGAATTCAAAGAAATCCCAAACGTAAGCAGAAACTGTTGGCCCTTCAGATGGGATTAAGCAGAACCACGGTGAAAAGGGTGTTAAATGAAGACTTAGGGCTTCGGGCATATCGAAGAAAAACAGGACATCATTTGAATGCTCGTCTAATGGACCTGAGACTGAAGAGATGCCGCGCTTTGTTGAAGCGGTACGCGGGAAAAAAATATCGGGAAATTCTTTTTTCGGATGAAAAAATTATTACCGTAGAAGAGAGCTACAACAAACAAAATGATAAGGTGTACGCACACAGTAGTGAAGAAGCGAGCAACCGTATTCCGCGTGTCCAACGAGGTCATTTTCCATCCTCGCTCATGGTATGGTTGGGAGTGTCTTATTGGGGCTTAACAGAGGTACATTTTTGTGAGAAAGGTGTAAAAACGAATGCAGTTGTGTATCAAAATACAGTCCTGACGAACCTTGTAGAACCTGTTTCTCATACCATGTTTAATAACAGGCACTGGGTATTCCAACAAGATTCGGCGCCAGCTCATAGAGCGAAGAGCACACAAGACTGGCTGGCGGCGCGTGAAATTGACTTCATCCGGCACGAAGACTGGCCCTCGTCCAGTCCAGATTTGAATCCGCTAGATTACAAGATATGGCAACACTTGGAGGAAAAGGCGTGCTCAAAGCCTCATCCCAATTTGGAGTCACTCAAGACATCCTTGATTAAGGCAGCCGCCGATATTGACATGGACCTCGTTCGTGCTGCGATAGACGACTGGCCGCGCAGATTGAAGGCCTGTATTCAAAATCACGGAGGTCATTTTGAATAAACTTTAGTGTCATAAGAATCTATGTTTTGTTAAGTTCATTTTGATATATAAATGGTTACATAATGAATAAACATGTTTCAATTATTTTATATAAAACATGTGACAGAATTTATGACCTGACTAGGTACTGCCACATGTGTATGTACATATTCCGTTATTTAATGTTTAACTCCAGACAAAACATGAGATGTAATACCACGGCACAAATAACATAACAGTAGCTAGAATCGATACACCTCATGCATGACATATTCATAAGCACGTGTCACGAGTTTGTACAGTTATTGCTTTATGACCTGTGGAGTGGACAGACGAATTTGATTTTATAATATTTAAGCTTTGTTAATGTTTAGTTACGATACAATAATGTATGGCAAAGAGTTATCTATCTATCTTTCAATGTATGACAATCTTTGACACACTATTTGAAGTACTTGCAGTACAGTTATAAAAAATTAGCTATTTAAAATGCAGTAAGTTAGGTACTAATTTTATACGGAACACATTTCGCAAGTCTTGACTCGTACTTGATCGCTTTTTCTATTTATCTATTCCTAAATATTATTTCCACGTATTATTATTTTCTTTATCTCTTGTCTTATTGTAATAATTTTGTGTGTTGAGTATATGTTTTATATCCTTTCTAGTTGCGTAGTAAATAATTTAAAGTGTTATTTTATAAGTTTACGACCAAGAGGTTTAAATTTAAAGTGTTATTATGTAGGTATGTTTACGCCCAAGAGGCTATGTTATTTTGCAGTCACTAAACCTTAGTAATTATCACCGTAAAAAAATTGTTAACGACGCACAAAATAAAAAATAAAAATAACATTATGTATCACACAATTTTTTACATTACATAATAATATCATTTTTTAACATGTACTATTTAAAACACCCTATTCCATCGGTCTACCTGAAGAAAATAGTAATGTTTTATTTATCCAAAAAAATATTAATAAATTATGATGCCTCGCTTACCAAACTAACAAGTCCATTACAAACCACTTGAAGTTAAAACACTTTAACTTAACACTTAGCGTAACTTGGCGCATAAATCTTAGAAAAATAACCGCTTAAGTGCTAGTAGCGTTACTTAAGTAACTTGTGACGTAGGTAACACAGGACGTTACCGCGTGGTGTAGATATCATAGCACAGTTAATGAAATTCAAATATGGAAAAGTTGAGTGCTTTTGGGTCGTTTGTGGAAAACTAGCACAGTTCTTCTTTAATCTTATATAATAAATTACGTGTCACGTTGTTTGTCCGCGATGCACTCCTAAACTACTTTGCCGATTTTAATCAAATTTGCACACCGTGTGCAGTATGGTCTAACAGATAGGATAGCTTACATCTACATTTATAGTCACAATAAAAAAACCTTAGTCACAGCAACGCGTGGCCGTGTCTGCTAGTAATATACCTATATAAATTACGTGTCACGTTGTTTGTCCGCGATGCACTCCTAAACTACATAACCGATTTAAATCAAATTTGCATACTTACCGTGCGCAGTATGGTCTAACTTAAAAGATAGGATAGCTTACATCTCAATTTATAGTCGCCACAGCAACGCGTAGCCGCGTCTGCTAGTAGGTACCTAGTATATAAACATTGAAGTTTTTGTTTATATTTCCTAGTTTTTAATATTTTGGTCGGTAAGAAAATTTGACATTTAAAGAATTGTGGGATCCTTCAAAATTCTTTCGATGACATAATGAGAATTTGTAATTCTGAATTTAAACCTTGTATTTTTTTTCTAGCGGCGTGGGGCGTTCAACATAGGGCTTTTCGCACCACGGGCATCAAGTCAGTCTCTTTTTGAAGTGGTTATTTTGCGCTACATATATTTATTATAATTATTATGACCAACACGTACACATTTTGGTAAAAGGTATTTTGAAATTAGAAGTACCAACAACCAATCATTAACCAGATAACATGTACAAGCGCGTAGGTAATCGATTTTATTAAATGCTCTGTATCGATTATCTGTCGTTAGTTCTGCAGCCGCTTATGTATCGTCAGACATTATGCAACATCGTAAATTTAGTATGTTTAAAAATATTCAGCAGTAGAGATAAGATGTGAAATGAATAATTCTAATAATAAATTGTGACCAGGTGCGAGCTCGGTGACAAAGCGCGGGTTCCGCATATTCATAAAAAGACCGTTTATTAGTGTTTTCGCTTAAAATATAAGTATAGGGAGATATTGATAAACCCATACGTCACTTTGCGGACATTTTAAGAATCATAGCGATTGTTTTATTAAAACGCCACTCGGGAAGCTTCAAAGTCAAAGTCAAAGTTAAATCATTTATTGTAAATAGGCAATAAAATCGCACTTTTACAAGTCAAACACTTCAATCTAATAAACAAATTAATAAACAAATTAGCTTCATTTCTTGTATCCGGCCCCATACCATTGACGTTAAATCATTTAAAGCTCAGAATTACGATTCCAGATTGCACCAAATATTATTGTGAACTCAAAATTACACTTAATAATAATTTCATCTTCAGCTACAAATATGATCAATGACGTCACAAGCGGTTGTCTCGTCCAACCAGTCGAACCCCAAAACAACAATGACACGTCAAACTCCCACGCACTATAAAATGTTCACAGAATTTACAAATGAGAATATAATTTTATTGATGATCATCTTACGGTCAATAAAATATATGAGACTCTAATAAATTACATCGCGATCTTAACATTTTCTCACTGGGCACTTGCCTTATATTATATTACTTTTATATACACTTTGTATACAAATAAATAAAATTGAAGTCTGTTTGTAATGTCAAAATAACAGCTTCTTACTAAATGCTGCATGTACTCGTATGTATATGCAGCATACAAGGATGTATGTATAAGTTATGTACCTACCTACGGAGCTTATGACGAAACACAATTTTTATATTTTTGAATAGAAGTGAAATTTCGCGAACTGAACTGAGTCTTCTCGTGACCACGGTCGATGTAACTCGGCCGAAACGTCAAGGTGTGTCATAACTATATTTATGTTTTTTTTGTTTGTGCGCAAATTAGACTTGTAAAATTCAAGTAAACATTTTATATTTTTATAAATGTCTGTCTGTTTATTACGCCGATGTCAGTACCGTTTTTGACAGGACTTTCATTCACTGGCAGATAACAGATGTTACAAGGAGTAAAATTGGCTCCTTTTTGGGGTTCCGTATTTGAAGAACTAGATGCGCCCTGCAGTTTCGCCTACAGTAATCAACTCGCGTAAAAACTTGGTCATTGGCCATTGATACATCAAATTCGTTGATTTATGTATCTAGCTACTGTGAAATTATTGGATGAGAGTTTTGGCGGGAATCCGATAGTGAGACGTTGTTGGTTTTGTATTTTTTCGAGTGTTAATGTGTAATATTGGAATATTAATCATTAAGTGTTCGTTAACGTGCACGAGTGTGGGCGAATGATATAAACTCAAAAAACGTGATATTTCGCATTTTTTCCAAAACTCCCAGGAAGTTTCAGTAAAGCATCCACTACTTTACTGAATCGTGACTTTGACGATGTAAATAATTGACTTGACTACTTGACCACGATTGCTATAACATTGCTGTGACTTTCTTAATGTGAAATTAAGAAATACTTAAAATAAAATACTTGACACTGGCTATATGTACAAACCGTGCGAAGCCATAAATAAAACAAAAAAAATAAATATTGGATGACAGAAAAAAGTGACGATCATCTTTCATGATGCGGCATAATATGACCCTAGGGAACGTTCATCTTACTCTTCAGTTGGTTATGCTTACTTATAAGTAGCTTTGTCTATTTACACGTTACTTGGCTCTCCAAATTTACCCAACTACAAAAGAAAACTATTTAACCCCATCTGCACTTAAAGCAACATTGTTAACAAGAATACCATCACGTAGCTTTAAGTTAGCATCCGTAGCTAAGCACTAGTTAAGTGCCAACTTTAGTTCAACTTTGTGATGAGTCACAACTCAAGAGGTCAATGGTTTCTGACCCGGCGCGTGCGTGTGACGTCAATATAGGAAGTTAAGTTACTGTGCTTAATTATAAATACAGCATGTAATTACAATTAAGCACAGTATCATATAATTGACGTTTATGTTCGTCAATTATACTACAATGTTGTAAGGGAAATGTATGAAAAAGAGCCCATGCTTTACTTTAAAGGGCATGCTTAAGTCGTTCAGTTTCATGTCATGGCTCATTTAAAAATTTTCAATATAAAGATACTCCGTTTTACGATTATGTCTGTTTCCAGCGAAGTATTGCAGCGGTGATAGCCCAGTCGGTTCCATCTTCGGTTCACAAGCCGCGAGGCGTGAGTTCTAAACCAGCTGACCGCTCAGACTGAGCTTGAGCTTCCGATGAAGGAAAACATCATCGTTAAAACCTTAGTGGTAGTTTATTAAAGTGCATCAAATAGAAAATATGTCGCCAAACCCCAGTAGGGGTGTTCCGTCGGCACTCTTCAAGACCCAGCCCCAGTCTAGGCTGAGCTTATTTACCACCTTCGACGATGACCATGGGGCCTACTCCCACCTTATAGCAAACGATTTTCTTTAAGCTCTATCCAGTTTAGGCTCTTAAATGATAATGATAATTCAGCCTGTAACTGTGCCACAGCTGGGCAAAGGCCTCCTCTCACTATCGTGAGGAGGGTAAGGCCATAATCCACCACGGAGGCCTAGTCCGGGTTGGTGGATAACATGCCTCCGAAATAATTCTCGGGCACGTTGGTTTCCTCACGATGTTTTCCTTCACCGAAAAGCGAGAGATAATTACGTACATATGTTTTAACAAGAAACACATTGGTACGTGCCCGCACTGGGATTTGAACTCGCCACATCCGTTTTCGAAGGCGGACGTTCGCTCACTAGGCTACCACCGCTTAAATGCTCTTAAATGGAATCGACTAATTACGTACCATGACCTACTTACTAAAGATAACCGTAGTGAGATCGACAGAATTGAATTGTAAACAGAATTGAAAACAGAATTGTATTACTACTTATTCGTACCATGACGTCTTGTTGTGACATCTTGACGCTCAATTTAGGTTGATTTTCAATCTAAACGGATCGACTTCTACCTAAACGATACTGAAAGCCATGTATTAACTACTATGATTTAAAGTGAAACGATTCTGTTTAGGTCCTCAATTGGATCGCAATAAGACGTCATGGTAAGCCCCCCAGGTAAGATAGTGGTCGAATGCTAGTCTATAAAGTATTTAAAAACCAAGCATTTGCTAAGGCTCGCCGCGTCTATCTTCACCTTTAGGTACCTACGGTCCTCAATTTCCTCACAGGGCTATTACGATACGATTATGACGTGATTGCTAGCTTTTATAATAGTGGCATAAACGATACGTTTTATAGCACGGGGTATTTGACGGTAGAACTTAATTCCCTCCCCGCGATGGCTGATAAAATCCAATGGGCCTGTTTAAAACAGAATTGGACTACATATTGGCATCATCATTTAAAATTAAGCTGGTTTAATCTGCGATTAAATCACACCGGAATCGTTGCCAAGTCCATCAGTTTCCAATCAAATCCTGTCAGGTCTTTCATGAATCACCGATGAGACAAAAAGTCGTCAACCCCGTAATATTTTCGAACGAAGTAAAATTTTCAAAACTAGTAAGTAAGCTGCAGCATAATACATGTTCCTCTTTCCTTACCCCACCTCCTTCTTCCACAATCAATACAGATCCCCGCTGCAATCGAGATTTCGAGGATGTGATAGCGCGCACGGAACCCGATAACGTAAGCCCGGCCAGGCGCCCTACTGACCTCGCGGGCAAAGAATAAATAATTAGGCACAAAATGCCTATAGAAGTGTGTACTCTTGGAAGCTGTTTGAAAACTAGATTTGTAAAGCTATATATGATTGACTGACCTCTTTCTATTTCTTTTCTTTTTTGTTTGTGGCATGGTGGGTATAAATTGTGTGTACATTGAATGTGTCTTGAAGATTAGTTCGAAGCTATTTATAAAAATTTGAATTAACTAGGTAAACAATAACAATTCGTAGGTAAATCTAGAACAAAAAAACGTTATCATGAGGCAGTAATGGTTTTTACAACTTTAATGTGAAGCTGTAAATTAAATTTACGTTGTAGTGGCTATTGATTATGACAAAATATAGGAAACTACCAGAATTGGTGTCAAGGGTAGATTGTCTACGGAAACACTGCCTTTTAGGTGCACGCTAATTCTTGAAATTAAGCGTAACGTGTGGGCAGGTGTGAATTGTGTGTGTGTGTGTGTGTGTGTGTGTGTGTGTGTGCAGAGATAATTTCATCTTGTGTGTATTTATTAGTACAAATGTATAGGAAACAGATATGTTAATGCACGCCGTAAATACTACTGCAGTGTCACCGTATATAGATAAACACTGAATACTTTTATGTATCAATTACACCTATAATGGTGTCGCACAACACGGCTTTCAATGGCAAAGAATGTGCGGTATTAATTGTTATTAGGTACATTTTACTATAGAGCAAGGAAATACTATTTCCATTACGTAATAACTTAACAAAATATATACCTACAACAAAATTGAAAAAGCCATTCAAAATACTATCCTCATCTTTTATCCTTATGGCATCGTCACTTCACAAATAAGTAAGGTTTTTTCGGAATCAATAGAGAAGTGGCACATCTACCTCTAAACTCTTTGAGCCAACGCGTGGAGTCTCGCCCCGGGTCAGCCCACGACTCGCCCTCGGCAGTTCCTGGACTTTTGGAAATATTTCTCGAGAAATTCACTCTCATCACAATACGCATAGCTCGTTGAAAGACTTAAAAGCCGCCGAAATGGCTCGGGGCGTGATTTCTTACGAAGTTTTTAAACGGCGCGATGATATGTGAGGCGGCTTTGATTGGAAAGGAAAGAGTGGTAAATTATATATCTACATTGATAATTATGCATTGGTAACCCATATGCGTAAGAAACTCAAATTTTTTGGTAATAATAAAGTACATAATTATTATCTACACTATTACGTAAAATGCGAAAGTTACTCTGTTAGATACATATACCAATTACCTCTTCACGGCTATATGGCTGAACCGATCTCGATGAAATTCAGTATAGAGATAGACTGAACCTTAGAGACGGACATATTATAATGCAAACTGCGCGGACGAAGTGCGGGAAACAGCCATTTCAGTTTACAATATATTTTTAACAGATGTAATTCAACTAAACCCATCCAACTGTATACCTATTAACTAGCTGAAAACGGGTCTATTTCGCACCTAAACTAATATCAAAATATATGATTTTAACATAGGTACCTCGACGTTTCGACATTAACTGCATGCCTCTGGAAAAGATCGCTATGCCAAAAAAAAAGAAAACTAGCGATGTGAAACTTTTAGTGGTTTTAATTTTTTTTTCTTCTAATAAACGCAACATAATTTTGCCATACTACCTATCCATGATTTACAACTACAACAATACAAGCTAATGATTGCAAATTACGCCATAAATATATAAAGTAAAACACTTAAAAATAATAGCCTACTATTCTATTCAATTCAACTAGAATATAACCTTACCTAGCTAAGCAAGGCCATCGACTGTAATAAAATACCTACTAACTAAGATTCAATATACGTGAATGGTATAATCTAATCCATGTGTGGAAATATTAATACCTTTTTGGTTAGTTAAGTAATGCATATTTAAGACATTGTTTAGAAGTGTGAATGAACATAATATGTATATACATATGTATATGTACATATGTATATGTATATGTGTATATACATATGTAATGTATATGTGTATATATACATATAAGACCTTTAATTGTATAAGGTTTTTGTTGATCAATATATTTTTGTGGGCACGTTATGCCACAGATCCAAGTTAATAGTGGTTGATAGCATTTGATAAGCCACATTAGAGGCCCAGCAGTCTATCTTTTTTTAAACTTGTGGAAAATAATATTAAAGAGCGCCTTATCTCTAAGATCTCTTTGAAGAAGGCCAAGCTCTCTTCTTTGTAAAGTCGAATCTACAAATTATTATTTATGTATCTCTAGAACACTGCCCCACATTCTGATTTGACTTCATTTTGATCCAAGCTTTGATCCTATGATTCAGACTAGTATATCACAGCAGTTCTAACATACCAACGCCAGCCCAGGAATCTGTCTCACAGTACAAAGACAACTCTAAAAGTGGTCATAAATCTTACTAATTTAACTAGATTACTTGTTCACACAAAGGTCCACGCAAAGGGGCAAAGGCCTACGGACAAAGATGCTCTTAGAAGCAAGCGCGTAGGCGACATGAGTCAGGCTCCCAATTTAAAAAGGTGAAAGTTCGATGTGAACTTGTAACTTTCGTTTTGTGTTCCAATTTTGATTTGCAGATAAGGGGAGCCTAATAAAACCTTCATGAAACTAACCTTTTTCTTTTTTGATGAGAATTTGTGGGTGAATTTGTACACAACGAAACTCCATTGGAGCCTGCCTGCCAGTACGATGACGCTGTCCGTATCAGCCAAAGACCAACAGCTTTTGTTTTGATGAAGAATACAATTCATTCAGTTACTATTCGTGAGGTGAAAGTTAAATGTATCTATATCCAGTGAAATAGGTGTTTTTTAGAATTGTTACATATTTCTGTGAAATCATAATAGTAGGATGATGTCTACAGCAAACTCGTGTGGGCTGACAGACAGACAGATAGCCTATTATGCCACAGTTTCCAGTTATTCTCTTAAAACAGCCGTCTTGTTGAACGTTAATAGCATGTCATTCTACTTCGTACATTCTAAATTATGCAGACATGGTCACTATTTTAATACATACGCACAAAAATAACTTCTTAGTAAAAACATGTAAAAACTGGACAAGCATTAACTACAGAAATAGTAGTGACTTCAAAGAAAACTCGACAGAGCGGACAACTGTTTCACTGCCATTTTAAAACTCGTTAAATTCTACTGGGTAATCTTTACTTATAATGTTTATTAATTTACAGAAGGGGTTTGAAGAAGCATGTAAGGTTTGGCTCCGCTTGATATGCAGTATGCACCCAGTGGTTCTTGCCCTCTAGTAGTTTGCTTCAAATTCCGTTTTGGTATGATTGCCATAAATGTGGCCATAGCACTTTACCAATAACGTTTTTTGCCAAATCATGTGCCAAGTCAGTATTTTCCTTCACCATCATCACCATCAGTCAATGTTACTACACTGTTTGATATTGGCCTCACTTGAATCACGCCAATCATCCTGGTCTTCGGCGCCAATTTTCCAGCTGCTTCATTCTTGCCTAATCGCTTCAGCCGATAACTAACATCCGATTTACAGGTAGCATTCAAGGCCTCCAAGACATAAAACTGAGGATTACCTCAAGCATAACTAATTTCGTGTCTTTAATCACAAACTATTGTAGTGTCTAGTGTCACGGCCACCTCATACATTAGGCTATTACATAAACCCACAGAGCAACAACGGTCGCAGAGCGATAGAGCGTTGAATGGCAGCACATTAGCATTCAACTCGTGCGCATACACCGGCGTCGCCCCCCTCCCCCTCGCAGACGGTGGATTTCCTTCCCCCTCTTCCCTTGTACGGAGGCAAAGACAGCGTGCAGTGGAAGCTAAGAGATTGCCACGAAAAGGAAAAAGAATTGTCATTGATAAAACTATTTACTTAGAAACATAACGCAAGGTGAAGCGGACATCTCAAATAGTCAATATACTGAGCGTAGGTATAAAGTTTTGATATGCAAAAACAATATTTGTCAAATATCGTTATACGTATTTGCAATGCACTCGAATGGTTGTGTTTTATTAAGTGATGCAAGATGCCTAAATAAAATACACAGACAATAATTATAATAGAACAACTAAGTTAGTTTGGCGGCTCGTTTGGCGTAGTGGCCGAGCAATCGGACTGCTGCGCTTGGGGTCGCGGGTTCTATTCCCGCCTGGTACAAAAATTTGTGCGATCCTCAAATATTTGTTTCTGGTCTGGGTGTGATGTGTATGTGAAATTATATGTCTGTAAGCGGTACCCATGATACAGGAGCAAACCTAGTGTGGGGCTACGTTTTTTTTAAAGAAAGAAAGAAAATTTAGTTAACTAGGGAAGCAGAAGACATGCCCAATCAAAAACCGTCCAAGTACGAGTCGGACTCGCGTACGAAGGGTTCCGTACCATTATCTATAAACACGGCAAAAATATCACTTTTGTTGTAAGCGGGCTCCCTTTAAATTCTATATTTTATTCTGTATTTTAGTATTGGTTGTTATAGCGGCAACAGAAATGCATCATCTGTGAAAATTTCAACTGTGTAACTACACAGCCATGTACACAGCCTGTTGACAGACGGATAGATAGACAGACAGACAGACAGACAGACAGACAGACGGGCGGACAGCGGAGCCTTAGTAATATAGGGTCCCGTTTTACCTTTTGAATACGGACCCCTAAAAATTAAAAAAAAGACAAAGAAAGTTACAGTGAAACGCCAAAACTTGCTTCGAAACAGTCGGTCTTCTTTCCTATACCTTCCCCCTTCTCGGCCAGTGACAGTCGCGTCACTATCGCACAGTTTTAGCTACAGCTCCACCTCTAAACTAGATAAGTCAAACAAACTACCGAGGCCCGGCGCAGGCGCACGTTTACAATGGAATTCCCAAATTGTTCGTACAATATGGTTCCAGGTCATAAACCACTTGAACCTTGGAAATGTCCAGTAGTTGATGTACCTACTAACGACAATGGAGAGAGAGCAAACCTGTTTTCAACAGGCGGTTAAATCATATTTTTTTTAATAAGGTTCTTCTTATTTTAAACTAGTTTTGCTCCGTAACTTTTGGGAAATTCGTATAAAGATTGGATTTTTACGACAAAATTTTTGCAGGAGATCCAGACGTCAGGAAATAATGAAGGAGAATTTTACCACCGGTGACATTATAGTCTTATATAATACAATAACATAGACTGCACCGTTCTTAAGTACTTTCTAAATTATATATTCTAAGAATAAAACCCACTGACCAGTTTTAGAGTGTATATAATCTTAACAACACTTCATACTAAGACAACTCTATGTTTAATTTATGCAATATTTTTGATTAATTAACTTTATAACCAACTTGTTACAACGGAGTTAACTATGTTGCGCAAGCGCACGCGTTGATGTCTTTTGTAGGGCAGTGACGTAATGTGGTGTTTATTGCTTGTCTGTTTTAATCTGCGATTATCTGAATGTATTTAGCAAGTATTAACATACGTTAAACATATCATTAAAGTTAAGATTCAAAAACATATTGGACTTCAATATCTACACTAAAAGTTAGCGTTTTTCTAAAATTATATTAATGAAGTTACTTATTTCGTCACCTGGCTACTTAGAGAGAGGGTTATGGTTATTTATATTTTCAGTTAAATTACAAGGCATATGGTACTAAAGAATTAATGCATGAGAGTTATATATAAGACTAGTTGCGCCCCGCGGTTTCACCCGCGTTTCACATTATAAAACCTACAGGGCGGTGGCTATTAGATAGGACTTGTAACATTGTGTCAAAGAAAATACTGAAGTTAGGTCGTTTTTCACAGTTATTATTGCACTGATGGACAGGAAAACAGTGATGATGATGATGACTTGTAGCCTATATTGTGTCTCTAAACTATCTGCATACAACATTTCATGCAAATTAAGGTACTATTTCACAGTTTAGCCCACTGTGTATTGTGTAAGTTGGTGTATAAGTTATCAAAATACCAAATTTCAAGCCAATGGGGTAGTTTTTCACAGTTTTGATGATGAATTAAAGCCTAAGTCGTAAGTTGCGGGATAACCTATCTACGTACGAAAATTTACGCACATTGGGTGTTTTATCGCATTGATGGAAAACGGCGATGATTATGATGATGACTTAATAATATGTTCGTAGCCTATGTCCTAAGTTGGAAGATAACCTATCTCTGAACCAAATTATCTCCCCTATTTTCCCCCACTCTCCCCTCTTCCCCTGCTCCCCTATTTCCCCCACTCTCCCCTCATTCTACCCCCACTCTCCCCTCTTTCTCCCCCACTCTCCACTCTTTCTCCCCCCACACTACCCTCTTTCTCCCCACACTCTCCCCTCTTCCCCTGCTCCCCTATTTCCCCCACTCTCCCCTCATTCTACCCCCACTCTCCCCTCTTTCTCCCCCACTCTCCACTCTTTCTCCCCCCACACTACCCTCTTTCTCCCCACACTCTCCCCTCTTTCTCCCCCCTCTCCCCTCTTTCTACCCCCACTATCGTCCTTTCTTTCCCCCGTCTCCCCTTTTTCTCTCCTCTCTTTCTCCCCACTCTACTCTCTTTCTCACCCCACTCTCCCCTCTTTCTCCCCGCTCTCCCCTCTCTTTCTCCCACTCTCCCCTCTTTCTCCCACCCACTCTCCCCTCTTTCTCATCCCACTCTCCTCTCTTTCTCTCCCACTCTCCCCTCTTTCTCCTCCACTCTCCCATCTTTCTTCCCGCTCTCCCCGTCTTTCTCACCACTCTACCCTCTTCTCCCCCCACTCTACCATCTACTCCCCTTTTCCCCCCACTCTCCCCCTCCCCTCCCCCGCACTCTCCCCCCTCTCCTCCCTTCGCACTCTCCCCCTTTAAATAACGATCCGTTCAGCCGTTTATTGGTCCGTTGGGGGTGCATCTAAGGAATACCTCATAATTTCAACCCCCTTGCTTTTCCCCCTTTAGGGAATATTTTGCAGAAAAGCTGAAACCCGTATTTATTTATTTCTTACCAAAAGCCTAAATAAGAATTTTCAGATCCCTAACTTGAAGAATTATGGATTCCCCATACAAACTTTCAACCCCTATTTCATCCCCTTTGAGATTATTTTTTGAGACAAAAGATAGCCTATGTCCGTCTCATAGGTCCAATCTACCCCTATACCAAATTTCTTCGAAATCGGTTCAGCCGTTTGAGCGTGAAGAAGTAACAAACATACATACACACTCACAAACTTTCGGCTTTATAATATTAGTAAGATTTGGTGACACTGTGACCGTGTAGG
Organism: Hylaea fasciaria; assembly: GCA_905147375.1. Classification (NCBI taxonomy): domain Eukaryota; kingdom Metazoa; phylum Arthropoda; class Insecta; order Lepidoptera; family Geometridae; genus Hylaea; species Hylaea fasciaria. The sequence goes on along the minus strand of LR990211.1, from coordinate 6,944,386 downwards.
GAAGAGTTGGGGGCTAGTAACAGATTGACTATCTAGACACATAGTTTCCACAATTTTTCATTTTCCTATCCAGAATCTTGGTACAGTGCTTGAAAGGGAAACATCCTTTTTCATGCTGAAACCATAATCAATAACTGTTTAATTTAATTTACCATATTTTATGTTTTATGGTTCTCTTTGTTAACGAGAATTAGCTGGTTGACTTGTAAAAGTGCGATTTTATTGCCTATTTATAATAAATGATTTGATTTTGACATAAAAATCTCAACGTGCCCAGTGATGCTTATAATGAGTGTAACCAACTGGACTCGCGTGTGCCTAGTCTCTCGTGTTCAGTTGATGAATAACGTAGGGTAACTACGCTCTTTACTACATAATATCACAAAATTTCTATGGGACCACTTCTGAATTATAACCTATCAAACAGAAAAATAATCATCAAAATCAATGCCCCAATTGGCGGAGGAATCGCGTAACAAACATACAAAAAAATTAACAAAAAAAAACATACACTGAATTGAGAACCTCCTCCTTTTTGGATCTTGGTTAAAAAATCTGGTTACAACGTCACGTGAATAAGTTTATTTTTAGCCCCATTTCTTGGTTTACTCCATTGATCGACAATCATTCTTAACTTATGCCGATATGTAAAGCAAACTTACGATTCTTATCCAATAAACTTCTATAACTACTAACAACTTCCAAAAATGTAATCTAAAACAAACCAGCGCAACAGCAATCTATCTTCAAATTACAAATGTAATGAGAAATGGATCTATTTCCCATCTTCTGTTACGTAAACTGCGAAATTATTTGTTTTTGATTGCCTGCTTAAAATAGATGTATTTTCGTAAGTTGGGAAATGTTTGCTTTAGGATGCTTAAGTAGTTGTAATAAGGTTCATTTAAGTTTTCCACATAGTATGAGTCTTCAAAGCAAAAAGGGGTTACTAAGGACCAGTTCTAAAAATCACCTTTTTAAATATATAATAAGCAATATACATATTAACGAGAACAGCTAAGTAATTCGTTAATAAACAGTTGGATACTAAATTATAAAGGAACGCTGGGATAAGAATAAAACTAAATGCTTAGTATATGATCCTAAAATCGCGTATCCCTTGCCGCCGGTCGCCGCGGTGTGCGGTCGTGCCCTGATCTAGCGGATCGATTCCGCTGCCGTCCGCGCGCGGATTTCCGCAAAGTCGTGCGTTTCGGCGCGCACGCGCATGTTTTTAGATAGGTGCATCTCATATATTTATATTACTTTTAAAATGTAACTTGGAGAATGTCATTTTAACAATAGGTATTCTAAAAGATACATTCAGAATACATTTCAATTGTCCACAAATTGTTTTACAAGGCATAATGACTTAAGTTTCAATAATGGTTAGTGGGTGCTAGCTCTTGCCCGCAACTTCGGCTATGTTGGCAAAGGTAATGGGAATATCTTAGGTCAGTCATATCCATCAGAAACGTCCATCCATATTAAATATGCGTATCTAACGGTCGGTACACTCAGACGGGCGGCGACTTCGAACAAATTGATGAAAAACTTATATGTACATGCCAATCATGAATAATGTAAATATATAGCTATCGCCACCGCTGTGGTCTATAGGTACTTTAAGTATCGAAGTCTCAAATAACACAGACAACCTGCTATGATTATAAATCCATAGTTTTATAAAATTCTTCAGATTGCATGGAGACAATAAGTACCATTTTGAAATAATTGCCTGACCACGGCCGAGCCAACCATCATAATGATAGAGCCATTATGTAGGTAAAAAGACAATTAGGTGTCCTCGGATAGCACCAAAGGTCCTTTATAAATAGTGGTAGTTATAATTTATTCTATTTCAGGTGTGTACATAACGCCACCGCTCACCGCTGCGGCGGACGGTGGCGGAGGCGGATTTTTCTACAATACGGAAGTGCCAATATCGTCCGTGCACAGTGGTCCAAGCCTCCGTGGGTCAAGGTTCTTAAAACTGTTCCTCCTTGCAAGACGTCGTCTCAAGGTCATCAGTGTTTGCACAGTTAGATCGAGTTACAGATAAGCTGCCTCTTGCCTTACCTTCATTGATCGTCAATAATTCATCGTGGTCTAAATAATTAGCTCCTACTTTTTCTAACATTGCCAACTAAACCCATGTATATTTTTAGTAAGTATGTATGTAGATTTGTTGATTTTATAACATTTTATGAGCTATAAAAATAAACAATTATACTGACATGAACCCCTGCAAAACGATTCCACGCAAGTTATGTGTCAATAAATAAGGAACATTTTAGGTTTAGCATTAACTTTTGGACACTAAATGCTATTCATATGCAAAAGAGTAGGTAGGTATTGTAAATATCGAGACAGAAAAGGCATAACAATAAACCACAACGGAAACTTAACGAACGAAAAATCTCACCGAAAATTGCTCCGAATATGAGATGTGCAAACAAAAAATCCAACAAAGCACACTATGCAACACTGACGATAATCCAAAACACACACACACTGGGCTTGAATACCAAATTCGTGGCCAAAATAAACACGCACAATTCGATTTTCGAAATACTCGATTTTTTACGCGACTCGATGCGGCGGCGAGCGATCGCCTCCCGCGCAAGTTAGATCGAGACTGGCGCATGCGCGATCGATCGAAGCACGCCCGCGCACCTGTCTTACCACTAAAAACAATAGCAAACAATAATATCATCTGACTGAATGTCCAAACTACTGCTACTATAAAAGTAAAAAAAAAGTAGTCCCCGATAAGGTGTAAGCCTTTATTATTGCTATTAGTAATAATTTTCATCCGTTTCATTAACCTTACCTGTCAGAAAGACTTGTAAATTGAAACGGTCGACTATTTAGTGGACACAAAGAGACACAACAATGGGGGTTTGTTAAAATATCATGCCAAATGACAAATACAATTGCAATAATTGTCATCAATAATTATAATAATAAAATTGACTGTGTGATATTTGTTAATAATTCGTTTTCTGTTATTTAGTTCTCTTTGAATGATTACATATTCTAATTACAATATTTTAGTACCTACCTACTAAATGTATTATATAAACTTTTTTAACGGTAATTGACTGGCTGAAAGTACAATTTTAACAAGACTTTTTAATATCTCTAAATAGAGTTAAGCGAGTTTTAATGTGATTCTGCAAAATAAAAACCAGGGCTATTATTTTTTTATAGATCCGAACAGGAACAATTTGGGATAATCACATTAATGAAGATATGCTGAAATAAAGTAATAATTATGCTAAAAAATTTAATATAAAATAAATTACAAAAGATGAATTAATTTAAAATAAAAACAAATACCTACAATTCGATTCCGCGTACGCTTAGTATTTAAATCATTCGCGTGATTCAGATTTAAATATTTAAAAATTCTTCGTATGCGTAAAACTAGCTCTAATTAATAAAATACGATACAAATTAATATCTTTATTTGAATGCTAATGATCCTCTCGAGACGGAACAAACGATGCAAATGAACCCAAATTGCAATAAATTTGAATATTTCCCCTATAACTGGTGTCTTTAATAGTTGTATTACGACATTTAACCGACATATATAGCGATAACATAATTTATAAAATATTTTCGAGAGGACTAGTAAATTTGATTAAGTTTGCCTCGGAGGAATATGGGCACGGTTATTTTAATAATTGTTATTGCCATTTATAACAAAAAAAATGATGCATATTTTTTGCCACGAATTTTGCTAATTAACTCCACTGTGCACATAAATAATTTGTCAAACCAAATATATTGGATTAAAACTTTTTGTTCGGGAAAATAACATAATAAAGAACAAATTAATCTACTGTACCGTAGGTAAGTTTGATAGAAAACGATTCACCAAATGCGGTGGTCATGGTCAATAAACAAAAACTCTCCAATATTTGTCTGAAATTTTATTAATCAGCAGTTAAATATTCTGCTTAAAATATAAATTCGTAGTGATAATAATAAATACTGATAATATCTGCGTCGTATGTGTGTGTGTGTGTGAGGGTGTGTGTATGTTTATTGTTTTTGTATATGTATTTGTTTACGTATAAAATAGTGATTAAGCTCAAATGTATGCATTTACGAGATTAAAATTATTTAAAATAAATTGATTTTAGAGCCTTAAATAGGCTACTGAACATGTCATGCATATCATTACACAAGTCCGATTCTAATCTACCAAACAGTGAAAGCCGCATTACAACCGGTTCAGTAGTTTTTAGGTGATGCGATAATAAACAGAAAGACACCGCGACCAAATAAATTGCATATAAATTCCAATAACGTTCCTACCAAGACCCAGTCTGTTATGACCAGGTTATGATGAAGTGTAAGTGAGTGAGATTATTTTGAATACCAGGTTCAAAATAACCTGGCACATTTTGTCGTGTGCCAATATCCAACTTTACACTAAAAGGACGTATACACTTATACATACAGTCGTATAACAGAGTAAACACCTATACAGTCGACATTGACAAGTATCTCACCAGGGCTTAAGAAGGTGGTAAACATGCCCAGCTGAGAATGGGGGTTACCCTCAAGCACCGCTGCTTCAACACCCGACAGGGATTTGACGATTGATTTTCTATTTGACGTAATTTATAATCACAAGACCACATTTTGTTGGTCTAATTTATCCTACTTCCTACTTCTTACTAATATTATAAACGCGAAAGTTTGTATGTATGGATGGATGTTTGTTACTCTTTCACGCAAAAACTACGGAATGGATTTTGATGAAACTTCACAATAATATAGCTTACATATCAGAATAACACATAGGCTACAATTCATAAAGATTATTATCGTATATTGACCAAACGTGGGTGAAACCGCGGGGCGCAGCTAGTCTATTATAAATACGAATATACTAGCGGCGCCCCGCGGTTTCACCCGCGTTACACGTACAACACCTATAGGTAGCTATTGGAAAGGTTTGTGCATATTATTGTGTCATCATAGTTAGCATCCGAGTACTGGGGCGACAGTCTGTACATTAGTTTGCTTCCGATATCGGTCGCTAAGTCCATACGTACCGAAAATGAAACAGTATGAAAGAAAATGCCCTTTATATAAGTTAGGATAAAACGGAGATCGTGGGACAAAGTTAAACGTACCTAATCTGACTACAACAATGTGAGTTAGTGTGTGCGTATGTATGTTTGTGAGTCACATAATTATGGCATAATCATATCTATGATATATGCCACCTCTATCTCTTTCCCTCTCCTTCTATCTCTATATCTTTCCCTCTCCACTCTCAATCTCTATCTTTCTCCCTCACCCTCTATTTCTATATACTTCCCTCACAATCTATCTCTTTCCCTCTCTCGCTCTCTTCTCTCTCTCTATATATCTCTCTCTTCCGAGATCTCTCTTCCTTTATTTCTACATACTTCCCACTCACTCTATCTCTCCCTCTAACGCTCTCTCTCTCCCTTTATCTCTTTTCCTCTTCCTTTTTTTCTCTCCCTCTTCCTCTTTCGATCGCTCTCCCTCTACTTCTATATGTACCCTCTCAATCTATCTCTCTCCCTCTCTCGTTCTCTCTCTCTATCTCTCTCTTCCTATATATTTCCACTCACTCTATCTCTCCCCCTCATTCTCTCACGCTTCCTTTATCTCCTTCCCTCTCCCTTTATCTCTCTATCTATATACTTCTCCTTCAACCTCTTTCTCTCTCACTCTATCTCTCTCCCTCTCCGTCTATCTCTGTCTTTATCTTGTATCCATTATTATCTATCCCCTTGCCAAATTGCATTACGGTCCGTTCAGCCGTTTATTGTGGGGGTGCATCTAAATAATACCTCATAATTTCCACCCCTTGCTTTGCCCCCTTTAGGGATGATTTAGCAAAAAAGCTGAAACCCGTATTTATTTGATTTCTTACCAAAAGCCTAAATATAAATTTTCAGACTCCTAACTTGAAGAATTATTAGTTACCCATACAAACTTTCAACCCTTATTTCATCCCCTTCGAGAATATTTTGTGGGACAAAAGATAGCCTATGTCCATCTCGTAGGCCCAATCTATCCCTATACCAAATTTCATCGAAATCGGTCTAGCCGTTTGAGCGTGAAGAGCTAACAAACATACACACATACACACACACACACACACTCACAAACTTTCGGCTTTATAATATTAGTAAGATTATAGTCTGTTATTTTAACTATCGGGTAAAACCAACCGCCAAGGAGGTTACAGTCTTGTGCGGCACGTAATGCTCGTAGAAACAAGTCGCTTTGTACGTAGCTTGTCTATCATGTGCGATGCGGCACATTGTCGTATATTGTTTGATGATGGGATAGGCTTCGCGGAATTAAATTGTGTAATTCCATCGGTTAGTCGCCGAAAAGTGTCTACCGTCAAATGGGATTTTCAAAGGAGGAAGACTTATGTCACACTCTCTGCGGGCTCGACCTGGTGAAGTATGCGAGATAAATACTGTAGTTTAGCCGGCCCGAGTCGACCGGAGCCCAAGCACAGATTTTATAGATAAGTACCTTTTTTTTTGTGGGGGGAAATGCCTTCGCACTATTCCTTTCCGCCACGGGGGTGGCGGAAGGGGGGCGTGTGGGACTTGAACCCACTAAAACCCGCCCGTGAGCCGTCGATCCGCCTGGAGTGGGGCGAGATGGGGTCGTTTTGGCATTCACCATCCCGCCCCAGATAGTTAGGTACCTACTGCAGCCCAAGTAAAAGTGACTGCCAGTTACAGCGTCATCCATGTCGTCATATGAAATAGTCATCAAACACTAGCCATTACCGAATAAATAAGGAATATTAGATATTATAAATTATTTAACAATAAATTATTGTAATTTTTTAACGTTTATTTTCATTATAATATGATTAATTTTATTATATTATTGGTACTAACTTTAATGAAAATAACTCCAGTAGATAAATAGGTAGGTACGTTATCCAGTAAACGTAAACAATCCACCTTAATGTCTATTTAAACACTTGCCCATTATTGGTCGATGGAAAGAATTGATAATGACACAAAATGTTTTTTATTTTATCGCAAATTGAGATCGGGGAAAGCGATCTACTCCACTTCGGAAATGTGTTAGCTGGTCGTAAAACCTTGTCGTTATAATATGTACGTTTTATTTTACTTTAATAAAGTTTAACTAATCCTAGTCTGGAGCGAGCAGGAACCTCTATCGAGAAAGTACCTATTTGAAATTTGTTTTAGGTCGATAAGCGACTTGCAATATCGACAAGATGCGTACGCGAACGGTTACCTTGATTGACACGTTAGCGATACAAATCGTTAAAATGTTTATGCTAGCCTTATTGTAGGAGTACTGCTCATCGCTCAAATCTAAAAAAAAATTACATGTAACGTATTGAATACTTTCTCGGTAGAGGTTCCTGCTCGCCCTACAGTTCCCAATTCGTAAACCGACTAAAATGTATTAAGCCTACGTCATATTAAAAACTGGTGGGGGTCGACGCAGGCGAACGTACCACGACCTAATCGAGGACCTCCCAACGAAAGGCCTAGTCAAACCGAAGAGCATGTATGAGGGACTCATGAAAGTGGAAGAAGCGAAAGAGGTGTCAGGATCGTAACACGTGGAAAGATGTAGCCTCTGCCTACCACAACGGGGAAAAATAGTGACTGTCACATAAATTATGTACCTACTTACTAGTATGTTGTTTTAGAACCGTTTTCCCTCTTTCAAACTTATATTTCCAATACTCCGGAGCTGTCGATCCCAGTTGCTATCAGTCGATATATCAATGGCGTGACCGAAGAATTGGCTAGAGGCCTGACACAAACTGTGACGTCAGAGGCTCACTCCACCTCGTTCGACGACTAAACTACAGAATAATCTTATCTTATGTCGACATCTGAAATGCCTCATTTTTGTTAGTTCTACTCGTGAAGGATGTCAGTCACCTCGCTGGGGACACGGTCCGCTGCAGACGCACTAACAGTCGAAGCATGTAATAGCCACTTCCATAACACTATTGGATTGTACGGCCACTTTTTTTTTTACTTTACCCCACACTTAACTAGCATTTCTCCTGTGTCGTGGGTACAGCGCGTTTACTATCGTGGGTACCGTTTTCAGACACAATTTCACAAACAGATAAGTACACTACAGTACTAGATCAGAAACAAGTAAGTATCTGTGGATGACACGAATATTTGTTCCGAATGGGAATCAAATCCGGCCACTAAAATCATGTAATACTATAATAGTTATGTCATAATCAATGCTGCATAGTTAACTAGCTGTGCCCTGCGGTTTGACCCGCGTTTACTATTATACGGCAGGTGAAACTACGGCACGCATTTCTGACATAAAAAGCTCCTTATATCATTAGCTGTGAAAGCCAGTGAAAGTCCCGTCAAAATTGGTTTAGCCGTTTCGAAGTTTAGCCGGAACAAAAAGACAGACAGACATGCCGACAGGCAGACAAATACTTTAAAACTAACTTAACCTAGGTTACATAACGATCTTTGTACTTCATTTTTAGACATCAATGTGTAACCAAAAATAATAGAACTTTTATGTTTTTTTTTTATTTCTGATAACAGCCACATTATATTTCATTAATTTATAAAAAAAAATGTTGGATAACGCACCTTACACCTACCTAATTAATACAAACAATAACGAGCAGACAATCGCCCTGCACCGGCGGCGGTGGTAGAGCCGAGAGAGGCGACAGCTGCGCCGTCAGCCGTCACCTGCCGCGCGTGCTCTAGCGTAGATCCTCTGTGGAGTAGGGGCGGCTGCTAATGACAGGACAGTGTGTAGAGTTCATAGAGGTTATTTTCTCTCTCTATACTAACTCTGTACTAACTCTATACTAACTCTATACTAAGTCTATACTAACTCTATACTAACTCTATACTGTTAGAGTTTAATAATGAAACACTTCAGGAACACTTCAGGTTGTATATTTATTTTACGGCATAATCCCGCCATTCCTTTTATTTCTCTTCTTTTCTACCATAGACCATCCTCCTCCGACCGGAGATCCGACAAGTGTATGTTTGTCGTTGAACATCTGTCAATGTCAACATGCAGTTGTCACAATGACAAAGTTATGGCTTCGCAGGGCCATTGCATTTAGCTAGCGGATAGCCGCTAGCTAAATGCAAAAGAGTATTTATAGGTTTGCATTTATAGTTGAAATACAATTTGACAGATGTTCATTACCATAGATTATAATAACATTGTGCCAATAATATTTAAAAATACTAGCTATTGTTTTACAGTGGATACCTAAAGTAATAATAACAATAATACAATCGTGCCATTTTGGCCCAATATCACATTTTCAACTGTCACAACCTAACAATACTAACTCTATTGCAACTCTATACTAACTCTATACTAACTCTATTCCAACTCTATACTACGTAGAGTTGTTTTAATTGTGGTTTTACCGCTTGTTTAATATTATTTTTTTAATAAGTAGGTATTAGATTTATAACGGGTCGAGTGAATCTATGAGCTATGCGACCCAATGATAGAGGGTTCATATAACCTCGTTTGACAGCAAAAAAACAATTTTGAAAAACAAATATTGTTAACCAGTATCACAGGTTGGGCACTTCATACAAATAGCTGCATCGAACAAAATCGAACAAAAGACAAGCGAAACTGTACGCGTCGTCCCGCGTTGTACTGCGTGTGTACTCAAAAGTTACTCAAATGAAACTCCCGATATCTCGCCCTAATTTAAGAATAGCGAGAATGTTCCCTTTTTCTAACTTATTATGTGCCAGTATTAAAATTTTTAGTCTGGAGTATTTTTAGCCTGAGACGGTAGGTACTAGCTATGTTTAAACAGCATAATTTACAAACAAAACAATCAAAAGGGTACCCAAACCTATTAAAAAGTGGTCCTACATGTCGACTGCAAATAAATTAGGCAGACAAACACGGGTGAGCTAATATGTATGGCGAGTCAATACAAAACTAATCAAACAGAATTCGCCTTTGCAAACACTTTCACGAGGTATCGCTTAATTGCTTAATTTGAACCACTTCATGCCCCTATGTTAGTTGTCGTGAACTGGCATTAACTTTACCATTAACTACATAGAGCTAACATTTTTAGTAGAGTTTCTTGGTGCTGTCTTCTCTAACGGGTGTATTCCGAAGCACTGGTAGAGTCATCGGAGTTTCCTTTTCCTGTCCGAGATTCAATCCTGGACCAGTGTTGAAAGGGAAACATCCTTTTTCAAACTCAAACCATAATCAATTAATTATAGTAGTTTGTTTTCTTTTATGGTTTAATTTGTTTATTAGATTGAAGTGTTTGACTTGTAAAAGTGCGATTTTATTGACTATTTACAATAAATGATTTGACTTTGACTTAGTTATGCCTCTTTTGCAAGAGTCCGCCGCGCCGGCAAATAGGGTAGTAACTTCTGTGGTGTTTAAATAAATAGGTAACTATCTCCCTATCTATCTTTACCAGATATTGTTCGGACGTACAAAAATATGACTGTGTCTTGGTTAAAAGAGCACTGATTCCAATGAAATTACTCGGGACGTGTGGCTTTAGAAGCAATATCTCAGGACGGTACAGTGCCGAACAACATTTTCGTCGCAAAATGGGTGGCATTCGTTGTAGCTGTTATGCACGCCCAAAGAGTATAATTAGTGAGAGTGCACGCCTCCTGTGACGCTTATCATCTGTGCTGAACAATTTTCCCGTCTAATACTTCTAAAGGTACCTAGTAAATCTATGGACAAATAACTTAAAAAAAAACACAGACTGCCTATATGCATAACTGATACGAAGCCAAAACATAAACATAAACTGGCTTACATACTGCTACACCTACGTTTTCCATAGACATATTTCTAATGTAGGTTAACCCAAAAGGAATCTATTGTACCACCTGGTACTATAGAAACGAATTGCTACAAAACCACATGATGGGGGAATGACTCGTCAATAACCGCCGTACACCTGCCCTAATTAAACTTTTAATCATATTTACCCGTTAAATTATTCATAGCAAGTTATACTAAGTATTAAAAAATATGGGCAATGTTTAAATGCATATGAATATGACATAAAATATGAAATAAGTGCGTATACTCGTAAATAAAATGTATTAATTTCTTGTTAGATAATTAACTAATAAGGTTTCATAGGTAATTATTTTTTAAAGTTATATCATTATTATAATAATTACTGGTAAGCATTATAAGTTATGTATGTTGTGCAATATGGAAATAATCTTTGGCAGGGCGACTTGCACCAACTATTCTGATGAATCTTGATGGACCTTGGCTCGACGTTCGTTTAGTGAAAAATGCACGCAAGCATCCAATGTATTTGAGCTCGAATTAGCTAAACAATTGTAAAATAAAAAATAATCTATGGTCCACCGTCTGCGTTCGCATCTGCATCTATACAGATAAACTCGCAGAAAAAACTAGGATGTCATTACCATAATTTAATAATACACAGACAATGGTAAAATTGAAAATTATTCTCCTAGTAAAATATTCCTAAGCAATCCATGCAGGGGTCAACAACATCCCTTTTACACATTAAAAGAAATTATGCAAAAAAAAAACTATTTTGTGATACATACCTAAATCCGTCTATAAACACTGGCTAATCTGTAAACAAGGATTGTCCTTGAAATTCCATGCCAGCAACATTATTGACACCTAGTTATTTTATGCACAATTCCAATAAACGGACAATAGATGTCGCTATCGAAGCTATCCCATTGAGAGGCGAATCGCATGAAAATGAGCGACACACACGGCTTCCGACTATACATTTGTCATATTGTGCGGGTTAGATTGTAAGCGAGGAGCGGTTTAATACTCGATTCCATTTCTTTCTTGGATTCGTTGATAAAATTTCGATTTGCGTAGGTAGAGGTAACTTGAGATCGCTATTAAATAATGATTTTGTTGTTCATGTATTATGTTGTGTTGAGTTTCTGTTGCGAATCTTTAGGTGCTGATTAGCTTGCCAGCATTTTTATACTAAGTAGGTATATACTTTTAAAATAATGTAATCATCTGATAGCACTCACTGCTAGGTACTTACCTACACATTTAACCGTCGCGTATCGCTCGAAGTCGCACCCAACCTTTATGCGCCCGTTCTTCCACACCCCATTTACGTAACGGAGCACTTTCAATAACCGCTCTCACTGATACTCAACCCTCAGTCGATAAATCGCCCGCAATCCCACCTTACCTTTAGGCGCCGTCTATCCTGGCAGCCGCATTGCCATTCCATGGACGTTCCTCGCATGACATACCGTATATACTCCGTGACAAGTATACCTCGTGATATCCATTGTGTGACTGGGCCATTGTTATGAGCCTACCAGATTACTGCCCGTCTGACGCTTTACGCGGTGATAGTCTAGTCGGAGGAAGTACTACTCCCAGGCGAGTGAAAAATTCCATAGTTTTCTCGTAAAACATTTACCGTCTTACTACGAAAGATTAGACCAGAGTTAAACAGAGGTTTCTAAAATTTCGTTCGACATAATCGACGTCGTTCACTCGTGTTTTCTTACTCAATAAACAAACAAAAACAAAATCATTTATTTACCATAAATATTAAAAATACAGATCTAGTTACTAAGTAGTCCCCGCACTAGGGCAAGCCTGTATCGCGGGAGGCTGTGTAAGAGTTACAATGGACAATCCTGGCATGTTTTACTAATTATTTTACTTGTAAATTCGTTATTGAGTTATAAAAAGCGAGGGTTAAACGTTGATTTGTGGAGAAAATATTTAGACTCATCTGTTTAACTCTGGTTTAAATCTTTCGTGGTAAGACCGTTTAGGTTTAAAGAAATGTATTCTAATAAAGAATACAATATTCACTTACATGAGAACGAAATATATCATTATAATACAAAGTTAATGTCGTTCGTTTAGATAAGCATTCTCATTCAATGCATTTTTATTTTAATAATTATGGTAGGTATTACTATCTTATATTGGTAGGTATTATAGTTATTAATTATATTACGCTTTATGACGTCTATCCGCTGTTCGTTGAGCCACACACGATTGTGATTTGTGTAGGTCGAATCATAGGTCAAGTGGGGGCAATGTTTTCGTATTATCATGGTATTTCAGAAGGGCGCAAGCCTCCCCGAGTTGCTTTTGATACGCCGATCTTTTTGATTCTAAAACCGTCTGGTGTTGGCAGCTGACTTAATAATGCCACCAAGATGGTTCAACCACAATGTATAGCTTTCCTCTTGTACGCTAATACAACATTTCAAAGATATTTCGATCGATGTTTGCAAATTTTTAGGGTTCCGTAGGTACCCAGAAGGTACGGGGCCCTATTACTAAGACTTCGCTTTCCGTCTGCCAGTCTGTCTGAACCATGATAGTTATAGATAGACGGTTGAAATTTGACTTCCATTGGTCTTGCAAGGTTTTACCTAAAAAATACCCTATTTATTATATAAATCTGGGGGCACGGCAGTGCCCCCGCCAAGTCGAGCAAAACAAAAGGCGCGGCCGTACTATCCTTTTCTCGAAGCGATTCGGGCCATTTTCGACACCCTGTAACTTCATTATGGATTAAACCAGAAGCCTAAATTTTTAGTGACCAAGAGGGCATCACGTCTACAGATAATAATCCAAGTTACATCAAATTTGAACCAGTAGTTTAAGAATTATTGCAAGTCAAAGTTCCTTAATTTTGCTGCCCACTGACTGACTGACTGACTGACTGACTGACTGACTGACTGACTGACTCACCGATCATCAAAATTCTAAGGTACTTCTAGCCGTCCCACAAGTTTCAAATTTTGAGTATAGCTATTGTTTAGCCTATAAACCATGGAAAAATTCTGACATTCCATAATTTTCATCCCGTTTTCTAGATATATGATCTGCATAAATAACTTTGTATTCCCATATAAATCCTATTAAATTGTATGTGATTACAAAGTTACGTTTACAGTTCATCATTAGACTTCATTGAAATTGAATGAAATGGGTAACAGGGGTAAAAATGAGAAATGGTTTCGAGAAATTCGACAGTTGAGCGCTTTTTAAAAACTTCCACGATAGATAGAGAGATACTAATCCCTATACTATACCTACCTACACTTTTATAGGTCGAACAAATTCGTTACCTAGGTACATTAAAATAGTTACCTAGGTACCTTATACCTAATACGCATCTATGGAGACGCAAAGACACTCGTTCATGATAATCTATGAGCATGACCTATGTCGCAAGGGGCCCCGGCCGCACAGCCGCGGGGCGCGCGTTGATGCGTGTTTTGCAAAAAAACGAAATAAAGAAAGAAAACCTACAAAAAGAAATGAGATCCCATCAAAAACATTACATGTACAAAAATGCACAAGTCTCGCAACGCAGTTTATCTGCCGTAAAAAGTTGTGAGATCGAATATAAACCAAGTCGGTTAATTTCAATACCTATCTGTACCTATCTATGGGAGCAGTTATATCTTTATTTCTTTAGTAAATAGAGTGTCTTGGCGATTGTACACGGCAACATAATCTACTAGACAATCTAAATATAATCTTCCGTATAGGTGTACTTTCAAACGAATACAAGCACAAAGCGCTTAACATAGATTTATGTTGCCGTGTGCAATTGCCAAGTCACTCTATTTACTAAAGAAATAAAGATATAACTGCTCCCATAGATAGGTACAGATAGGTATTGAAATTAACCGACTTGGTTTATATTCGATCTCACAACTTTTTACGGCAGATAAACTGCGTTGCGAGACTTGTGCATTTTTGTACATGTAATGTTTTTGATGGGTTATATTGACGCTTGAAAGGCAAATCTTACTAAGCGACAGAAATATGTAAAATGAGTTATATATACCATTCGAATTGTCAGATTTTTCTGCGTCGTTTAGTCTAGATTTCATCGCTCTACGACGACTTTTTTGGCGCTTAGATAGTGTGTGGTTTCCATCAAATCGCCCAACTTGTGCTTGCTAACCGACAGAAAAAAAGTGCATTTAACGATAAATATATGTAATATAGTATACTCGATGAAAAAATATGCCAAATAAGTAAGGCACGAGCCATGATAGTTTATGCGTAATTTTGGCATACCGTTCCCGAAATAGGTTCGTGCGCCAATAAATCATTTTTCATGCTAGTGCCACAGTTATTTGGGTTATATCACGCCACGATCTGAAACCCATTAAGTTGAGGCCGTAAAGCACGGTCAGTGCAGTTAAGTTTAAGTTAGGTGATTTACATAATTCGGTGTGGCGGCTGCATGTAAACGTAATGTACAAGGGAAACCAGTAACTAAAGTTTAGATTTTTGCAATTAGCCTCTTCCTACGCCTTGCTTCAAGTAGACAAAGCTTCTTCTCATCTCTGAGTTGCAGAAAATTATATACCTACCTACACCGATACACAAACGATTGTACCCAATTTTGTTTTTATAAAAATGGAGCTACAATATTATAACGTGATAAAAAGAGAGAATCACAATGACTTTTCTTTTCAAATATCATGCTAGACCTCCAAGTTGTTTAAACTGTTTTCCTATCACCATTGAAAGATGGTGCTTATTTTGTACTGCTATTTTCAACTTCGCTCTGCGACCGATGACGCAATCAGCAGCTAATCGCTTCAAAAACTACTCACACTAGAAAATAATAGATACAGTATACTGTGTCTATTTATAGGTCCTAACCTTACCTAAGGTATAGCACGCCCTCTACCCAACAACACGAGCCTCCCCCCTCCCCTAAGTACAATACCTCACCCCCTCACATTTCCGGCCGAAACGACGCGTGACGCGGCCGGTCACGCACCGGAGCGGCTCAAGTCATAAGCGGGAGCGAGAGCGAGAGCCTTAAGGCCAGGTACTAAGGTGGTTATACCGGTGGTACTGGCAGATGGCTGCGAGCGCTTGAACTGTTAGTGTTTGAATGTTTTTATTTATTGAGAAAAAGGGATATTTTAATTAGAAAATGTAAGTTACTAATCGCTTTCGCTATAAAAAGCCCCATTTATTGACATAACTTTCACGTGGTTTCATGATGGAATCTCTAGTGGGTGACAAGTAAAGATACGGTATGATGTCATTCTTGTGATTTTTTTTTATCGTGCCAACTATTTTAATCTCGTTTCTGTCTTCACAATCGTCGTCATAAATTTTAACAAACAACTTTTTTTTCACTAATAATTTTATATTGTAATTGGTTTCTTGAACTTAAAAACTTCGAAGTTGAGTTAAACCTCGCCTTAACAGTTTTCACTAGGAAAGACGTTTGGCCACATTACTATCTACTATCTGAAACTAATAACTAAAGCTCGTGCATATTTTATTTCCACAACGCGGTTGTGTAGTGTCGTCGTTGAGGCGCGTGGCACCAATCGACCTAAACTCACATTACTATTCGAATATACTTTTTATCTCCCTTGCACGTCGACGAGTCACAAAGCCGAGTTATTTTTCGTGGTTCTCGCTAGCTGCACAAATCTCAGCGGCCTTTTATTCTTATTCTACTAGCCACTATTCATGGCGCTCCAATCAAAATGGAAATTAGCGTTTAGTGAGAAAACCTGTGGGTAGATGCGCGTCTGGCTTAGTAGGAGTACGTACCTACCTATGGATGTACGCCTGGCAGGATTTCTGAACATTTGTTTATAATTTTGTTTATTACATATTCAAAGAAACGTCCTCGTTTCGATGTAGAATAAAGTCAACACGTTCAATTGGCGTGCGAAATGTCACGCGATCTAAATGTTACCACTTACCATTGATATGACCTAACAGTGCACCACCTACCACCGCGGCCTTGTGCCTAATGTTGCTGGGATTGGAACTTAAATGGTGAAGTTATCTATCGATCGTGTGATCCTTTTGGCGTGCAAAGGTTGACTGGATGATGGTATCTGTTATGGGTAGGAATAACACCTCAACCACTATTGAACTATTTATCGTGTTATTTTATAAGTACTTATTGAAGTTGAAGTGTATTTTATTGTATCCACCTTGCAAACAGAGGGATGTGAGTTTGCATCCCAGTCGTACACGTACTAATGTGTTACTTGTAACAACATTGTGTACGACGTAACTTATACTCACTTTTCGGGGAAGAAAAAAATTGGGAGGGAATATTAGTATTACAAGAATTAGGTATAAAAAAAAACAATGAAGTAAAATATATGTAGTTGTAATCCCGCCAAAAATTCGTCCGATCAATGTTGGCTAGATGACTGATGACGTAATCTTGTATACTAACAACCCCCTGAAAACCTTAGCTAATTATGCCTAACAAATTTACGAAAAACACCGTCCCCCAATAATCCAAAAAGCCTCCCCTCCAATCTGAAACCCAGTACTAAAATGACCGAACGTAAAATAAATAGAAACAGCCGACAGGCCGTATCTACCTATTTTACTTCTACCTAACTATCCTATACCGAATATTAATAAAATAAAAAGACTTACTCCCATCCAAAAACCTATCCAACATCGACTGACAGCAATACGACACGTGTTTCGTCTAGAGGAATATGAGGAAGAGAGAATGTGAGTGTGCAAGTGGCAAATTGTGGTTCAGTGTAGACCACACTAAGGGGGAAGATCTGATGATGATGATGATGATGATGATGGTAATATGAGGCAGATGGGCCGCCTTATCGCTCAAAGCAAGTTCTTCCATCCAATCTTTGGACAGATAATAATAATATAATATAATAATATGATGTGACTAAACAAAAAACCAAAACCACGGAAATTTGCATATACTTAATATTGTAGTCGTTTCGTTTTTAAAACCTTCATATGACAATTTCAATAGCTAGGTACCTAATACTTATTACAACCACACGATATTCACGATACATGAAACAGAGAAATATAATAGTTTAAAATAATTAAAAACACGCCAACCACGTAAACCAATTGTTTTAATTACTGTAATTTCTTCGGGTCTCACGTGTGGCTAATTTGAAACAATTTACTGATTTTAAGTACCTGTGTTTGCACACAATATACATATTATGCATATAGGTGCAGCTAATGAAAGCATGCTAAACTACTAAAACCAGTATAGTATACCTTTAGTATACCTTTATATTTAGTATACCTTTGCATAGTATAAGTACTTTATTGCATAGTAGGTAGGTCTTGCATTATGTATAATTTGAATTCTCTAATCTTCGAATTCTCGAATCTTGAAGTACCGTACTTGAATCCTCGACATTTCAGCCAAGTCACACTCTCGAGTCTTCTCGCGACCACGATCAATGTAACTCGGCCAAAACGTCGAGGTAATGTCAAAATTATACATATTAGTTTCTGCATGAATTAGACCCGTTTTTAGCTAGTTAAGATGTTTTCTGTTCGCGAAAGTTTAAGAACCGGAACACAGTATTTTTTACTGTTACGGGTGAATATCACAGATGCACCAGTGGACTTGCTCGTAGTCTGGCAAAAGAATAGAAAATGTCAATCTACTATAATACAGTACCTCACAGTTAGACTGTCCTTTTCTTTAAGTGTCTCAAAAGACCCCTTGTTTAAAACTAATGAGACACTATAATACCTACATAAAGAGACAATGTAGATCTCAAGTCCTCCCCACACTTCTCCAATGTGATAGGTGACTTTCAAACTCTCCATCGTGACTGCATCGGTGTCGAATCGTGTGATTAATTTCACCCTTCGTCCTCCCCGGCTCAACCGCTTTTATGATAAAATAAAATTTTTTTACACAACCCGGGTTGTTTGGGCGTATCCTGCGACCGGACGTGTGCGTGCGGCCGATTGTACAGTCTGTATGTTATGCTATGGTGCGAGCAAGTTTGACCTCTACCATACTGTTTGACCACTATCTTGAGTGATGGTAGGTGTCGACGAAGTCGGTCCAGGGTCATCCTAAACCGGGGCTGCCTCTCCAGGTCCGCTGCCGTAACACCCCCATTAGGGATTTACCGACAAATTTTCTACAGTTGGTTTTCTTTACCGAAAGCTCCAGTATGAACGAAGACTTCCGACCTCCCTGAAAAACTTCATAACTGCGGCGCGTGCCCAGCTAAATTGATTTTTTTTGCGCCGTCATTGTTGACGAATTAACATCCATATTTCACACCTACTTTTTCACAACTAACCAGCAACGGTTTCCAAAACGGTCGGCAACTGGCGAGTAAAGCCCACCGCACACTTGCGGCGGCAATCTGCGTAAGTGGGCGGAATCAGGTAAACGCTACAATTACCCGCAGAGCTGTAGTCTAGCCGCAGCAGAGGCGCGTAATGATAATTCTAAACGGGAAATAAGTATAGTGAAGTGGCACTGTACTGAACTTATGTGCCTTACTATATTGGTTTTTGCTAAAATGCTTAGAGAATGCATGTTTTGTCCTATCTTATGATGATAATGCCCTGAGTATGAGTTTTTACTAGCTCAACATAGTACACGTCAACTACGAGTAGCTCTTTGTATGAACATTATTCGTTCATAAAAGCGCACGTAGGGGCGCTGTACAGGATCTTTATACAAAAGCGCTAGTTGACGCGTACTATGTCGAGCTAGTAAAAACTCATACTAGGGGTACTGGTCATAACTGATGATGTGATCGAAGACGAGAAACACCCTAAATCTGCTGTCTCATGAGATTATAACCATAACAGTAAAACAAATTCAGTATAGCATCCACCACTTTACTGATTCGTGACGTTGAGCGCAACTTGACTGGACTACTGACATCCTGGGACTAGATCTTGAAATAATGTCAATGGCTAAAGGCACAAAACTTCAAAAAATAACATGACCATTCGTAAGTTTGTGTGTAATTCCAATTCCATGTCTCCGTGCTTCGGAGGGAACGTTATACATTCCGATTGTTACTGTTACACCTACGGTCTTACCACAATAGTTGAACAGATGAGTATAAATATTTTCTCTACAAATCGACGTCTTACCCTCGCTTTTTCGAACTCAATAACAAATTCACAAATAAAATAATAAGGAACGCCAGAATTGAGCAAGATGCGAGTGATAGACATAGATTTTCTCGAACGTAATTTTAGAACATCTGTTTAACTCTGGTCTAAAAGTTTGTGGTAAGACGGATAGATGCTAGCACAAGCTCATACGGAAAGCAAGTAAGCATCAAGTTCTTTTTTTGTTTTAGATTCATCGCACCCTCACCATCCGTTGAAACTGTACGTCGTTAGCTCAAATCCAAGCGATCGTAGAGTCAGATTGTCGGATTGGCTGCTTGCGTGCCGCCGTGCAGGCACCTACCTACCGCTAACATCTAACTACCTGGCTACTGCGTATACACGTTAATCTTTATTAGGGGGTTCAAGACGTTTGAGTGGAACTTAATAACTTATGAGATTTATTTTGGTATGTTAATTAAAGTTGAAAGGGCCTTATTGGATTTTTTCTAGGAAAGTAAGCAGCATTTACAACGTGTAGGTACTACTCGTAACCACACCTTTTAGTACGAAGTAAGATCTTGTTGTAGGTACGTTTTTCCTAGTCAGATCGTAAGTTACAGATCTCAACCAAACCGTTGTTTTTTGGAAGATTTATAACATAGTTAATAGGTACTTACGGCCGAAATTAATAATCAATCCAATCCAAATTTTGCTATTTGGGATTGATATCACAATCCATTTTTAGGGTAAAGGTGCCAATAACCGATCCGTGGATTGGTTTATGAAGGCACGCAGATTGGAAATCGATCGAACGATAGGCAGCAATCCAAGATCGATTTCAATCTTGGATAGGAGATACAATATTAATTTCGGCTGTAAGTTATTCTCAGATTTAATTATCAAAATTCAGTCAAAATTCAGTTAACTCAATAACAAATTCATAGGTAAAATAATTAGGAATGCCAAAATTTAGTAAGAAAGCGCGTGATACACGTCGATTTTGTAGAACGAAATTTTAGAAACTTCTGTTTAACACTGGTCTAATCTTTTTTTGTAAGACCGCTTAGGTCTAAGGACAAAATGATGATACAGTTTTGTTTTACTTTAGATATTTCAGAACACCATCCCTACTTTGGAAGTTTGTAGGAATCGGAATTAAACAAAGAAATCATTAATTTATAATTTTTATTTTCGATTTGTATTTATATGAACCGCAGTAATAGGCCGGGTATTTTTACAGAATAATATTATTATTAAATCCCTTTTTAACGGAAGAATTAAACAATTCTTATACTAATTTGGCAAATCCAAATTCTATATTTTCACATATTACCTACTTAAATAAAATTATTAAAATAATATTATTAAAATATACATTTTTACAAAGCTGTAGAACTTACGTAGATAACCAGTTAAGCTACGAGACTATTTTTCTTGTTACAAAAATACTTAATATTCATTAATTATTTGTAATAAAACAGAATAATTAGAATTAAGACAATAATTAGATTTACAGATATGCAAATTCTTTAATAAAGTAATAATTTCAGATTACCTATATATTTACAAATTAAGCTATAAATAAGATAAGGATATAATTACACATTTACAGCAGTATTACGTTTATACTTTATATACATTTGCATAAAAAAAATACAACAGTCACAAATTGCAATAAATTAACAACTTTTAGATAATTCACCTAAAACTTTTCTCATAAAGTTGAATTTCTTTGCAAAAGCTGGATCTCTATCAGTGACTGATGTATTTTCAATCAACCTTCTAAAACTAGTCCTGTCCTTTTCTAACGATTTGAATTTCAAATTGGGAAGAAAGGAAGGCACGATTTATTTACGTACAAACTGAGAAACTTCCACAGTACGAGTTCAGATCTCACGGAAAGACTTGGAATCATATAACTAAAGGTGCCTCCACACGTGCATCTATTATCGACGAGAAAGTGCCATAAAGCGCGTTCTCGACGACGCTGCGTTTCATGTCGCTTCGATTAGTCCTAAAACATTGCGTTGTATACGTTTGATGTTGTTCAAACGAATTTGAAGTCGTCGTTCACGTAAGTATTGCACGTGTAGACGCACCGTAACCCGAAGTACGTTCAAATATTGCACGTTCAAAACGCTAGTGCCCGGTTTCGACAAAAATAATATACAAGATAATGGCAGTAACAGATTTTACGTCAGATTTTTGTTAAAAACTATAGGGATTCGCTCCACAGCCAACTGTCGACTTTTCAAGCCCGTATGTACAAAGCTTTATTTTTGGTCTTGTGAAGTCATGATTCGGTGGAGATTAGCGATGGCCGAGTCCGAGATGTTTACACAATCGAGACAATCGTATTCCGTGGGAAATTACAATCGAGTTTAGAAAATAGCTGCCCGACTTAATCGAGATGATTTTCGATTGTTCCGAGTCGAGTGACTTTCCGTTGCGTTCTTCGCTCACTACCTCGCGCGTGTAATCACAGTGAGTAGTACCACTGCGATTATTACTCCCATTCGAATGTTTAAAAACAACTACACAATTCGGCTACGTGAAAATAAACGCCGCGAACCATCGAGATGTTTGAACAATCGAAACAATATTTCAACAATCGATTAAAACATCTCGGTCTCGCCCATCGCTAGTGGAGATAACCCTACATATACTAGCAGAAATTCGGTGGGTCGTCTCTTATGTAAACTTTACGTATTTATTTTATGTACATTTCATTCCCACTCTATGCTCTAATTACATTAAATGTTTGGCATTTATTTTGTGACTCCATATAACTATTTTGTACCTAATTCATTCAACTCGCCATTCTATGGCACTTTCGCATTTTTCGAGGCACCATTTTTTAAGGCACAATATTTTTTGTACATACCTATATCTGCCGCGGCGATATTGTAAAAGCCGTAATATTTTTTATAGCCCTAGGGTAGTTTTTAATTTGCCACATTGTAAAATACATAATATGTATTACGCAATTTCAACTATCAAAAGACGATTATAATATTACGGTTCCTTCAATATTCTCGCGACGTATCCAATAATAAAAACATATTTTAATAATGCATAATAATGTATATTATAATGTAAGATTCTATTTAATATTGAACTCATCACTTATGGCACTGCATTTGCACATATACGTTAGTTTACGAGTCCTGATGAAATAAAACCGATAATATTATAAAGAATACGAATATTTATTACAACTTTTCTTTCAGTCTTCAATCCAGAAAATCTCAATAGGCAATAGTAATCACAGAACAATGTTTTGCAGCTTTATTTATGGTGCCATTTTTGTGCCAAAGGCCATTCTAATCTGTGCTTTGTGTACATACAATTCAGAGTGAAAATGACACGAGTATTTTAACAGGGAAACAACTCGACGACCGCTCCACTCACGTTAGTAAAACAAAGAACATCGCTTAGCATTTTTCGCCCCAAACAACCGTGTCATTAAGGCCCGTAATCGCACAAAACCAACCAATCAAACTTGGACACCCAGTACTCTATCAACAACAAATTCATACCTCACCTCATCAGTCTTTAAGTCCGCCTTCGGTTCGAGATCTTCGATCTTGTCGCTCTCGAAGCTTGCTTCCGGGTTGATGCACGGGTTCTTGCATTCTACCACCGGTTGGTCGGTGGGCTGGCTGTCGGCGTGGGGGGGTTCCCGGCGCAGTTCGTACGAGGTCTTGGACGAGCGACCGTCGGGGGTCCTCCGTTCCTCCAGGTCGTCGGGGGTTCTTCTCTCTTCGAGGTCGCCCCCCCACTCGTCCTCGGAGAGGGCTTCTTCGGCTTCCTCCGTCGGCACGACCGGGATGGTGGGTTTGCTTCGCGTGAAGAACGCCATCTTCTCTCTGCAACGAAATAATTTAACGTTAATTTAATTACGATTTCATTTTCAATTTCCTTTTCGTCATCGGACGTTATGATAGTTCAATTTGGTCCGGCACTTTTCTATATCATTCTACTTAGCTGTGTATTGCAGTTTCACTGGCGTTGACTATTACCAATAAAACTAGCCTATGTTACTCGTTGTTAAATCAGCTATCTTCCAGTGAAAGACGCAGTTATGTTAACGTTACAAAAAACACGTCAATTTTAATTAGTTTTATAAGTGTAGATATGGAAATAAAGCTAGGGGCATAGGGCGCTCGGGTCCGACCGCGGCCCCAGGGCCGTCCGCAGGTAGGCACAAGCTAGGGGCATAGGGCGCTCGGGTCCGACCGCGGCCCCAGGGCCGTCCGCAGGTAGGTCGCGGCACTCACTTGAAGGTGAGTAGGTCGGGGCGGCGGCCGCCCTGGCGCGAGCGGCGCAGGCGGTAGATCTCGCGGCACGTGCGCGCCAGCAGCCGCGCCGCGCGGTCCCGGCCGCCGCCCGCGCCGCCCGCGCCGCCCGCGCCGCCGCGCAGCAGCCCGCGCAGCGTGGCGTCCTCCGCCGCCCACGCCGCCACCGCGGGGTCGCCGCGAGAGCACGCCTCCTCCAACCTGTACAAGAGGGGGGGGTGAGCAGGAACCTCCATGGAAAGTATTCAATAGGAGTTTTGGCGAGAATCCGATAGTGAGACGTTGTTGGTTTTGTATTATTAGCTCAAACTTGTGTTTCTTCGAGTGTTAATGTGTAATATTGGTGGAATATTAACCATTAAGTGTTCGTTAACGTGCACGAGTGTAGGCGAATGATATAAACTCAAAAAGCGTGTCATTTCGCATTTTTTCCAAAACTCCCATGAAGTTTTAGTAAAGCATCCAGTACTTTACTGAATCGTGACTGACGATGTAAATAATTGACTTGACTACTTGACCACGATTGCTATTAACATTGCTGTGACTTTCTTAATGTGAAATTAAGAAATACTTAAAATAAAATACTTGACACTGGCTATATGCGCAAACCGTGCGAAGCCATAACTAAAACAAAAAAAAAGTATTCAATACGTTAACTGTCAAATTTGTATTAGATTTGATTAGTGTGCCTAGTGTGAGTTTTGACCTTTACGTGCTCGGTCTGTATAGCGTAAACTTGAAATTGTATGGAATAAGAGCAGCGCCATCTAGCGTCACTCAGTCAGTCACTAGATGGCGCTGCTCTTATTCCATACAAATTTCAAGTTTAGGCTAAACGGACCGAGCGCGTAAATAAATTGTCGAAACTCGCACTAGGCACACTGTACTCCTACAATCGTTAACATATCGATCAAGGTAGCCGTTTGCGTACGCATCTTGTCGATATTGCCATAACTTAAACAAAAAAAAGTATAGCCTAAAAAAACCTAGTAATATATAGAACGGGTAATATTACCCAATTTTGGGTAATTACGACCCTAAGTGGGTAATTGGTGGGCAATGAAAACAGGGGGGTAATTTTGGGTAATTTCGTGATCATCGCATTTTTTTTCAGTAAGTAACTTAACCAAAAAAAAAGTAGGTATAGCCCGCAACCGATTACTGACCGTTTCTTGAGCTGTGTGAGGTTGGCGATCTCCGTGTTGAGGTCCTCGAGGCGCGTGTGCTGCGCGCGCAGGTCCAGCGCCAGGTCCAGCGAGGTGCGCGGCGCGCGGGGCGCCGGCGCGCGCCGCGCCGCGCCCGCGCGGCCCCATCTGCGGGCGGGGGGCGGAGGTCAAGGGGGCGCATGGCCTAGCCTCCTCACACGTCGGGGGACGTGCGAGCTCAGCCATACCCATTGTTGAGTGTTGTGAGTGTGAGTGTGTTTCATCGGACGTCAAGACGTAACGAGACGTGTGCGTTTTTTGAAGTAAAACTTCTTTAGGCACGACTAGGGAGTAACTCAGATTTTTTTTCTGACGGAAGTAACGCTTACTATAGTCTGTGTAGTTTCCGCTATTTAAAAAAGGTTTCATTGACATGTCAATGTAACCTTTTTTAGTTTTTCTTCAATCGCGCGTAAAGGTTACACGCACACACTTTTTTTTTGGTTTCTATATTTCCATTCTAACTTCCTGCATTTTCCCTTTCTTCCCTCCCTGAGCTTATTTAGTTTACAACTTTTTTAGTATTATTGTATTTCTCATCATCATCATCATCATCATCATCATCATCATCATCATCATCATCATTGTATTTCTAGACTTATTGTACTTATACTCAATTACCGTCGGGGATAGTCATGTGTTTTTATATATATATAAAAACACATGACTATCCCCGACGTATGTCATTCAACCTTAAAAAAATGCCACGATAGATGTCGCCCGTAACCTAGACAGGTAGTTAACGCTAAACATTGTCTCACCTGAGGGATCTGCGCTCGCGCAGACTCCGGTCGAACGGTATGCCGAGCGGCGGCGGCGGCTGCAGCGTGGCGCGCCGCGCGTACTGCGCCATAGACGAGTCGGACTCGGAACGGTTCAGCCTAGAACACAGGGTGGACACTCCATACAAACGACTGAATCGTTCAAAACACAAGCGAAACTGTAAGCGTCGTCCGCGTCGTACCACTTGTACCGCGTGTGTACTCAAAAGATACTCAATCACATACTAACTAGATTTAAACGGGTCTAATTTGCAAAGAAACTAATATCAAAATTATATAATTTTGACCAGTTTAAATCTAGTTAATAATTGTTTTCTCTTCGCGAAAGATTAAGAACTTCTATACTCAATATTGTTCAAATTGTCAAACTCCTGAAATGAAATTTCACTCTAATTTAAAACTAGTAAGATTTTCCCATCTCCTAGGCTATTAATAGAGATATTCTGTGAAAAGAACGAAGAAAATTTTATAAACACTGCCGACCAGTGAATCATTGAAGACGTGTGTGTGTATCAAAAAATATAAAATATACGTTTATTCTTTATAATAGAAAGTATAATCGTCCTTATAAAAACATAGTATAGTGTTCGTTAAACCATTAATAACTCAAAAACGACTGGACCGATTTTTAAGACTTTGGTTGTGTTGGATCCGTTTCGAAAAACAAAAAAAAAATCCCATGAATTTTGTATAGCTAGTATAGCATAGATCTTTCTTTACCTGCAGATGTATTGCCCCCTGGTGAGGCTCTGTGGCTGCGGCGAAAACGTCTGGGATCTCTTAATGGTGGCGAGCGGTTCCTCCGGTGTCGCGTTTACTTGTTGGCTTTTCCTGTAAAGATACAAAGTCGGGATCAGTCGCGAGAACGAACGAGGGAACGTGTTACGGTCGAAATTAATAATCAATCCAATCCAAATTTTGCTATCTGGGATTGATATCACAATCCATTTTTAGGGTCAAACGTGCCAATAACCGATCCGTGGATCGGTTTATAAAGGCATGCAGATTGGAAATCGATCGAACGATAGGCAGCAATCCAAGGTCGATTTCAATCTTGGATAGGAGATACAATATTAATTTCGGCTGTTAGTGAACGTTGGACCGGGGAATTTGCTCGCAAAAAGAGATCCGTCAAAGTTTTATACAATATCTATGTATACATAGTTGGTGTTTTAGGTGTTCCAATGGCATATGTAAAGATTGAAAAATGCCTTTTTAACGATGCTCAGTAAAAGGAATAGTTAAATACAGTCAGCCTTACAAGTTACTCAACATTTATCCTCATTTAAAATGTTCGCGAAAAAATCGTGCTTTATTGTATTAATTATTGTAAACAAGCAAGCTATTTCAGATGTTCAGTTACTTTAGAGGCCGACGTATAGTTGTACAATTTTGTGGAATTACGTTTTGTGGTCATACAACATACATAATAAGGATATTATACATTTAAAACTAGATACATTCACATTGTGCCGATCCATGCTTTTCATGCAAATAACATTAAAGTTATATCAAATTATTGTAACTCATCATGCATTATAGGTAGGTGATATTTGTCGATATTTTATGTTATAAATTTACTTTCGTCTATTTTTATAGATTGGTTTATTCAATGCCGTTTCTTTTGTGAATATTATCCATCCATAAAATGGCGTATATATAAGTTATTTTAACCAAATTCAAAAAGGTTCAAGTTTACGTTTTAAATATTTATTATTTCCATGTTTTTCTTGTATTTATCATATACTAAAATTAGTTTCTTTCTGATTTAGTTTAATTCTTAATGTACTTGTTTCAATAGTTTATTTATGTTATACCTAATATTTAAATAATGGTGCAAACTTTATTGTAATTAATTCAAAAATACACTTTCAACCAACATTTATCCACCACCTCACATAGCGTCCCGCAAAAGTAAAAGTAATATATTTATCAAAAACGGTTCAGCCTAGGATTGATTGGTAGGTAGGGTTGTTTTAAGAACGTTTTATCTTATACTCATAATTTTCATATGCTACATCCCACAAGAAAATGAGAAAACTATGTTATTATTATATGTATATTTATTGGTATACCAAAAATATCATTATTGAAATGATTTAAGAAAAAACTGACCGTTACATATGTTACTACGTGATTTTTTAATTAAGTAAAGACCATCACGATGGATAATGCACGTAATCCACCAATCCGCACCGGGCTCCGTAGATCACTCCCAAACCTACTCACGAAAGCAAGGAGATCTTTCATCAGTGGATAGATAGGGATAATTAATCATTATTTCGTAAGATCCAATCACATGACGTCTATCAGATCACCCAACTCCCATATCTATTGAACACACACAGTGCAAGCGTCCGGTCACAATGTAAACATACCTATATACAATATATACAAAGACGGACGGTTTAATGAACTATTTCTCTATTGCGGTGTGGTCGTGGGGTCGGCCGTCGGCTTCCAAGCGGCGCAGGCGCTTCATATACCTGGAGGGAGAAAGGGGTGTAGTATCTACCCGACACCGTGGTTAGAAGCTGTTAGTACCTGCCTAATGAGGGAAGGAGTGGGGGGGGAGGGTATCAGTCATTTTAAATAGGTATAAAAACAGAGGCGACAGTCTGGTCTGTACGTTAGGGGGGAGGGAGGGGAGGGGGGGGGGGGATATCAGACATTTTAATAGCTATAAAAATAGGGGCGACCAGTATGTACATTAGGAGGGGAGGGGAGAGGGGGATATCAGTCATTTTAATAGCTATAAAAATAGGGGCGACCGTATGTACATTAGGAGGGGAGGGGGGAGGGGGGGATATCAGTCATAATAGCTACAAAAATAGGGGCGACAGTCTGTTCATTAGGGGGGGGGGGGGGGGGGGAAAGCTACTTATAAAAACAGGGACGACAGTCTGAACATTACTCAACTATACCGATATCGGTCGCTAAGTCCTAGCGCATGTAATGGTATGAAAGTATGTTATGAACCAAGTTACGATGAAACCGAGATCGTGGGACAGCGTTAATTCGCGTACAAACTAATCCTGCTATCCTACTATCCTACAAATATCATAAAGGCGAAAGTTTGTGACTTGTTTGTATGTTTGTTACTTCTTCGCGCTCAAACGACTGGGCCAATTTTGATGCAATTTGGTATGGAGGTAGCTAGCACTATGGATTAATACATAGGCTACTATTTATTCCGAAAACCGCGGGTAGCACCGCGGGGCGCAGCTATATATCGATTTAGTCGCATCGACCGTGGTCACGATAAGACTGGAGAGTGCGGGTGTCTGCGTCCGGAGCGTCGGGTGTTGTTTTCAACTACCCGCATTAAAATATTGCACAAAATTTATAACAAAAATATGCATAACATTCTATTGTTTTTTTTTTATTACCTTTGGAAAGGTCAAAAACTCAGAGTGTTGAAAGTAATTACAAATCAATAAAAACATTGTCCGCCTCGCAATCCCTTACAATTTCATCAAATTAAAGTAAGTAGGAGTAAATTACACATCGAAACCACCACCGTAAAGTTAATCACAATAATTAGAACCACCGATAAAGAAAGAAACTGAAAATGGCATCCTTTGCCTGAAGCATTACTTTTAACCTATCTTGTGCTGTACTGAACAAATATTAACCGGTACATAAAGCCACTACTACACAGGAGCTAATTTAACGCGACGCGTTTACTATTATCCCGCGGGTGAATCTACGAGGCATAGTTCTAAAATAAACGCTATACATAAGATATGTACAGTGTCTATACAGTGAAAACCTCGTCTAAATCCAAAACAAACAGACTCTCGTAACATCTAGTACAAAAAAAGACACCATTTTCAATTAATTTCTTACGATATACTTATTACACTAATTAATCTGACTAAAAGATGTATATTACCTTCTATGCAATTGCCTAGCGCCTTCGGGACAGAAGTTGCATTCCGTATTGGTTTCCTTCTCAGCCGTGGTGGGGTGCAGGTATTCTTCTTCTTCTTCTTCCTCTTCCTCTTCTTCTTCTTCTTCCAGCGCTATGTCCACAGGAATGTAGTCTTCGAACGAATCCTCTTCCACTATCTGAGGGAAGTTATATATGGATGTTTGTAACATTTGATTTTGGACCGTGACCGTATAGAATAGGGTATGATTTGCTGTAACTCCCTATAGCTGATGATATACTGATGATGTGATGACAAGTAATTAGTAGTTTACCTGATTGAGTGGTTCTCGCGACTCTTCGTCTTCCGACGCCGAATTCTCATTGCAGTCCACATTACACTCCGCACTCATCATGCTTTCCGGACCTGGAAATACGAAACGTGAATTAAATATCCATTATTTATATATTTCATTCTTAAATTGTAAATATCTATTATTTTAGTATTCATTTTATTATTACGATAGTTTGGCATCGAATGTAGCGCAACATTTTAGGGCGCTATCACACAGGTGTATTATTAACGAACGGTGATATCGCAGTGTTATTCCGTTAATGTGCCCCGCGTTTTTTTGACCCGCGTTTATACCTATCTAAAATTTTGCATAGTTTAAATGTTATATATAGACTGCAAGCGTGTATTCTATGACGCAAAACATAACGTTCAATATTGCACGGCTTATTCTGTACAACTTAACAGTTTTTACCAAATTTTGTAAAATTACTTCTTTTTTGTCCGTCCGTCTGTCGTTCCGGGTGGAAACTTCCAACTCAAATTTCGAGCCCTTCCCGCTTAGCTCACAACTCGATGACAATGCATTATAATATTAATTATTGGCAAATACGTGTATTTAGACATTATTATTCGAATTAATTGTTAGTTGTTGCTCACCTCTGTTCCTAGTAAGCGTAGAAGTCTGCGACGATATAACAGTAGATTCGTCTGAGCTTTCGTCTCTCCTCATGCACCGAAAACTTAGCACATTGTACCACTTCTGAGACACTGTCTCTGGATCAAAGTCAGCAAGGCTCACTTGGGCGCAACCCTGTAGACAAACATGGGCTTTAGAAAGTATACAGTAAAGGTGAAATTGGTGTGGCAAGTGAAGGTTGGTCAGATAGTAAATCGCTCTCGCCTTGTGTGTTTTTCACATGGTACTCTAGGCTTTGTAGCCGAATACTCGATTTTGGCTAGTTTTCATCATCCACGCCTATAATTAGTTATTTATTAAAATTGCAAAATAATCAGCTAAATTTAAAAAAGAAAACATCGTCATTATTAACATAATAATAGTGAAGTCGAAATGAATGTAGAATGAATGTATGAACTGTAGCCTATGTGTTATTCTGATATGTAAGCTACATTATTGTGGAGTTTCATCAAAATCCATTAAGTACATTTTGCGTGAAAGATCAACAAACATACATACATACATACTCACCAACTTTCGCGTTTATAATATTAGTAGGATTGTCGCCTACGTGTTAGTCTGATATGTAAGCTACATTATTGTGGAGTTTTATCAAAATCCATTCAGTACATTTTGCGTGAAAGAGCAACAAACATACATACAAACTTTCGCCTTTACATTATTAGTAGGATAGAGGTACTTAGAAGTGAGGTACACGTTTTTTTTTAATGTTCAGTGTAGGTACATACCAGGCATTCAGCCCCGCTGGCCAGGTTGACCTGCAGCGTGGCGGCCCGCAGCGCGCGCGCGCCCGCCACGGCCGCGCGCTGCGCGTGGCGCCACGCCACGCTGCCGCCGCGCCACGCCACGCCGCCGCTGCCGAACGCCACGCCGCACCCGCCGCCCACCACCAGCGCGCCGCGGACCGCACTGTGAAAGGGACACTACATTGTAGGCGGTGCTTCTAATAGTTATTGTTTCTGTCTTCTAATTTATTATTCGTTAAGTACGTGTTTAGATTTGTAAATGATCATAAATCGTAGCTCGTCATCATACGTAGCTCGTTTTGTGTTCGTTGTTACTGGGCTTGTAGGAGAGTGAAGTTGAACTTGAAATTACTCATTGATATTAAATATAGTTTGATAAAAAAAAACAAGTTATAAAACAAAGGGGACGTGTTAAATGCAGTTGTTATGAAAAGTACAAAAATATAGATAAACCAACACAGGAGATATCCTAGGCGTTGATATGGGGATAACACCCTGACACCCGGTTTCAGAAACGTCAACCAACTTTGACTAATTCTATTGCCATCCTTGTCATTTGTTTATTGTCAGATAGAGACAACGATAGTTTCAATCTCCCAACAAACGTTCCAGAAACTGGGGGTTAAGATCTTCTCCAGTTCGAAGGTAATAAGGAGAGGGGGGGGGGGGGGGGGGTTACTCACACTTCAGTCCCCAGGTCTATGAACAGTGCGTGCAGGTTCCTGGCGCGGAGGATGCCTATCTCCAGCGCTGTCTCCTCCGGACAGTAGCGCAGTTTGATCTCAATCTGGGCACTGTTCACTGCAACCACACGAAACATGTTAGTAACCTGAAGTGTGTGTACGTGAAATGAATGAATGAATGAAATAAATGAATGAATGAATGAAATGAATGAATGTATCCGTAAGCTTGTGTGTACACCTTACTTTCTGCATACGTAGGTTAAATGGTTTACTTTATATTAGATACTAGCTTACTTAGCTACTTGTAACATTAACAATAGCAGTTTTGGCAGCGCACGCCAGAATAGCTGGCAGATGGTAGATTTTTTCCTTCTTACTCGAAATTTATCGTCATATTTTAGACAATTCACACAATATCTTTATAAATTGTATTCTATGTGTTATTATAATGTTTGAGCTATATTATTGTAAAGTTTCATTAAAATCCATTCAGTAGTTTTTACGTGAAAGAGTAACAAACATCCATCCTTACTTACAAACTTTCGCGTTTATAATATTAAGTAGGATATTGCTTAGACAATACGACTTTCATACTAGAGTATTTTATTTGTATTTTCTTTAAACGACATCTCCCAACATTACAAACCACTTGCCCTCGGTTCTCCTAACTAACACTAATTCACCCCGGTTTAGGGTTGTCACTTCTGCCCGGTTTCTATTCAGAACCCAGGGCGGACACTCCGTACCCAAAAGGTACTCAAAGCCGCGGAAGAGAGATAGCACGCTCAAATGTCATACAAAATCCCAATCATGCTGTCTCGCTCTAATAGAGTCTTTTATTCTAGGGTTTATTCTGTGCCCCTAGTTAACTTTGACCAACCGATAAGTCTATCGTTGTCTCTGTCTAGCACTCAACAAATGACAAAGACAGCAATACACTTATCCTTTGTCCAAAGTTAAGTAGGGTTCAGAAACCAGGCAGTAAATCGGCTCGGAGAGAAGAGCTTATTAATTTTTACTTTTCACTTATTACCTTCATAATTGTTTATTACTGCTCTGTCTAGCTTTAATTTATGTTCTATGTTCTCTGTTTCAATAATAGACCTAGTGGACCTGACAAAAGTGTATATACACGAAAGGGACACACTTGGCTGAAACCCCTATAAATCGGATAAATTTAATCCCATCAAAAACATTACATGTACAAAAATGCACAAGTCTCGCAACGCAGTTTATCTGCCGTAAAAAGTTGTGAGATCGAATGTAAACCAAGTCGGTTAATTGAATACCTACCTACTTATTTATTTCTTTAGTAAATAGAGTGACTTGGCAATTGCACACTTCAACATAAATCTACATAGCGCTACATGGAAGACTTATATTATTTAGATTACCTAGTAGATTATGCTGCCGTGTACAATCGCCAAGACACTCTATTTACTAAAGAAATAAATAAGTAGGTAGGTATTCAATTAACCGACTTGGTTTACATTCGATCTCACAACTTTTTACGGCAGATAAACTGCGTTGCGAGACTTGTGCATTTTTGTACATGTAATGTTTTTGATGGGATCTCATTTCTTTTTGTAGGTTTTCTTTCTTAATTTCGTTTTTTTGCAAAACACGCATCAACGCGCGCCCCGCGCCTGCGCGGCCGGGGCCCCTTGCGACATGGGTCATGTTCATAGATTATCATGAACGAGTGTCTTTGCGTCTCCACAGATGCGTATCAGGTATAAGGTACCTAGATACCTATTTTAATGTACCTAGGTAACGAATTTGTTCGACCTGTAAAAGTGTAGGTAGGTATACTCGTAGTATAGGGATTTGTATCTCTCTATCTATCGTGGAAGTTTTAAAAAGCGCTCAACTGTCGAATTTCTCGAAGCCACTTCTCATTTTTAACCCCTGTTACCCATTTCAATCAATTTCAATGAAGTCTAATTATGAACTGTAAAAGTAACTTTGTAATCACATACAATTTAATAGGATTTATATGGGAATACAAAGTTATTTATGCAGATCATATATCTAGAAAACGGGATGAAAATTATGGAATGTCAGAATTTTTCCATGGTTTATAGGCTAAACAATAGCTATATTCAAAATTTGAAACTTGTGGGACGGCTAGAAGTACCTTAGAATTTTGATGATCGGTGAGTCAGTCAGTCAGTCAGTCAGTCAGTCAGTCAGTCAGTGGGCAGCAAAATTAAGGAACTTTGACTTGCAATAATTCTTAAACTACTGGTTCAAATTTGATGTAACTTGGATTATTATCTGTAGACGTGATGCTCTCTTGGTCACTAAAAATTTAGGCTTCTAGTTTTATCCATAACGAAGTTACAGGGGGTCGAAAATGGCCCGAATCGCTTCGAGAAAAGGATAGTACGGCCGTGCCTTTTGTTTTGCTCGACTTGGCGGGGGCACTGCCGTGCCCCCAGATACACATTATTTAGGTGTAGCTCCAATCATTCGTGCGACATTCTAAAATGTCAAGATCGCTTTGCTTCTGCAGCCAAGCAAAAAATTAGTGCATACGCCCATAAAGACAAACCATCATCGTACTATCCTACTTACTCCTTTGTCTATTTGTATACACTTGTCTCTTTTCTTCCCCGGATCTTGAGTTAAATGTCATATCTGTTAGATTATTACTCTGAGGTTTCAATAAAGAGTTCATCTATCTATGTATATTTGGTTGCATGTTTCGAGCAGGTCACACGGTAGATGGTAAGCGTGTAGTGTATTACCTGCGTTGGTGGGGTCCCCGCCCGCCTGCGCCGCTTCGAACACGCCCGAGTCCCCCGCTACAGACTCGTCGCTCACCGCCGCCGACACCGATCTAGTGTTGGTGCCTGCAAACAATCATATGTATGACTATATCTGAGAATATTCTGTAAGAAATACCTGAAGAAAATTGTGGTAATTGCCAGAAATAAACTGATAGACAGACGAACGAAAAAAAAATTTCATAAGCAGTATCAGCGAATGTTTGCGTGTTTGTATCTTTGGTATTTATTCACGCTCAAACGGCTGGACCAATTTGGATGAAATTTTGTATGGAGGTAGCTAACACCTTGGATTAACACATAGGCTACTTTTTATTCCATAACCAGCGGGTAAAACCGTGGGGTGCGACGAGTTTAGAAATAAAAAAAACTGTTACTTTGACACTTTAAACAGACACTTTAAATATTATTAATTTGTATTAGATACCTATATAAGAATATCTTACCACTAGAAGAGGGAGTCCTAGGCGAGAGGGGCGGCGGCGGAGTCTCGGATATAGGGGAGAGGGGCTCGCAGGGCCGCCCGGGGCCTTGCAGCTGGACTGGTACTGCAACCAAACCAGAGACAATCATAAGATATGATAATAACTCTATGTTACAATCGAACACATTAAAAAAAAAAGTTAAAGTTACAAGGGGCCTGTTAGCAATCTCTTTTAGAAAACTTTTGGATGGAGAGGAAAGATGTCACATAAATGATAAGCAACTGGCATAAAAGAATGAAAAAGAGTGAAAATAAAAACACAGTTTATGAAAGGTATCGAAATCTAGACTCTAATTGTAAGGTGTTAGAGTGCAATAACTTACTCGTCGCCAGTCCAGTGACTTCGTTCAGTCCAGTGGCGACACCTATCCTCATTTCAGCTAGTTTATCTTCTAATTCTCTCTGCTGTCGCCTTTGCTTTTCCACCTAAAACAATAAATAAGAGTCGAGTTGTCGCGTAAGTTATATCCACCAACGTTCACTGAGCGAACATGGTGGGTGGATAACCTTACTTTAAGGTTTAAAGGTTTTTATTACATCAATTTTTTTTTGTCAATTATTATCCATCAAAATTTCTCGCGACTTCTCTCTCTCTAGCTCTGGAAGTTACTTTTTAATTAAAAGGTAGACTTCCAGAGCTATTCCAATAAGATATCACCTATAATGATTCAAATAGGTCTGATAATGATAGATAATTCTTTTGTACAATAAATGCATAAACAATTTCATAAACAATTCAGCCACAATCATTAGGCGTGCTACAAAATACACCAACGGTATCTAAGCGTAACCCTGACACGGTTCCAATCAATCACAATCAAATTCAATGTTGCCCCACGAAAAAAAGCACATTTCTTTTCCTCATTGGCAACACCGATCCATATCTGGTAACCTGACACTTGACACGTTATCGCGCGTATTTTTCACGAGTTTTTAAACGTTTGACAGGCCTGCTTTCGCTTTCCCGTCTAGAGGTCAGCTGATAGAAGGAGAGATAAATATATGATAGAACGAGATAAATGCGATGGAAAAAGAAATATTATGCGCTGTTTTTTTTCTTTTTTTAATATATTTTTTATGTTTACGTTTTATTTTTTTTGTGAGGGGTTGAATATGAGATTTAATATTCTGTTTCAGTTTATTCGTATATGAACTTGAAAATATAAAAATTAAAAAAAAACACATTGTACTTTCTGACTTCTGAAGGGCAATTCTTGTAACTAAGTTATACCTAAGTATACGTTGTTCCTATACGCACGTAAGTGTTGGTGCAATCCTTTTCCAAACGTAACTCACCTGAGTGTACGAAGGTGGCGGTGGTGGCGGGCTGGCTGACGAGAGACTGCTTCTTGGCGACAAGGAAGGTTGTGACGGAGAACTGCTGGCTCCAGGAGTCGCGCTCTCGGCGTTACAGCTGGAGCCGTGGAGTAACCTGCAATGTTAAAAGGCGAAGTTATATATTGTACCGTGAGATAATAATTTTTATAAACCTTATTATATCAACTATCTGCCAGTGAAAGTCCCATCAAGATCGGTCCAGTAGTTTCGGAGATTAGCCAGTACACACAGACGGACAAAATTTTAACAACTGTTTTTATTGCCATAAGTACCATAATTTAGGGTAAAGCTGTAATTTTAACATTACTAAATTAGAGAACTTAAGCTAAAGAAATAAAGTTCAAATTACCTTTCAACCCGCCTATGTAAATCGACCATATCGATAGGCTTGTCCGCCGAAAACGAGGCGGCCATTTGCGACCCTCCATAGATATCCGTGAAGCTGATTCCGGAACTCAGAGACCCTTTGCTGCTCGCCGTCGAAAGGGACCCCAAGCTCGAACTGCTCGACACAGACAACGTGCTCGCCGACAAGGTCTTCAGCTGACCCTCAAGCGTCGTCATCGACGTTAGAGCATCCTTCAACTGCTGCAGCAACAGCTGCTTCTCCTCGTGCAGCCTCAACCTGTCCGCTATGCACTTGTTGGACATTTCAAACGCGTTCTTCAAATCTTGCTCCAGCTTTTTACACTCCGTTTGGATGTCGCACATCTCCTGTTTAGACCTCGTCCTTGGAGTTATACTCCTCAGTTCTCTGAGCAGCTGCTCCTTCTCTTGGAACAGCAGTAGTCTGTCTTTGTCCGACTCCGCTTGACCGGGCTGGACTTTGTCTTCTAGGTCGGCTAGTTGCTGCTGGATTTGTTGTATTCGTTTTCTAGCTTCGTCGTACTGTAGCCGGACCCTCGCCATTTCTGCTAGCCTGGTACCGATCGGGACTAGATCGGCGCAGAGGTCTGTTTGAGAGGCCGTGCTCAGTTTCTCTTGGGGTAAGCTCAAGGTCGAGAGGTCGGGTGAGGCCTCGCCCAACTGTAGCCTCGTGAGGTCGTCCTTGAGTTTGGCTAGAGATTGCATGAGGTCAGCGCGTTCCTTCTCACCGGACGTGAGAGATTTCTGGATGTTTTTGAGCTCGGTCATTATAGCTTGAGCTTCGGTGATGTTATAGCAACCCTGTTGGGCGCTCAGTTTTTGTTCTACCCTGTAACGAAGAGAATTACTGTTATTTCTAAAGTATTTCTACTAATTTTTCACAAGTGAATTAAAGCGAAGCTCTTCCATGATCTGACTCCAAATGATAGCTGAATCTTTTGCTACAGTCAGTTTTTACAGAACGACGAATTGATATTATACACTACCAGCGAAAAAAATCATTTTACATGTCTTGATATATAATATAATTGAACTCAAAGCAAACTCGCAGAGCAAACTTAAAACTTTTACGCAGAACAGTTAATGGAAAGTTAAAAAAGGTCCAGTATCTCTTTGATTGTAGAATGATTTGGCAGTTACACCGGAAAAAATATTGTTGAAAACTACCAGAGGTTCCACCACAGGTCCTACTTCCTCGGTCAATTCAGAAAGGTCACTCACTCAGCTAGCGTGTCGACGCCTCGCCTCGCGCTGGCCACCTCAGCCCTGGCCTGCCGCAGCTCCTTCCTGAGCTGCGCCACCCGCCCCCTGGCCTGCGTGACCTCCGACCTCAGGAGGTCAGGGTCGTGCCGCGACGTGGTGGAAGTCGTCGTCATGGAGGTGGTCGAGGAACACACTAGAGAGGACAAAGAGTGTTAGAAGTAACGCGATATCGTATCAGCCAGCTCGATTCTGTAGGTAGAGATAGATATCTTCCACTCCTTCTTCCTCTATCTTTCTCCTCCCTCTTTCCTTCTCACTCTCCCACTATCTATTTCCCTCTCACTCTCCCTATATCTCTTTCTCTTTCACCCTCCCTATATCTCTTTCCACCTCACTCTATCTCTGTCTTCATAAGAACCTTCTCCTGACAATAACGAACACGACAAAAAAATAATTAGTAAATTGGTCCAGCCGTTCACGCGTGATGTCGTGACCACTGGAAATAGGGATTCATTTCTATATTATAAAGATATTCTATTCTATTTAAAGTCTTATTGGAGTTTATTCAAATAACCACGAAGTGCATGTT
Organism: Hylaea fasciaria; assembly: GCA_905147375.1. Taxonomy (NCBI): domain Eukaryota; kingdom Metazoa; phylum Arthropoda; class Insecta; order Lepidoptera; family Geometridae; genus Hylaea; species Hylaea fasciaria. The sequence continues at coordinate 6,905,108 of LR990211.1, read as the reverse complement.
TTCATAATCCAACGTATACCAGTACCACTTTATAAGGCGATATTCGATTTTACTGTAAGTATAATTTCTGTCTACTTTACTGGCTGTAGAGACAACTTTTTTAGTGGCAAGTACCTATTTGTTCATATCGAGCCTAATGAATGACCAAAAATGCCCACTTATGGTAACAGCTGGTAAGAGTGCACAAAATATTGAAAAGCTTTTATCTCAGGTCTGATCACAGCAATTCGCACTATTCAAACTTTAGACGGAAAAAGTGTGATCTCATGATTATTTTTCTTCAGTTAAGTATAGCCTATAGTGTAGACTACTGCGCAGGTCCTATTTTGAAAGAAAATAAAAAAGCAGTCAACTTAATAATAGTCCAACTGAATAATAAACGTAAAAAAAATACGAACGTAGCAAATATTCATACATATTTATTTTTAATGAAATACCGGTCTCGGGGCTGACTGATCCACCCAGGTTCAATAATTGCATTCTATTTTTTTAAATAAAATTGGATTAATAGTCTATGTTGAAAAAAAATTGAATACATAGAGGTGGGCAAGATATTTAGTTTAGCTAACCAAAAGGTCTCACATGCAATTTCGCTGCGAAGCGGTCCTGCGACTAAAAGTCGCTGAGTGAATATGGAAATATTCCGCTTAGTTATGCGTGAAACAATTAATATAATGTTGTTCATGGAAACGGGACTGATCAAAAAAAGTTTATTTCAGTTCAAATGCAGATATCAACAAAATAATTAACTACCGATACAATAAAATATTAACTAAGGAGAAAATTCGACCTTTCTACGTATGTATATAAGGTGCAATTTGGTTTATTCATACTCTTACTACACCAAGAGTTGGCACGACAAAAAATTGGATAGACACTAATGACGACATTTTTAAAAATAATGGCGTATACTCACGACTAGTTCTGGAGGCGGCGAGTGTGGAGAGGGCATTATTTAGATGCTTGTATTCATCCTGGGCTAAACAGTACCGCTGCTTCTTTACATCGTACATCTCTTTTTTTGCCTGGGAACAAACAAAATATACGATTAAGTACTTTATAATATAAAAAGTAAAAAATAATTATAACGATAAATTTTTCACATTTTTCAAGTCAACCGTAGTCAATTGCTGTGGGCGTTTGAAACTCTACATCGTTGTGAAAATACTATTCAAAATAAAAAATTACAACACAATGAAAATATACCAAATTTTAATACGGCTAGGTTGTACTAAGGTGGTTATACTGGTGGCACTGGCAGACCGCGAGCGCTTGAACTGCTAGTTTTTGTATGTTTTTATTTATTGGAAAAAAGTGATACGGAATTAGAAAATGTAAGTTCCCTATCGTTTCATATTTAAAAAGCCCCATTTATTGGTATAACTTTCACGTGGTTTCATTGTGGAATCTCTTAGTAGGTGCCAAGTTAAGACGCGATTTAGTGTCATCTTTGTGATTTTTTTTATCGACACAATTATTCGTAATCGCTTTTTTGTCTTCTCAATCGTCCTTATTGAAACATATTAATTAAAAAAATATTTATTTAGTTTTCATCAGCTTAAGGAACTTCGAAATTGAGTAAAACCTCGCCTTAATTTTAATACACCATTTAAAAACCCGGCTGATCGTTTTAAAGATATCCATTTCAAAAACCCATTAATCACATTAGGATAAATATTACGTGATGAAGGAGATGTCATAACAATGTGACAATTTGCTATTAAATTAAATGTGTTTAGGTGTCAAGGAGAAATATTTGTTTTGAATTTTAACGCGAGGGCATTCATTTTACAAATTCATACTGTAAACATTAGGTATAGATTAGAAATAAGCTGCGCCTACATTTAAACCTAGGTAAATTATGTATCAAATTTCAAATGGAAGCGCGTTCGGAGATCTAATTTATTTAAATGTTTAATTTTTTTTTAATGATTATACGATGATAATTGATTGGTCATTTGATTTGATTAGATGTATCCGATAGATTGCGGCTTATATTTTTTTACCAGAATAATTAGTTTATCTTATAACTTAAACAATTGATTTAAAATAGGTATGATTTAATACATGTGATTTAATATAGTGTCTTAAAAAATAGAAACTGAAATAATATTAAGGACTCTTGAATTTATTTCTTTTATTATTATTTATGTTATTATTCACATAATTTATTGTTTATCGTTTATTATTATAATACTCTATTATGTTGTTTTCTTTCATCGAATAAAAAACTTGAAACGACTTAAATGGAAGTTCCAACACACCTGACGAACCTATGCAAAATTAAACACATTACGGAATTTTCCAGAAGCAGTAAAACATCAAATAAAACAAGGTGTTATCGCTGAATAATCAAGGTGTTAAATCTGGCGGTCATCTCTCGACAGCTCTACAAATATTTGCCATTTGTAAAGTTATGGAAACCAACACAAAATTACTGCGACTAAGGAAACCAAGTTTATAATTACTAGTGTTTGATATCAGTCCAAAGGTTGGCCGATAGAGATCGCAGCGATATGACCGCCCGTTGTACCTATTTTGAAGTTTGTCCTTCCTGTGTTCTTTACAGTTAGGTGTCAATAAATAATCTATTTATCTATCTATCAGTTCGCGAAAGATTATGTACCTAATTCTAGTTTTACCTCACATACTCGTACTCAGTTCAGTAAAAAATCCATAATAGCATTAATTTTCTACATTTTTTTTATGATCTAAAATATTAATATCACGTCTTATGTGACTAATATTTTAAAGATAAAAGTCATGATAAGTCATAAAATTATCTTCAACATCAATATTTTATTGATTTGATATCTAAGCCAATTTAAAATACCACCACAAGAAATACAAAGTCCCAAACTAATTTGTCTCACTGTTTTCCATAAAACATGGTCAAGCTGAGAATATAGTCAAGTTTTATTGTCCTAATCGCCATTACAGTCAATCGGCCAGGTCAACGTATATCACATACCAACATGAAATTCATCAAGTCAAAACCGAAATTATCGAGTCATTAGAGCAAAATTCCACAGAGCGTTTTTTGCCGTATACCTATTAAATACGGTATATAGGTATGTGTTGGGCAATGACTTTTTGCTTTGGAATTCGGATAAAAACCTGGCCACATACATCACTCTGTACTGGCATATCCTGTTGCCAGAAATTACATTTTAATATCGCATTGTTATCATATTCGCATGGCGTGGAATTTTTCACATGAAATATGTATAAAGTTGGCATTTACGGAGGAGAGTCGCATGGAGCCCGTCAGCCTGCAGGCTTGCTGCAGCCGGCTCCAAGTGTGCGGCGGACATTGCGGGAACGTGCCGTTGCGGCTCAGCACTTGCGTCGCGACGTAGCCTTGCCCTTCGTAGTACGCCACTTCAGACACCGGCACCAGACGCACTTCCGCGGAACGTATTTGACGCACTGACAGAATGTTCTCGTAGATCGCCTCGTCCTCCAGGTTTTGACCCTCGGGGCAGAGCCGGTAACCGAACTCGCGACTGATCTCGTCGAGGTGCGCGTACTCGGGCCGCTTGCGGAGCTCGTCCAGATTCTGGTACTGCGGTTCGTCCTTGACGCGCAGTCCTGTGGGGCGCGCGGAAGTAGGGTCTACGCGGACGCCGTATTCGGGCTCTCGGACCATCTTGGCGAGCTGGCGACCGCCGAGGCAGCCGCGGCACCAGGAATGCGCGCCGGCGGAGGAGGCTCGCGCGCGGAACGTCGACTGCATCCCGGGCTCGGGCGGCGGCGGTTGGGACCACATCGTGAGCGCCCGCCGCAACGGACACATCTTAACCCCCAAAAGGGCGCGCGTCGACTGGCGCGGGCGCGCGGAGTTCGGATGGCGCGCGGCGGAATGCGCCCGCGCCGCCGAAAGAATGCAATCTCGGGCGCATTTCGGAGGTCGATCTCTCCGAAGGGCCCGGGTCCGGGCGCTCCCGCCTCCCGGGCCGCGGCCATCTGTCGTAATAAGTTCGTCGAATCGAAACGCGCGCCCGCCGAGGTGTCGCCGGCCGACGTCGCCGTAACGGACCCGCGCCGGCCCCATCCCGCGTCCGCTGCACGCGATATCATTCATCCGATTCTCGTTTTGTAACCGATTTCGGCGAATATAAATCGCGCGTTCCGTCCGCCGGCGCGGGCGACAATGTAACAATGAGCCTATTGTTATTATTTTTGTTTAGAGTTAGGCGTTGCGGCGGGCGACCGACGCTACTGTAAACGATCGCCGTAATCACCGTAATCGGAATGAAGGAGGCGACCGCGTCGCGGAATGCAAAAAGCTGGCAATCGGGCATGTGGCGGCGTTGATGCGGCCGCGCGCCTGCAGTAGGTAGGTAGTTAGCGCGCGATTTTCTCAAGATTTTCCACGTAATCAATTTACGCGGTTTAGAGGAGGAATGCGGGCGAAACCGGCGCGGCGAGGGGTGGTGGTGACATCTGGCGGCTGCGACCCTGCAGGTAGACGCGCGCATTTTTGTTCCGGAATTCCTTCACACGCATTTGCAATCCTGCCTCGTCCGGACCCGGTCGTCGTATTATTATTGCTTTTGAAAAACGCTCCGTCTTCGGGTCTTTCGTCTCCGTACGGGTCGTTTTTTAAGCCACCGAGACAGAAATTGACGTATTTCAAGTTCTTGTTAATTGAGCAAAATCCAGTCTAGACTACATACGCAAGCCTAAGTCTCTGTGGGCATACGAAGCCTGTCCGATTTCAGTAGACACAAGGACAATCGTACTATGTATGATGTTAAAAATTGGCCCAAAATATCCATAATACTATTATGTAGTGTCCTACGCGAAAAAGCTCGAAATGGACCAATTAAATGGGCTAAGGAAAACAACGCGTTAACATGTCGATGACGTAGGTACTTACCCACCTTCAGTACAGGCAGGTAATTTGGCAAGACGCCTACATTCCTCGGGAGGTATGCGGCTAATAGCACCATGTGTTTTTGCTGCGAATGCCGGTAAAAATTCAGGTAATAACGAAAACAACACAAGCGCCGGTTACTGGGGATGGTGGTTATTTCCATGTAAACCTATTCTGGTCTTGTTTAGGGAAAGTATTCGTGGAACTAGATTTGGTATAGGAGCAAATGAATGTATGAAGTGAGTTTTTATAACTTGAGGTAATCGTTCTAGAGCTACTCGTATTCTATCCTCAAGAAGGTCGCAATTTTCTAAGTCATAGATATTATGTAGTCATTGGAAGTATCTATAATAAACATCTTGTACAATTAAGTCAGTACATAGTATCTTTATAATGATAAATATTTTTTCATAAAAATGACCACAAAAGGCAATTTAGTCTGTTAGTAGAATTTGTAGTCGATAGTTGGGTTATTTTTTTTTTATCCACATTGTTACCTATATTAAAAGCGAGAAGCAATTTCATTTCCCATGCGTTAAAAATCTATATGAATGGTTCACAGGAATTGTTTATAATAATTATTTTCTTATTGTCGGAATCTGTAAGTTTGCCTCCGAGGGCTTGTAGGAGCATCTGCCTCCCTCGGACCGGTTGCATTTCGACTCTCTATACAATACACCTCTCTCCTTCTAACCCACCAAGAATCACCTATAAAGTTGTCCCTTTCCCTCCCGCGGCACACAAACTAATTTTACGCCTTTTTCTTCTCGTTGGCTCTCCACAGTAAACTTCTGATACAATCGAGTTTTTCTCTCCCTCCTAAAACACGTATAGTTAGTTTTATTTAAAATTTATATCCAATAAATTACGTAAGACTAGTGTAACGTTTATGACTCTCATAATAAATATCAATGTAACACGGAGTTAAATTTTTTATAGTCGAATTTGTCACATAGTTATTTTTAAAGCCCCCGGATTACTTCCAATCGGTGTGTAAAAGTTCACCATTAAATAACCTGATATTTATTTTAATTTAATATCTAAGATAAACATTACATAATTCAGATATATCTGATAAACATATAGAGAGTATTAAAACGCTGGGCGTTCTAGAAAATATTACTTTTTTATGAATTCTAAGCAGTGTCATATTATAAACAACTTCGTTAAGCACTCAGTCTGAAAATTACCTACAGAAAAATTGCACAGGGTCAAAATAGTAGACATATTTTTAAGACTCCCAAACGTATAAAACCTAGCAACTTTAAGATCGATTGCATAAAATAAAATAAACCAGAACACAGCTATTTTTATTTTCATTTTTCCACTTTACACACATTTCGTTTATCTCTACTTTAATCTATTGTTTCTCCCTGCGCATTCTCCCTGTAGAATTTTCTTTGATTCCTCTCATAATACATTTTGGACCATTCCAGTTTCAGACTTCGGCCTTATACCGCCAACGAAAGGTTTAAAACAAAGGCTGCGCTGACGCGCTAGATATCGCCAGCCGTATCCAAAATTCAACCTGCACTGGCGGTTGTTTTGTTTTTTATTGCCCGGGCCGAGGGCCGGAGGCTTGGATGCGATTAAAATTCCTAAGATGCCTCACGCCTGCGCCCCTTTGGTGCTGCGATGGACATAGAGCCGGCACTGAGGCTAAACTTTTAAGACCGATACTATTTTGACTCGGCAAAAAGGCTATAGTTTTAAGAGCAGGAAGCATTTTTGTTTGAACGGAGGTTTCAGTTTTAAGATCAGTGAATATTGATTTGGCTATAGCTTTAAGATCAGTGAATATTGATTTGGCTATAGCTTTAAGATCAGTGAATATTGATTTGGCTATAGCTTTAAGACCAGTAAATGTTGATTCGGCTATAGTTTTAAGACCAGTAAATATTTTCACTTTATTGCAGACTTTACATGGTTTTAAGAACTCAGCATTATGGCTGAAACTTTATTTGGATAAAGATTTATAGGTACTGCAAGTTTTAGAATTCTCAGCTTTATGACTATTTCTTAAATTAAATTTAAGATATGATCTGACAGATGTTTGCCAGCATCGAGAAATAACAATACTGCGATGGTCATCACTCTTCTTTGTTACATCAGACTCAGCTAATGCCTTTGTTTAATGGTGATTCAACGACGATGATGAATAATTGATTTAGATCATGGCATCTTTATGCTTATATTGTCCATGTAATTGTATAGCTAAAACATCAGTTTTTAGTGTTCTGCCACTACTTTGATCACTGTTGTTCAGGTACCTTGTCTTAGTTGCGTCTAGAATTTATGAATAACCGTATCCATAGACTGTTCAGAAAATTAGAAATTAACCGACATAATCGTCAACTTTATCGAGAGCCGTACTCCCATCGATTCTAAAGGAGCTTATACTCTGAAAAATGTATAAGCATTGTAACATTCTAAGATCAATGAAATTACTAAGATTAACTCTCCTAGTGTCGCGCGGGATTCCACCTAATTACGAGCGATGTCAACCGACCCAACCCTATTCCTGCAGTCTATCATATCCATCCAAAGTCTGGTAGAGATCGCTTTAAGACCTCCACTTGTACCTATCATTAAGTTGGTTTTTACACCCTTTTAAAACATTTGATGTCAATAAAGAGCCATTCAGCCTATTCCACGCACGAGGAGTAGATACCTTTTTTTTTGTTAAAAATTTTTGTCCATAAAAAAAATTGCCAGTTCTAAATGTTGTTAGGGCTCGTCGATCACGCCACGGGCCCCATCGAGAGCGATCCCGTGCAAGAAGCCCAGCCCACGGGCCGACATTACCATATTACAGAAATGATTACCATTACAACATAATACAATACGCTGGTACATAACGTGACGTGACGTGCGGCGTCGACGTCAACGACGCCGATAGGAACTGTGTGTATTGAAAATATTGAAAATGACTAGTCCATCATGATCATAATAATAATTCTTATAGAAATTCTCTATAAACTCATGGGCACTCGTGGGCATGACGTAACATGACGACGTCCATAATGACGATACTCTACGTCGTAAGTAACATGACTGTTTGTTTGTGTGTGTGTGTGTGTGTGTGTGTGTGTGTGTGTGTGTGTGTGTGTAGTAAACCGCTCAGCGCTGAAACGACAGACTGTATTTCTATAACATTTGTTAAATATGTATTTTAATAGGTACCTAAAAACACGGGGGATAAAGGGATAAAATAATGCTTGTTCTAAGCCTATCCTAGTTACAGCCCATTGTTATCTGTGTACGTATTATCTATCTATAATAAATACATAGTGGTTTACATTGCTAAGTCAACTAGGCTTGAAATATAAATGCTTTAACAAACACATGTAGTACCTAGACATTGAGGTTAATAATAGTTATAACTGAGTACGTAACTGAAGTGTGATGACGGTATCAACTAAAATAATTGCACTTTGAATGGGTAAAAGGTATGAAGTCAACATGACTATAATTAGAAATTAAGAAGCACATCACAACTAACAACAGAATTAGATGATGATTTAGTCAATACGGTCTACCACAAAGGATTTAAACTAAAGTTGAACAGATGTGTCTAAATATTTTCTCCACAAATCGACGTCTAACCCTCGCTTTTTCTAACTCAACAACAAATTCACAAGTAAAATAATTAGTAACGCCAGGATTGAGTAAGAAAACGCGAGTGATAGGCGTCGATTTTGTCGATCGAAATTTTTGTAACATCTGTTTAACTCTGTTCTAAATTTATGTAGTGAGACGGGGCCGTAAAAGTCAACTTAGAATAAATAGTAAATGAACTAATTTCACTCATAATTTTGATCAGAACGCATATCAATTCAATCTCATTCATTTCATACGTAAATGATCGAATAAATTTAGTAATTATGGCGTGTAAATTTGAATTACAAGTTTACAACGCTTATAAAAATAGATTAACTCTTCGTACGTTACCGGACGGCGTTCGCATCGATCTTTGCAATACTGCAACTATGTATCGAGGTGTCGAATTACAAGAACTAATACGTAAAAGCCGAAGGAAGACACGGTAGTGCTGCATGTTAAAATCATTACAAAGTTGCTACGAAAAATAACTGCTGCAAAAGATTTAGAAATTCACGAAAATGTATCACAATGGACGTCTTTATTCGACATGTAACCATGAAGTTTTATTATGTTTCTTAGGGTTAGGTAACCAATTAATTTTCCAAAGTTATTCAACACTAACAGTGCAGTCACTAACAGTACACTAAGTGTGCAGACAGACTGGGAATATATGCTTATACCTACAATATGCAGTTTTTTTTTTAATTAACACCATGCCTAACAAAATGTCATGCACAAATCCGTCATAACCCCAAAGGCACAACGAAAAGAGCAAATCAAAATCTTTACACCAATAAATCGGAACGCATTCTAGCGTTACAAGCGATTATCCTTCAAGAGAGAAAAGGCAAAAGAGAAAAGGTACAAAATAACAAATAATATATGACAGAAGGGCGGGCGAGGCGGGCGAGGCGGGCGCATGAAGCCCGCGGTTTGACTTCGTCGTTTTTTTACGCTCATATTCTTATTATTGGGTCGACCGAACCGCTCCCGGTGTTACGGCTGTGGAATGCGACGTAGACCGACGACGCGCAGACATGGCAACTTTAATCATTTAAGGTAATATTATATTCGGCTGTCACTTCTGCAGTATTATTGTTTATTCTGTGCTTTTGCGCCCAAACCGTTATTCTCGCGTCAATGTTGGATTTGGTAATAAAACATTACATACGACAAAACAATGACGATTAACATTCAATATCACTTGTTTTATATTAATAATATAAATTCCTATATTATACAGTTTTCACACTATCTATACCTACAACACGGTATAAAAGATCAATATGAAATAATAAACAAGAAATTATTGTCTCGAATAAAGAAATAGAGCCACATTGTCTTGTTTACAACGTGAATTATTATTATCTGTTAAAGCCTCAAAATTTCTTCACTCACACTTTTTCTTACCGACAATAATCGCTGCCGATAATAGCCAGTTCATCGTGCCTTATTACAAAAATCACTCTACGCACTGCGCCATTATCAATTCCATAAATATTTTTATAGCAATCAACCTATCAGTTCGGAACGCTAATCGGGCGACAAGCGGTCATTACTAGATAAATGCGTGCTCTAAACTTTCTGAAATGACATCCATCATTGGCCTTGCAATGGCATTGAAAAAAAAAGTAAAAAATAAAAATGGCCGCGGCGGCACCGCCGCGATAGTCAATTAAAAACCATTTAAACTAAGAACCAACTTCTAATGTGTTTTTATGGCTTTTACGTCCTTATAAAATATAGTAGCGTTCATCCTCAAAGGTCGTAAAGAACAAACGCTCATGTAACGAGAATTAATTTTTGATGAAGCGTTTAGCGAATATTACACGCAATGAAAAAAATTACACGTCGAGTTGATTTACAATAATACAGGCAAGTATGAAATATAAAATCATTTTTACATTAATATTACATTTACATCAAATATGCATACTTTTCCTGAATCAAATTAAAAACGTGCTTAAAGAAAATCACAAAAAAGCAGTTTTATAAACTGGAAATGATTTACATCACAATGAGCCAGCCCCGAGCACAATGGTAACAGAAATATCTACCTACGACCTTCAAAACGTAAACATCTTCGGAATGTGGTGAAAAAAATATATACGAGTAAACACCCTCGTGAGAAATGGTGGAAAAAAGTCGAGGGATTCTTTTGTCGAGGATGGGAATCGTGAGTTCCAAGAATTCGCGTGCCATACATACACCCGTACAAACTGCGCTCGTGTTTCGTGGAATAGAAAACTTGAGTCGCGTCGCATAACGCGGCCCCTTCGTTCCTAGATGAAAAGAAAAAGAGTACAAGTATTTTTAATTAGAAACCTGCATCTATCAACCATTTTGTTACCTCAAAATAATAGTTATGGGTTACAGCCGATGTGCGGTGCCGCTACACCTAAGTTAGACCGGCTCAAACTAATGCCTTTTATTCCAACAAGGTGTAACTGCAAGTCCAAAACTAGTTTAGGCGGATTAAAATAAACCGGCCAAGTCCGAGTTGGACTCGAGCACGATGGGTTCAGTAACAATATCTATAAAATCGGCAAAAAGAAATCACGTTTTTTGTATGAGAGCCCCCTTTAAATGTTTATTTTATTCTATTTTTTAGTATTTGTTGTTATAGCGGCAACAGAAATGGTACATCATCTGTGAACATGGCAATGGTCTAACTATCACGACTCATACAGCCAGGTGATAGATGGACAGACAGATGGACGGCAGCGGAGTCTTAGTAATAGGGTTTCCGTTTTACCCTTTAGGTACGGAACCTTAAAATAGGGTAAATCGAGTCATAAATAATAAAGTACAAAATATATCAATTGTAAATGTTATAATATGTTCTATGTACAAACCGACTGATTGACGTTGACTATACTTGATTGTAATTTATAATACATACAATATACGAGAGTTATTCACATACAAGCTGCGGTGGAATCAATTTACAAAGTAAGGAAAAGCATACACAGCCTCGAGGTTTAACATTAGACTGTCTTCATAGTTCAAACGTCAACAATGAATTACAGCCTTATTTGTTAGGGTAATTTTGTTCATGTGTGCTGGAATAATATTGCTGAAATATAGGAAAGTTCTTGGTTAAAACCAGAAAGGTACCTAACCAACTTGAAAATGTACCAACCGCATTATGGCCAGAAAAAGACAAAAATAGTTCAGCAAATAATAATTTTCCGAGGATGAAATTCGTGTAAATATTTGTATAAGTCTACGCTTTACCTTTACCTGAGGAATCTCGGTACCTAGGTATATTTAACATTTATTTCATTCCATGTTTTCAACATGAAATACTAGGCGACATTAGTTAGTAACCAAAAGCATAAGTAATCTAGCAAGCTAATTTAAGTTTCCGTTCTCTTGAATGCCTAACTAAAGTGGCTCAAGAATGTGGTTCCCGCTCCTATTCATTGCCAAAACGGTGTAAAAGGGCAACAACCACATCTGTGTTGCACTTGCTTTGGTGTTTCTGAAAATATAGGTATTTTTGACAATTGTTACATGTCGCGATTTCGCCAAAATCGTCATAACAATGTATTGTCTCCAGTCTTTATCCTTCTGTAATATTTCAGCATACTATATATTATTTTCTTCACTTTGTGCTGCCCTGCTAATTAGTGACAACTCGTATGTAACAATTATTGGCTCCAGCTCTTTTGATTTATGATCAGAATAAACACGTCGGTTACTTCGGATCGATGCTGCAACTCCGTTCTCCGAAATCAATGGTCAAAATCGTAGAAAGACTAGCTCTTAAAGGTATTATGATAACTAGGTAGTCGACTATGGCACAAAATTTCTATAACAGTACTTGGCAGTCTAAGAGTATAATATTCGGAAAATCTGCATTTACACTCCAAGCTATGAGTAATTAAATGCTTTTAATGTGGTTTTATTTCAAACTATCGATCGACTTTTCAGTCCACTGCCCTGAACCGTACCTGCGCCGGCTGCAAGTTCATTTAACATTACTCATATTTTCATAGTGATGGAGAAACGTCACATAATGCAAACTCGACAAGCTAAAGCGAGAGAGCCGAGAGGTCATCGGTCAGCCGCATGAAGGCTGTCTGGAAGGCTGAGCGTAAAACATTTTCCAAACAGGAGCAAGAGTCCAATTCCAAAGCTTTATGCTTTAACTGCCCACGCGCACACTTCCACAGGCTCGATGGTGCATACTAACGCATACTAAACAATCGCGGACGCAGTAAGGAACGGCCATAGGGGCAAGCTGGGGAAACAGAACTTCCCATTCTTGCCCTATACAGCTTCCCCACTTGTTTTCACATACAGCCTAAATTAAAAGCTCAGAGCTTTATAACATCCACATTTGATAAGATTTCATAGGTTATTGTTGCATGTGCATGTAAACACAGTGCCGTTTAGTGAAGATCCAGATGAGTGAAATGAACACCACCCGTAATGAAGAATCTCAAGGGGCTGATGACGATATTATTGTAAAACGTCATACATTTCTTCAGGGGCTTGCGCCCCTTACTGACCTACCTCAGCCCCGCCCCTGCAGGCTTCGCTAAAAGCATGACCACACATAATTGCAAGCACTGCAAGGTCCAGTCGTAGGTCGTACGCGCACGCGTCCCTGCGCAAAACAATCTCGGGTTACTTACGACACAGTGGAGCCAGTAAGGAATCTTGATTGACTAGGCACATGCGTATACCACGATGACTTGACGTCTCGAACCCTTAAAGAGGCAAAAAACTTGCAAGGACGGTCTGCCTTGGCATCACCGATTATTTTTTATTCGTCTGACAAAAAACGGGCATAGGGATTATCAGGACATACCCGACAGCGATCGGAAGATTGATTACATCAAAGCAAAAAGCTATCTCATTGATGTACTTGATACGGGATATTGTGTTGGCAATACTTGACAATATATCGCTGCGTTTCCTGAACGAATCCATTTCATATCGGTTCATGTCGCCAATATTGAGAACGTTGATAATCATTCATCAATCAATAACAATGTAAGGAACTAAGGGCTGACATCTTTTAACCCGGATATTATTATTGGTGATGATTATGATGGCCAAAGAATGGAAGATCATATTGGAGCATTTAGCTCATGTGCGGAATATCCAAATCCAATCTAAAACGCTTAAAATGAGTTTACCCTCTCTCCCAACAAAACATTCCGAGAATCGGAAAAGGAGGGCTTCCGACATTTCTAAGAAAAATCCTGAAGCGTAGGCGTGGTGGCCCGTACAGCCAGATTGGCTTACCATACACAAGGTAAACCTATGGTAACAAATTTGACTGTAAAATTATCTTAAGAGAGTTTTTTCCTATCGCTGCACCGCGACATAAAAGTTGAAAAAACAATACTAGCTGAGAGATATATGAACCACAATCAAAGAGCGTGAAAACATGGTGTATGGCAATCTAAATTTCGAAAAATAAACTCGAAGTCTTTCGGGCAACACAGCGAAAGCTGAGCCTTCTTTTGAAAAAGAAGGACATAACATTTTTAACGGCGGAGCGGGTTTACTTGGTGTTACATCAGCTATGGCAGTTTTACGGCGTGAAACATTAGGCGTGCAGGCTGCAACAATGGGGCACGCGCGGAGGCCGGAGGGTCGAGGACGCGTCCCGCCTCCCACGTCCTTCAAACTCTGCAGGGTCTGTTACTAAGCGCTTTAAAACTGAGATGTTTTGAAATACCACCGTCAAAGTTACTTTAAAAGTTTGGAGTATATATTAACTGGCGTTTTGAAATTGTGTTGATTGAAACGAAAGATCGCGAGTTCTAGTAATCTGCTGCTAATGTTGCTGTGATGGTTTTAGTGTTAAGTTTTTGGAATTATAAGTCTTTGAAGCCCGTTACAAATGGTGAATCTTTCAATCCTGCTTCTACTGGTGACACGATGGGATATCAATTCTACAGTGTCCGACACATCATCAGCATATAAGGAATACATATAAAAAAAAACTATAAACATCTCAGACCCCAAATATAAATTTGATATGAGAAACTCTAAAACTCTTCGTTGCTTTTACAACTTGTAATGCAATTTAAAAGGACAGCTTAAAATTCTCGCGACTGAATTGAATAACGACGAACCTCAGAATCCGTGACAAGGGGCTTGAAGAACGACAATCAATCCACTCGTGGTATCACATCGAGCATACAAACGCGATTGTAACCCGAGCCACGCAGCTCTTTCTCAGCATCGGCCACAAAAAAAAAGCATCTCGGTAAAAATGTGACAAAGCCCGTCCAGCCGTCATCCTCTTATGATTGAACCAAGGAAAGTAGCATTCCATTCCCCGATATAACACGAGGAACATATTTTAATGAAGTCAGGAATCTCGGAATACAAAACTCGTTTTATTTTTATGATCAGATTTAAGAACACAATGTGCCACGGCTCCCGAGTTACACTCCTGAGATTAGATAGTGGTAAATGATCCTTTGTGTAAACCAGGGCCTCTATATTTTAAACTTTTTATAGTTTTACTAGCTGATACCCGCAACTTCGTTCGCATTTTTATATAAAATGTAAACTGTTTAGAAAATCAATTGATGTCGCGGGAAACAGTTATAGGTAAGAATATATCTGTCTCTTTCTCTCTCCCTTTTCCTCTATCTTTCTCCCTCTCTAGCTCTTTTTCTATCTTTCTCCCTCTTTCGCTCTTTCTATCTCTCTTCCTCTACCTCCATCTCTTTCCCTCTCCCTATATATCTATATCTTTCCCTATCTTTCTATCATTAATATCCTTCTCCACTCTCAATCTCTTGCATTCCCTCTCCCTGTCCATCTCATCCATTATATTTATTTCCCTCACCCTCTCCATCTATATTTCTTCCTTTCCCTCCTTCGCTCACTCCCTCTCCCTCTATTTCTATATATTTAGCACTCAATCTCTCTCACCTATTTCCCCCCACTCTCCCCTCCTTCTAGCCCCACTCTCCCCGCTTTCACTCCCACTCTCTACTCTTTCTCCCCCCACTCTACCCTCTTTCTCCCCCACTCTACCCTCTTTCTCCCCCCACTCTCCCCTTTTCTCCCCCACTCTCCCCTCTTTCTCCCCCCACTTTCTCATCTCTTTCTATTCACTCTACACTCTTTCTCACCCCACTCTCCCCTCTTTCTCACCCACTCTCCCCTCTCTTTCTCCCCACTCTACTCTCTTTCCCACCCCACTCTCCCTTCTTTCTCCCCCCACTCTCCCCTCTTCCCCCCCACTCTTCCCTCTTTCTCCCCCTACTCTCCCCTCTACCCTCATACCCCACTCTCCCCTCTCTATCTCCCCACTCTACCCTTTTTCTCACCCCACTCTCCCCTCTTTCTCCCCCCACTCACACCTCTTTATCCCCCCACTCTCCCCTCTTTCTCACCCCACTCTCCCCTCTTTCTCACCCCACTCTCCCCTCTTTCTCCCCCCACTCACCCCTCTTTATCCCCCCACTCTCCCCTCTCTTTCTCCCCACTCTACTCTCTTTCTCACCCCACTCTCCCCTCTTTCTCACCCCACTCTCCCCTATTTCTCCCCCCCTCTAACCTTTTTCTCACCCCACTCTCCCCTCTTTCTCCCCCCCACTCTCCCTTCCTTTTCCCCCCACTGTGTCCGCTTTCTCCCCCCACTCTCCCCTCTTTCTCCCCCTACTCTAACCTTTTTTGCACCCCACTCTCCCCTCTTTTTCCCCCCACTCTCCCCTCTATTTCCCCCCACTCTTCCCCCCACTCTACCATCTACTTCCCCTTTCCCCCCACTATCCCCTTTCCCCCACTTTCCCCCTTTCTCCCCCTCCTCCCATCGCACTCTCCCCCCTTAATTACTTTCCAATTTAAATTACGATCCGTTTAGCCGTTTATTGTGGTCCGTAGGGGGTGCATCTAAAGAATACCTCATAATTTCAACCCCCTTGCTTTTCCCCCTTTAGGGATGATTTTGCAAAAAAGCTGAAACCCGTATTTATTTATTACTTACCAAAAGCCTAAATAAGAATTTTCAGACCCGTAACTTGAGGAATTATGGATTCCCCATACAAACTTTCAACCCCTATTTCATCCCCTTCGAGATTATTTTTTGAGACAAAAGATAGCCTATGTCCGTCTCATAGGTCCAATCTACCCCTATACCAAATTTCATCGAAATCGGTTCAGCCGTTTAACCGTGAAAAGGTAACAAACAAACAGACAAACAGACAGATAAACAGAGTTACTTTCAGATTTATAATATTAGTATGGATTGTCTCCATTATAAATGCGTAAGTCCTGTGTAAATTATATTACGATTGTTAGGAGAATTCCTTTGATGTCGCACGGTTAGTTTTATTGGAATTCCGATCGCCAGAGAATAAGAGTAAATGAAGCGAATTCTTTCGACAATTTTGTTTACGATCACGAGCGCCGGTGACTATAAAATATGCGGTCGTGTGGCCATCAATTCTTGCGGGTTATTAAAATGTACCTATTCAACAAAAATGTCAAATGAATCGTCCAATATGCCAGCGTGACCTTTTACGGGCGTACACATTTGACAGATGGTGTCATTAGCTACATAGCGGGCTGGTGCGGTCCGTAAAATATCCATTAAAAAAAGTTTTTGAACCCGTTCTCTCTCCATAATCATAATGGACCATGAACACATCAGGTCAAAGGAGTGTGGTAATGTCAATAGTTTAAAATAAGACGTGTGGAATGTTTATCAAACGGAATTCCTCGGTTTACGACCGGGGTGGGGTGATTTTAGAGCCGCGATGTAAAATTGGGGTAGGCCGCTTTAGTGCATCTTTATAAAACATTTACTGCAGCACGAATATGCAATATCTAGGAATATTATAGATGTTAAAATGTAAACGATGGAAATATCGGATCGAATATGCAAATGTGGTACAACAGGCCGTAATAATACTAGAATATCTTTGAACACTAATATAATGCAGCGTTTGCTGCTACCGTGCGGCGGCGGGCGAGCGCCACAGATAATATATTGAGCCTAGATGCGGACTTGATTATGATATATCTGAGTGTAGCATTACAGGGTCTTGACTCTATGCAGGCAGTAAATCTGAGAGGATGCGTGGGCTATTATTATGTCAATTTCATGCTCTGCAAAGGGGAAAATACCATCCTATTAACAAATTGCCAAGGTCGACTGTTATTCATGGTGTTCATAAATCAATCAATGCGGATACTGCTATATCGATCTGTGTTAAAATTAATGGTATTGAAGAACTGAATATTTAAATGAATACTTCATAATTGAAAGATCCTATCTTACTGAACAGGAACGCATAAGCTATAGATAGGTGCCTACCTATCTTAGAAGCAACAAAATGCAACACAATAGATTGACTTGCAAATAGACAGTGGCAATGCATGACAGTTTAATTAGACAATACATCAGACGTAGATACCCATAGAAAGGCAAAGGCAACATTTCAATACGTATCATAACAAATGGCCATACTGGCTTCCAGAAGCGATATGTTTAGATAGATAGGCAGAGGCTCTTCCATTTTTCATCGTGGCTGTACTGCACTGGTGGAATTGATTAAATCCATTAACATACCACACAAATATAAATCTTCTGGCTCCACACATTTGTCATAAGAATCTAGCGACGTGTACATATTTTAATCTCAGAGCATAATTTCTTTCCGATGTGAGCGAAATTTAAATATTTGATTATAATCTATGTCGTTGAAATAATCCGATTTCTTTTCGGTACAATTGCTTTTGATTACCTCGTGTTCTACATCAAGGGCGGATTTGGATATATTTATAAATTAACCGCATTGGATTGAAACCATTACAGTGTGTTTCATTATGTCCAATCTTTGAAGCATTCAACGATGCATCTTTCATATTTATATTTCATTTACATCCTTTTGGAGCGGCCATTAAAACACGTGCATCCACACTCATACATTTGGAATGTGTAGAATGGGGATCACAGCCGCACAAAGAAATAAAAAGCTACATGTAAACCGTACGAATGATGACAGAGACTGGAGCTGTCTCTCTCTCCCTTATTTTAATATCAGCATTTACTCTTCAAATGGTTATTACGTAAGATTTACTTGCATTTAGCACTTCGGCTTAAACATAGCTTTTACTTTTGTTCCCTTTATGAACTCGGAAAGCCTTGTTTACAATATCGTCATCAAATATTTTGAAAGTAGATCATACCGCTTCGGACGCATCGCGTAGGCGTTAGTCATTTTAAAAAGCGTCACGACCCTCGTTAATACAATCGAAATCTTAAGAGTTAACGGTCATAACATTAACAGGTAATATATCGTTTCTTTGTTGGTATTTCAAAATGTAACCACTCGGGTCTGTCACGAATATCGAGTTCATTACGGTAGCATTTTTAAAATTCAACTCTTAATCGTGAATATATATTTTTGGATCGAGACTCGCCTTAATAGCGTTTAAGAGTTATGTGATCGATGCAACTAAGATAAATGAAATACGCTTAACGGATGGTTCTTTATTTTACATGATCAGATGCAGCTTTCCAACGAACAACGTTCGAGATAATTCGTGAACGTGCAACATGCGTAAAGTTTCTTCAAGGAACTTGAACACAGTTAAATTAAATTATGAAATTCCAAGTAACTCGTACAAAAATACCAACTTTAGAGCGTCATGAAAGCGCGTTTTAAATCCGATTGTCATAAAACGTTGTGTAAATCTATAAAAATGTTGACAGAGCCGCGGGTCAGTGAGGTCATGCGGCTTATATCTGCATTCCAACAATTCTTCATAGCACTAAAATTACTGTAGAATTATCATTACCCACAGAGGAAAATTTCCGAGTAAATTGTACGTAGAAACTTCGAGCCATCATGCTAGTAGTCGGCGGGCATAAAATCAATATTTCAGTTACCATAGGTACCTTTTACTTACATAGTCGATATCGGCGAAACAGTAGCAGCAACATGAGGTTGTTAAATACTGGAAGCATTCCATTTCCAATATTTCCATGTTGAGTTTCATGGAGTGTTTTTAAATCATTTGAATAATTATTACGTTCGCGAACGGACGGACGCGGACGACGCTACTGTATCGAGATTACAGGTTTTGCAATGTCATGACTAATTGTAGGGCGAGAGGCGAACAAAATTGTTGCACTAATTATACGCTTGTTGCGAGCATCTGGAGAGATGCTAATGATAATAATGAACTCGACACTCGATGGACCGCTTCGGGGTTGTTACAAATCGAACATATTTACGTACTTTTTTTTTCAGTAATGAATTTTGAAAGGCACTGAGGAATGCAGCTTTTTTGTGTCTTACTTTTGTACGAACGTAAATTGGCATATTCTAGGATACTGTTGTTTCTTCAGTGGATACTTTATTGCAATCATTTTTCTTCTCACTTCTATACCTATAAATTGCATTGAATAACACATTCATATAAACTTTCAACATTCCTGATGACTCCGACTTTGTTAACGCATATTTGCCAGGCTCGTGTCTACTCCACAACATTGTTGCTGCTTTCGTATCAAGTCTTTATAAATTTGTACTTACACAAGAAAGCAAATTCCGTTGGACCGAGTACTCCAGTAGGAGATATTAATCCATTTATTGCAGCGGCTTTAATGGCAACTGGCCAGGAACCTACGTAGTCACTAATTGGTCCAAGCGAGCGTGCCCATGGGATATCGTAAAGATGACCATCACATTAAGTACCATGTCGTAAAATGGGCTTACGACTCGAACAGAATAACATTCTGAACCTTATCTGTATGGAGCTATCTTTATTTCTCGGCGAATGGAACAGTAAATAAAATTCTTAGATGAATCTGTTACTGCTTGCCAATATTTTATTGTATGTGATGAATATTCAGTGGAATTCCTTGTGTTGTTGATCAACGGTCGACGACTACCTTAGGTGCTGGAGAATGACATCAAAGACTAAAATATTTTCTTGCATCTCGTTTTCAACTATTTGCCCGTGAGCATACATTTTTAAATTACGCACATCTATTTATACATATATATTTATATATATATATATATATATATATATATGTATATATTTTAATTGTTATTTTAGTGAAATAATTGTTTATTTAATAATAGTATAAATAAAATAAAATTTATATATACATTTTAATAAAACAAAACGTTGGTAAGACCATTTATAACTTACGAATTGCTGGACCAATTTTTATGATCTATGCATTGTTAGATTTCATTAGCAGAACAACTAATAAAATATGGTATAATTTCACGAAAAATAAAACTCAAATTACATAGATTACTTACATTTTGTATAGAATGGCTATTTTGTATAGAACAAGACGCAGGTATATGGGGCCAGCTAGTCACGATAAAAATTAACCACAAAAGTTTAGACCAGAGTTAAACAGATGTTTCTAAAATTTCGTTCGCCAAAATATACGTTTATCACTCGCCTTATCTTACTCAATCCTGGCATTCCTTATTATTTTACTTGTGAATTTGTTATAGAGTTAGAAAAAGCGAGGGTTAGACGTCGATTTGTGGAGAAAACATATAGATTCATCTGTTAAACTCTGGCTTTAATATTTTGTGGTTACGTTACCGAAATTATGTATTACGATTTTAATGCTCATTAGCTTTTTGACACAATTCCAACGTGACGACAAATTATTATGAAGTTTTTGTGAAAAGTCACATTTCGGTTCGAGTCGAATTAGTAAAATATTATTAATTATTGCGTAGGCAGTACAGTAATGTAACATTGATTAGCTTTGATGATATCGAGTGGGAAGGCGAGACAAATCGTCTTCATCAATACCGTTGCTCATTATGATCACGAAGGTATTAATCAAAATAAGGTAAGTAACTTAAGTATCAAATCTTTTCTACGAGTATGACTAATTATAGCAACATAAAATCTGAATCAAAAGGATCATCGACACCAGAATCGTTGCCTAATACTATAAATCTTTCATAGCACTTGCTCTATGGTATCCTAAGATATAAATAACGAATTTAACAAAATTCAACATCTTGATTACGTAACGATGCCCCGGGCCGGGCCATAATATTATCTGCCTTCTATTTTCCAAAGCTAAAAAGCAAAAAGCATATCTGTGGTCTATTTTCCTTAAGTTTTAACCATCCCGTTATGTCCAAATAGTCCAATTGACCTTTCTCGTCGACATTTAGAAGAGTATTCTAAAAATGCAGGCAACAGTAACATTGTTGTTTTTATAGTGAGCAGCAACACTAACGAGACTTTTTAAAACAATGATGCACCAAATGTCTCTGGAGCGAGTAATGCCATCTCAGACTTTTTGTTTACAGTCTGAATGTCGAGGATGACAAAAAATTAATTGTGACTAGACCAGACTGGTCTATCAGCAATAAATTTATAACTAGATTGACGACATGGTTTTTATGAGACGGTATTTTGTCTGACGTACGTTGTGAAAAGATTTGTGGAAAGATATTTGCAATATATTATGTTGGTAACATTTAACAAATCAACGCGTATTTATTGAATTAGTTAAAACTGTATTTGCATACTGTATATATTACAATGTATGGTGATTTCTGTGAATGTACTGTCTCTGACTTGTCTAGCACATTGACAAAAACAACACATCATGATAAACGGCAAAAATATAACGGTCTACCACATAAGATTTAGACCACAGTTGAACAGATGAGTCTAAATATTTTCTCCACAAATCGACGTCTAATCCTCGCCTTTCCTAACTAAATAACAAATTTACGAGTAGATAAAGGAGGCTTGCCAGGATTGAGTAAGAAAACGCGAGTGATAGACGTCGATTTTGTCGAACGAAATTTTAGTAACCTCTGTTTAATTCTGGTCTAATCTTTTTGGTAAGACCGTAAGGGTTGAAATCAACAATAACCGAATCGTAATACAGAAAATACATGGTCAGGCTGCCTTATAAATGTTCCTACTTAAATGACATAAGCTATAGTTTGAGGTCTCATCACGAATATGAATCTGATAAGCACATAATACCATGGTATCTCGCGCCTTGGCTGTCTAACTTTTTGCAATACACTTTTTTCTCGCACCGTAACCTGGTGGCAGGATCATAACCATAACTATTATTCATGGACGCTTCGTTTCGTCTTAAATTTAGTGTAACGATCAGATCTGGACGCAGAACCACACTTTGATTTAATAGCTTGGGACAAGAGCGGATTTTGAGGGTACGAATATTTAAAACCGATTTCAAAAAAGCTGATTTTAGGAATATGTAAGTAGATTTGTACAATTGGAGTGGGCGAAGGTTTTGTAAATTTTAAATTGCAAATGGTTACCTACACATAATAATAATGTGTCGAAAATTTGATCACACTAAAGGTCCTCTACGTATCCAATCTTTAATCTTAGACGGCTTGGTAGGTATTTATTGGTCACGTAAGAATTTAGATAAACTTTGAGGTATAAGATACATGTATTTCTCCCAAGAATAGAATTCAGTCAATTCACTCAACTTTAGAAAGTGATATCGGTAAGTACGTACACAATGAACATCGATATAGGCGATGATAGTTTGCACCGATAAACTTGCTAGGTTCTATATTTAGTTATGTATGTTCAACATTATCTGATTCTTCTTTATCTGATCTTTCCACCAGTCCTACTCACTCAGTTCATCTCTGCTCATCTCTGCACTTTACTGTCTATTGTCAGCAAACAATTACATTGTAAGCCGTTCGCCATATCAGTTTAACAGTCAAACCATACTCTGCAGCCATTAGAGTTTATAACCGTGTTTACTACTTTGCTAAAGTGAGTTGACTCAGAGCCTAAATGGAAAATTACAGGAGAAAATAAACCCGAAGTGCCGCCTATGTTGAGGGTACATACATTTCGCATTGATTAGGTAGACTCATCAAATTCTATGTTGAGGTTTTATTGCAAAACAACATTTAACTGAACAATAAAATTAGGAATGTAATTAATGCCGGATACCATCGACTTGGCCACCTAACCGATTTTCCATTTTCCTTGCCTTTTTAAACCTTAGCGCGATTAGGTACATTAAAGATGCGATTCTTTGGGATAAAGAAGAATTAGCAAAGTTCAGGCGTCTTCAATTATGTAGGTATCTACCTTATGTACGGCATACATTGTCTTCCGTTATAGGAATTTCTTAATATGCCAGTGAAACTAATAACTGACATTGGAATTCGTCTGGGCTCAACAGTAAGCGCTGTTGACATTTGCCGTAATGACCGTAATCTTTGCGTTACCGAGAAACCACGTCAAGGTGTCTCCGACGAATGAGAGCACAAACGTGTCCTGCAGCTGATATTAAACCCTGACCATTACAAGATACTTTCAAGGGACTTTATTTATAGGATTTACTTTAAAAACAACGTCAGTCTCAAAATCAATCATGTCTACTTCAATACTAGTTATAATGACCAAGGAAAAACTTTGTCTCGCAACAGAGGGCATAAAACTAGAAACTTTTAAACTCCTACCAAAGCCAACCAGAACTTACAATACAAAATAAAAATCATCAAAGTCATACAAAAAATAAATTTGGAAGCCGTCCCTCCTCCTCACCTGGTAGAAAAATATACAATACCCTATAACCCCTTGTCGCCACAAGAAAGCCTATGTCGCTTACAGTGGATCGAGACGTTTCAGATCTTGTTATAGCGATACAGTTCTAGAGTGTTTCAAGTTGCATCGCCTCAGGCATAGCATCAGGTCGACCTTGGTTCCAGGAACGTCCCGGGTCAGTTATAATAGCCACCGACGGTAACCATCAATTACGTATCATCAGAATAAAAATAATACAAATTATACGTGCAGCGTTTTCGGAGGTGGACCCGAAGACGGCATTTATTAATTTCGTTGAATCTGTTGTAAGCACTTATTTGGGTGTAACTTTGTTTTAAAGAAAGTAATTTGAGAGGTTTAAACTAAAACGTAAAATTAGACACGAATAGAATTTGTACTTTCTCGGTAAGCATTGTGAGGAATCAAGACAGCAGAAATTTATAAATTCAAAGACAGACGCCAACCTACATTGGTCCCGCAAGAGTATGGAATCAATGCCTCTCAATACTTAGGTGTCCCGCAGTCACATGAGAGTCAAAATGCCACATAACTCTCCAAATGCTCTTGTCCATAAATTAGTACCACCACCAGGTGGTTCTGCCATCAATATTTAACTCACACTCCATCTTTGTCCCGCGTAGAAGCCTAATAATAAGGTGGGCAAAAGCTAAAAATATTTGCTTAGTTGCCTTGACGTCATTATTCGCTGTATTCTGTGTTTGTACGCTCTGGCTCGATTACTCTAATGTTCTCGGTATTTTATTATCTGTTCCAAGCAATACCCAACAAAGTAGAGTAAACGTGCCTTTCCACCATACCCACATTTAATTCTGAACTTGTTTCAGCAATCAATACATTCGCATTGTCCATTGTCCAATTCATGTGTTATCTCGACGCATGCTCTTAATTTTCTTTGTAGTAATTTTATTTTCCCGAACAAATGCAACACAGGCCTAGTGAAACGTGCTTTTTCTGTTACATCTATTTGAACTTTGCTCCGGCAGCCCATTGTCCAATCCAGTTGCGTGCGCGGCTATAACAATACCACGGTAGACGGTCCATTTCAGTTATCAACGCCGTAGAAGACAGTATTTGAACTAGGAACTACACGGAACTACTGACCACGCACACATCCACAAATCCATTCTTCACAATCCATGCTTAAATCTAACTACAATATAACCGCTTCACCGCTGCACTTGAGCCGTGCATCCGCGCATGTGCATTTTTGTATGGTAAATACCTTTGAAAGTGTTTACAATACAAGCGCTGTATCAAGCTGTCAATTTTCATTAATCCTGTCATTTTGCAGTATCAATCCAAGCATACGGCCACCGCAAAATGGACAACCTTTTGTACTGCATACGTCGTGCCTTCCGCGCTATCTGTAACCATCGCATTCCTTCCTTATCTCGTCTTATCTCGAGCCCACTGAACGAGCGCTTAATGTTCTTTTTACTACATTAATTATAGATAACACGGCCTTTTTTATCACATTTTAATTGCTCGGCTTTTGGATGAAAATTTTGATGATTTACTAGAGTATTCTTAAGTGATTCGGTGATTTATGCTGGTCATCGAGTGGCTTTGTGATTTGAAATACTTAGAGACCTTATACTTTACATTATTATTTACCACACTGCTGAACTGAGTATACAGACACAATTATAGTTGACCTTCCTGCAAGTTCTCATTTGCGGTCATGACTTTCAATCCAGAAGGACTCCGATTTTGCGAAATCAATTGTCGTCAAATTCGTGCCCCCAAGTCTTCACCTTCCTGTCATCATCATCATTTTCGTCGCCGTGTTTCTGTACCGAATTGACTTGAAAAAGCATTATTTTCAAATGCTTTTTCGTTTATGTATTCATTGTCTTATCAGAATTCAAATTCTTTTCAAACACGATTGATACAGTTTCATGACTGTTTAGTTTCTGTGTTTTATATTATCTATAAGGCCTGTGTGTAATTTTTCATAGCATTTTAATACACTGTTCGTTTTGAGCTTAGTAATTTAAAACACTAGCTTCGCTGTTGCTTGCCCACCCTTCTCTTGTCCTCTCGACTATGCATCCACAACTAAGTGCAAATTAGGTTTTGCATTGCATTTATTCAAATGTTAGTCTGTAACAAACACTAATACATATTTAATTGTGCACACCCCGGTTATATGCGCAGAAACACGTACAGCGTGTTGGTAACACAACAGGTTGTCGCGTACGATTTTGAAATCAAAATGGCCTTTATGAGAAACCCATTGAAGGGACTCGCAATTCTCGCAAATGACAAATGGAATTTCCACGCCTCCTTGAATTTGAATCATAAATTTGCTTCAGGCAATGCTAATGCTTTTGCTTGATATGGCCTACTTCATAATGGTATCGGTAAACAGTTTATCATGAATATCATCAACTTCAATTCTCACAAAATGCTTGGGGAATTTAAAACTCATGTAGGTACGAAGGAGCTAAGGGTCATGTTGGGTTCGGTATTTAAAACGGAAATTCTTGTAGGGCCTTGATATTTGCCGACGGTACGAACGCCCAAATTGAGGTTAGTATGTGTCCAAGACATTTTTTAGCCAGGTGATAAATATTTGAGTGTGAAGGATAAAAGTTCATACGCCCTCAAATAAGGCTTGCGGTTATGTACCTGTCTGTTCTTTGTCTACCTGAGTTTTCATTTGTCACGCGATCTTGATCCATCGCGATAGTTCTTCCTAGGTACAAGAAAAACAGTTGAATTTGATAAATTCAATATCTAGGTATGACTGCTAGAGCCAGCTATACATTGACCTCTCTGTTCTGTTGTGCGTACAGTTTACGCTCACAAGGCTTAGGTATATTCAACATGCAGTCATGATTTACTCAAGATGCAATATGGAACTGCCAAGCCCGAGATCAAGCTCTCCAAGGTACCAATTCCCGAAAACCATTCACGACACGTGCAAGGAATTCCATATCGAAGGAATGTAATCCATCGTGACCGAGAAAAAAATGGAGTCAGACATCTATAAGATAACCTTCCGGTCCCGATTGACGTCAATTGATTGCCGTAATGCAACGTGAACACTAAACAAGCCGATAAGCAATAATGCAAGTAAACAAAAAGATACATTCGGTTGATCGATCGCCGTCATTTCTGACCTAGCACCTTGATTATCGGCGTCATTCCTGACCTGTGGCGTCTTGAACGTCATTGACCTAAAGGACCTGATAATACGCACTGATTGAAATTATTTCTGCAGATAACCCAGAAACCCATTTGTTGTGTGCTGTTAAAAAAATAGCAAATTTTTAGCTGTTATTTTTTAAATCGTCGCGTAATCAATATGCTTATAAGGTCAATGTGGGGAAGTCCGGCATACTTTTCTTCAAATTTAATTCAAGTTAACATAATGAGTCCAAATATGCGTTTTAAAATAATTTGTATAGTCGGGAAAGGTGGATAATATATTGATTTACCTATAATAGTCTAAAAATAAGATCAATTGTAATGATCCTTAGATTTATAGCATTTTTTTAAAAGGTCGGCGTGTAGACGGTCTTCCCATGTAGTTTGAGGTAAGTCCGTCTAGTAGCAATAAAATCATAAGTTGTAGGGCAAATATGTTATATGTATGAAAAGTTGCACTGATGGTAACCTGGTGATGAAATTATCGTCGTATCTGCCTGCCCTAAGGTGTACATTTCAAAGATAATTAATTTTATTTACTTTTTGGGTAAGACCGTCATATTTTTCTTGACAGTAGTTGTAAACATTTTCAAAAAAAAATAAGTGATTTAAAATAACCAAATAACAAAAAAACAAATACCTACCTTCTAATTCAATTCAAAATTAGTAGCTGCAAAATCAACAATGAACTTTAATCATTAAATCATTTTTTATCGTATTACAATTATTATTTCTTGGCACCATGCCCCACATGGGCACGCACTTTTGTTCCGGAGAAGATATTATTATTAATTCATAATACAAAATAATGTATTACTTTGTAGGACATTACTAAATAACAAGTAGCAAGCAAGTATGAAGTGGGTTATAACATAATAAGCGAAGACCGTTATTGTTTGTTTAAACTTTTAAAATCGGTTTTGCAATAAACCATCGATACCAAAAAATCGCCATAATGTGAAAAGCTACATGCCTTATAATAATTTCTGAAAAAATAATGGATTGGATAGTTTTTAGTGGACTACTTACAACTTCTAAGTATAATAGCAAGTAAATAGTAATACTATAATAATTATATGAGTCATCCATACAATATGTGCCGTTGAAAATGTTGACAATATCTGCCTTTGGGGCAAGACCGGCATATGACGGACTTTCCTTTAGCTTGGTAGACGGTCTTCCAAATTGTTACATTTTAATGTTAACAATTTCTTGTACGTTTAAGTAACGAAATTGAAGCGTTTTTAATTAATTCAAGACCAGGAATAATCGTATGGATCATTAAACTATTTGCTAAATCATAGAACCTCTACAAACTCTTTAGTTTTTCCGCATTTACTTCGAATTTTTAAAGAGACGTCACACTCCATCTACAAGTACAAAACGCGAAAAAAATTGAACAGTAAATTTCTCCTAACATAAGGATGTGAGCGACATCTATGATTCTCAGTTCGAAGTAGCTCCATAATATTGGTTTACTGACAGAGCCCTAAGGCGCTAGCTATTCAAAAAAGGAAGTTATTGCCGCTAGACGGACTTACCGCCTAGACGGACTTCCCCACATTGACCTTACTTATTATGCCCATCAAATTAGCTTTGCAATTTTCTCTAAATAAGCTATGAGACTGAAATGTTAGTATTTCAGTACCCAACTACCCACACAGTTTATTATCGATTTAACAACACGCAAAGTCTAAATTAGTCGCATTAGATTAAAGGCCGAAACACCGTCTGGTTGGCTTACCAACCAGATCTGTGATCTTGGTACTGAGTTTGAACATAAAGTACCTACCTATTATAAATCTAGGACTGATCTCGGAAAAGATTGGTTTAGGCAGGAGGCGTCACTCGAAGAACTTGCTGGAATAACTTCGCTGCTCTAACCCCCAAGCCTCTGCAGAACGGCTTGTTTCTGACGGAAAAATGCTCATGATTTTCACCAACTTCTGGTAGAAACTCGAAAAGATCACCGAGCCTGAGATATTTTTTGTTAATAACCGGGAATTTTTCAAGTTTCCTTGCAAGAACTTATTTATATTTTGAATTAGATGTTCTTAAACTTTCACGCGTTCTATCAGTTTGTGCGCAAATTTGACCCGTTTAAATCTAGTTAATATATTTTCGATTAGTACCAAAAACAGCCAAGGCCGATAGAATCTAACTATAGTGGATCGATCGGACTACCAAGAACTGATGTAGCTCGATTGACTCACGACTACGAGTAGGATTGGAACGCAATATCCGATGGAATATGTTAGTTAACACGCAATGCTAGCAACACGAGTGGGCTACATATTATAATTATAGCCACTACTGATATTACAAATTGTTTATGAGTATACTCGTATTCAAACTTACAAAGACGTGTTAGTTAGGATCTCATTTGCGGATAACTCTGAATGCTTTTGACAGAAACTGATAAGACTCTAACGAAGCAGGGACCTTACCATGACGTCTTATTGCGATCCAATTGAAGACCTAAACAGAATGTTTTACTACATATTCGTACCATGACGTCTTGATGTGACATCTTGTCGCTCAATTTAGGTTGATTTTAAATATAAAGGGATTGGCGCCTTCTTAAATGATATCCAAAGCCATGTATTAAGTACCTACTATAATTTAAAGTGAACCGATTCTGTTTAGGTCCTCAATTGGATCGCAATAAGACGTCATACTAAGCCCCCAGGTGGTATTTGGCAGTGCGTAATATTCCCCATCCATGTAATTTGAATACATAGCACATTCTTGGCGGCTGAACCACTATACACTGTTAAAATACAGGTAAAAGAAGATTTCCGCTTCGATTAGACTTTCAACGCTGTTGGTTTAGTGCCAGGACTGTCCAGGTGTTAGTTCATCCAATTAATTAGGGAAGTACGAGTTTTATTTAGCATACTTGATATGCAAACACAAACCGCAGCTAGCAGCTGCTATGTCTGAGGTAAGTATATTTTACACCAATAAATCGTAGCAAAAATACTAAAAGGAGTGGTGCATCACAATATTTTGTCCGTTTCTTTCCTCCGTGGTCAGAACTATACCGATAGGTGTCAGACTACAGAGGTATTAAAAAAATAACAAAGTGATTATACCTACAAAAACATCTGTTAAAAAATACGGTCGAATTGAAAACATTCCCTTGAAGTCAATAAAAAATTTGACTTTGTGAAATATACAAAAATATTGCAATTAGATAGAAAAATATGTAAACTTAGAAAAATTGCAAATCTAAGAAAATTCTCTATCATACCA
The DNA here is from genome assembly GCA_905147375.1 of Hylaea fasciaria. Lineage (NCBI taxonomy): Eukaryota > Metazoa > Arthropoda > Insecta > Lepidoptera > Geometridae > Hylaea > Hylaea fasciaria. The sequence continues at coordinate 6,874,648 of LR990211.1, read as the reverse complement.
CTTTATTTTATTGTTGTATAAGTTATGGTAAAATCGGACCCTTGGGGTCTGTAGAGCTCATAATGTTGTGTGTTACTGAATCTACGCAAAAATAGTTTCCATATTCAACACATTCTGTACGGGCATCTGACAAGTAAATATTTGCTTTCATTGGAATTTTAACGACATTGTTTCGCATGAGTTGCGCAGCTGGTATAAAAATACGTTAACATATTTTAGGTATTATTTAATTACATTTTTGAATATATTATACATGTGCAAAACAAATATACAATACCTAACATATTTTATGTACTGATAAATACAAGCGCCAGGATAATCATACCGATTTTGTGCCCATAAAAGAGACGTGTTTGATTGAATACCAAACACCACGACCAGCAATCAACTGGTAATCACTGAGGACTTCTGTTGTCTACCTTCCGTCTCTATCATCATCATCAGCTCAATTTAATGTATTGTCATCTGAACTGAAAACGGACTGGACAGAAACTTGTAACATACGAGTACCTACTTAGATTGAAATAAAACTTGGAATTTTGACTAATTTGTACCACACAGGTTAGAAGCTAAAGTGGAGTCATTGGGAAACGGCAAAGTTGTAATGGGCTCTGGGGGCGTTTTGCCCTACGACGGTACCATGGACCCAATGGGTCGAATTAACCTCACTCATTTTGCATTGGTGGTATCGTAATTAAGCCCATCTCGGCTGACGTGTTGCCATCTCATAAGTATTTCCATCGAATACCGCACCATTAGACTTGGGCAGGAACGCCCATAAATTACTCAAACGTACCGAGCACGCAGAATACGTGTCATGTCATAAATCCTTGGTCACCAATTTCCTGATGCCACTTCGTCGTCGGTTAATCTCTGTGTACCCCGAATGATTCACCGCTTGTCGAGTTATATGGAAACGGTTTGACGCCACGTCGCTATGTGGAAAACTACGTTAGTCTGCACGTTGAAAGAAAATTTGGAATTACTTATTGAGGAATGGTTCTACGGTGTCCGTAGTTTTCATGGAGTATTTACTGTACTCTACGAAATATCATAATTGTGTTGGTATGCGTTGCCTTCCGGTCGTATGGTTGAAATGAAGTAAACCTGAGAGAAGTGATTCGTGCTTGTTATTCGGTTTCGCTCAGATTTACGGTGTTCGAATGTGATAATTGTTTTAAAAATGAACGAACGTGTTTTTATAAATTCAGGCAAACTTTGGTGCACCTACACCGCTTCAAATATTAAGTTAAAATATTTTTTTATTCGGAACATTTTAAACAGAGCGTAGTAATTGAATGTTCTAATTTAACAGCCTATCACAAGGCATAATGATTGAAACATCATCACGAAGGGAACCCGAAAATTTGGAAGAGCCGAAACCGCAACTCATTTTCGGCCACATTACGCCATTTTATTTAGCACACATCTTGCCGCATTACATAAAACTACGGAATGTTATATCTCGGTATTCCTTCGTAACGTGACTCACAAAACGTGTTATGCTTATTTGTCAGTTTGGTTAGGTACCTGACTGTTGAGATATTCATTCATACTGTTTATGGATTGTTTTGTTTACCTGAGGAAGACAAAAACGGAAGTGCGAAGCGTCACAGAATATCGCAAGATATTGCTCTTGCTTGGGTGTTAATAATCTACTTATCTTCTATAGGATTGTTTGGGTACAGCATTGTGTAAGAAACACGTTTGAAGTTATTTAGAGCATAGAAATGTGACTTTTTAATTATATACATAACTACCTAAAAGTCAACATATAAAATACGAAAACTTCACAAAAAAATCGAATCCAAAATAATGTTACCAAAACAGTTAATGATTTTCGGGAAACGCTATTTTTAGCACTTTTATTCGGCTTTAAAACGTTTTAACTCCCATCCCTATTGGTATGTTAAACAACGCCTAGCTTTTGCAACATTATTATCAACACAATTCTCCATTTACTGCAGCAAAGTCACTATAACTCTACGACACTTTCTTCATGTACACGAGTTTTATGCGAAAATTATCTACAAATTCGCAATTTAGGGGTTATCAATGTCCTGCAACTATCTCATACAATGTATTATCAATTCAATGGATCGCATCGGGTCTTGCATTTAATACACTGCTTGCATAAACAAAGTTATTTGTGTCCAATATGGCAGACACTTAGTATGCTGGCAGTGTATAAAAATTCGCTAGGTTATCTTACGCGTAGGGCTGACTGACAGGATCATATTATGCACATTGCACAGGTCTTCTGTCTTTACCTCTAGTTGTTTTGCGCTCATACTCTGTCGTTATACATAGATTAACTTATCTGTAGAATGGAAAACTGGAACTAATCAGATATGAAAGAAAAACGTTCGCAATCTCTTGATATTTTATTACAAGTCTACTGTTTCACTTGCTAGTACTCGACGAATCGGTAGATGCATATTGGCAACGCAAAAAATCGATCGTCTGGCAACCCTACAGCAAATATGTAATAGCGCAGAAGCCCTCGACACTATGGTTGCCTACGTGCAAGTATGTGCACACAATTAACTCTCGCATTTGCCATTCTACGACCAACACGTCAATGTATTATCGCTTTTATCGCCTCGTCATAAAGACCTTTATGTCCCGTTAATGAGTGAAGGATAATTTTGCTAAGTAATGTAGACGTACTTGGTTTAAGCATCCTCATATGGACGTGCCTCGTCAGTTTGCGTAAGGCAGATGTGGTCAGGGGTTTAAGAGTTTGGCTACCGATCAGGTTACCTGACATTGACAGTAACAATTAGGGACTAAATCAAATTCTCCATTAAGTAAAGTACTAAGACCAATTGATACGTTCATACAAACATTGTCTCTTGATGATGTATTTGTACCTACATGATGACAGGACATAAATGAGAATCATAAAGTTAGTTTGACATTCAAAACATTTCACTACATATAAGAAAAACGTGCTTTCATCGGAACGAGAACAAGTTCCTAGAGATTAAAGCGGTTATTACATATCCGATGCAAGAAGTGCTGTCTACATTTTTTTACACCCGTATTATTAATAAGGTAATTTCCTTCCCCAAGGCAGTTATTTCCGTTCAATTTTATACTTAACCATAATGCTGTATCTGTGCTCTGAATATTACGAATCCTTCGCAGAAGCGCAATTTCTAGTGGCACTTCTCGGAAGCAGCTCGTGTCGAGGCATCGTGGAATGCGGTTTAGAGCAAAAAATAGACCAAAATTTGGGCTAATAATATGTTCTAGGATGTGTGGCTATTTGGAAGCAAATCACGCCACCACGCGATCACACGTGGCCCCACTCAAAATAAGTGTGATAAACATCTAGACCGCATGATAAGCATCTAGATTCTAGACTAAGTTCGCAGTAGATTTCTTTTTGGAAATTGACATACGTTTGTTTGCAGTTCGTTTGTTCGTTTTAGGTGGAAAGGTAATAAAAATTGAGCGTATTACACTATTTTTTTGGATTAGGTATAAGTATAAGAATTCTCTTATTCTCAATTTGGTTAAATAGATCTAATGGTACTTCTGACAAAAGTCTTATTTAGATAGAGACATGGAAAGACATAATTAAGTATTAGTAGTGGTAAAAATGAGTAATTTTCTGGATTCCAATAAAAAGCCTAAGCTTGCTGGAATCAAGAGTCATCATTGAAAGCTATTTTAAGGTATAATATACTATTTCTGGTTCATTTACATTGCATTATCCTCCACGCCTCTCAGACACGTAGCTCCCTAAGTAGTGGGGTTAAAAATGTTTCGCGGAAGGATCCCTGGGCTTCCAGTGGCTTCCACGAAGCCAGATCACTCCCTGGCTTGGCACCCCCTTTTTTGAGATGGACAGGATTAAGCTTTTTAAATTTCTTAGTTTATTTATATATTCGTTACTAGATACAAAGTACATCCTACTAACTAATTATCTTGATTAAACTTGGTAAGTTTGCAGAAAGTTTAAGCCCTAGGGAAGTGCATAGATACCCCGTCCCGTTCAGAAGCTATGAGATAATAAAGCGGACCGTTTTTTATATACATAAAATGTAATATTTTAACTGTACACTGTTACCTACATTTCCCGCACTTCGGAGGATTATTGCCAAACCCCTTACCCGCCTTGCAAGCGTAATCGATTTCCTAACCAAAATAAGCGTACGCACAAGTATTTCTCTTGTAACACGTCACAGTCTTGCCTGACAACTTCTCGGATTACATAAAACACACGCCAGTGCAAGATTTGCATTGCGCGAAAGAAATTCTGGAACTCTTCAATTCCTGGCATCCCGTATATTTAATGCATTCCTACGCCATTAGACCAGGTCTCAGTAATGACTGGCTCCAAAGGAATGCGGTTATCGCAAGGGGAAATAGTCATGTAATATGGCTAAGTTTATTTTTAGTGCCCGTTTATCTTCAGGTCCTTAGAGAAGTATGGTAAACTAAACGCTAAGGCATATGCGTGGTGGAATTTATTGACAGTTTCATTAACTTGTTATCGTGTCAATTCATCATCTTTAAAGCGCTGAATAACATCTTCGTTTGTGGTAACTGGTCAGTTGCTTCCCTTTAATCTAAATGTACGATTTATCTTGACCCAAATTTAATAAGGATTGACTAATTAAAACGCTGTCAGGTTAGGGTTTGGAGTTACTGTCTTTTCTTTCATTATCATCATCATCTTCGTCATAATCATCATCATCATAATCATCATCAGCATCATCACAAATCACAACCCATATCGGCCCACTGCTGGGCACGGTTCTTACTTCACTGTCATGAGGAGGAAATTTCATTACACGATACTATTTATACAAGATACTATTTTATGATACTATTTTTACCTGTACACGAACTTCAGTAAGTATATGCACATCAGTAATGTGATCCTATGATACTTTCGCGTCTTTCGACGTGTTACCTAACTCAATGATGTCATGATGTGCTTCGTAAGTCCAAAGAGCCTATATCGTTTGCTTTGCTCTTGCCAAGTCTTCTCGTTTATCTATAATCGCAGAAAGGTTTAGGGTCAGGTGTTTATAACTTTCCATGTAGGTTTTCAACCCTGTCAGCTGAAAGAGATCCCATGACAGCGACATGGCCACCAATTCTTTGATTTTTGTAGTGTTCGCTTCAGTTATTGCCCTTTGGGCTTTAGATTTATCATTATTTTTTTAATGTTCTTTGATCTCAGAAACATTAATACGAAAAAGGCAGGTAACTATAATACTATCTTAGAATGTCGAATCATTATCATTGTCTTAATTTCTTATTCCTATTTGTTTACACAGTTGCGTTGCAAAACGAATACCCATTATGAAAATTCTTCGTATACATACGTTAAGAATTTACTTACTTTAGTTTAATTGGCTTCATAAATAAGTTTAAGAAACTATAAGATATGGTTTATTTTGTTTAAACTCTCGCACCAGCATAACAGTTAGGTATTTCTATTGTTATCACAACAATGTCGCGATAAAACCAATGCGAGTTATACGCGTGGACAGTAGTCTGAGAGCTTTGATACTATCAGCGCATCCCACTTGAGACAGTATTGATAATTGAAACCTATATGGCGATACCGTGATATTTCATAACTATGTAGGCTAGATCGATTTTGATAACGTTTGAAAAGGTCCATTAACCTTCACAGATAAACCTATCACAGATCAGAATTGAATAGATTATTGATAAGAATAATGGTAAAGTATTTTAGCGATGCACAATTACAATTTGGATGGGACAAAACCGGAGTATCGAGAGAAGTCGATAAAAATCGGATTTCCGGTGCCGGTGTTGTGTATAGAAAGGTGTTCAATTCACATCCCGTAGCACCACACTAGTTGCGTAATAGATGGTCATTGTTGATTAACCAGCACATTGGTTCTACGATTTAAGAAGCGATGGAAAAGTTACGCCGGTTGATATTTTCATTAGTTTAATACAACACAATTCTTTAACATCTGTGAATCCAAAGTTCGAACGCATCGAATAGTTTAAAATCTATTCAAAATCTACAACGACTCAGGAAGGAAACTCTAGCTCCTTACTACTAATGATTCTTAATTTTATGAATGTGCAGGTTGAACTCGGGGAGCCTATAAAACAAAGACTTTTTTGTTCCTACTTCCAAATCTTAAAAAAATAAAATCTTTGGAAAAGCACTCACCTCGAGGGCCTCCTGTGCTGTGTGGAGGTAGTCCCTCAGCATTGCCTCCTGGATGCTCAGCCATTCTAGCCTCGGGTCTTCTAGCTGCGTCACCTCTGCAAGACAATAAATAAACAATTACAAAGGATTTTGAGACTAATCACGAGCATACCTTCGGTGCAATTTGGCATACGTAATCATAGCAGGTATCGGTAGGTATGTACCGCGTGAAATTGGAATTGTGCCCGTATACGGTACGGAACGTCACCAGAGCTATCAAAATATGAAAATCACATTACAATCCGTTTAGAAGTTCGCGTGACGCGAGAAGACAGGCATAATTATGTTTTTAAATATATTCTTGTCCACCCAATCGTAAGTTTAATGCTTGTAAATACTTGACAAAGATTAGCTTACTAAGAAAGGAAAAGAAGCCTATCATAGCAATTCTCTGAAAGGTTGAATAATCTGTGACAATTTGACGGCATAATAGTTTTTTTTATAATAAACAGTATAAATTACCAAATATTATTTCAGAGAATTTCTATGATAGGCTTGATTTCCTTTCTAAGTAAGTACCTACCTAATCGTTATCAAGTAAGTTAAAAACCGATAAGTACTTCATTTAATTAAAGTTAAATAGCAGGCATAAACAATAAGGAAAATAATTAAATTTAAATTATTTACAAGTAAAAAGAAATCTGGTTTATCGTGTAAGATTATTATACGAAATTAATTTTACAAGACGATACTATAACGAGATTTTGATCGAAAACTTCCCATCAAAACGGGTAAGTGAATGATCGTTTTGTTTTTGTGACGCTGGGCACACCAGTGGCATAACATCGTAACTCGCATACTTAAAACTTAGCATAAACCATTTTTCTATTAGTGCGATTTATCGGTTATCGTAAAAAAACGCGCGAGACATTCGTATCGATTATCTGGCGATTACGACGAATAATGAACATCGTCACGGCAGCGATAGTGTTGGAATCCGATAAAAAGTTTAGTGTTATCGGATAATGTTTTACTGCACGGCGTTTTATCTTTGTAACTGTTAATAGTTATTGTTAAACGTTTGCCGTCTTACCACAAAACTTTAGACCAGAGTTAAACAGATGTTTCTAAAATTTCGATCCACAAAATAGACGGCTATCACTTCCTTTTTCGTTAACGTTTCCTTACTCAAACCTAATGAATTTGTTACGAAGTTAGAAAAAGCGAGGGATAGACGTCGATTTGTGGAGAAAATATTCAGACACATCTGTTCAACTCTGGTTTAAATCTTTTGTGGTAAGATTAATTAGATTAGATTGTGAGTAAATAGGAAGATGTTACAGAGTTTGAATGAACTTTACATTGAACACAAAACTGTTGCTGTCTTTGTCTTCATTCCTTGTCTTTATTTTGTTTAATTGAACCCATATAAAATGTACTCTGTGTGTTTCTCGCATAACACTCTCTTAGAAGGTACAGCCAACTCTTCTACTACCAACAAACCTTCAGTTAAGTCATGTCAGTTTTTGTTTTTATCACGTTCACTCCTTATGAAAGCGAAAAGGACAGCAGTAATTTTACAGGTGCCAAAAGTTGTAGTTTAGTTTGTCAACAGAATTGGTACCAAACGTCTGTCTGTCTGTCGTTGTCTGGAATAAAATGCTTTAAGCTATAAGACCGCCCATTGTATTACTAACTTGTATAATCTGTTGTTACAAATGTTTTTATCTTGCCATTGAAGAGTGCCCTATGTCTTTGCGATTTTGAACCACAGAAAAGAAATACCTCCGACGGCTGACTTCGAACCACTCTCAAGGCTGCGAATTCCTCGTCTAATCTGCAGCAACTAGCCGGCAATCAGGCAACCGCCCGGCCTTGCGTACTCCAGAATTGAGGATGATAATTGAAAGATGGCCGTGTCACGCGCCCGGCGAGTGACAGCGTGCAACGCGATGATTGGATCACTCGGAGTCACTCGTATACCGCCGCTACGCCGTCTGTGACTCCTCAATTGGGAATCTAAATGTACGGTCAGCCACGAAAACAGGTGGATGGTGCTGCCATTTCCTATTTTACGACAAAAAATCTATGTGCGATCGAAAAATGAAATTGGAAGTAAGGATATGCTCAGGTGCTTTAGAGGCTGACTGTACTGTAGAAAAGTAACTACGTACATCTACCGTTATATTATGTAATACATGTAAATACGAGTTATGGTATGGAATATAAAATAGAGGTACTTTCCTCTTTCTTCTACTGGAACTATGGATGCTTTGACTTTTCGATTCTTGTTTATTTACGTGGTTCACTTTATAATCAAATCTCACAACAAATTTTTATGTAGGCAATTCCCAAGCAGTAAATTGTAATTAATACCTATCACAATGTATGCCCATAACTTTACTACCAGCCTTTGTATCCCTTCCGGCTTACAGTTGGATTTCATTTGAGCAGAATTACATTAGGAAACAGAAAAATAATTAACGTCTCATAAATTAGAAGAATCCTATAGATCGTCATTATTATTTATGTTTATTTTGTTAGGTACCCTATCCGGGTCTGAATGTCACCATCATTCACTTTCTCATCATCGTTTTGCGTCGGACACTGCAAAATTTATTGCAAGAGGTATAAATTCACCAAGGCTTGTTTGTTTGTCTGCCTAATGAGGTATAGGCGGCCACTGGGCGTCAGAGTGCGTAAGGCCTCCGGGGACCTCTGACTAAACGACTGGGTGGCTTAACGACTGCAATGAATTCGTAACAATGATGGCTCCTAGAGCTTGTACCTCCAAAAGATCAGTTAATACTGCTTTCTTCTTAGAGGAAATTCTACCGTCTTTTTGACTCCATGCAACCTCTTGCAATATCACAAAGTATATATTAGGTAACTTTTGAAACATAAGCAAAGGATACCTATTCATACAAGTCAGTTACGTACAGTACGTATGTAAATAAAAATATCGAAGTCACGTACGATATAAATATGCATGGAGCGGCGTAGAAAACTAATAAACAATATCAAAGTTGGATCAGGCATGCCGTGGCACCACCATAAAGCTTGGGACATCGTGACTGCGCCCCCTTTGATGGGGGCCTTGACCACACGCGTGGGGGCGTCATTATGATGCGCCTGATGCCCCTGGTAGCATTTCGAATTCAATAAGGATCACAGATCAGAAGGATGGCTAATCAGATTGTAAAAGATGTGTAGAAGGTGCAGTATAACTGTAAACACAATATGGGATCTGGAATCACAGATTTGAATTGAAAGTCGACTTACCGAAATGTTTTAGTTTCTTATGCTTACGGAGTTAGCTCAAAAAATAAGTTTTAAGGGTTAGAAAAAAAAACTATAAGTACACAAATTATTTCATTAATGACTAGGTACTGCTGTCAACTCAACAGTGATGCCAATTAGGAGAATAATGAGTCAGTCCTTATCGATGCCAATAAGAACTAGTTTGTCAGTATAACGTAAGCAATTTCATTCGCTACAATTACCTACCCCAACAAAATAAGTTGCGCAAAATATTTCTGCAAAACAGAAAATATCCGCAAGATTGCATTCCTAGATAACTTCTCAGCCGCTGTTGCTAAAATGGATATGGCGTTTTTGCATTTTTATTTAATGAGTTTAACGCGAAAAATGTATGCGATGAAACTATGGGCTTTTTTATTTCATTATTTCGTAACGACTCGCCGCATTTGCGATGAGCGATGAGAATTTCTGACACAATACAGCGGTAACATCAGTAATACAAGTCACTACGTATGCAATAGTAAGTTTTGGCTTTGCTCAGCCTTACTTTAGTTCAGACAAGCCCTTCTCGCGGCAATGAGGGATTTCAAGGCACATTAAAAAAAGAAGTAGGTAACTACCGATTGGCTCAATAGAACGTTTATTCAATATTAACTTGAACATTTAGTCGGTTGGATGGGTTGTAAAACATATCAAATTGCATTCAATAAGTATATCTAAAAATGAATAATTGAATTGTTGAAATAAATTCTTGTAAGACTCTCCCTAGTAAAATATTTGCGAATAAAGAAACAAATTAGTTTTTAAAGTTTTCATTTGACCCAAAATATTAGCCTCGTCTCTTCTAAAATCCGTGGTTCAAAGTGAAATGCATAGTTTCTTATAATTTTTCATGGGAAATAAGAAAAGTGGAACCCAAAAGCATAACTAAATTTATTAAGTACAAATTATAACTATTTACTACAGATACTATATTCAGTCTAATTAGGCGCCTCAGATAAGAGTCAAGAGATAAAATTAAGTGCTTAAAGTTTCCTGTAGTTACGTTACTGTTAATATAGTGCTACCAGTACATTCTTAGCGAAATGGCTTTTTAAGTAATGGGTGGATACATTAGTGTAGACCGTAATGTTCTTGCCTTAAGCACTGACTATGCTTTATTTTAGTCAACAAGTGTGAACACCCTAGGGCCCAAAGAAAAACATACCATTCGGTAGTGAATATAAGTTTTCTTTTTCAATAACAATGATGTGATTTTCAACCTCGTGAAAGATTTGAATTGAAATCTGAATTGGCCTTTGTCGACTTAAAAGCGTCAAAAGTATATTACATACTTATACAAATCTTACACTAACGCATGTAATTTACTTAATCACCACACAATATTAGGCCGATAATATGGTGCTAAATCACTTCAAGTTATATTGCAATAATTCATATTAAAATTGTGATTGAAGTTTGATTTATGTCAAGAATAGGCCTCCCCAATTCAAGTAACTCGGTTCGACACTTCAGGCGACTATGTGCCAGTATTAAAAAATATAATTACCATGTTTTTCCTACACTATTTTTATCAATGCACACTAGAAGATGCTAAAGAAGAAATATATAGTGCGTACTTTATCAACACCGAGGAAATGAACTTCTACAATTTACACACGCATGGCAAATAAGAGTCATTAAGCCCTCCGCCATTAGATCCTATCTTTCTTGACTAATACGCCCGCAAGTCTTTTAAATCGAACCTATTAGAATTACTATAACGTCTACTTCATTAATGTAACATAATCGCACCATTAATATACTGAACTGTTCACAACATCCAACTTAATGAAATGAACACTTGTTAGCTATTCGCCACCAATAGTGTGGGAACGCATGCGAAAAAATCCGGAATAAGATAACCGGATTATCACTAAGTTCACATATTTGTCACGAGATGGCGCTGGTTTCAATTAACTGGAAAAGGGTGTGCATTTTAATTGCGTATTAAGAAAAGCAACAGTGTTGTTAATTAGAGACCTGAAATACCAAATGAGAGTTAGTACAAATCTAAAGGCAAGTCCAAAAATAGTTGGCCATAAAATATTCCTAAGCAAACCTTGTAGGACTGGTAGAAAATTTATCAATTTAAATGCAACATGTAGGGTTGAATTAAGCCTTTATTTACACTGCGGTCGCGTTGAGCGGTATTCCCATAACTTTGAGGTTAACATGCGTTTGCGCAGGCCCACGTCACATTTGCTATTCGCTCCACTACAGCGGGGTTGCTATTGGCAACGTATATGGCAACTACTTTATGTTATCGCAAAATTATGGCTCGAATTTACATCTTTACCGAACAAAAGACGTTATACGGATACGCCGCCGTGCCGGTATCTCTAACCCTTTTAGGGAAAAATTTTATTACCGACGCACCTTTATTTATAGTGCTAGCAATATTGAAATCCATCTTTTCCATAGAATGCGGTGTTATTTCAATCCAGTCTTCTAGAAACCTGTTCGGTCATTTATTAATTCGCACCATCGATTCCAAAGGAAATTGAAAACTACTACCTAAAGGGCTCAAACAAGTCGTCCTCATAAGTTACTGTCGTATGGTTAGTACAGATTATATTCCACATAGTGCGCTCACGTTTCTGCAGTCAACATAATATGCAAATGACTAGGCGCACATTTATGGGCTGACCCATACTGTTTCACGCGTGTAGATGGCGCGATAGCTCCCGGGGATAGTATCATTAAGTTAGTTAGTACCTAAACTTTGTTATAATTATTTATAGAAGGTACTTTAATATCAAAGTAGATTCTAAAACAGCCAAACAAAACTAGAAAATTTCTTACACAGCAGGATCATTGCTTTATCAGTCCGAAGCATGCCAGCTCGTAAATTGAAAAAAGAATATTATATATACAGTCGTGCGCGTAAATCGTCAAGAATTTACACCGAAAAAACATAAAAACTAACAAGCCGCCTGTATCGGCGACGATCGCCGATCCTCTTGTCCCGTGGGTGGTCCCGCATTAAATTCGAAAAAAGCAAGAAAATGGCGGAAAAGCACTAGGAGCGCTTATAAATAATGCATCGGAATGCTTGTGCGTGTCATGTCGTGCGAAAACGAACGCCCCTGCGTCTGCGCAGCGCACCGTTACCGGATCCAGGATAGCGTATTTTAAACCAGCTACTGGTTGCGTGCGAGTTGCTAATTGCGATGTTAATTACACTTGCACTGTTGATATTAAAAGTAGTGTCGCATCGCCTAGCTCTCGTTAGTTAACAAAGATTTTAATTGCAACGATTATTTGTTACGGCTACGAGACCGTATCAGGCATGAATATTCTAAAGACGTAATTTTATTAACTAAGTTTATTAATATTGTTATAGGTGTCAATATTAATATTATCAACATGTTAACTCAAAAAAAAACAAAGCGTTCTTTCTTTGAGAAAGGACAAAGCGACACGAAGAAAGTGAGACGAGAAGAAAGATGTTATTGGACACAACGTACTTAAGTAGTAAGCCAATTCAAAAAGTTAAAATTTAATTGCTTCTCTGTAGGTAAGATTGATAGGGTTCATTCTTAGGATGTAACTCTAAGATAAAGGAAAGAGAAGAAATTGATCCAAGAAGTCGAGTTAGTCGTACAACTATATAGCAAATCGCGAGTTACACAATTTCGACGCGCTACCGCTTTCATTGTTGTCGTTATTTAAAACTATTACCATCGCAACGCCCTCTGCCATCGAAGGTAATAGCTTTTTTTTACTTCACACACACAACGTTTGCTACAATGTTGTGTTGTGACTTCTGTCGTTCCGTTCCGTAGAATCGTACCTATAGCTGTTTTCTATACTTAATAGGTATAATTACGATGACAATCTTAGAACTGTTTTCAAAACACGGCATTAGAATAATTTAAAGCGAGAGCTCTTTTCGGGTTATTATGAAATAGTTTGATTGGTTTTGGAATAAATTGGTCCTAAATTAGATGTAACTGATACAAGCAACGCATGAATCTTTATCTTTAAGATCACTTCAAGACATTCCTAATAGCTCAACACACGCTAATTGAAGTTCCCAGCCCATGGCATCTACATTTTAGTATCACACATAATTTAATCAAAAACAATATCTATGCAAAGTAGCTTGTCTATCTTCTAATGTTATAACACAGTAGCAACGAAGCAATATCTATGCATCGACTAATCAATTCTCTGCCAGACACGAAGATGCATTTGCTTAAATAAACCATACGTATACATTCTACTCATATCACGGCTTATTTTAGAATTTTCTGAGGAATACTTCAACACGGTGGGCGAGAATCACACGAGAATTCGTCGCAAGTCTTTACTGTGCAGGGTAGTGGACTTTGCATAATTACATATCATTCTAGGCAATTATGCTAACAACTGCTAGATTAGCAGCAGGAAACAAGCATTAGAGATGCGACTCCTACTACTTATTCAACTACTCAATTCGTAAGGCTACTTTTTGCTTGTGCTAAGCTCTATTTGTCAAAAAGTAAAACTTATCCGATTATAAAATGCTGACGGATGCGCCCATCACTATTCCTGTCCTACTTGACAGTAACGCCATCTACACCAAAACAATCCGCGTCTCGATCCCAAACATCGAATCCAAGATGGTGCCCGCTTCCACAGGCTAGACATGAATCAAACTGATCCATAATTCATTCGGAATAACTAAAGCAGTGTACCTACTTCGTAAGCCCCCCGCGTCGGGCATTTTTCACTCACCACATTGAATAAGAATACATCGAATCATAAATAAGAGTTACCTACGTCTCGAAGCACAAACAATTATTTGTGCTAAAATGAAATACGGCAAGTTGGGAATAGTCCATTTGCTACTTGGTTATGTGAATAACTTAGACGCACTGTGTTGCAACTTTCAAGTTCTGACAACTTTGATGTATGCAAGGAGCTATTGATCATAAAGGAAAGGCCGTAAAGTTCTTGTAATATTAGTATTTAGCTATTCAGTTAGCGAGTGCCAAGCCTTCATGAGTTACGAGTCTCCACAGGCAGTTTGTCAGAGTGTGCTTTTGCAACAAATTGCTTGAGTGCAGTCAACTTCCGAAGTTCTCACGAACTTTGACCCTACGTTACCCTTAAGTTACGTCCAATTTATAATAAGGTAAGGAGAAACGGCTAAGGTGCAGCTTTTCTTTGTTGATCAATACATTTTAAAGTAGCTCTCATCCTATCACATACAACAAAATATGAGTAATCTTATCCGAGTTCATCAGTGGGTTGGCTGATATTGTCACGGGGGTCAGATGATAAAAATAGTAAGTACTTACGATTGACATGGTTGATGTAATATCTCCCGAGTTGCGGATCGTACGCCTCTTCCCATCCGAGTGGCAACTCATTGCCGATGCAATCCGCAAATGTCTGGGGTTTGGTGTATCTGCAACAAGAGACAAATTTTGATAATCACATAATCACTGTCCCAGGGTTTCAACATTTGGATTCTGGAAGACCAAAGTGTAGAACCATAATCAGAAATTTATTATCAGACAAATTTGAATTTAATTTGTAGTTAAATTAATTATGGTGATTGGTAACGACCGTTTGATTAATTTCATTAAATAACATCATTACACGACGCGAAGCGAGAGAAAGTGGTCCACCGCTAATCAATAAAAAAGTTGAGAATAACATTATTTGGTGATTGTAAAACTCCAAATTCTTATTGATGGCTTTTTTACACAGAAAATATGAAGCCATAATATTTAAAGCATCGAAGCAATCGAAGTAGCTGTTTTTAACCGACTTCAAAAAGGAGGAGGCTCTGATGTCTCCGGAATCTTTTTTATGTATGTTCCCCGATTACTCGAAGACGCCTGGAGTCTCGCTTGGCACTGACTCTAAATTAATCAGTGGATAACACAATCATAATCTTAATATTATACTTAAATCACGTGTCACGTTGTTTGTCCGCGATGGACTCCTAAACTACGTAACCAATTTTTATAAAATTTTCACACCATGTGCAGTTTAATCTAACTTGAAAGATAGGATAGCATTTACATGTCAATTTATAGTCGCAATAACAAAAACCTTAGCCACAGCAACGCGTGCCCGTGTCTGCTGGTATATTATATTTTTTGCGTTTGTTTTCTGGTGGTTTTGAAGTCGGTTTAAATTATTTTTACATAACATAAAATCAAAACTGACGAACGCCCGAGGCTATAGCCTAAACGACCCAACCGAAACAGTAGTAAGTATCCAAGGAACAACAAACAACCGAAACTCAACAAAAAAAAGTCTACTCCCATACATCTTACATCAGACATATTCCCACGAAGGCACAGGGAGCCTATTAACTCCTATAACTATCATTAAGGCAAAATAAAAATAACCATGGACCCGGTGATTATTTCCCAGTTTTCGACCGGATAATTTTTACTAGATGTTCCATAATTTAGACTGCATTCGGCAATGTAAACTGCTTCTTATACTCATACATGCAGCTTGATTTTTAGAATACGTCAGATTTACCGACTCGCCGGGAATTACTTATGGAAATATAGAACGTATTATTCTGATTACCGTTCTCCTTTTATTCGTTTCAAAAGCATTCATCGCTCTTATAAAATATGTTGCAGCATCGATGAACAGCACAGAACATACTTTCTTTGCGGTCTCGGACCAAGACATTAACTTAATTACAAGATCGTCATAAAAAAATCACCACACATTACATTTTATACACTTCACAAACGATACACTATAATCAAGAGCTATCTTAAGTTTTGGGCATTCGCATCTCGCTAATCCCGATCGTCGAATGCCATCAAACAGGTTTTGTCAAACACCTGTTCCTTCAAAAAAGGTATAATGATGGTGTCTCAAACGGAGTATCGTTGAAATATTATGTGACACTTCGCGAGGACCAATATGGCATAAGGCGCAATACGGACGTCATAACGAGGTGGTCGTCTATGAAATACCAATCTAATGAGTCTACTTTTGGGTCAAACAACAACTCTGTGTAAGGTAAGATAATGTAAATCTATTGAAGGAAACTAGTGACCAAACTGAGAAAACTTTTATGGGAGAACTGTTAATAGTGGCGAGACAAGCAGATTGTTAGCCTGACCTAATTATTTATTGTGCGCGTCTGCTATAATAATTAAGATTTCATCTGGCATATTTGAGTTTCCAATT
Organism: Hylaea fasciaria; assembly: GCA_905147375.1. NCBI lineage: Eukaryota > Metazoa > Arthropoda > Insecta > Lepidoptera > Geometridae > Hylaea > Hylaea fasciaria. Next base: position 6,858,033 of record LR990211.1, on the reverse strand, counting down.
TCTAAATCCTTAGCGGCATTGACAGCAGTTCTTTATACTACTGCATTATCATTTTAGTGGTAGGTTTAGTAGTCTTCGTAGATCATAATCAAAGTTCTTCGACCATTTCTGTTAAATGCCTTTAAAATTACCAACGGATACCCGTCACCGCACAAAAAAATGCAGGTGCAATTTCCTCTCGTCTAGGCAGATAATACAGGTTGTAGCATGAGAATAATTAATGATGGCCGATGGTGCCCGGGAGCTGGGCAGGGCGTGGTGGACTGGCGCCAGCCTCGGCCTGCTCCCAATCGATACGGGTTCCAGCATGATTCACGAGCCAAGTACCGGTCACAAAAAGCGGACCAACACGCATTTCCGATAGTGACGAAACTGCCTCGTCTCATACGCATCCCACTTAACGGTTTTCGTGACTTTTAATATGGCATTTATACGGTAGTCGGTTATTAAATAAGATTCCTCGGTTAATTGGCCACGTTATGCCCAGTTTGGCGTACGTGCAACTTTTGGAATCGACGTTTTCGATGTTTGCGTGTCTCTCGTTTACCGTTCGCCGGTTGTTTTACAGTAAGCAATGAGGTGATGTCGGTTTAATGATTGTGCTGTTGTCCAAATTCCGATGTAGTCGCGGAAAGAGAGCCAAAATGTGAAGACGCATGCCTAGTTCGAGCCCATCGCTCGCAGTTCGAGCGCATCAAATCATGATTATATATTACTGCAAATTAGGTCAACGCTTATGAGCATCAAATTAGAATCTATTCATTAACAGTAAAACTTGCACTGGATGCAAAATAATATTAGTATAGCTATTTGAAAGCGCCATTTAAGGAGCAGATTAAAAACTCTTCAATGGAAATTCGTTACTTCGTCCGCACGGCTACCGAATGCGGCGTCCATTTCAAAACACGAACGATCGCTCTTATCGAGGTGAGGGGATAGAAGGCGCGTGCGTGTGCGCATCCAATGCATCGACGTTGGAGCGAGACGCGCACACTTCCCCCTCGGGAGTGAAAGGGACGGCGGCAGACACAAAGTTGCTGCGTCTTGGTGGAACAGAACGGCAGAAACCAGTCCTGTCAGCGGGACGTCAAGACAAGTCGAGTTCTCGGAAACGGTGACCCGTGTCACGGAATCCCTGCTGCACACACAGAAAGGCTTTCACATGCACACACCCGAATAATACACACCTTTACTCTTATCAAACAATGATAACGTTATTGGTATCGTCTAATGAGGGACGGCTACTGGCCGACATTTTGATGGAATCAATTTTGCACTCGAAAAGGTCACCACGAAGATAAATAGGGACTTCAGTACAACCTTAGAATAGTAACGCTTAGAATTATTATTCTTATGGTACAACTGTCTTAAAAAAGGAGGCTATTACCAATTTTACCATTAACTTGTCTTCGGTCGTTAAAATAGATATTTATTGACAATGATATTTTACTAGATTGATTTTGAAGTGGTTCTTTTTGCGGTGATCTTTAAATTGAGGAAAAGTTTGTCATGTATTTACTTTATCGCGATAGCATTTAAAGGTTGCATTCCAATGATATCGCAAGGAAAATCTTTATCAATGATACCGATGCTGATAATGCTGTTGCAATGAACTATTATTATTAATAGAAATAGAATGCTAGGAATCAATGCAACAGATAAGATAGTTACTACATCATTGTTAGAAAAACATCTGCAGTAACATCGAATCTTCCCAAAACGGTGTTTGAATTCTTTGAAGTTATACTTAAAATTGATGAATTGTTTTGTATCAACGCCATCTACCGGATTTCGTTAGAATTTAAATGAAGTTCAGCTGTTTACAAAGTTGATCTGTAGATCTTCGTGGTCTTGATCAATTTAATTCAAAGACACAATGATTATTGTGGTCCCTTGTGTGCCATAGCTAATGTAGGTTTTTTAGCATAGTGTAATAACATTAATTTCAACTACTATGGTGCACTTTATTAGTACCATTAAATGGCTATGTTTAAAAGTGTTGGTAGGTACTGCACTGAAAAAGATAGGCTTAAACCTAACTTTAAACTATAGAGGTTAGTCACTGACCTAACGTCAACTTTGTTATCAATTTTAATGTTTAATTAATCGTATGATAACGGTGTCAGGTCTGTGTGCTGTGTGCCAAACTCTACAACAATAATTAGTATGAGAGCTCTAACACTATGACTACGTTTTTCGTTTTCATGAAGTTTTAAAATAATAACCATTATTGTGGAGCTGTCACAATTACTAGTTTCTTTTGTTGTTATTCTCTTCTATGCTGAGTATTGCTGAGGGCATAAGAGTTCTTCGCTTAATACAGAATAATGGGGCTAGTTTGTTCCATTAGTGATTAAATCCGCGTGCGTTGTCGTAGTTGCGATTAGCCAGTGCATCTTGGTCTCATTGAAAAATAGCGCGGCAGAAGGCCAATGTACCGTCAGTCGCCATCCGCAAATAGCAACGCGAAGGTTGCTGCCCGCTTTGGACTATTTTGCTACATGCTTCTGCAGATTTCACGGCACATCTCATGCCGACTTTGATCTACGAATAGTATCTGCTTGTAACCTTGAACAAGTTCCACTTTGCTGCATCGACGCCCGTGATGTCTTCGTGAAATCCAAAGCAGAAATGTCAGAGCCGAGCCGTTTAGTTTGAAGCGATTCCACACGCAGTCGCGAGCTAAATCGAGCCCGTTGTCAAATTGCTCAATAATTCGAAAAGTCCAACGACCAAATCCTGGATTACGACAAACTTGGAGCACGTCTGGTCGGAGGCGGTGCCACGCTGTCTCACACATATCGACCGACCGACAGACGAACACGCACACCTACTAATGCTCTATAAATACCACCAGGGAAATATTTTAATCCGGATGGCCCGTTTAATGCACATTCCATAGGCTTCGGACCAATCTGGGTTTTCTTTTAACTCACTTTAAGTTGAGGCGTTGGCCCACTTGGATTTTCATTTGAAACTGTATCGGTAGACACAGTAAATAGTAATATAATAGGTGAACAACCTGTTTCATACAGAGTAATGAGTGAATTCTAAAGTTGTGATGTCATTGCTAGTGGTTATTTTGAAGGTGCCTTGTCTCCACTTGAACATAGCGCACTCATGGACAGGAAGATTACACTCGGATGTCCAAAAAAGGCACGGTGTTAGGGGTCAACGTGATTTCCTCTCGCATTCCAAACGACTGACACATTGGTTGCTTCAGCGCAGTTATAATCAAATTAAACACAAGTTGCAATGGGTTCGCCGAAGCATGCCGACCGGATGATCCAATATATGAAGATACTCACCATTTCGTATCAGAATCAATACCGATCCATGCAGTAACCACACAGAAGATAAACATTCTTAACGAATTGCGTCATGTCATGGCCAATCACCAAATTTATCCCCAAATTGCCGCGGCGATCGGTCGAAAGTGGTAATTATATGATGGTAAACGTAGAGGCTATGACGTCACGTTATTCGATCATTGACAAACGACATTCCAGCGCCAAGTGTGAACTGTGTTGTTGAGACGCTCGTCACGTCATTCCACCAAGGTCTCATACTCGTTTCACACTCGTTAAGTGCTCCAAGCTGAATATTTAAGCTCCTCCGCGACAAAAACCATTATAAAATTCAAAATTCCTCAGTGTATTGGAGTACACATAGTTTTATAGTTGAAGGTATAGTTTGAAAATAAAATAGGCCACACATAATTACTTTTTGTCGAAATAAGTGGGCAACTTCCAAAGGAATCGAACAGACTGTACGATTGAATGTTACACGCTGTCTGTAGATGTGACGGACAGACGGACAGCGGGTTGCATAAACACAGAATATATAGGGTTTCCGTTTGAATCACGTCGCATACCAGGCGCCTTCGTCACGCCTGCGCCCGCTGCCGGCGCGTGCGACACAATATCATGGGTAGCACGACTCCGCTCACAAACATTCAACACTACGATACCTAGTCTAAATACTGTCTATACAGAATGACGAATTGTCCGCGCTATAATATCAGCCGCCGCGGCTCAGGAATTTCTAATTGATATTGCATTGTAGTCACTCCCATTCTGTACGTAACTCGTTCGAGTAATAACTACTTACAATCTGATGAAGGAGATTAAGCCCCATAAATCTATGCATTCAGACCAGTTGTCATTGTAAATCAGTCCAGGGCGTACCTACTCTAATACGTCGAGAACAAAACTTTATTAAGATCATAAATTCATTGTTGTATTTATTTTGTTACTTCAACGATGCATGCTAATTAATTAGGAATATAAGCGAACGCAATAAAAAAACGCCCATTCATCGATATGAGTGACCGGTTCTCAGTTAAAATACAAACTGGGGGACTGGGGGTACTAAAATTGTTCGAAGTAAACGTACAAAAATGCCAACGTTATCTTTGGCATTCAAAGTTTCTCATTATGCAAATATGTCGGTTACTGAAACTGTATGTGGACAAGCAATCGTCGCTACCGTGGAACATGCCGCCCTCGGAGTATGGCAGAAATGTTGCTAATGGTTTGGAACGACGTTGCGCGACTCCACGCCTGCACAAACGATACTTTCCCAGAGGTAGAAAGTCAAACATTAGGAAAGGCACCAATGCGGCTCCATTCACATGGCGTTGTTATTGGAGCGGTGTGAGGACCGGAAAGGAAGGTTAAACATTGGCCAAACAAGTGGGTATCGATGCGGCGGAATGCATCGCGAATGAATGGGAGGCGCCTTCTGTTAATGTTTGTGGAGGAACAGAATACCTCGCTCCATTGTTTCATGTATGGTTGAACGGCTGGAAAAGGCTGTGAGATGCGAAAAGTTGCAATTTTACAGCAGATGTAAATTCATTGTTGTTATTGCTTGAAGCTGTGAAGGCCTGTGATCTACACGTAGGTACACGTGCTCACATGACGATGATGAATTCAATGCGCCATTTAAATTAGTAATGGACATTAATTTATTACGTGTCATGGAAAATTGTTTAAGTACCTATAACTACTCACAGGTTTTTCTGGTAAAGTGCAGAAAGGAATTAAAACCATAAACATTTAAAAATGGAATATTTATGGACTAAAAAACTATTAGTAAAGCCCAAAATACCTACATAATAATATTTTACTTTCCAATTATCAAAATGTCAGCAAGCGTTCTAACTCTGCAACAACATTCTAATTGCAAACTAATTCACACTAGTATAACTACCATAATTAAATCAGGATAACACGGCCAAGGAGGTACGCTTCATAATATTGAAATGATACATTATTTATTATGAACTATGCTGTCGCATAATATTTCCGCCCACGCCCTATTCGCAGGTCGTCAACGATTTATCCAAAATCAAGGATTTGCGCCCGTTCGCCTCTTAGAAGCTTCAACTGTGTACTTAGTTTAACTGCTTCATTTATATCGTATCTAAAATCCGATTCATTAAATTGGGCTTAATGCTATTTTTTATTTGTTCGTATTTGTTGTTCTGCCCGTGTATGTTTATATATTATTATTATGATCAACTTATTAATAATTTAAGTAGGCACCATAAACTATTTCAAAATCACACCTCAAATCCATCCTACATTAGGTGTTTACCAACTTTTTAGGTCGGTCGTTAATTACTTTCCCATCAAAAATAACTTTGCTTAATGAATTATGCTAGTAAATAACGATATTAATTAACGCTGGGCGTCTTAAAGTCAAATAACGGTGAAGTATCTGTTCAGTTACATCAAACGATTGGGATCGCACATTTATCTGGCGACGCTAAAACACGGCAAGCATTTCAACAGGAAACGTTTAGTTAAATAGGCAACATTTTTTGGTTCTTGGCATCCTCTGATGTTTAATCAAACAACCTTATGCAAATCAGGCACATGCCGTACATAGTTATATAAAATTTTACGACCGAAGACTATAGAAGATTTATCAACACAGCCTAATAAGGCGGGGCAACGATTACAAATTCCATCTGACCATACCGTTGCTCGCGGTCGACACACCATATTTTGTTAGTTTATCATTACATGCCGAATTGCCAACTCACATAAAATTGTGATGCGCTTTTACATTGCGCGTGAAGTCACCCAGAATCCGAAATGGCACAACTAAATAGAGCACGCAGGCATATTAAATAAAAACCCTAAAATAGACGCTCATAACAATGAAAAACTCGTTGCAGGCAGTGGGTAAACAACTGCTTTATGACGGCACATAGATAAGAGAGGAATGCCAATTTTGATTAGAAACGAGAACAGTACTTCTTTTATCGCATACTTACATAGATAAGTTTTAAGCATGCGTGATTTTAAACACATTTTTCATTATTGTGACGATAACGTAATTGATTTCGTTTCGCCATCGAAACGTTCATCAAATCAATTTGTTGCGTCTCTTTCTTGTGAACAATAGGTAATCGATACGGTATTCCATGGAATTTCAGCAATCTCGATAGTTGGGCAACATCTCGATTCCACGCCCGATTTCTAAATGACCATTGCGTCTACTAGAATATTTTTAATGACCCACCGTCTTATTAGCAGTGGAATCAAAATAAATCTGTAGATTGTAGCCGGTGTCGGCGGCGGCGGCGATGCCGACGCGCGTCTGGCTGTATGAAATCGCCAAGGACATATTTATCTGAGAGGAATGCGTAAAATAAACAATGTTGTACGCTATTTCGCGTCCGTTTGCAGACGCGCCGCACCCTGCAGTACACATTTCAACAAAACGTCTCGAAATATATTCCCTGGTACGAGTAAAATACATTATGTCCTCTAAAGTGTCAATGCTTCCCCGTTGACGACTTTATTTAGTAAAGATGCCGATAAGGTGAATAGTCCAGGGAATAAAATCACAAAAGTTATTTAGCACCCACTCGATTAGAGTCAAGAAACGCAGTAAAATGCCCAGCCCCTTTAGCGTTACGCTTGAAGGGGCATGGACTTGTGTTGTGCGTGGGAAGCACATACTTGGGTTACACAATCTTGTGAAGATAGCTTCGTTATAGACAAGTATATTGCAATGAAAATATGCGAGAACATCCGAGAAAATTAATATTAATGATGAACAGAGGTTACGGTCCATTATAGCCGAAGCTGAAGGAAGCAGTAATCTTTATTCCGCCGTAATTGCAGCATTGTCTTACAAACGTGTAAACGAACAATTATATTATTAAATTAGCAATCCACGACACGCATTTGCCGACCGCTGACATGCAGATCGCATTCAGACATTCCATTGCGAACATCCTTGCGTTCTCACATCTAATTTGCCAGCACTTAGCTTAGCACATTATCTGCAGGTTCTTGACGCAGGTTTCACTCGCAACATGGAATTATTATGCATTAACGACCAACGGAACGCAAAACTCTGGTATGCGAGAACAATGTACCGACGCAGTGAAACTGCATTCAACCGATACAATTAAAGTAATAAACACTAGCAAGGTATAAGTTCTCATTCGCCTGTTAATCGACGCTATCATTGTCTTCGAAGCTTCCTTCATTGTCGACAGCACAATGAATAGTTTTTTCCATGGCTCAGCTACACTGTATAGCTGTCGAAGACTTCTTATGATAGAGCGACATTTCTTGAACTTTTTGCTGATGTATCATAGACGTGGTTGGCCTGTCGATCTACGAAAACCGCAAAATGATCTATCGCAGTAACAGTTCGTAAAAACCAACAGTTACATCAAAGGAACTCTCACAACAGTATTATACAAACACTAGTCTAAAGCTCCTTCTATGTCAAAGGAGATGGCTACATCTGTGAGTAAACAGCAGAGCCAAAGTGCACATTACGCTTGCTGTCATCATTCTCAAAGTTGTGTGTTATTTAAACTAAGTCACACGACCTTATTTATAAATTCGTGTAAGTAACATGAGGGTTCATTTTTCATAGTAAATGTTCAGGATCCCCGTATAAGGTTAATAGCGTAGTATGCGCTCGAGACGTGTCCGGGTTATTTTTAGCATTAATAAATTGGCTTAGTAGCTCGGTTTATTGTTTGAGCGTTTTGCACAAGTGGATGTACACGATAGACATCCGCGGTGCCACCAACCACAACGATTCTGGGTCAATTTTGACCGTCATCTCGTTCTTACTGCCTGCCTATTTAGAATTAAATTCGAAAGAATACGCCAAGTAGGTGATCCGTGCCTGGACTGGAAAACAGTTACTTTCCACTCCAACATGTTTTGATGATTGCAACTTTTCCATGATCACATTGACGCAACGAAAGTTAACATTTCTGTTAAGACCTCGATTTGGCAAACAAATCATGAACACGTTTAGGTGACCTAAGTCGTTAATAAAGCCTCGAGTATCATGTAATGTCGACCGCATGGAATGCAGTGTGCCAAAAGGCTCAATAAAAACACCACTTTATGTTTCCTGTGCCAGCGACGAATTTTATTGTGGTGTCAATGTACCGGTACCTGGATCTCATGAGACTTCTTAACTCGAATCAATTTAATCCACATTCGCATTCTGAGCAATATTTGTTCAGCACTTAAGCTGGCTTTAAAATCCAATTCTTACTGCAGCGTTTTCTTGTAGAACTACAATCACTGTTTGAGTCTGGCATTAATGATATTAAAATGGCAGTTGAAGCATTCATTTCGATGCTTATTTCTATCTTTACTGTGATGGTCTTACATGCCTTTTCCATTTATAATGCTACTTGCAGGTTCAATGCATTAACGTGCTTGTTAAGTCGCTGTACCTATTGTGGCATTTGCAATCCTTCAGACTGTTCAGTCAACTACGTTGCATGAAGTCATAAAGTTTGTTCTAGGAGGTCTCAATGCTTATTGTTACGCCGTTTAACATCACGAAGGTGATAATTGACCATTTTAACTGTAACTGCAGGTGTTAACTTTTGTTAAGGTCAAGTTTTTAAGACAATGCAGGTGCCGTTTCAACTATGGTAAATAGATACGGCTAGAAGCATGATCGGTATTTAATAGGGATGTGTTGTTCAGCACCTGCAGATCAGTAAGGGGGATGTGTGGAGCGGCGGCGCAGCGGTGGGAGGGGAGGTGCGCCGCTTTAGAAAGGCGCGACCATCGCCGCAGGCCTGGGCCGCATTCTACGGCCTGTCATTCACACCGCGCAACTTGCCTATGCATTGCATTCCATCTCCCGCCGCGTTCTCCACGCATTGCCTTGCCAGCATACATACACGCAGTGCGCACCTTACGAAACCGCCGACCGCCGACCGACCACACCATCCATACAACATGCCACATTCATACTCAACACATAAACGCTCTACCGAATTATTTCTACGCCAGTTCCTTCAGTCACTAACATTACGGTGAACCAGTTTAGTGGCCTCATTAGTCGCGTTCCGACTCCACCGCTCACCGAATATACGTACATACGAAAACAAGACCACAATATACGCATTCCGATGGATAAACAAAATGATAACCATAATAATTTGTGTTTGGCTCATTTGTTGTCACTAAATTGTGGAATGTCGTGTGAAATCGAGGTTGTCGGACATTCTTCCCACTAGAGAGCAGCAGCGTCGCAACCAGTGAATAGTTTGTTTTTCACTATTTATTCTATTTTAGACTGACGTTTATCACTTGTAACTGTTTCATGTGAAACAATCCTGTGTTCTTTCTATAAACAACCACCCATAAAGTTCAAATTCAATTAAAATCTGTCTGATAATGTATTGGAATGTAAAGTTTTGACATGGGGCTCTTACGGGTTAACACTTCTCTTTGGAAAACTTACCTGTCTCGCGGGTCGATCCACGTCGTTTTCCTACTGTTGTGATCGATGAAATACAATTTTCCGTCAAAGTCCCTCGCATAATCCCATCCGTCGGGCAAGGGTATCTCACCGTTTCGTCTCCTTGGCATATTTCACTGATTAAATCCATTCAAACGAATAACGAAGCACACTCGCGAACTAGCTACACGGCCATGTTGAATACCTCATTACGAGGTGTGACGTCACGCGGGATCGGCCAATGGCGGCGAAGGGCCCCCACGATGGAATGCGGCGCGTACGCGAGCGCGAACACTCCGGGCAGTTCCGTACGTCACTCGAACGATAGCAACGATATACGCGACCGCACCACGCGACTTCGCGTCGCTGACTGAACCGCGCCGAGTCGCCGCCACGTTATCACCGCTCATGATAATATTCACAACCAGCACCTTCTGTCTAAATGCATTCCTCGACCACCTTATGTTTACATTACATGGTCTACTAGTGACTGATGCTATGTACGGTTCGGACAACGCGAAACGAACTGGCAATGTAAGCAAATGTACGTACGAACATACCCATTCAATCTATTTACGATTCCGCTATATAAATACGTATAGACGGGTGTGTGTATACGTATACAGCGCATTCCACAGCGTATGCAAGTACCTACCTACCTAAAAGCGTATACATACAAATTACACATTCAGATATCTATCTACCACACTGCATGAAGTTAGTTTATCTGACTTTGTAATGTTGCTGTAAGTACCTATCAGAGAAGCTCAGAATGTTATGATGCCAGTGTCGATCTGCATGACATGACCCACTAAATTACGCAAATGAGATGAATTTTATGTGGATGTGGACCTTTTAAGTAGGTGGGTTGGGTAGGTATATATATCGTTTCAACTTCATGTATTATGTTGCAGTCAAACCCTTAAACTAGTTTTGACTGACAAAATCAGTAAAACTAGTATTGACTGGGCGTGTTGATCAAAAGTATAGTTTTGATCGGTCAATACTGAATTTGACTATCAATTTACGATTAAAACTAGTTTTGACTGCACTCGTGGTTGAAATTCTGAGTCAGTCATAAGTGTTTGAAGTTACGTTTATTATGATGCGTAAGTATAGAGAACCGCTAGTAAGGGCGGTAGATGTCAGAGCACCCCGACTCTACGTGGGCAGACTGCCCTACCCCGGGTGTTTTTTTTAAATCAGAGCGCGAAAGGGGTCAGTGCTAGTCGGGTCGTGGCGAGGAGCAATTTAGCTTTCGAACCACAGAGTACCTTTTTGGTCGAACGGAGTCTGAGCGGCGGAGGCAGGACGGTGCGGTGGTGGCACAAACCGCCGCCGTCCTAAGTCGGAGCTGCGAAGGCGGGCGAGAACGCTGCGACTAGGGCTAAAGCGCTGCGTGCGTACCCGAAGCAAGCGCAGCCGTAGCCGCTAGCCGTAGCCGTCACAATAGGAACCAGTCAAACCCACTTTTGGCTGGTTAAGGGTTTTGACTGCAACAAACACAAGAGTATGCCTCGATACGATTAATTTATTATTCAGGATAATCGAGACAAAAAAGTTGCAAAGTTCCGTTTTGGTTTCTTGGTAGTTATGGGAACAAAATGTTTTTACCTTTGACAAAAGGATAAAATATAGAAGTACCTAAGCGATGGGGCAACGTATGGAGGTGACCAAATCCTACCACGCCCACAGGGTGTCAGACTTTGTCAAACCGCCCAATTGTATCTGACATGCCACGGCTACTAAGTATCAACTCAATCAATAATTATTTATTGAAAACAAGCCTGCCATGGAAAACGCTCTGATTTTATGCCACTAAACTGTCAACTACCCAAGTGCGTGTGCCTCTACCTTTAGGCATTGGCATTGTCAAAACATCGGCAATGTAAATAATGAAGACAGACCTACTTATGTATATACCTATTTCGTCCCTTGTTGAACAATAGTTTGCTTTACAAGGGACGAAAACCACTCATTCTTTACCTACTCGATGTTTTGCCTCACGAGCGTAGCGCGATATGTAGATATAGGTAAGGCGACAAATCTTCAGTTAGGCAGTCAGTCCTTCAGCCACACGCAAACAAAATGCTCGAGCTTTCCTTGAAATGCGTTAGCCAAAAAAACTGCAGTTTCGCACGTGTAACGAATCAAATGGAGAATCAAAAACATAAAAAACATGGTGTTCTGAGGATATGCAGACATAACATAGGACTTATATTATTATATACTAGGTAAGTACCTACTTACGTATCAATGGATCATCGAAGTCCTGGAACAAAACTGTCGACTTTACTACTTACCTACTCTGCTGACCTGCTGAGTGCTGGCTGACCGCAGGCGCTGTATCTATTTGAGTTAAATATAAGATGAACAATAATTTAACTGTAGGTAGTAACTAGATAAAAAACAACGGTTTCTCAAATCTCATTTCATTTCATGGCGCGGATAAAACTAAAAACGTTAGTAGGTGGTAGTAGGTACCATAGAATAGAGTAACTTTTTTTTTTGTTATGCCTTCGCACGGTTTGTGCATATAGCCAGTGAGTGTCAAGGATGGCTTAGTTCTAAAAGTCACTAAGTCCCAATTTTGCTGTTTTTATATTACCAGTTCAAAATATTTTACTTTTTGTCCTCTTTCGTTTGGTCTTACTCTTGTTTCTCTAAAATGACTCTAAGTGCGTTTTTTCCAGTGCCTAAAATCTCTAACTCCATTCTGTTCGGTTCATAACGTAACTAAGTACAAAGCAGAACATAAATTCTCAGCAAAAAGTAACTATGTCACTTATTTTTCACATAAAAGTAACTAGTTCATAAATTTTGAGTCAATGTCCTGGCTACATCAGTGGCCGTTTTTTCAATGTTAAAATTACCTGCGGCAGAAACTTTGTGCAACAAGGCTGTTTTAGAGTTTTGGCGGGAATCCGATAGTGAGACGTTGTTGGTTTTGTATTATTAGCTCAAACTTGTGTTTCTTCGAGTGTTAATGTGTAATATTGGTGGAATATTAACCGTTAAGTGTTCGTTAACGTGCACGAGTGTAGGCGAATGATATAATCTCAAAAAACGTGTCATTTCGCATTTTTTCCAAAACTCCCAGGAAGTTTCAGTAAAACATCCACTACTTTACTGAATCGTGACTGACGATGTAAATAATCGACTTGACTACTTGACCACGATTGCTATAACATTGCTGTGACTTTCTTAATGTGAAATTAAGAAATACTTAAAATAAAATACTTGACACTGGCTATATGCACAAAACGTGCGAAGCCATAACTAAAACAAAAAAAAAAGGCTGTTTTATTTATTCGTCAATATTTGGTGAAAAGTAATAACTTTAAATGTGCCGATTTCAAGTAGGTATATTGACCATAAACGAGCATAAACTTCAACGGAAAGTACTTCCACAGTAAAATTATACATACCTACCTATCTGTTTGCTGTTTGTTTGTTTGTTACCTTTTACACTGCAGCTGTTAGTTCCATCTCACTCTAAGCTCGCTAAGATGGCGGCGGCTGCCGACCAATAGCGGTCAATAGCATTTCCCTCGCTTTGAAAATTCATCTTCTGCGCAGGTACATCGGTAAGCCATATCAGTTGGGTAATACTGTACCTACCCATTGAGTCAAGAAAAGTCAGTAAATTAACAAAAACGTTATTCGTGGTTGCTCCCGGCAACCGGCCTAGGGCATTACATATTGGAGGATGGGGAGATTAGAGATAGAGATGTTGTAGAGATATCGACAGAGACAATGATGACTGTACCTATCCGATTTACGTACCTACTTATTATATGCACAGTATTGCACAGTAGGTGTCAACTTATATAAATGTACACGAAGTCGCGGGTAACAGCTAGTAGGTAGGTATATAATACACAAACAATTTCAAGTTTTACATTATTTTTCACATTATGAAAGCCTACCAATCCTCGTGGTCAAGATTTACAGTTATAGTCATTCAGTAAAGTGGTGGATGCTTTATTAAAACTTCCTGGGAGTTATGGAACAAATGCGAAATGACACGTTTTTTGGGTGTACCTATATAATTTGCCTACACTCGTGATGGTTTATAACATTTGCCAACTCACACTCAATGATAACAATATTTCACCAGTCACTTGACTGGAAGAAAGAAACAGAAGTTTGAGAAAATTTAATACAAAAGCAACAGTAACAACGTCTCTTTTTCGAATTCCCGCCAAAACTCCTTGTCTTTTTTGTTAGAGTTATGACTTCGCACTGTTTGTGCATTTAGCCAGTGTCTAGTATTTCTTATTTTCACAATAGGAAAGCAATCCTCGTGGTCAATAATTAGTCAAGCCGATTAATTACACAGTCAAAGTCATGATTCAGTAAAGTGGGGGATGATTTACCTACTAAAACTTCCTGGGATTCCCGCCAAACACCCGATTTTTAAATGATTTTGATAGATTTAAATGAAATTTTAATGACAACGACAACACGTCGGTCGGCCGTCCATCTAGTGTTGCCAAATCGTTCCTTTTCGGGCGGCTTTCCACCCCTTTCAATGTCGGCAGTCGGCCCGTCCCTTTCTGTTCATTGGTCAAAATCGTCTTATTTGAGACGGTCGTGGGCGTCGGTAGGCCCACCAAAAACTACTTAAAATGCTACATTGACATTTCGCTTCACGCGTGCCTCGCTTGTATATAATATTACTAAAAATAATATTATTATGATTGCAGTAACAAGAACGTTTGCGATCGTCGGTGAACGTGTCTAAACGACGTACTGCAAAACGGATCGGTACCTATTCGTTTCATTAAACGTTCATATTGACGGCTGGTTTGGCGTAGTGGCCGAGCAATCAGACTGCTGCTCTTAGGCCGCGGGTTCTATTTCCGCTTGGAACAAATATTTGTGCGATCCACAGATATTTGCCTGGGTGTGATGTGTATGTGAAATTATTATGTCTGTAAGCGGTACCCATGATACAGGAGCAATCCAAGTGTGGATAACTATACGTTAAAAAAAAACATGATAAATAAGTAGGTAAATTAAAATGTAATATAAGATTACCTACACATTAACTTATTTAACACATTGACCGAAAATAGGAACGTTCGATGCTCACTGCGCTCGCGCTTTTTTATATTGGTATTCACGTTCCGTTTACCACAATGATAGAAAAGCTAAGTAAGAAACTACCACGGTCGCTGCGCTAACACTTTCTTAATCATGTTGCTATCAACGTTTTATTTATAACAGTTATAAAAATCTAAATATTATGTATAGTGCTCGCTATCCTCACACTTTTTAATATTTATTTATTTTTAATACTTTCTTGCACATAGAATAATGCAAGTAGTACCTACAATGTGGCAGACTTAATACCTACCAAAAGTATATTTAAATTATTATTGTAATTATTTAAAACGGGAGAGCTGTTCCAGACTTCTTTTAAAAACTGTGACTACAGCATTGCAGCAGACGTCACGGATATCATAATTACTATCATCACTCATCTTTGATGAGAAGAAAACCAAGCTTGTCAGTTTTCTGACGCTTTAATTATCAGCCAACTTTTTTTGTTTTTTGTTTTAGTTATGGCTTCGCACGGTTTGTGCATATAGTCAGTGTCAAGTACATAATATTTTATTTTAAGTATTTCTTAATTTCACATTAAGAAAGTTACAGAAATGTTAAAGCAATCGTGGTCAAGTAGTCAAGTCTATTATTTACATCGTCAGTCACGATTCAGTAAAGTAGTGGATGCTTTACTGAAACTTCCTGGGAGTTTTGGAAAAAATGCGAAATGACACGTTTCTTGAGTTTATATCATTTGCCTACACTCGTGCACGTTAACGAACACTTAATGGTTAATATTCCACCAATATTACACATTAAAACTCGAAGAAACACAAGTTTGAGCTAATAATACAAAACCAACAACGTCTCACTATCGGATTCCCGCCAAAACTCCATCAGCCAACTTACAGTCCGAAATTGCCTACCGGCACTGGCAGCACTGCGTCTATCCGACGTCCGTCGCGTCGCGACGCGACGGTCGCCTAAAATTCTATGCATATTACCCAATTTTTGGTAATTTAGATCCCAAGTGGGTAATTGGTGGTTAATGAAAACAGCTGGGTAAATTTGGGTATTTTCGCAATCATCATAATTATATTTTTTTTAGTAAGTAAGATAGGTACTGTGTGTGTGTAAGTTAGACAAGAACGGACGTAACTGAAATCGGTGACACAACGTAACTGTAACGTAATTATGGATGGGTTGAGAAGATACAATTAGCTGATGAATATACCTAAGTCAACAAAATCAAAATTGCCGCCCTTGCGCTAAGGATTACCTACTACCTAGGTACTTTTTCTTTTTGTTTTCTTCTTTAAATCTTAAATTTGAAAAATGGATTTAGAATATCGGTAATTCGGTTTAGGACTTTTTCTTGTTTGACTGTCGGCAACACTGGCCCTGGCCTGCCTGGCCTGGCCTGTCTGCTGCTGTCTGCCGTCTGGAAATTCTGCAAAAGTGCAAACGCTGCAGACTGCAGTTTTGATCTGACTGAGTTTATTTCTGTAAATTATTGTCCGTTTTGTTTAGAGAAATGAATAGGCTTAAGGAGAAAAGTTCTACAACAATGCCGTCTAGTGACAGTGAAGATTTTGAGAGCGCAGACGAAGGGCTCAGCAACGTAGACAAAAAAGAAAGAAAAAAGCGTTTATCGTCCTCAAATTACAGCGACAGTGCACTGGAGTCAGAACAAGGGTTCAGCAAGACCCCTACGAAGGTCACCAATCCTGAAAAGGCATCACCAAAGGTACTTATCACATTGCAAACATTTTTAAGGGTGGGTAGGTGAAGGTACTTTTTGTATCTACTCACAAAATTCGAACGAACTGCTTTGGTGTCTAATTTATGTTATAAAAACTTAGAACAAACTTATCAATAACTTCAGCTTACAAAAGTTAACACATAGTTTTGAATAAATACACCAGAAAAATAATGTGATGCACTAAAATTTGATTGAGCATGTTCATTTACATGTTTTCCACAGAAAGAGGCAGATGGCTGGGGTGATTTCGATGTTGATGATGACCAAGCAATAGATGCAGCTGATTATCCCGTGGAAAGTGATGATAACGAAATTCTGGAAGAGGCTACAAGTCGTGCGCAGGGTTCTAGTTGGGATGATTTTGATGACTGGGTAGTTGATGCTCAAAAGGTATGCTAAAAAGCTATACTTTCGGACATATTTATTTTATTAGAGATAGGCCCTTATTAAACTAGGTACAACTGAACTGAGGCTGATCTCTAAAATGTTTTCAGGAACCAGCAAAATCTCAACCTGGGGTTGGAGGTCAGCCAGTGCCACCACCAGCTGGAAATGGTATGGGCTGGAGCTGGGGATGGAGCATTGACTCATTCCTGAGCACTGCCACCACTGGCATATCAACAATCACTAATCAGGTCTCGCAGGTAATCAATCCGTCACATGTAGGCTGCATGAAAAACTGGTTTTTGTATTGAATTCTGGGTTAAAATGTCCGCCTCGCACAAGTTTAAAACATCCTACAAACAGACAATAATTGAATCGGCACAAATTGAATTACAGGGCATCTCGACAGTCCTCGAGAGTGGCATTGGGGCTCCTGAGCCAGAGGAGCTCGCAAGGCAATCTAATAGAGCAGCTAAAGAAGCCGAAACTAAGGCCAGCACACCGGTAGAAGCTGATGCGGTGAAGAAAGCAGACACTCCAACCAGTGATCAGGCCAAGGCAAGCGGTGGTGATGCATTCCAGCTCGGCAGCTTGCTATCTGGAGTAACCAAGTTTGTTGAGACTACTGGTAAGTTGTATTCAGGGTACTCGCCCGATTTTTGCCAGCTGTAGAGAGATATTTTTAACTAAATTTTTTTCAATCATGTTTGTCCGCCAGTATGTAGGGTTTTTAAGCTTTGGTGCCTTTGCAGCGGTGATGCTCTTGAATGTAGATTGAAGCCCAGGTGAATTGTTGCCGGATTGTCATAGTTGCTTAGTTATTGACATGTATTGTGTGCTCCTAAAGCATTCTGAGAATCATAGATGAGTCAAGAGAACTATGTGCAGCAGTGAGATAAAATTTGTTGTATTTCTAATATAAACTCATATAATTAAAATCGATTAGCACTAAATACCTAGTGTTGATCAAGTCAAAAACACTAATAAGAAAAAACTGATTAAATTATTGTCTTACATAATTGTCTCACTTATTTCCATAAAAACCAATATAATCAATAAAACATTACTACCATAAGGACTAAAAGATTCATCGCATAACCCTGATCTATCAAAATTCCAGGTACAAAAGTGATTGCGGGCGGGCTAGACACCCTAGAGACCATCGGCAAGAAGACCATGGAAGTCCTGCAGGACGGGGATCCTGGACTGGCCAAGAAGCGGGCCATGCTGGGCCTGGACTCGGGAGACAAGCCCATATTGTCACAGGTACTGAAAACACCATTTTTTAAAACATTTTTGACAGTTCTAAGTCAAAATCAAAGTCAAAGCATTTATTGTAAATAGGCAATTAAATCACACTTTTACAAGTAAAACGGCTAATTCTCGTTAACAAAGAGAATCATAAAAACATAAAATATGATACATTAAATTAAACAGTAATTGATTATGGTTTGAGTTTGAAAAAAGGATGTTTCCCTTTCTAGCCTCATTATTTAGAATAGGACAAGTATACTACATAATACTATTAACTAGATTTAAAGGGTTTAATTGGCGCATAAACTTATATAAAAATATATTATACCAAACATACTTACTATGCCAAATTAACAGTAACCCAAAAGAAAATGCTTTATTACACAGGTTATAAACAAAGAGTTAGACATACATAATAGGGTACAATTTGCAGACTTATCGCTAAAAGCGATCTTTTCCAGTCAACTTTTGGATTCAGATGAGTATTGGAGCATCTGAGTCAGATAAGGAACGGAATCCATTTACAGTAAGCCTCAGAATTTGCTAAATAAGTTTTTGGTTTCATAGAATGTGAAATTTAAAGTACATGAAGAAGTTTAGGTACACACATCAAAAAAGTCTAAGCAACATGTACTCATTTCTGGTTCTTTTCTGGTTCGCCGAGCTGTATGTGGACGCGCATTGTTATGCATTAACGTAAAATCAGAGCCAAAGGTTTGTGCAAATGGATGGACATAAGGTCTGAGAAATATCCTCAACGTGATTTTCAGCGTTCACGTTTCCATTTACAAAAACGAGCTCAGTTCGCCTGTTCTTCATAATACCCGCCCATATCATAACTGTTGAGCCGCTGTATGGATGAACTTCCTGAACGCACCTGAGCCTTTCAGTATTTCCGGGCCGACGGTACACTCGCACCCTTCTTGTATCAGGCCTAAACCCGAATCGCGACTCATCGGAAAGCATAATTTTATCCCATTGTTCATGGGTCCATGTTATGCATGCATGTTGCTTAGACTTTTTTGATGTGTATACTTTAGTGACTGACTGTAGCATTCAACATAATACAAGTTTTTCAATATTTTTGGGCAACACAGACATTTGACATTGATGTCGAGCTTAATTTGCTATGAGTGCCTGGTATATTACAGAGGGTATTATCAAGGACTGCTGTCCGTTCTAAATTATTACCTAATAGGGGCTTTAGTGTGTTAGTTTTAAAGCTTATAATGCTTTAATCTTTACAGGTGCTACGCGAGGCCAAAGAGAAAGCCGACGAAGAAGACCGAGTTAAGGATGAGAGGAGGGAAGCCAAAGAGGTGCACTATGAGACCCTGTTTGATGATTTTGAAGGTACTAATTACGTGTCATAATAAAGACTCCGTCCTGTTTCGTTAATCACAACATTTAAACTATTGGTACCTATTTGTAACCACCAATTATGTTTACGATAGCTATTTATAATTCCCAGTCAAGGTAGGATTATGATAAACCATAATCATAATCAGTTTTGAACCTAACATATATATTAGACGGCACGTTTGCCATAGTGGCTGAGCAATCGGGCTGCTGCGCTTGGTGTTGCGGGTTCGATTCCCGCCTGGAACAAATATTAAAATTTGATCGATCCACAAATATTTGTTTCTGGTCTGGGAGTGATGTGTATGTGGAATTATGTCTGTAAGCGGTGTCCACGATACAGGAGCAATCGTAGTGTGGGGCTACGTTTAAAAAAATATATACCAGAAATACCAGGGTAGCATAGGCGTAAGGGGGTCTCAATTATTTGAGTTAATTTACATACATAGTTTTAACAAGAAACACATTGGGATTAGAACTTGCAACTCTGCATGGCAGACCACTAGGCTGTCACCGAAATAGTCCATGGCAAAGTATTCACACCAACTTGTACTTGTTACATTCCAGGTCTAGTCCACCTGGAAGCCCTGGAGATGCTCTCCCGCCAGGTCACCATGCGTATAGACGAGCGCATCCGGACTGTGGCTCCGGAGAAAAGGCTGGATATCAAGGAGACCTTGCAGCAAGTTGCTGGTAAATATATTACTATATACTTACCCTGTTATTCATTATTAAACATTCTAAACGTCACTAACCGCCGGTTTCTGAAACGTCAGCCAACTTTGACTACAGATTAATTATATTGCCATCCTTGTCATTTGTTTAGTGTCAGATAGAGACAACAATAGTTTTAATCTACTGTCAAAGCCTACAAACGTTCCAGAAACTGGGGCTTAGTTTAGCGCAGTACAATTTATCAGTGTGCATTTTTATTAAGGCTTACATAACTTTTTATGAATAAGGGGGTTATTAGATAAATAGCCAGACTATAATTAGCTGACCCGAAAGTGTCCTGACTAGATGACCATATTCATTTGTTTACTTTTTTCGAGGTTTTTGTTTTTTTTTTCTACTGACTAAAAATCTTTAGCCTTAGATAATACGTATCTGCACAGCGTAAGCGTGGAAATACAAATATGTATAAAAAGCAGTTAAACATTATCCAAACTAAAAGAAGAAAAAATTGATATAATCTCCATATTTTTTTTTTTTTACTTTCTTTTCTCTAGAGCTGTGCGAGATGCCCGAGGAGGACGATGATGAGGAAGACGACACAGCGCAAGGAGAGCGGGGTGATGCCTTCCACGAACGACTGCAGACGGCCACGCAGGACCTAGGGCTTAAGCTACAGTTCCAGCCCTTAGTTAAGTGAGTATGAGTGACGATTGCTCACTGAGGACTGCTTTGTGAAGTGACTGCGACTATGGCGAACCTCATCCGCCACACTAGACAAAACGGCACGTAACGGACATTCACGGAACTATCCTGCATCGCGCAAACGATATTCGCGCGGCCCGGACGTATAAGTAGAAGTTTCAACGAGGAACAATCGGACAGCTGTCCCCAAGCAATATCACCTGGCTCGGTCGGAAGACTTCCCGGAATGTCGGAGGCGCTTCTCAAGTGGATCATCATCACGATCCACTCCACACCTCTGAACTCTACAAGGCTCTATGATAGCTCAGTTGCCAACTAGCTACCACCCTTAAGTAGAAAATTTGTGAAAATTCGTCGGACGAGTAAGCTTGCGTTGGTGGCTCATAGGCTTGCCAAGTCGGACAGGCTCGCTTGAGTCCTAGGGCCGACTATTTACAACCGCTTACTAGTACCTATCCCCATAATGATAATAATAATAATTCAGCCTGTAACTGTCCCACTGCTGCTGGGCAAAGGCCTCCCCTCACTTTCGTGAGGAGGGTTAGGCCATGATCCACCATGGAGGCCTAATCCGGATTGGTGGATAACGTGCCTCCGAAATAATTCTCGGGTGTGTTGGTGTCCTCACGATGTTTTCCTTCACCGAAAAGCGAGTGATAATTACGTACATAATTTTAACAAGAAACACGTTGGTGTACTTGCCCGCACTGGGATTTGAACTCGCCACCTCCGTTTTGGCAGGCGGACGTTCGCCCACTAGGCTACCACCGCTTCTATTATTAGGGTATTCTATTAGTATAAAATGTCTCATTGCAGACAATACACGGAAGTCCTGGACTGGCTGTCTGCGGCGGCCGAGCTGAGCGACAAGGCGGTGTACAAGCGCTGCGTGGGCGCACTGGCGCAAGCCACTGCCCTGTCCGTGCAGGCGTACCACAAGGCGGGCGAGCTACTGCTCACTAAACCGAGGCGCTCCACCGCCGACGAGGCCGACGCCCTTACACAGTAAGATAACGGCCAGCACTTGTTTTTTTTGTTTTAGTTATATTATGGCTTCGGACGGTTTGTGCATTTAGCCAGTGTCCAATATTATAATTATCTATTATATATAAAATCTATATATATAAAAGCAAGAACTGACTGACTGACTGACTGACTGACTGACTGACTGATCGATCAACGCACAGCCGAAACCACTTGGTCTAGAACCATGAAATTTTGCACTAATATTCCTTATGTGACGTAGGCGAGCAATAAGAAAGGATTTTTGAAAATTCAACCCCTAAAGGGGTGAAAAGGGGTTGCAAAGTTTGTATGGAGCAACGTGTTTTCTTGGTCCGATCAACTTCAAACTTGGCATTTATTCTCTTTAAAACATTTAATTAAACACGTGTTTCATCGTGTTCTAATATTCAACCCCTAAAGTGATAAAAAGGGGTTGCAAGATATTTTCATCAGATTTAGTTAATAATTGAAATTTGGCTCAATTATGCCATAAGTGACATAGGAATGCACTAATATGTGATTTTTAAAATTCAACCCCTAAAGGGGTGAAAAGGGGTCGTATCGTTTGTGTGTAACAACGTGTTTTCTTTGTCTGATCAGCTTCAAACTTGGCATTTACATTATTTAAAGGATTTATTTAAATACATTCATGGTTTTTTTACATTAAACCCCTTAAATGATAAAGAGGGGTTGCAAAATATTTTTCATCAGATTTAGTTCAAAACTGAAATTTTGTACACATATTCCTTAAGAGACTAAAGTGTGCACTAAGAATATTTTTTTTTAAATTTAACGCTTAAGTTGGTGGAAAGGGGTTGCAAAGTTTGGATGGAACACCTGTTTTATTGGTTTGATCAATTTCAAACTTAGTATCTATGTTCTTTAAAAGGTAGGAAGTGGTAGATTTTGGTATAAAATGATAAATTAAAGGTAGAAAATGGTAGATTTTTGATAGGAAATGGTAGATTTTTGGTAATAATGGTAGATAATTGGAAGGAATGGTAGCTTTTGATAGATATTAGTGAATTTGAAATTAAAATGGTATAATGGTAAAACGGTAGATTACGGTTAAAATGGTAGATTTAATTTAGGAAATGGTAGTTTTTTGTAGGAAATGGTAGATTCTGGTAGTAAATGGTAGCTTTTGGTAGAAAATAGCACATATAGAAAGAAAATAATAGATTTAGAAACAACATTTTAGATTGTGGTAGAACATTTTAGAGTTTAGTGGAAAATGGTAGCTTTTGGTAGAACATGGTATTTTGGTAGAAAATGGTAGATTTTGGTAGGAAATGGTAGATTTTTGTATGAAATGTTAGATTTTGGTATAAAATGCAAGGTTTTTGTATAAAATGGTAATTTTGATAGAAGATGGTGGATGTTGTACGAGAATGTTGGATATCGCATATCGGATGTCGATGTCGAACTCGAGGTCATGGTCTATTTTTAGTTATTTGGAATTATGGTATATAGTCCGCGCGGACGAAGTCGCGGGCAACAGCTAGTACCTATATATCCATACTAATATTATAAATCTGAAAGTAACTCTGTTTATCTGTTTATCTGTCTGTATATCTGTTTGTTTGTTACCTTTTCACGGCTAAACGGCTGAACCGATTTCGATGAAATTTGGTATAGGGGTAGATTGGACCTATGAGACGGACATAGGCTACCTTTTGTCTCAAAAAATAATCTCGAAGGGGATGAAATAGGGGTTGAAAGTTTGTATGGGGAATCCATAATTCCTCAAGTTAGGGATCTGAAAATTCTTATTTAGGCTTTTGGTAAGAAATAAATAAATACGGGTTTCAGCTTTTTTGCATAATCATCCCTAAAGGGGGAAAAGCAAGGGGGTTGAAATTATGAGGTATTCTTTAGATGCATCCCCTACAGACCACAATTAACGGCTAAACGGATCGTAATTTAAATTGGAAAGTAATTAAGGGGGGAGAGTGCGATGGGAGGAGGGGGAGAAAGGGGAAAGTGGGGGAAAGGGGAGAGTGGGGGGAAAGGGGGAGTAGATGGTAGAGCGAGGGGAGAAGAGGGTAGAGTGGGGAGAAAGAGAGGGGAGAGCGGGAAGAAAGAGGGGAGAGTGGGGGGAGAAAGCGGACAGAGTGGGGGGAAAAAGAGGGGAGCGTGGGGTGAGAAAAAGGTTAGAGTGGGGGGAGAAAGAGGGGAGAGTGGGGGGAGAAAGCGGAAAGAGGGGGGAGAAAGAGGGGAGAGTGGGGTGAGAAAAAGGTTAGAGGGGGGGAGAAAGAGGGGAGAGTGGGGTGAGAAAGAGAGTAGAGTGGGGAGAAAGAAAGGGGAGAGTGGGGGGATAAAGAGGGGTGAGTGGGGGGAGAAAGAGGGGAGAGTGGGGTGAGAAAGAGGGGAGAGTGGGGGGAGAAAGAGGGGAGAGTGGGGGGAGAAAGAGGGGAGAGTGGGGGGAGCAAGAGGGCAGAGTGGGGGGAGAAAGAGGGGAGAGTGGGGGGAGAAAGAGGGGAGAGTGGGGGGAGAAAGAGGGGAGAGTGGGGGGAGAAAGAGGGGAGAGTGGGGGGAAGAAGAGGGGAGACTGGGGTGAGTAAAAGGGTAGAGTGGGGAGATAGAGAGGGGAGAGTGGGGTATGAGGGTAGAGGGGAGAATGAGGATAGAGTGGGGGGAGAAAGAGAGGAGAGTGGGGTGAGAAAAAGGGTAGAGTGGGGAGATAGAGAGGGGAGAGCGTGGAGAATGAGAGTATAGTGGGGGGAGAAAGAGGGGAGGGTGGGGGAGAAAGAGGGAAGAGTGGGGGGAAGAGGGGAGAGTGGGGGGAGAAAGAGGGGAGAGTGGGGTGGGAAAGAGAGTAGAGTGGGAAGAAAGAGGGGAGACTGGGGTGAGAAAAAGGGTAGAGTGGGGAGATAGAGAGGGGAGAGTGGGGTATGAGGGTAGAGGGGAGAATGAGGATAGAGTGGGGGGAGAAAGAGGGGAGAGTAGGGTGAGAAAAAGGGTAGAGTGGGGTGATAGAGAGGGGAGAGCGTGGAGAATGAGTGTATAGTGGGGGGAGAAAGAGGGGAGAGCGGGGGAGAAAGAGGGGAGAGTGGGTGAGAAAGAGGGGAGAGTGGGGTGAGAAAGAGGGGAGAGTGGGGTGAGAAAGAGTGTAGAGTGAATAGAAAGAGATGAGATAGTGGGGGGAGAAAGAGGGGAGAGTGGGGGGGGATAAAAGGGGAGAGTGGGGGGAGAAAGTGGGGAGAGTGGGGTAGAATGAGGGTAGAGTGGGGGGAGAAAGAGTGGAGAGTGGGAGTGAAAGAGGGGAGAGTTGGGCTAGAAGGAGGGGAGTGGGGGGAGAAAGAGTGGAGAGTGGGAGTGAAAGAGGGGAGAGTTGGGCTAGAAAGAGGGGAGTGGGGGGAGAAAGAGTGGAGAGTGGGAGTGAAAGAGGGGAGAGTTAGGCTAGAAGGAGGGGAGAGTGGGGGGAAATAGGTGAGAGAGATTGAGTGCGAAATATATAGAAATAGAGGGAGAGGGAGTGAGCGAAGGAGGGAAAGGAAGAGATAAAGACGGAGAGGGTGAGGGAAATAAATATAATGGATGAAATGGACAGGGAGAGGGAACGCAAGAGATTGAGAGTGGAGAGGGATATTAATGATAGAAAGATAGGGAAAGGTATAGAGATATAGGGAGAGGGAAAGAGATGGAGGTAGAGGAAGATAGATAGAAAGAGCGAAAGAGGGAGAAAGATAGAGGAAAAGGGAGAGAAAAAGAGAGAGATATATTCTTACCTATAACTGTTCCCCGCGACATCAATAGATTTTCTAAACAGTTTACATTTTATATAAAAATGCGAACGAAGTTGCGGGTATCAGCTAGTATTATATATATACCTATCTTAGTATTTCTTAATTTCACAATAGGAAAGTCTAGCACTAAAGTAATCCTCGTGGTCGAGTAGTCAAGTGAATTATTTACATAGTCAAAGTCACGATTATGTAAAGTAGTAGATGCTTTACTGATACTTCCTGGGAGTTTTCGAAAAAAGTGCCACGCTTTTTGGGTTTATACCATTTGCTCACACTCGTGCACGTTACCGAACACTCAATAGCTAATATTCCACCAATATTACACATTAACACTCGAAGAAACACAAACAAACACACTAACAACGTCTCTGTCGGATTCCCGTCAAAACTCTTAGCGCTTGTTATTACGGACTCAAAGCTGCGCTTGGGCTTGCAATGGAGGGAGCCATCGTACCCTTGGTAGGGGTTTCAAGTGCCAGCATGGCTAGCTACCTTCAAATAAAAAATCTGTCTCTAAATCCCTACCGGGGTGTGTGGCGAACCTCATCCGCCACACTTGACAAAACGGCACGTAGCGGGCATTTACGGAACTATCCTGCATCGCGCAAACGATATTCGCGCGGCCCGGACGTATAAGTAGAAGTTTCAACGAGGAACAATCGGACAGCTGTCCCCGAGCAATATCACCTGGCTCGGTCGGAAGACTTCCCGGAATGTTGGAGGCGCTTCTCAAGTGGATCATCATCACCACGATCCACTCCACACCTTTGACCTCCACAGGTGTTCCCGCAACGGTCCTTGAGCCAGACCCGTTCTAGGTTGATGGTGAATGCCAACACGACCCCATCTCGCCCCACTCCAGGTGGATCGACAGCTCACGGGGGGGGGGGGGGGTTTAGTGGGTTCAAGTCCCACACACCCCCTTCCACCACCCCCGTGGCGGAAGCAACCACGAAGGCATTTCCCCCCTAAAAAAAAAAGACCCGTTCTAGGCTGAGCATGTTTACCACCTACGATCACATCGTCACCTAAGGCCACATGTGATAGTCGTCAAATGCTATAAAAAAAAACTAACTAACACGATTTTTTTAGCTATTTTAGAGCTGTAGGTAAAGAATGTAACGAAGCTTTCAATAAGTTTTATTTTTCTTTGACAGGATGACCGTGGTGCTAACTAAACATATCAGCGAGCTGGCTACACTGTTCACGGAGAAACTGAACGCCATTCCATCTGAAAATAAGGAACAAATTAATAATTATATCACTAACATATTTTTAGAGGTAAGTGTGAATATTTACTTACAGATGCACTTGTATAATAATGTATAATGAATACCAATCGATAGCCCAGGATGGTAACTCTGGTCACTCCATGCTCAATAGGTACTAAAAGCCATGGAAGAGAGAGACAACGCTCAAATGTCATACAAAACATCATGCTATCTCGCTTTAATTGACCGTCCCTTCTTTATGTATTCTGTGGCAATAGTGTATAATCATTACTATTTAAAGGGCACTGTTCCCAGCTTTATATTTGCGTGGACATTTAAAAACAGATGCATCAGGCTGAGTAGTGCAGTGCAGTGCCGCGTAAAATTGTGCAATCCAGATGGCACTGCAAGTGTTATAGTCACTATTTTACTATCAGGTGTAGGTAGGAATTAGCATAAGAAAAAGAAAAAAAAACATTATTTATTGTTAGACTTGTTAAATATGAATTCGGCAACTCAAAAGTTATCGCTCTCTCTTTCACTTTAATAAAGATAGATAGGGGCAACGGCTTGACGCTATTCGTCAAAAAACATCAAACGTGACCCCTGAAGGAGTCTTCATACCTGGCTAATATTCATACTTTTTCTGTTTCAGGCTGGAAACAGCTCCACGTACATTCAAAACGCATTCCAACTGGCCATACCTATACTGCAGATAGGCGCTGTGTAAATAACAATTTCCATTGTTATATATAATTAATTATAAATAATGTAAATATTAATGTGGATCGTCGAGGAAACAACCTGGACGCGTAATGTAAGGTCGTCGAATGCTTTCGTCACCATAATAGTCATCACTCCGCCCACTGCTGGGTCTCGCCTCACATCGAGACGGGATTAGGCCGCAATCCACCACGGGGCCCGGTCTGGATTGGTCGGCGCATCTGTGAAATAACACTGGCACGTCATATTATGATCAATCGCACGCACGATGAGTCAGTCAGTGCCGCTGTTAACTGACATTAGAAATCAAGAAACGGGAATTTGTTTTTTTTTTTATTATATTTTTTTCTGACTTAATGCTAGCATAGGCTTTACTTGTATGTGAGAGTTTTTAAGTTATTTTCTCTAAAATATGCAACTCGAACTACATACACATATTTACGTATGTTTCTCCTCTATTGGGCTATTTCCTCGATGTTTGTTTTTGTGAATAGTTTTTATATGTTTTCTAAAGTTGTCGAAACAACTCATTTGTTTATATTTTTTCTTATAGTTGTCGAAACAACTCATTTATTTTTTTATTTTTATATATTTTATATTGTTACTACGAGTAGCTGTTTACCACGATTGCGTCTGCGCGGGATAAAAGTATATTTTCGTTTATTGCGATACAAAAGTATCCTTTGTCCGTCTCCAAGGTACTAAACTTCATCGAGATCGGTCCAGCCGTAGTCGTGAAAGGTACAGATAAAGAATGTTACTTTCGCATAATAATATATAATATTAGTATGGATAGTGTCTCTCATAGTATGTAGTATGTACTTGTTATAAAATCTTACGAATAATACTTCCAAATACGGAAGTAATGTAATTATACGTCTGACTGTCAGTAGTTAACCTTAATCGTATTTTTGTGAGTATGCACTTACTGCAAAACCTTACATAATGTAAAATTAATGATAAGAACAATATGGTCTATATTCTAACTTAGAGCATTTCTAAAGTGTATGTACATTTTGTTAGAAGTCATCTAAATGTACCAAAAGTTATGTAGTTAATAATATTTATGTAGGTACTTCAGTTAATTTAGTAATTCCTACAAACCTGACATACCTACATACTCGTATAAAATATAAAAATTGCAGTCAAAAAATTATAATATATACCTACCACTTTCGGATCTAAGTGTATTTAGATATATAAGTACTATTAAATGTCTCACTTGAGTGTAATATGACGGCACTTTGATGCGACAATAAACTTTTGAAAACACTATTTTTTTATTTCTCATTATTAATTGTGGCCTACCCCATCCGTTGTTGGTTCTTCTAGAGATGTAACCTGAAACGAAAAAAATATATATCTACAACACTAATTAATTCATCATCATCATCATCCTGGAGACGTCCACTGCTGAACATAGACCTCCCTCTTAGACCGCCACACCGAACGACAATTTGCCACTTGCATCCACCGGTTTCCCGCGACTCTTTTGATGTCATCGGCCCATCTAGTGGGGGGCCTCTATCTACACTGCGTCTTCCAGTCCGTGGTCGCCACTCTAGAACCTTCCCCATCAGTTGTCAGTTCACTAATTAATTACTTACATAATATTATTATTTATACGCTTTCTTAACTACTCGTATGAAACATATCTAACGTCACCTTTGTTCCTTATTTGGCAACGCACGTCGAGGTAACATCCTGAATGGTAATTGAGGGTCCATGGTCCATACAAATAAGGAAGAAAGGAACTGAGCCCATCAAAAAAAAGTATCAATATGACACCTTCCTTGGTTCACAATTAGCTTGCACTGAGCAAAGAATCGGAAGTATCGCTATTGTTAGCTGTTGTTTTCCAACATCGTAAGGCTTTATTGGACACCTCAACAGTGAAATAATTTTTCAAAGCGGTTCAGTAGTTTCGGATCCTATTCAATGCAAACAAACAATAAAACCTTCCTCTTTATAATATTAGAATAGATAGACTAGCTACATTAGAAAAAAATAAAAAGTAGGTATCACGACCTTCTCCATGGTCTAAACTATCTCTACACCAAATTTCATCGATATCGGATCAGCCATGTAGCCGTAAAAAAGTAATGAACAAACGTAGTGACTTTCTCATTAATAGATTTTATTCGTTATTTTTATCCGCTTTTTACAAATTCTTGAGTCACGAAGGCTGCTCTGGATCAAGAGGGACTAGGACCAAAATACCTTTTTTTTAAGTACTAGATCCATCACTATACAACGGAACTTCTCAGTGACTAACAATATATTGCCGTGGTTGGGCTCATTTTGTTCAGTCAGTTTGCAGTATCTACCAAATAAATAGAATAACCACAAAAAATATTATAATAGTACCAAGTTATATAACGCAGTCACGTACTATTTTCATTCTCGTATTCACCTAAATTCTAACACCTTTCGTGTACCACTGAAGGGAAAGGTGCTCCAACATCTGCAAATAATCCCTTCTTGAAGTGGCTGTGTCAAGAGCCCCTAAATCATTGGCTAAATGTTTCGGATATTATGTAAAAAGGCAAAGTTATTTAACGATGGAAGCTGCGTTGTGCAAGAGGCCAGATGCGTTTGAGCGCGTTTTCGGTACCATACATTCCTATAGGTAACTATTTATATAACTCCCAAGGGCTCACTGCCCATTTTAGTAGTGGGAATGTTTGGTATCGTCCCCACATAAAACTAAACTTACTTGCGTCACATAATTCGTGACAATAAATCAAGTAAGCAGTTACCTACCTACTATTAAGTAGATATAAGTATAATTTACATGTTCTTATACTTTCGCGAATTGAATGCATGGTCAACTAGAATTTAAACGGGTCTCATTCACCCACAAACTAATATCAAAATAAGTAAGTAGGTATATAATTTTGTCATACCAACAAATCCAGCTTCGAACATAACTAAAAAGAGTATTTTCTCGCAATTATCGGCTTTCGAATAAACAACGCCGAAAACGGTTCAGCCGTTTTGGAGTTATGACAACGAAACGCACCGACAAAGACCATAATAACATCCGCTATTAATTTTGGCGTCGGGGCTTACAAATAATAAAAGTAACTTTTGAATACCAATAAGTGCCTATAATTTTCTCGTGCATTGATCTACATTGTAGACTATACTGTAATTGCATTGCCGCAGAACCAGTTGTAAAGGAAATACATCCTGGCTAGTCCTGTCTGGCATAGGCAGGCCGGATCTAGGGCGGGCAAAGCGGGGTATCTGCCACTATTTCAGGCTCAGACTATTTCAGGGGGCGCCAAATTCACTTGTCAGCTTTTCACTTTCTAGATAAAAACCTGAATTAAAGAATTCTTATTCCCCGGTCAAAAAAGTCCCTGCAATATATATTTTTTTTAATAATTCATCTGGCTGGATATGAAGCAGGATGGCACAGCAAAAAGTGTTTCAATGACCAATGTTCAGTTGAATGATATATATAACTAGGTATCGACTATTAAGTTACGTCTGAATCCATGATTGCCGATTTGGTTGTGTGCCTGTGTGGTTGGACGTCACGCCGCGCCGTAAAGCGAGGATTCAAAACCATCTCCGCGCTAAAATTACACGTAGGTACCTAGTGTTATAGATACGGAAGCAGACAATCCGGTGCGAAGCTCCATTGTTCCGGATTTCTTGAGATAAATAAAAAACTGACTAGAATTATTTAAATTATTGGTCGAGCATCGAACACGGTGTTGTTGTAGCAAAGACCACAAGTTGCTGCTCGACCACCACACCGTCTCTAGCATAATATCAGCTGGCTTCAATACAATAATGACCTTGTGAATTATACGGCCATAGAACTCAAAAGCCCGGAATCGCAACACGGTGCCTTATGGCTACAAAAAGTCGGACGTACTCGTAACTGCGGGACGAGGGCGTGAGACAATACTGCGGGACTGCGGTACTTCCGAGCCCACAGGTAGGGAGGGGTACTGGCGAACACGGAAGTGATAGTAATAAATAAAAAATAAGTTCAAAAACTACAACTCATGGGGCCGATGTATTTTAACAAACAGTAGGAAAGGATCGTAAGCTTTAGGGCAAAGTGTCATTTGGCCACCTCGATGATATTTGAAAGGTGACTTTGATCGAGACTGAGCTATTGTTCAAAAAAAAGAAGCGGTTTTTAGAAGTTAAACTCCAAATTAAATCGATGACGCATCGCGATCGGTCCTACTTTTTGTAACTAGGAATCTAAATTACAAAAAAGTTGTTGTAATAAGTATCCTATGATATGAGTAGGAGAGGTACTTCTTATGATGATAAAATGTAGTCCGCCCAGACAAAGCCGTGGACAAATGCTAGTCTACACTATAATATTATAAAGAGGAAAACTTTGTTAGTTTGGTTGTAATTAAAAGGCTCCGAAACTACTGAACCGATTTGAAAAAATATTTCACTGTTGGGAAGCTATGCTATCCCCGGGCGACATAGGCTACCTTTTATCCCGTAAAAATTAATGGTGCCCGCGGGATAGTAGTTAACGCGGGTGCTTCAAGTTTACAATAAAAATAAAATACCAGTAATAAAGCTTAGTAATTAAACAACCCACTGAAAGAAGACAAAGGGCTGACGTGTGGTAACTTACCGACTCGACAGTCGACGGTACTTAGTTAAAATTGATTCGCTGTAATCGCTGTCTATCCTCGACAATAAAACTTTACGGAATCTTTCTACACGGGTCTTGATTATAGTTTATAACACTCAATCAGTAATGTTCCATACTTCTCACAGGTGGTCACAACAAAATTATCTACACTGCTAGATTGTTTTTAAATTTGTTTTATTAGAAAAGCTTTTGTTATACCTACGCGTATTCGGTATAAGTACTAATATTTGAAGTGAAGACGAAACACATTAAATTGTTGTTAGTTACTGAGTTCAGCTGCTGTTCTGTCGCCATAAAATGTCAACCAAATTTAACAACGAATTGCTGAATTTAGTGAAAATGTAGTAAGAATAGCAATTTTTTTTTTATATATTGAAAAACCAGCTCTATCTCTCAAACAGTCATAAACTCATGTGAAGTCGTGTATGGGAACAGAAGTCCATATTCAAAACACTTAAAATTGTTTTATCTCTATATTATTATCTGTAAAAAGTTGTACAGCAGTTTTTTCGGCGACTGTACCGGAAGTCGGCGCAGTTTATGCACGCACTATTGTATCAGTTTCCGGCGTTTTATCACCCTCTTCAAGGAGATTTTGCACTTCAAATGTCGCAAATATAGAAAGAACCAATAAATTTCATTCGGTGTATACGTATACCATTCATTCTATTTCACGGTATAGTTGCGTGGACACTTACAAATCCAGGTCTTCTTTTTTGGGGCAGCTACATAGAAGGAAGGCATCGATAAAATCTTGTTAGTAGTGGTAAGGCCTGGCTAGCTACCACTCTAAATCTAAATCACTATCGGGATGTTCCGGTAACGGTCCTTGAATAGAGGTGTTAAAGTAACGAAACAAAGCGTACCCGTGTGTATTCGTTACTTTAACAATGAGTACCCGTTACTTTCGTACTCCGTTACTCCCGTATGATACATCATAACATGCTATGATGCCTAGAGAGATGTATCGAATCGAGTCGCATTTCGTTCTTAGCATAGACTTTCAGTACTTTCAAGGACCTTGAAAGCCAGTTTCATTGTACGCTGAGCATATTTACCACATTCGACCACATGACCAGGTGAGATAGTCGTCCAATGCTAGTAATAAAAAAAAAAGCGAAAAAAGTTAAATAATTGTCACGCACGAAATTATCGCGTGCCGCAAAAAAAAATAAACACACGCCGGATATAAAATCATTAGCCTACAATAACCTGTTATTATCTACGTCCCATATTAAATCATAAAACACACAAGTCACTCGTTAGCCCTACAGATCGCGTGTGCTTTATTACGAAAGGCCAATTTCACGGTAGTAACCGAACATATTGGTTTTTCAATTAATAAACAATATTTGCTGTGTAATGGCTTCCGAAATGAATTAGCTGGGTGGCGCCATATTGAACCGGCATAGAAAACAGAAGCGCTATTCAATTTAAGTATGATTTTATTTGAAGATGGTTGTACAAATACATACATGGGTAATATTATAATATGTACTGTATTTTTAAAAACATAGGCAGTCGAATTGGTTGTCGATTCTTCTCGCTCAGTTAACTTTCATGAGAGATCTATCTAAATAACCATGTAATACTCGTACCTCGCTACAGAATCCCATTGCAAAATGTTTTAAATATCAATAAAATCTGCTTATCCTGTTGGGCGCAAACAGCCAGCATTTTTTTTTCTTTCTCCTCATTCGAGGATTTTGGCATCGCACTTCCAATGCATTTGGCAGAGTCAAGTTTAGACAGGAAGGTCCGTAGTTACTACGTAAGCCGGTCGTAGCGAGGAGCCGGTCTAATTCCTTGCCCAGATATGTTGAAGCGTAATAAGCAATCATATTATGGTAAAAGTTTAGACAGCCAACATTCCGAGCCAGTAAAAATAATTCTAGGATGAACAATATACATAGGTACTGAGCATTGTTACCTCCTTCGTGATAGTGGTCAAATGCTTGCTATAAAGAAATAAAAAAGTATTTTTTTTAGTTAAATAGCATGGTTCATAGTTCTGCCGTCGGTTTAATGTGCGACATACTGACAGTCCGTGATA
Organism: Hylaea fasciaria; assembly: GCA_905147375.1. Classification (NCBI taxonomy): domain Eukaryota; kingdom Metazoa; phylum Arthropoda; class Insecta; order Lepidoptera; family Geometridae; genus Hylaea; species Hylaea fasciaria. The sequence goes on along the minus strand of LR990211.1, from coordinate 6,823,706 downwards.
TATTATTACCTACATGTCCAGAAATTAGTAGGATGGGGTCAGCTCGCGTCGTGCCACGTGCTCAATGACTGGTTGAAATAGTAGTAATTATCAACGTCAATGGGTAATTACGCATTGTTTTGTAATCGTTTTATTTTGATTGTAAACAGCTGTCATTTTGATTTTAAATTTGGCTATTTATTATTACACTTAGATAGGTATCTAGAGTACCTACCTACTAAGGGTACCTACCTACTGCATTTATTTAGCCAGTGTCAAATACCTATTATTCTCACTTTCTATAAGATTTTCACAGGTGTTGACGAGTTCCAGTCAATCAAGTACCTACTTGGTTCAGACAGTCACGATACTCACGATTCAGTAAAGTGGTGGATGCTTTACGGAATCTTCCAGGGAGTTCAGTTCTGGGCCATTCATAATTAATTTGTTCTACGTGCGACAGAGTAGCTAGGTATATGCGCATTATTGCGCATGCGTGAGATGCGTGGACCATCAGTAAACTGGCAAAAAAATCTAACATCTATTCATTCCGTCCGCCGATAAGTAGTAGTGTGCTAACATTACTGTATTCCGGTTTGTTCTAGAGGAATATTAGGTATATGACAACATTGACAACGATTGCAGTGCCATGCCACCAAGATTTTGCAATGCAAAGCAAACTGCTCGGGGCAGGCGTATCGCTTGCCATCAGGGGGACGACCTGCACTAAGCCCCGGGAATCGTCCGACACAAAAAGCCAAAAGTCTGGAGAGTATGCATTATCCTCACTGAAGCACGACACAATTGTTTTCCATTTAGCTAGCTGTGTTAGCACCCATTGTTCTGCCGTTGTAAAACTTGTTAAATCTCCTTGAATCATAGGTCGGCACGCGGCTTTATGTAACACGGGTAGTGGTTACGGTTACTGCAATGGTCGTAAATCTGAATTTATGAATAAGGTTTTAAAAATCATAAGGAATGTCAAACCTTCTTGGTCATAAACACGACCAAGTTTGGGTAGTACGTACATCGATGCAACCAACACATCAAAAAGATAAAAAATGTTGATCGATGAGGTTTATCAAAAGGAGAAGTTTGCGGTTATTTAAAAATATAAAGCTGAGAACAAAAGAGATTATTTTAAAGAAAGAGCATCAATAACCAGTAAATTAAAACTATGTAGGTAGGTACCTACTTAAATAGCAGCTAACGAGGCAATTCTAATACAGCATCCAATGCCCTATATTGTGTGCTAAGATTGACATTGAAATTAACAAAACCGATCCACCAAACTGACCACTTATCACCTCAAACCGATAAGACTATTTTTAGATGTGACGACCATCTAAAAATAATTTCGCGCCAACTACTCAAACGGAAAAACAGCGCGAACAGTTTGTCATAAGCGAAACATGTGCATCCCCTTTCTTAAAGCCTCGAGACACCTGTATCCCTATACAAAAACAACAAAAAGCGTCCTTGGTTCCTTTATTTCATTGTCAAGAAGTTTGCGCGCCAAGTGTCTATCATAATCGGCGCACGAGGGCCGAGCCGAGCGCGGGAAAACGCGGAGCGTCAGTCGGGATCCGATAGAGCGCGCGCGCGCACGCAACCACGCGTTTTAATACTTGAGACTTTGAGGTTAGAATTGGCGCGTCGATTCCGCCAGGTGCTATCGCCCCTCCTGTTCTAACGCGCACACGGCCACATCTCCCCTCTCGCGTTACCTGACAACAGCTGTTTTCTCTCAGGAGATTAGTCAGATGTTTCTCGCGAACCAGTCGGCGCTCACCTGACGCGTAAGTTGGACATGGCCGCCGGGGGACGCACGCCGAAACAGAGGAGATTCGAGATGTCAGCTGGGATGGCCTCTTTGAGAAACGTTGTATCCAACACGCCGAGGAGACGACGAGGAAGTTGCAAGTGTTTATTCGGCGCTCCGGACAGGGACGAGACGAGACGACTGATGGCCGAGCAGTACGCTAGAGAAAGGAAGCGTTTTATCAGAAGGTTCAACTTTGATGTTGAGACAGAATGCGCGTACAAAGCTGCCAAATTAGATTCGCCAGTGAAGTTCTTCGATGAAGATAAGGAGAACTCGAGGAGTCCGGCGAGATCGGCTGCTGATGCGTTGGCGTGTGTGAGCAATACGGACCTGAGGATGCTAGGGTCTCCGTCGAGGAGGAGTAGCAGCAGTAACGCCAGTTCCCCGCGCACCCCGCGCACGCCCCGCACGCCTCGAGCCGCCCGCACCCCGCGCACCCCCCGCACCCCCGCGTCTAGGAGACAGCTGCAAATGACAGGTCAGTATCTATTACTCATTTTCTTTTACAGGAATTAGCACAGTCGAAGTAAGCTTTTCACAGTTAGAAGCCCTGCCACTAACTAGCTCTTGTCCAAATTCTTTGCCTACCACAATCAGTTAAGATAATTTGCAATTTAAAAAGAGCCCTGTGGTTTTCAATAAAGGTTTCTAAACAGTTTCCATTTCACCATCCATTTAAACCGTTGTTTCCGGTGATTTTCTCAAACCACTGCAGGCTGCGTTTGCATTCTATTTTTTGTACAGTCTATAATTCCGCATATCACGACATTCGGTTGCTATGCTACCATTTACAGAACGACAAACCCTTTACCTGCCATCGATGTGGCCCACGCATCGCCACCTTCGTTTAGTATTCCTGCACCGTCTTGCATAATGCCTTGAGTATACTGATCCAGAGGATCCAGACTTGTATTTTAATCTTTTAATTTCACGGGGTCACGCACGACTGCTTCGACTGCTTTATGTTCTTTTAATGTTATTTTTAGAACAGTCTTGCATGGCTTTGACACGTATTCATTATTCGGTTAAGCCTGTTAAAGATACTGGATAAAAACTGATAATTATTGGGCATAATAATGCTGAGGAGACTTTGCGTCTTCAATGTCATTGCAGTCATCACTATAATTATTATGCGCTCGCGTGTCTCACATAAATGTGACATGTTTTGTTCTATGTCTTTTTCTGTAAGTTTACGGGCGACACTCAAGGCATTTATTTACTACACTGATAAACGTGTCAAAGTATTACCACTACCTAATAATTCATTAGATATTAGATCTTGGATAGGTCTGCAAAGATTAACAATAGAATCACTTCATGATAATAGTTTCTAATATCTTTAACTTGTGACAAAGATAATATTCAAATTCATTAAAACAGTATATTCAAAGGAAAGTCATTTTAGTTTCTAAATTAATCTACAATTTAATATGAGTTAAGTAGTAGCATGCTTGCAAAGATTGAAATTCTCGATGCAAGACTTTTAAATTACAATTTTATATACATAAGTGCAACCATTGTGATACCTAACTAGAGCATGCTTATCGGAAAGCAAATTGACCAAATATTAATGTATACAAATATACATATTTTTATCATCGGCTATCGATAGGTGTCTAAAGCTCCTGAGCTACGTGATCCATCTTTGATTTAAACTTTGTATTCAATAATGAACATCTTTACAAATCTAGCGTCTTGTTGACTTAGCTATTAATTCTTAGAAAATCAAATAGGTACGGATATCAAACCAAGTATACTATTTCAATCAAATAACCAATTAAATTATAATGTACACTTTATATCAGCCTCCTCGTCATAAAATTTTACTGCATCTTATTATGACTATTGCATCATGTTAAAAATAGTACATTACGATACAAGCTGTCTAAGTAGTATATTAATACACGGCGGCGTGAAGTTAGCGCCCGAGCGAAGCGAGGGTGCTAACCACCGTGTATTTAATATACTTACTTGTGCAGCGAGTATCGTATACTATTTTATAGCACGTGCGACATAAACCCGCCATCCATTTAATTTATTTAAAAATAATCTTCTAATTAATGCAATGAAAAGATGTTCATTTGACTCTTAGTAATAAACACACAAATTTTAATGCGGGTAGGTTGGCATTCCACCAGTAGAGAACGGGAAAACACAATTTACACCTACCCGTATCACTTCTAGATTTGTTTTTTAGGTTATTAGCATTTTTGGATGCATATTTATTGTTCGTGGATTGCTTAATGTGATATTGTTTTAGATTTAATATTGTTCAGTTTGAATAATAGTCAAACAGGTTTCAACTAAAAAACAGTGAAAAAATATCAATAGTGTATGGCTTCATTTTGTAACCGAATCTTTATCGTAACGTGAATACCTACTTAATATAGGAATATGTGATTGATCTGGTTTGTGTATAAATGTATTCACTATGAGACTATATTATATAATATGGTGTATAATAATTGAAAGTGTGTGTATTCAGTGAAAATAGTTCATGTGTCGGTTACATTTTATGTAAACAACAAAAATAGCAACATTTCTAAATCAAGTAAGTATTCTTATGTTTCAATAATTATATAATCGTATTAGAAATTGAATAAAATGTACAGTGTACGGTTAATATCATTAACTTAGGTATAGCGTTTCCACGTAATATTGTCCGACGAAGACCAAAATGAAAACATGCAGAAATATGGCGCCAAAGACATTGGCGTTTCCGTGCCACACGTTATAGGTATCTTCTCTTGCTTACTATGAGTTTGTGAGTGGTGTAAAAATGTATGACTGATTAGCTTTGGTTCAGTAGGTACTACGCTCGCAACGATGGCTATATTCTTCAACGGTGTGAAGTTAGTGAACATCAGGCCGTTTAAAAATGTGCTACTTTGAACAGCGCAAAGCGTGACCTAAGTGCGGGTTTAGGTCGCATGGTGCTATAATAAACTATAAATCTTGTACAGCTAAAAGTTCTTCGACCTTTTCATCTCGAAAAAAGTTTACTATCTGATCAGAGATTCAAGTCATGGTGCTTCCTATCCTATGCTTTCATGGCTTTGGGTTCATCGGCCGTTTACGTCATCTATGGTCCACCAACATTACATTTTTTGTTTCACTTTACCAAAGATCCATTTACAAACTTAAATTTACTATTCTTTCACTCTCTCCATCACTAAACTCGACCTTATCCATAAATATTTAAGCGGTAGCAGACATTTCGTCAAGTGCATTGATAACTTTGTCCTCACTAATAACAAAGTAGAAATAAAAACATAGGTGTGTATTTAAAGATGGTGTATGAATCATTGGCTACCAACCATAATTAAGTTCCTGTCGATCGAATCGAGACAAAATTACAGATCGGGATAAGCTTCAACAATGTTGGGGATTTTTTGTTGTTTCAAGTTGGTAGCAATGGGATCCACATATCTTTAGAGTAATGACCTGTATGTATGTTAATTAACTGTTTCGTTTGATTTGTTGATTGATTGGATACACATACACGCGTGCATAGTTTACTGCTCCTTCCGCTTAGATTTTTTTACTGGTTTAATAAATGTGGTATTCTTGGGAAGCGTGTCTGTTTCATAGATCTCGCTTCAGACATTGTTGAATAAACTTTTACTTGGTTGTATTAGGTTTCCCTACGTCTACCTACAGCTATTTGAAAAAAAAATAAGTTTTATAAGTAGATACATAATAATCGTATTAGTTAGTGTACCTACTAACTATTATAGTATAGTTGTTTTTTATTATTTTTACAAAATCAGTTAAAGTATCAAAACCAAGAGAGCAAGCTATCTGTGATTAAATTATTATAGGGATATTATATATATACCTAAATAATATAGTGGCAATGTCCATCGCAATATACCTCCAAAATTTCGGGTCGAAGACCTCCGTGGAACTTTTTTTCTTACTCAGTAACGAGTCTACAAATCGTTCACCTGATGGAAAACCAAAAAATGTGACGTACCTAGTTGATTTTGTTTTTTTCTCACTAGGTTTTTTTAGATGTGATCCTTTGAATAATGTTATCCAACGATACACATATCAATGTAGATACAACTTCGTACTCTCTCCATTACTGCCCAGGGTGCTTCAGTGAAGCATCCAGCACTTTAGTGAATCGTGACGTAGACTTGACTGAACCCCTGACTGACTAATAGCCGAAATTAATATTGTATCTCCTATCCAAGATTGAAATCGATCTTGGATTGCTGCCTATCGTTCGATCGATTTCCAATCTGCGTGCCTTTATAAACCAATCCACGGATAGGTTATTGGCACGTATGACCCTAAAAATGGATTGTGATATCAATCCCAGATAGCAAAATTTGGATTGGATTGATTATTAATTTCGGCCGTAAGATTGTATCTACACTAGCTACATAAACGCATACTTTATACAAAGCCAAAATTTTAAAATGATATCTGCAAAGTTAATGAGGCATCATGCTTTTACAACCAATATATTTTAAAAAGATAATAATTTTTCGTACACCGTTTATAAGATGTATTGGGTCCTTCAGTCCGTTAATAAATCAGTCGTCGTAATTTTTTTTTGTTTTAGGACACAACATAAACATGGTATTGGAATTTTCAAACAAGATAAGAAAAACGTGAAATAAATTTTAGGTACAAACTGTGTTGGTACAGTTATATTTTAGATATTTAGATGAGCTATGGGGAACGTACATTTTTTTACCCTAGTAGTTCTTTGTTACTACTGGAAATGAGACCCTATTACTAATGCCGGGTTCCTATATTTAACGATCCGTCATTGGTAACAGTAACCATTCGTTTTCTACTTACTACTAACGGATCGTTACTAGGTGTTCCACAAGTTTTTTACGCCTCCTACCTGCGACGAGCATCCGTAGCTAGACCGCTTACCAATGGTCCTCCCTGCGTTTCGTTACTTCAAGAAACAAAAATATAGTAAATAGAAAAAAAAGTTTTTTTTTCAATAATACTGGCGTTATTATTTGAAATGTATACAGTTTAGTAATTATGTAATGAATTAATCGCTAAAAGTAACTTTCTTCAGTCATAAACTGAAATAATCTTATTTAATAATATTTTGATTTTCGGTGCAGAAGGACGGAACGAAACGTCAAATGGCGCATGCGTAAAGACATGCCCGCCCACAGACTAGGATGTGACACTTAATTTTCTTCCCATTGTCTTCCTGATTTTGTATGATATTGAGAAATTATTGAGCACGTTCGCGATCTTAAATTAATATGAATCTTAGACATGTGCCATTTACCGCCTATAACGTAGTACTCGTATCATGTGGAAACAATCTGCGTTTTGAAGGCCGACCTCGTCGACCGCAAAATGAAACTCGAAAACTCGGAGAGTGTAACCCCGACCCAACCGCGTCCGCGTCAACCTCTCTCGCCTAGACAAGAATACGAAGGGCGGAGAAGTCGTGCTTTATATCCAGGAGTGATTATAGGCATGCACCGAAGTTCGCGTGAGGAGCCGATCGAGGTGTAGTTAGCGCCTACGTGCTCCTGGTTCCAGCCGAGCACCTGGAGATGTTCGTCAACCCTTACTTCTGGCCTACAGGGTAGTCTACCACCGATGTAGGAAATGTAGTCGAAAGCAGTTTCCTGTTAGAAGCTCTGTAATGTCGTGAGCTTTATTATGATATTATGTATATTATTCTGTAAGGAATATAATATGGGATGGGCCATAGAATACATTTTATTTTACTAATGTTATTCGTAACTTGAAATAAAGAGTTATTATTATTATGAACCATATTTATTTTAATCCTTTAACTAAGTACCTGAATAGATATATAAAGACTACTATCTAAAGAATATACGAGGGTGAATCAAAAAGTTCTTAGAAGTGCATATATATGAAACCTTTTTGGATCAAGTTCGATATTCAAATTAAAGAGTGTCTATCACACTATATTTATGCAGACTGTCACTTGTTTTTGTCAGTTCGTTCGCATGTAATAAATTTTTTTGTGCAACGAGTTGCTAAAAAGTCAAAATTATGGATAAAAGTGAGTTACGTGCGGTGATAAAATATCTCAGTTTGAAAAAAATGTCTACGAAGGAAATTTTTTTGGACATTCAGCAGACATTAGGGGGTGATGCTGTACCCTATTCTACGGTTGCGTACTGGGTGGCTGAATTTAAAAGAGGTAGATCAAGCTGTAAAGATGACCCGCGTTCTGGGCGGCCTTCAACCTCCGTTACAGAAGAAAATGTCAAAAAGGTTGAGAATCTGGTTTTGGAAGACAGAAGAATGACTATAAAACATATAGCTGAGATCCTAAAGATATCTTTTGGTAGCGTTCAATCCATTTTAATTGATTCACTGGGGTTCAAAAAAGTGTCTGCAAGATGGGTGCCACGAATGTTAACCGACGAAAACAAAAAGCGACGTTTGGAAATTTCCAAGCGTAATCTCGAAATGTTCCAGCGTGATTCGGATAATTTTTGCCGTCGTCTTGTCACCATGGATGAAACGTGGGTCCACCATTTTGATCCTGAAACTAAAAGACAAAGCATGTCTTGGAAACGACCATCCTCTCCATCCATTAAGAAATTTCGAGTTGCTCCTACCGCTGGCAAAGTTATGGCCTCTGTGTTCTGGGATAGTGAAGGAATCCTTTTTATTGATTACATGCCAAAAGGCCAGACGATTACTGGACCCTATTATGCAAATTTAATCCCGAAAGTGCGTGAAGCGATTAAAGAAAAACGTCGTGGAAAACTGTCGTTGGGCGTGTTGTTCCTTCAAGATAACGCTCCTGCTCATCGATCGGAAGTTGCGCTCAACGCAATCCGCTGTGCTGGCTTCAATCTCCTTGACCACCCACCATATTCTCCGGACTTAGCCCCAAGTGATTTTCACTTATTTCCAAAATTAAAAGAGGAAATTCGTGGAACAAAATTTCACGATAATGACGCGGTTATAGCTGCCGTAGAGGACTTTTTCGAGAGTCAAGAAAATATTTTTTTTTCACAAGGAATAAGGAAGTTAGAAACGCGTTATTCTAAATGCATTGCATTGGAGGGAGATTATGTAGAAAAATAAAATATTATTATTTAAATCTTTGCATTTTTTAATATTGATTCCAAGAATTTTTTGATTCACCCTCGTATATATACATACACATTCGACATTATAGAAGTAATTTAAATATTGCAGCTGAAAATCGCCACACTGGCCGAGCTCGAGATACTTTACCCGCCGAATTCTGCCGGTAGCGAAACGAATAACGGATCGTTACCTTGACAGTTAACTGACGTTTAATTTTTTTATAGGAACACCTATTTCTACTCTCCCCATACAATATGCTAACGGAGCGTAGCTATTAACCCTCCCATCCGTTAGTAACTAACTGTTGGTAACTTCCCTTACGAAGCGTTTTTTATAGGAACAGTTTCAGCTTACGTCTGGTTAAAAAAGTAACTGTTCGTTACCAAAACGGATCGTTTTGTAGATATAGGAACCGGGCCTGTCGGTCCGTCTGCTGTCTATCTATCTGTCTGGCTGTCTTTCTGTCTGTCCGTCTGTCTCCAGGCTGTATCTCATCAATCGTGATAGTTAGACAGTTGAAATTTTCACAGATGATGTAGTATTTCTGTTGCCGCTATTACAACAAGTATACTAAAAACAATAAAATAAATATTTAAGGGGGCCCATACAATAAACGTGATTTTTTGTAGTTTTTATAGATAATGATATAGAAGCTCTCGTGCGCGAGTCGGACTCGCTCTTGACCGGTTTTTAACAGTAGATACAGCTAATTGACACGTTGTCGCTAGACCAAATACAAACATCTCCAGACATACCTACAAACATCTCCAAACCTTCTAGATACTTGATACCGATTCGGTGGCCACATTACACGGAAGTCTACGGGTCACCACAAAGTAGTAGGAAGACATTTTAGTTCTGGTCCTGACAAACGATTTGTTGTCACATCCCCACCTTAGGAAAACGAAAGAGATAGCAATGAAATTATTGGTGTATTCCAAAAAATGAATCCTATCATCAATAAAAATTACGTAAGAAATAGAAAATTCAACATTTTCGTAACTCAACAACCATTGGAGGCTCCGAATAGTCTGACCAACACTTGTTGACCTAAAAATGTCGCCGATAAGGTAAGATTGAAAGCTTTTCCAATACAGAATATAATATCAGTTTACTCAAATATTGACTTACGATAAAATTGTAGGTTATTCCTCGCATGACGTGGACAAATAAACATTTAAGGTATTATAGATATTTGCTAGGGAGTGTTCAGCACTCGACCTTATTTTGCCTTGCTGAATGTAGGTGTGGTCTTTCGTGACCGTGGTTTGTCTGATAAAGTTAAGTTAGCTAGCAACAGGGGATTTTCTAGACCTATCTTCTTTCTTTCCTCCACGTCTAAAATGTAATCTTAATACTCGCCTTATGCCAACGTTGGACAATTCTCCCTTATTACCTACCATTTGCCCCGGGGTAGATGTAATATCAGTTATCTGTTACCCAACCGCACACACCTGTTCCAACATGTTGCTCTCGTGACTCATGCGCAGAATTACACATAGGTATCTACTTTCGGCCCATTAGGTCATCATTTAAATGAGGTGCGCCTTTCGGTCCCTAAATTTGAATTTGTTTCCATATTTGGTGCTGTTTTGGGAGTCTATTGTTTTGTATCCTTTTCCTATAATTTTTAAGCGTTGGTGACGCAACGCAGTGCTATACTGTTTGTTTGTCGAAAGTGGTTCCTCCGACCCTTTGTGGTCAGGGTTTGTGAAGTCGCCTGAGAGCCTCTGACGTGTATGCTGTATCAAGTTACTTACCGATTTTCCTAATAAAATAATAGATGAATAGAGTGTAAAAAATAAGACAACGTTTAGTTTGTCGCATCAAGTAGTGTCACTGCCATTTACGGTTTTCAGAGTTTGACAAGCCACATGAGTAGATACACCTATAGCCTTTAACGTGGCCGCTACCAAACTAAGCACTTGGCACCATAAAAAAATGATAATCTGACGTTACCGTCTACCTATCTGTACCAAATTCCTCACCAAAAGGAAGCCAACATGCTATAGAGCTGGCGGACAGACAAAAACTCCTACATTAGAACTTGTGAGAAAAATACACGATTGAAACAATAGAACAATATAAGGAAGTCTGGTCCGGGTTAGATAGGTTGTAGGCCTTCGTACACTCAAGTGTTAACTCGATCACAGAATACATAATAGTGCAAGATACCTCGATGAAACTTTTCTATCGAGTTCTATACACATTGCTATGCTATTTTAAAACTGTTAGAATGTCTATTTTAGGGCTACAGCCGGATCGACTGATTCGGAGTATTTTCAGTTTCAGACGTTTACACACCGATATAGATTTGTTAAAAGACAAAATTTTTTCTTTTAATTTTTCTTAGCAGTGGCTTCTAGCCTTGCTTGATATCCAATGTGCCATTTTTTTCTGAGTAACACACTCCCGTAGACTTATTACGTACTTGCAATTGCTCGACTAAAATTTGTATGTGTGCGCTAAGCCTAAGCTGTATTCCTTTCGATGGATGCTCGTGGTTGGTTGATGCTAACTGAATGGGTATCGGTGCAATGCCCTAACTTTAGCACATAATTTTTACGATTCTTAAAATAGAACTTATAATATGTAAGCTCCATCATCGATTGTGAATCGAATGAAACCATAAAAGAGGTTACTCTATTCTTATGGCCCCAAATCCCAACTAAAACAACTCTAAACTGCTCCCAATTTTGGTTTAAATCAAGATTTAACTAACTAGAAAAGATGCTCTTACCGTCTCCAATTCCAATAGTTACTTTTTCAATCAAAACTGAATTCTTCCTTCACCCAGATAACTATTTCCAAAAGGCTACCAAAAGAACCGTTGAATTCAAAAATCCCTTAGCAACAGTACTGTACTAGTAATAAGAATAATCTTAATTCAAATTCCACGTGCCCTCATCCGGAACCGAACCCGGGAGCCGTGACGGCCAGCCCTCCGCACTCAACCACCGTGCCTCCGCCGTGCCCTATGAGACCATCGCCGTGTGATTTTTTACTGACACCATTTACTTTGTGGATAATAAAACCTGGCTTATTACTCAACTTTAGCTTACCAAAATTTGTCAAGTTACATTTAAAATGCGTTTACCATTACTAAATACACGTTTACCATTCAATATAGTATGCATAAAAACTACAAGAACAACCACGCTGCCTAAAAAAGAAGGAAATAGAATAAAACAGAACAAAAACGACTCTTAAAATACGTTCAAAGCTTACCAAGCAGAATCAGTCAAATCTGAATCAGTACAGTACAATATTAGAATGAATCTAATTTAGAACCAACTGCCCGCATGGTGAACGACTTTTATGTAATATCCCTTCTTGTATTACTTATGTGCATCTACATTCTTACGTTCCGATGTGTATGTTGACCTCCTTATTATTGAATATATTAGATACAAACATTAACACATGCACCTACGAGTATCTCATTTTGGAAACGAAGCTTGCCCCAGCTGTGGGAGAGAAAGGAACAAGCTGATGATGAATATGAATTCAATGTTTTCCTTAACCTGAACGGTGACAGTCTTTCTCGGTCTACCTCTTCCTCTCTTCCCTTTCATCTTCCATTTTGAGATGGTTTTTAAATCAGTCATATTGTGTAAGGAGGTTAATCGTCTGTAGATAAATTTGTACCCCAAAGACACCAGTTTCGACACTCACCCAGCAAGCCAGCATCATTGACTTTCATAACATACGTACCGATTTCCATCAAACCTCGGCTCGGAACCAATTAGAGCTTACTCGCACTAATCAGAATATCGATGCTAGTGCTGTTGTATCGATTATGTTCTAGTTAGCCGCAGTATTTTTATCGATAGCCGTGCCAATGATGTCGATGGCTTTTGCGGTTGCGTTGAATATAATGGATGTCGCTAAACTAGAAGCAACTATCGGTGGATTGAAATGATACATTTTACAAGGGTTGTCAACCGCATTATAATTACAGAGTAGTTATCAAACAGGTGTAGTCACTTATTATATTATAATCTCGGTGACGGATCGGAAGCAGTCACTCCCTGTTACTATAAATTTATAGCAGCAACCCTGAGCTTGATAAACTGTGATACCTGAAACTGACACTACCTCATTTGACAAACAAACATAAACTCTTACTACGTTTACTATAAAAGCTAAACTTTTCCTCTTATCAAGATGCCCACCAGTTCTGAAAGGTTCAACGGACGCGCACGCCGTGATAACGTGGCTTCTTTGTTCGAGGCCTTATCGGCAGGCACACGCCAACGCAACACCATGTATAGTGTGCTGCAGCACCATGTATACATGTATACCATGTATACAGTAACACGTGTATTTGTACAGGTTTACGGCAATTATGGTACGATGACCTGATATTGGGTCTATTCTGGGATTAGTAGCTAGTCGGTTCTGTGTTGCATTTAAATCTGTTTCACGTTCGGAGTTTTCAGTACAAACACTGTTGGATTTTAGGAGTCAGTGATTATAAATCTTTGTAGGCACAAATTTATCAATGATCTGCATTCTGAAGGTTTATTATTCTGTAATGTAATTTAAGTCAATCATTTTCGATGCTAAGATCCATCCATTCGCTGCCTACGTTTTTCATCTACCTTCCATTACTATCATCAGTACAACGTGTTGGATATACTGCTAAAGGAACTTAAAAACCTTCAAGTTCAACACAAATTTACGACGGAAACTTGAACTTGCAATTATTATGACCGACACATCCATTCATGAGAAGCATTTAAAAATATTGATTGCCGATATCAATCCTTGCTCTGATCCTGACAACACTGCAAAAACCAAGAAAACAATAAGAAAGCGTTGACCTCCTAGCTGTTAAGAAAGCCTTTTACATTAATATGTACCTACCTACCTAAGTACTTTATAAATGTTCTGTGCCGTGGTACCTAATCTTTCAATCTCCATTTGTAATGCCTGGAACTAATTTTACAAGCGAAACAAAATGTGGAAAGGAGGGTAAAGAATTTCTTGATTATAGGGTGTCTAGTGCGTTCTTCTTATCTTGATGGTGGATTGGTTTGGTATATTATATTACATTATTTTATTTAACTATCTGTATTAGTATTTAGTGTGTCAGTATGGACATTTGTTGAGGTTAAAATCAAACCAGTTTTGGCTCAGTTTCAAATTTAAATCAAAGAACGATTGCACAAAAACTGTATTTCTTACATTTTTAATAGTTCACATTCCTGTGTCAGTGGTCACATAGGTGTCAAAAACTTGTAAATCTCAAAACGCAGTAGGTTTTTAATAAGCACCCCCGTATTACCTCAACCATAATGAGTATACTCGTAGAATCGACTTCCCTCAATTATCAGAACGCTGTAACCTCATTCTTAAAGGAAAGTCAGAAATTGCACTCGCATGAATCACTATAAAGAGAATACGTAAGTTTCTGCGCTCAATTCTTGGACACGTTGGAATAAACAGATAGCAGCAAAGTTTGGACACAGATTACGGTGCAGTTAATACGCTTTTGTTTACTAACACACGCGTTTATTCCGTTTATGTGTAGGTCCCGTTAGCCACGGCCCACGAGCAGCGCTCCTATATAAACAGTAGGGAAACTCTTTAGATTTCACACAGAAAGCTTCACGCATACAATCAACATATTATTATGTTTTAATGTGCAACAGAAAAAAATAATCAATTTGTAAATCAAAAAGAAACAACGTCGTTTTTTAACCAGTTGTATGTTTTGCCAAAGATCTGGCTTGACAACAATTTAAAGTGTATTGGGCCTGGTAATGAGACATTCGAGGACTTTATAAAAGCCTCATTATCTGAGAATGAAGGTGATGTCAACTGTTAAGATCCTACAGCTTGGATGCAGATAAAGACTCTCTCAGACGGACAGGAGGAAGGATGGGACGTACCATAATCCAACACGCTAATACAGTGCTGGTTTTAATTAGATGCCACGTGTTTGAACAACATAACTGATTATTTTATCTCTATTCCAATCAAAGTAATCGTTATGTCGATACAAAAAAGAAGTAATGAGTAGGAATCTTTATTATTCATGTAAATTTAATGCAATGTCAAAAATAATCTGTAACTCACGCACGTATTATCACATGTGGGTAAAATTGCTCGTTGTATCCCTACTATATCTTATCTATATCACGGGTGAACAACCGAGATGAAACTATAAAATTGTAAAAATCGTGACGTGATGCCGCAGGATTGCTCTAAGATTATATCGGTATAGTTTACCTACATAATACCTACGTGATAGCGGTGTGTTCCCATAGACATGGATTGAGTCCAAGTTTAAATTTATTTCCTACAACTCCGTTCGTGAAGATGGCGTTCTAAGTCGGTTTTCTAATTCCAAAGTCAGTCATTCACCTGTCATTCCCATAAAATATACACAAGCCAGCGCAATATCTCTAACAATAAAATTAAGCTAAAAACATAAAAGTCAACATAAATCAACTGGTTTATTTTTCTGTGTTGTTTTCACTCAGATTATCTGATCCGATATTTCAAGCTCTTGTATAATATATACCTAGTTAAAATATCTAAAAATGTATGAATTACACAAGTTTGAGAAAAATATATACATAGGTTAAATATATACATATTTCATATACATAGGCACCTTATCAGAAACGTCACTTTTTCGGTTTCCCGCCGAAACCCAATTTCCTTTTACTTACTGCGAGTATTATTACGAAAGGAGTTCGATGTTTAAAATTGCGTGTGAAATATTCCATTCTCATGGTTCGTTCCATTGATCGATGATAAAAGATAAAATCATTCGATCAATCAGCATCTTGTGGTACCTATGTGAGTGTGTGATGAAAGCTTTCAATAAATTTTATTATGTATCGAATTGGAAGCTATCACTATTAATAATCATGGATGGAAGGGCCTAACCCCAGACACGTATTATAATCATTAATAGATAATAATCGTTCAATATAGAGGAGCTGAGGATCCCTTGCGATACTTAGTTGTATATACATAATATAAATATATAATAATATAATCCATATATAATTTTAATTGAGAAAATAACTGTTTGTTTGTTTATCATCTTTTCACGGCTAAATAGCAGAACCGATCTCGATGAAATTTAGTAAATATCAATATTATACTTATATTGGACTTTGGAAGATGATATAAGATACTTTGTATCGCGATATATTATATAAAAGTCGCGCTGACGAAGCCGCGGGTATCAACTAGTATCTATTATTTATAGGTATCTCTTTTAGAAGAGACAAAGTAGGTAGGATATTTTTAGCTGATTGTCATTAATTTAATCAGTAGGAAGCATCAAAGTAACCATTATTTCCAATCACTGCCCCAGACACGATTCTAAGAAAGAATACAATGTCGATCGTAAAGTATTTGCATTGTACAGTGCAAGGCTTTGAATTAGGTTCGAGGAATCAATAATTGAAGTTAAGGCGCTAATATAGGAGCGATTCCTGTATTTTAGAAGATGAAAGTTACCTGGCCGGGCCGCGCGCCACGCTGGCTCCGCGCTCACGGCAAGTCGAAAACGCTAGCTAATTCATAATATTATACTCTTACTAACGGCATCACGTGGCCTTAGCACAGATTACTAGATAGTTACTACGTAGGCTTTAGTCTGAAGCATTCAATTATTTCTACACTGTAATGACATGTCAGATTGGCCGAGCGGTCTGAGATGCTACGTTCCGTTCCTAAAGACGTAGTTTCGAAGTTTCGAAACCTGCTGCCGGGAAACTTTTTGTGTATGATTTTTGTTTTGGTGTATGTATATAAGTAGTTTGTTACAATGAAAAATAAACACAATCTGTAGTAGGTAAATAATGTATTTAAATGTTTTATCTTTGTTGGCGTACGCACCAAGCACCAACATTACCGCCAGAATTACATAAATGATTACCTCCTTGACTATAATCCTATCAAATTTAGAATGCCACACGAATTATTGGAGTCACACCTAAATAAGTTGTATTAAATTTAT
Source organism: Hylaea fasciaria (assembly GCA_905147375.1). NCBI lineage: Eukaryota > Metazoa > Arthropoda > Insecta > Lepidoptera > Geometridae > Hylaea > Hylaea fasciaria. The sequence goes on along the minus strand of LR990211.1, from coordinate 6,806,841 downwards.
TTAGTGTTGGTCCTTTCTGGTATGCACGTTTGTCAAGTCCATTTGATACATCCTCTTTAGTCCACTTCCATAATTTTCTTTTTGATATATATTTTGACAATGACAATGACGGAGTAAAAGATTTGTGCATTTAGCCAGTGTCAGGCATCCGTACTAAGATCATATAAATGCGAAACTGTGTGTGTGTGTTTGTTGGTTTTTTTTTAGTTTTTGCCATCCTTTCACGTCTAAACAGCTGAATCAATCTTGACCAAGATTGGACCTATGAGATGGGTATAGGCTATTTTTCGTCAGAAAAAATAGGGATCTTAGAATCCAAATAAATAGGAGTTGAAAATTTATATGGGCAATTCATAATTTCTCAAGTAGGTGATCTGACACTTCATTATTTTAGGCTCTTGATAAAATATAAAGGTTAAGACTAAGGATAGGGCAAAGGAAAGGGACAGGGACAGGGATAGAGATACAAAGACTTCAATATTTATTTTCTAAACAGTTGCTTTTTCATATACGGATGAAGTCGCGCGTAAAAGCTAGTTTCAGTAAAGTTTACTGAATCGTGGCTATGACTGTAAATTTACTTTACCACGAGGTTGTGAAAATATGGAATACTAGCTGTTACCCGCGACTTCGTCTGCATTTAAATCGAATCCAGCTAGTAAGAACACAATATGCGTGAACTTTGTATGCTATTGTAAATCAATCGGGCACGTCACGTCTCTGTCAATATCTCTAAAACATCTCTATCTTCCTATTTCCTCATCGCTTTTTTCCCCAACTCCCAATATCTCATCTCCCATCCCTCATCCATCTCCGATCTCCTATCTCCTCATCTCTCCAGCTGCTGCTCTCCATCTCCCCATCTCCCCAGGTCCTCATCTTTCCTTCTCCCATATACCTACCAAATTTCATTTTCATTTTTGTTGTCTCTCTATACCTAATTTCATCGAAATCGGTTCAGCCGTTTAGCCATAAAAAGTAACAAACAAACAAACATACAAATAAACGGCCAAACACAGAAACAGAGTTACTTTCGAATTTACATTATAATATTTGACATTGACTAAATGCACAAATCGTGCGAAGCAAAAACATTGAAAAAACTGGCTCACAGCTGAGCAGAAAGATTACTGGAAGTGTGCTAAAAATAAAACGTCAGAATATGCATCCGCCAGATCCGCCATTATGGAAAACGGAAGTTCACTACATCTTCATTTTAATATACAATCATAATCTGCTCCTTTGATTAACTCCAAACTATCATAAGAAATCCCAGTTTTATTTAAGTGAACAATCTAAAAACGCGTTTTTGCTGCTAATTTCAGTTACAGGTGGTGCAAGAATAGTCATATTAGCCATTATTCTTTACACACAATGGAGAATAAATACAAAGTATTATAGGTTATAATAAAAGTTTAGTAATCGTCGAAGGAAGTCATTTACGGCAACTAAGTAAATAAACCAGTTGTATACCATGTAGAGATTCTGTTTGCTTTATTTTTTTGGAGAACAGACAGTAAACTCGACGAAAAAATTTTGAGGAACAGCGACATACGTCCTCACTCTGAAACGCCGTAGCGGGTACTGAGCCGCCTAGTACGCGCTCAAACTGATCATATTCTCGTCGTTTTTATTAATTTAGAAGAACGGAATCGATTCAGTTCATTGGAAAATTCAAATTTCATTGGAAAATAAAATTGCCTTTTTTATGGTTCCAAAAAATATGATAGTTGTCGCTGAAAATGTTGAGCATTATGTGACGAAAGATTTTTTTCGGGTCCTTACTCGTGAATTTTTTTCTCAAGATACTAGACAACTTTAGTCCAATATTATTGATTTATTAGCTAACTGAAACACTTGGCTATACACTGTATTTTTTCTGGCTTATAAATATTTGTAATTACAGCTTAACTTTTTGACAAAAAACCGCCCATTTTACGGAAGCTCGCTGCCTACAGGTCCTTAAGGTGCGAATACACGACGCACGTGTATCAAGGCAGGCGCTATTTTAGAAAATCTCTAAAAAAACAGTATATACAAAAGTATCTTCTATTAAATTTATTTAAGTAGGTACATTATTGTTTTATATTTAGTCTGGTCTAATGGTGTGAATATGATTCGAATTCAGAATAGATTTTCTAAATATCAATGCTATTCTAAAATGTAGCCGTCATTACAGAGCTTCACTATTTTTAAAAATTACTAGGTATACTACATTTAAAAAGTTGAGTACAATTCTAAATAAAAATTACCTAGGTACTCGTACTTACATAATGTGACGGAATCTAAGATCTATATACAGCGTTTAACGCAAAAAAAAAGGTATCAAATATATACGATATACTTACTACGCTAAAAAAGGAACAATATTGCGATACGAAACCAAAATACCGTGTATCTTAAAAATTATTACTGACAGTGATTTATGGGCAAACGCCATCTATGGCTACCAAATTACCATAATATTGTTCATTGAAGTATTTTATCACGTCAAATAATGCCTGAAAGTAAACGACCATTTCACTCTTTTTTTCTACATGATTTATACAACAATTATGTCTATGTTGTAACAAGTGCTTATTTTTATGGACCATTATGATGTTTATACATTTATATATTCTACTGCCAACTAAAAAAACTTCTTTGTAAATCCTTAACTTAGCAGTAACCCGAAAAAAAAAACAATAAACCATTTTTTTTCAATTACCTATAAATATTAAACGTGATCAAATTTATATAAAAAAAAAACTAAGTATATACTTAATACGTGATACTATTAAACCCTTATTTTCTAAATATGTACATCTCTTTTCTTCAATGCACAAACAAATATTCAAACAAAAAAACTATCAATCCTCATCTCAAGTTTAATTAAATGTGTGTAAAAACAACAAAAGATCTAACTCCAGCGAGATACGAGTCGCGAAAGGACCGGTCCGGGCCAGCCCGGTGTCTGACACGAGAAAAAATAAAATAAAAAACTAACGCGGACGTATTTATTGAGCTGGGTCCGTGGCTACCTGGCTTACGCATGGAGACTTTGTAGGCTGCCGGTGGTTGCACACTGGCTGCGAGACGGCGACTCCCATAGCGTTTCAAATTATTACTGACATTGTTGACTTTTTTCTATACAATATCTAATAGGCTATTGATTCCAAAACTTTTCCGAAAGGAAAATTTATTTAATTTTTTCGCAGTTTGTTTTTACATGACGTAAATAAAATGATGTTGTTTACCATTAAAAATCATCTAATTAGCGCCTAAATTAAATAGTATCATATTTATGATTATATCTACATAATTCTGTGATTAACAAGCTCAGGCAATTGATTTGTAGGCATCATTATCGTCCCACTCAGTGTGTAGGCGTCTTTATCCTCGTAAGTTTTTATGGTTTCGTTCAACAATGGTACGAGGTGGTGTACCACTGTTTTTCGTTTATGGTGTTCTCCGGATTTACATAAAAGAAATGATTTAACGCGACTGTTAGTGGGTTCTGTCAAAAAACCAAGTATTTTAAGATTTGGAGAAGATATTTTTACGACTCCCATCACAGTCATAATATACAAAAAGTACCCCCGTAGTCTCAAAGAAAGCCTGCGTCTGACTGATGAGATGAATAATTATTATTGCTGATAAGATTTTGCGCCTGATTATGTATTTACAAAAAAAACTAATCTATAAAATGGTTATGAAGCAATAGAATCCAATAGAAAATACTACTTACTCAAAATAAACTTTGAAATGTATTCATTGTCTTCCCTACGATACATTTTTGTTTAGCAACCAACAAAAATATTTCGAATAAGTAGCCTACATCGTAACCATATTTCTCGATCCAATGTTTAAACGGATCAAATAATATTTCTTCAATGTTCAAACACACTTCTGTTACACCGACAAAGTTTAAGATTTCGATGCGCGTATCCAATTTCTATATTACCGTGAGAAGTAACGGGACAGTGCTTTCTACTGTGACAATGCGTTTCCTCCTTTAATAATATTATTTATTTTATCAGGCTTGATTTAATTATTCGAACATGTAGACTTGGTTTAACCATCTTGACTTAGGATACAACCTTGATGCATCTTGATGCTGCCAAATCAAATAAATAAATGGAATCATAACTGTAACTTGTATTATAAAAGTCACATTTTTCCAAACTAGTTAGCCTAGTGTATGTGTATATTATTATAATCTACATACATACATACAGTTATAGTAGTACCCAACTGATATGGCTTACCGATGTACCTGCGCAGAAGATGAATTTTCGAAGCGCGGGAAATGCTATTGACCGCTATTGGTCAGCAGCCGCCGCCATCTTAGCGAGCTTAGAGTGAGATGGAACTAACAGCTGCAGTGTATTATGAACCTTATAATAGTGAGCTTAGGTTGATTGTAAGTTTTAAGCATTCTTTCGTTAATCTTCGGACCATACTTTATTTTCTGCGCGAACGAAGATTCACGACGCGCCTTATAAGTTGGGTACTAGTATATACACCTTTCTCCCGTTGTGGTAGGCAGAGACTACATATTTCCACATGTTACGATCATGACACACCTCTTTCGCTTCTTCTACTTTCATGACTTGCTTCATACATGCTCTCCGGTTATGGGTACTCTTGACTTGATCTTTCCTTAAGACGCCCTCGATTTGATCGTGGTACGTCCGTCTACGTCGACCACTACCGGCTGGTCCATTCACACTAGATCCATAAATCTGTTTCGTAAATCTACTTTCATCCATCCTCTCTAGATGTCCAAACCATCTAAGCATTCTAAGCATTCAAGCATTATAATCTATTGTTAAAAAAATAATATTAACATGTTGTTTTCTTTTTTTTCAGATTACTGGACTTTACGAAAGCACGCGGACGCGGCTACGAGCGACAAAGAAAACTAGAAACACAAATATCTACCTAAATCTTAGGAATAACAGCTTAGTTCATAGTTAGCTATCTATCAATTTGTAAGTATAGAAAAGTATTTTATAAATTATTGAAATTATAAGTATTTAATTTCGGGTGTCTCGTGTTTTCAGTGAGACTTAAATTTCTCTTTGGCATTGAATTTCTCATTTTTAGAGGCTAAAATGATTTTGATGATGTGTAATATTGTTTGGTAATGTTAATGGTGGATTCCAAAGGAATCCGTTTTATATTTTAGATTCTTCATAAATCAATGTAGTATCTTCAACAAATGTGTATGTAGATATTACCTACGTAGGTACACAACATAAATATAATAATAAAAATAAAAATAAACCATAAAAGCAGTTCCCAACAAACTTCAAAAAGTTAGAAGTAAAGGTTCCACTACATGATTATTTTCAATCTCATCTCTCGTATAACTTTTGCATTGCATTGCATTTATTACCTCAAAACGCAAAGATTGTGACTATATGACATAACTTTTAGGTACCTATCAAAAATGTGAAACAAGCATCATGTGGCAGCACCTTTACAAATCTTAATGTTTTAGCAGTGTATCAGTGTCTCGTTTAACAAAAAATGAATAGCATAGACGCTTTTTAATTATAATTTTTAATAATTAACAATCTTCACTGATGTAGAATCTAGTCTGTGATCTCTGCAATATGTTTTTACTTCGCTTTACTGAGCAAAGTTCGCTTCCTATTAATCTGTCCCTTAGATTTTAAGTGTTTTTTTAACAATAATACCTACTAAATGGCTATGGTAAATGGCTGGTTTCCATGGCGTTTTAAAGTGGTCGAATGGTGTGGTGCGAATCGACCCATTCATTACCTACTCATTTTGCATCAGTATCGACTAAAGTTTCATAAGCATCTTGTGGATATGAGAAAAGACCTCATCCACAGACTAAAAATGTTTTGCGACGTGAGACTTTTGTTGCGGAAAAATATTTTGATGTTACTTTGTGTCTCATCGGCGCTAACAATTTTATTTTATTGAGCAAAAACTAAAACATATACCTACTTACATTTATATATACTATAATGGTGTATTAATATATAGCAGAAAGCTTTCACTACATTAAAACGCTCATGAAAACATTGAAAACCTTTAGAACAACATATTAGCTATAAGTAAGTAAATGAAGTTAGTCTCGAAAATATTTTAGATTTTAGTTTTAACAAATGTGCTGCGATTTGTAATCGCCACCTGTTTTAATAAAACATCATCATTACCTATGATGTAGGTACCTATTTGCGAACTAAACCCTATATTATTAGAAACATAAATCATTTATTATAATTAATACATCTTTGATGATTAATCTAAGTTATACATACACCCACCAATATACATCTTGGGATTAGTAGAATATAAAAATCTATAATAAAGATTACGTTTGTATGACATAATACGCTTTGTAAAAAGGTTTTATTTAAGTAAATTAATAAATATTATTATCGAAATGGATTCTTATTTTTGTTTTGTTCCTACTAGATCTATACACCATCATCGATAGGATAAATATTTATCTTGATGCGCACCATATAAACTCCATCATTTATTTTATTTCATACTTTTTAGTTATGAAATGAGTTATAATGCAGGATATAGGTGCTAACTCGATTATAATACTTATTTTATTTTTAATATAATTAGCTTTTTATTTTTTATATATTTTACCCTATGTGCCTCTCACAAGTGATACGAGTGATATGATGCCTCACATGTTCAAATTCCATCACAAGTAGGTATAAGGCTGTAGTGCATGCAAAAACGAAAACCCCCTCTATTATTCCGGGTAACACTATAATAAAAAAAATACTCCCACAACTGAGACGAATCTAATGGCACCTCAAGCCAAGTGGTTTAGGCTCTAGAGTGGCACAAAGAATTAGATACACACATAGGTACATACATACATGCGCTCGAAAAACATAACCCTCCTTCGACACTCGGGTAAAACCCGGTTTTCTTTATATCCCGGTACGGTATTCATCTCTACTCGTAATGTGAGAACTCAAAAAATGGATTCGATAATTTGGAGCTAATGCCATTGCCTCGAAGAGATGCCACACACAAAATAAATCACTTCCTGAAACCATGGACTCCAAATTTAAGTCCATCTCCCACGCTATATTGGCCCAATAACATTACTGACATTCCAGGAATTGCTTACATGCCGCGGGTTCCGTGGGTAGATTTTGTAAGAAATATTTTTTTAAAGCGGTAGAGAGCATTATCTATTTTATTAGCCCCTTTGTTTACCTAAGTTCAGAGGGTAAGGCTGCCCCAGACTGCCATAAATAGTCCATGAGAGCCATTTTAGTCCTAGGCTTAGTTGTTAGCACTTTCGACCACATCGACACTATAAGAATAAGGTTATTATTTTTCTTATTATTTTTTTACGCTCGCATATTATAAAAAAATTGCCTCTAAAGTCCCTTTCTCAATTCAATCTCCAATTCTACGATAAAAAATACTTCTTGTGTAAAATTAAGTTGAAAGTTAGATGTGTACCTTCTTTACAGGGTGACTGTAGACCTCTATTATTATGAAGTTAAATTACTGGAACCCTAAAAAGATTAAAAAAGTGTTACGAGGAAGAAGTGAGTCACAATATGAGTAAGTAAGTGCATTCCCGGTGAGTCACGCAGCTTCCAGCACTTGGGGTAGCTGGAATTTCGACTACGGGAAGCGTTGATTTTGGTAAAGATTGATAGACGCTTTTTGCTCCCTTTATTATTATTTTTTAAAGTGTGGGAACCTTTTTATAATCACTGTGCCTTTAATTTTATTGGTCTTATTCGACTCAATGTTGGGCATCAGCCTTCTCCTTACATCATCACTTATGTATAATCATATTTTTAATCAATTTTGTAATTAGTACTGAGTAATTAGGCGAGCATATCTTTTACTTGATGGTGAGAGTTTTCCTGCCCATATAACCAATTACCTAACAGTTGCAGTATCAGTTAAAGTTAGTGTTTGCTCAGTTTATGTTGTTGAATGCTAAGCTATACCTATATGACTGGACTAAGAAGAAAATCTAAGAAAATGCACAATAATATAAAATAAAGATCAGGATAAATAAAGAAAAGACGAATATAACAAACAGGTAAAGTTAGATAAAGATAAGGAAAGAAAAGAAATAAAGAAATACTAATGTAAGAAAGAGTTGGGCAAAGTCAAAATATAACATAGCTTTTTAATCATCAGGAGATAATTATAGCCAAGTGGCGACATCTCTACTTAAATTAGTCAACTTGTATGTATACAACATGTACCTACAAGTTTCAAAGCGCCTTTTGCATCGTGATAGCAAAGATTATATGGCTATATTTACACTTGTTCATCTTTTTCCTTTTTGTAAATGTATTAATTGATCAGTAAAGAGTATTTATTGTTTTGTTGTATTGTATACCTAGTTCTCTAAGATATAACTTGGTTAAATATAATGCAGTGGCAAAAGTGAATCACCAACACGTGAACACCATCGCACCATATCGTACGACATTCTCTTCACAATGACTCATGAGTCGATCAGAATCGGTGGAATTCTAAAAATAATAAAAAATACACGAACTTGACGGCACTGACATGGCGTGCCCGCCTGCTGCCCCAGATTTATGCAAGCTACCATCCAAATAAATTAAAATAAAGTTTAAGTTTCGTAATAAAAAGCAAAGTTTTTTTATTCGGGTTAAGTGTGTGCTTTGAAATACATTAAAACTAGAATTACCAAAAACTGTAGGTAAAGCACATTGTAATTCCTTTAATGGCTTTAATAGTATTGCAGGTAGGTATATAATTATCAGTATACCCACCTACTTCTAAAGTAAGTACTAAATTGTACCTACAATATTTTAGTGTGGTAATGACATATACCTAATTTACTATGGAAAAAATCTAAATTAATACAATTTATTTACATTTATTACAATAAACAGTGTCAATAAAAATACATTAAGTTCTAACGCCTAGCACCTCTACCTGAGTGTATTAACCAATGTCTTCATGCAGTAAGAAAATTGAAAGTAAACTAAGAAAGTAGACTGTTGCAGATGTTTTTAAGACAGGCGTTTGGAAAAGATGCCATCGGCCGCCAAGTCACGAAAGCTTTGCTATTCAGAGCGGGGTTTGAAGAACATTCGATAGATGGCGCTGAATATATTTATTAATGTGTGTCTGTTGCCCGAACATCAGCTATTTTACGATGAGTGTTATACCTTACCTACTGTTGTTACGTTTAAAATTTAAAATTGTGTATAAATGTTTTCCAGAAACTCAACATTATTGTTTAAATATACCTGTATCGAAAGAAGAATGTCATTTTAAACAACAATGTGTTGTGCAGAGGGTTCAACAATCGCGTTATAACAGAACATTATAGTGAACAATATTATGTGTGATTGACTTAATTTATGGTTTAACATAATAATATGGCTCGTGTTGTAATACGCGTGCCAAAATCAAGTCAAACTTGTTTGCTATTCCAAAAATATCATCAATTGTCAAATTAGTACACTTTATGCTACTTTACATCTGAAACATTTTTAAATACCCATATTTCTTTTTAGGAATCAACAAGGAGCCTAATTGCACTTTTGAATTTAGAAGGGGTCGAAGTTTGAATTTTGAATTTGTAAAGCGTAGGTAGGTACTGTATGAGTGATGCGCGCGCGCAGAGAGCGGGTTCTGATTGGGCATTGTTTGAGATGCAGCTTGCATTGTATACATCTGGTTGGCTGCATTCATAGCTCGGGCTAGGGTGAACACAATGCGTACTATAAACTATAAATAGCAATTACTCAGAGATTTAGATAACATTTTAACTAGGTGTGCGTGGAATCCAATATCCTGTTCATTTGAAATTGTTAAATAAGTAGATTAGATAGATACCTACTATTCAAAAAAATCTTTTAACTGACGTCACAGAGAAGGTACTCTATTCGTCTGTATTTCTAATCTAAGTACTGACATTTGTTGCCTCTAAATATGGATATTGAATGTTTTCTTTTAATGTGGAAAGAATACTTACACCTTCCAGAATCTTGGTACAGCTGTGCTTAAAAGAGAAACATCCTTTTTTCTCACTCAAATTATAATCAATTAGGCACTGTTTAATTTAATTGACCGTACCTACTTTATGTTTTATGATTCTCTTTGTTTACGAGAATCAGCTGTTTGACTTGTAAAACTGCGTTTTTATTGCCCATCCTACTTTATATACGAACGCGAAAGTTTGTATGTATGGATGGATGTTTGTTACTCTTTCACGTAAAAACTACTGAATGGATTTTAATGAAACTTTACAGTAATATAGCATATACATCGGAATAACAAATAGGTTACAGTTTATAAAGATATTGTGTGAATTGTTCTAAATATGACGATAAGTGTCAAGTAACTAGGAAAAAATTCAAAATACTAAATATTAAAAAATTCAAAATACTAATCCTACGCAGACGAAGTCGCGGGTACCAGCTAGTTTACAATAAATGCTTTGACTTTGACTTGATCGACGAGACCGCTGATTCTAGCACTCTTTGTTTCACTTAGTTTCCTTTGTTCTGTGATGTTTCAAAAAACAGTAAATAGGTAGTAAGTACCGCCCCGGGGTTCCACCCGCTGATTTCTTGCTTTTCAGGCGAACTTTGAAGCTCCATTCACTCCTATAGAGGCAGATCTTTGGGATTTACAAAAAAATCGGCAAAGTACGAGTTGGACTCGCGCGCGAAGATCTCCGTGCGATTATCTATAAAAACTGCAAAACATATTATGTTTGTTGTATGGGAGCCTCCTTAAATATTTATTTTATTCTGTTTTTTTTATGTTATTTTTGTTATAAAGAGGCAACAGAAATACCATCACCTGTGAAAATTTCAACTATCTACTATCACGGTTAGATATTATACAGCCTGGTGACAGTCCGAACGGACGGACAGCGGAGCCTTAGTAATAGGGTCCCGTTTTACCCTTTGTGTACGGAACACTAAAAAGTGAGTATGTACTTTATTTTATAACTCCATACATTAAAATAAAAATGAAAAGGTTGCCATCACAGTTGCCAGATGCCCCCTTGACCACAGTGTACACCCAAAAGGTGCGTCAAACCAAATTGTCATATTAAAATGCAAACAAGCCAAAGTATAGCACCGGAAGTGGGACAATCTCCCTAATTTGCGACTATGAATACATTTTCCGGTTCAGAAATGCAGGGCGGCGCACGCGCATCATTTGTGTCATCTGCGGTTTGCCTCTTTTGCACTTGGTATTTACAATATACTACAACAAAATGATGTAAAACTCTCTCTCAGCTCTCTCTATTGTTCTCTTTTTCATTGATTTACTGCGTTTATCGAGGAATATGAATATCAGGGTACCTACCTAGTAGATTACTAGTGGCATTTTGTTAATTGATAAAGCTTCAATTGAACAAGCATCGCACCCAGGACTAACACTACATTACTTAACTGTCCGTCGCCTGTCTGTATGTTTGCCTTAATCTGAAAAACTTACTGTGCCAATTTTGATTCGGTCTTCGCCAATAGACAGAATGATTCGCGAGTTAAACACGGTGGATAATTAAAGGAAGTTCAGTTAAGTACAATATTTCTTACTAATAATAAGTTATGTAAGGCTTATTGAAAATGCGCACTGAAAAATTGTTGTATCACGCCCGAAACGTCGAGGTAAGTATGTCAAAATTATATGTTTTGATATTAATAGTATAGTAGTAAGTAGTACCCAACTGATATGGCTTACCGATGTACCTGCGCAGTAGATGAATTTTCAAAGCGCGGGAAATGCTATTGACCGCTATTGGTCGGCAGCCGCCGCCATCTTAGCGATCGCCGCGTGGCATGAGTGAGATGGAACTAACAGCTGCAGTGTATTATGAACCTTATAATAGTGATCTTAGGTTGATTGTAAGTTTTAAGCATTCCTTCGTTAATCTTCGGACCATACTTTCTTTTCTGCGCGAACGAAGATTCACGACGCGCCATATAAGTTGGGTACTACTGTACTTATGTGCGCGAATTAGACCCGTTTTGAGCTAGTTAATAATGATTTCAGTTCGCGCAAGTTTAAGAACTTCTATGATTTATAAGCACTACTTTTTACCGACTGCCCAAGTGGCCAAAGGGAGATACGTTTTTATATAATTTTAATGATCTTCTTATATCACTCCTCACAGAAAAAAGTACAAAAGACATTAATGATCCATTACACGGTCTAAATCAACCCTATAATTGTCAGCACCAACCCTCTAATAACCCTATCAGCCTCGATCTAAGACAATGTGGCTGACCCGTTCACCCCCAAGACGGGGAAAGGTAACACACCACCACGCCAGGTGTAAACCTTACTGGTGGTTACGCACCTGGCGACGTTAGTAGAAAGGTTTAGAAATGACAAAAGGCATAAAATGAAATACATAGTACATTACGGTACAAGCTGTCTAAGTAGTATATTAATACACGGCGGCGTGAAGTTAGCGCCCGAGCGAAGCGAGGGTGCTAACCGCCGTGTATTTAATATACTTACTAACACAGCGAGTATCTTATACTATTTTATAGCACGTGCGACATAAACCCGCCATCTATTTAATTTATTTTCAAATAATCTTCTAATTAGTGCAATGATAAGATGTTCATTTGACTCTTAGTAATAAACACACTACAACAATACAACAATTTAATGTGGGTAGGTTGGCATTCCACCAGTAGAGAACGGGAAAACACAATTTACACCTACCTGTATCATTTCTAGATTTGTTTTTTAGGTTATTAGTATTTTTGGATGCATAATTATTGTTTGTGGATTGCTTAATGTGATATTGTTTCAGATTTAATATTGTTCAGTTTAAATAATATAGTCAAACAGGTTTCAACTAAAAAACAGTGAAAACAATCAATGTTGTAGCGCTTCACTTTGTAACCGAATCTTTATCGTAACGTGAATACCTACTTAATATAGGAATCTGTGATTGATCTGGTTTGTGCATAAATGTATTCACTATGAGACTATATTATATAATATGGTGTATAATAATTGAAAGTGTGTGTATTCAGTGAAAATAGTTCATGTGTCGGTTACATTTTATGTAAACAACAAAAAACGCAACATTTCTAAATCAAGTAAGTATTCTTATGTTTCAATAATTATATAATCGGATTAGAAATTGAATAAAAGGTGCAGTGTACGGTTAAATATCACTAACTTAGTATAGCGTTTTCACGTAATATTGTTCGACGAAGACCAAAATGAAAACATGCAGAAATATGGAGCAAAAGACATTGGCGTTTCGGTCCTTCACGTTACAGGTTATACGTATCTTCTCTTGCTAACTATGAGTTTGTTTGTGAGTGGTGTAAAAATGTATGACTGATTAGCTTTGGTTCAGTACTACGCTCGCAACGATAGCTATATTCTTAAACGGTGTGAAGTTAGTCAACATCAGGCCGTTTAAAAATGTGCTACTTTGAACAGCGCAAAGCGTGACCTAAGTGCGGGTTTAGGTCGCACGGTGCTATAAAAATATTGTTTTTTTGGCACGACTTATAAAACGAACTTATTAGGCACTAGAAACACCTCGCGGTTTCACCCGCGTTAACTACTATCCCGCGGGAACCGTTAATTTTTACGAGGATAGTGTAGCCTCCTAACCTAACAGTGAAAAAAAAATTCATATCGGTTCAGTAGTTTCGGATCCTATTCAATGCAAATAAACACTAAAATCTTTCCTCTTCATAACGTTAATAATTAGTATAGATTATAGGCAAAAATATGAGTAAAGTCAACGTCAAATTATTTATTGTAAATAGGCAATAAAATCACACTTTTACAAATCAAACAATTAAATCTCATTAAGTAACAAATTAAATAAGTAAAATTTATAATTTATTTATCCGCAACAATGTAGATAAACTTAACGATATTGTAATCATTCGCAGATCTAAAAGTTGTTAGGTCTACGTTTGTAAGTGGTAGTATAAAGGTGTCTTCATCAGAAATCTACAAGACACCGTGGTCCCCCTTAAATTGGCTTTTTTCCAATTAATGACCACCTGGACGTGACTTACCCTTAACGACTACCTTTCAAGGTGCTATGGAGATGAGTATTATCATTAACGTTATTAATTATTTATACTTTTTATAGGTAAATTTTTTTACATTTTAAACTTTGATAACTATTGGAAAACCACCTTATTTATCCTTATTTACCAGTTGGGTACCAATAAGAATATGTACACTGATGTTGGCGTATTATAAATAAATAAATTTATTAACTTAAGTAATTAATGGAAGGAAAGTTTGATTTGTGATTGGTGTATAATATGATGGAGAAGTATTGCACACTTCGTTTCGTTTGTTGGATTATAGTATGATCATAGAATACCATAAGTATGAAAAAAATGGCAAAGACCAAAAAAAAAAATTTTATGTTTTGGGCCAAACTAAAGCAAATCAAAAGTGTTTACAAAATATTATAAGTACTTACCTATGTACTACAAAATCAGTTTAAAATTTTGTATTCTGATTATTTCTATGTTTTCTGATATTTTTTTTTTCTATTTCCGTCACAGGTTTCATCTATTTCCAAAATTCTGTACCTACACTCGTACATAAAATACACAAGATTGTCACGTAGCTTTCCATACTTGCTCATCTTGACCACAAACCTGCGATCCCGTTAGCATAATTAATAATTACTCTAATATACGAGCTTGCTTCTATTCCATTAACGTACCGTCATTTCAATTTATAACTGCTATGAAGTTTCGACATGCAAGCCCTTCGCAGCTCGACGCAATTACGAAATTAATTGAAATTGATACTGATTTGGAAATCCGCCGCGGGTAGGCTGTCATGCAAGTGCGCGTGTATGACGCGTGTTAATTCAATTGGTTTGATTACAATATGAAGTACAGTGTTGTGTTAACTAGATTAGTTTTTCAATCGTACAAAATACGCCAAAAAATTCAATTGCGCAGCATTTATGATCTACCTATTACTCATATTGTCGCAAATATCGATGCACAGTAAAGTTGCACATGCAATGACAGTTTCCTTTGAGACTCGTGAGCCAGTAACATTTACGGTGGAACTTTGCCTTGCAAGAATTCTTAAACTACTGGTTCAAATTTAATGTAATTTGCTTAACACTGTGCTTTGACTCCGGTCGACTCTGACCGGCTAAAGTTACAATCGTCACTCTAGCATGATCCCGTACCACTTTATTAACCGAGCGATGCGAAGGTCTCTATTTTAAGAGTGACTGATTTTGCTTTTGTCCGGATGTTTGTTAGTGTGTTAGATCCGGCTGGTAGCATTTCTCAACCACCGATTTGTACGAAATTTGGTATACAGGATTTTTCATTTTTATTGCTTTTTTTCGACAGCGATTTTCGATAATGGGGGATTTCGGTATTGGGGGCAAAAAGGGGGCATGCCTACCAGGCTACCACTATGGCTTTGATCGCGAGGTCTACTGTTCAACTACTTACTAGGTGTACTTGCTTGCAGTAGGACGGAGAGATCCTACGATATAGTCCGTCCTACTGGGTCAGACCATCAACTCCGCTCCATACCACAAAAAAAAGCGGCGACGTCCTCACATCTAAATAATTGTAAATGTAAATGAGCCCACCCATCTGCCACGCCACCTGGTGGCTGAATTTATTACGGCACGCGTCTGCCAGCGACAACTCCTATTAGAACTCTCATTATGGGGCTGATGGAAATGATGTAATTTGGAGGATTTTGTTTACACTTTATATAGGCCAGCACTTTACCAGCTAAGTGACGATGTGGTCAAAGGTCGTAAACATGCTCAGCCTAGAATAGGGCTGGCTCTAAAAGACCGCTGCTCGAACACCCCCGATTTGGTGACAGATTTTCTACTTGAGGGTGGTTGCTAACCAGACTGGCACTTTTGCGCCCCACCACCAGGGAAATTAATCTATTAACCTACGTTACAAATACGTGTTATTATAGAAAAGTTTGTGCGAAAATATATTATAATTTTTAACATAATAACGGGCATTTGAATGCCGGCAATTTTTTTTATTTGTTTGATGAAATATTGAACCTGTAATGTGTGACTAAATGTCATGTACTTTGCTAGAGCTCCGAGGGACACAAAAGCAAGGTCCTGTTACTACTTTTCTCATAAAAATAAGTATTTGTCTAAATTAAGTTTTAATTACTTTACTTTGTGTCCTTTAACCCAAAGGTCTGCTTAAACTGGTCGTTCCAAAAACAACGGTTTCCATAATTAGCATGACATCAGCGCACGCGCCGATGCTCACTAATACGCCGCGATAAGCTCTGAAGTCTGTGGTCATTCGTGACCCCTAATCGTCGTTTTAGTGAATTACTGTGTAATTATTATGGTAAGCAAGAATTTAAGCGACGCAAGCCTGTATGTATAGGTAGTGCAGCTATAAGATTGCTTTTGTATCTAATAAATCGATGCCGTTGCTTTTCTATTTATAAGACAAGCCACGGCATGAATTTTTTCACAGGGCGAAGTAATTTAAAGCACAGTTCTGGTTTTGTGACTTAGTCTTCAGTCACGATGTGGTCCGTTATTTCTTCTGTAAATAAATCCTATTATTTTAAATGTGGTAAACATTCCTATAGCTTAAAGTTCCCATTGTGGCTAGGTACGTTATCGCACTCAGAAGTGGTTATATAAAACCCTAACCCAATATTTACTTTGGTTATATTATTATTTACACTCCAAGACGTTGGATTGTAATAATATATTATAATGTAAAAGGCGGCTATAAGATCAATCAACGCAACAGAATAATTTACAGTGCAACGCTTCGACAAAGTTACTTGTGCAGTTAACGAGGGATATTTTACCCATATTTTTCTACACTAATACCTATTATAAAGAGGAAAACTTTGTTTGATTGGTTGTAATGAAAAGGCTCCGAAACTACTGAACCGCTATGAAAAATTATTTCACTGTTGGGAAGCTATGCTATCCCCGGGTGACATAGTCTAGGTCTAGGTACCTTTTATCCCGTAAAAATTAATCGTTCCCGCGGCATAGTAGTTAACGCGGGTGAAACCGCGAGGTGCTTCTAGTATCTTATATTTTAACATCATAACATGGCAGTCCCATTACTTGCTAAGTATTTATAAGGTTGCTCAAGCAACTTCAATTAAAAACAGATTCTAAGATTCTAAGTGTTTGTGTTTACAAAATTCGGAAAGTACCTACTCTATGGACAGAACTTTTACACATTGCATTTTCTGTATAAGAGTCTTGTATAGGTTTACCTTTTTTTAAAACTGCCTAATAATTAATATCAGACGATAGTATGGTTGGACCATTTTTCAGGTATTTTGAAGCTTAGTTAATCAATTTCAATATACTTAGTCAGGTCATAAGTATTGTCACACAGTAAAAACTTTTCTTTTAGAATGCTGGCCACAAAAAAGTTTATTGAATTCGAATTTCGAATTGTTCATGAAAATAAAAATGTATACTTTTTAGAATTTTACTCATTTTTAAATATGGAGTGGACGCTTAAAGAAGACCGTGTTGCAGTTATTGCGTTGCATCGTTGCGGTTACGCGCCAATTCAAATTTTTGACATACTGAAAAATTTGAATATAACCAAGAGATTCGTTTATCGTACCATCAAACGATACAATGAAGACTCTAGTGTAGATGACAGGTCAAGAAGTGGTCGCCCTCGGTCTGTTAGGACTCCAGCAGTGATAAAAGCTGTGAAGGCGCGAATTCAAAGAAATCCCAAACGTAAGCAGAAACTGTTGGCCCTTCAGATGGGATTAAGCAGAACCACGGTGAAAAGGGTGTTAAATGAAGACTTAGGGCTTCGGGCATATCGAAGAAAAACAGGACATCATTTGAATGCTCGTCTAATGGACCTGAGACTGAAGAGATGCCGCGCTTTGTTGAAGCGGTACGCGGGAAAAAAATATCGGCAAATTCTTTTTTCGGATGAAAAAATTTTTACCGTAGAAGAGAGCTACTACAAACAAAATGATAAGGTGTACGCACACAGTAGTGAAGAAGCGAGCAACCGTATTCCGCGTGTCCAACGAGGTCATTTTCCATCCTCGCTCATGGTATGGTTGGGAGTGTCTTATTGGGGCTTAACAGAGGTACATTTTTGTGAGAAAGGTGTAAAAACGAATGCAGTTGTGTATCAAAATACAGTCCTGACGAACCTTGTGGAACCTGTTTCTCATACCATGTTTAATAACAGGCACTGGGTATTCCAACAAGATTCGGCGCCAGCTCATAGAGCGAAGAGCACACAAGACTGGCTGGCGGCGCGTGAAATCGACTTCATCCGGCACGAAGACTGGCCCTCCTCCAGTCCAGATTTGAATCCGCTAGATTACAAGATATGGCAACACTTGGAGGAAAAGGCGTGCTCAAAGCCTCATCCCAATTTGGAGTCACTCAAGACATCCTTGATTAAGGCAGCCGCCGATATTGACATGGACCTCGTTCGTGCTGCGATAGACGACTGGCCGCGCAGATTGAAGGCCTGTATTCAAAATCACGGAGGTCATTTTGAATAAACTTTAGTGTCATAAGAATCTATGTTTTGTTAAGTTCATTTTGGTATATAAATGGTTACATAATGAATAAACTTGTTTCAATTATTTTATATGAAACATATGACAGAATTTATGACCTGACTAGGTATACAATTCTAACATAAAAAAATTTATCAAAAATTTACGTACACTGCTTTTTGTGAGATTTTTCATAAAAAAAACTGAAGTATATATTTTCCAAACCCCATCAGCCGCAAATATAACTTTGTTCGTCCAGTGTTACGTGTTGTTACTAAGTACCTCGTGGTGTGCGTTGATCTAACAAATCAACACCATTGTATGCAGATGCGCGTGCGCAGCATAATGCCGCTGTAAGCTCTGGGTTGCCAGTAGGTAAGCATCTATTTCACATAGGCGTAAACAGTATACAAATTGAACAGTGGTACCGTTTATGTCTACGTAAAAGAAAAAAAAATGAAAATTAAGTACTTATACCTACACTGAAGTCGCAGATTTTTATGGAAAACCAATCAAAAATGTTTATGGAAAACTTAAATAAATTTATATGGAAATTTCAATAGGTAGTGTATCCTGCATTTCAACAAAGAGACAACATTGCACTACTTAGTATGTAAGTTGAGAAATAATTCATCATGTTTTATGTAGAAGCTAACTTAAAGGAAAATTATTCACAAATTATAGGAACACCTTTATTTATTACAGTAGCCTAATAATCACGGTACTTATACATAATATTTAATTTATAAAATTAGAATTTTAACATTTAGATAGACGGAGGTTAATCTGTGAAACTCAAAAATGCTTGTAAAGTGGTCATTATTTTAATAAACTTCTTTGAGCAAAGTCGAACTTGCCGCGGTAGCCTAAGTACTGTAATAGGCGCCAGCAAACTTGTAGGTAGGTATTGAATAATTTCATTAGATAGGTACCTACCTAGGTACTGTCAAGTTTTAGCGTCCAGCAAGTTAAATTTGAAAATGGTAAACCAATAATTATTGTCCCAATATGGTTGTGTTTTTTTTTTGAAGGAGTTTTGGCTGGAATCCGATAGTGAGACGTTGTTGGTTTTGTATTATTTTCTGAAACTTGTGTTTCTTCGAGTGTTAATGTGTAATATTGGTGGAATATTAATCATTAAGTGTTCGTTAACGTGCACGAGTGTGGGCGAATGATATAAACTCAAAAAACGTGTCATTTCGCATTTTTCCCAAAACTCCCAGGAAGTTTCAGTAAAGCATCCACTACTTTACTGAATCGTGACTTTGACGATGTAAATAATTGACTTGACTACTTGACCACGATCGCTATAACATTGCTGTGACTTTCTTAATGTGAAATTAAGAAATACTTAAAATAAAATACTTGACACTGGCTATATTATGCACAAACCGTGCGAAGTCATAACTAAAACAAAAAAAAAACCTGTTTTTTATTTTATTTTAACCATCAATTGTTTTACTGGTTCTTCATAAATGGATCTGTCACATGACTGAGTGCCCCAAAAAACATATTTTGGAGATCAATGAATGAAGATATTCGATCGAACGTTACATTTTGAATCCTAAAGCTTCCCTAACGAAATTCCTGTACGTGTTTATCAATTTTCATCACTACTTTACAGGCATAATTTAATGTCAAAATTATATTAAACGCATGACACCTCTGCGGGACGCCGCGGGTGACATGCGCTGGAGTCGCGAGCACGTTCCTGGTGTTAAGGGGAAGCATCGCACGCCAAATAATTTTTTTTTTCCCTCACTACCTACTTCTATTCCTAGCTTGTTACCACGTTTTTATTGAGTCCCTTTTTGTCTGTTTGTCGTTCCGGGTGGACTTTAGCAACTAACATTTCGAGTACTCCCCGAGTAGCTAACCGTCTGAATCTTGCAGGGTAACGCACAACCAAAGTTTAATTGCAATTTAATACATGCCCATATCATTCAATTTTCTTGTCTACCCAAATCATATTGTCAGACTGTAAGTAGTGCCTCTTATTATAGATTACTTTACTTTTTCCATGAGAAAACATTTGCGGGTATATTATTATGAGAGAAATGCACTTGGAAGGCTGGTACCTCCCCTTAACTCGCTGTTGACGGAGCGGCGCGTGCGCCGATAGTATCAGAGTGGCATAAGGGCGCATCTGCCGTTACCATCGATGGTTACACCCCACCCCATATTGTTCTATTCAAATGACATGCTGCCGATAGCGGCATTACTGTTAATTGTTAGTGGTTTTCTTATCTCTATGATATCCCAATAAAGTTGTAGCCTAGTTCGTACGCGATTACAGCAACGGTAAAAGATAATTATGATTTTAACAGTTTTTGTTATGTATTATTAGTGTTTAGTTCTTTTGCAGAAGCTAACTGTCTGGAATTGCCATCGCACTGTATGTTCATTCCATTTAGCTTAACCAATTTTCAAACTGACGTTTGGCGTAGTGGCTGAGCAATTGGTCTGGGTGTCATGAGTATGTGAAATGATATGTATATACGATACAGGACTAATTCTAGAGTGTATCTACGTTTTAAAAAACTGCCGAACCCTTATTGATGAAATGTACAGAGATTTAACACTACAAAAACCATAATATATTTCTGCCAAGGCCATATGCAATTATGCAGTGCAAAATCTTTCATGGCCCTGCCACCGTTACGGGCAGACGCGTCGCACCATCAGGTGAATCCGTGGTTCTGTAGGATACGTCCCATTGTCCGATGGTGGAAAGGAGATGGAAGAGCTAAGTTGTGCATCTCGGTCGCACACTCGCCGAAATGTATCCTGTAAAAGACTGACATCGTCTTCGGGCACATAACCCGAAATGAAGACTCAGTGGAGCGTCTTGTAGTCCAAGGCAGAATGGAGGGCAAGAGATTCCGTGGTCGCTCTCCGACCGATCTGATCAAATCCACCATGACTGACTGCTCGCACAATGCCTCCAATAGTACCGAATGGAAACGCATAGCAAGAGCAGTCATTCACCAGGACTCATAACAACGATCACTCTGCCAAGAGTGCCAGAGTAAGAAGAAGAAAATACTGACGGGCTTTGCGGCGATGTTCAAGGCTTTGCAGCCTTCACCAGTGCATCGCAGCCAATGAGAGTTTTCTCCCGTCTTTCAATGGAGTCTTAGGCTTCTATTAGTATTTAGCTGAGTTCTCCCAGATGGCCACAGTGTTCCACGCAAGAACTACGAGAATCACGGTCCTACAAACACCCAGCTTTGGAGTAAATATATGTGCTGTAGCGTGTGTAAGGCGAGTTTGCTGTAACGCGTGACGAAAGCTTTCGTACCGCTTTAATAAATATATACAGCACCTTAGAGAAAGTACATTTAATGGAAATTCTGATTCTTTTATAAAATGCGTGAAGTGAATTAAGTTTTATTGCTGTTCCGCGCCCAAATCGAGGCACATTTCTTCATTCCACCATAGAATTTGTAATGTTACAGTGTATAGGTAGGTAGTAGGAATACAGGTATTTTTTGTCCAAAGCGGAAACTTTAAGTTATACCTAAACGAAATGTACCGACGTACTTCACCCATTGCGCACACAAAATATAGGTTTACTCTGTGCCCATATTATGTACAGTAAAATAATCATAATAAAAGATATGTTATTATGAATTTGTGAATGGGTACTTATTTATAAGTTATTAATTACAATACTTGCAAGTAAATTTTGAGTCTGTTAACGAGTTGAATTTTTGCAGTTGCACGTCTATCAAGTTCCTTGATGATACAATAATTATGTCGACAGCGAGCTAATCTGACAATAGAGACGGAAGGACAACGGTATAGGTACTCGTCAGACGAGTAGATTGATGATTTTTGTGAGCATTATATCAGCTTCAAGCTTGCAATACTGAATAAGTTTGTCTAGAAAAGTAAAGTAGAAGTATTTCATCCAAAAAAAAAATTCACGTCAATTAACGGTTTGTAACATTTTTTTAACGCAGCATGACATCATCATTCCTATACACTTAAATCAACTTTATTCTGTTACAATAAGTCTGTAAATGGCCTGACCACTTGTGATTTTTACTCAAGTATGTAAGCGCTGGGGTTATGAAAATAGTATTTTTTATAACAAAATAAAGTGAGCACACATCTGTCGATGAGAATTGATGATGCAGCTTAAAAAGCGATTAATTTAAGGGTTAGCAACAAAACACATGGCTCAAGGTACCTACTAAAAAGGCAATTAAAATACATTGTTTTCAAGATTATCTACGAGAAGGGCAATGGACGTGTGATTAATTCTCATAAGAAATAAAATATGATCGAACGGGTAATTATCATCATCGTCAAAGAAAAATATCCTAAAATTAAAAAATAATGTTCGATAAATCACATTTGCTGCATTATATTGCAAAAGGATTCAGTAAATCATCCGTTTGCTAAATCGTGACGTAGACTGCAAACATCCAGTTTAATTAGGATAAATTTACGAAAACACGAAATACAATAAAACTTCAGTCTTATGATAATAAATTACACTATAATTAATAATGGTCATTGAAAGTCATGCGAAGCCAAAGCATAAAAAGTCATATTTAATCACCAGCTTTGACGCCCCCATACTTTTTTTTGTTTTAGTTATGGCTTCGCACGGTTTGTGAATATAGCCATTACCCAGTGTCGAGTATTTTATTACTTAAGTATTTCTTATTTTCACATTAAGAAAGTCACAGTAATATAGCAATCGTGGTCAAGTAGTCAAGTCAATTATTTACATCGTCAAAGTCACGATTCAGTAAAGTAGTGGATGCTTTACTGAAACTTCCTGGGAGTTTTGGAAAAAATGCGAAATGACACGTTTTTTGAGTTTATATCATTCGCATTCGTTAACGAACACTTAATGATTAATATTCCACCAATATTACACATTAACACTCGAAGAAACACAAGTTTGAGAAAATAATACAAAACCAACAATATGGGTCTCACTATGGGATTTCCGCCAAAACTCACCCCCATACTTATCACCCTAAAAGAATAGACCCGTATAAAGTTTATCTAGAGGGCGCCACTAGTGGTTTTTTACTCGTAAAAGTAGTTTACTCGTAGCTGAGATTTTTATTAATTAATTAATTTAATCGGTACGATAGTGGTTAAAAAAGGGCATAGCATAGGGGCTACGTAACGGTGATTGGAATAAATTGGCGGTGACGAATTAAATTTGGAGATAGAATTCAATATGAGTCTTATGGGTTTTCACTAAGTAGTATGTATGTATATATATACCTACCTATACGTGCGTTAAATAAAAAAAAGAATTATTATTTTAAAGGCAAGCCTTTATTATTTAATAAAATGATTTAAACTGAATAGGCAGTGCTTCAATTCTAAGGAAAACTACTTTTGCAAGCGACAACGTGGCTGCAGTATGCACTCATTAATAAATTTCTTGTGGTAAATAGAAAGCTGTAATTTGAAATAGAAAAAAATAAGTTAAAAACTATTTATAAAATCCATTCGTCGACAGATGGCGCGACTAACTGTACCCAAAAACGGTTTATAGTGAACTTTGCTTGCCTTCAGTATAAATACAATACAGTTTACAACTTCAGGAAAGACACGGTACCAATGTTATTTCTTTATTTTGTGGACATTTAATGTCTCAACGTGCTAAAATCTAGAAAAAATATTTTTTTTAGTTTTCTCAAGGGCGGAATTATTGAACAATTCTACGAACAGTCGTCAGAATTGTTCAATAACAAACGAGGTGTGCGTCAAAAAATTATGATGAGTAATTTCAGAAATTCGAAAATCAGTCGGACATTAAGTCACCCTAAGAAATTCCATTATTAATTGCATCATATACGTACCTATCATGCCCGGTGGAGATTGCAACTTATTGGATAGGAGTATGAAACTCTTCCAAATTATAATAAGACTAGCTGCGCCCCGCGGTTTCACCCGCGTTTTGATAATATACAATAATATATCTTAATGAATTGTAGCCTATGTGTTATTCTGATATGTAAGCTATATTATTGTGAAGTTTCATCAAAATCCATTCAACAGTTTTTATGTGAAAGAGTAACAAACATCCATCCATCCATACTTACAAACTTTCGCGTTTATAATATTAAGTACGATTTAGTCAGTTAAGTAGGATTAAGTTATTTTTATTATTCATATATTAATATTATATTTATAACCACCGGCGAGCTTGTACTATGAAGGAACTCATGAAAATGGAAGAAGCGTTAGAGGTTGTCAGGATCGCAGCATGTGGAAAGATGCAGTCTGCCTACCCCAATGGGCAATAACCATGACTGTATCTATGTATAAGTACCTATGTATTATATTAATAAAATTTCTGGTATTTTTTTCTTTTTTATTGCACAACCCACCACAAACCGGGTGGGACAGTGTCATTCCACGCATTCATAAATCATCGCAAAACTAAAGGTTTGCTTATCTGTGGTAAACAAAAAGTGTCGCAAAAACCCGGCCTGATGCCACGGTGTCAGGTTACCACCATCTGGGGTTAGGTGGCAAGTGATGCAACATGCAAGTATACAAGCTGGTATTACTATATTGTCCATAGATTCCATTGGATAATTTGAAAGTTGCTAATATGTATATTATTTTTAATAGACTACCTTGGTGAAACTTCGTGTCAATTCACAATATTATAGACCCGTATGATTTTTCTGTACTATACATAGTCCTCTGAATTTTATTAATTGAATTTATAGACAAAGCACATTACAGTGTATTTTTCGAAGTAAACGGCCAATCATAATAAGCAAAAAAGAAATAAATACGACCAAAATAATAAGTAATACCGGATGTAAATAAAAATAAAACGGATCCCGAAACAATTCCAAACCACATCTCAATCATGGACAGTCGTAAACGAGAGTGAAATGTGCCATAAAAATAAAAGTTATTCCTTTTACATTGGCTTACTAATCTCCTCCCTCATGAAACGGTAGAAACGAATTCAATTAAACAAATGCAAGGTTAACTTTCGTTCGTGATAACGAAATGCGTTTTGCTGATAACTGTACCCGCATTTTCGAGCTGTACCATTGGGAATGTTATTTTCAAGATTAATCCATTATGTAAAAGTGGTGTCTGTTTATTAATGACTTATCGGTAAAGAAAGGCTCGGTGGGTAAGTTGATAGGCCGCTCGGGCACCGTCAGGTGGGTTCGATTCCCGCTCAGTGCCAACTTATGTATTCAAAGGTAGTAGTTACAAGGTAGTCAAGTAGTCAAGGTAGATTGTTAGGTAAGGGGTTAGGTTAGTGTTTGTACGATCTTGATCCTCGTAGTTCCTTCCTCATTCCGAAAATACCGGGAAAGCTAGTTAATGTTCAGGTAATGTGATTAAAAGAGAGAGAAAAGAATATAATAGGCGTGACGACAGTATCAAAGAATGGTCGATTTAATCATTTTAGGGCAATCTACGTACAAAAATAATTTAAAACACTGGTTAAGTTTTATAAAAAATAATCAGATTATTAAGATTTTCAATAAAATAAAACATTAAAATATTGCAATCGGCCATTTTGATTGAAACACCAATCACAGCGCATGACGTCACGCTTAGGTAAACTCCGCTGATACCACTGTATTTTGTTGTTGTGAATACTGTTTTGTGCTATGGAGTGTTTTTTATTATTATTTAACGTGTGATTTATCGAATTTAATCTACAATATAACAATGGAACCAAGCTTTGTAAGGCAAATAGATCTAATTTACCTAGGATTGATATATTAATGTTTGGCGATTTCCTCGCAACAAATAAAGAATTTTGCTCGTCTGAGTTCCGAAACGTGAAGACCTCTTTGTAAGTCACTTCAAGAATCATCATTCTTCGTTTCTTAGCTATACATATAGGGTCGATCAGTTGTGTCGGATGTTCGTGTTTCTCTGTATGATTGGCATATACATTTATGGGGCATACATTCTGGTTTCATACGTACTGGTGATACTGATCCCATCACATGATACTCCATATAAGTTTCCATGTCATTTAGCAACTCAAAAAAGAAAACGAATAAATTTGATAAAGATGATAGCCAAGACCAAAACAAACATAACCTCAATAAATTAGTTATTCCATAGCCTCATTAATTCAACTATTTCAAGTCAAACAAACATTTTAAGACCTATCATTACATGATAACATATTCACATCAAAGTGGTTTTCACAGAACTTTCGCCGTGCGAGCTTTAACCACCTAACTCTTATTATTTTCTTGTTTGGAACATGTACAAACACACTGTTGGGCGTTCTTATTGATGTGTTTTTACACTGCGGTACTGCACACCACTTATAAACTTCGGAATTCATGATTATCACACTAATTATTTAAATATTGTGTTAAAATTCTACGTAACGTATAGAAATAATGACATGTTTACCTAAGCGTGACGTCAGAGCCGACGCCATGACACCGGCGAGCTGTTTTGGCGCACTATTTAAAAAAATCTTAGATAAATGGTTTTAAACTTGGTAAACTCAAGTTTATTACCGAAATAAAGGTTTTTCCGTAAATAGTGAATATTTACCGCCATTATGGAAGAAGATTTCAAAATCTTTCGCCACGCCTATTGAATTGAAACACTTTAAAGTACCAGTTATCAAATAAAAAACATAAGTACAGAATGGAACTTAACTAAATCTAAAGTGCAATGGCCGGGCTTATCGCTAAAAGCGATTTCCTCCAGTCCACGTTTGGATCTATGGATAATGGAGAGTCAGGGGTTGCAACTTGCAAGACAACTTTTGTTATATTTTACTAGTAACAGAAAAAAATACACCAGCACAGCGATGACGCAATGTCCTGGTTCTTCAAAGTTTTTAAGTCAAATTACTATATACCTACTATACCCTAATAATATAAGGCAATTTATTTATTTACTTTCAACGGAACTTCGTGACCATTTCTGCCGATATCGAACATACCCAATCCTTTAGGAGGAATTCCCCATCACCTATCTTCACATCAGCCGGTATAAATCCACCAAATCCTCTATCTCATCAAATTAAGACCACACAATCGCTAGCAATCCGTCTTCATCAATCCAGATGCGTCCGACGCGGTGCCAACTATTCCATAGTTCAACCAACTACGCATTATCTATGGTTCAACCCCGCTTATTGTTCACCAGGATTCCACTTGGGGTGGAACCTTGGAACGCTGCACTCGTCTGTAATCAATTCTCCACAGTTATGGTATATTTGTAACGGGTGAGATGGATGCGTTGAGATGTAGTTTTTTTTTATTTGATACATTTTTGTTGTAAGTAGAGAGTTAATTTTGTGTCTGTAGACCGGTCTTTAGGAGGTTGGCTGAAAGAGATGCTGTATCGATGAGGTCGTCATGGCATTCTGTTGTTTATATTGGAGTGAAGATAAGTGGATGAAGCTGTGGACTCCCATAAACGCCATAGGCCGCTTACGACCACGTAGTTCTCTCGCAAATTATTTTACCAACTAACTGTGACCTTCACCCGTGTTAATGTTAATTAATCTTATAGGATCAGCTATATAAAAGTCCCGTCAACATCTCACTGTATCGGAAATTAGCAGGCACAAACAGATAGAAATAAAAATAAAAATTGTTTTCTTAGCATAAGTGCCGTAGTATATACCCTGCTTTCTATGCTTAGTAAAAAGTTATTATTTTGAAATTACAAATACATATTTCAATTTTATTTATTTGTACGGATGCTTTGTACTACCTACCTAAGTTCGAATGAAAACGTCAAGTAACTAACACAATGACAACAATGTAGTTAACTTGCATATCCGCCTTGCACTTGTTACGAGTAAGTATATCCGTCGGGTGTCGGATTATATGCGCCCGCGCAGGAATCGAACCCGATACTTAGGAAGCGGATACGGACATTGTCGATTTTGTATGGGTTCGGTGAAGACAGCTGTCTTATTAGATTAATATTGTATTTTTTTTAGGTTAGGTACGTCCGCTTACCAACTTACCATGATCGTCAGGATCCTCCTGAATCGAAGGAATAAGAAACGACTACCGGCCGAAATTAATAATCAACCCTTATTCAAATTTTGCTATCTAGGATTGATATCACAATCCATTTTAGGGTCAAACGTGCCAATAACCGATCCGTGGATTGGTTTATGAAGGCACGCAGGTTGGAGATCGATCGAACGATAGGCAGCAATCCAAGAACGATTTTAATCTAGGATAGAAGATACAATATTAATTTCGGGCGTAAGACCATAGTACGAAAAACACCCGAAGTCAATGTACAAATAGCTTGACACAAATGTATTATGGTACTACGTGTGATAGTTTAGTCATAACTAAGCCGTAACTTAGTCATAACAAATAACAGTCACTCCAGCTTAAAAAAAAAAGGTAACTCTCAAATATGTGGAACGTTTTTTGTGACCTATCTTTTTTCATATAATTTTAGCACACTTATTTAAAGTCAGTTTTTAATTCAAATACATAATTAGTTACTATGTAATACAAGCACTGAGGATAGAAACAAGGGAACGACTTGGTTGCGACCAAAAATCACTATTTATTTAACTCCAACACCCTCCAAACTTCCAAACAATACCTACTTAAAACTAAACGTTCGCTTCCTTTACGTAAAGTTTACCCGACATTGAAAGTGAGAACACAATGCAGGAGAACTTGAATCTCATGCATGGCAATGAGGGGGAGATCCTGTGATGCGGCCCACTGCCGCCAGTGGTTGGCCAGCACTGACTATCTATAACTCTATGCTAATGTGCCCCATATAGCGTGATCTTGATTTATATTGTCATCCTGGAAAATAGGAATACTACAATTTTGTTACACGTATGAGGGTGTGCTAACTTCTAGTGTCAGAGCTTATCCGGTCTCCGAAGGGCTTCTGAAGTGGCTTCATCTTCATCATCATCATCAGCCTGAAGACGTCCACAGCTGAACATAGGCCTCCACCTTAGACCACCACACCGAACGACAATTTGCCACTTGCAGCCACCGGTTGCGTGCGACTCTTTTGATGTCGTCGGCCCATCTAGTGGGAGGCCTACCTATACCTACACTAAGTCTTCCAGTCCGTGATCGCCACTCTAGAACCTTTTTTTCCATAGGTTGTAAGTTCTACGAGCGATGTGGCCTGCCCATTGCCGCTTTAGCTTACAAACCTTGAGAGCTATGTCGTTAACTTTAGTTCTTTGGCGAATATCCTCGTTCCGGATTTTATCGCGCAAAGAACTCCGAGCATAGCTCTCTCCATTGCCCGCTGTGTGACTCTGCCCTCCTCCAAAAGGCCAGCAGCTAAGGAACACGTCTCAGTTCCATATGCCATCACTGGTAACACACGCTGGTTGAAGACCCTTTTCCTCAGGCACTGTGGAATTTTAGTTCAGTTTAGGAGAATTATTATTCCGAAAACAGCGGGTAACACCGCGAGCGCCGCTTGTAGTCCCTGAAATGGACGTCCATTAAAATGATGTCTAGGTCTAACCTATTTCCATTAAAGAGAATAGGCGCAAGTGTCCTAAGTGTCTTGGCTCCCATTCTGGAGGTCGTTTATATGGGGCACACTCATTATCCACAGCCGGTCCACTGACCGCATCCTTTCGACCACTGTCTAGAACTTAGGACATCATCTAGAATCTAGACATATTGAGAGGGATTGTTGCCATGCGGTAACTTGTATACTTTATAATCTAACGATACCAGGTTCGATGCTCGGCCCCGCACCAATTATTTTAAATAAACTAGAGCCTATATAGCAACACGTCGTACCACAAACAAACAATCTAAAAAAAATTACTGTGAACATCGAAATGACTATGACTATAATTTACATTCAACGCAAGAATAGAGAAACCAGTGGTTCGTGCAAAATCGGACATACTACCGTAGAACCTTACAACATTGCCTTTGCAGTACAACTTTGCCAAAACCCGAAAAATAAACAAAAGTTGTCGTGGTAAATTTAGTTTATAAGATAGCAACAGTTTTGAGTGTTTGGGTAAATCTCAGACATATTTAAGGCAATACAAGCTATTAGTTCTGTTCCTAACTTCGCTGAATTTCCTGACAGCGGCCATCAAAGTAGGGGTAGTCGAAGGTGGTGTCAATTCCGTGTCGCAGATTTTACCGTGCTATTCCCAAAATACTTGTTTCAGATGAGTCAAGTTGCATGTGCTTAAAAACGCTTTATTGGCGATGAGTTTAATTCCTTATTCTGTGCTGTAGGTCGCTTTATTACGAAGAAATTTAACTGGGCAAAGTAGTGAGACATTCCGCAGCAAAGAGTTTGAAACATTGCCCACCGCAAAAATGGTGTTAGGGTTGACACTTTTAGAAATTGAAAATTCTGCATAAGTACATACTAATTATAATAATAAATAATAGGTAATTATTACATAATAGGTACCTACCCAGGTATTAACTTAATTTGAGAAGAATATGGTGGCAGTCTAAAATATATTAAGTAGGTAGGTAAGTACCTATGGTACCTCAATAACTTCCTAAGCTATTGCTTTGAATTGTATTTACAATTCCTAACTAAGTAGGAACAAAGAGATAACTAGGTATAATAAGTTTGGCATACCAAGGTGCAAGTTTAGTTTTGTTCTTTATTTTCATAATTGTATAAATTGATACCTACGTAATATCTTGATAGGTAGGTACTACCTAGTTACCTACCTACTTATTTAATATATTTTTTTCATTGTTTGTAATAATAAATTTAAATAAATCTACAAAAATATAATATTAAGATTTTTCTTTTGTAGCAGCCCTAGCACCTCACATCACTTTGTATGAAAGTAGATCTGGAGGGTAGTACAAAGTTGCCCACCTCATTTAAAAAAAAACTATAAGGTATTTTAGCTTGTTGTCAACTGGGTTTTCATCTTTACACCATTCCTCAAGATATATTTTATTATCAGAGCAATAGAGCTTACGGTTTCTCGAATATTCAAGGTGAGCAATGTTGTAAGAAATGGCTGATAAAGTTGCCCGCCTCTTTGACCGTAATTTTATCCGTATATATTTAACATAATGACTATTTGTTTGGATATATACATTCCTTTAATTGCGCTTTGTATAACTGCATATTTACATTTTGAATGAAGCTAATCCTTTTTGTGCTATCTTAAAAAATAGTAAAAAAGCGGGCAATGTTGCAAGGTTCTACGGTATACTTACTTAAATATACTTACGTTTAGATATATGCTGCTTTAGGTTAATTAGTATTTCAACGTATTATTCAGTCTAATTAGATCCGTTTAAATACTAATTAACCGTCTAAGAATCGCAATTCAATTTTGAACTTGTTCCAATATTCCATTGAATTCAATTCTTGTAAGAGTTGTGAGCTGAGACGTTACTTCGCGCAAGTATATCTTCTGTTACTTTAACACTAACATAAAAAGGTTTTTTTTGCCCGACCACTGAATCTCGGCCTTCATTACATGCCCAAACAAAAGGACTAACTTATTAAAAGGTATAAAGGATTCTTCCCGTGGGATCTCACACGCCGGGATCCAATGCCGCCGTCGCGGTCACTGAGCAGGAGGAGGTGCACTATAAAGCACATATTATATCAGTTCGAGGAATGTCTGTATTAAAAAGTATACTTTATAGGCTAGCTTTAGACCTCACGATGCGGATTCGAAAATTGCAGAAAATTGGACATGTTTTCCGGACCATAAGAAAATTTGAGAAAAAATGAAAATTCTTTCTATGACATTTTGCTATGAGCATTCAACACAATAACTCACGATTTGAGCGATGAACAATACTAAGCGTAATTTATAGGGTTCCGTAGCCAAAGGCAAACAACGGAACCCTTATAGATTCGTCATGTCTGCCTGTCTATCTGTCTGTCTGTCTGTCTGTCTGTCCGTATGTCAAAGCCACTTTTTTCCGAAACTATAAAAGCTATACTGTTGAAACATGGTAAGTACAACGCCTGAATTCCGACACTCGGTTGAATTTATTCTCACAACAGTTAACCAGTGAGAAGGACCAACAAATCAAAACCATTACCTAAACGAACACCAATTCTTTCGCGCCGTCCCACCTCACCCTCGTTAGCTCCCGTTCCCAGAGTCATACACGACCATAAACGACCATACACGGTCATACAGACGTGTCGGAAGCGTTACAATTGTATGAATTTCGTTAATATCCTCTTCCTCAGGATGCAAGGGTGCATGTTTTATGAAGCCACCAGGATGACGTCACGGATGACGTGGTAACTGGTAACAGAGGTAACGGGCGTGCTTCGTTACTCTGAGCAAAGTAGGATGCATTTTAAGAAGAATAAGAATACATAATAATTAATACACGTTTTCAGACAAGGTTTTATGAGAATAATTATATAAGATTGGGTTATGCAATGCAAAACTGCAAAGCTGATCAAAATTAGCTGAGACGCGCTATCAACCTACGGTCTGTATAGACCTGCACTAAAATCGACGTCCCATTTTTGGTTTGCCACCTCGTTACAAACTTCGAAGTAAGTGAATCAAGTCATGCCCCTGTTATTACTCATACATTTCCATACATAAACACATACATCGGTAATGAAGCAATCTAATCAGTTCCGAGTGTCTGATACTCGTGCCCTTCGTCACGCGTGCACGGCTCTAACCGCCTCGAGGCTACGACTCGACGAAACTTGGATGGTCCTTCTTATCAACATACTTACCATACTAATATAATAATTAAAATTTTGAATTATGAAAATATTCCCCATATTAATACTGCGATTATTGAAATATGCCTGAATGTGAATTTGCTGTCAGATTTTACGAATTTCCGCCATCATATAACCAGACATATTATTATAAAAAATCAGTAAAAAAAAGCAGTGAATTCGGGAAATTATGATTTTGAGATTGCTATTTATAAATCATGCGATTAGTAGGTACCATATACAATCAGTAGGTAGGTACCATTTAAAATCAGTCCTTACAGACGAAAAACAAAATCGGGAATTGGATTTTGATAAAGTAAGTCCAGCAATAACACATAGGATACTTTAATTCCCGTGTGGGATGGCAGTGATGCAGTAAACGCGTGTGAAACTTCGAAGCTCAGCTATATAATATCACACATTATAATATTTGACAAGCTACGCTTCGCCAGCAATTATCCCATTTTCCCGCGACAAAATAGAACCTCGGGAACGGTGTAACTTTTTATACATGTTAAGTCAAGAGTGAATAGTTTGTAGTAAATATCTTTTAGACAAGCGTGATACACTTTTGGCCACATCATTGCATCCCATCTTGTGAGGTTATGCCCAAACACCTAGAACGTCATACAGAAAAACACTTAAGTACCTTCAATATTTTAGTTCTAATCCAGCGGTTCCTTACTCGCGTAGTTGTACCTATACGCATACGCACACGGATGGATGCGGGCGTTCCCGAACTGTGAGTTATGGCTAACAGTAACGTGACCACTAACCACTGTGACTATAACGTAACGGTTACTTACTTGACTGAGCCATCACCAATTGAGATATCGGAATTGCTATGTAGTTACAAGGGCGCGAGCGATGACAGTCATGATATTCTTGATAAATAGAGTCTTGGTAATTTGTTATCGCATCGAAATTGTAATTGGATCGGTATTGGATTTTTTTTGACAGTACTGAGTCTTCTCAGTCAGAGTACGATAAGTTATAATCGGGATGAGATCAGAATTTTGTTCTAAAGTTTAGTAAGGTCTATTACTTGACGCCAATCAAATCCCATTGTCCATTTTATATTTTTTTCCTAAGCTTTTTTATTTATTTATTTAATCATTTGGAAGACAAACAGCTTTCTAAACATAAATATGCATGGCATTGATAGCGACAGGGATCCATTAAGAGGTCCTAATGTTTAAAAACACATCGTGGAATGATCATAATATAATTATATTCCTGCGACTGGCCGACAAACTACAGTTTAAGATACATATTATCATTATGCCACTGTATCATTTATAACCAAACGCAGCTAAATATTGCGTGCTGATTAGGTAAATTGAATATCATTGGATTAACCTATTAATTAATAAATACAAAAATGGAATCATACAGGTCTGATTC
This sequence comes from Hylaea fasciaria, assembly GCA_905147375.1. Classification (NCBI taxonomy): domain Eukaryota; kingdom Metazoa; phylum Arthropoda; class Insecta; order Lepidoptera; family Geometridae; genus Hylaea; species Hylaea fasciaria. The sequence goes on along the minus strand of LR990211.1, from coordinate 6,772,251 downwards.
CGGTTTCAAGCTTTGTATGAATTTTTAGAGTTTTCTGCGTCCGGGACGTAGAATACGGAGGGCCAGAAGAGCTTGTCACTAAAAGTAAAAATGAAGTTTCGTGCTGAATCGCGCCGTGACCATGGCATGACCATAAGTTACTCTGGAAGCACTTAGAAGTGACACTGGCACACGACATACGAGTATACACTATACATAACTATATAATATACTCGTACTATACATCAGACGTGGTTCGTCTACTTCATTCGTTAGTTATTCTCTGTGTACATTCTTCGTCACGACTAGGGCACAGATTAAATCTACGGTATTAAGGCCTCGTTCTCAAAATGTCAACAACAATTCTCAACAATTCTCCAAATAACCAATTTTAAAACGGCACTATTCTTAAATTTATAAGATACTAGAATCGCCTCGCGGTTTCACCCGCGTTAACTACTATCCCGCGGGAACCATTAATTTTTACGGGATAAAAGGTAGCCTATGTCAACCGCGGATAGCATAGCTTCCCAACAGTGAAATAATTTTTCAAATCGGTTCAGTAGTTTCGGAGCCTATTCATTACAACCAAACAAACAAAGTCTTCCTCTTTATAATATTAGTATAAATTATTCTACAAATGCCAAAGAGGCTGCCTTGATCATGTCCGTAAGGATTGAGGTGCCACTTTTGAAAAATTAACAATTTCTAAATGGAATTTCACGCAGTTTAAATGTATATGTGTCAATAAAATTTGTATCCTAAAGCAGATTTTGGTAGATTTTATGCATAAAAAGTTCTGTTACTGTAAAGGTGGCACCTCAATTCAGCAAATCAGGATTGAGGTGCCATTTTTCAAGTGAATAGAACTGGTTAAGTTATGGATGAATATTTCTGAAAACGCAATAATATCTTTACGGACGTGTTGTATATTGGTTGCTCCCAAACTCTGGGGCTTGAACGGCTTCAATTAAAAAAGATATATAACATTCAAAGTGGCGCCAAAATCGACAAAAAATCGATTTTAGATTTTTTTATTTTTCGTTGATATAACTAGTCAATTTACAAAACAAATTTAATGGAACATTTGTAGATAGCTGGCTGAAATTGTAGCCAGAGAATGAAGTAATAAAACCAAGTGGTTTTTTTGCTGCGACTAATTTTATGTGGCTCCTCAATCCTTACGGTCTGGAAATAATATTTCGCTATAACTACGTGACAACAAAACGAAATCGAACGATGAATATCCCAAAAAAATGTAGATATGCGTGCCTTAATATTCATATATAATTTAATCACTCTACGTATCCTATATTGGTCAAAACATACAATTTTATACTTTCTCATACAAATTTCACTGCGGTGACCATAATATTTAAGAAAAAAATAGGACACACTTTTAAAAATTATAATCAATAACGACATCACATCATATTAATACATTATGGCATACCTATATGACATAAAATAGAAAATAAATAAAAGTAGGTAGGTAGTAGGCACATTACGATACGAGCGGTCTAAGTAATATACAACTACACGGCGTGACTTAACTTCTGGCGTGTATAATAATACACTTACTTACACCGCGAGTATCGTATAATATGTAGCACGTGTGACATAATCAGCCATCTATATAATTTATTTTAAAATAATCTTCTAAGTGATGTAGTTCAAATATGTTCATTTGACTCTTAGCAATAGGTACACAAACGTGGGTAGGTTAGCATTCCACCACTAGAAAACGTGACAACGCAATTTCACAACTACCCGTATCACATCTAGATTTGGTTTTTGATTATTAGTATTTTCGGATGCATAGATAATGGTTCGTGGTTGATTAATTTTATGTGACATTTTTTTAGTTTTAATACTGTACAGTTTAAATAATAATCAAACCGGTTACAACTAAAAAATAGTGAAAAATATCTTTGCGTAGCGTTATGTTGTCGCGCTTTCGTTTTATGAACAAATCTTTATTGTAAAATGATTATACTTACCCTGATCTAGGAATCCGTGACTTATATCTGGTTTGTGCATTGTGCATTGTGCACACCTTCAGACTATAGTATTAGATATGGTGTATAATAATTGAAAGTGTGTTTATTCAGTGCAAATAGTCCATGTGTCGGTAAAAAAATATCTAAACGACAAAAATTCGCATCATTTCTATGTGAAGTGTATTTTTATCCTCCTAATAATATAAACGCGAAATTTTGTAAGTATGGATGAATGTTTGTTGCTCTTTCACGCAAAAACTATTGAATGGATTTTGATGAAACTACACAATAATATACCTAGTCAGGTCATAAATTCTGTCACATGTTTTATATAAAATAATTGAAACAAGTTTATTCATTATGTAACCATTTATATACCAAAATGAACTTAACAAAACATAGATTCTTATTACACTAAAGTTTATTCAAAATGACCTCCGTGATTTTGAATACAGGCCTTCAATCTGCGCGGCCAGTCGTCTATCGCAGCACGAACGAGGTCCATGTCAATATCAGCGGCTGCCTTAATCAAGGATGTCTTGAGTGACTCCAAATTGGGATGAGGCTTTGAGCACGCCTTTTCCTCCAAGTGTTGCCATATCTTGTAATCTAGCGGATTCAAATCTGGACTGGAGGAGGGCCAGTCTTCGTGCCGGATGAAGTCGATTTCACGCGCCGCCAGCCAGACTTGTGTGCTCTTCGCTCTATGAGCTGGCGCCGAATCTTGTTGGAATACCCAGTGCCTGTTATTAAACATGGTATGAGAAACAGGTTCCACAAGGTTCGTCAGGACTGTATTTTGATACACAACTGCATTTGTTTTTACACCTTTCTCACAAAAATGTACCTCTGTTAAGCCCCAATAAGACACTCCCAACCATACCATGAGCGAGGATGGAAAATGACCTCGTTGGACACGCGGAATACGGTTGCTCGCTTCTTCACTACTGTGTGCGTACACCTTATCATTTTGTTTGTTGTAGCTCTCTTCTACGGTAAAAAATTTTTCATCCGAAAAAATAATTTCCCGATATTTTTTCCCGCGTACCGCTTCAACAAAGCGCGGCATCTCTTCAGTCTCAGGTCCATTAGACGAGCATTCAAATGATGTCCTGTTTTTCTTCGATATGCCCGAAGCCCTAAGTCTTCATTTAACACCCTTTTCACCGTGGTTCTGCTTAATCCCATCTGAAGGGCCAACAGTTTCTGCTTACGTTTGGGATTTCTTTGAATTCGCGCCTTCACAGCTTTTATCACTGCTGGAGTCCTAACAGACCGAGGGCGACCACTTCTTGACCTGTCATCTACACTAGAGTCTTCATTGTATCGTTTGATGGTACGATAAACGAATCTCTTGGTTATATTCAAATTTTTCAGTATGTCAAAAATTTGAATTGGCGCGTAACCGCAACGATGCAACGCAATAACTGCAACACGGTCTTCTTTAAGCGTCCACTCCAAATTTAAAAATGAGTAAAATTCTAAAAAGTATACATTTTTATTTTCATGAACAATTCGAAATTCGAATTCAATAAACTTTTTTGTGGCCAGCATTCTAAAAGAAAAGTTTTTACTGTGTGACAATACTTATGACCTGACTAAGTAGCTTACATTATTATCAGAATAACACATGGACCACAATTCATAAAGATACATCTTATATTATCCAAACGTGAGTGCAACCGCGGGCGCAGCTAGTTAATCGATCAGTCAGTCAGTCAGTTTTGGTTTTTCTATACTAATATTATAAAGAGGAAAACTTTGTTTCTTTGAATAGGCTCCGAAACTACTGAACCGATTTGAAAAATTATTTCACTGTTGGGAAGCTATGCTATCCCCGGGTGACATAGGCTACCTTTTATACCGTAAAAATTAATGGTTCCCGCGGGATAGTAGCTAACGCGGGAGAAACCGCGAGGTGCTTCTAGTATATTATAGTAAATATATTTACAAATTTATTTTACGTGCGTACTATTTATAAGTTTTCACATCTCATGCTCAAAAACTGTGTCATATTATTGTTATTTGCTCAGCTTAGTGGACTTAAACGTGGTTGTTAGGCCCTAGAGAGTGAGAGTAGTTTAATTAGGCCTGAGTTATATCGCTTTTTCTGAGTATCGCATCTAAATCTGATTTCTAGTTTCAATATATGAATTCGAAACCATATATTTTAATATACAAGGTGTAACAGCAAGGTGTAGTAATACTGAAACTACGCATACACATACATATTTCGAAGTAGTCTGGAGGTACTATAAATCTGTAAGTAGTTACGGTAATGAATTATTACACGTCAAAGTTTACTGCAAAACTAACCATCGTTCAACCCTAGTTATCAGCTGGGCAATGTCAGTGAACTTGAGGCATAGGCTAACATGTACAGTCTTACCCAACTTATATGGTGCGTCGTGAATCTTCGTTCGCGCAGAAAATAAATTATGGTCCGAAGATTAACGAAAGAATGCTTAACATTTACAATCAACCTAAGATCACTATTATAAGGTTCATAATACACTGCAGCTGTTGCACATCGCAGTTCTACCTGCGCAGAAGATGAATTTTCAAAGCGCGGGAAATGCTATTGACCGCTATTGGTCGGCAGCCGCCCCGCCATCTTAGCGATCGCCGCGTGGCATGAGTGAGATGGAACTAACGCAGTACCTAACTAAGTAGCATTTCCCGCGCTTTGAAAATTCATCTTCTGCGCAGGTAGAACTGCGATGTGCAACAGCTGCAGTGTATTATGAACCTTGTAATAGTGATCTTAGATTGATTGTAAGTTTTAAGCATTCTTTCGTTAATCTTCGGACCATACTTTCTTTTCTGCGCGAACGAAGATTCACGACGCACCATATAAGTTGGGTACGTACGACTGTACACGTTAGTCTAGGCCTCAAGTTCACTGACATTGCCCAGATGATAACTAGGGTTGAACGATGGTTAGTTTTGCAGTAAACTTTGACGTGTATTAATTAATTACCGTAACTACTTACAGATTTATAGTACCTCCAGACTACTTCGAAATATGTATGTGTATGCGTAGTTTCAGTATTACTACACCTTGCTGTTACACCTTGTATATAATTATATATATATAATTGGAATCTCGGAATCGGCTCCAACGATTTTCATGAAATTCAGTATATAGATCTAGCTAGGAATCATTTGTAGAAAATGTCATTTTATTCGTGTTTTTTTATGATTTTTTTCTTTAAATACCTAACCAGTTCATATCTTTTTATTATTCTATCGGTAAGATCGAAATATATTATTCATATTTCATAATTCTATTAGTAATTCGTACTTAAATATAATTTCCACGATCTAGCTAGGAATCATTTGTAGAAAATGTCATTTTATTCGTGTTTTTTTATGATTTTTTTCTTTAAATAACCAGTTCATATCTTTTTATTATTCTATCGGTAAGATCGAAATATATTATTCATATTTCATAATTCTATTAGTAATTCGTACTTAAATATAATTTCCAAACAACAGAATTTTATAAAAAAAAAATACCGAGCAAAGCTCGGTCATCCAGATGTTATATTATTAAACTAGCTGTTTACACTGGCTGACTGCACTAACAGTGCGGGTCCACTACAAAAAAGCGTAAGTAACTCTCGGATTCCTGGTTACATATTTAAATTATGGTCACCACTTAAGAAAATTTGTATGAGAAAGTAAAAAATTGTATGTTTTGACCAATATAGGATACGTAGAGTGATTAAATTATATATGAATATTAAGGCACGCATATCTACACTTTTTTGGGATATTCATCGTTCGATTTCGTTTTGTTGTCACGTAGTTATAGCGAAATATTATTTCCAGACCGTAAGGATTGAGGAGCCACATAAAATTAGTCACAGCAAAAAAACCACTTGGTTTTATTACTTCATTCTCTGGCTACAAATTTAGCCAACTATCTACAAATTTTCCATTAAGTTTATTTTGTAAATTGACTAGTTATATCAACGAAAAATAAAAAATCTAAAATCGATTTTTATAGATTTTGGCGCCACTTTGAATGTTAAATATCTTTTTAAATTGAAGCCGTTCAAGCCCCAGAGTTTGGGAGCAATCAATATACAACACGTCCGTAAAGATATTGCGTTTTCAGAAATATTCATCCATAACTTAACCAGTTCTATTCACTTGAAAAATGGCACCTCAATCCTGATTTGCTGAATTGAGGTGCCACCTTTACAGTAACAGAACTTTTTATGCATAAAATCTACCAAAATCTGCTTTAGGATACAAATTTTATTGACACATCTACATTTAAACTGCGTGAAATTCCATTTAGAAATTGTTAATTTTTCAAAAGTGGCACCTCAATCCTTACGGACATCCTTGATCTAGTATGAATGTATTTCTCAACAGGTTGCTTTTTGTGAGTTGTGTGTGTGATTTTCCTAGGTCTCTTCAAGATAAGACGAGAACATAAATTGCCTACCTTTAATTAAATTATAATATGTTATTGTTGTAGCTTCCTAATTACATTTCAGCATCGACAAGGTAGTTAAGCAATACTATTAACAAATTTAAAAATGAAACCACGACACTTGGATTTCGTAATTTATTAAATTTAAATAATCTGTTTACAAATAATTTAAACCGACCATAAATACTAGTAGGCGAAACGAATAGTACAAAAGATACATTAAAACAATAATTTACTTAATTAATTTTAAATAAGTACAAAATATTTCTATGTATCACTTAAGAGCTTTATGCATCCTACACGGACTTTGGGCTGTAGCTGTTTGTTTTTATATTATTTTATAATGTTAGCAATCAAATTTGTAGTAAGGAAAATTAAAAAATTAAAAATACATTCACTAGTCGAAGTTACACAAAAAAATAAAATTGATTAAAATCAGCAAAATGTGACATTGGTTTATTTAAAGATCATGTTATTAACATACAATTTTATTTACAAAATAATTACAAATTAAGACCAGAATGAATTACAATTAAATTAGAGTGCAATACATTTTCTTTTACATCGCGCACTTACTAACGGCCGAAATTAATAATCACTCCAATCCAAATTTTGCTATCTGGGATTGATATCACAATCCATTTTTAGGGTCAAACGTTCCAATAACCGATCCGTGGATTGATTTATGAAGGCACGCAGATTGGAAATCGATCGAACGATAGCCAGCAATCCAAGATCGATTTCAATCTTGGTTAGGAGATACTATATTAATTTCGGCTGTAAGTTTGTTACTAATTGATTCCAAGCGGCAGGCTTCTCAAATCATCTAAGTTTATTACTCGACTGGCGAAATAAGGTTATGGTTTTTGTAGTCTAACTAGAACATCCGTCGTTCCCGATTGTTATCTTGATTGCAGTCGTTAAGCCACGTCAGAGGCCCTTTGGCGGCCTGACAAACTCTGACATTAGAGGCTATCAAAACATACAAACAACTAAAACATCTAACATTAAATCTCACTAACATAAGGGATCCAAACTAAAACCTAATCGGTGATCATAATCGTCCATTAACAAATAATTTTATTTACTAAGAAGACGACAGATTAGCAAGAGATCAGACAATCAGTTCTTTCGTTTAAGAAGAGATATGAGGAGAAGTTTGAAATCAGGTGCTGCATTTATATGCAAAAGTACACAACTGAGATACTTACAGCAAAGAAAAATCCTAAATAGCGTCTTTATTATCAGGTTATAAGTAAGATTGTGTATTATGAACATCGTAAAAATTTAAGTGGAATTCATAGCTGAGAGACAAAGAATATTTAATGTAGTAGTGCTGAAATTAGAACCGAATTCAGTGCCAGTAGTAACGCGAAAAATATCGTTCGATCAGGTACATACTTGTATGGCAACGTAAATACTCAAAATTCAAGTAAACAAAACGGTACAGAAAAGTTAATAAATAAAAACCTACGAAATGTGATGTTTCAGTGGAATTGCAACAAAATGTAACTATGGACACATAGAAATAATAAAAAGATCATAAATTACAAATTCTACAAGTCTTTCCAATAAATAGTGCCAAAGAATTTGTCTAAAATAACATCAATGATAACTACGAAATCATTAAAATATGCTAAAATTATTATACATAAACTAAATATTTTAACCCATGTCATCCCCCAGGGGGCAAAGGTCTGGTCCCAAGTCTACGACTACCTCGAACCAGCCCACCAGAAGTTTTCTGAGTCGGCATCAGTCATCCCCCTTACTATCTGGGAGGTGCTACTAACAGTTGTGTTTGCAAATTGTGCTGCTCTATTATTTATTCTACGGTTGTGACTATTTGTGACCTTTGCCCATTGATCCATTGAGACTTAGCTGATTGTAGCTCACCCTTATCCCCATCCGTTATGCTTAGGCTTGTGGTGGTGTGTGGTCGGAATGTCAGCTTGCATGGGACCCTTTAAACGTCAATATCTATGGAGGTATCAGCTAAAATCTACGCAGAAGTCAAGGTTCAAGCTGGGCCTCACCATCAAGGACCTCCAAGGCTTCAAGGTTCTCAAAGGCTTCAAGGCTTTTCACAGGTTTTCGTGCTCTGCCGTTGAGGCGTCAGGGGCTAGCAGTTGAGGCGAAAAGGGCTATATCATCGGCAACCAAATGGCACATGAACATAAGCGTAGTACAAAACTAGATTCACATGTGCCGAGTATAGGCGAACATGACTTTGAAATTTTCGGGTATTAAGACCCATACTTAAAGAACAGCATAGGTCACCACAACATAGCAAGTCAATTGAAATACATAAGTACAAAAATAAATAAAGTGTATCTATTAAAACATAATTCTAACTACACGCTTTGCATACCACGGGAAAATTCGTTGAAATAATTTTGTCATCAAAACATTTCATATTATTCAAACTCAGGCAAACGCAATACCTACCGTAAAAAATCCAAAACCTTCAACCTAATTTTGACACATATGAACATACGAGTAGTCTTAACGAAAACGAACCCTATTGCTTTTGCTTCATAAAACATTCGTTTAAATAAAAACAATAGAAAATTACACGATCCTTATCCCTGTCCACTAGTCAAAGCTAATTCTGCGTTTGCCTCTCTTTTCATTCCCTACCTCGACACATTTCCTCTTCCTTACTACAGGAGGTGCGTCACCCGTCCGAACCTTGGGCGTGGTCTGATTCTCTTTCTCTATCGGTATAAACTTGGCCGAGGTATCAGTGTTCACAGAATTGGGGTCCGGTTCCATCCCAATCCAAGAATCTTCACTCCTGCGGTACCATTCAATAGGCCCTTCTAGGGCCTTTTCTTCCTTGAAATCGAAGTTCCACTTCTTCCTCATGTTCTCCTGGTCTATCCTGCAGGTCTCCTGGAGGATGTTCGCGAAGTTGTCGTTGGCGGCCTGGTCTATGGGATCGTCGAAGAAGAGCTGCCGCCGGGTTGGCAGCTTCTGTGTCTTGTCACACTGCTCCGGCGAGGTATACTGCGAAAGAGAGAGAAAACCGTTTAGTTTTTTACGGATAGCTGTTCCTGAAAGATATTTTTGATCTAGAACTCTTTGCTGTAACGGCTAGCTTCTAGCGGGCGAAAAGTACCAGAATAAACTGAGAAACCAGGCTACGCAATACTTCACACTAAGTTGGTACAGAAGCATCTAAAACTTTATACGAGTGCAAACAGACAGACGCGGTAGTTTTTTTCCAATATCATTACGCAATAACTTGCATCTCCAAAGTAACTCGTCATAACTCAAATACCTATAATGTATGACAAATGAGACTGTACTAAACTCCATCTCAAGTGGTCGTAGTCACACAACAATGCCTTTCCGAAGAGTCGGATGTTTATGAAGCACGCTGTCCGTCCTCACTTCAAGTTTATAAACAGTCCGGCGAATGTGCGTAACGGCCGACACCGACGACGGACAGTATCAGGGGAACCCGAGAAATGTAAACAATAAACATCCAACAGTGAATAGCAGAAGTCGAGCGAATAACATTTGTCTACGGACCGCCCCCGTGGGCGGGGCGTTAGATCCTTTAGTACCTCGCGAGAGATATTAAGCTGGAAGCTTAGAAATAACTCTTGATCCGTAAAAACATCAGAACCGAGCCTTGTAGGTTCTTACCCAAAGCTTTTAAAAGGCATCTTTTGACGTGTACAAGACTGATTGACGATTTGACACTAACAAGAACCGCGAATAATCATCCGATTAGCCGAAAATATGAGGAAGACCTATAAATTTATATATTTTAGAGAGATGGAGTAGCCATAGGTCTGACCTCCCTTCCATACAAAACGCTGCTTACGTACCTAACTACCTCCTATAGACCATTCATAGCTTCCAATAGCTCCATTTCAACATCACTTCGCCACTTCTCACCAGAATTAACACAGCTAGGAACAAAGCACCGCCAGAGATTACCATATACTTGAATACCAGTGCCACCTACACTCTAATTGGGACGCTAGTACAAGCCACTGTTCAGCTGTTGTCCGTTAGTTAGACTTGCAAATTAGACGGTCAGCTACCATTTAGCAGACTACTACTGCTTGGCTGATTTACGTAATTGTGCAGCTTACATACATCTTGCATTTCCGCGTGCCGTTTGCTACTTGCATTGCATGGTATTTACTGAGCATGCGTTATGTTAAACTGATTTCAAGTGGTAGGAAACTGAACACTTATTGACACAATGGTATAAATCGTATTAAAACTACAATTCACAGGCTTTGTGTTATTCAGTTTTTTAATTGTCGAAGTCAAAACAATTGATAGAATTTATCTCAATCCTATGATTGAGATAAATTTTACAGAATTCGCGGCAAATTCTCGCAAGAAGAATTGACAAATGTGTGTATTTCGTAATTGTAAGTTAGGTCATTTAACAGAAAAGTCCGAAATAGACTTGTGCCAGACGCGATGACCTAGAAGTGCATTGGTCATTTGTTAAAATAACCGCAAGAAGCACTAATTGAATGACCTAATATGTATTTTAGTAGCAGAACCATAATCATTGTCCTACTTGCTATTTTATCTTTTGTACATAATATAATCCTAGACTAGGCGCCGACATAGTGATATAATATTTCACTACTGAAACTATTACAGTAATTACAGTATACTTGTGAATACTGAAGCATTTAATGTATAAGTTAAAACGAGAAAACTCCACGATTTTACGGTGAAAAAACACTTAGCCCGTTTTGCATGGGATGACTTACTTAACTGTTTTTCAACTGAATATTTAAAAACCTAATTATAACATCGTTCAAATGTCGGAATCTTCCTATCTGTACCTTTTATCTTTTGTTCAAGGATGTTTTTAAAGTAGTTCTGTCTATCTTTCCACCGAGCGCTCCTAGATGCATATCACCGGCCATTAAACATTTTGTTCTAAACTTTACCCATCCTTTTTAAAATACGATTCTCTGATTATACACTTACAAATTAGATAAAGACTTCATTATAATATCATTAACTAACACGTCGTGAACTAAACCATTTCGTTTTGTATTTCAAACTCGTAAGGATTTGGAGTTGATTTACTTACAAAGTTCGGTTGTATTCTGTAATGCCTTATTTTGATATTATAATGATAAGAAACGACTGGGGAATAATAGACGAACTCGACTTGAAAAATGTAGAATATTCATAATAATAATTGAACTTTTTGTTATTTTTTAAATATAAACGTAGCCCCACACTAGGGTTGCTCCCTAGGTATCGTGGGTACCTACATATAATTGCACATGCACATCACTCCCAGACTAGAAACAAATATTTGTATATCGCACCAATATTTGTTCCGGGCGGGAATCGAACCCGCAACACCAAGCGCAGCAGTCCTATTGCTCAGCCACTACGCCAAACGTGCCGACAATTACCTATTATGAGATAAAAACGTACCTACTTAATTATGTATTATTGCCAGGCGCAAAAACTATTGATAGTAAACAGGCAAATAGCAACATTCTAACTTAGCGACGCCCCCTAAACAGAAAATGTATCACCGAGCCCTTTCAGGTTGTTCAGGCAGCATCCATTCAGCACCACTCTACCATTCTACATTGACACTTAACATCAGGTGTGAAAGTGGTCAAACGCAAACCTATTAATAAATTAAAAAAAAAATGAAAAATTCTAGACTTAAGTAGCATGTTACTTCTTTCGACCTCATCATCATGATTAGTAATCAAACGGTACCCAATAAAATCGCTATGGCAAGTCACTTTGCCAACCTACCAGCTTTTGGATTCCGTGTCATAATTCAGACTTTAATTTGAATACGAATTAACCTACAATTTATGACATGTTCCAAGAGTTCCACCTCCCTGTGTGCGAGATAATAAAGCTTTTATAAGCAGAGGCGGCGTAAGGCGGGTGCGACGAAAAGGGAAAAGGGCTTGTGAAACGGACCTTGCTCCACATGACATAAAAGGCTTGCGTCGGCGCTGTGTATATATAGCCTTTGCTTCGCAGAAAAAGGCTCCGTAATGATTACAAGAGATATCATCGTCTGCATAAAGATGTAAGTCGTCAGAATAAGGGCGCTGCGTGTACGCATGCTTATTCATGAGGGCGCAGATTGGGCGATAGTTACTATACGAAGGGCGAAGGTACAAAGGATGGGTATCGGACTGTGAATCTTTACGCACAGACAAACAGTACCAAAATTTTAATATATAGTGGAAAGGATTTAATTAGCATTTCTTTTGCGTGCGGTTTTTAAAAATATATTAATTTACTTGCCGTGGAAGGTAGTAAAAGGGGGAATTTAAATGAATATAGCCTCGTTTTGGTCTGTTTTGTATTTTTCTTGCATACATTTTTTGCCATATTTTGTTAGTGTTTGCCAATGCACGGAGTAAAAACCGTTTGCGGAGCTACGATGCCCATTATCCTATAGATAGAGCACTATAGTTAAAATAGGTACCTAATGTGTACCTATAGTAAACGTGTTAGATTTGACATTTGGGCCATATTTGAAACGCTCAATTACTTGACATTGGGGAATTTGTGACGGCTGACGGCAGCATTATGTGGCGAAAGATTTTTTTTGGGTCCTTTATCGTGAATTTTTTTCTTAAGATACTAGACGACTTTACTCCAATATTATTGATTTATTTGCTCACTGAAACACTTGACTATATAGGTACTGTATTTTTTCTGGCTTATAATTATTTGTAATTACGGCTTAACTTTTCCACAAAAAACCGCCCATTTTACGGAAGCTCGCTACCCACGGGTCCTTAACCATCCAGTTGGCCGCAGAAGCCAGATGGGAAGAGTTGAAGTTGACGTTTATCATTTTTATTTTTATTTTAGTTATGGCTTCGCACGGTTTGTGCATATAGCCAGTGTCAAGTATTTTATTTTAAACATTTCTTAATTCCACATTAAGAAAGTCACAGCAATATTATAGCAATCGTGGTCAAGTAGTCAAGTCAAATATTTACATCGTCAAAGTCACGATTCAGTAAAGTAGTGAATGCTTTACTGAAACTTCCTGGGAGTTTTGGAAAAAATGCGAAATGACACGTTTTTTGAGTTTATATCATTCGCCTACACTCGTGCACGTTAACGAACACTTAATGATTAATATTCCACCAATATTACACATTAACACTCGAAGAAACACAAGTTTGAGAAAATAATACAAAACCAACAACATCTCACTATCGGATTCCCGCCAAAACTCTCACTTTATCATTCTGATTTCGTCCGCGGTGGCTCCACAGATAAAACACCAGGTCATCCTAGGGCCCAGCCGATGACATGTCGCAGATAAGATCAGTTGATACGCGTAGGCTGCGCCGTCACAGTCTGTAGGGCTCGAAGGGAGACCATCAAGATTATATCATGTAGGTACCATACATTAAAGTGTAGACAGACAACATATTTGTTCTGTGATTCGATGCACTTTTACTCCTCTTTCTCGACTTGCTTTTCATTTTAAAGGCATTTAAAAATAAAATTTCTAAGGTTCTGTGGATTTCTTAGGTATTGTGCATGCAGTGTTAAGTATTGTATTATATCTTCGAGTCATAAGTGTATAAAATATAGGAGTAGGTACCTAATACCTAGTCAAAATTTTGAACCTCACTCAATAAGACAATAGGCAGATATAATATAGTTTAGTCAAATCGACGTCACGATTCAGTAAAGTGGTCGATGCTATACTGAAACTGCCTGAGAGCTTTACAGAGAAAACGAAATTATAAAATTTTCGTTTATAGCATTTGCAAATAAACGTCATTTTGGTTGTCAGCCAAAACTGCCCAATCTAAGTAAGTATACCTATCCACTTTTCAAAACATAAATCAACATATAAACTGGTAACACCAACGAGTTCAAACATTCATACAATGCAGCCTAAAAAAACCCAAGGACTTGTTTCACCGACCGCTTAACATAAATTGGCTGTTAAGTTGAGAACTATAACTATGAGTTAATTTAACGGGCGATAAAGCTCCATGTCTTCTCCTTGTTAATAAATTAGTTTAATTGTAGACTGTAAATCATAAATAATTCATTATCCTTTTAAAAAAGCAGTAAAAGACAATAAGTCGGTAAATTGAACTAGGTGCTTTAAAACAGGGCTACTGAACAAAAATATAACCCTTTTGTCTGTCTCTGTGTTATTTTTATCACGCTAAAACGACTGAACCGATTGCAATGCGGTTTTCACTATATCTGGCGTAACCTAGTGTCTGTTTTGTCGTATGTAGGACCAGTAAAATTCAATGTAGGTACTGGATGTCTGAAACACGTCGACATCCCTTGATTAATTTGTCAACAACAAAAAAATATACACTCGAATTGAAAACCTCCTTCTTTTTGGAAGTCGGTTAAAAATGTTTTCAGTTACTTTTTCAAACCAGCATAATAGAATATAGCCTACTTTATTAACACCCTATATTTTTTCTATTCGTATTTCGTAAACTAACTTATAATCGAATTATCTTCTCGTCAATTCAGTTTTCATACAATTTGCAATAACATTTACCATAGATAACATGGCATCTAGCTCTGAAAACACGATGCATCTATCAAATTATTTCAAACATCCAAACATGCATTGTTGTTGCAATTTAGACAAATTGTATCGTGATTTATGCCTTCCTGAAAACATAACTGTGAATACAAATCTCAATTGACCCCGTTTCCCGAAATTGAATCCTGTAAACAGGAACTCAATTGATTTCCTGAAAGGGTTAGTTTACAAACTGTCAACCGGACGGAGGTGAGCGGGAACCGTGTTCTATATTTAAATCGGTGGGGGGAATGGAAGTTATAGGGTGGCCAGATATTTTTGGATTGTTTTAGCTTTGAGATAAGGGGAAGTAGTGTGGGGTGGTACCTACTTGGGGGATGATGGGTTTATTCATAAATATATGAATAATTGGGTATAGATAAAAAAAAATCGGGTGGTTATAATAAGTAAAATAATATAAATACTACAGGTATGACATATATAATAATAATTAAAATCGATTCATTGTTTTGTAACGCTATCAATAAAAAAATAAAAACCATACGCTTGCGCAACTACGCACGCGCCCGCAGCGCGCCAGGATGCAAAATGGCTGCCACTTCCGACCGCGAACTCTGACAAGTGCATTTGACAATAGATACCTGACAGCTGGCTGGCACTTGATTAGGCACTGGCTTAGAAGAATAACCATAGAGGAATTAAATTACCACGTATATTTTAAAATTAACGCACTTGTATTTTTAGGCTTTGGCGTTTTTGGCACTCAGCCAGTTTTCAGTTAAAGTTATTTTGATTATCCAATTATTTAGTCACAGCTAGTGAGACTTCCTTTCATTAGTCTTACCTAAAACATCTTTGGCGCAATACCCATACCGCCGTTACAAACTAATTCAATATGACACTTATTTCATATTAAAAACTTCGAACGAAGAAGTTTATCCGATTATTACGATTTATCCGCCACGAAATGGCAATCAATTTGGCACTCCACAAAGCTGGTAGAAGCATATTGTGGACGTAGTTGCAAGGAGTCCGGCTCCTCAACTATTAGTGAACGATTGAGGAAGTGAAAGCTATCCTTTCAACTCCTACGTAAAAGACGAATACCATTTTAAACCATATTGCACTGTACATAAAGAACCCCCTTGCGTCACCTCTATTTTCATTCCCGCATGCCTTTCCCGATGCGTGATGGTTCCCGCTCCCTTCCCGTCCCATGCACGGCATTGAACTTGAACCCGAATTTTAAATTTGTTCCAATCATCTTCAAGGCCAAGGGCTCCATATTTATGGTTGACCACGCAACTATGAATCAGGCAGTGGAAGCAGTACCTAAAGTTGTAACGAATTCTTCTACTGAACTTCTACCGGAGTTCTAAATCTCTGAGTACTAGCGGGAGTAGTACCGGAGATGTAGAAGTTCTAAATTTCGTTTCTAAATTTATGTAAGCCATCGTCGTCAACGCCTGTTTGTCTGTTTTTTAGGGTTCCGTAGCCGAAAGGTAAAACGGAACCCTATTACTAAGACTTCGCTGTCCGTCCGTCTGTCTGTCTGTCTGTCCGTCAGTCACCAGGCTGTATCTCATGAACCGTGATAGTTAAACAGTTGAAATTTTCTCAGATGATATTTTTCTGTTCACCCACCATTTTTGGTACGAATTTCGATATAACAACAAATACTACCGTAAACAAAGAAAATATCATGAACTAAGGTACTGTTCAAGACTATTTAATTATAGTCATCCATGGTACTGCATCTATGGTATTGGAAATTTAATATGAAAGCTGTATTGGTATCATGCAAGACGAAAGCGCTTGGAGGTAACGGTATTTAATCGTATCGTGATTTGGATTAGAATGTGGACCGTAGAATTATAGAGTTACGAAGAGGTACCTATCTGAGCCATATCTCTCTATGAGTCAACGTGGATTCTGATTTTATCCGTGATCAAAGACCATCCCTAGACAATGATGATATGTGTGTGTTATTTTAATCGTTGTTGTCCATCATGAGTTTAAACTTGAAAAAAAAACTGACTAACCGCAGACATTTTAAGACGACAGAACGAGCATTACAGGTATCTAGTGAAGCAAGAATACGAATTCAGGCAGGGTCAAGCGAGAGCTGAAGAGACAACCATTATGCATACGAAGATTAAAATTCGTGCATATCCGACTTATTGTTTTTGCAAGTAGAATTAGCTGTCAAAATGTTGCCAGCGTCACTCATCTATATGGCGCATGGCGGCCGGCTACAATACTGTATTTACTAGATATCTGTAATGTTTGGTCTGCTTCCTCTTTATGTCTGTGTGACTAACGATTCTACATATAATATTTGTCATGAAAATAAAATAACGTATCATTTGTGACGGTTCGAAATACGCCTCTGTGGGGGATGGTGGAAATAGCATTTCAGCGCACGCGCATCCCGCGCGCCGCGGGTGCAGTGTCGTAAAAATGCACCAGAAACCACACAGGGTAGCTGGTTTTAAAATATAACTTCGGGCAGCAGGAACACGCAGAGATGCTGTTTTTAAATATAGCAGGGGGCTGACCGCGGACAAAAATCGTAATCGTCCATTTGACAGTGCCTTCAAACTCTTCCAACTTTGCCAAGGATGGCAACACACATTTTAAAACTCAATATCTGGGCTGTCTGGTATAGATCGCTTCACCCATTGTTCCTATCAATAAGTTTGTGCTTGCTGTGTCTACATTTCGGTGTCAGTAAAGAGTTATCTATCTATCTATATATATATCTAGCTACCTACCAAAAATAAAATAACGCTTTAAATGTATTAATTTTAAAAATAAACGTTTTCATAATTGTGTTCCGTCGTTGGCAAAGATTGGACGGATGGCAAAATTAGAGGGTTAGACGGTAGATAGTGGCTATTTGTACGTGTACTGGATGAATAAATTATATTTATTCGTACATTTATTGTATTTTTTTGGATGATTAGCTTGTCTTTTGTTTTTTTAGCCTTTGGATGATTAACCGTATTTATAATTATAAATTGTTCGTACAGTACCCGTATTAATAGACTCAGCCTAGACGGTAATGGGCCAAATTTTAATGTCAAATCGAAAACGTTTATCACTACGATACGCATCGACAGTCATGGAGCTGATAAGTAGAGCGTGCATTGGTCGGTGTAATAGGGGATGGCGGACGATGGCTCACTCTTTATTGAGATTTGAGATACTTGACGATAATTGAAAGAAAACACAGACTCATCTCAGGGCCAGAAAACAACAAAATATCCCCTTAGCTTTATGTAAATTAATAACAGATTACAGACAATTTGTTTCGAGAGGGATGTTGGGGACAGACAGGCAGACATGCGGGTGTTCTCCCACTAATTCTCGGCTCGGGGTTACCAGCTCCGATTAAGTAATGACCCTAAATTGAACACCAATTTATCAGTTAACGATTTATCAGCGGGTCTCTAAACCGTTGAAGAGTTTCAGTGTTAATTCTTGACTTTCAACTGCAAACCCACATTGTGCGTTGACCCTTAGTTTATTGGAGTTCACAGCAGCCACAATTATCTTTCAATAACATGGGAATTCATTAATTGCTTAACTCTTTTAATAGTGACTCTTATTGTTAGCCAATTTCGAAAGTATTTTGAGCAGAGTTGAAAAGGGTGAGA
Organism: Hylaea fasciaria; assembly: GCA_905147375.1. Classification (NCBI taxonomy): domain Eukaryota; kingdom Metazoa; phylum Arthropoda; class Insecta; order Lepidoptera; family Geometridae; genus Hylaea; species Hylaea fasciaria. The sequence goes on along the minus strand of LR990211.1, from coordinate 6,753,642 downwards.
TTCTTTAGTTCAATGTAGTTTTTTTTTTTTATTATGGCTGTGCTTGACTTGAGAGATTAATTATATATTCATGTAGGCTCCAGTAGGTGGGTCAATAATTATTATCCATTTTGCTGACTTCTTGCTTTTTTCGGGCAATGATTTCGTAGATCCTTATTGTGAATAATTTGTCTATGAACGAATATCTATTTTTTAACGTCCTATTTATTTTTTTATAATACTGTAGCAGCTGGATTACGATGCTAAAATCATATGAAAAGAGCGGGTAAATCGAAACTCCACCACAAAGAAAAAAAATAAGAGGAAAACCCAAATGAATACTTTTGACCGAATGTGCGTTTGCTGCCTCTCAGCTTCGTAACCGCAATAAAGATTTTAATCAAAAATGTAGTGAAATAACTTACTCTTCATCGTCAGCGGATTAAGCCACAGACCCAGCGTCACATCGTTGCTTAATAAAACAATTAACTACACTATCTCTCCACGTTTCCTTCCAACGCATGTTTACAAGATGATGAAATTAAGGCTAAGTAAGGTCCTCTGATGTGACCGCTTCCGAGACGCGGTTCCATGAGGTTTGTTAACGTGTTTGTTTGTCTCTTTCATATCACCGCAGTTAATGGAGCGGCGGCGGATCGTACTGTGATTGTTTAACAACAGACTATGTTGGAATAATAGGTAGGTACTTACTTAGAAAATGTCCGACAATTTAATACTGTATATTTACGTAACTGAATTATCTGTGAAATAAGTGTGGTGCACTATTTTGTCTAGGAAACTTTTCTTATAGTTTAGATATACTTGACACCACGGAACATAGACAATAGTGGAAGCGAATTAACTTGACATCTGTGTCGCCAAAAAACTTGTCTCCCTCTTTCGCAATTGATACGAAATTACGAACCCACCGGTGCTTCTTGTTCTATTACACATGTAACTGCTTCTTATTCTGCAGCAGAGAGTTAAACTTCAGCTTTTTCTGTGGCTCGTAGGTAAAGGAAATTAGTCTCTAAGCTGTGGTCCGAAGGGCATAGCCTAACCTAGGGCCTATGAATTGATCTGTGTCGCGTATGAAGGGGCGACCGCATCGTACCTCCACTTCCGTGAATTTCGTTGGACAAGTTAGAGGAGTGAGCGAGTTTATTTTGAAAAGCAGTTTTTTTTTTTTAAACGTAGTCCCACACTAGGTTTGCTCCTGTATCGTGGGTACCGCCTTACAGACATATAATTTCACATACACATCACACCCAGACCAGAAACGAATATTTGTGGATCGCACAAATATTTGTCCCACGCGGGAATCGAACCCGCAACCCCTAGCGCAGCAGTCCGATTGCTCAGCCACTACGCCAAACGAGCCGCCAAACGTTTTAGGGAGAACACACTCAAAATTGTGCAAGTCTTACAGAAAAAAAGTCCTACAAACATTACCCTCTCATACTTTGCAGTTTAGTATTGTTGTGCACACCTTCACATGCATAAAACAGTTATACTAATTAGATTTCTCTTGTTTTTGCCAACGTTACATTTTCAGTCCAAAACAAGAACAAAATAACATTTTTATCTGAAACTTTATTGTTTCTACTGTAGTACCTAAATATTAAGTAGTTAATTGTACTGTAATCTATCCTTACGACTATCAAGTATCTACTACTTACCTAAAAATAACTTATTTCAAGCATTAAATCGATCGAAAGCTAACTCCCACATTTTACACTAAACCACGTTCAATGACATAAAACTACAAACGACTTGACATAAAAACGCATGCTCCTGCGCACATCGGCGGCTATAAAATTACCTAGACACACACCCGCGCATGTCCAAGCAACTAGCTATGGGAAATCTCACTTTTTGCCCGGCCTAGGCAGTATGAGGGCTTTTTGCATTAGAAATGCGAGCATATCATATCACAGAATAACTTACAGCAAATAAGTCATGGTGGCCGCGTCTGTGGAACTTATAGGCGATGGGAATATGACTAGGGTACTTTTGTTAGGTGCAAATTAATTCCTTTTAAGTAAAGAATGTGAGCTCTTAAATCTAATTTTCTCTTAATTTCGGCTGTTTAAATATTCGCTGTGTTGCGTGAGAAATTACGTTTAGTTTAGAGTCACTACGGGACGAGCTTACGCGGCGTAATTACGCCTTACAAATTAGTACGACAAAGTGCGCTACGTAATTTCGACTTGATAGAAATGATAGATAGACAGTATAGTATATAGCAGGTACGTGTAAAGGTAATGGGGCGTTTCGCACCGCAGCCACATCATACTCTCAAAAGGAATTTGGTGCGAGCTCAACTCTGAGTCAGAGAGTGAGAGAATCTGAGTCGATTCGAGCCACAATCCAAATTTGACCAAATTTGACGGCACGCTCAGCGTAGTGGCTGAGCAATCGGACTGCTGCGCTTGGTGTCGCGGGTTCGATTCCCGCCCGGAACAAATATTTGTGCGATCCACATATATATTTGTCTTGGGTTCTGTGATATGTATGTAAGCGGTACCCACGACACAGGAGCAATCCTAGTGTGGGGCTAAAGTTTTTTTTTTAAAGAAAGAAATAAATCAATAAAATTCTACGCCACGTTTGTTTGGAAAATACTAGCTGAGATCAGCACGGGTGGCACTGTGTAGGTATTCATTTGTAAACATTACCATGCCCTGTCTAATCCCCTACACTTCATTAAATCCTCATCGCAGTCCTTACTCCATAAAGATTCAATTACACATGGGGTTTTTTCTGTGGTTTCACACGAGGCTGGTCGCCTTGTGTTTCAGCCGCAGCTTCCGCGTCTATCCGCCAGGGGGCGCTGCGAGGCGGGATCTATTTATATAGCTGATTTATATGGGAATAGGCTGGCGCATATGAAATCGGAGGGGTAGAGAACGATTAAATTAAAATTATGTATCTAATTATAAGTATCTGAGTATCTTTCAAAGAGTTTGGAGTGAGACCTGTAAGATGATAGATGTGAAAGCACTAAAACAGCGAGATGTAAAAATTATTGTTTTTGAAAACGGTGACCAAATTAACGTTCGAGTTGTTTCGGCATTTTCAGCAACAACAACATCACCCATTTCGTAACCGTGCAGCAAAATGAATGGTCATGGAACAATCAAACCACATTGGTCCAACGTGGTTCCATCCCTCTCTGATATTATGTTATTGTATCACACCGGCCCACGTAACGTAACGTAGCAACGAAACGTAATGATGAGGTTACGTTGATAAGGTTAACTTCTTTGTAACTCTTCTTAACTTCTTCTTTGTTATTTTTAGCCTTTCTTTTAATTCAAATTTAAGTGCCTACATAATAATAGAAAGTACTACCTACAACAGCGTACGTAAACTAATTTTGACATGAAAGAATATTTCCTTATCAATAAAGAATTGAATTAAATTGTACAAGTTGTAGTTAGTAGATAACCTACACTTTTAAATCTTTCAGCATAATTCTTGCGTTGTTGTACAAAACTTGCAAGTTCTACCTTTTCTTTCTCTAAACGCTCACGTCCTGCCGCTGTGAAGCACAAGATCGCTCCAATCCTCGGCTAATGCGACTCGGAAGGTGTCATCGTCACCTCAAATTGCGTATTACGTTACGTACTTGCGCACGCGCTGCTATCCAGACATCATTACGATATGTAGGGTCGCCACGACACGTTTTGAAGAAATGGAAGGGCTACTTTTGAATGTTTTTTATTTCGTGTCGTAATTTAACTCAAGAACTTAGGACGGAAGAGCAATCCTATAGTTAAACCTGGACTAATGCTGTTACTACGATGCTTACCGCCGGTTTCTGAAACGTCAGCCAACTTTGACTACAGATTAATTATATTGCCATCCTTGTCATCTGATTAGTGTTAGATAGAGACAACGATAGTTTAAATCTACTGTCAAAGCCAACAAACGTTCCAGAAACTGGGGGTTAGACTCTTTTCAGGGCAATAATAATTTACAAGCCCATTCCACAATGGTTGAAAGTATTGAAACACAACACCCAAGAAGAACAGTCGCGATATCGTAACGTGCAAAATAGACGTTTATTTCACTTATCCTACATTTTTGACCCGTGATACTTAGAGGTGAATATGAATAATAATATTAATACATATTAAATGTCATCAAATAGGGACGCATGGCAGCCCTGAATACTTACTTGTCTTGTCACTGACACATTTAAGAATAATTCGTAACGCCACATTATAGACAGCTTAGCTTTACATACTCGGCGGCTTCACGTACGAATGTAAAGATATCCCGATATGTATAATGTAAAAATATGTAAAAGTGAATGTAAATATATATATGAGCGGTACCAACTAGTGCTCTGTATGCATTTTTTTATAGAAACAATCATAATATAGAGCAATCTAGGCTCGGGACGTGTGCAAAATGCATTATCATTGGATTGTAAAGTAATTTCCGATCTGCAGCGATATAGATTGCATCTCTTGATGCTGGATGGAAATTGTGGATGGAAGATCCATTTGCTTTGGAATTTTATACGTGATTGAAACTCGGTTTGGTTCTTTTCAGACATAGACATAGATAATTATGATACTCTGCTACATATAATATTATGTGGGTAGCAACTGTTTTTATTGTACTACTCCCCCTACTAATGTAAATGCGACAGTTTGCGTGCGTGTTTGTATGTTTGTTATTTCTTCACGCTGAAACAGCTGGACCAATATTGATATAATTTGGTGTGGTAGCTATCATCCTAGATTAACATGGGTACTTTTTATTCCGAAAACAGCGGGTAACACCGCGGGGCAAGGCTAGTATATGTCTCGAAGCTCGTCGCGTTGTTCTTGTTGCGGCTTCGATAACCAGATTGCATTCGATACGTTCGATCAGACAGATGTGGTTTGGTCGAATTGAAATCGATCGGATGCTGCGGTCGGGAAGGATCACGGTTCTATTCTTATTTATGAGGATTTGATCCTGGCCCTTTATGAGAATCAAATTCCGAATGCTAGATTTTTTTTGTTTTAATTTTATTACCTACCTTTGCGAATCGTCCAATTGAGATCGAACCAAACTAGGCCTCATTCAAAAATACCCAATAACTTATTGCAAAGCTGCGGTGGGTGTGCTATCGGTCTTCTACAAACAGAAACGGACCATCGTGGAGAGTTTTCTAAGCTAAAAATAGACCTTATTGCGCGCGGCAGAAATCGCCCAAGTTTATATAAGGTAGGTACCTATCGATAGACGATATACCCGAGCATAGCAGTCATCACTGCCGGGATCAGTGACAGTAATCAAGGCAGTGGTAAGAGCGAGCGTATCAAAATGTTTTTTAACTCGAATCAGTGTCAAAATGTCCCATTATGCCCCACCTTGTTCCAGTCGGTGGGGCAACAAGAATCGATACATGGCTAGCATCCGATCGGCTCCGCCACGGTCGACCGGCGCGGAACAATCGGCAGGATGTCCAGTCGATGCCACGGAGACAATAGGTCATTCATGTGCTAGTCTGCCAGACGCTGGACATTATAATTACTGAAGATTTGAAAAAAAGAAAGATTTATTTATATTCATTTCGACTTTCGTGCTTTTAAAACGGGAATAGAAGATGTGTTATCGTTGACTGCTAATATAAAAACAACACTTGTTCGTACAATTTGTTATATAAAGGAAAAAACTTAGTATGGTTTCAGAAATAACGTTAAAAAGATATTTTACATAAAAAATACAACTTTCTAAACTCTAACAAGTAAAGTAAATAGTTTCTCCAGCGGCTCCCTGTCTAAGTAATGACGCTAATGTTATGACATCGCAAAGAACGTTTATAAACATCGGGTTCGTATTACAGATTCCGATGGTAACGAGTGCTTTGAACGAGGCATTCTATAGCCCCCATAATTGATTCTTCAAACAATGGTGTAGTTCACTACCCTATTTAGCGCCATAGACCTAAATGACTTGACGCCAGACTAATCGCTTCATTTACAGGGCTAAACCTTGAACTGATTTGACATTGGTCATCACAATGGTGCTATCTGGTCAGCGCTCACACATTGTCGTTTATACAGGGTGTTCATTAACTTGTTTTTGTTTTGTTTCTTGTTTAGAACATGAAAGAGTCTAAAATAATTTTAAAGAGCCGTGAATTTGAGCTGGAGCTAGAAGAAAGTGCGTTGCGTCCAAGATAACTTTCTTATTTTATTTCTTTTCGGAAGTACGAATCTTGTCTTTCAAGTACGAATTTACGGAAAGCGATGCAAAAGAGAAACGGCAAAAAGAAGTGATTGTGATAAAAACGCAGGTTTTCAGTACATTTCAATGAATCATCACCGCTACCCCTTTCATCTTCCCAAGTGATGGCGATTCAATTCCTCCTTTGAAAAGGTGTAAGCAGAATGACACATTTAATTCTGTAAATACCGTTTCAAAGAAGTCATTCAACGAACTCGCAGCACCCTGTATAGCTGCAGTGACGGTCACAGTGCGCAGCTCCGTGACGACACAATGCGATCCGCTGGTCAGAGACCTTTGTTGCTAATTGCGCAAATAGTTTGTCTAACAAACCGGCCACTCGGCGTGCTTTTTTGGAATTAATTACAAAAAAGCCTTCATTGTTTCGGTAAAACCATCGATGTCTTCGGGTGCCTGCCGTTCTGCGTTGTCGAATTCCGGGTGATATCTCTTTCGTGTAATGATACTTCTTTCAACCATTGACCTCTGAAATGGTGTTTTTGAAATATGCCCAGGGTTTGCCGGATGTTTTTAGACGCGTTTGGATCAATTTAGGTATGTAAACTTCACTCAGAGATAGGCAGATAGGCAATGGGAAGATAAGGACAGATCGGTTACTTTGCAATCACTTACAAATAGAACGAAAATCTAAGGTACGTTACGCATCTCTCACAGAAAACCATCTTTGGTGATCACATTTCTCTTATTTCTTAAAATTCAACTGTGACACCTAAGATAGTGATAAAAGTCAATTTTGAAATAATCTACAATCTAAAAGCACTTAGTATTATTGGCATATAAGATACATGAAGCGTGACGCAAGGATCAGCGCAAGGATGAGAACAGTTGGATGCCTTCTCAGTAATCATGACTACCAGCGATCCAGTCAGTGTACGAGCGGTCATTCTGAAAGGCACCCTCGTATCTGGTGAGGAAATTGACATGCAGGATACATTACAAGCAGCAGTGGTGTCAATCAGCCGTGTCAAATAGCACGTCCGGTGAAATGAGGATGAAATCGCTTGCGACACTTTTTTAAATCAACTTTACCATTCCGATGCTTTCGATAAACCATTCCAACTAGGTTTAACTGAAAAGTAGTTGACTAATCGGTTAGTTATAGATAGTCTGTGGCTAAACTCTCATTATCAAATTATAAATAACGAAGTAATTGAAAAATCGATGTAATTTTATGGAGTGCTCTATAGCAAAAGTAATTATTTTTATAGGTAAGTATAATCAATAAGTTTTGTAATTAAATAATTCAAAGAAAATGGTTTGATGTAGGTGGGTACTCCAGTAGTTAAGTACATTAACATAATATTAATATATTAGTTTAATTAGGCCAATAATTACAACAATTCTATAATTAAAGATGATGCGTCTCTTGTTTACAACAGTAGCGGATTGATTATAATTGAATACCTATTTAATTTATACTTACAACACCGCAAAACTGCTTAAGACAATAACTATTCTTACTGTATGTTAATAGGAAATAGTTTTAGTAGGTACGTCTTGAAACAAAGGACATTTCACCATCATCATCATCCACCGTTCGACATCATAGTAAACGCGGGCGAAGCCGCAAGGCGCAGCCAGGAAGACTATAACCGAGTACATGTGAGTTTGTAATTTATCCTCGACAAAAGTTTTGAAAACAAAAGATAACAAAACAGTATTGTCCCTCGTATCCGTCGGTATTGTTTTACCCAGCCCACCCGTGATTCCCGCATTTTGCATAGTTCTACAAAAATTTCTACATTTCTAGTTATTCAATGCGAACGCTATTTGTAGTATTTATTTAACCTGTTCATAATTCAATTGATTGTTCAACCAAGAGCATTAAGCTGCTTCATGATGAGATGACGTGCTTGATGTAAACGATATTTCATCGTGGTAAGTATGTTCAGCTTGCTGAATTTAAGATTGAAATCTATAGACTACTAATAGACTTCTAAATTCTGTGATTCTCATCGAAATGTCTGTTTCATTTGAAACCTACCTACCTAAATCCGAATGTGCTGAAGTCATTGATGCATTTTTTTTACTAAGGCTTCTTTGGTTTTAGCGTCATATAGTCGGTGTGTTTGTTATATTATTATTATGTAAGTGCTGATCGTGCTGATACACTCTATATACCAATTGTCAACAGAAACAATCAAAGCGATGCGCAATTACAGCTATTAATTTCTTATTTTCCACGTGAATCGTGATTATGACTGTGGTAAATATGAAATTATCATTCATATCTAAAACACTTGCAATATCTATGTTGTTTATGATAATATAAGTACTTTCTTCGAATTCAGATAGTACTGACCTATGCCAACCAAAAATACTTCATAAAATATACCTACAATGATTCAAATATCTGAAAGGAAGTTACATTTTTGTATGTCTGTTTGTTCTTGCTATTCTCCGATACGGCTGGACTGATTTTGAAGGAACTGTCACTGGCAGATAGCTGATGTTACAAGGAGTAGAATAGACTAAATTTTAGAACTTGTTGCGTCCCGGGGTGTACCCGGAACTAACGGTTCTGCGGGATATTACCCAACGTGGGTGAAACAGCACAGCACAGCTAGTCAATCAATAAAATCCGAACCGAACCCCTCAGTTCAGTAACCCAACGCCAAAGAAAAATCAATACAAACGCACGCGCCGACCCACCGACTAGAGAATAGCGTTCGATATTGTCTTTCGCTCACCCTTCTTTGCCACATCTGTTCCTGTCCCCCAAAACGACCATATTGACATTTCCATCAACCATCTCTGCTTTACCATTGACTCGTTTAATTCTCTGCTTTCATCGAACAGCGCTGTACGCGGAATGATTCCGGGAGTGCGCCAGGGGAGCGTTCTCGGCCCCTCTCTATTAATAAAGCGAGGGTGTTCAAAATGAAAGGGAGGATAGTTTGTGTTCTACCGGTGAATATCAAAGCACATATTTTGGACACGATTCACGATTTCCGCTGCATTTTTACAACAATGTTTGAAATACAGTTCGGTGATACGTGATTTGTTTAAAAGGAAATGTTCCATTGTTAGTTTTTAGATTCACTTTCGTTATTTATAATTCCATCAAATATTATCTTATTGTATTTGGTCATATTTATTCGTCGAATCTTTTGAGGGATGAAATAAATAATCAGCGCGTGGATGGACTACTGTAAGTCACTTTCGATTAAAAAAAAAATGTTATTGAAATTATCCTAATTCAAGTAACGGCATCTTACTACCTATTCCTACGCACGAAAGAACGGTATCCGAATTGAAGTGAAAGTGAACTCTCCTGGCCTGGTATCGAGGTTCCGCTCCAAATACTCTGCTATTACGTCTGGAGTGAGATTATCCTTTCGTTCCCTGCTATTCGCAGCTATTGCCTTCCGTTTAACTGTAAAGGACTATTGTTGTGGAATAATTCGTTTTAGGCGATATGATTGCTCGTTGTATTCAGTCTACCTCTGTAATTATACATTTGCTTTTTGTGACTTGTGAGAAAGTGTATCTATTTGGTTTTTTAATACAGAAAATGTAGTAGATACAGATTAACGATTGATAATAAATTTAGATCTAACTAAATTCCTTGCAACATGACCTTTGAATCTAAATTTGGTTTTGTCGTGTGCGCTCTGCCTCTGGAGCTAATAAGATTCGACGTTGACGGAGATGTCATCTACACCATCATCATCATAATATAAAGATACAATGGCGTGAATCATTTGATCCTACATCTAAATATATCTAGATGCTCGATGTAGCGTTTCAACAGAAATATTAGCTTGAAATGCAAAACTCCTAAAGCGAATCCTGTAAATTTAAATAAAGACAAAAGTTATGTCCACGAATTACCCAACAGCCAGCACAGTCAGTGACCAACAGCAATGAAATACGAGCTAACTAGGTCTCTAGTTACTTGACTTAAACCTACCTAAAGTTAAGAAGCAATCGCATTCACAACCATGTCATAATAATCTACGGGAACTTTACGCATGTCATAAAGGAAATGTCTATAACTGTTAATACGACATGAAACTAAAGTGTTAACATTATCACTGCTCAAGACAATCTATTTGCATTGGTCATTTGTAACCCTGTCGCAATCACAGGCGAGAATTTACGAAATAAAGTAGAGGATTTTCTAAAAGCCGATATTATGACATGATACTAAGGCGCAGTAGTCGATGGATTCTAAGGCAAAACTATCCATTTGTAATACAAATAAGTTACCGTTTTATGCTAATTGATTCAGCACTGTTATACACAGGAAATTTTATGATCTGGAATTCTGGACTGTATTTTGATAGCGTTTGATGATAAATAAAACATATCTATTTATAGATTTGAACGGGTTGTTTCCAAGCATCCACGATCCACATATCAACGGTGAACTACCAAGAACTCCTAAGTGAAAAATCGCTACTTTACAGGAGGCGAAAAAAACGTCTCATTTATTTAGGTTATAACTTTTTCATAGTTTTCTTATTGCTTAGGTATAGTTAATAGATACCGAATATAGTACTGCATCCCATTTTCATCTAATATTTCTAGTTTCTGAAATAAATGTAGATAGAATACATTGCTTCTGATATGACACAAAACCTGTCATATTTATGAAGAAAGAAGGTATTATAAAGGAAGATAGAAGAAAAAACTATAGCATTGAATCAGGTTCAGACCAAATAAAGGCCCAAAGTGTTGATTAGTTGAGCTTTTAAGAAGTTATTTGATATAAACATGTACCTAACGTTCATCAAAATATAAATATTATTAGGCCTAGTTTTTACACCACTATCAACGATGCAGCGTTCATAGCTACAAAATACCACATAATAATCATAATAAAAAATCACTCATTGTTTGTTAAAATTACTAAACGTCATACTATAACAAAAAATACACAGGTAACCTAGGAACACAACCAGGTAAAACATAAACTTTTCACAGTCATAGTCGCAGGTCACATGTTTCCTTTCAAACAACCAACATGGTCTGAAGTCTGAACTGAAAGCCTTTTACTCACATTTAATAACATTACAAAACTGTTATATTTTTATGTGTAAGTAATTTGTTTTAACTAGATATAGCTTACGTTTTGTTGGTTACGGAAACAAGTTTCATCATCATCATCATCATTACCCTGTAGACGTCCACTAGATACTGTACGTAGGTCTCCCCCTTAGACCGCCGCACCTAACGACTATTTGCCACTTGCACCCCCCGGTTGCTTGCGACTCTTTTGATGTCGTCAGGCCATCGATGTCCAGCATTATTTATTTATTTATTATTATTATTTATCTAGTGGGAGGCCTACCTACGCTGCATCTTCCAGTTCGTGGTCACAACCGTAGAACTTTTCTCTCCATCGGTTATCAGTTCTATGAGCAATGTGGCACGCCCATTGCAACTTAAGTTTACAAACCTTGCGACCCATGTCGTAAACTGTAGTTCTTTGGCGCATATCCTCGTTCCAGACAAGTTTCATGAATATTGGAAAAAGTAGCTGTTTGAAAAGATTATGAGGAAAATTTTTAGATCAAAATTATTTTCATAATGCGTTGAATTTCTAGTTAAATCAAAGAATTGCTATTAATGGTGGTGATATAGAATAAAACAAGCCATTTAACCAATAATCACGTGTCCTACTTACTTTTAATCATACACTACTACATATTTATTTACTACTAATACATTTTGCATAACAAACTTTGAAACCTTATAAAATAGTATACATCGGAGACTGATGTGATGATTTTTCGGATATACAACATACCCATTGTGCAGTTTATACAGGGTGTTCCTAACAAAATTATTTGTTTTGCCCAGACTTTAAAGCAGTCCGCTCTGGGGGAAATGTCAGAGCGGAAACGTGTTTGAGCGCAGATAGCAGATTTTAGCAGCAAAATTTTCGTAATGTAACTAAGGAGGTCTTGAAATTGCAGTTTTACTCAGAAATTTGAAAGAAACCAGTGACGGGAGTCTTCGCGAGCCTGTGCGCTGTATTTTTCTACGCCCAAAAATGGAACAAAAAAAATTTCGTGAAATTGTAGTTCACCGTCGATATAAATTATGCCAAAAATATTGAATAACCAAATCTACACTAAGAAAATGAACAATGAAAAATCTGTACATTGCCCTGTACCAACACAGGAAGGGGTTAAAGAATAGGTAATAGAACTACGCCTAAGTCGATAACTTTAACCGATAAACCAATCAAAACTCGGCAGTTCACAGTAAATAAAGACTTTCGTCACTTCGTTAATTTAAATCCAATCAGACTCAATAAATATGTCAAACAAACACTTAGTCGAGAATGCGATGAAATACTCTTGGCCTCTAGTTAATATACCGAGTAATGACGACAGAGAGACCAAACAATGTTTCTGTAGTTAAAATGAAAGACTTCTTATTTTGTAGAAATTAAATTAATACTAAAATGGCCTTGGACACTCATAGAGTAAATAATTGATAACATTAACATGTCTAGTATATTGTACTTATCCTGACCACATTGCTTCCTTAAATTGGAATTCTGAATCGATTATATGTTAAATAAATATTTACATATACCTACTTGGACTTTGTTCACGCATCGACCAAGACCTTTGATAAGTTTTGAAGCTTTTGCTCTAAGATCATAATGAATGAAATAATTAGGAACTAAATAGCACCATTACAGTTCCCTAACTCCTTTTAATCATCAGTCACGATGGTAATTTAAGTTTCAATACTCCGGAATCGTATGGACATCCCAACTACATTTCATAATTTTATTGTTAGAGAAAATTAAGGACATCAAGGTTTTCCAAAGGATGCGTAGATTATCAAAAGGACTCATAAAGGTTAGGAAAGTGTACCTACCTACTAAAAATAATAGTGTAGATACTACGAAAAAAGAGCTCTAATAGATAACTTATCTTTTTGTTGCCCCTGTATCTATCTTGAATTTGTAAGGTGGATACAGAGAAATTTGTATCTTCAACCTCTATGAATCATTTTGATAATACAGGTGTCCTTAACCTTCACGCGTTAAATTGCTCAGACGTCCTTAAATTTCACGTGTTAAACTGCAGTTTCCTAAACGAACTTTTATACATTTCATATCTTCAATGTATCCTTTACTGCTTAGCTTTACGGCTTTACTTTACTATAAGAATAATGAAATTGTGTACCTAGTTGCTTTGTTAAGATAGTTCGTAGTAGATGGTGCTTGTATGTAGTAGGTATATTATAGTTTTATGACAAAAGTTCTGGAGGTACGCAATCAAATCTATGGTGGGCGATGTGGAATGCCGTCTAGCCTAGCTAGTGCATTAGCATTGACACAGGCATTGATATGCGCATGCAGTAAAACACAGTGGAGATAATGATTTCAAATTTCAAATAGATTTGCTTCCTAAATTCTAACCCGATTCTTGACTTGAATTGAAATATTGGGTGTCAGTTTTTTGTACATTTTGACTGATATCTCCTTTGATCAGAGCTTGGTTGTCTTGGCTTGTTTTAGCTTAGTATTCAATAGGGATTGACTCCCATGAACTTGTTCCTGGAATGGGCCTTGGTCACGGATTTTCTGATCATCCGGAATTAGGTACCTATATCTTTATAGTCCTCAGGTTAGTTATCTGAGCATTTTGTTTCATTTTTTAGCCATAGTCATTAGCTTAATCTTTTAACAGCAAATACAGTTTAGATCTACCCACCAAAAGATTGGCGTACAGTCAGTAAAAGCAGTCACTATTAAAGTAACATTTTCCGTACACAAACTTAAATGAAAAAACGCATAGAGAACATAAGAAATAATTGACTGAACTCACCAGAAGTTATTACATGTTTGGCTAGATTTTTGTGCTGACTGTACCTCCAAGCTGATACAGATATCAAGTAAACACTCAATCACGTGCTACAGAAGGACAATGTCCCGAAAGCTCTACCAAGGTAAACTTTAGAGGTGAACGACTGATAACAGGTCAGGATAAGATTGGAGATGACACGGCGTGTCAAGTCAACAGCACTGCATCCGGGCTGTCACGTAACTGTAAGCTTAATGTATGTGTAGAGATAGAGATTATGATCTCAGATAAACCAAGGCAAGAACAGCTTGATAGGAACATGGGATAATTTTAGTGACAGGGAAAGGAAAGATCTAAGCCCGTTGTGAGATAAAGAACTTTATGACGTATCTTTAAATACCACTTTAATTGGCGGGGGCACAACCATGCCCCCAAATCTCGGTAGTTCCTACGTGATATCCCTCTTCTCGCGCGTATTCCGATTGACATCTGTAATTACTTTATATTTATCAATGATTAAAATTCAAAACTTTATTAATAAGGCATATAAAAGCAGGTGAAGTTATCGAAACTACACCTACCTGTAGATAATAATGAAGGTGAAAGTTTCTTGTAACTAGGTAAATAGAATCCGAATGCATTCAATTAAAATGCATGTAAACGCACCTGCTATTTGTAACAAAACCTTGGAATCGAAATAACTATTTGACGAGGTCAGTTACCGAGATATCGAGTTTGTGTGGCGAGTGGAATCTGAAAACTACGCAAAGAAAACCACCGACCACGATCATTAAGTTTTTCATGTCATGACCTCTATATTAAATTAAACTGATTTGTAATGACTAGGGCATTTTGTGTATAGTGTAGATGGTCCAAAATCGTTTCTGCTTTTAGTATTTGTAGTTGAACTTCAATTGAGTCATTTTGAATACTTTTCTAGCATAATAAGATGCCAATGCAATATTGAACTGTTATGCTACGATGGTATAAATGGTTATTGGCATGTAGGAAATAAATAAGCACTACGAACATGACAATTGGTTGTGTACGTATTACATTGTACATAATACAATCCTAGAGGAAACAAATACTAAGTAAGTACTCAACAATACAACCAATAATCAATTTAGGTACCTACCTACGTATAAAATATTACTTACCATGAAAAAAATACATATATACAGTCGAATTGAAAAAACCTCCTTTTTGGAAGTATGTTAAAAAACCATAACCACTAAGTTCCTAAGTAAGTAATGAGAAAGCTTACGCACCATACTATACTCCATTCCAGTGTTAGAAAAACTCCAAAAATACACACAAACACTTGTAAATACGTAAATCACAATCAAAACACTGTTTTACTGCCAAAACGTCAATAAGTACTAAGCATTGACAGACAATGTCTTCTAACAGAGCGAGATGAATAGAGTAATCGATGAAATTCAAAAGCTGTATTCCATCCCTTACGACGTGGGTGTTACGGTACAGGATAGAGATGTCGCACGGGGGTGAAAGTCAGAGGGGTGAAGGGTGTTGACTGGTTCGCACGCATGCGCTTTAGAGCTTATTGATTACTTGTGATATAATATGGAGATACATTCACTTGTCTGTATCCAGGACGAGAACAGAACAAAGGTTTTCCATTTGTCAACCCCCGATGCAAACAAAGGATACGTATATTTGTGTGTTTGTGGCGTCGTAGTTTCCAGACAGCTATATATTTTTTTTTATTCTAAAACGTTAACTTAGCTGTGATTTAAGAAATAATGTTTACATTGTAGAGGTTTTTCTTTTAGAATAGGGGTTACGATTTTTCTAATACTTATCGGACGTGCGACAAACGATCTTCACGTATTGAATTCCGTGTCTAACAAACCCAAGGGTATTTATAGTTTTTTTAATCGCTTGATGGGGTCGTGGAATTAATGTAAGTCGTTCACCGAACGGTGAGCGCCCGCGCCTGCTCAAAACACTTAATTATGTACCAGTACCATCCAATACATGCTGCACTGCGCTCGTCACACCTTGTTTAACTAAACTGTCTCTTCATCGTAGAGTTGCCAGGATGTTTCAACCAAAACAGCCCATCTCAAGGCAACTTGGTAGAAAAACGTCAATGGGAAAAACCGACAAAAGGAGTTCACCGTCCGTCTAATTCGCATAGAATAAGATCAATATTCAATACACCTAAGTAGGTACATCTAACTACTAACAATAAACGATATTGAGCAGTTGGTTCAACAATGGGCAAGGACGCCACTCTATAAACAGATTTGTTAGGCACGACCCACACTTGCTGCAGTAAGCAAGAAAGGTCGCAGTCGATGACGTCACGTTTCTGTAAAGTGGTGGATGCTTGCTAGGCAGCTTTGTAGAAAACATACGAGTAGGTACAAAGCCCTAAAACTTCAGGCAACCATAATCTTGATTGTACCTAACATAAATCCGGTCATCCGATTCTTTAGCGGGAAGCAAATGTGAATCGTTACGGGCTGCCTGGAGCTCAACATTCTATAAACAAAATCCGTGATCAAAAAATCACAAAAAGAACACTGGCTGCATGCACAAATTATACGAAACCGAAACCTAAAAACCCATCCGCAATTCAGATACAAAGGAGGTAAGATGTTGATTGACCATTGCTAAACTCCTTGGTCTAATTACAGAAAAAAATAAATTAAATAAAAACTGACATCTAGGTGTAAGTACTAATATTGCAAATGTTTTTTTATTACTGGCCAGGCTATTACTGATTATATTCTCTTTGTGCCGAGCCTTGCATCGCCCGTGCACTTGTGTCGACCTTCGGAACAACGATAACGCATGCACGACTACGTCTTTGTACATAGCTGAAATATCACGTATGGCAAACTGTATGTGGAAACTGCTATTAGAAGCGCGAGAGGATAGAAATTATTTGTGAAACACGTGTTGCCGATACTACAGATTCTTCAAGACCGGGAGAGAACTGATAACTTGCTTCATTTGACTTAGAGTTCGGACACTTTATTTACATATTCTGTGACGTTTCAATGAGCAGTCTATTTATTTCAGTTATTCTCGAATAAATGTATTTCAAATCCTAGTAGAGTCAGGTAACTTCGATGGGTGTCTTTTGGGACTATGTAATAAATATATATTTTGTCTCTTTGAATAGGTAGGGACTAACGAACCTTCTAAAAAATTCCACGCAACCTTAGCTCCGCTGGCCTCTTATTAGACACTCATTATTAGTTGATGAAAAAGCTGATGGAGAGAAAAGGAATAACCCCCAATATTGAAAGGGAAAGGGAAATCATTACAGTATGAAAACACCAGATTACTCGAACGACAATTTTTAACTGCTCACGGTGAGATGCAACATTCCCAGAATCCAAGGCGACAGTTCCCAACACTTTTATTTTCGATGTACCCACAAAAAACAATTCATCCAAGGAATCGTGACAAAAAAGAGGGTAGATACTTCATAATAATAGGTTTTTGAACGAAATCGAGAGTGTTTCGTCTCGCGATAACAAAGGTTGGCTTGGACGGTCTAAGGATAGAGATCCACTTAAAAACAACTTAGATTTCGATTAGACGCTTGTTGAACAAGTGCCTTATCGGTGACGTGTTTTTGGGTGTTTTAAGAGGTCGAATTAGTTTGGGGCTTAATTCTTAACAAATGTCCTTTTTTGCTATAAAGGTAGCAGTGGGAAATAGGCAATACCAAACCAACTAATTACAACAATGGAAAAACAATACGGTTGATAGGTTCCTAGCACTAACCTTTCTTGCCAATTCTTCAACCATACATATAGTGTGATCATCAAAGCTAGCATCCACCCCAGTAGCCACCCTTGGATGGAATGGGTTACCTTGGCGTTTAGTAACATCTGGGCACTGTCGTATCTCAGAAGGCATGTAATAAGAACCTTCGGTCCTGGTTACTGTCGATAGTTAGCAAGAGGCCTTGGCAGAGGCGTAGAGGCCCAGCTATGACTCGGACCTAAAGCCAGGGCAAGCATTTTCCCCCCTCAAAAAAGTTTATAATAGTCCATTGGACAGCTGATAAACTCTAGCATCAGACCGTCAACTACAATCGAAATCCAATGGTCGGCCAATCAATTCTAAAAGATAGGTAGGTACACCAAAAGCTACTTATTATGTTAGTTAGAGACACGTAGTCGTGTATGCAGGTGCCTCGGTTCCCATACACAACTATGTATATAACGAACATACGAAGCATAAAAAGAGGTTTAAACTAAAACTATTAACCGGTACCATTGAACCCGAATTGAAACTGTCACAGCTGACATAACAGTCACTACCACACAATGCCTGCAAGTTACCGCAGCTCATGTCACAGTTTGTGAGAAAGTGGCCACAGCTTACGTGGCACTTGGTATGGTAATGTTGAGCATCTGGGATTAGGAGAAAACTCGTTTGATATCATCATGCCTGGTTCTTGGAGGAAGGTTGTTGAACTAGCTCTACCATATGTCCCAGTTTCCGGGCCTGCATTCCTTTTTGTTGTGTTGGGATGTTGCTAGTTGCGCCCGCGGTTTTCACCTTATTTCGCCCTTTTGGGGGTAGATTTTGGGATTATGTTACAATCCCAAAGTTGGGCATCAAAAATTGCTGATTTTTCTCTAAGTGTCAGTTTTCTTTTGTTTAGTTAGACATGTGAATTTGGCGCCTCCTGAAATTGCCAGCCGGGGCAGACACCCCGGTTTGCCCAAGCCCTAGATCCGAGGCTGCATTTAACATAAACAGTACCTAACAGTTGCTCATCCGCGTTGGATCTTAGAATGGTAGGTGACAGCTAGTTCCCGCAACTCATTGCAGTTTCTCCGAATGTAACTGCAGTGTACTTGCAGTGCTCATGTACGGTTGCCATAACTTCAAGCTGGTGTTACGTCTACGCCAACATAGTTGACTAATATTATTATTATATGGCCCACTGATGGCCCATCCTCTCTCGCATAATTACATTGTATCAGCAAGGCTGGTGATGATGATGAATTTATTGAACTATTTAAGATAATAATTGAAAAAGATTATCTTAGCAGGTACCTGTAGGCAGGTACGTCATTTTTATTATTGTTATGTAGTTATTTGTTTTATTGTAATGTTTTGGATTTGCACGATTTGTGCATCTAGTTATAATGTCCAATATATTACACGTGTATTATATTTATTTCAAGTTTTGATTTTGTCTAATATAATATCAAGTCCCATACAATCGGGTAGTAGTACCAAGGTCACGCTTTAGGTATACCTACTAAAATTTCCTGATCCGCACGAATAAAATATATCAATAATATGTCAAAAAATACAACATCAACAAATTCGCATTTTCAATTTCCTGTCAACGTAGCAAAGTAATATCACGTTCAGCATTTACTTAATTGAATATCATCCATCACAATGCATAATACTTCCATGGTTCACACAAACCGATCAATCAAGAAAACAATAACAATTAAAAATTCCAACTTACCATTTTCTTTTTCGGATGTCCACCGTCTATCGCTCCAATAAAAAGTTGCTATGATCTACCGAAACCTCCTTCGATAAAAAAATCACAAATTTCGAACACGCGTTGATTAGGGGCGGGAAACGGGAAATCAATGCTTGCTCTACCCGGCCAGCGCGCGCTGCGTTCGCGCCAACACTGACAGATGTCAGATGTGCGCACAATGCACCAGCTGTTTTGAAGCACTCTTATCAATGCAATTTAGTCCCTCATATATTGCACTTACAGTTCCATTTTCCTTGACATCAAACTGTAAGCGTTTCTTCACTTTCGTTTCAGGAATGATATTTTTTAATTGGCAAACACAGTTACATTCATTCTTCCTAAAAATATGGTAATCATATTAATTATTGGGCTTTTCTTTTTTATAGATTTTCCAAAAGGAGAGCAGTACCTATAAGTACACAGTTTCAACCAGTACTGAAATTCGGCTCCTTTCACAGAATTTTGGTCAAAGCCAGATTTAGTGTTATGTTGAACTTGTTACAATAATTTTCTTAGGTCGTTGGACTCATCAACTAGGTATTCCCTCATGAAGAAGCCTATTCATAACACGTCACAGTTGGCTAGCTAAGAACAGAGCATACTCATATGATAACTAGTAACTCATGCTTAGACTATAATATATATAATACATAATAATATGTAGAGTCTAAATTACGCCATGTCTACTAGGTCTACTAGGTATAAGCGACACTGTCTGTAAAAATAAAATGGAAATTCTGTCTCAATCCCTATTGGGGTGCTCCGGATGTGACCTTTGAGAACCAGGCCTATTGTAAGCTGAGCATGTTTATCACCTTCGACAACATCGTCAGTAGAACCAATATAACCTAGTTAGTTGTACTTTGTGGTGTTTAATTTCCAAAAAAAAGGTGCAGCACAGTTCCAAGACAATGCAAAATAAATCCTAAAACGCCATGAGAAATCAGTCTGCGGGCTTTTCAATTACGTAGCAAACGTATGATGGCTTGCAAAGTAGCAATCATGTGACAATCGGTCTGATGATTACCCATGCAGCCTATCATAAACCTGTAGAGTAGAGAGTTAGGGAGCAATCTGGAGCGACGACGTCCCGCATGCATTGTTGTCGCGCATGCAGCGTGTCGGACGCCGCGGGATCGGGAGTCGGAGGATTTACTTACCTACGTGTTTGTTTATAATGTTTATAGTTTATATGCCCGCTTGTGTATGGAATATGGAGTGAGAATGCGCAAATGCGATGGTATTGCGACTTTCGCGCTCCCTAATTTAGGATTATGTAGGGCGAGAAACCTCTATCGAAAAAGTACTGTCAAATTTGTTGTACTTAGATTTGATCAATAGGTACTCCTACAAAAGGGCAAGACCGAAAATATCGATCAAGGTAACCGTTTGCATACGCATCTTGTCGGTATTGCAAGGGCGCTGATCAAATTTAAATCAAACATCGATAGGTACGAGGTTCCTGCTCGCCTTGATAATCATTTTTTTTTTGGGTTTGTTGTTTTGTATTTGGTATTTGAAAAAATAGACGTTCATAGCGTTCCTGTGGTTTGTTGAATGATGTAGTTGCAGTTA
Source organism: Hylaea fasciaria (assembly GCA_905147375.1). Lineage (NCBI taxonomy): Eukaryota > Metazoa > Arthropoda > Insecta > Lepidoptera > Geometridae > Hylaea > Hylaea fasciaria. The sequence goes on along the minus strand of LR990211.1, from coordinate 6,732,558 downwards.
GAGGCTTGAGAGGGCTCAGGCCTCTAACTGACATGGTCAATCGACGTCTTCCCCAAAAAAAACGGTGCGTTTTATGTACTTACTTGTAGGGAACTTGACCGAAATTAAAATGCAAAAAAATATATCAATGTATTTTTTTAATCCTTTCGTCTCATTATTTCGGATATTGGTTCCGGAATGTTGACCACTTCATATATGCAATATAATTATTATTATTAGTATATCTACTTACAAAAGTTATTTTCTTTTCCGTGGTAAAGCCACAGCTTAGGTAATAATGTACATCACCTTTACATGCCCTTTGAAGCACGTTTCCACTATGGTAGTACGGCGGCGGTGAAATGGATTGTGCTGATAACAGCACGTTGGCCCTGGAAAGGTCAGGTCATAGTTAGTTAGTACCTACATACCTACACTGTTATCGCACGCTCATTGTTGTGCCTACAGTTAGGACTGACAGAATAAATAATAAGTACCTATGCATTTATAGAATTACATACATAATATCGCGTCGGCAGTTGTGGAATTTCTTACTTCTAGATAAGGTAAGTATATAAATGCAAAGGCTGATTAACATAATTATTATAAATTAGATCACACACTTTTGCTTCGCGCAGTCGTAATTATACATAAAAATAAATTTGGTTAATTTATGGTTAAATTATTTTAACAATTAGTAACTACACACATCAAAAAAGTCTAAGCAACATGTACTAATTTCTGTTTTTTTTTTCTGGTTCGCCGAGCTGTATATGGACGCGCATTGTCATGCATTAACGTAAAATCGGAGGCAAAGGTTTGTGTAAATGGATGGACATAAGGTCTGAGAATATCCTCAACGTAATTTTCAGCGTTCATGTTTCCATTTACAAAAACGAGCTCAGTTTGCCTGTTCTTCATAATACCCGCCCATACCATAACTGTTGAGCCGCTGTATGGATGAACTTCCTGAACGCACCTGAGCCTTTCAGTATTTCCGGGCCGACGGTACACTCGCACCCCTCTTGTATCAGGCCTAAACCCGAATCGCGACTCATCGAAAAACATAATTTTATCCCATTGTTCCTGGGTCCATGTTATGTATGCATGTTGCTTAGACTTTTTTGATGTGTATAATAAATAATTAAAAAAAAATATACATGTTACTGTCCCACTGCTGGGCAAAGGCCTCCCTTCACTATCGTGATGAGGGTCAGGCCCTAATCCACCACGGGGGCCTAGGGGTCCGGATAACATGCCTCCAAAATAATTCTCGGGCATGTTTCCTCACGATGTTTTCCTTCACTGAAAAGCGAGTGATAATTGTGTACATATGTTAAACAAGAAATACATTGGTACGTGCCCGCACTGGGATTTGAACTCGCCACCCCCGCTTTGGCAGGCAGACGTTCGCCCACTAGGATACGAGTACCACCGCTTATACAAACTCACCTAAGTTTAATTCTGTTTTACCGCGTTAAATTTTGTATCGCGTGTAAATACCAACACATATTTCGACATAGGGTAACCATAAAGTAAGATAACATTACTTTTTTTCAGTCGGGACCATCCATTTTCTTTTTCATCCATTAAATCCATCTATAAAATGTATATCTGTAAGTATGTAGATGTATTGTATTTTCCTTGATCTTACAAAACAATGCCACTAATCTAAAAAATCCCACATAAACCCAACAAAATACAATCACTCACGCCTGCTGACTGGGCCGCGTCTCTCAGATTGATCCTTTCCCATTTAAATCCCATTCCGTCGGACCACCATGGGTATAACGGTACCGTCAAAATATACATGGCGTTATCATAATCTACAAGAGTAAGTACCACACGATTTGAGTTGAGCGAGGTTCGGAATAGAAATGGTTTAGTTAATATTACGGAGACATACTACTTATGCTTTGTTCTTTTTTTCATGGAATTGGTTTGCGTTTGGCTATACTAATGTTCTCATCTCACCTGATATGTAAAGTGATGATGCGATCTACGATAGTGCACGCTTACCTAGAAGTGTCCTATGGCTTCCAGGGGGCTTACCATGACGTCTTATTGCGATCCAATTGAGGACTCTAACAGAATCGTTTCACTAAAAAGAGTAATACGTGGCTTTCAATATCATTTAGGTAGACGTCGATCCCTTTAGACTTAAAATCAACCTAAATTGAGCGTCAAGATGTAACAACAAGGACGTCACGGTACGAATATGTAGTGAAACGATTCTGTTTAGGTTTTCTATTGGATCGCAATAAGACGTCATGGTAAGGCTCCAGGTTACATAACTATGGGGAAATACAGATCCTGGCAAGGAGTTCCACTCCCTAGCGGTACATTGAGTAAGAAAACGCTAGTGATAAACATCGATTTTGTGGAACGAAATGGTAGAAACATCTGTCTTGTGGTAAGACCGTTTGTGCTCTAGTGTAGGGTATTAATAGATATTCTGTTCTCTAGTCAAGTCGCAGTCATACGTCACGATTCAGTAGAGTGCTGGATGTTTAACTAAAACTTCTACTGCAAATTTTGGAGGGGAAAAAACAACAGTCAACATCTTTTGTTTCCGGCCCAAATTGAAGTTTTCATTTTTATTATATGTTCTGGCTTCGCACGATTTGTGCCTTTATTGTGTGTTAAGTTTTATGTTATTTCAAGTTAAAACTTACTGGGCAGTAATTTTTGTGTTTGTGCCCCACGTACCTACAGTACAGGATCATTGTAACAGCACGATCACACGAATGTCCCAGCAATCAACATTCCTTTTCCACGTCCTTCTAACATAATGGGTTTTTCGTCACAATCCCATTATAAACGGGCATTAGGAAGGGCCTGTCACGGAACTCTAAAAATATAATGGGAGGATCGTAGGGCAACGCCCCGGGCAACACTTGGTGACTGATGGGCACGCTGTGGCGGGGAGGATTTGAAAACTGGGGTTACCCGCTACCATCACATTTTTACACTGTAAAATGCTCCAACAGGTAACTATTAAAGGAGCGATTGAAATCCATCATCCAATTCGAGCAAGCTTTATTTAAACTTTATAGACTTTAAAAATAAAGTCTTCTTGGAGCTCATGTGGAACGATTTCTTGGAGCGCTGTAGCGGCATCACTATCTCACCTGGTGTTAGTGACGATGAGTACGAAGGTGCTAAACAAGTTCAGACTAGCCTAGGACTGGAGTGCAAGAACCGTTACCGGAAAATCCCGATAGGTGCGGTGACAGATTTTCTTCGGAGGGTGGTAGATAGTTAGGCGGGCACTATACGTTATTAATTAATACAGAGATCTTCTGTTGTAATGCCGAAGATTCTAGAACAATAACTATGTGACTGACTGGGACATAACTTAAATACTCTACTGACTTTAAAAGACTCAACTTAATATACAAACAGCGCGTAAGCCAAAACATAGAATAGACACATACTTAGATCCTAACTTAGGTCTCTATACGCTGCTATGCTTCTTATATGATCACGGCACAACAAGCATCTGATTCATCTTTGTACCGAAGTAAATACAACTGCGTCCGTCCTGGCAACTCAGCCGAGGATGAGAACCCTTTTATAGGGAACATCTGACGCGATAACCCCAACAAACGTGTTCGATCGTGTGACCAGCCCGTGCTTCACTCACGGCTAATGCAGATGGATGTCAGTCCGTCAGAGATTGATGAGTTGAACTGGTAGAAGGTCAAGGACGAGGATATGTTGTTGTAATAGTAGTTATCCATGCCGGTTTCGGCTACGGCGACTGTGCTTCTGTTTTGTATGAGCTCGGAGGTTTAGCTCTAACATGGCTTATTATGCCTCTTAACCTATTTTAGGGGTAATTCACGCGCACAATATGCATAAGTTAGGACACGTTTGCGTCGTTCTTTTTTTCTGTCAGATTGGCATACAAACTGCATAGCCAGTCTAACAGTTACCGCCACTATTTGGCCAACTCTAACAACAGTGTTGTTGATGCGTTAACTGCTCTCTTAAAATGCCTTTCTTCTTTTGAAGAGCCCTATATTAGTAAGCCTATTAGGATAATATTAGGTTATGCGTTATGATATAAAATGTACCCCCTCGTACTTATTATGGGATGAATAGGTTGACCACGATGCGGTTTATAACGAATATCTATGTAAAATGTTGTAATGCAGCTTAGTAGGTAATAGTATAAACCTATAGATTAAAGTCTGCGTATCACTCTAATAGAGGATCATTATGCAGCTTTACTACTATTTGTTATGCTGTGTTCTTACCCCAATTTCGGACAACGACCATTGACCACCGAATTTCCGGTAAGTGCAGCTGCATCAAAACAAAAATCATTTCCATCTCCATTCATGTTTATCAAATCAATGCATCCCTTCAAGAAATTCAATGAACCTTTAACTTGTACTATTCCTTATTCTGTGCTTTTAATGAGGCCATATTGTTTTATCAGGGCATTGACCCCGTCACACGTGGACACACACGTGTGATTGTGTCTTTGTCCGTAATCATTGTCCGATTACTCCTTTCTTGGTTTGGGTTGCTTAGAATTTTGTGAGGAGGGAATGTTAGTACGGAACAGGGAATGCTGTGTAGAATCTACATAATATTGCTGCCAAAAATTTCCTTGACAAAAGCGCACCTAATACCTATTACGTTTGTAAATTGTAATTACCTACTTTATTTGTCATGGTACACAAAGCACGCTTAAATAGCGGCACGGGCTTTTTGTCATAGACCAAAGGATCAGGGTTTAGTGCATACACCATACACCTCACACAACCTTAGTAATGTCGAAAAAAAAAACTTAAATTATAAATAGATTTAAATTTTGAACAGTACTAGAAACTTTTAATAGGCTCAGCTTAGCAATTGCATTTAAATCTACCAAAAATCTTCCATATTTTTTTTTACAACCATGGCCTCTCCACGGCACCCTGTCCAATCCAAGTTCTAGCCCCAAAAGTTGCACTTGTTAAGCAACACAATAATAGCCCCATTCAGTCAGCTGTGACGGGCCACGCTCTTTTCAATGGAGCTGCATTGAAGAATTCTATAAGAAAAGGTCGAAGTACCTTTGCGAGGCCGGAGGGATGGATACATACCATGTAACTAAAGGTTTATGTAAAGAGGGTCTTGAGAAGTTCACGTTGCTTCGCTCCAAGAAATCGTTCGATTTGAGCTCTAAGACATTTTCGTTATCATCATCGTCAGACTTAAGATGTCCACTGCTGGACATAGGCCTCACCCTTTGACCGCCACACCGAACGACAATTTGCCAGTTTTGCCACATGCATCCACCGGATGCCTGCGGCTCTTTTGATGTCGTCGGTCCATCTATTGGGAGGCCTACACTGCGTCTTCCACTCCGTGGTCGCCACTCTAGAATCTTTCTTCCCCATCAGTAGTCAGTTCTACGAGCGATGTGGCCTGCCCATATTCGTAGGCCCCGAAAATCTCTATTAAACCTCTTAGTACAAAGCCACGGCATTTGCTTAGTTGCAATGCAAGAAGAAGATAGAAATACACTGAAGAGAACATCAGTCAAAATGATCAATGAATAAGTATATCTACTTGAATTCCACTTCACCTCACCGCAAATATATGCACATTGCAGTATATTTTCTAAAACTTCAAGCGTTACTGAAATTGAAGGCATAATTCCTTATTCCAAAACAACGAAGTAACAACACAAATCCCATGCATGAAAACAACAATAGACGGCCAAGTGCGCCCACTTGGCATTCGTCAAGCACGATAATTTTCATATAATTTGACATATCGTTGACATCAACATATTAACGTATCAGAAAATTATGCATTGTTACGTTTCCGCTTAGGAAATTGTATGCAACATGATAAATGTGGAAAGTTGCGTAATCTGTTATGCTTATTGATAGGTAGGACAACTTTACTATGGTTCCATTTTGATAAGTAGGATGATGTCACAAACTGTAAACCAACAAAACTGCCGGCCCGTATATGACTCCTGACACGTTCCTACATAGTTACTCATCTAAACTACGAAAGTTTCGAAGCAAAGCGTCTGTTAAAAGGATATGAGATCGGAAGTAAACTCATTATAAACCACGAACCATCAATGGCTATCACTGCCCCAGCTAAATCTTCACCATCCTGCAACCATATTCACGTATCACAGTTCCAGAAGCCGAAACCACTACAGGATATGGCGCAGTGACGTGTGATAGACGGCATCCAGAGCCGTAAAGTCGGTTAAAATCACGAACCATCACAACAACGGTCAGTGCTGTCAATATCGCCCCTCCGGCCGTTCCTTCGTCCTTAATTCGGCAACCATCGTCCGTTTTCCTCGGACCTTCACCTGCCACGGTCGTAGGAAGCACTCATTGAAACTACGACAGGATACGAGCGAGGCGTGTGGTAGGTGGGGTTCTAATGGGTCACATCCTCCCGCAATCACTGCAGGAGTTTGTGACGCGTGAACTGATTTGTTGGGGTGAGATTCACACGGGAGGTTTCTGTCTAGGTGAATCGTGCAACTGTTTCTGTATGCCTCCGTATCGCCTTGCAGTGTGTCGCAACAGTAGCAATGTCTACGGTTCTACTAATTTTTTTTTCTTCACCTAGTCACGCCTAGGCTTATCAGAATGAAGACCAAAATTATTTTTCTATAATAACCTAATTTGTCTGCCCCGCTTACGTAAAGCGAGGTTGGCGAGATCAAATCCCATTGCAGGCACGTACCTACCAATGTGTATCTTTGTTAAACTTATTATATACGTAATTATCACTCGCTTTTCAGTGAAGGAAAACATCATGACCAAGAATAATTTCGGAGGGATTTTATCCACCAATCCGGACCGGCCTCCGTGGTGGATATGGCCTAATCCTCCTCACGAAAGTGAGGGGAGGCCTATTCCCAGCAGTGGGACAGTGACATGCTGAATTATTTTATATATATAACCGCTAATTTGTAAAATACTTATTTCAAAACCAAGTAGAACAGCAGCTAATAAATTAGACGACCACACACAAAGAAAAAAAACTTGATAACTCAATTTTCCGCCCGTGTGCGACCACAATCCGTGTGCAGACGCACGTACAAGATTGGCACCTGTCACCCGACACGGCCAGTGAACAAAATGCAGCTATAAGCACAATCGAACACAATTACTCTCATTTGTAGAGCACTGCAATGATATTTACAATGCTTTTTATCGCAAAATAGCTGTACAGTTCTGTGCAATCCTTGAAAATGATAACGACTTGTATGTCGTAATAAAAACGATGTAAGTATAATAATTATACCATCTTGAAACGGTGATAACTCAGTTGTCTGTATTTGTATTAGCTACGTTTGAATTATGCGTGCGGCCGCAGCGCCATTAGTTTTGAGAGCAGAATCAGAAAAACATAATAGTAATTAATTTTCAATTACTTAACTAGATTTGACCGAAACAAACATAAGACAAACAGGTTAAGCTAAATAAAACCGTTTAATAAAGTATGATTCTCTCAAACTTTGTGCGTGTTTCAGTACTGTAATCTTCATAGAGCACTATAACGTCGTTACAACTTACGGTATTCGCCATAGACTAACCAGCCTTTAGGTAGAAAACATAAATGCGCGCGCGCATCGCTCTGATTACCGTCCCAGTGCGGCGGATTCGATTTAACCCAAGCTTTTTTTCTTTTTTTTTTATGAATTTTATAAAATGCGTGTATTCTCAATAATAATAAAGATCATGGCCATTCTACACAACAAGTGAAGGCTACAGGAAGGGCTAAAGTAGATTTTTTCCTCTCCCCTACATTTCTTAGTCCTGCAACCCTTTTCGGGCAAATTGATCTGTCCGTGAACGCATCAACGATCCTTGAACAGTCGCGTGCGAAAGTGAATACGATCTTTATTATTTGCATCAGCATTTGTGGCTAGTGGTAGACAGTGTCTAGTTAGAACTCCCTAATGATTCGTTGTTATCTTATTAACTAGCTAAAAATGGGTCTCATTCGCGCACAAGCAAATATAATTTTGACATACCTCGACGTTTCGACCGAGTTACATCGGCCGTGGTCACGAGAAGACTGGTCGAAACGTCGAGGTATGTCAAAATTATATATTTTGATATTTGTTTGTGCGCGAATTAGACCCGTTTTTAGCTAGTTAATATGTTTCCTGTTCGCGAAAGTTTAAGAACTTCGTTGTTATCTGTTTATTATTACATAATATTATGCCAATAGAGTACAAATTAGGTGGGTATCTAATATAAGTACATTTATCGGTAAGTTACATAATTATATGCGTATAAGTAACGACGCATTCAATTTAATTACAGTAGACAATACTTACAAATTATTAGCTGTTGTTATAATGCACTACAGTGTAATAAAGCTCGTACTCCCGCAGCCAGCTATTGTGAAACACTTTAATAGATAATTTATTTATCTAAATAACTGTGTTATTATCTATTGTATGTAATGTAATACCGACGTACGGACTGATAGGAAAATTGAATGTTAATAAATTCATTTCCGCATTTAGTAGGTCATGGGTTGAACAACATTTGTAAATTTTGATAAAGTAATGGATTTGTCCGTTCCATTTTGTCATCTACTCTTTGGGAACATCTATCAATGGCGTCTATATACTCGTATTATAAAATAGTTCGTGTTTGAAAATAATCTAGCCATACATTAGACTAGCAAAAACTAAATAGAAGCGGATTGTTTCGTTCATAATAAAACTGTAAATAAATTAGGTAGGTACCTACTAACTAAAAATTTTATGGAAAAATGAACTTAAATGACTATTATTACTAGGTAGGTAGATATTAACTTGTGATTACCTGCCAAGTAGATGCCCACCTGTTTACATACTGGCGAAACAAATCTAACCTATAAACGTCCCCTTACGCTTATATGTACATATAGGTACATACTTATAATGTTTATTTGTTGCACGTATATACTTAAAAAAAAACTATCATAAAGTTCCATATTCTATAAAATTAATATCCGATTACTCGTAACGAAATTGAGGGAAATAGGAGTGTCTTACAATAAGTGTATTTAATCAAAAATACGATAAATTATATACTGAGGTAGGTACCTACTTAATTACTTATATTTCTTTTCTTAGCGACTGTACATAACGAAGTCACGAGGCAATTTTACGGTGGATCCTGACCACTAATGCAACCCCGAAAGGATCTATCAGACAGGACCGACGACGCGACCGCAGGACGAATCGATTGAAGGGTATCGGTCCCCCCCCGCTTAAGCATAAAGGTATTATATAATTATATGTATATACATATGATATATTATATATATATATATTATATATATATATACATACTATAATTATCTACTTGTGCGATGTACGATAAATTGCATGAAAATTAACATAAGTTAATTTATGTAATTTAACTTTATTAGGGTGTCAATAAAGAATTATTGTATTGTATTGTATAATTCCGGCTCATATTTTTATAATACAAGTCGAACTAAAATTACACACCCGTTTACCTACTAGTAAATACCTCTAAGAATAGTAATAATAAGTATATAGGTATATACTTACTTATATTTTTCCAGATATCCGTTCGAAAAGCTTATTAAAACGCGCCAAAATACAATCAATGACAGAAAGGAGATCCATAATAATTACAGGTAAGTATCCTTATTTCTTTCCAGGACTTACCTACTTGAACGGGTTATTCCCAGAACTCTATATAAGGTAATTTACCAATCTATTTAAGCTTTAAAAAAAAACATAAATTAAGTTTCATTCTACTCCACGCAATATGAAACTGTTCTTAAGTTCTCCACGCACACTACTACATCTAAATATTATATTCTACTCCATCCGATGACGACGTACAGTCAGTCGCAATATTTATAATGCACCACGTAGGCCTACCTATAACATTACGATGTTGAACTTGCACCCAAAGATGCATACCAAATCACTAACATAGTTATTAGTTACTATATTCTGTGGCTTTACTGCGAGATGATGAGAGGCAGGCGGCTCGAGTTTGCGCCGTAGGTACCTACTAGTTAAAACCACATGTCGAGTAAAACAAAAAAGGTTCAGAATCGGAAATGCACCACTTGCCAGGTGGCTGGAGCCAGGGTGTGCCACGAAATCTGTTTCACATCAATCAATGGCGAGTAGGGTGGATATGGTAACGACTGAATTCAGAACAGAACGAAGTTGTTAGCGTTTATTGCAGAACGTCCGAGTCAGAGTAAAGATAGGGTAATTTTTATACTTAGTTGTCTTCGCAGACTAGTGATCGATTAGCAAGTGTCAATTTTTTTTAATGAAATGCTGGAATTCGAGTCTTTGAGTCAGTTAAAGTAGCTACTTACTTATAAGTCAGTAGATATAATTATATAGTAGGTAGGTACTAGTTAGGTACCTATGCAGATAATTTAGTCAATTTGCAATCGGTCACGATTCAATAAAGTCTACTTAGACAATTTTGGAAAGAAAAAAAAACCGGCCAAGAGCGAGTCGGACTCGCGTACCAAGGAGTCTGACTTCCGTACCACTATATCTATAAAAACTGCAAAATATTAAGTCTGTTGTTATTCCGTTTTCTATTATTATTTGTTGTTATAACGGCAACAGAAATACATCATCTGTGAAAATTTCAACTGTCTGCCTTAGTATCACGGTTCATGAGCCTGGTGACAGACAGATAGAAGACGGACAGCGGAGTCTTAGTAATAGGGTCCCGTTTTACCTTTTGGGTACGGAACCCTAACAAATAAATCACATTTTTGGTAAAGGAGAAAATCATGGTCACCGTAGGAAACCATAAAACTCGGAGGTGAGAGGTAACATTATGTTCCCGTTTCTATAAACCCCCCGGCATTCCGTATTGATTAATATCCCGGTTTAAAATCGTGAATTTTGCGATGTCAAAATCAAATAATTTATTGTAAATCTATACATAATAATAAAAATGTAACGAATCGCTGTCTGTACATGGAAGATATATGAGAAACAATACGATTGAGACCTTTATCAACGCAAATATCACCCAAAATAATTATTGTTAGAATTTTTGTATTTTTGTCTGTTTGTCTGTGCCTTTGTGCACTTTAATCTCAGAAACGGCTTACCCGATTTAGATGTGGATTTCACTAACAAATTGTGGTAAGCTTTCACTTAACATTTAGTGTTTGTTTCATGGCACTCGGTTCATAACAAAATACTCGTAGTAGGTAATGCCAATTTAGAGATAAATAATAAACAAACGACGGTGTGTAGTACACACATCAAAAAAGTCTCAGCAACATGTACTAATTTCTGGTTCTTTTCTGGTTCGCCGAGCTGTATGTGGACGCGCATTGTCATGCATTACGTAAAATCGGAGCCAAAGGTTTGTGCAAGTGAATGGACATAAGGTCTTAGAATATTATCCTCAACGTAATTTTCAGCGTTCATGTTTCCATTTACAAAAACGAGCTCAGTTCGCCTGTTCTTCATAATACCCGCCTATACCATAACTGTTGAGCCGCGGCTGTATGGATGATCTTCCTGAACGCACCTGAGCCTTTCAGTATTTCCGGGCCGACGGTACACTCGCACCCTTCTTGTCTCAGGCCAAAACCCGAATCGCGACTCATCGGAAAACATAATGTTATCCCATTGTTCCTGGGTCCATGTTATGCATGCATGTTGCTTAGACTTTTTTGATGTGTAATATAATTAATCCAAAATAAACCAAAAGATATACCTAATTATAATATCCAAAAAATTCTGCCCAAAGTCACTTTTCCACGCGGAAGAAGTCGCAGGCACAGCTAGTCGTTCAATAAAAATGCATTGATCCTTCATTTCTTTCTGAACATTTTCACAGCTGCAGAATAGTATCTTGCGGTAACTCCACCTGAAATGTAACTCCCATATTTTTTCTTGCACAATCTCACAACAACATTGGTAGTCAACATCTGCGGCTAACGGAAACAGTTTTTGTGCCACCACAATCCCTAGCCACGGATTTCCGCTAGAAATAGGTCAATAAGTTAACATAACTGTAATTAATATCCCGGACGCGTATTTACCTAATAGTGCCTATAGTTTACGATTCTTTGCCCGGGTAGAACAAAGAAAATACTACGTTACATAAAAAACAACAATGAAACATTAATAATTGAACGCAACTTATAACTACTCCGAATTCTCCGACGATTTTAAAAAACAACACTAGCATTTACACTAGCATAATATCCGTATAGGCACATTGTTTGTGTGTGCTATTCCTTATTGTTCCAAATGAACTAACTTTGACGTTAAATTCATGAATAATTCGTCTGAAATAGCCGCGCAAGGTGGCTGTTATAATCTGGGCTCGTATTTCCAACAAAGAAAATGTGGAAAGTATAATTTTCTGGATTAACTAGATTAGCAAACATAGCTGTTTCCCGCAAACAAAAAATTATATTTATAAGACAATGAGTACCATTCAAACTGTTGACAGAGATAACAAATATACCTACGTAACTACCATAAACTAACGGCCGAAATTAATAATCAATCCAATCCCAATTTTGCTATCTGGGATTGATATCACAATCCATTTTTCCGGTCAAACGTGCCAATAACCGATCCGTGGCTTGGTTTATAAAGGCACGCAGATTGGAAATCGATCGAACGATAGGCAGTAGGTAATCCATGATTGATTTCAATCTTGGATAGGAGATACAATATTTAATTTCGGCCGTATGTGGATTAAAATAAATTCATCTGAAATGTATACCTACCTTCTTACTTACTTACCTACTTAAATTAAATAACAATGAAATAATAAAAAAAATTGCAACTAACAACACCAATAAAAGCGGTTATAATAAGTGAGCTAGAATGTCAATCACAACACGCAAAATCATGTAAGAAGCAATCAGAATTTAATAATGTAACTTCTAGCTTCAAGTAAAAGGAAGCGCTCGACGCCGAACATGAATTTTCCGTAACAAAAACTCACGCGCACCGGAAAGCGCCTCGTTTGTTTCCCGCCATCCGGCGCCTTGGCCAACCGAAAATTGGCGCCGAAATTTCAATCAGCCAATGAGACAATAGGCCGCCATTTTCCACCAATGAACGCCGAGCCCGCGCTCTCGCTACCGCGTCATTGTGATATCTCGGAATTTAGTTCGCCACCAGTGAAGTGAATGAATACCGTCCGCAAACCCTTTGAATTTTCCATTGGATTACAAAATAATTTAGACTGGGTGAGTTTTTGTACAAAAATATGATAATTTTATGCCTATTTTTCTCGACATAACGATCTATATCACTTTAAATATCTCTATTCTACTAATATTTTGCAATTATGTTTTTATTATCTAGCTTTGAACGCAGCAATTGCCAACATCATAACTCAAACAATTTTTACGTAATATTTTAATTACTTGTTCAGCTATATTTCATGATATTATCAAATATCGAACTTGAAATATCTGTAAAAATGATACCAACAATTATTATTATTCAACACGAAATCTCGTCATTCGAGTTGGGCCAAAATGGCGGCGTTGTGGCCTGAGTTATTAATAAATTTTCCCTTCCTTTTACGCATCGTTCTCTGTGCGTATATCAGAAAGAGATAGACTGAGTTCTATCAGGAGCTGCGTAGTTATGCTGCACGTAACCTAGACACGTCTTCATTCTTCGTAAACAAGTTGGATCAAAGTGTTGCCATACAACGGTTTTCCACAGTTACCCTAATAATAGGGAATATTTTATAAATTAGTGGCAGATTTTATTCGGGCGAAAAAAGAAATCTTATTTTACCTAGCAAGACGTCAAGAAGTAAGAGCAAAATGTACCTACTTGAGTTATCATAAAAAATTTCTTTATTTGTGATAAACTAATTTTGATCTTGTTTACATCTTGTTTATAAATTTTAATATTGAATAAAAATAAAAATTGGTTCATATACAATTGCTAAAAATGGTATAAAACAAAATGACTAAAAAGTGTTTACGCAAAAAAAAAAACATACAGTCGACTTAAAACCTCTTCCTTTTTTTAAATACGGTTAAAAATGTAAATTTATATTTAGGTAGGTACCTATCTACATAGTGTTATTTTGGGATATATTTTTTACCTACCAAAATACTTTATTCTGTGCTAGCAGAAAGCTAGATTTTGAAAGTAAATATCATAGGTGTTTGTTTACTTGAATTTTAATTTCTTGGTTTTAAAATAGGTACCCTATAATATTATTGCTTTTTCCTAAAAGGTAAAATAAAGACTCGAGCTTATCTTGTATGGTAAATAGGTATAGATAGAGGAAAGAACCCACCTACCCACTACAAAAGCTTATCGTGGTATGTAGGTATATCCTGGTCGTAATTTCTTTTACGTGCATATATTATTATAGACTTGCCTGTATTTCATTGTAATAACTATGACCTCCCTAGTATTATAATATAAATAATAATAATAATTTCGTACCTAGTTTTGCCAAATATTTACTTATAAGATTCAAATTCGAAAACATCATGAAAGTATATAAATTGAAACAAATATATTGAAATGGTTCCAAACAATGACTGTTTGGAATCAAAATATTTAATGATTTATTGTTGAGGTGACAAAATACTAGGGAACGTTTCGTCAAAACCTAGTCGCACCAAACAACTGAGCATACAAGTAGCGCCATCTTGTGACAAGTGGCGTCACGTACGTAGCTTGCGATCGCGCCACGGACGATGACGCCGACGCGGGCGCCGCCGCAGCGACGCGCGCGCAGTCGCCGAAAGAACTTCGGCTGTGCTGACGTCGCGTGTCGCTCGCGTACCGCCGCGTCACTCACTACGACTTGTTTACACTCACTAAACCAACAACTCGTAGTCTTATTGGTGCGTGATGAACCAAACACTTACCCGCTCGTTAAGTCCATCTACCGTGCAATAACTAACGATCTTGTTGCTAGGTGCACGCGAAGTCGCGGATGCTATCGTGAAGTGAACTGTGCTGGACTGTCGACAACATGTCTGCATTGAGTGTGAGGGCCCCGGGCCTGCAGGCCACCACTGTGCTGGACACGAGGGCGCTGCGAGTGCGCGGAGTCACCACCCTCGACGGGGTACGGAGGAACCTCTTCGGTTGCACTGACAGGGAAGAAAACAGACGATTCGTCGAGAAAGAGTTGACGAGACAGCTCGAACTGGACAGCCAGAGATGGGGCTTCGACTTTGCGAACGAGAAACCCTTGCCGGGAGCCCAGAGGTTCGCGTGGCAGCTGGTCCCAGCGTCGGCGATACCAGCGGCGCTGCGGAGGTCACCTATTACCATCGCGACGCCCAAGCCCGCCGCCACCGCGCCAGAAGCTAAAGTGACGAGTCCAGAGAGCAGTAAATCGCAGAAGAGAATAACAGGTATGTTCTCTTGAGGCATCATGAAATATCACTTTGGTTATTTATTTACTAACAACTTCCCTGACGTACCTATTTAGTTTCGACTCATTGAAGTTGGCAATACATAAACAAAACAACCTGCAGTTTCGTCATCGGTTCATAATGTAGGTAGACTAGGTAGGTATACTTACGAGTACGTAGATAGTATTGCAAATAGCTAATACCAATGACGATTAACAACCTTAGGTAGCGTGTACCTATGTAGGTACCTACCTACCTAATTGCTTCACTCACGGGTTGAGTTTATTTATAGGTATGTAAGTAATTTTATTGCATCACTAATGTAAACAAAGTGAAGGAAGATAGCTACTCGGTAGGTAGGTAGGTATACCTACATAGTTAGCATTATATTATACGAGTATACCTATACTTATTTATTATGCTAACTATTTTATTAATGATGTGAGGTGCCTACGATAATATCATTTGCAAATACTTATATATTAGGTATATATAATATTATCTACTTGACTGAACCTAGGTACCTACTTCAATGTTCTTTTATTTTGCATTATTGTTATGTATGGTTTGATGCACAATTTCAGACATTAATTTCGAGCTGTCAGGTCAGAACTGACAGATATGACGCAGGCAGTAGTGTGAATTCAGTCATTTGGCAAAGGGCTAAGTTTGAGTTGTGCGAGTACAAAAACTATTGATACGATAACAAAAAATATTGAAATGCTTCATCGTGTTTATATATGTGTAGGTACGGACCTGCCTACTTCATCTACCTTCACTATTCGCGTATCGTGTGTTATGCTATTTATAATACAGTAGGTAGTACCTATTAGGTTAGGTCCTTACTACAATACAGTTACCTAATACGATAATTACTATTATAGACATAAACAATGTACAGCCATCACGGAATCATGTTAATGCTTACACTAAGTTTACAATGCAATTAATCAATATAAAAAATGTAACAAGTCAACTGCAAGCTAATTACACGAGTAAATATCGTTATCACACGTTATCGGCGCAGCAAAATGTAATTGGCTGTGGTTGGTTGGAAGAGAAACGTTTGTCGAACAGTAACAAAACATTTTTTACGACTGCATGAGCGATAACAAAGCGCAGCGAGGTCACTTTGATCTGACTCTGACACCTCTGTATTTAAGTGCGATGCACTCTGTTCAATGTGCCCCAACCTCAAATTATGTAGAATTGCAAAGAACTGAGCAATACGCTGCGCCGCCGCTCCAAACTTACCAGATTTATTTATCACACACATCTTGTCCAAAATACAAGAAAATATCCATGTATGTTACATGGGTATTTTTGTCTATAAAGTTTGATAATAAAAGTAACACACAATTAATTAATAAAAATAACAATTTAATGCACAATCGTAGTAAGTATAATACTAAAAACTTTTACTATACTTACCTACTTAGGTACATCAATAAATTATATCATAACTAGCAGACACGGCCACGCGTTGCTGTGGCTAAGGTTTTTGTTATTGCGACTAATAATTGAGATGTAAGCTACCCTATCTTTCAAGTTAGATCAAACTGCACGCGCTGTGCAAATTTGATTAAAATCGGTCAAGTAGTTTAGGAGTCCATTGAGGACAAACATTGTGACACGAGATTTATATTATATATTATGATAAGATAAGATATTTGATATGAAATTACCTACCTACTACATTACATCAATAGAGAACTAGACATAATGGCGGCTCAATTTCTAAATATCTTAATCCCACCAATTCGATAATAGTTATGTTGTAAACAAATTGAAAGCTTGCTTATTTATTTTACAAATGAGTGCGAAATATAACATCGCATCTCCTTTCTTGCTTTACCCCAGAATATATAGAAGAGGTTACTAGTTTACCAAATATAGCCCAATTTAAACGAAATAGGAATACGACGCAGGTTTTCCCATGTAATGTTTTAAAAAATTCAAGAAAATATGGAGGACAATTTTAAATACAGGGAATACGTACTCGTGGAGACGTGGTTGTCGTCGACTCGTGACATTAATCGCCTGAATACGCGTGCCCTAACCACTGAATAATAATACCCTCTTCATAAGGTATCGTATTAAATGTAACTAAATATGCATATCGTATTCGCAATACGACACTAAACGGATAATGGTGCCACCGGAGCAATAATGGTTATTACATAAAATTATAGTAGGTGCATGTCTACTTCGTATTATCAGTGAGTTTAATCTAAAACTGACGATTAAAATGTACAGTTTTAATATTCTTATCTATCTAATGACCTTCACAGATAACATTTTATCGTCAAATCTTTGTTATAAGTGAGCCTACTCGAAAATTTATTATGTAGGCATGTAATATGAAACTAATTTGATCTTAAAAATAAACAAAACTGCGTACCCTTATAATTGAGCCACAAAAGAAGCTTGCCTCCTTATAATGACCCAACTGCAAAACATTTTTTGCCCATCAAGGTGTCAGAAACTTCATAAAGGGACAAATGAAGTTGCTTATTAAAGTGTTAAGGACTCATAATTAAAAATTACGATTTCAACAATCTGCCGTTAGTGGATTTTGAATGATCTTTTTTAACTTATGGAAGGGGGCATTGTATCGAAGTGTTTAGCTGGTTATTAAGTTGTTTTTTAACTTGTGACTTGGTTTCCTACATGGTTGGTCTGTATAATGAAGGTGATGTTTTCTTTATTAAATGTGATTTAAATTTGCAAATGAAACCTTTAGGCTCGTAATAGTGAGTATTTTGGCAGATATCCGAAGCTGGGTGGCCATTTCAAATGTAGGTACTAAATTATTAACAGTTGACCTAGATTCGTTTGTTTTGATACATCGTTCCACTGCGAGATCCACAACGACGAGCCTCCCACACTTGTCCTATTTTAGATCGCACATGTGTGTGGCAAAACTGGTAAACATTAAGTTAGGTATAAATACCTACTTAGAACACGAGCGTGCGTACGTTCAATGGCAAATGTGTTACTATTATTTACTACGCGTCGAATGTGGTGGATACAGTTATAAATAACATAAGAAAATGAGATGGCGCTTAGGGAGACCCAAAATAAAGAAATAAGAGCGCATTAATAAAATAACAACCGACATCCATCTGCCCTACAATATCGTATTAGTGAGTGACCCATTTCCACAGTAACATTCTCAATTACCTATCACGGACTACATTAGTAAATTACTTAGATGCTGGCTACCGAATCAACACGAATAGATACAAGATAGCAGTATGTCCCTGTCGCACCCACATACACAGATTACCGATGACGCGGCGCGCGCTTCGCGTCATCCAGTACGCATGCGCAGAGCACACTCGCGCCGATTGCAAAATGGCTGCTTTTATATTCGCCCGTAACATGAGCATCATTGTTTTACGTCCTAATTGAGACCGCACGGTAAGGCACCAACAGACGAGATAAAAAAATGAATAGCTTTAAATTATTGAAGTTATTTCCAACTCGAGATTGTTTCAAATTATCATTTTCAAAGCATTGAAAAGCTGATAGCTTTTAATATTTTTGAACTTAAAGTAACGACAGAAGCTTATCTCGGCGCTATCATGAGCGATTGTTTTTTTTATTGTGTGTGTTCAGGTGACGTTTTGTGTACAGAACAGACAATTCAAACACTGTTCGGTTGTTAAGTAAGGGCACCTACCTGCAATTATTTTACCTTCCACATAAGCTATACCTTTAAGCGGAATCAACTATTTTCTACCTGTTGCCAATTGTTTGCTTGACTACATTTCTTCAAACTTTAATTAACTACCTTTCAAAGGTTTTAAGATCGGCTTCCCGCATTCACTATTTACCGACTGCACCACCAAAACCCCTACAAAATGCATCCACTTACCTTTCAGCAGATGTACGATCTGAGGGATTTCTATGAGCAATTGAACATTTAAGGGCGAGGACTGCATTGTCTGCAACTGACCAACCGTGCTGACTTAGTAGGGGTCCAGACCCGGTCACCCAATTTCTTACTTCCCTTCCGATTTCTATAAGTACACGTAATTACACCTTTACCAGTGTCATTGAACTCCTTCAGTGTTTTCGGTATGGGAATTTCGGTGGACTACGCAGCGGGGTTTCTATAATTGTACATTTCGAAATTGTTGCAATTGCATTTCAAATGTCCGTTAGAAATGCATTTTGGACTGTTTTTGGTTGGCGCGTTTCCATAACGGTTTTAATACCTCCAGCCATATTTATTAGCCAGTCGTACGTATTCGGCTAGTTCAAGAAAACAAATGAAGCATTCGCTCTAAATCTCGGCTCTGGCCGTCTAACCACAAAAGTTTAGACCAGAGATAAAGAGTTGTTTCTAAATTTTCGTTCCACAAAATCGATGTCTATCATTCGCGTTTTTTACTCAAACCTGGCATTCCTAATTATTTTACTTGTGAGTTTGTTATTGAGCTAGAAAAGACTAGGGTTAGACGTCGATTTGTGGAGAAAATATTTAGACTCATCTATTCAACTCTGGTTTAAATCTTTTGTGGTAAGACGGTGGAGGTTCACATTAACCGGGTCTAATTCGCGCACAAACCTAGTTTTGACACACCTCGACGTTTCGGCCGAGTTGCATCGACCGTGGTCACGAGAAGACTCCAGAGCGAGAGGACCTCCTGGACTCTAGAGGTTCAGTACAAAGGTTCGTATTTTTAAAACAATAAATCAGTGCTCGTGCGACCCTTGCGAAAGGCGCAGGGACTGCATTGTGCACTGATTGTCATAATTCGGGAGCGAGGCCGGCGCGTGCGCCGCAAACGTCCTTTGTGTCGCATGCACCCTCGCGGACATAGCACGTAACGGTTATATTGATTTTTCAACTGACACTTTCCCAACTGTGATCGTTTTGGCTGGCCAATTTCATTTCCTCTAGTCTTACTGTCATAGTCTCAATAGAGCCAACGTTGTTTGGTCTGTTGTATTTTCTGATGCAAAAGTAAATGCTCGTCAAGCAAGAATTCAATTGAGATATTGAAGTTTATAAACTCTTACTTTTATTAAATGTATGTTTCAATCCGCAATCTCATCTGATCGTAAGTGACGAGTTAACGACGTGGTCGACAGGGTGTTGTTAATTAAAATCATTTTTCTGTCGTTGAGGTGCGAACAAAAGGGAAAACGTTCCTTGATAAGCATCGGTCCCATTCACAAGTGTTTCCAATATCGCCATCGCTAGCGAATTCAAAAATCGATGTGATGCGGGTGTAAAAAAAAGTTGTCAACACACGTGTTTGAAATTTGAAAATTCGAGCAGATAGGGGATCGTAACGGTCGCGCGGATCGCATCTGCTACCCCGCGGTATCGCACCCCACAGATAGGGGGTGCAATGCAATCCACCCCACAACAAATATATTCTGCATCGAATGACCGGGGGATTGTAAAATCATCTGTTCTATATCATTCAGGAATTATATTTCGTGTTTGTATTTGCCATGTGTAGCGTAAATTGAGTAGCACTATTATACCCTTATTTTGATATTTTTAATTAACATCTGTTTGTTTATTTGGATCTATCTGTTGCACTGTAAGAAATTGAATACAAAAATTATATGATTCCACCGTTACTACTTACTCTAAATCCATAACGCCACAATCCTAACTCAGATTCTGTGGATCGAACAAAATAAGACATTTCAAAGAACCTTTAACAAACTCAGACGGGCCATAAAGAAAGCAATATGCACTTTTAATTACATGGCAACAAACTATGCCAGTACATAGCATACTACATTATATTGTAAGTACATCTGTAATAATTATAAAGACCCCGCTTGACCACATAATGGCGGAGGTCGCACCCACCCATTTCTTGCACTTGTTTAATGCAGAAACGTAATTGTCTGAATCAACGACTCAACACTAATGCCCTTTCAGGGTTGTCACACTAAGTAGGTAGTAGATATTTATTAAAAGTTAATAAACGCTTCATTATTTATATAAAGCGTCATAAAATTATCGATGTGGAAGATTTATTTCAGTAGTTGATGATTCACTCTTGACTGTTCACTCGACTTGATTCACTCTTCTCAAATATTCTCAAAGGCTTTGCACATTATTTTGTTAATATTTTGTTTCCCACGTGAATGGTGGAAAACGCTAGGAAACTTACTATTACTTCTAAGCAATAATTCTTAGTCCAAAAGCAAGTTTCATTCCTAATTAGTGAAATAAACTAGTATTTCTTACTTAATTAGGTTGTAAAAGTGACAGCCCTAATCACGAAGTACGTTAGGGTTCTCACGATTGCGCGTGCGCAGCGCCACGTCAGGTGACCCTAAGGAAACGCCGTGTAAGATATGGTTCAATGCTCATAACGTCCACAGATAAAAACCGACTCTCTGAGGGTTTCTACTAAAACCACTAAGCGTAAAATAACCCTTAAGTGCACCTGCGCTGCGTCGAACCACCTTAACTAAATAAAGCGTTATTTAAGAAACGGCATAATAACTAAAACCGGGAAATCACTGAATTAGCTGTAACAACGAATTATCCTTAATTGTATAGTAAGTATAAGTATTTAACCTAATACGTACAGCTAGTAAGTATCTAAAAATATAAAAAAAACAACCGTAAAAACCTGTTACGATAAACTATATTTGCATCACTAAAAAGTGTCAGTAAATTCGCGTAACGTCCAGTCACTTTGTCCGGATTTTTGGGCTTTCCCGTAACATACAATCTGTATATAAGTTAAATGCCTACTTATTGGTGTTATGTTTGTTGGTTGGATTTGTGTGTTTAAATGTCCTTATGAAGTCTAATAATGACCCCAGTTTCTATTATAATATATTAGATGGACAATGTTTTATCAGCTTGCAAAACCGAATATACGTAATTTTTAAAGCTTGCCTGAACAAATATATTTTACCAACTATGGACTAGAATGACTAAATCATACTTTTCACTAAAAACTTATTTACATAACAGACTTACTTTATGACTTTCTTACTTTCATTAGATCGTGTAAATAAGCTTTTCGTTCTGATGTCATGTTACTAAAAAAGGTAAGTAGGTATTGTGAAACACATCGGTTAAAGTTTTTTATTAGTGACCAAATAAATAATGCAATTTAGATCAAGGGCAGGCAGGACTGGTAGTGCTCAGTCATATTAACAGAAATATAATGTCATGACCTCATTGTTATGAATTCTATGATTGGGTGTTAAGTTGAGTTGGTTGTCATTTCGACCGTAATAAAATTCGCCCGCGTGGTCTAGTTGCCACCTTTTATATTAATTATTATTTTTAGTAGGCAACTCGGCCGCAATTGTATTTTTGTACACTCATAGAAACAAGTGTTACATCAATTAAATGTTTTATAATTAAATGAAACAATTAAATGAAACATGTTCAGTGTATCAAATTTTATGTGTTAGGGCCAATCGTTTTATCAATAAAGTTAATTAGATCAATAAAATAAAAAAAATCTAAATACTAGAGTATGGAGACATGTTTTATGTCTATAGGATACTATAGGAGACATATTACCTAGGTATTTAAATGTGTTTAATTTTATTTAAAATTTGACAATAGAATAAATAAGATAAAATTTGAAATCGAACTAATATGATACTTTATATTAACTAGAATGTTGACTACTTGCGCCTCACGGTTTCACTCGCCGCTTTCTTGTTTTCATATAATATACTAGCTGATACCCGCAACTTCGTTCGCATTTTTATATAAAATGTAAACTGTTTAGAAAATCAATTGATGTCGCGGGAAACAGTTATAGGTAAGAATATATCTGTCTCTTTCTCTCTCCCTTTTCCTCTATCTTTCTCCCTCTCTAGCTCTTTTTCTATCTTTCTCCCTCTTTCGCTCTTTCTATCTCTCTTCCTCTACCTCCATCTCTTTCCCTCTCCCTATATATCTACGTATATCTTTCCCTATCTTTCTATCATTAATATCCTTCTCCACTCTCAATCTCTTGCATTCCCTCTCCCTGTCCATCTCATCCATTATATTTATTTCCCTCACCCTCTCCATCTATATCTCTTCCTTTCCCTCCTTCGCTCACTCCCTCTCCCTCTATTTCTATATATTTCGCACTCAATCTCTCTCACCTATTTCCCCCCACTCTCCCCTCCTTCTAGCCCCACTCTCCCCGCTTTCACTCCCACTCTCTACTCTTTCTCCCCCCACTCTACCCTCTTTCTCCCCCACTCTACCCTCTTTCTCCCCCCACTCTCCCCTTTTCTCCCCCACTCTCCCCTCTTTCTCCCCCCACTTTCTCATCTCTTTCTATTCACTCTACACTCTTTCTCACCCCACTCTCCCCTCTTTCTCACCCACTCTCCCCTCTCTTTCTCCCCACTCTACTCTCTTTCCCACCCCACTCTCCCTTCTTTCTCCCCCCACTCTCCCCTCTTCCCCCCCACTCTTCCCTCTTTCTCCCCCCACTCTCCCCTCTACCCTCATACCCCACTCTCCCCTCTCTATCTCCCCACTCTACCCTTTTTCTCACCCCACTCTCCCCTCTTTCTCCCCCCACTCTCCCCTCTTTCTCCCCCCACTCACCCCTCTTTATCCCCCCACTCTCCCCTCTTTCTCACCCCACTCTCCCCTCTTTCTCCCCCCACTCACCCCTCTTTATCCCCCCACTCTCCCCTCTCTTTCTCCCCACTCTACTCTCTTTCTCACCCCACTCTCCCCTCTTTCTCACCCCACTCTCCCCTCTTTCTCCCCCCCTCTAACCTTTTTCTCACCCCACTCTCCCCTCTTTCTCCCCCCCACTCTCCCTTCCTTTTCCCCCCACTCTGTCCGCTTTCTCCCCCCACTCTCCCCTCTTTCTCCCCCCACTCTCCCTTCCTTTTCTCCCACTCTGTCCGCTTTCTCCCCCCACTCTCCCCTCTTTCTCCCCCCACTCTTCCCCCCACTCTACCATCTACTCCCCCTTTCCCCCCACTATCCCCTTTCCCCCACTCTCCCCTTTCCCCCACTTTCCCCCTTTCTCCCCCTCCTCCCATCGCACTCTCCCCCCTTAATTACTTTACAATTTAAATTACGATCCGTTTAGCCGTTTATTGTGGTCCGTAGGGGGTGCATCTAAAGAATACCTCATAATTTCAACCTCCTTGCTTTTCCCCCTTTAGGGATGATTTTGCAAAAAAGCTGAAACCCGTATTTATTTATTTCTTACCAAAAGCCTAAATAAGAATTTTCAGATCCGTAACTTGAGGAATTATGGATTCCCCATACAAACTTTCAACCCCTATTTCATCCCCTTCGAGATTATTTTTTGAGACAAAAGATAGCCTATGTCCGTCACATAGGTCCAATCTACCCCTATACCAAATTTCATCGAAATCGGTTCAGCCGTTTAGCCGTGAAAAGGTAACAAACAAACAGACAAACAGACAGATAAACAGAGTTACTTTCAGATTTATAATATTAGTATGGATTTCCTGTTACAAGTTCACCACCCTAAATCACAGATTACAGAAGTGACAGCATATATTCAATTATTGTAAATCCATCCAACATACAAACAAAATATATATAATAATATAAACTTTCGAATTTTGGTTGAGTTCCTACTCACTCAGTAAGTTAGTACTAAGAATATTTTGTAAGCGCGTCATGTCAATTGGTAACATCTTTGCTTCAGTCATTCAATCATTTTCCTGCCTATAATAAATTTATAATTATCCTGTAATCGTTATAAATAACACAAATTGTTTGTCCATTTCGCATAATCTGACACATAAGTGGATATTTCCTGTACCCATAATATTATTTCAATTGAATTTATTTACAGCAACTGTAAGCCTATTACATAATTAACATAAGTGGCATAACCGAAAATGTTTGTACTTACCATTAATAAATAAAAAAAAAAACAAGTAACTGCGGTAAATAAAAAAACAAATTACACTAACTCGAACAATCTTAACAATAGAGACTACAGAAGCCTGCAAAAACTACAGCTAACCCAATCTACAGTTGTACTTTCTAATTGCCAGTCTAGATTAGGTAAGAGTTACTCCGTAACTGCCACAAATTGTAGTTTCGAGACACTTTTTGCGGCTATTCAACACTTTACTACACTTGTTACACCTACCAAATAGTTCTTCGAAAAAAGGTTAATTGTATTACGTTTTTTTTTACGTACTGACGCCTACATAGTCAGTGTACAATGCTAGAAATAACTGTTCAAATACAACTACCTATGTCGCGTTATGTCATTATTTTATTTACTAACTCATTTTAGGGTTAAAAAAAATGCCCATAACCGATCCGTGGATTGGTTTATGAAGGCACGCAGGTTGGAGATCGATCGAACGATAGGCAGTAATCCAAGATCGATTTTAATCTTGGATAGAAGATACAATATTAATTTCGGGTTAGACTTTCATCTTTTCCCGGAAATAATAATAGCTTGATTTCCCCGAACTTTTAAGAACTTTACCCTCGCATAATTAATATGAAAGTATTAGAGATAAGTATCGCAAATTCAGCCGCGGAATTACAGTAAGTATATGATTCCAGGAATCCTTCCTTCTAGACACATTCTGTCGGATTAATTTTTTAGTTAGGTTGGTACATTTATACTTGTCATGAGTTCGGTTAAAAATTGCAACAATTAAAGCTCATACCGACTATTACAAATTTCCCAAGACATTCTACGCGACTACCCAAGGCCCTATAAATTGCCATTCCGGAGGCCGGATTCAGTCATAAAAACCAGCTGATGAATCTCGGTTCCGGTACACGTCCCATGGCTGGGTTTTAATATGGGAGCCTCCGCAGAACATAAAAATATTTAAGTGTATCTATACTCGTATATCATTCCCTTGCCAGCGAAAGTGGAATGCAACTTTTGCTTTCGACTGTACCTTTCTTTGTTATCTTTTTAATTGGGTTAAATACGAGCTCAGAGTTGAAATTAAAATGGCGCATTGTGACCCATTTAAAATAATTGTGCTATTTATTTCATCCTTTAGTTTTGTTTTGCGAATGTTAACGTTTCGAAAGGCTCGAAGGACCAACAGAAAATATGCTTTGGACACTTTTCACGTGTACTTTGTTTACCCACTACCCGTTTGCGTTTGCACACTCACATTGACTATAATCTGTTAGTGATTAGAGTTCATTTTTATAACGGTTGCACTTTAAATTTCGTAATCAAATGGCAGTAATAGAACACTTACATTCTTCACGTCCGTCACTATAGTGTTATTAAACGTCTTATCTACTCCACACCATGCTTGTTCCAGAATCTTCGATGCATCTGCTCTCATAACATTTACACACACTACTCTTCAAAATACATTTACTACACTACTCACAAAGTAATAAAGTTCCAACCCCTGCCTGGTTAGTGTCTTATCTAACAGTGACTTGTTCATCGCGTGGTCTAATAGACCTCTTGAGCTAAACTTAGGCGGTCATTAACATATCCACTTTGAAACACGCTACTCATACATGGATCACATTGCATGCTCACAGTCGTGTTTTGTACCCATGGTACGAAACGTAACGCACGATATCGCTCTGCGTCGCGGAAAGCGAAAGGCGGTGATTGCCCATCCAGCTTTTCCTACTGTTGCACCTCATCTGTGAAGATTCGCGTATCCGCGCGGATGTCGGGCCATCAAACGAATGAGGAGCTTGCATCGACCTTTAAATGAATTAAAATGTTATGCGAAATAACAAATGAATAGAATATATCTGTAAAGGAGTTTCTGCAAAAGACAATGAAACTGTTTTGCAACTAGGTTTATAGTTCCAACACTTGATTTTGTTTGTGATAAGCACGTTATAGGCAAATCGCATGATATTATGCGTAATGCGACCTTTTCGAAGACCCGTGCTAGCCTAGTTAGCGACGCGACTGGCACATATTCAACCTTCTAGTCAAAGGTTCAAGTCCTCGGCGTGGTTATTGTCCCGTTTAAATTCTTCTGGTTTAGCCATAATAAAGGTCCTAGAAGATTTGACAACCTATCAAGACCTAAATGGGTTAAGAAACTCTATTTGAATAAAAATAACAAATTTTAATTTATTGGAGTAAAAAATACGACAAGAATAATGTATTTTATATGTTATACAGATATATACCAAATCTGGCAAAACCAAATTTTTTTGGAAAATAATTGTAATTGGTACCCAAATACCTACTTAGTTGCGTGCGATTCGTTTTGGAAAAATACACACAAAATAAGTATCTAATTAGATATTAACGGGGTGTTCCCAATCGATACCATTTCAATGAGTCCGGGGAGATAATTCCAGCTATCAGCATACATCACCCTTTGTAAACTGGTAAACTGTTCCCATGGTAAACACGTGCGCGGTGTTATGGGAAATCGATAGCCGTAGTCAATGTTACGGATCAGCGAATGGGATCCAAATATTGTTAAGCTAAATAGGTAATTGCGCGTGTAAGAGCAGGATAACTAATGGGAAAGTATAATGACCAATTTTATAATAAGCAATTGCTTCCCCATAGTCACGAATTGGTGCCATATTCCTGAAATATTTGCCCATAATAATATATGGCCAAACATATTATTTAAATCGGTACCAATGTTAGTGATCAAACGCGTAGAAACAAAAAGAAACGACTTGTGACTAATTACTGTAGCCGTTTTAATACACAGCATTAATCCGTTTGGTCTACTGAATGTGTGCGAGTGCTTTTGGGGCACAAAAGACCTATCAGTTGTGCAACTTGCATGCAGCTGTAAATGCTGTAACCGATCCCACCTCGGCCCAGGCCATCTGTTAAACAAACGTTAATTGATAGTTCCAATCAACGAATCAGTCCCCCAGCCAAAGCGACGAAACCATCGACGCGAGGGGAGCTTTTTCCCATTTCGCACCGGATCAATAAATAATTACGAGAGCCTTTAACCTCGTGTGAATATGACCTTAGCGCGTACTGGCATTTCATAGGCTGAATGCGCACGACCGTAGACCAGAACTAACATATTCTGAAGAAAAAGTAACCAACTTTTTTTTGTTTTAAAAGCGTTTGCGCTGCAGTGCATGCAGGCAAGCTAAACTGTTTTGACAGGCTCAATTTCTCAAGTGTCCACGGCCCTACGTCAATCACAATCACTTTAGCGCCAAAAAACAGAATAATTTCACACTACTCAATTCGATTTCACTTTATGCCAACAAAGCGGGCTCAATCGAATTTCATTATTTTCAATTTGGTGCCGCGCTTCTTTATTGTTTTAAATGGAACGCGTCAATTTCAATTTAGAAACGCGTCGGATTTACTTTTTTCCCTACAGCTGTCCGGAGTGAACAATGCAACGAGATTGTAAAGAAAAATCACGTGGTCTCGAAACAGAATAAGATTTGAAAGGTCATTGTTTCAAGCGTTGGAAATTTGAATAAAAACCGTAAAGTTCCGCATAGTGCGCATGTTCAGGTCAACTGCTGTAGGGTCGCCAGTTGCCAGTAGTAACCGTAACGGCCACGTAACAGCTATTATTACTTAGCTGCTAAGGCAAGTGTGTAAGCATGTTGTTAAAAGGACACTTGTCTACACGTTGACTTAAGCGCGGAAGTGACACATAATGTGGTTGCCCGTGGGAATGCTTACGTAATTACACTTGTCGCAAGGACGCTTGGTTTGGTGTGAACTCCCTTAAACAAACCCTCTCCCATGACCACTCCTTACAGTTTCCTTTATTTTTGGGACGTAATGATGTATCATTAGTCCTAATGCCCGTCACTGTTCCTTCCCCTAAGTAAAGCTCTTTTATCGTGAAATGAATTAAACTTTTCTAAAACTATTGAATGTTATTCATTCTTGATTATAAACTGCACGAGCTTCGATAAGAATCCTAACCTTGGTTCTGAGCGATAACATTAGTAGGCCAACTTGACCTGATTACGACCTACGATCGACACAACTGCAATAACAAAGAACATTGCAATGCAGTTGCGTTCCCTTTTGCATTTCTATAGTTGATGGGAGTTATGCTTGACACTGCTACTCTATAAGATACTGCCAAGTATATCTTTCGTTTTCGTGAGATTTGGAAATGACAGCAAACCAAACTTTATAGCCTAGGTTTGCCGTATTTTCACTGTCTTGAAAATCACATGTGTATCTAGGATACTTCTTATAATATCGGTTTCATCGCCCTCATCTTCCTTTTATAAAGACCATAGTTACCTATCATTACACTTTAGAACTCATAATCGCTGAACAAGTGCCTACATCATTCTGAATTCCTAACCTGTTCCGCACCTTGGGAAAATATATCGCTATTTAAATCACCACTCCCAGTTCAAATAAACTCTAGGCGTGGTATTGACGTATTATTCCATTATGTCCACTCTGGCATTACACAATATCGGGGTGATATTAATCAAGCGACATCAACACATTAGTTATTCTTTAATTTGCATAACTAAAGGACAATCGGAGCTCTCGAGAAGCGGTTGGATTGAGAAGCTCAATCCGTCTTACATTCTAATGCATTTTGTATTGTCTGAATGTTATATTGTGAGGGTTTGATCAACATTAATTTACGGGAGACCAAAACGTGTTCCGTAATTCACTGATCAAGAAAATCTCCAATGTGCATCGGTACTGAGATGTTTCTCAAGCAATCGCTCTCAGCCGTCTTCGGTTGTTGATCCACCTGTCCAGTAGGCGTTTCAGTTTGCCCAGCCTCCACTTAAAGGTTGCTTAACGCAATTGAAATTCGAGAAATCTGAATACTCATACATATTCCGTCTCGAGAAACTGTTGCCTCAGCAAACACTCTGCTGTCAAGTCTTCGGCTGTTGGCTGTAGTAAAACTAATTCTGGGCAAACATACACCGTGGCTTCAGTGCGTTTACGAGCCCTTTGATTTCGAAACGTTTGCATGTGCCTATTTGTTCAAGAGCCAGTCTCGCGATGAGTAATAAGCTTCAATTTCAACGCTGACTATATTGATTTTAAGGTTCCTCAGATCTCTAATACCCTTGGAAGCAGAAGCATTTTAGTATTCTAGCGAGTAATACCTGTCGACATTGCTATTACTTTACCACTTTCTAGTTATTGTCTGAAGCAACCTATGAAATCCTCACTATTAACTTCATTATAGTAATGATAACAGTTTTGGGGTCACATCGGCCCCTATTGTTGACACCAACGGTAAAGAACACGTGTGAACTTTAACTCCAGATTCGATACAATCCGCTCCTCGAGTCCAACACTTCATTCTTTGTGACAATTCAACTGTCACAAATGTCCCGTGGAACTACATCCATCAAGAGGATTCTACCCTCTAGGTGATGGATGGCATTCGATGAATGGAATTATGGTAATACTTGATTGAAATGGTAATTCGTCATAATTATTGAGTCGAGAGTACGACTGAATAAATGGGATGACCATTTCAAGTTTTATCATTTTTACACCTTTTACCATTGTGCATTGACAATTTCATTTCGAATGTGAACTGAAGGTATATTATGTTGCATGACCATCAACCCAATATTAGTTAAAATGATATATTTTGCAATTATACATTATTAGTCTCTTTACTCAGCCGGCTTAAAAGCTAAATCAACACACCAATATCATGCATAATCAAAGACCATGTGTCTCAAAGTTTTCCAATAAACTGTCGATATTAACGGTCAATAACGCGCGTGTTATCCTGAATCATGTTTTTCAAATACCTAACAACGCGATTGTTTATTATGGTAATAACAATTTCGATTTCCGCTCACATCAACAACAGTTCTGTGATGTTGATAAAACGCATAAACATTCAAGTGACGAATCGGCTTGGAATCCTAATGCTTTATGTAAAGAGACCGCTGTCAGGCCTATGTTGAAATAGACGCCTACGAGTCTAAAACCAACAACCCTTTGACCCGTCCATCTGTCTCTGACACATCTCCTTTGATTGATAGCACACATACAAATTCCAAACGAGTAGTCAACTTAAAAAAGGAAGAGTAATCCCATTCAAAATCTCCCACTCAAGAAAAATAGATTAAAAGAACGCCCTTTGCCACACTCGTTTCTAAAGAAGCCACTACAATAAAAATATTGTATTGTCAAGTAAGAAATTCATATTTCAAACTATTCTTGTAGATAAGAATTAGTGATATAGAGTTACAATTTGAATTTCAGATTTGTTTGTATTTTGATGCGCACGCTATGTGAATGGAATTGAATAATGTAGCTAATTGTGTGTGAACTGACTGTTCAATAGCAAATATGAATATTTATGATAATTGGGAAGGTGAGTTGAATGTTCTAAATATTATAAAGAATTAAATATGATTGACGGGCTATAAAAATTCATTGGATTGCTTGACCGTTGACTGGAATTAGATCACTTGAGAAAAGTCTCATCTTTGTTTGATGCTTTAGAGTTTAGATAATAATCTTTAGTCATGCTGAAAAGTTGAACCATATGGCCATAAATCACACAATACTTCAAATATGGTACCTTAGACATCTACATCATCATCATCATCATCATCCTTAGCCTGAAGACGTCCACTGCTGAACATAGGCCTCCCCCTTAGACCGCCACACCGAACGACAATAATTTGCCACTTGCATCCACCGGACATCTACACCCCTACTGATACATAGTTATCTATAGTTACCTACGTACCTTTCATGATGTCTTTAGCTGGATATACGGTGCTACTGCAGGCAGTCCACATGTCTAAAAATCGATGCTATTAGCATTCCGAAGCACACCAGTTCTCAGACTTGCAAGTACTTGGGCTAGATAACACACCGCGTCCAAGCAAGTAACGGTACCTTCAAGGCACTGAGGCCGTCAAGGGTTAGCCTTAACGGTAGCGTAGTGTAGCATTGACCACGCCGATTATTGTTTGAGCCTTGAAGATGATTACGGTTTCAGTTGGCCCGTCTCGTAGCGAATTGGCTTCCGCGTCAATTGTTACATTAGTTACTCTTCCAAGTGATTTGTTTTTCTTTGTGTTTGGATCAGTTCGTTGCTCTATTACCTATCGAAATGGGTTCGAGGTTGATGACGCGACATCACTTTGCTTTGCGTCCCTCTCTAAACTATCACTATGAATTAGATTCACTGTACGGCCCCGTAAAAACGTAGTTTCTCAAAAAAATCATATCTACGTAAAAAATTCTAACAATAAAAAATTTAACGAATTGTTAAAAAAAAACATCCGCAGGCAGGCTTTCCGCATCCCCCGGTATTGGCCGGTATCTGCAAGCGGCGCCGGCGCATCGGGGTCGACGACCCGACGCCTGTGCTATTGATCGCACCATAACAACACACACACATACAATAACGTGACGTGTCTCCCGTGCTAGTGACTACTGGCTTACGCAAACTTGTAAACAAGAATAATTGTTTTCCTCCGAAAAAATATATTTTTAGGACGAAACAAAAGGAAAGATCTGGATAAAAAAAAGACGGAACTAAGTAGACCACATTTATAATATTATCAAAAAGTAAACCAACTGATACACAAAACTGTAGGTAGGTACTTACTTTCGCATAGATCATACCAGTATTAGAAAGTGAAGCGATTGGCTTAAGGAAGTTCAGGAATTTTGTAAGAGCTCAACTCAAGATTACAGGTAGAATATCTAGACAGTACGTTCAGTAGTTCTATTACGGCCTATTTATTATACTTACCTAAAACAAAAGCAAATTTCACTTTTCAACTTTCTGCAAGGGATCCTGAATACGAGTTACTCGTTGACAAAGCAAACGCTAAAGCACCAGTAGGTAGTATAGGTATTGTGTCGAAAGTCAGCGGACTTCGAGTAACGGTACTCCCACAGCGCTTTCGCGAAGCCTCATTCCGAATTCAAATATCGCTGCGCGCACGCACTATGTCAACAAACACGCTTTGTTGTTGTATGTTCAAGTTATTTTCGACTACAGACAACTTTTTAGATAGAACCTGTGAAGTTTTTATTAGGGATATTTGGTGTGCATTGTTTCCTCTCCGCCTTTCGATTGAGAATGTCGTAATGTGTGTAATAACATGGGTATACTTTACTTGAATTCAAGTTTAATAAAAACTCGAAATTTTCATTTAACATTGTTCTCATCGACATCAGCTCGATCGAGTATGTGGATCTTCTAAAATCACTGAGATATTCTTCGTTTCTTCCACAATGAATTCCTACTTTTCAGTAATGTAAAATTTGTTACGTTTCTATACAAAGATTTCAATTCGGAAAGGTCCGTTATCAAAATGCGTGCGCTCACCAGACCTCGGACCGGAAACTTTGGCAAAACAGCGCTTCAGCTCGCTGGTACCCCTAAAACCGTAGGCGAGAGGTGGACGAACTCTAGACCCAAGTTTTAACCATTTACACTAGTTGCAAAACTGAATACATTAGCTCTCTAATTAGTGATTACGCTTGATGTACTGTTATCGGCTTCGCTGTAATTGTCTGAATTTAGAACGTTAGAGAATTTTAATGAGACGTGCTGAAGTATAGCCGCCGCTGAGGCTGAAAGCATTTCGTTTGTATTTTTGTATCGCTTGGAAGAAATATAATCGAAAGCATTGTAGAGAGTTACATTAGAGTTTAGAGATCAACCATATTGCGAAAATTGTTTTATCAGATACTTTTTTTGAGGTGCTGGTAATATTTATTTTAGTGAAAGAAAAAAAATGTTTATTATTTTAATAGGTACCTGTACACTTTTCACTTATTTTATAAGTATTTATAAATACTTGTTTGGAAAAAGAGGCCATAGGTATGTTTAAATATCACCGATCACTGTTTATACGTTATATATTTTAATAATTCTATAAAAATAAGTATGTTTACGATGATTTTTCATCCAAAATAAATTGAAAAATATTAATTCACATAATTTGGTTCGTATAAAGAGATTATATTCAGATTCTGGCACAAAATACAGTCATTATAACACTGTCTCCAAGATAATTTCGTACTCTGCCATGTTTACGATACTATATTTCGGACAGACACACCTACGTAAACATTGAATGTCCACGTGTTATTTACTTCCCGAGCTTTTCCTGCGATAATAAAGACAAATATATCACGAGATAAGTGTTTATTGTCGTCGTTTCGGATAGAAACAGCTGCGTATGCCAAATTGCCTTGTTTACGTCAAGTAAGACTTATTACATTACCTACTACCTACATTACTTTTAATTTACACACTAATATTACACACTATTACATCACTTTAAATTAACGGCGCAAACATGATAACAAAAAGTAACTGTCCTTCCGAGTGCTCCAAAAGGAAGTAACCTTAAGGATACATAAAATCGCAGTTAGGTACCTAACGCTAACCAAAACAATGGTAGAGTTTACAAACAAAGAGTTCATCGCACCCATAACAAGCGCGAATGATAGAGACACAACTAACGACGGTAAGCGCACGTCAAAAGTCGATTAAGGTTGTTCAACTTATTTTTGTAAAATCGCTCAGAAAATTGCCCGAGTGCAATTTTCTGACAATCGTAAGACAATCATGTGGAGGAGATAGAAGGTAAATGACGTAATGTGTGCGGGGTAACAGTCCAGAAAATAGCTGCCTGTGCGACTACACGTAAATTGTCTTTTCTATATTGTGAAAATTGAAACGCAATTGGACATAAGGCAACGATTACGTCAAACGCACTTTCAGGTAATTGCCTTCGAGAGTCCCTCAGGGCGCACTACTGGTTCCTACATTTTTTATACTTGCTAGCCACTTCAGTCGATCATTGAGCTATTTTAAGAATTCCTATGGCGCACGTTGAAAAACATTATTATCCTTCGACGTCCCGACTTTAAGTACCTGCAATGATGGATGTGGACTAGCCAATAAAAACCTCAAACGAGGTATGGATTATGTTTTGCTTAATCTATATCGTCCTGACATTGAGCTTAACTAACTTTTTGTCGTAATAAACCACTCGTGCGCATCTGTAAAAACTACAGTATATAAATTATAATTGCGCCCTTAGTCTAGCGCTAGTGTAATATAATTTGATAACTTCTTTGTTTTGTCACAATAATTATCTTTCCATGAGAATTACTAGAATGTCAATCAAAGTCTCAGAGCTGCGTAGTCAATTTGTTTCACGTTGAACAGGAGCTCGCATCATTATTGCTCAATAATTGTGCTGTAACTATATAAATTATTATGCAGTCGATACCAGTTTTAGGTTCTCGTCTATTGCGTCCCGACACGCACTTAGTCATTACCTTTATCCTATCTATCACAGCCACGCATGCTTTTGTCAGTTCTGCCTTTCCTGTGTAATCTACTAAGGACACTAGTTTGTGATAAAATACTTCTTTTATTTAAATACTTTCTTTTATTTTATTAAATACTTCTTAAAATTATTTTCCATACATATGTTTACCTTTCCAACTGCTACTCCAGTCAACGGCTTGGCCTACAAAAGTCAACAGCCACACTTCCTACGCAGACCAGTTGAGAATTAGAAATCTATGTAGTTGATCACGACCGAGCGTCGCCGCACGACGATTATCTTAATAATCGGTAATTATGTCCTATACCTAGCCGGATAATTGTAATTGTCCTGTAATGGTCCCCGCCATTCCTACTAAAACCACAGGACGAAAAACGTAATGGCAGTTTAGAATCTCCTCTATAATTTTCTTTGTGATTTGGAATCATAATTATTAATCGTGGTCTCTTTTACTTTCAGGTAAGCGACCAACAAAACATCAAGTTATGATATTGGTATTCAACACGAGGTAAGTATGTAGTTAATAAGTTAAAAATTGAATCCTGAACAACCGAAAGTTATAGGATTCCTATTTCGTTGTCGTAAAATAAATAATATTGAAACATTATAGACCACCCTAATCTTCCGTGGGTAAGTTAAATTCAATATTTAATAACCATAGTCCCTTTAAAGGCATAATTTGACTGAGGTCCGAATCTCGGACTACATTCTCTCATAATCGTAAAGTCCGAGCAGTAATTTGATCAAATTTAAATAAATGTCCAGCAATAAAACAATAAGCATGGCCATCATCATAATTTATACTGTCCCGTGCACTTCCCATGATATAATTTGTCGGATTTCGAATTAGGATCGTAGAAAAAGTTTAATATTTCGGTGCATCGGTCATCATCATTGCGTTAATTTCCAACACAAACTTCTTTTGTTAGGCGCATCTCTCCCCCAGGCTGCGGTCCTTCTCATATTCAAAAATGGATCATTTAGAGCTCGACCGTTATTTGTTCATCAACGTCTTTCTTCCACTGAATAGCTACTAAGCATCTCCCAGTTTGCACAACCAATTCAATATGTAACATGCTTTATATCCACATTATGGTTCACACTTTTTTTCTCATGGATACTCCATATTAGTGTGTTTTTGTTTCCTTCGGCTGAACAAACACAGAGTGTGTGAAAGCAAAGATCGTGAACACATCGTATAAAAAAAGCCTAGGTCAAGAATCAAGATTCAAATAAGAGATTTGTCAAGTCAAATTAAACCAATGGTGAAGAGCGAGTGTTTAACGTTATGTCATAAAAGCGTGGAGATTACAAGACTATTAGACGGATTCACTTATCGTTTGAGTGGTATACTTTCGTCCAGAACACTGATAAGTAGTTCAAGGGGTATCGGCTTCCCAGACAAGTGGGTTACTATTACTATGAAGGGCCTTCAAAATTGTTTTTGTCCCACTAACCGCATTCTGGAACAAATGGATTTAGATAAGAGGGTTTTGCTTTTTCGACGCGATTATTTTAATGTCCCAAGAAAATTTGTTGGGGGTGTTCAAAAGCGGCTTGAGTTCTAGCGTATCTCTGACTTCTCTATTTTTGTTTAGGGATTATGCACGCACGTGTTCCGTCACGCTATAAGTCCATTGGGACTAAAATACCTGAACCTTCCCCGACATTTGCTTTTACGGTGAGCAGAAACTCTCGGGAACTTTATATATTTTTTCTAAATTCGCTTCATATTTGTTCATTGCTGTTCGTTGCACTCGTGTAAGTATATATTTTTTTGTAATCACTCTTCATTGTCTGTAATTGATTTAACGACTGGTGTCGCTTCACTTGCTCAACGTCAACTGTGTCTCGTTCTCAGAATAGCAATTAATGTGTTGAGGTATCTTATTAGACCAGTGATCACGCTAGCACAACGTGTTCCTAGAAGCCCTACAAAAGCCCTATTAACGTCTAATAAAGTGTCAGGTTCTCTTCCACTCCAGAGGCAGACAGGGACAGCGTATCTCGTCATCTCACTCGTTTACTATTCAAGAGCGCTCGTAAAACGATTTTGGGAATGAACAAAAAATTGTTTTGGTTTTTTCAAGACGGGAACGAGGCGCGTTATAAAAACTCCTCTAACCTTCTTTTTGGAGATATCGTACGACGTCATAAATAAACTACTACACGGCTAGTATTTTTTTTGTTGGAGTGAAATTTGAATTTTGTTGATGATCCAACGGTCAATATACAATATAGCTGGCTGTACGCTTCGTTGGCTTAAGATAAATGCAATATTACTCCGCAGGCACACGCATTGTTATTGCGTGTTATTTTTTTCTTATCTGCAGCAAGTAGGTCACATCTAATCTAATGTGTTTCGCAACCCAGCTATGTTTGTTAGCTGCTGTATTTTACGGTCGTAGCGTTGTATCGACCCCCGATGAAAAGTGATCTTTTAATTGGTCAGAAATCGTGTTGCGTCTATCAGAGGGAAGCTGCATGGCCACTAGATGCAATCTCGTCGGAGATGTGCGGTCAATGACCGGGAGAGCGAGACGACAATATGTGTGCGACCGTGACAAATGATGTGCGCGTACGCACAGAAAAGGAATGAAAATTATCGTTGACTGTTTATTATCCTTTTTTATGTTGTAGGTGTGTCAGTGCGTGTGTGCGTGTAACGTTGAGTCCTTATGCGTTTTGTTATTGTTTAGTTTAGCCTTTCGTTACATGCTCTCAGAATATCAAATTTATTTTTTCTGTGACATGTTACACCTCATACGTGATTGTATATTGTGTCTAAAACACCAAAGCGACTCTAACACAAAAGAGCTCTAACGAAATTTTATGTCGCCGCCTTCGCTCGAGTCTTTTCAATGGCACAATGCACCGAGGAGCTCAAATCCTCAAAAGGATTAGGCATAATACCGAGAGCCGAAACAGTTCTGTCGCTTATACGAGTTCACATCGTCTCGACACGTTTCAAGTTGAAATACATTCCGACGATATGTCACACTGGCCATAAATTAACTCTTTGGAATTAAAAATGTACAAAAACTAATATCATCCGTCACCTGTCACTGCCAAACGTCACTTTCCCGCCGATCTGCAAGCTCGATTCCCATGCGATACTTTCGAGAGCAAGACTTGTTACTCTCGCTTCGATAATTCCTAATGATTATGCATCAACGGTACCTGCACAGTGCATCCACGAGCTCACGCAACGGACAATGTGCATTCAGCCATTCAAATTTAAATTTGGATGAAAAAAAAACTCACAATCGCATAAAATGCACTGTTTATTGCTCAAAATACACAAATAATGCCGGTCTCATCGCCATTGAGGGTCAAACTGTTGCCATTGTTGGATAAGTTGTCCAGTTTTAATGGGAATAGGTTACGAAGGGACAAAGGTGGTGACATCTCTAAAGAGAGAGAATAGGGTTCTCTAGCCCGAAGGCAAGGTTATGGTAATGAGATTTAATTGAGTTTATAATGGCCAAGATGACGGATAGCCAACGGGCGACCGAGGGTAGCAAAGTGACTGAGGCGCGAAAATTACAGTGACTCAGCTGGAATCTATTGCAGAACATCCGTCGGCGGTGGAAGGGAAATTTGATGTTCTAAATTCTAAACAATCTCACAAACGCAACAATGACACACTGTCCCACATTATCACAAAGCAAATGAACACAAAAAGCTGCGACTGTTTTTAAAAACAACGTATCTGTGTCTCGGTCTTCTCAAAGTCTGGCTCCGTGCGGTAGGTCTGAACATGTAAATACAGGAACTTGGTAAACATTACGCACGTGCTCCTCTATTTAACGGATCGCCGACAAAGGATACACTGTCTTATGGGAAACAATCAAATAACATGTCCAACGGTGTCGTTTCCCACATTTTAAGGCATTCCATACCATGGAGAAGTGAAGAGACGACTGTAAAACTTGGAATATTAATATTCAATGTGGTAGAGAACGTGAACAACATTAAAATTTTACAATACACTTACTCGATATCATATAGACAGGCTGTCTAGCGTCGACCGATTGCAATGAAATTATCGCAAACGATAATGTTACGTTGAGCAATTTATTTGCGCAAGTTTTTCCACGCGTAGCAAGAAATTGGGCCAAGGGTTAAAGACCTGGCCTTTGTTGGAGACCCTTTACAAAATAACAATGGAGTACAATGACAAGACGTCTAAGATAGTAGCAAGCACCGAAACAGTATTGTAAGTTTCAATAAAATCTGGTGGCACATCACAGAAGATTGATTGAGCAACATTAAAATATTATGTTTGTGCAAATGTCTGTCAATTATTATTGTATTATATCAATATATTATTATCACAGAGTATCTCTGATAAAGTTACACATGTGCTGTTTTGAACAAACAGTGATATATTGACACAGTTGCATTCGTCAATCTCGTTGTTGACAAAAATACCGCGATTACTAACCCGCATCATGATTCATGACATCACGCCAACGCAATCGCAACTTTACCCACATAGATCCATTCGACGCTTATTGACAAATACCTCTCGTGAAAAAGTAAACACCGCACCGTTGACATTTGCTATCAGTTTTGGCCGGCAACAGTAGATATTTATTTGTGGAGCAGAATGTCATCGTGTGCGCTGCCATGCAGTCTGCTAAATTGTACGACTAAGCAATAAACTAGTATTTTGTGCTCATTAATGTTAGTAGTACATCGATGACGTGATACTCACTGCTTCACCTATTGGCGCGCATGTGAATGTTTATGCTAATATTGTTTCTTCACTTCTTTATAATGAACCGTATCATAGTCTCATGGAGAATTGACTCGGTTTCTTGAGAGTTTCTTCAAAGCGTCGACCTATATTTTCTATCATATAATCCCTGCTTGCAAGATAGTATATCAATGTATCTAACACAGGAATGGAACTTATTTCACCTTCTTCCCAATGGTGCTATTAAGATAACATCTTTATCAACTCCCATACGAAACTGTGCCAAAATCAATTTCACTTTCTATAGTATGACTATGAACAATCAAGACCATTTACAAATTGAATTAAACAATTTCGTTATCGCAAGTGTAAAATCAGTTCCCATACTACAATTTGTGTTCATTATTTTGCTTATTCTAATTAAAGTGCGCGACCCTCCCCCTGTTCCGTAGGGCTCGATTATAAAGGATTTTGGGGATTTAATTTGTGTGAACCTCTGTGCAGGTTACGCTACGTTGGTTTCAGATTTGACTCTTGTTTGTTTGACTGTTCAACGTTTGATTTCTCTATTATTATTTCTAATAGCTTTGAAATCGCCGTTGACTATTAATTACAACTTAGTTTCTCGTTAGAAATCATTATCTTACTGGTTTTTCTTGAGTTTTTATCAAGTCATGGATAAACATCGAATAAACCGTGTCAGAGAGTTACAGCCATAGCATGATTAATGCGCTTAGCGATACCGTAACCGCTGCGTTAGCGTTAACTATGTTGCCAACCTTGGGTACACATGCAATAAACCATGGCTTACTTTGAATCGTTACTTGCCTAACTCGCCAATATATTTTTCTTTAACCTAAGCAATTGTTGGAATTAGAACGCCATAACTGAACAAATTGAGTGGATCATAGATCGATATTGATTAGTTAGTTTCGTCAGGTATAACAAATTCTAGTTATCCAATCATGGTTCAATCAATTTTTGTATTCGTTTCGGTTACGCCTAAAGCTTACAACAATCTTCCAAACAATGTCGAATAATTCCTCCTTTGTTTTAACACAAAAGCAGAAAACGTTACAAAAGTCTGAAGTCTTATGTAAATTAAGAACAAAACAATTAAAGATCCCTTAATTATAATGTAACCTGTTGTCGACAATCGAGGCGTGATAAATTATTTTTCTCCGTACAATGTTTTGATTGTTACAAGCGTTGCGTGCTATGCCCTTTCTATTACTTTAATGTATGCTAAAGTATTCGAAAAAGCCCGTTTAGATCTGCATGCGATCTCCACTGTGGGAACGTCGGCCCTTTGTTTTTATTGTTACAATTCGCTGTGAATACATTAAACATTCTAATTGTTGGTGACGTAAATCGAGTAATTATTTGAGAAAATGAGGTCGGTTGTCAAAGAAGTGTTAAGTCTTTGAAAACGTGACATAATTTTTATGAGACCCGAATACAGTAAAGCCGCAACGCTCCTCTGCCAGTCTTTGCTTCGAAGTTCATGGTTTGTTAACTTCTTTAATCAATTTTCGTAAATAACTGTTATCTTTATAAAAATCATTGAACCATTCTCTTATTATGGCTAACACTAATATTGCCCCACCTGACATAATTTTTTGAGGGCTGGTGAATTCGAATCGGTGTCTCAAATTTGCATATTTGCAGCAGGTTACAAAAACTCAAAACAAGTTTGATACGTTTTCAGAGGAACTTTCTCACGTATTAGAATTATTTGTTGTTTTTTTTTTCTATATATGGACGTATTTATAATTCTACTTTTACAAAGAGCTACCTACTGAAAACTCAAAACTTTATTCTTAATAAATTAATTTATTTTAAAAAGTACAAGTAAAAGTACCTGCACTAACAATCGAAATAGACTTCATTGGATAAAATTTATATAGATTCGAAAGCTTCGAAATCAAACTCATTATTTTCTTTCCAAATCTTGTTTGATACCGTTATGCCAGCCATTCATACTATTCCAGAATATTATTTGTGCTGTTTTTACTTACAGCTAAATTCTTCTACACTTCCATTTCATGTATTCTTAACTTCAAGCATATCAAGCCTAATTAGCATACCTAGTAAACACTCATTGCAATTCGCTGCGTTTTGTGTGTCACGCATCCGTTATCCATTGCCGGTTCTGTACATGTCCCGTACATTGCATATATTAGCAATATTTGCTAACATGTAACCTATTTTTGTTACAATATAAATGCTTATTTTAACGGTATTCCTGTCTTTTAAAGCCACATAAGGTTTTTCTTAGCGGTCCCAAAACTCCTGACTGAAACGTCCTAAGTGGTTATTTTTTTATGTTTTTGACGGTACAAACAGCAAACGATATAAGTTTAGCAACGGATCTTTGACAAAAAATTAACCAACAGTTTTTTACAAATGTTTAATTGACTTTGGTAAAAGCACGAGCTGCGATTTAAATGTCAATGGGACACAATTAACCACACCTACGTATCGGTGCTAAATTCAAAAGATTCAAAATGCGTAAAAGGTATGTAGAATCAAACCAATGGCTATTAAACACAAAGTTAACGGTCGAAGTTGTAATAATAAATATTACATTTACGACTCGTAAAACCCGTTGCTAAACCTACGGATGGAAACGCCATTTCCTTTCCCAGGACCATCTTGACCCATATTCATATTGGGGCACTTGAACTACGAAGTATTCTGTGCGGAGACCATAATTACATAGTTTGATCCGCCAATGCTTGACCAATCGCGTTTACGACGACCCCGGTCACTCTTCTAACAATTTTATTACTCCACATCACTACCCTTTGTATTTAACTTTCACACGTTTTAAAATGTAGAATTTGTCCATAAAAACGACCGGTCAGCTCGTAAAAGCTCGTTAGTGAAAAAACACATTTAACGTCCCCCGTATAATAATGTCGTAAAAATAATATTTATACCTTAAAATCTGTTCGTGGTCGAATGAAAGCAGTCGATGTTCTTTATCGACTTACTTATTATTTACGACCTCTTCTCTTCACCGTAGAACGCATCACTAATCGATGGTTTAAAAAGGACTAATTGGAACATCGTGACGATCCACAACTTGTATTTGATTAGATTAATGCTAGTTTTTTCTCGTGGCCGAGCAACTAGATTATTTCGTCCTCCTGGGT
Organism: Hylaea fasciaria; assembly: GCA_905147375.1. Taxonomy (NCBI): domain Eukaryota; kingdom Metazoa; phylum Arthropoda; class Insecta; order Lepidoptera; family Geometridae; genus Hylaea; species Hylaea fasciaria. The sequence continues at coordinate 6,689,129 of LR990211.1, read as the reverse complement.
GGTCCTCCGATGCACGTCCATAGCACACGATTATATCAACGCACATTAATGTTTTTTTTGTAACCGCCCGGGTGCAACGTGACCGAACGCCTAATAGAAACATAAAACGCATCCTTAAAAAATTAAAAATCGATCCTCGAATCAAAAAAGTCCATCCTGTCGCAAAGGTACGGCTCACTAGAGATAAGCGTAATCTTTCACGCGTTTTAAAAGCTCTCAAGAGTCCATTAGCGGAACGGCATTTGCCAACTCTCTAGTTAGAAACTCTAGCACTTTAAGGAAACTAGTAATTCGAGTGGGTAATGCGAGACCGCAACCCAATAGGTTGAGAGAGAGCTGACAAGCTGGCAGCCAGATGGAGCAAGCCAGCTGCCGGAATTCTAATTCACTACACCGATAATTGCCCAAATTGTCCCATCCGCCAAATGTTGCACTTGCGACCTAGCACGTTAATTTATGCATAAAAATATTCGTTAGAGAGCTGTTAACTCGTCGAATAGAGGCCACAAAGAGAAACGCACCGAGTACTTTGCCTCGGTACCTTTTGTTCATTATCTCGGTCGCAATGACCGCGCCGTGTCCAAATGTACGAACTCGGAATGGAAACGAATGTAAATTCTCATTAATTTACTTAACAATGGCCCGCTATTACATATAGCAGAAACATCTAAATAGTCCATTTAAAAACGAGATTACAGCGGAGCGTCCCCAAACATGCACGATTTAACACCAAACGCGAATTCGTTATACACGTAGAATTATCTTGAGAGAAAAAATCTGTTAACCTGTTGTGCACGTTATTAGCATAGCACCGGCCATTGTGTATTATATTCCACATATTCATGGGTAAACACACACCGCTCTTTGTGTCTATTGTTGGAGTAATACTTAGCAGCATCTACCCTCGCGGTAATCCCATCCTTTCTCTCCATTGTCCGACACCCTGTGAGAGGAATTTCGGAGTAGCCGCGCCATAAATTCGGTCCATAGGTCAGACTCCTTAGAGCGACCTTAGGTCACATCTCACAATACGTTAAACCGTGTTTACTATTGTACAACCGATATTTAACCGATTCTTCTCAATAGTGGTCCTTCGAGCAGGATCTCCACAAAAGATGACATCTCAGAACAATATGTTTGGACAATGCCTTTTTGTTCTCTCATGATATTAAGCTACCGTTCCGGCCGTTAAGTCTTTATTGCAGGTATTATCGATCTCATTGTGCTCCCAATTTACAACGTTTCGGCTCCTGTTTCTGTTGAATTTGAATAACGTCCATGGGAACTACAAGTTTATGGATTTATCTATAAGTTATCTATATTATATCGTTTAAAAGGGGTACAGTTGTTGCAAAATCGGTAGCTGGTCCAGAGCGACAATGTTGTTAATGTTTATGAAAGTAATAAAATACGAAGATGCGGTTGCTTTTATTGCATTGATTGGTGCGTGATCGAGCGCGAAAATAGATTGCACAAGCTGCATGCACTGCGTTTGTTTATAGTTTGCTTCCAATGAAGAACTAACCTCGATCACTCAAAGAAACTATAAATACGTTTCGAATTTTCGAGTCTTCTGCCAAACTATCGGAAAAACTAAAAGTTTTATCGATAAGCTTAGAGGGGTTATTAAGCGTAAGGACGTGCTTAAAATCATTTGATACGCTACTGTTCATGAATATTTGTCTAAACACTAATTAAAATTGAAAAGAAATTCTGCAAAAAAAATAATTTAATTCAGCGAAATAGTAGCGCGTCCATTATCATAGTGTATCTTGCTTTAATCATTTTAAAATTCCTAGTTACAAATTCAGTACAAGACCACACATGGGAACCTCGCGTGCTTACGCAGCGTATTCCAGTAGCTCGTCCAAATAACTATCCATTGAGATAGTTCAAGAGGCTGATAATGTCGGCGCTTTGATCGCAAACTCCTTTGAACTCGCCGCCCAGCAGGGCGCAGCGCATCATCCAGTCATTAGGGTTCATTATTAACTACACCTACACGGTAGCGATCGATACGTTGAAAAGGAATCGTTGTAAAAACCCGGCCTTTTGACGCTAAGATATACGGAACAAGTTTGTTGTGCGAGGTCGTGGTTTAATTTCTGTGATCGAATTTTACTAGTAATTATTTAATGGTACTTCGATCTCATTATGTTGTATTAAAATAAATTAACTCTTCGTACAAATATCTCATGGAGCAAGTCCATACAAAAATTAACATTGTAACTGAAGCTGCAATATTTTAGAAGAAACCTTTTCATTCCCGCAATGCACCTGCAACGACGCAACAATAATTTAATAATTTTCTATAATGACCACTCAACACACCACAAACCATCAATGTAAATGTTGAAACGTTTGAAAGAAATATCCTACGCAATAATGGCGGAAAGTGTAATAGAGATAAGTAGAGAAATGTATGGACACTGTAATAATAGGAAACAAACCGCAATCGTTGCAGGTTCCTTTGAATAAGTACCTAGCAATTTGCCGTTCAAGTAACGTGTTACTTAACGATACTGCACTTAGGCCGATTGTTAGTCGATGGTTTAACTAAAGGTTAACGCTCCTGCTCCCTGTCTTTCTTGAAAAGACTGCAATTAGGTATAGTAACATATTATTATCATCACTACAATAGGCAAATTATCTTCAATGTTTTCATTTTTATGATAGATAGATATCTTTTTATTTAACACTTCTGAAGTAAACAAATACTTATGACTATTAGGGTAGTTGTGAAATCATATTGATTTGGTTTTAGAAGTCTTCCGGCATTGCAGTCCTAAAAATGTCCATCAACATCGGATTTCTCAATGAAATCGACCGTAACATCGGCAAGCAAACTACTTAGCGATGTCTAAACCGTGAATCAAATGATGGAATCGCATGAATAATTCTACAGGGACGTCGAACTCTCAACGCAGGAGCTTCTCTCCGTTCCGATTTAATCTCGGACACATGTCATGTGCGAAATTATTGGCTCACAAAAGATTAATGCTCTTTTAGGTTGGCAATGGCATGCTTATGCAAGGTAATAACGGTGAAAGTCGAGAGGCTCAAGAACCAGAATTGCACGAGGCCGTCCATATAGCTCAACATAAAAAGAAATAACAGTTTCCGAGCTAAGAACTATTATATCTTGATCGTGTTAGAAATGGAATTCTGCGTTCGAGGGGCCAGCAAGTAACACGTAAGCAAAATGTAAGTTACAACACGGTAGGCTCTAGCACGCAACAATGACTTCCATTTCGCTTACTTTCACAATCGTCGACACTGCACGCCCACTGCCAGTTTCTAATGCTTAACTACTCGTGGCTTGCTTGGCTAATAACTTATCATTTCGCATTGGAAAACGCACAGTACACCAACAGAATCTTGAGTCTTGGAAGACACATCAGTAGCAATTTTCTTCAGTGGTCCACATACGTCAGTAACTACTTGGGCGACTGCGTTATGTTTTTCGTGTCGTATTCCGTCAATTTTTTCCAGCAAAAACGGTACACAATTTACTGACGAACATTTCAAGGAGTGAGCTTCTTCACGTCACTTCTTGATGCTTAATAGTTCAGAACTAAGTATTTTATCACTAGCTCCTTTATCATTAGAAAGCTGTTAAAATTATGACCGATTATGAAGTTAACACAACATTATACATCGATTTATCGATCGTTGAAGCTATCTCCATGTTATCGGTCAAATCGTCAATCTTTCATAGGTCACTAAAAACATCGTTGCCCTGTTTGACTTTGACATGATCTGCATCTTTACTCTAGAATGATATGTCACCTGTTTGTATGGTTTAAAGCAAAATTTTCATCTAGTTCAATTTTTACTATCGATATAATAATTATTATTTATTACTGTTAGTGTTTATCTGCCGTCCTTTCTTTTCGTTTCTCGATTTTTCTTTTCACCATCTTAATGCGAGGTTTTACTCAATTTCGAAGTTTTATAAGTTCAGTAAACCAATTCAATTAAGAAAAGAAAAAATATTGTTGCTTAAAATTGATCATACAATGAAGACGATTGGGAAGACAAACGTGATAACCAATAATTGGTTCGATAGAAAAAAAACATAAGGAGGACACTGACTTGCATCTTAACTTGTCAACTACTAGAGATTCCATTATGAAACCACGTGAAAGTTATACCAATAAATGGGGAATTTTATATAGGAAGCGATTGAAAACTTATATTTTATAATTTTGCTATCATTTTTTGTCCAATAAATAAAAACATATAAAAACTAGCAGTTCAAGCGCTCGCGGGCATATGCCAGTATCCAGTACCACCAGTATAACCACCTTAGCACAACCTGGCCTTAAGACTAACTGCCGGTTTCTGAAACGTCAGTCAACTTTGACTACAGATTAATTCTATTGCCATCCTTGTCATTTGCTTAGTGTCAGATGGAGACAACAATAGTTTTAATCTACTGTCAACACCAACAAACGTTCTAGAAACTGGGGGTAAATGTTTACCATTACTGACTGATCCTACACAAACGTCATAAGTAAATCCTTCAATATTTACGTTCAAACTGCTTAAAATATCGTTAGCTCACTAATAAAGAGCGAACTTTAAAAAACAGCATAAAAAGAGATCCCTAATTCATGGTCGAACTGCAGACCACGACATCCTGTTTGGATTGTAATATCTAGATAAGATCGATAATTGTAGTGCATGTGGTTCGGTCTAGACATTGCGAGCCTAACGTATAATTTATTTTGCTACACGGGAAAAACTCATTTAAAAACATTAGTCAGTATCTTCCTGTCCAATAACTTCACAAACAGCATAACAATCCATATGTCATATCAAAGTTGTTAGGTAAAAAAGTTACGCAATTTCACTGTCTTTTGTATATAGGTGGTATGTGAATTTTGTCTTATTTTACGGTCATGAAACTGATAAATTATTATTCTGTCTAAATATGAACGTGTGATATTATGAGTCATTATAAATTAAACAACTACTCCTTGCGGATGTGATGTCATTGTTAGATTGCGAAGAAAAACTGAGTAAACATCACATTTCCGCTATACATTTTTCTATAAAAATATTCGGAATCAATGTCAATTAGTTCAATTTCTCATTAGGTAGTATTTCCCTAAAATATTTCACAGCACCTATATTATTATATAATGCCAAAAGGAAACCGTTTCTTAAACTGTAAGAGGCTTGTCGTGTCCAATAAAATTAAAACAGTAAAAGTAGTGACACAAAGTGGAGGGGCAATAAACAGTATCAGATAAATACTTTTTAACAAAATGTTAAGAGCTCAATACGAGCCGCTACCTGGTCGCCGCTTATTTGTTTAGGCTGCCACGTCTCAAAACCAGTAGCCGAGAGTATACATATAAATATATGCGAGCGGGATTAGTTTTTGTTACTTTTTTTTATCGTGCACCGTCCAGTTGCACTAGAACCACGAACTCTAGGGCTGAGCGACGGCGACGAGCCGATTGTGAACGTATCCGCTGCCAGCGCGCAGTTTTGACATCGTCTCGCCTTTCACTTGGCCTAGATATTTGGGAACTGGTTCGTAATCAACAATGCAACCATTCGCGTCGTTGGAGTCGCTAACAATGCATTTCCTGTGACGCAGCTGTGAAAAATTACGCCTGAGATTAGTTTAATCGACAGCCCTATTAATAGCTCCAGTATATTTATTGCTGACCGAAGAAACTCGTTCTATAAAGCTTTGTAGCTATACAATGACCACTCCCCTATGCTCGTAAGAAACTTGATTTATTTTCGTTCATCAGGAGAAAAGTCATTAAGGTCGACGACGTAAAGGAGGCAGCCCTGTAGCGTAAATGAATAAAATAAAAAGACCTGGACGTGTGCTAGCGCAGGCGCAGGCGGGGCAACCTGTTTGGTGGAGGGACGCGTCCGACGCGGGCGCCCACGCTTGACAAATCTGCGTTTGTGACTGTTGCAGTATACATACAGCTACGTTGCTTGAAACGTGCACGCTGCAACAGCGTACCTACCACACACCAATTACGTATACGAACGAAGCTTCTAATGCCGATGACACGCCAGAACTAGTTCAGACTTGTTTAGCCGCGCCGACAACGCGGCCGAAACGTCATCTCCCAAAACTTAGGATAAAAATAAAGAAGCATCAGTTTTACGAGCGTCCTCTTCGAATGCGTAGGCACAGTCTATCGTCGATTCTGATGCACTTTACAATCTTAAGAGAGCTCTAACCACAAAAGATCCTTTTCCCAAAACTCGTGCCCCTGCAATTACGAGGAACAATGGGAGGGCCCGGGCTGCGTTTGGGCCAGCGCATTGACTGTAATGAGTGCCACGTTTCCCCGGATCCAGAATCGTGACCCGCGGCACTGAGTCATTCTCACGGCAACAGCATTCAACATTTGTGAGTAGCCGCAAGGATATAACCACGTGAACAACTCACACAATGCCCTCCGCAATTTTCGTTTCACCGCAGATATAATTTTACGAGATTATCATAATGGCATCTGCTTCTTACACTTAAGCACTACGAATGGAAAGAAAACGGTTGTATTCGGTTCAGAGTTTCAGACAATAAGCCACCTGCGGCAGGTGGTTTGGTTTGCTTTCTCGGCAACCGGATAGTGAGAATTTCCATATCGGGCTCAAGGCGTGACTTTCGTCAAATTAAGAGCTTTCTTTGCAATTTAATCGCGGTCAGTAAATTATTATTACTATGAATGTTAGTAGTTTTAAAACGCAGTTTATCATATCTGGATGATTTCGTTATATTTTCCTCTTCCTACAAATGTGTCGGCATCCTCATTCCAATTATCAATTCATGTCGCATCACGGTTTCCCGGGAGTCCTGTCCTCAGGATCAAAGCGTCAAGTTCGTCGCGCAACAAGAAAAAAGATAATTTGTGCCATCCCGGGCAGGATCCTGTTTTTTCTAGCTTTCCAATCCTTTTTTACTCGACACTATAAAGATTCTGATGGTGTTGCGGAGACGGATGCGTGATCAGACACGGCCTTCGCACGCACGTGTGCTGCATTATACCAAGGTGCATTGTTGCTAGCTGCTCGCCAGAAAGCAACAATCTTACATATCGTGTTAAACACCACAGAGCTATATGCACCTACTATTTAATGCATCACTATTGGCATCATGAATCGCGTTCACAAAAATATGGAAACCTACTTAATTCCAATTGAAACAGTCACTTGTTTCACTGATTGCTCAACTTCATTGGCTTCAACTGTTATTTCAGTCCAAGTTTTTCTCGGTACGTGCTGTAGCTCTGCAGAGAGCTGCGTCGATATTTAGGTCGCCCAAAATAACTGCTCCCGCTGCCGATTCTGCTCGGTTGTTATGTGGATGACATTAGTGCTGAAAATGGTTTGACTATTGGCTCAGAGTACCTTACGACTAGTGTACTATGGATTGATTTAATCTTATGTATGTGTTATGTACTCTACATGATCTTAAAACTGAGCGCTTAAGTTCAAACAAATCAATGTCTTTATCGAAACGCACAGTGTTAATAGTCCAAGTGCTAGTGAGTTCCAGTAGGTAAACCATTCGCTCTATCAACTAGAATGGAATAATAACGAACGTGTAAATACAAATACCACCTCAAGGTATCCCTTCCGCTTCATCGTTTCAAGGCCCCGTTTCTTCCCAAACGGGATTCCTACGCCAAACACAACGTGCTTTAACATTATCAAATTCTACCACTACTTTAGCCTAAACACGATACGAGATAGATAATACTGATGATCATGGTGTGTGTGTTGTTTGCGCGGTCGGACCGGAGCGGCGCACGCGCATCCTCCAAGGCCATTTTGTTTACAAGTACGCCCGCATGTTTACGCATGTTCGATACTATCCAACCAGCTTCACCGGCCAACTGCTACAGTCCAAACATAACAGGCGGAAGCGCTTCGCGATTCGATCACGTGCTACGTCGAGAAAATGGCGGGAACGCTCCATTGAGCATTTCGGCGGGAAACGCGCTTACGCAATACCGTGAAAGTATTTTCCCCACTCACCAAGCTTCTAGCGTTGTTGATATTTGAAGCATGCTATTTATAAGTTCTCATATATCATTTGCAAGATTTGTGATGTTATTTATGTCCACGCGTTTTTGACCACGTTATCGCACAGTTACGTAATCTCAGTTTAAAAATTTAGCGGTCTCAGGGTCAGGAGACAATGCTTGACTTCCAGGATCGTTACCCTGATTCTTGTAACTGCATGGATATGCTTTTAAGGTTATGTTGTTGGTGCCCACGTGCCAGGCAACATACGAATTGGCGGGAACCGAGTGAGTCCACCAGTCGACCTTGGCTCTCGTGACGTCATTGACATAGTTCCCGACTGCAGAAACCGCCGACGACGCTCAGTTTTTGTAGTTCTGACTATACTGTGTTCTTATTATTATGTTTTTTAGACGTTATACGCTTCACAATGGCGGGAAACTTTGGGTCCGATCGGTTTCTACTTGATTTACATACAATTATTCTGCTATGTATTTATTATTTTTGTCATCCAGCTCGGATTTCCCGATGATCGTTCTGGAATCATAAGCTTGCTTTTTCAGACCACTTCCAGACTTTTTGTTTTGGAAAGCAATTCTAAATATTTTTGGGAACTCTTAATGCTATCTCGTGCAATGTGACTAGGCACCGCCTTATCTATGGACACCACCTTGAGTGGCATTTCATTCATGTTTACCTTGAACTGTATGCAAATAAGTTATAGGTGCTATTTGAATTTTTCCCTAAGCCGCGGTCGATATGTTATTAAAATCTTCATTTCAAACTGTCGCATTCGTATCTGGCGAAGCCTCTCAAATTACACGCTCTGTATTATCAGTTTGTATGTATATGAGAACTACAATTGAGTAGCCTCGACCAGTTGACACCCAAACTGCCTTAACCTTGAGCGCGTCGCGTGTTGCCATGTCGGTTTTTCGTGTTGCTATTTCGTTGATTTGGTAATCATCGGTGAGCTATCGTGTTTCGATGCACAGCCTTTGCTTCTGTTCCGTCGTTTCTTTGTTTTCATTAATATTTAGCGTAGGATTCGACGAAAAAAGTACTTATTTCTTTATATGGCACAATCCTTACACGAGTCGGCTTATCTATGCGTTTACTACGACTTACTATGTAGCATATCTATTGATTGTTTATCATTGATTTTGATAAAGCCGTTATATCATTCAAAACACGCCCATCTCAGTCAATCGACAATAATAATCTTACAGGCTTCCAAGAAATGCTCCATTTTACTACATTCAAAGCACCCTGCCCCAGTAACTCACAGCCGAAAATCATTACAATACAGATTAAACAGTAGTAAAAAGCGTCGTAAAATTTTTATAGTTATTAAGGCAATATTTTTCAAAATTAGAAATGGTCACAAAAGACGTCGCCGCCCTAGGGGATTGGAAAAAAGGATTCCGGTGCATTAAGCGCGCCAGAACTACTTTTTTACTGTTCTTTCCTCTTTTGGATAGAGTCGTAAAGATGTCAACTGCAATAAGGTCCCGCCTGGGCATCCGGGGGTCTTAACGAATCTTTTAGTCCTTGCTCGTAAACTTTTTACCAGTTCTCAACCACGCCTTGTGTGTGTGCATGTAAATTTTATGGATAATTTTACTTGTCACTGCTTATATAAACTGACATCCTCCTCACGAAAGTGAGGGGAGGCCCAGCAGTGGGATAGTTACAGGCATAGTTATTATTTTATTCTTTATTATTAGCCGACACGGCCACGCGTTGTTGTGGCTAAGGTTTTTGTTATTGCGACTATAAGTTGAGATGTAAGCTATCCTATCTTTTAAGTTAGACCAAACTGCACACGGTGTGAAAATTTGATTGAAATCGGTTCAGTAGTTTTGGAGTTCATCGCGGACAAACAACATGACGCGTAATTTATATATGTATATTAAGATTATACAGACATCCGTTCCTCGTACAAAGGCAGTTGCTAACGCCGTGCGTTTCCCTCTTTTCAGATTTCCTGAAGCCCCGTAAGCGGTTATCCAACAACGGGAAGAAGTCTCCCGCCCACAGCCACAAGCACGAGTGCGGGCACGGCGCGCACATCCGCCCGCCCAAGGTGGCGCGCCTCGCCCAGACCCACTTCAAGAGGACCAGCTAGGCCGCCCTCCCTCATCGCCAGAATTGAACACATTGGACCAAAAAATCTCCCCCGGGCAGCTAAAGAACACTTCTGAACAATCGTGTCAGCTTCCACTGCTTGCAACATTACATGTTCAATTTCGCAAAGGGCGCCGCCGAGGCGATCGTGCAAATTTTTATTTTCTTAATTTATTATTTGTCGCCGAACAATAACTAAGTAATGTTAAGGAAATTGTATGATAGTTTGGAGACATTAAGGATAGCGTTTATTATAATTTAATATATTAATGTAATGTAGGCAGTGTCACACAATACATCACAATCTTGCTCAATGCTTCACCATATTGCAGTTGTCTACGGTTTTGCAAAAGTTACTAATTGGAACATCCCTCACTCTGGTAATAATTATATTGTGACAATTATTGTTTAAGTTTATTATGATCTCTTTCAAGTAAATTAATTAAGTTATATTATGCGTAAGATAATTTTAAGATTTAATGACTCGCAAGATTTGGTTCAATTGGGGTTGTATGCGTCGGTCGGGTCAATCCAAGAAATTGATCAGGAAGGTCACAATTTTTAAATGTCTCGAATTTGTTAAGGTTCTTTGATCGAAATATGATTTCTTTCGCTTAGCATCTTCGACACATTTATGTTTTCTTGAAAATTTATTTGTCTTGTGTCTTTGTTACGCCGTAGCGAGAAGGACACAAGAGATCCTCACAAGTAAATGCAAACAACAGCAATTTAGTGTAAGTTAAATACAAATACTCAATGGAAGACAGTTTTGTTACTTTCCGTAACAAAATGGAAAATTTTGCCAAAATAATTTTAATGAGTAAAGTACGTAGTTCAATCTTACAGCTGATATTTGAGTATTTGTGTTTTGAACAATATTACTCCCTAATACACATTTCTTAGTAAGTATATTTGTTTTGTTGTTGTATTTTAATGGATTATAGACTTTATGATTATATTGACTATTGTTTTTTTTATGGAACTTAAACTGTTTCCTTGATTCGTGAACCGTCTATTAGTCTTGTCCCGAAACTGACGTTTCCTGCCGTGGCCTTTTATTAAAAGTACAAATTTTCTCATTGGTTTAAGGACAAAAAGGCCGCGGGTTTCACAAAACTTAAAAGACAAGACGTTAGTTTATTTCACCATTCATTCATCATCACTTTTCATAACTCTCGTTACATTTTAGTGAAATTACGTTGTGTATGTATAATTTTATGAAATACGACGGTGGTCGTATGTTTTTTTTTATATCAAACTTTCAGCCAAAGGTCAGCAGAGTCAGTACTTGTCTTACTTACCCGACGATACTTCGGTAAAAATGAAATAAAAAAAATAAATGAACTTTTAACATTATGACTAGATGAAAAATATCATTATTTACCATGTTGTAAACATTTTATGACTACTAAAGGTAGGAGTACTTTACGACTTGTTTATAGAATATTGATTATGACTTTGTTTGAATTTTATGAATTGTGTTTAGAAATGTTTTCTCTCAGACGAACCCACATTTCTGCTGCCTTGTTATTAGATATACTCAAATAGGCTACATTTATCGTCGGCATAATTATATAATTCGTCATTTTACAAACGGCGTCGTTCGTTAGTAAACGCTCTCTGGTTTCCAATACAATATCATGCAAATTAAAGTAATAAATACAAAGAACGCGCTCCATTTCGCTTTGTCGTAGCCTTCTAACCTCACACGTGGAAGAATCCGCCTAGACTCGTTGAAATAGACGTTATTTTGAATAAAAATCTACATTATGAATAATTGTTCATTTTACAAACCAGCGTGATTTTGTAAAATAACGATACCGTTTGTAAAAAGACGAATTATAAAATTTGCCGTCTATAGATACGGTAGAAATAAAGTATATTGTTTCTTAATTAGATGTGCAAAAATTTGGATTTTTGAACATCTTTTTACGAGATACTAGAATTCCCAAATGCAGGTACTGCATTGTATGTAGTAGTATGTATGTAATTGTAAACAAGTTACAGGCCTTTGTAAGTACAATTTGTATTACAGGCTCCTGTTCTTGAGAAATGTGTTGGTCTGCGAGATAACATTGTAAATATTGGATTTAATTTTGTTGTTCAAGATGTCTATTCAGATGTTGTTATGTGCCAAATAGCGTCGGAAACATGACGGGGTCTGAATCAATTCATTCGCCATCAGAAAGTGGCCGCTTGTGTTGACACGTCACACTTTGCGCGCACTTAAATTTAATTTGTAATTTTTTATGTCTTTTAACACCTGTGATGTATTAAATATGATCTCAGACCATAATTATACCTATGTAATTATCATATTTAATATTTTGTTTAAATAGCGTTAGTTGCTGAGTTCACACTGAAGTACCTAGCACCGTATAATACCTTATCCCTGGCGAGATACGAGTAGCATCGAGATGAGAAATAATTTAATACATCCGATTATTTTATTTTGTTAATTAGATTTAGATTAAATGATAGATTGCTCTGCACGTTGGCAGAAGATTCGATGATAATGTAAAATATTATTTTGATCTCCGCGGCACTGTAAATAATTACGCACCCATTTATGTGTATTTATTTGAAGCGGGGCTTGCTTTCATTGTAAAATTATGGAATGTGTTTTAAGACATACATAGGGATACACAAAAATGTTTAATATATTTATTATTTGTACGTCTATTCAGTAAGCTGCAGAGGCAAAAATCTGTACCAAAACTTGGTGTGAAAACAATTTTATTATGTCATGCAATAATAGTACCTAAGTACCTACTTTTGATTGATTCTGTTCATAGATTATACCTTAGTAACAACTACACTATGTATTTGTTTACCTAAGTTGTATATATTTGGCCAGACATCCATATAATTTCAATAGTTATACTTAACTAAATATGTAATATTATGTATAAAACTTAAGTTAAAAAAGCTTATTTCAGTCTTTCATTAGTTGTTTCTCTTAAACCCTGACTCCTTTACTCTGCACTTCGACATAATTATAAGTTAGATCAAAAGCAAAATAACTAGGTACTTCAACCTTTCCCCGCCGATTCAAGCTGTTGCCAGTTACTATAAAAACCTTTGTTGGGGTTCGGAAATCAAATTTTCTAAACGTAAATTACTCAATATTAATCAAGTCATAGTCACATCAAAAACAGAAGAATAGGCGGTCTTATCGCAGCAATCTATGCTAGATACCCCTGATGAACATGAAAGCAGAATATTCTGCCAGCTGAAACTCATAGTTTATTGAGCTGTACCTACCTAACTGTTTAGCATTTAGTTGTGTAAGGAAAAAACTACAATCTATTTTTATTTCATGAATATGTACCACAAGAAATCAAAGAGCATCCTCCGTGGTCATGATGTTTGCAGCACAACCACAGATAGTGAGAGAGGTAGGTATAGGCACATAATACCTATTAATACCCTAGGTATACCTAGGTACAAGTAGGTACCGAGCTGAAGCTGCAGTAGTGTCTTCTAGGTGCACCAAACTAAATTTGACTGCTCTAAAATTATTGGTAAATTATTGGCGGTTTCAAACCAGAAATAGTCGGCAATATTTTAGAGCCGCCAGTTAACGTTTGGTTGATGCATAATTATGCATGCACCCATGATGGCCATAAAATTCCTACTTATACAGAAGGGAAACATAATATCCTGCTATGCAGTTAGTCACGAAATAAAACCACAAAATGGATGCTCGTATGAAAATGTTTATTGATATCACAATCAAGTCTACACAACTACCCATTAAATACCCATTCGAACCACGTCTTAGATCTAACCCCATTGTGTCCAACGTAACCGCAGTCCAAGAGCCAAAATAGTGAACTTCCAAACTCCGAATCTTACTAATGACGCCGCCGTAGACTCAGTGTAACTTTAGTAGTCTACTTACTCCCGCCATCATTATAGCAGTTACGCCAGTGAGTATTTATGTGATCTCACCGATAATTTGTTACGAAAAATTCATACAATACTTCAAGCCTGTTAGCTATTGAACCTTAGAATAATTATGCAAATATTACTCTAAGTTATTGAAACAGAGTTTTCGTAAGCAAAATCGGCGATTTTAACATCGAACTCAATTCATTAGCTAATAGCATTGAGGCCCTCACAGTCATGCAAGGGTGTTTTTAAACGTCGTCAAGATGCGAACTTACTGATTCGTGAAAGATTTAAGTTGTACGTTTGTGTTCATAAAAACCCTTGTAAGACTGTAGCGAGTGTCTGCACGAAAATTCTTAGATGATCACACACACACACACGTCACTTAGGTGGACACCAGCTGCAGACCGATCATGATCAATCTCCAGCATTTGTTCTACTTATACTTTGCAAACGATTGGTGTAATGTTGGCAACACCGCATAAGTTATGGAAACAGAAGAACGTTTAGGCTTGGACCGCGGTAGAGGTGGAAGTAGAGGTCAACAGTTAGTATGGATGATACATAGAGATTTACAACAAGCGCCATGGTACGGCCGAGGTCGACATTACAATCTAATAATACAATTTTGACCAATAAAACAGTGACTAATCTGGATTTAATGCAAAAACTTTTTGGCGTGCTAAAACATTCAATATCTAAACACTAAAGTTCCATGACATTCTACGCGTCCACATTTAGTAAGTGATTAGGAAAGTAAAAACTCTAGTTGAAAGTTTACAACACTATTTTTGATTAGTGGCAACTAAGGTAATCTAGTGCTGGAGGTATGTGAGACAGTCTGTAAAATTACATTTTATAGATAAGTATACTTTGTTAAATTAAATGCGGTGATAGCCTAGTGGGCAAACGTCCGCCTTCTAAATGAAGGGTGGCGCGTTCAAATCCCAGTACGGGCACGTACCAATGAGGTACCAATGAGAACATCGTGAGGAAACCAACATGCCCGAGAATTATTTCGGAGGCATGTTATCCACCGATCCGGACTAGGCCCTCGTGGTGGATTGTGGCCTAATCCTCTTCACGACAGTGAGGGGAGGCCTTTGCCCAGCAGTGGAACAGTTACAGGCTGAATTATTGATTATTTTTATATTTTTTAAACTTAAAATCACCATCTCCTTAAGTAGTGCCATAAAGCAAATAAAGTGTTGCAAAAGAGGTTATTGTCTCAAAATACATTTTGGAGTTTATAATATTATTATGGCAATACGAAAGACATTCAATATATTTTTATTAAATGGAACTTTTAAAACAGCAAGCATGGCGTTATCACACCACCCTGAGATATTTTTTAATAAATAGGTACAATATCTATTTAAATATTTATATTACATATTACAATAGAATATTACACTTAGGCACATCAATTTTTATAAAATTACTTTTTATTCAAAACCGTGAACGTGTCACACTATACTACCACCAATATTATAGTTCAGTGAATAAATAACTCAATAGCGATTAGGTCGTATCGATATAACATAAAGTAAATATTTTATATAGTAGGTATAATATTAAAATAAATAATGCAAAATTACCGTATTACAACTTTAAGAGTTTACGAACTACAACATTCATTGAAATATTTTATTAAAAATGTTATGCGACTTCTTTCACTTATATAATACTAAGTATATAAGGAAAGAGCTTAAAGCCATCAGACAGTCGGGGATGTTTTTGATAAATTTGTACTTTAATTTCCCCGTCACCGCCTCTAACCATAGCGTTTTATCAAACAAAATATTCCTACGTTGGTGTCCGGCATCCGTAATATTTACGTTCTAACTTGGTCGTACAACTGCTACGTTACAGAAATTCTATTCTAGCATCAATATAGTGGTAAGTACGTAGTTATGATAATAATAACAGGCGCTTAACGCGCAACATCAAACACTCCGAGGACGCTAGTGGAACATCCAATACAGAATTAAGTGACAATAAGAGAACATTTAACTGGAATACTTGACGAAACCACATTAAAACAATATTGAAATGGTTACTAGAATAACGCTTAGACGAAGAAAGACTTCGCTACGGAAACAGACGCTCGAGATCGTGACTTTTATCTATTGGCTACACAGACCACACAATGACATAATCTTTGATTGCCTACGACCTATTTTGACCATTTTGCACTGCATGATTCTATATCCATTTTATTATTAGATGCCTAGCGAGTGCATTCCAGATTAAATGTTTTGAACTACCTATGTCATTATTGTTGTAGTCATATAATCTGGCTTAGATCAGCTTTCAGTGATCAGACTTGTTATGTACCATGTAAAGTACTGCGTCAATGGCTTGTACCTACATACTTATTTGCCGTCGCGGACTAACGCCTGACGCAAATTATGTAGCAATGTACTATTGCCGCGTTTAACAAAATGCACCATCAAATATTATGTATAATTAAATCACGATTCGCAAGCGTCTGTTACTGCAATTTCATGCTACTAACACGCACTCAGACACACCTACCTATACCTATCATATGCGTAGACTACACCCATAGCTCGTATAAATCTTTGATAAAGTTTCTAATTAAAAAAGCCACCGGCTACCGCTATAATTATATCCCTGATATCAGTTTGAGAACGGTTCGAATCCTTTTAACTCGTCTGAGATTTTTCTAAAGTTTATAATAACAATTATAGGATCCAAACCGCTGTCTGCCTTAAATCTAAAGCCCTAATCACACTATAAGCTCTAGATAAATGTAAAATATTTTAGACATCTATATTAAATAGTAATAAACTGGTGTCGAAGTATGCGTTATTATTAAGACAGAAATTATTCTATGACAGTCAGGTGCCCGTTCCAGTTACGGCAATTGGACGGCAAAACATTTGGTTACAACAACGGGTGCGTGCAGTGCGCCGAGAAATGGCACGCCGTGGTATCAGATCTGTCGGAGATACCTCTAACCGACTTTGGTAGTCAAGTTGGAATCATAGCATAGCCTTACGATAAACTCAGCGGTTTTGTGTTCAACAGTTTAGGCTAAGCTTAGTGCCTCAAATAATGCTGTGTCATCGTTTAATCCCCATTCCCTAGTTAAACTAATACAAAAATGTATGGCGAAAATAACTACGTACTTAATCTTTGAAATTATCCTTACATTTCATGCGTTACTTGATCGTCTGGGATGATGCGCGTTAGCCCAACGAAAACATAATAAATTAAGACTTGTATTTGGTCTACGACGTGCCATATCTCTTGGCAGGCACTGTACCTAAATGGGCAGCTACAGAATGTGTTTACGTTACTTATTGTAGACATCAATGTGATTATAAAATATCGCGATTATAGTACTTACGTAGAAAAAGGTAATTTTGTATCATTGTACAATATTAGAGTTATAAGTAAGTAGATTAAAAAGCGAACAAGACACCGGACTGCGCGATACTCTAACCTCACAGTAACTACAGACAAAAATCACATTTATAGTTTAATAGACGGTGTAAAAATAATGTTTATAAACATTGGCCTATGAGTAAGTCATTATTTCATTGTACTTCAATCTATCTGAAAAGCTTAATAGTAATTATCACACATATTATTTTTATTCTAGAACGTCGAATATACAAAAGTTACACCTACGGAATACGGCTTAGATTCTGCTGCTCTCACATTAACATTACACTAACAACAACGAACGTGACATCAGACTTGTAAATGAGAGTAAGTTTTGTCAATTATTCTTGTTCCCACTCCACCGCTAAATGTGATTATCGTTAGCACAGAAATTCACGCTTCAATTACCTACTTCTATGCTTTCTATGTCGTTTACAATTTCTTTCACATCATGAAAATCTAAGTGTGCAACATCCTTCCAATTGTCTAATTTCTTAACGTGCATTCTAACTACATTTTCATATGAAAAGCTGCGTACAAGTAGGGACAGAACGAGAGAACAGTTAATCAGTCAATACAATAACAATAAATTATTTATTTTGTTTAGAGCGTAGAAAAAGAACTTTTGCAAATATCGGAACCGTTTGAGTATTGTATACGTAATGTATACGCTCCTACCTACGATATCTATGCAGAACAATATTATTAAATTATTCGATGACATACATTTACTAGCGACTGTATTATTATATATAAACATCAAAACTGCTACAATATAAGAAGATACGACATGTGAAATATATTAAGTAATTTAAAACTTATTTCTTCTACATTCTACCCAGATATGCTCTACTCGAGGGTGTGTTTCAGAACCAATTCTATGTACCTACATCACTTTTGTTTCCTTTGTAAACACGTATTAAAACACTAGATGACGGAACGCAGGCTACTTCTCCTAAATTACTCGTTACTGATTTAACAACTATCGTCACTAATAAGGGGCAAACAAAAATGTCTACTAACATGCAAATAATACGAATGATTATTGTCTCACACTGGGTTATTGTCGAGACAGCAGCATAAGGCGTCCCCCGCCACGGTATACTATAGATATTGTCCGGCGACGCGCCCGCCGCGCCACCCGGGAAGCAAGTACCGAACTAGTTTGCTTCGGGGCTCCTATCTCGCCCAACTATAACTAACTACCCACCACCGACCCCAGGGCGCGGGCGGCGCGGCGGCGTTCGGCGCGCAGGCACAGTAATCACTAGTTGCGATGCGAACAAGAAGACAGGCCCCACAAACACAAAAACGAAAAGGGAACCGGAAAAGGTGTCAAATAAAAATAAAATAAAAAGGGATATTTTGGATGTTTATTTACAATACGCTCTCTAATAATAAACCGTACGATTATTATTGAAGAAAAACTTAAGCAACATCAGTGCTCATCCCCCTGATTACCCACATATTATCGATTTAAAACATGTTAATAGTGCCGGCTGGACTAACGCTACACGCTTAATTAAAACATAAAATACCCAATAATGTAAAGTTAGGTCTCGCGTACCGGTCGGTACTCGGTTAGAAAATCAAATCATTGTTATCAAACATAACTAGGATAAGTTTCACCGACACAATCGTGAACAAACTAATAGGCATAATATGATCACAGTGTAATAGAGGGCGTCGCGACGCGCGGTAGGAAACTGCGCCGCGAACTAAGAAAATACCTATATCAGAATACAAAGCGTTTACACAACATTAGTTATAACTTAAAAGGAGTATTTGTACATTGAATCGGTCGACATATAACAGCGCTGCTCGCAGTGACGCGAGTGTACCTAGTGCGGTGAAACCGAACACGAAATTATTACGACTAAATATACATACACGGGGCATCACTTCATTCAGATGTAACGCAAAATGCTATTTTATACATTTTAAATTTTATTGCAACAACCCAAAATGTACATCACTGATTATATTTTTCACTCTCAAAGTATATAATAATAAATTAATATAATATTGAGTAAAATCACAGAATAAGCTGACAGAATGTCCGGTGTTACGATAATTATACGATACACGGAATACGATTGAATTATTATGAAATATAATGTGCCCCATATACTACGTAATGTTAAGGCAATTTCGACTCGCTATACTCGATACCGCAAGTAGTTTCACAAACTAGGTGAAAGAAAGAAAAATAATAATTAAACATAGAAAATATGTTAACATTCCATTCAGTAATACGCTCGAGGGAACCCCAAAACTCGGTAAAATCCTTAAAACAATAAAATCACCAACTAATTTGAAGGCAAACGAATGCGGTGCTAACATAGTAGGATATATTATGGGATATAGTAGGTACAGTAATATAATATGTGCACATTCGAACAGAGATCAATGACTAAAGCCTCCGACGAGGTGCAATCTCGCTCTTTGCTACTTCAAAGTGTCATGCCATCAAAGGCGGGCCTTTACGAAATAATATACGAATCGTAACTCGATTCTATGTATAAGCTTTAGAAAATTTACATTCCCTGTTGCGGCCACCGGCTCCGTAACCTCTGGCGACAAATGGGAAACAATCCCATTCGTCGCCCCCGATGACAACTGAGATAAAAAGAGATCTCAATCACCGCCACTGGTGACGAAAACAAAACGTTATTATAATTATCCGTTATATTAAAATTAAGACGTTTATTATTATGCATTATGGAATAGTTGAATTCGTTATGGAACAAAATTTTAAGATTATTTTTTTTACATATAAGGCCCAACCTTTAATTGCAACATGTCTACGATTATTCGAGCATTGTATTGAGTAGAACAACCTGGTAGACAATATTTTTAACATTGATTAGTTTAAATATTACCAATGGACAAAATATATCACACAGAAATACAGAAAAATTATACTTAGATACAAAACGATACTTAATTAAAAAAATCTTATACATTCTGCGAGCGAACACAATACTAGGTTATTCAATCAACTTCACTAATAACTTCACTATTATTTATTGCACTTGACAAAGTTATCATATTAAATACAATGCTCGATTAAAAATAAAATAAAAAGTTAAAATACCATAGCATCTACAACCATAATAAAAAAAATTTATAGTAAGATTATTGTCAGGCAGCAAAGCTATCTATTTAAAACAATTATAATAGTAAAAATTAACTACCATACATAGTAACGTCGTGTCAATAAAAACATTATTCCGTATTTGAAGTAGAAAGATGATAATTAATATTTAGTTTCGAGAGAACTGCGAATAAATGTGATTTAACTATAAATTAAACACTTACACTAATTAAAAAGTACTAAAGATAGCAAATGATAAAAACGAATTAAAACTGTTACAGATAGCGTCACACGCTTCGGCGGCCATGATGAAACTGTTCCTTGTATAGTAACAGTACGAACACTACGCACCACTATAACTACCGAGGTTGTACGACATGACTTATAAATTAATACTTATATACAGGGTGGTCGCCGACGCGTGTGACGCCGCTCTCAAGTTACATTACATTTGTCACAGCAAAAACACTTCACGTCACAGTGAAAATCAACACGCAATACCTAGCGAGAGATACGACATGATAGGAAGATTAAATTTGTTTAGCACAAAAAAATAATATTTTAACGTTAAATTAGAAATATATTGATATCGCCGTCTAATTCATTGGCACTATTGTAGAAACGCCGAGACACAGACATGCGTTTTATCTATGTATGTCTCGACTTACAAATCATTTATATATTCCGCATTCGAATAATTGTTTGTTTCTACTGTGCCATATGTCTACCTAGGTATTGCAATAGCAACGCACATATATTATGTGCGAGGCAAAGGTACGCGGTATATAGGGCCTGCCATATAGCATATAAAGTGATATATTCAAGGCAAACTAACATAATCCCCAAGTCAGCAAATTATAATTAGCATTTTAGAGTGTCACTAAACACCTATCAACTAAAACTTAATCGATTGCAGTCGTAAAATAATTGCATAAAATTTTTTAGTTTTTTTTTCTTTATTATACCATTCAATAAATGAAAAATTAGTTTAAAGTTCTTTTTCTTCTATCTAACGTGAATATACATGCATTACACCCTTAGTTATCTATTAGTGTGTACTAAATGTTTTATAAAATTCTTAGTATTTTTTATTTTTATTTCGTTAAAAATAGTTGAAACTATGTCTATATAATTAGACCATCACCGCGTCCTACACACGTAATTATTCTAAAATATTTTAATAATATAAAACTCCGATTAATAATAATTTTAAGTTATTTAAAACACAGCATAAACGTTTGTTTGTTTGTATGATCAAACGCGAGCGCACACGCGTACACCCAACTACACTAAATGATATGGAACTTAAAGAAACATATTAAATCTCAAATATCTAAAGCAAACCGTTATCACTATGCACGAGTTAAAACGAAAACTATATTGTAATTGACAAACACCTGCACGTAACAAGTGAAACGCATTTCATACGACGCCGCGCTCATATTTATACGATAAGTTTAACGCGCGACGCCCCCACGCATTCCCATCTCGAAAATATAAAGTTATTTAGTAATCGAATACTAATAAATTCCACATTGTAAACATTTGGTACGAACACTAGTTTTCTACTATAAAATATTAGTAAATGCAACTCTACATTGCCCTTGCAGCAAAAAAAAAAACGCGAAATTTACAATCCATATTATTATACAATAACATATTTAATTATAATTACTCCACCTACACCTACTTTATAGACACGAAACTAACATATAATTAACCTAAACATACCATCAGTTAAGTTGCGCGATACGATGCGCATTATTTAAAAAAATAATTTACATAATTATACAATACATACAGTACTGAAATCTAAAATGATTAAACACATTGTTCAATATTTAAGTATTTATAGCGATTCGTGATACGTGCGTCGAATACGAAGCTTTCACTTTCCATTACATCAAAGGGATCACGACAGTTATTGTTAAGATACATAGAATCGATTCAACTATTATAATAGACGATTAGACAAACAAGGAACTTTATTTATAACGCGCGGTACACACTAGTCATAGATTTAATTAAAAATTGCAGTGTGCGATAGTGTCGGATCGATTGTTGTTGTTCCTTTCACGTTCCTTTATCACTCGAGCGTCCTTGACGATGAAATAAGGAATAATAAATATAATAGTGTGATTTAAATCGATCCTTTTCATCGATAAGCGACGCGGAGTGCGTACGTCACAGGTGCAATAACCTCTTAATAATTGCTTTTCGATCATTTCGTGGCAGACGAGTGCAATTACATCGATAAATATATATAGATATATATTAAAATTGTCTACCGTTACATTTCTCAAACTCTCGCTTAGTTAGACACTCAATTAGATACATTTAAAAAAAATATTTTCAAAGTTTCAAATGTTTAGATTAGAACGTTCATAGATTGAAAATAATCAAAGATACACATACATATAGAATAGTTTTTTCGATTATTTAACGTTTAAATACACGTCTAAGATAATATAGAAGTAACCACAAACTATAGTTCCAATAACAATCCTGAAGCGATATTGCGTAGACACCAATAAAATTCTTCGAGTGAAAACAAATGAACTAACTCCTTCAAAGAGTCTTCTTGAGTCGAAATTTCATTTTAAATTTTCGTCTCCGTCGCTTCTAATCTTCTATAGTTCTTCGTATTTCTTCAACTGCTATGAAATAGATGCTCAGAAGTTTGAGTCCCATATCCGCTAGGTTCGCTGGTGTCGAGCGAGTCAGTCTAAACACTCTACGCATTGTCCAAACGTGCACGCTAGACGTCCGTTCATAAATTTGCATGATGGAAAACCTTTTTCAGACATCTTCTCTTTCAAACCGTCGTTATTTGCGTTAATTTCGTAGCAAGCGCTATCCTAAACATGTTTCTTCTTGTTCATAAAGATCCAAGGTTTGTGCTATGATTTCAATGACTAAAATCGCAATTTCTTTTCGGATTCAGATGAGTTGATTCACATGCGATGCAGTGAGACAATTCGATATGTTTCACGGCTCACTTGACGCGTCAGTACGGCATCCAGTATGAGGATCACTTCGACAGACACCGCGTAGAGGGTATCGGGTCAGGCTCGTAGCACCAGCTACAGACGGCGCGTAGAGGGTGTCGGGTCAGGCTCGTAGCACCAGCTACAGACGGCGCGTAGAGGGTGTCGGGTCAGGCTCGTAGCACCAGCTACAGACAGCGCGTAGAGGGTGTCGGGTCAGGCTCGTAGCACCAGCTACCGACGGCGCGTAGAGGGCGTCGACTCAGGCTCGGCGCGGCCGCTACTCCGTGAACCACAGATGCTGCTGCGGGTGCTGCGGCACGAGGAAGGTGGGCGAGTAGGGCTGCAGGTAGCCGGGCAGGCGCGAGGAGGCGTGGTGCGCGGGCGGGGGCGCCGCGACGCTGCCGACGCCGGCGCTGGAAATTATAATACTACTCTTTAATATTTTTGTAGGTGAAGATCGCTATGTAGAGGCGAGGGTCATGGGTAGCTTTTGAATACTTGTATTCAAATAATATAATATAACTCAAACCACACTCTAATACCACTTTAATTTCAATTTACTAAAATCTTTTCATTCATAACTATGCCTGAATAAATAAGACTTATGATACTTACGTCTATGAATGTAGTAGAAATTATTTACTTTTCCCAGATATATAAGTGAAAACATAGGTAGGTATATATATACTCACGTGTGATAGTGGTACGTGGGTACGTACAGGGGCGTCGGCAGATAGTTCCCGGGGGACACGCCCCCCGCCGGGGACAGGACTCCGCCGCTACTCGTTCTAAAAATACAAAATATTCATTGGATATTCTGTTTTTTGATGATGAATAATATTATGTTATAAATGGTAGAATAAAGTTTCGTACAACGTTTGGTCATTGGAACAGCGAGCAGATAAAGCTAGGTCGAAACATCAAAGACACGCTCTGTATCATTTTTGAGATGTTATGGCGTCGTTAGAGTAACTGTAACGAACCCCGCCGGATGTGTGTGTTTTGAGTATGTGAGAGGGTGTGTGTGTGTGTGTGTGTGTAAAGAAGTAACTGTTACTTTAATTTCTTGTTCTAAATGCTTCTTACATAAGTAGTTGCAAATGGTTACAAACACAACAATGACATCTATGTATGTATAGTCAGTCGTTTTTATTTATTATTTATACTTTAGCACACAAATATACATGTACAAGGAGGACTTAATGCTAACTAGGATTCTCTACCAGTCATCCTGGAGGTGCAAGAAAAATGTTTTTCTTGTCATTATATATGTAATGATTGTATAATGTGCGGCGTGTAGGTACTAGGTGCGGTACTGACTTGTAGTGCGGATGGTGCGCGGGATGGTGGTGCCAGGCGTGCTTGTGCGCCTGCGGCGGCGCCGCCCCCACCGACACCGCCACGCCGCCCACGCCGCCCACCGCGTGCGCCACGCCGCCCACCGCGTGCGTCACGCCGCCCACGCCCACGCCCACGCCGCCCACGCCCACGCCCACGCCGCCCACGCCGGGGTGCGCGCCCACGCCGCTCGTGGCCGGCAGGTACTCTCGGCAGCCGCCGCTCTGTTGGCCAAAATCATCTCATGTCAATCATTGTTGCAGCATGTTTTTATTTTTGATGTGATTGTATATGTAGGGGAATCAATAAATACATTATCTGGATACTGTGGAATGTCGATAGATAGATAAACTCTTTAGAACACCACATAACAAAGAAAACTTAAAAATAGAGCAAAAACAAACAACAAATTACTGTAAAAGGTAGTTGGTCCGTTCAAGGGCCTCTGATGGAATTGTGCCGACATATTGTACTCTACATATTATATAAATATATAATATATACCGCAAGTAAGTACCCGGGCATGGAGGTAAAGAATAATCTGGGTGTAGTAGGTAGTATCAGTAGGAGAGTGGTGGTAAAACTTACACTATCCCTCTTATTGTGTTGCGGTACGTATTGGTTACATTGGTAGTCGTTCGTCTGGCGCACCGTGGGCCCGCTCTGTAATGGAAACGATTATGCATTCGTTAAATTAGCCCACAAATTTATTTAACATCAGAATCAATTTGGAACTTTCCGAAAAAAAAACCCATTCGCTCGACACAACACTGTCTCGTAGTGAAAATTCAAGTTTCGAACTATTCGAGACAATATTCAACTCGATTCGTCGATGACTGACAATGCGAATTCAGGACATGTCGGTTTTCCGGACTACGAGGCGCTAATCTAACGATGTTTCACAGTATCGATGTATGTATATGTATATGGGAGTTAACGCACCGGCTGCATGTGGTGGTGGTGCTGCTCCTTGGCCGCGGCCTCCTGCTGCGCCAGCGCCAGCAGCCGCTTCTTCTGGCTCTGCGGCGTGGCGTGCGGCGCCGCCGGCCGCGCGCCGCCCGGGGTCTGCGGGGGGGGAGTGCATTGTAGCGAGTCGAGTCTCCGAAGCGGCCGGGCCGATGTTGAAGGGACTTTCACTGACATATAGCCAATGTTAAGGCGCGTTCATACATCGTGAGGCATGCGTCGCGATGTCTGAACGCGCCTTTAGAAGGAGTAACTTAAATAAATCATAATTCAGCGTGTAACTACCACACTGCTGGGCGAAGGCCTCCACTCACTATCGTGAGGAGAGTAGGGAAGGTAAGGAGTAATTTAGGCTACTTTTATTTTAGTCATCTTATGCTAAATTCCAGGCGGACGAAGTCTCAAGTAACAAGTAAAGAAGTGTTTCTTTGTTTCCTTTGCTCCCTTACCGTGTGGTGGTGGTGGCAGGGCTGGTGCGGCTCGTGCTTCACGTGGCGGTCGTCCCGCGGCGACCGCGCGCTGCAGATGACGCCGGCGGGGGCGGCGGCGGCGGCGGGGGCGGGGGCGGGGGCGGCGTGCGGGGCGGCGTGCGGGGGCGGGTGCGCCGGGTGCTGGTGCGCGGGGTGTTGGTGCGCGGGGTGGGTCACCACCGCTGCGCATTCGCCACTGCCGCCTAAGGGAGGAAAGGTATAATCAAAATACATGTACATTTTCTGTTACAATCGAGATTGCAATTTGTATCCATACATTAGGAAATTTGAATGTCGCGCCCGCCTCGTCCGGCTTCGGCGAAAGTTTGGGGAAACTGCCCGCGGGCCTCCGAAAGTCTCCAGTCGATAACGATTGGGACCCTACGGGGCCTTCGAAGCACGGAGCGCCATCTATGCGGGGCGTCGGGTGGAGCCTGCAGGCCTACCTCTGCCGTGGTGGGGCTCGGGCTGGCGCGGCGCGTGGTTCCGGCGCGGGGGCTCCCCGTCCGAGTCGGAGTCCGAGATGGTGATGACGGAGACGGCGGGCGAGGGCGTGTCGCGGATGGTGATGGTGGCGGGCGCCGCGCAGTCCCAGCCGCCGGCCGCGGGGTTCGCCGGCCGACTGTTCCTGGAACGGGACGATACATTGACATTTTTTCCAAAGCGACACCGAAATAAGAAGTAAGCTTCGATCAATAATGTACTAGTAAACATGTGTTCTTATTTGCATTAGTCGAAACTAAACCATAAGGGACAGAAATAAGGTTGATAATAATTTTAATATTTTTATAACGTTACGTTTTTTTTGGTTATGGCATTTTTCTAGCGTTAGTCGAAACTAAACCATGACGTACAGAAATAAGGTTGATTATAATTTTAGTACTTTTATAAAGTAGCGATATTTTTGTCATGCCATTTTTCTAAGTAATGGTCTCCCATGGCGTCCTTAGCGCGATCCGTTCCTAAAACAACGGGGAACACCGCGGTGGTAGTACATGAACGGTGCTCACGTGTTGAGATCGTGGTGGTGATGCCTGTGCCGCGACGGGGGGGTTCCCTCCTTCACGCGCTTCTTGACCGGCGACAGCTGCGTCGGCTCCTTCTTGCTGTTGTTGCTCACCATACTGGAAACATCGGCGCGCTCATGACTATCACAAGACAAGGAAACAACTCATTGCACTCCAAGACAAGAAAAATAAATAAATTACAAGTAAAATATGTACAATTAACGGCATTATTGCTAAACTGCAAGTTACTGTTACAACAACAATGTAACAATAGGAATTTGCCATACATTTTACCATCGGCGAGTTCGGTTAACTCCAAAAACCATCAAACTAACACTAGTTATGTTGGAAACAAAATATAAACTCACTCTAAATAAAAACAAAATGCACTACATGATGAATAAAAAGTAATTAATAAAAACGTTCATTACATTCTAATACATTTCTAGTACGTTTGTAATACATCCGACGAATAAGCGAGCGAAATAAAGCATATAATTTAATAATTGAGAAGTGCTTGGAAGTTACATTAAATTGGAACACTCTCCTGTGTCTGTCTCATATTTTTAATTATTAGGGAAGCAAATACAAGCAAGAACGCGAAAAACTTCGAATTTCCCGTTGCCGTGGGAAGTTATGATAAAAAGGGTATAATATAAAACATGAATATATACAAATACAACTTTTTGTAAAAAATTTAAGTAATCCATCCACTACTTTTCGAGTTTTGCGTACACCAACGTACGGATATACTAATTTAAATAATTTATTGTCGAGTAACCAATGACAGACACAATAGACGTGTTACGACATGGTCCGTCGGACCAGTCCGCCGCAGTGTCGTTGTAAGAACTGAATACTGTCATTGTAAGAACACTTTATCAAAGTGTGAAAAATAGAATAGATTTTATAGATATAAAGACATCTTTACGTACGTTCGTTATGAATTAAAACAATATAGTTCAAGTGCTATCTATAAAGAACACAATATTAAAGCGTCTTCCCCTTGATAGAGACAATAAGAAAAGTGCTATTGGACACATTCTTAGATAAAGACAATTTAAAAGAACAAGTTAAAATTAAATTACTTTTTAGCCATGTTAAAGGCTAAATTGTAATAAGATTAGGGTGCAACTTAATGAAACAGCTCTCTAAAAAACGGGAAAAAACGCATGTTCTGCTTTAGGATAGGGATTTAGCCGGTTATTTTTGTAGCTTATTAGATATAGCACCTGTATTGATGTGTTTGGTGATGCGGTTGATAGTGCGGCACCGCCGTCGCCTGTTGCTTTGTCGATCTGTTGACAACCCTAGTATTGTAGTCACCACTAACATTCTTACGCTTTATGTTGTCCTGCTTAGTGATAGTTCTGATACGAGTATCACAACCACGAGAGATTTGTGTCTATAATTAGGGCGACTTGCACTAGGGTTCCATTAATTCGAGATCCAGTGGTAAACTGAGCTACGTTTAACGTTTACTTAATTGAGATTAACATGAACGAACGTGATGGAAGATGTTCATAGGGTTCATTCTGATTAATTTGTTTTTTTTTTTCTCATTTTCTTTTCTTTTTAATCTAGAATTCGTCAACAATCAGTAGTATAGACATATATCGGTTCTATCTGGCATTATCCAATGGGAATCGACGTACAAACTTCGCTTTTTATGTACTAAAATTTCAAAAATATGAAGTTTTAATTCAGTTTCAACTAGTCGGTGCGCGTCGCCCTCAGACTAGTTCCCAACAGAACTGACCTCTTGTGCGTGTGGTGGTGCTGCGGGTGGTGCGGATGGTAGTCCCACGCGTCGGGCTCCGGCAGCGGCGCGGGCTCCACGATGAGCGGCGCGCGCCACTCGCCCACGCCGCCCACGCCGCCCACTCCCACGCCGCCCACGTCGGCCACGCCGCCCACGCCGTGCTGGTGGTGCGCCGCCGCCGCGGCCGCCGCCGCCGCCGCCAGCTGCTGCACCTGGGGACGGGAGATTGTGCTTTACTTATTTCAGAATAAGAGCGGTATTCGATAGTCGCATATTTATTTTTGTTACGACGCTCGGGTAAGTCACATAAAATCCGATTTACTTGTAATTTTATTTCTAATTCTCATGCATGATACTAGTATATAATCTCGAACCTATAACATCGATACGACACCCTCAAATCGACATAATTATATTTAAAATCATCTGGTCCCACTGACATTATCAATCGTAGTTCCCTTACTCACTATTTATTTCGGAACCAGACCACTTTTCGGCAAATTCATAAAAATATTATTAAAATCCTGCAAAATACCAGTGAGGCTGGAGGAGGTTGGCTGGACCGCCATATTGTTGCAAATGGTCCCACCTGACCCCCCCAACGTATGGCACACGTTCTGCCGAACACCCTGTATAACCGGCTACATTGGCGTCGAGCACAATCAAAACAGAGCACTTACGCTCTAAATTCCCGGAACAAGTTTTGCTCACAAACGAGGCGCCGTCTCAGCCTTTCATCACGTTTAGCCAAGCTAATATAAACATTATCTTGTTAAGCTGGTGGTACAGTATCTGGTAGCGTCTCAGCTTTTCATCAGGTTTAGCCAAGCTAATATAAACATTATCTTGTTAAGCTGGTGGTACAGTATCTGGTAGCGTCTCAGCTTTTCATCAGGTTTAGTCAAGCTAATATAAACATTATCTTGTTAAGCTGGTGGTACAGTATCTGGTAGCGTCTCAGCTTTTCATCAGGTTTAGTCAAGCTAATATAAACATTATCTTGTTAAGCTGGTGGTACAGTATCTGGTAGCGTCTCAGCTTTTCATCAGGTTTAGCCAAGCTAATATAAACATTATCTTGTTAAGCTGGTGGTACAGTATCTGGTAGCGCCTCAGCTTTTCATCAGGTTTAGCCAAGCTAATATAAACATTATCTTGTTAAGCTGGTGGTACAGTATCTGGTAGCGTCTCAGCTTTTCATCAGGTTTAGCCAAGCTAATATAAACATTATCTTGTTAAGCTGGTGGTACAGTATCTGGTAGCGTCTCAGCTTTTCATCAGGTTTAGCCAAGCTAATATAAGCCTTATCTTGTCTAGCTGGTGGTACGGTACCTGGTAGGCCGGCTGGCACAGGATGGAGGACACGAACTGATGCGGGAAGGGTTCCGCGGCGCGCGTGGCGTACTGCCGCGCGCCGCCCACCGCCACCCGCCCGCCCTGGTACAGCTGGTACTGGAACCATAAGATGTTGTAGCTGATAATAATGCTTCATTATAAGTTTTTAATATAATTTGGCTTCGTACGGTTTGTGCATCTAGGCAGAGTCAAGTATGACATAAAATATCTAGTCGACGTCACGATTTGGTAAGCTCAATTACTTTAAATGCCTATTGAGCCGTATAAGGTAGGTACGCAGTTTTAAGATTTTTATGCATTTTTTTTTTCATAAATGTGTATCTTAGTGTTACTATTTTTTTTAAGGTAATGTTTTTTCCCCTAAACTAGGATAAGTATATTCTTCAATGTAGCCGTAGATTTAAACAAATACTGTTTCAAAAATATATTATGTTTGACCTAAAGGCTAAAATGTAGTCTAGTAAGCAGACTGACCAGGTTGTCGTAGGGCGCGGCGCGCAGGCGCTGCTGGTTGATGGTGAGCGCCAGGTGGTGCGCGGAGGGGGCGGCGGCGCTCACCACGCTGCCCACGCCGTAGTCCGCGCCGCCCACGCTGCCGGACCGGCGGCACACCTGGGGGCGGGAGATGAGATATAATAATGTAATTCGTTATTTGCCATAAGCGTCGGTGAAACAAGTGAAAGCTTCAAACGACAGAATCTCTCGAATAGTAGCTATTAAATAACACACTCGATGAACAATCTTCCAACAAAAAAACACGAATTACAGCCCCTTCGGATCTATGATACCACGGAAGATGATCAGATCTATATAACACTAGCAGACACAGCCGCGCGTAGCTGTGGCTAAGATTTTTGTTATTGCGACTATAAATTGAGATGTAAGCTATCCCATCTTTCAAGTTAGATCTAACTGAACACGGTGTGCAAATTTGATTAAAATCGGTTCAGTAGAGGTAGAGCGACGTGAACGAGGCGACAATCGACGACAAGGCAACTTGCGACGAGTCATGTCACATGACACAGTATAGTATTGCAAGCAGGCATAGGTCACCTCCATCATCTGCACGGAGGCCTTGACGTTGTTACAGTGCGCGTAGTCCACCAGATGCGCCAGCGTGACGAAGGCGTGGTTGAGCGCCTCCCCCGGCGTGATGCGGCGCTCCTGGTCCATGGTCAGCATCCGCTTCAGCAGATCTATGAACTCCCGCCGGTCCGCCTTCTCCGCCAGCAGCTGCCCGCCCTCCAGGTCCGTGGGCACGTTCACCTGCCGACGGGGAACGGGTGAACTCATTTATTTATTTACATATAAAAACTAACATTACAGATAACTCCAATGCGTTACATTTTATCAGTGGATATACCTAGTTGACAATTAAAATAGAATATGATGGTCAGCTCCAGTGTTACCTACCGTCTTACCACAAATTATTAGACCAGTAGGGTGAGCAGGAACCTCTATCGAGAAAGTATTCGATACGTTAACTGTCTTTGTTTTAGATTTGATCATCGCCTTGCAATATCGACAAGATGCGTACGCGAACGGTTATCTTGATCGAAACGTTAACGATACGAATGGTTAAAATTTTCGTGCTTGCCCTATTGTAGGAGTACAGTGTGCCTAGTGCGAGTTTTGTCAATTTATTTACGCGCTCGGTCCGTTTGGCGTAAACTTGAAATTGTATGGAATAAGAGCAGCGCCATCTAGCGTCAGTGAATCAGTCACTAGATGGCGCTGCTATTATTCCATACAATTTTAAGTTTACGCCAAACGGACCGAGCGCGTAAATAAATTGTCAAAACTCGCACTAGGCACACTGATCAAATTTAAAGTCAATTTGACAGTTAACGTATCGAATATTTTCTCGATAGAGGTTTCTGCTCACCCTACTGAGTCAAACGGCGGTTTCCAAAATTTCGTTGGACAAAATCGACGTCTATCACTCGCGTTTTCTTACTCAATCCTGGCGTTCCTGATTGTTAATTAGTTTGTGCGCGAATCAGACGCGTTTAAACTCTAAATAACATGTATTCAGTTCGCGAAAGTTAACGAACTTCCGATTACGGCGAGTGCGGCGAGTTGCGAGCACTGACCTGTCCGATGTCGTCGAGGCAGTTGAAGATGTACTTCCTGGCCTCCTTGCTCTTGATGCCGGTCTCCAGCTCGTGCTCCTCGGGCGTCTTCAGCCGCCAGAACGGGTACGTGCTGTCCACGTCGCGGTAGAAGAACTTCGCCGTCTTGCTCGCGCTGGAACGGGACACCGAGGTCAACCATCAACATACTGCGGTGCACCACCCGCCTCTGGCACTGCTCCACGTGCTGCCGGCGTAAGTGTGAGGGTACACTTCTCTCGAGGAAACCACTGCCGGCAGCGGGAGGAGCGAGAGCAGACGCCGTAGTTATGCTCGTCTCCTGGTGTGGCCTACCTGTTGAGCATGTGTTCCGTGGGCAGCCCTTGCGTCTGCGAGATGTACCGGATCTGGTCGTACTCCGAGGAGCCCGGGTACAGCGGCCAGCCCAGGAACAGCTCCGCCACCACGCAGCCCAGGGACCACATGTCGATCGCCTCGCAGAACGCCAGCCCTAGGATTATTTCCGGCGCTCTGTGGAGGGGAACGGTGTCGATGAAGTTTTTCTTTTTAGTGTATCGACTAGCATTTGGTCACTGTTTCACCTGATAGTGCGCAAACTGTAGATAATGTAGTCTGAGCAATGGTAGCCTATTGGACCAACGTTTGCAAGCCAAGCGGTGAATTACGTATTCAATTCCAGTGCGGACTTACACTAATGTCTTTCTAGATTAAATTGAAAAAAAAAAAGACCATTTACTGTTTGGTAAAGGAAAACATATCTTAAACCCCTTGACGGTAAGGCACGTGTCCGTCTGGCGACCACCCTCAAGTATAAAATCTGTCATCACACCCCTATCGGGGTGTTCCGGCAGCGGTCCTCGAATGCCAGTCCAATTCTAGGCTAAACATGTCTACCATCTTCAACCACCAGGAATGAAATAGTACTGAAATGCTAGCCTATAAAATGTAAAAAAAAAACCAAGTAGTTAGATCTTTGACGACGTTGCGAGCGGTACCTGTAGTATCTGCTCTGCAGGTAGGTGTTGCAGACGGCCTTGCTGACGTGGGAGGCGCTGCCGAAGTCGATCACCTTGACGCGGTAGGGCTGCCGCGCCGGCTCCACCAGCATTATGTTCTCCGGCTTCAGGTCCGCGTGGATCAATCCCAGTTGCTGGAACCCACGGATAATTGGATTAAGTATGGGGTGTGGCTTATTATGGTCCTGCGAGCCAGAAGCAAAGAAATAAGTATGGTCCTTCTAGTTAGCGGCGCGATTCTGAAGCGTCAACAATGCCATGAGCCACGACTGCAAGATCACCCGGAAAGTGACATTTACCTTGCTTCATAAATATACTAGTTCTCTGGTGCCAGTAGACAAGAATATCATAACTCTTACTCTATACCTGTTCTTAAAATGGTCCTTCGAGGTAAAGAAAACCTTATTACTCCCTGGTCCTTCGAGCCGAAGCCGCGAGCGGCACTCACCTTGAGCTTCAACAGTGCCGTGAGCACCTGCTGCAGGATGGGCCGGATGTACTTGAGCGGCAGCGGCGAGAACTTGTTCTGCTTGAGGAAGTCGTACAGGTTCTGCTCGAGCATCTCGAACACGAGGCAGGTGTGCGAGCGGTGCTGGAAGCACTCGTACGCGCGGACGAAGTTGAACTCGTCCGCCGACTCCTGCGACAGGCGGGAGAGGATGGACACCTGGAAGAGAGTCACAACAACAATTAGAAAGAGAACGAGATATACGAAACGAGAGAGAGAGAGAGAGAAAATAAACGAAACTACGACCAATTGAGTTTTTTGTTTTCTTGGTTGATTGCTGCGTTGAGAATACATCGTACTTCGTGCAACCGTACTTCCAAGATTCAGATCAAAGGTGCGGCAGTGTTTCTCGCTCTAGCGAACGGCGTCTCAGAGCGACAGAAAGGGATAGAACTACGGAAAATTACGATTCCGTGCGAGCAAGTAAGATTTTAGATTTAGAACGGATTATGAAATATAAGAAACATAGCTAGCTAGAGCTAAATCAATAGTGTAATATTATGTAAAATGTAAACTTATGCTCGTAACCTCATAAATGCAATATTCGCATGTATTTTCCTCACTAGGGATTTGCTGGTGGAATTTTCCCTGCACTTGCATATTATTTCTATTCCGTGATTCAGATTTTTTCATTAACAGTCATTTCCTTTAGCCGCTTCATTCTGAGAAGTGATAAATCGACCTATATCCTTATGTGGACTAAAGAAGTTGCGAATTATTCTTAGCAGTTCATATAATATCATATTTCATTAAGGCCGATGCATATTATTGGAAGCAGCAAAGATTCGCATCGTTACAAATATTATGCACGTGTTTCTGGTGCGTCACAATACATGTGTTCACGGCCCGGCCCATCAACGTCATCGGATTAAATTCACACAGCTTTCTTACATTAACGGGGTAATCAAAGCAAACAGTACTTGTTCCTATTTCACACGTGAAACGGGGTCGGGCGATTGCCATTCGTGGCCACTTAATAAGATCATCATCAAAGGAGAATTTATATATAAAGTGGCGCTGCAGCGAAGGCGGCACACCGTCCCGGCACTCCGGTGTATAAACACAAACATCCCGACGACTGGAATATAGCCAAACCAGTTATAATGGACGGTGGGGAATAAAGCGTCTTGGATATCAGTACGAAAAATAAATAGACGGGGAAAGTATCGAGGCACGCCTCTCGCGATTCAATGCTACTAATTTTATATTCAAAAACACTTCGGGTAAAGTTTGCGTTTATTTATCTTGGGAGCGGTGGAGAATAACATTCGCGGTTGGACGAGTATCGAAGTTCGAAGATGGCGGGTATAGATAGGTAGGTACAGCCAAGAAGGACTTTCAACGTAGTTGTTGGCACAAATTCAAGAATTTCTAGTTTTGTGAACTGACAGTTCTGACACGTAAAATAGTGTTGTGCAATCCGGCTAGAGCTCGAGTCGCGGAAAAGACCCGTCTAGCGGAATGACTGGAAATAGCATCTCTGCTCACTAAAACAAAAACCTCTCGGTCTTAACACAAAAGATTTAAGCCAGAGTTGAACAGATGAATCTAAATATTTTCTCCACAAATCGACGTCTAACCCTCACTTTTTCAAACTCAATAATAATTTTACAAGTAGAACAAACAGGAATGCCAGGATAGAGTAAGAAAACGCGAGTGACAGACGTCAATTTTGTCGAACGAAATTTTAGAAACCTCCGTTTAACTCTGGTCTAATCTATTGTGGTAAGACGGTCTATGTACAAAATAGATCCCAAAACTCTCTCTGATTACAAAAGGTACTTATCCCAGAATGTTTATTAGCCCAAAATGCACCCTGTACGCACCTCAATCTGCCCCTGGCGAGCATAGCTGGGGTGGTTCTTGAGGATCTTGATGGCGACTATCTCGTTGGTGCCCTTCTTCCAGCACTTGACCACCTGACCGAAGGTGCCCCGCCCGAGGAACTCCAAAACCTCGTACCTGGAATGACAACGGCGAAAGGTTACTTACACCTAATAGATCACCATTTGCAATACCCCAATACTTTGAGCATCAACCGAATAACAGACAAGATTGATACGCGACTTAAAAGCCAATGCTACAAGGTGAAGAGCGCAGAACAGCACCGCGTAAAATTGGGCAATGCCATCCGGGCGGCACTGCAAATGTCACGGAGTATTGTAGGTAACGCGAAACGCTTGTTTCTATGCTGGCGGTTGTATTTAATAAAGGCGGTAACTCACCTATTGGACGAGGAGTAGAGCACCTCATGCTGCACGAGCTGGTAGTCGCCATCAGCGCCGCAGCCGGAGCCTGTCGTGTCGGTCGCCGTCGGCAAGCATCGGGCGTCGTCGTCGCACGTCGGGGACGGTCGCGGTATATATGGGGACAAACGGAGCGCTATGTTAGCCAATTTAATGTCGTCAAAAACAATCATTCGAGTATTCCTATGCAATCACTTTTGCGCTCTCCGAGCGTTCTATCCAGTCGGAACTGTCATTAATGCATCATTGAAATTACTGAAAGTCTCTCACTAATACATCATCACAATCTCCGTAGAGGCAATAAATAAGATGTGAATTTTAATGTATATGTGCAGTGTAACGGAATATTCACATTAGACCGTGCCGGGCGCGACCTGTAGCACGTACGGGGCACGGATTGGAAATGCTAGGAACATTATCAAGTAATTCATAAAACAGGCGCGAGCTGTCACGAACAAACCGAGCTCGGCTCGGTGCAATGTGAATAAGGTAAATAATTGGTTAACAAAAGGTAACAATAATTGGTTGACATTACGTTTGTGGTTACCTTGCGGCTGGGGCGGGTGGTTGGCACCGCCCGCCACCAGCTGCTTGCTGTGCGCCGTCGTCGTTGCGGCCTGCGGTGCCGTCTTGTGTACTTGGCTCCGGCGCTGATCGCTGCTATCTCCGACACTGGGGGGAGAAACACACACAGTCAGTAACTGCTCGTCGATTGTATAACAAATTCGTTGCCATTCTTGATAAACAAAAAATATCTATAAATAGCAAAGGGATGTGAATGCAAAAAGGGACGCGCATCGGGGCAGTGAAAGACTTCCTATTGCCTGCGCATTCCTGAACGCTCAAACGCCGGCAACATAGTTTTGTCATCGCTAAAATGGTATCTGTTACCGTTAGCAAGTTTATTGCACTTTAACCAAGAAGTTCTTGAAGATACTTACATGATTCTATCAATTTAGTCTAACTAACAGTTTTAGCCACGCACAATACAAAAAATAATGGTAGATAATGTTTACGTCAGTGAGTACTTATAGATAATTTACTTTAAAGGAATGTTTTCCCGTGCCCAGTTTTAATAGAATCTCATCTATCAATTACGGCGTTATGAAAACAGAATAGATTCACAGCGACATAATATGCGCCTAGCATGGGAATTATTGCATTCTATCTCCACTAAATTCGTTCCAGAAACATCGACTTTTGTAATAACAATTTCAACTCACACTTCACCAACATCGTAATCTTCGTATTCCTCATCTTCGTCTACACACTCAAACTTAAGCCTAGGTATGGACAGATCCATTGTTTCATTATAACTTGCCACTAAAACACTGTACAACACTTCCTTCGATTCAAATATTATCTAAAATCACAAATACTACACTGTGAGAAAACATATTCGAGATCAAACACTGTTTTGGTGGAATTTAGTACACGGCAAACATTTGAAGCTACTGTAATAGGTAGTGACGCCAATATGCGTGTGCGCATCGTACGTTATTAGGGGTACAGCGTCGCTTCTGAACTAACCCAGAGGGTAGCGAGGGTAGGGGATGGCCGGTAGCAGGGGGCCGGGGACCCCGAATTCTCCGTATTGTGCGACGGCACCCTTGACGGAACCATTCAACAATAATGGAATTGTAACCTGCGCAGGCGCAAAGTTTTGTTTGCGAGTGAAACTCCGCGATTGTTATTGGCTTGTTATTAATTTGAATCCATTGTAGATGGCTTCGGAATTTGTTGCATTTACTGTTGAGACCGTTGTGAGGTTTTATATTTTGTAGAATAATATCTAACTCGGTAAGTACAAAACAACTTTTGAGCTAACTGAATTTATTATCTGTGCGCTAAAGTTACATAAATGCAGTATTCACAATGTCAACAAGACTTTTGACGGAATTAGCTTGTCGTCTCCAGTATAATTTTGCGTGCACGAGCAATCGTCTCATTAGAAAAATGCTAACGTGGCGGTCACTCAATCGAAACTCGAGTCCTTGTACCCAATGGAAGCGCAGAATAGTTCCATCACGTGAGTCGTTTCTCGAGGCGACGCCGATCCCGCGATTTCATTGGTCTAACGCTCTCTCGAGCTCGTATGCTACCATGCTAGCTTTTGCTGGCAAACATTATTATAAGACGGAGACGATAGTGGCGACTTCTGGTATCAGCTTAGAGAATCTATCTCTAAGGGTTTTAGAGATTGTCAGATAGCCTATGTGCCTATATCTTGGCTTATAATTCGATGAAAGCTCAAATATTAGGCCACTTAAAGTGCGTACCGGTGAGGACGTTCGTTGCTTAACTTTGATGATCAGTCAAACTTTATTCTTAAAACGCGCGTTACCAAAACGTGCGCTTCCATTCCAATCCTCTAATGTGTACCAGGCCTTAAACCTAGAACGAGTAAATATGCAAAGAACGCCGCACTTTAAACCGCAAAGCACTAGGCATTGCACAACTAGAGACTGTTTCGCAATGTCCTGGCAATAATCATAACATTTATGTTCTTAATGAGTAAGTACTTATTTGATATTCTTCGGTCGGAATAGTTTGAGGAATGTCAGCTCAATTACGTTACCAAAGAACTGTTAGTAACCAAGCACAGATACGCCGTACTTGTTGATTCTGCCACATTGAATGAATACTACTATAATGGCAGATTGCATGTTTGCACACAGCAAACTATTGCTTAGCAGCAAACTATCTAGTAAAGCAGTGGAAAATATCCTTCAACCGGAAAGTAGTACACGATACAACGTCAAACCCTCCTACGAAAGCCAGCCTGATAAGTTAGAATTACTGTTAAGTGAAGAGAGAACTTCAAAGGGTCCTCGATTAGGTTTCCATCATCTCCTCCAATGGAGCGTAAGATCTCTGTAAATGAATTTGCGTTCGCTTATTTCAAGGCTCATTCATTATGAACAGTCCTGTTAGCCTTTCCATTATCCGTGCTATCATAAAACTGTTACAGCGCTCTCTGTACTTTCTGAAATTGATTGACCCGAATTAATTTTTTAGCGTTGTTCCATTCTATTTTCGTCGTCTACAGTACCTACCGTTAGGGTGATTATCCAACGAAGCGGAGATGTATATGAGGTGAACAACCAAAACCTAGCCACAACGGTGAAAAGCAAATAGGGTCGACGATGACCGCCTACAGTTTGTTCACGAGTCATCTTCGCTTCAATGGACTGTCGGCCTAGAAGTCGCGGCCTCATGCAAAAGCCAAATACATAATGCAGGGAGGTACTAACGTGTTGTCGCGACAGCAGGGTCTGGTGCAAAGCACAGGCGGAGCGGGTGGCGGCGCGGGCGGCGGTGACCGCTCCGCATCGCACGCGCGACTCGGCACGGCGGGCGCGGCGCAGCAGCCCGGCCCGACGCCTGACCAACACCTTTTCTGGAAGCAAGCAAGGGGCGGTTGTAATAACTAACATTAGGAGAGAAAAATCAAAATGTGAAAGGCGGTGAAACGCTAGACTCCATAATAAATTAAGTTAGAAGGTAGGCATAGTTGATTTTTGTCGTTAAAAATGACAAATCAAAGCCTAGCCTTACCCCTTACTCCTTACACATAATTATATACGCGTATACAAACGCGGAATCTAGAGCAGTCGTCTAGCGAGCCTTGCTTTAATGGCAGGCGTCCGGTTCTAAAACCAGTCAAGTTCTACCAGCCAGCGACATAGCGAGTGCAATCTAATATAAACGGCCAACCATAACATCAGCTGGAGCTCGCCTCGACACTAAACGCATAAATCCAACTCACTTACAAAGGTACATAAACTGCAAGATGGACTGCAGATATCAGTGTGTTTCCTTGAAAATATGACGCAAAGCAGGATGGTAAATAAGATAGGAGAAAAAACTAAAAGATTTGGCTTCACGTTTGCCGATGTTGCAAGACGTGCAATAGTAGATAAAGTTGATGGCTGGTTCGAGAAACCCAAGTCATAAAAAACTACATTAGAAGTACATTGTAGCGTTCTATCAAGTGACCTTTTGCTAAGAAAGAAAATTACTCTATCCGTATCAAATCGTAGTACCTAGTTGGGTATACGAAGCAGTATAGCAATGCAGAACGGCCGGTCCAGTACTGAATATCCTTCTCTTAGACAGAATGTTGCCAATTTCGTGTCATGGATCTTGACAGCATTGGGCACAAATAACGTATTATATAGGCTTAATGCTTTATTTATACTATATCCTGTTATTGTAGCTGCATAATTAATGTCTCAATCAAGTAATACCTACAAACGCGACTTAATAACAATTCAAAGTTTTCCTGTATTATGTTAATTAGGATTGGCCAGTGAGAAAAAAATGCTAACCCCTACCAATTAACTATTCTCATTAAGTGTCCTACATTTCCAAACATCTTCAGACACTGACTGTAGAAGCCATTATTTTAGCGCCAAATGAGTCCAAAACGTCTATATTATCTTCTTACCGATGAATAATGTACTTTTCATTAGTTAATTATAGTCGCGGAACCGTTCAATGCTTCAAAGCACGCCATCTATTAAATATGTATTGTGTCCTAGAAAATATGCTGAGGCTAATGGAATTAAGAAATATACTTAGTAGATAATAGCTCAATTAATTCCAAACTAAAGGTATTGAAAGGAATAGTCATTTAGAAAATTGATAAAGTAAAGAAGTGATGTCAAATATGAACGAGTAATATATTGCGTAAATTGTGTCAGCTGTATCCTTTACGCATTTCAACAGAATTTCACGACCGATGGTAATAGCAGTAAAAGCGAAGTTTATTTTCAATTCCACGTAAACGCACGAGTCTCCGATCAAAGACTATCCACACAACAATTACACCACATTACAGCATCCTTCGATTAGTCGTTCTCATAGGACTTGGTCCGGTACTTCAAGAACCGGATTACAATCCAATCCAAAAAAAAAAGACACTTGTATTATGAAATACTTGACACATCAAACAGGGCGGCTTCATTACTATAGCGTGTTATGTGCTTAACCACTTAAGAGGACATAATAGTCGCAGCATTAACAGCAAACATGCAAATAACAGCCATTTATGTACGGACGACTAGATTATCGTTTACGGAACATCGATGGTAAGAGGGCGGTAGTTGCCCACTAATCACCCAGTAACAATAGGAATTAGGCCGACTTCCTGGCACAACTAGCACTTGGAGCCTATTGGAATTTGGGCCGAATATGGCAACACAATGTGGGACGAAAGCACATTTCTTCATGTGGGGCAAGCGTCCGTGGGACGAATGTGGATTAAATCTATTGGAAGGAGACAATTTCAGCCGGAGAAAAACAAAGGAGGATGATATTGCATTTCTTATTTCCCGCTGGTCAGAGACCTCATTAGTTTGTTTACACTTCGCGATACTCTTTGTTCAAGTTGGCAAGACTGAAAGCATTAGTTGGACGCCTTGTTTTGTCGATGCTCGTCTTTTTCGATAATAACACCTTTCCGTCTCTTGTTTTGCGACCGTCAATGTGACTTGACAAGTGGGTCAAACTGCGGCCAGTGGACGGCCAGTAGTGGAGCAAGTGGTTAATTGGGCCCCATATTGGAGAGGAAGAGACAATAAACGACCACCAGTGATCGCGGTCGATTGGAGACAGGTTCAACTGTGACCGAATAGTGGCCTGTAGTTAATGTGGCGTCGTCGTATGGCCGAAGGACTATTCTACATTTGAAATTGGTGTAACTTATTATACGTTAAACGTCACTTTTGTCTCGAAGCTAAATTTGTTGAAATGCTCGTATTTGAGAGAGTAGCTACCTCGTTCTAGATACCTAGGTTTTCACCGAATTAATGATAAGGATGTATCGAGCTAATTTACGATCAATACCAAAGATTAGGCAATTAATCGCTGACGCTTATGACTCACATGAGACTTTCAAGTATTTCCAATGATACATAATTATGTCAGTTATTTTTAGGACGAAATCTGTTATTACGTCTATATAAGGGCCGATGGTTTCAGATGAAGTATTATTTAGCTTACAATAGTATAATTGTTCTAAGTTTCAACATTTCAATGACTTCTGTCGTTCACTACACCACAGTTTAATAAAAAAAGCTATGAAATATGGATTGACAGCAGTATACCCAGTTATCAAAATGCCCAATTATAACATCCATGTATATACTTATGTATATTTTACGAAACACAGATAGTGAAAGAGGTATACTACTTGCACTAACACCATTCATAACCAACCGATAGATAGACGAACCAAATTTAGGTAAGAAAGTATTCCGAATAACTGCTACAAAAAAAATTACCAACCCACAGTACTCGTAAACTGAAGTAGAATTAAACAAGACGACTGTATATAAACAGTAAACACACATTAACATTATCGGTATCACTACGTACGTCAGCAATGTCACTGTACATAGCGTAAATACGACCCGTAACACCACGCCCCGTTTACGGTTAAACTCAACATTTCACTATGGAATAAACAAAGATTGTAATACAAATTCAAATTTACAAAATTATAATAAATACCTATCTAATAAATATTTCATCCACGCTTACGTCGATATGTCTAAGGGGTGTTAGGTAAGTACTGTGATGTGAATGTTATATGATCTTGGAATATATAAATAGCGAAATGTAAATGAACGCAAAACGAACAATACGCCCCACAAGGCAACAGGAAATAAAATATTATAAACCTAGATATGCCAACATAAGAAGGATAAACAAGAGATGCATGACGCGATATACGGAGACCCTGACTGCAACAGCCTCTGAACAACTCAAAGACATAATAAGACAGTAATAATTGAAAAACAAAGGGAGAGCACTAATATACCTAGTCAGGTCATAAATTCTGTCACATGTTTTATATAAAATAATTGAAACAAGTTTATTCATTATGTAACCATTTATATACCAAAATGAACTTAACAAAACATAGATTCTTATGACACTAAAGTTTATTCAAAATGACCTCCGTGATTTTGAATACAGGCCTTCAATCTGCGCGGCCAGTCGTCTATCGCAGCACGAACGAGGTCCATGTCAATATCGGCGGCTGCCTTAATCAAGGATGTCTTGAGTGACTCCAAATTGGGATGAGGCTTTGAGCACGCCTTGTCCTCCAAGTGTTGCCATATCTTGTAATCTAGCGGATTCAAATCTGGACTGGAGGAGGGCCAGTCTTCGTGCCGGATGAAGTCGATTTCACGCGCCGCCAGCCAGTCTTGTGTGC
Source organism: Hylaea fasciaria (assembly GCA_905147375.1). NCBI lineage: Eukaryota > Metazoa > Arthropoda > Insecta > Lepidoptera > Geometridae > Hylaea > Hylaea fasciaria. Next base: position 6,645,614 of record LR990211.1, on the reverse strand, counting down.
TCTTCGCTCTATGAGCTGGCGCCGAATCTTGTTGGAATACCCAGTGCCTGTTATTAAACATGGTATGAGAAACAGGTTCCACAAGGTTCGTCAGGACTGTATTTTGATACACAACTGCATTCGTTTTTACACCTTTCTCACAAAAATGTACCTCTGTTAAGCCCCAATGAGACACTCCCAACCATACCATGAGCGAGGATGGAAAATGACCTCGTTGGACACGCGGAATACGGTTGCTCGCTTCTTCACTACTGTGTGCGTACACCTTATCATTTTGTTTGTTGTAGCTCTCTTCTACGGTAAAAATATTTTCATCCGAAAAAAGAATTTCCCGATATTTTTTTCCCTCGTACCGCTTCAACAAAGCGCGGCATCTCTTCAGTCTCAGGTCCATTAGACGAGCATTCAAATGATGTCCTGTTTTTCTTCGATATGCCCGAAGCCCTAAGTCTTCATTTAACACCCTTTTCACCGTGGTTCTGCTTAATCCCATCTGAAGGGCCAACAGTTTCTGCTTACGTTTGGGATTTCTTTGAATTCGCGCCTTCACAGCTTTTATCACTGCTGGAGTCCTAACAGACCGAGGGCGACCACTTCTTGACCTGTCATCTACACTAGAGTCTTCATTGTATCGTTTGATGGTACGATAAACGAATCTCTTGGTTATATTCAAATTTTTCAGTATGTCAAAAATTTGAATTGGCGCGTAACCGCAACGATGCAACGCAATAACTGCAACACGGTCTTCTTTAAGCGTCCACTCCATATTTAAAAATGAGTAAAATTCTAAAAAGTATACATTTTTATTTTCATGAACAATTCGAAATTCGAATTCAATAAACTTTTTTGTGGCCAGCATTCTAAAAGAAAAGTTTTTACTGTGTGACAATACTTATGACCTGACTAAGTATAATATATTTAGAGTTAGTTTACTAGTCATAATAAAGCGAGACGAAAGGCATACAGAGCAGGAGCGTTCTTTCTTGATAATGTAAACGATCATTCCTTTTCGACACCAAAACAATGCTTGTATACAAGAGCTATAGAACTCCTAAACGTGGTCTGAGAGACGTTTAATCAAAGCACGCAAACGCAAGAATATTTTGAAGAGACCGTGCAGAGTGAGCTGGTCTGAATTTGAATGAACACCATGAATGTGTGGTAGACAACGCAATAGCGATCTCAAAAACTAAATTTACGATACTCCTATTCATGCGTGAATACGCAGTCAGTAAATGGAATGAAGCTCCGATGTAACCCACCGTCGATTTTAGTACGACCGAGACGACCGACCTATGCAAATGAGAGTTAGAATGTCGTGAATAGGTCGTTGTTATGTAGGACGTGAATAAAAATAGTGGAAGTATACGAATGTAGAACAACTATAATGCACGGGAAAGGAACAGAACTAGTTGAGTCACATGTAAGTCTGTCCATTTTACTTTATAAAATACAAGATTAGTACGGTAGTGTTTAATTCTTGTCTTTGTTAACTTGTGCATTTTCTTTTTTATTTGATGTACAATAGAACATTTCTATTCTATGTAAGACTTGTAATAGAATTATAGATAGATTAGTTTAATTTCAAACACACTACAAGTGATATAGGAACGATAGGTAGGTACTACATTCATTACCATTTCTAGTCTGGTTTACTCCATGGATTCAACTTTCGACGTGGCATGGCTGTTTTTAGGCCTAAATTTTATTAACCTCTTCACCATTTGCTACTAACTTCTTGGTAATCATTCAGTGAACATTACTTCAACTCGGAATATCTTCATAGTGCCATAATATTTCAGAGATTTATAAATAAGATGTAGTTCCGTTTTTATCATTGGGCAGGGAAAGATAACGTTCGCTTCAGTTACATTAAAAACAGTGGCATCAGTATTAACATTATTGGAGGTCACCTAAAAAAAAGGATCATCCAAACTATTTCCACGGGTGGAGCCTCACCTAACAACAATATTAAAAATGTATCACCCAAATTATTTTCAAGAAACAAGACTGGTTTAAATAAAGAATAATGATACTCTAGCGGTTGTAGGTATTGTATCATGTCTAGGTGTTTATGATAATGAATACAGACACGGCCCGCCTCGTGCCATTCTCAGCTTCACAGACTTGGGAGGCAAACAAGGTAATTTGTCACAGTGACGTCTCTGTCAAATTTATGTCAAAATAGAAGTTCTTAAACTTTCGTGAACAGAAATTATAGTGTCCAAATATCTCTGAACTAAGACTGAAGACACCTTATCAAGTTATTGAGTGTCAAGATGTCACAAGACGTCATGGTAAGCCCCCTCCCTGTTCGTGGCCTGTTCTTGGTGTAAGGCTTTTTGCGATCAGGGTATTTATCTTCGAAGCCTTTTGGATGAATATTGAATAATACGTAGGAACACCAAGAACAAACGGTAGCGGTGTAAGCAGATGTATTACTTCTACCTTTGTAAAAGGATGAGAGAAGGAAAGTTTTCTAATTATCGCTTCTTGTTACTACACAATCAAGCTAAAATGTTCCCTAAAGGGGAATAACGGTCCCGAACACGATTCACTCCCACGCTTGAAATGCTAGGGTACTGTTTTTTCATCGATGGCTAGGTTGGGACCGTGAGAAAGTTTTAAAGTAAATCAAGAAATTCGTAAGGAGCACTTGTAACTACAGATACAAATATGACTGTAAAGTGTTCACCAATATTTGAGGCAATGAAAATACATAAAATCTAGCAACCAGGTCGTGTTGAAGCCAAGGCTCCGTTAGACAATTTTCCAAGAAAATCGTCTAGCCAAGCGTTCGTCAAAATCGATGACGGTCATAATATCCGAGACGACAGCGAGCTATTCACTAGCATCATAAATAAACCCAAGGAGCACGCAAGCAAAACACCTGCCAATGCACATCGACACGATAATTTTCTCAAACACTTGAATACAGAGTGAGAACCTTTAATTTCGCCCTCCTATTATCTTTCATCAAAGGCCGTCTGGCTTGAAAATGTTGACGTCTATATTCCCATATGCTAAGTTGAACCGCTTTTACGCACAGCAGTCTGTTAAATAAAATATGAATAAACATAAGGGTGGGAACAAAGCAAATGACTTCGATCAAACTACATGCGTGTACATGCAAATAAGTGTTTCACTCTTTAAAGTACGAAGAGACACACATGCAACACACGAGTGCACAGAACATACACAAGTGTCCTGAAAATCTTGAACGCACAGCGAACGCACTGATGCATGACCATGACTTTCAGTTTTATTGTAGCGTCTTGGAATCTGAACGCAGCATTGGATAGCTGACGACCAGCTAGTATTGACGCATACTAGAAGAGGAATTGCAAATCAAACTCAAACAAACAAAGCTATATCAATGCAAAAAAACAAACTCAACATAATTGGACACGCCAATTATTATCAGTAACGATAGAATGGCAAATATGTAGTCTATGAGAAAGATCATCTACAAAGCATACGAAAAAATTAAGTAATACAAAACACTACGTGCACAAAAACAAACGAAAAATGTAATTCCTACCAAACATGCAGGGGTGAAAGGTGAGGTTCATTAAAATAATGATACAGAAATGCAACATACCAGCCCGCAGGCACGGTATATGATGTCAATCCAAAAACAAACAAACACACAACACTACATAACTACGATAGTACTAAACTATAAATTGTATATACTACTATACTACATACTATGATGTTAGTTCCAGTCAATATAAATCAAAACTAATTTAAAGACAAGGTCTCCAAAATAAGTTCCACAGCTTTATCTGAATAGTTAAAAAAGAAAGGCTCCAAACGATAGACCTCAGGAAGCACCAAATATAACGAAGATATCTTTCAATTTTCTCTTTAAATGATGCTATGCTATTTTATCTTGTGAGAGTTGCAAAAAACAATTACGATACGAAAGATGTACGAAAGAGATAATTCTAAGAAAAATAAAATGTATCTAGAGCACACAACTACATGCAAGCTAAAATAGTAAGGCATTCTGCTTATCCACGTCAAACATACCTACCACATCAGAATAAGACTATGTAGGTATATAATTTGCGTCGTCATGCAATCTGCATGCAATACATTCAAGGCATATTATGATGAACAGTCGAATGTTACAGCTCACGTCATTGTGTTCTACATTACTCATAAAATTCTCGATATTAAATGATGTTGCTAGTCGATTTTATCCTCAGAATTATAATAAACTAACTAGATAGCAAAATCTATTTTAAAAAAGATAGTACTGTTTTTAAATACATTAGGTTTGCTGTGACGATGCGATGGGATTGTCGTAGAAAAGACGCAAAAGTAATAACAACCCAGATTAACAAACCAAATAAATATTTTTTATTACTCAGTACGAGCTTAGTTCATTTGATTATTATCGTGACTTGTCGCAGACGCGTGTAGGTATTACAGATAATTTTCATGACATTCATGCAATATTACTCCAAACTTATTAATTAGGTACGTGATCAGCCACTTTACATTGGTATGCCCATAATCTCATTTACTGATAAATGGGAAGTAATTAATAACAACTATAACAGGACACAGGACACTGCAGATATTTGGGCACAGTAATATTTGATACGCGAAATTCGAACCTAAATATATACATATCGGACCAGTCAATGACTTTCTATTAGAACCGATATAATTAGGAAACGCAATAACAGGGTTAATAGCGCACGTTTTCATTACCCTATCAATATAATATCTTGCTTGGTCAAGTCGATTTTAGTTAAAGTCTGATAAGATAGTATACACTACACTACACAACCATATTATCACTCCTTATTTGCGAAAATTTTAGATACTAAGCAGCCAAAGTTGAACTTAAGGCAGAATTCCCAATTCTCAAAAGTTTTTTCCATAGTATCGCATAAAATACAATCATCGTCGCAATATACCCCATGCTGTTTAACCTGCGCTTGGTAGGAACGGTCGGAAGGGAACCGTGTCAAGGATCGGCAGGCATCTCAGCTCGCGACAGACTAGTGTTTGTAAAGACTCGACTTTAAAGGAGTCTACGTGACCCCGCGCCGCGCCCACAAAGAGCTAGTCGACCCGGCGACGGAGTCAACAACGTTTTCCTTTCACGAAGGGAGGGTTTTCCGCATCAAAGCTTTAATTATAGCATGTTGAAGATGAAAAATGGGAGAAACTTGAAACAAAACTTCTTACTAACACATATCAGGTTATAATCGTAGTAAGGTAGGTAGTGCAGAGTCAAGACACATTCAATGACAGCCCCCTCATTCATATAGGCAAGTATGCTTGAATCCACTAGGAAACTGACGAACTTCCGAAGCTATACTCAACCAAAGCGTGCAACGAATAGTCGACCGAACCGAATAACCGAATCATTTGGAGTGAATACAAATTACGAATATCAGATTAGTCATAATGTAATTACCTACTATCCTTATTGACCTGGTACATTTCATCTGATTATCCATCATCAGTACCGCCGGAAGGCCGCGCGCATGATATCAAACCAGTTCGAGGAATAGACGGTATGGAATCTGTAATTTTTGGAGACTGCTCCCGATCCGACCCAGAATCTAAATAAACCATCAACGAACTTATCTTTTCTATGACAATAATTTTAATAAGAAACTATCTTCCTTGATGATGTGGTACCAGCATTGGCATTAGAACGGTAACACTTGAATCGCTTGTGTTCTTGAATTACAGCGGTTTGCATGCAGTTCCTCTACTGCTAATCTTGTCTCTTTGTGCCTACTCTAAAATGGATTTGTTTACACTGGCCGTTTCCACGACTCGAGGGTCGGATGGGAACAAACTGCGGTGGTGACCAATGCTTGCCCAGATAAGCCTGACAAATGCTTGACGGAAATAACAACCAGAGTCAGCAAAGTCTGATGCAACTATATGTAACTTTGAAAAGACGGTGCTAATTGTAAAAATTGTATTCTGAAATGAAGCAGCAAGTATTTCCACACAACGATGAAGTGAGAAGCATTCAAAGATAAGAAGTATTTGAGAGCATCTCATCGTATTTATCCACCCATGTGGATGAGGAATTGGTACTGTGACACAGTTTGTAGAACATATTATAGAAAGAAAGCGTAACAGAAGAATTTTCCGTAAACAATGACTGTCATCAACATCAGTCCCGTTAGCGTTCCTATTCTAAATGTCAGGCTGTATATGACGCAAAACGAAACAACCGTCCTCCCGGCAAACTGTCAGCCGGTGACAAACTCGGGGATAGCGAGCTGTTCACTCCAGAGACCTCCTCCTGAGAGGCATTTGTATAGAGAAATGTGCGCTTGTCGCATTGTACCGACCACTCATTGTCCCATAGTTACGTAGGTGACTGGGTTGTCTTACATTATCGTGAATACAATAAATGAAAAAAACATCGAGGTTGCGATGACCTTACAACACGATATGTTTTTTCATATCTCATTGTTCATACAAAAATATTTTAATAAGGCACACGTTGTACCTGGGAAGTATCTTTAGTTTGGATTTAATATAATGCTATTACTTCAGACTGAATTCTTTTGTAAAAAAAAATACCGGCCAAGTGCGTGTCGGACTCGCGCACGAAGGGTTTTGTACCTCTATCTATATAAACGGCAAAATAATCACATTTGTTGCATGAGAGCCCCCATAAATATTTATTTTATTCTGGTTTTTAGTATTTGTTGTTATAGCGACAAGGGAAATACATTATCTGTGAAAACTATCATGGTGCATGAGAACCTGGTGACAGACGGACGGACAGCGGAGTCTTAGTAATAGGACCCCGTTTGAAGCTTTGGGTACGGAACCCTAATAACCATTATATACGGCACGTTTAATATATTAACTGCTTATATATTTTAACCTCGGTTAAGTACTCCACGGTTTTTCTACATCACACACGCGTAGCATAAGCATGTCAATGTTGAATTGCATCACTGAATTATTATTAAGCTCGATAAAATCCGTGAACTTTCGATTAAATACAACTGCGAAACGCACACAAGATGATCTTACCTCCACAAGTTAATTCTCAATGATACTTCGACTATCTTAACGACTTCGGATTTGGCGTTCTTAAAGATCATTGAACGTTGTAGAGTGATTTCTGACTTCCTTAGCAACACCAATTTACGTGGATATATTGCGGTTCCTACATTAATTTTCTATTTCTGGTGTAACAAATCTTCGCAGTATTACTCATACTGAAGAGAGGTGGTTAAGGCCAGGTCGTACTAAGGTGGTTATACTGGTGGTACTGGCAGATGGCCGCGAGCGCTTGAACTGCTAGTTTTTGTATGTTTCACACAAAAAGCCCCATTTATTGGTATAACTTTCACGTGGTTTCATGATGGAATCTCTTAGTAAGTGACAAGTAAAACTTAGATTAGGGTGATCTTTGTGATTTTTTTATCCCGATCAATCTTAACAACAAAACATTTTTTTCACTCATAATTTCATATTTTAATTGGTTTCGTGAGGTTACAAAACTTCGAAATTTAGTACAACCTCGCCTTAAAGCACCGATTCAAATTCGGACGATGTATATCGAGTTAAGTATCATTTGGTTGGTATTATCTGTGGGCTGTAACTGACTCACTGGTGAGTTTTACTGCATACAGATATCGACATGTTACAGGTTAAGATTGCGTCAGCGTTGTAGGCGAAATACAATAAAACTTTTTATTGAGAGTGATAATTTCCGCAACTGAAATGATCCAATGCAAGTTATTCGTTGCGATTACATCATCTGTAAACCTGCAGGCAGATAATATGTGTAAAAGACCCACACTATTTGTCATTAATTTCACAAAAGTAATCTATAGAAATCACGTCCAGGGAAGTGTTAAAATATTATGAAGTCCAACTCTTGAAGTATAAAGCTGAATCATAGTGAGAACTCTTTCGAAAACTAAATTCTGCTGCTATGGTATACATAATACACATAGATTGTACTTTTCCTAACATTTCCGATAACTTCAAAAACGTCCTCCATAAAATCAGTAGGTAACCAACTCTAAATAATCTCATCTCTTCGTAAACAACGTAAGTATGTTCTTCATTCGGTATGAAAGCCAGATTTCCTGAGCTCATGCCCCGTGGCTGCAATGACTCAGCTAGGAAAGCCCGTAGCATGACGTCAGCCGAGAAACCGTTTCAGCTGACCATAATGAGCTTTTACGACCACCGGAGTTATGTAACTAATAGCTGTGCTAATAGTTACGTTTACAATAACATATAGTTACAGTGCTACTACGGCCATCGGGAGTAGGGAACTATATTTAGTTGTAATTGTGACGGTCACGGTTACCGCGTGTATATAAAATGGTTTCAGATCTTTGTGGGGTATGGTTAAAGTAGTATTGACGTAGGAATCATGAGGAACGTCCTCCTTACTTGTCTAATTAATGATTATTTTACAAATTACAAATTGAATAAGAGCAATGAAGATTAAATTCTAATTAGCTAGTATTTATTGCAGGGATGGCCAGTGATGTGTATATGCTGTACAGATAATCCTAGTATAGGATAGGGGTGTAGAGTTATCGATCTTTGTCAATATGACAAAGATCGATACTCATTGAAATCTTGACGCATTATGTTCATCAAAACCTACGCAAATGAAGAAGGGAAGAAGACTGAAGATTGAACATTTTGTTGCAAACCATGTCAATTTAATAAAAACAAAGACTAGATTTTCATCAGACTTCTTGTAATAAGCGTACAGACAAATCAGCGTTCTTTATATGCATGGCTTTGTTGGCATTAGTTTCAAAACAATTGACCTCATACTGACAATACTCATTTTGACAGGAGATTGAATGAACGTTTTCGAAGTTAACGAATTCGGTTTTACAATGAATACGGCCGTTGCATTTTTACATTCATTAATTTACAGCTGAGTACTTTGAGGCAAATGTTGTGAAATATAGTTGCGCAATATTGCCGAGGTTAAGATATAGGGAATCTGTGTACCACTCGCATGCGTTAGTTTAGTATATTTTATGTATTTTATAACGTAGAATTCGCAGACATGTGCTGGTGACAAAGATATAGATTGTAGTGGGTGGAATGAAGATGATAGTTAATCGCTCTTTATCTGTTACGTCATACATAAACAAGCGTTTAATGCCACTTTTTTATCACTCCACGTGACTATAATATGCGACATTCGCTTTGTTAACGTGATAATTTGAATTTCATCGGGAATTCGGTAGAGAAGTTTTTTTTGGCAAGCAACTATGAGTTTCACCCAACAAGTTTAATCTTTTTTGTTATGTGTCAGATATCAGTTTCTAATTTTCCAAATGGGTACGAGACACTAGTGGACACTTTTAAATTGTTAGACACAGATTATGAAGGATGCAAATATCAAGAGTACCAAACCAATCGACAGCAAAGGGGTGACTATGCTCAATACAGTAAGAAAGTCTAAAATAAATAAGTGATACGAAGTCATACACGAATGTGTGTCTAGCACATGCTAGGCATTTCCGTACAGTCTCATGCCAAATGCCTATGACTACTATGCGGAGGCGACAGACCGATGACTCTATATAAGTCTGCATTCTACATAGTTAATTGAATTTCAGACAAAGCTCCACCCCATGTGTATAATGAAACTGCGGTGCCATTGAGTATTCTGTTAGTGAACGTCAGCTTATTATGGTTCACATTTTGAATCCAATCAGCTTGTGCGCAATCAACTCGCAACGTGAATAGGATTTGTTTGAAGTGCGGATTTATCCGATGCTCTCACGTGTGATTAACCTTTCGGATTTATATAACTTTATTATCTGGTTCATTTAGGGCTCTATCTATATGAGTGATGGATCGCTACTGTTTTCGAAGGCTACCGATATCAGCGGAGTTTCTATCTTTGGTTCCAACAATGTATTAATCACGCGTATTTTATGCTACGTAGAGCATTACGACTGAGGCATTTGGATCCTTGAACTTATACTTCTTTTAGCATTATCCACTGCCCATCTACGGCCAAGGCACCGCTCGATCTGCCAGTTTATAGGCTGACACGAGAGTACGCATAATTCAGCAGAGAGCGAGATACTATCACCAAATACAGATATAGTTATAGATAGAATATAGAGTAATATACAATATAGATATAGAATACAGTCTATATAGCTTTATTTGTCCGCCCTTGTTGCCACCGGTACGGTGTCCTTATTTCTTATCCCGATGTCGGCGTCACCGAAGAAAGATAAGTAGATTCAGTCGCCAATTATTTAGAGATTGCTTTTATTGAGGCTGCGTTGCGATCGAAAAACAGGCTTCAATTTTCGTTTATTCCCAGACAGTTGTTTGAATAAGTTGTTGACATAAACACGTGTGACCTTGCGGTACGCATACACGCTTGTGTTGCCACTCATTATCGCCATTATGGGTATTATTTTCCTTTTGCGAGTAAACCGACGAACAATAGTGTGCCAAAAAGAGTTTTGGGTTAGTAACTGTATTTCAGTTTTCTTTTTAGCGTTTCGAATCAACTATACGAAATTCGTTCACTTGGTTCGTCACATGCACGCACAGAAACGAAGCCGGTTTATTGTTTCATTTTCTGAATACCACGAAATGTTATTTACAGTTTCGTATATTCTCGCGAATTTCAGAATCACGGGTAGAGCTGTTCTAGTTCCATTTCTTCCATAAACATTAATCCCTAACGCCCGATAAAAAATTTAAAAACAAAAAAAATGTTTCACCAAACCCCGAGCCGCTAGGGCTACTAACCGGCAACCAGTAAACAGAAATGACGCACAATCACAATCGCCTCGGTTCATGTAACTCGATTGGCAGGCAATCTCGCCGACGCCGCCGCCGCCGTACGTAATTATGGCTTCAGCCTGGTGGGCGCTAAAAATGCTTCCCCGCTCAGCTTACGGTGAACTGACATGGCGACAGCGGGCGCGGAGATGGTTTCGCGATTCATTTCCCGTCTTGTTTGAGCCGACTGGTTCTCGATGCGAGATCGAAAAAGAAAAGATACGCACCTATACCTACTGCATACATAAGAGCGACCATTTGCTTTTTTAGCAAATAGAAAAAGTCGCGTTTCTCTACTTAAATATATTATATTCTGTTACTCCAATTTCCTCTTCTTGGAATGACTATTAAACATGTTTTTAGAAATCGGAAGAAATCGGGTTTTTAGAGACCCACAGAATCCTACAAAATAAAATGTTCATAAATGTTTTGACACATAAAAATTCATTTGAAATACGCAGCCATACCCCCGTTTCAATTTTCAAGCTATGCCCTGCTAAACCTAATGCAAATTAGATCGCTCGCTAGCGCGTGCTCCATTCCTGAGGCAAATTTTATTATGACACAATCTAGACTGGGTGTTCCACGTTCTTATTTTCATATTAACGGGGTTTTCTAAGTAGATCCCTCTGGTGACTCGTTACGTTACATAATAAATATTTTATTCCTACATCACACTATGCGATAGCAATGTAACTAATTGCGAGGCGCGAGGTAATATTTATACCTTTCTATTGCCCTACGACTCTAAAGCCAAAGCAATGCAACATTGATACGATCATTCAAAAAGATGCGATCCCGAAATTGCCGCTCATAAAGAAGGCGAAGATCCAACCAATTCACAGGTAACAATATCAAAGTAATGCAGCGAATTGCATCAAGAATATGAGTCAACGTCGCGCTAGACGCCGAGTTTCGACTTTAGTAGGTATCAGTTATGTGGGGCGTTTCGAAAGCGCGGAGGCGCCTGCCAAACTTTAATACGCGTTGCCAACATTGTTGGATGCAGACGCACGTCTACCGCCCCGGTACCACCGACACTTTCACAATGAGTTTCTGCATTGCCGCCTCATTATACTATCTGAAGGCTTGAGAGGTTTATGATCGTATGGATGGTTGATGGAAAGTTGGGAAAAGTGCGAGCTATCCGCGTGTGATGACAACTTGGAAGTTATTTCTGAACTGTGAACCCTGAGATGCGTTGGCAAGAACTTTGTTAGAACATAGTTTCATCGCTTTGTATTTGCTCTCTCAAATCCAGATCGCAAACTTTGTAAGCGCAATAGACAGCTTCAGCTTCATAAAATATATCGCAGGAAACGTTAAAAGCCTATGTCCGAGTGTCATTTCCGCGTCCGTACTGTAAAGCCCGTCTCGGTGCGTTTCCGTCACGTTCCGTAGCCGGTCACGAGTTTACGACACCTCACACAATAATTGCGCGCGGTGCCGACGATGGTATTCATACACTTGAATGAACTAACCGCGACGATGACTAAATGGGTAACGGTATACGCTACCAAGGCTAGGCGCATCCATGTGTGCTGATCTGGTGAGATCGTGCAAGGCGAACTGTTACCAACATGAACACACATCATTCTCACCACACGGCTCGAGATACATAACACCGCTGATACACAAATATAAGACGAGAAGGCAACGTGCTTAGAATGTATCTGAGAACAATGAGAGTGGAGCTCTGACGGCTCTGACCCCGGTTCGGACATTCCGTTTTATTCAAGTTGTTGAAAAGTCCACTTTATTTCAATCGTCTTTTCGTCAGATGTGTCACCACAGACTTCAACTTTGCGGTCTGAATACTAAAGTGAAAAAAACACTCCAAAGTGTGGCTGACGCACACAGAGGAGGTAAACAAGAGGTTTATCGTTCGGCGAGGACGAACGTATCGCCGCCGTCTCTGGCTGCTCGTTTCTGCCCGGCCGCAGAGCCGTTCCGTCCGTCTGCCCTCTAATTTTAAGGGCATGAGCACCGAGTCACGAACAACTCGGGGAACTTTTAATACGAAAATGTTTCTGACGGCCGGCCCAAATTCCCAGCATAGTTTTCGTGGTAACATTCGAAGATGATTTAATATTAAATGTTGTTAATGTTTCATTCACAACATTTCCGGCTCCGAAGTTCCATGTGAACGAGCAACCAAAACGTTTACTGTAATATTTTGCCACATATTGAACCGCAATCGTATCCGCTTGGAAATAGGGAACATTGTGTTCGAATTAAATGGAATGTTAGATTGGTTACTCTACAGTTCCATTTATGAATTCAATGCGTGTAGCTGCAATCTATGTATCCCACTTACAAACATATTAAGACATTGTACCACCAAACTAACTCATATAGAAAACTTGCCAACGGCAGTTTTAATTAAAAGAAACACAGTATTGTCAGATAAATCTTCAAGTCTAACAATAGGATTTCAACCCACTCGGGGCTAGACGATGGTAGGTGAGTGCTCGAGCATGTACCTACTGACTATCAGACAATCTGTGGCGCACGAGGTCGAGCCACCAACGGCAATGGGCGGACGGTAATGGCCGCCTTTCCCACAGATGAAAAAACTTGTTACTCACTGCTCGAGTGATGTCGACCGTCACTGAAACGTATTGGGAAATCGTCGTGATTGAATATAGTTAAACTGCTTTTTTATATTGGTATGTCGATTTGGAAATTCTGCCATCACCAACTTTAACTTCGATCCCCAACTGCAGAATTTCTGACATACTCTGGTCAAGAAGCGAATCGAGAAAAGATATTCGGGATTCGTATATTGAGTGGTCACGAGGTTGGCAATAAATCCTTCCACTTCACCATCACTGGTTCAACCTTCGGCTGACCAATATAAGTAGGTACTACCAGCTCGATAATTGATACATTGCCAGTTATACCCAAGGTCGGCAGCAGGAGTAGATCTCTGACTGATCGATGACCCATGTTTGGAAAGGGCAGTCGTTGCCGACGAGCCGAATACATATACCAAAATGTTCTTAGGAAAGACCTCGCTATCTTGTCCAGTGAACTTCATTATTATCGCTCTGTGCTTCGGTATTGGTGGTTAATCCATTGTCAGTCGTTTAAGCCACGTTAGAGGCCCTTAGGTAGTCTAATAAACTCTGACGCCAAAGGCCGGTACTATCTCATTCGATAAACAACAACAAATATTGGTGTAGGATGGAGGAAGCTTATGTTTTAGAGTGGGGTGGATTAAGCCGACGATAATGATAATTAATCGATTCTTGATTAACTATTTCGTACTGTTCCAGCACTATATAGTAGGTATAGGCACTGGGGCACTGGCTATTGCTGACGTGATGCGCTCGCCAGAACAGTTGTGCAAATAACTATTCTTAGTAACCACCATGGTCTGTTGGATATTCGAGCGCAAACGTATCAAAAACTCCTCGAAGTTCCTCTATCTTGTAATTCCATCAACTTTCAGCCCTATGCCCTAAGTCAAACATTCATGGTTGGCAGTTAACCGCGTGTGCATGTTATTTGTGTGTTTATGGTGTACATTCGCCTGGCAGAAGCTCCGGTAATTAGGAGCGCGGTGCGGCGCCGGGGCTAGATTGGCTACCAATTTAGTTACTAAGGGAAACGCGGGGCTACACTATTGAAATATACTGCCAGCCTGGCAGGTATTCACGTTTATAATGACATACATCCAGTCATTTGTCCAAACAAAAATTTATAACGATACTTAGAACAGAGTGAGAGTTTATAAAGAGAAGTCTACGTCAGCTATGGACAAATATAGCCCGATGACGAATCCATGTATAGTTAGCCTAATAGCACCACTTAGAAAGTTGATAGAGGCTATAAATTTAATGAAATAAAGGAAACTTAATTTATCTTTCGAGCTGCGGACTGTAAAGCAAACCGGTTACTATCTGTGTCCCGAGACCACGTGAAATTAATTTATTGAGCAATCAAAGAACAACTAACAATATTATCTAGAATTCTTTCTTACTTTCATAGTATTTCATACTAACTTTGGCACCATACAATTAGCTAGATGCTTTTGCAGTTCAATTAAAGGCGGTGAGAACTGCCCCGTTAATGACTGGTTACACTTGTTCATGCCGACATGAGTAGTTGAGTACGTATTATGTATTTATATGGGAGTCATGGGACCATTTCAACTCTACTATGGTGTGTAGCTTTGAGAAAATAAACATTTGTCATTCAACTTTGCCTGACTATTTAGTACTAAGGAATGAATGCCAGACGTCAAGTCTATAACACCTAGGCCCTGTGGAAATCAGAATTTAATAGTAAATCCTGCTAATCACAAATTAACCAAAGACTATTTTAGCAGTTTAGGTCGTCTCACTGCAAAGTAAACTAAAGGCCTGGCTGGGTAGGAATTAGAGGATGGAGTCCGAATTTTTTCATTACTATCTGTCGTGCCACAATTTCTTAATGAAGAAAAAATATACAGTAACGGATGTCCAACTAGATATCCAAAGAAGCGAAAGGATCCGCAAATCAGAGCCAAAACGTCGTAAAGGGAGTAATCTTGTTATCAAGATTTGAGCATTACAACGTTACTGATAGAACAGTAAATGGCTACAATAAATCGCCAGCGCTCGTATCAGGCTAGCAATGGGAACGGGCAAACATGTTTATTTGTGTCGGCCCAAAACGACGGCATAATGAACGGCTGTAATTACTGGGTAGTTGGGCACAGTGCATACGTACAGATAGACAGACAGTAGGGAAGTTGAGACCTTAATTCCGCTTTCACTGGGAACCTTCCTGCATTAAAGAATATCAAGTGCTCACCAAATGTTATTTCCTTTGAGCGTCATGAAAACGAATCTTTCTAAACAACGACGCTGACGTTTAGTCGACATTATTGAATATCTTTTGAAAAATTAAAAGACCAATGATGATGATGAAACGAAAGATATCAATTGACAAAAAATGCCCGTTAAAATCCAACCCAATCGCTGTAAAAGAACTGGGATTTTATTTTGACGTGGACACGTCTGAATTTTACCGAATCTGAGAAGAAAGGGAGATTTGAAGAGATGCCACCGCTCGTGTGTAGTTTGTTTACTGCATTATACCACGCACTGCATGCAATACATTAGCAATTACAACACATAGACTACATAGAGTAGAATATCTAGTTGACGAGCTTATCACGTTACTGTCCGTGGCTACCACAGATTATACAACAGTTGCTACGTAACAAGGCGAACCAATTTAGGTAGAGATTAAAGTGCGATTAATGGACTTTATTTGTAGAAACGTGGCATGGAAGCGTTAGGACATCAGGAGCCTTGGCATAACCGTCCACATTCGTTTACCCGTCCAAACTCATAGAGCTGAAGAAAATGTTATCGATGAATGGTTTTACACACATAAACGAATGAAGCGACATGACTATGATCTCTTTTTAGATGTATTAGTCAAAATCAAGCTTTATTGACTCCGGGTATGAGCGAAAAGCCGTCAGAGAGCAAAAACGCAAACAGAAATCTTCAAAATTTGGACCACAGAATTTAAGTAACTCCATGATAACTGAATGGTATAATTTCTTAAGTCACCTGTCTCACGGAAGAGCTTGCCTCTCTCTTTCGTGGCCTGTATATATCGCACAGTACTATACTGATAGACAAATTATGTGAAACGCATAGCGATGAAATCAGCTATATTTTACATTCCACCATCTTTTGGTAAAGCACCTAGATCTAAGCCTCCAGTTCCATGTACTTTAACAGCCAGCGGCATGTTCAATTCCAATTTCTATTTATGCCGAGGCAAACCATCAATCTCTCATGATAAATGACGGTTGCTTCGGGCATAATTCGCTCAGAGCTCCGGCACTGAGATGAAAGTGGTACAAACAAACCGAATCAGTCCGTTCGCTATGTGGGGGTACAATTAACATGTTGATAATAAACATTGCTAGATCGGACAATAGAACTGGCCAACGGACAGTTGAAAGGTGAAATATAAAATTGACTAATAGTGCAAGTATCTACAGTTAAAAATAAACAGCTAAGAGTATTAGTACAGTAGGTACAGATCAGGCATTCTTGATCCTCCAATATTTTATCTGTGATATCCTCTACCACCCACTCATCTGTCACCAGAGCAAGTGTGAGCTGAAAGTGATGTAATCGAAAAAATTACATCGTCGGATGCGTTAGCCAGAAGAAATGCAACGAGAGTCGGACACAGTAAAGCTATTTAATGATTAACTCATTATTGATTAATACATTAATGAACCTTCGCCATAATCATATTTGTTGATAGCACCGCAGAGTTGTGATTACTAAGAACACATGGCATGTTTGAAGTTGAAGATGACAAGCTAAGATGATTAATTAATTTAATGATTTGACGACAGCAATGTAACTCAAGAGAAGTGGAAGTCAACGCCTGCAAGGTACGAAACGAAATTGTCAAATAGTCCAAATTTTAACGAGGCTTTTGTAAGTAGTAAATTTGTTAAGAAATAAGACCGATAGTAGTAGGACTGAGGTTTTTGTCAAAAGCTATGCAAGCAATTATAACATATCGACCGAGGAAATAAAGTCCAAAATACCAGGTCATGTGTAAAATTCAATGTGAACACAAAAAATTACAACTGCTCTAAACTACAGACAATTATAATGCCAAAAATTTTAAAAAAGAATTTCAGTAACGTTAAAACTTAAGAGCGGAATAAGGAAACCCCTGTTCAAGGCAATTGTGGTAGAAAATAATGTAAAACGAGGAAAGGGCAACAAGAATTAAAGCGAAAAAGTAAGGGAAAAGTTACAGAAGCCAATAACAATAATTACAAGTTCGCCGTTATTGTTATAAAACTTGAAAGGAGAATTCGGCTACCCAACACTCCTTTGGAACTGAATAATAAAGAAATAAGGAATGAGGGTTGGAGAAATTATACTAAAAACAATTTTCGGTACCCGGTAGAAAATTAAACTCTTTTTGAAATACGCCCTAGTAGCTGTTGCTTAGACTTTACCAACTCAGAACTTTGACCAACCGATAAGTGAATGTAAGTCTTTGTCATCATTTCTTTAGTGCCTGATAGAGACTAAGATAGACGATAGAAGGGGTTCAGAAACCGGCCATAAGCCTCAGCAGTTGTTAAGCTAAAAGACACGCTTAGTAGTGTTTAACGCGATTCCTTAATTTTTTAGGTTTATCACTAAAAGCCATACTAAAGCTTATGCAAAAAGGAGTAATGATGTTTACGATACTGAAGCTCAGCGTATATAGAAAAATAAATAAAGTTGCCTATGAGTGCAGACGTAATCCTGAATGGGCCTCCAACCAAGATTCTCCCATAGCCCTTACTACAGCATCATACGTAGAACTAGGACAAAATCAGCAAAAACTCTCCGGCATGAAATATATGTGTTTTTATGATTGATCTTTCGTAGTACGCAATAAAAGCGTAAATATTTCTACTACGCGCAAATAAGGAAAAATATTTTATAGCTTCTTATAAAAGCCTTAGCTGTGTGTAGGTACTATAACTGAGCCCGAAGTTTACATCTTTCAAGATTATTTCTAGGATAAACAATGAAACTGTGAGTAAACTTCAAGAAATAAGGCTTGCGGGTCTATTCAGGCGAAACTTGGTTAAAATTAGAATTTATGATAACAAATTCGGAGAGCCAGAATGTAGGCTAGTTTTAGAATTGAACGCTATTTACATTATTTAAAAAACTACACGTGTATCTAACTAGTCTAAATATTTCAATCTTGCTACGATAGCCAGCCACAATCACTGATGCCCGATTTCTGACCAACCGATAAGTGTATTTGTTGTCTTTGTTATTTTTCTTAGCGCCAGATAGAGACAACGATAGACTGATCGGTTGGCCAAGGTTAACTAGGAGTTCGGAAACAGAACATGAGTGAGGATACTTTATAATGGAAAAGCCCACGCACGCCACAAAAAAGGTACGAGTTCAAAAACCCTTTATTTTGGGCTGTATGCAATGCACCATTTAAAGCCCGTATGCACTTCATGGGATGTTATCTTCCTAGGGTGTAAAAGGGCATTGCTATCGAGCCCGCATTAAGATACGAGGGTAGAGAGAAGCTTGCGGTAGTATGTCGATTCACTGATATATTATTGAATTTTGCTGCCGTACTTGTAATAGAAAGGTTATTGGAGTTTGCTGTTGTATTTTTAGGTTTACCTATGAAAACCGTGGTAAGTGGTTTCACCGTAATCCTTTTATATCGTGTGCAGATTGCTAAGTCTCAGTTTAAAATTAGAGAGGCAATTGTTATCAGTAGAATAAGTTCTATTACAATTATCTGCTAACTCATATCGGCCATATTTACATAATATGTAGAAACCCAGCAGTGGTAGATATAATAATCCAAGCAACAGTGGTTCCTAGGAAGTAGACATAAACTTCATACTTGCGTTTACTCTCTGACCTCCACCAATCGCATCCAAGCCCGAATACCGTCAATACCGTCCAGACAGTAAAAACAATAGATGCTAGGGTTTCCACTCGTTTCGGCTTTTCCAATAACTCGCTCAAACTAAACGAGTAGGTGCATAAGATGGTTATAGATGGTCGTATAAACATATACCCACCATAACAGGTTCAACGACGTGCAAGCCAGATTGTATCTCGCCGTAACCAGGAAGGAACGAGCGATGGCACCGGCTAACAGCTTCCTACGTCAACGACTAATTTCATAACGGGTTTCAAGGTGCCTCTGACATTTTATGAAGCCGCGTTCTCCTCCAAGACTTTGCAACCTTATGTCGTTGCGGTAACGACTATTTTGGTTTCAGTTTCAGATTGAATGTAGAAAGATTGGAGCCAGTGATCTGGAACAAATTCGAGGCGTTTCGCTTCCACGTCTATCAAACTTACAGCAAAAGAAAAACTCTTAGCTTGAGTTAGCCGGTCGATGGAATTGAGTGTTTGTAGTCTAGTAGGAATGTAAAGATAGAAGTATTCTAGGCTTTCTATCAGGTGATAAAGTGGAGTAATCTCGCCTAGCATTCGATACGGCTGACATTTTGTATTTATACAAAACCTAAAGCCACTAGATTACAATCAAAACAGCGAAATATATATATAGCAGTGATACAAGTAGGTAATTTTCTGCAGCAGCATTTGAATTTATAGCCTTCTTTATATCTTTCGGAGAAACAGAAATAGATAGTTGAAATAGATTTATGCATAGATTATTCGTGTAAAGATATATTTGATCTACATACCAGTACTACGATAAATATCGGTATTATGAAATACGTAACTAGGTTGGATTTACGGATCTTATGAAACGCTTAAAATATTAAACAGCAAATTAACGAAACTAAAATTAAATTGCTATATAAATTCCTAAGGTAATTACCATAATGTAGCGACATACGCCCACGCCCCGCTTAAATTAAATATTGAATGTATTCATAAAAAAAAAACGAGATTAACAGAGTTGAAGATATGCACGTATCTCTAGAAATTGACATCGAATACAAAACAGATGTGAAGTGAGCCGTCCGAATGAATGAGACGGGCATTCGGCTTAAAATGTAAACCCTCCTCACAGCCGAAATTGATATTGTATCTCCTATCCAAGATTGAAATGGATATTGGATTGCTGCCTATCGTTCGATCGATTTCCAATCTGTGTGCCTTTATAAACCAATCCACGGATCGGTTATTGGCACGTTTGACCCTAAAAATGGATTGTGATATCAAACCCAGACAGCAAAATTTGGATTGGATTGATTATTAATTTCGGCCGTCAGTGAATCATCTTGCCCCGAAGGGTTTCAGTTTTCCTCAGATCCACTTCGGATAAATTTAGAAGTGGGGGATAACAATCGGTGATTATAAAGATCCTAAAATCTGAATGAAGGTAAAACGACAACCGACGACGAGTATCTCAACTCAACTGGACAGTAGTTCCACAAGAGACAGTACATTTGCTAAAA
This sequence comes from Hylaea fasciaria, assembly GCA_905147375.1. Lineage (NCBI taxonomy): Eukaryota > Metazoa > Arthropoda > Insecta > Lepidoptera > Geometridae > Hylaea > Hylaea fasciaria. Next base: position 6,624,859 of record LR990211.1, on the reverse strand, counting down.
CTACTACCTACTGTAAGTGTGAATACAGTGCGCTCTTTATGACTTCAATGGTAGCGATGTGATCGAGGCGGATTATATTAAACTGTGTGTGCGTGGGCCCAATTGGACATTTTGTTTTGAGTTGAGTTACTGGTTAAACATGGCTTAACAGTCCGCCATCAATTTGTTATTGGGTGAATAGTAATTTATCAGTTCGCTTCTGTTCTGTTCCGAAGTTTATTGGCGCTCGATCATCGAAGCGATGGTTAAAGAAATTTGCTTTGGAGGTAATATTAGCCGTTACTTTTGCAGTTTCCTCCATCTGTTTTATGGTGTTTGAAATAAATCCCAATGCAAGACGAATTAAATTGTATGGCGTTCAATAACGATCGATTTGTTTGACACTTTGGGTGTCAATGTCGTTATAGGTACATATTCATTGTTAGAGAACATAACCTAAAATCAAAAGAGCACCATGGAAATGAGAAAAGTCACTGAACAACTGCCTCAGGAATAGCATCAGATATGTATTGTTATTTTGTGTTTTGACAGTGCGCCAACGATTAAGCCAACTATAAATTCATATCTTATTGCTTGTAAATAAGGTTAAACTCTTATTGATAAAGATATCTGGTTGTAAATAAATAGTACATGCAATGGATCGGAAAGTTATCAGTTTACATGTGAGTGGAAAGGAACGAGTTATAACGGTACGTAATAAAACTTTATTCTCACATATTAAATATCTAGTGAACATAATTTTCAAACACAATGGTATTAAAAAAATACAATATAAGAGCCATACTAAAAGGTATGGCAGCAAATGGATTTAGTTGTAAATGCTAGATGACTGTTAAGTTAACGATAAGTACTAGAATAGACATACATTTCAAACATGTATGCCGTATGCTAAGGGCACTAGAGTATAATATTATAAATAGAGAGGAATACAGTAAACAAACGTTAAATAAAGCGTCTATTTCTATTAGTTATTTATCAACGGAAGCCTTAGATGCGAGGTTGAAATTGCGCAATTTCCCGAGAACTTTGCTCCGTTACGACGCAAATCTAAGCTTTAAATTGTCGGAAACCAGTTGAAAGGTAACTTGAAGATGTAGGCGTGGAAGCCTTTGAAATAAGGTTCGAAGGTGGCAGCTTCAAAATAGCGACATTGATTGTTTAGAAATAATTATGTTGACTGGTTGCTTTGTTTCAAATTAATTGCCCAACAGGCCGTGTTATTTGTTACAATTTGTTATTCGCAAATCATTGATATCGGCAGTTTTCCACACGTTTTGACAGCTCCAGTTGTTATCAGTAACTGAAATATGTATATTGATACACATATACATAGAACAATTACAACATAACTAGAAGAAAATGCTTCACTGGCGCCCGATAGGAAAGCCGAAAGTAAAGCAATTAAAATCTTAGGAACAATAATGACAGAAAAGCCCAAGTTCAAATAATCACAGTAACATACGGAACATCAGACACATGAAAAACTGTCTGTCGGAAACCACAAGAAACATTAAGAAATAGAAAACACTAAAAAACATTCTAAATGAGTCAAAACGAGAACAATGGGCACATAGGAACAATGGCAGCAGTTCTAACACAACGTCCAGCTATGAGTATGATTCTCCACGACTAAAAAGGAAACGCCGTTCTAATTGAAACAACAAAACACTGAATCAACGTAGTTGATAGAATCAGGCGTTACTTTGCGGGAATATTCAAAAATATTATAAAGACGATTACTGTAACATTCCGCCAAACAAGCCAGTCACACTAAATAAATGTAGATGTGATTAAAATTTAAAACAAACATTATAAATCCGGAAAATATTAACCAGTCTTCAAAGTATTTTATTTTATTTCATACCTAGCTGAAAAGGGAGAGGTTAAAGGAACACGCAATGAAAATGTTATCAAATAGTAGGTACATCAATTTCGATGTCAGTTTTTCTAGCTAGATAGATACACACGCAAATTATTTTAAATTTAACACCAGTAAATCTTACTAATATTATAAACGTAAAAGTTTGTTGGAAGATTATGGATGGATGTTTGTTACAATTTCACGCAAAAACTACTGAATGGATTTTGATGAAACTTCACAATAATATAGCTTACATATCAGAATAACACATAAGCTACAATTCATAAAGATATATCGTATATTATCCAAACGCGGGTGAAACCGGCGTAGCTAGTAGCATATAAATGTAGAAATAAACATGTGCGCGGCTTTATTACTTAGCGATTATGTACATGTACAAGTATGTTGTATTGTACATGTACATATACATGTGAAGCCTTAATAGTACATCGGTGCCGAATTATATACAAGTGAAGCCCAGTTTCGAACGGCGTGTTAGCACATTTTGTGAGGCAACAACAAGCGCACTGATGTTAGCGTACTGTGACGAACAATCTGTTCAAAAATTTACCTCTCATATAATTCCCAGTTCGCGTTTCAATATACACGTTGAATGGTCTTCATTACCTGCAATAGAGAAATGTATAATGTTAATCAAAGGATGAAATTAATTACCTATGCCGTACTGGTATCGTTCGGCTCGCTTTCTGATAATAATCTTGGTGAAAGTTGTGAGCGAAATGGGCTAAGTTACACGAGTCGGTGGAGTGTTTAGTAGCTGTCTATAACAAGCTTTTGAATTCGATTAGAACTCCTCAAGTTGGGTATAAAGTAATAAACAGAATCTCATACCGTTTTCTACCACTCAAAGTGTTTTGTGTAAAAGGACAGAGAGAGAGACGTTTAAACTTCTACACTCAGACAAAGCGCCAGGGATTTATTCTCCTATCAATAAATTATTTTTAATTTTGAGGAAAGTTTTAATGTTCCTATGTGTTAATATGGACTTGCTTTAACCGCGTTTGTATGAACGAAAAATCTTTATTAGGGGTACAGGTTAGAAAGAAGGTTGTAAATATTACTATACCTAATACACCAAAACTAACCCCAACAAACTAGTTCACTCAAACTAGACCCATACTAATAAATAATAAGAAAAAAAATAACAAAAGACAATAGACAACGACTATTAGTCCAAGTCAATAAATGCGTTTTCTATCGGTTAGAGTGCGGCAAATTATCTACGATGCGGCTTATAATTTTCTAGTAGGCTAATGGCCCAGCATTTTAAGTTATTGAACAGCACGATCTAACAAGACCACTTAACCTTATTATGGCCACTATAATAATCGCGTTAGCTAAGCCTGGATCAGCTTAATTTGATTAGTCAAATATTCTTGCAGATATTAGGTACGTCGTTATGAATAAAGTTGAAGATTAGTCTTGTAAGGCTTGGTTCAACATTCGACGCCAATCTATTAAGACATTATTTCATAAGGTGGAACATTGTCTTTGAATCTGATATGTAGTAGATACATTCTAGTATGTTTTAAATACGTGTTTCCGTCTCTATTATCAGATCAGCTCGCTGTCACCATGATAGTGTATTATCATCGGAACTTGACAGACAATGACAGTCATGCAAAATTTCAACTCAATTGCACAAACTACGAGAAATATGACTGACAAGATTTGATCTAACTTATCAAACATCCATCATCAATCCATATTAGCATACTAACAGAGTGAGTAATATAAACTGGTTACAATATAAAATTTGGTATACGAGTATTTTCTAATACAACGTTTTATTCTTCACTTCACAAGTATCATATTATTATGCCAATACATTAAGACTAGCAACTCCACAAGCATGTTTATGTTAAAGCAACAGCACTCACTAGCTTATTATGACGAAATTATACTATTGGAGTTTACTAGTTTATTATTCTGTGCTATTGGTATGCAAAATAAGGCAATAGTATCGAAACATTAGAGTAATATTAATAAAAATATATCTATGGATAGTCTACTTGCACGCATAGCTAATATTTCGAAATTAATGTATAACACGATAATGCCTAAGTATATAATTATATACTTATTTAGAATATGGGATATATACTGGCACGGTCTTCCGCATTTTAAAGCCTTCGTCGTATTAATAGTTAGAATCGTGACACTCGTAATCATGTTCTACAAAATGGAACAGGTTTTTATATTTATATAATATATGACATTTTAATGTCGTTTTAAAGTGTCTGTACGCCCACTTACCCCTTAAACCTTCACCGTCTTACCACAAAAGCTTAGACCAGAGTTAAACAGATGTCTCTTCAATTTCGTTCCACAAAATCGACGTCTATCTATTTAGTTGCAAGACTGGAATTGAACAGATGTGTCTAAATATTTTCTCCACGAATCGACGACAAGCCCTCGCTTTTCTCAAATCATCTAACTCAATAACAAGTTTATTAGTAAAATAATTATAAATGCCTGGATTGTGTAAGATAACACGAGTGATAGACGTCTAAATACTAATATTAATACATACAACCACTTTATTGTGTATACCTTTCGAAATATGTATTTCCAATAGCTTACGCCACTTCGTAGGGTACGATTGTTTCTGTCTTTATACAATTATTCAATTCAAATATAACCTCTAGACCGTTGTGTTCAAGTTCATATTTGTTTTGCAAATTGTATAGTTTCATTGTTATGTCATCAACTGGTCCAATTGTCTTATCAAGACCACCCAATTGAGTGTGCCCGACGACGTCGTCCTCGGTTAGTGAATGTCATTTAAATACCAATCTGGCCAATTGTAGGATTGTGACCTTTATTAACATCCTTTTCCTTATGCACTAGAGAGCACGTTCTTCTAAAATTTCTAAAATAAATCTTTTGTATTCTTCCCTCTCGAGCATACAGTGCAATTTTGATTGGCAAATGACTCTCACATATTGGGCAAATTGGAAATATATGAGCCCATCGAACGGGGACATCCACAGTCATGACTCAAGCCATGACCTTATCAGACAGTGTACAACAAAACGCGACACCTCAAGGCCGGCGCGAACAACAAACTCATATCGATCAAATCGAACGTCACAGGGCCAATTACGGATAGAGCTGCCTACCTACTTTCGAACTGGCCATGTTGCAAGATTGATATAAAGGTCACAGCAGTGAAAGACGTAAAGTATATCGACTGGTCTACAAAATACTACTGAAAGCTGATCAAAATTTGCCCAAAACAAAATCAATCTATTGCAGTCACTAAGGAGTTCCGTTTCTATATTTAGATCAGCTCGCTGTCACCATAAGTGGTGTCATCTAAACATGACGGGCAATAACAACTCAAACGACTCAGCGACACACCTCACACACCTTTGTGAAGCTACATAAAACAAGGAGAAGCATTTCATGTATATCCCTAAAGTTATGGACTAAATATAGTAAGAAACTCTTACAATATTTCATTTCAATTATTTCTATGGACGGAGGCTTCGAAGGTCGAACTGAAGTACAAATAGAAACAGTCAACAAACTAAGTCGTAAAATGTACGCATCTCTCTGTTTACAGAACGCTAAAATTTCACACTCAGACTTGTGAACAGATACGGGCACGAAATAACGTGCCAACTGCCAAGTGTAGGTTAATGAGGCTACACTGGAGTTGGGCACTTCAACATCAATCAAGAAAAAGTAGACAGAGATTTAATTTGATAACTCATCAATTGCAGCCACGCCAAACCCACACTAAAATCATAGCTTCCAAATGATGCTATAATTATATCCCGATATTATAAGAACAAGCAAAGACGGTAGATCAGATGAAGTAACATTAAAATCGGTTGGAATAGAAACACTATCACCAGGTGAGATAGTGCCGTAGGTACTGCTAAGCTTGTAAAACATCCGTAGACTATAATAAGAGCTCTACCAAACCAAGAGTTGCATAATGCATGATGTCATGCAGCTATACCACTTATAAAGAACCGTAACAATGTACATAAGAGCGACCTGTCATGCCAGTTTGTATGTGCATGACATGAACCCACAGTATCAGGTTTCGGTGCAAGAACGAGCCGAGTATGGTTTCAGCGGATAGCGCTCTACATTCCAAAGTTGTGATGGATGAAGTACCTCACTACCTCCCACCACGTCCGGCCATTGGACAACGGTAAATTGAATTGGGATAAGACGGGAAGTGGAAAAAGGCGAAAACATGCTACATCTAAGACCAGAACACTTCAATTTGAATTTGCAAGGCAATTCATGTGTAAAAAGAAATTAAATGAATACATTACATAGGTAAGATGACGGCTCACAAAATGGAAGAAACATACGTTGAACCAACCGCACATAACGAAATAAGATCATTTTAGCCCAGATACTACACAAATACAAAATCATGATGATACAACAAAAAATGATGACGACATAAGAGTTCTCGTATTGTCATAATAACAAGTCAAATGGAGATTAGAGAATACGTTTAGCTAGAATATTAAAACCTTTAAGTACAGAAGAATATGCAACTACATATTTCAAATGGAAAGGCCACTTCGCTATAAATTCGAGGTGCCGCTGGTTCAGTAGGAAATAAACTAGGAAACCAAATACTAGATTTTAACCGAGCTCCAGAATGCAGAAGTGAATGCCAATTGTATATTTGTAGAGCAATATACGTAACATGTTTACTGGGGTATATTTCCATGTGAACTGGAGCACACGTTATAGTTTTAAGAACTTCCGACATTAACTCTTTAAGCAGTTGTTGGCAAATTAGATCAGGAACACCTAATACATCTTTTATAGGGTGACTTTGGAACCTATCTAATAGATATACAGAAAATATTAACGTAAATGTAATTAATAATTTAAAGTTATTTTTAAACACTTAACTGTATTTGAAAGAACAGTACCGTTTATACTTCTACCCCGTGAATTAAAAGTGTTTGCATTGACTCAGTAACCAACTAGTAAAGAAGCTAGGTACTCTCCAGTATAAAATGTTTGATCTGTAGATCTGGTGTCAATTTTTAACGCACTGAGGAACTTACTCTAAAATATAGAATGTTTGCTAGTCCTGTCGTTTTTATAAAGTTTAAAAGAGATAGCAATAACTTTAGATCTGAGGGTTTCGTTCGGTGCCTCCAGTATTTACTTGACATCGGTGTGACATTATTTTCAAGTGTCTCGTCATTGAGACTTCAACCGCGCTTGTCTGGCATTGTACCCCGTGTCATTGGCAGTTTGCAAACTGTGGCGAAGGTGCGTTTATTTGAGTAATCAGTATCGTTAGGTAAACATTATAGTTTCGAAAATATCAAGGAGAAAAGGCAAGCAGATCATTTTTTAGACATAACATATTAACTGGACACCAGCCAATAGTACCGTAGACAAATGAATCACCAAGCAATTAGTAACATAAAGTTCTGTGTGATTTTGGCCTAGTATGTTCCAACCAACCTTCAACCAACCAATGTATGGCAAACAAATGCAAGCTCTAGGTAAGTATGAGCAAAGGTTGATTTCTTTATGAGCTGAAACAGTTTCAATCTGCCATTGTCAGGCACTGTAGTAAATAACAATCGGATATATTGTCAGCTGCGGTCGTACCACTAGGTCACCGATAGACGAGGATGTGGTTTCTAATATCTCTCTCTCGTATCAATTGGTTGAGTAAAATTTTATGCAAAATGTTTTGTTATGAAGTACTTACAGTTCAAAGTCAAATGAAAGTTTAATTCACAGTTAAACTAAAGTTTGAATCCTTTCATTTATATCCCTCGAAACTCGACAGACAACCTTCAAAACTTCGCATAAGGCAATTTGAAACAGTCCCGGTATGTTTCGAAAATCGACTCGTTTGGTCCCTCTCCAGTTCACGCATAAGCGTGTTGCCAGGAGAGAATTCGCCAGTAGCGTCAGACCCTTCAAGCCTGGAACTTTTATGGTAATGTGTGGAGAAGGCTGGAGGCATGGCGGGTCCAGTTACAGTGGCGCAGAACTACCTCGGTGCAACCGGTCAGTCCAGTCGGGCAGGGCGCGATAAGATGTGTGATAATAAATATCTGATACGAAACGAACCGATGGATGAGGAAAATCAACTGTCTACTCATTTCAATTTTAAACTGCTTCTCCTTACACGTTTGTTTCTTTGTTTGTTTGTCTGTCACTCCCGAACTTTACTTATCACTACACCACGACTCCAAAGCGAAATGTTGAAAAATATCCAATTCGTTTTATGTACCTACATGTACGCTGATATCCGAGGTTGATTTAAATTACAGATGACTGTTTTTACCGCATTCTAAACTGGAAAGTCTCGTACGATTGACACAAGTAATTAAGCACACGTCAAAACGGAAGATAATGACGCACCGTGGGTGAACACGTGTTACTAGTTGACAGTCATGGGAAAATTGGCGAGAAAAATCGAGCTCGAGCTGCTGATCGCCTTACAATTAAACAAAGCAGATGAGTTGTTTTTTTAAAGAAGATCCTCAAGACTGGAAATAAGAACGTTATAAACATTTATTGAACGTGCGCCCATTCAATAACCGCGATGGTCTCCGTAACACGAACGCGCACGCATTGTCTCCGTGGAATGAATTCGTGGAACTGCGCTCATGTTGCCATTTCTATGGAACGGCTGATGCGTGCGCGGCCATTGTTATCATTTTCATTTCTTAGGTTTTTAATTGCGAATGCGGGAATGTCTTTTTTATTGCCGGATAGATAAGCATTTGACCGCAGCCTCACCTGATGTTGAGGGATGACACGGTCGCGATGGAGCATTCTTGCTTTGAATACACTTTATTACTATCCACACCTGGCTTGAAGATTCCCAAAATAAAGTTATCAAAATTATTATAGAAAAAAACAGCGGATGCAGAATAGGCAGATAGGCTACTCCAATCAAAAATGATGAGACGCATAATTTTGTACAGATTGAAGGAATGTTAACCGTAAAAGCACCACTGTATATGAATAAAACCTAGGAAGCGGAGTAGATCGAAATCGCCATTCCGTTTCAGAATTCGACCCCTCACTTTACTGTTCAGCCCCCTGCTAAGCAGTTGAGTAACAGGCATGGCGCCAAAAAATCAGCTGACTCGGGGACGTTTTGGCAAGTCTTCGGTGACTCACGTACTTCCCCCATGTTACCAATACTTTCTCCGCTTGTGTCTACGCCACATAACGTTATTTACGCCATGAATGCGAGCCTGCATCGTTCTCCAAGATGTATTTCTGGTGCTAAAGCATATACGTCGGATACATTACGAGACACCGCATAATTTTAGCCACGAAGCCAGCCCTAATAACACTTGGTATTTTAGTACTTGGAAGACGTACTAGTAAATAATAAACGTTCAGCTTCCAACAAAAGTAAAACAATGTAGTTGCTATCAGTAATTCAGCGTCGAGCTTAGGGCATAGTGCCAAATACACTCCCGGAATGTATCCTATTCCATCTATTCCTACATATTTTTTTTATAATTTCGAATATTACATTTGAAATTGCCTGCACTGCAAATTACCTGCTAAACCAAAGTGCAATGGGATCTAAGCGTAATTGAATAGTATCTACAATGAAGAGTCTGGACAGAAAGTTGGCAAGATTTTAAGCAATACAGAAGCTTCAAGGGCCCCGGGAGTTGCGCTATAAATCGACGCGATGATTCTGAAAACGTCCGGTGCACCCTAGACAGTTGGGATACCACCCTTACACTCAGCTTCTGATACTACGCTGCTACAAGACGGCATTGATACAAGACGGTCTATCTCAATAATAATTCTCAACGCAATTCTCAACGCACAATCTCCCTTTTTCGGGTCAATACTGGCCAACGTTCCTAGTTACGAGTAGAAATATAGCCAACGTCACTGCGTTGTGTGGGACAGCGGCTCTTTTATCCTATAGTAGAAGCGCCTCGCGGTTTCACCCGCGTTAACTATTATCCCGCGGGAACCGTTTTAATTTTTACGGGACAAAAAATAGCCCTATGTTACTCAGGGTGAATGTAGCTTTCCAATGGTGAAAGAGTTTTTGATATCGGCACAGCAGTTTTTGAGTTTATTCAATACAAACATACACACAAAAATACAAATCTTTCCTCTTTATAATAGTAGTGTAGATGATGTTGGGCACGAAAAGCATCAGAACAGGTCGGACAGCGTTTGTTTAGGGCTTCCACAGAGGCATAGCTAAGTCACAAAGTTTGTAACATTACATATAGGTAACCAAAACTCACTACGTTCGTGCACTGTCGCCTCTCATAGACTCATAGCATAATGGTCCTATGCACAAGTCCCACGTAGCGTGTAGAATGGCTCACGACACGTTGTTCAGTTATTATTAGTCGGAGAGTTATTCTCGGTGGCCTCCAACAAAGAGGCGGCTTCGTCTATTTCTGTTTAGGACACCTCGCGTGATCGCCGCGATGGGCGTCGTTTCGGATATGGGCTGTAAAAGTTCTGGTATAGTGTGTGGTCATTTTATGACGTGTTATTGTAATTTAGCTTTTATGTGAGTACATTTTAGGCCCTCAGGCATAATAGTGGATGAGACTACAATTTTGATAGGTAGGTATATGATTAGCCTTTTGGTTCAGAACATTTTATTCAATCGAGTAAAGCGATTCTGATGGTAATCTTATCGAAACCTATATGTGTAACGAAGGACAGTGGTAGCGATCAACCACCTGATAAAAGGACCATACAAACCGTTTGTCACGCGGATGGAGTACCTAAAGGAATTGATTGGATTGCCCCTTTTATACAATGTACACTTTTTGCGTTTTTTCCACAAAGCAGCACACCTTTGAAGTGTGATGGAACACCGGAATATGATTAGCAACAGCGCCTAAAAATGATAGCCTTATTTAAAATTTGATCCATTTTCCTACACGCCTACGCATTGCGGCAACGCAGAACCGCATACATTCACGGCAAACGAGCGAAAATTCCGAACACTGCGGTGTCTAAAATGTCTAATAAAAGAGTAATAAAACCGTGGATGTATTTTCTATTCGTTTTGGAAAAATGCGAGGGTGAAATCAATTTAGGCTGCGAAGCAGGCTGAAGGCGGGGTGGAGTCACGGCCAAGGTCGGTCGAGTGCCCCCCGCGCCCCCGCCCCGGGAGCCGGCTGCGTCGATACCTCGCCTCTCAATGAACACTCCAACAAACGTTCCCAGTACTAGCTATACAGAAACGTACCTACACGTGCCTCGCTAAAATCCAGGCGACCTCCGACCGCACGGCGCTCAATTGGGTCTGATTCGAGAAATAAACAACATGGGACTTGGTACACGATAATCGATCGAGATGGCTTTGGATATAGCTGTAGAAGGAAGGTTCAGAAGTGAACGCAAACATCTGATTACCGCGCAAATTAAAATGCTGATTGATGATGATTTGTATAATGTGATTATTGATGTTATAAGATAATTATTTCAAAGGCAGGTGACAATTTTATACAAATTAGAAACATAAAATAATTTAGTTACTAATTAGATTATTCTGCTACTCATTTACCTACATACCAGAGGGAATGCGTGACTCAATATCGTAACCACATTTTTTCTCTTTTCTTGTTAAATGGAAAACATCGACCTACCCATATGATTAACAAGAATAGCGACCACTAAACGTTGAATAATCCACAGCACTCATATAGTAAGATAATGCTATCAGCAAACATATTACTTATTCAGTCGTATCGGCCTAGAGATAAGTAGATAAAACTGTTTGTTTGCACGGCGAACACTGTACTGTACCTAGCCCACAGAATAATTTAAAAGGTTCACCTTCACAAGTTTCTGAGAAACAACTTTAAAGGCACATTATCGCTAAGCCTTTTTCGATCAAATTCGGTAAGGTTGTGGTAACAGCAATCAGTGGACCAGTAGCTGGTGACGATGATGATCATAGTAAGACGTTTGTCTACGGGCACTGAAAACGTTTGGTGAATTATGGCGGTCGTTGTATTTACGGTTGTGTCTTTGAGAAATTAAGCGGCCGAGAGCTAAGACCACCCAATTTAGCGACCACTGTCTCTATCGATCACCTTAGACAAATAGCAAACATGCCATATTCCAGTCAACAACACATTCGTCAAGTTCTAATCGTTCCATCAAAATCACAAGATATGTACGTAACGCTAGAATAGTCAGACGTACTGTCTGTATTTACCAAAACGTAGGCGAACTAATCAAAATTTAACACTGGCCATTCTCGGACCTTAGCAAGATCATTCGGTTCTAGTTCTAACGTACCTTTCACATAAATTTCGTTTCCAGAAAAAGTGTAATAATACCAACTCCATAAATAAAAATAATGAAGAAAAACACTGTATTCATGAAACAGACTAGAACACAATGATTTACGATTTGAACCCAAAATATTAGTACTAAACAAGAATACAAGTGAACCCTACGGAGCAATGCCGACGTCAACCTTCTAAATTATTAACTGGAGGCGAGCAATGAATCATAACCGTAGACACGGTTCAAGGCCTTCTAGACGATAACATAAACAATATTATATTTATATTTCCCACATCAAGTTGCGAATTTTCATTACTTCGAATTGCAAATGAAACAGTTTTTGGACTAGATCGTTACTAAATCCTCGAACTATTTGAAATTATTTTCATTCTTTTGTGAGTTTAATCGTGAGAAATGGAGGAACTGTATACAATTTTAAGTTGCCAGTGCCAAGGAGCGTACTGCCTACATATTTAACGGAAGCACGAAGCGTTGCCCAATATAATGTAACCAATATTACATCTACAAGGCCGCTGTTAAGTTTCACCTTTGCCTGTGCCTGCTTCACCGAGCTCCACTTCACCAAATGGATTCAATTTCTTAAATTGCATAATCTATGTTCATTGTTTATTGAACTTGCAACTCTTTGGAAATACAACCGACTTACTATAACGAAATAAAAATAAAGCTCATGAATATGGAACCCTTCATGTCCCTTTCGAAACCGTTTATCTCCAAACAATTTCTACCATAAAAGGCATACCTGTAATTTGGGTATCGTGTAGTGCTTTTTGACTAAAACTTGCCTAATTGAGACCAATTCCCCGACTCGTGCCGACGCCCAAATTATTGCCATTTGGGGCTACAGTTTTAAAGGTGGTCTCTTCAAGAAAACTCTTTTGGAGAGCGTGGATTTAGCTAAGTATGTCAACTGACGAAGCTGCAGCCTTTTTGGGACATAATTTAAACTATAAAGCCGTAGATAGACACAAAAAACAGTTCAGGAGCAACTCCACTTCTTAAGGTTCAACCTGTCCCAGACTAAGAACCGTCTGTCGCAGAAAGCAATATATCTGCCTGAAGGATGAACACAGGTGTACTGCATAGTATATTACGAACGAACAGCATGACATATGTAAATGTAGTGATTTATCACCGAGCTCCATATTTCCAATATTGTATCGAATGGAAATGTTCCAGCAAGATATATGGCACCGGTACTACTTTTCTTGGAGTGGATTACATGACTTGAACGATTTCGGATTATATCTTTGTCGATTTCATGCCTAATGTGATGTTCGCGAAATATGTCGCGTGTATTCCTCACTGCATTTTCTGTAGTAGGTACACGTAACTACTTCCCTTATTTAGTATTCATTGCCAACCTCTCAAAATAACATCTTTCTCTCCAACAGTTTTCCATTTAATATGTTTCCTGCAAAAGTAACGTTCCGTGCCCCATCAAATCATTGTTTTGAGATGAGCAAGCACAGAAACGACAAACCCCCCAACATACTTGCCTATACTCTTTGTTTCGTGAACGTTAGAAGTCTACTTCGAGTCCTTCAAGCATCCTTAAAGGTTCACTGTTTATAACGTCAGGTCGCAGCAAAGACGTAAAAACGGTGCCTGAACTTCATACAAACGGTTTTTAGAACCGTTCGAAGCCACAACACGTGTCGTGAATGGTGAATTCTCAATAATTAATACTGACAATAGCTCGTTGTTAACGCAAGCCGAAGGTCTAGAAATCGACATGCAGTTGTCATGAATTATCCGGACAGTCCTGCGATGTATAGTAGAATCAATTATTTGGGAGTCGTTCGAGTTCCAATACTGTGGAGTATTCTTCAGCAGGATCCCGGGTACGGGTTCCATTGAGATCCGAATCTGGGCCTATTTATAGACGGCTACGAGGAAAGTCCTGAACTTCGTGATTGGAATCCAATTAGGAGGCTTATAAAGCGCTTGATTGCTGAACAAATAACGATTGTTGAAGCACGTTTGAATGAACCAGAGAGCGTATAATGGGTTATTTTATTACTGACATTTTATAAAGACACACCTAGTGAGACAAGAAAGCATTGATAAATAATTACCTTAACAAAGACTGATAACATGTTTACATGGAGACGTGACTGGCAAAAACAATACGCACTCATAATATTTTGTGGTGTGCGAATTTTGAATCGAGTGAAGCTATCTTATCTTAAAAATAAAGAGTACGAGATATTGAACATAAATATCTCTAGTCTATATTGCGAGAGTTGTAAAATGAATGAACAAGCTTTTCTTACATTAGAAGTGAAAACTCATTCTATTCGCTGCTGTGAAAGTACATAACTATAGTTAGCGAAGTTTCTTTCACGATGCAGTATACATTGCTAGAGATATAGAGCCGGAGGGTTCTCCCGCAGGGTTCCATTGAGCGGATCCCGGGCTGAGACGTCTATTTTTAGGGGCCTGGGGTGGTTTCAGCCTCCCTTTTGCTTACGTCACCGGCTCACCCCTTCGTCCTATCGCGTCCTATACCCAGCGGCTGGAGCGAAGGGGCTTTTCGCTGAGAGCCTCGACGAAACATGTCGTTAGGCAGATTTCTCGCTCATTGTCATCAACGGAAAATTTTGTATCGCACCGCAAAAATTGGTTTGGCTCGTGCTTTGAAACCAATGATTTCGAAAGAAAGAATATTACTCCAAACGTTTTACGCGTCACGGCTAATGGTAAAGCAAAATTTTTTTTGTTAACTTATTATAACGGAGATTTATCGGGATTAAATCTCACGAGGAGAAATTCTTAGGAAATTAATTAGAAACTAAGCGTGGGTGTTATGTGGGTACTGTGCCGGGGACCGATATTAAAATACTAGGTACTGTCTGGGCAAGTCATCTTCTTAATAATAGACGAAGAGACAGTAACCGCGAAGAGCTTTTTTCTTTTATCTAATTTTATCACATTAATTAAATGTCGACGACCGCTTCTTTTCTTGAATGCTGGGTTATGCGTTGAATCCTACTCAAATAAGATCCCGATTTATGGACCACAAAATAATAATAAACAGATCTAGAAGGAAATGTATGCTTATGAAACTGAGATTTATCCATAACACGATAAAAAGCGTTATGTTAGCCCTTTTTATTCTAGAAAAACCGTACTCCTCCGACGAAATAATTCGGGACCCAACGTTAATACTTGGATAATTGTACCTACCTAAAAGTATATCATAAAAATAACTCGCTATAAATGCTTTAGATGAGCACTTTCTACCTACTACACTAGAATAGAATGTTCACATCACAGCGTAATACGTGAGACAATGCGGCATCCTAATGTTTTGTAATGGAAGAGCCATTTCGAGATATCTACAGACATTACACAAACAACGGTCGTATATTATTCAGGGCTTCATTTTGTTTCACAAGTCTATTTGTTCTGTTCAAAGCCAAAGGTCGTCGTATGGCGTAAGGCATGTTTAGAACCCCGTACAATATTATCTGAGTTTGCTCTTCTTTTTTACAAGAGAATCCACGCGAAGCTGGCGTTCGAGTTTAATCTTATTCAGTGTGTGTGCTTACATTTTCCAGTTTAAAAAAAAAGTAACAGAGAGCGTATCTGTAACATATGCCCCGGCGCTCCCACGTATCACACAGAGACCGTTGTGAAATTACCAGACGCCATTAAAAAGTGGCAAATTATCACACCAATTAGCCGCTTGCGATACGTAAAAGCGCTTATTAGCGGCGCGGTAGTAAATGCAGCAATATAGCTTAGTGGGCGTCTTCTTAGCACTACCAGAAACGCTTCGTTTGAGGTCAAGAGATCGGTATCTGATTGAAGGTATTGCTATTTTTTTAATTTATTTTTTCCGAGTAAACCTTCGAATTTTGGACTGCATTACTTCCTTAGAAGCCAGGACCTTAACGGTCACTTCGTCGATCAACTTTCCGAAAGGAACCGAGGGCGCGGTGGCCTCGAGTATTTTATTAGCACAATAACTGAAATATAGAGCTTTCGTGGCAATTTAATTATGTTAAAAGCACTGTGATATTTACACGTTTATATAATGGTTAGAGTAATAGCATAAGACCTACCTAATAAGGAAATTGGGTAAATACAAAAATAGACTTAGAGGGTTTTCCAACTTGACTGACGCACCCTTCACACGCATCCAACATATAGCTACATACAGCGAAGGTGCTTCACCTCGTGTATGAAATAACCTTAATACCAAACACTAAAGGTCAAACTGCAATATATAGTATGATAAACTTAAACGGACTATGTACTTAATCAAATTAGTTTCCTAACAGTGTCCATAGCACAAGTATCTACCTACACTATAATCACTCCAATGGATGAAACCAGCGCATCATCGTTTACGCAATAGGAAGCAAATCGAAGTGCGCGTGCGCCTGCAGCGGTATTTACAATGTACTCCAGGAAAATTAGCCGCAATACTAATAGAAAAAACTATAAAAACAATAAAGTTTTATTCCACTCCACGCACATTTTAAAAAGGTTCTCAAAGTTCCACTCATATTCCATTTATATTCCCATTTTTATACTCATCTCTGCGGGGTTATTCGCTTACCCGGATTCATTTGCACCGTTAACAACAGATATAATTTACCTGTAACAAGAACGAATTAATATGAATTTAGGACTTTTGTACAATAAATCGTTTAGCGCTAAACTAGATTAGGAGTTGAGTTGTGTGTAGGGTTGCCATACGTCCGGAATTTTCCGGACAAGTCCGGAAATATAGGTCTTTGTCCGGAATGCGGGGGGAATCTTAAGCCGTCCGGAATTTCTACAAATAAGCCCTCACCCTTTACCATTTCACCGCGCGCGTGTCAAAATTCGAACGATTTGGCAATCGATTTGGTTACTTTATTTACTTGCACGATGCGTAACGATTTTAATAAAAAAATAACAAGATTGTCCGGAAATTTCATGGAATGTCAGGAATTTTCTCCGGATTTTTGACATTTTGATCTGGGAACCCTAGTTGTGTAAGCGTTTTCGTTCTTTTTTTGCGCCCGTAATCTATCGATCGTGATCAAAAATGTTACCATATTATTACACAATTACAAGGCACTATTTGACATAGTATTTCAAACTAAACATTTTCATATCAGACACGTCACTGCCCGGTTTCTGGACCTCTAGTTAACTTTAACTACAGATTAATAAGTATAATCTTTGCCATTTGTTTAGTGCCAGATAAAGACAACGATAGACTTAGGTATATGTTGGGCAAACTGAATTACAATGTTACATAACAATAGATTTTCTGAGAAGTGCCAATTCCGCCAACAAATGCTTTATATTCACACATATCATAATTTCCTACAATAGTCGTCTTTTAAAGCACCGATTCATTCACTTGACATAGAAGGGACCGAGTAAAACGAGAAGAAATATAGCCTCGCCCACACCACATCCGCTTCTAAACTTGTATATCCATTGAGGATACATTAACCATAACATGTCTTGGATAAAACAGTACAATAACTTTGTACAAAGTATAAATGCTTTGATATCTCGAGCCATATCCCCAAGCAACGTATAAGCGAGAGGTCAGTGCTAATATCCCTACAGTCGAGTTGATGGATTATTTAGAAGTAGAGTTACTGCTTCTGATTTTATACGGAGTCTTTCTCTAGGAAGGACTACCCGCGTACTTCCCGTTATCTATTAAAACTCGGAGTACCAAGGGATAAAAATTCGATATTTAACTCTTAGCCAAAAACACAAAATAATTTAGGAAATTAAGTTTGTATTACACCTCTTTTTTACGTAGCGGAGGCTTGTCATCAGCCTACTTATTTTATGATAATATCCATTCAATTATCAGACACATTTTATGATAAGCACAGGGCATTTATTTCTATGAATGTAACAAACAATAAAACAAAGACAAATCTTAATTTAATCCTTGTTGGGAACCACCGCACGGGTAATTTGTAGGCGGATAATTCAATTACACGTTCGTAGGCAATTGAATAAAAGCCTCGGACTGGAAAAGGGTACGCTATCGGCCATTGTCTATGAGAGGATTCATTAAACCGGGTAATTCGAGATGACAAGGAGCCTCGAAGTCGAAGGCCCAAAATGATGATATTATATCTAAACTTTGAAATCGGTTTCATTCGGCGAAAACGAGCTTTTAGTGGAAAACGAATTAATTTTTCACTTTTTGAAACAGTAAACATGAACGGTTTACAAGACTGCTATTTCATACAAATGTGGATTTGACACATTTACATTATAGAACCCTATACTTACTTAAGTAATGCTCAGAAACAATTCCACAATGATTTTGATTTCAGTATACATATCGATATATATAAGTGTTGATAAGGAAGATGTAAGAACCTTCGCCACACTGCGTCGAATACGATTTACAGAAAATTCAACACGATTTTTCACCACTATTTGCAGACCCGGCCCATAGTCACACCTTATGAACTAATGAAGATTACGCCTCCTAACGAATCTACTACAACTCCTGTAAACATAACCAGTGACAAACGCAAACTCGTAAACACGAGGCCGGCAGTCGAAATAACATTTGAGCATGAGCCTTGGCGTCGGCCGACGACCTCCAGCCACAACGTCAGCACTAAAATCACGAACGCGGGTCGGCTCTAGGCGGGTCGTTATCGACTTGGGAGTTGATAGTGTAATCGCGACACGGATCGCTTGGTGCCTTGACGAAAGATTCGATTTCCAAAGTTTTTGCTGGCTGGTACTCAAGATTCGATGATTAGCATTTGACGTCATCACCGTTCCTGGTGCTTGCAGCAGATGTCTCGTGGCTTTTATATGCAACCACGTGAAACCCCCTATACTGTTTGGGCAATCCGTTTTGGCCAGACTGTAATAATGCTCATTATAACGGTAAAATTCAAAATTAGAAAGTAATTAGTCGATCAGGATAGGACAGGTTAATCAGCCTTAAAACCTCAGAGTTAGACTGCTAAAGTGCTAAATTTTAATATGCATGCGAGTTTGGTGACAGTTCGAGTAAACAGTGGGCGTTGGTATATTCATCCAATGCATAGCAATGTGATTTCGATGGTAATTCGCATGGAAGGCCGACCCGCTGGGTTTGGAAGTTCCACTTTCAAAAGGCTGTTCAGAATTTACACTCAAATGGAAATATTACTCTAAGGGGATCAAGACTGATGTATTCTCTCATACGGTGTCGCTAATGTTCCAGGATTGGAAGGTATACCTGAATGCAGACCGGAACTACCGAAAATAGTTCGTTTTAAGATATATCTTGGAGACTTTAAGGGTAATATTCCCATGAAAACATTTCATCAGCAAGAAAACCAGTCTGGGCACCAGCAAAGACAATGCCTTGTTTGTCAACTTTGCGCCACGCACGACAATCGATTAACATCAAGTCACTTTTGCGTGCAGACTTGCATATTGAGAAGCATGGAGGTTTTCCACATTGCGTGATTATTACCGGACACTGCAACTACACTTTCAACTTTCTGTCGCCGGATGCGAAATTCACGTCGCTCGATATCTAGAATAGAATGCTCAATCAAGACGAAAGATGATATCTCGAGCACCAAACAGGAATGATAATTTTAGAAATTAACTTCGGTCAACTGGTTATTATATTATACGTACAAGTTAACTAAACGAGTACAGCATCGATAGTATCGGTCCCATAACAAAACAGTATAGGAAACATCGATCACTAGCTTTTACTCACGAATCTGATTGTTGCAGAATAATAGACTTTAATCGGCACAAAGTAAAGCCTATTGTTATATGAAAGTGTATGATTTAATCGGTTGAATTTATTAGTAAGTTTTTAGATCAGCAGAGAAAGTAGACGAACAGTTTCAGGCACGACAGCCGATGGTTGTGTAATTCATCATGTGGACCGTGTATAGACAATATTGATGCTTCACATGAATACCCTAGATATTTGTTTGATTCATTTGCTAATGTATGCGTACACGCCACGACACGCCACTCCACGGCAGTCACAACGGTGATAGAAAACGGCATTATTATACACAAATACATATTTTTTGGCCCAAAAAGCGACATCTGATGGATTACCATACTGAAACATACTGATGCGATTTCCATGAAATGTTAATCGACCCAGGCTGGAAGTCGACCTTATCAAATAAAAAATGAGTCTATTTAGAATAAATATGTTCAGTATTTAATCCCAGAAATATAAAGCATTTACACGAAAAAAGGCCTTACGAACCGAATCGAAGACCTTGTGACTTACAAAGTCGTTTGAAGAGGCCAGTTACGCTGCTATCGGCCACATGGACCGACTATGTATATTTCATTTCATCGAGTGTCGAACAATAGAGTCCGTGTTAGACAATTGTTATCTTGGAAGTGTACAAATGAACGCACATTCGCGTCTAGGGAGCAATGCACTCCCTCAATGCAACACCGGCCTCGGCGACGTGCGTCATGTAACTGAAGCCGCGGTAACAGTACCTAAGATCAAGATGATTAGATCTACATAAGTCACCACAACTTGTAGATCTATATACATAAGTCACAACCGATTAGCATTAGGCAGCGTCGAAGCGTGAGACGGGCTCGAT
This sequence comes from Hylaea fasciaria, assembly GCA_905147375.1. NCBI lineage: Eukaryota > Metazoa > Arthropoda > Insecta > Lepidoptera > Geometridae > Hylaea > Hylaea fasciaria. Next base: position 6,604,111 of record LR990211.1, on the reverse strand, counting down.
AGCCGCGCAGGGCATTTGAGAGACATTTGCTCGGACTATGAGCTTAGGAGAACATGACTCTCATACCGGCTTCTTCATTTTCTAGAGAATCTTATAGGCGTCAGAATCTATATATGATAAATGCATTAATTCTGTAACTTACGGTAATAAGATTAGTTTATTTTCTTCATTTAAAACGTAGCCCCACACTAGTATTGCTCTTGTATCGTGGGTACTGCTTACAGACATATAATTTCACATACACATCACACCCAGACCAGAAACAAACATTTGTGGATCGCACAAATATTTATTTCGAGCGGGAATCGAGCCCGGAACACGAAGCGCACCAGTCCAATTGCTCAGCCAAACGTGCCGTCAGTGTTTAGTACACAAGTTTATATACAAGATAGAACTAACCATAAAAGTCAATAATATAGAAATAACACAGTGGGTGTAGCTGTGGGCGTTGCTTTGGTGATAGAAATAAAACTTTTAATTACTGTAAAAGGTTTCCTTGCGATAAAAAAAAGTTGAAGCTTGCGCCGTCGTTAGAAGTCGTAGAAAAATCTTTAGCAATCTGTGCAATACTGAAGTCTTAAAATAAACGAGATTTCAGAAGCAACCGAATGGGGGCAACGAACTACGATAATATTGCAGTTGTACTGAAATTTCTGTAATAATTTTGAATCGACTACCTACTATCTGATGTTATCGGTCCAGTGCTGCTGTTAAAGGTTAAATTAGTTTTGCATTTTAAACATACTTACTGATTAAGAAAAAAGTTGAAAAGATTGGAAGCTTAGTTAAAAGTTTGTACCTATCCGTTATAATCGTAAATCAAAGCAAAAAAAGTAGATGCAAAACTCAAAATCTAATTAGTTTGACAAATTGATTAGTACATTAGGTCTATAATACATAATATTTTATACGTATTTAGTATCGTTCCTGGGTCTATATATAAAGTTGGAGGCTCAAGTGCTGCACCTATTTTTGATTACTTTATTTATTTAAAGTAGAACATAATGATCTTAAAACGTAAGACGTAACATTTATAAAATAACCATAAATGTCCAATAAAACGAATAAAAAATCCAGCTATAAAACCCGCCGGCGCCGCAGCGAGTGGGCGACGCGACCGCTTCCGAGCAATTTGGTGAAATTGAAAATGCAGCTTTCTCCATCGCCGTTCATATTTCTCGACAATATACAAACGGGCCCAGTTATATTGTTAGTGACAATACGGGCCACATTTACACAATAGATAACACTACGTACCGGTAGACTTGAAGCATACAAATGAACGACGAACGGTTCGCTGTATACGCGACATATTCCGTCACAATATACTTGAATGTATAGATATTTACATAACTCATATTATGCTATCTCAACCATGTAAGTTAGCATAGCGCTTGTCAATGGTGAAGAACATCAGTTTTTGAGTGTGCAGTCAATGACTGACTTTCCAAAGAACATGGTGGAAGAAATATCTCTTTATATTGTACCATTCGCGTTGAAAATTGATTTATTGAGTATCAAGTTAAACGCATTGAATTTGTTTGCAAAGATCAGTTAAATTCAAATTAGATTGACAGTTATCACATCCTGTTGGTAAACACTTCAATATTGCTTTTTTTATACAAAAATTTATAGAGAACATGATTTGAACTAAGTATGTTTCAAAATTCAATTACACATATAATGTAGTTTACTTACAACAGGATCGTACAAGGATGTTTACGATCGGCTCCTGAGTAGGTACTAATTATCGCATGCAGCATCACAACATCCTGGTTTCCAAGCATCGAACACATGCGAACTGTTTAGTTCTCGGTTCTCGCACGGTATCGTTACAGAATCATAGCGCTGGTATTATGTCGGATGCTGTAAAAAAATGATACCGGTATTTCTATACCAATGAATCGACATTATCACTACGATCAGTGCAAGAACTAACCATTGCACTTATTTTGACTCGACGCGACGTTACGACCAACACAAGCCTTGATTTGTGATATGAGCGAATGCCCCAAAACCTATAATTATAGACAAAATAGTTTCAATTTGATTTTCAATTATTTATTCGTAAATCGTCACCAATTAATGTTCATTAAGTGTCAATTTTCATGTTTTGGAATCAAGCGGCCTCATGAAACCAGTATCAAAGTCACAAGCGTAGCGGTAAGCTCGCTACCAGAATACTTGAGAACAAGTATCAATTGACATCGATGGCAACAGTGTCGGGTCTGCTCGACCAATCAGACCCCAGCAATATTGTTGCTAAAGTGCATCAAGGGAATTGATGAGCCTCATTTGATGGGACAGCTCAAGCGGCCACAAAAGCCTTATCGGTAACAACCGTGAAAGTTTAAACGCTTGTGACCCGGAGATACAATATCCCACTGTGAACTGCGCTGTGAAAGTTTGTGACACAGACTAATCGCTATGAAATAAACCGAGTATCTACCTACCATTTCGTGCATTTTTGGCACGGTGCATGTACCTAAAGTTTTTCTACAATAATGCCAGATTAAACGAGGATTTATTTAATGTTTTATTCATTTGAGTGGTAAAACATTGAAATAAAACTAGTTGGTGTGCACGCTCGATGTGATGAGGCGGGTAGAGTACCAGGCGGTCATGATCAACAAGGAGGTATCAAGTTTGGCAATGTCGCTGTGCCAGTGTGGCAACAGCGCGCTGGGTTACGTAACCTGCGGGACGCGGGAGGTGTGAGGCAGGTTGATGACCTGTATGGTCCGTCGGTGCCAATTCGCCCATCGCATCACATCACGAAATCTCCATTGCACAAACTCGGTACAACTCTGAATTTGCGAGCAAAAAGCGGTACCACGTATACTGGGCTTGCAAATAATATGTCAAGGTAGGTATGCACTTGCAAACATTCGCATCATTCGGTAAGTGAGCGTCCACAAGAATTTACAAGAAACGCTTCGACAAAATTTAATCAATTGTGAGTAATTATACCCAGAATACATACCTGTATGAAGCAACATAATAATATGATTACTATACCTACGTAATCTATGAAAGGTATACTTACTTTGTTAGGTATACCAAGTTGTCAAAACAAAAGTACCAACAAAGTAATACAATATCGTTGTTTATCAGAATGATTAGCGATACCTGGCAAGGACCCCGCAATGCCAGTTCCAATTAAAGGAGCTAACAATCAGGAAACGTGCCGCAATATAAAATTAATATAGTTCCACTTTGTGCCACGTCCGGGAGAGACCGTCCTCGCCGTTTTTCCTCTTAAATGTAATCTGATGCGCACCACAGACAATCATGTGAAAAAGATATTGGCATTGGCACCATGTTTCATGGAATAGACGCAACATCGCCAGAATGAAGAAAAAACTATTCCCTTTACTCGGATCGAGTCCAACCTTGTGATCCATTCAAATGGTGCTTTGCGCTTTAGTACAACCGCGCACCATAGTCTCGCGGCTCTCCAAACTACGACATAACTCGAGGCATTAATCAAAGAAAATTGCCACGGATTTTCACTGACTCTTGTATCGCCAGCGGATACGCAATTACAAAACAAAGCTCCGAGATTTACATACAACCCCCAATTTGAGTTGGCAGCCTTGGCAGTCTCCCGGGGCGTACGGTCGGGTCGACATATCAAAAAGGAGATTGTGTACTGGTGGCCCGGTTCTCATTACTGGCAAAAAGTTGTCATGTCGAACGACTCGGCTCGGCAACCATCACCATCATGCCAAATTTGGCACAGCACGACTTGGCAACGCCCGGCCCGGTTTCTTAGCTGCAAGTAGCCAGTTAGCCACTTCGCTCCACGTAAACAAACACTATTGCGTCACACGCCGCCACACACGAAATTGCGCCTAAACCATCGCGGTACACAGTCGAAAACGCATTATTGGCGAGATCGCCTTGATTAAATTGTTATTCGCGAGTTTGATAGAAAAATTGTTTGGATCTAGATTCAGTTATTACGTCGTAGCAGCTATTTCGGATACGTTTGTTAAATTAACGAGGCTATTTCGTTTTGCACGAGCGGTTAGTGGCACGATTGGCCCCACTGGATCAGTGACCCTGTTTTGTGACTGATTTGTTAGTAGAAAAAGGACCTAATGCAAGAACATTTTCCAATTTGGACCGGTTCGTAATCAAGCGCAATTCGTGGGTGGTTGGTTATGAGTGACCTCGGGTGTTATTTCGTAGGCGCAAAATTCGCAAAAAACCCTCCCGTATTCCTGAAGGCACGTTGTCTCGTCTCGCCCCCCGAACACGCTGGGGCGTCACGAGGCCCCCACTCACGCCCGCGTGCCACCGCCATGCGCCAGCCGCACAGGCTCAGACTTAATATGCAAACAAATTATATTACACCTACATTTTGGACTATTTTTCGTTAAACACAGTCTGCTGCATTGTGAAGATATTCCAAGGTCAGGAGCGGTGTTTTGATCTACGCGCTGCAAAACAACTCTTTGAATCCATACACATCCGACTGATTCTACTTTGAACAAGGCATGGAGAATGAATACTAGTGTTTGAATATAACGAAAGGCTACATTTGTTGCCTAAAACATTCCACGTTAGTAATACATATTGCAATCTGTTCAAAGGCAGGCGAGAACGTGACGCCAATGACCTGAACAATCCGTTTGCCTTGTGCAACAAATTGAAAACCAATCTACGCAGTTTTTTCTTGATCTGACGCTTGGCTTATTTAAAAGGAAACCTGACCTTAAAGTGGCTCTAGAGCACTGTGAGCCGTTTTAATGCAATATGCTAAGAAATATAGTAGAAGACTTTCCAAATGACTATGTAACCTTATTAACTATGTCACCTACCAGTAATTCAAAATGTATAGCGTCGCACTCATGCTTAGACGCAGCAGTTCTCAAACGTGCCCTATCTTCATCAAGATCTCTGAAGTAGCACCAATCCCCCTTAAAATTAAACATATACCAGCCGACGCGACCGGTCTTTACTTTGGTAATTTTCTTCTTCGGAAAACGTCTTTTATTACGTAAGCAGGTACTATATTGAAAAACTATTCTGTACGTACGTATTGCGGCATTAGTTGCGTTCTCATTTTTACCATTTCAAAGTACCAAACTAGACCGATTCTGATACAGCCGGCGGCTGAAGCCGCACCGTAAGCCGATATCCGGAAGTTAAAACACACAATAAAGGACTGCAATCCAATTTCGGTTCAACCGTGAACCGCGCCGAGGCGGCGAGCGCAAGGCGATACTTTCAAAACTGGCCCAGATGTTGGATAACGGTAAAGAGACCATCTCGCGACAGATGCCGCACTGCATATTGTCAGACTTGCTATTATTCGCGGGGAACATGCGTTCTTAACGAGATTTAGGTGAATTGGATGTGCAGCGGAATTTATATCGCCACGGAAACCATATGGCGTCCGCGCCCGTTCAAGGAAGTTGTTATTTTTAATATTATTATAATGTAGGGCGATCCCCAGTGGGGGAACTTTATCTTCATCTTCCCTTTTATGGGCACTTGGATTCTTGAAACATATTGTGGCTGCAATCCCAAAAGTGGGCCTTAAAATACTTCACGTTCTCACGTTAATGGACTTATCGGCTCAAGTGTCCGCTTTCTCTTTAGAAAGACATTCGATATTTTCATATGGAACGGTGAAATAATACACCTTTTTATCCTTTTAGCTTGGTCAATCTGCTACTTCTATATAGATGAGGGTAGTAAATCGATATTTTACAAGGTCCGCTGCCAGCACTAGCCCTGACGTCGAAGGCTGCACCGGATTAATATCTACGTCAAATAAACCTTTGCACTCATGCTATGGACTCCAATTATTCTTCACTCACAATACGTTCCGCTCCAGGGAAATCATTACGCCACGTCTCCAGCCCGAATGAGACGTTGTGCGAAGGCAACAAATCAAATTTCCTTCTGGTAACATGTTTGCCGTGCAAATATTTGCCGAGTCCGGTTTGAATCCCATTTCAGTGGAAGCACTGAAGGCATTTACATGAAAATACATGTCGCTTCGAACCACACCCCATTTATAAAGCGAGACGTGATTACATATTCATCAGGCCGTATGGCGAAGCTCGTCATGCCGTTGTGTGAAATTAAGCTGAATTGCGACTACACGGCCTATAATCAGTCCATTCGTCTCTTTTCGTTCATGGTAGATACCAATTAATAAATCCATAACTATTTTGCATGACGATTACTTAGTCTTCATTTCCCTTTTATTATTGAAGGTCAAGCAAGATTAATTTTGGGACCCTGCGACGTCTTAGTTGTTAATTCGATATTAAGTCATTATTAGGGGGTATCCGGCGTGGCTTTGCTATTTAGCTAAAGATGTATAATCTTCTCACTGCCTGTTTAAATATATATATATATGTATATATACATATAATATATATTATGCATTTCAAACATTTAAGCATGTTATTAGACTAAAATAAGTCAATATGAATATAAATTAATATTTTGCGATATCAATGTCAAATATTTTTTGTGGTGTTTGTATATCTAATAAAATGTGAATAATAAACTTGGTCGCCGCATTGTCGATAAAACTGGTTATTTATCATTTTATCAACATTAGTAGAGGTAGAGGTTACAGAGTTGTTATACTTACCTACATTAAATCTCGTAGGTAGGTATATAAAAATATATTTGTAAAACATAATAACATACTTAGTAATGGAATATTAAGTGTTGTTGTCGAAACATACCGGTAGTATTGTGGACGATGTTCATTCGATAACACGCATAATAATGCCTTACATGCTATTTTCCTCAATAAGCTAAATTAACAAACAAAGCATAGAAAGTGCTAATTCTTTGTTTTCCATCACCTCACCCGTTTGTTATAAATGTGATGTTCACACATTTTCACCTAGAGACAAAGGAATTGGAAACTACATTAATTGCGCGCTTTTAGATTTAGATGTTTGTGAAACATTAAGATGTATATATAATATGTATTAATAATACAACCATGATGGTATAATTATTGCGTAACCACGAAAAAGCAATGCTAGAATTATAATAAAGTAGATATTATATATTACATTTAAAAAAAAACTGTTCGTACAGATACGATGTATAAAAATGTATGTCGACTAACCTTGTAGCCGCTGTGGTCTGATTGCGCGTGCTGTTGTTCAGCTAGCAGCTGCGCGTGCGCTGGACTCACAATGCGGCGCTTCTTGGCTGGCTGGCGCGCCGGCGATGCAGCCGACTGGTACTCGGGCTGAGTGTTCTGTGGCTGACTGCTGCGATATTGCGCCGACGGCTCCGTGTACATGACATGCATTCCCTGTGGACAAGGACGGAGAAGTGTTTTGAGCCATTTAACATCGGGTGGGACCGTGGAACTCTAAGCCTAGTACATCATGAAGAAATATAGATCCTCAGATTGAAAGAGCGTTGTGTTGATGTTGAAATGTACCTATAGTTGAAGCGGATTTGTGGAACAGGTCTGTGTACCATCACAGATAATAAATATTACTTTAGCTACCTTGTATTATGATATCACACCAAGCTGCTGAGAAGTAAAGTAACAGGTATTTAACAAAAAAAATCTGGATGTATGGTCTTCATAAAAAAATGTGCGAGTCAAAAGCGCTGTGTTCTTACAACGAGATCATCAGTTGTTACAATTCGTTTCTATTTGAAATTATGGGGGCTTGTGCGTTTTGACAGCTGCGGGTCAATTGTTAGATTGAAACCAACGATATTGAAATTGATTGCAACAATATCACCAATTTCTATGAGTACAATAACTTGTAACAAAGATATGAAACGCTCTCACATAAACTAACAACACGTCTAGATCTAGACGCACAAAGGACATTTTAATAGAAGGGCGTTCTTAATTCGACTTTTGTTTTTTTAGCATGTGCCTTCATGAAAGCCGCCGCATGTATTTCAAAGGCTATACCATTAAATCCGAAGACACCGCGACCAAAATTAAATTACCCGTCGGCGCTTTCAAAATCCGCCTAGCTCATATTTTCCTTATTTTACGGCGACATAATTCCGCAGAGAGTGTCGTAAAAATCGTGTTTTCATTTGCTAAGAGCGGCCATTACCGTAAGACATCTTTACGTTCCGTGAATTAGACTTCCATAATACCTGGGCTCAGCCAGACTGAGCCGAGACGGTAATATCTAAATAAAATGGGAGAGAAATAATTGGTATATTCCCAACTTCCCCCTTAACCTCCCTTCCCTATCAAGAGGGCAGTTGGGAATTAAAATTCTCATCTGCCCCCTTGGCGCGAGTAAGGGGGCCGATGGGAATTTTATGACTGGCCGATAACCAGTCACTACAACTTATACCGTCTTACCACAAAAGTTTAAGCCTATATAAAATATACCTATTAAACTTCATTCCAGAAATCGACGTCTAATCCTCGCTTTTTCCAACTCAATAACAAATTCACAAGAAAAATAATTGAGTAATTAAATAATTAAGTAAAATGCCAGAATTGAGTAAGACAACGCGAGTGATAGACGTCGAATTTGTGCAACGAAATTTAGAAACATCTGTTTAACTCTGGCTCAAACTTTTGTGATAAGATGGATATAGATCTAGGTATATTTTATACCAATTCGATCCTTCACGTTACACAGACTGAAAGGCCAAAGTAATACGAGCGGAGCAAAACAATCTAGGCTTACATTGAAACCCGATTCACCTTGAGTCGAGACGGTAGAGCCACCCCAGCCGAACTCTAAATCCGCTTATAATATGATAAAATAGCGCGACAAACGCTTGCAAGGATTCCTTCGGTTACCTATCTACCTCATTTGTTAACTTAGCAGTAGAACAGGGCTCATAAAAATGTATTAATGTTTTCGGTTATTCGATAGTGAAGGACGGCTATTAATTCACCAAGGTTACGGGAGAAATAATGAGGTGAGCGGAGACGATGCCAAATGTACCGTGCTCGTTGTTTTTTAGGGTTCCGCGCCCAAAGGGTAAAACAAGACCCTATTACTAAGGCTCTGCTGTCTGACTCTGTCCGTCTGCCACCAGGCTGTATCTCATCAATCGTAACAGGTATGACAGTTGATATTCTCACACTTCATGATGTATTTCTGTTGCAAAAGTAATTTTTTTGCCGTTTTTATAGATAATGGTACGGAACCCTACGTGCGCGAGTCCGACTCGCACTTGACCGGTTTTTTCTTATTTTTGGCTTGCTTACGACATTGTTACGACTTATTGTTCTTAAGCTAATGTTTAAGCGAAAGAATTCAATATCAAAAAGGAAACCTAGATTTAACGAAACGCCTTAATTAGATGATATTATATTATATCGTTATAGACTCACCTCTACCCACGATTTGGAATACCGTGGGATTTGAATCACAACAACTCCCAGGTAAATATTTAGTTGGCCGTATCACGCAAACAAGGGATAAAAATAAGTAACCAATGGCCTTTATAAATAATGTTTGTTGAAATACCAACGAACGAGACATGCAAGATTAATTCGTCATACCTACCTCGGTGAAATGGGTACAGAGTACGTAGCTTACATTATAAGTTTCGCTGGGTAAGCTTGCATGATGTTGCGTAATATGTGGAGCTTAGAAAGTTTTGTTAGGATCTTATTACCACTTTATTTAAAGTAATGTAGCTTGATATGTCGTCATATAGGTGAAATTTGGTTAGTTTGCCTTTATAAATGTACGAGTAGCCTATACGTGCATTATATTGTTGAGATTAAGGTAACGTGGTTAAACTTGTAACTGGAAAAGTGAAGGTACTGTAGTACTTACGAGTAGCTATAGCTGCGTCCCATTCTATATACCACATAAATCAAAACCAAATGAAGTCCCCCATAAGCACGATGCCGCCTGATCAAATAAAAAGCGAATTAATAAAATTTTTGTAGCTAAATACATCGGAGAGAAACTTAAAAGAGCCCATAAGTAGATCAAAATATTTTCTTTTTCTTTATTCGCAAAGGAGTTTCCATGAAGCCAAAATACGGGTACATTTTCCCTTCAGGGAACGCAATAACTGGAAAGTTAATTCATCTGAACAGAAAAACATTTCCACGAAGGGCTGGAACCAGTAAGTATTCGTATATAAATAATGAAGATTCTCTTATTTTATGGCAAGATTAGATGAAGTAGGAAGTTTACTGCAAATGTCCAATGTCCATCGGGAGCGATAAGAAAGCTAAGATTGATTTCCTGCATGTGAACTTCATTGCTGCCGAAAATTTTGGCCGGTTTTGTGGGGTCGGATACAACGAAAAAGCCAAATTAAATGTTACTCTGATACTAGTGGACTAAGGGCTTATTAAGCGGTGACAGCCTAGGGGCGAACGTCCGCCATCCAAAGCGGAGGTGGCGAGTTCAAATCCCAGTGCGGGCACGTACCAATGTGTTTCTTGTTAAAACATAAGTACGTAGGTAATTAAATATCACTCGCTCGCTTCTCGGTGAAGGAAAACATCGTGAGGAAACCAACATGCCCGAGAATCATTTCGGAGGCATGTTATCCACCAACCCGGACTAGGCCCCCGTGGTGGATTATGGCTTAATCCTCCTCACTAAAGTGAGGGGTGGCCTTTGCCCAGCAGTGGGACAGTTACAGGCTGAATTATTATATTTTATTATTAAGGGCTTGTACCCAATAGGAAGTTATCATCAAACTGGTGGCAGTTTCCCCAACTGAACGGAAATGTTGGTTAATTAAGCTGTAACTACGAAGCTTGAATATATAACGTTATCTGTGATATATCGAGGGAAACGTTGTTTATCGAGGGCAAAATGTGGTGTATCGAGTAGAGGCGAAAATATCAAGTAACGGTAAATTAATTTGCGGGTAAACATTATTAGAGTTCTAGTAGGTATTATTGGTAGGTATGTAGATGTTTCGCAATCTGGCAGAAGTTTATATAATATGTATTGTATGGGAGCAGTAGGCATGTTTGTGTATTAATTAATATGTTACCATCCAATCCAATTACAAAAAACATTACCCTCCTTCGGCAGTCGGGGAAAAATGGCAAGTTTGAAGTGTTTTGGACCGATCGACAAGCATATATGCTGTTCTATTATTTTTAGAGTTTGTCTTTTTTGACTCCATGCCTTCCTTCCTTGGATTTAACAAGCTTTTATAACAAATATAGGTTAATGAAAAATAAATACTAAGAATACTCATTCCTTTTTAAAAGCTACTGCGTGATGGGCAAAAATAATGGTGCGAAAGGCGCGCCGCAAAGCCTTTTCCTTGAAGGGTCAAAATTACCATATTAACGACTTTTTGGTGAAAGGCTGTAACTTAATCATTTCTGTAACGAACTTTGTGTCTGATAGCGAGGTACCTAGAGAAAGACAATTCTGTAATAAACAGTAATTATACGTTACAACTACATGTACATCTAGTATTTTAATAAGGCTTCTAAAATATTTTATTGGCGCAATAGTCAACATACAACACGTGAGACCACCAAGAGAGAACCTTTTGGACACATAACTTTCTCTAGAATTGGATACAATATACTTTGAAGACATTTAATAGATGAGATACTATAAATCCTTCAAGACAGCGGAAGTGAGAACCAGCTAGTATCCTATAATCCTATTGTGGTCAGAGAACAATAGATGAGTTGCCGACGATACCTAGACTTATCGACTACCGTCCACTTTCTAAACAGCACGCGTGGGGGCGGCGAGCGATCAAATTTATTATGTGTCTACTGTCGGTTTGGAACTCGGGTTAATTATCTCCAAATCCAAACCAAACCCAAAGTTTGCAAAAGTGGTATCATCATCATCAGCGTCATGACGTTCACTGCTGAACATAGGCCTCCCCTTAGACCGCCACACCGAACGACAATTTGCCACTTGCATCCACCGGTTGCCTGCGAATCTTTTGATGTCGTCGGCCCATCTGCGTCCATCCTACCAAAAAGTGGTGCTGCACAGCAAATGTCGTGGCTGATCGTTGCTTGGCATAAGAAATAAGGGCCTGAAGAACATGATGAAGATGAAAGATGCGGAGAAGATCTTTTCTACACACACACACCGACATACGGTACACAGCCTCTGGTCACAACACACGGGCACAAACCTAAAAAAAGGCATCACGACATGTTCTCTCCAAAACCTATTCAAACATCCAAAAAAGCCTCGTACATAATGGCGGTGCACACAAAAAATAAATACTTATACAGCACAGCAATCGCCGCACACATCAGCGGCTTTATGTGCAAAACGTGACATAGCGGAGTGATACAGCTGACATGAAGAATAATAGTATGACATTAATTAACAACATTGACTACAATGGTTTGTGCCGCCGGTGCTTTCTCGGCTTTAGCAAGCGTCGGGAACATTGGGCACTCGAAAAGGAATGCTGGTGTCGTCGGCTAACTACAGCTTTCGTTTCGTCAATAGTGTTACCTATAGACGAGGCTGGTCAAAGCAGTTAGTTTCTATTGTGTACGTTTAGGCACACTCAATTTGAATGACTTAAAAGCCGAATATAGAATTAGTTGTTCTCCTAAATTACACCGTAATGAAGAGTGTTACTCAGGATAATGGCAATTTAACTGTTGAGCGTTTTGCTAGTGGCTACGGCCAAAGTGGCTAATACACTTTTGTATTTCGTGGTAGGTACATACATATTATACATATTAACCAAACCAAACCATTGAATTTGCAGAAGTATTTCAACCGCCTTATTTTGCTTGACACTGTAAGGAATACATAAATAAAAACCCAGGAATTTTCCGCGAACGCTTATTACCCACGGAGGTACCTAAATAATTTTAGAATAGCCAAGGTTTTTTCGTCTAGTTATAGATAGGTATTTACATTTTGCGTTCGTTCCGGTGACCGTCGCGTCAGCCCGGGCTCGAGGTAGAAAAATATCGAAAATAAAATCTTAAATGCATTCTCGACCATGTCTGTCAACTGTGAAGAAAACCTACTGGGTAGGTACGTAGTTAGGTTATAATACTTAGGTAGGTATGTATACATGTCACGACGAAATGCGATTATTTGTTACATTTTCACGGCCAAACCGCTGATCCAATTTCGATAAATTTTGGCATAGAGATAGATTGAACGTTGGAGAAGTACGTAAAATACTTTTTATCGCGTTAACCTTAGTAGGTACTCCACGCGGACGGATTCGCAGGCAAAGGTTAGTCATAAATAAACTTAATATCCAATATCTTTACATAAGCCTGTGTTGTGTTACATGTTACTGTTACTGATATAAGTTTCAATCCCAAATAAGTTAAAAACTTCGCAAAGACGCCCACCAGAACAGGGGAACTCCGAAGGGAAGGCGGTCCTACATTTACACATACTATTTGAATATAGATAATTATATATTATATGAAAATTTCGGGAATACATTTTGAAAGATGACACATTATGTAATCGATAAAGGCGGTCGAAGCTCTTTGAAAGGTATAGGCGTAGCGTCCGAGGTCCTGTCCTCTCTTGAGAGGTCTTTGTCCAGGTGATACACCAAAATAACCGGGGAATTTTGGTGAAGCATAACAGCGTGAGGATACCCAGATAACGGTTGTAGATTCACCTATCCGGATCGGGCTCCCGTGGTTTAATATAGCCTAATCCTCCTCACGAAAGTTAAGGCATATCCGTGATCAGCAATTATCACAAACAATTTTCTGTGAAATTAACGAGTTGAGGCTATAATTTTTTTATCTTTACGGTGTGCCAAGCTGCATTTGAATTACCAACTACTTAATCCAGTTTGGAGTTAATTCGAATAATGAACTCTATTAGATGGCAATACGAACGTTAACCAACACAGAGCACGTTGTAGAACAACATGTTGGCCGCTAGACCCAAGCTTCGTTATCGGCTCCACGCAGCCGGAAAATGCGGGAAAATACCGCTCCATGCGTCAAGTGAGGTCTAAGCTTGAACAAACCCGTTGAAAATGGCGCTAAAACAATGGAACCTGTCCCAGTTGTCTGAGTGCAACCTCTTCGACTCTAAAACGATATATCTACCTAGATGAGAATAGAAAACCACACAGCGAGGGCATGCGTGAGCGCGGCGACACAATGAATTGTCGGTTGCTGTTATGTGTTTCGGTTTTCGTGCAATCGACAATAGGTAGGCTAACGGTGCTTTCAACATTTCACAAGCTGTAAATGGCGAGTGGTAGACTGAAGACTTGAGTGTTATAAAACGTTACATAAAATGTATCTCTATGCAAGTAAAACTGCCGACCCAGCACGGCGCCTGAGCAGAAAGATTGGGCTAGCTATAGGTTAATGGCATAATCTGCATGTTACAACCTAAATTCATACATCGAAACAATCAAGCTTACTCCATCTCACTCTAGCACCCAGTGTCTGTAATATTTGTATGAGATATGGTAACAGCTTTTGCATAAATTAACATTATGGCTAATTAATAATAATAATATCACACTAAATAAGTGTGTACTTACATAATTTTACATTATTATGTTTCATACATAACCATACCTACTTATTTGGTTGACGGAAATATTAATTAATAATTATATACATCTCAACAATGTTAAAAAGACTTGTCATTGCCGTAATTAATATGTAAATAAGTTATCAAGAACTTTATTTAGCAGGAGTTCAAGGAACAGTGTAATATCAACCTATTGAATAAAATTATCAGCAGTGGAAAATTTCAATACATTTTTGTATACAAGTAGGAAATATCTTTGATTCCCTGATCTTGTTAATCTTGATTATTGCCAAATCAACCTTTTTATGATCCAACTGTTGATATAACCAGGCAGTTTCAATTTGTTGTAAGTAAAAGGTGTTGCGATATTGTGAAAGGTGTTTCACGGCAATTTATAAAACTGTTCAACTATATTCGTTGTAAGGTATGCAAGGTTTTGTCATGTCTGTGGTGTGTAAATTTAAATAGGTAGGTATGTTTCCTACACTTACATTAGGTACATATAATTATTATCATACTAATTACATCTACATTACACTTTTTGCGTTAGTTATATCACTGCTCCACTGAAACATGTGACATGTACCTACTCATCTATAGGTACTCCAGTCATACATCCACATAAATATTTACATTAGACACGAAAATAAACAATGTGCAAAACTATTTCACACAACAAAAATTCTGTGGCCTCACAATCTTATTGCAGAAACTAAGCAATAAGATGCGAGTGGTGTAATATAAGATTCCATTAGGAGAATCTAAATTGGAATCTTCTAAAAATAAGCGGTAAGTGTACCTATCATGTGTGTTTACCTTCAGACGACACACGAAATCTCTCGACAGCGGCACTAACACCAGGTTAAAATTATACCAACGCAACGCGCCAGCCGCCCGCATGCGTTCACCAACTTTATCACCATTCCGAATGGAAAATAAAAAGGTTATTAGAAACTTACACGTAGGCTGGCGCGTTTCATACTGCTCGTGTAGAAAGCAATCAACCGAACATAGGCGGGAATGGGCAATTTTCCACTTGCTATTTCTAACATTACAACTGAAAAGGGTGAAATGATAAATGTATTACCTTTTGGAGTCAATATTCTGACCGTATGACTCCACTACCATGCTGAAGAAGCACACGAAAGCGGACAAAGGGTCCTTCAAAACACAGCCATTTTGAAACCGTTCTAAGAAAATGTTACGTGTACTCTGCGTACAGTGTTTTTTACACCGAATAGAAGTAAACACGGTTAACCGTTCGCACTCATTTTGTTTTTTTAGCACAGTTAAAACTAACACTAAACATTTCACACACTTTTTGTCCGATTTCACTTCATACTTTCGCACACACCCGTTTACGTCGCACAAAGTCCCCGACGGACGGAAGCGAGCGACGAACTCAACTCACGCGAATTGAGCAACGAATCGGCCGCTTGCGAAAGCAACTGTGTGTGTTACTAGAAATTAATGAAAAAACTACCAATGTTATAACATTGGTAGTTTTTTTATTGTCTTCACGACTTGTCGCTCTTGTCTTCACGTCTTCATCTGCGTTTCAATTGAACGCAACACACTTGCCGACTACAGCAGAAACTCATTGGTGGGTGAGGCTAAAAAATCATGCTGTTTCGGTAGTAATATACTCTAGCTTAGTAACGTCATTGGCTTCTCAAAATCTCTCGAGTGACGTTAGTAAATCTTTTTATGATTTTTAGAACTACCGGTATATTATCTCGAAATGACTGGAATATATAAATCAGAATAACAATCAGTTACACCGTCGATAGCCAATAATAATAATAATTAGGTATAGCTGTACTACTATCATTAATTTTAAATAAAAGATTTCTTAAACCACTTATGTGACCACAGCTTATTAATGTGTAAAGCTTCTTTTTTTGATTTCAGTCTCGAGACTCAGGCTTCAGTGATAACTTATTTCGTTGTGTACCGCGTTACGGTGCCGTCGCCAGTCTGTTTGGCTTCCCTTTCTCGCACGCAGACGGTACCTATCGGTTATCACTTTTGTCGGGCGTCCCGAGACACACACGTTTTTACATAGGTATTACTATAATTTCTTAATATTATTACAGTATCCAAGAATCCGTTTTTCTGTTTCACGAATATTTTGGTAGTTTGGACCTCTTTTTATCCTACCCAAATCGTAACATTTTTTTTCGATAACAACATTTTTGTCACTTCTGTCCATAGACAATCTTAGGTTACAAACGCAATTTTTATCGAAATGACAAATAAAAACAATATTTATTCACTCTAATAACAAATATTATAATTATGTGGAAAATAACTGAGAGTTGTAACTTAAGAAATTGTATGCTGATCCATGAATCCATGGCCCCGCAGCAGAACCTAGCAGTATAGTGAAGTAAAAAAAAGATAACACTTGTTTATGGTTGTGTATGTGCTGACTGCTGAAGTGCTGTGCGCGCGTTATTCAATTTTGTTGCCTAGCAACGTTCTGTACCTATAATTTTAAAAGCAAAGCAACCAAGCAGGTAGTATTTGACCGATTTTGATTGCAGCCTCATGCCTCAAGGCCTGTATAATATTACCAAAATGCACGCATAAGTGAACTAAAATCGACATCATTAGTTTGAATTATTTCGTTCAAATACATACAATGTTGGTTTGTAAATATAATTATAATATGAAAATATTGTTGTGAAGTGAAATATTTAAATCGAGCGGGATGTTGGGAATAAAAATCATTTATATTTTATTGCTTGCATTATTCATCAGTTTCATAAATGCGGACGATTACGAAAATGACGATAGACGTAAGTTTTAAAACACAACAGCACATTTTGCACGCTCACGAATATTTTTAAGTTACTACCTAGCTAATAAATATGTGTTTATGTAGGTATGTAGCACTTTGTTTTTTAAGCACTGGCCAGTGACACATAACTACCTACTTTTTATGTTTAAAATTCGATTTTTTTATTTTACCATTTCAGTAATTTTCACATCAGCCTTCGATGCATAAATTATAACTGTACAGTGAAATGTAAAATTAAGGTAAAAGGTAAAAACATCTTAGTACTACCTATATTGTTTGTAAGTACAGGTATTTAAATGCTGTATCTGATTCTTCTTAGTCCAAATTCTTAGGCTCTAGGCACAGATCAGTGGCTCTACGTAGGTAAAATTTAAGATCAATGCACCAAATCTTCCAGTTTGATACCTATAATATTATAATCTAATTATGCCTATCATCTACCTAACTATAATAATATAGTTCAAACTGTTGACCCATTGCTATACAAACCAGCTCACTTTATGTCGGCGGTTCTCTTGAATATAATAAGTAGGTGCGTTTTTAGAATTTTGGAGCAAACATCCTGCCTGACCAGATTTCATGTCGGCATAATAAAAACTCACAAAAAGGCATATAATAGCACTGTAATGGCGGTGGTTTTACGCGGGCATGCGTGTGCGCATCTTTTGTTCACAACGGATGTGGAAGTAGGTTCTCACAGGATACAATGACTTTATGCCACTTTGTCACAAACCTTTTTGTAAGGCAATAGAGTTTGAAATGGAACAGATAGTCTCATGTTTATGGTTGGTATAGAGTAGCCAAGCGTGAAGAGATGACCCCTGGTTTGATTGATTATGATAATTGACTTTGTTACTAGCCGCTACCAGCGTTTGTTAGCGTTGTTCATCCAAGCTTATTCAAAGTGATGAGGCTGTGAGCGCCTACGTACAGTCCTTCAAAAGCATCTGTCATAATGCCTAATACATAATGACTGTTAATGACATTGCACACAATTTTCTATTTTACATATCAAATAAAATATTTTGCATGTAAATGGAGTTAAAAATTAGGGTAGGGGCCTGTCTACCTATTTATAGGTAGGTACTGTCGATATTTATGAGGTCAGCTGTTGTATCTAAAAACAGAGCGAATCACACCTGAAAGAAAGAATACCTACCTACGTACCAAGTTGGAAACACAGTATAAAGGGCCCCCTCCTATTTTATTGACATAATGGCGAATAGCTCTACTTAGTCATAAGTAGACAGATATTTTGTCGAATCCTTCCGTGACCAAAACGATAAAGTCAGTCAGTACCAAGCAGCACCCTTCCTCGACCCGCCGATTCCACCATTCCCCTGACGCTCGTCATATTTTTGCATAGCATCAAACAGGCAATGGATAAGTCTGATAGTAGATCTGACCAGAACTCCCTGGCATGACGGCGTCTGCGATGCGCGAGGTTGGAGATTCCAGTCTCACTTTCCCCACACATGGTAAAGATTTATATGAACCACGCATATTTGCTTTCAGTCCTGTGGTTGTGGGACCCTGGTCGTAGTTCCTCGAGATGCAATGCAACCTTAAAGTTAGCGGTCATAATCTGTTCATTGTGATCGCGATGCGTCGTTATCGGCGTCAATACCGGCGTCGTTATAGGCGTCAGCGTTGGTATAGGTGTTGGAGTTGACGTCGACGTCAAAAAAAAGACCCCACCACGTCGTACCCCGCCCTAATAAAATTATCTGACATTTTAATAAACATTTCTACTTTAATATTTATGAACTGGTTATGGCTATGGTGTTCTGTAATATCCAGGAAATGCGTTTCGCGTAAACCGGCGCATGGTACCACTTGGTGTATCCTTGATTGTGGTATAAGTCATAGCATTAGGGGCTTATAAATAATCTGCTAGTGCTACTTACCTATTTACGTAATTAGGTATATCTGAAACTTGGCATAGAAATACCTAGTAGGTAGATGAAGGTGTGAACTAAGCATGTTAGTTTTTACATAGATCGCAAAACAAACAGTCATACAGCTTTTAGATAGGTATACTGTCTTTTCAATTCTGAAAGTATGAAACGTTCACACTAGATAATTAATAACAAACTAAAAGATTGTGTCTTATGAACTCTCCCAAATAAAAAGGGAAAAATTCACTCAACCGTGTTTCTCAAAGGACATGGTAATATTTAAAAACAAAATATTGGGTGCGCTACATTTCTATAATGCCCTTTTTGTCCGCCATAATCTTGTGGCCTGCACTACAAAGCTCATCGACTGAATAACTGAAAGTTTCTAGGGGAGGCTTCCTTTTATTCAGGAGATCACGCGATGTTACCGATCGAGTAACGTTACCATCCCGTGTCTGAAATGTAGGACGAGATATAAATTTACTATCACATAAAATGTATAGGAAACGAATAAATTGCAGGCTTCTGTGCCCCTAACAAAGTCCAACAAAGTCAAAGTCTGCTGCTGAATAGCTTATTCGTGCCAGGACGTCACTCTGTATCTTTTTTGAGGTTCTAGAAATGGGCAAATCTAGATTGTCCAATTTTGTAGCTCCGATCCGGTTATTTGGGTGGCCATGGATAAGTAAAAAGACCGTCCGTAAAACCTGTGGACGGATGGTAACATGAAAACTAAAGAGCGTGTTCAATTGTCTTGAAAAAAAAAATATTGTTAGCCGCGGGCGTTGCATGGTACCTAGATAACTTAGTGGAATTTTAAAGATGGCACATATTTAGCATCTAGGTAGGTACATTTAAGGTAAGTACTACCTATTCAACTTTCAAGGAACCTAGCACGCAAAGCATGAGTTATGTTACTACTTATAAGTATAATAACGATCAATCCCACCTGTAGGTAATCATATCATAACATCTTGTAAACCGACACAGTTGTAATCAACAAAGTTATTCCATTCAGTATACATGCTGGTATCACCAGACCAGCACCAAAGGACGCCACGACTCGAAGACTTCTTCTGGACGGGCTCGGGAGACGGCCCTCCCCCGCCTGAGGTCCCGAGCCTCTCACCAGCAACACCAAGCAAGCCTGTCATCAGAACAACCACGGTGCTCGCTACTGTGTACCTGGATTCGTATCCGCCACAGGTTAATGTTAAGTATTCTAGCTGTGAAGAGATCTTTAGCTGTAAGTTGACACCTGGGGGCTTATCATGACGTCTTATTGCGATCCAAATGAGGACCTAAACAGAATTGTTGCACTTTAAATAACAGTAATACATGGCTTCCGATATCATTTAGGTAGGCGTCAATTCCTTTAGATTTCAAATCAATCTAAATTGATCGTCAAGATGTCACAACAAGACGTCATGGTACGAATAAGTAGTAAAACGATTAGGTTTAGGTTCCCAGTTGGATTGCAATAAGACGTCATGGTAAGGCCCCAGGTGAAGATGAGGGCAAACGCTGCAGAAAGAGTGAGTTCTAATCCTAAGAATACGAAATTGTTTCTTCGTATGACCTAGAGATTATTCAGGGGTTAGGATCTTAAAACCTTGTACGGAACTACAATGTGCTCGATACCCTGACACATCATGTTTTAAATCTCGGAAACGCCCGATGATTTAGCTGGAAACGGTGCCTTTCAAACAGGAACGCAATTTGCTGCATCATGGAAGATAATTTTGGTATTTTAAATGCTGCAGTCACATTTCTTAAAATCTGAAAAAACTCTTTTGACCAACTCTGTTCAGTTAAAAGTAGTTTTGACTACCTACAATACAATTACAATCCTCAGTAGACTTGAAGAAAGATAAGCGGGTGATAGTGAATGTGGAGGTGGAGGAATTGGAAGGTGGATTTGACTTTATTGCCCTTTATGCCCTTTTAACTTTATGCGCGTCTCTTGGTTGTAGAACAGTTAAGCTTTGGTAGCTACTACTATTACTATTACCAATTCCAATCTATTGAGAACTTCTCAAAGTATTAACCAACTCGGGCACAGGCGGTGACAGACAGAACCACTGGCGAATGCCTTCTTAACTGCGGGGAACCTGTTTCGCCGGACAGCTTGGAGCCCGAGATTCCAGAAGATCGCCGATACTGGCTCCTGACCATCATCCAAGGCTCCACACCGGACCTGCTCCAGTTGAGACTAGCCAGGCTTTATCAGAAGGCATTTCTGAGGTAAGACCTTACCGGTGTCTCAATAATTCGGACAGTGTTTCGTTATATACGTTTTTTCCAGACAAGCATTTAATTTTATAAAATACGTATTCAAGTTGACAGGCATGAACGACGAAAACTGGATTAGAGATTTGCAAGATTTGACCTAAACCTGTATCTTGTAGGTAATAAAATTGTTCACGTCACCTATTCTATTTATTTCAGGCAACAAGAGAAACATCTTGGCATTATCAAGTCACTAGACGCACCAACAGCACGAAAGAAACACGACGTTCACTCGTTCGTAGTCAATAAAGATAGCAATTTTAGTCCTACTAATTTAATAACCCCTAACACAAACACCGCTTACAAATATCTAGAGACTATACAAAGCTCTGTAGGAAGACCAATGGAGTCAGAAATTATGATGGAGCACGATATGCTATCAACAGCATATCCATTTCAAAATCCAAATCGAGATAAGTCGCAAGAGTTAGTAGAATTTTTCTCTATAGAGAATTTCAATGAGACAGAGCTACAGCCGAAAATAGTAGCTACCAAAGTTGTGAAAGCAGATTCATGGGTACTAGCAACTCCTACTGTAACATTGAGGAAGAGAGAAATAAGAGAGAAGTTGGAAGAAGCGGGAGAAGATCAGATCGATATTCCACTTGAAAGTGATGGGAATGAAACTCTACTGTTTAAGAGGGAGATTATAAAACCGGAGCAGCAACCGCCAGTACAAGTTCATATTCAAAATATTACCGAGGTAAGGACTATTGGTGATCGGAAAAGGCGACTACGTGATGCATTGAGAAGATCAATTAATAACTGTTCCCGTACATAGCCTACATTTCAATATGACTACGACAATGTAGGCCACGAATCCATGAGTTTCTGCTCCTGTCGCATCACATTGTCGCGTTTGTCGCTCACCAAGGACATAATTAACGTTCATTAGTTTGTCGCCTTTCTTTTCGTCATAACAGATCAATTAAAGTCCCTATTTCCTTGCAGTCATCAGAAACGGGCAGTGTACAAATAGTATACGTAGTGCTGGTAGGTGGCAGGGCAGTGCCTGCCGCAGTAGCAGCGAGAGACATGAGGCTCGTGAGGGACGCTGAAGTGGCGAAGGAGCTCGGAGCCGCGGTCACCACTAAGGCTGAACGTGAGTATGATACAAAGCACATTATTGACAGACCAAGGAGAGCTACTATGATGTGATAAGCAAAAAATAAATATCGTAAAATTATCACTTCTTCGTTTTCAAGACAGTTAAAATCTACAAGCTCGTGATGGTCTTAAAAATGTATGAGTTAGAAAAGCTACATGATCTAGTTTCTATTCACTAAGTTTTATTTTTCATTTCCTCTTTACTGTCTCCGTATCTGGGTAGCTATCCCATTACGTTCCAAATAACCATGATCGCGTGTCATATTATCTAACACAGGAACAGCTATGACACCTTCTACAGTCCTCTGTTTTTCATCAGTCCTGGTCGCCGCGATGTGCAACATCTTGTTTCATGATGATGAATCTAATAACCAACTTTCCACTACTCCCAGCAGCGTACCTAAAGGCAGCGGAGGGTTTGGAAGGCGAGGCGGAGGCTGGGGGAGTGCACGGGACCGAGCTATGGGCATTGGCTATCGGTGCCACGGCTGCTATACTGTTGCTGTTGGTATTATTAGCCTTGCTGTGTTTTGCTCACAGGTGTGTATTACAATCATCGTCATCATCTCCGCCATCTTCGTCATCTCCACGGCTAAGCTTCGCTTCGCTCCCGCCTTAGCCTTCTATCTAGACCAACCACATGAAAGTCGGGCTCCGTCTAGTGTCGGTGAAATCGACATAGCTTTGAGTATAAACCTCTGAACTGCAATAATATTGTGGAACGTGTCGGTTGGCAAATGTGTGAGGTACCTAGTGGTTAAGAAAGACGTGAGAGAATCTACGATTTCAGTGACATACCTACCAAGCTCTTAGTTTCTTACCGGACAAGTTTGATGTAACTAATATTTTTTCAGAAAAAAGACGCTAAAGTCAGCTGAGTCGTTGAGAGCATACCGGAACGAGCTCATGCGAGAGGTAGAACGGAACCAACTGAAGCAGGTTCACGAAGAAAAGGATGGAAGGGTGTGTAGCAAATAGCTAAGAATATTGTTAGTTTTATCATAAGATTTTAATTAACACACTGTGGAAGTTTGTTCAAGCTAATCTGATGACATAATAGGGTCAGAACTCAGAAGGTTGACAACGGGACCAAATATTTGCAAATACATGTGCATCCAAAGAAAAAAACTTTATTTTTGGGCAGCTGTGTGGACCTAAGTCTGTAAAGTCTATTCTCCTTTGTCATAAACAGTAGGTAAACGCATTCTCATCTTGCAGCTCATCAGCGTTGTCTCTCCGAGCAGAACACGACCTAGCAGTACTTTGTTACCAATCTACAGAGCAGCCAGTGCATCTAGGTAAATTATTTTTAAATATAGTAGGCCAGGCTTGCTTTATCAACCTTGAGAGTCAGTTCCATTCTAAACTGCCTGCTTACCACTTTCAACCACATCGTCACCAAGTGGAGTAGTGGTCAATCTTCAAAGGCTAGTCTATAATTAACAATGATAGTACTATGTTGTTTACAGCTTCTATAAACTCTACCAATCTCGACACAAACGTCATGCCATTTACTATTTACATAGCCTTCGGTTACTTTAACTTGGTTATTCCAACTTGGTACTTGGTTGGCCTTTTCAGTACCTCCACGACATCCTCAGGCGTCTCTGAAGTAGCATCAGCCTTGCGTCGACGCCCAAAGAAACCTCATGCTTTAAGGATGCCACAGAAGAAACGGGGTTAGTATATCTACAAAATATATTATGGGCATAATATACCTTTCAATCCCTAGAATTTAGCAAAGGATCTATCTGTCTTAAATTCTCTCTCGCCTTCTATTATTATTGGCTTTTAGCAGCGACGATGTTTGTTTGTTTATCGTAATAAGTTTGTACCAGCCTTTAGTCTCGAGAGTATTTTTTTATATGATTTCTTTTTCAATAGTGGGGACAACCGACAGCCTCTTAGAAGCAGCCGGCCTGGACAGCTCAGACAGTGGACAGCCTTCGGCGCCGCACACTCCGACTTCGTTCCTCTCCATGCCCTCGGTCAACTCCTTCCCAAGGTAGGGCTAAATTAGATCAAGCTTTGAGGTACGAGCTGCCTTATCTCCTACGTTACAGTCCGTTGTTCGTTGTGGTCCTGCACCTCGATGTTTTATATAAGAATTTTGAACTTGATATAACTTAGATAGACAATACAGAGATAGAGCAAAGTCAATGCAATAACCCAGCAGAGGAGACTGGAGACATTAAACGCGTCGATAATTCCTATTCCAGAGGTAACATAGTAGAGCCGCTATCTAGGATTCTGGAACCAGTCTCAGTCAGGCACCTCGACATCGACTCTCCCGGGTCCACCCCAAAGAAGCCCAGAAACCAAGAAAAGAACAAGGATCTGATCCCCCGAAGACAGATGGCTTCCCAGCTGGTGCGGCTTGGGAGTATCGACAAGGATCCCGGGGTGATAGGGCCGCTGGTGTGGGATCTGCATTGTCAGAGGATCAAAGATGGTGAGTTATCAAGCACACAATCGAAGAAAATTGAACAAAGCAACAATTGAATCAATTCGCACTAGCTAAGAGTCATCGCCAACAAATTCATATCAAAATATAATTTTGACGTACCTCGACACTTCGACCGAGCCAACCGTGGTCACGAGAAGACTGGAGAATGGGGGTATCACCGTCGGGAGCGGCAAGTGTTGTTTCCAACTACCCGCGTTTGGTCTTAAAACATTCACGACATTACACTAACAGTATCTGCAGACACGAAGATGAATCGCACCGAAAACACTTGCTAACAACCAAATTCCACCACCCTAAATCCATCTACCCTATTGGAACTCCATTACTTCTTGATTTCAATCGTTTTACAACCAATTCTTGCTGAGGATCTTTGTAAATACACCAGGAAAGTTCAGAGCATCCCTTGCCCACAGCATCAAAGCCTCCCAGCCCAGCCAAGTCCATCGCGTCCGTCCGCCAGGAGCCGGGACCCTCGCGCATGCGCCAGCGGTTCAACGAGCTGATGGATGATGCCTTCACGCTGTTCGGCAGCGCAGGATCCAGTCCTGACTCCAATACCACCTACACCGTGGAAGGGAGCAAGGAGAGCAAAGAGTCTAAGGACGAGAAGGGGAAACAGGGTAAGGAAAAGTACCTCTTAGATGGTATCATAGAGGTATTCGGTGTTGTAAGCTTAAAATGTGTTGAAAGTCTGTGACATCGTATCTCCCAAACGGAAGAACCAATTATGATTTAGTTTCTTTTTAGTTGGAAAGGTAGGCAACTTGATCGAGAATATGCTTAGTGTTTACTTTTTAGCGGCTTCCAACCGGGAGCGGAGTCATCATCAAATTCCAAATACGCGTCTCAATTCCTCGACCCGTATTCGTGGTTTCCACGATATACCGAACCTTGAATGTATGAATATACCTATAAGATCCAACAAAAAGGTAAAATCCTCCGAAGTTTTTTTAAGGACTTTGTAAGTGTACTGACGTCATCATCATCATGGTTGCAGATGCCCCCGGAAGCCAGTTGGCGCAAGCGCGTAACGACAACGTGCGACTCCCGGGGTCGCCCTACAGCGCCCTGGACACAGTCCGGGGCAGGTCCGCCGGCCCCGGACCAAGGTAATTAATTACCTCCCATTCAAATTAAATTCTAATCTTATTAATATTATAAAGGCTTTTATGTGTTTCTTTATAAGTATGTGTGTTACTTCTTCACGTTCAAATGGCTGGACCAATTTGATGAAATTTGGTAAGTATGGGGGTAGCTATAGGCTAGATTTTAAGGACATTATTACATTGTAGAAATACTAGTCTGTTCGGGTACCTAGAGTAGTAACTACAGTTAACTTTATTTTTTTGAAGATTCCGGGTATTTCTTTAGAAACACACAGATTTCCAAAATATACCTACATAAGACGAAAGCGTAAGGACCTCTTCGTATCCTTTATTCATATACCCAGCTTTATTCATATCACAATTAGTAGGTAGGTATCTATCTCTGATAATATGGCATTGGTGATATCTGCCCCGGCAAATGCCAATAATAAAGGGATTTTTTATACCTATATCTATCTGTATATGTAGGATCTTTATAAGTGCCAAGTGACCTAGTATTATATTAAGTATACCTGTCTAAAATTGAAATTGGGAATCTGACTAGATTGTTACTTTTCTAGTAGGCCTGCCAGTACGACCGCAGCGCCCACCGAAGGCTCCCGGCCGCGCACTTCCTTCACCCGCCCCGTGGCGGAGCGTAGGGCTCCGCCCCCAGCCCGGGCGTGGGGTCCCACACCACCGCAAGTAAGTACCTACACCTGGAATATACCAAAATACTTATATAGCACCTACTTAGGGAGATACTTACATGAATAAATGTAAGCAACGTAACAAAGTATAACAACTTCTATATCTAACTAGTTTAGCGGCCACTAGGGCCAATAAATACGACCTTAGTGCGTTAAAGAATAAAAGTTTAATGTCGTACGTAAGTTATACACGTTACAGTTCGAGATAACACAACAAAACTATATACAACAATTAAGATGGCGGAGTTTGCGCGTCGCGGAGGATTTCGTAGGGAAAAGTAGTACGTGTTAGCGGTGGGAGTGCTATCGGCCGACTGCTTGAGGGAGAGGCGCACGCGACGTTCGTGCGACCGAACATAGCCGAGCGTTCCCCGCATGCGCACGACGGTGCGCAGGCGATCGGTCGCCATGGTAACGGTTCCGACGTAGTGATGGGACGATATTTTAGGGATGTCCCCTACGTCCAAGTCGATTCCCGCGTTACAGTCTCCCCCTCTAGCCCTACATTGCGTCCTCGCGGTTGGGCTAGCACTCCGCTACGTACCGAGGGGGTCGACCACGTTTACGCTTTTTAATGGTAGGGAGTTCAAGGTGACCTACGAATGGAGTGAGGTTCGAAACGTGATGTTTGCCTATTCCTTCTTCGCTCTGTATACTCTCTAATCTACCAGTCGTGGGGCTCGGATGCTTAATCGGTCTCTCATCAGGGCCCTCCCCCTGCATGAGAACCGCCTCGACGCTGTCGGACGCACCATCGACGTCGGGCTCCCCCTTGACGTCGGCTACAATATCAACGACATCAGAAGCACCATCGACGACGTCGGACTCAACATCGACGTCGGGCTGCTCCTCGACGTCGGACCTACCATCGACGTCGGGCTGCTCCTCGACGTCGGACCTACCATCGGCGTCGGGCTGTTCCACGACGTCGGGCTGTTCCACGACGTCGGACTTACCATCGACGTCGGGCTGCTCCTCGACGTCGGACCTACCATCGGCGTCGGGCTGTTCCACGACGCCGGACTTACCATCGACGTCGGGCTGTTCCACGACGTCGGACTTACCATTGACGTCGGGCTGCTCCTCGACGTCGGACATACCATCGGCGTCGGGCTGTTCCACGACGCCGGACTTACCATCGACGTCGGGCTGTTCCACGACGTCGGACTTACCATTGACGTCGGGCTGCTCCTCGACGTCGGACATACCATCGGCGTCGGGCTGTTCCACGACGCCGGACTTACCATCGACGTCGGGCTGTTCCACGACGTCGGACTTACCATTGATGTCGGGCTGCTCCTCGACGTCGGACATACCATCGACGTCGGGCTGCTCCTCGACGTCGGACCTACCTTCGACGTCGGGCTCCCCCTTGACGTCGGCCACCCAATCGACGACGTCGGACCTACCATTGACGTCGGCAACTTTGGGTCGAGAACTTGGCTGAAGATAACTGATTACCGCGCTATGAAATTCTACCGTCATTTCCGTGTCTTCCTTATCGTTGCAAACACCACATTTCGACCTCACTACACCCGGTTCCCCGCAGCCGTAACACCTTAACACATTCTGCGAATTACTCGAAACCTTATTGGAGTTAGTCACCATAGGCCTACTATAACTGTTACCTCCTCCTACGTTTTCCCTGTTGTGACATTCGTCTGCGTCGTGACCGAAAATCTTACAATAACTGCATCGGGTTCGACTTGTATAACGCGGCAAATTCGGACCGGTCGTAGGGGACTTTACGTTGGTAGGGGACATTTTCGACCGCGGTTGATTCGAAATGTGATAATTTGCCTGATTAGTCGGTACCTCTTTCGCTTCCTTTATGGCATCCTCCGCGATCCGCACGCTACATAAAAGCTTATCTAAGTTATGAACACACTCTCGCGACACTCGTTTTTTAACACGTCGGTGTAATAAACCATAACAAATGTCGACTTGTGCAAGTTCTGGTAACGAGTACGGTATTTTTGCCAGAAGGGCCCTAATTCGACACAAAAACACTTCGGCGCGTTCGTCATCTTGCTGTTCTGCGGCGAAGATTTGCCGGTAAATCTTATGCGCCGGTTGAGTCACGCCGTAGATCGCGCGGAGCCGGGCGACGGCGTCTGTCCACGTCGCCACGGACGCCTTAACGCCTCGCCACCAAATCGCCGCCTCACCTTCCAGCAACATAGGTAGACCTCGGAGTGCGTGCTCGTCGCTAACGGCGGCGCACTCTTTAAATACCTCCACTGAATCCAGAAACGCCTCTAACGTCTCGCCGTCGTACGCCGACCCGTCGAACCGCGCCGTGCATTTGGAGAAATTACCACCGACGGCGGCGGTGCTGCCGGCCGTGCTCGTCGATGGTGAATGCACGGTGAGCGGGCTCGAAGTCCTGAAGTCAGCGGGGACCGGATTCAGGAGTGCACTGATGAGGTTCCTGTTCGCCTCCGCCTGCGCGCGCGTGATGGATTCCATCAGCGATGTTAAAAACTGCTCCGTCGGGATGTGAGACGCCGCCTGTGATTGCGTCGCCCTCACGCTCGCTCCGTCGATCATTGTCTCGTCGACGGCGGCAGCGCGGCTGATGTCACTGGTGCGATCTTCAACACCCGTCGGCATGTCGTCTTCCTGTTGTTGTTGTTGTTGTTGTTGTCGGTGCCGGACCGTGTCCCCTCGAGTCATCATTCTTGCGATGATGATCCGGTACCTCTTCTCGATACCTACGTACTTCTGCTAGGTATACGTGCTTACTAGCTATGCTCATTCGGTAGTGCACGTGTTCGGCCCCACGTTGGGCGCCAGTTTAGCGGCCACTAGGGCCAATAAATACGACCTTAGTGCGTTAAAGAATAAAAGTTTAATGTCGTACGTAAGTTATACACGTTACAGTTCGAGATAACACAACAAAACTATATACAACAATTAAGATGGCGGAGTTTGCGCGTCGCGGAGGATTTCGTAGGGAAAAGTAGTACGTGTTAGCGGTGGGAGTGCTATCGGCCGACTGCTTGAGGGAGAGGCGCACGCGACGTTCGTGCGACCGAACATAGCCGAGCGTTCCCCGCATGCGCACGACGGTGCGCAGGCGATCGGTCGCCATGGTAACGGTTCCGACGTAGTGATGGGACGATATTTTAGGGATGTCCCCTACGTCCAAGTCGATTCCCGCGTTACACTAGTGCTTATCTTAAAGTTAGTAATGTTCTTATTATATCCTCTTTATAGTGCTTGTAATTCAATCATATTGTATTTACTTACACTAAGCCTTCACTTACACATACCTAGACACACAATCCATGGTTTTCTTATTTCGCTAACCATCTCACAAACATACTTCCTTTATTAATAACGTGAACCATTTAACTATATACACTTACCTATTATTATTTGTAAAGCTGCGTAATCACTAAGAAACAAATATCTCGGGACGTATCGTCAGATAAGTCGCACGTCGTCTGTTGACAACACGACAAAATATTGTAAATAGTCCGCTACGCGAGACGTCTCGGTCCATTTTCATACTAGTGTATACGCCGCTTTACCCTCGTCAATTTCTCTCATCACTCCAAACCGCTTCTTTTCTTTTCTTCAAGTAACCACCAGCTAAACTAGCGTCACTGTTCCACACAGCAATGGGACGAGGAGACGATGATCATTTGACAGTCCTTAGGTGGTCCCCGCCCGACAGTGGACATGGCCTTAGTGTCGGCGGAAGGGCGGTTGTCGCCCGAGGACCCGGCTGTGCCGCTCATATCGGCTATCAAGAGCGAGATACAACGCATGAGAGAAAGTGCCCATAGGCCTGACACCTAGATTTCTGTTGAGATGGTTTCTGTCTTTTGTATGTTTTTACTTTAGGTGCCGTGGTACGGAATGTGTACCACAATGGTACCTACCAGATGTGAACGATTTTGGTGGGACTAGAATTTAAACGGGTCTGATTCGCGCACAAACTAATATCAAAATATAGAATTTTGATTCCAATTAGACCAGTTTAAATTCTAGTTGACATGTATTTAGTTCCCAAAAGTTTAAGAACTTCTATTTTGGTGGGAATTTTGTAATTTAGTTTTTGTCCCACTTGAGGAGTCACTTTATTCGAAAAGTAAGGCCTTACATTTGTTTTGTATCAATTCAGATGATTTTGTAGACAGTCCTGAGAACTATTCCTTAATTCGAGTTTCCCTTAGTTTTCAGCCAATAATTCATTTTATTTGGTTGAAAGTTGGAGAAGAATATTATGCTCAATAATCACTTTTTTTTCATTTCCGTCAATTTTGTTTCGGTCTTATTACATAATAGTCTAGTGTCATTTTGTAGAACTTAAGTAGGTATGTAATTTAAATGAAGTGCAATTATTGTGGTTAGTTAAAAATACCTTGTTGTATCACCATGTCATTAAATTCATCTTTCGTTTTCTATACATCATGAATTACCTTTTATTCGCTAACATTATGTTGATATTAATTTCACTCATATTTTACATTTTTGATAGTTTATTTATGTTCCCTTTTGGTATCTCTCAGCTGTAATTCTCGTAACTTTATCGATTATCCATTCTACATTTACTATGTCAAACTCTATCGAGTTTATGGTAGCTTCCTCCCGGAAGCCGGCCATTATAGAAAATTCATACGTTGCCTTTCAAGTTGTCGAAAAGATCGTAAGATCGAATTTGTCGGTTCCCGCTCCTGTGTGGAACAATTGTCGTTTTTCGTCCATTTTCTCGGTGCTTTCGGCACAAACTGTCGGGGGCGAAGCCCTATTTGCCGTATTCTACGTGTCTGAATAATAAGTGAGCGTCACTGTGCCTGCTCGTGACCGGTTCTTCATATTCGCCATCAAGGTAGCCAAAAGCTAAACTGAGGTAAGCGCGCAAACCAAGGTGAGGTGATTAGGTACCCATCGGCTTGCAATCCATCGCCGAGGATCAGCTGGTGAGTCGCACAGTATTATCAATCGTCACGAATAACCTCCCCCCTTTTTCATCTTGTCGTATATACAGTCCACTCCTATCGAAGTAAAATAAAGAAAACAGTAAAATACCCTAACATTTTGGCCCTACGAGCCGGATTCTTGTAGTAGTGACCTTATATTTTGTATATTTTAGTGTTTTCAAATCGATTTTGTCGAATTTTATTGCATCATTGTCTAATCTCAAAATCCGAGGGTAGATATTTTCGTAAACTTTTATCAGTGTCCAAGTAAAAGTATTGAGGATTTGAGAGGTTGGTAGTAGCGGAGCGATCCGACCAAAGATATTTGAAAGTTCTTTATGTAGTTTGATTCGTTTGGTTGGCAAGTGTCAAAGTCAACAAGTGTGAAGTTGTCGAAAGTCGAATTATTCTAGTTGTCATACTTGTCATTTATTTGTCAAAACAAGTTTGTATATGTACCGGTGTTTGTTTGTAATTTGTTGTTTTGTTGAAATAATATTCAAAACAAGCGTATTTTCGTGAAGTATTCATCGTATTTTGTTGCCTTTGTCGAAGCACGGTGTAAGATACCTAGTAGCTGCGTAGTACTGTGTAAAAATGTCGGAAAAAGAAACTGTCGATACTATTCGCGTCGCGCGTGATTATGCTCTCATGCGGATTGAATTAATTGAAACAAACGATTTGCGTGGTTACACGGAGTCAGATTTAAATGAGATTGAGTCGGGATTCCATTCCGCGCAGCGTAAACTTTTGTCGCTCAGCACTCGCCATGAAAAGGAACATGAGTTACCCGTTACAACAACATTCGAACGCAAATTTCGAGAGATTAAAAAGTGTTTTCGTGAGCAGCTAGTGCCTGTTGTACCGAAACAGGAAACATCTAGTTCAATTAATTTGCCAAGGATTGCAATTAAAGTGTTTGATGGGAACGAAACCAATTGGATATCGTTCATACAGTTATTTGACTCCCTTGTTCACAAGAGAGACATTTCGAATGTCGAAAAGCTTCACTATTTGTTGTCGAGCTTGCAAGGTAAGGCATATGATTTAATTAAAAACTTTCCCTTGACAGATGATAGTTATTTAGCGGCTTATAATACATTGAGCAAGTATTATAATAGGAAGAGGCAGATTGCTTTCACTTATTATGAGAGAATTTTGAACTGTGAACCAATCAAGTCCAAATCTAGTTCTGAATTGGAGCGCGTGTATAGAACATTTGCAGAAAACCTAACAATTCTCGAAAACTACCAGCTGCCTGATAGGAACTTCATGTTATTCCATCTGTTATGGTCGAAGGTGGATAGGCAGACACGCGAAGCATTCCAGTTGGAGTTCAATTCAGATGAGATTCCAAAGTTCGAGGAGTTGCAAGGTTTCCTGGAAAAATATTATCATGCATTAGATATGTCGAATGTAAAGTCAGCGAGTGCAGCTGTCAATAATAGGAAGGTGAAGTCATCATCTTTTGTAGTGGCATTAGCCCATTGTGTTTATTGTTCGGGACAACATAAACTTCATTTGTGTGAGAAGTTTTTGAGGTTGTCAACTCAATCACGCTTTGATGTCATAAAGGAAAAGAAACTTTGTTTGGTGTGCTTTTCAAATTCGCACTTAGTAAAAGACTGTCGTTCGAACATTAAGTGTGACAAGTGTCAATACTCACATCACAAATTATTGCATTTCGAAAGGAAGCCCGTTAATGATTCCACGAGTGAAACAACAGTGTTGACGTCGACTAATAGTGTTGACAATGTGTTGTTTGCAACTGCAAAAGTCCTAGTAAAAGATTGTGGGGGCAATTTTAAGCCAGTTAGAGTACTACTTGATTGTGCAAGTGCTAGCAATTTCATGTCGGAATCTTGTGCTAAATATCTGGGTTTGCAAATAGGACCAAGTCAAAACTCAGTGAATGGAATTGGAAATATGGTTGCAAGCACATTGGGGACGTTGTCATGCCATGTTAAATCAATATGTAGAAATTTCAGTTTAGACTTAGAAGCTTTAGTGTTGCCATCAATTTGTCCTCAACTACCTGTGCAACAGGTAGAGCCATCATCGTGGTCTCACCTTATCGGATTGACACTTGCGGATCCTGAATTTAATTTTCCAGGTCCTGTTGATATGCTTCTGAACGCAGATGTATTTTCGTCGTCATTGCTTCCTGGGTTGAAGCGGGGTAGACCAGGACAGCCCAATGCTTTGAACACCAACTTTGGTTGGGTATTGATGGGAGGTTGTGATGCCAGTTATCACACATCCAGTTCTCGCTGTCGTAACCCGCAAAATAATCTTTGCTTTTTCGTTTCCAATTTGTCGTTGGATAACTCTCTCAAGAGGTTTTGGGAGATAGAGGAAGTTGGACCTCAACCTAAAATAATGTCGAAAGAGGAACAACTTTGTGAGGAGTATTTTACTCAAAATCACTGTCGTACGGGTGAAGGAAGATTTGTTGCTCCTTTACCATTTGTCGATCCTTCGGATAAACCTAATTTTTTAAATTCTCGTGCCATAGCCGTGAAGAGATTTTCGTCAATTGAGAGGAAATTTCAATTAAACCAAGAATACAAGGAAGCATACACTTCCTTTATGAAGGACTATGAAGCCTGCCATCATATGGAAAGGGTAGAGGCCCCTGTTGTTGATAATGGTCCATTTTATTACATTCCGCATCACGGGATATTGCGTCCTGAGTCTATTAGTACTCCTCTGCGCGTGGTTTTTGACGCCGGAAGTAAAGATTCTAGATCTCGCTCTCTGAATGACACCTTGCTGCCTGGGCCAAAACTCCAAACAAATATTTTTGATTTGTTGGTCCGCTTTCGTTGGCATGCAATTGTGTTCACAGGGGATGTCAAACAAATGTATCGACAGATTTTAGTGCCGGAAGGTGATGCTGATTACCAGCGTGTCGTATGGAGGTCGTCAACTGACGAACCCCTTCGGGACTATAGGCTCCGTACTGTAACATATGGTGTGAAATCCGCACCGTACCAAGCTCTACGATCAATCGCTCAACTCGCTAGAGAAGCTCAAGCTGAATATCCTTTAGGCTCTGCGGTACTAAGTAGAGACATCTTCGTTGACGACGTTGTCAGTGGAGCAGAGTCTGTCAGTCAGGCTCTAGAATTGAGGTCACAACTTACCAATATTATGTCATCGGGTGGTTTTGAACTCAGGAAATGGACATCCAATCATAAAGACTTTTTCGTAGATCTCTCCCCTAAAGACTTGTATTCTGAAGAGTTCAAACAGTTTGAAGACACGTCTGATGTGTCATGTAAAATTTTAGGATTATTGTGGCTTTCTCGTTCGGATTGTTTTCGTTTTAAAGTTGTTATTGAGAATCGTAGGTGTACGAAGCGGACAATTTTGTCGGAGCTCTCTCGTATCTACGATCCACTCGGTTTTCTCGGACCAGCTACGTTCTATTTGAAGTACCTGGTGCAACTTCTATGGGTTTCAGGTGTGGCGTGGGATGATGACGCCCCTGAACCGATCGTTTCGGAATGGACGCGCTTTAAAGCGCAGCTTTCGTTGGTGTCGTCGATCTCCATCCCTCGTCGGATGGTAGCATCGTTTATTGGTTTGCAAGTACATGGATTTTGTGACGCCAGTGAACGCGGTTTTTGTGGCGTAATTTACGTACGCGTTGTCGATGCAGAAGGCTACTGTTCTGTAACCTTTTGTGCCGCACGTTGTCGACTTGCACCGCTTCGTAAACTTTCGATACCCAGACTGGAACTCCAGGCTGCGGTTTTGTTATCGGATCTGATGACGGCTGTTGTTGAAGCGCTCAGTCCCTTCCACACAGTCAAACATCGTTTCGCATGGTCTGACTCTACAGTCACATTGGCGTGGATCAAGTCTTGTCCATCGAAATGGAAAACTCATGTAGCAAATAGAGTCAGCCACATTCAAGAGCGAATCGCACCCGAATTTTGGAGGCATGTGAGAACCTCGGACAATCCAGCGGATTGTGGATCTCGCGGAACTCTACCTTCGGATTTGGTGGAGCAGACAGTTTGGTGGAATGGCCCAACCTGGCTCTCCAAACCTGAAGCGGAGTGGCCTGTGTCGCTTTCGTTATCAAGTGCAGATTCACATATTGCAGAGCAGGAGCAAAGGATTTTGACCCTCGTAACTTCAACTGTTGTCGATAATATATTTGATCAACTTTTGAACAAGTATTCGTCGCTTTCGAAGATCAAGCGCGTGTTAGCGTACATGTTCCGATTTCTGCACAACTCTAGACCCTGTAACCTCAATCTTAAAAATGTCGGTTCTTTGTCACTCTTTGAAAATCAAAGGTCGTTCAGATGTTTAGTAAAACATGTTCAACAGAGTGCATTTTCGAGTGAGATCGAGAAGCTTAAGGTTGGTTTGCCAAATTCTTTGCCTAAGGGTTTGAGGAAGCTCTCACCTTTCGTAGATACAGCGGGTCTTTTGAGGGTGGGCGGTCGGTTAGCCCGCTCAAACTTAAAGTTCGAAACAAAACACGTCTTGCTTTTACCTCGTGACAGTCGTCTTACCGCGTTAATTATTGAAGACTACCATCGGACCTTCATGCACCCTGGTGCACAAACGTTGCAAAATCTCCTCGCTCAAACCTTTTGGATTTTATCGCCTAAGCGAGCTATTCGAGCAGTCGTTTCAAAATGTATGAGATGCTTTCGTGTTGACCCTAAACCTGCGCCAGCTCCGCTTATGGGAAATTTACCTCCGTGTCGCATTAGTCAAATCAAACCCTTTTCGACCGTATGTATCGATTACGGTGGTCCTTTCGACATTGCTCTCGGTCGGGGACGAGGTGTTAAAACATTTAAAAGCTATATTTGCGTTTTCGTTTGCACTAGTACCAAGGCAATTCATTTGGAATTGGCCTCAGAATTGTCAACGGAGGCATTTCTTGCTGCATTGAAGAGATTCATTGCGCGCCGCGGTCTCTGTAGTAGAATCATTTCAGATCAAGGCCGAAACTTTGTAGGCGCGAGCAATTACCTAGGAAATTTAATGAAAACCGCTGCGGAATCTCAAGAAATTCTGTTCACCTTTAGTCCTCCGGGCAGTCCACATTTCAATGGTTTGGCTGAAGCCGGAATAAAATCGGTCAAAACTCATTTATCTAGAGTCATAGGAACTCAAAGACTTACTTTCGAGGAATTTTATACCGTGCTCTCACAAATAGAAGCTTTGTTAAACTCTCGACCACTGACGCCCCTCAGCTCTGATGCAAATGATTTTTCGGCCCTCACACCTGGACATTTTCTGACGCTAGAACCGTTGTCGATCCTTCCGGAAGAAAAGCTTGTCGATTTAAATATTAGTGCTCTACAACGCTGGAAGCTACTTCAGAAAATGCATCAGGATTTTTGGCGCAGATGGCATCAGGAATACATCCATACTCTCCAGTGTCGAATGCGTTGGAACAAAATTCCGGCCGAGAACGTTACTATCGGCACTCTCGTCTTGATTGTAAACGAACAATGCAGCCCGATGACGTGGAGTATGGGTCGTATAGTTGCCTTGCATCGAGGAGCGGACGGTCTTTGTCGTGTCGCAACGGTGAAGACAGCTACAAGTCAATTCAAAAGACCAATTGTTAAACTTTGTCCATTGCCAATCTAAATTAAATTTTCATTTCCAAATACTTAAATTTCTAATTTTGTCGCTCTTTCAAATTCTATCGTTGATCTAACCTTTCGCTACCACATTTTCGTTTTCTCAATACTTGGACCTCAATACTTTTCGTTATATAATATTATACTTGACAATTTTCGAATATTGTGGCTTAAATGTACCATTTAGGTGGGCGGAATGTTCCCTTTTGGTATCTCTCAGCTGTAATTCTCGTAACTTTATCGATTATCCATTCTACATTTACTATGTCAAACTCTATCGAGTTTATGGTAGCTTCCTCCCGGAAGCCGGCCATTATAGAAAATTCATACGTTGCCTTTCAAGTTGTCGAAAAGATCGTAAGATCGAATTTGTCGGTTCCCGCTCCTGTGTGGAACAATTGTCGTTTTTCGTCCATTTTCTCGGTGCTTTCGGCACAAACTGTCGGGGGCGAAGCCCTATTTGCCGTATTCTACGTGTCTGAATAATAAGTGAGCGTCACTGTGCCTGCTCGTGACCGGTTCTTCATATTCGCCATCAAGGTAGCCAAAAGCTAAACTGAGGTAAGCGCGCAAACCAAGGTGAGGTGATTAGGTACCCATCGGCTTGCAATCCATCGCCGAGGATCAGCTGGTGAGTCGCACAGTATTATCAATCGTCACGAATAACCTCCCCCCTTTTTCATCTTGTCGTATATACAGTCCACTCCTATCGAAGTAAAATAAAGAAAACAGTAAAATACCCTAACAATTTACATTAACTTATTGTAAGAAAACAAGGCTACAAATGAATCCTCAGAAGCGTGATGCCAATGTATTGTTAGTAAAAGTTAAAATACCGTGTAATTCTAATGATATTGGTTAGAAACTGTGTTCATGAGTTTTTAAATAAAGTATTTACCACAAACGAGGTTTTCATTTAAATAAAACTGGTAATTTAAATAATATACAAGTTTATTTTGTACTTCCAATACAAAACAGTTTTAAGTTTATCTACTCATAATTATATTATATACATTTATTTACATAAATACATGTTCTTTAGCAAACCTAATGAAGTCACAGTTACTTATTGCAGCAAGTCAAACTATAGTATTGCAAAATGAAAAAAAAATGTGTTTCGTGAATTTCGCCTCAACACTTTTTTTTTATCATTTTGAATACGCTTTTCCGTAAACGACCGATCCTATCAACTAACACCATTGCACAAAAATTCAATTAATATTTATTTAATTTTGGTTTCGTCTCTCTCGATAGATCCGTTGAAGTTTGATTCATAATGGATCTATGTTTAAAATATCAGAAGGCGAATTATAATACATGTATATACAAGAAATCCAAATACATTAACATTTAACAAGAAATCTTCTTGTTAGATACGAGTACATACATAATTAGATAGTCACGCCTTTTTCTGGTTGCCGTAGGCTATATTATCTCTCTATATGCTACGATCCTTTATTTTTTTGAGGGGGGGAAATGCCTTCGCTCTATCCCTTCCCCGCCACGGGGGTGGCGGAAGGGGGGCGTGTGGGACTTGAACCCACTAAAGCCCCCCCAGTGAGCCGTCGATCCGCCTGGAGTGGGGCGAGATGGGGTCGTGTTGGCATTCGCCATCTATATGCTACGATCCTGCCGCAACACTTTAGCTTCTTCCACTTTCACAACTCCCTTCATACATGCTCGTCGGTTAGAGGTACTTTTGACTTGGCCTTTCTTGGACGTTGACGATTTATTATGTAAAGAAAGAATGCACATTTATTAACAGTCGGAAAAGCGACGAATCGATATTCTAGCCGTAGATTCGGATAAAAGAAACAAATCCGCATCGAAATCATTTTTACAAACAAAAATTCAACCACACACACTTCTTTGGTTCATAAAAACGTAACTTAGAATGCTGCAGGACAAATTCGGCAATTAAACTTCTATAAAAAGAACAAATACTGAATAACTTTATAATTTAAATACAAGCTGTGCTTTTATTAAATTAAAGTACAACAATTAAAAGTTCTCAAATAATTAAAATAAAAAATATTTCTCGTACTCTTTTTCAGGGTTTCTCTCCTGTGTCATGGGTACCATTTACAGACATATAATTTCACATACACATTACACCCAGACCAGAAACAAATATTTGTGGATCACACAAATATTTGTTCCGGGCGAAAATCGAACCCACGACACCAAGCGCAGCAGTCCGATTGCTCAGGTGACAACTGGGAATGACCCGCCACTAAGCCAAACGCGTCGTCAATTAAATCGCCGTCGTTGTAATTAAATTATGAATAATAATCGTGTCGTCGGCCACTCGACATACAACAAAATGAATGAAGTCTCATACATCGATCATTTAACATTATTTAACAGATTAACTGCCGCACTCACAGGCAATTAACTTGCTATTAAGCATTAATTCATGTCTATGAATACGACAGTTAATTATTTTAAAGTGCCGTCAATTATCTTTATACACTTGCCTTACATTTACCTTAGTACAACCTATATTGTTTGACTACGTTAATTGGTTACATAAACACGAATTGTTACTCATCGGTCTCTCTCACTCTCTCTCTGAGAGTAGGCTCGAGTCCTAGCAGTGAAGACATATTAGGCACTTAGCGAACATATTTGTCGAACGAGGTAGCGCCGGCCCCGCAAGGCGATTGATCAGAGCCCTTTGAGAAGGCACCGAATCGATTCGATTCGGTATCGTTCTCGAATTGAACGTGAAACAATGGAATTCATTTGACAGCACTAAATTTATTGCCATGCCTCTCGTTTTCACAAGTTTGAAGAGAAATTTTGACCTGACAAAACTATAATGTAGTCTTGTTTGTAACAACCGAATTGGCACCAATAATAAACACGATTTACCTAAATGTTTGTGAACCCGCGCTATAAAGTCTCCCACACTAACTCCAATCAAGATCCGTACAGCCATTTACCCGTAGACAGAGTAACTTGTAGATGTTGCAGGATATGCAGATGTGCTTTCTCTCGAGACGTCCGATGCAAAATCGGGAAGGTCCAAACTACTTAATATATAACCGTTTCCGTAGAACTATCACATGACAAGTCTTATTTCTTCTTAGTCCGGCCTGCCGGAGCGGGTTTCCTCCGCTATGTGGACTGCATGCTCTGGTGTGGCGCCAGCCGCCGCCATTGGCTGCCTTGCTTGTCGGACGTGTCTTCATCCTACAATATAATAACAATACGATCACGTTATAGTCTTGTGGGGCGAATACTTATCTTGTTGCGATCGATTTCAATCAGTTGTTCGCAATAGCAACTGTCGGACCTTACTGAAAACCACCCATTTCACTGAGCATGTAATAG
The DNA here is from genome assembly GCA_905147375.1 of Hylaea fasciaria. NCBI lineage: Eukaryota > Metazoa > Arthropoda > Insecta > Lepidoptera > Geometridae > Hylaea > Hylaea fasciaria. The sequence goes on along the minus strand of LR990211.1, from coordinate 6,563,420 downwards.
CACAGCGATTGTGATAAAGTATAATCGGCAAGCATAAGTGTGTATTGAATAGGTAAGTTTCTTGGTATCTGGGGGGCTTACCATGACGTCTTATTGTGATCAAATTGAGGACCTAAACAGAATCGTTTTACTACTTATTAGTACCATGACGTCTTGTTGTGACATCTTGACGCTCAAGGTAGGTTCATTTTAAATCTAAAGGGATTGATATCGAAAGCCATGTATTGCTATTATTTAAAGTGAAACGATTCTGTTTAGGTCCTCAATTGGATCGCAATAAGACGCCATGGTAAGCCCCCTGGAATCGTTGCCAATATGCGTACGCTTGGATGTGTTACTGGACTATAACATAGGCTACTTTACACAGACTAGTCAAAGATATACATAATTATTACAGCAGTGAAAAATAGAAAGAAGTTTACCTGGATGATTGTGATAGAAACAGTTTCCGGTTTGATCTCGTCCATTAGTTTCTGGTCATCTGCCAGAGGTTCTTCCTTTTCTTTTTTATTTCTGAAATATTATAAAAAAAACTTATTATCTCTTATTCCAGCCAGTCATTTTAATGTTTAAAAATGATGAACTGTGCGAGCGAGACAGCAGTGGAAATACGCTCACAAACTGTACTACCGCTCGTATCCTGTGATATTATCGCGTCTGTGTGGTATAGTAGCTTTACACTTGAAATATTTTAATGTAACATAATATGAAAGACTCACTTTCTACTGCCAGAATGGAATCTGCCGCCTTCACCCCTTATTCTATTCATGGCGTGCCTGTGCCTCGACTCATGGAGATATTTCTGAAAATAAAAAGCAAATATACTAAATTATGACGTCATCATTATTGAAAGGTCTGTACATAAGCTAACATCAATTTAGGGAGTTTTGTCAAGAAATCGAATGTATGACGTTGTTATTTGAGTTTTTTTTTACGTAACTTGTGTTTCTTCGTGTGATATTGACGGCTTTTGCCAAATTATACAAACACAAAAAACGTATAGGTAATCTTGTGTTATCTCTGAAACTACGTAGGAAGTTCGGAAGTTTAGAAAGTTGAACTCCTATTTAGGAGGTTTCTGTGACGTTGACTTCAGCATGACTAGATTACTGACTACCTGACTGAACGAAATAGCTTAGGAGTCGACATTTGGACTATTACAAAAAAAAACTTGAAACACATTGACACTGGCTAAACGCACAGAAACTGCAAAGCCAAAATAAAAAAATAAAACATCTACCTTCTTTCTTTAGCGATATAGCCGCGTGAAAGAAAGAGAAAACACATTGATTACTGTATTTTTTTTTTATATTAAGGCCTCTCCTACAATAGCCCGTCTGGGGAGTGCTACATTTTATCAAGACATTGAACGCTAATCAGTAGTGCGCTTGCGTCACCCTACCGCGTATGTTTAGATTTACACGATTTCCTTACGGGGCCAATCTGAAAATCCTTTGAAACAAAAAATAAACAAATCCGTTAATAAATAACAGAGTTCACAAACCTAAAAAATATAAAAAAAAATCGACCACAGACAACCACCTCCGTTTCAAACGATTAACAAAATGAGGTTCATAAATCAGTTGTATCTCTTCTGAAGTCGATGAAATATGTAAGCCACACTCACAGGTCGCTCCTTCGGTATCTTCCCCTGTTCGTGTAGCTTGGCCCGCGCGGCTCGGCGCTTCAGTATCCGCTTGTACTGGCGCGCGTTGACGTACAGGAGGGGCTCCTCGTCCGAGGCCGCGCCGGAGGTCGACGCGGCCTCCGCGGAGGCCGTGGCGCCCGCCGTCGCTCCGCCGTTGCCGTTCATCATCTATAAACACATACACATTCATATAAAGCCGGGTCCTCCTGCGCGTGTTTTTACGGAACATTACACAAAAACAGCGCAATAAAAGAAAAAAACGTCCAAAAAAAGAGGCGTGGTTTTACATATTTGTCTATGCAAACGGTAGAAGATTTCGTTTGTATATGAGCAAACAATGTTTTATGTTTCCCGCGGTGCATTGTGAAGAGGGGGCTGGGTTTGTTTTATTGTGATTGCCCGCCTGGCTAGTTGCCACGCTATAATAGAAAATCTGTCGCCGCGAGGTTCCGGCAGCGATGCTTAGCCAGTCCCATTTTAGGCTGAGCAACACTCTACCATATCGTCACCAGGTGAGATAGCAGTCAAATGCTAGCCTTTCATGAAAAAAAAAACCCCATGTGAAAGTTTGCGTGTTGGAGGTTTGTTACTCAACAGCTAAACAGATCAGCAGCCGTATCATGAACTCTTAGGGCCGTATTAATAAATTAACCTCAATAGCGCTACCAAGTGCGCTATCAGCTGATCCACACTCAAAATGTAATCTGCATCTTGAAATCGTTGCTATTTAATAAATGGATATTGAGATGTAGCACTGGCTACTAGATACTGTCTTGTATGTGTCAATTGTGTCATAATCGGATAGCACTTAACCGCTGAGTGTCATTTATTAATTTGCCAGATATCATGTAAGTTTCGCTTCCTAATCTACAACTTAAGATGTATAATTATATTAAATAGAACGAAAGAGCAAGTGCACACTGAAGATAGCTCTCAGAGCTAAGTTTGATTTATTAATACGGGCCTTAATCCCAGTCAGTTTCAGCCGCAAACTGAACTGCCTGGCTATTTCGTATTATGACATCCTGTTTAGGTCCTCAATTGGATCGCAATAAGACGTCATGGTGAGCCCCCATGAGTTTTTTTGACATTTAGAACGAGATTGAGTATCTTTTGAGCACACACGCGGTACAAAGCGGGCGACGCTTACAGTTTCGCTTGTCTTTTGTTCGATTCAGCCGTTTGTATGGAGTGTCCGCCCAGTGGCCTTACACTAGTTAGCAAATTACAATGCTTACCATAACAATGTTGGGCTGATTGACGATCTGCTGCTGTTGCACCGTGTTGCCCACGCCCGCGACTTGCATCAGGTTACAATTCAGGTTTATAACTGAAAACAAATTGCTCACTGTAAGATTTTAGATGGTGAATGTCCGTAAGTTAATTTTATTAAAATTTATATTGGCAGATTGAAACCAAGATAATTATATAAAAATAACTTTCCCATGCACTTAATTACATTGATACAAATAAATACAATTTGAGTGTCTGTTTATAATAATAATATCATACAATTTGTATTTTACTAAGTGCATATAAAATTACATACCTACGATACCTACAGCAAAAATCAATTTTTAAACATTTGTCTGTTCGTTAATCTACGAAACGGCTGGGCCGTTTTTGACAGGGCTTTCACTATCAAACAGCCGATGTTATAAGAAGACTACTTTTATTGTAGAGCTCTACATAATGGAATAACTACATCATATTAAACGACTATTAAAACAACGCGTCGCTACATCATGCCACAAAATACTGAATAAGTAAAGAAATTCAATTAACACAGTCTCTTATATAAAAGCTAGAGATCCCTCGTCCCTTACCAGTGGGCTGGTGTATGATCTGATGCTGATGCTGCTCTATGGTGGGCTGCGTGGTGGCCGTCGGCTGGTACAAGAAGGTCTGACCGTCCGGAGTCTGCACCAGTTGCATGGGCTGGATGGTGTTGCTTGCACCTGCGGATACTATTCATAGTCAAAGCCACAACTGTGAAGTAATAATTCCACTGTTTGTCAGATGTAGGATAGGAAGTAATTAACAGTAGATGTAATATATAAATAACAGAACTTTGCCAATGTAGGTGTAGGTACTAGGTACAGTAGTACCCAACTGATATGGCTTACCGATGTGCCTGCGCAGAAGATGAATTTTCAAAGCGCGGGAAATGCTATTGACCGCTATTGGTCGGCAGCCGCCGCCATCTTAGCGATCGCCGCGTGGCATGAGTGAGATGGAACTAACAGCTGCAGTGTATTATGAACCTTATGATAGTGATCTTAGGTTGATTGTAAGTTTTAAGCATTCTTTCGTTAATCTTCGGACCATACTTTCTTTTCTGCGCGAACGAAGATTCACGACGCGCCTTATCAGTTGGGTACTACTGTAATATATTATCTATCGCTTACTAAAACCTATTAATAAATTATGTGAAATGGTTAGCGCGTATGATTGTTACTTCTTCACGCTCAAACGGCTGGACCAATTTTGATAAAATTTGGTATGAAGGTAGCTATAGCACGGGCTACTTTGTAAGCGATTAACATCGCGGGGCAATTATATTCCGGCATACTCAAATTTAATGTGCTTTTACGAATGTTTGCTTCTCTGAATTAATTTTACAACATTATCACAGGTATCTTATCAAGTAAGCGGTAAGGTTCAAAGTACAATGTCAACACACCTTGCAGGCTCGAGATAGGCAGCACTTGTAACTGCTGTATTTGTTGACCGCCAGGTGTCACCTGCGTAACACAAGGTAATATAAAAAAATAAAATTACAACTTACAAAATCCGAAATTATCAAAAACATGACCGAAGCAAAACATGCTCTACACTGCTCTAAAATAAGGTTCATATTGGCACGTGCTGTACCGTCGCTGTTACGCAAGCGATCCGCTACACACAGAATATAACGTTTTTGAGAGTTTGTATTATTCCTTTTAGTTGTTTACGCGAACAAGATAGGATATTCATTAAACTAAACGAGGCTAAAAAACACATGATAAATGTTTACAGTTGAGCACAAACCTCTATAGAGAAAGTAGTTCATTTTAGATTTGATGAGTACTCCTACAATACCAATTTTAACGTTTCGTATCGTACGCGAACGCATCTTATCAATACCAAGGGCGGTAATCAAAACTTATTCTATTTTTTTACTTCAACGATTTATGATAACTTTCTCGATAGAGGGAGGTTCGTGCTTGCTCTACAGATTACAAGTGAAAGAAGTGTCTTCTTGTACATTAAGAAAATAGTTGAAAATAATTGTAAATGTTACTAGGAAATTCACTAAAATTTTTTTTGAGGCTCGAATGACTTTCTTTAAGGATATTTTTTTGTGTATGGAATGTTCAAAGTACAAGAGTTTTGAATTGTTCTTCTTCTTAAATACTACCTGGATTGTCCCAACCTGATAGCATGTAAGAGTACAATAAAGTTTTCAAAGATAATTTCTGGTTGACACCAATAAAGCTCTCAAAGCCTCCAAAAAAAAAAATAGAAAAAAAAAATAAACAATAAATGAATCATGTGCACAATATATGATTTAGAAAAGCCCCATGAGAGATTATCAGTGAAGGTTTTTAGTTAATTACTGTTTTTTTATACATGTAGTATAAGCATTGACGAAATATGTACAAGTAACCCAATGGGTATACGCTAGCGTTTGAGCAGTGATAGTGGCAGAGTGTTAGTCCATGCATTTAGCAAACCATTGACTCCATTTTAATTTTAATTAACATACACTAATAATATTTTCCAAGTATAATCTGCACTTTTATCTCAATTTACAGAAATGTCTCTTTATGTCTCTCTGAGTTTGCTGCATGCTTTTAGTATACTATACTAGCTCATGGGCTAACTGGAATCTGTTTCAAAATTAGACAAAACAGTCTTAAATGAAACCTGTATGGCCGGAGACGACGGTATGGTGTGCACTACTATCTGCTGCCCGTTAGGCCCCTGCAGCATGTGCGGAGTGTTCCCCATCTGCAGCACTTGGAGCTGCTGACCGTTGATGGTCATGACCTGCGTCCCATCCGACGTCTGCAGCTGTGCATGCTCCATTCTGTGTCACTGGAAAATTATAATTACAGAGGTTTGAGATTTTACCTCTACTTTGCACGATAATATGTAGGTATATAATACACACTTGAGTATTATAGTGATGAGAAGATCCATAGATTTTTTCAAAGCGATGGGCAGTTTTAGTGTAGGTACCTACTATTCATAATTATAATTTATGTTTCACTCATTACTATGGTAATGCATGTGCTACAACATTTGGTTTGTTTTGGTTTTGCTCCGCTAGTGAGTATTATACAGCATGCTCCAAGAAAACAATTGATCTAAAAAATGAGCACTGTATACACACCTATATAAATAGTTTAGGATTAGGTACGAACAGTATAATGTACCTACAGCTGATAATACTGTACGATAAGTTAGTACCTATGCATATATTTCCGGAATATAATGTTCTCATATTTTGTAATATCCTGTGATCTATCAACATTGATATTTTGGCAGAGTTATCTATCTACTATGCCTACTGCCTGGCAGTCACTTTAGGCACAGGGTTCTTTGTGTTATGAAATAATAAGTAAGTAACACAAAATTGGAAACAAGAATAACTTACAGAATTTGAGGAAAATATGAACACGTCACAAGTACGAGGCCGAGTGGCAACGCAGGCAACGTAATCAAAATGGCTGCTTTTCATGTAATATCATGGTGCATTTTAAATAGAAATCGTAAGTAATACTCGAAAGTTTCATTATATTCGAAAAACACCGGTGCGCCCATCTCCAAGCAATAATCCGCGAAAATAAATTGTTCACTTACATTGGGTCCTCACTGGAATTTCAATGATTGGTTGACAAAAGATAGACCAATGGTCGAAGCCAATGATCGCAAGAACGCAGTAGATTGGTTCGGCGCATTACCACTCCCAAAGACAGTGTTGCCGCTGGCTTAATTCGGGGATACCGTTCACAAGCGGGAAAATTACCGTATTTCATAAAAAAGACCGTACCTTTTAAAATAGTGGTACAAAAGTTGATAACTAACCTAAGTATGGGCCATACTATGGATGTAATATGCGAAGCTTCACTGTTTATCAATTATGCCAGTAGCTAAGCATCTATTGAGACGTCAAGTGATTCGTTTTAAGTGTAAGACAGGATATAGGATTACAGAGTCAGAAACATCTGAAACGTCACTGGGGTTATGATCTAACTCTATTACAGATAATAATAATATAGTAATGAGACTTGGGTGTATTTGTTTTTTTGCAAGATCGATAATTAGTAATAGTCTGTTAAAAAGACTCAAAGAACGTCATCATCCATGAGCTCCTAGCATCAGAGTAGGTACATACATGACGTCTTCGACTTCGATTACCTTGCGTAGGTTCATTTTATGGTCACAAATTACGGTACCTACACCACGCTACAACACAGAAAGTGCAGTCACAGGACTATTTGAAGGGATTTGTGACATTAACATTTCACAAAATGATCTGTTGGCTACAATTGTTACAAGTTACGTTCCATTTTTCCAGTACGGTACCGACTACTGGACCGTATCCCGTACAATGTGCGATATGAAGGCCTAATTACCGTACGAAACAGTAGTTACCGTACAAACGGCAACCCTGCCAAAGAAGCGCGGCCGGCTGACTATCCAATCGTTCGCGTAATTAATGCGTTGTCTATGGAATAACCATGCTGGTCATATAGAGTAGGTATATTGTATAAAATCCTCTCAGAGATTTTATATTCGCTGATCTTTACCATCACAAGTAAATTTTAACAGTTTATATTTAAAAGAGCTTACTTTTTGTGTGGTAAAACAATACTTGAAGCGTATTTTCATACAAATTACAAATATATCAAAAAATATTTTATACTTTTAATTTCTACTAATCGGTAAGTTGTATTTTACGAATAGCAGCACTGAAAATTGCTCCATAGACACTCAGAAACTTCATGGTAAGCGTCAACAAACAACCGTCAAGTCAAAACTCAAGACAAGTTTAATGTATTTTTAGCATGAAATGATTCTGATCTTTGTTTTATTCCATTCTATTTTGCGTGTTTGCTCTCTTTTCATGCTTTATCAATGTAGATTGTACAATAAACAATGAAACAAAACTATTCTTTATGGTTGCCATTTTGTTTTGCGAAAATGACGCCACTATCTATCGATCAAGCGAGACCGTGTTTTATCGAATTGTGACTGAAAGTTATTGTTATATTGTCGAATTTGTAAATAAATCTGCGGATGCTAGTGTAAATAAGGCAGTCGTAAGATGAATTCCCTAATGTCTGACGATTTGACTCGAGAAAACCTGGCTTTGGAGACTGCAAAGTGTCTAAGTAGGTTATGTTTCAAAAAAGGAATTTTCCCATACTCCCTTGTTTTCTGTGACAATAGTGTTATAAATCTTTTTATTTTCAGAGGAAATATTCTCAAACACCCTAAAAGTAAACGCGTTGCAACAAGAGATAGTTGAGATAAATTTGTCCATTACTGCCTACATAGAGGAGAGTCGGAAAAATTTGGAAGGGTTGCGTTTGGACCAAGCAAACGAAGCCACGAGCTCTCAACAAGTGGTCCAGATATTATCTGAGAAATGTAAGTTGTTAACTGTATGATTAATTTCCAGTAAGATTCTGTCAAGTGTACTAGTTTAACAGTTTCAAATCATTTCAGAATTGCCAAGATGTCTTCACCCACGCCCATCAGTAGAATCCACAAAAAGTCCAAAACAATCCAAGAAGACAACAATAACAAAGCTAAATTCACAGAACGGCAGCAAGCCCGCTTCTTCATCACTTGGTTCAAACACATGATTGACAATGACCGCAACAACCTTGGCTTGTATTTATCAGATGATGCCATGCTTGAATGGTTTGGCCGCACAGTCAAAAACAGGAAGAAAGTCTCCGCCTTCCTCAAGTTTGACATGCAATGCTCGCGACACAATTTCACTACGGTTGAAAGTATCGAAAAGGTGGAATTGAGAGATGACAGATTGCAAAGGTTTGTTTCTTTATTTTGAAGTAAATAAACACTTGACAACCTAGCTTCTCTTTACTAATGCATCTAAGCCCTTCATAATTATCAGTTACCTGAAATAGTAACACTAACACTAAAGCAATATAAATAGTGCAACAAACAGGCAAATGAGAAAGTCGAAACAACCTTTACAATGATAATGAAATGGTAACATTTCTAATTTCAGAAAGGATGACACTGTACTGGCTAGCCCTCTAAACTCCCCAGAAATAGTCAGAAGCGAAAGACCTGGTAAGAGAAAACTGTTCCAGTCATGCGGTAGCCCTGAATGGGCAGAAGGCTGCAACCCCCATGACAATACCAAAACCAATAAGAAACAATGCAAAAAGGACAACATACAAATTACAGTTGCCACAGAAACCCAGTGTAATGGTCGGAAAAGGTTATTCTCTGACGATGATTCGGAAATGAATAGCAAAGGTGATGGAGTACTGGGGAGCAGAGCCAAACGTCAATGTACACAGGACTCTACCATCACTCCTCTGAACAAAGAAGTGGGGCAAGGGGACTGCTTGCCGTCAACCAGCGGCACTGACTCTGACCGGTCACATGACACGTTGAATGCCCAGCTACCAAGATTGGCGGTGGAGTGCAACAGCTACATTGAGTTCACAAGATCTAGGAACAGCCGTAGTTCTGATACGATGAAATGGGAGAAAAAGTGTAAAGTGCAGATCAGTTATTCGGAAGATCCGTTAAACATTGGAGAGTACATCATATGGATGATACGATACACGGATGAAATGAAATGTCGAAGGAATTTGCTTGCCGCATTTGAGGAATTGGCTAAAGAGGAATCAAAGAATGTTTAAGTTTGAGCTTGTTTCGGTTTGTGGTTCCTTACGGACTTGCAATTATTTTGATAACCATGTGATACGAAGATATTGTATATTTTCTATGTTAAAGAATTTTATTTTTATGTACCTTTATGATTATGATACTGTTTATATTTTGACCAAACTGTACCTCGGAGTATTATGAACTACATCTTCACGGTGGGGGTTTGAGCAACCTTCTTGTATGAACTTGCTGTTTTGCCACAAATTTCATCAGATTACATTATCTTATGCAATTTGCATGTATACTTATTTTCATTACTAGGTATTTACAGCATGATTTGTTATGAATGGAACCAAACAACTCGATTCATATTGCATTATGTAGTTTGGAAACTTATCTTGTGAATGTTTGTTGACCAAAAAATGATATTTTGTAACTTTAATGAACTCTAGTTACTTCTCATATACAAATAAAGAGATTTGTTAAAAGTATATGAAAGAATATTTACTTGTTTGTTCAAAATTAACCGATGGTTTTAAGTTCTCTGCAAGTTCATATTTTGTCTGTTTCCCTTGAAGGTGATGTCGCCTTTTTCTTCACTCTATTTTAGGGTAAAATGAAGGATACATGTAACTGGTTTACTGACTTCGATCTCTTTCAGATTCCGCTTTTAACCACCGATTTATCATTTCTATTTAGCATTTAGTTTGTTATAGGAATTTAATTTAAGTTGTAGTTTTAGAACTATATTCCACTAGTAATTGCTGAAAGTATGAGGTAGATTTAATTTTGTAAGTAAATTAATTAATGACCACAAAATTCTCCTATGTGCACAAAATGTTTTAAAAAAGGTTTTCACTATTATATTATACTGTTCACTAACATATTCTCTACTAAAAGCGTATGCGAAGGAGAGTCTGTCCTATGTTATAGCAGGTTTATGTTTCCTGTCTGTATCTATTATTACATAATATTGTGTTAGTTTACTGAATGTGCTATTGAGAATGTGGCATGTTTTGTTAAGGTTTAACACTAAATACAACAGATGCCTGTCCCCGAGTAGCGTTTTCGCAGAGTGATTTTAGGGCTATTTTTTTTGGAAAGGTTATGGAATTAATATTGTTTTTGCCAGTTGAAAACGTTTACACAGAAGTTCTATATATTTTATAAGTTTTAGAGGGGACTCGCTTGCGATTATTTAGAAGGAAACTTAGGATTAAGTGACCTAATGTTAGAAAAATCTTGCAGAAATTGCATGTAATGTTACTCTCAAGTATCAATGTCCCTAAGTATAGCGCCAAGTAGATACATATTTACTGATTGGCATTGTTTGCTTTATAAGTCATTTTAATAATTTTTACCTTATTTTCCCTCTTATCATAGGCCTTGATTTGATTAGAAAATGGATTGTAAATGAGATTTTCAAGCGTATGTTATGTAGGTAAGTATTTTAAGTTTTATGTTGTTGAAGCACATTACTTGAGAAGTAATGCTATGGGAGATATTTTTTTTTGTTCTGATTATGCTAGAGACATATAAGATAAATAAAACTTGTTTAAATTAAGATTTCGTATTCATTCTAATGCATTTATGTGCACTGGTACACTTATTCCTTTAAAATAAGCAAGTCATAAAATTTCACCAGGCCTATCACTTCTTTTCTAAAGTAAAACAAGAGATGATAAATCATGTATAATTTCAATTTATTTGTCCATACCATAATAATATAACGACATAATCATAATATCAATAAAGGTGGTAAAGCAAGACTTGAGTCCAAAGATACAACATATTTGTACCCTGATATTATATCTTAACACTTCCATCCTAGGGTTTTTGAGATAAAATACATCAATACAAGTTTTATAACTGGCTATGAAATATTAATCATTGTTACAATAGTAAACATTCTTGTGACTTTCAAGTTTCACCAGTGCTTGTCTATAAAATAATAACTAAAAAAATATATAGGCAGATAATATAGGAATGTTGTTCGTTTGTAGATTGAGGAGTCAACATGCCAACCTCTAGTGAAGTCTTGTGTCAGTCTTTGTCAGGACCTTGAGCCTGATATAGGTGCCCTCTGATAGGGGTTAACAACTGCAAAACCAGGACTGACAGTTAATTAAAGGAAATTAGGAGCAAACAATTAAGCACAGGTTTTTAATTTCTGAAATAATTAATTCACAAGTTATATTTATGTACTTACGTGATTAAATAACCATCTCCAAATAGTTAATACTCATACAACAATATAGATACAAGACTTGTAATTAATAGATTTATCTGGCAATGGTCAGATTATCGCTAGAGAAACCATAATGTAATGTGTACATAACTCTTAATTGTACAGTTGGTATTATATGAAACCTGACTAAACAATATAGGTAGATACATTGAGCAAATTAATACAAATCAGGACATAATTTCAGATCTAACTACGACTTTCCGTGGCACCGTTATGGCACAACTATGTCTAAACCCCTGCAACAACCCACTTACACATTATTTTCTCACAAAACAATGGCATTTGATAAAAATCACATTAGCTTTGTTTTTGAGACGCAGCTCAACTTCCACATAATTGTGTTTGCCTCGTACATGGCTATGTATGCTATGAATTAAAAAGTTTAAAACATAACAAACAAAATTAAACTCTATCCAAGGATGCGATGTGCCAAAAACAGTAAAATGACAGGCTTAATATAATTTAAATGAGCCATATAATTAAACAATGAAGATAGCATCTACTCGTCTTAAGCTATGTGATATTGGATCTGCTGTGTGCAAAGCCTGACATTTTGATTTTAGTCCCTAACAGCAGTCATGTTATACACTAACAAAGTATAATAAGTCAAACTGCAATGCAGTATTTGTGGAAATAAATTGTCCAATTAACTGCTATTGTGTGAAAATTTCACAAGTGTAAATAATAACCGTCCTTCGGCAGTCGCGTAAAAAGAGTTGATGTTAAGCTTGCAAGTGGACATTTAAGATAATACTCTAGACCATAAAAAGGAATGAATTAAAACAAATACAAACTATGTCACCCTTTGTGTAAAAACTTAATCTAAGATCAGTGCATGCATCAATTCCTTATCGGAATAAACATTGTGATGTTTCATTGTGCAATCCTCCAGTTCCCAGCTTCATTACTTATTTTATTTAAACTTTATCTTACTCTTTTGCTATTAAAAAATCAATTATAATTCTCAACAGTTCTATTAATATTATGATGACCTCTATAAAGATATCACCAGGAACAATATTGTCTCTGAATGAATAAAATTAATTTACAGTATGTTAAATTTCTTAACAGGTTAGGACGCTAGGTAACACAACATCTCAAATAGTAAAATGCAAATATTTTGAGTCTAATGTTACTTGGTAATTATCATAACACTCCAGGTGACTACAATGTGCCTGGAATAGGAAATATCTACTTAAGCTGTGGATCAAAGTCTCCTCCATCATTGATTGCATTAACATCTTCTATTTCTTCTTTAGCATCATTGTCAATCACCTGTTCATTGATGTTTGCCTTTAGGGCTGAGCTTAGTTGAGGAGGTTGCGCTGCTGGCGTCACCTTTGGAGGTGATGACGGAACAGGGACACTCTTGGTAGTCAATGCGGACTTCAACTTCTGTATTTCCTTCTCTAGCTCTGTTATCTTCAGCTTTCTCTCGCCTAGTTCTTTTGTCATACTGTCTTTGTCTAGGCGCAGGGCTTCCAGCATTGCACTCTTGCTTACTTGCAGATTCTTCAGTGACTGCAACTCGGTCTTGCATAGGTCGACGTCGACGCGTGTGTGGTTCACCTGGATCTCAGATTTCATCAGTCTGCTCACATAGTCTGTCAAGTTACTCTGTAATTCAACTTTTCGCTGCTCGAGCTCGCTGGTCTTAGTCACGTATTCGTCGCGCTGTTCCAACAGGGTTAGAGACTCTTCCATGCAGGTGGCCGAATGCCGCTTACACTCGTGCATTTGGGTGACCATAGCCTGTAACTTAGCCCGTAATTCCGTTTCCAAACTCCAGCTATTGAAGAGTGAAAGCATCAACAATATTGTTACGGCGAACACAGTGTACATAGGCCATCGACGCATGTTTTCTATGCCCATATTCACGAGTTGCACGCGAGTAGGTAATTGGTGCTATTTAAAGGAGAGTTTTATTTAATAAGCACACAATTACAGAGTTTTTCAATCGCTTTGCTTTGTTTCAAAACTCAACTCAACAACTTACGACGGCGGTCGACGAGAGGACGAATCGAATCTCGACAGGCTGACATTGACATTCACAGTGACACTGACAGACATACTATTGTTGACAATGACATATAAATGCATGCATGATGGCATAAACTGATATTGGTATTTTCTAAATATCGGTGTTGTCTATGTAAATATCGATAATGGTATCGAGACTCACATAAATACAAACGAAAATACCAATTAAAGTAGATATTTTACTACCTATCCTATTGATACCATTATCAATAGTTTAAATACCAATATTTGGCAAATACCGATATCTGTTAGTGTCATTAGAAAGTAATATAGTAGTGTTATTTTTTAGATAATGGCAATACCAAAGATCACGTGACCAAATTCTATGGACCATAGACAGCTATCCTTCATCGACTTCTTTGGTTTATAGCCACGAGGTTTTTAGAATATAATTCAATTTTTAGTGAATTATTAGCAAGTTATTCCACTTTATTGGAACAAAATGCCACCCAGTAATCCTTTGCCACCGAAAGAGAATGCACTTTTCAAGAGAATATTGGTAAGTACGGTTGTAAACACGATTTGATATTGGGTCAGTTGTCAGACTCGGCGAATAACTTGAATTTATGAGAGAACGCTCCCCGTGCCGACAATATTATATCATTATTATGTAGTTGAGAATCTGCTTCTGATACTTCTTTATATTCTAAGTGTATTTTGTTCTAATAAACACATTTAAAACCTCATAGGAAGTTCGATGGGTTTTCGCCCTAGAATCGCTGAATCTAATAATAAATAGAGGTTAAATTCAGAATGATAAGTACTTTGTTATCTTGCAGCGTTGCTACGAACACAAACAATACAAGAATGGGTTGAAATTTGCCAAGCAGATTTTGTCCAACCCAAAATTTGCTGAGCATGGTGGTGAGTTTGTTGATATATTTTTGCCATGAACCCTGCATAGCTACATAACACTGAACAACAGTTCTAAATTTACCATCATAATAGCACTGCCTACAATACTTCAAGACTTGCTAATCTACATAAACCCTCCCACATTTGAGCAGATTATGAATCAGTAGGCTGTGTTCGTATTTAATTGGCACTGTGTTGTTGTGTTGGTGTGCTATTTATTTATTAGGAGTGAGATGTTTTTTTATCATCTTCTACCCATACTCTGTCGCAAGAGTTGCCTGGATCTTATCAGTCTCAATAATACGCTGAAATCGATTCCCTGATAAATGTTGCTCTATGGCCTAGCATTATGTAATTATGTGTGTGTTGATTATCTTGTAGTGTTATGGTTTGAAATGCCATGTATATCTGTTACAGTACCTAACAAAAAATGAAGAAAGAAGATATAAACCTAAAGTGGCCAATTCTATGTTTTGATATGTTGCATTTCAAATTATTAACTTACTACCTATTGTTAATACTTTTAGAAACCTCATAAAAATGAAAGCTGCTAAATTAAGCTTCAGTTTAATTTGTATTGGTATCAATATGGATTGTATTATAACACTACTTCATAGCATCGTGTAGCCATTGCTATGTATTATCTGCAGTTGGCAGTAATGGATTTCAGACCATATTTTGAGTATATGTGACTCTTTTAATCTTGATTAGTACTAGATATGGCATAGTCTGCTGTCAAACCAAGGTGTTTTGGCAGTGGTCCTTGAGAGCCAGTTCCATTGTAGGATTACCATTTCCAATCCCAATTATGTAACATGGGGATGTCACAGTAAAATATTTGACTATAGATTTTTAAAGTTTTTCTTTTTGTATTCCAGAGACTCTGGCAATGAAGGGATTGACACTGAACTGTCTGGGTCGTAAAGACGAAGCGTACGAGTATGTGCGCCGCGGGCTCCGCAATGACCTCAAGTCTCCGGTATGCTGGCATGTGTATGGTCTACTCCAGCGCTCGGACAAAAAGTATGACGAAGCGATCAAATGTTACCGCAATGCCCTCAAATGGGAGAAGGAGAATATACAGATTTTACGTGATCTTTCGTTGTTACAAATTCAGATGCGGGACTTGGAAGGTTATAAAGTAAGTTGAAGTTGTGATAGAAATGCGTAGACAGCATCCATGACATAGTGATGAGCTACTGTCATGCTTGAAACTCGTGGTTCTAGACCCATGATGGAGCAAAATTTGTGTGCACCTCAGGTATTTGCTCAGTCTGGGTGTTTGTGGTACCACTATCATCATTCTTGGATCCCTAGGTGCAAGGAACCCTACTTAGAGGTCACGATAATATGTGTGTGATTGTGAAGAGAAAGACAGATCTTAGGTATGCATTATAAAAACGGATGAAAATAAGAATAGCATTCAAATATTCCTTAAAATCATGGTAAGCGTCAAAACAAAGCATTTCCACCTTTACTTCAGGCACACTTTATTCAGTTATGCGTGAAGCCATTGTAAGCATTCATTATGCATAATAAGGACAGTACCGTAAACAATGCACTTGTATGTTTAGATTCCCCGTAATAACAGCTGCCGGAGACTTTCATTGTTCTGAAATAATGAAGCAAAGAACTACCATAAAAAAAGTTTCAATTACACACATATTTTTCATTTTTGTATCTCTATACAAGTACAACTCCAAGGTTGGCCAGATTTAGTGTGATTTAGGAAAACCTTTACCCGGTCCTAAAATTTACTAAGAACTATGGAGTAGATTTTTGGCCTATTGGAAATTGCTAGTTTGCTCCGAAAAGTATTGTAAGCCTCTACTGAAGAAAAACTCTCCGTCTCTAAGCTTCTCTAATTATAACGTATTTGTCCGATTTCCAGGATACCCGATACCAGCTGTTTATGTTAAGACCGACACAGAGAGCATCCTGGATCGGCTTCGCCATGAGCTATCACCTGCTCGGTGACTACGAAATGGCGAACAGTATCCTCGATGCGTTCCGCACGAACCAGATGAAGGGGCCTTATGACTACGAGCATTCAGAACTGCTTCTCTATCAGAACATGGTGTTAGCTGAGTCAGGGCAGTACGAGAGAGCTCTGCATCATCTACTCAAGTTCCAAAGTCAGATCCTCGATAAGCTAGCGATTAAAGAGACCTCTGGTGAATATTATTTGAAACTGAAGAGGTAAGTGGTATTCCATAGTGGTATAATTATACCTTGATACTTAAAGAGTGAGTACCGATGATTGGAAAAAGATCATTGGAAAACCAATGATTGGAATGTATATGGGTTATTTTCCAGTGCTCAATACAGTATTATAAAAGTAAGAATAAAAATACTCATAACACGTGTATTTTTTGCTATTAATTTATATTGTTAAACTAGGAAAGTCATTCCAATGTCTTTATATTGCCAAACAATGCATAGCATACAAGACTTCTCTTAGCATTGATACTGTTCTAGATGATGCCATAAGATAACTTCTTAACTTCCATCAAGAATCTTCTAAGATTCTAAACTTCATCTTTGTTAGCCGGACACTAATGTATGTCTAGCAGAAACTCTATCACTTGACAATTGGTCTCGTGTAGTCTTGTGCTTTCTTTCGAACACATTCCGCACTATGCCGCCATCTGGAATAACCTGGCGCCCTGTGCCGTGTGTTTCGGTCTAATACCTCGTGAGAAATAGGCCACATTTGCCTTCAACATTTTTTAAATTAATTTACATAACTTCAGGTTCAGAGAAGCAGAGAGAGTTTACGAAGAACTGGTAAAGAGAAACCCTGAAAATGTCATGTATTATGAGAAATTACTAGAAGCAAAACAAGTTACTGACCCTGACGACAAAGTGGCCTTCTTTGATGTATATAAGTGAGTATACCTACTAGTGTATAATGTTTTTATAATCTTAAGTAAACTCCCTTACTACTTCTTATATCATTAAAAAATCGTGATAAATAGATTAAAATCAACCAATACATTGGAAATGTGAAATTTACCATTTGTATTGTTTCTTTTGAACACCCGATATCATTTGTATTTTTACTAAACCCGTATTTCCAGGAACGAATATCCCAGAGCGATAGCACCGCGGCGGCTGCAGCTGACGGCGGCGCAGGCGCAGCCGGTCTTCCAACGGCTGGTCGACGACTACCTCAGGCACGGCCTGCATAAAGGCATCCCGCCGCTATTTGTTGACTTGCGGTGAGTTACCATAAGATATATTCTATTATACATGTAACTGTTCCGGTCTGAATGTAGTGAGGTCTAAAGAGATATGAACAAAACTGCGTTTTCAATGTTGCTAAAGGATATTGAGCTTACATACACTACAATATAGTGCAAACTGAAATTAAACAATCAGTCTAATATTTTAATGCATTGAACCCTAACATGGCTTGTTTCCTTTGTAGTATAGTAGTGAACAGAATTATTCAGCTCAACTGTGATTATGCTTTCCAATGTAGGGTGCGCTGGATGTTTTTAGAACTAAAAGCATTGATTTGTGAAACCATATTTGAGGTTGTTCTGCCTTGAAGTCTAAGCACCGACAAATCTATGATATTTACTCCAAATAAACTCCCGTTGCCAACACATTCAAAATAGAAAGTGCCAAACTCCATTCTATTTATATTTAGCACATATTATCACTAAAAATGTATTCTTTCAATTCCAGAACGCTATATGATGACCAGAGCAAAGCGGACACGATAGAAAGACTCATTCTACAATACGTAGAGAATCTCACAAACACATGCACATTCTCCCCCGAGCCCAGTGAAGTAAAGCAGCCGGCCAGTGCGCTGCTGTGGGCCTACTACTTCGCAGCGCAGCACTTTGACTTTAAGATGGAGACTGATAAAGCCCTGCACTATATTGACGCGGCGATAGAACATACGCCTACGTTGATAGAGCTGTTCATTGTTAAAGGACGGATATACAAGGTAGCTATGTGGTTCTAATTCAGATATGTTGTGTCATATTGAATGTTGTATTGTTGCTGTTTGTTGTATGAGGTTGTTAGCCTCTAGTCTCAGTATAGCAGGCCGCCCAACGGCCTCTGGTGTGGCTTAATGACTGCTATCAATTGATTACAACCGGGACCGGCTGGTTAGAGTGCCCTCTGAAGCATGGAGCGGTGGAAATCTGCACATAACTTCTATAAGTCATTGGTGTTGGACCGAACATCGAACCTGGTATCATTGGATTCTAAAATGCACAAGTTACCGCTAGGCCACCATCTCATCATCATATTGACTGCAAAAGTGTCTCAAAGACCACTTCACTATCATGTTTTCGGGTTTTTAGTATACGCTATTTTGATCAGCATAGAATCTCCACAAATACCTAAAAAGACATATCCCACAAACAAAGCATCCAGAGGCTTACAGCCAGATTACATCCACGTCTCATATAATATGTTGTGGCTTTTAAAACCTGTAAACTCATCAAGCATTGAACTCTTGCCTATTCCAGCATGCCGGAGATCCCATATCAGCGTACCAGTGGTTAGAGGAAGCGCAAGCGATGGACACCGCCGACCGCTACGTCAACAGCAAGTGCGCGCGATACATGCTCCGGGCTGGCCATGTGAAGAGAGCGGAGGAGATGTGTGCCAAGTTCACGAGGGAGGGTGAGCATTGACGTAGATATAGTCCTATACCACTAGCACAGGGTGGACACTTCATAGAAACCGCAGATCAAAAGACGACAAAAGACGAGGGAAACTTTTTTATTGCGATCCAATTCAGGACCTAAACAGAATCGTTGAATCGCTTTATGATGTCATGGTAAGCCCCCTGGGCATATTGCTGGTTTTGAGTATCATAGTGGTAGATTTGTTAAAACGCCTCTGTCTTGCATCTATTATTAGAAGATTCAACAAGGAACTGAATAACTGATGTTACTAGATGAAAAGACTCAAAATCTCATAGTCAGAAGGGACACTCAATTAAAGCGAGATGGCATGATCGGGATTTTGTATGATATTTACCCCCAGTTTCTGGAACGTTTGTTGGCGTTGACAGTAGATTAAAACTATCGTTGTCTCTATCTGACACTAAACAAATGACAAGGATGGCAATAGAATTAATCTGTAGCCAAAATTGGCTGATGTTTCAGAAACCGGGTGTTAGAGTGTGTTGTCCCTCTTTTCTGTGGTTTTGTGTACGTATTCAGAACGGAGTTATGTAGTTATGGAGTATGGAGTTACGGATTCACCCTGTGGTTATGTAGAGACCTGGAATTCTGTAAACAACATTTAAAAATGTCAAATTGTTTACCAGGTGTTCCGGCAACAGAGAACTTGAATGAGATGCAGTGTATGTGGTTCCAAACAGAGGCTTCTGCTGCGTATCAGAGAGCGCAGCAGTGGGGTGATGCCCTAAAAAAAGCACACGAAGTCGACAGGGTAAGTAACGCAATTAATCCATGAAACTATTCTATGACAGTTACATACCTAGTTTTTCCAATAAAAATTGTGAAAAAGTTTTATCTTCATAATTTTTTTTATCTGTGATCATGGGCAGTTAAACGGGTACGGCCATGATGGTCCATGATGGTAATCGTGTGATGTCACGTATCTGCAAGTTTCGTCACAAAGTAAAATGATAATGCCACTGAACTGCATTTGTTACCTCGAGACAATATCTCTCATCAGACTCCTCAGAGATGATCCCACGCTATCCGTACTTGCAGCACTTCGCGGAGATAATGGAGGACCAGTTCGACTTCCACTCGTACTGCATGCGCAAGATGACGCTCCGCTCGTACGTGGGGCTGCTGCGGCTGGAGGACGTGCTGCGCGCGCACCCCTTCTACTTCCGCTGCGCCGCCGCGGCCATCCAGGTGTACCTGCGGCTGCACACGCACCCGCTGCAGGACGTGCCGCAGACGCAGGAGCCCGACACAGGTACACACTCCGCTTTACTATTTATTTTATTTTATTTTATTTATTTTATTTATTTTATTTATTTTATTTATTTTATTTATTTTATTTATTTTATTTATTTTATTTATTTTATTTATTTTATTTTATTTTATGTACTGAACAAGTTACAACCGTTGATACTTAAAAACTAATTAGAGTTAAATTACTGAGCTGGGTTGCAACTCAAAGCATAATACATTCATCAATATAGCATGATATACCGAGCGTACAGTACAGTGCTAAGTAGTACTAAATAAAAACGAAAAGAAAATAAAGGAAACAATTGAGCGTCTTTTGTGTTTTGGCGGTTACCGTGTGAAAATTACAGTACGGACGTATAAATAATAATAATCAGCCTGTACTGTCCTACTGCTGGGCATAGGCTTCCCTTTACTTTCTTGAGGGCTCGGTCCGAATTGGTGGTTAAATATGCCTGCGAAATAATTCTCGGGCGATGTTTACGTTCACCGAAAAGCGAGTGATAATTATGTACATTATGTACAAAAAACGTATTGGTACGTGCCCGCACTGGGATTTGAACTGCTGAGGCAGGCGGGTGTTCGCCCACTAGGCTACCACCACCTACGTGTATAATCTTATATATATATCTTACTAGCAGCGCCACGCGGTTTTATCCGTGTTCGCTATTATCCTACAAGAACCGTTAAATATTGCGAGATAAAAATGCTATTCTCTATTCCAGGACCTAAAGTATCTGTATACAAAATTTCATCAAAATCCGTTCATCCATTAAGGTGGGAAAGGAGGACAAACACACACACGAACACGCATACACACTCTCTCTCTCTCTCACACACTTTTATGTAGGATATTGTTTTGTTTTGCGGCCAACTAGTTGTTAAAACCACAAGTTTAATTCATTGTGCAATATTTTCCTGCATTTTATTTTTTGGGAATTTTAAATCAATAATAAATTACCTAAGTATTATATTTTTGTACAAATAATCCAACAAATAGCTCTATGAGCGTTGCGCGATCCGTTTAATTAATTAAACAATAGAAAACAATATTACCACGAAAGTGTCGCCATTAGATACATTTAATTGATTAGACGTCTATTTTATATGGCTTTCAAAATCTCAAATAGTAATATTTTTCAAGGCAGTCTTCTTACATATTCGTAAGTGAAACACATAATAAGCTCCTCATAAATCGTCAGAGCAGGTGTAGGAATTGCGCCTGCGCGTTTTTTGGTAGCAATGAGCTGCGTTTATGAGACCACACTGATGATAAAACTTAGATTGTTGGGTGCACATTCTATTAGTTTATTTTTATATTAGCCTATCAAATGACACCATATCTTTCACATACTTTTGTACGTGAGCTTGGGATTTTAGACACGATGCACACACGCACACACTCACCCTCTCACACCCTCATACACGCCTTTATCTGTCTGTACTGGACTCTAAGCTACATCTCGCGCTAAGCAATCTTCGTATCAATTGCAGTATCAAATGATTTGAAAGAATTTTATTCATGCGCTTGTTATTCATCGTCCACGTTTCACAAGTTGGTTCACTTTGATCTTTATTTTTAACCTTTTGCGGTGTCGCGACTGACAACAATTAAAAACAATGGTTCTACTTCTATATTATCGGTAAGCGAGTGGTTAATTATTTACAGAACTTTCCTCTGTTATTTAATGAAATATTCAGAGATTTTTTCCCGTACCTAAAATTAACCTAGTATTGTGTATTTCGGAAAACTATCCAGGATACTCATACAATGAGGTAATGCAGCCAGCATTTCAGAAACATTACCCATTGGTAGCTTTTTAAACAAGGTTTAAATAATATTATTTATTTGGCTTACTTCATGAATGTGTTGAATGTCAAAGCTGTATAAAATAACTGCTAATCTAACCTAAGCTGCAGATACAGGTTGAACCTAAAAAACATGCTGTTGCCAGACACGGTTCTAGCTTTCTATTCTACTCGTATCAAGGCTAAATCGTGATTGATTAATCTATTTCTATCGCAAACTTGATTACGCTTGATTTCTTTAATGTACGTTCATTATTTTAATTCTTCATTGTAGCGTTATATCATGTTCTATGCCATTTACATAAACATAGGTTATGTAACGTTGTCAACTTTACCATGATCGTTAAAGCATAAATGAACAATTATTGCTCAATTTGATTTGGTCAGAGGTGGACAAACTCTTGCTTAACGGCTCAAAAACATTGCCCGTCACTCGCCATGCCTAATTGCGACTTGTAATCATTGTAATTTTACTTTTCACGACTCCTACGCAAATGTTGTCATATGAAACGGGGTATCAATAAAAATGCCGCGGTAATAAACATTTTGTTTTTATTATAAAAATTTCTTTGTTTTACAAAATACAATACAAAATCACAATGATTTGTTTAAATAACAATTTACAATAACAATTGTCGCCATCGTTATATATCCGTAACTATAATGAGGCCACAATGACCACACAATTATATCACATCATTCCATACATTTCGTTGAGAATACTGACATAAATAAATTAACTAACATTATGCGTACACCACAGTCTCTTAACAATAATTTAATAAATAACTCAAAAAAAAAGTTAGCGTCCGTTTTGTCTCACAACAACATCGCTTACGAAACTACATAAGAAGTCGCGTTTCTTTAAATATTATGGCAATGCGGGCGGTCCCGCTAGTCTTTCGCACTTACACTACTTAGGACATTTTAACATCACATTTGCGCTTTATATTTACACGTCACCGCGCGTCGCGGCGTTTATAGTTCAGACTAGAGCTTTGGTTTCACCGTCCGTAGCCGGGCGCGCGGTACCTCTCCCGCGCCGCCTGCGCGGCCGCCTGTGGCGTCAGAAAGTACACGTGCGCGCCTTCCCCGGGCAGTCGGTAGGACACGAACGAACCGGGCCGGCCTTCGCCCGCCGCGTTCACGGGCCCTATCCACTCCGCGTCCGGGTTTAGCGGCGGCAACGGCCTTTTGTAGTTGACCGCCGTGTCGTCCGCCAACGAAGGCGGGTTGCGACCGTTGACGTCGTACTGGTCGTCCGTGTACTGGGGCCGCTGCACTTGCGTCGGCACTCTGTACTGTTGGAACGTCCGGTACGCCGGGTTCGGAATCGGGACGAACTCGCTGTCCGGGTTGATCGTCGGCCGCGGCAGCCGATCGTTGACTCTCGTGTCGTCTGCTAGCGACGGAGGCTTCTGTTGAACGAGTTGAGCGTTCGCGTTCATGTAACCCTGCGGGATGGGTTCGCTGTCGGGGTTGATCGGCGGCCGCGGGTGTCTCTCGTTCACTAGCGTGTCTCTATCCAAGGACGGCGGATTAGTTTGGTGTTCGACTATTTCGTAGGCGTACTGCAGGTTGATGTTGTTATTGACCGGCGTCCGGACGGTGTCGAGCGGGGCCGTCACTCCGATACCGTTCACGTCCTGCGTACTGTCCTCTAGCTTCTTCCCGAATATGTCGAAGGAGTTCTTTGTAATGTCGTCGAAGTAGCTCTCGTCCTGCTTCGTGTAGTATCCGTGGCTGATGGGGTTAGGGGTTGTGTGGTGTCTCGAGTGGTGGTGGACCACCGACGCGGGCTTGTCGTTCTGAATCGGTATCTGATTCCTGTTACCGTGTCTGATATCTTTCTCCGCATCCTCGTAGTCCTCTTCTCTCGGCTTCGATTTGGGATAGTATCTGCTGGAGGTCGGAGTCTCTGTGGTCACTTGCACGTTCTCGATCAAATACTGCTGGTGATAGCCCGGAGATACGGCTGGCGTGATCGCGTTGAACTCGTTTTCTACGTTGAAGGGTTTGCTGTAGCTGACCATGGGTCGGAACGGTTCGGGATCGAGCTTGGGAGCTCGGAAGGGATTCTGCTCCGGCCTCTGTTTGGATTGGTAGGCGAACTGATACACAGGTCTTGCAGTAATGGATTTTGGTTTGTGCGTGTGCGGTCTGTACGAGTGAGACTTTGGCCTGTTCGTCGTGAAGAAGTCTATGGTCTGTTGGATGTCGGCTATTTGCTGATAGAAAGCGTTCGGCCTCTGTTTCTGTTGCTGCACATACACCGGTTGGGGTCTCGGTTTCTGTATGCTGAAGTACTCCTGTGTTAACGTCCGAGTGCCTTGTTTCTGAGGGAACAAGAACAGAGCGTCGGTCTGGTCAATAGCTCCATAGGAGACGTCCACGTTTGGTGCGAAGCCGGATTGGGAGTTAACATTTTGTTGCTGGTACGCCGGTTGGCTAGCAGGCACAGTTTTGTAGTAATTCCTTCCGTCGAAGTACGTAGAAGGTGACGGTGATGTTTTTGGCTGTTCATCGAAGAAGAAGAAGGAGGCCAGTCCGTCTTCATTGGGCTTTCCGCTGTACACTGGCTGCAGTTTCGTTGTGGGAATGTTATTTTGCGTGTTCGAGTAGTACGCTCTCAATGGCACAGGCGTCGATGTCACATCGTTGACTATGTTCTGTGATTTCTGTGGCACGTTGTACACGACGTACGGCTTCTCCGAAGTGGTCGGCGTTTTGGTGTCATAAATGTCAGGGTAATCGTATATGACGGAAACGGACAGGGGCTTCGATGTGAGTTTAGTCCTCGATTTGTAAACAGGTTTGTCCGTTTTGGGCCGCGTCGTGATCTCATCCGGCAGGTTGTGGACACGAACGGGGTGTCTCGAGGGTATGCGCTGGGGCTTTCTCGATTTCGGCGCAGTCACAATCTCCACTGGAGGTGGTGTCGTTAAGTATGTGGTCGTAGGCACTTCAGTGGTTCTCACAGATTCTGTTGTCGTCGGTCGTGTCTTATACTTGTTTCGGTACACTGTGTGCGTCGTCGGTGGTCTCGTAGTTGTCTTCGGCCTGACGTAGGTCGGTACAGTCGGCCTCGTAGTCTTGATGGCCTCGGTCGTCGTCTTCTCCTCTAACGGTGCGAAGAAGTCCGGCGGCGGAGGCAAGATAATGCCAGGCACGAGCGGTCCCGCAGGCACCTTATTCTTGTAGTCAGTGCGGTAGGAAAAATTGTAAGGCGGCGGATAATAGATCGAAGGGTCGTCTTCGTCGTACAGGTCTGACTGGTTGCTCGGTGGTGGTAGGAACGCGGCGCCCGGAGGGAAGCCTTCTGGAAAAGAGCCGTTCATGGATGCGAGGAAAGGGAATGCTCCTTCGCTCGCATTCCCGGGTAGGAATGGGAACGGAGGACTTGGCTGCGGCGCTCCCCCGGCAGTAGAGTTTCCCGAATCACCACCCGGGGGGTGGGGCGCTCCCGACGAGAAGGGGAATGGCGGAGGATGTAGGCCTTCGCCCTCTCCCGCATAGTAGGGAGGGAAAAAGGCCGCAGGGACACTGCCGTTAGGCGTGAGGAAGACGAGCGGTCCGTCGTCGGAGAGTCGTACCGGAAAGGGCGGTGGCACTTTTGGCTTGGCCGGTAGCTTTACTTGCCTGTTAGGCGCCTCGTAAGCGTCTATCGGCGGCCAAGGCTGGCGCTCGCTTTCCTGCGTGCGTTCCGGGAACGAGCCCCCTTTCAACACCAACAAGTGGTCTTCGGCCAACCAGATCTCATCTTTCTTTAAGCCTCCGAGACTCTGCAGATTATCTTTCGTTCTCGTTTCCGAATTGGGTTCATAGCTCACGATTCCCGGACGCTTTGGCGATTTGGCAAATATTTCATTTTGAATCAATCCATATTTCCCTTCGGCCACCTGATCCGACAGTGTCTTTTTGTCCTCGTCATCCTCTTTGGGCTTCACCGCCTCCTTGCCCTCGCCGGCGCTGGACATGAGCATGCCGTCGTCCCAGATGCCCTGGTTCCAGCCGACGTTGCCGCCCGACTGGTCCGGCGCGATCGCGCCCACGAACTTGCCGCTGTCGCTCTTCTGGTCGAACATTAGAGAGTTTTTCGGCGTTCCGTATTCTTTATCGTTTCTTATCTTTATGTGTCCGCCGACGAGTCGCTTGATAGTGCGCTGCGACTCTGCGACGTTCGCGTCAGTCGGCGCGCCGAGGCTGCGCTGATCGCGCACGAACGAATCGGGCGGCAGCACGTACGTCGGCACGAGCACGCTCGCGCGCGCCGCGCACGCCCACGCCAGCGCCAGCACCATCGCCAACGCCGCCCCTCTCACCATCTGAAAGCGTGGAAAGCATACTTGTTAGTTAAACTGCGGAAGGTTATCAGTGTTACTTGATTGCTGCGTAACAGCCGTGAACTTATCTAAGTGGGGTTCTCTTTGTCGACGGAGCGCGTCGTTGCGGCGTTCATGAGCGGACGAAGTGAAAGGACCGCGAAGACAAATACGTTATCCAGTGGTGTGAGCACTGGCTAGGCACTGGCGCGCCGCGCGCCACCACCCGCCTTTTATCAAGTGTGGCCGACGCCACCTCCGACATCGGCATTGAGAATCGACAGTTTAATTGGAAATTGAATGGCGGATTAACGCCCGCGAGACAGGAAGGCCGCGAAGCCTAAATAACTACGAAAAAATCGAACTGTCATGCTTAATTTGACTCTTAGCTCTTATTGTTTCGAGTAGATCTGCGCGAGTCATTGTTGATTAGTGGGTCGGCGCAACCTCCGCAGAGAAATGCGATGCTCGTCGGGCCCGATTGCCGCGATATAGTAATCCGCGAGTTTTGAAACAATCATCGGGTAATTTTTACTATTTCATTGGGCACGAGCTTCACAACGTTACCCCGGAGTCACGAAATCTCGTTTATTATTATCGCGGCTCTTTACCGTGCATAATGATGTTTCATAACGATGAAGACGTTCGTGGCGAGCTTTATTCACACCCCGTGTGGGTGGAAATGGATAAGTGGGGTTTTGTAAGTCGGTTGCGAAATGGGGGCTTGATTAAAGTTAAACGGCTCGGAGGCGAACTAATATCTGTCAGAATAATGGTAGTTCTAGTCGGTTGCTGGTGCAATAGAGTGCGGGTGTCCGCTGGGCGCGCCCGCGGGCCTGTGAAAGGCACGGTCACCCGCGCGGGGCCGATTCTACCTCCGATAAACCACTGCCAACGGCAATTGTGCCAAAGTATGCACTAGAAGTGTATTAGATTAAGAGGGCAGCGGGCGGAAACGGCCGGTTGGCTCCACCGACAATTTAATTGGTTTCGATTGTACCACTCGACTCGACATTGCCTACCTTTATAGGTCACCGTGGCCTTTTTCCTCATATTATTTTCGAACGCGGTCCACGTAGGTACGACGGAATTGTGTGCATATTTGTATCTACTTTTTGAAGTGCGAGCGCGATTTCGCCGCTCGGTAACAAAGTTGCTCATTAAGCGCGTTGTTTATGAAAGGCCTTGATTGCTCTGAACGTTGTCATCGGCGACACCGTTGGCCAGCTGTTGCGCAACGGCGTCGGTTCTTTCCTACCGGCAATAATATATCAATAAATTGAAATAATCGTTAAAGGTAAATACGAAACGTTGCAACAGCTCGTGAACAGGTGAGCTGTAAAGTTCATTGCGAATATCGTTTGGCATTTGGTGCGCTCATCGCGACATCTCGGTCGCATCCTTTCGTTCTTCGATAGCTGGTTAGCCTTCGCAGAAATGTGTCGCGGACGCGATTGTTCGACGTTAAACACACGTTTACGCGGCGCGAGCGCATTGTTGTCCGCAATTGTTTGATATGACTATGAGCGATGGCGTCCGAAGACAGGCGGCGGCCTTGGCGGGCCTTGGCGGCGGCAAGGTGCCCGATTTTTTTGCGGTCAGCACAGAACGTTTAGCGATTAACCAAGCGGCCTGGGAGTGTCGCGGCGGCCCTCGCTTTCGACAATGCTGCACAACCTTGCACCAATAAACGGGCCAGAGGCAGATCGTTCTCATTCTACAGGGTTCTCGAATTAAATGAGCTCGTAAAAAAGCTTTCTTTGCCAGTTTCACCGCGACAGCGTTGGGAAATTCTCTCGGGTGATGCATTGTCGCCGATTTGTATTCCGCTCGAGGTTTGCAGCCAACTTTCCACCGGCCTTTGTTGTCTACGGCGACCGCAAACGTTAGGATACGATGATTGCCACGTTGTATTTTCACTAAGCATCGCTAGCGTAAGATGTATCTAAATACGACAAGGAATTTTAAGCTTTACCGACCGCGTGAGACTGACGACTTTTGACTGCAGCTTTTTTCCGTAAATCAGCTTACAGTTCTAAACGGCGTATCTAATGTCTATGCGTGCTAACAATATACGGCTTTTTGCCGGTTAACGTCCTGCAACCCACAATTTACATAATTGCGTAGATAGTCGCTAACAGATTAAGGCCTTATGAATTGTCACATAAATATTCAAACGATTTAGCACCTTTGCATATTGAACCTACTTAAAAGCTACACCAATAACTGAGCAATTTTCAAACTTTCCTATTGCGATAAGGCGCCAACACACGTAGCCCGCAGTAATTGCATGCATTGATCTCCTTGAGTTCACGGAACGACGGAAAACCTAACTAGCGTTTATTTATTGCTAGATTGCGACACAACTGTTTGTCGACCACACCTAATGTCCGGCACGCGTGTCTTACTAATTGCGCAATGGTTAATGATTTCTATCGATACATGTGGGCCAGTTGTGTCGAAATCTATGTGCTTGTGCGACATTGGGACCTAAAAGCGGAGCAAATTGGGCTATTATCCTTTGCCCTGAAGTTCAAAGTGATAGCGAAGTGCAAGTAGGCGCATGTAAGGTTAAAAGAAGTAATGTTCCAATTCGAACATGACTTACTCGTATAAAGGCATGTTCGAATTCGAAGACTAGACACCCTTTTCTAACCTTTCGAAAGTAATCCTCTAAGTAAAATGAGAACTGTGAGTAGTGAGGAAACTCATATGCCCGAGGTATGGATATGGAGGATCCACCAATCCGGATCAGGCTCCCGTTGTGCATTATGGCCTAGTCCTCCTCACGGTTGTGAGGACCCGTGTTCTGCAGTGAAGGGATATGGGTGGGTCGTGATGATGATGATGATGATGATCTCATTATTATCATCTCATATTTCATGAGCCTATTAAGTACGATTGTGATACGCGTGCCGTAACAGCTGCTTACAACAATCAATCAGAGGTTTAAGAGCTAGAACTTAGATATAATGATAATGGAGAGTGCGCGAGCGCATCATTACTTTAATAGAACATATTTAGGGTTGTCACGGTTCATATTTTACATGGATACTTCGCAAATTATTGAAGTGATTATGTTGAAATAACACTTTCAGTGGGTAATAAACTTTAAAGTTTGTATTTAACTTATTTTTAGTTGGAATTGACGCATTAAGCTTTTCGATCCAGTTAGACAACTTATGGCCAAGATTAATTAAAACGATAACTTTTGTTTATTTGCTACTTTTTAAAGCATATTAGCCACACCGTATTGGAAAACTACATCATTTCCTTGCTCAGTAATCTTACTTTTACTTTTGTTTCATTTTGACAATAGTTTGTGGCAACCCTAACCTATGCCAAACATGGCCTTAGGCCAAAACATGGCGCGTGCCGCCTGATGGATCTAATATCATTATCTTCCGAGCCCCAGCTGCCTCTCCATTGCGGCTAAATTACTAATCTTTTGTTTGTGCCTATATTAATGAGGCTTAATTCAATTTAATGAGTTATATTCTTACGAAACTTTATTAATGGTCGTGTTGGAGAAAGAATGCCTCGTAAGAGCGAGAGAGAGAAATGGATCGACTAATATGCGAGAAAAGGTTGGAATTAAACTCAAAAATATACTACTTTCATATTATTTTCTTTGAAGCTTTATCGTCACATGAACCCGTTTACAGTACTATTAACTTATTTATATATCCTACTGACTTATCTGGGTGAGTGGAATAACATACTGTACGCCACACATAGAATTTACCCAATTTAGGTGACAGTTTCAATCATGATTTTTTAGCGTTCTGCAATAAAACTGTCCCCTATTATTTTTTTTGCCTACATCCCACAAGAACCTACTTTGGAGTAATAATATAAAAAAGACTCAATGAAAAACTCCATAACAAAACTTATAAGGCTCCATTTTATTACTGTACCTATAAACAAAGGAATTTGACGCGTCTATGCGAACGTTCTTTAGCTCGACGCCTTAAATGCCACACGGTTTGCATTGGCATTCCTGGTCCCAAGAAATGCTAATCGTGTCACGGCTGTGGTGCAATTATTGTCGTACAAGTCATTCGCGGTCAAGGCGGTAGCATCCTACAACCGCTAGAACGTACTCGCGACAGACAGTAAGGATAGATCCATTGGTTTAATTACATGGAACGTTAATTTTGAATATTTTAGCTTCCAGCAAACCAAATAAGGTACCTAAAACACAACAAATATACTGTACGAAAAAGTAAAACATCGATTTACTATTATTAGTAACGATATACAAAAAGGACTTGTGATGATTACCTCCCTCTAGTGAGATTTGCTCGGACGCATATTTATGATCACGTACTAAGTCAGTACTTTTTAAAGGAGCCCCTATAATTACATTGTTAAGTCACATTTCCTTACTGCTCGCACGTTGCACAAACATGTTCTGAAGCACCTAGTTGCCCGTCATCCTTGCGAAGCGTGTTATGTCACGCGCCTAGACCGCTGGATGTTCTAAGTATTCCAGCACCATCTACTGTCATAGTTCAATTATGTATATATTCTGCATTAAGCCTTCAAATACCACCTTTCAATTGTGTCATGTTGCTTTGCACCTTTAGATTATGTATTCATAAATTACCTCTCTCGAGAAGGGTTGAGAACGTGACTTTAAATTTCTTAGGTCGAGTTTCAGTGCCTAGGTTGTAACAGTTAAGAACTGTATCTAGTGATAATGAAAGCGATGATGCTTTATAATATAACAGTAAAGATTGAGATGTGGATGACAAATTCTTCATTGCAAAAAAGAGTTATCGCGCTCGTAAGTTGTAACATCGCTTGAAATGCTCTATTCAACAGAGTCTATTGTAAGTTTCATGTAAAGTATAGTAACTAGCTGTGACCATAACGAAATATCAAGATATTAAGCTATTTTTGACACCAAACGCGACGACCTTGCATTTATAATGTGGGAATTCGTTTTTAAAATTCCACCTAGCTCGTTACTTCTAATTTAGATTATCTCGACTTTGGAAATTATGTTGGCGTAATGTTTGCTTTGCTAATATACCAGGTATTTAGAATTGTATGCGTATACGCAATGTCCTGTGATATGCACTGTTGCGGTGACATTGCCACCTTGTAGAGCATCTTTTAACGTGAGACACTTTTGCATTCACAAATGAGATGATTCCATTGTACTGCACTGTTAACTACAGTTTTCGAACTAAACGAGATTCAATTTCAGTTTGACCGTTCAGTTTTTTCGTCGATAGATTTCTCTAAACCTTAGATATGTGTAACGAAAACAAGTTCCTTTGTTAGTGGAATTTGGAGGTCGTTAAAAATTGATCTACTTATCGGAGTCGTGACGGTCGCCCGTCGTGGACTGCGCACGCGCCTACTAAGCGCAGAAATATTCATTTGAAGTTCAAACTCTTTCCTTCCAATCGCGGTCTGTCATAGACTCCATTGTTGCCAGATCTATGATTGATACCTGTTACCTTTTAAATAATATTCAAGGTAAACCATACTCTATAATATTCGAAACGCATTATGGTATCTATAGCATTATGATTGTCCGTTTTATATATGTCAGTTGCTTGAGAATTGTTCAAGTGTTATTCGAATATCTTTTGCACGGTCTTAAAAACATCAAGATGGTCTTATTGCTCGATAAATAACATGTTTTATGCATACAATGCGATAATCCCACCCTTGAGTTTAAATATAACCTTCGCAAATAGTTCGCTTCCGTGTATGGCTACGATCGACGATTCCACTCGCATGATGTGCACAAAGCCTGGTTAAGCTCAGCTCAGGTTAATTTCAGCTCTTTAGCTGGGGTAGTTATCAAAATACTTAACTTCCCGTAATAGCAAATATAATTTAATCGTAGATACGAAAACCTTTATTTATAAGGTGTCTGAGAGAAATTAAGAAAAACAAGTCATTTAGTATAGGTGGTTCAAATAAGTA
Source organism: Hylaea fasciaria (assembly GCA_905147375.1). Lineage (NCBI taxonomy): Eukaryota > Metazoa > Arthropoda > Insecta > Lepidoptera > Geometridae > Hylaea > Hylaea fasciaria. Next base: position 6,530,762 of record LR990211.1, on the reverse strand, counting down.
TCTAACACAAATAAATAAGTAAATTATCCAAAGCGTATCCGATCTGTGACCCTGATCAGACTAAATTTTAAACGGAGCTATCTCAAACAGTCCTTGAGATGAAGGAAGCGAACAAACTGGATCCATATAAGACGATACGACATTTAAATGGTAACAATCGGAATAATCATGCTCTACAAATGCAAAATGAGCCATCGCAGTTATCAGCACGTGATACGCTTTAAAAATAAGCTATCTGTGTGAAACTTTCTTGTTTGCCGTTTCGTAATGGGCATGTCTTATTTGTACGTAATGTTTCTGGTTATGTCGTTCGGGTGTGATTACCGCATCTTTGACTGCGCTTTCCACATTGTGTATCCGAATTCTCAGACTAATGATGCCTCTACGTGTGCTTTGTTAACTTTTGAACTTGCCATCTCTCGTCTCGTCGTTTGTTTTAAAAACTAAAGGCTTATTAGCGGAGAGCCGGAGACTACGCGTCAAAGATGATATCCTTGTTACTGTTTGAGATGCTTGCAGATAAGTAGGCTACGTGCTTTAAAACGAGTTGACTGATAATGTTGTTTACCATGTTATGTTGTTAACCCAATTAACCTTTCATCTATGTTGTTACAGGTAAGAATTTATCAGGCACAGCGATCTGGGTGAGTGGAACTGCATGCGGAACGAGGTACGCCGATAACGATGGGGGCGGTAGCACCGCGCGCGAGCGATCCCGATGTGGTAAACATCAATTAACCGATTTCGGATAGATAATCGTCTGTATTAGCTAGTTCTCGTATTGTTTTAATATGAGGCGTCGCTTGCGAAATGGCAGGTTTCAAAATTTTTCCGCCGTTTTGCCGTTACCTTTTAGTGTTTTTCGGAGCGTGGCGGATAATAATAGGCAACCTTAGATTGCGCCCGAGTCCTTCGCCGCGAGTCGTGCGAGGAAAAGCTGCATATTTTAATAGGCACTTTTGTAATGTTCGAGCAATTGCGCCAGCGATCGGCTCGCTATCGCCGAGATTATCGGCGGGGGCAATTATGTTCAAGGCGCTATTATTTTTCGTTACGTGAACCTGGTGGCTGTCGTGACAAATGTCGTTTGTCAAGGCGATTAGAGCCTAAGCGCTGGAGATGCGTAGGCGCACCTAATTGCTGAGAGCTCGCCTATTGTCAGTCCTTACACTCGCGACAATCATCTGTACAAAAGAAACTACTTTGTAAACTCTGCATTTTAATTCCATCGCAAAGTGCTTTTTATCGCATATTTTCAAATGCTCTTTTTTTACCGCCATCAAATGTTTTCATCGAGCCGGATACGGTTTTTGTTGACGTGCCGGCGCGCGCATGACGCAACCGTATGTTTATATTATCATTATATGTAAATCGCTTTGATTTGCTCGAAAATCTCGGACTCGGAGCAAACATTTGGGCCATGTTTAATGTTAGAAGACAATTTGATTTTGGAGCGAGGTTCACTGTCACAGATTTTAATAGAGATGATCGTAATGACGCTGAATATATAATTTTAGCATACACATGACACACGCTGATTCACGTAAGGTCAAGGGGAGTTCAGACGTAAGGCTCGAATTACATTCCTTCGACGCTAAAGGTGATCTGGTGGCCGGTAGCCATTAGCGAGACGTCTCATCCGAGCCTTTAAGGACGAGGGAATTCAACGGCATTCTTTACGAACAAGTTATAGGACTTGTTTATTTTAAACAGCTAACTTACCTACTATAAAGATAACATTACATTTATAGCCAATTCAGCTGGAAGATACAATGCCCCGCTTTGTTAGTAAGATTGTAGTAACTTCATAATGACCATTAATTGAACATTAATGAAAACAATAATTAGTAAACACCAATTGAAGCTAATAGATCCTTTTGTTATGAGAAAATGGGCTTAGTAAGCTATAAGGAGAATAATACTTGCGAAATACAACACTTGCATAACAGGATACATAATAATTTGCAAGGTAAATTGGTATTTTCATACACATTTTTTCTACTTTGAATTAAATCATACGTTTCCATTAAATGCTGTGAATGAGTGACGAATAACCGGTATTTACGAGAAAATTTTTAGAAGTGGCTTAGTTATTACTTTCTCGATTATAGTGTTGCCTGTAGAGTTTGTGAAATCAACACACTTTTGGTCAGTTGGAACGTGAGCTAGTAATGCAAAGTTAGCTAGAGATTGTCCGGTATTAGATCGCTAGCCCTTGCCATAAATTGCATTTGAAGTTACTATAATTTAAGTTTAGATTTCCGCTATCTTGCAAGGGTTACTGACAGTCTGATTTATTGAAATCATAACGGTTTGGTTACAATTAATTACTTTGATAAATAAATCGATAGATTTGAGGTAACATATTTTTTATTAGTTTTATTCCATAAAACGATTTTTATTTCCCATAACAGCTATTAAACATTTCCTATTCTATAGCTAGTCAAGGCTGTTAAGTTGCACGAGATTCTAATCGGAATGTTATTGTGCTGATATCATTTTCCACGCGTTTAACTCGTTCCGTATTCGAGAAAAAGAACACTATTTCATACGTCCGTATTCCTAATGGAACATTTGGGTGCCGAATTCACACGGTTCTTAAGATCCGGATTTCACAGATAATTCAGAATCGCATGCGTCTAATGGATACGTTTTGATATACGTTAAATGTTTTGTTATGTTATGCCGTGATGTTATGTCATGTGGATTTGTTGTATGCGAGCTAGCGTCCGATTTCCGAAGCTTCCGTGCTACTTTCGTTCACTCGTCTATCTTAGTAGAGAACTTATTCGATTCGATTATGATATAACTCACTATGTGCACGTTTATAGTTGCATACTCAATTCGAATCGAGCTTTGATTGCGCAAATTAAAGTCGAATTGAACAAGTCAGCAGTGGATTTTTTTACGTATGCTAATAGTTTTGTCATGATGACTCAAACGACTCTTCAAGTGGATTACGCTGAGGTTTTTCATTGAACAGCAATTAGGAGTCAATCGTCCAGTACGTGATATAACAAACAATTACTGGCCGCTTTTAGTCAATGGAAATTTAAATAGTCACGTAATCGAATCGCCAGAGCGTATCGATTGTTAATCTGCACACGTTCGTATGTAGGTCCGGTTGGTATTCCGTTATCGGCACGCCGAATCGTTCTAGTATTTTCTCTATCGAAAATCGTAAAAACAAAAAAATTAACATAACGTGTCATTCGAGATTTGAAGGCCACGGAAAATCCCGAATGTTTCAAATTGTTTGCTCTATTGACAGTTGAAAACAATACAAATAACCTATTAGCTTCTTTATGACTAATAAGTACGTTCGTATAATAACTTCGCTGCGAGGCAATTCAATTAAGCAAGTATTGTTTCTTGTGCATCGCCAGGCTTGCCATTATGGGCCTAAGAAAACATTACCGCAATTTAGTAAATATCACTTATTGTTCGCTCAATTCGTATTGGCAACTCGATAAGCGAAATAATCGAACGTCCATTCGATAGCGGTTCACGTTTTATGATCGCAAAAATTTACTTTCGCACATTTGTATTCACGATTTTTGAAAATGATTTTACGACTCGATTCTCACGTGGGTTCGTGTGGTGGGCGTCTGCAATTGAAATAAGCAGATTAAGCAGGCACTGCTATTAAACAACAACCGGCTTTGTGTACCAAATACGACTGCTTATTACGGTCACATTCACAACATAATTACGAGTCTCGCAATAATTATTTTCGTAGAGCACGCGCATTTCAATAACACAACGTCTGAGACACACAGTTTTGTTTGCATTTTCTCACAGGTGTTTCTTTACCTAACGTCATTGAGTTTTATGTCGAAGGCTGGCCGCTGTGAAACTTCGGCTTTAATGCTGTGTCGCGACACCGAGTGCATTGTTACCGGCGGAGCTATTGTAGAACCGACCGGTGACCAGCTCGTGTGATCTAGGTCGGGGACTGTCCTCACAATCTACTGGTAAACAAATCTCAAGCTTACATTTACTGATAAAGGCTGAGGCTGCGGCTGTGATCACGTTCTCGATGCACTCTTCAATCGCACATGTCAGTGCTAAAGTCACTTCACTAATGTGCACTGGTGGTCAGTCACTGGCACATACTGGGGGGTGGTGTGGAGTCGCGGTTGTCGCTCGGCGGTGGACTGTGGAGTGTGTGGTCCCGAGGGTCACCGCGCCGGTCAGTGGTGGGGTACGTGTGTTCCGCAGGTCGCGCGGCGCATGAGTGCTCGCGGTGGAAGGGATCGCCGGTGTAAATACGCCGCTGTAGCGCGTGCTCAGCCCGACCCACACAGCCTCGCCGCCTCACGCACACAGCCGCAGCGCTCGTACATGCACGGGAGGTGACACACGGTGCGATGCGCCCGTATGTCCATCTAATGACGGCTATCGAGATGGAATTGATGGGACTACCCTAATTTTCGTAGACGGATGTTCAGGTAACTGTTGGGTTACGGACACGCACTCGAATTATTTGTGATTACGATGTAAGCAACTTTGGATGTGCGTGCGATTGTCACGGAACTCGCATGTGATGACACGGAGATCCAACTTACGCATAAGATCGGATTACAGAACGTGAAGACATGAGTCTATTATAAATGGAATACTTAACGAGTACAGTTGATATGATTAATTACTCTTTCACTACCACTGTCATATTATACGAGTCAACAAAAATCGCATGCCGTTACGTGAAATGATTTCATGGGTCAAAGCGAAGAAATGCTAAAAATCCCGAACCTGAATCGGGTCGGCGAAATACAATAATACTGGGAGGTTTAGAGATGTTAGGATAATAGCTGGGGTTTACCACATCCGCGTCGGCGCGGCCTTTAGGAATTATTGTAGGAAATCTATTATTACTAGCAAAATAACAAGGCGACTATACCTAGCATTATGAATTTCTTCGTAAATAATGGTTTTCCTTTTAGGAATAAGTAGTACGTTAGTGCCCGCTTGGTCAGCTACCACCATCGAACAGAAAGCACACCAAGCCCCTCTCGAGTTGTGGTAATTGCCTTAAAAAGTTAGTTCCATAGTAAACGTGTTTACCATCATGTGCATTGTCACTTAACAATAGCTTAGATTGTAAACTGGAGCATACTTATACCAATTAAAAACCGAAGTCTCAAGTTCGTCTATAGTGGAAAGACATAAACGCCAAGGGCTCATTTATTCTGTCCTGAAGATGTGTCGATGACTGAAGTCATTACCATCGTGAACTTCGTCGTTCGTCTTCCATTACATTCCAAGGAACATGATCTTACGTTCTCGGTCAGCAGTGGTCTACACTTCGACATGGCTACACCTAACCTGGAAATTAAGTTCTAAAGAGCAACTTCGCCAAATCTTGCTGGAAATTATATTGACTTCTGAGTCAATATCCAGTCAACTATTAGACTACCATTACAAATGCATCCAAATATGGTTCTTAAAACCAAGAAGCGTCAGATTACTCATTGGATTTTCTGTTTAACGTCTAACTTAACCCTCGCGGTTAACCTCCGCGATACTCCGCATACGAGATGTTGAGATTATTCGTAACTCTCGTTCTTGAATATTCGATTTCTCTTTCTGTGCATTCGCCAAAGTATAGGAAAGTTTAAAGACAATCGATTTTCGTGCGTGTAACGAGTTACAAGTCCGTGAAATATGGTAATCGGAGTGATAATCGCTTCCGTCCGAGATTTCGACGATCGACAACATCCGGTCAAAGGTGGCTTAAATTCGGATAATATGATACTTGAACTTGGCTTTTTTGGGTACAAAAGTGATTAATTTTGTATACATAATTATGTTGTTGAGTCACATTTCACTTTTACATGTCATTAGCAGTACACCTGTTTGTTCATTTGCTAATCATTGAAGTGAGAAGTTAATCAATGTGAGTGGTTTCCTAAAAGGTATCTTAGGTGTAAGAAGAAGTACTCCAATTCCACAATCACAATATCGATTGTAACCAACATTATAAATGCACTAAAGATCAATTGCACGACCGTTCAACTCGGAACATTCGTTTTGAAATTCCAATACTAAGTATATAATCCAGTCATTGACTTTGACCATGTCTTCTATTCGAGATGCCAACTGGCCAAGCGTCAGTAGCTTCGTTTACAAACGAGATGCTGTACGCTGGTTGCGCAAGCGCAAGTATCAGAGTCATCGACACCGGCGCGTCCTCGGAAGGTCGCGGTCCGGACCCCGACGGCGACGTATATATGTATCAACAGTACATGAGCTCTGCTAGTGGAGCCTGTTTGGGCAGTGCAGAATGATGCTAAAAATGTGGTCCTAACACGGCCCCTAATCGATAATATCTATGGCATTGGAACGGTTGTGCCAGTAGCCTAAAATATTGCAAGTGATAAATGATCAGAAAGTTGTCAATGTAGTGGCACCTAGCGGTACAACGGTGTTAGTATACGCTTCCGAATTTCTTTAACTTTCAAAAGAACCTACTTGAAGTGAACGCCTCGACATGGGCGCACTAGATGAAACTGGGGTATTCTCCGCAACTACATGTAATTTATCGAAGCCTAGATTTATTATTGGCAAGAAAATGTGTCAAGCAAGCCTGTAAATGTGTAAGTTAGGCTACTAAGGCCGGCTGATTCGTAAAAGAAACGCCTATGTCAGTGTGCGTCCGATGATATCGATGCTTGTTCCAAGTTCCGTCTCTGCTGTACACAATACCGGTGTATTACCATAACACCTCAGCGTCAGCCGCCGCGCCGGCCGGCTTATCGGTCGCATCGATTTGTTTACGCCGCGGTCCCGGATCTAGGTTTTTGAGCTTGTTTTTTGGTGGGGAAATACGGTGGTTGGAATTCCTAAGACTTGGTTCTTTTTGCTGACCGATCCCACATTCCTGACCCCGAAGTTTCAGACTCTAGCGGACCCTCTCTGACAAGAGATACATTGTATGTGTCTAATTTTAGCGTGCATTATGATTAAGGATAATCTTTTGAGAAAAAATATCGGTTTTTTAATTCTAAATTAAAAATGACGTGAAAAGGTTCCTTTTGCTTCAGTGTTACAGGGGGATAACAATGTATGCATGAATCTTGTTTATTAATAATAATTAAATTATTTTAAAGGTGTATTTTCTAAATATAAGTAGTATGTTATGATTGGGTTCACGACTTGTAAAGATCTTGCTATATTAAAGTTTGAAAAACTACTTGGTCAGCACAGTGCTTCTCCAGATGGGCGATGTATTTGTTTACAGTAACCAAGAAACTAGTAGTTTATTCAAAGGCACAAAGTAACATTATGTATTCCAATACTTTATTATTACACTCTGATATATTTTTATTTTCTGACACATTTTAACACTCGATTTGACGCTTTATTTTTTTTTTTGGCCACAATCACACTTATGCAGGTATTGATTGAAATAGTTAAATTGAACAGCTCATTTTTTAAGTTTTTAATAATGTTTGGAACTGCAACGATGTAGATTTGTTAAAAATTCGAGCAACCATAGACTCCACAGTTTATTGCATTTATTCTCCATCGTCTTGTTAAATTGTCATAACTCCATTTACGAATCTCAAAAATCTTTAATGCCATCATGCATCAGGAAAAATCTTCGTTCCTATTCCTTTTTCTAGTTCAGCAACTGCATCAGTCCTCATTTCTGCACCAGCCGATCGAAGACAAGCACTATGCATTATAACTTCTGATCGAACTTTAACATTTGAAGCCATTTCACTTCTTTCCTTACACTCGCGGATGCCTCGGTGGCGCCTGCGCCAATTCGCACTGGTCGGTTGTTATTACCATTTTATTGTATTTTTTCTCAGAATCGTGTTTAGGTGGTGTCGCGGTGGCGCGTCCGTGCCACATTCCGCGACACACCGGCGCTTGCCGCCTGATTTGACCACATCACAATTTTGGCGGTCCTACCATTTGTGGTGTCTGTATTTTTTGGCGATACGTGACCAACTGATGAATACTTTTGTTGCTCTTTTCGAATTACGAGTTTAGTGTTGTTCTATGATGAGATTCTCAATCGCCTCGCTTAGGCAATGCGTTTTAAAAAGACAAGAAAACTTCATTAACTGATAATTTTATTCATTGCGTCCCGTTTAGTCATCGTCTCTTAAGATCATGAGTCCTTAATCACATCCCTAAATGTGAGATGAACTCACCGTCTTCTAATAGAACCAATGTCACGGCTTCAGGCTAAATCGTAACTCGCACCGTCTTACGCATAGCCGAAGTCATTGACATTTTCTTTGCGGCATACACAGCTGTTCTTATTCCGGGAAGTAATCCATGTTCGAGTTATTCCTTTATTAATGCTTCAGTGGTTTGTTACATGTAAAGAATAGGTTTCAAAAAGTGGGTTTTCTTCGAAACAGTATCAAAAGTAGGTCATAAATACAACTTTATCTTACAGTTTGGGTGATTTGCTTCTCCATCTCAGTTTGCTTTATTAGTACCTGTGATTTTACAAATTTGAATTATCAGTAATACAAGGCAAGTAATGTGAATAAACGTTTTTATTTAGTTTTAACTTTGTTTTTATCAGATACAGGAACGGAAATGAAAGACTGATGACATACTTGGACAATAATTGGCAGAATAGAGGCTACTAATGATGTTTGTTAGATTTCGAGGCGAGTTCGACTTATCTGTGTAGTATTGTAAATATTATATTTCCCAATAGTAGGGGACGCGAGCCTAAAAAGGCGCCGGCGGTCGACTTATGCGCGATAAAATACTCGGTCCGATTAAATTATGTAAGTAATCGAATATTCATGACGCCTTTTTGGTAGGTGCACTGCTTATTTTGGTCCCCGTAGTAGTTTTTTCCGGTGGCTTCGAATAATTTATTTTTTAACACAAAGTGGAAAAATTGTGTTTACTACTGAAATTTAATGGCGCTTAATTTTTGCTCAACTGTTTAATGTTTTAATATTATTAATGAAAATAATAGCCGTTTGTTTTGATCAAACGCTTCGTTTGAAAACATCTTAAAGATGATTTTCTTGTACGAATTTTCCGTCCTACGACTTAAATCTATATAAAGATGATCCTAAAATAGAAAACGATTAGACACAATTAATAGTCAATGTGGTTATCTTAGCGTCTATTATTCATGATATAATTTTGTTGTTGCGTGAATCGTTAGAATTTCGTAACATGTTAAGTTTTTCTTCTCGATTCGAATACTTGCGGTAGTTTAATCGATATTAAGATCAATTTCGCGCTTATAAACGGTTCTAGCGGTCGTTGTGCGTTAAGCGATAGGTTTATTTGCCCTAGTTATGTAAGTTTAAATTATTTCCGGTATTTATATAAAGTTTTCTTTTTATATTTTATAGGCTAGCATTTGATCAATATCAGCTCATTACTTTTATCGCTTTTTATAGTATTTTCTGTGTATATTTTAACTATATTGTAAGCGACCCAATTTGATTTTGAAAACTTGCCAATTCACTTTTGTATTTCTAAACTTAGGGATTCATGATAAACATAATTGATATGCAATCATTATTTTTTATTATAAAGTAAATTTCATGATCTTGAATTCTCCTATTCAAATGTTGTTATTGTTTATCAAAACCATTCCAGACTTACATTAGCATCGCAAATTTTTACAACTTATTTTAATTTACATTTGTAAAGTAAATTATTCCGTGACGTCTTCTGACCCATTAATTTGTTAGGAATACATTATTTTTTTGCGATCACATAACTATGTATACGACATTTGACATTGAGGTGTGTAAAATATTTCGCATTCCGCTATTTTGACGCAAACTAAGTATGCTAATTAATTAATTTGGGTACAAAGTCGATCAGGATCCCTCACGATCATATATAGATTTAGGATATTAACAAATTCTTACAGATAAGCTTTTATAGAATACGTATTAGGCTGATAAGCTGAACAGGCAGGTAAGCTTAACAAACTGGGCGCAAATCTAATGTCTTTACCAATAGCTCGATGTCAAACACTCGGGTCACATTTGATGGCTTCGTAGGTAAATCACTTATTCGCGGTATACCTTATTCTTACCCTGCCATATTCGGTAATTACCTTATTCTATTAAGGACTCATTTGTTTAATGACATCCCGTAAAATTGAACGGTTGTCACGACGGCGATTTTCGCGCACGTGGATGATTAATTACCCCGGGTACGTTAATCGAAAACCGTCATACAATAAAATTATGAACTGGCATTGTATTGAACTCAACATAGATGCTAAGTTTTAATTCAATTGTTGCCATATTCTCAGGAGGTGTTGCAATTTAAGGCCTCGCTCTCGTTAGTTAAGTCCGAACTTTTAGCACATTTTCGACTTGCTAACTGGCGATGCAAATTCGTTATGCAAATGCAATTATCACTGTACTGAAGAATCATATCGATGAACATACATAAGTATATATACCTTTGATGGGTATTTGTTTTAAAAGAAATTGACTTGATGAAAGTGACTGAAGGTAGTGAGTATCAGTAGATTGGTGGCAATCGCCACAGCTGTTCTTTTTTTTTTATAAACTGGTCTAAGTTTGCGCTTGACCACAATCTCACCTGATGTAAAGTGACGATGCGGTCTACGATGGTGCACGCTTACCTAGAAGGAACCTGTTTATTTGTGACATCAAGGCTCCCAGGTTATAACTATGGGGAGACACAGATTCCGGCAAGGGGTTGATGTGTGTAGGAGCAAATCGCTTCGTACGTAGAGGTGGAATGTCCACCATATACCTATACCTGTAACAGTAATAGAACTGTTGGGTGTCACAAACCGTTATAAGAACCCTTAAGGTATTATGTTGCAAGGAAATACGTGCGTTTTGCGAACTTGTTTTTCGTGTTGCAAACTCCGATAGGCTTCGTTGACCGTTTGCCCAATTTTATGTACCTTAATATTTTATTATTTGCGTTTCATAAATCTTCACCTTGTTAGTTAACTATGTAGTTAAAGTAATTTAGTTTTTTTATGTGCCTATTTCGAAAACCATTCTTATTTCATCATTAAATAATTTAATTAGGTGTTGATGTAATTTTATTAGGAGTTGATGTGTCAAGATTATGTTATTTATTATAATATTGTAGAATTCCTGCGGATTGTTTATACAGGCTTCGGTAATAAACATTACCCTTACTGTATAATATTTGATCTCTACAGTACAAGATCAAGGCAAGATCTACAATAATATTCGGAATTAAGTGTAAACAATGAGTTCTGTCTTATAAGCTTTCGAAATTTAAATAACTTACAATATCATGCATAATGCACTTGACTTTCATTAAGAATAGGGATAGATATATTACGACTCGAAGAGGCATTGATTCTACATACATCCAGAAATGGTTTTGTCTTACACCTAGGGGTGCTATTGGCTTGCACCCTGGAACGCCTTTGTCTTGCACTCTAAGAGGACTATGTCCTGAACTCAGATTATAGAACAAGAATGTAATTTGTCAAATAAAGTGATGATTACAGTTCTCAACTGCCTCAAATAATTTACACGTTTACAATTTATTGCTTTTGTTTTATGGCCCGTTGTAAACCAATTTGGCTTTTAAGATATTTGATACTCTTCGTCAAGCGCAAAAATGCGGACCTAGCTAATAAGTTACAAGGTCATAAATGTTTTTTTTTGTTATAAAAAAATGTAGTAAAAATCCTTTTTTTGAGCAGATGTTTCCTTACGTGACGAACGACAAGATATGTAAGAAATAAGCTTAAATTGAGCTTAGTTATTCCATTTTAGTAATTTTTTAAACAAGTATCTATAATTAGCGGGTATCCTAATCTAATAATAAAAAAAAGTTAACAACGAATACAGTTGAAAAAAATTACTTTCAGTAAGTTAACAGTCGACTTCATAGTTGACAGGTTAACCGTCCACCAAGAATAATATTGTGCTGTTGCAAATATACATATTAGATGCATAAGACGCAATAATAGAACATACCGTTACATAAAATTACAATAATACCTAAAACATATTTTACTATTATAATATCATCATGTTTAATGAGTTTGATCCAATCAATCAATATGGATACTAACATTTATGATATGTGGGAAAAGCCGAGCTGTGATTGCTGTCCCATATATCAAATCAAAGGATGGTAAAAATTCCTTTTGTTCAATTAATACAATGTATTGGTATAAAAACCCAGTCTTTTACTAGCAGACTTTTTTTTATTTAACAGGTGTATAATATCTCTGGGATTAGTATTTAGTGTGTGTAGATTTTAATTTTTATTAAATAATGCATTATGAACGCGTCGTAGATTTAACTCCATATAAAAATTTGTTGTTATCCGTGTCTAAGTCATAATAATAAATTTTATCATATTTACGAAGATTTTGTTTGTAAAAACTAGTTAAACGTAATACTCACTTAATTTTGTAATACTCACTGCCTTATCCAATATTGTTGGTTCCATTCCATAATGAACCATTCGACACTAACTGGTAAGGTGGGTCAGCATTGTCAGCAATGAAAACTAATAATTGCCATACTCTAGAAACTTTTTATATTGTGTTTAAATACTTTTCCATCTAACTGTTCTAGGATTCGGATTAAACAATACACTTTGTTGTTCGTTTTGCAAGTGGCCCCAGTCGCCTGAGTAAAAATAATAAAATAAATTCTTCAGGAAACTGGGACCGCGGGGTCCTAGGTTCGAAGCGGTCCCAGGCGCCTGTCTCCTCATTAATTTGGTGTTTAGACGTCCAATTTCGCTCAACATTTTTCAGTTTCTTTCATTCACAATCTTGGTCTAGGTAGTCTAGGTACCACCATAAATAGGTTCCATTAGGCACCTAGGTACACGACACAATACCTAATCATTGTTTAGCGTCGGTATCATTACAGATTACCCCTGCAAGTATCCTTTGTGTGTAGCCAAAGGATGATTAAATGATAATGTTTTTTACAATCGCACGCAGCATTGTTTATGCAAATTGTGTAACAAATCAGCATTTCTTGCCTATTAACGATTAACTGCCTTTTGTTATGGAATATGTATGACTGTTATTAAATTGCTGTAAAATTATGAAGTCATTTGCTTACGGACGAACTAAGTAGCTCAAATCATCATTTAATTTTGCAAAATAACCTTGTCACAATATGACATACATTATCGCCTTTTTTATTCAGGATACTTCGCGTTGATATATAGTACTACGGCATGTGGCATAGTACATTGTTTACTGCTGCAAATTTAATATATAGGTATATTTAAGGTAAGAAATATTTTTGCATTCTAGATATACAAAATACAACAGCAAAAAATCTCACATAGCAATCATACGAGATCAAAATGTCAGTGTAATCAGGATAAATGGCGTACTGTCATCTAATGAACAGCAATGAGTAACGTATGCATTTGGATCTCACTGTTTCGAGTTCTCACCTTTCTTGGCGGTTGCCCTTGCGAATTATGCATAACGGCTCGTAAAAGAACAAGGTCATCGCACTGCCGAGATTGCGGATTCGGACTGTCCGAAAACTATAACAAAAATGCCAACGAGCGGGATGTACGCGGATCCCGCGCGCCGGCCGACGCGCCGGACGCCACTCTTGGCGCCTCTCTTCGGTCGTTTTCTTTTTACGGTGGCGAATTTATGGCGGCAGATATAAGCTGCCAGTATTACGCGAACCAAACGCATTTTACTCTTTTAATATTCGGCGCTCGAAGAATGCGGTTCTCCAACGGTCGGGATTTAGGTGCACCCTTTTTCGTGGGTTGCCCTTGGTCGCAGCCTTGGTCTCGAACTGCCCATTGACTTTGGTATCGGTTACATGGCAAACGGGTTTGTGATACATAGGCACAAGGTTTGTCCCCAACCATTTCAGAGCGATATTGCTGGTCTCCAAAAACGGCTGCAATTTGATACCATTCATAAAAGGGTGTAATTTATTTGTGTGTGTTGATTTGATACCTCAAAGAGCCAATTTAATGTAATGGCCTCCGTAACGTAAGTTGGTGATGAGCCGACGGCGAAGCCTGCGTTATATTGCTGCGCAGGACAAACAATTATGCGAACCACAAGGATTTGCTCTGGCGGCTGTTTGTGACAGAACGGTTCTCCAGCGTATTCGTGATTTCAAAAAAAGTATCTACCGAAGTTATATTAGGAACTCCTCACATGGCTGCAGGCAAACTTAGCCAACTAGTGCAGCGAAATACCATCACTACGATTAAAACAGATGCCGTATCGATACGCACAGGTGTTATGCAACGGATGCAGTACCAGTCGAGTTCCCGCGGACGTAACAACATTAGCCGCCATAGAAAGTGGTATAAAACGTGGTGCGAAGGGAAAGGGCTGATCTCGCAAGCCCTGCGTCCGCTGGCTAGGCACTGTTGGCAAGCTGTCGGTGCGTTTACCTCTACTGGCGGCCGCGTAACCTTCACGCTACGTGGTTTTGCTAGATTCGCTCGTCAAGAGCATGTTTAAGGTACGCTTACAAGTCACGTGGCGGCTCAAAGATTGTGTCGAGAAAAATAGCAGGAAACACTAATGGTGTAAACTTGGGCGCGTTGATTAAATACGTTGAATGTGCAATTACTATACCTGACACTGAATGTATTAGATTCAGTTTTAAGTAAGATACAAGAAATCATGATGTATAGAATTTTTGGAACAGTGTCCTTTGCATAAAAAAAAGCAAAGTGTATGTAGGTACCTATATTTGTTTATCCCCTTCTCCCACACGGATAAAAAGGACAAAATACAAAGTTCAAAGAAAGCTGATATACAGTTAAGGAAAATAGTATTCCGTTATACATATACTGAGAATAACCGTTTTCGAGTAAAACCGTGTGCAAATACCTACTTAGGTCATATTTGTTCAGTTGGTGCGCACAACTACGCATTTAGTATATTGTGTTTGATGGCCACATTTTTAGTAGCAACATTCATTTCAAGCATTAATTTTACAAGTTATTTGCATGCTATCATTATACAGTTTAATAAATATGTAAGTTTTTGCTCACGATTTGGTTCGCAGTACCTACCTACCTCTATGAAGGAAAAAATTTAAATATAGTAAACATGGTCTACCATGATGATTATTTCAATTTAACTATAGACTATAGGTAAGGGCAAGAATGAAAATTATTTCAAAACATTAACCAAAGAGGCGGACAAGTAAATTCATACGTGGAATAAGTGATCTCTTTGGTGATCTGCATAGAGACGACCGATACTCATGCAATCTTCATACGCGTAACTCTTCCAATGGACTCAGTTCTGGCCATCCTATTCAAAACGTGGTCACGACCTTGCGACCTTCCTCACACATGGTCACGACCTTGCGACCTTCCTCACACATGGTCACGTGACGCCTCAAATAACTGTCGACGTTGTCATCCAGGCACTGATTCACATGAAGCCACGTGCGGCCTTAAATGAACTGGGGAGAAACGACAACGTCACAGATCAATACTGTCTTTGAACATGACAGAATCTACGTTTTATATGTATGATAGTCGAAGAGCGAAGTGGAAATGAGAGAATGTAGTGAAGATTGACGCTGTTTTGCGGTCACAGAGTCAAATCTTGTTATTGAAACATTGACATTGATTGACCACGTATACCATCAAACTAAATTACGACCGGTATAACACGAGCATGCATAACGTACGTCAATTATACAGGCGACACCGTGGTGGCGCGCCTTCGTCATGTCAAACCGCCTCGGCCGGTCAGGCCCAAGCACGCGGTCATCTCCGCATTCCGCGCGGGCGGAGCGCATTCGACGGAATTCCCACTCCGAAACGCGCAAACAACAAACCAGTCGCCACAACCTTCGAGAGAGATGACACTGTCGCCAGGCGAGATGATAACGCGCCACGACCCGATGTACAACAAAAGAAGACTCTATGTGCTTTATATATAAAGTGGATTTATCATTTTACGGGCGTTGGCGCCAGTGGACATAAAAAAACGGAATCTCAAGTGGGGACTGTTACCATTTTTAGTAAGAATACATTATAATACGTGATTAATGTAGTTCGTCTATAAACAAGTCGTTAATAAATGTTTTATATATTTTAATATTTCTGAACGCAGATAGTCCGGCGCGACTACTGTATTAGCATAAATGCGAAATAGTTTAAAGTTATTTTCGTGAAGGTGCCTTTATTTGGTAATAAAAATAGTTAAAAGATAATTTTTCAAATATAAACGTGGGGCAAAGGCCAGTATTGTATTGTTTTTTGAGGAAAAAAATTACCGATTTATCTGTAGGTATGTTTATCTTCGAATAGGTTTTTGGATAAGGCAAAAACTGGTCCGGCCAGTGGGATCCGAGAGGTTCGAATAAACATACTCCTACGCAGCTATCAAAAGTGCAAAAATCGATTAAAGAATAAAATTGATTTAACAAGCGAATTATCTGTGGCATTTTAAAACTGGAGCTTTTGTATAAATTACACATAAATTAACAAATTTAGATTTTAATTGCTCATTTTAACATACGATATAAACACAGCAGGAATATCGTTAAATTTATGCTTGTATTTTCCGTTGTTTGTAATTCAAATAATAGTAGGTACATTACTGCCGCGGTCTGTAATGACTGTTGCTGGTCGCAATTACGATGGCCGAAAACGCTGCGTAGCGCAATCCAGCTTGCCAATCCTTGATAGCCAAGCTGGAATTAAGCTAGTCATTTTATAGCTCGGAGAGTTAGATCAAAGCTTGTAATAAAGAGGAAAATAATAAAAACTTAGTATGTTTCTTTTAGTAGGTACAACAGGGCAAAGATTAGAGGAAAATGTGTTGTGGTTTTTGCCGTCCAATTCAGGATTTGAGCAATACCTACAAAAAAAAAACATAATACATTTGACCATCGTTAATCCTAATTTGCTTTATTGTGATTTATTGCATTACCAAAATTGTCCTTGCAATTTGTCTTGAAAGCATTAATTTTATAAATCCTAAATAATTAGTTTGGAACAACCCACACGTCCATTTTGGTGACTGTATTATACTCGTAGTATAATTATGGTGAACTTTTCAAGGACTTAAAAAAGTTCTCAATAAGCATATTTTTGTTGATAAGTAAACTTATTTACTTATATATAAGTCAACCGAAAATGAAATCCTGCGTCTGAACATGCACAAGCAGCACAGTCTTCTATAAAATTATATCATCCAACTGCACATTTTGTATTGTCGTTGTCATGGCTTCCAAGCAACAAATACGCGGTAATTCGTCTTATCCGACATGATTTACATGAGTCGAGAGTTTTCCCAAGCTACGGGAACACTCAACAATGGCATCCATGACAATGGCAGCCGACCACTTTCCACTTTCCCAAGACTTCCCATGTATGAAAAGCTTGTCAACTAAATTTTATGACGAGACAGTTCGATAGGAACTATTCCTTTTCTATATGCGATCCTTCATGGCTGAAGATTACCATTGCGTTTGTTGTAATATCAGTTAGGGTCAAGATAATTTTTCCATGCTCGTGATAGAATTTCGTGGAAAAGGCATTTGTTGTCAATAAGGCCGTCCATTGTATACATTAATTTCTGTCATGACTTGTCTGTCCAGAGTGCAATGAAGAGTTGTTGATTGTATCTCCAGACAGACAGGCGTTGTTTCATACAATTAATTATAAAGGTAAGTTATGAAATGACGCGAGCTAGAACGATATATCTACATTGTATGCCACTCTTATCACACCAGCAAAAATGTGAGAACAATTCACAGAATTCGCCACATTAACTTATTGCGAATAAAAACGTCGGATTGGTATCTCAAAGTGGAGTATTAAAAAGAAAAATGTGGATTTTATTAAATACCACGATAAATTAATTTGCTATGCGCCGCCGCCCACGCTCGAATAGTTGTTGATAAAAAAAAGTGTAGGAATGGGGTTTTCTCCAAAGACTACAAATGTATCTTAAGTTATCAAACTGGTCTCTTTGTTTACTGCCAATGTTAAGTGGCGACATTAGCTAGAGTTGCGACGTATTACTACAGTAAAATCGAGCTTCTGTTTACGTTTCAATGATATATGGTCAAGAATTATCTTTAAATTCCAGTCTATCACATAAAAGCATCGTTTACGTTACCCATGATTGATTGTGGTAATTTTGAAATGGCTATATGATATTTTAGCGTTATACTTTTGTTTATCATAGTAGCTGGCTAGTGCTAGTAGCTGTGGACTGGTTTGTTCCAGTTGTTAATCACTAGATTCTTTATAATCAGCATGCACTTAAGCAATAAATAGTTGCCTTATGAATAAAATAATACTAATTAACCCAACTACTGTGGCGAAGAGAGCTCTAAAGAGAGAAGGGTGAAGTGGATGAAAATAACGATTAGGTACACGATTTGATTGTGATAAAGATAATGTGATTGTGAAAGAGAGTATTTCATAATATGTAAGAATCCCATTCTCATCGGTTACTTATTAAGCTAATGTTTCTATCAACCGGTATGTCTCTTTGTTTCGTCACATAAACGCCGCCACGTATTTTTCTCCGGTTTGCGGTGTGCTAATACGTAGTAACCCAGTATGGTTGTGCTTTCTTGTAATACTTGTGTTGTGTAAGCTGTCCGATGCGCGATCGGTATCTAACTGGAGCGTGTCGGCGACATCTCATGTATGGACTGCTAATTGAATTGAAACCTCAATCCTCATGAACTAATGCCATCCTCGTGTATTGCATTGTGCCCTCTGATAGACTATAATAAGGTGGTGTTAGGATTAAATAGCGAGGCTACTATAACGCAATCTACCTTCCCAAGGTGCACCAAACGTTTTTGGGGACGTAGGGGATCTATTCGCCATACAGTAAGCTTTCATACAAATAGTTTCTTACAGCGCTTTATTGAAACCCTTTTTGGATCTTTTTTGTTCAGTAAGATCCATTTTCGTCTGAAACTAGGCCTAGCTTCAGCCGTCAGATAGTCAATAGACACTATCCAACTCATCCATATCAGGCTTTGGTTTCGCTTTAAAAATAAATTAAATGTCGCAACTGATGTAAGTAAGTAGGTACTATGTAGGTAGTTGTATTTCTTATCATCTATTCATATCTTTTTTGTTGCTTAAAGTCATTAAAAGCAATTTGAGAGCTGTAAAGTAATGTAAACACCAATCATTTAGCAGAATCATTATGTCAGTACCATCAGTAAGTTACAAGCAAAACAACACTTCACTTTGTAATCGTGATTATATTTTTTGCTCTTAAGCCTGGGGAAATCCATATACGGTTGTATTGTATATTGCATTTAGAATTTTTTTGCTTATTTTTAAATTACATGTTACATCGGCCGAGGAATGTGTTAATTTTTGTTGTTAAGTTTCTCTATTAGTAATACGATTTCTCAGATCTTACATTATAATTGTAATTTTTAGACTACTCTGGGCATTACTGCTGAGTAGTTGCATAGGAGTGATTCTTTTGGCTCTTTTTAGAAATCTGTTGTGCTCTTTGTCATTTTTTCTCGCTTTTTGCATTGTATCTCAACATGAGCACGTTTTATGACAAGAGTTGCCATCATAATCATCATCATCATTCCGCCCACTGCACGGATCTTCCCTCATTTGAGATCTTATGTCGTGAGGAGGACAAATCCACTACGGGCCCCGGTCCTGATTAGTGAATAACACGCCTAGGAAATAATTATCGGGCACGCGGGCTTCCTCAAACAGCACAGCCCGCACTGGGTTTTGAACTCGGCGCATCCTGCTTGGCAGTAGGCTATCCACTAGGCTATCGCCGCCATCGTTATCATGGCTTCTAAATTTGTGATCGCTCGATATTAAAACAGACGGGACTGTCTCACTGCCCAAGAAGAAACTAATTTATTCTTGACTCTGCGACCTTAGTAATAAACGTATACTTTAATAAAACAAAATTGCCTTCATCACAAAACACAACAACAGAGCACTTTAATCAGATGCTTTTCATAAGTCAGAAAACATTGTTGTTGGTAGCGAGAGGTATTCATTAGCATTACAGATAACATACATAATACATAGTACCTGATATTTTAATCACAATTTTAGAATACTGTATTCAGTATCATCTTGTGGAGGTTTCGCTTTTCTAGTGCTAAAATTTCAAGGCTTGGCTTAAATGTATACCTGTCAGTCTAGTCTAGATAGATTTTTGTGTTCTATTTCTGTACCCATGTTGGATATATCTACGCCATTTACCACCTGGTGTTATAGATTCGATTGGTTGAAATTAAGTAATAAATCTTAAAGGTCGGCTATTGTATATTCGGTGGAATTGGTACTGGCGGAGCGGGGGAATGGGGCACGACATAGACATTTTGTTTAGGGTTGTTACACTAGAGAAAAATGCTGCTTTTTAGGGTTCCCTTACCAAAGGGTAAAACGGGAAACTTATTACTAAAGCCCCGCTATCTTGTCACCATGCTGTAGCTCATGAACCGTGATAGTTAGACAGTTGAATTTTCCACAGATGATGTATTTCTGTTGCCGCTATAACAACAAATACTAAAAAACGGAATAAAAGAAATATTTGAGGGGGCTCCGCTACAACAATCGTATTTTTTTTTGCTGTTTTAATAGATAATGGAACGGAACCCTTCGTAGGCGTGTCCAACTAGCACTAGGCCGGTTTTATTTACATATTATTTTGGAACAGTTCAGTGTGACTAGTGTGAGTTTTGACAATTTCTTTACGTGCTCTGTCCGGTTAGCGTAAACATGAAATTGTATGGAATAAGAGCAGCGCCATCTAGTGTCAGTCAGTCAGTCACTAGATGGCGCAGCTCTTATTCCATACAATTTCAAGTTTACGCTAACCGGACCGACCACGTAAAGAAATCGTCAAAACTCACACTAGGCACACTGAGCAGAGTTCTTCCTCATTTACTTCCATATGTCTCGGGTCTCCTGCGAGCTCCGGCAATCACTCTCGAAAGACATGAGGGTCATCACGCCATCGTTTCTTGGGTCTTGAAACTTATGGCACTCGACACTCATGGCGTAATCGTGTTCGCCCAATGTTCTAGGCGCATTCGGCTTACGTGCCCCACCTACTACAGACTACTTATTTGAATCTGTACGGAAACAGCTTGATCCTCAAAACTTAATTATGCTTACTTAAAGTTATACACACGACTAAATTTTGGTAAATGTATTAAATTTAAGTCTATGCATAAAATTTGTAACCCTGTCAGTGGTGTATGATTGAATTAAAATAACATTAGACCAATCGCTCGAGGCGCTTGTCATATGTGTATGAATGTAGTTCAGTGCCTATTCGTGTGTGAATATGATATAATCGACTTAAATATAATAACAGTTGACAGCCGAGGTCATTGCCACATGCCTATTGTATGACTCCATCGTATAATGAACAATCACATATTCTACAATACTTATAACAAATGGCTAAAGAAGGGATATTTGGAATGTTACCCACCAGCTTGGAGAAAACTTGTATGTAATATAATAGAAACTATAAGTAACGAATATTACAAGTTGCGTTTTGCTGCTTATCTTTGTGATTACTTTATAATATTAATGTTGTTATGCAAAACGATGAAGGTCACAGTCTTGCCATTGGATACATGTCATTTTCTTTTTATCAAAATAGTTCTCGTGACATAATATTAAGTCATAAAATTAACATATCAAGTTTTAAGTCTTTTTGTGCATATTGATATTGAACTCTATAATTTCATTCTCCATATGAGTGTATGCATTTAAGAAGCCATATTATAAAAACAGACGGAAGTGCAAGAAAGCAATGTGAGACAAAAACCGCCTTGACCCGACGGTTGATGTCGAGGCCATCCTTCCGCCTAACGGGCGCCGGTTCGTGATGCCATTACCGATTCGCCACATGCTGCATATCGGCAACGCTTTCTATGCTGAGATATCAGCACTTTCCACCGGAGACCACGAGTCCTAGCCGAGCCATATAACCGTAATTATCAAAAGCAAATGCCAAGACATTTCGCTTTCCTTTCATTTTCGCGGAAAAGAGTGACGCTTGGCTGAGATCCAGGATTCTGTGATATGATGATGCAGAAGATCGTCTGTTTATCTTTATGTCCTGTCTAAATGATACCTGATAAACATGCACCTTTAGCATCTTAAGACACTGGTCGATTTAGCATGGCAGGGTGCCCAATCAAACACATGGTGATATTGGCCACCAGTCCATGATTTTATCATCCAGCCAAATTAAGGTGAAATTAGATTTAAAGGCGTAAACATGCGTCACTGCATTTCTACGTTTTGAAGAACTCCTTTGAGCTCTGGTTACCCTTGCTACATGCTCATGCATTCATCATGGTATGAGCGAAAGTAGACATAGCTTTCTATCCGATTTGGTCGATGTAAAAGTAACCGAATCCACTTCGAATTTTAGGCGGAAGACAAAGGTCAAGGCATTAATAGACGTCTTCCTTCCACCCACTTTCTTCGTAACGGGCGTGGCCAGTAAAAGTAACGTGGTTAAACCACGTGAATTTACATAAGTAGACGCCTGTGGATCATTATAGTTCGAATCTGACTCAAGGTCAGGTATCCGCGCTAAGAGTAACATACAATACCAAGTATCAAACACATTCAGCTTCGTCCGTCGAAAACTTGAAGATCATAGCTATTATTTAAGACCAATTAAAATGAATAAAATCAAACTTTATGAGCGGAACTTCACAACAATCCGCGCCCTCTTCAATCTAACCGGTGAGCAGACCACTAACCCCCGGTTTCTAGAACGCTAGTTGGCTTTGACAGTAGATTAAAACTATCGTTGTCTCTATCTAACACTAAACAAATAACAAGGATGGCAATAGAATTAATCTGTTGTCAACGTTGACTGACGTTTCAGAAACTGGGGGTATGTCGGTTACGACGCCTGCGGCGGGGTCAATTGATGCTGCGGTCAACAGAGCGTGTCGCGAATCTGGCACACGGATGCCCTGGCCTCCGTATGCTCGTGAACTTGACCTGTTGGATTCGGTTTTGCACTATGCCCATGACTGGTTGATAGTTGAATGAGGTAGTCTCTCTGGTGTTAGAGTTTGTCATGCCGCTGCAGGGCCTCTGAAGACTTGAACAGACTTGACACTGAGGGCTCGAGGCTGACATTGATCGATATCTACCTCTCGGCTGCAACACCTGACTGCGTACATGCCCATGACTAATGTGATGCTTTCAGGAGAAGAGTATCGAAAATTTTATTTAATTTCCAATATCACGCGAAGATTTTACCTGACATTCGGTCTGAATTGATTATCTCTATAGATTTAGTATTCGCATTATTTAAGTCATAGAAGAACAATCATACGGAAAATACGTTGTTCTGTTTATTTAGTAATCTAAAATTTGCAATACATTTCAGGACGTCCTTGATGACGAGTTTCATTCAGAATAGTGTCTCGCAAATATGACACATTGGATTTTATATAGAAATCTCAAACTCCAGCATCCGTTTTGTGATATTATGCCAAATCAATTAAAACCATGTGACTAATCTTGTTTACATTTCTATTTATGAGATATTTCTCGAAACCAATGACTGTTATTAATTAATTCAGTGGTTTTACTCAAAGTACAAATTATTATTGCGACCGAATTGAAACATCGCTTCTAAGTTAACCGAGCGGTCACGCCGACGCATTGCAAAATTACCCATTTACAGAGACGCATTAGATGCGCAAGAGTGCCCCAGCCCGTGAACTTGACCGCACGCTCGGATGCGCCCGCGCCGCCGCCGGTCAGCCTCTAAACACGGGCCGCGAATCCGCTATGATTTTGAAATGGCAACGTCTGGTCACTGCCAAGCTTAATGGTCTTGATCTTTACTCCTCTGCCTTATCCAAGTTTCATAAGGTCTACGTAACTGTTTTAATGCCGAGGAATGTGCTCGTACGGTATTGCCAATACACGTGAAGTAAAGCCATATAATATACGGGATGCGTATCACATTTAATTGCCGTGTTTTGGCCAAATATTAGCAATTAATGGCACACGGACTTTAACGTGTTCTTGTCGAGATATTATTATAGTGAGAGCAATAAACCTTTTACATATTCGGAAAATTTACACATTATATTTTGATGTTATATTTAATTGGTGCTATTTTTCAACTCGACTATAACGTTTTTTTTTTTATTCATTTTTTTATGATTGTATGGTATTTTTAATTTAGATGTTTTAAATACGCGCAGAAGTTTATAAATTGCACGCTATTAACTTACCTTAATTGGGAGAAGACGACGTATGCGCAAGCGCAGTTATTTTATATATTGCACAAACCATGTGACACGCGACAAGTGGCCCTGTCAACACTGACACTGTACAAATTTATGTAAGTAAGGGAAATTAGATTTGTAAAGATAAAAAGTAATGACCGGTAATGTATGGTTTGAAAGCTGTAAAACATTTGCAGCAAGTGCTGAATAATGACATTTATTTTGCCATGCACGTATAGGTATCACTCTTTTTAAATAAATTATTACGGGGAACATTGTAGCCATATGGAGATCAATATTAATGTTGCGTAGTTTTGCCGTATGTAGACTAATAATACCACAAAAAAATAGTTTCGTTCGATGAACAATTTATGTATCTTTTTCTCGAGAAACTAAACTGCGCCCAGTCCGACTTCTATTTAAGGCTAATTGAGCACATTATTAAATTATTACAATCACCATGTCATGAATTTTGTTACTCCAAATAAGGCATTTGGGGCCTGAGAGCGTACCGTGTCGTGGGCGGCAATGCTCATCGCACCACCGGCATTGTCGAGCTTGCATCACTCCGCTCTGTATCTAACGAAGGTCGCCAGTGGCCGCCTTATAAGGCAGGCGTGGAGTGATGCAAAACATGAGAACCGCCCAGGGGTCCTAGCGAACGCTAGGCTGTCGTTCAAACGCAACGCTAACGCTTGTCAAAAGTGGCACTTGTCTACGCATATGTATGGATTCTGTCGAACGACAGGGAGCGTTCATTCGATTCGAATAGAATAATAAGCACTTGTCTACGAATATTTCGTTCGCTTCCTGACGTTTCGTGTGCTTGTGTCAGCCCATACATTTTCATTCTATTCGTTTCGATTTGGTTAGAAACGTTTGCCACTTGTCTAGGCCCGCAGAAATGCAGGCAGACATGCGCGAGTTATGCTCCTACGTGTCAAAGGCTCGGCAACTGTCGTTGACCTACTGAGCGATGACCAAATACACAAGTCGTGACATATGCACGACTTTGTAAAACGGCATTTTACTTGTCTTAATTATTTAACCGCAACGTTGACTCCAAATGGGGCTTTTTATCTGTACGATTCGACAACTATACGATTGATTTCTACGGCCACTACGTTCAAGGTTGATATTCGTGGTGAATTAATTAATCGTTTGTTCGTGATTCTTACTATAACTGTCGTGTTAATTAATTTCAATAATCGCGGCCCCCAACTATAAATGACTATAAAAACGGCAACCTTACGGGTCAAGTTATTTTATCCTTTATCGATTATTTAAAGTAATTTTGGTATGTATACGGATTACAACTTTTGGGCTCGTTTCTTGTGTAGGTATACAATTTACACCAGTGTTGAGCACTTATACCTATTGTCATACTTATATCCAGGATTTGTCATTAAATCAATTTCACTATGCGTACTATTATTGTCAAATGTCACTTCGTACAGGGAAGTCAAAGTTTTGATTTAAGATTGGGAACGCTATAAGCTCGAAAAGAAGAAAAAGAGTACTTTTAACATAAAACGAAGGGTACCTAATTTAGCTACCATATTATATAGAAGTATGTATAAGTAATAAATACCTAGAGGGTACGCACCGACTATCGTGCCTCTATCTAAGGTCCTAAATGTCGAAGCAATAAGTCGGCCAGGGCGGGTCTGTTACGAAATTACCAGCATATCAACATTATCGTTAGTAACTAACATTTGCACAAAGGAATAGGTGATCGATTTTCGCTTTACATTAGCCGAAATCGTAAGAAAACGTTGCATTGGGAGAACGTAATCGTCGAAAGAGAAACTGGTAGGTGCACAAATACATATTTATAAACTTCCAGATTTACTACTGGTCTATTTAGGATATTAGAGACTATAAAACGCAAAGCTAGCCGGCTTTGCAACGGTACGGCTCTTTAGCTTTTCGTTGTTTGAACAGAAATATTGTTCATGAATTTGGAATCGTAAAATGATTAATGTGAGTCAATTGTTCCAAAGAAGAAACAATAAGAGTATCTCTCGCCATACACAATACATCAAGTTCGTGGCCTGTAGACCATTTATGCGTCTAACCTCGCGGTAATTGGTATAACTGTTATGTCCGTAGGATACATTGAAACCGTTTCTGGCACCGAGTCTTAACAAAAAATGTGCAGAATTATACCGATTTTGGCTTATTTGTTATTCAGAAACCGCGTTACCCAACTTACCCAAATCCTTGAGTGTTGTTTGCTGATTCGGGACCGTGGTTTTGGTGAAATTTGGCAACCGCTCCAACTGGCATCAGCCACAATTCGCCTTCAGAATCAATAATACGTGTTCGCGCTTTCTCGGAGATGTTTACTTTATAAAACCATAAACATCGTTGACTCAGGTGGCCTGCAAATGTTATCGGTTTCGTGGTATCAAACAATGTTTAGTAATTAATAGGAATTCATAGGAATTGACGATGACAAAACAGTTTATTCACGTGAATTGATTATTTGCATTTTGATTAATGTGATTAAATTGAACAAAGCAAATTTATTTCCTTGATATTTGTGGCGACGGAGGTGATGGAATTGCACTTTGTCAAGAAAACCTTCACAAAGAACTTAACTAATACATCATTAAAATTTGAACCTTTCCAGTATTGGGATAAGTGACAGTTTTACAATTGATATGACAATACTGTTGCAAAGATTTTCCAGACTTCAAGAGACAAGTTTCCGGACTAATTTTTATATTATTAGCAAACCACATTGACCTTAAAATGATACATATCTCAATACAGTGCCAGTACCTGCTAAGTTTGTTCCGAGACTCGAACCATGAATCATAGGTTACACTGTGGGTAGCCAGCCAGCACAAGGTTACGAAAGCTTAGCCTTTGTCTCGGCGCCGCAACGACACACCACGAATGCTTGTAATTCTTGCACTGCCTTCATTATTACTACCATTATAGTAATAAACTCGATGATTAATGATATCTCCTCGAAAAGGACCAGGAAAAACTTCCAATGGCACTCGGTAAAGAAAACACCTTTGACCATGATAACTGATTCTTAAATGTTGCCCTTCAAAACGGTGTTTAATTAATGCGTTTATTCAAATTAAAGTTAAGACTTTATTGCTGTTAACTGTCAAAGTTTTTTCCTCTTTATGGAGAGTACGTTTGGATCGATATTTAAACACAAACTCCACTAATAAAGACTCCGTGTCTGATAATTAGGTAACTATATGAAGCGTGGTCTTCCCTATAGAAAACGATATCCGTCGCCAAACTTTTTTCGATGTATTGTTCAGTGCTAATCGCGTTATGAGCTTTGTACCACCTCGCCCACCTAATATACCTACACTATTAAATTAAGAGAAAAGTGGCCCAATGTCTGATACTTACGGACTTGCTTCTTAGTAGGTTTCATCAGTAGGGCGAGCACGAACTTCTACCAAGAAAGTATTCGATACGTTAACTGTCAAATTTGTTTTAGATTTGATCAGTACTCCTACAATAGGGCAAGCACGAAAATTTTAACGGTTCCTATCGTTAGCGTATCCATCAAGGTAACCGTTCGCGTACGCATCTTGTCGATATTGCAAAGAGCTGATCAAAACTAAAACAGATTTGACAGTTATCGTAACGAATACTTTCTCGATAGAGGTACGTACTCGCCCTACTGGATAAACACTAATACCATTCTAGGGCGTGGCCACATAAAGTTGTATCTCACACACGACTCCGGCATTGTTCCAGTTGATCAATGCTACGTCGAAACTGAACATTGTTCACGATTTACATTCGCCCGTGTTATTGTTTAGTTTATTGTTATCTGCTAGTTTTAGTTCAGTCGTGAATGTTTTACATGTATCTGTTTTGCATACGCAATGTGCAGAATGTCTAAGCTCCGGAGAAATATATTTCATGTCTTGGATACGTTTCGAACCGATGCTATCGATCCAAAACGAAAGGAACGATTTCTTGAATAAGCTATAAGTTTCGGGTCTAGTGCTGGTGAGGTTGATAGTGGAAAGCATACCAAGCTTAAAATGGTACTGTGTTCTTACGAGGGCTGATATTCCTTGCATAGTACCTATCAATAGTTGCATAGTTATAATGAAATCATGCGCCCGATCAACATTTTATCACACACCCATAACCTGTAACCATAAAAATGAACAGAAGTAAAAGCTCCCAGACCGGTGTCTAGTGATAACACTAATGGACACAGTCAAGGTTCTATATAGTTAAGTGGAAAGTGACAGTCTACATGCCTTAAACGTTCCTGAGCACGGTTCGAAGCTATTCTATTCGAATATATCGTAACTGTATGGGACATTTTGATTCGAATCGAATTGCTCCGAAACGTTTGCCACTTGTCTAGGCCCTCATTTAACTATGGTATCACGTAAACTGAGCAACTGTGACTGACTGACGTTTTGCAACAGATTACAAAACGCATGGAAAATATTCGCCTTTTTGATACAGTCATCTGCTCCTAATGCATTATTTTAAATAGGTAATGAAAACCAAGGAATAAAATAGATACCAGACAATTATCATATGGCCTATCACATTATCTGCTACATAGGAAAGTTTAGTACCCCTTCGTGTAGCACCAGCTATTCAATTCGGAATTTTTCAAGAAGTAACCGAATCGATGTGATATCGTCTCGTCTCACGTAAATTTTCAGACTATTTAAGAGAATCCACGTGCGGATTCGATTGGAATTCGACTAATGATTGTGTGTATTCATCGAATGAAATTAAACAAAACGGTCGATGATATGGAATGGTCGTGAATCGCCTAACCGGCCGCACAACTAGTAACTCCAAGTGCGGTCGTTTCTAGGTGACTTGTATAAGAAATAAAAGCAAATTTTAATTTGATTGCATAAATCGTCTGCTCGTTAGATGTTTTTGACAGTAACGGAGGATGTTAATAGCTATTTTTGTCGTTTCTGATTACAAAGTCTTTGTTGTCCTTTTTGCTACCGAGCTCTGTAATAATTGCTCCTGCTATAGAAGTTCTTAAACTTTCGCGAACTGAATACATGTTAATTAGTCTTTAAACGGGTCTAATTCGCGCACAAACGAATATCAAAATATATAATTTTGACATACCTCGACGTTTCGACCAAGTTACTTCGGCCGTGGTCTCGAGAAGACTGGTGAATGCGGGTATCACCGTCCGGAGCGGCAGGTGTTGTTTCCAACTACCCGCGTTTGATCTTGCAAAACATATATACATATTTTGATATTCGTTTGTGCGCGAATTAGACCCGTTTAAAGACTAATTAACATGCTCCTGCTATTTTAGCAATTCCTGTAAGAATTTTTCGAGTTGAAAGAATAGCCTATGTCAGTTTGTTTAGCGTTCACTATCCCTGTACAAAATTGCAACATAATCGCCTCAGCCGTTTAATTGTGAAAGCCACACGAACGGACGTTTCACTTTGAGTAGGTGTATTTGAAATAATAAAGTTTGCTTGTAGAGCTGCTATTCAATTAATATTTATAGGTCTGTTTTGATCCCGAGACGTGTTGTTATGAGCTTTGACATGATTTGATTGAGATGTTGTCCATTATACTTGTTGTTTTAGTTCCATTTATGAGAGGTCATATCTCAACATAAGTTGTTTATGGTCCGATTCATTATTTTAGTTTATTTGTTTCCCTGGTCAGTTTGCATTTTATTGTTTTCAAGTTTTTGCGTTTCTTTGTTGAAGTACATATATAACTTATCTATCTATGGAAAGAGAATATTAAGTCGGCTATCGTTATTTAATTTTAAGGTCATGTCGGTATTTTTTCCGTAATAATGGGATAGAAACAGTTACGCTTCAAACTTTACCGCTTGTAGACTATTTATACTCTACCTACGTGGAAAATTACTGTTCAACTGCAAACGGCGTGCTTATCAATTCCATTAGACAATCGAGAAGCATACGTCTCCTGGACATCTGTCCGCAATCTACTAATATAGATAACGCATAATTATACTTCGAATAACAATTAAGTAATGTTAGTCATTAGTTGCGGAAAGGAATGCCCATTTTGTTTTAGTCTCTTAGTCTCGTGTGTTTTTGATATTAATGTTTTTCTTGATTAAGATGTCGTGATCCGTTTACTCAATCATGCAATTATTGGTTTTTAGCATGTGCACGTTTTTGTTTAATTATAATATCTGTGTTAGTGAGCAGTTATAATGTTGACTATGTGATTTATCGCTATTTATACTGCAACGTGTTTTTTTAATGGCTAGGCTACAGTATAGTCATCGTCAACGGCCGGCATCGCTTTAGACAACGCGGAAATTGTACCGATGATTTATCGCCATAAATTTGACTGGCCACACTATCGTCATCGTCAACAGTCAAATCCAAAATAAAAAAAACAGGTGAACGTCAAAAATCTGGATATTCAACGGCAATGTCAATGTCATATCCCAATTATGTGGAAACCCAATAAACCTCAGATTAATCATCTAATAATACGTCTATGGGCTACACTTACGGCGAACGTCAAACAACGGGATTTACGGGGTAGTCAATGGGATATCACGATACGAGTGGCCAGTCTACAGACATTAAAACAAAATGCTTAACATTATCTGCAGAGTTACGTACGTATGTAGGAACAGAATTGGTAAGGTCGATAATGAAAATGCACGTACTTACTAAAATAAATTGCGTTGTGCCCACTTCTGCTTTTCCCTACTACCATTTCTCTTTAGTTATTATTATTCAACATCTTTATTATCAATTAAAACACCAACATTGACATGCAAAAGCTTCCCGGCGTCAGAGTTGCAGGCATTCGAAAACAGAGTTTTTACTCATTGTGATAAGGTTTAATTTTACATGACACTTATTATATTCAGATTTCTAGCACTATCAAGTTCTTAACTGTAAGGAAACGCCTTTCCCGACATAAACATTTGCAGGTCTCCTTTCTAATTGAGTTTAATTGGCTCGCACCTAAACTATACTCTATAAATAGGTAAGTGTTAGATACATAATATTATTCCTGTTTTAATTCAAAGTTGCGACGAACGTTGTTTCTCATTTAATTTACAGAATCAATATATTTATTTTAAATATTTTTATGCGTCCTTAGATATTTATTTTATTTTTTTCGTTTTGTTGTTATAGCGTCAAATTAAATATTATATCATCTGTGAACATTTCAACAGTCTAACTATCATGGTTAGATACAGCCTGATGACAGATGGATAGACAGACAGCGGAACCTTAGTAATCGTTTTATAGATCTGTGTATAATATTGCGACCTTATCCTATTAACACTAATCTTGATCCAGGTGGATGGGTTTCAAGTGTGTGGTCTGTGTTTTAAGGCATTACGTAAAGACAGTATAGAGCATATCTTATGTTGAAGCAAATGTTCGTATAGAACGCCTTTATAATACGCACCGTAAGATTGGTGAAATGGTATTGCGAATAAATGGAACGGAAATTGCATGATGTTTTGCTGATATCGAGAATGCAACAAATTTTATTTGTATCGGATCAAAACTATATATTAAATAATGAAATTGTTAATAGATAAATTGTAATGTAAGATTTAATATGTTGAACTGTATGTATATGCATATTGGGACGTACTTACAGGTTAAATACATGAAGTCTTGCTACGCATAATAATCATTCAGTTATTACTAATGAACTTTTTGTACTCAATGCAAATGCAATTGTTTAAGTGAGTAGTTAAGTTTTGCACGCGCGTAATTATCGCTTGAACTGCCTCTGAATACAATGGATATTTTTGTAACTTTGTGAAGAACAGTCGGAAATTTTTTAGAATACGTATATTGGAGGCTTGCTACTTCAGATTTAATAAGAAACAAAATATATGTAATTATGTATAGTCATTTGCTTCCAGCATGTTCATAAAGGTAGAATACAGATAGGTAGTATTATTATATTACTTACTATATGCACCTTGAACGATGCAGTTTGATTAGAGGTTTTTACCTTGTTGTTGCCAATGTTTGTAAAGCTCGTCCCATGTTGCATCTTTGGAATATTCAAATCTCTAAATAATTTGAAGAAGAGATAAAAAATAAAGCTTTAGGATTCAGGTCTTGAAACAGCAAGATCTAAATCAAGTTTAAATACACGATATCAAGAAATAAAAAGTACAAGTTATAACGATCAATCAGTTCTGTTAATTAATACCGGATTGTGACGCACCTGTGACTGTGACGATGATACGCAAAAAGACGATGGCGTGGACAAGCCCTATCATCATTTAGATGTCTTCGATTGGAAAAAAAACCGGTCCCTATACAATGGCGGGCCGTCATCGGTTGAGGTAGGTCCTCAAGTACATAACAACTACAGGATGTAAGACGTCAATTACGACAAATGATGATGTGCAATTTAAATTTATTTATTGTTTGCAAGGCAATTTGTAGTTTATAATATAAACAAGACTTAATCGCACTGAAAACATAATATCATGGTGTTTATTTTTATATTGCGATGTTTCAATGCATTCGTGTTAGTTTTAATATTGCGCCAATTTTCGTGCACAAAAGTGAAATAATATCGTTAAATAATGCATTTCCTATCTTAGTATACTGGTCGTAGTATGTAATTAGGCAATTAAATATTTTTGAATTGTAAAATCCGTAAGAATCAACCAATAAATTCGTACAGTAACTTGCATTACGCGTCATGCGACATCTCTTAATTGACGTTATTGATGACGTATTCTGTTTAGTAGTCGTCACAGCGATGCCGCTTTTTACTTGTAATTAGTAATTACGTATATAAGCAATGATATAAGATTGGCAATTGGAACAAATGCTATGCTCCCATAATTGGGACAAATAACGGAATCGAAGAGTTACGGGCGCGTGCAACTTTTTTCTACGTTTTCTTGAATGTCGACTATGTAAACTTTATTTTTATATTAGTAGCTGGGCTTTCATCGATATCGCTTTCATTGTGGTGCCCTTTATCATTTTCAAGATCAGGTTTAATTATAGAAGTTCTTAAACTTTCGTGAACTGAATACATGTTAATTAGTATTTAACGGGTCTAATTCTAGAGTCTTCTCGTGACCACGGCCGATGTAACTCGGTCGAAACGTCGAGGTATGTCAAAATTATATATTTTGATATTAGTTTGTGCGCGAATTAGACCCGTTTAAATACTAATTAACAGGTTTAATTATAGCAACATTACTAACATCATAGGGCTCTAGCTTGAACAGAACACTTTGTTTTATGTTCTGACTCCTGTTCAATGCCACAAGTTTTAAACACTTTTTTGTGTGTGTTTACATAATATTTAAATCGGAAAGATCCAAGTTTAAGATTGTCGTTTTCTTATAATTGTGCGACTGTCTTTCGTACAGTGTCAGTGTTTCTATTCGGGTCTGTTTGTATTTCTCGTACATAATCATCGCTAAGCTGTTCACATAATTTCTGTTTGTTTGTTGTAATTGGCTGGGAGCCAGCCTGTTCGACTTTCACGACTTTTATTATCGTGTGAAGAAAGTTTTTGTTCTCTGTGCTTTGGTGATTTGTCACTTTTACCGCTTCTAATTGTATGCAGAATACGAAAGCAGGCGGGTTTGAAGATGTCCCCTTATTAAATCGAACGAAGTTTTTATATTTAGTTGATTAACTTGTTTTTATATCGGACAAGGCTATTATGGCATTTATTTTTAAATTGTCATCGATTTATGTAGGAAACTATTAGTAACAAACAACTACCAAAACCAAAGATGAAATTATAATGTATTTCGTTTTAGTTTGTTCATTATGCCGAGGGTTTTATTTTTTATCAAAAAATCAACCTGAAGACATTATGTGTTCAAAAAGAATTTCCTTAGTACCGAAGAAAGCTACCTTAAACGAAATATACTCCAGTGAAATTTCAAAATCACAATTCACATAGCAGTAAGTTAAACCCGCTACCGTAATATGCATCGAAATACATACATACGAGAAGATACGGTAACAAAATATGCTATTTTTTTAATTAAATACTATAGGCGCCGTAATCATAACACCGTTCGTTATATACTACCCCTTTAAAGAACAATTTGTATATTATAATTTCATTTAACATTGCAGCATACTTACACGTCTCTTACCAAAGCAGGGGCTGATATACAATTGACCAAACAATAGCAATATTCACATACATGTTTTAGCTATAATGAGTTTTTCATGTCGCCACATCGGGTCGGCCATGTTTTGGATGTAACGGGTACATCGCGTGCTATTATGATGTGTTGTTTTAATTGGACGTTGCGTAAGCGTTAATGTAACAGTGGTAATAGTGAATTGAAATGAGAAGTTCATTATGATCGTAAACATTTCATACATGGATGGATGCCCTTATTCTAAAAAAGAAAAGGATTGAATATCGTTCGAATATTTTTTTTTCTCATTTGTTCGACTGTCGTACATAATAACTTTATTGTTTATTTATTATACCTAACTATTACATATTAACTTTATTGTTGTGTCTCGCCTGTTTGTTCGTATCTTTAAATTTTATTGTAAAGTTGCATTATGAGGACGGATCCTATGGTAGGTAAATACTTTAGTAGAAAACTAGCAGACACGGCCACGCGTTGCTGTGGCTAAGGTTTTTGTTATTGCGACTATAAATTGAGATGTAAGCTACCCTATCTTTCAAGTTAGATCAAACTGCACGCGCTGTGCAAATTTGATTAAAATCGGTCAAGTAGTTTAGGAGTCCATTGAGGACAAACATTGTGACACGAGATTTATATATATTAAGATATATACTCTCTTGTGGCTTTGTATATGGCGGATTTAAAAACTCGTGTTGTTTACTGTAGGTAGACAAAATATTAGTTTTTGTAGGAAACCTAAGTTACTGCAGACGGCGAGTCAATTGATAGAGGTGTTAAGTTAATGAGGTTAATTACCGATGTTCGTTGTTTTGAAATAATCAACAATTGCATTATACTTAACTAATTATTAGAAATGTATACGAAATACGAGCTGTGATTGAATATGTTAATTGCGTGATATTTAATCTGCGAACAATTAAAACAAACAATAGACTTTTTTTGTGGTAAGACCGTAAATGTTTTATATTAACTGGAAACTTGCAGATAGCTTGTTCATTTCGCTGCTAAAAATGGCGAGACTGCTGTAAATAAAATTAGAATTTATTAGTTTTATTTCATAAAAAATATATTTTAAAATATCTTCATCTTGAATCGTAGATCTTTTGTTACGATTCAAATATTGCACCTTAACTCAGACTTGCATTTTAGAATAACAATGAAAGAAGTTAACTGCATTAATTCATAAATGCTTCTATTTTATTCTGATTTTATCAATCTCGATCTGGCATTAAACAGCACTCGTTTGAGAGCTTTATTTCCATTAACATATAAATGTATCAATAATGTGTCATATACATTCGTTGCCAGCCAACAATGATTGCTTTAGGGTACTAAAGTCTTTTTAAATTGCTCGACTAACAAATTAATGTTTTGCCATTCGTTTCGAAATATTTATTGGACTACCTTTTAAGGTAAGCTTACCTACATGTAGAACATTTTAATAGAATAATAAAGACATCAAATTATTGTTCAATGGATCGAAAATCATGTGGAGCCATTTAAGGACATTCAATTAATATCAGAAATTGTTATTTATTACCATGGTAATCATCGTTTTAATCGTATACCTCTATCATATCGTTTACAGCCACTACTCTATTCACTGCTAGCGTTCGATTTCTGAATCCCTAGTTAACTTTGACCCACTGATAAGTCTATCGTCGTCTTTTATCATCAGCCTGAAGACGTCCACTGCAGAACATAGGCCTCCCCCTCAGACCTCCACACCGAACGACAATTTGTCACTTGCATCCACCGGTTGCCTGCGACTCATCGACGGCCCATCTAGTGGGAGGCCTAACTACTCGTATACTGCGTCTTCCAGTCCGTGGTCGCCACTCTAGAACCTTTCTTCACCATCGGTTGTCAGTTCTACGAGCGATGTGGTCTTCTCATTGCCACTTCAGTGTGCAAACCCTAAGAGCTATGTCGTAAACTTTTAGTTTAATGGCGAGTATCCTCCTTCCGGATTTTATCAGGCAAAAAAACTCCGAGTATAGCTCCCTCCATTGCTCGTTGTGTGACTGAGCTTCTTCAAAAGGCCAGCATCGTTGTCTTATCTGGCACTAAACATATGACAAAGACAGCTATACACTTATTGGTTTGGTAAAACTTAATTAGGGCTGCTTTAACTATCCTTTCGTTTATCTCAATTCCAACGAAACCATCGCACGTTCTTGCTATAGCTTGTCAACTTTTATTGTCTTTAACACTTCGCATGTTGACCGTGGTCGCTGGTCAGACTAATTGCGCCAGAGTCGTCCATTACAAAGTCAGACGAGATCGTGACCGGAGCGCGCGCCACTTGTCCCTCCCGCCCATTACACTTTGTGTAGTATATCGAATACCAATCGATAGTTGTCTCGAGCCGGTACTCGGGATAATCGAGCTATTTGTTAAAATCGATTTGTTTATTAACAGTCGTAAAGACTATTGACAGCATACACGTCTTGAATTAGAATTTGATACAAGTGTTTGGAATGCAACGTTTCGTCATCAGAATAAAACCTATGATTTGAACGGAAGTTGTAAAAGTTAGTTATTTAGTAAATTTGGAATTTATAAAAGTTAGTAGGTTTAACATAAAAATTCAACTTTTGCCTTAATTTGACACAATGCAACATTCAGTTAGGGGCGTTTCATCTGAAAATCACCTACTGACTCAATCGTGAACTGATACTAATCAATACATTTTGCTATATTATATGGCAACACTTAAATATCTGCAGTATGGTGTTTTAAACGTTCATTACGAGAGTGTCGTGTAGGTATAATTGCAATTATCACAACGTGCCGGTAATGCCGGTATGTAGGTGTTATAATCAAGTAGATATAAACAGAGTGATGTATATGTATATCGCATGCCGGATGTACTGTCGGGTATATTACCCGGCAGTTCAAGTTGCCAAGAGATTTTCTGCGATTGCATATTCAAAAGCGCAGTTTTTCTTCCTACATTAATCCGTGTCAATGATAAACAACCTCTTTCAATGACATACCAGTAGTCGCTAGCATGCATTAGTAGATAGTACCTTTGTCTAGCTAGATCCAGGAGTGTATTTATTTTGTCTACGTATTATTAAGTGTATCTTTGATAAAATAAAACATTAATATTCGAAATTAATATGTGTAATTGTATGTCTGTAAGCGGTACCCACGATCACGATACAGGAGCAATCCTAGTGTAGGGCTCCGTTTTAAAATAAAATAAAAAAATGAAATGTCATGAAAATATGGTATGTTCTGATCTGATTATCAGAGTTGATTCATATCATGTTACGCACAGTAGGCATGAATAGAATAACCTTAAGCTAAAACCATGAAATATTTTAAGAATTGTTTGCTAATCATAGGTTAGTTCTTTAACAGTCTATAATAATAACTAAACTAGATTAATTAGTCTGTTTAAGAGTATATTTCGAAAGATATATATCCTGCATGCCAGGGTCATAATAATATTACGAGGGTGAATCAAAAAGTTCTTAGAAGTGCATATATATGAAACCTTTTTGGATCAAGTTCGATATTCAAATTAAAGAGTGTCTATCACACTATATTTATGCAGACTGTCACTTGTTTTTGTCAGTTCGTTCGCATGTAATAAATTTTTTTGTGCAACGAGTTGCTAAAAAGTCAAAATTATGGATAAAAGTGAGTTACGTGCGGTGATAAAATATCTCAGTTTGAAAAAAATGTCTACGAAGGAAATTTTTTTGGACATTCAGCAGACATTAGGGGGTGATGCTGTACCCTATTCTACGGTTGCGTACTGGGTGGCTGAATTTAAAAGAGGTAGATCAAGCTGTAAAGATGACCCGCGTTCTGGGCGGCCTTCAACCTCCGTTACAGAAGAAAATGTCAAAAAGGTTGAGAATCTGGTTTTGGAAGACAGAAGAATGACTATGAAACATATAGCTGA
This sequence comes from Hylaea fasciaria, assembly GCA_905147375.1. Lineage (NCBI taxonomy): Eukaryota > Metazoa > Arthropoda > Insecta > Lepidoptera > Geometridae > Hylaea > Hylaea fasciaria. The sequence goes on along the minus strand of LR990211.1, from coordinate 6,492,505 downwards.
GATCCTAAAGATATCTTTTGGTAGCGTTCAATCCATTTTAATTGATTCACTGGGGTTCAAAAAAGTGTCTGCAAGATGGGTGCCACGAATGTTAACCGACGAAAACAAAAAGCGACGTTTGGAAATTTCCAAGCGTAATCTCGAAATGTTCCAGCGTGATTCGGATAATTTTTGCCGTCGTCTTGTCACCATGGATGAAACGTGGGTCCACCATTTTGATCCTGAAACTAAAAGACAAAGCATGTCTTGGAAACGACCATCCTCTCCATCCATTAAGAAATTTCGAGTTGCTCCTACCGCTGGCAAAGTTATGGCCTCTGTGTTCTGGGATAGTGAAGGAATCCTTTTTATTGATTACATGCCAAAAGGCCAGACGATTACTGGACCCTATTATGCAAATTTAATCCCGAAAGTGCGTGAAGCGATTAAAGAAAAACGTCGTGGAAAACTGTCGTTGGGCGTGTTGTTCCTTCAAGATAACGCTCCTGCTCATCGATCGGAAGTTGCGCTCAACGCAATCCGCTGTGCTGGCTTCAATCTCCTTGACCACCCACCATATTCTCCGGACTTAGCCCCAAGTGATTTTCACTTATTTCCAAAATTAAAAGAGGAAATTCGTGGAACAAAATTTCACGATAATGACGCGGTTATAGCTGCCGTAGAGGACTTTTTCGAGAGTCAAGAAAATAATTTTTTTTCACAAGGAATAAGGAAGTTAGAAACGCGTTATTCTAAATGCATTGCATTGGAGGGAGATTATGTAGAAAAATAAAATATTATTATTTAAATCTTTGCATTTTTTAATATTGATTCCAAGAATTTTTTGATTCACCCTCGTATATTGTGTTGTCTATGCAGTATGAATGGACAACTAGCCTTGAGAGATGAAAGTTTTTGAAGAATGTTAAGCCAGTCATACATTAATTTGTTCTTTGTCTACCAAAAGACCTAAATGTTCACATGCGCAAGGTGTTCAGATGTACATAATATGCTGGATATAGACCTAAATGTATGTTTATGTATTCAACATATTATGTAAAGATATCAATGTCAGATCTAGAGCCACCCTTGACAATTATCTTATAATTAACGTGACTTTATAAAATGACCGTCGCTTTGCTCGCGTTCAGTTTATTTCATTCTTTTAGACATTTATTAGAAGTCAGTCTTGCAGACTTAAGTTACCTTTGTCTACGAAAGATTTAATCCACCGGAATGGCTTATCTGTCGGCTTAATTATATCCTAATCGCTCGATATCCCGTTCAATAAACGGTCTGTTTTAAATTACAAAGCTATCATAACACTTACATCTAGAAATAACGTCTAGAAATCGAGTCGCGTATCTTGCAAGTATATCATATTTATAAAAGATGTAAATCTTTGTAAGTATTGCAAGCATTTTCAGCATTCGAAGAATGTTTGTATGATTAATATGTTTTAATTTACCTATGTACTATAAGTCTAAATTATAGTGTTAAATAATGACGTTGATTGTATATGGGGACCAGTGGAAGAGCTTGGAACGATTACTGACGAAGTGAAAGTGGTATCGATAGATAGTTAAATTATTTAATTGAAAAAAAGAAATAATTTATTAAAAGAAACTGCTAAACTACAGCAATGGTCGTATTTCATAGATAAAGATTAACGACTATTAATTTGGATTGATGTACTTAAAACGAACAATCTGTCTGATTGGTAATAAAGTTTATATTTTATAAACGGTTCCTCAAATTTGATTGACATTGGTGATTTTAATTATACACCACCTCGCTTCTACTCGTCGTGACAAGGTTAGGCGTCAAATTTATTGTTAAACCATAATAATTGTATATTTAGTTTGATACGTGACTTATTTATTTGTTATTTAAGAAAACAAGGGAACGAAGCCTCACACTAGGATTTCTCCTGTCGTGGGTACCGTTTACAGACATATAATTTAACATACACATAACACCTAGACTAGAAAGAACTATTTGAGGATCACACAAATATATGTTCCGGGCGGGAAGCGAACCCGCGACACTAAGCGCATCAGTCCAATTGCTAGGCCACTGCGCCAAACGCGTCGTCAGCACTTTATTGTTGGGAATTCTACATGAATCGTACCGTTGTATTCGTTTGCAAGCTCATTTGTGTAAGCTATTTATGATTTTTTATTTTCTTTATAATTTTTCTGAACCATATACATATTTTACCCGTTCCTGTTCTTGCACAATAATTTAGTTACGGCTGCAAAGTAAACTTCGCAGTTATTGATTTAGTAAATGGATATTGAGATTATCTTTTAAACCCCAGTTCAAGCTTGCATTGACAGCTTTATTAAACTAATGACATAATCGAGAACTTAACCGAAATTTGCTTAACGGATGACTTGTGTACATGCATATAATTTTTGCACTTCACATTACAACTCACGCACGACACTAATTTCAAGTTCAAGTCGTGATGATGCTTAGGAATTCCCGTAGTAGCGCATCTCAAGTTGGTACATGCACGCTTTAGCGTCTAACACCTTCAAGGGGTTCAACGACTTGGATTAACATTGTCACCAGGTAAATACGTCTACTGAATATGTATGCCACGACCGAACCCGCACGATGACCATCAAATACCCATCTAAACATGATCGGTTCGACTAATCAGGAGTCACGAACAGTGCCATTTAGAGCATTAAAACGTGGTGTCCAAGCGTTATGCACAGGAACGGCAAAGCATACTATTAAAGGATATAAACTAGAAATGTGCAAAAATCTGTTACCTTGACAATCCTAGTACTGATTCCTGTAACAAAAATATCTAGTCAAAAGTGAAATGACTTCGTTTCTAGGCCTAGCTTTTTATATATCTGTTAGCTTATTATGTTACGCGAAAACGGCTTCCTCAAACATAGTTAACAGCAGTAAATACATACGTATGTACCTATACCCACATCCTTCGAATAGACAAGTGTTTGTTCTATTATTCTGTCTTTCTATAGCTGCCCCTAAAGTCTAAGAGACCTCTGTTGAATTGAAAGCAAACGTGCAAAATCAATATTTCATACCCCAAGTGGTATTGTTTAATTATTTGTTTATACATAGTATTGTTTGTCTCGATGACCGTCCGTGAGTAACGCATGAATGAATATGCATAGCGAATTGACAAATTGGTACAACTCGTGCGCATGGTGGGCGGGACAGCCAGCACATCTCTAAATAAGGAGAAGTGCATGGTTTGTGATTCATTGCCATCTCTTCTTGACACGACTTCCACCGGGGGTTGATTTAATTTTGTTAATTAAATTTAAGCTTTAATAACATGTATTTATAAATTTACATTTTAAAGGTTAAATGGGTCTCAAAGTTTATATGATAAACAAGATAAACACATGTGAAACCCCAGGGTGCAAATAGTAAATGAATCATGAATACACACGTTACACTTAATTGTTTTGTATTTTCCCAGCTTTTCATATGCAAAGAGACAAATCATACTTATGTAAATGAATGATTACAATGTAGGAAAAACCATTTTTCTAATTCAGGCAATACGTCCTTGTCAATGTTAGATTTATTCTTTCCAACACAGTTGAAGATCTCATCATTATTGCTTTCTCGGAATCGGCGAGATACGAGGATTCTGATCTCATCTCGTCTTGAAAGAGATATTTCAAGATCTAAGAGAGATGAGAGAACCAAACTGTGCTGTTAGTCTATTGCTTTCGTCTGATGTTCAGCGCATGGTGGGACTCTTCTAATTCTTCCCCTACTACTCTTCTCAGGGCTCAAAATATTATTTTTAAAGTCAGAACTATCCATTGGCACTTAGAATGAGAGTTTAAAGTAACGCTAGTACATTTTAATTGAATGTATTTATTCTTCACACAGTCATGCATTATTATGTTGCATCGTTTCCGCGAACTTCTCATTACGTTTCTCAACTATTTTAATATTGATGATTGTGATTCCGGGTTGTGACAATTTATACACCACATCTCATAGATACTTTGCTACACAATAATGCACCTTGGTTAATTTGACACATCAATCAAAATAGAATGACCCATCTCGTCCTTGAAAATATTGATTATCGTGTGCTGATTGATTCTAAAACATGTGGCACTGATTATGGTCAACGTATTCGTCACGTATCCTGTCGGGGTACCGTTTGTTAATCGTTCGCTAGAAGTGATCAGTTCAATATTAACTGCGACCTTATTTGGTATTTAAAGATGTAATTATTCGCCTGCCAATCGATTACAATGTAAATGCAGTTAGAAGTACATGGAGATGATCATGTTTAAATGATTAAGTTCCTTATTTCCAGCACTTGTGTCAATTCCTTGAATCGAAGCATCAATCTTGGTTTTTCTCAGATCGTTTTTTTGTATCTTTGTTTAAGTTAAAGGCGGAATAAATAACTATTTAAACATCCGGGACAAATAAATTCCTTTCGTGCAGTATAGTGTCCGGGTCGCTGGCCTTTTTGTGTATAAATCTTGTGACTTTCTGAATTATTCCCATTGTATTCTTACAATTATTAAGGATCTAAAATTAGTCATGAGTGGTCAACGCAGAATAATTTTGCAAAGTTGTTAAACAGTGATTCAGATGTGTGCTTGCTACTTCAATATTTAATCTCCTTGTCATTCTTTACTTGTCATCATTTTGGTATGCTGTGACGTTTGATTGGACATTGCTTTTAAGCTTTAGCATGATGTCATTTTTATGTAGACGGCGATTTGCTACGGAATAATGGCTATTTTTACTTTTGCCGTCAGATATGTCGTAACAGTTACTACATCACGTAAGTATTTCGCAGCTTAAACACACATCTTCCTTTCAGTTTTATGCAATATGTCAATAGTCATAAAAGCACTAAGCAAAGCCGCGTTGTTTTGTGCAAAACATAATTTACAGATATTATCTTGAGTATGCTTCTTACTCATACAACATTGCGAACAAAAACATTTCTGTCCCACATCTTTTAAAAGCTTCAATGTTTAATTGGTATTCCGCCCATCCGTGGTCTTATCTGATTACGCTTCTACTTCCAGACTTTTAACAAGCAGTAAGGGCAGATGACCATATTTACTGTTTATATATTGTTCCTGCTCTCTGCATCAGACAAATATTCTACCTCCACCGTTTAGGCACAAAGGTGAACGCATCCTCGATCCTACGTCACGCCTACGCCGTCAGCGCTCCATCCGCTGATGAGGTCGTAGTGATGCGTACCACGTGCGTCGCCCACGTATGGCGCCGCTGCGTCAACGTTACCCACCTGTCATACGTACTGTACCGTATTATTCATTCCGAAGACCTTTGTTGGTGAGCTTGAGTCCTACTTAATTACGATTGCAGACTCACTTTAATTTCGTATCTTGAGTGCTAAAGTGTTATGAGATATCTCTATCTTTCAGTCAACGTTATTGGACAGGACATCTCAATATTGATCACGACACGTGATCAGCGTTAGGATCACTAGTCGACTTCTTTTTAGTATCAGCATCAATAGCATCCAGAGTAAAGCAATCCATTCTAAGCATACTTATTGCACTTTCTTAAAGATGTGGCTATCATCATCACCATCATCATCATCATCATCATCATCATCATCATCATCATCATCAGCCTGAAGACGTCCACTTAGACCACCAAAGATGCGGCTATATTAATTGTCAATCTCGGTGCAGCTGTAACTAATCGCGATATCGGTTCCTATACTAAAGCTTATTGCTCATTCCTCAGTCGCGATGTCATACGCACGGGTGCCGAGTGGGTTTTTCTCCGTAGTGTTTACGGTGGCCGACGGTTTATCGACCACGATGATCGAATGCAAAGCACCGCGGATGTGACCAGGTGCTAATAGCCATGTTTGCAGATATAATGACGTACGTACTAAAGCTGTTGGTACAGGGTTTTCGGAACGTTGATTGCTTAACAATTCTGTCGGTAATTTTAGACGTACAGTCATTTCTCGGGTATGTGCGAGCAATTTCAAACACTGGGCGTTGTTTTTCATTACATTTTGGAAATTTTCATTGTTGGCTATTTCAATGTCATCCTAATTTATTCATGTTAAGTTTGTTGTATCGTCTTATTCATAATATCTAATGTCATTTTTTATTTGATTATTATTTATTTGTTATTTAAATCAAACGTTTTAATTTATATAAACATACGTCTGCTTACATAATTATTGAACATCTAAATAATTTGAATTTGAAATTTATTTGAACAGGAATATCTATAAGTACCTACTATTTTGTAAACTATTGCGTGTAACTCTATCGCGTGTCAGAGTACCTATTCTGGACTTTTCGTTTATCCGTGTGACATTGTCTAAGAGACGTTTATCTTCATTGCATTCTGTCCCGTCATAATATTATGTGCATTAGGTGATACACTTGCTAAGAATTTAGGTCATTAGCGACGCATAAACTGTAAGGGCGTTGGTTTTACCCGTAGTGGTGCATAATTGAAGTTAGTTTAGTCATGGACCTTTGAGACCTTTGCCCTTCGTTTTATCACGACACTGCACCGGGACGGGCTATTGTGACCAGCTGGAAATTTAACGGCGAAACGAATTATTGAGTTTACTGTGTCGCCCTGGTCACAGTATTGAAGCAAGGGAAATTCGTTTTTGATAGAGGTAGGAGTAGGTCACAAGTCGGATCGAATTGAAGGTTCTTGAGCATGCGTTCTGTAATCTGAGTGTTGTACGACTATTAACCTCTTTGCGTCAGGTTCTGTAGATTAGGGAATGCTAATTAAGAGAGGGTCCCGGTTCTGTAGATGTAAGGAATGCTAATTAGGAGGAGGGCTAATCAGCTGTTTGTATTAGTTGAGATTAAAAATAGTCTTCATAGATTAGAGCAGTTCAAAGAAGATATCGTTGTTTTTATGTTTCTGATGTTTCGCCAATAGCAGATGTCGAAAATAAATATCTTTAAAATATATTCCTTCTTGTTAACACCGTCTTTAGGAACCTGGACTTTATGGAAATAAAGTACCGACAATTCCAGGAAATTGTTTATCGGAACTGATACTCCAATCGGTTACAAAGAACCGGGATTTCCCGGTTCCATTCACTAATCGAAATCCTTGCGTATGTACACAGACTACAGATAATCACAGTTGCATTTCAATTTAAACTAGAGCACCAAAGCATAACATAACTGTCCCCACAAATGGAACTTGCAAACAGCGTATTTATCATTGCGCGAGACCATGTATTTGGAACTGGGCCGACGACGGCCGGCGGTGCGGATAAGACGTGACCACTTTCTGGATAGATCTTCTGCGATAACATGACTCGTAACTACCAGTCGAATAGCCGAGAGGCGACCACCAGAATCGTGATTTGTTTTGTGGGTTCACACAGCATCTACAAATGCACGCGGCTTCTTCATAAATATTGGTTCAAATACATTGTATTTCTTTTTGAATGGCACGCCGTTTTATCGTGGAATATTTAAACATTTCACGTAGCCTCCGGCAGGTACTTGTTAAATGGAACCTGCTTTAGTATTATCCACTGCAGCTGTAACTGTGGTGACTTGACTTCCTTTTCAAACTGGCCTAGTAAGCCGAGTTTACTGCCGTTTTCAACCAAACCCAATCTAATGCCTACCGATTGTGAAGTTTCAATGGGTTTCATGGGTTTAGATTTTGCTTGTTGAATACTAATTAACGCGGCCAGTCTGATAAAAATAAATTACTATATTAGGTAAAAACATGAAATCCTAAGCCCAGAATTTGCAAAACCAATTTTATTGGGTTCTCCGAAAATTTACGTCGTATATGAAATTTTTGTTTTAGGTAGGTACTTATTCTTACACAATCTTCCGTCACCCTTACGTTTGCCACAGTCATAAACGCTAACTAGATCAGCCTGAACCAAATGTCATTGCTCTTAACTTTTCACGCTCAAATTACGGAAACCTCTAATGATTTTAATAAGGAACAGACAACCATCGAGCATTATACGAGCATCGGATGCTATAATCGTCACTTTCGCCTCAATTACACAACCAGACGGTCCCTTAACAAAACGCCTTGGGACCGCATACCTTCTGTTACATATTCTCACAGTTATGCGTAAGTAATGGCGACTGTTTACAGACATAATAAACGATTTTCCTACCGGGAGGCCTAATTTCAACACCAACTAGTGTCCATGTTTAGTTAACTCACGAAGCTTTGTTTTATTTGAGTAAGCTTGACGCGTAAATATGATGAAATTCACTAGACGTCTTCTAGACAACGTTTTTTGTGCACTTTAGGGTTATTCTTCATTTAGACTCGAAATGAAACAATCGCGTCGTAAGTCAAGAATGACTCGTTTCGAAGAAGTCGTATCTCTAGTCAATGCGTGAAGTTTGTCAAGGCTTTTATTGTAACTAGGGCTCGTGAAAAATCTTTTCTCTTTGAATCGATTGGTTTTATGGTTTCTACGAGTAGGTTTATAGCGCTAGTTTCCATTTCATAGTCTCCAATTTAAGATATGACCATACATTCATCCAGTACATTGATCTAAAAATGTATGTTACATTGGTAGATCAGTAATAATGAAAATAGGCTAATAACGTAATATGACATTACGACTCAGGCAGATCAATTCTGGTAAAAGCAATTGGAATGAAATCGAAAACCTGAAGATATGACTAAAAGAACAATATTTCTAACTATAGATGATACAGATGGGTTAATCCATCGTTCTAACCAAGCGTAGGCACCGCGCCCATATTATCTCGTTTTAGATGAAATTATCCTTGATAGGATAACGAGCGTTCCCAATTGGATCGTCCAACGATTAATGGTACTCCACCGGCCTTCTCAGAAACGAATGCTCATTGAACTAGCCATGCTAAGATATGCAGCGCCACTGCCAACAGGAAAACCGATGGAGCTGGGCTTAGTAGATGATGATAGATTTAAGTGTTATCGCAGCTAGACGTAGCTTGAGAAGAGTTATGTTTGCTACGCATGAATATTAAAAAAAACTGTATGTTGAACTTGGAGTTTTCAGGAGGGATAAAATATTATTGGAACCGAGATGTCTGGAAGACGCTCAATCGTCATAGAGTTGAAAATATGGTTTCGACATTTTTCGAGGTACAACGGGTTGAACCTACTCTTAAGGCGCAGTATGTAATTACCTACACTCAAATCTCCATTTCCTTTACATGTCACGATCCTCAACATTAATAAATACCTATGTAGCTTTCATCAGCAATCAAACAAGTCTACATTCCAAGAAGTAGCGAAAGGATGAACCAGATTTAGAGCAGCCGGTTGGTCACTGCCAGTGATAGTTGCTCCACACAATGGCTTCGGGAACAACAACCGGTATTGTATAACCGTGGTTTGACTACGTCCATGCAACAACCAGTTCGACGGCCATCTCAATAGTCTAATTGATTGGACGAGTCGTGGTCGAATGAGCCCACGTGAAGGGAAAGATGCACTGGCACATTCATTTTGTTACCAATCGTTTATTTGTGTTGGAGCTGTTGATAGATCTTCTTTCGTAATGGTCAAATTGTCTGTGTGTTATTTATTGTGGTGTAATGAAGACCGCGTGCAACAGTTAGTATTTTATAAAAGATTGGAAAAATATGTATTTAAATACTAGGCTGGATAGGATGCACAATCTGGTAGACGCAACTAAGATAAATAACAAATTTCTCTTTTTACAAACGGTAGGTAACACTAAAAATTTGTGACTACATATTTTATAATGAAATGCAAACCAAAAAGCTCACAACTCCGGTTATTTGCAACTAACGGTTATCTGCAACGCTATCGGCATATCACGAATTCCACAACCTCGCACAGCGTCTATTCTAACCACCGTTTATCCGATTCCATCGGCTCGTACATTTCGTAAATCAGTATGGACTTATATTGGCGTCTTACGATGTGAAGTCAACTCTTCATACTCTAAAAAGCTCTACATAGGTTGATGTATGGGTATTGAAGTATGTTATATTTATGAAGTATTGAAGTATGGGTAGGAATGGGGTCAGATGGAGACGAATTAGGTAGGTATTTATTTTGGTGCTGCTTAGAAATTCTTAAAACAGGCTCCAACACAACGGGTGTCTGATTTTTTTTTTACTTCCTACATAAAGTAATTAAGCTATGATATTTGTATTTTTTGTCTCAGCAGAGATTTGTTGGGTAAAACCGCGCGGCGTCATTTTCGTATAGTAATATGTGTGAACATTCCATACTGTTTCATAATGCAGCAGCAATGTGTTCATTAATAATACAGCCAAGATTAATGGCATTAGCTGCGCGGGCGCAGGCGCCGGGGCATTGTGAAAGCAGACCACCTGTTCGCCATCGACAACAATGACATTGCAGGGAGGGTGCTGCGGTTTGTATCGTAAACAATGCCTATTATCTTATGATTATTGAATATTGGTGCCAATAAGTGGTTGATAAGGTCACTCTCATATCAAATTACTTATACAAATCCAGTGTTTATCCAGTGTCAACCCACTGTAGGTACAGGTGTCATTTTCTTCACGCCACTTATAATCACTGCTTTCTGATATAATATTGTATTTAAATTCATTCCTGTGTATAACAAAGTAAGATTTCTTCATTTCCTCGTAGCGAGCCAACGACTCTACTCTTTTATTACTACTTGCAGTACTTATTTTATATACCAAGTGTCACAAGAAGTATTTATTGGTAGGTTAGCTGTGCCACGTATTTTCACCACTGATTGAAGAGTACTACATATATTGTGTTCAGTTTGTTTGTAAGTAAGCTCGTGTCAGACCTACCGTTTGCTAGTAAGATAGAATCTGATGCAATCTTAGCTCCAAAAGCACGATTGGTGTGATAACAGGGCATTATTCAACTATTTTATGCAACAATCCGATACGTCGCACTTTGAAAAAGAAAAGAATCGCCTCTTTTGTTCGCAATGCGGATATTTTCATGCCGACTCTACAAATATTGGCGAATCTAATGACTCTGAATAACAAATTCTTTAGAAGGAGACCGTCAACCTTGTACGAGATTGGAATGAACAAAATTGTTTTGGTTTGACAAAATTGTTTGTAGTTCAGTCGATTTACGGTTTTGACTTATCTTTTTTTAGCTGGTTTCACGTGTTTTAACAATTGCCTTCAAAAGTTTGATGGTTAATGAGACATCTTATGGGTGGTTAGTGTCATGGGCTGGACTGGGCTGGGCTGTGCCTGGACGGGTAGGTCTTATAACACGAGGGAGTAAAATCGGATTAAGTATTTCTAGTTAAAGTTAGCGTCTGGAAACGATCCCACGTGCTATTCTAAGATATATGATCGAAGGTGGCGATACACGCTAAGACCCGGCGCCCATTATCGGCATCGGCACGACTGAGGATTTTTAGGTGGCAAATAGCAATATACATTAACGTAATGGCAATAAAGTAGAAATTGCCGTGTATATGGTCGTAATAACAAAAAATACTTTTCCTACCTTTCCTACCTTTCCTTGGAAAAAGGATCCTTTTCCTTGCCGATGCCGATAATGTGCGCCGGGGCTAAGCCTAGAATAGGGCTAGCTCACCATGGGTTGGGTTGTGCCAGGAAACCCTGAAACGGAAACATGGTGACATATTATGTGGTCGGTTCCATTATGGTAATGGTAGTATTTTTGTTGCGCCATGAGCCTCAGTTACCGATAAATATCTGGTCTATGAAATTCTACAACGCTACAAATACGGATGTGATATTTACTAAATTGATGGAACGACTTTCTGTTCAAGTGGAAGATGTTTATATAATTATATAGAAACATAACAGGCACAGTCATGTCTAGACTAAACGGGTAGAGTCGGTGACCTGATATATATTTTGTTACCAACTGATATAATATATTAACAGTGCACTGGACGGCGTTAAATCAGTTATTTATGAATTTAATGCTCCCGATCTGCAACTATTTCACACGATGGGTTGGGTCCGGTATCCACTGCGGTGATTAGCAAACGAAAAGACGAACCAACCAGACGCAAAGCTAGGCTATCATATTGTCGTAAACAAGCTTGATAGAAAGTTTGATGCACCTATTAGACAGTTTCAAATATGATGTTTTAAACTTGTTTACACAGTGAACATTTTCTTTTTATTTGTTGGTAGTTTTTTTTTTTATTTGTTTGGGAGGCTTAGGTAATATGCTCCTTGGGGCCAAAGTCCTCGTAATCCCTGGAATCCTCGAAAAAGGGTTAGTTACGGTCAGGATCTTTCGTCAGAAACTGTTAGGTATACAAATCGTTTCCTATATATTAATTTGCGTTTTATTGGAAGCAGGCTTACTTGTACACTACCGTCGGAGCAAATGGATTTTCCTGTTACATTCCATAATAGACACGGTACTTTTGTAGCAGTAGATAAAAAGCGGTCCGCACTACGCAGCCGATTATGTCGATATATTGTAGCATAAATGGTTCAGTTAGCGGTTTAATAGACGGATCGATATCGATTAGTTTTTACCGATATTCTACTGACTAATGATCGGTTTAAATAGTTTATTGAAGTTTTTGATCGCTTGGAAAAATTGCCATTGATACGGCCTACCCGAATTGATCGATTACGAAAGAACATTGCACCATTTTAACAGCTGACTGCTGTGTCTCACGATTTTGCCTTGATCTTGTGTTTAGGTAAAATCTTTGAAGGTTGATGGATTGTTTTATTCGCTTTCCTGCACTCAATCTATCAATCTTGCACCTTTGATTCTTATATTCATCAATTATTGAACTGCAATATTTAAAAAAGACGCACTTCACTTATTTGCATGCATAATTTCGGATACAAAGTTACAATCGTGGGCGACGACATTTCAATCTTTATGGGCAGGTTTACGCTTACCATTAAGCGATCAACCTGCATCACGTCACTTAACTGTAGGTATATTAAAATAATCAAAAATAAATACTTCAAATTTATCTCATCAATAAGATAAAACAATATGTTAATTATTTATTATCCGGACCGGTCTCCCGTGGTGGAATTATGGCCTAATCCTCCTCACGAAAGTGAGGGGAGACCTTTGCCCAGCAGTGCGACAGTACTGGCTGAATGATTTATTTTATTTTATTCATTTATTCGTAACTTGTAATTATCGCATACAACATATTTAACGGTCATTGTATTCAAATACGACTTGTCGTGCGACCCACTTTTCATATTGTTTTGATTACAATGAGAAATCACTTGCAGTATTGTGTTGCAAATAATTATTATCTGTGACTTGTTTCAATTATTATTCGTAACATAAATTAAGTACAGTTCTATATGGTAGAACATAAAAGTTTGTCTCAAGTCTATTTTTATGCGATAGATCTACAAAATGATTTCTGTCAACTATTTTACAGGAATGCGGGCACTAAAAACCTGTTGCATATTTTAATGAGTGCCAATTTAATCATTAAAACGCACCGAAATGCAGTTAATAGCTGAAAATTTGGTCAGAGCGAGCTACAAATCATAAACTGGATCGACCAGCCGCGCGGGGGCAAGCTTGACTCTTACCGAGTCAGGGCTAGTGGTGTTGCGAAAGTCGTAGGGCCTCGCCTGGGCCACCAGTAACACATAGGAAAAAAATCTTTAAAAACTGCACACAACAACCAACATAATTTACATTAGAGGCAAGCCAAAATATAATATGAAATAGCAAGAATATTACAATAGTGTACGCAGCCGTGTAGCCCGCGTACAGTGATGCCAGAAAAGGTTATTGCTGCGGTACAACACAGATTTTCAGCAGTTCGGTATACCAGAATACCTCTGGTGTAGGTCTGGTCTGGTTAGCTATTTGATTAGTCTTCGCCACTGTCGAAAAAGTAAGTTGACTTAAAAACGATAACAGCAACACAATGTAACGAATTACACTCTCTTCTCTCCTCTTCTGCTAGTCACAGGCCAAAGTTCACACAACTACGCTTCGTTCTTGGATCCTATGTTGCTACCAAGACTTACGTATTGTAAATAGGCAATAAAATCGCACTTTTACCAGTCAAACTCTTCAATCTAATTAACAAATAGAACCATAAAAGAAAACATTGATCATGGTTTGAGTTTGAAAAAGGATGTTTCCCTTTCAAGCACTGATCCAAGATTGAATCTCGGACAGGAAAAGGAAACTCCGTTGACTCTACCAGCGCTACGGAATACGCCCGTTAAAGAAGACAGCACTAAGAAACTCTACGGGGGTGTCGGTCGCTCTCTCCATCGAACACGTCTGCCTCAGTCGAACTCGCTGCTATTGGTTCGGTTAGCGTTTGTATTCTCTTTGGATTCGGTGTTCATATTACATATCGCTTGCGGTATGCTAGTCATCTATCTGCTATTGGTGCTTCTCGGAAGCATGAAACTGTCATTATATTGGACGAAGATTGCATCACTTCCTTTCTGTTACGCTCTGCCGTCTTTAGATCTGAGGTGGTAATGAAATGACTCACGGTCCTACATTTTGAACGCCTATGAAAAATACGCATAATGGTGCGTGCTATAGGTACTTACTCTATAGTCTCTCTCTATAGTTGTGTATGTATGTATATGCAGCTAAGTTATTTGGGACCTTTTTTTGACTATATCAGTAATTTCATCTAAAAGTCGGTCAACGATTTACGACGTTGATTGACGCACAAACACATCGAATTCAAAAGCTTTACCGTAACGTTGCTGTACATTTCAAATTAGTGTTCCCACGATTTAGGCCCACGTAATAATTAAACCTACTTATAACTTCTGTAGCTCGTCGCAATCGCCGCTATAAGTACCATATTATGCGTAAATTATGTACTGCCTTATCCTTTGGGTCTCATTAAAAATACTCTTTTAAGCTCTATCTTGAGTACGGGTTACTGTTTAGTCGAGTCACGAGTGTTCTTAGTCTTAACCATGCTTCTCAAATGTGGTGGATTATTAGTCATAGGGTTTTCCGGACATCAGAAAATGTATTGGATTTTAAACCATTTATTGACTCGTATTGTTACATGTATAATCCGGAGGTCAGGGAATCGAACCCGCAACTCTCCGGTGAATGTATTACCTACCTAAGTTCAGCTAAGGTTTTGTAAATGAAATACCAGAAATAGTAATGCCCAAACGAAATTGTTTATTAAAATAATTGAATTTATACAATGAGAATGGAGGCCTCCAGTGAGACCTCAGTTCCGTGGAAGACGGGGCTTTATTACAGTAAAGATCTTATAATTTAAATACTCTCCTACCTATTCAGTGTGCCAATGGTTGCAATTTTGATATATATGAAAGGCCTAATCGGAGCCGGATAGCTCGCGGTTAAATTTAGATAAAGATTAATGCCAGGGTTGCTCTCGAGTAAGGCAGAAGGTTCGAGCGCCACCCAGCGTGGGCGCTGGGACCTTGTGGTTATATAAATGAAGGTACGAAGGTGGGATTGGTACTGTCCTGTACGGCACGCCGGCACGCAGAAGGAAGCGACGACCTGGCGGGCCTGGTACGCTCGCCGTTGAAGGTCGCAGGCCGACGGCGTCACGCCACTAGATGGAGGGCAGCGGGCGCTCACCGCACTCGAGGTTTTCCGCTCAAAATGGCGGTCCTCCAATGAACTGGGGGTCCTCCAACGAACTGGGGGTCCTCCAACGACCCTGGAACGCGCCGTCCAAAAGACACGTTACAAGTTGTAAAATGACGAAAATCTCCTGCCGGGGCGGAGGCCCGGCATAGGAGGAAGAGGTTAAACAAGGTTAGGGCTGGAAGCCCTAAATGATTGAAAAGATTTGAAGTGATTTGGTACGCTTGACGACTCCGCGGTTTATGCACGCGGGCCGAATAACTAAAACAATGGCTCACCTTTAAATCAGGGTAAAAGAAGGCGTGACCTCGCGGCGGATCCGCGCCGGCCGCGTGGTCGAAAAGAAGGGCAGTCTTCGCCCTTTTGGAACCCGCGGGACGCACGTGGGCAACGTGTAAACGTTCGTCGGGTTTGCTGTAAAGAATAGGCGTGATTAGCATTACGAACGAGCCAGGGGCGCCCGAGAATCGAGGCGAGGGGAAAACCACGCGGTGCTTACCTGTCGGCGGGCCTTCCCGTGCGCGGGAGTCGCTGCTGGAGCGCCGTCAAGGTGCGCGTGGTCTGCCGATGGAGCGCCGTCGAAACTTGGAACTCACTACGCGCACAACAATTCAACTCGGCACCAACCACGCACAAGCACAAGGGAGCCCTAAACACCGACAGCAAAACGACCGGGGCTCCGCGTAAATTCGGAAAAAGAAAAGGCAGCGGCGCTCGGCACCCGGGTTTTTATACGTATTCGTTGTGCTGGGAAAAAATCGGTATGGCGCGAAGGGCGGGGCTGACATCTGCCGCACCAAACATCAACTGATATCGATTCTCAAATTTAGTCGATTATAATACTCGGCGGCAATCCAAAGATGGCAGACGCGCCCGCCGGAATTAACTTTAGTAGAGATCGATATCGGTATTTAGTCGAGTGGCGACATTTGCGCGACCGGGCGAAGCCAAACCAAAAGAAAAAGGAACGCGAACTGTCAACTTGTCGCCCGTCATCGGCGCGGTCAATCTGTCACCCGTCGTCGGCGCAGTCAATCTGTCACCGCTGAGTTTTCAAGCAAGACTCGTAAACAAAAGTAAAAAACAATCCCCGAAATTACAGGGGTGAGAAGGCCTTGTGGAAAGAATGACTATAAGTTAATGTTTAAAGGGTGAGTGTGAAAAACATACGTAACAACACCCCCTTCCCCGATAAGGATTTTATCGGGATAAAGCAAGAGAAAATCCTGAGCTGGACCCCAGCTCGAAACTACCCGATCCCCGAAGGTGAAGAGGACGAGCTCTGGATCGAACCCGGACTCGTCGGATCGAAAAGCGTCGAGCGGGCTCCACGCCCATAAGCGTAGGTAACTACTCCAATCGTGAAGCGGCCTCACACAGTAGGTGGAGGGCAACAGTTCACCTGAAAAGAACTCTCCGAAGCTTAAAAGAAACGAAACGGAAAACGACACTAAACCTGTTTGATCAATCGGAGCAAACAGAATGCCGATCACTATGTTTAGAATCTTGACCTGTAAGAAAGAAAATTAAGAGGATAACAAATTTTAACTGAAACGAACAAAAAAAATTCAAGAATGAACATTAACGCCATCTATCGGTTGACCGCGGGTGTTGTCATAGATAGATTGAAACTACGAATCGAAGCTGTGTCGCTTTGAGATAGTTCCGGCGCACGCCGATAGGTGGAGCTGTTACGGAAAGGCCGACTAAAGATTAGCGAAAAGGCCGTCATAGTCCTAACGAAGATCTACATTACCTTTGTCAAGAGTAACAACAAACTGCAAAGTATAACATGATAATTTAGTATTAATTTTGTAAACACCTGTCCTCCAAAGTTATATCAAATAAATTATTACCGATGCAAGCTGAGCTGTTTATTTAAAATAATTTTAAAGGCATGAGCGAAGGGAGCTTTCGTGTCGAGGCGCATGGATGTATGGTTACGTACGTAGGGGTGACTATGTTGACGAGTGGGTATAAATGCGTGATGGTGTTTAGACGTGTAAGTGTGGATCTGTTGATAGGGGTGTGTATGAGTAGTGTATGAGTAAGTGTAGGTTGATATGGGTAATTAAGAGGGTTAGTATGGGTCTGCGTATAGGTTAGTAGCGGATAAAAGCGGGGAGGTTAAAAGGTTAGTGGGTATGCAGGAAGGGGGTTGAGGAGTGAAGGTGCGGGGGATGTATAGGGTGGTTGGTTAGTGTGGTTAGTAGGAGTATAAGCGGGGAGGTTAATAGAGGTTAGTGGGTGTGCAGGAAGGGGGTTGGGGAGAGAAGGTGCGGGGAGGTGTATAGGGTGGTTGGTTAGTGTGGTTAGTAGGAGTATAAGCGGGGAGGTTAATAGAGGTTAGTGGGTATGCAGGAAGGGGGTTGAGGAGTGAAGGTGCGGGGAGGTGTATAGGGTGGTTGGTTTGTGTGTAAGTGTGTGTGTGGATAGTGTCATGTTGATAGGGTGGTGTTACCGAGGATACATGAGTCAATCATAATGCGTCCGATCGAGCCACGGAAGGGGTCTTGTTCTGCTCGTAAGACCTGTCCAAATCGGAACAGGCGAAGTTAAACTGAAGCCAGTAAATCAGAACCAGCATAATTCAAAACGTTAATATTTAGATTATTATTTTCAAAATTTACGATGGTACCTTCCTATCCAGTAGTAAACTATATTTAAACCGGGCCGTACGCTCGGAACAGTCTCAAAACAATCCAGCTCAACAAAATCCTCACGAGAATAGTGATATCTAACGGTTGAAACGGTAGGGGAATCGACGGCGTAACGTATCGATTCGCGATCTTCAAGTTGTTCCACCGCTAACCGACAGAGGGCGCTAAAATAAAACGTTTACCTGAAATTTATATAAGGGTGAGACTTGTTTACGGTCTCCTCCGGAACTCAGGAATGCAAAAAAAAGAATTACCTGCCAATGCGTACCATACGGTTGAAATTAAAATTGAAATTAAAGTTGAAATTAAAGTTGAAATAACAGTTGAAATTAAAGTTTAAATTGCGGTAACTCCTATCGCGAAGCCCGTCTTGAAGATGTTTCTAGAGGAGAAACATGAAAAGGATGGTTCGATCTTGGTAGCTACGATCAGCCCATGCGGAACTGAATCGTAACGCCTATCAAACCAAAAGCGTGTTATAAGGTGCGGTAACTTCTATCGCGAAGCCCGTCTTGAAAATGTTTCTGTAAGAGAACCATAAAAACAAAACCTAACCATTTAAACTTTAGTGGTAGCGATCTGTCCCGTCCATTCTGCCATAAAATACAAAAATCCAGCGCAAAGCCCACAATTTCTGGGTCAGACCACGCCATGGTCAAAAAAGTAAAACCTAAAAAAGAAACAATTTCCGCGCTGAAAACACCTAAAAATTAAAAGGGGTCCCTCTTTGCCAATCCGAAAGCCGAGGTTATTTCTAAATGGAAAGCTTAGTTAAATTCTAAATAGGACCTAGGGCTATTTAATGTTTGTCGATCTGAAACAAAAGACCTACATTACCTAAGAGGAATTGTTTACAACGAAGGGGTTATGCATTGTGAGTGGTCATCATATTGTAGTATAAGGACAACCTAATATTTGGGTAGGAAAACTAGTTTAATGATTTCTTACCCCGTGGACTCAAGTTTAGGATGTTAATTACGATTTTAATTAATTAATGAACAACAAAGTTTTTTTTTTTTTTTTTTTTTTAATTGAATTAATCCTGGCGTGAAGCGCTTGAAGGATGGTTTTATTGGTACAGTTTTGAATTTTAGTTGAAATTCGAAAGGAAGGAAAAGACCCGGTATCCAATGGCATTTATTGGCTCAAGTTGGGCACCGTTACACATATAAGGCTTGTTTTACAAGTTATGCACCGCTTGACATATAAGGCTTAGTTTTATAAGTTATGTACCGCTTGGAAAAAATAAATTTTGGTGATCTTCTAGAGAGAAGACTGAATCTGAACAGTTTAGATTTATTTTTGAAGGAAGAGAAAAGACCCGGTATCCAATGGCATTTATTGGCACAAGTTGGGTACCGTTACACATATAAGGCTTGTTTTACAAGTTATGCACCGCTTGACATATGAGGCTTAATTTTACAAGTTATGTACCGCTTGGAAAGAAGTAAATTTAGGAAGGGCAAAGCTAATAAAAAAAATTGGAAATTTACTGATGACAACTACTGACTACCAATAGAGGGGGGGTGGTAACATTCTAATGTATTTTAATTGGTAGAGGCAAAATTTTGATTCTAAAGGAAGGAAAAGACCCGGTACTCAATGGCATTTATTGGCACAAGTTGAGTACCGTTACACATATAAGGCTTGTTTTACAAGTTATGCACCGCTTGTCATATAAGGCTTTATGAAAGTTATGGACCGCTTGAAAGAAGTAATTTAGTTGGACAAAGGTTGGTTGTCAAATACAATTAAAGATTTGTTAATTAAATTGTTTGTTTCCCTACTCCAAAAGTTATAAATTGTTGTGTTTTAATTTTGTCGCCCCGAGCCAACGAGGAAGAAAGTCAATTGTTAAAAGAATTCTGTGAAAGAAAGTATACTTAATTTGAAATAAGCGAGGGGTTGATACCCCAGCGGCCGGAACCGAACGCGATGAAGCTTAACCTCGGTTACACAACCTAATTCAATGATGAAAACAATTATCCACTCACAACCATACCCCACTTAAAGTTGATAATGAAAAAGAAACAATTCTTTGTCCCAGTATGCAAAATAAGCATAAACAAGACGCTCAACTAAGCTCACAGATTTCAAATGAGCCAAAAAGAGTAGCTCATCTTGAAAAAAAAATAGAAACCTCGAGAAGAACTCGAATCGACCTGTGAAGACCCTAAAAAGAGGTAGAAAAGAGAAAAAGTAAAAAGGGGAAGGCTTGGAAGAATGTGAAAAAGGAAAGGAAACGGTCACCTTGGCTTCACTCATCCCGGGGTGGGGCTGAATGACAGAATGTCCTACGGTGTCAAATGAAAGAAAATTGACACCATAGAAAAAAGAGCGAGAAAACGCTAAAGGCCAGTGTGACTCGTTACCAAAACAGGGTTGAAGCTCGCACCGCAAAATCCGAAAAAATCTGCCGGTCCGAAAACTGAAAAATAAAAGTACCCGAACCCAGCAAACCGGAAAAAACGTCCCTCTCCAATAGAGACAAAAGGTGGGGCGAAGCTTTTCAAAAACCCCTGCTTTCCAAAAACAAACCAAAATTCAAGCCTCCTCAATCCGTGAAAAAATAAAACGTTGGAAAAATCTAATAATGTCCCAAAAATAGACCAAAAGGGGGTGGCAAAAGGTTTGAAATGACAAAACAGACTCACTACTTGTAATGGAAAGAAAAAATTATTTTTGAAAACAAAAAGAAAACAGGAAATTGTCCAAATCCAAGGTACCTACCTACTAAAATGATTACTCCAACTGAAAACTTCATAAACCATTCTATAACCATTCAAAATTAAATAGAATTGTCAACATTCAACAAACAACAAAAAAAAATTACCCAATAGAGGCGAAATTGTAAACATTGAATTTGTAAAAAGAATTGCATCAATGAAATTATAAAAGTCAACATTCAATAATATCTATAATAAAAATCAACCATGCATTACAACTGTCTAAATAATTGCATAATGTAAGATAATGGAATTAATGCACCGTTATGAATGAATTGGATTATGCAATTTAATATTTGAATTATTCCTAATCGACCACCAGATACTAGTACTGCAACCCCAGTTCATAGCTGCGGAGCCCATGGCAATATGGTGCTCCATTGTGAAAAGTGAACTTAAATGTATATACTGCGACTACACCGTTGGCACAATGTTAACAATGATTAAAATAATAAATGTGTCTAAGGTATAGATTCTAAAACAAATTGCAAATACACCCTAGTACACAATAGCACAATAGAATTGTCACAGCAATAAATGTAAATAGTAAAACCACAAGTAAAAGTTAAGTTTCTAAAAGGTTAGTACAAAAAGAAAAAAATTTGCCTTTCCTTCCTCGGTGCAGAAGGCACTGTGGTTGGATCTCGAGAGCAAAAGGTTCCCTGTTCGTGGCGCCACTGTTACATGTATAATCCGGAGGTCAGGGAATCGAACCCGCAACTCTCCGGTGAATGTATTACCTACCTAAGTTCAGCTAAGGTTTTGTAAATGAAATACCAGAAATAGTAATGCCCAAACGAAATTGTTTATTAAAATAATTGAATTTATACAATGAGAATGGAGGCCTCCAGTGAGACCTCAGTTCCGTGGAAGACGGGGCTTTATTACAGTAAAGATCTTATAATTTAAATACTCTCCTACCTATTCAGTGTGCCAATGGTTGCAATTTTGATATATATGAAAGGCCTAATCGGAGCCGGATAGCTCGCGGTTAAATTTAGATAAAGATTAATGCCAGGGTTGCTCTCGAGTAAGGCAGAAGGTTCGAGCGCCACCCAGCGTGGGCGCTGGGACCTTGTGGTTATATAAATGAAGGTACGAAGGTGGGATTGGTACTGTCCTGTACGGCACGCCGGCACGCAGAAGGAAGCGACGACCTGGCGGGCCTGGTACGCTCGCCGTTGAAGGTCGCAGGCCGACGGCGTCACGCCACTAGATGGAGGGCAGCGGGCGCTCACCGCACTCGAGGTTTTCCGCTCAAAATGGCGGTCCTCCAATGAACTGGGGGTCCTCCAACGAACTGGGGGTCCTCCAACGACCCTGGAACGCGCCGTCCAAAAGACACGTTACAAGTTGTAAAATGACGAAAATCTCCTGCCGGGGCGGAGGCCCGGCATAGGAGGAAGAGGTTAAACAAGGTTAGGGCTGGAAGCCCTAAATGATTGAAAAGATTTGAAGTGATTTGGTACGCTTGACGACTCCGCGGTTTATGCACGCGGGCCGAATAACTAAAACAATGGCTCACCTTTAAATCAGGGTAAAAGAAGGCGTGACCTCGCGGCGGATCCGCGCCGGCCGCGTGGTCGAAAAGAAGGGCAGTCTTCGCCCTTTTGGAACCCGCGGGACGCACGTGGGCAACGTGTAAACGTTCGTCGGGTTTGCTGTAAAGAATAGGCGTGATTAGCATTACGAACGAGCCAGGGGCGCCCGAGAATCGAGGCGAGGGGAAAACCACGCGGTGCTTACCTGTCGGCGGGCCTTCCCGTGCGCGGGAGTCGCTGCTGGAGCGCCGTCAAGGTGCGCGTGGTCTGCCGATGGAGCGCCGTCGAAACTTGGAACTCACTACGCGCACAACAATTCAACTCGGCACCAACCACGCACAAGCACAAGGGAGCCCTAAACACCGACAGCAAAACGACCGGGGCTCCGCGTAAATTCGGAAAAAGAAAAGGCAGCGGCGCTCGGCACCCGGGTTTTTATACGTATTCGTTGTGCTGGGAAAAAATCGGTATGGCGCGAAGGGCGGGGCTGACATCTGCCGCACCAAACATCAACTGATATCGATTCTCAAATTTAGTCGATTATAATACTCGGCGGCAATCCAAAGATGGCAGACGCGCCCGCCGGAATTAACTTTAGTAGAGATCGATATCGGTATTTAGTCGAGTGGCGACATTTGCGCGACCGGGCGAAGCCAAACCAAAAGAAAAAGGAACGCGAACTGTCAACTTGTCGCCCGTCATCGGCGCGGTCAATCTGTCACCCGTCGTCGGCGCAGTCAATCTGTCACCGCTGAGTTTTCAAGCAAGACTCGTAAACAAAAGTAAAAAACAATCCCCGAAATTACAGGGGTGAGAAGGCCTTGTGGAAAGAATGACTATAAGTTAATGTTTAAAGGGTGAGTGTGAAAAACATACGTAACAGTATAGAAACAATAACTAAAGTAGGTTATACCATAGCTCATTCCGGTAAAGACGAGCAAAATAAGTCAAAGTTAATCACTTATCAAACTAATCCAAAACTATATTGCAAGAAGATAAGGGTCCTTCCAATGATATGTAATTATAAATTGTCGCGTCGCGTTTAAGAACGTGCTCAACTTCGTAGTTTAACTTCAAAGTTTATCTAAGACCGTAAGCCATTGTTAAACCAGGGCATGTGCAATTCTGTATTTTAATTATAGCGGCGACCTCCTCGACCCTAGCAGCAGAACCATGGCCGCGGCTATTTACTTTGCGAAATCCATCCGAATGAGAGCAGCAATTTGTGCGCGCGACATGTTCTACAGTAACTAACATTGTGTTAGTTGTGAGGCCATCATCACAATAACTGACATGTGTTCACCGGGTTGACAGATCAACTAACTGTACCTAAAAGATATATGATAAAACTAGCTGCACCCCGCGGTGTTCCCCCTGTTTTCGGAATAAAAAGTAGCCTGTGTTAATCCAGGGTGTTGGCTATCTCCATATAAAAATTTATAAAAATCAGTCCAACCGTTTGAGCGTGAAGGACTAACAAACACATAACTACACAATCTTTCGCAATTACAATATTAGTAAGATTAACGAATAGGTCAACTCATCTCGCGGACACAGTTTGGAGCGGGTTCAGTTGACGTAAGAGCCCTTAATAATAATTTAAAGGTAGTTGTTCGCAAAAGCGATGTCTATCTGATAAATTCTTTATTTGACCACTCCTGCCGGGTCTTAAATGACGATGTGGTTGAAAGTGGTCAACATGCTCAGCCTAGAATGGGTCTGGCTCTCAAGGACCGTTGCCAGAACACCCTGATAGGGTTCAGCGAGAGAGGTTTTCGACTTGATTTCTTGATGTGTTAAAGCAGTGGTAGAAAAGGATATGTAAGAATATATTGAGGAAAGAAGCTATCACGTTATTGTGATTTGAATATCACCAAGGTTTTTGGGAATAACGGTACCGTCATTACTAATATTCATTAACTGCATCAAAGGTTTTCCCAAGCTTCTCAAAATTATCTCATTGTTCCCATCCTTATTGATTGCAAGAAACCCACCTAAGAATTACCTACCTAGTTTGAACTCTATGGTTACCTACTTTTAGATCGTACATGGCACATAATAAATTGATTGTCAATATCATAAACACAATAATGACATCAAGAACAATGCTCACTAAAAATCGGCACAATGGGCGGTCTCACCGTTAAAAGCAAGAACAAAAAAATTGCCTAAAGTGTAGATAGTTTTTTTTTTCACTTTTTTACTCGTCTCCCATTGCGTCACTAGAGGCAGATACAAATTAAGTTTCCATCGTGCACTCAGATATACTTTTATACTTTATTCCACAATGTAGTTAGCCTCGCGGCGTGGCCTGCGCTATATTTCCAGTCAGTTATGCTGGAGCCACACGTATCGTGATATCCCATTGACTATCCCGTTGTTTGACATCATTTGACGTTCGCCGTAAGTGTAGCCACATAACCGGGATATGGCATTTTTCCGTCCACTTGTTTTTTGATTTTGGTTTATTTGGAATTTGGCTATTGACGGCGACGATAGTGTAGCCAGTCAAATTAATGGCGATAAATCATTGGGACAATTTTCGCGTTGTTTAAAGCGATGTAGGCCGTTGACAATGACGATACGTGTGGCCCCAGCATTACGCAACTGCATCTCGTTGCGCGGGTTTATTGTGGTCGTTGCATCGCGCACGTGCGCCGATGCGCGTGACGAACACACCGCCTAATTGGATTAACGGTATTGAAAACGAAACATGAAATTGAATGCGCAATACACTGAATAGGGCTAGATATGTCAAAATATGTGTACCGGTTGTCATATCTTTCGTTTACTGGCTAACGTGTGTTCCCAGCCTGTGGGGTTGCATTCTTGGACTATATCTAGTTGCTCTACTTAGAAGTATCTACTTCGTCTTGATCACGATGACAAACCACCGCTATAATAACAATATGGTGTCAACACTTGATCGCAAACCATGACATCAGCAATATTAATTCTAGGTTTATCCAGTAACAGGTAGAGTAGGACTGCGAATGATGATCAATTCACCTTTGTTCCACTTTGTCGACTGCAGGCTACGCGAATAGAAATACCTACATCCAGTAATCATACCTACTCTGATTGGGTATCTTAATCTCTCCTGACTCGTCAATCCTATAGTCCATCTTCCATCAGCCCATCGCTACGTTAGCTACATTCGAGCTTTGAGTTGCTGTCGAGAGATACCAGCGCAGATTGAACTTTCAGTCCGAGATCCTGCATCAAACAAGTTGGGCAGCTTTAGCTATGCAAATGTTGAGAACGGTACAGTGTCGGATAGCAAGTCACGGGTTATCGTTGCGGTATGACATCCGGCACACCCCGCCGCATTCTGCAGACTGGTCCAGTTCACGGACCGCAGACGCGAATGTTCAATTTCATCGGCTAGTGATAATAATATAAGGTTCCGTACCCAAAGGGGAAAACGGGACCCTAATACTAAGGCTCTGCCCGTCCGTCTGTCGATCCCTCTGTCCGTCTGTCACCAGGCTGTATCTCATGAACCGTGATGGTCACTGGTAGAGAATGCTGTCCTCTTTGTACATCTATTTGTGTGCTAAGGTATAAATAAACAGTTAGACGGTTGAAATTTTCATATATTATGATGTATTTATGTTGCCGCTATAACAACAAATACTAAAAAACAGAATAGAGTAAATATTTAAGTGTGCTTCCATACAACAAACGTGTTTTATTGGCTTTTTTATAAATAATGGTATGGAACCCTTACCCCCAGTTTCTGGAACGTTTTTTGGCTTTGACAGTAGATTAAAACTATCGTTGTCTCCATTTGACACTAAACAAATGACAAGGATGGCAATAGAATTAATCTTTAGTCAAAGTTGACTGACGTTTCAGAAACCGGGTGTTAGTGCACGAGTCTGAAACGCATATGACCGGTTTTTGTTGCATTATTGTGCTATCATTTGTTTGTGCTCATGTTTTTAACTAAACTGACCAATCGTCTATAAATTATATTGTTAATCCAACCGTAAATATCCACCTACATGACGTTCAAGTTAAGTTATCACGATTTCTTTTCAATGACAATCAACCCAATAAATTTCGAGAGGTTACAAAGGATATACCGTTCTGGCCAAACACAATCAAACACAGCTATATAGGTACACTATTCATCGGCCCACTACAAAAATAGGGAGATTAGTTCGATGCGATTACCTTTGATTACTTACAAACAGTTACAGTTAGCAACACAAAATGTTTTTTTCATTTGCTATCCTACGCTTTTTAGTATTTTCCGTTTGTAAAGCTAAACTGGGTAGTTGGGATATGCACAGTTACCTTTGGCGCTGACGGTAAGTAAATATTAGCAGACACGGCCACGCGTTGCTGTGGTTAAGGTTTTTGTTATTGCGACTATAAATTGAGTTGAATGCTACCCTATCTTTCAAGTTAGATCAAACTGCACACTGTGTGCAAATTTGATTATAATCGTTTAATTAGTTTAGGAGATCATCGCGGACAAACAACGAGACGCGTAATTTATATATATTAAAGATAATGAAGATTTCAGATTACACTTCAAAATTTTGACATTATTAATCATGACGAATGTCAGACACCATTTCCTTATTTTGGTCACCGCTCGTTGTCTGTCTCGCCTTGACCTTTCCAGGATCCTATTTCTAAACAAACAATCAAATAAAATTACACTTCCGTTTTTAACTCAAGTCTCCAATTTAGAATTGAATGGTTTAGTAAATACAGATAAAAAACAGTCCAATAAAATTTTATGGATTTGGTTTCTTTTATCCGCAAAGTTTGATGATGAATGATTGTGTTGTTTACATCAGTGTTGTTGATATTTATAATTTTTCCTAAAAAATAATCAGAGTACCTAGTCGTTTATTCAGATGGGTAGGGCTAAATATTATAAGTAAAAGTCAAACCATTCATATCCTCATGGTCATCTCATATCATGTATAGGTAAGAATCCCCGTATGCTCCCCATCTACATTGTAAATAATAAATCTCTCACCCAGTTTAACGGTCTAAATAAAACGTGATGTGACCAAAGTCGAAGACTCTTACCTACTTTAAAGTAAACATCTAATTGTAGTACTTTGAACTGACATTGAAACAGTTTTCACGACGTGTTTATTCATACTCAGCTGATTTTCTTAGTCATTAGCTGGTACGGCTGCACGCGGCGCTGTGGCAAGCGTGTTGAGGAACTGTCTCAATTGATCTATGGTCAGTTGCCCTGCCACCGCACATTGTGTCGCCGAGGACATGTTGTATGGGTGTCGTTTGTGTATACTTGGGCTGTGGTGGAACAATTGTTTTTGGATATTTTTTTATAGGTAGGTACAGGATTAAAAAAATATATATTTTTTAGTTTTTTTATCTCTTGTTCCTATAGGCAGGAAGTAACATTACATATTACATAATTCCAACATGTGCGATGTGAACTTCGTGGGACCGGGAATGCGCGACGAGAATTGATTTAATTGAAATTCCTATTCATAATCAAGAAGTGGGTATGGAGTTCAAGCTCGACCCTCTTACATGAGGCATATATTTCGCATGTTTGCACTTACAAGTCGGTAAACAAATTAACTCGATCCCAGTCACAAGACTGACAAGTACAACAATTACGTACCAATTGGAGGACGTCGACGTCGGCGGTCGCGTAATACCTCGTAATCACACGGCCACAGGTACCTATAAGTAATCGCTTGGTAATCGCTAATTAAAATTCATAATGACCGTCGCACGGACTTGACAACACAGTCGTAAGTCAAAATAATATGATTTTGATCAGAACACTGACCTCTATAATGGATACGCTACACTGGTTGGTGTTATTGCATGTACTTCAGTGGTTTAACAACTTCCCTGTCATCATGCAAGGCATTTGTAAACCCCCCATCCTTGTCACCACCATAGGGTATGGACACCGAGACTTCTTTTTCTACCATTTTTAAGATATTATTATTATTATGTTACTATGTTTTTTCTGCGTCTCATTATTCCTATAATATTATAAATACGAAAGTAGTGTGTATATATTTTAGTATGTTGGCCGCCACTTTGCTCTGATACGTGTGTACGTAATTCGATAAAATCCGCTGGGGAAACTGATTTTACTCCTACTTTCTGCTGCTCCGTTTATTCTTGAATATTGTTATACACGTTGCTAGATTAGCGTTATGTCAGTACCTAAGCCAGAGTTTAGCTAAAGATTTATTTGAGCATGTGTGTTAGTTAAACCAAGCGATCGTGGCTCGAGCTCACGGCCTCAGTAAATTGGACGTGCCAAGTAGTGCATATGGCTAGATACTAGTATGTGACATTGCCCACTATTATAATATGATAAGTTTCAGCGCTTATGTCGTGCACTGAAACGCGGGTTTGATTAACTAGACGATACGCGAAACAGAATCTTAAAATCGTTCACATAATTGCTGCAGTTGCTTAGATAGGAGGAAGGATTGCAAAGATGCGTCTCACGTTTAATCTAGTTTCAATGTGGACCCATCCCTTATTCTTGATATAACTCTTCCTTACGCCTTATGCAACTACATCATAACACATTCATTTTTATTCAAGAATTTGTTTCTCTTGTTCACAGAAAACCTGGCGCCATCGGAACTGAAGAAGCTTAGGAATAAACAGAGGAAAGCGAAGCGCAAAGCGGAACAGGAGAGCGCGTTGCAAGCACAAGTACAGGTCATTCATTTACTGATAGGGCCCGCAGCTTGGTCGGCTGTACTGCGATGGTGCAGTCCAGCCGTCCACGGTGCGTCCAGACGTCTTTAGAATCTATGGGTGTCGTTTTATCGGAACGTTACTCGGGAAGGCACCTGTCTTGCCCATTCTTTTTGCCACTTTTATTATTTCACATTCAATCATATGGTACTGAGATCCTGTCTCAACAGAGAAACAGAGTAGAACTCACAGTAAGTTCTAGACTCTAGAGGACATTCCGACTCCAGCAAACACCTGTGGTCCACAACCCCTCCCAACCTCACGCTTCGCAGTCAGTTCACCCCCGCCCACCACGGGGGCTGTCCCTAAGAATATTTGGTGCGTATTCCAGGTTAAGAGAGAGCAGCATCACAAGGCGCGCGCGCAGCAGGAGCAGGGTGACCCTGAGGCACCTCAGCTGGACGAGCTCATACCCGAAAAATTAGCTAGAGTGAGTAGATCCCGCTTCAACCAGAGTTAAGAGTAGCTCTTAGCTACTTCTTATTTAAGAATCCATTAGTCCTTATTTAAATCCTTATTTAACAATCCAATAGTTGATACCAGCTATCACCAGAGTTCACCATCTGATGCGTTAACTTCTCTACATCATCATCATCATCAGCCTGATGACGTCCACTGCTGAACATAGGCCTCCCCCTTAGACCGCCACACCGAACGACAATTTGCCCCTTGCATCCACCGGTTGCCCGCGACTCTTTTGATGTCGTCGGCCCATCTAGCGGGAGGCCCACCTACACTGCGTCTTCCAATCCGTGGTCGCCACTCTAGAACCTTTCTTCCCCATCGGTTGTCAGTTCTACGAGCCATGTGGCCTGCCCATTGCCACTTCAGCTTGCAAGCCCTGAGAGCTATTCTCTACACGAAACAAACTTCTCTACGCGACATGACATTTGCTGTCTAGTTTTAATTTAGGAAGTAATCTACCGCCAGGACTTAGATACTGTCCCAAACGACCAAGTCTTAAGTGGAGCTTGGGTCGTAATTGAGTGAAAAATTATCACGATCAAGCGCATGGTCTAAACAAAACACTAGTATTAATAATAAATTATTTCCTACACAAGCGGAAGTAGTCTAATCATATTACCAACGGAATACATTATTGCATTCAATCACTTCCATACCAGTACCTTTATTAAACTAATAACTTGGTGCACGTATCTGTCGCAGCACTTCCTTCGCTTCCTGTTTGGAAAAGGAAGTGTTTGTTGATCTATCGCTCTATAAAAGGTTAATTTTAACTTTCACATTATCTAAAAATAACAATAGGAATCGGGAAGTTGTGTCGTTAAGGTAGATTTTGCACTCGGATGTCATTTATGACGTTCTGTTTGGGAATAATGGGATTCTAAAAAGAATGAGCTTCAGATTTAAAAAGCCATTGTAAGTGATTCAAAACAGCAACTGCTTTTTTTCAAATTTGCTATATTTTACATAGCAATAGGTATTTTTTGTACATTTACTATATTTTACATAGCAATAGGTTGTATATTTATGTACATAATATTTCAATCGTATTTGTAATCATATTCCTTCAATCGTCCCATGAGGTAAATAGGGTTATTTACTTACAATTTATTTACAAAAAAAAGAATCACTTGACATCGAAATCTTTTTATCGAAATCGAATCATCGAAATTATATATTTTGATATTAGTTTGTGCGCGAATTAGACCCGTTTAAATACTAATTAACATGTATTCAGTTCGCAGTTTAAGAACTTCTATCGAAATCTACCTCAAAGACAACAAACGTCAAGTATTGTCAACAATCACAGCCTATTCGATATGTCAAGAGACAAGGCGATTATTATGAACGCTCAAGGCGATTGTCACTGAATACGACATGTACAACAATTAGATATTGCTTGTTATGTCATTGAGTGATTGGTCACGACAATAAACCTGCACGAGTGTTGCCCCATAACAACGAATAATCTAAACATTTTAATAAAAGTGATCAATCAAAGAAAGTGCTCATCTCACCATGAGCAGGTCTTTCGCTTGATGGTAAGCGGTAAGTTTGCCCATGTCAACCATATCTATCATGGTCAATCTATCGAGTCTTCTCGTGACCACGGTCGATGTAACTCGGCCGAAACGTCGAGGTATGTCAAAATTATATATTTTGATATTAGTTTGTGCGCGAATTAGACCCGTTTAAATTCTAATTAACAAATATCTATTATCGTCATTGAAATCGGCCACTGCTGGGTACGGGTCTCGTTTCACTTTCGCAAGAAGTACCATAATCTTGGGCTCTGTCCGGATTGGTAAATCACATACCGTTAAAATAATTCTCAGGCCTGTGGGTTTCATCACGATGTTTTCCTTGGCAAAGCGAGTGATAATTATTGTGCATGGATAGTTTTTACAAGAAGCACAGCTCGTACCGGCACTGGGGTTTGAACTTGCAACCCTCTGCTTGGCAGGCGGACGTTCTCCCACTAGGCTCTATGTAGGCTCTATCTAGGTTCTATGTATAAATTAATGCTTTTTTTCTTTATTGAATTTCAGGCAGACGACCCCTTAGAACAAGCACTGAAGTTCCTACAACCCCTTCGGACGCTCGCGGCGGATAGAATAGACACACACTTAATGGCCTTTGAAATTTACTTTAGGAAAGGTAACTAACTAATTTCTACTTATTTAATGTACTCTGCAAGTTAATATCACTGCTATACAAACTGTAGTTTACTTCAGTGCCATCTATTGGCGAGAGTAAAAATCAGTACGATGTCAATATACGTCGTAAATCACAAAATATGAATGGTACATAAAAGATAGTATATCTTTCTCCGCCGATTATTAGTTGTAATGTACATAATGCATACTAACTACATTAGAAAACTCGTAAATACGTACAATCGTAATACATCATTCGGCGCAAGCCAATTTGTACCCTATGTGAATTGGAGAATGGTGATATTACATTGCTCTATCAGTTAATTTTTAATCCGCCAGCGGTCAACGAAAATATTAATTTGACGTATTACCTACACCCCGTACGGTGGCTCCGTACGGGTGGACACTCCGCACTCAACAGGTATTCATCACCACGGAAGAGAGAGAGAGACAACACGTCAAAATGTCATACAAAATCCGATCATGCTATCTCACTTTAATTGAGAGTGCACCTTCTAAGGTATTAAAAGGTATTGTATGGTGTTGCAGAGAGGCCGCTGCTGATGCTGCAGAGCTTGAAGCGCGCGTGGCGGCTGGACAGCAGCCACCACCACCTGCACGACTGTCTGCTGCGCTGCCAGCGGTGGCTGGGCGTGCGCCGCGCCGCGCTGCATCCGCACGTCGCCGCCGTCGTCGCCAAGGAGATGGAGCCCGTGAGTTGTAGCCGACTGTTCATAGGTGGCGCTGCGAGCGGTCAAAGTCTAGCACAGGGGAACCCCCCGTCTGACAAAGCGAGTTGGCCGTATGTCTTTGCCTTTTCGGTACATAGACAGCTTGCTAGGATTTTTTTAGAGGGGTGACGGAGTTGTCATTTGTCTCGGATTAATCAGCTAACAGATATGACATTTAACTCAAGATCCGGGGAAGAAAAGAGACAAGTGTATACAAATAGACAAAGGAGTAAGTAGGATAGTACGATGATGTTTTGTCTTTGTCGGCGTATGCACAAATTTTTTGCTTTGATGCTGCAGAAACAAACCAATCTTGACATTTTAGAACGTCGCACGAATTTTTGGAGCACCACCTAAATAACGTGTATTAAAATTTATCCGAGGGGTACCAGCGATCTTGACATTTTAGAATGTAGCATGAATGATTGGGACCACACCTAAATAACGTGTACTATATTTATTCGATTTATAGGGGTTGTAGCTAAGTGGGTCCCTTTCGAGTATACGCTTAGTCAAGTCCATTTCAGATACTAGATTAATGGTTGAAACGTGGGGTAACGTGTGTTCCAGATGGTGTCCGGTCGGTCGGAGCTGCAGATCGCGGAGCAGTACATGTCGGCGCGCGGCGGCGCGGCGCAGGCGGCGGCGCTGTGGGGCGCGCGGGCGCTGGCGCGGCTGGTGCCGGCGCGCGGGCCCGCCGCGCTCCGCACCGCCACCGCGCTGCACTACCCCGACCTCACCATACAGGTACCGTGACCGGCTCACGGGCGGCGTTTAGTTTGACGCCATCTAGTGGCGAATATGTGGCAACTGGGTCGTTTAGTTTGACGCCATCTAGTGGTAAATATGTGGCAACTTTGTGTGTTACGGGAGCTTTTGTTATTGCAATGTATGTGTGTTAGTTTGCTTAGATCAAATCTTGCAAGCTAAATTAGAAACGCTTCCAAAGAGTTGAATTTTTAAATGTTGGTGTTGTTTACCTAATGTACCGATGACAATGCATTTTTATGGTAATAATGATCTGTTATATTGTCTGGTACTGCGATAGTTGGAATTTCATTTAGCGCCATCTAGCGATAAAACAACAGCAACTTTAATATTTGTTATTTTCCAGGGCTGCGTGGAAGTGCTGAACAGCTTGCGGGAAGGTGACTTCGGGCCGTGCGAGAAGGAGATAGAAGACTACGTGTCCGCTTGCAGCGCCAAGTTCCCTTATGCGATCGCGTTCAAGCCGCCCGCGCCGCCCACCGACGTGCCCACGGAGCCTGATAACCAGGTCAGGATACAAACAATCCTTTTTCAAACTCAAACCATAACCAATTAATTATAGTTTGTTTTCTTTTATGGTTTTATTAATTTGTTTATTAGGTTGACGTGTTTGACTCGTAAAAGTGCGATTTTATTGCCTATTTACAATAAATGATTTGGGTTTGACTTTGACTTTGACAATCTGGTGTGTTCTGGGTATAAGACACGTTCCCCAGTTGTGCTAGGTTCTAGTTGAAAGTTTTAATATTTTTTAATGGAAAATTATAGGCGCGCAAATTGGAGATCGATCGAACGATACACAGCTATCCAAGATCGATTTCAATCTTGGATAGTAGATACAATATTAATATCGGCCGATAGTACGCTACACCATTGAACAGAATTATCACTCTCAGTTGACAATGGGATTTTGCTCAATAATTTGTTTCTACTACGGCGTTTATGGCTCATTTTGATCAGCTTACCATATTATATTGTTCAACAATCAACTTAAAAAGCTTATTGTCGCTTCCAGGTGATAGACGAGTCTACGCCCCTGCAGCCCAAAGAAGTGTCCGTGAACAACTGAGTGCCCCCGCCGGTTCCATTAGACGATCGCGTCGAGGTTGTGAATGGCTGTACCAAATTTCAATCACTACACATGGGCCCTAAGCGGGCACTCGTGAATAATAAGAGAGATCTCGGCACGTAAGGAAAAAAGAGGAATGGCAGTGTTTACGTTATTACTCGGATCATGTTTTTTTTTTATGGCCAAAATAGTCAATATTTATATGCAAATGAACTTTTTTAGGATTCCGTACCCAAAGGGTAAAACGGGACCCTATTACTAAGACTTCGCTGTCACCAGGTCGGGTGTCGCCGTCTGTCGCCAGGCTATATCTCATGAACATTTTCAGATTTCTTCAGTATTTCTGTTCCCCACTATAACAACAAATAATAAAAAAAAATACGATAAATATTTAAGGTGGCTGCCATACAACAAACGTGATTTTTATGCCTTTTTTATAGATAATAATACGGAACCCTTCGTGCTCGCATAAATGTCTGCCGTTCCTCTTCCCCGCACGGTACAAAGTGCGTTTCTAAATTTCATAATAATTGAAGACTTGGTAGTGTTAATCACGTCGCTGCAAACGCACGGCGACGCTCTCCAGTCGAGAATACTCAATACTCGAGGCCGAGCGTGTCGCCTTACGTTTTGTCTTAGTGCGTATTTAGCCTCATAAAGCAATACGACAATAGAATAGTATATAATATCTGTGGTTTTGGAATCACAGTTTTTTTTTACGTTTATAATGCAGTTTTTGCTATATACGGTTTTAATATTGATCTTCTAATGCAGCGGTACTCTAAGTGTGTTCCGCGGAACCCTAGGGTTCCGCGCTACCCCTGTAGGGGTTCCGCAAGACTAGAAAAAAATCATAACACCTCTCTCTGGTCACTGGTCGAACGTTTTGACTCCGCCCGCCGCGCGTAAGTATACTTGTGAGCGCGCAGTCCCTTTGATAAAAGCCTCTGAATTAGACTCTATAGTTGTGAACAAGTGACTTCCGGCTCTATCTTCGAAAACATAAAGTCGAGATTGTTAAAGAATACACTTTAAAAACTATTGTTTTATTGTAGGGTTCTGTCAAGTATTTTGCTTGTCAAAAGGGTTCCGTGACCAAAAAAGTTTGAGAACCGCTGTTCTAATGGAACTCCGATGGTGATCGCTACTGATATTAATACGGATTGTCATTAGCTAGGTCCCGTATACGGCTAGATACAATTGTCGAATGTTATCATGGTCCTTCGGAATGAGTTTGTCGCAATTATTCGCTGTCAGGTACAGCTAATCGAATAAATTCGTCGTTTCTAGCGATTATTTTCTGTCGCTTTACTAACGTCGATTCGTGTACTCGAATTCATAGTCGGGAGATGAAACATCCCCCAAAGAACTGAATGAAATGCTGTAAGGTAAAACACACCTAGCCCATTATTCGCTTCTCGACTTTGAAGTTTACTGTAAATATACGAGCACAATATAATTACTAAAGATTTTTAATTTAGCAAACGGCAAGTTGGCAGAAATACACGATATGGGCGAAAATCCACTGAAATAGAGACGCACCGAGACGTGGTTCTCGGAGATGTTAATCGTCAATCCTATTGATTGTTCACGAGTCATCTTGTCTCCGCTCCAGTGAAATGTCGCCTCTAATGGTCGTATACAGTGTTCATGGTCGTTGTCGAAGCAAAGAGTTACTCTCAGTAGTACTAGATGTTTGTAAACTAAAGCGGATATACACTGTGATTTCTAAAAGAAATGAAATTTTAATAGTATGTTGAAAGATTGTTGTGTGAATTTGTTGTTCGTACCATCTTTTGGTAATTAACGATATTTTCCAGCACTAACATCTAAGTAATGATAGGCTTCGGTAGCTGTCTTCCAGCGTATCTCTGCTTCAGTGGCTTGGTCTGCCTTTACGGGGTTTCATTGCGGCTCACACGTTGATTCGGCGTCGCCGCAACTAGAATCATCATTCGAATTTAGGCTTAATTCGTTGTACGTTACGGACTATTTAGTTACGGGTTACCTAAATATAGACCGCGGGAAATTGCCTTATCTTGTGGTTTACTAAATAGTAACGTATGCAACACACTTTACAGTACAAATTTGAATTGATGATTTCTAGTCGAGCTATGCCGAGGCGATAAGTCCGCCGCAATCCTTAGCTTTATATTAGAATTGAAATCAAAATTATGACCAAAGTGACGATGATTTTGTATTTACGAAAAAATTCGTAGATAATTATGTAAACGTAAACTCATTCATTACCTTCCCTTTTTTTAAGGTAGCGTGATTTATTTCAATTAATTGTTTCGTAAAAAAAACTGTGTGAGAGTTACTTTTGCATTAAATCCGTTCGTATTTTACGTGTATATAACTCAGAGGCGCACGGTTACGTTCTTTTTTTAACGTAAAACACGCATTGTCTCTTCCTTTATGAATTCGAGTGAGAGCAGTGGCCATGCGCCGCATTGGAAACACGCTTATCGTTATGTCGCATACTCAATCTTCCAAAAGAACATTTGAAGTCAATATTTTGGTTTCCTTTTTCTCCCTACTGATGAAAGTACACTTTGTGGGGATAAAAAAGAAATCAATAAACCATTTAGAGATCATCGTGTGTAAATTTTAAATTTAGAAAAAAAACTCAATGACGAGCGAAATGTAAAGATTTTTACACGACAAATTATAATAACTCTAGCTTATTTCGGATTTGTTGGTTTCGGATAGGTATAAATCATATCAGATTGTGTCACAAAGACTAAATGGAACTTAGAATAGCATGTTTGCTAGGATCGCCTCGAATCGTTTACAAATAATAATTATGATAATGTTCCTCGATGTTATGTTTGTATGGCTTTGTTTAATGTATCGTTATGCGCAGAGCGATTCATCCCGCTGGGCCTG
Organism: Hylaea fasciaria; assembly: GCA_905147375.1. Classification (NCBI taxonomy): domain Eukaryota; kingdom Metazoa; phylum Arthropoda; class Insecta; order Lepidoptera; family Geometridae; genus Hylaea; species Hylaea fasciaria. The sequence goes on along the minus strand of LR990211.1, from coordinate 6,455,216 downwards.
ATTCTCCGATTGCACACTAACACGTTTACACGATTCTCGACCTTAATAAGGGTAAAAAGATACCCCGGCGAGTAGAAATTTGATCAATCAAGACCGAAGAATCAAGGCCTACTGGTTTGAATTACTTTCCCTACTTACCCGCTTTGAAACGCTACCGTGTGATGTGATATCTTCCTCCATTAGCGTAGGTATTCCTTCCAATCTTAACAAATATGAACGAATAGCAATAATTGATTGTATTCAATTTCTGTGATCGCGACTGTTACGACTATTAATTTCTACAATAACTCGATTGAATTGACATGGTTATGTATTTTCGTTAAATTAACGTAAGCATTCGTTATATTTATGCAAAACGATTTAGTTTCTCGTAAATTACACCAAGTGTGGCCTGAAGTGTTCAACAGATGTAAAATAGTATGTTAGAATTATTATAATAATTCTTTAATAAACTGATTCTAAAATGTGTTAATAATCTTTGGCCGTACCGAAAACAACAACCGGGGTACGCTTTGTAAATAATTATTTTTAAGTTTCTAATGTAAAATATTGTTAGTATTCTCAAAGTCTTTGTTGACCTACACCGCTGACTGTTTCGTTCATTAGGATTATGTAATACTTACTTGAATAGTTGACGATGTCTTTGTAATCTTTGGTTTTAGTTGTGTTCCTCTTTTATTTGTAGATATGTGTAAAGTTTGGACAATAAATTGTATAATTGAATACTCCCAGTTGTGTATGTGAACTGTTTGTAACACTGCCCGTTTTCATTGCATTTTTGTATGAACTGCTTAACTAGAAATGGCCAATTCTTTGCACAATTTATAGCATATAATACTTACAATATTTAACCTAGAGACGGATCAAAACCGATATGGCAGTTTGATCTTCAGTTTCCTACATGATTGGAAAGACAGAAAGGCACTACCGGTCCAAACTGTTCTACCCAATGTTGGGTTCGTCGGGCCCACAATTCATGGTAACTGATTTAAACTGATTTCTACAATTAATGTTTATTTGATTGGTTGCATTCCTTTTCATAAAAATCTGTCTTGAAATAGGAGTCTCAAAAAGATTTCCTAGGATAGCTGATTACAAAATAAAAACGTATGTAGGTACTAAAATAAAACCAGGATGATTATGCTATTTATTAATTTTATTACATAACTAATTAATTATCAAAAAATACATTATGCCAAATTTTTACCAACACTGTTGTCATACATTATGTATTTTCAACAGTGAGTTTCAGTGTAAAAGGGCTGTGTTACGTTCACATTTTTGAGCATAATCTGTTTACACAAATGTTGACGATATTTGAGTTATTGTAAACAGCTGTGTTGGTTTCACCATTGAGTTGTACATTGGAGTATTGTACCCTCTCGTCTTGTACATAAAGTAATAAAATTTTATTTTACAAATTTATTTACATTATCTGTTTCATTTTCACAAAACTTCTCATCTTTTGGCGTGCAAAAGACGAATTCATATTATTATGTCCGTTATAATTATTTATAGATAAATTATCTAATATCACACAAGTACAAAATGAAAATATTACATTAATTATAGACAAGTTATAAAGTATTATTTTTGTAAATGGTATAAAAAAATCATAATTCAGTTAGCATATTCATAGTTCATTCTTGAAATTCATGATTCAGTTAGCATATTCCTCCATTCACTGCTCATCTATCTTGAGATTCAAGATTCAGTTAGCATATTCCTCAAGTAACAGTTCATCTTGGATGTCAACTTTACCAATGTCAACTTCACCAAAATCTATTAATATTTTACCATGCTTGGGTTTGAATTGCCTGGAAAATACATAGGTAGGTACAATAATCATAATAATAGACATAAATAATTGTTAGTCTTAACTTAAGTAAGGCTCTAAAATTGACCCATACTTGGTTATGATTTCAGTGAGTTATTAAAAGTACTAGTATACACCTATGTGTATATTACATCAAAGATCAGATCAAAAGATCACCCTCTTTTTAATCGCTTTCAAGCATAGAGTTCAGATAGGAGTTACGAATACAAATGTGAGCACAGCCTGATAAGAGAAAGATAATGAGTTGTGGTTAACCGAACCACATGATATTGGTTAGCAGATGATACATTGTATACTTATGATAATATGATATCAATCAACTAACCAGTACTTCACTCCAGCTGCATCAAGCATCCTCTTAGAAGCGATGTAAGCAGGCTTCTTGTGAGTGCCTTTATCGGAGAGGTAGACAACTTCACTGATGCCAGATTGTATGATCATCTTTGCACACTCATTGCACGGGAACAGTCCAACATAGATAGTGCAGCCCTTGACGTCTACACTGTTTTTGTTGATTATCGCATTCATTTCTGCGTGGCACACTAATAGAAAATATATTTTTGAATACCTTATCAGTGGCACATACTTGTTGATGACTTATGATCCTTGCATACAACAATTAAAAATCTATTGTGTGGAAACTAGACGTACAAAGAGAGACCAGGTGAGTCTAAATTCATTGAACTGAAAAATAACTCTTTTTACTCTTCTCAGGCAATAAACAAGGACCTGGCTAGTTACCATAGAGGAATTTGCTGTCTAATGGTGATGGTGTATTTTTTCCCCATGGAAAATCTTCATCGTTGCACCCTGTAGGCATGCCATTATACCTGAAACATACATTTATCAGTAAGTATGTAGAATTCCAAGACATCCACATCATAATTGGTTATACATATGTATGAAATCACTGGATTCTTCATAAAATCTTCATAAAATCGGGGAAGTAAACTTATTTTAGCTTAATATTTCGATTATTATAAGTGCGTACATAGAAATAATAATCTTGTCCAGAATTTACAACAAAATAATACCGACGTTTATATATACTTCAGTGTTAGGTCATAATCAAAAACTTATTTCGTTTTGACTACCTATTTTGCTAGTTTTGTAATAAAGTATACAATAGATTCGTAGCTTTTCACCTTTTATAACTATTAACGGGTTTGAAATACTTTATGAAAGCAGTTATAACGTGGTTTACAAGAGGTTTTTACACCTAAATCTTTAAAATAATATTGCTAATAAACTAGGTACATTATATCTAGGTTAACTGTTGCAGTAGGGCACTAAAACACAACTCTAAGCTAGAATTCAATGTGCTTCATTGTCTTTCAGAGCCTACCACTCACATATACACAATGATGACTCGCAAGGCATGTGATCTGGAGGTCAAACTGCAGACGGCACTGGTAGAACTGAAATCCACCAAGGAAGCTAACATCAGGCTACTCCAAGAGCTAGACAGCCATGATGCGGATATGTGCAATGCGCTCGACAAATCCACCCAATTGAAAAATCAATTGTCTGAGCTAGACATTGCATATGAAGACATGAGAGACCAGCGGGACCGTCTGCAGAGCACAGTTGACTCCTTTGGCAAGGATCAGGAGACGTATGAGGCAGCCCTTGGATACATTAGAGATTTAGAGCGCGAGTTAGACCTTAATAAGGCTAAGTTAGAGGCTTTTGAGTCCTCACCCAATAATAATATCAATATTAGCTCGGAGAAAGAAATAAATATTTTGGATTTATATTCAGAATTAATTGAAACTAGTACAAAAGACCCAATAAAATGTAACAGTATACCAATAGTTGACCTCACCTCACCTAAGTTGGGGCATAATAATTGTAATAATAAAGTTTGCATCAGGGGGTCCAATAAGCTTAAAAAGTATATAAAGATTAATAAAATAGTAAGAAGAACCGCTGTCATGTTAAAAACGTACAAAAAATGCTTTAAATGCACAAACATTTGTAAGGAAAAAATTAATTTGCATACAGAATTAGAGGAATGTTATAATTTGTTAGGCCGCAATAATAGAGAAATAGATTATATGGACAGTAGAATCAAATGCTTACAAAAGCAGTTAAGTGACATTAGTGGCAAATATGAAACTTCAAAAAAACAAATTAAGGGACATATAGCAGCCATGACATGCTTGATCAACCAAAGTCGCAGCTGTGATAAATGCACAACAACCATTGACAGCATGGAAGACTCCAGCTTGCCTTCTAGAGTTTCTATTACACCTTCAGTGGAGAGTAGCCCACCATGCCTGGTTTTGGAGCACAAGTCACCTATGCAAGAACCTTTCTCCCATTGTCCAGATGTTTCTCCGGTGGACTCAGGTTGTTTAAAAATTCAGTCTGAGTGCACTAGGAAAACTGTGGTTTTCAGTGATCAATTGGGAGTAGGCATGGGCAGCCTAATACAAAACTGCCTAACACAATCAGTCTGCAACAACAGTTTCTCAGGCATGTCTATAAAAGATTTATTATCAAAAATTAAAAACAATATATATGATAAAAATACCAACATTGTGGTACTATTAGGAGATAGTTTAGCTATAAATAAATGTGATATTGTAAGTCTTATTGAGACCCTCATAGACATAGAAAGGAAAGGTATAGGCAAGATAATTATCTGCTCACTTCCTTACTCAAACAAAATGAGTCCCACTCAAAATGGTCATGTTCATGACCTAAACCTGACATTGTATAATCTGACATGTCGTCAAAGTGACATTTTATATTTCGAAATTAACAATTTTACAAGTAGATTTATTTTGACAAAGAATACTTTGTATCTCTGCAAGAAAGACAAAATGACCATTGCTAAATTGTTAGCATTCAATATACATGATCCAGTTATACATAGTATAACTGATCACATTGACAAACCCACAGCTAATAGCTGTAATAATCGGGATATAGGTAGGATGACTAGGTCAGTCGATTTAAACTGACTGCTAAGACAATGGAAAGGCCCGGTACAATTCATATATTCCATCAGAATATTCAAGGCCTTTCCAGCAAAGCACTAGAATTAGAACTATTTTTAGACTTTAATAAAATTCATGTTATGTGTGTAACTGAACATTGGTTCAGGAAAAATACTGTGTTACCGCCTATTAAAAATTACCAAATTGCAAGTTCTTTCACTAGGGAAAAAGCTATCCACGGCGGGTCATTAATTTATGTAGTAAACAATTGCCAATTTAAAGAGAGAAAAGACATTGTGTCCTTGTCTATAGAACGGACTATAGAGTTATCATGTGTAGAGCTGGAGCAGCATATAATTGTTTGTGTATACAGACCCCCAACAGCTGATTTCAAAATGTTTGAGTCCATTATGGAAGAAGTGCTGAGAAAATCATTTAATACCTCGAAATATGTAGTTGTTTGTGGCGATTTTAATGTTAATATTCTTGATAAGTGCCCATTAAGTGATAAATTACTAAATTTATTTTTGTGCTTTGATCTAAGAAATCTTTTTAATCAGCCAACTAGAATCACTACCTCGTCTGCAACTTGCTTAGACAATGTTTTCTGTAACTGTGAACCACAAAGCATGGCCATATGTGACAAGCTTAGCTCGGATCATTGTGGCCAAAGTGCTGTGTTTCCATGCAATTCAAATAAAGTCTCCCCGGAGTTTACTTACAGACCCATTACCACCGTATGGGACAGTTCTCGGAAAGCATTGATAAGCAACTTACTTACTTACCGTTTCTTGAGGATCCAGATGACCTTTGCAATTCCTTGTTCAAAATGATAGATAAAGAGTTTAATACAATTTTTAAATTAAAAACATATAGAGGTAGCACCAAGGCGAGATTTGATGGGGACTGGGCTACACCTGGTATCTATAAAAGCAGGAACAAATTGTATGATTTATATTCACAAAAATGTATAAATGCACATGACACTAAATTTTTAGACTATGTTAAAAAATACTCAAAGACATTCAAATCTGTGTGCCGTACCGCGAAGTCTCTTCACTTGAGTAGGAAAATTAAGCAGGCCGAAGACAAAATCAAAACAACGTGGAAAATAATCAACACTGAAACTGGCAAAATTAAACCTCGGGACCGGAAATATGTCTTAAATATAAACCAAAAATTAATTTCAAAAGATTGCGAAGTAGCCAATGCGTTTGAAGATTTTTTTACCAAAATACCTATTGTTACTACCCAGTCGTTAGAGTCATCCCCGGTTGCGGCTGCTTCTATACTATTAAATAATGTTGACAGATGTAATGATGTATTTAAATTCAAATATATTGATGTAGACACTATTGTTAAGACATTTAAATTACTTAATATTAAGAACACTGAGGATCTGTGGGGAATGTCTACAAAAATTTTAACTTGTATTATTAATTCAATTGCCCCGTATTTGGTCGTTATTTTTAATACATGTGTCGATGAAGGAGTTTTTCCTGACGTAATGAAAAATAGTAAACTGATTCCTCTGTATAAATCCGGAAATAAAAATGACCCGACTAACTACAGACCCATCTCAATACTTCCCGCACTAAGTAAAATTTTTGAAAAAATTATCTTAAACCAATTAATGACTGATTTTAATTTAAACAGCCTGTTTCATACTGAACAATATGGCTTCACTAAAGACTGTTCTACCACAGATGCAGGGATAAGGCTCTTAAAGCATATTTTCGATGCTTGGGAGAAGTCGCAGGATGCTATTGGTGTTTTCTGTGACCTTTCCAAAGCATTTGACTGCGTTAGTCACGAAACATTAATTTCTAAATTACAGCATTACGGGGTTCACGGGAAAGCTCTCGATCTTGTATTCTCGTATCTTAGTAACAGAATCCAGAAAGTGGATATAAATGGAGTAAGGTCATCTGGGTCGCTCACTACAATGGGTGTCCCTCAAGGTTCAATACTGGGGCCATTCTTGTTCTTGGTGTATATTAACGATCTTGCCTTTTTTGTAAAGAACTTATGTGATATTGTTTTGTTCGCTGATGACACTTCACTTATTTTTAAGGTTGACAGAACATACAACAATTTTGACGATGTTAACAAAGCAATCACGCTAGTTCTTAAATGGTTCACGGTAAATAATTTAGTGCTGAATTCTAAAAAAACGAAATGTGTAAAATTCTCACTACCCAATGTTAGAAGAGGCCACACAAATTTAAGTATTTTAATTAATAATGAGCCGTTAGATCAGGTAGAGTCAACAACCTTCCTGGGAATTAATTTAGATTCTAGATTACAGTGGGGTCCTCACATATCATCTTTAACTGGAAGATTGAGCTCTGCAGCTTTTGCTGTACGTAAAATCAGACAATTTACTGATGAAGCCACTGCAAGATTAGTATATTTTAGTTACTTTCACAGCGTTATGTCATATGGCATTATGTTGTGGGGCAAAGCCGCGGATATCCAATCTGTGTTCGTGCTACAGAAAAGAGCAATTCGGTCAATATATAATATGAAAACCCGCGATTCTCTCCGGGAACGATTTAAACACATCAATGTTCTTACAGTGGCTTGCCAATATATATATGAAAACTTATTGTATGTTCATAAAAATATTAACAAGTTTGCTAAAAATTGTGACGTACATAATTTCAACACCAGAAATAAAAATAAACTCAATGTACCAAGATTTCGGTTGCAGAAGGTTAGTGGTTCATTTATGGGGAACTGTATACGCTTTTATAATAAGTTGCCAGAGGGAATTGATCAATTATCCATGCAAAGATTTAAAACTTTTATTAAGGCTAATCTCATAAAGAAAGCCTATTACACTGTTAATGACTATATTAAAGATAAAAATGCATGGCCTCAATGCCCCCAGCTCCATGGTAGTAATAATTAACGTGAATTTTATTAATATGTTTTGAAATTTTTATATTGATGGTCATATTTATACCAATGTAAATATTGTGATTGAAAAAAAAAAGAAAATTATACATTATGAGAAAAAAAATATGACATCCCCGTAGAGTTTCTTGGTGCTGTCTTCTCTAAGGGGCGTATTCCGAAGCACTGGTAGAATCAAACGGAGTTTCCTTTTCCTGTCTGAGATTCAATCCTGGACTTGAAAGGGAAACATCCTTTTTCAAACTCAAACCATACCTAATCAATTAATTATAGTTTGTTTTCTTTTATGATTTTATTAATTTGTTTATTAGATTGAAGTGTTTGACTTGTAAAAGTGCGATTTTATTGCCTATTTACAATAAATGATTTGACTTTGACTTTGACTTTGATTGAACTTCTTGGAATGCAAAAACAGTTTTAAATATTAGTATGGGTTGCCTTTCAAACTAGGATAGTATTTGTTCATTTATTGTTGAGACTAGAATAACTAGAAAAGAGTTGGGAATTGTGCGTGACTAGAATAGAACAGAATAGAAAATACTGTACTGTACATCAGTAATAAAACCTGCACAAGGTACCTACTACATAGAGAATGGAACCAAAATTTATAGTATTACGGTGGGCCGACTTCTACTAATGGCGAACTCTTCTAGTCCTTTGGAGGGAAAAATCAACATTTGGATGTTAAGCATAAGCACAAAACTTACCCCAAACCAACAATTTTATTTTCCTTGTTCACAATACAAGCTCCTACTTGGCGACAAGGGTCCTTACTACGCTTTGCTGCTAGAAACGCTGTGGCCATGAAATACTCTTGCCAGTCAAGGTAATCTTCTCGTTTCGTCTGAGGACTAGCACTGTTAACAAGTTTTAAATTTATTTATTATTTATGTAATTTCCAAATGTGTAATAAACATCTTAGAATATACATAAATAAGACACAAGGCTAGAAAGGATTACACAATGCAATTTCATTAAAGGTGGCTTCCAACATGTATATATAAAATGTAATAGCTAATATGAAAAGATGTTAGAATTAAAATATATAGGTGACTTACTTTGATATAGACATATTTGAAAAGTTTTCAGACAAATTCATTTCTGTTGAAGTTGTATAACTTACTTACAATAAAGTAAGTAAATGTAACTAATACCCAAGCAAGTGTATTTGTAATAATGTTAGATTTATACAAATAAGTTGTGGCGGTTGATTTCCAATTTCCAACTTCAAACACTTAAAGTGAGAGGAAGAGGATCACACATAGAGCTAGAGGCCTCAACCCAAGGAATTTGTATACGTAAGTGTACAAATTCCTGGCCTCAATCTTTATTTATTATCCAAACCAAACGAAAAAAACCCAACACGAACAACGTAGGTAACCTAACCTAAAATTACTAAATTTACAAATGTCAAAACTCAAAAGTCATAACAAATCAAGTGTTACCAAATTAAATACGAAAATAGTAAATTAGTAGAAATTTAATAGCGTAGTGAAGTGTAGTGGTGCATGGCGGATTGAACAGATTTATTTTATCAAACAGATCGTAACTATGGTTTTTCTAATATGTGTCCGAAAACATTGATTTATATGCAAGTACCTCCATAAATCAATATTTGAGAACGATACTAGGTGTCTATTGTTATTGATAACTTTATCTAAATTGTAAAGACTTAGGTAATTAGTGACCAACTATTTGAATTCTGATTGAATTAGCTGCCTTGTAAAATTTTCAACTCCATACGAAGCTCTATTCAGGGTTATTAACATCGGTTATAAAGTCTCGGCGTTATTATCGGCCCAGTACCTAATATTGCAGCGTTATTAACGGTCATTAGTCGGACAAAGTTATTATCAGTCCGATAATGTCGCAGCGTTGTCATGATTGGTCGATAAAGTCGCAGCCTTATTATTATCGGATGATAAAAACGCAGAGTTATTATCATCGATTGATAAAGTTCCAGCGTTATTATCATCGTTCGCTAGTCGCAGCGTTATTATCGGTCGGATAATGCAACAGCGTTATCATCGGTCAAAAATGTCGCAGTATTAATAATAAGTAGTATTATCGATCGTTACAGTTACATTGTTATTATCAGTCCGATAACGTCACAGCGTTATTATCATCGGTATTTTATCGTTAAAATTAACATCTTTATTAGGTTTATCAGTCGATAGGTTTATCAGCCTACAAAAAAAAATTAAACCGGCAAACCATTCTCTTTTTTTAAAGAAATTTTTCAGTATGGAACATACTTAGTTATTGATCTTCAGCCTATTGATAATACCCGAGTATTAGGTGCAAATATATTAAAAAAGACTAGGTACCTACTCATTAGGGTTGAACAATGCACAGTGAACAATGTCTCTTTTCGCTCCGCTAAGCTGAGCTAATTATGACACAGTATTCGAGCATGAGATGTGAAAAAATATTTCTTACATTCGTAGTAGGTAGGTACCTATATAATATGCGGAATCCTGTTTGCCTTGACCCATGGCACTTTGAGAAACTTAACACAAATACATTATTTATATACCTAAGCTATATTTATCTTCATAACGAGGCTAATTATTACTATACTACCTCAGTATAATATACCTAATATTATGTAAAAATGTAATATCGGCAAGACCACACTACAATATCAGTTAGAAAATAGATAGGTTTAGGCAAGTGCCTACATACCAAGAGTAAATCAACAAATGTAATTAATATTCTACATTAATTAAATAGTAACAGATAGATTAACATTACAAGTCAGTTACGCGTCGCGAAGTTTAATACCTAAGACCGGACCGGCCTATTAGTAGGTAGTTTAGGTATTCCGGCCTTCCTTGAACTAGAAACCGTTAGAGTCGCCACACTGCGTGAAAATAATGAGAAATTGTGAATTGTATATTTATAATAACTTTCATATAGGACCTCTAGCTCTCCTAATGCAAGTGAGACGCACGAGACCCGTCCGAGATAAAATATAGCCTATGTCAGTAGCAAATAGCTTTCTTTGAATTAATTTTCAGAATACAATAATAAGTCAGAATTTATCCGTAACAAAGTTAGCGTCCTTATAATTATTATTGACTACAATATACTATTTATGAAATTATCTTTGATATTAAACTACTTAATTAAAGTACCTAGGTAAGTATGTACTTAATTTTAAACAACATTTTTATAAACGTGATCACTTTCATCATGATCATCAACCCCAATCCATCCACTGCTGAGCAAGGATGTCCTCTCACTTATGTGAGGAGGATTAGGCCATATTCCACCACGGGGGCCCAGTCCGGATTGGTGGATACATTTCTCCGACAGAAATTTTGAGCATGTGAATTCCCGGTATGTTTCAACAAGAAACACATTGTGGTACGTGCCCGCACTGGGATTTGAAGGAAGGTGGACGTTCGACGAGGCTACTTACCTATCTACTATTTAATTTATTTACTATATACCAACGAGTATAAAATACCTCAGTGACAATGACAATAACCTTAAACATGTTTATAATAGACGTGTTTTATAAATGACGCTGTCCAAGCGGCACGATACGACGCTAAAAGATGCATTATTTATAGTAATTAATAGTATCGATCTCTGGGAAATATATTCAGATGCGATGTACTGTAGCTGAATTTATGCCTCTATCATATTTTTCTTGCAGGGAGGGGATGATCTCTTTATGGGGGAAATGTCACTACCTACCCCTACAACGCTGATGTGAGGATTATACCTTTCTAGGCTAGCACTGTGCTAGCTAGTGGCTTGCCATTTAAAGCTCAAGCCGGATTTAATTTATTCTGACATTTGGATGACCGTCTAGAAGTCTAGACGGATCAATGGAGGTAGTATTACCTCCATTGATATGAGGCGACCATGCAACAATCGTTTTCGGGTACATTTTGTCAAACTGGTCACATTACCTCCCGTTGGTGATCTTTATTTAATTATTATGCCAACTATTTTGCGTAAGTGACCATGAAAAATCAGAATGCAAAAATCTCTTTTAGACGGCTACCTACCATTGCAGGTGGTGAAATACAACTCCTTTCAGTTGTATTTCGCTTATTGTGTGCGCGTCGGGCAAAGCATGTAGAGCTGAGCCGCATTATGTAATTAATTTACATAATAATAAACAATTATACAATTTTACAAGTGACCACATCAAAATTGTCTACATTATTACCTATTATATTTGTCATGTAGTGAAAACATTTTGCAGCAGCATTTTACAAATTTTCTTTTTCGCTACAAAGGTAAAATTTCATGTTTTATAATTATTAGCTCTTAAAATCCCAGGAAAATAAATAGTTTCTTCAGACTTGAAATACAATAATATATTTAAATAATTGTATAGTCTGATTATTTTTTTGAGTTCTACAAACGTTAAAATTGGATAAGCTGACCTGACAGACGTTAATTAAAGTCCTGTGATGAAAAACAACGAAAAATTGACAACGAATATTATGAAAAATCCAAGCTTAGACGAAAGTAGTGGTTACCTTAGCGATACTCCGTGACGCGTTTTTCATCTGCATGCTTCTATGTCAGTCAGTAGGTTTGTTAGTCCTTAGCGAGTACGGATCAGCTGTAACTGTAGACAATAACAGGTGATTTTTTATTTACTTTATGTTAATTTTGTTAATTAGGTAAGTTTTGTTGGGACGTTTATGTTACCAGTGTTTTGACTAGCGAACCACCCAAGCTTTTCAGGTAAGCAATAATTTAAATAAATACCTGTTGGGTAAATATATAGGCGATTGGTGACTTTATTTGTCTAAATAAAATATATAACCCCCCTTCCTACTATATTGTAGTTTTTTATGTGATATATATATTTTGTAATATTATACTCATAAATGTTGTTAATAAAGGATAGTTAATCAAATGGGGTTGTTAGTACGATACAAATAATATAATTATCTATTAATTAAACAAATTGTATTTGTATTTTCATTTCACTTCTTTTTTTTATAACCTTCGCATCTTTGTGTCGTTATATGCGAATTTTAAAATTATCTGAAAGAAAACAACGTTCATTGATCTGAGCACGTGGCCCCAAATCGAAGACACTGTATACGGAATAGCTAGGAGTTCCCCGAGTTTCTTTGTGAACAAATGTTTTATTGCACATTAGCGACGACCGGGATTAAGTAAATTTGTATTTTAAATTACAACAACGCCAGGAAAGCGATCGGTATTATCTATTTTGGGTTCGCACGACTGGCGTTTTTTTTTCCTTTTTTGAGAGGTTTTTGTCAGGGGGTTTTTGCATTACAATTTATAAAACAATACCTATGTATAAATTTGTGATAGTATGTAGTTTAATCCTTAAATGTTAAATTTATTAATAAGTATTTCTACTCAGATATATTTAAAGAGTCCATGTTGATTAATGGAATTAAAATTGTGTTTATCTTTTTGTTTACCACGCAGCCGACTGGTAAAAATATAATGGAATATATATTATTGTTACTTCTACCTAACAGATACCAAAACGTTCATTTGAATTTAAATTAGCTTTATAGAAAATAAACAATTAGTAAGGTAGGTACTAATAAAAAATCGTGTACTTTGCCCAATGTCGTTTCTGGACTTATAATAAAATAAACTAAACTTTATATTCAACACTTGTAGGTAGTATTTCTGCTGTGGTGGGTGTGGTCCTTCGGTTGACCCGGAGCTGCATTATAAAAAAAAATCTGGTGTTCACCAAGTTCAGAAAAATCTGAACGGGCCCTTTTCTATTCACGGGCTGTAATTATGTATAGATAGAGAGCAAGGATTCAATTATTTTAGTCCTTGTAAAATTCTTTTTTTAAGCATCTACCGTCTTACCACAAAATTTTAGACCAGAGTTAAATAGATGTTTGTAAAATTTCATTCCACAAAATCGACGTCTACCACTCGCTTTTTCTTACTCAATCCTGACATTCCTCATTACTTTACTTGTGATTTCGTTATCGAGGTAGACAAAGCGAGGGTTAGACGTCGATTTGTGGAGAAAATATTTAGACACATCTGTTGAACTCTAGTTTAAATCTTATGTGGTAAGATGGCTAGGTATTAATATTACAATTTTTTAAATGGCATCATTTGCACCTAGCCAATGTCAAGTTTTATTTCATATTTTTTATTGAATTGGTCGCCTAATTTCGAATCCCTGTTAGTCAGGAAGCCTAGTCAACGGTGGACACTTAGCTGTAACTTTGTGGGAGTTTTGAAGAGAACACGAAATTACACGTTGTTTATATTCGTACGATATGTTCAAAGACATACACTCTGCCCGTAAAATAAATTATACTGTAAAGTTAAATTAGGCCACGTTCAGCTAATCTGACCCAAATGATACAAACAATTAGTGGAAATATATTTTGTTTATATTCGTATCTTACTTTTAATAAAATGTTTTAACGAACCACTTTCGCTCGCGTTAGGAACGTTATACGTGTCTTAATTAATATTACATTTATTTCTACACTTGCACCAGAATTAAATGCATTCTTTGTTCCAGAGTACCGACATTTGTAAAAATGGATAGCCAGAAGAACTGACGTACGGATCTAAATGAAGAAGAAGTAGATTATGAAAGAGGTTTAACAAAAGAGAATAACACAGATCAGCAGACAAGATGGATGTCCTAAATGTGTCCATCAACAGTCTGTTCAAGATCCTCACGGCGTCCAGGTCTTCGTTCCTCGTTAGGACCCTGCTTGGTGCACTGGCCCTGTCGCAGGCTATCCTGCCTGTAGGATGGCCAGATAACTACATGTTGTCAGGTATAGTTCTTCTGTTATTGGGTTATAATTAAATACTATTCTTTCCTAGAATTTCCAAATCTTTAAAGCTAAATTAGACGAACTTCCCGATGACCTATTGGACCCAAATTTGGTATACTTGGGTATCTTCGATGACAATAGGTGCATTTTTGCTTGCCTTTTTTCAGAAAATGAACGGTTCGACTTCATCGTGATAGGATCTGGATCCGCTGGCGCGATTGTCGCGAAGCGGTTGGCTGAAATTCTATCCCTGCGGACGCTGCTCGTCGAAGCTGGTGGTAACCCACCACCCACGAGTGTTGTAAGCGACTTCTCCTAATTAACACTGCCCAAAAGAGGTTTCTATTTTCCAACATATTTTGTGACGATCCAAGTCCCCTATCACTCTTGGTCTCTTGCACCTTTATCGATTGCAGTCACCCTGAACCTAAACCTCGGATCGTTCAGTGCATTACTATTTCGAACTGTCTGACATATTCAGAGGTACCTAGTTTATTTCGATCCATTTGATCATCTGCCGTCTGATCGTCGATTTACGTGATACCATGAGAAAAGCTCATATAATATAATCACAAATCTTTTCCAAAGTCTTAAAAGATAGCAAAAACTTGAATCATAATAATGTACCTACCTGTATATTTTTTGGGATTCCAGATTCCCAGCACATTTACCACCATGGCTGGAACCGAATATGACTATAACTATAAGATGTGGTTAGACAAAGGGTTGGGAAACGCCCGCCCCGAAAATTCCATCTCACAGCAACGAGGAAAAGTCTTGGGTGGCAGCTCTTCTGTCAACTACTTGGTGTACTCTAGAGGAGTGCCGCAGGATTATGACGACTGGAGCACCGTAGCACCTGGCTGGTCCTGGAACGAAGTCTTGCCCTACTTCAAAAAATTTGAAGGCAACACCGACCCTTCGGTGTTCACACCTGAAAACGCGTATCTCCATTCAGCTAACGGGCCTGTGCTGGTATCCCGTCCGAAGGATAACCCCGTCGCTGCTGAGGTGAACGCAAACGTGTTGCGTTCATACCGAGAGATGGGGATCCCAACAGTTCTGGAGAACAACGGCCGTGAGATATACGGAGCGTCGACACCGCATTACACGTTTGCTAACGGAAGACGATCCAGTACGGCTGAAGCTTATTTACGGTATAATCAAAAGGATCGACCTAATCTACGTGTCGCAAAGTATACAAAGGCCATAAAACTCTTAATCGAACCTGAGACGCTTAGAACTATTGGAGTCGAATTGCTGTTGAAAAACGGTAAGATAATCAATGTATACGCTAATTTAGAAGTAGTGGTCTCGGCGGGGACCACAGATACTCCGAAACTGTTAATGCTGTCTGGAATAGGCCCTCGAGAAGATCTGAATAGAGTCGGGATTCCCACGCTCGTTGACCTCCCAGTGGGAAAACATATGGAAGACCACGCGTATGTTCCTATGCCGTTCTATGGGAAGCTAGGTCTAGGTTCTGCTGTCAGTAACCTGTTAGTGCCAACGCAGCTGGACGCTTTCCCGGTTCCATTTCAATGCAGTTTCTTCAAACTGGATATACCGACGCCGTTCGCAAACAGGCCTCTGTTCCAAACGTTTAACGTTTACATAGGCGCCACAGCTTCTCTTTTAGTCTATTTCGGATGTAAAGGCTACGGCTACAATGACGACTTGTGTGCGTCAGTAGCTAGAGCCAACACGTACAGAGAACTACACTTGCATTCGCTGATCCTTTTGCATCCAGAGTCCAAAGGCAGCGTCACTCTAAAAAGCAGTAATCACATGGATGACCCTCACATAGAAGCGGGATTCTTTAGAGAGAGAGTAGACTTGGAAACCTTGAGGGAAGGTGCGAAGTTCATGAGAACATTGGAGAATACTACGTACTTCCAAAAAAATTATGGTTACCTTGGAAAATTGGATTTGCCTGAGTGCGATGCTATTTCATTTGGATCTGATGCATATTGGGAATGCTATATAAGGAACATGGTGGGCTCCATGTTGCATCCAGCGGGGACGTGCAGGATGGGGCCAGACGGAGTCGTGAACGAACGCTTGACAGTAAACGGCATAAGCGGTCTGAGGATAGCAGACGCTTCTATAATGCCTAGGATGCCAAGTGGCAACACGAATGCTCCAACTATGATGATAGGTGAAAAGGCTGCAGATATGATCAAAGAAGACTATGGACTGTTTTAAGTGAAACAAACACCTAAACCAACAAAGTGTAGTAGGTCAGTATGATTATATCGCCTAGTTAGGTTTACCGAATGCATATTTTATAGTCAATGAAGTCAAGGTAGTGCAATTAAATAGGTAACACGTAATGTAGTTAGTTAGTCATAGTGATACTAACTAGTATGTAGTGGTAAGTACAGTTTGTGATTGTAATTTAAGATATTATTCTGGGACGGAAATTGAATTACAGTACTGTGTACTCCGCAAAATATTGCGATATAAATATGTATAAGGTGAAATTTAATGCGGCAACTTGGCATAATGAATGTAAACAAAAATATAAACTTCTGGCATGCCATAACAGTGTTGAGGCACGCGCTTGCACATATTTCACAAGATTGAACCGGCTGGATATTACTCGTATATGCATTACAACATTACCAAACTGGATTACATTTTGGTAGTCACTTGTGTTTCGACAAGGAAACCCTGTATCTACACTGGTAGTAGAAAAAGGACGTAACTTTCAGGTCTGTATGGCGAGTTGCGTCGTTTTATTGTTGGAGCAGAGCCTTAGTGTAACAGTATCGTATCAATTCATATTTTTATGGACAAAATCATTGCATTCAGGCGATGTTAGAAAGATGAAGTAGACCAAGGAAAACAGTCACTAATCCGAGATCGATCGGTTTAAGGCCAACGATGAGATAATTTACGTATCAATGATGCATATTTATTGAAAGTAGTTTTACTAGGTATCTACTTACGTAGATAAGTGTTTAAATTTCTTAGTGTCACTGAAAGAATTATCTTGAATTCCATTCGCAACCCCGAGCTACATTCACATGGTCTTCTGACAACCACGGTATCACGAAATTTAGGCATTTCCCACAAGCGTAGTTAGATTGGACCCAACACCTCTATTAATTACGCCAAATACAAGTTACTTTAACAATTATTAACAGAGATTGTTGCTTCTATTTTGTCCACTGTTTTAATCCGTAAAACTGAAAGCTCTAGCAATAAATAAACAGAAGGCAGTATTGTAATTAGAGAGGTTGTCAAGGGTACATTATCATTACCGATGCGTCTGGGGGTAAGTATCGGCATTACCATCACAAAGGGCGCCCCCTTTCTTCGAAGTTATGGAAATCAGTAGCAGACTCGAATAATTGTTCTGCGATACTTTTGTTTGGGATATGCGTTGGCCGGCGCAGGGCATAATGTGTCACAGTATGTTAACTTAGTTACATAAATTAAGTACCTAATCAGTGTACGTTAGGTACTATGAAATTAGCATTCAAATTAAAAGATGCGGGTCGGTATGTATGATAACAAAATGTTAGTAAAATTCAACCTTATTCAATCCGCCGCGCGTAGCCTGCCAATTGCGACAATCGCTTCTTCTAAATAGATCGAAAATTATTTTTTTCTTACATAAATTATTATATATTCAATAAAAAGCCTTACAGATGTAGGTAACGACAATAAACTACTACTAGCATAAAAATGAATACAATATTATAATACAATAATATTCGGACCTATATTTACACGACTTTTTTCATGTTTTCATCTTAGCCGTAGTATTTTTAGTAGGCACCGCTAAGCTGATGAAAACATTTTCATGTATCTTGAATTGTAAAGTTCAGCTGCTCAATATAAAATTTCGATACAGAAAAAATCGCGTCCGTTTGTTACTTCAAAGGTCATTAGTTGACGCCTCGCCGTCAAGTGCGAGTCGGGTACGACTCAAAGTCGTGAGCTCGTAAACAGCCTCGTTTACATGACAAAGGCTCGTTGAGAGCAGTTACGACGCGATTATCTGCTCCTTCCATGGTCTTACTACGATACTACTCGTTGCGAACTCGACGACATCTAACTACATAGAGAGAGCGAGAGAGAGAGAGAAAGAGAGATCAGTGAATTTTAAAAGTATGTATTAGCCCGATTTATAAATGGAATCGATTTCGAATGGTAGTTAAAAGACATATTGTTTTAAAGTGATTAGACTTGAGGTCTAAAGCAAACACTTGTTTATCTACCATACAACAACCTACTGCGATACAACTGGTAGGATTCGAGTTAGTGCCCTTGTGAATAAAGACATTTGGTTTAGGACGAACTCGCATCAAAATAGGTAAAGTTGAAATACATTATGTGGCTCTACAGCCACGGGCTGTATATTATAGTACAGTATGTTGATAATGAATTAAAACGCCTGGAACGGAGATGCGAGTGAGATATCATAGTACCTCCCATAGAACATGGGTAATGACGCGTTTGAGTTTATGTTGAACCGGGGCTTAATGTCATGTAATACAGTTCAGCACACCAGCATTGAACGATGAAAAAATAAAAATAAAAACAGAGTTTTTTTTCTGAACCTTTCGAATGTCACTCGGACTAAACATCCATTTATGTCACAGATGGTGCATGTTGATTCTAATTGTGTGTAATTTTGATTGTCGAAATAAGCATAGCACTTTGCTAAAAGACGATCTGTTCATAAGTCGCGCAGGCGCCATACAACACTCGTACCCGTCTTTAGACGAGTAGCGCTACGTGATACGAAAGCTATAATCTGCTAGGAAAAAGTTTTCACAATTTCGTAGCGACTAGTATTCATAGTAGCGAAGTGAGCTTATAAACGTAGCTGTTTGCTACGAAAGCTAGGCCCCCTGATGAAAATACAATTTTATGGTGACAGTGAGCTGATCTGATGATGGAGTTGTTACGTAAACACTAATAGTGACAACAGTATGTAGTATGATGATGATTGGACTAATAAAATTTAAATCAGCTTGGAATAACACTGACGTACCTACGTTCACAAAAACATTTTTGAACTAAAGAGAATATTCCCAAATCCATTAAAGAATAAATAGAATAATTATGTTATTCAGGATTTAGTAAATGTGGAAGATAATGGCGAAAATAGCGGATTTAGGCATTAAATTGAATAATTCGCGGCAGACGAGGCTCAACTAAATGAGATTTTGAATCTTTGTGGATCCATTATGGAAAAATGGGATTATGGGATTTTTGAGCACGGAAATTATTAGACAAACACCAACACGATGGGAGCGTGTCACCTCGTTGGAGGCCCAAAGAAAAACATGTCTTAGATCCAATTGTGCTTAGTGCAATAATAATTTGTTTCTGTAACTATGTATTTTAAATAGAGTCTAATGCACAAAAACATTTTAACATTATATTAAAAATACATCCTTTCAGGAAACTCTAAATAATCTTCTTAACCGTCACTCCATCAGTAGTACGTGGCTCAAATAGTGATGTGCGGCGAATGGATGTGTTGCAACACTTGCAGCGAATTCAATTCCGTCGCTCGATCGAGTCGCATCGAGTCGTCGCTAGAGCAGAATACGTTTAGCGGACCACGTACGGAGACATGGTGGATGCAAGGCGCGACGTTGCAATGGAGTTTTCTTTTAAGGTAGAGATAGACCGAGTCAGGCGTACCTACAGTGACAAAACTGTGAAAATCCGTGGATTCCATCTCCATCATCAGTGCTGAAATGAGCATAAAAAACGGTAAAAAAATGACAATCTGGCTGAAGAGGCTGCTTGCTCTGGCTAAGGCACAAGCAGAAATTATGTTGCCATTTCTAGGCATAGCAGTGAGCACGTTTACCTTCGACCATTATCGCCACTTAACACCAGGCAATAGTATCACTCTATGGTGTTTACTAACTTCCTACGTTTCAGTCAGCTCGTGTAATTCGGGATTACACGCGATTACTTGCGAAGTCAGTTCGTGCCGCTATCTCCCAGACGGGGATCACATCTCATCTGGTGCTATAATCCGTTCAACCTATTAGCATCAGTATGTTAATTAGCAAATATCTGACTTATGTTGTTTTTCGGATGAGCCGGTGCCGGGGCGTTCGGGACGTCATTAATTTTCATGCCTTTGCCCCAGAACGCAGATTCAGCCAGCGGGGACAAGTTGCCCGCTTAAGCGCCTCTGACTTGTCTAACGATTGCTATATCAATCTACAACAACATCGCGACTTAACAAGCACAGTGCTATGGAAAACAGTACAAAGTTATAAGTTCGGGGTTAGTTTCAAACCCAGTTTCATAGAGTTACGAAGTGCGCAAGCTACCTCTTTAAAGCCTAAACGGCACGAGCAAACCGACACGAAGGCCATGGGGGTAAAGTTATGTCTTATTATCCATGCGATCATTTTTCTTTCAAACAGCTTGCACTCGTCCATGATCCCCGCCATTATATTTGCAATACGTGCTACCTATTACTGGAGCAAATATTTGCCATATTTTATTGACCATTCAGTATATTGGCGAACACAATAAAATATTCCAATAAAACGCGTCACACACCTCGATGCTTTGTCCCCTGACTCGTCACGTATGTTGCCAAGCATTAGTAGGGATGGGATAAATGGTCTGATTGGAACATATCGATAAATAATAGAGTATCTACAGCCAAGCTTTATCGATTTTGATAATCTCTGTGTCAGTGCCAATAATCTCTTTGCCTGTTCTGTAACAATGAAGATGATAGATATTGATGGGGTATTAAGTCAAGTTTGAATTGGCAAACGTCGGCTAGAAATTGGCTAGAAATATTTTATTTTATTTCTTTCTGTCATTACTAAGCCACACCAGTGGAATAAATAACGCGCTCATTTGTCGAAATTCAAAACTTTTTGACATAAGTAGTAGGTACGTGAAAACTTTACACAGGTCCATCCTTAGCTGGGTCTCGCTAATGTAGTCGAAGGTGATCAAAACGCTAATGCTAGTTTCCTTATAAAGTGTTGCTCAAATGACTCAATACAATAAAATGTTTCATTGCTTGAAAATCATTTGCATGCCAATATCTTAAACCAATAGATCGATAGGTAGGTATCGTTAGACAAGACAACTCTTTACCAACCAAAATGTATAGAACACAGAAAAGTCACACTAAATAATAGGCACAATTAGGCGCCTAAAGCGATCTCTACCAGACAATATTATGTCAAAATTATATATTTTAAGATTTGTTTGTGCGCGAATTAGACTCGTTTTTAGCTAATTAATATCTACAAGACAACTTTGACCTTCGATACTTTCCATCAATACGCTTTGCGCATCCCTAGTTAAGCCGGTCCCTACATGGAAAGGGGAAGTTACCCGGGAAAGGCATAAAAAGCAGCCGGCACCGTGTCACCTCGTACGTTTAGCAACTACGCCGCTTGTCGGATGTTATTGGGTACCCTAACGCAGTTCGGGACGGGTGGGCATCGAGTTTGTTTAAGAGTTTTATTGAGTCCGAACTGATTCTAAATTCGGTAAAAGTATTCTAAGGTTATATTCTAACCTTATTTATTAGATCCTAGTAGACACGGCCACGCGTTGCTGTGGCTAAGATGATTGTTATTGCGACTTGAAATTGAGATGTAATCTATCCTATCTTTCAAGTTAGATCAAACTGCACACGGTGTGCAAATTTGATTAAAATCAGTTAAGTAGTTTAGGAATCCATCGCGGACAAACAACGTGACGCGTAATTTATTTAGGTATATTAAGATTATATTCTAACCTTATATTTTTATATCCTTATATCTATTATTCTAAGGTAAGTAGGTAAGTACCTTATATTCGAATTCGGATAGCGCGAGCACTTCTGTCATTGGTATCGTCGCTACCAACCGGTCTTGTGACAAGGCCGCTGCGGTCGGTCAAGTTATCTATTTTTTTAGTGTTTATAGGCTAGCAATTAACCACTATCTCACCTAGATCTACTATACGATGACGCAATGCGAATAGTTTTAGCCATTCGATCGATCTCGAATAACCTAGACCTAATGTTCTCTAACATGGCCTTACAAAATGCTATCAGTCGGACTGAGACAGCTTTACATGTCCACCAATACGATATAATATATTAACACCATATAAGGCAGCCGCCTTGCACTTCAACTACCATGGTACAATCAGTGAGAAAAGTCGCCAATTATGCACTTACAATTTATACCCAAAATATTTGAACTACACGTACTTATTAAATTTAGTGAGTTTTGTTGCTGACTGTACAACAATCGACTTAGGCTACCGACACATCGATACCACTCAAGAAATCCTAGTCCCTAGTGATGTCTTACCTCTAAATCTATACCTAGTTAAGCGATCGCAGTGATTTCTTACCTCCTACACGTCTCTGCTACACCTATAAGTAGATATATTAGGTATATCTTATCCTACAATCGATCAGCCTCTAAGTGTATTGTTTCGTGAGATCATTTGTCTAGCCTAGCGTCCAATTTGGCTGTAATGCCGGCTGATCTTGCCGATTTACCTGCTGCCAGTGTTACATGCATTAGTAGTGTTGCTCTCGTGGACTCGGTGGGCTGAATCGATATTGGTATCGTCGTATTGAAATCGATTAGAACTGCGTTCACCCTTTTAGAAAAAGGATTAGATGGAACCATGAGCTGGTTAATATGTATTTATTTCTTATTTTATTTTTTTATGAACTTGTGTCAAATGATAGTAAAAAGATTTCTAGCTATGCGAATCCTCCGAATCGAACTGCGCGAGAATCGAACCCGCTAAATCAAGTTTTTTCAGCGTTCTTCAGAGTGCGGAGGCATATAATTAATTTAGTATTGATAGGTAGAATTGTTATAATTAATATTAGTTTTAGACAAAACTACAGCTTCTTTAGTAACTTGACAGAGACTCAGAAGAACTT
This sequence comes from Hylaea fasciaria, assembly GCA_905147375.1. Taxonomy (NCBI): domain Eukaryota; kingdom Metazoa; phylum Arthropoda; class Insecta; order Lepidoptera; family Geometridae; genus Hylaea; species Hylaea fasciaria. Next base: position 6,431,828 of record LR990211.1, on the reverse strand, counting down.
AGTAAAGTACTCACTAAGTTGTTTATATGCTCAAACATTTTTATAAAACAAAATTGTTTACTTGACCAGAAACAAAACGCAGCAAGAGAGAACAATCAACGCAAAAGACTCCTTGACAAAACCACTGTTTTTCCCGAGCGATCCTTATCAGGACAAATGTTCCGGTAACGTTATCCGAGAGAGATTGGAGAGGTACCTAATAAGGTAGGTAAGGTAAGGTAAGGTAAGGTAAGGTAAGGTAGGTAATAAGAAGGCGCAAACAAAAGTGTAGCTCGCCGGCGCGTAAATAATGTATCTACGACTGCCCGTGACGTTGGGGTGTGTCTTCGTGGCACAGGCGAGCGAACTAACCGAGTATTGATAAAGAAAAAAAAACTGGTAAAACTGAACAATAAAAAACAAGAGAATGTAAAAAACCAACACAGAAACAATGAAAATGTATTATTGTGTACGTGTAAACACATTTTTTCAGACTTCAGATAATTTGCGTCACTCACTACTAACATGAAAACATTGTATAAACATAATCATTTTAAAGTATGTGGTAATTAGCACTCGCCTTTCAGTGAACGATAACATCGCGAGGAATCCCACATAATTATCTGAAAATTATTTCGAAGGTAACTTATGTGAAACACCAATCCGGACCAATTGCCCCCATGATGGATTATGTCTAATCCTCCTCACTTATTTAATTATTACTTCATAATAGACAGCTACTTTGTGTGGTATTTTATTTGCAAACAAGACAAATAAAAGTAAGATATAAAATTAAATGTAAGGTAAAACCACATAGCAATGGACCCGCTAACCGCTCCGCTTATAACCCCCGCCACAGCCGGCGAATTCAATCAGTTTCCCGGCAAGGTGATCCCCGCATCTAAGGGCGTGTGCATAAATAAAGCGGCGGCGTTCCGCGTCCGCCCTTATCCCGCAAGTTATTGCTTCCTCTCGCAGAATGGACAGTGCTTGATGGCCTCTACCGAAGGCGATTGATTTTTGGTAGCTTTTTGGAACAACTTAAGTATGTGTTTCTGTTTAGTAAGTCTTTAGTGGTCGCGCTCGTAACATTCAGGAGCTGAGCAGGTATTCTAGCTGATGGTAAGTTATCCATTGCCGAAAACAGTTGTAGTATCATTTACTTTGTAAATTGGTTAACTCACCAAATTACAAGGAATTCGACGGCAAATATAGAGTAGAATATATACGAGTATAACATATTATAGAGATAAATATGATGTAGATGAGCGATGTTAATCCCTGTCAAGGAGGCTCACTTTTTAGTCACTTTGCATGACATGGTAGCTCGATTATTACGGTAAAATTATCGATGTTCCACACGAGTTTTGAATCAATTTTTTTAATTCGGTAATAATCGCACTGAAACACGGTACAAATTCAGAGTTGCATACGAGCAGCAGCGCGCGACTACGGTCTGTACAATCGTTTTGACGGGCTGTACAAGTTGTAATAGGGCATTTGTGAGGCTTCAGCTTAGAGTATCGCGAAACCCGCAGAACGCAGGCTGAAAATTGGCAGCAAAAGTGCGGGCTCTGAATGATGCGCTTAGACAATCCGATTTCAAACTATTATTTAGTTTTCTTCTTTTTTTTAACGTAGGATTTTTCCTGGATCATCGGAACCGGTGGGCGTGGTAAAAAAAAAAGATGTTAAAACTGGACGTAAAGTTTGATTATTTCAAGCCCAAGCTAAATAATTTAATGGCAATTTTTATACCTTTTGGCTTGGCGAACTGGGAAACAAATGTCCACACGTAGTCATTAAATTAAATGAAATAATTATACAATATAAATATATACAAATCTTACTCTAGCTGAAGTCTTGCTTATTGCCATAATAAGTACGGCGTAATTCCTAATAATGTGAACACAGCATGCAAATATAATATACATACTTACATATTCAATCAAAGAATATACTAAACAGGCATTTCGACACGAAGAAGTCATTGTATGGATCGTGCTCGTATAGCAAAGTCTAAACGCGTCCGACGTCGGAAATTGTCGGACGAGCGCGGAGGCCTCGCCAATCCGCTTACCCACTTGTTCTCCTGAGCCAACGCTAAAATAGTTTCAATGATATTGTTACCAGGGGGTGAAAAATCTCCACAAAACTCCAAAGAGGCAACTCGTTTCTAAATAATTGAAGATACAAAATTCCCGCGTACTATTTCCTACCCGCTTTTTGCGTCAAGTCATTATGGTGCTTGACAAGCATGCTTGATATTGCTGGACGCTGCAGGTTTACAATCATTTACTCTTTAGTCAAGCGTTGGCCAGCACGTAGCTTGCTTGTCCTGCACTTAAAGCTTAATTATAACGATCAAAATTGCTTGTCAAGTACGTACATTGAGGAAAATATCCGGAACAAAAACTTGGAACAAGAAATGTGGCCTAGCGATGACTGCGCACTTTGCAACCGAAATAATGGTTTTCCTCCTCCACCAAACACTTATACACATTTCGACGGAAGACATTTAAAAACTATAAACACTCGAATGAAACATTTCAAACGGCTCGTAGACCCCCATATGTTAAGATATAAATTATTGAAAAGTCTCGCAATAAAAGTGGGGCGGGAGGGGCGGTACGTGGCGACATATTGCCGGAATATGAGAAGTTGTGAATAAACTGCTTGTAACTGTTCCTCTGTGCACGAATGGAGTGTCGGACAGTCTGTTAACTTATTTTCTATTTTATTATAATATTACATTCTAACAGTAATCTTAGTAATTGTGCTAACTAACGAATTCTTTGTAGGAAATAGATAAACCGCAATAAATTAGGGGTTCACCCCTTAAGTATGAACAGAGTAGAAAAGATTAATTTTGATTCCACAGTTATTTTTGTTAAGTATGTAGAAGAAACATTGTGTTGTGTAGGTACCTATTAAATGACTTTTTTTAACACTAGTGTACAAGCTATATGGTGTTCTTATCTGCTTCAAGCAATGGCAAATTTAATGAAACAAAGTAGGCGTAACAAATTAAAAAAATATATTTTTGACGATGTACCAAAAACTGTCTATCAAATACGAAGCGGAATATCTTACAGGCTGAGATTACGCATTTAGTTTGACGTGAACCCCCCATTTCTTATTATATATCTACCTAAGTGTAGAGTTTGGGGTAAATATAAAGGCCATAGAAGGTATCTGGGTTGTATCTAACAAGCCCTCGTGTGCAGATAAGTATAATTACCTCCCTCGAGAGTTTACGTCGGCTCAGCACGATAATGAGGGCTTTTTCTACCCCTGCTCCCACATCCCATAGATCGACATGTGTATTTACTCCGGGTTAAGATTTCGATTTTGTGAACTTGTAGTCCAGACTGCTTTCATAGTAAATACATGTATTTTGTATTTGTTTCAGGACCTTATTAATAATTTTCCAATCGATTATTTTGATATATTACTTATAATACTTTTTGAGTTCAATAATACTTTAAACAAGTAGATAGACTAAGTAAATCATTAACAAAAGTAAATTTTGAATATAGTTTAACCACAATAATATCTTTATCCTATAAAAACACCCACATCAATTGAAAAAGGATTACTGAGCCCTATCTCGAGTTGCGTCTATAATCTTCAGAAGTGGGATGCCCGGTCCTGCTGACTGCGCCGGCCGGACTACACAATAAATCTTTGGCGGATAATCCGGAAACCGGCTGAGTCGAGGAAGGCATGAAGGCTTTGTCCGGGCACTGTGGCCTGGATATTACTTGCTACGGTGGAGTAGGGCCGAGTGTACTGATTCGATAAAGATGACCTCGATAAAGTTTTACCTAATTATTTACCACACCATCCTTGATAATGTAAAAGCGAAAGAAGCTCGCATGTCTCTCTGTCTGTTGCGTCCTTCAAGGGCTGAAGAGTTCTTAGTCAAATTTGCTATGGAGATAGATATTCAGATATATTATATGATTTAAATGTGACACGTGGACTTCATCCATATAATCTATTAATACCCTAGAAGAAGAGACACTCTCTTTCTATATTTCAATTAAAGGGAGAGACCACGATCCGGATCTTGTATGACACTTTGAGTGTGTTATTCACTTTGGGGGACCTATTGAGTACCAACGCAGTATCAACGCGGACGACGATATTGCTTCGCATATAGTTTCGCTTGTTTTTTGTCCGATTCGGCCATTTGTATGGAGTTTCCACTTTGTGTGTCAACTAAGTAATATATTTTCCTAGGCATACGTATTTTTTTTTATCTCACCTTACTTTTTGTGGTTAGTATTTGTTTACTCTATGACTTCTCCCCATCAAATATAAAGCCCGTCAATCGGGCGGACCGGAAGTGACGAATGGCGACAGTGGCGCCGGACGCGGTCACGCTGCGTGCCGCTTCCGGCGCGCGCTGTCACCGCACCGGAACTACACTGCCGTAGTTCATGAGTCGTTGCGGACATTTTATGATGAAATATTGAGGAATATCATATTAATTATTACTCTTTTACTCTACTGTTTATATTTCAGATTTCTTAAAAATATAAATATGTAGGCAGCTTTAATTCCGCTTGCCACATACTTAGTTATTAGTTAAATGTGTTATTTAGAAATATCACCAGCCTTTTAAAATACTTGTTAGGCTTTATTAGTTACACAATAGGTGTGGTGGCGGCGGGTGGGGGTGGTGTTATCTATTGAAAACAAACAAAATGACACAGTCGCATAGACTAACACCCGAAATTAATATTGTATCTCCTATCCAATCCAATCTAATCCTATCCAAGATTGAAATCAAACTTAGATTGCTGCCTATCGTTCGATCGATCTCCAATCTGCATGACTTTATAAACCAATCCACGGATCGGTTATTGGCACGTATATGACCCTAAAAATGGATTGTGATATCAATCCCAGATATGAAAATTTGGATTAGGAGTGATTATTAATTTCGGTCGTAGAGACAGTACTTACTCATGGGCGCGTTTTACTCACAATACCGCTAGAGGCAATCTAAAGAACCTAAAATGTTTTACTAAACATGCGAATCACAGTCACATCAGCAGTTGCAAGTGAACTCGACGAAAAAACTTGTGAAATATGGTTATCTTCAAACTCCAGGCCAACATAAAAAGGTACTCTCTATTATACTCTTCTGTACCTGCAATTGTTTATTCTATGAACACACTTATCACAAAACGTTCAAAGACAATTTCCGTGTCCTTTGGTGTTCACAATCGAATTGAATTTTTTTTTCACTTTTGTCCGTCGTTCCTTTTGTCCGGTTACAAGAGGTAAATTTTATTTTTATTTCTTTTGTTATATTATACCTCTGTGAAGGGTGTCGTGGCAGTTCACATTTTGAACGTATCTCATTTTTGAAACGACTTAAAAAATGAGGATTTGTCAATTTTTTGTATATTAGACAAACGTACCTATATTTAAGTAGGTATATTATTATTAAGTTTATTGGTCCAGATGGTTAAAAACTATTAAAGGTGCCTCATGTTCCCGTGATTAGTGTTTTTTTGTATCGAATTCATTTTATTTATTCAATCTAATATGTCAGTCGGGCTACAAATAAATCTAATAAAAACCCGACTAAAGTTAAAAATAGCGACCAAATCCTGCCGCTGCGTTAGCAGCTGCCATTTTGAATTTGTCGCGTAGAAAGATATAAATATACTTTAATCATTTTCAACTTATTTCTGGCCATCCCAACTGTACTATAATACTGAAGAAATTCGTATGCGTCCAAGTAAAATTAAAATAACGTTTTGGATAAGAAATAAAATTTTACAATAGGTTGAATGCTCTCAATACACCTTTTTGGACAGCTGGTGGTGAACCCGACAGTTTTGTTGCTAACCACGAGTAGAAATAATAACTGAGGTAAGTTATTGTTTTCGAATCGTTTGCGTCAAAGAGTAAGTTTGTATTATAAACCTTTGTGATTCATCAACGTTCCGAATGTTATAGAGTTTGGAATGTGGTCGGTGGGTGTAGAAATGTTATAATATTTTCCTTTGATGTGATGCTTTGACGACAGCTTTAAGGTACTACCATAGAATACATAGGTATTCTTACTAGGTACTACAGATATTCTTTTTCAGGAAGTCCGTTCATCTGTCACTAGAATAATAACATTGGAAATGGAAGCGCTTAACTGAATTGAAAAATGAGTATGCAGTATAGATCAAGATGATAGCAGAAGATACAATTTGAGAAAAAATGACATATTATCCGTAGTTTCTTGGTGCTGTCTTCTCTAACGGGCGTCTTCCGTAGCCCTGGTAGTGTCTAAGGAGTTTCCTTTCCTGTCCGTGGTTAGATCTTGAATCAATGCTTGAAAGGGAAACATCCTATTTCAAACTCAACTCATAGAAATGAATTATAATTTGTTTTATGGTTCTATTGGTCTTGAGATTTAAACGCTCTTACCACAAAATAATTAAACCAGAGTTGAACAGATGAGTCTAAATATGTTCTTCACAAACGACGTCTAACGCTCGCTTTTTCTAACTCAATAACAAAGTAACAAGTGAAATAATTAAGAACGCCAGGATTGAGTAAGAAAACGCGAGTAATAGACGTCGATTTTGTGGAACGATATTTTAGAAACTGTTCAACTCTGGTTTTAATCTTTAGTGGTAAGACGGCTACTTTGGTTTAACATTGTCTAGTATACTTAGGTAGTTATGTCTATCGTGATGTAAAAGTAAACACCCATATTTACCTAGAACCCATACAAATCGATTTCATGTGTCATCGAGAATCACCACAGTAATTATACGTAGGGTTGCTAAGTACCTACGTGCCTGTAGTTTGAAAATAATATGTATTGATAAATGAATAAATGGGACAGAAAGCAGAGACAGACATTGGTTATAAATATAAACATTGTGGACAGAGATAACTTGGAGCGATAAGGCTGCAATTATATTTTCATTGGTTTTGTTTAGTTATTTGTTTTGTTTTACCTACAGTTTTCAGCAAGTTTATAATAATTGTTGTTTAATGACTATCGAAATTCAATTCAATGATGTGAATTCGCCGCAAGCGCCTTAATAATTCAGTTTTTAATTAATACTTAAACAGACAATCAAACTGTTAAGTTTCCACTATAAGTCAACTATAGATAAATATCAAATATATCATTAGCATGCAGATTCTTTAGTGGTTTATTATAGAAATATATAAGCAGTAACCCTTCATTTGAGCTCTACAATTAAATAGTCATCAAATACTAGTTCCAGTCAAAGTTTTTAATGACTCCAAAGCAATTTGTTCTGTGATTGCGTGTCCAGTAGATAGGTACTATTCGCAATGAACTTGACCTCAGGTCAGTATTTCCAATAGCACGGGTCAGGTCAGTCGGGCATGGTGTTGCAGCTATAAACCAATTTAATATTTAAATTTAGTATAATACTCGTATGTCTAACTTCAGTATACTCTAAATATTATGATTATTGTAGCAATACAGCCTTTTGAAAAGGGTCTCGTTGGGCGCAGGATTCAGGCGCGAGCTACGCGACTGCTCAATGTCTGAGATAATACAAAAGCGAGCAACTCTCTCTCTCTTTATCTCTCTCTCTCTCTTCACGACAATACGGCTGAACGGATCTTGTTAAAGGTATGAAGGTGGACAATGTTCATTTCTAGTTTATTTTCTGCTCGTCCTTATTCCGCGTTCAAGCGCTAGGTATTATCACAAATTACGAAATATACCTACGAAATATTACATTACTAAATAACTGTGTTACTTTGTTAGGGTAGGTATCTATCTACATAAGCAGTATATACAGGTGAAAAATCGTTCAAGTGCCGTGCCCTATCACGACGAAGTTGTATAAGTACCTACTGAATGAATGATTTTTTTTCATTTCTCAAATATTCCATAGTATTATGCAATTCATATTGTGGTGTCTAGTCTATTCGTAGTAAGTATTCAGACGTTTAGCTGCAGGAATCAAGGTTCGTTTAGGAACCAAAATAGTTGTTTGTTCATTGCTGACGAATTCAGTTTAATTGCTACCTACATTAATATAACTCAATTGGTTTAATTGATGAGTTCACGATGGAGCGTTGAGTTATAGGTTATTTTCTTATCTACCTCGTGTAGTGTAGAAGAGAAACAAGTTTTGGAAATTTTATAAATATATTCATTGGTTTCGTAACGTAACATCGCACTTCACAGAATAACATGGCGAATCAAGGGTAAACCTCATTAAAAATAATGTAAGTAGGTAGGTACCTATTGTAATTATTCTCTTGGTTCATGTGATTAGTTTTTAAACCTACCTATAGGTAGGTAAGAATTTACGTAAAAATACTTAAATTAAAAACTTAAATAGGTAAGTAGGTACCTAGTAAAAGTTATTATATGTGCTGTAAAAGTTATTTTTACGTTATTCTTTATTGTGATGTTGTTGCTTAACCTCCGAAAGCTTTTCGTCAATAATACACACCGCGAAAAAAAAAAAAATTCTTGACCAAGTTTCGCTATTAATTTTCATTCCCCCTTACAAAGGTGAGTCAAGGACGGGCCCAGCCCTAAGTATTAATTAAATATACTACAACCTACTGACTATATTATCTGCGATGTCTGTCTGTCATCGAGTTGAATCACCCCATAGCGTCTATGTTCCATTGACCTTGTAACGTACAGAGTGAGTCGAGCAGTTGTGGAGCGTGCGCCAAGCGGCCCGCGCGCCCCTCTCGCTTACAATCACAACACAGTCCTCTTGCATCCGATACTATTACAACCCGATAAGTATTGCGAACAACCCACTATCACCATCGGATATCATTGGCAACAAAACACTCGCGGTTCGATCGCCACATCTCTTTTCCAAGATAATGTAACCACAGACTCAGTGCGCATGTGCAAAGTCACACGGATAAAACAAGATGGTCGCCGCGTCGAAAGTGAAAGTGTTTACGTTTTGGACTTTGTGTTTGGTTGGATTATAACAACGGGAGAGGAAGGAACAACAGGTGTGTTCCGTCGAGATAGAAGTGGTATTCGCTTGGCAGGCTCTGTGTTGATTTTTCAATGTGTGGTTGGTTATGTTTTTCGCAAGATTTTTAATGAAACAGATCTTTGTGGTGACTGGTGGTCTGGTTCATGGTACAATAATTTACTTGTACCATGATCTGGTTGATTCTAAAGTCATCAGTTAGGTAGTAGCAGGTAGTAGTTAGGTAGGTACTTATATAATTATGGTAAATAACAACACACACCTATTCATGAATGATTGGATAATATGCCCTCATATTTTTTGTCATATTCGGTCTCTATTCGTTCTGTTTCCTAAAGATAATTACTTTGGTATACGTACCTACCAGCCTTTGATTATAGTACTTAATAATTAAAGCTATATGTACCTAGTTTACCTCATGTACTAGTAGATATTTTGTGATTGTAAAAATGAAAAGTTTTCACTTGGTTGTATAAAGAAAAGTACTAAGCAGAGGAAACCAGTGACGAAAATATCATCGGCATCATTATTTTTCGGAGAAATCAAAGCTAATAAAGTTACCCTGTGGTAGGTACTTATTTTTACTTCCCTTTATTATAAATTTTTACTTAGTTACCTACTTACCTAAGTCAATATTTTATTGTTACTGGCATAGACTTAACAATTTTATTTTTTTGACATTTCGAAGCTAAAATTTTCAGTGTGCATTCTCTCTCAGCTTGTTAGGTAGAGTTATTATTATAAAAAAATCTGAATCAATATAGCAATGACCTCGCTCGTCCCAAAATTGTTATGTGAGACAGACAGCATTGTTAGTTTCATAGATAATTTAATGAAGATAGTTTTGTACTAATGGTGTTCCATAGGTGTTTGTTTACACTGCTCCAACCACGTGCGTCATCGAGACATATCTGATGGGAAAATTGAAAATAATATTGTGATGGTGATGGCACTAATAATAGTGGGGGAAACACCGATTTCTTTTTACCTCGTTAACATTCGATGTAGGTATCTACGTAATACTAGTTTAGTTACGGAAAGTGAGAAGACTATGACCTATGACTATTTTTTATATGATATTTGACGACGCGTCTTCTTATCATCTGCGAATTGTATAATCCGGCATTTACTAATGGTGTCGTCAAGTTTTCGGGAAATTGTATATATTAATTATATTATGTACTAATCCAGCATTTTATAAATGGCATCGTTTCATAGAATATTTGTTGTTTGAATTTTTGTTAAAAGACAATTATTGTACGCAAATTACAGAGTTTATAGTAACGTTTTTAATGTTACCCGTTGAATTACCCATTGTTATAAGTGCTAACTCGCACATGGTCACTCTAGTGTTACTATTAGTAATACCACTAGTAGATACAACAATAATATTAGTAGTATTACCTATGTGGAAATATTCAAGTCTAACCTACGCTTAGTGCGTGTTTGGGAGCGGCCGCAAGCACTTGCCTAATTAATTTAATTATAAATATCCGCTGCTATCATTGGCAGCACGAATAAATGAAAAGAACATTCCTATTCCGGCGCTGTGGTTAGCTTATAGACGAAACTAGCAGCATATAGTTCGGACGTATCTCTGTGGAGTGACGAAACTGTGATGGTGTTAAAATTGTAAAAAAGTTAATAAAGTTATGGTTTTTGGAAATAGTTAAAGTTTTTGTTTAAGATTTTCTGGCAATGGGTATGATTTTCATTTTTATTTTCAAAACCATTTGGTTAATTATTTTGTTTCATGTAGAATATAATTGAGTGATTCACGTAACAAAGAGTATTGGGGAAAATGAAATTATTTTCCTTGTACTTCGCAGCTGCACCGAGTATCTGTGTAAATCTGTTGTTAATGATAATTGAATGTATGATAATCCTAGATTAGTTTTCACGTTGTTTTGTAGAGATACGTCACTTCAGCCATCAGTGGAACGGTGAATTGACTACCTACGTCGTAAATTCTACTATTGTTTACATTACATGAGTTGGTATCAAAAACAAAAAAATTACACTCCTTGAAATTTGAATTTCTTACCAATAGAAACCATAAGTTCCTAATCGTAAAATAATCGAAAATAATTATTATTCATGTTAGCAATACCTACGTATTTGTAAACCGATCCTATTCTGATAACGTTCAAGCGGAACGAAATGGTAGACCTATGTTGTTATATGCTCGTAATTTCAGATGAAGTATAGGTACTTATTGTATGTAGAAATAAATAATTAAATAATAAAATTGTATATACCAGTTTGTAACAACTGAAAAGTTGTGAATAAAAAAGTTACAAAGTTAAAGTTGGAAACTACTCGTATTTCGATGGATTTTTCAATATTCATTTTTATTTGCAGGTAATATTCAAGACATCACCTATTGGAAAACGGTCAAATGCTCTTTGAAACTGAATCAACCCAAATTTCCTCGAACATGAGGTCGGAGAGATGCGCCGGTACTTCGCCCAGACCTCCCACAGCCTGCCCTTGAAGCAAATGCCCACAATCCGATTCTTCTTTCTAGTCACGTGCACCAGTTTCGCTATCTCCCTTATTTGGATACAGCTGGTCTCTACCCCTGACGAGTTCACCACCAATGAGAGCCTTGTCCAAGAAGCCCTCGACAATGTCGCCAAAGACTCCCGCTATTCGGAGGTCTACAGAAAGACGAGCCGGTTACCTAAAGAGCTCAAGTACATCCTTCTTTGGACGGAGTTTGACTTTGCTCCGTTTTACTTCTTCGAGCAAGGCCAAAGAGCCTTCATCAAGAACAACTGTTCGGTGATAAATTGCTACGTCACCACTGACAGGAATTTCTTCAATGGTGACTTGACGAGGTTTGATGCGATTGCCTTCAACGGACGTAACATGAGACGCGACGATCTCCCCGCGCAGCGGTCGCCGCACCAGAAGTATATTTTCTTCAACATGGAATCAGCCGACAACTACCCAGTTTGCAGCGAAACTTTCGACCGGTTTTTTAACTGGACTTCAACGTACAGACTTGACTCTGACGTCCCGTTCCCTTACATTCTCATAAGGAACAAAGAGGGTGAGATCGTCGGTCCTAAAACTGCAATAGAATGGGCTGGTAACTATCCCGAAGTAGACGATGGTCTAGTTCAGAAACTAGCTAATAAATCTAAAGCCGCTGCGTGGTTCGTGTCTCACTGCGTTAGTCGAAGTGGAAGGAAGGAGCTGGTGTCTAAGCTGCAGAAGGCTCTATCTGCGTACGGGTACACTATTGATGTGTACGGGACTTGCGGACCCTTGAAGTGTCCTAGAAATATGAAGCACGACTGCCATTCTCTGCTGGAAAGAGATTATTTTTTCTATATGTCGCTGGAGAATTCGTTTGCTGAAGATTATGTGACAGAAAAGCTGCTGACAGCGTTGCAGCATAACATCGTGCCTATCACATACGGCGGCGCAGATTATTCTAGGTAAGTTAATCTTAGAATGTAACATTTTATGGTCACTATCGGGCTTACGTTTCTATAAACGGTGCAGATGCATGTGTGCCGCGTTCGATAGAGTAGTTTAGTTCGCTTCGCTGTAGTTGCGTAAAAACTGCTATGTAAACAAAACCAGTTTGCTCTGAAGTCTTGGAGGTTTAACGTTATCTTTGAGACGACAGGTGGAGTTAGGTGTCGACATGTCGAGAAATCATAAAACAGGTATCGTTGTGCAGAAAGAAGAAAATAACAAAATAAAACGTTATAACTTAGCATGGTATTAAGCAGTTACAAACATATAATTAATTTTGTGTTTAACTTAAACTTATTAGCTGATAAAGATTACGTTAATTACACCTTATCTCTGGCTTTTTAATTAGCGTGGCGGCGGCTACGTCAGCTCTGTGCATAATTTAGGACATTGCCACAGCAATGTACAATACCGTATTGTTTCAATATTGAAAGAATTTTGCTCACGTCTGTTACGACATAACGGTAAAGTGTTTACGTACAGTTGCTATTGTTAATTTTGTCGTGATGTAACAACGGATGAAATACTTCCAGTGGAAGTCATATATTTAATAAATATGCTTTATATTTTTAAGCAATGATCGTCCATTGTGCTATAATAAGAAAATGATGAAAGTGAAATGCTTTCCTGTTTAGTAGTAGTACACGTTTGAAATAAATGTGGCATTAGTCACAATACGTCGAACTCTGATCATCTGTTTTTCGTTAATCTAATATTCCACGCTTTTGCAAAAAATGTTACTGTAAGGGCTCATTTACATGATTATACGCTCGCTCGATATTTTGCTTGTAGGGTAATGAAATTCCATCCAATGACGTCAGTGCGCGACCTCTATTTCGCTTGATAGACTTGCTTTATCCGTTAGCTATGTAAATGTTTCTAGTCTGACTGGAAAGATCACTGAATCTAAATAAGTAGTACATGTTTAAAGATTGCTTTATTCGTCTGTTAGCTTGACGAGAAAACTAAGAAACTTTGAGGGAACGATGTTTTGATTCTCATTGCTACGTGAGTCATGGCACGTCAGCAAAGCAATATCTACTAGCTGGTATAAACTGCATAAACAAACTAGGAGTTTGGCAATGCTTGATGAAAGGGTTAAATGGGTGTGGACGCTCGAACATTGCCACAAGCTCCATCAAGCATGCTTGTCAAGCACGATCTATCTAGGAACTACCGGGCCTCGAATGGGGTTGGATCTCGAGACCTGCAAATGTCACGTTCTTTTTAAATAATGTATGGGCTAGCTTTTGATCACTATCGCATCTGGTCTAAGTGACAATGTGGTCGAAGGTGATAAACATGCTCAGCCTAGAATGGGCCTAACTCTCAACGACCACTGCCGGAACACCCCGATGGGGATATGGCGACAAATTGTAGGGGGGGGGGGGGGGTTACAAAAGTCACAAGGGGGAGGGGGGGTTTAGTAAGATATCACGTGTATTTATTTATGCCAGTCACAAAAAGCCTGCAACCTTCCTTATTTTCCAATTCCTTATTTTCCAATCCTTATGCTCAGAATAAAATTATACTTATACCTACCTGGATCAAGATATTATTCTAAAAATTTTAACATTCTTTGCAGTTACTAAAAAATACACGTGATTGTGTGGGGGGGAGGGGGGTTAGTCTGTAACATCACCACGTATCAGCAAGGGGGAGGGGGGGGGGGGGGGGGGGGTCTAAAATGCTGAAAAAACATCACGTGATTAATGGAAGGCCCCTTACCACCAAGATTATTTAGCAATGTTTGCCTTCATCGGAAGCTCAAGCTCACTTTTTGCGGTCAGCTGCCAAGTACTTTAGTCGCAAAACTTTTCTTTCAGATTTCTCCCGCCTGGCTCCTACCTCGACGCCCGAAAACTCAGCGTCCAGGAACTAGCAGTTACCATGGATCGGCTCATGAACAACCCCAAGCTCTACAGCCAGTTCTTCAGGTGGAAGAGCAAATATACGTACAGCGACCCAGGGGTCAAGGAAAACGTCTGCGCAGTCTGTTCAGCTCTCAACAACCAACACTTGGAAGGGCAGGTCAAGGTTTACGAAGACTTTCGGAGATGGTGGAACCCCGATTTTTGGAACAGGTGCTGATCGTATCCTGATTGGTGCGCAAATTCTTTGAGAATAGGATTTACGTTGAAAGGAAAGTGCATGGATTTTTTATCTTGGTAATCGTTACTCAGCGGATTATTTTTTTCTAATAGCCTAAAAGGATGTTATCGAATTTGTCCTTACTTAAGATCTATCGGTAAATATAAGCAGTTAGAAACGCAACTTAAATTCTCAAGAGCATTTCACGATGCCTGATCCTTAGTTTCGATAAACCTTGAGCAGGCTTCCAATTAGTTCCAATAGTTAACGAAACGTTTAATGTGTAGTACCTATATACCTACTTATTAGGTTATAGACGAGACTAGTATATATGCAAAGATATTACATTTTGCATTATATTAGAGCCAAAGAAGTGTTATTGTGAGTTGGGCACATGCAGGTTTGACTTGTAGTATCTAAGGTTTGATGTAGTTTGTGTCAAATTGTATAAAAAAAGCTTTATTATTAATTTACCTCTAGACAAGGAATCATGGTTTCTAGGATTGTATGTATAATCAAGACACGTTATTTTTATTTCATTGTAACTAAGTAAGATTATGTATTTTTCATATTTTTTATATAACTATATAAATCGTTTTAAATCAATGTAAGATATCTTCGTTAGACGAATAAAGGCATTAAGTACCTATGTCGATGCAAAGTGACACATTTGAGTGTGATAAATTTCACGCGTGAAAATTTTGAATAGGTAGCTCCACTATCGCATGACGTTGATATGTTTGTTAGGTGTTGAACATAACTTCAATCTATTTATTAATAAAATATATTTATTATAATATACAATGTATTATATACTATCTTACATTTCAGAGCTCGTGGCTGTTCTAAGTATATATTATAATTATTATTCGTTGAAGTAAGGAATTGAAGTAAGTTCGTTTTTGCAACGAATCTCACCATTTTCAATCTCAAGTTGATAAATGTCTGTTGATTACAATGATAATATTTCATGTATGTGCATTTATGTTTAAGCTAACTTCATATTCCGGAATGGTATAGATTCGATTACTGCATACTTAGAGTTACGTGCATTTGTAGGTATATCTACATACTTCTTTGAATGGCATTTACTGTAGTGAAATTACTGGTAATGCCAATCTCTTTAAGAGTGTAGTGCATTGCCATGCAAAATATTGCAACGGGTATTAAGTTCTGTATTATGGTGCGGCAAAATTGGGCACTTACCATCGAGCGAAATAAGTACGCCTTGTTAGTTAGTAACAAGTAACAAAAATTAAAAAAGTTTCCCAAAAACTACATAAACAGTTTATACTCGTAAAGTACATGGTAGATAATAATTTAAAGTTAAACTATTAATGCAAAAAAGTTTACGTTAACGGGTAAACATAATTATAATTATGTAAAAATAACTAAAAAAATTTGTCAATTCGTATGAATGATTAAATGGCCGAATATATTATTTTAATAAAAAAACAATCAATAATGTCAATAAATAACATTTCACTTTATTTGTATTTTTTTATGTAGGTATTAATTGATTTAATTTTATAGAGGACCTTATTATCATATTGATAAGATTTATAGTATTTCTTATTATTTACAAATAATCGTAGCGAATAAAAAAAACATAAGTAGTGTGAGCATTTTCTTAGGGTGTAACGCATGTAAAGTAAGGTACCTACTTACTTATAATTATGTACCTGTGTAACAATAAATTCTATTATAAACGCTTTGTAGATGATAAAAAGCCTTATATTGTTGTTGTTATTAATAACTAGCTGTTACCCGCGACTTTGTTCACGGCGTTATTTTTTTTAATTACGGGTACCTATGTAATCCCTATGAAATCCGGTGGCCTATCTACCTAACGAAATACGAACCTGACACGCATCGTCTAAGCAAGCCTGCTGCCGCCGACCGCATCACCACTTACCATCAGGCGAGACAGCAGTTAAACACTCACCCCCAGTTTCTGGAACGTTAGTTGGCTTTGAAAGTAGATTAAAACTATCGTTGTCTCTATCTGACACTAAACAAATGACAAGGACGGCAATAGAATTAAGCTGTAGTCAAAGTTGACTGACGTTTCAGAAACCGGCAGTTAGCCTATTAGCAATAAAAAAAAAGTCATGTTTCTGATTATGCAATAGCTCGGTTCTACTCGATGTAACGTACCTACGAGTATATTATCAGTTACCAAAATAAGAAAGCCGCGTAGCGGTCGGGTCAGTGGGTCTTATCACAAAGTATTTAAACTAGAGTTAAACAAATGTCTATATATTTTCTCCATAAATCGACGTCTAATCCTCGCCTTTTCTAACTCAACAACAAATTTACAACTGAAATAATTAGGAATGCCAGGATTGAGTAAGACAACGCGTGTCAGACGTCGATGTTGCCGAACGAAATTTAAGAAACATCTGTTGAACCCTGGTCTAAAGTTTTGTGGTAAGACGGAGTAAGTTTTACGTGGATGCGAAAATGAAAAGAAATATACTGAGAGAAAAAATTGTCAAAAATGTTATACCAATCTTAAGTCTTCTCGACCATTGCCTTTTAGCATTTATTTTCATTGTACAAATTTTCAACGGCTTTGGGTATGGATCGATGTTTAATGTAAGGAAACAATATTAATAATTTAAAAAAAAAGGAAAGTAATGTTCTTATTAATAAACTTTCTGGTTTAACGTTGAAATGTGTTTTAATTTATAATTTAGTCGGAAACAATGTTCTTCAAAATGGAACAGTAAAGTTTATATAGGTAATACTACTATTTGGTAAATGTCGCCTAGCCAGAGTGCTTCCCAGACGGACTGTTGTAGAAAATGCCTATTACCAAATACTGCCGGACACCGCCAAAAGAAATTAGCTACAGATCTCAGATGGTCTGCTAGGAAAGCGAGAAAGAAAGAAAGAAAGAAAGAAAGAAATTTGAGACAACAAACAACATTTCATAATAAAAAATAGGGATACGAAAACAGCAAAAAAATAAATAATATTGAAGTAAGAAGATAATATTAATGAAACAGGCAATAAACAAAAAATGTTGTATGTCGCCATACATTTGCTAGCATTTGACCACTATCTCACCGGTTAAGTGACGATGTAGTCGAAGGTGATAAACATGCTCAGTCTAGAATGGGACTGGCTCTCAAGGATAGCTGCCGGAACACCCCGATAGGGATTTCGTGATTGAATTTCTACTTTACAGTGTTGCTAGCCAGGTCGGCATTTTAAAAGTGTTCTACCACTAAGGTATTTTACGATGTTTTCCTCTATAAGAAGTTCAAGTAAATTTTTTGGGGTCAACTGGTTTTGGAGTCACACCCTGCGCCGTGGGATTCTAATAAATATTCTATACTAGCTGACCAAACAGATATTGTCCCGTAATTGTCATATGTCCAAAAAAGCTACATTACAAAAGTTAATGTGGTCGCGAAGTTTCCTATAATTTTCTAATGTTCAGCGTAACTTTTTAATTGTTTTCTTTCATAAGATCCTTCTCCTGACAATAACAAACACAACAAAAAATAATTACTTAGCAAAATTAGTTCAGCTGTTCACGCGTGATGCCGTGGCCAATGGAAATTGGGATTCATTTTGTATATATAGAGATTACCTATGTTACATCCGTTTCCAATGTTCCGATGTTTCCCTTCCAACAGTTTCACAAGTTAAAACTAGTTTCAACTACAGATAACATTAAAAGTAAGACAAAAGGCACTCGGCGCGAACGGTGCTAACGAAAAAACTTGCCAAGTCCCAAGTTAATTAGAAAAGTTTGTACGCTCTCGGGTCGCCACATCCATACATAAATGTACCAAGTTTAGTAGTTACGGAGCGATGCGTGCGCGGAATGCTCATTACTCTAGAAGGACCAATGTGTACAGCCTGTCAACTTCGTCCGTGATACGCAGGAAGCCAGTCGGTCCCGGTTGTAATGCGAGTGATAGCAGTCGTTAAGCCAGAGGCTCTAGAGCGGCCTAACAAAATCAGACACCACCGGCGCTACCTCATTCGACAAAGTAACAACCGGGGATCAATTCTGCTAATTTAAGAACGCTTCAATCGAATCTCAATGGGGTGGCTTCGGAATAGTTTGTGACATTTCATTGTGACATTGATTTCAAATGTTCTGGCTAGCAGACTTATTATAAATAACTTCCATTTGAAAAGACTTCCATTTGTCACAAACTATCTCGGAGCCACTCCATTGATATTCGATTAAAGCGTTCTTAAATTAGTAGAATTAACCCCTTAGACGCCAGTAACTGCTGTTCTCACTTTCTCAATTCCCTTACTTATCTGTACTTCATCATGAGTGCTTCAAAAGGAAAGTTAATAGAGTATTCTAGGGTACAGCGTAAATCATACACCCATACTTCGACGTCTTCTTTTCAATACAGTCTTGAGGATGTCTCCGTTAGACACAAGCATAGTACAGCGCGTCTACACATCAGCTTTGGCATTTTAGATAAAAATCCCCGGACGCGAGGAGAGTGCCTATCGTTCGGTGATGTCATTACATAGGGCCCCGGGGTACACTGCCGATAGTCACCGATCTACGAATAGAGGAAGTGCGCTTTTTAAAATGATATCGACTTATTCTGTCCACTACAAAGTATGAATAGGGAGCAACTATTCGACAACCTACAAACCGGTCTTAACACAAGAGGTTTAAACTAGAGTTGAACGGATGTGTCTTAAATATCTTCACAAATCGACGTCTAACCATCGCTTTCTCTAACTCAAAAACAAATTCACAATTAAAATAATTAGGAATGCCAGGTTTGAGTACGCGAGTGATAGACATAGATTATGTGGAACGAAATTTTAGAAACATCTGTTTAACTCTGGTCTAAACTTTTGTGGTAAGACGAACCTTGGTGTCCAAGTGTTTTTACCCATTACCAGTTGGCTGTGCATCTTATGCTGCTTATGATCTCGTTGAATAGCAATGATAATTCGACAACTACCAACCTTTTTTAACGCAAACAAATTACTGAATCGAATTTAAAAGGTACGAAAAATGTAACGGTGATTGTAGTCTATTTACGAAACTTCATTTTGTAATACGAGCATAACTGTCATAATATTTTCGTTTTTTCAGAATACAGAATCCTATTTATATTGTGATAATAATTAACGCTATTTTGAAAACTGGAAGCTCTACCATTCGCGGCGTCCGCGTCCCACCATGATAGTCAATACAAAGAACCCGTAAGTAGATTTGCCGCACCGCAAACGGTTCGTCGCGCTCACTTTATTCAATTACTGCTTATTCACATTTTATACCTAAGTAGCTGTTGCCCCCGAGTTCATTCGCGCAGACTATTTTGTACCAAAATTCAAAAAACTAATAACCATGACCTCGAGTTCGACATCGACATAGACATCTAATATCCAACATCCAACATAATAATAATATTTATTATGAACCATTTATGAAAATTACCAATCACACAAAAAACTACCATTTTCTACCAAAACCTACAACTCAAAAGATAGAAGAAGAAGAAGAAGAAGAAGAAGAAGAAGAAGAAGAAGAAGAAGAAGAAGAAGAAGAAGAAGAAGAAGAAGAAGAAGAAGAAGAAGAAGAAGAAGAAGAAGAAGAAGAAGAAGAAGAAGAAGAAGAAGAAGAAGAAGAAGAAGAAGAAGAAGAAGAAGAAGAAGAAGAAGAAGAAGAAGAAGAAGAAGAAGAAGAAGAAGAAGAAGAAGAAGAAGAAGAAGAAGAAGAAGAAGAAGAAGAAGAAGAAGAAGAAGAAGAAGAAGAAGAAGAAGAAGAAGAAGAAGAAGAAGAAGAAGAAGAAGAAGAAGAAGAAGAAGAAGAAGAAGAAGAAGAAGAAGAAGAAGAAGAAGAAGAAGAAGAAGAAGAAGAAGAAGAAGAAGAAGAAGAAGAAGAAGAAGAAGAAGAAGAAGAAGAAGAAGAAGAAGAAGAAGAAGAAGAAGAAGAAGAAGAAGAAGAAGAAGAAGAAGAAGAAGAAGAAGAAGAAGAAGAAGAAGAAGAAGAAGAAGAAGAAGAAGAAGAAGAAGAAGAAGAAGAAGAAGAAGAAGAAGAAGAAGAAGAAGAAGAAGCGTTTTATGGTGTGTTAATAAACCCACACGAATATGGCCATTCATGCCATGCGCTCATTCCTATTGGCAGAGGCTGGTGATTGACCACTATGACTTTTTCTGTATGTTTTTATGTAGTAGCCCCTACTATATTTAACTAGCTAGGTAGTTAGTTAAAAGGCGTTTTACTTTCCTATTTCATAAACAAGATAAGAATTATTTCTAGTATCCGTCTCACCCTTGATATAGCGCAACCCAATCGATTCCCCAGATTGGCCGTACAAAATGCCTGCGCGCCAATGAGGCGTGAAGATTTTTACGGCCTCACTAATTGACCGCCAACACCGGCAGCTATAAAAGTTATTAATTGGTTTCCCGCTGAACCCGGCCATAGCGCCGGTGAAGTATGGAATCTCCACCTGGGATAGTCAACTACAAACAGTTTGCAAAACTTGCGTTTAGTCTTTGTATTTTTGCGTGAGTAAGCTAGTTTAGAAGCCATTTTTTGTCGCTGGGTGTACTGGTTATCATAGCATTATTTTTTTCCTGTTGTGCCCACTGCTGGGCAAAGGTCTCCCCCGATTCCTTCCACCTTCTTCTATCTGATCCCCAGTTTCTAGAGCGTTTGTTGGCTTTGACAGTAGATTAAAACCATCGTTGTCTCTATCTGACAATAAACAAATGAAAAGGATGGCGATAGAATTAATCTGTAGTCAAAGTTGGCTGACGTTTCAGAAACTGTGGGTTAAGATCGCAGAAAAATATAATGTATAAAAGTCTGTGGAGGATTGGGCGTTTACTTTGGTGACGTGGCTTTATGGGATATGGCATTAAATTTTGCTATGTAACTTGACATTAGTGGGAAGTTACGCGCAAACATTCCCTACTGGTAACAGCACTGTGCCAGCACCGGAAGCTGTAAATACTGGCCGCTACTACTTCCGGCTGATCGACACGCATCGCCCGCCTTTTTTGCCGGATACAGGGTCGGATAAATGTAGGTTCGGGTTAGAAAGGGCGATGAAAATGGAAAATCGAAACCTTTTTATTAGGTACGGCAATCATAAATCTTAATGGACAGTATTTATTGGTCTTCGTTTGTTGAGCTGTTAAGAAGCAGATAGGATAGAACGTGGTTCATTAATGTTGTGCTAAGAATTAGAAGCCATTTAATTCCCTTAGCAGGAAAGGTAAGTCGTTCAAGGTAAGCTTAGAATGCACCATGCTACAATCATCGATAAAAGTAGATTGACATGTTCGTAAAGCTTGTGACAGTACAATGTATCCGGTTACGAGTGTCGAAGCCTTCAATGGGATACGATGTAACCGAGCACATTGTATAGATATCGACCGATGCTATTGATTAATAGAAGTGGAATGACATCAGGCCAAGATGGTAAATAGATCGATGATCGATTCACCATTGATCGAGGGTTAGTTCCCCTCTGCGCTTGTACCGCTTTGCTCTACTAGAAAAATACCTACCTACAAGGGCCGATCTGCACGAATTTATTTGGCTATACGTAAAACTAATAAATATACACTTGGAAAGAAAAGTGTTATTATATTTAAAATTTTATTTTATATTTTTTCTCTAACACTAAAATTTCATCGGTCCATCACCGATTGATGGTTTTATAACTTTACTCTGCAGTACAAAATGACCAATTAACATACTAATCCATCCAAAGACGAGGTAGCTCGCACGCCAAAACACGGTACGCTGCCACGCGTGCTAATGCGAGCAAGCGGAGCGTGCGCTGCTTATCAGCGTGTCTTCGCTCCGGTCCTGGAAATGAGATTTTTGTCTCTCCCCCTATTTAAATGGAAACCCATTTAGCGGAGCTTGTTTAGAGCCATTCAATTTGAATTGGTTGGTGTTCATTTAGTTCGGTGAGTGATGTTAGTCTGATGCAATCTTTAAGAAGGATGGTCTCGAGTGATGTTTGATTGAGTTGACCATAATGGTTAATGGACCATAATTAAGGTGCTCGATTTGAGGTCAAGGTAATATTCAAATGAATACAAAAAGTGTTTAATATAATAGAAAATTATCTAGTACATACATACATACATACAATTCATACTAATATTATTAATTCTAAAGTTACTCTGTTTTTTTATTTGCTTGTCTGTTTGTATGTTACCTTTTCACGGCTAAACGACTGAGTTGATCTCTATGAAATGTTGTATAGAGATAGGTAAGATTTTGTAGAAGAGCTCAGAATACTTTGTATCGTGATATAATGTGGTTCACGTGGACGAAGTCGCGGGCAACAGCTACTATTATATAACAGAGATGAGAGCCTTTGTTTTTAGAGATCACCTTAACGTTGTGTAGTCCGAGTATATGGTTCGTTTGGCACAACAAACATGTTCGTTTCATACCACGCGTAGTTTTCCACTGGGTTGCCATCATTAGCGAACGGGGAACGTTTGTCTTTCCCCTAACAAAATCGAGTTACATTCTTATCCATCTGCCGAAGGAGGGTAATTTATTTAGCTTGTATGTAAGTACAGTCAGCAGCAAATGAGACGTTAAACAATCTAAACGTCAACTAACGAAAAATATGACTTATCACATACATGTAAAATAAATACAAAGATTTGGGTAGAATAACAAATGAAAGCTTTGATTTGTATAGCGACTTTTGTTGCAGGCTGTGGGGATGTTTCTGAGTATGTGGTTTATATACATAGTAGGTATATAATTTATTATCCTTGTTCAATATAATATCTTCATTTGTATGCTGGGTTGGATAAGTATAATTATATAATTGGATTTGGGAGTTCCATATTATATATTTCCACATATATTTTTCATTTATTTCTTTTTTGCTTTCTTACTTAAAATATATAAATATATACATAATTAAGGACAATCTACAGAATAAAGTAGCACATTACGTGGTGATCAATTCAAGCAGAATTTTTACGTACCTTTGGATAGACTATACAAGTAGGATAAATATAAGACGTGAAATTGAATTGGTGACTACGACACTATTGATAAAAGTACAACTAGAAAAAAGGGCCTTATTTAAGTGTGTATGAGGGTGTGTGAGGGTGTGTGAGGGTGTGTGTGTAAGGGTGTGTTTGTGTGTGTGACTGAGGGTGTGTGTGTGATGTAGGGCAGCACGTCGCGTGCTTGACTCTGGCGGGACAAGTGGTCAGTAATGGATATCTATTAGCGACAGGCGCTTTTAGGGTTGTCTCCACTGTAGTTTTTTGTATTTTTTTACAGCCTTTTGTTCTATAACTGGAACTGGACTGTAGCGGGGACGTATTGAAACTTCAAATTGTATGACATAGAACGAATTTGGCACGAATTAAGTATCTAAAATCTGTATAGTACTATTTTTTAATACCCATTAAATTTTTTGATCTAGTGAAAATTTACATTTTACGTTTCTTGCCATATTTTTAGATGCATTTTAGTGTTTAGGATAGGAAAATAATAGCTACGAATATGATGCCCAATATTCATTACTCATGACATTGTGATTTACGAGAAAGTTCCAGTTGACGGATGGTGCCTCGTTTTTTGTTATATATAGAATAAAAAGGTATATTATTTTAGCCATGCCATAGAAAATTGTAAATGGCTCTTTAGACTTATAATTACGAGTTAGTAGTATGTTTGTTGTATGAGATTGTGCTAGCTTCTAGTGTCAGAGTTTGTCAGGCCGCCCTACGACCTCCGACGTGGCTTAACGACTGCCATCAATCGATAACAGTGACACCGAAACGCGGAGCGATGGAAAACCGCACATAACTTACGAAAAGTCATTAGTGGCCGAGGATCGCTCCTACTATCTTTGGATTATAAAGCTCAAAAGTTACCGCTCGGTTACCACCACTCTGAAATTAGTAGTGAAACAAAATATGATTTAAAAAAAAATGTTTTGCGGTTCGACAGCCCTGTGGCTCCATCCATTACAGACATCCCGGCACTCCGCCACACAGCCACTCGCGGAGATCAAAGAAAGCTAAGAGGCAGGTAAATGAGCGCGCAAGGAAATCTTTTATCCTACCACTTTACAGGTAATATTGTTGGCTGGAGCGTGATGAAAAAATAAATGGCTGCGGTTAGGCTGGCTGGGACTTAAGGTTCCTTTTGGACATCGAGTACTATGAAACGAGACGACAGTAATCCTACTAATACTATAAAGGCGAAAATTGGTTCGTATGTTTGTTAATTTTTTACGCGCAAATGGCTGGACCAATTTTGGTGAAATTTGGCGTGGAGGTAACTAGCCCTGGATTATGTATGTATTACAAAGGCTACTTTTTATGCCAAAACAGTGGGTAGGTAACACAGCGCAGCACAGATAGTCCTTAAAAAAAATTGAATTAGACAGTTATTTCTGGCTTTACTTGAAAGCGGAAAACATTATCAGCAAATTGTAAGGCCCACAGATTTGAAAACAGTGGAATGCTTTTAGCCAAACGTGTTTAAGATATATATCCCTAATCACCAGCGCTTCGAGTAATTGATGCTTTAAAATATCTAAAAGGATCAAGCAAGCAGCTATTCTAACTTAGTTCGAAGTTTCAATGCACTTACATGTAAAGAGGTAATAGGACTTCGTTTACACTACATCACCGAGATGATAGCGAAATAGAATTAAAAATTGGCAGTGTCATTATAAAAATTAAACTACTTTCGTCTGCCTCGATTAATGGCGTTCCACAATAATTTGAATAAACTTAATACCTAGTAGATTAACGGTCGAAATTAATAATCAATCCAATCCAAATGTTGCTATCTGGGATTGATATCACAATCCATTTTTATGGTAAAACGTGCCAATAACCGATCCGTGGATTGGTTTATGAAGGCACGCAGGTTGGAGATCGATCGAACGATAGGCAGCAATCCAAGATCGATTTTAATCTTGGATAGAAGATACAATATTAATTTCGGGCGTTAGATAACTTATTTAATTAATTTGACAATTTGACTAGGACGCTACTTTTCCTTGATGGTAGGGTACTACTATACCTAGTGCTCGTCTGACTAGCTACCGGCTACCGCCTTCAAATAAGAAATATGTGACGTCATAACGTGTTGTAAACACACACTTTTAATGCACGCTATTGTGACAGTTTATAACGTGCACCTAACGCGGCTCGAACGTTATTTTGACACACGATTCCACGACGATATCGTAACGCGACATGTTACGTGTTCTAAAAGTCATAGCGAATAAGTGCCCTGTACTTTTTTACTGTGCAGTGTTCGTCCTAAAAAGAGTAAGAACCAATCGATAAGATGTGGCATCGTTCCCTGCGATAAGTAACCAGTCACCGACGTTGCTATCGGCGTGTCGTCGGTCTGTCGCCGCGGTGCCAATAAAACGGAATGTGAACGTTTCGGACCCCCGCCCGACGACCGTGTTTATCTTTGGACGTCCGTTGCTTTTTATGGGTTAAGTGTCTTGGAGTATCGACGGATGGAGGATCGATCGTTTGTGAACTGTCATCAATATACTTTTCAAGAGCTCAGTGATAGCTTCTTGAAAATCTTGCGAAAAATATTTTTTTTTGTTATTGAATCATTGGATGAGAAAAGTTACTTGCCATTCGTATGTTTGGATGCAGAGCCGAAGCGTAGATTAGTACCTTATACGTACTGTACCCAGTCGCAGTCAGGATGTATTAAACATAGCATCCGTATAATGATGAACTCGTTCATACCTATATCATGTTCCTTCCAAAAGCAGTAAAAAGGTGATCATCCTCCAAATCAGATGAATGGTCGATTTATTATACACTAAGCTGTTGCCCGCGACTTCGTCCGTGGCAATTACATCACAGAATACTCTTGACTCAGACTCATGGATACGGTTTCCTTCAACTGTAAAATTTTACAACTCAGGGGTGTCAAATGATTGCAAGTCAACACCAAAACAAAAAGAAGCAATAACAACCCTTTCAATTCCGCGGCCTGGCTAGTCCGGTCGGGTTACGTAGGGTTCCGAGCAAATCGTCTCCGTAACCCTTTGCCAGTGTTTATTGGGATAGCGGCTATTCGACACCGTGCCAACCCTATACAGATGGAATGGATGTGATTGAAAAGATAGGGCTGTGCAAGAACTTTGTCTACTAAAACCTTTGAGTATCAAATTACTGTTCCCTCAGAAGCGAGGTCTTAGTGAAAACAAGAAAGCCGAAGATAGACAGCATTTGAGATTTCTGTCTAAATCTAAACAGTCACTTATTAAAATAACAGAGAAATCAAATACGTGCGAAGGCAATATTGCAGTTATCTTCTTCCAATTTTGACAATATACAGGCCTCGTTGGCACCAGAACGCTGAAAACTGTCTAATGCTTTCTGTGAAAAGACAGGCCATGAAATTTTGAAAGAAAAATACCTTTTTTTGTTGTAATGTGATTTACAAAGACTTTAGTAGTGTTCTTAGTAGGTACTATTACTGACAGTCGCAGAATGGTTGTCGCAATGCAGTGCCATGCAAGACTTTGCAATGCCACGCTCTAACTGCAACTAATTATTATAGGCAGGCCCACTTTCCATCAGTTGAACGACTTTGTTACCAACTGCCAAACAAAAGGATAAATAAAAACATAACCGAGCCAAACGACTTAATATTTGGTTGATAAATTTTTCATCACCTAACACAATAAGATCTCGGGCAGCTTAACGACCCGTAGACTGCAATTTACAGATTGGATTTTTACGAGTTCTCCCGACACTCAGATAAAGTGATAAACAAATGTTAGAAAGGATAAAGCGGGATGTAACCGGAGTAAAAGTATGAATTTATTAGTGGATGAGTGTGGAGTGGTTTTAAGTAAGCAAAGTGGTCATGATTACATAAAACCTCTTGGTGGTTGTATGTTTTAAAGTAGCAATGCTGCAGGCAAACTTTTTAAGGAGAGAACTATCATGTTAATGGGTCTAATTCATGCACAAACTAATATCAGAACCAATCCTACTAATAT
The DNA here is from genome assembly GCA_905147375.1 of Hylaea fasciaria. Lineage (NCBI taxonomy): Eukaryota > Metazoa > Arthropoda > Insecta > Lepidoptera > Geometridae > Hylaea > Hylaea fasciaria. The sequence goes on along the minus strand of LR990211.1, from coordinate 6,404,284 downwards.
TATTTATAGCACCGTGCGACCTAAACCCGCACTTAGGGCACGCTTTGCGCTGTTCAAAGTAGCACATTTTTAAACGGCCTGATGTTCACTAACTTCACACCGTTGAAGAATATAGCCATCGTTGCAAGCGTAGTACTGAACCAAAGCTAATCAGTCATACATTTTTACACAACTCACAAGCTCATAGTAAGCAAGAGAAGATACGTATAACCTGTAACGTGTGGGACCGAAACGCCAATGTCTTTGGTGCCATATTTCTGCATGTTTTCATTTTGGTCTTCGTCGGACAATAGTGAAAACGCTATACCTAAGTTAGCGATATTAACGATACACTGTACATTTTATTCAATTTCTAATACGATTATATAATTATTGAAACATAAGAATACTTACTTGATTTAGAAATGTTGCGTTTTATGTTGTTTACATAAAATGTAACCGACACATAAACTATTTTCACTGAATACACACACTTTCAATTATTATACACCATATTATATAATATAGTCTCATAGTGAATACATTTATGCACAAACCAGATCAATCACAGATTCCTATATTAAGTAGGTATTCACATTACGATAAAGATTCGGTTACAAAATGAAGCCATACACTACTGATATTTTTTCACTGTTTTTTAGTTGAAACCTGTTTGACTATTATTTAAACTGAACAATATTAAATCTGAAACAATATCACATTAAGCAATCCACGAACAATAAATATGCATCCAAAAATGCTAATAACCTAAAAAACAAATCTAGAAGTGATACGGGTAGGTGTAAATTGTGTTTTTCCGTTCTCTACTGGTGGAATGCCAACCTACCCGCATTAAAATTGTGTGTTTATTACTAAGAGTCAAATGAACATCATTTCATTGCATTAATTAGAAGATTATTTTTAAATAAATTAAATGGATGGCGGGTTTATGTCGCACGTGCTATAAAATAGTATACGATACTCGCTGCACAAGTAAGTATATTAAATACACGGCGGTTAGCACCCTCGCTTCGCTCGGGCGCTAACTTCACGCCGCCGTGTATTAATATACAACTTAGACAGCTTGTATCGTAATGTACTATAACGCGAAAGTTTGTAAGTATGGATGGATGGATGGATGTTTGTTACTCTTTCACGTAAAAACTACTGAATGGATTTTAATTAAACTTTAAAATAATATACTCGTAACTTATACATCAGAATAACACATAGGCTACTATTTATAAAGATGTTATGTGAATTGTCCAAAATTTACGCCTACGCTACGCCATGCTAATATAAGCTACTCGAATGACTAATCCTGCGCAGACGAAGTCGCGGGCACCAGCTAGTATCAGAATATACTTATATAACGGACGTTTTCTAAATCATTTTGACATACGTCGACGTTACCATCTAATTAGACCCGTTTAAATTCTAGTTAACATGTATTCAGTTCGCGTAAGTTTAAGAACTTCTAAGAGAACTATCCCTCTACAATTCTTGGAAATAGAATCTTATCTGCTCCACGCAGTGTAGGCTCATTTCCACAAAAAGCCTATTTTTCCAACGTTCGCCAATCAAGCCATCAGTCACACAAGCGATGTCTAAGTACAGAATTAATTCCATTCCGACTCTCAACCGTGAATGCGGGGTAATTCAACAATTCCGTATTTTTCTGCGCCATTCTGAATGGCAATGCGAATGACTGCGCCATGCGTGATGTGACCATACGTTCAGTTAAGAACGGGACATTCAAAAAACTTTTTATCGATGGTAAAATGCAAATATTTTATTAGGACTTAATAAATCGTGGTTTATCTTTACGTTAGTTCTGAGTTATCGTGTATTTCTGAGGCAATGATATAACGTTTCATATGAAATAACATATTTAGTAAAAAAAACAGATGCAAACCATTCATGTTGGGAATAAGTATATTTACCTTTTATATAATATAAGGCTGTAATCTCTGATATCGTCACGCCGTAACCCGCTGTGCGCCGCCGCGCCGCATCCCGATGTTAACTATAAAAATGTACTGCTGTGGTCTCTTTCACACGCTGATTTCGGATTGTGTTTCTGTAGCACATCGTGACGCGGCATACGACGTGACGTTGTAAGCGGTCGAAGGCGTTTATAGGAGACCACGGTCTATGAGCAGAGTACCTATAGTAGTAAAAAACTGTCCAACAATCCCGCTAAAATCTGGTTACCTCTTAGCCCTAGCCAATTTAATAATGCCAGCTTGTAAGCCATTTTACACCCGCCGCCGGCGGCGTATAGAGATTTTTCTCCTAATAACATTATGTTAAAGCCAAGGCAGTGGGAAAAGACGGTTGAATACAGGGAATGTGGACTTTATTGCATTTTTTTCGATGTTTAAGGTGTTTTGTCAAATTAATCTGATTGTGTCTCTATAGTACGTAAAGTAGGTATATGTAGCCTCCGCACATTCTCAGGTTTTAACAATTAATGAGCATCACGTATTGTATACCTACTGGATAATTTTCACTTAATCACCTGATTAAGCTTATAAGAAAAATAAGTATGCATCAGCCACTTTATGTACACATATACTTTTGTCTTCTACAGTTTTATAATTGTTAATATTAAATGGAATATTATATGGAAATAAAATAATATCTAACTTATCTTCCATACATCTTGATATGATAAATAATATCTAACTTAGATATTATTTTATGTTTTTACGATGCTGTTTCTTCCAAAAGTTAATCTTTGAACATAAATATCATCGAAAGAACAAAACATCGGAATATTATGTTTTAGTGGGTTGGCTTGCATCATACAGCGATGCATACATATGTACCTAATCTAGAACACGTTGCTCCAGGTTTCGCTAATTTCCCACGAGTTTGCAACGAGGAAATTCAGGTCAGTTTTTTTCTTGAAAACGTATAAAATTTTTCTATAGTAAATAATAATATTTAAATGTTAAACTCTCAGCAAAAAATTCCGAAATAATTTACAGCTTAATTGTAATCGTGTTTGACACATTTAAAGATAGTTTGAATTTGAACAAACACACCATTTAAAATTTTTAGATGCGTATACCTATTCTGTTCTATTCTGTTATTTTCAATATTCGACCAGTTATCGAAATAATATACTAGATAGTGAACACATCTATTTCACAACAAAATATTGCAATTTACAATATCCAAACAGAACAGAGAGAGGTAAAATCTATTTCCTGGCAACTCGGAGCGATGTTCGACATTTTAATATCGCAGCGTTGGGCTAGATGTTAAATACAGAGCATAGATTATCGAGCTATACCGCGGCGTCGCCCGCTGCAGATTAAACAAATATTACCCGGCAATGGCGATGCGATAGGAAAACTGTAGAGCTGATATAGCTGACTTTTTGATTGTGGCTTCTGTAGCTTATCATAATTCTGCCAGATTCATAAGAGCTCTATTCCTAGTGAAATTACTGGAAGTCTCGGCGCAATTGCTTTGGCCTTGGCGAGCAAGGTCTCGATCACAGGCGTAAAGGCCTGGCGACCGCTCAGACCTACCGCTGATTTTGGGGTAATACTTATACCCCCGGTTTCTAGAACGTTTGTTGGCGTTGACAGTAGATTAAAACTATCGTTGCCTCTATCTGACTATAAACAAATGACAAGGATGGCAATAGAATTAATCTGTTGTCAACGTTGACTGACGTTTCAGAAAGTGGGGGTTAGCCCATGTCATAGCAGACTCGTAGCTATCTCATAGCATGACGTAGCTGAGTTGTAGCATGACGTAGCAGAGTTGTAGCATAACGTAGCAGAGTTGTAGCATGATGTAGCAGAGTTGTAGCATAACGTTGCAGAGTTGTAGCATGATGTAGCAGAGTTGTAGCATGATGTAGCAGAGTTGTAGCATGACGTAGCAGAGTTGTAGCATAACGTAGCAGAGTTGTAGCATGATGTAGCAGAGTTGTAGCATGATGTAGCAGAGTTGTAGCATGACGTAGCAGAGTTATAGTATGCTGTAGCAGAGTCATAGCATGATGTAGTGAATGTAGTGAATGCTAGCGCGACCTTATGTGTTACCCCCCCTCGGCGTAGGACTGCTCACTGTTTTTTAAAGTAACTTTTGAATATAATGCCCAGGTGATTTCGCAGTTTCCCGACAAAATTACCTTCATATTTATCTCAGTTAATTAGAATAACAAAATGGCGTAACGAAGTAAAAAATGTGTTATAAAAAAAACGACAAAAAATGTTTCTTAAAACATATAATTCCCCTCCACACGTTTCGTCGCTCTAAGAGCCAACAGCTTTCGGCGTATTACCCAGCAATATCAATACTGGAGTCGAACCTGAGAAATGAGCGTCTAACCCTCCCCTCGCCCCACTTCCACCCCCCTCCCCCCGGTGCAATATTATTGTAAAGTTACTGGCAATAGACAGCTATCAGACGGCTGGTACCAGAGTCGCCGGTCAATTATTGCTTTTAGGCACTATTGAACGTTAGTTGTATGAATGGATTTTGTTACTACCATTCTAGTTTTAGCGTGTATAGTACACACTTTGTTCACCTCGTCACCTACGAACACTCTATGCTGAAATGAACATTCAAAATAAATTCAATAACAGATCCCTTAGCATTATTGTCATGTCACTAATTAAATTTTAGATAGTTAGTGCGTGTCCAATTTTCAATAATCACTGCCGTTGGGAAATCGGATGCCAAATTAATAAAGGTGAACTGGGAGGTGGAATAACGAAGTTTGTTTACGTATTGTTAGAGGAGAGCCTGTATACGAGTATGGTTGCGTTGGTGCTAAGGTGGCTCTGATAAAACCTACAGGGCTATTTAACCGACTTAATTGTCATGAGTCTAAAAATTACAACGAAAGAAACACGCATATCTATCATATTATTCACTAGATAAAAAAACAAATATCAATATATATAATTTTGATATACCTCGACGTTTGCTTATCTCGGTATTTGTTTGTGCGCGAATTAGACCCGTTTTTAGCTAGTTACTATGTTTTCTGTTCGCGAAAGTTTAAGAACTTCTACGCATATCTATGGTTTGAATTGTGAGTTCATACATGAATCCCATAAAGACACAATCGTGTGTCGCATAGGCATAGGAGAAATAGTTCGTCACACAGTCATCATTTTGTACTATCGTTCATCACACATTTGTAAACTTTCATCACAGATTACTAAACAGTTACAAATAATTGCGACTCGTCAGAAATACCAGTTTATATATTGTTGTTTTTGTACTATAAATGCATTAATCATGCGAATTGAAAACTAAAAACCAAAAGACGTCCAATTTATACCGTTCAAGACGCAAACGCACATGTCTCTCAAACTAAGTACCCCAACGTCTAAACGACGTTAGATAACTTAATTCACTTTGGGGTACCCTTCGACCCCTGCCACGTGAGCCGGGGCACAAATGTGTTGCTTACAAACTTGGAGAAAGGTGTCGATAGCCTAATCCAGTTACCTATTGTTGACTCCTTTGGAAATGCTAAGGAGCTCTTTGTCGACGTGAGGTAACTTTTTAGGAGGTGCCTAAGGTAATAGTTTAGTATATTATTTAAGTAAGTTACCACCTACCTATATTTACGAATTTTTTTATTGTAAAAAGCTACAACCACATCGGACCAGGTGAAATAGTGGTCAAATCCTAGCATATGAAGTTTATAAAAGAAGGCAATAAAGGCAAACTTTAACAAGGCAAACAATGAAGTCGCGTAAATAGAGAGAAGAAAATGTTAAATATAATTAATTTAATTTATGAGTACATGGTCGCAGTTTCTTTATGAAGTTTTACTTTCTTGTCTGAATCTCGCACAGAAACAAGAAACTTCATTAACTCCAGTGTTAACTCTAGTGCTACCAGATTAAGTCCTCGTTTTGTTTAGTTATATCTGGCTTTGATTATAATATTAACACAATAATTGGAGTGTGTATGGATAGCGCGATCCGATGACGGAAATATTTGAAATATTCTAAATGAAAATCCATCGCTATGTCAGCGAACTATATGTACGTATTATTTCAACCTGCCAATAAATATAAAAAAATCTTCTCTTACAAGCCTACTCACTAAATTGCATTTACTACTCATGATAAAATACATTGTTCCGACAAATAAAGACATGAGTAGTGATGTTCTATGCCAATGTGAGAAACATCGACATCGACAAAAATACGGTTACTATCGCTTTCGATATTCAGATAGTTAGTTATACCAAGTTTTCTTATGTCGCACGTCTTTACAATTCAGATAAACTGTAAATCATCAGCTTCATTCATTAACTAAAAATACATATTCTGAGTGCTATATTTCATTTCGCCTTACAAATAAAGATTACACCTTATAAATATTAATTGCAGGGCTAAAACACCAATTATGGTACAGAAAGATTACCTGTCCCATTCTTTTGGCCAGTCTTATCAACTTATAAATAGATTTATAAGTTACACTATTTAACAGAGCATCAACAGATTGAAAAATCTGTAATATGTCGTCTTCCCGTTATGCAATGTCGATAAAAATATCGATAAAAAGAACTGTACCCCCTCTAGTCACGAGTAACCTGGCCCGAGGCGGTTTGTCTCAGCAAATATTTGATTACTACCCTTGTTTGGTCTGCCCACATTAGATCTACGGCTAAATTATATAAGCTAATAGCTTGTTGTCTGCTCTTATTTGTTTTCATAAAAACATGCTTTAGAAGAAATAGAGATAAAAAAATTGCTTCGGATTTTAACAATCGTTTACTTGCTTGAGCTTCGCATCGTTGCAATTTCAATTATTGTTCGAGATTTTCTTTCAAAATACATGTTTACTGTAATTTAATATGTAACTTTTCATGTAACATACTTAAATTTTATTGATTAACCAGTCAGATTATTTTGCCTTCAGGTATTTATATAGTTAAATTGTAACTTTGTATAGGTATTTAGTTGATAACAATGGAACATTTTAATGTTCCAATGTTATCAGAATTCTATGAAATGTTCGAAGAGTTGTGCTGTTTGTGATATAAATGTTACATATAAAACCGTTTCAATAACGCAACCTATCTCTGAAACTCGGTATTGGCAAACATATAATTCCCTTATCCAGGGTTGCCAAACCTTCTTTCTATTAGGAACTAGTTGGTGCCCGCGACTTTGTCTGCGCAGGATTAGTATTTAGAGCAGCTTATAATTATTAGCGTGACGTAGAAAAGAACTAACGTTATGACACGTTTTCACGCATTATTATGGTTCACTATTTTGGCTATAATGGCTTACACATAAGATATAGATATATACTGTGGAGGGCTTTTTTGTAGAACTATTTAAGATACACATTTCCATCATACATTACATAATTATGTATTGTATAGCTCTACCGGTTTTGGCAGCGCACGCCTGAATAGCGCGCAGATGGTAGATTTTTTCCTACTTACTTGACACTTATCGTTATATTTTAGACAATTCACATAATAGCTGTATAAATTGTAGCCTATGTGTTATTCTGATGTATAAGCTATATTATTGTAAAGTTTCATTAAAATCCATTCAGTAGTTTTTACGTGAAAGAGTAACAAACATCCATCCATCCATCCATCCATCCATCCATCCATCCATCCATACTTACAAACTTTCGCGTTTATAATATTAGTAAGATATTTTAATTTGGTTATCTGTATGTAGGTAGGGAATGGGCATCCAGTCTAGTTATATGACCATCAATGGTTATCTGAGGTTATAGAATAACTTTATCAGAAATCATCATTATATATTAAGCCCACACAATAAAACACAGTAAATTCGCAACTGATTTATATTTCAACGTAGTCCATATTTTCATCAACAATTTTTTTGACGTATATTTTTTCTAACTCAAAATATATGGTGTGGCAACCCTACGCTCCACGGTAGCCAAGCCAATATCTTAAGAGTGCAGTTCTCGAGACTACGATATGCCGTTACAAACTGCCTTTGTGAGTGCTTAGAAGGGATTTTGAGCTTAACTGATTCTTAGAAAATATAATAAGGTTATGGGGGTTTTTAAACTATATAGGCTAGCATTTGCTATCTCACCTGGTCTTAGTGACGATGTCCAGCTTTTTAATCTTTGTCTTCTTAGTCGGGCACTCTTGGCAGAGTGGTCGTGGTTGGTAAGATGGTCGCGGTGGATCTCCAACACCGTCAGTCTCCCCGGCGACGGCGATTACTGATCTTGCAATGCCTCTCCATTTTAATCTTTCGTACTACAAGACCACGCTGTCATGGACGTCTTAGTTGCAATCTTCATCAGATCCTCCAGCGTGTAGGAGATCTGCCTCTACTTCTCTTTCCTGCTACCTGACCTTGGTCTACTTGTCTTGCAGGTGATACCGCAGGCACAGCTAGTATAAATTATTGTCCGATTGTATAATTAATGCCCAATAAACGTTAGTACGATAGAACGGGTTAATGTACTCGTAATTTCGTCATAGTGTAATTTGGTCACAAAAACTAGTGTAATTTGGTCACAAAAACTAGTGTAAATCGGTCACATCTGCGTTTTGTTTTTTATGGTGGATTGAGTGCAATTTGATCACACGTCAATTAGTTTTCAACTTTCGAGTGCATTTTGGTCACACCTATAATTTTGCATGTCAAAAAGGTACAGCGTCATAATATGCCTGTGCGACGCCTGATTCTACCAGTTCCAAAGACAGATACAACGCAGAAACAAGCAAAACTAGGGATCTATTCCAATGGAAACATATTCAAAGCTTCATAGGTCACGTGCCGTGCACGTAATGCTGGTGTAATACAATACGGAGAGCACTAAACTGGTATAAGTATTGCAACTCGGACCCGCGTTTGGGGCTCGCGGCGCGCATACTGATGCATCCCAGGAGTTCGAAGAAGCTTGGCGGAGTAGGATATTTGGAGTCCGGTAGGTAATTTGTATATCTATATTATACTTTTCAAGTTGGCTAATAAGGGCTGGACTGATTTATATGATCTTTGCTTTGTTGGATTCATCTCCGCTCCGAATAGCAGAATAAGTAATATAACATGGAGGAAAATCACGAAAAGAGAATGCTAATTAACTTTTTCATACATTTTGTATGGAACGGCTTAACAAAACAACGTATGTCGCTGTAAATAGTGTTATGTTATGAAGCTTAGCAACCGAAGGAATTTTTACATCGTAACTATAGAAATATAAGTCGTTCTTAATTTGTACGGAATCAACACCGTCACCACGTCTCGCACAGTTGTGAAAAATGATGAATGAAGTCGCTCACAGTACTAAAAGGAGAGCTCACAACTGTCTACTTTTCAAAATGGCAGAGATGGTGGTTGTGCCGATTCACTGGTGGTTTATCCTGGCACATAAATTAACAATTTTGGATTTGTTTCCATAATTATGTAGTTTGAAATATAAAAGTGCCACGCACATAGTAAGTCGCCATCTTGTTGGCTTCCTTATCGAGAAAGAGTGAATAAGTGAACTTATGCACAGATAATTATTAATGATGAATGATGCTTGGCTTAGAGAATGAACGAATGAATGAATGAATAGGCTATGTGAGATTCGAACAGTGGTGAAGTATAAATACCACATCCAATATTTTCACTTCTTCCCACGCTTCGTACTAACTTGGCTACTTTATTTCGCGCGAGGTGAGGCTCGTTGAAAGTGAGATAGTTCACTCCACTGTGTCACAGTAAAATAAAGAAAGTAACTACAGACGGAATTTCCAACCCTCACAAAAACCGTTCCCTGCCGTTTAGATGACGACGTCGACGCGACGGCGACGCACAGGACGATTTATGTATCTTTCATGCAATCGGTTGCTATTAGAAACTCATTAAACAATTATTTATTTGTAGAATTTATACACTACTTTTTCTTTTCTCTACTACTCTTTAGTTCTATAGAAACATTTCATATTTTATATAGAGATTACATCATTAGTATGCAATTTTTGTAATGTATTGATTTGTCTTTGCTATCTTCCTCTCGAACTTAACTTTCTGCCGATCCTAAACTATGACTGACTCCCGGCTTCGCTTCCCCACTCGGCATCCCCCGCACGTGCGCGCGGACTTTTTAACCGAACTTTTGTATAGTTTCTCCAGTGATTATGTAGGTGTCGATAAAGTTTTACAGCGCTCTTCTTAAGGTATAGAAGGTTATGGACGCATGTGACGTACTTTATAGCGTTCTGATGGCTGCGACTGAAAATTATTTTATTCTTCTGTATTAAGTTATTTGAGTTGAATCATGCTAGCCGGGATGATCCCCAACTCGAGATTGTAGTGGAGATTGGTTGTATATTATGTTTTGCATGCTCTTTTGTATTCATTTGAATACCTGCGTATATCTGTGTGTAATTATATAATATAATAGAATATTTTCAGTGCATTGAATCTCTCCAGGGCCTTGCTATGGGGAAATTATTGCAAAAATATGTGTGCGGCTTTATTTTAAAATTCTGTTTGTTTGAGATGAGGGTGAGAGTAAGCAATAAATTTCAAATAAAATGTTAAAGTAAACCTAATATTTTGCATTTTTTACAAAATAATGTGAAAACTACTTACATAGCTCTGTGTACAAGATTTCGGACGTTTGGGTATCCGCTGTTATATTCACTTCCTTCATCACAACATCATACAGATTTAATTCTCTCACATACCATCCGAGTCGCAATCTCTATGATTGGATATTTATGAGTCCGTGTGTGTACACTTCATAAATAAATCTATACGGAACCGGACCGTCTTATTGCCAATACACTCTGCGCTGCGAGCACAGTATAGAAACTTGGCCAGTAGTGAAGCTTCAGAGATTCCGAACTTTTTCAGAATTACCTCCCAAAATTTCAAAACACAGACACTGTAGAAACTATGAAGCTTATTTAAAAGGGCATAAAGTAATATGGAAATAGCTTGTATTTTTAACAAGATAACACATTTAAGTCACCCGAGAAGTCATACATATTTAAATTTCTTTACTAATACAGATTAAATAAACGTATTTTTATAAATGAAAAGTTTCTGTGACTTAGATTTGTTGTCCAAAATGTTATCCTTACATTTCTTTGAAGTTTGAGTACTGTTTTAACTCTGCAACTGCAATGAATATGCCCTGTTTTTGGACAATAAAGTAAGTGAGCATTCGGTAAGATATAAATAATTTATGGGGGCATTATCCATGGTTGTAAACCAGTGTTGTACGGTCACTGCAGTACTAAGACATGTAATGGGGGCTGTAATATAAGTGAGCTCACTTTACCACAATTAGACCGAGATAGGAAGATGTTACTACTACAATGCAATACAACAATACATTAATTCTTTATTGACACCGTAATAAAAAGTAACAATACAGGAAATAATCACTAAAAATATGATGTACAATGGACGGCCTAATCATATGCTAAGAAAAGACTTGATGCAACTAACAGTTATTATACAAGAGTTATAGAGAGGCTTATTCTAATTCCATCTTCTTCCATACAATGCGTTTTCACACTAGTTGTTGTACTGCGTTTATATTAATTATTTTTAAGAGAACATGTATGTGATGAAAGTGGACAATGGACATAAAGAAACTTTTCAAGAAACTAAATAATTAGATGAAGGAAATACGAAAGCTTGCGTACGAATTGCCCCACACTCGCTCGGACCCGAACGCCCAAGGAAAACACAAAAAGGCTAAGAAATATGAAATCCCCAGTAGATACCCGTCCCCATACAGTAATAAAAGCCAGTGGATATTAAGATTCAGGGAGTACCTCGCCTGAGGGCCTGATCTATTGGCTCCCTTCTCATATTATGTGGTGACTTATGTGCCTGCAAATAATGAAGGATCGAGGACGCACTTGGTTAAACGAGGAGACTTGTATCCATAGAACTTGTTTTTTGTTTTCCATGTTGCTTATGCTAAGACTTACCAGGTTAGGTTAGGTTATGTAAATCACTAAGCCCTATTCCTCTTACCAACGTCTTTCAATAGTAATTTAAGCGAAATCGGTATCACTATTTAATATTTTTTATAAACGTGGTGGATGTAATAAGGTTCAGTTTGTCCTTCACTTTCTTGGGAATATTAAATGAAAATGCGTGTGTGCCGTTGCAAGTGTATTAAGCGACTGGTTATGATAGAATGCTAGGCCTATGTTTACAAATGGTTAGGTAGATATAACAGCTAAAAGGAATCTAGTGCGCTCGTAGAAAAAGGTACATATTAACAACACCATACCGCCCACCAAAAGGACTGTAGGTCTCTTTTATGCATAACTAAATGATCACTATACATTCCAAAGCAAAAAACTACAAAACAAGTAACAGTTCATAACAATAAACTAACTATTTGTGGGTACGTACAAAATTCTATTCATCACGAGTAGAATAACTATAATGTATTGGCTAACAGTAGGTACACAATGTTTGCACTAAAATTAATCAACCTTAATAAATAAAAGTTAGATATTCTTATATCGTATTACTATGCTACGAATAGTTATGACGTATCAATAGGTAATGGACACAATTTAGTAACAGTTCTCTTTATCACTGATCCACTACTTTTCACACTATACACCCTCGTCAAGCCATCGGCACCAGGATGTTTATCTAGAATGCGCCCTAATGACCACTTTCCAGGAGGCAGATTGTCAGTTTTAATCAAGACTATATCTCCGATTTGAAACTCCGCTTTCTTAAGCCATTTAGGACGCTGTTGGAGTCGTGACAGATATTCGTCTTGCCATCGCCGCCAAAAGTCATTCAAAAGTTTCTGTGTGTGTTGCCAGCGAGACAAGTTCGACATTTTTATGTCTTTCATATCAGGTGATGGAACAATGATCGGTGCTTCTCCTATTAAGAAGTGTCCCGGTGTAAGCGGGTCTATGTTTTCAGGATCAGTGTCGTCAAGGGGCGATAACGGGCGAGTATTCAAGCAGGCTTCTACTTGACAAAGTATTGTCGTCATCTCCTCAAAGGTGAGATGACCTGTTAGAATTCTTCTAAGGTGATATTTTATAGATTTGACGCCTGTCTCCCATAATCCACCAAAAGAGGGACTGTATGCAGGGATAAAATGCCATTGAGTACCATCTGTGGCTAGTGTTTCTGCTATTTCTCCAGTGAATTTTAAACTTGCATGGGTCCAGGCCTCATGAAGTTCTCTGTTTGCAGCCACAAAATTGCGTCCTTGGTCGCTCCAAAGATGATTGCATTTTCCTCGTCTAGAGACAAATCGTCGGAAGGCACCTATAAACGCCTCCGACGTGAGATCACCAACCAGTTCAATGTGTATCGCTTTGGTGGACATGCAGACAAAAATAGCCACATAAGCCTTTACAGTCTTGTTGCCTCGGCCTTTGGACATCAAAATTTGGAATGGGCAGGCAAAATCTACACCGCTGTTCAAAAATGGACGTGCTGGAGTTACTCTCTGTTCTGGTAAGTCACCCATCATTTGAACCTGGGCAGTAGCGTTAAATCTTGCGCAAATAAGACATTTGTGGATATGCTTCTTCACTATGGATTTTGCTTTCACAATCCAATATTTCGAGCGCAGATAGGATAGCATGAGCTGTAATCCTCCGTGAAGAGTCCTTTTATGTGCATCAGCAACAATCAAAGGAGTCAACTTGTTCTTATTACCCAGTATAATAGGATATTTCTTATTTTCAGGTAAGGTTGTATGTCTCAGGCGACCGTTCACTCTAAGAAGTTGTTTCTCATCAAGGTAAGGGGTGAGGAATCGCAACGAGCTCTTCTTTTTTAATCGTTGATTTAGTTTCAATCTTTCAATTTCTTCCCTGTATTCCTCTTCTTGTACCCTTTTAATACAAATAACCAATGCATCTTCCAATTCTTCTGTTGTTATGTCATCATCTGTACTTAAGGTTTTCTTGTAATTTAAGAACCTTCTACAGTAAGTAATAGTCTTAAGTAATTCAGATAGGTTCTCAAAATTTTCAAATTCTTTTGTTATAGATTGATCTTCTTCTGTGTTCAGGTAAGTATTTATTTTTACAGTTTTCATTTCGATATCTGTCTCTACTACTTCTTGTCTGTTGATATTTATGTCCCTTTCAGATAGCCAACTTGGACCTCTCCACCACAAATCACATTTTTTCAGTTCCGACAAAAGAATTCCTCTTGAGGCCACGTCAGCTGGATTCTTACTAGATTCTACGTGGTACCAGTGTTTATTATTCAGGTTGTCGACAATTTCAACTACGCGATTGGCAACAAAGGGCTTCCACCTATTAGGCTCGCCACACAACCATGCGATGACGATAGAAGAATCTGTCCATGCGTACATGTCGGAAGTTGGTATTCTCATTGCCTGGCCAATCTGTTTCATTAATTTTGAAAGAAGTAAAGCACCACACAGCTCTAAGCGTGGCAATGAAATAGTTTTTAATGGAGCTACTCTTGTTTTAGCAGCGATCAGGTGTGTTTCAATAGTTTGATCTAGAGTTTCAGTTCTCAAATATACTGCAGCTGCGTAAGCACGAATTGACGCATCACTGAACCCGTGTATCTGTATTTTTGTTATGTTAGCTTCAGTTGTACCAAGCCATCTGTCTATTTGTATGTCATTCACGTTTGCAAAGTCTGTTTTGATTTGTTTCCATTCTTCTTGCAAATTATCACTAACGTTTTCATCCCAAGTAACCCTTTCAAGCCATAGTTTTTGTATCAACATCTTTGCCATGACTGTGCTTGGCGCAATCCAGCCAAGTGGATCGAAGAGTTTTTGAATGTCGGACAATATACTCCGTTTTGTTAAGGTGTTATCCATTGTCGGTAACCTCAGATTGTATTGAAACGTGTCAGCACTTAGGTTCCACACAATACCCAATGCCTTGATTGTGCCATCAAGATTCAAGTTTACATGGGCGTTGGCCGATCTCTTCTCTTCTTCAATGGATTTCAAAAATTCTATGTTGTTCGACGACCACTTGGTAAGTTTAAAACCTCCCTTTTGTAATATGTGTGTCACATCCTGTGCCAACGATATAGCTTCATGTATTTCATCGGCTCCGTCAAGCCAGTCATCCATATAAAAGTTATTTTTAATGCTTTGAACAGCCAACGGTTTGCCAGTTCCCTCGTCATCAGCGACTTGATGGAGTGTTTTCACTGCTAGATATGGTGCTGGAGCAGTACCGAAGGTAACTCTGCGTAGACGGTATTCTTGTAGATCGTCAGACTCGTCTTCTCTCCAAATGATGCGCTGAAAATCTGCATCTGCCCTTGCTACCAGTATCTGGCGATACATTTGCTGTATATCGGCCATGAAGCATACACGTTTCATGCGCCATCTCATTAAAAGCGTCCGCAAGTCTTCCTGTAGTTGCGGACCTACGAGCAGTTCCTGGTTCAACGAAACCATATTTTTGCCTTCAGCAGATGCATCGAAGACCACACGTGTTTTCGAACTCTCTTTATCATTGCGAACTACAGCGTGGTGTGGTAAGTATACTGATCTCTTTGTACTCTTTTCTCTTTCAGGTATCTTTTCCATGTGCCCTTGTTCTATGTAATCGTTAATAACCTTTGTGTATTCTCTTTTCAGATCTGGTGACCTTTTGAGCTTACGTTCAAGTTGCAAGAATCTCTGGGTAGCTATCTCCTTTGTACTACCGTCAGGTGTTTGTGGACTGTCTGTTTTAAATGGTAATTTTATTATATATCTTCCTTCTTCATTTCTGGTTGTTGTCTTCTTATAAATTTCTTCGCACATTTTCTCTTCCTTTGTTAAGTGTCTGTTGTTGTCAACTTCTACTTCCCAGATCGATTTTAACACGTCATCGACATCGACTTGATGATGCATGACAATGTAAGAATTTTCTATTTGTTTTCCACAGATATCTCCGAAAAGAATCCAACCCAGGCTGGTCTTTTGAGCGCACGGTGTGCCTGGGGGACCTTTGATTAAATCTTGTTGCAGAATTTGTGCGTATTCCTTGACTCCCAACAGTAAATCTATAGAACCCGGCGTGAGGTAATTTGGATCAGCCAGGTGGAGTTCATCGATGTGAGGCCAATGTTGTGTAGGTATTGTTTTGGTGGGTATCTTTGTGGTCAGTTGTTTCGACATCACGTAAGCTTGTATTGGTAAGACAAATGTTCGGTCCCATTGTGATTTTATTTGCAGTTGCACTACATGTTTGATCTCTGTTTTCGTAGATCCCACACCAACAACACTTCCCTTTATTGATTGTCGTTTCAGTTTCAGTAGTTGAGTCGCCTTCTCAGTTATGAAGGTTGCTTGAGAACCCTGGTCTATTAGCGCGCGCAGTGGAATGGTGTAGCCTTCTTCAGTGGTTGCTTCCACTACAGCGGTCGCTAGTAGTGCTACTCCCTGTCTAGTTGTGAGGTGTGACGCGATCATTGTGTTGACTTGAACTTCTTCCTCCTCTTCAACTACATGTTGTGAAACCAGCGGTTGTGAGGTGCTCGTTGAAGCCACTGGTTCCGTACTCTTGTTCTCATGTAGCAGAGAATGATGGCGTCTGTGACATATCTGACAGGACATTGTTAGTTTGCATTTCGATACTAAATGCCCTGGAGCTAGACAGTTGAAACATAAATGTTTGTTCTTGACATACTCGCTTCTCTCATTCGGTTCCATCTTGGTAAAGTTCTTGCAATGACACAGTGTGTGGTTATCATTACACATACTACACACCTTCTGCGTATTTGGTGAGGCAACATAGAATGATCGTTCTTTGACTTGCTTGATAATATCTCGTGTGGTATTTGCCGTTACTAGTTCCAAGGTACGAAACTTAGTTTCCATGAATTTTTTAAAGTTCCTCCATGTTGGCAAATCTTCAGACTCATCACGGTATGCATACTCCTCCCAGCTTTTGTGCGTCTCTGGGTCCAACTTCTGAACCAGAAGGAATATTATTATTAGATCCCAAGAGGCGATGGGTATTTTTAGATTTTCTAAATTATTTAGGCATTCCGTAGTTGTATCTAATAAGCCCTTCAGTTGAACAGCTGATTGAGAAGTCATTTTCCTTTGGTTAAATAGTCTCTTCATAATATTATTTAAGATCAAGCGTTTGTTGCCATACCTCGTCTCTAATATTTCCCATGCAGTTGGATAATTACTTGAGGTTACTGGTATATGCTTCAACAGTGTCTCAGCTTCTCCGGTAACACTAGTTTTCAAATAATGCAGTTTTTGTACATCACTGAGCGTTGTGTTTCCATGCACTAACGATGTAAACAAATCCTTGAAAGCAGGCCACCCCTCATAAGAACTGCTGAATGTAGGTAACTGGATTCTAGGAAGGTGTACGATATTATTGTTGTTTGGTGCAGTTATTACATTCATACTTGAGTTTGAAGATCTCAATTCCGTAGATGAACTTTCTGACAAGGCTATATGCATATCCTTTAAGTCTCCTTGCAGTACATTGTATAAATCTTCGTAAATATAATATTCTTCATTCAAAAAGTACGGTAAAATTCCTCTTTGTTCTTTAGGTGTTAACTTCACTAAATCTTGATGTGAACTCTTAAATGATGTCCAATATTCATCTATTATCTTCATACGCGCTTCTATATATCCTTTCGTCAATCTAGATTTAGGACATTTCTTTAGGTTACTCTGCGTTTTTCGTAACAAATTTGCACTATCTTCCAACACAGAAATAAGTTGTTGTTGTTCGTACGTAATAGTAGTAGCCATCTTAACTTGAGATCACAATTATTAAAATCTTCACTATGTAATTATCACAAATTATCTTCCGTAATCGTAAAATGAATGCAACAAGTTTCTAATTTGTTTTGAGTGGAATCCTTTCTGCTGGAATGCGCTTCCTTTGTTCTCGAGGCTCGGGCGGCGACCGATAGATAACAGGTAGAATCCGGCTCGATTGCGACCATATGGTGGATGTAATAAGGTTCAGTTTGTCCTTCACTTTCTTGGGAATATTAAATGAAAATGCGTGTGTGCCGTTGCAAGTGTATTAAGCGACTGGTTATGATAGAATGCTAGGCCTATGTTTACAAATGGTTAGGTAGATATAACAGCTAAAAGGAATCTAGTGCGCTCGTAGAAAAAGGTACATATTAACAACACCAAAACGTGTACAAAGAGGTTTACCTGCAGCTTATATGAACTCTTATAAATTCGTAGTATATATTTCAGAAACCCATAATATAGCCCCTTATAGTGGTGCAAGCAGATATAAAGTTTGCCTTGAAGTGAGCAGTCAATATTTGCGGATCGCTCGTGCCCCGGGGTCGACTTGAACCTCTGCTTTAGTGGCGAGTGGCGACCCACTGACTGGCGTGGCACATTGTATTATAAACCGACTATAAATGTACAGATATTCAATAATATTGATGCAATAAGTGCGAAGGCTTGGTCTGGATTGGAGGATCATCGTATCATCGATTCATCGTGGCGGACGATATACAAGAACTAATGGTGTTTTCCAACTTGTTTGATTTGTGTTTAGTGTACTATTTTTAAGTGTATATGAATGGGTTTCCTGTGTTTATACATTGTGTGTCAATAATTTATAGTTCTCTTTTTTAGTCAGTTGATCAATGCTGAAATTCATTCTACGACATATTTGTTAAATTTCAAATAAATAAATATGAAAAAAAAATATGCGGCTGCCTATTTTGAACTCTCTCAAAATTTCCTCAAAATCATCATGTCTTTTCTAAAATTACTTGCAAGACTGCTTCTTAATACACACTCCAAAACTTGGGCAATTGAGGGTTATAATTGCCATTGAACTAATTACCGAAAAACATTTTCCGCAGACTTTTTATGAATTGAAAAACACATTAATTAAACATTTTTATTTAATAATCGCTCCTCTTAAAGGTTTGCCAAAGCTCCTGATGGTACACACCCCTGTAAACTGAAAAACCAGCACAGCATCGCTGCAGTCACACTCGCGAGTGCTCCACAAACATGGCCGGACACGCGGACAAACAGACGGCTTGTAATAGAGGCTTTGCCGATACCGGTCACTGTATCGGTTATTTTTTTGTATCAATTTACCAATCTGGTGTTGCAAAGTTTTGTTTTCATAAATGGTAAAGGTGGAAGAGTAGTGAATGATATTTATGTTATGGATATAGTAAGCGATAGAGATTTTAAAATAAGAAAACGATGATGTGTTATATCATAGTCTGTGTTCACATATACCATCAGGTACAGATGTGGTTAGGAACAGATAAAAAATAGTTATACTATTTTGTTATGCAATTAAATTGATCTGGCATTAACTTTAGGTCGAAAACGTAATACATAACACTGGTAACACTCGTGGGTTGAAACGGTAGGTTAGTGTATTTTAGTCATAGTTTTATTTGGAATTTGAACACACATTTTCAGTAAAGCGCCCCCATTTGATAAAAACACGTCCAACTCAATAAAATCGAATTTCAATTGTTTTAGTTACTTCGCTCGCGTACTCAATTTTATAACTTTGGCATCACACTACACTTGCTACTCCACTAGGTTTACAATTTTAGTTGTCCGTCACCTCTCATCAATAAAACGGCAATAAACCGATATCGCCGGGCGATCGTAAAGTCGGCGACCGACGCGCCCTGCGCCGAACGACTCATATAATGTGTGAAATAAAAACTCGGATCGCATACAATCGCCTTTATTTTTTTATGAACGAACTAAAGTGCGAATAGGCGCGCTGGATTAGATTCGATATAGGTTGGCAATCACTGGAGTGTCGGCTTTATGGGGACTAAAACTATAGTGTTGGAGGTCGTGCCCATTGATATAGGTATGTTAGATATATATATATATATATATATATATATATCTAACATACCTATATCAATATATTATATATATATATATATATAATATATTTTACATAAAATGGTGTTCATACACATTGGTAATAAAAGTTTCTGGGTTTGTGTGTTTGGGCGGTAGTTTTTCAATCATATCGTTGGCTGAATAGATTGGGACGATTGTTACCGACAATCTGCCGACTGGATTTAGATAAAGGTTGACAACAATAATCTATGTAAATAAATACTTATAACATAATTTGAAAAGCATTAGTGCTTGCAAGTTTGCATGCTTGGAAAATGTTCCTCTTTACAATGACAGTTTCAAAGGAGGAAGAATATAGTGACGCTCTAACAGGCAGTTACTTTTACTTGGACTGCAGTAACTTTTAAGTAATCTGTGCTTTCGTTCCGGCCGACTCGGGCCGGATAAAATACAAGTAATATGTCACTACGCATACTTTAGCAGAAGCAGCCCAGAGTGTGTCACTGGTTTTCCTCCTTTGAAATTCTCATTACTCTTTTATTGATAAATACACTACCCAATCTGGCGAGTAACTTTGTGATATAAGGTGATTTACTATATTAGGTAACACAGGCTGTGTTTACGCTAAGCCTCGAATGGTTCCTGAGGTTGCTGCTAGAACACACGAACGCGGCGACAACTTTCGAAGCAGGAAAAATTATAAAAATATAGAAACTTAAACCGTTCACAGTAATGCTATTTAATTTTTAAAAATCCTTAAATCACAGAACTTAACAACATAACTGTAATAATAAGTTAATTTTACGTGCTTATGTTTATGCAATAAGAAAAAACTAGGTAGGTACTATAAATAAAATAATTTGATAGACATCCAATCACAATAGAAAAGATAGTGGATCTGATTTCTATCTGATAAATACGTATACTCGTACTTATACGTATTAGGTTGGCTTATAATACCGCTACTACTGGCTACCATATTTTCCGTACTGAAGTTTTCCATAAACCTAGAAATAAAATTATACCCAATGTTAATTTGATGAGACAAGCTTGATAGAGCCAGATTGTGATCATCCATACCCTTAAAGCTTATGTCGTCACCAGCAAGCAACACTTGAGGTCTGTAACGTTTCAGTCGAAGAATCTTTCCAGTATCTATTATTTGACGTGAATTTAAAGTCACCATTGTCAGACGTTAGTGGACCTGGATTCCTTTACTGGTGTGGAAAATTGGAAATTACCTCACAGATCTCAAGGTAGCTGTGACAATCGAGTGAGTTCCAGCATTATGGTATAATACAGATGCATCTCAGTCGAGTTTGCATTCAGCCAGCATTCCACATTCAATTCCAGCCAATGGAGGGTCGTAAAGAGAACACGTGGCTCCAGTTTATTAGCTGCACTTGTTCGACAAATCGAGTCGAGTTAGCCTCAATAGTCGATGGCAGTGACTTGTGTGTGAGTTAATTGATCATGGTAATAATGTGATTTGCTTAGCCAACGTAAGGTTCGTGACCAACTTAGCGTACGTAGTGGTAAAATTATCACTGTTTGGAAGAGTGGTCAACTCCCATCGTGGATTAAAAATGGATACGCGACGAGAACCAGACCAGCAGCAATCTTTACAGTTATAGATTATTCTGTATTTGGGTATGGCAATTGTATTGTATTGCTAAAAACGGTGTTCTGAATTTTGAAGATTTGAATCATGGTTATCATCGAACTGAAGTTCGTAAAAATTGTAATGTGTGCACATACGAGCAAAAATATTCATCGAAAGTTAACATCTAAAGTGCAAAACTGCATGTTACAGTAGATATGTGGTTCAACCGAAAGTTTCATTGCAGCACAAGACGTGCGCATCTCGTGACATCCGTAGCACGACTGCCATAAAACCATTTACGACCATGTCTACCAACGCCATCTATGAACGGAGATTGGCAACTCTACGCTAAATCTGCTGCGGTGCCCTAGAATGCTATAAATTGCATCTTTTACGGCACAACGTGCGGTGAGTAAAATTTAAACGATCTAAGTCGTTTGTAAAACGTTTTATTGTCGTGTGTGGTCTGTAACTATTATCATAAAATATTATCCATTTATCATTTGGTGAAATTTGAAACATTCTTTGTTCCACCACTTAAGACTTAAAGATGGTAATTTAACTCTGTGGCATGATTTATATTTTGTTAGGTAGATTCACCTAAAATATCATTAACTTTACAATCCCTGAAAGAAATCTCCAGAAATTGTAAAGCTATACTCATTAATAACCTTCCCTCCCAAGCTCACGCACTTTGACACGAAATAAACTGGCAATCAGAGGAGTGCGGCGTCGGAGGGAATCCTCATAAATCCGGCGTCGACTTCGCGCTAGTCTTATTCAATCTCCGGGGAATGGTGGTTTAGACGGACGCTACTGGATCAGGCATGTCTTTCTAGTAAAATAGTAACCGTCTTAACACAAAAGTTTAGACGCGAGTTAAACAGATGTTTCTAAAATTTCGTTCCACAAAATTTACGGCTATCACTCGCAATTTCTTACTTAATCCTGGCATTCATAATTTTTTTACTTGTGATTTGTTATTGAGATTGAAAAAGCGAGGTTTAGACGTCCATTTGTGGAGAAAATATTTAGACTCATCTGTTCAACTCTTGTTTAAATCTTTTATGGTAAGGCCGTGAAATTTGTCTTAGAGAATGACAGATATATTTAGCTACTTTATCACTAATTAAACTTTTTTATTTATTTATTAACCTATTGTGTCCCAGTGCTGGGCAAAGGTCTCCCCCATATCCTTCCAATCTTCTCTGTCTTGAGCCAAGTCTTGCCAATCAACCTTAAAAGATTTTTAAATTGAGGTTTTTAAATTAAATTAAACCTAACTCATTAAATAATTAAAATAAATATGCCTTTTCCATTTTATTGAGATCTCGGTACACTTTACTGCCAGAGGTCGTGTTTCGCGCGAGCTCCTACTATACTCGTATAAATACTACTTTAAAAGGCTGACCGTGGGGGCTTACACTTGTATGTTTGTCTTCGCGATTCGGTTTCTAATAAGAAATATTGAATTCGAAGCGCAGAAAACTTTAAGTGAGCCTTTGAAGACACCGCGTTGGAAAAGTAAACGGGGCGTTTGATTCTTATAGTATTAAATGTAACTTATAAGGATTATACCACAAAAGATTTAAACTAGAGTTGAACAGATGTGTCTAAATATTTTCTCTGCAAATCGACGTTTACCCCTCACTTTGTCTAACTCAATAACAAATAGGAACGCCTGGATTGAATAAGATAACGCGA
Source organism: Hylaea fasciaria (assembly GCA_905147375.1). Lineage (NCBI taxonomy): Eukaryota > Metazoa > Arthropoda > Insecta > Lepidoptera > Geometridae > Hylaea > Hylaea fasciaria. Next base: position 6,381,210 of record LR990211.1, on the reverse strand, counting down.
GTGATAGACGTCGATTTAACTCTGGTTTAAACATTAGTGGTAACACGGTAAAAGTCTATACTATAACTTGACTAGACTGCATTATATCTCTGCTTGTACTAGGCGCAACAATAAAACTGCACTTTTGCTTTAAACTCCGTTTAAGGGCACAGGCTATCTCAACTACAAATCAAAGTTTATCGACTCTGAGTCACGACACATTAGTTTAAAAGGTGGCTACAATATGCTACACGCGCTGACTTTTATTTTACGGTGGTAATAAAGTGGCCGGTGGCAGACGGCCGGTCTGTTACTGAGGGTCGTCAAAACAGGTACCTGTAGGTTGTGAAGCTAGGCATTTTCTGTAATTATTTGCAACAAAACGTATGTTAAACCTTTCTCAGTTATACAAAGAAAAAGCTGAACTGAGAGAAAAACTAATGAATTGAGCCTTGCCCCAAATAAAGCTGTACATAGTGACTAACGAAATAAGGTAAGATAGTTTTCCTTATATGACTAATGACATGACAATAAAACATCGTAGAAGACAGGAGAGGAAAAGGCAAACCTAGAAAGGCATTCACAGATCAGATAAAAGACACGACAAATGTCATGTCGTATAAGGATGTCAAATCTTTGGCTGAAGATGGGTAACGCTAGTAGTTACTCCACCGACAAGATCAAGAAATAAGAAGAAGATAGAGAAAACTAGCTCTTAAATAAGAAGAGAATAGCTGACCATAACACTATGCTATTAAACCTTTTTCTGCAATATACAATAGTAACGCTGAGGTCTCCTATAAAAGCCATGGGCCGCTTACAACGTCACCCCGTACGCCGCGTCACGATGCCTAGGTACTATAGGAATGTCCTATTGTGGTCTCTTTCACACGCTGATGTTAGAGTTCATTTCTATAGTACATCGTGACGCGGCGTCAGTGACGTTGTAGGCAGCCAATGGCGTTTAGGAGACTAGTGCCTTACTGAACTTCGGGAGGTACCTACCATCTGCGTGGCATTGCACGCGATAAGACAGTGTACTTATGTTTAAGTCACTCCTTCCTGTGTTATTTACATTTTGGTGTCAATCAAGAGTTTTCTATCTATCTATCTATCTATATTTACTTCCTTATCCCCTTGAATGCATTGACAGTTGCAGTACCAGCGGCAATGCTAGCTATTCCGTTTTTTTTTTCGGAAAAAAAATATGATTACGGAATTTCAGTAGAAGATAGCGACATTTACTACTTAATATTTTCGTTTTGTTATGAAATTTCCTATCCATAGATATAATTATTGTACCAAATGAACACTTACTTGATATAGAAATGTAAAATATAAATTCCCCAACACATGAACTTTTTTCACTGAATTTACTCACATTCAATTATTACACACCATATCTAATACTAATACTATATTTAGGCACAAACCCACATAAATTACAGATTCCTAGACCGAGTTATCACATCACAATAACTATTTATTGTTTACATAACGAAAACACCACGGCTCTCGAACGCTACATGTTTCTAAAGCACTTGTTATACTTTGAAACTTCAAATACCCTTTCCGTAATATAACCGCCACTAATCCTTAATTACTTATAATAAACCGCTAACACGGTTTTAAGAACTTGTTAAACTAAGTTGGTTAACAGCAGAGCGCTAACCGATGTTAAAGTTCGTCGAGTAACGTTCCTCGACGTTTCGAAGAGCGGGTAAAAGTAACGCCTGGTGAGGGAGCGTGCAACTTATGAATAACGTCATCCATACTTAATATTATTATAAATGCGGCAATGTCAGTTTGTTTGTTGAGATAACTAATTATGATGAATTTTGGTGTAGTGATAGATTTAACTTCGAAGAAGGGCCTAGGATACTTTTTATCACAAGATTCCCAGTAAAAGACATGTCGAAGCCAGAAAGAGCTGCTATTATTTTGCAAGTGATGTCTGTATGCAGAAGTGAACATATAACAAATATCCTGAAACCCAATTCCGACTCTTTTAGGGTCGCGCAAAATATCGCACGATCCTGCTTTACGTCGTTCCTACCATGAAATCACCCGAAAAATGGCGATATCTCGCCCAAGTAGATCGTTGAGAGGCGATAAAAAATCGGCGACGACGATATGACGGCGCATCCTTTTCTATATGCCGGGAGATTAGATAGCTCGAGGGCGAGAAGCTGTTATGTAATAGCATAGCCGAATAGCTCAGAATAGCTATTTGTGTGAATTAGATAAATAGTTTGACGGCATTTGTGGCGTATGTTGTTTACGATTGAAATTCCGCGCAAAGGCATCTGTGCTTACTTATGATTAAAAGATTTGAAATACAATACCTAAAATTATCAGGCATTTGTGTGCAGAGAAAAATAGACAATATCCAATCCAATCATAAATTTTCAATTATCTATGTTCTTATTATATACGACTGCTTGTAGCGAGTCATTATATTATTATGTACTGGAAGTATGGTTTCGCATCCGATGCGAACAAACAATACTGCATCTGAGACTTGCTCTTTGTGCCTACACTCCTGACGGCTGCCTGAAGTGGGACGTCACCAGTGGTAACAATAGGGACACACTCTAAAAATAATTCCCAGTCGTCACCACTGGGGACGTTAACGGGGGTGACAACTGGGAATGACCCCTTGAAAGTAGTGTCATTAATTGCCACTTACTGGGCCTCACAAATTTAAAGACTTACAGTGTCTAGAAGGCTGAATCATGGACACGAAAAGAAGAAGTTAATTAATATAAAGTTCTGCAATCTCCCGGATGACATGGAGTGGTCAGTGACTCAGCTGGGCGGGGACTGCTCGTTAACAAGTTCGGTACACTTGCCGACACAAGTTAATGCGATAGTTGACAGTTCAAGTGTCTGGTCCCGAGAGACTGAATGTGAAAATGATTTTATATTTGTAACTTTGTCACATGATTGATTGATAAACGGGTTTATATACCTTGTGTTTATACAAATATTTTGGAGCTTTGCCCTTATCACTCTGTGCCTTTATCCCTAAAATAGGTACGTATTATTTTTCATTAAATTGTAAATATCTACTTTGGCTAATTGGATAATGTTAGTCACAAAAAATATTTATGCTCTCATGCTTATACCTAGTCAGGTCATAAATTCTGTCACAGGTTTTATATAAAATAATTGAAACAAGTTTATTCATTATGTAACCATTTATATACCAAAATGAACTTAACAAAACATAGATTCTTATGACACTAAAGTTTATTCAAAATGACCTCCGTGATATTGAATACAGGCCTTCAATCTGCGCGGCCAGTCGTCTATCGCAGCACGAACGAGGTCCATGTCAATATCGGCGGCTGCCTTAATCAAGGATGTCTTGAGTGACTCCAAATTGGGATGAGGCTTTGAGCACGCCTTTTCCTCCAAGTGTTGCCATATCTTGTAATCTAGCGGATTCAAATCTGGACTGGAGGAGGGCCAGTCTTCGTGCCGGATGAAGTCGATTTCACGCGCCGCCAGCCAGTCTTGTGTGCTCTTCGTTCTATGAGCTGGCGCCGAATCTTGTTGGAATACCCAGTGCCTGTTATTAAACATGGTATGAGAAACAGGTTCCACAAGGTTCGTCAGGACTGTATTTTGATACACAACTGCATTCGTTTTTACACCTTTCTCACAAAAATGTACCTCTGTTAAGCCCCAATAAGACACTCCCAACCATACCATGAGCGAGGATGGAAAATGACCTCGTTGGACACGCGGAATACGGTTGCTCGCTTGTTCACTACTGTGTGCGTACACCTTATCATTTTGTTTGTTGTAGCTCTCTTCTACGGTAAAAATTTTTGCATCCGAAAAAAGATTTTCCCGATATTTTTTTCCCGCGTACCGCTTCAACAAAGCGCGGCATCTCTTCAGTCTCAGGTCCATTAGACGAGCATTCAAATGATGTGCTGTTTTTCTTCGATATGCCCGAAGCCCTAAGTCTTCATTTAACACCCTTTTCACCGTGGTTCTGCTTAATCCCATCTGAAGGGCCAACAGTTTCTGCTTACGTTTGGGATTTCTTTGAATTCGCGCCTTCACAGCTTTTATCACTGCTGGAGTCCTAACAGACCGAGAGCGACCACTTCTTGACCTGTCATCTATACTAGAGTATTCATTGTATCGTTTGATGGTACGATAAACGAATCTCTTGGTTATATTCAAATTTTTCAGTATGTCAAAAATTTGAATTGGCGCGTAACCGCAACGATGCAACGCAATAACTGCAACACGGTCTTCTTTAAGCGTCCACTCCATATTTAAAAATGAGTAAAATTCTAAAAAGTATACATTTTTATTTTCATGAACAATTCGAAATTCAAATTCAATAAACTTTTTTGTGGCCAGCATTCTAAAAGAAAAGTTTTTACTGTGTGACAATACTTATGACCTGACTAAGTATACTTACTTACATTATCAATCAAAAATTATCAATTGATAAACTGAAGGAAACATTAAATGAGCATAATTGCATCGCATCGTTTTTGCTGCGACTGTACTCGTATATCTAAACAGCAAGACAATGTTGGTCAGTCCGTCAGTCCATGTTTATGGGATCGTAAATAATGTAGGTGGCTTTTGTTTCAGGACTTGTTTTATATGGTGGTTTATGGATTTGTTCTAGGTTACAAATGTAGAGATAAAAAACTTCTAGGGCTTATTCTTATTCGATTTTTAACAACAAAACCCTGAATAATTATTATGATGTGTAGCATAAAATAGTTATAAATATTACAGTTATAAATTAATGTCGGTGTAGTAGTTAGTTAGCTTTCGTTTTTATTTTATTTTATTAACCCAATTGTATTCGTACAAATAAACTACGAAAATATGTCTAAAGTGAAAAAAATGCAAAAAGCTCTAAACTAAAGTTTTCCAAAAAAAACATGAAGCTTAAAAAGCTCAATTAATAAAACTAATACAGATGGCGGTCGAAAACGAATTTAACTAAAGAATTATTTTAAATTATTGTAAGTATCAAAACCATTCCATCCAGTTCATCTTCAGCGTTTTTTCGAAGGGCGTACCTGCTCCGCCCAGCGCTGGGTCCGCTGATGAGACTGGGGCCATCTACACGGACGTAATCATAGTGGCTTTAGTCTTTCTGACTCAAAAGAATTTTCGACCAGTTTGCTTGAAGGATTTTTGCTTGAGAAAATTAAAAATTTTGATAAGTTTACATTAGTTTTTTTTTAACAAAAGATTTTATTATGAGGTTTATTTTAGACAATTGTAAAAGACCATTGTTGCCGTGGATTTAATTCTGTTTTTTTTTTCGCTGATATAACAATTATCCGAAAACTTTCAAGGAAAAGGCACGCTCTATTTCTAATCCAAACTAAAACACTCCTCTCTAATCCTAACATATTAAAAGCGAGGTCAAAAACTGTTTCGAGAAGGTCACCTCATTCAATACCAGTGCCCTAACCAACAATGATTTGTTTGGAAAGCATCAAACTTGCCCATCCACTGGCTCCAACAATATACGTCAAACTTTAAAAGCCTTCATACATGTTGTTCCACCAACTTTATTGAGAAATGGCCGCTAGAATTGATTCTGACGTCCTCCTTGCGCACTTTAAAACACGCGGAAATGTCTCAACATCACCCACTCCCGAAATGTGACCTTGCGCCATTCAAAATAGAGTAGATTCTGCTTTGCGGTTTTTCATTAGGTGTTTATAAAGAAAAGCGTTGCTTCTTCATATTTATTAGTTGTTCTTTTTACGTGTAATGGATTTTTAAGTGAATAACCAACAACAAAAAGGAAGATGGCGCTGCTTGATGCTTTACATTTGGATCGAGTTAAATGAACTGTGGGAATGACTATTGATGAGGTTTTGGCGGTTTGCCTTCGCACGATTTGTGCATTTAGCCAGTTACTTCAGTTGGTATAATATTTTCTTATGATTTTTTTTAAATTTCTATGCTGAGTTCAATCTGGTAGGTAGTTCAGTTAAATTGCAGTTACGATACGTCAAGCCATAACGTAGGAAAATGTTTTACAGCAAAAAATGATGAAAAAGTATATACCTACATTAAAAAGTAGCTGAAAAAAGTTTAAGTAGCTCAACCATGCTGTTATTTTTTTCACCAAAAAATAAGCACCGACTCCGCTGTTCTCAATGATTTGTAGGTAATCGTTAATGAAAATCGGGAATCGCTTTTTTTCGTCGGCGACTGCGGGCGGGCGGCAACTCTGGCGGGGCGGGCGGCAATATATTTATGAAATGGTTGCGGGAATAATTTATACGAAGACAGTTTCGATGCTTTTCGATTCCAGTGTGTGCCGATATTTTGGAGCGGTGTTGGTACTTTCATGTCCGGTTTCTGAACCCCTAGCTAGGGTGTTATAGGTGTTCTATGCCCCTTTGACCAACAGATAAGTCTATAGTTGTCTCTACCTGGCATTTAAAAAATTACAAAGTTAGCGATACAATTATCGGCTGGATAAAGTTAACTAGGGGGTCAGAGACCGGGCATTAGTGGGTTCGATAGTGTATATGGTTCAGTGGTTGCTGGTTAGTTCAAACACAGAGGGTGTTATGGGTTATTTTAGCCGTAAACACTTTTTTTGCGCTGAACGCCAAAGCATATTTATATGTTTCGTTTTTATAGTCGTGATTTTTAAGTCTGCTATCATATATTTATTATACAAGGTGTAACAGCAAGGTGTAGTAATACTGAAACTACGCATACACATACATATTTCGAAGTAGTCTGGAGGTACTATAAATCTGTAAGTAGTTACGGTAATGAATTATTACACGTCAAAGTTTACTGCAAAACTAACCATCGTTCAACCCTAGTTATCAGCTGGGCAATGTCAGCGAACTTGAGGCATAGGCTAACATGTACAGTCTTACCCAACTTATATGGTGCGTCGTGAATCTTCGTTCGCGCAGAAAATAAAGTATGGTCCAAAGATTAACGAAAGAATGCTTAACACTTACAATCAACCTAAGATCACTATTATAAGATTCATAATACACTGCAGCTGTTGCACATCGCAGTTCTACCTGCGCAGAAGATGAATTTTCAAAGCGCGGGAAATGCTATTGATCGCTATTGGTCGGCAGCCGCCCCGCCATCTTAGCGATCGCCGCGTGGCATGAGTGAGATGGAACTAACAGCTGCAGTGTATTATGAACCTTATAATAGTGATCTTAGGTTGATTGTAAGTGTTAAGCATTCTTTCGTTAATCTTCGGACCATACTTTATTTTCTGCGCGAACGAAGATTCACGACGCACCATATAAGTTGGGTAAGACTGTACACCTCTAGCCGGCGGCATTACTCAAACAAAACTAGGTGTAGAAGTAAAGTTGTGGTAAAAGTTCCACCAAAAAATACTATATGGCGCCAGGGCCGTTTCTAAGAAATCCTGCATCGCGCAAGCGTTGTGTGACCGGCGTAACGTGACGTCATCCGTATCATGTTAGGGTTGTAATATTTAGTTATTTTGTCAATTTGAGTGAAAAAATCGATTATCGATTTCAGGTTTTAGTACCCTGGCAAATGATTCATCACCAGGTACACATACCCACATTTCAATATTACTACACCTTGCCGATACACCCTGTATACAGTATATGATGGCTTGGTTATTATCTGAGTTGCTTGCTTTTCCTTGTAAAAATAATCACGTAGTTGAATTCTTCGTTATAAGTATTATGGGATGGAATGTGAATTAAGCACAAAGTCGGTACCTACACAAAACATTATAAATCATAATAGAAATAAGTGAACAAAACTGCTGTAGTCAAATTATTATTCGATTATAAGTAGGTATGTAAAATCCTTTATTGTATATTAAAACTTAATTTTTCATAATAAAAAATACTGAAACAAGACAAGTATCAAAACCATTCGCGCGCGCTATAAACTGCAAAAGTACGCGTCCGTAGGCGGGCGGTACAGAGAAGATGAAAAATCACAGATGACTCTTTTTATTGCGCGAGTCACCACTCTCGGGACCGGCCGGTGTAATTACCCGGAAAAGTGTATACTAGAGGGATAAATAATAAGTAAAAGAAGGTTCTTACATTTATCAAGGTGATACATATTATGTGGGGGAAGGGAAACGATGCGTGCGTAAGCTTGTAAGGAAGCGGTGGAGTATCAAAGAGTAAAGGCACGGTTTTGATTGTAACCTTAGAATAGAGGTGGTTTAACTCATTTATTGCTTCGAAAACAGCATTGTGTTACGGTTAATAGACCCTGGTATATGTGTGTAAGTACTCTACCTATAATGATTTTTTGTACTTTGTCTGAGTAAATTGTTTCACTCGATAGTGTAGCGATCTCGCTATACTATCCACGGCTCACAAGGAATCAGCTGTCCTTCCTACTGGAATGTAATAAAGTAGGAAAATAGGACTTCACTATTTATTTAATATACTCTGCGAGATTAGAAGAATATACATCAAATCTATACCATCTCCCAAAGACCTTATACTATGGCATGCTATGGTATAAGGGCTTTGCCTACTCCATAACTTTAATGCAATTATTCATCAACTTCACAGTTTAAAAATCCGTCAAAAGTACTGGCCACATGGAAAACGAAAAAAAAATAAACTTCCGAAGGCGGAAGACAGCGTACAGGCGCGCTCACAAGTGCCGATATATTTTCATTTGAAGTGCTCTTCACCAGTGGCGCCGCCTGTGTGTGACTGCCCGAGTTATTGCACTTAGGATGAGTGGGCAACTGCCGCCGCGGCCGTAGATAGAAAAAAAGTTAAGCGCTCGCTAAACGTAGTCTGCGTGTGAAGTGAAAAATTGTTTGAATGTAAATTATCTATGTAACTACAGCCTAAGTTCAAAAGTTAAGTTTGTTTATGGTCTTGTCAGAAAAATAAACAATAATACTGTTGATAAAATCATTGCTAACTTTGTAGTCAATCTGAAATTATATAAAATCACTAATAAATACAAGAGTGGATCTTTCTTAACTTTGTATGAGGAACATGTTGCTTATTAAAAAGTGTCTTATTTACAAAGAGCTAGTGCAGTTACATGTCTTTAAAGATAAGTAACTTCTCATAACTGTAGCTATCTAAGTAGTTACCTTTCTGTATTCCGTTTTCACTATATTCTTATTGTAGACTAAGTTAGTAGGCACATAATAACTATCAAACGATAGAAACTGAAATATTTTCAAAAGCCGCATCGGCACTCTGTTTCCACCTAATGACTTTTTAAGAACATCTTTCATCGTACTCCTTCGGACGAAAGAGGACTGTCCACAAATAAAAGAAAAAAAAAATGAATGGGCGAGTCAAGAAAACTGTTTCGAATAAATGAAAGAAAAAACATTTATAAATGGAAGGAGTCTTTATAAATGAAGGGCAGGAGGGTGGGGCGGACGTCACTTCTGTATTTACTCAGACTGAAGGACAATGTACAGACATCGTCAATTTCAATTTATGGCACTGGACGCGGTTGTCCCGTCGTTTCACTTCGTTAAAGGTACAGGCGTTTAGAAAAGTTTTGTAAAGTTAAAGGTTTGTCAATTTTATCATCAGTTTAGTTATTTAACATAGGCGCGTTGTTTGTGATAGTAAAGTAGAATTATTTATTACTATTTTATTATTCTTCTTCAGCGCAAAGGACTTGCAGCATCATGCCGTATGTTTACAGTGTCATGGATGGTGTAAATAGAATTACTAAGTACGTTATTTATTTCCCAGAAACATGGTAACTACAGAAATTAATTTCTAAAACAATCTCAGCCGTAAATTCCACACAGCAATCAGAATAATAAAATTAACTTTTTAATCTCCTAAAAACGGCACACGACGTAATAAAAACATTACATCGCAAAGCTTCTACTGGCCTTTTGCTTATTAAGTTTAATTTTTAATATTCGCGCTCAGCCCGCGTAAAATTGCACTCCGCAACGAATTACGCGAAGAAAAAACACTCCACTTACTCGAATAATTCATATTTCCCGGGGTTTTGATGTGCGATGAGCGCGCGGGTGGTGAAATGTGAGAATTTAATATGAGGTTTCATGTAATCTGAAGCGATATGTTTGGCTACGGGATCGGGAGTTTAGACCTCTATAATTACAAGTAATACCGAAGTGGTTGGAATAATCTCAATGTAAATTATCAGTCTTGGTTTTATTTTGAAGCGCCGCCTACTTATTATGAGTTACAAGGAACAAATTAGTCATTCGGATTTTCATATTATGAAACTACACTAAAGGAGGCATTTTAAACCCTGCCTATGAACACAGTAAAACAACTAACAATTGCTTAAACAGTAGGTTCAAATCAATCTTTTGAATGATGATAAGTTATTTTAAACAGTTAACTTTCTATGAGAAAAAATCGGTTGTCTTTAGTCGGTTTACTGACGATAGTTGAACGTGAGAACGTCATAAGAAAATACCGTCCACGCGGACGCATTGTTCACTCAAGTAGGAGAGAGACAGATGTCGAGCGCTGCCGAACGCGGAGGCCGATTGTGCCTCTTTGTCGCTCGTTCCGCGCTCTCGCTTGCACTTCAAGCCTTAAATGGAACGCCTCAGAGCTAGGTAACGCCGCACGAGTCATGGTTTTTCGTGCATTCAGCCGGCTCCATCGAATTATAAGACGTACCCCCGGTTTCTAGAACGCTAGTTGGCTTTGACAGTAGATTAAAACTATCGTTGTCTCTATCTAACACTAAACAAATGACAAGGATGGCAATAGAATTAATCTGTTGTCAACGTTGACTGACGTTTCAGAAATTGGTGTTGCGCCGTGAAAACGTAACAAACAAACGTAGAGAGATACAACACTTTCACATATGTATTGTATAATATTCAGTATAGTACTTATGGATTTAAGATTTGTTTGTTAGTGATATGTTTTTTTTTGTTTTTTTTTTAAAACAAAGTAGTTGCCGACACTATGCAATTGACACGATTACGTACTATTTACGTTCTACTTTGTACTTTATTTGTAAGTAAAGTAGGTACGTAGTAAATCCATTTCCATAACCATCTAAAAGTCTCCAATCTACGCCATCTCCCACACCCTCGAAATGGGAATCCATTATAGGTTATTTATGGAGTGGCTTCGCAAAATATTTATCTGTGTCGATAATGCGCCGCGCCCAGTCCGACGCAGGAAATGAAAGAGTCCATGCTATGGTGTCGTGGAATTTGGGTGTTAGATAAATAATAAATATCGGTATCGGTTGAAAAATATTTTGGACTGTAGCCGATGGAAATCACAATTACGCTGGAAATGTAAAAAGGATATTATGTTACATGAAATAATTACGCTAAAATGGTATTACGAGAAAAGCTATAATATAATGAGGAATTTTTACAATACCTACGTAGATACTATAAAAATTTCAATTGCATATTCCCCCGGTCATTGTGGATTGCTAGCTGACTTTAAGTCACTCTGACTTTTAAGTCAGAGGCCCTTGGATAGCCTTGATAAAGTCTGACGCGAGAGGCTACTACACATTTTGAGAAACAATACAATAATTTATGACACAATAGCTTGCATTGAACACCGCATGAGGTGCCAAAATCATTTTGTATACTTGCCCTGTTAACAAATGCATCAATTAGTACCTATATACAGTTTTATATCGAGTAAGAACAGAAAATAATCCAATGACTATACCGGAACAAAACGTCTAACGGAACTCATCCGTTAATCAGACAGACGCTGTCGCTCTAAATCATTTATAAGCGTCGCCTTCCGCCAGCCGAGTGAATTTTTCTTGTCTTAAGTAAATAAAAATCCAATCAGAGCCAAATCCAATTTTCATTCCGTCTCCACCGGATCCACTAGGGATTCTCGGACTCATTTTTAGAGTTCCGTTAAAAAAAATGTGAAGCGAAACACTTTTTATTACAGACTGAATAAAAAGTGTTTCGTTTCACATGTTACAGTCGCTCCGAGCTAAACGTTCGAACCGTGTAGTTGTATATTTAATTGTATCCTAATAATATTGTAGAGCCAAATGTTTGTCAGTTATGTGTCTAACTAAATTGCACATTACTGAGTTGTATAATAAGTAAATACTGAAATATTACCCAAAAATTTAACAAAACCTGCAGAAATGTGTAGAAAACATAGCAAACTTTACAAAAATCATTACCTTCTCGAATTAAAGACGAACATAAAGTGGAAGGTGGTGACGACGATGTTTAAATCTCAAAAGTTAAGGTTACAATGTTTTTAGTTCGAGCTATGGTACGGGACACTCGATTGGCGAGGTCCGATTCGCGGTTGACTGTATTTTTTAAGCTCTTTTTTACATTTCCACACTATTGCGCCGTACTTGTCTTTGGAGCGGTTTGTTTAGCAGATTCGCTTCGTGTCGAGTTAGCAGATTGCTGAATTTGTACCCGCCTTTATGAAGGCAGTGTGGATAAGCCTTGGTTCTGTTTCGTGGATTTAAATTCCACGGTGTAGGTTGGAGTGGTTTTTAATGACCCAAACAGAGGGTTTTTATAAGTTGAACGTGTATATATCTATGTCTGTATGTAGCATTGTAGCTCTCAAACGGCTGGACCGATTTTAATACAGTTTTGTTTGAGTGTTCAATGATTGAGGTATATCCAAGTATGCTGCGTGAGCAACAAAGCTTGACAGGGTTTTGAGCTATTAACATTTTGGGTGCGGATTTAGCTCGTTCAAATTCATGTATTTTTTAATATATTTATAGAGAAATAACTTCGATAGTTGGAGCCATGTTTAACGATTTTTGTCACTGACAGTACAAACCTAAAGTTCGAAATACAGTAAACACGTTTGAATGATTAAATTCGGTCGTGCGAGACCAAGTATAGAGTCCCACGGGCTTAGACTCTATGCAGTATGCACTGCTAGAGTCGAAGAGACTGCTAGAGTTCTGGCGAACTGTTCGATTGAATCGCAGTAACTTCTCGCCTCCGGGCTCTTGTGGGGCACTAACTACGTGAACTTTGCGACATATTCTATTTAGGATATTAGGATAATTTGCATGGGACAAGCATTAAGCATGCCCGATTTCTTTTCTAATCGAGTAATCGATTGCGAGGCGTGAGAAGATTTATGATATTCCCGAGTGTAATTTTTATCGATACCAAAGATGCAGTGTTAAAAGTCATCATTACAGTCTAGGTTCTAGCTGATAGTCCTGTCATCACACTGTTACAACTAATGGCACAATGACTGAAAAACCGACACGAAGAAAAAACAAATCGATTAGTTACACTTGATTATCACGATATAGCTTATTTCCTATTCATTATTTGCCTACGCTGACTGTCCTCTAATCTATTAAGAATGAAGTAAATTGAGGCTTCAAGTAATTTAAAGCTCACAGCGTAGGTTCATTCAAACCATACCTACTACCTACACTATGGAGAACTTTAAATTGTCATATAATATATTCCAAGTTAATTGTGATATAACAAACAACTATGTGAACTCCAGCCTAAAATACAATATGCATAATGTCGGCTTTAATAAAACACCAATCCAAATAAATCAAACCACAAGTAAAATAACCCGGGGTGAGGTAAAACACCTAAATAAACCCACGTCGGGCGTTGTATCAATATCAACAGATTAGCCCTGCTCCGGCGTCCGACCGAAAAAATTTGGTAAGAGCGCGGAAATTTAAGAGATGTAACGAGCCGTGGTTTGGCCGGATTTTTTGACGGATATGTTGCATTAAATACAGAGACGGCCTCGTCTTTAGTGCTAACAAATACTATTAGTTAGAGGGTGACTTCTCTCACCCAGTCTTGACTCAATGTTATGTCAAGCTTCATCCATCCGTCCATAGCAGTGCTAGAACTTTAAAGTACAAAATCTTACGCACACAACACTAGGCTCGTCATTTTCAAACATTCGCTGTCTCTCAGTCATTTCGCTAAAACCGGTTATAGTACATTGATAAGCCACTTTTGAGAAATTTACTTTTATTTATTATTATCAGCCGTGGTCGTCCCACTGCAGGGCAAAGGCCTCCCTACCCCCCCCCCCCCCCTCCATTCATCTCGACTAAAAATACTTTTGCACATTAATATTCTAAAATATCGAATGAACACGTCTACGTGTAATATGGGCACGTCTAAATAAAAAGAAATTATATTGCTATCCAAAAATAGGAAAGTGTAAAAAGCCGGAAGTTTTAAAGTGGTCGGACTCCAAAACAGTCCGCGCTGTCCCAACACTAGGAAAACACGCGGAAAGTCGTGGAAATTGTTCAAAAGCCGAGTTCGGAAGGGGAACCATGAATACATTCGGCAAGCGTCGGAGTGAATATAGAACGAATGAATAAAAATGAAAGGCGCTGGCAGCGCTGTTAATCATCTGGCAAGAGTTTGAATTTCATTTTTATGGTTCGTCCGGAAAGGTCTGTATATTTAAGATACACGCGAAGAGTATACATACCTATAATATAATGTAATATAATTATATAATATAATAATGTGCACGGTAAAGACAAAGTTCAAGTCTCATCAATTACGAATTTTATTAATGCAGTTACAGCAATGAATATAAGTACGAGTATAACGTAATACAGATAAATTTGTTGGAATACAAATCCAACATTTTTTTTTATCTAACATTACTATGAGTGAGAAAACTAACTCGGGATCTCAGACCAATACCCATAAAGTATTCTTTTCAGGCGAGTGTACTTTGTTAAAAACAGTGATCTTTCTCAATCGATCATTTCCGAACGAAGCAGAATAATTCAAAATCGTAGTGAAGAACCGATACATCATAACTACATCAGATTAATTCTGAGATTTTTCGTCGTCTTTCAATATCGACTGGAGGGACTGCAGGGACCGATCCATCATATAAGACCCACAATACACAGTTTTCGCATTAATGCGAGCAGAAATAATATTTCCATTCCCTCAGGCGAAGAGCCGATAAGAATTTCATTATGCGATAGATATTTTCAAGCTATTTATTTTTTAGCGCTCGGCGCAGCGTTTTCATGATTGGAGTTGGTAGATGATACCTTGCTAGCTAGATATATAGTACTATGTAGAGTACATGGTATCCTTGTTAAGGGTGGGGATCTATTTATAATAATCATCATAAAATTTGTTACAAATGTTACGTTAATATTAGAAGGAACTGATTTATCAATCTATATATTATATAAAAGCAAGAACTGACTGACTGACTGACTGACTGATCGATCAACGCACAGCCGAAACCACTGGGTCTAGAACCATGAAATTTTGCACAAATATTCCTTGTGTGACGTAGGCGAGCAATAAGACGGGATTTTAGAAAATTCAACCCCTAAAGGGGTGAAAAAGGGTTACAAAGTTTGTATGGAGCAACGTGTTTTCTTGGTCCGATCAACTTCAAACTTGGCATTTATATTCTTTAAAACATTTACTGAAATACGTGTTTCATTGTTTTCTAATATTCAACCCCTAAAGTGATAAAAAGGGGTTACAAGATATTTTCATCAGATTTAGTTCATATTAAAAATTTGGCTCAATTATGCCATAAGTGACATAGGAATGCACTAAAATGTGATTTTTTAAATTCAACCCCTAAAGGGGTGAAAAGGGGTTGTATCGTTTATGTGTAACAACGTGTTTTCTTTGTCTGATCAGCTTCAAACTTGGCATTTACATTATATAAAAGATTTATTTAAATACATTCATAGTTTTTTAACATTAAGCCCCTTAAATGATAAAGAGGGGTTGCAAAATATTTTTCATCAGAAAATTTAGTTCAAAACTGAACAATGCAATGCAAAATATTTAGTTCAAAACTTAAATTTTGTACACATATTCCTTAAGAGACGTAGGTGTGCACTAAGACTTTTTTTTAAATTTAACCCCTAGGTGGGTGAAAAGGGGTTGCAAAGTTTGGATGGAACAACGTGTTTTATTGGTTTGATCAATTTCAAACTTAGTAGGTATCTATGTTCTTTAAAAGGTAGGAAGTGGTAGATTTTGGTAGAAAATGATAAATTAAAGGTAGAAAATGGTAGAATTTTGGTAGGAAATGGTAGATTTTTGGTAATAATGGTAGATTTTGGAAGGAATGGTAGCTTTTGGTAGATATTAGTGAATTTGAAATTAAAATGGTAGATTATGGTAAAATGGTAGATTACGGTTAAAATGGTAGATTTAATTTAGGAAATGGTAGTTTTTTGTAGGAAATGGTAGATTCTGGTAGGAAATGGTAGCTTTTGGTAGAAAATAGCACATTTAGAAAGAAAATAATAGATTTAGAAACAAAATTTTAGATTGTGGTAGAAAATTTTAGGCTTTAGTAGAAAATGTTAGCTTTTGGTAGAACATGGTATTTTGGTAGAAAATGGTAGATTTTGGTAGGAAATGGTAGATTTTTGTATGAAATATTAGATTTTGGTATAAAATGCCAGGTTTTTGTATAAAATGGTAATTTTGATAGAAGATGGTGGATGTCGTACGAGAATGTTGGATATCGCATATCGGATGTCGATGTCGAACTCGAGGTCATGGTCTATTTTTAGTTATTTGGAATTATGGTAAAGTATATAGTCCGCGCGGACGAAGTCGCGGGCAACAGCTAGTGTGTTATAATGGTAGGGAAAGTGGTAGGGACCCCAATCGGCATCTTTCAGCTTTCTTGAGACCCAGTCCTATTCTAGACTGAAACAAATATAATTATAGCATCACGGAAAGCTAGTCAATAAAGTATAAAAAAATAAAAACCGATTTTTTCAATGGTATATAATCTCCATCTAAAGAAGCTGCAAGTTGTCCTACTGAAAAAAAGAGACGAATTATTATCTCACGGCGCGAGCTAATTAAATAGAACCAAGAAAAGTACGAGCTGCTACTGTGTTTGAATTAAAACTTTTCGCTCTTCGTTATGATGAGGAATACATTTTTTCTCCGCATATTTCATGAAAAATGCTTTCAGCTTGAATGGAAGCACGAACTTGTTCAAAATGACTATGCAACTTGAAGAAAAGTGACAAGAAAGTTAAGTTTGGTTTGGGTTGATTTACGGAATCCTTTTTGGAGTCGGATCCTACTGAAATTCTTTGGCTAGTAAGGGTGAGATAATTATTATTTCCTATTTACAATAAATACTGAAAGATCCTTGTAAGGGTCTAAAAAATCAATCGTCATGCTAGCGTGTGTTAACATAACGTGACATCTGGACTATCATCATCATCATCATCATCATCACCATTGTGCTCATATCATCATCATAATCCATTATCCACCTCGGACATGAGGAGAGGGGCAGTCAGGATTCCATACAATACGCCCTTTTGCTTTGAATCCTACTTAAATATTATAAACGCGAAAGTTTGTAAGTATGGATGGATGAATGGATGGATGGATGGATGTTTGTTACTCTTTCACGTAAATACTACTGAATGGATTTTAATGAAACTTTACAATAATATAGCTTATACATCAAAATAACACATAGGCTACAATTCATAAAGATATATCGTATATTATCCAAACGCGGGTGAAACCGCAGGGCGCAGCTAGTATAGAATAATAGCAATCTATGTTTACCTACAGATATACGTAGATACCTAAACAAATAAAGCTAAAAGCGATACCGGCTTGCATTGCCATAATATCCGTTGTGTGGCAGTCAGGAAATGGAAATATCGTATCAGCCGCACACCGTATGTTCAACTTTATAAATACCATGCTTTACACTTTAGTACCATGTCACAGGGAGTTAAGCCCCTACGCGCGGTTTGAATAAAATATAAAATGATATTCAACATTGCGACATAATATATTAAAGCGCCGAGTCAAGTTTATTTTTTTTCGCTGAAAATTTACAAATTGAATCTTCTTAAAATTTCGAGAAGGTATCTGTCTGTTTGCTTTCACTTCTATAACAACTAGTAGTTCCTAATTGGGAATTTACCATGTGCTTTGGAATCAACATCTTAAAAGTGTGTGTGGTGTGTGTGTATGTATGCGTGTGATGCTTGCATGCGTGCGTGCGTGCTTGCATATAAAACCCATCATAGCTTCTAAACTATAGTGTGACTACAATGACTAGTCTCATATGGCGAGACTACAGTGAGTGTCTGAGTGTCTGAGTGAGGGTCTGAGTGTCTGAGTGAGTGTCTGAGTGTCGGAGTGTCTGAGTGAGAGTCTGAGTGTCTGAGTGAGTGTCTGAGTGTCGGAGTGTCTTAGTGTCTGAGTGAGTGTCTAAGTGAGTGTCGGAGTGCCTTAGTGTCGGAGTGTCTGAGTGTCTGAGTGAGAGTCTGTTGGAGTGTCTGAGACTCTGAGTGAGTGTCTGAGTGTCTGAGTGAGTGTCGGAGTGTCTGAGTGTCTGAGTGTCGGAGTGTCTGAATGAGTGTCTTAGTGTCGGAGTGTCGGAGTGTCGGAGTGTCAGAGTGAGTGTCTGAGTGTCGGATTGTCTGAGTGTCTGAGTGAGTGTCTGAGTGTCTGAGTGTCGGATTGTCTGAGTGAGTGTCTGAGTGTCTTAGTGTCTGAGTGTCTTAGTGTCTGTGTGAGAGGTATTATGGAAAACTCCCTTCCTAAATCGGTAATAAAACACCATGAGAACACAGATTTGACAAATTAACAGTGGTTTTTCCGAGTGACCAAATTACACAAACCCAATAAGATTTTAGGCAACAGTTACACGTAGTAATCAATGTCAATTTATAACTGTAATAGGATGCTGACGTATTCCATCGACCCACTTCATCTCTAAAATATTGTCCTGTAGAATATAAGTAGGTAATGTGCAGTTGTTCGTCATGTACACGCACTGTAAAGAACAATGGTGCATTGTAGCTTTTTACAGAAGAAGCAGTAAGCAAGCCTGGTTATGACAAGGATTGCATAAAATATGGGTTAATGTAACAGTGATACGAGTATCTTGTTTTCTTTAGAAAACTATATAGAAACATTGTGCTACGTAGTTACTCCAAACAAACAAAAATTATGATCTATTATGAAAATTAAAGTGACATTTCGGATCAACCTGTATGAGTGATAGTGTGTTCAAAAACTAACGTGATATTTGACAATATGAAACTCATTACCAAATATTATTGTAAAAAAATAGCCGATAACGTCTAAGCATAGGTATATTATGCTATGTAGCCATCAATTTGGAAATAATGGCATTTAGCTGGACACCTAAGTTAAATTCTGTATAACATTAAGAAACTCAGTACAATCGCACAGTACAGGATGCCCCAAAAACTCTGTCTCGGCAAAATGAATCCATCTCTGCAGTAGCCCCAAATTTATAGGTTACACGAGGGCCATTTTTAACCAATCCCGTTGGCTTGTAACCGGGTGAAATATACCCGATGTGGAAGGATGAAGCGGTTTTTAAATCGGATGTTTACATAGCCGTTTAGTTAATTGGACACGTCCAATTTATGTACGAAGCTTATTCGAGAAAGTGATGGGCGTTGTTATACTTGTTATATATTATAGCATACATTTTCTGGTGTCGTTTATGGCTCCTGTTTGGATCTATGGGCTCTGCCACCAAGCTTCATACAGAATATCAGTAATTCTTTATGGTTGGTCAAAATATAAAAAACCTTTTTCAAGGTCCTATCTCTACACCTCTATACGAGCTCATTGTTCATTAATAAATTGTATTAATTTTGTTATAATCAAATTTAATGACATTATTATAATTTATATTTGTTCCCCACTATTGGCAGAATTTTAATGGGAACAAACTGCTGTACCATCTTTGCACATCACTACCCAAAATTCTTACAAATAAATAAATTATATTTCATTTAATTTCACCGAAATTCATTAAAATTGTTCAATGGTTTAGATGTGAAAACGTAACCAACAAACAGACATATTTTAATTATATAAGTATGGATGGAGGGAAATAAAATATTCATAGATCCTTATATGTTTTAAAAGCCCACCATAACACATTCATGCATTAGATTTGCGAATGTATAGAAAGCAATAAGATTTAACTTTAAACAGCATTTACGAGCAGGGTTAATCAAAGCTTGTCTAAATAAACCCTAACAAGAGCTTAATCAGATCGTAGTGCACTAAGCTAAGATGATTAAAGCCCACTTAGCCGCCCTGTCGCGCAGTCGGCCAGTGATGGGCCTTAATGCGCTCGATTCTAATGCAGTTACTGTCTAACTATACGAAGTGTAACTAGCTAAAAACGGGTCTAATTTGCGCACAAACAAATCTCATAATATACAATTGAGACTTCTCGTGACCACGGTCGATGCAACTCGGCAGAAACGTCGATGTATGTCAAAATTGCATATTTTGATATTTGTTTGTGCGCGAATTAGACCCGTTTTTAGCTACTTAATATGTTTTATGTTCACGAAAATTTAAGAACTTCTATACGAAGTGCGAAGTTCTATACTAAGCGGTGGTAGCCTAGTGGGCGAACGTCCGCCTTCGAAAACGGAGGTGGCGAGTTCAAATCCCAGTGCGGGCACGTACCAATGTGTTTCTTGTTAAAACATATGTACGTAATTATCACTCGCTTTTCGGTGAAGGAAAACATCGTGAGGAAACCAACATGCCCGAGAATTAATTCGGAGGCATGTTATCCACCAATCCGGACTAGGCCCCCGTGGTGGATTATGGCCTAACCCTCCTCACGATAGTGAGGGGAGGCCTTTGCCCAGCAGTGGGACAGTTACAGGCTGAATTATTATTATATATATCTATACGAAGTGAAATCCTGGCATAGGGTACGTGTTATTTGGCCATAATGTTATTCGGCCATACGCCAAAACCATTTTGTATTTTATTTAGTTGGATGATTGCAATGAATCCTGATGATGACCTTCCAAATAAATGACTGAATGGACCACAAAATTTGGATTTACCAAAAAAACCTTGGAGTTACCTTCCTTGGTGCAGCTTGAAATCCAACCTAGTATCATTAGGATTGCAAAGCGCCCAAACTGTTTCTTGACCACCATCCCTCATAAATAAACAAAGGAACATAATTAAATTCTTAAATCACTAGTTTAACTGGTATAATCCATATTAAAGCTAAATATGAAGTGGAGTTAAATCGCCGGCCGCCATGATTGGTTTTAATACCGCTAACAGAATCTGAATAATTGATGCGTGCAGTAATCTGGTGGGCTGCATACAGTTTGTACAGGCGATGACATAATAATTATGCCCATTTTGTACGGTTAGTTGGTTTCGGACCTACATCTTGCGACATGTATATACTTATAAACCATCAATCAAACATTCAAACGTGATAAGCTAAACAAGTACTTTGTATCATGATTTCCTTTATCCTACTAATATTTATAATAATTATAACAATATATAATAGTTAATATTATAAACACAAAGGTTTGTAAAGTTTGGAAACGGGACCAATTATGATGAAATCTATATTAATAAAAGAAAGTCGTGTTAGTTACACTTTTTATAACTCAAGAACGGCTGAATCGATTTGGCTGAAAATTGGTAGGAAGGTAGCTGAGAACCAGGAGAAGGATATAGGATTATTTATCCCGTTATCACGGGAAAATTTTTGAAACTGGGAAAAATATATCTGATAAAATCGGGTTGTACAGTTGACTACTGTCACTCAGTTTGACTCATAGAGACAATGACATGACAACGTCTGTCGGGTCAGCTAGTTTTAAATAAAGCGGGCGACACCGCGGGGCGCAGCTACTTACTGATAAATAAAGCTTCCGTGGAAATGTGTTCGTGCACGTTGTCATCTAAGTGGTAATTAGTTTTGACCACCTCTGTACTGTCGACGGTCGGATACGGCTCAGTGGAGATATTTCAAATGTCTGAACACTTTGTTAGCCAACCTACTGCTTTAGTATAACTTGGATGTATCATCTAAATAGATAGATAATGAATCAACTATCGCGACTTAAATTCACATTATTACTAGACAATAACGTCTCGTGATCACGGACTATGTAAAAAGCCGGCAAAAGCGAGCCGGACTCCCGCATGAAGGGTTCCGTACCATTTATCTATAAAAAAGGCATAACAAATCTCGTTTGTTGTAGCGGAGCCCTCTTAAATTTTTATTTTATTTAGTTTTTTTTGTGTTATTGATTATGTACTATAATAGTTGTTAAAGCAACAACAGTAATACATCATCTGTGTAAATTTCAACTGTCTAACAATCACGGTTCTTGAGACAGATGACATAAGAATTTTAGCTATTTTCCATGAAAATAACTGCATAAAAGTAAAGCTTTTAAACGACGTGGTCTCGTTGAGAGACGCAAGAGAAAGTTCTGCGAGAATTGCAGTGATGTTTATTAAGTCACCGGTTCGAAAACTAACAGGAAATACGTCACATGCAACACATTACCAAAGTTTTGTGCAGTGCCACAAAAGGAGCGCGAAGTTCAGCTTATAAGACAATGAGGCAGAAAACACAATCTAAAGTTTGCCGTGAGGGAGTCATATTTTGTAGCAATATTGTATGCTCATTGAAATATTGCAAAATCGATTGGAGTTATAAAAGAAACTTGAAGCAGTCAAAAAGATCTTTTTCAGCGTGTCTAGTCACAAAAAGCTGGTTGCAACTGCGATGTTGCAGCACGCGTTTGTGCACGTTATCAAATAACATTGAAACTACTTGTCTTGAACATCCATTTCCCCATAATAAATTCATTCATGAGCTCCTTACGAGTCGGTGCTATAAATACGTACCGTATGTTTAGTGCACATATACTCAACATAAAAACCCAAACTAGAACCACTTTCCCTAGTAATTAGGCGTGATTTTCCTCTTAGCTCCCCACAACGCAGCGCCCGCCCGCCCATGGGAGCGGAGGCGATAATGAACGCCGCTCTAACGATGTAACTCCACACCGTGAGATGCACCGGCCTATTTTAGGTTTAACTATATTGCGTAGGATTTTACATCGACTACGAAATACCTAGGTATTATCCTATCGAAACGAGGAAGACAGAGCCTAGGAGGAAAATATAGCTTTAATTCCGCCAAAGAGCTTACTACAAGAATGTTCGTGAGTCTTCGTTTTTGTATCGTTTCATTCTGAAATGATTGTATCAGAACGTGAGGTTGCGGTCTCGATTCCTGCACATGGCAAATATTTGTGTGAATCAATGGATATAAGGAATTACTAGTAATGTGGTACTGTGTACTCATAAATCGATTTGGTATTGGACTATAGTAATAAATAGATAATATAAAATAAAGCACTTAAAAACTAAATTCGCATATTACTATCACCTGTCACAACCATCAAACCAGAAATACCGACGAATCAGTTTCTCACCATCGTTGGAGTTTAAACAAAATATCTTCAAAGCAATGGAGTACCAATTAGTAACCGAACCGCCTAGAATCGGGTTCCGTGAAACAACGGGGTACAAATAAGCGAAAAACGTCTAAGTATAGCGGTTTAGGGTTCCGTCTCACTGTAATTGCGGCGCCCTGGGCTGTGCCGACAGAGAATATGCATCTTGGGGTTACAGAAGAGACATGTTATACTATTTATTGGTACGAAATGCAGAACCGCCGCAGGCTAGGTGTAATATAGTCACGACTTGCGGAAGACTGCTTGCAGACACTGGATGATCCTTCAAGTATGATAACATCTTCAGTATAGTGATAATTGATAATGTTTGGTTCTTATCTCGGATGTTGGCAACCGTTAAGCCTCAATGGCCATCGAGCAGATAGACATAATCTCACACGAGATGTAAACCAGGATCACAGTTAGTAGGTATCTCGTTCCTCTCTGTGTTTTACTCATTGGCAAATTCAATCGAGGAAGTATTGAGCGGAACACCTCGCTAACAATAGCTTTGAAAGGAAAATTCTAAGTCTCAATACTTTACAAAATAAATGAATAATCGGAGTGTAGGATTATTTTCTTTTGGATCTGATTGAAATTTACAATTTTAATGTGAACCACAAGGAAGTGGTATAAAAAAGGGGATATACTTAGCATTAATTTATTTCGTGTTTAAGATAAGATAAGAGTGTAAAAAATTCGAGAATAGACTGATAATACTCACTTTGAAGAGTTGCTATCATTCTAAATCTTTGTATTGGTCATTTCTTAGTCCTAGAGCCAGTATTTTTATTTACACTAACACTAACAGCTATTTCAGTATATATTCAACTCTTTTGTATGTTTTACGTTCAACAGTCAATATATTTTATGAAAAATGTATAGCTGAATTGTTTTCCAAGAGGCAAACGCCACTGAGCCGCCCGCCCTAGTCAACTAGACAACTTGGGCGGACGGGACCGGAACTGACGTCACTGTGCACTCTCGCCCCGCCGGAAGTGGCTAAAAGCCTCCGAGTGCATTTGTCTAACAGTTTCGTGTGAGGTAAATCGATTGCCGAACTAGATGCAGTTACGATGCGGTGCAATAAATAACTCGAAAATGTTAGTTGTGGGTTTCAAGGGTTTTGAATGAAACTACTCGAATGAAACTCGTATGTTAGTGAAATTGCAAGTGATCAAATTCCTGTAAAGGTATTGATGGGGGTTTTTGTATAATAATGTTTATATATGACAATGTGTCAAATTTTTTTTTTGTTATATAAACGCTTCTGCTGAGCTATAAAATTCCAATCCCAAATCACACAAACCCATTGAAATATAATAAACATTAAATAAATAATGCTTTTGTACACCCATTATTGGAATAAAACTATTGCTTCCATAAATCCCGTTGTCATATCTAACGACTGCATCCGCCATTATTCCGACGCAACCCAACCATAACCGCAGTTACGGTCTAATAACTTAGTTGGGAAGTATTAAAAATCAATATATTCGTGCGGGCGACAGGCGTCACTCGCGCCTCGCTGCCTGCCGCAGAAAACAACGTGTTTTTATTCGAAAATAAACTGACACAACGCTTGATCTAACACCCACTCTATCCGATCTTTGTTACGATTCTGTACAAAACTCACTTACGTGGCAGCGCTGAATCCGCGCTCAATCCGCGCTGCGGTAAGTACGTCACCAATCTGACACTGACGTACCGCAGCGTCAGATACGTCAGTGTCAGATTGGTGACGTACTTACCGCAGGGCGGGTTGAGCGCGGATTCAGCGCTACCACGTAACCAACTTTATTGCCAACTTTACTGGAATGCTGTCTGAAATGATCGCTTGAGAAAGCCATGACGTCTTATTGCGATCCAATTGAAGACCTACACATCATCGTTTTACCACTTATTCGTACCATGACGTCTTGTTGTGACATCTTGACGCTCAATTTAGGTTGATATTAAATCAAAAAGGATTGACGTCTGCCTAAATGATGTCGAAACCCGTGTATTAATGTTATTTAAAGTGAAACGATTCTGTTTAGGTCGTCAATTGGATCGCAATACGACGTCATGGTAAGCCCTGCTTGTAGGTCTAGTCAACCCATGCTTTTTTAGATGCTCATTTATTTTTTTCTGAAGGTTCTATGCACCTATTGTGCGATCGAGGACGTCCTAAAGAAAGGTCAAGTCAAAGTATACACCTATAATCGGCAAGCATGTGTGAAGCCACTCATGAAAGTGGAAGAAGCGTAAGAGGTGTTTCAGGATCGTAGCATGTGGAATGACGTCTATCATCTATTTACCCCACGGAAAAAGGCGAGTCTGATATTATGCGGTTAGAAATAAAGCATTTTCTATTCTCAGTATCTAAAGGAAAAAATCAATTACAGCAGTTACCTTTACATCAGCACAGCACATGCTCTGTTCAAACCGAGCTGCCATGATAAGTATTGCCATATCCCAAATTCTTCTTTTAGCTCCTATTCCCCTCTTTTAGGAGCGATATTTTCCGTTATTTTCAATTGTATTCTACAGGCATTAACTTAGAATCTGTAAATCGGATCGGCCGCAGTGGGTCAGCCTCTACAATAAAAAATACACCGATTGTTAAGCTGAGCTGCGTTTAATAGATAAAAGTGAAGTTTTTTTCGGGCAACGATACGAATTTTATTGTTGCATCTCTGCTACTACTGTAGTAAAATGTTGTCGGTAAAACGCGCAATATACGGTAGGTATATGCAATAAATGCACTGTTTTATCGAAAATGAAATAATTTCGTTGGAAATATGTTATAGAATACTTTTTCAGTTTACTCTGTCTCCAGCTGTGACCTGACCAGTATAAGTGCATTGTTAATAGAACTGGCAAAGTATATAACATCCCTAACTATAATAATATAGGTACGGGATTTTCACTGCAATAGACACGAAGTGATGCCTCGTTCGCGTGCAGTGTTAAATAGAAGCAAGGGAAATTAAATATTTATACTATGAACTAGAATAGCACAGAAAACTTTTCAATTAGAAGTATCCACCTACAAAGAAACACATTGCGAGCTTATCGCAAAGCAATTTTATAAGAAAAAGAAGATACATATATTTTGTTCACTATCTTGACCATTTTGTAATCCCTAACTAGGATTACTAGGGTGTCTGTAATGGCTTAAATCGTGAACCGAGATATGTTCACTGTTCAGGTTCAAAGTCTAGTTGACACAAATGTTTTCACTGGGCCGGAATTGAACCCGCTCCTAACCGCTTCGCAGTCGGCTCATCGCCACTACAGTCACACATTGCATATTTTAGAAATTATGTAGAATCAATAATAAATAAACTTTGCGTTTTGTCAACAACATAATGATTCAAACGAATACCCACAGGGTGGACAGTGGACACTCCACAGACGGCTGGACAAGCGAAACTGACCAATAGCGTCGTCCGGGTTGATACTGCGTAGGTACTCAATAGGTCACCCGCCACGCTCAAAATATCATACAAAATTCCAATAGTCCTATCTCGCTTTAATTTAAAAATAGAGAGAGTGCTCCTTCTTCTAGGGTATCTATGCTCACATAAAATTGAAAGCTTGTTACCCACACACGCTTTGAATTCTGTCATAAGCCCCGGTGCATTTCAAACCAATCACGAATTCCAGAACACAATACCGACATTAAATTTGAAACTGAAATACAAGCCGTCTAAGTACCACCCTCAAAGGAGTTGGTTCTCGAATGGTTAATTTAATTAGGCGTCTCAAGCTTGTCTACTGTAAAACGTACGTTGTGAACAGTGACTTACGAGTATATTCATAGGATAATATAAGAAATGATGGCCGAGTGTTAACTCTTATGACACCGAGTTTGATACCCGTCACCAATGCCGTTTAGTTACGAGTGTATGCGGATTTCCATCAGTCCGTGCTTCGGCGAGCGCGGTCCTAGTTATTGTCGATTATGTTATTGGGTTTGTATGATATCACTGAACCACCGTTCACTTGTTTATCTGTTTATTTGCTTTGCTGTAAATTGTAGGCACACCGGAGATATTTAAAATTAAAGTTTAATGCGGAGCGTGTGCTCGCCTCGCTGGACCGCTGACAGAATTTTAAAAGAAATTTAATACAATATTAAAACAGATTGTTAGTGACATAACGACGTCTGTGTCGACTGTTTTCATCTGGTGTATTTTATCGGTTCTTAAATTAACAAACCTGTCAACCGGCAGCGTTTCCGACAGTTTTCAGTTGATATGGTGTGCGATGGTGCCACATACGTGTGTGTTGTATAAAGTTTAAATACTGCTAGCACATTACACTGCGTCTGAATTGCTATACCTGTCTGCATGTTGTTCCTAGTTCCTACAAATAATATAATTACTTTAGTTTGGATCGGTGACGTGCCAGATAGTTGAGAACTGGTAATAATTGAATTTGAACGGTGATCCTGTCAGCTGTGTGCTGAAATGCAGACACTGTTTCAATATCATTAGACAGTGGTAATGGGGCGTTTCGCACCACGGTCGGTTCGCACCCCGAACGACCCAGTAGGTGTTCATTTTACACTGGTTGTTTCACACCGCTCGCAACATTCAAAAGTTCAAAAATCTGTAGAGTACATGGGGTATTTAATGTCAGTAGTACTAGGGTAGCATAGGGCACATAATACATCTCGTATTATGTCGTCCAGTATGACTGTATATTGAAGTTATATAAAGTGTTCCATGGCAGGGATCTAACCATTAGGTGAGCTGCTTGCTCGTCTAGCTACTCAGTAACATTCGAAAGCACGGGGTTTAAATCGTAATAAAAAATAAATAAATTGTACAGATAAAAAAAGCTGTAGGCACAATATGCAATTTTCACTGAATTAAAGTGTCCATTCAGTGTTTTAAGCGGGTGTCAATTGAGATTTAATTATAAAGCCGAGCGCTGAATGACTCAATTCGACTCAGAGCGTGAGTGAGTTGTGTATTGGAAATTGATAATCCTTACATTTTGAGTTGGTTTGCGTTGGTCGATAGCTTGCCAACACCACAAGGCAAACACGCTGGAGTACTCAATATAGCATCTCATCATCATAATATCTATAGAGAAGAAACAGGGCCAGTAAGTATGCGGGGCATTTATCCTACTTCTCCTGTATCCACTGACGTTATTCCGCAAGCGCGTTAGTAGATCAGTGAAGGTGTAACAGTGACCAAATGTGAACTTATCTAGGATAAATAATAGATAGGTAGGTACTTATAAAACCAAGTCGTGATAGTTACACCATTTGTAGCTCAAGAACGGCTGGACCGATTTTCATGATCTTGTTTCTTTGGATTTTGTTTTGTTGGATTCGTCTCTATTTCAAATAACAGAATTATTAAAACATGGGGAAATTTCGCGACAGTGAGAGAAACAATATGATAAAGCTAATTGTAGTTTTTTTTTAATTTATTTAATTTAACTTGTTTTCTTTCATCGAATAAAAAACCTTAATTTAAATGATAAATAATTTAACGGCTTGACAGTCAACAGGACAACGTCTGTCTGGTCAGCTAGTTTTGATTAATAGAAAAAAAGTTGGTTACTAATATGTACAACAGTGGAAAGCGTGAATGTTGTTGGATGAGCTACGATTATTACAGTGAGCTGAATTGGGATTGAGTGAGACTGTGCTAAAACAACCTTATTTCAGCTTCCTCATACCACTGGCTTCTAATGCAGCGTAATTATCACGAAGTACCACAATATAAATTGAATCGATATATGAAATTATCAATGATAAGTACCACAACAGTTACAGTCCTCGTTATGAAAATCCGCCAGGTTTTCTGACATACCACTTAACAACCGTGTTCACGTAAATTAATTCTAATATCGCGAATCCCAACACCCTGCTGCAATATTAGCGTAAAACACCCAACCGAGCAAAGATTAAACTATAACTTATTAACAAAAGTCCATGCGCGTAATTTATCATGGAGAAAACGCCCTACAGCCCTGTTTATACATTAAAATGGTAGGTACGAGATGAGAAAGTGCCCCTGTCAGTGGGATGCCGTGACTTTCATAGGGGTATCTTTTATAAATTCCAGGGGCGGTGTAGACGAATGTCGACCACTTGTCGGTCAGGGGAGGTCGTTTGTCATCTCTGAATTTTTTATGCTCTGTGAACGTGGGGTTATTACTTGTGTAGGATTGCTTCACTTTGGTTAATATGATTGCTGGTGCTTCTCGTTTCTTGTTGAGTAGTTATTAAATAAAATAAACAAGTAGAGTATCTAGTAAAATAGTAGTTAAAAGTAATTCGTGCATGCTTAAAAGTATGTCTTCGCGTCTTTTGAACACTTTTAATCAATTGGACTGACTTCATCTCCTGCTCCTCAACTTACTCCGACATGCATCTGATCCGGCCCGGTAAAGTTCCGGATGGGTATCCAATTTGTATCTGTATCCGGAGTCCGAACTCCGGAACTTCCGGTTGGGACTTCTGTCACATGTCTCGAGTTTTGGCGATTTCTATCGAACTGGATTCGCGCTAGAGGATGCGGAGAAAACAGATGAGCCACCAATTCTCCCTCCGGCTTGTCTCATCATCGATGTGACTTAAGTCTCACTCATGATGGATGTCTTGGGTTATGCTTTATTCTTATGTCATAAACTCTCAACTGATTTAAAACTAGACACTCAAATTAGGCCATCGCTATTTGTCCGATCGCAGAACATGGAAGCAGTTTTTTTGACGCCTCGTTTGGCGTAGTGGCTCAGCAATCGGACTGCTGCGTTTGGTGTCGCGGGTTCGATTCCCGCTTGCAATAAATATATGTGCGATCCACATATACTTGTTTCTGGTCTGGGTGTGATGTGTAAGTGAAATTATATGTCTTTAAGCGGTACCCACGATACAGAAGCAATTTTGCAAGTGTGGGGATACCTACATTATTAAACAAAAAAAGAAAAGTTCTTTCATGTTTCGGACAGCAGCATCAGCCCCGTTGCTATCGATTAGTAGCAGAGGCCCTGGGATAACCTGACAAACTCTGACATCAAAATACCCTACTACCTCATTCGAGATCAGCATCCCTAGATGCCTGGCATCTAGCATAGGTCCAAATGTAATCTTCCCCTAAATTATTCCCTTTGTAACCCGATGATGGTTGCATCTATTGCCCCATCCAGAAGTTCCATGGCTAGTAGATCTCTGACAACGTGTGTCTCAGTTGCGAGCAGCTACGGATGAGTTCGACTATCAAACTTCGGGAACATGCACTAGGCTCCCAACCTTACCTCATAAATATAGATACACATACTAGCATATACATAGCTATGAAAGAATGTAAGTGGCTGCCTGCTTTAAGTGCTAATATTTACAATCTTTGGCTTTGAAAGAAGAAGGCTGTACGGTGATGGAAAGCGCTAGCCCTGCTTGCAGCGCACTCCGTTACTGTGTCACAAAACCTGCACTGTAGTCTTCCTGAGATTTTAAATAATACTTAGTAATTCTGCTGAAAACAGTGCCTTGCAAATAAGCCATAATATGGCCATAATTGCACGATATATAGCTTCGTGGATAAGTATCTGCCAAAGGAATGCGCATAGAGGCTATTAAAAAGAAAACCAGAAAAAAACAAATCTCAGTCGAATAAAGTATAAAATGCAAATATAACACAAATTTGCCAAGTAGAAAAATATATATATTTTGTACTTATTTTAATTCTCGTTTCAAAACATATATTCCTCAGCTTAGGCATAACGTAAACATAATGAGCAAAACGATTAACCATGCTACATGACGAATTGCTACAGACATGCAATTCTTATTCAAAACAACCATTTTCCCATGACCCCTACCGTTCTATGCAGAACCCTATTTTCATAGAAGAAACCAGCACAACCAGTGATGAGAGGGGTCTAGGAGCACTGGAACATCTGCCGCGAATTGTGTTCAACAACATCTTGGAAAAGAATTACGCATTTTTACATGTTCAGTTAACGAGGGGGTTTCTTTGTGAGGGTTGCGGTTAAGAACTTGCATTCGTAAATTTGCAAGATTATTTTATGCAGTTTGTTGATAGACTTTAATAAGCTTTTGAAACTATTGGGTGCTATAAAAACCGGCCAAGTGCAAGTCGAACTCGCGTACGATAGGTTCCGTACTAATATCGTGAAAATATACGTAAAAATATCACGTTTGTTGTATGGGCTTCCTATATAAATTGTATCCTGTTTTTTAGTATTTGTTGTTATAGCGGCAAGAGAACTACAGCATCTGTGATAATTTCTATCACAGTTCATGAGATAGCCTGGTGACAGACGGACAGACAGACGGACGGACGCACAGCGGAGTCTTAGTAATAGGGTCAAAGTAAAATTCAAAGCATTTATTGTAAGTAGGCAATTAAATCGCACTTTTACAAGTCAAACAGCTAACTCGGTCCTGTTGTAACCTTTGTTTACACCAGAACCCTAAATACAAAAGTAAATAAACCTTGTGAAATTGATTTATTGTTACGGTCAGGGGCGCTACCACACGTCTCTACCATTTTGTAGTATCTCAAGTGTTTCTTAAAAGAATTTGGACAGTAAATTTCTTAACACGGTTTGATCACTTAAGAAAACAATCATTTGGTTATAGGATTGCCTGTTTGGGGTAGTCCCCCTTTGCTCTACTAGTAAAATATCTACCTAAAAGGGCCGCTCTGCACGAATTTATTTAGCCAAACGAAGAGAATTTAATGTACAGTTGGAAATAAAAGTGTTATAAAGTTAATATTTTTATCTATTATCATCATCAGCTTCACGTTCCACAGTAGGGTGAGGTCTTCCCACGGTTGAAAGAAGCTTTATCTCAGCAAGAGTATACGTAATCTACCGACAATCATAATTAACTCTAGTCAACCTTATTGTCATTCGCGGCTTCACTCGTTAAATCTGCGTTTCTAATTGAGATACATATAAATTCGGCGTGCAATCCTGGTTACGAAATTAAGGCAGTAAACGAACTAGGGAAGCCTAAAGCAGACGCGGAATTTGTCTCGAAAGCAAATTATGCAAACTCCAGCATTATTCTCGTTTTCGACGGTGTATTTGGCACCGAGTATTGCACGCTACTTCGTGTTTTGCACATTGTTCATTTTGGTTTTATTTTTCGCTAAGATTTTACTGTAATGTTGAGGTTTAGAATTTGAATAAAATCCAATCACAATAGGTACTTACCTACTTGAATAAACGCATTAAGAAACTTGGAAAAAACTTTTTAACAGAAAAAAATTACCCCCGAAAATTTTTTTAAAGCAGTTAACTAATACTACAATAATTAAGCTCTTAAACTAGTGTAAGTAGACCTAAGGAAGTAGGTATATACTGTTGAATGAATATATTATGTTAATGGCGTTACTTATGAAATTCCCACTGCTTATAAAACGACCACTATAATATCTAACTATACCATATTTTAATACAATTAAAAATGTGTTCTACAAAATGGCCTTAATTTAATTAATGTATTATTTTGCAACGTTGTATTGGTACGTAATGTTTAATTTTAAATGTAAGTATAGACATCTTCACTAAACAATTTTTTTTTCATATAATACTTGGAATGAAACATACGTCTTGTATAGGATAAATAGCTGCCTCGGCACGTCCGCTCGGTTCGCACGCCACTCACGAACTGATTTGAATTAAGATTAATTTAAGAATTTTGTTCGCTTGTTTGGTGACGGTGGAATATTGAAGTTTTTTTTCTACAAATAGAAATTTTAAATTTTCGTTTTGGAGATATCCCATATACCTTTAGAATAATACATACATATATATCATTATATCCCAAACACCTAATTGAGATATAATAAATATTACAGTTTTATAAGCACTGGATCAAAACAGGGTAAAATGTTCCTGAATATGATAATCACAGTATTTTATCAGTGATAACAATTACAATACTATTTTTAAACAACAAATTTTTTGTTGTTTAAAAATTGTCAAAGTTATGAGAAGTAAATGTTTATTTATTACAAGTAAATAGCATTTTTTTTACAGAAAAAGCAAATACGTACCTAATCTCTTCCATCTGTTTACTCACTTACTAACACAGAGACGATTTACTTTAAAAATGTTAATGTACCGTACTGGCTGCCGAATTAAACCTCCTAAATTCACTATGTCTTATAACATACAAATTTGCTGCTGCTCTTTGATTCATAAAGCAACACTGTTAAGGTTTAAATTGCTCTCTTAGATATAAAAATAATCGTCGAACAAAGTCAACGATAATAGAACAGTATAAGGCAGTGAACAAATTACATACAAACGTTATACTTAGGTGACGTCACTGACGTACCTAATTACCTATGCTTCGGTTCTTGTTAAAATGAGGTGCCGTCAATTATACGTATGCTTCGATTCTTGTTTCAAGTTCCCCTTTAGTACCTATACACCAATTTATACGTTCAATTACTTTTAGGTTCACTAAGTTCACTGTTTGTTCTCTATTCAATAAGTTTCAGAGGGAGTTCATCCAGAGTTAATAACAATTATTAGGTCTTTGTTGAACACCATAATTCTAATGTTTAAAGCAATTATACACAGTTTATCGCGTTGTATTGTATTGTTGTATGGCGTGAGTTTTGCAACTGTTGCAAACATTCCTTGGTAATGGAATTGTTTCCGGTTTTTATTTTACGGCTGCCATTTGACTTGTGGCGACTTTGAGATTAAGCTTTAGTTCGCTTCAAACTCTCGAAGTGTTTGCTATTCAAATGCTGGTTTATTTGAGTCGGTTTGCTTCGGTAATTAGAGTTTAAGTTAAGCAGGTTCTGTGGGATAAGCATCGTCGTTTTGTTGTGACCCATAAACGTATCGGTTGAGCACGGGTGTTACGTCACTTTTGTGGGAGGAAGAATATTCACAGACTTTCCTACCTCTAATACATCATCTATAAATATACACTAACTCAAACAAAATTTAATTGAACATTGTGAAAAGAAAACGCTATGTAATGTTCTTTAATGCACATAGGTAACTGTGAAGGTACTGAACGCGGCGTATAGAGAAAATAATTTTGTTAACAAAATGATGTATGATTAACGAAATAAATCTCCAAGCTATAAAACATCCACAACAGAGTTCAACTCACAACTCATAAATCACTAGAACAAAAACACAGTTCACGAAAGCTAATAAAAATATGACAAAATCGCGCCACGGCGACGCGACGCAATGTTCTCGAAAGTTAATCCTCAACTCGCTGCGCTCTTCCGTCCGTAGTTTTTATTAAGTTACAGTGAAACTGTGAAACAAACTAGTCGGGAATTTTTCCAAGTTTCCGGCGACGCGGTCCCGCGGCGGGCGAGACGCTTTCACCTTAACAAGGAGTCGGCTCCAATTCAATTAGCCGAGAAAGTTCCACCTAGACGGTCGAATTACGACGATTTGTTTTTGAGAAAGTGCAATTGGGACAATTTAAGTTTGAAAATGATCCGAATGGTTGAAACATAATTTCTTCATGATAATAAGAACAACTTAAGAAATAAATACAAGATTATACTGACAAAGCCGCGTACTAATTATGGAAAGACAACGATTTTGTTTGTAGGAGCACAGATGTATAATAGTTTGCCTAATGATATAAAAGAATGTAAAAGCATAAATATGTACAAGGAGAAACTCAAGCACTACTTAGTTAACGGATGGTTCCCAACAAGTTTGATAGATAAATAACCTCTGTACCTACTTACTACAAATACACCACTAAAAATAAAAACATATATGCACCTATACATAAGATGAGCTAAGTAGGTACCTACTAACACAGCATTGTATACCTGCCAGCCAGAGGCTAAATATTCTATATGTATATTGTTTTTGTATCTCATTTTAAGTGAACAATAGTTCTTATGAGAAATAAAGTTCTTTAAACCTAATAAATAATATGATATATTATACATCAATATTGGTATCCAACGGGAAAATTAATTAAAAATGCGATTATGGTAAAATCGTTTCATTGGCAGAACTATGAAATTAAATAAAAGTGAGATTTACTAGTATAAACCTGAAAACAATTACTGGTTTTCATGTTTGTCATGCTAATCAACACTTTCACTCACTGAAACTTTTTTGAATGATCATAGTCTATCCAACCACTGTGAATTTAAAATGACATATAATTATGTAAGAAAAATATTATTTTGAATAGGACTGGCTGAAATGAATAACTGACATCAACAGTTTGGTATTGATATAATATATCTTCTTTATTTTGCACTATTATATGTTAATCCTAAAACAACACCGAATTCAGGTTACCAATCATCATCATCATCACAATGACGCTATATTCGTCTACTGCTCAACGTAGGCTCTTTACCACCACCTAAATATCCATCCAATAACTCACCTCTTCTCTATTTGTAATCGTGGCGTATCAAAGGTCGTGGCTACAGACTACGCCGTTACTACCCCGTTTTTACCCTCGGGAACGTCGGTTTCCCAGCGATTAGAGCTTCGAGCCCATTTGATGTATTCATCCCCTTTGAAGCAGTAGAATGCTGCAAGCGGAGATAAAAGTACTGCTTAATGGTTCAGCTGAATTTTGGAGTGGAAATTTTATGTTCGATTACAGCAAGAACTGTATTTTACAATTGTTTGCTGCGGGTTTTACTGACGAGAACATTTGCTATAAAACTTTTCCCTTACGAACAAAGTTGTTTGTTATTTTAGATAACAAACAGGTATAACGTTAAGTTTTGTTTCGTTAAAAGCAATACAAATAAACTTAAATTCATGCCTTTTCCTGTCCAGAATCTTGATATAGTGCTTGAAAGGGAAACATTATTTTTTCAAACTCAAACCATAATAAATTTCTGTTTAATTAAATGTATCATACTTTATGTTTTTATGATTCTCTTTGTTAACGAGAATTAGCGGTTTGACTTGTAAAGGTGCGATTTAATTGCCTATTTACAATAAATGCTTTGACTTTGACTTTGACTAATGTCAAACAACTATTTTTATGAAATTGTTTCATTGTTATGTTTCACCTACTTCGTTAAGTTATTATTTTTCTTGCATCTTAAACTAAAAAAGACATAATAGAGTTAAATATGTTTCGGTCGGTAATCTGCATCATATTATTATCAGATTAGTCAAATAAAATAGGTAGTTAATATCCCCAAGTTGGGCGCCAAAAATAAGTTTTACAAAACGAGTCAACCCAAACTTACATTAACTTCATGTACATGCTGAATAGACACGTTACAATGTTACAAGTAACCATAAAACCTTAACCTCATTCACAAAATGCCAACACGTTAACAATACAAGCGAACCCACTTCGGGCGCCAAAAATGTCTTCGCCCCACAAATTGGCGCCAAAACCGTCTTGCCTTAAAATTGACAGCGCCACCTTGCGTCTACCAGCAGAATTGTGCAGCGGGGCGACACTTCGTGACCAAACTTCTGGATGAGCCGACGTGTCACGCTCTCACCTAACGAAATATACAGAGAATTCGTACGGGATCTCGAATTCAACAAGCGTTTTACGTAATGCTGTTTTGTATGCTGATGCCTGAAATGTGTTTAGTTAGAAGGAAAGGTTTGAATTGATTCTTTTTTATACAGTACCAAAGAGACTGCATGTTAATGGATTGATTGTTATTATTTCATAACTGGGTTTAATTATACCTATAACTGTATTATTATATAGTAATAAACCTACTGATATTACCTTATTAATGTAATAAACCATTCATTCCATTACGTAATGACAAGTTCATGTTGCGAATATTGATATAATATGTGGCAAACATAATTATTATTGCCGGTCAGTTAATGTAGACTTAACTCTTTTAGCGCCATATCTTATACATCAAAATACAGTAGGTAGGTATTTTAAAAGGATACAATAGACATAGAAAATAATTATTTGCACTCCAGTTGTAACAATTGCATAAATGTAATAATTTAAACATATAAGAAATGTAATAATTTGAACACATATAACATTACTACTACCTATCCACAGATAGAAACTGCTTTTAGAAAAATAATCTGCTATTTTGTCAATGAAAAACTTTGTATGTGAGAAATTGTTGTTTACTTCACAGTCTCGTTATAATAGATGTATAAATTTGGAAATGATAAATAAATGAATCCTTGATATCCAGAAAAGAGTATATAATTTTGCTGAAAATAAAAAAAAAAGTTTAAAGTAGCGCGTTAATTGCACAGTTGAAATTCATCTAGGAGTAGTAAATCTGCATACTTAATCTCACATAAATCTAATTTATACCTATATTTATTTATTTATTTCAGAGCACGACAACCGATGGATGTCGGATGCCATACCACTAAACCTTTTAAAATGACGCTCCAGTGATATTGCAAAACTACCACGATCCAATTGAAAGAAAGTAAAAACTAAACTAGTACTCGATGTCTCCGACCTTAGAAAGAAAAAGAACGGCAGTAATAAAACAAAAGCTCCTCAAGAGTCAAGAACTTACGTCATTCTTCAATTCTTTCAGAGTGAAAAGAACTTCAAACCTTCAATCCACTTTGAGAATATAACTTGGCTCTAAAGCCGCAACGATCATCCGATTCCAAAGGAAGGCCATGTCCTAAGATACTTGAGACTATATACTATTGTACATATATACTTTATGGTATATAACTAATGTATTATGGCTCAAGTGGCAAAAAATCACGATTCTTATTCTTAAGATTTGACACAGACGCATGCGTGAGACGTAAGCTCCGCCTTTGTTAGAGAGGGACAGCTAGTGAAATCCCGGTAAGGTCTTGAAGTCAGATTTAGAGTAAGATTGATTTCAGATAAACTTGGCACTAATCAATATAAAAGGTATGGTAGTATCGTGTAGTGGCACTTGGATGCATCTTAAGTGCCGCAAAAGTATTGCAATCGATCGCTGTGGGTATAAAACATTTTTCCAGAACCCGGAAAAGGAGGCAGTTGGATAATTTTCACTATCATCATCCTCATCATAAGCATCGCCTCAAACGGGAAAGTCTTCTCTACGGGGGAAAATGTAGACTCAAAATTATTGTAATAAATTTACTAAGTTTGTAAAACCGTACACGCTTGTAGACAGGTAAGATTGTGGGAGTTTGTAAAAATAATTCAATACTTTAAAATAAACTCGAAATATGAGTGAAACACAATAGCGACTAGAATTGTGTCGTATTTTAAATTTATAAAATTATTTAATCTTTAACTTAAAATTTGTGAAGATAAGATGTTGATATGATATGATATGATGCGATCCGCCATATTTCCGAAATAATTAACGGACATTTAGGTTGCCTCATATCTTCCTTACTTAACTTACTTCCTTAACTGAAAAGCGAGTGATAATAACGTACATATTATATTTTCACAAGTAACACATTAAGTGCGTGGGATTTTAACTCGTAACACTCAATAAATACTGACTCAAATTACCTATCTTCAAATTCAAGTGACCAATCAGTTCATAACCGATTCTTATTGATTCAAGATACTCTCTAGCCAGTGAAAGCACTTTAAACTTGCAAGGAAATGTTTCAGGTAAAGTTTAGTAAAGTCTAGATTATTCTATGGACTAACAAGTAATTGAAGCAAAGACGTTATCTTCATTTATCCATCCTATTATAGGTTCTCCATAAATACATACCTATCTAAAAAAGATAATTTTCCTAAACATTGTCCGTCTTTCCACAAAAGTTTAGACGAGAGTTAAGCAGATGTTTCTAAAATTTCGTTCCACTAAATCGACGTCTATCACTCGCGTTTTCTTACTCAATCCTGGCATTCGTAATTATTTTACTTATGAATTGGTTATTGAGTTAGAAATAGCGAGGGTTAGACATCGATTTGTGGGGAAAATATTTAGACTCATGTGTTCAACTCTGCTTAAATATTTTGTGGTTAGACCGTGTTAGACTTAAAAATAACTTGTAAGACGATTTTAAGTATAAATCTCGCTTTAAGCAAACGTCAAATCTACCTGTTGGTATTGAATTAAGCTGAGTTAAGAACTGAATCTCTAATTGTTAAAATACATAATTGTCTATGTGTTCTTAGATCCTAAGTTTGTTAATACACTTACAACTAAATATGCCAGCTTTGTTGTCTCTAATTAGAAAGAGAAAGCACCGCAACAAGCGCACCAAATTAAATTACCTCTATCAAACACGTTTCCGAGCAAAGGATGCACTTGAAATCTTTTCAGAGTTCAACACATCTCACGTGAAAGGCTGAAAGGATTCTCTATTAAATCATAGACTTGTATCTTTTCCTCTTTCGTCAAACTCCAATTCATTGCACGCTGAAAGTAAGCGAAGTTCGTGTTTTTAATTAAAGATTTTCAGACCGCCCCTGAAGCCTGAATTCAGTGAGACGTGGTTGGCTTATTTTTTTTCGGCACTCTCATTCCCGCCTCTGCGTTCCTCCCAAACAAACAGCCGTCTACTTTGAAAACAAATTCGATGGAGTAGAAGAAGCAACTCTGCTTCCTTAGGATAAGCTTCCAATTGGGAAAGCGTCGAAACAGACTCGCGACCTTTCGTG
The DNA here is from genome assembly GCA_905147375.1 of Hylaea fasciaria. NCBI lineage: Eukaryota > Metazoa > Arthropoda > Insecta > Lepidoptera > Geometridae > Hylaea > Hylaea fasciaria. Next base: position 6,341,384 of record LR990211.1, on the reverse strand, counting down.
ACTGGGCAGGCGACTTTCAGTTCATTTCGTGAAAGCCGAGACAGGCAACCGAGGAATAGATTCAGTTGACCGCGAGCTTTTCGCGCGGGTGGTCGTGTGCGGGGATGTTTTTCCGCCGCTGATTTGAATCTCGGAAAAGTTTTCGTAAATTTTGCGACCGTTCTACGTTTTTGTGAAAGTGAGTTTTTGAGGTGCAGCAGCGGTGATGAAGCAGTGAAAGGGGTTGAAAAGGTAGGTTTGATTGTAAACATTTATTAACGTATACGGTGTATTCGTTGGGAAAGCTAGACTCGGCTTTTCCCCGGAGCATACTCCTGCAGTTGAGGTTAGAGGTTCTTGCTGTGCTATTGCTGTTTAAAATTGAATTTTAAAGTTTGTGGTTTATGAAATTTACCTGCGTTGTTTTGAACTTAATTTAAATTCTGTTATGTTTTTAAATATAACTTTGAACAAAGTAAATTATCTAATTTATTTTGTCAATTATTATTCAAAGTTTTTTATTATGTACCTGTTTAAGTTTTCTTTATTGTACAACCATCATAATAGAATTAACTATATTTTTGAATTAAAGAAAACTTTCGTTTCAAAACTTTTTAATTAATATGATTATTAAAAAAAATACGTCAATGTATAAATACATGGAATCCACGTTTTACGCCACGTTTTACGATTAGCTAACTCAATGTTTGCAGAAGACGTCTTGTTTGGACCTTCTCTTTAGATAGACTCTAAATTGTAGGCTAAATTAAACTAAATATTTGTTCTTATTTTAGTTTGCACGTTTGGAAATATTGATGTAATCAAAGTGCCAGTCTGAAATTTCTCCCACTTAAAAAAATGAAAGTTATTCTTATTATTATTATTAAACAAATTCTTATATTTCTCCGAAGCTAATCAGGAGAAGCCAATGTTTCGCTCGAAGCTTATTTCCAGATTACGCAGAATATTTCCACTTCCGCTGAAAAGTTCAGGCGGTCGCATTCCGAAAGTCTTTAGTTCTGAAAACTCTGATACTTTCCCGTTTCAGGCGCATCGTAATGCCCTCATTGGCATTTATTTAAGTCGTTCGCTTGTAAACTTCACCGTGATCGTAAAACAAAGTATTTTTTCAATTTGGTTCAATCTTTTATTTTATTATATTTAATGAAGGGTTTTGTTTATGGGCTTACAGTTTCAACTGTCTAGAAAATAATTTAATGGGGTATTATTTATATTTGCTTTAATAAGGTAATCACCTTATCAAAGCAAATAGAAAGGAAACGAATACAAAATTTGTGATATCAGGTAATCTAGATAACTTATGTATATTAAATACTAGAAGCACCTCGCGGTTTCACCCGCGTTAACTACTATCCCGCGGGAACCATTAATTTTTACGGGATAAAAGGTATCCTATGTCATCCGGGGATAGTGTTGCTTCCCAACAGTGAAAGAATTTTTCAAATCGGTTCAGTAGTTTCGGAGCCTATTCATTACAACCAAACAAACAAAGTTTTCCTCTTTATAATATTAGTGTAGATTTGCGAAGGGAAGGTTTAAGGTGTTTTTCTCGAAGATCAGGGGGGTCTGGGACTAGACCCTTGACGATAGAGCATTGAGAGTTCTTAGCAAAAAACTTGCGAATGCAGCCAATGTCACGAAGATTGCAAGGGCGATGTATAATTTCCTTGTCATTTTCATGAAAACCTAAACAAGATAGTTCAAATAAAATATTACGTAAACATATACATTTTCTGTTTACATCAAATATAAAATTGTATATATTAAGTATCTTATTATATTATAATATAGCAAGCATCAACGCATGAAACTCCAATCGCAATTACCTAAAGTTATTATTATCATAAAAAGAAAAGCATTTGAAAAGGCAATTTTATTTTCTCTTTTTGACTGAATTTAGGAAAATACAGCTAATAATCCACGACATACCTACTAGATTGAAGTCGGTATCATATTCCAAGTCTTTTTCCCGATAAGATTCATCTTCTGCACCATAATCAGAACAATCACAAAAACAAATTACCAAAGTATCAAAAATAACTTCATTTTTTAATATCAATAGCTTATACAAAAATGTGTATCTATACTAATATTATAAAGAGGAAAACTTTGTTTGTTTGGTTGTAATGAATAGGCTCCGAAACTACTGAACCGATTTGAAAAATTCTTTCACTGTTAGGAAGCTATGCTATCCCCGGTACACATAGGCTACCTTTTATCCCGTAAAAATTCATGGTTCCCGCGGGATAGTAGTTAACGCGGGTGAAACCGCGAGGTGCTTCTAGTATTTTATAAGTTGCATGATATTTATTAGAACTATATTACCATCGCGTGATCTGTGTGCAAGAATGCAACACCGTTTCATTGTTCGTTGATATTGAGGTGTCAGAATTGATTGCCCGCAATTAAAATATCGATCAAACCTACTTACGCTGCATACTTCGATGTTTGAATTTTAAATACTCAATAATTGAGTAATTATTAATAATTATTCACATTAGATACCGTGATATGGTTGGCATCAGGCGTGCGACTGTACTAACTTCACCGAGATCATGAGCAAGAAAATAAAGCAATCTTACATTTACATTGTGGCAGTAGTTAGAATTTTTCCTGCATACTTAATGAAATAATCGTTTTCAAACCAGAATTCTTTTATTGCGTTCAGATTTAAATGTGGTCGCTGCATACGTAACGTGGTTTTACTTATTCCGGATGAAACGGGTATAATTTTCAAGCTGTAAAGAGAAGAGCATACTTGACGGGTGCTCACTACATGAACATTTTACTTAGAAAAATATAACCGTTCAATTTATAGACCACTAGTTTTTAATTATATAATACTTTCTATTGTTTCTGCTAGAGCTAAACTAAGACAAAACACATTTTTTATTTTTATTTTGTATGTATAACATCCATTCTATTTTTTAGTATAATATAAACATAAATTACGAATCGTATGACGTGTAACATCATAATATTATATGCCTATCTAAACAGTACCAATTACAAGTTTTCGTAAGCATTAATAATTAGCTTAAAATACATATGTCTGTGCTTAAAATACATATATGGACATCCTTTGGACATACTTTGAGTTTTAAGAATGTCAAACACTGATCAACTTCAAACCAAAATCGCAGATATTCTTCTGTATATAAATAGCTGAATACAGTTGGGCTTGGAAGAAGGCGGCTTCCCGTATAGATATCGGAAGATTTTTGAGAAATTCAGCAAAAGATGTCACCACGTCAGGATCTGAAAATAATGGTTAAATGTTGAACATTATTTGAATAGTTGAAGAACGCTTGTCTTTCTGCGAGTTCAAATCCCAGACAAGCAAGTATCAAAGCGTTTCTTGTAAAATCATTACGTACTAATTATCTGTGAAGTTTCACGTCGTATGGAACCCAACATGCCCGCGAATTATATCGGTGGTAACTTGTGAACCACGGATCTGGACTGGAGTGGATTATGGCCTAGTCCTCCTCACAAAAGTGAGGTGAGACCCGTGCACTATGTGGATAAAGGTCGTGATAGTGATGATTTCAATTTAGATACGGCACTAGTTTTGTCATAATGTTGACATTTGATTTTACCTGCACTCGCTGCGGCTTCGGGTGCGATAAAAAATTTGGGAACAGCCTCTTGAACATCGCCGTGTGCGTCAGCAAAGTCCAGCCTCAGGTGAGGTACCTTCGGTATAACCACGGTTGCGGTTATGGCCCCTACAAAATACATACACGTAATAAATACAGAAATACAATAAAAAAATAACGATAATTAATTCCTTCTTTCAATATTCTTTTCTAATTGTTGCCATTAATAATATCATCGGCGTCATGCGATATCTGTAGGTTTAGTAGGTTGATTTAGTATTGGGGTACCTATGCGTTCTTACGAACTGTAAAAGAAACAACACAGAATTATTATTTTGAATACTCACGAAAATTTATGGTTAAGTATCCAGCCAGAATGATGGACTCTTTGCCGGTGCGTTGATACTTGAAGTACGATCTTGGAGAAGTCTCGTTTAAATTTGTAACGTTGATCGCAATCACCAAATTGCCGGTCCGTTTGTTAACGCTGTAATGAAATAAAAAAATTGAGTAACCAACAATAGGTACAAATATGTAACAATACAACAATATATAAACGTAATAGAAGAAAATCCTAAACGAAGTTTAGTATTGCGGTCATAATCATGCATATAGAATTCCGATGCTATTCCGGTTCCGATTGTGGTATTATGTAAGTACTTTGAAAACGCAACGATACAATCGACAAAGTAAGAAAATTCCAGATAAAAAGTTAACTTAATAATAGGTGAAAGCGAGTTGAGAGGAAATCACATACAATCTACAAATGATACTTACTAGAAGTCACTGATCTTCGCACTGCTAAGCCCTCTAACGACTAAGTTAGGTAATATTATAGTCATGTCCGCATTCGCGAAGAATGCTGTTTTCAAGTCTATGTATAATGGGTCTGGAATAGGTCCATAGGCAGGTTTGCATTGCCCGTTGGCTGCGAAGTATTTCCTGATGCACTGCCAATCCTCGAGGGCGCATGGACGCATTAAATTCTCGGGTTCGTCGTTGGCTATTAAACAAGAACATAAGTTAACACGTAATAATGTTATTAAATTGTGGTAATGCTTAGGTAGGTATCTATTGTTACAGTGAATCTTTTGATTTGGAATTGGATCAGTACCTATTTAAATTGATTTACGGCCGAAATTAATAATCAATCCAATCCAAATTTTGCTATCTGGGATTGATATCACAATCCATTTTTAGGGCCAAACGTGCCAATAACCGATCCGTGGATAGGTTTATAAAGGCACACAGATTGGAAATCGATCGAACGATAGGCAGCAATCAAAGATCGATTTCAATCTTGGATAGGAGATACAATATTAATTTCGGCTGTTAGTACGCAACGTTACAATCGAAAACAAAATCGTATCGGAATTTTCCAGAATACTACGCGCCCTCTTGGCTCTTAATTTTGAAGGCTCTTAGATTGAGTAGTTATACCTAAGCAGAAACACAAATGGCGAAAGATTTTAATTCGTTGTTGTTTATCAGAATTTGGTTATTATGACAAAACACAGGAATTGTTCCTGAAGCTTGACTGACGACTGTAGCTATTGATTTTATATATCTAAATATAGTTGTAGAATGTTGTACCTGTGGGTCCAGTGTAACCAAATATGTGGTCAAGTCTCTCCTTCATATCCTTCTCATTGTATTTTCCTGGTGTTCCACCATAATTTTTGTCTTCATAATTGTTTTCATTTTCTGTAGAAAAAAGATCTGCGTTGGTTAGTTTACAGATAAAGTTTGGAAGGTAAGTCGGTCTCAGCTTTTTTCATAATTGCACATGTAGGTATTAGATAAACTAGTTTTTCGTGTCATAATAATTATTGTTTTTGCAAATGATGGTGTGTTAAGACGATACATTTTTTTCATAGAATCTGGTTTCGTTGAATAAGTATTTCTAGAAAAAACAACTTTTCTTTGCTTTGAAACCTTGAATAAACAACATTAAACAATCATAATGGCAATGCAGCCAGCATTTTGGGAACGATGCCCATTGGTAATGGCTTATTAGCTTAGAAATACTTAGTTTATAAAAAATATGTAAATAGTAAGTACGCCACTAAAACAATAATAAAATATAAACGTTACTTACTTTGGTTGGGAATGTATTTGTTATAATAGTCATCAATTTTTGTCATATCTTCATTATAACTTGACTGTGAATCACCAGCATTACCTTGATTTATTCCATCACTATCCCTTGAATCGTACGATTCGGAATTTTTAACACCATGGTATTTTTCATACTCAACTAGTTTTGATTCATGACTAACTGGTATAATTTCATCTTCGGAACAATAACAAACACTAAACAACACCAGTAGCGTATACAGCTTCATTTTGATTCATATTATGTACTAAGTGATTTAACTCAGATTATTTTATAGGTATTCAGTCTGCGTGTAGAATTGCATAATTATACGGTTATCAAGGTAAAATAACCCTGTTTTTGTTATTGGTTAATTATGGATAATATCTATGATAATTCATTCACATGGATCATAAAGATGTTGATTCCGTGTTAATAGGGTTCCGTCGGTTGGAAATGTAACCATTTCTTACTTTTATTCTGCTTGCTCTTATATAATTACCATATTTATTCAACGTCAGATGCCCTCGGGCAACCTGACAAAGTCTGACACTTGAGGCTGACACCACAACTGCTACCTACCTAAATAAATTAAAAAATAAACAAAATGTTAATTTTATACATACTTACTTAACGGTATACCTATATAAAGCTTAATTATATGTATATTATTTATTGTACAAAATAACAGTTATATACAGAGACTAACATAGAATAGAGATGTACAAAGGCGAGCCTTATAAAGACCTTATAAAGAGTTGCTGATTTGTAAGTTTGTGAGATGATTTGCCCCTAGAATTAATCACATAACTAATTATCTACTCTCTGGAATTTGTTATCAATCATTATATCTTGAACTAGCTGACCCGACAGACGTTGTCCTGTCACTGTCTCTATGGGAAAAAGCTTCCTCTCATCTCTCTCCCTCTATATCTATCTCTTTCCCTCGCACTCTATCTCTCTCCCTCTATATCCATCATTTTCAGATTTTTCCCAGAATTAATGACAGGTGTGTCAACTGTACAACCCGATTTTATCCTATATATAATATTTTTCCCAGTTTCCAATTTTTTCCCGTGGTAACAGGATAAATAGTATCCTTTATTTTTCTCCTGGTTCTCAGCTACCTTCCTACCAATTTTCAGCCAAATCGGTTCAGCCGTTCTTGAGCTATAAAAAGTGTAACTAACACGACTTTCTTTTATTAATATAGAAGATAGAAGAAGATTACGTACAGTATGGTACAGTACCAAGTTACATTATTCATAATTTACAATATTTAGGACAAAATCAGGGAGGAATAAGGAAAGAATAAAGGAGATTGCATACATATTTTATAATAAATAATATACTTTTTATCCATTACAATGCATTTTTAAATGAATTTAACAACTATTTTTACGTGTATTACCTATACAGGAGAAATTAAATAATATTATAATAAATATTTACCTAGATACATGTAGGTATGTATAATAATAGATAGAACCTACTAATAGAAACAAATAATATTATATTGTACAATTGTATACATATTCAAATATTATATTATATTTGTTATTAAAGTAGATTAAATTTTAAATAAATTAAAGTAGACAGATGATAGGCTAGATCCATTCTGCGGTACCTCAAAGATTGTTCTATTCTATTTCATTTAATTTAATTAGAAGACAACTTTAGGGAATACTTCTCAGGACACTGTTGGTTTCTGGTAGCTTTTTTATTCCGAAGCTACTATGCTCTTCTTTGTTAAACACTGATCAACTTAAGCCCGAAATCGCAAACATTCTTTTGTATGTAAATGGAAGCCACCAGCTGAGAATAGAAGAACAAACCCTCCCGTACTACAATCGGCAGAAGAACACCGAATTGAGAAGAAGCTAAGATGACGTCAGGATCTGAAAAGAAATACATTGATAAGATAAGGTGTAATATTTTGTATCTGTCGAGTTAAATTGGATGAGAAGACAAATGATCAGCAACTTTTGTTGCAGACTGTACTTTTTTTTTTATTGATTTGTTAATAATTAATAAGTCAAAATATTGATCCCTAGTCTACTGACTTGGTTGACCGTAGAATACTTTCTACGGTCAACCTCAGATTCAGTAAAGTGGTGCACGCTTTGCTGTCACTTCCTGATCATCTTTGATAGAGCACAATAACCAACCAACACAAGAAGAAACATAAGTTTGAGAAACACGTCATAATCATCAACGTATTCGGCTTCCAGCTGGCAATCCAAAATATATTTCAAGTACTATTGAAATTCCAGAATAATTAATTTACCTGTACTATTTTGGGCTCCTAGGCCAATAAAGTAGGCTGGAGTGCCGTCCTGAACGTAAACATGGACGTCTGCCAAGTCCAAACGTAGATGGGGTGATATTGGTATAACCGCAGTAAATGTTAAAGTTCCTGTGACACGACAAACACATCATAAAGAATTACTATCACTAAGTAATGCAATTAATAAACAATTAGAACGAACAGTAAGAAGAAAAGTACAGGACCAAGAAAATCAAGGTTTAACCACAAAAGATTGAATCCAGAGCTGAACAGATGAGTCTAAATATTTTATCCACAAATTGACTATTGACCCTAGCTTTTTCTAACTCAATAACAAACTCACAAGTAAAAGAATCGGAATGCCAGGATTGAGTAAGAAAACGCGAGTGATAAACGTCGATTTTGTGGAACGAAATTTTAGAAACATCTGATCAACTCTGGCTTAAACTTGTGTGGTAAGACCGTCAAAGTTCAGAAGTAAAGACTTACGAAAAACTACACTAGATATGTCAGCTAGAATAATAGACTCTTTCGCAGCGCGTCGATATCTGTAGTATCCCCGAGGTGAAGTTAGGTTCATATTTTGGACATCAAAAGCAAACACCAAATTGCCTGACTTTTTGTTGATACTGGAAAGAAAACAAGTTTCGTGTTCAAACTATATGCAATATAAGTAGAGGGAAGTGATGATTGCTGAGTTGAAAATGTCATCCGACGACACAGCGTAGGTCCTGAGTTCAAATCTGAACCGAGTAAAAATCTAGAATACTCACTAAAAATCATTAACCTTCGCACTGCTAAGGCCTCTCAGTATAAAATTTGCGAAATTGACTGTTAAATTAACAGCAGTAAAGTACACAGTGTTTATGTCTAGCGTCAGAGGGTCAGGAATGGGTCCAAAGGCAGGTGTGCAGTTGCTGTTGGCAGCGAAGTACTTCCGGATGCATTGCCAGTCGTCTAGGGCGCATGGACGGATGAGATTTTCTGGTTCATCATTAGCTGTAAGCAAATGGTCAGCTTCATCACAGATATCATCATCTAAACCACGTCTGTAGTATGGCAATTTTAAGTTTTCAATGTCATTCTCAATACAGCTATTTTTCCAATGAGTTATTGAAGCCCGTTCATGCAATCGATTGTATACCTTATATTGGCTGTCATAACTTGTAAAAATCACTGAGATCGACTAATTAACCTATGTAAAATTTAATTTGTCCAACCTGTTGGTCCTGTGAAACCAAATATTTTGTCGAGCCTTTCTTTTTCATTGTCATCATAGGTATCTCGTCCGCTGTGTGTTTGCTTTCTATATCCTCTATAATCATCTGTAATCTCACCAAATTATGATATAATTTTCTAATCAGCTCCCCCACCGGCATTAATTACGCTTGCGTAAATGAAATATAATAACAGAAAGTTAATAGTAATTTTCTTGGGATGAGGCCGCTGCGTCAAAGTTTGTCTTAGCCTTTAATTTAAATAAATTTATACTTTAGAATAAAAAATATGCAGCTTTCCTTAATCGCATACTTCTATCAGATATGTACCTACCACTATGTGTATATAATTTCTGTAGCTATTTTTATATAGTGCATATATAGGTGGTTCTTACCATTGAATCCAATTTCATGATCATTCTTCTTATTATCTTTAAAGTTTCCTTGATCTCTAAAAGTCGGTAAGTTTCTTGCGTTCCACTGATGTTTTGATTTTAAACCACGATTGAACTGTAGCTGACTTCCACCATTGTTCAAGCCATCATTACCAATAGCACCATCACTATTGACACATGAGCCAAAATAGAAAAATGCCACCAGAATCGACCACATCATTCTTTAGAAATCATATGAAAAATGACCACGATTGATTGGTTAATTTATTTAATATGTATGTTGTTCAGTTATGTAATTATGTATAGGTAAATTATTTTGCGTGTGTACAATTGGACAAATTTACATGATTGATTAGCTGCCGGATGGATTTATTAGGATACAGCCATTTTAATAATATAATTCTTATCTTATACGGTAAATAGTATCAAGATTTAACAATTATATTTTATTTCATTAATGTAACATGCGCTTTCCCAAAATTTGCTTGCTTGCATGCTCCAAATCCGAAAATATAAAACTGTATTAGGTATATCATAAACTAATTAACTTAAGACCAAAATCACAAATAATCGCCTGTATGTAAACAGCAGTGAAAAGAGGAGATTGGAAGAAGAACCCTTCTCTAGCTATAATCGGCAACAAAACAGGAAACTGAGCGAAAGCCGAAACCACGTCAGGATCTGAAAACCAATATATTTTTTTATTCCCTGCAGAACTCCTATAATATTAGCAAAAAAATTTAACAATTATTATCATCTGCACTAACTTCTCATTCTTTATTTTCTGTAAGAACTTTTATAATACCCCCGACACCTTTAAAACTCTAAGCATCGTCATCATCATCTCAGTCTGTGCCAAGTCAACCTACATTCTGTGAACTTTTTTGCTTAAAAGGTGAACGCAATTTGGCTTTCGGGCAGCATAACAGAATTCCTCCAGTATTTTTTACTTTACCAGTACTATTGTAGGCTCCAGGACCGACGAAGAATGACGGGGTGCCATCCTGGGAGTCAACGTGGATATCTGCCAGGTCCAAACGCAGGCAAGGAACTTTGGGTATAACCGCAGTGAAAGTTACAGACCCTGTGTAAATTAAGGGTTTGAGCAATTGTTGTGCCGTAAGGTAATCATCACCAATTAACTACATATAGATTGGGAAGAGATTAGATAATTCTACAGGAAACAGAGAAGGTACTTGATAACTTATGGGGGAAATAACTATATCTTTTGTTTTTATCTACGTGTTACCGGAAAAAGTGTACCTAGCTAATCTGTAAGTTACATTCATTATTACTTACTGAAACTAAAAGTAGCTAAGTCAGCCAGAATTATGGACTCTTTCGCAGTACGCCGGTACTTCAAGTAGGCTCGAGGCGTGATTTGACTTAGATTTTGGACGTCGATCGCAAAAACTAAATTTCCGGATTTTTGGTTTACGCTGAAACATTTCTAATTGATATTTGTCACGTGAAAATGAAGCTACAACCTTAGAACTGAGTTAGAGATTTGTGCCAACAAATCGGTATCATCATTAAAATTACTTACTAAAAGTCATTAATCTTCGCACTGCTAAGTCCTTTAAGATTGAAATTGGGAAAGGTGATACTTAAATTGACAGATGGGAAGAAGACGGTGTTCAGATCTATCCTCAGTGGGTCCGGTATGGGCCCATAGGTGGGGGTACATTTGCTGTTGGCGGCGAAGTATTCGCGGATGCACCGCCAGTCGTTGAGGGTGCACGGACGTATGAGGTTTTCGGAATCATCATTAGCTATAAACAGAACAACAGTTTATGACAATGTATCAACAAAGAGCGTGTATCTGCATTTGCATCGCTCGTTGGCGTATTTCACCATCTAGCGGCTTGGATGATAGAGACATGCCGGCCATTTATTGCAGTCGTAGTGCAGTGAAAGGCATCAGATCTTGGTGTCCAGCTGTTTGGGCACCTGATTGCCGCGGACCTTATCTCTAATGAACTAAAATGTTACGAACATGAACATCAACTTACCGGTTGGCCCCGTGTAACCAAATATTTCGTCCAGTCTATCTTTTTCCCGTTTATCATAGTTCCTGCCTCTTTCTTCTCTGTATCCTTTTCTTCTAGTATCCTTATTTTCTTGCCATCTATCAAGCCTGCCGTCATCATTTCTATTTCTTCTTACATCATTCTTCATATATTGATTATCAACGTCACCACCGTTGACGCAGCAGCCAAAACAAAAGCACGCTGCTAGAACCAACAACTGCATTTTAGCTAATGAAACATAAGAGAGGCAGAGCATCGTAGATTATTGTTTCAACGGGTTGGACGTTACACCTGCGTGTGGTGAATTGGGTACATAAATGTTGTTTTTATTAGTGCATTTATGTTCGAATACAGACAATACTCTGTAACTCCATTCTAGTATATTTCTATAAGTGCTCAACGTGCCAGTGTGTACGTTTAAGGATAACATAGCTTAGGGTAGCTATGCGACTAGGTATACTTTACGGCTACCTTAGACGTTTTTAGACGCAGCGTTTTTTCACACTAGTACCTACTTTAGTGGTCATTGGCTTTGAAGAAATAACAAGCATTGTGTTTTCATTTTGTATTTTATTCGAAACATAATTTATTTAAATAAGTATCATTTGATGTATAACAAGGTCTTGTGAACCGCTACTGAAGTATTTTACCTACTTGGACGTGACTTAGTTTGTACAAGGTAAGTAAAACAATGAATAGTTAAAAATGTTTTATTTGCTACAACAGATTCGTTTGTCAAAGAATCAAATGGAAAATCCATGTTAAACGAGAATTTTAACTCAGTAGACGTCATTACTGGACGAATAATTTAACTAATACATCTCATATTATTAGAAGCTTAATAACTAAACACCGATTAATTTGAGTCCAAAATCACAAATATTCTCTTGTATGTAGATAGCAGTTAATAGTTGCGACTTAAACAGCATGCTCTCCCTTGTAATTATTGAATAGAACAAGTTGAAATCAACAACAGCGGATATTACGTCAGGATCTGTAAAGAAACAACATTATTTTGTACGTTTTTTTTGCTCAGACATCGTCATTCTAAGGATTAAGGGAAGCACCTACAAACAACATCAATTTGCTGTTAATTATTTGGATGTCTACCTCTCTACCTTCAAATCAGCCGTGTTTATGCAATATAGGACAAAAGTGACACAGTGAGTTCAATAAAGGCTTGTTGTAATACTTTTCCAAAATCCGTGTTACCTTTACTGTCGATAGCACCGGGGCCGATGTAGTATGGCGGGGTGGGGTCTTGCACGTCTGCGTGTATATCTGCTAAGTCCAGCCTGAGTTTTGGCACCTTCGGTATAACCGCAGTGAAGGTTATAGACCCTGTAATTAGAAAGTCATTTTACTACCCTGTCTATTGTTAGCACACCTATTACTACTGGGCAGTCGAATATTTCGAAGAAAATTTGCAGAATACCAGTCAAAAAATCTCAAGCTTCATCAAAGTCTACTTCATCAGGTCTATGACAGGATTTTCTCCATCTCTATGTATAAAAATAGTTTGAATATCTAGGTCAGATTGCGATGATAACGACAGCAATTTTTATCGAATTGCACGTGCAGGTGTATTATAATAACTTACGGTACAAGACAGTAGCGAAGTCTGCTAATACGATGGACTCTTTAGCCGTTCTTCGATACCTGAAGTAGGCTCTCGGTATAGTCTCGTTCAGGTTGGTGACATCAATCGCAAATACTAGGTTCCCGGATTTTTTGTTAACGCTGAAACATATTGATTTTTTGCACTCCGAGACTAAAAATTAAATACTGCGTTATTGCTAGATATCAATCTCTTGCAGGCAATTATGTATTTTATAAAAACGCTACGAACTCTCTCCACCATGTTAGAATTATGACACTTAATTAATTATGTTCTGATTAAATGCCTCGTATGTCTTTTTCATCAGGATTGACATGGTTTCATTCTAAATTCTTACTTACCATCCCTCTCCGTGGCTATGCGTGATTTACAAATATGTAAATCTAAAGAGATAAAGATTAGATAAACTTACTAGAAGTCTCGTATCTTTGCACTACTAAGACCTCGAACTTTCAGATTCGGCAGTGCCACAGTTAGATTGACCGTTGGGTAGAAGACTGTATAAACGTCAATGTACAGTGGATCAGGTATGGGTCCGTAAGCAGGCTTGCATTGCCCATTGGCAGCGAAGTATTTCCTGATGCATTGCCAGTCTTCTAGAGCGCAGGGGCGGATGAGATTTTCGGGTTCATCGTTGGCTATAAGAAATTTGAAATTAACATAATGTTTTTGCTAAATCATACTTCATGGACGTTGAACAAACGTTGTGAATTTGAATAATTCAGATTACTCGTATTCCATAATTTTGGCAATTAGCAACTCCGAATATTATTATGGGATTTGAAAATACGCACCAGTTACTTATTGAAAAATAGGGGTAAGGGGTTTGGGAGTAGATTAAGCATACCAGATATACAACGTTTTACTTTTTGTGTATACAGTTTGGCATGAGAGCCAATAAAGTTTCGATTTCGAAAAACAATGTAGCTCGTCACATTCTATCTAATGTCTAAAATTTCTTCGTGGTTACCTGTGGGCCCAGTATAACCAAATAAGTGGTCACATCTCTCCTTCATGGCTTCGTCGTAATAATTTGAATAATTGTTGTATTGTCTGTCTCCATATCTCTGCTTTCCGTATCTATCCTTATACCTATATTCTCCAATGCAATTTCCTAAAACAGTAAATGTGCACTGGTTTGAGTTATTACAACGAGCGAATTAGTTCATATAATCATGGATATTGTTAACTTCAAAGCTAATATAAATCTACAGAGCAGTCTTTACCACCCTCAAGCAGAATATTTGCAGCTGACCCCTCAGATGTTCCGTCAGGAGCCAGTCTTATTGTAGGCTTACCATGTGTATCACTTTCGACCTCTTTAGTATGATATAAATACAGTAGTAAACAACTCTTATCTCTATACAAATACGTACCATAACCGCCACGGTACCCAAGATATTCAAGGTAATCATCGTTTTTCTTATTTCCATCTTGTCCATCGTAGTGAGATTGATCTTGTTGTGAACCTTCGTAACCTTAAAAATGCAACGTATGTTACAGAATCATATCCAGAAATATTCGCTTATATTAGCAACAGTATAATACTAATATCTGTATCTTAAGAATCAGGTACCGCCACATCATTACACTGATTCAGAACAAATACCTGTGCTTCATACAAATATTTGCCATGCACGGCACTCACACCCGCAAGTTCATGATTTACAGTAACGTCACTACCAACATACTCAACAAAAGCCAGTAACAATATTTACAACACATTTACGAATAACTCACCAACATCACCAATGTATTTCACATCCAATTCGCCTTCATTCTTCATTGAACCATCATCCTTTTTACCATCGTCTTTCAAATCTTCTTTAGAATAACCTCCATGTCTTCCATCGTTCATATGATGTTGACCTGGTCGACTTCCTTGCCAATACGGCCCAAATCCACCATAGTCGTCCCTTTCATATTTTCCTTTTACTAAAAAAGGGCCTGCACCATAAGTGGTTAAGCCTATAAACCCTCCAAAGTTACCACCTCCAGCTACACGTCTCTCTTCAATCTTGTACTCATCTTTCCCATCGTTTTCCGAACAATACCCAGCGCTTAGAAATCCCACCAATAACAACAAATACATTATAAAGTTTACAGACAACAGATGTGGCGAGTAATTTTCAAATCGTTTTATAATGGGTGTTGTATATATGCGTGCAATTGATTAAGCATTAATACTCAGACGAGGCATTGAGTTATCTAGGCGTTGTCGATTATCTTCTATTATACAATTTTTTGTTTCAATGTTGCGGTTCATTTGATGTTATGTTTATTTAGCACGGTTTTATGTACTCATGTTATCATGTTATTATGAGGTGAACTTTGTAGTCTTTTGTTCATTTGGTTCAGTAAGCAGACAGATTTTGGTTTTTATAATAGTTTGAACTCGTGCACTTTCGATATAGCGTACGTCGATCTTGCGTAGGTACTCTCCAACTAACGTACATTGAACTCATGTCCTTTGATATAGCGTACGGATTTCATACTTAGAACTAGAGAAATGAAGCCATATTTTTGCATGTACACACTTGCCATTCTTTTATAACGATTAAACGGCACGGATATACGGCATTAATATTTATTTACTAGCTACAGAAGCGACAATTTCAAAATCTCTTACGTCTGCTACTTCACAGACAGAATGCTATTACATATATACCATGTTGTTCCATACAGTAATGAACGAACAACAAATCCAAACTTATTCGCTATCGAAAAAAACAGGCAAAAAAAAAACAAAGAAGTGTGTGCCAATAGGTATTTACTTTTATTTTCATCAAGTAAGTACTGTCTCGATATCAATATTATAATCTTATGTATCTCAAACTCACATTGCCAATATTTTTGTACATCTGCTTGCAGGTCGAATACCCTACTATACTAATTTCGTAACACCTCTTATGTAAATATACACTCCCTTAGGTAGGATTCTTATAAAAATAAACGATTTGAGTTTGATTTGATTTGATTTATATCTATATATCTATATTAATAAAAGAAAGTCGTGTTAGTTACACTTTTTATAACTCAAGAACGGCTGAACCGATTTGGCTGAAAATTGGAGGTAGCTGAAAACTAGGAGAAGGATATGGGATACTATTTATTCCATTACCACGGGAAAATTTTTGAAACTGGGAAAAATATATTATTATCTGATAAAATCGGGTTGTACAATTGACACCTGTCACTCAGTTTGACAGCTGGGGCAGGGAGAGGAAGAGAGATAGCTACAGATGGAGAGAGATAGGAGAGGAAGCTTTTTCCCATAGAGACAATGACAGAACAACGTCTGTCGGGTCAGCTAGTATCAAATAAAACTCCCTATACGCTGGTCAGTTTCATTCCAAAATCGCAAATGTTTTGCTGTATGTAGACAGCAGCGAGCAACTGAGCTTGGAACAAGAAGGACTCCCGTATCACCGCCTGAAGGTTTGCCGTCAGCCGAGCATTCGCAGCAATGACCAGAGAATCTGCAAAAAAAAAAAGCATTACACTGTCTTGATCAACAGCTTGATCACTTGATCAGTCCTATAAATTCTCCGCTGCTGCAATTCCAGACACAATAGATTTTCAATTGTGTCTCGGCAGCATCCTTGACAAAGCACGGGAGCGTTGATCAATCCCTTTATAAATGCAGTGCCACCTAGAACATCGATTGGATCATCGTACACGTTACAGGTTTCTGCTCATTACCCTAAGGTATGCTAATTACAAAATATCCGTTCGCTAGTAACTACCTCCAAACCGAGAAATGCAGTCACGCTTGCACATTACTAACGTTTTGTGCCGACAAAGACAGCAATGGACATTATCACATTACTGAAACTTGTTATAGCACTATATGAATCTCAAGTTCAATAGGACATGACATGACGTGAGGAATCAACCCGCATGGACCGGCGTGAATGCATGACGATGGTATCGCGCAAATTATCTGGCAGAGAAAAAACATTGGTTCAAATGTCAAATTGCGGTTGGACGTTTTATGCTGAACGCACACCATCAAAAGGCGTCCGACTTATATACAGTAGGGTGAGAAGGAACCTCTATTGAGAAAGTATCCGATACGTTAACTGTCAAATCTGATGTTGATCAGCGCCTTGCAACATCGACAAGATGCGTACGCGAACGGTTACCTTGATACGTTAACGATCCGTTAAAATTTTCGTGCATTATTGTAGGAATAATGATCAAATCTAAAACAAATTTGACAGTTAGACGTTCTCGATAGAAGTTCCTGCTCACCCTACTGGACTGAGCTGGCCTTGCAATCGCGTCAGGTTTAATGAACACCGAAGTATTAGTGATCTTATTTCGTCGAAATAAGGCATTTTTTTACCAAAAAGAACGGAGCAGGACAATAATAAGATGAATTCACACTATCACGGAAATTATAATGCTCACCTGTGCTATTCAAAATCCCGGGTCCAAAGTCGTATTTTGGAGAATCATCTTCGTAATCGGCGTGTATTTCTGCCAAATCCAGCCTCAAGTTAGGAAGCCTTGGAATCACGACCGTTAAAGAAACATTAGCTGTAAAAGATCAATGTATGATTATAAACATATCAGTGAGATTGACTTCAGATTTAGAAGTCACTGACAACCACTGGCAACCTTGTACAATTGTCACAGAAGTTTCCTACACGATAAAAAACTAGGAATACACTGATTTCATTGTTATTATAAATTTGTCTTACTAAATGCAATAGCTGTGGAATCGGCCAAGACGACTGACTCCTTGCCTAGCCGATGATACTGCATGTAGCTCCGTGGAGAGGTTTCGTTCAAGTTCTGTATGTCAATGGTGAACACCAAGTTTCCAGTGACTCTGTTTACACTGTAAATGTATGTAAAATACAGTCAGAACTAAGATCATCTTTTTTACACGCTTTTGAGTCTTTCATATAATATTTTAGTGTGTGCATAGTATTAGATGAATGGATGGTAGATTTTTGCCTTCAATCTTTCATCCCAACGTGTAATTTTAAAAGCGCCGAAGAAATTGATAAACCCAAAGTTCGCCTAAACTAATACCCGTGACTGTATAAATTGAACATTTTGTTAACGGGTTCAGTTGACCGATTAAAATATTTATTACGGCAACTGATCCCGCGGACACAAGTTGGAGCGGGTTCAGTTGACGTAAGAGTCAAAGACTCACCTAAACTAGTAGGTATACTCACTAGAAATCTCTAACCCTCGCACTTCCCAGGCCAGTGGTCAGCAGCATGTTCATGTTTATAAACGGTATGTATAGGGTGCTCTGAGCCAAGAACAACGGGTCTGGTACGGGCCCGTATGCAGGAAAGCAGTGGGAGTTGGTCGCAAGGAATTTCCGCATGCACTGCCAGTCGTCCATGTTACAAGGACGGACGATGTCTTCGCGATTGTTTATGTCTATAAAAGCAAATATAATAATAGTAATAATAATATGATAATAATAATTATTATTATATTGTGAGTATTCTGTGGAGCTGGAAATGTATTAATTGGTAGTATTTCAAAAAAGAAGACTAAAAAGTTCTAAATCATAAGTTACAAAAAAAAACATACCTATATTAGCATTTAAATCCAGCTGCAGATTTCCATTGATACCGACTCCTATAGCATTTGCAAGGTTCCCTGCTAACCCAGCTCCGAGCCCAGCTGAAAGACCCAGACTAGCAGAGAGACCAAGCCCACTAGCTATACCAATACCATTGCCTATAAGCGCACCGGCCTGTCCAAAAACTTGGCCTCCTGCTGTATATTGTCCATTATAATTTTGCCAAGGTCCGTAATAATTTTGTCCAGGTCCGTAATTCCCTCCTTGCCCTCCTTGCCTATAGTAGTTGCTTACGCTTTGGCCATAGTTTCCTTGGTAATACTCTCGATCGTCATTGTATCGCGGAGAAAATATACCAGCGTAATTCTTCAGTTGTTCTAAGTTACCATAATTTGGTCCATCATTTGATCCTAATTTATAATTACTTGATACTGACGCGACGTTGTCAACATAATCACCCAGACAAATTAACAGAAAAACGACTCCAAAATACTTCATTTTGACTCATGGAAACAGTGTTCCGAAATGAACAAATGCAAATTATGGATTACAGGATGTTTTATACTAAAGACGTTACCACTATTAGCACGTATGTGTTGAAGTTTTTCTAGTTTTTCTGTACTGCATTATTCAAATAAGACGGAAACGTAGCGTTTGTTTATGATTTGATACTTGCTATCTTACCACAGAAAATTGAACTTTAGTAGACTAACTGCATATAAAAGGAAGCAGTTGGCAGCCCAAACATTACAGATATCTGATTATAGTGAAGCCAGAAAAAATGTCTTTCAGGCTGGGCCGAGCTAAGACTGACAAGACAACCAAAGTAGGGTCATTTTAATAGGTAACATTTGACGTCTGTCAGTTTTATCTTCATAGTGAGGTGACCGACCTGCTTAAAACACCGATTAATGTGAATGAATCGATACGGACTTGTAACATATGTGAATTTTTAAAATCAGCAGGCGGATTCCAGTCTCATTATTATTTTTTCTTTTGTAAATTTATGGAGCAAAATAAGACAAGTAATTTAACATATAACATTGCATTTATTCAGTTGAACTTTCAGAACTGTTATTAGTACTTATTGTCATCTTCATCACTGCTGTCAGCACTCAGAGATACCTATTATTAATTCATTTTCAACAATATTGTCTATTATCACATCTCATACAAAATCTTGTAAAATTATTTTCTTTGTTTTCTCTACGACTTTTCTCCATTTTCTGTAGTGACTTCAACTTAATTATTCAACTTACCAGCTTTCAATATTTAGAGTAACATTCCTAGTGTTTAAAAAGAAATAGCGTTAACTGACGCAACATTGTAACGACGTTCAGTAACAAACGAATCAGGAAATGGTTTGTTAGTGAAAGCAAATCGTAAAGTTACTCGTATCGGTCATTATTACAATAAATATTATGTAATCGTAATTGAAAAAGTTAAGCAATTGTACATTTCTAACAAAACGGAAACATATTTTATTTTATGCCCATCGTTACAAGGTTACGTTTTTGAATTTTGATGAATCGTCAAATGTTACCTATTAAAATGTAAAAAAATGTTAAAATGTAAATGTATAAAACTTTAGGTACTCGTATGCATATGCATACGTTCATAAAATTTAATTATGATTAGAATTCGTGCTGAATCCGACCTAATATTTTTAAAAGTAGAATGAGCTATTAAAATGTCGACTGAGTATCTTATACTATATTCAACTTATCTTATATATACGCTCTTACCTACTCTTATATATAGGTACCGTATCTTATATATACACCTTATCTTATTTATACACCTATATCTTATATATACTCACCAATATTTTATTGCAGCTGGCTGCAATTATACCAATTGTTCTGCTTCTTCTTAAATGTATGTTATTATGTCTCTGTACGATAAATACCTCATAAACAAATGACGATCTAAATATTCCGTAACGTGCAATAATGTAGATAACATACCATTATGATTTCATGAATGCATCTAGTTATTAAATCAAACTATCAAGCTACATCAAGCTCGTGCGGAAATGATGATTAATTAATGACAGCAATGCGTGATCACTTGTAAGTAGTAATTAGTAGTAGTAGTACTAGTAGAAGTAATTAGTACATCTCAATGTAAAATATTCTGTGGTCAAGTGCAGTATCAACTTAACTTAACCAAAGATAATTAGACACAAAGTACTTTAGTCGGAATTGAATATTAAACCAATAAATCCTTGTATCCTGGCATGCGAGTGATTTTCTACTCACATAATTTACATGACCTTAATTAAACTAGTCGCATTTGGTTCGCATTATCATTCTCACATGTTTAGGTCAATAGTAAAGAGCTAATAAGTGTAATAGTACGAAAAAAATAATCTCCGTTCGATTTCATGGCGAATACATCCAAATATCTCAGGGTGGCCAGCTCAATACAATACCGCGCAAGTTTTTGCAACTAAACACTACAGCTGTTTTATAGGAAGGCAACTAACCACTAAAAGGCATCAACACGTCAACGACCCGCTAATAAAGAATAAAAACTCCGTGAAAGTTTTTTTTTAATCTCTGACAACATAATATTTACAGATATTTCGGCACATAATTAGGAGGCCCTACAATTTCTTTATTAAAGCCATTGTTTCCTTGTTCATACAATTTATAGTTATCATTTTCATACACTCCAGACACTTGCGTATATCCCTTGCTTTCCAGAAAATCCAAATAGTTCCCATAAGATCTCACTCCGAAATCGCAAAGGTACGTTTGGATATAGATAGTTGTTAAGAGACTGGACTGGAACGCAAATGCTTCTTGAATGATGGTAGGAATGTTGACTATGAAAGTAGAGTATGCTGCAACTACGTCAGGATCTGTAAAAAATAAGTGTGAAAATCAAGAAACAATTGAACTATTTAATCAATTGAGTTCGGTACTCTTTTTTATGAGCTCGACATAGTACGCGCGCTTTGTATGAAGATTTTTCGTTTATAAACCCGCTGGTAGGGGCTCGATACAGGATCTTCATACAAAAGTGCTACTTGACGCGTACTATGTCGAGCTAGTAAAAACTTACACTAGGGTTACAGATCAAATGAATTTAAATTAAAAATCAAGACAAGAGGAAATATGTATCTTCTAAGTAAGTAAACAGAAACTCTATCGCCAAATTCCTATCAAGGTGTTCCGGCAGTGGTCCTTGAGACCGAGTCATTCTAGGCTGAGCATCTTCAGCACCTTCGACAACATCGTCACTTGAGACCAGCTGAGATAGTGGTCAAATGCTAGCCTATAAAGTATACCTACTTACAACTGATGAACGTAAGTGCAAAAGAATGCCTTTCCGATGAATGTTAATGCGAAAGATTCTATATTTACCTGTACTGTTCCCTGCTCTAGGTCCAATGGCATAGACCGGACGGGAGTCGTGGATATCGGCGTGTATTTCAGCTCGATCCAGTTGAAGGTTGGGCGCCTTCGGGATGACTGCCGTGAAGGTCGCAGAATCTAAAAAAATTACCTTACTCGAGCTGGAGTCATTAGCATCAGTGTTTGTCAGATCTCTCTGATATGGCTTGACGACTGCTATGAGTTGATACAGCCGATAAGTACCGACTGATAACTTACGCTCACTCATCAATGTGTGTCACTTAGGCAACGGTCAACAAACCAACTCAACAGGGCAACGCCGTCAGCATCGTGTGTAGGCTGTCAACTGGCAATGCATTAGAACACGCATCTTTGTTATGTAGTTGAAATATGCCATTGACAATGAACATTTCTTTTGTAGTTTATTTTGGTAGAGTTGGAAAGACAGCTGCTTGAGAAATAATATTTACTATTTTGTTGATTTATTTTATATTACCGTATGTGACCGTAGTAAAATCAGAACGAATAATTGGTTCTTTGGCCGTCCTTTGGTAAGTGAAGAAGCTTCTTGGCGATGTTTGGTTGAGTTTCGACACGTTGATAGCTATTACCACGTTGCCTCTTGCTTTGTTGAAACTGTAACATTGGTTATTTTGTGATGAATAAACATAACTAAACATACAATACTGATATAGTCTCTATTATTAATTATATTAGTTTCTTGGCGAAACATTTTTTAAAAGACTCACTAGAATTCCGTAATCTTTGCGCTCCTAAATCCTCGGATTTCGAGATTTGTATGCGTTATAGTCAGATTGACGTTGGGTATATAAAACTTGTCAACTGGGAGATTTAACGGGTCCGGAACAGGGCCGTAGGCAGGTCGACATTTGGAGTTTGAAGCTAAGAACTGTCGCATGCACTGCCAGTCATTCAGGGCGCATGGACGCGATATATCCTCTTCAAAGATGTCTTGATCTGGAAAATTATTTGGACTTAGTTTTATTACAATCACTAATGTAAAAATTAGGACACTAACCGTCTTACCACAAAAGTTTAAACTAGAGTTAAGCAGATGTTTCTAAAATTTCGTTACACAAAATCGACGTCTATCACTCGTGTTTTCTAACTCAATCCTTGCATTTCTTATTATTTCAGTTGTAAATTTGTTATGGAGTTAGAAAAAACGAGGGTAAGATGTCGATTTTTGGAGAAAATATTTAGACACATCTGTTCAACTCTTGTTTAAATAATTTGTGGCAAGACTGTAAGTATTTCGATGCAGTGGTAATTCATACATAAACATTGTTATATATTTCTTGATTACCATTATTATACTGTATGACCGGATGACGTGCCTATCTAATGTATGTATATACGTAACTAAGTGAAGGATTACTTAATAGTTTTCGAAGCTATTTAGGTTTCAAGCTAAGATAAAATTAAGATACAAAATGAAAATCTACAAAATAAATACTAACAATATCATTGACATCTAAGTGAAAGAAATACTAAGAAACTTATAATAAAAGTGATACTTAGCGTTACGGAATACGATGACACAAATAAAATATTGAGAGATACCTGTCATAGAGTATAGAGTGTATTTATGTTAATAATACATACTGAGTGATTGGTTTTGTGTACCTTAATAAATGAATAAATGTCTACATTACCATCATAAGTGAGGCCGTATTCGTAATCGCCTCTTTTGGCACGATAATTACTACCATAGACCTCGGCTCCTTCCGCACAACCAAAACTGAACAAAAACACAAAAACCAACATAAACCACATTTTGTAGAACACATGCAAATAGTATTAACAATATAGCTCAGATAGTTTTATACGATAATGCTCATTGCGTGATAGGTATTTCATGAATTGCGGCTTGCAATGTTCAACCAGAATTAATCACAATTAATAGTTGAATTATTGGCTGTGATCGAATTGATATTGTATACCCACGAGTTAAGGTTGAAAATGGATATGATTTTTGAGTGAAACAATGGTTTGTTGCGATCAATGTAGATTGAGAGGAATAATTATCGTGTCATTGAGGTTGTTCTAATAACAGACTTGGATTTGGGTTTGTGGGATTTTTTGTGTGGATTTGCCGACTTCTCTACGGGGCCAAATAAAAGGGCTAGATCTCATTGGCTAAACCCAATAAAGGGGTTATTAGAAGGCTCTGTATAACACAAACTAGCATAACTGTAAATTCTATTTGGACACAAATTCCTAGAACTTCTTAAGGAATATGGGCTCAGTTGACCGATTCAAATATTGATTCGGTCAACTGATCCCGTGGACTCAGTTTGGAGTGGGCTCAGTTGACGTTAGAGCCGAATATAGGTAGTATACCAACAGTTGAATGACGCTTGAGCCTTTTGATGTTTCAGCTTTCAATTTTATCTTCATCGTCCTCTATGACGTTTAGTATTAGCAGAATAAGACTAAAGATTGCACACAGAAGAGACACACTCGATGTATGAGATTATGAATTTATATCTGTTTATGACCTATGACGTATCAGTTTAAAATAAATGGAAAATTGTTAGATTTCTTGTACAGAGCAGTACCCAGCTAATCAGTCGGGCATTACGTTGCCTTACCATGGAATTTATTGTGCGCAAGATGTTTGAACAGGTTTTTTTACAAGATAACTTTGCCGGTTGATTTTTCCAAAGATATTAAAAATAAGGTCACACCATCTGCACCTCGGCGGAATCCGACGAAGTTGCGTCTTCTAACCACTCCAAGTTCTGAGATTAGCATATTTTAAAAGTAATTCGCACCTGCCTGGCTCCGAGTTTGGAGTTCGAGTTGCCACGGCTTTCGAGTAATCCTCGCTGAGATAGGGGTTAATTTGGAACTTGAGGGGGTTTGATTCGTCGATTAAGATGCAGTTTCTTTTGTTTTGGTTTAAATATAAAAGTTGATGTTGTTCGCGGTTTTGTTTACGGTGGTGTTTATTTTTTATGTTAATAGGTCGGGGGTCCGGTAGTCCGGTGATATCCTGGTACAGACCCTGTTACTTTTGCCAGCAAAATATAATTTTATTTAACTCAGTTTGTAGTAGTAGGTAACTTTAACTAAAATTGTTGAGATGTTATGTAATCCTACTAATATTATAAAGGCGAAAGTTTGTCTGTATGGATGGATGTTTGTTACTCTTTCACGCAAAAACTACTGAATTTATTTTGATGAAACTTCACAACAATATAGCTTACATATCAGAATAACACATAGGCTACAATTTATAAAGATATATTATCGTATAGTAACCAAACGCGGATGAAACCGCGGGGCGCAACTAGTAATCCATAATTAGGTCCATAAAAACCAAGTCTTAGAACTTTATTTTAAAGTTATATCTCAATCTTAATACATTTACATAAATTACGCGTCACGTTGTTTGTCCGCGAGGGACTCCTAAACTATTGAAGCGATTTTAATCAAATTTGCACACCGTGTGAAGTTTGGCCTAACTTAAAAGATAGGATAGCTTATATCTCAATTTATATTCGCAATAACAAAAACCTTAGCCACAGCACGCGTGGCCGTGTCTGCCAATTACTTATATAATTATTCTAAAATTTAAAACTTACCTACCTTCTTGTGTGGAGAATGTTTTGTGGCTCTATTTCATTTTTTCAATATTTTATTCAGGAAAAGTCGGTACGTGTGAAAGTTTGGCATATTGTTAGAGAGGTGAATGGATGAGTCGTTATATTACACCACGGGTTGCCTCACTCAATTTCATGAAAAAACTTTTGGAAACACTTGAGCGAAGTTAGAAAATTTGGATAAGATATTGTTAAATTCTGTATTTGGAGCCGCTGTATTTTTTTTCTTCTAAATACTCACGTGAGTAATTTTAAAATGTTTAAAAATAGAATAATATGTTTTATGAATGTTCTATAATGTTATGAAAATTAATAATAGTTTTACCTGAGCCTTCAACAACTTAATTATTTATAGAATAAACAAATACTGTTTTGTGTAACTGTAAATAACTACTGTAAGTGTGCGTTAAAACTTTTATTGCATAACTGAATCCTTAACTGAACAAGGAATACCTACTCACTTAGATTTCATGTAAATTACCATGAGTAGGTACTGATCTGATAAAGTTTCAAAATGTCATTCCAAAAAGTCATATACAATGTCACCGGTGTCGGAGACTTAAGGGGGGTTAAATATGGGGATTTTTATCGACAAATCACTATCTCGATTTTCTCTTGGCCTCTCCATACTAAAATGGCAGCCATTTTGTTTTTTTTACTTCGCAGCTCAGACGCCTACACTGATTTAATCATTGCTATCGATGTAGACGTCTTAGGAAGACGAAAGAGGTATCATTTGAAAGCTAACAATAAAGACAATCAATTTATGATACATTTTATTCAATATCTTTTTCACAAAATAACATAACAATATTAACAAAATAAAAATCGTATTTATTTATTGCATTTTTTTTAGTTTTTTAAATTTTTTATGAAAACTAACCTGTCAAGCTATTTTTTTTAAATTGTATTATCATAGTACAAGATATTTTCATTAAAATAAATCTTACATCAAGGTCCTAAGTTAAATATTTTCGAAGCTATGATGGTTTAAATATGACCCTTAAAAACTCTATTAATAGCACACGTCAAAGCTATGATGATTGGGATGGGAAAAGGCAAGAAAATAACAAAGTAAAACCATTAATTATCATTTATTAATTTAATACCATCTAAACTAGGTACTACAGCCACGATTCAAAATGTCCTCCGTTTT
The DNA here is from genome assembly GCA_905147375.1 of Hylaea fasciaria. Classification (NCBI taxonomy): domain Eukaryota; kingdom Metazoa; phylum Arthropoda; class Insecta; order Lepidoptera; family Geometridae; genus Hylaea; species Hylaea fasciaria. The sequence continues at coordinate 6,314,442 of LR990211.1, read as the reverse complement.
GTTGTGGCTCTTGCGTTATTAAATCCAACACCTCTTCTTCCTCTCGCGGAGACACCAAACGAGTACGTTCGTTAGCGGGTCTTCTTATTCCATATTCGGAGAGATTCGAGTGCAATCTGATGAACGTGCGAGCATTCGGCGTAGGTCTATCAGGGAATCTTCTCGCATACTCTCTTACAGCAGCATTCGCGTTCCCGTCGCAAAATCCATACACAAAATGGATGTTGGCCACGTCGCGGCTTGAAAAACGACGCTCTTCCATTTCAGTTAACGAAAGTTAACTAAAATAACAAAACGAGTCCAAAACACAAAGCAGAGGTTAGAAAATAGCAACGCACAGTACTTCGGCAGATAAGAATGTAATCACAACGCTAGGCGAGGGACTACTACCTGTAATTGTATCCTGACCTGAGTAGAGCCGCAATTTTGTCTCATTCACACCCTATACATGTCTCTTTCTAACATGTTGTCAAAAAACAGCTGCCTGTCTTACGACACGCCAATTGAATGTGGGGTTTTGAGTCTATTGTTTGACGTGTGCTATTAATAGAGTTTTTAAGGGTCATATTTAAACCATCATAGCTTCGAAAATATTTAATTTAGGACCTTGATGTAAGATTTATTTTAATGGAAATATCTTGTACTATGATAATACAATTAAAAAAAATAGCTTGACAGGTTAGTTTTCATAAAAAATTTAAAAAACTAAAAAAAATGCAATAAATAAATACGATTTTTATTTTGTTAATATTGTTATGTTATTTTGTGAAAAAGATATTGAATAAAATGTATCATAAATTGATTGTCTTTATTGTTAGCTTTCAAATGATACCTCTTTCGTCTTCCTAAGACGTCTACATCGATAGCAATGATTAAATCAGTGTAGGCGTCTGAACTGCGAAGTAAAAAAAACAAAATGGCTGCCATTTTAGTATGGAGAGGCCAAGAGAAAATCGAGATAGTGATTTGTCGATAAAAATCCCCATATTTAACCCCCCTTAAGTCTCCGACACCGGTGACCAGACACATTTTATATTTATTTATAAACCTTATATAAATCTAATCTTTCTTAGCTCAACGGCGCTACAAACTTTTTGACGAAGTCACGCAAAAAGGCCTCTTTGTAAGTAAGTATTCTTTTTTTTACAAAGTTATGGATTAAACTCTCAACTTTTTGACACTTCACTGTTCCGTGTCGATAACTCTGCACAAACATTTGCAGACGTGATTCGGAGTTAGTTCAAGAGTGTAGTGAGAAACAATTTGAATCCCTTCTCAACCTTTAGGCCCCAAATGATCTTTGCAATAAAAAAAAAGTAATTTAATAAAACTAATTTAATACATAACTAATAATATTATTATATTGTGTTGATCAAGGTTACAAAAAAGTAAATGAATCAACTTCAAAGTACACAAAAATCACACAAAAGGATATAACGAAAAACCACCTCGCAAAAAGGGAATTAAAAATAATGCACCCAAATAAAACCTTATTGTCCTCAGTTATATCTTTGCCCGGTGTAAAAACGGCGTTTATTACCCGACTACAGCAAAAGAGGGTGTTATTTTGTTAACAATACTTATTGTGTTTAAAGCGGTCCGCCGCCGGAAGCCCTTTGTAGGGTCACCTCATATCCTTGATTAGTTCAATGTAGCAGGGGGGGACCAAGGGAGGGGGCAGGGGGGATTTCTGTAGCAATACTAGCAATGTCCTTATGACAGTAAAAAGTGTTATAACTGGACAATATAAAGTATCTATTTCCTTCTTAGTTAGATTTGGCAATTGCCCCCATTGGCCCCTCGCATCCTGTCGAAATAGTCTTTTTTACAGACCATGTGTCTGTTTGTACACGGCACCAAATGAATGATAAAAAAATTAAAATTAAATTTTTTAACATTCATTTGGTGTCGTACACAAACAGACACATTTCCATTGCCTTTATTTAACTACTTACCTAATAGGTATGTTTAGTATTCATTTTCAGCGACAGCAGACACATTCATGTATAAAAAAAATGTAATTCATAATTATATACGCGGCCCGTTATTACATGTTTCCACAGTTTGTACGCTACTAGTAAGGCGATTCTGTACAAAACTCACTTACGTGGCAGCGAGCGCTGAATCCGCGCTGCGGTACGTCACCAATTTGACACTGACGTACCGCAGCGCGGATTCAGCACTGCCACGTAAGTGAGTTTTGTACAGAATTGCCTTACTGCATACTGCCAACGATCTATTTTGTTTGTAAGTATCTTAAAACGCCAGCTAGGTATAACCATGAAAGCTATAGAATGCATATTTAACAACTACCCACACGATGAGATCGTACTGCCTAACTAATTTCCTTTTTGTTATTTTCTATAGAGAAAATTAAACAGACAAAACAATGCTTTGTCCACACTACCGTAACGGTACGGTCATGCTAACTCACTCGTTTATACTCAACATAATTAGTATTAATTACTAGCCAGCTTAATTAATGACTTTACGGCTGTTTGGGAACAAAAGCATCGGCTTTTGCTGCATCACTGTGAGTGTATTAATTTTTATTTAATGATGACGTGCTCGGAGTACAAACGGCATTTACCTACGGGGGTAAATAAATGATCAACGTGTCCGGGATGTTCTGGTGTTCCTATTATTTGCTATTAAATTCTATGCTATTACCACAAAGTCAATTAAAATTCCATGTATAAATAGATCAGACTATGCCATTACTCAAAAATGAAATCTAATGTCACTTGACTAATTTTGGACAAAGATTTTGCTATACCTACATCGTGGCCAAACGACCCAAAAACCAAATTAGAAATGTTACCCGTTTATAGCGATTTTGTGAAACAATTATAACAATGTATGATTAGCTACATTTCTATCTACAAACGGGTCTAATGCACATACTGCACACTAATATCAAAATATATAATTTAAACACACGTCGACGTTTCGATCGAGTTCAGTTCACGAAAGTTTAAGAACTTCTGAAATAATAATATAATAATGGAAAAAAACTCGGTCTTACCACAAAATATTTAAACTCGATTTGAACAGATGAGTCTATATATTTCCTCCACAAATCGACATCTAACCCTCGCTTTTTCTAACACAATAACAAATTCACAAGTAAAATAATTAGGAATCCCAGGATTGAATAAGAAAACGCGAACTATAGACGTCGATTTTGTGAAATGAAATTTTAGAAACATCTGTTTAGCTCTGGCCTAAACTTTTGTGGTAACACGGCTATGCTTAAGCCAGCCATTCTATGCCAAGGCGTTCTCATATTATTTCAGAAACACCTTATAAACACCTTAATTATTCTTCAGATCTCCGCATCTCCATCCCTTCTCTGCAATTTGCTAAACTTAACCAAAGCGTGCACTACTACCGTATAACCTAACACCTGACAACTATTCACAAGCAAGTGCAATACCTCCGTATAAACTCACAACTACTCACGAGACGCTATCACAGGTGCGGCTAGTACGCCCGTCTCATCCCGTAATCTCAGATAATTAAGGTATACAATATTAAGGGAATCTCGTGTACATCGCGTCTATTATTCAAAGGATATGCCCGCCTTGAGAACTGAGCGGGCGATGGGGCGAAATCTCAGCGATAAATAAGATTGAATTATTGAATGCAGTCGTTGAAGGTTAGTGCAGTTCTTTGGCTAAGTATTGGCATTCATTTTGTTAAGGGTATATTCTGACACATGTACATTTGGTATTAGGTATGTATTTTTGAGTTTTAAGTATATTTTAAGTATGGAGCTCTTGTAAATGTTTCTATCAAACAATGTATTTTTATGCCTGATTTCTGAACCCTTAGCAACCGATAAGTGTATTACTGTCGTAGTAATTTGTTTAATGCCGGACAGATAAAACGATAGTTTTTCCGTCTTACCACGAAAGTTAAGACCAGAGTTAAACAGATGTTTCTCAAATTCGTTCCACAAAATCGAAGTCCATCACTCGCGTTTTCTTACTCAATTCTGGCATTCCTTGGCACTTGTGAATTTGTTATTGAGTTAGAAAAAACGAGGGTTAGACGTCGATTTGTGGAGAAAATATTTAAACACATCTGTTCAACTCTGGTTTACATATTTTGTGGTAAGACCGTTATGTTGGCCAAAGCTTACTAGGAGTTCAGAAACTGAACAACGGTTGAATGTTCATTGTTCGTTGGTCAAACGAAGTAGTGTCGGCTTTTTGTGTCAGAGTTAGATATAATTACGCCGTATAAGGGCCTCTGTTTGTAAACACGTTAAGCCTAGTGCTATAACCACATCACTCGGTGTTAAGTGATGGTGTGGTCGTTCGAGATTTGTACGTATCAGCAATAATTATGTAAAATTACAAGTAATAACTCTGAAATTGCAGAATAATCTGTTTTCCAATCAGAGACAGATGCCTCAATAACATCCTAAGAAGTTTACAAAACCAGCCGAGGCAACTAGACCAAACCAGTACTTATACAAGAATATATAGATAAACTTTTCATTACAACCCGACCATAGATACAAACCCTATACAACCACAGATAACAAAAAAAAATGAAAACAAGAAGAAAAACAAGGCAAACAATTAGTGTAACAGAACTTGATATCGCGTGATAACAAACATAATTCATTAACGAAGACAAAATATCAATCGCACAAGCAAAGATACAATCTAGATTGCACCCTTAAATAATAAATACAATAGCCATCCCCCTGAGCACCAAACGAGCAGCAGGGATGTTACTACCCTAGTAACATCCCTGCTGGTCAATTTCACTACGTTCTACGTTCGACGTAGCACGTAACTAACCCGATTGGTTATGCCAGAGAAAACTAATATTAGGTTCGTAAAATATTGAATATGGAGTGCGTTTTCAAATATAAGGATTGTAAGTCGTCTATCTATATTCATCACAGCCACAACTATATATAATATACATGTACACAACATTTTAAAATCCGTTCCTGCTCATAGTAAGGTTGCTTGTGAAAAATTGCTTCAGACGTTTTACAATATTTTTCGATACTTTTAAATATTATAATAGGTAGTTCTTATCGGTTTAGATGTATATAAAAATCCGAATTCTTTATTCTTATTTGAGCGCGTTTATTACACTTTCTCATTTTCATTGCATTTTCTCTCTACAATAATAATTATGCATTAGAAGTTCTTAAAACTTTCGCGAACCAGGAAACATATTAACTAGCTAAAAACGGGTCTAATTTTAGCTAGTTAATAATTATGCATGCCAATATTGGTGAATGAGTGCAGATGACATAGTTTTTACCACTTTGTGAACAGCAGGTCACATCAAAACAAATTAATTTTAATTTAATTTGAATGAAGTCTTTAGGCAATAAGACATGCCAAGACAAACATAGATCCACTAGCGAGATAGCGCTTAACAAAAACATTCACACGCGTGTCGTCCCTCATAAACCGGGGTACAAAGCATTCTGGCGTTTTTCGCGATCCAATACCATCGCCGTTTGCCGAGGGTCGGTATCGGATTCCTCTATACCAAATACAAATAAAGGAGGCGCGCTGTCACACCGTAAAGAGTTTTCTGGTCTTGAGAGTTTTCAAGTCACGATTGTGGATTACTTCTAGGCGAGCATGGGCACCGCATTATGATGAGAAATCACAGACGCAACGTAAAAAAATGCTACCTATGAAGTACCTATACATACGTGTTTGGTAAGAAAATCAAGAAGGTACGGTGTTTTAATAGCCCTGTGAACGCTTGACCTTAGCTAGTATACTAGTAATATAAGTATTTTCCTTTCCTATCTGCAACGTCTTTAACTATAAGTTAGATGATGTCCAATGAACACAGAAATACAGTGAAAATAGACTCAAAACGTCAAAAAATAAAATATTAACACCAAATAGGCAATCGACCGTTTCATTTATTAATAATAAAGACTACTTTACTATGAAGCAAAATATGCAAAATTTAACAAAGTAACACACATTGTTTAACCGAGGTTCTACACCCACACCCTATTAACTAAGTAGCTGATCCACAGAATAAATAATAGCCACCTCGCTAGCTCTACCATTCTTAACATAATTTTTCTTTGTCGGATTAAAACTAACCACATTATTTGTTACGCCGCGTTCTGACCCGCGTCCCAACGCAGTAACAAGAAGGTAGGTAGTGAGTTAATTTAGTTGAGTGGATTCGCCCGTGCATTGTCGCTTGTGTATCGGCCGTCCCCGTCGCAACTTAATGGTATTAAACTTTTCGGTATAAATGTGTTGGAACTGTGGATCTTTTGCTTTGTGACATGACAAAGGTGGCGACATGAGTTGCCAAGTTTCGCAATGCGATTGTTCCGTTAGGTTATTCTGCTGTTAAGCATTAAGGTTAAAGAGCGACGTCTGCCTTGAAGGCTGTACCAAGGGCAGAGCAATGTCGTTGTTTTATGTCGAATTAGTCGAATTGGTCAGCTGTTAGTTGGTTAGGCCGCCCAAAGGTCTCTGATGTGCTTTGATGGCTCGTGTCAATTGACAACCACCGGAACCGATGTCTTAATGTGCCTTCTGGAGCACGGAGCGGTAGAAATCTACTGAAAGTCAAATAACTAAGTGCTGAGAAAATCATTTAATACCTCGAAATATGTAGTTGTTTGTGGCGATTTTAATGTTAATATTCTTGATAAGTGCCCATTAAGTGATAAATTACTAAATTTATTTTTGTGCTTTGATCTAAGAAATCTTTTTAATCAGCCAACTAGAATCACTACCTCGTCTGCAACTTGCTTAGACAATGTTTTCTGTAACTGTGAACCACAAAGCATGGCCATATGTGACAAGCTTAGCTCGGATCATTGTGGCCAAAGTGCTGTGTTTCCATGCAATTCAAATAAAGTCTCCCCGGAGTTTACTTACAGACCCATTACCACCAACCGTATGGGACAGTTCTCGGAAAGCATTGATAAGCAACTTACTTACTTACCGTTTCTTGAGGATCCAGATGACCTTTGCAATTCCTTGTTCAAAATGATAGATAAAGAGTTTAATACAATTTTTAAATTAAAAACATATAGAGGTAGCACCAAGGCGAGATTTGATGGGGACTGGGCTACACCTGGTATCTATAAAAGCAGGAACAAATTGTATGATTTATATTCACAAAAATGTATAAATGCACATGACACTAAATTTTTAGACTATGTTAAAAAATACTCAAAGACATTCAAATCTGTGTGCCGTACCGCGAAGTCTCTTCACTTGAGTAGGAAAATTAAGCAGGCCGAAGACAAAATCAAAACAACGTGGAAAATAATCAACACTGAAACTGGCAAAATTAAACCTCGGGACCGGAAATATGTCTTAAATATAAACCAAAAAATAATTTCAAAAGATTGCGAAGTAGCCAATGCGTTTGAAGATTTTTTTACCAAAATACCTATTGTTACTACCCAGTCGTTAGAGTCATCCCCGGTTGCGGCTGCTTCTATACTATTAAATAATGTTGACAGATGTAATGATGTATTTAAATTCAAATATGTTGATGTAGACAGTATTGTTAAGACATTTAAATTACTTAATATTAAGAACACTGAGGATCTGTGGGGAATGTCTACAAAAATTTTAACTTGTATTATTAATTCAATTGCCCCGTATTTGGTCGTTATTTTTAATACATGTGTCGATGAAGGAGTTTTTCCTGACGTAATGAAAAATAGTAAACTGATTCCTCTGTATAAATCCGGAAATAAAAATGACCCGACTAACTACAGACCCATCTCAATACTTCCCGCACTAAGTAAAATTTTTGAAAAAATTATCTTAAACCAATTAATGACTCATTTTAATTTAAACAGCCTGTTTCATACTGAACAATATGGCTTCACTAAAGGCTGTTCTACCACAGATGCAGGGATAAGGCTCTTAAAGCATATTTTCGATGCTTGGGAGAAGTCGCAGGATGCTATTGGTGTTTTCTGTGACCTTTCCAAAGCATTTGACTGCGTTAGTCACGAAACATTAATTTCTAAATTACAGCATTACGGGGTTCACGGGAAAGCTCTCGATCTTGTATTCTCGTATCTTAGTAACAGAATCCAGAAAGTGGATATAAATGGAGTAAGGTCATCTGGGTCGCTCACTACAATGGGTGTCCCTCAAGGTTCAATACTGGGGCCATTCTTGTTCTTGGTGTATATTAACGATCTTGCCTTTTTTGTAAAGAACTTATGTGATATTGTTTTGTTCGCTGATGACACTTCACTTATTTTTAAGGTTGACAGAACATACAACAATTTTGACAATGTTAACAAAGCAATCACGCTAGTTCTTAAATGGTTCACGGTAAATAATTTAGTGCTGAATTCTAAAAAAACGAAATGTGTAAAATTCTCACTACCCAATGTTAGAAGAGGCCACACAAATTTAAGTATTTTAATTAATAATGAGCCGTTACATCAGGTAGAGTCAACAACCTTCCTGGGAATTAATTTAGATTCTATATTACAGTGGGGTCCTCACATATCATCTTTAACTGGAAGATTGAGCTCTGCAGCTTTTGCTGTACGTAAAATCAGACAATTTACTGATGAAGCCACTGCAAGATTAGTATATTTTAGTTACTTTCACAGCGTTATGTCACATGGCATTATGTTGTGGGGCAAAGCCGCGGATATCCAATCTGTGTTCGTGCTACAGAAAAGAGCAATTCGGTCAATATATAATATGAAAACCCGCGATTCTCTCCGGGAACGATTTAAACACATCAATGTTCTTACAGTGGCTTGCCAATATATATATGAAAACTTATTGTATGTTCATAAAAATATTAACAAGTTTGCTAAAAATTGTGACGTACATAATTTCAACACTAGAAATAAAAATAAACTCAATGTACCAAGATTTCGGTTGCAGAAGGTTAGTGGTTCATTTATGGGGAACTGTATACGCTTTTATAATAAGTTGCCAGAGGGAATTGATCAATTATCCATGCAAAGATTTAAAACTTTTATTAAGGCTAATCTCATAAAGAAAGCCTATTACACTGTTAATGACTATATTAAAGATAAAAATGCATGGCCTCAATGCCCCCAGCTCCATGGTAGTAATAATTAACGTGAATTTTATTAATATGTTTTGAAATTTTTATATTGATGGTCATATTTATACCAATGTAAATATTGTGATTGAAAAAAAAAAGAAAATTATACATTATGAGAAAAAAAATATGACATCCCCGTAGAGTTTCTTGGTGCTGTCTTCTCTAACGGGCGTATTCCGAAGCACTGGTAGAATCAAACGGAGTTTCCTTTTCCTGTCTGAGATTCAATCCTGGACTTGAAAGGGAAACATCCTTTTTCAAACTCAAACCATACCTAATCAATTAATTATAGTTTGTTTTCTTTTATGATTTTATTAATTTGTTTATTAGATTGAAGTGTTTGACTTGTAAAAGTGCGATTTTATTGCCTATTTACAATAAATGATTTGACTTTGACTTTGACTTTAATAAATACCCGCGTTGAAATCACGCACAGCATCAATAGGATGCTGAGACAGCTTTTGGAAATACGATGAGCCACACAGTCCCAAGGCGTCAGGTGTGCCAACATAACGACTTTGACAGAAGCCATAGACGTAGTATCAGAAATAGACTTCACAAAAGCGTATAGGTACCCGAAAGGGACACACCTTAGCTGCAATTTATAAATCGTATAAATTTAATACACGTTATTAAGGTGGTGCTCCAATCATTAGTGCGACATTCTAAAATGTTTGCTTCCGCAGCACAGCAATAAATTAGCCGACAAAGACAAGACATCATCGTAATATCCTATTTACTCCTTTGTCTATTAACATGTCTCTTTTCTTCGCCGGATCGTGATTTAAATGTCATATCTGTTAGATGATTAATCTGAGGCAGAAGCTCATTGACTTAAAATGTTGACCGGCCGTGCATGATCAAGGACCAACCATAACAAATCGAAAAAAAAAAACAAATGACAGCCCTTATAAATATTTCTAGAGCGAAGTCCTTGAATTATTTCTACAGATTGCCAGCGTGTCGTTTGGTCATATTTTAGTAAGACGAATGTTGCCAAGTCGTTGGCGCCACGGAGTCGCGACATCCCGTCTCGCATTCGACCCCTCCTGAAACTTATACACGCTTGTATAACTGTAGACTGTTAGATAAGTATATTGCTCAGCATGAACTATGGAAGTACATTTTGTTTTGTTTACTTTAGGGGTGGTAGCCGGGGATGGTTCCGAATGAGTTTCGCGAAAAATGTTGATAAATAGATATTTAGTACATATTCTTTATAGAAATACCATGGCTTTAAGCTCAATCTTAAAATCACTTAAGCTCTTCAAAGAGCTTAAGTGATTTTGAAGTTTAAACCTCAACAGTGGTAAATATTATGTACTAAGTAGGTACATGCAGCTTCCTATAAGTAGTTTTATTAAAAAAATACGTGTTTTAAGTAATAGTTTATTTAAGTTCTATAAATTATTGCAAGCGTGCGGACTCTGATCATTGATGTCAAATCAGTTATCCAAAACTTTTAGTACAAGTGCTGACATGGTTTTACTTTCTAACAAAGATTTTCCCCTTTATTGTTACATAATAATATTAGCGTGTTCTTTCATGCAATTTTTCACGTTGAGTTTTCGCTATCAACTCATTATAATCTATGCTAATGAAGTAGCATGTAAAGCGTATGCCCTAAGGTCTAGAAAGATAAAGGACCATTTACACGTTACAAGGTGCTTACTTCGTAGGCTAACTTTAAATGCTTTATCCAATTTTCGTGTAAAACCATTATTGGACGTAAAATGGAGTAACAATGAAGGTATTGAAGGTGTTTTAGCCACATAGTCATTTGATTATGACGTACTTCGATCATAATTTCACAATCTTTCTCGGATTAGTATATTAATTAGTAAGACAATAGGAAGGATTGGCTAACTTAAACTTTATTAGTAGACTTAAATAACATGAAGTTATTATATGATTACATGAACTTTCACTGTGTAAACAACCCCTAAGTTTAGACCTACATCCTGTGAGCAACGAGCTTTGTCTACCAACCGATGTTGGCTTCCGTTATAGCCTTAACGACGCTAACAACATATTAAAGCAATTTGGAACTTATCACTTAGAAAATAACGAGAAAAATGGTCTTAGCAAAAAGGCTACGATAAGATTTATTACTGTTTCAAATGTATTTTTCTTGGTACTTTTCGTGTAAAAAAGTTGTGTTTAATGAGCCATTTGCCTTGTGTTCTGTATTGTTGCTTGAGTTTTAATTTCATTTTATAAATCGATATATTGTATGAAACAGTTACTTATTTTATTTACGATATAGTCTATATACTACAGGTATAGAGACAAATATTGCTATCCATGCCCAATGTAATTTACTATTCTACGCAAAATAACTTTAGTACCTACATACTTTGCAAGTATAAAGCTACAATACCTAGATAGTACTTATTATATTTAATTAACTGAAGATTTTGTAATAAAAGCAGTTGAATTTACCTACTCCTCGTTTGAAACACTACTTTTACTCATGATTACAAATCAATAAAAGGAATTGAATATTAAATTTATTCTTTGAACAACTTCAAGCTTATAAAACCATCTTTTTTTTTACTAAGTTGAGACGTACCTATCAACTCCTATCCTAAGCTTACTTATTTGCCTACCATTAACATACCTCTTCCTCTTCAAAGAGTTGCAATTGGCTAGCTAATGTTGGCTAGCCAAGTGGTCACGGTAGAAGCGTGACCAATAAAACAAAGTTAGCATAACTACAGAAAACAAAGTGGCATCCGAACGGAACATCGATAGCAGTGTCGCCAGACTGTCTGGCGCCAGAGCCTGCGACTGTCTGGCTCCGGCATGGCTAATGCTCGTCGTTGTCTAGGGGCTGGGGGTTGAATTTTTTTAAATGTAACTTGTTTTGAACGCGTGAAATGAGATGGAAACTCAGGACGTTGCAACTATTTGGTTACGTCATGTGTTTTTTTTGTGTCAAATAAAAAGTGGTGGTTGGTTATATAAAATCAAAATAGCCTTGTTTAATTTTAAAAGCGTTTCTTTGTTTATTCTGTGATTAAATACTCTTGAGATAATCGTTTTTTATTCAGTAAGTGCACTTTCTTTTACAATCATTTTAAATGATGTCTATGTGAAAAGTAACAATCAATGAAAATTATCAATGAATACAATTCATAGTAGTTTTTCCACGACCGCTGACACACTCAGGTCAACAAACACTACACGATTACTCTTAATTCAAAACTAAAGTGGCAATCACTCCGACCACCAATAAATCACAGGGAAACCACAGTTCTCTCCAGAAAATGAATACAAATGACAGCTCGCCTCGTTAAAGGGCTGTTCGCCGCCGGAAGTGGATGGTATCGGCGCGCGTTACACCGGAAGTGGGCGGAGCTAACGACTGAAGATTGCGCCCGACACCCTCGAAGATGGTGTGAAGTTGCCGCTATTGTGGTGTGAATAATTTTAACAGTTCATGAAGTTACAGTGGGGTTATTGGTATCATTCTAAAATGGAACATAAAGGCGTAATTGAATGTTACTGATTCAATAACACTTTAAAGTTAGATAGGAACGAATTCCCTCATTCAAATTGTTTACTAAATGCAACATGGTGAGTTAATGAAATGACATGTAGCTGTGCCTCTAGTTCAACTATTCTGCCTTGGCATAAGATAATAAGTGTGCGATAATAAGTGCAACAATTCACCAATATTAAATTTTCAGTGAACCACCAATGACCTAGATATCGACGTTCATTTTAGGCTCTCCAAAATCATCGGTGCAATGTTGGTGAACTGCAGCCACAGCAGCTTAAGCACATGATTAAAGCGCTTAAACTAATTCAATTTTCCCACACAATTCATATCCATTTCAATCGTTGACCCATTCCCCATAAATCGGCTGGCCACTGGCCGCCCACAATAATTTGTGGCTGAAACTCCGTGTTTGCATGTCCGACCACGATTAACGCCACGTATTTGTCTTTGGTTAAAAGCTAGTCGCTGGCTAATTGCAGAGGCTAGTCTGTTGTTAAACCGGCGGTTAAGCCTAGTAAACCAAGTTTAGTGTGTCGATTTGAAAGATTTTCGTTGTTTCTTGCAAAGTACCTAGGCCCTTGTTTCGACTTATGCGGTAGGACGGGTTTGCTAAAACGAAGCCTTTTTAACTGACTGCCGATGGAGGGTAATATTATTCTGTCCATTGTTATCCGACTCCTAGACAAAGGCTAAAAGCAAATCTTATCTTAATAAAATGTAGCCGCAATCAGTAGTTCAATGATAATTAGCAAGATCCCCGCGACGCAATTTGGGCCGCATTAGGGATACCCGAGACCAGATTGCAGTACAGCTTAGGAGATAAAGGGGTAATTTCCTCTTGTGCCGAGCGAGGGGGTTTTGTATTATTTTTTAAGATAAGAGGTCAGATTACGAGCTCGTTTTGGGGGTTAAAGTAAATAAAATTGTGGATGAGTAAGTTATCCGATGTTTTCGGGTTGGCGTTTGATCACTACCGACTATGCGGGCGCGATGGTGTGCGCTTACCTGAAAGCTAGAAGTAAAAGTTACCTATTCAGTCGTGACTTAAAGACTCACAGACTCGCGTGACGTCACTTACTTAGTTATAGCGTATTTAGTTACAAAGAACTCTCTATAGGTAAATTTAAGTCATCAAATTGAGTACCTGCCAAATAACTTTAAATTGCGTACCTATAGGTCAGCGGTCAAAAGGTCACCAAAACTTTGCCATATCGATAACAAAACTGGTAACCAATAAAAGTTAGGTATATTTCTTTTAAATCCGTTACATTCCAATTTTTAAAATTTCAGAAAAAAAAGGGGTGCTATGGTGTGCGAGTGTATCTGTGTGTGACGTCACAGAAGTATCGTGTTTGAGCTCATTGGAATGGACTCAAAGATAAATGAGGGTAATCAATTTGTGTCGGGGGTTTTTTAAATTTGTTATTTACTCTTGGTTTTATTTTATAAATGAAAATATTTTTTTACATTTGTTTCAGGAACCAGATGCGGTATCCAGCGTAACGACCGTCGCATCAGCACGATGCACCAATGTTCGCTGTTCATACTTACGCTGCTATGTGTCACTGTCAAAGGTAAGCTACCCTCCCTTACGAAAGGAAAGGAAAGAAAGAAAGAAAAAACATTTATTTGGACAAAACTGCGCACAACGACAGACGTACCTTCACATATTATACAAAAAGGACAGGAGAAATGAGGCCATGCACACTTGCTCCTGAATTTTATTCCTCCACTACTTCGACGAATAATGTCAAAGCTTCACTACTAATCATTGAATAAATTAACTTCTAACTTTTAATTTCAGATATCTCCGGTAGTTGGGAAGAATGGTGGACTTACGATGGAATTTCAGGTAATTTAACTAAGAGTGAAAGAAAAATCACTTACAAACATAATAAACCGTAGCAAGGTAATAAAGAACTCTAACCAAAAACAGGTACAGTATTACCCAACTGATATGGCTTACCGATGTACCTGCGCAGAAGATGAATTTTCAAAGCGCGAGAAATGCTATTGATCGCTATTGGTCGGCAGCCGCCGCCATCTTAGCGAGCTTAGAGTGAGATAGAACTAACAGCTGCAGTGTATTATGAACCTTATAATAGTGAGCTTAGGTTGATTGTAAGTTTTAAGCATTCTTTCGTTAATCTTCGGACCATACTTTCTTTTCTGCGCGACCGAAGATTCACGACGCGCCTTATAAGTTGGGTACTAGTATACTCTACAGATAAAACAAAGCCTGTACCTAAAGCGTACGGATTGGGACGTAGCCAGCCATATTATAAACCTTCCGCCGTCTTTCTCTCCATTTGTTTTCATATTATATCGACACATTCGTTCCCTCATAATATCATAAAGCCATTCACCATTCTTGTCACCTGAACACGACATAAACGACCAAACCCGTGCACCCAAAAAGCGACGACATTCAACCCGTGTAATGACGAACGGCAGTATATAAACAGTAAGGTACCTGAAATAGATATTTTTGGCTCTTAATACAGAAATTGCACCTAAAACACCATAAATCTCGTAGAATTACACAAACATCTTTAACCACATGGGCCCCATAAAAGGTTTGACTCTACCACCAGATTCAGAATCTCCCCGAATGAGTATATCCAATATATATTTTGGCCAAAATAACTCTAGGTAGTTTGCCCATAATAGGTATATAGCTCACTCAATCTCCTGTTGTCACCAATATTATTATATATTATTATGTGCATGTGTTTGTTTTTTAATGACAATGATCGCGTGGAATCTCCATTAAGATAAACCCCCATAAGGTATTTTACGAGTGACAATGATAATTTTGTTTCAGCAAGCTCAAAGTATCATCAGATCTCAACAAAAACCTATACCGACACAAAATACCTTATTAACCCAATTGCTTTAGTCCCAATCAAAACCCTTCCCATCTCACACCATTTCGCCAGGGCCCTTACTGTTTATACTGTAGACCGGGTAATGATCAGAGATACAATCTTAATGATAGTGGGCGCTCATCCGTATCATTGTACGAGTTCCACCCGACCCAAGGTTGGTATTTTAACTAGAGATTTCTTTCACGGTTGATTTAACTTGATCACCGTAATACGAGCTCTTGACCGCACGAATGTTGCTCTACATGAGCTTGTGCACAAGGACTAAGGATCCAAGTCTAATGAATTTCAGATGACTGATTTCTGTAATCCTTTGGGTTATATTATTATATATTATATCGATATATTGGTAAAAATAATATAGCTACGATAAAATTACAATGATAGAATATTAGAGAAAAGTTTCGATTTTAATTCTCACGCAATAGCCATTAAATGTGGTAATATGATTTAAATTGCTTGAAATTGTTTATATCAGTATTTATAGATATTTCAACCATGAGCATTTTATTTGAGTACTTATATTTATGTGGAGTCATAAAATAGCCCTTAAATTCCTGAAATACAGATCATTCTAGTTAGGGGTCAAAAACTATTTATGATAGTGAAAAAAAACTATATCATTTACTTGTTTAACAGTATTGTTGAAATGAAATAATATTAATAATGTGTTAGGGTACTTGTATACTTACATAACGTCATTATAAAATAACTATCAGAATGTTAAACAGATTGACTACCTATCGATTGTTTTCAACACACAATTGAAGTTGATTGATATAATTTGTACTAGACTGAGGTACGTATTATAACCATAAATAAAATATGATGAATCGATGGCCTAGTGACATGGCAGTCAAAACTATTATCTTCGTGTTATGTCTAGCCACAAACGTATGTTCAGTTAGTAAAGGGTTAATTGCGTCAGTGGTTAAAATTGACGTTGTGAACAGAAAATAAACGCTTCGGGAGAAGAATGTTTTGGCTCGAGAATAGCCGAGGGTAGACTGTTTTCCTTATTGAGGGAGAGCTGTTCCGTCTGACGAGAGACTAATATGAATATGCGGAGTTGGTGGCGAAACTTCAGAGCCAGTAGAGAGACACCAGAAGAAAAAGACCGGGATATAATAGCTTAAGTTATTAATAAAATGTTTTCCAACTTAATTATAGAACAAGAAAAAAAAGGAAAAAATACAGAAAATATTATCTGGGTCTATTTTTTTGTTTTAGTTATGGCTTCGCATGGTTAGTTCATTTTCACAATAGGAAAGATATTATAGAATTAACGCAATCCTCGTGGTCAAGTAGTCAAGTCAATTATTTACACAGTCAAAGTCACGATTCAGTAAAGTGGTGAATGCTTTACTAAAACTTCCTGGGAGCTTTGGCAAAACGTGTGACACGTTTTTTGGGGTGATTTGCCCACACTTGTGCACGTTAACAAACACTCAATGACTAATATTCCACCAATATTACTCATTAACACTCAAAGAAACAGAAGTTTGAAAAAAAAAAGTACAAAACCAACAACTTCTCACTATCGTATTCCCGCCAAAACTCTATCTGGCAATTTAAAAAAAAAAAAGTAGCCAACGACCGAATAGGTTTTGTTTGTTGTTCATTATCTGTAATTCTGTATGGAACATGGTATATACTCGTATTATAAATGTATTATACACTGTGTATGTAATAGTATTCTATAGTCTGTGAAGTAGCAGACGTTAGAGATTATTTTTACAAACAACCATAGGCACATACATAAACAAACTGTCGCTTCCCTAGTATTCATTTGTACTCTTACATTTTCTATTTTCACTCGCAGTCAAAATCGTCAAGATTCTATAAAGGACGAGTATTAACATTTTACTGCTATATAAAAAACTGATGAGCAGTGACTGGTAACTGGTAACCGTGATGCGACCGTGTAATGATATCCGTCTCCGCGACTATAATGCCGCTATGTAGTAGCGAAACAGTGATGAATCTTCCAACGCAGAGATCTGATAACCTAATGACGTTGTTACCAACTGAACTTTCTTAGGGCGAGACAAGTCACGACATAGGACAGATGACGCTTCTGCTTGTGTGTCTAAAATAATCTGAAACAGCTGCCCATTAATTTACATGGTTTGTTATTTTGTTTATTTTCGTAGAACATCAAACTATAGTGACTCAAAAATTATATTGTATCGTATTGTATTATAAATTCACTATGACAATCCTAATTTGAGATTTATTAGGCTTCTATAACTCTAGTTTCTATGAAGCTGTGTCACTGCGTTACACTGTCGCCGTGGGGTCACCCTACCACCACATTACGCTCGATTCAATACACTATGATGACCAAATTTTGCGGTGTCCCGAATTTCTATTCAATGCGATATGGAGGAACTATGTGACACTGAATAGCGTTTTCCATTTGAGTGACGCCCCAACCCGCTATTTTGGTTCGTCACGCTTAAAATTAGCCGGACAGTTCATAATCATATCTTAAAATCTATAATGACTTGTAATAACAGAACTGCTGGTGTGTTATATAATCAGATGTTAAAAACTTTATACAAGCACAAAAATGTACTGTGTACGTCACCAAGATACGCTACACTAACCGAGCTAGCTCTCATAATGGTATTTTTTAACTACCTACTCATATTACTTTCTTAGGAGCAGTCTCCTAGTCTTATTTTATACTAGCTGCGCCCCGCGGTTTCACCCGCGTTTCACATTATAAAACCTATAGGGCGGTGGCTGTTAGATACGACTTGTAACATTGTGTCAGAGAAAATACAGTGGTTCGGTAGTTTTCACAGTTATTATCGCACTGATGGACAAATAAACAGCAATGATGATGGTGATGATGATGATTTGTAGCCTATATTGTGTCTCTAAACTATCTGCATAATACATTTTATGCAAATTAAGGTACTATTTCACAGTTTTTAGGCCACTGTGTATGTGTAAGTTGGGGTATAAGGTAAATATAAGCTATAAAAATAACAATTTCATGCCAATGGGGTAGTTTGTCACAGTTTTTATTGCACTGATGCGAAACGGTGGTGATGATGATGATGAATTAAAGCCGAAGTCGTAAGTTGCGGGATAACCTATCTACGTACGAAATTTTACGCACATAGGGTAGTTTTTTACAGTTTTTATCGCATTGATAGAAAACGGCGATGATTATGATGATGACCTAATAATATGTTCGTAGCCTATGTCCTAAGTTAGAAGATAACCTATCTGCGAACCAAATTCTCTCTCCCCCACTCTCCCCTCTTCCCCACTCCCCTTCCCCCCCCCCCACACTCCCCTCCTTCTACCCCCATTCTCTCCCACTCTCCACTCTTTCTCCCCACACACTACCCTCTTCCTCCCCCACTCACCCTCTTTCTCCCCCCACTCTCCCCTCTTTCTCCCCACTCTACCCTCTTTATCACCTCACTCTCATCTCATTCTCACCCCACTGTCCCCTCTGTCTCCCCCCGCTCTCCCCTCTCTTTCGCCCACTCTACCCTCTTTCTCACCCCCACTCTCCTATGTTTCTCCCCCCACTCTTCCCTTTTTCCCCCCACTGTCCTTTGTTTCTCCCTCCACTCTACCCTCTTTGTCCCCCACTCCCCTCTCTTTGTCCCCCACTCCCCTCTCTTTCTCCCCACTCCCCCCTTTTTCTCCCCACTCTCCCCTCTTTCTCCCTCCACTCTCCCCTCTTTATCCCCCACTTTCCCCGTCTTTCTCCCCACTCTACCCTCTTCTCCCCCCACTCTACCATCTGCTCCCCCTTTCCCCCCCACTCTCCCCTTTCCCCCCACTCTCCTCCTTTCTCCTTCTCCCCTCGCTGCA
The DNA here is from genome assembly GCA_905147375.1 of Hylaea fasciaria. NCBI lineage: Eukaryota > Metazoa > Arthropoda > Insecta > Lepidoptera > Geometridae > Hylaea > Hylaea fasciaria. The sequence continues at coordinate 6,295,131 of LR990211.1, read as the reverse complement.
CTCTCCCCCCTTTCCTCCCATCGCACTCACTCCCTCTTTAAATAACGATCCGTTCAGCCGTTTATTGTGGTCCGTTGGGGGTGCATCTAAAGAATACCTAATAATTTCAACCCCCTAGCTTTTCCCCCTTTAGGGATGATTTTGCAAAAAAACTGATACCCATATTTATTTATTATTACCAAAAGTCTAAATAAGAATTTTCAGATCCCTAACTTAAAGAATTATGTATTCCCCATTCCCCATACAAACTTTCAACCCCTATTTCATCCCCTTCGAGATTATTTTTTGAGACAAAAGATAGCCTATGTCCGTCTCATAGGTCCAATCTACCCCTATACCAAATTTCATCGAAATCGGTCCAGCCGTTTGAGCGTGAAGAGGTAACAAACATACACACATACACACACACTCACAAACTTTCGGCTTTATAATATTAGTAAGATTTTCATTGAAATCGTCGAAACCGTTTCTTACCAAATCCAATATAAACGTATTTGCAAGAAATACTTTATTTTTTATTTAATTATATCAATTTTACAATACCTGTCTGTGTATTTAAAATAGATTTTTACTCTGTATATAAACATTTCAACTGGTTGAGCTCGTTAGATGGTATCGGAGCCATTAAGTTAACTGCTGAAATGTCATCGCTTACATCGCTTGGTCGCCACTGAACTAACGTTGTTATGTTCATTTCGAACGCTCTATGATGTATGCAGATGTACGAAAGCTTCTTACGAGCTTTAGTTTTGCAAGTTTTTGAAAAGTTACCAAAAAATAGTAGATTGCAGGTATCGCACAGCGGGTAGTATCGTTCGAATGAACAGTTTCACTTGTCCCTATTATTTTTATTATGAAAGGAAGTAATAGTAAGTAAAGTCATTCTCCGTCTGCCTGTTGTTAACTTCTTACATGCCTACCCATTTTATAACATTATCAAAGGAAGGTTGCACGCATCGAATTCATATATCTCATACCTATATGTTGCCTTATACGCTGCCTGATATCACTCAACAATCACCAATCATATACCTAAGTACGTCCAACGCACAGTCCTCTGCCTTTATTTTAACTTCGATTTCGACCAAAATCGGCTCATTTTCTTCCTGTGTAAATAATACTGTTGCTATAAAAACGAATACTCAGCGCCGACAGATTATTGCTCATGCATTTGTCACCGTGATTAAAATTAAACACTTTACCCAAATCCAAACTCTCTAGGTCATTGCTACAGGACTTTTCTAACGCTTGTAACACCCCCAGGTCCCGGGTTTTGGGGGTTGATCAACCCCCAATGGAGTATGTGCAACAAGGGACGGCGGCAGAGCCCCGTCAATGTGGAGCCAGACAAGTTACTCTTCGACCCTTGGCTGAGGGATATACAGTTCGATAAGCACAAGGTACGTTTTAATTACTTAGAATCCTAGAATTTAAACGGTTTTAATTCGCGCACAAACTAATATTAAAATATTTATAATATATATATATATATAAACAAGGTACGTTGTCAGGTTGGATCTTTCTGTATCTCTGAAACAAATCTTGAAGAAGAGTGTCAATGTCCCGTTACTTCACGATGGTAACGAAGTGTTGTTTGTGTGTCAATCTACGCTGTAGGATTGTGGGAGTGGGACTCCACTTTCTCGGAGATATCCACATTTATCAATAGGTCTATCCTTTTCTACAGCTCAAAAACACGTTGGTTAGAGCGAGAAACGCTACTGGAAGCCAACCACACTCGTGATAGCCGTTGGATGTATTATTTTTTACACTCGTAACCGCAGTTTCGGAAAATACGCGCATGTATTAAAAAAGCGAGCGTTTAAAATCACTATACTGAATAGGAATTACACTCATCTGGCCCGAAAAGTACTTAACTCAGTTACGTAACTGGATAAATTATGCAGCAGTTACGCTGGAGCGATGCGGCGCGACGCGATGCAATGCTAATCCTATGCTAAAACATGGTAAGCTAACTGCGATAGTTGAGAGATTGGGATGCGAGTGATACACGTGATGGGAGAGTTTGGGGTGCGAGTGATACACGTAATGGGAGAGTTTTTAACGTATGTGATACACGTTACAAAAATCTAGGTTCGACCCGAAAATAAGAACTCAATGTATCGAAGGTACGCTGTCATTTCAAATCAGAACACCCCAAACAGGGCCGCCGGCTTGCAGGATGCCACAGTATATACTCATACTTACATTTAAAAAGTGAAATTATAGCCCCGATTCTCTACCCTAATGACCTAAATCGTACCAACTAACAATGTTTGTGTACTAGATCTGACGGTTACAAAACAAGACAAGTTCAAACTTTCTATTGCATTAAATGATTAGTTCCATCAAGGGAAAGCTTGCGAGCCTGAATTATTACTTAGAAGCCCGCCCGTGGTAGATTCTATCCTTGACCAGAATATATGTACATGTGGATGTAGTGAGGGTACAAAATAGGGGTGAAAGGGGGTCAAAAACGGCGTCAAAACGCCTATAATCTTAAACATAAAATATCAAGAAGGTACCTACTTAAAACAGTACCAATAAACGATTAAGTATCACTATCACTGGAAAAATAATGTATGTGTTTCATCTTTCATTTTGTATGAAAACATTTGCAGTTATTAGTATTTGTTAGAGGATCTTCTGTCATAAACAATAGAAAAACGCAAATTGCCCCCGTATTTTCAGATGGATTGATCGTAATCGGTGTAGCCTCTTTGCTTGCTTGTGGAGCTAAGCCCCAAGCGCCCCCAGCCTGACTACGTCCATGCAAAATATGCTCGCTTTACAAACATTTCAGCTCAACCCCGCCGTCTCTAGATAATTTGGTTGAACTGAATTCCTGACTGCATAGAAAAGTATGAGAGTTTGTTTATATATTAAGTAGTTTTTATAGATAGATCCTTCAAGCAAACGTAGGCTGGCTGTCTGCCATATTATGCGAAATTTCGATTCATATGTTGAAAGGTTTCATATATTCTCAATGTCACCTACTAGCAAAAACGCGAGTAACTATTTTATTACAATGTATATTTTATTTGCCTAAGGAATTTGAGTTTTGACTTTGGCATAGAAATGTAAGCAGTAAAAATTCCCAATCTTATTTTCATTTTGAAATCAATTTGGCTCGTTAAAACATAGTTTCTGGATCACAGACCTAAGTCTTAACCTACAGTAATTATCTCTTTACAAAATGTCACTTACGCTAACAAACAAACAGGGTTTCTTTGCTATTTGTTAACTTTATTAATTGTTAACGTTTATAAGCGTGTCGTGCCTAGTTTGGTGGCTTCCTTTATGTAATTACATAGAAGTTTTTTTCATTCTTTCATAATGAACTAATAACATATAAATAAATAAAAAATATTTATACAATCTCATTATGTACCTACCTATAATATTAAAAATTTAATTAATTAACATGCCCATCACAGTTGTTATTGTTACGACTACATTTTTAGCATTTTTTTACAATTCACATTCAAACGCCTACCAATTTCAACAGTAACATACTAGTTCAACCCGTGTAATGAATATTGTAGCCGGTGCGCATGGAATTATTCATTTAGTGAATTACATGCAGCGGTAATGCATGCTAATGTATTCGTGATAGCTTATCGGGCTATCGGGAGTTTTTGCAGCACGGTCTGGTGCCCTACGCGAGCTTCATAAAATGTACGAAAAACAGAACTTTTGGGGAAAACAGGCGCTTTTAGTCTAGGTATGAATTGGAAAGGATCATTACTGAAATTACACCTTTTGACGTTAAATACACTAGTGCCATAAATACGAATCTTCACTGCAACCCCTTACATTTCATTACCTGAAAGAAATTATGGTTATTAAATGTTAGCTGCATCTTACCAGTTCTACTCGTATATTCTGAATCACCGCAGTCTAACTGGCTAATCCAGTCCCTACGATGATTCAACCAAAATAACTTGTCTCATTGAAATGAAAGAAGAAATAAAAACGTGGGGTGGAGCGGTGTCAATCTAATTATAGCAGACGTCATTTGTTTTGGCTAATTAGCTTGTTTATATTATTACAAATATACCGCAGTAATGTAAAATAAAAAGTTTAACGCTAACCGTAACCATAAATCATGTACCTAGGTATCTACACTATTCTAACCGCACCATATATTGGACACTACAAAACTGAAGAAACCAACTACCACCGTAATATATTATCAAGTGAAATTGGTGGTTTTCAGCGGGGGGCGATCCTATCAATCAATGACCGCACCTTGATTAAAGCGTGCCAACTTATGCGCTTCGTAGATGACATACTGTCCGCAGACACGCGAGCGGAGGTGTAACGTCGCTCTAGGGAGCAATGATACTAGATATGTCTTAGAACTAGAGTTGGAATTCTCACTTGTTCTCATGGTTATTAACTTTAACCTGAGTGCAAATAATATGTCACAATGGAACATCGAAATGTCGACTCTTCAGCCTGGTAATGGTAATAGAGTCTAGCGAGTACGAATTAAAATAAAACTACTTTTAATCACTAGGGCGAAACAATCTCTTTTACCAGCTGAGTTTGTATGACACACTTTTTAAGCATGTAAATTGATTTTGATTGGTATCAGAAGAGGGAGTTTTTGTTAAGTACACATACAAATTTCGGCTTAATTCTTGGAACTCTGTTGTCACAATCAAGTTCTAACTCTATTTATTATAATTATGAATTGATCTATGTTACGGCGCTACATGCTGCAAATTAGCAGTAGGACCATACGGGATTTTCGGTAGGTACATTGTCGTTTCAGCCCATTCTTTTTTGGAGACTAAGAACTTAGTTAGTAGTGAGTTAGTATTTAAGTATTATATGACTTCAGGGCGTTTTATTTATATCTTTGAGTTCACTATACATACAGACGTAGTAAAACAATAGTGCAAAAGGATCAAGGATGCCCAGTCCACGTTCCTATAGTGTTAGGTAAAACTTTGTCCGGATATTTGCTGCCCCATCTAGACGCTCTAAATCTCATCTAAAACATAGATAAAGTGGGAGGGCTACGCTCGAGCTAGTTGTAGAGCTGTTAACGTGAGATAGCGTTAGTATTTCCTTTGAACCGAACTGTAGGTAATACTGAATTTGTTAACTCAGAAAGAAATTTTGGATGGAGCTTTCAGGGAAGTCATTGAAATGGTTGGTCATCATCATCGCCAGGCCAATACGGTCTACTGAAATTTTGAACCATCTCAATTGTTCCTTACTTATCAGTCAATATCGCTAAACTTTTCGACTGATCCAGTTGTTTCTTTAAGAAATCCATCAAGGAGTCACTGTTTTGGATCAAAGAGTTATTCTCAGCTTCATAGAATAAGCTTATTCTATTAGACCTTATCTATACCTCTTAATTCCTTAACCTTTACGCTGCTGCAATTCCAGAAACGATAGATTTTCAATTGTGTTTCGACAGGGTCCTTGACAGCACGGGAGAGTATAATTAAGAGCACCGCCCCTAACTATCATTTCTGTCTACCAGGTCAGCGGAGTTCTCCAAAACACGGGTCAATCCCTTGTCTTCCGAGTGGAGAAGGACTCCAAGCACCAAGTGAACATCAGCGGTGGTCCATTATCCTACAGATATCAGTTTGAAGAGATCTACTTCCACTATGGCATGGAAGATAACAGGGGGTCGGAGCATCAGATCGATCATCACACGTTTCCTGGAGAGGTGAGGACAAAAAACGCTATAATCAATGGAACAGCCCAACAGTACTGGGTTCGAACCTCGGCCCGCTCGAAAGAGTTCTCATAAGTTGTGTGCGGATTTTTATGGCCCTGTACTTCGGAGGGTTAATTAAGCTGCCAGTCCTGGTTGTTATCGATCGATAGTAGTCGTTAAGTCTGAGTTCATACAATAGGGGCCGGTACTACTTAATTCGGCTAACATCAGTTTACACTATAATTGAAAATATAAACAAAGCGAACAGCACGAAAGCAAAGCTTTGAAATTAAAACCAGATTTCTCTGATCTTATCGCAAGCTTTACATGGTTTAACGATACTTACCAAACTTCCTTGCCGTCCCTCCCGAAAGTTTTCAACTTCAGCAAAGTTCGACGTTTATTGCCCGCTGTTTTACAAATACAATAATTACCGTTCGTTAGGTGTTTATTATAAATTAACACCTCGAAGTTCCATCGAACCGTCGTTATTGGTCTCTAAGGAGGCAAGTTGGTTAAGAAAAGCAAGTCGCCCAACTTGCCTTTGTTCCTTTTGCAGCTTTTGTTTTGAGCATTGCACCGCAGGAATATGTTTGCTTGTAGCCGTCGGCCGTGGTTTCTTTTACACGTTATCAGCATTTCTACAGTAAATCGTGATGCGACGTACGGCTTGAAGCTGTAAGTGGCTGATGCCGTTTATACGAGACCACAGTCTAGTTTGCTTGATATGCTCGTAAGATCAAAATTGTTACACTTTGGTAGTTGACGTACATTTTAGGCTCATCGAAATAGCATTGCAATTCAAGGCCGCGAGCAATCTCGATGCGCTGCCAACTGGTCGTAGTTCACTTATAGCCGAAATTAACATTGTATCTCCTATCCAAGATTGAAATCGATCTTGGATTGCTGCCTATCGTTCGATCGATTTCCAATCTGCGTGCCTTCATAAACCAATCCACGGATCGGTTATTGGCACGTTTGACCCTAAAAATGGATTGTGATAATTATCAATCCCAGATAGCAAAATATGGATTGGATTGATTATTACTTTTGGCCGTTAGGCTATCTAAAGCTGGTATTGAATGTCCAACTGTTTCTTATAACAACTCGTTAAACTCGTACAAAAAGGGATGATATTTATAATGCACAAAATCCACTTTATCGCCTCCCAACACCGCAGTAGCGACATTATTTTTTGTGAAGAAGAAGGTAACTCCTAAGTATAAGGAGTATTTGAAGCAAGCGTCTTTCACTCAAGTAATACTGCGATCCCATTATTTCCCTATTTTTCATTAAAAAAGTCCGTGCTTTATATTCTAATGAAGAATTCGACGGTATCGTCCCGTCTACCGCATTTGATTCCGGTTCCGAGTCTCGCTATTCTAACTATGCGACAGTCCTCACCGCAGCCGCGCTAACTATCTCGCATTCCCAGTGCCGGTGGGTCTTCGATTTCTAATTAACTTGCATTTCAATTTGCATTTAGTTTACTCACCTACTTAGGGGTTAGTGAGTTTCAGGGAATGAGCTCTTGCTACTTTTACTTAACTTCAAGACGACGTGTAAGTTGCTAGCGATGGTGTGACGTTTCGTGACTTATTTTTGTTAAGTTTCAACCAGCATTCAGGCGAGCTGTTTTGGTTAAATGTTGGCGACTGGTTTAACCAACTTAGTGGAAGCCGTTTTTAGTGACCTTCGTTATAATTGACTTGAAACAAATTCTGAAGCACTTACAATACTTAGGCACTTGTGAATCTACTTTCAGCTATAGCTGGCATACGTAAATAATCTACTTTACTATTTTTCTACATTATCATTTTCATGTCAATATTTCAACCTGTATGCTTTGAGCTAGTGTGTTGTTTGTTGACAACATTACCCTAGTGATTAAACCTGAGTTACCCTATTACCCGCTACGTATTACTACCGGACAGACATGAAAACAACCACAACTTTCAAGTCTTTGGTTACAGCCTCGTGAAATCAACAGAACATTTTGTGTTACAACATCTCCACAGCTTTCGTCTTAATTGAAATTTCCCTTTGCCTCCTTTTCAATTAGTCGAAACAAAATCTATCGGCCATCAGACACCGCCTGTAATTCTCCCAATTAACAAAGTGGCATTAAACGGCGAATTTCGATACTCATTAATTGGTGTAAATGGTTTAGTGTAAGAGCTAGCATCTATTCTAACTCCGGTGTTTTTTCTCTTAACAAGTACCTATTCTACGCAAACACTAAATCATTAGCTATTCGGTGTCTGTCATTTATTTTTAACTTTAGTCGAGATAACAATGCACTTAAAACTTGGTAAGTACAACAGTCCGACTCATTATTACTAAATAAATAAAAAACCCTTAATAAAGAGATCAGATCCATTAAAAGTTTTGGAAGAAATAAACTGAAACTCCTTACTAGCGTCTTTAATTCTCGATTCTAGTATTTTTAGGAAAGCATTCCCTTATCGTCGACCACATCGTATTTTGACATCAAGAGAACTCGCGCTGTAACGGTTGTCTTAGAAACACTTTACAATCATAAGAATTTATCAACAAAAAAGCATCGCAACTCTCAGTCTGCACAGGCGTCCTTTGAAAAACCAATCAGTTGATTGTCGACCTTGCGGTAGCTGTCGGTATAATCGCAAAGATACCTATTCTATAGATAAAGTCTGCCCCCGTCCCACTCTAACTGCTTTTAAAATAATTGAAATTGAATCGAACGTAGGAAATGTATACTAGATACAGTATCACCTTTTAATTAGGCAAATAAGCTACGCCTTGCTGCAGGAAATTGCCCTGTACCTTATTCCAGGTTTAAAACCCTGTATAGTTTCAGAGTCTATAAGTCTATAAAATATACTTACCATATCAAATTTCGTTCTAATGACTGGCAACAAACGATTTACAAAGTTACATACATACATAATATGTTTAGAATTATACTACTAGAATGTGTAACAACTGAAATGTATTTATAGTAATACATACATACGAGAAATGCGTACAACGTACATAACATACAAAATACAGGGTAGAAATACAACATGGAAGTTTTAATTCACATTGAAGCTTATTTGTTAATCCTTTGCAGCGCATACGAGACTTGATGAGATGGTGTTTTGTTCAAATGTTTTTAACATTATTATTTACAAGAGGATGATTTTACAACTTTTAAATAAATTCACTGTGCTAAGACAGCCTATTTAATTAACAATCCTCGTCGTTATCTATAGACTGTGGTGTAAGTATCTCTTTTATAAATGTGCGTTGAAATTGTGTGTGCATGACAGAAGACAAAATCAAATTAAAGTCTATTTAAAAAGAATGGCTGTCAACTTCCAGTGATAATACAAATTATATTGACGGGCGGGCGAGCTGGTATGATGATGGAGATGGAGAGATGCAGGTAGATAACGGAACTCCTGATTAACTAACAGTAGCTTGGTGGTATTTGTGCTCATTTTGATTAGCTTTCAGTAGGTACCTATCAAAAATGTAACAAAGACACATACATATTGTAGCTTCAACAAAATCCGTTTACGGCAGTTTTCCTATTGTAAAATTCTTTTTTTTTTGTTGTTTTCTAGATTCAACTATACGGTTTCAACAAGGAGCTCTACCACAACATGTCAGAGGCTCAACACAAGTCCCAGGGTGTCGTCGGCATCTCTCTAATGGTCCAGGTAAGATTACTTTAATTAATAGAATATAATGGACAAATAAAACTCACGAACAGACGCAGACTGATATAATGTGTAGGTATTATGTATACGTAGATAGATATAGATAAACATTATTGAACTCTTTTTTTCCAGATCGGAGAGCCAACAAATAAGGAGTTGAGGCTCATCACTAATGCATTCAGCAAAGTTATATTTAGAGGTATGCAATGAGCTATATTTCCAAAAATCTTGTAAAATTTTACCCAAATTTTTGTTTCGTTACGTTACCCGTTTGAACTCGAGAACGAAGGTATTATTTGGATTGAATAATTTAACAGAATATTCTCTAAATACGACGTTATAATATTTTCACACTATGACATTGTTATGAAGGAACTCATGAAAGAACATGAACTCATGGAAGAAGCGAAAGAGTGTCAGGAATCCTGACACTCTTTCGCTTCTGACTCAGGATATTTTTAGCACGTGGAAAGATGTAGTCACTGCCTACCCCACCGGGAAACCCCCTTTAGTTACTATTCTACATTTGATTGATCCTCTAAACTTTTTTATACCACCTTATAGTTACTATACTACATATAGCCTTTAAACTAGTCTTGAATGAAACTCGCGTGTAATTCTTCCAGGCAGTTTCTTCCCCATCAAACATTTACCGCTCAGTTCTCTGCTGCCCAACACTCAGCAGTACCTGACGTACGAAGGGTCAACGACACACCCGGGGTGCTGGGAAACAGCTGTTTGGATCATCTTCAACAAACCCATTTATATTTCTAAGCAGGAGGTAAGCGATAATCAACTTTGAAAACAACAGGAACAGATTGGAACTCCTCTTATAGAAACTTTGGATATTCCATTATGATTAATATTCTTCCTATAATTTTTTTTATCCAATTACCATCTTCTTCTCTTTCTTGCTACCATCATTTTCTCTTATTAAACTATCTCCTTTTTCTCTTTCTTCCTTTCATCCTTTTCTTTTATCCAATTATCATCTTCTCTTTCTTTCTACCATCGTTTTCTCTCATCCAATTATCTTCTTCTTCTCTTTCACCATTTTCTCTTATCAAATTATCTTCTTTTCTTTTTCTTCCTATCATCATGTTCTCGTATCCAGTTATCTTCTTTTTCTCTTGTTTCTGATCGTCATTTTGGCTTATACAACATCTTCATACTTCTTGTAACTTTCCTACCTAAAATGTGTAACTTTCCAGATGTATGCTCTCCGTCGGTTGATGCAGGGGTCCCAGCTGACCCCTAAAGCGCCCCTTGGCAACAACGCGCGACCGGTGCAACCGCTCCACCACCGCACTGTCAGGACTAACATCAACTTCAACAAGCAAGGGCTACAGGTAAATAGCATTAAGGCTGTATGTAGTCTCCTACACGGTCTACTGCGGTCGCCGACAGCGTCGCGTCACGATTTCCTGTAGAAATGTATACGCCGATATCAGCGTGTAAAAGAGACCACAACAGTACAGTTTTTACCGGTCTTGGTCTAGATAGAAGTTCTAAAACTTTCGAGAACAGAAGACATATTAATTAGCTAAATACAGGTCTTACTCGCGTGTTATTACGTTACGTTGCGTGACCACGGTCGATATAACTCGAGGTATGTCAAAATTATATGTTTTGATAGGTTTGTGCGCGAATTTGACCCTTTTTAGTTAGTTAATAAGATCTTGGATATAGTCCAAAACCGGTAAAAAAATAACAATAACAATAAATGTTCAGTTCAGTGACCATTTTAATGTATTCTTTTGTATTTTCTATTTTTTTTAATTATGATAGGACGAGGGGTTTCCAAATGTTTTATGTACAGTTTATATTGATAGCAACCTTATTCATGACCTTTGCTACCAGCTCCATAAACAATGAACAAAGACATCATTCTGAAACTTTACAAATAACCATTTTGTAGTCGACAAGCTTCGCGTTATTCTCTCTTGAAGTGTTTCACTGCGGAGCCTCAGTAAATTGTAATATGCAGTAGCACAACACGAGACAATTATTATTATGACGAGTATCTCACGAGTAACGTTACACATGCAACGATGAGATTCGAAACGTTGAAGACTGGTCGTAAGGTTACGTCAAGTAACCATAGTTTAGTCGAATGTGCCGAAATAGGTACTGTGATGCTACTGTGGTAACTATTTAGTCATTTATGCTACTGTTTTTCATGCCAAAGGCTTGTGATCTTTGTCGGAGAAAATCAAAAGGCGTTTTACTAGTTCTCATACAGATAGATCAGTTTCATAAGCGTCCGCAAATCAATGATGAAATAAAGAAATTACTGCCGGCTCAAAATTTCAACAAAAGTAGGGCCTAGTTCACGATAGTTTAGTTAGGCCATACTTACCCTACTGTTCCCATGTATATGGCACAAGTCTTATCTGGTAATGAACGCGCAAACTAGGGGTAGTAAATAAGCACAATAATCACGAGCTCGGTTTACAACGTGTTTATTGCGATGTATGAGGTTCATTCAGATTGTTTGAATGGGGAAAAGCATTACTGACTATCAGGGTGGGGAAATGAGATTTCTATGATTATTTTTATGAGTATGATCGCTTGTGCTTTTGGTGAGCTGACTGCGAAACTAGGTTGCGGGCTCGATGCCCGCACAGGGCAAAAAATTGTGTGATTATGGTCCTTATAGATCGTTCTACCGTAGATACAGGGAATTCAAGTTGGGGGTTAGAATCTATGTGTGTGAGTGATACGAGTATAGGTAATAAAAATTAAGTTATTTGTGGAAGAAGTGAGTCAGGGTTGTATCATGTGGAAAGTTGTACGTAGTTTTCACCTAACCAAACGATAATAAGGTGACTGTAAGTAGGTATGTAACGTATGTACGTGTTAAAGTATTTTGTTGAGTTTTTATTTTTAATTTTAAGTCAAGTTTACACGAAATTATTGGTACTATAATTTCAAGTTTAATCACCATAATACCAGTATTTACTTAGCAATAAGATCCAAAGCAAGAACCACTTCGGGCTTTGAATGCGGTTGTTTCAGAGCTAGGCTCGAAATGATAGGCTTAACTGCAGCATGGACAATAAATTCTCTAGAGTCCTGCCAAGACAACTGGGGGACAATTCTCACTTGTACGATATAATATCTATCTTTGACAGTCTCCGCGTAAGTTGGTGCTGAGTGCTAATTCTGTTGCCGCATAATATATAGTTAAATATTTAGGACTCTGGGATTTTGTACGGCAATGGTTCTTGTAGTCTCTGATTTTCTAGATACAAGAAATCCTAGTTATTGGTCTGGATCTAATATGTATTATTTATCAAAAAATCTATTTTTTATATTGATGTATGTAGTACCTATTTTGTTTAATGTCGATCTAGGTTGATACACGATGTTACTAAACCCGCACAGTTCGATACATTCAATCAAGCCTTGCGGACTAAGTTACTTAATCCGTGACATTAAAGTAAACCAGTTAAAACATAGTAAGAAATATAAATTAGCTGAGATGATGCAGTTCAAGTCGACAATAATGACAGTCGTCCAAATGACACAAGATTTTCTTGCGACAAACTCGAATAAATAGAGAATATTATCTGCATAGATTAAGTCATAAGAGACAGAATTGCCCCCTGGTTGGAGTTGGGTTGGGATAATAACTCACGGCTGTATCGGACTTACATTATCACAAGTATCCTATAGCTGAGCCAGATACTGTTGCCAACTCTGATACAAACTAGTCTAATTTTAGCTTTCTAATTCACTTTTTATCATCATCATCATCATCAGCGTCAAGACGTCCACTGCTGAACATAGGCCTCCCTCTTAGACCGCCACACCGAACGAAAATTTGCCACTTGCATCCACCATGCACTTTTTATAGTGTAAACTATAATAAAAGAAAATTATATTCTCATATAAACTTAGAATCTTAATTTGTAAGTTAAAGAAACATACAATTATTGGAATTGGTATACTCATGAGTATGTAGGTAAGTTGCTAAAGTGTATGTATGTTATCTATCACTATATAGTACCGTAGGTATGTAACAGATGGATGAAGTTTGAGCCAGAATTATTGCTTTAAAAAAATACTGTACCTTCCTAATTTCTTTCATTGGTTTTCTGTGTTCTAACTCTGTTTCTTTTATTACAGGGATCAAGCAACTGTCCCGATATGTATCGGAATATGCATTATACAGGTAATGGAAAAATATTGTAAATGTATATTATAAGATTCCATCCAGATTTTTATGGAAAATAACAGATTGCACTGCACCCCCTATTAATAGAGCATGGATTGCAGCATGGAACCATAACAAAGGAGGACTTAGTTAATTAATGATACCTCTTTAATTCATTCAGAGTCAATTACCACTAATCAAGAATTAAATCGTTTGCTAAGTGTAGATTTGAAGACATGAAAGAGAAACTTCCTTTTTCAAACTCACACCATAATCAATAATTCAATTATTTATCATATTGCATATTTTATTTTACCTACCGATGGGGAAGAAAGGTTCTAGAGTGGCGACCACCGATCGGAAGATGACGTTTAGGTAGGCGTCCCACTAGATGAGCCGACGACATCAAAAGAGTCAAAGAGTCGTAGGCAACCGGCTGATGATGATGTAGATGATATTGTTATCCTTCACTTTATATATATACAAAGAGTAGAATAAAATATACTTATAGATAAGTCGTGATTGACCTATAAAAGTGCTATAATTATATTATTGCCTATAATTTTGGAATATCAATTTTGAAAGCTTGATTAGCGGTCATTGATGTAAATTAAAGTTAATTAGGAAAACGATGGGTATATATACGAAAAAGGGCAGACGGATAACATAGTGCCCCATCACTGCATTGAACACAGCCTTTATACACCGTATTGCACGAGTTTTATAATTTTTTTCATACATTTCAGGAATGTCAGTTTGTAATAAAGCATCCGAGAATGTTAGTTATTAAATATTGGATTATTTTCAGCACGTTATTCCCGAAAGTCGCGCTCGAAAAAAAGCGTTGCATGCAAACGGAACAGTGTTCCAAAGAAATGTCACAAAAATAGGTATAGTTGGTGCATGTCGCACTTGCCGCTTCTGTTTTAATTGCTTGGTCTATTCTATGGATTGTTTTAACAGTTTATAGAATTTTGAGTTTATAATAACTTTAAGCTTTTATGCGACGTGTTCAAGTTGAAACATACATGCACATGCACGTTTGATAATTGCTATCGTTATTCGCTACATTCTTTGATATGATTGTTACAATAATAACATTGAACATGTAGTTATAATTGTGATGCAGTTTTGTTTGTAGAACATTATGCTTACCATGAGCAGGATTGTTACTTTTTCATCCTTTCATGCATTAAGTAGATTGTATAGATTATAGATAGATTGTAGATAGATTGTATAGAATATATAGATTTTGTAATGTATGGTTTCTAGACTTTATCCAGTTCAATTGTGCTTGGCAATTATTATGTAATTATGTTTTTAAAATAATAGCATTTAAACAGTTAGTTACAAATATTTCATTTATGGTAGGTAAATAGGGATACAATTTATGGGTGTCACGCGTAAGATAATAAAAAAAACTGAAGTACAATTAGTATATTATTTTTTGTTTAAACATACTAAATGATATATATCAGTTACCAACTACATTATAATTATAGCATAATTAGTGTATGTATAAAATACGTAATTTTATTTTAATTGCAGCAACCCAATGGCCTCGGGAACACAGCATGCGTTACAGAAGCGCTGACGACTTGACCATACCTCTGAATTAAAAATACCTATCAATATATAAATTTACGTTACACCAAGAACTGGGACTACCAAAAATTCACTATTATTGGGCAAAAAATGGGGCTATTTGATACGTTTTCTTTGTATCTTTGAATTTGAATAAAAAATATTAAATGACCCTGTTTTTTCCAACTATTATTTGAAAAAGATATGTAGGTAATAAGAAGATTTCATATAATTATATAGCAATGTAACTAGCTACTGCTTAAATTACCTTAGAAATATTTATTGAAATAAATAATTATAGGTATTTTGTATTATTTTTTATTTATTGTCGTGTTTCAACGATTGTGTATTTTAGATGAGATAGTCTATTTTAGTTGAATTTACTGTTGTTTAGAATATATTATATTTCAGTCAATTAATATTTGTACCTATTTCAGAATATAACTTACAAAAGGGTAATAGGTGTCATCTATCCTTATTTAATTTATTACCTAGCCCTGAAATATGTACATACCTACAATAGGTGTAGGGTTACATAAATACGTACATGAAAACCCGCATGTACGAGTATGTTGTGCATAGTGCTTTTATATTACATACAATGTTAATTGTAGGTCCTATCCATTTTGTAATAATAGAATTGTAACAATGAATAAAATGCAACATTTCGTATCATTTTGTGTCGCTATTAAAAAGTCAATTTCTTAGACAATATCTTTACAAACGCCTATTTATAAGCAGTATACCGTTTCTGTAATCAATTGCTTTCAATGTGACTATAAACTATGTAACAAAAACATATATAATTAAAAAGTTAGGTTTACCTAGATTATACATGTTAGTCGTTGTTATGTGGTATGATAGAGATGTAAAAATAAATATCTAAGTAATAAAAGTATCATAAAACGTCCACACTGTAAAGTGTATTTACTGCAACATATGTTAAATTATTAAGC
Organism: Hylaea fasciaria; assembly: GCA_905147375.1. Classification (NCBI taxonomy): domain Eukaryota; kingdom Metazoa; phylum Arthropoda; class Insecta; order Lepidoptera; family Geometridae; genus Hylaea; species Hylaea fasciaria. Next base: position 6,279,060 of record LR990211.1, on the reverse strand, counting down.
TTAAAAAACGTAAAGTAGATTGTAGATAATCAAGCGGCAGATTACAAAATAAATTACAAATGAAAATAGTATTATAAAAATAATATATTGGAGGGCGTATTAACCATGCTTTAAATATTTATAGCCTGCCCATAGTTAAATTTGAAGTATGAATTTGTACCGTCAATTATGTTTATAAGTACTAAATAATTATTTTCAACTATTACAAATCTTATGAATTTTTGAAAAAAATATAATAATTTCGTATAATAATAATATTGTTCTAATATCTATTAATTGATTACGGTATGTAGTTATGTAGCATATTATTATGTAGGTATATTTAGCTGAATATACGTATATAAAAACCCGCATAATATTTAAGACGTAAGTACGTAGGTATATAACGTAGTATATAGAAATGTGTAAAATACTGTGTATATCAAAACTCCGGTTGCATTGCTTCAAAGTATATGAAATAAAATACAATTATATGTAATTTAACGTAGAAATTTCAGATGAATTGTGTGACATGTAAATTACTAGTTAAAAATATTAAATACATATTTATTCCCAGATTGCTTACAATGTATTAAAGGATTTGTGTAATAGATTATGCCTGTGTTGTTTAGTAAATAAAATAAACATTTATTGTAATATCCAATTAGTGTTTTTAATTTAATCTTGGACAAATCAGTGCTCAGGTGAGTGATTCAGAGAGGAACGTGTAAGCTGACGATAAACGTTAAGATACAATTTAGGAACTACCTTCATTCGAAATTAAACGTAGGTACGCTGCTTTGTAATACCACTTTGATTAATTAAATCCAGCAGATGAACGAGTGTATGACATAAATTTATTTTAAACAAATAACTGTTCTGTGGAATCTACAAATGTATGAAATTATGAAATGATTTCTATTGAAGCGGATACCAAATAGAAGATATATTATAGGAAAAGAAGTAAAAGTTTCTTGCAATGCATAGTTGTAAACGGTAATGAAAAAAAAGGCAGGTGCAGGGCTTTCTATCAGAGAGCAACCCGTCTTACGCTTTTGTACACAAAAACTGTTTGTCTATAGTGTACTATCTATTTCTCGTAATGCGGTGTAACAGAGCAGTTTAGCATAGATTAGCAGTAACGTAAAGGAAACGCAGCGATACAGCGGCGTATGCTGCGCCGGATGTGTCCGGGCGGCCATGTTGTCTGCGGCCCCGGCTTCCGGCGGAACTACGCTTGCTACGAACCTCTACGCCGTAAGTTCTGCTACGGATTGCAGATGAATGGGTAACACTTATTTCCTATTACTTTATTTATTTTCTAGAATTTGAAATAAGTTTATTTAAATAAATAACTGAGTGATGAAACCTAGAATTACGTAATTAGATTAACCAAATACGTAGTTAACTTATTCGTGTGGATAAGATTAGTAATTTTTAAATAAAAACCGAACCAAATTTACAAAAAAATCATGAATCGATTTCATAATTGGACCCCCCTTGGCCTAGATATTCTACTACTATGTCTGTAATTCTTGGTGATAAAGCGCTCAGACCCCCTTGCAATAATAACCCCAATCAGAAAATCTATCGCCTGTCTCTTTTGTGGTTATAATTTTCAGTAATCGATACTTATCTTGTACAGAAATGTATATATATATATATATATATATATTATATACATTTCTGTACAAGATAAGTATAAGTACAAGATAAATAAGTCTTACTTTGAACTATATATATATATATATATATATATAGTATAGTATAGTAGTAGTTAGTAGTATAGTATATAGTTCAAAGTAAGACTCTGATTTCTGGTTATCATAGAAAAAAATCGACTATAAAACAAGCCTCTACTTCTTCGGGCCGACAAAAGTTTAAACTAACATTTCAAACAACTAAAGGCTATTTTAAAAGGACATTACGCATTTTAAAACTGTTTTATGTCCCACAGAGTTCCGTAGCCGGAAACTCGGCGGGCGGAAGTGGCCCGCCGCCATATTGTTTGCGAGTGAACTTCCGGTGCAAGCCTCCACTTGTCTTGTTGAGTTGCATGCATGAGGCACTTTACATTTTCCTTTTTCAAACTGTTTTTAATGTCGATAGTGTGATGAGATTCCTTAATTATATTATTTTGCTATAAAAAAAGCGTTCTAATTTCACCTTACGAAATGAACGAAGGATATAACTCTAAAACAGCATTTAATCTGCCCAAAGAAAATCATCAGAGAAACTGTGATACTCAAAAACATCGAAAAGTCAAACAACGAAGTTAGAATAGAATAGAATAGAATATAAAAACATTATTGCTCACATACAACTGTGTCGGTTTACAAGATGTTAAGCTAATAATATAATTAGTATCAACAGCATGCCCTTTCGGACGTACAATAGTTTTTTTATGAAAGAATAACAATTAAAATTACATAAAACTTTACACAAATAACATAATATATTAATTCACATACACAATCTGTTACGTTATTCTTCTAAACTTTTAACTAATAAACATTTCTGAACTCAAAAACTTCTGTTAAATTATAAAATGAGTCTGTTATTATATCATATAATATATCATAATTGTTGTTCGTGACAAGTCTAATGCAGTGCCACGAAAGACAGGCACTGCAATGTTATAGGTGTGGACCCAACTAGCGGGTTGAACGCGAATACAAATCTATATACTAAACTTCTTCCGTCTTACCACAAAACTTATTCCAGACTTAAACAGATGTTTCTAAAATTTCGTTCCACAAAATCGACGTCTATCACTGACGTTGTCTTACTCAATCCTGGCATTCTTTACTTAGAAAAAGCTAGGGTTAGACGTCGATTTGTGGATAAATTATTTAGACATATCTGTTTAACTCTAGTTTAAATTTTTTATGGTAAGTCCGCTAATGTTGACGATTTTAGTATGGGTTAAAAAGTCAGATACCGCTACTGTCTAGCTATGAAAGCTATAGTTCTGAATATGTGGTCATCGAACATATTATAATAGAATCCCAGCATAAAGTGTGTTTACTCTTAACATTTTGACGGTGAGCGTTAAAGAGCTGCCTAAGTAATTCTATTGTGTCTTGGCGAGACTCTGTAGTGGTAACGTTAGCAAAAACACTTACAAGTTTATTTTTTAATTCTTTATTGTAGTTGGAATAAACATAGAAGTAAACAGGCCATCTGTAGGCATTTTTTATTCATTTCGTTCTATGGTTCTTTAAGATAGGTGAGATACAATATAAAATGACGGCTCGTAGTGGCTGAGCAATCAGACTGCTGCGCTAGGGGTTGTGGGTTTGATTCCCGCCTGGGACAAATATTAGTGCGATCCTCCAATATTTGTTTCTGGTCTGGGTATGATGTTTATGTGAAAGTATATGTCTGTAAGCGGTACCCACGATACAGGTGCAATCCTAGTGTGGGGTTAAGTTAAAAAAATCCTATCATAACATAATAATACGAGTATACTTTAAACTATCATTGATAACTGATGGTGCCCACACTAGACTACAAACTGTCTCGCAGGGGCCTTTTACAAACTAAAAGCAGTAAAGTCATTGTAGCTACCAAATTGAATTTGCAAGCTTTCACTTTCAAATTGAAGCTATAACTTAATTATTTTGCTGACGGTATCGCCAGTCGCGCACAACCAAGTTAGCGCCCATCGACGGCGTAATGCACAGCGCACACCACTTATTGCTCAAACAACTCACTTAGCGTGATCATACTGTACGTATAGGTATGTTCATACTGTACACTGCTTAATGTTTGTGTATGTTTTTGCGATATGACTTCCGATGCTCAAACGTGGTGGTGCTAGATTAGCCCTTGTGCTATTTTCATGTGCGTAATAAATTAATAAATGAATTTGCAAATATGGGATTGTTTTATTACTCATTAAATAGGTATTTGTATGCTCAACCTTCGGTCGAGATAGACTGCGTAAATGCTTCCATATTCTGCAATAAAAAAAACAATCGTCATGTCGTTCTTCTATTATCCTTTATTTGGTTATGAACATTTATCATTCTCACTTCATAAGAAGCCTTCAAGCATCCGACACTTTACCTGCATTGCACAATAACTCAAAATATAACAATACATATCTTCAGACACTAGCTGAATGCACAAATTGTACGGAGCCAAATATTAAAAGAAAAAAGTTGCCTTTAAAAACATCGTCAGATCGATATATTCCACTCCGTAACCCGCGGATCCAATTCAATACGTCAGCACTATACAATATTATAATATATACTGTGACAATACAAAGCCGTCTCTTTGACCGTCCGTCAGCACAAAGTGTCGACTCAATCAAACCGAGATTGAGTGGAAGAAAAAGTGCGCCAAACTGGATTGTCGCAATTTCAATTCCATTTCGGCGGGTGCGGTTAGTCTGTGCTTGGGGGAGCTGAGAGATGAGCGAAGCGAGTTAATTTTTTAGAGTTCCGTACTGAAAGGGTAAAATGAGACCCTATTACTAAGGCTACGCAGACAGACAGACAGACAGACGGATGGACGGACAGCGGAGCTTTAGTGATAGGGTTCCGTGTTACCCTTTGGTGACTAAACTCCAAAAACCTCAGGAAACCACGCCATCTCGCTTGAATAGCCAATGTTTCAGTGCAGAACTCTTAAATTGATGCTATGAAGCATCCCCTTAATGACGTCACTGCTATTGGATGAAACTACTAAAATCGCTTTCCTACCTACTAAGACCGCTCCCAATCTCTGTTGGAGTATTCGAAAGTGTAAATCACGGTAAACAGCGTGGGCCACAGTACCCGCCTCGCTTTACGTGATTTAGCTCGTCATTAGTGGCCTACGGCGTAGGCTTTGCGTCTACGCTTCTCGTAGCTGCGGGTGAGATAGGTAAGTACGTTGGAGTCGTTTAACAAACACAGATGTGTCACCGAAATAAGTTATGTTTTACGTCTTCAGAGTAGGTTGATACTACGTACCTAATACGAGTATGCCCGTTTTGTTTAATTTACTACGTAAGAAACTTTTTATTAGTAGATTTTTTTGCTCAATGGAAATCTTAGCCCGAAAAATACTGCAATAAAATATTTATTCTATCTATTGAAAGTAAACGGTCAGCAATCAATTTCATTTCGGTTAATTTCACGTTACAAGCCTAAAGGCTTTATTCGTGTTGTCAGTCAACCAAACGACCGGTTAACCGAAATGCAAGCTAATTTTGCGATTTTGCACATTTTAGTTCATGTCTAGATCTCTAGGATCGCCTGTATCTGGGAAAGCTGGAACTTCAATGGCCATGGCCCCACAACCGCTCAGATAAGAAACACGGTTTATGCGGGATCAATGCCACGCTCAATTTTAAATTACATCACTAACTTACCTCCCGGAGACTTCAATAAACATCAACAAAGTAAGCAGAGCGATTATTACGTTAACCCACCGTTAAGTTTGTATAAACTGAGTATTTAAGGCAACATTGGATTGGAGCCGCGCTTATTTTCTGTTGTTACCCAAATTGTCGACACTTGAGTACAGATTAGCTTCGTTACCCCGCGGCGTATCCAGTGCCTGGGTAGGGATGGGACGCGTTATTTTGGAATTATGTCGATTGAATATACTTTTTGGGTAGGCTTTCGATACCCGTTGAGTCCTCTCAATTGACTGACGTATTAAAATGTCAAAGTGAACGGTGATGATATTTTATGTTAAACTTATTAGTTATTTATTATCCATGATAGTCTACACAGTATTTTATTACTTTTGAAAACAAATTTTATTGCCAATTAAGAAATTTGTTTATTTATATAATTCATTGTGAATTCATAATGAAATGTCAATGTACTACTAGCCATATCATCAAAAATTATTTTACTAATTCCAGACTTTTTTATCTGTAACTAAACAAAACGAAAAACATCGATGAAACGTCTAAAAAGACATCTCGATATCGATATCGACAGTACATTGCCGCAACCTTAAGTTTCCAAGTGGTCGCGCGAGGTAGCTCGCGGAATAATGATTTCTTTGAGACCGACTGTTTGAGGAGTACGCCATTACTGGCTCTCAGATACGTTTGTGCTGAATTTAATGGCGGATCACAAAGCTTCTCTAATTGTTTTCCTTACCTTTGTACGTTGGGCGTATGTTTATGATTTCTGAATTTTTTGCGATCTCTGAGATCTTCCTTTTTGGGGGTGATAATAATTCTGGGCGTAGATGGTTTGCTTCGGTGCATTCAATATGTTCATCGAAGCTTTATCAAAAATTGAAGGCCCAAACTCCGCAATCGGAAGTCGAGACTAAATTCTTGTGTAATAGTTTTCTACATCGTTTTAGTTCCAGCCTTAAAATTTTGTTATTGTATTCAGTACTATCTTTTTATGTTATAAACACAAAGATGAAAATAAAATCGTCAAATATCATAAAAATAATCCTAACAATTTCCTAATAGTTAAGCTTAGTAATAAAAATAAAAGACTGATATTCCGAGTCATTAACCGACATTTTACAAAAATAATATTGAACAAAATTACGATAAAAAACTTCAAAAACAACATAAAGAAACAATAAATCATCATAAGCAAGGCAAGGCAATACGAGCCTCCATAGCGCGTAGAAACGACACATGCTCCCATATTAACCGTTTTGGAAATATATTTTTTACCCATAAATTAACCAGTGGATACGGGAAACGGAAACGGAAACGAGTTTTTCATATGGCAGTAGGTTAAACTGGTGACTTTATATTGCGAAATTAAACGCATAAATTATCAACGGAACCCGCTGTATCAACGAAACATGTCCGTTTGTTGGGAATGAGAGGATTTAATTAAATATTAGGACATCGGAACCACATTTAAACCGTAGTTAAACCTTAGCCTTAATTTTGTATTCACTTTCCAGAGTAGTTTAAATTATTTCAAGTCTTTGTACCTACATTTCAGGCTATAGCTGATGTTAAGTGTATGAAAGACATTATTAGAAGTTTTTATTACAGTATTGTACCGACCCATAGTACCTACCTCAGTTAAGTTAAACAAATTATTAGCGCGTACGCAAGTTTTGGGAACAAGGGCTCGTTGTATGAGAGTCAAGTGGAATTACAGGGGTGAAGGGGGGCACCTGTCGTCAGAGAGACGTGATTTCAGTCAGGATAGTTGGTCGATAATTGGAGAGTAACGCACACGCATCCGCAACACAGTGGTAGAAAGGGTTGGGGGGTGTAATAATATTATGCATAGGGATAGCGGTGTGCTAATTCGGTTTAAGGGTGGGTGTTATAGTGAAGTGCTAGTGGTCTTCAAGCCGAGGTCGTGAGTCGATTATCTATTATTTAAAGATGTTTCGGTTGTAACTTTTCTAGTAAGCTGGGACGTTTTCCCAGTACATTGTTCTTTTGTGCCGGCATCTTTATTTGGCTTAGTAGAATGTTCATGTAAAGTTTTCTATTGCAAATTCCATTAAACATGCGCATTTTATTATGCTACCTTATTTGAATTATGATATGTGTGACGAGAACTGATGACTGATGGGCGCCGGAGGAGATCCTGATGGGTTGCCATGTCTCCGATTAGCTAGTTGCATTCTTTTAATTCTATTAATTGTTTAACTGATTATAACAACACTTTCGATCAGTTCCAGATTTATTGTGATCCATCTAGTTCAGTTTTCTAATAAGATGAAACCTTCGATTGGTTTCGGTGTATAATTTGGTCTATTCAAATAAACTCATTCCAACTTAGATTAAATGAAATCTTCGAGCTATTTCAGTAATTAAATGAGTAATAGTGCTCATTCACTTCCGAAAGCTAGTCTATTTCAGGTGAACCTAACATGGCAATCCTAAGGTAAAAGAAGCCTTCGCGAGGTTGGTGGAACTTTTATTAACACGCCTAATTGGATCGAATCATAATATGGCTATTTTTATCATAATAATAATATATTTGTCTAAATTACTTTACTGAAATTATTATCTACTTTCATAACTTTTGCTGTGTAAGGATCCAATTTGGTCACGTCAGTCGATATGGTGAGTGATAAGTTTCCACATTTTATGCAAAGTAATTTATAAATCACTCATTGTACTTCTGGTACCTATTTAAATGTTTACATTGTTTCATCTTTTGATTTTATGTTGTGTTCGTTATTTGATTTAAACTTGTGTTACATTGGAAGGCTTTACCCGGCCAATGTTTGCGGCAATTTACGTTTAACTACTGAATTTACTTTACGTTCGTTATTCTGCCTTTTTATTTCGTCTTATGGTATATCGGAAGGCTTTATCCTTCTGGTGTTACTGTATTTACTTTACATACTTACGTTATTCTACCATTTTATTTACGGCCATAACGAAACATTATTTACTTCGATACTATTTCTACGATACGGCTTTTATGATTAATCACGATTTTGAAATTATTTTACTTTGATTTCTACTATTTAACATGCTTACATTGTACGTGTTTATTTTCAGCTTTTGACTTATTTTGCGGTTATTATTTTATCTCTCATGTAATATTGGAAGGCTTTACCCTTCTGATGTTTGCGGCTATTTACTGAATTTACCATACGTCTTCTGAATACTACCATACTACCATACTATCTACTGAATTTACCATACGTTCGTACTCTATCATTTTATTTACGATCATAACTATACGTTATGTACTTCGACACCACTTTTACGGAACGGCTTATATAAATTACGATTACTCACGGCTTTGAAATTATTAATTACGTTTATCTCTACGATTCTACGTCTACGTGCGTTACGTTGACATTCTATATTTACGATTATCTTGACATTTTATTTACAGCTCTAACTAACCTTTATTTACTACCTACCATTTCTACGAAACCATTTATACAATTATTTTCAGCTTGAATTTATCTTACCATCGTTCGTTTGACATATGTATACGACGTTTGATCAAACTATTATTCACATCGGTAATAATTACTATTTAACAGCATATGGGGTTTATTTCTACTTTTGACAATTATCATACACACACCATTATCCTACCATTTATTCACAGCCTTAACCAACTCATTGACTATGTCAACATATTACTACACATAATTTACTGCATTTCTTCAGAACTGAACCACGATCTATAATTGACTTTAGTCTTAAACAAACCTACTGGCTACTTCAGTTATATTATGAGTACAAGACTGCGGGATGGTTACACATTGTTTTATTTAAAACCTACCAGAATCTGGCTCTATTGAAATAAGCTGATGCACTATAAAATTCTCTGACACTATGTGTTGTGCAAGGTACAGGCAATCCCATTTCAGTCGGTAAATTGTGGACAATATGGTGGGATTGTCTATTATTCTTTTACTGGTAACTAAGGTTTTGAGGTAACGTTTTGTCCAGGTAACATCCCCTAGTTTAGATTAAAATCAACAAACTTTATATTAATTGCTGATGTGCAGTCGTTTGCTCATATAACATACTGTAGGTGTTTTCATAACTAGTAAGTGACTGCTTGGAATCGTTGTTACGTCCGAGGCCTCACAACCCTTATATGTATGGAATTATTCCGATGAAGTTACTACTAGTGATTACGTCTTACTGCAAGCACTAACACTATACACGCAGGGCACAAATATTTCCCCACACTGTACACCGAATCGGCGAGGAAATGTTCAGTTAGGCCAACTGTGCATCCCTTGTTTATTCAAAATTACAACACTATGACCAAACACATTAAGTAAATTATTGCTAGTCAGTAACTTTCGCAAATAGTGATAGGGGAGTACCGACTCCTATTAGCTTTCCTCCTTTTAATCATTTCCTACCCATTCTCTCCGTTAATTTACGACAAAACTGATTATGTATTTACTGAAAACTATTTCAGCCTGGATGTGATTGATCCATGCCAATTACCGGAGCATTATTTACAAATGATAATTACAAATTATAAAACAGCTTTTATGCAATTATCGGATTTCCTTGGGGAAATATATGTGGGCTCAATCATTTCCGCAGCTGGGCACCCAGCACTCCTGGAACATCACGTATGTACAAGCGCTACATAGCAGTGGGACCCCTGGGTGTACCTTCTGGCTCTGCTTTACGCATTGTGGATTGGTTGTAGTCATGAGCATTGATCTCTTGATGAAGTCTAGTAATTGGGAAAATACCCAACATGAAAAGAACCGTGAATGGTCAACAAACATAAATAATGAATTCCGGGATTGAGTAAAGGAAAAAAAAGTACAATCACATTTGGACTGAATGGTTAAAACAAGACCTAATGTCCTTACCTTTACCTCTTTCCCGGGGAGTGCACTCTGTGGTTGGCACTCACAAGGATGGGCGTTGGCTGGGGCCTATCCTCCCTCCCCAAATGGGGGGGGCTACATTCTTCACAAAAGGAAAGCAGCCTTTCGTTTTCCTTGGTATTCACAGGTTAATCTCTCTCTTATATTTATAAGACTCCTTTTTACTTCTCCTTTATTTAATTATACACTTCTTACTTATATACTTCTCCTTTATTTAGTTATATAATTTTATTTGTGTTTCATTATCAGCAGTCTCTAACTCTAAAAGAACCGAGGTTACTGTTATTTCACAATGTTGGGTTAAGACGATGATTTGGCCATATATTTTATCACGTGTATTTTCTTGGGTAGGTAGGTAGGTTAGTTACAATTTGGTGCCTTAGGACCAGGATATCTTAGAGTAATATTTAAATTAAAAGTAGACTTTATAGCCTACAATTTGGTGTTCGTGAAATGGAAAGAGTTTATGAGACTGTTTTGGGAAATTCACACACGTTACTTATGTTCAGTACCTACCTAAATGTTTAAAATACCTAAGATCTTAAGACCGTGGGGGTGTTGCGTTTTAATTTTGTTAACTTCAAAATATTTAGGATATTAAGGGCGTGGGGGTGTATTGAGTCCAAAGTTTGTGGGGGTGTTGGTAAAAAGAAAGATAATAGTTAGATAATGTTAGTTACTTAATTTTCATTTACGCGGATAAGTAACATATACGGTTTTAACTGCTCTATATAACGGTTTCGATATTGTTACATAAAACTTTATATAACGTACGTACAAGTTAGTTAAATTTTGTTGAAGTATGTACTTGTTCTTTATAAGCCGGGCATTGATAGGTACACTCTTAGGAAAATAACCGTTCTCTGTCACGAAGTAGGTTGAATGTTTGTTTACAAGTAAGCAGATTTTGTATTGGTAGGTTATGAAAGGGGACCAGTATTAAGTATTGTTTATAATTAGTAGGTAACGAGAGCCCCGCGGCTTAATCTTTGTGACCACTTATTGCTCAGCATTTAATTGTTTATTTTTTTTGTATTGTGAATAGGCCGACTGTGTGGGGTTCAATGAAGAGTTATTGTATTGTGCCTTAAGTGCAAAGAGAAATGAGACCTGGCGTCATAAACAAGTCAGCCACTTTGCTTACGAGTATGTTAGTATTAGCATGGTGGGAACGGAAAGGAGTGACGACTGAGCAGGGCTTTGAGTGGGGTTCAGCTACCTACTTGAGCCGTAGTGAGTACGAGTTGGAATGCCCCTATTTCTAAGTGTTATAGCTGCTTATCTATAGGTATGCGTTATGTAAATGTACACTAAATGGGTACTTGCGGATACGGTGTTTATGGTTATAGGCAATTATATTCTTATAAATAAAATTAAATATGGTAGGAAGCGGCAAAACTAAAACAATATCGTCTTATTTTAACATAGGAACTTTGCACAAAATAATAATGATATAATTAGACGAATATTAGGTAAGTAATATGTACAACATAGTTGCATATGTATTACTAATAGGGTATCGGTCAACCACACTTAGGTTGTGAAATATTACATGGGTTTTGTCGGTACCTATTTTGGTGTTCGGATTATATTGTCATTAGGAATATTGGTCTAGGTAGGTACTTAAAAACAATAGGCTGCTCGTATACTATTGGTAGCAAACCAACTTAAGTATTTACATATTGTTGGTTGTAACAGATTTACAATTACGTGAGTAGTTATTTGAGGTTTTTATTTTGCTGTAAACAAATAATGGATTAGCGAAGAATATTGTTAGCACAAATAGTAATTGTCACCAGGGCGACTGCTTGTGAATTGTGAGCGCGTGAACATTGATAAATATCGCGAATATTTATGAAAAACTTAAGTACTTACCTTATATCTTAATGAATGTCGAAAAAAAATTTATGGGTTGACAACATTATTGCGATTGAGTTAAAAGTGACTAGTGGGGCGTAAGGCCACCACTTTCGGAAAGAAGGAGGATTTAAATTAAATCTTAGGAATCTGTCTTGTGTTATATCTGTTAGTGTAATATGAGATGGAGATAAATAATTTCGGTAACTATGGTTCGTTTTGATGAAAAAATTTTAACCGGATAGACCTTTTAAAATTTTTGGGGGTGAATGTACCGACCCATAGTACCTACCTCAGTTAAGTTAAACAAATTATTAGCGCGTACGCAAGTTTTGGGAACAAGGGCTCGTTGTATGAGAGTCAAGTGGAATTACAGGGGTGAAGGGGGGCACCTGTCGTCAGAGAGACGTGATTTCAGTCAGGATAGTTGGTCGATAATTGGAGAGTAACGCACACGCATCCGCAACACAGTGGTAGAAAGGGTTGGGGGGTGTAATAATATTATGCATAGGGATAGCGGTGTGCTAATTCGGTTTAAGGGTGGGTGTTATAGTGAAGTGCTAGTGGTCTTCAAGCCGAGGTCGTGAGTCGATTATCTATTATTTAAAGATGTTTCGGTTGTAACTTTTCTAGTAAGCTGGGACGTTTTCCCAGTACATTGTTCTTTTGTGCCGGCATCTTTATTTGGCTTAGTAGAATGTTCATGTAAAGTTTTCTATTGCAAATTCCATTAAACATGCGCATTTTATTATGCTACCTTATTTGAATTATGATATGTGTGACGAGAACTGATGACTGATGGGCGCCGGAGGAGATCCTGATGGGTTGCCATGTCTCCGATTAGCTAGTTGCATTCTTTTAATTCTATTAATTGTTTAACTGATTATAACAACACTTTCGATCAGTTCCAGATTTATTGTGATCCATCTAGTTCAGTTTTCTAATAAGATGAAACCTTCGATTGGTTTCGGTGTATAATTTGGTCTATTCAAATAAACTCATTCCAACTTAGATTAAATGAAATCTTCGAGCTATTTCAGTAATTAAATGAGTAATAGTGCTCATTCACTTCCGAAAGCTAGTCTATTTCAGGTGAACCTAACATGGCAATCCTAAGGTAAAAGAAGCCTTCGCGAGGTTGGTGGAACTTTTATTAACACGCCTAATTGGATCGAATCATAATATGGCTATTTTTATCATAATAATAATATATTTGTCTAAATTACTTTACTGAAATTATTATCTACTTTCATAACTTTTGCTGTGTAAGGATCCAATTTGGTCACGTCAGTCGATATGGTGAGTGATAAGTTTCCACATTTTATGCAAAGTAATTTATAAATCACTCATTGTACTTCTGGTACCTATTTAAATGTTTACATTGTTTCATCTTTTGATTTTATGTTGTGTTCGTTATTTGATTTAAACTTGTGTTACATTGGAAGGCTTTACCCGGCCAATGTTTGCGGCAATTTACGTTTAACTACTGAATTTACTTTACGTTCGTTATTCTGCCTTTTTATTTCGTCTTATGGTATATCGGAAGGCTTTATCCTTCTGGTGTTACTGTATTTACTTTACATACTTACGTTATTCTACCATTTTATTTACGGCCATAACGAAACATTATTTACTTCGATACTATTTCTACGATACGGCTTTTATGATTAATCACGATTTTGAAATTATTTTACTTTGATTTCTACTATTTAACATGCTTACATTGTACGTGTTTATTTTCAGCTTTTGACTTATTTTGCGGTTATTATTTTATCTCTCATGTAATATTGGAAGGCTTTACCCTTCTGATGTTTGCGGCTATTTACTGAATTTACCATACGTCTTCTGAATACTACCATACTACCATACTATCTACTGAATTTACCATACGTTCGTACTCTATCATTTTATTTACGATCATAACTATACGTTATGTACTTCGACACCACTTTTACGGAACGGCTTATATAAATTACGATTACTCACGGCTTTGAAATTATTAATTACGTTTATCTCTACGATTCTACGTCTACGTGCGTTACGTTGACATTCTATATTTACGATTATCTTGACATTTTATTTACAGCTCTAACTAACCTTTATTTACTACCTACCATTTCTACGAAACCATTTATACAATTATTTTCAGCTTGAATTTATCTTACCATCGTTCGTTTGACATATGTATACGACGTTTGATCAAACTATTATTCACATCGGTAATAATTACTATTTAACAGCATATGGGGTTTATTTCTACTTTTGACAATTATCATACACACACCATTATCCTACCATTTATTCACAGCCTTAACCAACTCATTGACTATGTCAACATATTACTACACATAATTTACTGCATTTCTTCAGAACTGAACCACGATCTATAATTGACTTTAGTCTTAAACAAACCTACTGGCTACTTCAGTTATATTATGAGTACAAGACTGCGGGATGGTTACACATTGTTTTATTTAAAACCTACCAGAATCTGGCTCTATTGAAATAAGCTGATGCACTATAAAATTCTCTGACACTATGTGTTGTGCAAGGTACAGGCAATCCCATTTCAGTCGGTAAATTGTGGACAATATGGTGGGATTGTCTATTATTCTTTTACTGGTAACTAAGGTTTTGAGGTAACGTTTTGTCCAGGTAACATCCCCTAGTTTAGATTAAAATCAACAAACTTTATATTAATTGCTGATGTGCAGTCGTTTGCTCATATAACATACTGTAGGTGTTTTCATAACTAGTAAGTGACTGCTTGGAATCGTTGTTACGTCCGAGGCCTCACAACCCTTATATGTATGGAATTATTCCGATGAAGTTACTACTAGTGATTACGTCTTACTGCAAGCACTAACACTATACACGCAGGGCACAAATATTTCCCCACACTGTACACCGAATCGGCGAGGAAATGTTCAGTTAGGCCAACTGTGCATCCCTTGTTTATTCAAAATTACAACACTATGACCAAACACATTAAGTAAATTATTGCTAGTCAGTAACTTTCGCAAATAGTGATAGGGGAGTACCGACTCCTATTAGCTTTCCTCCTTTTAATCATTTCCTACCCATTCTCTCCGTTAATTTACGACAAAACTGATTATGTATTTACTGAAAACTATTTCAGCCTGGATGTGATTGATCCATGCCAATTACCGGAGCATTATTTACAAATGATAATTACAAATTATAAAACAGCTTTTATGCAATTATCGGATTTCCTTGGGGAAATATATGTGGGCTCAATCATTTCCGCAGCTGGGCACCCAGCACTCCTGGAACATCACGTATGTACAAGCGCTACATAGCAGTGGGACCCCTGGGTGTACCTTCTGGCTCTGCTTTACGCATTGTGGATTGGTTGTAGTCATGAGCATTGATCTCTTGATGAAGTCTAGTAATTGGGAAAATACCCAACATGAAAAGAACCGTGAATGGTCAACAAACATAAATAATGAATTCCGGGATTGAGTAAAGGAAAAAAAAGTACAATCACATTTGGACTGAATGGTTAAAACAAGACCTAATGTCCTTACCTTTACCTCTTTCCCGGGGAGTGCACTCTGTGGTTGGCACTCACAAGGATGGGCGTTGGCTGGGGCCTATCCTCCCTCCCCAAATGGGGGGGGCTACATTCTTCACAAAAGGAAAGCAGCCTTTCGTTTTCCTTGGTATTCACAGGTTAATCTCTCTCTTATATTTATAAGACTCCTTTTTACTTCTCCTTTATTTAATTATACACTTCTTACTTATATACTTCTCCTTTATTTAGTTATATAATTTTATTTGTGTTTCATTATCAGCAGTCTCTAACTCTAAAAGAACCGAGGTTACTGTTATTTCACAATGTTGGGTTAAGACGATGATTTGGCCATATATTTTATCACGTGTATTTTCTTGGGTAGGTAGGTAGGTTAGTTACAGTATGTTGATTTGTTACTTAAGCCGGATTGTGGTTATTTAAGAAGAAGGTATTTCTTGTTGACCAGTTAATATTCCCTGGCAGGATCCGATAACAATCAACACAACATTCTCTCAAAATCTGGTAAACATACAAATGTTTTATAAACTACGGCGTAAAGACGTCCAGTCATTGTTCAGTTGTTACCGTGAAAACTGTCTGAAAGTGTAATGAAAATTATAAGTCACAGAAAAATGTACAGTTGCTACATAAAAAATATATTACTGGCAAACAATTGTAGAAAAGTTTGGATTAAAATTGGCATCTATTTCATATTTCTCAGTGTTGCCGTCTTAATAGCAATGATACCAAATATAACAAATAAAGAAAACAAAGTGGAACGTGCAAAATTCACGACAGACATGAAATATATTTTAATCTGGAAACAGTCTAAAAAGACTAAGAAGAACTTCTCCAACAAAGTCGTTGAGTATCTGCCAGGACAGAACCAATTCATCAAACAAAACTGTCCCCACATCAACTGCTATATCACATACAACAGAAGCTTACTGGACACTGAAGACAACTTTGACGCGATCGTGTTCAATATCCACAACACCAAAAAACTGAATATTTACAATATGAACTTGGGAAGAAGTCCTCACCAAATATACATATTCAAATCCCACGAGTCGTCTGAACACCATCCCATTTGTAACAGTGAATACGATGACTTCTTCAACTGGACGTGGACTTATAAACTTGATTCAGACATACCTCAACCTTTTATCAACATTCACGATGCAAAGCATAACTTGATTGGTCCTCGCAATTTAGTTAATTGGGCAAATGATATGACACATATACAGAAGTATACAAGCAACGTTTTTAATAAACGTAAAGCAATCGCTTGGTTGGTGGGCAATTGCAAGTTGAAACAGAAGCATATGGATTTTGTTAATAGCTTAAAACAAGAATTGAAGGGTTATAACTATAGCGTCGATTTGCTAGGACCATGCGGTGAGAAGAAATGCCCTAAAGGCGGAATAATTAAATGCTTCAAAATTATCGATAAAGAATATTATTTCAACCTCGTGGTGGAAGAATCGTTTGCGGATGATTACGTGACTGAGAAAATGGCAAAGGCGATGTCTTTCTTTTCTGTGCCGATACTGAATGGTGCATCAAATTACACAAAGTAAGTTATTTTTTTATATACCAACTACATTTGGATTGACAAAGCAACTTTGTATCAACGTTTCTCTCTTATTAGATTCTTTACTGATACTTTAAATAGGATTCAAAGTTTGATCAAAGTGAAGAGTTGGTTTGGTAATTTTTTTTTCGCTTTCACGCCCAAATTACTGGGATTTCTAAAAATAAGAGTTAATACCAGATTAACAAAATACACCTTTCTAAATAGTTGTTATAATACTCAAAAAGTTTAAGAAGCTTTCCATTTCTATCCAGACTCTAGACCGTAAAAACGCAGTACCTAGTAACGAACAGCTGAACGCAGACTGTAGAAACGCAGTTAACGAAGAGCACCGCAAGCAGCTGATAAGGTTGACACAGAAAAATGAACTTTATTTTCATATCGCTATATTGTTTTTCAGGTTTCTACCTCCTGGCTCCTACATCAACGCTCGCACCTTCGACCTCAAGAAGCTTGGAGCAGTCATCGACTATCTCATCAAGAACACGGCGAAATACTCGTATTTCTTCGACTGGAAGGACTACTACTACTATTCAGCCAGGCCCAGGGATTATGTCTGCGACTTGTGCACCAAGTTGAACGAAAATAATAACAAGCGAAAGAGTTATAAAGAAATCCGACGCTGGTGGAATTCGGACTTTAAAGATGTATGTGAAAGAGCTCACCTATATAATATGTTCAGAGACACTCCATGAGATACCTTGCGTTCATATATTGATGTTTACTGTCTTAAATGTATACACTGCTGTGGTGGATAATTTGTTTATCAATCCGCCAATAAAAGTTATTCGAGTATACTGAACGGGCGTGGTGCAATATTCAAGCTAAAGAAGTATTTAAATGTGCAAACTGACAAAAAAACAAACATTGAGTTATTATAATCTCAATAGAAACAAAGCACATAATTAACAACGTCACTTATACGGTATACTATAAAAACTAGAATAACTACTATTAAACAAATCTCGAAATAATATACCAATACAGAGGCATCTTGGATTAAGTACCTACCTACTACCTATTTATCAAAATCAAATTCATCCACATCAGCTCAAAACCACCTGTGATGTGAGGTAACATAATATAATAGAAAAAAAAAAGAAACAAATTGAGAAACTCCACCATTTTGCAGTGGGCTAAAACGCACCCATTATTAACTTCCGTCGCTTCCCTCTTTTCCATCATTTTGCATTAAAAGGGCTGCCGATATCAGTCCTCAGGGAGGCATCTGTGATCGACGGCCCGGGACACGGATTTATTGAATACTTTTGCCTTTCTATTTCTTTATTCTTTGACAAGGTGATGGGTCATCCGTCTTCCTTGTTCGTTTGTTTAGGGGATTCAATCGATTTAGGGGATGATTTTACGGAAAATATTATTTTACATTCAGTTAGCTACCTGATAGTAAGTCACCTGCTAATTACAGTTGCAGTGCTATAGAAAACTTTCCACACTTTCTTTGCTACAATTTCGCGTGGCACTACTTTGCGTTTGCTTATTACTCTGTGACATTGTATCTAAAGAGCTATATGCCAATTGTAAAATGTTTATATAAAGTCGGTATGAAAATAAATATTGCTAAGCACCCACTTAGTTAAACATGTTTGTTACGAATTCTAATGGCAGCACCAAATAATCGTCACCGTATTCAAACCTTCAGAACACAATTTTTTTTTAGCGTCCTTATTTATATTGTATACTTTGACCACTATCTCACCGTCTTAAGGCGAGATTTTAATCAATTTCGATGTTTTTAGTTCAGGAAACCAATTAAAATATAAAATTATGAGCAAAATCGTTTTTTTATTGGTCATACATTGGGAAGACAAAAACGCGAAAACGGATAAATGGCTCCACAAAAAAAAACACAAAGATAACACTAAATCGCGTCTTCACTTATCACCTACTAAAATATTCCATCATGAAACTACGTGACAGTTATACCAATATAGGGCTTTTTCTATAGGAAGCGATTGGGAACTTATATTATCTAATTTCGCTATCACTTTTTCTATACAAAAACTAGCAGTACAAGGGCTCGCTGCCATCAGAAGTACCATCAATATAACCACCTTAGTACAACCTGGCCTTAAGTTACTATGTGGCTAGGATAGGATGGACGATAGGGATTGGACGACAGATTATCTACTTGATGGTGGTAACCCCACCACCAAGGAAAGTAAGGATGTTAAACGACCACCTCTTCAAACCCTGTCCATTCATCATCCAACATACATTCAGCTGTCGCTAACTTCGCGTCACGTCGGTAATTCCGGGGCCACGATTGGACGCCAGGGACGCAATCAGTTATTTAGCGCTGTCGACGGCTCCCATAGGATAGCGACGGGGAAAAACTGACTATACGAGTACACTATCTAGCTATACCTACTCTATAGTAAATGAGACTAGCTAAGGTCCATAAAGAATATATTAAGTCTTTAAATAAGGATGAATTTCCACCGACATCTTCAATCTAGCTGTGAGAGTGTTAGCGTTGTAAATAGAGGTGTATTTCACGTGGCAAAAATACTGATTTTGCAGTCAGCGATAATAGTCAATAAAGTACAGTAGTTGAATAATAAAATAAAAATTTTTTGACATATGATAATATTGAATCGGATAATTTTTTGACATTGATGAAGAAATCATTAGGAATCAATGTACCTACCAAATAATTAGATACGGATTTCGTAGCAAAGCCAAAAGATTTGGTAGTAATGAGAATCTCCCAACATGTCTTTCTGGTGGTGATTTCTGATACTAATTAAACTTTCTGTGATTTTTTTTAAGATTTAAGTTTATCCTTAATAATAAACAATAAAAACTATCGACACTAATAAATGTTGCCCAAGTGAGCAAACTAACGAAATATCTTATACATTTAGTAAAATATAACAGCTTAGTTCATCCAGTGCTAGTTTACAGCTGGTTCCAGTACACAATCACACACGGATCGGTGTAATTGTGCGCGTCGGTCGACACGTCGAAGCGAGTGTTAGTATAGTACGCACCTGGGCCCGGGTGCATTGTTTCAGATTACTCTTGGTTCTTGATCTCATTTTCACTTAAACTCGATAATGCTACGTTTCGAAAACACAAAACACAGACGCTTTATTATAATTTTTAGACTTCAATATAAGAGTCAAATTCGTCAATAGAATTGTCTTAACCATTAAAACATTATACGTACTAGACAATTTCAATATAATTATGCATTGCTCGAACCAGAGTATGCCTTTTTTGTATACTGTGTTTCAAACATACTTCATCTTCATAAAAAAGAAATGTTTTAGTATCGTGAAACAATGGTAGTGGTGTTTACTCGATTGCCCATCTAATTAAACACCAATGGTTGTATGCGGACGAATTCACACCTGGGGACAAGTTATAGGCTGTTGAGGCCTAAACGGGCTATTTAGGTCCAATTTTGGTGACAAAATCTCTATTACAATGGGAAAAGACCTATCTACGAGTATTATTATATTACCAAGCATTGTTATATAGGTACTAGTTTATTTTTTAGCAGAACTATAAACAGAAAGTTCTTAGCTTGCTTTATTAGGTATATGGTGTCCAGTCTTCATGAATGAATGGGGAAAAGTTCGGCGTGAGAGGGGAGTATGCTTGTCTTAAAAATCTTGTTTATGAATGAAACTCACCAACTGTTAATTCTGCCTCACCTGCAAATAACTAGTATCCCCACTATAGTAAATAAGTACCTAAGTAGTATTGTAGTAGTGACTGCATTCAAATACAACTCGGATAACGGAGCTCCCTTGGGCGGAACCGCGGCTACATCTAGTTAGAGATATCGATGAAGAGTGGCTGCAGGAACTCCTCCTGACCTCATATTCTAATCAGCAGCACTCCGGCGCCTGAGCACTGAGCAGGCATAATTCAAATGGTGGGCTCAGTGGCCCGACGTCCCCTCGACGTGTTGAAGAACCTCCTCGAATATTCATCAGCCCGACTTGATTACACCGTGGTCTAGCAAACTAGGCGTTAATATCTTTTG
This sequence comes from Hylaea fasciaria, assembly GCA_905147375.1. NCBI lineage: Eukaryota > Metazoa > Arthropoda > Insecta > Lepidoptera > Geometridae > Hylaea > Hylaea fasciaria. Next base: position 6,257,799 of record LR990211.1, on the reverse strand, counting down.
CATATTGGATGATTCGATTACCGAGGGTGCTTAGGTTAAGATTATGTCGTGCAACTACTCGAGTAGATAGGTCAGGGTGGAACTCCATCGGCTGGTTTCTTGAAGACTTGTGAGTTCGGATAGCATATGAAGTCTATTGTTATCTTTATCTGCTACTCGACAAATGACAAGGATATCTATAAACTTAATCTGTCGTCTAACTTAATTGACGTTCTAGAAACTGGTTGATTACCCGCAACCGACCGATCGATCGATGGACAACTCGAAGCTCGATGGCAGCTTCGGCTGATCGATGAATATGGGTTTATAAAATAATTCACCATCGATCTATTGTTAACCGTCGAAGAAACGGAGGAAGTTCTCAAGTCGATTCTTAATTTTTTTCATTATGACCAATTGAACACGCATACCATTTTGATACACTGCGAGCTCTCTAGCCGGTGTAGAGAATTACTACCTACACGAGTTGTCAAAAGTATAGATTACAAGTATGCACTAATCAAAAGACAAAAGGTATGTAGGTACCTACTTAATATTATTATTATGACACGACTGATTCCAAAAAGTGTTGCATATTCGTGGCCTTTTTATCTCAAACATACAGAACAACTTCAAACGAACTTCACACATTTCTATCCACCAACATATTTTATTAAAACTTCAAAAACACTTTCACTCAAGTTTCCATCTCATCACCCTCAAAAGGTCATTGGCGCCAGACTCTGATAAAATAGCACAGGGTAAGCAATCCTTGAAAAATTCATACTTTTCAACGCGCAGTACCGTCGGCAAGTCAAGTGGAGTCCGCAAGTAGTTAGCATATCGTCGAGATCGGCGCCTGTTCGAATATTCAACAGCTCTTTGTCTCTGGCCCTACTTCCACGGTGTAATTGGAAGACAGAGACAGAGATTCTGTGGTTATTATCATAATCAGGGAATACATGATATATTTTAATGAGAAAAAAGGGACCGAAACTAAAACATACAAATGTAGCTGTAGTGGACGTCCAGGAAGCATTGTGCCAATTAAGTATAATATTATATATAGTTCATTGGAATAGTACGTTGCTATTATATATAACGTGCTATTGAAACTTAGTTTTAAGTTTTAACAATAATTGAAAAAAATATTTGAAAAAATAAAATTCTATCGTCTTTCTTGTCTGTCGTATGGACAACTTAAAATGGATTTACAAAAATTGACAGAGCCTCTGAGCAAAATAATACAATAGTGTTTTAGATTTCTTTATTCATAATATTTAACTTTATATACAATATTATGATTTTATTCTAAGGCCACGAGTAAATATTGTGCTGAGACTTAAAAAAAATTAAGTTTATCAACTGTCTCTCAGTTCTATAGCGCTACTCAGAACTCCGACTATGGAAATGAATGACGTCAGATTGTTTGTGTTGCGCGACAACCGTTTGATTTCGAGCCCTCTCTCCCCTATTGAAGGTGAAAAACAAAATTCATGAGGCTACCTGAAAAACACTTCAATTAGGGAAATTAAATAATATTTTTCCCAAAACATTGTGAGCGCCTACTTCTATTATATTCTAAAACCGCAAAACATAACTAAAAGTAAGGACAGTTTTCTTGGGAAATAGATTTCAATATAATTTCAATTTTATTTTTAGTTTTATTACGTTTAGTTTTTAGATTTCAATTTGTTTTTATAATAATAAAATAGCTGAAAGTCGTTTAGTAATACTGTATCATAATAATTAAAATAACAAATTAATTATTGAATAAATATTTTTGGCATTTTATTTTTGTATTATAATATACATTTTAAAAATAATATGCGAAAGTCAAATAAAACCCTTTCACAAACGGTACCTAGCGTATGTAAAAAACTCAGCATTTTTCAAACAAAGGGCTAAAGTAATCAATGGATTTAAATGTCAGCATTTTCTTGTAAAACATCGTTGAGTCGTTGACAAAGCTTAACCTTTTAAAAGAAAGGGTAGAGGGTTGGACAGTTTTTTTTTTATATTTTCGGTGTTTGTTACGATAATCCTTAAAGTTTGACGAATCATAATATCACACCGCCGCAACAGATTTACATATTTATACCATACATCTGTAGCAGAAAAAATTGCAAAAGGTGATCTAATATTAATGAACTTCAAATACGAGGATAACACCAAAAATGTAAAGATAATAATTAATAAACTATGGTTTGAAAAGGTCAACATTAATTCATTTATCATCTTAAAAATGTGATTTAAATATTACACAAGCTTCATGGTAGTTTATCGACCGATTGTCGAAAATCTCGAGAGAAACATTTCACGGTCCAATACCTTCCACTCTAGGCAGCTGAATTCATTACAAGAACAACTCTCTCCTCTCCCTTATCTCTGGCTGCTTTACAGAGTCATTACGCCATATCTCTTTCTTAGTCCAGGATCGTCTATAAACGACAGCACATCATCCATATTCTCTGCTCCTTTGGGATAGCATTTGTCATGCAAATTGCCGTAGTACCACCACTTTCTGAAATGTTCATAAGAACTATGCCTTCCCATTTGTGTTTGATCGTTGAGCAAGGCACAGAGTTGACAGTAGCCCCTCTGGGTGCTCGCTTCTTTTATGACATAGTAATTTTTCCATGAGAAGTATTTGTTGTAGCTAGAAGGATTTCTAATGATATATTCTATAAGGCTCGCCAGTCTTTCTGGGGGCATGTAACGGGCGTCGATGTAGGAGCCTGGAGGTAGAAATCTGAAAAAGCCAAATCATTTATATACACATAATATTATTATAATGCTATATCATTGGTTGTAACATTTATAGTGGTCACGGTTGGTCATTGTCAGGAACTCAGGGTAAATAAATATATATAATATCAATAATAGGAGATTTTGCTTACTTGTTATAATCTGCACCTTCAAGTACGATTGGCACTGCATTATGATGCAACCCTTTCAGAACTTCTTTCGTCACATAATCATCTGTGAAAGCATCTTCTATCGCCAAATAGAATGAGTATGTGTCAATAGCTGCCAAGCAACCTTCTTTAGGACAAAGTTTGTTTCCACAACCATATATATCAAAATCCAAGGAGTGTTCTTTCAAATATATCCTTAGGTCTTTAGCGAACTTAATTGCTTTCACGTTGTCACAGTTTTGAATTTCCCACATGACTGCTTTTGATTTAGTCATCTTTGCTGAAAAGTTGAACTTTTGACCTGAATCGTCAAGTTCAGGCCATTGCATCTCCATGGCTGGTGCCACCATATTCCCTTTCAGGTCTTTCACTTCGATAAATGGAGTTGATATTTCAGAATACAGTTTGTAGGTCCATGTCCAATTGAAAAAGTTATCGGCTTTAATATTGCAGACTGGAAAGACGTTAGACGGAATCATGGAATAGAAAACATACTTTTGCTTCTCTGATCTTTCTTTAGGAAGGTATCTATTCCATTGCCGCAATGCAATAATACTGAATACCACTGCATCGAATTCTTTCACATCATTCAAAAGCGTCTTGTTCGTTGTCAAAATACAATTTATATGAGCACAATCGTTTTCGATAAAGGTTCTTTGTTCGTTCTCAATTGAATCGTACTTCAATTCTGGTACGGTCCATAGTAAAATGTATTTTAAATCGTTGGAGAACTTTGATTCCTTCAAATGCTGTTGCGTTCTTTCCGCTCTTATAAAAGATGTGAATGCGATGTGAAATGTGTAGACAGCGAGTACACTATACATGATAAGACCACAGACGCTAAGCAGGAAGAACAATTTCACAAAACTCGCTGTTTTTGAAACAAAGTACATTATTGAGAGATGTGGCCTGTGATGTAACTTACCCACGATACCGGGTTCGACTCACGGCCCCGTACCGCTAACTTTTCTTAAATTATGTGCGGATTCTCATCACTACGTACTTCGTAAGGTACGTGAAGCTGCCGGTCCCGGGCGCAGCCGATAGCAATCGTTAAGCCACGTCAGAGGCCCTTGCGTGACCTGACAAACTGTTATACTAGGGCCTAGAACCACCTTATTAGATAAATAAACTAATAATGATAATTAACGATGCTACTCTTATAAATGTTGAGCGAGCAATGGGCAAGAAGACAGTTACATCTCGATAAATAACAAAAAGTGAGACGGCTCTGTAGCAATGTATACAAAAAATTCTTTTCATTAAAAATAAACAAAGCGTTTGCGCAAACGGTATTCTAAACAAGCTGCTTCCTCGGACGGAAGAATCTGATTCAGAAAAATGTTATAGGAACATTCAAAACAGTTTGTGAAAATTGTATTGTTCTAAGAACCAAGGAAGATTCAGAATAAAATTTAAACGATTCGAGTTATTGGGATACGATTTCATAGTGCCACTCCACTTTCATAGTGCCACTCCACTTTCATAGTGCCACGCCTGCCCATATTCATTGCAATGTCACTTAAAACTTTCGACACAACGCGAACGGATATACTTGTAGCAACAACTAATGATCCAAACCAAAAACACTTTATCTTTCAAAACAACTTTTACACACATTCAAATCAACTACACTTCACTTCCATACGAAACATAAAACGCCTCAGCTCAAAGGGACTGTCTGTCTGTCTATTCGAAGCCGAAAAGGCTCTCGAGAAAAATTTTCTATCAGTCGATGTCTCCCTCTATTTGCTAAGAACTGTTTCGTTAGAGGCTCGGCGTGTTTCCATTCGTGTACGATTTTGTGAAGCCGTGACGTTATACCCAACGATGATAAAACTAAATGTAAGAAAGATAAAACGTTTACTTTTTTTTCTTAGAATCTTCTAGATTATCAAGTTTTTTTTGTAAAGTTTTTAAATTTTCGATTGTGCATTGCCTCATTTATAAATTAAACCGTCGAATATTTGTAGTTGACATTAAATTTTTTGTCGTTCTAAGTGTTGAAGTTTAGTACCCCACCCAAACCTAATTACATTTCATTCGCTGTAATTAACCGTAAAATGGCTAGCTTTTAAATGACGCATTCTACTACTTGCCTGCACAGATACCTAGGTACGGTCGGCATCAAAAGTAGCTTAACATCTCCGTATCTTAAATTTAATATACACCCTAAAATATACATTTTGCGTATCTACAATTGAACGGCCTCTAAAGTAGTTGAACTTCTCCGTATCTTAAATTTAATATACACCCTAAAAATGTACATTTTGCGTATCTACAATGGAATTGAAAACTCAAACATGTTAAGCTACTTTTGATGCCGACCGTACGTACGTTCATTCAACTAAAAGAATGAAAACTTTTCTGACTAATTATTTTATATGTTAATTAGAATTTAAACGGGTCTAATTCATGAATAAACTAACCACGGTCGCTGTAACTCGGCTGAAACGTCGAGGTACCTATGTGAAATTGAATATTTTTATATTTGTTTGTACACGAATTAGACCCGTTAAAATTCTAATTAACGTTATTGTATTGAGATCGCGAAAGTTTAAGAACTTCTAATGATTTTAAAGTCAACCGACATGCCACAGTAGACCGAATTACAAACCGTGACGGACGTCAATGGAAACTTTCAACGCTCTTTGCATGTAGGACGTGGAGTCTTCGGCAAATATGGACATCGCGTATGAAGTCAAACAGAATTACGTATTCCATAAAAATATACCCCTTTCCGCACGTGACGCCGACGCAGACGTGGCGCCGTGACGCATTCATAACTGTATTTATTTTTATTTACATAAACATGCCATTTCAAACGCCATTTTTAAGTCTGCTGACTTCGAGTTGAGAGCTGTATGGATGGTAAAAAGTTTGATTCCTTTGAGAGATCCAGTTTAGTTCTGAATGATCGCAAGAAATTGAACTTGATGCTGAATCTTTAATGTCTTCATACTTTCCATTGCTGGAACTCAGATCTTCTCTCAAAAAGAGAGAGAGAGAGAGAGAAAGAGAGAGAGATGACAAACACAAAGTCAAAAAGTTTAACTCACACGGGACCATCGAGAATAACGTACGGGCCCCAAGAAATGTATCTCACTCACTCTACATTCAACAAGAACTAGCAAGTACCTAACAAAACGCAAAAAATATGAAACGAATTATAGAAAATCACAATTCTGCCGTTTGTTAATTAATAAATACTGTTTCCAATTCATAATCTATAGAAACTATAGGTTAGATTATTACCTTCGGGATCAGGTAAGCAGCCTGTACTGTGGAATGCAGGCCTACCGTCGAATATCCGAGATGCCAGCTGCGGTCGCCTGACAAATGCCGCTTGTCGGTGTTGCCATGCCTCATCGATCTGTTATTGATGGAGAAACGAAGATTTTGGGGATGGTTCTTGACTTATATACTTACCTGGTATAGCTAGAGCAGTGCTGTGGCTGAGTGTTACTTAACTTGAGCGTTTACCACCGAATATTATTAGGGCCCAAGCCGCGGCTCCGCACTCCTTCCTTACTTAAGTCATTGGATTTTAATTATTTAATATCGGTTGTTATCGAATAATACTAATCACTTATCCGGTGTATCCCTTGGATGGTCTGAAAAACTGAAAATCAGATAGACACTTCTTTATTTAACGTATGGTTAGCCATGGCAGTTGCGAACAGGTAAACGAACCGCAAGTCTCGTTACTCTTGTATGAAAAAAAAGAAAGCTCAAAGTAAAATAAAATACTTTTACTTTACAAGAAAGACCTGAAATGTGAAAAGAAACGCGTAATAATCATGCAGTACACCTGAACGGCTGAAAATCAAAAGTTGGGGGGAATGAGGTAAAATCGAACTTCTCGGGCAAGTTTAAAAAGTCTAATTTTCTTCATACGCGACCGGAGTACAGGTACGGAGTCGCAGGGAAAGAAAAGTGAGGATGTGACAGAATAGTAGATTGTACAACAAGGGAACAAAATAATGTATTTAAGGCGAGAACGATTTTTTTGATCCAGAGCGAAGGGAAGGATTCTAGAGTAAGACTCCTAAGCGTAGTGAGGGATTCAAAGTACTTCCCTCGAGGGTAAATAATTTTGTTCCCGTGGGGTGCATTCTGCTTTTCCACCTATACTATGAGAAAAGTCTTTTCGTCGCTGTTATTAAGTGCGTTGGAATGACCCACTTTGTTCGCACTTATCTAGGGACCCTTTGCCTCTTTTCGAATAAATGGGATCAAGAGCTTTTTAGTAAGATTATACTCGTAATATCAGAGTTGAAAAAAATATTTTCGCTGATTTCTATACCTTCCGATCATGTATCCGTCAGTAATGTAGCAGTCTAAAATAGCACAACTTATAACATGATCGGAATAGAAGAGTGGTACATGATCTTGTACCACTCTTTTGAAATGATAACGCCACTAGTTAAACTGTCTTTACAAGCTTTATTTTACATTGTTTTTGTCTGTGTTTTATTGAATAGAACAACTAGACTAGCTCATAAAACAGACGGTCTTCTTGAACTTTGGCATTGTGATATTTTTCTTTTGGCATCCAAGTTTTCGTCATATTAGAAGACAGAAATATAAGAAAGGTCCATAACATTCCAGCAGGTGGAACGCGCAACATCAGACTATGTTATAATAAGGCAAAGTTGGCGATCCCGCTAGTAAGATTTCCCCCAATCATAACTTTCAGTGAATAAGAAAATATTATGCGCGAATGCATCTAATATTTTATAAGGCGCGTCCGACCGTCTGCATGTTTCTTTTACTTGAATATTTGACTTGGTTTGAGTTTTTTGCTGTAAGATTTATTCATTGCTTTTAGTACCTATTATGGTTCTTATAAGATACCTAGTTACCGTGACGGTGTATTCAAAGACTTATGCCGCCAAATTCAACTTAATAAAAAAAGGAAGTGCGTGTGTGTGTATATTATGTTTAAAGCGCTGAAAAAGCTGAACGGATTTTGATGAAACAATTATGTTCTGGAATAACACATCGGATACTTTTCCCCACCATCCGCAATCTATCATAGCCGACACGGGTAAAGCCGCGAGTGTTTTTAGATACTTATTATTACATTTATAATTCATAAGTTTCAAATTCCTGCTTTGTATAGAAATAATTGCTATTAGCCAGTTGATTTCTGAATACACTAAAAGTTCTTATAATTAACACTTGGAATGATATTAATTTCTAAAAATGGCACATAGTCGGGGAGGTGCTGAGCCGAGCCATAACTCGTCGGAACATCTTCGCATCGCGGACCAATTAGTACAAGATGTTGCCAAGCAGCATCCGCGGGGCTCGACTATACGGAACGGAACCAAGTTCTTTTTTTAGTACTTAAGAAGCTTTTGAGGAGTATATTTTGTGTCGGTCTAGTTCACATTTTTTTATATTATAGAATTTAACTTTGTTTTCTTTCATCGAATAAAATACTTGATATTTCAAATATATTTCTGTAATGGAACGAGCAGATTGGACAGTTAGTAAGACCCTTCTACTGATAAAAGTGGCAGTGCCAACTATAACTGGTTGAAAAACCTTATATTAAGCCACATCGTCACTTAAAAGCAGATGAGATGGTCCTCAAATGCCAGCCTATAAATAATGTATGGGAATTATCAAATACCGCCCTGGTCATATTCCGGATATTGTAGTTTTAGTGTAATCTTGACCTTTTTTCTTATTATTTTTTCGTTTAGACATAACAGTGCAGTTTATGTATACCTAAAGTAAATAGTTAACTTAGCAGCCTTAAGTACCTAAATAAACCTCATGATTCGTAGTCTGGAGCTGTATTGCATACCGCCATCCAACAAGTGAGCGTCGCGGCGAGACTAGTTTTTAACGAATGCCGTGAACGCGTTAATTACTTTTGCAGTAATTAATATGATTTAAAGATCTAGGAAAAATTAAAGCATTTATCTCAATCTAGTTTTTTATTTTTGTAAATATATCTTACCAATATTAGATATACGCCACAGTAAAATTGCACTCAATTTACGAAGCTGAAAATGTGTGTCCAAATAATTTCGCTATGACTAAATGTCATTAACCCATATTTCCAAAGATAGAAAAACACAACCTTCTTTTGTTGGTGCACACCATAAAAAAGCAAAGTTTACGAATAATTTATAATTGTATAAAGTGTACAAAGAGTGAGCTTATCATTAAAACAATCTCGTTCTGGCAACCTTTGGACTGGGAGGATTTGTAAGTGCTATTTTAAATTTAGGGTAGATACATTAAGATACTTTAGACATAGAATAACGGCCGTAAGTAACACATCAGACACGACTATTTATGTTTCCGTAAAAGTACGATGCTATATTGCCTACCTACTCACAAAAAATGATTTAATTTTGATTATGGTCTTTGATTTAGCTAAATTATCAGCATAGAAAATAGGTGATACCCGCGCGCCTGGCTATGCTAATTCGGAACAAGTTGACAAGGATCAGACAGTTGTATCAGCAGATGTTATCGTGGTCCCGCTCGCAAACAGAGTTCATGGATACTGCATACTTAAACAGTGGTCGTTGAATAACTTCGGAGCACAGATAACTTAGTAGCCCTTCTGTGATTTTATATACTGTGATGTTTGGCTAGTCCCCTATTTCAATATTAAAGTATTACAAATTTTGATAATCCCTCATTGAAATAAAAATTGTATCTTCAAATCGATTAGCAATCAATCAGGCGCATAACCGTAGCCGGCGTCTACGTAATCTGCTACGGCAAGACACCTTTGTTCTACGACCGCACCGCTACGGTTCTACGAGGACTATGCTACGGTGCTACGGCGGTACTACGACGCCAATTCATCGCTACACAATAGGCTATGCATCAAGTCGATAGCTGCGGCCTGATCCACACTGTTTTGGCCTGAGATCATTAAAATTAGAAGATGTGAAACTCGTACAAAAGTGAAGGAACATATTTAGGGCAACAAATTAGCCCCACTTTCATACAACGTAAGCTGGAACATTCTCGGGCATAAAAGTATCTATATCAAAAGAAGATCGATGGAAATGTTTTTCCTCACATTATAGTTTAGGATAATATTTTAGTTCTTATTGGTTTGGTGTATGTTTTACAAATACGAAGCTAGAGAAGTTAATAATATTATGTTTTATTTTAATAATATAAAAAATATACTATTCAGCTGTCGCCTGTTACTGTACATACATCAAAAATGGCAGGGTCTAAAATAAAATAGTCAATTTTATTTCATAAATAATAATAATTAGTATTAAAGTCACTCTAATCTTAGTCTATAAGCTTATCATAAACAATAGACAATGTAAAAATAAAAATCTTATGACCTCACATGGACTAAGGACATAACACGTCTCCCTATGTCCAAGATCTTGGTTTCATCTACGGACCCATACATATTATTATGTTGAACAAACAGAGTGTCTGTGTGTAATCAATCTGGTCAGCCAGCGTTCAACCGGTGAGAATTAATGTAGCCTATAGATTGTACCTCTCTAATTCCCTAATGAGGCCGAAAATTTTAAGGAAAATTTTTAACGTTTTGTCATATATTTTTTCTTGTTCATTTAATATACAGAGGAGTAGGAAAAATATACAGTTATATAGCTTTTGACTAGGTATTACGATTTTATTTATTAACTGACTGAACTGTTCTATTTCTAATTTAAATTAATCTGTGACGACATTTAGTGATGGGATTATACATAGGAGTTTAATGTATGCTAAGAAATAACTATACAAACAAATTATACCCTAAATTGAAACTAAAACTAAACTAAACATTACTTAAGGCCGCTACCAAATGGGTAACATTGACAAAAAGTTTCCTTCATTGCACGTTGTATGGCATAACGGACTTGGACTATAGTGCGCAAACACACACTTGGCCCACTTTGGGGCCACAAAAATGTCTCTTTTTTTTAAGATAAATCTAATCTACAAGTACCTACCAACACAGACACAGTGGACCACTGCCAGCGATGTTAGGGTCACAGAAAATAATAATGACGGCCACCATGAAGTTGTATGAAATTCCACCGCGTCAATGCGTTTGTAATACTATAATAATATTTTGTTGAAATATATGCTTAACTTATATAAAAAAATATTTCATGAGCATTTCTAGTGGGATTAATAATCACCCTGACTAAAGTAAGGAATTTATCAATCATACCAATCAAATTGAAAAGTCCAGTCACCACGATGCTTGAACCGACTCACCTCACACCGATTGGGACGTAGACACGACAATAGAAAGTTATGAAAAGCTTGTAAAAAATCCAAATAGGTCATACACTTTTCATCTCCTAAAAGAATGCGACAAAAGACGTTTGATCGCTTCAAATATGGTTTTGAACTTTTGCACTCTAGCTGAAGGGAAGAGGAGGTCCAGTATGCCTCTTTGATAATTCCTTATCGGCACCACGCTGTCAAATTCGTCCTCCGTCGTAGTGTATGATTTAGTTTTAGGCGTGGTGGTCACAAATGTCGAGTTGATCATGTATGTCGGGAGCAGGATCGTCGCACGCGCAGTCGTGAGGTCTCGATGAAACTCCACGAACGCCATCTCTGTGTTCAAGATCAAGCTCGGTTCAGACGTGCTGGTAGATGGTTCCTCGGAGTCTTTCGTCTCATCTGAGTCTTCTGCAGTGTCCGGGTTGGCTTTAACCTGAAAGAATAAAATCTATACAGTTATAATAAAAGTGACGCGTCACGATCAAATTCATAAATGGTTCATAACTAGCTGACTACGGATTAAATCTCGAATCATCCTTACTAATGAACATGATTTTACAATTACTATCAACGCTACTAGATGTAAATAAACGCATTCATGCTGCTATCTATAAATAAATAAAACTTAGTGGACACACCTAGCCCCTTTAATTGAACCCGATACTGGCAAATATTAGTTTTAAATTTACATGACACGAAGAAACACACGAGCAAAAAATTCAAAATCAACGTCACATAACAGCCTTAATTTACACCGTGGTCACATTTTTGGTTTCCCGCTATAACTCATACGGTTAATTAGTTACAGCGGGAACCACAAAAGATTAGACCAGAGTTCACCAGAGGTTTTTAAAATTTCGTTCGACAAAATCGACTAGTTTCACTCGCGTTTTCTTACTCAATCCTGGCATACCTAATTATTTACCTGCAAATTTGTTATTGAGTTTGAAAAAGCGAGGATTAGACGTCGATTTGTGGAGAAAATACTTAGACTAATCAGTTTAACTCTGGGTTTAAATCTCTTGTGGCAAGACCGATGGAATTTAAACTACTTACTAGTATCATGATGACTGCCCACACCTCAAAAGTGTGACGCATGTCTACTGTCGCCGAGCCGTTCTGTAGCACTGAGACACACTGACATCTCGCCCCGCCAACCCCGTTCATTGTACTGTGTTAAACAATGTAATGTTTAAATAATATTATAAACTTTACCGTTTGTCGGTGACTTTGCTTGCTTTATAGCTAGCAAAGGCACTGACACAAGGTTACAAAATGTACCTATCTGTATACAGTCAAACGTTTTTTGTGTTACTGAGTAGCATGAGAAGTAGATGACTTGAGTTGTAAAGTCGTACATATACATTATACAGTATTAATCAAAATCATCACAAACACAGTACAATAACAATAATCACCCAAAATCATAATTGATAGTTCAAAGTAATTCTGTATAAATAATATAAAAATACACGAAAATGAATCAGACAATTTTTAAATTAGTTAATATTTTCTCAGTTGGTAGCTCCGATTTTTCAATGTACAGGCATACCGCCACTTGATATTTTTACTGTCATAGCGATTCAGTTTTGTTTGTTAGTATACATATTTATATGACACGTAAAGGTTCACATTACAAGGAAAGAGAAGTCAGTCACAAGGTTACAGAACGCAACTTGAAACCGTGTTTTCAGGGGCAAATTTCCCGGGATTCGTAACTCTAGAGACATGTTAGTTTCTACACATCAGACTACGAACCACGAAGTAGTTACTAGACGAACCACATAGTTCCCTGAATCCACACAAAGGACAAGAAGACACCTTTAGCCACAGAATCGCCGGTACTACGCTGATTACTGAGGTTACTAATAAAGCAAACTGATTAAAATGAGCTCTAGCACCATCATTCTCAGTAATTCTACCATCTTACTCCTATTATCAGAAAAATTAATCCTGTCACAAATCACAATAATATTTGTACCGCCATAAAAAAAATCCAATTGAACAACTGGAGACTGAATCTATGACTTAAATACTAACACAGCACTTTACATATTTACACTTTAAGCATGTATAAAACACTTTTTTAAAAACGGTTCTCTGATTCCATCCACGCGGGCTTATTGATAGCTTCACTCTAGCAAGACTTTAGTCAAAAATACTACGCGAAAGGCACTTTTTGATAGCAGCGTATCTTACAACCAGCACATCCGCGAGTCGGGCTGGAATCGCATTTGGCTGCAAATAAAAGGAAGCGAGCTGAACCGCTCCGCTCCCGTATATGTGATATGAGGGAGTCGGCTCCATTATTCTGAGTAGGACGGTATTTTTGAAAGACGATATTCAATGTTGGTTCAGCAGAAAATATTTGATTATTTGTGATGTAAGAAGCGTGCGTTTGTGATGCCGCATCGCTTAATCTGTGCGTCACTTTATACTAGCCAGTATATATTAGTACTAGTGGTCGCTGTTGATGGATACAACGTGGAGGTTATCATCATCATCATAATCATCACCATCATCATCATCATAATCATCATCATCATCATAATCATCACCATCATCATCGTCATAATCATCATCATCATCATCACCATCATCAATAGTGAAGGAAACCGTCCCATGAAATCGCCAACGACGCGCGACTCTGACCTTGACGCGTTGATCGGATACTACCAAACTTTTTTCAATAATACCTTCTTTATTTAAATCGAAAATAGTAAAAATATCTAATCACGTGCTTCATTCAACAACGGAAACCAGCCAGGTTCAGCGTGCCCCGTAAGGATGCTCATGATGCGGTGTTGCAGGTTATTTAATTTCCTTTAAGGTATTACGAGAAAGCGTGTTTTCAAGTGGCCGCCCGCCCTACGCCTGCCGCCCGCCCTGGCTCTCGAGTCGCCGAGCTTTGTCGCCCTTTCATTTTGTGAATGTTGTTGTTGTGATAGACGTCGGTTGTTAAGTGCAACACTATACCAGATTAAAGGTATAAAATAGCAGAATACGGGAAAACTAATAGATTGATGCAAACAGAGGTATCTTGTGTGTCCATCGGTACCCCCAGTATGAGTTTTTACAAGCTCGACATAGTACGCGTCAACTAGCGCTTTTGTATGAAGATCCTGTACCCCTACCAGCGCGTTTATAAACGAAAAATCTTGATACAAAGAGCTAGTCGACGCGTACTATGTCGAGCTTGTAAAAACTTATATTCAGGGCACAGTAACATCGTAGATACCAAACGGCTGATACGATTTTAATTATTTTTTTGTTTGATAAGTGATTCAGTTGAGTGTGAAAAAATTAATTCAGCCGTTTGATGATTATTGCGTCAGGTTTTTATTTTTACAATTATGTTAAAATTGATCAAAATAATAGCGTAGGTACGACCCGGTTACGCTTCGCTCCTTCACCGTTTCCTTTTGAGTCACACTTTAGTGACAAATTGTATAAAGTATTCACACTCGGGGGTGATACTGGAGCCTCCTTAGAGATTCGATTGAACGTAAATTTTGTGTACGCTTCCTCGGTGAGTAAGTGAGTTTATTCTGTTCAAAGCAAGTACGTATCCAACTCTTTTCTTTACTCGTTACGAGACAGTGTTCACTTGAATATGAATGCGTTCAGAAGGAAGATGTTTTCTTTTGCCAGCCTTTACTCAAGCCATGTAGTCACTCCTATCATTTGGGTATTGCCACAATTTTCTTTACCTACAATAAAAAATACAGGATACTAGCTGACCCGACAGACGTTGTCCTGTCATTGTCTCTATGGGAAAAAGATTCCTCTCCTTCTATCTCTCTCCCTCTATATCTATCACTTTCCCTCGCAATCTATCTCTCTCCCTCTGTATCCAACTCTTTCGGATTTTTCCCAGAATGAGTGACAGCGGTGTCAACCGTACAACCCGATTTTATCAGATATATTTTTCCCTTGGTAACGGGATAAATAGTATCCTATATCTTTCTCCTGGTTTTCAGCTACATTCCTACCAATTTTCAGCCAAATCGGTTTAGCCGTTCTTGGGTTATAAAAAGTGTAACTAACACGTCTTTCTTTTATTAATATAGATAAAGTATTTATAGTGTAGATAATTATATAATATATGGAACTAGCGGACCCGACAAACGTTGTCCTGCATGATATTTCAAGCGATAAATAACCTAGATACCAACTGCAGCGCCATTGTTGTCGGGCTAATTAGTGAATCTAAACCATCCAGGGCGCAGCCCAAACGCATACAAAAAAAAACATCCAAATCAGTCCAGCCGTTTAGGAGTTCAGTGACATACACCCGTATAGTAGAATTATAAATATATAAAGATAGGTGATCCAGGAGATTTTCAATAACCTCTAAACAAGTATAAATTTAAACAAAGCTTTGCTATGGATAAAAAAGTTGTTTAAATGACTGTGGGCTTCAAATGCGCTAAAGTATCTGAAGAAATAAAAGAACCCACTTTTAAAAGAAATTCTTCGAAAACCGCAATTAAAATTCTTTAAATCATTTCCCTTCGTCAAGAGTAATCAAATCGTGTACAATTGCCGAGTTTCAACTGAGCCACAGTATACCGCAGTGAATAAACTTACTTATTATTATAGCCATAGAGCACATAAATACTCTAGAAAATGGGACACTTTACAGCGAGATGTATGACATTTTGAGCGTGTTGGGTGGCCAATGAGTAACCAACGCGGAAGACGCTATTGCTTGGCATACAGCTTCGATTGTCTTTTGTCCGATTCAGCCGTTTGTATGAAGTGTCCACCCTGTGACAATACAGTTAACTATATTCTTATCGCTGTACAGGATCCAATATTGAAACTGGCACAAATGGACTCTGTACAAAACACTCCTGAAACTGCAGGAGTTCTGTTACTGACAAATGAAATATAACAAAACTCTTTAATTCGTCCAAGTTTTGTTTCAGTCGGCTTCCGCGCCATCGGTTTCACCCTATTAGTGTTAATTAAATCTTCAGATTTGTATTCAAAGGGCTTTCGAGCCGAAACTTAGAAACGTTTTAATTCGACCCGTATTGTAATCCCATCTTAATTTTAATTAGAATTAGTAAGGCACAATTATAGAGGGAGTCGTGAAGCGAGCCCCTGGTCTAATAGGAGGCGGATATTATGATGACTAAGCAATTACTTTTATGATAGATTAGGTGCGCCCCGCGGTTTCACCTCCGTTGATTATGAATTATCCCTCAGTAGCCGTAGATTTTGCAAGGAAAATTTTAAAAAATATCCTAGACCCGATAAATACATTTTAATTGGTCACACAAATCATTTACCCTCCATGGGAATCGAACCCGCATCCGTACGGTTCGTATTCGGCTCTTCACCAACATACGCCACGGAGACCGTAAATGAAAAAGGGCTTTGGATTTACTTTTCATATCGACAACCCTGTGTTTATAAACAAACATTTTCTTATTACTAAAAATATTGAATCCTGGAATAGATACACATTTTGAACTATGCCCGCTCGTGTATGTTACATAGAAATTAAAATCCGCAATTTAGAAACCATTGGAAAAACCTCGTTATATTTTAAACCGATAAATTCAAAGTAAAAATGTTATCAAGAAAAAAAGCAGAGGTCCTCAATATTTTATACGAGTTCGGTACCCCAATTTCTTTCGACGTCACTCAGCCCCCCGATATCTCGTGAATATAAAATTATCACCACCCCCACCCCGTGTCTTACTCAGCGGGTTTAACTTCATTTTAATAAAAAAATCGACAGACAGAAAAAAATCGGACTTGCCAATGTCTCTTGACTGCTGAGGCTGATTTTTTTCAATCGTTGGGAATCTTGCGCGTTTATTGAATTTATGTTCTGTGGAATAGCAAAGATAACGGAATCAAATAAACGCAAATCGTTGGTGTTTTTCGGTTATTTTGCCGCGGATTTTTGCAGTCGGGTCTTATTTATCTTTGTTATTTCAAATTAAGTGGACGTACCTAGAGCTAATTATTCCACAGGAGATAACGAAGTGATGTTTTACGAGTATAATATTACCTATACTCTTTTAATATAATATACCACAAGATAGAATGGTAATGGAACCAATAAGTAAGTACATAATATGTGTTTTTGTATGAGCGTGTGTGAGAGTATGTCATGTTACCTTATCTCCTCGAAAATGACATTTCCTCTACCAACAAATTTAATTTTCCCAAAACTGTGAATCTCGTCTGAAGAACTAACCAGACACTTACAGAAATAGCCTAACTTGCTCAAACTTTTAGTTTTAACGTTTGGCGTTAATCCAAAAAATTAATTGCAGCTTGCAGCGCTTAACTACACTGCTCTCAAGCGCTGAAGCGCCGCTCAAGCGACGTTCGTTAAGTGTAATTAGTGCAATCAGTGCGAATCACGTTTTAGTCAAGTGCTCGCTGTTGTGTTGAGTGTATTTAGCCCTTACTACGTGTGTTTATTGCGAGTATGTTAAATCTAATTCGAGTTATTTTTTTACGTCGGACAAATTACTACAAAATATTAATTATTACACTACGTGATTGGTAATCTTATTTGGTACAGGTGCTAAATATAATATATTATGTAAAATAATTTACCATCAAAATTTTCTTACTGATACCTACTATAAAGTCGTTAAAAGTCTACATCTCGTTACATAATAGACATAGTACTTACTTTGTATTGTCACAATCAAAGTTTCCTACTGCGTTTACTATTTACTCAAAATATTATTATTTACGCCATAATATTCTATAAACCTGGATAACAAAAGTAGGCCCCTTTTGTTTTTTTTCTTATTCGTTTTAGGCTACAATTTGACCCCTATCTCCAAAATAGTATGGTCTGAGATACAATCACCTACCTACCTGTTATTGTTTTTGTAAATTTAACCGATTTTATTGTCGTTCATGTCGCATATGAGTTTCAGTAGTAGGGGATCCCCAACCAACACATTCCGTGTTCGAGTGGCTGTTATGCGCTTTTTAACGGAGTGTGACACAATTTTTGTATTTTGATGGGGACACTCAACGCTTTAGTCACCTTTTTTTCTGGTTAGGTAAATAGAATACAGTTTTTCGGCGGGAGAGATATACGCTCACCCCATTTTCTTAGAGAGATTTATTTTCTTGTTTCATCTATTAGCGTGACATGAAAATAAAAACTAGGTTCAATAGCCTCAATTTTTAACAGATTTCAAAAAGGAGGACGTATTCAATTCAACTGTAATTTTCCTAAAGTTATACATACATACCTATTACGAGTATATTTTTAATTCATAGGACCTTAATAGCCTATCTTTTGACAGTATTCGAGATTATTTACATAAATCGTCGTAGTTAAAGTGAGCTAAAAGGACCTTTCGAGATTTGACCCCAAAACAACACTTTCTGACAAAACATAAAAAAAGAAAGTCTCATTTCATATCCGACATTAAACCTCACAAGTATTTAAATATTCCTATGAATGTTATCAACAGTTCACGATATAATTTGAAATCTCGCCTCTTTCCCAAGTCGGACGCGTGCAACCGTTAAATGAATGAACTTTTATAACTTAGAGTCCCTCCGAGTCGACCTTAATACCGACTTTGAAGCTCCCCGGCTATGATGAACAGCACCTTTACTTTTAATGACTTTTTGCTAATGTTCAGGACCTCGCTTTTCGTAAAAAGTTAGAAAAAGAGCTTTCGATTTTGAAGGAAGTTCGTGCGCTTTACATGTTATATTAAACGCGAAAGTTATCTAATAAGCGAAGATTTTTTTTTGTGGTGAATTTGGTAAGCTATTTACGGTTTGGGTGCGACTTCTTTTTGCACGCGGCTCCACCCGCATCAGCAAAAACCAATCACTCACCACATGCTTTTTGGTTACTTGTTTAGTTTCAAATGCTACGGCCACCACGTCTATCTCCGTCTAGTAGTCTTTGAGTTTTGATCTAATATTGTCAAAACTCTTCTTAAAACTTTTCATCTTTGTAAAGTTTCTATATATTTTAACAAACCATCATTTTGTCAAATAAAACATAATAAAAGTTTAATAGACATTAAAAAATATACCTACTATTAAACATCATCGTAATCATCACTTTGTCAAATAGAACATAAATTTAAGGAACATGTAAAATAAACTCGTATTTACTAAACCTGAAACATATTTTAAGTACTATACCTACCGCAAGAGGGCGTCACTCGTCCTTTTGTCGTCATTTGCATACGCGCCGTCCCGAGCGACGGTCGCATCGGTGGCACTCGTCCGGACAAAGAGATTTTCATATTTAATTTTCTGTTCAGTATAATTGCCTAC
Organism: Hylaea fasciaria; assembly: GCA_905147375.1. NCBI lineage: Eukaryota > Metazoa > Arthropoda > Insecta > Lepidoptera > Geometridae > Hylaea > Hylaea fasciaria. The sequence goes on along the minus strand of LR990211.1, from coordinate 6,238,363 downwards.
ATATTTTCTCTCATAACACACGGTTTGCACAACATTTGCATATCAAGATCTCACTACTAAAATATTTTTAATTGGTACTGGGTTTTCATAAACAGATGGTTTTTGCGTCATAAACAAACATTCTCCAACACAATGAGTGTTGATGCATATTTTACGAATTACCAAACAGCGTCTTGGATCTCTGACGCTTCTTAGTCATGTCCAAGATATTAAAGGTGATGCTTATAATCGCTTATTCAGCCCTTTTACTTCAATACTTAACCACCACGCTTACCACAAGGAAAAGCTCCATCGAACTCGAATACGTCGTGCGACAATCAGAGTCCGTGAAAAGAATACTCAAGGAAATCAAGAGAGATGGAGCCAACGCGACACTGAGAAAACTAGAGTTGAATTTCAAAAAACCGGAGCGATTCCCGACCGATTTGAAGTACATACTCAAATGGACCCAAGCCTTTTCGCACTACACCTCTTCGATCTTCCCTAACGGCCAATCCATATTTATTGGAAACAAATGCGAGTTTAACAACTGTTTCATGACCAACGATAAGAGGCTGCTCGTGGATCTAAGATACTATGACGCTATCATATTTGACGTGGAGAACAATTGGGATTACCAACCGATAGTTAGAGCACCACATCAAAGTTTTGTATTCACTGCTTCAGAATCTGCTAGCAATTACCCCATCTGCCCTGATTCCTACGACTCTTACTACAATTTAACTTGGACCTACAGACTAGACTCCGACTTTCGCTGGTCTTTTATTACCATATTGGACAAATTTGGCAAATTCGTTGGGCCCCATATCAACATGACCTGGGTCGAACCCATGAAACCGACCGCAGATAATGTCATCCGCAGGTTGGTCCACAAGAAAAAGGCAGCCGCGTGGTTCGTTTCGAATTGCAAATCAAGGAGTCAAAGAGAAAAATTAGCAGCTGAACTAAGTGACGCCCTTGCTAAATACGACCTGAAAATTGACATCTACGGTTGGTGTGGTCGGCTAACCTGTTCCAGAGATCGTATGGAAGATTGCTTGGACCTACTGGAGCAAGACTATTATTTTTATTTGGCGTTTGAAAATTCTTTCAGTGAAGATTATGTGACGGAGAAATTGCTGTACCCCCTTGGCCATTTCGCGGTGCCGATTGTATATGGTGGAGCAAACTATTCAAGGTGGTATAAATGATTTGAAATCGGTTAATTTTGTCGCCGGCATAGTTTCTGTGTACCTTTATTTTAATTTCAGATTCTTGCCGCCTGGATCTTACATAAATGCTGGAAAGTTGAAACCTACAGAAATAGCATTAGAAATGTATGAAGCCATCAAAAACCCTTTAGTTTATCGTAATTACTTTAGGTAAGTCAACAACAATGTAGAACATGATCAGAATATGCGTTTAGACTGATTATTTAATTTTTCCCTTAAAATTTAAATCGTCGAGTCGCAGTTTTTCATGTAGTTAGTAGTCTCATGGAACAATATTACGAGTTTAAGAAGTAAAAACTAGTTGCAGTTAAGTTAACGTCATTATCCAGTCACGTGATGAAACTTCACGAGGCAGTCACAAGAGAACACTATATAAAAGGCGCGTGTATCATTTGCAAACCAATCGTGCAGTTTCCAACAATGTCAAAATCAAACACACGCGTGTTTGAGAAAACCGGCCAAAACCAACTCCACATAATCGGTTCTGCCAAAACTCCCAATAATCTCACTTCTCTAGATGGCACAACCACTATGTATACAAGGAATCGCCGCCTGTAGCTGATGTGTGCACGCTGTGCAAGATGCTGAACGATCCAGGACGAAGCCACGCCGTGATGAAGAACTTTAGGCAGTGGTGGAACTCTGACTACGAGAAGCTATGCGCGGATGACCTGAAGCCGCGGAAATTTGAGGATATACGTCCGTGACGCGCATATCGTCAGACGCACGACATGTGTTGTACCAGGAAAATAAAACGATATACATAAACTATTATATTAATTTGGTAAATTGTCACGACTGCTGTTTTTCGGTTACTGATAGATCCTGCTTGAGTGCGTTTCATGTGATTTCATTAGATTTAAAATTGTAAACACTGTTATGTAGCTGTACAATACATGCTAAACTTGACATGTTTAATTCAAATAATAAAATACTTTCCTCGATGTGCTTCAACCTTAAAAGAGAGCTTCAGTCCAATCCTCTTACAGTCTGAAATGGAACCTCATTATTTAAAGCCTCGAATTTTCAAGATAATTCTAATTAGAAAGAACTCATTTCCACCGTTTCTCCCAAAATATAATTAAATTTTTGCTGATGCCAATAGAGACTCAAGACATTTTTTATACATTTTGATGACCCAAAGAATTTTTATGATGCCTAGGCCCTTATTCTCGAGTGATAGAATATGACCGAAATCGACAATGTCGAAATAAAATAGTAGAATATGGTATAAATTTGCTTCTAATAACTGAGCTCGGTAGTTACTTACGAGTATACTTTCTGACCAATGATATGATTATGTGAATTATTAACTTGACGTTGCCGAATTTGTCATCGTGTCTATAACGGAAGTCCTGAATTTTTAGAAAACACCATGGAAGTTTTTCATGTACTAATACTATACTAGTGGGATTACCTGCATCGTTGGCACAGTCACAACCTTTGAGCTTCTGAAAAATGCGACTATGTTATGGTGTCTACGCGCGTACATTTTTCATTTTGCCGGTAGCTCAATATACGCGACATTGTTGAAACAGCTCGGCTGTATTCTCGCAACATTACAGAGTAACGAGAGAAACATTCAGGTAAACAAAGTTGTGAAACTTCATCAAACTACTGAACTTAATTTCAAGTTTCACATTTGAGTGTGCTTAAATTTAAATTTAAATAAGCAAGTCCAGCGTCATACATCATTAGTCGGCAAAGTTGGCGAAACACATACGTCTCTGCTCTGGAACAAAGTTTAACTTTGAATAACTTGAAAACGAATGCACGCGAATGAATTTGCTTGGCACGCCAGCGTGGTGTGGATACGTCGTATTTAAAACTTCCTTCCCTTCGCCACAGTTGTTTAAAACACCTTTTTTTCTTTTTATTTAACTGCATTATTACCACATTTTTTGTACTGACTTACCTCATTTGTGTATTGACTTTTGTTTTAATGAATTCGACACTAAAGTTCGATTGTAACCGTTAATTATTTGGGCATGTGGTAAAATATTTACCACACAGATTAAGGGATACTATAATTTACCCCGAACAAATTGGGCTAACAGCTAAGTTACCCCGCTCTATAATATAATAACGAAAGTGTCTATCATTATGATGTCGACAAGAGATCAAATAATTTAAGTTTCAAGAGTTAGAGTTGACCTCATATCCATAATATTCTTTCGACTGCACCCACCTCAGAGGCAGGGATCCCCAATCATAACTTAAGCACATTTCCGTTGCAACTCGCTAAAATAAATAAACTTTATCTAGAAGCAACTTTAAAAGTTTATCATAATATTTCCCGGAGTAATTTTACAGCAGTTGAATACTTTGTGATCTATATGAATAGGTTTAAAAAATATAATTAAGCTAGCTTTACAAGTTTTTTTTTTAAATAGGTTTGCATTTGACAAGTGGTAATTTTTGATATAACTTCACGTCAGTGAAAGCTTGTATCTATGTACGTTTGGATGTTTATTCTGGAAATGCACGCCATAATGAACCATTTGAACCTAACTAATTACTTACGAATCGAGATTTATATTATATATTTCACAAACTCAAACTAGGCTGTTTGTCGTACTTAGAAGGACTACACCGCCAGCCATTAACGAAACACTTTACCTTCACAACTTTATTGTATCAGAAGTTCATCGCCATAAATTCATTCTCATTCATGACTCACAACATTGTCGTTCATTAAAATTTGTAGTTCAAACTAAGGTTACCGCACTCGTAAAAAAGACAGGGGGGTTTTTGCAAGACCTCTCAAAATATTCCTAGTTCCTACCGACATTATACCGATTCACAGGCCTTTCGGTAAGAAACGTAACACAAACTGTTCTCGGGACCTCGGGAAGTAAGGAGCCACGAAACTAATTAACAAGTTGAACTCTCGCTCCGCGGATATTTCGTTAGCAGAATAGTTCTTTAGAACTTTGCTTCGTACAACACACGCACTTTATCGTGTTCTATGATATACTTGGCTATTATGTAAGGGTAGATTGTTAAATTGTTTGTTTGTGTGTTAAACTACTGGGTGCCTCCAGTGTTAGAGTTTTTATAGGCTACCCATTACCCAAAGATCTCCGACGTGGCCCAAAGACTGATATCAATCCATATCTTATATTATATCTTATATAATATTATATCCTACTAATATTATAAACGCGAAAGTTTGTGAATATGTATGTATGTTTGTTGCTCTTTCGCGTAAAACTGCTTCATGGATTTTGATTAAACTTCACAATAATATTAGCTTACATATCAGAATAACACATAGGCTACAATTCATAAAGATATATCTTATATTTTTCAAATGCGGATGAAACCGCGAGGCGCAGCTAGTTAAAATTATAAATGCGAAAGTGTCTTTGTTTGTTTGTTACATGTTCACAGCTATACGGCAGAACCGATCTCGATAAAATTTGGTAGGTATAGAGATAGATTGGATCTTGGAGACAGACATAAAATACTTTTTTTTCGCAATATAATATAGTCCGCGTGAACGAAGTCATGGGCAACACCTGATAATAAACGAACAAAGCACATGAACGATCACAATCTGCCAATTCTATCACACCATAATGTAATCAATGTAGACTTACACTATTGATTTGGGAATTCCTGTAATGATGGTTGTAATTTGAATGAAATAAATAAATAAATGATGTTATTGGTGAGTCACCAAGGAACGCCACGTGAGACGCGAATCGAACCTGCTACCTCATGCTTCGCCGTCGGCTCATCGTCCACATCCGCCACGGAGACAAATCAACATTTACACCGCACATAGATACAATACAATAATGTCATCTAAAAGCAGATCCTTTGTCATGAAGATCTAAGATGATTCGCCATTGTCCCAATTTAAATAACTGACGGCGTCGGTGGTAGTTTTTTGGCTATTTGGGTTCAAGCGTAGCGTTTGGAAAACCCCTAGCAGCGCCGGAACAAGGAAAGGGCGGAACCACTGAACTGATGAGTTGGCCGGGAGTCGCATCGACTTGTAATAAAATGCGATACGGTTCGATTTAGGAGTGCCTAGAGACCGAGAGGTAACCATTTATTAAGTTTTGAGAAGCAGAAAGAACAGTCACTGTAAAAACAAATAAGTATTATTTTTCCAAAAGAAAATACGCTGCACGCCTCACAATATTATGGTGCGTTTGTATCTGTGAATGAATTGTTCACCACTAATTAATATATTATTCATGATTTTCATTAATAATTTTCGTAATAAGCTAAATAAACCTTGTAAATAAAAACAGCGAAGACTCGCTTCTTGTAACAGCGAAAGCTCGCGTCTATAGCCACACATTTACCTCAATTTACTTACGTATAATACATTCATAATAGTAATTAAGGTTAGTTGCGAACTAATGCAGATGCAGAACTTAACTGAAGTGGTTTGTTCGTCGAAGGCCTTCATGCAAAGCGGACGAAGTGTCTCTACATATCTATTTACACCATAAGGTATAGCTCCCCACACGTTATGGTTTTCATAAATTAATTATCTTTGGACATTTATATACATGACTGTATGTTTTTATAGTAATCTATGTGAATTTGTTCTGGTGTACAAACTGGTAGGTAATTGAATATAGCTTAATATAATTATATTTAAAAAATAAATAAAATAGTATTTAGTAGAAAGGTATCTTATCGATTTTACGGAATAAAAACATTAAGCACCTAGGTACTTACTTTGTAGAATAAAATAGACAATACTTTATCGCACACCAGTTATAAAAACGCACAAGGTATTACAGAATGAATGTATATAAATCAAAAGTACAATGGGCGGCCTTATCGCTAAAAGCGATCTCTTCCAGTCAACCTTTGCAGGTGAGTAGAGAAGCATAGAGAACGAGACGATCGGCACTATACGATACATTACGATCGGCAATGGCAAGACATGATACGACTATACAAGAAACGTCTAGAATCAACACGACACGAAACGACATGTTTTACGATACAATACGATACGATACGACACAAAGTCACGACAAAGAACGACACGACATAGAACGACACGACAGAGAACGACACGACATAGAACGACACGACAGAGAACGACACGACATAGAACGACACGACAGAGAACGACACGACATAGAACGACACGACATAGAACGACACGACATAGAACGACACGACAGAGAACGACACGACATAGAACGACACGACATAGAACGACACGACAGAGAACGACACGACATAGAACGACACGACAGAGAACGACACGACACGACATTAATTGCGGATTCATAACGTTCTTCCGTAATTGTCTTTCTAGACCTAAGCCATCACTATTATAACTATGAGAGGCATTCTTTATTGTTATTTTTCATCTATGGGGGCAACATTAGCGGTTTCCCTAATCAACATTACGCTGCATTTATTTAACGTTAAAAATACAAATTCTGGCTAAAAAGCGGCAGACAGTAATGGTGGAGTTAGTACATTTTTTGTTTTCCTCGCACAAAGCGCATTCGGGCGTGTATCTATTCATCATTTAATTTACATTTGAGCGCGGCCGCAGCGCTCCAGCCGCTGTGCTGGCCGAGAACCCAGTATCTTCTGTATGTCCATTGCCCAAGTCCAATATTTGTAATGAAATGAAATTGTTCTAATCAAACTACAAATAGTATGAAAGGTGAACAAATTGAGACTGAATTGTGAATTGACTCATCTGTATTCTGCTTCCTTAATATCTGTATCCGGTACCTAGAAATGTCTGTAATAAGTTAATTTTAATTGTGTATTATTATTTTGTGCTATATTATTATTTATGTAACTACTATTAAGTATGGCTTGGCGTTGCTGTAAGCGCAACTATCATTTATTGAAAAAAAAATATAATTTCAGTATGAATTTAAATAATAGCCCGCTTAGAATCGCACGCCGATTTATAATACAGATTTACACCGATAAAGACGAAAGTCTGGCAATTTTCACTTCACAACTCGCTGATTGAGCGCAGAACGATGGTACCTACATCCGTAGTTACAAACACAATTCAAGCATAATTACCTACTGAGTTTGCGATATATACCGATCTACTCGTACCCATACTTCAAATACTTTTCTGATTACATTACTCACAGTACAACCCAACTATTGCGTATGAAATTTAATTGATTTAACACACAGGCCGACTTCATTTAAGTGCCTTTTAATAAAATGACGATAGAAATATTAAGCCAGGATATTCATTACAGTGGTGACAGTGGAGCATACTTGCCTTGAAGATGCGTATTCACTATTGTCTTTATAACTTTCAGAAACCCTTGAAATAGCATTTACAAATTTCTTATTTATTTGAAGTTGTTGTGAAAGTGATCAGATACCACGTTCCTGTTTACTTTAACCGGGACTTGTGAATCCTGTGTGTAGGTTTTTGTTGTAACGTTGGAAATCGATAGATGGTTATGTTTGAATCCATTTATTGTACTCTAGCTACGCCCTACAATGTTTGGGGATGGAATATAAATATGAATTTTAATGGTAGGGGGCTTACCCAAATACCCACTTTCCAACGTCTATCGTCTCCTTTCGAGGCGTTTTAACAGTATTCGTCGAGTACCGCGTTGTGGGTACCGTTTACAGACATATAATTTCACATAATAACACCCAGACCAGAAACAAAATATCTGTGGATCGCACAAATATTTGTTCCGGGCGGGAATCGAACCCGCGGCACCAAGCGCAGCAGTCCGTTCAGCCGCTACGCTAAACGTGTCGTCAAAATAAACAAACAAAATGTATTATACAATGATTTCCTTATTAGAACCGCATGTAATTATGTAACGGTCAGCGGGTTATGAATCTGCGCTCTCCAACGGAACACAATAAACGTACAAGTCTGATGTGTGACCAATCATTGTTGCAATATTATAGAGTTTTTTACTATACTGTACTAATAGCTGTTTGAAACGATTTACATACACACCACGGCAATTTACATACACACCAACTTAGCGTCATAATTATTTTCACGTTTGAATTAATATTGCTTCCTTGAAATCAATTACGAGTTGAGCGAAGAAACACTGGAATTATTGCGTTTTTAATCTTGTGTGCGAATCAACGTTGATTTCAGTAATGTCTCCACTGGTTTTGTGTGTTATTTTAATAATGGTGAGATATTTTCAATAGCTTGTAGACCAGTCTAAAAATGATTTTTAGTTTGTAAAATATTTTGCTTTATTTTCTGGAAACTACTCAATATTATTTTAATTAAGATACGATATTACGAGTATCGATAAAATGTATGGTAGTCTGAAAGGATGTTTATTTTGTATGTATGATTGTTTTGATGTGTGGTACTGGGCTCAACGGATTGTGATGCCATTTGGTAGGTAGTAGGTAGATGTATGAGGCACTTACTTATTGTAGCGGGAATCGCTGGTGATATTGCGGGGCACAGGAGAATAATGGAATTAAAAAAGAAAATGAGTCGATTCACACGGCGTGGCGAACCGGCCCTGGTGCAAATTGCTCCTCGCGGAACTGCAACGTCATATGTAAAGGTTCAACTGGTTTTACTAGATTTCCGTATATACTAGTGGAGGTAAAGCAGATGTCCACGACGGCCTTGATGAACACTTTCACCTGGAATATCGCATTATCCCCGGTAGATTAGCGGAGAAGCAACCAACATCTAAAAATGGGTAAGGAATTTTCTTCTTCTTCTTCTTCTTCTTCTTCTTCTTCTTCTTCTTCTTCTTCTTCTTCTTCTTCTTCTTCTTCTTCTTCTTCTTTTCTTCTTCTTCTTCTTCTTCCTCCTCTTCTTCTTCCTCTTCTTCTTCCCCTTCCTCTTCTTCTTCCTCTTCTTCTTCCTCTTCTTCTTCTTCTTCTTCTTCTAACAAAAAACTTACTTCGGAAATAACGCGACTTTTTTAAAAACGGTCACACCACTTACCACCTTGTATTATAATATCGCCACTTGTGACCATGTTAGATAGTGGTGTAATGCTAGCTATAAATTGAGACACATCAAGAGACATCCTATCTGCTATGAGACACAAAAAGAGACATCCTAGGTATCTGCTATGCGATACTGTACAAAACTCACTTGCGCGGCAGCGCTGAATCAACGCTGTAGTGGCGCTGCGGCGCGTCAGTGTCAGATTGGTATTCTCAAACTCAGTGAGATCTACGAAAGTGACGTCATCATCGAGTTCGCAGCTCTAGTGAAATCTCGAACCGGTCAGGTATCGGTAATTACCGGCTTTTTTTCTCTACGAAAATTTCGTTTGCTTTTACCCTTCAAAATGGTTCAATATACATTGGTTTTGTATAGGTAGTGGATTTGCTTGTACTTATATCAATATTAATGATGTATGTAATTTAAAACTAAGTATGGATGGGTTTAATGCTAAATGCTAATAAATGCAATCATAATTAATAATTACATTGCTCTTTACAATGATTGAAAGTGAAACTTAGATATTGGCAGAATTTTACATACTTTATTTTAAATTATACTGAAATTCTTACCTATTTATTTCCTCTATGGTTCTGCCACACATAAGTTATGGCAAATTGAATTTTAAATCTATTACCTATTTTAATTCGAATAAACCATTTCGTTTATTCGAATTAAAATTAAACCTTTATTTTGGATATAAAGAGCCAAAATAAAACAAACGGTAATTACCGATTAACGGTTTGAGAACTTCACTACAGAGTACAGTGCTGCGAAAACGGTGGTGACGTAATTTTCGTAGACCTTGTAAGTGAAGTGAGTGCGGTCACGCGGCGAACTCACTGGGTGAGTTGTTGTTTTACAGAATCGCTCTGCTGTCATGTCGATCTATGTGTATAAAAAACAACTTAATTTACATAATACTATTATTTTACTATAATTTACTATTATTTTCAGTGCTCTTTCACCAGAAGATAAACAAAATAATGGTGCGCTTCTAAAAGTAGCGAATACGCGCTACTGATAAAAACATAGCATAACATCACTACTTGAATATCTAATGGAATAAACCTTCAAAAAAATTAAATGTTTCTTATTTACCTAACAATAGTTTTAGTATGGTCATAGAATGGTGTTGTAATTGACAGAAATTGAACGCAATTGCGGTAAAAACGAAATCAATTTATCGGTAATAATAATTTACATTTCACAATGTCACGGATTTTTGTACCGTGAATTTTAAAATGCTTTTTATAAAACATTCATACCTCTTATCACTTATTACTTCACGGCATTGGACTAGAGCTCCTGACTGAAAATCAAGCACTGAAATGGCCCGTTTATTTTTATTCCTGTTTGTTGCTATGGTACGTTCATTTTGTTAGAATATTACTTAGAATTATTAAAGTCATTGTTGCGGGGTTTGAGTTTCTAGCCAGTAGTACGATTGCAAAACTTTTACTGATAATTTTTGATTATATTGGCATTATTGACTACTTTTCAGATAGTACAATATAACATGCCAGTCACTAAAGCATACTCCAGTGACACTGAAACTGCAAATGCTAAGGTAGCCAATCCTAGTGATTCTCTAGGGGAAAACTCAAATCCCTCAGATATGTTTCTTACACCCATGAAGAAAATGGCAGATGGTTGTAAGTACTTCATGTTTTTTTTATGTTACTGAGTAAAGAGACGAGTAGCTTTGTTGTATTTTTTTTGTATCTCCTTAAACTTTTCTTGTCCCACATTACGGCTAGCATACGAGCTAGCAAAGCGCTAAATAAAATGCAGCGGATGTACGTTCAGCCGTAATACAATCTGCCTAAGCGTTAACCCGCAGTATTGCAAAATTTTATAAGATGGCTAGTTGTTTTGTTAAACGGCGGATATTACTGTTTGTAACCACTATATATTAAAGGAAACCTTTTCTTTCAGTGAACAAAAATTTTCTTTCCTTCTTTGGACGAAAATAATGTTAACAACATAAAAGTCGTACAAAATATCGCATCAAGAAAGAAGAAAGAAGCTGAATCAGGATCTTGAATTCTTCATATTAGGCCTTCGGGAAACCATTATGAATCAAAATAAATTAAACCTTAAGGTACTGCGTGTTTGGATAACCATTTGGTACCATTGTTGTTAATTTTTACACACCCGTTTTGTTACGCGGGGCATAGTACGAAATGCCCCATTCAAGTAGTACATTAGCAACGTAACAGTTCGTATTGTGACCCGCCTTATTACCTACATATTTTACACAGTGACATTGACCAATAAATAAAATTAAATAACTATTACCACCAGTGATAAATTAAATAACTCTCCTTTCCAATAAATCTCGCCATGGAACATTCGTCACTATGCCGACGTGTTTACGCGTTTGGATATTAGCTAATGGATTCCCAGAGATAGATCAGGCATTGTCAGTTGAATTATTGTAATGGGCAATGCGTATATTCTAATAGGATATTGACGGTAAGCCATTTAATTAAGTCATTAAACTTATAATAAGAGGTATCGCTTCACTGATTAGCAAACCCTAAATCATAGCGGCTGAGACAGATAGATAATAGATAATAAACAGGCAGTAGACAGTCGGTGGTAGCCTAGTGGGCGAACGTCCGCTTTCGAAAACGGAGGTGGCGAGTTCAAATCGCAGTGCCGGCACGTACCAATATGTTTCTCGTTAAAAACATAATATGTACGTAATTATCACTCGCTTTTCAGTGAAGGAAAACATCGTGAGGAAACCAACATGCTGAGAATTATTTCGGAGGCATGTTATCCACCAACCCGGACTAGGTCCCCGTGGTGGATTATGGCCTCACGATAATGAGGGGAGTCCTTTGCCCAGCAGTGGGACAGTTACAGGCTGAATTATTATTATTAGACAGTCAACATTTCCAGAAATGTTATGGAATTGCATCTATTTCAGCCATCTACAATGTTTACAGACTACCTATTTAGGTATCCAATTATGGAAGACAAATGGATATAGAGAGAGATATAAACTAAATCTGCTGAGAAGACGTATTTTTGAATACCATTAAAGTGATGATGTCCCAAAAGACCTGGGACAGTAAAAACAGAATTCGGTTTCTGCGAGGCCTTATAAATAAACGTTTTGTTGTGCAAAGCAAACTGTCGCGCGCCGTGAATTCGCCTAGATAGTGGGCTGTCAAGCGCGCTACAGCTTTGAACGGCGGATACGAAGAGAAAAAACAGTGAAAACTGCGAAATAAAAAACTAGGTTTGATAGATAGTGGATGCGGGCATAGGTATCCGTCCGGTAGTGTCCGAAACGCTATTGCCAGTTTTGTCAGCGTGGACTGGTATAGCAGAGACAAATAATTGCGACAGGATCCTTATACCTATATTTACGAATATAAATGGTAATTGATTTGCCAATATTGGTATATTATTAGTAGTTTGTTTTACAAGGGGCAAAAACGACTCATTAATATTCGATGTCAAAATGGAAAATTGAAAAGTCGAATCTTCAGCCTGTTGTTAATAGCGAGTAAAAATTTAAAAAATAAAAAAAAACTATTTAACCTATATGCCTAACAACCTCGTTTAGCAACCTAAGCTGAGGTAATATGACACTTTTTGAGCATGAGATGTAAAAAATATATTTGTCTATATGAAACAATATTTATTAATATATGAAAATATATTTTACACGGAAATATGGAAAACATAAAAACCAAATAAATGCCAATCAGGGTTCGAGAATTTTAGACGTTTGCATTTATTCGAGAATGTTTTGAAGTTTAGTTAGGTATATGCTTATACTAGTAATAATATGCTAAAATTACAGAAACATGAAACATATTTTTGACGGTGCTAAATAAACACCTAATAGTCCCAAAAGTAAACGATTGAATTCCCAAACAATCTTGAAGTTTCGCTACGCCCCGCATAGAAGTTAGGAGCCGACTTCCTATCCTCGAAAACTTTCGGAATTTTTTAAACACTTTTATTTTTTAAATCGCTGTGGAAAGACTTAGTGCCATAGAGATTTCGCTTCGGCTTTAGTTTAGGTGTTGTAAGTCTGAAGCGGTTAAAGTTTTTAGGTGAATATGGAATTTGTTATTAGCATTCATGAGTAACATATTTATTGGTTTGTAACTATTTCAATAGCCACATTTAGATCCAAGATATATTCTATCATTTGTATCCCGTATGGCTCAGGTTTTTCAATCCACAGTTCACAGTACTTATACCTATATTTTTACCTATACTTACCCCGTTCTATGATAAATTATGTGACGATTTTTAGACCGTTTTGCAGAGCATGGATATTATTTTATAATGTAAACCAGTCGGTCAACTAACGATGAGAACTGATGTCTCATATTTATAGTCTGATTTTATCACTATATACTTACGATTTAAAATGGATAATTGTTTTAGTACTGAGCAAGCTTTTAGTAGTAATGAAGCTAAGTAGATATAGGTAACTATGGCAGAGAGTGAGACAATATATTAAAGTTATGTACCTATATAATACGAGGGCTAATTTTATGTGGTGGTTTACAGGTTCAACCACACCTAATGCCAATCATTTCACGTAATTATTCGTCTGTCTTTACATAACCGTAGCTCTACGTGCTTTCGCATTTGTGACTTTGGCCCGTACCGTACTTATTCAAGAATGACGCTCAGTTTTAATACCAACTTGAGACTAGATGTTTTGAATCGATTCCTGTTGACCACTTTAATCTACAATCGAACTAGATTCAAAAATACTGGAATTTTTAAGCGATAGTTTTAGCTTTTTCCAAGCGAATATTTGATGTTATCTGCTATACTTATTATGTTATCTGCCTGTAATTTTTGATCAAGTTCGCTGTGCGGCACCGTGTTGCGGTCGATATACTTATATTGACATTGGTGGGTACGCAAAACAATAAAGCTTGCTTGGATAGATAATTATGTATCTAAAAGACATCGCAAAGGTATCAAAAAATAGGGGTTGCTGTTCGAGCGTCGCCGAGCAGCGTTCCAAATCACCAGTGCGAAATGTTCAACCTAGGGTTTTGTCATGGTAATGGAGACCGCGACCTGATGCAAATTACTGAATAATCTACTTATTGAGATGCGACGAGACTGTTCTCGAGAACCCGACAGTTGTTTACCATCGATCGCTTTTACATCTGTACTTACTAGTCAACTTGCTTTAAAGAGATGACATTGTTTAGGTTTCTGTTAATTATCTATTTCTAACGTTACGATGTATATGTTTTTGCTTTTCATCCGCTCCGGTCTGCTGTAGGTGTAGCTGTACCGAATAATATCCATTTTTAGTGTGTGCGAAATATCAAATTGAAACCTTTACCCTTCCTTTACCATTGCTTGACGTGATCAGTCAACATAAACTGGATGACTGTTGCGGACGTTTGTGGAATTCTAAAGTTCTTTATCCACATTTGTTCTCAGATGGATACCTATGTGTAGAGAGCATTGTAAATGAAGCGCTGACCTCCCTTGGAAGTTAAAGCGCAGAGTAACTATTAGGTAGTTAAAGTTTATCTTATGTATCGACGCCGCTCCCTCCCTCGTCAGTCAAAGCTGTTAACGGCGCGTAGACCGCGAATGGAGGGTGAACTAACGCCGTTAACATAACCAAATCACGAGTTATGAAGTAGCCCATCGGTACCCTAATAAGTATGCCATATTAACGTGCGCGCCCTGACTTGGTGCCGGTTCCGATTGTGTTGATGCTTTCAATGATCTTTTTTTCTGTCCTCCATAGGGATCTACTCCCCGAATCAAAAGTGACACTTAGAACTATGAAAAAATATGTGACATCTCGTTTGATTGGAACCAAGAACCATAAAAGTCATAGTATTCCCTTAGTTTATGTAAAAGCCAGGGGCATTCTGATGATTTAATTTTGACAGCTGCTTTGAAAAACAATCGAAAATCGCGACATTTCTAATTTTTCAAGTCACTCAAGGAAGACTTGCTTTAGAGACTGTTGATAAAGGGCAAAAAGTTACTTGAATTCGCGGACCAAAAATTAATTAGGAATAGTAGTAGGTAATGGCGATGTGCTGCCATGCACGAAGTCGCGGGTAACAGCTACCTATAGCAATAATTCATATAGCCGAGTCCGAACAGGGCGAATAGCGAAACTTTACTCGTAAAATTAGGTATAACCTCACGAAGATCACTCAAAGTTGTAAGAGGAATTTATATTTTATGAGGAAAAATTGCGAGTTCGAGGTGGCTGCGGCATACCTAATATCAGACCCTTTAAAGTAAAGTATGTAGGGAGTGTTGCAATATTTACCTACTTTAGGCCGGCAAGTTTGCTGGCGATGTGGGTACCGGTATTCCGGTATTCCAGCCTTTTTTTACGCCGCGCGTTTGATTTGCGTTAGTGTAGAATTCCGTAATTAGAACAGTGATCGGTTTAGAAAACTACAACTCAGTTGTCATTTGTTCACGACATGATTGAAGAGTTAGAGAGAACAAACATTATAACTACTTTTGGAGATAAGTACAGTGTATCACTTAAAAAAGTGTTTTTTTTTATTAACTTAGCGAAAGTTTTTTGCACGCCACTGCACTGTTGACCCATTTTCCCAAACAAAACTCAAAAGCAGTATTAGGGCTGACACACATGAAAGCGGTGCGATACAGCGCTAAAATTAACGTTACGTAATAATGTAATTTGATACTCTTTCGGCAGGCGTCACCGATTTTGGCGGTGCGACGACGTCGTATCGAAGCGCACCATTCTATATGTGACGGCCCTAAAAACTCAAGCAAAACCAATTAATATCAAACACGAGTTCCTAATCCAGTTTAAACTGGTAAGGCTTAGGCGCGACCACACGGTCGGAGTTAAAGCCGCGGTCACACTCGCCGGACTAATCCGGACTCCAGAGGCGTAACTTATATTGGGAAATTTTAAAGGGTGATGGAGTGTTGGCGGTAATTAAAACGTATTTTGTTTGCCACTTTTGTATTTACAGGTTTTATGTATATCGTAATTATTTTCTTACTTGCCTTAATATGTTGTGGTGCTGCTAAATTATTATGAAACAAAAATTGTTTTAATGCTAAATGAGTGCTGTGGACAAGAATCTGTACATTTTGTAACTCAAAGTTAGTAGTAGTTCAAACCACTCGCCCCGCATCAATGTCTTTAATTTCATTAAGTTATGGCCAGATTCTCATCGCTCCGTGCCTTGGATGGCACGCTAGATGATATTCCCAGTTGCAATCGATTGACTTTCGTCGTTAAGACATGTCAGCTCTTGACAATCTCTAAATCCAGAGGCTGGCATTACCTCAATCGAAACATAAATAAAAAATTACACGGTTAAAAACAACATTCCATTTTCCTATTCCAAGCTGCAACTGTAACATAGCTAAAACACAAATCACCGCGTTAAAAATGTAAAGCCCCGTTCACACGTACCGGTTAATCCGGCATATTCCGAACTGCCGGATCCAAATCCGGAACACTAGTTATTCATAGCGTTGTCGCGTCATGGAGATGGTATTGTGGGTAACGACAGGTAGCATTATTTATTGCAGTGCCATTGTGTGGAACTGCAATGCTCGAAGACTGATTTGTTATCCTCTATGACATGTAGGGGTTATGAATAAAACATTACAACGGGTGATAGTGCGGCATATGCGGGCGGATTTGATAATGACCGTCTTATTTCTAGACGGGATAGGTTTATAATTGTTATCTGGCAGAACATAGGTTAAAGTATCTTATTGGTTCAATGAATTAGTATTTTTCTTTACCAGAAGAATGTGATAATAAAGTAGAAGTCCCAGTTATTCAGTATAACATTACAGATTGTGTTATTCATCACTAGATCGAGTGTTCGCGGACAGGGCGGGCGCGTCCCCGATCCATCTTCATCTAGGGTGGCCGCTCGTGCGCATTGTCTCACGTGATGTATGGTAGAGTATGTTCTATGACTTGGACACTGGACAGTGCTAGTATGCGAATTGTATTAGAAATCGAATTCACAAAGGGACGCTCAATTGGACTGTACAAAAGGCAAAATTTATTAATGGCTTCTAAACTTTTACATTCTTACCACAAAAGATTTAAACCAGAGTTGAACTGATGAGTCTAAATATTTTCTCCACAAATGGACGACTAACGCTCGCTTTTTCTTACTCAATCACAAATTCACAAGTAAAATAATTGGGAATGCCAGGATTGAGTAAGAAAACGCTAGTGATAGACGTCGATTTTGTCAAACGAAATTTTAGAAACCTCTGTTTAACTATGGTCTAATATTTTGTGGGAAGGCCGTAATTATTTACATGGCTGTGAGTTAGGCAAGCTTGTACTTTTGTTCAACTGATACAACTAGAAAGTTATTTGCAATAGCTTGCAATTCTCACACTTTAGAGTAGAAAATAATAAAGCGAGCGTACCTAAATTAAATCGAACATGGTTCGGATATGGAAGTGTCTCTGGCGTAAGGTGGTGCCTGCTGATGAGCGGACTACGAAGCTCGAGGTTGCAGATTCATGCAGTTAGGAATCAGGATATGTGATCATGCCCAGTCTAATGCGAACAGTCCCCAGATTGACTGATAGCCCCGTGTAATGGGGAGCTGAGTGATCACCCTCCAATCTGACAAGTTAGTACTCTTTCCCCTGATGGATGGTGCAAAACATGTCGATGCTACCCCGATGTGTTATCGATTGACTTTTACACACTCTGTTTCACTAGTGATTCGTGGAAGAGTGATTATTAGGATCTCGAATTATGTTAGCTTTTGTATTTAATTTCACTCGTTCATAAAGTTCATCATTAATTGAGGGAGGATACTTAGTACTTATTTTTATTATATATATATATATATAGTACTCAAACATTATTACTTTATTATGATTGAGCCAATTTTAACTACCTCTTTCATAGTAGGTATAGTATTGTTTTTGTTTCAGAATGTTCAAGTTAAGTTTTAGATAAGCTATCAGAGTCTTAGCTCACGAAATGTCGCACAAGTGTACAATATTTTGTGTTCAATCGTTTAATTAAACGGACCGTGTGACACTCAGAGGATCATAAGAAACAATCCGATTGAGTTTATTAATCACTAAAAAAGGATTCAATTTCGGACCAAAATAAGGTTTCAAATGAATTGCCAATCAAAAAGTAGTTTGAGCTTCAGCTGTCGAAACAAATGGGATGCATATTAAACACAACAAACACAGAGGGTTGTAATTGTCTCTCCAAAAGTAATTACTGTCAGACGCAGTATTAACCAAACTTTTGTGATACCTTGTCACTTTAATATCACATTTCGAACCGAACTCAGCTTACCTATATTCTCGTGATATCGATATAATCAAAACATGACACTTTATATTTGGACAGAGCGCGCTTGATTCCTATGTAGCGCCCAAATATGCAATATCGCTACGCCGCCCGCCCTACTCGGTATCCACGTTATTTCAGACTATATCTCGCGGATATAGAATAAAGTAGAATGTATTTGTAAAGCAAAGTTTTGAATGGAACTTTTTTATACATAGCTAGCGTATGACTATCTCACGTGGTAGTAAACAGGTCCGGTCTAATCACAAAAGATTAGACCAGAGGTTTCTAAAATTTCGTATGACGGAATCGACGTCTTTCACTCGCGTTTTCTTACTCAATCCTGACATACCTCTATATTTTACTTGTTTTGTTATTGAGTTAGAAAAAGCGAGGATTAGACGTCGATTTGTGGAGAAAATATTTGGAACCATCAGTTCAACTCCGGTTTAAATCTTTTATCGTAAGACCGTACATGCTTAGCCTAGAACGGGACCGCTACTGAAACCCTCTGGGTTTTTTAAACATAGCCCCACACTGTGATGCTTCTTGTATCGTTAACAGACATAATATATTATCATTTCACATAAACAAGTCACCAGTTTGGTGCAAGATTTTCTACCTGGTCAAAGTCAAAGTCAAATCATTTATTGTCAATAGACAATAAAATCGCACTTTTACAAGTCAAACACTTCAATCTAATAAACAAATTAATAAAACCATAAGAAAACCAACTATAATTAATTGATTATGGTTTGAGTTTGAAAAAGGATGTTTCCCTTTAAAGCACTGGTCCAGGATTGAATCTCGGACAGGAAAAGGAAACTCCGTTGACTCTACCAGTGCTTCGGAATACACCCTAGGTAACTAGCTAGGCGGGTACTATAGTGCCGTACGACAAAGTTGTAACGCGATCCGATATTTTCCTTCATCGGAAGCTCACGCTCGGCTAATGCGGTTAGTTGGTTTCGAATCGCGCTGTTCTCCTGCGGCAGTGATTCGAAGACGGGGCGGGGCTTCTTTTGTCTCATGTCTTCTTATGTCTCCTTATGCCTTCTTCAGTGCATAAGCACGTTCTACCCCAGTCCATGCTTCCGCTTCTGTATCTACGTTATTTGAAGCTACACAGTTATGAGCCGATATAATTTTCTCACATAGTTTTGCCGACAATATTGCCAACTATTTAGCTATTTAGCATCGCTTCGTTGGTAATTAATTAACGTTGCGTTACACGTAGAATGAATTGTGACTTTGGAATTACTGGTTTATTTATGTTGGCGAATAATGGCTTACTTATTACAAAGTATTTGTTGAAATAAAATTTATGTTTGCTCACGTATTACAATGTTATAATTGCATATCTTAAATAAGTAGACATAATTAAAAACGTATTCATAATAATAATTATGGGAGAAGTCACTGGCTCTGGAAACACAGTGTGAACTCTGTGCTGTGTTGGCCAAACGGACATAGAAACCAGGCCTACTCCCAAACAAAAAAATATCTGTGTTTTGAGTGTGTGTAAGAGGGTGTGTATGAGGGTGTGTGTGTGTGTGTGTGTATAGTCTTTTATTAAATTACACACAACAAGTATTTGGAAATAATTACTATTACGAGTATTATACCTACTCCGTGGTCCTAATTCGTTCAGAACATCAAACCGCAGCCTCTATTGTTACAACAGTCAAAGGACTGGGATGCTAACAAAACTTTTAATTACAAAGAGCATCGATCTACACACACTAACACATTCCCCCATTACAGACCAAAGAAACTTTGTGAAAGGCACAAAAGAAAGCAAACATGAAGCACTGGAGCCATGGACTAACGCTGATAGACAGGTCAGTAGAGCGCTATACGGAACTTTCCTGTGTTTTCACATAATAAATTATGCATAGTTAAGTTGTAAAAAATAGATTCACTGTTTGTGTTGTTATTGTTAACATGGTAATAAACATGCTGAGCCTACAATGAGATCGTTTCATTTGACAAACACTCTACAAAAGTAGGATAGTGATAACGAAAATCAATATGCATTAGGTGACTTAGATTGGGTTGAATGAGTGCCATAAAAATAAATGTTAAAAATTAATGAAAATTTAGATAAGGAAACGCCTGCACAAACTTTAATGTTTAAGTAAACGTATCTACTGCCTGTATTGCATCAGTCGGTGCATAACAAAGCAAAAAAGTGATACAAAAGTTTTGCTGTGGGGTGTCTAAAACTGTCTAGTCCATGGCAGCAACACTCAGTTTGGCGGTCAGTTAGCTAGTTAGTGAACCCGCGGTTCCCAAATAGGGGTCCGTGGCCCAACTAATACAAAGTTTGGTGTTCGCTATTTCGCTATTTATCTAATTTCGGTGGGTGATGACTTCGCTACCTATAGTATGGCAGAATTATGTGTCGATATGCTCTAGATTTATTATCCATCCATTATATTTAACAGGGTGTTAGGAACGTTGATGTAGGGAGAAGGGGGGGGGGGTGCTTGAAAGCAAAAACTATATTCCTAACCATTATCACAGAATATTTAGTATGTGGTAGGTATATCGAACCAATAATTATGTAAAATGCGAAAGTACCTATATGTGTAAGTATGGAAATTGTTAATTGTCATGTTGTTTTAAGGGGTGCGCATATTACGCCAACTGATGGCTTTATTCATATACGTAGCACCCGGCACTTTCCCCTCCGCCGAGGGTCATAAAAGACAATAAAAATGTGATTATAGATACATAATAATAATATATTGTTATGTGTATGTTATATGTTATCAATATCTAGATTACAACTTCTTCTTCAAACTTAAACTCTTAACTTTAATATCAAGTGTATATCCAAACCACGAACATACAGAAGAAGATACAAGTATAGATATCTTGATATAAGTATAGAGATAGACCGAACCTTTTTAACCAAAACAACCGACACTAGTCAGTTGTTGATCGATAGACTTAGCCCAACTCCGTGGAGGAGATTCGAAAAGTTCATTCATTTAGTCTCCCCTTGCACCCCACACCCCCTCGCTGACCGTACGGATTAAGCTTTTGAACAATAAAAAGGTTATTAGGATATTGAGGTATTTTCAGCGATATAAGCATGCGGAAATATTGAGGAAGTAATGTTCTACCATACAATTTCATTGCTTTATATCGAGAAACGGATTTTCATTTGAGATGCCGATTAGTATCGCAAACTCAAAACATGGGATTAGATAACAATATAGATGAACTCTATATGTAACTCTTTATTATTAGATTACATCATTACTACGTATACTGTTGCTACGTATTACAAATTACAATCGGTTGATAGAAATGGTTAGCTACAGAAGTTACATAATCGCCTATGATGATTATTGATTAGTTACAAAGTTAGAAATCGTAGCAAAAGCTACGCTCAAAGTTCGTAGCGGTCGTAGCAACAATGCTACGACGTAGAATCTAAATTAAAATTTTCAAAAAACATGATATCCCTCCTCACGTAAAGTGAGGGGAGGGCTTTGCCCAGCAGTGGGACAGTAGGTACAGGCTGAATTATTTATTTACATTTGTAGTCATATTAATTATTCAGTACCATATTTGTAGCCTTTAACCTAATGTTATAAATTGCAAAAGTTACCTTTTAAACAACAAATCTTTTAAATTAAGTAGTTAAGCAGGTAACCCTTATTTTTGTTGTTTATTTTTCAACACAATATTTTACTTTTAATGGAAACATTATGTTGTATCAACTTGCGAATCCCAGACAGATTCCCCCAAACGTACATTCTTCCGCATCAATTCAAAAAACACTTATCACAACCCTAAGTACCCCAAGTAGGGCTGCCATGATTATGTATCTTAAAAGCATGTCACCGCGGAACTATTTGTCATATGCTAAGTGATTTCCCTCGTAAGCCCGTTACATACGTCGGATTTGTTGAATCATTGCCATGTAACGTGTAGCTATGTGGTGGGTGCTTATGGTTATTCGCAAACATGAAAAATTGTCGGGGTGTCAGATGCTTGACGCGTCTGATTGCATGAGGAGTCAAATAGCAGTGTCACTGGATTTTTAATCTCCATGCTCGTACCAAGTTTTTGGAACGAAGTTCCTTATCGCGCGTTGTGAAAGTGGGCTAGACGGAAAAAAATCTCACGAAAAGTTGTAACGACACTTTTTGCTAAAGTAAGCTATTGTAAGCCGTGCGGCGTGCGCATGTTTCTCTGTCTGTTTCTCTCTCTCTTATAGAAAGCAAGCCAGATATTTTCATTTCTATTTCGCATTGAATTATTACTAAAATTGAGGCTACTGATTAAGTTTATATTACATTATATTTGTTAATAATAAAAAAAAATATTATGACTTAAAAAAAGAAAAAAACTATCCCTTCAGTAATTAATCGAAAGGAACTTCGTTCCATCCGGGTGTCCTTTGACACCTCGGTTTTTTATGTCTCTAACTACTACTCTTCTAACTACGATTCGAATAGCTGATTGAAGAATCTCAAATACCGTCGAAGCGTGTTCACTTTGTAACATTCAAAGATAACACAAAAGGAATAAACTTACAAGAAATAGTTATTCCAAAATTTATGAGCACCCACAAAAAACACTCCTCTAGCAATATGGTGACAAAAAGCTAACATCTCATATCGGCCGGGTAATGTATTCAGGGGGCCCATTCTGGATGCTGTCCTGCCATGTGTCATAGACAGTGGCCCTCAGGGGACCCCTGGAGACGGCAAAAACTGAATATTGCAGATATGTTCGCATTATTGTTGTGGGGGCCCGCTGTTGGAGACGACACGGGAGCTATTAGAATGACGTCAAATTATTTTTGGTTTATTTATTTTTATACGGTTTAAGCGGTGGTAGCCTAGTGGGCGAACTTCCGCCTTCGAAAACGGAGGTGGCGAGTTCAAATCCCAGTGCGGGCACGTACCAATGTGTTTCTTGTTAAACATAATATGTACGTAATTATCACTCGCTTTTCGGTGAAGGAAAACATCGTGAGGAAACCAACATGCCCGAGAATTATTTCGGAGGCATGTTATCCACCAACCCGGACTAGGCCCCCGTGGTGGATTATAGCCTAACCCTCCTCACGATAGTGAGGGGTGGCCTTTGCCCAGCAGTGGGACAGTTACAGGCTGAATTATTATTATTATTATATATTTTTATACTATTTAGAAATTGATATCTATCAAAGACAACGGGTCAGCCCAAGGTACAGTACGGTGGGGAAAACGGCACGACACATGTTAGAATTTCTATCAAAAGTTCGGCTTCTTGTCGAGTAAGTAAAACTTTTTTTATAAGATTCTAAGCTGTTTTAAGCTAAGCCGTAAAAAGAGCGTATAACCTATTCGATAGTATTTGAGAATAGCAATAACAAAGAAACCATAAAGACACCATAAAACTACACTTTAACGGTAGCAAATTTTAAGTCTCTTAGACCCATTCTATTATATTTTATCTTACCAAGTTCCTAGTTAAAGGAGCCTAGCAGGATCTACCAATGTGAACGTAATGCTACATTCATTTAAATGTAATAAATATTAAATAGATATTAGTCGTCACCTATGTATTGCATTATTATTATAAGTAGGTATAAATCACACGTCATGTGGTAGTGACACCCGGCCACCGCTACTATCCACGTACAGTAGTACCCAACTGATATGGCTTACCGATGTACCTACCTGCGCAGAAGATGAATTTTCAAAGCGCGGGAAATGCTATTGACCGCTATTGGTCGGCAGCCGCCGCCATCTTAGCGAGCTTAGAGTGAGATGGAACTAACAGCTGCAGTGTATTATGAACCTTATAATGGTGAGCTTAGGTTGATTGTAAGTTTTAAGCATTCTTTCGTTAATCTTCGGATGAAGACTCACGACGTGCCTTATAAGTTGGGTACTAGTATACTAGTACACCTAGTACACCGTCATGTCACTATAACAACTTATATCACAATGTTTGTTTGTTTGTCGTATGAGGTTGTTCTAGCCTCTACTATCAGAGTTTATTAAGCCACCTATATCTGAAATTGCTTTTACGACTGGTCAATCGACAACAAGCGGGGCTGATGGATGATAGCAAAACGGGAGTGATGGGAAAGCCGCACATAACCTACGAAAAGATTCGTTGAATTCGTATAACAATGGGCACAAGCAACAGTAACTTATACATAATGTATTAAGGGTGGGCTAGTTTCAATAAAAGGATTTTTTGCATGCTCTCCCTTGCTCAACGATATTGTAACGTCGTTCACGTCGTCTTTTGTACAAATCATATTTCGGATGTCATTCATGAGGCAGTATAGAGAATAATTGAGGCGAATAACTGTTTAAATGATGCCTATGGGAGTTGTAAATATCGCATAGACGAGTTGGGTTTAAATTTCGTTATTACATTATGATCTTCTCGGGTTTTATTCATTTTATTACGTAACATACAGGATGTTAGGTATATCACTGTAAACGTCTGCACTTCGGTTTGAAGTAGGCATTCAATCCTTGATGTTTCGGTAACATTAACGAATGACAAACAGAATTTATTATTATTTTTAAATACCTATATCGTAGATGCCGTTGTTGTGGTTGATTTTCTTGTCGATTCTTCTAGCATGGATGCATGTAAGATGTATTTTTTAAATTTCTATTAGTGTTGCATTTAAGAATGTAAACTGCTTACAGACTATCAATAAGATTTCTCCTATTGTCTTAGTAAATTCACTTTATGTAAGACAAAAAAAAACAACTTTTTGAGTACTCAATTGAGTAACATAATCTCTCTCAACTGGATCAAACTCAATCACCACGTCCGTATTCTGAGACGTCATTATTAGGGAACAAGTTCAGTGGAGCGCGCCCGATCTGGAATGCAAACCGCGAGCCAAAGAATCTCATTAGCAAGACGAGACCCGCCGTTGTCTAAGGTACGGGTGTATTCTGGGATGCTTCAAAATAAAAATACAAATTAAATCATTTGGTTTATATTGTAAGCACCTATTTTTGTTACCTCGTCGTGTGACGTATGCGCACGTGACGTCACATCGCATACCATAGCGCACCTTGCAACTACAGATCCGATTACCCACAATGGATTTACCTGCTTTTATTAGGAATATAAGATACTTCGGCTTCTAACTTCGGACCCAAAGGCAACTCTTTAGATTACTATATTAGCTTAGAACGAATTAGATACATCGTGTAACTTTTTCATGATTAAAGTTTTAATTTTAATTTAGCGTCTTTTACTTTCTGCATCCTCCGGCTGTAGCCTCCGTAACTCACTTTTACATGTCAAACTTAACAATGAGAATAAGCTAAATAAAAACAAAATACGAAAAATCGAATTAAGGAGTAATCAATAATTATGGTATGAGTTTGAAATGGCTTGCGTTTTAATAGACACAATCGTGATGCAATTATAGTATTCTTTGACCTGGCTCTTTCAAGGTAAACGATAAAGAAACGCAGAATCATCTCTAAGGACCGTATTAATAAATAAACCTAAATAGCGCTACCAAGTGCGCTATTAGCTGATCCACACTCAAAATGTAATCTACATCTTGAAATCGTTGCTATTTAATAAATGGATATTGAGATGTAGCACTGGCAGGGGCGGATCCAGCATTTCATTTTGGGGGGGGCTATTTTGACAAGGTTCGAAGGTTAAAATCACAAGGGAACAAAAAAAGAAGTTAATTAATTACCTTGTATGTTTACAAAATAATGTTTACTCGCCTAGTGCCGCTTTTAGCAAACCTATTTTAAACAATAATTTTGTCAACATCAACTCGGACATCCCTGTGGATGTGTAGTAGTGCAAGCCTGCACAGAGTGCACAGCCGCTCTTCCCCTGTCCGCGTACGTACGCAGTGCCGTCAATAGCCTTTTCTGCGCCCTGTGCGAGCTTCTATAACAGCGCCCTTGTTTTTTTTAGATATTATAGGTGCCTTAGCTAGATCATTGCTATGTATACTGTATAGGCCTACTCAGTGGCGTATATTGAGTCACTGTCGCCCGGAGCGGAGTTATAATTTGCCGCCCTTTTGTTAAAATTATAATGTTGGTGTTAGTGAGCAAAAACGTAACGAAATGAAAAAAATATTTATTTCGAAACACATTTTATCATTCCTCTCTAATTGTATGTACCTACTATCTGATTTAGTTTTATATTTAGGCTAAAATTAAAAGTGAACAACATACATCCAGCACACTAAACGCGAAAATTTTAAGGGGTATTTATCAGTGTGCTGAATGAAATACAATCCCAAAGATAGATGCGCGAGCGTAGCGAGCGCTGAAATTTTTTTGGGGTATTTAGCAGTGTGCTGAATGAAATACAATCCCAAAGATAGATGCGCGAGCGTAGCGAGCGCTGAAATGTTTTTGGGGCATTTATCAGTGTGCTCAACGAAATCCAAATCCAAATAGAAAAGCGCGAGCATAGCGAGCGCTGAAATTTTTTTGGGTTTTTATCAGTGTGCTGAATGAAAAACAATTCCAAGTATAAATGCGCGAGCGTAGCGAGCGCTGAAATTTTTTTGGGGTATTTATCAGTGTGCTGAACGAAATACAATTAAAATATAAATGCGCGAGCGCAGCGAGCGCTGAAAAATTTTTGGGGGCTTATCAGTGTGCTGAATGAAAAACAATTCCAAGTATAAATGCGCGAGCGTAGCAAGCGCTGAAATTGTTTTGGGGTATTTATCAGTGTGCTGAATGAAATACAAAACCAAATATAAATGCGCGAGCGCAGCGAGCGCTGAATTAATTTTTGGGGTATTTATCAGTGTGATAAGTTGTGACCTCTAGTGCTGCACTAGGGGCGCAGCGGGAACTTATCAGGAGCAAACCAAAAAAATAATAGTCCTGCCTAGTCTGGCCATTTAATTCTTGCGCCCCCCAGAGTCTACGCCCTGTGCCTGGGCACCGGCGGCACCGCCCTATTTACGGCACTGTACGTACGCAGCCATGTTTTTAAGCGGCGTAAAGTGGAAAAGGATATTTCGGAAGTGGCAACTCTCACTGGCAATGTAGCTAAAATAATTATGTATAGCGTTCTAATTGCAGGGCGGTATGGCAGGCCTATCGCCGCGGCCCGCGCGCGCCGCTACTGCCTGCTTGGACACCGTCACGTCATTATTATTATTACCTACTAACTTCATTCTTTATTTTAGTTTATAGTAAAGACATTCGGCATTTTCGACTTCACTTCATGAGTGAGTAGGTATGTATGCTGCGTAAAAAAAGTACACCTGAAGATGAGTCGAAAATATGATGTAATTCCTGGGTCTTCTGGGGGGGGCCATGGCCCCCATGGCCCCCCCCCCTGGATCCGCCACTGAGCACTGGCTACTAGATACTGTCTTGTATGTGTCAATTGTGTCATAATTGGATAGCACTTAACCGCTGAGTGTCATTTATTAATTTGCCAGAGATCATGCAAGTTTCTGTTCCTAATCTACAACTTAAAATGTATATATTAATTAGAACGAAAGAGCAAGTGCACACTGAAGATAGCTCTCAGAGCTAAGTTTGATTTATTAATCGGACCTAAGAAATCTTATGGGAAGTTAAAACGGTCTGTAAATGGTACCCACGATACAGCAAAAATCCTAGTGTATGGTTCGTTAAAGAAAAAGTCTTCGGCCCGTCGTGCTTTTCAGTTCCTATTTTGTACGGCTCACTTTTGAATATTCCATCGAAATCGTTCCAGAATACCTCCGCTCGTTCGGCACAGTGAAGACATTGCGTCTTTGCATTCGTGCCGGCTCGCTCATTGGAAAATCACCGGCGCCTACTGAATACTGAACAACCGGCAATACGCACGGAACGTATTACCGTATCTGCGTATTAAATCTTAGATACGGTAAAGCTCATATGGGACTATCGTATCGGATACGCTAGGCATTAGATTTTATCTATAGTTGCTGCAGTATGGGTAGTAAGTACGTTGAGTTTAGATATTGGTCAATAGCATTTGAGGTAAGGAGTCATCTACAATATTATTCTAAAAATTTTAACATTCGTTATTAGGCAAAAATAACCAGTGCATAAGTGAAAAAAAAATACTAACAGAGATATTATTAAATGCACTAGGACATGTCTGTATTGCAGGAAACCAAGTATTATTTATATAAAAAAAAGATTAATTATAATTTGAATTAGTCGTAAAGAGATATCTATCCAAATATCGTGGTTATGTGAACGGTACCTCTAGTGTGAGTTTTTACGAGCTCGACATAGTATACGCGATACGCGTCAACTAACGCTTTTGTATAATATGAAGATGTATACAGCGCCCCTACCGGCGCATTTGTGAACGAAAATGTATCAAACAAAGCGCTAAGTAGTTGACGCGTACTATGCCGAGCTCATAAAAACTCACACTAGGGGTACGATTACTATTTAACATTGTCCATTGTGGTAATCATTATATAACCCGTACGTCACGTAACCTGAAAACGGGGAAAACCTTCCTACCCTCTCCTTTACATTCATATGTCACAAATTCACAACAAAAAACGCGTTTCTGAAGCGCCATCAAAACGATTTTCGGGTAACATTAATCGAGGCTTTCAAAAAAAAACTCGGACGATTTTGTCCGGACCTGTCCGGTTTTGTCCGGAACCCATGTCAACCGGACAATGAGAGCGTGCGATGTGTTATCGTCGTCACGGAAAAACGTGCGGATCTCATTGTTGCAAATCAAATGTAATTTTTTGTCGTATTCAATTATGCGTTTCCTTTGAGCTGGCTTGTATTGTGGCAACCGTAAAGTTATGCACACATTTCATCGTACTACAGTGAATAGATCCATTCCTCGATATCTCACAAAGGGTCGTTTGTAAACGGAACGGAAAACAATAATGTCACTCACAGCATCAGCACGGCATTTAAGAACCAGTTGTTGACATTTAAATTCAGTCTTCGATGAAAATTATATCAAAAGGTCACATTTTGTGTAGTGTATGCAGTGCCAACAATAAAGCACTTCAAAACGTGGTAACTTTTTTCAAAATGGCACGAATTCCAAAACTATTTCGATTTGTTTCTCACACTCTCAGTCTAATTTTCATCATCTACTTCCTCAATCAGAAGACGTTAAATCCAATTGTACAGAAGAACATAATCAGGTACCTACCTGACATAAAGTACTTGCTGATTTGGAGCAGGCTTCACGGCATACAAGGGGATGGTCAAAAGCATTTTTTGGACAAAAACTGTCATGTATACAACTGCTACTTTACGACTAATAAGAGCTTATTCGGTGATCTACGCTACTTTGACGGCATTATCTTCAATCTTCAAGACGTCAGCGAAGGTAACCAGAAGCTGCCAAGAGTGAGAAATCGATATCAGAAGTATATTTTTGCTGCGAACGACTCAGCCGATAATTACCCGGTTTGTGATGCCGTTTATGATGACTTTTTCAACTGGACATGGACTTACAAGTATGTATCAAATGAGAATGTATTATATTGTGTCAATGGTGCAATATATCACATTTCTCTCGAATACTTATAGACTCACAGACCCATGGGCTATTGAGTGATAGTGATAACTTCATGCCTTTGTGGTGATAGCTTTACCATCCATGGTCCAGCAGCGATGCAGCATGGTCCTTTACCCAAGAACCCCTGATGATCCTCACTTCAAAATTTGTCTTTCAGAAGTGACTCCACAGTCCCTTATCGATTCATCACCATCTTCAATTTGGAGAACCAAGATCTTGGCAATGGATTCCACTGGACAGAGATGACGCCATTATCCGGACAAACGAAACATGAACTTGGATCTAAATCCAAAGCTGCCGCTATATTCCTAGACAAGTGTAAGAGTCGGAGCAAAAGGGAAGATTTCTTGAAGGATCTTCAAAGACACCTCCTTAAGTATAACATGACCATAGACGTTTTTGGAAAATGTGGACCGATGGAATGTCGAAGAAAGACTATGAAGCCTTGCTTCTGGAAACTGAAAAAGTACTACTGGTTCTATCTAGCCTTTGAAAACTCGTTTGCCACTGATTATGTAACGAAAACTGTGATTTATGCTTATAAGAATAACGTAGTGCCGATTGTGTACGGAAAAGCTGATTATAACAGGTAAAAAACTCTAATCAAAAATATAATACAAGATAATTAAATTTCACTCTTCTGAACTTGAAATCAATAAACTAAACTGTTCCTGGTTATCCATAAGGATCGCGAAGACGAATTGTTTAATACTGTTCATGAGGGTGAAACCATTTGTATCTTGGACCTTGAGGACCCGTTTCATTTGGTTTTCAACAGGTATCTCCCGCCTGACTCATACCTGGATGGCCTAGAGTTGGGCGCAGAAAAGCTTGCCCTGACCATGTACCAGGTAGTTTTCGACCCGCACCGATACCTCCAGTATTTCAAGTGGAAGAACTACTATACTGTCCAAGACTCACAGGTTTGGTTTCATAAAAGCTTTTTTACACTTACAAACAATCAAAATATTGTAATATCAACGAAAACTATTGAAAGGAAATCCGCATGTCTGAGTTCCCTTTTAGAAGTATGTGGTCCACCAATCCAGGCCCCAGCGGTGGATAACATTATTATTTTTACGAAACTGATGTGAGAACCGTACCCAGCAGTGGGTGGATATGGCTTATAACGAAATTGATACTTGATATATGATGATTGATATAATAATAATATATATTTATATATAATAAAATATAATAATATATATTTTGATATTAGTTTGTGTGCGAATTAGACCCGTTTAAATTCTAATTGACATGTAGATATTCAGTTCGCGAATGTTTAAGAACTTCTGATGCTTTATTATCTTCCAGGTCCTGGATGCTTGTTCTCTGTGCATGGCCTTGAACAATCCAAGCTGGCTGACACACCAGGTCACCTACTCCAAGTTTCGGAAGTGGTGGAACGAAGATTACGAGCGCAGATGTGAGGAGCCATCACTCGAAAACATGGAGACGCCTTCACTACTTCCATTTTGATTGGCAAATCAATGTCTCTATGTATTTCTTTAGTGCAAATAACACTCCCTATTATAAATGTTAGTGATGCTAAAAATTAACGAGATTTAGCTGGTTATTTATACTCGTGGCTTCATCGTATTGGTAGCAGGTTAGCAAAACGTAGTTACTGCACATA
Organism: Hylaea fasciaria; assembly: GCA_905147375.1. Classification (NCBI taxonomy): domain Eukaryota; kingdom Metazoa; phylum Arthropoda; class Insecta; order Lepidoptera; family Geometridae; genus Hylaea; species Hylaea fasciaria. Next base: position 6,206,759 of record LR990211.1, on the reverse strand, counting down.
ATATATTATAGTAAAGTATACTAATACTTTAAGTACACAAGCAAACCGTGCGATGTGCAAAACACATTTTCACAAGTGTAGGTACCTACAACGAGTAAACAGGCGAAATGAGGATTTAAAGTTAAATTAACAGCGGACCAAAGGCTTGGTACACAAGGCATTACTCGGCAAGAATATATTCTTCTCTCTTCTCTGCCTTTTATATTTGATTTTTTTTCCTCTCCTTTGCTCTTTCTTTTGTTTTGTCGTTGTCATACACATATTCATAAATCAACGCATTACCTGTAGCATTACACTTGCATTAATCTTAACTACGATATTTTTTCATACTTCATCTTGTTTTATCTCGTAAGTTTGCCTTGTAAAAGTGCCGTATTTGACTACAATAATGTAATGAGAATATGGACAACAAATACCTTCTGCACCGCCCCAACCTGCCGGCAACACCCGTTGAATATCGCGTTTTATCATAAGTTTTAATCTGTTGAAATAATTTAAACTTTTAATCCTTGTTTGGCGAGCGGGTGCGATTTGTTCGAGAACGATTACAGGTCCGTATTTCGCACACGATCGAAATATCCTGAAAAGTTCACACTATATTATGATTGGAGGACGCGTTAGGTGTAAGATATACTTTGTTGGCATATTCATGAAATCCCCTGCGAAGGTGATTGAGACCAAATATCCAGAAATCCCCTTCGCAGGAAATAGTAGCAGGTGATTTCTGAAATAAGACATTTTAAACAGTAGGTATAAAAGATGTGAATGTAAATCAAAGATTCGTTGAACCGAAAAGCTGACTCTCAAATAGATTTAGGGACCTTCTGAAAATATTTTTTACTGACCAATTTTAATGAAATTTATATGCGAATACCCTAAAATTCTTTTTAGCGTAACAAAATACAATAATAAATTAAAAACAGCACGTGTATGTATAATACGGCAATCTGGCTATTTGTCCAAAACTCTGGTTGACCCATAGTTGTTAAGAGACTATAATAATATAATATACCTACTGAGGCTACGATTAAACGCCGTAAACCTAATTAAAGTATATATATAATGTGGTACTTACCTACCTACGCATCCAATTAGTATTTTTAAGCTTATAAATGCAACTCAGCAACTGTTACTCATTCTTACCCACAAAGAGTAGGTAGGTAGCTATTTCATTTACCACTAGTGCACTGTTGGTAAGCCTCAAAGAGTAACTTACTATACAATTTCTTAGCGTTTCACGGCGGGAGCTTTCATTAAAAATAAAAGGGATTCCCGCAAACAGCTTAGTATTGGCGGCTTTACTTAAGCTGCAACTTGCTCTGACTTATAGACTTACCTCACTTATACTGAGTCTATCGGCGGCTGCAGAAATACGAGTTACTTATTTATAACTTAGCTTTTCAAACTTTTAGTTTTCCTAGACTGAAACTTGGAACTGAATATAGGTATACCAATGGGTGCCTAGCTTAACTGCCTTTTAGCTTAACCATTTTACCACTTTGGAAGTGTCTATCGGGCAAATTATTCAGTTATTAAAAAAAATATGTTGGAAACCTCAATATAATTTTTGAAGACTATCTTTTATGCCTTTGGCTACGGAACCCTAAAAAGGGCTCATAAAAGTAGGGTTGAGAAAATTGTGTGTAGGTCACGAGACACAAGGTACCATGAGGAACACATGCTAAAGAATTATTTCGGACGAACGTGGTCCACTGATCCTATGCGGAAAATTATGCCCTATTTCCTTCCTGCTCACGAAAGTGAGGCGTGGTGGTGAGACTCGTAAGTTCTTAGCAGGGATGATGATTTTAGTTGGTAACATAATTAATTATACTAAGTAATATGTCTATAGTACTTGGGTATTGTTATTTTTTTTTAGTTCCACAATATAATTTTTCCTGTATTGTGGGTAGTACCGTTTACAGACATGACATTTAATTTCATATACCTATGCATAAGATACTGACCAGATACAAATATTTGTAGGTCCCACGAATATTTTTTCCGGGCGGGAATCGAACCCAAATACAGAGGAAGTATATAGGTACTGTGTATGTATTATGTTTTTTTTTGGTTTGGTGTATAGGTACAATAAGGCGAGCCTCGTACATTACGCCGTTATGTCGAGTGGTTCTAAAAAAACTAACAACGTTTCACTTTCATTCTAATCAAGAAAAATCCACCTAGGTAAGTAGATCGCTAAACCTAGGCTCCCCCACGGCGGCCGCGACAGGCGGAATGATGGTACGAAACCTACCTAGGAATTTTACCTACCTTCTTACTAGTAAAATTAGTAGGTAAGTAAGAAATTGGTCACACGCAAGAACCTCCTCTCTCCTAAATCTTACACCATCCAAAACATTAATTAAGATGCTAAGTGGGTCGCCCGCCAGCCCCTCATATAGTAAAGTTAGGTAGTTTTTGTCGTCTTTGGAACCAATCTGCATAATATCTAATCTGTGCTTTAATGCTAATATATTAGAAACGGTCCAATTAATTAGAATGCTTTGTTTGTTTGCACGTGGAAGTGATCATTAAATAAAATATTCCAAAAATAAATAAAAAATAACTAACAGAATAAATAAAAATAACTAACAGAATACCGACAAATCCAATTACAATTTAGCGAGCATTATCTCCTGAATGAAGAAAAAATAAATCCTATCTGCAAAGTTGGTATACAAAGTTATATCAATTTCTCCTAACATCTACCTCTTTATCAGAGTAACATAGATACATATTATTGACTTCACTTTAAAAATACCTATATTTGTTTGTTAACCAAGTATATTTTTGTTTTAGCAATATTCGGAAATATTCAAAAATATAAAAAAAAAATATGTCTACTGTAAAATTTGGTCCATGTGGGTTAGGAGGTATTGGTGGTGCGTCGAATTATTTAGTAGAGATAACAATTATAGTTATTTGCACATACGAAGTAATAGTATAGTAAAGAACTATAATATTGCCGAAAATTACCATTTTATAATTTAGCGTTTGTAAAACGACTGCAACACTGACTCGAACCCGCGACCCTAATAATATCTACCCTAGCCTTAGCTAGACATATATTATCTACGCATTGACCTAGGTAAGTATAGGTATATACGTACCTACTAAAAATAAACATAATGTAGTTACTTACCTACCCACCTAACTCGAACGTAGGTACCTATACGTCTAATAAATATTATCAACTATGGACAGGTAATAAATAAGGTGGTAGCCTAGTGGGCGAACGTCCGCCTTCGAAAACGGAGGTGGCAAGTTCAAATCCCAGTGCGGGGACGTACCAATGTGTTTCTTGTTAAACATATTATGTACGTAATTATCACTCGCTTTTCGGTGAAGGAAAACATCGTGAGGAAATCAACATGCCCGAGAATTATTTCGGAGTCATGTTCCTATCCACCAACTAGGCCCCCGTGGTGGATTATGGCCTAACCCTCCTCACGATAGTGGTGGAGGCCTTTGCCCAGCAGTGCGACAGTTACAGGCTGAATTATTATTATTATATATTTATGTACAGGTACAATGTACATTTATAGAGAAGAAGGTAGGTACTACCAATACTATGTAGCAAGATGTAGGTGCAATTATTTCGATTATTAATTATGATATTACGACATAATATCTCTAGCTCTAATAACTTACATTCCGAGCCTAAAGCATGAGGTACAGTTTCTCGAGCTATGTTCGCAAGTTTAAAATGAAATAGCGGAGAAAAAGCAATTCCGCTCGCCGGCGGCGTTTGCGTACGTAAATTAGTTGCTAGTTCTGTCTGTGGACAAGTTAGATTGTCTCCTTGGCTTCGGCAAACGTTTAATTTTTCTGCTTTGCTGAGTTTGTCATCTTTGTTTTTGTTAGATTACTTTATGTAGGTACCTACTTAAATATAATATTATACTTAAGACCTATTTACCTACCTACATATTTTAAAAAACATGACACAGAGTCCTTCCTATCTCTAGGTAAAGGCGGCTGAAGGTGTGCTATAATTACGTTGAGTGCAACGGCACCACAATTTCTATTACCTACTTATTAGTGAAAAATACTAAATATTTTGTTCCTCAATAATCAATAAAGATGCATAATTTAATGTGCGTTAGCCCACTTTCTGCCAGTGGAATAATGATGAATACGTGCACCAAAAGAATACGTAGAAGATCAAAAGTTCAGCAAAATAATTATTATTAAAGGTACTTGCAGCGCCCGCGGATTCACTCGCGTGGACGGAAGCACTATATTTTTTCAAGATTTACAGTAGCCCATGTGTTAAGTTGGGAGATAAGCTATCTGTATGCCAAATTTCATGCAAATCGGTTCAGCCGTTTACGCGTCAAGAACTAACAAACACACAAACTTTCGCATTTATAATAGTTAGTAAGATTGTGCGGTCAATTTATTTCAGAAATAAAAACGTAATTCTAGTTTTGTAAAATTAAACTGCGGAACGGACTCTAAAAAGTAAATGTGAGTAGGTAGGTACAATTAGTCGAAGCCGTAAGTAGTATAATATATGTTTTTTGTCTTGCGTTTATTCGTAAAAATATATTTTAGAACATTTTAGTAGATTTTGTGCCTACCTATGATAAATACGCAGTTGTGTAGAAATACGTAAGAGAAACGTAATAGCAGAATAACGCTGCGAAATTCTGACAAAAAGTATCGCGCTGTGTGATATTAGCTATACGCTAATAAAATAATTATAGCAGAATTTTAGAACTCCAGTACTGGCAATATATTTATTCCTTCTTTGACATTTACCATTTGACAATTTTGACATTTCAATCAAAATTAACAAGTGTGTAAAAACAGCTGTGCATTGTGCTAAAAATAAACAATAATCCGTACCTACTCGTAAATGTAAATCTTACGCGTGGGTAGTGTCGTTCATCCTCTAATCACTTAAACCACGCCCGCAATAAATTAATCGCAAGTAAACAATCTAAAACATTAAATTCCTTTGTTAAAAAGTTAGGTTATATCGTTGAGTCAGGGCGTATTAAATTCTGTTGGATGATACGAAGTTTTGATTATGTACCGTTGAACGTCTGCCTTATATGGATTGAGGAGACAAAACGGTTTACCTGAGATTGCAGAAGCCAGTTTGCAGCGCGGTCTCGACGCGTTATGAGTAACAACTTGTAAACGAGTGACAAAGCAAGTTTTTGAGACTTTTCGTCCGTGTTGCTGTTGTTATATCGTCATGCCTGAAGGTGAAACTTCGACCGGGTCCGATCCCAAGGCTTCGGACTCAAACCAATCAATTACGGGGACAGGTTCTTCGCAACCTGAACCGGGTGGAACGAGGTAAGGAACTATTTTATGAACAATCTCTTTCATGATTACTGTGATCATTAATTACTGTACTCTATCATGATTACTATGATCAATTTATGATACCGCTTATAATTCACTCCTGCAATACATCTAACGTAGGCTATGCCTTGATGGGTTTCCACCTTGAGATGAGTCTTGTTTTTTTGTAGATGAAAGAGTGCCTCAGTTATAAATGGATGATTCATAATCACAAATATGAATTGCTTATGAACAAGATAACAAACAGATTTGCTCCACCTACACCAATGCCTCATAATAGAAATATGCTATTACCAATTGAAAGACATCTATGATTATTAAAGATACTTATGAATATATAATTATATTATAAGAATATATATACTGTGATTGGTGGCTCATTATTTACCCCTGCAATACATAAATATCCAATGGGTTTAAGCCTAACCTAAGGCACAAGATGTTTTTATTGTTCTTTATTAGATGACTAGATGAGTGTATCTGTTATTTAAATTAGTGACTCATAATCATAAATCATACTAAAAACAACTAAGCACTTATGAAAAAAGACAATGGGCTGATTTATCACCTAGGCACAGAATACCTATTATTACCCTAGACCTAGGCTTACATTACCAGTCTCAATAGCAATTTACTATTACCAATTGAACAATTTATGATTACCTATTGTTAAAGATAACATTAATCATACATTTTTATTTTTAACACAGCCCTACACTAGGATTGCTCCTGTATCGTGGGTACCGTTTACAGACATACAATTTCACATACACATTACACCCAGACTAGAAACCAATATTTGTGGATCACACAAATAGTTGTTCTAAGTGGGAATGGAACCCGTGACACTAAGCACAGCAGTCCTATTGCTCAGCCACTATGCCAAACGTGCAGTCAAACTACTATGATGATGTGTTACTATGATAAACTTTGACTTAATTGTTATTCCATATCAAATTATAGTCTACATGAAGGTGCGTCTGCGTCTGGTTCTCAGGCCTCAGATACACCGCAAACAAATACAAGGACTCCATCACAGCCTATGCCGGCAGGACCGAGGTATGAACCTATTTGATAAAAAATCTTTTATGATTACTTTGATCAATTATTTGATACCATTGATTTTGCACTCCAACTATAGGTACAATATCTAACTAGGATATGCCTGGATATAAATTGTCCTTAGAAAAAGGGTAATTATGGACAGGCAAACAATAAATTCTATAGGTAGGCAGTAATCAGTAATCCTTTTGTAGTAAATAACCCTGCAAAACAAATTAGGTGCATATTATGTATAATAAATGTGAATGCTGAAAACATAATTCTCCTCTATTGGACAATTTTTATTCAAATATTAGTAACATTTCCTTATTAAATATAAATAAAATAAAATAAACTAAAACTAGCTTAAACCTTACAAATCTAACAAAAGAGGGTGTCCATGTGGCATGGTACCAAGAACACTGGCTGCATTGGACAATTGTGTAAAATATTCTGTTTGCTCCTTTTTTGATGCAAAATTATTGAATTAATCTTGATAAAATTAGATGAGTAAAGTTTGAAAACTGAATTTTTTTTTTCATCTCGAATGAAACCCTAAATTTGCATTAATTATTTCAGTGGTAGCAGAAGCAGCGATCATGGGTTGGATTCAATGAAGTTCGTTATCAGAGGGGAGTCCCCCACCACGAGAGCATCGCCACCCTCCTTCGTCACTTTAGGGGAGATCATGAAGGCTGCCCATGGCATGCAGAACATGGCACTGGCTCATGAGATTGCCGTCGATAAGGATTTTAGGTTGGAGCCATTTGAACCTCCTGATAACAGGTAAGAATGGTTGATGTAACGTCGAGCTATGTCAAAATGATATATTTTGATATTTGTTTGTGTGCAAATTAGACTCGTTTTTAGCTAGTTAATAGGTAACAATGAATCAAATGACATACTATATTGGGTCTGTTTTGAACCGAGTCATGAGATCATTATACATCAGATGAATAGAAATGTGCCAACTACAAATAACAAGTGCAAGTGACCTATTCTGATTGATAATATTGTCCCTTATCTTTTTACATTTGTCTAATATTTACACTTTAAGTGTTAAAAGTGTTAATGTAACTGAATGTTTATTTCAGTTACCAAAAGCTAGTCAAGGCGACAATGCACAAGGCTTACTTTGACATTTTAAAAGAGCAGCTGAACTCTGACCCTCCTGACTACAGGCAGGCCTTTGTACTCTTGGAAGATGTGAAACAGGTACTGTGCCTCAGGGTAATTAAGAGAAAAAAATACTAACATAGATGTGAATTTTACTACACTGAAACATATTATGTCCATATTGTAAAATAAGTCATATGCCACCAGGGATTATACGAAATCTTTTGAACAGTACGAGGTGGTGCATTAAATGAATTTTGCTCAAACAAGGCCCATCAGAAATTTACCACCAGACCTAGTAGAAAACCTTACCAATTTTTATAATGACAGCTTCCGTAGCATAGTAACATAGCAATGTAGCTATAAAAGAAAATATAGAAAAACATCAGCCTCAACACACTGGTTTCAAAACAGGAAGGAAGTAAATCCTACTTAGTCTGGTAAAGGCAAAGTGTCTTGGCCTTTTAAGGCATCTAGTCATGCAATAGGTATTGATACATTAACTGTACCCGGCGTCTACAGGCGACTTAGCTCACCAAGGCTGTCTGCAGGTGACTTACCTATCACGTTCGTCCCTTTGTTCCATTCATTTTGGTTTCAATCAAGAGTTAACTATCTTTATCAATCCAGGGTCTCTTCTCGATCCTGCTCCCGCATCACACGCGCATCCGCGAGGTGATCGAGGAGGTCCTCGACGCGGAGTTCATCAAGCAGCAGGCGCAGCACGACAGCCTGGACTTCCAGAAGTACGCCAAGTTCGTCACCGACCTGATGGCGAGGCTGGCCGCTCCGGCCAGGGATGAAATGATACAGGACATCACTAAGATGACGGATACTGTACGTATTGACTCTTCCTTAGACAGTGGTCATTGCTGACTCTCTTTCACTCCTCGTTACCTCTCTGTCCCAGTAATGTTTATTCTCTTCCCTTATTATCTTGAGTGCATTCTCATTTTATCCTTCTTTCACTCCTCATTATCTCTGTCACCATAATTATTGCTCTCTTCCCTTGCCTTTTCTGTCCCCTTATTATTTAATTATTTTCTTTTAATCTTCGTTATAAATCTATTAATAATTTCTCTCATCATCTCTTTCCTCCTATCTCTAGTTATTGTCAAGTAGAAACACAAAGTAGAATGTCAACCATTCTATTTTTCTCGTTCCCTCTCATCCCCCCTCTCTCTCTCTCTCTCTCGCTCCGTTTGAAGAATGTGTCAGTTTAGAAATTGACTTTTTTTTCAGATCGAGATTTTCCGAGCTATCCTAGAAGCTTTAGAAGTAATGAAGTTAGACTTGGCCAACACCCTGATATCTATGATACGGCCGCAAGTGCAGAAAGAGAGCGTGGAGTATGAACGAGCGAAGTTCGATGAGGCGTTGAAATTGTCTCCAGGTAATAATATACGAGTAAATCTTCTAGCAGACACGGCCACGCGCTGCTGTGGTTTTTGTTATTGCGACTATAAATTGAGATGTAATCTATCCTATCTTTTAAGTTAGACCAAACTGCACACGGTGTGCAAATTTGATTAACGTCGGTTAAGTAGTTTAGGAGTCCATCGCGGACAAACAACGTGACGCTTAATTTAGGTATATATATATTAAGATAAGATAAGATAAGATAGAGCAGAGTATCAGTAGGTTACCTATATAACACAATCTAGTTTTGTTTCCCTTCTTCTTCTTCTTCTAGATGACGCTAGTAGAACAGTAAAAAATCGCAAACATCGCAAAAATCATTCGTTTTCAACCCACATTTTCCACTCACAAGCAATATGTGTTCTTGGTACCATTCCACATGAACAGTTATAAGAAGCGCCTCGCGGTTTCACCCGCGTTAACTACTATCCTGCGGGAAACCTTAATTTTTACGGGATAAAAAGTAGCCCGTAGTCACTCAGGGATAGTGAAGCTTTCCAATAGTGAAAGAATATTTCATATCGGTTCAGTAGTTTCGGAACCTATTCAATGCAAACAAACAAACAAATCTTTACTCTTTATAATATTAGTATAGATAGTGTAGATTATTTGTCATTAAAAATTTGTATTTGTGTGTATTATAATTGGTTTTTCTTTACAGATGGCCTTAATAACACCACAGAATGGCTGAAGCGGCACATTGACAAGACAGGTCTAACTATACCGGTGACCGATGTGGACATCATCAGAAGTGTTACAGCACAGACGTTAGCGAAGGCTTATCTTGAGCTCTTAGAGTTCAAAGGCACGAGTAATTATCCAGAGGTAAGTTCATGGTTTCTGCAAAATGGAAAATTTGTAAATAAATAAAAAATCCTGACAGAAGACTGAAGCATAAATTGACATGTTTATGAGTATACGTATATGAGCTATTATAATCTAGATCTAGATCAATCGTGTTAATCTAACTTTACCGCTTTGCATCGTGTATGCTGCGCTCTGTTGCTTCACTCCCGTGCCGATGGAAGTCAATGGAAGATAGAAGTGGATTCTGACTCGCAGTTGGCTGGTTTTGTTTCTTCCATTGATTAACAAAAACCGGTCTAATTCACAAACGAATATCAAAACATAGGACAAAATACACTACTTCAGTACGGAAGGTTAAGGAAAAAGGAAGGTTAAGAACTTCCACAGTGGTAATCGTGACCTTCCAGACGGTGTTGCTGGACGCGCCGCGGTTCGCCGACCTCGGCACGCAGGTGTTCCGCCTCGTGTGCGTCGCCTCCGTCATACTGTTCAGCCCCTCGTGCAGCGCCGAGCTCGGGGAGGCGGCGCTGGCGGCGCACAAGCGGGCGCTCAAGGAGAGGGTCACCATCGTCCTCGACAACGCTTCCAGCGACGTGTGAGTAGACCCGGCGTTCAGAGTCAAAGTCATTTATTGTTAATAGACAATAAAATTGCAAGTCAAGCTAATTCTCGTTAGCAAAGATAATTTTCTGAGAGTTTGGCAAAATATGCGAAATGACACGTTTTTTGGGTTGATATCATTTGCCCACACTTGTGCACGTTAGCGAACACTCAATGATTTAATATTCCACCAATATTACACAATAACACTCGAAGAACACACAAGTTTCAGTAAAAAAGGCTCTAATGTAAAAAAGTGAAACCGTGGCCCGTGCTCTTTCGGAATCCCGTCAAAAATCCGGTTAAAGAGTTGCGCATGCCATTTTCAAGTTTTACTATAATGGCAACGTTTTTGTTTTTCAGTGAACTCAAGTCAGTGTTGCCCTCTGTGGCTGAAGAAGTGATCTTAATAACGCACCAGCTAATAGGAAAAATTGGCCAGTTTGAAATGGAACCGGAGACAAAAGAGATGATCAAATCGCAGATATGCATGTTGTCGGACCCGGACCAGAAAGTTAGACAGATAGTCCGTAAGTATAATCCTACCAGAGTTAGACAGATAGTCCGTAAGTATGATCCTACCAGAGTTAGACAGATAGTCCGTAAGTATGATCCTACCAGAGTTAGACAGATAGTCCGAAAGTATGATCCTAACAGAGTTAGACAAATAGTCCGTAACTATGATCTCACCAGAGTTAGACAGATAGTCCGTAAGTATGGTCCTGCCAGAATTAGATAGATAGTCCGTAAGTATGACCCTAACAGAGTCAGACAAATAGTCCGTAAGTATGATCTTAACAGAGTCAGACAAATAGTCCGTAAGTATGATCCTAACAGAGTAAGAGTTAGATAGATAGTCCGTAAGTATGATCCTACCAGAGTTAGAAAGATATGTGATTATGTTACTTCTGTTGTGTCTGCTAAAATGCTAGCCAATACTTGCCTCGTCGTAAGTAACGATATGGTCGAAGGTGGTAAAAATGCTCAGCCTATGATGGGACTGGGAGTAATTAAGTATTTCTTTTTTTTATCTGTGCTCCGCGGTTTTACCTGCGATTCCCAGAATAAAACCGAAACTAGCCCAAATGGCAATCTAGTCTAATGCTTCATCTGCCTATAATACTTCATCCAAATATGTCCAGTCGTTTTAGCGGGATTGAGTAACAAACGTCCTAGGATAGTAGTTTTACTTGTTACCAACTTTTTTTCATCTGCCTATAATACTTCATCCAAATATGTCCAGTCGTTTTAGCGGGATTGAGTAACAAACGTCCTAGGATAGTAGTTTTACTTGTTACCTGCTTTATTAAATTTGCAATTTTTTTTGTTATTAATTTTGCATTTTTCCAGGCATGAGGGTGATGGAATTCCTCAAGGCAGTCCTAGTGTGCGGGGGCGGGGGGCAGCGGGTGCCGGTCGGCCTCTCCGTGCTAGCCGAGGAGCTCACGTCCGTCTCGGGCACGCTACTTCGGTACGTGATGCACAACAAAGCAGTGTTCAACTCGCACTACATGAAAATCGTTGAAGAGGAATTGAATAGACAATGAGATTGTCACGCGATCCGAACGGGGTTGATGTAAATGGGACTTTTTTGGTGCTATGTGGAGGCGAGGAGAAAGGTTATTATTGTAGGCAGTATGGGACAATGGGTTTTTGAGATTAGGCTGTTTGTACCAGTGTGTTGTTTTTCATATTAAACCGGTAACATAGTACGTAGTATAGGCAGTGCGGGAAAGGTGACGACATATTATGACGTAAAAGCATTCCTCTACACTGGTAATGAATAGTAATGCACCTAGTTACGTTCACAAGAAAATTTGAAACACTATTGACGGTCTTTAAATTTTTGTACTTTAAAATCCGTTCGTTTACTTTTAAGTGTCATGGGGTACCCTTGACTAAGGAGCGTCACTACTGCAACTAATAATAACCTTAGTAATTGTAACACAATAAAGTCCCGTGTACATCAAAAACTATAGAAATTAAGATTGTCCTTTTTTGTATCGTTTATTTGTAATTTGTCCCCATAAGAGATGAATCTGCAACCACAACTGAATGTCAACCAATAAAAAACCCTTTGATCGATAAATATGCGGTCTTACCACAAAATATTTAAACTAGAGTTGAACAGATGAGTCTAAATATTTTCTCCACAAATCGCCGTCTAGCCCTCGCTTTTCTAACTCAATAACAAATTCACAAGTGAAATTGTTAGGAAGAAGTTGCCAGGGTTGAGCGAGACAACGCGAGTGATAGACATCAATTTTGTTGAACTAAATTTTAGAAACATCTGTTTAACTCTGGTTTAAATGTTTATGGTAAGACGGTTACTGTCGTATCCTACTGCTAACAAATGCACACAGCATCGCAGTTATTAAAACAAATCTTATTCCTATGGCCACAGAGTACATTTTTATGTAGTTCGGATCGGCTGTTTGTACCTATGCAAAAGTCAGTATCCGCTCTGCGTTAAAACATGAATGTTTGGGAATCGCGGAAATTTAGCCGTATAAAGTCTACCCTCGTTACAAAAAGGTGGTTTCAAACACATAGGTACATCCAATTTAACAGGACTATTACTACTTCCATTTAGCTATTTTAACTGAACTGCGTTTTTTATTCCAATAACTAATTTTAGGTTTATTTTATTAGACTACAGTTGGGCTTTCTATAGTCCGGATATAAAAAAAACGTTGCCTGGCGATTTACGGTTTTTTATTGTATCCGGAATTCCGGATTATAGGTGCTCTACGATTCGACATAATATAGTGGCTTTATTTTTAATTTAGGCACTAATGTAATTTTACTGGGTAAAACGTTTTTGCTATATTATGTAATTATATCTCTAATAACTAAAATTTTAATAAAATATTTATGCCTGCAATAACTTTGTGCTAGTCGCGTATGATGCTTATAGGCATCTTTAATTAAAAGTCATAAGAAATAACCTACAGTGAATTTTAGTAAACTAATTCATTTATGCTAGTAAGCATAATTATATTGAACTAATTGAATATGAATATTGGTCAAACCCCGCGGGCTTAGGCCTGTCATCCATTGCGGCGTACGGCCACGACTTCGTTACGATTTCTTACAAAGCGGAAGATGCCAAATGCCTTGAAGTCTTGTAGGTACGAGTACCTAAATGAACCATGACGATACGCCGCATTGGGTCCCACCAATAAACCGAAAGGCCCACAAGTTTTCTATGTCTGTTGGAAAACAGTATTACTGATTTTGACCTAAAGACTCTTCAAGAACATTATAATTATATGAATTAACTTTTTAAATCACTACCTACGTAGACGTATATACTTTAATATAGTAATTTTGAATAACTCAATCGAGTAGGTACGTATATTCGCGTCTTGTATTCATTTGTATGTTGAAAAAAATTAGGTAATTAACTACACAAAAAATTTTAACTATAATTTTAACTAATCTAATGGCACACAAGTTTATTATTCTAAAATACTGGATGTAAAAGTTGAAATTTGTATTTTTAAAATTATCAATGTTATGATTATATTTTTCGTTGTATAAATAAACATCCAATAAACTTTAATACATTTCTTGTATAAGGTTTTCAGTAAATGTGTACACTTTATTTGAGTGAGATTTTATTTATTTATTTTAGTCCTAATTTTTGTATTACTTACCTATAACTAATCTCGATCAATTACGAAATAGTACATTACGATACTAGCTGTCTAAGTAGTATATTAATACACGGCGGCGTGAAGTTAGCTCCCGAGCGTAGCGAGGGTGCTAACCGCCGTGTATTTAATATACTTACTAACGCAGCGAGTATCGTATACTATTTTATAGCACGTGCGACATAAACCCGCCATCTATTTAAGTTATTTTAAAATAATCTTCTAATTAATGCAATGAAAAGATGTTAATTTGACTCTTAGTAATAAACACACAAATTTTAATGTGGGTAGGTTGGCATTCCACCAGTAGAGAACGGGAAAACACAATTTAGACCTACCCGTATCACTTCTAGATTTGTTTTTTAGGTTATTAGTATTTTTGGATGCATATTTATTGTTCGTGGATTGCTTAATGTGATATTGTTTCAGATTTAATATTGTTCAGTTTAAATAATAGTCAAACAGGTTTCAACTTAAAAAACAGTGAAAAGTATCAATAGTGTAGGGCTTCATTTTGTAACCGAATCTTTATCGTAACGTGAATACCTACTTAATATAGGAATCTGTGATTGATCTGGTTTGTGCATAAATGTATTCACTATGAGACTATATTATATAATATTATATTATGGTGTATAATAGTTGAAAGTGTGTGTATTCAGTGAAAATAGTTCATGTGTCGGTTACATTTTATGTAAACAACAAAAAACGCAACATTTCTAAATCAAGTAAGTATTTATTGGCTCGGGGTTAGGCATGGCTTTAATAAAATATAAACTTCACTGGAAATCACTTTATTTCACTGATTTTTACATGAACTAATCTATAATAATTCTTAAACGTTGTAATTTTAAAGATAAATAACTATAATCACACTATAGGCCTACAGCATGCGCACCGGGCCGTGTCCGAAGTAAGAATGAGCCCCGTAGTACACCGAGCGCTCCTTTTATAGCCAGATGGGTGGGGGAGCGATAACAGTTACCGGTGTTGCCATTGGTATAAATTTAAATACTACCACGGTGACCGATCACTGCCCGCTGCGCATGCCGTTCACAGTTGGACGGCGCCGCCGTCACGGCCATACTGACGTGCGTACGTCCTCGTACGTGTAGCTTCACATTGTATCTGGCGAGGGGCATTAGTATCATGGTTAATGTTCGTTCATCCTGATAATAAAATAAGGTGAAACTTAAGATTCCAACCTCCTAATCATCGTTAACCCTCAGGACCAACCGTATCCCTTCATTTACAAAAAAATGGACCGGATAGTGCTAGACCGGATAGTTATCCCTTTAGCAACCAAAAATCATATTGTAATATTCACACACTTTTTTTTTTTTCTTCACAATTTTTTTTTTCTCTAACTTCATTAATTAATTTTATCCAATGTATCATTACCCTCTTTTCATTCTCTCTTTTTTCATCATTTTTTTTTTATTTGTTTTTTTTCTTCTGTTTTCGTTGGTCCTGGTTAGCCCTGCAACTACTTCTTACATTTTAAATTACATTGCATCGGCTTGATGTACAATAGCATTAGTTATAATGTTAACAGATTGCGGTAAATCTATTGAGGACTCTACAGAGACTGTTCGTGATCTAGAGTTTTGAATATTGACATCACTGGCAGTTAATGAGTGCGAATCACCGGACATAGTATCGCTATCAGCAGACATTGTATCGCTATCAGCTGATATTGTATCGCTATTAGCAGACAAAGTATCGTTATGACTAATGGATACAGTGTCATTTTCGTGGCTAGTTTCATGAACAAGATTACTGATATTAGTGTCACCCGCCGTCACGTCATCATCACTATAATTTTCTGAGATTTCTATTAAGCCTGATTGGCCATGAGGTACTTCCCTTAGATTTTCATGGGCATACTTGTAAACTCTATTAGTACCGTTTATATGTCTCAATTCATATCGATCATTTCCTAAAACTGCAGTAACCTTAAAAGGGCCCTTATATTTTCGATCTAATTTTGTTTGATGTCTTTCTTCACTTTTAACAAAAACGAAATCTCCTACTGAAAATGGTTTAACTTTTGCTTTGCCTCTATTAAATCTAACCGTGTCAGCTTGTGCTAATTTTTGAATGTTACTTGATGCATTAGATCGCGCTATTTCAAGATCTACCCTGTTGGTGTCGTGAGGATTCGTGGATACTTTAGACAGTTCTAATGAGTTGCCTTGAATACCCAGCATCAGTTCTATCGGAGCAAATCCTGTCACTCTACAGCGTGTACTATTAAGAGCTAATTGTATGTTACCCAACTCTTCTTGCCATACACCATCAGAATCACTTTCAGTTATAGTGAGCAGGCTTTTAAGAGTTCTCATAACGCGCTCTACTTGCCCGTTTGCCCTACTGGAACCAGTAGCTATTAGGTGCAACTCAATATTTTTATCTTTGCAAAAATTCCTGAAATCTGCATTATCATAAGAACGTCCGCGGTCAGCAATTATACGTTTTGGAGCACCAAACAGATGAACAGCATCTTGTATTGCTTTAATGGCGTCGGAGGAGTTTAAAGTCAGAGTATGTTTTAGTAAGACAAATTTTGTGAAAGCGTCTATAATGACTGAGCAATATTCCTTTCGTTCGCTTTTACCACTTAGTTTGCCAGTAATATCCAAATGAATAGTATGCCATGGAAGGGCAACTTTTGGAATTGGATGTAGTCGAATTTGTTGAGCGCCCGAAGGACCTTTAGAAGCTTTACAGATTACGCAAGATTCTACAAATTTTTTCACATATTTTGACATGTTTTGAAACCAATAAAGTTCATACAGTTTGTCAAGAGTTTTTTCATATCCCAAGTGCTTAAGTTCGCTGTGGACATGACTTATAAGAGACCAGATCAGAGAGCGTGGCAAAATAGGTAACCACTTGGTGGTTTTACTGCGATCTATTCTACGGTAAAGTATACCCTGCCTAATATCGTATGTGTGCGAGACTTCAGAGGGTAATTCATTGGATCGTAGCTTCGAAATTATATCTGAAATTTCAGAATCACGTTGTTGTTCTACAATCAACCATCCCTTTTCAAGTTCGGAAAAATTCACATTTTTGGAGGTGATTTTAGGATTTTCCCTAACTGTTCCCTTTTCAATAACTACAGGGGAGTTGCGTGAAAAGAAATCTGCATGAGCCATATTTTTCCCTTCTTTATAAATGACATTGAAATCGTAAGATTGCAAGATAGCCCACCACCTGTGAACTCTCGGTGTTAAATCTTTTTTTGAGTGGGAGGCCTTCAACGCGTTGCAGTCAGTAAATACTGTGAATTTACGCCCGTAAAGATAATGCCTAAAATGTTCTACAGACTTAACTACTGCCAATGTCTCTAACTCATAAGAATGGTAACGACTCTCTGCATCAGTTGTCTT
This sequence comes from Hylaea fasciaria, assembly GCA_905147375.1. NCBI lineage: Eukaryota > Metazoa > Arthropoda > Insecta > Lepidoptera > Geometridae > Hylaea > Hylaea fasciaria. The sequence goes on along the minus strand of LR990211.1, from coordinate 6,189,403 downwards.
GTGGCTAAAGTAAGCGACCACGTGAGGAAGACTGTTTTCTCTTTGAATTAGGACGGCTCCGTACCCATCATTACTCGCATCGGTATGCAATTCAATAGGTAATGATGGATCGAATATTTTCAAAACTGGCTCTGTTGTCAGATAGTTTACAATTGCATTGTGAATTTTGTCATGCTCGTTTGTCCATGTGATTTGACCTTTACCAGAAGTCAGAGGGTACAAAGGCTTCATCAATATCGAAAAGTTTGGAATGAACTGCCGGAAGTATGTAGCTAGTCCGATGAATTGTCTTAATTGCGTTACTGTAGTCGGCTTCGGGATGTTTTGTAAAGCCTGAATTTTACGGGGATTTGGACTGATTTGACCTGAAGATATCACGTATCCTAAATATTCGATTTTCTTTTTCATAAACGAGCATTTGTTAAAGTTAAAGGAAAAGCCGGCTTTAGACAATATACCTAGCAATTTATCAAGACGAGACAAGCCCTCCTCAACGGTTTCTGATGCAGAAAGAACGTCATCCATATAAACAAGGACCTTGTCATCATTAAGAGGTTTGAGGGCAGAATTGATTGCTCTTTGAAAAACCTGAGGAGCATTTTTTAATCCAAATGGCATGGCCAAGTACTCAAATTGACCCGTCGGTGTGACAAAGGCGGTTTTCCTTATGGAATCCTCATGAACTTTTATCTGATGGAATCCAGAGGCCATATCAATACTTGAGAAATAACGTGCTCCGTGCAATTTGTCTAACTGGTCGTGAATTAATGGAAGGGGGTAGCTATCAGGGAGAGTGTTACTATTAAGTTCTCTGTAGTCGACGCACATACGATCACTACCGTCTTTCTTTTTCACTAAAAGAATGGGACTTGCAAATGGTGAAGAACTTTCCCTTATGATATTAGCATCTAACAGTTCTTGTACCTTTTGATTAACAATTTCTAATTCGGCTGGGGCAAGTCTATAAGGTCTTCTGTGAACAGTCTTGGCTGGATCTACGAGGTCAATTTTAAGTTCTCCGGTTGTAATACAAGAGGTAGGAAGTGTCTTTATAAAGTTACCAGTATATTTTTGGAGAATACTAATAAGCTGCTCTTTATCATTTCCTACAAGGTCTGTATCAATTGAGTTTACATCAAAGGGTTCCAATTTTGAGCACGAATTTAGAACTTTGGTTTTTGCAAAAGTCAATTCATTATTGCTGATGTTAACAGAAATGCCCTTTTCTAAAATGTCTCTGCCTAGCAACACCTCTTCACTCAGACATTCATCAGGTAAAACATGATATGTGACTTCAAAAGAAAGATTTTGAACTTTAGTGGGACATTTAACTTGTAATGATGAGGTTACACTATTACTACCTACGCCCTTCAAAGTCACTTGTTCATGAAACTGTTCACCTGTAAGTAAATTACAATTACTCTGTCTAATGAGAGTACATTCAGAACCAGAATCGAATATAAAAGGTAGGTTTACACCACTTATCTGTAACACACCGTGCGACGCTTTGGAGCAGAAGTTGGTCTGCTTGCTGGAGCTAGCACTGCTGCTTAGAGTGGTATTTTCTTTCCTCATCCAGCGCTTAGGACAGGCGGAGACCACGTGGCCAGGTTCGTTGCACACGTAGCAGACGATAGCTCGGGCAGTGACAGGAAATTGTCTGGACGTCGATGGTTCAGTTTTGGTTGAAACAGGCAAATTTTTTGAAACAAAGCGTTGTTTGTCGCGGCACTCGTGGCCGCGATGACCAATTCTTCCGCAGAAGTGACAGTTTCCGCGAAAGGCAGGTGAGTTTCAAAATCTTTTTGGATCAGACTCTGAAACAACTAAATCTTCACTTTTCCGCTTGAGTGTGAAGCCACGAAGGATGCGGAAGAGCTGATATTTGTCGTTGACAACTGCAGAGTTGAACTCTCGACGGATCCGGTCATCGCATTGAGATAACACTGATACGGCGAAACCAGTCACCACCTTTTCTGGCAAGTTCGCTTCAGGAATCTTCTCAATCAAGTGCCATAGCCGCATTCCAGCTTCAGCTGGGTTTTCTTTGTCAATTTGAAATTTTATAACTTGATCAAAATGATCCTGCATCATCATAGGTTTTGAGAATTTTGACATCAACATCTCCTTAATGGAAGCCCAAGAGATTTTGTCAGGTTGTATATTCGCGAGACAGGAAGCAGCGCGACCTTTTAGGGAATGGTTGAGTGCCAAAATCAAATCTACGCCTTCTACTTTCTTCTCTCCGATTATCATTTCACTCAGCGCACACCAATTTGCTACGTCAGATTCTGGTGCATCCGGATCAAACGTGACTAATGCCGTGGGTGCGCTTGAGACTGGTTGACAAGGTGTCATATTGTCGGCTATTTTTTTTAAAATAGCCTCCACTCCAGATGAAAACAATGTCATCATATTTTAATGAAGATTGATGTGGAGATGGACATCCCACTTCTGATATTGGCTCGGGGTTAGGCATGGCTTTAATAAAATATAAACTTCACTGGAAATCACTTTATTTCACTGATTTTTACATGAACTAATCTATAATAATTCTTAAACGTTGTAATTTTAAAGATAAATAACTATAATCACACTATAGGCCTACAGCATGCGCACCGGGCCGTGTCCGAAGTAAGAATGAGCCCCGTAGTACACCGAGCGCTCCTTTTATAGCCAGATGGGTGGGGGAGCGATAACAGTTACCGGTGTTGCCATTGGTATAAATTTAAATACTACCACGGTGACCGATCACTGCCCGCTGCGCATGCCGTTCACAGTTGGACGGCGCCGCCGTCATATTCATGTTTCAATAATTATAGAATCGGATTAGAAATTGAATAAAAGGTACAGTGTACGGTTAATATCGCTAACTTAGGTATAGCGTTTTCACGTAATATTGTCCGACGAAGACCAAAATGAAAACATGCAGAAATATGGCGCCAAAGACATTGGCGTTTTGATCCCACACGTTACAGGTTATATGTATCTTCTCTTGCTTACTATGAGTTTGTGAGTGGTGTAAAAATGTATAACTGAAGAGCTTTGGTTCAGTACTACGCTCGCAACGATTGCTATATTCTTAAACGGTGTGAAGTTAGTGAACATCAGGCCGTTTAAAAATGTCCTACTTTGAACAGCGCAAAGCGTGACCTAAGTGCGGGTTTAGGTCGCACGGTGCTATAAATATCTTTAGTAAGAAGTCCGCTACAAAGTGCCTACCTCTATTTACGTAAATATCACATATTATACTCACATTTACACGGGACACATCGGCATAAAACAGTTAATCACAAATAAATTAATTTTATATGAAATACAATATAATTTACATATTGTGACAAACTATGAGGACTAATAAATTTGTTAATCCTTCAGCTAGACTTGAGTAATTTCTGTATTAAGAAATCAGTCGTGTAAGGTAAATGAGATTTACTTAACAAATATAAAAATATACGAACTTCAGATGCTAGTTTCTACTATATTGAAATCAATGTAGGTACATCGACATCCATGGCCCAATTACAGCTTATACATAAAAATAATTGAAATGTATATTTTTTAATTGACGAGTTATTCGTACATTGTGTTATTATGTGTATCTAAATCAAAATAGTTGTTTTAACTTTAAGTACGTAAAACCTCAGATTGTCTTATTGTGAGTGAGTGCATTGTAAATGATTTTTGTAATCCATGACGGTGTGAGTGAAAGATATTAAAATAGCATAAAGGCGCGGCTCCACTAAGGCGTACGAAACCTGCTACATACAAACACAATCATATAAATTACAGATGTCTGTAATGAATGAATAACTGACAAGTAGCCGCGGCCATGTGCCACGTACCACAGTGGAGCGACGGCTTTATACTTATACTTTCTATACTGCTAAACAAGAGGGAACAAGTTTTAATTTAAAATCAATGTATGTGTTATGTATGTAATCAAGTGAATGTTGAACTAATAAATTTTAAATTGCTGCATGTTGAAGTTTTTATTCTAAATTATTAATCACCTATAAATGTACCTTGATAGGTTTAGGTCAAGCGATTTGGACTAAGAACTAGGTTAGTATTGTTGTTGTGCGTAACTTCACTTACGTTTCCATACGGTCCAACAAAACAAAGAATAAGTGACAACAAAATATTTATACATAGTAGCTACTAGCTAGTACCCAACTTATAAGGCGCGTCGTGAATCTTCGTTCGCGCAGAAAAGAAAGTATGGTCCGAAGATTAACGAAAGAATGCTTAAAACTTACAATCAACCTAAGATCACTATTATAAGGTTCATAATACACTGCAGCTGTTAGTTCCATCTCACTCTAAGCTCGCTAAGATGGCGTTGGCTGCCGACCAATAGCGGTCAATAGCATTTCCCGCGCTTTGAAAATTCATCTTCTGCGCAGGTACATCGGTAAGCCATATCAGTTGGGTACTACTATACCTACCTACCTACTTAGAAATTCTTAAAATTATAAAAACAAATAAAATATCGACATCATTCTTAACTTTTATTAAAATTCCACTTTACACTTGCAACAAAAATTGAGTAATATTTGCGTGAAGACTTGCAATTTACAAACAGTAGCGTAAAGGCCAGTTTACATGGAGACAATTGATTGCATGAGTTGAGGCAAGAACTCGTACGCTACTATCGCGAACGATAATCGCCATACGTGTCAGACTGCAGTTACATTCACACCAGTCTTGTATCCTAATCGGAACCGCTGTGCCGTGAAGAGGCGCTAGAGGCCGACCCACTTCGAGAACCCTGAAAATGAGAAAAATTTACTTTAGGTTCCCTTTTCCAAACCGGAATAAAGTACCATCTGCGTGTGAAAACATTTTGTAAATAAGCATGAAAGTGAAACTAATGCTGTGGAAATGAGAAGTCTGAGAAGTATGATTGGAGTGACTGATGGACAAAGTGGAGAACAGCGTGATAAAGGAACGTTGTGGAATGGTAGAAGATGTAGTGACAAAAATAGAGAAAGGAATGCTTAGATGGTTTGGACATCTAGAGAGGATGGTGAAGGTAGATTTACGAAACAGATGTATGGATCTAGCGCGAGTGGACCAGCCGGTAGGGGTCGACGTAGACGGACGTACCACGATCAAATCGAGGATGTCTTAAGGAAAGGTCAAGTCAAGAATACCCATAACTGGAGAGCATGTATGAAGCAAGTCATGAAAGTAGAAGAAGAGAAGGAGGTGTGTCAGGATCGTAGCATGTGGAAAGATGTAGTCTCTGCCTACCCCAACGGGAAAAACGCGTGACTGTATGTATGTATGTAAATAATAATAATAAATTGTTCCTTATTGCAGACACACACAGATCCATAGTTCTAACAGAAAGTAAATGACTGAAAATCGAAATATAAACAATAAGATAACAATGAAGTAAAATGAATATAACTTTTATAGAATAAATGACCTGTTTAGAACCACTAGCAGATCTACTTCTGGAGCGGGCGGAGGCGCTCCCGGAGCCCGAGCGGCGCGAGCTGGCCCTCGACGAAGCCCGGGAGGCCGAGGCCTTGGAGGAGGCGCGTGAGGAGCCGCGGGAGGAGCGCTTGCTCGCGCGGGACGACGCGCGGGAACTCGCCCTTGAACTCGGTTTGGAGCCCTAAGAAAGATAGTTTGTTACACACATTCTTTTGAAAATACGTTTGGAAAATCTCCTGGAAAAACCTGGAATGTCTCAGATACAGACATACACGAATATCCGGTAGGCTCAACTCACATTTCACCAGCTCTTTATGATACTTGTCTTCATCCGAGCAGACTAGTCATCGCGATAAAATGTACCTATCACATACCTTCATCAAAATTGGTTTATCAGCTAAGATGTGAAAACACAAAAACATAAAAATCACGTTATTTAGACTAAGATTGATCAATCGATTTGGTCGGATAACGCGAATGCGCCAAGTACGGCAATAACTCAAAGATAGTCCATCTCACCTTTCCGCTAGCCTTAGAGCTCGCTCTAGATCCCTTCCCGCTAGCGGGGGAGCTCGCGCGAGACCCCTTCCCGCTCTTGGAGCTGGCGCGGGACGACGCGCGGGACGCGGACTTGGAACGCGAACCGGACCGGGACCGGACTGAGCCTGATCGTGATCTGTAACATTGTATTTATTAAATCGTGTAGTTTTGTCGAAAATAATTCCCACCAGTTGTTTGTTGACTTAGTATTATATTCTCACAATTGCATAGTGGGGATAGCTTACCTCGCCGATCCCGACCTAGACCTAGACCTGGATTTTCTCGAGCCTGATGGAGACTTGCGCGACTCGGAGACCGACCGCGATCGACTCCGAGACTTGGATTTGGACTTGGACTTTGACCGAGATCGAGACTTGGACCGCGACCGGGACCGGGACTTTGACCTGTCCGACCCGGCAGGCGACTTTGATCCGGATTTTGAGCGGGAACGGGACCTGAAATAATAACAATAAAATGTTAATAAATTAATTATCATAATCACATAATACTCAGAACCTGACACCTAACTAGGAATCAGGGACCATGGACCGTGGTCCCAAATACAGCAGTGACTCAAACAAATCTTTGCCCTGTGCAGAATCAAACCTGTGTCATTAGACAGACGAAAGACATTAGTCAACTGAGAGACAATTACCTTTCCTTGTCCCCGTTCTGTTGCTTATTTTCCTCTTCATCATCATCCTCTTCCTCCTCTTCCTCTTCTTCTTCCTGAAAATACATGAACAGTTGTAATAATAATAGCAAGGATGTTCTCCCGATAGCATCTAACTTCATAATGACTCAGATCACATATCGCTTTATGTATTTGTTGATTGGAAGAGATGCCTATGATGTACATAACTTAGTTAACTAGTATAATCAAAGTCAATTGTTTGATCACAGTCGAACAAGTAATGAACGAAGAGTGTTTTGACCTGAGCAGGCTCCAGTTGTTTCTCCCTCAGCCTCAGCATTCTATGCTCGGGCGCGCTCAGAGGCCTGTGCGTGACCACGAGGCGAGTGAGCGCCTGCGCGGCGGCGCCGGCGCGCGCGCGGCGCTTCGACAGACGCACGCGGGTCTCCAGCTCGTTGTAGTACACGCAGTGGTTGCGGACAACCTGAGAGAAAGTGAGGACATTTTTTTTATATGATATGGCAGATATTTTATGGTACTGACACTGATGGCAACTGACCTAACCCTATTCCGGCTATCTAACTTGCCCATCCAAAGGTTGTGTGGTAAATATTGCTTTAACAACAATGAGCCGGGACTGGTCCATATGGACCATGTAACAATTAAACATCTATTGTGTACCTGGCATTGGTTACTCAAAGGGTTAAGCGATAAGATGGCCCATTGTACCTATAATTAAGTTGGTTCTATCTGTGTTCAATACATTTTAAGAGACAATAAAGAGTTTTCTATCTGTCTATCTATCATGGAGTTACGGTTTTTACAACTGAGGCAGAGGTTACATTTTTCCTATCTGGTACTTATATGACTAGACAGAAAAAAAATTTACTACTCACCAAGAAATAATTCTCTTCGTAACCCTTCGATGCCTTACTTTTGACGTTCCAGTTATACTCTCTAGCCATTTTGTATTCGTATGTGTCTCCGTCCATATAGGGAACACTTTCTGTGATGTCTCGCCGACGTTTCTGTATAGTGTCTTCTGTGGGTAAGCAGTAGGCAACAAACTGCTCACCGCTTTCGTCCATCACACCTCTGTAAAACAAGTAGTAATTAAGGAAAAGACATAATAAACGGGCTCAGTTGACGTAAGAGCCATTGAAACTAGCAACATCTGTTTTTTAAATAGGTTATCATAGTCCCACATACATATAATTATATCCTGACCCTAAGTTAGGATTTCCTGTGTCTAAAGAATGAAGAACTATGATGACCAAAAGGTAAGACCCCCATAAATCTCAGTGCAAGCATGCACCATGTTTTACGTAGAATGTAGTAGGGAGTGAGACACATTCTCCGCACAGTTTGTATGTGGATTGTGACGATGACTAAAAAATCCAAAGAATTCTTACCGAATCATAGCCTGAGACATGGCTTCAATTTGTCCAGCAATATTCTTGTCTGACGGCGCAGGGTCTGTGTCGAAGATGACTTGAGCACACGGATACTTCCACATTTCAAAGTCAGGGAACACATTCATGACTTCCACCGGAGTTACTCCCGGTTTACTGTAGTGTTTCTCTATAGGCTTTTTGTTATCGTCAAATGTTTTTTCGATGGCCTTGATTTGACTCTCACGGTCCATGTATAATGTTTCCTCGCTGAATATCTTCTTGACATTGTAGCCAACTTTCGCTTCAACCTAGAATTGTGGTCGTAAATTAATTGCTAAATGTTATTTGAAACATTTGTTATGTGTGGGATGTAGAACAACCGAATTGTTTCAACCGAAAACTGAACAACGGAATTGATGCAGTGCATCTAAAAATTAACAATGAATCTCAAGTAGCAAGGTGGTTGATGATGGTTAACATGATAAGCCTTAGATCTTAAGGAACGCTGCTGGAACATCGTGGGGCTCAGCAACAGATTTTATACTTGAGGATGGTAGCTACTCAGAGCACTATAGCACCCTACAACCAAAGCTGAACAATGTTTTCTTTCATCAGAAGGATAACCTGCTCAGCTCGGTACTTTAAGATTAGGAAATATAAAAACTTTTCAACATATTGCACTTACTTTCTCCATAGACTGAGGCTGAAACCTCGTCTGCTCGGTAGAAATGTACTCCGAGCGACGGAGCCACGACACGTTTTTGGCGTGATGGCGCGACCGCTTCGAGTCTTGCGGAGTAAGAACGTCATCTTCCAGTAGCTTCTCGTCAGCCGGGTCTAACACGGCATTCCCGTCTCCTTGGTAAATGTCCCGGTTTATCAAGTCTATATGCACGCCCAGATCATGTTCTGTGAGCACCTCGTATCGATAATTCTTCTCTAAAGATGTAGGATTGTACTGGATGAAGCGCGTTGATGGAAATGGGTATGTTATGAACTTCAAATCAAACGGAATATCTGGAAGCGTGTTGCAGTATTTCACTCGGGTCACCAACTCTGACCTACAAATGAGATTAATAGTATTAGTTTGATGTTGTTCCTGTTTCTAGGCAAACATTGATGAGAAACCAACCTTCTCTCGCCAGTCCGTTGAGGACGCTTTTCTCTGTCCGGTTCGTTAGTTTGCACAGTTGGTGGCATCCTGGGGCTTCCGAGTCGTGTTTAATGTACAAACAATAGTCAGAACACCATGACGTTACATTCGACTTTTCTAAATAACAACAAACAAGAATGCGAATACGAAGTAAAATAAAATAATCAGAAATTCCGAATTTGGCTGCGACTAAATACACGCAGTAACACAGATAAAAAAAAAGAATGAAGTAAAGTAGTAATAATAATAATACAGTAGACCGACAACCACTACGTAACCCCGTGAATAGGATTTTTACTTGTCATTGAATTGTATTACCTGTTAATACTTCATTCAGCGCTAGGGGTACCTATTGTGGACTACAGTATATGTACCGCTACCGATCGATGCCAGTGGTGCCAGATTAGGGGAATTATCGCTATTTAGACTACTTCCAGACCAAAAAATCGAACGGGCGATTTAGGCTACCACAGGATTTTTTCGAAGCTGCTTAATTTTTTCTAGGTATTGCATTCACTATTTGTAGGAATGAGATAGAGATAGACAAACGCGTATAAACACCAGAAAACAATCTTTCTTTCTTCTATTCTACTACCCCGCCAAATTAAGTGGCGCCGCCCTGGGATAATTGCCTAAATACGGTGGTGCTCTGCAATGAAATGTTGATTGATGACCTACCTAATTATTTACTAAAGAGTAAAGTAATAGTTATAATATGCGGGTAAACATATTTTTTTAACATGATGGCTGTTTTTGCGCATCTTCTTTATTTGGCATAAATATAGGCTCAATGGCAAAGACAATAAGGTTCAAAATACTCAACGTGGCACGTGTAAGCGGGTTTTTAGATTTTTTTGATTTTGTGTATACTTTTATCAAAATGTTAGGCAAAATTAGGATACCTGTGCATAATAAATATATTAGGCTATTTAGGCTACTTGGTAGGCAAAATTAGGCGTATTGAGCTTGCTTTACTAATTTGCTTTGCTAGTGCTGATAATCTGGCAACCCTACCGAGGACGCGACGCGACGTCGGTTTGTTATTTTAAAATGTATTTGTATTTTGTTTTATAACTCAGTGCATTGCTATATTTGCTATTTTTCTAGGTCCCTGTGGATTCCGTGATGTCTCTTTCGAAAGCAATCGTGACCGTGAGTTACTTACTATACTTAGGCGGTATGCGCCCATCCCATCACATTCGCAGAATAAAGGATACTGAGGTCCGAAGACAGTATCTAGTTGCCAGTGCTACATCTCGATATCCAGTTATTAATAAGCAACGATTTCAAGATGTAGATTACATTTTGAGTGTAGATCAGCTGGTAGTGCACTTGGTAGCGCTATTGAGGTTCATTTATTAACATGGGCCTAAGATGTTTTTAGCTGATCTCACTGATCGTAACTAATTATATTACAATATCCAATTTGCAGAGCTGATTTGCATGTAGGGTGGTGCGTGTAGGCAGGAGTTTGCTTGCCATTGCATGTAGACTATGTACCTACTATGTAATTGAAATTTTCATTTGCGTTAACTATTTATGGGCATTTCTTTTATGTCGGATGTTGATAAATAGTTATTACCTATTACTTGCTTGGATGTAAAGAACCTGTTGTCGAGTTGTAAATGGTGTAATTTAACACAACTTTGTTTGATATAATACTAGCAGACACTGCCACACGTTGCTGTGGCTAATGTTTTTGTTGTTGCGACTATAAATTGAGATGTATGCTATCCTATCTTTCAACATTTTAACTAGCTAAAAACAGGTATAACGAGAAGACTCAGACTCTGTCATCTCGTGACATCTGTAGATGTAACTCGGCTGGAAATGTCGAGGTATTTCAAAATTATAAATTCCGTATATAGTATGCAGCTATATATCTTAAGTTAAACCCTTGTTTAACTTAAGTGGCGTGTGTATTGGAATTGCAGTTATAGTTTTATTATGATACAATCATATAATATCATACAAATTCCTGATCTGCAATCTTGCTTTAATTTAAAAATAGGGTGCCCCTACTTATATATATATAATAGCTATTGTACACCTATGTTTAACATAATTATAACAATTTGTCAAGAATATAATGTTTTGTATTATGAACTAAATTAATATGTCTTTATTACAGGATGGTCCTGTTCCTACAGAACATGGTAAGCCAACCTTACTATTTTAAATATTTCTGTTACATAATTGTGTAAAAAAAAAACAATGGAGGTAGGTGGAAATTAGTTGGTTGAAATGCTGGAGGAGGAGCTAAATTTGTTATAACGCTTTCCCATCAGCTTCTTTTCTTTTATTAAGGTTGGTTGAATGTTTGAGAGGTCAATATTAGAATTATCTAGTAGGCACCTACCTTGAAAACTTATTATATTCTATAATAAAATTAAAGCTATGAGGTTTCTGTGCAATCATCCTCTTCAGGTACATAATTAAAAAGCATGCAAAGGGGGTTTCTGGATAGAAATTCCCCTCAGGTGATAATTGTTAAAGCGGGTTTTCAGTATGGTAACTTCTCATAGATTGGTGTGTGGGCTTATTTTGATGAGCTTGCAGTATCAAATGCTTAGCAACATCGAAGTTCTTCACAAATAATTCAAAAGCATTATGTATGTTATATTTTTTTATATTTATTAGTATTAATTATATATAGGTAGGTATGCATAATGCATTTACAGATGTAATATAATATTGCTTACAGCTAAGCTTGGTAAGTTAAATATGAACCTAATATATTGAATATACCTATCGAACTAAGGATAACCTACAGTGAAAATATAGAATAGCTTTATTATAAAAACTGGCCAAGTACGAGTCTGATTCGCGCACGAAGGTTTCCATAACATTATCTATAAAAACGTCAAAAAAATCACGTTTGTTGTATGGGAGCCCCCTTAAATATTTATTACCCGACTGCCGAAGGAGGGTTATGTATTGTTTTTCGAGCGTATGTATGTATGTAAGTACTTACCTATGTAAAATTATCTATACCTACTTACAGTGTTGATACACTTCTAGCTATTTTGTATAGTTTATTCAAAGTTTCATGATTTTAATAACTGTGACTAAATTTACTTCATTTGTTACCTACGCTATTTTTTATATTTAGGGTGCGTAAATGTATTTTAAAGCAAGTTTATATGGGTTTTCAAAATAATAATTTCATGAAAAGCTGCCGCCCCCCTCTTTCCGTAATGAGTTCAGTTCATTACTTTCATTTCACCCCACAGAGCAAATCAATGTTTCTTAGGCCCGTATTAATAAAAGAACCTTAATAGCGCTACCAAATGCGCTATCAGCTGATCCACACTCAAAATGTAATCTACATCTTGAAATCGTTGCTATTTAATAAATGGATATTGAGATGTAGCACTGGCTACTAGATACTGTCTTGTATGTGCCAATTGTGTCATAATCGGATAGCACTTAACCGCTGAGTGTCATTTATTAATTTGCCAGAGATCATGTAAGTTTCTGTTCCTAATCTACAACGTAAGATGTATATATATTAAATAGAACGAAAGAGCAAGTGCACACTGAAGATAGCTCTCAGAGTTAAGTTTGATTTATTAATACGGCCCTAAGTTTCACCCTAACACAAATTCATACAAATTGCATGAGGTTGCATGTTGTTTTTTAAAGCATGTTATTTTTTTTTGTAGATGTGGGTATAGCATCGCACATTGTCAAAGGTATGACATTTGCTTCTTGGAATGATTTTGCTGACAAATATGAAAATTTTATAAAGGCCACCTACAGTCCTGTGTTTATTATTGACAGATCTAGAACTATACCCGCTTATAACAAAAGCAACAACACAAATTTACCCACCGAATTAGGTTATCAAAGTGTTCGATTTGTTTGTGCTCATAAAGGTGTTCATCATAGTATGTCGTCTGGATTGCGTCCTCTCCAGAGGAGTGCAAAAATAGGGTGTCCGGCTCATATCCTCATCTCATACAGTAAGGAACATCAAGCTTTCCTTATTAAATCGTTAGTTGTTGATCACTGTGGACACCCAGTTGATAAGGATACATTCCAACAGTATTCCACTAACAAGGGGCTACGGAGTCTAGATTATATTGTACCACGTGTACGTGTGGATCCGGATTCACATACTAGTATTACCAAAACCAAAGACTCTTCTGAACCGATTAAAGATAGTGTTGCTTTATTTATGAAGTATAACACTCCCATAGTTAAAGTAAAAGACTTTCTGAGGGATGAACATGGTATAGGTGTTAGTACTAAAACTCTTAGGAATGATACAAATAAACAAAATTTGCAATCCGGTGCTCTGCATCGGACCGATCAAGATAGGTTTTTAGATTCTCTTATAAACGATGTCAAGTCTGATCCGGGTATGGTTCTAGAAACCCTGACTGCTGGAGATGTAACACAGCTAATATATTTTCAATTTTCATGGATGGTTTCATATTTTGCACAATATCCGGACCACATTCTTATAGACGGCACATATTGTCTTAATAATTGCAGGATGCCTTTATACATTATATTGGCAGTAGATGGTAATAACCACTCAGTCCCCGTTGCTTTTGGACTTCTAGCACAGGAGTCCAAACATGTAGTAGAATCGTTTGTAAATTTTTTTGTCCAACATAATCCTTCATCTGCAAGTACGAAATCATTCATGACAGACAAAGATTTAGTAGAAATTACCGCCCTCAAAAAGTTCATGCCTCAAGCAAAGCATGAGCTTTGCTTGTTTCACGTTTTGAAGAGCTTCAAAGATTTGGTTCATTCTTCAAATGTTCCCAAGTCTTTGTACCAAAATTGTAAATGTTTGCTTGAGCAAATGGCTTTTGCTACCAGTGAAGTGGCATACGACAGCACACTCCAGATCTTCAGCTCTGCATTTATTGCGTACAATATTGTAGACAGGTTTCTGACTAGATGGCACTCTTGTCGAGATTCTTGGACCATGTACAGTCGTATGTGTACTTATAACTTGGGAGATTCCACAAATAACAGATTAGAGTCTTTAAATCAGAAGCTGAAACAGTCCATCAGAAAGTACGCAGCTCTTGATGAGTTTTACAGTAGCTTAAAATCTCACTTGCTATATATGTTGGATAAATTTTTCGTTGCTGCCTTCAAAGACTCCTCCTACCGGAACTTAACGTTCACTGATGTTCCATTAGCTATCACAGACCGCGTTTCAAAGACCGCTACGTATTTTGCTTATAAACAGATAATTAGTCAGATATCTGAAGGTGTTGGAGTACAAGGCGTAAATGCAATTAGCAGACGACCGGATCTTGGCTGTTACAGTTATACAGTAGCTATTCCTCCCCACCGCGTTGCTCTTACCACTCCTATCGCGTGCAGTTGTAGCTATTTCGTCAGATACAATCTACCTTGTGCTCACATGTTTGCAGTGCGGGCATATCTGAACTTAGATATTTTTGATGAGGCGCTAGTTCCTCAAAGATGGACCAAGTCGCATTATTTAGAAAGCATTGCAAAGTGTCGTTGCCCTGTTTCCACATTAGCTCCTAAAGTCCCACAGTTACCATGTAACCAAGAGACTGAAAGGTTTCTAGAGAGCAAACTGGTCTGCAACACTTTACTAGAAATTCTGAAAACCTCAGAACCTTCTGAATATGGTTATAGATTAGGCGTGATTCAGAATTTAGTGCAGCAATGGTCAGGTCATGTGTCAAATCTTGATAGTAAAACCGATTCTCCTCTACCTTGTACTGATATACAATCAAATAAGTCCTGTGGCCAGGCATTGACTACAGACAGACAAAACCTCAATTTAGGTAGCGACCGCAGTCGAGTTCCGATCTATCGCATAAAGTCCAATCTAAATAAAAATTGTGTCCAGACACCCAGTACTGACAGACAACAGAAAATCCACAAGTTGCCTATTTCTATAAGAACTAAAGGTCCAGGTCGCAGTAAACTTACTGCTATAGGGCAAAAGCGTCGAGCTCCAAAACCTTCAGAACGTCTTAAACGTAAATTACGCATTACGGATTATTTCCATGTTGTACGAAAAGAATTTCGTAACAAAAAATGCTCAAATTCTGTCCAGTGTGTTGCTGATGATAGAATTAGTGGTAATGTTCGCGATGACATTCCTTTCAATCCAAATCACAGTAAAATACTAACTAGTAACTCGTGGTTAGATGACGAGATTATCAACTCTGCATCTATTCTTATTAAAAGTGAACACACAGACGTGGGAGGATTACAAAATCCAATCTTTGCTTCTGCCGTTCCTCCAATGTTTAAACCTTGCTCAATACCATTTGTTCAAATTTGTCATGTTAATGGTAATCACTGGAATTGCATTTCGGGCCATATCAGAAACAATATTTTGGTTCTTGATTTATATGATTCTCTTAGCAAAGAAATCAGCCCTGAAATCATTTCAATTGCTAGTAGTTTAAGTAGACTTTACAAAGAAATAACAATGATTCATGTTAAAATTCACGACGTCCATAAACAGCCAAACTCAAATGACTGTGGTGTATTCGCCATAGCGTTCGCCAAAATGATTTGCTCTGCTAAAGACCCAAGCACTGCACATTTTGAATGTTATAGAATGCGGGAACATTTGCTGCAGTGTCTTAGCTCGCGATGTTTTAGCGAGTTCCCGTGTAGCTATACTAGACAAGTCTCTTCTAGACCCATTAACCAGTGTTTTGCAATAGTATATTGCTATTGTCGAGAATCTGGTGATATTAAAGATTTGATAGAATGCGTAAATTGTAATGATAGATTTCATAAACGATGCCTTGAAAGGAGAGGCTTGAAGATTGAAAATTGTGATCCTCTTACATTTTTGTGTTCACGTTGTGATTCTCAGAGTGGCAAAGTATTTGAGGTGGGCTGCTTTGAATAAATCATTTTGTACAGTATACCTAAGTAGTTGTAAATAATATATCTAAATTGTTAGGGTGTTACTAAAATGTTTAACTGTTGCAGATTCTAGCGGATGAGGATGTGGCAGATACAACGCAAGGTACTCTATTATGAGCACGTCACATTATTAAAGCACGTTTTTTTTCAGCTATGTTCGCGTTCAGCTTTCACTAACTCCGGTGTGACTATAATATTATCAAGTATAACGATTGTTTGTATATTTTATGCATGCATTACGCTTGGTGTATGAAAATATAATATTATGCATGTCCTTTTTGAGTGAGATGGTATATAATGGACGAATGACTGTGTAACTCCGTTATAATTATAAGTATTTGTAAATTACTTACCATTTTGTAATTAAAGTCTAAATTGTATAATAATTATTTATTCATTTATTGCATATTTTATGCTGTGTGTATTAAGCATGCATATGCATGTCATTGTTGAGTGAAATTAACTAAGGCTAAAGACGAATGACTGTGTAGCTCCGCTATTATGAGTTTTGTAAATATACTATTTTGTACATGTACATTTTGTAAATTTTGTAAATAATATTATCTAAATGGTAGGTATAATATTTTTATTTATTAATTATAATATTTATTGCATGCGTTACGCTTGGTGTATGAAATATGCATGTACTTGCTGAGTAAATTGTTATATAAGAGACGAATGACTGTGTAACTCCGCCACATTAAATGTTAGTTAAACATTTATGGTGCCGGTCCTCAGCCCGGGTTAAGGAGGAAGGCACAGTACCTATCTAATATTAATATATTAACGTGATTGTAGTAAATCTTGTTTATGCACCTATGTGTTGCACGCAGGTAACTAGTTTAATCAGCCGTTTAATTAACAGCCTAGCCTTTTCACTAAACGGCGCTATTTAACTAGCTTCTTGAATGGTATTCAGCCGTTCAATCAATCAGCTCGGCAAATATCTCGGTATGATAACGATGCAGCCATCAGAGACTCCCACTTGGTCATTACCTGCAGTGGCCAATATGGAAAGCTCTTAACCGCCTCCGGACCCAAGTTGGCCGATGCAGGCACAACTTAGCCAAATGGGGCTTCATAGACCAATCACACGAGCAATGCAACTGTGGAGCCCCAAGACAAACCATGCCTCACCTGCTGTCATGCTCCTGGTGTCCCACATCCTGTACAATAGAGGAACTTACCGCAGCCTCAGACAATGCGGTGACTTTGGCTACATTTCTAGCCAAGGTCCTGTGAGTTACGACTATTGACACGAAAAGAAGAAGAACGATTAACTGTTTCCCTGACCAAGTAATTTAAGTTTAGTTAGTTCCATTTCTAACACCTATCACTGAAATGCACTCACTGTCAATATGGCGCCAACAAGCAATATTTGTGTAAGTATAGGTAAAAAATACCATACACCATTGGCCTAGCTGTTCGATGGAATGGCTGACTATCATTCAGGAATCTAGGTAGTTGATCGGTTCCCTATTGTAAAAAGTCTAAGCGGTGAATTTTATATTTTTATTTATCTGTCGCAGTTATTATGCACAATACCTTATGCACAGAAAATTTCCGAATAAATCTACTACATAATGCATAGAATTAACTTTATTTTGTGTTGTTGTTGTCACGCCCATTGATGGTACCAAACCTGATGAAAATTATGGTTGATTTAGTAGAATTTTGTGCTCGTAACGAGTTTTAGTACTGTTGAAGTAAGTCTCGAAAGTCTCGAAATTCCCGGGACTGTAAACCTGAAAGTCTCGATTCTCGAAAATGCCAAAAATCGTCGAGAATCTCGAAATTTTCGAGACCGAGATTCCCAGGATGAAAGCCCTAGTAGGTACGTTATTATAATATTTATTGCATGCATTTCACTTGGTGTATGTATGTATGTTTATGATAATAAGGGACAAATTATTATGACTGTGTAACTCCGCCACATAAATGTTAATATAATTTAACATTTATGACTCCGGTTCTAAGCCCGGGTTAAGGAGGAAGGTACAGTATCTAATAATGAAAACACAATTTTAGTACCTACCTAACTAATTGTTTGTGAATATATTTTGCAGCCAACTAGTTTACTTACTACTCCTTGGTTACAAAGATTAGTTATCAGATTGTTTATTTTGATATGATACTGCAATAAAATTTAAATTATGCACCTACTTGTAAAAAAATTGTTTTATTTCTGAAAACTGCTCACATAATGTGTCCGGTTTTTTTAATATTTTTAGTGTTAAGTATAATCTACTCCTCTGCAAACCCAGAAATCCTGCACATGGTCTAGGGGATCTCCGAAATAAGCCTCTGCCATGACCTACCTCTCACCCTCCGCTCCCCTAGAATGGTAGGTCTGTGCATTTGTTTTTAAAACATTAGTTCATGTACGAAAATTGTAATCAACAAATTCGTGCTAGTTACACCATTTATAACTTCAGAACAGCTGGACTGATTTTATGATGTTTGATTAGGTCAAAGTTGTTAAGTACGGGACTTACGGAATATGAAATTAAACGTACCTATGGTGGTGAGTGGAATGATCAATAAACTATAGGATAGGTAGGTAGGCACCTATTCTGGCAAACATCGCATCGCTTTCAATGTCGGTAGGTAAGTAAGTACATTATTTCAAAGTATCGATATGAGTACATAGGTATCGATCGATACCATTATACCAGTAAAAGACAAATAGGTACCTATAAAAGTACCGATATTTAGCTAAATATCGATAGCATTATCAGTATTTCCGTAGCAAACACCTATATTTTGGAAATATCGATATCAGTCCCTATCAGTAGGTAGGTAAACCCTTATTTCATTATACAGTAGGTACCTACTTAGCCATTAAACATTTCAACTACGACGTCACAATAATATCAAATGGTGATCAAAATATTATGATTGTTGTCAATAAGATGTTGTGTCAGCCTTACCTAATCTAAAAATGTATAAGATACATTTTTATTACAATTTATTACTATACCATACCTACCTATCTAGACAATTTATTAATATTCTTTGTAAGGAAAAATAAAACGCAAAAAAGATAGGTACCTACCTACCTACTACGTTTTCTTTCTTTATTTGCATTCATCGTGTACACATATACACTGTACACAATTTTATTATATATATACCACACGTAGCAAATTATCGTAAAGTTGTTAAGACTACAATAATAGTCTCTATTCCAATGCTGTTAGAGCTGCTGTTTTCTGACAAGAATGCTCTTATGTTGGTAATACGCCTTACTGCGTAAGAATAGCCAAAACAAACCATTATAAATGTCAAAAAAGTGCACACATGCATAAGACGTCAAACTAAATTACGCACACGTATGTAAATTTGCAGCATTTATCGTCTGTACCACAGGATATGTATATCATCCTAATGAGTAAGTGAGTGAACAAATGAACTCATATTCCATTTTTTCACTCATTTGCGGGATTCACATACACAATCCTGCAAGACCGAAATTGCACAGACAAAAAAATTGTGCAATTAAAAAAAAAAAATCTTGTGACTGTCAAAATTACTGAGTGAATCTAGCCCGTTCGTCCGAATTTCCCGAACGAGGAAGGACCACCAAGGAGGAATTCTGTCACTGTCAGACCAGACAGCGCTCTGCTTTTTTTTTTTTGTTTTAGTAATGGCTTCGCACGGTTTGTGCATATAGCCAGTGTCAAGTTTTTTATTATAATAAGTATTTCACAGCAATATAGCAATCGTGGTCAAGTAGTCAAGTCAATTATTTACATCGTCAAAGTCACGATTCAGTAAAGTAGTGGATGCTTTACTGAAACTTCCTGGGAGTTTTGGAAAAAATGCGAAATGTCACGTTTTTTGAGTTTATATCATTCGCCTACACTCGTGCACGTTAACGAACACTCAATGATAATATTCCACCAATATTACACATTAACACTCGAAGAAACACAAGTTTGAGAAAATAATATAAAACCAACAACGTCCCACTATCGGATTCCCGCCAAAACTCCAGCGCTCTGCTTCGAATTGAGTAACTTCAACTTCAGCTCTTTTACTTTTTTAGTTTTGGCTTCGCATGGTGTGTGCATTTAGACAGTATAAAGAAGGCATTGAAATAAAGACTTACCGATATTTTTGAGGTAGCGATTGAAAAATACAGATTCTTTCGACACTGATATATCGATATACTTTAATACCATAATAATGACAGGATATACCTACCGATAATGGAATACTTACCGATAAATCAACCAAATTGTTGAGTGAATGTCAAATGAAATGAAACTAGAAGGCAGCTGAGGATTTACACAAGACACTAGCAACAACGCGTCGCCATTTTAAAAATATCGTGTAAGAATTGATAAAACTATTTTTATAAGACTCAATATTGTAATAGGTAACAGTAAAAAGCTAATACTAGTAGGTACCAATAAATCCAATACCAATAAATTATCGGTATTTCCATAGACAATACCAATAATTGTGAGATCGGTCCCTGCTTGTGCCTGACTTCGCGTCATTCGATTATCAAATCTAAAACTTCATTCATTCGTTTCAATTTCAATCCATCTCCTTCACTGTTCACTCACTCAATCAATTTCGCCGACTTGCCGTACGATCGCCATCTTTCTTTTCTCAAATTTGTCGGCACAAAGGTACGTTTAAAAATTGGAGTATTAGCTAAAATAAAGGATTTTGTGAGAAATCATCTGCTTCTTAGTTGGCTCAATTGTCTTACAAGTGGACTTCCAGATAGTAAGTTCAACTCGAATCGTATTCAGTCCCACATAAACTTCGGCCATGTGGTCGGTCAAATTAGGATTTGTACAACTACGCAGTATGTTTTACGCGTGAATTCGTGAAGTGGAACATTTAGTGCTTCTTTGGAACCTTTACGGGTCTTATGATGTGACGTTATTGTTAGAGTTGTAACGATTTTGGCTCTGTATTCTGAGGCCGGTATCGAACTCAACGTGGCGTGAATGCCGCTGTGTTAACACCTTATTTTTGTTGTAGACAGTATAATGGGAACCGTAGAGCGCGCCGGCGATGACCACACTTCCGAAGTGGAGTCAGGAGAGGAAGAGGAAGTCGTGGGAGGTGGTCAACTGGCCGAACATCTCTTGAAAAGGTAACACTACATTTCCATCTAGGTTAGTTCCTTTGGGCGAAACGATCACGCGCGTGTAGTTGTAATGTAATCACATGGAGGCACCTACCAGTTGTCTTGAGCTGCTATCCAACAAAATTATTCCACCCTTATTGTGAAAATCAAATCTGTTTTTATTTTACTCTATTATTGGTTGTTGTTGAAGTCTACTCATAAAACTTCAAATATTTCACTACAACCAATTATTTGAACATTCCATTTCGTTACTCAGCAGTTTGTAATAAGTATTCAGGTTGCAGTGAAACCTGTAGATTGAATCTCATTACTGTGTATAGGCACTGAATGTGCGCAATATTCAATCTAGCTAGTTTGACCCAACTACAGCAAAGCCAACAGCAGGTTATACACTATCCAAAGAAATGTGACGAGCTATGTAAAAAAATCACCTTGGACGTGTAAAATCCAGATGGTTGAAGAGTGTAAACCTGGATCTTTTGTTTATGGCACATAAACAAGTGACCGCCTGTCTGATGGTAAATCGTTGTCTATGAACACTTGCAACAGTCAGGGTGTTGTCGATAAATTTGTATAATATCAGCGACTCATTTAGCCCCTTGACATAGTGGTGTTATAATTAATGTACAGTACTTTTACAGAATTTAAGTACGCCCTATTCTTTTATGTAGTACTCGGATGTCATAGCTGAGCATAACATTGCGTGAGCTATAATGTTAATTCACATTGAGTTTTCGTTAATGAATCATTCTGACTCTTTGCCCATGGTACGGTCGGCATCAAAAGTAGCTTAACATCTCCGTATCTTAAATTTAATATACACCCTAAAATATACATTTTGCGTATCTACAATGGAATTGAAAACTAAAACATGTTAAGCTACTTTTGATGCCGACCGTACAGTATAGTTGTCTGGTCAAATGGTTTAGTTGCATCTCTGTCATGTAGCCATTCTTTGATGAGTCACCGCTTATGACTGGAATGCGCCCCACAAGCAATGAAATCTTATTAGGAAGTGATGACACATGCTTCATGTAGAGTTTTAATTCATAAATTAGTTGAGCTCATGTACAGACTATTAATTGTTTTACATCATGTTGCGATATTTATTCCTAAATAGTGAAAGGATGTGATAATGATGAAAATTGCACTTTCCACAAGAATTGAGGTTCTGTATCCAGCAGAAGAAAACAAGCTTTCTTCTGTCCTAAAGTTTTTGTCTAGACTTGAGAGTCCAATGTAAATTTAGTGTTCACTAGTTTTCAGTTGTCAATAGATAAAATAATGTCAGAATAGCATGGTCATCTTGTTGCCAAGCAACGGAATAAGGAAGGAAAATCTCATTTTGGATGAAGACAAAAAATGGATCATAATTGATAAAGTTTCAATAGGCATGAGGTGTATAATATTATTATGTGTTGTGAATGTAGCAAATGAAATTAGTTTTTTATAGGTAACAACCATAATAAGCGCCTGGTTAGATATGGTTTGGCCAATAAATTAGTATTATCTACTAGAAAACTGATTAGGTTCTACAATTTTAATTATGCAGTAAGTACTTTTTTCGAACCATACTCATTAGTATCGATAATTACACAAAATACAAAATAAAAAAGCATCATAAAAAGTCAATGATAAAAAAAGGACACACATTCCACCCGGTTGCAATTTTATCTAGATTTCAATCGTGTTTTTTGTCAGTATCCAATCCGAATATCTGACCACTAGCCGATATGAGATTGAGGATCAATGAACTTGTGACTCACTTCATGCTCTACTTAGCTGGTAAATGCTTGTAAAGTGAGCTTATTACATGCTGCACGGCTCTAGGTACCCACTCAAGCAGCTAATATGCATAATTATGTTTGTGTTACATACTGATAGGTAGTTTATATCAATGGGAAATTATTATTTTTTAGCATTTGTCGCTATTGCTACTTCATCAGTTTGTTATTAAATGCTAGACGCGATATTCTGTTAAAAAATTCAAGATTGCTCATAAAAAGTATCAACAGGTATCGTTGATTATTTGATTCAAATGGTATCTCTATAAAAATATTTTATAAGAAAACGGTTCTACGTACCTAACTCGGCGCCTCCATTCCTCTGTTTCCCCGAATACGAATCAAAATAATCTCAAATTATGGGTTAATGTCACCATCGATTTCAGTCTACAAAAGTAATCAAAATAATCTCTTCTAATTCAAAATTGTGGCTCAATGTCACCATCGATTTTATAGTGTCTGTGGTACTCGTTATACGGAGGGTTCTATCCATAGTTGTAGGTACAGGCGGCTCCCTCCCCTATAAGATCGCTCGATATTTCATTCGTGCTTTACCTACAAAGACCGCCGCCATAGTCGCGTCGCGTCGTCGGTGTGAATGCCTTAGATCAATATTTGCAAATTGAAGTTTAATGATGTATGTATATGTATTATGTATGTACCCTACGTCGAATGGCATTTTAATGAGATTGAGTCGTAGTGAATGCTAAATTAGATTGTTTTAGTCCAGTCCCGTGCAATACTATCATAGCTGAAGGTTATTTGGTTCTTATTTTCCTACAATCCAAATAATGTACTTGACATGATGTGAAATGAATCAAGTCCTCTTGATTACGATTTACACGGCAACTGGTTTGGAGTTTGTTTATCTTTTGCGAAACGAAGCTATTTTCGTAGAATCAGGTCGCGTCCGATACCTACATAGATACACAGATATTTATCAGGTATTAATTAATATGTTAGCGGAAATAGATGTGCTCTACGTATTGATTAAATTCGTATGTCTATTAATATCGCTTGGCGAGTTCCCGACTTGCGCGTCGTCAAGAGTTTACCTGAGAAAATATGAAGCCATTGTCTGTTTCTTTTAGTGGGTACTAATTATATATTTTTAAAAAGCATGTGAGAGGGCTTTCCTCGCTTATGAACTTCTGTATTATTGTTATTAGAAACACATTCGGTATAGAAAATGACAATCGAAAAATAATCGTAGTTTTTTTACTGCTGTCTCGCCTGATGGTAAGTGACGACGCGGTTGAAGGTGGAACATGCTTGCCTAGGAGACACCTATTCATTTCCGACTTGATAAAACCCAGAACAATAGAGGCGCATGACAAATAAATATTAATAGTATCATTGTTAAAATCTAACACCAACAATGCGAGTTATCTCTGACCATCTCTATACGACCTGCATGGAACTGACATAGCCGTAGGGCTCATGTACCTAAAAAAAAAAACTTTGTTTTTTAATTTTATGCTATCTCAATTTAACTTTTAACATATCCAAATGTGTTGTGAACAGCGGGTACACACGCAACGAGATGCTCGCCGCCATAACGAACCGCTTGCACGCGGAGACGCTGGCCGCGCTGCCGCCCAACGTGCGGCGCCGCATCCGCGCGCTGCGCACTCTACAGAAGGAGTTCGTGGACATCGAGGCCAAGTTCTACAGCGAAGTTCACGCACTAGAGTGCAAGTACGAGAAACTGTACGAGCCGCTGTTTGAAAAGGTAAATGGAATCGAAAATTACTGTTAAATCTATTGTCGAACTTCAAATTGTAAGTTGGCAAATTATCAAATATGAGGCACGCTGCATGCAGACGACTTCTACATCGAGATCAACAATGCAGTAATTAAAATTACTCCGTAATATAATAGTGGGCTCGAGTAAAACATGAGCGAGTTCTATAAACTCTATTGCCAATAAAAAATCTCATTTCGTTGAATACATCAACGTTTTTTTTTATGTGATAGAGCGGCCTACAATATGACGGAGTCCCGTGATCCCGTCTGATGGTTAACGGTCATCGAAGCCTATGGACACTTGCAACACTCGTTCCGTTGTCTACTTCTAACACTTCACCCTTTACCGTGTCGGCTGCACTTGCTTTATTGACGCGTACTGCGCCAATTACTACGTAACTTGCCCTCCGTTTCTGCCAATGGCAACCCTAAACTCCCCTGCGTTCTGCATAGTTCTTATTGCTATTGTCACTGGCAGCGCGCAAAAATCGTCACCGGCGCTTACGAGCCAACCGACGCGGAGTGCGTGAACCCGTGGCGCGACGAGAATGAGGACGATGAGTTGGCGAAGGCGGTCCAGGGTGCTGCCATCACCGAGGGCGATGAGAAGAAAAAGGTGGAGGAATTCAAGCCTACCGAGTAAGTGACCACTTTTTATAAAGTTCTAGTTCTTAGTCGGGGCCTCAAGTATTTTCTTTTTTAAAAGAATCCATTTGCGCTTGACCACTATCTGATCTGATGTAAAGTGACGATGCGGTCTACGATGGTGCACGCTTACCTAGAAGTAGCAGTAAACTGTACCTGTGGGACTGTTTTTATGCTGGCAAAATTGCTGGTGTAAGTTTTTGTCGGTGACAACTTATGTGGTTGGACCCAGTGAGAATGCTAGGTTTGCAATGGGGCTGGCTGTCGAGGACTACTGCAGGTAGAGCCCTAAAGTGGCTGCGACTAGTTTTCTGCCGTGGTGTTTGGCCACGAGACATCTGAACAGCCTTTGCCAGTATAGTAACTCTGTTTGAACCTTTATACAATTAACTGCTGAACATATTTGAATGAATTTGGGTATAAAGATAGATTAAACATTAGAGAAGGACATAGGATAGGTACTTTTGATCACTATGAACTATAGTCCGTGCGTACGGAGTCGCCTGCAGCAGCTAGTTTAATATATTTTGGACATGATGACATATCTATCACCAAGCACTGAAGAATCATGATTGATCAAACATGCACTACCAACTGAGAACATTTAAGACATTCTTAGGGTCTGTGAGGAATGTTATTTCTTTTACTCAAGTTGATACATTCTTTCAGGCCCCCAATGGACCCTGACGCGAAGGGCATCCCAGACTTCTGGTACATAATCTTCCGGAATGTTTCGATGCTTGCGGAGATGATGCAAGAGCACGATGAACCTATTCTAAAGACCTTGATAGATGTTAAAGGTAAGAATATTCAAAATAGTATAAATATTTGTTTGTGTAAGCTGAGATACTATTAGAATTTTGAATTTGAACTTGGTTTTTTCCAATGTCAAATAAGCTATTTAGCCAATGAATGAAAATTAAGTGGATCGTGTTCCTGAAACTGCATTTCAGTTTAAGATACTTAGTTACAAGCAAAATTTGATTAACTCACAACTAACTACTACTACAATTATAATAGCCTAAAATGATGACAGATCTATCACCAAGCACTGAATACATGATTATCAAACATGCACTACCAACTGAGCTGATACCTCGATCAAACCGGAAGATAACCTTATAGACAATACTATAACAATTCCTATGTTCACAGTGCAAATGCTTGAGGACCCCATCGGTTTCAAGCTGGAGTTCTACTTTGCCCCTAATGACTACTTCACAAACACTGTCCTCACTAAGGAGTACTCGATGAAATGCAAACCTGATGATGATAATCCACTTGAATTTGAAGGTCCCGAAATCTACTCATGCAAGGTTTGTAAAAATCTCATACCTACCGAAAACTACAAAGCTTGCCTGGATAAATGTATTTTGCAATGTAACAACTAGAAGGTTCCACAGTTAAATTAACTATTATTGTTTTAAAAGATTTCTTGAAAGGTTGCCAGTTGCATCAACTAAAAGGCCCAGTTTACAGTTGCCAGATGCAGCAACTGTGATCTTTTGAAATTTAATAAATAATAATAATCATTATTTTTGTCTGTTACCGCAACGGAGACTATTGTAATGTCTACGTGGCCAGTGGTCACGTGTGCTGAGCAGTTTATTGCCTTACAAGTTGAACTTGTATCAAGAGTGGACATGATGACATATCTATCACCAAGCACTGAAGAATCATGATTGATCATACATGCACTACCAACTGACGTTCCACCATTCTTCAGAACAAAATAACATAGATACATACTCCCAACATCGACTAACACTGAACTTTCTTCAGGGCTGCGAAATTAACTGGAAGAAAGGCAAGAATGTGACCGTCAAGACGATAAAGAAGAAGCAGAAGCATAAGTCCCGTGGCTCGGTGCGCACCGTCACCAAGTCTGTGCAGGCCGATTCATTCTTCAACTTCTTTTCGCCACCGACCATGCCGGAGGATCCTAACTCCACTCTCGCCTCGGATATCCAGGTAAGATGTGAACTATTTGATTGATTTCTCTTCCTTCTCTACACATTGGTAACAGAAGCATAGAACATTGTGCACTTCTACTACTGCAGCGCAAGCTAAAAACTAACTTGCATAAAAAAATTGAAGAGAGCATTTCAATTTATTTTGAGTACACCCCCCTTTTAGTTTTTTTAAATGCCTTCGGTTTTATACAAAATAGCAGTCAATCCTTTTTAATTTTTCAATCTGGCAACCCTACATCTGACATTTACAACTTGTCCGACTAAATATGATGACAGATCTATCACCAAGCACTGAAGAATCATGATTGATCAAACATGCACTACCAACTGAAGTTTAGCACTGCAAAATTAAACGACATAATTAACTTGAGACTCGGTTAACAATAACGGTTGTTTTTCTCAGGCCCTGTTAACTGCCGACTTTGAGATCGGTCACTACGTACGCGAGCGCGTGGTCTCCCGCGCCGTGCTCCTCTACACCGGCGAGGGGCTGGACGACGAAGATGATGACGATTACGAAGAGGAGGTTAGTACAATAGAGTTGACGCCATCCTGCTTTTGATAGGTCAATTCTACAGAGGTCAAAGGTGTCCTGTTGTACTAAAATGCTACTACTTCTCTTGACAGAGCGATGAATCTTTTACTGAACGAGATTTGGAATGGATTTGTTAAGAAATTTTCACTTTGTTTTCCATGGCCCAATAGCTGCCTTGTTAATTTGGATCTAAGACTTCTTGACATCTAGATTAATTTCTAATTTGGCCTCTGTGGACTTAGTCTTACGAGGTACATAAAGTGCTACAAAAGATTCAGTTAGAATGTATCAAATGATTTTTGACTCTTGTGCACTTTATTGATCTTTAGTAAGTATTAGACTTGCTTGTGGTAAGGGCCTAGCTTTTAATACAAATGCCTTAGCTTGTTAGACGATGAACATACAACAAGCAGGTCGATGGTTGATTTTTGCCTTACTGACCAAAGAAGGGTACTGTTTTTTTAATGTGATATTGTGCAATAGCACTGATGCCATACAAAGTGCAACCATTTTAAACTCTTACATCAATCTGCATTTCTATAGAATTGAAGATTCTCAGCCATGATCATGATGTTAATTTCTTTGTAACTGATTGGAGTAACAATTTAAAATATGATCGCGCTTTGCAAACAAAACTAGCCAGTGAATTCTACAGCCATCTTAGTATTCTATAGTTTTACCTGCATGGTAGATATTCGATAAGCTTGCTCAGTTACGTTTAGTTTTAGTTGCCTTCCCGAGACAGACGAAGGTACAGTGTTCTAGCGTGTTGAGTTTGTTTGAGCGTCCGCACAAATGTCGCGGCGATACGGTATCTACGTCTGGTGTCGCGGGCACGCAACACGCAACCAAACGCGGTGTGTTATGGTTTCAGGAGGATTCGTACTCGGACGAAGACTCTGGGACCGAAGAAGTGTCTGACGCGGAAGATTGATGCACGTCGAATAACCGGTCGCCTTTAGTTGTTAATAGTCTTCCCGAGGCGGTCCCGTAAGCCACAGAGTTCCGTTACGATGACTTAGGCCCGTAGGACCACCAGCTTTTCTATATCGCGAACATATCAGCTGGCTCATATCTCTATTTTTTTACAAAAAAAAAATTGTACGTTTGCCAAACGTAACTTGTAACGAACACTCCTGCGCCGTGTCCTTTGTTCGTTAGTCGTACGCTAGATGTAAACTTCTCACGTTTTACGCTGTTCTATGCATGATTTATCCTTTGCGATGATAAATATGCTTTAGATACATTCTCCGATGAGCGTTTAAAATTTTAATAGCGAGAAGTGTATGGTGCCTCCTTTTTTGTGTAAAATAATGCATGTTAACTAGTTGAATGTCTGTTACGATGCCTATATTGCATTTCTAGTTTATTAGTTATACATATTCTCGTTTTTATTTAATAATATTATTATGTTTACAGTAATTATAGCGTGTATTTTGTTTACGATTTTTAAATGTTCGTTTGTGTACTTTGAAATTTCTTGTGATATTAATATTCTCTAAGGCAATATTGATTTGTTTGCTGCTTGATAAAAATTTAAGTAAGTGTCATTCCAACGAAAGATAGCTTCTGTTTGTCGCCGTCAATTCGAACCCCGACCATGGAAATGATGTAACGAATCTCGTGGTGCCAAAACGCATTTCCGCAGCACTTGATGCAAACTGTGATCTTTCTAATATCTGTGTTTTTATAAAACTTGACAATAGCTAGGTCGGATTGTAATAGATGTATATTTTTTATTTATCTAACTTTCTATTGAAGTTAATTAATAGCAGCTCGTCAGGTAACTTACTTATCGGTAATGGCTTAATCTGGCATGTCTTTGGTGACATTAAAATTGTATGCTTTTTATACCAAGTGTTTTATTTACTTTTGAATCCTTATTTGCATGGTAAAATTGTGAGAATTGCGGATGGTTGAAGAATTCACGTATCACCAGGTAACTAGTGTCTTGCGTTCGTTCCACTGTGTTCTTAAAGTTGGTATGTGTTGACGGTTTGTCAGGAGGAGGAGGAATGCTCCACGGAGGAAAGCGAGGATGAGGAGCCGGCTCCGCGGCGGCGGGGCAAGAAGCCCGCCCCCACCGCCAAGGCTGGAGGAGCCCTGATGGCTGACAACCCTGCAGAGTGCAAGCAGCAGTAGCTCCCTCGCCCCGCCTCGTGACTCCGGGACCTCGCGCACTTAGATCATGCGTGGGCTTTTATATAAAAATTCGTGGAAACTTGGTCGCGTGGATTTCATCAAATGTTAAGCTAGGGTTATACTGGGATCGTACTATTGCCGTGACTGAAGTAACTCCATACGCTACGGTAACACGACTGATAGATCGAGTATGTTTCTAAGCGCTATCGTTTGTAGGACCTCGTAAACGTCTGTAACCTTCACATTCCTCGTTAGGTACGTTTGTATTTATGAAATTAATGTGTAACGGAATGTTTTGAAGATATCCGCCTTATGTCGTCTCTTATTTGTCATACCTACCCAAGTCGCACTGTCGGAAACGGCTGTCTTTTGTAATTCTATACGACGGTATTGTTAGTTTTACTTGTCTCGCTATTCCCATTGCATGTTTTGCCTATAATGAAATTAATCAAAAGTATGGCTAAATATGATAATCTTTAGTGGTAGAATTGTGTCTATTGGCTATGTCTCCTAAACATCAATATTGTTCCAATAAATAATTGATCAGAACAACCTAATTGTGAAACACCAGTGTGGGTTTTGTGTGAGTACCTAACTATTGGTATTAGAGATAAGCTGCATTACGTACACCAATCTGTAGGTTATTTGTACACAAAACATTACAATTTTTAAAATAAATGTAATAATGGATACTTAGCAATTATTTTTATTTAACACATTGCGCCTAATTTGATTACGGTAGACACGCCAGGCTCGAGAAGGAAGCGGGCGATTGGGTAGGGATTTTTTAGGTATTTATTGTAGAAAGATTAATTCAAGGAGGATATATTAGGCACGTCAAACTGATTTTAGATGGTATAAAGTGGCACCTCAATCCTTACGGACATATCCATTTTGTAGTTGTTCATAATGATTTCAACTGACGTTTCTCTAATCCATGAAAAATAACGCTTGATTTACATACCTACGTAAGTAAGTAGGTATCATTTAAACGTATTGTCAGTAAAAAAACTACTGTTGTAGAAGTTATTGATAGACTTATATAAATAGTGCCTATAAGTATCCAATGCCTCCATATTCTGAAGGATATTAAATAATACGGGATATGGAATAAAAGCAAACCCAACAATTTCGTAAGATCGATTTATTTAACTTTCAAAAGATGTAACAATGTATTTATCACGATTTGTCTTTTATTACACCGCGATCAGATCTGGGGTCTATAAATAATACGTTTAGATTTAACTCTAGGATCTACTTTGTGGCCATCACTAAAATAAACTTCACAACGCTAAAGTGCAAATACAAACAACAATGGGATAATTTAACACGGTATAATTGAACTCGTCAATAGGGGCACGTGCACTAGCCAAAAAGTAGACCAAATTATTAGCTAAAAAAATCTTATAACTTATTGGGTATAGGTATCTCAAGAAATGTGACAAGTGTAGTATGGCTGTAGATACCTACACTGGTCTGTAAGTTGTATAGTAGGTACTTCTACCTCGCACTTAGCCGATCTATAGTCTGCTAAGTGCTTATGTAGTGCTATAGTGAACCGGCCACCATACACGCTGTTTCGGCAGGTTACTTGTGAATGTCATCAAACTAAGACCTGCCCGGTGAAGTTATAAACTCGTAAGTACTGTCTGCAGTCTTCAGGCATTGTAGACGAGAGCGCAAGTACCCGTTCTGTTGAGGTCACACGTATCGTGATTATCCCATTGACTATCCCGTTGTATGACGTCAAGTGTAGCCACATAATCGGGATATGGCATTGGCATTGCCGTTGAATATCTCGATATTTTACGTTCACTTGTTTTAGAATTTAGCTGTTGACGATGACGATGGTGTGGCCAGTCAAATTTATGGCGATAAATCATTGGGACAATTTCCTCGTTGTTTAAAAGCGACGTAGGCCGATGACGATACGTGTGGCCCCAGCATCATCGATTTAGGACATTGCTATAAATCAGTTACGTTTATTCACTTTTGTCAACACTTCTGGTGGACATCGGGGAAAACGCTTCGGAAGGCCAGTGGTAGGTAACGCGACTGACTCCATTTCCCACTGGGAGATATCGCGACGATTTTCCTGATGTCCACCAGAGTGACATCGGAATTAAACGTAATAAATTAGCTAGTGGCTGTCGAGCGTCACTGTGCGCCGACTGCGCCTATGCCTTATAAAATCTTAGGCGCATTATTGCAGACGCATACTTACTATACCTACCGTGATTCGAAGCGTGAAGGATGTAAGTACTCTATAAATCTCGTAACAACATTGTTAAGTACAAATTCTATTGCATTTTAATACAACTGGGAGATTCTATTCCCATTTGTGCCATAGCAGAAAATGCAAAACCAACTCGCTACAAATTAATTGGTAGTGCATTAACTTCGATGGCACTTTAGCGTACCTAAAATTGATTAAGTTATACATACAATAACATTTCGTCCACTCTTACAATAATAATTGAATTACAATAAAAATGTGTCAGAGCTAAACGCAACATCAATTTAATACAATAAAAGTGACAACAGCGAATTGTAAATTTATACAAAATTTGAGCCATCAGTGGTTCAGTCTGAAAGTTTTAGCACCGTATTGTCTTAAAAATATATCTAACGTCTCAGTTATATATTATGATTTATGACGGTTGTTACTACAATATGACGGCAATTAATGAAGTCTATGAAATATAAATAAGTCGTGGTACTTACACCATTTATAACTCAAGAACGGCTGGACCGATTTTTATGAACTTTTTGTCGGATTCGTCTCCGCTCCGCATAACTGAACGACTAATTGACATTCAAAAATATGATTAATTTTCTCATACATTTTGTAAGGAACGGCGTGACAGGACGGCGTCTGTCCGGTCAGCTAGAGACGGTTGTAAATAAAAATACGTCAGACATGGAAAGGTGTAGCAAACAAACTTGTATTTTTTGTAACAGAGCGCTTACAAAGCGCGCGTCATACTGTTAAATATTAAAAAAAACTGCGTAACAAACCAATCATAATACAAACGAGCTAACATTAATAGGGACAATAAAAATATCGCTATCATCTACACAAACAAAAGGGAATGATGCGATATGGTAATTGGTTAGGTGTTAAATAAACACAGACATTTTGTTTCACTAGCGACGAAAATACAGAAAGTATTTAAGTATTTCGGAGTTAAAATTATTATGCGAAAAGTCATCATGTTTCTCGGTTCTATACACATTTTAGGGGTGGTTTTGAGTCACAGTTAAGTCAAACAAAAGATATATAATAGTAACACATATTTCACGAGTAAAGGATTCATTCTGCTACTTCATTTTATTAAAGGCTAAGCCTCTATTTACACGACAACCGTTAGAAATTAGAACGGGTGGTTTATTGTAATATCTCACTATAACAAGGTTTCAAACAAACCTACTGCATTACAGTTACGGTTGAAACTGTATTATTATAAGATTATCCAAATAGTCGATCTAGACTTCGTCTTATCATAATTATAATGTGTCTAACTGACGAGAACATTAACAATAGAAATGTTGAAAATATTGTAGGCTTTCATTCCAGATCGTATCGACTATGTTTTTTTACTATAAACCACAAATAAATTATTTTAAGTAGCATACGCATTTCAAACATTTGGCTAATTTAAGATTAAGAGGGCATAGATTCAACATTCCAATTTACGTAAATAATAAGTAACTATATAAAATGTATCAAAACAATTGGTGTATAAACTTTACAGTAAATAATATCTATATTATTATATTATGTAGGATATTCTACATTTTCTAAATATTTTCCTACAACTTGGCTACATAACTGTATAATTTAAATATAAAATTAGATAAACTAAATATAATTTCTCTTATGGTATATAAAAAACGAATATTATTCCTAAATAGTTTAAAAATAGTGTAAATCAAACTACCAAACGTGCAATATCCATACGCATGCAAAATGCATGAAAAACAAAAAAAAACGAATCATGGAACATACAATATAAGTGAAAAAAAATCAAGTTTTCCACTGAATAAAATAATCTACACTTTCGGAAGCCCAAACAAAAGACTACACGAAAAACAAATATCAAAAAGGGTCATAATTATTGCCATATTTAATTGACGAGCTTGTTAATTGAAACTGCTACAAAAAGTATAAATTATTACAAAATTTAATGGAAGTTATACTTGGATTAGAGTGGCTGGGAAATAGAGTGAGACGGCACGAGCAGAGAGAGTGAGTCCGCGGTAGTAGAAGGCTACAGGCAAGCGCAGAGCTTAAATAGACCGATTGTTATTTCTTATCGAAGGCAGATTAGGCAGACTTTTACACGTTAATTCTGACGTCAATAATTGAATATGGGCAAGCGGTTGTGAAACAGATTAGATCACATTTCTGACTTTTCACGTTTGCCTGACTGAAACACTGATTTGACGAAAGATTGAACGTGTAAACCCAGCCTCAGTTGCATTCTGCGCAGTTTTAGTCGCGTGAATCGTCATGTCTCAACCGATTGCCGGGCCACTGTAAGTACGTAAAGTTACAACTGTCTTACGCTATCCACATTTTGTTAATTTCATACGCCTCGGGTCATACAGATCTCCCTATTAGACATAGCTCTTGACCAAAAACTACTCTTAAGCCACTACCACACAGGTCCAATATTAACGGTCGACAACTTGCAGGCGTTTTTGTGATATCCGTTTTAGTACATTTTATCATAAAATGTACTAAAACGGATATCACAAAAACGCGTACGCGTACACACCTGCGTAATAACGCTTGGTACATACAACGCTTGAGACATGGTAAGCACAAAAACTCAGCTGTGTGAGTTATCACACAGCTGATATCGCTGCTAACGCAGCGATATTATGGATCGACAATACAGCGCGTGTGTGGTAGCGGCCTTATCCTTGCGCCAGTGTGCAAGCCCCGCCGACACAGCGGCGCGCGTCACGCCGGCGTCTTCGCCTTCTTGCCGAAAGGAAGATGGATGCGGCGCCTCCGCGGCTTCGGGAGCCCCTCGTCGTCCATCAGCGAGGAGTCCGTGGATTCCTCTTCTGGTGGTGTATTGCTTGACGGGGTTGCGGCGTCTGAAATATCACAATTAGCATGTTAACTGAATCTAGTCACTAGGTAATTCGTACTAGAAACTAGTCACTGGTAGACCGTACTACACTAGAACCTAGTCACTAGGTCACTAGGTAAGTATGACTATAACATAGTCACTAGATAAATAGGACTCAAACCTAGTCACTAGATAAATATGACTATAACATAGTCACTAGATAAATAGGACTCAAACCTAGTCACTAGACAAATATGACTATAACATAGTCACTAGATAAATAGGACTAGAAGCTAGTCACTAGATAAATAGAACTCGAACCTAGTCATTCGAGCGCTAGATTAGTTGTCACACCTCTTGCTTACCTTCATGCAGCGGCTTCTGCCTGGGGAAGGACCCCCGCTGCGCCGCGCGCGCGTCGTCCGCCGCCGGCACCACGTCCGTGCTGCGCGACCGCAGCACGGGCCCCGCGGCGGCCGGCCGGCGCGGCGGCGGCAGCGGCGCGCCGCGCAGCGAGCCGCGCAGCGCCGGCTGCGACTGCGAGTGCGCGGACCGGCTCAGGTCCTCGCCCGTCCAGTTCACACTGATAACGATCCATAGATTATAATAGATTATGCTCCGAGTTCGAAAAGGGATGTTACCCTTTCAAGCACTGATCCAAGTTAATCTCGGACAGGAAAAGGAAACTCCGTCGACTCTACCAGGACTTCGGAATACGCCCGTTACAAATGACATAGAAATGAGTAAATAGTTTCTACTCACTTGTCCCCCCCGAGTACGAACTGCACCTGGTCTCTTCTGAAGTCTCCCACCGGACTCTTCCTCACGTCGTTGTTGGGTTTGACCTTCAACTCCTCAGAGGATGGTTTCTTGTCTTCCAGCCTGGTCAGTCTGTCCTCGGCGCGGCGTTCACGCGCCTCTTGCGCCAATCGCTCTTCCAGTTGTAATCTATGGGAATATAGAGCGTATTAGGACGGTCAGTGCAACTGTTTTAGCTTGGCAAAGCTGAGGGTGAGTGACTCTTTTATGATTCTGAGACCAATTCATAGGCGAGATGGGAACAATCCTCTGTAAGTAATCTGTGTTTATGTATGATTTACTACGTATAAGCGTTTTGTGGGATTATTCGCCGCTCGACTCTGAATTAGACGTTAAATTCTGTATATTACAAGGCCAGGGGGGGTGGGCAATTGGGCATAGCGTACAACTCCAACGCAAAAACCATGCGTTTGATGTCATGTCTCATTTTTTAACCCTGCAAATAGGTAAATAGCTATGGTGTTTGTATATGCCTGATAGGCGTTGTTACAAGTAAGCATATTGAAGTAAATCCCGCCAACGGTTTGATTATTATTTTTCTAAGGAGATTCTCAGCTCTATTGTATTTTTGGAATACGACGTCACCTCCAGCATCTCAGAACAGATTCATAAATTCAAATGCTCTTAGGTTTCAACAATATAATGATTATTACATTCAATGGATTTTTAAGTCCATATAATGATATTTAATGCACCAAAGAATGAATAAGAGTCTAATCATTTATTTCGAGTTTTTGATGATTACCAGCAATTCAAAGAGAACACAAAAAATAGTTCTGTAAAGGGCTTAATAAGCTGATTAACTCCAATATAAAACGATGTAAGTACTATAAGTTTTAGTTACTAATGAAAAGTTTCTCTATTTGGTCACTCACTGATCGTCAAATAACTTAGGCATAACGCGCAGTTCTAGAAGGCTGAAACTTTACACAGTTTAATCATAAACACAGGACAACCAACGCAATAGTGCCAATTCTGCTCCCAACTAAATAAAAACTCAATTGGACAGCTTACCCCCGGTTTCTAGAACGTTTGTTGGCGTTGACAGTAGATTAAAACTATAGTTGCCTCTATCTGACTATAAACAAATGACAAGGACGGTAATATAATTAATCTGTTGTCAACGTTGATTGACGTTTCAGAAACTGGGGGTTAGTCACTGCCCTCTCTTTTCTTTTCATATGGTTGAAAAGTGACAACTAATCATTTGACAGAACTAAAATGTAGACTTGTGGAACAAAAGAATCGGCACCGATATCTTGGGATTTAGGTTTACCTGGCTTCGGCAAGTCTCAGGTCGAGAGGATAGTGAGGGGCGTCGGCTTCGCTTCCCGATGAATCTTCACGCCACCCAAACGCGTCAGACACTGCAAAATAATACTATTAAAAACTACCCCATCACTAAATGTGTTACCTGTTCAACCCTATCCCATTGATTTAATACTAAACTAGTTTCGTATTTTGTAGACAATATTGTTTTTTTTTTAATACAATTTTTTATATCCTTTCAAGTGAGATGATACTTATGAAATTGTAAAAGCATGTACGAAATAATATGCCCGCGTGAACGATAAATAAATTATGATAAAAAGCCAATAAGCATAAAATATTCGTAACAAATCTTACCTGCGGTATGCCATAATATGTCGCCATAGAACACTAAAAAAGCAAACAAATATATTCTAGTCTATGGTGTAAATCGGCAAGGCTCTAGTGGGAGAAATGGCGGCAAAAATAAAACAAAATCACAATCGTAAAAAGCTTTCAAACGTGCATTATAACAGATCAACATTTTAAACAGTATTCCGGACTATCACGGCGTATCATAAGCCAGTTATTGTTTTGTATTTGCTAGTTCAGAATGCCCTTTCAATATCTATAAAAAGCGTTATTAAAAGCATAATATCTAATGTTATAAAATATTATAATATTGTCTAGATAGCCTATACTCATAAAATAGTCGAGTTATCTGTCTATCTATGTAAAGGACAAAAGTTTGTGCATAGAAGATATTATACATTACACATGTATAATATTTCATAATAATTATATTATAATATATAATATTTTAGGTAAGTTGAAAAACGCTACTGAACAAGAATATAACTTCTTTGAAAGTTACGTCTGTCTGTTGTATTTCATCACGTAATAAGTATGAATAGATTGCAATGTGTTTTTCACTGTCTGATAGTTTAGAATCTGAGTGTTCAATTGTAGTGGGTCATTCAATTGGATTAACGATGCATGCCAATCAATTACGCGATGGTAAGCGCCTACCTGTAACTATTAAGTACAGTATAATTTCATCATTCTCACCCAGAAATAAGGGTGGAAATATCTCGCACGGCCCTGCTCTGCTCTCGCCAGTGTCAATCTCACATTCTATCACTCAGACATTACTACAAGTAGTATAGAAATCACACTTTAACTTACCTACGTTATAGACAAGATATTTGAGAAATACCATTTGTAACCTTGATAATAATAAAGGTGAGCGAATTTTCTAATGCGTGCACAAATAATACTACAAGCTCCGACCGGGAGGCTACCACAATATTCGATTAAAGATATTTCGGTTTTTTTTTTACTATGCAGTTGGAATAACTACAAAAGACTTCATCATCTTTTGTTATAGCAACTATAAGGTCGAAAATCATATACGCCAATATCACAATGACGCTTTAACAGACTAGCCCAAGCTTTGCCAAAATAAAAGTGGACCAGTGCTTTGTTCCTACTTTTATAAAGAAATGCGGGGTATACCGATATATGCGTTTATCGAATTTTATGGTAGGACCCACTGTTTTTTCTCAAAAAGTCAGATTAGAAGACATGCAACGATAAAAGGAGAACCCCACACCAAAAAGTATTATATACATATATCTACTGTGATACGCGTTCGTTCGCTAGCCGATATTACACCATTCACGTTAGGAATAAAGACAATTAATTGCCATGAAAATTTAAATGGTATCAACTACTACAACACATAGTAAAATGTAGTTTTTGCAAAAACTTTGCAAAGATTTTTGATAATATAATCACGGATAATTGATATTTGTACTTTTCAAATTATACTTTCATAGGATTTGATTCAACTGATATAATAATATGTAACATCGGCTAGTGAAAAAATCTATTATTTCATACATGCTTTAATTGAATTCTATGATTGATAAATCGTATTCTTCATGTGCCTGAAAGCTTCCTACCGATTGTGAAACTTAATACATTTCCATCATTTTATTGAATTCCAAAATTTATAACAACTATTACATATTATACATATTAAGTGATGTCGCTTAGAATTAAATAAATAAATTAACATAGTAGCTTAAAAATTATGCTAAGTTAGATTCTATAAATCATTACGTCTAACTCAGGAACTTGACTAAACCCCTATTTATAAAATGTAGAATTATAATATAGTTTAGCTTAATAATGGGGAGCAATTTCAAGATC
Source organism: Hylaea fasciaria (assembly GCA_905147375.1). Lineage (NCBI taxonomy): Eukaryota > Metazoa > Arthropoda > Insecta > Lepidoptera > Geometridae > Hylaea > Hylaea fasciaria. Next base: position 6,150,043 of record LR990211.1, on the reverse strand, counting down.
TCTAATTAGAATACATTTCAGATATTGAATAAAATTATTCAAAAGTTTCCATGTCCAAAGGTTAATTCGCAACTAGGACTACACCAGTATTTGGTTTCTTAAAAGTTTTGTGGGTCTGAAATGACTCTCTTAGTTATAGAATCGACTTTATCTGCTCTGATAACTATACAAAAGTTCAGTGGCAGTTCAATGTCATCCACTGTTTGGTGTAGTGCCTGTTTGCCTAGTGTGAGTTTTGACAATTTCTTTACGGGCTCGGTTCGGTTAGCGTAAACATGAAATTGTATGAAATAAGAGCAGCGCCATCTAGTGACTGACTGACTGACACTAGATGGCGCTGCTCTTATTCCATACAATTTCAAGCGCGTAAAGAAATTGGCAAAACTCACACTAGGCACACTGTTCATTGTTCTCAAAGTAGATATTTTGTTAACTAGAATTTAAACGGGTCTAATTCGCGCACAAACTAATATCAAAATATATAATTTTGACACGTTACATATAGATATTTAGTGTCAAAAAACATTTAGGGAACCAAATTGATGTTGTAACCGTTTCGTTCATTCACTTGAAACCAGGACCTTAATGAGTTAGAGTAAGAGAAATTAATTACAAATTAACTAAATCTATGAAACATCGGAGTTAAGTACAAAATGTTAAATCTGATTAGTCATAGACAGCTTTGAGCACTATTAATAACAACTTAAATTTAAATCGTTGTAAATTAATTTATATTAAGTATTAACGCTTTAAGCTGGTTATTTAAAAAGTATAAATAGGAATTTTTATTATCACATCATGAAAAAGAATATTTGGAAAAAAAAATCTTTGATTAATTTGTTATTATCGAAAAATCCAAGACACTTATTAATTTATTATTATGGCCCATAAATTCGAGACTATGTCTCATAAACGCGCCGGTAGGGACGCTGTACAGGATCTTCATACAAAGCAATAGTGATTCGGTGTATGGTTAGCTTAAACCATCCTTTTCGATAGGCATTTCAGAAGTCAATCACGGGCACGTTAAGAACAAAAATAAACTTAAACGCTTCAAACCATGTCTCAGTAGTATTAAAACTTAATGTAGCTGTCATTGTAGCTGTTTATAATATTTTAAATTTTAACTCTATGGAAGAAACATCATGAGGAAGTCTGATTTTAGTAATTTCAGATCTTAAGCTAAACTTATCTAAGCTAACTTAAGTAGCTACTTTGTACATTTAACTTCTTTATACAGAATAAAAATCCAATCAATGCATTCCAAAAAATAAACAAAAATCTTATACTTTTCATCAATACGATCTGAGCAAAACATGTCTTTCATTGTTTCTATTCTAGTGCATTCAAAATCAAATAAATTGGTGTAATGAAACCACGACATCGAATGAAACGGGATCTAATTAGCGAACCGAGTTTTTTAAATATCGTTCAAGTTGATCAGCTATTAGACCTCTAAAAGCTGATCTATAAATGCGTATGAATCGATCATGCGTGCCAACTTTTGTCTCTGGTTAGTTTCCCCCTTGCCCTGTACTATAGTTGTCAGTTGCTTTATTCAGTCTCACCTTAGATTAATCATCTGACAGATATGACATTGAACTCCAGATCCGGGGAAGAAAAGAGACAAGTGTATACAAATAGACAAAGGAGTAAGTAGGATAGTGCGATGATGTTTTGTCTTTGTTGGCATATGCACTAATGTTTTGCTTGGCTGCAAACCAATCTTCACATTTTAGAATGTCGCACGAACGATTGAGAACCACCTCAATAACGTGTATATTAATTCACCCGATTTATTACCAGCGATCTTGACATTTTGGAATGTCGCACGAATGATTGGAGTCACGCCTAAATAACGTGTATTAAATTTATCCGATTTATAGGGGTTGTAGCCAAGTGTGTCCCTTTCGGGTATACGCTTTTGTCAGGTCCATCTCTGATACTAAGTCCATGTGTCTCATTGTTCAGTGTCGCCATCTTTAGTTTTCCATACGAGTTGGACCAAACACTGAAACGAATTTTATTATAAGCAGACAACTGTAGCACTTATTATAGTGACACAGGTGATTTATTCACATAAATGAGGCGAGTGCTTAGACACTCTACCACCACCATAGATCATAGTGTAACGTGTATAGGAAAGAGATGGCGAATAGATGAGCAAGGACAGCTTGTTGACACTGACTTCTATAACACAAGTCTAGAAAGGATAGAGTAGACATTACGGATTGGTAGGGTTGACAATACTAAACAGTTATAACAGATGTAAATGAAGATATGACTTTTTAACCAACTGGCGACGAAGAGTAATGTTTTTTATTCCGCTGTAAGGCTCGCTTACTCAGTTCTCGTTTGATCTTGGTGATTTGAATTTTTTATGTATTTCAAGCTTCATAACTTCGTAACATAAGACCGTTTAATTTCATTTGCTATATATTCTACGTGTGTGCATTTAAACGAAAATCACATTGAATATTATTTGATAGAAATATTCGATAATAATAATTATACATATTTTTTAGAACATTTATTTCACGCAATTGTTATGGTTTCATTACACCAAAAAAAAAGCCACATTATCAATTTATACAAAATGCCCACATAACTTATTAGAAATTAAAACTCAAACGAATCCTATGGAAGACTGATACCATTTACTAATATTAGGTAGGTACCTCATTCTTCAGTTAAAGCAGTAAGGTTGTCACAACCGACACACATACTTCTATAGTTATTCAGATCCACGATATGAGAAGATAAAATAACGAGTCGCTAATAACTTTCTAAGTATAAATATTGATACAATTTTACAATTTTTTAGCGATAACCCTTATGCCACATTTACCAAACGAGCACCTGAATTTTCTTCCTACGTCTCAAACAAATTTAATACAAAAGATTATCTTCAACTAGTTTGGTTTGAGTTTTTTAATGTTATTATGAATGCATTTACCTCAGCAGTTTACGACTTCAATAATCTATGTGGATTTTTTCGTATCAGATATAAATTTGACTTTGCTTCTATGGAGTTTATATCAAAATATGTCTAGCAACCTATACCGCGCTGTTTACACGCTACTTTACATAAACGTTTTGAAAGAAAAAATAAGAAAAGAACCCTTTTAGGGTTGATTAGAAACCCCAGTAACAAACCCTTTATCATTTAAATAACATATCATTCGAGTTTCAAGTTCTTATAGTTTAGACATGAGATAAGAAAGGAAATTCCAGACAGATTATGAAAACTTAGCATTATTGTACGTATGTTCATTCGACGTGTTCGTGGAAGAGCGAAGCATCATCTAGCGTCTTACCTGATCCGCAGAGGGATGCGTCGTCGCCGATACTCAGGTCATCTTGTGAACTGCTCATGCGTCCTGCAATACCAGTAATTACTATTACTTCGTCCTTTATAGTATTAATTACCTCAACTGAACAATCAACATCACCTCAACTGAGCAACCATCCCCTCAACCGAGCAATTATCGCCTCACACATCACCTAAACCGAGCAATTATCGCCTCAAACATCACCTCAACCGAGCAATCACCGCCTCAAACATCACCTAACCAGAGCAATCATCGCCTCATCCTGACTGTGATATTATTATTATCTGTGAAGACACTCACCCCTGCCGGCCGGGCGTCCGTTGACGCTCCTGTAGAGCGCGGTCTCGAGGTACTGCAGGCCGTTGTTGTTGATGATGTTGAAGCCGCAGAGGCGCTCGATCTGTTTCCATCTGTGCATTCGCTCCTGAAACACATTATTTGACCAGTTAGGGAATAGAAGATTGGTGTACAAGAGACTCAAACGAGTCAATAGTCATACTCGGTGATTAGCGTAGTGACGGAGAATATAGAATCGAGTATGGATGAGTCGTTTTAGGGCTGCGTTCCAAGCTCTATTTTTCACTTTTTCACAAACACTGAGAATGAATAATGAGTCGTTTTGGCCCCTCGTTGAACAATCTACTATTAGTATACCAATTACGGCTTTAGGTGAGATAGTGGTCAAATGCTAGCCTATGAAGTAAGTATTAAAAAAAAAGGCTAAGTGCGTATTTTTGTTGGTTTCTCGACTGCGTCAGACTGCGTCCTCTAGTGTCAGAGTTTATCAGACCTCTGACGTGGCTTAACGAGTGCTATCCCTCGATAACAGCCGAAACAGACTACTTAACGTCCGGAGCACGGTGGGATGGAAATCAGCACGTAACTTATGAAAGCCATTGGTGTGAGGATCGAAACGCCACCGACGCTCTTCTATCACGTTACTTAGTTAGGGAAACTAACCTGTAATTCTTGAGTGACCTCATTGAGTGCGGTGCGAGCTTCGACGATGGACCTGTCGACGTCATCAATGGACTTCCCGTGAGTGGACACGAATGCGCCCACTAGGCTCGTACGTTTCTTGCGCAGCTTCTCACACTGGAACATACCATTTATTAGTCAGGAGAGTAGAGTGAGTGGGCGTGGGCCTACTCACTTTACTATCATGAACTTATTTAAAACCAGGCAAGTTCCAGGCAAACCTTTTTACGGCCGTAAACTGGATTGTTCTTCTTCGTATTATGACCTTAATTACGTCAACTTAAAGTTCGTAATACGAAATTGCCGTTTACGGCGTAAACTGACTGGGATTAAGAGTTCAAAATACGGCCCCTGATTATCTTTATGAAGAGATATGGTATCTCTATGCGGGCTATAGTCGAGTCCCATCATTAACATAATCTCATAAGATTATAACACATTAATAGGTAGGTACAATACTTAACTGGTCGGACGACAAAGAAGTGGCGTACCGCAAAACCGATTGTATTGGTTGCGCGTCGACTGTCGATTGTCTTTGAACAGTTTTATTGCTATTGCTTCTCGACCGCATCGCCATTTTCTTAATTAAGTAATTTACTATATTGTGGTTCAACGACCACAAAATTGTGAGACAATATTTGGATTTAATAGAAGAATTAAAGGGGACGATTTACGTTACATTATGGTAACTGGTTGGTTTTCTACTTGAGAGTGGTAGCTAGCCAAGCGAGCCTAGTTTATCAGGCCGCCTAAAGGCCTCTGACGTGGCTTAACGGCCGGGACCGACGGCTTAACCTGCCCTCTGAAGTCTAATGCCCTGTTTAGATGCTGCCCTTGCCGCTGCTCCTACCACTGATGGCTATTCCCTCAAGAGAAGTGTGTATCCAGTCTACCTCACTTCGCTTAAACGCGGCAGCACGAAGCAGTGGCAGCATGATATGTATCGTGTCATCCAGCTCACTGTTGCTGAATTTAAACGCAGGACCGAGGATCGTATAGCCCAGCATGTATGGTTGTACAGCGCTAGTGCCCTGTGGTGTGCCAGTACTGACCGCTTCCCTCGCCTGCTGCAGCTGCATATCCGCCTGCTGCTTCTTGCGCAGGTAGGAGCGGTTCTCCACCTCGTGCGTGAGCTGCAGCCACGGCTGCAGCCCCGGGGGCGGCGCCCAGCAGCGGTCCGAGAGCTCGCCCTCCGCGCGGCGGAGCTCGCCTCTTAGCATCTGTGGTGATAAGGTTTAATTTCGGTAGGTCCGGTTTTGGTTCGATTTTCACGCAGAGCAAATATTATTATGTGCTAGGTACATGTGTATTTGTTCTGAGTTGTAATTGGCATAGTTCCTCATAGTTGCTGATGCCCATGGGAATTTTAGTTAAAGGTCAGGGTGTATGTAAATACTTATGTGATCGCGACATTTTTTTTGTATGCGATATTTATCACTAACTAGGTAATTTTCTATATTTAAAAAAAAATTCTGGTTCAATAATAATAAACATTCATGACATTTTCAAAGGCATAATTTAGTTATTATATTGCTTTAACCCCCTCCGGTTTAAAAATTAACCACATCTAATGACTGCACTAACCGAGCGCTCGAGTATGATAAGCAAGAATTTAAATTCAACCTTGACATTAAAAAACATGTCTACATCGATAACTAACCACTTTTCGTTTCAGGGCATCTGAAAATTGGCGAACATAACAATTATCCATGTTTTAAGGTTACGAAAGACCAACTGGATCACAAATAGCGAATTGAAATACAAAATTATACCACTTGGATTACATAAGACCACTCGTGAAAAACACAAAAATCGATGGTCTACCACAGAATACCTATATTAATACCCTAGAAGCATACTCTTGACTAAAGTGAGATAGCATGATCGGGATTTTGTATCACATTTGAGCGTGCTGTCTCTCTCGTCCGTGGCTTTGAGTACTTTTGGAGTACGAACTCTACGGAGGCTCTACGAACAGCTGATCGCATGGAACTGGGTCTAGACATCGCATTATTTTAGGGCCTTTACGGATTCGCGCCGAGTTAAGGAAAATTGTGTTTAAAGGAAAACGGACGGTACATTTAAAGTAGGTAATATTATTACGTTAACAAGGTCCCGTGATTTTAGAATAGAATAGGCATAGGCCTCTATATTGACACCACCAAATATATATAAAATACATAAAAATTATGAATTTTTTGATTGGTCATTTTGTATTACGGCTTATTTAGATTCAGTACGTAATGATATTAGACTATTTCTTTCCACAAGTCCTTTGTGATACAGTAGTTCTCAGTAATTTCCCGACCACAGACTAACCCCCAGTTTCTGGAACGTTTGTTGGCTTTGACAGTAGATTAAAACTATCGTTGTCTCTATCTGACACTAAACAAATGACAAGGATGGCAAAAGAATTAATCTGTTGTCAACGTTGACTGACGTTTCAGAAACCGGCAGTAACTGTTGACAGTGCAGAGGGAAATATATTCCCCGCGAGAGTAGTAAGAAGTACCCTGTACTATAAAAATATGACAGTGTTTCTGGCTCAGGGACTTCTGACGTGGCTTACCGACTGCTATGAATCGATAACAACCAGCCCGCGTGCCTTACGAAGTACGGAGCGATGGAAACCCACACATAACTTACGAGAAATCGTCGCCATTCGGACCCCGTGTCATGAGGTTGTAAAGCACACTCAAAATTATAGAGGATCCAAAGGACAGCCTTCTCAACACAAAGGAAGAATCATCAAAATCAGTTCAGCATAATCAAACACATATAGTAACGTCGAAGAACCCCTTCCTTTCTAAGGTCCGTCACTTAGACTAATGATAGATTCTAACCGATCGAAGTATATCGTGCTCTCTATCTGGCACTAAACAAATGACAAAGACATCAATACACGTATCGGTAGGTCAAAGTTAACTAGGGATTCAGAAACCGGGCATAAAGGGTTGTAGTTTTAAGTAAGTACCTCTATTTCTGCTTTCAACTGTGTGACCTCTAGGTCTGACGAGGCAGAGTTCAAAAGGGGCGTGTCGCTCGCCTCACGTAGTTTCTTCTCCAGATTTTTCTTCTCTGTCGTCACGTTTTCCTGTAAAATATATATATAGATAGATAAAATAGATAAACTTTATTGAACACCACATGACAAAAGAAAAACTTGAGATACTTACGAACAAAAACATTAACAAATAACAAACAAAAGAAAAACTTAAGACAGTTATGTATACCTACCTATTATTGTATTTTATGTTAGAAATCTATTTTTCCAGGCAAGTTTAAAATATTGGTGTTGTTTATTAGTTTTTTCATTAAAAAATAGCTCATAATACATGTATTGTTATGTGCCAGTAAGGCGTCCTTAGAGATATATTGCTAACTTGCTATTGATATGACTATATTGCACAATATAGACCTATTATGCATAGCATGCATTGATGTTTACACTCGTAGATATTTTAGCACTTCGGTGTCGAGAAATGTTCAGTTTTGCATCGGAACCGAGAAAATCGCATGTAATCCATTGAGTCGTTATAGTGTTTTTATGTAACAAAGAAACAACTAAAGCCAAACATATTATCTCAACTGCGATTGCGGTAGGTTAATTTCCTTGGAAGTTATTATTCCAGGGCATTTGAACACAACCGGTAACATTAACTTCTTCAGCGCCGAACATAACAATTATTACGGAATCTTTTGCTGAAACTTTAACCGGTCCGCCGGACACTCGAGCCTTATGATCATTTACCATCGATCATACTGTTTTTATTAATCACATTATGTTTCCTCTTTTTGAAATATGGAGTTTAAAAACGGACTAAGGGTTATTGCCATTTTTGATTACAAATTCTTGGGTGCCACAAAAAATCTGTCACTGTCATTTTTGTTTAATTAATATTTAAAAACTCACACACAACGAACACCTGAGACGCATTTTAACGATTTCTCACTTCGCTAAAGAGCACAACAAATAATTTCACAAAACACCAAATTCAATTTCACAATATGTTAACATTACACGACTGATTTTCGCAAGCCGATTAGCAGAATGAAAAACATTCTGTTCTGTTACAATACGACACAGTACACGACAAGACGAAACAAAACTTTTGTTTAGCACCACTTTGCCACTAAATTCTGCGAAACCACTCTCAACAGACCTTCCGTTTCTTGTATTACTTATGACGCGGCAGATCAAGTTGTAAGTGGGCATTAAAGTACCAAAAACCATCACGAGCCCCTAACAAATTGTCCGTATATACAAATTATCCGGTATACGACTATACGCCAATTCCTAAGAACTCTCAACGTAGGTACGTAATGATGTAATACGCATGCGACAATAGCGTGACGGAGCGATGAACTCATTGAATTCAAATTCTGACCGCATCCTTCGTCCCCTCGTGTCTAGTTATAATGAATGAAACTGTAAACACGCGAATTGTGGTGGACTCCCGAAAAGTGATGTTGTTTGTGTTTACTTACTCCTTTTCTAACTTCTGTTTTTCCCCTTGTGTGTAGCATCGTGAAATTGCGCATTGGAAGACAAATTATACCAACACAATGTCATTTCGTGTTAATTCCAAATTGGCGGGGGCACTGCCGTGCCCCCAGAACTGCTCAAAATCATCCAGTAAGCAACTATCAAACTTATGATATCGACTGAGACCTCAAACTGCTTAAGACTTGACTGACTGTAACTCGACTTTCGACCTCATGTTGCAGCATACATCTCTTACCTGTTCCAACCTGGCCTTCTCCAGCTCCTTCTGCATGTCATCCAGCGCCATCTCGGCCTTCCTCAGCTGTTCCATGTCCCGCAGCATGCGCTGCACCTGGCTGCGGCTGGCGCGCCCCGCCCGCAGCGCCGCCCAACCGCCGATGACCGCGCCCACCAGTAGAGACGCCAGTAGCCAGTCTTTCCATCTACTGCCTTCTGTCAAAAGTGTTCTATGTAGCATAGGGTAGGTGTATTCCCAACGTCCCCTTTAACTTTAACTGATGGCGATGCTGGGAATGTGTTATCCCAGCATCCCTACTGGAACGCGGGGAAACGGCGACCAGCTGAGGTTCTCACGTGAAGTTCGGAAATAGGGATACCAATAATAAACCGTGAATAGATAGTTTAATTAGGTGATGAAGCGTGCTATATTTTTGACCACATAATTAGCTCCTGACAGGTATTCTAGTTAGTCTAATTACTCAATTCTATTAGGCTTCAGATTAGCGAGGTTTTTTGAGCTTGACGCTTATTGACACTTCCATGTAATACCGAGGATAATAATAGATAATAATAGGTATACATATCAATACATTTGCATGTCATAGTACCCATTGTTAAATACACCCCATACAATAGCACTTGTTCGTTACATTCTACAACGTTTTGAACACGTGATTGAAGTTAAATTGTGTATAGTCAATTTAGTACGGTACAATGTTGTGAAGATAACTTAGTCACTAAAAATATAGGCTAAAGGTACTATTTCAGTACTATTGTATATGAGTATTGAACAATAATTATCGATCTAATATATAGATAGTACCTAGTATTTTTCATGAACATTCAGAGTATTTTATTTTCACAGCAATGTGCTTTGTAGGGGTAGGCGCGTGCGGGATGGAGGTTTAGGAGTTGGGGTTGGACCTTCTATCTCATTACATCAACTGCCTGTTAAGGCGGATTTAATCTACCTACTTACATCATTATCGTTTTGAAACATTATGTAGATTTCCACAAAGAATCATCTGATTGAAACCACTATCTCAATCAACGCATTACTAAAAAGTATGGCGGAACGAGCTTCAAACCGATACAAATCGCCAGACAATAGCACAGTATCGCAAATCGGGGAAGGCCTTTACCCAGCAGTGGGACTGTTAAGGCTATACACAACACAACAACAACAAGCATACAAGAATTGGGCAACCTAAAAACCAATATAGGCTTATTAGGCCAAAGCTCTAGTTCACCATCAGTTGGAAGCGCACCATAAATGATGGCAGCACTGCCAGTTCTATAATTTGTACCTTCCTAATCAGTTTGTAAATCAGATTCATCGATCTACTAAGAGCCCTTTATTACTAAGCATAAAAACCATTTTTTCTCTTGTAACATTGAAGTACACTTTGATACAAAATCTGAGAAAAAATACAATACCTATTTATTTTTTAGAAAATAATAGTACACGATAGCATGACTGAATTATATTTTGTATAAGTAATTAAAGTGGTTGTCCTTGTTTATTAGGTATTGGTGTCATAATAAGAATAATGTTTTGCTAAATAGGGATCGTGTTCCACTTTTATTAATTAGATTACAGTTCTGTTACTGTGGATTCCCGTTTAGCGTAAAGACTAGATTTTAACAATCCAATATAATTATACTTTTGAGATCTTGTGGGAACTGTGTGTGTGTTCTCTCACATTGGTGAGAGTGACTTTGAACTTGAGGGTACCTAATAGGCCCTTAGTCTATGTAGTCTAAGAATGGGAGAGATGGTGGTGGATGGTTTTGCTTTGTGTGTGGGTTCCTAACGAGTCCCACCAGATCCGGTCACAGAGTGACTCGTTGGAACTTTTTTTCCCATCGAGTTACACTGTAACACTAGTAACACGTTGAGAAAACTTCTTAAAAAAAAAGTTGCAACGTGTAACAGTGTGACTCAAAAAAAGTGTTTCGATCAACTCAAATTATATATATAATATTTATATAGCGATTACTAGGCAGGTAGTTATAAAAAAAAACCTTAACCAATCTGTGTGGGCAGTCTTGTTTTTTTCTCCCATTGAGCCAAACTGTGACTCGTTCCAAATTTTTTTTTATAGAAGAGTTTAAGAGAAGAGTTTTATAGAAGAGTTCCCAACGTGTTACACTTGTGTAACAGTGTAACTCGATGGGAAAAAAACTCCCAACGAGTCACACTGTGACCGGATCTGGCATGACTCGTTGGGACCCCACTGGTTTGTGCATTTTACAAGCCAACGCTGCTGGGTTTGATCGTCGGCGTCGCCCCAAATAATTTTCATATTATTATGTTATGTGCGGATATCCATCGCTCCGTGCACCGAGGACACGTTAGTTAACCTGTACGTACATCTCGATTGTTCACGATTGATAGCAGTCGCTAAGCCACGTCAAAGGCCATCGTGCAGCCTAACAAACTCTGATACTAGAGGCTGGCATCATTTGCTAAACACACAAACAAAATAGGAACTTCTCCGGCCTTTTTCTGACAACCAAAACATAGTAGTGCTTGCACACCACAGCTCGATAGAAGAAGTGACGCCATCGCGGACGTGCCACACGACTCGGGTCCTATTTAAAAAACGTGACAAGTCGTAAATTTTGTCAAAACACGACTACAGTTCTTATATAAGGAGTAGCTAATGAGTCTACAATATTATTAAAACAGTGCCCAGGTAATAATTTATTGTGACTGTTCCCTTTGCTAACGCTATTATTATGGGCTCAGAGAAGCACAATTAATATGATAAGTACTGAAGGTCGTTTGTTATTAAGAGACCGCAAAAAGTGTGCCCACTCACCGCAACTTACTCAGTAATTGCACTAAAAAAACTTCGTTACCATCGTCGGTCAAATCCACACACCGCCCACTATACAGTATGTAAACACAATAACCGGGGCCAAGCGCGTACCAAATGTCGAACACCATTTATAACAACCACGGACATCGCAACACGGTCCATGCAATCTTAACAAAACTCAGCCACATTGTGTACGCATTATAAACGAATTAACTGTATGATTTTCCGCAGACGAACGGACGTATGGAGTGATTGAACGAAACTAAAAATCGTTTTACTCGGTATGACCGTGATGTAATGACTGTGGTGACACCGCACGTTCCGAGGTTGAGGGACTCCCTTAGTAATTTGCAACTCGAGACGGGTCGGTACAAATAATAATCTGAACGGTATTTAAATAAGGTCCATAATTCCATATCGGCGCGAACTGCAACGTAGCTGTGAGGACAGTCGCTTTCGGAACCGCGCCTTTTTAATAGAAAAATGCAATTATGCTAAGTAAAATTTTGTCGACACAATGCTTCTCTATCGAATGGAAGTTAGAACATACATATTTATAATCGCATAAAGTGTACAGGTGGTTCTAGCAATCGTTGTGAAATGAGTAGGTACCTTTCAATATGATCGGTAAAATCTTACTAGTTTGTTTTATTTACAATAATTTTAAATGATTATAGATCAAACTATGACATAATATTACACTTTTAGAAGACTCGTGTTATTAATGTATCATTTAACGGCATTATTTGATCAAAATCAAATTCGTGTCCTTAATATTATAAAGCTAATATAATTAACTTTGTCTGTGTTTGCTCCCTCTTCTAGGGAAAACGGCCGAACTGATTTTAATGAAAGTTTTTATGGAGATAGTTTGAACATGGAATACTTTTCATGGCGACGACTAGTTCGCTCGAACGAAGCGGCGGGCTACTAGCTAGTACTAATAACTAATAATTAGTGTTATGTAGAGAGCTCCTTAAGAGGATAAAATTAGTAGGAATCAGCTAAAATACTGCGATGATTTCTAAAGCCAATGATGTCACCTTGCTTGTCTCTAGATCTGTGTTGAGCAGCTACTTATTGTTACTATAATTATGTAGCAGCGTAATATTATTTAATTGATTTTACCGGTGACTTCTTTCAGTGTTGTTTTTAATTAATGTAGAAATTTTAGGTATGAACCAAATCCACCTAAACCATATCCGCCTATCCACCAAAATCTGTTGGCATTTACTGGCCGCCTACAAAGCTTATTTTTTAACAATAGCTGAAAATCTGCTCATTTTCAGACGTATTCTAAGACGTATTCTAAAAGCATTGCTATCGGTTCAGTTCATTTTTCCAGACATGTTTTAATACAATATTTTCAATGTACCGTCTTTGTTATTATATACACGTGTAGGTACATTAATATAAGTTCCTACCTATAGACAAGCATACACTTAATTCGAGTATAAAACATAATTTAAATTAAAAATATAACACTTATTAGGTCGTAAATTTATTTTTAATACTTTGCTGTAGATAAAAAAACTGGGGAATACCGATAATTACGCGCTCGTACTTAATCAATTAAATGTAATTAAGCGAAACTGTAAAACGATTGTGTAAAATATTACCAACTGAAACTTGACCTTAATGTAGCCCGATAATATCAACAATGCAAATTAAACATTTCTTGCAACTGTAAAGTAGGTCTTGGTATATCTATATAAAAATAAAGTACCTACTTAGTAAAGGACAGAAGGTCTGTATATTTTATCTTACTAATATTATAAAAAAATAATTATTACCTATGACAAAAGTTTGCGAGCGTGTATGTATGGTGGCTACTTCTTCACGGTCAAACTGCTGATCCAATTTTGAAAGATCTAACACACCTGGATTAACTAACACAAATAGGCCACTTTTTATTCCGAAAACAGCGAGTAACGCCACGTAGCTCAGCTAGTTAAAGATATATTTGAAAAAGTTCTAGGAGACTTCAAATAAGCTATGGAAAATGAATACATTTTTGGCGAATAAATATTATATTATCTGCGTATTTTATTTCCGCATCACATATTAAAACTACTGAACCGATAACAATGCACTTTTCACCGTTTTGTAGGTTACAATCTGAATGTAAAATACATTAGGTCTAAATCCAACAAGTAGAAAGAAACTGAATCATTGGGAAAAACACGTCCCGGGGCGTAAGGGGCTTTAGTTGGTTGGAGCTGAGTTCTAATACATACTAATAAGTATTGTAATTGCGAAAGTATCTCTGATTGTTTGTTCGTTACCTTTTCACAGGTAAACAGCTGAACCGATCTCGGTGAAACTTGTTATAGAGATAGATTGGACCTTGGAGACGGGCATAGGATACTGTTTACCGCGATATAATTAAATCCGCGCAGACGAAGTCGCGGGCAACAGCTAGAATCGATATAAAAAAAAACACCAAGTCGGATCTATTCGCGTTTTGAATAGCATCGATGCCAATTCGATCAAATTTCAAATAAACCATGAAAAAAGTCATGTCCAGTTGTCCACAGAATAGTTACCAACATGGTGACCATAGTGATAATAACCTACGAGTAGTATAATTAACCTGCACAGTGACAATTACGTTCGGTAACCATCCGAGCTACCGTTTAATTGTACTTAATCTTAGCTGTTACCCGCAAACACATACGCGGTGTCATATATTTTTTTAATTGGTATTAGATGATAGTCTACGATGGTCCATAGTGGTAAACATGTTCAGCATAGAATGGGACTGGCTCTTAGGTCCGTATTAATAAATCAAACTTAGCTCTGAGTGCTATCTTCAGTGTGCACTTGCTCTTTGTTCTATTTAATAAATACATCTTAAGTTGTAGATTAGGAACAGAAACTTACATGATCTCTGACAAATTAATAAATGACACTCAGCGGTTAAGTGCTATCCGATTCTGACACAATTGACACACACAAGACAGTATCTAGTAGCCAGTGCTACATCTCAATATCCATTTATTAAATAGCAACGATCTCAAGAGGCAGATTACATTTTGAGTGTGGATTAGCTGGTAGCGCACTTGGTAGCGCTATTGGGGTTCATTTATTAATACGGACCTTAGGGCCGTATTAATAAATGAACCTCAACCTCAGTTTCGGATCGTAATCTACAACTTAAGATGTATTTATTAAATAGAACGAAATAGCAAGTGCACACTCAAGATAGCTCTCAGAGCTGAGATTGATTTATTAATACGACCCTTAAAGACTGCTGCCGGAACTTCCCGATACGGGTTAGGCGACAGATTTTCTAGCTAGCTAAGCAGGCACCACCAACGGTCTTACCACAAAAGTTTAAACCAGAGTTAAACAGAGGTTTCTAAAATATCGTTCGAAAAAATCAACGTCTATCACTCACGTTTTCTTACTCAATCCTGGCATTCCTGATTATTTTACTAGTAGATCTGTTATTGAGTTAGATAAAGCGAGGATTAGATGTCGATTTGTGGAGCAAATTTTTAGACTCATCTGTTCAACTCTGGTTTAAATCTTTTGTGGTAAGACGGCAAGGTTTTAACGATTTTTTATTTCATCGGAAGCTCACGCTCAGTCTCTCCTGTGTGAGGCCGATAAGGCCATAATCAACCACGCGGTTTTATACTATCACCAAAACGATGTTTTCCTTCACCGAAAAGCTAGTGATATTTGCGTACATAATTATGTTTAACAAAAAACACATTGGTACGTGCCCTCACTGGGATTTGAACTAGCCACCTCCGTTTTGGCAGGCGAACGTTCGCCCACTAGGCTACCACCGCTTCATGGTATTACAATATGTCATGATATTACATATTGTATAATAAACATTAAATAATGTATAATAATATATATAATTATACATTATATTCAAGCCATTAAAGTAGCATTAGTACTATTTACTGTCATCACAATAATGACGTGGTATTTTATGTAAGTACACAAATACAAAAAGTACCTACTCACATAATACTTATGTCAGTTTTTGTACTAACAATGTTTAGTAAGAATCATAAGGCGAGTAAAGAAACAATACGTTTAATATCACACTTTGAAAAATCAACTGTTGTACAAACAAACACAATAATAATGTTGTTCTTGGTATATTTTCCAAACACCTGTGCAAATAAATAATAATGTTTTAAGTGATTGAGGTTCGCCGTCTATTCGGAGCAAATCTATACATATAAATAGAATTGAAGTATGTGTTCGTTATGCTGAATAACATATTTTTCCTAAATGCTAATATGAAAGTATATACATAAACTCTACATACACATGTCTAAAACTTTTTTTTTGGTTTTTCTGTCTGTTCTGACTTATCTCCGAAGCGGCTGGACCGACTTTGACGTCTTTTCCCTAGCAAATAGCTGACGGTACAAGGAGTAAAATAGGCTACTTTTATCTTAGAATTAGCCGGTTTCTACGGGATTATCGTCAACGCGGGTGAAACCGCGGGAACAGCTAGTTTTTACTAGTCATGTTTCTTTGTATCTTTATAAACAAGTCAAGCACAATAGACATAACTCTAAGCACGCCATTTTGCGGAATTCCATTCTTACCGAAATTCTAGTAATCTTATGAATACAAAAGTATGTAAATGCCTTACCAACTTATTTAATTATTACATGGACTTACTCGTAACAGCTGAACGGATTTATGAAGAAAATAAATATGTAAACACAATAAACTACAACCTATACTGTACTAATAAGACAGGGTATTAGATTGTGGCAACTTTAAGTGAAGGTGCCAATTATCCTTATTGACCAAGTTTCTTAAGACCTCGCACATCTATCCGCGCCCAACTAAATGACCGCGCTAAAAGAATCGATGGCAGCGTAAGAATCGATTGCACCCAATAATTCGATTTGTCAGACAAGGCGAATGCGGGCAGGCCGCTTGCGTTTGCTGATTCGTCCGCGCCGAATCTGACTATCATTCGTTCGGATTTGGTTGCCTTCCGAATATTCCACGGATTCACCGCGTTCGGTAATCGAAGTTTCAAAACATTTCAAATAAATAATTCCGTCATAAAGTACTTTGTTATTATTTTATACTTTACTTGAAGTGCAGTAGTCTTGTTATTTTAAGCCGCAGGTTTGTTAAACCTTACAACGATAGGCAAGCGTTTCTAAAGCGTTTATTTGCGAGTGTTGACGGTTTTAATGGTTCTCCTATTAACACGGGAGGCGTTATTGACTTTGAACTTTATTGCCACGCATCAAGGTCTAGGTTGAAGTCACTGAGCGGGTCGTCCGGCCTTCAGACAACTACTATTATGACCAGTACATCTACTCACATCAAACGTTTTGTCATATTTTCTCACGGTCCTATTTGGTAACGTAGTGAGTTTTATTACTGACTGAAACATATTCTTCATAAAACATCTGTTAAACTCTGGTTTAAACTTTTGTGGTAAGACGGAACAGAATTGAATAGAATATACTTTATTGCACACCAGTTATAAAAATACAGAAGGTATTAGGTACAGAGGACCCAAGACAGAGGAGGAATATGTATGACACAGCAACAATTTACGTTTTTATACCTCGTCTGAATGTTTATCTGACATTATACAATGTAATGATTCGGCATACACCCACGGCTGGTATACAAGATAAAAAGTTTATTGCTGTACTGTAGTAGTCAGCCGCGACTTTGCTTGAGGTAATAGTTTATATGACTTCTAACTACTAAATCCATACCTACTAATACTATAAATCCGAAAATAACTCTTTGTTACCTTTCCACGACTTAACAGGCTGAACCGATTTAGATGATATTCTCATATATATTATATGTACCATATTTTCAACAAATTTAATGGAAGCCGAAACGTATGTATTAGGTGAGCCGATTGCGATAAGTGAAGCTGCTAGTTCGATTCAGAATATCTACGTATATAATACCCTCAAAGAATGGGCACTCAATTAAAGTGAGATAGCATGATCGGGATTTGTATGACATTTGAGCGTGTTGTCTCTCTCTTCCGTGGGTTTGAGTACCTTTTGAATACGGAGTGTCCACCCTGGGCCACGGGTATTCGTTATCTAAGCCTGGGTGTACGTACAAGGACTTCTAGGTGCTTATTCAGCTATAGTACCTCGTAGTCCTGGTGGTCGTCTAATCTAATTCTTATAATTTAATACAGCGCCATCTAGGTGAAGCAGCGAGGAAACATGATAACGAGCGTTATTTGAGCTTTTCACCGTGAGAAATTACACTTAAGGCCAGGTACTAAGTTAGTTATCCTGGTGGTACTGGCAGGTGGCAGCGAACGCTTGAACTGCTACTTTTCGTATGTTTTTATTTATTGGAAAAATGTGATAACGAAATTATTTTTGATAGAGCTTTCACGAGGTTTTATGATGGTATTAGTAGATGACAAGTTAAGCTGCGATTTAGTGTCATCATTCAGATTTTTTTTATTGGACCAACTAATCGTATTTGCTTTTTTGTCTTCCCAATAAACTTCATTGTATGATCACTTTAACAAAAAAAATGATGTTTTCACTCATCATTTTATATTTTGATTGGTTTCCTGAGCATACAAATCTTCGAAATTTAATAAAGCCTCGTCTTAAATTACGGCCGGTTCACATGATTCCAGTGGCATTCCAGCGCTGGATTCGATCGCTGGACTGAAAAGCTGCACGGAAAAATGTGAACCGGCTATAAAGCCTCGTATTATGTCTCTTAATTCCCCTGGATTAAGACCCATCACCGATAGGTACATCATCCACACACATCTTACCTTTAGGGGGTCCGAATAGAACCACGTCCATGGCTTTTAGTGCGAGTTTCTGTTTGTGTATAGGGTCCTTAATGCCCAGGACGTTATTAAGGAACTGCATGTTGTTGACGGCCAGTCTGCAATGAACGGTCAGGTTAGTTCTCATCATAATCACCATTACCATCATCATCATCATCAATCATCATTGTTCTAACTACTGGAACTCCCATCATCATCCAATTCCTTCTCTTATTTCTTTCTCTTTTCTATCATCATCACTGACAACCCTAATCTATTCTAATTTTTAGGCACATTCTGTAGTCATACATTTATTTTTAATTATTTCTTGGCTACCTAGAATTTTACCGATATCTCACTTAGTCTAAAAGGACGATGTTGTTGAAGGTGATAAACATGATCAGTATTGCTCAGCCTCGAATGGGAATAGCTCTCAAGGGCAAATCCTGAAGTCACAGATACAACATGCAACAGATTTCCTACTTGAGGTCAGTATAGGACTACCACCAAAGTTCCTAGCGATGTTTGTCTTGAGATCAGCTGGTTTCGAACCTACGCCGTGCGACGTGCGATCCGCAGACGGTACCAACTGAGCTATCATCGCCAGTAATTCCGCTGGAAACGGTGTCCTTCAAACCAGAACGCAGCAATGCCCACGCGCTACTTGGCGGGTGAAAATAAAGCCTCTTGTAGAAGAGTTACTATGACATAAACAATTTAAAACATATCAACAACACAATTATATCGCAGTACTTCAAAAATACTATTTGACGGCTTCGCATAAATTGTGGTTTAACGATGAAGAAGCCAATAACAAAGTGGCAAGTTTATGGATTTGCCACCTGCTTCCAGTTGAAAGCACAGTATTTATGTGTTCGTTTTGCAGATATTGACAGGCAAGTAACAAGGTTTATTGGTATAGCTGTTCAGTTGTTACCATAATTACCATTATACTTCTAGACATTGCTAGCTTTGCCCGCGACTTCGTCCGCGCAACTACATTATATCGAGATACAATCCTTCCTTATAGTTCAAACCATCTCCATGGAATCCATACAAAACTTCATCAAGAACCATCCAGCCGTGTTCAGACAGAGTTAGGATGTATGTATAGCCTGAACTGATGGATCAGAAATTTCCTTTTAATCAAACTCTTTGTCACCATGCCGTCCCCAGTCACTCTAGACGTGCTTTGCATGGAATCTTTGTCGGTCACTGGAATGATTATGGATTATACAATTTATTTATACACACCTCGGTAAAGTAGCCCCCGTGACCTTGTGTTGTAGGAAGATAGTTTTGTACTGCGGCAAGTCCACCGACTGGGTAAGCCATTCCACCGTCTGCTCAACCGTCCAATTGTGTACCTGAAGATTGGAGAATAGCTGATTAAGAAGTCAGTTTTTAGGAACCGTTATGCCGGTGTATAGGTCTAGGAAAATCGTCAATGGGTACCTAAAGGTGCCTATAGAAGATACTGATCCTCGAAAACAAACAAAAGCGTACCTATTACTCTATCTTTCCGTAATATATTTGGCAGAATAAAATTAATTTACGTTATAGGGCAGGATCTGCAATGAGCTGATCTATCAGAGAATCAAGGACCAACAGAGCTCAAAGAGTTAGCAAGCTGAAGTGACAGCGGGCCGGCGACATCACCAGAAGAACCGGCAACCGATCGTAAACGAATTCTAGAGTGGAGACCGCGTTTAGGCTAACGTAGTTTAAGACGCCTATGGCAGGTGGAGTGACGAGCTGCAAAAAACGACTGGCAGATACTGGAGGACTGTCAAAGATCGGGATCAGTGGTGTTCACTAACACCTTATTTACACTCAGCAGCGGTGAGCATGGAAGTGGGCTGGGCAGTGAGCAGGACGAGAGTGTAAACACGGTAAGTACCCTCGTGCCGCCCGGCGGAAGTGAAAGCGAAGTGAGTGGCAGAGTGTGAATACACACTTTCTTGAGGAAGTTTTTGCCGGCAGCGAAGGGAGCAGGAGCAGAGGCTGTGCTGAGAGTTATGGCTGTTACCTCAGAGCGCAGCCACGCCTCCCACAGCTCCTTCACGGATATGTGCATGTCATCGTTGTGGTGGAACGCGCGCTGCCGCTTCTCATATCCACTGTCATACTGCAACTCTTCGCGGAGGAACTGGAACAAGAACAGATAGTAATTATAATAAGTTTTTATGTTTGAATATCTGTTATTCCTCTCCATGCGTGGTTGTCTGCAAGATCGCTCTGAGCGATAAGACCGCCCATTGTACCACAAATTTTTAAGTTTGTTTTTGTTCTAGTCTCAAGATTTTCTTTTCTTTCTTTTTTTCCAGACAAGATTTTGTAAAATACGTATTTGGTACTGCAGGCTGATCTAAATGAGCTCCTCCATGAGGTTGCCGTGAGTGACTGAAGACTTTCGTTGCCTACCTTCCGTCTCTATCATCAGATTGCAGTCACCAGAATATTGTATTGTCATTAAAACTCGACAGGCATGCAAAATTCCAATTCAACTAAAACACTCGCAAGATTTGACTTAGAGACTTTGCATACTAACAATCGTATAATAATTACGAAAATAAATGCCCCTAGCTGTTACGAAGATAATCACTAAGCAGGTGTTATTCTTTTTTCTCTTAAATTCCAGCTCCGACATTAGTTCAAAATTTAGAATATAACTAGTCCAAAGATTGTTCTAAAGGAGTGACGCATAAATAATGATAAACAAACACAGATCATTATCAAGAGCAAAACAAATTCCGTCTACCTCTGATGTCTAGTTAAACAGTGAAATATTACTGCTACAGGAATGGACAGAAAGGTCAATGAATCTTATATTAACGCAGACAGACAGGCAAATAACAGATGGAACACATAAATATTTGGAGGAAAATGACGGACGTTTTCTCAGGTGAAACCGTTGGATTTCAGTCGCGGTCATTACCCTATTGGCATACTAGTCTTATTAATAGACGATATAGGTTGTATATGATTTCTTTTGAGCGCCAAAATTGATTGGGGTACCACAGTGATAGTCTTTGTAGTGAAGGTCTGCGAAGAACGGAAAGCTACGGGTAATAATTCTACTACAACCCTAATAGGCTGATTACATGTAACTAGCGCACTGGCAAGACAGTTCCTCGGCCGAGTATTGGTAATACGTATGAACGTGCTCGTTCGTGCTAGAGCTTCAAATGAAAGGAACCATCGTTAATAAAAACATTGATGGACCCGTCTGGCTAACTTCCACCTTCATGTAGAAAATCTGACGCCAATTTCATCAGGGTGTTCCGAGCGATCCATGAAAGATAGTTCTAGGCTATTCTAGGCCATGTTTACCACAGTGAGTGGTAAACATGGTGAGAGTCGTACAATTCTAACCTATAAAGAAAAACACTTTGGCGAGTACTCGTAAAACCCTTTCTCGCATCTCATCCAATATAATTCGAACTAAGTTTACATGCGCAATATCAAACATCTTATGGCGTAATATACAAGTGTTCACATACAAATCACACGTGCGCACAAACGCCACGTCTACCGCGCCCTTTTCTATTTGATAACTCGGTAGTGAAGATACTTAGGTATATATTTTACGCTAGTTTGATGTATCTGTACCAGATGCCCACCCAGTATACAAGTGGGCCGCAGCTTCTAGTGGCAATTAAAATTAAATTTCCTTTGAACAATAATAATTTTAGAATTAGTAGACTCCGCTGAGCTCAGCAACTTACGTCATCGCTCTCGCTGAGGTCAACGTTGCCGTTGGCGTCGTCATCCAGCTGACGATGCAGCTGCGTGATGGCCTCCAGACCGGAGCGGTCCTGCAGGCACGACGCGTCGTTGTGGCACGCCTCCAGCAGTACTGGAACAGAAGAGATGGGTTGATCGAGCGTGTTTTACCATCTTTACTCCCCATGACTCTACACACAATCTTACCACAAAACTTCATACAAGAGTTGGACAGATACGTCTAAAATATCGTTCCACAAAATTGTCGACTAACTCATCATTATCATCATCATTATCATTATCATCATCATCATCATCAGCCTGAAGACGTCCACTGTTGAACATAGACCTCCCCTTTAGACCGGTTGCCTGCGACTCTATTGATGTCGTCAGCCCATCTAGTGGGAGGCCATCTACACTGCGTCTTCCAGTCCGTGGTCGCCACTCTAGAACCTTGCTTCCCCATCGGTTATCACTTCTACGAGAGATGTGGCCTGCCCAGTGCCACTTCAGCTTGCAAACCCTGAGAGCTATGTCGTAAACTTTAGTTCTTTGGCGAATATCCTCGTTCCGGATTTAATCGCGCAGAGAAACTCCGAGCATAGCTCTCTCCATTGCCCGCTGTGTGACCCGTTGTGTTGTCTAACTCATTCCTGATACTTTTAACTTGTAAATTTGTTATTAACACTAGACATCGATTTCCGATGCTACTGGTATCAACTGGTAAAGATTAATACAAATAAGTTCTTATAATAAATGTTACACCTCCTAAAACCTAAAAGCTTTGAATAAATGGAACCGTAGTAAAATTCCAATTAATTAAGTTTATCAATCTAGACTAATAACGAAAATAATTAGAACCAACAATTGCATCCTTTTATGATAATCATAATATTAAAAATAACTGATATCAGAATTCAGGCTGATTGAATGTGTAATTAGTCTAACAGAAGTACTCACGTTATATATATACTTACACAAATAAATAAACAAATTAATAACTACACCGGAATAACACGTTTATTCAACACTACGTATTTTATTATACAAGTAGGTAGGTATAACTTATTCAAAACAGAGCACCCATAAACTATACCGTATAAATTATTGCATATTATTTCGCGACATATTAGTCAACAGTATCCGATAAGGTTTATCAGGCCTTGTGGAGGTCGTGTTTACTAAAGGTCTCTGTCCACTACACCGTTCCGTGCTACGACCATTAGGATCGTATTATACAAGAAATGATTTGCACATTACCAACCCCCATATAACCTACAACGCCAGGGCGATTGTGCATCTTCATTACGATCAGCTGCTTTGAAGCCTGTTGTTTCCACGGTTGTGGGTACGTTTTTTGTAGTCGGTACGGTCACGGACTCATGATAGGGTTCGTGGTTAGCGGAACAGTGTAGTGGAAATACCTTTTTTATATACATGACAGTATGTTACTTATCCTTCGTGGGAAGAGATTATTTCTCTCGTCTTATTTATCTTCATCCAATGATTTTTTTTTGTTGCTAAGTACCTTGTGTTTTTAGGGTTCCGTACCCAAATGGTAAAACGGGAACCCTATTACTATGACTTCGCTGTCCGTCCGTCTGTCACCAGGCTGTATCTCATGAAACGTGAAAGTTATACAGTTACAATTTTCACAGATGACCCTAATAAAATGAATATTTAAGAGGGTTCCCATACACCAAACGTGATAATTTTGCCAATTTTTTAGATATGGTAATATCTAATGGTACGGAACCCTTCTCGCGCGAGTCCTACTCGTACTTGGCCGGTTTTTTATCTGGTGTGCAAACAGCATGATTATTCCATTATAGAGATACCTTTTGTGTGTGGCACACATTACACGCCTGTCTCGAACTCTATCACTAAGCGGTACGGAAGTGTTAATGGATTGCGCCACCATTGGAAGTTACATTATGATCGTTCCCAGCCCGTATCAGACGAGCATTATCATTATCAGCGTTTTATGTTCCATCCTATTGCTCGTTAATTTCCAAACCCAAAAGGTGTAAATTACGGATGACGAACGTTTTTTGCTTCGACAAACTTCCGAATATTTAGGCCCGATGGGGGTCAGTGAAAACAAACGGGCATCTCTCACGAGACATCATAACAAAGCAGATTATATTTGCTCTGTCACTTGTCTAAAAATACATATTTTATAAGTCATGAATTCAGCAGTGATATTAAATTTTATGAACAAGCGAGAAATTGAAGAAGATGTTGAGATATTGTCAACAAAACAGAATTAAACGAATATCTAAGCGTCTTTGACTCCTCACACACTCCTCGGTTAGCCTCCCTCAAGGTGGACCGACGACCTGCACCGTGACGACCTCTATGCGAACAGCTCGCAACCGCTCCATGTGTCTATGAGGGACGCCTATGTTCAGCTGGGAACATCTTCAGACTGATGATGATACATCATCACAATAAGTAAGATGCAAAAGGAAATAAAGCCTTTTATGATCCAAAACGAGGTTATCCTAGCGGAAGTAACAGCAAGGCACTGACCTCAGACAGACAGGGCTATAAATAAATACCTAATACCTATCAACTGCTTGTCTATTTAATTGAACACGTTCTCAGGATAAATGTGACTTTCTGCTAATATTGCGCTCGCATTCCCTTCTTTGATGTTACCTTCACTATCACTACATAGTAAAAAACAAAGTCTCTTTCTCTGTCCCTATATCCCTATGTATGCTTAAATCTTTAAAACTACGCAACGTATTTTGTTACGGTTGTTTTTAATAGATAGAGTGATTGAAGTAGGTTTATATGTATATAATTACGTAGTGATACCCGTGCGAAGCCGGAGCGGGCCGCTAGTCTTAGATATAAATACTTAAATATATATAACTTTTCTGTAGAACCTCTGTACTGCTCCATACTTATTTTTGAACTGATAATGTTACTCGAAAGCACATGACATTGTCGTAACAAACACTTTCAGACTTCCTAGTTCAACACAAATATCTAAATAACTATCAACACCCATTTGCATGATCAGAATCTAACAGGAAACCGTGTAGACACCAACATAGGTGTAGAATTCGTAATACGATAGTACCTTATACACGACTAGAAGCGCCTCGCGGTTTCACCCGCTTCAACTACTATCCCGCGGGTGCCGTTAATTTTTACGGGATATAAAGTAGCCTATGTCACCTGGGGATACTGTAGGTTCCCAAAAGAGAAAGAATTTTTCAAATCGGTTTCGTAGTTTCGGAGCCTATTCGATGCAAACAAACAATCAAATCTTTCCTCTTTATAATATACCTTACTTATTATACGCGACAAAGTCGTCAACACAGCTGGGTAATCGAGGTAGCCTACCACAAAGACAAGTGCGTGGGCTTATAACAGATAGATAATGTCTGTCCAACTGTTAACTACCAATCAATTCTGCAATGTGGGGCAATGCTGGTGATTAACAAATGATCGATTAATGGAGGTTAGGTAGATTTAATAGTACCGCTAGTACTGGGTCCAAAACGGAGATGATTTCGATGATCGAAAGACGATTTGAAAGTCAACTCTGTTTTACTAGAAACGGTATATTAGCCAGAATTAACTAAATTACTATAAAATAGAGTTCGGAATCAACAACGTTTGGCAGAATATGAATATGAACTACCTACCTGTAAAACCTTACCATTGGTCTGGGGCTGATCTCTCGACAGTACAGAGACGTGCATATACGTACACATAGTAGAAAGAGGAAAAAAAGATCACGGAATTTGGAATTTAATTGAGACGTTACTCAGGTTCTGCCTCTCGTTTGTAAGAACGAATATGACCATGAAAATGTATGACCGTGGTTTTACCTGATCTTCACTTTACGTAAATAATACGATTGCCGAAAAATCTTCTGGAATGTAGCCGCGAAAATAAAGAGATTGACAGAGACTGACACATAAAAACTAAAGATTAAAAACACAACTCTAATTCAACAATCTATCGTAGCTACCCTAGACCTTAGTACCCACCTATCATAGACTATTTGTTTACAATACATAATATATATATCTTAATATATATAAATCTCGTGTCACAATGTTTGTCCTCAATGGACTCCTAAACCACTTAACCGATTATAATAAAATTCGCACACCATGTGCAGTTCGATCCAACTTGAGAGATAGGATAGTTTAAATCTCAAATTATAGTCGCAATTTTAATTTATTGCAAATTATTAGAAAATTGAAACAAACTGAACGGCCATATTGATTTTCTAATTTTACCTTCTTGACAGGGCAAATATCAATTTCTTGACTTTAAAGACAGGACAACGTCTGTCGGGTCAGCTAGTATATCTATATGTATATGTATACCTCTTAAATGTAAAGACTTTGTCCGCACTGCTTCAATTACAAGAATACTATAGAGATAGAATCTTCACGTCACCACCACCAGTGACATTGTTCTTCAATTGTTAAGGTCGATCCTGGACGCAATTATTCACAAACCATCACGAACTGCATCTAAGAAGATCTGTATCAGCACGTGCCATAAAATGTGATGCCAGAAAACATTACTTTATATAAACTGCAAAAAAATAACAATAGCGTAGATAAGAACCGTGGCTTTGTTATAAAAGGTGCATTATAACATAACCGTTGCGTGAGAATTAACAAACGCTACAGTAACTGACTTATGTTTATCAAAATTAACTAGAACGTAAGCACTAATTCATTGCTTGCCAATAGTAGAGTCTTTAGCGTCATCAACGGCAAACACCCTCTTTATCTGTAGGAGAAGCAATCTCACTCAGATCTTGGACTCAGATGGAAATTGTCACGCGAAAGTAAGTGACAAATTATACCAAACGATGAATTATTATTGGGGCAAATCGCTGATGAATAGTTTAAAGGATCTAAATGAGATCCCTGCGGAACCCCTGAAACAATAATTGTCAACCGTCCCGATTCGTGGCTGTCTATTAAGCTTGAGTCGAATATAAACTCTGCTTAGAAACGGCTATTCATATCAGCCAACACTATTATACCTTCAGTTAGCATATTGATATACATCGACCGTCGACACGGAGTTACTCGACTATGATGAAATCAATCTAATTGCACTACCAATGACAAAGTCTCCGAGTATAACTAACTAGGCACTGTGATGCAGTTCCATATTTTTCGCACATGTCTGTGCTTCCATGCCACGGAGGCCCAACTTACTAAATAAAGTAAACTGTGAAATTATACAGGTACCTACTTACTTACACAACTACACATCTTTACAGACCATGTCTATTGAGTTTCGAACTTTTGAGTGTTGCTATTTATACATGCTAAGTAAAATATGACGTCAATAGCAAATTTGATGCGAACACAAAAGAAACCAGGGAAATCCAAATCCTAAGCCGACGATGGTTGCCAAATCACAAAAACAAAATACCGAGCGCGGATGCCACTCGAGACCGCAAGACATTTGGTGGATCTGTCCAACATTACCTAATGTGCTCGGGTTGAATCACACACGGATTCGCCATTGACTCCTCTATATTTATATTGTGTACAGTTACAAGGCCGACGAATTTAGGGTTACAAATGCGAACTACTTTACAGGACCTACTAAAAAAAACCTGAGAACCTATCAAATCAACACTAATTAGAAGGACTCTATCAGCTAAGACAAGATTGATTTAGAAGTTTTTAGAAGTTAATTATATCTATCTGTTACCAAAAAATTAAACGCTAATTTACAATCTAAGCATTTATCAATCCTATAAGTAGGTACCTATAGGTGTATATAAAAATCTTTGTATGTTCAGAAGATTCTAGAATAATCCGCTTATCGGTTGTATACATATAAAAACGGGTAAAACACTGTCTTTGAATGAGTCAGATACATTATTCTCCATGAGAGTTCAAGATTTCATAAAAAAATTGACTAATCTAGCGTAGCGACATTCGTTCATTGCTTAGCTTCTAACTATTAGCACAATGGAAGTCAATATAGGCAATTGTTTACTAAACATTCTACTCATGCACGAACTACTTACTGGAATTTGAAAATTGTTAGCTGAGCCAGTTCTTCGAATCAACAATCCGGGTTGATTGAGTAAAAATTTCCATCGGTTCTTGCAGTTCAAACAAAAAAAGAAGTACCTACCTATTTCTTTTCTTCATGTCGGACGTTTCCACCACTGTACTCTGTGATGAGTTAATTGGTTTCCACATAGTGGATTCGCTATGAAAGATGTTTTAATTCAATTACAGTACAACGTATTGTCTACGACAAAGCTTCTCGTTTTAGGGCTTGGCAAAGAGACGATATTTTGAGGGTACATTCATACCCATACTTGAGGATGATATTTATTTGTATTGTACTTTGTGTGAATGAATAAATTGTAACTGGAAGCGGACGGGATGCCTTCAGATCTATTTAACTCTCGTTTTATTAGGATCAATTGATGTTGGTCACCTTAAACGGTTTGTAAGAAAACTATTCATTGAAACCAATGTAAGGAGTGTATGCTGCGTAACGACGCTACTTACAGCTTTATAACTGTTTTGCAAAACTCCCTTATCAAAAGAAAGAAAGGACTTTCTCCGATTAAGAAAAACAAAACAACGTCTGTGAAATGGAATTATGACCACGCCAAATATATGACAGCGTTACATCATCATCATCATCAGCCTGAAGACGTCCACTGCTGAACATAGGCCTCCTCCTTAGACCGCCACACCGAACGACAATATGCTACTTGCATCCACCGGTAGCCTGCGACTCGCCTGATGTCGTCGGCCCATCTTGTGGGAGGCCTACCTACACTGCGTCTTCCAGTTCGTGGTCGCCACTCTAGAACTTTTCTTCCCCATCGGTTATCAGTTCTACGTGCGATGTGGCCTGCCTATTGACAACCAGTCACCGTTATCCTTTTTCAGTATTTAAATCTGATAATTAAAAAAATATGATTCTAGAAATCAAGCGTTAATCAAACTAAGGCTTCATGTAGGTCTGTACACTTGATTGAAAACAAAAAATATATATTTTATTTAAATGCTGAAAGTTGCAACGTCACAAATTGTAATGTGAATGACCCGCTATAAATTGAAAATGCGAAGAGAAAATAAATATCAGTACAGAAGTACAGAGTCGAATCTTTAAAGAAGCGTGGGAAGGACAACGAGATCTTACGTCTAAAAATAAGCTAAACATATCATAACATATCATATTGTCAGGAGCCAGAAGGTGGCAAAAAAACTACGTTCGTTACGCGCACATGCTTTAAAAATCACGAATCTGACTCAGATGGTGAGGTGAGATTTGAACAATCGGACATTAACGTTATAAATTAACAATTGAATATTTGTAATAAATTAAAAATTGTAAAGCACAGTTATAAGGTATCTATATCATTTATTTGTATTGGATATTATACTAGAAGACACGGCCACGCGTTGCTGTGGCTAAGGTTTTTGTTATTGCGACTATAAATTTAGATGTAAGCTACTATCTTTCAATTTAGATCAAACTGCACACTGTGTGCAAATTTGATTAGAATCGGTTAAGTAGTTTAGGAGTCCATCGCGGACAAACAACGTGACGCGTTATTTATATACCTAATGATAATAATATTAAGATAAGATAAGAATAAGATAAGAAAGATAAGATTTACTACATAGATACTTAATTATAAACAAATTGTGAAGCACGCCTACACCAATATTTCGTTTTTATTGGTGGTTGACTGGTAATAAATACTATAGCATTGTCCGCCACATTATACCACTTATATGTTTTGTGTGCAATAAAGTATTAAATAAATAAAAAAATAAATAGTTACTGTAGCGTTTATCGCAATGTTATGATTCAAATCACATGTGCCGTGTGATGATATACCAACATTCTTCAAGGCTGTCTGATGAGATCGTCATAAGATATCCTCATTTTCGTATTTTGTCGACCAGTTCCTCGAAAAAGTCATTGGACAAAATAAGGATTGAACATATTGCCATTCCCAAACAAAAAGAACTGAGGAGGTGGTTTCATGAATACTAAACTAGGTATAAAATAGGTAAGTATAACTATCATTTCCTTATCGGCAAAAAATATCAAGAACGGCCTAAGGACATCCCAAAAACATTTACGTACTAAAAATTCTCTTTACTGCCCGCCCAAGGACATAATTTTACGTGCCATTTATTTATAACGCGTACTACAAGCTAATCATCTTATTAAGTACGTAATGCTTCCGAATAATGCTGAAGAGTTGGCCAAGCCATTGTTTTCGGAAAGCTATAACTTTATCAAATAAGAATTCATTAAAATGTTAAGGAGCGTATTATGTAACGCTAAATTGTAAATCTTACGATAACCCCTGCGTGTAATTCGTCAACATAATAATAATACAGTATATATTACTAGTAGACACGGCCACGCGTTGCTGTGGATAAGGTTTTAGTTATTGCGACTATAAATTGAGATGTAAGTATAAGATAACATCCTATCTTTCAAGTTAGATCAAACTGCACACGGTGTGCAAATTTTCTTAAAATCGGTTAAGTAGTTAAGGAGTCCATCGTGGATAAACAACGTGACGCGTAATTTATAATATAGGTATAAGACCGACCTATAGTATCGGCTAGTGTAAGATCACGAAAATATTTGGTAGATTAGTGTTTAGGGCCATATTATCAGCTTACAGTAAGTAAACGTATGGCAAAAAAGTTTGTCTGGAAAAGTACACATTTCCACAAAACATATAGGTATAATATTAATTATGGCATTGCTAGTAAAATGGTTAGCAATTTATTTAAATGTCCTCATTACCGAGAGGTAAACGATCGAGACATGACCTTCACAGTCGCGGATCAAGTAGCTACCTTTGACAGATTTGTTTCGCATGAGGATGCGAGACTAAACCCTGATTGATAAACAACATAGGAAGCGAGGCTAAAACCCTGATACGTAAAACAATATCGGTCTTACCACAAAATATCAAGAGTTGAACAGATGAGTCTAAATATTATCTCCACAAAACGACGTCTATCCTTCGCTTTCTAACTCAATAACAAATTCACAAGTAAAATAATTCGCAATGCCAATTGAGTAAGAAAACGCCAGTGCTAGACGTCGATTTTGTATAACGAAATTGTAGTTAGAAACATCTGTTTGACTCTGGTCTAAACGTTTGTGGTAAGACGGTTTAGGTTTACCATTCTGATACGGATATATACTCTCTACATGTTATTCAAATGAATTCAAAGGCGGCAGATAAAACCGAATCGTTCGGCACTAATTTAGAAGTAGAATTAATCAACCGATCGGATGCCGCCTCGTGCCAACAACTGTTTACGATACAAATAGCCGGACGTTCAAAGAATAATGGATTTTTCACGTACGCTTCCTAATGTAGTAACTGAGAATTCGTCTGTATTTTACATACTTACTTGGTTTCCCAAAATTAGGAAACTTTAAACAGCGCTCTTTATGACTGATAGTAGATACATACATACGCGTCTTGTCTGGGATGGCTTAATAAATTTGCCATGTTTGGAGCGATATTAAATGATTGTATTCATTCGATTTCAGTAAAGTAAATTAGTGACACAAAAATAAATGAATCTACAATAAACGTTGTAAAGTCTACTGCAACAAGTTCGAAGGAACGTGGCACATGATCGAGTTATAGAAAATTGGGGTTTCAAAGAGCAATTACATCCGGATTGATCCCAGATTAGAAAAGTTGCTTAAAGAACCTTATACACGGCGATATAGGGCTCATGGACTGAAGCCGCGTAGTCGAACAACTATCAGCTCCGATTGTGACAGTCTCAAAACAACGCCTATTGTAGCCGGTTGAAGGGCCAAGAAAAGACATCACGGAAGGCGATGAAACGATATCAATTGGCAACAGGTGAGGCGATCGTCGATGACTGCGTGGTGCGACGCGATGCACGAATGGGGTGACGCGTTCTAAAATAAAATCAAATCCACATGACGGTCTGTAGATGTCTGTGCTCTGCCATTGATATGCGGGTTCTGATGAGTCATCGGACCGTCTGCCGCGGACCGGTCTGGTGGTCACGTGAACAGACCGCTATATGCCGCTATCATACAGCTGGCGAAGACATTTGGCGGGGCGAGTCGACTTCACGCGACTTTTGTTACAGGCTTCGTGTCGTATCATGCTCAGAGAGTATCACGTTCATAATCCACTGCGTCCACTTTTCCACGTAGCGTAGGTGCTAATGGTCATTAGAAATATCAACGGCAAATGGACTTGCGTGCTTCTGTTTCCATTGAAAATAAGATACAATAAGAAATGTTCCTTATTGCGTCCGTATTTTATAATGACGAACAGTTTGAATACAGACTTTTGCCTGGATCGAATCGATATTTCAACCTCGATTGGTCGAATATCGAGTAAGGATCGATTTTATAGAGAGGTTATATATCTAAAGATATTCCTCGTATTTAAAACATCTCCTACATTATTGTGAATTACTACTGCTGTACAAACCTTGAACTCAAACCTTGTTAGAAACATGAACAGACTACCAACATATGAATTCAAAATCACACATGACATGTTCCGGTCAAGGTCTTTGATCTCTGACATCATGCCTACTTATCAAAATATATGTACTTATATTACTTAAGTACCTAATATATGCAGGTGATCAGAAATATAATTGAAACATGTGTGAAAAAATCTGAGTTTCATAAGTAGGTACTTATGGTAGTGCATTGCATGCTGACATTCTAATCACTACATTAATGATTTACAGTCCCGTCCACAGGTTCTCTTTTACGGTGTGCATTCTGAAATTATTGCTCTATAAACTCCACTTTACAACTCTATATTAATTTATGTAGTCTGTTTTTGTAGCAAATCTGTTCCAAGTCTTTTTGGCGTGATAAAGACACAACATAAAAACTTTCGCATTTCTTTTATAATGTACCTACCTATTTACACACTAATCCACACCATAACACCAATATCATGGGTAACATGTTACGCGAATATAAACCTCAACCAAGAGAGCATAATCTGCTAAACAAACAAAATCATTTGAGTATGTAATTAGCATTTATATACTTACTTAATGTATGATATTGGTACCTACTATGAACATACCATCGTATTGTGGGTGTATCTGAGTAACTGTCTAACTACTGAAAGATTTGACCCATTAAGGTCATATTTGCACAAATACGAGTATACTGAATGGTTCGTAGATGCTAGGATCCGATAGGTGAGAAAAGGCTTAACAACCAATTGCAAGGCCGGATGGTCAAATACATACTCTTAAATCCTTCTTTCATGCAGTAATAAATCATAGCTCACTTGATGCAATTTTATGCATAGAGATAGATACAAGGCTCCAGAGTCACAGCCTGCCTTTTAGACTAGATAAAAGTAGGTCTCCTGTGCAACAATAGCACACAGTAGAAACCATGCAACTCAGATAGTTTACAATATGTTAAAAAATAACAGCCTAATTTCAGAGTACAAACCGAAATGACCTAAGCCAAAACAATGGCTGGTCACTGTTTTTAAGCATGTAGCAATAAGAAGAGTCTAATGAGGTAATGAGGTATAGTCTGGCCTCACACCATTGTACAACAATTTGGCTTGAAAACAAGTAGTCAGTATTGTTAACCGTTGCAGCCTGTGTTACAATTCAGACTCATGATAACCATTGCTTAACTTCCAACTGTATGATGAGTAATGTTGGAGTTGTAATCAATTACCATTGGAATACTGGTTTCACTGCAAGGCCAATTATTCATTGTTCTTATTTTACTTAGTTAACAATCTTGAACACCAGCCAAGAGATATTTCACATTCTGTATGCTATTATTCCGGTGACTTTATCTCATTTCCCATGAGAACACATGTGTAAAAAGTTGTAGTTTATGTTCTAGTGACTTTTGAGTTCTACATATCATTTCTGTAAATGACTAACTTCTTTATACACATCTGAAGTTTCCACCATTGTAGGGCGGAATCACGGAACTGTAATACGATGGTGGTGCTGCACCATAGTGATGACAGAGTTAGCCAGATGTGCTAAATGTGTTTTAGTTTGTGCAAACTAGACCTGTTGGTATCTTTTGAATGGAATGACAAATTTCATTTTAATAAATAATAATTTACAGGTACCTTCTGAAACAGTTCTGAATAGAAAGTTATTTATTTAGATAAGGATTTAAGAATAGCCATGTCGTCCATCTGGCCCTCAACCAATTAAATTAAGACCCGGTCCTTATGGACCAGATTGTCGGCGAAGGGTTAATATATTTTCTGTTTGCAAACGTTTCAGAACTTCTGTGCTACAGTGACACAATAGCTGGAGCTAGTATACAGTAGCTTGAGTGCATAATGTTTTCAGAGAAACACTTTACTAACACCACTCGAAAAGGCTCCTGTCTCACCTCCCATCATAATAAAAGTTATACTGTGATGAAATCTATCACGGTTTCAAGCTTTTTACCTGATGAACTGCATGACGATGCAACGAGAGACATACAAAGGTGCTATATTGTTTAATTTTAACTAGCTAAGTGCCAAAATGCCATTTTAATAAATTAAGTAAGTACCTAGTTTTGAATATAGCTGACACAAACAAATAAACAAACTTTAAAATAAATACTTTCAGGTTACTATAAAACTAGTGGTTTTGTGAACCCTTTTTGCCTCCATTTGCCCTCATCTTTATTACCTTTTTTCACGAAACTTGTTCAGAATTCAGTAGGTAGGTACTTAAGGTTTTCACCTCATTTGATAACCCTAGGCTCTATAGGAAACTTCCCCCCAGTTTGCCCCCGTTTCGAATAACATTAGGTTTTTTTGATTTAACAAATCAAAATTTTAGGCCACAGCAGCAATAAAATTAAAATTCATTGACTATCCATCGGATACCGAAGCGATGCGAGTGAAGGACGCGAACAGGTGTAATAAGAAGTCAGAAAAATGATATTGTTCAGGGTCAAGGAACAACTTACTGTGATCATTAGAGATTGAACTCCCCGGGTCGCCTGTGAAGGAGCCAGTCCTCACAGGTCCCCAGTGCTGCCTCCTTGCACCATCTCTACTCTCTGTCCTCTCCACATCTTCAGCTTTGCACAAATGAAGAGCTAGTACGCACCAATACAACACTACACCGAAACGCATTGTGATCTCTCAATGACACTAATGCACTGACCGCACACAATAATACGTAACGCTTGCCCGAATGCCGCACACTATACTCATCCTAAAACAAGGAGCTGCAAAATCGTCCACTATTTTTATGGCCACATCACAAGTTCAATGAAAAACATTAAAACTACGAATTTTTTATCACAGAAAGAATCAGCGAGCGAGGTCGAAAAATTTTGACATTAGAATATTATCTTTTGACGTTGATATTTGCATAGGATTTTTTTTTGTTTATTTATGGGTTCGCACGGTTTGTGCATATAACCAGTGTCGGGTATTATTGACGGAATATATAATGACGGAAGTATTTTTATTTTCACAATAGGAAAGTAATAGCTTTAAAGCAATCCTCGTGGTCAAGTAGTCAAGTCAATTATTTACATAGTCAAAGTCATGATTCAGTAAAGTAAAGCATTACTGAAACTTCCTGGGAGTTTTGGAAAAAATACGAAATGACATGTTTCTTGAGTTTATATCATTTGCCTACACTCGTGCACGTTAACGAACACTTAATGATTAATATTCCACCAATATTACACATTAACACTCGAAGAACACAAGTTTGAGAAATTAATACAAAACCAACAACGTCTCACTATCGTATTCCCGCCAAAACTCTGCCTTGGCAGCTTGGCTTGGCAGTCACATGGCAACGTCAGGAAAAAGGAGAAAAATTGTCTATGCCTTAGTGATGGGTTCAGGCAGGATCTGAAACACATCTGAAATACACATGAGATATCGACTAAAAATACCGATTCTTTAGGTATAAAGGTTACCAGTAAAAGTATTGATATAATATAGTATAGTTTTGCGATACCATAATATCAAACTTGAGTGTGAATCGGTATTTTGGCGATACCTACTGAAATACCGATAAAACATACTTGAAGCTACGTTGAAGTTCAATGTTGTTTGCGGAATGAAATTAAAATATGATGTTGTACGTCAAAATATCGGTAAAGGTATCAATTTATAGTATCAATACCATAATACCGGTAAAAACATACAAATGTATAGTTGTACACACACACCCACACCAACAAAAATATCGGTGTTGAAGTAAGTATCGATACCTATGTCGGTAATTCCATAGACAATACCATTTTTTTATCCTCCCTGACTAAAACTTGAATGTCGTTATCGTCAACTCAAATCTGGAGTTTTGGCGGGAATCCGATAGTGAGACGTTGTTGGTCTTGTATTATTAGCTCAAACTTGTGTTTCTTCGAGTGTTAATGTGTAATATTGGTGGAATATTAACCATTAAGTGTTCGTTAACGTGCACGAGTGTAGGCGAATGATATAAACTCAAAAAGCGTGTCATTTCGCATTTTTTCCAAAACTCCCAGGAAGTTTCAGTAAAGCATCCACTACTTTACTGAATCGTGACTGACGATGTAAATAATTGACTTGACTACTTGACCACGATTGGTATAACATTGCTGTGACTTTCTTGTTTAAGAAATACAATAAAATACTTGACACTGGCTATATGCACAAACCGTGCGAAGCCATAACTAAAACAAAAAAAAAAAAAACTCAAATCTCATTGAATGAACGCATCCGTAAACCTATTTACCAAAATATGTCAAATGACCTTGCCAGTTTGTAAACAATACCTTGAAGAACTACTTTTGGTTGAAATTATCTAATTTCCTTATAAATTTTCCCCATTTCGAAGGCGTAACGTGTTTTTTGTGCTCCAGGCATAAATTATCTCATGAAAAATGAACATCGATTTCGAAACGATGGCTGTGCTAGAGGAGGAATCGCATAATGTAAGTTCCTAATTTTCTTTGTTAGCATGATTAGAAATTCTATCTTAGACAATAATTCATGGCGAGACAACAACAAAAAGACAGTCTTTATTGAATTTCTTACTTTTTTTGAACTTAGTCAATACTTATATTGATGTTGTTTACTTCGTGTAGCAAATAAACATGACATGGTCTCTTTCTTCTATGATAATCAAAACACGACATTGCACAACACCATGAGGGATTTCATCATCATCAATGTTTATTACTTCGATAAACTGGCAAAGATATCCGAGTAGGTAGCATTATAGCATACAAAGATGAAAATATCATCTTCAACTTTCACTTCTTCAACAAATAATTAAAGGAATAATAATTATAGTATCATGTACATAAGTGTATATGTACTACCAAAATACGCAAATAACCTTCTATTCTTTCTTATCAGAACAGTAAATTATCATGTTCTGTAGGGATAGGTAGGTACACATGATGTGTGAATGATTCAAAACATCTAGTTAGCTAAGCAGGTATAGCATCTATCATTGAAATACATGAGACAGTATCAAATTATAAAATCCAGTAACATTGCAATAGGTGGGTACACTCTTGTCTACAAGAAATATACCTACCTGAAATTTTAATAGTTACACAAGGTAAATGTACATTGCTTTCCTCACTGGCAAAATAATTGAATAACAAAAGATTTTTTCTATTTTTATCACAAAGAAGACATGATGACTAGACGGCAGCTGTACCCACCTGCCATCTAGTAAAATATGCAAAAGTTTGAATTTACATGACAACATGAATGTATGTACATTGTTGTTTATTATGGAAACTGTCTTCGTTCTGAATGCGAAACATAGATGGCACTGAAATAAAATATTTTTTTTATCAGCCATGTCTAAATGTATTTAGCTATCATCATTTTTGTTTTTAATTATGGGCTGCAATAAATAACCTTAAGACTACCTCGTAAAAAATGTGACAAATTTTAATGCCCCTTGGGTGTCAATATTTCAGTTTTCAACCATTCCATCTGAGCCTGTATTCGTTGAAACAAGGTGACTGGATTAGCCTGCTATACACCAATAATGCACTCCATCTAGCTATCCAGTGTAGGCAAATCTTTTTAGAAGTAATCTACTAAAACATCACTTAGTCTTGATGCCGCTCCATAAATGTACCCCCATAAGATAAGAAACAAATATTTTTTGCCCTCCCAGATGTACAAGGAGGTACAATACAAAAGATAAACATTAATCAAAGTAAGAACAATGGGCGGCCTTCTTGATAAAGGACAACATCTACCATACAATTTTGGGCGGAAAGGATTTAAAAAGCAATCGTCAGTATGTGATGCATCAACAAAATGCTATATAATTGCTAATATTCTTATAATATGGACAATATCCCTCTCCCCTCCCGTTTTCTTCCTTTGGCACACACTAATATATATTCTGTGGGTGCACATTGTTTCATCAATGTCCCTACAGGCTTCCTAAACCTTCTACAGGTATCTATTTATTTTATTTTATTTATTCAGGTCTGCCAACAATTGTTACATCAACTCATACTTATTTCTTAAAAAAATATTATTCTTATTACTAAATGCACAATCCATTACAGGCAAACACCACATACATTCTAAATCTGACAAGGGGCTTAAAACATGGATCAGAAATATAACTAAGATCCTACGACATTGTGTGTTGATTATAAGATAAGCTATAAAAGAAGGTAGGTTAAAAAATAGATTGCTTGTGCCGGGCCCAGAGTCTATTTATTTTGTCAGTATATTAAGTCAAGACATTCAATAGAATTGGGCCGAAAGCGTCGCAAACTATTTTATGAACTTAATAATACAGTTATTGTTACATTGACTGACGATTTATTTGTTGTAGAAAGATACATCTTTCCGAAATTTGGAGAGAGAATCTCCAAATATATCGACGTTATCGTTGCATTCGTTAAGAAGCCTGCACAATCTTGGGATGGGTGAGTTACTTCCAAGAACTGTTTTACGGAACGGCAACGCAAGTGGCTTTACTAGATTACGCGGGTACCTGTATGGTACTTTTAGTTTGAATTTGCTTATAAGCTGGGGACAATCAATTTTATTTCGTAGAATTTTGTATAAGAAGACTAGGTCTAATATGATCATACGATTGGAGAGAGAAGTTAGTCGAAAATGAACAAGCCTATCCTTATATGATCTTATTTGAGAAGCCACCCCTGTGGTCTTTGCCAAATGCCAGAGGAATCTCTTTTGTAGTCGTTCAATTCTCAATGCATGATTGGAATAGTGGGGACGCCAAATGGTACTGCAGTACTCAAGGTGACTTCTTACAAGTGCATTGTATAACCTAATTTTAGTGGTATGATTTTTAAATACTTTGCCGTTGCGTATGACTAGTCCTAGCATCTTTGATGACTTTTGTATTATGAATTCAATATGGGGCGTGAAAGTAAACTTTTTATCTAAGACTAGCTGTTGCCCGCGACTTCGTTCGCGCGGACTATATTTTTACCAAATTCCAAATAACTAAAAATAGACCATGACCTCCAGTTCGACATCAATGTCCGATATCCGACATCAAATACATACGACATCCACCATTCTCTATCATAATTACCATTTTGTACCAAAGCCTACTATTTTCAACCAGAATCTACCATGACCTATCAAAAGCTACCATTTTCTACCAAAATCTACCATTTTCTTTCAAAATCAACTATTTTAACCAAAATCTAAATTTTTAAACATAATCTTCCATTTTAATTCGATAACTTTTTTCTATCAAAAGCCACCATTTTCTACCAAAACCTACCATTTATACCAAAATCTACCATTTTAACCAATATCTATAATTTTAATTCTAAATCTACTATTTTCTACCAAAGCTACCATTCCTCCCAAAATTCCTACCATTTACTACCTACATTTTAGAGGTTGAATATTAAACAACGATAAAACACAGTCATGTTTGATTAAATCTTTTAAATAATATAAATGCCATGTTTGACGCTGATCAGAAAAAGAAAACACGTTGTTACATCTTTACAACCCCTTTGCACCCCTTTAGAGGTTGAATTTTCAGAAATCCTTTTTTAGTGCACACCTACGTCACTTAAGGAGTGCAAAGTTTCAATTATGAACTAAAACTGATGAAAAATATTTTGCAACCCCTTTTATTATTTTAGGGGTTGAATATTAAAAAACGATGAAACACGTGTTTAATTAAATCTTTTAAATAATATAAATGCCAAGTTTGAAGCTGATCATACAAAGAAAACACGTTGTTATACAAAAACTTTACAACTTCTTTGCACCCCTTTAGAGGTTGAATTTTCAAAAATCCTTTTTAGTGCATACCTACATCACTTAAGAAATACTTGTGCAAAATTTCATGTATGAACTAAATCGGATGAAAAAAATTTGCAACCCCTTTTTATCACTTTAGGAGTTGAATATTAGAAAACGATGAAACACGTGTTTAATTAAATGTTTTAAAGAATATAATTGCCAAATTTGAAGTTGATCTGACCAAGAAAACACGTTGCTCCATACAAACTGTGTAACCCCTTTTCACCCTATTAGGGGTTCAATTTTCAAAAATATTTTTTAGTGCACACTACGTCACTTATGGAATAAATGTGCAAAATTTGAATTAGAAAGTAAATGTGATGAAAATATGTTGCAACCCCTTTTTCTCACTTTAGGGGTTGAATATTAAAAAACGATGAAACACGTGTTTAATTAAATCTTGTAAAGAATATAAATGCCAAGTTTGAAGTTGATCAGACCAAGAAAACACGTTGCTCCATACAAACTTTGCAACCCCTTTTCACCCCTTTAGGGGTTGAATTTTCAAAAATCCTTTCTTACTGCTCGCCTACGTCACATAAGGAATATTGGTGCAAAGTTTCATGGTTGTAGACTCAGTGGTTTCAGCTGTGCGTTGATCGATCAGTCAGTCAGTCAGTCAGTCAGTCAGTCAGTCAATCAGTCAGTCAGTTTTGGCTTTTATATATATAGATAACACCTACATCCCGTACAGATTCTGCTTCTCCTAAACTATTATGTTCAATGTGATATGAGGATGGAATGGCTTTTAATTTGCGTGTGAACTTTATGAAATTACATTTATTTGCGTTAAGAAACATTTCATTCATTTTACACCAATAACTTAAGCTGTCAATATCCTTTTGTAGAAGGTCTATGTCAGTCGATGACTTAATTTCTCTTAACATTTTCAAATCATCGGCAAAAAGGAATGGAATAGAAAAATTTAGACAAGAAGGCAGGTCGTTGATGAAAATATTAAACAGAATAGGCCCTAAATGAGACCCTTGTGGCACACCTGAGGTAACTCGGAAGACAGATGATCTGAACCCTGTGACGACTACATAAAAATTGCGATTTGTTAGGTAAGAAGCGATCCACTCAAGTAAACTGCCAATTAACCCGTACTGGGCCAGTTTATGCAAAAGGATAGAGTGAGAAACTTTGTCAAATGCTTTGTTAAAATCCGTATAAATAACATCCACTTGACTGCCACGATCCAAAGCTTCACTTATGACATCAGTGAAAGTAACCAAATTGGTGTTGGTCGATCTCATTCTCACAAATCCGTGTTGGTGATCAGTTAAATAGGGTTTGAAGTAATTTTGAATATAAGGACAGATAAGCGATTCGAATACTTTGCCGAAAACACTCAAAATGGAGATGGGTCTATAGTTGTACACCTTCCTATCGTCTTCGGATTTAAAAATAGGAACTATTTTGGCTGTTTTCCATAGTGATGGAAATACTCCGGTAGCGAGTGATGTGTTAAAGATCATGGCTAAAGGCGTTGTAATAGTAGATGCGCATGACACAACGAAAATCGGTGGTATACCGTCTGGACCAGCACCCTTCGAGATATCCAAACTTTTGATCTTGTTTAGTATCATAGCCCTATCTAAACGCAAAGAAGGGAATGAGTTAGTATGGCAACAAAAAATATTGTTATCATTATTATAGATATTAGATGAGTTATGAGAAGAAGCCGAATAAACTGACGAAAAATACCGTCCAAAGAGCTCACATATATCAGTCCCATTGGTGGCCGTTGTTGAATCATCTGTTATAGTGGTGGGATAGGCACTAGTGCCTCCGCGCTTATGCTTTAGATATGACCAAAAATGTTTTGGGTTTCTATTTATACTGGATTCAATGTTTTTAATATATCTGTTATAACACTCAATTGCCAATTTATCACAACGTTTACTTAATATTTGTAATGACAACTCGTCCAAGGGATTTTTATATAATTTATAACGACGGCGTATATTTTTTTTTTCGCGTAAGCATCTCTTCAGTTCAGGCGTAAACCAAGGTGGTGTTTTGCTTCTTCGGATTCTAGCAACTGGTGCATACTGGGTAATCATATCCCACATATTTTTGTATAGAATGTCAACCATTTCATTAGCATTTGAACAACTAGCAAAAGAATCATACCAATCAATATTCTCAAAGATATGATTTATTTCGGTGTAATTAGCTTTGTAAAAATTATATCTTTTATCAAAGTTATACTCTAGGGTCCTGGGTGGAGACAATTCCAAATTAATATCAAGAGGGGGGTGCATTGGATCTATGTTGCACAAGGTACTTGAAGGATTTGTGACATGGCATTTAGGGGCATCACTAAAAACCAAGTCAAGCACTCTTCCCATATTATTCCTAATTTGGTTGTTCTGATATAAATTATTTGTATTAGAAAAGTCTACTAAAAGTTGTTCAAGTGTGGTTAAGTGATATTGGGATTGGGAAGTGCTAGGATTATTACATAAAAAGGACCATTTTATACAACCCAAATTAAAGTCTCCGATAATGCATGTAATATTATCAGTTTGATCCAAAACAGTGTTACAGTGAGTTAAAAAGTCGTTAAGTGAAACCTTAGATACTGGAGGTGGTAAGTATACAGCGCAGAGTGTGAGGTGCTTAACAGTGTTTGATAATAAAACATCAATAGTGACCCAAAGATCTTCTGCGTGGCTTTCCCAATGTATATCTCTGTGAGAATTTATGGTTTTCAAAACTGCGATTAACACCCCACCTCCGTCTTTTTTTACAGACGAACGCGAGCTTTCTCTATCTCGC
The DNA here is from genome assembly GCA_905147375.1 of Hylaea fasciaria. Lineage (NCBI taxonomy): Eukaryota > Metazoa > Arthropoda > Insecta > Lepidoptera > Geometridae > Hylaea > Hylaea fasciaria. Next base: position 6,106,587 of record LR990211.1, on the reverse strand, counting down.
CTATAGACTACATAACGGTCGTCAAATAATTCACCGCTCAGTACACTTCCATTTAACCAAGTTTCTGTTAATATAATGAAATCGTAATTATTACAACATAAGTTTCGATAGAATGTGTGTGTCTTCGAGCGAAGACCTCGCACATTTTGGTAATATATATTTAACATCGCCATTTTTAAAACTTAAAATAACAATTAAACTAACATGCGTACTGAGTAGATACCAAATATCTAAAGGTGACTAAGACAACTTTTGCAAAGACTCAGTGTTTCTAATAACTATATACTCGGAAGTGTCAGTCTTCCGCATGAAGACCTGACCATTCCTAACCCACACATATTTATAGTTCAGCTCTTTGCTCTTCTGTCTTGCTGCCGCATGAAGAGATTTGTTTGAGGGTGATAGATGTTCCACGACGAAGATTGGTTTTTTTTCTCCAATGAATCCTAGCAGGGAGGTGTTCAATTTTTCCGCTATCGGTTTGTTCTTATTAAATTTAATTACATTTGCTAGTAGACTGTTGCGAGTCTTCATGCAATTAAGCTGGACAATAATAGATCTTGGCCGATCGCTGGAACGATTTATTTTTGCAATACGAGTGCAACGCTGGATTTGGTCTTCCTTTATGTCACTTCCGACCATTACCCCAAGCTTCTTCACAATAGAAATCAGGTGTTCAGTCTTTGACTCGGGTATGCACTGTATTTCTATGTTGTTGCTACGAGCTTCCTGCTCTAAATGATTAATTTTGGCATTTAAGGAGCTAAATGCCGTCTCCATGCACTCAGATTTGTCTTTTAATTCTTTGACTGTTTCCTTAGCGGCTTTATGCTCCTTGATAATGTCTTCGTACTGGGTACTTAAAAAGCTCATTGATGCCTTTACATCCTTCATTTCATCCTTTATAGTTTTCAGCTCCTGAGTAAGTGTATTCGACATATTCTTGTTCACTTGCGCTACGATTTTCATAGTTTGAGCTTGCACAATTTCATCAACAATACTACGAAGATCCTGTCGTGTAATTGGCTTATCAGACGGTTCCTCGACAGGTGATGACACAGCTTTCTTTTTCTTGGGTCTGCGGTTCAAGGGAGTGGAGTCATCGTTACCCTTATTAGATTTAATATTTTGACAAAGAGGGCATTTCCAGTCCTTGATCTGTTCGTCCCCTTGAAAAGCACTAGACAATAAGCAGTCACAATGGTAGGCTTTTAAACATTGAACACATTTTAGGTAATTTCCGGCTTCAATGTTTTGATCACAGCATCCCCAGGTTAATGCATCCATGGTAATAATTTGTATCAGACTCGTACTGCTGATGAAGTACAGTGATCTACTTATCTGTTACAGAACGTGGTACTTGCTATTGTATTTTTATCAGGCGAGTGCAATGCCACTGGTCGGCGAGATAAAAATATGTAAACAAAGTCCGGATTCGTCACAACACTTTAAACTTCTATTCAAATTTAAAAGTCACTAACAATTTCAATAAGTAGGCGTAATGTACATATCAATTAAGTAAATTTTACTATTATTAAAATGCAAAAATGTAGGAGCGATCAAAATAACGACTTGTTATTGTAAACTACCCGCAAGAAAAAGCCTAGACTAAATCAATTAACTAGAAGTTCTTAAACTTTCGCGAACAGGAATGATATTAACTAGTTAAAATGGGTCTGCTACATTGACCGTGGTCACGAGAAGACTCGTGACCATGGTCAATGTAACTCGGCCGATACGTCGAGGTCTGTCAAAATTATATATATACATATAGAAAAAAAAATTTTACTACCTACTGACTTAAAAAAATAAAGGTTCATTTTGTTATTACAAACAGTTTCTTAAATTGTAATTATTGTACATATATTATATCAATAGGTATTATTTGATATATCGCATTGGCACCTCCCAAATGCAAACAGAAAACAAAATTTTCGGGTTATTTATCTTGTAAATTTTATGTTAAATTTCTATTATCTGAGCTAATTGCTATCAGTCTCAGCCAAATAAAACTAGTTTGTAGGCACTTACAAATAGGTCAATAGAATAAAATAAAAGCTTATGTCTACTTATTTCAATTAATTGAACCCTTGTAAATTTTAAAATCTATTTTATATCAACAGTTTACATAATGTGTATTATTTTGTATATAGGTGCTCCAATATAAAAAAATCAGCTATACTATAACTTTCAGATAAACAAGTAGGTAGGCAATGAAAACCTATATAATAAAATACAAAAATAAAAATTGTAGGATAAGTGGCACGTTAATTTATTATTACAGTAGGTACTAAAATTTTTTTTTGTTTTTTATATGAAGACTAGCCGCTCCCTGCGGTGTTATCCGCTGTTTTCGGAATAAAAAGTAGCCTATGTGTAAATTCAGCTACCTACATCACAAATTTCATCAAAATTAGTCTGGCCGTTTGATTGTGAAGAAGTAAAAAACATATATAAACACACTCACAAACTTTCACCTTTATAATATTAGTACCTAGGATTAAAGACAAAATCCAAATCGGTATTTATATTGGGAACTTCAATAATCTTTTCATATTTGTAATAAATTAAATATAATAGGTATTGTAGAAATTGTGTAGAAAAAGATTCAAATACTTAATATAACTTACACATAAAAAAATATTATAAATCTTAAATAAATCCCAAGGTGAAGTCGTTTTGTTTTGTACCTAGACGAAATTTTGTTTTTAGAAGTACACAATACTACAATACAACAATACAAGGTACAATATTATTTAGTAGGTTACAATATTAGGTATAGTGATAAGTAGGTATACTTAATATATTTATAAAAAGAGCAATATTTGTATAAACATTGGACAGGGATTTTAAATATTAACATTATTATAGACATTTACTAGAATACGAACAAATATCAAATTACAAACGAAAAAATATACCTACTCTGTAAACCGTATTGTATGTATTACCACAGAATTGAGTATTACAGTCATTATAAATCACGGATAATAACCTATATATATACAAAGTTATAAAGATTATTTCTTAATATTACATAGTTAAATTATTATTGTATTATTTTGTTACGTTATTACAATTTTTAGTTATGAATGGCAGTTTATGAGTAACCGGTTGAGTTATAAATAAGTAACTATGCTTTTGTTGTTGTTGGTAATTGAAAGTTTCTGGCACAGTACCGTCACCATACCATAGGTGGCGCGCGACTCGTATAGGATCACGGAAGACAGATATTGCGGACTTACCGAGTCGTTCTTCCTATAGAGTTGCAAATTTTCGCCGTTCAACGTTCCTGGCATTGAGCCATCAACGCGCCTTAGGTGGCGTGCGAGTGGCATCGGATAATTTTTCATTCGAATGAGTTGAAACCAAACGTTATATGAAGTCTGACAGTTAGCAGGCAATATTTATAAAACTGCTGTATTATGTACTTGTGAAAAATAGTATACCGCTGAAACCAAATGGCAGCACTGCCGTATTCGGGAAACGAAAATAATACTAGTTTATCTTATGGTTCCGTCATAGAATACCTATTAATACCTTAGGTTCCGTGAAACATTGCAAATGTTCATGTGCTGGTAATCATGCTGGATGCGCAGTACTTCCCACGAAACTACACGGAACAAGAAAACTTTCGTACCTAGAGGGCTAGTCGCGTATCCTTGCCGCCTTGTCGATTACCCTTGTCTTAATGCGAAATGGGGTAGCCTCCTTAGAAATTGGATACTTCTGCTTAGCATTGTCAGAAAAGTAAAATACACCATTACTGACATCTATAACGAGTCCCGCGTTCCTTATGAACTCCATCCCTAGTACGGTCTCGTCTCGCGAGGCGGTCATCTTGAATTTTGTTGAAAATACCCGGTCGCAAAGCTTTACCGGGGCCGTTACGTAATTGCTGTCTGTAGCACGCAATTTTCCATGTACGTAGGTCGGTTGCATAGGGATTGGACTATTTCTCTTAAATACATCGATGAGTGAGAGGCCCGCTTTGTTTTCGTCTCTACGCATGGATATAAAAGCGGTCCCAGTCTCGCCATATATTTCTAATGGCAACACAATGGCATAGTCTCTAATGTTGTCGTCGACAAATAATTCTTTTAAACGGTTGTCTATAGAGCCAAAGCAATTTGCAAAGCATTCATTATGATGGGAAGAATGGAAAGATTTCTGGTCGACGTGTTCCGTTTCTCGGTTGGCTTTTGCGTTGTTGATAAGGGGCAAAATCAGCTTATTTTCTCCTTTATGGTATAAGCAACTTGGAGCAATCGTGTTGTTCGACTCGTTTCTTAGCGAGTTTTCAAGCGTCCGCGCACTATATATCAGCTGGTCCAAAGTATCGACCTTCTTAGGATTAATCTGAATTCTTATTCGACTGTCCGAAGTCCGTAGACAAAGTTGAATGTTCCCTTTCCATCGGGTCTTCTTTGGTCGTCTTCGAACCTTTGTTTTGCGGTTTAGTTTTGGAAATTGAATACGCGTCGCTTGTAAGGAGCCCTGCATTTATTTGCGTATTCAAATTATCGTAACACGCGCCACGGTCCTCTCTCGCCGATGATGACGCAGTTGGATGCTCTTTACTCCGGCAGGATAGCGCTGGGACGTTCTTTCGGGTCCCATCTCCAGATTCTTCCATCTTCACGAGGTCGCGGTAAAAGCTTATTGCCGTTCATGTAAGGTTGTCTTGCATTAGTGCGTCCGTTCGACCGACAAGCCCCGGGCTCGTGCACATGTCAGTAGATGGTGTTAAGGAAATTAAAGAGACTTAATTGTTTACATGGTTTTTGATGAAGCGCCCGGACAACACTAACACGCGGCGGGACGCGCACAGGACGTCGACAGACTGCGTCAATGCAGCCCCAGATCATATTGCCTGTTATTTTATATGACCTAGATACGCTACACCTGGAGTTAGTAATATCTAGGTTAGTTATTTACGGGTCCGTGGTCCCAAACATTCAGATGCTAACTATCTTGTGGTTGAGGTGCAGCCAAATAGCTTAAACAGAACAATGCTGTTGTTTTTTCTTCTAATCAAGGCGATTCTATAGTTTGTCCGGTCTTGGCTGAAAGAGCTTAAATTTACAACTATACTCGTAAATCAATTTGAAATTCATAAAATGCGTCTTACGGATTTATAAATAAGGTGTTAAAGTACATCGATTATACATTATGCAACGCTGGATTCTACATGGATTTTTGGTTAAGAAACCCCGTAACACGTCATTCAAGGGGGTCTTTATGAGCAAAGTTGCGAAATGTCAAAAGCATCTGACAAAGGGTTGCGACGCAACACTTGTGTCGCAAGCTCACGTTTTTCTGTCACGTTGCCGGTCCACCCTGCAGAAATAAAAGGCAACTGAACAGTCAACGAGTTGGGGAAAACTAGAAAGAAAAGCTTTCGCATCGACTCCTTCGTTATAAACTAGGCGAGATCGCATGTCTCGTTGTTTCTTTTACACAATAATCTACTAGTACGCAGCTGGGTAGAATGTTTTTGCGTCGTATTCGGTTAATTGCTTTGTATTATATCATTGGTCCATGTTGGTCTGTATACCGATGCGATTATTGCTAAAGTAATTATACTTTTTTATATTTTTTAAGTGACGGCGATAACTTAGGCCGAATTTAATTTTATTTCGGTGATCCCAGGGTCCCAGGTACGGATGCAATAGATAGGTCGGATTGTTTATTTTAACCCATTGGATTTTTCATAATACTGATGTATTATGAAAAATCCAGGTATCTGAATTGAGACGTTTGTGGGACCATGGCCCTCGACGTGTCTTACATCCTAGATATATAGGGAATCCTTGTTTGGGGTCAAGATTTATGATTTATAACGTGCCCTTAGCTCTACGACTCCTATCAACCGATTGCAACAGGGCCAACGGACGTGCCCTCCAAAGTAACTATGAATTGATAGAACGGACAAAGGCACGTGCCCGTACGGTGTGATTGAAGAGATCGACGCACGTGCCCACTCAAGTACGGACGGTAGGGAGCATCGACGCACGTGCCATTCGAAGTGAGGAAGAGCGATAGGAATCCGCACAAAGCTTTCATAAGTTTCTGGTGTAGTCCCGTTGTTTGGCTACATATCGCACAAATTGCCGCTCAGCCACGTCCGCTCTACAAGAACTGTCTCTATACTGCTTAGCAACAGACTCCCCTCTGTTGCCAACATTGACCTTCGTTTCTAAGGCCAATGTCATGCAAAGATGGGGTGCTCCCCTAATGTACTCACTTACCCCGCGCTTCCCCTCACGTCTGACATAATAGTACGCTTTTAAGTTTACGCTACTCGCAACGGAGGTCGATCAATTCATTTGCTGTTGTTATTCATTTTTTATGCCCTGCATTGTTTTGAGGTAGGTATTCACTGGGGCATTGAAGTTATAACTGTCTGGGTTTCTAACCGATGGCTACTTATGAATGAAATATGCATGTTTATTTTGCAATTGAGGGACGGAGAATTATTTATAACCCATAAAGTATGACTAGCAACGTTTTTATAGGTGTTATCTCTCTTGGTATGGGATAGGTGATTCCCGAGGACTTTTGCTGGAACATTTCGAAAGGGGCTTGGTGGCTGACTTCCAAACGGTAACCAGGCTGCAGGGATAGTGCCTAGTGCCATGCCACCAAGGCCCTTGAATCAGAGGAAGAATGATTAACAACCCACACTGTCTTAGTGCTGATGGATTCCACATCTTTTGGAGTTGGAACATATATCGGTTTACTTACGATGTTTTTCTCCGCCGTTTTCCATGGCTTATCTATACCTACTTACGTTTTAGTGCTTGCGTACTCTGATCAGATAGACTATAGTTGGCATCCGGCTGAATATTCCTCCCACCACGACGCATCAGCCAAGTCAACATAATTATCTCAAGGCACAGTGGCTTAAACAACTAAAAGATGTATAGCCGTAAAAACTCCATGACAGCTCATAAAATATTCCTTATAGAACGGTGGACCTTCGATAGGCTGATTGTTCACCTTAATTTGTAATCAGCTAGGTATTGATTGCAGGAGCCGTCGAATGTTCTAGATTTAGGCATTATACTCCGCGCAGGTCATCTCCTGCACTCTTCGTATGCTATCCATCACGCTTGCTCTATCGATTTGATTTGCATCCGGGCTTTCGATGTTATAATTTATGGTACTGGCTGTCCACGCCTTTTGAACAAAGGTAAGTATTCGCATATAGTTTCGCGGTCGTTAGTAAAAGATCTCGCCTTCACGGTGTCTGAAAACAAGGAGATTAGGTGACTTTCTTTACCTGTGAATGAATTCTTGAAGTCCAGTTTCTTACCTTTTTTTTAGGAGGTACCCTATGTTCCTAAATGCTCTCCGATTATTTGGACAATAATCTGGGACGATCCTACCGTACTATAAGACAAAAATAAATGAAATAGTTCAAATCCTAATCAGCAGTTTCCTCTCAAATCCATTCAATGTGGAAATTTTATTGTTGAGTTTTTCTGGCTCGCTAATCGGCTAGTCTATGTAATTTTTTACTAGGCATTCCTAATTATTTAAATTAAAAATATATAGGCTATGGAGTTTTTTAGAATCTGCCCTGTACGAAAGCTTTTTAGAACAAAGGAAACCAGTAGGTACCCTAAAATCGCCCGCCCGTAAGCAACGCATCCGCCCACCCTCGTTCCCAGGGTGGACTTTAATTTTAGTGGAGGAGGAAATAGGTGCATATTGGCAGTAATCTGTGGCATCGAATGTTCTAGAAGCTTCCATGCAGGCCTCCTCGTCCCTCACGCAACCAGTAGGCAATCCATCACCCTTGCTCTATCGATCTGATCTCAAAGGGGGATGCATTTTTTAGCCTATTTGTTCCATCTAGGACGTTGCGCATGTCAAAATGCATCCTAGTGCTCCGGCTAGGCTACCTGCCGGGCCCACTTCGCTCCCGGTTGCAGTTCAGGTGAGTCGTGTGTTTTGTGTTATCAATTAGTGATTTATTGCTTCAAGTGTATCAGTTACTTGGCGGGTTAAAGTTGCAAGTGCGGACGTTAGAAACTATGCTTGGCATTATCGGAAGCGGTGGAGTCTGCTCGCGACTCAATGGCCCTGACGAATACGGTAGTAACTGCTAAGCCGACAAAAGCTAATTTTAAGGGGAAAAAAACACCATGCTACGTCAGTTTTTTTGCAAATGAGATTTAGCATGTTAAACCTAAATTAAGCAATAAACATAGGCATTAGCAAAAAAATAATAGTTAACGCATAGGCTTTGTCTGAGGGTGTACATCTTGTGAGGTTGCGGAATCTGTGAAGTGTAACGCTCGTGACAAACACGTATATCGTTGAAAAGTAGTACTTTCAGGTTTGACTTTTCATCAAACCAATTCCGGTTTGGCTAGGCGTGCGGTTGGTCTTATGCAATTTAAAAAAAACTTCTTTAGCGGTATAAGCGGGCCATAGGATTTGCTGAGTAAGAGTAGCTTTACCCACTTTTCTAGTGTTACGTATGCCACGCCCAGGCGATACACTTGATTAAACTAATTGATAAAATTAGATTTTCCGGGGCTTGCAAGGAAGTACGAGGAGTGCGGGTGTAAATCGAACAATGCGTCTGCGCGAGTCTGCCACGCCCAATTTGAAGCTTCCTATCTGAAGTGCCCTTCCTGATCAAGTTTTAGGTATACAAGCTTGGGAACCTTGGGATAGTTGGTGTTTAACCAACTATCCCAAGACCCAAAATGGTGCAGTCACATCCGACGGTACTTTACTCTGAAGTAAAGTTTAACAGACATGGGCGAACGCTCCTCCGTTGCGATAAGTGAATTTCTGTTATGCTGAGCTACGCCAGCTGTGAGCGTGATTCCGGGCGATTTTAAATGCCAAAAGCTACTGAAGTACTACATCTTCGTTCTTCTAAAATGCCGTGGTGGAAACAAAGGAAATCAGTTGGTTAAGGGCGTGACTGGATATGCAGATTGAAAGTAGAGGCAATCCCGAAATAGGCTGGTGAGCGAAAGAGAGGGAGCAATGCGGCTGTCGCCATGCGCAGTTGAGTTTCACAGTGGAGCCTTTGTTCCCTTGATACAGGCGACGGGAAGAGGGGAGGGGGAGGAAGGGAATGAAGCACTGCGGCAATGAACATGCGTCAAACAGCTTCATTATGTATTCTAACTTCTTGTGGTGAGGTGGTGTCCTGAATATCTCGTGGCCCTACAATCTGAGAGAGGAACAAGGTAAGAGAATAAACGCGTATATTATATTACAAGTTTAACAGTGCTGCTGTCAGTGAAGTGATATCAAATAAGTGTTTATCCAATAGATCTGAAGTGTGTTGTGTAATATTGAATAATAAAGTAGCTCGTTAAAATGAAATTTAAAATGTCAGTGGTGGTAGATTTGGTGAATTTCGAAGTGATGTGTGTGACGTTTTGACATTTCGTGATTTTATGTGAAAGTGTTGCGCTTTAAATTAGTTGCGCATTAGGTATCTACATTATTATTGAGTTACTTAAATAATTGCAATAAATCTAGTGTTGATACTTACGTAGTCTTACTTAATTAACACGTTCAACGCCATGACGGTCAATGGTGGGCGACACTCGACTTTAGCACTGGGCCAACCGAAAAACATGGAAACGGCCAAAAAACGTCATTGTGTTTTATTGGTTTAATGAATAGATTATACGTAAAAATACAAGTTTAATTCAACACAGGCTACGTAGTATTGTTTTTTAAAGAGTTACTGACCGTCGCCCAACATTGTCCGTCATGGCCCCTGTGGAGAGAAAACCGAAAAAACGTTGCAGGAGGCCGCGCGGTCCCCGCGTCGCCCACCCGCCCGCGCCTCACTCGTGCGCGATTTCGAATCGGGACGATTTTGGTTACCTTTTTAACGGGTATTGATTAGGTTTATTTGAATGTTTTAATAAAAACCCACAACATATTGGTAACACTATTGAACGATAACCTATTTCAACAGGTAGCCCTTTTAAAACCCACCAATTCGGGTTACGTATTGAAATGGTAACCATTATGATTTATTGTTTAGGGTATTAATCAAAAACCCAATCGGTTGGGTAGCCCCTTCAAATGGTATGACGGTAACCCATACCGGTTCGAAGCGGTGTAATTTGATCCCTCATGGCGTCGCATAAGTACAAAATAGCATGTTGACTAGCAAGCAACTAAAACTTGAAAACTAAACTACGTTGCACCAGCAAGTACCTATGGTCGTTATATCAATCAACTTAGAAATTTTTGGTGATCAATTTTATTGAAGTACAATTCCTTTTGTTTTGCCATTTTCCCTCCGAGCATACTCCCGCTGAACAAACATGATGAATGTTTATTCAAAATATAAAACTTACGCTCTAATCTAACCTATCTCAAGGCCTGTGCATTGTGCAATACCCGAAGAAACCAAATTGAAGGTGTTACCTTTTCAATTGAATACCAAAATGAAATGGTAACCCTTCAATGGGATCTTAATGAAAGGGTAGCCCATTTACTGGTTTTAAAGGCGAGGCTACTTGAAGAAGAGGTAACACTATATATTATTATGTGGCAGATAAATACTCCAAAATCCATTCGAAAGGGTTTAGCCTATTATTTTTTCTATTTATATTTTTTTTATCAAAATTGGTTCTGCCGGTATTATGTTGTAAAAAGTACCAAACAAATAAACCGTTTTAGATACTTAGGATTTATAATTTATGCTTTAATCTATCTAATATTTGGGTAATTATAGTAAAATCCATAACGTTTTTCTAAGAAAATGTAAGCAACAAGAAAACCAGCAAATTTTTCCTTAGCTGTGATTCGTTTGTAAAAACCAAGGCATATAGCTTAGACTGCAGGGCCGCGCGGGTCTCTCTTCATACAAATTAGTTAGATTTCTCTGTCCGCTGGCTCACCACAGAGGTTTAAAAACACGTCTGATGCGCGGTCACCAGTGGGCGACGCGGCCCGAACGGGAATGTTACCTGTCGCCCACATGTTGTATGCGGCCACATGACAAAGTAAATGCGTGCGCGATTTTGTTTTCTGGTATTTTTCTTGTTTTGTGGTGTTTCGATACAGAGTTTATCTATATAAACTGGGTATCTCCACTGATTACATAATGCGTGAAAAGTCTAGGAAACAATGGGTGTCAGGGTAGAGTAGATGCCACAAGAGGAGCGCCTCTGCGGCAGTGAAAATGCGCACTAGTGCGCGTCCAAGAGTATCAAAATGGATGCGGTCGGCCATTTTGTTTCTTGGATGCTATTTAAACTAGGTCACTCCATGCGCATGCGTGAGCCTTGACTACTATACGGCGATGAACATGCGCACATATTAGAACGAGACGGCCTCAAAATGGGTGCGGTCGGCCATTTTATTTCTTGATCGCTACTCGAACTAGGTCGCTACGTGCGCATGCGTGAGCTTTGACTAATGGGACAGTTAACATGCGCACTGGTGCTATATTAGAAACGAAACGGTCTCAAAATGGATAAGGGTAGCCATTTTGTTCCAGATTACCGTCTTAACGGAAGCGGTCTTTGTGAATGAATGAGTCTTTTACTTTTACATGACTAGGGATTGTAGTGTAAACGTTCGGGTAATAGAAAGACGAAAGGAGTTAGGTCTCGTGTACCTACTGAAAACATGCGTTCTAAAGCTAGGGTCTTCAGAGACAACACCAGTGGAAGCAGATGGCCATTGTATTTAATGATTGGTTTCATAATTGGGTCACTCATTATAAATTCTTGAACCTTTTCGACTAGAAAACTAGGTAGGTAGGTAGGCCATTAGGCATGTGTCATAATTCATACTTATAACCTTATATACTTGCTCAGTAGCCTCTTTTGATCTTAAATACAAACATAATTTTTGACCTTTACTACTTTACTATAATTGAGTTTAGAAGATAAGATTTAGAAGAGAAGAACTCAGAACTACCTACAACTAAATCTACAAAGAAGAAAACCTTTTTTTTTTTCTGCTAACTTTTTTTATGCATTATTGTTGTATTCAAAGTCATTTATTGCTTCTAATGCGCTATTAATATTTGGAAGAATAACTTATGGTCAAGCTAAGACTTTTGACCCGAAATTCGACGGTCAGTAATTCGGAAATCAACAGTTTGAAAATATCAAATGATTGTTACTTACCGCCTTATGCGGGTCGACCCTCGCCGTCTCCGACAGAAGGGTCGCCCTTCTATCCTAAAATTAGGTATTGATTTCGTCTGCCGGGTGTCTGGAATAGTATAATTATAGATAGTGTATATGTTTTGTATGTATATAATATTATTGTACAAGGTTTTTTTTACGCTCGTAATAATTGTTCGGGTGTCTAAATTTATCTTGGGCAAAAAAATAATTGTATCGTTTGTTTGTGTTCATACTACAATTATATTGATTAGTAGAGCATTCATAATTATAGTAGTTGCATTAGATAGACCTTTTACTTAACTAATGATAACCAATTAAGTATAAAAACTTTTTACAAACTTTTGCAGGGTCCTTTTTCCTCTTTGATCATCTAAGTCTAAGTAAATAATAATGCCATAATTTTAACAAGCTGTTCAGTCATGTTTTAATTAATTTGCTAATTTAAATAAATCTCTAGTGAACATTTTAATGCTGGTTGTTGGGCATTGTCGTAGCCCTTTTTTGGGAAATTGCATATGAAATGAAATGAAATTTACTGTCACAGATGTAGGTTAGTGAAAGTTGGTATAACAATATGACGACCCATACACCTACCCTGTTATGAGGTGTTCAACATTTATCTTAGATAATAGCATGACATTTTAAATTGAATATCTTGACTTAAATAGTTACATAGATCATTTACATTATTTAAATAATTTAAATATGTCACTAAATGTATTTAAAGTAATCATTAACATTAATAAAAATGAGACAGTTTAAATATATAATAATTCATTTATATACAGAATAATAGTTTTTTTTCTGTAACCAGCATAACAGTGCTTTTTTAAATCTTTTTACATACATGTCAATAGTATCACATATTCTGTTTTAAAAGACAATCCCATTAGAGAAAAGTCTGAATAAAATGAAATCAATGCCATTCACTGTATGGATTCGGTCCAAGTGCTGTCCAGACATCGGAGCACCTAAATTAGGTTCTATATTTATGTTCCTGACTGATGAATATTTTTCATGGGGTTAGGAAAATATATAAGAGTTTGTAATTTTGGGATTTCGGTTGATTATCACGACGTCAGCCATAATTATAAGCCACATAGTCAATGTATAACCTTATAATCGTTTGAAATATGTATGGGAAAAGAAGGATCGCCGTATGCGTAATTGCGTAATATGTTACCCTACTTATCGCTAAAAATAATCATGTGCGTCATTCATCGCACCATGTTTAAATGGCATCGGTGTTCTCTGAGACGTTATCGAACTTTATCAATGCATAAAGGTAAAAAACGGTTTCCGGTAGAGTTTACGTACGCGCGGTTGTTGTTGTGTTGTGTGGTTGTTGCACCAAACCACCCATCAATTTACAAGTCACAAAAATTAAAATTTTCGCCAAAATTGCATGGTGACTGATCCTCGCACTGGATTGAATGGTTATTATTGAAAGGCTTACAAATGCCAGTTGTGGCGATACCCAAGCCGAGCACTGTGACATATTAGCTATCCAAGTATCGCTAACAACATTGCCTAATTAAGTAATTACATAGGACACGTCAATAAAGTTTCTCGTGAGCATTTCGTCGTGTTTTAAAACGCCGAGATTCCGTCTGCCGCAGCAGAAGTAGACGCGAATACATCTATAGGTACTTGCATTCGTTGTTGCCGAGTGCAGCCAAACGATAAGGTCATTTTACCCAAGGTGGGGGCACAATGAGCCGTTCGTTGCGAGTTGCGACACTCGACAGCGTACGCAGTCTCGAGCATGTCATTGGCGATTTGAAAAGTCGTTTTTAGGGTTCCGTAGCCAAAGGCAAAAAACGGAACCCTGATAGATTCGTCATGTCTGTCTGTCTGCCTGTCCGTCCGTATGTCACAGCCACTTTTTTCCGAAACTATAAGAGCTATACTGTTGAAACTTGGTAAGTAGATGTATTCTGTGACCAGTATTAAGATTTTCACGCAAAAATATAATAAAAAAATCTATACATTTTGGGGGTGTACTTAGAACTGAAACGCAATTTTTTTTCATCAAACCCATACGTTTGGGTTATTTATGAATAGGTGTTCAAAAATGATACCTACTGAGGTTTTTAACATCATTTTATCCTAAACTGAATATTATATAGCGCGAGAGACACTTCCAAAGTCGCCCCCCATACGTCATAAAATTCACTATTAAAACATCGATCAAAGTTACAACGAACTACAAGAACTTTTATACTTATTAAGTTACTTGCTACTACGGAACCCTTCATTGGCGAGTCCGACTCGCACTTGGCAGCATTTTTTTTAAAGAAGTGCGCTGCGCAATCCGCACACAACGGCCAACTTCAGACTCGGGACCGGAGCGCTCAGCTCGGCTCGGCGGCTCGGGCTCGGACAGTGTGCGTCGAAACGGTCGCCGCGGCGGACGGACCCGTGGTTCCAACTGATAGTAAGTGGAAAATGTGTTTCCATGTGAGCTCATGTGTGAAAAGCATGGGCCCCGTGTGACCGGTCGGTGCCAGTGTCGTGTACGCAGTGCTGGCGGCGGCGGAAGGTGATTTATTTTAGGTTATGAGCCGACAGTAACTACGCCGCATATACGAGCATCGTTTGACAGACGCGTACGACGCAGTTCCCATATCTGCCGGTCTTTGTTGCTAACTGAGGAACGTACTGCGTATTTATTTGTTGTTTATATGTTATTGTTGTCCACGGTGTCTTTCGTAGGGGGTCATGTATGTTTATGTGGTTGTTATGCCGGGGTAGGACTGTTGTTTCTACATTGTTGCCGATAAGATGTGATATGTTATTAGTTTGTTGTAAAATTTCGATATATTTACAAACGTATTTATATCGTCGTGCTAGGTCATGGCTGATAATGTATAATACATCAATATAGTAAACCTGCATACACGATTTCACTGTCTTTATCTGTAACGGTTACCTGAAGGTTTTAATTACGACGCAATAATAATATTGTTTGTTTAATGTACGTACTAACTGTGTTTATATACATGCTTCGTTATCGTCAAAATATGCGAGATAATTCCCTATATACTTGCCAAGTTAAAACCACTATTTTTACTGTTTAAGTATATTACAAGAAACTGATGCCGATCATGTTGATATCAACAATACATTATACGCATCAAAAAACTGTTGTCCAACAATAAAACATATATTTGTATTTTTATACGTATATACTACATACTAATAGATAATACGTACACACTAATAGAACAGCCCCACTAATTATGTAACTTGAAACGCGCTACCGTTGTTTCTAAGGTTGGAAATAAAATATCATATTTCCAAAATAATAATTTCCACAATTCTGTCTTCGGGCAAATATAAATATGTCGCTAATTGGGTAATGTAATAACCTTACATCATATTTTATGATATACGGTATAAATACGTAGGTGTTTGAATACCTACGATTAATAAATCTATAAAAAGTTATAGCAGTTAAAAGAGAAGTCTTTATACTTAATCAAGAAAATGTCATTATAATAATAATTTACTTCAAACTTTTAGCACAACATTATTTAGGTTTATAAATAAAAAGCCACCTATTAAAATGTATAAAAAAGCAACTTATCATGTAATCGTCAAAAAACAGAATTGTAAAATCATCGTGTTGTTAAAAACTAGGCGAAATATATAAACTCGATAAATATTATGATTAAAACGATATCGGTCTTACCATAAAAGATTGAAACAAAATTGGAACAGATAAGTCTGAATATTGTCTCCACAAATCGACGTCTAACCCTCGCTTTTTCTAACTCAATAACAAATTCACAAGTGAAATAATTATGAATGCCAGGATCGAGTAAGAGAACGCGAGCGATAGACGTCGATTTTGTGAAACTACATTTTAGAAACATCTGTTTAACTCTGGTTTAAACTTGTATGGTAAGACGGTATACGTTTAAATTTATCCATAATTCTTATGTTTATAATAAAAACAAAATACCAAAGACGCTATAATTATCTAGATTAGAATACTCACGTGGAGTTCAATTAGCTACAGAGTTAATTTATGTGTGAGTTTAAGATAATATTTTAATCTAAATATATATTTGATAGTTGTGTTGATCCATTTTTACTTTTCTAACCACAATGACTACTCACATTTCAGAATTATATTTTAGTATTGTTACGGGCTTAAAAACGTGCATTACAGTTTATAGATGATAGGGGTAACATCCTTCAGATATACAAATATATCGCAACGTTATAAAATTGTCAAAACTATAATCAAACTTATTTCTGTCCATTATGGTTTAGTTTAGACTAATGCGTAATTGACATAGGACCTCAAAACTGGACTCAAATAAGACCACACTTTTCTATGTACCTAATTTTACTGGCCGATTTTAAGGCCATTGCCGGCTAGTACATTAATGATGGAAGAATTAATCACATCATTATCTTGACCAATCTTAGTCTCACTCATTACAATTTTCATTTGCACAAAAAGAGACCATATCACATGTTTGAGATACGAATTAAAACTGTGTAATAAAAAGCCCGAAGACCTTTAACAGACCTAAGTAAATTTTACTGAGAACAATGTTTACAATGATAGGTAAGATTGAAGCCAGTACCTATTATATTATCAGTACCTAGTATGATTAGACAAAACGAACTTTGAATGATAAAATCCATCTAAATCTCTAATATCACTTATTGCCAAACCTGCGGGCTTCCTTTTAAATAAAATTGAGATTTATTGTAATTGTATTCAAATTTTATAATACATCTAGGACATTAATTTAATCCTCGATCAATAGGTATTCTCCCACTGAGACGTAAAATGTATAAACACTCATTGTACACGGTTTGTCCCAAGCCCGAAATGCACAAAATATCACACGTTACAATATTATGTCACCATAAGTTTTGCAGCTCTATATCACACGGTACATACATTTTATAGGATACCCTCGGCGGCGGGGTGTACGGCTCGTTAGGGGCAGCTTCGGGAGAGGGGAGCGAGAGGCGAGAGGGGGGAAAACGCGGGCGCAGACCGGGGCGGAAGGCTCAATTGGACAAGCAAGATATGAAAGCCAAACTAGGTTGGTACGGACGCTTTGGGAATTTGCGTGGGCTTACAGTGCACTGCCTGAACACTAAATTGGACACTGGTGCATGCTTTGGAAAATTAATGATGGTTGGGCTTTAGGTGATGACGTATATACTAAAATACAGGTAAAGGGACTGGTACAGGTTTGTACTGAATTAATGGATTTGTGCTACTTTAATGGGTTTGTGCTACTACATTACTTCTATGCTCTTTTAATGGGTTTGAACTGGGTAATAAGTTTGTGCTATTTCAATGGGTTTGTGATAAGTATACTTAAAATAAATGTTGTTGTGATTAGTTAATAAACGCTTTTCCAATTTTTTTCATGTGCCAAAGAAAATCATTACCTATGGGTTTATCGTACTATTTAAATGGGTTAGTACATTAAAATGGGTTTGTGCACCAGGTTTATAGTATACTTATGAATTTTTATCACGAATGTCATAATTATTATTATTGGGAAATGCATGTGGTTTATGGATTACATTAAAACACTAACATAACATGTCCTTAATAACGAATTTTGCTTACTGATGTTGCATTTACAGATCAACATGAACATCGCAAACAACAAATAGTCCTAACAAATAACAGCTTTTACTACTAACATGAACTGAATGCTTTACAAATATTATATAGGTACTAACCACCCGTTTATAACCTCTGAAAGTTATATTGTTCATGAGTATGGATTATACATTTTTCAGTTCTAATAATATAGAGTAATGAGTGACCCGCTCATGTTTCAGGCTCATGCTAAACCAAGACAATAGTAGATTGCTCAACAAGGGACTAAAACGATCAATTATAATAGTACTAGTAATAACTGATATGCAACCGAGGAATTGCAGTCTTACGCGGCCATGAGACTTAGTTATTTAAGTTTGTACGCTCATTAATTTGGCTGGAAAAAGCCAGTTGTTCCTAAGCGGACATAGTAGAGTCCATAACCGCCCACTGCAGAGGACGGATCTCACCTAGCTGTCTTGAGGAAGATTAGGCCATGATTCCACCATGAGGACCATAGTAGAATAGAGTAGGCGGTATGTATTATAGGCAATAGTATTCAGTGAGTAATTTGCTAATAATTATCATAGATGAAGGACGCACAGAAGGACAATTTCATTCGAATTTCCACTCCAAACTGAATCCAGTTTTTCTGAAAATGTGTGCGTAACTGGCATCTTCACCGAGACGAAAACAACCGCAAGAGTAATGTCGCATGTGAATTGACAATTAGCCCAAAAGTAGAGTACCGAATGGAATGAATATTTTATCTAAAACCATTGCTTTTAGTAACAAGCGAGTCGAACAGACATCCGAACAGGGACTAAAAAGGCTTAGCCAAAAAAGGCTAACTCAGCGCTGGCAACTATTCGGTTTCTTTGCGTCCTTTTTCTGTGACTGTTTATAATATTTATTATAATAATAAAAAATAGCGTAAGTAGCTTGCTATTTTACTTACGCAAATGTATACTGTCTAAACAGTTCAAACTACTTGCTTTCACTAGTACAGCCTGATCTGTACGCGAGTTATTGTATACTTAGAACACATCAAGGTGGGAAAAATGGAATGGAATGAATGGATCGGATTGGGGCTTTTGTGGAAAGATGCTCTGCCTTCCCCCAAGGGAAAAAGGCGTGACTGTATGTTATGGGTACTCTTGTATCTAGATTAAAGTATAAAACACTATAATTAATATGGTCGGCCTTAACTATTAAGTAGAACTATCTCCCTAGACGTTAAGCAAGTACGCTTTTAAGATACGAGTTGGTTTTTGCGGCGATCGTCTTGCCAGAATCGGAACATTGGATATTTTTTTTTAGGTCGAATCTAGTATTAGGCTGGTTAAGCTAGAGCCCGCATCTGATTGCGATTGTTTCGTTGTAAGTTTGTGGGAAATGTGGCGAGAAACCTATTTGGAAATGTCTCTCCTTAACATCCTGCCTGGGAAGCAGAAACCCCCATCTGAGGGATCTGAGATTACAGCGTTCGAAATCTCCCATACATTTCTACCACCAGTTTGGTAAATTCGCACTTTGTCAGAGCTCTATAACTAAGTCATAATAAGCCTACTGGACATAGCCCCAAAAGTACCACTGCGAGCTAGATATTCTACCCCTCTCTTCTCTTTCAATTAGTCTATGTCAAGAGATTGAACAATTTTACAGTGGATGTCTCAGCTCTGACACTAATTCTGTCATCCCCGTACATCCTGGCTTCTCCAGTGTGTATTCTAATGGTTGCTATATCTCAAGATTCCAACCGGGGTATTCTAAGTCATCATGATGTTCGACTCCTCTCTTTGTCCTACCAAACAAAGGTTGAATAGTTTTAATGCGTCTCCCATCTCGGACACTGACCCGGTCATCTCCGTTAATCCTTGCTTCTCCACTGTCGTTACTGAAGGTTGCCATACCTCAAGAGTCAACCTACTCAGTTCGCCCGATGTTCACTCCTCACTTTTCTTTCAATCTGTCCTAGCCATTAGAGGTTGAACAATGTTAAAGCGGATACTCCCATCTCTGTCATCTCTATACCTAAACCCTTGCTTCTCCACTGTGGTTTCTAAAAGTTGCCATACCTCGAAAACTCAACCTATTCTAAGTGATGAAACAATGTTATTTCCAGGGTATTCTAAGCTAACCAGTCGTCGTCACGTTTCAGAGCGGAGCAGGCAGTCGGCGCGCGAGTGCCGCGCCCGGAAGAAGCTTCGCTATCAGTATCTGGAGGAGCTGGTGGCCGATCGAGAACGTTCTGTGCTAGCGCTGAGGAAGGAGCTGGATAAGGTTAGTTCAGTTTCAATGCTTGTTGGGTCTTCATATCGATGTTTCAACCGTTGTGCCTTGAGATGGGCTGCTTTGGCTAGTATCATGATGACAAGATTACCTGTACAAGTACATCATATAATATTTTTTTTAGTTTCACGGTCTCTTATTTTAGAAGTTAGATTTTTCCACTTTGGAAGTGTCTCTCGCGCCAACTGTTCAGTTTATAAAAAAATGACATTGGGAACCTTGATATTATTTTTTAAGACCTATACATAGATACTCCACATGTATAGGTTTGATGAAAAAAAAATTGATAAAAATAACATGTTTCAACAGTATATAGCTATTATAGTTTCGGATAAAAGTGGCTGTGACATACGGACGGACAGACAGACAGACATGACGAATCTATAACGGTTCCGTTTTTTTCCCTTTGACTACGGAACCCTAAAAAGACAACTGACAGCTGAATGAGGTATAAAGCGACACTGACATGTAACTGAACAACTACTCAAACTAGAGAACAATCCTGTTCACTTCCAAGAACTTCAAAGTTTAGTTTGGTATTTTCAAACACCCTGGTGATTTTCGACTTACCATTGTTTCAGTACTACAAGTGGAACTGCGAGTTAGATCAAGGCAGGATCCCGGAAGGCCTTGAGGCTATGCTCCAAGAGATCGGGCTAGTGAAGCAGGAGGACGCGAAGCAATTTTAGTTCCGAGGTTCACCCATATTGATTTCTAAGTAGAAACCAGCCGTAAACATGTGGACTTTCAAACCTGTATCTTTATTGGAAACCCCGGAAATGTTACCTCATTTAGTGATGTCCACGATTGCCTTACCTTTTTATTCGCTGGCCATTTGTCTCACGATAGTAATTATGACGGCGCAGCAATGCATAAGTGAAATCGAAGGAGCATCAAAGGTCATCAAAAAGCGACATCGCAAGAGGGTTGTTAAAAAAGCAGCCAAAGGCGCCAAGGACGCTGCCAACGAAAAAGAGGAAACTCAAGACCCATCCACGGAAGCGGAGGAAGTTGAACACCAATCCAGCGACACGGAGGCATCTAGCTCAAACGACGAACCGCAATCTGAGACCAGTAACAATTACGGCTTTGATGGCTTCGATTGGCGACAAATTAAAAAGAAGCTTCGTATTACCAAAAAAATGTTAAATGTATTATTGATATTTTTCGGGATTTCCGCCACCGTCTTCATGACTATGGTGGTTATGGATGACATTATAAAGCACGTGAAATCCGTGAAGCCGTACACTGCCGGAATCTGCATGAAGTGTGAACCCTGCGACATTGCCGAGTCCTCTTCTAAGTTAACAGTCCCTTGAGACTTTAACCCGATCGAGACCGCGATTTTTTTACTCAGCTTTGTCGGTGTTTATGTTAACTTCTCAACTTTTTTTCACTTGAGAAATGGCTACTCCGTTCTGTCTAGGCGTGTGTTCTTTGCAACATTGTTTGATCTCGCGTTCATCTTTGTCGTATTGCCTCCGAAGTTCTCTATGCTTGATCACTTGCTCGGTCTTGGTGGCTCCAATGGTAATAGGCTGGTGGCTGTCCGTATGCCGACATTTTAAACCAGTTTATATTTGAATTGAATGTTTCAGTAGATGACGTGTATGTATTTGTATGTACGGATGTGATATGTTTTAAAGCTGTACATAGCTTTAGGTGTCTAAATAACTTCACGTTTTGTTGTTGCAGTAAATGTTTAGGAATTAGTTTGGATGTTACCGTCTAAGGCGTTTTCATTGGGAATTGATAACTGGACGTTGACACCATCATCATTATCGTTCGTTTTCTGAGTATTAAACCAAATAAGTACAAACACTATTTTGTTAAAAAATAAAAACTCGTCTAAACTTTATCGATAAGTGACACTTTCAGTGTATATGAAACTTTTTATAAATCAAAGGTCCAAAAGTTATGAATTATAACAGGAAATAATGTATTTAGGAAAGTCACTCGCTCTCGTTTGACATAAAGTCAAAATTAAGTTTAAAAAAAAACTCAATTAAAATTAAAACCGACTTAGATATACGAATACAGTTTAATAACATCAGAAATGTTAAATTAGATGTAGAGGTTCTATAGGTAGTCTTGCGTCAAAAAACAATTTCATCCAGTCACCGTATCCATGGACGACGGATGGTGTTTAGTCAGTTCTCGTTGTCAGTCGATCGATGTCTCTATTTAGATTATACGTATGTATGTATATGTATGTACTTTTCAATTGGAAGCCAATTAGTGCGTAACTATGGATTTATAATATTAATGTCTACACTATCAATAACTTAACTACTAAGTAAAATCGAATTTGTATGTTAGAGGGTGTGTCTGAATGAGTGGTTTGTGTGTCTGATGGTGTGTGTCTGTTGACTGTGTCTGTCGGGGAGTGTTTGACCAAGTGTGTGGTAGATGTAGATGACTTCGTGCTATTGTATCTATGTATGTGAACTACACATACATACTAACTTCTCTGATATTTTTTTTTGTGTGTATAGATATGCCCAATGCCACTTTATTAACACTTAACCTATTTACAAAATGAGTTACTTTACAATATTATTTTTTCTATTATAATTTGTGTGTATAATCGATTATCGATTACATGATATTAAATAATAAATATTAGTGTTTTACAAGCTTTTTAAACACTGATTATAACGAATTTCACCTTGGTTATACAGTCCTTATGAATGCACTGTCTGCACTATAAACAATATCAATACCGATTAGACAAAAATAAACAATATGTAGACATAACACAAGTTAAAAAACTGACACATATTATAAGTATCATGTTTTAGATAACCTTGTACACTATTAGTATTTTACAAACAAAAGAATAACGTACAGACTGTCTCTATTTACAATCCATATAATATAATTTCGTAGCAAAATTTCGAATTTACTGCGCAAAAAGACATTTCTAATGAAAATATTTTTCTAATCCCATATACGTTTGTACTCTATACAATCCTATCTTTGTATTTTTAAGTTATATTATGACTTAGTGCAACATTAAAGTTGTAATATTTTTAGCTTGGTATTCGGAACTCAGCGCACCTATTATTTACGTAAAAAAATGTGTCAGCGTCATCTTCGTAACGGTAGAGTACAGGTTAGTTACAATTTCACCATTGCCAACTAGCTCACTAATTAACGAATCTGATGAAAAACGCGCGACAAAAAACGGCTCCTAAAATGATCACCAACTCATTTGTCATCTTTTGTGCGATTTTCCGGAACCTTGCGTTATTAAGTTACGTTTTGCTCTGCCTCTATATAGTTATCTCATTTATCATTAAGAATTTGTAAAAAAAAAAGAATTAAATCAATAAAAAAAGTTATACTTACCTAGTTAAGGATATGTTTAGGCGTAATTAGATTATGAAAAATTGATAATTTGACTGTGAGCAAATATTGAAAAAATAGGATACATTTATTGCCATAACTTGTGCTTACAATATTTGAGTGTAAATTCTAATGTAATATATCGTCGGTCCAAATCAGTACTGGAACATTTCGAAAATCGTAGTTTGGAGTAAATCAGGTTTAAAGATTTTAGAAGTTTTCAAATGTAATTTTAACTATTATGAAATTAAGTATGTTTAATTACTTTTAGTTCATAATATTATGCAGATTTAACACGGTTTTATTGTGTGGTAGCTAAGGTTTAAGTATTATTTGTAGTTATTGAGTAAAAGTTATATTTGTGAGATGTTCCAATAATGAACTAAAAATTTCTTGTATAAAATTAGAATAAAATGGAATATTTCCAAATGAGCTGGTAATCTAACTAATATTATAAAGTCGAAAGTTTGTGAGTGTGCGTGTGTGCATGTGTGTATGTTTGTTAGGTCGTCACGCTCAAAAAGCTGGACAGATTTGCATGAAATTTGCATGAGCAGTTAGGTTATCCCCCAACTTAGGACATAAGCATCATCATCCCCGTTTTCCATCAGTGCGATTTAAACTGTGAAAATCTACCAATAATCATCATCATCACCCTGAAGACGTCCACTGCTGAAAATAAGCCTCCCCCTTAGACCGCCAAACTGAACAACAACTTGCCACTTGCATCCACCGGTTGCCTGCGACTCTTTTGATGTCATCGGCCCATCTAGTGGGAGGCCTTCCTACACTACGTCTTCCAGTCCGTGGTCGCCTTTCTAGAACCCATCGGTTATCAGTTCTACGAGCGATGTGGCCTACCCTTGTCACTTCAGCTTGCAAACCTTGAGAGCTATGTCGTAAACTTTAGTTCTTTGACGAATATCCTCGTTCCGGATTTTATCGCGCAAAGAAGCTTTGAGCATACTAGCTCTTTCCCTTGCCCGCTGTGTGACTCTGAGCTTTTTCAAAACGCCAGCAGTCAAGGACCACGTCTCAGTTCCATAAGTCATTACTGATAACACACACTGGTGTAAGACCCTTGTCTCCAGGCACTGTGAAATTATGGACGAGAAAATGTCACGTAACTTTCCGAACACTGGCATCCGAGTTAGATTCTTCGGGTGACCTTTTTGTTGAAGTTGGACCTGCCTAACTGGATAATCTGCCCAAGGTATCCGTTCCAGTCCAAGAGCTTTAAAACCTCCAATGCGTTCCTGAACAGTTTCGGAGAAATAACATCTCTCTCTCACGCCTTTCTGCAATAGAATAGATTTCGTGCTCTCGTTCTGCAGTCGGATTGACACGGTGAGCGGTGTAATATACAAGCACTTCATTACTTCGATATACCTATAGTCGATATGGCATCGCTGAAGAGGCTGCATTACTGCCCACTTGCCCAGGTCTCGATTGAATCGAAGGCTTTTTCATAGTTCACAAATATAATGGCCAATTATACTCCAGAGTCTTCTATATAATCAGCCGGAGCGTGTGTATGTGGTCTATGGTGCCAAAACCTTTCCGGAAACAGGCTTGTTCGGGAGGCTGGAAGTCATCAAACCTGCGTTCGAGGCGGTTCGAAAGGACTCTCGAGAACAGCTTATACCTACAAATTACTCGGGATTAAGTTGGGTCTATAATTATTCAATAAGATAGTTACACCTTTTTTGAAGAAGAGCACCACCACACTCCTGTTCCATGCTTCTGGCGTGATACCCTCGAGAATTAAATAACTTCTGGAGGACTAAATGTATCGTTTATGAATCCACCCGCTCCGCAATTCCGCACGCAGATAGTTTATCCCGGAACTTAGGACATAGGCTATAAGTTATCATCATCATCAGCATCATCATCAACACTGTTTTCCATCAGTGCGACAACTGTAAAAACTGCCCAATTTTCATGAAATTTGGTATGCAGGTAGCTTACACCTCAATTTCACATAGATTACAAGTCATCATTATCATCATCACCGTTTTTCATAAGTGTGATAGTTAATTTATAGCAAAATCAAGCTGATTACAAAAACAATATTCAACTTCTAATTAATTCAAAGTCATATTGGAACATTTCAAAAAATACTATTAATGAACTCGTGATTGACTATGGATATCGAAGTTTGAGTGGGACATTTCGAAATAAGCTAATAATGAACACGAAAATAATAGTATTATTGTAAATAGTTATATCGGAATAAATGGTTTCCTGACAACTAGACCTAAAGTTTGAGTTGTACCGTTACTGATTTAGAAAGATTTTACGATTCCCTACCGTTTCTCATACTTATCTCAAAACACGTAATTTCGGATTTGTTCCGGTAATGAATCCGACCGACGATATTATGTACAATTGATGAATTTATTATGACGTGTTGTAAATACAATATCAATGGTTAGAAAGGAATGCACTCAAAAGAGTAGAATCGTATATATTTAATGTGATTAGTTAGATCTTGTTTACACTAAGCCTGGGAGAAGCTTTACATACTGTGCCGTTACTTTTCCCGTTATTACCAAAGATTGACTATCTTGGCGCAGTCGGTAGGATACGAGTGACAGACACGTGAAATAGATATATTATTAGCTTTGTTCGTAAGTCCTCCAGAGCAGCTACATGTTTCCCGCTTATTAATAAACTATCATATTACAAAATAAATAATTAAAAAAACAAAATAAATAAAAAAATATATAAAAAATTTGACAACCTCCTTTTTAAAAGTCCGTTAAAAAGAGAGACCGAAACGAGAGACAGGATCGGGTCGTATCATGAGCTTAGCAGATGAGTCCTTCTCGCTCTTACAGCGTACCAATTAACAGAATAAGATATAACCGCGGATATCGATGCACGGGGTGTAACATGTATTTAGTTCTTATACAGAAATATGCATCTAGATTTATGCGCATAATAGCTAAAAAATAAGGACGACATTCCGTCATTGATACTACACAATTATAATGCAAGGAATATATTTATTATAATATTGTATGAAGTGATAAATAACCTATAATTTAACTGTTTAAACCAAACCCCCGCATAATAGCGAGAAATATCCATTTAAAATAGATGCTTCACTCTCTGCTTGGTGTAAACATGTAATTTTAGGTGAGCGTTAAGCAAGTTAAACTAAGTATTGTACCTACATACTAACGGGGTTCTAAGTTTTCGATTTGTAAGCTTTATGTTTAAACTACGTAGATGAAAAGCGGAATATATAATACATGCCATATATTTTGCTATACAAGCCTTTTCACATCATTATACTCGTATACTTACTTTAATTAACAAACTATAAATCATATGTTCAAATAGCCATCATAATACGAGACTTGAAACATATCAGGGATTATAATTATTATATTACTACGTAACATAAAAAAATAATTTATAAATTAATGTATCGAGAATGAAAACTGTGATTATATTCAATTCCATTTTAAATTCTGTTTAATCGCATCTCGATCAGATTGTATCAATCTGAGCCAGACAGCTGTTTAGATTTCTCTAATGAGAATTATCATGATATTGCAAACATCTAAAATGTCTTCCGTATTGCGGATATTTATACATGTACCTACGTATGAACTCAATTCATTATCTATCTCATTTTGAAACTGTACTTAGACTATGTTAATCTCAAAAGGCTATCCATTGACCGGTTGCCGGTTCGGTCTATAATTATTATTTGGTATTCATTATATTTATTATGAACATTTATTTTGGCTGGTTCAAGAAAACATTAGTGTCATGCAACAAAGCTATTAACTTTTTCATTTTAGAAAATAAAAATAGTCTATGAAAATAACAAAAACGCATTAAACACGCACATCTACTCGTATGTATTATACCTACTATTTCACTAACAATGGGCATTGTTTAAATTTTCAGAGGTATATAGTTTTTATATCATTTTCATAAAATTTACACCATTTTAATAAGAAACGAATTTGAATATTTTAATTTTCCATGGGATAGTTATTTTACTAAACATATTTTAAGATAAGGTAATTTTAACATAATGCTGACGGTGACGTCATCTTCGCAAATCAAGGTCATTCATATTTATTCAAAAATATCAGACATTAGGAATTAATTTTTAATAAAAACGTTTGTGATGTGATCAGCGGAGTCTATTCCTCGAAATGGATATGCAATCACTAACTTTAAAAAAAATTAACAGTGCCCTTTGTTTAAGAACTGCTTAGCCCGGTTTAGTAACAGTTATTGAAAATTGTGTACTAAATTTGGTTATAACGTACTTAAATTGAAGATTTTGTTGGTCGAATCCTGTGTAAGAAATCTTACTGCCCCGTTGTTATTCATAGTATATATTATAATACAATATAACGGCAACATCACAATGAACGTCGATCCATTAGAAGTGTAAGAAAATATATGAATAAATATATATATATTAGATACCTTTACTAGGCTTAGAAATTATATGCTTGATCTGTTTTAGATATGTTTGAGGAATTCAAAATATACTCTTAGAATTTACGACATAATGTTCTTTAAAATGGTTAGGTATAGTTTATTGAGATTTATTTATGCTATGTTATGGCTAATCCCGCCTCTGAGAGGAGGTATGTCTCATAGCAGTGGGGCTGTAGAGTGGCTGATTTAGTATAAGGCTATATACTTGTTCGCATACAGTGAAAAAAAAAATCTTATTTGTCCGTTTCGATTCTCAATACACATTAGCTTTATTTTGTGTGTGTCAGAAGTCAGAGTGATTCTACGTTAACTTGTGTGACTGTGAGCTGTTTAGTTATCATTTTAAAGTTGTGTGTGTGGTCTAACGAATTTTAGTTCTTAGTTGAGAGAATGTTGTTGAGTGTTAAGGTCATTTAAATTTTGCTCCTACCCATGGAAACAACACTCTTGTGATCCAAAGAAATGTATAATTGGAACTCCTCATTCAAAAGTATCTATATAAGTTTTTCTTCTAGCTTATAGTAGTGTAGCTATAAACATATATAAATATATAACCATATCATAGCTTAGGCTGTCTCAGATAGCAAGTACTCGTCAACGGGAGTGATAAAATCATAGTTAGATTTAGGCCTTTGAAAAATCAGGCACTTAGATATGTAAGATCTAGAAATGTTAGATATAATTAGGGAGTAAGTACTGGGCATTCCACTTCGATATGGATAGTGACCTTTATGCTCATTAATAAAACCTAACAACTATCAAAAAATGATCATCGCCATGCTCATCGCCAAGAATTTGTCCAGATTTCAATGACACATTTTCATTTCAAAGTTTGTTACTAAATTTTCATCATAAAAACGATTTCCACAGATGTCAAAAATATCTGTTGCGCCGTTGCATTCGCCTCAGGCATCTAATGGAGCGCAATTCAAGCAAACCCCATTATAGACCTTAAACATCGTTCTAACGAGAAAAAACGAGATCGAAAAAAACCGATGAGATACATTTGATAGATCTCTATCGAACGGCAGTACCTACCTATATCGGTTTGTCAACTACTATCCAATGACACTACTTCGCATCTACCACTATCGAATGACACTACAGTGGTTTTTCTAGCACTATCGAATGACACTACATCTGTTTGTCAGCCACTACCCAATGACACTACATCGGTTTGTCTAACACTATCGAATGGCACTACATCTTTTTGTCAGCCATTATCCAATGACACTACATCGGCTTGTCAGCTTTTATCCGATGACACAACATCTGTTTGTCAGCCACTATCCAATGACACTATCGGTTTGTCAGCCACTATCCAATGACACTACCTCTGTCATTATCGAATGATATTAAATCGGTTTGTCTCGATCTCGACGACGCGTCGTATTAAAAACATCTGCCATGTTTTGGTAACGCTCATGTTTGCGTTTACTTTTATTTACAGACCTTTTACAATTCTATGAACATAGTTTCAATTGGACGGCGTTATGAAATAACAGAATAAGCGACAAATCAGTAAAACTGAGAAAAAGAGCTTCAAAGTTTTGAAATTTAAATATGTTGCTGAGAGCACAATATTTATGTTATGGGTGTGATTTTTAGTTATGTGATATATTATTATGTATATTTTATTTCATAAAAGAACATATTTTTGTATGATGCATAGTATAGAAGATATTGTCATTTTTCCGCTTAATTCCATATTACGTTTTGCATTATTTGTACGATTTTAAAATTGCAATATGGAATCAGGCGGCATTTTGTCATTTAATTCGTTTATACAATTTAGTTTTGGGGGTAATAAAGGGTATAAAGGGATTATATCCAGAGGCAAAATAGTTATGTATTACCAAAAATAAACAAAAACTTGTTTTTTTACACCAAAACATTCTGAAAAACGGTTGAATAAATGAAAATATACCTACAAAATCGAAAATGTAAAGCA
Organism: Hylaea fasciaria; assembly: GCA_905147375.1. NCBI lineage: Eukaryota > Metazoa > Arthropoda > Insecta > Lepidoptera > Geometridae > Hylaea > Hylaea fasciaria. Next base: position 6,076,796 of record LR990211.1, on the reverse strand, counting down.
ATTTCTACTCAATAGCCCAGTGGAATTTAATATTAAAATCGCGAAGCTTGTTGTACCTACTGCATTGGTGTGTTGTATCGAACAGTTATGTTAGTGTACCTAGTATAAATCCAAACATGCAACCTAAAAGTCGTAAACGATGCGTAACAACGACAAACATACTTCAGTCCTTTTATAAAGTCAATTAAATTTACACCAATTTAATCCCAAACGAAACTATAAGGATCAAGCTATGACCCTTCCATAATGTGGTCCATTACCCGGCAAAATGACACTTTTAAGTTTTGCTCCCGTCCGAAGCTAAATATTGGTGAAATCCCTCGTCCTTTGAAAAAGGTCACTAATACAATGTTTTTGTACGTTTAATCAACTTTCATTTAAGTACAAGACGAAGTCTGTGATACTAATAGTTCACTTACAATCTTGAAGGTAAAAATGGGATTTGAAGAATGCATTAAATCATATAAAAAGGATAGAAATACGTTTTCATTTGTAGCCACCTTGCTATACTGAAAGCTAGTTAATCGTACTACATCATTGTTTCAGTGAATTTTTTCATAGGACCAGGGATTTTACCAATATTCTGCTTCAAACGGAAGCAAAACTTAAAATTGTAATTTTTCCGGAAAAACTTACCGTATTTGAAGGGCCACAGTTTGATCGTTATAGGGTTTAAAGAGCTGCGTTTGGGTTTCAATTTTTGCAAATTTTATTAACCTTATAAAAGTCCAGAAGTGCACTTGTCCAAAACGCATAGTATATGACTTATAGAGCAAAAAAGTGAGAAAAGTCTCAATACTTCATAGTTTTTTGCGTGTTGCCCAGCTAGCACAAGTTTTCCAAAGTTGCTAATATGGATTTAGGTATACCATATCCTTACTAGTCCATACAACCTACCAAAAATGCAGTACCACATCAAGCATTGCGATTTTAGCCCTATTTTATATCTAATTCCACTGGGCTATAATGATTGTTTGATTCTCAATCAATGAAATAGATGAACCAATGGATACTCAATAACGAACTATGCGCCTATTTTGGTGGGTAATTTGATTTTGCATTTTAGATATTATAGTTGTTTAATAATGAAACAACGAATTAAGTCGAATGTCTCAGGATTTAATTCGTTTATGTTTAATAAAACCTTATTTATTGTATTTTGGAATAGCGACTTAGGCGCTTAGTTTGGTATTACAAAGCGATAAAATGCATAGAACCTAACATTTTAAGACATGTCGCTTGATTCACCCCTCTATATTAAGGTAGGAGAGTTGATTTTTGAACAAAAAAACGACTAGGAATATAGTTTAAAGTCTCTACAATCGAACTGCATCATTAACTTTTTTTTTTTGGTTTGTTCGTGTAATTCGTTATTCCATAACGCCGTCCAATTTATATCGGAGTGTGTTTAACCCGTACCATGTGTAACGCGCAAAATAGACCAGTTTGGTAGTAGATTCGGGCCCGGGTCGGTCGCCCTTAGTTATTTAGGTTAATTTAGATGGTACTTTTAAAATATAGAAATAAAAACTGTACATTAGAAAGCGTTGCAATTTTTCTGAAATTACATAGTAAGCGTAGTTTATAAGTATTGCCGTCGCCCAGTAATGGGTCAGAACAGGCTTAGACTAAAACGAATTGTGGATGATGTAGTAACTGTGATAGTTTGGTAGGTTGCCGATTTTGATTTAAAAATACCTCGAATTTCGCTCTCATACTCAAACAGACTAACGATGTAAGAAAATGTCCTTTATGATTTTATAACTAAGACATAATAATTGTGTCTTATTTGTAAGCTCTATCCTACACAGGAATGGTAAAATAATATTAAACACGTTAATTACCTTTGTATAAGTTTATTCCTTCCAGGATTCCAGAACACTCACTTTACAAAACACGTCTTAACTCGACAAAAGTCCGAACTCAACTGCCAGCGGCCCCTCGACATTGCTGTGACGTCCGTTACATTTTTCGTTTGCAACAACTTCACAGCAATGCCTCAGTGGCGCCATCAAGTAAAACTTCCCTAGTCAAATGACTTTCGATATTCTTATGACATATTCTTTTAACAAAAGTTTAAATAATTTATCTCAATAAAAATAACAAGTTAAATAAATTCCAAAATTTACAGAAAACCTAACACTCGTCCATTCTGACTTTGTGCTTGTCCTCAAGCACACAAACCATAATTACAGATTTCTAACCTAACACTTGGCTGGTATTATTTAACTGACAATAATTATACAATTCAATTTCTTATTTTAAGTACCTACCTATTTAAATCAATATTATTAAAAAAAACATAATATTCTTACAAAGAATAATATATCAACAATTGATTACTTATTAGAAATGTATACAATGCCCAATTAATGTGAATATATTTCTTATTTCTAAGTATTCTCAATTTCTCTCACTATCTCACATTAATTTGGTTGAAGTGAACCCTGCTTCCCACACACTTCAAAATATCACAAAATCATCTCACATTGATTTGGTTGAAGTGAACCCTGCTTCTCACTTTCAACGAAATCTTATAAAATCATCTCACATTGGTTTGGTTGAAGTGAACCCTGCTTCTCACTTTCAACGAAATCTTATAAAATCATCTCACATTGGTTTAGCTTGGAGTGAACCCTGCTTCTCACTTCCAACAAAATTTCACAATATCATATCACATTGAATCTTATATAAACAATCAATCACTACATAGTATAAAACCAAGTTGCTTCTCGCTGTCTGTCCCTATGTTCGCTTAGATCTTTAAAACTACGCTACGGATATTGATGCGTTTTTTTTTTTAAATAGATAGAGCGATTTAAGAGAAAGGTTTGTATGTAAAATACATGCATAATTATAATAGAGAAACACTGATAATTTTAGAAGTTTCTAAAGTGATGTGTGATGTGACCCGTGCGTAGCCGGGGCGGGTCGCTAAGAATATGTGGAATAAAAGTCATTACCTATTCAACTACAAAATTCTATTAGTTATTGCTACTGTCACTTTCGGAGTCAATATCATCATTATTGACTTCTAATGCGGCCACATGTATCCAGGGTGACATACGATCGGCAGCTATTGTGGTTTTGCGTTTAGTCTTAGTACTTGTTAAGCCTGGAATAGCGGCAACTCTGTAACGATCCTGACCTAAAACAGCAACTACCTTGTATGGACCTATATAAGATGGTATGAGTTTTTTGCTCTTACCATCATTGGTATAACTTGATCTAAGAATTTTCACTAGGTCACCTACACCATATAAACGTGCTGGTCGTCTGTTTTTGTCATAGCGTTGTTTCTGTCTGATCTGCTCAAAATCAATGTTGTCCTTAACTGTTTCTCTGATTGTCTGTAAGTCAGTATCTTCCCTTGTCTCTGTCACAATTTCATTCATTCTTGGATCTATTTCAGATTTCATACCAAATCCAAACATTACGTCAGCCGGAGTCTTGCCGATAGTCTTTTGAATAGTATTATTCAAACCCCATTGTAAAGTCCCCACTTTGTCATCCCAATCCTTTTCATTCCTATTTAGGTTAAGGGCAGTTAATGAATTTAAGATCGTACGATTATACCTTTCGACTTGTCCATTCGATCTTGGACAAGCCACAGCGTTAAGCACATGACTAATACCTTTGTCAATACAAAACCTTTTGAAAGCATGTGATGTGAACGAAGTTCCACGATCACTGATAACACGATCTGGGTTTCGAAAAATATAGAAGATTTCTTCTAAAACTCTGATAGTAGTTTGCGTTTTGGTATTACGAACAGGTTTTATTAGAATAAACTTTGTGAATGCATCAACTATGACTAGAAGATAACAATTCCCTCTCCTTGATCGAACGAAGGGGCCAAGATGATCGATATGCAGAGTGTGAAAAGGGACTTCTACTTTCGTGATGACATGCAACTGACCTTCATTTGTAGTATTTTTTTTTGAATAGGCACATTCTATACAAGATTGCACATATTTCTTGACGAAACGAGACATTCCCGAGAACCAGTAAGTGTTTTTCATACGTTCCAAGGTCTTTTCTACCCCAAAATGTCCCATTTCGTCATGATTCTTACGTAATATCTGCCATCTAGCTCCTTTTGGAACGACCCACCGCAAATTCGATCTGTCACCATCTACACATCTGTACAATTTATTGTCTTTAATCAGGTAATTATCTTTTAAATACTTTAACCCATCAACATCAAGATCACTAGTGATGACATCACGAATTCTACGCAATTCCTAATCTCTTAACTGTAAAGTGACTAACCAGTCATCACTGGTAATGGACATCACTGACGGGAAAGGTTCAGACTCAGATGGGTCAGTGCCATGTGAATCTGGAACAGGATTACGTGATAATGCGTCTACATGCGTCATTTTTGTGCCAGCACGATACTCAACGGAGCATTGAAACTCCTGAAGAACCAGCCACCACCTAGCGATCCTAGGAATCAAGTCCCTCTTAGTGAAAGTGGAACGAAGAGCACTACAATCCGTAATAATTTTGAAATCTTGACCTAAAAGGTACACTCTGAACTTTTTGAGCGAACAAACCACGGCTAACGTCTCCAATTCATACGCATGAAAATTTTTCTCTTCTGGTGACGTTTGTCGACTGTAAAAGGCCACAGGTCGAAAAGGATCGCTATCTTTACTTCTTTGTAGGAGTATACCACCTATGCCTATTTTACTAGCGTCGGTATGTAACTCAGTTTGTGCAGCTGGATCATAAATAGCAAGTATAGGCCGATCTGCTAACCGCCCCTTTAAATCTACAAAAGCTCGTTCCTGTTCTTCGGACCATTCCCATAGCGCATCCTTCTTGAGCAGTTTGTTAAGTGGATTTGACAAGACTGCAAAATTCCTAATGAATTTCCTAAAATATCCAACGAGACCAAGAAATTGTCGAACTGAATGTTGGTTGACAGGACGGGGAAACTCTAAAACACATTGGCACTTCTTACTACCTGGACGAACACCAGCGGCACTGATTTCGTAACCCAAATAATTGATCTCATCTTGAAGAAAATAACATTTTGACAAATTTAAAGTCAAGTTAGCTTGCTCTATCAATCTCATTACTCTTTCAAGTCTTTCCAGACATTCATCAACATTCTTTCCGTAAATTAAAACATCATCCATGTACGCTGTTGCTTCGCTGAACCTAGAAGGGCCTAACACCCTGTTAATCATCCGTTGAAAAACGGCTGGTGCATTTGCCAATCCAAATGGCATACGATTAAATTCGTACTGGCCATCTGGAGTGACAAATGACGTGAGAGGCTTGGAGTTCTCCGAGATTGGTACTTGGTAATACCCAGAAGTCAAATCTAATGAAACAAAATAAGCCTGACCAGATAAACGTGCAATTTCATCCTCGATTACAGGCATTGGGTATCGCTCTTTCACTGTGATCGAATTTAACAAACGATAATCTACACACATTCTTAGACCACCTTCCTTCTTCCTAACCAAGATTATAGGGCTAGCGTATTCCGAGACGGAATCCCTGACGATACCTGCCTCTAACATTTCAGCCACCATATCTCGGACGTTTTCTCGCTCTTTATGTGACAACCTATATGGGCGATAGACAATGGGACGTTTACTGTTTAGCTCTATTTCCATTTCTGCTACATTACAACAACCTAGATTCTTTAGTTTGGAAGCGAAACAATGCCTGTATTTCTGTAATAAAGTCATTAGCTTTTCCCTATCAGATTCACTAACTTTATCTCCTACCCGAACTATGCCCTCGTCTAAACCTTCAGATTCAGCCGATTTGACTTCTACAGATTGAGGTATGATACGATTGACAACCTGTATTCTAACGCCGCGAGCTATAATGGAACCTTCAGCCAGCATAGCTGTCTGAGATATCGGAACTATATCGACGTACACATATCCCTGTCTTACTTGATACACTCCGCCGTGTATCATAAATTGTCCGTTGGGTACTCCGATAACTTTATCACACAGTAAAATATTCTCATTTGATGACAAATTTACACGCGCTTTGACTGTAATTGGACCATAGAAAACCATATTAGCAACAGTTTCTATTGGGATTTTATCATCTTTATCATGATTATTTTTGACATTCTCATCTAGAGTATCATAAAATTTGAGTTCATCTGAATTTTTAAAGACAACAATGTGGTCCTGCTCTGTGAAAGACTGTCCTACTAGCATAGGAACGTCTAGAAATGCATCTTCAACTACCTGACAAGATACTTTCGCACGAATCCCATCTATGCCTAATTCGACGTCAGCCTTTCCCAGTGAGTGGACAACCTCATTCCCAAAACCCTTCAAGGGTGAAGACTCATCATTCCATATTAGACCAAGGGACTTTGCAGTCGATTTAGTTAACAAAGTAACTTCACTACCGAAATCAACAAAACATTTGATCCCCCCTATTCCATTAATTTCACTGTTCTTGATAAACTTTGATTTTGTGTCAGTAGCTATAATTCGCATAGTCTTGGCAATGTTTCCGGGTTTTGATTTTGCGTCAACCTGTGTGTCATTCCTAGCAAAGCATGTTTCAGACTTGTGACCGAATCGATTGCACTTTGTGCATTGAATAAGAGGTTTAGGACACTTCAAATAGGGATGACCTTTTTCTTTGCAATTAAAACAAGTTAACGCAGATAGGGACAGATTCAAGTTTTTACGAGGAAAATTCTTATTATTATATTCTAGTCCTACCCTGTTTTTCACTGTTGACTGCTCGACAACGGGAGTAGACTCTTGATTACTTATCAGAAATTGTAATAGCTGATCAGGTTCGCTACAGCGAAGTGCATTAGCACTTGAGCGCAAAGTTTTATCAGTCAGCCCATGGATCAAGCAATCAACAGCGTGCTTGCCTTCAATCTCACATAGGTTTAGTAATGCTAACTTTTCGTAATAGTACACCTCGAGTTTCTCATTAGGTTTAGTCCTCCTTCGGAGCATCTCCTCTAAGGATTGGCCATAGTTCTGTTCGCAGGGAAATGCATTTAAAAGTTTAACTTGCCATTCATCCCATTTGAACAAAATTGAATTTTGACTTTCGTACCAGACCTTGGCCAATCCATGGAGTTTTTGCATTGCAAAATGAATAGTTGTACGTTCATCCCAACCATAGACAGTGGCACACTCATTTACTTTCTTCAACCAAATATCTGTTCTTTGATTTTTATTTGACGGATTAAACTCGGGTAGGATATTCATGTGGTTAATCAATTTACTAGTAGATGGTGTGTCCAATGTCATTGGTTGAGATTTGATTGAATTTAAGAGAGTAACAACATCTTTAGAAGTAAAGATTGGGCTACGTGACCTTGTTTCCCTCCTCGATCTGCGGCGGACGTCCTCAGGAGGCTCTCTGCTATGTTCTCGTTCGTCAGGATAGGGTAGCGCCCGCTGCTCAGGCCGTTGGCGAGAGGATGTACGGCACCGCTCCGCTCGCTGACTGCGACTTCGCTCCCTGATGACATCATCTTCTAGTCGACGGGCACGCCGACGCTGTTGCTCAAGTTCAGACTCCAGCTCGCGTTCCCGCCTTCTGCTGAAGACGCTCTGGTCCCGTGCCTTCACGGAACTGCTCTGCTGCAGGATGCGACTCGTTTCACGCCTGGGGCCGCGCACGGGGCTTCGACTGCGGCTCCTTGCACGTCTGGGGCTGCGCACGGGGCTGCGACTACGGCTGCGGCTCGCCCGGCTGCGACCACGAACAGCGGCGGCCCGACTGCTCGATCTCTCGTCACGCACGACGCCGTCGACGGGTGTCGTCAAACGCCGTTGAGGGGACGGCTTTTCACTACCACGTGGCATCTTGGAGATATAAAGCAAAAGAAAAAAAAACTCGTTAGATCTATTCATTGAAATAACATTACTATCGAGAAATACATTAAAACACATATATCTTGGAAACGGTACGTCCTAGCTCAAAAGTAATCAAAATTTGACTACCCTTTGATACCCCACATGCAGGCTGCTGGTGCCTTGGAACACTTATAATATCTAGATTTTCTTAATTAGTTCAGTCAGTAAGCATTTAGATCAACGCATAAAGAAAAGTATAACTACAACCTTTCCAGTACCTTAATTTTTATAAAAAATTGTGTAAATCAGAATAACTTTTTCCTAAATAATTTTCGCATGCATTACGTAGAAATACCTACATATTTTATAAAAACTGGGCGTGTACATCCCACTTCTGAAATGTAAGCTCTATCCTACACAGGAATGGTAAAATAATATTAAACACGTTAATTACCTTTGTATAAGTTTATTCCTTCCAGGATTCCAGAACACTCACTTTACAAAACACGTCTTAACTCGACAAAAGTCCGAACTCAACTGCCAGCGGCCCCTCGACATTGCTGTGACGTCCGTTACATTTTTCGTTTGCAACAACTTCACAGCAATGCCTCAGTGGCGCCATCAAGTAAAACTTCCCTAGTCAAATGACTTTCGATATTCTTATGACATATTCTTTTAACAAAAGTTTAAATAATTTATCTCAATAAAAATAACAAGTTAAATAAATTCCAAAATTTACAGAAAACCTAACATATTCATATGATTACTTTTTCTAACAAAATTGCTTACAAGGATAAATCATTATTGTGCTGGATCCCGTTAAAAAGCGTACTATAGTAACACGTATTGACTATATTATTATATTTTTAGAAGACAGATGAAAACGGTTATATAATAATAATATAAGGGTTTTTAAGAATGTTGTATAATAATACCTTTTTGTTTGACACCAAAACTGTTCAAATTTCAAATCTTTACTATTTTCTTGAAATCGGCAATGTAAAATAGTAAGTCACTCTTCTAAAAATATATTTTAGGCTAAGTTGTACATTCCAATTCCGCAGCAAGATTGAGCTTATTAAATAGGTGTACATAACTTGGAAAATTATTAGCTATAGCCATTATGATACTCAATATAAAGTATAGATTAATTATCCATTATAATGATCTGAGTTTTGTCGTACGTACAGAATTTGTAAAATTGTTGATAGTTGAAAATACGCAACATAAAAATTCTACCGCAAAAATAATCACAGAGCGAAATTATGTGAGGCACTTCCATTTCATGTTCAAAGATTTAAATATAGCTACTTAACTGGAACACAAAAAAGATGCCGTATTTCATAAAAAAATATCTATATAATATTATTATTATCGATTTGATTTGTTTTCTGCTCTTTTGTATAATATTTTTTATGGAACATTAAGTTATTAAATAATAGTAATTACCAAAATTTTATAAATGAAATAAAACTTATACCCGTGGTTTCAACCGCGAGTCCCGGAATAAAACTAGCATATTCCTACTAATATAATATTATAAACGCAAAAGTTTGTATGTATGGATGGATGGATGTTTGTTACTCTTTCACGCATAAACTACTGAATGGATTTTAGTGAAACTTTACGATAATATAGCTTATACATCAGAATAACACATAGGCTACAATTCATAAAGGTATATTATCGTATATTATCCAAACGCGAGTGAAACCGCGGGGCGCAGCTAGTGTGTTATAATGTGATTAGGTACGGATGGAAATTAAAGACATTTTATAGGTAATTTATCAATTGAGTTTCATAAAAATCGGTCAGCCAGTTCAGCGTGATTGATTACTTGAACATACAATATTTCTATTAATCAGATGTCTATTTTTTGCCACATCCATTGTTAGAAATAAGGTCTTGCATCGTATAAACGTGTCTAGCTTAGGTAATGTTTAAGATTTATTACGACAAGATGAATACAGGATTTGCCCAACACTAATGAACATCTAACTAACACCTAACTTTGACAGTAGGTATTTTCTTTAGACTCGATAGGCTAGCATTTAACCATTATCTCACCTGTTCTTAAATGATTAAGTGATTGGTTTATGTTTACTGATAAGTAAGTCATTGTATTGTAATCAAAGGATTGGTTTTTGCCATACAACTAAGATACTCCAAAATACCATTAGACATTACGGACGTGTCGCATCATCTTGTCGCTATATCCCTTTAAAACATTTAGATAGGTAGGTATAAGTATAAATTCACTAATTCTAATCAAGTGGTATGACAGAGAGAGGCCTATACCCACCAGTGGGATAATAAGGGCTATGGATGAATGTGAGGGAAAATGTCTCAAATTTTGAATAATGTTATGTAAGTTAGCTTATTCTTATTATAAGATATATGTATTAATTATAGTCTTTGTATAAGTATATATAGTTTTAGAAGTCCCCCCTTTTATGCCCCTGGCATTTTATGGGATATTGTAATAATGAACTCTATAAGTATGCGTGTTAAGATTAAGTATATTAATAAGTTTTTTAATGTTATCTCACACTCAGGTTTATCTGTTTAGTTTTTACACTTCCTACGTTCAATTATAGTTTTATGTTTGGTTCCATTTTGTGGCGTTATAATGTTTAAGTTTAGTTTTATATGTATAGTACCTATATTTATAGGATGAACTTCAATACAATCTGCACAGTAAACACACTTTATTACACCTTTATTATCCTATTTGTGATATACATTAACATACCTATAGGAAACAGAAAAACGCACACTAAGATAACGTATATTTAAAATAATAATTTTAATCATAAGTTTGATAACATAATAACGAATGTAATTTCACAAAGAAGTAGTACCTAAAAATGTGTTTCTTCGACTTGGCGGGGATGCCCCCTAGATTTTCATCCTGTAAATATTTGTTATTACGGTTTGTCGGTAGTCCGCCTTAGTTTTTGTGTAAAGTTGTTTTGCTTATATTTTTAGTTGTTAATTTACTTGCCCATACGCAAAATGTTTTTGACGCCTTAACTTAACTTGAAACTAAGATAACGTACTCGTCATAATATACCTTCTTGGAGAGAATTTCTATCAAAATGTCGAACGGTATCTTCATCTATCCGTTTCGGTTACTTAAGGGTCCGTTAACACAGACTGGCTCGGATGGGAGAGCTGGTTTTTCGTCACGTTTAAAATAGAATTTTAGTTATTGTGTTAAGGTTTATTTTTACGTGTCACAACTTTTATAATGACATTCTCAATAATAAAAAAGTGACATGTAAAAATAAGCCTTAACAATGATTAAAAAAAATTCTTAAACGTGTCAAAAATTCGCTCTCCTCTCCAAGCCGGTCTGTGTGAACGGTTATTAAGTGTGTGAAAGTTATTATAACTTATGAAGGTGTATCTCCAGTAAGTTACAGTTGCAGAAACACTCTGCGTCTTGTTTACAGTGCGACAAAGATTTTATGGCGCGTGAGTGACATAACAGGGCATAACAGCCACACCTTTTTGTATCCAACGCATGTCAGTGTTACGAGATGACGGCGTCAGTTCCACTATTGGACTCACGCCAAAAGATCCTTGTCGGCCTGTACTGTTTCTGACAGCAGAGGAAGTATAGTTTTTTTTTTATTTGTATCGAATCCAATTGTATTGTGTTTGTCATTTCCGAACAAATTTTAAGTGGGGATTAGTTATCTAGCAGCTGTGTGGGGAGTGTGATATTGTCAAGACTTATCACAGTTTCAAAGGAGTAAGGCTAGTGACACACTCTCTGGGCTGGTTCTGTTGAAGTATGCGAAGTGATATACCTGTACTTTAGCCGGGAGTCGACCGGAGTATAAGCCCAGATTACTTAATAATTACGGCCCATGTAAAAGTGACTGCCAGTTAAAGCGTCACTAGTGTTCCTCTTTGAAACCGTCATTTCATAAAACGCGTTTGAAGATCACATGTACGCGCCCTTAGCGGCTCTCCACGACAACTAGCGCGTAAACTCTCATACACTCGCCATACTGTTGTAGCTTTCCCAGCTAAGCTGATTAATTGAAAGAAAAATTCCGTGACTTGGTTCAAAATCTTGGTATCAGCCATTTTAAAGACGCCACGGCGTATTTACATACGAACACGTTTTATTTACATGTCCAGTACCTACCTAACATAAAACAATGTAATCGATCAAACACAAATACAATTCGATTTATTTTCAACATAAGTACATACTAAATACAACCAAATGGTAATCCACCTCACTTAGATATAATTAGTAATTAAAATTATTGATAAATTGTGGAAATAGAGATGTGGCAGGGAAACAATTGGTATGAGAAACGTGAAGGAAAAATATTAGTTATTTAAAATACTAGTTTAAAACATAACCTCGAAGACTAACGAGCTGAAGTACCTAGTTTATTATAGGAATGTTAAAGTAAGTAAATTTATGTAAGAACTTTGGTAATTAAAATCTTATTTCGTTTTAACGTATATTCTAGTTAATTACGTACTATGAGTAGGTATAAAATACTTTTAAATTTAGATTTAACATGTGTACTTAGCTTTACGAATTGTGTAAAATTTCAGACAGGTGTTCGAGCTATAAAAGTTGTATGATATATGTATGTTTTCTTTAGATTATCGACATGCGTATTAAATAATAGTGAATTGTATTTTATCGTAAATTAATGTGCTAGATCGTAAGGGCGGTTGCATTAAATGTGACTATTTCATCATTCTTAAGTTTCATTTATAATTGAATGTTTTGGAATCATTAAGTATTAGAATCATTAAGTTATATTAGTTATTAGAAGTTTAAGTTAACTGTATGATTATAGGTTCGATTTCATTCTGTGTAATATTTTATAGATTTATAAAAGAATTTAATGTTACCACGATGTAGTGCCTAGGTACGTTTGTGTAATATTTATGGATAATAATTTTAAATTTGTTAGATGTAATAATATGAAACTTGTATTGAAGTAACTATCAGTAGATGCACGGTACATAGGTACATAGTAGTTGTAAGTTTTATAATAATAATGTTTTAGTATACTTATTCTAGTTGTAATGTGTTAGCTGTAAGTTAGAGACGCATTTCAGTTATGAATGGGTCCCTATTTATTCGCATAACATTTATAGCTCTTATTTTTAATTTGAAAGATATTTATTATAACATATACGTGCGGCTTAAAGGTGGCCTAAGAACCACCGCGCAACACCAAAACCTACTGCTACTATAATAATATAATAAATAAAGTTGTATAATAATCATGAACATCAATCAAAAGACAACTTTAAAGACTATTAATGTTTATGCGAATAAAGAGGTCATCGTTATAAACGCGTGCGTTGTATCATACCCCAGTGATGGTTAAGGAAATTTGTACATACGTTATTTTGTTTAAATCCTTTGTATTTCTCTTAAGATGGCTCTAAAAAGCAAGGGTCTACCACTAGAGTTGATATATCAATTCAATTATAACCTCAGCTCATTTTGCCACAACACTATTTGACGATCATATCCTTATCAAATCTTAGTTTTTGCCGATGTCGGACAAAACAGTTGGAAACGACGATAATTATTCCAACGATACTATAAATATGCTCGTTTATAGCCCTCTAGCCTTCTGATGCCGTATAGTGCTGCGTGTTCAATGCTTTGATCAACATTCAGCTCTAGAAGGAGCAGGAAGTTTTAATTGCAGGAACTGTAGTTGCCACGACACCTGCCTATCAAACAAAATCAACTCAACACTATACGAAATCAGACGGCAGATCGCCTAGGCTAATTCAAGCTTTGATACAACCAATCAAGACTGCAGACTGATTCTTTGCTTTATCTATACGTCTGTGAGGTAGAAACGCAATAGCGACGCCAATATATCGTCGACTCTTTTGGTAGGCCTTCAAGATCGTTACCTACACATTAATTTGTCTTAATATTCCACCACAAGCATTAATACGCTGGCTTCATTGCCTTTCAAAACAGATTAGAACACCTGGTACACAAAGACCAGTAAGATCGCGACGTATCCAAGTATTAAATAGTCGCTGCAACATTTCTGGATTATCTATCAATGTAGTGTAATAAATTTAGAAGTAGATATAAACTATTTTTGTCTCTATGGGATACATATTGAATGTTTATGTAATAATAAGTATATTATCAATTTTGTTTCTAAACATGTAATAGATGTGTATTTAGCTGATAAGTATATAACAGTGGGTCATTTATCAACAAGCGTAGATTTTTATATTCATACTAAGTTAATCAATCGCCCATTCTTGATGTTTGACAATATTCATTCTATATAGTGTTTTCTATTTTTTTGTAGGTATTTTAGTAGCTATTATTTTTCAAAACATAACTTGGTCGATCAGTCTGCACCAGAACATCTGTAAAATATTTTGATATATAGCATAAATAATAATATATATAAAGTGGCTTGGGCATAATTTATGAAATTAATTTCTTAAATATTTTAATCTACCTATACCTACTTACCCTAAATCTATATTTTATACTTGTCTATACCTTTTGACGTTTTACATGTTATTTAGTAATCGGTGTTAGAGTACCTATCTAAGTGTTAGTAGATCGTATTTGTAAATAAAACCAGTCTTTTATTTTAGATATAAAATCCTTCACAAATATCCTTCTATCAGCAATCTGTAGGTTAGGTACTCACTAACTTTGGTTACGGGTGTTGGTCACAATGACAAATTAAGCATCAGCACAATAAAATAGATTATGATAATGAAAAACACACATCAACATTGTTAGAGATATTTCAATTCCTATACCATACTGTAGTAATATACCTACCGATGAAGATTTGTTATGAACGGCAGAACCGCAAGAGCATTTTTTTGTAAACAAAGCCATTTTATTTTCCACTTCATTATATTTTTCACTAATTTTAACTCATGGTAAACCTTACGTAGATAGTATTTATTTACTCGTGTAATAAATAAGCTCCGATTCGAGGGTCTGTTAAAAATATAACTAAAGGTAGGTACTCATAAGAGATAATAATATTATATAATGTCCAAAATGTTGATAAATTTAGTCAAAATCTACTTTGACAAAGTTTACGCCGTCCACCGTTAAGTTTACTAACACTAGCGTTGGTGTTGCGTGGTAACGACTTATTACTTAATCGTAGGGTAACAAGTATTCTAGGTATATATCGTACGTCTACGAAAGAGCTGTCGAGCGAGACGGGAGGTTTTGCACTTCGCAGCTTTTGGAAGTACCTATGACATGTTGAACTCTGGGATCAGTACAAACCAGAGTACCTATGCCGTAGTATCTTAGGCTTTGTGACGGGTGACGTTATTGGATGTCTAGGTATATAGGTACTGTCTACCCAACCCACTCCAACTCGCGGGAAAAAGCCAGTGCAAATATTCTTCAAACTAAGCTTACACTAGTAGGTACCTAAGTAGGACTGTACCTAGTTAAACTTTTAAATGTTCTATCACACTTACCTACTCAATCTTCCCGTATAATATTCAGCTGCTTTTGTCGATATTCAGGAATAGGTACACCTATACCAAACCCTTTAAAGGTATGTACCTACGTAGGTAGGTACACCTCGTACCATTCTCTTAAAGTTTCTTGTAATAAAGTACATTTGGCCTTAGGGCTTAGCCATTTCCTTTGCCTTCATAAAAAGGGTCAGAGAATAAATATCTCCTGGAAGCAAATAAAAAGTTGTAGGTAACGAATTTAAGTGAGTAAATACGTGTTAAGGTAGGTACTATTTCCTGGAGACATTTCCTTTTACACGGAAGGCTGCCACATGTATCTAGGTACTTACAAACTAGGTATAGTAGGTAGAGGTACCTACCTCTGCCTCTACCTTTTCGTATGTCGAACTTTACCTAATACTTATAATAATGCGAACATTGTTATAGGTACTTATTTATTTTCAGTTGCTTAAAACTGAAGAAATAAAACAACAGTAGGTATAATACTTAGGTAGGTACTGTGTTCCGGTTTAAAAGGTACTGATTCACATAATCATCATCATCATCCACAGTCCATTTCGTCTCACTGTTGGGTATATATATATATATATAGGGCTTATTCCAGAAATCCCCTGGCAGTTTCCCCTAGAGGTTCGCCTCTTCCCGTCATCCGCCTCGGTCTTGCGCCATGCGATTTCACTTAAATATATTACCTAGTACCTACTAGGTACCCCTAAATGAGTACCTTCATACTTTGTAAAGTATGAAAACTGAAAACAACGGAGCAAACAGTAAAATTATAAAAATAAATAGTGGAAACAAATCATCCTACAGCACTTCTAGTTACGATTGTACATATAGGTATAACGTAGAGTGAGTGGAGGGAGAAACAGCTGCTCGTGATATTACTATTTGACTTGGGCGGTACATCACAGTATTGACTTTCCGTCTAAGTCAAATAGTGCCTAATAGGTACTTGACTGTGAACTGCTGTGAATATGTACCTACCTAACTTGTAATAAGTAGGTATAGTTTTTGCACAAGTGCTTGCTATTCTCCGCCTTCGGAATGGGAATAGGGTGGGACGGTGGACGTTACGACCTATGATAATTAATTATATTGCCAATGAAGCACGCTGCCTTGCCATATTTCACTTATACTTACCATTATAGAACTAGTACAACCATAGAAAAATTCTAGTTGACCTCAATAATCTTATTGTGAGTGCGTAAAGAATGAACTACTGAGTTCTATTAGCAGAAGTTTTTAAAAAGAGCGCTTTGTAAACTCGGTGTAATTTAAAAACTGGGTTGAATGGGCCATTATCAGTATTTTGTACAAAAAATGTTATAGGAAAAGTAGGTAAGTACCTAGGTTGTTATCAAAAGGGCGATGTAGGTAGGTATGTAGGCTTGGTCATTTATTAGAAAAAATAGTAACAGCCTAGGATTTTATGCTTTATACATTTAACAAATAGTATGAAATATTATTTCGACTGTTGTTTCTATCTACCCACAAAAATGTTCCTTTAGACCTTGAGCCCTTACTTAGATTCCATGTATTGGCAATTCTCAGAGCAAACACAGAATCCTTGTGTGTAATGGTACTCTCAGAATAATGTCACAGTGACCATCGATGGGACCACGCGTATTTCCCAAGAGCTCTCGGCAAACCGGAATTCGAAGATTTTTCTAGGCGGTCATCTTTATGGGCCTCTTCTGCAAGAGTTTGTGTTTGTTTATAGTTAACCATTCGATCGTAGTTTCAGTTAAGCAATGACGGGACCAACGGCGAAGCAAGCTTGCCTATATAAGATAGGTCTCTCTTGACCACAGAAATAGAACTCGTGAGTAGGTACTCTTGATTTAAGCATATACCACCCAAGCTATAGTTTTCGGGAAACAATATTGGGACCCGAGCTTGGGGGCCTTGGGGGTTCCATATTTCGCTAATCGATTAAAAGTGATGACATGATTCATTTTATATTAACTAAGTACCTACTACCTACATGTTCAATCATTTTAGAGGTTTAAGTACCTACTTTTTTATGCATGCAAACAAAACTAGGTGGAACCACGGTGAAACGTCAAAGAAATCTTACTTTATCCCCCGGTTTCTAGAACACTAGTTGGCTTTGACAGTAGATTAAAACTATCGTTGTCCCTATCTAACACTAAACAAATGACAAGGATGGCAATAGAATTAATCTGTTGTCAACGTTGACTGACGTTTCAGAAACTGGGGGTATATATTATACTTTCAACCTAATACCGAGTAGGTAGGTCCTACCGCGGAATCTTATTTGAACCGCCCTCTGTAAGAATGCTGTAACGCCGCACGAAAATTTAATAAAATCGCGTATGACGTCGCCCATATAATTCTAATTTGAACCTTTGAGATTTATGTAAATAAAGCCGTAAACATTCATCAGATATTTTTGGGAAATGTTGGCACGCGCGAAACTCTCAAGATGAAAATATCCAAAATGGTAAAAGCCAAATGATACTCGTACCACCAAATTGCTTATATCTAGGTAGTATGTATGTGAAGACAAAATGCAACAGAATTCGATTCTGTCTCGCTGTTTCTGATGGTAGCGATGTCTTAGTGTGATATGTTGATATAGCCATAAGCCGATCATAAATGTCTACTATTATATATTATATATACAATCTACTATAATAATTATAGTAGGTATAATATACGCAACGGCTGTGCACTAGCACTTAGGCTTTATAACTAATATTGTACTAATATGTAGTCGGTATAACTAATACTAATATTGTATATAGATGATCTTAGATCGTCTGAAGACAAATGTTTAAACCAGAGTTTAACAGATGTTTCTAAAATTTCGTTCCACAAAAATCAACGTCTATCCTACCTACTTATCACTCGCGTTGTCTTACTCGATCCAGGCATTTCTAATTAAATAATCCACTTGTGAATTTGTTATTGAGATAGAAATAGCGAGGGTTAGACTTTGATACGAGTATGTGGAGAAAATGTTAAGACTCATCTGATCCACTCATATTTAAATCTTTTGTGGTAAGACCGAGAGAGTCCACCCATCTCTAAACAGGTGACTCGTCAACGAAGCTTAAATCCAGAGTAGTCAAGATTTTATAAAGCTACGTCAACGATTTCTTCACCACATGAACAGTGAAACGTTAAAAGTTAAACAGCCGTTTTTACCTACAGGCGTGACCAGGAGACAGACAAGCATTAGATTAGTTCTTTCCTGTGTCACATTACCATACGGTGGTTGGTCACTCAGTTGACTTGGATGAGGGTAGCACAATAGTAGAAACCTGTAAAATGTGTTACATGAAATTGTTTGGGACTAATTTACCTGTTCGCCTTGCAAGACCTTTGACGACACGTTTGGCGTAGTGGCTGAGCACACGGACTGCTGCGCTTAGTGTCGCGGGTTCGATTCTCGCTCGGAACAAATATATCTGTGGATGCAGTGGGTGTTATGTGTATGTGAAATTATATGTCTGTAAACGGTACCTACGAAAGAAGAAATCCTAGTGTGAAGCTACGTTTAAAAGAAATTTAGTATCAGTATACTTACTCAACGTAATCAGAAAAAGTTAGTTGACAGTAACTGTCCCACTACACTAGTAAAGAAAGTTGGATAATGATTGAGGAGCCCCGTCACAGCCTTGCCAAGGCCTCGCTTATCGACCTCACTTATACCTACAATTTATGCTAATGCAATCCTCTAGCTTTTACGTACAGCACCTGGGCCGGGGGTGAATTACGGAACTTAGGAAGGCAAACTGATTATGAATTAGTTATGTAGGTAGTTATATTTAGAAGTATCTTGGATGTCCGTTTAATTATACAGGAAAGGTATCATATCTTATCCAATCTTTTAATAAACTATTAAAGAACAAAAAGGTTGTAGGTACATTGAAGATTTAATAAAAAATTTGGTCTAGTAGGTACCTACTCGTAACTGAGTTCGTAACGTAAGTAAATCAAATCTAAGCTACTTACTGGTGTCTGCCTATGTCTCTCTAGGCAACGTTCCCGAATTTCTTACCAACTTAGTTATGATTCTTGTAATGTCTCAATAAAAATAAGGAAGTACTGGGAAATATATTTATTTTCATAAATAACTTTGTTATAGGTAGTTTTCTGGCCACGAAAACAATGCGGGTAAAGTTATTTGATAGGTTTGATGTATCGGCGTTCGTTTGTTTACAAACAACGTTGTGATTGAATTACTTTTGAGGGTTGCGGTCTCGAGTGACTCGTGGATGCCTTGATGGAGTCGCATGAGTTAGTAGAGTCGAAGTTGGCCTTGGCTACTCGAAACTCGTCTAGGAAAGTGTTAATTTTTATTTTTCAAAAGTGAGCTATTATGCGAGAGTCACAAGTTCGAAACACCTCTGAAATTCAACAGCACGTTACTCTTAAATTTATTCTAGAAATATGGCAAACAGTAGTAATACTTAAGTAGACCGTACGTACAATTAATCTGTCGATGACTTATGTTCTCCGATGTGACTTATGTTCTGTAGGACTATTTATCTGGCAACATTATTCTGTGTCTCTATGTAACGTTGATTTGATGTGGATCGTCCTTACCTTGACCGTGATTTTACGAGTGCGGGCAGTCGTCCAATTAACCATAGGATTATCGGACTTCAAATAAAAATAGCTAGATTTGGACTTTCCTGTACCTCTAGTAAACTTTCACCAACAGATAAATGTATCGCTGTCTTTGTCATTTGTTTAGTGCCAAATAGAGACAACGATATACTTATTGGTTAGTCAAAGTAGGAGCGAGGGTAGATACTCCGTACTCAAAAGGTACTCAAACCCACGGAAGAGAGAGAAAACACAACGTCATACAACAAAATGTCATACAAAATCCCGATCATGCTATCTCGGTTTAATCGAGTGTCCCTTCTAGGGTATTAATATAGGTAGGTAGTCTGTGCTAGGGGTTCAGAAACCAGGTGTTAGTCGGGCGTATTCAGCCTCTGGGTGAGGAACCCTGTGGATTTTCCCACTGTAAGAATTGATTCCTTCTCGCGAAAGTGAGGGGAGGCCTTTGCCCAGTTGTGGGACAGTACAGGCTGAATTATTATTATTATTATTGTTATCAATTGATTGCTTACTAGCTACCAGCCCCGGCTTGGTGAAAGTTTCCTCTGAATGTTTTTTTTCGGTACGATTTGAATAAACGGTCGTATAATACTGACTAAGCATATAAAGTGCATTATTATATGTCAGCTCCCTTGTCACAATATTATTATCACACAGTAGGTACACCTACAGTTTTTTTTTTATTAATAGCATAAATTATTATTCTGTTGTTTAAAAGATTAACCCCGACTTCCCCGACAAACAAACTCGTAAACTTTTCCGCTTTATAATTTTAGACTTAATTTTGATCTGCACTAGCCACCCTTGAGCCGTTAATAGGTTAAGTTTTGAAAAGGTTAAATGTAGATTGATTTCGGCCTATTAATAATTTTGATGAGATAAAGTACCTATAGTTTCCCTAACTTATCTAAACAAAGGTTAGTGTTAACGCGAACCTTCCAATTAATATAATATATAGATTCTGGTTATTGCCGGAAAAGTTATTATTAAGGCGCTATTATAGCAGCGTTTTTTCTGGCTTATAATTATTTGTAATTACGGCTTAACTTTTCGACAAAAACCGCCCATTTTACGGAAGCTCGCTATGTACCCGGCCTTAAAGTTCGTAAATATCCTAACACAATTTCGTAACTTTAACTTAGCGGTAGGTACCTATTCATTACTGGGAGGTAAAATAAGACAGCAGCTTACAGTACCTACGTTTTTAGAGTTCCGTACCCAAAGGGTAAAAAGGGAGCCCTATATTAACAAGGCTCCGCTGTCCGTCCGTACGACTGTCCGACGTCCGTTTGTCGCCAGGCGGGCGCGGTAGACGTGGCTTACGGCCGAAATTAATAATCAATCCAATCCAAATTTTGCTATCTGGGATTAATATCACAATCCATTTTTAGAGTCAAACGTGCCAATAACAGATCCGTGGATTGGTTTATAAAGGCACGCAGATTGGAAATCGATCGAACGATAGGAACGATCCAAGATCGATTTCAAACTTGGATAGGAGATACAATATTAATTTCGGCTGTTAGACCGCACGTGGGATTTGTACGTGAACACTTGTATAGTACGCCGTAATTATGTTTGATACTCGTATTTCACGCCCGCGCCTCAGAGTAAGCGTGATCGAGCATTTAGGGTCAGTCTCGTCAATGTCGGCATCTACATCAGTGTCCCCAGATACAACGGACGTTTGTACGTCATCTCCCCAACACATGCCTTGATAAATCTCTTCGGCTTCTGTGCAGTCAGTTGAAGTAGAATAAATCATAATTGCGCGGCCAGAAAGGATCAGGTTTTGAAGAGAACGCTTATACCTAGGAGTGGTAGAAATAATTAACAGACGACAAAGTCTATTTGTAGGGATTTCTTGAATCCAATTACTCGTACCTTTTAAATATTGCTTTGTAATGCATACTCTTGATCCATGATCTATGTTAAAACTTGGCAGAAATTACGGAGCGCTAACATTATTTTTTTATTTGGCCTACATAGATGGATTGTTAAACTGGTATTTCTAAGAGCCTTAAATAACTCATACAAACTTCATGGTTCATTTCAAGTTACCAACATAAAATTTGTTTTGGTACGAAGGTACCTAATTTACCTACTTCTAATAATTTATTCCGATAGAGAAAAGTTCGTTTTACGAAGCCTCACTATACAGGGTACATCGCGAAACTAGTTTGGCAGTCTCCTTGTTGATATGGAAACGAAATCTAGGAAACGGCTGCACATAATAAAAGTTTATTTCACGCTAAGGAAAATATTGGTGTCACAAATTAAATGCTGGAATCGATCACATTGTAAATCGTACTTGTATATTGACTTGCTAGCACATATTTTCACGTAGGCGTTAGGTGTATATTAATTAGTAAGTACGGGAAATTACGTTACAACATCAGTAATAATCTTTATTCGTCCACTGCTGGCCTTAGGCGTCTTTTAGTGACCGTCAATCAGCCTGATTATCGGCTCTCTTAATCCAGCCATTTTACAAACATCCCAAAAAAAGTTACATTAAATTTAACCTTTACCTTCTCTACCTTCTTTGTTTCTTTCCTTAGCTTCTTAATTTGTTTTTGCTTAGACCTTATGATATTGAACTGATTATTTATCTCATCTCATCAAGCTTAATCATCAAGTTATATCAACATTATCTTAACTTGCAACACAGAGGTCGACGACTTCCAAGTTACTGCGTAAATTACCCGAAGGTTCCGTAGCATTTAATCTAGGCTTAACCGCAGATTAGTGATCGGAATGACAGTTTCTCCACTTTCAGCATAAGTACAATCACCATGTTAAACCAGTTAAGCTTTAGGGACGGATTCAAATAGCTTCTGATCCCAGATAATTGCAACAAAGTAGATACTTAACTACTTATCTGAACAGACTTGGAAGTTCTCTACTCGCAGT
Organism: Hylaea fasciaria; assembly: GCA_905147375.1. Taxonomy (NCBI): domain Eukaryota; kingdom Metazoa; phylum Arthropoda; class Insecta; order Lepidoptera; family Geometridae; genus Hylaea; species Hylaea fasciaria. Next base: position 6,053,970 of record LR990211.1, on the reverse strand, counting down.
ATATGAAGTAAAGGCAAGGATTTGGTGAATTTTGGCAAACTTCAATTATTTTTAATTGAAAGTAACAAAACAAGACCGTTATTTTTGTTTGCACACAAGTTTTATTTTATCATAAATCTAGAGAACATCGTATCTAAGAACGAAGCTACATGTTTGTGACATAAAATTTCTTAACAACTTTATTATACTATACATGGAATTTTTAAAAACATTCATTGACACATACATTTACTACTCTATTTGATTATTAAAAAACGTAGCTATATAACAGGATAGAAGTTGTAGAAAATCTTTATTTACATTATACCTAATGTACAGTATTACACCTTGATTAATTGTATTAAGAAATAGTATTAAAACCCTGAAGACCGAAGAAATAGGTTTAGTTAAACTATGCACTATGCCTACGTTAACAGTTTCGACACAAAGTTAAGAGGTGATGGACCTACATTTATGGGTGACTTAAAATACATATTAATATGTTACACAATATACGAAGAAATTGATAAATTGACAATCCACATGCGTAAAATCTTGCAATAATATTTGAATAACAATCGAAATCGTATGAAAATGCTGTTTTATGTGGCGTAGCCAAAAAGGAATGGAAAGTATTTTAAGGCATGTTGTTTGAGCCATTATTTTGTTGTTCGTAACTTTTAATTCAAGCTGATTTTTGAATGAAACTAAACGCGCGTACTTTTCCGTGGCAACCTTAATACACGTTACATATAGATATTAAATACTCTTTACTTAAATATAACGACTAACTAAGAAATGTAAAATGTTAGGTCAACTTTTGGGTTAACTAGAGATAAAAACTTATTTAATAATTAAACTCTTAATTAAAACAGGGACTTCACTAAGTAGAAGTTTTAATATTATTTAAGCGATGACACTTTACTCCTTATCAATACACAAAGACGATGTCAACGAAATGACTTTTACACGAAAAAAATTAATTAATGAATTGATTAAATTCGATTTTAAGTCGTCTTTCATCGACTAGAAATCGATTAGGGTGTTATTAAAAGAAAACTTAATCTTTCTCAACTTCGTCTTCTAAAAAATGAATCCAATTAAAAGCCAGAATCAATTCAAGAAATAGAGAAGGCTCTAAAGTCGCCGCTGTCTTCGCTCTTATCGCCTACACACAAAGGCGAGGGGTCCTTGACGAAATCGACTTTGACGAACGACTTCCTCGATTCCCGATTCCGTTCGCGAATCGACATAACGCTGGGGAGAGGGGTCACATCTCTGCAGATTGTGTGGTCGCAGGTAACGCGTGAGTCCCGGCGACGGACGATGCGGCGACAGAGCAAAGTCTCTTGAAAGGCAATGCGATATCTGAAATGAAATTCGATAAAAAAAATCAATAAAAAAAATAATCTTTTGATAAAAAAAAAATTAAGCATATCCATAGTTTGAACCCCGAGCAGTTATGGCCTTGACTTCATATAAACATTGCATTAAAAAAGAACAGTCTGGTTATCACAAACTAGCTGACCCGACAGACGTTGTCCTGTCATTGTCTCTATGAGTCAAAATGAGTGACAGTAGTCAACTGTACAACCCGATATTATCAGATATATTTTACCCAGTTTCAAAATTGTTCCCGGGATGACGGGATAAATAGTATCCTATATCCTTTTCCTAGTTCTCAAGCTACCTTCCTACCAATTTACAGCCAAATCGTTTCAGCCGTTCTTGAGTTATAAAAAGTGTAACTAACACGACTTTCTTTTATTAATATAAGATTTGCCATTTTTCCGGGTAGGTAGCTCCTTTTCATTACATATTTATTTATTTAATATAATACCGTCGAGTGGGCTATACCTACAGTTTCTCTATAAATATGTAAAATATAAAAATATATAAAATTCTATAAAATAAGTACACCTAAGTAGCTCAACTGCCTAGACTTTATCTGCACAACTTCTCCCAATTTTCTAACACAACTATATACATACAATACTCGCAAGTATATTCCACTCCTAAGTCTAGTATCTCAACGTTTCCAGAGAATGCTTTCAAATAACGTATTTGACTTCCAACTCACTACATGTAAAACGAATACCTATCAGACTTTCTGTGGCCCCTGAGCCGAGCGCCGGGCCCCCGGGAATCGCTAGCCTACTCGTATTTTGACTGAAAAGCAATAAGGCCGTACCTTTTTTAATACCTCGCAATCACGAACCCAGCTGTACACTGACAAACGTTTACTTCATACAAATATTTCACCAAACAGTGGAAATACCACACGATCGTGCAAAGTGCTTCAGCTATTATAATAAAGTATACTGGGCCCTAATATTTTTCTCGCTAATAACACAAACTATCTACCACTGGCCTTTCCCACGCAAAGCTCCTAATTTACAACCGATATTATATATCTTATATTTACCGCGCACCCCTACCAATAAATTATGTACTAGCTGTTGCCCGCGACTTCGTCCGCGCGGATCACATTACTATGTCGCGATAAAAAGTCCCCTACCTCCTAGTCCAAGGTCATATCGATCTCCTTGCCAAGTTTCATTACAAACAAACAGATTTACTTTCGCATTTTTAATATTAGTAGTAAGTAGGGTAGGATTTTTACGGAAATCAATTGGGGGTGTATTCAATGATTTTGATTTATGCCTTTGTCACGGCCCATTCGCGACACTTGAAACCCTGTTACACAACAGATTATGGGGGGAATTAAGCTTCGACTGACATTGATTGATGACGAGACACTTACATGGAGACAGTTGGCTGGAATATTATAATGATAATTGTGAGCACAAACGTAGATCCCGATCCCCTAACTAGGTTTCTACGAACTTGGGAATTATTGACTACAAGAAACATGATTTCACAAACACCCCAATCAAGAACATCCTGTAGTTTTTACATATAAAATTAGCTGACAAAAAATAAAAGTTCAAAAGAATTCTGCTGAAATTAAATTAATAATCCATCAACGTAGGCCAACAACCTAAGGATAAAATATGTACACCTACTCGTATACAAAGTTATCATTAAGAGACAATTTAACTTTCATCAATCAACGGAAATTGAAACAAATTCGATCAGAACGGCGACAAAATCACCATTTCAAAGAAGCCAGTATACTTTATTTTGAGGGGAAAGAGACGATAAGACACCTTTTAAATTGCCTTCCCAATTTTCATAATGGCCACTTGGAATTTGTAGCTACAGTAAGATCCCTAAATATTCAAGTTCTCAGCATGATTCTGCAACATCGCAGTTAGGTGGGTACTTATTAGTAAGAAAATCGTTTATGCAATTTTCTAATTATTGCAAATTATTCTCAAGCAATGCTGTTATTCAATAGGCGCCTAATATTTTATTTCCATATCTAGAATTATTATATTTAATTCTATTTTATTTATACTATTGCTTAGTTATACGACTACTTCAAGCATCAAGAGGATCGTATTTTTTGTGTTTAGTATCAAAAATTGATAATAAATATTTTCAACAACAAAAAGCACTTGCTCATTATATCAAGGCGAAGGAAATTAGGTTTTCACGACGAGGCGTCAAATTATAAACGGTTTAACGCACAAACTATTAAATTTACAAGTTATTACTTGTGATGACATAACGGTTACAAAGTGGTATGAACTATAAATTTGGTAAAAAATATTATACTTAATTAAATCTCCAAATACTTAGCAGAACAAAGAAATCCATGATCGAAGTAAGACCGTAAGACACTGCCGAAATTAATAATCAATCCAATCCAAATTTTGCTATCTGGGATTGATATCACAATCCATTTTTAGAGTCAAACGTGCTAATAACCGATCCATGGATTGGTTTATAAAGACACGCAGATTGGAGATTGATCGAACAATAGGCAGCAATCCAAGATCGATTTCAATCTTAGATAGGAGATACAATATTAATTTCGGCCGGAACGGTAATAGTAATCAATAAAAATAGTTTTGTTCTGTAATGTATTGATGCAAAGATTTATATGAGATAAAGAAATAGAAAAAGAGCTTTCTGCATTGCTCACTTCCGAATTAAGGAGGCAATTTTTGAAAGTCATTAGTAATTTGATGTCACCAAAATGTCTGATTTAAAAATTTACTTCGTTAATACGCTTTGACTTTTAAAAACAATCCCCCGAGCAGTGAATGTTTTTGTCTCATAATGCAAGAGAGCAGGTGCCCCATTTACTCTTTCAAGCTACCTTGATTACGCCCACGTACGAATGCCACGATTTCGTTTTGAGATTCCCTCTTTTGTGTAGGTGCTAAAATTGCTTCTTATCTCGAGATTTGACAAAGCTATCAATCGAGTTCTCTTTCTCTCTTTCTCTTGCTCTCTATGTTTTATGGTTATCTGTGTTAATGAGACTTAGTTGTTTGACTTGTAAAAGTGCATATTTACAATAAATGCTTTGACTTTGAGACATAATATTACGCATTTCAATATTCGTAATATTGATCTTTCATTGAAATATTGAAATAAATTGAATCCTTTTGTACCTGTCTCTAGAATCTCGAGACACAATGATGGAAACAATTGGAATACTAAATGTATTGTTTCGAAACAAAGTAATGGACGGAATGGAATGAATATCATAAAAGGTAATATAATATATTATTGCGCGTAAATAGACATGGTGTAGGTACCTTCTACCTACCACGACTCTTGTAGAAAGTGAGTTTAGAAGGTACACAGAATCCATTAACAAGCTATTTTGTGCGAAGTGAGTTCACAAAAATTACTTATAAGACGAAATCGAGTTTCCGTTGTGCAATTAAGTTGAAATTTCATGCCTGACTATTTCCGATATCAATAAAATATTATGGTGACCTTGGATGAAGTATATATTGACAGTGAGCTGATCTGATAATAGGAGCCTAAGTCACCAATACATTGCCACCAGTACATTGGCGTCTGGGGTAATTTTGATCAGCTTGCCGTATTATATGCGTTGTATAAAAGCTTACCCGAAAAATACATTTATCCCGTACGATTACTTTTCAATAAGTTGTACCTACATACTATTTCTGTACATAGTGTGTGGATTTCAAATACTCTCAAGTAAACAATCGAAATTGAAGTTTGTGTCGAAAATTCGTCCACAACTTGACCTTTCAAAGAAAACGACAAAATAATCTTGTGGAAACAGTTACGGTTAATTTAATTAATGTTCTGCCAAAACCAAATTTGAACAAAATGCTGGGCCTTGATTAATTCGTTGAGTAAAATTTGCCAGACTTGAGTTAAGCTTACGGCACAGCGGGTCTAGTAAATTAGGCCTTAGATCTCAGTAGACTGTAAGACTTAGAACCTCTATCGCTGGCTGATTGAATGTATCGCTCTATCGAAGTCTTGATTGACTATCAAAATGTAAATAGGCTGTTACTGCGAGTGATTGGCACTATAGAGCTGTGGTTTGTTTTATTATAATTCAGGATATAATTTGCCACAACAACCTTGGTAAGCATTTATATTATATAATTGACTGAAAATTTAAAAAATATACATTTTTGCGTTCAAAAAAGATTATATATTTGCGTTACATTGAACATAATACGGAAATCCTGTTTACTGTATTGTTTGTAAAAAAAAAAAGAAAAAATAAATGTAGCGTTGATGTAGACTCAAAAAAAGAAACATGAATTGTAAGCGTCCCGGGATTAGGTACAAGGTATTTCGATTACAATCCTGCTTTTTGATGTTTTGTTTAATGAAACATTTCCAGACATGACTTTAGGGTAAGGTTGACGGTCCACTAACTTCGTAATTATTGTAACGATGCCTTGATTCTCTCAAGTCAAAATAGGAGCTTCGAATAAATTAAGAGTTGGGGTTAATGAAAAGTATCGAATAAATAAGGAAGTAATGAACATTCTTGAGATTATTTGGAAAGTAAGATTCGTTATTTGAAGTAGTGGGTTCCCAGTGAGTCACACCAGATCCGGTCGCAGTGTGACTCGTTGGGACTTTTTTCCCATCGGGTTACACTGTTACGCAAGTGTAACACGTTGGGAACTCTTCGTTGGGAACTCTTCTATAAAAAAAGTCGCAACGATTAACAGTGTGGCTCAATGAGATTAAACAACAAGATCGCCCACCTCGACATGGATAGGTTTGGTTAGTAGGTTAAGCTCCGCTCCAGCCTTGACGTTCTTGGTTAGATATTTTTTATAACTACCTAGTAATCGTTACATAAATAATGTATATAATTTAGGTACTTTTTAAGTCACACTGTTACTCGTTGCAACTTTTTTTTAATCAAGATTTCCCCACGTGCTACACTTGTGTAACAGTGTAACTCGATGGGAAAAACTCCCAATGAGTCACACTGTGACCGGATCTGGTGTGACTCATTGGGAACCCACCTTTGAAGCTAATTGTACATGATGTTGTATGAATTAAATTACATAATATCTATCGCTATTCGGTGAACCGTGGTCTTTGATAACTGGTACCTATCCTACTAATGTTATAAATGTGAAATAATTATATTAAGTACTTACTATTATAAACATGTATAAATATGGTTGAAGACTTGGTGAGGCAAAATAATTACGTAGGATAGTATAGGACTGATAGACTGAATATATACCTTCATTTCCCTACAACTCCGAAGCAAAACGAGAAAAACATTCTTAAGATTTTTGTTTTATTTTGTATTCTTGTTTTATTTATAGTTTCTGATACTCGTAGATACTATTATTATGTAGAGTAGTTACTAAGCTTTAGAGACCATAAACTCGAGATCAGTTTGATGAGAGTTTCAAGTTTTAGTCCCTAGCTAATGACCCGTACCTCATTCGATTTGCGAACGACCGGAAGCCTCTTAATTGAGTTATTAAATATTATATTCACTGCCTTTTGAAGTTGCCACGATAAGGCACACACGCGCTCTTAAGCGGTACCCTGCACTTTAATACCGTCTAACGCCGATTACTTTTTCTAGTTGTATAATACTATGCATTACACAAATTGTCGTGGTATAATACATGATTGGCTTTGAAAAATATGATGTGGAACTGTTATCTTTGAATTATTCATAATATATTATGATTAGGAAATGTACCCATTATCATGAGGTAAATAAAAGTTACTTCGATCAGAAATATAAGTGCATCACGTAATTTATTTCTTTTATTTATTACTGTTGAATGCATTTTCTGATTTTCATTTTAGACGCTTGTTGGTATGCCCTTACGAGTATGCTTTTCTGATACTGAAGAGTAACACGTACATTTATATAAATAAAAACCTAAATAATTGTACAACTCATTATAAACCCCGAAATAGAAGTTAATGACGCAGAAATTAATGGGAGTGAACAAACCGTAGCATTAGCTACGTCGCGTTACGGATGGTTGCGTAGACATGAGCTACGGTAGACGTAGAGCGTCTGGCTACGCGCCTCGCAATCTCGTAGCATGCTACGATTTATGTGGATGTTTAAAATATAAACTATAAATTATGTGTATACACGTTTTCTTATTTGTGTATATAATGTATACAAAAATAAAAAAACAGGTATGTTACGTCATAATGCCCCTATGAATCTGCCGAGCAAGACATCGCTGTTACCTACCGCGCAGATATTGCGAAACCAAGTTGCAAGTAATGAGGGCGCCGCATCAGCACACTTCGCGGAAACATTGCTTCACCAGAATTACTTGTTTGTTCCCTTTTTTAATTCCAATAATTTGTCATTGTTAACCTAACATCGGTTGCATTCACACTTCAACTTAGAATAGGAATTTATATTGTAACTTTTACTTTTTAATTAAATTAGTTTAAAACTATTTTGGTTTTTTTTGGATCCTTCGGCTGTGGCCTACGTAATTGGCGCAGTCGGTAGGATCGGGTAGGTTAGCTAGGAGTGATCTATTAGTGAAATCTTCTTGCTGTGCGCGTTGCGTCAAGTGCTGCGTGCCCATACCGCCCGTATCCTGAAAGAACCTAGGCCCGCGGCTGGAGGACAAATCCGAACATTGATTCCAAAGGAACCAGGATGAAATATATGTAAGTGCTTGAATTGCTCCTGTACTTGCTCTCCTTTTAATTTTAATCCTTGTAGTGTTTAAATAATTCAAAATTTTCCATCCAAGGAAATTATCCCCAAGTCCTGCATCGAGTAGGCAATCTCGTAATAAAATAGCTGATAGTCGTAGATATTTAGATACTATTGTAGAAGTTAAAGATACGATGGCAGACCTTGATACCATTTTTAAGGCCTTACGTGTGGTGCCTGAATTTGATGGTAACCCAAATGTATTAACCCGATTTATACGTTTATGTGATCAATTGTGTGCTACTTATTTGAGCGCGGAACCGGGTAGTGAGCTTTCCAATCTCGGCTTATTAAACGGGATTCTTAATAAAATCACCGGGCCCGCCGCCCGCACTATAAATTCAAATGGTGTTCCTGAAAGTTGGGATGGCATTAGATCCGCACTTATAAATAATTTCTCTGACCAGAGGGATGAAACCGCCCTCTACAATGACCTCGCTCTTGCTACTCAGGGCAATAATTCACCTCAAGAATTTTATGATCGTGTTCAAACACTCTTCAGCACTATCATGACTTATGTAAGTCTGCACGAGGAGATTCCCACCACCATCGAGGCGAAACGCACCCTCTATAAAAAGCTGACTATGCAAGCGTTCGTGCGCGGGTTAAAAGAGCCCTTAGGCTCTCGCATACGATGCATGCGTCCTGATAGTGTCGAAAAGGCATTAGAATTTGTACAAGAGGAACTAAATGTCATGTACTTGCAGCAGCGAAATGATTCTGTTGGTGATCGTAAAATAAATCCTGTGAATGCTGCACCAAAACCAATGCAGTTGCAACCATTCGCTATGCCAGTACAAAAATCTTTCGTTCCTTCTGGTCCCGTGTATAACATGCCATTTAATGTGCCTTTTCAACGACCAATGCCTCACTTCCAATCTCAGCAACCCTGGAAGCCTAACTTCCCTATGAACCGACCTCCTCAAGGTCCATCTCGCACTCAACAAATGTTCCGTGCATTGCCACCAAATTATAACTCGCATAATAATTCTTTTAGAATGCCACCACGGCCTCAACCCCAATATACAGGCCCTAAGCCTATGAGCGGCGTAAGTCACTTTGTGACTAGACCCTTACCATCCACTGGTCTGTCAGGACACGACTGGACGAAGTCGGGTAACCCGCCGCCCAGTAATTACTTCAAGACCCGCGAAGCTAACCTCAATGAGTGCTCTGGCTACGAGGGGTACTATTATCAGGACTATGAGCCCTATCCATGTTATATTGACTATGACTATAACTATGACTGTCCGACCGGTTATGAATTCGACGAGTCTCAATTTCACCAAGACTATAACGTGACTGAAGCGACTGACGCGGACAATAATTTGACTGACCCTCAGCCCTCTACCAGTGGCTGCGATCCTCAGGATTTTCAGAAGGGTTCGATATCACGAAAGTCAAAATAGAGGTCAACCTCCAAACACAAAGGCAATTGCCTTATATTCAGATTTCTGATCCTCCCCTAAAACTACTTATTGATACTGGGGCTAATCAGTCTTTTATTAACCCCGAGGCAGTTGAAAATTATTTTCCACAGATTCCTCTGAATTTCGATCCTTTTGAGGTAACCAATGTGCATGCAACTACTCGTAATAATTACTCTGTATCAATGCCATGTTTTTCGGAATTTCAGGACTCTGATTCTATAAAACTATTTGTGTACCGTTTCCACAACTACTTTGACGGACTTATCGGACTTGACTTGTTAGAAAAATGGGAAGCTAAAATCGACCTTAAGAACAAAATGCTTATTACTCGTAACGCGACCAATCCCATTCAAATGTATAATTCGCAAAACGTGAATTTATACGAAGACGTTATCGCGGCCAATTCTTCGAAATTAGTGAGAATTCCGATTAATGTTCATGACGGAGAGGCTTTTATACCCGAGCAAATTATTTCTAACTGTGTTATACGAGACTGTCTTACGGTAGTAACGGACAACCGAGGCATTCTAGAAATCACTAATCCGTCCCCGCATGACTTAATATTCTCAATGGACCGGCCCGTATCAGCCGAAGTTCATTCGAACGAGTTCACGTGCACCGAACAACCGCCCACGCGAGTCGATGACGTTTTATCGCGACTACGTACGGACCACTTAAACGCTGAGGAACGCGCGAATTTACAAGCTTTGTGTGCTAAGTACGCGGACGTTTTTTATATTGACGGAGAGCCATTGACGTTTACGAATAAAATAAAACATCGGATTCGAACTACCGATGAGGAACCGGTGTACACGAAAAGTTATCGGTACCCGTATGTTCACAGAGATGAAGTTAAGCAACAGATAGGTAAAATGCTTGAACAGGGAATTATTCGGCCCTCCGAATCAGCTTGGAGTTCCCCAATATGGATCGTGCCTAAGAAAGCCGATGCATCTGGTAAAGTAAAGTGGCGTATCGTGATAGACTTTCGGAAAGTGAACGAAAAGACGATTGACGACAAATATCCCATCCCTAACATCTCTGACGTATTAGACAAGCTAGGTAATAGTCAATACTTTACAACCCTTGACCTAGCTAGTGGGTTTTACCAAGTTGAAATGAGCTCTGAGGACATTCCTAAAACTGCATTCAATGTAGAGCATGGGCACTATGAATTTCTGCGTATGCCCATGGGATTGAAAAATTCTCCATCCACATTCCAACGAGTGATGGATAATGTTCTCAAGGACCTCCAGAATACTGTCTGTCTCGTCTATTTAGACGACATTATCGTCTATAGTACGTCGCTCCAGGAGCACATGATAAACCTCCAGAAAGTGTTCCAGAAACTCCGGGAATCTAATTTTAAAATTCAGATGGATAAGTCGGAATTTTTAAAGTTAGAAACGGCGTACTTAGGTCATGTTATTAGCAGAGAGGGTATTAAACCTAACCCTGATAAAATCCATGCTATTCAAAACTACCCCATACCTAAGACCCCTAAAGAAATTAAGCAATTTCTAGGCTTAGTTGGGTATTATAGAAAATTCATACCCGACTTCGCTAAAATCACGAAACCTCTCACTCATTGTCTGAAGAAGGGTAGTAAAATAACCATGTCTCCTCAGTACGTTGCTAGTTTTGAAAAATGCAAAACACTTCTAACCAACGATCCCATCTTACAGTATCCTGACTTTAGTAAGGAATTTATTTTGACCACAGACGCATCGAACGTGGCCATTGGTGCCATTTTATCCCAAGGACCCGTAGGATCAGACAAGCCTGTGTGCTATGCATCCCGAACTCTAAATGATAGCGAAGTCAACTATAGCACAATAGAAAAAGAACTATTGGCAATAGTTTGGGCTACCAAGTACTTCCGACCATACTTGTTTGGTCGAAAATTCAAGATCCTTACGGATCATAAACCCCTTCAGTGGATTATGAACCTTAAGGAACCAAACTCCCGATTAACAAGGTGGAGGCTTAAACTTAGTGAATATGACTTCACAGTCATATACAAAAAGGGTAAAGCCAACACAAATGCCGACGCACTTTCTAGAGTCGAGATTCACAACGAGGAGATAAGTTCTGTAGCTGTAAACGCTTCAGAAAAACCAGCTAGCTCTGTCAATGGTTCGACTACAGTAACAGCACATACTAGCCTAGAAAATCCAATCCTCGAGGTACCTTTAACTGACGATCCTTTGAACAAATTTCACAGACAACTCATCTTGACGGTAGTAGGCGACATAAAACGAAGACCGACGGCAACCAAGCCATTTGACACACATACCAGGACTTCTGTACAGATTTCCGAGAACAACTTAGCGAATGACGTAGTGAGTGCTATAAAGGAATTTGTCAATCCTAAAGTCAAAACCGCTCTCTTTATAAATCCACCATTACGAATGTACGATATAATTCCCATCATTCAAGAGAAGTTTCGTAGCTCAGCAATGAATCTGGTGCTAGCCAAAAAAGAGGTCGAAAATGTAAAAGAGTACCTCAGGCAGCAAGAAATAATTCGAAATTACCACGATGGTAAAACCAACCACCGCGGAATTAACGAATGTTTCTTATCCCTCTCGAACAGATATTTTTGGCCCAAAATGAGGGACCACATAACGAAATTTATTAATGACTGTACATTATGTGGCCAAGCTAAATATGATAGAAGCCCGATTAAACAGAAATTTAATATAGTACCACCAGCAACGAAACCTTTTGAGATAGTTCACCTAGATCTGTTCACAGCTCAATCTGAGAAGTACTTAACTATTATAGATGTGTTTTCCAAATACGCCCAAGCGTACCATCTTCGAGATGGCACTGCTGTCAGCATAATCCAAAGCCTTCTCCACTACTGCACTCACCATGGCCTTCCTTTGACAATAGTGACGGACAATGGGACAGAGTTCACAAATCAGTTATTCTCCGAGTTTACTCAATTACATAAAATCAACCATCACAGGACATTGCCCCATGCACCTAATGACAACGGCAATATCGAACGATTCCATTCTACTATCTTAGAGCATCTTCGCATTCTTAAATTACAACAGAAAGATGAACCCGTGGTAAATCTTATGCCTTACGCTATCCTTGCATATAATAGCTCCGTTCACAGCTTCACAAAATGCCGACCTTACGACATAGTTAATGGACACTTTGACCCTAGAGACCCAGTCGACGTAGATTTGACTAAGCATCTATTACAGCAATATACCCAGACTCACCGCGAACAGATGAAAACTGTATACGAGATAATTAACGAGACCGCATTGACTGACCGCTCTCATCTTATTGAAAACCGTAATAAAACTCGTGAGCCCGAAGTAGAATATGAACCGAATCAGCAGGTTTTCATTACCAACCCCTTCGCTACTCGACAAAAGCTTGCTCCGCGTTATACTCAAGACACCGTTTTAGCCGACTTACCAATTCATATTTACACCTCCAAAAAACGAGGTCCCGTAGCTAAAGCCCGCCTTAAGAGGGTTCCTAAATCTGCAAAATTGTTGCAGATTCCTTCTGACTCTAACCGTGATGACAAGGCTGGAAGCTCAAGAGATAAAACTTGAAAGCTTGGACGAAGGACCTGGACTTTTACCGTTTAAATTGGGACCGACTACACTGACAACTCATTACCATACATTTTTACAGTACATTGAACTTGACAATATTGAGAATCAAATTAACAACGTACAAACTCAGCTATATGACTTTAAGAATAGACTTGAAAATGACACATTCGCATTATATGAACTTCAGATTGACTATATATCTAGTAAACTACAAAAAATTCTAAATCATTTGCACAGTTTAGAACCTAATCGTAGTAAGAGAGGTCTAGTAGACGGGTTAGGTTCTATCGTTAAAAGTATTACCGGTAATTTGGATTATTCAGATGCAATTAAATTTAACAATGCCATTACAATTTTGGAAAGTAACCAACATAAAGTAACAGATGAATTTAATAACCACATTAGCCTCAGTAAAGATTGGATGGCCCACCATAGTAAAATCATGTCGCAAATAGTTCAAAATCAGGAACGAATAAATGTAACTCTAGGACTTCTTTTAGACCACGAGGCGCATAAGGAGACGAGTTTAATCAAATATGCTAGATTCGCTCAACTATTAATTATTATCTCTGAAAATACAGATGATATTATGGCAGAACTTAGGAGAATAGAAAATATTTTAAGTTTCGTGCGTGCATCGAGCACACACCACTCTATAGTAGGCATAGATATATTAGCTAGAATGATAGATAAATTAGAATTAATATACCCTAAGGGGCATATATTAAGTTTAGATTTGAGGGAATACTATGATATAATTAAACCGGGTTACTATTTCTCAGGTAAACGTATTGTTTTAACCCTGAAGTTTCCCATAGTATCTCCCATAGAATACGATTTATTTAGATTAGCTATCCTTCCTAATAAGTATAACCAATCCATTTTACCCCCATATCCTCTCATAGCAAGTAACAGGCAGGCGTTCATGTACATAGAGACAGAATGTCCGAAGTACGGTAACAGGTTCCTTTGTGAAGAAACCCTGAGTCATCAAGTACGGGCACAAGCGGACTGCATCCAAAATCTCATCGTCAATCAATCTCTTGACGCAACCTGCGAGATGACGACAATCAAGCTAACCAAAGAGGCCGTGGACCAACTGGACGAGAGACATTATGCTATCTCTTTCCCTCGCCCGACGAAGATACACACTGTCTGCGGACACGAAAGCTACGACACCGTACGAGGAAGTTTCCTCATCACCATTCCAGTCAGCTGCACATTGAACACAGAAGAACTCACCATCAGAAATAGTTACGACCGGATCAAAGGACAACCACTGAACATCATGAAAATCTCCATGAAGTTCGAAATACCAACTTCATCACCATTACCACAGATTAAACTGAATTCAATAAACCTGCGAGATCTACATGAATACCAAGACAACGTGATGCTGCAGCCAACAATACAACTGGACCCTATTTCATCTGATGTCGTATATCACACCACGATACCAATCTACGGTATATTACTCATCGCAGCGCTACTGGGAGCCGCCCTGGTTCTCCGCCGCTACTACGCCTATCGTACAAGAAACCTGAAAAACGAAGCTGAAGAACATCAGTACGAGGATGCTGAAAAGCCTACAACCCCATCGAGAGCACCGGCAACATTTTCACTCAAAGTTTTAAAATAGTTGCCGTTCTGAGGGTGGAGGTGTTACGTCATAATGCCCCTATGAATCTGCCGAGCAAGACATCGCTGTTACCTACCGCGCAGATATTGCGAAACCAAGTTGCAAGTAATGAGGGCGCCGCATCAGCACACTTCGCGGAAACATTGCTTCACCAGAATTACTTGTTTGTTCCCTTTTTTAATTCCAATAATTTGTCATTGTTAACCTAACATCGGTTGCATTCACACTTCAACTTAGAATAGGAATTTATATTGTAACTTTTACTTTTTAATTAAATTAGTTTAAAACTATTTTGGTTTTTTTTGGATCCTTCGGCTGTGGCCTACGTAATTGGTATGATACATCATGACACCATTCCTTTAATGATCTTAAATCTTGTTTATTTATAATATAAATGGATAAAATGAGTAAAACTCAATCTGATAAACATTGTACTGTTTGGAAACTTGTTATTTTTTTGTAAATTTAATTAATCAGTTGGAAATTTGGTAACATGATTGTTTTATATTGAAATACCCACTGAAGCTTCTAGAAGGTTCAAACTCGGGACTGAAACAGTCAAACTAGCTTTAAGATTATTACTTTGTAAAATGTATTATACTCGTAGTCGTTGAAGTTATAATTAAGTATATTTTTTATCAGAGATCGCACGAAGACTGTAATAAAGAGATATGACTAAAAATGTAGAAAAAATTGTAGAAGCAGCTTTGAAACTTAATATTAACTGAATATTTTTTGAATTGCGTATGACGTCGTCTTTATCATAAGTTAAAATACGTTTTAGTCATCAACAATTTTATCTCGAATAAGCTTTTTTAGATCCACTTTAAATTATTTATGAGAATATTTTAGTTGCATGAAGTATTTTGATATTTCATGCGTGAACTAACAACAACGAACGCTAACGACGCGGGATAGCAAGGGAATGGATTGTAATGAAAATTTGTTCGAAAATAACATAACCTAATACACTGATCATCATTATCCATTGCAGCTAGTATATAGGCAAATGTGAATGTGTGTGCATGCATAATCACGAAAAATGAAAATGTACGCAATGTGATTTCCGTCCGCATAACCACGTTGTATTCGAGTGTTACGTGAATTGGTTGATTTTCTTTTTTTGAGCAAATGTTTCAACTATCGTGTACCGGGTGCCGCAGTCTGTAAAGCTCAGTGTACAAATTCCAAATTATTCAGATCATTTTCCAAAACGGTTTGTTAATCGTAACACATAGCTAAATTACATATGAACATTATATTCGTTTTAGTTTTTAGTCTTTATTTAGTTTTTGTATTAATATTTTGTTGTTTGTTGAATAAATTCATTTTTTGTCATGGAAAATTTGTATGGATAGTTTGACAGCCAGCGTCACCTCAAAACATCGTTATCAAAATCTAGGGTAGTAGTAGTACCCAACTTATATGGTTTACCGATGTACCTGCGCAGAAGATGAATTTTCAAAGCGCGGGAAATGCTATTGACTGCTATTGGTCGGCAGCCGCCCCGCCATCTTAGCGATCGCCGCGTGGCATGAGTGAGATGGAACTAACAGCTGCAGTGTATTATGAACCTTATAATAGTGATCTTAGGTTGATTGTAAGTTTTAAGCATTCTTTCGTTAATCTTCGGACCATACTTTCTTTTCTGCGCGACCGAAGATTCACGACGCGCCATATAAGTTGGGTACTACTGTACGAACTTCGACTGACCTGCCACTCATGACGTTGTAAAGTATAGGGTTGACAGTAGCGGAGACGTAGTACAAGGCTCCGGCCACGTTGAACAGGTGCTCGTTGATGACGTGGAACTGCGGGAGCCGGTAGCCGTAGATGAAGAACAGGCGCTGGACGTGGAACGGCACCCAGCAGACGAAGAAGGCAATCACCACCGCCGCTGCAGAAAAAATAACAGTAAAAAACAACTATGAAATACGCTTTAGAGTTCAAAAACTTTACTGGACTCGTCAAAACAAAACATTAGCCTAAATTCGCGGGGGGTTACTAAACCACTGAACAGTTCCATTATCTATCTAAATCAGTTCCAAGTTCCCAAAGTATTGTCATCCTAATTACATACGAGTACATTATATAAAATACGCATCACGTTGTTTGTCCGCGATGGACTCCTAAACTACTCAACCGATTTTAATCGAATTTGCACACCGTGTGCAGTTTGATATTACTTGAAAAATAGGATAGTAAGCTATCCTTGAGATGTTAGCATCTAATTTATAGTCGCAATAACAAAAACCTTTGGCACAGCAACGTGTGGCCGAGTCTGCTAGTAATTATATAAAGTTTCATTTCGATACGACAATTACAAGTAGTTTAAAACTAGATATCGCTTCTTGTGGGGTAGGTCTGTATTATGCAGAATGTTTTTTTTACCCAATTTGTATGAATCGTGCCGTCATAGCGCTCATTGCTTTGGATTGCGAGTAATTTTTGAATGAATGCGTACAAACAGAATTAACTTCGGTCATTATGTAAACAATATTAGGTTTCAAATCCGTAAAAATATATAAATACCAGACGGATTTCATGACACCTCTTAAATTATATTTCCTTCAGAAGATATCCATTACAGACGTTCAGTTCAGTAGACATTTTTACCTCCAGTTTCAGGTTTAGGCGCAGCCGTTAACGTCGGGACATGAATTTAGTATTTTATGTTTTCGAAGCGTAATTTCCATAAAGGGACGAGAAGCAGAGTATTTCATAAGATTGGCTTGTTTTAAAATATTATTTATATAATATTCCGAAACATGCCTAATTACAAAAAAGGTAGGTTTCGTATTGGATAAACGTAATCCGTTTATACCTAGTTATATTTGTAGTTTTCGTGGAACTCGTGAGAGTACATCGGATTAAGTTTTTGTCAAAAGTGTTAGTTTTAGTTTTCCGAATTTCTATAACGTTTTGACTTGCCATGAACCCATGCCTAAGATTATATGATGGGGTTGGGTAAATACCTATCGAAGTTACAATTCGTAATACATACAATGTGCTTCCATTTATTCACAATGTAGTTAATGGAAAGGAGCTTAAAAAACCGCTCCACGTAACTCGCCCGGCGCATATTGACATAGCTTAAACAAACACATGCTCTCGAACAACAAAAAATATAAGCTTAAATTTAGGTATAATAAAGTTTGCTTCACAGACGATGCTACGCAATTATCTCCTGTCCAAATTAATCTGCGAGCTAATACCCGCCGAACCGTTTTCGAGCACATAAAGTTTAGTTTACGAGTGTGGGTGGCAGGCCCGGGGGTGACGGGCGCACGCTCATTCGATGCGTGAATGTGAACTCGTTCGATTACAACTTGCAACTGCATAATAGCTTTCGTCGGTTAGTTAATTTGTCATGATAATGACCAAAAACACGCGTATAAAGAGTGTAAAAAAAAACAAAATCATTTTAGTGAAATCAACTTTACACTGGGCTATAAGTTAAACTATTGAATTTTGATATTTTTGTCGTTTATTTTGTAGTTTGAGCGATTTTCATGACTTTAATTTAAATCTCGCAAAATGGTCTTAGGCAATAAACAATGTGAATTGGTTACTGTTTCTGTGTTTTGCTATAATTTAGATGAAATCCATTATTAAATACATTGTTATTTGTAAGCGAGCGGAATGGCGATCGTCGCGTAAAACAATCGAGTAGGATATTAACTAGCTAAAAACGGGTCTAATTCGAGCACAAACAAATATCAAAATATATAATTTTGACATACCTCGACGTTTCGGCCGTGTTTGTTTAAGTAAGTTATTTAATTTAAGAAAGTTAATGTTGTTTGTGTAAGTTTAAGAACTTCAATCGAGTAGGACTTCAGATAATAATTATTGTTCCGCACAATAAACCACACTTTGCCAGAACAATCGGTAACTTTCCAAAACACCATGTTTTCAGTCCAGTTTTGCGGCGCCCCAGCCACAAAGGTCGGCGTAAGTAGGTAAAATTTTCAGATACCGTTAGGGGGCGTCCATAAATTACGTGAGGTGTTTTTTTTAATTTTCTGCCACTCCCTCCCCCGCTGGTGAGATGTCGTGAGATTTTATTCAACCCCCTCCCCCATCCCCCTATCTCACGTGAGATTTTTCAAAATATGAGTTTCTTACGTAAACGCGTTGGATTGTTATTGTAAAAAGAAAAAAACAAATTTGCTTCGTGCTTTTATTTACGACTAGTTAAGACTAGTAATCAATATTGCTGAGAGCATGTACAATCTGGATTAAATGGACCAAAATAGTATTTTTTTTTTTTGTTTCAATCAGAAAAAAAATTGCGTGATATTTGCCGAGACCCCCCCTCTCTCCAACGTAAGATTAGATGAGATTTGACTCGACCCCCTCCCCCCCTTAAACACCTCACGTAATTTATGGACGCCCCCTTATATGAAAGGAAGGCTGAAACAACTGAGCTTAATTAAAAATTGTGAATGCCTCCGATTATGAATTCTGCGAATTACTTTTTTTTAACAGCCTAATAACGGATTATTTGTTTTCATGCCAGCTCGTCAGGAGTTTTTAATTAACGACGTTGGAATTTCGGTCGACTACAACCTAGTATAAATATGAAAGTGTGATTGTTAGGTTATTCTTATTATACGCAGCTACGGAGCGACGGATTGACATGATTTTTGCATAAATATTATAGTTAAAGGTGTGAGTGGCAGGTTACTTTTTATCCCGGTAAAGTGTACAGTATAATAGCCAACGCAAGTGAAATTGTGGCACAACTAAATTTCACATGTAAAAGAAAGAAAAAAGGTTCATTTATATACACTATTTTTTACGTTGCGTATCCGGCTTTTAATTTTAAATACAGTTATTTCAACAGCTAAATTTATATTTTTAAGGGACGGAGACCCAAAAGGCATTTTCATACAAAAAAAAATATATCTAAATATACAGTCCATTCTGAAATCGGCAAAAACAATCTTGCTTGAATTATTATACTTGTCGAAGCAATTTCTGTTTTGTATACTTTGTGAATAGAATTAGTTTAAGGTATACTTTATTGTTGTTTCTAACAAACAAAAGGTACAATTTCTTGATTGATTATTCTTAACTACTTATAGAAAATACTTGTACTCGTACGTTGGACGAACAAATAAAGTGCTATAAAAATAATCTAGTAGTAAGCAACTACTTACAACTAACTTAAACTAACTAACTTAAACTAAACTAACTTAACTAACTGAAATCTAGTAGTAAGTAACTATAATTTAGTCTAACAAAACTAAGTATACACAACTAGTAATGCCGTATAACCATGCATTTAGATTACCTAGGCATTTCTTTCTATCCTACAGAGCACGTGGGGTCTAAATTACGGGTAGACAGCTTCGAAACCCTAATGGTCCTAACTCTTGAACCTGTCCGTGCAATCTGCATCACGTACCAGTTTTATACGTTGTAATTAAAGTCACTTTTACTAGACCTGTCTCTGTTGTTTACCAGGTTTTAGGTAATTTATGATTCTACAGTAACGTATATATTATGGCATAAAATCTAGTCCAATCAGACTTTCAACAATGATTTTCGTAGTTGTTACTGTTTGCTAGATGAGGTACCTATGGTGTCAGGGTTTATCAAGGTTTATCAATAACATGACCTGCTATTGCTATAAATCGATAATAACTAGGAGAACTCAGATGTTTTGCTACTAAATGGTCGCCTGTAAGTCCAGAAATCCCCTGCGCAGGGGATACTACCAGGGGCTATCTGGAACAAGCCATCTAAATGAGAGGGACCCGAGAAGTTGTTTATTTTTGGGGATCAATTCAATACAAAAGCAAAAACAGTGTGAACACCGATGTATATATACGGGCTGATAAATTCCATACATATGTTAGTTTCTGCAACTATAACTGCTGCAATAACTCAATTTCGTTGCACTTCAGGCAGAGTACATTTTGTAGCGATATTTTCTACGAGACGGTCTTTAACCTTTTCCGTTCATCGACTTTCGAATTCCGAACGATATTTCATCGATCTAACTACGCGTGACATTGGTCGCGGTGTTTTTGTATATCCAAAGCTGAAGATAATTTCCTACCAAAAATGTATAAGATCGCCTTTTTTATCATTATAACCTATATTCGTCCGGGCTAAGTACGTCGAGTCTCGTCTCACTTTCACTGTGGTGTTTTTGAATGGTGGTTACACATCTCCGAAATAATTATCGGGATCATAATTACGTAACATATGTTTGTACAAGAAACACATAGGTGGCCCGGCCCGCACAGGGCTAGAATTGCTTAGTGTTGCGAAACAAAAATCCCGACAGACACTACTTTCAAAATATATAACTTTTTTTAAATTATGTCAACAATATAATGTATGTCGGTCAGTAGCTTATTTGAAGTGCCCTGGACCTATATTTTTTAACATCTCACATGTACCTACAGACGGAATGTCCTTGATTGATTACTTTGTTAACGAGAATTAGCTGTATGACTTGTAAAAGTGCGATTTAGTTGCCTATTTACAATAAATGCTTTGACTCTTTGACTCTATATATAAATGTTATTATGATGGCTTGCTGAAAAAAAGTTACTGCACTTTATATCAACAAACCTTATTTAAATATCTATTTAAATTCCAACTCTTGAGACACATCTGTCGCATGATACGTATATTACTAGTAAAACTACATCAAAGGCACGTACTATAATGTATGTAGAATATCTTTGGGAGGTTCAGCTGTTGCTAAGTTATCCAAGTAATAGATGCCGATGTGGTATTAGGTATATTTTCGTTACACAGTTACATATTACATAATATTATTAGATACCGAATGGGTTCTGATAACTCATCAATGGGCAATTGACTTTGTTGTGAAGGTCATTAAATAACATCTTCGCCAAGTCGAACCAGCAGTCGTACCATTTGTTACTCGAAGCCATTTTCAATCCCTTGTATTATTCTTATGGTGTATTCGATAACTTTTCAAAAATCTAAGAACCTCTTTTACACCCATTTGGTCAGTTTCTCTACTATACTTTCCGGCAGTGCACGATATGGGATGTATCCCGTTGTAATACCTACTTATTAATAATTACATGTATCAATGTAATATTTTAATTAATAGCTACTTTTTCAGCATGTTTTCCTGAACGACAATTATAATACTTAATTGTTTAAGTAGTGTAAATTTTTTAAACAAGGGAGCGATTGCCGAATAAATCTGAGTCATTAACAGACATGCCTATTGCCTACCTATTTCGTTTTCATGTGAAACTGGTTCTAATACGTTATAGTAGGGGAGCCCACGATGCTAAATAGGGATTTACTCGAGCGTCGTAGAGACCTATTGGGATGCAAAGCTTAGATGATAAGAAGAAAAAAATGTTATATGATATATACCTTTACATCGGTGGGGGAAGCGGCTATAGATTTTTAAATATGTAAAAAAAAACTGTTGCATGGGCATCCTCGAGCGCGTCAGATATTGATAGCATCAATGCCCTACGTATTTTTAATAATGTACGTATGTTAATCTGATCGTTTGCATGATGCGGGTGGTTGTATTAAGGATTGAAAATGAAAAAAAAAAATTTTTATCGAGCGCGTCAGATTTTCTTAGGGAGTGTTAAGTGCACCAAAAAAAAGCTCTTATTCACTAATCTGACGATTTCGATGGGACGCAAACTCGCGGCCATTTTCATAATGTGCAAAAAAAATTCGCCATTTTGAAATACTCAAGCGCGTCAGATTAAGATATATATGGTTCATCTTTATGTTCTAAACATACTGTCTCATAATCTGACGATTATCTAGAGGGATTCGCCTGATCTGACAAAAAAAATTAGAAAAACGGTTCACCAAAGGCCATCCCTGCAACTTCCCGCTAATTCCATTCCTGGGCGCTTAAAATTGTACTTATGACATTTTTGAGCCCAAAATATAATTTATGTGATATTTTGAGCGCTCCCAGCTCGAAAGTCTGATAGAAGTTTCATAGAACACTATTTTTGGAATTTTCAAACCGCAATAACTTTTGAATGGATCAACCAATTTTCACGCGGTTGGCGGCATTCGACGCAGTTTTATCATCCTCATAAGTAATTTTGCAATTTTAATTGATCGAACCACAAATTTCGGAGTAATCCCGAAAAAACACTTTTTCGGGTTTCTTTCGTTCACGATATCTCTCGAACGAATCAACCGCTTTTGACCAGCTTGGTGGCGATCGACGTGGTTTTTTAAGCTCAAAGACGGATTAGTTTTTGAAGTTGATCGATAAAGCCGGTTAAAAGTTATACCAAAAAAAAACACTTTAAAAAAAAAACTGTTTTTTTTTGAGATTTTTCAAAATTTCTCAAAATCCGTCCGAATCGGTTCAAATTCACAGGAAATCAGAAACGCGGAGAAGGAAATGTAGGCATCACGCAGCTGCACGCATTTAACTTTATCGACGAATTTTTGTTATTTCGGCTTGCGGAAATCGTCAGATTATATATTTTTCATTATTCTTGAATTATTTCCTTCAAAATAAAAAAAAATTTTGCTACGCTCGAGAATGTCGAGATGACGTTTTTTTTTTACAACTTTGTTGCCCTCCCATTTTTTTACGTCTCTCTCAAATTGTCAGATTAGTGGAATATACACTTTTTAGGATGTAATTAACTCATCCTACCTTAATCTGACGCGCTCGAGAATTTCTGATGGTCAATTTTTTTTTACTAATCTGATCCTGTATCCTTCACGGGCGGCCTTATATATGGGCCTCATGTTTTGTGGAGGTACTTAACTGGGTACAAGGTATCCCCCTGTATATTAATCTGCCGCGCTTTAGTAAATCCCGAAATCCCCGCTTGGGCTCCCCTACCATTATTATTTCTACGAGCGCTATTTATAACAATATTGGCTCTATTAGTCACAAGACACGAACTCATTATAGACCTACCTGTTACCGTTCTTAACCCGACGTTGGTTATTTATTTCGCCTATACAATCAGAATAAAACTTTAGCGGTCTTACCACAAAAGATTTAAACGAGAGTTGAACAGATGTGTCTAAATATTTTCTCCACAAATCGACGTCCAACCCTCGCTTTTCCCAAATCAATAACAACTTCACAAGTTAAACAATGAGGAATGCCAGGATTGAGTACGAAAACGCGAGTGATAGACGTCGATTTTGTGGAACAAAATTTTAGAAACATCTGTTTAACTCTGGTTTAAACTTTTGTGGTAAGACTGTAGGTGTATACTTTAATGTCCAGACTATCGCAATAATACACGCTCGGTGTAGTTCGAGCGCGGTAGGCGGGCGCGGGAAAAAAACCGCGGCGAGAGTTTACCCTTAGTAGGACGTTGTCGTATGTTAAAAACAATTTGTGATGAAAGTGGAGGCTCGAATGGAATGCTTCATAGAACAAATAGATAACAAATCTGCAGGGAGTCGTGCCTGACAACTTTGGCAAGACAGTATACTCGTATATTGGATATAATATTAGTTTGGTTGGAAATAAACATAAATAACTACGACGCAATATCTTATTTTCTCTTACACTGTATTTATGTGTAGTAAAGTGTTAGGATAGTATGGCGATATTTGTAACGCGTTTATAAAAGTGAGTGAAGAATGATGAGCACATATCACAATAAAAATTAATAGAATATGATCTCGTAGCTAATATATTTATCGTATGAAAGATAAATAAAGATAACTCATTTACCTATGTAGACCGAATATATATATACTAGTATTGAAAGAATGATTGAAACTTACGGGTTAACGGATAAAAACTATATCAATGACCGCGGTCTCACCTCACCGCTTAAAAGCGAACTGTTCCAGACAAACTTGATATTGAGAGAAATATATTTGGTATTTTATCAAAAGTAAAATTACCAGAGAATTCTTCACTTGCTTGACATATTCAAATGAAACCCTACTCCAAAAGGAATTCTGGTTTACAGCTGGAAAAATAAATGTTTAGTGTCGTCTCAATAAAAACCCGGATTGCGACTAAGAGCGATATTATTATTACGTAACAGTGCAAACCAGGGGGTGGCGGTGTGCTACAGGACAGTGTGTGTATAATATAATGTGCTGTTTAATAATATAGGTACCTATTATGTGTGTTTTTGTAACGTAGTGTACCTTCAATGAAGTATAGATAGAGTACTGCCATACATTCATTTAGATCATATACCTCCAAAAGAATTCCCTGGGCGTATTCTTTGAATTTAATTATATTAATTTAACATACGTTTATCGTACCCCTGACTAATAAAAAATATAATTTAATTTGACAACATAAGTCGTATTCATTTCCTGTTTGACAATTTGTGTTGTCTTCTCGTACATATAATTGGATTAAATTTCACTTGAAATCGCGTCGACACCAAATTCCTCAACATATTATTAACACTTTGCCAGCTCATTGGACTGAATAATCTTTTTACGCTTATTACTGTTTCGTGCCCAATAACCCAGTTAGCACGATGTTTATACAATATAAAGTACTTACTCGTAAATGCTGAAACTGCTATACGTTATGAATTCATGTCTATTATGTAAAGAACATTTTTCATGAATGTGCTTTTCATTTTCAGAAGAATAACAATATCAATCTGCATATTACGCGTTTTATCCCAAGAAATTAAATATTCATATCTGTAAAAAATGAAAACTTTTTGTAAAGGAAAATGAAACCACAAGCTTCTCGATTGTTTTTTAACAATTGTTTCTTTCATATTTAATTTCTTTTGTTTGGATATCGACGGCTACCTACGTATCACAAAAGGCCCCTACATAATATGTATGTACGTTTTGTTAAAATGTAGCTAGTCAATTGTGAGATGTGACTCAGATTTCTTTATTCAATTGAGATCATTATGACTACGATGATTAATCTGAGATTGAGATGGAATTTTGCATGGCTAGGCTGTCAAGTTTCGATGACAGTACAATAGGTGATTAACTTCAGTTACGACTCGCAAACGAGCCAGCTCAACTGCCTTGGTTTTCATAAAATTTTAGTAACACGTAACAAGCAATTTAAACTTGGTATTCGTCAGAATAAGAAGCAGTAGGTACTAGGTTTAATATCAATATTTGCCGCGGCCGAAGAAAGAGATATTTTCGTTGAAAGTCTCTCAAGTCTCAACCACAACGAGCAAATAATAGTTAGTCTACGTGCTTTGAAAACTAAAAGGTTTGATGAAAGTTGAAAACAAAGTAGTCCTTTGGTATTGGCATTTTTTTCGAAGAGATTTTTCTTAGAAGGTGTCCGAATTATTTGCTTGCCCATTTCTTTAGTCTTTATAATTTGGAAGACTTCGTGATGAGGTAGATATTAAGTGTTTGATTATATATGTAAATCCTGACCTGGGCAATAGCATTGTGTTTTATTGATGGTTACTTTTAGTAGGAGTACCAACAGCCAGCTCTAGAAGTATGAAGTAATCTCCAATTTATTTTACGCATGCCATTTATTTTTGTAGTATAAGAAATGTAATATATAAGTACCTAATAAGGAGATATTCAGCCACTTTTATAGCCCACCGTACCCTCCTTTTACATGCCGTGTACATGTCTGATTCTTACAGAGAGTCAAACACGTAACAGAAACTGTCAAATACCAATACAAAGAAATACGTGTTGTTCACAGATCGCAAATATGTAGAGCTAAAGCTTAGATATTTACTTACTTCGATTTCTTTTACCTGTAGTCTGTACCATCAGCTGATGCTCACTGAACGAAACCATTTATACGCAAACGTCTAGATGTCGCCTAAGCCTAAAGGTTACTTTATGCCTATGTTCAACAAAGCTTACATGTAAATAGACGAACGTATTTTGGGATTATCCACAATACACAAATCTGTACTACAAAGGATCATGTCTAAACAGTGGAACAAATACATGTGTTCTATTTGCGCGGTATTCTTTTTCGGTGTTTACAGCGAAAAAGTTCTTATTGTTAGTGGTAATTTGGCAGATCCAGATTTTCAGATCGTATTTTATTCAAAACTGTATAATAAAAAATCTTACTTTTCGTTAAAAAAAAGTAATGTAGGTATCTGCAAAAGGCAACGTCGCCCAAGGGCTGGCCCAATATAGTGAGACACCTTCAGACGGACATCCCGCTTCTTTCTTCCCTTGCACCCTCCCCGGAATTCCTTATAGTTTCGCTAATAAGACGACTGTCACAATCGTACCATGGCACAAACGTACCCAGTCTACCCTACTGGAAAAAAATCTCTTTAAGTAGGTATATTATTATGTCGCACGTCCGACGTTTCTTAATGAAAAGTATAGGGATTGTAATCAATTTTATACCAAACTGCATAATAACTATTCATCAGCTTTTGTCTGTATGCAGTCGATGTAGTATGCAGTAGAAATTGTTTAGTATGCAGACTAGTAGAAAATATCATTAGGAAACAAACATGCCCGAGAATTATTCCGGAGGCATGTATCCACTAATCCGGACTAGGCCTCCGTGGTGGATATGGCCTAACCCTCCCCACCAAAGTGAGGGGAGGCCTTTGCAGGCCAGTAGTGGGACAGTAATAGATCAGTAACAGACACATTAAAAAGGAGGGAAAAATTGCTACACTTTTGTTAGGTCATAGAATTCTAGAATAACCCCCGGTTTCTAGAACGTCTGTTGGCTTTGACAGTAGATTAAAACTATCTTTGCCTCTATCTGACTATAACAAAAATGACAAGGATGACAATAGAATTAATCTGCAATCAAAGTTGACTGACGTTTCAGAAACTGGGGATAAATCTCGTAGTATAAAAAGCTAGTGCACCTAGTAGGCCTAGTGCATTATATGACAGAATAGCCTATAAGTTTCCAATAATTAATAATAAGTAATCCAGCGCTAAAATGAAAATTACCCCTTATTTGATTTCAGTAAAATACAACAAAATTTCATTGGCCTTTCATTGATTATATTAAGCCCTGGCCTGTCAAATTAGGCAGCTGAATTTAAGGAGAGTGAATTTGTTCCTACAGGCACCGCGAAATAAATTTAACTCGAGGACAAGTGATTCTGAGCCCTAATTTATTTATTTAATGAAGTTGCACAACCATTATATATTGCAATGCCAGTATAATAAATACAAATGTGATCATTATCATTTGTTCATCTTGCAAAATGAATATGCAAAATACTTTTTGACAGCCTAGAGTCTAGAGTATCGGATATAAGAGCAATTTAATTAACGCTCTGAGAATGGGTAATCTAATTTCCAAGCAGGCAACACCGTGGACAATGGGTTTCATTGAACATAACGCCTAACAAAGTACAAAGAAGTAACTTCCTTTTCCAATAATACTGAAACGCATTCGGCGCGCTAAGAATTGACTAGAATATTTTGTTATTGTCATTGTCTCGCGGTCCTATGAATACAAAAGAAAAGGCCTAAGGCGGAGCGAAAGGCGTTGGCATTACGATATCTATTAATGGGACCGCCTAAAGTTTGGTGCCAGTGCCTGCAGTATCATCGCTACATAACGGTCGCTAAATCCATAACAATTAACCACGCTTGCAGTTAGGACACCAAGTCAGTAGGTACCTACACCGGAGTTAACGACGAAGATGGTGCGTTTATGGTATTGTTGAGGCGATAAATCTCAATCCATAGTTCGGTTTTTGCGAGAAAAATATTGGGCTTAATTTAAAAAATTATTCACAATTACTGGGAAATTAGCTAGACAAAATTCAATCAATATTATTATGTTTCTGTAAAATATTACAGAGTCTTGGACCACCACGATTACGTTTATCTTTGCTCCACGATCTAGGTTTCATCCTAACTTATATGTAGCATTCATACTGTATCATTTTCGGTACGTTAGGACTTAGCGACCGATATCGGATAACTAATGTACAGACCGTCGCGCCTGTATTGAGAAAGCTTTCGGGAGGTTTACCAAATGTCTGTTTTTGTTTCTCTCGAACTGGCGATGACAGGGTAAGCCAATTTACTCTGTCCCTATGGACCCCGCACGATGGAATCTGTTATACTAACGGCGTGGTCCTTTTAATTGCCAAATATACGTAGGGATTACAGAAAATATGACTTTAGTGATTATCGTTGGTCAAGACGTGACCACATCAAGAAAATTAAAGTCATGTGACTACGAGCTATAGGTACGAGCTATAGGTAGGTACATTCCAACGACATCACAGCGTATTTTCTTCAGAGCTTCCTGTTTTGTCATCAAAGTTTGATGACCTCCCACGATACGCGGCACTGGACCCTCCATCATAGTAACGTTACTCCCAACAATTTGTCATAGGTCATCGTCCTGTAGGGTGAGCAGGAACCTCTATCGAGAAAGTATTCGATACGTTAACTGTCAACTTTGTTTTAGATTTGATCAGCGCCTTGCAATACCGACAAGATACGTACGCGAACGGTTACCTTGATCGATACGTTAATGATATAAACAGGTAAAATTTTCGTGCTTGCCCTATTGTAGGACTGATCAAAGCTAAAACAAATTTGATAATTAACGTTTCGAATACTTTCTCGATAGAGGTTCCTGCTCACCCTACTGGCCGCTGACTTCCTCTCTAAGACGTCTAGTTTACATAAACAGCCTTATAAAGTTTAAAACTGGCCTAACGCATATTCCGTCGTATCATAATGTGCTACATCAGCGTTAGCTAAGCTTTCAAGGGCTTACCAACGAACAAATTATTAGGTTCAGACAGAAAACACAACTTTTCTAGTGTCTCGAATCGACATGCTATGTCGTTCAGAAATACCGCAAGGCGCCCGTCTCGCCCGAATTAAATTCCACAGTAGACAAATAGCAAGTGTTTTAGGCTGGAACCAAAGTGACACCGAGAAAATGCCATATGAAACACGATTTCTGCTAACATAAGCGAGGTCTACATGGAACGGAAAAGGGTTTCCGTTTGGAATGACATATTTATGGCATACTGTCTGGGTTAGTACGTAAACGTGCTGAATATGTTCTCTCTACTCCAGCGAAATTAATCGCTTGTTACTTTCGGAATTTCCGGCATTTTACCGAGGGTCTACGTATAGCCCAGTCGAATTAGGATTTGAACTGGAAAAAATAATTATAACTAGCAACTTTCCTTCGGAGTTCGGTAGGGCAACCTAAATATTGGTTTTACGTGCTAATTGATCCGATGCGTTTGCGACTACCTATTTTTGTTTATTGACTAACTCGTTTATTTGCAATGAACGAAAAATGGTCATGACATAAGTTGTTTAAAATTCAATTTCAACTGTAATAACAAATTTCTAAAGAAAATTGCTGCTTACATTTTTCCCCAGGTTTGCCCCGTTTTGGAGCTAATACGACTGTACCTACTAGGCACTAGTGAATAAAACTTCCCTGGATGCTATATTTGTACAAAGATTCCCTCCCTATTTATGGACCGTTGGGTTTATTTATGTGCCTACCCAATAAAAAGTTGTAGATCAATTTTAACAGACATCTAAGATAAACCTATGTATTATTATAATATTACCTATATATACCTAGTCAGGTCATAAATTCTGTCACATGTTTTATATAAAATAATTGAAACAAGTTTATTCATTATGTAACCATTTATATACCAAAATGAACTTAACAAAACATAGATTCTTATGACACTAAAGTTTATTCAAAATGACCTCCGTGATTTTGAATACAGGCCTTCAATCTGCGCGGCCAGTCGTCTATCGCAGCACGAACGAGGTCCATGTCAATATCGGCGGCTGCCTTAATCAAGGATGTCTTGAGTGACTCCAAATTGGGATGAGGCTTTGAGCACGCCTTTTCCTCCAAGTGTTGCCATATCTTGTAATCTAGCGGATTCAAATCTGGACTGGAGGAGGGCCAGTCTTCGTGCCGGATGAAGTCGATTTCACGCGCCGCCAGCCAGTCTTGTGTGCTCTTCGCTCTATGAGCTGGCGCCGAATCTTGTTGGAATACCCAGTGCCTGTTATTAAACATGGTATGAGAAACAGGTTCCACAAGGTTCGTCAGGACTGTATTTTGATACACAACTGCATTCGTTTTTACACCTTTCTCACAAAAATGTACCTCTGTTAAGCCCCAATAAGACACTCCCAACCATACCATGAGCGAGGATGGAAAATGACCTCGTTGGACACGCAGAATACGGTTGCTCGCTTCTTCACTACTGTGTGCGTACACCTTATCATTTTGTTTGTTGTAGCTCTCTTCTACGGTAAAAATTTTTTCATCCGAAAAAAGAATTTCCCGATATTTTTTTCCCGCGTACCGCTTCAACAAAGCGCGGCATCTCTTCAGTCTCAGGTCCATTAGACGAGCATTCAAATGATGTCCTGTTTTTCTTCGATATGCCCGAAGCCCTAAGTCTTCATTTAACACCCTTTTCACCGTGGTTCTGCTTAATCCCATCTGAAGGGCCAACAGTTTCTGCTTACGTTTGGGATTTCTTTGAATTCGCGCCTTCACAGCTTTTATCACTGCTGGAGTCCTAACAGACCGAGGGCGACCACTTCTTGACCTGTCATCTACACTAGAGTCTTCATTGTATCGTTTGATGGTACGATAAACGAATCTCTTGGTTATATTCAAATTTTTCAGTATGTCAAAAATTTGAATTGGCGCGTAACCGCAACGATGCAACGCAATAACTGCAACACGGTCTTCTTTAAGCGTCCACTCCATATTTAAAAATGAGTAAAATTGTAAAAAGTATACATTTTTATTTTCATGAACAATTCGAAATTCGAATTCAATAAACTTTTTTGTGGCCAGCATTCTAAAAGAAAAGTTTTTACTGTGTGACAATACTTATGACCTGACTAAGTATTATATGTATACATAAATTATACATTAGCGGAAAGTTCAACAGAGGTATGAAAAGCATAACATTTTGGTTCTGTGAACTCAAACTTAACTCAAAAATTAGATCACTGTGAAGTTATAAAGTTTATATCAAATGGAATAAAGCGTATGACAGAACTGAAGTAAGCTTTAGACTTGATGGTTTAGTTTACCACAACAAGAAACGCTACCAAGAACGATAATCAATTTGCACTTATCGTCGCGTATTCAAAAGTTTGTCCAAGGTTTGTAACCATATTTTATCATTCAGATGTTTAAGCGTCCACGGTCTAACCACAAAAGATTAGACCAGAGTTAAACAGATGTTTCTAAAATGTTATTCGTCAAAATAGACTTCTATCACTCGCATTTTCTTATTCAAACCTGGATTACCTAATTATTTTATTTGTAAATATGTTATTTTGTTAGAAAAAGCCAGGATTAGACGTCGATTTGTGGAGAAAATATTTAGACTCATCTGTTCAACTCTGGTTTAAATCATTTGTGGTAAGGGTCTGTGCCAAACACCCGTGAAGGTTACGACCTAATCCTCTTCATAAAAGGTGAGGTGAGTAAGACCGTGCTCAGCAGTGGGTAAGCATAAACTGTGATGATACGATCATGATATGAAAAGGAACAGCTGTAGCTTCAACGGCGTACCAAACTAACTATTTTTTAACCAACAATAGATTCGTCATGAAGCAAAGTCGTTCTGCTGTAAAATCTACCTGCACGAGTCGCGTCAATATCTCACTGTAGCTAACGACTTTGCCACAGTTTTAATTCCTAGAGACCTCGGAGGAATCTGCCTATAAATTCAATGCCGTGCCATACAGATTGACCTCGTTAGAAGGCAATATTAATAAAAGTAATAAAAAGAAAATTGTTTTCATAATAAAATATATAGGCCTTAGAATCTTTGAGGGTTGTTTGACTTCTGGAACTAATGAGTAGTGGAAATGCTATCATATCCTATCCTACTTATACATAAAATGCGAAAGTTTGGATGCTTGTTTGTTTATTTGTTATTCAACGCCAAAATGGCTGAAACGCTGCACGTTTCGATCCAAAAATCTTCTTTTGAAGAGTGAAATGGCACGTCAAAGTGATTATGGAAATCTAGAAAACAGCAAGTGAAACCATCGGGCGCAGCTAGCACTATGTAAATTAGATTCACTCTTTTTATTATTCAATAAGGAGACTACTTTGTGATTCAGAAACAATATAGAAGCTCAATAACTTTTTACTAAGCAGAATATTATCTTCTTAGGCATTTTATTTCTATACAAAGTAGACTTTTTGTATGAGATTTTTTATTTGAATTTCAATCAGATAATTTCAACAATTTTATTAAATTTATCTCAATAAAAATATTTTAGTAATAAGACTGCCAAACGACCATCGAGGCGGGATAATTTAAATTGTTTCTACCTCCCACGCTGATTATAGAGAATATAGCGAGGCGAGGTGACCCAAGTATAATACCAAGTAGGTACTTACTTAGGTAAATTTGATGAAATTTTGTTTGAACAAATGAGAAAAACATTATCAGAGAGTGAAAGGTCTTCCCTGCTACAGTTTTGGTTGTGGGGATAAATTACACTTTTGTCGTTAGCTGTACTTAATAATTATAGCACGCGGGACGAATATGGACAAATTTTATCGTGCGGGGCGAATACAAACTTTTTAATGGAGTGGGCCGAATGTGGCATAAATAGAGATACTTTAGGTCCTGGTATAACACAAGATATTTTATCCCCGAAATAGCAAGTTGGATAATGTACCTATTACCGTCGTACAAATGTGGTAGTAAAAAAAAGACGACATTATTTTTAGACTCATGTTATGCTCAGTAACTTTGCGATCCTTCTGAACATAGCTAACCTTTACATTGTTACCCATTCTCTAGGGATTTAGGGGAATAGGAGCTTAGAGCCCTAGGGACTTACCTAACATCCTAATGATCGCCTTCCGGGATTTGGACTGGCGGGTCTCACCGTGAATGTGTCCGTTGAGCAACCCCAGCTTTGTCTTCTCGCTGACCCGGGTCGACCTGGAATAAACGCACATTTTATTAAACGGCAGAAACATTTGAGAACTGTTAGAAGACGTTCTTATTATATAGGTTATAAAGTATGTTTTTGATACTTATGTGTATTGAAGAAAAATACGTTATTTTGTTGTTTCATTTGCTTTTATCGTGAATCATATCAAACCTATATCAGGCAGGCAGCGTTCCATTATTTATTTACAATGTCGGCATTGCCGCGTTCTATGGTGATACGAAATAAATGCATTTTGGTCACATAAATGCTTCCACTAGTCTTATTTTTGGTATGAGCCTTATTTTACTTTAATAAAATTAAGTAAGTCCTACGTATTTGCCATTCTATATGGGCTACCTAGCTAGATCTACATCTACATTACCTTATCATCATGTATCCTTTGTCACAGTTACCCTGTGCCTACATATTCATACGTGGCAGGAAAGAAATATCCTAAACAAACTAAAGTGACATTCACATATCAGCCCAAGTTTATGAACCTATTGGCCCTTTGGTATTCCCACGGGCTTTAAAGTCAATTAAACCTCCAATATACTCGTAGGCCTTCAAACAATGGAAAGGCCCGTCAAAGTTCGTCAAAGGATTGCGAGCCATAAACAAACGTACATTAGGTACATATCATCCCATGAGAAATGATTCCCGCAATGTTCAGGTCGTAGCGAAATGATTCTCAGAAAATTCCTGAAAGTTCCGGTTTTGTTTTGAAGGGCATAATGAACAGGATTTGTTAATAGGTACTAAAACTCAAGCAGATAGTAATGATGATTATACTCGATATTATTCCTCTCCATGCATGGTTGTCTAGGAGAGATCGCTTTGAGCGATAAGACCGCCCATTGTGACACTAGGGGCCGTCCATTAATAACGGGGGGGGGGGGGGGGGTAGCAAAAGTCACGAAATATCACAAGGGGGAGGGGTGGCTTAGTAAGATATCACGTGTATTCATAAAATGATACCGTTGATTTCAGAGTTCGTATATTATGACGTAACTAACTGCGAGCGAGATAAATTAATGAAAGTTAAAAAAATAAATGTTCACCGACAAGCACAATCTTTTTTGGTAGTAAGTAATAGCTATTTTTCTACAAAGCCACCGGGATCCCAGTCGAGAATCTATCTTCATACGGGTTGGCTCGTTAAAGGATGTCGATGCGTCGACATGGCGACATTGACAAATTGTCGCGGCACTTTACTACGACCCCCCCCCCCCCCCCAGCCTGTAACTTTCACGCCGCGACGAAACTCTCCCACGAAGCATCTGATTCTGAACGTAGGATACAGCTTCTCACATAATAGTTTAGGGGAATGCGTAAGTAATTAAGGAAATACATAATAATTACAATCCTACTAATATTATAAACGCGAAAGTTTGTAAGTATGGATGGATGGATGGATGGATGGATGTTTGTTACTCTTTCACGTAAAAACTAATGAATGGATTTTAATGAAACTTTAAAATAATGTAGCTTACATATCAGAATAACACATAGGCTACAATCCATAAAGATATATCGTATATTATGCAAACGCGGGTGAAACCGCGGGGCGCAGCTAGTAATTAATAAAAATAACAGGTAATAACCATTAGTTGTAGTCAGACGCCACGCTGTTTGTTGACACTTTAATAAACGTCGGCAGACGTGCAAATACTTGAAAAAACACTCGTTTTCAAAGAAGGAAAACATCAATAAAAATAATTCTTCGATAGTGATTAGCTATCGTAAAATTCGTTTGCCAGCCCCCGTTCGAGAGGTTCCGGCAGCAGCCCCTAAGAACTTATTATAATTATCTAGGTATAGGTTAAGCGTTTTAACCTTATCTTATCCAATTTAATCACACGAGTGCTTACTAATTTGTCCTTCTTTCATGAAACTAAGTACAGTAGGTACCTATTCACAAATTTTAGAATGTTGTCGATTCCGACAAAGCCGAATTCATTTCCAGATCAACGTATTATTTTATCGCATAGAGATAGAAAGAGAAATTCAGGACAGTATATACTCGTATCCAGTATTATTGATTAGGTCCTATATATACCTTCTAGCACTAGCATAAGTATATTATGTATTAGATAATTATGTAGTATTATGCCGTTGGTTATCATACCTACATAATATGAAAAGATTAATAGATTTCATGTTACTATTTTTATCCCAATTTATAAGCCACTAAAAGGTCGACATCTACCCACTCTACGAAAGGTACACTTCTTATAATAAAAATAACTAATGTCTTCTGCCGGAAGATTATATTTTATGTTATTCCCGGGTCGGGGGTTACTTGGCGGTTTATCTTTGGCTTTGTGTAATATAAATTTATTTCCACATAACGGAAATACCATAAAATAGACCCTTTTTTTTGGAGTTGAAGCAGTATATAGCTCTAAACATCTAACTATAAGTGCAAACAATTCATATTTAGGATACAGAGTAGAAGAAACGGTTACAAAAAATATTATCTTGACCCTAATACTCCCAGTATCTAAAGAAGCAGGAACTTAATATACAAAACTCAAAAACCTACTTGAAGTTAGAAATAGCCGTTAATAATCTAAGGAAATATCAGACTAAAAACCCAGACACAAGCGGCAGAGCACAATAATCTTTCGTCGCGGCGTAGGATACGAACGCAAATAAGCTAAAAAGAAATCCCCATCTGAGGCGGCCAGACAGATGGCGCGTGTCCCGATTAAGGGCTCCTTCTATTAGTTATTCTGGCAAAGGGCCGTTCGTAAAAAGTTTAATCATTGTCTCCACTGTGACACTGCACCATTGTCCTGTTCTGTTACTAGCTATTCGGTTTTATAGCGGACGTTTCGCGCTGCGTTTCGCGAGATTACACAGCGCTTCCATTAAAACTTGACAGATTAATTTTGGTATTAAGGGCGACGTGTCAAGTGCGCTGGGAACTGCTTGAAGCTGTGATCTGCTTTAAACAACGCGTGTGATACAACAGTACATTTCCATGTATAGTAAGTACCTATCGTGATGCGGAATATGCAGTCTCTGTAAGCGGCCGACTTACAAGCACTGGAATTGGATACAATGTAATAGGCTATTACGTTTTCACATACTTACTTTACCTAGTCAGTGATTCGATATCTTATTTGACAACGGAGTTCTCCCGAATCTTTTCTTCGAGATTATCTTTCCAAAAAATAGGACTAAACTACGTGTTCTGTATTTCCTTTCCTGGGGGAAATAGTTTAATCTGCCATGCCATAACTAGGAAGCCACTATGAAAGATGAGCTAGGTGCCAATAAAGTAAATTGCTTTGGGTATTTTTTTACCATACCGAAACTAAATTACTATCTTTCGTGGAACATACTCGTA
Organism: Hylaea fasciaria; assembly: GCA_905147375.1. NCBI lineage: Eukaryota > Metazoa > Arthropoda > Insecta > Lepidoptera > Geometridae > Hylaea > Hylaea fasciaria. The sequence continues at coordinate 6,017,018 of LR990211.1, read as the reverse complement.
ATGACTAAACTCGCGGCTCAACATCGTCCTAACGTACTTCATTTGTACTCTAATGTAATGTACTTCTACCCTAATGTACTCACTTCTACATGACTAAGCCTGGAGTGAAATAACACGTAATTAAATAAATAATAATCATAACCCGCCTAATTTCAACACCGGGTAGACATAAGCGTAACAATTACGCGGGTACCATACTCTCGTAAAAGGCACGTAGCTTGGATAAATTATTGTACTTGACAAAGAGGGCGAAGCCGTCTTCCTCGTGAAGTACAATGTAGATTGAATATACGCTAGCATTTGCTGATTAAGATTATATTCATCATAAGTAAGCGGACTGTTAGATAGCTATGATTTATTACAAGAATAACGCTTGTTGATTGTTTTCTCGAACATTAAGGTCCGTATTAATAAATGAACCTCAATAGCGCTACCAAGTGCGCTATCAGCTGATCCACACTCAAAATGTAATCTGCATCTTGAAATCGTTGCTATTTAATAAATGGGTATTGAGATGTAGCACTGGCTACTAGATACTGTCTTGTATGTGTCAATTTTGTCATAATCGGGTAGCACCTAACCGCATTTATTAATTAATTTGTCATTTATTAATTTGCCAGAGATCATGTTAAGTTTCGGATCGTAATCTACAAGTTGTAGATGTATTTATAAAATAGAACGAAATAGCAAGTGCACACTCAAGATAGCTCTCAGAGCTAAGTTTGATTTATTAATACGGACCTAAGACTAGCACCATTAGACCATATTCGTTTTTCCGGGCAATTGTGTTTATTGCCGAACAACTAACTACATAATTATTATGTTGTACCTAAAATTTACAAACCATAACAGGCTTATACATAGGTAACTCAACTGTTACCCACTACCAGTCGGCAGTGTCCAATATGTTGGCGGCATTGTAACATTAATTTTATTTCACTTTGAAAATGAACGTCTTAAAATTCCATTTTACATGTAGTAGGTACTTACTAATGAAGGGGCATAACAACTTATTTGTAAAGAGAAGAAGGGCACAGATAAGCTTTTAGTAATGTTATCCTACTTAAATTACCTGAACTAAAGATTTATACTTACCATCGTTCCAACTCTGGAAATCGATAGAACTACGAGTAGAATGGTGCCGAGTATGATCGTGAAAATGAATTTTCCTGAAAATGAACGCCTAATTGAATAGATCTAGGGTCTCATTGAAAGCTGCGGGAATATTCACTCAAGATATCCAAAATAATCAAAACTAAGCCAATTATGGCAAAACTAGTTGTTGTCCGCAACTTCGTTCGCAGTAGGTATTGTTTTTTGCATAGACAGGTAGGTATACAGTCTCCGTCGTCTATTTTGTTTTACATAATTTTACTTATGCTTCGTTATAAGTATATAATTGTGATTCTTGGCTAATAAGTAACTAATAGTTAATAGGTATTTTCCTTTCAATTGGCATGCACTGAATAAACGTTTTATTCTTTTTTTTTCTTACCTTACAAAAAAAAGTATAGAATATACATATAGGTACTTACACTTATCAGATTTCCGGACTATCATTTCGCTGAATATATACTGTCGTTAAGATAGATATACTAAGTACCTAATATTAAACATCCAATAAAGCCCATTTCGGTATAGGGAACAATACGTTCGATGACGGCGTAGGTTCCAAAGGAGCCATTTACGGCGCAAACGGATCACACGTGAGTATAGACAAAGGCTCGTCACTAGACAAAAGCCGTCAAGTCTGCGGTTGACGCCTGTGATAATATAATACCTACTAATATTATCATATCGTCAATCGCAGACCTGGCAAGACCTACACAACTCACGCAAGCGCGCTTCTGATCGCGCGCTTGATCCGTGTGCCTAGTGTGAGTTTTGTCAATTTCTGTACGAGCTCGATCCGGTTAGCGTAAACTTGAAATTGTATGGAATATGAGCAACGCCATCTAGTGACTGACTGACTGACACCTAGATGGCGCTGCTCTTATTCCATACAATTTCAAGTTTACGCTAACCGGACCGAGCACGTAAAGAAATTGGCAAAACTCACACTAGGCACACAGATGCGTGTGTACATACATACTCGTACACCTTCGAACAACCGCTTTATTCAACGCGCGTTACCAAAGCGTGCGCTTCAAAACGCCTAATGTGTACTAGGCCTTATTGCGATCCAATTGTGGACCTAAACAGGTAATACATGGCGTTCGATATCATTTAGGTTGACGATAATCCCTTTAGATTTAAAATCAACCTAAATTGAGCGTCATGATGTCACAACAAGACGTCGTGGTACGAATAAATAGTAAAACTATTCTTTTAGGTCCTCAATTGGATCGCAATAACACGTCATGGTAAGCTCCCTGACCTTGGTACAGGACGCTTTGAAGTAGATACAGATACAAGTACAATAGTACAATAGTATGAAACAACCAACCAAAAATGTAAATTTTGGTGGTTGGTCGTCGCTTGTTGTTATTAGACTTTTTTACTGGTTGTCACGTCATATTATCGTGTGTTATCCATAAAATGAAACGTTTATCCAATAACGGGTCCATATGGGCTCAAGATGGTGATGATGGCAGCCGTATAAAAGGCCTGGTGCGGAACAAATATCACGATTACACACTACACACACGCAAATATTTGTAGCCACCCTTGTTCAAGCAAGATTTGCCTTTAATAAAAAGAATATCAACCTGTTACGAAAACAATAGGCCCAATTTATATCTAGGGACGAAAAGAAAGTGATTTTATAGGCAAGTAAAAGTTTAGTGAGTAGATTTGGGTCGTGTTGTTTGATCCAGACAGAGGCCCTTAGGGCTCTTGGGCTTAATGAAAGTAAATAATAGCCAAACGGAGACAGTAACTACGTATATTATATATTTTTCTTTTTATTATTATGAATATAGAATATAATATGAGAAAACCTTCCATCACAATATAATATTATACCTAATTGATTGTCCCTTCCCGTGATATCAAGGACTGATATTTGATACCATTTTGTTACTGGTTTTATACTTATTCTTTTGTATTAAGTATGTTGTTTTAGTTTTTTCATATTTGGTTCAGTAGGTATACTATAATACATAAAGAAGTAATTTTTATCAAAAACGTGTACCCGTGGATGAATTACTATTGTAGTAGAAATGGTTTTAATACCATTACATGTCAGGATCACACACAAAAACCTTGATCCCTCAAGGCATCAGGAGATGTTAGGAGGAAAATAAATAAAGTAGGTAATAAATAACATAGACTAAGATCTACAAACATTTGCTAGTGAGGTTGTCAGCAGGTTAGTTTATTGTAGTCTAAGAAAAATGTATTAAAGTAAAGCCAATTCTACCCGGCCAAAGGAAGGAAATACACGAAGCAGCAGACGGCTACATGTACCAGCCAAGGTTAAGTAGATCTATCTGGACTCAGGACCTCTTCTAGATTGTACGTAGGTACTAACTCTGCGCAGAACTTCTTTCCCGAAAGCCAATCTTCAGGTGAAGTCATAAAATAAAAACCTGTTTTGACTTCATAAGTTCACGTTTGGAAAGCGAGTAAAGTCTTGTAAATTTACCTTGCAACCGTTAAAACAGATTTATCGTTAATTGAAATGAAAATGAAGCCAACGTTTAACGAGTATAGCCGGTACTAAAATGGCAACCTTAACCTTGCAGGAAAAGGTAATAAATGGTTAGCTCAATAGTGCTAAAAGCAGTTTGGTTTAAATATGTTCGATTGATTTAGTACCTTGTGTTCTTAGGCTATCACGTAAATAGAGTTGTCATAAGTTTAACGTGCATATCAGTGTGTTTGTCTCCCAAAATCGTTGCGCCTACACTGCTGACCCGATTGTGAATTAGTTTGTTTTGTTAGGCGACTTCAGACAGTGTTTTGCTATGATTTAAGAAATCTATTTAGCAATTGGATAATAATTGTGACGGGGGTTGTGGAAAGTTGAAAATTTACTCGTTCATCAATGAAGATCTACATTTCACCAGCACCACCACCACTTTTATCATCATGATGGTAAATGACGATGTGACCAAAAACGAGACAGCTACCCAGAAGATCAGTAAACAAAAACTGTAAAGCAAGTACATACTTTACTTTTGATATTTTTGATATTTTATTTACCTGAAAGTAAACAAAAACGTGGCGATAACGCAACAATTCGTCAATTCAGAGAGATATATTTCATTTCTGAGGGTCGCGGGCATTAAGTGTGAATGGAAATATGACCCCTACCGACTCACTGAAATACAATTATAGTTGTAACCGGGAAAGGTTGAATCCATTTGGGACAAAAGCTTCCTGGCTATGAGGAACTTTGCAAATACCTCGGAAACAAATTGTCTGTAATGGTGTTATTTACAGGGTATGATACGTACCTCATACACTTTTATGACGTCGAATATTATGTTGGGATTGGTGATATTCCGCGCGCGATATGAGGTAATAGGTACTTTTTGGAACTGAGGCGTGACACCCGTGGGACTTTGTACAGAATGGTCACAAACTCGCGTCACAGGAGCACGTCATGGTCACACTATTATTATATTGATTCTGACCCCTGTACTGTATCTAGAAGAATCCAGAACTACGGAGACCATTGTCACACAACCACCTGCACTCAGAGCCAATGCATTTTCAACATTTCATGGAAATCTTTGCCCAATGCGGGAATCGAACCGTATTTTCGCTTGGAGCCCTTGAAACAGAAACATTGCAACATTGACTAAGTCATCACGTATAGCTGCCTGATATAATTCTATCACTACCAGATCATTACGGCATTACAAACCCCTTTTTAACCGACTTCAAAAAGAGGAGGTTCTCAATTTGGTTGTATTTTTTCCGATCCATCATTAACTGTATATCAAAAACAATTGTTTAGGTACGGCGTATTGTATCTCTCATGACACCACTCTAACAGGATTCAAAGAGACTCGGGAAAATGAACAAAGCTCGGCCTACATTAAATATATAATATTATATTACTTTGAAGTTTTAATCATTTCCTCTTTGATAATAATTTATACTTCGTCACTCAATTAAAACCAACATTACGTAATAGGATTATTATTCCATTCAGGTTTCTGTAAGGGTCGGATCAAACGATACTTTTAATACCCGGAAATTACTAATTTAATTGGTGATTTAATTCCCATGAGTAAATAACGATGGTAGATTACATAGCCACAGAACAGTAGCAATCCAAAAACGCGAAAACTCTAAGTTCCGAAACGTTATTAAGTAATTAATTTCGTTACTCCCATTTAGTTGTCAGTTTGATTTGTGGTAGCACGAGATATTTACTTTAGACATACCCACGGAAATTAGGTCATACCTATGCGACTATATTAGATGCTTCACGGCAGTGCTAGAGTTTACGAAAAGTACGAGATAACGTTATTACGAAGTCTATAATTTTACTAACGATTACATAAGGGTAACGCAATTCGTTACTTTTACATCCCTAAGGAAACCCTATAGCGCAAAATGGCGTATAACCTTTCCTATGCCTGATTGGAGATTCCCTACGTAATTATAGAGGGGTATTTTGCTCCCTCACTGAAGCACTGAACGAACGATCCAATCTAGTAAGTAACATCGCAGTTCAAAACATTCAAAAGGAAGATCAATTTGTGTTTTTCTCGTTCGTTAGAAAAATAAATGATAAATGTATCTTTCGATTGACTCAGAAGCGTTTCCGTTCTGCCGCATTGGAGTCGCAACCTTATGTATGTCACAATTGGTAGGTACCCATTTCCATCACCACACTTGCTTGATACGGGTTGTTCCCATGTCCACATGTACCACAGCCACATCCAAGGTTTTTATTTATGATCCAGTCTAATTACCAGGACATCTTATTAGTATAAGTACAGTACAGTCAACGCGATCAAGGTTTTTAAGATTAGACACCTTGTTGTATGTAGATTATCTAACTGATTTGTTAGAAGATTAATTAGAAAATATTTGATGGATGAGGACTGTCGACTATTTATTAATGGATCCAGTATCTAGCTCTTTTTGAAAGGAGATGGCTGTGTTTGTTTGAAATTTCCAAGGGTGACAAATGTAGTGCACAAATATGTTTTTATTTTGTGATATCGAGCTAATTGTCTAGTCAACAAATTATTATATGGTAGGTACCTACCAATAGATATAGATATACCTGCCTCTCCTCATGATACTATCCTTTGTCGTCATTTAGAATTGATCAATGGCAATAAGTGCAACAGCCTCCTCTCCTTTTATTTTGCCGGAGCGTAGACCAGTAGCCCGTAGTAAGTAAGTAGTAAGTAAGCCCGTGGTAAGTAGTAGCCCGTAGCCTATTCACTAAAATATGATACGCGACAACATACCGAATGACCTAAGCATATTATGAGGCGAGCAACAACCTACTTTTGGAAGACGTACGAGTAATATTATCTAAGGTAAAAAGAAATGAGAAAAGTAAGAGTTGAGAATATGTATTTCACGTACCGTATATGAAGTCCCATCCTCACGTACAGGCACAGTATAAGAAGAGCTGGCAGGAAGAAGAAGAATATACTGCTCAGCTCCAGCAGCGGCGATGGTGCCATGAGCGCGCAGAATGCGGACTCCTTAGATATGTTGCCCGAATCTAGAACCAAAGGAGATCATTGAGATATCTTGCAGAAGACCACAACCAATTCTAGAGAGAATAAATACGGACCCATAATGGATCCTTCTGGTACCTATGCCTATTTTTGCGGCTGACTCGCTAGATATTCGGACGTTGATGAACAACCACTGAGACTCTACTGAGGTTGGCACATTAATCTTATTTGTTATACATATTTAGGTTTAAGGTTTCTACTTGTGATAAGGGATTTCAATGATTTCATTAGTAAACCACGGTCGAAAGCTAGAGATACAAACCCAACGTGTAATTTATAGCAATGTAATAATACGATTGTGTTCCTCGTCTATTTTCGTAACCATCCCTTTTCCTACTCGGAAAATAACACAAGGGTAGAGCGTAGCTGACACTTTGCACGGGTGAATGGAGTAGCAACCCGAAAAGCCCTTCTACTGAACATATTGAATAGGTATTGGAAGTATTTCTAGCCTAGGAATGACTCGACTGATCGATCGATCAATCAAATCGATCAACCGCGGGCGCGCTCAAATTCTATGTCACTAAACGATTACTCATTCAAGTGTGTACCTAACTTTGGTACTCAGATGCCTCTGTCGAATTATCTACTAACATGAGCGCATCAAATCAAATCAATCTAACTAGGAGTTTGCCCCGATATGGACCTCGCAACCTCTAGACCGAATTTAATCATATTCTAACTTTAAAATTGTATGTACGTAAACTGCTAGCATACAACATCAAATTACCAAGATCAGATCGATAGTGACTTCATCGTCTTTGACATCGGACTTCGATCTCCGAACGTATTGTATAAATGTATTACATACAAACGCCGATTTGTCCCAGTAGACTCTTAAACTAAGAACATGATTCGTTCAGACAAAATTTCCTACCATCCCTCCTTTTATATACGGACCTATAAATGAGAAATACTTTATTAAGAGACAATATCCATTCAGCTTTCTCACGGGCTCAAAATATAATATTAAATTTGGATCTTTCATATAGTTTACTGGGTGCTTTACTAGATATCGTATCTTCCAAACACTGCCTTTAGTGTATTTTACGAGAGTTATGAGAGCCTTGCCGAACGACCAGAAATAATTGAGATTTATAAGTTTTATTTACGACAGCTTTCATTTTACGTCGCTTATTTTATATACTCCTAGTTGGCTTTACAATTGATCTATGATTGGTGTTTTATGTTGCGCACATTGTACGAGGCGTGCGCCTTTTTATCACCATTATTCTGATGATAGTTGCATTGATTTTCTACAGCACCGTGTCATTATGAACTGCTAACATCATTTCGTTTCACTTTAAACTTCTACAACTTGCAATATTGCTCTTGTTCTTTAGGTTAACATCGTTTCCTCTAAATCTCGGGAGCTCAAACAAAATAAAATTGACGGTAACAAAATATCCGTAATAAAATTTCTAAGTCTTTATCGTTGGAACGACGCAGTCTTGGAATCCGATATAAATAAAATTTGATTAAAATCTCGCAGAGAAGATATTTGTTAGGGGTATCAGGGGGGTAGTTAGGTATACAATAAGGGTCGATTATAAGCTCGTACCATAGCATACGTTTCTGTATGTGATACAAATTAGTTGTTTCAATCGGATAACGATATCGATAATTAAATCGGAGGGTTGAAATTTTAATTTTTTTATTTGCAACATCCTTTTTTCCGTTTAGGCCCTTTCGATCTTACCACAAAGGATTTAAACCAGAGTTGAACAGTTGACTCTAAATATTTTCTCCACAAATCGACGTCTCTCGCTTGTTTTAGCTCAATAACAAATTCAGAAGTAAAATAATTAGGAATGTTGAGTAAGAAAACGCGAGTATAGTAATCGATTTTGTGGAACGACATTTTAGAAACCTCTGTTTAACTCTGGTTTAAACTTTTGTGGTAATACGGTTTGGGTTCGGAACCGAGACCCTTAAAGACGTGCACCCTGGGACCGCAACTTTTCACTTGTCACATAATCTCTTTTATTGACCACCCTGACCAGGTCTATCAAATGTGTAATCTCGATGGCTTGGTTAGCTATCTGTTCATAAGCATTGATATGCTCTATAGGCTTCCATTCCTTGTGGAACCTCTTCAAAGTGATCGACATATCGGCGATGACGTTAGACTTATCAGTGATGTCACCGACGAGGTACCCTATCTCGAAGGCAGTGGAATTAACGTAGTGCTCCTTTATAAGTTCAGCCCGTTTGAACTTCAAGTCGCTATCTCGGACTGTCTCGTACATTAGACGGAACAGTTTGAGTCTCATGTCGTTTTCGTCGTCGTGGGATGGTGTCGTAGCGTCGGGCTCGTCGTCTTGAGCTCGAGCCAACCTCAGAAAGTCGATGCCTACTTTGCGCTCTGCTTCATTGCGGTCTACCCCGGTTTGTGACAGCACGTTCAGAGGCTTGGAGCCTTGTCTAGGAACATGCAAGAGGTAATTTTGCTCTGCCCTAGGTGTCTGGTTCAGGATTTTCAGTTTCAAGGCCCAGGATAAGTCCTTGATAAGATCTTTGACGTCGAGACATGATGCGGAGATGCCTGGAAAGTTGAATTGTTGGGATGTGTAATGTTATATAACATTTACGTGTGGGTCCGCCTTCATAAGACTAAATAGAAATAGAAAATAACAAAATAGAAAATATAGTATAAATTTAGTGTAGTTAGAACAAAAGATATTCGTTGAAAAAAATACGTACCTAAAAATATTAGTATCCAGATAGAGCTTCCCATTATTAAACAAAAAGAAATAAATAACTGTCGCAATGATACATTTGTAATTTCTACTTTCTTTTAAGCTGTACATTAATCCTCGATAAAATTCTGTATCAGTTATTGGATCGTTAAATCAGTTTATAACCAATTAACGATTAAAACGAAATGAATAATTTTATTGCTCCTTATCCAAACTGTTAAAATAGAAAAACAATATCCCTTACCCCTCCTATGGCAGAGATATAAATTGATAAACATTACTAGTAAAAGCTAAAGTAAGTATTTAGCAATCGTCCGCAACAGCGTGTTCCGCTATTGATCCACACAATATCATTGTTTCCGAAAAATAAACCTTATTATTCCTTTATGTTGGACATAAAATAAGTTACGATAAGTTACAAGTTACAAGTGATGTTTTGAACAATGTGAAAGTAGCGCTCTTCGCACGTCTTTTGACTAAGAAACGAGCATTTAACTCGACGCCAACTAGAATAATTCCATACAAACTTCTTATGGTAGGTACCTACGTGACGAAGGGTCAGACGTCTCAAGGGAATCCAGTAGAACTGATCTAGATCGAGAAAGAACGATAAAATATATGAAGCCAAAACCAAAGAACTCAACTCGCAAAAAATTTGTTCTTGCCTGTATCTCCGAAAGTCCTTGATGTGCTCCCTAATTCATTTCGGACACCCCGCTGCTATTTAGAAAGCTGAAGCGATCTAGTCTAGACATCAAGGCTGTACAAAAATACCGTAAATAGTCAATTTTCTATTCACAGGCCACAGGATACAAGTAAACACATCTTTTATTGTTGTTTCTGGTATATTGTTTGACCACTATTTCCTCAATCGACGAGAGCACGCATTTGTCTAGAAGTAACTTATTCACTTACGACTTGAAAGACTTTCACGCTCTCAAATCTGTTACCTCTTGAACATAATATTGAATAACGTTGCCGATTTATTGTGGTTTCTCAAATCTGTTACCTATTGAACATATAGAATAACGTCGCCGATTTTTGTGGTTTGAACTTTTTTCTAAACTTCACGAAGTTTGTCAAAAGCGGGGACAGCATTTCAATAGTTAGGCATATCGTGGTGAAATATTAGCCAGCTGGACTGATCAAGTTTGGTGGAGACAGTTTCAACCCTGAGAGAAGATATGGAATACTTTTTTACAGTAGTAACCTTTTTTCTCCGCGAATGAAGTCGCAGGCCAAGTAATCGTCATAAAATACCACCATGAACTATGTCGCAGGTAACAACTGGTTTTATCTAAAAACTAATCTAATATCGATAAGAAGTGACAAAAGAGTCTGAACATTTCTTTTAATTTACCTACTGGGTAATGTGCGCAAAAAGTTGTTTTAGTGCGTAAAGATACATTATCGGAAGTTAGGAAATGTTCAGTCAAAATTTGTCCCCGACTGTACTAGGACCTACTAAGAAAAGTAATCTGAGAAAATGAAACAAGCGATCTAAAGTAAGTATCTAGTTACATTATTTAGCAAATGGCAGGATCTTACATAATTTCTATACTTTAGCCTTTAGCTCCTACAAACCGACTACCATTTTAATTTTCACTTGGTGAAGTCTGACAACAGGCGCCTTGTGGCAATAAGTATTCTGACATTCTTCGGATCGACGTGCCTAGAGCTCGTTGTTTTCTTTATTAGACAAGGTAAAATATTTCTGTACAACATTCATACTAAGTAAGTTATGGACATAGCAAGTAATTTCACAATGTAACAAAATCTTTGGAATTCGTGACTTCATTATAAGAAAACTTACCGAGTTATTTTGTTCAGATTGCTTTCGTTGAGACTGTTGTAGTAAAAGATAATAAATATAGAGCTCTAGGCTTAGAATATAAGACAAGATAGAATATAATATAATAAGATCTAACGGTCTTACCGCAAAACATTTAAACCAGAGTTGAACAGATGAGTCTAAATATTTTCTCCACAAATCGACGTCTAGCCCTGGCTTTTTCTAACTAAATAACAAATTCACAAGTTAAATAATTTGGAAAGCCAGGATTTAGTAACAAAACACGAGTGATAGACGTAGATTTTGTCGAACGAAATTTTAGGAACCTCTGTTTAACTCGGGTCTAATATTTTGTGGTAAGATCGTAGGTATTTGCTATCTCATTTACCTCTAGTCTAAATTTACAAACGTAAGTAGAGTGGAAAAGCAGGAATCCAGGACAAGACAATAATTTACTCACACATTTTCATATAAGTAAAATTGTTTCGGATACGGATACATTTTGTATTATATTACGCTAGTGGGTGCCCGCGACTTCGTCTGCGCAGGATTAGTATTTAGATCCGATTATAATTATTAGCGTGACGTAGAAAAGAACTAATGTTATGATATTAAAATCACACATTTTTATGGTTCACTATTTTGGCTATAATGGCTTACACATAAGATATAGATATATACTGTGACGGGCTTTTTTGTAGAACTATTTAAGATAAACATTTCCATCATACATTACATATGTATAGCTCTAGCGGTTTTGGCAGCGCACGCCTGAATAGCGCGCAGATCGTTGATTTTTTCCTACTTACGTGACACTTATCGTCATATTTTAGAAAATTCACACAATAGCTGTATAAATTGTAGCCTATGTGTTATTCTGATGTATAAGTTATATTATTGTATAGTTTCATTAAAATCGATTCAGTATTTTTTACGTGAAAGAGTAACAAACATCCATCCATCCATCCATCCATCCTTACAAACTTTCGCGTTTATAATATTAGTAAGATTTCAGATGTATTTAAGTTATTGCATGGGTAGCATGGTTGGTAATATTTTTATACACGCACGCATTTGAACCGAAAAAAACTACGCAATAAATGTTTTTCATCCGGAAGAACCTAGCTCTAAACGGCCACGAGGGTAGTTCACACAACTCTTTGTCGTTGGCAAATACAACACGCATGATTTGGTAGCACAACAGTCGAAATACCGCCGAACGTCACCTAACGTGGCTGTAGGAAATTTTCTTTACGCTTCGGACTATAGATTATTTATTATCTTTTGGATGAGCGTATTTACGCCTATTTTCATCACTAGTACCAACAGAAGAGCTTCTCGTATACATAATACAAACTATTTGCGTCTTTCTCGATCTGTGTTTCTATCAGTTACGTTATTACAATCTATGGGATTTCTATCCCTATAGCTGACCGTCGATGCTGAGGCAAAGTCAATTTACGTTAGCTCATCAAAAGTGACCACGAAAAAATATGGACATTACTAAGCAGACCACCAGACACTAAGCTAACACATAGACGTATTATTATGCGTACGTGTGATTGAAGTCCTTCCCTTGGCTTACTTTTGCAATAACGTTTATTTCATGTAACGTATCCTGATGTATATGCATAATAGGATTTCATCACGCTCCGGCATGAAATACATCACATTTACGCAATATGTATATACGTACCTACTAAATTTATGCTAAGCTTACACAGAGCAGAAGCGAGGGAAGAGACATTGATATAATTATGTAAGACGGAACAGGCCAGTAGAAGAACGTATAAAAAGTCAAGAGCGCGGACCCGCGTCTAGGTAGGGTTCTGTACATATTTACAGAATGTAAGTAGGATAACTTTACTTTACGTTGTTTTAAGAAACATTTGGAATATAGATACTGAACACAGACTAATTGCACATACATTTCAGATGTGATTTGAAAAAAAAAAATGCTTCAAAGCGGGGCGAATTAGAATCGGCACTCATCTCGGGGACGTGGCACGTGGTCTGTGTGCAAGACAAACACCACAGCTGATTTCTATCCTTTGTCGTCATATTTTAGTAGGTAGGTACGTTTTTTCTTTCGTAAAGCCCGTTTCACAGTTTTTGTGCGGGTAAATACAATTGTAACTAAATCGGCACCATAATATATGTTAGGGCTGCATGTGCGCCAAAGAACCCTAAAAATGAGTCGACGACAAACGGATAATACCATAAATCTTTTTTACGCCTGCGTGCACGTAGTTACCGTTTATTTTAAGAGATACCATGGTAATAATGCTTTATCAGCAGCCCTCTCTCTACAAAATATGGACAAGATTCTTAAGACTCTGATATGGCAACCCTTATGGGTAAGAGTGGCACTTACCATCAAGTGAACCAAATGTTTTAAATATGATAAAAACGTTTTCTGTCTAATAATGCAGTAATCTTCGTGACAAGCTTTTACGAAATACATTTTGCACTGCACTACTAAAAAATAAGCACACCAAAATGAACCCAAATATATAGCAAACACCATTAAATCTACTGTTACTTACAGAAGAGTTCCATTGTCTGCCTTTGTCTCCATCATCAGAGCTTGCTTTCACCATAATATTGTAGGTATAGTAGTTCAAAATAAGCCCAAACATCATCAGCCTACTGTCAGTCACTATGACCTTATATTATACCTGATATATACCTTCTTTAAGAGTTTTTTAGGCAGCCTAAGAGCCTCCGACTTAACGACTGCTATTAATTGATTAAATTCTTTAACTGGCAGCATATTAATGTATTTTCATCAGAAGTTGACAAGCATTTATTTCAATTCAACTCAATTGAAAAAGAAACCCCGTGGAAGTTAGAAGATTTTTCACTAAGAAGATTTGTCTCTAACATGCTAACTCAAGTGGAGTTGAAATGAAATAAAGGAAATAAAGCCCTACGCAATAAAAACGGCGGGCAATTGTTTTTCACAGTTGCTCAAAGGAGCTTGATATTATGGATGACGGGAGAAACTCTACCCGAAAAGGGGCTTAACTAGTTTAGATAGGCACATACTAAGGGCATATATATTTTATTAGATTGTACCGGAACAAAACAGGCTTTATGTATCTTGTCGGGTTTTATTCCGGGTGGGTATTTTACAGTTGATTTCATAGTAGGAATGTAGTTAGGAGTGAAATTGTTAGGAGAAGCTCTACAATTGGAGATAGAAGTTCGCAAACTGAATTCATGATAACTAGAATTTAAACGGGTCTAATTCGCGCACATGTCGAGGTAGGTACCTATGTTAAAATTATATATTTAGATATTAGTTTGTGCGCGAATTAGACCCGTTTAAATTCTATTTAATTACCAATTGAAGATGCACCTGATGTCCAGATGTTTTTATTTCTAGCCAATTATTTCTTCTTCTTGTTCTTCCTAGATCTTAAGCCCCAAACGTCATTTACTTAAGTCAGTCTCCCTTTTCTCCACTTAGCACTAGGCGTGATAGGTACCTACTGATAAAATCAAACCAAATATTATTTAGCTTCTCCAAGTAGGTATTGTTATTTTTCGCATAATAAACACAACTATCCATTCATTTTACAAGTCTTTAACATCGCTATACAGAAACTGTGAGCTGTGACCCCTGTATGATTATGCTGGGAGATAAAATTGTCAGTGGTTATTAATAAAATCGTCGTGAAATGTGAAGAACACAATAAAGTTCTCTTAAGCTCTCACCCTCCATCTTTACGACGCAACGCGCCACGGTAGACTCCTGGCGGATAATCTTTCTGAACGTACTCTGTAAGTGGAACGGATATAGCTAGATCACTCTAGACGGAATATGAAGCGTGAATACAACTAAGTATTCGTGGAGCAAATATTCGTAATACCTGCCTACGCGATACCTTTGAAATTTGTGTATATGAGACAATATTATAATTCTGGTGCGGGATATCTCTTCGCTCGATCGTTGGAACTCGGATGAATAAGGTAGTGTCGCTGTGTCGTCGAAGGGTTGTGGGTTGCCGACCACTATCAATCGATAATAATTAGAACTGATGGTCAATCTAGACAACTTTGCTGCTGAGGACATGGATCTAGGTGACATTTAGCACCCAAGCACCTGCGAAACCGAGTGCAATGTGTCGGTTGTGTGGGGGTTTTGACGACTTTCGATTCTTCTCTGTCAACTCTCCTACGGCGACGGCTCTTTGTGAATCTAACCTTTGGAATGTGGTACGTGTTTGGTAAGAAGGTGTCTATGCTATTCGTGTACAACCGTTTCAATAAGACTTGCTATCTTGGTATCTATCAGTGTAGAAATACAATGACAAAAAAATGCAGTGTGCCTGTGAAATAGGGTACACAATTTGATGCTTTGTAAGTTGTGTCTTAAAAGGAAGTAATATCCGGAGCTAGTGATCTGATTCCGGAATATTTTTCACTTATGAAACCACATTATCCTTGAGTTTATCCCGAATAAAATATTATTCCTACGGGAAAATAGAAATTCCGTCTGCGGCTGTTATAACAAAACCAGCTAGGCCCTGTGGTTTCACCCATGTTCGGTATTATCTCACAGGAACCATTTATTTATATACGGGATAATAAAGTACCAATCCTATTTTGTATTCTAGGACTTATTTAATTAGGTATCTAGTATCTGTATACTTACCAAATTTCATCCAGATGACTTGAAAAGATAAACACATTGTAAGGATAGGATAGAAGTTTACTCACTCGGCGGATAATCCCTGTAAGTGATGTCCGTGTACAGGGCATAGGGCGAGGCACAGAGCACGGATATGATCCACAGGATGAGTATGATCCTCGATGCTCTGGTCAGACCCGCCATAGCGTAGAGGTGGAGAGGGTGACATATCGCCAGGTACCGCTCGAGAGAGAACGCTGATATGGTCAGCACCGAGACATACGTCGCCCTGCAATTAACATGCTAGAGTTAAGCCGAGTCTCCTGTGTTTGTTTTTACGGAACATTACACAAAAAACCTCACACATATACATTTGATTTCACACGCAAGCTGTCTCCTGCATAATACAATGTTTGATAAAACCACAGATAAATCCCCCTCTTCAGCCGGGTCTCCTGTGCGTGGTTTTACGGAACATTACGCAAAAACAGCGCAACAAAACAATAAAACGTCAAAACAAACACAGGAGACCCGGCTTTCACCACGCACCGCGGGAAACATAAAACATTGTTTGCTCATAGACAAACGAAATCTTCTACCGTTTGCATAGACAAATGTGGAAAGCCACGCCTCTTTGTTTTGACGTTTTTTTGTTTTGTTGCGCTGTTTTTGTGTAATGCTCTGTATAAACACGCGCAGGAGACCCGGCTTTAGATACAGGTCAGTGTGTAAGAGTGATACCATGGATAAACTATATTAGTACAAGGTGATACTCGATTGACTCGTAAGTCTGGATTTCAACACTCTTTAGTTAAGCGCAGTTGGCGTCAGCTGAACATGCCTCAATTTCCAATTCACATTTCTGGCGGGAAATTTATTGTTTTGGCAGAATAAACAAAAAAGAGAAGACTATTCTGGGACTGACGATACTTATTTTTGTCATTAAAACGTAAACATGTACGGCTTCAACCAAAGTTTGAATGTAAGAGGTTACCCGGTTATACGGTAAAGTTAACCGAAACGGCTCGAAGTAAACCTAAGTAAGCACATTTACTTAAATCAGAACAAAGAACACGCTCAATGAGACTTGTTTGATACTAATTTCAATGCTTGGGACTTATTTGAGCCCCTTTTAACAGAGATTCCGACAGACCTTATTTAGTTACTTTCAAGGCTAGCTTATACCTAGAACTTAGGCCTTGCGGCATCTTCATTTAAAAATATAACAATAAGAAACTTAAAATCAACCAACATTTTAAACAACTCCCCCGACTTTCTACGAATCGAGACACGGCGCCTCATAAATTAGCATAATATAAGAACTCTCTTCATTGTTCTTCATAATTTTCTCTACCATAAATAAAATAATAATTATTAGGGGTTCTCAATTTACGACTCCAATTTTTACCTTTTTACGTAGACATTATACCTATTTCTTTGTAAAAATATTATAATCGTTGAAAAAGGAAAATGACCGCCGGTAGTTGGTGGTGGGAGTATGCAGAGGGGGAAACTTACAGTCAGAAGCAATATAAATTGCCTGGAATCCTCAAATTTAAGGGTGTTGTGTCATCCAAGCATCGGTCGTAAGTTAGGCAAAGTAGATACTTACGCTTCCGATATCAGAGCCCGTAGTTTGCAGAATACGATCCCTAAACTGTAGGGATATTGATGCCAATAAACCGATAGGTCGTTGGGAAGACCTGCAACAACGAGATAAAACAATGTTATGTAGCAAATAGTGTTCTCCGCCTTAATTGTAGCTGTTAAGGTTCACAGAACCTTAGTTAATAATTGGAGATATCAAAGGGTTACCTAAGATTGGGTCGCCTGAACCCAAAATTCTACCGCAATACTCGTATGTTACCAATTTCCGGTTTGTCTAAATAATCTGACAATCTTCCTGTACCTACTAAATCTACTGGTTATTTAATCTTGCCTATGATGTAAACAGTAATATACGTATTTACAGGGATGTACTAGGTATATTGTACTACCCTCCTTCGTTAGTCGGATCAGAGTAAAAAAACCGTGGTACGCGTTGGATTCAATGTATTTTTGTTAAGACCTTAAATTATTATCTACCTAGGTACTTAGGTACCCCTTTTCATTCAAAAGCTCATTAATCTACCTAAGTGGTAGAATAAAAGTTTTCCATGTAAAGAACTCAAGAGAACTCGTGAATCAAGCTCAAAACTTTGTTTCAAACTGTTTCAACGCTGAAAGTTTGGCTAAGTACAACACCAGTGTAACATACGAATTTATGCCGAGTGTCTTGTTCGAAGTTGTAAATGCCCACAGATGGGTTAAAATTACCTGCAGACGAAATACTTCGAATAGAAGCTCTACATAAATGTTATGTTTGAAAATTTACTACGCTCATATTGTTTGGTACATTTTTCAGCATACTTTTGTTGGATCCTATACCTACCTGTCTATAGACAAAGAATTCACTGAAGAATTTCTCCAGAGTTTTGCGAAATTCCACCTTTCCTGACAGTTATTTCAGATGGCGGCCTGTAGCGTAAATTGGTAATGAGGCGAATGGCACACTAAGCGAGAGCTTGCATATTCAATTCCCGCGCAAAGTTAATTTTCCATAATTTGCTCTGTATCCGGGTATTTATTAGAGCATGGTCTTAGGAGTTCCTGATTCTCTAGCTAGATACAAGGAACCTAGTTGGAATTCAGAATTTTGTAGTGTAAGTTTTTTCTTTACGCTTTCGTATAACAGACGGAATCCTTGTTACTGAATTAGGATATAATATTTATTTGAATGTATTATTTATTTTGTGTGTCTGGCTGGGTAAACCATGGATATATAATATTTTTTCTATACCTTACGAAATAATCTTACTATAGTGCGACCGCTTAACTCTGTCCTCGCCCGCGGGGTACAGGGGCGGGGGTGTGATGTCAAAGGGGGTTGCGGGAGGTGCCGGCGGCAAGCGAATTACAGATTACTAAATAGTTACTTCATCTTCGATCGCCTTTGACATCCTCCCCTGTAACCTCGCGGGCGACTATCGTTACGACCTACTTTCTTCGCCATATCTACAGGAAGGCAGAACTAAGCGGTAGGTACCTATAAGCAGGTAGGTACATTACTTACACAGTTTGTTATGGACCTAATATTCAAGGAAGTTCTGAATACCAGAGTAAGCCACATGAAGTTTATGCGCCATGTACAAGTATACTAGACCTACGTAATACAGAGTGCTCACCTGCTCACATTATAACTTTGCCGTTATGAAACTTATAGGGAAACTAAACTAGGGTGGATGAGACTTATGCAGGACTGGAACAAATTGTTTGAATTCGCGCTGAATAGATAAATAGGTTGGACAAACAAAAATAGTTATATTTCCATAACGTATTGAGAATCACACAACATACCCTTATAATAAAGGACTTAGATACTTAGATAGCACAAACTTGGTACCAAGACACTGGTCCCACCGCGCGGTAATATACTCTATATGAACGTGAGCCTTGATACCCTATCTATGTGAACGGCCTTATTGATACCCTATATGAACGGTCTCGACACCCTATATGAACGGGTATTGTACTTATATTCTAGGAAACGGCAACAGCAGGAAATCTTCGCGTAGCCATAGAGCAGTGTTTGCAAATCATAGGATCAAATATTTTCCAGGATACGTAAGCTTAGGGTATTTTGTAGACACATTGATCCTAAATCTTCTATTCTGGAATTATTTCTTCTAATCCTAACATACGGATGTTTTATTCTGTATTATCCTTTTTAGTGCCACAGTTTTTTGTCCGGAAACCACGAATCTCTATCTCTTATCGACGAGTAAGGTAAGCTTATTATTCTTGACTAGAAGCGCATCACGGTTTCATCCGCGTTAAATACTATCCCGCGGGAACCGTTATTTTTTACGAGATAAAAAGTAGCCTATATCACCCGGGGATAGTGTAGCTTCACAAGAATGAGAGAATTTTTCAAATCGGTTGAGTAGTTTCGGAGCCTATTCAATGCAAACAAACAAACAAACAATCATATCTTCCTTTTTATAATATTAATAATATGTAGTATAGATACTCTTATATAGTATAGAAAGTCTAACGGGCGTATTCCGAAGCACTGGTAGAGTCAACGGAGTTTCCTTTTCCTGTCCGAGATTCAATCCTGGACCAGTGCTTGAAAGGGAAACATCCTTTTTCAAACTCAAACCAACCAATTCATTATATTTTGTTTTATGGTCTATTAAGTAGTTAATTAGATTCAAGTTGTTTGACTTAAAAGTGCGATTTTATTGCCTATTTATAATAAATTATTTGCCTTTGACTTAATATGACTTTGATGAGAATTTAGAAATGGTAGGAACCTACCAAAACCGTGAAGAACGGAGCTTCTATATCCCGGCTCGTTATACTCCCCTAGACAAGAATCCCACCTAATATCCCAATAATGAGGCAAGGCAGGCGTACACCATCCATCATACCCAGTGCTTCCCCAAATTCCTTAAAACAACGATCGTTAACTAACTTGCGACAACTTGTCTTAATTTACTAACTCAATTACCCCTGAAACTGATGGAGAGTCTATTTTGTTGTCAAGTGAATTACTGAGGACACTTTAAAGTTCCCGATTCAAGTTTTAGTCTAATTAATAATATTCAAGAACCAATTTGTTTCGACAGAATTGAGGTAATTTATTATAGAGGGTGTAAAGAAGATAATTTTTCAAAAGAAAATGGTAATGGCGTGGTAATGTCAGTGGAATTTTTAAATAAGTAATACAATAATGTTATTTAAATTTGTATTTGTGTGGAATAATAAGTTACCTACTACCTACCTAAGTATGCTTTAAGTGCAGCAATATAAATAAATATATAAGCATTCAATATTTAGTTCTTATAATATAAGTGTGTAGGTATAATAATATAGGTACCTACTGTATAATATAGGTACCTACTTATTATAGGAACAACAAGGTTGGACTCATTTGCTACATATTCCGTAGTTGGACCCAATTTCTATTTCTTCAGACTAATTCTTCTATATTATGTAGAGTAGAGCAATTTTCTAAATAGTCTCCGACCCGGCCTATCATATATTTGTAGGTAAGAACTTAATATGTGTTACTATACTCGTAGGTATGTATGGGAACTGGCTGTTCAGTTAGCAACAAAAGTAGTGGCTACGACTGTGATGAGTATTTTAAGATTAGTAGATTTGGTTTATTGTCATAATCCCCACCAGGCCGTTTTCATTTGTCATTTTTTTGCATTTACCATCTACAAATGAAAAAATAAACACATAATATATTCACACATGTCACACACATACGTATTGACTATATAATTCGTCACGAAAGGCAGTAAGAAATAACTTAACATACAGTAAAAATAACTTAACATACAGTACCTAACAATTAAATAAATAACATACCATTTATGTAGTAAAAGTACGTAATTGATATATTTATATCTCTAGAAATATATCATTATCTTCATTCATGGTAGGTACCTAGGACCTAATTCTCCCTTTGTGCGATAAATCTCGATGAGGATAAATATCGCGAGTTGTATAGATATCGCATGCGAAATATACTTAGTCAGGTCATAAGTATTGTCACACAGTAAAAACTTTTCTTTTAGAATGCTGGCCACAAAAAAGTTTATTGAATTCGAATTTCGAATTGTTCATGAAAATAAAAATGTATACTTTTTTGAATTTTACTCATTTTTAAATATGGAGTTGACGCTTAAAGAAGACCGTGTTGCAGTTATTGCGTTGCATCGTTGCAGTTACGCGCCAATTCAAATTTTTGACATACTGACAAATTTGAATATAACCAAGAGATTCGTTTATCGTACCATCAAACGATACAATGAAGACTCTAGTGTAGATGACAGGTCAAGAAGTGGTCGCCCTCGGTCTGTTAGGACTCCAGCAGTGATAAAAGCTGTGAAGGCGCGAATTCAAAGAAATCCCAAACGTAAGCAGAAACTGTTGGCCCTTCAGATGGAATTAAGCAGAACCACGGTGAAAAGGGTGTTAAATGAAGACTTAGGGCTTCGGGCATATCGAAGAAAAACAGGACATCATTTGAATGCTCGTCTAATGGACCTGAGACTGAAGAGATGCCGCGCTTTGTTGAAGCGGTACGCGGGAAAAAAATACCGGGAAATTCTTTTTTCGGATGAAAAAATTTGTACCGTAGAAGAGAGCTACAACAAACAAAATGATAAGGTGTACGCACACAGGTAGTGAAGAAGCGAGCAACCGTATTCCGCGTGTCCAACGAGGTCATTTTCCATCCTCGCTCATGGTATGGTTGGGAGTGTCTTATTGGGGCTTAACAGAGGTACATTTTTGTGAGAAAGGTGTAAAAACGAATGCAGTTGTGTATCAAAATACAGTCCTGACGAACCTTGTGGAACCTGTTTCTCATACCATGTTTAATAACAGGCACTGGGTATTCCAACAAGATTCGGCGCCAGCTCATAGAGCGAAGAGCACACAAGACTGGCTGGCGGCGCGTGAAATCGACTTCATCCGGCACGAAGACTGGCCCTCCTCCAGTCCAGATTTGAATCCGCTAGATTACAAGATATGGCAACACTTGGAGGAAAAGGCGTGCTCAAAGCCTCATCCCAATTTGGAGTCACTCAAGACATCCTTGATTAAGGCAGCCGCCGATATTGACATGGACCTCGTTCGTGCTGCGATAGACGACTGGCCGCGCAGATTGAAGGCCTGTATTCAAAATCACGGAGGTCATTTTGAATAAACTTTAGTGTCATAAGAATCTATGTTTTGTTAAGTTCATTTTGGTATATAAATGGTTACATAATGAATAAACTTGTTTCAATTATTTTATATAAAACATGTGACAGAATTTATGACCTGACTAGGTATTATATCGACCACATTTATCGGATCAGAACGAAACTTACCAAATAGCAAGAGCAGCAAGTCGCTAACCGCCAAGCTGAACAGGTAATAGTTCGTAGCCGTATGCAGTCCGGGGTGTCGCACGATCACAACGCACACGCATATGTTCCCCACCATGCCGGTGAGGAAGATCACCACCAGCACCGCGCTCAGGGGGACAATCTCCTTCAGCGGCAGCCGCCGGGAACCCATCAGCCACCACAGCATCTCTTCTTCAGTGCAGTCGAAGTGGGACGCGTTGTTGCAGCGGTTGAAAAAGTCGTCATACGTTTCGTTTGCTCGGAGGAAAACTGTTGACTCCATATTGAGGTTTGTTTTCTTATCTGTGTCCTCGATTTATTTTGTTGTTATTATTACATTTTAATAATGTAAGGAAGGACTTTATTTATGTGTAATTTAACATTTATTTTAAAGTTTTCATTTATTTTTCATTATAGAAACAAATCAAAGTTTCAGTATAGCCTACTTACTTACATTTATTTGAAAAAGCTTTACTTAGTTATAATGTTCTATGCATGTAAATATCTATATCTAGGTACCTACCTATCTAATTACTAAACAATATGTTTTATTTATTGTCTCTTATTATTTTTTGTTTATTTCAGAATGTATCTCAATTAAATATCTTTAATTTTAGTTCGATATGTTTTCAATCATAAATGATTTCACTTCACGCAAAGTCCAGTCGCAAATCGCAGAGAGAGCGTCGCTCAAGCCGCAAGACCGATCTCGGAGGGTTTCCCGCGCGAACTGATGGAGGGCACAGTCTTTTCCTTTGCCATTTGCTCAGGCTTTGCTTCACTGATATTGCTCATGCCGTACCTACCTATGCTCTATCTCACACCAAGGCTCTGAGAGCAATTACTTACTGCAATTTAAGAACATTTTTTTATTCGAATAAAAGGTGGGGTGGGGTTATAGGTAGGTATGTTACGATTATTTCAGCTTGAACTCACGGACATAAATCTGGTAGCATTCTGGTAGTATTTATTCAGTTTTTACAACGCCAGTCTATTTATTTTATGCCTAGGTATGTTCTACATTATAATTTTATTTCACAGACCATTTTAGGGTTCTGTAGCCAAAGGTTAAAACGGTACCCTATTGCTCCCTATTACTCCGCTACCCGTCTGTCTGTCTGTCCGTCTGTCACCAGGGTGTATCTTATGAAACGTGATGGTTAGACGGCTGAAATTTTAGCAGATGATGACGTGACGTATTTCTGTTGCCGTTATAACGACAAATACTTACTAAAAATAAATATTTAAGGATGCTCCTATATAACAAACGTAAATTTATTGCTGTTTTTGTAAATAATGGTAGGTACGGAAACCATCGCGCGCGAATCCGACTCGCACTTAGCCGGTTTTTTATTATTAGTTTGATAAGTTCCTACTAGATAAAATAGATCATGCACGAAGTGCTTATGTATACCTAATATTATTGAGACCAAAAAGGTAGGTAGGTACTCCTACAATGAATTATTATTATATACCTACCTAATTAAATTAGTCCCAGTCACAATAAGTAGGTAGTAAACCTACCTTGATGATGATGATGCACCTACTCCGCATCTTATTCTCTTATTGTATGTTTTTAAAGCCGAATAATAATATATTTCGTTACCGGAATCAAATAAAAAACTTATGTATGTACCTACTTACTTACATTTAAATGGTTTTAAAAAGCAACCAACAAGACGGGAGACAAAAAACATGAATAGGTAGATTATTATCGCAATAAAAGTAGGTAGGGGAACCTGTTTTACCTAGGCCAGTTTTTTACATTTTCATTTTTAATAAATTAATGGTAAGTTTAGGGTCTTTCAAATATGCATAAATACAAAGATCAGTTATTCAACTACATACAAAACTAATAAAATCTGTGTATTTTGCATTAAGTTGAGAACTAAAGCCGTTCCAAAAAAAAGGGAAAACTGTCCAAGGTACAACATCCTTGATGTACTTTGGCCCGTGCCAGTTGTACTTTGGACAAACTAGAATAAAATGAAGATAATACACTATACAATTACTGTAGGTACGGAGTAAGTTTTATTTTTATTTGTTATTTAACTACAACCAATGACTGATCATATCAAAAACAGTAATTAATAGGTAATGATTATTAACTCAGTAAAAATACATCTTTCAAAAAAACCCTTACCAACAGTCTTTGGTATCTATAAAAATCATCCATATTATTATATTCACATCAGATCATGTATGTTTCATAAATATTGGCTTAGCAGTTTGTGAGAAACCCCGTTTTTAAGTAAATTTTGAGGTTAAAATATTGCCATAATTCGATGAAATTCCAATGAAATCCAGGAATAGCTATAACTGATAGTACAATAGAATGAAACAAGCATTGTCGCCAAAAGTCACCAGTCTCCTACATACTTTTCATACAACATTTTGTATTCAAACTTTGAAGCCTTATATTACAAAAACTATAGTACATAGGAGACTGGTGATCTTTCTGATTTATGTTATTTCAAAATGTTTGGAAGCACAATAAAGTGAATATTTCTTCTCCCTTAATAATTTTACTGCAGTCTCAACTTTATCTATGTCTAGTGAAGCTCTTTTTATGTTTTGCATGCTTCGCGGCATTGTTTCCTGCAACAGTGATAAATGTAGGTAGTATTAGTAGGTATTACCTTTTTCTCTGCACTGAAGCGGCGCCGGCGAATCACAACTAACTTCACGATGGAGTTGACCAAGAGTTCTTTGACTGCCATAGACAAAATAAATTTAAAACCCGGGATTTTTCGAAAAATTGTGCCTAGGTACAACACGGTCTGACGTACAACAGCTTCCCCTACATAAGCCCTTTACTAATTAATTACAATTCAAACGAAATAATCTCATTGCTCCATATCTATCAAACTTTATGAAGATTCGTTCAGCAATGTAACCGTGATAAGGGAACAAAATGTACCTACCTACCTAGCTGCAGATAATCTTAGTAAGTCTCACACTTCTGGTTGCAGTTTGCCATTATTTCCTGAAAATTTCTCATAGCGAATTACGACCAAACGGGTACACCTAAGTAGGTAACAAAGGAATTATTTCAAACTTTCCACGCTCCGCCTCCGCCTCAGATCATTGCTTGCGCACTTTGAACTTTGAAATAGGAAGTGTGAGTGACGCTTTATTTATTTTTTATAAATCTCATGTTTCATTTATTCATTGACCTCTGATTCCTTGAATTTAACAGTATTTTTTGGATAAAAATATAAAATTGTTTGAAATATTTACTTGACAATGGTCACCTGCTCAGATTACTCACCTGCCTTACATAAATTGTGCGAAGCCAACTCTAAAAAAACACTTGAATTGTATAAAATGACAGCGTCAAATAAAACCCAATAAAATAGCATGGACGAACTAGGTATAATACCTACCTACTCAAATAGTTCACCCATAGATTTACTATAGTGATAAATAAAATACAAATAGTTTACCGAAAGATGTCCCCTGGCTGCGATACAAATTGTAACGATCAGTAGCTCAAAGTAAACCTTATAATATTAGGTAATAATAGGCAGATATCGAAATTATGAAAATATCGGTATTGTCTTTGAGAGTATCAATAATGGTATTGATGCATAGTTGTATACTGATATTTTTGTGGGTAGTTTTTTACTGGTATAACGGTATCGATACTTTGTTTAAAATACCGATACTTTCTAGACAGCAATCTAGTTTCATTACAACGCCATCTAGTTTTATTCTGTAACAACTTTGACCTTCAATAGCTCGAACACTCATATTATTTTTTTTTGGTTTATCTATGATTGTTTGCAATGGACGCGCGCGCGTAGTAAAAGATTTGCGCGATGTGTTTTCAATTTTATTGATTATTTTCACGTTGTAGAACAAAGAACATTATCTACGCAACAGTTTAGTTTTGTTTATGAAATATATCTTACTATCGTCGTTCTTTGGGGATCCCAAGTTCTGTGATTGCATGCAGGCAGGATGTCGTCTCAAATAGGGGACGAAATTGGTGACCTATCTGCTCTATCAACAGAGGCAGATTCCCAGGCTAATAACGAAGGTGATTATTGCAAAACTTTACCAACTGATCTAAACAGGTCATGTTCATATTTTATGCATGCAAAATTCTAGTGGCAAGTCTGTGATTTCTACTAAGGCGGAAATCGGCCGATTATTACCGTTAAGACCTCTGGATGTTCCTCAGTTCCTGCTAATTGTGTCCTGTCTTATATTCCGATACCTTCGCAGCTGGTTCGAGTGCCAGTGCCGACGATGGCTCGTCCACTAGCGCAGCCACGCCGTCGCAGAGTGAGCAGGCGTCCCGACAGTCCAACCTGCAGCGCATCCAGCAGAGGAAGCAGCAGGTCTACAACTGGCCGCACAACAAGAAACTCCTAAAACTAGCCATCTACTCTGCTTGCCAGGTGAGATACAACTATTTCACGTCACTGTTTCAGTTATCAGAAAGTAAGACTTGTAATATTTCATTCGGTTCTATCTGTACAGACTCCGGATTGTAGCTGCAATGGGTGGAAAACCCCAGTGCCGGTGCAGCCGACCAAGGGCAACAGCCGGGCCGATATACAGCCACTGGCCAGCTTTAATGACCCGTGCCGCAACTGTAACCACATTCTAGGTGCGTGCCATTATAAAATGGTTGAGTAAAACACTAAATGTTGTATGTGACTTGATTTTTTTTTTACACTCTTTAGCGCCTTGATATTTCAACGTTATCTAAGCATGAGAAACGACAAGGCACAAGGCAAACTTACTGTTTAATTCCAGAGAAACACGTAACTCAACTGCAAGGACTCCCTGTGGCCGAAGTGAACCGTCTCCTAGGAACCGTGGTCGATGTGGAGAACATATTCATGTCTATGCATAGGGAAGACGACCATGACACCAAGCGTGTCTACTACTATCTGTTCAAGGTATGTTTGCTTGTTGTATGAAGTTGTGCTAGCCTCTTGTGTCAGTTTATCAGGCCACCTATGGGCCTCTGACGTGACTTAACTACCACTATCAATCAACAACAACAGGGACCAACGGCTTAACATACCCCTCTGAAGCACAAAGTGATGGAAAAAGAGGGTTGATTGATCAAGGTGAGAACAATGCAAAAGCTAGGTACCTAGTTAAAGTGAAGTCTCTTTGAAGCATTGGTGCAACATATTGATGTGAGTTTTCTTAACGGTTTTGAATGGCATAGCCCATTTTTATGCAGGAAAAATTGCCTGATTTCCCCAGATCCTTCGCAAGTGCATCCTGACCCGCACACACCCCCGCATCGAGGGTCCCCTGGGGCAGCCCCCCTTCGAGCGGCCCTCCATCGCGAAGGCCATCACTAACTTTGTACTGTACAAGTTCAACACGCTGCCCCAGCGCGAGTGGCAGACCATGTATGACCTTGCCAAGATGTTCCTCCACTGCTTCAACCATTGGAACTTCGAAACGCCAAGTGTAAGGAGACTCGTAAGTAATATGTGTTTAGTTGTACAGGAAATAGTATTCCTGAGACGGTTCTGGGTACAGAAGGAGCTTAAGCGGTGTTTCCAAGTATGTTGGGTTGAAATTTTATTATTCAGTAGCTCTGTTCCTTGCTGTCGCCCAGGATCGTCGTTTGATAGAGCGAGATAAACTGCTTGCAACTTGCACTAACGCATCAAAAGCTGCTTGTCATTGCCAATCATATATATCTCAGTTCATGATCATTGAAAGTCTTTTATAATGTTGTCTTTCGGTTACAATTATGCTGTGCCCATATCTTCTCTATTCCTCTTGCTGATTTTAAATCTTCCAGCATCTCTACACAAGAACTACACCATCAACCATTTCTTAGTGTCCAGTATGTATGCAAAGGATTATAATAATATAAAGGATGATAATACAGTTGAATTACTTACTACCTCTCATGTTGGCTTAAGGCCAGCCACACATGGAAAACTTGTAGCATTCAAGACCAACTGCTTCTAGCATTTTCCTTGCAGACATTATGTGACTGCTATAGCAGTCAGCTACTAACAACAGACAACAGGGTAGACAAGTAGAGGGTGATGTCAAAGTAATCAGTATTTGTCTCGCTACTATCACTGAGCAACTATCTGTCCGTGTAAGACTGTCCTAACTTAGGCTGCACACAGACAATACAGCACTCGCGCTCTCAAAGCCTCGCCGTGCCGTGTGCTTACATGATTATTCTCAAATTACACCATTGATTGTGTGTCAAGGAACGAAGCGCGGTCACCGGTGTACACGCAATACGATGCAATTTGAGCTTTATAAATGTCACTTAAGACTGAAATCATTTGTGCACTATTGAAGCAATTACAGTGCGAACGATTCGTTTCCCGACATCGTATATCCGCCGTATGAATCCGCATTTAATTGACACTTAACCCCGCATTCGCTGTGGTATGTGATAGGTCCTTAAATGCAATTTGCAGATGGTTTTAAGTGCTAAATTCGTTCAACGGCATGTACCTAAATGCATGGCATTTTCTTACAAAATGTTGTATTGTTTTAGCGTGATGTATGTAAAGTGGGCTAACCTTATTCTGTCTGTACAAGTTTGAACCTTATTACACACATTAAAAAGTCATGGTGTATGCTAGAATATAACTATCTACTAATTAAGTATTCAGTGGTGTCAAGCCAATTTTAACCCTCAGTATTGCATCATTTTAGCTCCAACTCATTTGGCAAGTAACAATAAATCACTATTCTTTTGCAACATTGCTCATCGCTGTAGAATGGAAAGTAAGCATGCAAAATTGGTAACGAGCAATTCTTCTACACTGATTTTGTTTTTCTTTTTATTACAGCAAGTCTCCAACCCTGAGGATCTTTCTGCCTATCAAATTAATTACACAAGGTAAGAAGAAGAAATTGACAATATTTTGTAAACTCGAAGAAGTTAAAACATCACTGTGATTAGGTTTACTCTGTATTATGCTGTACTTTTTTTAATACTAGGCTCTTCAAATCGAGCTCATTCTAGCTCAGCCTAGATGTTTAACATCTTGACTACAACGTCAGTTACAGGTGTGATAATGGTAAAATGCTATCCTTTAAACCACAATTAAAAACACAAAATGTGCAAAGCCAAAATAAAAAAAATAATCTATCTAACCATCTTACTAAATAATAATAATTCAGCTTGTACTGTCCCACTGTGGGGCAAAGGCACTTTCCTGATGAGGATTAGGCCATCCGGACCACTAACTACAAAAGATTTAATCATGACTTGTACAACCTTTTTTTTATACCACAAATCACGTCTAATTGCGTTATCTACCTAACTCAATCCTCAATATTGTCTGTTACAGATGTTCACTAAAATAAAATATTTAGATGCAAAATCGATGACACTGGCTGTACAGTGTATATAAACAGTGGCAAGACAAAACATTAAAAAGCATATCGCCCCCCACAGATGGCTGGTGTTCTGCCACGTGCCCGCGTTCTGCGACTCCCTCCCTCACTACGACACGTCGCTGGTGTTCGGCCGCACCCTGCTGCGCGCGGTGTTCAAGTCTGTGTGCCGACAGCTCATGGACAAGTGTCACTCCGAGCGGGACCGGATGCCGCCGGAGAAACGGGTCGGTGCCTCCTGACACGTCAAGCACTTCATACTAACTGTATGGGAGACGAAGCGCTATTTATGTCGATGCTCGGACGTGGTTATACGACCCGTGTGTTCTAAATTGCGCTTTATTTCCATGCATTTTGTTTGAAATTTGAATGGAATGGAAAGTTACCGTGCCATGTCGCCGCTTGAAGCCATTTATATGTGGCCTGCGCGTCAGGCTCTCGAGTGACCTGACGAACCTTGAAGCTTACCTCAGTTACAAACTGCCTACCTCTCGAGTCAATAGTCTAGGTTCATAGGGCTTTATGACTTCGAAACAATTAGGTCTACGGGCTGACAACAACTGATTTGGTTATGACATACTTATCAAAAAATTACTTTTAAATCCTTTGAACCTTTACTTTCATTTGTCAGGCTCTTTAGTTAGACACATTTTCCCAACAGTTACGTTTGTGAGGAACTCCTTCACTGACAGTACACTGGTCATATTACAGGTTCTGGTGCTGACCCACTTCCCCCGGTTCCTCGCACTCCTCGAGGAGGAGATCTTCAGCCTCACCTCCCCCATCTGGGACCCGGAGTACAAACAGGTGCCTCCCACGCACCTTCAGGCCATATTGGATAACAAGACTAGTGAGTATAGCTTTATAGTATAGCTATCACTTGAAATAATAACTTATACATGCACCACGGCTGATCTACGTCCTTGATGAATGACCTTGACCTTGAAGTTTTGAAATTACATATGTAGACTAGTATGAGTTTTTACTAGGTCGACATAGTACGCGTCAACTACCGCTTTTGTATGAAGATCCTGTACAGCGCCCCTGCCGGCGCGATTATGAACGAAAAATCTACATACAAAAAGCTAGTTCACGCGTACTATGTCGAGCTAGTAAAAACTCATACTCAGAGCACTGATCATACAGTTTTAGTGTGAGCCGGATGGCCTGAAATGTTCAGTCTATACTGTCAGGCCGCCTAATTGTCTGTGACCACGTCCCACGTTGTCTTTTATAATTTGAAGTACAGAAGTTTGGGTCAATAATGTGGATTTTGTTTGTTTTGAATTGCCATTTTTTTATACATCATTTTTCATGAGCTGATTTTTGTTTGTTACTTTGTTATCCCATTTGCATGCATCGCAGTCCACAAGTCATTATAATTTAATCAATATTTCATTGTAATTTTTACATTATTATCATTCATCAAACTGTTCATCCATTACTTTGTTAGTCTTCTTGGAAACCCTCTGAAATGCTTATCACTAATGATTTAATTATGTTTTAAATCTTTACTATTTTAATTTTTCTTATTTTCGATTATCAAATTCGTAATAATAGTTTATACCAGACAAAAAGAGGTCGAAAAGGAAAGCCTACGAAGGTTCATGATTGTCTAATATTCGTGGTGTATTGACAAAGTGTTGGGACAAATGATACGAACCCACAAAACGAGTAATTTCGTGTGCGATCCAGAATTCCCAGGAACTTTCAGTAAAACGTCCAACAAGAAACAAGATTTAAACAGATGTGTCTAAAATTGCGTTCCTCAAATCCACGTCTAACACTCGCGTTGTCTAACTCTATAAATTCGCAAGTTAAATTATCAGAAACGACAGGATTGAGTTACCCCCGGTTTCTAGAACGCTAGTTGGCTTTGACAGTAGATTAAAACACTACTATCTAACACTAAACAAATGACAAAGATGGCAATAGAATTAATCTGTTGTCAACGTTGACTGACGTTTCAGAAACTGGGGGTTAGACAAAGCGAGTCCTACGATTTTGTGGATCCAAGTTTAAGACGCATCTGATCAACTCTTGCGGTAAGACGGATAGCGTAAAGTCAAAACATAGATATAAGACGGCACGTTCGGCGTAGTGGCTGAGTAATCGGACTGCTGCGCTTGGTGTCGCGGGTTCGATTCCCGCTTGGAATGAATATTTGTGCGATTCACAAATATTTGTTTCTGGTCTGGGTGTGATGTGTATGTGAAATTATGTGTCTGTAAGTGGTACCCACGATAGAGGAGTAATCGTAGTGTACGTTTAAAAAATATGAAATGGAAAATACTTGCACATCAGCAAATAGTCGGGGCAAAATATGATTATGACATGCATTAAATGCACTTCTGGTGATCTTTTGGCCTGCCGTAGAATACTATTGAAATAACATAAATCCGAAAGATGTATATTGAAAGATGTATATCCGATGTATAGTTTTTGTAAGATAAGGCTTCAAAGTTTGAATACAAAATGTTGTATGAAAAGTATGTAGGAGGCTGGTAATTTTTGGCAATATGGTTTGTTTCATTCTATTGTACTATCAGTATACAATATACATAAGGTATACAATATACATATAAGAAGTATTGCACTCGTGTAACTGGCTATGGTATGGCAGCGGCGCCGCGGCGGGGTGAATTCGAGCGCGTCACTCCGAGCGGCGACAGCAAGGACGGGTTCACCACGGTCACGCTCTCATCAGGTGATGCTCGGGGGGGTTGGGGCGTTTCGCACCTGGGCCGATTCGCACCGCGGGGCGAATCGACCCTGTCTATTTTTGCATTGCCTTTCGCACAGCGGGGTGATTGACGCAATCTCATTGAAGTGGGCATTTCGCACTAGGGTCGTTTCGCACTCGGGCGTATTGGCCCAATCTTTTTTTTTTATTGGGCCTTTTGCGCCCAAGTCCTGCGGTGCGAACCGACCCATACTCATTATGCATTGGTCGTTTCGACTTCGCTTGATGTTGGTCGAGGGACGCTACGGGATAAGTGTATCCATAGTTATGAGCTTAGAAATGTGAGCGTATACATTTTTTGTTGTTGTTCTAATTGGGTCATTAGTATGGATTGCGCAGTCGTCAGTTTGTCAATTATTTTAACGCTTCATTCATTGACTTTACTAACATCATCATCAATGTTTTAACTAGAATTTAAACGGGTCTAATTTGCGCACAAAAGTATTCAGTTCGCGAAAGTTTAAGAACGTCTATCATCATCAATCCCATGCCTACTGCTAACCCCGGGTCGCCTTCACTTCAGTGCGTCCATTTACTAACATGCATGTTATTAATGACAGTGTTAACGCTTGTATAATTTGTGTAGCATATAGCTATTTATTTTTCTACGCTTTTGACAACGAAGAGCGCGTATACTTGGAGCAAAAACTCGCACAAAGCAACGGCCTCGTATTCGCTAAGCCACTTTCAAGCAATTCCCTGCAGGAGACGTGCTGTCATAACGTGCTATAGACACAAACAATTGACGCACGTTATTTTGATAGTTTATAAAATGCACTAATAACGCGCCTTCACGCGTTTGTTAGATTTCTAAATGGTATACTGAATAGTATTCCACGAAGATACCGTAACGCGTCGCGTTACGTATTGGAATGGTCATAGCGAATAAGAGCCCTTCGAAACAAAGTCGATTCTACAGCATGCATCATCCCGCACGGCCAGGGTGGACACTTCTAACTCAATAGGTACTCAAAGCTACGGAAGAGAGAGACAACGTCATATGTCATACAAAATCCCGATCATGCTATCTCGCTTTAATTGTTTTCTCTAACGGGCGTATTCCGTACCACTGGTAGAGTCAACGGAGTTTCCTTTTCCTGTCCAGAATCTTGGTACAGTGCTTGAAAGGGAAACATCCTTTTTTCAAACTTAAACCATAATCAATTACTGTTTAATTTAATTTATCATACTTTGTTTTATGATTCTCTTTGTTAACGAAAATTCGCTGTTTGACTTGTAAAAGTGCGAATTTATAGTCTAATTACAATAAATGCTTTGACTTTGACTTTGAATTGAGAATGACACTTCTAGGGTATTAATATAGGTATTCTATGCCGCAGGCACGGTAAAGACGGAGCCTAGCGCTGTGAAGCGCGGGTCGGAGTCCCGCGCGAGCGCGGAGCCCCCGTCGGGGGCGAAGCGCCGCCGCGTCGCCGACGACGACGGGGACGACGTCAGCGAGCGCACCGTCGCCGACATCGTCGCCACCATCAACGATCCCAACTACATGTGCGGCCCGGATGTGAGTAATTACCCTTATATATTTTTTTCTAGGAGTGTCCTTTGCATGAAGGTAAGTAGGTATAAACTATAGAACATTATTCGATGGTCCGTTACAGGCTGTAGTGTAGATTCACTTTAAGGCAGATTTGATGTTAGACTAGAGGTTCCACGATAACGTGCCTCGAGAGGAAAGTTTACCAAGCGGTTAGCGCACCACGCTTTTTTAACTCGCTGGTCTGTTTTGTGTTATTACAAAATTTCTAATAGATTTTTAACCAACTTCGTGATGAGCTAATCGTGTAGCTTCTAAACATAGCTTTGAACCGGAAAACAATCCATTTATTCGTTTAAAAATTTAATAGGTTTGTTAATTTTTTTTATTTCTTTTTTGTTGTATTTGTGTAGGTACGAGAGTTGGTCAAACTGTTATATTATTTATTTTAGCAAAGTAATTATGTAATAAATATGACCGTTACCGCAAGCAAGTATTATATTGATAAGAAAATTAATTATAACACTTTCAATATCATAGTATTGTTGCTAGCTGCACACAACAATGCACTAAAACTGTTGTAAATGACCGTTAAAACAGATAATAAATTCTATAACACTATGAATGAACTAAAGAATGGATTCAAAATTATATTCTTATGTTTTCCACCGTGAAGTGAGTTGAAATACTCATAGCAGCTACATTTTGTCTGTTGTTGTAACTTTGTTTGCCCATCGATTTAAAGATTATGTGATCTATTGATAACTGATAAATGTAAGTATCGAGGTTTGTGCTATAGTGTTATATAATTCTGTTATATGTTTTAAAACCAGCACCACTTGTCGATAGACAGTGCCACCACAACGTTGGAGGGCGAAGTCTTGCGCGGCACAGCGCTGCATGGTTGCAAGTTTATCCGTTTTACTGCAAAAGTTTCAAGATTTGACCAGATGTGTCTAAAATTTCGTTCCACATAATCGATGTCTTACACTCGTGTTATCTAAGGCAATCCTGTAATTTCTGATCATTTTACTTGTAAATTTGTTTTTTAGTTAGACAACGCGAGTATTATTGAAATAAATTTTAGAAACATCTCTTCAACTCTTGTATAAATACTTTGTGGTATGACCGTATCGATGTTACCACAAAAAATTTAAACCAGCGTTGAACAGTTGAGTCTAAATATTTTCTTCACTAATCGACGTCTAAACCTCGCTTTTTCTAACTGAATAACAAATTCACAAGTAAAATAATCAGTTAGCCAGGATTGAGTAAGACAATGCGAGTGATAGACGTCGATCTGTTTAACTCTGGTCATATTTTTTGTGGTAATACGGTATATTATGTCCAGTAGAATTGCTATCCCATTAGTAGCGATGCACGACTGGCTTTGATTGCGATTCTGATAGCTGTCACGATGTATCTATGAATGCTTATTATTAAAAAATAAAGTACCATTCTATTGTCAGTAACTATTCTCAATTACAGTTTAGCCAAACGATTTGCTATAGCTTTCTAACTATATGGAATCGAAAGGGATACATTTAGAGGTGTCTGTGAAGTTTCGTTTGTGTCAACGGAATTAGTGAATGGTAAATCTATAGAATTCCATAGATTAACCATTCGTGAGTGCCTGATAATCACCAGACGCCTATTTTAGCTTTAGGCACACAGGTAAAAGGTAAAGGAGCTCGATAGACGAGCTCCTTTACCATTTACCTGTGTGTTTGAGACTTTGAATCCCTTGCGAGTTTTTGTTCGGTTATGCTTTATGGCTGTGTATCTGTTTTTTACATTTTGTTGACAAAATTTCTAAAGCTGTGATACATTATAACAAGTTTCATTATATTTCATAGGTGTTGTGATTGTAATGTGGCTGGAGTTCTAGCTTCATAATTATTGCATAAATGTTTAAATGTTCCAATATTTGCACAAGTCACCCCCATAAAATTGGTTGTAAGTTTCTAGAAACGCACCCCGCAAACTGGTGCGTGGAAGTGTAAAAACCTATTGGCTCAAAATTCGTGCAATATCAACGGGAGGCAAAAACTTCGAAATTACAAAAAAAAATAAAACTTCATCGCGTAATTTGGCAGAAACTCGTACGCAAACAGCGTGTGCTCAAAATTGAGAGGAACCTTAATTTGACAGGCAAATTAAAGGAGCACGCAAAGAAACAATACTCCTATTCAAAATTTTAGAGAAGAATTCGGATACATCGTACTTAAACTTATCTTCAAACTTATGGGGATCCTTTTGCATGTGTAAGTAAGCACAGTTACATTATGATTGCCTACGAGAGAAAATGAGACTATCAAATGTAATTTTTCTTTTCAGACGCCCTCAGTCCCTTTACAGAACATTGTGACGATAGATAAATCCAAGCCACAGAGCTGCTTAGAGGAGCCACCGGAAATCATTGACTTCAATGAATTTCTGCCTTTTAGCTCGAGCACAGTGATGATTTCAAACGATAGCCCTAAAACAATGCTATCTGTAAGCGATATCGACAACGCATCGCTGCTTGCTAACAATGGCTCCGAAATGCTTTCAGCAAGCGAAATTTTTAGAGATTTGTTGGAATCATGCCTCAGCGCCGGTGAAGAATTGATTACCAACGATATACCTGACGCAATGCATCCCGTGAGTGATATTGCAGACGCATCGCCGTCTACAGACGTTGACTCTGATAGAGCGCCGCCTGGAAGTGGTAGCGTTGACGAAATATCAGAAAGCGTTGACTCCGAAATGGCATCCGTCAACGTCGACAACGACACAGTTCCACCTAGTGTAGCCTCTAGCGAAGCGCCGTCAGCAGAACAGTCGGCACGTGGCGACGACGATGTGGCGAATATAGAACCACCTGCGAACCCAGGGGCACCTGCACCCGCACGTCCCAACTCAATACAGGCACCGTTGCTGCTGGATCTATTGGCGTCTCGCAACCGCGAGGCGCCCATAGAACCGCCCGCGAACCCAGCGCCGCCAGCACGCGCCCGCCCCAACATGATACATGCACCGTTGCTGCTAGAAATGTTGGCGCATCGGGACCGCAATATAGAACGGCACGCGCACGCGGCGCGCCCCCGGCCCCGATTTTACTCTGTGTCGGCGCCACTGCTGCAGGAGCTGGTGGCGCGCAGCGACTACAACGTGGGCCCCAATTTAGTGCTGGGCGTGCACTCGGCGCGGGCGCACGCGCACGCCGGCGCGCCCCGGTACCTGGTGCACGCGCGGCTGCTGCGGGAGCTGCTGCAGTCGGCGCGGGGCGGCGCCGCGCCGCGCCCGGGGGCGCCGGGGCAGCCCGCGCGCCTCCTGCTGCGCGCGCAGTGGCTGCGAGAGCTGCAAGAGTTGACAAGGAGCTACAACGAGGCCAATATAGAGCATCCTCTGGATCCAGGGTCATCTGCCCCGATGCCGCGAGAATTACCGAGTGGCGACAACGACGCTCCCAGTATAGAAGGGCCCGCAGTGCCGCCTGCCCCGGAGCCGCGAGATTTGCCAAGTGGTAACAATGACGCGCCCGATGGAGAACCGCCTGAACTATTACCGAGTGTTAATAACGGGGCTCCCAATATAGAACCGCCTGCGAACGTTGCGCCGCCTGCATCGCTGCCGCGAGAATTACCGAGTGGTAGCAACGAGATTGCCAATATAGAACCGCCTGCAAACGCAGAGCCGCCTGCACCGTTGCCTCGTGAACTATTACCGATTGGTAACAACGAGGTGCCCAATATAGAACAGCCTGCAAATCCAGTGCCGCCCGCACGCCCTCGTGCCAACTTAATGCCTGCACCGTTGCTCCGAAGAATGTTGCAGTCTTCATACATACCTGAATCCCTTAGGCATTCAGACATTAGAACGCTATACATGCCGATAATCCAGACGATGCGACAAATTAACAGTAGTAGCATTGAGCAAATGGTGCCAGAACATCTGCCGGTCGAAGTGCAAGATTATCATGACAATATACATTATCTGAGGACCGGACGTGGGCCGGTCGCGGACGATCCGAACGATCAGGAACAGCCTGCGAGGGACCGCGACGATTCGATCGTTCAACACAACCGACAACTGTTCTATCGGATCGAACAAGGACCTCTAGAATCGTTCGACGAGTTTTTGTCTAGGCTCCGCCAGCAGGCCGCGAAATGTAACTTCTGGAATGCGCAGCACGTCTTGATAGATCAGATTCTGTGGGGCTGCCTCTCGGACAAATTGCGCAACAAGATTTTGATCTCTGGTAACAACGTGAATCTGGCGCGCGTGATCACCACGGCGCACAATTTAGAATTTGCTGAACAAATGCGGATGTGTGACGCCTTCGCCGTATATGTGCATAGAACGCAGAATCCACTCTAACTGAAGGCAAACCAAGACGCATTTATTTTTTCATTATTCGACTACAATCTTTTTGGAGCACATTTTAACCCTTCATACATTTGAAACGACAAAAAACCCAAAGAAAACCAAATAGAGAAAAACATTTTTAATTTTATTAAGAAACGGACTACTGTTATTTGGATTCAGACAATTAAGATAAATAGTGTATAAGTATCTATCTATAGCTGTAAGATGATCTCAAGAACTGATTTACTGTGTTAAAACATTTATCAAAAGATACCTCGAAACAGGCAAGAGTTTTTTCGACCATGGTCACAGAACACCTACTTATATCCCGTAACTAAACTAACATCGTCGACGTGAAGATTGACGGAACATATTGACTACCATTGGAATACGCCAATGAGTTATAAATATATTGAATCGACTACACGAAGTTACCACTTAACACTTGATGAATGTAACTAAGACAAAATGCCATTGTTGTGCTAAAGAATAAAAGGATAAGAATTTATTTACAAATAAGAAAGGCAACCTTAAACATCTATTAACAACACTAACAAATGTTTTACTTACGTAAGTATTTGAATGTGTATACTGTATGTACTAAATAAAACTGCAGGCGAGCTGTGTAGCGAATTGGTTTACAACTCCTAAGCCCGTGTACATACCATTCTTTGGCAACACAACATGCAATGTAACAAATCTGGGGCTCAATTCTGCTAATTTAAGAACGCTTCAATATAATCTCAATGGAGTGGCTTCGGAATAGTTTGTGACATTGCATTGTGAAATTGATTTCAAATGTTCTTATTTAACTAGCAGACTGATTAAAAAAACGACTAGTAGACTTCCAAATGGCACAAACTATTCCGAAGCCACTCCATTGAGATTCGATTTAAACGCGCCTAAATTAGCAGAATTTACCCTCTGTAATAATGAAACTCTATTGACACTCTATTGAAACGAGACAGATCAAAGAACAGGCACCGTTTACAGGCACTGCCACTGCAAAAAGCACTGAGTAATGAGTATATTCAGTTCAAATTTATAATGCCCACTTTCTGAACCTCAAATTAATTTTGACCAACCGATAAATCTATCGTTGTCTCTGTCTAACACTAGACAAATGACAAAGACAGCAATACACATATCGATTGGTGAAAGTTAACTAGGTGTTTAGAAATCGGGCATAACACCATGTTGTTATCATTTTGGACTGGTTTTGCGCTAACGTTCTGGCTATCGAGTTGCTTTTCTCCCTCCATCTTATCCTACTATCCTGCTCTATCCCACTAATATTATTCATGCGAATGTTTGAATGTGTTTATTTTATTTGTTTGTTACTTCATCACGGCAAATCTTTCGTATGGATGTTGATGTGCACAGACTTTGTTATTTGGTGGTGAAAAATAGGATACTCACATTTTAAAAAAAACTCCCTCTGGGTGTCATCTTATATACGCGTCACGTTGTTTGTCCGCGATGGACTTCTAAACTACTTAATCGATTTTAATCATTTGCATACTGTGTGCAGTTAGATCTAACTTGAAAAGATAGGATAGCTTACATCTCAATTTATAGTCGCAGTAACAAGTACCTTAGCCACAGCAACGCGTGGCCGTGTCAGCTAGTAGTTTATAAAACAATAAGACTCATGGAGCAAAAGAGGGTACATAACTGTGGATTGTCTTTTTTACTCTCTCTCACTCTCTCTCCTTCTCTCTTATTATTTTCCTTGCTACGAGAGTGTCTCAATAGTTAAAACGTTACTGACCATAGATAAATGAACATAAATTTCAAATTGAGGTACCTATCTATTGCATTAAAAGTTTTTCTTATCCATCACTTGAAGATTATTTTATTTTAAATTTTTAAACGTAATTAACTGACACATTATTTAAACCTTTTTTGTTAAGCCGTATGTTTTTACTTTTACTACTGGAACTCTCCTTAGGGTCTTCACGCACTAGTAGTCCAAGTTCAAGGCGATTTGACGCAAGCTATCGCTACCACACGCCCTACCGGCTTAATTTTTATATTCTTATCCGACCAAGTGCGCGATAGAATGAATCGATTCATAGAAAATCTTGCCTAAGGCCGCCAGTAGACTTGGATTATTGCGGTCTTACCACAGAACGTTAGACCAGAGTTAAACATAAATTTCTAAAACTTCGTTACAATAAATCGACATCTATCACTCGCGTTTTCTTACTCAATCTTGGCATTTCTTATTATTCTACTTGTAAATATGTTATTTATTTAGTTAGACTCAACTGTTCAACTCTGGTCAAAATCTTTAGTGGCAAGACTGTTAGTGCGCGAACGCTTCGTATCTCCTGCGACCACTACAGCGGCTAGCGACACTAAACGTCGTATAAACCTGAACTACAACGCTAATGGAAAATTTCAGGCACTATTCCAAATGCAAGCACCCAGAGACGAGGCGGCTAAGGTGGAGGAGCAAAGGAAACTAATTGAATTCCATGTCATTGGCAACTCTTTGACCGGCCCGGTTAATAAACAGACCATGCTGTGGCTTATAGGTGAGCAAAACTTTTTTTGATGCATAAATAACGCGTTACTCACATACATAATATATCCTGACCTTTATCTAGAATTCCATGTATTTAGAAAATTAGGAACAATGGGTCTCTCTTACCACAAAAGATTTAAACAAGAATTGGACAGATGTGTTTAAATATTTTCTCCACAAATCGACGTCTAAGCCTCGCTTTTTGTAACACCATAACAAATTCACAAGTATAACAATTAGGAATGCCAGGATTGAGTGAGACATCACTAGTGAAAGACGTCGATTTGTGGAATTATATTTTAGACATCTGTTAAACTCTTGCTCAAAGTTCAGTGGTAAGACGGTATGATTATGTGAAGCTATGGTTCACAATATTGTGCGGGAACAGAATGCAACCTCGCGTTAGCAATCGCCTCTTCACCACCTTAGTTAATAGTAAATAGACAACAAAGTGAGTGAGTTCTTCGTATTTGCAGGGCTCCATAACGTATTCTCGCATCAACTGCCAGAAATGACAAAGGAATATATATCACAATTAGTTTTCGACTCGTAAGTGTTGACTTTATAATATTTTTTGTAGTTTTTGATGGTGCAAAATTTTAAAACTAAATTTCATTTCAGCAAACACAAAACGCTAGCTTTGATAAAAGAGGGCAGACCCATTGGCGGAATATGCTTTAGGACGTTCCCCTCGCAGGTATGTAGACGAGAGGCTTATTAAAAAAAAACTTTCAATATATTTTAGAATTATCATGATATACCTACCTACCTACAATATTTTAGAAAATTCTAGTTAGCGTTACATACTTTTTTTTAGAATAAATCTTATGTTCTTATGGTTTGATTTAAATTCAGTTCCCTTACCTATAACCGGTGAGCATGTATGCAGGGATTCTTAAAAGTGGAAGAGGCGAAAGAGGTGTGTCAGGTTCGTAGCATGAAAGGAATGGAAAGATGTAGTCTCTGCCTACCCCAATGAGAAAAAGGTGTATATTTAATCTGTGGGTATGAATAAATTTTGAAAATTTTTCTTATTCTTGTTTATTTTTCAGGGCTTCAGCGAGGTGGTGTTCTGCGCGGTGACCTCGAACGAACAAGTAAAGGGCTACGGCACTCATCTGATGAACCACTTGAAAGATTACCACATTAGAAACAATATTCTGCATTTTCTCAGTTTCGCAGATGAGTTTGCAATAGGTAAGGTAGAAAATCTAACTCATTCTTTACTTCTTAATGGTAAAAAAGTACCTACCTAATAATTAGTGATAAAACTTTTGTTAAATAATCTTGTTGGGACAACAATGCTTTCACATAATGAATAAAGCGCCACTATCACATGCATAATTATATGACCTCTGAAGTGGATCTCCCAGTGGAGTGGATCTCTAAAGTGGAGTGATGGGTTCCCTGGATCTAACGATTCGATAGCTGCGAGTACCACGGTCCAACTAACACCCGGACTCTAGAGAAAATACAAAAGTGTGCCCTGTGCGGGCAAATAATATTGTCTATCGTTTCCTTTGATACTAATTTATCGTGTTGAAACAGGTTATTTCAAGAAACAAGGCTTCAGCAAGGACATCAAGCTGCCGCGCGCGATGTACCAGGGCTACATCAAGGACTACGAGGGCGCCACGCTCATGCACTGCGAGCTCAACCCCAGGATCGTGTACACGCAGTTCACCGGCGTCGTGCGGACGCAGAAGGAGGTGGGTGTGTCTAGAAACGAACCGACACAGGTGTACCGGGTGTACCAGGGCTCTCCTGTGTACCAGGGCTACGTTAACACAGGTGCCAGGGCAACACCTGGGGCGAGATGGTGAATGCTAACACGACCCCATCTTGCCCCCCTCCAGGCGGATCGACGACTCACGGGAAGTTTTAGTGGTTTTTAGTTCCCTTCCACCACCCCCGTGGCGGAAGGGAAGTGCGAAGGCATTTCCCCCCTAAAAAAAAGATGCCAGGACAACACAAAAAAAACAAAAGTAGCTAGTTTTTGGTTTAGGGTGCTCTTGTCCTTACGACCACGTTATTCATAATGATACATGTATGGATTAGTTAGATCATATTTATCTGTTGATGTAGATTGCTATTGTTTCAGATCGTAAAGAAGTTAA
Organism: Hylaea fasciaria; assembly: GCA_905147375.1. Classification (NCBI taxonomy): domain Eukaryota; kingdom Metazoa; phylum Arthropoda; class Insecta; order Lepidoptera; family Geometridae; genus Hylaea; species Hylaea fasciaria. Next base: position 5,973,694 of record LR990211.1, on the reverse strand, counting down.
TTGATATGCGGCAAAAAGAAGTCAGAAAAATACATCCAGGATTGACTTGCTTCAAGGAAGGCGTAAGTATGCTCATGTTTTGGATTCTCGGATCATGAACTAGTTCAATAAACGTAAAGATTGTGGAAATTTAATCGATTATTGAAAGTTAGTTGTGAGACATTAACGTAAGAGTAAAGTCACGGGACTAAACTAGAGCATAGATATGTCAAATTGTACGATTCTGTACAAAATGACGACGCTGTTTGTATACGCTCACTGTCGTTTAAACACAGAAAATTTAACAATTTACAATTGTACCACGTGGAAGTCAGGTTCCGTATTCCATGGAAGTTAGATTATAAACATTCGTCCCCCCCTCCCGGCAGGTGCGCAGCATCCCCTTGGAGTGCGTCCCGGGGCTCCGCGAGGCGGCGCGGCGCGCGGCCCCGCGGCCGGACGCGGACGCGGACGCGGACCCCGCGCTGCTCCGCAACGTGCTGCACGCCGTACGTACACTTACAGGGCCCGCGAGGCGGCGCGGCGCGCGGCCCCGCGGCCGGACGCGGACGCGGACGCGGACCCCGCGCTGCTCCGCAACGTGCTGCACGCCGTACGTACACTTACAGGGCCCGCGAGGCGGCGCGGCGCGCGGCCCCGCGGCCGGACGCGGACGCGGACGCGGACCCCGCGCTGCTCCGCAACGTGCTGCACGCCGTACGTACACTTACAGGGCCCGCGAGGCGGCGCGGCGCGCGGCCCCGCGGCCGGACGCGGACGCGGACGCGGACCCCGCGCTGCTCCGCAACGTGCTGCACGCCGTACGTACACTTACAGGGCCCGCGAGGCGGCGCGGCGCGCGGCCCCGCGGCCGGACGCGGACGCGGACGCGGACCCCGCGCTGCTCCGCAACGTGCTGCACGCCGTACGTACACTTACAGGGCCCGCGAGGCGGCGCGGCGCGCGGCCCCGCGGCCGGACGCGGACGCGGACGCGGACCCCGCGCTGCTCCGCAACGTGCTGCACGCCGTACGTACACTTACAGGGCCCGCGAGGCGGCGCGGCGCGCGGCCCCGCGGCCGGACGCGGACGCGGACGCGGACCCCGCGCTGCTCCGCAACGTGCTGCACGCCGTACGTACACTTACAGGGCCCGCGAGGCGGCGCGGCGCGCGGCCCCGCGGCCGGACGCGGACGCGGACGCGGACCCCGCGCTGCTCCGCAACGTGCTGCACGCCGTACGTACACTTACAGGGCCCGCGAGGCGGCGCGGCGCGCGGCCCCGCGGCCGGACGCGGACGCGGACCCCGCGCTGCTCCGCAACGTGCTGCACGCCGTACGTACACTTACAGGGCCCGCGAGGCGGCGCGGCGTGCGGCCCCGCGGCCGGACGCGGACGCGGACGCGGACCCCGCGCTGCTCCGCAACGTGCTGCACGCCGTACGTACACTTACACACTTATACGAATAACATATTATAGAAACCAAGTACTCGCTAGCGCCGTGTAGCCATTTTTACTGTGAGACTACGCCTAGTTCGGAATTTGACTCGCTATTGCTCGAATTATGGTAAATATTTATTCATTTTCCCTGCTTTTTGACTACATACCAACACGCATGTGATACTTTCATAGTGCTAAAGTGCGTTTTGGAGAAGATAATTGCATGGCACTTACGCACACATTGATAAAAATGTGGCTTCACTTATATGAGTGAAATTACGCATAGACCTATCCTTCTCTGCGTTATTACTCTAAGGTTATACAAGACTGCTTCCGAAAACTCATTTAAAATGTGATAGAACAATGCACTTTCATTATGTATTACATAAGCCTTGTTTTAGGATTGTGGTTAAAAAGTCTCACAAATGTTTTACAATGCGATTAAGAGTGCGTTGAGGTTCGTTTTTGAATGGAATAATATCCGCTTGACCCGCATTTTCGGGTGGACATTTTTTAGGTTTGATTTTCATAGAGACTGTATCTCTAGTAAATTTGATGGAAGGTTTCATCGAACTATAAACCGGTACTAAACTGAGCTAAGATATCTACCGAACCGAATTAAGTATCGCATCTCTTTAATTTCATGTGAAAAATAATAACCGCTGCGTAACTTTTCCCAAATGTTTGCATAGAAAAATGTATTCATTTCTAAAAAAAAATAACTAGTAAACCTGTAACAATGCCATTTCTAGGTGAAAAATCACGCGACCGCTTGGCCGTTCCTCAAACCGGTGGACAAAACCGAAGTGCCCGACTACTACGACCACATCAAATATCCTATGGGTAAGTTCCAACTTAACTGCAAAATTTTTAGGGTTCCACCCATAGGGTAAAACGGGATCCTATTACTAAGGCTCCGCTGTCCGTCCGTCTGTTTGTCTGTCTGTCCGTCTGCCACCAGGCTGCATCTCATGAACCATGATTGTTACACAGTTGAAATTTTCACAGATGATGTACATAAATTCTTGCTGCCGCTTTCACAGCCAATACTAAAAAAACAATAAAATAAATATTTATAGCGCCTCCCATACAACAAACCTGATTTTTTTCGCCGTTTTTATAGATAATGGTACGGAACCCTTCGCGCGCGAGTCCGACTCACACTTGGCCGATGTTTTACTAGCCGGCACGACAGACGTTTGTATCCTGTAGAGTCGTTCCATACAACATGTATGAGAAAGTCAGCTATCATCTGTTTTTTGTTTTGCGTGAATGGTTCCCATGTTTTAATAGTTGTTCATCTTGAAACACTTCAGATCTCCGCACGATGGGCGAGCGGCTCAAGTCCCGGTACTACGTGTGCAAGCGGCTGTTCATCGCCGACATGACTCGCATATTCACCAACTGCCGACTCTACAACTCCCCCGACACAGACTATTACAGGTAACACTACTGTACTGCCACGGGGTGGACACTCCATACAAACAGCTGAGTCGGACAATAGACAAGTCAAACTGTATGCGAAGCGATGCGTCATCCGCGTTGATACGCGTTGGTACTCAATAGCAATAGCTCACCCGATACGCTCAAAATGTCATACTAAATCCCGATTTGCCATCTCGCTTTAACTTCAAAAAAATATTTTTGTTTTCATACTTATTGCATATTTTTCTTCTAAGTATTCTATGGTACAACGGTCTGGGGCCGTTGTACCTTATTATGTAGCGTCTAACTCTTTTTTCATACATTATGTATATCTTGTCTATTTGGTGTACAATAAAGCATTTGCCATTATATTCTACTGTAAACCATTTATTCACTATTACATTAAATTGCTAGATTCCGACTATATGAATAAAACAAGCTTTTCGCAGTTTTCGCCCATTCACCTAATTGTTAATGTAATGAGCGTATTGTGTACCTCTACCGAATATCCAAATTTACACGTTATTTTATTTTTATACTTATTATATATATTTTTTATTCAAATGAACCTAAAAGATACCACATGATGGCTTAACAAATAAACTGATGACATTAATCGTGTTCGCAGATGCGCCAACGTTCTCGAGAAATTCTTCCACACCAAGATGAAAGAGGCGGGCATGTGGGACAAATGATTAGAGTTTAACTTCGACGATTACTTCGTCAACGATCTCATCAGCAGCGCGCGGGGCGCCTCCGATGATGAATAGACTGCTTTAGTGGTATACGGGCACGTTGGGCCAGTGTGAAGTGAACCTTATAGGCACGGGAAAGTTGGCAGTGTGAAGTGAACCTTATATTGGCTTTGGAAAGTTGTTTGTCTCTGGGAAGTGATTTATTATAGTGGTTTAGTGACCTGTCAGTCATTCTCAATTAAGTTTGTTAAGGTGGTGCTTTGGCAAAACATTTGTAGTGGATAATTAATTATGAGGTGTGGCAAAGTTATATAATTATGTCTGTGTCTCTGATTATTTAGTAAATTGATGGTAACTCTCGATAGTTTGTTGAGAGATGGTCCTTCGACACCTAAGACGGGCGTTCCATAGTGGCGTTAGTCAATCGGTCCCATAACCCCCCCCCCCCCCCTCCCTTAATTATACAAAGTTAATTAAATTTCTGTACAACTACGCTCTACAATGATGCTAATTCTGTTGACAAACTAGTCTAAGAGTAGAGCCCTGTCAAAAGAGATTTGTTGTCTCTTTTTAACCTGATGAAAACGAAAGGGATAGCAATAATGGGCCTGTCAAATGTGGAGTTTTGAGTTTGTGCCAACATAATTTGTTGTATTGTACTGTGGAGTGCTAAGTGATTTTTTTTCACATCTTATCGGTAAGGGGGTAAAAACATCCATCTTCAGGGGATGTGTGTAAAGCAAATATTAAGTTAACCATAAATAAATTTGATAGTGCGTATGTATTACAGTTTTAGCATAATAACGGTAATTTTTAATTATATTGTTATATATTAGTTCTAAGGAGGTGGATAACCGAGTATTCCTATACGGCTTTGTATAATCTAGTGTCGCAATGACAATATAGCATTTTACTCTCTTTACGAGATTGTACAATAGAAGTTGTAGTAAAATTATACCTAATTATATAATTACCACTGTGTATTAAATAATTGTGAATTAAATGTTATTAATTGTGAATACTTGATGTGAAATGGTTCTCTTATGTTCCACTTATACTGTAGTAGCGACGCTTTTTTTATTAATGAGTTAAAAAGATACGTCTATGGTAGACGATCGTCTGTGGTAGTATTTATTTCCTCTATGGTCTGTGTTTGAAAGACACTTTCGTTGATGGTTATCGTGGAATAAATAATGTATGTGGAAAATGTATACATGTAGGCAACATGATTATATATTTCGAGAAGAGAAAATTATGTAACTAGTATTACATTTTATTAAATGTGTGGACTGTAAGTAATTAACCCCATTTAATGGGGATTTTTCCAAAATTATGAAGGTCTTTTCAAGACTGATAAGTTGATTAAAATGCATATGAAAAGTCATAATCATTCTAATTAATTTATACCAATTTAATTAGGTGTCTAGAATTTTGAACATTACATTGTTAAAATTTAAGAACATTTTTCGTAGATATTATAGATGTACATTTTTGTAAATGCTCAAATAATCCAATCTCAGTCGCACAACTTGTAGTGTACCTGTGGCTATTGTGTGTGACAGGCTTAAAAAGACTTGTTTTTAGGTTTCCGCAGGCCAAATGGAAAACCTTTACGATCTTTCTATGACTGAACTCCGGTTTACGATATTTAGTAGTTATACTAGCAATGTACTGGGAGATAATGCGACTGCGGGGATCCCTACACTATGCGTGGCCAATAAATTATTTCAAACTTTATCGTCTTATTAATTACCTACTAATTATTCTCATTATCCCCCTAAAAGCAATTATGACACTTTCCAAAACCGGGCTTTCATAATTCCCACAGACCAGCATTGAAGATATTGGTAAGGATTCGGGTAGCCCGTTTTAAAAAAGTGTCATAATATCGCCTTGAAGAGGTATTGATTCCGCCGTGCTGTCCAGTGTGACTGTCTTAGAGCTTAAGGCGCTAATATAGGAGCGATTCATGTATTTTAGAAGATGAAAGTTACCTGGCCAGGCCGCGCGCCACGCTGGCTCCGCGCTCACGGCAAGTCGAAAACGCTAATTCATAATTATTATACTCTTACTAACGGCATCACGTGGCCTTAGCACAGATTACTAGATAGTTACTACGTAGGCTTTAGTCTGAAGCATTCAATTATTTCGACACTGTAATGACATGTCAGATTGGCCGAGCGGTCTGAGATGCTACGTTCCGTTCCTAAAGACGTAGTTTCGAAGTTTCGAAACCTGCTGCCGGGAAACTTTTTGTGTATGATTTTTGTTTTGGTGTATGTATATAAGTAGTTTGTTACAATGAAAAATAAACACAATCTATAGTAGGTAAATAATGTATTAATTAAATGTTGTATCTTTGTTGGCGTACGCACCAAGCACCAACATTACCGCCAGCATTACATAAATTATTACCTCCTTGACTATAATCCTATCAAATTTAGAATGCCGCACGAATTATTGGAGTCACACCTAAATAAGTTGTATTAAATTTATTTAGTGTTGGTCCTTTCTGGTATGCGCGTTTGTCAAGTCCATTTGATACATCCTCTTTAGTCCACTTCCATAATTTTCTTTTTGATATATATTTTTACAATGACAATGACGGAGTAAAAGATTTGTGCATTTAGCCAGTGTTAGGCATCCGTACTAAGATCATATAAATGCGAAACTGTGTGTGTGTTTGTTGGTTTTTTTTTTTACTTTTTGCCATCCTTTCACGTCTAAACGGCTGAATCGATCTTGATCAAGATTGGACCTATGAGATGGGTATAGGCTATTTTTCGTCAGAAAAAATAGGGATCTTAGAATCCAAATAAATAGGAGTTGAAAATTTATATGGGCAATTCATAATTTCTCAAGTAGGTGATCTGACACTTCATTATTTTAGGCTCTTGATAAAATATAAAGGTTAAGACTAAGGATAGGGACAAGGAAAGGGACAGGGATAGGGATAGAGATACAAAGACTTCAATATTTATTTTCTAAACAGTTGCTTTTTCATATACGGATGAAGTCGCGCGTAAAAGCTAGTTTCAGTAAAGTTTACTGAATCGTGGCTATGACTGTAAATTTACTTTACCACGAGGTTGTGAAAATATGGAATACTAGCTGTTACCCGCGACTTCGTCTGCATTTAAATCGAATCCAGCTAGTAAGAACACAATATGCGTGAACTTTGTATGCTATTGTAAATCAATCGGGCACGTCACGTCTCTGTCAATATCTCTAAAACATCTCTATCTTCCTATTTCCTCATCGCTTTTTTCCCCAACTCCCAATATTTCATCTCCCATCCCTCATCAATCTCCGATCTCCCATCTCCTCATCTCTCCAGCTGCTGCTCTCCATCTCCCCATCTCCCCAGGTCCTCATCTTTCCTTCTCCCATATACCTACCAAATTTAATTTTCATTTTTGTTGTCTCTCTATACCTAATTTCATCGAAATCGGTCCAGCCGTTTAGCCATAAAAAGTAACAAACAAACAAACATACAAATAAACAGACAAACAGAGAAACAGAGTTACTTTCGAATTTACAGTATAATATTTGACAATGACTAAATGCACAAATCGTGCGAAGCAAAAACATTGAAAAAACTCTGAGCAGAAAGATTACTGGAGGGGGAGTTTTGGCGGGAATCCGATAGTGAGACGTTGTTGGTTTTGTATTATTAGCTCAAACTTGTGTTTCTTCGAGTGTTAATGTGTAATATTGGTGGAATATTAACCATTAAGTGTTCGTTAACGTGCACGAGTGTAGGCAAATGATATAAACTCAAAAAGCGTGTCATTTCGCATTTTTTCCAAAACTCCCAGGATGTTTCAGTAAAGCATCCACTACTTTACTGAATCGTGACTGACGATGTAAATAATTGACTTGACTACTTGACCACGATTGCTATAACATTGCTGTGACTTTTTAAATGTGAAATTAAGAAATACAAAATAAAATACTTGACACTGGCTATATGCACAAACCGTGCGAAGCCATAACTAAAAAAAAAAAAAAAAAAAAAGATTACTGGAAGTGTGCTAAAAATAAAACGTCAGAATATGCATCCGCCAGATCCGCCATTATGGAAAACGGAAGTTCACTACATCTTCATTTTAATATACAATCATAATCTGCTCCTTTGATTAACTCCAAACTATCATAAGAAATCCCAGTTTTATTTAAGTGAACAATCTAAAAACGCGTTTTTGCTGCTAATTTCAGTTACAGGTGGTGTAAGAATAGTCATATTAGCCATTATTCTTTACACACAATGGAGAATAAATACAAAGTATTATAGGTTATAATAAAAGTTTAGTAATCGTCGAAGGAAGTAATTTACGGCAACTAAGTAAATAAACCAGTTGTATACCATGTAGAGATTCTTTTTGCATTATTTTTTTGGAGAACAAACAGTAAATTCGACGAGAAAATTTTGAGGAACAGCGACATACGTCCTCTCTCTGAAACGCCGTAGCGGGTACTGAGCCGTCTAGTACGCGCTCAAACTGATCATATTCTCGTCGTTTTTATTAATTTAGAAGAACGGAATCGATTCAGTTCATTGGAAAATTCAAATTTCATTGGAAAATAAAATTGCCTTTTTTATGGTTCAAAAAAATATGATAGTTGTCGCTGAAAATGTTGAGCATTATGTGACGAAAGATTTTTTTTCGGGTCTTTTCTCGTGAATTTTTTTCTCAAGGTACTAGACAACTTTAGTCCAATATTATTGATTTATTAGCTAACTGAAACACTTGGCTATACACTGTATTTTTTCTGGCTTATAAATATTTGTAATTACGGCTTAACTTTTTGACAAAAAACCGCCCATTTTACGGAAGCTCGCTGCCTACAGGTCCTTAAGCGTAACATTTTATACAAGTACCAGGGTAGCATAAGACACAAGGAAGTCTCGCCTCTTGTTCTATACAATATGACTGTGGTTTAGATTTAGAGCTGATATATTTCTACCAGAAGTACCAAGATAGCATAGGACACAAAGAGTTCTTTTCTTTAGCCATGCAGTAGGATTGCTTAAGAACTAACATAATTGTTTATATCAGAAATACGAGGGTAGCATAGGACACACGGAAGTCTCATTTCTTGGTCCACCCAGTATCGTAATCACCTAACTGCATATAAATATATTAGGTATTATATCCTACTAGAAGCTCCTCGCGGTTTCACCCGCGTTAACTACTATCCCGCGGGAACTATTAATTTTTACGGGATAAATGGTAGTCTATATGTACCGGGGATAGCATTGCTTCCCAACAGTGAAAAAATTTTTCAAATCGGTTCAATAGTTTCGGTGCCTATTCATTACAACCAAACAAGCAAAGTTTTGCTCTTTATAATATTAGTATAGACAATTCACACAATAGCTGTATAAATTGTAGCCTATGTGTTATTCTGATGTATAAGCTATATTATTGTAAAGTTTCAAAATCCATTCAGTAGTTATTACGTGAAAGAGTAATAAACATCCATCCATCCATCTATACTTACAAACTTTCGCGTTAATAATATGAGTAAGAAGTAAGATATACCTACCTACAGATCAGTGATCGTAGCTCTCAAACGGATAACCCGATTTTGATTTAGTTTTTTAGTTGTTTGAAAGGCGACTATCCCACACACAGACCAAGTAGTAGTATCCCACATTATTGTCATATTAGCAGCACTCGACAAACAAGTATGTTTATGGAACGGCCTGCGGATTACATCGACGAAGGGTCTGTGAAGATAAACATTAATCGAGAATGCTCTCAATGAAACTCAAATGTCAATACTGTATTGGTTTTATTCACTTCATATTCACACGTAGTGATAGAAGAACACTTTTTAGATGGGAATGTAAATATTTTACATGATTTTCTTTAACTTTAATATTATATACCAGTCTCCTTGTATATTGGAAATCCAAATAGACTTAAGTACCTTATTTATGTACTGCGTAAATAACTTAAATGCTCGCTTAAAAATATCTTAACATAAGTAAATATAGGTAGGTATACATTTATTTCATAAGTTTGAAAAGAATCGCTTTTAAACACAAATTTTGTAAAATACCACCTAGACGACATGCATTATCCTCACACAGATTTGTAAGAAAGTTATTGGTTAAATTGAATTTAAAAGCGATATGACTTCAGACTAGACAATTCAACTACCATTTTTGCAGTTACAAAATTAGTATTTATAGTTAGGTACTATCGAAAAAGTTGCTTGGGTAAGCAGAACCAACGAAATTACATTTCTAGTCTAACTTCATACAACGAATTCAACAATTTGGTTGCGAAATGGCCCCTTCAATCAAAGGATATATATAATAACATTTCATGTATGTAACACACCTGATAAGAAATAGTCTAAAATAGAGGTGGATGTAAGACAGTCGATAAATGACACAAAAAAAATATAAGTACATAAAAATCTTAAATCTATTGCCATAGTAGGTACTGTTAGCTGTCAGTAAAAAATAACCGTTTTAAAAACAAATGGATACAAGAGTAGCACATGAAAATAATGCCGTGAACACACGGCGCAAAATCAAACTACGATACTGTTACAAATTAACTGCATACTTAAACGTATGTGAAACTGACTTAGCACAAGTAAATCAGTCTGAAACAATTCATATTATGCAACTTAATTTCATCGGCTAAGTCGCGCCGTATGCCACAGCTAAGTACACGATTATAGTACAATGTTACATTGTTAGTACTTTATCTTATGGACGGAACGCTTACTCCCACACGTGTTAGTACCACAGGGCCACCACTACGTCCGTGATTGCGGTATAAGTCAAAATATAAAGATACGGTCTAACTTATGAGATCATGGACCAATCAAAACATTTTAAGTACATTACGACTGCGTTTGAACTAAGTAAATATGTTAACTTTAAAATTCAAGGCTTTTTTTCGACGAGCATAAGGGAACGGTTACATTATTATTATAAGGGTCAAAGAGCGCAATTGTCGGTTTCATGTCGATATGTATAAACAACTTATTTCATTTGCAGTTTGAAAACAGCGGTCTCTAGACAAAAAAAATAATTACATTTCATCCAGACAAGCAATCTTGACCGTCAAGGGACCAGTTTAAAATCTAAAACAATGTTGTTCCGTACAGCGTCCAACTTCCAACAGGATTGTGCACGACTAAACCCAACAACGGTGACTAGGCGGAGTTGCGTTGATTTCCGATCATTAGCCACTTGCAATACTATACCTTAGTTCCTTACTATTAAAAAAATATCACTTGTCCACCGCATCGAACGTCACTATCACTGGAGTTCAATATTTTTTGAGTATTTAATTATTTATGAACACATCACTATCTCACTGCACGATGTTCGTCGGGCGGCCGAAACGCGAGCATATCGCTTGTACCGATATCTTTGTATTCAGTATTTGTTAATGTATGCTCGTGGGATGCCCTTGTGGTAGGTTGTTTGGCACTCGGCTGGTGGATATCCCTTCACTCTTGGGTGCTGGAGGAGCTGACAGACACGCTGTCCTGGCGGTCGCCGCTCCGTTGCGTACCCGACGGCGATCCAGCGCAAGATCTGTAAAAGAAACTAGTGTTCGTATTAAAGTTGGAGGTCATCGCAGCACGTACGTACGTACGTATTTGGATACATAGGATAGATCATTCTGGATAAAGACAGGGCGTCCCACGTATATGCCACGTGGAGGGAAAGTACCTTGAATATTGTAAATATATGGAACATTTTACTGAAAAACAATTTAAACTGCTCTTAAACTTTCGCGAACAGGAAACATTAACTAACTAAATTTATGATGAAGCCATTCGAGCGGTATGATACAGCTATATGATAAAGCTTAAAATTTTATTATTTTTCTCTTGTAACGGGTTTGATTCCCGTTCAACCGTGTAATTTAAATATTTATGAATGCAGTTTAAATTTATTAACTAGCTAAAAACGGGTCTAATTCGCGCACAAACAAATACCAAAATATATAATTTTGACATTACCTCGACGATTTTGCTATTTGTTTGTGCGCGAATTTGACCCGTTTTTAGCTAGTTAATATATTTTCTCAAATAAATGGAAGACCATGAATTTAAACGCGTGTGTAACCGCGGAGCGTTGCTAATTGAACACTATATAATATGTATGTACCTGTCGTCCCTGGCGGGCGGCGGGTCCCGCGCGGCGCGCAGCGACGGCACCAGCTCGTCGGGCGAGGAGGCGCGGCTGCTGCGCGCGCTGCCCGCCTCCGAGTACGAGTTGTCGCTCGTCAGCTGCCGACAAAGTCGCCATCATCATCATCATCATCAACTAGCCTCTAGTCAAAAGGTTTTAGAGAAAAGTCCCATTTTGTACAGTTATTCTAGAAGAAGATGTGTTAGCATCATTCTTGTATTTATATCCTATTCCGGCTCTAATGCGTTCCTACACGCTGAGAATAGAAAGCTGCACAATTGATACTTTGGTTTCTATTACTCATCCAACATTCTATGACAACTTGAAGCGAAGGGGGTTAAGCCGCCTAGTAAACCGTGCCAATTTGAATGGCATACATGTTCCTCTGGCTAAAATCTAAAAACTAAAAGTGACAGGGTGATATTACCAAATAAAAGTTTCCTTCATGGAACTTTGTCACAGGAACCCTGTTACAGTGAATCTATTTTAAAGTGGCGTACCAAAGTGAGCGGATGCCGATTCCTGGCGGGGCTGAGCGCGCGACTCCTCGCCTCCTCAACCTCCAGCTGAAGGATGCTCTCTTGGCTGCCGGTGAACTGAAGAACACACATCCACATTAATATGTTACCAGGAGCAAAATAGAGAAATAGGCTGTCACTGTGGTGGGCACAAACCATGTTATTCCATTGAAAACACTGTTCCCCGTATCGTTAATCGTTACCTCCAAATTTCTTTGGCTCCACTCAACGTCACTTGCCTGTTGTGGTATCGTTAGTTGGCAAAATTTCCTCCACTCGGTTATTCCTTGACAATAATCCTCGTACGAAGGAAACAACCCGACTGTCAGCTAAAGGTACCTCGCGACGTACCTACCTTAAGGGATCCTCGAAGTCGCTTCTCTATGCTCATTTGTGTTAAAATGGAATACCGAGGAACCTCGAAAGTTCAACCAAATATGATAAACTTCTGGGGGGAGTTTCGAGGTCCCGCAGCAAAGGTCGAGTGAAATAAATTTGGAGGTAGCGACTAACGATACGGGATGTGCCACTGTTTTTATTACCTAAGTCAGATAATACTTATATTAGCGCCCTAGGCCCCTAGGCCTTAGAGGAAGGGACACTAAATTAAAGAGAGACAGCATGACCAAGATTACGTAAGATATTCTGACGTGTTGTCTCATCCGTGGCTTTGACTACTTTGTGAGTGCGGAGGGTCCTCCCAAGTCCTTAAGGCACTGCAAATGTTATAGGCAGCTACGGGGTTACTATTAGGCGAACAACGCATACAAAACTCACCACACAATTAATAATAATAATGCAGCCTGTAACTGTCCCACTGCTGGGTAAAAGCCTCCCCTCATTATCGTGAGGAGGGTTAGGCCATAGTCCACCACGGGGGCCTAGTCCGGGTTGGAGGATAACATGCCTCCGAAATAATTCTCGGGCATGTTGGTTTCCTCACGATGTTTTCCTTCACCGAAAAGCGAGTGATAATTACGTACATATTATGTTTTAACAAGAAACACATTGGTACGTGCCCGCACTAGGATTTGAACTCGCAACCTCCGTTTTCGGAGGCGGACGTTCGCCCACTAGGCTACCACCGCATTTTTTTCACCACACAATTAATTAACATTAATAGTGTACCTACTGAAGGTATACAAAACAATAAAAATGTGTAAAAGTAAACAGAACCAAAAAGTAAAAATATATAACGTCGATAGATTTGACGTCCTACCTACGTCCTACCTACTTAAATTGCAGGAAATTCCCTTTTCGCCGAAAAACAAATACACGATACGGACCAACAATTCTGTGATAATACGATAAGTTTATCAACCTTTACCAGCGGCTAATCTTTAGTCACAATCTTCCTTTATGACGACGTACCAACCATTGTTATTTGTTTTTCGACATAATTTGCGGTGGAATATTATCTCCGACGATGGTACCCGCTTACCTAAATGTTACCTGTTCACTCGTGACTAGAAGCAAGGAGGGCAAGATATCATTTTTTGAGTAGGTACCTATATCTCAACTATTTTTTTTATATATATATTTTTTATATTATACAGCTAACTAGGCGGCGATGTCGCAGCGTAATCACGCCATAGTCACTTCTATGCAACACGTAGAATCATATGCTAAAATCATTACAACAAAAAAAACATACCCTCGAATTGAGAACCTCCTCCTTTTTGGAAGTCGGTTAAAACTAAAGCTTATTCCTTAGCCCAGGCGTTTGATAAGATAAGATAAGGACACAAGCACTGGTGGTGAGGTTATATTATATTTTAATATCAATTTATGCGCGAAATAGAATCGTTCTTAGCTAGAGGCTAGTGTAATATGCCCCACTAAAATGAATTAGTGGAGCAGATTACACTGCAAAATTCACGCGATTCCACTTTGCCCCACCAGTGGGTGGTTGGTGGGGCAAAGTGGAATTACCCGTAAATACAGATACACAGGTAGTACTCACCACAAACCCGTAGTACTTGAGTATGTCCATCTTGCACATGGGACATGTCCGGTGTTCGAGCAGCCATGGATCTATGCAGTTCTTGTGAAAGTCATGTCTGTAAAAATAACAAATCAAGATTTAAAACATCAAATAAAATAACATTTGTCTTAATAAAGAGTGACCATTATTCTATTATTTGAGTTAGTATATTAAACATACTTAGTTATTACTAGTAGGTATATCTAATAGAAAAAAAATATGGTTCGTGTAGGTAAACGAAAATTAAATAATAAGTATGCAATTTACATAAATTATAGTGGCTGGCTATTTGCGTTTTAATTATATGCTTCGATTAATTTTTATAAATAAATTTAATTTACAAAGATACGATCAACTGCCATGAGAACACCTATCTGTAGGTACTATGGATGCGATAAAAAATCAGGAAGTTATGGCACTAACAAAAACGTGAGACAATGTCTAAGGGCAAACAAACAAACTGACAAAACCCTTACAGAGGGAACGATTGCATGGTAAAGGGGTACCTACAAACTTTTTTGTATGGGAGCTGTCATATATTTTTATCAGCAAATTTTTAAAAACAAAGAAGAACAATATTGCACAAAATAATAAAACAAATTAAAATTAACTTATTACATACTTTCTAAGTATCGTGAACAATATCCAATATTAAATAAGTTAAGTCGCATAAAAAATATGTCGACATCTGGTTCTAATACCACGATACTGTTTAGAACCTAATACTGTGGTAATACCACAATTAAACACGTAGTTACTGCATTTTCATTGTGCGCGGAAACTTGTACGCGAAAACAAATGACGGAGACTCGAATAAACCACAAACGTTTAATGCTCTTTACGTCTCTCAGTAATTACAAGCTCGTGACTTAACTTTTCTAACAAACTCACCTACAAGGAAGAGATCTAAGCGTCTCCGACACTTTATAGGGTTCAATGCAAATAGCGCAGCACTCGCCGTCTCCCTGCACTTCCTGCAAACAAATTATATAATTAACTACATTAATTAATTTATCAAACAAATTGGAACTCAAAAACTTGCTCCTATCTGGGTGTCCACAAATTCTAAGTTACGTTCATAGAACTCAAAGCTATTTTAAAGTGAATTAGTAGAGAATAAGAACTAATTTAGTTTTAAGTAAATCATCCACGCCATGCTCTGGGGTTGTGTCTAACTCGTTTTCTGAAGGCTTATCCCAGTAGTGGGATAGTAGGTAATAGGAAAAATGTCCGCGATTCAATCCTGGACCAGTGCTTAAAAGTAAAACATCCTTTTTTCAAACTCAAACCATGATTAATTAATTATAGTTTGTTTTCTTTTATGGTTTTATTAATTTGTTTATTAGATTGAAGTGTTTGACTTGTAAAATTGCGATTTTATTGCCTTTATACAATAAATGATTTGACTTTGACTTTGACCGTTATTATTCATGACGTATCTATTCAATTCTTTGGGAATACAATAGACTGTTATCATAAACTATTTATTTCTGCACAAGCCTAAAATGACACTTTTTATTCTATATATCTATATTATTATGTACTTGTACACTTCAAATTTTTTAACTTTTGTTTGTGGGTAGAATCGAACAATGCAAAATGAGTACCGAGTCAATTCGAACCGTTACACCGACTCCTCATAACTTGACTGTTATATGGATGGGGTCCTTATACGGGTAAGGATAGAAAAAAACATATTCTGCAGTATTCGTTCATAACTTACTCTATCTTCAGTCTTTAAACTCTTAACAGGTATTTTTGAAAGCGCTTTCTTGGCAGCACAGCACAGCCGCTTCTGGGAATCAGAGAAAACAAATTGGATGGTCTGAAACAATTTTTTACATTAACTTTATGACGGCGTCCGAACCTAAAAGCCAAATAAAGCCATTATGAGTATAGAAATAATGCTCATTTTAGGAAATCGCATTTGCATTATGCAGTTTTTTGTTAATAAATATGGGGCTTTTTAAAAGAAACGGTAATAACATAAGGACGACGTTAATTCATATTTCACCAAAAAAAACGCACTATTCCGCGCACAGATTCAAAATATCACGTTCTAAAACTTTAACGTTAAAATCAAAAATAAATCGTCCCAATAAGAGTGGAGAGTGGGAGTTTTGGCGGGAATCCGATAGTGAGACGTTGTTGGTTTTGTATTATTAGCTCAAACTTGTGTTTCTTCGAGTGTTAATGTGTAATATTGGTGGAATATTAACCATTAAGTGTTCGTTAACGTGCACGAGTGTAGGCGAATGATATAAACTCAAAAAACGTGTCATTTCGCATTTTTTCCAAATCTCCCAGGAAGTTTCAGTAAAGCATCCACTACTTTACTGAATCGTGACTTTGACGCTGTAAATAATTGACTTGACTACTTGACCACGATTGCTATAACATTGCTGTGACTTTCTTAATGTGAAATTAAGAAATATACTTAAAATAAAATACTTGACACTGGCTATATGCACAAACCGTGCGAAGCCATAACTAAACAAAAAAAAAAAAAAAAAAGAGTGGAGAGTGCGCGTGTCACCGGGCCGTCTAGAGCGACAGATGTTGTTTCCAACTACCCGCGTTTGGTCCCGTAAAACATAAGCCGTCTTACCGCAAAAGTTTCAAAAAGAAGTAAAACAGATAATTATTATGTAAATAGAAAATTTTAGACATGGCTGTTCAACTCTAGTTTAAATATTTTGTGGTAAGAGCCAAAACCACATCCATTGCCGACACGATACTAACAATATCGAAGTGGCCAGTTAGGGATAAGATCTTAGGGATCATATTATCATAACTGTGGTAAACTGTGATACATAATGTTCAGTGGTAAACTGAACATTATGTACGAGCTTCTTAGGGATCGATTTACCTTAACTACTCATTTTCTCATTGCCTGGGAACAGGTTACTTACAGAGAGCCTGTCCTTCGCGTGTATGTATCTGAACCGCTGGATGTAGTAGAAGACCAGCCACGCCAGTGATATCACCATCAGGACTATGAACGATATAGACACGAACAGCACCGATGTCCTGAAGACAAGAGTGGTCACACTTCACTTTGGATAGTAAACTCAAGCTTTACTGAGAAATACACACAAAGCGCACTACGTTAGCTTAAAAAATGGAAAGGAATGCCCAGCTATGGTTTCAGTAGGCCAATGTAGCCCCTTACTGGGGAAACATAATATAACGACACCATTTTCGAAAAATATTATGCCGACCATCGCAAGAATATGTCTCGAAATTTTTAGTGCAGTCTGTTATAACGCCAGACATTTTGTAAGTCTGATAACATCGTAAAAAATATATTATATTTCATAATTATATTGTACCGAATAAAAAGGCATTCAGCATGAAACCCCCCAACGCTACAGAAATAACAATTCATTTTTGCCATTGAGGAATTCTATATTTCTACACATTACTCTGTGCATGTGCATTACTCTCTCATTACTATGTACTCTGGCATAACTTATTATATATATAAATAATTCAGCCTGTAACTGTCCCACTGCTGGGCAAAGGCCTCCCCTCACTATCGTGAGGAGGTTTAGGCCATAATCCACCACGGGGGCCTAGTCCGGATTGGTGGATAACATGCCTCCGAAATAATTCTCGGGCATGTTGGTTTCCTCACGATGTTTTCCTTCACCGAAAAGCGAGTGATAATTACGTACATATGTTTTAACAAGAAACACATTGGTACGTGCCCGCACTGGGATTTGAACTCGCCACCTCCGTTTTCGAAGGCGCAGGTTCGCCCACTAGGCTACCACCGCTTATTATAAAACAATAAATAATATTTTCCAACTACGAGAATAATCGCTATAATACAACAATACCGATATCACTCGCTTTAGCTTCATAAGGACTTACCTACGAATCCTAAGGACAAATAAAACAAACGAAACGATAAATATACATAAACTTTGACCCTAGTTTCAGAAACTGTCAAGATATTATAGTAGATATATAATATAGGAAAACCATGAAATAAATTACAAAATATTATCACTCATATTTAGCAATTGTTTGTCTAGCGAAATGATGGTACATAAACAAAAACGCGTCATCTCCCATTATCTCCATAACTGTATTGTGTCTATGTACACATAATTCAGTAAAGCATTCGCCACTTTACTGAATCGCGACATCAACTGAGATTTGACTAGCGAGCACGAACCTCTATAGAGAAAGGATTCGATACGTTAACTGTCAAATGTGTTTTAGATTTGATCAGCGCCTTGCAATACCGACAAGATGCGTACGCGAACGGTTACCTTGATCAATACGATAACGATACGAACCGTTAAATTTTCGTCCTTGCCCTACTGATCAGATCTAAAATCAGTTTGACAGTTAACGTATCGAACACTTTCTCGATAGAGGTTCAAGCTCGTCCTACGACTGCCGGGCCTTCGACACTTTTTTATAAAACTAAACAAGATTCTCAATCGAGTGGAGTCGACGGCCGAGCACGAATAAAGTAAATAACAGTAAGCATACTCCAGAGAGTCACTCAAGATCAACCCACTTGTTAATATTGTTGGTGACGTGCGCGAAAGTCCGGCCCTTCACGATGGCGACCATGACGCGGGTGCCGTTGTCGATAAGACGGGTGATCTCCTCGCCCTTCCACTTGTAAGTGAACACTGCACTAATGTTGCCTGGAACAAGTATAATAAATAAATCAAACAAACATTAAGGTACCTATATGTATGTATACTAATATTATAGAGAGGAAAGATTTGATTGCTGGTTCGTTTGAAACAAATGAACTGATGTGAACAATTCTTTCACTGTTAGGAAGCTAAACTATCCCCGAGTGACATAGGCTTCTTTTTATCCCGTAAAAATGAACGGTTCCCGCGGGATAGTAGCTAACGCGGGTGAAACCGCGAGCGCTTCTAGTATAGTATATTTAAAATGTTAAATGTGTGTATGTTGTAATATGTAAAAAAGCTACGGAAAAATACTTCCACATTTACGTGAATACCTAATTTGCACGCTTACCAACATTTAATTTAAATTTATAATATGTGAACTACTAATAAATAAACGGTAATAACTCCATTGTTGTTCTGTTTTGTTTCTGTTCTGTTTAACTGAACAACAACAAAGTAAATTAAATATATGTCAGAATGGGATAGAGAGAAGCGTATTGGGAGTAAGAAGAAGGGATAAAATACAATTAAAAATTATCAAAGGAAAGACTAAGTTTGGAAAAGTTCAATCATTATGCAGAAAATTGAAATGGCGTTGGACTGGACATATACTGAGAGAAAAGAATGAGAAATGGACCAGAATAATAACGGAATGGTACCCTAGAGAAAGCAGAAGAAGTAGAGGACGTCAGCCAATACGATGGGAAGACGACTTGAAGCAAGTAGCTGGGCCAGAATGGTTACGTTCAGCAAAGGACAGAAACAAATGGAAATCCTTAGAGGAGGCCTTTGTCGAAAGACAAGCTGATAAGAGGAGAGACAAGACGAATGCGGAGAATTTGTTTTAGTTATTAATACATAGTTTTCTTACCTCTAGTGTTATAATTTTTATTTTATTTTAAAAAGTAATGTATAGTTAAGTATAAGTTAAAATCTTACAGCAATAAAGGCTTATTTTATTTTATTTTTTATTTATTTTTTTTAATAACTCCATTCCGCAGCTTGTGTCAAGTCCGAACTTTACACTGTCTCCACCGGTGTTTATCTCCCAAGATTCAAGTCTCGACGTGCTCTTATCAAAACAAGCGAGCGTGATACCCGTCCTCAGTGATAGTAACATCACTATCACCAGAGATGTCGTTATCGCTGCGTGGTGATAACGCACGGTAATTGTCGTAATTTTGATAAGTGCGCTTAGTGTTGTAAGCTGTTCTGTTTTCCGGGTGTTTTCTTAAAACTCCGGTGCGAGCAAATATTGTATTACCTACCTCTTATTGTGTCTACGTGTATTTCGAAACGTATAGTGTTTTTGATCTACAAACTATCTGTATTTTTTGATGAACCGTTTAGCACAGAATACCTATTGACTTTTAGTAAATGGTCCTGAAAGGTAACGTAGATTACACTACGCGTTATTTGAAGAATTTTTTATGACAAAGCAGCTTTTATTAAACTAGGCTGCTCAAGATGACCTCAAACACCATCAATGTACTTTTAGACACTGAGAACCATCAATCTACCTTCCGTCTCGTCAGATCAGATCAGCTCACTGTCACCTTTATATTGAACTGTCATCGGAACTTGCTGGCGTGCTAAACAACTCAACTGAACAACGAGATCTGGGTCAAAGTGACTCGTAAGAATTGTCCTAAACAAACTTCTCCCTCCATAACTTTTAAACTCAGTTAAAATTGAAGCTTGCCATATTAAACCGCTACTGAAAATGCACCATTAGCCGATGACGATAACGTTCAAAATCTGCTACTATTCATGGATTACGCAAAACATGAATGACAAACAATTCAGACTCACATGTTTGTAAAGGCTGTATCTAAGTCCACGTTGGCATTAATGCGATCACCCCCGGGGTTTCACTGTCAAGGCAATGCGTCTCTACACGTGACAGAGCAAAGATACCCATTTAAGCTATAAATAGAAAACAATCGAATTATCTATTGCGTACGTGGTTAGCTAGATTTTTTATATGACAACTAGCGTTGGCCCGCGACTTCCGCGTGGACATTTATCACGATATATAATAACTATGTCCTTCTCCAAGCTTCACTCTACCTTTATACCAAAATTCATCAACACTGTTTCAGCGGTTTAGACGTGAAAACATAATAAAACAAAGAGATACGCTTTTGCATTTATAATAAGTATAGATAACGAAGTGTAGATGAATGTACTATTTGCTAGTATTGGCGTCGTGCTCATTTTCGTTTGTTTTCTCGAGGAAATTGCATCTGGGAGACGCCTAGCCACTGTCTACTTTCCGTTTATTATCTCTTTCATCAGATCAGCGTCACTGTTACACTGTATTGTAATCAGAATTCGACAAGAATGTAAAATTTCAATACTATTGGGTACAAACTATTCAAACTGACTGGCTGAAGGGAAATTTACAATACATATAAATATTCGAAGATAATTATAAAATATCCTCGAAACTATGACAGTTGCTAAGTCACAGTCGCTAGTTTTGATATGAGGCATGACCGATGATGAAGCAAAAAGTACATCACAATGTTATACAATACCGGCTTGACAAGAATATTAAAACCAACAAAATCCGCATCCCAAATAAATTATTCCTTCGATTATTGCTTGTGACGAATTACTACTCGTGAGTGACGATATCAAGGTTGTTTTGAAAAGGTAAGCGCTACTATAAAAAAAGTTAAGTTCCTTCCTAATTAAGCTGTATTACAGTTATTTTTAGGGCAGCATTGACCACTATCTCACCCGAAGTAATGATGGGGCCGAAGAAGGTAAACATGCTTAGAATGGTAAGGGTTGTGAAGGACCCCGATAGATTTTCTATTTAAGGATGGTAGCCACACGGGCAGTGGGCACTATAATAGTGTCCTAATACAAATAGTGGTGTAATAATGTAACACCTAGGTTTTTACCGATGTTTTCATTTATCGGAAGTGCATGCTGTTTTTGCGGACATGTGGTTTCGAACCTAAGTCCTACGGTGTTCGCTCCGAAGAGGAAATCAACTCAGCTACAATCCCCTCAAAAATTTTCCAACTTGGTTTTTATTTTTCCATAGAATTAATTAATGGAAAATTATTAACTTAATAGTATTTTAGTACGAGTTCAATAAAAAATGCGTGTAGTTTCGGGCACCTATTATTATTATCGGGTAGTGTTATTATCGGGTAATTATTGATTGTTTGGCAGTTACATAAAACGAGTGAGCTACAACTATTTGTCTAAAATTATGCTGTAATTTTCTTCGCCTGGGTATTTATGTATAATGAGTAACTTTTATAAATTACAATTTATTTTAATGAACTTAAGGAACCAAAAAAAATTTCGACGCATTATCACACTAATATATTCCGCGGCATTGTACATGTACAGTGGCATTGTCCTCAAACACAAATGATTGGTAAACATTGGCCTTTTAGTAGCACTACTAGCTGTTTAATTGCACTATTTAGAACTAATATCTGAAAACAGTGTTGCGGCTTATGAGCCACAGGTTAGTTGAAAGCACTTTGTATCAAAGCCTAGCTAATTATTCCAAAGTAGTGCCAATTGTGATCTACTGAAAAAATTTCCTTTATTTATATCAATAAGAACCAGCTACTAGAGGTATTAATAGCACTACAAAGTGTACTAGTTAATAATACCTAACACCGTTGCGGTTGTTTAACCGCAAGCGCAGATTAGTTGAGAGTACCATGTTAGTGTAACTGTGAGCAATTATGTACTACAACCACTAAATACTTTATCTACAGCAGAAAATATGCTTTTTGTCAATAATAATATGCGCACCTAAAGAGTTAAGTAGCACTACTATACAACTATTTTATTTACACTACAAGTGTTGTACTTATATCTAACAGCGTTGCGGTTGGTTAACCGCAAATACAGAAGAGTACTTGTAAATATTACTGCGACTTATTCTTATTACAACCACTACCTACATCAAGGAATATGACATTTAACTTGTAAAATAGCTAAAAAAATCAATAGATCCTAGCATCCTAGCATCACTGGTTTAATGAATGAGCGTCCAACTGATAAATTTATTGTCCTGGGTGATTTCAATATGAGCGCCATATCGTGGGTGGAATATGGTCATGGTATTAGTGCCATTGCACCGTCGTCCACTATTTGTACTAACTTCATAGACAGCCTTGACTTGTGTAATTTACAGCAATACAACTTAGTCCATAATCACTATGGTAGAATATTAGATCTTGCCCTGTCGAACACCAATATCTCCGTCTCAACCTGTTCTGACCCACTGACAGTCGAGGATCTCCATCACCCAGCACTTTTGGTTCAGATCGTTGTTTCTCACGCTCAGTCATTAATAGCCAAGAAGCGTCTGTTGCATCAATATAGCAAAGGTAACTATAATTGTATCCAGTCTGCCTTGGCTGATGTCAACTGGGATGATATGCTCTCTAAAGGTAACATTGATAATGCTGTCAGTAAGTTCTATTCCAAATTAATGGAGATGAGAGATCTATACGTTCCTCAGCGCCTAATTAAAAATAATAACTACCCTCGTTGGTACAACTCGGCGCTTATAAAAATTCTCAAAGAGAAATACAAATATTTCACCAAATTTAAAATATATGGCAACTTATCTGATCAGCTGTCTTTTCAGACTTTGCGTGATAGAGCTAATGTCGTTGAGCAGACCTGTTTCTTAAAATACACAGATAATATTGAGGCTTCTATAGCATCAAATCCTAAATTCTTCTGGTCCTATGTTAAGAGTAGACGAATGAGTACTAGCTTCCCTTCCAATATGTCATATAACGGCAATGTTAGTGACACGGGCCAAGGAATATGTGAGCTTTTCTCTGATTATTTTCATTCAACGTTTCTAAGTACTCCCATTACTAGCGTCGTAACAGGTTCTGAAGACGACTCCAATAGCCACATTAACTCAATAGAAATTAATCCTGATATTGTCACCAAGCACCTCAAATCTCTAGACTTAAATAAATCAGCTGGCCCTGATGCTCTTCCAGCAATATTCTTAGTAAAGTGTGCTAATGAGCTAGCCTATCCTGTGGCATTATTGTTTAAGAGGTCCTTATCTGAGGGTGTCGTTCCTACTGTGTGGAAGTCCGCTTTCATTTCGCCCATTCATAAGAAAGGTGCTAAGGATGTGGTGGAAAACTATAGACCGATATCTAAGCTCTGTCTATTAGCCAAAATCTTGGAGCGCATAATTTATAATCAGCTGTATATCAGTATTCTGCCCAACCTTAGCCCTCAGCAGCACGGTTTCTTAAAAGGAAGGTCAACGGTCTCTAATCTGGTTCTTTTTACCGATTATATCACACAAAAAATGGATTCTGGGAGTCAAGTAGATGCTATATATACTGACTATAGTAAGGCCTTCGACCGAATTGACCATGACATTCTATTGAGGAAACTGTTTGATCTTGGTATACGGGGTGACCTTTTCAGATGGTTCTCTTCCTATGTTTTCAATAGAACCCAGGCAGTGGTGTTAGGTGGTTATACTTCCGCTTGGGCTGTTATACCATCCGGAGTTCCCCAGGGATCATTGCTGGGTCCTCTGTTATTTGTTTTGTTTATTAACGATATTGGAACCTGCTTTAAATATTCTAATTTTTTGCTTTTTGCGGACGACATGAAAATGTTTAGGGCAATCACTGATGCATCTGATTCAACACTTTTGCAAGAAGATCTACAGAGGGTTGCCTCCTATTGTAAGCTTAACAACCTGGATCTTAATATATCTAAATGTTCAGTCATTAGTTTCAGTCGCAAATCGCACGTTGCAGAGCATGCGTATTCTATAGCAAACCAACCACTGTCTCGTGTGTATGTTATAAGGGATCTTGGTGTTCATATTGATAGTAAGCTCTTGTTTGACAGCCACATTGACACCATTGCTAAAAAAGCTTCTTCGGCTCTAGGTTTTATTATGCGCAATGCCTGTACTTTTAAGAATATGAAGTCTTTGAAAATTGTATACTGTGCTTATGTCCGTAGTCACCTGGAATATGCTAGTCAAGTTTGGAATCCTAGCTATGCCCTCCATGAGCATAGATTGGAACGGATACAGAAAAAATTTACTAGGTACTTGGGTTACAAGTTTAAAATTCCTCGCTCTAAATACGAGGACCGGTGCACCCGTCTCCATCTGTTACCGCTTACTACTCGCCGTACTATTTCTGATATAAGATTTTTAATGAATATAGCTCAATCCAGAATTGATTGTCCCGATCTAGTGGGTAAGCTCAGTCTTTATGTTCCTCCTAAATGTACTAGAACTAGAAAGCTGCTCCACACACCATTTGCACGTACCAACTACCGCAAAAATTCCTTTATGATAAGATCATCACTTGCCTTTAATAAGCTTATCAAATTCAACTATTCTAATATCGACCTCTTCACCAGCAGACCGTCTGTAATTAACCAGAAGTATTTTAAAAAATGACTACCTATGTTACTACTATTTGTTTGTTTTATGGTAGTCGGTTTTGTGTCTGTACGCTTAATATTTTACTGTCTTATTTGTTCTATATACTTATATGACATCTGTAAATGTTACTTTCTCACTATATGTGGAGGCTTGTAAATGGCTTTTCTTAGTTTTTTTAAGTTAACTACTCTGTAATTATAGCTGTAAGCCCCCCAAATACTGTAAAATAAAATAAAATAAATAAATTTTTTAGAAAACGTTAATATCTTCATTTAAACCACCTAATTACCGACAAACTGGTATCATTATTTTAATTGCCCCATTTGTCGTGCTAAATTACTATTCTACGCGTTACATTCTTCCTTATTAGTCTACTGAATGCAAGGTACTTACCGCAAGTAGATAAGGCGGTGTATGACGTCTGGCAACACATGAATAATACAACAGAACACAAGTGCCTATACTAAGGGCTATGAAATCAATGCCATATAATACGAGTAGGTACACTCGCCTTATAAGCCTCAGCGAATTCAGTATATAAAGTAGTATGTAAGCAGAGTTGGTAATCAAATCGACCGCAATAAACTCGCCCATGCGGCCGAGTTGCCACCTTTCATGTTAGTAGTAGCCATCTCGACCGCACGTGCAAAGTACAGTCAGCCGAAAAAGCATGTGCACACAAAATTTTTGTAACCTATTTTTCCCCACTGCTGGGCAAAGCTTATTTCCTTTTATATATACATCACGCTGATAGCCTAGTGGGCGAACGTCCGCTTTACAAACAAAGGGTGGCGGGTTCAAATCCCAGTGCGTGCACGTGCCAACGTATTGAATGTGTTTCTTGTTAATATATTGTCATTATCACTCGCTTTTCGGTGAAGGAAAAACATCGTGAGGAAACCAACATGTCCGAGAAATATTTGGGAGGCATGTTATCCACCAATCCGGTCTAGGCCACCGTGGATTATGGCCTAATCCTCCTCACGAGGGTTAGGGGAGGCCTCTGCCAAGCAGTGGGTCAGTTATTGGCTGAATTATTATGTATTAAAATACATCTCGGCATCCTGCTATCACCGACCATATCTACGAATAATTAATTTTGTACACACAGAATGTGGCACACTGATTAATAGATTTATATATTTTCAATTTTATTTTACAAATCTTAGAAATAGTAAAAAAACATAAATACTTGTTATTAATTTTATTTTATAAAGTTATATCGATTATTATGTAGTTGGTTGAATTCTGCCCTAACTTTAAATTATATTTTCGTATTATATTCACTGAATACTTCGTATTTTGTTCCTGAAGATGATTTGGATATAACTAGGAGTTAAATCAATTTCCTTTGAAACTTGGAGGAGAAAATAAAGAACTTTCCTATTGAGTTCTCCCGTCCCACAACTGGTTTCCACAACAAATGCTCGTGTACTTACTGTTAGCCTTTGCATGGAGGAGTAGTGACCGGGCGGCCTTGCGGGCGAGTGCGGCGAGCCAACGACTCGCCCGCGACTAGATTACACTAACTATACTTTATTTATTTAAAGGGGAGACACGAATTCAACTACTCACCGGTAAAATACAATGGTAGGTAGTTATTGAAGTTTCTTGATATTTAAATCTTTTTTTTTTTCAATCTGACATGTAAACAAAAGTAAAGAAACATGTTTGGTATTATGTATTTTGAAGATGTTCTACGAAAAGTATGTAGGTATAATCACACAAAAACATCTGCCAGTTTTGTCGCTGACTGTACGGCTTATTACCATTATCTTGTACACTGTAGGTACATATTGGATCAGCCAGTCTGAGCTAGACAGCGTTTAATGCTAAGATTATAAGTTCACAGGAATCTTTGAAGATTACTCAAGGTGAAGTAAGTAATTTATATTTAGGCTATTACTTACTGCGGCTATTATACTACGGCTATTACTTAGCTGCGCCCCGCGGTTTCAGATCTGTGTTGTAACAAACATACAGTAACTACAATTTACTACATATTCGGCAATCTTCTTTATCTAAATAAAATGAAGTAGCGCTACAGGCATGTTGTTATTTAATTATTTGGCCGTGATACATAACAAGTAAGACGACAAGGACTAAAATCATAATCAAGATTTCTTGGCATTTGGTTAAATGTTACAAAAACGAAGAATCAACAATCGAGTCGCGTCGTAAAATTTAATAGTACCTAGATATATTTATACTAACACACAAAAACTCCCATTTATCATACAATATATATAAACTCTCAGTATAATAATTGTAAACACGGTGCCCCTTTATTATCAAGACATGCATTTATCGAAATATACGTGGGCTAAGCCTACAAGAAGACGAGTTTCAATTCAATATATTTTATGTTATAATTTTAACGTCTTCCTATACAATCGTTTAAGGAAACGACATAAAATATTGCTATTATTTATGTTAGTATTAAAACTGACTTAGTCAGTTAGTATTAAAACAGACTAATTGACTTAGTGATAATTTATTTGACTGACGATGGAAAATTGATTACGCAATCAGGATTTTTCCGTAGGGTTTGCGTTTTTCATGGATGTTCAAGTGTGATTAGTTCCGACGCAGTATTATGGTGACAGCAAGCTGATCTGATGATAAAGACGAAGATAACGAAACACCTCAGTGACTAACTCCCGTATCTTTACTCGTTTTTTCACTCAACATTTGCTGAGGGACCTCGAAACTCCCCCCAAAAGTTCCTCATGTTTGGTATCGTTAGTTGAAGTTTCACGGTTCCACGGTACTCCATTTTAATACAAATGATCGTAGAGAAGCGACTCTGAGGAATCCTCAAGGTACGTCGCGAGGTACCTTGAGCTGACAGATGGTTTGTTTCCTTCGTACGAGGATTATTGTCAAGGAATAACTGAGTGGAGGAAATTTTGCCAACCAACGATAGCAAAACAGCAAGTGACTTTGAGCGGAGCGAAAGAAATTTGGAGGTAACGATTAACGATACGGGGATAAGAGTAGCTAAGCCGAGTTCGAGCTTACACAAACACTTCCTTATTGTATTTCCACACTCTTTCACTCCCGACTGTGCATACACGAGTGTTTACCTTGGTGCAATATCGTTAATAATAATAACTATCGAGAATAATAAATCAACACTTGCTAATTGAGTGATTATCTTCCGTATTTACGGACATACGAGTATATGTGAGTGGTCAAAGTAATAAGTACATTTTGTCATGCGTGTTGTCTTGTGGCTTCACTTGTGGTTAATTGACCACTTCAAGACACTGGTTGAAGTGACAAGTGCAAATGTAAGGTTTCCAAATTATGACTTAAAATATTCGGCTCACAGTTAATTTACTATCATAACTTGACAGGCATGCTTTTAACTCAAATGAAAATGCAATTGAACAACAGAAACGTAGCATTGACTTATAAGATTTTACCATATACATCTTTACGCATACAAACTGAGTAAATAAACGCTTGCACGTAGACCAACGTAGACATGTGCGCATAAAAATATTCACCCAAACTATTTTTATTGTAGCAAGAATATTTTGATGAGCACATAGATGAAACCCCCGGAAGAATAAGTAGATTAAACGTAATCTGTAAAATATGTAAATGAAAATCGGATTCAATCAGTCAAATACATAAAAATTGAAGTGCCTCCGCGGCCCTACCACAATAGTCAAAGTCAAAGTCAAAGCATTTATTGTAAATAGGCAATTAAATCACACTTTTACAAGTCAAACAGCTAATTCTCATTTACAAAGAGAATCATAAAAACATAAAGTATGATAAATTAAATTAAAAAGCAATTGATTAGGTACGGTTTGAGTTTGAAAAAAGGATGTTTCCCTTAATATTACTATGTACCTCGGCCCTACCACAATACTCGTAGTACTACTAGATAAGTACGAGTAGGTATGCATATTTGACGTAAGGTTGACGGGAAGAGATCACTTTCAGCGATAAAACCCATCTACTGTGCTTCTTATTGGACCTTTAGATATAAGGTTTATGCTTTATGTAACTTTGTTAAACGCCACAATTTTCTACACTAGATAATGTTCGTCGTGATAATATTACATGGTATGATTTTTTTTGTATGTATTATAATTATTATTGAGTATTCGTTATTCTATGACTTTAGCCCATTCAAAAAGTTGGCACACTAGTCCGTGGACGAATTTTGATTCCAGGGTGGCTAAAGATAGATAATAATAATATTTTGGTTCAGTAGACCAACATAAGTTTTTCTATATCCATATAATATGTATAAGAACTTATTTTTTGTAGAGAAAGGGTTTAGTTGTATTAACAAAGGGTAATGTATATGATAATGATACAAGGAAGCCATCTGTTTGAGAGCTTCCTTATGTGTGCCTACAAGCTCTTATTATAATATACATGTCACTGACGAGTTTCATGCAGATTCTTCACGAATGGAGCTCAATATTATTGAAATACATTAAAGTATAGGCAGTATGCGGAGCGGACGGTTATCGAACGTTGAAAACTACTCTATAGTAGCATTTAAAATTATACCAATGGCAACACTGGTATACTGTTGTCGCTCCCCACCCATTTGCCAATAAAAAGCGCTAGTTGACGCGTACTATGTCGAGCTAGTAAAAACCGATACAAGGGGTACAGATCGTTATTTTGAGTAAAAGTACAAATTACGTCCATTTGTACATACTTATATATTTTTTGTGTATTTATTTAATTAGCTACTCACGTCCGTTATCAGTAGACAGCTTCATTTTCTCGAGCAGCGTGGTGTCCCGGTCGTTGTAGATGAGGACTGCGGTCGCGTTAGCGCGCCACGCGTTCTGCACCTACGACATAACCCAAAGATGAGGATATCCAGCCTTAACACCCGATGCAGTCTCGATTAGGACTAGTCAGTGATATACTTAACACAAGGTCTGCTTACAGCCGAAATTAATATTGTATCTCCTATCCAAGATTGAAATCGATCTTGGATTGCTGCCTATCGTTCGATCGATTTCCAATCTGCGTGCCTTTATAAACCAATCCACGGAACGGTTATTGACACGTTTGACCCTAAAAATGCATTGTGATATCAATCCCAGATGGCAAAATTTGGATTGGATTTATATTTTTTTATTAATTTTGGCCGTTAGTAGGTACGTGAGCGTAGCACAAAAAAAAACAGATATCTTAGACGAAATATGCTGCACATCCCTGATCGCCGCTTCAAAATGGCCGTCATATGCCTTGTTTTGAACAACGCTATTACAGTGTATTAAGGTACACTATTAAATACATAATTATGCCTTATTTTAAAAAAACGTCACAAGTGTTTTACAACGCTATTGCAGTGCGTTACGGTTAATTATGAAATTAAACAATATCGGCTTGACGTGTGGACACTTTTGAGATTTGATTTTCATAGAGACTGCGTAAGTATCTATAGTAGCTATATTATTTCATCGCAGACAGAGATGGATGAATATTTTTTTATTTATTATAATATGTTACTTTTGAACAGTGTTTATAAGGTACAACAATAATAGCGACGTAGCACCTGTAAGACTGGGTTCTTTCGATGGATTACGATAATGACGATTTAATTTTGTCTAGAGACAAAAACTAAAACTACAAGTATACCTACACATAGCCACCATCAGTATCCATCAGAAGCTAAAGAATTGCCTTGTCTAAGATCAACATTAAAGGTGACATTTTCATCTCTTGGACCGTTATTCAATGTATTTTGTAATGTGTTACATTACATCCAACAATCAACAAACTTACACAGCCTGCGAACGGCTGTCTTTGATAAAGTGTCAATTTCATCACATTTCCAGACTACACTTCCCACGAAGCATTGTAAAGTTTTCATAACCTGTAATCTCCACTCCTGTTACAGACTATCGTTTTCATATTACACCACTGCCAAGCTGTCTATAGTTTTAATATGAAGTGTTATCTATCAGCACATTGATATTATCAAGACGAATGTAGCCAATAATCCCACTATCTATCCGTCTATCATGTTCGGGGCGGAGATATGGCGAAATTAGCGCTGGCAACATGTGTCATTATCATTACCATATTATAACTTTACGTGAGTGGATTTTGTATCGTACTTTTGGACGAGCCCCATGGCAAGTTAGAGTTGGTGATTCTGCCTGGTTATATCTAGTATTCAGTTTTAGATGATGGCAAAATGAAACGCCGGCGATTTATTTGCACCAGTGGTTGTAATAATGATACGTGAATGATGAAAACAGAAACATTAAGATCATCGTAGGCTATGTTCCTAATAAGTTCGAACGATATATATGTCAGGAACGCGGGTGTGATTGAGATCATGGCATCATTTGACATATCAAACCTCTACATAATAATATGGTATACATCTGCTGCGCCCGCTCCGGCCTACTTGTTGATCTATGTAGGTGGCCTGAATTTACTCGCATTCGTCTCTAGGGCCCTTGAAGCAAGCGTGTAATTGGTTGCTTGCTTTAACCTACTTCACAGAATATATATAGTACTACATAATCAACTTTGCTGCACGACTTTATTATACCTGCCCCAATTTAACGTGGATATTATATCTATCTACCTACAAAAACATATTTTTTGAAGTATGTTATGAGTTCAATGCGCTTCTCTCATGTATTATTCAGACGTTTGTCCCATAAAAGCTTATAACGGTTAGCGGGTGGACTCAGTCAGGTCAATACTCCAACCAACCCACCCTGCCCTATAAATAAATAACGCGTCGCGAACCGCGACCACATACAATGATCGTGGGTTCGTGACCCTTAAATAGAATTTCTAAGGATTACGAAAGTAAGGGAACCCGGAATCACGAAGACTGGGTGGGTGAACCATCCAGAGTCCCAGACAAGCAAACAGATGTGGTTCACATAAATGATGTGGTTCTTTGCTCCGTGCGGGAACCGAAACCGCTGCATCACGTTTTGCAGTCGGCTCATTATTCACATACGCCATGGAGGCAGTCTATGATAGCCTGTTCTGATTGAGTAATCCGTGGTCACGGATAAGCGAGACTGCCTTGATGCGAACGACTTAGATACGCGTCAGACCTATTTATAGAGACGTCTTACTCTTGCAGCTCCTGTCTTGGAAACCCAACGTCCCACAACCACATTTATAACCTGGGAATCTTCAAGTCACTGGTGAACAGGTTACTTCTAGATAAGCCTGCACCATCGTAGACCGTTTTTACATCAGGTGAGGTGTTCCATACCTTGATCTCGAAGTTGCAGCTGCCTCTCTTGATGACAGCCACCCAGGGCTCCTGGGGCAGGGGCTCGCTGGGCGCCGCCACGGAGAGCAAGGGCCACGTGCAGCCCGTGTGGTCCCTGTCACCGCCCAGCCCTTTGGCGCGGACGTGGACTGCAACTCCTCGCGAGGAGCCGATGAAACCCTCGCCGTATTTGCCGGACTGTGAAAGAAACCATCCAGTCAGCTTATCTTTTAGAAATCATCTTGAGGATCTTATAATGTGCATGGTCTACGTTACCGGGGTTTTCTATAGCAACCCCATTGGGGGTATTTGCGTGGGTTTCTTGGGAGTGGGTGTACTGTCTTCGTTCAAATGTTGCATTCATCATTTAAAGTAAAGATAAACCTACTATGTGTAGCTCATGATAATTTTAAGTTTGGTTTTGGTTTAGAGTTTTGACTGTTGTTACATATCAGTAGTACAAACATAACTCCTCACGAAAGTGAGAGGGTTCGTGCTCACTAGGATGAGCACGAACCGCTATCGAGAAAGTATTCGTATTGTTAACGTAAAAAAATGTATTGAGATTTGATCAGCTCCCTTGCTATCAACAAGATGCGTACGCGAACGGTTACCTTGATCGATACGTTAACGATACGAACCGTCAAAACTTTTGTGCTATTGTAGGAGTAGTGCTCAAATCTATAACAATTTGTACGTTAACGATACGAATACTTTCTAGATAGAGGTTGCACCCCCTACGGCAGTGGGCGGAAACGATCGCAAACAATGAAAAATATTCCTTTCTAGTTTTGCTCACATTTTTTTGTATCACTTCCTATCTTGTAGCAGATCACACGAGTTTGTAAAGCGCCTTCGATTTGTTTAAGACAGACAGACGGCCTCTTTGAACGTTATGCATACAACTCGGAGATCATACGGTTCAGATATCAAAAGGTAATGCTACAAAGAAAACCTATGAGAACTCGCAAAAATAATAGAGAAACTGAATGTCTGCATCAGCTGAGCAAAATTCGGAACGTTTAAAGAGAAGCGTGTTGGTATACTGCTTTGTATATTTTTTATGAACATAAGATGGCGTTGTATGTTTAGAACCTGCAAATGGCAAAAAAAATATCGATGTAGTAAGCAACGATTATTATTTTTATAAATTCAAAATACTCTAACACATTATTCATCCGAGTCGGTTGAAGGTGTCATGAAATAATTAAGTATCAACATTCACAATAATTATTTCCAGAACATACAGCAACAATTACCTACACAAATGAAGTAGTACAACTGAATACAAAACTTTGTATGTAGATGGTACCTACAATTAGTAACAAAGTAAATTTAGTACCTGCCAGACACCCAAATATGAAGCTAATAATGCTGGGAACTACGTACCTACTTACTACACACCTACTAGTTATGTCATACTAACTCAATCCAGCAAAGGTGTTGACTCACGACGCGTGCCTAATCGTTCCGTCACATGGAGCATTGTTAGCTCGCAAGAACCAGTCCGAAGGAGATCTAGTAGAATTTGATGTAGATAGACAAAGCGGCGTATCTGCAGGCTATTTAAAATACCATTGACTCAGAAGCGTGACGAAATTGTGACTAATTTAATTATTATGTTAGAACATCGAAACGAAGGAGAGATGAGGTTTTCATGTAAGAAGATGTTACGATTTACTTCATAGATGGCGCTGGATCTATCAAATATACCGAATTATGAATACTTTATTTATCGAGATATCTACTCTATTGCACAGTACACGAGTATATACTCGTATATTCAAAAAAGTGTAAAACAAAATAGGGTGTTTTCAACAAAAGAGTAACAACTGTATTTCGGCTTTCTTTTTGCGACTTTTGAGTGCCAGTGTAATTGAAATATCCTCAATTTATCAAACCATTCGGCTATAATGCCTTTTTTTTATTTGATTGAACACGGGATTGGAAGCTCTCAACGAGACTACAACCTGCAGAATCGGTTTATCATTCAACAATCCTTGGAGTATTATGCAAAAGCCGTTTCAGATAACCTTACTTATTCAAATGATCTTCCAAATATTTATTTTATACTGCAGTTCATTGAAGATTTAGCTAATGTGTCAAGAAAATCCTTTTTTGATATAATATATCGGTCTACATTACAGTACCCAATTTTCTTACACCCATTCATTATGTAGGTAGTGTAGGTACCTATATAATTATATCAATTGTTTCTTAGTCTATGTCAAGTATACAAGAATACCTGGTCATAATACTTTGTCACTCAATAAACTCCAGTTTTCTAAAGCAATATATTACTGTACCATTGCGTAAGTAGTACTGATTACAATAATTATAATAGCGTCGATTACGTAGCGAATGTGTAATTCCTGTACATTCAATAGCAGTCTACGTCCCTTTTGCATTTGGATGGGTGACCGTTTAGTGACATATTATATCAGCATATCCATGTTCCGGAGCACGTTAAAGTTGTTCCGTCCTACCAGAAAAGTTTAAACTTGAGTTAAACAGATGTTTCTAAAATTTCGTTCCACAAAATCGACGTCTATCACTCGCGTTTTCAATCCTGGCGGTTTCATAGTAAATGATCCTGGCATTCCTAATTATTTTACTTGTTACCGAGTTAGAAAAAGGGTTAGACGTCGATAGGTAGAAAATATTTAGATACTCATCTGTTCAACTCTGGTTTAAATCTTTTGTGGTAAAGCAGGTTAAGTTTAATCAATTGTTATTGATTGATAGCAATCCTGACGAACTTCGACACCAGAGATCGCCAATACGTCATTCCGGTCGACAGAACTGATATTATTCTGCTTTGACTCGTCTCCTTTGTGACCTTACTTACACATTCAATAATGAGCGCGCAAATCAAAAGTCCAGCAAAACTGTGAATATCACATTAGCAGAAGGTGTCCTATTTGCTGGAGCCTCGAAGTCTCAAGGCATCAACAAACTTTGGCGCCCTGATGTTTATTCAATGCGCGAATACAGTGGACACACGATTGACATACAAAAATTAATATTAACAAGGCACGCTATCGAGCCTCACGAATAATCAAAAATATGCATCTCTGCCTAGATATATTATTATGTACAGTGAATACCCATCTATCTCGTGTATGTATTGTTCTTCAGCACACACCTACGGGAAAAACGAGAAAAATCAAGACGTCATCTCCAGAAGAAAGCCGTAAGCAAAGAAAAACCTTTCATCCCGAAATAGCTGAGCCAACAAGGGTGTTTAATGTAGAGTATTATGCATACAATACATATAATACTTAATCCGGGGAAATTGTCCGCGCGAGTCAAGCCGCTGGGTGTCAGTTAGTGACAAAATAAGGTAGACTTCGAAGAGGAAATAAATACAACGTAAGGTAGAAGAAATATCGAACGCACCCAAAACGTTTTTACATGCCAATGGCACATTATGACTAACGGCCGAAATTAATAATCAATCCAATCCAAATTTTGCTATCTGGGATTGATATCACAATCCATTTTTAGGGTCAAACGTGCCAATAATCGATCCGTGGATTGGTTTATAAAGGCACGCAGATTGGAGATCGATCGAACGATAGGCAGCAATCCAAGATCGATTTCAATCTTGGATAGAAGATTTAGTAGTTCACGCTCCGAATTAGTCTAGTAGTAATTAGAACTAGATTCGGATTCGGATTTCGGTGTATGTGAACAGTAGGTACAGTCGTGCACATAAACTGGTAGTACTGCTAATAATCACAACTATGTCACATTGTTTGTAGCTTAGTGTAGGAGCACCATATACCCATAACAGCCAAAATCAACTCGGTAGATAATCGGTAACTATCGAGTCCATCGGCTATGTCGGTCGCGTACGCGTCGCGTGCGTATTATACCAATCAGCTTCCGCTTCCTACTATGTATATCTGGTACGGATATATTTAAACCCCAATTAGGACATTTTGACGACTGAAATATTTTTTCTCCGTTGCAAGTTATTTTCTGACGTGGTAAGCAAGAACCCCAAAACACGCTCCTTTATGTCATTTATTTTCTATCGCTCGTGTTTTTTTATGTCGAATACCTAGTACTTAGTTTATTTCATTCTTACTTGCTTTCTTATTTAAATCTGACAGTACAAAGCAACAGCAACAATTGTACACCTACAAAAATAATCACTCGAGATTGAAACCTTTTAATTATTTTAATGCTCCTAACAAATGCCTAGAACCACTCGTGAACACAATAGTGCCTGGTTCCAGTAGCTCAACAATTGATTAAAGCAATCAAATAAAATACACAAACAGACGGATAAATCCATTAACGATTCTGGAAAGCGCGCTAATTTTAGACAAGTGAATTGCTGAAACTATAATCTCGCGGTGATTCATGTCACCAGACGTGTCATCCATACTTTTATAACTACAATTATACAGTACAGCCACCCCTGTTACTCATCATACTGAACTTTTACACACTATTGCAATCTTTAGGTGCACGTGATAGAGATCACAATCGCGAAAGGTTGAGGTGAGCGTTGCTAAACTTGTGCGGTGCGATGTTTGTTGATGTTGGGGAAAATATTTGAAATTCTATCGGTAGGTGTCTTTTGTTCGAAATTAGTGATGAATCCTTATCCAGTTTTGGCCATCGACAGATATATTTTGACGCAATTTCTATGACAATGTCTTTCTCAGATAGCAAAAAAATTAATTAGGAATCATTGAGGAAATATATCATTATATTCCTCCATGATTATAGGATTGATTATTTATTTATTTCGGCCTAAAGAAGGCCTACTTTGAGGGCAGTTAAATTTGTTCTGACTGAACTTCAGATTTTTCAGGATTGGCGAAGATTCATGCACCTGTTATTAGACAATTTATATTAAAACTGCGAAATAAATGCGTGAACGGCGCGCAGTTTGCAATACCTACCTATTGAAATGTTATTTTCACGGCACAACTATAAAGATAATGTGGTTGCAGCATAATGTAACACTTTCCAATACATACATGCGACTTAATAAAAAATGCTAAACTAACCGTCTTACCACAAAAGATTTAATAAACCAGAGTTGAACAGATGTGTCTAAATATTTTCAGCCCAAGGAAATCGACGTCTACTCCTCGCTTTTTCTAACTCATTAACAAATTCACAAGTAAAATAATTAGGAATGCCAGGGCTTAGTAAGAAAACGCGAGTGATAGACGTCCATTTTCTGGAACGAAATTTTAGAAACTTCTGTTTAACTCTGGTGTAACCTTTTATTACCATAAAAGATTACACCAGAGTTAAACAGAAGTTACCGTCTTGCCAGACGGCACCAGATACACCCAGACTCTAAATCCCATAGGTTTACCCAAATATTTACACAGCGCGAACAAATACTTATGCAAAGTGACCCGATTTTTTATACAGCCAACACAATCTTCGTGATTTCGAATTCGACTCGATAAAGAGAACGGCTTATCGCACGAAAGAACTAGCAAGGGCAATGCTCTGTTACTTTAAAACTTAATATTTAAAAAAGCCATTGAGTGTCACGCGCAGTCAGTTACACATACAAAACCGAGACTTTTCTAACACGCGGCTGTTTTACTCGTTACAGTCGAGGAACGAACCAGGTGATGTGAATGCGGAGATTTTAGTGACTCTACGAGTAAATAAATTTGTTAAAATATCGCTAGTCATCATAGAACACTTTTGCTGCTCGTGCCACGGAATGATGGAAAATGTTTATTCATTTTATGCTACGTAGTCATTGTTAATGTTCGTACAAATACATCTTAGGCATTTTTTCATTATCGCATCGTTATTTAATTAAATTCTGGTGCGTAACGACCAATGCATGCTGAGTACTTCCTGGGTCAGTTCTCACCGCAAAGGTAATGTGGTGCGAAAGACCCAATTCAAAGAGATGTGTAGATTCGCACCACGGAGCGAACCGGCCGTGCGAATCGCCCCATTCCATCTCAAATTGAGAGACAGTCAGTCAGTAGTATTGACAGTAATCATAGTAGACAGTTTACGAGAAAACACGAAAACGCCTACACGTTTATCGTTATTTTGACGTCTCAACAACATAATTGCAGAGAATAATACAACTTCACTGAACTGATACAATGGAGATACTTGACATGACATCCTACGGAATATTTTCAACAGCCTTGCGCATTACTATGTATTGTAAATATTGTAATAGGCGAGAATTTGCTTTATTTGGGTAAAGTAAAAAAGCTGTAGTTACCACATGTAATGTAACGTAATATAGTAATATCGTGGGACTGTGAGGTAAGTGGCCACAAAATAGAATCAGCCATATTTTTCTGTGAAAGAGACAATCTTTTCTTCATTTTCATGTAAGGTAACAATTTATCAGTCCTAAAATTAGATAAATGAGGGGTCAAGAGGAATCCAGGGGTGAATAAGGACAACACTCTCGGCCACTCGCAAAGACCGCCTCGCGCCGTTTTTCGGGAGCTATTGCCACTCATCAACGCATCGACCTCCAGCGAGACGGCAGATCGGGTCGAAGGAACATGTAGTGCTCCATCCATGAGCTTTCCCAGTTATTCCCATATTCACCCCGATGGACTTCACATGGAGATATTCACCCCGTTTCTTGATTAGCCTTGGATCTTCTCACATCTGTTTGACATTGCATGTGAAGTTGTCACGACTCAACATCACGAATAAAATGTATTTTTTTCTTACATTTTTACTTATCTCTTCAGTCCTAGATTTTCATACCACGAACACAAAGCATGGTCACCACACGAATCCACAGATAAAACAACTGTTGCTTAGTGTGTTACACACTGAGACCTCGCATCGAAACAATACACACGACTACAACTCGCAAACAATAGAGTGGTATGCGTAATAGTAACCAGTAAGTAACGAAACGACGGTATGTGCGTAAGATACTCAATGAAGAAATGTTGTTTTATATCGACGACGGAAAACAAGAAGGGCGTAACCCTGGAAAACCCAACTTTACACCAGAGCCTAAAAACAGTGACAAATGGAGAAAATAAATCATATCTTTTTAACGGTTAGTCGTGTGAACGTAATATTTATACCATTACTATAAAATATAAATCTGTATTAAATGGTCTACAAACGAATAGCCCCATATTGCTAGGAATAGGTTTTTTTCGAGTTACAGCCATAGCGTATGAAATGACAAACCTCAAAAATGTCGTATCTTGACATGAAGATTGTACTCAATCAGAAAATTATAACAATTTTGCTGACCGCAAAAATATCGTAACTACTTTTTAGTTTAAATTTGCTGTCAGGAACGGGGTGTAAGCACGTGCATAATGAAATACATTGCTTGGTAAATTTGTCGTAATATAATCCTCTAGAAACCTAATAAACTCAATAAAATGTCATAAGCTTAATTTTGTGGGCGTACATTTACTAGACTTCAAAAAAGTTAACATGTAGGAAACCATGGTACTCATAACTACAACTCGGCAATACCTATAACACAGCTTGTTAAAATGGACTTTATTTATACCATAATAGGTAGGTAACGTTGGAATTTTTTATAGTAAGACAACAGCATAAATATAAATTAAAGTAATCAAACATCTTCTGTAATAACGAATTACTCTATCTCTACTCTTTAGCAGTTACACACATTATTAGTGTTTAGGAGCGTGAATAAGATTTCAACAGACAGGGTACCTATAAGTACTTTTGAGACATGCTTGATCTCAATTCAAGCGTAACCTGTTTGAATTAGATGATAATTATTGTTACTTATCTCTAAATAAAATGTATGTGTGTAATTTGTAACAATAACATGAGATCAATAATTATTTATATCTTGCGTGCCAACAAAAATAACAAAAAAAAACACTTTACAAGTGAAATCATAATTATACTTAGGTATAATATTTATAGGAACTTTAATAGGTATTATTAATTTGGCATGATATAATAAACAATAAAGCTCAAAAATCAAACATAATTTAAGTCAAGTAAACGAATCAAAAATAACAATATTTTACAAATAATTATCTTCTAAAATTAAGCATTGGAAATTAGAATGTACCTACATTCTGTGATAAACGGAGAGGGACTTACGCTTAAACATATTAAACCAACATAAGCTGTTTATTCTAATCAAACAAGAAAAACTTGAAGTAGGGGAAAGGTGTACATGAGATGATTCACTTAAGGGGGAATGCTTGTAGTTTAAACAACATTCAAGTTAAATCAGCAATGTTAAGAGTTAATTATAGGAAATGTATCTGTCTATCAGTTGTCTTACCTACTCAAAATGTTATATTTTAGGATCTATTATTATAAATTATATAATTTTTTTTAAAACACTATTAAATAATCATCTTGTACACCCAGGTGTCCAAGATGATTCCTACGGTAAGGGCAAGATGATCCTGGGGATAATTTTGCCCTTATTTGGGAATGTCTTAGGTTTTGTTGACTTTAAGATCCAAGTACTCACTAAGGTATGCTGATGGTATGACTTTTTTTGTAACAAGTTTTTTGAGGTCAGCATACTTTTGTGCCGATATTGGCAGTTTATTTTGGTATAGGTATGTTTATTTTGGGCGAAAGTTCTGTTTGAAATGGAATCAACCAGCTTATTACACACAACCTTTTATCACGGCGTCCACGCATCGACCGAGGTAGCTTGCCTGGGGAGTAAGCGAAAAAAAACTA
Organism: Hylaea fasciaria; assembly: GCA_905147375.1. Classification (NCBI taxonomy): domain Eukaryota; kingdom Metazoa; phylum Arthropoda; class Insecta; order Lepidoptera; family Geometridae; genus Hylaea; species Hylaea fasciaria. The sequence continues at coordinate 5,932,464 of LR990211.1, read as the reverse complement.
TAGTGTTCCAGAAATGACGGGACCTATGATTTGTCATAATTACCGATGAACAAAATGTTGATTCTTGTAATAATGTAATAACATGGTTTAAGTTAATTTTAGTCACCCACGAAATTGTAGTAGCTTGGAGGTTATTCGTTGACCTTAGAAAAATACAAACCATAATGAGTCGTAAACAGTGAAGTATAATAAAATGCATCACTCTAAAAGGTCGTAACAGGTGTGGTCCATATAAAAAAGAACAGCGTAACTATTCTTTGATTAAAAACACAAACTCCTCGTCGTCGTATCTCTAAAAAGTTGAAATTCGGCTATTTATGGGTAGTTACGCCAAAAAAAAATTGTCATACTTTTCAAACTACGGTCGAAATTATAATTTTAGGTCGTCGTAGAGCAACGAGACCCAGACCATTCGACGCAGAAAAAAAAGAAGATTATTACCTTATCCTTAGTCTAGTTACGACCTTTTAACGGGTTACGCCCTTCTTGTTTTCAGTCGTCGAATGCTTGGTCCTAAAGCCGACAGACTTCCTCTCAACTCGATAGACATCGTATAATTGTAAACGTATTCGTTACTGTTTAAATTCTAATACTTCAAAATGTACGTCGTTTATCTAGGGCTAGCCCCAGGTGAATTCGATACTGGAGTGGATGGGATCACAACGATACGGTTTGGGGATAGAGTAAAGAATAACGTAAGATTTATTCAACATTAGACTTGTGAGCTATTGTTCGGACAATATTAGTGTCAAAAATAATGTACTTTACTCAAGATCACTAATCACTATTATTGCGGAAGGCTTCAAAAAACTAAATAAGACGCCTATCCGTAGCTTCTGGAGTAGACTTAAGTATAAAAAAATCGATTTCTTTCGAGCTATTCGATAGAATATCCCAGTTTTATATAAACCTACATGATAACATGATAACACTGTTTCCTAGTTGCCTGTTCATAATAACCCTAGTCCGGGCACTTTAGAGCAGACGCTTTTGTGTTAAACGCCTTTCACTAAAGGAGTTGGGGTTACGAAACTTGGCACACTTGTGAGCCAGTTTTCTTTGATCTACTGCCCTTTGCGACTACGAAACAAACTCGAAGCCAGTGTTAAACTCAGTTTGTGGCAACCATCGAGCATCCAGCTAATTTCCCTTTTAGTAACGCAGTTGGCTGAATGTAGATGTAGAAACATAAATTGGACGGCTGAGGTGGAAATGGAGAAGACACGTCTTGGCAATGAGATGAAAAGCGGTACGAGGCATATCACTAGGCGTATGACGATCAGGTGATATTATTAAATACGGCAGACCAGACTTCAGCCTTACACCAGGATTAGAATAGCACGAATGTTACGAGCTAGTTCGTAACATTCAGCAGGAGTATCGGATTGTCAAATAGATCACAGTTACCTCGACGTTAGAAATTCTCAGAGACTCTTGGGGTCCATGTTCCATATGAATAAGGACTCTAAGTATTTTTAATTTCAGGTCTAGCTCAGGCAATATTACTGCACTTAATGCTAGTTAGTACATGCCTCATATTATCTTCTTGAAGACATGTCAGTTCTCTCGCCTATTGGAACATCAGGTTCTTTATTACTTAATTCAACTTAACTTTAACACTCATTATCCAATAACGAACTAACCATAGCCTACATACGATAATTGTTTTCATAATATCATGACCAATTAGAGAGTGAGATAGATATATTTGGAGGCACGGCGATATTTTATCATTTTATAACCCCGTTTACAAATCCACTTTTGAATGCAAGTCTCATATCATATCTCTTGAAGAACTGATACGCGACGAGTTGTGGAGGCAAACTACTGCAAATTTAGTGTGGGACGCTCCTGTCTAATACTGTCTAAGTGGAGTAACGAGTGCAACGACCCAGAAAAGGTAACTGAATGGAAAATGTGAGGTTCGGGCCTCGGGCAGAATGCCCTAAAAAGTTTGGAACCCAACATGTGCGCAATGGAGGTATAAGATGCATAATGCGTGGAGTTCTGGATTACAGCGACCAGCTGTATTGGATTATGTTGCGTGCGAGCTTCTGAGATGTGGACTATTGCAGGATGATCTTTTCCTTCTTCTGCTATCTTCTAACAAAGGTAGACGATGTGTAAGGCGATTTGAACCTTCGACACCAAAGATCGTGTGCTTTTGTTGAACCATTGGCGTGACATTTTATGTAAGGATGTACATAGTTCTTCGTCGACACATCTCTTCCGTTGTATGGTGGACTGTAACTTGCAATTTGGTTTTCTGATGCAAAGTGATACTACCTACATAATAGAAGAAATAAAACGATGTTATGTGCGAAGGGAATTTTGCACTCATTCTGCAAATATTTGTGCCATCCGGTATTTGTTTTTCAAATCTCTTTTACCCGATTTTTATCTCGATACTTTAGATAACGTATTTACTTGCAATACATGAATTATTGTCGTTGTTTGCCGTTGATAAAGTGCGCTCTATTTTTATGACATTTATTTTAAAATGTTGTTTTCCCCATTTTACCCGCCTTGTTACCAATGACAGACACAATAGATGTTGAATTGTTACATGGTCCGTGCGGACCAGTCCGCCGCAAGTGACATACTTAGGTACCTACCCTCGGTTATTTTTACGTACCTACGGTGTATTATTTGTAAGTATAGATATTTGATTTTACGGTATCACTTTTATTTATACTTACAACCGATTCAGCAAGAGCAAAGCCAGTTTTGGTCAGATAAGTTTTTTTTAGTTTATGTCACTGATGGTAAGCGCTAGTTTCCTTTCAAATCGAAACGGCACGCATAATCATCGACTAACTTGGTTTTTGATGAGCAAAATATGATAAAACGACTTGGCGACCGGACATGTGTCAAGTCAACCCTGATGGCCTCTCGCAGAAGTCCGATTAACTGTTACAACTTTATCGAATCACCGTTTAAATTTTTGGTCATAAACTCGACTTACCTCCGAAGTCTCGGTGTATTCTTCCTCATGCTCGTCCTTGTAGGTGATATTGATGTTCGCGACCGTGTAGGTGTCGCTGACGAACCGCTCGTCGGAGCTCGTGGGGCCGTACCGGACCGACTCCAGCTCGCTGCCCGGCGAGTGGCAGCCCACCAGGCTCGCCACCCACCCCAGCGTCGCCAGCCCCGACCACAACTCTTCCGCGCGCATTCTCACACTAACATTCGATTCGCAGTCCCAACAAAGCCAACACCGCACTCGGCGCACGCGAAAACTGCACACGATCGGCCGCCAATGTTATTAAACATTGGCAAACGGAGCGCTATCAATTATACAACACGATTTTAACACGTCTCGGTGGAAGCGCGATCTTTGGCCGTGTGACGCGGAACTGAAAATCGGCACAACTTTATCAGCCGCGCTATCGGTTAACGAAAACGCACGATTAGTCGACGACTATGATGTTGGAACTTTTTGTTTGCACAACACTAGCTTCCTCAGGGAACTCTGGTGCTACGCCGGCGGTCGCTTGGTTCGGCGCGATTTGCGTCGATTGCAGTCTTTGCGATGTTAACTTCGGGTCATGAAATCTTCGAAGTGGCAACGGTCATGGTGATCACTATAATCTTGCGGTAGTCGACTGCGGCTCCATAACCGGCCCGATACACCACAGCGTCAGGCACCTGTAACAATGGACGGTCGTCAGAATTGTTAATTAGTTTCTCGTCACGTACTTTGCTGGTAATTACAATAACGTTTAAGAGCCACGATACAAATATGCCAGGCTGCATTTTATTACAGCTGTGTTTTTTTGTCGTGAAGTCGTGAGTCTTTTGAGAGTAGCATGCCCACCTTGGTTAACGTCCTTTGAAACACAATTAGGTACTTATTTGAAGCAGTGACCTTTTGTAAAATCAGTACCTACCTTAATGTTTTATTTATTTCTAATAAGTCGCCCCGCGACATGTTTACAGTTTTGCAACTCGTTCTAGACAACCGTGCTAAACACCGCACAGACACAGCAAAAACTAGTTTTCGGAATAAACTAACTTTTGCATGTAGCACCAGGTACAAAATAGTAAAAAAAAACACATATATATATATTATTATGTATAAAAGCCGTATATTAGAATCTGACATAATATAATATATATATATACCTATATATATAATATTATAAACGCGAAAGTTTGTATGTATGGATGGATGGATGTTTGTTACTCTTTCACGCAAAAACTACTGAATAGATTTTGATGAAACTTCACAATAATATAGCTTACATATCAGAATAACACATGGGCTACAATTCATATAGATTATTATCGTATATTATTTAAACGCTGGTGAAACCGCGAGGCGCAGCTAGTATATAATATGTACCTACTTAAGTATATTTTTTGATTGAAAAAAAATCTGTTTTTAGGCGGTGGCAGTTTGCCAGTAGATGTCACAGAATAAACAATAGTAGGTGTCCATAATATGTCAGCTGGTGGGTTTGGTAGGAAAATGTCTTCGACAGTCGATATAATTATTAAAAATGCCACCGCGAACGAGTTGACGGTCAAAGTTCCTTTTCGCTCAGTAGCATAATAATAATTATGTATAATATATCTTTATTTAATTTGTATCGCTTCACCAAAATACCCATAAGTAGGTAGGTATAGAACATCGATAGACACGTCAATGACCTCGTGACAAATAACACATTAAGAGAATAGATATCGCCGTGAATAAATTGTAAACAACAGATTAATTTACAATAAAATTATTAGTCGTAAAGTTGCAATATATTAAAGATTCTCTATGGAAATCTTTGAATATTCTACTGTGAAAATTAACATCAAAACAAATCATAAATAGATGTAATCCACATAAATAAAAAGTTAATCTGAATAATAAAAAATAACAATGGAGATATTTTGTATCTGTATTTTATGATGCCTTTGCCCAGCAGTGGGACAGTTACAGGCTGAATTATTATTATTATTATTATTATTTTTGTTTTACGTAGGTACTGCTGCACTCAGATAAGTGCGAGAATTAAACTCGGAATCCATACAAAAACAACGATAAAATTTATTGACGGCTCTGAGAATGACAAAACGTTGCCATCAAACAAAAATAAATGAAATAAATGTGATAGGTACCTTATAGATAGCTCGATGTCTGAAACATCCATCGGCATTTGATTTCGGAATTCTATTGGCACTTTAATTTAATTAGACGCATGAATGTATTCCAGCCAACATTCTGAAAGGGCAAAGCTGTTCTAACTCTGTAGGGATCAGACCCATACGTAACCCTAAGACTCATTTCCCAAGTACACAACGTGTAACTTGGTTATCGTCTATCGTAACATTTTCCCAACGCAAACCATAAAACCATATCGGTGTTTTGTAGCCTACAAATTGTAGGTGACTGTACTTTATCGTATACCCTCGTACTTATATACTTCAAAATGTCATAAAACGAACGATGGAGACGACGCTTGCGGTGCTGAATTGCTGACTGCACGCTTCAATGTGGAAAGGGCGAGCGCTTTTTTCCGCTGAAGATTTTTGGGTGAATTAGTATAAGGCTTACCCCCGGTTTCTAGAACGTTTGTTGGCGTTGACAGTAGATTAAAACTATCGTTGCCTCTATCTGTATCTTACTAAGTTGGTATTTGAAATTAGTGAGTTTTTGTAGATCAACTGCATGCGAAAAATAAAACAGACGAAGACATCTTGTTTTATGTCTAGAGAACTTCTGATGGTCACATCGTTTAAAAGTTTAAAAGCACGGAGATAGGCCAATGTATAGTGCTTGCGTCATCATCATAAGCAGCTCATTCGATCCACAGCAAGGCATAAGCTTCCTCCGATTTACACCATTCATCCCGGTTTGGACCCAACCAGGAATAATATCGTCGACTCATGGTTGGATCCTACGGTTGGATCCAACGATCAAAGACTAGATCCAACATCTAAACTTTAGAGCCAGTCACATTCTAAGCTTCGTATGTAATCGTATATATCCACATTCAATCAAACTACTGGGATGCCGGAAAAAACATTTGAATATTTGCTAGAATCATTGGAGTTTTTCATAGGGTATCCAACAAGCCTAAAAGATTAACATTTCTGGTATTACATTTTGAAGCTTCCCTATCCTATCTGAAAATACGTCAATAGCTCGTTATCGCTATTTATATGCGACGATTTAAATAAATAGGAAAGTAATGGAAGTCAGACTTTAGATAAGGAACGTTACAAAACACTTTTATTACATGTTTCTTCGCTTCAGCATTACTATACACAAAGTTACGTAATACCTACACCTACCTCTATGATATTCCTAAAAACTCGTAATATCCCGTCAAGTTTTCGTTGCGGATTTGTATTACTCTTTTCTCGAGATCCAAAAACCTTGAGCAAGATTACTTGTGCGGATCCTTTTGATCACGTAGTGTTTTGTTTTGCATAGTCCTAGATTGGTATGTCTATCACAACGCCTGGTGGCAGCCGTGACCAAAATATTGAATAGTTATTTGGCTCCACGGATCACCTCTGTTTAGCGTGGAAATGTCGGGAGTTGATTATACATTTTGATTATTATTAGAATAATTGTAACAATTGACGAAAAATGTCAAACTAGAAAATAATTTTAAAATTTCATAAAAATCAAAGTAATAGCAGCTAAAGCGCCCTTTTACAAATGAAACACTGTGATAAGTTTGCTTCTTCCTTGCTAGCATTTTTTGCACTGATTCCAATGTCCCCGAGCCGCGAGGACTGTGTAGTGATTGATCTTTTATAGCACGTGTTAGTAGGGTTATAACAATTTATTAATTGTTTATTTTGTACCCGTTTATGCCATCACCTGTCCTATTTATTGTAAACCTGATAATTTTCACTGTCTCCCTAGAACGTAGTCAAGATAACAAAATTACAAAAGCCAACTCATTATGGTAACAAAAAAAAATCTGTGTCACTTTTTTTATGTTTGTTAATAGGTGAACGACATCGGATTCAGTGCGAACGAACTTAGTGATCCAACCATGTATTCATTTCCACATCTACAATCATAAATATCGTTCTAAGGTACTGCAAGATCGTGTTTATATTGTGTTTTGCAAAATATTACTACAAGGACAACCGTTGGTATATACAATACTATCTATAGCATTCATTAGTTCGATGGCTCGCTACACGGATACATAGTTTAAGCTAATAAAACTCATTTATTTATTATTATGGAATCACATTGCATAATTCTCTCAAATTGTATGTGTATCCAAAGATAGAAACGTCTGTATCACAAAGACCTTAACCGTCTTACCACAAAATTTTTGACCAGAGTAAAACAGATGTTTCTTATTATTATGTTTGTCTACAATAATGAATATAAGCAAAATTATTTAAATAAAAGTTCTAGCGAAAGGCAAATTTGGAAAGATATGGGAGAGACCTTTTGCCCAGCAGTGAGACAAGAGATTAAAAAATATATAATAATTATAAGTACTCGTATATCTAACCCTAAAATTATGAATCCCAAATCGGCGGAAACCGATAAGGCTAACAAAGGAGAAACGATGACGACAAAGACCGGCATTTCGGATCGAGAGGCCTTGCCTCGGAGCAAGGCCGGGCCCGTGACTGAGCATGCCGCTCAAGGCCTCGGCTAGAGGGTGAATCGTTTAGGGATGGGTTGATGGAATGGGGTTGGTAGAATATCGATGGAAAACAAAGGTGATCGAAGGAAAGGTTCGATGTTGCATGTTAGTTATTAGAATGAGCTTATTTGAAAATTGTGACGATATGTTTTTTACTTTTTGTTATTTGTTAGACTTGTATTACCCCGTAGTCACAACTACGAGAACCAGTGGTCTCCAATCAATCAACACTCCCCAATAACAACCCATGGACGCATCGTTTCGGGAGGACGGACATTCTCAACCGTCTACAAGACTGGATATGTCTCAGTTCTAAAACAAAGATTTCAGACGCTGATTATCGAAACTATCGATATCGAACAATCTTTATCACATCCCAGCAAAAGAGGGTAGAAACGGAAAATATCGCGTGACGGTACTACGACGCTACCGGCAGCCGCAGCTATAACATAACGTAGAACCGAAGCACGAAGCCTATGGTGAACTTGGACCTTAATGGTGTATTTGGCATTGATATAGTGGTATAATCAACGGAATTGCTTTCACTTCGAACGGCATGTTTGGCTGTTTTAAAATATAGGCCTATGAATTGTGTTTATGAACAGAACTGGCGTGTGAATTCGGAGAAAATAGTGGAATAGCCAATCGAAAAACGAGAGTCTACATGTTATGCTTGTTTGGCTTTCGCCGCCTAAATTCTCCAACGGGAACAGAGCAGTGCAAGCATTACTGCATCACTGGCACAGAGCCAAAATACAGACGGGACTGCGGCAGCCACGGAAAATAGACATTCTCTATGTAGAACTTTACGAGACAAAAATCGCACAGTATTGCTAAGGAGATCTAAGCCAAAAATCTAGCGCAAGCGGAACTAGGTTAACTCGAATGAAAAAGGGGGTTTCATTATACATTCAGCCAGGAGATTAGACAGTCGGGCGAATAAGCATATACATACAATTTTATTGCAAATGATTGATGACGGCATATTTAGCTAATTGCTGGGCTGCAGACATGGTGTTAAAGGTCAAAGGCGTGATAGAAGACATCGGGTCCGTGTGATAAAGTTCATAGTCAAACTAGTACCTACAGCACTTTGTCTTCGAGTTTTCAACTATCAAAGGTTCCATTCCAATGTTCAGACATTGGAAACAAAGTGTTTGTCTAGGGAGCGATCTACCGTAATTGTACGCTGCTTCGTCAGTATAGCAAATTCTTTACGATACACCCCAAGCCAATCTATACCATAACAGCGAAGCAAGGTATATCGCGTGACGCATAATACCGCTTCCGGTCGCCGTCATACTTATTACTGATATGGAACTGGTTCGAACTTGGACCCTTGTGTGCGATGACATTGACCGGTGCCGTGATCACGGATCGATACCCCACCCCCACCGTATACCCAGCTTGTTTGGGTGTAATAAAATGAGCGAAAGTTTGCACGGAACATGCTTACCTGAAATATATTACGTATCATATCTACTGGTACTCTCATAAAGGATTTTTGGTCAGACGAATAAGGTCAATTTTGGTCGTAAAATTTGAAATACGGAACAGACCAAAGTGGCTTGATAATAATTATCCAGAACATGCAGGTCAAAGTGAAAACAAATATACTCGAAGATGAGAAACCAGAGCCTTGACAATCACATATACTAACAAGGGTTGAATCAAAGAGTACTAGCAGTAGTATCGCGTGATTCAACCACCGGCACGCTACCAGCTGGATCAGTGAAGTCTGCATGAACTTGGGAACCTAATGATGTGGTTGACATTGCCCGCCCTGGGTCGATTCAATACCACTAGGTAAAGTTACTATTTGTTTTATTTGGGTACCTTGAAAAGCTTCCTTTCTTGTTTTCATATCGCCAGTTTTCGCGGCCACAAATCGAGCCAATAGGGATGGAACTAGAAACATCGTGTGACTGCATTTCAGGCTCATATTTTATGACTAACTCAACGTGTTCTTAGCCTTAGTATGCCTAATATTGGTAGGGTACCACGGTTAAAAGACGGCGTTCTAAGCAAGCCGTGGTTTAACTCTACTCGCGTATACTGTACTGTTTTATTCGAGCTGTAAGATCGAAGCAGCTTCAAAAATAGCAGACGCTTTAACGATTCCTTTGCCTCTACCATTTGTTCAGTTTTTGCGAACACCAGAAGCGCTAGAGACAAACGACGACTATTTAACCACGAGCGGACTGTCTATAATCGTCAATTTTCCCATAGTTTCTTCCACCAGTCGATCAGAACGTGGCTTCCTGACGGGCGGTTTTTGCCTCATCCAATCACCGCGAGAAATGGAGCGAGGCGCTCTTAATTGATCGCTTTTTACTGGACCACAGTTCCGCTTGAAAAAATATTTGTGGATCCCGTGATGGTGTGATGATTTAGACAGCTATTTGAATACGATCTGTTGCGTTTGTGGCTTTGTTGTTTATAAATAACTTGAAGTCTGACCGTAACTCGCGTCTAACCAAAAAGAAAAATATTGACTGCCACTACGTGACCCAAGAAAAACATTATTTGCGACAGCTGCACAAATAACGAAATCATTAACGTTTCAGTGCCAATTGCTCTTCGGTAAACTGCTAAAGTAACTAGTCCTTTGGCACTCCTACTATATCTTAAACCGTAGAACCTTGTCACAGTGAACAGTCTTCTGTTTCATTCACAGGTCATGTCATCTTATTGAGATAAAGTACTAAGGAGGCGATTGCGATACCCACGACTTGCATTGTGAAGTTTATTTTTGAACCCTATGTCCAGGTAATAATGGCGATAAAAGTGACCTGGGAGCGATAGCCTCGCGCACGACGTGGGTGGTTTGCCAACGGTGCGGGACAAAGATCAGCCTGGTGGGTCATGGGTGACAACTGGTTACACTACTGATATCTATACAATTAAAAAATAATACAATGCATGTCCATGCTCTTTAAATTAAATTGAAGACGTACTTTGCCTCGTACCTATATCTGTTCTGCGGAAGTCGTTCGATCGATCTCGAAAGAGATAGACGTCCAATGGTGTCAGAGTTCATCAAACCGATAGTGCTTAACGACTGCATCAACCGATAACAACTGACGCCGACGGGTTAACGTGCCTACGAAGCACGGAAGCTCTGAACTGGTATGGCACACTCAACGGTCACCAATCCAAATGAGTAGCTGGGAACGTCGCATATACATACGTATATGCGACGTTCCCAGCTACGCCAAAGAAGTCGCTTACGAGACACAAAAAACCGCTAATCTGACCACACTTTGTGTAAATGCAAGTTGCAGTTCCGTTGCAGATGCATAAGCATGTCCGTTATGCAGTTTTCGCTCTTACATAAGAATGATGTTCAAGACAATTGTATTTTCATAGCCAAGCAAAAACCGTCGTGTGAGAAGAATAGAAGAAATAATCGACGGCACGTTTGGCGTAGGGGCTGAGCAATCGGACTGCTGCGCTTGGTGTCGCGGGTTCTATTCCCGCCCGGGACAAATATTTGTGCGATCCATAAATATTTGTTTCTGGTCTGGGTGTGATGTGTATGTGAAATTATATGTCAGTAAGCGGTACGCACGATACAGCAGCAATCCTAGTGCCAACTACGTAAAAAAAAGAAAAAAATAAATAAATCAGGGAATTAGGTAGGTACGTAATTGTCAATGATTAAAGTTTTTTAATAATCATGAGAGTATTATATTAATTGCGTGCTAATTAAATTACTAGCTGGCACCCACGGTCGCCCATGCGGTCGAGTCGCCACCTTTCATTGTAATCAACTCGACCGCACGTGCAAAGTACAGTCAGTCGAAAAAGTGATATCAATCAAATTATGCTCGATGGTTTATACCAGCGTTTCTACTCGTTTACGGTCAACCATGGACAGATTCTAACATACTAAACAGTGAACACCGAATTGCGATCGGTCGAGTACTTCCTACGTGGAGCGAAAATAAACGGACTGTGGCCATTTTAAAAAACGTAATTATTTTTGCACAGCAGCTTATTTTTAAGTCTCCTAAATATTAGACATGGAGATATGGAGACATGGACATGATGGACATGAGCCATGAAGATTTACTTTGATGTGGTTGATGACTATCGTCCTTTATTGGCTTATTGACAGTACCTACTAATAAGGGCTACTTAATTTACTTATTATTATAATTCATCACAATTAGCCTCTTAAGTTCACCATTTGTTTGTAAGTCTGCTCTGGAATCAGAGATTCATAATTCTTTATGTTACCTAATCATCGTGATTGTTCGAAAATTATAAGATACGTTAAAATAGGTTTATGTTGACGTGTTATAAAAGCGTTGACATTTACACTGCCTCGTTAAATTTTACTATCATTTACCATTTTAATTATATTAGGTATGATATTTATAAAGGACATTTGACATAAAAATTGTTGTCTTTAGATAAATCATAATGTACATGCGGCGACAAAAGTAGCTGATCATTTCCACACTTTCAATTTACTATTCTACGCAAAATTATAGTGAATTGAGTGCGAAGAGCTATAATTAATTTTATCGCAGACTGTACTTTAAAATGTCAAACTATATGGGTAGAAATACCTGTTATTAACATCAGATCGTATTGGAATATATTTTTTACAATATTCCATATTATACCTACCATTTCAATATCATACGTATATTTCAATGTGCTAGATAAAATTAGCAAGTTAGTTTGATTAGGTTAGTATCTACTCTCCGTCTTACTGTCTTAGCTCGTGATATTCCTACCCTATACTCATGTTTTTACTAGCTCGACATAGTACGCGTCAACTAGCTCTCATTGTATGAAGATTTTTTGTTCATAAACGCGCCGGTAGGGGCGCTGTACAGGATCTTCATACAAAAGCGCTAGTTGACGCTTACTATGTCGAGCTAGTAAAGCCTCATACAGGGGTACTGGACGACATTGTGCACTACTACTCATGCCTCTACCACTGCCATTCGAGCTACCCGGGGAAAGCGAAAGAAGTTAGTGGGCTGCGTAGAGCATACATACTTATACATAATACATTATGTGAATAGAATACCTACACACTTCTCTTGAGAAAATTAAAGCCGGCAGTGGGAGGAGCGGGAGCAAGGGTTGAGTCTAAACGGGCTTACCCCCAGTTTCTGAAACGTCAGTCAACGTTGACAACAGATTAATTCTAATGCCATCCTTGTCATTTGTTTATAGTCAGATAGAGACAACGATAGTTTTAATCTACTGTCAAAGCCAACAAACGTTCTAGACACCGGGGGTTAGTAACGGACGCAGTGTAGTAACATGCCCTGTACGGAAATAAGTGTCTATTTCTAACCCAAGAAAATGCTAAATTGCGTAATGTGAGAGAACTGCCAAGTATTAACTATACTACATAATTATTTAATTTGCCAATCTCTACTGAAGTCGTAAACGATTGACGATCAAAGTACAAGAGCTCGGATAATGGCCCATTGTATGTATATTGATGCAGATATAGGAAATAATACCATGGTCTGTGTCGTATACGTAGCGCAGCACGCGCCAGCGGTGACTCAATCGTGACATTGCTGATGATGATTTTGAACATGGAGTAGTTGGACATTGCGAAATGATAGTTTACATACAAAAATCAATTATTTCTAGTACATTTACATACTTTAGCATTCATAATATGGAAAGAATTTGGATGCTAGCATGAAGCACCACTGCGGCCGGGGCCTGCATGACCAATCTCACATGTTATATTACGTGTATGTGTCAATACCAAAGTTATGTTACCACTGTTGTGGCATCACGACTGCGTGTGGCTTGTGTCACGTTATGAGATAATATTAAAATAAGTTTGAATAAAGAATACAGACAAATCTAAATAAACCTTTTGGCAACTGTATCTCTTTTTACTTAGAACTGTATATCAGGTTCAAATCGGATATTCTATTATATTGTCTTCGTCACCACGAGATATTTAAAATGGATGGAGAAATAGTTCAGCTCTGCGGACCAGTGACCTTTTTCCTATTTGCTTTACAATAAGGTTTTACGATGGTTTTACGGCACTGTTTAATTTAGTTAATAGCATAGATTAAAATAAGCACTAGGACTTGACCTTCCACGTAACCTTGCTAAGAAGCAATTACTTCTAAAAGCATACCCGTTTATTATGTGTTCATGTCAAGCCGACTTGAAGTGGTTTAGTGCCCTCTCACCCGTTCATTCTATTTGTCCCATTGTCGTGTTAGTAAAGATTATCTTATTGGGCCAACTAACAATGACGTACCTACCCATTATGCTTTTGTTCAGTGGAGACATGAATTCATCACTACACTTTACGCGTGGCATTATTTTAAGATGCTTAGATTTGGAGTCCTTTGAGAGAAGCATTGTGTACATATACTGTATAGTCCTATGCAGAAACGTTATCTCCTCTCACCACTGAACTAGAAGTTCTATTAAGTATACTGAAAGTTAATCTGACAAGCATCTGCCACCTATGTGAATGAATATTCAGTGTCTATGAATATTCGTACTTAGTATGAAAGATCGCAAGAGACCCAAATGTCAGTCAGTCACAGACAAGACAATACTATTCACAGTATGGATACAGAGCGTCATCTGTCTAATATGATGGTATGATTTAGTCGTAAAGTGGTATCATTGTAAATGTTTTCAATGCTGTTGGGAATCTTGGAGGAAGAGCACCAACCAACAGTTACGCATGCTAGTGCTGGTCAGGGATGTCTAGTTATCTAGACAGATAACTTTGAGACATCAAAATATATAAAACACAGAAAGACGGAATCACTAACAAGCGGAATAAAAACCAGCTGAAGAGCTCAAATACTTTGCCCGCCCTGATACTTGTACGGCACAACGCATGTGTGTTCAGATGTTCAAAAGTTTATGTTTCCGTGTCCCAAATATTGTCGCCAGTATTTTAACATCCATTATAACAATGTTTGGCTGTTATTCAATACACCATTGTCTCAGTGTAAAGCATGTATCTGCTTACTGACTTCCCGCTATCCCATCCCATTGTGCTGAGCTGAAATGTAATACGCTATTTTGCTTTCCCTGCATTATCTTGATAGAGTATTATATTGCAGTTAAGGGTTATGGTCCAAAAACGATTATAGGTACTTCAAAGATAAAAGAAAAGCCATATGACCTATTTGAGTAGAATGAAAATAAAATAAACTTTCTATGATGTTTGCAAATTTGAATTTTATTTATATTCCTAGTAAGTCACACATCGATATCTAAATCTAATTCATGCCGCCTCTAATATTATTGGCGATATTAATATTAAGACGTCGAAGTTTATTAAAATAGATACGTAATGATAACTGATACATCAGTATAATTATTTATTTTTAGCTGTGCGCGAGTTAGACCCGTTTTTATCAAGTATACAAGGTGTAACAGCAAGGTGTAGTAATACTGAAACTACGCATACACATACATATTTCGAAGTAGTCTGGAGGTACTATAAATCTGTAAGTAGTTACGGTAATGAATTATTACACGTCAAAGTTTACTGCAAAACTAACCATCGTTCAACCCTAGTTATCAGCTGGGCAATGTCAGTGAACTTGAGGCATAGGCTAACATGTACAGTCTTACCCAACTTATATGGTGCGTCGTGAATCTTCGTTCGCGCAGAAAATAAAGTATGGTCCGAAGATTAACGAAAGAATGCTTAACACTTACAATCAACCTAAGATCACTATTATAAGGTTCATAATACACTGCAGCTGTTGCACATCGCAGTTCTACCTGCGCAGAAGATGAATTTTCAAAGCGCGGGAAATGCTATTGACCGCTATTGGTCGGCAGCCGCCCCGCCATCTTAGCGATCGCCGCGTGGCATGAGTGAGATGGAACTAACAGCTGCAGTGTATTATGAACCTTATAATAGTGATCTTAGGTTGATTGTAAGTGTTAAGCATTCTTTCGTTAATCTTCGGACCATACTTTATTTTCTGCGCGAACGAAGATTCACGACGCACCATATAAGTTGGGTAAGACTGTACACCTCTAGCCGGCGGCATTACTCAAACAAAACTAGGTGTAGAAGTAAAGTTGTGGTAAAAGTTCCACCAAAAATTACTAGATGGCGCCAGGGCCGTTTCTAAGAAATCCTGCATCGCGCAAGCGTTGTGTGACCGGCGTAACGTGACGTCATCCGTATCATGTTAGGGTTGTAATATTTAGTTATTTTGTCAATTTGAGTGAAAAAATCGATTATCGATTTCAGGTTTTAGTACCCTGGCAAATGATTCATCACCAGGTACACATACCCACATTTCAATATTACTACACCTTGCCGATACACCTTAAGAGTACTACTCAGAAAAATATGAAATAAATGTGTATAATCATAAATAGATAGATCTAGCAAACCAATACATTTTTACTATAGTAAAAACATATTGATTTGCTAGATTATACTAAACTCGACGAGTATGTGCTTTGACTGACTTTGAATGAAAAGACTAACATATTCCTTTATTATGGCCTAACCCTCCTCACGATAGTGAGGGGAGGCCTTTGCCCAGCAGTGGGACAGTTTCAGGCTGAATTATTATTATTATTATTATTATTATTCCTTACAATTTTGCTTAGTACTTTTTTGCCATCACCCCAATATTGTTTAACCCCAAGATTAATTGGTCTGTAACTGCTTCTTTTGATCTAAGGATAAACAAATGATATCTACAGTTTTCTTTAGGAAAGTCGAAGCACAAGTTCATGGGCGGGTAAAGGCATTTCGGAATCGCCAATGTCGACGCATCGACAGATATACTAGGCACAAACAAAGACGCGAATATAAAAATGGTAATTGTATGCAAATTATTATAATAATATGTCTAAGCAATGATATTAAAACAAACAACTTTTCTTCGTGAATACGTGTTTGAACTTGTAGTTGTTTTGTTTTGTATCTCTGGAGTCTATAGACATAGTATCAAGAAATAGACTTGACAATAGCGTATACCCGAAAGGGACACCGTTGCTGCAATGTATAAGGCGGATAAATTTAGTATTACCTTATTTAGGTGGTGCTCCAATCATTCGTGCGATATTCTAAAATGTCAAGATTGGTTTGCTTCTGCAGCACAGCAATAAATTGGTGCATACGCCGACAAAGACAAAACATCATCGTACTATCCTACTTACTCCTTTGTCTATTTGTATACACTTGTTTCTTTTCTTCTTTTGAGTTAAATATCAGATCTATTAGATATTCGAATAATCTGAGCTGGAGTCTTAATTATGTGTTGTATTATTTGTAATCGTACGTATTTAGACAGATATATATGGTTTTGAATAGTTGACATTGATAATGACTGATATTGATAAATGCACGTTTTCAAATTTTGCTACACCTAGAAGAAAAGTCAAAATTACAACAATACAATTTTCGGAAACGTTTCTCGTATGCAAGATAACCGGAACGAAATTATAGGGAAAACGTGGCCTTAGCTAAAAATCGGCCAGTTGAATCAAACTTTAAAATAAATTACTACGAGTAAATAAACCTGGTACATAACAGAAGCACGTAGGTAGGTACTGAAAAAGTACCGACCTATTCACATTAATTAGCACAGAATTAACATTGTTTAGTTTTTGCTTTAACAAAACAAAATGACTCATGCGTGATAGAAAAAAAAATCTGTTAGTACATAACATGATAAGTCAGTTAGTACAGCATGTACGAGTATCTAATTCATCGTAAAAAATCCAAGTCGTTTAGACATCGCTTATATCAAGGGCACATACTTTTACGATTACGATAAGCCTGTATTGTCCCATTGCTGGACAAAGGCCTCCCAACATGATTTCCACTGCTATCCTGAGTCAGTCCTGCAAGTTAGGCATGACCTCTTTGTTGAGAGATTGAGAATTAAATGTATGGGGCCCATAGCTTTGGGTTACTCTGGGAATAATCGCACCACCATGGGAAAGTTAGTCAATAAAGTTTCGGGCTTCGGATGTCACGGTCCCGGTTTATATACATTGATAGCAGCCTCAGAAGCCCCTTGGGCGGACAAACTCTAGACAACAGCCAGAAATCTCACTCTACTAACAACAACAGCAACTAGTAAAAACAATCAATTTTCACACAATAACAAGATAACTAGCCAAGACTCACGTACAGTTAATTGAAGTAGGAAGACCCTTGAACCCCGAGTACAGTTAGTTACGAAACAAACAGTGCTATGTGAATAGGGCGAGCGGTTAAGGCGAGTAAATAAACTCCCTTTTATTACCCTATAGCCTAGATCCGAAGCATAAGAACAAAGAGAAGAAACCTGTGGGGCGATTATAACAGTAATTTGAAGTAACTTGAATCCTCTATTGACACCAAGATTAGTGTACGTTAAACATCGATAGTTTTGATTTCCGATTGTTATCGATAGTTTGCCAAAAACTATCGATTTTTATCGACACTATCGATAGGTTTGCTCCAACTTTGCCTAATGGCCTAATTTAGACTATTAGGTAGGCAAAATTCATGAAAAATAGTAGATCGATAGTAGAAAACTATCGACAGTTAAAATCAAAGGCAAAGTTTATGAAAAATAATAGATCGATAGTAGACAATAACTATCGATAGTAAAAAACTCGATACTATCGATAGACCATCGATGTTTAACGTACACTAACCAAGATGTAAGACAGAAAAAACATAATTGATAAATTTGCCCCGTTTAGATTCTGCCCTGCCTCTGCTTCCTACCGCTGCCGGCAATTCCCTCAAGAAAAGTGTATACTGTGTCTTCACATTCCGCCCTACACTCACTTCCCTTTCACTTTCCCTGGGTAGCACGAGGAGCTTTGGCAGTGGCAGCAGAAGTATCATGTTTACATTCTCGTCCTGTTTACATTCCTGCTCAATGTTGCAGAATGTAAAGCTGACCGCTGACACCAAATCGTGATGGTAAACGTTTACATTTGACGTTTATAGTATGGGCCAAATGTCAGATCGAACGTTTCCGCATCGACGGGCTAACAACTGCGCGGCAAGAAATCTTTCAACTCGGTATCATCGGGGCGGTCGAGGAGCGGACGGATTATCGTAACATATAACATTTATTCATTGTTTTATTAGCTTGTATAGAATATAATAAAATAGAAATATAATTGCACACCAGATATAATAATACACAGGGTATTACAGAAGGAGCTTCTAAATCTAAAGTAAAATGGGCGGACTAATCACTAAAAGCGATCTCGGCCACTCCACCTTTGGAATACCTACCTACCTATCTATGGTATATTGAACTGTTGGCAAATTTTTGTCCCATTTTGACTGTTGTAATGCTCTCCTTACCACCAACACCTTATCTCACGGACCATGGTGTCATGCTGTCTCTTACCTTTCCTTACCTCATGACTCCGTTAATCTTCATCCAAAATTTCTATGACTAATTTCCTCTGTACAATAATTTAAATTTCATATGTTTCTTTGAGAACTTCTGGGCGCGTGAACAAGTGGATTCTTTAGATACTGGTTAGTTGGAGCTACATAAAGTAGATTAATAAATAACTTAATGGGACGCGTCGTTTAAGACGACTAGTCTTCCTGATTACGCTTAATTCGAATTTATTTGAATGATGTTGACCACAAATCCGTACAACTTAGGAATGTGGAAAAAATATATGTTAATTTTGATCATATACTTTAATTTGTGACGGTTAGTGAAACACAATTCAAATATATTTTCTCGATAGAAAAAAATTACAAAGTAACCTCTAGAAAATAGCTATTTAAATTAAATCTCACTAATTTATGAGAGAACATTATTCAAATCGAAATAACTTGAAATAATTGTACAATAATAAAGGTTTTTGGTGGATAATATAGCAACAATGCGCCAATTTTCATTCAAGAAAACATATTTGAGTGAATTTTTGTTCAAGTAGAATGACTCGCCAGCCGCCATGTTGTGTCCTCTCTATCATTTCCATACGATTCGACAGTAGTCGCTGCGGCGCGCCGCTAGACGGACCTGTGTCACTTTTTTCAATTATTTTTTTACGTAATCATATTTTTCCAAAATACTGGGCCGCATCCATCGCTTGTCATGTTTGGTCTGTCAAGGCACTGATTAAGCAAAACAAGCATTGGATGAAGCGCGGCCAGTGGCGGCTGTGTTTTGTTTTTCTAGCCCGTTTATTACAATAGAATTTAAATAGAAGCGCCAAACAGTCACGTTACTCCCGTTCTTACCTACATAACGAGACAATCTTTGTGTAGGCCATCTTGATGATTAAATATAAGTACATGCGCGTGATCTTCGCAATGACCACCTAGTTCTTATAGCATCATCGTCATTGGTGCTTATTATAGGTATTGTTATGAAAAAGTCTGGTGTCGCTAAGCAAGAGATTTCCAAGAGTACCTGTATTTGCGAGAGATAAACTTAATTTAGGTAGTTTCTCAGGTTTTCAAACTTGGTCTCAGCACATGTGAAACATTTGGACCTATTCATTCATGCCTACACTTTTGAGAATAGCTCAATCAAAGCCTAATATCCCTAATATCCATTGCGCCTAGATTACCCACCTAGTTTTTCTGCTTATTAGAACCACAATCAATACGCTTTCTAACAGCAAGCCAATGAGGACATTTTGACAGTCATCGTGCAGTGTGGAGCATCGTGGTGCAGCCCGAAACTCAATAAGTTCGGGCTATGACTGCGTATTATACTATAGATCGATTAGTGGAATGAAAGATTACATTAGGTTCAAAATATTTATTAACAGATATCCTATATTCAAAATCTATGCATTTTGCATTTTTTATCCCTTCTCAGAACAAGTTCTGGTAGGTATAGGTTCCACTGGTGAAATGAAGTATACAAAGTAACATTTTTTCTTTCTTGCGATTCTTAGCTGCCCTTGTACCTGTAATCCAAAATAACACCATAACTTTTAAATTCCTAAACAAATTTGGATGTACTATAGGGCTTCGTTATTTGCTAAGTTTGGTACTACACCACCCCTATTCATTTCTGTAGTAGCGTATAATGTCTTGAGTAGAGGTACATAACAATTGAACATAAATAAATACAGGTTTACATTACAAAAATTTCATCTCGTCTATATAATAATATAAGAAATAAGAATCTGCAGAGTAAGAATTTTCAGGTTGGTCTTTGTACCAAGAAATTAGTTGCACGTCAATGGGTTCAATACTTACGAAACATCTTCGCAATGGAATGGAGCACGAACACGTTTTCAGCCACATACAGGTCCAGAATAACTGTGAGCTCGTTTTTGATGTTTTTGCTCTATACATTTTTAGCATCGTCCGTGAAAACAAGAACTCTCCGACCCAATCTAAAAATCAAAATAGTTATATTTTAAATGTTGGAATGTTCTTAATACGTATGTGATAGAAAAATAAAACGGTTTTCACAGTTCACAACACTGAACATAATATGAAATATCGTCAACTCTTGAATCTTACAATTTTTATTTACCCCAAAGCCGGTGACTACAGAGAACGAAACGTGACAGTCTGACACTGACAGACAGTGTCACGTTACGATCAAGGAGGTACCAGTTGATAATTACTGTATTGCCTTGCCAGTGCACAACAATCAAAAGTACTGTACCAGTTGTACCACAATAATTGTACCTACTCTGCTTTGATTGAACACGTCTTATCGTCATCGCGTCGTCTTTGTCGTCGGGAACCAACAATCGTGTAATTGCTATAATTATTTAAATATATTTAATAAAATTACGTAGGTGTTTAAGATAAAATACTTATTTAATTATTTAAGTCTCTTTTGCTCTTATCTGTTTACTGGTATACCTTGCTCATTAGTTTTCTTTGTTGATGATATCGTTGGAAACTTGTAACCCATATAATTAATTAACTTGTTCAAAGTAAACACGTTCTAAAATACAAATTATTCATATCTATTAAGAAAAAATGACCAAAATTACATTCAGCTATTAGTAGGTATAGTACGAGAGTAAATGTGATAATGTAGTAAGTGACATAAAATCTACCACGTGCAAGATTCTGGCAGCACTGAATTGGATACGTCACCTGGCGCTTATTTTATTATTTTGAATTACATATTATTTAATTACATTATACGAAACGGCAACGCCCGATTACGCTGCGATTATATCGCGGATATGCTCACACAAAGTAATGTGTTCTTGCTCCCACAGGCCTAGTGTGTCAACGTCGCATAGTGTCCATCTTTTTGAGACACAAGATAGCCTATGTCCGTCTCATAGGTCCAATCTATTCCTATACCTACCAAATTTCATCGAAATCCGTTCAGCCGTTTAGCCGTGAAAAGGCAACAAACAGACAATAAACAGAGTGACTTTCACATTTCTAATATTAGTAGTGTGGGTGGATTATAATATTATTTAAGAACTTTTATATTTTGAACTCTGGGATTTTATCAGTTAAATAATAAAACTGTTAATGTACCTAGTAGGTGGATCGTTAATCTAATTTAGCTTTTTGTTATATTGGGCTGGAATGAGAAAATAAAATTTCACATCTAAATACGAGTACATTGATTGTATAATATTTTATTTAAGTTTAAACGTTTATGTACATATTTTTCTTTCAATAAAATAATGACCAGCTTTTATTAGATACACCGCTTATTTGACAGATCGCCGGCGCGTAACTTTTTTACGTTCTATACTTCAATATTCTTTGGTAGTGAGAGCCGGTACTTCTAGTTCGCGGGGCTGGAACTTTTATTACGCCGTTTCCCCGCTGTTTCTTCGTGCGCTGCAGTCGGATTGTGAAATGTCAGTAGCAGCTCTCTAAGCCTTAAATGCTAATGAAGTAAGTACGAAACCGTTTCAAGTCGAATTCACAGCTATTGAAATTTAACTCTGTCATTATCAGCCATAGGTTATTTATTGTGAATCAGTCAAATTTATTCATCATCATCATCATCATCATCATCATCATCACAATCACCTACTGCTGAGCACGAGTGGCGACTAATTGTTATTCAAATATTTGGTAATAACGTACAAGTTTAGTCGAAGTTATAAAAATAACGTCGACCAAACTTGTACGAATGACAAAAAGGCGGTCAAAACCCTTACCGTCTTACCACAAAAGTTTAAACCAGAGTTAAACAGATGTTTATAAAATTTCGTTCCACTAAATCGACGTCTATCACTCTCGTCCATTCCTAATTATTCTACTAGTGTATTTGTTATTGTGTTCGCAGAAGCGAGGTTTACACGTCGATTTCTGGAGAAAATATATAGGTAGACATCTGTTCAACTCTTGTTTAAATCTTTTGTGGTAAGACGTAAAATTAGTAACTTTACTGTACAACAACCACAGGGTCGAAATCCATGCAGTAGGGCAACGTCATTGTTTTCGGAACAATAACGTACTTTGTTCATCATTGTTGTCTTTTTATTACACTTTAACAAATGGGCTGAAAACACGACTAATGATTTAGGAATAATATTATAGTAAAAAAAAACATTTTACGTAACAAAACAAACAAAAAAATACCTACGCATATAGTTAGTTTTTAAGTCTGTACCGACCTTATGAACCGGGCGCAAATTCGATATTTGACGCGCTGTGCCAGTTGTGTGCGTGAGGAACGCACACAACTAGCTTGACAAGTTATGTCCGTTCAATCGACGGGGGGCGACAAAAATAGGTAACTTATGAATTGGTAAAATGGGGGTTTAGTGAGTAGAACCAATTAAATAATTATGTAGCTTAATTAGATGATGATTAGGTATAACAGTAGCTGATAATAATATGAAATGTAATGCATCAATTGCATCACTTACACATGTCTAGCTTTCAGTAAACATTATGACCGTAAGCCAAATGACCTTATACCTACAATAATTTTAGTATTTCAAATTCTATAATGGAAAACAAGAAAACCACAGGCAGTTAGTGCAGTTAGTACGAAGTTAGAAAGAGATAAATAAAAACGAGCTAAAATTATTGTATATACATATATTTTAATCGTAGTCACACACAGTTATATTAGGAGTAAAGAAGAAAAATGTTAAAAGACGGGATAAATCAACACATTTACATTAGTTTAAGAACTTAGTTATTAATATTAAATAAAAATGTTAATTATTTATAGCTCTTCAGTTTTTCGGCGGTATATTTTTTTGATATAAGTTTTTATTTTGTCTTTACATTTGCTTCTTACGTTTAAGAGCAGGGTTATTGCTACACATTTTACTTTTAGTGGTAATATTAGCTTTTCTTTCTCTAATTGCTGTGAGAATGTTCTCGGGTTCTTTTATTTCCATTTGCCTATTTAATCTGGAGTCAATTAATTCTGGCAGTAAGCAATCAAAGTAAAACTTTTTTAACCTTCCTTCCATGTCACTCCAAAATTCTATGTCTTCCTGAATCATTTCTATTTTCATGTCTAAATCGGTCCAAACTGCAAATACGCATACTTTTCTTCGTGTGACATGTATTTGGCCTTGTGCCTGGAAATACCAATCATGTTTTTTATTTAAATTTACACGGCCATCCTAGTCTACTTTCCAGAAAGTAATTTCTTCTCTTTAACACCGACGTCAATTGACATTCTATCTTCCTCCAAAAGACCATCTGGACTTGCTCCTAAAAATGGCAATTCTCAGTCAATCCACACCTTTCAATGGGAGTTTTCAGATGAATTTCAATTTGTTGTCGCGCTAGATGTTCATGACTTTCGCCATGTTGTATGGACTTGACGTGGTCTAATTTCTTTTCGTTTACTATATTTTTGACCAATGGTCCGCATTTAAACTGCCTTCGTTTGCACACTGCCAAAAATGGATGCCGTAAGCCGTTGTTTTCGCTCCTGACGCCATTCTATTGATTCACCCTGCAGAATAGTTCTTCTCACTACTGCTAAAAATATGGGTTTTAATTACCTGATGGTACTTTTTTTTTTCGGGATGTGAAATCTCTTTTTTTTTGACATAATATGAATCTTTTCTTTTTCCCATTTTTTACTGAAACAAAAGAAGGTCGAATATGTTAAACTTTAGTTTCGGCAGTCTAGATTAATAAAAATGCAAGAAATTCAAATAACAAATACATATTGAGTTACTATTCAAATTGGTAGTTGACACAAGAATGACAAAATATGGCTAGCCGGAAGTAATGCACCACAAAGTATACATACTGGAAGCACAATAAAGAGTTTATTATTGGAATGTATAAATATTTCTCAATAGAATACAATATAAATCTAAGTAAAACATGTCAGATAACAATCATAGGATAAAACACAATTATCTAAAAAAGAACTTACCTCACTTTCTGCTAGCAGCAGTGCAAGCAACGCGTATACGTACACAATAGATCGCGGTCAATTATTTCGCTGTCAGCGGACCGCGACGAGACGTGGTCTCGCTCTGAGCTCTCGTGGGGTACTGAATTTACGAGCGCGCGCGAAGAGTATTTAGTTACCGCAGCGAGCCCATAGTAAAAATGTATGGGGGATTAGAGGTGCTTTTTAAACTATCTGTATCTAAATAACCAGGTAACATATTTGATTGATCAAACTCCGAAGTTGTAGTATAAGCATTTGCACATTTTTCTGTATATGTGGTTTGAAATGAAATTCTATTTAGTTATCAAATTTCATTAAAATACCAAGAGATCTTTTTACAGTTTTTGCTCAACTTTACATTGTTTTTTTTAATAAACTAAACATTATCTTCGTTAATGGCTCCGTCAATCTGTAGATACATTCACTGTAACGTTAAATAGTAAGTTTTTTCTGTTCATTTCACTTATAAAATAGATAATATCGCCCAAAACCGTAACTGCCGTTTCGGCTTTTTTTACTCGGTGCCCTCTTAAATAATGGAAGTGGTTTTTTCTTCCGAATAATGCATTTGATTTTGAAGGTACATTTTTTCATGCAAAGGTAAAGGTGTTGCAAGTGTAAAAATAGGTAATGAAGAAGTTATAGCACATATAACTACTGTAATATAGGAATAGCAGAATCTAAAAATGTTTATGCTGCTCTTTCGGTCCACTATGTACCTCGGTACACTACGACGTACGTTGCCGTTGCGTTGGTCTGCACATTATAATTAGGTATTTGTTTTCAAAAAAAACTGTAGACGACTGAAAAGCCTCCATTATGAAACAAATAACGTGCTGATCCGTAAAATGAACGTTCGCTACCGCGTTCGCTATTCTTTGTAGAACAAATAATTCGGCTTGGTTTATTAATAACTTTAATTTAGTTTTCTTCCTGGATATACGCGACGAAAAATATTCAACGGAGCGATGTTATTGTAGCATACCTTTTTGAATATCGGTTACACTGAACATGTTTATTCATTTTAACTATACTAATCTTTACCTATAAAACGTACCAAATCATTGTCTTTTACATCAGATCGATATTTATCTCTCTATTCTCTAGCAATTAAACATCGTATCATTAGCACCTGTAACATTGATCTGCAACCTTGATACGTGACTGAACCTGCCCTCTAAACGGAACAAACTGAACCTATTATTATAATACACGGAAGTTCAAATTACGCAAACTTAATAACCTTGACATGGTTTCCGATATTTACTTTCACTGCTTTCGCTCTAAGCGCCGACGGTGCTAGTGAGATTTTAATGGGTGAAGAACAAAGCATTTCTACAGAAGATCGAAGCAAGGCGGAAGACATTGCATGTTAAATCTCAAGAGACGATTCGACTAACAGAGACGTGAATTTACTTCAAAAACAAATTTTAGTACCTCGATTTGTCATCGACGTGTGTCTTAATTATATTGTAGTGAATGCTGTTGAAACAAAAAGTTTAATAACAATATCACTTGCTCATGCCCTTTGCCTGCCACCAGGGATTTCATATACAAAACATACTACAAGCTATTTAAGTAAAACAAAGCATAATCAGATGTTCTTATGGCATGATACGCGCTTTTGGGGCATTGTTAATAAAATGGAACGGTTCTCAATGAATTGTCAAACGTCTACACATTACACTTTTCGTAGATAGATACAAACATATCATAAATACATGCTGTCGTTATTACAAGAGAGTGTAAATGTCAAATTCCCGTTATACAACCCGGATACTGCGAAAGCTAGAAAGGCTTGTTGTGTGGAGTCGCCACGACCCTGTGTGAGGTTGCAGTCTTTTATCTTCGACGGCTTTTATTTCAGACGCCATTATCGAGGCGAGGTTGCATAAGGTTGGTATTGGAAGCTCAATGGCGAAATGCGAGGCACGTGTTCCAGTTTTTGTTGGAATAAAATCTTTGTAAAGTAAGCTGCTCCGGCTTTGTTTTCCGGAGTAAATACATGTTTACAAACAAATGGTTTCTGACTTTCGAGTTGGGTATATTTTATAAACACTATTTTCTAAACCCTGTAAGTATTTATACTTTCCAATTCACCAATCTAGCTTTAGATTTGATTATTTTCAATTAATGCTTTTTGTCATGACAGCCGCGAATTCTTAATCCTTACACTTTCTAACCAATTATTACAAAACGTAAAAAATTTACTATTGGAAAAAGTACGTGTTAATATTATAATGTGTGTGAAAATATTTTTACTTAAGTATACTAACTTTTGTTTAGTGAATAAAATTATATCACTTTTTTTTAATTAGCGTGAAAAGACGGTATCTTGTCACAAAAAAGATCTGTTTTGATTGTCTTTATCGATTTCTTAAGAATAACACGACCAATACACGATACCAATAGGTATAATACCAATTATCGGCACATCGCTTACGAAAGATTACATGCGATAGGTAAATTCACGTATACTTATGTAACGTACTGCGTGGTGCAACTGCAGTGTACTTACACTGTGACCATGTATTTTGCTTCCTTTGTTAACAAAGGCAAGTGCTAAGCTATTATTAATTTAGCTCTAACAATAATCCTAACATCATTGTGTAAAAACTACGCGCATTAGAAAAATCCTTCGCGTTATTGTTTATTTAATTATGTTATTAAGGACCTGTAGGCAGCGAGCTTCCGTAAAATGGGCGGTTTTTTGTCAAAAAGTTAAGCCGTAATTACAAATATTTATAAGCCAGAAAAAATACAGTGTATAGCCAAGTGTTTCAGTTAGCTAATAAATCAATAATATTGGACTAAAGTTGTCTAGTATCTTGAGAAAAAAATTCACGAGAAAAGACCCGAAAAAAATCTTTCGTCACATAATGCTCAACATTTTCAGCGACAACTATCATATTTTTTGGAACCATAAAAAAGGCAATTTTATTTTCCAATGAAATTTGAATTTTCCAATGAACTGAATCGATTCCGTTCTTCTAAATTAATAAAAACGACGAGAATATGATCAGTTTGAGCGCGTACTAGGCGGCTCAGTACCCGCTACGGCGTTTCAGAGAGAGGACGTATGTCGCTGTTCCTCAAAATTTTCTCGTCGAATTTACTGTTTGTTTTCCAAAAAAATAATACAATCAGAATCTCTACATGGTATACAACTGGTTTATTTACTTAGTTGCCGTAAATGACTTCCTTCGACGATTACTAAACTTTTATTATAACCTATAATACTTTGTATTTATTCTTCATTGTGTGTAAAGAATAATGGCTAATATGACTATTCTTGCACCACCTGTAACTGAAATTAGCAGCAAAAACGCGTTTTTAGATTGTTCACTTAAATAAAACTGGGATTTCTTATGATAGTTTGGAGTTAATCAAAGGAGCAGATTATGATTGTATATTAAAATAAAGATGTAGTGAACTTCCGTTTTCCATAATGGCGGATCTGGCGGATGCATATTCTGACGTTTTATTTTTAGCACACTTCCAGTAATCTTTCTGCTCAGAGTTTTTTCAATGTTTTTGCTTCGCACGATTTGTGCATTTAGTCATTGTCAAATATTATACTGTAAATTCGAAAGTATCTCTGTTTCTCTGTTTGTCTGTTTATTTGTATGTTTGTTTGTTTGTTACTTTTTATGGCTAAACGGCTGGACCGATTTCGATGAAATTAGGTATAGAGAGACAACAAAAATGAAAATGAAATTTGGTAGGTATATGGGAGAAGGAAAGATGAGGACCTGGGGAGATGGGGAGATGGAGAGCAGCAGCTGGAGAGATGAGGAGATGGGAGATCGGAGATTGATGAGGGATGGGAGATGAAATATTGGGAGTTGGGGAAAAAGCGATGAGGAAATAGGAAGATAGAGATGTTTTAGAGATATTGACAGAGACGTGACGTGCCCGATTGATTTACAATAGCATACAAAGTTCACGCATATTGTGTTCTTACTAGCTGGATTCGATTTAAATGCAGACGAAGTCGCGGGTAACAGCTATTATTCCATATTTTCACAACCTCGTGGTAAAGTAAATTTACAGTCATAGCCACGATTCAGTAAACTTTACTGAAACTAGCTTTTACGCGCGACTTCATCCGTATATGAAAAAGCAACTAACAATATGTTTAGAAAATAAATATTGAAGTCTTTGTACCTCTATCCCTATCCCTGTCCCTTTCCTTTTCCCTATCCTTAGTCTTAACCTTTATATTTTAGCAAGAGCCTAAAATAATGAAGTGTCAGATCACCTACTTGAGAAATTATGAATTGCCCATATAAATTTTCAACTCCTATTTATTTGGATTCTAAGATCCCTATTTTTTCTGACGAAAAATAGCCTATACCCATCTCATAGGTCCAATCTTGATCAAGATCGATTCAGATTTCAGCCGTTTAGACGTGAAAGGATGGCAAAAACTAAAAAAAAAAAAAACAACAAACACACACACAGTTTCGCATTTATATGATCTTAGTACGGATGCCTGACACTGGCTAAATGCACAAATCTTTTACTCCGTCATTGTCATTGTAAAAATATATATCAAAAAGAAAATTATGGAAGTGGACTAAAGAGGATGCATCAAATGGACTTGATAAACGCGCATACCAGAAAGGACCAACACTAAATTTAATACAACTTATTTAGGTGTGACTCCAATAATTCGTGCGGCATTCTAAATTTGATAGGATTATAGTCAAGGAGGTAATAATTTATGTAATGCTGGCGGTAATGTTGGTGCTTGGTGCGTACGCCAACAAAGATAAAACATTTAATTAATACATTATTTACCTACTATAGATTGTGTTTATTTTTCATTGTAACAATCTACTTATATACATACACCAAAACAAAAATCATACACAAAAAGTTTCCCGGCAGCAGGTTTCGAAACTTCGAAACTACGTCTTTAGGAACGGAACGTAGCATCTCAGACCGCTCGGCCAATCTGACATGTCATTACAGTGTCGAAATAATTGAATGCTTCAGACTAAAGCCTACGTAGTAAATATCTAGTAATCTGTGCTAAGGCCACGTGATGCCGTTAGTAAGAGTATAATATTATGAATTAGCGTTTTCGACTTGCCGTGAGCGCGGAGCCAGCGTGGCGCGCGGCCCGGCCAGGTAACTTTCATCTTCTAAAATACATGAATCGCTCCTATATTAGCGCCTTAAGTAATAGATCATTAATTTAAAAAGAAATATTATAATCGGCCACTAGAAAATAAAAAGAATCCACCTAAAATAACACTCACCTACCAACTATTATTATAATGACCCTAAAAGCCAATAAATTAAATAATTTTATACATAATACGGTAAGTTTGTTAACATATTCAAAACTCGTTAGTCGCTAATAAATCTACGTTCTGCCCTGCTGATAACGTTAAAACCCATTATTAATGGTTCATAACCTTTACCAATAATTATAAATACGAATATAATTATTTATGTAACCGTACCTATACTAAATATTACGTATGTACTTAACACTATTTCGTTTCGTTTATTAATATTTTGGGATACAATTAAATTGAGATCGGTTTCATTCAATTTAAGCTCAGGAAACCAATTAAAATTTAAAAGAAGTAGTGAAAAATAATTATTGTTAAAATTTATCGTACAATGAAGACGATTGGGACGATAGAAACGCGATTACGAATAATTGGATCGATAATCAAAAATCACAAATGACACTATCACATCTATACTTGTCACCTACTAAGAGATTCCATAATGAAACCACGTCAAAGTTATACCAATAAATAGAGCCTTTTTACATAAGAAGCGATGAAAACTTATATTTTGTAATTTCTTTATCCCTTTTTCCCTTAAATAAAACATTCAAAAACTAGCAGTTCAAGCGCTATCTGCCAGTACCACCAGTATAACCACCTTGGTATACTGGTACCCAACTTATAAGGCGCGTCGTGAATCTTCGTTCGCGCAGAAAAGAAAATATGGTCCGAAGATTAACGAAATAATGCTTAAAACTTACAATCACCCTAAGATCACTATTATAAGGTTCATAATACACTGCAGCTGTTAGTTCCATCTCACTCTAAGCTCGCTAAGATGGCGGCGGCTGCTGACCAATAGCGGTCAATAGCATTTCCCGCGCTTTGAAAATTCATCTTCTGCGCAGGTAGGTACATCGGTAAGCCATATCAGTTGGGTACTACATACAACCTGGCCGGACCTGGGCTAAAGGATTGTATTTGCCCGATTGCCCCCAAGCGTCACTGCACGGGTGAATCGAGAGCTGCAAGATAGCTTCTTGTTATAATTCACATAGTGTTAAAATATAACGTGACCCAAAATGGAGGCACAACTTCTCCGTTATGTCTATTTTCTGCTTGGCAGCAGATATGTCAACAAGGAGTATAATTAACGTATATTGTCGTAAAATATGGTCGATACCGCCATTATTTGAACACATGTGGTTATGTACATTTATTTTGGTTTGTTTCCAATACCTATTTTGCTAAGACATCTTGGACAAAGTATAAATGTTTTCTTTTTAAGTAATTCCATAATAGACGATTACTTGTACTAACGAATTACCTAAGTTACCCAGACAGAGACGAGCAAACAACCAAAACCAAGAAAAAACAGCAATCAAAGCAGTTGAAATACTAACATAGAACACAAATTTCTGTGAACAAGTATGTGGTCATGTGCTGTAACAAGTAACTAGGTACCGATAAACATGCGCTGAATCCCAAACGACACGTCTCGAAAAAAACACATGTCCAATCGATAGATTTAATGGTTTCCAAACCATACAAAAACAAATATCTATTGCATCCAGCTCGTGCAATCTGCAATGCACTTTCAGAAAGTAGAGCAGATGAAGTTACCCGATATTAGCCCTTAGCACCGAAAGCTTAGAGCTTAAAACTGAACTCAGAAGTGGGATCATTGGTAAACCAAATATGCATTAAAAACTAGACTTCGTCAATACGAAAATAGAGTTTAATTTGAGTGAATGCGTGTGATAGCCAAAATAAATAACACAGTTTAAAATAGTTACAATTGCCACACCACACTCCATGCCATAACCAGTATGGCGCTCTAAAGCCGTATCGTTAATTCAAGGCTTTTGCTTTGAGAGCGTAATGGCTTTTGGATAACGAACATATAATATTTCATATGGTTTTTATTTAAACATCTACTCCTTATTTATAAAGTGTGTGCTATTTTATTGGAAGCACTTTGGTCGGATCTATAGCACAATAAGTTTTATGTATACTTTAATCCGATTAAGATATGAAAATAGCAAAAGAAAC
This sequence comes from Hylaea fasciaria, assembly GCA_905147375.1. NCBI lineage: Eukaryota > Metazoa > Arthropoda > Insecta > Lepidoptera > Geometridae > Hylaea > Hylaea fasciaria. The sequence continues at coordinate 5,900,235 of LR990211.1, read as the reverse complement.
GGCTACAACACCTACAAAGACAAACGATTATCCTGTCATAATTTATAAAATATTAAAATCTTATTTCATAAAAAATGAATATCAAAATTTTAAACATTTAACTTTATGCCATTGGCACAATAATGCAATGCGTATTTATATCCTGTAATTTTGTAGCGGTGAACCAATAGATCAATTCATGGCTAACATTTGAGAAATCGAATCAATAAGCAATGCAAATAATATCTTGACAGACAGGTGAGAAAGAACTGCACATTCGGTTGAGAAGCATGCATTATTAGCAAGAGTAAAGAGCAAGTCACGCGCATAGTCCCAATGATGACCTAGACAGCTCATTTAAAACGATATATAGTCGAAATTGTATAAAGTACACGTGAATAACGGTATTCGATAAACATTGCAGTTCAATGCAAACACTGAATAAATTATTTGTATCCAGCCTTTGAATCCAAAAGAAACAAAAGCCAGTCATAATACCAAGGGAAACTTGAAGCCTAAGAATAGGCATGATGACGGGAATTCCAAAGCGTTCGTTAACAAAACATCTGGCAACGCTTGATATAATACTCTTGTGGTGGCAAGAGCACCCCATGCAGAGTACAAAATTGAATCGGTTACTGTTACAAAAACCCGAAATAAAACAAAAGTTTGAGCATCAGCACATCCATTTGGTCGCGTATAGAGAAGTCGACTTAAAAGCATCGGCAAATAACAGAGGTTGAGTAGCGAGCCGAGAGTAAAAGAGCAATTCCGTTATGAAAGTAACAAATAAGTCAATTTTGGTGATTCACATTACACAGATGAACGAAACGGCGATACAAGCGGTACCTTTTGTACTGATGAAATTAAACGTAACTTTCTCATTCGAGAAACGAAAGAATAGGCAACATTGATAAGAAAATTCAACAGAGAGACAAACTAGTCCATGTTTCAGTACTTGATAACGGCAAGAAAACGTGATAAGTTCATTTAGTCCATTAGCAAGTTTGTAAGCGTTCTCTTCCTCATAGAAACGGTTCTTTGCATCGCATAAACATTTTTGTAACTAACCCGTAGCTAATGCGTCTAACTCTAACCCGTATATGTAAGACACTTGGCAAGATAGGTCAGGTATGGTGCCAAATAACTTCAGGATGACTTGCATCTACGATTTTTGCGTTTTTGGCATCTTTTGGTACCTATAAACAACTATGATATAGGACCAATATTAACAAATAGGACGGAATAGGAATACCCTTTTTTTTAATTGTTTTATGGGCCCCTAGCTATCCGATCTTGTTTGGCTCTAGATAATTTCCAATATTGGTATTGCGTAGCTAAAATTGTTGACATCTTGCCGAGATACATCCAACATCCAACCAATCAACAACTATCTCTAATATAGTAGTTTGTCACCTCCGACACGTTACCTGAGGCGATGCCAAATAGTTTTGGCAGCGACGACAGCCAATAGCGCCAGGCGCTAGGCCATTCTCAAATAGAGGAATTCAATTTGGTACTATTCGTGCTACAGCTGCAGAATATTATCAATAGGTACATTAGATACTAATATAAAAGACTCTTTAAAAATTGGATTTCCAAGATCAACAGCTTATCAACGGAACTTCTAAGCAAGACTGGTTCTCCAACTCGTAATTATAATTGAAGTGGAAATACTGATGGGAATGTCTTTGACGCAAGGTTGAAGTATTGAAGAACAAGCATGGAAGGACTTACAATTAATACAGACGGGTTCAGTTTAGCTACAATTATATTTTATTCGGTATCGCAGGACATGACCCTGATTATGGTGAACTGAATGGATACCATGGTTCTCTAAAGCTTGGCCCTTTCAATCGAATGCGAAGTGCCTATTTATTGACAGGCGATTTCTTGCGCAAAGGTTACGTAGGTCCGTCATCACGAGGCCGGCGGGTTTCCGGTCCGCCATATTAGTTTATTTATAGCGCGCAGGAAGTACCGTCAAAAGCGGTTTCTTAATCTTATGCCATGCGCGACTGAGCCTTTTTCCTGTGGCCACACTTCCTCTGTTTGCGCTGCTTGTAAATTGATTCATTTGTTGGCAACTGCAGTGCTGGTAGAACTGTTTGTTGCTGCGACGTAACAGCTGATTAGAATCGGTTGAGTAGCTATTGTGCTCACACTTTACAAGCAAATTAAGTCGTAATCCTGAAACCTATTGCATACGTAATACCACAATGAGCTGATAATGCATTGGCAACTAGTTCCAAATGAACGAATAATCTCAACACAATGATTGTTCGGTCAATAAAATGAGCAATATCTTCACTTTGTTGAAAGGAAGTGATAAATTAAATACAGTTACTCGATCGGTATACAGAAAAGGTCTGAGTCATAAAGTTATAAGTCATAACTTCGGTTCGTAACCGTGTGATGTGTTTTAGGAACTTGATATGGGTCAAATAAACAACATTCAAAGTTATTTTTTTTGTAAACTGCAGGAGTGAGTAATAGGTCGTTGGATGGAACGAAGAACGAAGACCCTAGAGGTAGGGTACTTTTTTGTTTAGTAGGACAGAGACGCAAGATGACATAAGAGTGGTCTTTGTTCACCAATCGGAATCTCAACATGGAATGTCGTGTTTTCTGCACAACAATTTGTAGTACGACACTGGTCTGAACATATATCAATATTTGACGATACAATTTTAGCAAGGGACATTTTGACAATATTAAAACACTTACAAGTCGGTATAGCACTTATCGACAAATAAATAAGTTTCAATTCAACTTATCCTAACCTCTAACCTAACTGTACCTACCTACTACAGGTTTATCTTCTCGAGACTGTTTCTTCGACACATCAACCTGTATGACCGGCTTCCGCTACAACGGGACAGGTTCTCTGCATATCAAATACTACCACATTGACAAATGCACATTATGATGACGACAATTACTGTAGTAAACACCCGTGAATAACATCCGAAGTTTTCATTCATATAGTACACGGTTTCCAACACATCTATTGTGCTGCTACAGGATTTGTAATACTTAAATTGTATTACCAGAATAAGATTCAAAATCATACTTTTCAATTGTCCTTTTGGGATGTTTAAATCAACCCCCTGATAAGAGCAGACTTGATTGGAATGGAACAGTGTGGGGACAGTGTTCCGAGAGTGCGCTGAACCAATTTAGATTCATAGAGATAGATAGACTTATTAAAACGCCACTCGATAAGGATTCTGTTTGTGCCGGATTGGATTTTAACGAATAAAGATGAAAATGTGACATTACTTCTTCGGAACGTATACTTTTCTGTGTAGTAGGTATACTTTGTAGGACCAAATCCAATAGACTTTTAGACTATGATTCTGTTACTTCCTCTTTCATTGGTTTCCTCACTGCGGAGCGTCGTGACGTGACGGTCTCGGGCACAGTGGATTGCCTCGGAAACTGTGTTCAATTCATCATCATCATACCCGACTTCGATCCATGACTTTCCTTCAACTTCTACTGTCACTATTAATTTCTCCAGGTATTTTGAGGGGTTACGGGTAATGACTTAATGAGCCCAAAGTACAAAGTACTGCAACACTCTCCATAGGTCGAGAGCTTCTGGGGTGTTCGCAGCTCCTTCAGGATGGAGACACTTCTCTTATGTGCCGTCCAGGAAATGTGCGTTACAACAATCAGCCCTGAGAATTTGACTGAAATATCCTACTAATATTATAAACGCCAAAGTTTGTATGTATGGATGGATAGATGTTTGTTACTCTTTCACGCAAAAACTACAGAATGGATTATGATGAAACTTCACAATAATATAGCTTACATATCAGAATAACACATAGGCTACAATTCATAAAGATATATTATCGTATATTATCCAAACGCGGGTAAAACCGCGGGGCGCAGCAAGTTAAGAATAAATAATCGACCTACGCGCTCTCAACATATATATGCAATGCTTTGATATCAAATCCAATATTTCTGTACAAAACGTTATTTCGGTCATGTTAATTTTAGTGTGCGGTGTCATTGACCCCTCGAGATCTCCGAATCATTGCCCTGTACGAGATAAAGCCACAGAGTGAATAATAGTACAAGATGAAGCCAAAAACTGGGCCCGAGCCAGTTCTTGCGACATTATCATGCTGCAGGGATCATCTGCCATATATTATCATTCATAATTATGTTAATTGTGTTTACCAATATCAAGTCTGTCTTGCCACAGAATCAGATATAAGTCCTACTATCCTACTAATATAATATCAAAGCGGAAGTTTGTATGTTTGTTACTGAATTACGCCAGAACGGCTAAACGGATTTAAATGGAATTTGGTACATAATGTAGACTTAAGTATATTTAGGGATACGTTTTATTCCAAAACTGTACATAGAAAAGCGTGAAATGGGGTTTCATTGTAAAGAAATCCGCGGGCGCAGCTAGTTTACCTTGTATTAATTATTTATTAACGTATCTGTGGTTTCACTAAATGTTATCGCGTCGCAGAATGTTCACTATCGTGGAAGTGGGTCGTTTTGTTTAGAACAATATTGACAATGTTCGTACAGAATAAATAATTGATTACTGATGACTTTTCCATTCGGGCGAAAGGTCGTGGCGTGACGCTAATTATTTACGAAGTTGGTTGGTTACATTTGGCCTATTTCCGTTATAAGATGTAATTATAAATAACACCGAAATAATATACTCGTATTTGTAATCTATATAAAACACCTACGTTCGTCCCTTGACTCCTTACACTCCTTTTAGAGCTACCCACTCTTGGCATTTGGAAACATATTATCATATTTGCCTATCATTTTAATGCTAAAGGTACTGGTACTAACAGCAGACGAGTTCGCGACATGAGATAAATTCTTCAGCGCACGTTCGTCGCCCTAATCAAATCAGAGCACGAGGAATCCTTAATAATGCAGGCTGACATGCGTCCTGACGAATGCTAATCCCATTAGTCTGTGACGCGTGGTCCGTGGAGTACTCCTGTTCTATTTACTCTGAGACAAAGCGGGGTCCAAATGGGGTTGCATAATAGCTTCGAATTAGACCCCACTTAAGGCGAGGTTTTACTGAATTTCGAAGTTTTTTAAGGTCAGGAAACCACTTAAATTATAAAACTATTAGACACATTGTTTTTGTTAAAATTGGTCCTATATTGGAGACGATTGGAAAGACAGAAACGCAATTACGAGTAATTGGTTCACTGTTGAGCACGGTTTCAGCGGGTAAATATAACCCATTCACACGGGAATATGTGAGAGATCCAGATTTACGTTAGCCAGCAAAAATCAATTAACACGACCCCTTAACATTATTTAAATTATGGAGATTAGCGGATGCTAGAAAGTTGTTCTAGAGTACTAAGTCGGTAGAAGGTTCTCTCAGTATGGTAATTTCATGTATTACTTAAAGAAACAAAAGTACCTACTCCCTACTACTCATACTGCATTATCATCATCATCATCGTCAGCCTGAAGATGTCCACTGCTGCACATAGGCCTCCCCCTTAGACCGCCACAACTAACGACAATTTGCCACTTGCATCCTTTTGCATTGCCTGTGACTCTTTTGATGTCATCGGCCCATCTAGTGGGAGGCCCGTTTGGGGTGGTAGCGGGGCATCTGCCGGGGATTCTTAGCATTACTTGCTCCTCCGTTACCTGGTCTGCTACCTAAGCCAGGGATAGAGGAGCTGACGGGGACAAGGGGCCGTGTGTTTGGTGCATCGAATTTTTGGGGGGGGTTGCCATAATACCCACGATTGGCATACGGCGTGGGGATCGCAGGATGCTCGCCGTTACAATAAGAGAACGCTGCTGCCCCTCGTCCGGAGACTGGTAGCAATTTAACGACGTACCCTACATCACTAATTACGTATAACGTAACTATAATTATTATGATACACTAGTAGATATTATGAGATAGCACGAGCAACTATGTGTACTATCGATAACATTACAAGTTAGTTTGTGCTGAAGCACGACCAACCAACAACAAATCATCGTGCTGAAGTCTGCTCAAGCATCATACTGATAACCCTCTTGAAATGTTATCATTGCATTGCACGCAAAATTCTGTTGATATGTGAAGTACAATTTGCCTACTAGACCGGTAGGATTTATTGGAATCAAGCACCGCACAATCGTGATTATATTATGGGGCTTTTATACTATTCTGTGGCACATGTATATTGTATAGTCCAATAGTAACTGCCACCAAACTGGTTTCCTTTGTTTTTCCGCGAGGCACTGCTAGTTGTGATAAGAATAGATACGTGATAAACCGCAGGTGATTAGTATTCGTTGCAGCAAGAGGAAATGTTAATGCGCTCCATTCAGGTTTTTTATAACAATGGTGCAGTGTACGGAACTTGGAAGCTAAGCGCTTTTGAGTTGCAGTTGGCGACTGACTGAGATCATGATTCACCGGTATGACGACTGGGCTGCCAGACTGATGCAGGAATTCTCCCGAAATTAATTCAAAATACGATTATATAGGTAGGTACACCAAAATACATATTTTGGAACACATCGGCGTTTTGAATTGTCTTTTTTCGAACCAACTGCTCGATTCTGATCTCAAAATTTGGATATTATATAACAAATATAGCTTTGCCATAATATAATGTCTTTCTCTTCCTCAATATATCATGTATCAAACGCCAGATTTCACAATACACACTCTAAAATAGGAGGCCTCCTATTCTTGCAACACTCATCCACGCGCATGATTCACCAACAACATGGCCGCTGCATAAGATCCCGATTGCTATTCAGGTCGTCTCACAGAAATGCAAGATCTGCCTGTTTCTAGGTGACCTGGCAACTGTCTAGAAACACTTTGTCTAAGCGTACCAATACTGTCGGACCCACCTATATCTTTACCTATCGCAAACGCAAGCCGTACGTACTTACATAGATCGTATTACAGTTGTATAGCAAGATAATTGTTATTATCTACATATATATCTCAGTCTCTACCTACTAGCCTACCTCGTCCAATTACTGTCAGCCATTTGCTTTTGTTTTATCGACGGGGACTTTGCACTTTTGTCATTGTTGTGATGCACAATTCCAAGTACTTAGGTGTTGATGAAACCCTCCCAAGTTATATATCAATGAAATCACGGCTATGTACTAACAATGGATGCTATTTCATCATTTTTCAGCTTTACATGCCTTCATTCACGTACACCAGTTAAGTGAGGGTAATTTCCACCAGGAAGTTTCCCAATCGCCGTAAACTCTAAGGAAGAGTTGACGCGAGCATTGGATTTTTCTTTTGCAAGACTCCTGCGTCTTCTATTATAGTTTACCGAGTCGTGACATTGTAACTGGCTACTTGCATGCTTCCAAGTACCAAATTAGCAAGACGAACCAACGCAAATCAGCGTCCTAACATAGAAGAAGAGTGTGCGTTCTTAGAAGACATGACGTTCACAAAAGACAAGAAAAAAGAAAGACAAGATAGTAAGAGACAAATAGGTTTTTCTTTCTAAATAGGTGGGGACAGTTCATTCAATGGGAGCTACACTAGTCATAACACTACTCGCTACATTTGAGTCACATACAAAACAAACAAAATAGTCCTAATTTTTAAGTTCTACCTCTGTATGATTGCATGTCTTGTGTATAATACAATAAATAAATAGTAAGTAATAAAGTAAGTAAATAGTAAGTACAATAAGTAAATAGTCGTAAAAGCTTTCTTCACTAAAACAATTTCTTCTTCATCTATATCTATATATTAATAAAAGAAAGTCGTGTTAGTTACACTTTTTATAACTCCGAGAGAATGCTTGACGTAGTTTCAAAAAGGTTCTAAAGTGCATGCTGTGTCAATTTACCTATAAATCCAATTAATTCCAAATTGCACCGAAAGACAAAGATGCCCACTTCACAAGCCCTAACAAAGGAACCAATTTTCACTTGGCCTCAGGGGTATTAATCTAATTTCCGCGTAAGTTTTTCAGAAGCCATCGACAATTCAATTAACTTTTTTGTTCACTCGATTCGATGCCGAGTACAATTGCTTAACTGCCGCCTTATCTGTGCCTCTACTGTAATGAAGATAATTGCGAACGGTGGGAAGACTTCCACCTGTACCTTCGAGAACTCGTGTGTTGTTTTACGATGCACGATTTCGATTGATTGATGTTAAATCGGCTAATGAACGAAGGAAAATTTGTTTTCGTTTTAAGCGCTGTGGTAGGTAAGGCAGACGAGACGACCCAACATCTTCATATATAAAGTAAAAAGTTTATAGAAACCCTTTTTAATGTTGCGTGCTTTGCATTGGGGCGCATAGTAGGAATATAATATTAATAAAGTGACCAAAAGCCAGCGGGCCCAAGGTTTCTTCAAAGCGATGTTTCAACATAAAAGCCCACGGTGTGACGGAAGAAAAATCGATACAAAGACTTGATAGACGTCATCCGTAGCGTAAATGGGTATGATGAGCCAACTGCGAAGCGTTGGGTTCGATTTCCGCGCGGAGCAAATATTCACCAACCACAGGTGTTAGCTGAGTCTGGGGAATTATTGGACAATGGTACTCAATTGATACCCTAGATACATGCAATCGTAGTTAACGGTCAGGAAATCAGGATGTATGTATTAAGATGCAGTGTTCTGTGACGTGATCGCGACTCGAGAGCTGTACTTTTTTTATTTGTAGCATAAGGGGGTACCTAGGACACTTAACTACATTCCAGTTGTAAAATAAAAAAAACGGACATAAACGTAAACCCGAACAGACATAACAACAATACTTTGTTGTTTAAAAACCGTACATAAACCTAGCTACCTAGATTTTTTTATTCCGCTTCCATGTACCCGAATCATAAAAGTGTTCTCAATTTGCGAGATAAAAAAGTGGAACAGCTGTTTTAAACTGTAGGCTTATCTTTCAGCTTAGCTTACATGAGAAATAATAAGACACACACATACACGATCATTGTTATCGGTCGATAATATCGCAGGCGTTCTTGCGACATCTCGTTTTCGAAGACGGTGCCTCTGCGGCCTGCGATTTACGATATTTTTTTTAGGGGTTTTAGTACTTTCTGCATTAGGATTGGGAATTTGGGACGCCTGCGATCTTACCACGCTTGCGGTAATATCGCTAGTAGGCGGCTAGAATTATCGCTAGGTACATAAGTCAGCGGCGTCGTAAAGTTTACCGATTTTTTTTTGCATTTCCTAGATAACACTGCTATATTTTCAACCGTTGATATTGAGCCTTGTGTGTTCCCACACACAAGGCTCGATATCATCGGTAGTAACATATACTAATATACCTACCTACCACATATCTACCTACAATCTTTGTATTTCCCATTCCATGCCAACATTTACACTAACTTATACTGTCACCAAAAATAACTAGACAGGAAGTATACTTACATTTTATTGTAGATATTTTAATTTATTTACACATAATATACTACCTGCCTTTAGTTAATTTACTTAATAAGTTTAGCTTGATTGAAGAGTATAGTTTACAACACCTAATATTTTTGTACCTACACATCATAATAGTATTTACTTTGGCAGCTTTGCCTACATGAATATGAACTTTTATACTTATGTGAACTTGTTTACAGGTAAATAATTACCTAGTAACATTATTTCATTCAATATATTGAATGTATAAAAGCAAAACCTAATCATTTCCAAATTGCCTTGCAGATCTTTAATTCTAAGTAAATTTTAAACAATATCACGGTTGATAACAGTTTAAAAACTAATTAAAACAATCAATGAATTTAGGTAATTGAGGACAAATTAGATAAGCATATTGCAAGTCTCTTCAGAGTGGATAATAAGATGAATAGCATAGCGGAGGTGGGAAGGTTGAGAGGCATGATTTGTAATGCTTGATGTCTTATGTAGAATTTGTATACCATTTGGTGTGGTGTTGCAAATGTACCAATACATTTATCCAAGGCTGTCTACAAGTCTCACCTATACCGTAGCATACTACATAGTATGTAGGTAGGTTGTACCTACTGCTTTTGCTAGAGTGTACCTACAATATTATTTTAGAATGATCCAACCATTACAATGTAAGTAAGTAGGTACCTTTTGTGTAAACTATTTTATTGTTTCAATGATAATAAATTGCTATATTGCTGATTAATCCTAGGTACCTATAAACAACTTGGAAGGTTTTCTAAGCTGAGTCTTTTTATGTTCCATCTTTGATGCTTCTGGGGAAAGTGAAGTCGAGCTGCACGCCTAGTTAATTTTATGGACGACACGATAGTAAAGTTATTCATGAAGCTAAACGAGTTTTTATAATGCCACAATCAACGCATGATTTAATTGAATACATGTACCTATCACATGTTGAGTAATGAGTATAGAAGGCAATTGAATAGAATAAAAATAAATATTAGCGCTAGAACGAGAAGTGGGTTGGTAAACAAAGAATATCGTACCGATTCGTACAACTGCCCATCGAAGAACATCAAATAGTTTTTTTATGTTATTTTAACTTATCCGCGGCGCAAAGGCGATGTGATTAGTAGGTATGAAAGCAACGTACTCACAATATGTAGCATACTATGCACAAACAGCTGTTGAAACCCTTGCTCTGGCTCAGTTCTCCGCCCCAGTCGGCATCAAAACACAACACATCTGTTTACTCAGTTCCTTGATAAAACAATATAAATCCCCAAATATGACTAGTTCGTCATGAAATCATCCTCTCCATGAACAAACTGCCGAAATTAACGCAACATTAGTAGCATTTAGCGGGATTACAACATAAAATCGGCTGAACTGCGAACGCACAGTAGTCACAATAGTCAACGCGACACACGTCTCGCTCGCTCAAGTTCTAAAAACTGTTTGTAATTTGTATAATTTTTGAACGGAACAAATAAAGTCAATGGAGTGAACAACGAAAAGCGAACGAACAACTGAATGACAAAACCAACCCATAGACAAAGAAAGAAGAAAGAATGAACATAATGTAATGACTCATATCATTCAAAAATGTTGCCAAACCTACAAATCTTTTTGCCCAAAAGATGTTCAGAAAAAGGGGTAAATATTAAACAAATACCAATAATTGTATAATGAGAAATGAATTTTAGGCCAGCAATCATGTTACGTGAAGGCACTACGACTAAGTAGATACTTGAAATGAAATACCTAATCTGATATTATTTGGTAGATATCTAATCAATCCTAGCCAAAGTTTGTTGTTATTATAATCACATCATTTATTTTATAATCTTAAATTTAATTTTTTTACAATATTGTTATAAAAACCTAAAAATATTATAATATACTTAACTTAAATCTAGGGTACCACCCACCGGTAGCGGAGCAGTACACAGGCTACCGGCGGTTAGGGCTGTAGAAAGAGCAACCTTCTATACATTCATAATTATATTTCCGGTAGTTCATCGTCTTATACTTATACCAGCCCACATTCCAACTCTGCGATCTGTAGCTTGTAATAATTATCAGAATTTAATAAAATTTAAATGTTATAAACATATAATATTTGGTGTGATTACGATGGTAGTTATACGCACTACGACTAATATGTGATTCAAATCTGAAGAAATACGGATATAACTTAAAGTGACAGTGCACGTGCCATTCGGCACTTCTACCCCGCACCGCCACAGCACTAGTGGTAGCTTCAACTTAGATCGGATCGGTGTAAGTGCGGAATCTGTGCATAGATTTCACTTCTATGATTGGAACGTCTAATTAACGCAAAATTACAATGCAACAAATAGCCTAAAATAAAGGACAGGTAGGTATTTAAGTGATCATAAAGGATTTTTATGTGGTAGGTACCATAGGCTATTGCAAGCAACTATCATATTAACTAACAAAAAACAGGCAACAATGTAATATCCATAGCATATTTACACGAATATGCTATGGAATTAACAAAAAAATATTTAATAGATACTAAAATAATTAGTAGGTTAATATCTAGCTAGATATTAATCATTATGGGGCAATTCTTTTGTTAATTTAGGGCTGAATCTCGCAGAGGCAAAGGATATTCTATTAGTATAGGCTACCAGTAATTCGGAACACCCGTTAGAGATAACAGTAGGTAGGTACCTACCAAAAACATGCAAAAACATTTAATTTATAATAAATCGGATGGTTCATTTTTATTTAGGTATACCTTACTTTTTTTACTAACTAGACTGTATTCTACCAGTTCCCGGAGCAGCACCTCTTCAAGCCACTTCATACTTACAAAGTCACGTGTATGCTTTTTGAGTTTGTGCAATAGGTAATTATTATTACTTATTTAATACCTAGTTCCGTATAGTCTTAGGTATACAAAATTATTGCACCATAACAGTAAGTTATGTAAAATTATGGGCAATCTTTTTGCACCTGGTAACTTCAGTCTTCCGTCCCGTCCATCCATTTTCGTTTCGCAAACTCAAAAATAAAACGAAAAAAGGCAGAAGCGGAACGGAAAAGAAAAAATACCGTATTTTTGTCGGTAATTATTCTAATCGCTAAATAATGTGAGTCTTCTGCAGTGTAATTGTTAAGATTCAATCAGTATTGTTATATCTGGTGGAAGTGCGGAGTAAAAGAAATTAACGGTAAGTTTCGAGACATTTGAGGTGGATTTGTTTGTAAAGCGAGAAAGTGACCGTTGTCGCGACACCGCAGTCGTTGCAGATGCGATCTAATTTCACATCTCGGACAACGGGGACGGCTAAAAATGAACCGGCCTGCAATTAACTATTAGTTCCGCAGTATCAGATATGTGGCCAATTTAGGATCAAAAATAAAGGAAACAATCGTCAATTTATGAGATGTTTTAAATCCAGCTGTATAGCCTTCTAAGAACGCTATAAATACACGCCTACGCGTTAAGAAAGTTGGCAGTTTATTGTGAACTCTATTTTGCGCATTTAAACATGTTTGATTGGTGACTCAATTATGTACCATGACAAAACTTACAAACAATATTATGCTCAATAATATCAAAGCATACCCATGGATTTATACAAGTAATTACCTAAGGTATTCAATAGAGTTGTGCACTGTCTATAAGATTCAAGATCTATGACCTTAGAGATAAATAAGAGACTGGTAAAAGAGGTCGTACAATCAACAGATTAATTCAACCGTAATTTACATTCATGGCTAACTAGAATCCATATAAAGATGATTTTATCACACCTGTGAAATCAGGTAACTTTACTATTTTAAACTAGTTGCGACCCGCGGTTTCACCCGCGTTTGGTTACTATACGATAATATATCTTTATAAATTGTAGCCTATGTGTTATTCTGATATGTAAGCTATATTGTTGTGAAGTTTCATCAAAATCCATTCAGTAGTTTTTGCGTGAAAGAGTAACAAACATCCATCCATACAGACAAACTTTCGCGTTTATAATATTAGTAGGATGCACTGGTGCATTTGCTTACAATTATTTGTATTGTTAGTCGGTTAAAGTACAAAGGTAGGATTCTCATCATTTTATTCAGTGGTTGTAGAGAGAGACTTACATGTTTATGAATTATGTAAGTTTGCTCAACATTGAGGGATTAAATTTACCCTTTAATAATAGAAAATAAATAAAAATTGTGCTTCGTTGTTCTGTGGATGGTACGGGTGTTAAAAAAGTTATGCTGTATCTTTCATAGTGTCATTCATCTTTCTTCTTACTTGCACATCTGTACTTAAAACTTGCTTTCTACTTAGCTACATGTGAATGTAACTTTTTCCAATATAATTTTGGGTCAGTATAAGATTCTAATCTCAATTTAAAACATGGAATGTTCCCTTCATGTTTAAGGTTTTCATGTTAAGAAAACATTACTGACATAACACCCCTATTTATTTAGGCCAACTGTACAAAACTAAATAAGGCTACGCTAACTTTTTTTTTTTTTTTTTTTTTCTCTATGTATATATATATATATATATATTTATTTTTTTTGGGGGCTTTGAGTCGTCCTACGACTATGTCAGTCCCATAGAATCCTAAGATTAATTTATACATCTTTTAGGCTACGCTAACAAAGTACTTTATCTTAAATAGTGGTAGGTTTGTCTGAATGTACTAAAGTTTTGTAACAACAAAATCTACTTTATCTCATATGGCTTATACTGGTCATTATGGCTTGAATGATCAGCACAAGACACATGGAGATTTTAATATTGTGGCTGCATGCAGGTGGATGTTAACGGAAGCATAGATAGATTAAAACTCTTTAGTGAAGACCACAATAAAAGAGGATCTATATTGTATTGTATATGTATTACACTAATAGTTGCTGTTACTGTTTGTTCTGTCTGGAGAAAATGGTATGTTAATCCATACTAATAATAAAAACGCGAGAATGACTGATTGTTTAAATGGCTGAACCAATCTCGATGAAATTTTTTAAGGAGGTAGTTTGAATCATGGAGAAGGACATAGTATACTTCTCGCGATACATTATAGTCAACGCGGAAGTCGCGGGCAACAGCTAGTGTAGTTTAATTGCCAACATTGCCTTACTTAATTTGCATTTTTTCATAGGTAACAATCTCACTCGGAGACATTACACATAACCACTATGGAGGATGAGAATGAGTATAAAAAGCTGCCGACGGAAGATAAATGTGTACACAAACTATGGAAAGCTCGGGTAGCCGGCTACGAAGAAGCCCACAAGCTATTCAATCAGATTGACGATGAGAAGTCGCCAGAATGGAACAAATACCTGGGACTAATCAAGAAATTTGTGACAGACAGCAATGCTTTGGCGCAGGAGAAAGGTTACCTTTGTTTTTTTTTTATCTCGTAAGCAAAGATAGTTACTAAAGAGTTCAAATTCAAATCCAATTGTTAAAAAAAAATGAGCATGGGTAATTTCAATTGAACTCTGTCATCTAAAGTTAATTGGTGACCCTGTGGACAGCAGTTGGTATTACCATCACATAATTTAAGACAAATAATCTACTATATAAAAATAAGTCGGGTTTTCCTTCCTGACGCTATAACTCCAGAACGCACGAACCGATTTCCACGGTTTTGCATTCTTTGGAAAGGTCTCGGGCTTCGTGAGGTTTATAGCAAAGAAAATTCAGGAAAAATTCAGGACAAACCAACTTTTTAAGTAGATGGCTCCGGTGTGATGATACATTGTTTGACAGCTACTCATTGTTCTCTGCTCAGTGGCGAAACGGAGTTCGCCGGGTTTGCTAGTATTACATAGTTTCAAGAATGTAATCCACTTAATATGTTCTTAATAAATCGCAACTACATTTAAGTCTTATAAGTCATTGAACACAAAACAAGGCCCCTTTCTGTTAGGTTTAACAATCTTGATCAAGGATGAGTTGAGTGGCTTGTAATTTAATTAAACTGAGTTTAAATGTGTCTGGAACATTATTCATAGCTTGCTTGCCCTGAACAAAGTTTATTATGCTATTTATCATATGCATGCATATCCTTATTTAGGGTTTCCTGGTTGCTTGATAATATGCATTACATGATACGGCTGACACTACCTTTTGCGACAAATAATGCAGACATGCTGTCTTATAGTGTTACGCCTTCTGCTAGAGCCAACCTTCATAAACCAAGTAGTTCTTTACAAACATTACTGTGTTCTGGTTTGAAGGGCACTGTTCCCAGCAAAGTTTCTAGCATATGATACTTATATTTTCTCATATCTTGAGCTATAATAGTGACAAGATAATGAATCACATTTGCCAATAAATAAAACAACTGAAAGAAGTCACACGAGTAAATAAGCAATTCTCGAAATGTGTCAGATTAGTTCGTAAATAATCCTACTAATTATGAATTGGCATGACCATTTCACAGGTCTAATCCAATTGTCCAAGATTGTTCTGAATCCAATGGCTTCCTCACGTGTGTACACGCATGATTGTATGCTCTTTGTGTTCACGTGCCGTGCCACCCACGGTGCATTAATAGGATTAACATAGTCTCAACTTGATAACTAAGTTTCAGACTGATATTGTATTGGTTTGTCATTGATTTTATGATTCATAGTAGATGGTTTTCTGTGAGATTAACATAAGAAACAAGTTGATTACTTTATCTATCTTAAACCTGTTACATTGTAAATGCATCATGGGTCTTCTCTTGAGAGAGATTATGCACCATTATCCACCATGCTGTCGCAGTGTGGGTTGGTGGATGATACAGATATTTGGCACGTCTTGATTGGGAAGATTGTCTTAATTAATTGACTTCTTTGACTGGAGTCTTATCTAATTTAAGAACTTTTAAATATTCATGTATTGGTTTGCTGGATTGGGGTTCAACTGTCATTCTAAATTATTCCTAAAGTCTACGCTTTTAAGGATAAATGTTTGTTTCAGGTCTGGAAGCCGCTCTAGTGTTCGTAGAAAACTGCGGGCATGCCGGCAAGACGACCGGCGAGGTGATGTCGGGCATAGTCGCCAAGTGCATCGCCGCACCCAAGACTAAGACCAAGGATCTTGCGTTACAGGTGACTACTTCCTTTTGCAAGCATTTGCTATAGGGGGGGTAGCTAAGACCCCGTATTAACACATAGGCTACTATTTATTCCGTAAACAGCGGTTACGGGGCACACCTAGTATACATAAAATTTAATTTTTCAGGTGACACTAATGTACATAGAGATAGAGAAGCACGAGGCGGTAGAAGAGGAGCTGCTGAAGGGCATGGAACAGAAGAACCCCAAGGTGGTGGCAGCTTGCACGGCCGCTCTGCACCAGTCGCTCAGACAGTTTGGCAACAAAGTCATTGCCATCAAACCGATGGTCAAGAAGATACCAGTACTGATGGCCGACAGAGACAAGTCGGTCAGGGATGAGATGAAAGCCCTAGTTGTAGAGATGCACAGGTGAATGTTCTATTTAATTTTTTAGCTCTCACCCACAAGTGAGAGTGGCCCCGTGCCACAGGGTGGACTGGACACTCTGTACAAACGGCGGAATCGGAAAATAGAGAGAGAGAGAGAGAGTCCCTTCTTCTAGCTAGGGTATTAATATGTATTCTATGTCGGTGGCGGATAGAGTTGTAAATTTGTGATAATAGTTCAGTTTCTTTGATAAGGTCCCTAGAGTTCCTTACAGAGTAGTGTAAAGTTTAAACCTTTCCTACGATTGAAATACAGGAAGAAAATGAATGTTGGTAGATAATGCTGTAGTGGTAGGCCTCTTCAGCAAGACTCTGTCTGGGGAAGTAAGCATTTTCCAAATATACGCCAAGCAATAATGTATTCCGTTTCCAATAGGTTATATGGTATTGAAGTGTGTGAAAAAAATGCCTGGCACGAGATCGTAAATATTTGCGGAGCTTGTCGACTTCGAAACATAACATTTGACATTTGCGTGTGGTTGAATAGCCCTGTAAATAAACTATAACGCCTATAAATAGCACTTTCCTGGCCCTTAAGTAAACGGCAGTAAACGTTTGGCTGTGTTTAATGGTTTGTTCTATTCAACGGATTGACGGACCATTTTTGTTGGCTTGTTGGTAAGCGTCACGTCAGCCCATAACAAATGTACTTCCACGTACCATGCAGCGGCGGTAGCGAGCTATAATCTGTGCTCTTTGGCAACCCAATTACTTACTTTCATTAGTTATGTGCGAATTTTCATCGGTCCGTGCTTCGGGGCCGCGCTACGCGGTCAATCCCGGTTGTTATCGACTCATAGCAGTCGATGTTTAACATAGCTTATGTTAAACAGAGTAGTAAATATTAGTGATTTCTCAGATGGATCGGTGCAGCGGTAGAGCCTCACATAGCCCCCCTGCAGGCGGTGGTGCAGCAGGAGCTGAGAGAAGGGTTCAGCGGCACCGGCGGCGGCGCACAGCCCACTAGATACCTACGGTCTCAACAGAATAGGATACGGGATGCGCCCGCCACTTCGGCTGTCGATGGTAATATGGTTCAGCCGATTGTTCCACAACTGGACCTTTAATTTTCATTAACACTGTTATTGTTATGATGAGGTATATGCGCTGTGACTAGAGTAGAAGTTGACAAAGTTGTATATTATATATATTCTGATCATAATATATGTTATATTTTACTCGTTTGACAGCAGAGTTATAAATGTTATAATAGTCAAAATGGATCTTTGTAGCTATGAAGCAAGGGTCTGTAAAATGTAAATGGTTCCGCATTTACTAGAGATACAATTTGCTATTGCATATAATAAGCGGGACATTTATACAATACTCTATTCACCTCTAAAATATCAACTGCTCAGCCACTCGCTGGCAGATTCAGAGCCTTTGGAGCCTCGACTCGTTATTAAAGTCTGACAATGTCTCAACAAAGGCCCGTCTCAAGGTATAACAGTTAATCATCAACACATAATTACAAGGATCATCATTTTTGTCCTAGGTGCTGCTGAAGACGAAGATGACGACGCCGGCGGCGGCGACTCCGCCGACATGGACCCCTACGAACTCCTCGACCCCGTGGAGATCATCTCCAAACTGCCTAAAGATTTCTACGAGAAGCTGGAACAGAAGAAATGGCAGGAGAGGAAAGAGGCCCTAGACTCGTTAGAGAATTTGCTGAAGAACGCGCCCAAGTTAGAACCGGGGGACTATGCTGATCTGGTTCGCGCTTTGAAGAGGGTGAGTCCATGTAGTATAGGTCCTGTTAGTATATTTGGTAAGTGGCCATGTGCAATGTGATATCTTTTATGTGGCAAATGGTCATGACCATTTAAATATAATTAAATCGACTTTGAAGTCCAAATATAGACAAAATTATATATACGAGGGTGAATCAAAAAATTCTTGGAATCAATATTAAAAAATGCAAAGATTTAAATAATAATATTTTATTTTTCTACATAATCTCCCTCCAATGCAATGCATTTAGAATAACGCGTTTCTAACTTCCTTATTCCTTGTGAAAAAAAATTATTTTCTTGACTCTCGAAAAAGTCCTCTACGGCAGCTATAACCGCGTCATTATCGTGAAATTTTGTTCCACGAATTTCCTCTTTTAATTTTGGAAATAAGTGAAAATCACTTGGGGCTAAGTCCGGAGAATATGGTGGGTGGTCAAGGAGATTGAAGCCAGCACAGCGGATTGCGTTGAGCGCAACTTCCGATCGATGAGCAGGAGCGTTATCTTGAAGGAACAACACGCCCAACGACAGTTTTCCACGACGTTTTTCTTTAATCGCTTCACGCACTTTCGGGATTAAATTTGCATAATAGGGTCCAGTAATCGTCTGGCCTTTTGGCATGTAATCAATAAAAAGGATTCCTTCACTATCCCAGAACACAGAGGCCATAACTTTGCCAGCGGTAGGAGCAACTCGAAATTTCTTAATGGATGGAGAGGATGGTCGTTTCCAAGACATGCTTTGTCTTTTAGTTTCAGGATCAAAATGGTGGACCCACGTTTCATCCATGGTGACAAGACGACGGCAAAAATTATCCGAATCACGCTGGAACATTTCGAGATTACGCTTGGAAATTTCCAAACGTCGCTTTTTGTTTTCGTCGGTTAACATTCGTGGCACCCATCTTGCAGACACTTTTTTGAACCCCAGTGAATCAATTAAAATGGATTGAACGCTACCAAAAGATATCTTTAGGATCTCAGCTATATGTTTTATAGTCATTCTTCTGTCTTCCAAAACCAGATTCTCAACCTTTTTGACATTTTCTTCTGTAACGGAGGTTGAAGGCCGCCCAGAACGCGGGTCATCTTTACAGCTTGATCTACCTCTTTTAAATTCAGCCACCCAGTACGCAACCGTAGAATAGGGTACAGCATCACCCCCTAATGTCTGCTGAATGTCCAAAAAAATTTCCTTCGTAGACATTTTTTTCAAACTGAGATATTTTATCACCGCACGTAACTCACTTTTATCCATAATTTTGACTTTTTAGCAACTCGTTGCACAAAAAAAATTATTACATGCGAACGAACTGACAAAAACAAGTGACAGTCTGCATAAATATAGTGTGATAGACACTCTTTAATTTGAATATCGAACTTGATCCAAAAAGGTTTCATATATATGCACTTCTAAGAACTTTTTGATTCACCCTCGTATAACAAATATAGTAACAGCCTTGACGTTGACGTATTTGTAGTTATGGGCCACAGAGTGAGGTCTATCATATTATTATATATGGGACTTTTCCGAACAAGCCCTGAAATCAAGATCCAGATTGTTTCATATTCCGCATTGCCAAATATCTAATAGCTTCCTTAGAGATGTTCATCTGACCAATGATATTTCTCTCGATGATGTTTTTCAGATTATATCTAAAGACTCGAATGTGATGCTGGTGGCTCTGGGCGGCCGCCTCCTCGGCATGATAGCAAGCGGGCTGCGGCACAAGTTCCAGCCGTACGCGACGGCCTGCGTCCAAGCCATACTGGAGAAGTTCAAGGAGAAAAAGTCCAATGTAGTCACAGCACTGAGAGAGGCTATTGATGCTATTTATCCTGCGGTGAGTCAATTAATCCTATTTAACATATCAGATCTAGTATGTAATGGTTGATTATTCTGGAGACATCTGGTATTTCTGTTGAATAGAGAGTGGATCTATGTTTATCTAAATCAAGAATTAGTTAGAAAAATATAAATATTTTAACAGTCGATGTTTGCAACAGAGTATCCACAAGACTATTGTACCGCGCTCATGTTGCGCTTCATGTTTCGTATATTATCGTGCAACAAGTATCTTGTAGCATGCACGGGTTCAGTTGACCGATTAAAACATCATTATGTCAACTCATCCCGCGGACACAGTTTGGAGCGGGCTCAGTTGACGTAAGAGCCGCACAACTTGGTCTACAAGAAACAAGTCGCTCTTCGACACAAATAGTTCTAGTTTGGTTTCATAATTCTGTGGTGTTTCAACAAATGATTTATCCATATCAAGCATCTATCTACTGCACTGTTATTTTACTTACAGCCGAAATTAATATTGTATCTCCTATCCAAGATTGAAATCGATCTTGGATTGCTGCCTATCGTTCGATCGATATCCAATCTGCGTGCCTTCATAAACCAATCCATGGACCGGTTATTGGCACGTGTGCCCCTAAAAATTTATTGTTATATCAATCCTAGATAGCAAAATTTGGATTGGATTGATTATTAATTTCGGCCGTTAGTAATAGCCATTTCCCGTTACAGACAAACTTAGAAGCCATATCGGAAGACATGCTAGCCGCCTTCGACAACAAGAACCCGTCTATAAAGGCGGAGAGCTCGCTATTCCTGGCCCGAGCGCTATGCATCACACAACCGGCTGCGTTCAACAAGAAACTGATCAAGGCTTATGTGGGTGGGCTGCTCAAGTTACTTGAGAGTGCTGGTGAGTGAAAAAGGGTTAGACGTCGATTTGTGGAGAAAATATTTAGGTAGATACATCTGTTCAACTTTTGTTTAAATATTTTGTGGTTATACCGTTTTATTTTGTTTTGAGAATATCTATCTAGTACTAATCCCATAGCTCGGTCATAACTTCATGGCTTAGAATTTCGAGAGTTCTTTCAAAATATTGGTAATTCAAATATATGTAATACACGTAATATGTGTCTACAGTAATGGTTTGCCTAATCTTATCTAATCAATGCTCTGCTCTTATTTCTTCAATTACCAATAATTCTAACAACATCCATGATTTAATGTCTAGATCCCACTGTGAGAGATGCAGCGGCAGAAGCGTTAGGAACTGCCACGAAACTGGTTGGAGAGAAGAACATCGCACCTCACATTGGGAAACTAGAACCCTTGAAAGAACAGAAGATCAAAGAGTTTGCTGATAAAGTAAGTCACTTCAATAGTGCAATGTCTTGTTGGGGAAGTTCCAAAACTTGCTAATTTGATGAAGATCTAGATATCTATGTCTAAATTATATCTTAACTCAGTTCCATTTGTGTTACTACTAAACACATTATTTTGGTTCTTAAGATACTTGTGCTTCTCCATCATTCATTTAGATATACTCATAGGTATGATTATAGCATGCTACGGCCTAAGTAATACATTAGACTTTAGACAGTCAAAGAAGAAAATGTTGAAATGGTTATTGCATTATCCAGGCCGAAATAAAAGTCAAAATAGCAGCGCCGAAGAAAGATGCCAAGTCGAAAACTGCCCCCGCGCTGTCCGGCAAAGGCGACTCGAAGCCCGCCGGCTCGGCACAACCTAAACCTGTGCGACGCCCCGCTTCCGGTAATATAATAATAATAATAATTCAGCCTGCAACTGTCCCACTGCTGGGCAAAGACCTCCCCTCACTATCGTGAGGAGGGCTTCCGGTATGTAGTCTTGTTTTAGACCCTAGCACTACTAGGACACTAGTGGCCCGCTCCGGCTTCGCGCCTAAACATGAGATGATGTTTACACATGATAAACATGAGCACTAAACATGAGACGAACTCTCAACGTGAACTGTTCCAAGGGAATGTATTTTTTTATAAATTCACATGCTTATTTTCCCACAATATTAATTCATGCAAACTTTTCCGGACAATGGCGAAAACAAAAAAATATTTGTCATATTTTCGAGCCGTTCTCGAGGCTCTTCGTCAACTGAGCCCGCGCCAAACTGAGTCCGCGGGATGAGTTGACCTATTCGTTAATTTTACTACATATCTTCCATCCCTTTTACTTATATACCATCGTCACTTGAGACCATTAGAGATAATGGTCAAACGCTAGTCCATAAATAAAGTACAAAAAAATATCACAGTTAAGAAACCGGCGGGCGCCGGCAAGAAGGCTCCCGCCTCCCGCGGGCCGCCCAGCCCGCCGCGGGAGCCCGAGCTGTCGCAGGAGGAGGTGGACGCGAGGGCGGAGGCGCTGCTGGAGCCCGACGTCGTCAACGGTACGTACCCTCGCGGAACACGCCCCTGCATGCTAACTATTACCTGATTAACACTCAGATGACCAGAATGTAAACACGATACTTGTGATGCCTCGTGCCGCCCGGCGAATGTGAGATCAGGTAGTATGAGTTTTCGCTACAAGTGAACGTTCATAAACGCGCCGCTAGGAGCGCTGTACAATGTACATATCTTCATACAGGGTACGCATTTACACGCTTGTTGTCGAGCGCGTAATTCATATTTGGGGCTAAATTATAACGAGAAGCGCTTCGCGGTTTTACACGCGTTAACTACTATCCCTCGGGATCATTATCTATTGCAGGTCTAGGCGATGGCAACTGGAAGAACCGACTGTCAGCTGTCCAAAGCTTCAACTCCACCATCCAGGGTCTGACTTCGAGCGACGCGTCAGCTCAGGTGCTGTTCCGCATCCTGAACAAGAAGCCGGGGCTGAAGGACACCAACGTGCAAGTGTTGAAGGCCAGGCTGGAGGCTACCAAGTACATCACAGAGAACTTCCCTATATCTACGTAAGTACTTTGACAACCACTGCTATTCAAAAACCGATATTATTTGATTAGACTAGATCCAAATTGACAAAGGTTATAATTGAGACTGTAGACATAGATCAAATGTTTTATTGAAGGTTAAATCACGACTATATTCGCACTGGTTGCTAAAAACCCCTCTAGCAGTGGTGTACATAGATGTATGTTTTTAGAAGATGAACTTTAGATACTGCCGGTCCAAAAACGAACATTCGAAAGCTCAACATTGAGCAATTAACATTAATTCAAAGTGTTTTTACAGTTTCATTGACATTTTTATTTTTATTCTACATCAACCTTACAAAACTTCAAGCTCATACTTATAAATCCAATGCCATTGATATAGGACAGCAGCAGACTTTGTCCTCCAAGACGTGGTCACCAAGCTGGGAGAGTCCTCGTGCGCAGTCATATCAGCGGAGTGCCTCACATCCCTCGCTGAGGGCTGCGGTCTGGAACATGTGCTAAACGAGGGTCTGACCTTTGCCATGGACACACAGAAGAACCCTAAGGTGCAGTCGGAGATGTTCAACTGGATGGCCATAGCGATTAAGGAGTTTGGCTTCTCGTAAGTTCATTTTGGTGGTTTATTATGTCACTTTATCACTGTACGAGGAACAGTAGAAATAGACAATACATTACATTGGCAAAAACTAAACCAAATATGCCAGCTCTATAGTTATAGCTGTTCCTATAAGTTTTGTAATAGTCCCATGGTTCAAATAATAAAGGTTGTAATCACTCGCTATAGCCAGCATAACACACACAGTATTACTTGTCCTTTAATAATTGACTTGCCTTGTGTAGACATTACAGTGTAATCAAATGAATGCACTTTGTAAAGAGATAGTACGAGAAGTCAATGAAAAATATTTGTTTTCAGCATGAACATAAAATCCATAATAGCGCACTGCAAGAAAGCGCTAGCGGCTACCAACCCCAACGTTCGCACCTCCACCGTCAACTTCCTCGGGATCCTGTCTCTGTACGTCGGCCCTTCGCTCATCAGCCAGTTCGACGGAGAGAAGCCGGCTACCCGCCAGCTTATCAGCTTGGAGCTGGATAAGCACGCCAATAGCTCGCCGCCCACGCCGACTAGGCAGTTGGGCACTGTTAGCAAGGTAAGCTAAAAGCGAGCGAAAAAATAAGTGTAAGTTATAACCAGTTGGCTATAAAGCAGATTAGATTGGAGCTGGATAAATATGTCAATCGCTCACCACCCACGCCGATAAGCAGATGAGCAATTGAGCATCGTAGGCGAAAAAAGCGAAATGAGCGAGCGAAAAAATATAACTATTCAGGCGGCTACAGCCAAACTAGTTTGAGTCGGAACAAGCACAGCCCTGTCAGTCGGGACGGTTTCCGAATAAATGGATATATTTTGATACAAAGAATGTGCAATATTTCGAAATCCAGGGTGACTACGAGGCAGTACTTCCAAACTAGACTACCGGAACAAGCACAGCCCTGTCAGTCGGGACGGTTTCCGAATAAATGGATATATTTTGATACAAAGAATCTGCAATATTTCGAAATCCAGGGTGACTACGAGGCAGTACTTCCAAACTAGACTACAATAATGTGTTTGTTCCCATAGTCCGCGAGCAAGGGGTCGGTGGGCTCGGACATCGAGGAGGCGTACGAGGACGCGGGCTCGGACGGGGCTCCGGCCGCGGACGGGGCTCCGCCGCCGGACGACAACCGTCCCAGGACGGACATCGCGCCGCTCATCACGGACGCGCTCATCGCAGAGATCAACGACAAGAATTGGAAGGTAGGCCGCGTTCGAACTTCGTCCCTCTCGCTTTTAGAATAACATATCGAAGAAATCGATGACGGTTACGGAGACTAACTCCCGTATCGTTACCGTTACCCCTGTTACTTGTTACGTCCAAATTTCTTTCGCTCCACTCAACGTCAGTTGCCTGTTGTGGTAACGTTAGTTGCCAACATTTCCTCTACTCGGTTATTCCTTGACAATAATCCTCGTACGAAGGAAACAAACCATCTGTCAGCTCATGGTACCTCGCGACGTACCTTCAGCATTCCTCGTAGCCGCTTCTCTACCATTATTTGTGTTAAAATGTAGTACCGGACACCTCAAAAATTCGAGTAACGATACCAAATATGAGGAGCTTTTGGCGGGAGTTTCGAGGTCCCTCAGCAAAGGTCGAGTGAAAGAAATTTGGAGGTAACGAACGACTAACGATACGGGGGTAAGAACCGCTAATCGCACGTTATTTTTTCCAGGTCCGCAACGAAGGCCTGGACAAGGTGAAGGCCATCATAGCCAGCTCGGCGCCCATCAAGTCCTCCCTGGGGGAGCTCCCCGCGGCGCTGGCGGCGCGGCTGCTGGACTCCAACTCCAAGCTGGCGCAGAGCGCGCTGCAGATCTGCGAGCAGCTCGCCGCGGCCATGGGCACCAAGAGCAAACACCACGTCCGGACCTTCATGCCGGCCTTCTTCCAAGGTCAGACTGGGGAATTACGTATTGCCCTCTCACTACTTACCTAAACACCCGAAAACCTCATTTCAATGCTACAGTAGTCAATTTTAAACCCGGTCAAAATCCACTTTCCTAAAAGATGAAGTTTCAGCCTTATAGGAGCTAGCTATATACGTTTTCGTCCCTCAGCGTTCGGCGACAGCAAGCAGTGGATCCGCGTGGCGGCCGTGTCCTGCGTGGAGGCGTGGTGCCGCGCCGCGGGCCCGGCGGCGCCGCTGGACGGGGAGATGGTGGGCGAGGCGCTGCGGGCCGGCTCGCCCGTGCTGCGCGCCGTGCTGCTGCAGTGGCTGGCGGACCACCTGCCGCTGGGTACGTACGCCGCGGGCCGGTGCTCCGGCGCCCCGCACGCGGACGCAGCCGAGTAACCCGCGGCCCGCCCCCGCAGTGCCGGCGCGCGCGTTCCCCCGCGAGGAGCTGTCCGCGTGCGTGCCGACGCTGTACGCGTGCGTGGAGGACCGCGCGGCGGACGTGCGCAAGGCGGCGGCGGACTGCGTGCTGCCCTTCATGCTGCACCTGGGGTACGAACCCATGCACAAGCTGCTCGACAAACTCAAGGTAACTGATACACAGTTATACTTTACCGATCCGAAACGGAACAATCTATCATCGCTTCATAGGGCTCAGTGGCGTTCACTAGGACCAGCCTACGTCTGGCAGTGGCCGAGTATTAGCCAAGCTTTGTTATATGATTTTTTTTTTAATAAAAAGCATTTTTTCCACAAACCATGCGAAGCCTAAACAATTAATTTTTCAAAATGGAACCGTAAAGTTGGTCTAATTTTTTACCGATCATTGGTTGTATGCGTATGTGTGCGTTTGCCAACGCTAGAATAAATAAAAGTTTGTATTGCCGCTGTAGTCCGTAGAATGTTTACATCAATGCACACTTGCTACGCTCATGACGCAAAACATCGAGTATGAATGCGTCGTTTTCGTCCCTTGCAAAACAATCTACTGTTTTCGTTGTGTTTGCAGCCCGGTTCGAAATCCGTGGTGCAGGCGGCGCTGGACAAGGCCCGTCCGAATCTGCCCGTCCAGCCCCTGCCGTCCGGAAAGGGCAAGAAGGAGGAACCCCGCGGGGTCAAATCTGCAGGGGCTCTGAAGAAGGAGGCTGAGAAGAAGGGCGCGCCGCCCGCGAAGGGCAAGGTAAACTTATCAAATAAAAATCCTAAGAATAAACAGGAATTTATACACATTTTTGTATGACGGACTATTTGTGACGTGAGCTTTTGTGTTGTGACGATAAATTACAGTATCACAGTATTTGATTTGAGTTTGAGTTATGCCCGGTTTCTGAACGCCTATTTAACTTTGACCAATCGATAAGTCTATTGTTCCGACACTAAACGAATGACAAAGACAACAATACACTTATTGGTTGATCAAAGTTAGATGTATATAACGAATAGGGTTCAAAAACAGAGTATTAATATTTATTTATGTTACTTTAGATCGTGAAATCGGCATCGGCGTCGAGTCGCGGCAAGAAGGACGACGAAGACTTCTCCCCGTTGTTGCCTAACAACAACGCTAAGAACCAACGTATCATAGACGATCAGAAACTCAAAGGTAAGCTGCGTTTATAGACACAATGATGGCTTCCATCATAGGATGGGCATAAACCGTGGTCACAGTGTCAGCGACCCATTTGCGTCCTTCACTCAATTATTATTGTACATAACAGAGTGACGGTTATATCATCATAGGATAGTCATGAATTGTGGTCATATAGTCAGTGCTTTTATGACTTGCCAATCACATCTTTATTATCACATCTTTATTGACATTACCCATGTTGGGCTAAAACTTCCCTATTATGCCATGCATTACAATACAAAACAAAAGTTGTTTTGTAAATCGACTAGCCGTTTTGTAATGTGACGGATATTACTATTTGACTGCGGCAGTATGGTAACTAGTTTTTTTTTTACAGTATTGAAATGGAACTTCACTACTCCCCGCGAGGAATTCTTCGATCTGCTCAAGGAGCAAATGGCCACCGCCGGCCTGAACAAGCAACTTGTGGCCAACATGTTCCACAGTGACTTTAGGTAAAAATTAAATGCTATAATAGTGTATCACAACATTTGCTACATACTGAAAGTGCGAAGTCCGTTTATGTGCTTGGAATATAGTTTGTCTTTAGTTTTGACGTTGTGAAACATCGTGAGAGACGTGAGAGTCGACAACGATATCGGGTTCGATCCTCGGCATAACTATGCGTAAGCTACGTCCGGTTTTCCATAGCTCTGTGCTTCGGAGGCCGTCGGTCCCGGTCGATATCCATCGATTGCAGTCTTTAAGCCACGTCACAGGCCCTCGATAAACTGGTACTAAATGCTAGCAAACCTCTTATACAAAAAACGTTCTCTTATACCAGAGAAATGGAAGTGGTGACCATTTGAATGTGGATTTGACCTAAAATCATCGTCTGATATTTTCCAGATACCACCTGAAAGCGATCGAGGCACTATCGGAAGACCTGCAAGAGAACGGCCCCAGCCTCATGGCCAACCTGGATCTGGTGCTGAAGTGGCTGACGCTGCGGTTCTTCGACACCAACCCCTCGGTGATCCTGAAGGGGCTGGAGTACCTGGCGCTGGTGTTCCCCGTGCTCATCGAGGCGGACTACACCATGGCGGAGTACGAGGCCAACTGCTTCATACCTTACCTGGTGCTGAAGGTGAGGCGGGGTTCTACTCAAATGGCTATACTGTGCGCATGTTCGACGGTAGATGTACGCGGTAGATGCGCTTCTTACAACGCACATGCAGTCTTATCCTGCGAATAGTATAAATTGTGAAAGTTTGTATGTTTCAATGATTGTTACTCAATTGGATAATAAACGGATTTTGATGTAATTTGGTAGGTACTTATACGTACTTTTAAGGCACTTATTACCACATGGCTTAGTTTTTATCCCGGGAGCCGTGGGGCACGGCTAGTTTCATATAAAAACATTTCTTATAACGGGCACATGGCAAAATGTACCTTATTGCAACTTGTTCAGGAAAAGAGATCATATTTGCCGATATGCCAAGTCCTTTGCTAGATTCCTATTTCCATTGAAAACAGCGCCATCTGTTAACAGTTCCCCAGGATGCCTGGAACTGGTGTTCAGATGCTGACCATTCGCATGAACGGGAAGACTGTATTATAAAGAGGAAAAATTGGATTGTTTGTCAGTTTGTTTGCATTGAATAGGCTCTGAAACGAATGAACGGATTTGAAAAATTCTCTCACTATTGAGAAGCTACACTATTCCCGGGTGACATAGGCTACTTTTTATCCCGTAAAAATTAACGGTTCCTGCGGGATAGTAGTTAACGCGGGTGAAACCGCAAGACGCTTCTATTGGCTAATGTTTTTGCAGGTCGGAGATCCCAAGGATACAGTGCGCAATGGCGTCAAGGCTTTGTTCAAGCAGATCTGCATTGTCTACTCGGTGACCAAACTATTTGGCTACCTCATGGAGGGACTGAAATCTAAGAACGCCAGACAGAGAGCCGGTAAGCTCGTCTTTTTAATTATTGAGTTAGAATAACAGGTACGAAATGTGTTCTTAATATGTGTGTCTCGTATGTTTAGACAGTCGTCTTTAAAATGACATGTATTGCAGGGTCGTTTCTTGTGATACTTTGATGTTAAGTTTCGTTTTGTTGTAGTTCTAAGTTTTCTTTTTTCTGTGGCGTTTCAAAAAAATGTGACTATTCTGTAACATAGTACTCATACTAATTATTATAAATGCTTTGCGTTTTTTTCCAAATTATAAAGGCAGTTTTAGTAAAGCATCCATCACTTTACTGAATCGTGACTTTGATTGTAAATAATTTGATTCGACCACGAGGGTCGCTATAATGCTAAGAGTTTCCTATTGTGGAAACATTGTGTGAAATCTATACCGAATCATATATAAAGAGGAAAGATTTGATTGTTTGTTTGCATCGAATATGCTCCAAAACTACTGAACCGATTTGAAAAATTATTTCACTATTGGGAAGCTATACTGTCCCCGTCCCCGGTTGACATAGGCTACTTATTATCCCCTTAAAAATTAACGGTTCCCGCGAAATAGCAGGTAACGCGGGTGGGACCGCTCGGCGCTCGTAGTGGTCGATACAGCACTAGGTACGTTCGCCCCCAGAGTGCCTGGAGTGCATCGGGCACCTCCTGGAGACGTACGGCGGCGGCGTGCTGGCCGGCGGCGCGGCGCTGCGGGAGCTGGCGCGGCACATCGGGGACCGGGACAACGCCGTGCGCTCCGCCGCGCTCAACTGCGTCGCCGCCGCCTACTTCCTGGAGGGGGAGAAGGTCTACAAGCTGATCGGACAGGTGGGCTGGAGCCTGCCAACTTGCCACTTGCATACACCGGTTGCCTGCGACTCTTTTGATGTCGTCAGTAGCGATTCAATACGTGCCTTTTATTATGGTTTGAGTTTGAATAGGAAGCTTTTTCATACGCTCATTTGTGCCCAAACTTCGGACGGGAAGACTCTGCCGGCGTTTAAGATTAATTAACACGATGTTGGAGGCAGTTTTTTATTTTTTTTTTTTGTTATTTCCCGATGAGTCGAATGTGAAAAGATTCGGAAATACGCCCGTTGGAGGAAGATTTTGTTTTTTTTTTGTTTTCTAATGCGAAAACAAACTGATGAGACGCCAAATAGCACTCGTCGACCTCTGGATGTGTGTAACCTTGTTACCTTGGGTTGCAGATATCGGACAAAGACCTGTCGCTGCTGGAGGAGCGGATCAAGCGCGCGAGCAAGAGCCGCAGCGCGGAGGCGCGGCGCTCCATGCTGGTGCCGCTGTCGGCCTCCGGGCGCCCCATCCAGCCGCCGCCGGAGGTCACCACCGCTTACTGTATTCTAACTATTGATCGAATTACCACGGCACGTTTGGCGTAGTGCCTGAGCAATCGAACTGCTGCGTTTGATGTACCGAAAAGCTCAACATACTCAACGAACACGTCCAAAATGTCATACAAAACCTGATATCTCGCTTTAATTGAGAGTGTCGTTTCCTCTAGGGCGTTAATATAATAGGTATTCCATGACTGGTAATTTTGCGGCTTGTATTATGTATATTGTGACTAAACCCCGGTTCATTCCAGGAGCTGGAGCCTCCGCGGCGCGTCATCTCCGTGGAGGCGCCGCCCGCGGAGTACGAGGAGGAGGAGGAGGAGGAGCCGCCGCCGCCCGTCGCGCCGCCGTCAGTATCTAGACTGTAATGAGTTGATTACTGCTCTAGGTGCTCCGTGACCTATGGTTTCCGTGTACCGAATGGCATCCAAATCGCTTGGGCTGTTGGTGCATGGGAGAAGATAGCGAATGCCAGGTCCATTGTCATCTTGCTCTACTTAGGCGGAGGACTGTCGAAGTGTCCAGTGACCACAGGAAGTTTTTTGGTGGGTTCGAAGATTGGACCTACCAGAAATATTTGGTTTTTTAGCAAGTTCAGTAAAATGATGACTACAGTATCGGTAAGTCTCGGAAACATCGTTAAATTTTCATAGGCAAAACCTCCGCCCCACCTCACCTACGTAGAGGAAGGGATAGTAAAGCGGCTTGATCCTAAAAAGAATTTCTGCCAGCGAACCCTCGAGGAGAGAACATTGAACGAGTCGACGAGCCTAACGAGTGTCCCTCCTTCAGCCGCACGGCCGAGCCGCGAGCGGTGACGGGCCCGTTCGGGCTGGACCCGGAGCTGATCGCGCGGCTGGACGCGGCGGTGCCGGTGCTGCGGCAGCCCCACCTGCCCGAGCTGGACCTGAAGTTCCTGGACGAGCCCATCCCGGCCGGCGCGGGCCGCGCCAGGCCCGGGCTGCCGCACGCGCCGCCGGTGCGGGCCAGGTCAGTAGGCGTCGCTGCATTCACGCCCTATATCAGCTCTCTCCTCGCTTTAGTGAAGTGGATTAGGCCATTTTTTTTGTAAATCGTTCCATGAGACGTAATTTGTCTATATTATGCTTTCCATACTTTTGAAATTTACGAGCATTACGGCCTATAATACAGGTGAGATTTGTGCCGTATAGATGATTTATCGCATTTACCGTGTTGAATTTTATTTACATTTACGTCTACATAATTTTTATAGTTATGCCGTATGATATAGAAACGTTTGAAATAGGTACCAAAATTTGGTACAAAATCACATCCGAGAGTTTGTATAGAAAAGATCACAGTTGTGTAGTTTTTGAGGTAACCTTGTATTATGTTGATTGTAGTATGGTGCCGATGTCTCCGCCGCGGCACCAGGCGCCGCACCCGCTCGCGCCGGCGGCGCCGCCCGTCTCCGCCGTGGACGACTCGCAGCTGGCGGACACCATCCACTCCGTGGCCAGCCCGGACTTGAATGTGAGTCGTGACTATTCATGTAGACTGGGATAAACTGAAGTGTTATAGTGGTAGAAAACTGCGAATGTGTGTCCGGGGAAGTGGCGGATCTTTGCTAAATATACAACGGTTAGTCAAGGTGATTGTTGTGAGCAAATTCGTCCCTCCAAAAGTGAAGACCTGGGCATATAGCTGGGGAATATTGGTGATTTATTTTTATAGTAAGCATCTGTGTCATTCTGTGAGCATATATAACAAGCTGACGTGTGTTCCAGGCGGCGATCCGCGCGCTGTCGGTGATCTCTTGCGCGCTGGCGGCGGGGCGCGGGCCGGCGCTGGCGGCGCACGAGGCGCGGCTGGTGGCCGGCATCGCGGCGCAGGTGCGGCGGCTGCGCACCGCGCCGCGCACGCAGGACACGCTGCCCGCCTACAAGTACCTGGCGGGCGCGCTCACCACTGTAAGTGTGTCCGTGGTCTCGTGCGCGCTGGCGGCGGGGCGCGGGCCGGCGCTGGCGGCGCACGAGGCGCGGCTGGTGGCCGGCATCGCGGCGCAGGTGCGGCGGCTGCGCACCGCGCCGCGCACGCAGGACACGCTGCCCGCCTACAAGTACCTGGCGGGCGCGCTCACCACTGTAAGTGTGTCCGTGGTTATCTACTATAGTTGGAGGCCGAGACAGATGCAGTTGTATCCTCATACAAGAAGTTTTGCGAAAGATCAAATAATTTTGTCCCCAGTTTTTCCATACTCACTATCCTTTTCGTTCCAGTTCTACGAGACGGCCGGGTGCGGGTCGCAGGTGGGCGAGGCGGCCCTGTGCGCCGTGCTGGGGGAGCTGGTCCGCGTGCTGGGGGCGGCGCCGGGGGGCGGGGGCGGGGGCGGCGCGGGGGGCGACGCGGACCGCCTGGTGCGGGTGCTGAACAACGTGTGCGTGCGGGTGCTGGAGCGGTCGCCGCGGACGCCGCTACTGTGGTCAGTGGACTTACAACCATGTTGACTCGATCATTAGGTACATTTTCGAACGCTGCAGCGAAAGGGAACATTTATTGATCCTCTTTTATTTTATTTAAAGTAAATATAATATTCAAATTTAGTATGGAGCTATGCCATATTATACTGGGAGTCAACAGTCTGATGGCGAGTGGCGATGCGGTCGAACGTGAATTCTTGTCTAGAAGATATCTATTCATTCTCGACTTTAAAACTTCCTAATAGTAATTATCGGGAAACAAAGACGCCCAACGGTGTTCCATTCCTTCAATTTTCTAATTATATACAGGGACAAAAAGTCTTAGATAACAAGATGTGTGTCAAAGCAAACTCGCCTTTCGCACAGCGCAATAGTGACCCTGCTGCACGAGTCGATAGGCGCGGCGGACCCCGCCTACCCGCGCTACCAGGATCTGCTGCTCAAGTGCTTCTGGAAGATGCTGAAGATGATCTCCTCGTGGGACGTGCACTCCATCGACCACGACCAGGTGCTGTACAAGATACACCTGTTCTACAAGGCATATCCGAACAGCTACTGGAAGAAGAACCCGGATATCAGTGATACTCCGTATAGGTGAGTGGGGTTATTTTAGATGCTATCCGGATAGAGGATCCGGTTTTTTTAAAGTAACTCTAGACGCGAACGACCTTGAGTTTTTCTCTCGCTTCCACCACGATACAGGGTGGACACTTCATACAAACGGCTGGACCGGACAAAAAGACAAGTGAAACTGTATGCGATAGATGGCATCGTCCGCGTTCATACTGCGTTGGTACTCAATGGTCACCAACATGAGCAACGGAGCCTATACCTACGCCATTTTAGTTTCTGTTTTGACACTCAATACGATTATAAAGTTCATGTCCTCTTCTGTTCTTTGGTCATTACATTTGGCATTCTTGGTTCATACAAACTTTGCTCGACTAGGTATGTATAGGTATACCTACACACAAGTTACCTAGACCGCAGCGGATTACATCTTATCATAAAATATATAAATTACGCGTCAAATTGTTTGTCCGCGATGGTCTCCTAAACTGCTTAACCGATTTTAATCAAATTTGCACACCGTGTGCATTTATCTAACTTGAAAGATAGGGTAGCTTACATGTATAGTCGCAATAACTAAAACCTTAGCCACAGCAACGCGTGGCCGTGTCTACTAGTAATATACTATAGTATTATTATGTAGACGTGTTACACGCAGGGGTTATCGTAAGATTTACAATTTAGCGTTACATAATACGCTCCTTAACATTTTAATGAATTCTTATTTGATAAAGTTATAGCTCTCCGAACCGTGTCTGCTAATGGGAATTTAGATATGAATTTGGTCATAATAAATGTTAATTTGGTGTATGTTTTCAGAACGGTTAAAACCCTGGTGCACACTCTAGTCAAGATGAAGGGCGCGTCCATCACGAACCACCTCACGCTGATACCTGACGTCAACGAATCTGACTTGTATCCCTATCTCCTCAAAGTCTTAAAGGTAACTCAGAAATACATAGTTTTTAATCCGCTTATTTATTAAGTGTGCTCGGGGTTTATGTAGGGAAAAACAATATTCAGAAAGAATTGTTTGTTTCATTTTCGTATGAGGTTGTGCTAGCCTCTAGTGTCAGAGTTTAGTAGGGCAAAGGTATCTGACGTGGCTTAACGACTGCTAGCACTCAACAAAAACCGGGACCGACGACATAACGTCCCCTCCGAAGCACGGTACGAATGGAAAACTCTTTATTGTACATCAAAAAGGAACAAAAACAAATAAGAAAACAAGAATACATCAATGACTAAAAAAAAACTATAGAAAAAAAACGAACAACGTCACACTATTCCCTTTCCCGCCAAATATTTCCGCCACAGATAATGCTAACATGGTTTCGTTCCCAAACAGCAACTGAAGCTGGACGAGAAGAAAGAGAACCTGTCGGAGGCGGTGAACGGGGGCTCCGCGGGGGGCGGCGCGCCGGCGGCGGGCCGGCTGCCGCGCGCCGTGCACGAGGAGCTGGCGCTCATACTCAAGCGGATCGGCACCAAGGAGCACAACCGGGACGCGCTGGAGCAGCTGCACGACCTGCGGGTGAGGCTTACATATTCTCGGCCGCGACGATTTCCTCTCCATTCGTTCATTAGTTGTGGTTCCTGCCCGCGGTTTCGTTTGTATTTTATCGCGGTAAAAAGTGTCCTGTGGTTGTATCGGAGGTCCGATCTATCTGTATACCGAATTGCATAGAGATCGGTTTAGCCGTGAAAAGTTAACGAACAGAGTTACTTCGCGTTTACAATGTTGGTATGGTTACGTATTGGGATGTGATCGTACTGGGATTCGAGCTCGCTTCTCCGCTCGAAGGATGAGGTTCCGAGGACGCTTCTCAGACCATGTTAATTGAAGGACAGAATCAATAGTAACCGGTTACGACTCGAGTTTGAACCTTGCTCCAGTTAGAATTGAGTCCTATTTGGTTTGTAATAATGTTCAGGAGCGGCACCCGGAGGTGGACATCTGGACGTTCATGCAGGGCTCCTCGTTCTACTTCCGCAACTTCGTGGAGCGCGGCCTGCGGGAGGTGGCCGACCAGCGCAAGCTGGCCTCCATGCCGCTGTACAAGCACGACTACAAGGCGGACAATATCGGTACACGGACGGCTCTATATATGTTACTTAATATTACAGAAAAACATGCTTTATGCCCTTAATACTCACCAAGGAAGAATATGATACACCGGGGTAACATAGGCACGAGGAGATCTCTTTCAATTCTTGTTCCATTCCAAATGACTCCTGACATGACTCTCTCTAGTATGATGTTGGTGATTTTGCTCTAGAGAATCTGGTATAATGCTGACCATCTCAAATTAAAACTATTATTCAATTGTTTTTTTTTTCAGACATCACAAACGAAAATGATGAAAAATCCCACGTAATCTTCTTGGAGCGACTCAGAGCTTTGCAGGTAACAATGGCACTTTTTAAATAACTAGTATTCATGATTGAAAAATAAACTGTAATGTTGACTAATCTAATTGACCCATGTCTCTAAATTCAACCACCATATTAATGTTGGTTTCCAGTTCCATTAGATTTTGATCTCTAAAACTTCCACTAATATAGATCCAAATGATTTGTCGTAGGCTAAAGCGGGTCTGAAGACTGAGTCCAGTCCGTCGTCGCAGCCCCGGACCCCGATCGGCGACAACAGAGCCCTAACCGACTCGATCAACGAGAACACCTTGCCTCGCACACACAGCATCGATCCACAGTTAGAGGTACTCCTTGGTTGTGACTCATTCCTGAAACATCTTCGGTCAATCATGTACTAGATTCAAGGCAACTGCCTTAAAATCGAGCAAAATAAGAGTAGACGTCATGTTTTATGGAAAGTGCGACCAAATAATTTTATCTCTTTTTATACGCGCAAAATCACATGCGGTAGATAGAAACGCAAATAACATTTGTATTAGTGCGTTGAATCGTATTGTACTGTCGCCAGCTCCACACGCAGTCGGTGTCGCAGAAGAACGAGGCGGCGGTGGACGCGCTCCGCCTCAAGCTGCAGCAAATCAAGAGCTCCTCCAAGAGATAAAACGCCTCGCGCACCCCCGGATTTGGTAGCTCTCTCACTATCACCAAATTACACGAGATTCGACCTTACCACTTTGTAATACGTGCCCATATGTGACAGAAACGGTTAGTGTTGAGCGTTGCGTTTGGTGTGTTGTCATGGAAAATGTAACTGATGTTTTTTAATTGTTGATTTTAAGAAAGGACTGGGAACAAGGAGTTTTCTAGCACAATGCTGCGTTCTTTTCTAAAATGGCGCGAATCTGCAATAAATAAATGAATGATGATTTTGTTTTAATATTGAAATAAAAAGTTCAAATTGTACAAAAATGTTGGCGTTATCACAAATGTGTTAATTACTCACTCTACGGCCTAATAAAGTAATTGGCATTATGAGAGTACCAAATGCACGCGATGAGACGTCAATGCGTAAAGTTACTTCTAGAATTGCGTATCCAGGGTCCCCGCAGGTAACCCGCGGGTTACGCAGCTATGAGGCTTGGGTTAGCGTGGGCTGAAAACAATGCCTTTCCATATGCGGTAGCTAGACCACAGAGTATGATGTCCATTATCAAGTAATTATGACCAAATACACTCCGTAGTAACACGCGCGTACCGTTTTCGTAACTCGTAGTTCTGTCGGGATAAAAGATTGCCTCACGGACAATGTGGCTTGCTATTAGAGAGACAATTTTCAGAATCAGATCTATATTTCTGGAGGTTACCCCCTTAGAAACTACAGTCGCAAACAAACTGCCTTTATATTATAATGGCATAGACCAATGGGAGTTGGTGACGCGCTTTCATTGTGGAAAGGCATTATTTTTAGCCGATGCTACACTAAGCCCGGGGTAAGTTTAGCTGCAAACGTGGGCTTGCAGATATAGCCGAAACATGAATCATAGAACATGTCTGTACAACATAACTGATAGCTTTAAAATCTAGTTGTAAACAAAACTATCCCATTTCGACTTTCGAGTCTACAATCTCGATTCTCTCCATCTCATTGTTCCCAAGGGCTACTTAGTATTAAAACTGATACTCCTTTGTCACGTCCATGAGCAAAATGACAATACGATGCAGTATCGCCTGACACAGGGTAATGTGATGAATACTTGCTAAAGTATTGGGGTGGTGAATGAAGGGAAAAGTGTCTTAACTTGTTTGTAAGGCGCTTTTTCGGTTGCATCTGGTTTTTGCAGATATGTCACTTGTACCTCTCACGTAGCTTTGCCGCTTGGCTGTACCAGTAGAGCGCGTTCAGATATCGGCTGACGGTGCATACATACGATTGTTTGTATATTCAGCCGCTAAATTGCTTCGCGTGCGTTCTAACTGGTAGTCAGGACATGTTCAGCGAGTTTTGACGGTGAATAGGTAACGAAGCTATTCCGAAATTGAGGTTCTAAAGTACCGACATTTTGTAACATTGTCGTTCGGATATGAATTGTCTGATGAAGTTGGTAACGCTCGTCTGAATATGTTGCAAACGTATGCATGTAAGTACGTAACAAAGTGTGGTCGCATAATACGTCCACAAATGCATATTGCGACACGGCCACCCTTTGTAGTTTAACCTCGGCAAAGTTTTATATTGTGGAACAATACCTAATATTTAAGATCTTTTGGACAGTGACTAAAGCATCAAATCTTTGAAATTCGATAAAGATTATGGAATAATCCGGACCTCAAAACCATGATGGTGATGTTTTTTTAATAATAATAATTGAGAGTTGTCTGTGTAAACATGGAAATACCCTTTGAATTAAATGTTGTAGTACAGTCAATAACAAAATTATTAATATTGGTAATATATTACACGGGGCGATATTTAGGTTTAGTATTTCGTATCCCGGTTGGAATGTTTATTTAGTAGCTGCTATTTGTTCAAAATACCAAAAATAATATTTATGTTGTTGACTGTACACACGTCCCCGCCTTGGTATTTAAAAGTTTGATGGTTACTAATGATTGATGATTGTTGAAATATAAACAAAAATTCGATTGAAATAATAAAAAAAATACTTGAAATCACTTACGAAAATCTCGAATTATCTGTCCTTAAATACAATAAAAACTAGTTATAATAATACGGCACTTGATAGCACGTGTGGTAAACACTTATTAGAACTTTTTATGTATGTATGCAACCCTGTCCCATCTATAAAGCGTAAGGAATTTCAATTATTTGTATGTTGTAGTAAAATATTATAACTTTGTAACTAGCTTTGGAATAGCACTTGATGTAAATTGTGTGTATTATTGTACCTATTGTATGTAAGTTCCAGAAGATCAATGTAAAGATCACTTTGTTTCATAGCAGAGTTATGTATGTGATAATAAATGGAATGATGAACCTTGTTAGACAATTTTATCTATTCACTGTATAATGATACTTAAATATATACAGTTAAAGAGCCTCATATTCTAGCCAATAAAAACAATAATCAATTATGAATATTAATGATAGAGGTAGTGCGAAGTGAAGCTGGAAAGTGGTGTAGCAACATCGGTTTCGGAGGTTGGTTACGGTTAGCAATGCACATACTATTAACCACGGTCGCCAGTTTACCGCGTAGGCCGCTTTGTTATGGTTTTGAGGCTATTTTTTATTATTTTATATACGTATTTTCTATTCGTAACCAACGTCTGCAATAAACGGCGCAACCCAATTCCCGGCTACATAGTTTTGTATCTGTACAATCAATGCAGTTTTCATCTAGTGAAAATTACAATTGATGCGCCTATGATCATGATTACCAAGTTATTTATTGTACGTTATTTATGTGGATAGTTATCCGTGTTGTGTTTTCGATTGAGTGAGTTTTAAGACTGGTCCGATGGTTTGCGCGTTTGCTATGGATTGAGCAGTCGGGACACCCATTTTCCTTGATTTTAAAGATATACGTGTTAGAATGCGCAGGGCGAGTGCAAAGAGTGCAACGTCTAGATTGTGGCGATATTATGAATGTAACTTATATCGCTGTTAATTTGGCATTGTAATAGAGATTATTTGGATGAGCGTGAAAATTTGACTACAAATCACGCTAGGTATATAAACTCAAAAATATTCAAACCCCTGCGCAATTCATTTATATTTTATAAGGACGCGGGCTGACGTTTGTTTTTACTCGTATGTTAAGTTTGGATTGTGTTCAGTTGTGTTGTGATGAGCAGTCGTCATCCAGTAGGTTTGTTAGAAAACTTTGTGAGATGATGCTTCGAACATTTTACTACATTGTCAATGGTCATATGATTTTATATATAGGCACCCAAAATTGTACTCCTACATTCCCTACAGTATTGGTCTTTGTACCCTTGAAATTCAGCAATTCCACTGTCGTGATACGATTCATTTGCAAAAATATCATTGTAGAATAATCACATAATTATTAGTCTAACATTTTCATCATATTATTATTGTCATTTTTTATTTAAATTATATACAGGTGTAAGTACCTACTGTTAGCCGTTATTTATTGCAAGCACGGAAATTGTTATTTAGATTTCAGATGACGACCAAATCGTAAGAATGTTACATTTGATGATTTTATAAGAAAAATATGATAAAACTATGTGTATACGTAAAAATTACATGGTTACCTTATCTTTCTATTTGCAATGAATGTTGCGCTCATGAACTTGAATAATTTGCTCTCACATTTTGTTTTATTCTCAGTTTTAATATTAATTGTGTTACGTTAGGTTTATGATTATTTTCTTTAGTTAATTATGCTTTTATACAATACATGACTTCATTTTTAATTGTGAGCATTTATTTATTGCATATGTAAATTAACATTTCAATCATGATGTAATATTTAATAAATGATAAATAAATAAAATTCATACGAATATTGTGTTTGATTGCACTCATGCGAGACCTAGGCACATACCATGGGCACACAGACAGATTCCACATGGTACCTACATAATTATACTTTGCGTGTTTAGTACATTTAAGACTCATAGAGCTACGACACATAAAATCAGCTCTATGGCTCATATACAAATTTAACGTAGGTATAAAAATACCTAGGTAGGTACCTACTTATAGTAAAATGGGGGGAGTAGGGACGATTTCGAACTTTGAAATTAATTTTATCAATTTTTTTCTTCGAGCTGCGACGATATTTTTATTTTTTACGGGTTTTGTTTGTACTTTAGCGTCATCTATTTTGGAGTTGCGAAACCTTTTTGACTAATTTTGACAACTTGCAAAACTACACTGTAGGTACGGT
Source organism: Hylaea fasciaria (assembly GCA_905147375.1). Taxonomy (NCBI): domain Eukaryota; kingdom Metazoa; phylum Arthropoda; class Insecta; order Lepidoptera; family Geometridae; genus Hylaea; species Hylaea fasciaria. The sequence goes on along the minus strand of LR990211.1, from coordinate 5,859,210 downwards.
CGGCATCAAAAGTAGCTTAATATGTTTTAGTTTCCAATTCCATTGTAGATACGCAAAATGTACATTTTTAGGGTGTATATTAAATTTAGATACGGAGATGTTCAACTACTTTAAAGGCCGTTCAATTGTAATTACGCAAAATATATATTTTTAGGGTGTATATTAAATTTAAGATACGGAGATGTTAAGCTACTTTTGATGCCGACCGTACCTAGGTATTTTTTTTCTTTCTCCTCATTCCAGGTTTTTTTTTTTCGTTTTTAGTTATGGCTTTGCACGGTTTGTGCATATAGCCAGCGTCAAGTACCTCACTCCAAGCATTTCCCAATTTCACATTAAGAAAGTCACAGCAATGTTATAGCAATCGTGGTCAAGTAGTCAAGTCAATTATTTACATCGTCAGTCATGATTCAGTAAAGTAGTGGATGCTTTACTGAAACTTCTTAGGAGTTTTGGAAAAAATGCGAAATGACACGTTTTTTGAGTTTATATCATTCGCCTACACTCGTGCACGTTAACGAACACTTAATGGTTAATATTCCACCAATATTACACACTAGCTGTTGCCCGCGACTTCATCCGCGCAGACTATATACTTTACCATAATTCCAAATAACTAAAAATAGACCATGACCTCGAGTTCGACATCGACATCCGCGATATATCCGCATATGCGATATCCAACATTCTCGTACGACATCCACCATCTTCTATCAAAATTACCATTTTATACAAAAACCTGGCATTTTATACCAAAATCTAACATTTCATACAAAAATCTACCATTTCCTACCAAAATCTACCATTTTCTACGAAAATACCATGTTCTACGAAAAGCTACCATTTTCTACTAAAGTCTAAATTTTTCTACCACAATCTAAAATTTTTTTGTAAATCTATTATTTTCTTTCTAAATGTGCTATTTTCTACCAAAAGCTACCATTTTCTACCAGATTCTATCATTTCCTACAAAAAACTACCATTTCCTAAATTAAATCTACCATTTTAACCGTTATCTACCATTTTACCATAATCTACCATTTTAATTTCAAATTCACTAATATCTACCAAAAGCTACCATTCCTTCCAAAATCTAACATTATTACCAAAAATCTACCATTTCCTACCAAAAATCGACCATTTTCTACCTTTAATTTATCATTTTCTACCAAAATCTACCACTTCCTACCTTTTAAAGAACATAGATACTACGTTTGAAATTGATCAAACCAATAAAACACGTTGTTCCATCCAAACTTTGCAACCCCTTTTCACCCACTTAGGGGTTAAATTAAAAAAATATATAGTCAGGTTCTTAGTGCACACCTACGTCTTCTAGTGTCATCTACGAATGTGTACAAAATTTCAGTTTTGAACTAAATCTGATGAAAAATATTCTGCAACCCCTTTTATTATTTTAGGGGTTGAATATTAAAAAATGATGAAACACGTGTTTAATTAAATCTTAATAATATAAATGCCAAGTTTGAAGCTGATCAGACAAAGAAAACACGTTGTTACACAAAAACTTTACAACTTGTTTGCACCCCTTTAGGGGTTGAATTTTCAAAAATCCTTTTTTAGTGCATACCTTCGTCACCTAAGGAATACTTGTGCAAAATTTCAATTATGAACTAAATCTGATGAAAATATTTTGCAACCCCTTTTACTCACGTTAGGGGTTGAATATTAAAAAACGATGAAACACGTGTTTAATTAAATCTTTTAAAGAATATAAATGCCAAGTTTGAAGTTGATCAGACCAAGAAAACATGTTTCTCCATACAAACTTTGCAACCCCTTTTCACCCCTTTAGGGGTTGAATTTTCAAAAATCCTTTCTTATTGCTCACCTACGTCATATAAGGAATATTTGTGCAAAATTTCACGGTTCTAGACCCAGTGGTTTCGGCTGTGCGTTGATCGATCAGTCAGTCAGTCAGTCAGTCAGTCAATCAGTCAGTCAGTTCTTGCTTTTATATATATAGATATATATAGATTAACACTCGAAGAAACACAAGTTTGAGCTAATAATACAAAACCAACAACGTCTCACTATCGGATTCCCGCCAAAACTCCCATTCGAGGATTTTCGCATAGCTCACGCTGATGGTAGCATCATCTATGGATGGTAGGTAGTTCAATCAAACCTATGGGTTCAAAACTCTCAAAATTCATGGACAGCAGGTCGTAATATCAATATTTTCTGAATATTGGTATTGTCTATAGAAATACCGATACTGGTATCGATACCCACATTTAAAGTATCAGTATTAGAGTATTGAAAAGCTATATCGATATTTATATCAGTATTTCCTTTGAAAGTATAGTTATTTAAATATCAATACCTCAAAAATCAATCAAGTATCAATATTAATATACCCATACTTTCAGTAGCAAACTTTTGAAATCTTAAAAATGCCCGTATTTCAGTGGCTGATGGACAGTTTTATGCATGGTTCCAAAATCCAGCAGTGCAATACTGATATTTCTGAGGAATTGGTATGGAAATGACGTTACTTTAGGTACCAAATTCTCGATGTTAGTATCGATTTAGTTTTTTATAGCATAATACAATACATAAACGCATATAAAACACCAATATTTTGCTAAGCATCGTTACCATTATCGGTATTTTCTTATTCAATACAGATATTATGATATCGATTCCTGTCCGAAACAACATATTTTTCTATGACATTTTCTTGTGTTGTCTATGAATGCATAGATAATTTTGTGGCGTCGACCAATCAAATCTAAAATCTTCAATCAAATGAAATGAAAGTTCGTTCGCCACATGTCCGCCATATCTACTACATCTTTTTTCTAGTGACGTTAGAATTATTTTGTGTTCAGTTGTATGTAGTAATTGTTTAATTTAATTACCTTTTAGTTAAAAAAAAAGGTGAGTAATGTGCTGAAAAATCAATCAACTCGGTGCATAATCAATTACTGATAAAAAAAAATGTTAGATCGCGCGCGGCGTAACTTTCGTGCTTGTCAAATGGAAAAATGATATTTTTCTATCTATTGTCGTCTATTTTAGCATGATTTAGATTGTTTAAATTGAGGAAGCGCGTGTTCTTTTATCTTTTGCACCGTGGCTTAGTGTAATAGTGTTATTTCATCATATTTTTGTCGTCGGCTTACTATAGTGTGTTCACATAATTGCAGACCCTGGAAAGCGAAAACCACGATGGAGTCACCGCGAAAATTTAACGATTGTTACTTTTACTATTACTCCACGTGCACCAAGGTGAGCAAAAGGATTCAACTGCTTCTGTAACTGTAATTGCTATTTTTTTGATGTTATAAGTGCAAATGGGTATGATCTTGCTATTACCACATTTTGGTAGAGTGCACTACGAACTTATCTCGCATTCCTGCATACCAATACTCACAATAAATATTCTTTATTGCCAGCTGTAATTCAATATCCTACATATTTAATTACTTCAGAAGATCAAGGTGGTACTTGCACAGTTACATCAAAAACTGTTGTTCTGAAACACTGAGTGTTTGTAACATATTTGTGGACATTGCTAAAACATGTAGGAAGGGATAGTGAAGAACACAAGTAACTTGATTTTTATGGACAGTAGTTCAGTGTTTTGTCTGCCAACTGAAACCATATGTTTAGGTGTGCATTTGACATATTGATGGCACATGGCTATTATCATCTTTGTTTACCTCACTATGGCAAAGCCAAGGTTTATTTTGAGAGATAAAAGTATAAGATAATATTTTTATTGTAATCCTAGCTGCATTGTAGTAGTTAATAAAGGAAGGCATTTGTCCTTTTCTGTTATTGAGCAGGCATGATATAAATAAGTAAAACAATATATTCATTCCACCACAGAGCTGAAGAGTATGGCAGTAATTTATTCTAGAAGATATTAAAAATATTATGCACCTATCTAAAGAAGAACAGGGCTTTACAACTAACCTCTTTACAGAGTATAGATTCTCTGTGCTGTTCCATTTAAAAATAATATGTTTTACTTGCCAGTATCTAGTATGTACAGCTCACAATTTTTTTCTATCCTGCACTGTTACTGGCTAAAGCGAGAGCTAAAATATTAACTAATATTCCAATACTGAATTTTGATAAGATGTGTATTCCCTCAGGGTGACAATTGCGTGTTCCGCCATGAGCCATCAGCCCTGGGCTGTGAGACAATGTGCACTGCGTGGCAGCAGGGCAAGTGCCTCGACAAACGCTGCAAACTCCGTCATATGGAGCTGAGGGTATGTATACACCTTTATTTAATCTCTGTAGTTGTAAATATGGAATGTTGGTTGGCACACATAAAGTCGGTAATAATATTAATCTAGATTAGAATTGCAACTGAGACAGTGAGTTGTTCGCTTACTATTACAACAGTTGTTCTGATTATGGACATACTGATAATAGAAGCACTACCGCACTTAAATTATAATTACCTATTTGAGACTGCTTAATTGATAGCTAAGTATTTTAAATGTCTTTTATGATATCATTGTCATGCTGATTGTTTTACTTATCATATAAATTGTGTTGTCATAATCTGTTAATATGTATCATCTATACAAAGTAAAGGATATAAATGTCTTTACATTGAAGTTAAAATTTATTTAAAGAATAGGTTTTGAAGATAGAAATAGAAATCAGCTACAGGAGACTTAAAAAACTTTGAAAATATGGTATGGATATTGTAGAAACTCTTGACTGGTTCCAATGTGGTTTCCAAAGCTAGTTTGACTTGTGTAGTGGTGTATATTGTGAGTACATAATTATAAAAATATAAACTTTAGATAGGGATGAGTTATCAGTAAGAGCTATTATATAAAAACTGTAGGCAGCAGCTCACCAATAGAAGCTATCGGGCTTTGGGGAGAAATGTTCTTTGATATTGCCAATTAAAAAAATACATGACATGTATTTTTGATTGTATTATGTATGAAGTTGCAGGCAACAGTTTGCATATTAATAATAAATATATGTAAGACATTTTCATTTGATGTTAACTGAATAGTGAATCTGTTGAGTATTAAACAATTCATTTGGTAATTCATAACATGTTAGATGTGAAAATAAGCTACAAATAGTTTTGTTTTAAGTAGGCTATCTTTTCACCACAATTTCTCAATAACATAACAGAATCATCTTAAAAGATTGAAATAAGCCGGAACGAACCAACAGCTCAACATAATAATTATTAAACAAAAAAGTTTGACAAACAACATTGCTGTTACTTTCAGAAAAACCGCAAACAGATCCCATGCTACTGGGAGAATCAGCCGGGAGGCTGCCGCAAGATCCACTGTCCGTTCATGCACAAGAACCCGGAGGCACGCACCGACGGCATCGCTCCCAGCCAGGCTGTCTTACCTGTATGTATCTATATTTGTTGAACTCACGACTGTATGGTTTCCCTTCACTGGATTGCAATTTATGCTAAATAAGATTGTATAGAGAGTGTAGAAGAGAGATAGCAAGAGATAGGTAAGAGGAAGTACAGGAAATGCTGTTAGTGCTGTTTGTGAAATGTTGAGCTGTATGCAGAGTGCCTGTTTTTAAATAATATTGTATTTATCTGTAAAAGACTTGGATTTTAGAGAGAGAGAGAGAGAGAGAGAGAGAAAGAGAGAGAGGGAGAGAAAATGAAGAAGAAATAGGTTGACTGCTTAGTGTTTAGGTCTTGATACACTTTATGTCCAATTCATATATCGTCGGTGGCCAGCAAGAAGTCACTAACTGACATTTTTAGCCAAAATGAGTTAATGATGTCAAAGTGTTTTAAAGCCCGTTATCTACCTTATGGATAGACAAAACGAGCTATTTTTTAAGTTTTCTAGATAATACAACAATGTCAGAAGTACATAACTAGCTCTCAAGTAAAAAAATCAGCCTATAAAAGTTAACTAATGGTACTTGAGTAATTTATGACCATCGTTTTACTAACGTTTGATATCAATATTACCAGAACAGCATTTTTCATCAAGGTCACTAAGTTACTTTTTGCATTCATTATTCGTTATCCCTCTTACCCAAGTTTTTATTTTTGGTTATGCTATAATTAACTAACTTACTTTTTATTATCTATCTTAGTAACGTTGAAGATATTTAAATAATTTATTGAACATTCAGGTGCTGGAGTTTTATCTTATATATATATATTTTATATTAACATTTTTCATGTTGGATTGCCATGCTATAAAATCAAAAACTGTGATAGCTGAATAGATGTGTAACATAATGTATAAGGTTGGATTGTACAGCCTGCAATGAAAATCAATGTACACATTTTTAAACTACCTGAGTACAGAATCGTTTCGTAAGTGGCTGTCTCCAGTAGAAAATGAAGGAGAGAGAGAGAGAGAGAGAGAGAGAGAGAGAGAGAGAGAGAAAAAAGAGTTATCCACTTCTAATAACTACATTCTCAGTTTGTTAGCAACAAGTATATTATTAATGTCAGAATGAATGTTCACTACTCTTACCTGAAGTTAAACCGAGTGCATGTGCGACATTTTCTTTTCAATCTCGGTTTCAGTCTTATAGGAGTATAATAATATTATGTACCTAGTACCTACCTTAAATATTATATTTATACCTAAATAATTTGTACGAAATCCGACAAATATGACAATTATTTAATCAACATGATGCCCAATCAGTGTCATCTATGGCTGCGAGGAGTAATCATCCATCGGTGCAGCCATTCATGCATTGAGATGATACTATTGTTTCTGAGCGTTTCACAATAAATGGATTAGATTATAAATTTATGAATTTATTAACTTGATACATTTTAATGGCATATTGTTATTATCCAGCTTCCTTTGTACTTACAATATTCCATGCACAATATACATTAGTTGCTACATTATCATGTTCAACAAATGATGTAATAAAATATCCAGTACACATCATATGTTTTATAGTTTACATGGCGCTCAGGTTTTTCAGAAATGCATTCATTCGTGTTCAGCGGCTTTCGTTGCTGACTGTACATGCTAATCATATTATAATTACTTTTTAGGTATAATCGATTCCAATGTATTAATCTAAATATTAGCAACATTGTGTCATAACTGTTACTATTGATATTTGATACTACACCGGGTTCGATCCTCGGCCAATGATTTATCTTTATGCGCGGGTTTCCGTCGATCCATGCCCCGCAGGGCACGTTAATCCGTCGGTCGCGGTTGTTATTGATTAATAGCAGTCGTTAAGCCACGTCAGAGGCCATTGGGTGGACTGACAAACTGTCACTAATCACAGGCGCTATCTCATTTGACTTACAAATAAAAAAACAATGCAGCAACAGTAGTTTAGATTTTTCTTTGGTCTCTACCCATTCATGGAATGTTTTTGTATGTGTATACCTAATTAGTGAAGGCTATTAATTAGTATAACTTATTCTATAATATGTAGTTGCTGATAGCTGATGTCATATGGAGAATCTTAATCTTGAAACTGTGGGACGTCCAGCTAATACTTATTACTAACAAACTCTATTCGTTTGTTACATTTTAACTACTGAACGACCGAACCGATTTCGACGAATTTTAGTGCAGATATAGATTGGATTTTGTAGAAGGATATACACAACACTTTTTACCTCGATAAAATATATTAACCAAGCGGATGAAGGCTCGGGTAACAGCTAGCATCCAATTGAAGAATTAAGCCGTTGCTTCTCTACAAGGGGTGACCTTAAATCCAGCTAGGTTCCGCCGAGCTCGTGTCCACCCGTGGGCAGTGTTACTAGTAAGGAGTAGTACTTCTCGCAGGCCCCGTCCTGCGTGCCCGGCGAGCCGGTGGTGCCCGGCGAGCCGCAGATGAACGCACTGCCCGCGCAGCCGCCCGTGCCGGCGCCGGTGCCGCTGTTGTGGCAGCAACAGCGTCAAGGTAACTTCTACCTACATGTATAGATATTCTAGAGTTTACCATGACAGCATCGTGGTAATTTATATCTACATGTATAGATATTCTAGAGTTTACCATGACAGCGTCGTGGTAATTTCTATCTACATGTATAGATATTCTAGAGTTTACCCTGACAGCGTCTAGGTAACTTACATGTTCTAGGGTTTTGGTGGAAGATGTGATAAACAGATAGTGGACTAACATATTATATGCTTGTTTTCTATAAAAAAAAACCTGCACAGTCAGCAACAAAAGTCGTTAAACGTTTGTAAGAGAGTCAGGGTAATTGAAGATGTGTTGTTGTTCTAAGTGTTTTATGCTCAAACTTGTGTTTCTGCGGGTGTTACATTGGTGGAATATTAACCGCTAAGTGTTTGTTGAAGATGCGAACCCCAAAAACTTGCCATTTCTTGGTCTCTCCATAACAGTAAAGTATCCACCATTTTACTGCATCAGGACTTTGATAGGACTAGCCTGAATAAATACCTGACTGACTGGGGCTTGATATTATGACGATAATATTGAACTATAATAGTATTTCCACTATTTCCAGCAGCAGTCTTTAACAGCCTGTCTCAAAGTCTAAAACTAGCGTGTTAATTGTCTTCAACACAATCACAATGTCACTTAACAGTCTTAACTAACACAGCTGAGATAATGGTTAAACGCAAGACAATCTCTGTATAGCTTATATAAAGATCAATTTATTAGCTAATTTGCAAATTCTGTATCTCCAGACCACATGCCGCCCGTAGTGCTGGACTCCTCGATGCTGGGGGTGCTGCCGGCCTCCAGCGAGCTGCGCCGCATGCTGACCCCCCACGCGCACCCCCACGAGCCCTCCCCCAACCCCTACGCGCCGCTGCCCGTCGACCCCCTCGTCGTCAACTTCGAGGAAGGTATGCGGCTGTACTGAAATTACATGTATTAAGCCCGGGTCGGACGATTTGAGCGGTCCGACGACCTCGACAGATCCCCACGGGATCTCGAGAGGTCCAGACGAGATTTTGAGAGGTCCAGAAGGGAATTTGAGAGGTCTCAGCGTTGGAGGTTCCCCGGGGAACCTCCCGCTAGAGACTTTGGAAGGTTTGGGGATCGTAGGTACCAGTGAGGTTTTCATCTCGTGGGCATGTCTATTCTGTTGATTGAAAGGAACTGTCTGAAATACCATATCTGCACCGAATAGGGGTTAAGATGAACTCTGAAGAGTCGTTTTAAATTGAGGTAATTTTGTAACATTAGGGATGTCATTCATCTTTGAGGTGTTGAGGTTGAAGTACTGGGGTACTTCCCGGTGTCAGATATGACAGTTTAGGCTGTGTTGGGTTGAATAGATGTGCCTACCGAGGCGTGGCCTAAGTTTGAAGGAAAATGTGCGGCATAAGATGGTTACTATTGATTTTGTTTTGTGCTTGGGTGGTTGAGACAATGAGGTTCGGGCGTGTCTTAGAAGGGTACGGAAAAGTAATATCGAAAATATCTTGGATATAATATCCCTAGAAAGGGTGGCAAGATAAGTAGATGAGAGTGGAATAAACGGCCCTAAAGAACCAGTAAATGTTATTTTGTTTTCCCTAGTCACGTGCCAAATGATGTAGTAATAAGTGAGTAGTTTGGGAGAAGATGGAATACTCACTGTTAAACTGTTTGGTCGAACTATTGAAAACAAATTAAAGGCCTATTATTGCGTTTTATATGGTCTTAGTAAGGACCGATGGTGGGCTGAAATATAGTCGGAAGGATGGGTTAGTGAGTATGGTGAATGACTGTCCAAGGTACGACGAGCGCATTTGGCTTCTTATTAGTTGTGATAAAACTGCGCTCGGAGTACCCCTCCACTAAACACCTATTGCACAGCTCAAAATAATCTTTGAGAGTATGCGGGACTTGGCAAGATTAAGAATTGAAATATCATTAACTGGATTAATGATAGGTTAGATTTGGTTACTCTCCTCCACCCAAAGCACATAAGTTTAAGCGTTTGTAAAGCGAAGGAAGTATGCACACATCATTTCGTTAAACATGTTGTGTATACTTTTGAGGAATGACTTAGGGGTTTGATATGCCGCAGATTATGAATAGATGACTTCTCAGATCGTATGACCGGGGCTTAATAGCCAGTGACGTTGTGACTTTTAAAAATCGTCCTTAATTTCGCTTCTCGTGACATTTGATTTGCGAGTAAATACGTATTTGTGTTCGCCTGACGTGCGGTAGAGCCTCCAGTAGTGAATAGGAGTTTTTATGATGTTTTTGGCGATTTTTAAAATCATTTACTTGGCTCATACAGTGAATTGATGAACTATAAATTGAAGTTTAATAATTAGAATTCGATGTGGTTGGTTTGTGCACATTAATATTATATTATGAAGTGTAAACGTCTTGTCGACTGGATTAGACAGTGCATTGGAAGTATAACATTACTGCGGGGGGTACACGATTAATTAGTGACTGCATCGGCTGGTACTATCAGAACACAAGTGTGTTATCGGAATAGGCTCGATTGAACTGATAGAATCTCGCTATGCTACGACTTGGGTTGTCACCGTTTCGGTTGAGCCTTTTAAATAGCATTGCATTGATGTATTGTATAGTTCAATGCAATACATGACTTGTGTGACATTATAGTTCAAGATCCACTGCTGAGTTTCATCACCGATTTCGGTTAGTTCTATCACGTGACGTCAGCCGGAGCGAACATACGTTGACCCTATAAATAAACGCTATTTTAGGCGTCACTGAAACGTGAGTAAACGTTACCGGCATTCATAGGTCAGTAATTAATTTCGCAATCATGTGACAAATTTATGTAGCCATTTGATATTGACGGGAATTACGATACCGTTGGTAATCATAAAAATAACTGATGGTGTGAGGAAAACATCCAGTGATCTTGTACTATAATATTATAAACATTGTGATGGTACAGTTCCATTTTGATGTCACTCCCAGTATGTTACCTTTAGTAAGTGCAAGGCTTTTAATGTTAACTGGTGAAATATGTCGTGTATTATTCACATTTTGTAGTGAAAACTTGCATTGTAATTTATAAACAGACGTGTGTTAGAACTAAGGACTAATGCATCTTTGAAACTTCGCATTATATCATTCAATTGTGTAACGCTTTTAGAACGTGTTAATAAAGGAACACTGAGAAAAAGTCGCGCGATTTTTAGTCGCGATATACTCGTGTGTCGGTTAGGCAGCTGAACGGATTGTGGCTGTGCAGTAGACAGTGATTAGGATCGATTATGTTATGTTGCCATAGTATGAACTATGATAACCCGAGGTTCGTTCCAAGCGGAAGTGGAATGAATCTTAAAAAAGTCGCGCTTCTTTTTGCCTACCTTTTAACGGAATAAAAATATCGGCACGTTTTTAACGTAACGTAACGTAACGCAAATGAGAATACGATTTTGTTATGATTTTATAAAAAGAATAAGTTGTGCCAATATTTAGTAATTTTCAAACTGTTAGCTTAAAAAAATATATTTGTTTTATTCACATGTTATCGATTAAGAGTGTTTTTTTTTCTTATTTGGGTCGCTAGCGGACTGGGATCCGTTGTATTTTTATTGAGGCTGGTTGCCCATTGATATTAGTTAATTGTTTTATATAAAGAAAAACTGTTTTTAAGTTGTCTCGGTGTTGCGACGCGACCTTGTTTATTGTAAGACCAATATTTATTGTTTTTCTCTCTTCAATAGTAAATTTTATAATGTTCATAATATATTTATAGTGCTGATAGAGTTCATTTTTTATTATTTATTTTATTTCATATGAGATTCATGCTGTGTTGGTACATGAACCAAGTTTGAAGGTTAGTAATGAGTTGAGATATTTATATGCCTGAAGAAGCGGCTGTTCAGTTCTTAATTAATGCTAAAGAAGAACTGTCGATGACTGTTGTAGGAGTGAAGTATTGTAACCAACTTAAATTAACTCAATGGCATAAGATATAGTAATGATATTCACCCGTAGCTCTCTTCATCCGACATTATTATCTGGTTTGTACCATGTCGGTATTTTTATATGTGCAATAAATATACTTAGTAAATATTAACGTTCATATCTTAGCTAATTAGATTCATATAATAATTACATATATCTCGCTTTTCATTCACTATGTAACCATTTAATACATTTTCACTGTGTAATAAAATTTTCATCTCATGTATTTATAAACATAAATGTTTCAAGTAAAAAGTGACTGATTCATTCAATCGATCTTTACTCGAAACGTCTTTCTTAACATTTTTCAAATAGATGTTGGATATAATCTTTATCTATTTTAGAAAGGTACATAATAAATAGGTTTAAACATATAAAATACAAATAAAAATATATATACACATTTATTGTAACTCATATAACTTAGGAGAAAAAAAAAGAAAAAAAAAGAAGCTTTATGCCTTTAAATTGTTTGTATGTTAGTATGTAGGAGGTTTTAGGGGCCGAGGCAGGTTATAATTTATCCATACTGCCGAAGCCCCGCACTTATAATCGCACCGTGTAAATTAGATAGTGCTAATAAAAAAAAATAGATATAAACAAATAGAACTCGTAGTGTCATATTGATAAATGTATCCAAAAAATTCAATATGATACTGGGTTTTCGAAAAAAAAAAGTGCTTAAGGACATACTAAATACTACTCATGTTTAGAAAGTAAATTAAAAAAAAAAACAAAAAAAAGCATATTAATTGCTTAGCGTTTTTGGTAATTATGTATTTGATAAATGCTTCCGATTACCGTTCGTTACATTGATTTTAATTTATAGGTAAATTATTTATCGTCAACCGTAACATCTGAAAAATTAAACCAATTTTTTTGTATATTTTTGCACTGAAAGTTCCTATATTTATTAACAAAAGAAAAATACATTGCAAAACTTTCAACAGGTCAAACGGTAACATGATGAAATAAAAAATAATTTGTCTATGGTCCATGGTACGCCTAGTCATTATTTATGTATAACGTATTTATCAATAATTTAAAATATATGAAGAGTAAAAAAAAATAGGTTTCGATTGGAGGGGATAGAAGGCAAATCAGAGATGTTCGATCTAATTAATGTGCTCACTTTTTTTACTATTGAAAGCTATTTTCAGTTTATGTTGAAACCTATTAAATGTAGGGTTTTCACGCACTTGCCGAGTTATGTAACCCGAAAATTGGAAACCTGGGACGCGTTTAGATTTGCAGTTACCCGCAGTGATTGCAGTGTAAGTGCGATAAAACCTTTAGTTTGATTGTTTAGTGTAAATGTACTGATTTACTAGGGAAAAATGTAGGTTGTATTAGTACAAAATGCGGCCGCTTTATCGCAAGGCGGCAGGTAAAAAAATTGGTTTCGCTCTGTAGCAACATTATTTCATGTTTAACGTTATTTGTAGCCTATTATTTTCTCATAATGAACTATTTATTTACCCTTAGATTTATTGTTGGATGTTATTTCTGTTGGACAGTTCGATTTTCTGTCGTTTATTAATAAAATGTTGTGATACGATGTCGTCCGACGATTTTATAGATGTATGGTGTGGTTAACGCCAGTAGGCGAGCACGAATCTCTATAGAGAAAGTATTCGTAACGTTAACGTAAAAAATTGTTTTCGATTTTATCAGTACCTACTCTTATAAATTTTAAAACACGCAAACATGGAAATTTTAACAGATCGTATCGTTAACGTATCGAGTAACGTATACGCATCTTGGGGCGCTGATCAAATGTCATTGTTTTTTTTTACGTTAACGATACGAATACTTTCTCGATAGAGGTCCGTGCCCGGCGGACGACATAGTTTCATGCGTAAACACGAACGGTGAACTGATAACCGATTTGTCGAATAAAATGATAGAAAACTTTAAGGAGGAATGCACCAAAGTTATGTGGAATTTTCTCTCGCCTATGTTAGATGGTACCAACGCAAGATTGAACTTTGGTAGTCTTTAAATACGGTAGCTTTTGCATTGAATCTAAACCGGTTGTCAGTTTACCCATTCTTTTATAAGGTTTGTAATTGCGTGCGGGATTGGGGTGTAGGATAAAATAGATGGCAGCACTTTTGATACTTATAAATTATAGTATTTCATGATATTAAAATGTTATCACGGGAGACGGCGATGGGGGCTGCGCTGGCGTCGGATTTTGTAGGTTTTCGTAGGCATAGTTCGACAGGCGGCACTGGGAACTGTTAGTATTATGATTTATCTGTCATCCGCGTTGTACTGCCATTCTTGTTTGAAATAAAAAGGGTTGTTGTTATGTTAATCTTAGTCTTATTTTAAAATAAGAGTTTCACTATGTTATTAATAATAGAGCGTGTGGCTAAGAACTTTGGTTTAAGCTAATTAACATTCAAGCTGATATAGGAACTCGTATTCGTACAGAAACTTTGGCTTCGTTCCATCAAATTGTGTTTATTATACCAACGAGTAAATAAAAATGTTTCGTAATTATGATTTTTGTAATTATTTTTGACCGCCCACCCCGAGTAGAGCGCTTTCAGATGTCAGTCGCCAAGAACACACCGCAGTAACCGCGCCCGTCTCGCGACGGACGACTCAAAAGTAATTACGAAAATCATGACGCGAATGTGTTACCGAGATCGACTAAGCGGTTACTTGGTGTGTTCTTGCAGAGTCGGATAACGAAAGCGCGCCGTCATCGACGCCGACTAAAAACGCGTCGGCCGACGAGGCGCAGACTATCGCGCGCAGCAAGTCCCAGGAGCTTCTACTGCTGGAGAGGATCCAGGCGGAAGCAGCCGCCTTCTATAACTACGACTCGCTTCCGCCGCCCGAGCCCGTCAACGATAGGAAGATCAACAGGACTAACCTCTCCACCAAATACGAGAGACTGTCTCTGGACGAGATCTCAGGTAAAAACAAAGACGAGGAGAAACGCACCCCCTTGGATTTCAAAGTGTTATCGCTAGACGAGATAAGAGCTAAAAAGAAAATAGTGTCACACGGCACGCCTCCGATCACACTGAACCTTAGTAACAGGAAAAGAAAATTGTCCACGCAAGAAAGCGTCACGGCGACCGGAGAGAAAATTATCAAAGTTGTCAGGAGTAACTCTATTGTGTACAAACAGTTAGAGCGCAACACACCCACGAGTTCCAGTCAAGCTAAAATAGAACGTAAACGCTGTGTCAGTGAAAATAGCAGGAAACGAACTATATCTGAACACAGTGATGTATTCGAAGTACACGAGGACGAGCTGGTTGACAACTGTTTCGAATTTAAAAGAATCAAAATTGTTGAAACTGCTATACATAACAAACCAAGACTAATTAGAAATAGGAACGTTAGCGAGAATAAAGATAACGCTAAAACTAATGAGGAACACGAAATTTACAAAACAGACAACGAATCTGACAACGAAGTACAAATTGTTAGCGTAGAAATATCGAATAGTGGTGTAGATATAGATTTAGACCACATTTATGATAGTGAAGTGATAGATGTAGATTCTACTAAAATGGGCGAGCCAATAGATATAGTGGATCTGAGCGAAGACATAGAAGACGTCGGTATCGTTGCAGATATAGATTTAACGCAAAATGTGCCAGACGTAGTGGCTAGTTGTCATAGAAACGCGAATAAATTCAATAACACAGACAAAAGACTTACTAATGATAACAATAAAGTTGAAAAGTGACGAATTTTAATTAAATAAATTTGTTTTCGAATAGCTTAGCAGTAATAAGCGACGATGTTGTTAAAGAAGTGACTCCTAAACATGCCGGGTGTTCAGAAAAAACTAATGACTATTCTTAAAAAAAAAATGTTGTAAAATATGTACCTACAGTCGAATTAAGAACCTTCTCATTTTTGGGAGTCTGCTAAAATAATTCGTTTCGATGTCATTTGAGATGAGAATTGTAAGAATTCCGATTGATAAATCATTCCTTTTTTTTATTAAGATATCTGAGATATCCTAAAATGAGTGCATTTTAGGATTCTGGAATGTTTACGTGGATTCGGATAAGGAGTCGGTCGGTACTGTTTCTTTTTATACTGTTGTTTATCGTAAAATTAACGTACAAAAGACACTGTGAGATGTAGAATGTTGGCTTATGGCTACTATAGATAGATTTTAAAATAGGAAATTTTAGGTACTATATTGCAATGTTAGATTAGAACTACATACTGAGTGTAGGAACATTTTTATAGAAATTATTTTTATGCTAAGACTTGCGTTTTATTGCAAAGTTTACCTACATTATTTCCTTTTCTGTTTCTGTAAGCCTAAGGTATGGTCAAGTTAGATGTATTAAAAACAATACATCGTTCTTACTATAACTTACCTGTAGGTATCTACCTAATATACATATCGCAGATAGATGGGACAATGTTAATAATTCTATAATTAATAATTATAAAGTAGGCACAACTCAAATCTCAATCTTATATTAATATAACTTTTTACCTACCCTACTACCTACTGAAGTAACGTAAAATACAATTAAAACTGCGAAAAGTACTTTGATCCAAAAAGTGTATTTATATTAATGCTGTTATTAAAAGATTTTATCGACATCACACAGTTATTCACATTTTTATTTTATGCAATACATACCTATACAGATACACGTTAGTTCCTACAGTAAATTCGAAATAAACTTCGGAAAATGTCTGAATGCTCTCCTAATCGAAGCTAATGTTAAATACAATAATAGGTACACAATGTATGGATAGTTCTCGTAAAATCTTACAAAAGGGCAAACTAAGATGAACTGTAAATCGTACTTTCAGTAGAAATATTTAATATACTTAGGTAGGTACATGTATTTCACATATCTATTTGAATGCTTAAACTTCCAAAAATTTTTTGTAATACTTAAGTAGGTACGGTACATAAATTGACGAACTTACGTTAAAACTATTTACATTTATATACTAAAAGCCCTGTTTTTTTACAAGCTATAACATCTGTTTACAATGGAAGATAAAATCGGGCAACATGGATTTTTAATAAAATTATTAAGCTTTATTCACACGAAGCGAGTATTCGATCGAGTTAGCGCACTAGTTCAAGACTGACTCGGTGTGTTTCGACAACGCTTTTGTTTCTAAGCTTTACCAGTTATTGCATAAACGGATGCGAACGAAATCTTATTTGAAACTTATCGCCATTACAATATCAACCGCCTTGTTCATAAATAATAATGTTTGGCGATTTATACTGCGCACTAAAACCATTATACTGCGCAGTACCTACTAACCGACATTAATATTTTATTGTAAATTTTCACATGGTTTTTCTTGTATGACATAAAACTATTACAACAGTTAATTTACAATGCCTTAAATTATGTATTATAATTATTTAGTAAATAGTTACTCACCTATCTAATGTTTAAATTAAATATTTAACATATAAAGCATGGAGTCGAGAGTTAATTCTAAGATACAACATTAGATGCGCATCGGTCTTACACTGTAGTGATGAAGATTAAATAGAGCGAGCGACAGAGACGAAATATAAAAAAACCAGTCTATTCAGCTTAGAAGCATTGGTCTGGGTTTTTGTAAATTTATTACAGCGCCATCTATACTTACACGAAAAACTGGGTATTATAATCGAGTTTGTATGTATATGGCTTAAAACTGTGATTATATAAAGTGTGTTCGGTATTCTTTTAGTTAAGAGTGTTCTTTTAGTTAAAGCAACGACAGTGATACCATTCGAAATTGTTCATGGATAAATCGACAAATAAATGAAAAACGCGTTGTATCCAAAGAAACAAAATTTATAGAACAATTAATTACCTATGATAACATAAATTATTATACTGATGCAAAAAAGGCAGCCATCGCTCGGTCCATTTTAAACGAAAGCTAAAATATTTGAGCCTATATTTGTGCTCTGTTCGGTTTGTGGCAACTAACGGATATGTTAATTCTTTATACTTACTACAAGTAGGTATTTTAATATTTCAGTTTTGTTCATTTTTAAATCTAACAGCTAGAAGTCGTCGCACGCAGAAACAACCAATTTATTGATAATACCATGTAAGTAGCAAACATACGGCTTATTCCAGAAACCCCCTGGCAGTATCCCCCCCCCCCCCCCCCCCTGCTCAGGGGATTTCATGCATGGTTCAGAAACGAAATCATACTGAAACATTACATAAGTTCTAAAATAATAAAGCGGACTATTATTCCAATTGACGTGTCAACGAACCATTAATAAACGCTTAATCAATAACTAAAATCACATCAAGAACTGAATCCATACGCACATCACACCAGAGTTTGAACCGAAGAACACAATACAGAAGGTGGAAAGGTTCAACCATAGAAGCCGAAACGTGCTTTCACCACAATGACGATGTATCAAGGGTCTTGCACTAAATCCAAAATGTCTGTCACTCCCTGATACACTGGATGCACCTCACCAGGGATACCTCCTGAGGAGTCGCAGAGTCTTCTGATCCTCGTTTGGTAGAGTGCTGTCGAGTCTTCAACCGCCTTCAAACATCACGGGTGTTGTTGTGTGCTAGTTCCACCAGGGTCACTGCAGCCGCGACCAGTATTGCTGCGAGTCTTGCCCGGGGACCGACAGGGGTACAGATACGCCGGCGCCGAGCAAGCCGCCCAGTTCTGGAAGTGGATATGAGAAATGGTCATAGATATATATACCTACTTATGTGATGGTCATTACATAACTAACAGAGCCTTTCTTACTGCACCGCAATTTTTTTAGGCTGTGTTTTCCTATAAACGTTAGATACCTATCTAGGTAAATAATAATGGTCCTAACTTCCATCATCATCATCATCATCATCTGCTGAATCTGGGTGAATCTGAATCTGCTGCTGGGTCTTCCCTCACATTCGTGAGGAGGACCACCTCTTTAACAACTTCCGTCTTCACTTTCTAACACCTATAGATGCCAACGCAAAGGTTTGTTGGCTATCGGAATGTCACCATCGGATAAGGTAATCCAGGAACGCTCTCGCAGAGGTCAGAGTTAGAGGTTTCCACAGACCCTGATGTCAAGAGCCCTGGTTTGGGAGACGGTCCTCACCTGGCGGCGGCGAGGCGGCCTCGTGCTGGTAGGCGTGGTGGTTGACGTACGGATGCGGCGGCTGGCGGTAGCCCAGCTCGTAGCGCGGGTAGCCCAGGAACCCTCCCTTGCAGAGGTCGGATTCAGAGCTCTCGCAAATGCCGGCCTCGGGGACCATGCCGCCGCCGTACCCCATGGGTGTTAGGGGGCTGGAAGGGAAAGACAATATTTGTATAAGTAGCCTTATAGGCTGGCAACTACATACTTAGTATGATCATGATCCACTTTTGGTTCTGAAAGTTTCAGTAGGGCGAGCAGGAGCCTCTATCGAGAGAGTATTCGATACGTTTACTGTCAGATTTGTTTTAGATTTGATCAACGCCTTGCAATATCGACAAGATGCGTACGCGAACGGTTACCTTGATCGATGTGTTACGATACGAACCGGTAAAATTGTCGTGCTTATCCTATTGTAGGAGTATACTGATCAAATCTAAAACAAATTTGTCAGTTAATGTATGGAGTCGATTCTCAATAAAGGTTCCTGCTTCTCTACAGCTAACCGCATAGTGCGTAGGACGGAGAGCAAACCTGTGTGACGGCTGTACGGCTCTGTCACAGCAAGTTAGGATCGCAATTCCAATAGCTTCTAGACGTAGCGAGGGGATCATAAGAGGAAGCTGGCATTGTCTAACAATAGCATATTGTGGTAGGTACCAGCGTTTACTTGTAAGTGTCAACGTTGAGCGGCGGGCTGGTGGGAGGATTTGTGGCAGTGCAACTGAGATCATTTGGCGCGTGAGCAAAATCGGAACTAATGCCGTCATTTCGTAACACTGACATGCCTTGGATACATATCAGTGACTACAAGGTCCTCCGTGCAACGTGACGCAGTATTACCTGTAAGTGTCCACGTTGAGCGGCGGCTGGTAGGGCTGGTGCGGCGGCGGCGCGTGCGGCGGCGGCGCGGCGTGCGGCGGCGCCGGCGCGTAGCCGCACTCGGGGCTGCGGCGCTGGCTGCGGATCTTCTCCTCGCGCCGCCACTTCGCGCGACGATTCGAGAACCACACCTTAACGTCGGGTCGGGTTAACAACGCGCCAGCCTAGCGCTTCTACATACAACACTATATACGAATATTGTGAAATATGTTTTACATGTAGGTACATATTTTTTTTGTTGTCTTAAGAAAACATGTAGGCAGGCCAATTAAACAATGAATAATAATTATGAGAACGATAAATAAGCCAGTAATTGTTTAACGGGGACGCTGAATCTACATAAATTGTCCGAAGTCCGAACAGTGGCTATACCTACAGGTAGGTAGGTACCGACCTACTTACTGACTCGTGATCAAACGAATAAGAACCTAATGGTACCTACATATCTATAAGTATACGGTTTATTCAATTATAGTTCCTAATCTCTCGGTAAATAAGATAATCCAGCTTCTAGAACGCCGAAACGTGTTGTATATCTATTACAATCTAAGATTTTTTAGCTGATTGTAATGGGAAACGTTTTCAATTTGACATTTGGCTCAAACTAAACGTAACTAACTAAAAACCCACTAAAACGTACTAATAATAAAAACGTTTATTATTACGGTTCACACGCGTTCAGCGCGCAGGGCCGACAGTCTGTACCTACCTACAGTCATCGCTACATAATTACGATCGCGAAATCCGAAGCAACTAATGCCACCCTTGCACTAACGATAGGGAAATTTGGTAGACAAGATTCAATCAATATCATCTTTATTTTTCTTTGAAAATGTACAGATTCTTTGGCAACCTTTTGTTAACTGTGTCCTACGATCTAGTTTCATCCACAACTTAGCTTTCATAGTGTTTCATCTTCGGTACGTTAGGACTTAGCTACCGATATCGGTAGCTAACTAATGTACCTACAGACTGTCGCCCCGGGGGGACAGAGGGAAACTCACCTGTATTCTAGCTTCAGGTAGACCAATCTTGGCTGCCAATCTCTCTCGGGCGAACACGTCTGGGTAATGGGTCCTCTCGAATTCTGCAAATGAGACGGAAAGGGTTACGATTTGCCTTACTTTATTTTGTCAGTTTTCAGTCATAAGGTAGTTAGAGATAGTTAAAAGATGGCCGATGCCTAACAGCCGAAATTAATATTGTATCTTCTATCCAAGATTGAAATCGATCTTGGATTGCTGCCTATCGTTCGATCGATTTCCAATCTGCGTGCCTTTATAAACCAATACACGGATCGGTTATTGGCACGTTTGGCCCTAAAAATTGATTGTTAAATCAATTCCAGATAGCAAAATTTGGATTGGATTGATTATTAATTTCGGCCGTATCTAACTACAAAGTTGTATAAACAAACACACGGTGTCTTAAGAAGAGATGGCACGCAGGACGAACTCGACGCCATTTTTAGAGTTCCGTACCCAAAGGGTAAAACGGTCCGTCTGTCATCGTGATAGTTGCTAGTTGTACTTAATATTTAAGGGGGCTCCCATACAAGAAACCTGATTTTTTTGTTCGTTTTTATCATGGTACGGAACTCGTGCTGGAGTCCGACTCGCACTTGGCTGGTTTTTTGTATTTACTTCATAGCTATCAACAAAGGCAGAAGCTCGAAAACACAAAAGGTAGTCAACAGGCTCGGCATAGACTAATCAAAATGGATCCGTGTAAGTATCTGAGATCTGGCTTTATATACCTACGTGTTAGTCGACTCTGCACTAGTCCCGCTTGACTTATGTACTGTACAGTAGGCATTGTATTCTAACCCTTACGTGGTAGATACGAGGACCGGCATCAGATGTTCCGCAATTTTATACCTGTAACTTTAAAAGCTCACCTCTCTCCAAGCTGTCGATCTGTTCGTTGGTGAAGCTGGTGCGGTTCCGCTGCAGCTTCCTCTTCAGCCGGAGCCTGGCGGCGTCGTCGTCGGCGCCGCTCGAGCCAGCGTTGGAGTTGTCTCCGGACCCTGTCTCGTCGGAGTGCAGGCCTTCTAGACCTTCGAGAGGCTCCTCGCCTGTTGGTTGAAGTCATTTTTAGGGCTCAGCCTCTTCGACTAGGATGAATGATTTTAAATATGATATACCTTTGCTTGCTTATTATTATACCTACGTATGGAAAATTCTTTACAAAAAAGTACAACTATTAAGTAGGCACCTACCTACTATTTTTTTTGGTAGAGTTTAATTGAAAGTAATATGCTACAAATGCTTTTAACTCTACTAAAAGCTTCGTTGCCACTATTGCCGGTTGGAATGGGCATGATGGAACTTACTGACCTTGGAACATTGATTTTATTGATAAATTAAAATTTGTGTTATTTTGTTCAATAAATAATAATTGTATTGTGTTGTAAGATCATAGTTAGTTATCCCACAAGGAAGCTTTTTTACGATTTATATATAACTAAGAACTCATATTAAAATTAGCCTCTAGTCAATCTCTATATATCCGAGTAAGTAGGTACTATATTATATACTATACCTACCTACTGAAATTTGCATGCTAAGGATTTACAAATTGAAAATCTGATATCTCTTCCCCTAGCGAAGGCGAACTTCCAAAATATCATTGTACCAATAACTCACCAAGTTTTAATCTGGACTTAATAATTGAATCCCTTCTCTAAGTCAGCGTTACGAAACGTGGGATAACGCGAGTTTTGGCGCACAGTCCGCAATGAAAGATTAAAATCGCGCCAACTCGAATAAATTTTGACTGTAACTTGAATAAATTTTGGTGGCAACTCGAATAAATTTCTGTGGCAATTCGGATTGTGGTGGAATACGGATAATGACGGTTATCGAGGCTTGTTTGGAGTTAATTGTAAGGCTTAGGTAGCTCTCGCAATGCTAGGGATCTGTATCTATCTTACATATTATTTAGGTAAAGTACCATTTCGAATTAATGTTTTGCTAGATTTATAGGCATATAGTTTAAACAAAGATCCGAGATATCAAGTATCATATAATATTATACATGCTTCTAGAACGGGGAAACATTATATAGGATATTTTGCTCCCCGCTGGAATAGGTAGGTATATATATTTGATTTTATGGAAGTTACTAGTACCTACCTACCTACTTAAAAATAAATCCACTGTTACTCAACTACCACTTTAGTAAAGTGTAATTGGTAATTTATTTCGCAACACCTAAGTAGGGTTTCAGCCACTCCTGATTACATTTTATTTGTTTCAGTACGAGATAGATTCCTTGTAATTCCACTACCTAACCACATTGTAGTAACTACCTACTACAGATATTTTCGCAATATCTCTGGTTGGTTGGTTCAGCCACTGGTTCACTAAGTTTTGTGTCAGTCATTTCGTTGAGAAGACCAGTTAGCGAAACTTACAAATAAATTAAAAGGCAACCTTAACTTCCAAGCTAGAAGTTGATTTAATAATTCTGCCGAGGAGACAGTTGGCGAGGAAGCTGGGGGGATGTTCAGCGCCGGCTATCCACTAATCCCCGCGGTCCACGATACTTCTTTGTACCAGCTCCCATCGTACTACGACCCGCCGGGGTTGACACTTGATGCTACTAATTTGTTTAGCAGGTCTATCTGTACTACCTACTATTTTTTTTGCTATGATTTTGAAATGAAATACTGTAATACTTAATTCAAATTCTAAGGCAATTATATAGCACTTTTTGAAAAGAGCAGAATAAGAATATAAAATATGATAAGTGAAATGAATAGTAGAGTATGGATTGAGTATGGATTGACCGCTGATTCTTCTCTGAATCTCGTATAACAAAAGGAAACTACATTAACTCTACCAGTGCTTCCGAAATGCCAGTTAAGAAGACAGAACCTAGAAACTCTACTGCCTTGTATATTATTCAGAACCCAAAAAACAATGCAATGTTCTTCCAATGTTTGTTGAATCGGCCGCGCGCCGTAAAATCACAAGCCAAGAACTAAATCTTAAGACACCCGATTAATAAACCAGCACTACCTGATAAAACAACTTTGCAGACGCCATAACTCACAAACAATTGGAAACAACTTTCCATCCAACCAAACTCGGAGACATTGCCACCGACTACTATGCTACCGTAAATTACATTCAAGTGTCAAAATATCGCAGTCGGCGTCTGAACGGGACTGAGGGGGGAGAGTGGGGAGTGTTAGGGGTATAGAGGGGGGTACCGTAACGGACGCGTTCATGCAGAAACTGACGATAACGGCCCGGCCTACCACGTAACCCGGCTACGTTCTACGTTACGGAGATAGCGATATTGGCGACTTAAAAATGTACGACCAATAAGTGGCGGCTCGTAATAGGATATTCGTTACCTGACCGAATGATTATATTGGTGGTTTATAGAGATGTTGTGAACTTGTGATGCATTGGAAGAAAGGTATGCATTCTGAACTGTTTCCATCGTGGGTTCGTGTATCTCCTTTGAAATCTAGGCGTAGTTTGTTTTAAATAGGTAATAATTAAATTGAATGGCTTCCAAGAATGGGTTACTTATTTTCATGGTCACAATGCAAAACAAAATACTCATAGCAAACCGTAGCATTTTCGTAGATGCCTCTACGCTACGTGCTACGAAAGCTTAGTGTCGATAACAATCACCTTTTGTTTTTATTAAAACCAAAATGTTCTACAAGAAGAGTTATTGAAATGGTATGTTTTAGATATCTACTCGAGAGTTAGTATACATTTTTTTAACACAAGAAGATTAGACAGTGGCATCCTCAAAAAAACAAAGTATAGGTACTTTTTATGTATAGTACTGATAGTACAAATAAGATTGTATATTTAAGTCTAAAAATACAAACTGACCTATTTTTAAATAAAAACGTTGTATTGTCCTTATCAAAATATTATTTTCAAATAATCTACATATACCTACAGCTCTAGCAGATTTTATAAAGTGCTATCCAAAATTCTATGAAAGTTATTTTATAAAGTGAGTTCTTGTAGTAAAGAAAACGAAGCGTAACCGTTCTCTGTAAAGGCAAGTTTTATAGGGCACAGATAAGGGCAATAAAGAGGTTAGTTTATGCGAAAACTGCTATAAAATATTAAAACACTGCTTGTGTCGTAGATTAATCTTCATCCGCATCGATGATTTAACTACTGTAAGGTTGTTTATGAGTTATAGATGCAGCTAGTTTGCCTCGAAAAGAGAGTTACTAACTGCAATGACGTAATGTGGCTGTCTAAGGGGTTCCCTTTGTCTTTGGAACTTAAATACTCCAAAACGCCTGCACGGATTCTAATGAAATTTGGTAGGTCGATGGATTAATATATAAAGGTGCTTTTTGCCCTGAAAATCGCGGGTGAAACCGCCGGGTGCAGCTATTGATATCATATTTATTTGTCTTTTTAAACGAGGAAAAAAAAACGAAGGAGGTTTTCAAGTAGACTTGTGTTCTTATTTTTTTACTAGGTGGGGATTACATGATAGCAGTTAATAACTATATCATATTAATTTGACGTGTTTTTCAAATAAAAAATGATTATTGCACACACGGCACATAGTAAAATGTAGCGCAAACTAGATGACACCATCCAATACACCCTGGTTAGCAGATAGCAATCCACAACGAAAATGACACCGCAAAATGTAATTACAAAATATCGCGTGTCCGCCAATGTATGCTGCTTTCCAATCTTTCACATTACCCCACCGAAATAGAGCCGAGTTTGGCGCGCCATGTGTTTTGTAAATGGCAAATAAAATGTTGTTTATCAGCGCAGCTGTCGGCGGGCGCATTAATGTTCATGAAGGTGTAGATCCATATCAGATAATAGACGCGTCTGTGACTGTTTGGTATCGCCACCGTAGTAGTAAACAGTATGGGAGCTTGATACAAGCCCTTCGCTCCGAGGAGCTCGCACATCGTGCACATTACAATGGACACTTCTACCATGAGGAAGAATTTTGCATCCGTATTCATGGTGCATTGCATTTTAGGCTGTATCGCGTTTAAATGTATGTTTTAGGAATTTAAAGGCGTTTAAATGTATGAAGATTATGGCTGTATGATGTTTGTTATCTACATTAACATTTCCTAAAGCGTTGATTACTGTAGCCCAGATAACTTTTGTGGATTATTCTTCAATCGTAAGATCAAGGGCCGAATTTTTGCCTCCACGTTTTGTCACCAGTGCACACCAGTGTCTTAGACTTGGTGGTGACTGCTCTTACTGCCCATACAGAGTGCTGTCACTCAATGTCTACTGGGACGCGCTCAGTGGAAATGTCGCGATGAATGAGACGACGCGGGGTTTTTTTGGGAACTACACTGATTTCAACAAGCCGTGACATGGTGTCACACGATACTGGTAGGTAGGTAAACAAACAATCAATATATAGGTCCTACTTACGTATAACTACTTTATTTTTATATTATAATTCTTGTCTATTTTGAATGTTTTAACAGAGTGGATTACTTTTTAGAGAGGAACGATAATGCGGTAAGTCAATTAATTGAGGTATAAGGTATTAAGTATAAGCATTAGATGATACTTGGTACCTACCCATACTTATCTAAATACCTACCAGAATTTTAGTTCACATTGTTTTTGATTGGCATGCTGTTGGCTGTTTTAACATGCGAGTGTAACCTTCTTATCTTAGCCACGATAGGTAAATAGGTGTTATTTAATTTTCTGATAAGCTGACAAGAAAATTACTTACCTACTTACATTTATTTATTTATGTGACTTTCACATTGGTTAGGAACCAATTACATTAATACATGAGTACGCTATTGGCCAACGGATTCTACTACGACTAGGTTACTAACTTAGTTTTCTCTTGACATTGAGATGTAATATCTTGATGATATTTGAATCTATAATACTTATTCTTAAATAGGTACCTACCTACCTATGTACCTATCCTTAAGTAGGCAGTAGGCACCTACCTATATTAAGCAATGTAGTTAGGCACTTAACAATGTACATATTATTAAGTAGGTAGGTATATATTGTCTTTTGTTTCTTAGAGTACCTAAGTAGATTTGCAAATCAATAGGAGCAACAATAATGTAAAGGAGCATGTCGATTGTAAGTCTATAGATATGTATGTATCAAAATCAATTTTGTTCCCAAATCTACCACCGACATCGACACTCCCCATTTCGCGCCAAGAAAACCAAGATGGCGGTGTGTAACCATAAACAAAACTGGCCTTATCGCGAAAACGTCACTGTGACATGTATTTCATTCGCCGCGATTCCCTCTTGCCTTCCCTCCGGCCATAGAATATGCAAGAGTAGAACCCGGGCGTTTTGTTCAGACGTCCGCTTTATCTAGATAATGGCGTAGGTATTTTTAGAGGTTTTATAATTAGTGTGTGTACAGGTTACGGGAATCAGTGGACCTGCTTACCCATTGAAATTAAAACTCAGATTGTATTCTTCTAATAAAATTATTGTAAGGTATACATATTGTAGTTATGTTCTTTTTACCAACATCAATGATTTTATAGAAATAGCAAAAAAAAAGAGATACAATAAAATAAATCATAAAATTACCCTACCCTAGTCCAGTAAGGTATGACTCTAGCGTAGCGTTTGTATTCTCTTTGGGTATGACGTGTGCAAGTGAGAAGAAAATCTCAAATCAAGTTTGACCGTTGATAAAGTTCAATAAAGCGATACTTTTATTCATATTATCGGATGGAATATTGAAGTTAAGAGCCATTCAAGATCGCCCTCTTCAATTTATCACCACTTATCATTTAAAGCGCGCGCCAACGATATGAATGAGTAAAATACTAAAAGATAAATTGTGAGTAGAGTCACGCGTCGGCCATTTTGTAGCAAAAGGCGGGAAAAGGCCTCAGTACGCTCCAGTGCACACAGGTGTGTAACCGATACCGAAGCGCGTCTGATGCATACTGAATTATTTAAATCTCGAAAGAGAATCTCGTTTTGTTTTTTAATTATCATTTCATTTTGTGCCATATTTTATTTGTGTCTTTACATTTTTTTATGATAATCTTATAGATAGATGGCTGGGTTGGCCAAGGTTTTGCACGCAAGCAAAAGGTTTTGCCCTAAAAAGATATTCTACCTATTGTTCGTTGTGTTAATTAACTTGAAATTAAAATTATTTAGAACCCCCAATTATAAGTTATCCGTTAGGATGTTGGAGAAAACGGAAGATATCAGTAAAAAGTCGAATACAGATAAAAATCTACCTTCATCTTAGATCTGCCTAAAACTAGGTTGACAGACGTTTCTAAAATGAAGCTAAAACAAACAAATTATCGTCACTAATAGGTGGTCTTATCGTTCCATGACGCCGTCTCAGCAAAGCCAGAGATGATCATTAAAAAAAATACTTACATAAGTACAGCAATAGGGCTAGCACCGACAGTAGCCAATACCTATAGACATTTATAGAGTTTGGTAAATCTGCTTCTTTCAATAAAGGCGTACCTACTGATCTATGTATTGCCACGGAAATGATCCAACTCAGTCGATTACAGTCGTTTTGCTCCTCCAATACATCCGCAGTGCCGCATAACATATTCCAATAATTATATGTTGTGTTTATGCGGCGTGGGAGGGGCATTGGGGCGGCACTAACGCGCGCGCGGGGCCCGCCCCCGACCATCGACAATTTTGTTTTTCTTTTCCTTTTTTTGAATATAGAACGGGGGATTTGTCTTTTTGAATTTCGAACTTGAGGTGTGTTTTGGGTTGAGTGGATGGAAGTTGAAAGATTTATAATAAGCAATCTAAGCTCAACGTATCCCGTGATACAGCTAATATTAGCAAAATAAATTAATGATTACAGTGTATTTTTTTAATTTCGTAACAAGTATTATAATACCTGCTTGAGAATAGACCTACTGAGAACTAGCACGGGCTATACGGTATTCCAGTCAAAATTACTGGGCACTTTACACAAATACCTATCTACGTTCAGTGGCGTAGCAAATTGTTAATCTGCAGTCGGCTAAACTATAGCGTAATCAACTAGGCAAGTAAGGCCTAGTGGCAGTTCTTTTTCCACCTGGTCACTATTTTTATAAGTAGGTATAACAGTGAATTCCGGCAATCAAATGCGAAAAGATCCGAATCCAAAGATAAAATGGCTACTTATAGTATTTCAAACATCCGAATTCGGATAATAAATACGCACCGTCAACGCTTGCATTCATGATTCACGCCAGATTGAAGTCTGATTTAACGTAAATAAATGAATAAATAAATAAAGTAAGTATCTTTATAAGGTCTGCCTAATATTATGTACATAAGATTTTTATGTGACAGTTCATCTCACGGCTCGTATGTAAATAAAACCTTTGATCTCCTAGCCAGCCTCACATACGAGTGAAACCCCTTGTTTAACGCAACCCTTCCACAGACAAACCTACGTATAGCTAAATACCTACAAAACCTTCAGACAGCCACATGCGAATTAACAGCTATAATTACACATAAACACAGGAGGGTGGAAACCGCCCTTTAGCGAACATTTTCATGTTTTATAATCCTGTTTCATGCGTTATTGGCCAGCAACCCTTTGTGCGGTGCGCTCGCTTGGACACGGTGCGATGTTCGCCATCGGAGCAATGTTTAAAAAAAAAAAAATTTAATGCTAAATTTACGGTTATATTGAGGCTCAAGTAGTTACGGCCATTTTACCTCGGCTGACAGATTTTATTTGCAGAATTGAAAATAATAAATCTTTAGAAAGTTTTTTTGTTTATGCCATTGAAAAGACATCAACGCGTTCTAATTATTATTTTTTCAATTAGTAAGAGCTTTAAGACAATTAGCTTAACCTTTTTTACAATTAGCAAGACAAGAGTTTTACTATCCGGTAAGCATTGAATAACTAAGACGTAAGGGTCAAGTCAACACAAAGTTATGTGTTTAAAAAAATAAAATATTTTTCTAATAAGTCTTTCAGCTACTGAACCGTATTATCGCCGCCAAGTCACCTATTTTGGAAGTTTTGACAACCAACCACTACGGCCCAAAGAACATTATTAGGTAACAGTCGATGTAAGCAAACCCGCGAGCAAAACCAGTACTGTATCTTCTCATAGGTAACCGAACGTAGTCAATAAACTGCAAAGCGATTACTTACAAAGGTCCGTCGCACCCTAACCAGTCGCACGGACGGCACAAAGGGTTGCCAGTAATGAACGCAGATTTAATTGCTATTTTGGCGTGGTGTGTATTCCCAGGGCTGCCTTCATCCTTCCGGGACGGTTGTCATACGAGGTAGGTATTTCAGGCGGTAAATGCGGGGATTTACCAACCATGCCTCGGTGGTCAGTTATTTTAACTACCGATCTCTGATTAACACACAAATACTATAAGATCTTGCATGCATTGTATATAGTTATTTTATGTTACCTATGATACTTAAAGCATATAATCACACGTGTTGATGCAAATAAATGTATCTTTATCATTTATTGTTTTGTTTAAGTTAATGCTGAGATAGAGAAGTTATTGAAGCTCAGCATATTACGCTTGATATCCAAACATATTTTACATAATTTACTATTTTTGGATAAGGTTTAGTGAAGTCCAAAGCTGTCACGCCTTTGGTTTAAAAAAATAATGCATCAGATTCGAAAACTTAGGAAATAATCTTTGGCGGCACGTTAGCGTAGTGGCTGAGCAATTGGACTGCCGCGCTTGGTGTCACGGGTTCGATTCCCGCCTAGAAGAAATGTTGTGAAAGTGAAGTGAAGAAATGAAGTGAAGAAAGTGATGTGTATGTGAAATTATATGTCTGTAAGCGGTGCACACGATACAGGAGCAATCCTAGTGTAGGGCTACGTTTAAAAAAAATAAGTACTTAATAAAATAAATAAGATACGATAGGTGCTAATATAAGGTCTTTGAAGTTTTGAACTGGGTGTCGTTAAATGGCGAAGCACATACATAGATAGAGATATCGTTCATAATAAAGCACAAGTGTGTTCTGTATTCCTGTTAAAACTATTGTGTAGCTGAATTAATAAAAGTTATTTGAAATGCAAAACGTGCTGACTAGAATTATTTCACACAGTTTGACTGAATAGATGCACTAAACAAATAATATAGGTCTAGCTGAAATAGTCTGGAGCAAATTGAATTGACAATTGGGCTAAAACCTGGCAATAAAACCTATAAGTATCCTATAAGGATAAAGCCGAATATAGACATAGGAGCTCGAGACAGAATTTCACGAAAACATTCCTTCAAAATCTAGGAAACCTCGTTTCCAACCTAATATTTCATATACCCATATCTAACCCGTAAATTACCTATCAAAACCGTCCACCAACCACCCACATACATACACAAACACATATACACCGCCCGTGGTATGTCGGCATGTTCAAAGCGCGTCGGGCGCGGCAGAAACCCTTTGATCTGTCGTACGGTTAGATATAGTCTGTGCCTAAAGCCCTTCTATTTCGGCCCGTCTTAGGGTTAAATATGTTTTAAACTGTGGTATAACTGTTGAAGGGTGGTTCAGAGGGGATGTTTAGGTATTTGGGAATTAACGGTTCGGAAATAGAGATATGCTTTAAAGAGGCTCTTTGGGACGAGTTTACAGAGGTAAGTATGAAGCGCGTCGTGAGCCCGCTATCGAGTGGTTGATCAAATAGAGAATATTTAACAAGAGTTCAAAAACGCGGTTTACCTTTTGAGAAATAACGCATGTGAAATACTTCTTTCTATTCAGGTCATTGGACAACTTGTTCGTTCTTCAAGTCTGTTTTGGGCAAATCGCCACAGGCTGTGTCCCCACCGTAGTCTCGTGCTCAAAACAAAACAATTGAACAAATCCGATGGCTGTTGTTGAGAAGACAACGAAGAGTGAATTACGAATTCTCTCGAATGGCAAGACAAAAATAGTCCCTGGAAAGGGGCTATTCTTTCAAAATACATTCAAAAAGTCTGTAGAAATAATTCCCCTTAAGTTCAGAGACAAATGCCCCACAGGCCTGGATGTGACACCATTCCCCGAGGCGACAAACGTCTGTGACATAACTCACATGTCCAATAAATAAATATTCAACAGTCACGCCATACATCTCACTAATTTACTACTACTGAACCCCATAATAACCATCTATCGTCGGACCCTAAGAGTAAAATATCCTACGACATTTTTCTTCGCCTTATCTCTGGAGTCCAGACGGGATTTTGTCTCTGTCTGGCTGCTAGCTAAATTATTGCAGTTGTCTCGTTCGCACGGTGTTTTATCGCAGGCCTTTCCCCCTCTCCTTTATTCAGTGCGTTTTATTTAGTTTTCACCCCCTTAATGGATTTCTGCGGTTCTTTGACCTTGTCTCTCAAGGAGTCTCTTTACTAAAATGTATGGTTTGACCTGAAATCTGTCTCCGCTTAGTTGTGGGTCAGTATGGGACATAAATAAGGAGTTAGGAGGCAAATGTGGGAAGTTGTTTCACTTTCGTATAGTTTTCGTGGGATCGAAGGAAAAGTCTCAGTGATGTATGTGGACTGGAGACCGTGAACTTCAAACGTTTACGTCTTCTTTGACTCGGTTATGGGAAGGGTAGGTATTGGAAATGGTGGAAACTTCTTTTTATGGTATTAGGTGTACCCAAAAAATACCACAAGCGGTTCATACTTTTTGTTATGACAAAATATATGGAATCATCGTATATTTTAGATAATAACGATACTGTAATAAAATATGGCCGCGATGCAGACCCGAACTTGGCAGCGTAGAAACCAAGTAAGTACCTACCTACCAGCATTAAAATTTAAATAGTTAACTTCAACAATACATTCATAGAAATAACTTACATCTGTCGAAAGCATTAAAAGTACATATTAAGGTCCATAAATAGACCTCTACTTTATGCACCCTGAGGTCATTATGACACGTCGATACGTCATAAATAAAACTACCCTACGCACTGGGGGAAGTGAAAATAAAATTAGTTACACTGCTTCATCATGAGTAGTGTGTAGGGCCCTTAAACTGTTAACTGACGCGACCCTAGTGTAACAACTTGTTTTTATTTGATTTGTGATGATATAGTTAAGTTAGTTATGTTTTTATTTGTGTAGATTTCAATATTTAAACTGAGGGTTTTAAAATTACGGGGTAGTTACTTCGTTGTTAGATCTGATTAACAGCTGATTTTACGTGTAGAATTGTAAAAATAAGTCAAATTTCCCAAAACATACCATACAATAAAACCCGATTAATAATTCGATTAATGAATTAATCAATGTGTCGAATGTTGCCAGGTGTATATAACTTAACATGCGAATTCGATAACCTACGTGAATCCACCATTCAAACTAGAATCCAGTTAAATTATTTTACACCAATCTGCCTAATTCACCTTAATACCCACCAAAATCTAATCAGCGACCAAACAGTGGGGTAAAGGCAACAGTATTGAGTCACAAAGCGATTGTTTGTACAATGTACATGTCAGACTCTGGATGCCCTCAGGGCGTACTTTGTAACGTTCAATTACTGGCACTGTTACCTTTGTGGAGCTAATAACTGAGCGTTTAGGGGCAGAATGTTACTTTGCCATCGTCTCATTATATACAGAATTAAAAAAAAATGCAGTATTTGCAATGCTGCCAGTATGTTTGGCTATCAACCGGTAGTATACGTACCTATTTTAGAATAGTGTACTGTGCCGAAATATCGAAGACGAAGAATTAGATATACTTAATATAATATTATACCTACTATGGCTTAGATACCTACGCCAGTAGAAAAAATACAAGTGATCAAGTTTAGTGGTCTAGCTGAATGAGTGATAAATCTTTTTTTCTGTCATAGTGTGACTTGAAAGATATGTATTACGCTTTTCTTTTGCGAGATAGGTATTTGGAGTATACTTACTTTGCGCGTGTCTATCAGGGAAACACGAAGCATAATGTATCAGAAAAAGTAACACGAGCGTACTAGTGCTAAAATAAAGTATACACATTTTTCCTCGTTTAGACAACGCTGCTATATACCCTAGGGAGATTTATAAAAGTTTTAGGGTAGAGCATGATATAGGTAGGTACTACCTATACCTATTTACTATAGGCAGAAAACACTGGCCGTATGGAAACCCAGCCAAAGCCACGGATTAATAAAAACAAAAGCGGCGGGAAAATGGGCAGAAATCCGCAACAGCCGGTCGCAGGCATCGCTACAAAACTTTTTCACCAGCATTTTGATAGTCGATTTGCGGCTCCCACCCCTCGGTAGGGGTGGGGGGTGCCTCCGTCAAAAACATTACTCTGCCCATCCGCGTGGAAGATTTAATTTTCATTTTTATCTGAAACATCCCCTTTGTAGTGGTTATTCTGTATCCAATTAGGTTACTTTGAGGATTTTTCTGGTACTCCCACATAGCTGCAGTGTTGTTTGGAGCTATGGAATTTTTAATTTCGATCTTGTCTACTTAGAAATGGTTAATGGAAATATCGTTTTTTTTTCGATTTAGGAGCAATAGGGTTACACGGGTTTTTGAGATAAATTGAACTTTATTTTTCTTTGACGCCGTTATTTACCGAATATAAATGAATAGTCCGTTGTGTATATTATACTACTGTACTCGTATGTGTAATAAATTATTTTCTTTATTTTTTCGCCATTGTAGTTAACATTCTTTCCTACGTAAAATTCCAAAATAAAAATAAAAATTCTAGACGCGTGCCATGAAATTTGACTAGGTAGGTAAATACTTCTTTACCACTATACGTAGCTGATGCGCTCCATAATTTCACCTGCAAACTATACTACCCTGTGTTATTTCAAGACCTAAGTAATATCTATAAGTTTTATTTCTTGAACCCAATTGTTTGCGATACCTACCATTGGAAACCAATCGAAACCAATATCGAAAACATACCTACTCATACTCTCATCACCGCATAATATCATCACGCAATTACTACCGGGACGGGCAGAGAGCGTGAAAGTACGGCAAATCTGTAAGGCGATACGTTCAGTCGCGTGATAGACGCGCGACATGTTACCGCGGCATGCGACGCGACAGCCGCCTTGTGCGTCATATCATGAGAGAAGGTATAGGTACCTACATATATATTACAAACATAATATAGCGACACGAGGAATAGATACCTTATGCTTTTTTTAAGGATGTTGTTGATCCGCGGAAAGATCGTTGGTGAAAGCAATTTCCATATTTTAAAGTATGTCGTGTTTGTTAGTAACAATAGCGTAGTAATTCTGCTGTAAATAGTATTTATGACGTAAAGATTGTGTTTGTTTGTAAAGGCATTTAGGCGTAACTCACAGTGCGCGGTCAAGCGGCTCGCTATTGTCGCACTACGCGGTAATCCGCCAAGCGTTTGCCCAGCGGTCTGTCAGCGCGATGAACTGTCTTCGCGAACCGAGCGCTCGTGCGGTACTTAAGCTATGCTTAGCGTCGTTGCGAGAGTTCTATGCGATGCATCGCTAATTCTGTTATATTTAGGTACTTAAATCGTAGCCTAGGTTTCCTTGTATCTAGGGAATCAGATACTGAGGACCACGCTTGTCGCTTACACAACCACTTTGGGTAAGCACTTTGTGACAACCACTTACGACAACAGAGTACGCCATGCTGGTTAAAACGGAGCCGTGTGGCATCCACCTTACCATCAAGCGTAGTCACTTGGCACTGAATCAGCGGTCAAAATATCCTCATTTAACCTCGGAACCATTTCACCTAAGTGATATCTGGGTGAAATGAGACAACTATACAGTACCAACACCAAATCACTGACCTTTCTTCATCCCGCTCATATCAGCCCCGTTGCAGCCGATAGCCTGCGGGCCGGGGCTCAGGCTGTGGAGCTGGTAGGGCGGAGTCCTAGTGTCTATCTGCGCAGGCCACGGCGCCCTGGGCCAGCCCGGGGCGGCGCCCGGCGTGCCCAGGAGTCGCAGCCGCTCGTACACGGGGGCGGAACAGTCGGACGGCGGCTGGCTAGAGGTCTTCTCTTTCTGAGCTGCTAAGTTTCGCAGGACCCGGTTGATGGATGACACCTGTGGAAGGTATAAACCAGCATGCTTGTCAGTTTTCTATGCGACCCAGTCCGATGATAGAGACTGAAGGTAAATAATTAAGTTCTTCAGTGACTAGGTACTAGATTGAAGGTGTTTGGACTCATATAAATCAGCTTTCAGTACATATTTAAATCAACAATATTTTTTTATTGAAAGAACATCCTAATATTATGTATATAATAAATAAACATCAATAGGAGATCAAGTGATTGCAAAAAGTTATGTAAGTACAATAGGTGGCGTTTTCACGCAAACAAATTGTAGGTCTAAAAGCTGTGCTAAAGAAATATTCAATTCCACAAAAAACGTCGTGTTTCTCAGCCCTATCATCCGCCACAGTTGGCCGTTAACAAAAAAAAAGACATTCCATGAGATGAGCCTTTTAAAAAAGAAACTAATTAAACAAAGTAAAGAACTGTTATTCCAGATCTCGTCATCTGAGATCGATCCCGCGATGTTTACGGCTAAGGGCAGCCCCGGCGACGACACGGGATCAGAGAGGCGTGCAATAAATTGATTATTATTAAACATTTTTCGAAGGCTTTATTTAGATGGGACGGTTGTAGAGACGATATCTGGTGGGTAGAAGGTTATTGAATCATTATTTTTGGTTGAGAAGCTACATTTAACACAAAGAGGTTGATTTACGTCGTATTTTTTTTCTAAATTGGTTTATTAGGAAGTTTAATTTAAGTTCTAGGTACGCTGAGCATCCTCTGGTTCAGAAACAATTTCAAGTGCTTAGTTAACATAGATTGATTAACAAAATTCTTATAGGAAAAGGACCTCCCAAATAGGCAGACCTAAACCTACCCGGCCCCCCAGGCTAAAGAAAACCGAAAACCCGGCGCACCAACTGTCACTGCCATGTGACAGCGCGCCAAACGGACATGGTACGTAACTTAGACGTAGGACAGGAAGGCCGTAAGACGATAGATGGTAACGCGATACGCGGCCGCGCGGTGGTCCCCGTAGCGGTCTGACTGGCAGATGACGGAATGCCCGATGGACCGAGAAAACGCGGCACGTTCGAAAACCGAACATCACATTTTTTTAATATTAAATAGGTGTTTTTGTCTATGATTAACATTTTGATAATAAAATTTACTTACATAATTGTTTCAAATAAATTTATTTATTTATTAAGAAGATCAACAGCAATTTGTGTGTGCTAGGTACAATTAATTAAGTTAAATAATACAGCCAATGACAGATCTCCATAAGATAATACAATGAGAAGCTGTATTAGGTACTACTAGGCTCATCATACTCCTATCCTACATTATACAATACAAAGCTACAGTAGCATTGTGACTAAAACTGAGATGCATAGGTACCTATGTCAGTTTACATTACAATACAATACACACAGTCGATGTCATATTTTGCAGAGTATTGAGTATAATTAATAAGCATTTTGCTAAAGGCGTGGAAAGTTGATACTCTAATCAATCAAATAGCACAAATTTTAATGTATTCGTAACTGAGAACTGAGAAGCCTTTTTTCAGATAAAGATATACTTAGGCGATTCTATAGAATTGGTAGTAGTACTTTGCAAAATTGTTTGCAGCGCACTATCATTACTTTGTACAAAGTGCCATGACGATAAATTGATGTTAGTATTATAAAGGTATTTGATTGAGTTTTTCATTTAAAATTTAAACGAATCCCAATAACTCACCCATTTTGTTGAACTTATAAGAAGATGTGAAATTATTGTGAACGCAATGCATGTCAAAATCTTAAGATTTTATTTTTCACTGGAGACACTCCCATATTATTTTAGATTCATTTTAATACAAAGTCAGCTTGTTATCTCAATTTTAATATCTCAGATGTATTTTTAATAAAATTCTAACAAGACTAACAAAATTAAAAGTCAGATATAGCTTCGTAAACTCGAGTAGTTAACGCTAAGGGGTTGAACTTTCCATACAAATGAAATGGAAAATTTTAACAAGCTGTTTTTCCAAGCATTGATTTAGGAGTCAATGGCTCGAACCAATTAAATGTTTTACTTGTATTTTCATTTCTAATTGTGTGTCATTAATTACAAAAGTACAATTCGGTGAGTTCAGATATAAGATGGGCAATTAAAGAACTGATTGACCGAAAAATTAAAACAAACGAGTCTATATTAAAGTATGTACTTACTAATTATAATGGTAAATTAAATATATTAATATGTATGTATTTTTTTTCAAAAATCCCGAAATGCAGCGTCTTACACAAGGCACCTGCCTGCATCTTCAACATTTATACCTACACTCAAAAATGAACAATACCAACAAAAGTTCTATGGAAAATAAGAATTAATGGTACTATACCTACTTACTAATCTCAGTACTCTGATAGCATCACTCACATCGGCCATCGTTTTCTACGTCCACATAATAGACATAGACGCCGTGTAGTGTGTACAAATAAATACGTCCATATTTACGAACATGCGGCCAGCAACCGACCCGCGCAAGTGTGGCCATGTGTGAAAGCGGTCTGTGCCAACCGCATTAAAAAAAAACTCCAAAGTACCGTCCTGTAAACAGTCCTTTAATTCGAATCACACACGCCAATTGACTTGTTTCGCTGATTATACTCCAATTAGTAAATAACCCTTGGAAGAATATTAAAAACTATTTGGAACCCTTGAAAACTACAATACCAGAAAAGCTCTTTTATATTTACATGTTTATACGAAACCAATTTCCTTGAAAAGAGTGCATAACAATGTTTTAGGACAATGGGTGCATTTCAGTTGATTAGGTTTCATTAAATATTTTTTTGCGGTTTTTAAACTGCTTTCCGGTGAATTTGATTTGTCGTAATTCGACTTTTAATACAGGTAGTTGGGAATTAACTTAAAAAGTAGATAAGTTTTTTTATTATGGGATAGTTAGTTTTTTAACCGACTTCTTTGGAAGATTAAAACATATTTAAAAAGATATAAGTTTTTTTTGTCTGACAACCCGTTGGCTATACGATTCTGTCTGTTTTTTATATTTATAAATTAGAGCGGTTGTTATTCAGCTGTCTTTTGCGGTTGGCTGCTATCATTCAACCATGTTTTTGGTACTTACTTATTGTAGAGAAGTAAAAGGCAAATCTAGAAAGAAGTACAGTAACTAATATTAGGTAGGTATGTGTATGTAATACTTGTCGTGACTCGTGCGTGAGTAAGTGACAGCTGCGAGTCTTTTTTGCGAAAATAAAATAGGTACCTACGTATAACAGTTAGAATAATGCCATCAAACCGTCAAAATTGATTTCCAATTGTCCCATCACTCGCGTCACCCAACAGCCATCACAAATCACCGCCTTTGCCTAAAACACAACGTGTTCCGAATACAAAATAAAATTACATTAAAAAAATAAAAACGCTCCTTTCTACCTATCAAACGTTCTTAGTATGAAAGGTGGCCCCTAAATACCGGGTGAGGCGAAGCGCGAAAATTATCTTATATTTGCTCAGACGGCGTGAACGCAGGGCGCGAATACTTTTCAATAAGCTTAGAGAGCGATTTTTTTTTATTTTGCGAGAGCCATCTTGTAAAGCATGGCTCTGTATGGAGCAAACAGAGGGTCTGTATTGATCGATGAGATTTCTCTGATTGCTGACTTAGTTTGTTGGTTATAGAAATTATTTGTGCCATGTAAGAAACAAACAAGGTTAGAAGTTTAATGAGCGTTCACAACTTTACAATTTCATTTTTAAACAAATTTCTATCGTTGAAAATAGACTGCGTTGCCGCTTTTTGCGTCTGTGTCAGGAAGAAAAAAGGGGGTTTCGGGTTTTGGCGGGAAAGTGAAAATTAGACGTTATTGATTTGAGATAGGTATCTGACAATTATTGTGAGATAAAAATACGGTATTTTTCATCCGTGTTCTCCTAAACTAACAGGATATTTCATTGACTTGACTACATAACCACGAGAAATCTTTCCTATTGTGAATATAAAAAATACTTAAGTATTTTAATAGGTACCTATTGACACTGGCTAAATACACACACCTAAACAAAAATAAACGTTAATAGGTACAGTAAACAACTGAATAAAAGATTTAACAGACGCTACCTTTCAATGTCCTTAAATCCGCGTTTACCTACTGAGCTCGCGATTTTTAATACTTACTCAAAAAAATATATAAAAAGCAGTGCATTACTCCCAGCATTGTTGGGCACGTCGGGCACCCGGGGCGCGACAAAAGGCAACCTGCCGGGACCATTGTGCGCCAAGTCGGCACTTTGCGAGTCAATATTTTCGGTGACTTTCGCTCTTTCCCCCGCTCTCTAGCAAACATTATAAAGAAAGCACCGTAAGCGAACAAATGCACACCTACAGCTCCATACTGTTGATTATTTTTCATTGTTTTTGCATCTTTTTGTGCCTGATCCAATCGAACCGGAGTGTGTGTTTGTTTACGAGGCTCGCTTGCTTTGCTGGATTTCAAAGGGACGATTTTTTTTTTAATTGGCTCCGAGAAATATGTGCGCATATAAAAGTATAATTAATATCGAAAGCTCTTTAACATATTAATATTACCCACCGTTGTATAGAAATAATTGAATTAAACGAAATTCGCAAATTCTCTAACAATAAATAAATCAAATCGATCAACAAATGCTGACAACAATTAAAATAAAGCCGACCGCACACCGCCCCTTCGAGACACAAGAAAACGCCTCCCGTTTCAAGAAAAAAAAACCCGCCCATAGACAGCTAAAGTCAAAACGGCGCTTAATTCGGCCGTTTCCCACGTTCGATTTAAATTTAATTGTGGAACTATTGTCGGCAATCAAAGAAATGGGTCAATACTGTAAGGAGCTCATTCCCATTGTTTGATTGAGAGTTATAGGCATTTGTCAATACGTATGGGGATTGAGGCGCGACGGGGGCCGTTCTGTTGGCACTCAATACAGGCCAAGGTGCTGGCTCCATAAAGAAAGACCCGATCCGTAGTGAAATGTATTCGAAGTCACTGAGTGAAATGATATGCAGTGATTAGGTGTGTTCTCATAGGTGGGGTCATTGAGGAGTTCTATTGTTGATTTGTATTTTATTAAATGTGAAGTCACAGTTAAACGGATTTGAATTATGTTTTGTTTGTCAACATGCTATAAGTACCTACTAGTAAATTATGTCGTTTAAATTTCTATTTCATTAATTTCTCGTTAGTAATTTGAATTGGTTTTAAAAAGAGTAGGTACTTAATATTAAGTATTATAGATCTGGGTATATTGTAATAGAATATCTAGTCAAGTGAGTAGCAGTTTGTAATGCAAGATTCTGACTGACTGGTTTTTTCGTGAGATTTTATATTTATTATTTTTCTGTTGTCCAATATATAAAAACATACCCTGAAACTAGTAGGTAAGCACGTTAATCATTATAAATATATGTTTTTAAATTTCACGTACATAGTTTTTTTTATAATATCACTACCGATATTTAGTCACACAACCTAAAGCAGTTGTAAGTCAATCGGTCAAGCGAGAGTCGCTTAGGAGGCGTGTAAACATCCATTAGACCATGACAAAGTTGTAACGCCAGTTAATAAATAAGAAATAAGTAAATTTTCCGTCCGTGGATAATGTTTAATGTCAAGAATTTGTATCAGGTACCTACATGCTATCAGATTCAGGACAAATAAAAAATAGTAGAATATGTCATTATACTTAGTTACTCGTTTTTGCATGTATTATAATGTCTATAAATTATGGGTTTCATTTGTCGATATTTTATCGACGGTAATGAAATACTTAGTTCGGAAATATGTCGTGCTATTTAGCCATTGCGATTTTTTGTTTAGAAAAATATTGAGTTATATTTTAACGTCGAGGATGTCTCGTACAAATTCCCAATTTTCATTTTCTTTCCACGTTAGGGCGTCCCGGACATTTTCCGCTAGATCTGTACAAAGTCCCGGAATCCCGGGGTAAATCGGACACGAATGGCTGGCGTAAAATTGTTTATTGATTTATTCGGCATATTTCCTACACTCGGAGGGACTCTTCACGCGCGAATTATTTATTGTTAGAAATAATGGGAGTGAAGTGTGACTGGAGAATTTGAACCGTCACAGGAAGATGGAATCATATCATTATTTATTTCTTATTCATGTTTCATTGTTTTGTCTAACAAAACAATCTAACTTCACACTCATATTCACTGTCATATATATACTTTATTATTATCATCGTCTGTTTTATGAATAATAATAATCATCATCATCATCATCATCAGCCTGAAGACGTCCACTGCTGAACAAAGGCCTCCCCCTTAGACCGCCACACCGCACGACAATTTGCCACTTGTATCCATGGGTTGCCTGCGACTCTTTTGATGTCGTCGGTTCAGCTATAGTAGTAGTAGATGGTTGTGAATAATGTTACAACTAATTTTGAAAAAACGCGGGACGTACTTGTTTTTTACGGCTTTAACCTACATAATTAAGGATCTAATTCGTTTCCAACCAATAATAACCAAATTTGTAACAACTAAACTAAATATCTGTGTAGGTATGTATAGTGGATTCTTACTAGACGGTTCTTAGTCAAAACTTAAGAAACATAATAGGTAGGTACCTACTTAACAACTGAATGGCAAATTTTCTCACTGCGTTTTTATTTATTCCTCTAAAGATTCAACAAAACGTTTGAAGCCACGTTAAAATATGGCACAATAATGAACTAAAACATACGTGGGGTCAATAAAATTAAATACCTACGTCTTTGAGGCTCACCCAAACGGCAAAAGTCAATTATGCTTACTTGGTGAACCGGTCCAAATTCTACAGTAATGATTTTAATGACAATAAAAGTCGGTATTATTATTGCAAGAACATAATAATAGTGTATTATTAATATTGGCACGGGGATGAACGCTCGAGTGAATCAGAATGACACACTTTTTCAACGGTTTTGTATTATTTTTGACGCGTTTCTTTTTTTTTGTTTGACTTTCTATGGAAGCTTGTTCGATGGGGACATTTAGATATTCCTGTAGGGAAATATTAGATGTATTCAGTCTTTTTAATAATATTATAGTTTCTAGAAATATATCGTATGTACCATGACTCAAATTTTTATTTTTGAAAATGCAACTAGTTTATCTTCAATTTTGGCGACCATTGAATGTATACGTAGGATACATGTGCAAGTGCATACCCCAACATAAATATTATAAAAAAAATGTTATTATAGAATATTATGAAAAATGTCTAGAGAAAAATGAAAACGATGATCCTAACATACAAATGGAGCAGCAAGGCTGTAAAATAACAAAAAATCTGTTGCCGGCTAAATCGCGGGATCAATATAATAAAAACGTACGAAAACTTAATTAAATGGAGGCGTGAAAGTCCAGTGCATTCGTTTACTGAAAGTGTTTTTCTCACTTATTTCGATGAACTATCTAAAAAACATCAATCCTCTACTCTTTGGAGCATAATATAGTCAATGTTTAAAGCAACTATTCAAACCAAAACACGAAGTAAACGTAAAAACATAAATTATAGATATACATTTGACGACTTTGCTGAAGAAATTATCCACAGAAAAACACACAGAAGATGTTGCACAGGAAAGTGCATTTATCAGAAATAATTCTTTGGTTAGTTTATTTAAAACTTCTGAAACAATGTTCAGGATATGTTTATAAGAATAAATCGATGCTCTTAATTTAATTCAAAAATATACCTTCAAATCTGCAATGGAATACCTCGTTTGAAGTCGTTAGATACAAATACAACAT
The DNA here is from genome assembly GCA_905147375.1 of Hylaea fasciaria. Lineage (NCBI taxonomy): Eukaryota > Metazoa > Arthropoda > Insecta > Lepidoptera > Geometridae > Hylaea > Hylaea fasciaria. The sequence goes on along the minus strand of LR990211.1, from coordinate 5,815,530 downwards.
TATAATAACTCCTTACGAATATTTTTTTAAGTAATCACCAGAATCAGATTAATATAATAATTTAAAAACCAAACACCCCATTGTCACTCGAAACCACAGAGCAACACTCATAATTACATACAACTGTAGTGTCAGTTGTGTAAAATCCGTAATCATCTGATTAAACGCGGAATTACACGAAACATCGCATTAATATTCATCAGTACACAGATCTCGATAGTGCTGTTAAAACCCCCCGCACAAAAAGCTGACAAGTACCTCGTTTAATACACAAAGCGTAGCGTGGACGCCGCATAAAATTATAATAAATATTCACAGAGAGAGATGGAAATAATATCGCAGTTGGAGTGAGAGGTGCGGAGCGTGGAAACGGTCATCCCTAGCTGCATCTCTATGCATAGGGCTGCCACGATCTCAGTTCGAGATATGTCTGGCGTTTCCCCGGTGTGTGTCAGTCAAACTTGTGTATGGAATTGGGCCGAAATGACTAGGGAATGGCATCGAATAAGCAATATAATGTTTGTAAAAAAATTGTATAGGTAGGTAACTAGTAAAATTACGACTGTTTTCTACAGTAGAATCTTCAAAAACGATAGTTACATGACTTTTATAGATTTTAACACATAATAAATGATCAAATTAGCTAAGTACTTTTTATCCAGGGAAATAGGAAAAATCAAACAAGATTATGAACTATTAAACTGAAATTGAAGGAAACAGTTACCTACAATACTGTATCTATCGAAGAAATCTACTCGTAAACTAGTAAATCTCTGACAACCCTACTAATAAACCACATCCGTAAATCGTTAAGGTGACAATACACACTCGTCATTTGGACGCCGAACAGGGGCAATACATGTCGGACTGCGTGTGTGGGGCGCTTTATATTACACGTAATAAGTCATAACTCATGTGTTAACTAGAGAGGGGTCTCTAATAATGGCTATCAATTCTGATTCGCATCGAAACCCATTATTAAAGTATGGGTGATGATTTTTGATGTTACGAAGGGGATCGCAGATAGTGACATCTGTGAAATTGTTGTGAATCTGCTTTAAGATTTTCGAATAGGCGAATTTTACGGTTAAATACCGTAAAGTGTAAATTATGGGCGACATTTTAAATGATTTGTAACTTTGCTAATCCATACTTCAATTTCAAAAAATTATGCATAGCTAATTATTTGAAAAAAGAAACACAGCTTTGAATATCTCAACATATAAAACATAATATGAACCTACCTTTTTTCTTAATTCGGTCGATATTTTGGTCTCCTTTAAAATATGTCGGAATGCTGAATTACCCTGAGAAAAGGCAAGCTCCAATCAGCATCGGCTAATGAATTGGATTCCACCAGCGTACTTGCTGACTACGGCAGCAATGTGGCAATTCCATTCCAGAATTGTGGCCACTGCTAAATTGCTCGCCAGATATGTAGCAACACGCTAATGGTCAATGCTCTTTGTGGCGGTCATATTAGATTTTAGCGGTTTTGATCGACCGGAAGGTAACAGGCGTGATTGCTATCGATGGGATTGCAGAGGTTTTGTGGAGATATCTCCAGGCTCATTTTACACGAGCAGTCGTGTACCTACTACGTAGGTATCTGGAACTACCGTGCTTTGTCAAGGATTCTGCTAAAGACACAATATAGATTTTAAAATCTATTGTGTCTAGAATTGCAGCAGTGGAGAGGTTAATAGGCAAGGTACATAATAAACCTAAGATCTAATCATCAACGAGTTCTGCTCGTTTATGTACACTGTCAAATCAAAGTGTCTACATAACAACTATTTAGTGGGAGTTTTGGCAGGAATCCGATAGTGAGACGTAGTTGTTGGTCGTAGTGTTGGTTTTGTAGTTTTTTCCCAAACTTGAGTTTTTTCGAGTGTTCATGTGTGATATTGGTGGAGTATTAGTCATTGAGTGTTCGGTAACGTGCACGAGTGTAGAGAAATGATATAAACCCAAAAAGCGTGACACTTCGCATTTTTCCCAAAACTCCCAGGAAGTTTCAGTAAAGCATCCACCACTTTACTGAATTGTGACTTTGACTATGTCAATAAGAGACTAGTCTACTTGACGACGAGGATTGCTCTAAATACTATGACTTATCTATTGTTAAATAAGAAATACATAATAATATTATAACACTTGACACTGGCTTAATGCACAAGCTGAGCGAAGCCATAACTAAAACAATAAAAAAACTATTTAGTGCCAGTCAACATTTTGTTAGGTGTACCTACCTAGAGTATTACACATCTCTAAGTACAGCATTGAATTAGGTACATGAGATCTTTAACAGTCGCATTGCAAACATCGGCCACTCTATTTATTTTTTAAACAAGTGTCGTTTAGCCGAGTCCCGTTTAGTTACGCTGGGGTGGGTAGTTGGGTACCCCCTCGTATTCAAATGTACACATATGCTGTACGTTTTACGCAGTTTTAATTTTAATCCGCACCGCTGCGGCTTACTTGTGCTAATGAGTACGCGTTCAATGTTTTAGTACTTTTAGTGGAATGGGTAGAGTTTAAATGTTGGTGAAGGTTGATTTAAGTACAACTTTTTTTACAGAACAAATAACTTATACAAAAACCAGTAATTAATTATGCCAACTTTAAGACTAGTTTGATAAATCTATCCCAGTACTAGGTAAAGTTCTCAAAAAGCAATACCACCCATTCTACCTATTATAAAATGTTGTCTTTCCTGTGTTCTATACATTTTTGTCGATAAAGAGATCTATCTATCCATCTAATCCTTCAAATCCTCCTATTTCTCTTGCCGAATGCATCCTTATTTGTATTTTTTATTATAGCCAACTTTAAAATGTTACTATATCTAAGTACCTATTATTTATTGCAGAGCCTAAAGTATATCGATTCATCCAAAGTTTAGCTGTTAGGAATTGGAAATAACACTGCCGTATAGAAAGACGCTAGACTGACTTGGGCCGAGAAGGACTGAGCCTAGTTTCCTGTAATGTTACATGTGGTAATAAATAAATAAATAAATAATATGACGTCATCAAGTTGGCAGTAATGAGTTTACGCATCATAATTAATAGAGTTAACACATTAAAAAAAAAATTATAATTATACTTATTATAATACTAGTTGCGCCCCGCGGTTTCACCCGCGTTTGGATAATATACGATAATATATCTTTATGAATTGTAGCCTATGTGTTATTCTGATATGTAAGCTATATTGTTGTGAAGTTTCGTCAAAATCCATTCAGTAGTTTTTACGTGAAAGAGTAACAAACATCCATCCATACAGACAAACTTTCACGTTTATAATATTAGTAGGATAGGAATAATATGACGTCATCAAGTTGGCAGTAATGAGTTTACGCATCATAATTAATAGAGTTAACACATTAAAAAAAAAATTATAATTATACTTATTATAATACTAGTTGCGCCCCGCGGTTTCACCCGCGTTTGGATAATATACGATAATATATCTTTATGAATTGTAGCCTATGTGTTATTCTGATATGTAAGCTATATTGTTGTGAAGTTTCGTCAAAATCCATTCAGTAGTTTTTACGTGAAAGAGTAACAAACATCCATCCATACAGACAAACTTTCACGTTTATAATATTAGTAGGAAGGATTAACAAATATTTTAACTAACACTCAAGTAGCCATATCAAACTACCTATATATTTAACTTTATATAAGTACCTACTAAACTAGTTGCACGGCAATTAGCACGCAATAAAGTTTAACAAGATTTAAAATAATTTAGGTAAATAGCAGACGGTCAAACAACAAACGTCTGCCCGCCAAGACAAGTGAAAACAAATTAAATTCCTCCAAAGACGCTAATGTCGGTTATCAAAGAAAGCCTAAACGTCTGATTATGACTGTTGCGTAGGGATCCGTTTGAAGTGCGCTCGTCTGTGAACGCCCTAAGAATGCCTTGTGGAGTACCCTACTCCGCTTTACTTTGAATATATTTGCGTATATAATCTAATTTGAGTAGGTAAATAAGGATTTTGGATTATGGAAACTTGTGGTGAGTAAGTTTTTAGAATATAAGGTAACACGGTCCGTTAGCTTAGAGGTTGGAATTACCATTAGGTTCGAGTATTTAATAATCTGCGCTCGACTCTATCGATCGTTGGTTTGTTATTGAAAGGAATACTTTTTAGTTACTTTTTTACTTTAACAACAAGATAATGTGTTCAGCTGTATAATTCCATTGCCATAGCCCTGTCTACGTTATATGTAAAAGTAATCGTTTAATTCAACAACCCTCTATTCCCGTACAAGTTGTTTGTTACAATCTTATCTCATTTGATGATGGTATCGCTGTTTAATACTGGACGGATCAAGGGAGCCCGGTACAGTGCGCAAAATAAACAAAAGTTGAATAGGTATAATACTGCATTTTACAAAAGCTTTTTTAGCTGTGACCCGCGCCTTCTAACGTAATTCCCGTAACCAAATTGTGTATTTTATTAGTAGGATTGTTATATATTTGAATAACGGTAAGTATATAATTATTTTGTTGTCCGTACAGCGGGATTAACTGTGAAGTGAATCGGCGTCATTTCGACCGAACATCAGCTGGGATTTAGCGCCAATGCTCAATAAGCAATCTGCTATAGATAGTATATACATAGCTATAAGGTACCTATAATATACAATAGGTACTTAGGTATGCTTAGTACACAATAGCCTGTGCTAAATGACGCAGAAAGTTCAATGGCAAACTAAGCTCTATCACATTGTTTTATACAAAACGTAAAAGAAGCTTTTCGAAGCAAAAAAGAACCCTAATACTTAGCTTTTTTTAAATGAAAATCCATGTAGCTCTGCAGTAATATCGCTATAAAAATCGTAATATGACGCTCAATATCCGAACACCACGCCAATATAATAATAAGTGTAGTATAATACAAAAATTGCATCCCGGCTTTGCTCGCACGTGTCTAGGCGGTACTTATCTCGCTCTGTTTCTCACCCTTATGGCTTCGCATTTTTTTTTAATAAAACACTTTGGGGCTTTGATTTTACATCTATTTCATTTTTTAAATAATTGTTTATGTAAGATACGTAGGTATATTTAATCCAGACTAACCGAAGCAACATTTTTGTTGCGTTTAATTTTGTAACTACATACGAGTATAAATATTGGTATTAGTTTGTGCGCGAATTAGACCCGTTGAAATACTAATTAACATGTATTCAGTTCGTGAAAGTTAAAGAACTTCTAGATATAAATAGTCCAATCGGACACCACTACGGAATATAAATATTAACATACATTCATGTTATTTTAATCAATGAATATATTACGTTCTCGATTTAACTTCGAAACTCCTTTAAAACATTTAAGAATGTAACAGAATATTATAAAGTCCTATAGATATTTATTGTTAAGAAAAGAGTTCAACGCGCACGCTTAGCTATTAAGTTTCAATTAAACAATGAGTTTCTCTAGTATGTCATATCAAAATGGTAAAAGATTGCGTGTATAAAGAAATAGACATTAATACACCATTATTAAGTATACGTGACTTTTTCGTCTTTATCAAAATCGGACGTAAATGTTTTACCATCCAATCCAATTCGACCAACCCGATTTTGTTGTAGGTAAATACCAAAGAGAAGTGTTTTCTAGATTAATCTGAATAAAAAGGAAAGCTAAATAAATTCAACCAAGTAAAATATAACTTTGGCAATATATGAAAATATATCGGCATATTGAAGAATATTTAATTTGGCATATTGAAGATGGGCCGATAATATCAAAAGAGTCGCAGGCAACCGGTGGATGCAAGTGGCAAATTGTCTTTCGGTGTGGCGGTCTAAAGGGGAGGCTTATATTCACCAGTGGACGTCTTCAGGCTGATGATGATGATGATATTTGAGAAAATCGTTCCCTTCTCACTCAAACTAGAGCGCTCTTTAAATACTATATTATATACAACAATGATCCACAGATATTATCAAATGCATAGATAAGATATAGTAGATCCCCGTACCACGTGTCGCAGCAGGGGACGGTTTATTGGATAAGCCTTGTAATTAACTGAACAGCCAATAAGCGGAGGGTAGATCACACGTGAATCTCAAACACTTGAAACAAGTGGGCTAATGTTTTTTAAAGCACATGACTGTGGTGATGTGGAACTATAATATTGCGTCAATATATGTATTGTGTGCATTTAAAATGTAACAATTATGGAACTAAAAAGTAATCATATCAAAAAACTTCTGTAAGGTTCGGTTTGTTTCATTTTTATTTTAAAAAATGAAGAGTTTATGTTTCAAAGAGCTGGCGCCTATTTACAAGTTAGACATTGGGGAAAAATATAATTAAAAGGGCTACAGGTATGTAAGTAGTGCTCTACTCGTATTTAAGTGTTAGGTAAAGTAACATCTATTTATTAATAATAATCTACCTAAAATTGTACCTAGCCTACCTAATTAAGTTATAGCCTTTTGCAATCGACGCTGTACCTAGCGGTAACTCTAAACAAATGTTTCACATGTAATGGTATTCTTAGATATCAAACAACTTATTCTAGAGGTCTCATTCTAGGATAGAACTTATTCTAGAGTAGAATTGCGACGCTGTTAGAATCCTGACTTACAAATACGAAAGCTGCAAATTTCTATGAAAATACAATCTTGAACGAAACTGAGTATTATTAGGTACCAACAGAATACAGACACATTTCCAGTGTGTCCCCACAGGCGGTTCTGCCAATGACACCAGCATTAAGTTCACGTGACAGACGACACAGTCGTCACAATTCGGTATATTTATTTACTCTTCCGATTGCACTCTCAACAATATAAGCTTTAAATCCTTAGAATTGCGGTATTAATTTCCCTCCAACACTTCTTATTTTAGAAAACTCTTTCATTATTTTTGCGTTCACCGAAAAATGTACCGAAAAAGAAAAACTATAAAAACTATTTTTGACTGTCACTGGTTATGACTTTTCCACAACTGGAAGCTTACGTAAAAATGAGCCTTGCAGCATTAGAAGAAAGTTGATTATTGTGTGTCCTAAAAATGCTAGGGTAAATGTTACTATCATCGACCACATGCATGTCACGTGCTCGACACGCGCCATCTCCGATAATCTTCTTTGCCATCCTCTTTTGTTACAATTTGTTGCCGCACCGATATATTTTCCGGCCCCCAGTGAGATCCAAATCTCAGATATGATCCGTAATGATATTTTAAATCAGTGTTCGAAACGATATATTTATTAGGTTTACTATTAAGCTACTTAGCAAGAAATAGGGAAAAGAAAAACGTATCAGCTACTATGGAATTGTAAAACTTTGCTCTATTTGAAAACTAAATAAAACATAGGTAGGTACGTACCTTGGTACTTACAAGCAAGAGAAAAATTCAAATCTTCTCTGCTTTATGGCACAATACAAAGTAAATCGAAATATCATATCTGCGGTGACAATATATTGAAAATAAAATGCGATTATCACGCACATAACCGTGTAAAAGTCACTAACACGGCAAAAAATTGTCCGCGTGACGTTAAAGTGACAAGAAAATATCGCAGGCACAATGAAATAAAGTTGTCATCCCCAGTTGAAGGGCCGGGGAGCGTGCTAAATGCATTAATTTGGACTGGATTTAGTGGCCCGGAAATGATTTGCTACGGGAACGCATGTTCCATGGAGATATGACCCTATGACAATTGACCCTCTCACCACAGTCGACAACCGAATATAAACTTTAATCTGATATGAATTCAACTTAAATTACAATAGACAATGAGTATTTTTTTGGCCTAAATCAAATGAATAGTTAACGGGACTTATCGTTACTTATTTTAGTTAAGGGTCGTCATTGTAAAGGCTTAACGATCTACTTATTAATTTTTACAAAAAAGTTTTCGAGGAACATTAGACTTTGGGAATATATTGTTAAAACTTAAACCTCACTTTTTTTAGCTCATTTTAATTTATTAAAAAAAATCATATTAATGCAACGTTATACGTAGCTTATTTTTTATTTAAGTAATTACATTCTATCTAGTTTCAATAAAGTTAACTAAATGCTGACTGTGTTTAGGTTTATTAAGTTATAATTACTTTAGTTCAGATAATCATGATAGAATATTAATGGGTTCGTTAAATATTGGTTAAAGCAACCCGATTACTTCGCATATCTCCCGAGGCTTAATAAAACCAGACGTTGCTCCCCGTCGACCCTGACGTTAATATATTCAATCTTAAGCACCCTCTTAAACAATATACGTAAACACAATATAACCCGATATACGATAAAACGAAGACATCCCTCATACCTTCCCATACCTACCTCCGCACCACCCTAACCGTCACCCTCTGATAACTTAAAGACTTTATCCCCAGCAAAGGAATTTTTACCGTAACAAAAGCGTTCATATTTTCTTTATTCAAGTCTTCGTGTCAAAATCGGTAGCATTTACCCCTCTTTAGACGATGAAAAAACAGATAGTCTCCCAACTCTTTCGCTCTCATTAAAATTTTGTATCGCTATCTTTTTCTAGAGTTTTCGCGCCGTTTTGGTTTTGTCTATGGATGCTATATTTTTTTTCTGGAAAGTCACCAGTGTCTTGAATATTGTAATTAATTTATGTTAAAGCTAGGGAGGGCCGAGGTGTGCTAAAGGGTGTAAGGAATATTTAAGCAAGTCGTAAAGCGAACGAGTAATTTTTTTGTTGATGTTTTTAGTTCAGTATCTTCGCGGTACGTTAACTTTTATACCGTTTTCATTGACATCGTTGTGTCGAAAGAGTTAGGTAGGAACGGGCGGTGCTTTCAGCTAAGTGCTTACCTACTCCACTTCGGAGCTTAAAACGACTTTGAGGTTTCAAAAAGTGAAACGTAAAAGGTAAAACCGGGCGCTTAAATGTTTGAAGAGAATAAGGTACAGGAATAACACAAAGTATTCCGTGTTTTGACAAAAACTCCATGAACGGGGAACAATTTTTCTTTTTAAAGGTACTTAGTATTGTAACTAAAAGAGGATTTCATGTTCTAAGTGTACTTATCAGAATTCATATTTAAGTATTGTTTGGAACATTTACACATTTTTCAAAGCTTTTTCTTGAGTCCTTTATTTTATATGTAAACAACATAGTAATTATTATATATTACAAACAGGTGTACTCAAAAACGGTACCTAAAAATAATTGTTTTCACCCGACATTTCCATTTTCATAAAAAAATCCACATCAACCTTTATATCCGAGGAGTATCGACATCTAAAGGCTGGCGGGGAGGGTTCTGTGCCTATTCAAAAAAGGGAAAAAATGATGAAAAAAAGTTATAACGTCATATTGTTTTGCCGCGAAGAGGCAAGGGGAGAGGCAAAAGGGAGCCCTGTATAGTGCAGGGGACAGATAAGGCGTAGCATCCTGTATAGTATAGATGGGCACCATTGTGTTTTACGGCGCCCTTTCTTATTTTTCTTATATCTTGAAGGCGTTATCGGAAAGTATGTGGGTGTTAGTGGTAAATAAGAGTTAGGCACGAAGATAGACGTGCGTGATTAAAATCGTATGAAATACTAGAAGCGCCTCGCGGTTTCACCCGCGTTTGAACTAACTACTAACCCGCGGGAACCGTGAATTTTTACGGGATAAAAAGTAGATAATGTCACCCGGAGATAGTGTAAGTAGCTTACCAACACTGAAATAATTTTCAATGCAAACAAAAACAAAAAATTTTTTCCTCCTTATAACTACCTAATATTATAAAGAGGGAAAAAAATAGGGGCTTATATTTCCAATACTTACTTTTGGAGGGTTTGTAGAATTTTTTTAATTTCATGTCTTTAATTTTTCTCCTTGTGCGTGTGTACCAACTTTTACCGCATATAATATAAACAAAATTTCAAACTTAAAAATGGCACAATATGCTTATACCACAACATGGCCACCAAGAAAAAAAAGATGACTTCGTTAAAAAAACAAATGCTACTCACACTAGGTATGTTGTCCGAGGTACAAACGCCTTCGCTGAGGAGACGGTCTCTGATCTCCCAGGCGAAGATCGACGGGCACTCCCGCTTGTACTGCGCGATCTTGCTGACCACCTCCGCGGTGGCCACCCGGGGCTTCGACCCGCCGATAGCTCGGGGCCGAATGGACCCCGTCTCGTAGTACCTAGGAAGAGGAAAGATATACTTGATGTTGATAATACCGGGGTTGACGGTCGCAGGTCACTAAGGAGGACCATCCAATAATAAAATATCCCAGACAGGTCAAAGATTTGTTTTTTTTTATCGTAGCTCCACCTAGTATTGCTCCTGTATCGTGGGTACACCGCTTACAGACATAATTTCACATACGCATCACACCCAACTTGAACTAAGTAGGTACAGATATCTGTGTTCTAAGTCTGGGCTTTTGTCGCACTCCTCTTGTTTCCTAATTCCCTAGAATCTAGGGCCTAGATCATTACACGGGATTTTTGTTAGGTCTCAGAATGTATGAGAAGCTAAAATTGTGTGAAAGATCGTCGTTCTCATGCTAAGCGCTACTCCTATGATTAAACCACTGTGCAACATACAACTTTGGATTAGACTGTGCGACACACCGCGCTCATCAACCTGACACGTAGCAATGCAAGCACGTCTATATGCAAGACAAACGAAGTATTGTATTTTTTTTTTAAGTTTTGTCCAGTGCGAATTTCCCCAGTCTGCCGTGTAAGCGATGTAAGGCTATACCCTCGCTGTCTGCCGGCAAACTGTCACCATCAGGCCATCATGCGGTATCACCGCCCGGGGTCGCCGGACGGCCGGTGTCGGGTGTCGGTGTCGGGTGGTCGGGCGGTCGGGCCGTACATTGTTTTTGTTCGGGTGACGCTTGCGCAGTCACCACCTGTCGGCCTTTTGGGTTTACTTGTGGTTTGAAAGTTTGCTAATTTGACATAGTTTTCGGCATTACATATTTTTATGTTTCAACTATTGTGCCTGATAGTCGCAGAACTAGACGTCGTCGTTGGACTTATAGCACAATTTGTGATACAACATCCTTATAAAAAATACTTATTAATAACTTTAGAACTCCAATCAAAATAGCTAACCGCAAAACTACGCCACAAAAAATTGATACATTACACAAAAAAGTATCAAATAACGCTTACGCTTGTCGCGTAGGCACAGCCTTCACGTCACCTTGTCTTCCAACCAATCAAGGATTAACCAGACGTGTAGTGAAATTGAATGGTGACAGGGGTCTACTTCTATTAGTCCTAGTTAGCTGCGGTTTACCTACGAAGAGTGGCTGCAACTATGATCCTGTGGTTGGGACCGGTTGGATCGCGGGTAGGTTTCCAACTGCATTTTTGGGATGGTGCGGTGTAGTATTCCTGTCTATTAGAATTCGAGAGGGCCGTTTGCGGTTCAGAGGAATGTCTAGTTGGTTTTGTTCTGGGGTTAGTTTTGCACTTTCGTCGTAGTTATAGTATGATTGGAGCCCCCGATGGTTTAGTATGGTGATCTGACTGATTTTAAATCGTTTGGAGTGTGATAAAATGTTCTACGTGATCAGTTATCGACTAAATTGTCGGCCGATCAAAATTCTTTAAATTAGTGTAGCTTTTCATATCAGAGGAAATTAATGTTAAGACGTTATGTTATGCTAAGATCTGCCATTGACTAATTGATAAAAGTGTGAAGTATGTAATTGTAAACATGTAATTTTTGATAAAAAAAATACTTCACTTTTAGCCTATGAAGCTTGCGTACACAGATGGTAGGTAGGTATACTGAGACATCACCATCTGTATGGACACTGACCTCCTGAAGATAGCCGCGCAGTCATTGGAGACCAACCCAACGCTGCTGACTTCCAAATTAAATTTCAAAGATTGTGCCACTACCTATCTGCATCGCCATAATGTCTTAGTTACCAGCTTTTAAGAGAGTGCTTTAGCTGATACTCACCTGCCGAGGATCTTGGACACGCAGCCGTTGGAGACCTGCAGGATGCGGCTGATGTCGCAGGGCCGCGCCCCCGAGTGCGCCAGCTCCACGATCTTCTGCCGCGTGGAGTCCGGCAGTGGTCTCCCTCCTACAAACACCCCGCCGAGCTGGTTAACACCGCTGTGACCTGCCGCACCATAACTAAGCTTACTCCAATTAATCGCGTACTTCCAAATTGTTAGCAACAGGTAGGATCATGTCCTACGAATTATTTATCGAATTTGGATTAATAGATTGCAGAGAACCGTTTCCAGGACTGTCAAGGAACATCAGACTGGAAAGGTAGCAGTTCCAAGTAGGTACGCTGGAGTAAGTATGAACATATCATTATGGTGGAACTAGAAAATAACTACGGGCTTATATGTATAGACAGACTTATCCATTGACACTCTAAAGAACATTTTAATAGTAACGGTAGTCCAAGACGATTGGTGTTTGCTAATTCGGAAGTGCAAGGGTGTTGAAATTTACAACTGACCAACGATGGATCACCAAGAGATAACTATCCCAATATAACAAAATAGAAGGTATTCCTAGCACACTTCCTAGTACATAATGCTGACTATCACAATAAACTTGCAAATCCGAATTAACGCCACAAAGCTAACTTAGGATTGAACCCCAGTTGCTCGCACAGAATCTTTCGCACATAATTTTCCTCTATCCCTCGTTTGATAGAGCGAGAAACTGGATATGAACTAGTATTCTGGATTTTAATTCGTTCGACTACACTTTTCATTGTATTCGTATCTCACTAGAGGGAGATACAATGAAAAGTGCTAACGAAGTCTCTGAACGAAGAGATAAAGCTATGAAAACAATAGATCCCCTGCGAGAAAGAAGGAACCCTCAAGGCAACTGCATCAGACCACTGAGGAATCTCATTTTCCTCTAGATTTTAGTCTACATAGTAGAGAAAAGAATGGTGGTCACCATTACCTTTACCTTTGTGCGCCAGGTCGTCCATCCGGTCGAGGAGGTTGGCGTCAGGGGGCCAGGGGCTGATGGGGGCTAGCTGCTGGGCGGGCAGCATCGTGTATACCCCGTAGTCTTCTATCGTGCCGCCCTACACCAGAAATATAGATATTAATTTTTTAAATAAATAATTTCTAGGCTAACAGCGCCATGCAATATCGACAAGATGCGTACGCGAACGGTTACCTTGATGGATACGTTAACGATACGAACCGTTAAAGTGTTCGTGCTTGCCCTATTGTCGGAGTAGGTACTGATCAAATCTAAAACAAATTTGACAGTTAACGTATCGAATACTTTCTCGATAGAGGTTCGTGCTCGCCCTACAGGTCGAAGGATCAGCCTAGAATGGGGCTGGCTCTCAAGGACCGGTGCCGGAACACCCCGATAGAGATTGGCAAATGATTTTCTGATAAGGCAAAACTACTGCATTTTTGTATACTTTACGCACTATTCAGCTCTTACGTTAAGCGTAAGTACACCAACGGAGTGGAACTCTTTAACAGACTCAGGTGAGATAGTGAACAAAAACAGACTTATAAAAAAATAACCCTTGTTTATTTTTTTGTTTCCACTAGCCAAGCCGTCGGGGTCTATCGAGAACAGTCCTTTATAGTCTAACTAGCTGGTGCCCGCGACTTCGTCTGCGCAGGTTTAGTATTTCGAGTAGCTATTTTGGCTATAATGGCTTACAAATAAGATATAGATACATACTGTGGTGGGCTTTTGTGTAGGACTATTTAATATAAACATTTCCATCATACATTATATATGTGTAACTCTAGCGGTTTGGCAGTGCACGCCAGAATAGCTCGCAGGTGGAAGATTTTTTCCTACTTACTTGACACTTATCTTCATATTTTGGTCAATCCACACAATATCTTTATGAATTGTTGTAGCCTATGTGTTATTCTGATGTATAAGCTATATTATTGTAAAGTTTCATTAAAATCCATTTAGTAGTTTTTACGTGAAAGAGTAACAAACATCCATCCATCCATCCATCCATACATACAAACTTTCGCGTTTATAATATTAGTAGGATTCTAGAATAACCATTCTTAGCACTTTGACCCTGCAAAATAAACGCTAACCTAACCCAAAAAAACCACCTACTGATTTTTTCAATGTTTTAGACATAAAACTTGACAACAGGAAAAACATTTCAAAGCCTACCATTCTTAAAAAAAATCACTTTCTATCATTTTACAAGAATCATTCTTTGGAATAAATTCCACACGGAAGAAATAGACAATAATAAATGAAACATCTGTGGAATATTGACCGCTGAGCAATTATTATCTTAGGAAACGTATATTTATGACGTCCGATACCACCATTTTATGTTGTGTAATTGTATTAGATACAGTAGGTAACTATTTAAAACATGACTGAAAGACTAGTATGAATGAACATCTTGGATCGTTCAAAACTGGCACCAACGTATAAATTGTATATCGCTTGATAATATTATATCTAGAATATATTAATATTTGGTTGTCTGGAAGATATCGCTTTGAGGGATAAGACCGCCCATTGTGAAGCTATATTTGCAATTTTTTGTTATGTATTGCTTTTGTTATGTATTTCTTTAGTTTTCTTTGTTCAGTGGTGTTTCAATTAAGAGTTTATCTATCTAGGTATCTCTCTATATTTGTAAGTACCAAGTCACATCATATGACGCGCGAATACATACGAGTATAAAACTTAATAGAGTTGGAATTTTTAGAGTTTTCATTACTAGAACTAACTAATTAATGCTATTTTCTTCTTAGAATTTAACTAAGTAAGTATTCGTTTATTTTCCATGGGATTCAATAATTGACGCGTAGCTAAAGTATTTCTCTTAATTAATAAAAATATAAAATGGTTTATAGCAATTATATGATAAATAATTACTGTTTACTTATATAGGTACTTACTTTATATAGAATGTTTATTATTTTCACCGCGATATTAAATTTCTTCGAAGCGTTCACTCGTGACGCGCACCAATCCAGTTTCTTATTATGTTTCAAAACATGTGCAAAGCCTAACGATGTTCGGTTTCCAAATTAATAACCAGATAAACCTTTTTTTATATTTTGTGATATGTTTCGTCCCCCTTTGTCCTGTGAGTGGGGCATACATAGGGGTTGAAATACCCGATAAGTTGTTGTCTGAACTCTACTCATCGTATAGGGATGCTCTTGATATCGGTTAGTACATTTTATTACAGTACTATTAGCCAACAAATATTAACTTAACAATACAACTACACAAGGACCATAGGTACAATATAGGTATTTAATTAATGTCACGCCTTTTTCCGTTCACCCAACCTTGAAGCTATTTTCCAAACTTTTAATTCGAACACGACCTCAGTTATAACTACCTATGTCGTTTTTTATCGAAATATAATAGAACAACCACTTGTTCGTTAAGCGTACAGATAGCAATCGATTTTAGCAAACTAAATATAACTGAAACTAATTTAACAAGCCTCTGTCTCTCTAAATAGTATTTATAGCACCGTGCGACCTAAACCTGCACTTAGGTCACGCTTTGCGCTGTTCAAAGTAGCACATTTTTAAACGGCCTGATGTTCACTAACTTCACACCGTTTAAGAATATAGCCATCGTTGCGAGCGTAGTACTGAACCAAAGCTAATCAGTCATACATGTTTACACCACTCACAAACTCATAGTAAGCAAGAGAAGATACGTATAACCTGTAACGTGTGGGACCGAAACGCCAATGTCTTTTGCGCCATATTTCTGCATGTTTTCATTTTGGTCTTCGTCGGACAATATTACGTGAAAACGCTATACCTAAGTTAGCGCTATTAACCGTACACTGTACCTTTTATTCAATTTCTAATCCGATTATATAATTATTCAAACATAAGAATACTTACTTGATTTAGAAATGTAGCGTTTTTTGTTGTTTACATAAAACGTAACCGACACATGAACTATTTTCACTGAATACACACACTTTCAATTATTATACATCATATTATATAATATAGTCTCATTGTGAATACATTTATGCACAAACCAGATCAATCACAGATTCCTATATTGAGTAGATATTCACGTTACGATAAAGATTTGGTTACAAAATGAAGCGCTACAATATTGATATTTTTCACTCCTTTTTTAGTTAAACCTTGTTTGACTATTATTTAAACTGAACAATATTAAATCTGAAACAATATCACATTAAGCAATCCACAAACAGTAAATATGCATCCAAAAACACTAATAACCTAAAAAAACAAATCTAGAAATGATTCGGGTAGGTGTAAATTGTGTTTTCCCGTTCTCTACTGGTGGAATGCCAACCTACCCTCATTTAAATTTGTGTGTTTATTACTAAGAGTCAAATGAACATCTTATCATTGCATTAATTAGAAGATTATTTTAAAATAAATTAAATAGATGGCGGGTTTATGTCGCACGTGCTATAAAATAATATACGATACTCGCTGCGTTAGTAAGTATATTAAATACACGGCAGTTAGCACCCTCGCTTCGCTCGGGCGCTAACTTCACGCCGCCGTGTATTAATATACTACTTAGACAGCTTGTATCGTAATATACTATTATATTCAGCTTCTTGATTAAGAATCAATAATTATTGGAAGCTTTAGTTATTTGAATGAAAGGCAAAACAAGACATTTGGAACATTACCTATATAAAAATTTTTTTCAGGTGAAGGCACCGTATCATTCCGACGGGTACTCACAAATAATAAAAAATATCAGATACACATAATGAAACTAAACGAAGTTAACGGTAACAAACGGCATAACCTCTTGATTAAAGAGGACAATTCTACCAATCCTCTAATATACATCGACAACCCTGTAGAAACTAAAATGCCGAATGCATATCTCACTTTCGAAGAATTCAAGAAAGAATTAACCGATAGAGTTCTTCGTCTTAGAGAAGGATTTGCGGTAAAAATGAGTACAAAAAGTAAAATTGCTATTAATAATGTGAAGCCAAAATCGAACGCAACAAGACATGAAACTACTCGTATAATAAAGTTACTTAAAAATGATCTGATCAAAGCAAATAAACAGACAAAGCTTAGTGATAACTCGACTCAAGTGGTAAACGGTATGAAAAATCCATTGCATCCTGCTAGAACTACAATAAAGACAGATGCTGTTTCTGACATCAGTGACGACGTTTCTCCTATATTAAGATCTAATGATGGATCTCCAGCTACTAAAAAATCTGAAGCATCGTATACAAAAGAAACAAGCACTGCATCTACAACAGAAGAAAATATAATAACAAGAAGCAATACAGTACCAGAAGGCACTGTAGAAACTGCGATAGAATCGCCAAATACGACCGTAGCTGACAGTCCTAATGAATCTGAAGTAACGGATACAAGTGATACTTATGAAGCTACTAAACAATATGAAGTTGATTCTACTACAAGTGGTGTTACGGAAACGACAGAAACATTGGAACCAAAAATGGCGAAGCCATCGGTAAGGCTTTAGTGATGTAGATATTCCTAATAAATCTTCATCATCATCATCAGCCTGAAGACGCCCACTGCTGAACATTTTAGACCGAACGATAATTTGCCACTTGCATTCACCGGTTGCCTGCGACTCTTTTGATGTCGTCGGCCTATCTAGTGGGAGGCCTACCTACACTGCGTCCTAATGAATGTATTGTGAAAAAAGGTTTGCATAAGATCTGTTGTTATTCGAGTACCTATGTTGATACACATGACCTGGAATATTTGGAAGTTATAACTAAGAAATCATTTACGATTTGTGTATGTATAGTTACGTGAAATTGTATTATTTTCACGTACGCGTAAAATAAAACTACAATTTATTTAACTACATAATTAATAATGTATGGATGATATTAGCTTCAGCGACGTCAAAAAGAAGCACACCTATATTTTTTTTCAAATAAAAGGGTACTGTTAATCTGCGGTATAAAAGTGAACCAATGTGGATCATTCCGTTGTTACTTTAAAAAGTAAGCATTTAGGCTGATCCCATTACTCGTATGTGTTAACGAATTTACTCGTAATAACTGTTAAAATTGTGATCCATTTTGTTTGTTTATACGTTAATCGCATGAAACAGCAGAATTACTTATATTAATCAAATTTTGTACGAATAGGCTATATTGGCGTTGTAAGTAATAATATTAGGGACGTTTTATTTCATAGTGGTTTCATTTCATTTAGTTTTATTTCATTTAATGGGCATAATGAGGCGACAAAGTTTAGAAGTCAGTAAATCTAGATAACCGCGGATGAATACGGGACACAGCTATAGCACAGTTTTTCATTATACCAACTAGTCTATTTTTTCGTTTAATTAACTGATTCGTTTTAAGAAGAACTTACTAACTGCATGGATACTTACTTGACGGTTAGCATAATTGGGTGTTTTTTTTTCAGAAACCATTGGTCTGGATGGAAGGTGAAGAAAATACCCAAGTGTTAGATACCTAATTGCTATTTTAATTGAGCACAAGACAAATAAAAGTTAAACAATATGATTATATAAGTACCTAGTTTATTATTATTATCAGTGTTTTATAAATTCAAATAAGATCGCCAGAATCTCAAAATTGGCATTGGCACAGAAAAGAGCATTCGTTTTGTAATATAAATACGAAAATTTGCGTATACGTGTACGTTTTTATGAACTGAACTCTGAAACGGCTGAACCGATTTTGATGCAATTTTATGTGTTATGTAAGTAAGACCTCCTGGTATCAACTTTTGCCCTGGAAAATGTTACCTATGGTGCCTGTGGGGATGTCAGCGTAAGTGAAACTTTTTTTTTTTTTTTTAATTAATAAAATAGGAAGGTACATATTTATGTAAATATTTTTTGTACCCGTCATTGATTAAACCTGTATAAATATTATTACGATAAGTAAGTCAACAGGATAATAATATTATTTGTTAAATAAGATTCAGTTTTATAAATATATTTTTTAATGGTTTATGTGGGGCACATACCTAGCATTAGTACTTTTATTATGCCCCACTACATATTTGAAGTTTTTTCGTTTGTCAGTAATTGCTTAATTATTCTGCTTACCTTAACTTACTAATAACAAACAAAAATCCAAGTTATTGCTAAAGCAATAACTAGGACCGTTTTCAACTGGCCGCCTTTAACATCACTTCAAAACTTTTTCTATCTTTTAAGTTCACAGTTCGTACTGGCCGTATAGATTTCCTCTATCGCACTGAAGAAAAAACTGTATAGTTATTTCCCGCCAAACCGAAACGTCAAACTGTCAAACGCGCGTACATTGCGCCTCTACATCTGAATACAGGCGCCACTTCACTGATTACAAAATACAATCTCACGTGGAACCCCGAAGCTCGGCTATACCTTTATAACTATGAAGGGCTGTCGAGACAGCTCTATTCCCCTGAAGCCGCCAGAGCGAGACGACACTACCCATGAGTGTCAACACCCATTGTAAGCTCCTTACTGCATTTAGGACTGCTCATTTGTGCGAGTGAGACACATAGCTTTTTATTGTGTTGCTTTAATTCACGCCCCGCCCATTCCTCATTTAACCCCTCAGTGGTGGGGTAAACTTGGGCAGTTTTAAATTATCTATTATAATAAAATTATTTCGCAAAATAAGGGGTTGGTTATGGTAATGATGTGTTTAATTTATGTCGATACCTTTATCTTTTGAGGTTTGACAGTTATGACAGTTTGTTAGTTTTAAGTACTCCCACTGGGCTTATCATAAAGTTTATTTAGTAATATTTTCAGGCAGACTAGATAATTCTACCTATTAATAAAATTGTATCAGTATATTCTGTTGAATTTCGTGATAAAACCAAATTCTTCATATTATTATTTCAGTATAAAATAAATATGTTGTTTACTAAATGGGTATAAAGGAAAAGTATTGTCATACAGATAGTAGGTCAGTTCATCGCAATAACTAAATTGAAACGTAATTTTAAATGACATTAAAACTTTAAATTCGCGGACTCTTTTATACACATGCCAAAAACACAGCACGTTAAATTCGCATCTCTTTCCCTCCCACTCTCATCATACTCCCACAGAATAAATAACCACTTTAGATTAACAGCCTAAGGTTTATATTTATCTGCATTTGTTGCATGAGCTTTTGTCAACATTTTGCGGTCGGGCTTCGGTTTATCTCGCCCGCGCAAATAACTTTATCTTTGACCAATGGTACGTAACCGCTGAGCTTTTTCAGCCAATGGATGCGTTTAAATTTGGTTTCGCGCGTTGTGATTTTCGGTTACTTTTTTGTTCTAATTTTGAATTCGCAATTATTTTTTGCATTTGTTTTTTAATCATTTAGAGGTTATGCATGCATTTTTTTGGTGTTTTTCTGTAACACTGTCTGGATTACAGTAAGTACCTATACTAACTCACATTGTTTTAAGGCTAGAGTGAAGTTGAGATGCTTGTTATTGGACACAGGGAAACTTGGCGTGAATATAATAATAATTATACAATATTATTCATATAGGTATAGGGATTCTGAAAGCTACAGACGCGTAAATTAAAAAGTCGTTTTAGGTGCTCTACCAAAGAAAGCTAGAGAATCACTTGTACAGCCCAGTATTGATAAAAAAGAGCTAAGTATAAGGTATAAGTTGAATATAACTTATCTAAAGTAAAAAGTAGAGCACTGTTCTGAATAATGCAATCAATCAATGGATTGGAACCAATATGTACTAAGTACATTCAAGTTGGTTAGGCACAAAAACGAACTGTTTGCTCACTCTCTGTAGCGCCAAGTATTTTACCCACCTGTACCTAATTTACTTAGACATTTAACGGTCACTTTACCTTACTTAAACATGACCAAGTAGCTTAACAGGCCCTTAACATCCGAAGTGATGTTTCGGCCGAGGTGGAGGTGATGCTTACCTCCTCTTTAATGCTCAATTTAGTGAAGTAGATTGGTTGCTTCTTCGGGCTCGTTTAGTGTGGAGATGGACTTACCTACATTTTCTTCAAAGAGGTTGCTTCTTTTAAGGTCCTCTTTTTTATCTCCTAAACTAATAGGTATTTGACTCTGTATATATCTACCGTCTGGTTTAAGTAACATACTATACTATATATAGATAAACATTAAGTAGGCAATGACGTACCTAGTGCTTCGACAGAAAACCGAAAATGTGTCGAGTTGAATGTAATGATATTTGTTCCTCAAACTTGTATTAATTTGTGATATTGATGGTATATCGACCACTCAATGTGAATTAACGTGCACGAGTATAGGCGAGTGATACACACCCAAAATTCCCAGTAAGTTTCATGACATCCATTCCTTTACTGAAATGCTATTTTGACTTCGATTTAACTAGATTACTAGATACGTACTAAACTTGACTCGACATTTAGGTATTACTAGTTGAGCAAACAGACGTTGTATTGTAATAAAAATTTAAGAAATAATTTACTTACACACATCCATCGTTCGACTCCCGAGATGACACAAATTTACCAATAAGATACAAATAGAATACATAGACCATTGGAGACACACGTTTGTTAGACAGTCTGTATGAAATCAAGGAAACTCATAAGTCTTTCTCCACTCTAATCAGCAGACGGGATAGCGTGCCCAGTGCAGTGTGTGCGCAATTGCACACCAATGGCGGAGTCCCACACCACTCCTGAGTCAATGTTGGTTTGTTTAACCAAATATACGCAAAGGTAGACACAAAACCATCACTATAATTTGGCTCACTTGAGATTTCTAGACAATACAGCGTTCTGGTTTGTACTTTGCGTATCTATATTGTCATAATAATCCTTGGCCGGCAGTCTGTACGTACTTACCTATGTACCTACATGTACTTACATAACGATCGCTAAATTCGTAGCAATTAACCGCGCTTACATTAACGAAATCTAGAGTAATCTGGTAGACAAAATTCAATCAAAATGTTTATATTTCTTTGAAATGTACAGATTATTTGACAACCTTAGCCCACAAACGATTAGGTACGTTTAACTTTGTCCAACGAACTTTTGCATCCTAAATTATAATGTAGCTTACATACTGTTTCATATTCGGTACGTTAGAACTTAGCTACCGATATCGGTAGCTAACTAATGTACCTACAGACTGTCACCCCTAGTAAAAAGTGGATCCTTAGATAAAAACTTGGAACAACCGTATATTATATAATTATATAGGTATTGGCTACCTATGTGAAGTTTTAAGCTCTCCTTATATTACTCTCATGAGTCTTTCTTTATCTACAGCTCCTGAATAGATACTTTCAAGTAGAAAACCTATCACCGAATACTTATCGGTATCTTTGAGTGCCAATTTGATCATCTCTATTGTCATCTCTATATTCCCACCATACCATAGAATATCCAAATACTAGTCTACTATTGTACTAAAACTCACATGAGCATGATGCACAATCAGACCGATAAATTGTGAAGTGTTATTTATTAAAAACATCATTTATATCCGGACAAAAACCACAAACGAGGTCTTATCAATTCCATTATCCGCAGAAACAAGGGTAGTAACCACTAACCACAAATATTTGGCGGTGCAACTGGAGGGTGACTGTAGGTGGACAGTGGCCACTTGGCCGTTATAACGGATTAAAAGCACTTTGTATTCGTTGTAACGACCGTTAGGGATGACCGCTTTCATGTTGGCTACATTTCGCTGGGATACTGTGGTTAGTAATTTTTAATTCGTAGTAAAACACGTAACTGAAAAATGTGTGGCTATGCCTTCATATTCACTTTACTTCAATAACTCGTAATCCTTACAAATATTGATCGTTAAGTTCATGAGGGTAGGCATGTAAATAATATGCACCTTAAGTTATCTTGCCTAATTAATCACTTTGTCATTCACTACATTGGACTTAAAATGAAAGTTGATGAAAATGAAAGGCTACTTACTTTGTTTAGGCTTTTTCATCATGTTTTCGTTACAATGTAGAAAATCTCTATGAATTTTAATTTAAGTAAGTGTATAATTTGGGCCTGTTTTAGTAGAGCATAATTACTATTGAAGTCTGCGTGAGTCAATATTGCTTCTTTTTCAGAATATTATTAATATTTATCGCTGGTACCAGTTCAAAAATCTATAAAAGTGCCTCAGCTCTATATACAACTGTATCGGTCTTACCACAAAAGATTTAAACCTGAGTTGAACAGATGTGTCCAAATATTTACTCCGCAAATCGACGTCTAACCATCGCTTTTTCTGGCTCAACCAATTCACAAATAATATAATGAGGACTGCCAGGATTGAGAAAGAAAACGCGAGTGATACACGTCGATTTTATGGAACGAAATTTTAGAAACATCTGTTTAACTCTAGTCTAAATTTTTGTGGTAAGACGGTATAAGTATGTGAATAAAATTAGACATGGCGAAAATGTACGCGTTCTTTACATAGTAGGTATATCTACAGAACCCTAAAAAATAATCATAGTTTTACTGTGTAGTTACGAAGGTAACATCACACTGCAGAACCAAGATGTTCAGATAACTTTGTTGTGTTAATGCATGCATGCATATGCATGTACAATTTTAATATGCTCACGGCCTCTCCACGCACTCACTGAGCAGACTTCCTCTACAATGCCGCTGCAATTATTATGTTAATGTATGTGGCCGTGGGCTAAAAAAATCCTTACAGTCCTGACTTTCCAGTAGGTATACATCTACAGGTTTTATGGTAAATCTGCTGATTTTTAGAAAACACTTCAGTGTTTTTAAACAACCGTTTTAGAAATTAGAACTGAGACCTGAAACCGCAAAACATGCTCTTACAGCTATTTGATAATGTCCGTAAGGATTGAGGTGCCACTATTGAAAAATTACAAATTCCAAAAGGAAATATCAAGCAGTTTTTATGTATTTTATTACGTAGGATATATTTTTATGTACGAATTTAAATAATTTTGTAGCCGAGGGCAGATTTTTGTAGGTGTTATTCAATATTGCAACAAGTATAAGTAGAGGTAAAAAGTTCATAAAATTGTGTTATGTAAGGTAAGGTAAGGTAAACTTTTTTTTTATAGAGTAGATGCACTAACCTAGCTGCTAATACAAATAAGTAGTACTTTGTATAACTTGTGGAATGTGTCTGTAAGTAGTAAAAAAAAATAATCATAACACTTGTTGGAAATCCCAAATGCAGTAAGTACAAGGAAGTTTGTGATATAAATCGCCATGGCTTATATTTACCTTCTTATATAATTTTTTGATAAAACAACGATGATGCCCATACCTAGAAATTGAGTGACATAGAATCACAAAACGTTTTGGGCTTCACAAACGGTGAAGATGCTATAACATCTTATTTTAAGATACAATATCGCTCGGCATACATTTATGACTCATCCTATATATTTTCATATTAGTACGGTATACTGAACTTATGATATGGTTTATGGTTTAATTTGTTTATTAGATTGAAGTGTTTGACTTGTAAAAGTGCGATTTTATTGCCTATTTACAATAAACGATTTGACTTTGACTTTGACGTTGAACGATAGGGAGACTTCAAAAGGGACAACGAAATATAAATCAAATTCGCTGCGATCTTTTCTATGTTTGATATGGTTTTCAACCGAAATGGTTCGCCTTTTAGAATGCGCTGTTGCAATATATTTAAATCAAATTGTATCATATACTAGTCTCTTATGTCTGTACCTCACTGGTCTCTACTCACTACCAAAGAATTTGCACTATCTCTAGTCTCTACCGCTCTACCAGTCTTATATTATCCATAGGAACCTACCATTACAACATCATGCTGACCTCTTTTGAGTCAGATTGGTACTACTCCACTCTTGCTTGATACTACGTGTATGACTCCACTACACTTGTTAATACCTCCATCTAATTCAGCTTCCTCCAATTCACCTACCCTTGGCCAGATGACGCCACAAGCATTCTAGTTTGTGGTGAAGTTCCGTTCATTTGAACTAGATGGCAGAGATAACGTTACCACGTAGTATTTATTTCCTTTACCACCCTTGTGACTGTGAAGACACTACGTATAAAAAATGATAGTGCTTTAAATACCGGCACAGAGATGGCGTTGTTCACAAACTACCTTAGAGAGCTTACCGACGGGGTTTAGCACACACTTCAATTTTCATACAAAAATGACATAGAAGATGTAGATTTATAAATATCTTACATGCTTCAAAATGGAATGCAAATTGTGAACATGTTACCTACATATAATATTGCCTTTTAATACGTGATTATAGATTTTAATTAAAATGTTAGTTCCCCTCGTCAGTTTATGCAAATTGTCACCTATAAGAAAATGTAGGTACATTAACTTTCAGTCACCATAGGAGGCAGACTTTATTAACTAGCTATCTACCTATTTTACATGTTCCTTCTTGATAATAAATTATTTATCACGATACTAACATTTTAATATTTTAACTAAGCCTGAAATATTTTGTATACCGAGACAAAGCCGTCACTAAAGTGTAATATAAATTCCACATCGATTAAATAATACATACTATATACTACTAATAAGTAGTACAAGAGAGGACTATGGTCAGCAGTGGATGTCTTCAGGCTGATGATGATGAATACTAATACTATTATGATACGCCTCTATGCCTATAAAGTTAAAAAGCAGCTTCAACTTGCATCACAAAATCTTGCGCGGCGGCGGTAGGTACTGCAATGCGTACTGACGATTCTAATTTCATATCTTTGCTCAATAATTTCTCTCAAAACAGTGCCCTTCCAACGGGAACGTATAGTAGGTATACCTTATATTTGCACACTTCTGCTTGTCACATGAATAATATGAGAAGCTTGGATTTCCCCAAGCAGAGTTGCTGAAAAGGCCTAACCACTAAGTACAAGAAAAGTGTAGTATACTAACGCATGACAGTTTCAAAGGAAGAAGACTAGTGGCGCTCTAACTAGCAGTCACTTTTAATTCGGCCGTAGTAACTATTAAGTAATCTGTGCTTGGGCTACAGACGACTCGGGTCGGCTAAAGCTACGCACTGTATGTGTCACTTCACATAGACTTCACCAGGACCAACCCAGAGTGTCAGTAGACTTGCTCCTTTGACACTGTCATTGCGATCACTCCAGTCAGCATGTAGTATATATTAAAAAGTATCTACGCGGCACCTAATTCACAAACGTAGGTATTTACGTCAAAACTGGCACAAACGTGGGCATAAGATAAATTATCCATCTACAGCTACAGTATTCTAGCAACCTTGGACAAATGAGTGCCAACTTTTTTTATCACGAAGCCACATGCAAATGTGTATAGCATACGGCGAGTCAAGTGTAGTAGCTGGGTTCAGTGCACTTGATACTTGGATTGCCGTTTAAAGTTTGTTTTAAGTTGGCACTGTTTGGTTGGATCTCCCAAGTGGATTACAGCTACCAGTGGATCTGTAATTATTTAAAGAGCCAAGAGTACATTTTTAAGCGAGCAGATTTTTGTACAATTTAGATTAACACAATCAAAAGCATTTAAACCTTTTTTTAGCTTCGAACAGAAAGTAATAAATCTTGGAATCGAATGGAACAGGAGTACTATTCTTCAATTTAGGCTTTCTTATTATTATCATTTATTTGTAAATGACTATACGTACATGAAACGCTTTTTTATTTTTAATTCATAGGTTTTTTATGATGGGTGAAACACCATCCAAGTTACGTAGGCCAAAAAAAATTGCAATGATTTTTTGATGAAAGTCTTATTTAGAACACATTAACCGTCATTCACTCACACACATCATGCCACAATTTTCTTGTGTTGCCATTATATAGCAAAACACTTAAGAGGATGAGTGACCAAGAACATAGGTTTCAACTTAAAAACATACCGTCTTACGACAATTACAATTTCGTTCGACAAAATCACCGTCTATCACTCGCGTTTTCTTACTCAATCCTGGCTTTCCTAATTATTTTACTTGTGAATTTGTTATTTAGTTCGATAAAGCGGGGGGAGGGGGGGGGGGGGGTGTGGAGAAATATTTAGACTCATCTGTTCAACTCTTGTTTAAATCTTTTATGGTAAGTCCGATAAATTCTACTCTCCTCAAATATCAAGACATCTCCATCGAAGTACAAATTCAGTATAATATGATCACGTATCGCATCCGGCACTCAGTCTCAATTTGTGAGCTTAACGCGTCACTCCAGTCAGGGCTCTCTAAATAATTCATCGACGGGCTTAACAAACTACGCGACCACCCTAGCGAATAGTAATAAGGGAATGACAGATAATAAAAAAATACAAAAATATATCCGAAAACATTTTTTTCTTACTATCTTTTTTTTACACTATCTGACCCAGCAAACCTCGTTCCGCCTATAAAAAAGCTGAATGATAATTGCAGAATGTACAAACAATAGTACAAAATGTGGTTAAAACTTAACCGGAACAAAATGTATAACGTAATAAAAAAATATTGCTCGATATGAATTGTACGACATTTACTCACCTTTTTAAACCTTCCCTAAACATTTCAAAACCAAAATCAGCTAAATCGGCCCAGTCGTTCTAGAGTTTTAGCGAGACTAACGAACAGCAATTTATTTTTAACCGTTAAAGTAGGTGGCCTTTATTTTTGTCAAAGATTGAGCATAGCCAATAGCCATACAACGTGGCAATGCAGCCAGCATTTTGGGTAACGGCCTATTAGATTAGGTTTATTTAGTTTTAGTTTTTATTTTCATTTTGGTTTATATTATACTTTCTATAGGTTGAATAAAAAAATATAGTAGGTGAAAACTAAAGATGTGATTTTGTTTTATCGAGCCAATTATTAATAATTGCAGTTTAACAAAAAAAAAACTAATATATTTTAATTGGTTTCCTGAGCTTAAAAATCTTCGAAATTGAGTAAAACCTATGAGCTCTTGGAAGTGGTTTACTGCTACCAAGCCCATGTAAATTTGACTCTTTTTCCACACTTAATGTAACTTGCTCTCGCCACCGGGCTCTACATTTAATTACAGCTATTTTTCAGGTACCTAATTTATTTCAATTCAAGTCACGCCAAAGAAAGTTCAGGAGTACATAATTCGATTAACATCTTCGACGATATTAAATAAAAGGTTTTCTATCAACTCTACTTTTATAGTTAGTAATGATAAAAAGAAAAGGTTTTATGTAAAATCTTTTGTTATTCTGGTAAGGTAAGAACTTTAATTTGTTATCAAAAAAATGCCTTTGGATTTTACATTGAAGATCATGATTGGAGTTGTAAATGGGGGGTTATTCTTGAAAGTCATCGTTTTTGCTATTGTCACCGAAATATTCGATATTTTTTTTGTGGTTTATTGCGTATGACGGGAACATAATCATGTGTTTTTAGAGGTAAAAGCTGTGACATATTTGTATACAAAGAATGAGACTCCAAAATAGCATCTTATTTAACACTAGCTGATACCCGCAACTTCGTTCGCATTTTTATATAAAATGTAAACTGTTTAGAAAATCAATTGATGTCGCGGGGAACAGTTATAGGTAAGAATATATCTGTCTCTTTCTCACTCCCTTTTCCTCTATCTTTCTCCCTCTCTAGCTCTTTTTCTATCTTTCTCCCTCTTTCGCTCTTTCTATCTCTCTTCCTCTACCTCCATCTCTTTCCCTCTCCCTATATCTCTATATCTTTCCCTATCTTTCTATCATTAATATCCCTCTCCACTCTCAATCTCTTGCGTTCCCTCTCCCTGTCCATCTCATCCATTATATGTATTTCCCTCACCCTCTCCGTCTATATCTCTTCCTTTCCCTCCTTCGCTCTCTCCCTCTCCCTCTATTTCTATATATTTCGCACTCAATCTCTCTCACCTATTTCCACCCACTCTCCCCTCCTTCTAGCCCCACTCTCCCCTCTTTCACTCCCACTCTCCACTGTCTCCCCCCACTCTACCCTCTTTCTCCCCACTCTCCCCTCTTTCTCCCCCCACTCTTCCCTTTTCTCCCCCCACTATCCCCTCTTCCTCCCCCTCTCTCCCCTTTTCTCCCCCCCACTCTTCCCTCTTTCTCCCCCCACTGTATCATCACTTTCTATTCACTATACACTCTTTCTCACCCCACTCTCCCCTCTTTCTCAACCCACTCTCCCCTCTTTCTCCCACCACTCTCCCCTCTTCCCCCCCACTCTTCCCTCTTTCTCCCCCCACTCTCCCCTCTTTCTCCCCCCACTCTCCCCTCTTCCCCCCACTCTTCCCGCTTTCTCCCCCCACTCTCCCCTCTTACTCCCCCCACTATACTCTCATTCTCCCCGCTCTCCCCTCTCTATCTCCCCACTCTCCCCTATTTCTCCCCCGTTCTATCCTCATTCTCCCCTCTACCCTCATACCCCACTCTCCCCTCTCTATCTCCCCACTCTCCCCTATTTCTCCCCCGTTCTATCCTCATTCTCCCCTCTACCCTCATACCCCACTCTCCCCTCTCTATCTCCCCACTCTATCCTTTTTCTCACCCTACTTTCCCCTCTTTCTCCCCCCACTCTCCCCTCTTTCTCACCCCACTCTCCCCTCTTTCTCACCCCACTCACCCCTCTTTATCCCCCACTCTCCCCTCTTTCTCCCCCCACTCTCCCCTTTTCTCCCCCCACTATCCCCTCTTCCTCCCCTCTCTCCCCTCTTCTCCCCCCCACTCTTCTCTCTTTCTCCCCCCACTGTATCATCACTTTCTATTCACTCTACACTCTTTCTCACCCCACTCTCCCCTCTTTCTCAACCCACTCTCCCCTCTTTCACCCACCACTCTACCCTCTTCCCCCCCACTCTTCCCTCTTTCTCCCCCCACTCTCCCCTCTTTCTCCCCCCACTCTCCCCTCTTCCCCCCACTCTTCCCGCTTTCTCCCCCCACTCTCCCCTATTTCTCCCCCGTTCTATCCTCATTCTCCCCTCTACCCTCATACCCCACTCTCCCCTCTCTATCTCCCCACTCTACCCTTTTTCTCACCCTACTCTCCCCTCTTTCTCCCCCCACTCTCCCCTCTTTCTCACCCCACTCACCCCTCTTTATACCCCACTCTCCTCTCTTTCTCCCCACTCTACTCTCTTTCTCACCCCACTCTCCCCTCTTTCTCACCCCACTCTCCCCTCTTTCTCACCCCACTCTCCCTTCTTTCTCCCCTCACTCTCCCCTATTTTTCCCCCCACTCTGTCCGCTTTCTCCCCCCACTCTCCCCTCTTTTTCCCCCCACTCTGTCCGCTTTCTCCCCCCACTCTCCCCTCTTTTTCCCCCCACTCTGTCCGCTTTCTCCCCCCACTCTCCCCTCTTTCTTCCCGCTCTCCCCTCTCTTTCTCCCCACTCTATCCTCTTCTCCCCTCACTCTACCATCTAATCCCCCTTTCCCCCACTTTACCCCTTTCTCCCCCTCCTCCCATCGCACTCTCCCCCCTTAATTACTTTCCAGTTTAAATTACGATCCGTTTAGCCGTTTATTGTGGTCCGTAGGGGGTGCATCTAAAGAATACCTCATAATTTCAACCCCCTTGCTTTTCCCCCTTTAGGGATGATTTTGCAAAAAAGCTGAAACCCGTATTTATTTATTTCTTACCAAAAGCCTAAATAAGAATTTTCAGATCCCTAACTTGAGGAATTATGGATTCCCCATACAAACTTTCAACCCCTATTTCATCCCCTTAAAGATTATTTTTTGAGACAAAAGATAGCCTATGTCCGTCTCATAGGTCCAATCTACCCCTATACCAAATTTCATCGAAATCGGTTCAGCCGTTTAGCCGTGAAAAGGTAACAAACAAACAAACAGACAAACAGATATACAGATAAACAGATAAACAGAGTTACTTTCAGATTTATAATATTAGTATGGATAGCATTTACGGTGAACATTATATCATTTTTGATATCGAAATCACTGGCTTTCACAAATCACTAGACATGTTTTTCTAATCTTAGTAGTCGCACGATCAATGATCAGATAAATAACTACCCCGTAACCGAAAGTTTTCCTTTACATAAGGTAGTAAATACAATAATAAGTGGCCATACTGCACAAGGAAATTTTAGCTCTTAATTACAATAGTTATACTCGTAATACATTAGGTAACAATTTGCTTCTACAGTACTATCGTCTTTCATACCTACTCGAACAGAAATCATAACAATATCATATAGGCACAAAGCTGGATCATTATTAGCTGAATGTTAATTGATATTAGATTCGAAGATATTATACTAAGTACTAAAATAGCTTGTGGAATTCTTTTGTGATAGTGACGTCAAACTTGCTTGAGGTTAGTTTAGTATTACATAATATTATATGGATATTTATATTATGAAGCTGACTGTACCTTTGGACATGCAAGTTTGAGACCAAATTGCACTCAAAAGTTTAATAAATTGCACTCGTTCATTATCCATCTAAATAAAAAACGAAATACTGATATGACCAAGAGCCACGTGGATCTAAATAAGACAATAAAAGATAGGTAGGTATGTGCGACGCGCAAAGTATTCATAGTTAGCTTGACATTTTCGTTAGCTAAGATCCCGTTTAATTATTCAATGATATCTCCTGATTACTGTAATCCACTAATGGATACAGAAGACTGAACAAAAGGTAAAGGCAAACAGTCGAGGTCCCAAATGTCGTAATGAGCACGATGCAGTAGGATGTTCGTAGATACCTTTTCAGGGTTCCGTAGCCAAATTGTAAAACGAGACCCTATCACTAAGGCTCCGCTCTCCGTCTATCCGTCTGTCACCAGGCTGTATCTCATGAACCGTGATAGTTACATTTGAAATTTTCACACATGTTGTATTTCTGTTGCCGCTATAACACCAAATCTTATTAAAACCAAAATAAAATATATATTTAAGGAGGCTCCCATACAACGGACGTGATTTTTTTTTGCCGTTTTTATAGTTAATGGTGCGGAACCCTCCGTGTTCAAGTCCGAATCGCACTTGGTCAGTTTTTTTGGTTTGTTAGTAGAAGTGTTCTCCCAGTTTGCGTTTGGTTGACGGCTAGTTTGGCGTAGTGGCTGAGCAATTGGACCCCTGCGCTTGGTGTCGCAGGTTCGATTCCCGCCCGAAACAAGTATTTGTGCGATCCACAAAAGTTTGTTTCTCGTCTGGGTGAGATATTATGTATGGGAAATTATATGTCTGTAAGCGGTACCCACGATACAGGAGCGATCCTATTGTGGGGGCTACGTTTTCTAAAAACAAATAAAAAGAAGCTATATTTAAAAAAAAATGTTAATAGGAACATCCTCACGTAACTATTTATTTCGTGTCTGGGCGATGAGGGACCGTACCCTATCATACCTTTCCTGACTCCCAAGACACATGGAATCCAAGTTAGAGACCAAAATATTCTATTCAGATTTGGGTTATAATAAATATCTTGGTGATAATATTCATGAAAGGCCAAGTTTAAAAAAGGCAAAGTTTCGATTTTGGTTTCTTTGTTTGTACGAAATATTTTTTAAAACAGACTTAATATGTAAAAAAATATTGTGCAAACTTTCTCATCCATACTAATATTATAAATCTGAAAGTAACTCTGTTTATCTGTTTGTCTGTTTGTTTGTTACGTTTTCACGGCTAAACGGCAGAACCGATTTCGATGAAATTTGGTATAGGGGTAGATTGGACCTATGAGACGGACATAGGCTATCTTTTGTCTCAAAAAACAATCTCGAAGGGGATGAAATAGGGGTTGAAAGTTTGTATGGGGAATCCATAATTCTTCAAGTTAGGGATCTGAAAATTCTTATTTAGGCTTTTGGTAAGAAATAAATAAATACGGGTTTCCGCCTTTTTTCTAAATCATCCCTTTAGGGGGAAAAACAAGGGTGTTGAAATTATGAGGTATTTTCTTTTGATGCACCCCCCACCGCACCATAATATGCGGCTGAACGGATCGTAATTTAAAGGGGGAGAGTGCGATGGGAGGAGAGGGGGAGAGTGCGGGAAGGGGAGGGGGAGAGTGGGGGGAAAGGGGGAGAGTGGGGGAAAAAGGGGAGAGTGGGGGGAAAAGGGGAGTAGATGGTAGAATGGAGGGAAAGAGGGTAGAGTGGGGGAAAGAGAGGGGAGTGCGAGGAGAAAGAGGGGAGAGTGGGGGAGTAAGAGGGGAGAGTGGGGGGAGAAAGAGAGGAGAGTGGGGTGAGAAAGAGGGAAGAGTGGGGGGAGAAAGGGAGGAGAGTGGGGGGAGAAAGAGAGGAGAGTGAGATGAGAAAGAGGGAAGAGTGGGGTGAGAAAGAGGGGAGGGTGGGGGGAGAAAGAGGGGCGAGTGGTGGGACAAAGAGGGGAGAGTGGGGGGAAAGAGTGGAGAGTGAGGGGAGACAGGGGAGAGTGGGGGGAGAAAGAGAGGGGAGAGTGGAGGGAGAAAGAGGAGAGAGTGGGGAGATGAGCGGGGAGAAATAGGGGAGAGTGGGGAGAAAAAGAGGGGAGAGTGGAGGGAGAAAGAGGAGAGAGTGAGGGTAGAATCAGGGGAGAAAGAGGGGAGTGTGGGGGCAAAAAGAGGTAGAGTGGGGAGAAAGAGAGGGGAGAGCGGGGAGAAATAGGGGAGAGTGGGGAGAAAAAGAGGGGAGAGTGGAGGGAGAAAGAGGCGAGAGTGGAGGGAGAAAGAGGAGAGAGTGGGGGTAGAATGAGGGGAGAGTGGGGGGAAATAGGGGAGAGTAGGGGGAGAAAGAGAGATTGAGTGCGAAATATATAGAAATAGAGGGAGGGAGTGAGCGAAGGAGGTAAAAGGAGAGATATAGACTGAGAGGGTGATGGAAATAAATATAATGGATGTGATGGACAGGGACAGAGAAGGCGAGAGATTGAGAGTGGAGAGGGAGGGGAGACAGGGGAGAGTGGGGGGAGAAAGAGGGGAGAGTGGGGGGAGTAAAGGCGAGAGTGGGGGGAGAAAGAGGGGAGAGTGGGGGGAGAAAGAGGGGAGAGTGGGGGGAGAAAGAGGGTAGAGTGGGGAGAAAGAGAGGGGAGAGCGGGGAGAAATAGGGGAGAGTGGGGAGAAAAAGAGGGGAGAGTGGAGGGAGAAAGAGGAGAGAGTGGGGGTAGAGTGAGGGGAGAGTGGGGGGAAATAGGGGAAAGTTTGGGGGAGAAAGAGAGATTGAGTGCGAAAATTATAGAAATAGAGGGAGAGGGAGTGAGCGAAGGAGGGAAAGGGAGAGATATAGACTGAGAGGGTGATGGAAATAAATATAATGGATAAGATGGACAGGGATAGAGAAGGCGAGAGATTGAGAGTGGAGAGGGATATTAATGATAGAAAGATAGGGAAAGATATAGAGATATTAGGAGAGGGAAAGAGATAGGTAGAGGTAGAGGAAGAGAGATAGAAATAGCGAAAGAAGGAGAAAGATAGAACGAGAGCCAGAGAGGGAGAAAGATAGAGGAAAAGGGAGAGAGAAAGAGACAGATATATTCTTACCTAGCTGTTACCCGCAACATCAATTGATTTTTTAAACAGTGTACAAAAATGCGAACGAAGTTGCGGGTATCAGCTAGTTATTTATATATATTGAAATGAAATAAAAATCATCAAAATATTATGTCGTACTTTACTACGAACCCACAGTTAATTACAAAAACTGGTTCAAAACAAGAAAGCATTTAAAGTGTAATGATAGTAGGGATATCTAGTGTTAATTCCGACCTTCTATGCATGTATCTAAAGGCAACATAACTATATTGTTATTATTGTAATATGTAAATAAACGCATATCCACTGCGTGGCCGGGGGCGGTGCGGCCGCCCCGGAGCGAGCTTAAATGAATTATCTTTAAATACTGTGAACGTGATTCCGCTACCAAAGCTCGCAGCCGTGGTGCTCAAACTTTAGGACCAACATTTTTGTTAGAAGACAACAACATATAAAAAAAAGCGATCATGAGCGAGTCGGACTCGCCCATGAAGGGTTCCGTAGCACCAAGTAACATAATATAAAAGTTCTTGTAGTTCGTTGTAAATTTGATCGATGTTCTAATAATAGTGTTTTTTTTAAGATTTATTACGTGTTAAAAAAAACTTCTGACTGGATCTCGTTCAAACCAATTTTCGTAGGAAGTTTGCTTGGTAATGTACATCATATATTTTTTTACGTTTTATCATTCTCTTATTTTAGAAGTTACAGGGTACCCATTTTACCACTTTGGAAGTGTCTCTCGCAAAAACTGTTCAGTTTAGAAAAAAATGATATGTATTAGAAACTTCAATATTATTTTTGAAGAACTATCCATAAATACCCCACACTTATGGGTTTGATGGAAAAAATATTATCGCCAGGTTTGAAATATTTTTATATTTATAAAAAAAAAATTGTGCCTCGGGACGCCCGAAAGTGATAACCGATGCCGTCTGCGTGCGAGTAAGGGAAGTTAGACAGACTGGCACCGTAACGCGTTACGTAACGAGTTATCACTCCAAAAATAATTATCTTTAAAACTGTAGCCAAAGATACACATTATTTTATTTTAGATGCTTTTACATGCAGTTGTGAAGGCATCTAAAATTAAATTTTAGGTCTTTTTCAGAACCTTCCAACTGCTCTAAGTTTGAGCGACCCTGTCTGTATGCTCTCCCGCTGGTATATAAATAGGGCACGCAGATCACGGCCAGCATTCGAGGCGCAACAGTTGACGGGCAAAGGTGAGTACAGACGTAAAGTGCAGTGTGAACGAGCCTCTAATTATCATCATCATCATCATCATCAGCTTTACTCCGTCCACTGCTAGGTATAAGCCTCCTGTTGTTTGTGCCACGTTCTGTGATCTTGTGCTTATATTAAGACCTTAGTTTAGAACGAGTTCTTAGGTCAAACATTTATATTTTACTTTTCAATATTTTATCCGTAAAAAGTAAAAAAAAAAAAAACTTTATCAAGATTTTGCATGTTTTATTAAAGTTAGATCATAAAAATCTGTTATCAGTTTTTGAAAAGTTTGAATATGGTTTTACAGCCTGCTATACAAAAGTAACTGAATGCATTGTAGTGCAATTTATTTTTACATAAAAGAAAGGTGCATTAATACGTATTTTAGAAAAATAAACAAACGATTAAAATGGCCCATCAAGTTGGAAAAAATAGATTTGGATTGTTTGGTTTTTACATCATGTTGTGTCCAAGTTTTTTAAAGGCACGGCTGCGAATTCCAGACTATTTCTCTAATGTATGAACAGTTTATATTCAAATACTAAGTATTATGATTTTATTTGTATTTTTGTTAGTCTGTTTATTTTTGTTTTATTGTTTTTATTGCATTCTCGAAACAGATAACCGTACATGGTGTAGTTTATGTATGGTGTTTTGTACTTGCAATCAAAAATGCCAGACCTACTTAGTGCTACCTAACCACGCAGGGGTGGGTCGTTAGCTATAAATAAATACAGGAAGTGGTCAGGAAGGTCAGGAAATGACTGGTGTTTCCGTAAGCTTATCTGTCACAAGGTTGAAAAACTTTATAAATAAAAAGTTGATAGGTAAATCGACAATAATTTAATTATTATATTTTAAATCTAAATCATTCGTCTAAATCGGTATGTACTCATGATATTATGTTCTTAAAATAATCATTAGTAAAGGAGATATGTTATTCTGATTAATTATACTTCAGAAGATATACCAAACGTATTGAAAGTTACAGTCAAATCAAAAAAACTAAATTCAATTTTAAAATTACTAATTTAATTTTTGTTGTGTTTTGTACAATTCCCAAAAGCTTTCATAGTTATTGTGATTAACAATTTGTAATATAATATATAACTATTAGATATGTTTTCTCTAAATATCGTATAATATTCGTGTAACCTTCCGTTGCGTTATTTTTCTAAGCCATCCATTAACAGTCATTAAGATTCCCAAGGGTCACGTGCGTGAGGTAATGTGCGATAGTACTATGTGAGATTCTATTTTATTCCATTAAAAACCACAAGTCGGCTCAAAACCTAACTATGAAAGGTAGTTAGAGGTACTATACAATGATTTCTAAATAAAGCTTATCTGAGATTAACTAAAAACTCGCGCCCTAAATAAGTACCTATTTGTTTAGTACAAATAAAAAGCATAAATTAAAAATATCTCTGATCTAGTAGTATATATCTACGAGTACAATGTTTGGGCTGACCTCTTCTTGTGCTTTTATATGAAAACGCAAGTATAATAATTATGTATGAATGAAAATATCAAAATCGGGTCTACTTCGAATTGTTCATAGTTTTCATGTTTTGTTTTCTACAAAAAGTACGAAGGAGATGGTAATAACCCCAAAAGGTATGTTAAATTAAATTAATTTACTCACGATAGTTCACGGAGGCTTGACCTTTTTGTAATTTGTAAATCCCTTCCACACGTAGTAGGTATGCATAAAATATAATTATTGTCAAGATAAATTGATGAAACTCTTTTATGTTCGATTTTTATGTGTCCAGACAGTTAATCTTTATGCATTATATTAGTTTGCTATACCCATAAAACATAGGTTTTTCTATGAGTATTATTTTATTTTGAACTTTGTGTTCCTATTTCTTTTAGTTTACTGTTATTCAATAACTGTTTTTCCTTTCATTTCTTCTCTTTTCACTTATTACAGGTTATATATTTTACTATATTTTAAGCTTTAATTATCGTATCTACACCTCGAGCCGCTATGCCCCGCCATAGTCCATACAAGTTTCTTTCCTATTGCATATTGAAGCAAAAATTTACTTGTGTCTAAGCAACGATACATTTTTTGTACGCATCGTCATTCATTCATACCATTAATTATTATTGCTCTTGTATGCTCTTGCATCGTCCAAATGAAGCTCGCTATCAAATTTTTATATGATCCAAAACCGGCAATCTATGGAAACAATAAAATGTATATTTGAATAACATCAAAGATCGGCTACAGTAATTTTAGCTTCCCAATTCGCTAAGCACATATTGGCATTATTGGCAAACTTAAATCCCTTGTTTCGATTGCGAGTTCCTATCAGAATACTTAATGTACCAAGCGATACCACAATTAAAGTTAAACGTGAACTTAAACATTAGTAATATTTAATAACTTACACCTCCATACTACCAAACCTCATAACAGAACCTTATCAGAGTTATCAGTCGTTTAGTCGAAAGTTTTCGTCAACTTATTTCATTTCCGATTTCCGACAGTCTACCATAAGATTCGATAGGTGATATATCGGCTTCATTATTGTACTTAGTATTTGTAGATTCTCTAGGACTTAAGTACTCGTAGGAATGGAAAGTTATTATTGTTTTCCTGAAATTTCAAGTTGATAATCATCCACCTATACGCGTTGAGTTTGTATGGGAATAAAGATAAATGACAGAAAATAATGATGAGTGAAAATAATTCGTGTCTGGGTCTTACCACAAAATATTTAAACCAGAGTTAACAGATGTGTCTAAGTATTTTCTCCGCAAATCGACATCTAACCCTCGCTTTTTCTAGTTCAATAACAAATTCACAAGTTAAATAATTAGGAATGCCCGGATTTCGTAAGAAAACGCGAGTGACACACGACGGTTTTGTGAAACAAAATTTTAGAAACATCTGTTTAACTCTGCTCTAAACTTTTGTGGTAAGACGGT
This sequence comes from Hylaea fasciaria, assembly GCA_905147375.1. Classification (NCBI taxonomy): domain Eukaryota; kingdom Metazoa; phylum Arthropoda; class Insecta; order Lepidoptera; family Geometridae; genus Hylaea; species Hylaea fasciaria. The sequence continues at coordinate 5,776,987 of LR990211.1, read as the reverse complement.
GTTTTGTAAAAGTACTTTGAAGAGGATCGAAGATCAGTCGCCAGAATTGCGACAATAACTTCAAAATATAGCCAAAATGTATTTTTATCGTCAGTTCAACCCCACACAATCCGAATTCATTATCATAACTATATATCTTTTGATACCTGTCATTTTTTCCTTATTTTGATATGGGATTCCCACTGAGTATGCAGGTTTCGGTAGAAAACCCTTTGTCTAAATATGCAACACAAGCAAGAAAAGAAACGGGGAAACATTTATCTTTGTAACTGTATCAAAAAGGGCAGAATAAAATATAATGTTTTATTATAAACTTTTATTCAACTGACACCGTACTGTGTTTGCATTAGCATGTAGAATGTCTGTCAAGTTCCTATGACAATATAATAGCATGGCGGGAGGGTGCTGATCTTATGATAAAACAGCAGAACGGAACTTCTGAATGATTAACAGTAGCTTGATGTCGTTCGGTCTTATTAAACCCCTCATACCATTTCCATATAATCCGTGCTTCACCTCAAAACACAACCGAACTTCTAAAAACGCCACGCATATAAAAATCATTGTACAGAAGGAAATGACAACGTTTTTGTCTGTTGCAGGCAGAATGCAGTCGGCAGTTAAATTCGTCGTGCCTTTAGTTTTGCTGACATCAGCCGTAGCCAGTTACCGTAAGTGTTTTAAACAAACGTGCAAATTATAAGGGCATCATTAACTTTAATTGCTTAAAATGTTGCTTGAATTAAACTACGAATTAGATTAAATTAAGAATTAAATTACTTAAATTGCGGATAGAATTACTAATCCAATCCGCAGTCACTAAAACTAAGCTACAAACATAGCTACAGTTTAACGTCCTAATATCACTATTTCTACGAACTCTAGGCAACGCTGTGACATCGCTTTAGTCAGAGCAGCGTTAGGTTGAAATGTTTATAATTCAAAATATTTAATATAGGTAGGCATAATATCGCACTTTTACAAGTCAAGCACTTGAATCTCATTAACAAAGAGAACAATAACACATAAAATATGATTAATTAAATAAAGGAGTAATCTATTTATTCAACAAACAAAAAAATATTCACACAAACACAAATAGAAACTAAAAACTAAAACTAAGTAAGTCAAACTAATCTAATAACCAAGGCAAAATTCCCAAAAATGCTGGCTGCATTGTTGGCAATGCTTAACCTTGAGTAATTAGGAGTAATTGTGTATAATAATTACAATTAATATTTATATTAATTATAATTTATATATATAACAATAATTTACTTAGATGATGCCTTAATGTAGTGAAAACGGGTATGAGTCCACCACAGTGTAGTACTGTGTATTGGCAAATATCCATATCCTAGTGGTCTCCACGATTAATTGAGTAGTTTGAGGCGGCCCTTGCTCTTACGGGCCACAGATCAAAGGGTGTTGTTTTCGTTAGGCACCGAATCGTTTCGAGTTATAATTATAAGTTGGAACACTCATACGCTTGGGCCTATATACTACGTATAAATGGAGCGAGGAATATTTTTGGTAGATGACACTTCGAGCATTTAAGTACGCTGGAAAAGATTAAAAGGCTGGAAGCATGGATTTATAAACTTTGTGTTTGTGGTAGCTGTAATTTCTTTGTACTTTTTTAATTTGCATTTTACTACTGCCTTTGCGCCAGCTTGCACCGCAACAGAGTATACACTATACAGTGGCCAAAAAACAACACCAAAATGGAACGAATTTCAATTCTATGGAAACGACAATAAACAACATTTTTTAATGACATGTAATTAGCTTGGGTAGGTCTTCTGGAGTTAGTCTCAAACTTGATGGCAGCTTACTCAAATCTCAAACTGCTGGCATTGCCCCGTTCAATTGAAATGCTAATTTCCGATGTCAAACGAGTATGCATTATTACTAACGGCCGAAATTAATAATCAATCCAATCCAATTTTTTCTATCTGGGATTGATATCACAATCCATTTTTAGGGTCAACGTGCCAATAAGCAATCCGTGGATTGGTTTATAAAGGCACGCAGATTGGAAATCGATCGAACGATAGGATAGATCCAAGATTGAAATCGATCTTGTATTCCTATACAAGATCGATTTCAATCTTGGATAGGAGTTACAATTTTAATTTCGGCTGTAAGTCATTCTCAGATTTTTTGATCCTGATTTCAATTTTTCGCCGAGTTCAATGACTGCAATTCAGGTAGGTATACTTCAAATCAACAGACGCTTTGTGATATTAAATTAGTATTGTAACATTGATATTCAATTTACAATTTTCGATATCAACAGAGTTGATGAAGTTGATCTTTCCTTAATTAGATTACGTTTCAACCGTTTGGAATTTATTGGCAATATCTGCAAAATTACTAATTGCTTGTAACTGATTATGAGTACATGGGCTCATGTGTCTGACAAGGCGAGTGTCACTCGAAGTCACTCGGATTGAGTGTCACCCACATTTGAATAATTTGAGTAACAACCTCGAGTCTAAATTGTAAATTGAGTCGTTACCATTGATTACCTACTGAGGCGCTTTACTCAACTGACACATACACTATTCAGGTTAAAAATGTTTAAAAACCTCGTAAAAGATGCTAGTAATTACCTTTTCAGAGTCAAAACTATCCATCCCAAGCCAACTGTCCCGAGCACTCAAATAACGGGACGAAAATCCCTGAGTGTTATATATGGGGCTCCCCATTTCTATTTGTAGTCGGAGATACAGAGTGCACCCTACTTGTCAATCAATTTGCACATTTTCAAGCCTTGATTAAAATTTATAACGGTGTGAAGGTTGAAGGGTCAACGACCTTCCTTTTAATGCTTATCGCATCTGATAGGTTCATGAAAAAAACCTTTGTGCAAAATTTATGTATTTGTTTTTTTTTAGCTTGGGTATAATCTCCGATTTTTTCTGCCACGCCGGTCATGTGCCTATATATAGTTACCACTACATCATCGCAGCGTGAGCGGTCTTCGTGAAAATAAAAAGGCACTGCCGTGCACCCAAATTTGTAAATCTAATTGTGATACAAGATACCATGTCGTTGTTTTAGACAGTAGCACCAAACTGCGAAGGGATGGCGTGCTGAATCTCTACCCCTTCCCAAGGGTTGGTCGCGCGTCCAGCAACACCTGGCAAGTTCCAGTGAACGACATGTTCTGGGGTAAGGTATTATCTAAGGGTTAAACTGATAACATAACTCATAGTGAATACTACTATTCTTTCTCTGTGCCATGCTTATTCTCTCTAGGACAAAAAAATAATCACCAGAAAATTACGTAGGCAGTTTACAGATCTATACTCTCAGACCTACAAAAGGTACACACAGTATAAGCTTAAATAACCAGTCAAATTGAGGACCTCAATGTTTAAAAAATTTAAATCCTCATTTTTGTTTTGTCATAGAATACGAACCCGTGGAGAAGCGTCAACTGTATGCATTTCCCCGCGTCGGTCGCAGCGACTTCTCCCTCTTCCGTGAACCTCTCCATCAGGAGTTCCAGCAGGTCCGCAACAGGAGGACCGACAGCCCTGGCATGTGGTTCGGACCTAGGCTCGGGAGGGCGTTCAAGAGCGAGGAAGATGGTGAGGAATCATCAGCTAGTCATCAGTCGTAGCAACCTTGATTGATTCCGACTTTGCATACTTGCCTCATTACGATCATTGTAACTGTCAAATGCATACAAAGTTATCTTGATGCAAGTTCAACTGAATGATGAGAATAACGGGTTGTTTTGAAAGTAAGCGGTAACCTATGTAGACAACTGTAATGCCAACTAGAACAATTTCGCCGGTGCTTTTTGTAGCGGATACCAATAATGTTTGCCACGGAAATGTCCAAGCAAAGTTTTAAAATTGTGTTCCAGATATTACAATCCAAAACGACAACACTGACCGGAGCGACCCGGAGGAAATCGAGTCAGTCGAAAAAAGAAATAAGCGACAAACAAAATTAACGTAAATTCAGATAAAAGCCCACAGACCCACCGCCCCCGATGTGCTAACCACGATGACTTCTGACCCTTCTGTACCTTCCCAATAATTTTACTTTTGGAAATTATAATCTAGTCATAGAGTAAAAAACAAACAAACGTATAGATGTGACGCTTGTAGTTACGTCCTGAAAATTCAACTTCGCTTATTCTACCTATCTTATTCTTGATATGAACGTTAACCAAAGTTTAGAATAGTTTGTGATTTATTAGGTGTATACTAAGCATTTAAATTTTATATTATAAAGTGTAATGTATGAACAATTATATTTATTAAAATTTGAAACGTAGATGAATTGCCAAATTTATTTCGAAGGCTGGGTGGATACGTATATCCATGAAATAAACTTGGCAATGTTTTATTATAAAAAAATAAGATTTTAAAGGCGTGTTGTTTGTATTGCATTAATTTATTGAATAAAAATCTACTACGACAATTTCATTGTTTTGTTTTCTATATTCTCCAATTTATTTTGTTTATTTCAGTACCACATAATTACTATTTACCAACTATCTAGAACTCTGACGCTAGAAGCTAACACTTAACTTCCTTTGGGATAAACAAACAACCAAACATCATCTCGTGTTTTTTTTTTCAGAATAACGTCTAAGGAGAAAGTATATTCCTAATCATAAAATTAAAATGTCCGTAAGGATTGAGGTGCCACTTTTGAAAAATTAACAATTTCTAAATGGAATTTCACGCAGTTTAAATGTAGATGTGTCAATAAAATTTGTATTCTAAAGCAGATTTTGGTAGATTTTATGCATAAAAAGTTCTGTTACTGTAAAGGTGGCACCTCAATTCAGCAAATCAGGATTGAGGTGCCATTTTTCAAGTGAATAGAACTGGTTAAGTTATGGATGAATATTTCTGAAAACGCAATATCTTTACGGACGTGTTGTATATTGATTGCTCCCAAACTCTGGGGCTTGAACGGCTTCAATTTAAAAAGATATATAACATTGAAAGTGGCGCCAAAATCTATAAAAAATCGATTTTAGATTTTTTTATTTTTCGTTGATATAACTAGTCAATTTACAAAACAAATTTAATGGAAAATTTGTAGATAGTTGGCTGAAATTGTAGCCAGAGAATGAAGTAATAAAACCAAGTGCTTTTTTTGCTGCGACTAATTTTATGTGGCTCCTCAATCCTTACGGTCTGGAAATAATATTTCGCTATAACTGCGTGACAACAAAACGAAATCGAACGATGAATATCCCAAAAAAATGTAGATATGCGTGCCTTAATATTCATATATAATTTAATCACTCTACGTATCCTATATTGGCCAAAACATACAATTTTTTACTTTCTCATACAAATTTTCTTAAGTGGTGACCATAATTTAAATATGTAACCAGGGATATGGAATCCGAGAGTTACTTACGCTTTTTTGTAGTGGACCCGCACTGTTAGTGCAGTCAGCCAGTGTAAACAGCTCGTTTAATAATATAACATCTGGATGACCGAGCTTTGCTCGGTATTTCTTTTTTATAAATTCTGTTTTTTGGAAATTATATTTAAGTACGAATTACTAATAGAATTATGAAATATGAATAATATATTTCTATCTTACCGATAGAATAATAAAAAGATATGAACTGGTTATTTAAAGAAAAAAATCATAAAAAAACACGAATAAAATGACATTTTCTACAAATGATTCCTAGCTAGATCGATTTATCGCCCCCGAAACACCCTATATACTGAATTTCATGAAAACCGTTGGAGCCGATTCCGAGATTCCAATTATATATATATATATATATATACAGGGTGTATCGGCAAGGTGTAGTAATATTGAAATGTGGGTATGTGTACCTGGTGATGAATCATTTGCCAGGGTACTAAAACCTGAAATCGATAATCGATTTTTTCACTCAAATTGACAAAATAACTAAATATTACAACCCTAACATGATACGGATGACGTCTCGTTACGCGGGTCACTGGCATTGAATTATTTCTGCCGCAAAGTGCGCCGCGCTCTTTGAATTTGCCGACAATATTTTAGGGTTCAGTATTGTAACAAAGTTGAAAGCCTCTAAAATTCATTTCAGATACTTACCGCCTTAGAATAGAATTTTGGTAGGTACATTACACGGAGCAGATATCACTCAGCCGCCAAGAAAAACTTTTGTCAGGTTGCATCTGTCCGGGTTGGTACAAATTGGTAAAAAACATTATTTAAAAAACAAACGGAACCCTTAGTACTTTTACGAATTCTGTATTGACGGATTTGACGGCGGGCCTAGTTTTGTTTGAGTAATGCCGCCGGCTAGAGGTGTAAAAGTAACGAAACAAAGCGTACAGTCTTACCCAACTTATATGGCGCGTCGTGAATCTTCGTTCGCGCAGAAAATAAAGTATGGTCCGAAGATTAACGAAAGAATGCTTAACACTTACAATCAACCTCAGATAACTATTATAAGGTTCATAATACACTGCAGCTGTTAGTTCCATCTCACTCATGCCACGCGGCGATCGCTAAGATGGCGGGGCGGCTGCCGACCAATAGCGGTCAATAGCATTTCCCGCGCTTTGAAAATTCATCTTCTGCGCAGGTAGAACTGCGATGTGCAACAGCTGCAGTGTATTATGAACCTTATAATAGTGATCTTAGGTTGATTGTAAGTGTTAAGCATTCTTACGTTAATCTTCGGACCATACTTTATTTTCTGCGCGAACGAAGATTCACGACACACCATATAAGTTGGGTACGACTGTACATGTTAGTCGATGCCTCAAGTTCACTGACATTGCCCAGCTGATAACTAGGGTTGAACGATGCTTAGTTTTGCAGTAAACTTTGACGTGTATTATATTAAACTAGCTGATACCCGCAACTTCGTTCGCATTTTTATATAAAACTAGCTGATACCCGCAACTTCGTTCGCATTTTTATATAAAATGTAAACTGTTTAGAAAATCAATTGATGTCGCGGGGAACAGTTATAGGTAAGAATATATCTCTCTCTTTTTCTCTCCCTTTTCCTCTATCTTTCTCCCTCTCTAGCTCTTTTTCTATCTTTCTCCCTCTTTCGCTCTTTCTATCTATCTTCCTCTACCTCCATCTCTTTCCCTCTCCCTATAACTCTATACCTTTCCATATGTTTCTATCATTAATATCCCTCTCCACTCTCAATCTCTTGCGTTCCCTCTCCCTGTCCATCTCATCCATTATATTTATTTCCCTCACCCTCTCCGTCTATATCTCTTCCTTTCCCTCCTTCGCTCACTCCCTCTCCCTCTATTTCTATATATTTCGCACTCAATCTCTCTCACCTATTTCCCCCCACTCTCCCCTCCTTCTAGCCTAACTCTCCCCTCTTTCACTCCCACTCTCCACTCTTTCTCCCCCCACTCCCCTCCTTCTAGCCCAACTCTCCCCTCTTTCACTCCCACTCTCCACTCTTTCTCCCCCCACTCCCCTCCTTCTAGCCCAACTCTCCCCTCTTTCCCTCCCTCTCCACCCTTTCTCCCCCCACTCTACCCTCATTCTACCCCACTCTCCCCACTTTCTCCCCCCACTCTCCCCTTTTATCCCCCCCCACTCTCCCCTCTTTCTTCCCCCACTATCTCATCTCTTTCTATTCACTCTACACTCTTTCTCACCCCACTCTCCCCTCTTTCTCACCCCACTCTCCCCTCTTTCTCACCCACTCTCCCCTCTTTCTCCCCCGCTCTCCCCTCTTTCTCCCCCCACTATACACTCATTCTCCACGCTCTCCCCTCTCTATCACCCCACTCTACCCTTTTTCTCACCCTACTCTCCCCTCTTTCTCCCCCCACTCTATCCTCATTCTCCCCTCTACCCTCATACCCCACTTTCCCTCTCTATCTCCCCACTCTACCCTTTTTCTCACCCCAGTCTCCCCTCTTTCTCCCCACTCTACTCTCTTTCCCACCCCACTCTCCCCTCTTTCTCCCCCCACTCTCCCCTCTTCCCCCACTCTTCCCTCTTTCTCCCCCCACTATACTCTCATTCTCCACGCTCTCCCCTCTCTATCTCCCCACTCTACCCTTTTTCTCACCCCACTCTCCTCTCTTTCTCCCCCCACTCTATCCTCATTCTCCCCTCTACCCTCATACCCCACTCTCCCCTCTCTATCTCCCCACTCTACCCTTTTACTCACCCCAGTCTCCCCTCTTTCTCCCCCCACTCTCCCCTCTTTCTCCCCCCACTCTCCCCTCTTTCTCCCCCCACTCTCCCCTCTTGCTCCCCCCACTCTCCCCTCTTTCTCCCCCCACTCTCCTCTCTTTCTCACCCCACTCTCCCCTCTTTCTCCCCCCACTCACCCCTCTTTATCCCCCCACTCTCCCCTTTCTTTCTTCCCACTCTACTCTCTTTCTCACCCCACTCTCCCCTCTTTCTCCCCCCCTCTAACCTTTTTCTCACCCCACTCTCCCCTCTTTTTCCCCCCACTCTCCCCTCTTTCTCCCCCCTCTTTCCGCTTTCTCCCTCACTCTCCCCTCTTTCTCCCCCCCACTCTAACCTTTTTCTCACCCCACGCTCCCCTCTTTTTCCCCCCACTCTGTCCGCTTTCTCCCCCCACTCTCCCCTCTTTCTTCCCGCTCTCCCCTCTCTTTCTCCCCACTCTACCCTCTTCTCCCCTCGCTCTACCATCTACTCCCCCTTTCCCCCCACTCTCCCCTTTCCCCCACTTTCCCCCTTTCTCCCCCTCCTCCCATCGCACTCTCCCCCCTTAATTACTTTCCAATTTAAATTACGATCCGTTTAGCCGTTTATTGTGGTCTGTAGGGGATGATGCATCTAAAGAATACCTCATAATTTCAACCCCCTTGCTTTTCCCCCTTTAGGGATGATTTTGCAAAAAAGCTGAAACCCGTATTTATTTATTTCTTACCAAAAGCCTAAATAAGAATTTTCAGATGCCTAACTTGAGGAATTATGGATTCCCCATACAAACTTTCAACCCCTATTTCATCCCCTCGAGATTATTTTTTGAGACAAAAGATAGCCTATGTCCGTCTCATAGGTCCAATCTACCCCTATACCAAATTTCATCGAAATCGGTTCAGCCGTTTAGCCGTGAAAAGGTAACAAACAAACAGACAAACAGATATACAGACAGATAAACAGATAAACAGAGTTACTTTCGGATTTATAATATTAGTATGGATATACTAGAAGCACCTCGCGGTTTCTCCCGCGTTAGCTACTATCCCGCGGGAACCATTAATTTTTACGGTATAGAAGGTAGCCTATGTCACCCGGGGATAGCATAGCTTCCCAACAGTGAAATAATTTTTTAATTTTTTCAAATCGGTTCAGTAGTTTCGGAGCCTATTCAAAGAAACAAAGTTTTCCTCTTTATAATATTAGTATAGAAAAACCAAAACTGACTGACTAACTGATCGATTAACTAGCTGCGCCCGCGGTTTCACTCGCGTTTGTATAATATAAGATGTATCTTTATGAGTTGTGGTCCATGTGTTATTCTGATATAATGTAAGCTATATTATTGTGTAGTTTCATCAGAATCCATTCAGTAGTTTTTGCGTGACAGAGCAACAAACATTCATCCATACTTACAAAATTTCGCGTTTATATTATTAGGAGGATAAAAATACACTTCACATAGAAATGATGCGAATTTTTGTCGTTTAGATATTTTTTTACCGACACATGGACTATTTGCACTGAATAAACACACTTTCAATTATTATACACCATATCTAATACTATAGTCTGAAGGTGTGCACAATGCACAATGCACAAACCAGATATAAATCACGGATTCCTAGATCAGGGTAAGTATAATCATTTTACAATAAAGATTTGTTCATAAAACGAAAGCTTAACAACATAACGCTATGCAAAGATATTTTTCACTATTTTTTAGTTGTAACCGGTTTGATTATTATTTAAACTGTACAGTATTAAAACTAAAAAATATCACATAAAATTAATAAACCACGAACCATAAATATCTATGCATCCGAAAATACTAATAATCAAAAACCAAATCTAGATGTGATACGGGTAGTTGTGAAATTGCGTTGTCACGTTTTCTAGTGGTGGAATGCTAACCTACCCACGTTTGTGTACCTATTGCTAAGAGTCAAATGAACATATTTTAACTACATCACTTACTTAGAAGATTATTTTAAAATAAATTATATAGATGGCTGATTATGTCACACGTGCTACATATTATACGATACTCGCGGTGTAAGTAAGTGTATATTATACACGCCAGAAGTTAAGTCACGCCGTGTAGTTGTATACTACTTAGACCGCTCGTATCGTAATGTGCCTACTACCTACCTACTTTTATTTATTTTCTATTCTATGTGATATAGGTATGCCATAATGTATTAATATGATGTGATGTTGTTATTGGTTATAATTTTTAAAAGTGTGTCCTATTTTTTTCTTAAATATTATGGTCACCGCAGTGAAATTTGTATGAGAAAGTAAAAAATTGTATGTTTTGGCCAATATAGGATACGTAGAGTGATTAAATTATATATGAATATTAAGGCACGCATATCTACATTTTTTTGGGATATTCATCGTTCGATTTCGTTTTGTTGTCACGCAGTTATAGCGAAATATTATTTCCAGACCGAAAGGATTGAGGAGCCACATAAAATTAGTCGCAGCAAAAAAACCACTTGGTTTTATTACTTCATTCTCTGGCTACAATTTCAGCCAACTATCTACAAATTTTCCATTAAATTTGTTTTGTAAATTGACTAGTTATATCAACGAAAAATAAAAAAATCTAAAATCGATTTTTTATAGATTTTGGCGCCACTTTCAATGTTATATATCTTTTTAAATTGAAGCCGTTCAAGCCCCAGAGTTTGGGAGCAATCAATATACAACACGTCCGTAAAGATATTGCGTTTTCAGAAATATTCATCCATAACTTAACCAGTTCTATTCACTTGAAAAATGGCACCTCAATCCTGATTTGCTGAATTGAGGTGCCACCTTTACAGTAACAGAACTTTTTATGCATAAAATCTACCAAAATCTGCTTTAGAATACAAATTTTATTGACACATCTACATTTAAACTGCGTGAAATTCCATTTAGAAATTGTTAATTTTTCAAAAGTGGCTCCTCAATCCTTACGGACATAAATTAAACATGTTAGAAAAATAAAAAAATATTTTTTTATTTTGATTATAACAAGTTCAAAGACACGAAGAAGTTAGTTGAGTGGGTGACACTTGAAAATCATAAATTAATTTAAGAATAAAGCATGAAATAACCCTTTTCACACATAACACAAATAGCCAAAATTAGCTTGACTGCAAACTCTGGTTCCGTCTCATCTTTTTAGCCTAATTTCTCCAGAGTCTAAATTTACATAAACCAATATAGCACTGGTTTATTGATACAAGCTGCACCCGTGGCTTTGCTCGCACTTTGCCTATTTGTCGCGACAAAAAGGACTCCTAATCCATTAAAGTCAGGGTTAAAGAATATTGACCGTCATCAGTGTTTCATCAGACAGTATTTCATATAAAACACTTACTACACAATACAAAAACTTCGACAGCTAGAGAAGTATAATATATAGTAGTAGCCTTATATTTTATTTGTTTAAGAAAAGATAATAGAGGATAATATTAATGCCGCTCAAGGCGAAGGACGGTTAATTAAAAAAAGGACCGGCCTCCGCGGGAATTACTGATATTGTGTTATATGAAAATAGAAAGTTTTCATATTTTGTTATTTTTAAAAGGTAAACGTGTTGGCAATAAATAGTCAAAACATAGGGTTGCACTTATATACTATTATAAAACTGTAAATAAGCGACGTCTGTATATTGAAGATATTTTTGAAACACTAACTAGGCTGGACTATTTTAAGGTCACTGAACCCAAAAATGTGGTTTTTTGAATATTTGTCTGTTTTGTTATTTTGTTACCCTAAAACTCAGACACTACTGAACGGATTTTGATGGGGTTTTGGCATTTGGTACTTTTGGTTTCGAGCAAATTAACGATATACGTGTCACAACAGTGACAAGATTTAAATTTTGCCCAAAAGTGGGTATACCCCGTGTAACATTGCTGCGTACTAGAGTCCCGTACGTTCCGCGGGCTATGGAAATAGTGTCGGCGACTTGGCTGAAGTTCTTACTAATGACGTCACACATAGTCCACACGTACGAAGTCGCGGGAAATGGGTAGTCTGTAATAATTTATCAATGATGCTGTAGAATTAGCTACGTCTTCGTAGCACCGCAACGTAGCACTCCCTGTAGCACTCATAGATGGTGGTATCTGTATAGATTGGCATCGTTTTCGACATTCCACCTTTTTGTAGAGTTACTTGAATGTCTTGTATTTGACTTAAGACTGCAATACAGTCCTCTCAAGGTGTTCGCGCACTTATAGTCTAAGTCCAAGACTATCGGGCGCAAGCTAAACGCTCCGCTATCTACGCGTCCTATCGGGCTAAGGGATCAAGTGGCGCGATGTAATGAATACTTTCAAAAAACATCTGGTCTCGGTAGTCTTGGACTTGAACTTATATGCGCGAATACCCTTATTATTCATAGCATAGTCTGATTGATCGGAATGTGCGGTAGGACCACTAGGCCACGGCCCTATTTTAACGCTAGCTAACAAAACAGCTTTGTCAGTCGGAGACGGTATTAAGTAAAAAAAATCGCGAAGGTTATATTTAGTCGGTGCCTAATAGGAAATCCGTTCCACGTGTAAATGTTCCGCGGCACGTGTAACCTGGTTGCAGTAACAGCATAGTTATATCTCTCGGTGGTGTTGGTTTATTCAACGGCTAACATAAGCAACAACTAAACATTGGCGCGTGATCGCAGAGAACTACAAAGGATTTCGTTGACCTTCGTCCATTGCTAGTACAGCTCTGTAATTATGTATCTTGCCCGTGAATATTTCTGTTACATATAGAGACTATAATATAAATGTCTGACAGGATCCGCGAAATAAACACCACCTGGCGCGTTAACTAGATGATCAATATAACCTGCCAAGCCTCCAAGGTATTAACATTAGAAAGAAGGTCTAAAGATGTTCTCGAGGCAACCAGCTTAAAATCATTCGTACACCAAGTAATACGAATACCGCGCACCACTTCCTCAGCAACCGAGTGGTCCACAATCCAGATGTTGTGAAACCTCTCTGCGTGTGTTATCACAAGATTTAAGTTTTCTTCGTATGTATTGTAATTGTTTTTTTTTAAAGCTTTGACCGTGATCAGAACACATTGCAGGACAAGAGGTCTGGGTGTGATGTGCATGTGAAATTATATGTCTAAGCGGTATCCACGATACAGGAGCAATCCTAGTGTGGGCTAAGTTTTTTTTATAAATTAGTATAAGTAAATGAGAAATGAGGGCTTCCCAGCACGTCGACTCACTTAGTTCTTTTGTCTACTTTTCTTGTTCTTTCACTCTACGATTATTTATTTATGTATTAGTTTATAAACGAGCACCATGAGTGCTGATATTTGTCTACATCACACTGTGTTTAAAGTCACTTCACAAATAGTTCACTCCTATAGCAATGTACTAGTTCTTAGCTGTCGAGTTGAGTGTGTTTTAATAGCGTTCACTGAGATGCCACAACATCTGAGCTTATATTCCAATAATTGTGCATATTCCCGAAACGTTGGTGTTCATAAGGCATAGTGCTAAGAAAACTGCATTTTTTTTTCACGGAAACATTTCCATTTAATTAGATTGAAGCGATTATTTAAATCACAACTGGATGCATTCCCAATGGTTCCGATAATTGTTAATTATCATGCCAACATCACCTATATCGAACTAACCGAGTAAAAGCCTAAAGCGCTCGCCGCGTACACGACCCCGTGTTTAATCGTCACTTATTTAATCAATAATCCTGCGGCATGCTTACCGGAGCAAAATATGTAGGAAGGAAATTATAACATTTGTTTTTAATTTGCATGACAACGACCTTTATGTTTTCACTTTTGATTCTTCGCACGGCACTGACTGAAGACGTTTCTTCTATTTACATATTATATTGTGATCACAGATCGCACTTTTACAAGTCAAACAGCTAATTCTCATTAACAAAAAGAACCATAAAACATAAAATATGATAAATTAAATGAAACAGTATAATTAATTATGGTTTGAGTTTGAAAAAGGATGTTTCCCTTTCAAGTACTGTACCAAGATTCTGGACAGAAAAAGGAAACTCCGTTGACCTTATTTATATACCTTCTTGTCTTGTTATTATGTCTTGTTATTATACCTTCTTGTCTGGCAACTATTTGCTGTCGTTTTTTTAGGGGTAGGTCTTTAGAATTGAGACTTCTTTGTCACGTGTTTGTAACATATTGTCCAAATGTTGCCATGTTACACCTAGAACATAGAGCCATACTCAACTAAATCAATGGCTTTAACAGTAACTATATAATATAGTAAAAAATAAAATACAGCGACATAACGAAACTTAAAAACATCTCAGGGTGACGGGATTGTGTTGAAGATGTACATTTGCCGTAGAATTGCACATTTTAAGATGGCTACGAAATAAAAATCGGTAAGTAAATTAATAAAATCCTGTACGTGCTCTGGCCGCAGATTAGCCACTGAGCAAACCAACACCTTTCGTCAAGCTTTATCAAGATCTGAAATTAGCAAAAACTAATATCTTATTGCATAATATATGGACTGATTCCACAACAAAAACACTTGTTACGTCTTATATACAATTTTATTTGGCAGTGAGGATGTTAAAACTTGAAGAAAAATGTGACCCAGAATTTTATTATTGCTGTATGGCCACAGAACCAAACGAAAAGGGCACTAACAAACAACAGAAGCACTTATGAGAGATTTTACTAACTTATCTAAAGAGGGATTAAGTTGTGATAAGACAAAATATTTGAAAATAGCGCTTGGACACTACTTGCGCGTAAGGAATCGTTCGAATCGCATTTTGTGTAGCTCTATCTCTTTTACCCGAAAACTACAAAGCCAAAAGGAATAGTTATGATTTCAACAGTCTATTTTTCTTGTGAATTTGTTATTGAGTTAGAAATAGCGAAGGTTAGATGTAAAGTTGTTACTATCGTTAGGGTCGCCATGTAATGTTGGTTGGTTGGTGGTGAAAGAATTAAGTGAAAGAGCGGAGTTAAGGACGCATGTTTATTGCTAGGCGTCTACATGATGACTGCCTTCGTAATACTAATATATCTAATTACTACACATAATGCTAAGTTGGCGGTTCCTATAAATAGGTCGGGTGTTTACACACTACATCACCCGCCTTATTGAAATAAAAAAAATGTTTTATTTTAAATCATTTTTTTTTTTCATTAATTATCAACCACAAAAAAAAATTCACTATCAACTATTTAAGATATACATTAATTGTTCCTGAAACCGACTTAATACAGATAATATACCTACTTATTGTACATAAAAAAAAATGTATAAAATTTTTCGCAGTATTCATTTTAAACATTTTATTTACTATTGGATTTATTATAATATACTGCAACAAGTACTAAGTACTAAGTATTTTTCATACATAATGACCACGATATAAATTTACAATAATTATGATAGTTTGATTCATAGTTAGGTAGTAGTTTAGTTAGTTAATATCCTTTAACAAAAATCATAAATTTTACATTAGTCTATAAAACTATATAAAAACAAAAATAACATAAAATCTATTTAGTTAAACATCTGATTAAAAAAAAAAATCTATCTATATTCTTTAAACACTGTAAAAGCACATTTTTTTTTTTTTAATATTCTTTATTTCTACAACTTATGTATACTATGGTTACACAATATTATTAATCTAAATTCCTAAGTTATGCCAACTGATCGGCTTTCAAACTTTTTATTAGCTCGAATTAATGCCTCGTGACTTGGCCAAATTAAAATAATCTTTGAGCTATCACCATTATTAAATTTTTCGAAATTGTTTGCCATTAAACTTTTTACTTGACCATTTATCGGCAATATACGATACAGTTTTATTAACTTTATTCTTCGTAACTCTTTTATTTTCTTATCGTCATCATTTTTCATCAACATTATATTCTTCAATTCTTTCTTTAAAACATTACCACTTTCAACATAATTATCCGCTTTAATATTATTTAATATAAATTCAGAATAATTTTTCCTCAGTGTCATAAAATTCTTCACCTCTTTCTTTATTATATTACTATTTTCAACATCATTATCCGCTTTCTTATTTTTCATCATAACATTACTTAACTTACTTTTAAATCTCTTATATTTCATATTATTTTCATCATACTCATTACTATTTCTTAATTCCATATTCCTATCCTTCTTCTTATCAATATATTTTAAGTCCTCAGACTCCTCGACTTTCTTATCTACCGCAGGTTGATCAGACCTAGGGTCGTCAGATATCGGCTTTGTCAAATCAAAGTTATTTGTCTCAAACCTATTCTTTTGAACGTTGGTGAAACATAAAATATTTTTAATTCGCATTGAATCTATTTGTTTCTTTTCATTTACCGCATTATTTTCCGTTTTAATCTTAACGTTATTAGTAGGACAATTTACATTTGGAATGCAGGTGGAATCACATTTCATTACTTTAGTTTTATAACTTGTCTCTAAAGTGCACTGAGCATCACCTACTTGCTGCATTTGCTGATCGCGCAAAGTATGAGCGTTGCTAGGCATGGTAACTTGACACGTCATATTCAAAGGCATGTTGCACAATGATTCGTATTTATTATTCCTCACGTTTGTGGAATTATAATTTTTACGTGGGATGTTATAACTATTTTTGTTTGAAACTTGATTATATCTATAAGATTTCTGGAATTCATCGTAAGATGGCATGATAACTTGTTCATCTAATGCACACTGTATGGCTTCTGGTAAAGATTTAAAATGTCTACATGAAATAATTGTACTTAACTTTGTGTTAGAAATTCCTTTTGCGAATATATTAATCGCCATTTTCTCATTAATTGGGTGTAAAATATTTATTTTGTCTCTATTACCTTCTGATTGTGATAACGTTAAATCAGTTAACAAGGTTTCAATTTCTTCTCCGTAGTTTTTAATTGATCTGTTCCCTTGTCTACAATTTGATAATTTAATTTGTAACGCAACTGAGCACATTTTAGGTAACAGTATATCTTTCATATCTTTTATTAAACTCTCAACATTATCATAATTTGGTTTCAAATAAAATTTTGCTACTTGTGTCAGTCTAGTTTTTAATACAAAATTAATTAAAAATTGCTTCGAATTTTCTGTCAACATACTACTGTATAAATCTATCCCATCTATTAAAGATCTAGTTACATGTTCTTGTCCCGTCATTACAGGTAACAAGGCAATCGCCGTTTCGAAGTCAAAATTCTCCATGATAATAAGATTTTAAAAAATATATCTAAAATATTAAAATTACTAAATATATTAAAAATAAATCCAAAAAAAAAAAACTTGTATAAACAGGTCACCTAAACAAAATTTCTAGTAAACAATATTTCTCTCAATAATCACTTCAAAATATGTATTGTTGAATTACTTACTTTTCGCCTCCATAATTAATAACTCACAAAAATATAACACGTTTTCGTATAAAGTTCACTGATGTCGGTTGGGCAGGACTCTGGACTCCAAATCCTGGTTCCTGGCGCTGATACTCGCTGCTACTATCCGTCTTGCGCTTGGGCCGGGCTATACCCTGGACACCGATCCTTGATCCCGTACTCCATGAGGCCGAAGATAACTTGTCTTCATAATATTTTTTCTTCGTAAAATTATTCTTTCTTCTCCAAATATTTCTTCATTTCTTCTTATATTATTCTTCATTAAATTGTGTACTGTGTTCACAATAATAATTCTTATTCTTCGTAAAATTCAATTCTTCATTTTTTATTCTTCAGTATAATAATGTTCTCTTTCTTCCCCACATATTTTTTCATTTCTTCTTATATTATTCTTCATTAAATTGTTTACCGTCTTCACAGTAATAATTCTTATTCTTCGTAAAATGTAATTCTTTCTTCATAACTTATTCTTCAATATAATAATGTTCTTTGTTCATTTATTTTCTTTTTTCTTATTCTTTATAATTTCATCTTCATATTTAATACTTCATTTTTTCCTTATATCATTTATTTACGATTACCCTGTCGTTTCTTCTTCATATTATTTGCTTTATATTCTTCTTTGTTGATTTTTTCTTTCTTCCTTTGCTGGCATTCTTATATAATTATTTCTCCATTATATTGTTGGACTCCTTGGTTCGCAGTGGCAGAGTCGCCATGTAAAGTTGTTATTTGTTGTTAGGGTCGCCATGTAAAGTTGTTACTATCGTTAGGGTCGCCATGTAATGTTGGTTGGTTGGTGGTGAAAGAATTAAGTGAAAGAGCGGAGTTAAGGACGCATGTTTATTGCTAGGCGTCTACATGATGACTGCCTTCGTAATACTAATATATCTAATTACTACACATAATGCTAAGTTGGCGGTTCCTATAAATAGGTCGGGTGTTTACACACTACAAGACGTTGATTTGTGGAGAAAATATTTAGACACATCTGTTCAACTCTGGTTTAAATATTTTGTGGTAAGACCAGTAAAGTTTTGGGTTAGGCATAGCATAGTGTTGTACCGTGCCTCAAGAGAGAACTACGCAAAAATGCGCTTCCGTGCTAATAAGTAATGGTCTGACACTCAGGATTAATTAAAGTGGGATATTGTTTAACAGGGGGGTGAGTGTAGGGATAGGGCCTATGTTCAGCAGTGGACGTCTTCAGGCTGATTATGATGATGATGATGATGAAGATGATGATGATTGTTTACCAATCATCGGTAAAAGTATAGCACAGCGGAGAAGACCAAAAACAGCAGCACAGAGGTAGCTGAGTCGGCGCTAATCTCAGCGGAGTTGCAGTGGTCGGAGAAGCACTGGCAGACCGTCTCCAGGTGGTCGGTGTTGTCGGCACGGTAGCACTCCTTGTCGTTTCTGTTTCTGACCCAGCCGCAGCCGCGGGTCACCCTCACTTCAGCCTCGCGGCTGGGATGGAAAACTGAAAACGATGGGGACAAAAACACATTTAGTATCCGAAATTGCCAGATTTAATGAAGTGACGGGACAGTCGTTTCGTTGGGACAGAGAGCTACCATTGTTTTTATATCGTCGTTGCCACTGATCCTGGCACACTGTTTTGCTTTTATGAGGGCTATTCACGGACGTAAAGAGGATACCATTGGCTAAATAGTTTTTTAAATTCTCTCTCTAGGGATGGACAAATTTATTTGACACCCACGGGGTGGTAGACAGCATAATTAAGTCCAGGTGAGATAGAGGCATAGAATATCTATTAATACCCAAGAAAAAGGGGCACTCTCTCGATGCTTACACAGCGAGATGGCACGATCGGGATTGTGTATGACACTTTGAGCGTGTCGGGTGACCTATTGAGGCAGACCATCAACGCAGACGATGCTATAGCTTCGCATACAGTTTCGCTTGTCCTTTGTCCAATTCATCCGTTTGTATGGAGGGTCCACCTTGTGGCAGCGGTCAAATGCCTATACCTACCTACATTATTAAAAAAACTTACTGGTCTGTACAATCTTCCTACAGAAGAAGTTCAGGGACATCGGGCTGGCAGTCTCGCAGTTCACAATGGGTATGATCCGTGCGCGAATCTCGCCCTCGTACTGGTTAACGTCCAAGCAGGCCGAGTTGTTTGCGCTGTTGCAGTAATAGCAGTTGATAGATGCTCCTGGAAATGAAGAGAGATTCGTCATCATCTTCCAACCTGACACCCATATGCGCCCACTGAAAGGTCTCACCTCACTTCACCCGTCGTCATCATATGACGTTATTAAATCGTATCATCACAGAAGATTATCTGACGACGACTGTGAAATTTACGTCACACGGTTTGCGTTGATTTAATTGTATTATTTTGCTTCCGACAAATGGTGTCGGAAGCAAAATAATACAATTAAATCAATCCGGCGAATGGGACCGCGGTCCCCATACCTAGCGGTCCCAATCGATGGAAGCCTCGAGTGCCATTATGGTTGCCACCACCCTAACACCATTCAACACGCGGCACACCTTGCACAACTATCGAGCGGGCCTGTTTGTTTATTTGTGGTGTCAGGTCGTACTAGCCTCTAGTGTCAGAGTTTGTCAGGCCGCCCAAGGGTCTCTGACGTCGCTCAACGACTGCTATAGGTCTATAACAACCGGGGCCGACGGCGTAACGTGTCCTCCGAAGCACAGAGCGATGGAAATCTGCACGTGACTTATGAAAATTCATTGGGTGCGGCGGGCCGCGCATAGATCCCGGTATACCTAGTTGGATTCTGGCACAAGCGGTCGCTCGACTACCATCTCTCTCGGAGCGTGCAGGCTAACTAAGGTTACAAGGTTATTTAGTGCAGATAAGCATTGAAATACATAAGTTATTACCTACAATGGTAGAAATATCGACACAAAAGTAGAGGAAGTTTTCAGTCATAAACCGTATATTGGTGGAGTTTGCTCTCCTTTTTGTCAGCTTGCAGATACGCAATTGTCTTGAAAAATATGTTTTCTACCAAAATACCTATTGCATCAGTAGAAATGTGTCGATATGGCTGATTACCCACCTAACCATTATAAATAAATATTGTTATGCAGAACTTACCTCCCCAAATAAGGGTAGCGAACACGATGACAGCAAAGAATATATTGTTCAAGGCCGTCATGATGCCTGTAAAATATTTATAGAATTAAAAGCCACTCGCTTAAAAGCATATTAAATGGAAAGTAAAGCTATTAAAATAAGAAACAGTTTTATTCTTCCACAAAAGTATTGTTACGTATTTCAGGAAAGGCGATAATGTTGCTTTCAGATTCTAAACTGGGTACCTACTGATGGGTATTTAACAGTACCCCACCCCATTAATTTTTGCTTAACCCTTCAGTACACCTTTGAAAAGTAAGATTTTATTAAAATTTGGAAGACAATTAAAATACAACTTTACAAAAAGATAATTGTAAAGGTTTAGGAGTGTGCTACTTCAATTCGTGTTTATTAAGATTTGTGACGGTAAATTAAATACTTACCTTTGTCTACGTAAATTACATTAATTTTAGCATGCTAATTGTCTCTATTAGGTAACAAAAAGCAGTATAGGACAATAAGAATTTACAAACTTAATTAAGATTAAAAATAAATCTAACTAAAGCATAAGCTAAAATTGTACCTAACTGTTCTCTAGTCTCGTTATTGCATTATACGTACCTACTCGCAATCGAGTAAAATTTAGTACACCTTAATAAACCCTTGTCTTTGTGAATTTTTGTAATGTTTACCTTGGTTTGAATGTAAGCAAACACTAATATAAAACTTTAGCCTAATCCGACAGTCTTCAATAGTAACGTACACTTCCTATTTCACTTATACAACTTCTGTTATGATATCAGAACCACACACGATGTCATAAGTTTCTACAACTAATAGATAAAAGTTAAAAATTATGTAATCAATACATTAACTCGCTAGAGGCAACCGAACACAGTTTGCTATCGAACGTCACTGGTCTTGTAATTTCATAATATATGGTTACGTACTATTACGTAGTAATGGCGGGTTTACATTATTCCAGTTCAGTAGTCCAGTGACTCAATCCAGTCCAGCACTGGAGTGAATGATATCGTTCACATTACATTGTATTGCGTTTCATTGCGTCCGTTGTTGTTCATTGTTATTTTATTGCTCTGTTGTAGCTTTCAGTTTTCTCTGTTCTGTGGTGTTTCAATAAAGAGGCAATCTATCTATATTACTCTGCTTGTCAAATAAGAAAATTTGAGTTTTGGTGAGACGTTTTATTTTTTTCTCAAACTTGTGTTTCTTTGAGAGTAAATGTGTAATATTGATGGAATATTAGTAATTGAGTGTTCGCTAATGTGCACTAGTGTGGGCAAATGATATGACCCCAAAAAGCGTGTCACTTCGCATTTTTCAAAACCTCCCAGGAAGTCTCAATAAAGCATCCACCACTTTATATACTGAATCGTGAATTTGACTATGTAAATAATTGATTTGACTACTTGACCACGAGGATAGCTTTAATGCTATGACTTTCCTATTGTGAAAATAGGAAATAATTAAGTATAATCATTGATATTGAGTCTGACTTAATCCACAACCGTATAACCATGCGTAAACCATCCCAAAAAAAATATATTTGAAATCAATTTCACAATGAAATGTCATAAACTATTCCGAATCCACTTCATTCAGATTCGATGGAAGCGTTCTTAAATTAGCAGAATCGCCTCCAGTCCACCAAAAGTACAACAAAGCGTGTTCAATCCAGTACGGTAAATTGCTCACTGGAATTAGCCGGTTCACGCAGTGGCAATTCAGCACTGGATTCGATCACTGGACTGGAATGGTACTAGAATAATCTGAACAGGCCAAAGGGTGTTACTGATACTTTGCGCGTAGAGACATCCGGTAGAGCGACTGTGTAGTCTTGAGCCTTAAATATATTTTTTGCTTTTTACGCGAACACTATTAACAACTAGCTGCGCCCCGCGGTTTCACCCGCGTTAGGTTACGATATATCTTTATGAATTGTAGCCTATGTGCTATTCTTATATGTAGGCTATATTATTGTAAAGTTTCATTAATATCCATTCAGTAGTTTTCACGCTAAAGAGTAACAAACATCCATCCATCCATCCATACTTACAAACTTTCGCGTTTATAATACTACAGCTTGCGATTGTGCAGGGAGATGCACAGAAAACTAGTACGGTGCGGTCGGTGATGCGCGATTGCGCGCATCTAGAATTTACTAATTTTATTTAGACTTTTTTGCGCTCGAGCTACCAATTGGTCGCGTTTGTGTCTAGTAACAATATTTATTGCCAATCATATCTTTATTACAGACTTTTATCTAGTATTTTTAAGACGCGTTTGCAACTAAAAGTTGTAAGATGCATGTACTCCGGCCGAAATTTATAACCAATCCAATCCAAATTTCACAATTTTCACAAAAACAATCCATTTTTAGGGCCAAACGTGCCAATAACCGTGCCGTGGATTGGCACGCAGATTAGAAATCGATCGAACGATAGGCAGCAATCCAAGATCGATTTCAATCTTGGATAGGAGATACAATATTAATTTCGGCCGTAATACCTACATGCATGGGAAACGAATAAGCTGATGCATCTTTGTAGACGTGTGAGCAATTTTAAGTTACAGGATGCACCTCAGACGCTACATCTAGATGTAGTAGGTACTTGTGATAATAGTGCACAGATATGATTAATCTATAACCTACTTAGTATTTAACTAATGTACTAGTAGAGGGAACCATGTACCTGTATATTTGACTATTTGTGTGAAACAAGATCAACCATGTTTTTTGGGTTTTAGCTCTTTCTACAATCTAAGTTTACGACTATAAAATGGACTTATCAGTGTAACCTTTGACATGGCCTATCGTTAAGTATGTTGTTAGGGAATTTAAAGCAAATGTCTATCGCGTTGTCATAATTTGTCTTTCTCATAAACAAGATAAATGCATTTAGGTCGTTCAGACAAAATTCATTACCTATTTCGTCATTATTAAAATAACAATCTAGGCAGTGGTCGAAAACTTGACTAATTAACAACCACATTGCAGCGCTCGCAATCATCGTTTTATCTACACTAATATTATAGAGTGGAAAACTTTGTTTGTTTGGTTGTAATGAATAGGCTCCGAAACTACAGAACCGATTTGAAAAAATCTTTCACTGTTGGGAAGCTATGCTATCCCCGGTACACATAGGCTACCTTTTATCCCGTAAAAAATAATATTAGTATTTAATTTTAGTAATTAGTAGTTAACGCGGGTGAAACCGCGAGGTGCTTCTAGTTCTTTATAAGATAGTATTTAACCACTATCTAATGGGGTCGAAGGGGGTAAACATGCTAGTCTCGTTATTCCAATAGGATTCCTTTAGAGAGCTACCTACACCCCCACTACCCCAACCCTTTAGTCAAGTACTGACTTGAAATACGAGTATGATACTCCACATTGTAAGGTTTCAGGACTTTCATGCAGCGTAACTAGCGCAGTACACATCTTGATACTTTCAAATTTTTGTTTCTTTTTATTGTTACAGGGGTTTTTTCACTGTGTTGATTTGAATAGATGCATAAAACGTGGGTCAATCTTGCTATTAGGTTGACCTATGTTGACCCACCTACACTCTACAGTCCAATTTTGAAAATGGACCGTGTCAGCGAGCTGATCTGCTGATGGAAACAGAAGGTAGACACGATAACTCCTCAGTGACTATCAGTAGATGATCAGCTTACCGTGACAAGTACCTACATATCTTAAGCTTTCGCTTTTAAAAAGTTATCAAATCGGTATTTTTTCAAGACCGTTCAGATATCTTAGTTACCCACAAAAACGTATAATACGTAGATAAGCAAAGGTCGAAAGGGTTGCCTGAGGAAGGGTAGGTAGTCTCCTATCTCCTCATCCGCCGGAAGTATTCAAAATCACCGGCTATTCGAGGCTTCCTGTTAATTACCTGTACAGGAGATATTTCGAACTTCAAAGCCAATCAAATTGGTTTTCAAACCGATCTATGGACAGCTTTATTATCTGTCATTTTGAAAATGAGGGTGTTATTGAATCTTTCATCAGCAAATATTTGTGATGTTTATAGAATCTTTAATCCGAGTCTACACCCTTATTATTTATATATGTCTATTACCTATATTTAACCTGTAGTTTGATACTTTATTATAGTACTTATATTATCAGCTTTGGTGGCAAGCAATACTTAGATACAGCGGTACTTTCTATCATTTTATATTGATCAATGTGCGTGAAGCTAGTATTAGGTACCACAGAATCAAGCTGTGGCTCGTCTTGTTTTTTAAAAAGTTTCGTCTAAAATCAATCTTTCACAAAAGAAAATTTTCCAGTCGCCACTACGATAGGGTACTCAAAAGAAACGACAATAACAGAACCAAATCGGCCAACTGCGTGTCTGACAATGCACAGTGTTGGGTTCACTAAAAAGTGGGCATTTCAAAAACTGGATATTAGTCATACTGTAGGCATCTTGTTCACCGAGTGACTTTGTTTCTTTTTGACTCAGCAGCACTACAAAAATTTTTGTTTCGTAATTTTACTGCTAAAACTTTATTATTTTACACAAGAGTATCAGTACCGAATAATCCATATAAAACGGCTGTGAGATACGGGACACGGATACGGGCTGCGGTTATATCGTTGTAAAGGTTCCGTTTTGCTATTTGGATGCGGAACTCCATAAACGCAAAAAACTCATCGTCTATCACTTTGCAACTGATTTTTAACTCCGCACTCAACTCTTCAATCTGCCGGCGGCGGCATATTTCCATCTAAAAGTTTCAACAACTAAAGAAAATAGGCAGAGGTGGGTTGCCATTTTTTATTACCAACTATTGTTATTTGGAGACGAATGACAATGGCTATTTCGAATAATCTCGGCATTTCTGATGTAAAAACGCGTTTACACAGAAGTGATAGGCTTGATGTTATAACAATATCGACTAGTCAATAGTCATCAAAGTAATCAACAGTGAAGCATGTACCTACCTAGTAGTTAGTAGATTATAACCATAAAAAATAAACGAAAATCGTTCTAAAATACCAATACAAAAAATCTGAGTTGAAAAATATGACGAAACAAGATTTTAACATAAAATAAAATTTGGGCCGAATACGGCCTACAATGAGGGACGAAAGACGATTTTGTTACGTCAGCCGAACTTCCGCGAACGAATATGGCATAAATCGAACGGAATAATCTTGAAATTGTCTTCGTAACTTATTTCATCTATCGGGAAGTTTGCTAGTCTACTCAGTCACATAGCCACGTAGAGTACTTATTACTTAAGTAATACTTAAGCACTTACATTTTAAAAGCGTCATTTCGTCACCAATCGATTGTTACTTCGACATCAATTCTGTTAAGTGCATCCGATAGCTTCAACGGCAGGTGCAAAGTGTGTTACAAATTAATGACCTATCAATATATTATGCATACTACGATTTGCTCCAGGCTTCGAACAAGTTACAATAGAAGATGGTAATTAAATAGCATTGCTATTGATTTTCATGCTCTGTTTGATACTACACAAGTTAACTTCGCTG
The DNA here is from genome assembly GCA_905147375.1 of Hylaea fasciaria. Taxonomy (NCBI): domain Eukaryota; kingdom Metazoa; phylum Arthropoda; class Insecta; order Lepidoptera; family Geometridae; genus Hylaea; species Hylaea fasciaria. The sequence continues at coordinate 5,750,798 of LR990211.1, read as the reverse complement.
ATATAATAATAATGTCTTATCTAATAAAAGTCGCAAATGAACTAACCGACACAATACAATTATATAACTATTAAGTACCACTTGCTAACTTAATTAACGGTAGTGCATCGTGGTGGTATGTATATTGTACATTCTTTTGTGATAGAGGTCTAGGTGCAGTAGTAATCTCACTGTACAGAAGCAACTGTCAGACTATATTATATCGAGTGTGGAATTAACTATCGGAGGAAATGCGAAGCGACAATGTTAGGACTACTTAAGAGAAACCATCTACGCGAATTCGATCCGAAAATTGCAACCGGCGAAAACATAGCCAAGAAGGTATATTTACGGGATTTTTACTTAAAAGATTTCAAGTATATCAGCCCGGAAGTACTAGAGAATTCGAAGAAAAACAAAATGACCGTGTTTATACCTGAAGAATCTGAAGATGACAGTAAGTCGATGCTGGAGAAGTGGTTCGCGGAGATGTTGAAGGGCTTAAAGCAGTTCTTTTACGGTGGATCATTGCATGGAGTCAAGTAAGTAGAAAGTAGAAGAATAAGTGAGTTGAACAAAGGAAACTTCATCGCACGAAGATTTTAAGACCATAGGTACCTACTAAATGAAATTTTCAAATTTCTATGCAGCTACTCATTCACTGAAATTCGATACTTCGAATTATTAATCACCTTTTCCGAGAAGGCTTAGTAAGTCTTTGAAATGTTGAAGATTAATCTGAAGGATTACCGCGATACGCAATCATTGCTTGCTACATTTTAAAGTATGTGAAGCCTGTTATTAAAATGAACGAGAGTAAGAATGAGTATTGTCGAAAAATACATTTTTCCTGCCTAACTTCTTGTTTAAATTATCTTCCTATATTTTTCGGTTCTGTAAGCTGATGTGAATGAGCCCAAACACCAGAAATCTAAGTACTGTTAGTCACTCAAGAAATTCCATAGGTTAAAGCAGCAATAGCAATCCACATTGTTCTTGAAGCCGTTTAACCTCCACCTATCTATAGGTACATCTTCGAGCCCACCTTCAGCATCCGCGAGCAGATGACCTGGGTCATCATCGTGGTGATCAGCGTCGCCATCTGCGCCGTCAACATCATCCAGCTGGTCTCCAAGTGGACCTCCAGCCCCTTCGTGAACGTCATCGACTCTGTGCCGTCGCCGGTGTGGTCGGTGCCGTTCCCGACAGTGGTGCTGTGCCCACACCTGCACGTTAAATTGGCGTATGCCAACGTTTCTCAATTGAACGAGTGAGTATGTCTGTTGTCGTAATGTGCCAAAGAGAAACGAGAGCTAGAAAATTTAAAAAATATAAATCACAGGCTTTCTTTTATTTACTTTCTCAAAACCTTCGTTAATTTGCTGAGTCTAGCCCAAAATAGATAATATAGTATACTACCTCTAGAATTACTATCCAAGCCCTAAACGGTTTTAAAAACTTTTCCACTTACCGTTTTAAAAGTGCCAATAGACAATTTGTTACCTATCTAAAGTATAAAAGCATAAAAAGGTTTAGGTACTTTTCTAATAACTTTGTTTGCTGTGTCAAAGGCTGCCCGGAACAGCCAATTTAGCGATAATCGATTCAAAGGGCCTTTACAATTTACACAGGGATGCTACCGAACAGTTTTTTTTACCTTAGGGGAGAGTATGTAAAGCATGTTTTGCATTTTTTTCAATATTCTTGCAGAGCGTGTTTCGAAAAAGTTGGCAATGGAGTCACGAAGCAGAAATTATTATCATTAGCATTAAACTACGTTTAGTCTTGTCGCCTAGAAAAAGGGGGTTAGGTTTTTTGCAGGGATTTATAACGATATATTTATCGTTAATAAATATTATAACCCATAGCAAAAGGGGGTTTTTCTCAGGGATTTATGACGATAAATATATCGTTATATATGACTGGTAGATCATACGATAACTACAGGGACTGACCGCTCGGCCACCATCTCGTCCCATTAACCTGTTCACATATTTTCAGTCTGGAGCAGTTCTTCGCATCATTAGTGTGCCCTCGCATGATGAACCGAAAGGTCACGGAGCAACGGTTGGACTTAGCGCAAATAAGTTTGCTGCAAGACTTCATTATCAACGTAAGGAAGGACTGCAAATCTCTTAATAAACCATTATTTAATAGGGTAGGTGCCGAATCAAAAACTATTTTTAGGCCACATAATTAGATAGGTACCTAACTACACTTCAAACATCCGAGAAAACCAGTTTCTTGGTCCACCTAGCTGTATGCCAAAATGTTATATTATTGCATTGGTATTATTTGTACAGACGTAGAGATCTTTCATTATTAAAATGCACGCTCTTCCAGTGTATTTCCCTTAACCCTTAAGTTGACTTTTAGTGGAGTGAAAAGTGCAGTTTTAGTCAAAAATATCTCTACGAGAAAGTGTACCTACTAACATGTTTCCTTACTTTATTCAGGCTTCACCAACATGCGAGGATGTGATCAAGACCTGCAACTGGCCGGTGATGCACGACCAGAGGTGGGAAAGGGAGCACTGCTGTAACCTGTTCCAGCCCATCTTCACTAACTACGGCCTCTGCTATGCGTTCAACAGTCTACCTCTGAATGGAATGTAAGAAATAATCTGAATACAATAACCACGTGGAGAGTCCATCATTGAAGTTTATCGTTGTCTCTATCTGGCAATAAATGGAAAATACAGTAATGCACTTACCGGTTGCTCTAAGTTAACTAGGAGTTCAGAAACCGGGCTTATGTCATGAAGGTATTTCTTTATTTGGTGGAACTACTTGAAGAGATAATCTAGGAGCAGACAACACGACAGGTCAAGTAGTTAGCCCCTCCGGAGAGACTCTCTAATGAAAATACTCAAAACCAAGTGCGTCGCGAAACTTAGCTGATAAATTAACGTTAAACACTTTGAAACTTGTCCCAATCAAGCTAAAGTTTCTAACTCTTTAACGAGAACTTCAAAATAATAGTTATACCTACTCAAGGGGTTTTCCAGTCAGTTTTAATTTTCTCTTTTGTTTATTTTAATTCATCATCATCACAACCCATAACTGCCTACTGTAGAGCACGCGTCTTGCCTTACGTTCGTGAGGAGACTTAGGCTATAACCCACCACATGGGTCCGATTCGGATTAAGTTAATAAATCATAGTAACCAATTCGCAACATAATTCTAGGAGCAATGCCACCTTCCCCTGGCAAAAGTCGTTCAGCGTGCAGGCTTCCCCCGCTGGCCTTCAATGGGGTCTGGACATCGGATATCCGAAGACCTTCCCTCCTGACCCTACCATGATGCCGCTCAGGGTGATGGCCTCGGGAGAAAGTAACGGTCTTGGGCTAGAGCTGTATTTGAACACCAGCGACCACCAGTTCCATTGCGACGGGAACAGCTTAGGGTTTACTGTGAGTTCTGTATTTTTATCAAGACAGCTCCACACGGTTTCCTCCTTTTCCAGAGAACTGCCACCGCGAGGTTTTGTTCACCGACTTTTCTCTCTGACTCTATCTATTCTTATTTTTCTGACTGACTTCGTTCTCTTTCAGGTACTGATCAGCTCACCAACCGACCACGTCTATACCAGCACCGTAATTCGGCTTCCAATGGATCGGATGACAACTGTGGAAGTGTACCCTCTGACATATAAGACAGACGTCTCCCTGCGCTCGCTGACGCCAGCCCAGAGACAGTGCTTCTTCCAGAGCGAGCGACAGCTGGAGTACTACGAATTCTACACTGACAGCAACTGTAAACATGACCTGTTGATTCAGGAGGCTAGGGCGATGTGCGACTGTGTGCTTTTTAACTGGCCCAGTAAGTCAGTTTTTTCATTGATCCGTCTTTATTGTAGGTTTTGGTTTGCAGGTACATATTACATTGTAAGTGGTTTTGGTAAAACTGATGGGAAGCGACCAAACTACCAGGAACACTTAAATACCTGCAGTTATTCCATTTGCAGGGAAGAACGAGTGGGACCCAGTTTGTTCAACAAATTCAGACTTTCAATGCATCAACAAAGTCAAATGTAAGTTGAAACGTCGCTTAAAATGCCGATGTTGATAACCAATAAAAACATCTCCTATTTGTATGTACCGCTTCCATAAAGTTAGATACCCTTTCTATGTTTATTAGCAAAGGTCGAAGAACAGCTTATCTACGCGTATTATGCAGAAAGTGACGAGCAGGGGGTCAAGGAAGAGTCCCAATCTTGTCATCCCTCCTGCAATGACGTCATCTACTCCAGCCAAGTATTCTACTCTGACTTAACCAAGGACTTGGACAGCTCGCGTCAATGGGGACAGCCTAAGCTGTGAGATTATGTTATTTTTAGGGCACCGTAGCAACTGCGTGTATCCCGCACTGGTTTCATTGATGTTTCCTAGATTCCTATGGGTTGGTGTTCCGATTTTGCTGGTACCTACCGTTAACTACAAAAGTCACTGAAAATGTTCTAACTTCGCGACATATTCAACGTGTCATAATGTGCCTAGTACCTATAACCCATATTGAAAGTGTGTATTATGGTAAGCGCATTTCATTTTCCTTTCGCATTCATTTTCCTTTTCAGAGGTGAAGTGACTCAAATCAACGTTCATTTCTACGATGACATGTTCCTTGGGCAGCATCGTCACGCGCAATATGACCACTATTACTTTGTGGGTAAGCACTAAGGCACTTGTGCTTCTTTCATTCTGTTTTTCCTTATTTAAGTTTTTCTTTAGCCTAGTGGGCGAACGTCCGCCTTCGAAAACGGAGGTGGCAAGTTCAAATATAATGTGTTTCTTGTTAAACATATTTATTTAATTATCACTCGCTTTTCGGCGAAGGAAAACATCGTGAGGAAACCAACATGCCCGAAAATTATTTCGGAGGCATGTTATCTACCAACCCGGACTAGGCCCCCGTACCGTGGTGGGTTATGGCCTAATCCTCCTCACGAAAGTGAGGGGAGGTCTTTGCCCAGCAGTGGGATAGTTACAGGTTGAATTATTACTAGGTACAAGTTTTTCTTAGCACCCGTTTCACTAACTACAGGTGCTATCGGGGGACTCCTCAGCCTGTTCCTCGGGTTCAGCATCATCAGCGTCGCGGAGCTGGTCTATTTCGTTATCCTCAGACCTCCCTACGTAGTGTTGAAGGAAACTTACTGCTACAAGTAGCAGTAGCACCCAGATATCCCAAGTAATAAGTATACTTAGTACTAAGACGTTTGTTAAACGACCACAATGATTATTATGTCCAAACCCTAAGTCGATACTGATTATGTTAAGAATTTGCGCAGGAATTGGTAGGTGGTTGAATTAGGCATACGTGGGACATGGGTAGCAACACTAGCAACGCTAGCAACGCAAGGACCACTAGACTACTATTTCGGGAGAAACAGAAATAAAGAGGTAGCAACTTCTGTTTATGGGCTATCATCCTACCTAACCACTATCCCACATATTACTAGTTCAACCGATTGTTTTAATATATTATTTATTGAGTTTCACCAGTTTCACTTGTTTAATTTTAATCCTAACTCAAGGAATAGGTAGGTATTAGACTCTTTCTACTCTCAGTCAACCTTAAAAGCCTTTCAGTTGCCAGATTTCCTCTATGTTGGCAGAGCCCAACTATATTATGACGCTATTCTCGATCTATTACCGATAATGCATTTTTTTTAATAATAATAATTTAGGTAGGTACCTATAGTTAGAAATGTAAATATAGACAGACACGGTCTTTGAAATATTTTTGTTGACTTTGACGCAACGCAGTTTACAGATTAAGGGATAGGTACTCTATGATTTCTACAACATAGTCCAACATTTTCGAAACATTTATCAACCATGTGCTCTGAAACCGAGTTTATTGGCTGTCCAATAAATTTAGTAGAACTCAGGGCCCTCAATGATGAGCTAAACGTTAAAGCAGTAGAACAAGTCAACGATACACAAGAGTTGGTGATGCTGAACAACTTTGCACGGGAAACTAACGAATCTCAATTCAGACAGTGCCTAAAAGAAAGGTATCTACCTAATTCTATACATGCTTACTTTAGTCCACCCTGGTGGGGAACAACTCGGTGGGGTTTGTGGCATAAACTTATAGGCATACCTAATTATTGTAAAGTAGTTGGAGCTGTATGAAACGGTAGGTAATGGAGTAAACTCCCACCAAATCATATCCATGGCTTATCCTGTTGATAGCTGTTGCCTTAATTATATTCCGTAGGTACTAGACATAGACAGGGTACTTACTATTGACCAATTTTGTGGGAAGAATTTTTGCCAAGGATAAGTGCATCCACATTCTGTTGTAAGTATCCTACATTGTGTTAATGTAGGATTTCAGAAATAGCATCTTGGCGGTGGGTTCTAGAGGATCTAGGAAAACGTCTAGACGAGGCGGTTGAGGCTCTGCAATACGAGCACAATGCGTTGCGAGTGGTGGTTCAGCGAGTCCGGAGAGAGCTGGACAACCATTCAAAGGAAGGGAGCAGGCCTGGAGCTCTATGCCCTTATTCTGATGTTGTTGAAGACGCCATTATGCAGGTAGGTTACCTTACCTTCACCTATTTCTTTTTATCAGAAGGATTTCTCATCAAAGGATCGAACTGAAATTTTATTAATCAAAAATTATTTACATGGATTTACTGTATAGGTACTTTATACTAGACTCATTTTCATGCTAACCTGTTCATATTCTATGACCAACATAAAAAATACTGTCATAAAGATAATATTTTTGAAGTCGGTTAATCGAAACACAATAAGTAGGTACCTACCTATAGGTAACAAACGGGTTTCAATTTCGCATAGGGGACCCAATATAAGGGCTATGAGGAAAAGGTACACTCTTTCATTTTCAGGAGTTCAAATTCCTTCGCGAGCATCAAAGGAAATTCGAAAAGATGATCCCAGAATTAGATAATCAAATTAAGGCTTTAAAAAAAACGAAGAAGCGGATAGATATTGATATCCTTTGCAAAGAACAGGCAATCACTGTAGAGGAGACATGCGCTCAAATCAATGCAAATTCCACATGTAGACAGGAAGGGGGTAAATTGAAGAAGAAAAGGTTGGTAGCGTCTATTTTTACAAGCTTTTATTTTGTAGCTACATTTTGCACCTAAACGCAGTCAGAAGAAGGCGTGCACGAGCTCGGAACCAAAGACTGGCGAGACTCAGTTATAGGAACAGCAGCAATCTCGTGTTTGGAAAACCTAGGCATTTTGTGTTGCTGTAGTACTCGTATAATCAAAAGGATTCAGTCATAATAGTTTTGTTTCAGGGGCAAATCTCTAAGCCGTTGGGAAAATGGATGTTCCTCCTTGAAGAGAGCTGGTCTCAGGGCGCTTAGCAATGCGGCAATCACGCGACAGCAGGTGGAAAAATCACACCCATCGTCGATCACAATTTAGTCACATTAACCTTTACCGTGTTTTTCTAACCGTTGCTTTCACAGCTTGTGTTGTGATTGATATAGCTCCCTGGTTCACAACTGAAACTTGTCAGTAAAATGTTTCGTTTTTTATAGTTACTAAGTTGTAGGACTAATTTGTATTCCTATTATCGTGATTTAGGTTCGAGGAGCTAGAACACATCTTTCTATAGCGGCACAAGCGTATGCAGCGAGAGTAGACTCGGCACTTAGAAGGCGTTTGCACTCGAACAATGTCAAATTACAGGACTTGAAGTGGCAAAGAGAAGAGGTATAATGGTACCTTTAGATAGAAAGATATAACTAAGGATAATAGGTACCTACACAAAATTATGAAGATCCATTAAAAAAAAGATAAGGAGAAACATAGAGAGACTAGGGAAAAATGGCATTAAAGCTGTTGAATGGTCGTATTGGTCGTATACCCTTTTTCCAGGCCATGAGAGACTATTCGTCTTTGGATGAAGAGCTTCAGGGAGTTGAACAAAACTTATTAGAGACGATGGAACAAGAAAGAGTAGTAGAAGCCAGGCTGTTGGATCGGTCGTTCAGGCCTCCGGCTGAACTGACCAGGGATGAGGTGGACAAAAAACTGAGAGAAGAGCTTGGCAGTCTTCGTTGTTTCAGCAAACAATTGAGGAACAATTTGGACAGTATCACGTATGTGTTAAAATAAATCCAGGCTTATATCTTCCACAGCATTGACACAAAGGTTCGATTGTGGACTTAAGTACCTTATCACTCGCCATTCTGACGTCACAGTGAGATGAAATATTTTCAGCTCCTGTTGTGCTGTTTGCTATTGGTTGCAGTTATAGTTAGGTATACCTACGTTGAGAGTCAACTAAGCATGCGGCTTACACCTTCGAATGCCGTGATGCCTACCTACCTTACACAGACGATAAAAAGGCGACATTTTCAGTGTTTGGGTGTTGTGTCAGAGTCCTCGTAATGTTCAACTACTAGTGCTAATGACTGTGCCCATTGTATTCTTCCAAGTAGCTATGGAATCGAAATGTATATGCTTACAGAACACTTGGACAATTCCATGACACGCATTGCCTGCTAGGTGACTTTTTTGGGTGATGTGCCAGAGTCCTCGTAACGTTCAACTTGTTATGTACTTCTGTCCATGAATGTAACCATGGTATTCTTCGAAAGAAATCAACCGAAACAAAATTCAGTTGCTTACAGAACCACTTGGCTGATTCCATGACACGCATCGACTGCTGTGCAGCTGACCTTCTCCAAATCGTTTGCTTGGATGAGGAGAGGATTAGTATGCGACTTAGGGAGCCAGAGTGCAGCCATCATACTGAAGGTTCACGTCATAGCAGTGCTGTCAGTAACTCACCACCCGAAGTAGCACCCGAAGGAAGTGGATTGACAGCAATCCTTGAGGAAGATGAAGACGACTATCCATTGGACCACTGAAATGTTTGCTTGCATCATTTTTGAGAATTTTATAAGTATTTTTTTATATGAAATTGGTTTCAGAAATTATATAGGTACCTAGGTAGGTATACTTCTAACATTATTTTATTTGATTTTAACTGACAAATCACTTCCAAATCTTGTGAACCTTTAATTTTGATAAGGCTTCACCATTTTAAACATTGAAATCTGTTTAGAAATAAATACTCGATAGTTAAGGTCTACCTATAGGTAGGTACCTATATAATAAAATGCAATCTCTGAAAACAAATAAGAAATAATTTATTGAGCAAATCCATGATTTTTAAAGCACACAATAATAATTATAATCGTACCTATATACACATAATTTATTATGCCAGTTTGATAATCTTAATTTCTATACACTAGTTTGTATGATAATTAAATAACATTTTCAATAAAACATGACTATTATTTCAAACACTGAGTTTACATTTTATCACACTATAGGTAGGTATAATATTTAGACCACAAAAGAGGTGGGCAGATGACAACTAAACAACAAATTGGTAAAGAAATTTTATAGGTAACGTTCATAAATCTTAAGTTATTTTCAGAGTAATGGCTATGCATTTAAATCAGTGACTAGGGATTTAAATGAAGAAATTACTCTTTGATAATGATGATGATGATTATGCATGGTCTTGCGTCGACTAACATAATAATATAATACTAATAAATAATACTGATGTAGATCAATGGCAATGACAATGGTGAAAACACCATTTTATTGTTTGGTTTAGTGCCTGCTGGAATTCATTCCAGTTGGATGCACGAAACCAAACAAAAATAAAGACAGCTTATAAATTCTTATCACATTTTAAACTAGGACATATTTTCAAAACGGGACAACCATTAACTGCGGACATGTAGGTAATTTTTTATCACAATTTGCAAAAATCAGTAAGTATATCTAAATCGTAACTATACGTAGCTCGTGGCATTCCGTATGAATATGACATTCAATTCTTATAGCATTGCAGGCGATCTTGACATCACATCGCCTACAATAAGCATACTTCTCGTCTTCACTGGTCAAGAAAGCTCCGATATCAATGCCCTGATCCTGTATGAGCTCCTCCACCTTGGAACACAACTGCACATGGTCTGGCCCCTCTTTGACATGGCTTAGCACGGCATTGAAATCATCCTCGATTTCTACGGCACACATTTTACACCACAGTTTATTGTTGCGTATAGCAACCATGCCATTACGTGTTTTGTAATGCTTTTGGAGGAGCTCCTGATGCTGGTCGCTATGAAGATGTTTTCGTACCTCCGGTACGGAGCATACGAATTCGGTTTGGCAGACTACGCAGGTTGCGTTGTTGCTCTCAGTTGTTAAGTAGTTGTTGTAGATCACTGAACCACAGGAAGTTAGCCTGTCCATGGTGTTGAACCAGTTCTGGTGGTCAGCAATAGCGATGTGCATTTTAACGGTGACGTTGCGGTCCAGGGTCGTCTTGCAAGCCTTACAGTACAGCGATTTGCCTGTGAAAAGGATTCCGTTGGAGTGCATTAGACTGTCGTTGAACAAATGCTTGCGGCCCAGGCAGTGCGTTTTAATGCATTTGAACGGTTTCGGGAAGGTGACTCCGCAAATGAGACAGCGAACCAGTGTTCTGGTATTTGGAACTACGCATCTACCGACTTTAGGGTCTAGAGGCATTGCGATTCCACGACGTAATGATTTCAATTCAATATGATTTTATGATAGTAACTACATAATAGTTGTATGTGATTAGAGCTATGGGCCCACTACGTCGACTTCTGTTTACATAATTATTTTTTATGTTGTTTACGTGTAGGTCATGTTCATTGTAACATTTGTAACCACGGTGTAAGTAGTAGGTAGACAATTTAGCATAATAATGATAATAATAATTATAGTCTAGTTCGTAGGTTAGGTAGAGCAAAATGAGTCAAAAATCAATCTAGCGTAGCGTTTGTATTCTCTTTGAATCAATCGATCAATATTCGCAGAATTTTTGACAAGCTGTCCATCTCCTGTGAGTGCTTCGCATGGCTTCGCACGGTTTGTGCATATCTAGCGGTAGGTACCTAGCGTTTGTATTCTCTTTGGTGCATATAGCCAGTGTCAAGTTTTTTATTATAAGTATTATACTTAATTTCACATTAAGAAAGTCACAGCACTAAAGCAATCGTGGTCAAGTAGTCAAGTCAATTATTTACATTGTCAAAGTCACGATTCAGTAAAGTAGTGGATGCTTTACTGAAACTTCCTGGGAGTTTTGGAAAAAATGCGAAATGACACGTTTTTTGAGTTTATATCATTCGCCCATACTCGTGCACGTTAACGAACACTTAATGATTAATATTCCACCAATATTACACATTAACACTCGAAGAAACACAAGTTTGAGAAAATAATAATATAATACCAACGTTTCACTATCGGATTCCCGCCAAAACTCCAACGGACAGTTTTGTTGTTTTGTTTTCGTTATGGCTTCGCACGGTTTGTGCATATAGCCAGTGTCAAGTATTTTATTTAAAGTATTTCTTAATTTCACAAATTTCACATTAAGAAAGGCACAGCAATGTTATAGCAATCGTGGTCAAGTAGTCAAGTCAATTATTTACATCGTCAAAGTCACGATTCAGTAAAGTAGTGGATGCTTTACTGAAACTTCCTGGGAGTTTTGGAAAAAAAGCGAAATGACACGTTTTTTGAGTTTATATCATTCGCCTACACTCGTGCACGTTAACGAACACTTAATGGATAATATTCCACCAATATTACACATTAACACTCGAAGAAACACAAGTTTGAGATAATAATACAAAACCAACAACGTTTCACTATCGGATTCCCGCCAAAACTCCAACGGACAGTTGAGACAGTGTGACTTTTGAATGTGAACTTTGTTTGAATTTGAAGCTGGAGGAAGAGGTGACGTTGACGTCAAATTTTGACAATAACAGCTGCATACTTTGTTTTCATGTTTTTTTTATTCTATTCAGGCTCCATTTCAGCGTAGCGTTTGTATTCTCTTTGCTCATCAGCTGTTATTATATTTACGATTTTCCAATACATATTTACCTACATATACATACCTACAAGCTCCATTTCTAATATTGTTGTACCTAGTCTACGCGGACGAAGTCGTGGAAAAAACCTAGAGTAGTGAATCATAGAGTAACTTTGTACATACGGACTTGAGAGCTGGAAACTCTTCTCTTGATACAAGTTTAAAATATTCAAATAACAATGTATTGATTGAGCAATAGACATTAGGCAAAGATGACTAAAATGAAATACCTAGTTCATTTGTAACAGATTAATCACTCCATACAAAATTGCCAATAGGGTAGTGGAACCAATAAATGAACGTTTAAGCGTTTGGGTCAACTTTGAACCACTTTTACTCAGTTATCTCGTGACATTGACGTTTCCTGGTATTTTTAATAATTTTTATAAGAGTCAGTATATCCTCAAGTATTAACGAATGTATCAAAATGCTTTCTATATCTACCAGGAATTTTATAAAAAATCATTATGTGTAAAAAATAGCGTTTTATCCCAATAGTTGAACGCTGTGCCTTAAATTATGAACAATTTGTACCCAATAGCTGAACTAATATTTTGAGAGGAATTATGGGATGAATTATTGTAATGAAATTGAAGAATACAATAGTAGCAGTGTTAATAAATTATTTTTACTATTCATTTAGAAGAATGTAAATAATAAGTAAAACATTTCTACTTCTTCGAGAGTACTCCGTAATTATTATTTTTTATTTTTCGTAGTGTAGGTGGCTTCTCAAAAGAAAGACTTAGAAATCTCGAAGAAACTTGAACCTATCCCTTCATTGCGAAAAACAAGACCTAAAATCTTAACTACAATAATTCAAATGGTTCATGTTTTGGATACTAATTTACCATAAAATGAACGATCAACATTTTTGTGTATTTCTTAGTTCAAATTTTGGGCATGGAACCTAAAGCTGAATATTGAAGGATTTCATACTAAAATAAAGCTCTTAAAATAGCATTTAACACTGAAAACATGTGTTCAACTTTTGGTAAATAACTATATACATTAAACAAAATTAATTTGAGTGATTTTGTTTTTGGCTATAGAGTCAAGTTTAGGATTTACGATGCTTGTAAAAAATGCCTTTTCTCCAGAAGATGACCACCGGTCACTTAATGGATCAAGCAAACTAAATTTGAACCATTACTTGAACGGTAAATATCTCTAAAAATACGGGTAATAATGTTAATAAGTATCAACAATATCAAAGCTAAGTAGATGAAGATTTCATTAGAACCAACAAAACTCAGATCCATCATTAATTTATTTATTTAAACTGACAAAATGCTTAAATTGGAGGTCACCTTTCTTAAGTAGGTTTTCATAGAAACGTAACTTTTGGTGGACACCACTCACGTAACGAATTACCGTGGGCTCATCTGAGCCGTCACTGTCGATCTGTTTAAGGCACTAGGTAAAAAAAAAACGTTGCGAGATACGGAAAAAATTATCCCACATGCGTATGTAGCGTAGTATTTTATATTTTCCTATATTTCGGTCGATCGTTCATCTAATGGGGGTCAGTCATCTTTTGGTGCCACTACCCTACAATACCAACCAACTACCCGCTGCGAACGTAAATGCACCTTAAGTTACTTACTAGCTTAACTAAAAGCATTTTTCTTGTTTAGCTGCGGGCTCCATATTGTGGAGCTCGAAAACTTAAAAAAAATAAAAAAACACTCGAATTGAGAACCTCCTCCTTTTTGGATTGGAAGTCTGATTTAAAAAGACGACGGCCTTTTTAAATAAAAAAGTATCCCGCGCAAGTACCTACATGGAGTGTTTCCGTAATACAAAGTTACTCTATGATGGAGTGTAAGATGCTTGCATTAGATAAGTACCTACCTACATTAATGTTAGGAATAGGATAGGAAGAAAGATTGAAAGAATGGGCTTCTGCCCAAAACCCTTCAAAAATATCCATTTGTATTTTACTGTCTTCAGTTAGGTATCTTAGTTTCAGCCAAGTCTGTGATGTGGAACAACATCAAATAAATACCTAAGTACCTACCTACATTCTACAATCATATTTATTTATAAATTGTATGCATACCTATTTAATAAGATTACTAAACATAAAAAGAATTCTTTCAAAATATGCATTCAATTAATCTAACTTTTATTATGATTCTTGCCATTAATATGGCTCTGCAGGTTGTCCACATTGCAGGGCACTTTGATTCCACATTTATTGCATATTGCTTTATCCTCTTTATGATCTTGCAGATAATTATCAATATCAATATTCTGTCCGTCAATCAACCTCAATATTTTAGCAATCTTCTTAGCATGGTCTGATTCTTCAATGTGTTGAAATATTAACTCAACATAGTTGTCGAAGAATACTTGGCATATTTTACACCATAAATAATTATCATTTTCATCGACAGAGAATATACCATTTAGCGGTTGAAGCACCATAGATCTTGCTCGCTTATGTATCAAAGAAATGATGTGCTCTTTTACCGAATCGTATGTGAGAGAGATCTCTTTGTCACATATAATACAGTAGGCAGAAGACTGACTTGCTGTCTTCATTGGTAGTACAACAAATCCACCATCTAAACTCACAAGTTCCTTGATTAAATTAAATTTCTTTTGATGTATAGGAGACTGCACATGACATATCAGTTCGGATATTACAATGCGACAGTTGCAAATGTAGCAGTGTAGGTCTGCAGTGCCAATAGCAATATTGTTTGTGATCATTAAACTTCTTTTAAAGACTTCTGTGTGTTTTATATCATGCAGGTGTGCTTCTATGCTGTTGTTGTCTTGAATGACATCATCACAAAGAGTGCACTTGATATCGTTGTTAGGAAGTACGCTTATATGCTCGTAGTAAGCCATATCGAGGCGCGAGCAGGGCGCGAGGATTATAAATTAATAGTTTTACTGTCCACTGCACTTTCTTTTTGAAGTGATGATCAATGGTTGAGAAAGATTTGTGTAAGCCAGATAGATAGGTAGGTGCCGCATCAAAATAATTGCAGACAGGATATCAAATCAATCTGAAATTACAATTTTACAAACAGATTACATAATCTAAATAATAATTATTAAAATTGTAAACAAATCACAATTTACTATTTTTTTTGTTTTAGTAATGGCTTCGCACGGTTTGTGCATAATATAGCCAGTGTCAAGTATTGATTATTTAAGTATTTCTTAATTTCACAATAAGAAAGTCACAGAAATATAGCAATCGTGGTCAAGTAGTCAAGTCAATTATTTACATCGTCAAAGTTACGATTCAGTAAAGTAGTGGATACTTTACTGAAACTTCCTGGGAGTTTTGGAAAAAATGCGAATTGACACGTTTTTTGAGTTTATATCATTCGCCCACACTCGTGCACGTTAACGAACGCTTAATGTTCCACTAATTCGTATTCCACCAATATTACACATTAACACTCGAAGAAACACAAGTTTGAGAAAATAATACAAAACCAACAACGTCTCACTCACTATCGTATTCCCGCCAAAACTCCAATTTATTTACTATTTACAATCGGTAAGAGTGAGCTGTGAGTGAGTGAGTGAGTTGGAGTGAGTGACACAGTGACACTTGACTTTCTTGACAGTGTTGCCGGTGGCTTCATTCGGGGATACTGTATACACACAAGAGGGATATGAACCCTTCGAGATAAATTTTTATGTAGGTATCAAACAAATAGCCTATGGGTACAATCTATATCGTTACCAAATTACATCTAAATGGTTTAACTGTTTAGTCGGGAAAGGGTAACAAGCAAACAAACCGACTAACAGTTACTTTCGGATTTATAATTTATTATTACAATGGGCTACAAATATTTTATATTTGACACTGGCTAAATGCACAATCCATGCGAATCCAAAATTTAAAAAAGCAAAGCCACAGATGTCAGATTTAGAGTTTTTGACATTTGTTTGACTGTTTCTATCTCCATCCCCATCCGATCCAATGTATGAATTTTTATTTATTGATTTTTATCAAAATAAAATACATAGAGGTACTTTGCGTCGCAGCGAATCATTATTTCTGCTTAGTATTTAAAAGCATTTAATATGTCGGGAGATGCCGAAATTGATGGTGCAGAACCTATGAACATCGATAATTTCAAAGAAGTGATCGAGTGTCTCAAGGTACCTACTTATACGATGATGTTTACTAATTATTTGGCATAGGCTTTGTTGCTAATGGTTGCTAAGCGTAGGTTTTAGTGGCCTTTCATTGTTGTTTATAAGCTGAAGCTTACGCAGAGAAATGTCTGTCGGCTTTCGGTGGAAAATAATACCTCTTTTAGGTTAAATGATGTACCATACAATATAATTATTATCGGTTTTCTGAACTGGGAACTATACCTACGGCTCATCTTTCTGTATCTACAGTGTTCCGTAGTTAGAAGGTATTCCGTCACTCGTCAGGTATTGTTCAACTGAGCCTGCTATAAAAACAAGGGATATTTTGCGGAGGTCTTCATGCAACACAAGACCTATTGGCGAATTAAATTGTCTCTGCCTTTCTCTTCTTCATTTTTTTGCCTTTCAGAATGAGGTACAAGACCTCAATTATTTCAAGGACATGTTCTTTGAAAATCACCCTATAGAAATGGCGAGGGACAAGAATAAAATGATAATGGAGAAAAGAGATGTTATTGGTGCAAAGTTCGATGCAATTGATGGTATTTTTTTTGTTTACATACATAATATAGCTTATCGTTATTTTCTATGATTCTAAATAGATCTAAGTAGCTATCCAGTCATCATAATGTCTTGACTAAAACAGCCCCAGAATGAGTTATTATCATTCATATAGTGAATGATCCATGAAGCATTGTTCAGGCTTCTGGTGTCAGGGCATGAAATGAGATATTATCCTGTGCTCGATGTCAGTCTGAAATAAGGTATAATTCAAATGTTATTGTTTTGGTGTCATTCTGAAGTTCTGAAGTTAGTTACCATTTAACAAACAAACAACAGGAGATATTGAAAGGTTTACGCTAAGAAGAAGACTGATACATTTCTGTTCTCACAACTATGACAATGTTTCAGAGGCAGCCATCCCATCAGATCTGCGCGCACAATTTTTCTACCTTAAAGGACGTCTGTATAACATCATGCCCACATACGATCCCAGGGCTCTTGAAAGCCTGAGCAAGTCGGTAAAACTGGACCCGGGCATTATTGACGCCTGGAATGAATTGGGAGAATGCTACTGGAAGAATTTTAACCTGAAAGAGGCGAAGATCTGCTTCGAAGGGGCCTTGCATCAAGTAAGATGATGGAATTGTTAATGTTAGAATAGAATGGAAAATGCTAAATTGATAGTTTGCTGCAAGTTGAAAAAAATACCCATCATGCGATAAGAAAATTCACTAGGTAACAGAACCGTAGCCATTCTTAGTATGCTCATGCTCATAAGTCTTTATTATTGTCTACAGAAACGTCACCGCATAACTCTACGTAGCCTCTCCATCTTGCTGCGCCAAGAGACTGCAGGCTACACAGTCTCCCCTGAGGCGGTAATGCGGAGCGTGGAACTGGCTAAAGAAGCCGTGGCCTTAGACCCCAAGGATGGGCAGTCGTGGAGTGTGATGGGAAACGCATTCCTTTGCCAGTTTTTCTTGGTGGCACAAAACCCGGCTACTTTGAAGGTGTGCTTGGGTGCTTACAAGCAGGCCTGGCATGATCCTATTGCGAAGGGACACCCTGATCTACACTATAACAAGGCCATGGTAAGTTTTATTTATGTGATTTCGAGCTTTGTAATCTGTAGTCACTGCATTACATAGGCGATGCTAAAATATATCATAAATTTACCTACTAATATTATACAAGCGAAAGCTTATGAGTGTGTATGTTTGTTATTTCTTCACACTCAAACAGCTGGACCAATCTGATGACTTTTGGTAAAGAGGTAGTTAACACCCTGGATTATCATAGGCCACATTGTATCCCGAAAACAGGGGGTAAAACACCGCCTAGTCGGCTAGTAATTATAAACATACTTATTGTTTTGTTTCCCTTCCTATAGTGCTTGCCTTACGCCCGTTTAGATTCTGTCTGCTGCTCCTCCCACTGCCGGCAATGATTCCCTCAAGAGAAGCGTGTATTCACCATTCGTACCTACCTCTCAGCACGAGGAGCATGAGAAGCATCATGCTTACATTCTTGTTCTGCTCTGCTGAATGTAAACACGGTATTAAAATATATTCCAGGCTTTGAAGTATGAAGAGTTGTACCCGGACGCGATAGACAGCTTCGTGCAGGCGCTCCGGCTGGACCCCCCGTGGGGGCCCCCGGCGCACGAGCTGCTGCAGCTGGTGGAGTACCTCAACCTGAACGAGGACCTGCTCCGGCACAAGGGGAAGATCAAGGCCAAGCGCCTCCTCAGCATGGTGAAGGTATTTGTCTTCTGTCTTATACCAGCCGGATGGACAGACGTTGGCGTGTCAAGATGGTTACTTTCGTTTTTGTTTTGGCTGTTGCTTTAGGGTTTATAATGTGGTTTTATCCTGAATAAAAAATAACAAGGACTAAAAAAACAAATGTTGTTCTTTTGTATTTTTTTTTATCCGCGAATAAGCCATTTTCGAGTTTTTGCTAAATTAACGCACGAAAAAGGAGGCAGTGAAGTAATATAAAAGTCTTTGTTCAATGCACAAAAATGTCGCAATGCATAAACATAATATAAAGAATCAAATTCGCGAAAGTTCTAGTACAAATTATTACGAATTCAATTCGTCAACATTCAGTTCACTTCTTTAATATGTAGTGTTTTAATTGTGTCTTTTCGTTTTTATTCAGTAAGTACACCCAAATAAAGTAATTAAGCATTAAATTTTCTATTCTATATTAATTTCCTGTGTGAAAGTGGCTTAAATCTAAAACAATGTCATAGAATACCTATTAACACCCTAGAAGAAAAGACACTCTCTATGTTTAAATTAAAGCGAGATTATGTTGAGTACCTATTGAGTACCGACGTAGTATCAACGCGGACGACGGTATCGCTTCGGATACAGTTTCGCTTGTCTTTTGTCCGATTCAGCCGTGTGTATGGAGTGTCCTTCCACCATGTGACAATGATTTGCTTCCAGACCATGCACCCGTCCATGTTCGGGGACTACCAGCCAGGGTTGGTGCACAATTTCGACGGGCAAAGGATGGCCATAGAGCACGTGAAGCTGGCAGAGCTGGCGGATGGTGAGAATGTGGCCAAAGTGGTGATGGGTCGCGTCATCGGCTCCATACACACCAACAACTCTGTGCCATTGTAAGTGATGATTTGTATGATTTATCGGTTGTGCCGGTTTGTCTGAGATGTTTATTGTCGCAAGGGTGATACTGCGGGCGCAGCTAGTCGATACATAATGATAAAAATGTTACGGATCTCTGTCTGTACATGGAAGATATACAGGGCGTCCCACGGATATGCCACATGGCGGGAAAGTACCTTGAATATTGTAGATGGAACATTTTACTGTAAGAAGACATTATTTGAATTTTAAAAACAATGTAAACTGCATTCATTGATATTTAAATAATTACATGGTTGAACCGGGAATCGAAACCGTTACAGGAAAAAAATCAAGCTATAGAGGGGTATAGGAAAAAAATTATAAGTTAATAATTTTAGCTATAGATGTTGTATATGTACCGCAGGTGAAACTGCGGGGCGCAGCTAGTTATTATAATAAAATTGTATTTAAAAGTGACATAATAATATTTAAAAAATCATAGTAGCTTTTGTTGAACGTGTAATGTCTACCTAACTCCAACATTTATCATTTATTCATATATTTATGTCATTCCATATTATGTCATTCCAGTACATTCGGCATAATAGACGAGAGCATGGCGTGTCTGTCGGTCACGGTGTACAACTGGGCTGACGGGCGCGGCGTCATCATAGGCGACTGCGTGGCCATACTCGAGCCAAAAGTCGCCACGCACACCAACAACATACCCTACCCGGTAAGTAATGAGTGATTTTTTTTACAAAAAATAAACATCACAATAATAAAAAAATATATATTTAACATCACCATATTTTTTTTTTACAAAAAAATAACGGCACTAACATTTTTTTAACCTTGATGACATTATTATTTTTTCCAATTATTTTGATTTAAACTAATCCGCGTATAAAACAAGAAGTTCCGAGAAGTCAAACATAAAAAAAAGTAGAAGTGAATCGAAAATCGCTTACTTTTTCTGAAGTCTTATACCTACCTATATTTAGATTTTAAAACTAATAATGTCTAACAAAGCTATATCGCACGTGGTTTGATGTAATATGTGAAATTGTGAACATACTGAAAGTGCATTTCAGATTATGATTACTGTAACTGTTATATAGCTATATTGTTCTTATCTAATTTTCAGGAGGCGATCGCTCATAAAGTGAAGTTTATTGGCACCAAGAGCAAAGACAAGAACAAAGATAACATAAACAAGAAAACCGATCTGGTAAGCACTGAATCCTACTACTATTATAAAGGCTAAAGTTTGTGAATACGTTTGTTTGTTTATTTTTGACGCTCAAACTGATGGACCAATTTTGATGAAATTTGGTATGGAGGACATTAACATAATTTCATTTGACCACAATCTCACCTGGGGGTCAAGTCTGCTAATTTAAGACCACTTCAATCGAAATACCTAAGCCCCTCTATTGAGACTTGTTCGAGTCTGATGATAAGTCTGCTAATTTTTTTTCTAATCAGTGCTAGGTTAAGTACATTTGGAATCAATGTCTCAATGAAAGGTCACAATCTATTCCGAAGCCACTCTATTGAGATGCGCTTGAAGCGTTCTTAAATTAGCAGAATTCAGGTCGCGACGATATCGTATTTATCCTGTGTTCACAATCCGCAGGTGTACTCGTTCCGTTCGATCAGAGTGAACGATCCCACGACGCTGCGCGTCAACGGCAAGCGGATCGGACGCGACGAGTTCGCTAGCACGCGCGTCACGAGCACGTACGAGGCGCACTGAACCGGGGGCCGAGCGACGTCAATAGGGGGTAAGATGCGACGTCAATAGGGGGTAAGATGCGACGTCAGTAGGGGTAAGATGCGACGTCAATAGGGGGTAAGTTGCGACGTCAATAGGGGGTAAGATGCGACGTCAATAGGGGTAAGATGCGACGTCATTATGGGTTAAGAATTGTTATTTATTTAACAAAACATATACAACGGCCACATTTATTTATCCATTCTGTCCCAGTGCTGGACATAAGGCCCCCCATTTCCTTGTATTTTAATAACTTATTAAGTGTGTTTTAATGACACTTTTATTGATTTCAATTAGTAATGCACCCAAATTGATGTTAATTGTCTATGTTTTTTAAATTATTTATTGTGTCACCACGTGTAATAGATATAGTTAAGATATACATTAGAATAGTAGCAGTTAGTGTCTATTATTATGTGTGTAGCTTTATTCGAATTTATGTCGACACTTCCGTAATAGGGACCTTGTATATCGAATTTCTGTCGACATTTCTGGAATAGGGATTTCTATATACTCGTACATGTATAGGTTTTTAAGTAAGAAAATAATAAGGTCTTATGAATACTACTTGCTTGAAATTGCGTGTCTATTAGACAACTGTCTAATGATGTAATGTAATCTGAATTGAACAAATTACTGAGATCTGTTCCATTTTCAACCGTACAACTAGTAAACTAAATTATAACCTATGTTTCAGTTTTCATAAGTTCTGATTATTATTTTTGATTTCTTTACAGTTTTATTTTTGTCCGTATCACCTTGTTTATGAAATTGTAGAGCTTGCTGTGAAAGTGGGAAAGCAACCGAACAGTTTATAATTAAGAAAATTATTTTTTTACTTACGTGGAAGGCTTGAAATGAGATGATGTGGCAACCCCAAAGGGTAGGCTTGAGAAATGCTTTCAAAATTGTATGTGACGGCAACCCCGTACGGCAACTCGAAGACTGTCGGTATTGAAGGAAGTTATATGTACAAATAATATTAGTTGTAAACAAAACTATTTTGGAAAATGTAGGTAGGATTTCAAATGCGCAATGTTGTATTAAGTGAAGTAACAGATGGGGCTATAGATTGGAAAATTTTAAAACTTCGCTTTTTAAATTAGTTCAGGGAAGAGGCTTAATGCTGGTATTTCATTCGCAACGGAACGATTTTTTACTACTGGCAATAGATATAACTAACATAAGTAAAAAAAAGTAAAAAGTATCTATATTTAAAAATAAAAATTAATCAAACCAAATTTCCAGGGGTAGGTAGGTATTCATCTTCCCTACTACTTCCCCGCACTAGGTCAAGCCTGTGTCGTGGGAGGCCGTTATAAACTATTAACAATTGAGTTTTATAATGGAGAATGGAGAAATGGAGTCACACAGAAGATATCCCATAACTTATCTAAGATAATTAACAAAATTATCATGTTAAATTATTTGTGATGTTAATTACTGTACTCTTTTTTACTCTACATTGAAAATAAAAATCTTTGTCGTCTAATCTTATAATTTTGTAGGTTCAATGTATTGTTAGCTGAGCTGTTAATTATACCTAATTTAAATAACATTGTAAATCTTGACGCTGGCGTTGCAACTTTGCAAGTAACAATTGATTTATTGTTAGAATATATTATATATTATTAGACTGATATATTATTAAAACGTCGATTGTACAAAAAAAGAAATGATTGAACAATCGATTATGGTCTTGTAGTATTATTATGCTTGTTAATGATTTGCTATAATTTGTATTATTAGTTAACACGTAGGTAAGTTAGCTTTGTGATAATTGTTGACGGTTGTAACTTTATTATAAATTTGAAATAATAACTTTAGATTATTCATTTTATATAAGTACATAGACTAAAAGAAAACATTTTTTTCTATACGGCCAATCTTTTCTAAAATAAATTCGGAAATATTGGTACTTTGAGATTTGTACACATAAATGATTCTCGTAGAATTTAATTTTAGTTATGTCATAAGGTCATGACTTTTTTGTAGTTGATATATCACGTAATTATGATTCATCTTGTAATTTTGGAACTAAAATATCTGATATCTATAACATTTTGAAACATAATAATAGGTGTAATACACTATAATATAAACCTCTAATGGCTTCATTTTATCATTACAATATCATAACATAACAATGTTTTCGGTAAATAAATATAATATCCTTTTTAATTCTCGGTGTCTATAATATTTATATTAAACTGAATGTACTCATACTCGTATAATAAAATTCATTGATTGAATAAAACACGTAGCAGTATTAAAATGGTTTTATTGTTGAACTACTGGTCAGTACGAGGTCTTATCGCTCGAAACGATTTCTTCTAGGCAAGATACAATATTATATGTCAATTGAATAATATAAAAAATAAAAGAAAAAAAGCTCTGTAACATTTTTGAAATAGTTGTATTGTGCGCTTCTTGTAAAAACTACTGAACTAGATTGCGTTACGGTTTTTACTGTTTGGTTATTTATAAGCAATGATGTACAACATAAACCCGATCAAAACGAACTAAGTATTGATAACCCACTGCCGTAGCGTCATCTACGAACTTTCGTAGATGACGCTACGGCAGTGAGCTTTGGTGGAGTTAACGTTCCCAATGGTAAAGAAAAACAGAACGTTGTCGCGGGTAACTGCTAGATATGTAACAAGTCTTTACACTAAAGTACCTACATAGGTATTGTGACGTTACACTACATAATAATAAATGTACTACTTACACTCCTATCACAGCATTACGTCAAGAGTAGGTATCTTTTATTAATGACCTTTATAACCTACCCTCAAAGTTCAATCAAAGCCTTTAGATAAAGGCCGCCTCAAAATCACCACGTTTATGTGTTAGACTCGCCTTATCCACACAGTCGCATTTTTCAGCATCAATTTTTTTGTTACCCAGAAACGTTCACAAGAGCGAGAAATATATTGAATTGGCTATTAAGCCATAGTTACTTTTTATGCCTGGGGGTTTTTATGACTATCCGCCTTATTTTCCACGTAGACATGGACATCGTGAAGATAGAAGGCTAGAAATAATAATTATGGTAATTTTTGCAACGACGCTTCTGAGCGAAAATGGTATAGAGATTGCGAATACGGGGGACGGGTAGGTTAGGTAGGTATTGTGATCGCACGATCTGTTGATTGATACAAACACAAATAACTGCGTATTGTAAAAAAATACGTACAATCGGAACTGACTAAACTTCTCTCTTCAAAACGCTTTTGTTTTTGAATGATGTACAATTATTGTACTACATGGTTTCATTCGCCAAAGTATCTATAACACTTTGCAGGTATCTATCTATAACGGAAGGCATCTCTTACGCGTTCACCTCCCATAACTTCAGATCATTTTCCACCACCTCCGCGTATTTCTCGCCTTTACGCCTGTCCCGGAACAAGGGCCTTAAGGTCTTAAGACCTAGCCCCAGTAAAGCCTTGTTGTCTAGGAGGTCGTTCAGCTTGTATACCAGTAGAGGGTTGTAATGTAAACGCAGTAGGCTGGGCCGTGAGTATAGGTACTGGCTGTCGCGGAGGTTCCAGCGAGCCCAGTTTTCAACGGTTTTGTTACCACTTGCCACCTGAAATTTAGGGGTTATTTTATTTTTTTCCTTCTTTTTTTTTAACGTAGCTTTTTACTAGGATTGCTCCTGTATCGTGGGTACCGCTTACAGACATGTAATTTCACATGCACATCACACCCCACCACACAATATTGGGATGATGAAGAGTTTTGCCCTAAGTAGGTAAAGGTACCTATTAAATCGTGGCATGTGTACGGACCACGTTGGGACGGGAATACGCGAGAGAATTGATTTAATTGTATAATTTTCGATGGTCATCATCATCATCATCATCAGCCTGAAGAAGTCCGCTGTTGGACATAGGCCTCCCCTATACATTTCCAGGAAGAACGAGTCTGTGCCCTTTCTATCCACCGACTTCCCGCGATGTAACAATGTCGTCGGTCCATCAGGTGGGTGGGCGCCCTACGTTTCGTCTCCCGGGTCGTGGTCGCCATTCTAGAACCTTTATTCCGCAACGGTTGTCGATTCTTCGAGCTATATGACCTGCCCATTGCCACTTCAACTTACTGATTCTACGAGCTATGTCGGTGACCTTGGTTCTTTCTTGTGATTGACAGTTTTTGAACTAAAAATTTGTGAATTTGGAGCGATATATCGCAGTCCAATAGCTAACATACTTATCATCCAGTAGACATACTCATTGCTACTCTCGCCCTGTCTTCAATGAAAAAATTGGTTTCTATTATTTATTATGCCAGAAACTATGAAACTTACTCTGATGTCACCGACTTGCTTCAGGAAGTACGATGAGAAGTAAAACCTCAGATTATCTGGCGACATGGATGGTCTGCTGTTTCGAATCCTTATATACGATCTCAGCATATTGTACCCCGTCCTTTTATATTTAAAAACCTGAAAAAATAAAATATCTAGTCCTTCACCAAATTAATTCATGCTCATTTAGTACGACTAATCAGTTCGAACCCACTGCAGCTTGACTGTCATCTCTTCAAACACCATCGAACTGTAGCTTACCTGATAAATAAAGTTCCCCGTAACATAAGAGTCGATGTAATGCGTCCCGTAACTTTTCATGAACCTCCTAACTTCAGCCGTATCACTGACATTCAAGTCTTGTATCGCTCTGTTCACGTATTCCTTCACCTCGACGTCTCTCAAGTCGTCCAGTTTCACAGTCTTGTGCTTCTTGGCCAGTTTCACTAGTACGTAGCAACAGTTGTCTGGTTTCGCGTCGTACTCTATGCCGAATGTTCGCATGATTTCATCCAGTATCCAATCGCCCATGAAAGCTTTCCACGGTTTGTCTGTGCTGGAAAATTGGGAAGGTTTCGTATTATGACAGATTTTCTTTTACAATAAGTCTAATTAATAGGTAGGTACGAGAGTCCACGACCAAATGCATACTTACTAGCAATAAAGTTTGTATTCCTAGTATTTTACGTCTAAACGGTAGAGCTCGTTCACGGTAACTCGCGGGCGCGGGCGCGATAGACGTGACGTAGACCGCAAGTGTGATTAACAGCCGAAATTAATATTGTATCTCCTATCCAAGATTGAAATCGATCTTGGATTGCTGCATATCGTTCGATCGATTTCCAATCTGCGTGCCTTTATAAACCAAGCCACGGATCGGTTATTACCACATTTGACCCTAAAAATGGATTGTGATATCAATCCCAGATAGCAAAATTAGGATTGGTTTGATTATTAATTTTGGTCGTTAGTAGGTACGCCATACGTTTGATATTTCGCGCCCGCAAGTAAGCGTGATCGAGCACTAAATTCTTGACTCCAAACGAACGTAAATTCCAAAACGAAGTGACAGACTATCTATATAATATATACATATATATCTATATATAATATATCTATCTATATATTATATGATTAGAATGCTCCACTCACCCTTCTATCCTGAAATTCTGGAAGTACGCGTTCAGCAGGTCGTCGAAGGTCTCGCACAGCTGTACGTCCATGTCCGTGATGCCATCTCCGGACGCTACCTGGCTGGATACGTTAACGAACACCCTTATGTTCTTCTCGCTGAACGGGACTATGGCCTCCTTACTCTCCTCGCTCTCGTAGTCGGCTGAGACCACTTGGGTGACTTGCGACAGGTCGCCATAACTGGAGGAAATAGTTTTAATATTTAGCAGGTAGAATAGGACTTTTTGGGCAAGCGACATTTTGATCCTGAACGTTTAGTTTAAATACACAAAATACTCTAGCGACCACACTATCAAAATTTTATCGCTGTCCATCCAAAGGTTGTCTGGAAGAAATCGCTTTAAGCGATTAGACCGCCCATTGTACTACCCGTGTTTACATATTATTGTTATTTTTCTGTGCTACAATAAAGAGTTTTATATTCTATTCTATTCTAAGTATTTAACAAAGAAAAAAATCAACAGTAATAGGTATCTACATACTTAAGTACAATGGACGGACTTATCGCTAAAATCGATTTCTACCAGTCAGCCTTTGGCTGGAGAGAAATAATGCAGGATCAGAGGTTGTACCTATAGTAAGTAGGTAGGTATATAAGTTTTTGTTGCCATGTACTTATTTTCATGCTAAAACACTAAATGTATGGAAAACGTGGAACCAGCGCGTTTGTTTGTCTAAACGATACAATTTGAAAATCTTCTATAGTCGAGAGTGAATGGATATTGCTCCGCCGTATCGCTTACCATCAGTTGAGACTACGGTCAAATACAATAAATGTCCAATAAAGCATCTACGCATACGCTACGTTAGCATAATATGCCATTGCATATGCGTACGTATTCCTAAGGTAGGTACCAGCTGATCAAAATAAGTTTAAACACCATCAACCTACATAGGACATCTACCAAGTTAATAGGTACGGTCGGCATCAAAAGTAGCTTAACATCCGTATCTTAAACTTAATATACACCCTAAAAATATACATTTTGCGTATCTACAATTGAACGGCCTCTAAAGTAGTTGAACATCTCCGTATCTTAAATTTAATATACACCCTAAAAATGTATTTTTGCGTATTTACAATGGAATTTGAAACTAAAACATGTTAAGCTACTTTTGATGCCGACCGTACTAAGTATGAAGTGAGGTAGGTATTAGGTACCTAGTTGTTTTGTTACAGACTACAATATCCGAATGACTCAGTAGGTGTATGCTTTAGCTGGTGTGATGAGGTAAACAGACGATGTTAGTTTGAATCATGTAACACATCGTGAAGTCATCTGACTAAACAATCTTCATTTTTACTTTAGTACTTAGTTTAGGTTCCTTTCGTTTAAAGATCGCGCCTAGTAACCTCTCAAACTGTTGGCCTGTAACGCATTTAAAGTCACCTTTCAAACAAAAAAAGCTTATTAAAATCGGTTCAGTTACAATGTTACTTCTAAAGATACATAAGCGTAAATGTTTGCGTTAGTGTCAAAAAGAAAACTCAATTATTATAGTAAAGTAACAGTTTTAAATAACAATAACATTGATAGCCAATTAAAGTCTTAATTAACGATCGTGAAACTAAATAACAGATTAGACTATAGATAAGCGAATTATGCAGAAATCATCGTTCCGCATAGTTCAGTATTCCGTCGGAGTCGACCGAACAAACAATCCGACTGTCGGATGATCAAAGACGTAGGTAATAAGTAGGTAAGTATATTATTATCTAGTTTTAGAATATCTATTTAGCGTTGCTATTAAACTGAAGCATAATCATATTATGAATAAGAACTGTAGACTAGAGCTGTAGATTGAAAGCTGAAGAAAAATAATTCATTTCTATGATCCTACTTCTAGGTATAGATATTAGATACTTACCTACTTATTATTTAATTGTACCTAAATTTTCCTTTTTTAGCTTTATATTTTCTACGATTATACCTATTATATTGTAGGTACCTACTTACTTATTTTCTCTAAGTACAGATAGTGGGGTGAATCAACTAAAATACCCACACTTTGCTGTCCCCGCAAGTGTTTGCTAAAAATACGCAAATTTACAATAAATCCATAGTTAAATACTATTCCAAACGTATTTCAAATCATAAGGCATTATTAAAACACTGTTTATGTGTCTGAAAAGTTTAAATTTATATATTTTTTTATAGTAACTCCGCATACAAAAAAAACACTCCATACAAAAAGTTCGTGTCCTGAGAGCTGTATGATTGGTGAATATTTCATGGCAAAGATTTTTTATCAATGAAACCATAGGTCAATTTTAATTGTAGAAAATGATGAAATTAGTATATTTATCTTTATCAATAAAACATAAAAATAAATCAACAGCTTTTTCCAAAAAAAATTGTTAAACTTCTGTCCCCCCATAAGCTACATTCTTCCGCGTGTGCTGAGTTACGTTCAAGTAATGCGTTAAGAAACACATAGATGGCTCTGCTTGCCATAGCAGCTTTACATTACGATTGGTTTTCACATCGCGCGGGCGGCGAATCTTTTGATCGTGTTCGACGAGGGTCCAGGCTGCGACCAACGTTCGAAGGGAGTGTGTACCTTTTTGTGCAGTCTACTGAGTGACCACTTTTTCTCGAAGTAAGTAATTTATTGATAAATAATAATAGGCTTAATTTGTAGTAAATAGCTAAGGTTATTGACCGAACCAGCTGTAAGGTACTTTATTTAACATTTTGTGTGTGGTTTTGATAAAAGTAAATCAATTGTCTGCTGAGATACCAGTATACTGAGTTACTATGTGGGTAACTCCATAGACATTATTGGTAACTCCAGAGACATTTAGTACTTTACTTTAAAAATACATCGTTAATCGTATAATAAAACTAATTAGAAACACTTAAAATTCTATTAAATTTAACTACTATTTTTTCAGATAAATTATTTTACACAATGGTGCGGCTAACAGCGGCTGAAAAACAAATCCCATCAAAAACATTACATGTACAAAAATGCTTATGTTGCCGTGTACAATCGCCAAGACACTCTATTTACTAAAGAAATAAAGATATAACTGCTCCCATAGATAGGTATAGGTAGGTATTGAAATTAACCGACTTGGTTTACATTCGATCTCACAACTTTTTACGGCAGATAAACTGCGTTGCGAGACTTGTGCATTTTTGTACATGTAATGTTTTTGATGGGATCTCATTTCTTTTTGTAGGGTTTCTTTCTTTATTTCGATTTTTTGCGAAACACGCATCAACGTGCGCTCCGCGCCTGGGCGGCCGGGGGGTGGCGCCTTGCGACATAGGTAATGCGCATAGATTATCATGATCGAGTGTCTTTGCGTCTTCACAGATGCGTATTAGGTATAAGGTACCTAGGTACCTATTTTAATGTACTTAGATAACGAATTTGTTCGACCTATAAAAGTGTATGTAGGTATAGAATAGGGATTTGTATCTCTCTATCTGCGGTAGGTGTACCTCATCGTGGAAGTTTTAAAAAGCGCTCCACTGTCCAATTTCTCGAAGCCATTTCTCATTTTTAACCCCTGTTACCCATTTCATTCAATTTCAATGAAGTCTAATTATGAACTGTAAAAGTAACTTTGTAATCACATACAATTTAATGGGATTTATATGGGAATACAAAGTTATTTATGCAGATTATATATCTAGAAAACGGGATGAAAATTATGGAATGTCAGAATTTTTCCATAGTTTATAGGCTAAACAATAGCTATATTCAAAATTTCAAACTTGTGGGACGGCTAGAAGTACCTTAGAATTTTGATGATCGGTGAGTCAGTCAGTGAGTGGGTAACAAAATTAAGGAACTTTGACTTGCAATAATTCTTAAACTACTGGATCAAATTTAATGTAATTTGGATTATTATCTGTAAACGTGACGCCCTCTTGGCCACTAAAAATTTAGGCTTCTAAGTTTATCCATAACGAAGTTACAGGGGGTCGAAAATGGCCCGAATCGCTTCGAGAAAAGGATAGTACGGCCGTGCCTTTTGTTTTGCTCGACTTGGCGGGGGCACTGCCGTGCCCCCAGAAAAGGTACAGGGAAAGACTAAAACAAAACACTGAAAAATATGAAGAAACTAAAATAAAACACCGCGCCCACTACCATAAAGTTAAAAGACATATTCTGTTAAAAAAGAGATATTCCGCCTTGATAAGAGTGATTTAGCTCTACGTCAATCACTAAGATATCATTAAAATCTTGTCAATACCTGGCATTTCGGTAAATGACCAATACGTATTCAAAGCTTCGATTGACATTTTTGAAAAATAAACTGTAAGGTTCTGCTATAGTTGATTAAAATATTGAGATCTCATAACTCCTAACTTGATTGTTATATTATTATAATTATTTTACACGATAACTTTAAGTGTTTTTCAGATCTATGTCATCTTATTGTTTACATTCTTATTTTATGTCTTAGGCGTTACCCAAATTTGTCTCTGGAGTTACTGCTTGTCCCCAAATTTTGAATCGGTTTTTCAGTAGTAGCATGCTCAATTCTTGATTATTTGCCATAATTTCAGCAGTACCAAATACTATTAATTGTTAAGCATAGTGCACTATGTATATTTTGTTTTTATTAGTTTGTGACTTTGTTTCATTTAAAAGTAGCCCTTCTTTCAATGTACGTCGGTAACGCTAAAGACAAAATGTTGCTTATTTCTATATTTAAAAATGTTTAATCGCAAAGACTGATTGTACCAAACGAGTAAACTGTGTTTGAAAAATGAATATAAAAAATACAGTAATTTTAACTTGTTTAATTATCGATATAATTAACATTGAATGTAGGTAACGCAAAATACAGTTTATCGGGTGTGTGTGCAGTAATTTTAAAATATTGACTAATACAATCCATTATCTTCGTGGCCCTTCTAAACCATGATAGTAGATGATATTGCTAATACATTGGCTCATTCAGAATATCGAAAACGTATACTGATTTATTTTTCATTTTATGTTCCGAAAGTGATCCAAAGTGTGGGTAAAAAAGTTGATTCACCCAGTGGTAGGGGTAGGCTCCTGTTACTTCTATCTAACATTTTAATTATTTTCAAATCTGCACGCTATTCATACAATTTATTCAATGAACGGACACATTTGGTTTTAGCTTACTAGGTACGTTACTACGAGTATTCAGTTGTGAATATTGAGTCAACTGCGTTCAAAGACACTAGAAGATAAGACGAAAGATCTTAGACTTCCTTATGCACTATCAGTGCACTAGTTCAAGCGCTAGTCCCACTCAAACAATAACATCTAACTGGAATTCCGCAGTAAATTAATAAACCATAACTTATACTTATTATAATCCTAGGTTAATGTACCTACCTACTTATTTAGTAACACCGCACTAAAAATATGTATAGAGTAACTAATGACTTTGTAAGTAATAGAGTTTAAAAAGCGCGTGCGTACATCCTTTTACCCACCTTAATTGATAAAAGGTAGGTGCCCTTCCATTAGCTTCTGGCTATATTTACTAGTAAGCTCTATTCTCTTCATACGTCACCTCTACAATGTCCTAAGTATCACAATTAATTTCATAAAATCCGAACTTACTTCGCAAACACGTCGATCGCGTTCCCGATGTTCAGTCCATAGCCTAAATCCCCCTCCTGGCTGTCACACACGGCACAGGAGAAAACCAAGAAAAACAGGTACAACATAATATCTCCGTCTGTGCGGTACCAGCACAGCACCGCGGCGTCGCGAGGATGGCGGCGTACACTGACATTTTTTCAACATTTCGCTAATGTAAACAGCCACGATGTGCACTTGACCCGGCCTGGCAGATTAGCGTGTAGGTACGTTATCTCTGCGCCGCTTTTAATTGTGATTTATAAGTATATAACGCTTCCCAATTGTGGGAATTGAGTCGGAGGTGAAGATTTTTCAACAACGCGTGACGCGTCTGTCTGCCGAAAGTATGACGTCATGAGTCAATTTAGGTTGTGGGCATACCCACAGTGCCCACAACGGTGTATCCGCGCTTGCTGTCTGGTCCTTTTCTTTTCACCTACTTCAAAACTAGATATAGGTAAGTCCTTTTTCTTGCGGAAATTGTTTATCCCTTGCAGACATTCTAAGTCCGCTTTTCAGCAACTTTAGTGGTTAAATCACAGACTTTGCAACAGCTTATATAATTAACTAGCAGACTAACCTTTTACTTCGCCCGCAATAGTATTAGTAGATAGTTACCTAAGCTATTTTAATTCGCATAATAGCATTAATTTAGAGAATGATATAAGTTTGCAGACTAATTTTATTTATTACTAATTAGCTGCGGTCCGTGGGTAGGACCGCTGTTTCAGGGGAATAAAAAATAGTCTATTTGTTAATTCAGGGTGTTAGCTACCCCCATACCAAATATCATCAAAATTGATTGAGCCGATTGAGCGTGAAAAAGTAACAAACATACAAACACACTCACAGACATTCACCGCAGCCGCAGCCTATAGTGCGGCCTACGCTGCCGGCGTAGCAGGCTGAAAAAACTGCATTGAAAAAGATTCAGTAGTTTTTACGTGATGGTAACCGAACAAAAAAATAAATGGGAAAAATAAATCAAGTAGATTATTTTCTAAGCACATTTTTATCATCGTTCCACATTTTCGATACCTACGCATAAAGGACAAAAATCAAGGCCGCGTATTGCGTTTGTTTCACGACACGTTTTAGAGATAACCTCCACGACCTACACTGGGTGGGAAATAACCCTTATCGAAAATAGTCGCTTCTACGAATAATTATTGAGGGGCTTTGGCGGGAAACGTAAAAAATAACATTTTTAATTTTTTTCTATTCTGCTTGCGTACCTACCTAATGTTATACACAGTTCTACAGTTACAGTATGTTTTCTCCATAATTATAAAACTCCCAGAAAGTTTCAGTAAAGCATCCACTACTTTACTGACTCTTGACGTCGGTACCTACAATCGTAGACAGATAAAGTTATTCCATCCATGAGATACAATTTCAATATGAAAACGTTGAATAATAGTTAAGCCGTGCGATATTAATAATTCATAAAACAAATCTAGTTTTTTTTTCTTTAATGTGCGTAGGGCTCACTTATATAGTACATAATATCTAGCTAGGTATAGTAATACGCATAAAAGCAGGCTCGTTAGGTCGTTAGGTCGTGCGAAATTAATTCATGAAACAAATTCTTCTTTGTTTTCTCTAATCTAAATTTATCTAATGTATCAATTAATCTAATGTAGCTGACTGTACTCGAGTGCTCTTGATAACAGTAGCTAAGTAGGTAGGTACCTTAATTCAGTCAATAACCTCTATCCAGTGATAAGGATAATTTAGAACTGAGATTATTGGCACAGTTTTTAGAATACTATAATAGGTAGGTACCTACTTCTGTTGTTAGATATCTGAAATTGTTTCTATGTTAGGTTAGGTAGGTATAGGTATGCTAGGGGTCTAATTTATACCTCCAACATAATACCTAATAACATGGTCACGCGTTGCTGTGGCTTAGAATTTTGTTATTGCGACTATAAATTTAGATGTAAGCTATGCTATCTTATAAGTTAGACCAAACTGCACACGGTGTGCAAATTTGATTAAGATCAGTTAAATAAGTACCTATAGTTTAGAAGCCCATCGTGGACAAACAACGCGACGCGTAATATATAATATTATATTATAATAGGTATGTATTTGCAGTGAGAAATAGACCTACTTACAATTCTATAATAATAGATCATTATACTTATAAGTACAAACAAGAGCTCGAAATAGGTAGGAGTTACATAATAAATATACGAAACATTTTAGTCAAAATCATTTTAATATAATTCTTTATTACTTATCATGATTTATTTGTAAAATATAACATTATTTACACCCATAATTTTTTTTCACTTTATTTTAGTCAATTCTAAATGCATTTTCTGTTGATCACGCATTGTTATACCTATGAAATTTTTGTTATTTTATTTACAATTTTAGTTGATAATTATTGCACTTTACCTATAGTTTAAAATGTACGGAAATAACAGAAAAAAGACAAGTAGGCACTTTTTATGTGTATACATTAGTTAGCGCCACCTAAAAATATTCTACAATAGCTGTACACAGCTTTAACCGAAAGATTCCTTAGATCAACGCTAGATGGCGCAGAATTAAATTTAAGGCACTTTATTTAACAAATCTTCATTTTCATTTTCCTAGTCATTAAAGTAGGTAGTATACATTGACCCTAAGTAATTTATAATAAATAAAATAAGTAGTTATAAATATAAAAAACCCCATTTTTGTATTTCTTAACATTTTATAAAAATGCAATGTAGATGAAGTCTTCATTGTAAAAATAAAATCATGCAACAACAAAAATATGGCTTATCACTATCAGGTAAGTATAAAAATGCGATTTTAAATACCGATTTATAAATAAGGTTTAAAAAAGATTTTCTGACGTTTATACCTTGGTGTATACAGTGGTTTGATGTGAACCGTGCGTTGTGTCGTAATCGTCACTTACTGCACTTTTGCTTAGCAGCTAAGCAAAAATAATGTTTTTTGATTTGTTACATTATTGTGTAACGAAGCAAAAATAATGTGTGTAATATTATTTTTGCTTTGTTACATAATAATGTACATTATTTATGCTTTGTTACATAATAATGTTACATAAAAAATAATGTACCTATGTAACATTATTTTTGCTTACCTACAAATACATCAATAGGGTACCTACTCTGATTATGGTATGAGTTTAAAAACATTACTTTCATTTGGTTTTCATTTGATTTTATAAATCCATTTGTTTTGATAGGTATGTATTAGGAATCAACAATTATATGACTTAGTGATGCTTTTCACTTCAGACTATAACGCTGCTATACATTAGGTACTTATAACTATTAATAGTAAAACATCCAATTTTTCTTGACCAAAGTTATTGTAAGTAAGATGGTATTTAATTGCCAAAGTTTAAGAAAAATAAATTAAGTATAATTTATTGCTTTAATTTCTACCCGACTTTGTCACATTCCAAACATTCATATAATAAGTAGCAGTCCACATAAATAAATCAAGAGACTTACCGCAACAATTCGTCTCTTATGGATCAACTTCATCATCATCAGCCTGAAGACGTCCACTGCTGAACATAGGCCTCCCCCTTAGACCGCCACGCCGAACGACAATTTGCCACTTGGATCCACAATAGGATCAACTTCACCAGCAAAATTAGTTCTAAAGTATTATCACCCACAAGCGACAGTTTTGTGTGTGTATCGCCTGTATTTTTGGTCATATTATAATTGTTATGTATTTGCATGAACTAACTTAACTTATTCGTCACATGTTACTTTCCCACAACTTTAGATAATTGTCTATGACTTCTTCAAACCACTTTTTCTTCTTCGCGTCCTTGAACGCAGGTGATAATGTCTTTAATTCTAATTGTAATAAGGCTTCATTTCCTAATAAGGAGTCTAGATTCCTCAATAGACTCTGCTCGCCGTGCAGTTTTAATAGGCTCGGATAGGAGAAGATGTAGTAATGTACTCGCAAACGCTTCGTTGCCCAATTTTCTACGGTTTTGTTGCCACTGGCCACCTGCAAAATTAAAATGTTAAAATAATCATGTTTTGTCACAAAATTGAAACATGAATGCAAAGCTGATATGGAAAGACAAAAAGTAATGAATCGTATGATTTGAATTATGTGCTCGAGTCATGATTGGAAATGAGTGAATGTAAAGGTGAAGTGGTTGACTCGTAGGTGGTCAGGCCATAGTTTAGCCATAGTCGGATTCTGACTTTAATTTTTATCGGATATACATGAACGTAGTAAGTACGCATTAATAAACTGTGGTATTCAAAGACTTGTAGGTTTACCCAATATGGTTCTACGTTCAACAACCAAAATAATAGACCATCGTTACCTTGATTTGGCCTATGTGTTTCGCATGCCACGGTGAAAAGTATCCCTCTAACTCCTTAGCAGTAATATCTGCCACACCTTTGGACTTAAGCCTCTCTTTTATCATAGAGTACGCAGTTCTAGAGAATACAAACACCTGGAGTGAGAGCATAGACAAGTCATAAAGTAAATATTAATTAATGCACAAGTTTTTAATTTGCAGACCGAAAAATGAGCCTAGTTATTAATGGATACCATTTCCATACCAAATCGATGGGCACGGTCAAGGTTAACTCAAGATTCCATTATGCCTTTTTTATATTTGTTAAAATTCTCTCTTTCCCCGCAATATTTTACGATTTCGGCTTAGCGGTGAATTAACCATAATTATTATATTTGAATTTGCTTTCTAAACGAAATAACATGAATTAGATCCAACGGACAACATTAAATTGTATTTTTGTAACTATAAAATTAGAAAATTATGGTAGTTCAAGAGACCTATAGCGTATCATAATGGTAAAGTACTTTTAAAAAAACTGAATCCTCCAACAATAGCGTTTGTCATCAACTGTCATAAATTTTAGGCACTTTGAATAAGGATACCAGATAATAGAATGTAATGAAAATGAGCCAAGTCATATTAATGGTCCGATTCATGAAAATGCTGAGAAGAGTCATGAGTAATAATTGAGGCAAGCAATCCCGCATCCAAATATGACATGAGTGCCGCAGCATTAGTTGACCTGATTCGATTCTGTAATTTAAATTAACAACTGACTTTTATCATTGTTTAGACTAGATCACCAAAATATGGCAACATAAATTGTTTTTTAAAAGTAGTATTTTTTAGCTTTTGATCTAGTTAGTCCATAGAAACTGTAAAAACAAATTTAAAGGGTGTGTGTCAAATAAAAACCTTTCCAATTCGGTACACATTGAAATCACATATTGAAAACTTTTGCAAAAATGCTGTAAGTGTAATTTTTTAAAACCCCAATGGTCAAGTTACGGCTTAGATATTGTTGCAATCGGCTGGGTGTGTGAAGTGTTTGCAGTTGTCAAGAACAGAACCAGGCCCAATACAAGAGTCAAACCTTGACCGCGCCGACATGTTCAGCGAAGAATGGCGAGAAGAAGTTCTTCATCTCATTGGAAGGGATGTCCGAAATCCCGCGGGATTTCACTCGCTCCTTGATCCGGGTGTAAACCGACCGGGAGAACACAAATACCTGGACAGTAGCGAGTGTTGTAGTGGAGACAGTGCATTGAAAAATATAAGTGTTCCGTCACCTCCGCTTTTCATCTAACTTAAATAACACTGCACATATTTTGTGTGTTTTGGATACACACAATGATATGATACAAACATGAACCAATTGTCAATTTCATCCACACAATAATAATTTAACTTCGGGCTATACCATAGGCATGTGAAAATGTCTTAACTGATGCACATACTTACTGCACTTTAGTTTAAAACGGTATACCTACATAACATTTTAAATTCTTTTAGAATAGAAAGTCATCTGAATAGACGACAATTTAAAATTGCATTCTCTCTTCACTAGACGACTAAATATCGCGCGATACGAATCGCCATAAACATCGCGCTAACTAGTTTCACAAGTAATTTCTCAATATTTTCTGTCTGATGTTAATTACCGCGGGATATTTCCTCTAGTGAATAGGTACTTGCCTTTGTTTCACACTCACCTGATACAAAGAATTACCCGTGATATACGAGGCAATATAATGGGAGCCGTATTTCCTAATGAAGTCTGCTATGGATGCCGTATCACCTAATGTGGAATCCCTTATAGCGTCAAAAACCACATCTTCTATAGATATGTTCGGTGGCAGGTCTGTTAGTTTGGCTGTCTCTCGGAACCTGGAAGTATAGAAGGAAGTCTGTAATAATATTATCTGGCGGGCGAGTTCCTTTTTTCCCACTGTGTAACATCCGGCTGAATTTACCCAGTTGCACAAAGTGGAATAAACTGTTGTAAGTATAAACTGGGAATCGGAACACGGAATGAACGTACGAAACGGGATATAGATAAGACATAAGGCCGGTCAAGCCCTTTTATTTTCAAAAATAATGAACGTGACGTCAAATCCTACGTAGGTAGGTACTAGGTATATGAGAAAATCATTTTAAGCGACTTTCCAGCCTTTCGCCTAACCACTCAGTGCGTATAGGATTGTAATCGATAAACATTAAGTAACACAAGTTACAAAAAACAACAAGAACGCCACATTTTCAGTTTAGTTATCACCAAAAGTATAGGGTGTTCTTTTACTTCGCTAACAGCCAAACGATTATAAAAACCTGGACTAGATTTCTTATAAAAGGTGTTCAATGAAATTCGTACCTGGACACCCTGACTAGGACGTAGCAGTGGTCCCCGTTGATGAAGGACGAGTTGATGCCCAGGTTCCTCGCGATGATGTCGTTCGGCCAGCCAGCTGTGAACGCTCGCCACGGACGCTCTAATCTGGAATTTGATGGGAACCTCTTATAAGATGGAGTAAGACGTCTTTCCACATAAGGTTCTGCTCTGTCCAAGAACAGGGTGTCTTGCTTTCGCAGTGGGATATTGACCCACAGCATTTTGAACGTTATGCTCGTCAGAAATTTAGTGCTAAGACCAAGTTCTTATAGAAGCTAGAAACTGACTACTATAAGAATTTTACTGCCAAAAATCAGAATTTTTATTCCGTCTACTGAAAAACTTTAAATAAACTTAGTAAGTAGATAAAACTTAATATATTATAACTTAACATTGGCGTGACATTGAGATAGGTGGATAATCCATCTAGTTATCAGCACAAGCTAGATGTGAAGTTGAATAATAATTGTACTTATCGATGAATATTGTTGGTGAGTTTAGCAAAGTGAAATAAGATTTTTTTTAATTTATTCAAGGGGTGTTGACGCAAGCCGTCTTTAGCATAGCAAAAGTGGCAGGGAAGAACGCGAACTGAGGCGGATTGAAGCCGAATTCTAAGAATCAGACTCATGAAAACTTCCTGCCCTAAAACCTTTCAAAACTAAAGCCCCTGAAGTAAGCCTGCAGCAGCTGCTTCAGGTTATCGCAGAACTCCATGTGGAAGTCTCCGTCGAACAGCGCCTTGAAATACTTGATCAACTGGATGGAACAAGGAGAACCTTCTTGTGTCTTATGCTACCCTGGTACTTTTACCTTTCAAAACTAAAGTCCCTGAAGTAAGCCTGCAGCAGCTGCTTCGGGTTATCGCAGAACTCCATGTGGATTGTGGAAGTCTCCGTCGAACACCGCCTTGAAATACTGGATCAACTGGATGGAACAAGGAGAACCTTCTTGTGTCTTATGCTACCCTGGTACTTTTACCTTTCAAAACTAAAATCCCTAAAGTAAGCCTGCAGCAGCTGCTTCAGGTTATCGCAGAACTCCATGTGGAAGTCTCCGTCGAACAGCGCCTTGGCCTGCCTCGGCTTGGGCGCCACCGCGAACCGCTCCACGTCGCGGAATACGCTGACCGTGGGCTCGCGGAACACCCAGCCTTCCGTGTCGTTGCGCGGGACCACGCGCATGCATATGCTGAGGTAGCCATATCTGGAACGAGATAAGGTCGGGTCATGAACCTAGTATCACAAATGGACTTGACAAAAGCGTATACCCGGAAGGGACACACTTGGCTACAACCCCTATAAATCGGATAAATTTAATACACGTTATTTAGGTGTAGCTCCAATCACTCGTGCGACATTCTAAAATGTCAAGATTTGTTTGTTTCTGCAGCTAAGCAAAAAAATAGTGCATATGCCGACAAAGACATAACATCATTGTTCTATCCTACTTACTCCTTTGTCTATTTGTATACACTTGTCTCTTTTCTTCCCCGGATCTTGAGTTAAATATGTCATATGAAGGTAGGGTTAATAAACGCACCTACACTGTGGCAAAAGGTAATGCCTTTTGTCACAGTGTAGGGAAACATATACTGTGACAAATCGATCAACAACAAGTGAACAACTCCGCGGATCGATGGACCAACCTCATGAGTAGTTTATATTCACTGCTAAGACTATTAGTTAGTAACTAATTCGATCAACAACAAGTGAACCAACTTCGCGGCTCGAAGGACCAACCTCATGAATATGTTGATCGCCTTGCCGACGCCGAGCTCCGAGTCGGTGGTGGTGGCGGCGCACAGTGCTACCGCCAGCAGCAGCGCCGAGTGCGTCCGCACCATCACACACACACCCAGAACCTGGAGCAATCACACACGCACATTTGAGTGAAATGTCAGTTACACAATTTCAAAAACAGGTGTTACCCTACATACATAATTAATTAATAAGAGCTATTAAATCAGAATTAATCTCAACATAATATACAAATAAACCCTTTGGTGAAGCCAAGTTTATACGCCTAGAATTAGATGCTGGCAGCATTGCGACGCTGAATAGCAATTAGTGATTTGAAAAGGGTTGAATATTAGGAAACAGTTCTGCGTGCATAACTTTAACAGTAATGTCAAAGTAGCTATACCTACATAATAATATAATTATCATCATACAACAAAAAGAGTTCTAAATAGCTCAAAAGTTTCTCTCCGGCGGGGAATCGAACCCCGGTCTCCCGCGTGACAGGCGGGGATACTTACCACTATACTACCGAAGACTTATTTGACGAAGCCGAAAATTGTCATTACAAACAACACAGCAGCTGTGGTAAATGATGAAAATGATGCAACACCTCAAAAGATAAATCACTTTTGAGGTCTTGTAGCTAGTGTTTTGATGCACATAGATAATCTTGTTATTTGGGCTTATAAATTTATAGATAATATTTTATTCGATAGAAGAAAACAAGGTAGGTATGTAAATACCTAACTTAAATAAAATAAAAATCCTGAAACTAATTTTTATTACTACATTTTATTCATTATAACAAACATAAAAATAAAATAAAACTAATTTAATCTAAATTTTTAAAGTCGATGAATGGTTTCATTATTTGTTAATTTAATCGAAAATAAACATAATGCTACCACAAAAAATCGAAACACAAAACTATAATGCAAAAAGATTTGTCAGAAGTGGGATTCGAACCCACGCCCTCAGAGAGGACCAGAACAGCTCAACCTGTTATACAGGCAAGGGAAACCTTG
Organism: Hylaea fasciaria; assembly: GCA_905147375.1. Lineage (NCBI taxonomy): Eukaryota > Metazoa > Arthropoda > Insecta > Lepidoptera > Geometridae > Hylaea > Hylaea fasciaria. Next base: position 5,709,302 of record LR990211.1, on the reverse strand, counting down.
AGTCTGGCGCCTTAGACCGCTCGGCCATCCTGACATATGAGCAGTGTGTCGAATTTAGCTAACTGGTTGCAAAGCCGGAAAGTTTCACCAACACAGCGTACAGATGGCGGTAACAGTACCTACATATTGTAATACCACAGATTTTTCATAATACCCATTATTATCCACTCAACTAAGGTATGAAATAGCTACGTCACAATGAATAATTACACATTGCTCAGATTGTGGTTTTACATGGAATTAACTGAGCAATAAATAAGTAACACCTGAGCAATTTAAACAGAACCATTATTATATGTGAGGATAATTGTATGAATTAATTTATTCACAGAAATAAATTTATTCAACAAACGAAAAACTAAAGCATAATTCTATTATTATGGGAACATTGTTCATAGTGTCTACATATCATTTAGTATCCGAACGTTTGAAAAATTCTATTTGAAGCAACAGAGTCAGTTATTGAATCAAATTCTGTCTTATAAATAAATAAGAGATAATAATTAAATTTTTAATTCGCTTTTATAATTATTCTGCTACACAGATTGCTATGACCGGTAGAGTCGATAGAACCGATATTGGTCAACCGTGAAATGAACCGATCCGACACGTTACCTAATTGCCACTATCTCTACGTATAATAACTCGACAGCCACTAAAGTAGAGCAGTAGAGCATTTTCATTGTAATGTAGAGGTTTCTAACAAACTGAGCTTGTGAAATATGACGGTAGAGATTATGAGAGTAATGGCAGAGATTATACTATACCAAATAAGGGATGATATTGTGTTGTATCTGGCTTTCTTTTGGGTAAGCCTCGAGGATTACTTTGAATTGTTTTTACGAAGGAGTTGTAACCACAAAAAGTTCTACAAAAATGCTTCGTATAGGTACTTACTTCTCTTATATTGCACTGTATTTACATTTACAAAGTTCAGATATTATCTTATTTCATTTGATATTCCCATTCGGTACATAGAATAATATTATTTACTGTGGTCAGGTACGTATCACCCGAACATAGTAACGAATCGGTCCCGGTCCGGATTGGTGGATAACATGCCTCCATGTGAATTGCCTTCACCGAAAAACGAGATAATTACGTACTTACATAATTATAATTGTATGTTTTAACAAAAACACATTGGTACGTGCCCGCACTTGGATTTGAACTCACCATCTCCTGCTTCGACAGGCGGACGTACCCACTAAGCTACCACCGCTATTAATAATCCAGCTACCACAAGCTATTTAATAACAAATAAATATTAAGAAAACATTTCACAGTTATTTCTAACTTGCTAAACGTCGCAAGTGACCCTTGACACCATTATAGAAACAGCAAAATTACAGCAAGCACAAGATTTCATTGGATTACGATCTTACAATGGCGTGCCAAATCTCTTCACAGAGATTAACTTCAGAACTTGAAGATGCTTAATTAGCCTTCATTTGCAATGTAGACTAGACAAGAATTAAGATGTTGAGTAATTAATTGTGATTGTACAGGTTTTAGGTTGAAATGGCATTGAAAGGGATTAACTTGTATAATATTATACTATATACAGATGAGATCTTGTTACTTAAACTTAATATAATATATATCACGTTTTTTTTATTCTGTTCTTCGTTCGAATAAGACGTGTTTGACTTGTAGAAGGTACCTACTATATATAATATAATATATTATTATATAAGGCCTTCTTTCAATAGACGATTAGTTTATTTTATCTTTTAATGTAGCAGAAAAAAGTTAATTTTGTATTTTACTTATCGTTTGTATGGTAAACCTACACTTTAAATAAAACAAGGTCATGTGTTACACAGTTTCTAACTCGAGAACGGCTGGCAAGATCTTCATGATCTTTGCTTTGTTAGATTTGTCTCCGTTACGAATAGCAGAATACATAATAAAACATAGAGGGAAATAGGGAAACGGTAGAAAAAAAAAATATCTTATAATTTTTTTACAGGACAACGATCGTCGGGACATGACAGCTAGAGATGATTACAATACATTACAATATACCAAAAATGTAAATCTATTAACTCGCGACTTGAAATCTATCAGAAAACAGATTCTAACAAGGAGTTTATTTTGCTTTCAGAGTTTGGTAAACATATACAATCAACAATATTAAACCTCTCCACTCTCCAGCAAGCAGCCGGCCGGCGCAAACATGCACTAAAGTACCAATCAAGCTTCAAATATCTACTTAATTAACCTCGATAAAGCACTCGACTTTTGGAGATGTTGCAATGAACATTGAACAATTGTACTGCATTTAGATTATTGATGTTGCACCAATAATTAAATGCTTTCCAGACGCATCTCAAGGAGGAACGAGATAAGTGTTTTGAAACTACGGAAGTAAGAATCTAGGTCTTTTCTCTACTATTGTAATCTACTAACCAACCTTTCACCAGCACTAGATATCTACTAAGTGCTCCTTCCTACTATTTCCAGGTAGGTACTAAAGTTATTTTACTAGCAAAGTTTTCAATAGCAAATATGAATTTGATGATAATAATGTGTAATCTAAATCTGAAATCTCATTTTAAAGATCAGGTAATAATAAATGTAGAAAAATACGAAAATATGCATTAACTAAATATTTCCCCACACCTCCAGATACGTTTAATATCATCAGAACAACAAAGCATCAACAAGAAAGATAGTCTAGATTCTAGAATAAACTAGAATAAACGTCCTAACACTTCTTTCACTTCAATGAGACATTCAGATAGCTACGGTGTCGGCACGGGCAACCGTCGATTGGCTATTCTATCGTAGATACAAAGCCAATTTCGATATGTCAGCACCTTCGTAATGTGTTATATTATGTAGACTCCAGCTGGGCTCACCTTACAATCTGCTGAATGACAGCCTAAAAGCATCATAAATCGCAAGTTACGCTTGCATTCCTGCATCGTGTGCCTATAAATAGCGCAGGCTCAAATACCACCGTCTTTTGTTACTAGGTCTCTGCAACTTGGCTGATTCTGACTGGATTCTGGGATATGACAGTGAGGGACTTGAGAATCAGATTTTTGTTTTATGTACACTACACATAAATTTTTGTACATAAGATGATACCTACCTATGAGATATTAATTTTATACATATTTATCTTAATTTGCCCACTATGGGATTTTTTTTAGCTGCACATGAGGTTACAATAATGGTATTTCTAAATAGTCTCTACTCTGCAGTTAAGTTAGGTAGGTATCTACTGAAACATTAGGTATGTAGTTAACACGAAGTGACACATTGTTTTTATTTGTATTATTTGCCACAATGTTTTATGATTGCTACTAACATTACAAACACACATTGTGAGAAGAAATATGAGTATGAGAATAAACGAAGTGAAATGGCCGATCTCAACCAGTTCTGATTGAAATTGATTTTAATAAATTTGCGTACCTAATCGAGAGACGAAAAGCATTATGGTCATGTGATTTTTACCATACCTTTTATCCTTCTCTGGTAATAATAATTAGCAAACAAACCAGACCCACGGATATTATTAAACGACTTCATAAAGAAAGCTAGATATTCTAATTAAATGTTGAGATTCAACTTCGGACTCAATAATTATTGTTATCTCTACCTTTTAAAAACACTTTGGATGATACCTACTATTGGCGTTGACATCTCAATGGGATCCGCTAAAATTTCATCAAAATTAGTCGAGTCATTTTTATTAAGTATTAAGTAAGTAATTAATTAATTTTGAGAAACCCATTCCCATTAGTTTTTTTAATTTCACTTTATTCAGTTAGGCATTATTTTGACTACAATTAATTTCTATAAGATACAAAACCATTGCAAATTCTAGCCATTGAGTAACAATTAGAATAAAATAAGCGGCAGTAGTGTTGGTTTGTATGTCACGACTCACAAACTAGTGCAGTAACGGCCAAATTACGTAACATCTAGAGCTGTACTGGTTTAGATATTACGCCTAAATATTTGGACTAGGCAAATTACGCGCCTAATTGGTAGGCTTGACCGACTGTCTGGTAAGTGTAAGTAGTGTATACTTGTCTGGTTTTGTAGTGAATACTATCCTGTAATTATTATCCAATCCTGGAATTCCAAAGCAAAGAATTTTGATTAAGAATACCAATGCAACGGTCGTAAAGTATAAAATAATAATTGGTGGGTTGGTTACCTTTATAGTACGATTATACTAGCAGCGCCCGCGTTCGCTAATACCCCACAGGAACCGGTAATTTTTACGTGATAAAGAATATTCTATTATCTATTTCAGGACCTACAATATCTGTAATATTACTAGAAGCGGCACGCGGTTTCACCCGCGTTAACTACTATCCCGCGGGAACCGTTAATGTTTACGGGATACAAAGTAGCCTATGTCACCCGGAGATAGTGCAGCTTCCTAACAGTGAAATTTTTAACCGGTTCAGTAGTTTCGGAGCCTATTCAATGCAAACAAACACAAATATTTCCTCTTTATAATATTAGTATAGAAGTATAGATATACCATATTTTCTTCAAAATCCGTCCCTCCATTAAGGCGTGAGGAGAGGATAAACAAACACACAAACGTTTGCATTTATAATCTAATAATATTACGCGAGAAAAAGGCCAATGTCGTTCTCCAAAGTCAAATCTATCTCTATACTAAATTTCATCAATATCAACCGTTTAGCCATGAAAAGTTAACTAACAGAGTTACCTTCTATCGCATTAAACTATAGGTACCTATTAGTAATCTGAGGATGATAATATTAATAGTATGGATGTATATCGATATGTCCGTAAATCGATACCCATCTAAGACACGTGTAAGGGAAATGTCAACAACATTCCACTGCAGCTTCACCTTTCGTTACCATATAGAATGTCTGCACAACTTGAAGCCACAGGTCTTACAACTTATTCATTTAATTTAAAGCCAAAAATACATAAATAATTGATCAGTTCGGTGACTCAACTATCAGTAATCCTCTAATTATACACCTCCAATGGGTCACCATTGGTTATGAAATACTTGAACCATATAAATAATAGTTCGTTACGATAGTTAAGTACAATATGAAAAGTACCACGGCCGAAGGTTCTACTAATGACTACCCCCCATGGCATTATAAACAAAAACAAACGATCACAAATTAGTTCCACACGCACAGTGATTAGTTTACCATGTTCATTTGCCGGCTCATTTGCATTTGTAATTTATGGTTTGATAGCTGGGAACATGTTTATGATGGTATGGCTGTGACGTCACTTTTAAAGCAGTTGAAACTGAAAGTACTTAGAATCAGATTCCTTTGTAGCAGTAGCGTTTAATTTTCATTTGGTAGCATCAACTTTTGAACTGCTGGCTTTGAGTTTTGAACTGTTGGCGTTAAATTTTGAACTGTCATCGTCGAATTTCTAACTGTCAGCGTCAAATTTCCAACTATTAACGTCTAATTTTTACTATAAGTATATGTTTGTTTAAAGTGTTATATCAACGTTCAGAATGGTTAATATCTAATTAAGTAGGTTGTTCAAAATCGTGATAATATCATCAAGTTCTGCTTTGTCATTATGGCTTAATAATGTCTTACAATAATGACCGACGTGAAGGCCGGCAGCGACCGGTTCTTTATCATTTCAATACTGTTTCAACATGTCAGAGGCAACAATGGCGTTAATTTCTTTTCTTCTGTGAAATATAGTTATGATAGAGTCGTTGTGGTTGTTGAAGTAATGTGTAGGACTTTAAGATATGGGTCTTTATCGTCTAGTAAGGTGGTTGATATTGTAAAACATAAATATTCTGACGTTGTGACGGCAGCACTGGCAAAAAATGGCTTTTTACTGCAGCAGCTACTTGCTGTTTCTCCTACGTCACATTTCGAAGGTATTAGGTTAATTTATAAAAGTGAATATGGGACAGGAGCGGATACAATTTCGTTAAAAATCAAAGAACTCAATATACAGTGTATAAATCATTGCAACATAACACTTTGTGATAACTCATCCAAATGCAGCGACTAAGATGGATGCCAGGCGGATCTTTAAAAATTCCTCTGCATTAAAACAACGCATGATAAATATTGCGCAAGGAATTCACTGCTACATAAAAAACCAACATTCTCTCGATGACATTATCTTTTCTCGACTAAGGATCACGTCATGCTACATCATCCTTTAAATTTTTTTTCAGTCTACTTTGCTCGACATTTTACAGATCACTGGCATTTGTCATCTTTCCACCTCAAGGTTCATGGTATCATCTACTTGTGTGGTCTGTGTCTAATTGCACTACACCCACATCTCCATAGTCAAAAATCACTGGTATTCTTTCATCTTTTCACCTACTTAATCTCGATAGTCTACACTAAGTTATGCTGTGCCTATTTTTAGCCCTTTTTCAACAAGGTTCACTATCCAACTACAAATGATGACAGGCACTTTTTTATGACGGTAACTACTTGATTTAAGCGTGAATCCTTCGTATTTCGACATCCAATAGTCTTATTTAGGCACATATATTTACAAATATTAATACTGCTATTCTTTACAATATGGTAGACTATCTTTGTAAATATGTAAATAACAGGTTCAGTTCTGATAACAGTCAGAAGCGTGATCTGGCTATAGCAACACTTCTTATTTTCCTCGTGCCAACAATGGCAATGATGGTCAAACAAGATACATTAAACTATACAGTCCCACCAGACAATACAATAAAACCAGCAAGAAATGACAAACGCGAAGTTCACCTACAAACTCCCACATGCTATGGATCCGTACACATTCATACACAAATGAGATGTTTCATGCAAATTTTATCGAACACAAAGAAGTATGATACAGTCGGTGTGCTCAGTAATTTTATGGTCTCCTTATAGCTCTTGCAAGAATTCGAAGGCAAACAACATTGGGTTAACAAACACGTGGATTTTGAAAGCATATATTTTAATGATAATAAATTATCGAGTCCTTTAAGACAATTCTTATGAGAAGTAAGACGATAGCACTAGCGACTTCAAAAGGTGGAAAGTTCGCAATTCGACTGGATTAAGTTTTTAGCTCATTTGGAGTACCGGATCTGTTTTTTTATAACCCCAGAGTCGTTTCATATTTTATCAATTTCATGAATATTGATTCGATAGCGATTCGAGATCCATGATTCGATAGTTAGTAAATCACAGTCGTAGTTTCAGCCTCAGTACATAATATAATGATTTGCGGCAATTTCTACAACGGATGAGTTTAGTTATCTAATATACAAACCTACCTCCTTTTTTATGGGGGAGCCTTTTATTATATCTACACGGTACCAATGACGTTTTTATGGGACACATACAAAGTAGAGGTTTCAAAATGAGTTAGGGAAATACAAGGTAACTGCTCATTCATTTCCTTTCTCAAGTAAGTCCCTAATTGAATTATAGTTTGAAGATATGATTTCCAAGTCTTCTCTTTCCGGTGATGCGTCATACCGGCTATAAGCATGATGAGTAGAGGTTATTGTTGGCTTATTTTGTATTATTTTAATGTTTGAGAGCGAGGGATAAATTAACTAGCAACGATGTTGAATTCTGTGCATCATGTAATTAAGTGTTATTTGCTGTGGACACAGTTCTCCAAATTTACTAAATTTGGTAGTTTGTGAGCTAGTTCATTATCCACAGCTTTTGTACTTCTCACTATTGCAACATCGAGCTACCTATAAATTAAACAAAAAGCATTTTGCCCATGAGAGCACAAATTTTTTTCCCATCGATTATCGAGAACATAATAGTAAGTATGTATACTGGTACACTAAAACTAATATTAAGTAATTGAATATTAAACCTTGAATTCTGACTCATAAGATGCACATTCTAATGGGCTTTAGTAGTTATCTATGTAGCATATTATGCTACTTGTCTATAATAACTGTAATCTTGCTATAGTATACTTTTTGAGAGGTACTTGGAATGATTTGAATCGGAGTAAGTACTCCACAAATCGTCCAATCTAATTCACGATGCCAATTGGTGGTGACCTTGCCCTAATGCTATGAGGTGAGGGTCAGGATTTGCGACCTCATTTCTGGCGGATCTTCTTTGACCATGATATGGTTCTTGATTGGTGGAAGGTCAATATCAACCTCTTTACAAATACGTTTTCGTGGCGGGCAAAGTGACAGCAAAAGAAAGTAGCAAAGTGGAGTGTGGAGTGTGAACTGACTTTGGCGGGAATACGAACAATGTGATGTTGCTGCGTAGGTACTACCTACCTATGTTTTTTTCTCAAACGTTTATCTTTGCGTTTTCATTACTTAATACAATGTAGAAGTTGTGGCATGAAATCGAAAAAGAAGCGTTTTTATTTTGTAAGTTATTCTCAAACTTGTTTCACCAGATTGAGACATATACCTACTTAGGTACCTATTCCGAAAAAACCTACAGGCTGCAAAAATCTAATTCTTGAGTGTTCCAAAATCTGATTGCACCAGACTTATGACACTCATTAAGGCCGTTCAATATACTTAATAAAAGATTAGATAAAGTAATAACACCTCAGAAATGTAATAACTCGCGTGCTCTTTCATACACTTGGCACTTGTTATCTAGTTTCCTGTTTATAATCTTTATCGCATTGATAAGTAACTTTTCCTGGCGCACCTTGCACTTCATCATGAAAAGCGCATCTTGAAATCAGAGACTAAAAATACATCTTATATCTTTAAATGAGCAATTCTTGTGTGTAAGTATATATATACTTATATAATTGGAATCTCGGAATCGGCTCCAACGATTTTCATGAAATTCAGTATATATAGGAGGTTTCGGGGCGATAAATCGATCTAGCTAGGAATCATTTTTAGAAAATGTCATTTTTTCTTTAAATAACCAGTTCATATTTTTTTATTATTCTATCGGTAAGATCGGAAAATATTACTCATATTTCATCATTTTATTAGTAATTCGTTTATTTATAAAACAAAAACAATACCGAGCAAAGTTCGGTCATCCAGATATTTTTATTTATTCCTCGTTTTCACAATAATTTAGAATTCCCATGGGTACAGTAGTTGGTTGCGCTTGCCCAATGTTTATAAAACATGGCTAGATAACCGGCTTGTAGACTGTAACAATGGCTGTGGCCACTGGGCAGGTGCACTGGTAGGTACGAGGTGCTTAGCTGTCAAATACTGTAACGAGAAGCGCGTGTTATGCTTTCGTAGACTGCAATGCAAGTTGAGGAATCTGTATGATTTTGGCAAGGCAATTTTAACTAGCTCATGCATTGACCGAGCTCATGGCATTAAAAATTAAATAGGCGTCGATATTATTGCGTGTTCTCCAACATAACAAAAAATCAATGTTTCGACCCAACATTGATTTTTTGTTATCATTTTTAGTGTTTCATGCCAATTATGAGTTTTAATGGGTAAAAATATATTTATTCAATAAAAAAAATTGTATCTACTTTTATTATTGAACCAAAGAATATCATAAAACATATTAACTATCTAAAAACGTTTCGTCAGAGTTAGGTAAGACATCGAGCGTGGTCACGAGAAGACCACGGAGAATATCATAAAAGGCTCATAAAAGGATTATAATTGTTTATCATGACGAGCGCAGTAGACTTGAAAACAACATAATATAGGTAGGCTATGTTACTAACTAGGTAGGTACTAAGTAGGTACTTATTATGCCATACCTGCTTATAATACCTACGAGTAGGTACAGCACCAGTAAAATATTATGACAGTTTCTGCTTTCTACTAATGCAGAGCCTTTGCCTTTTACGTAGGTAGGTGACCTAAAGTATACTTACCCGTTACCTAAGTACGTGTAACGGGTAAGTCTGCCGTCCTTATCAAAAGTGCAACAACTCGGTTTTAGACGAAATCGAGTTCTATACATATTCTGAATCAGCAAAACGAGCTCTACATTTTCTTCTTAGCCGGTTTTTACGTATCTATCACCGATCTAGTTTTATTACTTAGCATAACCGCCATAAATAGGGATTTGGGCGTGGTTTACTTACCAAAAGTGAAATATCTTGAGTTGTGGCAAGGTAAGCTGAAAGTCTATGAAATTCTATGATATATTACTAACGATATCTGCAATAACGATAGTTATTTTATTTTTAGTAAGTACACCCTTAATTTGAAAATCTCATTTACTACACATAACTGCAATAATACTGATAGTTATTGCAGTTATGTCAAGGAATGCCATCAACTTCTATAGTACACTCACTAATATTACTAGTAAAGTTATTGCATTAATTTGTTATGTACCAATATCAGACATGGATAGAATTCGTTGGTGAGTTCCTTTTACAAATATAAATAAAAAACGAGTTGCTACTTAAGAATTTGTTTAATTCAGACGTAAATTATTATAAAATGTTAAAAAAGACAATCTTAATAAGAATAATAATTATTCTCATAAAAGTTATAGAAACATAACAGCTTAGAAACTTCAAATTACTTTATCAAACTTAACATTTTTTATTGTTATTATAAACTTCACTTTTACTACAATTGTTTTTTTTTAACAAGCATTAATACTATCTTTATTGTTATCTATGTATTTAAATACTTATGTAAGGCACAACGAGATCAAAGTTTTAGTCAGTCTCAATAACTTACATTTTATAAGAGTATGAATCATGTTCATTGAACAGCCTCTTAAGTTTTGCACCCGAGAGGATTCAGGTATTAAATTGAACCAGGACACAGAATGGACAGAGTTGGATTTTCTTCAGATAAGAATTACAAAAAACAATACATTTCCTATTGCTGCCAATAAAATTTCTGTGAGAGGGACAGCCAAGGAGCGCAAGGAAAGAATCATAACAAATTTAGTACCTACCTTTAATGCTTGTAACCAGGAGAGATTTCTGGTTAAACTTACCTGAATCCTCCCGGGTGCCAAACTTAGATTGAGTTAAGTTAAATCTAAGCCTGTACAACAAATATTATAAACATTGTTTTTAGATTCCAGTTTTTAGACTGTTTAATCTTTGATCTCGTTGTGCCTTACATAAGCGTTTAAATACATAAATAACAACTAAGATAGTATTGCTGATTGTCAAAAATACAATTGTATTAAAAGTGAGGTTTATAATAACAATAAAAAATGTTAAGTTTGATATTAATTTGAAGTTTCTAAGCTGTTATGTTTCTATGACTTTTATGAGAATAATTATGCTTATTAAGATTATGGCTTTTTTAACATTTTATAATAATTTACGTCTGAATTAAACAATTTATAAGTAGCATCTCGTTTTATTTATATTTGTACAAGTAACTAACCAACTAACTGACATCTTGAATGTAAGTCTAACTCGTTTGAGTAATGAAAACGCAATACTTAGTTTAGACACTTATTGCACTTATGGTTAGAAAATTGTTAGATTTCGTGAATAAAACCAGATTTTCTTTTGTGATGTACGGCGTATTTATTGCGAGCTCAATGGTCAGGCAAAAAGTAATAGTATTACACATCCGTCAAAACAAGCAATCAGTCATGATGACTGACACCTGACAGTAGGACATTGACATTGACGTAAGAAACAGAGTAAACAATTAACACTAGAGAAGGCGCTAATATTTAAATATTACAACACTCTGACCAAATTTAAGCCTTCTAGCTAACATTACTTAATTTTTACTTAGGGTACATACCTGCCTATACATACAAACAATATAGAACTAAACATAGCAAGGTATGTATACAAGTCAACGTCTCTGACCTAATTTTTAAGACTAAACAACTTACAAAAATTTTAACAACTCATTCTACTACTAACTGCACTAACGAAATTACATAAACTTACAAAACATAGTAACAGTACATAACTAGTAGTAGTACTAAACATAATGAGAAACATAAGCTTATTTCTACTTAAGCAAATCAGATCTTTATGAGATAGTTTCACATTACTAGTAAGCTGTAAAATATACATAGCAAAGTATATAAAACTTATCTTTCTATTTTACATACACCAAGCTTTGCTCTCAAATATTGAAATCTTTCTTTAGACAGAGCTTTTGTAAAAATATCAGCATTTTGTTCATTAGTACAGATATAATTTAAATCAATTTGTTTGTTTACATAGAATAGAATAGAATAGAATAGAATATTTTTTATTGTCATAACTGTGTATAAACAAAGGTCTTAAAAATAATTTTGGTATGGTATCAACAGTTTTCCCATTCCGGGCGTACAATATTGTTCCAATGTTAAAACTAAATAATTAGCTTAATATCTATTAAAATATTTTACACGTCGTAATATTCCTTTAAATTGTAAAATACTTTAGAAATTAACCAATCCTTAAGGGACTTCTTAAATTTTCTTCCCTCTAAAATTTTTATATATAGAGGAAGATGGTTATAAATTTTTATTGCACTTATATAGGAACTTTTGTGATACATGGTGTTATTTACTTGAGGGATACAAATGTTATACTTATGTATAGTACGTAAACTGCTAGCACGACTAGATTTTACATTAAAAAAATACTCTTCATTCGTTTTTATAAACATGCATATTTCTAAAATATAAATTCCTGTCAAAGTTAGAAAATTGTTTTGCTGAAAGATTTCACGAAGAGATACCGTACTATGCAAATTATAAATAGATCTCAGACAACGCTTTTGCAATAGAAAGGTGGATTGCACATCAGCGGAGTTTCCCCAAAATATGATCCCGTAACTTAAATGAGGATAAACATACCCATAATAAGCATTTATTGCAATAGATTTACTAGTTATGCTAGTTAATACGGATAAGGCGTAACAGTATTTAGAAATTTTATTATTAGTGTTGAAAATATGAGCTTTCCAGTTTAAATTTGAATCAATATTAACACCTAAAAAGTTAGTTTCATTTACATCAATTACTGTAGTGTCTTTATATAATATATTTAATTTTAATGGTACCATTTTATAATTTCTAAACTGTAATGATTTGGTTTTATTGATGTTCACTTTAAGGTTTATGCAAGCTAGATAGTCAATAATTGACTGTAAGGTTGAATTTACTTCATTTTCGAAATCGTCTCGGCAAAGATTTCCTTGAGGTATAAAGATTGTGGCATCATCAGCAAACATAACAGTAGAGTGGTTAGTGACAAGCGGTAGTTCGTTGATATAAATTACAAATAGTAGAGGGCCAAGAATGCTGCCTTGAGGCACTCCTAGAATTGTGTTACTAAATTTCGAGAAAATTTGTTCTATTGTTTTTGTTTTTTTATTATAGACTTCTACTACTGTCGCCTGACTTCTATCTCTTAAATAGGATTTTAGTAGGTTTAAAGCTGTTCCTCTTATACCAACTGCCTCTAGTTTTTCAAGAAGAATGTGATGAACCACGCAATCAAAAGCTTTTGTTAAATCCAAAAAAAGGGCAATTCCTGTTTTCTTATTGTTCAGATCTTCGTAAACTTGTTTAAGTATTTTAAAAATAGCTAATGAAGTATTCTTCCCTTTTTGAAAACCAAATTGGTTTTCGTTGAGTATATTATTGCAGTTTAGAAATGAAATTATTCTTTTATATATAATTTTTTCAAAAATCTTTGAAAAACTTGGTAGTAACGCTATGGGCCTGTAATTTAGCATGTCATTTTTAGCGCCTTTTTTCTTATATAATGGTTTTATTAGAGCTTTTTTAAGGTCTTCTGGAAAACATCCTGTCTCTATTGACAAATTTATGATGTAGACAAGTGGTTCCGCTATGTAATCTATTGTACTTTTTATGACTTGCATTGATATATTGTCATAGCCTGAGCTCTTTTTATTCTTTAACTCTCTAACAACATTTGTAATTTCATGTATAGTTACCGGATGTATAAAAATTGATTGGCAGTTTTGGTTAAATATTTTGAGTTTCGGATTTTTGGTTATCGAATCTGGCTTTACGAGATTTATAAAGTAATCATTTAGTGATGTAGCAATAGTTAGGGGTTCTGTAATTTTTTCATTATTCATTTGTATGCTTTCGATAGTAGTTTTAATTGTGTTTGTTTGCATTGTATTTTGTTTAATTATACCCCAGGTAGCTTTTGATTTATTAGTGCTTCTATTTATGTATCTAGTATTTGAAATTTTTTTTGAAATCTGTACTGCTCTTTTGAGAACTTTGCAATATTTTTTATATTTATTATTATTATCCTCGTTCTTACTCATGCAAAACTCTATATATATTTTTCTTTTGGCTTTACTTGCCGTTCTTATGCCCTTAGTTTTCCAGTTGGGTTTTCTTTTGTACGTAACTCTTATTTTTTCTAATGGGATACATAAGTTGAACAATAAGCCGTATGTATTTAAAAAAGTTTTATAGGCCTCATTTGCTTCTTTACAATTATACACTTCAGTAAACGTAACTTGTTGTAAATATTTGATAAATAAATCTAGATATTTATCAACGTTTCGTTTTTCAGTGTACCAAAATTTTTCGTGATAACTCAAATTAGTTGATAATTTAATAACCTGAGCAGTGTGATCAGACAAACCTATATTTAAAACCTCTGCTTTAGTATATTGCTTGATGTTGGTAATTATATTATCGATACAGGTTCGCGAGTGGTTAGTTATTCTAGTTGCTTCAAAAATAGTTGGATACATATTGAAGAGTTTCAGAGTATTTGTGAAAAGTTCAGATCCATGGGTTTTTTCTAGTAAGTTCATACTTTTCCTTAATAAAATTATATCTTACTTCAATATGTTTACATCTTTTATGATAATCTACATTTTTAATTACACAAATTGCACTTTGATTATCAATATTCAAACAAATAGAGTTCTGATTATATTCACCAATGTCTTTCAGTAACTGTTGAATCCACATAGCTTCCTTGGTCGCAGCACAGGCAGCCATAAACTCCGCCTCTGTGGTGGACAAGGCAACACTTGCCTGTCTCTGACTGGCCCACGTCACAGCTGCACCATTCTTCATGAACACGTACCCTGTCATTGAGCGTCTCGTACTTGTGTCGTTGGCATAGTCCGCATCACTGTATCCAACCACAGGATTCTGCAGTGTGCTTGTATACTTGAGCCCGTAGTCTTTGGTTTCTTTCAAGTACTTCAGGATCTTCTTAACAACGGCATAGTGAGTATGGTCATAGCAGTTGAGGTAGCGACTGACCAAGCTGACTCCATACATGATATCTGGCCGACTGACGATGGCCAGGTGCATCAGAGAGCCAACAGCTTCCCGGTATGGAATATTTTTATCCTCCGGCTGCTCAGCCCTCTCCAACTTCGTGTGTGGGTCAACTGGAATTTGACTTGAATTAGCATTACACAAATCAAATTTTACAAGTACCTGTTCAATATATTTTTGTTGATGAATGAATAGATTCCCATCTACTCTTTCTATTTGTACTCCTACAAAATTATGTGGTTCACATAATTTTATCTCAAAGTCCTCTTTGAGACTTTTGATGATCCTGTTCAAAATGGTAACATCATCTGAAATTAAAAGTCCATCATCGACAAACAATAACAAATATGTCTTCTTCTCATTTATCCAAGCTGTGTACACACATCGGTCTGCATGGCTGTTGACAAAACCATATTGTTTCAGTGTAGAGTCAAATTTGTGATTCCAGCATCGTGGGGATTGTTTCAGCCCATAAAGCGATCTGTTCAGTTTACAGACATTGGTCTCAGGAACTTTCAGACCTTCTGGTGGTTTCATGTAGATGTTTTCCTGAATATCGCCATACAAAAATGCAGTTTTTATGTCAAATTGGACCATTTTTAAGTTATGTTGAGCTACTTCTGAGAGAACCATACGAATTGAATCATACCTTACTGTGGGAGAGAATGTCTCATTGTAATCAATGCCTTTTTTCTGAGCACAGCCTTTTGCACATAGTCTGGCTTTGTAAAGAGTACCTGATTTCTGTTCCTTGGTGCGAAATACCCATTTACATCCAATTATTTTTGTTTCAGATGGTTTCTCCACCAGCTCCCATGTTTTGTTCTTCTCATGCGCTTTCAGCTCTTCCTCAATTGACTGTTTCCATTCACTGGCCTCTGGTGAATTTACTGCTTCATTATATGTCTCTGGAATCAAAACTGTATTCACATATGAACAAAAATATGAGTCCTCATTCTTCATATTAATTTTCCTTGACCTCGTTGTGACATTTGGATGTGGTTCCTCTGACCTTTTAGAAGGTGAACCATTTTCTGAATAAAATGATTCATCAGAATCATTAGAACTGGAGTGTCTGACTCTTTCATTTTCTGAACTAAGTTGTTCCTGAACAACTTCCTCTGATTTTGAATCAATTTCATAGTCTGATATTATTTCTGATATAGGTACTGTTGCAAAGTTTCTTTTTACTGAACTCTCAAGAAAGACAACATCTCTACTTCTAGTGGCTGTTCTAGTTTTAGGGTCTATGACTTTATACCCTTTTGTATTTTCACAATAGCCAATAAAAATCATTTTATGTGCTTTTGAGTCCCATTTCTTTGATTTTTCTTTGGGAACATGCACCATTACTTCACAACCAAAGATTCTTAAGTGACTTACATCAGGCTTCTTTCCGGACCACATTTCCTCTGGAGTTGAAAAGTTCAGTGTGCGTGTCGGTGAGCGATTCATAAGATAAGCTGCAGTTGACACAGCTTCTGCCCAGTACTGCTTCTGTAACTTTGCATTTATTAGCATACATCGAGCCTTTTCAACTAAAGTGCGATTAGCACGCTCCGCCAACCCATTTTGCTCTGGAGTATATGGGTTTGTGGTTTGATGTAAAATACCTGAGTCTTTCAGAATGTTTGAAAAATTTTTACTTGTATATTCAGTTCCATTATCTGACCGGAAAATTTTAATCTTTGCATTTAACTGATTTTCTACATTACTTTTGAACTCTTTAAATTTTTCAATCATATCAGACTTATTTTTCATGAAATAGATGTATACTTTCCTTGAAAAATCATCGATGAAGGTGACAAAGTACCTTGCCCCTCCAATTGACTTTACTTCCATGGGGCCACATATATCAGAGTGTACTGTCTGCAGTAGTCCATCGGCTCTCGATCCTTCACTCGGGAACTTCTGTCTGGTCTGTTTCCCTTCAAGGCATGATACACATATCATTTTGTCAACCTTGTCACTCAGTGCTATACCTTCAGCACATCCAGGTAGTTTCTTTAGATCTGAGAAGTTCAGATGGCCCATTCTTTGGTGCCATATATAAGAATCATTTTCATTTATTTCTGATATGTATGCAACACTGCTTGTAGTGTTTAGCCTGTACATATTATTACTGAGTTTGGCTGTAGCCACTTCTTTATTCTGCGCGTTGATTATCTTACAACCGTGGCTATCAAACTTGACATGGCATCCTTTACTAATCATCTGGCTCACGGACAAAAGATTTGTAGCTAGTTCAGGAACATACAGTACATTTGTTACCTTCAGTTTCCCTCCATTGGAAATTTGTATGTCGACACTTCCTGAACTCTGCACCGGAAGGACTTTGTCATTTGCTACTCGAATACTGCTCACCGGAGGACATGTTTCATCGTATAGCCACTCCCTGTGCTTTGTCATGTGCATGGAGGCGCCCGAGTCGATGAACCAGCCATCGTGATTCTGTTGAGTAGCTGAAAGCACGGCAATGAAATTTGCATTATCTTGTGATTTATTACCTGCTCTTTTAGATTTACAGTGCTTTGCAATATGGCCATGTTTATTGCATGCATAACATCTAGGTCCTTTAGTCTTTTGTTTCTGATCTTTCTTATTATTTGTATATAATGCCACTGTGTCTGTTTTGACTTCTTGCAACAACTTTGTCTTAATCAAATCAGCTGAGACCGCTACACCGGAACTTTCCAAAGCCATTATCATCGGTTTATAGATATCGGGCAGGCCGGCCAATAATAGTGTACCTAACCACTCATCATCTACTTTGAAATTGATGTTTCTGAGTTTGTGTGCAGTGCTCATTATCTTTGATACATACTCCTCGATGTTTTGACACCCGTCGAGGTTTGTCGTTATCAGGTCTCGCAATAAACCAACTTTCCTAGTTAGCCCTGAGTCATCAAATGCTTTTGTTAGGTTATTCCACACTTCTTGTGCGGTTTTGGCCTCCTCTATGTGTACATAAACTGATGAATCACATAGTAAAATAAGTTTTGACTTAGCTTTTAGAATCTTCTTCTTGTCGGTTTCAACGCCGGTTACACATTCCCAGAGTTCCTCATGCTCCAAGTATGTTTGGATAGCAAACTTCCAAGTTGCAAAGTTGGATCGTCCCACCAACTTCTCAATCTGCATTCCGTGTACATTGCTATTTGTGATAGTCATCGTTAGAATTGCTGAAAAGCTGAAAAAAAAGATGCTGGAATGCCGGGGCGCCTGAGTGCACGCGCACATGCGCGATTGATTTTTCGCAAACTTGAAAATAACTCGGAAATATTTTCACAGATTATTCACTATGGCCTTTAGCGTGATTATAAATAATTTCTGAGCCCATAACCTGTTAGATTTCGTGAATAAAACCAGATTTTCTTTTGTGATGTACGGCGTATTTATTGCGAGCTCAATGGTCAGGCAAAAAGTAATAGTATTACACATCCGTCAAAACAAGCAATCAGTCATGATGACTGACACCTGACAGTAGGACATTGACATTGACGTAAGAAACAGAGTAAACAATTAACACTAGAGAAGGCGCTAATATTTAAATATTACAACAAAAATACTATATCATACATAAATTACCTACTGTCTAACTGCAATACTAATGATAAGTGCAATAAGTACGTTACTTATTGCGGTTATGACTAGTAAAGATTCCGTATATATATGAAACAGTTCTAAACATAAGTACAATACCGTGATTTTAAATAGCTAAGTCAATATATTTACAAATTCTATGTACTACATAATATTGTATACATTTTAATCTATAATCTGGTAAAAGTTTCGAGTTAATACCTTAAATGGGAATGGAGATACAAACAAAAGAAAAATAAAAACTTTAACCGCGTTTTTCTCGAAACTAGCTTAGACCTAGTTATTGCACTTTAAATAAGGACGGCAGAAGTGCTGGGGGTCAGTGGCCGCGACAATGCCTTGATCGTCGATATCCTGTGTTTAGCAACGCAAGGACTGGGTTTGCTAACCTGCGGGAGACGCATGAAATCGAGAGAATGCATTTTAGGTATTTTGAGCCGAAGCGAAGATAACCTGTATTAGAAGTGTACTAAGTTTTTAGGGTAAGTATATTTTTTTGAAATATTTTTCGTGGAGTAGATTGGTAATTTTTTTTGGAGTATACTCTGTGAATAACCCGCCAAAGTGTATCCCCTGCGCTCTAGGGGCTTGTTACAAAATTTATAATTATGAGTTATGCCCATATGTTTATAAAAGTTAATGTTTTTATTGTTTAGGATTTTGTAATTAAATCGAATTTTGTATTTTTATACATAGGTACTGACTACTGACCGTACAAATATGAAGCTAGTTAATAATTATGTAAAAATTAAGTGTAAAAATATGAATCAACTATTTACCTATGTAGTATGTAAGACTCGATCAAATCAAATCGATTTAATGTCTAATTGTCTATACCACCTAAATTACAAATACGTTCATATACTTGCCAAACAAGTTATGGATCTCTGGTAACTATTTTATCAAGGCATGTTTTTTTTTATCAGGCGCGATCCGGGTATCAATTACACCACAAAAGGTAATATGGACACGAACATGATTTTTCCACATGTTTTTGTTACGTAACGATAAATACTGTAACGATACTTACTACATTCATACATACTGGTGCATCGTAATGCAACAAGGTCTCCAATGCGTAAACCAGTCAAGAGCGTGACGGACCGAAGGTATTATGGTTCTGTAGTTGTTAACATTAGAAACAACTATGGTAGAATAAGGTTAGTTTCTCACCACAATTATGATTTTACGGGCATTTGAACATCATTCAAGATAATGGTGACTTATAGTACCGTATCAACTTTTAGAGATATAATAGAATGAGTTGGGTTCATCTAATACCGTCATCTGTAGCCATTACTATTATCAGTTTTTTCCATAATATGTATAACTTTTAACTTATGTATTGTATTAGGTACTTCTACATTATCTACCTAAGCTCTTACTTGCAACTTCGACCCCATGGTCTATTCCAAACGAGTAAGACCACACTCGAATACCAGTGGTATTGCATAATGTTGTGTTCGTACCAGTAAAAAATTATAATTTTGTATTTGTAATGTCCATTTTGACAATAAACTTTACCTAGATACGAGTACCATTACCAAGCTCACATTATTTATTCTCTGCAAATTTAAACAAACGAAGCAAATAAAAACCTTTAATTTTGATTTTTTTATTTTGCTTTTTAAAAACTGTAAGTAGAGATTACGATATCCGATTTTAGCAGAAAGAAACCAATTCGTAATGGATTGAACCCTAAATTCACGCCTGCATTATACATAAGCCATTATATTGTAAGTACATTGGATTACGAATGGATATTTATTTCGTCATACATTACTTGGTGTTATTTGTGGATCTCATGGGATCCGTGACATTTTGATTTACTGAGAAGTCAAGATTCTTTTTTGGTTTTGAAACTGAAAAATAATATGGGAGTACGTAGGTACTTACATACCTATAAGTACATATATTAACACGAAGGATTAATTATATTAGCAAATATTCGTAATATATTCACTGATTGCTACATGTAGTCGTGTCGTGGCTTATTTTAGCCACAACCTATATACCTAAATGTTGAAACTTGTAATACGTTATCCTTCTTATGATTCGTCCCGCGACCCTTTCGTTCTGTGACGAAGTAATGGATTTAAAATATCACAATTAACAGGGATGCGACCCATGTTTCTCATTATAAAACATTTTCTGTAAGGTATTATTTCTAACGTCAGCAATAATGAGTCAAGATGTCAAGATGTCAAGATTGAGTCGCCGATCTTTGACTATATTTTTTTCCTTTGAAGGTTGTATTTAATGTTAAGTCTGCTCTCAAACAAGCAGCTCGTTGTAGATCGGTTTAAATATCGACCTACTAGTCATTGAAATAATGTCCATAATATATCAGCAGCTGTAGTGGTTTTTGTAATATTCTGTATTTTACTAAGATTGGTTGATTACTAAGTTTGGTTTAGTTCTGTAACATCAGGAGTTTTTAGAAATAAGAGTCAAGATTGAGTGGGTACTATACGATAATATGACACGCGTTGTGGATCGTTTGACTAGTTATCGCGGGTCATGTTACTGTGGAGCCTCTAGTTGTAACATCAAATCGGTTTTCGTAATTATTCTGGTACAGGTAATAGATATATTTTGATTCTTTAAAAACGAATTGAAAGTAGTTCTTTTGATCGCTCACTTCACCAGAAAGCATAATTATTTACGTTGTGCATTGGCATTGAAGAGGCGCATTTACTGGGTTGCCATGGTAATAAATCGACGGCCTTCTGTTGGCCTCTTCAGTAATAATAATTATTATAAAATCTGACTGTTTGGTGTTATTACGTGAATTGTAAAATGGCTTAAGGAAGTTCTTTAAAGTTCCTTAATGACGGCTTCCTTCCTTTGCAAAAGGATGTTTTTTGTGTGTTGGCAATAAATTAGGTATGGAAATTAAACATGGGGAAAATATGCATAATATAATATAGCTGTATGCATATTTCCATGATTCACTTTCATGCACCCTCAATGTGAAATGGTTCGGAGGTGTTACACTTTGCCAAAGGGTTCCATGGGCTAAATGTCTCTAGCAATGCTATTGTGGAGCCCCAAAACAAATGGTTGCCCTCTTTGACTTTCGTCACGTTAGCGAGTAGAAAGAGGGAAAAACCAAATATAATATGAACTTGCTCATAAACGATGGGACATTGTTTTTATGCCCTTCGTGCCAACTACTAATTAACTACTAATTAACAACTATTAATGTATATATCTAGCAAGATCCTATGAGCTAACATCCCTGATTCGAAAAAGAATTCATTTAAAAATATGCAAATTAAAGTAAATGAATGGCTCCTTATTATGTATCTACATTTTATTCAGTGTAATAATTAATCTAATGTAATAATATACACCCGGAGCAACTTGACCTATTCTTATAATCTAATATAATATACCTAGTCAGGTCATAAATTCTGTCACATGTTTTATATAAAATAATTGAAACAAGTTTATTCATTATGTAACCATTTATATACCAAAATGAACTTAACAAAACATAGATTCTTATGACACTAAAGTTTATTCAAAATGACCTCCGTGATTTTGAATACAGGCCTTCAATCTGCGCGGCCAGTCGTCTATCGCAGCACGAACGAGGTCCATGTCAATATCGGCGGCTGCCTTAATCAAGGATGTCTTGAGTGACTCCAAATTGGGATGAGGCTTTGAGCACGCCTTTTCCTCCAAGTGTTGCCATATCTTGTAATCTAGCGGATTCAAATCTGGACTGGAGGAGGGCCAGTCTTCGTGCCGGATGAAGTCGATTTCACGCGCCGCCAGCCAGTCTTGTGTGCTCTTCGCTCTATGAGCTGGCGCCGAATCTTGTTGGAATACCCAGTGCCTGTTATTAAACATGGTATGAGAAACAGGTTCCACAAGGTTCGTCAGGACTGTATTTTGATACACAACTGCATTCGTTTTTACACCTTTCTCACAAAAATGTACCTCTGTTAAGCCCCAATAAGACACTCCCAACCATACCATGAGCGAGGATGGAAAATGACCTCGTTGGACACGCGGAATACGGTTGCTCGCTTCTTCACTACTGTGTGCGTACACCTTATCATTTTGTTTGTTGTAGCTCTCTTCTACGGTAAAAATTTTTTCATCCGAAAAAAGAATTTCCCGATATTTTTTTCCCGCGTACCGCTTCAACAAAGCGCGGCATCTCTTCAGTCTCAGATCCATTAGACGAGCATTCAAATGATGTCCTGTTTTTCTTCGATATGCCCGAAGCCCTAAGTCTTCATTTAACACCCTTTTCACCGTGGTTCTGCTTAATCCCATCTGAAGGGCCAACAGTTTCTGCTTACGTTTGGGATTTCTTTGAATTCGCGCCTTCACAGCTTTTATCACTGCTGGAGCCCTAACAGACGGAGGGCGACCACTTCTTGACCTGTCATCTACACTAGAGTCTTCATTGTATCGTTTGATGGTACGATAAACGAATCTCTTGGTTATATTCAAATTTTTCAGTATGTCAAAAATTTTAATTGGCGCGTAACCGCAACGATGCAACGCAATAACTGCAACACGGTCTTCTTTAAGCGTCCACTCCATATTTAAAAATGAGTAAAATTCTAAAAAGTATACATTTTTATTTTCATGAACAATTCGAAATTCGAATTCAATAAACTTTTTTGTGGCCAGAAGAAAAGAAAAGTTTTTACTGTGTGACAATACTTATGACCTGACTAAGTATGTATCTTATACCCTGACCTTTTCTATCACAAATTGAAATATAGTTATTTTTTATTACAATGCATATTAATTAAGAACTAAACATTATGAATATTCATTTATAGAACACCAACATAAATATTATGGACTATAAAAAATAATAGAACACGGAAACACTCATTTAAATTAGTTTAACCACTATAATTGTTAACACGTACTAACAAAATCTGATAATATTATGGTTTTGTAAAATCTTTTTCTCCCGCAATACTTGTTGGTATAAATAGGCTTTTTCCAAGTAATAATTGTGTAAAATTAAGGAGTATAGGCTTTTAGTAGATGCGATAATAACGTTATTTCGCTTAGCGTCTGCTTGGTAACGTATATTGATCTCATCCTAGTTAAACTATATTCAGGCATCGTGGGAAACCTGCTAGCGATTGTGCGGAGTCTACATATTTTTATAGCTACATGCTTGGAGTTCACTTAACTGCGTTTTTATATCAGGATGTGATACTTTTGTGATGCACGTAAGCAATAAAAAAAATACAAAATAAAAACTTTAATAGGTAATACCAAAGTACCTATAGTAAGTAAAAGATATTTAATAAAAAAAAAATTGAGATACTGCTCGCGTTTGGTACGCAGTGGTGCTTTGCTTTTAAGTCAAAAGCGTTTAAAAAGTTGGTTGACCCTACGCTGCTCGGGTAATACCCACTACACATTTTAAATACCTACAGCTTAGATTAACCCAATGTGCGTACCTGTTTAACCTTGAATTCTGCAAATACTTACTTAGACACACTCTGATTCTCAGCACTTGAGCAAACTAAAACGTGACAAAATACCTACCTCGCTTCCTATTGCAGTATTTGTACTAAGCCATAGAATAATAAATAGAATAAAACCAAGGTGACGACAAAAACAATATTATTTTTAGCGGATGAACACGTTCCGCAGTAAATAGGTAGTCTCTTCTCTTTCTTCATTAGGAAGTACGTTTGTTTTAATTATTTTTGCCTGAAATCACGTACAGACACCGCTTTGGTAAGCGAAAGTTGTGAAATAAGACGTCGAAGTAAGACGAGCTACACAGTGAAATGGGACGAAATACAATTTAACTGAATGAAAAATACATTATTAATTCACGTTTCTTACAACATAGACATAATAATACGTTCAATCCAATCCTAGTTCGTTTTAGTATGTATACATATTAATTAGTCGAACACGATTTTACGGGTCATTGATGGATTTTGGTTTTGATTTTGTTTGCTAGGTTGATGGATTATAGTCACTGGATAACACAGGCTACTTTTTATCCCGGGAACCGCAGGTGAAACTAAGCGGAGCTAGTTTCGAATATTAGTATCTCAGGGCCGTATTAATAAATCAAACTTAGCTCTGAGAGCTATCTTCAGTGTGCACTTGCTCTTTAGTTCTAATTAATATATACATCTTAAGTTGTAGATTAGGAACAGAAACTTACATGATCGATCTCTGGCAAATTAATAAATGACACTCAGCTGCGGTTAAGTGCTATCGGATTATGACACAATTGACACATACAAGACAGTACCTAGTAGCCAGTGCTACATCTCAATATCCATTTATTAAATAGCAACGATTTCAAGATGTAGATTACATTTTGAGTGTGGATCAGCTGGTAGCGCACTTGGTAGCGCTATTGAGTTTCATTTATTAATACGGTCCTCAGATTAGTAGGTTTACGACTCGAGGTTTAAGTACAATGCTCTCGGCAATATTGGCAAATGTAGAGAAAGGACTCGAGTCAGATCGAATCAATTGCATGTAATGTGGCGCAAATTGGACGGTCTAGCGATTGTCTACCTTAATCTAATTTACTTTTTATATGGAAGGTTGAGAGTTTAACTAATTGCTACCTACTTTATGCTGCGGTCTTTGACACTTTGGTTCGCACAGCGGTACGAATCGGCCCAGTATGCATTTGCCGTTTTGCACCACGCTCAAAAGGTAACAAAACCTGGAGTAGGTGTATAGAAAGAGATGGTATTTTAAAATCAGAAGTACCAGGGTAGCATGTTATAAGGAGGCCTCGTCTATTAAGCCATCCAGTATGGCTGTGTTTTGGAGCATATACCAACATATTTATGACATAAATACAGGGTAGCATAACTTATACATGAACCCACCCAGAATATACCTACTTGTTATAGTAATGTATTTGCTACATTTTATCTCGCAAGCCTTGCTTATGAAGCAATATTCGCAATGCAATACCGAACGAATCGTGGGTAAATAAACACTTGCGTACAAGCAAGCACATAAATGTATTGAATAATGTAAGTTAGCTAAGTGTTAAGGCGAATGATATTATGAGTGTAGGCAAAATTGTATAAAATATTGAAAGTAATATGAATTAAGTATGAAAGATCAATATCAAACTCATTTCTTCAACTCTTCAAATAGATCCATCATATTAATAATGACTAATCTTCCTTAAGTTGTGTTCCAAGGGTATAGGTATCTGGAAAGCTATGAAAAACACATAATGTATTTTTTTTCATTACCGACTTCCTCAAGCGCCAAAACCAATCGGCAGTTGAAGAAAATTGGTCTTGCCACAGCACGTTCGCTCCACTTTTGATTTCGACACTTTTGCAGACGACTGTACCAGGTATAAATTTAATAAAGTAAAATAATGTTCTAGTTTTTTATTGCATTGACCCGACATTGCGCACAATGGCGATGTCTGAGAAAACGCAATGGGACTCACAATGCTGCATCGTGCGGCGTTTAATTGATTATGCTCGAATACAATGAGGGGATTTAATACTGGTTTATGATTTGTCGCTCAAAGGTAAAGTTCAACGTGACCTATAAATATATCGCTGGCTGCCTTGTCTATTTGTTTTTTTTTAAGTTCACGTCAAATTGTCTTTCACGTTTTTTTATAAAACTGCGGTTGGCAGTTTGTTTTCTTTTGAATCATTGTGTTATGCATTTGGTGCTTGATTTGATTTAGGGCCTATTTTGATAATAAATCATGTTGCAGTCAAAACTCTTAATCGGTCCAAACTACTTTTGACTGGCAAAGTCCGCCATAAGTTCCTTTAGGAATGGGTAGTGGAGGTTTTGACTGACATAACCACTAACCACTATTTACTAATGCCTAATTGTGGCAGTTATATATAGGTACATTAAAATTTAAACATAATACATTAAAATTTTAGAATGTAAGGCATTTAATCGCAAAGCTGTATTTTAAATTTCAGACTTTTCATACAAGTCGGGTTTACTGTGGGCTTTACTTTGAAAGATTTGCAACGAAGAAGAACTTGCCGACGGCGAAGCACGCTTGTCATATTCATAGTCGATATGCTGATGTTAGTGACGTAAGCGTGAGGTGTTCTATTCGTGGGCTGTTCGAATCACATAATTATGACGCTATCCGATTTTGCGAATTCACTGGTTCAAACAAGAAAAGGTTTAGTAACCAAATATGCGTATTAAAACACGCTGGTAGGCGCATTGGTTCCGGAGATATTTAAGAAACATCCGATGTTACTAGCTCATAAACTAACTACACTTATAATCGATGCCGTCAGGCATTTAAACGGGTATGTACTTATATAATAGGTATAAGACTAAGAATGCATGATTGACCGTCGTCAATACGAGTAACAGGTCTGATTAGTCGCACAGAGCTAAAACTTTAATTAAGTAGATAGGTACATTTGTAGTCAGAATACACATCTATAATGGCCTTAGCAGTTTTCGTGTCAAAGACAACATTAAACATTACTTTGAAATGCACTATGAGGTCATCCTACCGACTCTACTTGGCAAAATGCAAAAAATGTATTGAGAACTCGGTCTTTATTGACTCGCAAGATTTAACCTAAGCAAACATCCATCGATACTAAACTATTTAAACAAAATCGATACTAACACTAACACACTGGCACAGTGAGTTATTGATATAAAACTTGGACACAAATAACTCGATAAGTCGCTAAGTAATAGCCAAAAATTAGTATATATCACAACTTTATTTATAACATTAATTGCAATTGAATATTGTAAATTTCATGACGAATCTTCAGGCTACTGTGGGAGTTTACTGATAGTAATTCGTGGCATTTGCAATACGTGATTATGGAAAACCTTTTTGATCATTGTCGAGAAAACAATAAACTGCTGCACAGCACGAGTTTCATGACTATTGTGAATTAAACATAGTTATTGTATTGAGTAATGAAGCTTCTATAATGGCATTATCTTTTTTACTGTATTTGGCTAGGAATTCCTTTGCATAATAACATGAAGACTTCTTCATTTTGGTCAGTTTGTAATTAAACAATAAACCGAACCAGTCCCCCCTCCCCCCTGGTGAATTATGGCCTAATCGTCCTCACGAAAGTGAGGAGAGACCCATGCTCAACAGTGGGTGGATAGAGGTTCATAATAATAATGATCAGACAGAACAGTTAGCAACAAAAGTCGTTTCCCATCTAACTTCCAATTCAGTTTACGCACTCAACATACTTACTAAAACTAGCAGGGGTAACCTTTAAGGAATCGACGTAGACTACGTAATTAAAGCTAAACAATTATTTTCACTTTGCAGATTAGTAAAGGGGTAAGCGTATCGAATGTCTCGCCGTATGGCAACACAGTGGCGGTGGTAACTGGTAACCCAGTTGGTTCGTAGCGCGGTTCGCGGTGGGCATTAATTTTACTTGATTTGATATCTAACATTTACACTGTACAATATGTGTGCTTGCGCGCTGTATAGGTTTTGGTGAAACCCCGAAAATGTGACGTTGTTGGTTTTGTTTTCATATTGTTATGGACCAAGTGATTAATTGGGCAGTATGCATAATGCCCGGGCATTATCATAATTTCCTCTCAAGGCGGATTAGACTCGGATAGGTTAGGTTAGAAGGCTAAGGCGTACGCGAAGAGTAGCCTTTGCCTTCGTTTTAGGTTTTATTCAAAGCTTTAAAAACAACCAATAAACTAAAAGTCCTAGTGATTTTCCACCTGACTGTACCTTTATTGCTGCGAGTGGTATTGGTAAATTATGCATACTTCCCAAATATAATCAGTTGGTCCATAGCATAATAATAATATATTAATCAAAGTGCATTTTTGTTATATATCAAGAACATAGGTAAATTTTTATACAAACACAAACAGAATAAATAACCTATTGCCTACCAACCTGATTAACTTAGACTAGCCATTTTTACTTGGATTTTTAAAACAATAGTTAAAATATAATGTAATAATAAATTTGACGGCACGTTTGGCGCAGTGGCTGAGCAATCGGACTGCTGCGCTTGGTGTCGCGGGTTCGATTCTTACCGCCGTCGACCACGTCACCACTTAACACCACACGTGTTTGTGGTCAAACGATACATAATATAATATATAATAACTCTAACAAGCGTCACGTCATAACTATACCCACTTTAACCCACTCATTAGAACATGTAAAGGTGATCTTAAACCAACATCAGAATCGTTAAAAAAACGTGTTTACAAGCCAAGCGGCCATGAGTAGCACCAACTCGTGACCAAAACACTGCACAGTGGACTTACTACCCGGAACTCACGGACAAAACTTGGACTTAGCTGATTATGTTGGTTAATCGAGGGGTATGCTAGTTTCAAAAATTCAATAAAATATATACATTATTAATTTCATGATACCTTTTGAATGGAATGACCGATTTCAATAAAACCTAATGCAATCTACAGGTACCTACAGAAACAGTCTTGAACATAAAGTTATTTATTTTGATAAGAATTATATATAATATTGTCAGTGAGTAAATGTGTCATAAGGAAATTAGGGAACAGTGTCAGGAACTGAAAATAAACTTGCAACATTGACCTAAACAACTAGAACGAGACGACACACATCTATACTTCAACACGGACAATTCACGTAGTTGTATCGAGATCCATCGTTCTAGGTACAATTGAAGAATGAACGAAGCAAGGTCACTTGCTAGGTAAACAGACAGGTTACCAATAGACAGGTTCAAAGTTCAAAGCATCATTGATTCTGAATGGTTCCATTTGTGGACCTGAATGGACATACTTTAACTGGATTTGATCAGTTTAGTTCATTGAACTGGGACTTATAGGTACTTACGAGTAGGTATAAGGAAGATATGATTGGAGGATATGACTCGTGAAGAAATGATTGAATGATTAGGTTTTCTATATAAAGTTATGGGAATATCGTAACAGGATTTCATAGTGCCGACCCTTAGGTACGTAATTAACTTATAAAGATAAAGATTGATTTATAAATAATATGATTGCCAGTTGAGTTTGACTTGGTTCCGCAGGCTTGGAGTATAAAATACATGTTAAAAAATACATTAGTTTAGACATTAAGTTAATTACCACATTAGTCAAGCAAGTCTTAATTGATGCAAATGTTTAGCGACAAAATATTATTATTATTGTCAATAATTTTTACATCCGGCGAATGGGACCGCGGTCCCGATTCCTAGCGGTCCCAATCGACGAAGGCCTCCTTAGTTCCTGACTAAACAGCAAATTATTTTACAAATAAAATTTTCGTCGAATAAAGTTGGACGTTAATTTATTGTAAAAAAAAATAAGTACACGCTTGCCTCTCCGTCGTCAAGCTAATAAAAAATACAGTATTATTCAACTTTGTATGGACGCGGCATCTCAGCACAGACCGGTGTAGTAACTAGAAGTGGAGTAACAGTGTAAAAAGTGTTACGGTAGATTGTCTCAATATCAACTAGGTACGTGCTCTAGAAACGTGTTACGCATACGAGCGGTGTGAACTTGATTATCTGCTACTGTGTAATTATCTCATTTCTAGCTGAAAATCTTTCGCATAGGTACCTAGGACTATAATAGGCCTTGTTCAGTGTTTGTTCACTAACGTTGATACAGATCAGACCACAGAGTTTAGTTTGAAAGAAAAATCTCAAAAAGAATAAAGAATAGGTTTCATTGTCGTCTTAAGAAATTTTAAAAGTTTCAACAGTGTTCCTTTCCAACATACAATATTTCAATCATAATATTTACAACATCAGATGTCATTTTTATTCAAATAATGATAAATAGACTTAATTAAAAAGTGGTGCATTATTGGAAAAAATTAAATAGAATCAAACAAACATTAACAATTATTATTCCTACACAATTTTTTACACTATGACAGGTTAAACGGATTTATGTAAAAAAGAGTTCCAGTGAAACGTACCTACGTAAAAATAGTAATTAAAGTAGTAATTAGCTGCTGTCAGCCTCGTAACTTTACCTCCATACTCCTGTTGCTACGCCAACACGATTAGTAAAACAAAACAAGGCAAATCAAATCATGCAGCCGGGTCTCCTGCGCTTATTTTTACGGAGCATCGCAACATTACAAAAAAACGTCAAAACAAAGAGGCGTGGCCATTCTAATTTGTTTATGTAAAGCGTAGAAGATTTCGTTTGTCTATGAGCAAACAATGTTTTATTTTTCCCGCGGTGCATGGAAAACAAAAAAAATAATTTTGAAAACATTCTCCGCGCGCGTGTAGGTACATGGGCCGGGTATTCTTCCAAACATTGTCTATGAAATCAAATGTCTATGTGTAAGGTTTTTTGTGTAATGTTCCGTAAAAACAATCGCTAGCATATTATACACTTTTTGTGTTTCAAACATAAAAACTCCAGAGTCAGGGACCTGTTACGTTGAAGCTGCAGATTAGTATGCTAGCGGTGGGTTCGCGCCACGACTGTTTGCTTCCCGCCGTACCTCGGGCGTGTTAACACCTTTTTCGCCTCAACAAGGCGGTTTTACCATATCGACTACCAGGAAACCGCTGAGGTTGTTAGCCGAAGCCTCTAGTTTGAAGTTACACCGTAATTAAACTTTTTTCACTTCATGTTTGAAAAACATATTGGCGCTAACAGAATTTGTTCGAACCGTTAAGGCAATTAAAATTATAAGGTATCTGTGTCTCTTTTTGTTTTTTTAGCAGCAGAAATCGCTTGTCATTATTTAATTTAATTTTACTTTTTATTAGAGTCGGTTGTGTAACTGGATATTCCAACCGTATTATCAAATTATAATAAGGACATTAAAACTGGTCGTTCACGTTCGTTTTCTGATTCGATTTTTGAATTCGTTTTCTTTATCTTGAAAACGAACGTGAGCGGCCAGTCTTAAAATATAAAATGCTGATAAGATACAGAATCTGTTCAGTTGGTTATTGCTATTTATATGTATTAATATTAATCAAAGGCCTTGACTATAATTGACATTACACAAAATTCTCGAATCATAGTGAAAGCGTAGTGAGAGATCTGATGCATGCGTCAAGGCTATTCTATTAATTGGTAAAGTTTGAACCTCATTTCAATCCGAAAACTGAAAGTGTTTTCACTTTTTTTTTGTTTTTATTTAGGATTAGATGTTATTAGAATAGCTGTTCTTGAAACTTGATTTTCCATTCATAAATGAAATGCGATGTACCTTCCTACATAATTATATGTATATATTTATTTGATCAAAATATAGAGTAGGTAGGTATTGAATTTAATGGACCACATGTTGTGATACTTATTCGGAACTTACGGGCCCTTTATATAAATTCCGATACGTTCAAAGAGCGATTTATAAATCACGTGTACTGCCTATTTATACAAGTGATTTATAAAACGCAAATACAATTATGATTAGCAACAGAGATTTATTGCGCTCATTACAGTTTAATAGTCAATCATTCATAAAAAGTTGAAGGTCATAATCACCAAGGTTATTAATAACAAACAAATAAAGAAAACATAATTAATTATAAACAGACTGAAATGACTTAGCGCAGCCTTAATTCCCGAACGGAGACACGGGATATTTGGCAGGTAAATAACCTAATGTTAAAAACCAGAAAATATTTTTTTTTTATAAGCTGACCCCTAATATCTATAAAGATCAACATAGTGAAAAGCCTACACGATAACGCAGGTTACAGCTGGTATAAAATATGATTAAAAATCTATTTCCTACATAATGTAGTGTGCCATTTAGATTCTATCACAGTAAATATACGTTTGTGTATGTTACGAAAGCATAGCGAATGGCAGCAGTGACCTTTGACTTTGGTCAAATGTCATTTAAGTATTTCATGTTTGATCGAAGAGCAATGAATATACCTAGGTAGGACCTAATATAAAATAATCTTTGTTGTCATTGCCCTTATCAGTTTTGAAAAGTTTTCGTTGAAAATAAGGATAAGTGTGTTACTTTGTGTTGAGAAAATTTACAGATTAAACTTTTATGGAATACCTACGTATTCGGAAGTATACAGTATAATTATAGTCTAAGTATAGCATTTATATATTAACTGTAAGTTGATCCACCCAAAGACCCTCTTAGTCATGGAGGAGTTCCGTTGTCTACCTTCCGTCTCTATCTTTAGATCAGCTTGGTTTCATGATAGCACGGGTTTCGTATTTTATCCTAGTACCTAAGTTAATCAAAAAAAGGTAAGTATACTTAATAGAACTGTTTCAAAAGCAAATTGGCTGGCGCAGTTCCATTAGATACGTAGGTATATTAGGCATAACATAGCTACTCGTTTCACTCGTTTGTGACGCCAATGAGGAAAATTCTCAATTTAAACAAAAGTATGGAACTATGCATCATTTTATTGAAGTAAACTTCGATTTGTCTCAAAAAGTGTTCAAAACTACGACTTAAGCTGAACAACGTCGTTTTCTTTCTAACAGACAAGGTCTAAATGATACAGCCCATGAGGCAAATAAAAATAAATATTTTTTTTTCTGGGTACCTAAGTATAAGTACGTCTACCTATCTCTTCTTCATCTAAGAATCAACGTCCTCGAACTGCCGAAATTACCATCAAGGTCGTCTGTCCATCGTCCTTGTGTTATATAACCATAATGGCCAATTTGTCACGGCTCTTGTAACGTGTTCCACAACATCCGACGATTGACCCAATTCACCCCAATTGCCCCTTCCCGTCTGTCTACACGTCTAGAAGCGTATTGACTACTCATCGTGCCTGCTGGTACTGTCAGCGACAAAAAAGCTATCAAATTACGCATTTCTACAATAATTGCAAAAAGTTATCGTGTACCTTTGTATAGATCTATTCCTACATAATGCGTTTTCCTTTAATCTAACCACCTATCTGGCATTTGCATGTGATCTCAACACACGATACGTTACATTAGTATTTTGCCGGCACTTCTGTAAGGTCTTCAAATAAGGCCATTGCCGCATTTGTCGCACGTGAGGTGGTTGACGATGGATCAGCAGACAGAACCTTTGGTAGGGGGTTTCCTTCGATTTCTTCCCTTTTCCTTGGCTCTTCTTCTGTTTCAAGTTTATTTAGTCTTCAAGCTGTTAGATTCTTCTTTCCTGTCTTCAGGGGACCGAATGTAAATAGGGCTGTGTCGTTCACTAGGAGAGCCTACTTACTACATGCCTCCCACCAGGAGATTTCTGAAATAAACCATATTGGACATGCCCCCATGAAAAAAATGAAATGCTTGTAGTTTTTATGCCGGTATCCAGACACTCTGACGGCAAGCGATGTAGCGGAGGTGAGGCGAGCTTGCTTTGAAGGTACCTGTTTAGTTGAAGAAGGGAAAGACGCTGGTAGAGAGAACAAAAAGTCCTTACGTTCTTTCTGTCCATATGTTAATTCCTTAGCAGTTCAAATCAGAAATGATGATGAAAATGGTACAAATTATTGATGTTGTTATCAGAGATAACAAAGCGATTCCATGGAGAGACCTTCGTGTGAATCGTGATCAATGCTCATGATCATGATAGGTTGTGTAGGTACCTAGCGTCGCAGTACATTTACGTTCATCACGCAAGCCTTTTGGCATTTACGGTAATGAACAATGCGGTAAAGCAAAGCAATAATATCAGTGTGATAGTTTTGTAAACTATAGGCTATCAATTCTCACGCGTCTGTAAATTCTGCAGACGCGTGAGAATTGACGTTTCTGATTTTAATTTTAATAGCATTTTGGTAAATTGAATGAATTTCAATAGCTTATGATGTCGCAAAACTATGACCGTGGGCTTGACTTTGTCATATGGCACGTAGGTGTTTATTAGCTTCTTCGTATAGGTCCATACATTGTTACTAACGCACCCAAGGCTTCTGTTTCATGTTCTGTGGTTAAAAAACGCTCGACCGAGCGAGGGTGTAAAGTCTGGAGGCAAGGTGATTATAGAAGATATAGGGTGGCAGGTGGCACATTATGGTGAGATACTAGGTTGGGAGGAACGTGGGTATTGAGTTTTTGTAAATACTAGCGGCGCCCCGCAGTGTTACCCGCTATTTTCGGAATAAAACGTAACCTATGTGCTAATCCAAGGTGTTAGCTGTCACCATACTAAATTTCATCAAAATTGGTCCAGCCGTTTGAGCGTGAATAAGTAACAAACATACAAATACACACAAACTTACGCCTTTATAATATCAGTAGGAAGTAGGATAACTCCATGTAGCCAAGAATAGACTAATTAATCGATGGTAAACGTAGTATCTGACATTTCCAATGCAGGCAAAATGTCACTTGGAATAGGTACGTTTACCATTACAATTTGCGGTCTAGGGCAATTTCAAGTAATGTTATGACTAAAAATAACAAATCGCAGATTTAAATCCCAACCATAGATTCAAATGAAGCGGTGAAAATAGAAACATCTATTGAAAAGACACAATTACAAATTATTTTCACGAGAGAGTCAATTAATTCGAAAACACCACGAACAATGTTCTATTTCACAATAATTCAATAGATCAGTTCTGCAAATATTTCGCGATTGTCATGGGGTTCAGTCGACTATCATGAAATGTCGTGGGTCATGAACACGAATCCCCTTCTAATGCACAGTGGTGATTGTCGTATGGATTATGGACAAAAAAGGAAACCTCCAAATCTGTTTCATTGATATAATTATTGTAAAAAAAAGTTATAACATTTTAAGGGCAAAAAATTTTACAAGTTATTTTAAAATATGCAAGAAAACATACATTTTAATTGCTCTGTGGTATTTTCCATTCAACAACTGAGAGAAACGGTACTAAAATTGTTGTTCTTGTTTAGAAGTGCCTTTTCACACACGATTTACGTATAAACGGCACCGTCACGGTTTACTTATGTATATGGGGCATGCATCCATTTTTATGGACACCGTGTGTGTGAAAACACACTAATACTTGTAGTTACCAATTTAGGGCACGTTGTCATAATTGCAGCCTACATTTAAATATCATGGCCTCACCAATCTCAGAGCACCAATCTCGGTTAGCAAAGGTTAGTTTACGCTAAGACCTCTTTAACTAGGTTTGTGACAAGACTTATTATTATAAACTATGATAAAATAGGTTGTAGAGATAAACTTTACAACCTAAAGACGCCGACTTTTAGTAAGTTATGTGCAGATTTATCATATCGATTTCCATCCACCTGTCCCGGTTATCGATTCCCTGACATATTCTGTTACTAGCCTAGCACTACCTCAATCGACAAACAAACAACGCAATATAAGAATATCTTATTCATCTATACTAATTATACTATTTGATTGTTTGTTTGTTTGCATTGAATAGGCTCCGAAACTACTGAACCAATTTGACAAAATATTTCACTGTTAGGAAGCTACGTCCAAGTCAAAGTCAAAGTCAAATCATTTATTGTAAATAGGCAATAAAATCGCACTTGTACAAGTCAAACACTTCAATCTAATAAACAAATTAAACCATAAAAAAAACATAAAAGAAAGAAACTACACTGCTCCCGGGTGACATACCTATAGGTTACTTTTTATCCCGTAAAAATTAACGGTTCCCGCAGAATAGTAGTTAACGCGGGTGAAACCGCGAGACGCTTCTAGTGTCAAACAAATTCACTTCATTCAGGCCATCTTGAAGGCAGTCATAATTCTAGTTGTTTACCAAAGTCATATCTATAAGATACGGGCACAGCACCCTCTAATCTGTGCACTAGTAGATACTTCTGTTGACACTAACGGCATAACTGATGCAATTATGCACTTTATCGTAGTAGGAGACAAATTGTCATAAGTCATAATCATACAGTGGAACCTAGATTTGTAATTGACGTCACATTGTGACGTGCCTTGAACCCAATTATATTCGTCTTCATCTGCTTTTTTTAATGGCTTCGCAGTATTTAAGCCAGGGTCATGTTTTTGACCAAGAATAGTCATAATGTTGAGTCCGAGTAGCCAAACGACGTCGACGTCACGATTATGTAAATTGTTGGATGCTTTGCTTTTTGGACTGAACAAGAATGCCATATTTTTTGTGTTTCCATTTCCTTCTAGTCGGTAAAAAGTAAAAAAAAGAACACGAATATGAGAAAAAATACAGTATGAACAACAAAAACTTTCTGTTATCGTTTTGTTCTTGCGTTTTTATATTATTTTTTTAAAGTTATTGGCTATTTATTAACAGTTACAATATAGGTACACATTTTGTTAAATAAAATCATACATAATTAATGGCCGTGAATTGATTCCTAATTAAACTGACTTCTGTATTATAAAGACTGCAAATAAAAAAGAAGGTCAACATTAATTCTGTTCCTGTTTCGTACAAGAAATAAATGATTTTTATTGATGTGTTGATCTTTACGCTTTTCAGAACCGGATTTAAGCAACCTTTAAACGCTCATCCTCATTGAAAATCTTATATAGGTACGGAACTAATTAGGCTGAGAATAAATGTCATAATATATTATAATTATAATGATTTACCAAATACTTAGTTGTTTAATTATGAACAAGGAAAAATGAACAAAAACATAATATAATATTATGTTGAAGAAATAATCCTGAAGCAAATAAACCGATAGTAAATATACTAAAATCTACAATTAGTATTATACCCATTTGCACATTTATAAAACTAAAATAAGAATATTAATAAATTTATAATTTATTTTGACCTCGGGACTTATCTTCTAAAACCACTGTGCGACTGCGTATTAATCTAAGATCAACCGACATCTTTGCACTTTGATAAAAAGTTATTTCTTGTTCAGTTTCAACACTTTTAACGAAAAGGTCGTTCAGGGTTTTGTCCAAGTGGGTTTTTTCAGACGTCATCCGCATGTGGTGGTTTTTGGCTTGAAAATAAATGGCTAATAGGTACCTACTTAGACCGTTTATATTAGTGGTTGTAGCAAAAAATTCCACAAGGTTTTATGCATCATTTCTAGGTTGATACTAGATAATGAATGTCATTATCTAGTTCAATAAATTAAAACAAGATTTAAGTAAGTATAATAATTTAATGAAATGATTCATCTTACCTAGGTTAGGTAGGTACCTACCTTAGGTGAAGTGTCTACCTACCTACCTAACCTACCTACCTAGTAAAAAAAGTCAGCTCGTAATGTAATAATTATACCTAGGTGTTGTATGCTCGTATTAATACATCGTAATTCTTATAGGTACCTAGGAAAAATAATGAATTTAATCCTATTGGGCTGAACAGATCGTGAGAAAAAAGCACTGTTTTCTTCACAGTTTTATTTATTCGTGGTTTAATTTATCTTACTTACAACTGCGTTTTACCTTACCCATAAACTATCACATGTCAAGGTAGATACATTAAAAAAAAAGAGTTGCAAAACAGAAGATTGCGCGCCACAAGACCACAATCGAAGTTTATTTTGCAAAGAGGCTGCAAAAATTGTCAACACTCTCGTACCTTGTCATACTCGAAACGATTCATGCTCTCGATATTATCTGATGCAACTTAAAAAGCAATCTTATTTGGACTTGGTGATAATGTGATTGAAAATTCTGTGCGTGCCCAAGTTCTGACAAGGTTGTCGATAGTACCCGTGGTCGGTATAAAATATAGTAGTTGAGAAATCTGTTATTTTAGATCATGTGCAGTTTAACTTGCCGTTAAAATGTATTCAATTTGGATGAAATCAATTGAGAAAATAATTTAATTTCAATGAAATTAATTGAGAGATTTTATTCCGAGTATTTAAGGTTTCTATTTGAGGTGGTTGCTGTGATGTTTGCAAATCAAAACAATGCAATAATGGTCTTATAGTCAATCTAGGTACTTATCTTTGCCTAACAACAAAGATACCTAGATTGTTGTAGAGTCAAGAGCGTACAAATATATGGAATGCTGCGAAATGGTAGGTACCTACCTATTCGATTATTATACGCACCTATTTTATGTCTACTAAGCATAACAAGGAATCATGTTTTATTGCAAAAAGTGACATGAAATAGTGAGTATACCTAGATAACAGGTAATTAAAATGTCATAGCTTCTTGTGCCTACCTATATAGGTAGGTACCTAGACTGCCAAATGCGGGTACCTTTATAAAAAACCTGTTTACACATCGCAACATAAAACGAATAATGTAACAGATGCAATTGCAACCGTATATATTATACTTATAAGAATTAAATCCCTATTTATAAGACTTACCGGTAACAAAATCCCATGAAACGTTCAAATTTGTATTCCCAATAGGTCGGTAGAATCACAACATCCTGTCATAGTCGCAACATTGGTTGAACCAATCCAAACAATAGGGCACGAACACTAAACTTCCCCGGAAAGTGCTAAAATTGCTTAACTTGAATTAAAACATCGACTAAAGTTTATAGAAAACACTACAGCGGTGTTGAAACAGCTTGCTTTTAAATTTCAACTTAATTGATGCTATTTTTGTATTAGTTTTGACTATTTTTAGTGCGTTCGGTGCTCCGTTATGAGTTGAGGAAGAGACACACGCGCGCGTCGACTCACTGGTTCAAACTGAGGCCGCTGAGGCGAGTTGAACTTGGCTCGGATTGCGCGGGAGTCGACCCGCTGCACTTTTTTATTTGATTGCGTGCAGTTCCTTCGTTTCTTTTTATTAGTGGTTATTTTTGATAGTTGGAATATTGTTTTTAGAAGCGCAATAAATATCAGTTTGATCCGTAGTTTTCAGTTTTTTATCACAATACTCAGTCATTTTTAGTTCGATGATTGATGGTTTTAGGGCTTTTGTATCAGTCTCCTTTTGTTTTTAAAGATTTTTTGTGCTAAGTAAATTTTGTAAAAATTTCCTCTAAGGATAGGCGTTGTTTTATATTTAAGTCTGCCTATACCTATATGGATCGGTACCCTCGAAACTTCGTTTTATATGATACTCTCAAAATATTAACTTTTTCCTGCAATAGGTAAATACTATTTTACTCGTATGAGAATGGGAATTATATTTATGGTAATTATGTAATTACTATAATATTATGGGAATGTTACCCAACTAAGCATGATTTGTAGGCCATACCAGCAAAGGTAGGTGTACCTACCTACCTACGCTGGTGGAAGCTTGGGTTGCTCAAAACCGAATTATTGCCATTATAACTTAATAAGTAATGTAATATTTTTGGACGATAACTGCGCACGGGACATAAATAATAATTATCAATAAATTAGTATCAGTAAATTAATCTCTTCTTTTCGTTTTGCGCCATCTAGCAGTGTTTGATAAGACTATTCATTAGTACAAAAAATATTAAACAGATGGAACTAAAATCAGTGGAGAGCGCCATCTCTTAGATTTGTTTAGTACCTTCTGGCTAAAAGCATACTTCAGCTAAGCTTCAGATACACAATATTGTATACTCTCGGGAGACCACTACCTACTAGGCTTTGACGACGTAGTACATTAGTTATTAGATAGATGGCTGTTTTAACATCATGTAATGTATTTAATTTTTTTTTTATGAATTATGGATTTTATTATCTCCTTTCAATTTAAATTCTTCAATATTCTTGGAAATTTCTTTACTCATTATTAATTGGTGTTGTGGTTTTGCTATTCTATATAGAGGAACTATATTATTATATTATAATCTTAAAATGAAAAATAATATTAATGCCTGAAAATAATAATTCGTTATCATATAATTCTCAAATGTCCATTAGCAAGCCAAGGTGTACTTAAAATTAATACCTATACAATAAGATAACAAACTCTAATAATGTGTGACTTCAGTTATTATCTAAATAGTAGCTTAAATAACATTGTTTAAAAAATAAAATAATGAAGTTATCAGACAAAATACAAAAATATTATTTTGAAAGGATATTTCTTATAGCTTAGGATGACCTTAAATAATATTGCCAGACCTC
The DNA here is from genome assembly GCA_905147375.1 of Hylaea fasciaria. Taxonomy (NCBI): domain Eukaryota; kingdom Metazoa; phylum Arthropoda; class Insecta; order Lepidoptera; family Geometridae; genus Hylaea; species Hylaea fasciaria. The sequence continues at coordinate 5,668,671 of LR990211.1, read as the reverse complement.
CCCTTGTTATTTAGAGGTGTTCCGCTACCGGTGGCTGCATTACCACCGATGATCCTAAAATCTCCGTCATCATCATCATCGTCATCGTTTCCCACCGGCGATGCAGGCGCCTGTTCATTGTTGTTGCTGTACCCTACTACATTCGGTGCTTTCATTCCACCTCTAGATTGAAATTCTTGCTGCTTCGGAAGTACTTGACCTGATAAGAACGGATTTCTAAAATTAGAGTATCTCTGTTGTTTCAGTATTTCACGAAGAATGTCGTCTTTCGAAACCTTTCCAGATGGCATTATCACGATTGGATCTGTTTCAACAGTAGATGAGTCTGACAGTTTTGGAACAGGTGGTCTTCTTGACATATTAATAACATTTAGCTTATTCATGATTTGAATGGGATCGCTTCCTCTGTCCTCAATGGTATAAATGGGTATGCCATTGCTTTTCGTCGATACTAACATAGGAACGCTTGCAATGTTATTAGTACTACCTGTGAATTCAGTCACTGGTATTTTATGTTCCCTTTTAATTAATATATCCATGACGTCCGATATGATGTCTGGTAAATGAAATGATCTTCCATGAGTGGAATAGTTTTCTCCTTCGTCTCGCGAACTGTGCTTTTTTGCGATTAGTCTTTTGTAAAAGTTATTGTAATTTAAGTTTCCTCTTGGTCTAAGCCCGCGACTCCGAGAAAACTGTTGACCCGGCAGGTATTGTGCTACATTATTTCTATTGGCATTGACAGGTGCAGTCGGTGCATTATTTAAATTTCTGTTGTCGTTATATTGTGTTAAGTCTTTCGGTCGTCTGATTTTACTATTGTTTGTCGGCCCTGAAGAATATTTCCATTGCTTACTGTAGTTTCTAGGTTTGATTCTTCTACCTGGAATGTTATTATGATTTTCGGGACGAATATTGCCTTGTTTACTCATTTCTTTTTCAAAATTAGATCTGATGTGATATATTGATTGGATTGTTTTTTTTTTATTTTTTTCTTTTCCATTTACTGGGTAGTTATCGCTTGTTTTTTCAATTGCCATATAGCTAAATAAGCTGTGAATAGGAGTGCGAACAAAACTATGTTTGTGAACTTTGGGATTACTTTCCCAGATGCTGGTCAATGTTTTGATGGTTGATAACGGCTGATAGGTATCACCAAGCGGTAGTACCCCTAATACCTTCTTTGGTGTTCTAACCAAGATAGCTTCTATGTATGGCAAACTCTTATGGGATACGAGTAATTTTCCATGCTGTTGCACTATATTTTCCAAAGGCACTGTTCTTTTAATCAATATTAGTCTAAGACTTAGCGTGTGAATATCTAATACGTTTCCGTAGGCATCAATGAGTACTCCTTTATCTGTTACATACATATCATTCTCATAAAGTATTCGTAGAATTAATTTTCCGATTGTACTTATATCAATGTCCGGTTTGTTTAGATTTTTGTAAATAGTTTTAATTTGTTTCGTGATCCATTCGCTGAATTGGCCTTGTACCTGCTCTGAATGTGATGTGCTATGGTATGTATTTTTTTGGATAACACCTGGATTTTCCGAAATCACTTTAAGATATTTTTGGATAACTGGTGATTCTACCGGTACGATACCTCTGTATCGCTGATTAGATTTTTTTTTTAGATATTTTATATAACCAACTGGAACATTGTATGGCAATTTGAATTGACTTTGTTGAACTTCTACATCAGATGTAGTATCTGTTGGAGGTTGATCATCAATTTGGTTTATATTAATGTTATTAGATGGAACATTCTCTGCCCACTTGTGACTGTTTTCTTCTGGAGTAACATAAGAGGGTTTCTGATCATCAATTTGGTTTACGTTGACGTAATAAGATGGAACATTATGTTCCCATTTGTCATTGTTTTGTTCCGGTTTAATATGTAAGGTGTGCGAATCATCACTTTGGTTTAAGTTGAAATTAGATGGAATATTATGTTCCCATTTGACGATGTTTTTTGTTGGCGTAACAGCTAAGGATTGCGTATTATCAATTTGGTGTATGTAGGTGATATTAGAAGGAACATCTATCCATTGGTCACTGTTTTCTTCAAGGGTATCATTTATAGATTGCGGATCATCACTTTGATTAGCATCGACGATTGATGAATTTTTATGTTCCCATTCGTCATTGGTTTCTTTTGATGTATCATAGGCAGGTTGGAGGCCATCACTTTGATTAACGCCGACGTTATTTGATGGAACATTGTCTACCCATTTGTCATTATTTTCTTGTAGTGTAACATCTAACGGGGTTTCTATATCAATATGGTTTAAGTTGTCATTGTTTGACGGACTATTATCTACCCATTTCTCATTGTTTTCTTCCGGTGCAACGTATGGGTTGTATCGCTCACCATCAACTTTGGGTACGATGGCATGATTATTCGTATTTTCGTATATATCGTATTTTTCGGTCTCCACTGTACCAATGTCAATGGTTTCAGTAGTAGTAACCGGAATCACATCAATAGATTCACTAGTGCTTGCTTCTACAAAGGTTTTGTGAGGACTTCTTTCCAATATGCGTCTAATTGTTTCATTGGAAAGTGGTGTCAGTTCATCATCAATTTTTACTGTCAGATCTGGTATAAGGCGTTGCGTTTCCTGACTTGGAATGTAAAGATTAATTTCGTTCGAAGTGACATCTCGGTATATGAACAGCAGAAGTCTCTCCAGTCCTTTATCTGGTTGAATTATTTGTGGAACTTTAATGTCTGCGGTTCCATGGTCATCGAAGCAGACGCAGTCTTGTCCCGGGTTAGTATTGTGTTTATGTGTAGATACGCTGCAATTATGACAAACAATATTAAAATCATTAACAGACGAAGGTTAGAAAAGAAGTAGAAACAGAGAAAGAAGATAGAAAGAGAATATTAAGAGAAGACGAACCCCCCTAGACTGATCATGTTAGATTATGCGATATGGCCGCGAATTTTAACACTAGGTAACCGTTAATTTAGTGTTTTTTCTAGTCTTCAGTTTTTCTTTTTATTGTGTTGTTCAATAAAGAGTTTACACTCGTATTATTACATCTAAATCTAAAACAAATTTGACAGTTAACGTATCCAATACTTTCTCGATAGAGGTTCCTGCTCACCCTTAGGTATATGGCGATGTTTATCTTTGTGGCTTCCGTGGCGTAGGTGTATTATGAGCCGAGTGAAGTTGCAGGTTCGGCCCCCGCGCAAGGTAAATATTAGTGGGAACCTAGGTGTACTTTCTTTGATAGCCCGTCTTGTTTTGACTTGACGAATGTTTAGCTCAATAAATAATTATCTGATATAGAAAATAAAGACTTGCCTACTAATTGCAATATTTTACCTTACCTGGTATATATTGTTGAAAGGATCAAGAATACGAATATTGAAATCTGTGAAATAATAACCACAACAATTCATCATTATAACAGGGATAAAAGTGTGCAATTACATTGCAGTTGTATTTTATATTATTTTACCTTATCAGAAATCATTTTGTCAGGAAACCGCCAGACTTCAATTTTCAAACCCTCATGTTTACTGATTTTAGCATAAATTCAGCCATATTTATACTAAAAAAATAATTAGTGAAAAATCATATGCTTAATGAATTGGTTTAGCTTTAATTACCGTCATGAAACACGTGCTGTCTTACCACAAAAGTTTAGACCAGAGTTAAACCGATGTTTCTAAAATTTCGTTCCACAAAATCGACATCTATCGCTCGCGTTTTCTTACTCAATCCTGGCATTCCTAATTGTTTTACCTGTGAATTTGTTATTGAGTTACAAAAAGCGAGGGTTAGTCGTCGATTTGTGGAGAAAATATTTAGACACGTCTGTTTAAATCTTGTGTGGTAAAACCGGTGAGGTTTAAATTATGCAACGCCTGTACTAATTGTGATGTGGATCTAATGGACACATTTAGCACCTTTCAACATTGTGATTATAATTGCCTACACTTAAATGTAGGTGGATATCTGAATCGTAGCGTAAAACTGCGATTTGCTTTGGTATAACTACCTCTTCTATATTATGTGGCATACTCGTATCTAAGACAGAAGAAAGGATGGCATTCCTGCCCCAGAAGATAAAATCAGATATAACGCTTTATTGACACGAAACTCTATTAATAATCAAAATTATATAATTAAATAATAAACAGCAGGAATAGAAAATTCTTATTTACTACGAATACGAAAGCCAAATTATGAATACGTACATAGAAACGCTAATAATTACACCAATAAGGATATAAAATAGGTAAGCGGATAAATTCCAGTATACCTACTATTATTATTTTCCGAGTAAAATCCAATTTTACTGGGCTACAATAATGTTAACAAATATGACAAATAAAACACATAACAATTGTACATTGCAAGTAAAATTAATATTTGAAATAACTAACTATATTTGTTATAATAACTAACTTTATACTTTAACTAGGTAATTTCTTTATTAAATATAAATAAAATAAACTAAACTAAACCTTACAAATCTAACAAAAGAGGGTGTCCATGTGGCATGGTACCAAGAACACTGGCTGCATTACCTCGCTGAATAGCAATGGCTATTCTCTGTGCGAGGTAAGAGCCAGCCCTCTTGTCACCAGCGTCGTCGACCAGCCGAGGAAACAGATTGTTGAAAAATTTTTTGGAACTGGGACCCCATGGACCAAAAGTTTCGAAGCCAAGCGGCACAAATATTTAGTCACTTGAAAGTGTCACGTTGGCTCCTACGTAAGTAAAGTCCAAGTACGTGTACTTGCGCCGCTTGGCCTCTTCTGCGGCTTCCGCCGCGGCTCCGGCCTTCAAGACAGATCCGCTGAGGCGAGAAGGGGCCAACGTGTCGACGCATGTAGCGTCCCACACGAGAGCCCTTCCCCGCTCCCAGGGGATCAAAGTGAGGCTATCGGGACGCTTGCCATCATCACGCACCATCCCGACAGGTTCGAGTGTAGAAGGTACGTTAATGGTGGCAAGCGCCCGTTTGATAATATCGTTGATGGAGCCGTGGCGGGAGAATCTACCTGCACTGCGTTGGCAGAAAAGTCCATGGAGTCCGTTCCTGTCGACGACGCTGCCACATGGACACCGGTGACTCTCGACAATGGCAGCACCCAGTCGGAGTCCGACGGCGATGCGGAAACTGCCATTGTCGAGCAGCGTTCCGAGGTTCGCAGAGGGAAGAGCGTGCAGCCACTGTCCTGATTCGTGTTGCGAGACGGCTAGAAACCTTGCGCGGTCTTGGTCACTGGAAGAATTTTGAACCAGATAATTGTGGGTTCTCTGCACCAGTGAATACTTTAACTGTATTTCATTTTTTTGCATTTGCAGTGTCTAACACCTAATGATAATGTTTAGGAGTTTATGCCTTAATTATAGTTACTTAGCTACTTTTGAAATCAACGAAGCTGATATTGTTTTGTATTTTACATTAATCACAGATTTATGTAAATTAATGGCGGTTAGGTGATTTAGAAGAGGCCAACTGTACCTGACAAGTGTCACATTAGAATATTTTTTTGGTAAAGTCTTGAAATACAATATAACCTACTTGATGGTAGGTACTGGCTAAATGGCCTTTAATCGTACGAAACTAAGTCAAAATAACAAAAATAACATACTTCATTCAGTCACTGTCATTACTGACAAAAACTCAAACCAAAAACTTTTGATCTTTATTTAGGTATTTTAACTCGATACAATATTGTAAATTACTAATATTAGGTACCTACCTATCAACAAATGGCCATCACGATTACTGCTTAATGAAACAAACTCAAGCAGCCCGTGGAATCGTATCCACATCCTCTCAGTGTATTCTTCTAAAACATTCAAAACTTTATCTCTATGTAAGAAAATAATGATTATAGAGACCACAAACCATTTCCACTCGTTAACAGGAAAAACGAAACCCCTGAAGTAAACCTTCCGAATAACAATACGCAGACACTGAGAATTAGCTTTTATGACATTAACTTAACAGAGAAATTAACTATACTGGAATCCTTTCCAGTCGTGAATAAAATCGACGAACTACATCTGGGTGGAGGATATAATATTATCCTCTTTACGAAGTTTGTGGCGATGCGAACAAGAGCGCTTCTGTCTATCGGAAGCAGACGCTGGTATGGCAAATCCAAGCAAGGTATGACTGAAGATGGTACCAAGCAAGCGAAGTTCGACCAGGAAAGAGAATCTCGCTATCAGAAAATGAAGGAGCTGATAAAAGAGAAGCACATTAAGCCGAAGGAAGGTAACGAAGAGTCCGCGCCATTGAGGAGACCTGAAGTGTAATTACTAGTATATAAACAAAGAAAATGCCGTTCTCAAACGGGTTTTGTTTAGGCCAAAAAATTGTAGCTGAATGTTTTTTCCTTGCACGTTTCATAAAATTACTATTCGTTGAAAAATACTGTTCCTGTTTGTTTGATAAATAATAATATATATCTCAAACATACTTATGGCTTTATTTTATGATGTTCTTCTTTTTAGCTTTTATGCTAAATTTAAGCTTTTTTGTAAGTAAAAAAAACCTGAAAAATTTACAGCGCATTCAAGCGCATTGCATTTATTAGGCATATACTTACTCGTATTACGAGTACTTACCTAAATAAGAGCGTACATAAAAGATTGTATACAAGATTTTATGCAAACATGAAGCAGTATTAACAAAAAATCGGCACACTCAATCCATAGCACCTTTAGAAACTCTTCTCAAATAAGTAACCAGAGATGTCCAGCTACGCTCGATGAATTCTAACACCTACCTCTCGGATCAGCTCCATATTTATAACAAGAAACAAAAGAACTCCAAAAGTTCAGACGCCGTCCATCCCAGACACTACTAACTTGGTAGACATTCAAATCTCAGCATAATAAGCCGACCAAAACTGATGTCAACACCAGTGAAACTCTTAAAGGTCCAGCCCTTTTTCCAGATGTGAGTAGGTACATGCACACTTTCATTTTGTACAGCTGATGCGTTTCCAATGTGGTAGGTACGTCGACAGTACGCATTATACCTACTAGGTGTGTCCGTTGTAGGTTTAATCAAAATGAGCTCAGTAGTTTTGTACACATATATATACATTATATTATACTATCATTCTCATCGCTACGTCTCGGGGGCTGTAAATCCATTGAGTTTGCTGTGGGAGGATAATTATCCTCTCTCTGGGAAGGCCGGCTTTGCGACAGTGGTGATGATTAAATAATCAGCCGATGCCTACATTTTTGGTTTGGCATCCATCATCAGGTGTTGATGATATACATAGTTACGTCTATTTACTATCTTTGTCCTGGTTTTAAAATGATTTTTATCTCAGTTCATCCAGTATTATCTTCTATTGAAATAACTATGTGTGTATCCACGTCGACAATAGAGATACACTTTTGCATTGGCTGGATACATTACGAAATCTTTTTATCTCACTTTTTACAAAAGTAGGCTGGCTGCAGAGCCAAAACCCATCTTGGGAGGTATCGGCTCTTTGAGGGATTATCCTGGAGTAAGCCATTGTGGTCGCGGACGCGTTTGTCGCACCGACTAGACAGGCGGTGGAATGTTTCCCGGGTAGTTTTTGCAAGGATGTTTTACTCAAGACTGTGCGATGTGACTTCGTTCCTGTTTTGCGGTTTGTTTTCTACAGATGAACGTTGGCCGATGACGAACGATTCCTTCGCGCCACCTGTTGTAAATTAATGGTACCATGACACCGATACAGATGACGACGCAAGCGTTAACAGAAGTGCTAACAACGCCGATGTCGATCTTGAACCTGACGCAGAGGTGATATCACGCCGACGCCAATACAGACGCAGAGGTAGACATCGATGATGCCGACGCTGATGCCGGAACCGACGTTGACATACTTACATAGAATCTTTTGAACCATTATCCATTCGGGTGAAGCTGCAGGCGCAGCGTTCACTAATCCAGTATGTACTATGGACACCATCGCACATGTTTTTGCGAAAATCAATACCAATTTCCCTTTGATAGCCGCCACGATCCGACGAACGCGTGAGTTAAAGAAATTCTTTCATTACCTCCACATTGTAAAGTGAACTTAATTATCAATTGAGGATCTTGTAATGAATACTCTATAGTGTACGAATACAGTTACACATTCGTTCGGTAGCGCACAAAAGCGGCGCGACAAAGGTGCCGCTTCTTTTGATCTGAGGGTATAGATAGCGGTAGAAATGATACATTCTTATTGAATAACGAATCGCCTTTTGATTGTGCTCGACATGTGGGTTTTATAAAGTTTTGAGAGAGTTGAGAGAGCAGTCTGTGGTTGGTTAAAATTATGGATTGGTGGTAGTGGTCAAAATAGAATTAGTGGACGAGTGGTGCGCTGTTCAGTTCACCGGTCTGAAAATTCAAAATTGGTTTCTAGAGCAGTCTTCCAAAAAACTAATATCAGAATAGTCCGAATGGTGCTTACAAGCAGTTATAACGAAGCTCAAATGCACAAACAGATTTTGCAATTCTTTAACAAATTTTCAGGTTACATGGCAATTAGTTTTTTTTTTTAATAATAACTTTGACTAACATTCGCACTTTCACCTAAAATTTGTAGCCATAACTTCAAGAAGGTGTGAGTAAAGTGATTTATGAGCAAACTAGGGCGGTTAAGGACTAATTATTTCTGCAGTTGCTTCAGCTTTTAAAACCTTATTCAAATCTTTTCGACATTCCTCACATGGTTAATACTTGGTACTTGGATATTTCCGAGTAGATTGAACTGGAGTTCTTGACAGGGCTCGAGCCCGGGACCTCACGACTGTCACTGCGCAAGTGGTAGGTATGATAAGTAAGGATAGCAGAAAAAAGCTGCAAAGTAAGTTATTACAACGCCAAAATCTGCAATGGCTATACACAGTCAACTGAAAAAGTTATGTGGGCTTATTTTCTTTGTATCTCTTAGAGATACGTTTTCAGGGGTCAGAAAATTATTGAAGTGAAATACAATGATGTACCTATGACAATGTGCCTATATTGTATGTATGAGATGTATTGCCTGTTCAGACAGCGGGATGGTAGAATCAGCAATGGGAGTCTTCCAGCCGATGATGATGATTTTCAGAAAAACATTAGATTGGTGTGTGAAAATAGTGGTAGGTTTATTACTTGCACTCTTGGTATTATGGTGTCAGCTCTGCTATCCGTACCTGCGCAGGCGCACAGCAACGGGAGCTCGGCGCGCGCAGCGAGGGGCCACTCTCTGTTTGTGAAGATAATCTCTCTGTCTCACACTGACAGTCGCGTGATGATGCCTGCCGACTGCCCGACAGTCACTGGGACTTTAGGATAAAAGGTCAACCAGTACCCTAAGAAAAAAATAAAATAATTTTAGAACATTGCAACATTTAACACTAGCCTATATTATGGACCTGCAAAGTACTAAAAAACTAAAAGCAATAAGTATTCTATGCTAAAAAGTCAGTACCATTTAAGAACAATGTTAGCAGTGAAACTCAATTTACATAAGAATGTTAAGAAAAGTGGAATTAAAGGTTTATTCCCAACGACCACCCCTGATTCTATATTATATTTAAGAAAAGGTATTATCATTATAAAACATTTCAGGACCAGAAACACTGATGAAAAAGGATTACGGAGCGTCTTCTAACGTTAAGCATTAGATAGATGAAGGCTGGTGATAATGAACCTTTACGATTACTATACTTGTAAATGCATCAGTGTGAAAACCATCGTCAATAAGGATGCTTGTTGACAATGGAAAAGATCTGTGCATCACAAAATAGCACATAATATTATACGGCAAAATATTGATTCTTATCCACTGGAGGAAATCAAATTCACCAAGACAGTGATGGGACGATTTTAAATGGTCCACATATTAGTCACAGGTCCAGAACGACAGTCCAGGTTCAAGACTGTATTCTCGTTTATTTGTAATCTCAGCGTACAATGGCAAAATAACATAGTTCAGCCTACAACTAAGATCCTATAGAAGAGAGCTAAGGAAAATGTATGATCACATCGACAAAAACGTTTTTATTGATGGTACCTACCTAAATCCTACCTAACGTAGGTACTTACCTACCAAACTCATTCAAAATCACACCAACCGAAACGCATATACCAATTATTTGATTTAAAAAATGTATTATCTCTACATAGGTTTCATTACCAATCTTTTAACACGCAATCTTCGATCTAAGACAGTTATTGGACATCACTATTCAAACACTTCATTCAAAAGCACCGATGACCACTCATTCGGCGCCGTACTTTTCAATCCTAATCGCTTTTTGGCGCGGCATGCGGCAGCCAGCAAGGAGCTTGCCTGGGGATTAAAGTACACAATCAATGCGTGTAATGGATATGCACTAGAGCATACACTGTTTTGTTTGTCGATATGCCGACACCTCGGAACATTTTGTTACTTGAGGCTCTTTAGATGTTGCAAAAATAGAGATGCGTGATTTTTGTCGTAGGTATCTCTAGAATATCTAATCGAGGGTAAAAAATAAATGCAACTGGATGTAAAAAATGCAACTCTAACAGTTACTGCTGGTTGATACAGATGGATCCTATTTCACACAAATTGTATCATCTCCATGTGATAAATATATAAATTATGCAATTTTCTTTACATATTTTAACGTGCCTATCCTTTCCCCTTTTCTTTGATAGTCTTGTTTTTTTCATTCAATAACTTCAAGACACCCAAGGCTCATCACTATTGCACTTCTAAATTCAAACGTACCAATGCAATGGCCCAATGTGTTTCGGCGCCCTTTTTACATTTACTTTTTTGTTGGCAGCCAGCCACTCTGGCGAACAAGAAACTTGACCAAGGATTAAAAATACTGAAGCTGTATAGATGGACCCAGTAGTGTAATGGATATGCACTAGAGCATAACCGTTTTGTTTGGCGATACGCCGACGCCTCAAAAGAATAAGGAATAATTGTTGTTAAGGCTCTTTGCTTTAGAATAGTTTAGAAAGTGACTATTAGTGGAATCCATGTTCATGTGGTCTGGCGGTAAAGAAGAAAGAATCTTGTTGGGTTCATTTTAGATTTTTTATTTGGTAGCTGAAGTTAGAAAGAAGTTCCTCTTTATAAATTAGCTTTTGATTATAAATATTTGGTCACACGGGCCGCTGCATCGTGGGACGCGACAGAAAACTTAAATTTTCATCACATTCTTCTTTCTTTGTAGTCATCTTTTGCTTAGGATAAAGATGAGATGGTAGTTTATTGATGGCTATACGATAACAACTGGTACCGAAGGCTCCTAACTACCGAGTGATAGTTAAGTCTTATCTGTAAGTTAAACTTTTGAAAGAAGTCAATAAACAAATTTATTATTATTATTATTATTATAGATATCTGCACATAATTTTACGGATATAATTCTAGGATATTATGTGTTATGGCTGCGCTTGCCATTAGTAAGACGACCACCTCGTCTCTAAGTTACCGTTACCTACTTAGCCTAGTCATATAAAATGTTCTTAATGCAATCACGTGAAGACTCTTCACTTGAATTAATTATTTTTTCTCATAACAACAGACGTATCATGGTAGCTTCTATTTTGCGCTCCACTGATTCTTGACAAGCTAAGATACAAACTAAATTACTACATTACAAACAATCTCTATTCCATTTCATACTCTAAGATGAAAGGTGTAAAGAAGAGATTAAAATGAAGACGAGCAGTTAAGAGGAAAATGATTCATGGTTAAAATAATTACAAAGGTCAATGCGCTCAGTTAACCACGCGTTTGTGTGTGTGAATTAGTTTGCTACTGAATTAAAAAGGTTATTTAAATTTGTTGTAAAATTACGGCAGATTTATAATACGACAGATAAGCAGACTTCGCTAATAGATCTTTGCTGGCATCGCCTTCCGTCCCGTGATTGTGGACCCCTCAATATTCTTCTTTGTACCGGTAGGTAAGATTCTTACTCGGAAAGTAGGCATTCGCCTGAAAAACAGGCCATTGCAGACTCTATGATTATGGTATATATTCGTATGACTATACTCAATTATTTTATATTCTCTACGCTTCAGAGCTCACTGCATAGTGTTTTTGTGGTCTCCTATTGAGGTCGCCTTGGTCTACCTTATACCTAGCATGATTTTATGGACAACATTTTTAAATCAATTTCTGGATGTTTAACTATCTTATAGCCATTAAATGGGGATATTGCTAGTGAAAGTACTTACTGTGTAGCAGCACCGACATACGTATACACGACATAGGCTGAAGATAATGACTCAGATATCTAATTCACATCAAGATTTTCCATTTCAACCAACTGCTTCCACTTTCAAACAGTCTCCAGTCGAGAGCTAGCTGCCATTCAACGGAATGAAAGCAAGATATTGTAGATAAATTAAATTACTATGCGACCTCTGCTACGGCCCGCGGGTGGCGTGCCATGGAATTAGTATGTTGATATTGTGTGGTCACTCCTCTAGCTCTACCAAGGAGGTTAAACAACTGAATGAGGTTCTAATACTTTTAATAATAGCATATTGAACGGAACGTAGGCCCGAAAGTAGCGCGCGAAATTAATATTGTATCCCCTATCCAAGATTGAAATCGATCTTGGATTGCTGCCTATCGTTCGATCGATCTCCATACTGCGTGCCTTTATAAACCAATCCACGGATCGGTTATTGGCACGTTTGACCCTAAAAATGGATTGTGATATCAATCCCAGGTAGCAAAATTTGGATTAGGATTGATTATTAATTTCGGCCGTAGGTGAAGTGGGACTTGCAGAAATGGGTGGCAAAGACCGAAAATTAAATTGCGGTCTGTAGGAGAGGCCTATGCTAACATTGAACGAATATAGGCTGGCAATGATGGGCGTAGCCTTTATAATGGCTATAGAGAGAGAACCGGCAACTTGGGATCTTAGGGAATCCAACTAATGTTCGAATCACCGCCGTCATCACCGTCTCGCTGCCTGCACCAATCTGTGTTATCTAAGACGGAGTTTGAACTATCATCGCCTCAATCGCCATTTGACTGAAAAAACACCGATCCATATGAAACCGCGAGTTAAGTACATGAAAGCTTGCCAACCCGTCCCTGTTCCCTCTGTTTGTTTTGTCCATCTACAAGTTGTCTGTGGATATTGCTTTCAGCAAAATGACTGCACATTGACTTTTTTGTGTAATTTCGGTGTCAATAGATCTAGGTTAGTACCTATATGTAATATTTTGTAAGTACCGTTTGTACACTCTTTCCATAGAACAATTAGGATTCTAATTCGCAATGAAAATGTTAAATAACACGGTTTTAACCTCTCAATGCCACATCCAGCGGTCCCATGAACCTGTCATTCAGTAGGTGTCGATAGATCATACACGATTCATACATGACAGATGATGTATGGACGTGCATGACCCCGGATTGAACCATTATCATTTTTACTTACCGTTTGTTTATTGACTACGGTAGGTGGGTTGCAAAATGGATGAGAGTATGTATTTTAAGAAGAGATGATTCGTTTGGTCGATTAAATAGTTCGAATTATTAACGGGCAACCTGAGTTTAATCCTTTTCCTATTTAGGTAAATTTATTTTTAGACGTTGTACAGATTAGGTATTTCGAGTTTTAGGCATTTTGCTTGTTAGGTAATTTGCTTTTTGGACATTTATTTTAGGCGTTTTGCTGTTTCGTCATTTTGCGTTTTAGACATTCCGATCATAAAGGTGTACGCTAGGTACCTATCTAGGTTCATCTATACTAATTTACACTGAGGTAAAAAGAGGTTGAGCTTATTTGTATGAGGTAGGTACCTCTGATTATCTCGCTGCTGGTGTCAGAGTATGGCAATGACCTCCCAAAGAGTCTCTGATATATCTCAACGGTTGTTATCAATCGATAAACTACATCACGAAGAATGTAATCGGTCACCCATCAAGTTTAAAAAAATATTTTCCAAATTACAATCATTAACAATAAATATATACAAAAACTTGTTCAAGCATTGTTTTGCATTTAATACCATTTTTCTAAATAAAAAGCTTACACTCAAAATATTTCAACAGTTGTTCAACTAAGTACTTCAAAAGCTTCAGCATCTTCTGGCAAAGTTAACGAACAACAAACAAAAAATATATAGTTTTCCCAAAAACGGATTAACATAATGACATTTCTTTGTAAGACTTACAATAAAGTTATTGGCTTTACCCTATTGTTAACCTTAAGATCTCTAGCCTAGAGATGAAAATAGCGTATTGCAAGAAACTTTTTCTTCTTCTTTTGCTGTATATTCGGCCTGTAAAATAAAGTTCAAATTATAAAACTTCTTCAAACTTTTTGAAGGTCGCCTTTTTTGCTTATCTCTTGGATAGCAAAATTTAACTAGTGCTCAATAACTTTTGACAAAGGCGAGTTAATTTGGCATGTCTCTGATGCTACTGGGCGGTCGACTGCAAAAAACGCCTGTTATGACGATTACTTGAAAAGAAGGACCCATTTCGTCTGAGATTTTCTATGACAACCCAAATATTTAAAAATAATAAGTACGATGTGTCCATAGTTTAGTAACGTGTTCTTTTCTTTTCAGTTTAACTTTACGTAAACCTAGCTATATTTATATACCTACGGCATAAAGTTTTTGCCACGGCAGAGTAATTTAACCAGTAAGGTATAAATAAGCCCTCAATATCATAGCTGATGCTCCTCGAAGCGAGTGGCTGAGCAAATGGGTTGGCGACTGGCGACGTTCAGGCGGCTGCGCGCGCGCACTCGAGGTGACAATGTCTTTATCCACTGAGGATCTTAAACTTTTCGAATTAACTCATGTTCTCCTTACTAAACTGATTATAATCCAAAAGTAGATAGATAAACTCTTTATTGAAACATCCATAACCTTTATAATCAGAATAGAAGATAAGTTTGTTTGAAATTATTTTTGACGGCTCGTTTGGCGTAGTGGCTGAGCAATCGGACTGCTGCGCTAGGGGTTGCGGGTTCGATTCCCGCCTGAGACAAATATTTGTGCGATCCACAAATATTAGTTTCTGGTCTGGGTGTGATGTGTATGTGAAATTATATGTCTGTAAGCGGTACCCACGATACAGGAGCAATCCTAGTGTGGGACTACGTTATTTAAAGAGGAGAGGAGAGGAGGAGAACTACGCGGTTTACGCAAAAGTTTACGCAAATAGGTCAAGCCGTTTGAACGTTTCACAGTTTTTATCGTACAGATGAAAAACGGTGATGATGATGATTTGTTTGTAGCCATTGTGTTAAGTTAATAACTGAAACATAAATTTCAACGCAAATCGGTTCAGCCGTTTCAGCGTGAAAAACTGTTTACCTATCAAACATACACACTTACAAACTTTCGGCTTTACAATGTTAGTAGAACAGCTAATGATCTCGATCTTATCGAATATTACCCAAAATCGAATAGTCAAAATAACTCGACACGTTGCGGTCGAGTGAATCGTTCGATGATCAATATTCGATTACAGATCGTCCATCGGCCCAACACCTCGACGGACTGGTCCGATCCATCATGCGCAACACTATGGGAGATGCTCAAACTTTTGGACATTCTAACTGACATGGTTGCTTGGTTCTTTGTCGTATGAGGTTGTGATAGCCTCTTGTGTGACCCCTGTATTGTTAGTCGTTACCTCCAAATTTCTTTCGCTCCACTCAACGTCACTTGCCTGTTTTGGTATCGTTGGCAAAATTTCCTCCACTAGGATATTCCTCGACAATAATCCTAGAACGAAGGAAACAAACCATTATCGGCTCAAGGTACCGACGTACCTTGAGGATACCTCGAAGCCGCTTCTCTACGATCATTTGTGTTAAAATGGAGTACCGAGGTACCTCGAAAGTTCAACTAACGATACCATTTATGAGGAACTTTTGGGGGGAGTTTCGAGGCTCCTCAACAAAGGTCGAGTGAAAGAAATTTGGAGGTAACGAATAACGATACGGGGGTCAGAGTTTATCCGGCTGTCGAAGGGCTTCTGACGTGACTTTACGATGGCCATCAATTGATAACCGGGACCGACGGCATAACCAGCCCTCCGAACAGAAACACTCTAATCTCCACATAACTTACGAAAAGTCATTAGTGTGGGGCCGAGGATCGAACCCAGTATTGTTAGATTCTAAAGCGCCCAAGTAACCGCTCGGCCATCATCTCTCCCATGGTAAATACAATACTGGCATATAGTATAATAATTATTATATAGGGTTGGTTAATGGAGTTTGTTTGGGATGACTATGGTTTATATTCTAATGCCTACCCTTGCTTGGTTTTAATCATGGTGCTTGACTTGTTCTTGTTTGTCAAATTTTAATGACGTAAGTTCCGGCTTCTATTTTATGATTAAGGTAAGGACCAAGGGATTGAAGCTACATGGGACACATGTATTTTGTATTTTATTATAATAATAATAATTCAGCCTGTAACTGTCCCACTGCTGGGCAAAGGCCTCCCCCCCCCTCACTATCGTGAGGAGGGTTAGGCCATAATCCACCACGGGGGCCTAGTCCGGATTGGTGGATAACATGCCTCCGAATTAATTCTCGGGCATGTTGGTTTCCTCACGATGTTTTCCTTCACCGAAAAGCGAGTGATAATTACGTACATATGTTTTTTAACAAGAAACACATTGGTACGTGCCCGCACTGGGATTTGAACTCGCCACCTCCGTTTTCGAAAGCGGACGTTCGCCCACTAGGCTACCACCGCATTTTCCGTATTTTATTAGTGATATAATTTAATTCACAGTGAAAGATTGAGCGCCTCTGTGGACGCGGGCGGTCGCGCGACACACTCGTCGCGGCTAATTATCGCGACACGACGATTATTCCGAATAATTAGGTGTCGCACACTGACGCGACGCCGACGCACAAAACTTGTATACGTACTAGTAGATAGCATTGAACAAACTGACTTAAACTGGTTATGCCACATTTGATTTGTGGTTTGCTGTAAGGGTTCGTATCGAGCAATCAGTCTAGTCTTTTTTAGAGCCACTGTGGAAATCGCTTACATAGCGAACTTTGTCGCTTACGGCTTCTTTCGGAACATTTGCTCGTTTTTAGAGTTCCATACCCAAAGGGTAAAACGGGGTCCTATTACTAAGAATTCGATGTCCGTCCGTCTGTTTGTCCTTCTGTCTGTCTGTCCGTCTTTCACCATGCTGTATCTCATGAACCGTGTTGGTTAGACAGTCGAAAATTTCACAGATGATGTATTTCCATTGCCACTGTAACAATAAACACTAAAAACAATAAAATGTTTTGGCCTTTTTTATAGATAATGGTACGGAACACTTCGTGTGCGATTCTGCCTACTCAGCCGGTTATTACCTAGTGGTTTTTGTGTCTTCTTGAATTCGCTTCTAAGTCCGACGTCTAACGCGTTACGCGTACCTTACGAATCATATCAGAAAGAAAATCAAATCAGACTAGTGCCTCGGATAAGGCTTAGAGTACTTTCATTTGTTAGTAATTATAATAACTCTTTATTCAGGCTACTTAAAGAATAGCATTAGTAAACCCCAATTATTCTGCGACCCATAACATTACATACTAATATACATACCTATCAACAAACACTTAATAGAGAGCGTCAGGTATGCTGCTCTCATACTATGAGTGAGAGCAGAGTTAATCTCCTTGATATGTCCGTTTACATTCCAAAACGTTCCGCAGAAAAGAATGACTGGAATATCGTGGGCGATGCTATAGAAACATAATTAAATTAATTAATAACTAGGTGACACACATTGAGTCTTTAACATCAAAGAAATTCATAAAAGCAAAGGTTACAAGACTTTCGGCGTCCAATTTCTTATCATCACCATCTTCGATTTTTTGTCGTTAACCAATACCAACATATTTTTACTACCATCTCCGAATTCTCTTCTCAAATTGAACTTTACAGTATTGGAATAAGATTCAAAATCAAGGTGTTTTTACTGTGGATAGATTTAAAAGAACTCGACTTAATTGCGTTGGTTTAAGATTCAGTTTGTACAGTATATATATGCGGGTAGTTTGAAAAGATGTGTCATGACTGTCATGATCGGTCGACATTTTGACAATTTGGCTCTGGCAGTGTCAGAGAGGACCACCGGGCGGTGTCTCTCACTAAACTGATCGAAATGGCGATAAAGATAGCTTAGATTACAATTAGTGAGAAAATATTTTGGATATTGGGACTGTTGTTAGAACGATATTGAAGAAAGTAGATAGTTATTGGATTTTACAATTTACATACCTACGCCATTGCAAAATTTACATAATGATCAGAAATTATTACTACGTGCTTATTATATTATGGTCACGGACCTAAAAAAAGACTATTTATTTTTGCGTTTTGGCTTCGCACGGTTGTTGTATTTAGCCAGAATAAGGACTGAATTGTAATACCTTTTATAAAATGTCGACGGTAGTTTTTTTTACAGAACGCTAGGCAAAGGTAAAATAAAATTAAGTTTTATTCTTAGTCCACCAAATAACTATCTCAATTCCATACAAACAACACCTACACATTAACCCGGTCTAACAAAGGCTTAAAGCGATGCCGACGTCCGTGGAGCGAAATAAAAAATAAAATAATCCGCCCCAAGTATCAAATAATAAACTTGGTAGCAAGTGAATTTTAGGATCGGGTTGCGTTACGTTTTCGGCGGTAAAAAAGAAGGCGTCTTATTTTTTTTTGTAAGGTTCGTGTTCGAAATTCAAACTTGACGGGCAACGTCAGCAGGCGTCCAGTACGAAACAGGTCGGATGGTTTTACTTTCGTTAAAATATTTTTATGTTTCGATTTCTTTTTGGTACCAGTGTAACTCTACTTATAGCTCTAACTACTTAGTTAGGTACATGGTAACGTCAATAAATTATTAATGTTTGGTTTCCTGTGTACCTACTCCACACTATGCATTTTTGAAATCACTGTAATCCATAAAATAAATTTGTTTTAACTTGTCAGCCAAAGGCATGTTGGCCATTTTCAAA
This sequence comes from Hylaea fasciaria, assembly GCA_905147375.1. Lineage (NCBI taxonomy): Eukaryota > Metazoa > Arthropoda > Insecta > Lepidoptera > Geometridae > Hylaea > Hylaea fasciaria. The sequence goes on along the minus strand of LR990211.1, from coordinate 5,649,661 downwards.
TAATTCTTCTATTCAAAGCCGGTAACGTAATCCAACTCCTCGGATTAACCAAATCTAAAAATGCTTCCACTTAATTATGCATTCATCGCGTCCGAACGAAACGAAATACCCCACAACAGGTTATCAAGATAACACACGATTAAAAATTATCCAACTATCGAACACAACTCAAATCCAACCTTATTACTTAGGAATAAAAAAGTTAAAAGTCGCTGGTTAGATTGAGATGAGATAAAGAAATAAAAATAAAAGGCGGGCTGTTTGAATATGGAACGTCACGTCAAGTGAAACGTCAAATTGTGACAGTTTCCGCGCGGGCGAGCTGCGCGCCGCAGCGCTTGGGATCGTTGCTCCCGCGCCTTCGTGGAAGATCGGCGTTTGGTAAATTAATGCTTGTTTTACAGTTAATTTGACGTAATTAAATACTGCCCATGTTATTTTTCAGTATGTAGTCATGGTTTTGCGATTCTTTGTTTTAGAAACTTGAAAAGTTTCGATCAAGTCACAGTTGCAATTCAAGATCCCTTACTAAAACATTCCAATATAATTGACAATGAGGACCTTTATATTTGGACATCTTCATAACTACTACCTTCCACACGCACAACATAGTAGGTACAAATCTAATCGACATAATTACGAAACTTCATAAAATATGCCATAACAATCGAGCTATTATCGATTAGGAGCGCTCGAACGCTCGATTTGACAACAAGGACATCAAGCCATCAAGAAATATGTCAAACCTGTCAAGCCATCAGTTGTAGTTGGTTGACGAGAGCCAAATGGCGGAAATTGCGAATTATGTTATCATAATAATTTATTTGCGGTCGATGAGACTTTGACAAGCTGTGAGAAAATTTACCATAAATCGAGGCCTATTGGTTTTTTAAAGTACCTAGGCAAATACCTAGTAATTACATGGTTATTAACTATCAATAATTATTGCTAATTATTAGGAAGAGATCCAATAATGCCTAGATTAGGAGGTTATGGCTTCAAAAGTCCACACTGTAGCTAGATTAGATAGATAAAATTATCTTTAACGACATTGAGTTGTATACAAATACATGAAACAACCACGTTACAATAGATGCAAGGTAAGATAGATACTTACATAATATATCTTTTTATTTATAGGAGTTATAAATGATAATTATTTCCCAATGTAACAAAGAACGTCATACGCCATTGAAGAAGGAGTTTATTCGTAAGGGAAACAGACTGCCTTCCCACACCCGCGCCTTCTGTTTAAATTGAAAATATGGAATAACTTTGTAAACATCTAAGACGCTTGAAAGAAAGATCAAACGAGTTTGATACTTTCGATGTTCTTGTTTTCAAATGAAAGCCCGTTGATGTCTTTTGTATGAGAATTATATCCAAAGGTGTTTATTATTTTATTTTTGTGTATAGACCGATGGCGCTAGTAGTGAAATGGGTTGGGGTTGAGCAATGAATAATGTAATATTATATATGCATGTAGAGATCGTTGATGTACTTTATTAGAATCAGTTTTAATTATTTTTTTGTTCAGAACAATATCAGCCTCGGCCTGCATTCACAGTCTGTTGTGAGTACGATTTCGTACAAAAGTACAAGAACTGACGCGATTTGTGTATTATTCTGCCTTTCAATATCGTTCAACAAGTATCAAAACCGTTTTACCTCGTACCACAACCAGGAGCCCAATGCACCGAAGCGTGCTAACCAAATTATGGCGGTTGGTGAAGTGAACTATGAAAATAGGATTTCTTCAGTACCCCGACGGTACCAGGTGATGAGGATTATGAAGATTACCAAGCAACTGATACGAAGACGTAGTAATTATTCGTTCTTTTATTTAATTTCATTTTTTAATATACCTAAGTTTATTTTTAAGTCTTAGTGGATAATATTATGTAACTAGAACGACATTTTAGAACACGATTTAGGTGTTAGGTATATTGTCTTTATTTCATCTGTCTTTCTTTCCTACACAAGAGTTTCTTTTTAATTTAATTTGCTCAACCGAAATGCTGGGAGTTAATTGTTTCATCGTATTAGGGCAATATTGTGGGTATACGCTTTCAACTGGTAGGTGAGTGAAAAAGAACACTTATGTAACCTATTAATGAGCCGGTATAATTGTTGTCAACTGGTGTTAGGTGTATTTGGTTAGTTAGTTGTAAGTATGTCGTAGTCAGTGTCTTTTCGCAGGACACGAAACATGCAGATACTATTTTTTTATTTTTTTTATTTACTGTGGTTTAGACGTTTACGATCTGATATAAATAAACTAGAATAATAAAACATAAATGCTTTTCTCAGAGCAAGTATTCCCATAGTCGTATTTAATCCACCACGTTCACGCAATGTGGTTTTATTTATCTATATATATAAAAGCAAGAACTGACTGACTGACTGACTGACTGATCGATCAACGCACAGCCGAAACCACTGGGTCTAGAACCATGAAATTGCGCACAAATATTCCTTATGTGACGTAGGCGAGCAATAAGAAAGGATTTTTGAAAATTCCACCCCTAAAGGGGTGAAAAGGGGTTACAAAGTTTGTATGGAGCAACGTGTTTTCTTGGTCCGATCAACTTCAAACTTGGCATTTATATTCTTTAAAACATTTCATTAAACACGTGTTTCATCGTTTTCTAATATTCAACCCCTAAAGTGAGAAAAAGGGGTTACAAGATATTTTCATCAGATTTAGTTCATATTAAAAATTTGGCTCAATTATGCCATAAGTGACATAGGAATGCACTAAAAGGTGATTTTTTAAATTCAACCCCTAAAGGGGTGAAAAGGGGTTGTATCGTTTATGTGTAACAACGTGTTTTCTTTGTCTGATCAGCTTCAAACTTGGCATTTACATTATATAAAAGATTTATTTAAATACATTCATAGTTTTTTAACATTAAGCCCCTTAAATGATAAAGAGGGGTTGCAAAATATTTTTCATCAGAAAATTTAGTTCAAAACTGAACAATGCAATGCAAAATATTTAGTTCAAAACTTAAATTTTGTACACATATTCCTTGAGACGTAGGTGTGCACTAAGACTTTTTTTTAAATTTAACCCCTAAGTGGGTGAAAAGGGGTTGCAAAGTTTGGATGGAACAACGTGTTTTATTGGTTTGATCAATTTCAAACTTAGTAGGTATCTATGTTCTTTAAAAGGTAGGAAGTGGTAGATTTTGGTAGAAAATGATAAATTAAAGGTAGAAAATGGTAGAATTTTGGTAGGAAATGGTAGATTTTTGGTAATAATGGTAGATTTTGGAAGGAATGGTAGCTTTTGGTAGATATTAGTGAATTTGAAATTAAAATGGTAGATTATGGTAAAATGGTAGATTACGGTTAAAATGGTAGATTTAATTTAGGAAATGGTAGTTTTTTGTAGGAAATGGTAGATTCTGGTAGGAAATGGTAGCTTTTGGTAGAAAATAGCACATTTAGAAAGAAAATAATAGATTTAGAAACAAAATTTTAGATTGTGGTAGAAAATTTTAGACTTTAGTAGAAAATGTTAGCTTTTGGTAGAACATGGTATTTTGGTAGAAAATGGTAGATTTTGGGTAGGAAATGGTAGATTTTTGTATGAAATGTTAGATTTTGGTATAAAATGCCAGGTTTTTGTATAAAATGGTAATTTTGATAGAAGATGGTTGATGTCGTACGAGAATGTTGGATATCGCATATCGGATGTCGATGTCGAACTCGAGGTCATGGTCTATTTTTAGTTATTTGGAATTATGGTAAAGTATACTATAGTCCGCGCGGACGAAGTCGCGGGCAACAGCTAGTCATCTATAAATACAGTGGTAAAAAAGTAAGTATATAAACCTCATCCTTCTCTTCATCCACAGTCCAAAAGAACCGACAGTCTTAATAGACCCGAAATCTTTAATAATTTCAATAAAAAACGATGTTTACAAACCAAACACTTGTTCGTTACAAACAATAGCAAAAGCTTACACGACCCGGCTACAACCGTTGCGCAAGCGCGTAAGCCTACAAAGAAGCCGAAATCGCTAGCACAGAGTATACATTAAGTACCTATATAATAAGTATGTCTGATGTGCCGAAAGCCGACAAAAGGAACGTTGCAAACCTCGCATGCTTTGTTACTGATAGTTTTGCGGCATTTTTGATTAAATTTTGGAAGAGTTTTATCTTACAATGAAGTAGAATATGTTTTATCTAGCTGTAGATTCAGTTGTAAGCTCTGAGAACTTAATAAAATACAGCGTGGGACTGCAATACTGACTGCATATTAACCTTCAAATTACTATGACAATGTCATCCGATGATGATGACGAGAAAGAGTGGTGAAATAATATTTGATCAGTTTTATTCAGCACGTTCCGGATTTAACACATCACTCGTAGAACTGACAACCGATGAGGAAGAAAGGTTCTAGAGTGGCGACCACGGACTGGAAGACGCAGTGTAGGTAAGTCTCCCACTAGATGGGCCGACGACATCAAAAGAGTCGCACGCAACCGGTGGATGCAAGGTGGCAAATTGTCGTTCGGTGTGGTGGTCTAAGGGGGAGGCCTATGTTCAGCAGTGGACGTCTTCAGGCCGATGATGATGATTCAGCGCGTTGAAGTATACCGTAGCTACCTACAAATCTGATATAAGGGAAAACGTGGAGTGCCGTCGAAGAGTAGGTTTTTGTAGATATCGAAGAGTGACTCTTTGCAAGAGCCGACTGTAAGGAGTATGTACCTACCTTCTGTGTTTATAATATTCAACTTCCAAGTTCTGGTTAGAGAGGCAACATTTTTAACACAACTACTAGGCATAATGAGACATGGGCTTTAAAAAACCAAGGTTTTACCATGCAGAATACGTATTTAAAGCAGGCACCATCTTTCAGCAAGTAGCGAAAGTTCTATTTCTTTTCTGAAACCCTTTAGAACAATGGTTCATAAAGAAAAAAAAAATTATTAACCCGTGACAGACTCACATCCTTGTTAATCAATGTGGCTTATCCTTGACCCTTTGAGTAAGTAACCGTATATACTTACTACAAAATTCTAATTATATTTGTTGATTAAATATGTCTTAAGAAGATAGTATTGTATGCACGCTTTGTTTTTAGCGCCATCTTGCGGGAGGTAGCAATACGTTAGCCTCAACCTCAACCCTCTGAAGTCGGCCTCCGAATCATGATATAAATTTGCAATAGCAACCCTCTTTACAAAACTAGTTCTGGCAAGTACTAACGTAGATGTCGGTACGAGTCCAGAAAATTGAAGAAGTACGTATGAAATTTCCTACTATTCTTGGAAATTCATTTTTAAATAAGTGTGCAACACTTATTATGAAAAGATAAAGCTCTATGTAAAGATAAAGGTTATAAAGAAAATTATTTTCTTCAGGGTAAAGATATTTTTTTTGGATGAAAGATAAATGTTTCCTTGTTATTAATTAGATTATAATATTAGATTTTCTTCTACGCTATTCAATAGTATACCTACTTAATTGTCTTTGTTAATGTGCATTTTTCAACAACAATAACAATGCTACTAACCTAATAGTTAAGTTATTACTGTCTTGCACTCAGTGTGTTGCTAATGCTATAATTTTCAACTAAGTCCCATTACTGCAGATTATTTTTTTACTTGACAAGCTACAGGCTGATGCCATAAAAAATCGTATCAATAGTTTTCTAGTAAATCTATTTGAAATCTATTATTTGGTTCAAAGAACTAACAATGACGCTTTGAAACAATCACGCTGAGCTCTCTAGCACTGCGTCATTACAGCACAATTATAACAGGCGATACAAATAAAAATAAAACGATACGCACAATAAATAGCCCCTTCTTGGCTTGGGGTTGGACCCCTTACAGAAATAGGGATGAGACACGCACGCTCGACCGGCGAGTGTCGATGAAGCGAGCGAGCGGGGAATCTTGGCCTTTATGGCCACGAGCTATTTTTATGATAACCTAGTTGTGCCTTATGAGTATCTCGTAGGTTCTATCTATATCGATATACGCCCTTTTTTGAGGAGGTAAAAAGCTGCCGCACTATCCCCGGAAAGTGGGTGTGTGAGGCTAACCTCCCAGTGAGCAGTTCCCCGCTGAAGTAGGGCAAGATTCGGTCGCGCTATTATCTATCTTGTCATATCTACGAGTAAATCCAGGATTTTTTTTGAGATGTGCAAATGCTTTCGATTTTCCCTTCCGCCTGGGAGTGGAAGGGTGCGTCTAAATCCAGCCTACATCATCCCTCCGGGTATAGGTCTTATCATCTGCATGCTTCTTTCCAGTTCTACGCTAAACGAACCCACTGGCTTCCCTGCTACCCTGATAACGTCTTCTGAGCATCAAGCAGGTGACTTGCTTACAGATTTCTACCCTCGTACCTTCCCTAAGGTATGGGACACACAGTTAACAACTCAAAAACAAATAGATTACCTACCATAATTGAGGTTCATGTCCTGGTCTAAAATTTTAGGGCTTCATATTCACGAACATTTGCTAAAAATATATGTTCAGATACTTATAGGTAATTCAACGGCTGACGGTTGACTCTGCTTGATGGATCCATAAGTGAGAGCGAAGAGAAGGTAACTAAAATAACAATAGAAAACACTAAGTACATGCCTACATTCCAATTTGGTCTAAATGCTCATTTAAGAAACTTCGTGGATGTAAACGAATGTCAGGATACTAGCATAACTTTAAAAAAATACAATAAGGTTCAATTTCACTCGTACGTTCCCTAAAAAACTATCGACACTGTCCCCTCATTACGTCCGCGGGTCGATCCTATCCCGATACAATTACACTCTGTGTGTAGACTCGTTACTGCACAATCTTCCCAACACCGCCTAACAACACCCCACAACATGTACCTTAAATATATATAGGTAAGGTTGCTTTCAGGGTAGCAATACACCCCCGAACTTTCACCTCTTTCAATACGAGTTTAAACCTAAATACCTTGCGTAGGAAAGCTTTCACTTTTCAGGAATTATTTTAGATGCTCACGTTTAGTAGTTATGTACTTTGATTGGGTAAATTTAAGGTTGGATTTTGCATGGTAAGGGTTGTTTTTCCGAAGGCGGTAGGCTTAAAACTCTGGAAAGCAATTCTCGAGGGCCCGGAGGTTTAAAGCGTCCAAACAATAGATGGTTGGATCCGATATTCAGCCGATTATGGGCCTTCACGGTAATGCTCTTAGCTAGGTGTGATTTTTGTTCCGAGTCCATAGAAATTTCTAAATGTTGTTAGGGGAAAATAGATTTTAGGGTTGTTTAGTTGGGAAAAGTTGGGCGAGTTTTCAATTTACAGCTAACGAACTTAAGACAACTTTGAGCTCCTGAAATGTTTCAAATTATTTCATATTTCAAAGTATTACCGGGTCATACCTTTATAGATATTATATAATATTTGGGAGAGACAAAAGTAAAACTCAACAGTTATAAGTGAGTGGGAATACTGCAGTGAGGCAACCTAGTCTACAGAGTGCCTATCCTACATTATACCTACTGATATCATAAATGCGAAGGTGCACGTGTGTTTGTTACTCAGCGCTGAGCGGACTCAACAGAGTTTGATGAAATTTAATCGCCATTTAAGATGCTCAAATAACAATGAGACCCATTTGTTTATCGCAAAGCTTATTCCATTAAACGGTCACCCATCCAACTGTAAGCCACAAGAGACCATGCTACATTGCCCATCGTTTATAATGCCTTGATCTATGCCAACGACTAGTAGAAACTTTTTTACTATAGCTAGCAAACAAAGTTGATGGAATAAGGATCATAATATCACGATTCACAATATCGATTATAAAAAATTAAAAAAACTTTTAGTCGGTGTTACACAGAATACGAGTATGAGAAACATGTGAGCAAATTAAAAATAAAACCACACGGTGTAGAGCAATAGGACAAGTAGACTCGTATCGCGTATCAATATTTTACATGCGCATGCGCACGTTGGGATGCGACGCGCCCCGGTAGCTCGGATGATCAGTAAAGATACGTCGTGTGAACTCACCTTTATGCGCAAATTGTGTTACCTACATTTTTATGATATTGTTTTCTAAATAAATATTAATCTAATAATTATCCTTCTTTTAGTATAAATATGAAAGTTTGTATGTTTGTTCTCTCGTCACGCAGCAACGGTGGAACAGATTTCGGATATAGCCAATTGGTACAGGATAAGTACATTTATCTCGCAAAAGTTTACCTTCGATTCCTGTAAGATACTAGTCAAGGCGGGTGACCCGCAACTAGGTAAGTATAAGTACCAACCTACTTACTTGTACAAGTTTTTGGAACGTAAGTATATGTAAGTATTACCAGAAACTTAAAAAAAATAATTACATATGGCTTCAAAATGGTGTAAGTCAAAAACTGCTTATTAATCTTTAAAATCTTTCCTGCTTACTTATATAGGTAGTACTTATAGAAATTTGAGTAAATAAGTACCTACCGAACACTCAATTATTATGTATGTACATACCTACTTAAACACTATTTCTAACTAAATGATTCGACTCGACACATATTCTAAGATAGGCAGGTAAAACATACTACAATCTATAACAGCACCTAAGTAAAAAGTCTTAAATAAAAGACGTCTGCCCATTTAATTTGTTTGTAATATTTGTAAACATTAATCAACACAAGTTACACAAAAGCATTTTCAGTTTCCATTCTTTTCAGTAAAATTTTAATCACTATCCGGCCACAGACAATGAAATCTCACAACAAAAACTTTAATCATCCTCACCAGCCGCACAAAAGCGGGAAAAAATATCACAAATAGGCATTGCATTGAACTTAACATAAAATCTTTTTTCATATGCGGAAGAAAACCGACGGCGGCGAATGTTCGATTTTGGAACCCGGGCCGGCGGGAAAATGCCGACGGTAGGTTGCCGACGGCATCGGAACTCTACTCTCCCCTCCACCAATCACACAACAGTATCCGCCCCATGCGAGAACGAGACGAAGCGTTACGGAAAAGCGGAATGCAAGACAGAGACGGAGCGCACGCATGTGTTTACACGTCTACGAGGGAAATATGATGCATCGTGCTGTTTTAGTATCGGTTTCTGTACGATTTATTTACGTATTTACGTTTTTTTGCGAAATATAAAGACTGAGGAGTGAATGAACCTGATCTTTTACCCCCTTTCTTACAACCTAATTAGTTAACTAATATTATTATTGAACAAAACATAGTTAACCAACAAAAAAAAAGATACCTTCGGTTACTTTGTTACGAAATATTATGTCAGGATACCAGTTTCAAGAGCTAAAATAGTTTATATGATGTTGTAAATACTCACGAGACTCGCGGTACGTAAGTAGTATTGAAGTGTTAATTCACGTCATTCACGCCTGTGTGCGTAGAAAGACGAGAGCTTTGTGTGCGTGAGTTTTCCCACTGAAGGGGAAAGCCCGCCATACGCACTGATAACGGCACATTTCGAAAATGGAATGCCCTTTTCAACTTTTTCAATATGCTGATGGCGCAATTTGTTTAAAAATAGAACGTTTGCTTTTTATTTTGAAATACCTGGTTTGGTACCTAAAGATTACCTCCAAATTCCAGAAAGGCTTTATAATGTCCAAAACATTATAATTTTCAAGAAATTCTTATAATTTAGTTTTCCATTTGAGTTTACGTATTAATACTATTTTATTGGAACGATTATTTGCATGCTGTCACAAATCTAATATGCACCTAATGTAATAGATTATTTAGGTAGTTGATCAGTCATGATCTTGAAATTAAGTTTGTTTGATTGTCGCCTTTTTCAAATGTTTTCACCTGATTTTTGCCATCCAGCCAGTGTCGATACTTATTAGATTTCGAGGACTTAAGACATAATAATATATTCATTAATGTTCTAGGAGTTTTGGCGGGAATCCGATAGTGAGACGTTGAACATTTTGTATTTTTTCATTGAGTGTTAGTTAACGTTTGTTTGTTACCTACACAACTGGACAAATTATTATACTTACACACAAAAAACGTGTCATTTTGCATTTTTTCTAAAACTCCCAGGAAGTTTTAGTAAAGCGTCCTACACTTTACTAAATCGTGACTTGGACTATGTAACTAATCGATTTGACTACTTGACTACCTATTTATGATTGTGAAAATAATAAATAGGTACTTCAATAATAAAAATTTGGACACTGGCTAAATGCACAAACCGTGCGAAGCCATAAGCAAAAAAAAGTAAGAAAGAATAGATATAGTTCTAGTTTCAAGTTTGACACTTCACATTTTCGATTTCCCGCCATAACCTTTTAGTAGTTTCCACAGAAAAAAACGAACATAATAATATTTTTAATTCATTTTTACCTCAAAGCAATTTGTACCTAATTTTCAATGAAAAGCCAAGTAACTATACATATTATTATACTTTCAGTAAGTACGTAAGTAGGTACCTACAATAATAATTGTTTAGGTACCAAACCCTCAGCATTTATATCTAGAGAAAAATAAACTTTTAACTCCATGTAACAAATCTTTATTCATAAAGGTCTTGAGGCGATCTCATAATGACCCTTCCATAATTACAAATGCAACATGATTGTAAATTCATATTTATTTATTTATGGATTCATCGCCGAATTGGAGGGTACATCTCATTATTTCCACGTTAATATAGTCTGTCTAGAATTAATATGACACAGTTATGTCTTCTGAATATATAAATAGTTTGTGATAATGTTATTTTTCTTTTGCCTGCGATACGCATAAGTATATGATAATTATATAAAAATCTAAATATCTTTAAATTTAGGAAAATATAATTGGTATCACATATATTTTTGTGTCACTATTTACCTACTATAGTAATTGCTAGAACTCTAATAAAATTATTTAATTCTTTGGACGGTCTATTCGCAAAGAGTTGTAACTCAAAACCGCATAAAAACGCGTCGGTTTGCGGAAGACGCTCGCGTCAAATTGGCTGCGTCCCGTCTAATCGGTAAACTATCGCTGAAAGGGATTCGCTCGTTTTTTAATTTAATGTGGTAGACCAAGTCGGGAACGAGAGCGGGAGTAGGATATTATTTTTTAAGTTGACTGATTGGTATATACATATTAAGTAATAATATCACGAATAATTTCCAATCTTTGAAAAAGGATTTTCAATATTTATATTTGATTAATTATAACTAATATTAGGTCTCTACCTATTATTTTACTACCTAGTTATTTAGTATTTGGACCAAGTACCTATTATACATTTTAAAAAGAGGAGAAGCATAATTACAAATAATCCATTTCTTAAGACATTGAATTGTGGTTGATAGAGTATCAACCACACTTTTTAAAATGTATAATATGTACTTGGTCCAAATACTAAATAACAATTTTCAATGCACACGGCATAATGTTAAATCTCTGACGAGTAATTTGTTATCCGAATTTAATCGAAATAAATTATATATACCTACTATTGTTTTTCTCCAAATCCTCACTTTGAACAGTTCATAGAGTGGCTTTGAAACCACTATGCATTTACTCATTAAATAAAAAACATAAAAATACAATCCAATAATTCCGATTCTCCATCACTTGCGCCGTGCCTTCTAATCTATCGGCACGCATTCAGCGTGCGTTACTTCTACTGACGCTCAACGCCGTCACCCATGCATGTACGCACCGCAGCTGACGACAGGAACCCTGATCTATGGAGGCTGCAAAAATATGCTGTAGTGCAGGCAATTATGTGAGTGGGTGGGTTTTGTTTAACGTAAATCTTGTAGGCGTATGTCTAGTACTTCCTACTTTTTAATCTTTAGAATTCTAATGCTGATCAAGCCTAAGTCTTAGTTGATAGAATTGGATGCCTGATGATGAAATTGACATAGAGTAGGTAATGTTATTGTTGTGTTGTAAAATACTTGAAGATTTACAAATCCGAGGAGACTCAGACTTAAGAGTAACTTGGGTAGAAGCGCTCAATACTAATTAATAGTATGAAAAGGTTCGTAGAGTTACAAAATGTAGTCTATAACGAGCAAGATGGCCTAACCAAGATTGTTTTATACCAGAATCAATCACAGACCACTGAATCTAAAAGCCCGTTAAAATAAATAAGCCTCTTGATATTTTCGCACAATGGCGTCACAGCGTTCCATACGCAATGTTACAAAACGCGCACCAAGAACAATCCCTTACAAATGCGAAACTACAGAGCGGATCTATCGGTGCGTAAATTAAGGATTCGACTCTATTCAGTCAAGGTATAAGACCGAATAAAAAAATGTTTAAAAAAATGTTTTAGCCCCGCGTATCTAGATGCCCCGCTGCGGTACCCCACATTGTTCTTAGACAAACACTTTCTTTAGCAAAAACTCTATTTATTTTTAAGTAAATCGGCCGCGAACGCTATTGTTGACGGCTTTTTGATGGTTGAATTAATTTCATTGAATATTCCACCAACCGTCGCTTTGTGTCGGGTGCAAACAAGAAAAATCGAACGTTTGACCTTTACGAAAGAACCTCGAATATGACGACTCAATCAGAGTGGAGTAACCGGGCGTGTCGAATACCGTGACATGGTATCGCAGAATCTCACAATAACTAACAGCGAGCGTGAAATTAGGCCGGGATAAATTAGGGCTAACTCATTCTTGGGATGAACGGCGTGACGATGCCGCGTGTCGTCCATTGTTGAGCCTCGGCGGCGGCGGCGTGCGAAACCGTTTTGTTGATTTTACCAGTTACAGACATTCTGCCACCCGCCCGCCGATGACGCTGTGACGTTTCATATTAAATTAATCGCGTGTGACACTATCTGTGTCCGATTATGTGTTTGTTTTTGTGTGTAATGGAGTTACCGTTGGATGAATGCTTCATTTCACGGTGTTGAACTAATCTGTGACTGACCAAGTGGGAAACATGTTATTTTGACTTGTTATTAGCGGTGTTGAGTTATATTGGTGGGAAGTAATTCTGTCATGGCTGATCTGAGAATTGATGTGTAAGCATCATCTCTGGAAAGCTGGATAGTGAGAGAATTATCAATAGTAACTTTACTGCCTTTCGCTAAAAAATATACCTACAGCACGCTATATACCTAATATTATATACGTGTACGTAGGTACATAAGCACCCGTAACTTTACAACCCCTTCCTGCTTAACCCGCCAAGTCATTACAATACCTATGATATTGGACATAAACCTCGCTTGGGGGTAGTAAAATATTTTATTTCCAGTTTATGACCAACATCCTTCACTGGCAGAAAAAGTACCTATCTATCATTATATTGTATATGCTAGAAAGGGTATAAAACATAGAATGTGTATCGTGTATGTACTTGTTTACCTATCGTAGGATGTAACACAATATAATGCCTTGACCTAATGCTTTGCAGTGATTAGGGATAATGATTTTAATAATTCAGAGGTTGATTACTGTGGCATTCTGGGACCTTAAGTATTTATAAACCAAATTGCATCAAAATCCGTCCAGCCATTACGGAGTTGAGTGGTAGCAAACACACAAATACTTTAGCTTTATTAAATTATACCCATAGCGGATGTTTTAGATTAAAAGTGTTTTATGATTGCAATCCCTACTTTTTTGCACGGGTCTGTTAATTATCCAAAATGTTGCAGTATTACGGTTAGGTACTTATTTATAACAATCATACTTAGATATTTTTAGGGTATAAATGCGTTGCTGCTTATTTTTACGACCATTAAAATATATTTATAAAAAGGTAATCAGAATATTTTACGGTTAATAGTACCTATCGCATTTTACTGCCTTCATAAAAAATAAGATAGAGTATGGGATCATCTAGAAATTGAGTGAGTAGGGCACAATAAAGCCAAATAATAATAATTATAGCTTTACTCAAAAACACAATAAAAAGTATACCATAAAAATAATTTAAATCAGTTTACATGAAAAAAAAGTTATTCTTCATAATTAAATTGTTAATGTATATAAATAAAGGAGCTTAAAACCAGCAAAAAAAACCACTGACTATGTATTACTTAACTGATAACCCTAAAAAACTATCACTACAAGACACCAACACCATAGCATCAACAAAAAACAAAACAGTGGCGCAAACTCTTAGACCGGCCGCATACAACGCGCGGCCCGACTGCCGCCGTGCCGGAGTAGGCGTCCGCATCCATGTAGTGGTACTCCCAGCTCTCGTAGGAACACCCCGGTGTAGCTGTAGTGGTGGGCCCGCGTCTGTGTGCGTCACCCACCCCAGGGTGAACTCACCCAAGCCCCGCCCCGTCATGCTCACACGGCTGACTTGGAATCAGATGGCTTGGCCAGTCGCAAGCCAGCCGTGTCATCGTGAACGGATCGCAGCTTCCGAGCGTCCCGCAATACACCATTCGATGATTACGCGCTACACTGACCACCGAAACTTGACAAATTAAAGAATTCCGGTTTGCAACGTCGCGTGATTTAGACTTTGGACTGTGAATTTGATTTCGGTTTTTTTTTGGTTTATGTGATTTTTGGTGATACGGACTTGTGGTGTTTGGTGTGCGTGCCTACGATTTTTATTAGGTAGGTGGTTTTTACTATTTTGTAGGATGTAAAATTTCTCTATGGATTAAAACAACAGTATAATGAGTGCTACAAAAGAGCGCTACGAAATTCCTGTTCTACGAAAGTGTGAACGCTACGAGAACTACGATAACGAATTTGTAGGCCTAAAACGTTAGCCATTGTCAATATAGGATCGCGCGTACGTTTTAATAATAATACTATTGACTAAAGTACCTATAAAATTTTATATTTTTTGTAAATTGTAGGTCCTGTAAATTCCATAATTTATTTTACCCAAACATTTATATTGTTAAATTAAAGAAATTGATCTATTTCGTAGCTTCATAAATATTTTTGATGTTATCATAAAAGCGTATGAAACAGATTAATGTTAAAAGACACTATACAAAATTAAATAGACTACATTAAAGAAATGTCTTTATTAAAATGCGTACACAATGTCTACTCGTATTAAAAGATGAAAACAAAACTTACGTTTCTAAATAGTAATAGATAACAACAGCAAAAAATATCTAAATAATATGTAGATACATATTTTATACAAATGTTTTTTAATGAGGTATAATGTATATAAACTAAGATAAGAAATATTAAATACTTAAAAGGTAAATGTTAACGAAAGTGTCTACCTGTATCTTAAATCACATCCTAACAAAGGTAGATGTACCTCTATCGTTAAAAATGTAATTTGATATTTTTGTTTGGATCAGCTATCCTGCGGCATTTTTTAAATGCAATTGAATCATTTAATATCTTTTGTGAAAGATAATTTTATAATAGTAAACATTTGGTCTTATTGTTAGTTTTTTTTGCAATGTAACTTGATAAGTTTGCCCGTTTAGAGTTGGGCCTTAATTGGCAAAGATACTATGTTTTTCTGTAAGTTTTAACCAATCGCATTGTAAAAAGAATTATCATTAAGAGAAAGTAGGTATTTCAATAAAATATTTAAATAAAATCAAAGAGAAACTTAGTAAAATACACCATACAAATTATAATATCCAACAAAATAATAAAATATATTCCCACAACAATTAATATACGCTTATAGTGTTTTATTTGTTAGATGGGTACATACTCGTAATTATCTATCACACTTTTCCGTTTTGAATAATATTACTTACGTCGGTACTTATTGTATAAAACGTTTCTACGACATTATTAAAAAGATCTCAAAATTATCAAATTACCACCTACATACTTACAACAGTCATTTTAATTCACAATAAAGGAAACTCCCAGTTCGTACAAAATCGAAAGCATTTCATCTTTGAAGTTGCCGTCTTACAAATAGCGCCATTGTGCTTTGCAAGCTCGGCTCGAAACTCGTAATTTCGTTAAATAGAGATAGGGCGGTTGTATTGTGCGCAGCAGATAATTTTTGCGGTGAAACGTACTTGAGGACTAATCGATGACAGTGACGTGGATCTGAGTTTGTAAGAATGTGAATTTTGGAGATAGGCACCTTTGGATAGAGCTTATTAAAAATGTTTCATCTTTTTTTTAAGAATAATCATGTACCTACTTCTTTAGATGTACATGTAAGAAATAGTATTAAATTATGTGTAAATTAATGAGTACCTATTACATAAATGTACTAGATATATTTTATACTTTAAAAAGTAGTGTTCAACTTCACTGCTTAAAGTTTAAGCGAATCGAGAAATACATAATTCCCTCCTGTTAAAATATAATATTAAATAGAATGGATATAAAATGGTTACTAACTGCAGGCTGACTGATCTTAAACTTGAATTTTCCAGTTTTGTATTTTATAATACCTATTAAATCGATGTCTAAAATTCGCACCCTTAATACTATCTTACTGTTATCATAAAAGAATAACACAAAACTCAACAAATTTCAGCACACTCAAAAAAGTCGCAGAACTGTCAATAAAAAAAAGTCACTTAGAAATATCAATAAATACTGAAGTCAATTCAAGCGTGCCGACAAAGTAACAAGAGTGTATTTCAATAGTGACATTGAGATACACTGTTGTAGCATTATTTACACTCTACAGCCATCATTTCGAGTGTTGACATGGCTATTATGAAACAACTCCCAGGGGTGTCTCGCTCACTTTGACATTTTTTCTAGTATTAATGACATATTTTTTGACAATAGAGACATGACCATTGACGGCGTGCAGACATTTCTCACCATGTCGTTATACGGTTTGTAATCGATTTGCTACTTCAGTCTTGCACTATTTATTATTCCGTGCTTTTCGGTGATTTTTTGACATCTTTATTGCTGCCCTTACACCTTACTTTTAAGCTATAAATTTCGTTGTTAACAGAATGTAATGCAATTTAATTTTACGAATCGATACACCAAAGTATTAATTAAAATCTGTAACAGGCGTCTGTTAAAGTTCATTTGTGAAAAAATAAATCTCAAGCCTGTCAGCTAGACGCATTTAAAAGTTCAAACCATCTCTATAGAGTACCTAAGTATAGGTAGTAGGTATCTACATTACAATTATTGTCTAACAACCTTTAAATGTAATTTTATAAGAAACAAAAAACAGGACCTACATTTTTAAATTCTCTAAAACTAACAAAATGTCAGATCAGTAGCTCTTAAACCTAAATATAAACACTCTAAAACGGAATATTGGAATAAAATATCATAATCTTCTTACATTTGATCCTATACCGACTCCCCGTGTTACGAAAATCGAAACTCCACTGGCCAAAAAAAAAAACATAAAAATTAAAATAAAATAATCTGAGATGGGCTCAAAATAACACCTCTTTGGTCTCAATAGCCTCACCCTTTCCACGATGAGGCTTAATAAGGATTAAGATATAGGTTTTTTTAAAGTAAAAAGCTTTCGGTGTTTCTCAGATATACCCTTTTTATGTTTGATAGCCGATCTGAATGAGACGTAGTGTTTTAAATGGATGTAGAATATTAAAGAGCAAGTATTAAAATTACAAATCAAATTAAGTGAATTGAACGTGAAATAATTCTAGTGTTACAGTGTATGTAAATAGATACAGCTACGAGTATAAAGAAAGAAAATAAGTCACATACACACAAACATACAGTCACGGCTTTTTCCCGTTCCAGGCAGAGGCTACATAATGTCTACATGCTAAGATCCTGACACATCTCTCATTATTTTCATTAAAATAAGTTTATTAGCATATAAAACAGAAATAATGACAATTGACACAAGGAACAGTTAAGTGCTAGAATGCAAATTTTGGGGGAAATTCGATACTAAGCCGTTGTAGGTTTTGTATTTCTTTTGCAAACTTGTGTTTCTTCGAGTGTGAATGTGTAATATTGGTGGAATATAAATTATTGAGTGTTTGTTAACGAGTAAGAGTGTGGGCAAATGATATTGAAACGCAAAAAACGTGCCATTTCCCTTTTTTTAAATAGTCCTAGGATGTTTAATAACAGTGAAACATCCATCCCTTTACTGAATCGTGACTTTGACTGGAAATCGACTGGATTACTTGACTACGAGGATCGATACTACGCTTAGATTTTCCTATTGTGAAAATATATATGTGTATAACTTGAAATATTTTATACATGCCACTGTCTAAATTCACAAACCTTGCAAAGCCAAAATTAAAAAAGTACAAGAATTGGCTATAGGGAAAGTACCTACTAGAAACTGAACTCTGATTATTAGACAAACCTCGCAGATATAACTTAAACATTTCAAAAACAACAGAGCTCTTTAGGCAAAGCTATTTCTATCAAATGACTTTTTTCTATAGAACCATCATCAAAGCTAAAACCAAACATACGAAGTGAACGAGTGCACTCAGTTTTTAAGTTGCAATGTCAAAGGCAAACCTCTTCCTTTTGACTACGTTATAAAATACAGGGACGGGGACGCTTTCAGAACTGGATATAATTAACATAGACGTCACAGGTTTTTAGATTAAATGAACGCAATCCTGAGTGCGGCCCTTTGACGTTTGAAGTGTCATCGTACGTGAGTCGGTTTGTATGAAATTACGTTTTGGTGGATAGGACAGAAATGTTTTGTGGCATCCCTGTTTGTGTTGTACTTACTAGAATGTATTTGCACAGAATAATAGTTGAAAGGAATGTAAAAGTGGGTGTAACATTAAAGTATTTAAAAAAAATAATAATTATTGATCTAGACATTATCGCATCTTGATTTGGGGAATAAATAAATGGAGTTTATGAAAACCGGTCTTTCCACAAAACATTTAAACCAGAGTTGAACGGGCGTGTCTAAATATTTTCTCCTAAAATCGACGTCTAACCTCTTTTATGTTAATATTATCAATCATGAAAGAAGGGATCTGAAAACTTTATTTTAAACGTGACAAAAAATCTATCCTCTCCGAACTAGTATTTGTGAACGGGCCCTAAGCTCTGAAGCTAAGTCATTGTCGTCCAACCTGGTTGCGTTAGCTTGCAAAGCGCATAAATTACCACCACTATTATAATTATACATCGAGTAGTTACACGTTACATATCATATCACCATCTATGGTTCCCATACACGAACACCGCACCATACAAGTATTCCATACAACCACGCCATACGTCAGATTCAGACAATAACTCATCTACGTTAGCTACCGAATATTGCCTAAAGGAGCCGACTACACTTTGGTACTGTCAGAACCAAAAATAAATTACGAGCTCGCCACAGAATAACTATCAGTACAACCAACGCCTGTACAGTCAGCACAAAGAACGGGCGATTTGTTACATTGATTTAGAACTGACGTGTACGGACAGCAAATTAACTGTCGTTGCTTT
This sequence comes from Hylaea fasciaria, assembly GCA_905147375.1. NCBI lineage: Eukaryota > Metazoa > Arthropoda > Insecta > Lepidoptera > Geometridae > Hylaea > Hylaea fasciaria. The sequence continues at coordinate 5,630,343 of LR990211.1, read as the reverse complement.
TCTAGCGTTTGGTATTGGTGTTTGTTGGGTAGGAGCTATGCTTTAAATGTAAACAGTTCAGTGAAGAGAAATAAATGATTTTGTTTGAACTTTTCTTAGTAAATAAGTGTTCTTGTTAAATTTTGTTTTTACTTTAGTTTTATTGCAATATCTTTTTGCATTGCATTGCGATCGTCAGTCGTCATCTTTAGAAATACGTTTTTAAATCTCATAGTATTTTTTTTCTGAAAACAACGAGGCCTTCAAATCAATAGTCACTTCTGCTTGTATATTAGAAAAAAACCATTAACTCAGTCTATACCAGTCCGTAATAAGTTGTTTCTGATTTTGTTTGTTAATGCTTATTCAATTCCTAAACCTTACAATTTTAACTGATTACCTCTAATTGCTACCTTGTCTAACACTAAGCAAAAGAAAAAGACAGCTATAGACAACCTGTTGACAAAGTTAACAAACGTTCCAGACTCTTGGTAAGTGGTTCTCTGTTGCTATCCGTACCATGTGATCCCACAACTCGCGTAGCCACGGCATCTATGTCGGGACGATAAATCAATCCACTATTGTGATGGAACACCGCATCTTCACCATTGCACAGTGCATTGCCTACAGCATCACAAACAGACAAAATTACTACAAATAAAGACTGTTTGAAAAGAGAAAGAAAATGGAAATGAAAAAAAATTAAAGTACCAAAAATATTTCGGGATTTTATTAATATGTCCATTGATTTACTGACCTCTGATATGAAATCTAAGCTGCACCTGGCAAATGAGAGTTGTTGTATTTTTTGAAGTCAAGTGAGTTGTCAACTTGTGTCGTTTTACGATATTACAATGATCATCGTGATCTTAAACTTTATCTTATGTCAACAGAAACTAGCACTTAACTAACACTTTCAAAAGGAACTTTGGACTCGGTAAAAAACAAAGTAAAAAGCGAAATTTCCCTCGTTTAAAACTCTCTACCGCAAACAAACTCAATCGTTCACATCTCTACGTTGCCATAAGAAAAACCTAGTAGGTAAACGATTAGAATGAATTCGTTCGCAAACAGCGTATTAGGCGACCGATCGGTGAACGTTGAATCAAAGCGGGTCTAATGAGATGTGGCGCGATCCGAGCCTTGAGATATCTGGAGAAGACCTAGGAATCTACAGACAAGCAAGGATGACAGTTTATAAGGTTTGCGGGGCTAAGTATTTGACTCACGGCGTCTGACTCTTAGATAACTTTGTCCGTCCACCCGATAAGTGTATTCATCTTGTTTATTTCTAAATAGATACAAAGATTGCACTTATCGGTCAATGTTAACTAGGAGTTCAGTTCAGATATCGAGCAATAGAAGTATTTTTAATATACTTATAATACGTAAAAATTTACATCTCTGCAATTTTTTTTTGTGTTTTTTTTTAGTTTTTTCGAAGTACTGGTAGAAGAAAATACTTTTTTGTACGAGACTCAGCCACGAAACAGTACATGAAAAGGCATGATGATATCGATGATGAAACTAATACAATACGTAAATCGCACGTTGCAGAAAGTAACATTCATTGACTACGTCCGCGTCTAGAATAAGGATGGAAATGTAAATCGTTGCCGGCTTTAGCCCGTTTCGAGTGCTTTGCATGCACCAACTTTCCTTTGACGCACCCAGACTGCCGCTTACAACAAAAACTGTGTTTTTTATACATTCAGATACTTTTCTCAACATTTAGGTACTTTTTCCTGACATTTGAGCACTTTTTCCCGACATTTTGGTACTTTTTCTGATACTCAAAAGTGCTCGTGTCTGCGAAGTTGGAAATGGGATTTTGCGGTCTGTTATTACTTTAAATGCATGCTCGTTCGGGAAACTTTGTTGGGGATCGCAGTTGTAAAATTTTATCCGTTGAAAAATGTTATTGTAGTTTCAGTGGAAAAATAAAAGAGTTGAATATTTATACAAAAAGTAAAACGAAAAGACGCAGAATCCCTTATCCATAAGACTACCGTATACCTAATATGTTGGTATCTCTACACATAATACACACGCGTAAAGTTTTTTTATTTTTTTAAATATTTTTCTCACGTTCTCTTCTATAGTTTCTTTAGTTAAGTTTTAAAAAACGTAGCCAAACACTAGGATTGCTCCTGTATCGTGTACACATACATATAATTTCACATACAAATCATACCCAGGCCAGTCAAAAATATTTGTGGATCGCACAAATATTTGTTCCGGGCGGGAATCGAACCCGCGACACCAAGCGCAGCAGAGTCCGATTGCTCAGCCGCTACGCCAAACGTGCCGTCTAATTTAGAATTTCACCAAAATAAAACTGTTACGGGTTGAATTATAACAAATTTTGTAAAATTTTGTGAAATAAACGATCTAAAACTTTTTTTTTTGCGTGCACTGGCTACATTTTTGCGTTGAATAGCAATAGCTTTAGTATATCCCACACTACTTACGGGAAGACTGAACTAAATTCATTTAAATCTCGTGCCTTAACCAGCACCAAAGATGCACTAATTATCATAATTAGAAACAAGTTTCGTCCGTAACTGGACACCGCTATAAAGGAGCCTGTACACAGGCCGATCCGCCGCGCGATAAGCGGACGGCTCGATGGATCATATTTGTTTCGTTGTAAATGTTGGGCCGGCTATGGGAAAAGGGATTTTATTTTTTATTGAAGTTGTTTTTTTCGTTTGGCTTTGCACGATTAGTGCATTTAACCAGTGTCAAGTATCGTGATAACGCAAGTTATTTGTTATAATAATCAAAAATGCTGAGTCACAGTTCGGTAATCTAGACCAGTCGAGTCACAGTCTACGTCACGATTTAGTAAAGTATAACGTGCTTGCTGTTCTTGCGTACAATTATGTATAGGCCCGACAACTAATATAACATTATTAGTTTTCGAAAAAAAATTAACAGCGTCACATTTTCAGTTTCCCGCCAAACCTTTTAAGACTACTTACTTACCATAGACTTGTACTTCATGTGCTTGAAGATATTTTTTATTTAATGCAACAGAGACGTTCGTTTGATCTATAACTACAAACTTACAAAAAAAAATATATGGAAACAAACCACAACAAAAACAAAAACATCCTCGAGATAAGGACGTCACCTTTTCTCCTAAAATCAGAGCGACCTCATTAGCGAGACCTCTCGAACGGTGACCGCACGTCACGCGACTTTCGCGCTAGTGTACACTCCACTTTAGGCCCTTCGACTGACTTTGACTAGACTCAAAGACTCAAAATACTCGCGAGTCAAAGACTCAATTTAACTACCCTCGAGTTAGGGCATTGTGCCTGTACGTAGGGGAAAATATATCAAAGTGAAACCGTTCGATTGGGACTTTAAAAGATCAAATGCGTATTCGAGTAGGTACCTGTGACTTTTGTGATGCGATTCCGAATGCTGAATAGGTATGGAATGTTTTGTAAGTAGATGCTTAGGAATGTGCAGAAAACTTTAAGTAGTACATTATTTTACGTGGAGTTGCTTAGGTTGTCAAACTGAGCGCTGAAAAATATCTCATCTATTTTTACAATTGAAAGCATTGAAAAATAACGCAATGAAAGTATGAGTTTTACGATTGAAAACTGCGTACACATTTGATTGTTTTCTAGATAACGTAAATTTTGGAATACAAATTTTACCGTGAAGTTCATGTCACAATCATCTCAAAACGTATAAAATATGGCTCCTACTCACCTAGTCCTACGTTTTATACACAGTAGTCGCACTATGGCATTAGCGAAGTCTAGCGTCCGTTTAAAAATTATAACCTCACCAGAGCATGTGTTACGCAAACCCCGGCTACTCCAAAGTGAACGTTCGACCACGCTTGACCTAATCACCCGCTCTCAGCGTCTCAGACAAACAATAAAAAAATCAAACAAAACGGACAGATCTGACTACCGTTCCGGCTTGGGTGGTACCGCCGTTCGTAACGCATCCCACTTCATTACAACCATCGATCATTATCGACTCACGATCCCGCGCCGCTATCTCTACTATGCAACAATAGATGGCGCTTTCGAACACACAATTCAGCACTATCATCTACCAATTAGTATCACTGGTATCACTGGTTGCCGTCTCTTTCGTTCGATTAGTGCGCGAACGAGAGGGAAGCCAGCGGACTCGGCGAGCCTTGATTGTAATTAATGATGCGATTGTCTATGCGGTATTCGGGTCAATAAATTTCTTTAACGTGAATTTCTTTCTTTGCAGGTCACGACGCGGATGCCGAGCTTTGAACGGACGCGGATTCGGTCAAAGATTAGGAGCGTAGAGCAGGGACAACTCGTGCCATAGAGTAGTGACAGCTACTCACTAGTCATAGATTAGGAAGATATAGAAGGGACAGTTTTTTGTCATAGACTGAACGAGTTGTAGTGGGATAAAGTTGCTGTTGTTGGGAGTATTCGGTGGGAGTGGGGGTAGGTAGATAGGGTGGCTTTGCACGGAGGGTGGGGGCGGCCGGCGCCCGCGCACGCCGCCACCACGCTGGTTGGCGGGCTGGTGGCGCCGCCGCGGGAACCCACCACGGCGGCGGAGGCCTTCTGGAAGATGCCTCACAAAGGTATGTTACTAACCCTTATAATGTCTGACATCTTAGAGCCATGCCCAGCTCTTCGTATTGTACGCGCGATGGATCTTGGCTGACGACGTTGCGGTAGCAAACAAATCAGATACGCTTGAAGTCTACCGTTAGAGTAAAAATTATGTTTCTTGTAGTTCACGTTCCATGCGTAACCGTGCCGAGAGAATGCATGTTTCAGGATGGACAAGATTTATTACGCGTACTGTAAAGTACTAGGTACCTATAAAGTAGGTACTAAGTAAGTCGGCATAATTAGTTTTGGAATGTGCATCAATCTACTGAACCCATTTGGCACTGATGGGAATGCTTTTGTGATTTAGCCAAGTATTTTCTAATTCAGGATTAGCGTATTAACCACATTCGACCACATTATCACAATTAGCGGTCAAACGCTAACCTAACTAGCACAGATTATTAAATACTTTCCTATAGGTGACAATTTCGAGATAGGTAGATCTATACATCGGAGCCGATTTACAAACGCAATAATAACTGTCACCTGTAAAAACCACACAGGCTTCAACAAGCCAAGCGACTTGGTCACTTGTTTACAACTACACAAATGTTGCAAGTTTACAACTTACAACACGAGAGAGTTCCCAGCTTCCTGGCTAAGGGACTTGGCTCCAAATTTGGTTTTCGTAGTCACTACTGTGGGAACTCGAACGGTTACTGTGATTGATCTCGACTCAAATTTTAGCCACTAAGTATCTGTTTAAATCACTAATCCCAGTATCTCACTTTGAAGACGACCATTAAGTATACTCTTAGCTTCCTAAAACATAGTTAACACCTAAGTAACTGTAAGTAACTGCATTTCCTACGAAATACTACGAATTAAAAAAAATCAAAGAATTATCATTTAAAGACTCGTAACTTTTAAATTGATACCATATAGAGTTACTAAATTCGTTTTATCTAATACTTACCGCTCACTTAAACATATATTTTATTAACTATCAAAATCAAACGAATAAAATCATCTAGTCACTTCAGCCTCTTTTGTAACTTCCTAGACGCTTTTTACATACAATACCAATAACACATACAATAATGTATATTCGATCGAGAACCAGTGGTAGGGGTAGGTGCCGCCACTGGCCTCTCATAAAAGCATTGCTCAAGTTGGGACTAGCGGTCCCCGAGCAACCGACACACTTGCCTTAGAACTTATACACTAACTTTACAATCTTGCCGTGCATGGTATAACCGTGTGGTATATTTTGGAACACACAAAACAATCCCGAATCACTTATATTATCCATCATCATCCTGAAGACGTCCACTGCTGAACATAAGCCTCCCCCTTAGACCACCACACCGAACGACTATTTGCCACTCGCACCACCGGTTGCCTGCGACTCTTTTGATGTCGCCGGCCCATCTAGTGGGAGTTCTAATATACATTTTTTAGCATTAACTGCTATGTTTGTAATGCATATTATTAAGTATTATTTTTTGCATATAACTGCTACCAACTTTATTCATCACCACTCGGTGTTATCTGTGCAACTTACAGTAAACAACGCGTAACTTACCCCGAAACCTTCTGTTTACTCCTTGGTACCTAAGCAAGTCGCCAAAGTTAGTGTTGCCAGACGGTTAAACTGAAATTTCCAAGCTCCATTGATATTGTTCTGTATTTCTCCGAAATTTTAGCACTCGCAATCTTATCATGTTTAGCATCTTCAATCACATCGTCACCTTTAATTTGGCGGAATTGAGGTCAACCATTGTATTGTAGTCTTTAGCAAATAACAAATAAGTACATAAACAATTTACACAAATATAAAAAAAAATACAAAATAATGCCTATTTGTAAAATTGTCACCAAAACTTTACAAAACTAAAAATATCCTAGAGTTGGAAAATACACCACCTTTTTAAGCAAAGCCACAGATATGACAACACCGGAGCTCAAGGCACCTAATATGTAAGTAGGTACAAAAGTAAGATGGTTTGCATAGAGGCAAGTTAACTTTAACGAGTTGTAAACTTGACCGTTCAGTATGGAATATTAAGCAAGCTTAAAAAAAATACTTTTTCAGATTAGGTCCTACATTGTAGCTAACCTTCTCAAAATAATATTTATGTTCCTAAAAATATAGTTAATTAGAATGGGGTGGTAGTAACAAAGTAGGTAACTAGGTAAATCGTAATTCTCAGATAAAGCGATCGGTTTCCACTTTGAAATTACCTAAATTGTTTCCATTTAGTCTTGATAACAAAAGAGTTTAGACGTGCTTATTATAAGCTGACTGTGGTTTTATACCAATAAAGATAATATTTTAAGATTTTGACTTAGTTTTCATTGATCAGTTGAGTTGAAATTTTCGCATGCCTGTCGATATCTGTTGACAATAATTATCAGACAGAAAACTGATTTCTTGATAGAAACGGAAGGTAGATAATAGATTTCCCCCCTCAGTGACTAACAGTAGGTTGAAGGAAGGTGTTAGAGCACACTGGCAGGTATTCTACGCAAATTTATTTTTTAAAATGAATTTCATTTCATTCGTAATTAACTGGTACCTTTATTCGAATTGTAACGTCAAATCAACCCAAACAAAACAAAACAATACATTTATCCATCTTTTAAAAAGAAACTAAGCATAAATAGTTTGGCTCAAGGCATACACAAAATATAATTACGCGACGCTACAAGCCAAGCAAACCGAGCATGCGACGATTGTGTCACATTAAGCGACAGATAAAGACAAATAGACCGGAAAAACAGTTGTTCGAGAGAGATAAACAGTATTTTCTTTGTTGCACCACTAAAGGAATTGTAATGATTGAGTGCTAGAGGCTAGAACGGTGTCTCGAAGCGAGTTTGAAATGAGAATTGTGTTTTCTTAATTTTGGATTGTTTTGATGTGAACACTGTACAGGCTATGTTTGGGTATGAAAGATATAAAATTAAGTAAGTAATGACCAAAAAAGATAAGTAATCAAGTAATTACTTTGGATGTCACTATTGTTATATTGTATAGAAATAAATGTACCAGTACCTATGTATACTATACGAGTACATGTACCTTGAATGGGTACAACTTCATTTTTAGGACTGAATTGTTGAGAAAACTCTTAAAACCACAATATAAGTGAAACGAGATCAGTCTACATTAAATTAACTTGCGTCTAACATGGTAAATAAAAATGTGGTATTTATTTTGTTGAGATAAATACATTAACAGTAGGTAAGCAACCGGATGACCGAGGCTGAAAACCGTTAATCTCATCTCTAAGTAGAAAATTAATACTATACTTACTCGTACTAAGTATACATGCTCTTAATTTAAATAATAAAAAAGATATTCACAGTTACTAAAAAGAGGTTGACAACTGTTTTTAACGCCACAGATATTGTATAGCAGAAGAGTCGTCTTTTGTTTCGGTTAAACTTAATCTGTTTTTAAGCCTAGGTTTAAAACTTAAGTTATGAATTAATAACTTAATCGTTAGCTTAGAATGGTCTTTGTGGATGTTTATTGTTTGTTTAGTAACCATAAAACATTTAGATAAGTGAAACCGATAATAATAATTACTTAGAGCTCAAAAATTTTATAATTACCTAGCGGTTAGCACTTAAGTCGCAACTTAAACGTGAGCGATTTTGAAGTCCAAAAAAGGAAGACTCTTTATTTTCCACTTTAGTCACTCAGATGATTTCACCCTGTTGAACATAGTGGAATAAACCAGTAGGTATGTCAAATTTTCAAAGAAAAAAATACATAGGTAATAATTTATTTATTATTTAGCCCGCAGTTTATTAGTAAGTAATGCGCTTACCAACAAACAGCCATGTTTATCATTAAGATGCATAGTAATAATATTATTTATAAAAATCTTACTACATTAAGTACCCCTCGAAATGTTCATCTTGACACGTTTCGCAAAAGACTACAAATCGTCAAAAAAGTTACAAAATAAATCTACAACTTTAACAGATTGTATGAATGAGGTTTTTGCAGTCACATATTAAGGGGCGTGGTTGGGTATAATAACTATAAATTATGTCAGTCGAGAAACGGGCTTTGTCAATGAAATATCGTAATATTTTTTGCAAAAATAAAACTTTTTGTTAATTTTAACAAACAAATACAATTTTTACAAATTTCAGAAATTGGAAGCTGTTAAGGTTTTTAATATAATTATGTATGAAATACTTACATGAGTATCGGGTATTATTAGTATGAAGGTATCTAATTTAGATAGCTAGCTACTTCACTTCAAGTTTACTAACGATGATATTTAAAATCTACTGTTATCGCTAGATATAAGCCGCGACAGCCAAGCTATGAAAATCAGCACGTAACTAAAATTCAATGGAACCTTGTATCATTAGCTGAGGCTTGATTTCGACACCCACGTCACGCCGTGCAGATACATTTCCCACCAAAATGTGTCAAAAAATTGAATTTTTAATCAAATCATCAACTAAGTACCAAATGCCCGTTCCTTTATAGGTACAAAAGGACAATACCCATATTCCCGAGACCATCCCAAACAGGATTTGACGCATCCAAAATGGCGTTTACCGTACGATTAAACCACCCCTGGATTAAACAATTCAAAAACAGATACAAAATAATAATAAGAGGGGTTGTGAGTGGGGGTAGCACCAGGTGCGTCTGTCGGGGTGACGACCCTTATGTAACAAGAGTAAGTACATAGATAATTTTAATATTTGATTAATGTCGCGCTGACAGTTGGTTTGATAAAACGTTTTTTTTTTGGTTTGTCATAATAATTAATTTAAGCAGTTTATTCCGTTAGTTTCAGATAAAATGTCCCTAATTAGTTAGTATATCTTTATTTTCCATAATTGATATTATAGTTATCATGATTATAAATTGACAATAAGGGCCAAACCAAGCAATGGTGGTAAAGCGGTAACTTGAACGCTTGAAAACACAACGACACAGTGTTCGATCTCTTGTGTCGAATTTTACAAAATATATTAAACTAAATAGGTTACGCATATTATTCCAAACGTAACTTATTTATATTTGGTTCAACACACCACACCGGTTTGGTTTTGGTTGGTGGTTTTTGGTTTTGGTTTTGCAATTCAATAATTTTGTCTCGATATCAGCACCGAAGCACATAATATCCTACATATTATAATAACAGTAGCATAAGGTAAAAAACCGAAAGTACTAAAACTATAAACAACAAAAACTAAAAATATAACTGCATGTACAAATGGAATTTATAGCACGGCATAAAAACGGGGATTAAAAATAAATCGCTTGAATAAATTGTGCCTCTGAAATTAAAACGACACGCGTGGTGGGGTGCAAGCGCGAGGCTCACGCGGGCGGGGCGTGGAAGCGGGAGCGGGTAAATTTCTCGTAGCTGAAAAGTCTTGTAAAATGTGTACAATTACCGAATTTTTGGAATTGTAACCTATTGACAGTATTTTTTGTTTATGTTAGTAAAATCGATAATTTTTTTGTACTGATACACATATTTTAATGCATTGCATAGCCTTTTTTTATTTTTTTTTTAATGTAAACTAGATACGTAAAACAAGTTAAATAAAATAAAACTAAAACTAAAACTAGCTAAATTCATTGGCTAAGCAGTAATAAGTTATATTATTTGGTTGAATTTTTTATGAGCATTTGATTTATCCTCACAACTTGGACACCATTGCACTAGTGTTGGGGGTACTACCCCGATTGTCCATTGTTCTTTTAACAGCCTCTCGCTTGTTAGTCGCTCGAGGCGCGCGCCCACGCACCGAGAGGTGTGATTACCGAGTTCGAGGTGAGAACCGGTGGTACCCCCTTGAAACGTCAATTAATTGGTAACGCGACATGAGTGCTGTTTTTTGCTTGTAAGTGCATGCCGTTAATGGGAAAGTGAGAATTTAAATCGAATTTTTGTTCCTCTTATCGAATTAACGTTAAGTTATTAACTTAAAGAGTGCTAATTAATGATAGGTAAGCCTAGGTACCTTGAGTTTTAATTCAGCAATTCCTAGAACCAGTGTTTATCTGTATAGCGAGTAGGTATACAAATAATCTGTCAATAAAATTAACAAAAAAATTCAACGACACCTAATCAAAGAATCCAATCCACTAAAATTGCAAACCAACTTCAAAAACAAAGAACTAATCTGCGCATTCGGATTCTCGACACGATCTCGCGGAATTGTACCAACCGCAGAAAAAAGGGACGAAAAAGGGCCAAAAACAATGACGGCTCTGCCCCGGGTTTAATCAAGGGCCTGCCCTAAATTCGCCCACAAATTGCAACCAATTGTTCACTTTTTACCGCAAGTTTGCTAGGGTCGGTAAAAAGGGAAGACACGCCATCGGGTGTGTGCATGCGATCTAATGCAGTCCTATTCAAACCTATTGGCCCGAAAGCTGGGCGGTTATAATTGGAGATAACATGTTAAAGGCTGCAATTTCGCGGAATAAAGGGTTCTTTTAATGACCTTATGACCAAGCGAACTGACTAAAAACTGTTTTCATCGATGTCCTGGCTACAGGAATAACATATTTTTATCATTTTCTGACCAGCACCTACGGAATACGCGCGAGCTTTTCTTATTGACTTGTCGATGACTTCTGGCGGAATTAATGGCAATGTCATGGAAGAATAATGTCCACCTAGAATCTTTGGCAATAGCTATGTTTAGAGCAATTTATATTATAAAATCACTAAGTCTATAACGAAACTAACATCAACACCATGAATGCAACCGTGAAGCATGAACGTAATTAAACATCTTACACGTAGTCCGTAAAAAACTCGATTTTAGCAAACGTCAAATATGTTAGGTTACTTTGTTATACAGAACTGAATTTCGAATTGCCAAAATATATATTTTGGTAGAAACCACCCTTATAATAATATCTATCAATTCAAGTAATTCCATTGAATGAAAATAGGGACATTATTCAGGCTAACCAATGCTTAGCCACCGTTAAAATGTTTATGAATTTACAGTAGGTACTTACCTACAAAAGAAATTATCAACCAAATTATCAGACACGGTTATTTAAAGTAAATTTAAATAAACATTGTACTTTGTACTTACCTCAATATTAAAAGAACTGCCTATTCGTTATTTTCATTTATTGAATCGAGTAATTTTACTTTTTTGTGACTTTGAAAGAGCTTTCATTTTGTAAACGAATATTGAAGAAGGACTTAACGGTCCGTCTTACAATAATGACTTACAATATATTTGGCGATATCAGAATCTCTTTTAAAAGAGATAATAATAAAAAACTGCGGTTTTCTGGCGTGCACCGCGAATCCTTTCTGAATTGAAGATTCCTTTTATTTTCGCTAAGCGGATTATTTTTTAAAAGGGTTAGAGTTTTTTAAAGGTTTTTGCTAAAGATGCACCGATCTATTTTCTATGGCAGGAGATAGTGGTTAAGAAGATATTGTTGAAGGGAATCCTTTGCAATTTTTTTTTGGATTTTTGAGGACTATAACCACTTCAGCGTGAAGTTGCGGAAGTGAAATAAAATAGACAGCTGATGTGGTTCTTTAAAAATAAGCATTTAATATTTGATCAAATTCAGCGCTCCTTTAGAAACAGAACATGGCTTCGCTTCTGTAAGAACCTAAGGACTCTGCTACATTGTGTCAAACATTATTATAAGCCAGTTCAATGCGTAAAGTTTTGAATTAATTAATTGTCAATGAAGAAGCTCCAAATTGGAATGTCATCTAACAACAACAAAGTTTTAAAAAAAAAATAACGTACAGAGGTTAAAAATGAGAAATTTACATGTAGCCGTAATATAAGATTTCGATTTAGTCGTACCTAAACCTTAATATACTCGTATATAAATTACGCGTCACGTTGTTTGTGCGTAATGGACAACTAAACTACTTATTCGAATTTAATCAAATTTGAACACCGTGTACAGTTTGATTTAACTTGAGCTTACATCTCAAATTAATATAGTCGCAATAACAAAAACCTTAGCCACAGCAACGCGTGGCCGTGTCTGCTGGTAAAATATAAAATTTATAGGTATAGTAGATAGGTAGGAAGCTCCCCCCTTTTATTTTTAAGCAATCGCCCAACGATCTCACCCCTAGCCACACAGCGACCCTTAATGAGATCTGGTGGGCGCGAACAGCTACCTGACGGTTTCTCAGATCATTTCGTCTTCGTCTCAGATGAGCTGATGCACAGCGCGGCGATGGGCGGCGGAGCCTTGTTCGGGTGCTCCTCTGCCGGCCACAGCGGGATCAACCAGCTTGGAGGGGTGTACGTCAACGGCAGGCCACTGCCGGACTCCACGCGGCAGAAGATCGTGGAGCTGGCGCACTCGGGGGCGCGGCCCTGCGACATCAGCCGCATCCTGCAGGTCTCCAACGGCTGCGTGTCCAAGATCCTCGGCAGGTCAGTACCAGTTCATGCTAGCCTAGTATCTATTCTTAGTCTTCATTTATGATTACTCAGCAAAGGTCAGATAAAGGTGGCAGTGAAAGGCCACGCAAGTAGATGTCATTTGTTTCTGCCACTATTACTGTCCTTACGATATGTTTGCACCTTTACGAGCTTATAATTTATTTTGAAAAGTTATCCCAATATGACTTTTTCAATTGAGGTCTAAACGATCATTCATAGAATCCCTTATGCTTCCATACTCGACCTAATATTTCTTCTCTATTAAATTAGTGTAGATTATTCCATTGACAGCGCATTTTGTGCCACCATTTCTCTCAATATTTCCAAAGAAAGACTACTGAGCCAAAGTAACCCACATTTCCTTACAAACAGTCCGCACCCATAACAATTAAATCGAGTACTATTACATCGCAGCACGTATAAAATAAACGAATTATTTAGCACAAAACCTTTGTGGACGAAGAATCGAATCCGGTGCCGACTCGATTGGATGCCACGCGAGCAAATTGACAGAATTCCCATAGTACCGCCCAAGACGCCGCACAATGGGCCAACACAATAAATGTCGCGGACAAAATTAAAGAAAATTTCAATGACTTAATCAATACAATAGTGAGCATAGTAAGTGCTGACATTCCCATAGAGCATTGTTTTTGGCGACGTGTGCTCAGCGGGCTATGGGGTGGGAATTGACAGCGGGTGCAATGGGGCACCCCATTATTCTACGGCGGTAATTTCCGCGCCGAGTTTATTGCTTGATTGCGATTTTATCGGCAGATCAAGGAGGATTTGATCCCTCTCGATTAGGACGCGGAGGATTGGTAAGACTGCTTAGTGGAACAGCCTAACTGTGCTGTACACAACAAAGGGCTTTTCTGTTATCTAAAGTGGTTTTAAATGACACCCCGTGTAACAAAAGAGGAGCTCCTTTTCCTCTCTAAACTATCATAGTTTTGTTTTCCACTCTCATTTTGTCCGCTTCATTTCACAAAATATTTTTTTTTATTTACTAGAGAAGCCATCAACTTCTTTGCACTATTTCGGACGCATAAGAGTAAAAATTCAAAAAGAAACCGGCATATTATATATAGGTACTTACCTACTTTATTGGTATTTTCTTGTTTATTAAATGTACCTACATAAAGTAGTTAGTCATCTCTACAATCAAATTTATGTCGTGTTACCTATATTTCAGTGTCACCAAAATAATAGAGTCATGTGAGCGGGACGTCACGTCAAACACAAACAATGAAAATGCAAAAGACGTCAATCAAAGACTTCACTATTTTAATACAGGGTGTGCCTTTCAAGGCAATCCCACGACCGCCCTAAAATAAAAACGAAAATAAAACATTATTTTCTAGTAATTGGCACCCCTGCCGCGGAGACTGCTTGACGCCACTTGAAGAGATCTTATAGGAAAATATATTTGAGCGAACCCTACAGCCCGACCCTCTGGGCATGTGTTATTATTTTGTAATGTTTCGCTTGTTAGGCTATTGGCGAAACAAGTTGTTGCCAATGTGTTCTAACACTTGTGTTTGATGGTTTCCATTTTTATAATCTCCTTTTGTATTTTGTTACCATGATGTTAAATCGATTTGGGCATAGCACCTGTCTCACTAGCAAATAAAGCGACTGACGTTTTTTAGTTCGTATAATACCTTTAGTTCTTACTTAGCTAATGCCGTCTCATGGAAGATTAATTATTATAATGTTTGCCCTGTAGATTCTAGCAATCATTTCCTCAATGTTAGACAGTAAATAATTACCACTACTACGATTCTTGTACCCTTGAATTGACTCCTTACGTCTAAAAGACCGCCCGCAACTGCTATCGCTAACAATCCAATATCTATCCTCAAATATTGTACACTTGACACAAAGAATAAGTCACGGAACCGGTTCACACTTTTAATTTAGTTGAATGAAAAATGGCGAAGGTTTGGGTAGAATAAAGTTTATTCTACGCAAAATTTCGGATAAACTTTGTGCTAATTCGTTAAAAGCGGTCTATTCTAGGAAAACCTATTTCATATCGTTATCTTTTATAACAGTTTAATTAAGGTAAAATTGAGAAGTAATGTTCGCTATGCCTCAATAGTACCTAGCTGAAAATAGTCCTTACTTCTATTCCTCTTTTTATGTAAATAGTAGGTACTAATTAAAGTGTATTTGTGTATAAATGCAAGCATAATATGTTTTTACCGACTTTACTACTAGGGACAACCACTATTTCTTGCCGTTTTCAACTCTAAACAATACGCATGGAATACCTAGAAATATTCAGTGACATTCAGGGCTGATACATCTTTTAAAGGTGACCAGTCACCAACCATGGATCGGAATTTTTCGTTTCCCTTTCACCGGCTGCAAGTGCGATTCGTTTCCCACACCCTGACATTCTTATCGTGCCAATTACCGGGGAAGGGGTTGGTAGAGTTCCTTAGGGCTTATAATAAAGGGCAAGCGTGGCAGGACTCCTAATTAAGAAGGACCCCCGCTGTAAGCTTGTGTTTGATTCCGACTTGTGTTCTTTGATTCGGAAGTTTCTCGGTATAACTAATGCTAGAGACTGTTGAAAGAAATATAAGTTACTTATGAAAGGACCTTTGCAAAGCATGAAGCTGTAACTATAGGAAGTTGCGCGGGGTAGAGAAATAAGTGATTAGATTGTCCGTAGATAAACCTAGGTGAACTAATGCAAATTCAACATGAAAGGTTTGAATGAAAGACAGATTGGGTGCTCTTTTAACAATAATGTAATTTACTGAACGCATTTAAATCTGTAAAAATAAAACTAAAATATGTAGTAAAGTTACATAATTTTCAATATATGGATTTCTCTACCTACATTAACGCTTGGATCTACACCAAATATCTGTAAAAATATATAGCCTCCTTCCAAACCTCTTCACCTCTAATCACGTGATTCCCAAAGCGTCACCAAGTGCAGTAACTCAGTTACATTTAAATAACCACTCCAAAAACAATCTCAGATAAGTGCCATCGAGATTGCAGCCGGAAAATATCGCATTTTAATCTTTGACCCCCCGAGGTTGCGATTAAATCGCGTTTAGCAACTTCCATCGTTTGATAACCGCGAGTAGGGGTGACAATTTTTCGGAATTAATCGATATTCGAATCGAAACGCGGAAGTATACTTGCAATAGGATAGATTAATAGGAGAAAAGGGAAGAAGACGTGTAAAGAAAATATTCCAATATGACAGTGGGTTTTGTCGAGTAACAGTGTCGATATGTTGCAAAAAAGATTTATATTGGTATGGTACATAAATTGTATGTTTATTTTCACTTATCACTGATACTAAAATCTAAATTATCTCTGTTTATCCTTATGGTATCAATGCTAGTCCATAAAATATTAAAAAATAGTTAAAGGCTACAAATGCAAATCGATTTTCCATTTACTCAATCAGATCTATGGGCTATTATCACAGGGTTGAGAAGGGAATGAATGCTAAACAATCGTTTACCGATCGTTAGACGGTTGGCGCAGTGGGCACCGCGTTGTCGATTGAACGAAACTGATTTCGATCAATTTGTTATTGTTTGATCCAGTAAATGGCTGGTTTCGACAATTTGCCCGCTGCTTCTGTTGCATTTGCGGCGTTATTTATCTGAATGATTAGCTTTGGTATTTGGTCATTATTGGCCCATAACTTATTTTCTTTTATTAACATTATTTGTCATGGTTTTATTATTAAACTAGCTGACACGGCCACGCGTTGCTGTGGCTAAGGTTTTTATTATTGCGACTATAAATTGAGATGTAAGCTATCCTATCTTTCAAGTGGGACCAAACTGAACACGGCGTGCAAATTTGTATAAAATCGGTTAAGTAGTTTAGGAGTCCATCGCGGATAAACAACGTGACGCGTAATTTATATATATTAAGATATTGTCGTGGGTTTACAACCAACCAATAGCACAGAATACCTATGTGAATACCCTTGTCAATAGTGTAAACATTGCAATGAAGGTAAACATCTTCAAATTTAGGTTAGAGACAGTTTAGGTGCGTCTGGCTAGCAGATAATGTGTCGAGAAGCCACATTCGGGATGTTCTAGTAGCCATTGAGAGTCAATCCCATTCTAAGCCTAGATACCTTGTTTACCCACCTTCGACCAGAGAAGTGATAAATCTCAAAAACGTACATAGTACCTACCTGAAAAACGCAAGAAACAGTCCATTTTTTAATAATTGTTTATAGACATAGTCATTCCTCACCACAACCCTAAATGACTCTCAGTCGATTAAAACGTAGTTACACCCCCTGACAAAAATCGCTTCAGGCCAAGCGATTACGATTAGCTCGAGGCAAGTAGTAGGCCCCTTATCGATAATAACTTTATAAACGACCGAGCGAGTTTAGGTAAACAACTATCGAATGACAATGGTTGATTGTTTGCCGCAGGGTTGACATAGTTTTGTCGAATTGTTCGGATTTTGTTACGGTTAGAGATTATGAGTTGTTGGGCAAGTTCTTGGGAAAAGTAACGGTTTATTTTACACACATTTCTAAAAATAGTAATAGATTTTTTTATTACTTTGAAAAGTGAAACAACGTTTGAGTTCGATGAAGTTGTACAATTTCTTTTAAGTTTTAGATTCGCACATTTTGAGCATTGAGCCAGTGTCAAGTAGGCATTATGATATCACAAGTTATTTATTAAAATAGTCGAAACGGCTCATCACCATTTATTAAAGTGGTAGATGCTTGGCTAAAACTTCTTAGGAGTTTGGAAAAGAACGTTTCTCTTTTAAAGACACGTTTTTTGGGTTTATCGATTTTATAACATTTTTCAACACTCGTACACGTTAGCGAATACGTGCTTGAGCAATATAAATGCCAGTTTGAGAAAAAAAACAATTACGTCACATTTTCTGTTTTTTTTCTTCTTTACATTTTCTGTTTCCCACAAAACTTTCTTTTAATTCCGAATGCTTGGCAACCGCTTTCAGAAACTGCAAACACTCGCCGAAATCCACAATTCAAACACATTGCAACCTCCATTATCTGCGGAGACATATCGACAATCGTATTGCCTGTATCAACCATCGATTGTCGCCCTAAATATCGACACATGTCGATCTTGCAACAATAGACTCGACTCGAGTACATCCTGTATCTATACCGACATAATCCGCAGCTGAGGCCAAACTACTCAACCCTTATCCTCTTCAAAATAAGGTAAACTTTCACATCAAAACTTTCCCAATGACGGTAAATCTAAGTTTGTACCAATTCATGACTGGCTGAGTCTGATTCTTATGTCAACTGATTAGAGTTCATTTTGCCGTCGTTTTAGGTGCTATTGGGTGTATACTGTATAGGAAGGTACTTGAAGTTAAGGGGATAGTTTCAGAGATTACCTTTGTAATTGTGTTTTAATACTTTTCAAGTGGGTAGGGAAGCATTTTGTCTGAAGATCGTTACATAGTAGGAACTTTTCGCTTAGCATCGAATAGAAGTAGATCCCTTTCTTAAACATCTGTTAAATAAATAATTACTGTTACATTTACATCCCATGTCGATTTTTATGACCGTTTTATAACTAGGTAGATAATATTCCATTAATTTATGTAAGTATATCTTTTTTTTGTCTTATGCCTGAATGTATTAACAATCTTGATATAAATCTTAAATTTTAGTATAGAATGTAAAAAAAGAACTAGATGGGAACTATTATACTGTCCCTTATTATTTGTAGATAAATAACTATAGTTAAGAATCGCCTTAACACTCAACACAATATTGAGTATTTCGCATCAAATACCGACTTGGCGCGCGGTGCGAAATGCCACATCCAATACGAACCACGGTCAAAACGTTTGAGGGTTTGCCCAAAATAGATAAAACAGCTCCTAGACCGCCGATATCCATCGTAATTGTAATCAATTTGACAATTAGCTCAATGGGCATCATTGATTTTATATTCTACACTTCACTATTACTTCATTAATTCATTATTTATAATTACCATTACGATTTGATTCGCAGTCAGACATAATTGCCACACGATGATCTTCCTCAACATTTATTTCATTTCCATGTGTACGCTTTCATCACTTTCCAAAATTCAAACTAAGTTCAGATTTGCGCACAGATATTACGAGACGGGGTCCATAAAGCCGCGTGCCATCGGGGGGTCGAAGCCTCGGGTCGCCACCACGCCCGTGGTGCAGAAGATAGCCGACTACAAGCGAGAGTGCCCCTCGATCTTCGCCTGG
Organism: Hylaea fasciaria; assembly: GCA_905147375.1. Classification (NCBI taxonomy): domain Eukaryota; kingdom Metazoa; phylum Arthropoda; class Insecta; order Lepidoptera; family Geometridae; genus Hylaea; species Hylaea fasciaria. The sequence continues at coordinate 5,611,090 of LR990211.1, read as the reverse complement.
GAGATCCGGGACCGCTTGCTTAGCGAAAACGTGTGCAATAACGACAACATACCTAGTGTGAGTACCTTTTTATATCTGTCGCAGTAAGATACTTACACCCAGTTTCTAGAACGTTTGTTAGCTTTGACAGTAGATGAAAACTATCGTTGTCTCTATCTGACACTAAGCAAATGACAAGGACGGCAATATAATTAATCTGCAGTCAAAGTTGGTTGACGTTTCAGAAACCGGGTGTTACACAAAAGATTTAAACCAGACTTGAACCGATGAGTCTAAATATTTTCTCCACAAGTCGACGTCTAATCTTCGCTTTTTCTAATTCAGTGACCAATAATTGATAAGTAAATATTTAGGTATGGCAGGAAACGCGAGTGATACGAGTACTTCGATTTTGTGGAACGAAATTTTAGAAATATCTGTTTAACTCAGGTAGACCTGAGTTAAACGTTAAAAAGTTACCACTTTGGTGGTAAGACGGTTAAAGCATGTAATTATATCACTAGGGGGTATAACTATGTCTCGGAAGCGACAGTGAAGTATGAAAGTGGTTCATAACTATCATACTTTTGACTGGTTATCAATTAGAACCACTCAACTTAACTAATCTACGAGCTGGTCCTGAAAAGACTGTGGAACGGATAGAACGGGGGCAGGTTAGTTAGGTTGAGTGGCGCTTACTCACGAAAGTCATGTGATATAGTTTTATCACGAGATCGTGTTCGTATTAAAATAATTATATTCCTAGTAAGATAATTTTAAATCGCTTTCATTTAACTCTCTTTTGGGTTATAGTTATATCCCTAGTGATATAATTATATCACGGCTTTAACTATCCTATTACTGTGACAATCGATGATTTAAATTATGGTGTTTACCTTTAGGCAAATGCCACTTGTGTTGGCCTTAATATTGGAAAGAATATGATAATGATTCAGGATTTGACGACCGTACGACTTGGTTCAATTCCCTTTTTGGTACTAAGTGTTTAGTGGTTTATAGGTATTTAATCGTTATTCCATTTAAATTCGTTTTGAATATGTAATCCTGAATCGTAATCATATTTTTAATAGGCCTCTTTCTAGTTGTCCTTTGTTGGTCCAATTCTTTAATTTCATGTGGATATTGCAGCACATTTTGTTTTGTACGAGCTGGTCCCTTACCTGATAGTTAGCGCCATACCTGCCTATAACACTTCGCTTCGTTAGACATTATTCTGGTAAAAACGATCGCGGTGTAAGGATTTACAAGCGTGACTGGGATTATGCAGTACAATATATTTATTAAATGAAATCAAGTCATCAATTAGTTTCGTACCTCGTTTACCGGTAGCAAAGCGAGTTTAGTTTTTGCATCAACTTTTTTATAAGCACTTTTATTCCGATCTAAATTTATAGAGGTCCGGGGGAGATACTTAACTTCAACCTCAGATTAATCATCTAACAGATATATGCCATTTAACTCAAGATCCGGAGAAGAAACGAGACAAGGGTATACAAATAGACAAAGGAGTAAGTAGGATAGTACGATGATGTTTTGTCTTTGTCTGCGTATGCACAAATGTTTTGCTTTGCTGCAGAATCAAACCAATCTTGCCATTTTAGAATGTAGCACTAATGATTGGAGCCACACCTAAATAACGTGTATTAAATTTATCCGATTTGTAGGGGTTGTAGCCAAGTGTGTCTGTTTCGGGTAATACGCTTTTGTCAGGTCCATCTGATACTAGGTCCATGACTTCAAAAGTCAATACGTCAACTAGCGCTACTGAGCTTTTACTCGCCGTCTTGCTTGACGTGTTATAATAAGTAGATTATTCACACGGCAATCAAAACGAGCACATTGACATTCAAGCTAGAAATAATTCAAGCACAAAGCCAAATGTCAAAACACTTACAAACACCCAAAGAATTTGAAACCGGCAAACATGCAGCCGCCCATCAAAATAAGCTGGACGAATTTCGGGATTCGTTGTTAATCCAATTTTGGAAATTTCATACTGGCATATGTTACGGTTAACGCGGGACCATTGTCCGAGGCCCTTTCAAGATGGACCTTCCTACATAATGCCATAGACTCCATTCTGCGAACATAATTGATGACGGCTTATAAAATTTTCGGACCGTCCGATGGCACCGTTTTATTAGGTTTTTGTCGTCCTCTATACAAATAGCAGTCTATTATTGCGACTCCATAAATTCTGGTATCCGACGATGCTAATACGCTGTCGTTTGCAGTTTTATGAAATCACTTAGAAAACTTTTAGTGTAGTTCAACGTTTGGAAGCATGAGTCCTTTGACGTGATTATGTCGTCTTTTGTCGTTTAGTTGATACCATACCAACATTATTTTTAAGATCATTGTTTGTACACAGATAAACAATAACCGTCTCACCACAAATGATTAGACCAGAGTTAGACAGAAGTTTCTAAAATTTCGTTCGACAAAATCGACGTGTATTACTCGCATTTTCTTAATTATTTAACTCGTGAATTTGTTATTGAGTTAGAAAAAGCAAGGGGTTAGACGTCGATTTGTGGAAAAAATACTTAGACACGTCATACGTATAGACGTAAAAAATATTCTAAATTATTACATTCTAAGTAGCCGTGATTTCAGGTTTTGGTATTATAGGGAATATAATTATAATTATATTTTGAACTACGGCATCACTCTTTCTTCTTGGAAAAGAGACGTATCAATATGTGACGGTCACAAGATACCATTATTTAAATCATGTATTTCTGTTGCCACTATAACATTAAATACTAAAAAACAGAATAAAATAAATATGTAAGGGGGCTCTCATACAACAAACGTGTTTTTGGCCGTTTTTTTTAAATAATATTACGGAACTCTCCGTGCGCAAGACTGACTCGCACTTGGCTGTTTTTATAATGACAGCAGCTGGCGCCAGCATACGTCTACTTACGAGTCTGTGACAGACGCAACATTAAAATTTCTCACAGTTTAATGAGAGGAGTAAAAAGTAGAAATGCAAACCGCGGCCCCATGAAAAGTATCTCGCACAAGATACGATATATCCTACTAATATTATAAACGCGAAAGTTTGTCTGTATGGATGGATGTTTGTTACTCTTTCACGTAAAAACTACTGAATGGATTTTGACGAAACTTCACAACAATATAGCTTACATATCAGAATAACACATAGGCTACAATTCATAAAAATATATTATCGTATATTATCCAAACGCGGGTGAAACCGCGGAGCGCAACTAGTTAAAAATAAAGCTGTAGTGTAGTTGACACCGGCGGTAATCGAGGCAGACGTCACGAGCCGACATCTGCGCGGTCGGCGCACGCAAAAAATAACAAAGCAAAAATTGTAAATTCTATCCATTGATCGGGCCAATTTTTCTGTTAATAATGTCACAACTCGAAAATCATGTTTTGTGATTCCGCCAGCGCACGGTATAATGTAAACACTTGGCGGCACAATAGAAACCGCTCGAGTAAAAAAAAATGTTTTGTACTTTCGAGTGTCGAAAGTTGGTTTTGGGGATGTTATCTTCGAAATGTGTTACAGATTGCAATGAAATTTGGCTTTTCATTTTTCTTTTATGTAAGTAGATCTCCTCTGCCAAACGTAGATCGGTCCCAATATAGTGCCTCCAATTTCAGGGAGTCGAAATCCCAAATGGAACCCGTCGATACGCAGACAAAAACACCTATAACCATAAGCAATCATAAACATATACCTCCGCCCACCCTCCGTAACAAGAGGGCACAAAATCGAAATACTGAAAGCCCCTAGAAGATTCGGCGCCAAAGGGGCTATTTTTATGACTGTCGTACGTACGCACTCGGCCCACTGGGCAAATAGGTGAGCGGTACGGTGTTATGGACTAACACACGTGATAGAAAGAGATAGGTATTTATCGTGCGTTCCGCTGCCTAGTCATAACGGTCGAATGGGCGTGATGTTTCTTACCGACTGGAAGCGGACAAAAATACGTGGAACAATCGATTGTTGCTCAGCGAGGTAAGGGCGTAAGCGACGCGAGCGGCGCGTCTCTGCGGAAAGGGCAGGATTCGCAAAGCTCTTGAAAGTCAAGCATTATTTTGTTGTTTTTATTACAAAAATCTTGTATGGTTTATAAAATCAAAACGTTCATCAAACACAATAATTATTAATAGTATAATTTTGATATTATGTACTACGTGATCTAAGCAATACCTTATTCCTATTCAAAACAACGAACACTCACTATTATAGTGCTGCTTTTAGTTAACTACATATCTCATTCCAACATTTGTATGACGCCTGTCTGTACCTAAGTCATGTGCTGTATTAATGCCAATTTTCAGACAGATATCTTGGCAACTTCAAATATGATAGGCAAATATTTTAACCATACCTTGATGGATTATTTATTTTTAATTACTTCCTTAAAACGTCATTCCATTAACTGTCGCATCTCCGCATGGTTTAAGTATAAAACCGCCAATTATCAGCTAACTGCTTACAAGATCACTTACGTCCTTTTCCTTTCGGCCCTCTATACTATAATTCCACGTTTTACGCGTGAGTGAACAGAACATTTGCCATCGCATTCATGCCTACTGTAACTCCATAAGAATCTGCATTGAGTCATATCTCCCTCCCTGTCTGGCGGATTAACGTCATGCTTATGACGGCATTGACGATTTTGACGGTTTTAAGTTCAAAGGCATTTGGGGGATGCGAGGGTATTTTTGGGAACGGAAATAAATTATACGAAAGTTTCAGATTAAAGTAGCTTTTCATGGGCAAAAACGCCGTCTGTAATTTTGTCTTTAGTCGTGGACGTTGGTAACATTGAGGACCGTCTATTAACCAAACACTTTTTCAACTGGCAATATGAGGAGTTCGTTCGCATAATGATAAGCATCTCACACCACTCCAATAAAAACTGCAGTACCACCAAAAATTTTGGTAATGCCAAATCTTTTACTGCACTGTATATTTCTACTCTTCAGTCTGTGACATTTTCCCTCTGAATACGGTGCCCTTCTAACTAGCTCTCTGTCAAATTATCTCGATGCGACGCTAAATAGTGTCGAGTTATAAACTCAATTATACTACACCTTGCATCCTCGAGATTTATAATAAGTTAGTAGGTAATTTATTCACTTCGTAGTCCACTCTTTAATGTACTGGGCACAAAGCACAACTTCAGAGCCAAAAATAAGAAAGAAATTGACTCGTTAGTTCCCGTTCCGGCCACTGGCGGCGCCCTGCCTGCTGCATCGACGATATCACCTCATTCGCTTTTTTTGTGCGGGCATCGAAGCATCGAAAATATTTAATTTAATATTAAATACTTAAAAGTTGAAGTATTTTGCTAGTGTTCTATACGTGTATCTGTGCAATGGGTAAAAGGAAAGGTAGCTTGTCCAAGCATCGTATCAGGAAAAAGTTGCGTAAACTGGAAAGATGTTTACAGCGTTACAAAAGTTCGGATAGCAACTACGACGACTCCGGTAAGTGTTTTTACTTTTCATTGCACATTATTCTAAAGAATTTTACAACCAATAGAGTTTCGTGATAAAAGGTTACCTACGTACCTTTTTGTGTCAAAATGTTTTAAAACTACCTTCAATTTTTGTTTTTTCTTTTTATTTGAATGTTATCTTTAAATGCTTTCGATATGAAGGAATAAGCATTTACTAGCCTATACATGAGTGCCTTGGTACTATGATGCGATCATAGTCACGCACTAGTGCTACAATGCGATTGTAGCCATGTTTATCTGGAACCGTGATGCGATTACGGTCTTTTAAAGAAAATTCCTAGCAATTTTTCGTGTCATGACGCGATCATGACCCTTGCTTTGCATTGTCTACAGACAGCAACCATGACTACAGGGATAGAAGCCCCTCATATGCGCGCGATGAAGGGGCTAGCCCAGTGGTAGAAATAACTGACTCTGATGGTGCGAGCACTTACTATAATATTCGCTCCACGGTACACACAGTAGATGTTCACCATGATGCACCACAGATAGTGGAGATACCGCCACCACCTACCCAACCTGAGGCGACGGCTCCATCTGTATCAACCGTCGATCCTGTACCATCGACTAGCCAGCTAGCTGAAAATAACCCTACCCCTGAATCCATCAGCCTGCCCGGGGACATTCTTGACCTATTAGGTGAGTCTAAGGAAAAACCAGAAGTTTTTGGACCGAGGATTCCAGAAGAAATCTCTAAACGTTGGGGGCGTATTCTGTGTGAAGGGTTAAACAAAGATCAAAAGAAGGCTCTTGGTGAAAAGATTTATGTACCTGAAAACTTTCAATTGGTTAAAGCACCAAAATTAAATCCTGAAATATCGTCAGTCTTGATTGAGTCTACCAGAAATCGGGACAAACGCCTGGAGGCAGCACAAAACTACCTAGGGTTAGGAATTTCAGCTGTGACAGCTTTGACATCCTCCCTTATTGAGAAGGATATGGACAAGATGGATATCATTAAACGGTTGTCCGAAACAAACCAAATACTATTGGATTTACATTATGAAAATACGATTAATCGAAGAAAACTTATTACGTACACACTGGATAAGAAATTCCAAGAAGTTGTTCAAGACGTTAAGAGAGACAAAATGCTCTTCGGTGAAAATCTCACAGATAAAATTAAGGCTTCTAAGTCGGCCGAGAGATCAGGACTCCAAATGAAGAAGGCCAGTACGACTGAAGCTTCGACATCGAAGAAACAGCCATATCGGCAGGGAAACTGGAGAGGCCCACCCCGTCATGCTCAGCGCGGGAACAGACAGGGTGGGACCAGGAATCAACCAGCGTACCGCTCCACGACCTGGAAGAGACCTACGACGGCGTCACATCAGTTCCAGGACCGAACCAAGGAACAGCGGCCAAAACCTCAGCCACAGTCCAAGACACAATAGTAGAGGTACCTATTCATGCGGGTAGGTTAACGAATTTTCTTCGTAACTGGCAAACAATTACAACCGATCCAGTAATCTTAGATGTGATTAGTGGTTATAAAATACCGCTTCTTAAACCAGTTTTTCAAGTGCAAGAACCTTCCATTGGTAAGTTGTCTGAATTGGAAAAGCTCAATCTACGTCTTGAGATAGATAAATTACAGCGTATTGGAGCCGTATTACCATGCAATGATATTTCAGGTCAATTTATATCAAAAATATTTCTGATTCCTAAGCCAGATAACAAGTTTAGATTCATTATGAATCTTAAATCTTTTAACAAGTTTGTTGACACACGTCATTTTAAGATGGAGGATTACCGTACAGCCACTAGACTGCTATCTCCATTGTGTTATATGGCCAGCATCGATTTGAAAGATGCATACTTTCTTGTAGGTATTCACGAAACGTCTAAGAAATATCTGAGGTTTAAATTTGAGAATCAAACTTTTGAATTTCAGTGTCTCGCGTTTGGAATTTCTTCAGCTCCTTACATTTTTACTAAGTTACTCAAACCGGTTGTGACCTTCCTTAGAAGTAAAGGTATTTTGATAGTAAACTACTTAGATGATTTTTTATGCCTAGGGAGTTCTTATGGCGAGTGCCTCAATTGTGTGACTGAGACTTTGAAATTATTAACTTTTCTGGGGTTTGTAGTTAACAACGCGAAAAGTAAACTCGTACCTAGCCAGTTTCGCCAGTTTCTAGGCTTTGAATTTAATTCAGTGGATATGACACTTAGTCTTCCTATCGAAAAACGTATCAAGATATTAAATTTTGTTCGAGATATTTCCAAGAAAAAACTTGTAAAAATTCGGGATTTTGCCAAGTTCTTGGGCGTACTTACATCAGCCTGTCCAGCCGTACCGTATGGCTGGATGTACACAAAAGTTTTTGAAAGGACCAAATTTTTGGCCTTAAGGGAATCTGGCGATAATTATGACTGTAAAATGATTTTAGAAAACTTAGAGAATGATTTCTCGTGGTGGGAACAACACATAATGACTTCTAAAAATCCAATACGTAGTGGTCAGTACACCATGGAGATTTTTACAGACGCGTCATTGTCTGGATGGGGTGTAATGTGTAACGGTGAACGTTCAAACGGCTTCTGGGATGCAATAGAATCTCAATGCCACATTAATTTACTAGAATTAAAGGCAGCCTTTATAGGCCTCAGATGCTTTGCTAGAAATATGTACAATTCTGAAATCCTGTTACGTATCGATAACACTGTGGCTATTTCCTACATAAATAGAATGGGTGGCATCCAATACCCACATTTGAACGGCATCACACGCAACATTTGGGAATGGTGCGAGGAAAGGCGACTGTTTATTTTTGCATCTTATATTAAGTCTAAGGAAAATGTAGAAGCTGATGAGGAATCGCGACGTACAAACATAGATACGGAATGGGATTTATCTTCCACGGCGTTTAACAAAATAGTAGACTTTTATGGAGAACCAGAGATTGATCTTTTTGCTACCCGGTTAAATGCTAAATGTAGTACTTATGTATCGTGGAAAAGAGATCCCACCGCGTTCAATGTTGATGCATTTACAATAGACTGGAGCTCCTATTTCTTTTACGCCTTTCCACCTTTTTCGTTGATATTAAAGAGTCTTCGAAAAATAATTAATGACGGTGCTACAGGTATAATGGTCGTTCCATATTGGAAAAGCCAGCCTTGGTATCCTCTGTTTCTTTCCTTGGCATGTCAAGATCCGATATATTTTTATCCTAACGAACATCTCTTACTGTCTCCTTCCAGAGAACCTCATCCCCGATGGAGGACACTTACCCTGGTATCGTGCCAATTATCAGGTCATGCTTTACGCAACAAAACCTCAAATCGGAAACGATTAATATTATAATATCATCACTATCTGAAAACTCCCTTAAACAATACAACGTAGCATTGAGGAAGTGGTGGTTATTTTGTCAATCTAGGGCAAGAGATCCATTTCTCATGAACTTACCTTTTTTATTAGAATTTATGACTCACGAATACAGTAGTGGAGCTAGTTATTCTAGCCTTAATACATGTCGCTCAGCGTTAGCTTTAATTTTTGGTAAAAAATTTAGTGAGAATGACACTGTTACTCGTTTTTTAAAGGGAGTTTTTAGATCTAGGCCCAGTTTTCCAAGATACCAAACTACTTGGGATCCTAATATAGTTCTTGATTACATAACCAAGTTTTATCCCAATGAAAAATTATCATTACCTCAAATCACGAAGAAAACGGCAGTTCTACTCGCATTGTCGACAGGACAACGAGTCCAGACACTATCGCTAGTAAGATTGTCTAATGTCAGAGTTTCGGATTCTAGCATAGATATTGTAATTAATGACGTGATCAAAACCTCGGCGCCTAGCCGCCCAATGCCTAATTTGTCAATTCCCTTTTTTCCTAATAGAATAGAAGTTTGCCCTGCAAGGGCACTCTCATCATATTTGGAGGTTACGCGCACTTTGCGCTCAGCGGCTGATACCGAGCGTCTTTTTCTGACCACTAAGAAGCCTTTTCATAACGCGAGCCCTTCGACTATCAGTAGGTGGATCAAGGACGTCATGGGTGCAAGCGGGGTAGATACAAAGATTTTCTCTGCACATAGTACCCGTCATGCGTCTACCTCGGCAGCTCATCGACAAGGTTTGTCAATAGATCTTATAAAGAAATGCGCCGGTTGGTCGGGCAATAGCTTAGTATTTGCCAAATACTACAATAGACCCTTGCCCTCCAATTATGATGAAAGAACCTTTGCAGAAGCTGTGTATGATTGTTCTCTTGATTCCTAGATCTACAAATTATTTACAGAATATATTAGGTATGTTATGTACCTTCTTACTTATAAATTTATTTCATAAAATATAAATAAAGAATAAAAATATGCAACTATTAAATACTTTATATTTTTCTTCTTATGAATGCGACTTCATTTTTCGCAATGTGCTCTAAACATCCTACGAAGTGAATAAATTACCTACTAACTTATTATAAATCTCGAGGATGCAAGGTGTAGTATAATTGATGGTTAAACAAACTTACCTTGTGAAGTTTGACCATAATTATACAAACCTTGCATCCGAAGAGATTTATAACCCTCCCTTACCCAATTTTTGCTGAAGCAAAATCATACCCCTGACATAATATTAGGTAAGACATTGCGAAAAACATAATAAATTAGCTCTAAAGAAATGAGGTGATATCGTCGATGCAGCAGGCAGGGCGCCGCCAGTGGCCGGAACGGGAACTAACGAGTCAATTTCTTTCTTATTTTTGGCTCTGAAGTTGTGCTTTGTGCCCAGTACATTAAAGAGTGGACTACGAAGTGAATAAATTACCTACTAACTTATTATAAATCTCTTCGGATGCAAGGTTTGTATAATTATGGTCAAACTTCACAAGGTAAGTTTGTTTAACCATCAATTTATCGTGTCTTGGAGTAAAATCTAAAAGAGTTGGTTGACCTCTCAAGATGCACGATAAGATTTAACTCCTCATATTTTGTCTGGCAGGACCATTTACAAGACATTTGACTGGTTAATGTATCTTACCTATTCTTAAGCAAATTGACTCTACCACCTTTTGGAATAAATATTGTAGTGCAGTATACGCCTTTAGGAAAATAAAAAAATATTTTACAAAGGTCGATTTTTTTATCCATTTATGACAGATACGTTACAAGTGTAAAACTTTTACATATTATTTCAATATACATTTTACATGTCAGAGTCCTTGAACAGGCATATACCTACACCTACATCATTCATACAATAAACAATGGTAGATACTACACCTAAGTAAATATGTTTTGAAGATAGCCCAAAAAATCAACCGCTAAACACGACAGATCTAATTCAAATTTGTAATTCAAGGCGCGATCGAGCGTGGAGTCATCCGACACCGGCCGAAAGCTACTGTGCCGCATTTCGGAGGTTTCCCCGTAAACTGTATTATGTAGCCCTATGTAGGTTTCGATTTCGTTTACACGCAAAAATGTGTAACCTGAGAGGTTGACGCTTATGTAGGCCGCGCGGAGAGTTTGGTGCGTAGTCTACAATTATTTATAGTGTAAGTACATTAGCTAACTTCCGAGAAATTAAAGTAAATGCAACATGTATTGTAGGCTCTACATTTTGTCTCGAATCATCTCGATGCAGTGAAGCAGTGTCTTTTCACTGACACTTCCGGTAGTTTGGAGGGGTTTATGTATTAAAAATTACAATGTTTTCACTCGGTCAGTAGGTCGTTAGTATCCTAGTAAGACCGCAGCGCAATCTATATTACGGTTCAGTCAGTAAAGTGCTTTACTGAAACTTTCGGGGAGTTTATGAGAGAACCCGAAATTAAAAGTTTTTATACGTACCGTTGCATATCGATACGTTTGTGAACTTTATCGAAAACTTAATGGTTAATATTCCACCAATACCTACTCGTATTACCTAATTAAAATCAAGAAGAAACACAAGTTTAAGAAAAGAAAAGGATAATTATTTCGGAAGCATGTTATCTCTCTATCCAGACCGGGTCCCGTGGTGGACCTAATCCTACCTCACAGAATTGAAGGAGACTCGTGCTCAGCAGTGGGCTACGGATACTGGGTTGTCGTTGATGATGATGATGATGATGATGATGATGATGATTTTAGAGGAGTCATTTTTACAGTGGTCACGATCATTAACACGCAATTCTTTGGGCATTACGGACAATAACCGCTAGCGATGACTCTCCACTTTGCCGGCCCTCCGTCACGCGACGTCACTCTCGCTCACTCGAAGGGAGGGACATATTCGTTACTTTAACAGTCAGAGGCCCTTGAAAACGTTAATTGAGGGGTTGGGAGTAACTGTTGATCGTAATGCGTGAAATGGGCTTTGATGTGCAGATGTCCTTGCGTTTTTGATACGATTCAAACATGTTCTTTAATTTTATTAAAAAAAAAATATATTTTTAATGTCTGTCACTGTGCCATAATATTTCTGAGCTCTGTCGATATCGTCTCTTTATAGGTGAAACAGTGAGGAATTGCTAGCTTATACTTATTGATTCAATAAAACAAGGAGCAAAGTGCGCGTTATCAATTCATATTTATACCTACCTAGCGCGCCAGTGACTGCACCTTAAAATGTCATTCGTAGCTATTCGTTGCTCTTCATTAAATGGGTAGACGGTCGGGTTAAAAGTTTAATAATTATAATAGTGAGATCTCGTTAAGGTCAATTTGCCTAACCAGAACCAGCAATGAAAAGAACCGTATCTCAACAGACTTAATCATCATTTTCCAACGAGCAGCCAGCCCGATCACCAACGATTTAACATCCATAATGAACTCAGGCAGCGCTTCACAACAATCACAAACTATGCAATCTCAGTCCCCAAGCGGCTCGCAAAAAAAGCCCTTCTGACCGCCGTTACCGCTTTCATTGGGGGATCCGAGGTCTCACCGGGGGATGTGAGGTCTCACCGGGGGACTCGAGGTCTCACAGGGGGATGCGCGGATGCGCGGTTTCGCCGGGTCTCCGCGGGTTAAGCGTACACGTTAAAATGTTTATAGATAATGTAGGTAATAGTAATTCTAATTCGGGGGCCGACCCCACGGCATTGGCGGAATTTGTATTCATCCTAATGGCTTTGAAGGTATTTTTTTCGGAGGTATCGGAGCTTGGTACTTTGCCGTATTCTTTGTTAGTTGAAAGGGCATCGAAAAGTTCAGCTGGATAATGCTTTAGGGATTTTCTTTGGAAGTTCTGAGTTCTTGTCGCTTTTAGGGTAGATTTGTGAATGTTAGGTTATATGATTAGTGGAGGTGCGATAGGTTTTTAATGAAGACTTGCTTACGTCACATAAGGCTGCTGATTATGAAGACAGTTTTACCTCAGCGGTTTTTAGTTTACCTCGGTTTTTGCAATGTTGAGCAAGCACATTATTTTCAATGGTTTTGGATTTGTTGTTAAATATAGATGATCAATCATGGTGTGGCATACATCTCAATCTGCATTTACATAAGAAAAAATATAAGTATTTCGATAAAAAATCGTTTAAAAAAATATCTGCATCTTTTTGAAATTTAAAAAAACCTAAAATAATTCTGGGTCTCGAAACAAAATAACAAAATTAGCGGACAGATGTATGTTCAAACCTCAAAATCTAAACGCAATTTTGTCAAACGAATCTTCTCGTTACTCCATCAATATGCGATCATCGATCAAACCCAATAACGATAACAAATTCGTTAAACGTCCGTTTACATCCAACGGTTTTTTAAAGACCACCAACGTATTGGACCCCTAACACTATCGTTGGCTAGATGCATCATTACGTTGCTAGGGTTGCCCCGTTTATTAAATTCTGTATGAAGGTACAGTACCTACACATACTTTAGAGTGAAAACATTGATTAATTGACAACAAATATTATAGTTCTTATACATGTATACAAGCACACGTAATGCAATGTTTTACTTGCCTTGCAGTCCTATGTGATTCGCCTAAGCATGCCTAAACATACTTACATAGCACAACTGACGATGTATTTTCGTCTAATACAATAAACATCGTACGTGTCGTTTTTCTTTTCTTTTCTACACGAATTTCTTACGTACTTTTATACATAATTATATAATGTAGCAATTGAAATAATTATTAAAAACGGGCACTATCGGGCACGGTTAGAATTGTTTCCAATTATTATTCTAGTGCAAACCCTACTCTTGTCCAATGAGGTGCGTTCGCACAGCGCAATGACACCTGTCAACTGTCACAGTGACGTAAGGACGCCCGCGCGACCGAGTATCAAGAATGATCTACGAGCGGGCGGTCGCGAAACATGATATAATTATGTTCAGTTTTAATTAGATGCCGTCGGAGATGTGATATTATCGCGCTTTTTGACAGTCTGGGAAGCGATTAATATTTTAGTATCTATGATTAAGAATATTATAATTCCTGTTAGGTAATATTAATAGGTATCTATATTTTTATAGACGATATGATAATTTTGGGGTCGTATTAGTCTCATTGCTTTGCTTTGTAGAAATTATTTTTACTACGACTAAATCATTCATCTTATATGAATTGTAATGCTAATCAGCTTTAATACGACAGATAAGGAAGTAGTATCAATTATTTTCACAAATATTACTTGATCTTTAGTGGGACGAGTCGAGTTGCATTAGAAGATGCCCGCGCGATATAAATTTTAAGTTATTTTTTAGATGCATGATTACGCTGATTATTTTATTTCAAAACACCTTATAAGGTATCTTCTTACGTCATCCTATCGGAGATCGGCGCACGCGCACGCAACTTTAGAGTTTGCGTGAGAGCGGTCTGGTGTATCCGGTGTCAGTCGAACCTTGTAAGGTAGTCCTACGGGTCCATTATGGGTCCATTATTACACATAAATGTATCCACTTACGCTTTCAAAATGTCATTAAGTACGAGTATAGTACTTTACATTCATAATTTTCGTTAAAACATAAAGCCTAATTAAAAAAACTGTATATTGATAGGACACGGTGAATATTTCATAGCAATAAAAGAAACAAAAATACAAAAACAATATTATAGTATCTAAATATATTCCCAGGTACTTACGCTGCATGCAAAATGTACCTATAAGTTATTATATTATTTTTTGTTTAGCGCTAGTTCAGACATGCGGGAACCGCGCGTTTACAAATCGCGCTGTTTGAACCCGCAAAATAATAATTGTGATGCTATTCAGACACCGGCGGTTATTATGCGATTTTCGTCCGGGGATAACGTCAGTTTGAAAATGGAGGTCGACGAAGAAGTCAGTTTACTGTCGTTGCCTTCGATCAAATATAACCTAGATCACGCGTAAGCGCTCCAAAAGTAACCAAACTAAAGAGTGCTTAAATTCACACTAAGCACTGTTTTGCCGTCAGTGACGCGCCGACCGTCAAGTGAAACAATGCCGAAGTGTGCTGTGAAAAGTTGCAAAAATAACACGCTTACAAAGAGAAAACAACATGGGATTTCGTATTTTCGGTAAGTTTTATACTTTTTACAAATACTTACAGTGATTAATATTCGAAATAGTCCAGTTATCATCTCCAAATTAGTATTTCTAGAATTTAAATCCTTTTGTATTTGCTTCGCAGTTGTCTCTTTCGCACGCATATTAGAGTTAAAACGCGAGACAAGAACAAATTAGGCCTGATTTAGAACAAGTCTAATGGAGTCGCCGCATTCTTTTATTTTTCTTAGACTGTAAAATGGATGTACTTTGAAATCTTTACAGATTTCCTCAAAATGAGATACAAAGAGAAAAGTGGCGATTAGTAATAAAAGAAGAAAGAAGTGAGGACTATTTTAAACCCAATAACTCCAGTGTGGTTTGTTCAGACCACTTTGCGGAATCTGACATGTATAAAACTCCAAAAGGATTTCGGAGAATAAATAAAAATGCTGTACCAAAAATAGAGGTAATTAAAATTTGTGCAGTTTTATCAAGCTATATTTTTATATAACAAACGATGAAATGATAAATATTTATATTTATATTTTACTGGAAAATGAGTAAATACTGTTTTTTATTTCAGATTCAAGGTACACAAAAAGAGGTTCCGGACTCTCTCTTATTTTTTACTTTGCCAATGTCATAGAATTCGTAGTTTCTATGCGTTTCATATAATTAATTAATAATTCATCCTTGTTATGATCCAATAACCAAATTTAAATATTTATGTAACCTCGTCGAATATTTATTTTCGCAGGTATCAGCTACTGTACCTCAACCATCGCAAACTATCTCATCTGAACACTTCATGGCACCTGTGACTAATGATGAAGGAAGAGAATTTACGTCACCAATACCATCCGAAAATTACAGCTGAAATCAAATCTGGTGCAAAATTTAAAGAAACAGAATAAAAGGCTCAAGAAAAATAATACGAATTTAAAGCAGATTATCCAAGAATTAAAATCAAAAGGACTAGCAGATGAATCTTTATGCACCGATTTAAATCATGAAATAAATGAAGCGAATTCTAAAATTATGTCAGTACTAACTGCCAAGAAAAAAAAGAAATTTTCCAATTATCCACCAGTACTACGGAAATTCGCCTTGACATTGCAGTTTTATTCTCCTGCAGCTTATAAATATGTACGGAATGTTTTTAATAATCGCCTTCCGCACCCACATACACTTTTTAAGTGGTACCAAAACGTTAACGCCCTGCCAGGCTTTACAGAAGAAGCTTTTTCAAGACTAGCTGATAAAGCCAAAGCGTCTAAAGGTCCTCTTTTGTGCTCCTTAGTGGCTGATGAAATGTCCATACGTCAGCAAAAAATTTGGACTGGCAATAAATATGAAGGTCTTGTGGACATGGGAGTCGGTTCCAGTGACTCAGATATTCTGGCTAATCAAGCTTTTGTGTTCGTGTTGGTTTCTTTAGACAAGTCATGGACATTGCCCATTGCATATTTTTTCATCCAAAGCCTTAATGGTGAGATGAAAGCCAATTTGATAAGATTAGCACTTCAAAAGTGTTATTTCGTAGGGGTTACTGTAGTGTCCATCACATTTGACGGATGTAAATCTAATATTACCTGCATGAAATTATTGGGTTGCAATATAGAAAAGCACGATAGTATGCAGACGACATTCCCTCACCCTTGCCATAATCAAAAAGTGGCAGTATTTTTGGACCCCTGCCACATGCTGAAATTAATGCGAAATGTGTTAGAATCCCAAAAAACAATTTACAACGAAAACAACGAACCAATAAAATGGCAACTTGTAGTTGCATTGCATACTCTTCAAGAAGAGAATGGTCTGCACTTAGCAAACAAACTAACGCTTCGTCATGTACAATTCCGAAATCAAGTTATGAAGGTAAAACTGGCCTCACAGCTTCTCAGTAACAGCGTTGCCCAAGCTATACAGTTTTGTGATAAAGAATTACATATTGAACAATTTGCTCACTCTGAAGCCACTGTCAAGTTTATAAAATTGATAAATGACCTTTTTGATATTATGAACTCGAGAAACCTCAATGAATTTGGATACAAAAAGCCTCTTAGCAAAGACAATTCAGTTGAAGTTCTTTCGTTTTGTGCTGAGGCCAAAACGTATTTGCTTTCTCTTTCAACTAAAGTGATGTACAAAAAGACCATTAAAGTAAAAAAAGAAACTCGCGTTGTACATGAAAGCAAAGCTGTACCTTTGCATAAATGTAAGGCCAATACCGGAGTTACTGGGTTGCTTATATGCATCAATAGTTTGGAGAATCTGTATTCCACGCTCATAGAATCAAATACGCTATCATATTTGACAATGTACAAATTTAGCCAGGACCACGTCGAACTATTCTTTGGTAAAGTTAGAAGTCAGGGTGGTCACAATAATAACCCGAATACGCGTCAATTTAAAGCAGCGTACAAGAAGTTGTTATCACATTTAGAGCTGAGTAGTAAATTCAGTGGGAATTGTTTACCGCTAGAAAATATTCCCATTCTGCAAACAACTTCAACCACCCAAAACATCAACAATACTTCACGCAGTTACCGCCACGAAGATGAAAATGAAGACAATTTCTCCCGTGCATTTCTTCAAAACCGCATAAATAGAGAACGAACAGAAGAAAAATACTACAGTAATTGCGATCAACTTGCAGATACACTATTAAACGAAAATTTAAATGAAGTCACCATTCAAATAATCGGTTACATTTCTGGTTTTGTAGTGTATCATTTGTTAAAAAAAATTAGTTGTGATGATTGTAAAAACCATTTACTGGCCACAAAAAAGGAACATTTTCATAAATTAATTGATTTAAAAGATGTAGGTGGATTATGCTTTGCTTCGGAATCTGTTTTCAAAATTTGCAAGCAGGCTGAAAAAATATTGAGAGACTACATCAAAATCAGTGGTGGCAAAACCATACTGATAAAGTATGATAAAACCTTTCTTTCTATGAAGGTCTTACGACTATTGATCAATATTGATATATTTAATGAAACAGATGCCCATGCAAAAGATCAATTCAACCACACATATGACTTAACAAAAGCCATTATTGAGAAGTATATAGACGTACGTCTGCACTACATGTGTAAGAATGAGAATATAAAAAAAAAGAATGCAACAAAAAGACAAGTTTTTAACAAATTAACTTTATTCCAGGGTAACTAGTCGATTCTACTCGATATTAGCTTATTAAAGTTATGATTGAATTTTATTGGTCTCACGGACATCTGTTTCATTTAAGTTATAATAATAATTATTATTATTAACCATTAGGAGTATGTTTTACTATTTTTGATTTAGTTTATCTGATTCTGATTACGATGTACGTGTGTTAATTTATAAAGATGATTTAGTTGTCCCTACGATGTAGATACTTTTCATAGGTACATTCTCGTGTTGTAGATTATAATAATAAAAGTTACAATTTACAATTCTATTTTTTGCCCTTACATCCCTTTGCCATCTCCCGACTTCCACATGTACCTACATATTAATTAGCATTATCGTAGACAAGTTATAAAATTGTTAAAATTTCATCTAAATTTATTCTGCCGCTGCGGTATGAAAAGAGAACAAACATATTAGACTTGCACACAACTTTCGGATTTATTTCGGAAGAAGGGGTAAGAAGGTTACCTACCTACTCTACTTCTACTTCTAGAGGGACAAAGGCTACTACAAAAAATGTCCACCCGAGCGAGTCAGCTAGTTCATTATTATGGAGTCAAAGACCGATCACGAATTTCTTCAAAAAAGTAATAATTTTTAGTACAAGTAAGCGACTCCACTGCATTCCATGTTCTATCATAGTTTCTGCAGTCAGGGTTATAAGAACGTCCTAATGTCGGACGTGTCATAAGTAATTTTGAGCGTTATGTTAGTAAGATAAAGTATAATTTGACTAGACGCCACAACGGACGGCAATAAAATTTTATGAGCTTTCGTCATTACCGTAGCGAAAACGCCATTAAGTGGTTAGGTTATTGTTGAAAACTAAATCTTAGTGTACTGCAATAAGGTTTATTATTATTAAAATATTTAAATGGCTTTGTGATACTATAGTAATATGCATGACATGAATGTATATCTCAATAGGTAAGTAGGCATAGTAAACTCAAGCCGATTTTTTGCGTTGTGTCACTACGGAATGTTGCATCTAGGTTATATTTGATCGAAGGTCGTTGCTCCTTAAAAAAAGAAAAGAACCGCGCGGTATCCGCAACGCAACTGAACGCGAAGTAAAGACTCCATAGTAATAGAAACGCGCGGGAGCAGCGCGATTCTATTTTCTGGCGGTTGGGTTGCGGTAACCGCGCGGCTTGATTAACCGCGCAGTTATGTCTGAACGATTACTAACTAAGTCATATAAATAAGACCCGCTCGATTTCCATGCGATTCTATAATCGCGCGGTTCCCGCCGTGTCTGAACTAGCACTTATACACTAACACTTATGTACTTTTTTTTTTCTACTCTGCCAGTATCGTTATTCTGGCATGTATGGGAAAATAGAGATTGGTGACTTTATAATCTAAAGTTGTTATTTCGAGCGCTTTAATTTTTTTTGGACCTATTTTTTCCTAAATACTTAGCCTACATATTATTCATAAACTAACGAGTACAATCTAAGCTAATTCGGGTTCGCACTTAAAAGCTCTACTTTTTTAAAATCTGTTATAAAGCCCTCTCTACACGCCGCCACGCACCCGGTGGCGACCGAAAGTTTTAGGCCCTTTACACACATCGCTGCCCACTAATTCGGATTGCGTCGAAGTGAAAGGGCGTAAGTGACGCTTCAATAATATAGTCGTATAAGTTGTATCTAAGTTTTGAAAATGTTCTAATATAAAATATCAGTTTATAAATCAGATATTTAATAACTATCATATTTTAGTGCTTAAATAAAACACATTTTTCAACCACGTATTAGTTTTTTTCTTAGAATTATTAGTTTTACACTATTTTTGTACCTTTCTCGAACCTTTGTCTTTTGATAAAGCGACATCTCTTCAATTAGATAAGCGAAATAAAAAATAAAAACGCGCAATTATGTAAAATTTTACCGAGCCACAAGCTATTGTCTTCGTAAAACACACATTAAAAAGTTAAAAACAAATTGTACAAAACTGATACACGCAAACAAAAAGGCGGCAGCTGCGTCCACTGTGGCGTGGTAATGTGAAAGAACGCGATTATCTACCCGATTTTTCAAATAATGACATCTGAATAAATACAGAGATCGATTAAAATGTGAGTTAACCTCTTTTTATTGAATAGCCACGTGCAGTTTTTTCTAAATTGCTGGTTTTGTTAAGGTCGAGAGTAGAGATGATTACACATATTTTGAACGCCACTTACGACAAATCCGTACAACTTGGGAATGTGGAAAAAATATATGTTAATTTCGAACATATACTTTCTAGGCGTGATGTATCAGAAACACAATTACAAGATATTTTCTCGATAGAAAAAAATTACAAAGTAACCTCTTCAAAATAGCAATTTAAATTCAATCTCACTAATTTATGAGAGAACATTATTCAAATCGAAAGAACTTGAAATCATTGTACAATAATAAAGGTTTTTGGTGTATAATATAGCAACTATGCGCCAATTTTCATTCAAGAAAACATATTTGAGTGAATTTTCGTTCAAGTAGAATGACGCGCCAGCCGCCATGTTGTGTCCTCTCTATCATTTCCATACGATTCGACAGTAGTCGCTGCGGCGCGCCGCTAGACGGACCTGTGTCACTTTTTTCAATTATTTTTTTACGTAATTTAATTTTTCCGAAATACTGGACCGCATCCATCGCTTGTCATGTTTGGTCAGTCAAGGCACTGATTAGGCAAAACAAGCATTGGATGCGGCGCGGCCAGTGGCGGCTGTGTTTTGTTTTTCTAGCCCGTTTATTACAATAGAATTTAAATAGAAGTGCCAAGCAGTCACGTTGCTCCCGTTATTACCTACATAACGAGACAATCTTTGTGTAGGCCATCTTGACGATTCAATCTAAGTACATGCGTGTGAGCTTCGCAATGCCCACCTAGTTCTTATAGCATCATCGTCATTGGTGCTTATTATAGGTATTGTTATGAAAAAGTCTGGTGTCGCTAAGCAAGAGATTTCCAAGAGTATTTGTACTCTTGGAAACTTACTTGTAATTTGTATTTGCGAGAGATAAACTTAATTTAGGTAACTTCGCAGGTTTTCCAACTTGGTCTCAGCACATATCAAACATATTTGAATCTATGAATTCATGCCTACACTTTTGAGAGTAGCTCAATCAAAACTTAATCCTATTTAAATGAGCACGAATGACACGCACACGTCATATGCAAATAGAAAAACTGAAGTATATGAACATCAAAATTTGACGGTCTTTAAAATTGCAATATAGCATAGTTGTAACTATGATGGATTTATGATACGACGAGCCGGAGTTCGGTTCTCGATCGCCGTAGTTTGGTTTTGTTGGAAAATATTTTTCTTGACCTTTTGGTTATCCATTGCGCCCAGATTACCCACCTAGTTTTTCTGCTTTTTAGAACCACAATCAATACGCTTTCTAACAGCCAGCCAACGAGGATATTTTGACAGTCATCGTGTGGTGTGGTGCATCGTGGTGCAGCCCGAAACTCAATAGGTTCGGACTATGACTGCGTATTATTATATTAGATCGATTAGTGAAATGAAAGATTACATTAGGTTTAAAAATATTTATTTACAGATATCCTATATTAAAAATCTATGCATTTTGCATTTTTTTAACCCTTCTCAGAACAAGTTCTGGTAGGTATATAGGTTCCACTGGTGAAATGAAGCACAGAAAGTAATTTTTTTTCTTTCTTGCGATTCTTAGCTGCCCTTGTACCTGTAATCCAAAATAACTCCATAACTTTTAAATGCCTACACAAATTTGGATGTACTATAAATAGGGCTTCGTTATTTGCTAATGTTGGTACCACACCACCCCTATTCATTTCTGTAGTAGCGTATAATGTCTTGAGTAGAGGTACATAACAACTGAACATAAATAATCACAGGTTTACATTACAATCATTTCATCTCGTCTGTATAAAAGAAATAACAATCTGCACAGTACAGAATTTTCAGGTTGGTCTTTGTACCAAGAAATTTGTTGCACGTTAACAATGTGTTCAATACTTACGAAACATCTTCGCCATGGAAACGCTTGAGCGCAGCACGAACACGTTTTCAGCTACATACAGGTCCAGAATAACTGTGAGCTCGTTTTTGATGTTTTTGCTCTATACATTTTTAGCATCGTCCGTGAAAACAGGAACTCTCCGACCCAACCTAAAAATCAAAAATAATTATATTTAAAATGTTGGAATGTTCTTAATACGTATGTGATAGAAAAATAAAACGGTTTTCACGGTTCACAACACTGAACATAATATTATGAAATATCGTCAACTCTTGAATCTTACAATTTTTATTTACCCCAAAGCCGGTGACTACAGAGAACGAAACGTGACAGTCTGACACTGATAGACAGTGTCACGTCACGATCAAGGAGGTACCAGTTGATAATTACTGTATTGCCTTGCCAGTGCACAACAGTCAAATGTACTGTACCAGTTGTACCACAATTGTACTCTGCTTTGATTGAACACGTCTTATCGTCATCGCGTCGTCTTTGTCGTCGGGAACCAATCGTGTAATTGCTATAATTATTTAAATATATTTAATAAAATTACGTAGGTATTTAAGATAAAATACTTATTTAATTATTTAAGTCGCTTTTGCTCTTATCTGTTTACTGGTATACCTTGCTCATTAGTTTTCTTTGTTGATGATATCGTTGGAAACTTGAAACCCATATAATTAATTAACTTGTTCAAAGTAAACACGTTCTACAATACATATTATTCATATCTTTTAAGAAAAAATGTCCAAAATTACATTCGGCTATAGTATAGTACGAGAGTAAATGTGATAATGTAGTAAGTGACACAAAATCTACCACGTGCAAGATTCTGGCAGCACTGAATTGGATACGTCACCTGGCGCTTATTTTATTATTTTGAATTACATATTATTTAATTACATTATACGAAACGGCGAAACGGCAACGCCCGATTACGCTGCGATTATATCGCGGATATGCTCACACAAAGTAATGTCTTCTTACTCCCACAGGCCTAGTGTGTCAACGTCGCATAGTGTCAATCTTTTTGAGACACAAGATAGCCTATGTCCGTCTCATAGGTCCAATCTATTCCTATACGTACCAAATTTCATCGAAATCCGTTCAGCCGTTTAGCCGTGAAAAGGCAACAAACAGACAATAAACAGAGTGACTTTCACATTTCTAATATTAGTATGGATTATAGTATTATTTAAGAACTTTTATATTTTGGACTCTGGGATTTTATCACTTAAATAATAAAACTGTTAATGTACCTAGTAGGTGGATCGTTCATCTAATTTAGCTTTTTAATATAGTGGGTTGGAATGAGAAAATAAAATTTCACATCTAAATACGAGTACATTGATTGTATAATATTTTATTTAAGTCTAAACGGTTATGTACCTACATATTATTATTTCAATAAAATAGTGACCAACTTTTATTAGATAAACCGCTTATTTAACAGATCGCCGGCGCGTAACTTCTTTACGTTCTAATAGTTCAATATTCTTTGGTCGTGAGAGCCGGTAGTTTTTGGTAGTTGAAGGTCACGTAGCTGAAACTTTTATTACGCCGTTTCCCCGCTGTTTCTTCGTTCGCTGCAGTCGGATTGTGAAATGTCAGTAGCAGATGTATGCCTCTTAAAACTGTTAGCATTAGGTTTTGAAAACTATTTATCCGTTTGTAAATTTTGATTACAATTGCTTCTGAACAGCAATTAATAGGTAGCATGAAACACCATTAGATCATATCTCTTTGTTTCTGTTAATATTTTATATTTAGATTAATAATTGGGGTTAAGAGAAAATAGCAAACCAAATTGCAAGATCATGGCTTTTAATCTACGGACCATTTAGTTCCTGGAACTTTTATCACACTGTAATAATAATATAAAATATTATCTATATCGGGTACAGAGAATATTTTTACTGATTCAGTAAACTATTGATTTTGTTTTGTAATTTTCAATTCCATTGAAATCAACCAGCATGCATTAAAAAGGAACTAAACCAAAAACACACCCTAGATATACACTGACTGTCCATGACAACTTCAAAATCAGTATTCTAAAACCCCTTTAAAATTCTAATAGGAACGTGTACTCTTTTATCTTTCGTACCTATCTGATTGGTCGGGTCGCTGTCAGAAACAGAACGCGCTTTGAATGCACCTCTCTTATTGGCTAAACTCGTGTTCGAGTTTGAAAAACGTTTTAACGAATATAGAAGCTATTTGTTGTTAAATCTGATTGGAAATGTGAATTTGGTAATTGGTTTTTATAATAATAGATTAATAACGTTGACAGACGGTCACTAATATGACCTTGCTGTACTAACGTAGATAATTATTCCTGGTTGCAGTTATGTAAAGAATATTTTAAATGTTCTTTTATTTTAATGTTTCGCAAAATGAAAAATGAAAGTTACTTTTAATTTCCTGTTATGTAACTCATAATTTTAAGTTTACAGCCTCCTTAGATAATTTTAAAATGGAATCAAAATATTAAACACAACACAAGCATCACACGTTAAAGTGTAAAAATTATGCCATAAAACGTATAGGACGTGAAGCTACGTGTACGTTGCTAAACGTAGTACGCGTAACACCACCTGTTCCCGACGTATCCCACATTATCTTCCATTAGCGGAACACAGGATTAAATCAGATAGGTAACTTTGTACAGTCGGCTAAAGAAACTAGTCAAACCTTTGTGTTAGGTGGTCGAATGTTATGACGTTAGGTGAATACTACGTACAAAAATAATTTTAGTATCTATTGATTTATGCTGAGACAAAAATGTTTTTAATCTTATCTATCTATTATGATGTGCTTAGGTATGAATTGGAGATAATTTTAGAAATAAACTTATTAATGATAATTTATACACAAAACTTTAGCTAACGCTTCAGAAACTTTTTACGATCTTTAATAAACTATTATGTTAAATTAGTAAAAGTTTTCTATTCAACCATCAGCATCGGCAGTGCAAATTCGCAACGAAAACTAGTACATAAAAACAGAAAGAATTCGATGACTTACCCCTTATTGGAATTTGCGTCACGGATTAGAATATGGGACTTTTATAAGTCAGTCAATTTAAATAGAGTCGGCATCGACCATGCACGCTGTGAAGACAGTTATATCCACTTATTTTCATCGCCGAGTGTACATTGTGTGATGTTTACCTCTTTGCATTGTGGCCTGATGGTTTTATTCGCTTACCTACACACGAAGGTTTATAACAAAGTGAAAATAGAGTGTTTTGATACAGGTTTTGTATCTGTGTCATAGTTATACGTGTCTGTAGATATTCCCTATTCCATTTGCCGTGAGAATTTATCGTTAATTTTAATGAATAATCCATCAGTTTAAATTTCAAATTATCTTTTTGGCTAATATTATCTCCTCGTATGTCTTTTTCTTACAGACTCAATAGATTTTTATTGCTGTCTGGCAGATTCTAAATAATACCATACAATATAAATGTATCAATATATCGAAATAAATACATACGGCTAGTTAGGTATTCTAAACGGATATTTAGTGTAAATAAAGTTTAAATCAAGTTTAAGTATAAAAAAGTATATACGCGTTGATTGTATGGAGATTTTCATACAAACTGAAACTCAAATCAACCCTCGTCCAACCAAATCGTCATTATTCATTAATCGTTGTCATCGTCATTATGGAATGCGAACTTCGTTGTTTATTCTTCGTTACTTTTATCAATCTAACTGAATTATGCGAAGTAATCAGTTAGCTGTTATAAAACGAGGAAAATACTCGTAGTAACGCCTTAGCACCACGATGTGGTGTATACTTCCAATTATGCACAATTGCATAATAGTTAAAGCAAATACGAATACGTAAGGTATTTTAAGATATTGTATCAGAAATAATCCCCATTCCACGCAAAATCAAACCGCAAGCAACATTCTCTGTTCACCGGACTCGACGCCTATCTGAGTTTATTACCTAATCTGTGGAGTCGCGCCGCCCGCCCTACGGCCGACTGCCGAGACTGGCCAGGGAAAAATACGTTCCCGTTCCCCGGGATGACTCAAATAAAAATATATATCTATAGATTGGAGTAGGTAGGTTTATGTAATTTCTACTGAAATGGTGTTAATATTCGCGTTTCCGGTTAACTAGTATGGTGAAAATGCTCTTCAACTGTATAGAATTGTTTCTTCAGGATTAATTATTACTTTTAAAATTAAAACCACCTAGAGGGATTTATTAATTCTGAAGTACTAATTTGATGGCCTGACGTTTCCTAGTAAGCCTAAACAAACTTTCTACTCGTAGTTACTTCTTAGTCCTTTTTGTTCTACTCAAAAATTATGAGAGCGCAAAACTTTCTCAAATGAAGACGAAATATTATGTAAGTGATTAAATGACTGCGGCAATTTTCATGAAATGTATGTGAGACTTTTAACTTAATTTAGGTAACAATGGTTACCTTCTCAAATAGAAAATCATCAAGCTGGAGATAAATACATAATAATATTATGTTTACATAAATAAAATATTTTATTTAAACTTGAAATCGTTGCAACCGTTTCACATACATTAAAATGATAGGCGCAGTACAAGCCCTACAAGATAGCACGATTCTAGCGACACACCGCATCGAACAACCTACTCGTAGACTAGGTTTGCACACTTTTATATAAATTTGTGTGCGTCACATTACGCATGCGTGATTTTGAACGAAAGTACATTATATATATTGGGGTTTTCAGGCCCTCAGGGGTGTGTGGGGCGAAGGGGAGAGATGCCCTAATCGGCCCCTTTGAGTCCCCGATTGGAATTTAGTAATCATATTAGATTTTAAATTACACGTGTTGTAAGTTGAAAGGGTGGGACGGCGCAATTTGTTTCCTATTAGACATAAATATATATAGTAGTGGGTTTCGAATAGGATTTTGGATCCCTTGTTTCGGTGAAAACTTTTGTTATAATTGGAATGGCGGTAGTAGTTTAGGTGCCTAGAGAGATTTTAGTAAACATTATAATCATTAATTGTTATCTTTGTATATTAAAAAACTAAAAACGAAACGTAAACGACCTACAAGTGTGTCTTTCTCACTGTAAAACGGCCAAACTATAATTTCGATTCAATTTGGTATTGATATAGACTAGACCTTGTAGAAAGACATATCGCGATATAATGTAAACCGCGCGACAGAAGCCGTAAGCGACAGCTAGTAATAAAAAAAAACTGAAGATTGCCAATTCCAATTGTGACATTCCTTCGAAACACTTCCAATCCAAGGGCAGTTTCAAAGAAGGACTAGTGACGCCTGATCAGAAGCGCGCTTGCATGTGTACACCTTCAAACAACCTCTTCATTCTTAAAACGCGCGTTACTAAAGCGTGCGCTTCAAAACGCCTAATGTGTACCAGGCCCAGACATCTGGCAGTCACTTTTACTCGGGCCTCAGTAGGTAGCTATTAAGTAATCTGCTCTTAAGTAGAAATTATTCGAAAGCCAGTCTATTGAGAATCGATTGAAGCGTACTTAAATTAGCAGCCATAACCCCAGAGAAGGTGCCACTATACCTACTCCTTTGAACCTCCATCGTTCCAAATCCGAACAGTCCATAAAGCTGTTCATCCCACATCTAAATAACAAAGAAAACACAGAACCTTATCCAGCGTTCCCCCCAGGTTTCGTCAATAAACCGAGTACTCCGAAACCTGGCATCGCAGAAGGAGCAGGCGGCGTCGGCGCAGAACGACAGCGTTTACGAGAAGCTGCGGATGTTCAACGGGCAAGCTGCGACCGGCTGGTGGTACCCCGGGCTGCCAACCGCGCCGGCGGCCCCGGCGATACCCGCGCCTTTGCCCCCTCAGCTGAACAGGACGCCGGAGGAGCATAAACGAGGTTAGTTTCGTCGTATGAATCTGTGCTAGTCTCCAGCGTCAGAGCTTACCCGAAGGCCTCTAAAACTGCAATTGATAACGACCGGCCCCGAAAGTTTAACGTGGCTTCCGAAGCACGGAGAGATGGTAAACTGCACGTCACTTTGCTACATGTACTTTATATGTAGCTAAGTTCAAAGTGAACTACTTAAGACCCTGCAGAATTAAACTCCAACCCGACATACTTTTACTCCGCACTATTTTAAATCCAAAACACACTAAAACGCCTAAACCCAATCCTCTTACACCACTACACACACATCTAATACATACATATAAAATAACAAAAGCAGGCATATAATCTCCGCTGGAGGTGTTAGTAAAAAGTCGGTAACAACGAGACACCCCCCCCCCCCCCCCCCCCCCTCCCACCACCCTGGCAGGCGTGGGCAGGGTTACTCGCCCGGTAAGAATGTATGACGAAAATATGAAAATGTCTCTACCTATCTCTACTCTAAGTTGAAGCTGTAACTTAGTTCTGTGGAGACGGACCTTTATGTTTTAACTTGTATTGGTGAGCGACGTGAAGATTGGGGTTTATTAGCACATTTAACATCATTGGTTGTGATTGTAAACTTATTACAATCGCGTATAGATCGTGACCCTAAGTAGAGTTATCTGAATCTGGGAATTCTATTATTATTCCCACATTAAAAGTAAATACATGCGCCTCATTGTAGTGCGTAGGCTCTACCTACGGCGTAGCGCCTAAATAAGAACCGGGATACGCCAGGCACTCAGTTTTCGTCCCATGATACGATTATTGCAACATGTTAAAAATATGGGTTATGCCACTGCGCTCCACGAAATCGTGGAAATCGCTCCACGACCATTAAAATTGATGTTTAATTTTTAATATCTAACCCAGTACATTTGTACCACTTCGCTCCACAAGAAATAAAGTACGTCAACAAATAAAGTTTTACACTAATGCAATGTACTGCATTATTATCTGACTTTATTTACATACCAAAGTAAAATCATATTTAACTGCCTTGGTCCTTATTAATATCAGTTGTTAAGCCATGCCAGACGGCCTTCATTAGCCTAAATAATTCTAACACCACAGGACGCTAGAACGATTCTACCTCATTCATTGACCGAATTACTTTTGATTTGATAATTTTCTCATTTCCGTTCCTCCTTTTAACTTTATCAAGGCGTTAAGTATCCCCTCAAAGAAACTAGATAAGTGTCAACCCTAGCGAGTCGTCACGTTCCTAAAGACGTCGCGTCGCGTCAAAGTGAAATAGGAAAGAACATCCACCACCCACTGTAGTCGTGTATACGGATGTACATTTAGATGTACATAGATATAGAGCGGCTTAAGGTCTGGGTATAGGTGTAAAATGTAGGTACAACCAGCAACGAATATCCTTGAACGAATTTTTTTATTTACTTACGAGTTTATGACGCAATTTTTTTTGTTGGGCATGTGTAAAGCTTTAGTAGGTACTTCCAAAATTGGTATGCGTTGAACCATGGTCCTTATAATTATTCCTGACTCTCTAGATACAGGTAAACCTAGTCAGCGATCAGGCAGAGTGTATGACAAAAACTCAGAAAAAAAAGCACAACACTTGAGAACAAATTAAATTGACTAAAATTGACTGGTCCTGTATCTTAGGCTCTAATGACATTGATGGTAAGATTGCTGCGTTTAATAACACTATTATTAGCCTGTTTGATAATCATGCTCCTCTTAGACGTGTTAAGGTTAAGCACTTTCCGGCCCCCTGGCTTACTCAACCTATTAAAAAGCTGATGTCCAAAAGGGACAAAGCTAAGAAATTTTATAAAAAATATCCTTCTGAGCAAAATTTATCTATGTTTAAGAAACTTCGTAATCGTTGTAGTAGGATGTGTCGTGATGCAAAGAGACGTCATATTCACAACTCAATTGAAAACTCTAACTCTGCCCAGATGTGGAAATTTCTTAAATATCTAGGTGTTGGTGGCTCTTCTAGTGATTCGAATGTGACCTTTGATCTTGGTGCACTAAATAAACATTTCTCTCAACCTCCTATTGTTCTCAATGACGCTGTTAAATCTTCAACTCTACATCTTCTTTCTAACACTCCTAAGCCGCAGTGCCCGCCTTTTGTTTTCACGGAGGTTACCATAAGCGATATTAAGAAGTCTATTCTCTCTATTTCCACTAAAGCTGTCGGTTCTGATAATCTTTGTATTCAAATGATAAAACCTATCTGCACTGAGCTTGCTCCTATTATTACTCATCTTGTCAACCATTCATTAAAAACTAGCTTCTTTCCCACAGAGTGGAAAAAAGCCTTTGTAATCCCTCTCCCTAAAACCGCTAACCCTACATCTCTATCCCAGTTCCGTCCTATATCTATTCTTCCAGTTCTGTCAAAAATCCTCGAGAGTATAGTGCAGAGGCAACTTTCCCTTTTCCTTACATCTCATAATTTGCTAAGTCCCTATCAATCCGGTTTTCGACCGGGCCACAGCACAGTTAGTGCGCTGGTGAAAGTTTCAGATGACATTCGCTGTGCCATGGACAATAAACTTCTTACAGTTCTGGCTCTTCTCGATTTCAGCAGTGCTTTTAACTCAGTCGACTATGACATCCTTCTTGGAATTCTATCCTCACTTAATATCTCTCCTACAGTTATCTCTTGGTTTGACTCATACTTGAGGGGTCGTTCGCAGTGTGTCCGCCATGATGAGAAACTTTCTGAATGGTGTGACCTCGCTGTGGGCGTTCCCCAGGGTGGTGTTCTCTCACCTCTCCTTTTTTCTATCTTTATTAATTCCATCACTATTGTTCTCTCTTCTCACTTCCACCTTTATGCTGATGATTTACAGCTGTATCGCCACTTTAAAGCTGATGATTATGCCATAGCCATTGGCCTGCTTAATTCTGATTTGAGTAACATCTGCAACTGGGCTAAGTCCTTTGGTCTTCTTGTTAACCCTGCAAAATCCCAGGTTCTAATAATAGGTAGTTCACATATGCTTAACATTCTCACCCACTCTCGACTTCCCGCTGTAACCTATGATAATATTCCAATCCCTGTCACAAATACTGCGAAGAATTTGGGAGTTATTTTCGATAGTAATCTATCCTGGACTGCCCACATCAACTTGGTTAGCAAGAGGGTTAATTACTCTTTCCAATCGCTCAAACGTCTCCAAACGTTCTTACCCTTTAAAACCAAAATAACCTTAGCTCAAGCCCTTCTCCTTCCAATACTTGATTATGCTGATGTGTGTTTCCTCGATGCCACAGAGGAACTCCTAAACAAGTTAGAGCGTCTGCAAAACTTATGCATCCGTTTTATCTTTGGTCTGCGTAAATTTGATCACGTGTCAGAATACAGAACTCAACTAAAATGGCTTCCTATACGTAAACGTCGTGACGCTCATGTCCTTTCTTTTCTTTATAACATTCTCTTCAATCCGCGTTCTCCTCCTTACCTTCAGGAACGCTTTAACTATCTGGTTCCACGTGATGTGCCTTGTAGAACTGCAAAATCTTTATTACTTAAAATGCCCACCCATACTACTAGTCGTTATGGCGATTCATTTACCGTATCGGCGGTCAAACTGTGGAACTCCCTTCCCCACACTATTCGCGCTAGTCCCTCTCTGGAGATATTTAAGGGGAGAGTGAAGGAGTACTATCTCCTAGTTTAAAACTGTATAATTTACCTCGTCAGATGATTTGTGTGATGCTTATTTATATATATGCCTATATATATATATATATATATACAATTATATAAATATAATAATATTATATTATATTTAAACCATATATATTGTGTACACGGTACCTACACACTCGACTGAACGCTTTCTTTCCTCAAGGGTTTGCTGGAAGAAAACTCTTTATAGGGTTAAGCTCGCCTTTGTACATTACTTTAGTGTGAATGTCACTGTATATATTATGTCTTATGTGTACAATAAAGAATATAAGACAAATTACGATACAATAAATATATTAGGATACAGATGACTTCACATAACCTGTAGACTTGTTGAAAAATCCTTCAAAAAAACATAATCCTTCATGATACATCCCGGCCTCTCCAGGTATATATACCACACAAGAAACTCATTGAGTATGCATCCCTCAAGCGACCAAATAAGCCAGTTCCAAAGGCTGTGGAGTCAAGTGTGGCACGGTTGACCCCTGATATGAGCTCCCACTTGATCTTGGGGTCGTTTTAGGCGACTCACACTTGACTGCGTGCAAAGTTGGCGCAGTCTTCAGGATACTTTTTGCACGTATACATAGTATCAAGTAAATATCGTATTTTTTTGTAACGTGGACTTGTTTTGTTCGGGTTCCTAAGTCTGGAATAAGTCGGGAAACCTAGTTACGGGTCAGGTTCTTGTGATAGGGGCTGTTAATCTCGTTTTAGTTTCTAATTCTAGTTTATGACACTTTATGATTTAAACCTTGAGCATTATTATTTATATGGTGGATGTGTAGTGTTAAATGGCGTACAATCAATGAGACGAGATTGACAAAAACTGGTCGAAATGACTGCAGATTTAGAATGAAATATCCTTATTTTTCCCAAAAATCGGTTCTCAGAACTACAGTATAAAAACAACCAGTTGCAAACGTATTTACGTAATAACGCATCTGATGTAGGCGCTCTCTACGCGTGACCTGAATGCTCAGTTTCAGAAAAAGTAGAGCTTCCTTCATCCGCCATCTTTTCTTTGCAAGTTTCTCAACATTTCGTGAGGGAAGTTGAGAGCTGAAAGTTCAGCACTGTTATTTTTATTGAGTTTTGAAAGGGATGAAAGCTCTACGGTTAATACAGGAAGGTTTTAGGGTTGCCTTTTTTAAGTGGGTTTGATTTTATAAACATATATCTATTATAATAAAATTGTGTTAGTATGTTCCAAATTAAATGTAACGACATTTTTTCCTACCAAAGACATCAACGCACAATAACTCCCGTCCATATTCATTTTGAGTAGAACCAATTTATTTGTATGTAACCCGCTAGGCTACGTACGCCCACGCATTTTTAATATCGACGCAGTGTCAACCTCACGGGTCGATGCACACGCCCAATGCTTCGGAAGTGTACAAAAACGGACAAAAAATAACAAAATGGCCGATATATTTTGTACAAAAAGTTAACTGGTGTGATTGACGGGAAAGTTGCGTATTGTGCACAGTGGTCGAATGGCGCGATTTTTTGGCGAAATTCTTTTGTTTGAAATTGGTCAAATCGTGTCTGTAATTTACGTAACGTTTTAGTTAAACATGGCGGTTTGCTTTTCGATTATTGTAATGCAGTAGTAGTAGATGACATCGAGCACTCAAGCAAATTTTTTTATGGATATTATAATAAGTTAATTAAAGGCATATGTTTATATAATCATGCCGCTTTCGCATGAAGCAATTTCTTATTTGATACTGATGTCAACCGACCCAACCCTATACTTGCTGTTTATCTTGTCCATCCAAAGGTTGTCTGGTAGAGATCGCTTTTAGCCATAATATCCATTTACCATTATTGCCATTGTACCTATTATTAGTTAATAATTTTTTGTGTATTAAACAATTTGGTGTTAATAAATAGCCAATAATCTGTCTATCTCATAGAGAACCATTAAAAATAGACTAGACCAGCGGTACTCTAAGTGTTTTCCGCGGAACCCTAGGGTTCCGCGCTACCCCTGTAGGGGTTCCGCAAGACTAGAAAAAAATCATAACACCTCTCTCTGGTCACTGGTCGAACGTTTTGACTCCGCCCGCCGCGCGTAAGTATACTTGTGAGCGCGCAGTCCCTTTGATAAAAGCCTCTGAATTAGACTCTATAGTTGTGAACAAGTGACTTCCGGCTCTATCTTCGAAAACATAAAGTCGAGATTGTTAAAGAATACACTTTTAAAAACTATTGTTTTATTGTAGGGTTCTGTCAAGTATTTTGCTTGTCAAAAGGGTTCCGTGACCAAAAAAGTTTGAGAACCGCTGGACTAGACAAAAGGACGGGTTTTATGCTAATAAATTTAACGACAGATTATTTATGTTTATAAAAATAAATATTAATATTGCGTATTATGACTGTGTAGTAGTGGTAATTTTACCCTAAAGTGTGTATATAATAATTAGTATCACTCTGAATACATATCACGGATAACTGATATCGTCGATATTGGACAATACCGCGAACTAACCTCGACAAACAAAATTACCTAATATTTGTGTCGGGAGCGCGCCGCAAATAATTGTGCAAACTGGGGATGTTGCCGATATCCATATCCGTAATCAAAGTATCGGATATCTGAATTATTCCTAATTTAAGTTCTTACGTATCCGTAACTCGAATTAAATTAATAGTATCGGATAAATTGCAGCCTCGTAAAAAGACGATTAAAATAAAATTAGCACACAAAAACGTGCTTCACACTTTAAACTCACATCGTCGAGAATTTCGAGATACACATATCTGAGAAAAGCTCGTCTAGAACAGATATCCGTATCTGAAATTATCCGACTCTACCGTAACTGTATCCGAGACTACCCTAGTGCAAATTATTTGTGCACACTGAGCTGTTATGTAGCATCGTGTATAGACATGGAATGCCACGTTAGCGGTAAAAGCTAATCACGCAATGATTAACTTGCGAATTGTTGGTCAAATAAATAACTATGGATCGTCATCAAACGTTTGTGTAGTGAATTAGACCGACAAATATTGGGTAAAGTATGAAGTAGATGCACTCATAGGGCCAATAGATATGTTTGAAAGTAAATACTGATTAATAGGTAGCAATAGATGGGTAAAGTATAAAATACATTTGATTAAATTCAGTGAAGCTTGCGTACGTACGTGTTTAACTTGATTTTTCTGCTGTCTAGCTAAAGTTGCCACAGTGATTGAATTCATTTACTTTCGCGTCCCTTTTTCTTGCCTTGTAGGCTACGTAGTCTCGTTTATAAAAGTGTAAGCGACATTATATTCTACACTAGCTAATTCCTGCGACTTCGTACGCGTAAACTATCATAACGAGTGACGTCATCATGTCAACTTCAGCCCAGTCGCCGACTCTATTTCCAACTTCCATCCGTGGACCGTACGGACTCAGCAATGTTGACACACGGTACACGGTGAACACGGTAGGTAAAAAATTAAATGTCGTCAATTAGTAATGAAACCTATACCGTTAACTTACTCGAAACCAACGCTACCAAATGCAGAAACTCCTATCAATATCCACCCAGCAGTTTCTAAGTCTTTTTTAGCAAAGAAACAAAAGACCAGACAAAACATTTTAAAACCACATTTTCAGGATCAATTACCAATACAATACAATTATAAATAGTTGCCAGTTAGTTTTCAAAATTATCTCATCCTAGCTGCGCCCCGCGGTTTCACCCGCGTTTGGATGATATACGATAATAATCTTTATGAATTGTAGCCTATGTGTTATTCTGATATGTAAGCTATATTATTGTGAAGTTTCATTAAATTCCATTCCGTAGTTTTTGCGTCAAAGAGTAACAAACATCCATCCATCCATGCATACAAACTTTCGCGTTTATAATATTAGTAGGATATACAGACAAGGTTGAATTACTGTTTATAAAAGTATAGATAGATAGATAGAAAACAACATGAATATAATATTCACTGGTCACTTCACTCGTTGCGTCCACCGCCAATGATCCACCGAGCGCGCCGCGTCACTGGCTCGCGCTAAGGCAAACATATTATCCGTTTCCACTAACCTTCCTTGTTTACGCTGCCAAATTGTTTATGACATTTTTAGGCTGTTTTCGGAAACTGTATAAGGATAGATATGGCACCATTTCTTCTATAATTCATTCTATAATATGATTATGAAGCAATCACTTATTTTTCGGAAAACAGTATGTAATTTTTATTGTAAAATAGTAGGTACGATTTTATAAAATAGATGGAAGTGGTGAGAACCCACCTAGTATCTGTTATTCTTTTGTTTCAAGTGTTCGTGCGACACTGATGTGATAAAGCTTCCATTATAATCATCAAAGTAAGAAAAACTAGGACCTGCATCATTATCATATTAAAAACAAACTCAAAAATGTGAAGTTCCTACATAGTACTATAAAGTATTTAATAGAATTCTACAACTTTCGAATACGACACCCCAAAACACTTCCAGGTGCTGCCACTGAAACAATACAAATGAAGCTCTCGACGCTAGTCCTCTTGACTAACTATTTAGTACTCTCGACTGACTATCGATTACAAGCCCCAGCACTTTGCGAGTCGAGGAAACAAAGCTTTTTTACCGACAAGCGGTTTCACTTCGCCTGCAATTGATTTTGGTACGAAGCACACTTGATAGTAAACGGCGCGCGTGTTAAACTCGAGCAATGCAATTAGTTATTGTGTACTTTATAATTACTTTTTTAATTGCCGTTTACGTAGGGAATAGTACGTGGAAAACGAACATAGAAAAAAAGGTAGGTAGGTACCCACTTAATTTAATATAAAATTTTATAAAAAAAATTGTCCGATTCTTTTTTGATTACGAATCATTGTGTATAAACAACTATGTGCAACGGCTGGAAGGATTTTGATGAAAAGTGAATAAACGTAAATAGTTAATAATCCTGCGCACATAGGGTACTGTTCAATATTCATACAAAGGATTCACTGAAAAAAAACGCAACTAGTATGTAACTTAAAACAATGTATTATGTAACTTATTGAACCAGTATTTCAAGTGCCACAGAGAAGCAAATATCTCTTCGAGCCCATCGCTCACAAATCCGAAAAATAGAAAGTAACAAACAAATACAATCGAATTCAACCCTCCCTTTTTGATTTCAGTGAAAACCAACTTGCAACTTGCATTTACAAAGAAACTAACGTTAATGCATATCAACAAATAAATACACGGTCTCAACCTCCTCCATCCCCCGAGATGGACCATTAGTAGACAATTGGTCCAATTGGCCCTCGCAGTCACAATAATAAAAACTTAACCTTATCTACCCCAAGTATCCCAGCACTAAGTAATTCAGATGGCTCCGTATGGGACATTAAGTGAACGGTTGATTACGACCAATTTGTTGTGGCCCCTAGGAAGTCAGGACCAAGTCCCAGGACAGTCGTAAAGTGTATTAACCGCTGTCAGTATGAGGTCTTGTTTAAGTGGTTAGTTGTTATTAGGGCGGGCGAAAGTAGTTGGATAATCATTTAATTTTTGTGTTGCCCTTTTTGCATTTACAAACTAGAAACTTTTGGGACCATGCAAATCCTTTTACGATATCAAAACATTAGGATTGTATTATGAAACGTTTTGCTATATTTTATAATCAAATCTTACAGTAAGAAGCTTATTTTTTTAAAGCTTTCTACTTGCTTTTGAATCTTTGAATTTTCCTGTGACTTACATAGTATGGTAGAAATACATATTTAAAACAAATGTAACACGATGAAACACGCTTATCTAGCCTAGAAGATGATGTTAACTATGCCTAAAAAAGACTTTACTTTTCCACTGGAAGATCCCTCTAATTCCCGTCTTCATCCCGGCATCTCCCATTTTTCCACTCTTGAAAATAACTTTTTGTTAATACTTTCTAAAAACGCCAACGGATAGACGCGAGCATTTAGAGAGGCGTGTCGAATTAGCCGGATCGCGCCTTGTCCGGCCACAGCGGCCGTGTTCTTGCCTTTGTGTGTTGCGGTGCAAGTACGGGCGACCAGCGATTTCATGCTTCCGATTATTAATTTAGGAATGGATTGGAAATGTACACTACTCAAATTCAAGGACTGCATCTGGGTCAGCCTGTCAGCTCATACATGCTCTTCTTTTCAGAGAAATCTTTAGATTTACAGTTTCGGTTATATCTACGTACCTATAGCTGATGATTATGATAAAAACAATTACGCTATAGGTAAGTGAATGTATGATTTGAGAGTTGGAAATGCTTATTAAAAGAGAATCAGAAAACTGAATGATAAATTGTATTTTACTAGTAGAACATTAATTTGTCGAAGAATTTAATTCAATTCAACATAATTATTATTATCAACATCAATTCTATTTATAAACATTTTTTTTGGATAGAGCAAAAGAAATGTTGGTGTCGGTTTACAGTTTCAGTATGACAACGATGACGTCGGTATTTCCGTCACGTATTCTTGTGGTATCTTGAATCACAAACTAAACCTGTTTTTATAATTCACCCGCTACCGCCTATGACTCTCGGCTGCTCGTTTGAGTGACAGTATCGATCTCACATAATCGCGCGCTGGCAGTGCGCCCCCACCTCACCGTGTTTCGCCCCGATAACTCGCAATTCCGCTCTATCTCCCCAACTCACGACTTTCTTGTCCCCTTTGTGCTTATTTTCTCCAATTTTTTCCCCACTTTTATTCCGTTCCTTTTATTTTCCTACTACTATTATTTTCTCTTATGTATTTTTCGTGTTTCATCCCCTCGGAGGAAGTTTTTTCCTTCAATCATTCCGTCGGCCGCTATTGGTGGAAGCGCGGCTAAGTGCCGCGGTCTATCGAATTGGTTTTTTATAATGAATTCCTTTATGCTGGCTGGGATAGGGAATAATGAAGGAATGCCGATGGCAAATAATGAAAAATTGCCGGTCCGTAGCTGTGGAACCAGACTAACAAAAGATTGCAATTGGCACTATCGCTCTAAAGAACTTTGTAGACACTTGACTTGTACAGTGTCACTTATACGTTATTATTCTGTGCTTATACTAACGCTTCTGTTAGGTTTGTTAGTAACCTATCTACTTTACTCTAAAAAATTAAGTATTAAAGATAATAACTTGCTACTTTTACTACAGCTTGAATGGAAACAACTCGGCTGTTCGTACGACATTATTTTGGTCGGGATGACCCACCAATCAGCTGATGATGTAGCGTGCTTAATAATACTAGGTGCCAAACGACTCTACCAAAATATCACATACCTTTTTGTATGAAATGGCAGAAAAACACAGAACAAGTATAAAATAAAATTCAAGTATAAAAATAAATACGTCATTGCATAAAATCGAAAAACGTAAATCGATTATAATCTAATCGATATCACACACGTGCTTTCGAACGTCGCAACAGAACCGTTTAAACGCCGATCTCATTACAACTCGCGCCGCTAAGGGCGCGCGCACACTCAGCGGCGATCAATCAAAATTGTCAACCGATTGGGAAGTCCGCGTCGCACATCAATCATCAGCTCTCGAGTGCTCGTTGATGGCGCGTCTAATTTTTGGAGTTTGTGTGTTTACGTTATAGGTCATTGATACTTTATGATCGAGTTCAACACATTGTTAGCCTTAAAAATAAACCTACTGACGTTTATTTTATCATTATAGACTATCTTCTATACTCTTTAGATAAATTAGTCAAGGGGTAAAGGTCTGTTAGATTATAATATACTTATTATGCGTAAACAAATATTCATCAGCTTGGATATTTGGTTGTTCAGCCTACCCCAGCTTTGACTAGTTCGATCTGAACCCCCTCTCAATTTAGGGTTGCCACATCTTCAAGATTGCCAAGCAAAATATGACAAACCTCCATTACGTAATGAGCTCAAGCCCTCGATAGTTCAAAAAAACGCGACAGATTGCGTAACAGTCCTCCTCTTCATCGGAGCCAGCTAGCCGTGCCGTCATTACCGGGAATCGAACCCCGACTCGAGTGGTGGCCATAAAGCAAATTAATCAATTAGCTGGAGGCATGTCGACAACATTACAAGCAACGTTTAACTCTGCCCTCAGAGGGGTTTAAACAGCCACTATAGCTTGAGCCCTCGCCGCTAACATCCCATTTGATACGAGAGGTCTCCCACCCTCTCTTTCGGGCATTCAACAGCCACTGTAACATGAACTCCTTTGTCAGCGCATTCCTTTCGTTTGAGGGGTCTAGCAAGTGGGTAATTTTTGTCTGTAATGCTGGGGATGTAACTTTTTGCAATGTGCTGACGCATTTGCTTGATCGTCGAGTGCGTTTTGTTCGAGCAATGTGTTGATAGTTTATGATGGAGAGGTTGAATTTGAACATCCCCTTTAGTGGATGCTTTTGTTGTGTAATGAAGCTGATTGTCGGCGTAGTTTGCTACTGTCGCGCTGTAGCCAGTAAATAAAGTTTACTTTTAGATATTATTTCTGTGAATTAGTAGCAATTCCTTATTAGATTAATCGTCAATGCGGGTTCATTGTGATTTAGCAATTGTAATCTTTTTAGATAATAGCCTTAATTAATAGGTAGGTATCTTCCAAATCAGAAAATCTTTTAACCCTTTTCTAAAGATAGCGGCTGCCGAATCTGTGCACCTGGGTGGTGCACAGATTCGGCAGCCGCTATCTTTAGAACTACTTAAATTAGTTGTCAACACTAAAACCACATCTCGATTCATCCGCATTTCCCACTCACTACCTATTTCACACCCTGTATCTTATATATTTAATAAACCGGCATACTATAAGGAGTTTTCTATTTTATCTCCTTTGTCGCAGCGGACACCCTCCAATCGGAAGCCGGTTCCGATGGGAACAGCGAGCACGCGTCGTCAGGGGACGAGGACTCGCAGATGCGGTTGCGACTGAAGAGGAAGCTGCAGAGGAACCGGACCTCCTTCACGAACGACCAGATCGACAGTCTTGAGAAAGGTGAGAGTTACCGTCCGTTGGAGTCATTGTTGAGAGAATAACTTCTCACATGTTTAGTCTGTGGCGGCGGATCCCGACCAATAGTTTGATTCGTAACTAAGTTTGAATACTCAAAATGTGTTCAGGAAATAATTGTCTTTAATTTTGTTTTTGTCTTTACAATTTTAGTGAAAGATTTTTTTTAATTTTTAAGAACAGGTACATTCATAATTAATTGTCATAGTTGTTCCCGTTTTTCCTCACTGGAGGGATAAACAGAATACCCCATTTTAACTCAAGGTGAAACAATTGTTTTTTTTGTAGTCGTAGCTGCCTCTCAAGTATATATATCTTCAATGACGGTTGACATGTAGTTTATTAATAAAGGTGCTTAGGCTAAAGCAGCCTTAAAAAAAAGAAGAAAAAAATACTTGACCCCACCAATATAAATATAAAATCATCATATTGGGCCGTCAAGCAAAATCAAACACTCCAGTCATTCGTAGTCCCATAAGTGGTCCCACGAGTCCTCATAAGCCCATTTCTTGTCCCGGTTGTTTACCGCCAAGTTATTAGTAAATACACAGGACAGAGTTATTAGTAAACAAATAAATATTGTCCCCCAATATTTGGGCAGCTCTCTGATCGTGGCACTGGGCCCAATTATGGGACGGCGCTAATCCCAGTTTTTGTTTGTTGTCCCGAGTATTGACTTCGGTTGAGACGAAATATTGCTTGATTGTGTGTACATGCCTTTTCTTTTACTTTATTGGTAAAGGGAAATAGATTGTGTGAAATATATGTCAAAGGTTTTTGCACTTTCAGTTATAGTACTTACAATTTTATGTATCTTATCATTAGGTAGGTTAAGTTAGCTCTAAATATAACTCGATAAAATAATCGATTATTTACTGGATTTTCTAATTAATATTATCGATTTTGTTCCCAGAATTCGAGCGGACGCACTACCCCGACGTGTTCGCGCGAGAACGACTGGCCGAAAAGATAGGATTGCCTGAGGCACGTATCCAGGTAAAATAAAATCCAGTTTGTCCCGCGGTAAGGTCGTATCGATAAAAAACGGAATTAACCATTTTAATCGGATCATTTAACCCACTAACGGTACGATGGACTTAGCGCTAACATGGTAGTGTTACAAACTGAACATACTTTAACAACTTCAAATCGTGGCTTTCCGTTTCCCGTGCTACAAATCTTGGTAGCTAATATTCGTTGAATTTGTTATCTGTAGATAAGTACTACATATATTGCTACACTATTGAATTTTCAACATAAATAGGAATTTGCAAATATGCAATGTGAGATAAATGGACTAGAATCAGACGTATATTCGTTCGGCCGGTTTACAAATTCGTAGCACAAGTTACGCTTTCGTAGCATGACGTAGCATGTCTACACAATAATACAAATAAAAATAAAAATAATATAATAAAGTGACTACGTAAATTTAGTTGCTATCAATTTTAACAACTGATAAGAGTAGTTATCTATATCAAGTTACGATACACGTTTTACCACTAAGTAGATAGAAACGTACCAATCACATCCGTATATATGCATAAAACTGTTATAAACCTCGACACGTTACACTTGTCCAATTAATGTATGCAAATTAAATCAATTATTAAATAAATCTGCTAAAACAAGGGCCTTTATTAACAGCGAGCGCGGATGCGTCCATAAGGGCCTGTTTACACTATCTGTTTGCGTAGGCGCGGCCCCATGTAGATGCGTCTTTAGCAAACACGTTGAAAAAACAAGGGGTTTATTATTATGAAGCTGAGCGCTTTGCAAATAATATATTATATGTATGTATGGTAATATGCTTATTACATAGATTATGTAAATATTCCAGTTGCTTGGGAACACGGGTGTTGGTTTTTGAGGAGTGTTTTTGTTGTTATTTTTTTAAGTTGTAAAATTGTGTGGCTTGTAAGTCAAAATTACACGATACGTTTCACCTGCTAAAGTTTAGTTGTACCTGTACTTATTGTAACTTACTTATAAAGTTATGGCTGGACAAAACTCAGAACATCATATTTACAGTGAGATATAAGTACCAGTCGCCGCAGTGTTTCCTTCAAATAACTTGTTCCGGGAACCATTTCCTAGGTCAAAAAGTACAATTATACAAGATACTTTCCATACCACTTACGTAAAAAATTTTGCTCAAGCAAATAAAATTTATTGATAAATATATTACGTATATTATGTACCTATGTACTCACTCAATCTAACCTAAATAACTATCAACTTGCACTATGTGACGCTATAAAAGTGGCAAAACTAAAAGTCATCTGTCATCGCCGCCATTAGGTTCGAACTTTGTAATGGTGTGATGTGATTTGCACTGTTAGCTTTAAAATTTTAAAACGTTTCATATTATTAAGTTATGTTAACGTCTACATAATTGAATTTGGTGGAGTGCCTTTTAGTAGAGTTGTAACGTTACTCTGTTTATAAAGCTTCTAAATATTACCTATTCAGGCGGTAAAGTGACAAGATGTTGGGCGTAAAACTGACGAAAAATCCAACTTTCTCGTTATAGTCAATAGGTATCGTTCGTAAATTTTATAAAGTTTTAAATGACATGTTCTTGCAGTGTGACCATGTGTGATGTGCAGGATATACTTAATGAGTAGGTACTAAAGTAGGTAACTACGTAAGACTTAAGTTTCGACCATAGAGATTTCTAATTTCCTACGGTGTTTTCTAAAAATTTTTATTCTTGTCATAAATAAGCGAGTACTTAGGTAGGTACTTACTACTTAATTTACCTACTAAGCAAGTTTCGCAAGTTTTCGAACTTTTTCATTGTATACTTCTTCACTAACAACTATTAAAACTGGCAACATCAACACACTTACCGCACAAACCTGACGAGCACGAAAGTTCGCGCGACTTTTCTCGTTCGTGCCAAGAAAAAAGAAAATGGCTGCGACATTGTCCCAGCGAGAGTAAGCTCCGACATTAACCTCGTGTCATCGGGCTGTAGTTAATATTCAGAGGCGAGCGTCTACGTGCATCCAAACTTTTAGTGAAACAGAAAGGAAATAACTTAGTAACCTACTTACGATTTTAAGTTAATAGTTTGAAATTGGCATAATGGTGGCATCATCGTAGGCCAGAAAAAAAACAAATACAATCGTTTTTCATTTTCGCGCCATCAAAACTAAGGCTAAAGCACAAAGCGGCAAAAGTACTAAGCCTGTGCAGCCGTAGATTTTGTAGTGTGAAGGTATTTTTATTAAATGATAAGTATTAGATCTA
The DNA here is from genome assembly GCA_905147375.1 of Hylaea fasciaria. NCBI lineage: Eukaryota > Metazoa > Arthropoda > Insecta > Lepidoptera > Geometridae > Hylaea > Hylaea fasciaria. The sequence continues at coordinate 5,567,149 of LR990211.1, read as the reverse complement.
ACAAATATCACTCTGTGCGTCACAAAATGTAAGTAATTAACCAAAATGGCACAACAAAAACCGTGGAAAGAAAACAAATTTTATCATAATGAGAAAGCTCTATAAATAGAAACAGATTCCCAGTAAAAACCATTAGCTAAAAACAAGCAACATCCGAAATATCGACATTTATAATTGAGAGGCGCATCCCTAGGAACGATCTCTTGCGTATTCCGTGTCCTGAAGCTTCAGGTTGAAATGAAAAGCCACAGTGAGCTTTATGAGCGGAGTGTAGAGCTCAATTTCGCTTGCTTTGCCGGGTGGTTAGGTTTTTAAGGAGGGGTACGATCCGTTCGGAGGGACTTCACCACGTGTTGCCCTCGGGTTCAAGGCTGCGATGAGGTGGTGTGCCCATAGGTTTGTTGTTAAATGGATTTCTTCAGGTCATTAGTATAGTAGCTTGATTGACTTTCAGTAAGATAGTGCCACTTTCGAAGCTTTACAAGATTGTATTGCTCTATACCAATTTGTAATTTTTTTGAGAGAATTTCACTTAATTGTTTCAATTTACTATAAGTTACTGAGAAGTTCCGTTTATTAGCTCCCATCTTTATATTGTTGAGATCAGCTCGTTTGTATAAATTATTGTGAACTCAGTGCGGAATCGGAAACCGGGTTAAACTTTACTAGCAAGACTGGACCTAAGCTAAGCATCCATCCCTAACACAATTATCTAAACAAAGGCGTTTAAAAATTTAATAAGAATTTTGTTTATACTATTTAACTTAGTCACTTTCCAAATGTATGATAGCAAGTTGGCGTAATACTATGACAGAAAGTTGTATGGAATACAGACATAGCACTTAGGTACGTCAGATTTCATCATTTAAAGTTGTCGAAGGTAGCGCTTACCATTAAATGAACGACCTGCTTCTCGTCCTCTCATTCAGAGCTAAATTGTTCCCCCACTTCTGTGCCTTAATCATTATTTTGACCACACATTAAAAAAGAGAAAAAGAATAATGGTGAATGACATTTTGTCCTAATATTCCCCCTCGGCCATAGTCACTACAGCCAGGGGTGTGTTATCGATCCTCGAGCCTACCGGAAGCGGGGCGCGTTTCCGCTCAGGGGGAGGTGTTTTGAAAAATTGGCACCTACAAATATTTCTGCCCCCAAACAAACGAGTCACAACTCTGTGTCTAATACATTTAAGGCCTTCTTTTCCTTGTTAGGGAGAAGAGATTACTGCTGCCCAGATTTCCCTTGTTTTTATGTCTTTGATTAATATACGTTTTTGTGGAAGATAATGATATATTTCTGCGCTGGTGTAAATAGGCGGCCTTAATGATGCCCCAATAGGGGGAAAATAAGGAGAAAATGACAAACTATACAAAGATAATATTTGTTTTAGTGTATGCCTATTTTCACATCAGTTTCCTGTGAGTACTTAATACTTACAAAACAAGTTACAAACATACAGAAACAACATACACATACATACTTACAAACAAACGTACCTACATACAAATACTTGCTAATTCCTCAATTACATATCTTGATATTAGCTTATGCGCGAATTAGACGCGTTCATAGCTAGTTAATAATAAGCTGTACTAGATCTACTGTGATCTCATACAACATTAAACGTAGGTATGATTCTGTTAAGATGCTCTTAACAAAACGAAGACACTTCAATATCAATTACCTAAATAGGTAGGTATGAAATTCGTAAATGTTGCAAGCTTACCCACCTAATAGTATAATAAGTAATATACTTCACTGAAACGCAAAAACATTTCAACTCTGTTATGCACTAAAACGTTAAAACTGTACAAAACTTCATAATAATATTATAAATACAATACTAAAATACCCATCCATTCGTCTACCATAATAAACCTCATGAAATAAGTCACTAATGAGCGAACTTTACAGCGAGTCGAAAACAACAAATAACTGCACTTTACGATTCAAACTGAAACACGAAAATAACGTGTCCCGTAAATAATATTTCCATTAAAATATTACCTACATATAAATACATAATAAAACTTTATGCACAAACAGACTGAAAACAATTAGGGTCCCACAACTCGTTTATTTAATAAAATTATGGGGAAAATCCCATTTGATGGAACCCTCTAACTCTATTTGCTCGTAACGTAACTAGGGATAGGCGCACAATTTATAAAAGGCCAGTAAAATAGCTGAGAGGCGGGAAACGGCCTGTCATGGCTGTCATAGACAACACATCTAGACATCTATAGACGCGGGAAAATGGGACGGACGCCACAATATTTTATTCAGCGTGGCGTTAAGCTGGGGTACATGAATTATGGGATGCGTAATACGCACTAGTACCTGCGTAATGCTTTGTACGTGAAGAAGGCTAGGCAAAGACTCAAATATTTGTAAATGCATTTTTGACAGTTGCTATTATTTATTACCTACCTACATCATCATGATCATCAGAATTATCTACGTTCTCTTGCGTACCGACACTCACGGGGGGAAAAAAACACATATAATATCTAAAATTAAGAATTATTTTAGAGCAAGAAATAAATAAAACCAATTTTTACGCGTTTTCCTCTGCCACGAGCACAACTTTACGACCCTTATCGTAGTTCTTTGCGAGGGTTGGGAAAAAATACTGTCGGTAACATTTTACCGAATTTGTCGGAGGCCGAAGCAATAATATTATGACATATTGCCTTATGCGAAACCTCTTTGAACGCGCCACCGTTTCCGGAGTTTCCTTATGGAGGAATATTTCTTTGCGTTGTATATTGAGTAGGTAGATATAGGTACTTGCCATGGTAGGTATTAACTAGGTACAGAATAAGTATTATGTAGGTCGCTGAAGCGGTCAGTCTACTTAGCTTTGATAGTTATTTTCAATGCTTCTTTTATAGAGGTAGATATCTACATAAATTAACTATATAGATATTTATCGTGTAATTAAGCCCTTCACTTACGAGTAAGTATATCCAACGTACCTTAACGTAGAACATACCTCTTATGTATAACTTAAAAAAAAACTTAAAAAAAGTATATGTTGCACTTTTAAGAAAAAAAGTACCTACCGTTTTTTAAACTACATACTACTTATTTAATAACGAACTACGTAACGTAAACTAAATAAGAACAGGTAGTCATACTGTGTGCTATTACATTGGTACTTTACTTAATAGGTTGTACCTAAACATCTTGTAAGTATATAGACAGCGTAATCGGACTATATTTTTATTTACTCAGAATATTTTTTAAACCCCTTTTCATTAACAAAGATCTAACGGCTAAAGCTAGTACGAGTAAAGGAACGTTCCGCTAGAAAGTAGAAACTGGGTGTTACAATATTCGCAGGCTGAATTCCGGTGCCATAAACAAAGCGCGGGAAAGCGGCGCCATATAATATTGTCGTCGCCATGACTCCCGGCGGCGGAAGTGACGCGCACGTGAGGGCTACTTCCGGCCCGCGTTCCGTTCCACGCAGTTCAATGTCACAATATTGTGTCCACGCTTGGATTGGTAGCGTTGAAGAACTTTTTGAGTTGGGGAACGATGAAATTTTCATGAATTGTTGGAATTGTTGCGAATCTGGAAATGGTCTTGGTAAATACGTAGGCATCTTATACCTAAATATTGATGGTTGTCTGGTTGTCGGTGTATTCAAACTTTCATTATAAAAGTAGGTGACCAATTTGGGGATCAGGGAGAGTAGGTGAAGCGTCCCGTGGTCCCACGATTGCTTCGCTTCTTGTGTAGGCGAGACGAAGGTTCAATCGCCACATTATCAATTTAATAGTTAAGTCGTCGCGCGCGATAAGTAGCTCGAATGAGAACTGCGGTATAGGGTTATTCACTACAGAATGAACTTATAATTACCTATGTTATCAAATACCATTTCTCCAACAGGTATGGTTCTCAAACCGTCGAGCGAAATGGCGGCGGGAGGAAAAGCTTCGGAGCCAACGGCGGGACGCCCCCGCGGCGTCGCCCCCCGCGCCCCCTGCACCCCGGCTGCCCCTTAACGGGGGCTTCAACTCCATGTACAGCCCAATACCTCAACCCATCGCTACTATGAGCGATACTTATAGGTAAGCGATGTTCGACTTTTTCTTTTTTCTAATTGTAATGTTTGCTTTTTGATAGATAGTTCGATGTTTTATCACTTGATCTAAATTACAACGAATCTACTGAGGGTAATCTTGAAACGATTGTTGGTTAATCGAATTAATGAGGTGGGTATGTTATGTACTTCAACTGGCGTTAGTTAGTCAGACCGCTGAAGGATCTTTAGGTACTTAAAATTATATTTATTCACGTGTCTCATCAAGTCAGAAAGTAGGACTTATAATAACATAATATCATAGTGCATTCATCAAAAATTTCATTTAATTTTATCATTTTGACTGCCGAAGACTTATGATTTCATTATAAAATTATTAACAATAGCTTAATTCATTTTTTGCTAACTTAAAAACCAATTTTAATATGAAACATGATGCCACAATGTTTTGTAACGCCATCTATCATCGGGCAGCGACACTAATGGAATTGCGCGCGAAATCGAGCGGCAAAGGTCGCCTCCTTCCCTTGTTTTCCCGCCATTGCACCGACTCTAGACGCTCAAGTTCCCGAAGGTCGGCCGCCTTTCCACTTGAATTGATTTTTAATAGTGAACTACGAGTTTTAGCTTTTGTCGTCGAGCAAATTAACTTAGTGAGATGAGAAGTTCCTCTTTAGCCGCCTTGGAGCGTTCGTAGTTTCTGCTATGAATTTTATATTTTGTGTGGATTCGCATGATAGACATAAATATAATACGAGTATAACCTTTACATATCTATTGTACCAACTAATTCTAAACTAACCAATTTTTAAATTATCAGAAAATGTACCGGAAGTGATCAACCACAGACAATACTTTTTTTTTGTAGGCGCCATTTTATTTGTTTTGTTTTCGGCCAGCATTTTTTTTACTTTTTAAGTTTTAATAATTATTATGTCCTTTACGGTAGTGACAGTGGATTCATTCACAGTTCGATGTCTGGAGGGCTTTCGTCGTCGTGCCTGCAGCAACGAGAAAGCGGGTATCCCTATATGTTCGGCGACGTGCTGGGCAGCGGCGGGTACTCCCGGGCGCCGGCCGCGCACCAACAGCACCCGGCGTATACGCAGCCGCAGGCAGCTGCTAGTACTGGTAAGCTAACATTTTTTTTAAAGAACGACAGGGTTCCGATATGCGGTTTTTTCGTTTTGGTGTCTACTCTGATGCACATGCCGTCTCCCAAATAATTAAGACAGACTGTGGACTTCTTCTTAAATATTAAGTAAGATTTCTTTCAAATACATAGGTACTACTAATTACGATATTTACAAAGACAAGACTATAAACAAAACATTAAAATCGATTAAGTTCAATTTAGATACTTATTAATTTTTATACATATACTATTGTAAAGGGCATAATGAACAAGCACATGCTGTTTAAAGTCACTTGACAAAACTGTAAGCGAGTAAAACGTTATGTGCTTAAATAAAAATATTACAGCATCAAGGAAATCAAAATGAGCGCTCGTGAAAAATATTTACCCGGTCCGTAATAAAATGTAAAAAACGCTGACTCAAGAGCAAGGGGCGTCTGGCTCACAAGACCGCGACATGACAGGGAAAACAAAAAACGTCGGGAAAGGGAAAATCGGAGTTCATGCCCCGATTGGATTTGCTGTTGTCTGTTCCTTACAAATGGCTTTTAAATTGATTTCAAATATCCAACGCTTCTGTTAACAAAAACAGTACGAGCGACGAGACATTGCCATTCGTATTCTAGATAGATTCCAACGATCGGATGTTTAGACTACAGACATTTTCAAAGCATAAGCAGAAAATACTATTCAGAGAGAAATGCGAGGCGGTGCCGCAGCCATTGTTTTAAAAAGCCGTAACTTTTCCATTTGATATTATATATCACGCGGCGGACATTTTTAGCCGTAGGTGGCGGAAAGCGGTATGAATTATTGTTGTTTGGGGCGTTTCGCGGCATTGTTCGACGCCGAGTTTCCACCACGGACCGCGAACAAAAGACTTTTTCACAATTCAAAATGCACGTTCTCGTTTCATTTACTCTTTTGCGCTCTTTCGACGGGCGCATTTCCAGCTTCGTGGTATTAAATAATGCGGATTTGTTCTACTTTTCACTTTTTGGCTCGCGGTTCTTTTGCATTCTCGGAATTAGTAGAATTATTCATAATTCTGGTACATTTTTTTTATCAAAACGCTTTTAACTTAGGTATTTAACTATCTACGTCTAATATTTTCAAACTCGAAACAAAATGTTTCTGGTATCCTGTTTTGGGGTAAGGTAAAAGATATCATCATCCCACTTCTGATAAAAATTGAACACGTATCTGAAGTCAAAACTTTCCATCTAGCTATTTATAGTACATAGGTAAGTATGTAATAAAATCAATGAATCGCATCGCCATTTACAAGCAAACCCCAATAAAACGCATCTCACAATCATAAGTCTTACATAAGCACAGTTTTAAACCAGCTACATAGGCTCGCCATAAACAAGAGCCGACACAGACGATTGACTAAACGAGTCTCGCAAGAGCTGTTTAGCGGCGATAATAACGCATAATGAATGTAAACGCTGTTACGCCGTTAGCTACCCCTAGCGTCGAGGTGAATTACGTTATCTCGATCAGTACCTAAGCTTGCTGGATTTTTTTATTGTAGCTAGTGGCCGAACACAGTTCCCATTAGCCAGGAATTACTAAGCCAGCTATTGACAAAATTGGATGCCGAAAACTGATCACTTTTGAAATATATTAATTCATCACTAGACTTGATTGTTTTTTTGTTTATCAAATGAGGTAGTGGTGACCGCTGGTGTCAGATTTGATTTAGACTTGAAAGATACGTTGTTCATGATCAAAATGAGATGCAGACGCTTGCTTATACGAGGGCTAATTTTTACGTATGATGTCTTCCTTTTATATTTACGTCTACAAAATACGCTTCGTACTTATAGAGCTGTACAGTGTACGAAGCTTTAACACTGTATTACAGTGTGCCCTTAGTGACGAAGCCGCGGTGAAACGAGTGTTATCGCGCGGCCGCACGCTAGGGGCGCGTATTGGAAAAGGGTTAATATCCAGGCGATGTGTGAAGTATTTCTAATCGCTGTTGCGACCATATTGTAGTCTCTTATTGTTATTATACAATGACAAGAATTATTAGTTCATGGGTATGTTTATGTAAGGCAAGAACAACTCACTTTGTAAATTCAAGTTCGATGTTCTCATGACTTCAAGAATGCTGAATTTTATCACCAGCTGAATAAAATTGTATTATTGAGAATATAATAAAATAATGTAAAATTATCTTCTTGCACACACAAGCTAGCTGAATAGATCCTCTATAATATAAAACAGTCTAATTTTCGTTACTTCCTTGGTCTTTCTAGTTGTAGACTACTAAATTTCAGACCATACATTGCATCAAATATTACCATGCCACATATTAGTTAGGGAGGCGCTGTAGCACCTATTGTAATAACGGTTGGCAGGCCTCGACACAGCTGTGACGGCTTCGTGACGGCACTGAACGGCAGATAACCCGATTGTGTGTAACGGAACGCAATCCGGATCCCATTAGACATATGACTGGTCCGATACTGATACAGGCGTAAATAGGTTTCCCGATATTGCGTTAACGTGCTGCTAGCGTTTGATTGACTGACCCTATAATATGTGGGTAGATGTGTAGACCGAATCAATTTGAGATAGCGGATTGTCTACACAATGGAAGCACATAGGTGTAGCTATTTGTTGCTAGGATCAAGTTAAGCCTCTTATACCTACCAATTACTAAACTAATTTTACAATGTTACAATACGTTATACAAAGTAATTTTTAGCGTTTACCGAGGACGTGTTACAAATAAGAGGTTATTGGTGGCATGGTACATAGTATATAATAAAAAAATTGCATCTATCAAAATACCTACGTGATTACAAAGGCTATATTTATACCGCGTTATAAATGCTGTAAGCGGGTCATCTTATCGTAGACCTTTACCAAGGTACTTTCATCATTCAAACACTATTAGCAGGTAGACGAGTAATAAACATTATTGCATAGAAATAAAACGCACATTATTGATTCAGACTGATGCCACAAATCATTTATAGTTGTCTAAGAGCGGGCGAAAAATGTGACCCTTACAAAATAACGAACATCGGCAAACACAAATAGACGTGCCCTAACAAATCCGAAAGGACAAAGAAGTAATAATGCGCAATTTTTATTGACATCCCTTTTGTCCATAGGTGTAATATCGGCTGGCGTGAGCGTGCCAGTGCAAATACCGTCGCAAGGGCCGGACCTCGCGTCGAACTACTGGGGGCGGCTTCAGTGATCCCAGCTCTTCGGGTTCCCGCATCGACTTCTGTCGATGGAGAATCCGACTTCCGGACTACCGGAGCCATCTAGCGGCGACCTCGCGCACAACTACGCCGACGCTCACTTGTCTATGAGCGCCATCAACATGACGGCCGGACATGACGCCGTGTTGGCGGGAGAAATGCAGGAGCAAAACAATTCGTAAACTCAGTGCAATGTAACAGTGAAGTTATTTCTGTCTGTGTGACGATATTTTAAGGCAACTGATGATGTTCAAACCTAGCGGTAAGTGACCGTACACGATGATAATGTACGCTGCTTTTAATCAATCATTTGCATGTGAATTGTTTTATGACATGTTTCATTGTGTGTGGTCGATAGAGTTAGAAAGATTCACAAGGCGTGCTTGTAAATATAGTAACTACTGGCGCCATCTATTGTTGAGTAGCGGAAGCTCGAAAACTGCCTTTTGCGGCGCGGGAAAACGAAAGATGTAAATTGTTTGTGCCAACATTTGTAATAATCGAGTGGTATTCACCCTACAACTTCATTTTACCCTTTTATTCCTTTGATGTATGCAGTAGGGGTGCGAAAATATTAATCTATACAGAAAAAAAGAGGCAATGAGCTTCGTTACGGATATTTGTTGACACCCCTGCGTCGTTCACAAGTTGTCATACAGTGTAATCATGTTTGTATTATAACGATATGATTCTTGTATTATATCGCACTAGATGTTGTATATGTGTTGACTCATACATTAATAGCGCACTCCTCTAAACGAATTAATTTATCTTATTTATTAAAGTAATTAATAAGAACGTCAGTAACGCTGTGATTAGTAGAATAAATAGATTTATTTTTACCACAAAAATGTAATCTGGACTCTTTCAAAATTCGTCGTGATTAATAGCAACTTTATACTGTTTATTTTACCTATGTACAGAAATGTAAGTACTTACTTATACAGATACCTAAATAATAGTAAATAATTGTATTTCTTTATATGCTCATAATTCATATTTTGTTAACTTTAAATGGTGCTTGTATGGCACAAGTTATCCCAATTATATTTATAACACTGTACATTATAATTATACACACATACCTACATATTATATTATTTTTCATATTATAAAGAAAGATATGCAATACGATCGTGGTATAGGAGTTAAATAATTGTACTTTATGTAATTTAGTTTGGATTTTAAGTGTATTGTAAATTATTACTCGATTATAAGTATAGAGTGAGAAGATTACAGTGAAATTTAATAAATATTACATTAATCATTCAAACGTTTTTTAATTGGCAACCCCAATCGGGCGCGACTCAAAAAAGGCTACAGTTCTACCTTATTTGTGAGCAGTGCTGCCACAAATAAAAACGTTTCCCCGACTGAGAATATTATGCTGTTAACTATATTTGGGTGGTACATATTAATTTTGTGTGTTGGAACGAGCTACCCTAATACGCTGCACCCCTAACACACCCTTATAAAAGGGAGAGTTGAACAAAAGGATGGGATTAACCGTGTTGCAAGCATTATAGTGATCTAAATTTCGTCGAATGTGTTGCCATTTAGAAACAGAGTGTTTTGTTTTCTAGATCTTTGTCGGCAAGCGATTGCCCAAGTGACGGAAAACCAAATATTCCGACATAGTACCGCATAGACATATCTAATTCTAACATTACCGATGGAACAGATTTTGTAGAAAGCCCCGGAATATTTTAACTTTTGCGGGTACGCGGATCTTTGCAGAATATAACTAGACAAAGTTCGTAATATTTTTAGTAGTGTAGCATAGCTCACGTAGAGCTAGGCCGTGGCTTCGTTCCGTACTTCGGTTCACACAGCGAACTACAGATATTACCAACGCGAGCTAACTGAATTTAGTGGGTTAGCTGACCCAGACGTTTTAGTTCGCATAGCAGTTAACTGGTATCGCTTTTGCGATCTCTCTTCGATAAATAAATTCTACACCACCTGTATAAACCACAACGGAATTCTATCGAGAACACGCCGCTCTGCCCTCTGCCGTCTTTTACATACAACAATGGCGGACCACAGACTAAATAGTAGTCCTAACTGGAACCGAGATTATCTACGCGCGTAATTGGTTTACGTTTGTCTGTGTGTTCGCCCCTATTTCAATTGACATTGCATTGCATTTGATTTGGTTTATCATGTGAACAATGTTTTGTAAAACTTGTTTTGTCCTAAAACGGAATGATCATAATGGCAAAAGCGACAGAACCGATTTTGATGTAGTTTAATTTTACGGTAGACAATTTTTTTTGTTGATAAAGTGTGTCAAAAATCTTAATACTAATTTCAAACAATAAAGAATAATAATGTATCAAATTGTAATTCAATCAACATTTAATTAAAAAAGGCATAATTGTAATTTAGCTTACAAAATCGTAATTATAATAATTATAGCCGATTAAATCTTAAGCAGTCTCAATAATCATGAAAATACTTACGTTACGTTACTATAACCAGTAATAAGCAAGACATGGTTTGGTTCGGCTGAATCTTCTTTGGTTTTTATCAAAATTTTTACTCACTTAGCACCTTATACTCATCTAAACTTACTTTAAACTTAAGTTAATCTTTGTATGACATGAAAACATCACCAAAATTACACACCTTTGGTTGGAGAGAGCTTGACTGGTTGACGCATGCCACTTCCCATACGTTATAGCGTCTTGCAACCTTTTTGGCAAGGTAAAACATGTTGTTAACATGTTTCACGTTGTTTTAAACATTTAATTTTTTTTTGGCATTAGTTTGAAAGGACTGGAATGGTTAATGTTTATACAACAATAGTTATAACAGAAGTTCTTAAATTTTCTCGAACAGAAAACATTATTAACTAGCTAAAAACGAGTCAAATTCGGGCACAAACTAATATGAAAATCTAAAATTTTGACATTTTGGCCGAGTTACGTCGACCGTGGTCACGAGAAGACTGGAGTATGCGGGTATCACCGTCCGGAGCGACAGGTGTTGTTTCCAACTACCCGCGTTTGATCTTGCAAAACGTAATCGTCACGAGAAACAACACTAAAGTATCCGAAGTATTATATTTTTGGATATTAGTTTGTGCGCGAATTAGATCCGTTTTTAGCTAGTTAACAGTTACAACGACAACAACAACACTTTTCTGTTGTTGCCACAACATAATATTAGGTGTAATAGTTCCCTGTAAAATTAACTGTGACTAGGTAAATAGTGAGGTAAATAGTAGGTACAGTCGACTGCATAAGTAGTTATTTAGCTTATTACTGTTTGTGCGTTTAACTATTAATTACATTATAAATGTTAAGTCTTTTATTTAAATTAGTCCAATTGCGTTAGTCAGTAGCCTAGTCAAGTCCTAGCTAACAACACGTGAACCAGTAAAGTGGTGGATGCTTTAATCTTTCTAGGCGTTTCGGAGACACGCATTACCTTTTTGAGTTTGTATCCTATGCATAAGTACTCGTCCAGGTTATAGCTTATAATATACTACCCCAATTTTAAAACAAAAAAACTTAAAACAAGTTTTAGAAAAAAAACAATACCTACGTCACATTTTCCATTTTCCGCCAAATCTACAGTAAATTTGAGTACCTACTTGGTAGATTACGCATGCGTAAAGATAAATTTAAAGTCACTTTTGTGTCTGACTGTACCAGACCGAGCTATTGTAAAAGTGGTGTCCGCTCGTCGGTATATACCGAATGCTGTGTCGGATTGTTCGGATTCCTGTAAATAAGGAAAATTTAAAATTAGTCTCTATTATTAGGCGCATACTACATTTTGTGCTATTCATTTGTATTTTGAACAGAACGTTTTATATCAACGTATAAGTATGTATAAGCAAAATTATAATCTTATCTTACTAATATGTACAATATTATTACGCTAATACTATAAATGTGAAAGTAAGTTCAATATGTTAGTTTATAAGAATGGTTGTTTTCGAAGAAATGTGTATACACACCTACCTACCTAATACCTTTACAATAGGTTTAGAAATTACATTTAGAATAATTTTCATCTACGGCTATGGACACTTTTATAAAACTGAACTTATCCTACTAATACTATAAAAGCGATAGTTTGCAACTATGTTTGTATTTCCGTTACTTCATCACGCTGAAACGACTGGACCGATTTTGATGAAATTCGGTTCGTAGCTAACACCCTAGATTTAACACAGGCTATCTTTTCCGAAAACAGCGGCGTAACACCGCGAGGGAAGCTAGTGTAGTAATATCACATTACATACCTGGAAAATCGTCCAGGTTCCACAATGGTGGGCACGGCTGGATCTTCCGGGACAGCCCGCACGCTCCGCGGGGGCGGCGGGAACGGCGGTCTACCCTTGTTGTGGCGGTATTGGTACAAGAACCCTGTCACAGCCAGCACCAGCCATGCAAAGCATAATAACGCATCTGAAAAGCACAGGGTTTGTCATCTTTCTCTTGTTCTTTTTAAAGCCACAGGGTTTCTCTTCTTATTTTTATAGCCCCGCACTAGGATTGCTCCCGTATCGTGGGTACCGCTTAAGTCGAGTCTCCTGCGCGTGTTTTTACGGAACATTAAACAAAAACAGAGCACCAAAACAAAAAAAAGGTCAAAACAAAGAGGCGTGGCTTTACACATTTGTCTATGAAAACGGTAGAAGATTACGTTTGTCTATGAGCAAACAATGTTTTACGTTTCCCGCGGTGCATGGTGAAAGCCGGGTCTCCTGCGTTGACATTTTTTTGTTTTGTTGCGCTGTTTTTGTGTAATGTTCCGTAAAAACACATACACATACAGATACACATCACATCTAAACCAGGAACAAACATTTGTGGATCGCACAAATATTTGTTCCGGGCGGGAATCGAACCCGCGACACCAAGCGCAGCAGTCCGATTGCTCAGCCACTACGCCAAACGTGCCGTAATTTAATGCAAGTCACTCAATAGTAGGTACTTCTACACGAATTTTGCCTACTAATATCAAAATTGCGAAACTATATCTGCCTGTCTGTACGTTTTCACGTCTCTGCTGAACGAATTTTGATGTGTTTTGGTATAGAGACAGATTGGACTTTGGGGTAGGACATGGATATTTTATTGCTATAAAACGAAGTCAGCTTGTTTTGTCGCGCAGATGAAGTCGCTAGCCAATGATAGTATTCGATACGTAGAGGTAAAGATTGTCAGTTACGGTTTACCTCTGAAATTACTGATCCGACTTTGGTAATTCTTTCTATGGTAGCTAGCTAGGTATATACCTCTACACTATTCCTAAGTTTTCAATACCACTCACACACACACAAACAAACATTGAAATGCTCTCACCTCTCCACTGGAATGTTGGTATGATGACTGCTTTGTTAAAACCATGCACGGTCGCCCTTCGAATTGTGTTGTTCAAAATGTATTTCAAATTTGACCCTAAGTAATAGTCCATAGGGTATATAGCCGCGTAAGCACCAATCACGGCACAGCATACTATGTTCGCGATATAGCTCAGTGCAACGAGGCATATCGTGATGATAAGCACTATTAGAAGAAATAGTGACCAGAAATTAAAGTCTACTCGAAGATATGACAGTGGCACTGGAACAAAAATGCATATTATATAAACATATATATATATATATACACTAGCTGCGCCCCGCGGTTTCACCAGCGTTACACATACGACACATTTGTAGGACTATTTAAGATAAACATTTCTCTATGTGTAACTCTAGCGGTTTGGCAGCGCACACCAGAATAGCTCGCAATTGGTAGATTTTTTCCTACGCACTTGACACTTATGGTTATATTTTGGACAATTCACACAATACCTTTATAAATTGTAGCCTATGTGTTATTCTGATGTATAACCTATATTATTGTAAAGTTTCATTATAATTCATTCAGTAGTTTTTACGTGAAAGAGTAACAAACATCCATTCATCCATCCATCCATACTTACAAACTTTCGCCTTTATAATATTAGTAGGATAGATAAACTCTTCATCGACACACCATAGAACTAAGTAAGCCTGCGTAAAGTCTAAGACAAAAACGACCGAAGGTTTTAGTGGTGCAAAAAATTTGATACGGCGATTCGATAATTCAAAGTGAAAAAGACCGGCCAAGTGCAAGTCAGCTCGCGCAGGAAGGGTTCCGTACCATTTATTTATAAAACCGCCAAAAACAACACGTTTGTTACCACTTTGTGGCCGAAGATAGGTAACAGGCCGAAGGTAACATGCTAAGCTTAGAATGGGATTGGCTTTAGAAATAGAAATATCACCTAGTTTCCTGTACACAGTCCAGTGCAAATATTGTTCCTTACAGGGGATTCCCATAAACATTTGTCCTTCCTTATTTCTTCTTTCTGCCGTTGCGTAGTTTATAGGCTTCCGTTTGAATGCTTTTTATGTGTAAGTATAGGTACCTACTTATATTTATGTAACGAAAATAAATACCTAATAACTAATTTTATATGATCAGTTCTGTTAAAATTAGAATGAGATTGTGTCATAAAACATTGTTATCAACAAAACTGATCTATAGTATAATTTATATATATACCTAGGTACCTAACTTACTTCATCTAACACATAAGACAAAAGTATGCAAAATGTGTTCTTATTATGTATCAAAATTTTACGTGGGTAATTTTTTTATCTTTGCCATTAAAATCTGCAGGTGCAATCACCCTCAAAAATAGCTCACTAAGTTTAAAAAATGAGCAATTGTACAACAAATTTTGTAGTTTATATAAGTATATTATGTTATCTATAGTATTGTGTATGTAAAATGAAATTGAATATTGGCACGAGTTCAGCTATCTGATGCCGACCTAAGTTTACATTGGAGACCCCGACACGACTGGTTACAGACATGTTTAATTGTTACATGGTCTGGTCTAGGACCATGACCAGTGTATGCGCAGTGTTATATAACAGGGCATAGGCATAACTTTTTCTTACCAGGCATAGCATAGTAGACAACAGAAGCAACCAAGAATCCAACGTTGGCCGAAGACATCACGATAACAAAGACTGGTATGCCATAGAGCCACCAGCATACCAATCTGACTGCGCCCACGCACAATCCCGATAAAGCCGACGCGACGAGGGCAGCTACAAACATAACAAAAAACAAATTTTATATGTAATATAAATAAATAACATTTGATAAAATTTCCGTACGGCCAGACAGACACAATAAGGTCAGTCGTCGTTGACGATTGTGTCACGTCAACTTTAAAATATAAAAAAAAATTGGCGTTATGCAAGGACCTGACTCGGTTCCTTTATTATTAAGTCTAGTTCAAACAGGGCATAGAATTATAATTGTTGGTAACCGATAAACTTACCAGGACCGTCAATCTCGAACATTAGTGACAGAAGTACGTATGTTACAACAGATCCGCTGAGAAATCCTATAGTGAGGATTTGCGTTTTGAAGAATTGGTGCCCGAAATAGCACATGGCTATGCCGAGGAAGAAAATCAACGCACTTAGAAGCATGGTAAGGGGGTCGACTGTAACAAGATTAACATTAATACACATAAAAGATGTAAAATATAAAATTGAGTTCTGTCAAAGTTTTAGTTAACCAAACCCAATCAAAGACAGTTTTATGAATTCATCTGACACAAATATAGATTTCAAGGTTTTACTGTCTTTCTTTCTCATTGAGGTTGGACAGTGAGAACGAAATCATATCACAGGATCAAATGAAAATAAATGTCAACTAGTCTGTAAGAACCAACTAGTAGGTATTGTTATCAAAACCTGACAGTCACACAAAATTATACTCAATTGAATAACAGAAACTGGTTCCAAAGTTATTTGCAAGCTATGAGTTCGACAAAGACCCATGGATACACCTCACACACCGACTTATTTGTTACATTTTGTAAAGTAATGAAATAAAGTAAAATTCTCTTTGTTACTAGTAAAAAATTGAAATTAAAAAAAATACCATATTATGTATTTTCTTTTTTGACTGGTGTACAATAAAGCATTTCTATTATATTTAGATTTTTCTTAAGGTGTATAGCTTACCCAGTAATTCACAATCAGATTCTAACAAAGGCGAGCAAGCATAACTATGTGTAGGCACATAGATGGCATAGTTTGAGAAATTTGTGGGCGTTCCAATGTAAGAAATGGCCACGTACACCGCCCCAGTTCCCGGGTACGCGCTGATCATCCTTCGCATATTCCAATATTTTTCTGTGCTATTAGAAATCTGCAAAATGAAGTCTTCTTAAGATTTTTATAAAATAACAATTTTGGAAAAATTGGATACCCTTATCTATTGGCTCCCTGTATCTAGAGAATAAAGAACTATGAGGTCTAACAGCAAATATTATACTACTAAAAATTCAAATGATATGTTACAAAAAAAGATTAAGAAAGACGACTCACTATTCTGGAATAAATTCTATTATTTTTTAGAGTTGCCATGTTTCTGATAGCTTCAAAGTACACATCGGAATTATAGTCGCGTTCTGGTAGATACAGTATAAAGAAATCCGTTTTCAAGCCTATACCGTCAGGTTGTAAGCAGTTAGTGTCCGATACGGCTTGAGGTGGTGCCACATCCAAAATAATATAGGTTTTGTTAAACAATGTGGCTCTCATGTATGGAGATACTGGTGTAGGGAACTCCATGTTGCAACCACCGGGTATTGGATCTGAAATCAGCTGCCACAGTAATCTATGCCTTATATCTATACCTAATAAGTCACAGAAGATGCTATCACAATACATAAGTAATTGAATGATGCTTGTTGTTTTTTTGTTTTATTTTTTTATAAACGTCTGTTTGAAAAGTTTGATTTATTTTTTTATGTAAGTCAGGCTTAATTATTACCCGACTAGGGCGAAGCCAACAGAGGGTTGTGTGTTTGACCGGTATATATTATGTTAGTACTTCACTTTGCCCTAAAGCTTACAATCGTTACTAGCTAGTTTAGATACTATGTAGGATAGGCAGCATACAACCACGGCTACCCTCTGAACATTACAATAAATCTATTTTCTTGTTCAATACTTTTGAGAGTGATTTATCAGTAGTCGAGTTTTAGTTTTTGAATTTATTTTTTATTATAGAATATATAAACTGACAGAATTTGTAACATCCAAAACATGAATGTTAAATGAGGTCATGATACTATAGAAAATAAAATAGCTTGGGATTTACCTAACATGAAGTCATGAGGAAGAGTGAAGGTATGTAACATACCTGATTCCATATATCCATATACGGCTATGAATAATTTCAGATCCATAGTAACACTGGGGTTTATAATGTAGAATATATCTAGGCTTGTACTGCTGTAAAGTCCTAAATTCATTCCCTCCACACAATTCTCTTTTGTATTCTCATTTTGGCACAACTTTATGGTGTAGAGATGGCTGTGCGCCTGGAATATAGTGAAGGAGACACCTTTGCTTACATCGGTGAAGTTCACTTGTAGTGTAGACGAGCGATTTAAATAAACAATACCGGCATATAACTCCTTATCGTCAAATGTTAAAGTTTTGTTCAATGATATGGTTTTGTATGTATCTGAAAATGTTACAAGGTTTGAGCAAAGAATTTTCCTTTTGTATTCGTTAACAGCTCTTGGAGATGTATAATAAATAATAACACAGTTCAAACTAAGAAATTTTGATGGGGTTACAAGCAATCTAACTCATGTAAGCCCTCAGAATATAGAATTCCTACTCTTGCCACATTCCAGAGGGCAATGGCTTATGGAGGGAAACATATAAATAAAGTAGAAAAAAATGCCTGTAAGTATATATCAATCAACTCGTCTAATAATTTTATAGATAGATAGTGTTTACTTACTTTCAGTTGAGACTAATGTACCACACAACACAAGCACAAAACAGTACAAATTATTCGCATAAGAGACCATTTTAATGCTTTGTATTCAAACTGTATAATACAGAAATCGTTTCCAGGAAAGAACACATTAATAGGTAAGTAAGTAAGTACTCCAGTCACGTTCGCCGATGGTTTATTTTATTTCATTTTGCTAAGTAAACATGCACTGCCAGGGCTGCAAGCAACTGGCTGCAAGGTTATACGATAACAGTATACTTACGCACTATCATCTTAACCTATCACTAACAAAATAATAAAGTACAGTGAACTGCGTCTAACTAACTGCGAGTGTGATTCTGAATTTCTGTCTTCTGATAAACAATAATAAAACAAAAAAAAAGTGAACCGATCGACCGTGGTTAAAATTCCATCACCTGACTGACTGACAATGACAGTGACAATGACATAAAATAGTATTATGATTATGACAGCTAGTTGACCTGACGTTGAACGGAGGAACGACACTTAAAATTATTACACATTAGTCCCAGGTTCCTTTCCAATTAGTTTTGACTCATTAGTGCTTACAGTCAGTGAATTAAAGTGCATTTTTTAACTCAAATGAGGCCAAACAAACGATTGTAGGCTGGTTCAATATAATCGGTCTTTGAACGATAAGGTGGGTAGATTTGTATTATTTCTAAACTGACATTAAAATAAAACTTTTACAAATGCTGTTTTAGGCACTACCTACCTCTACGAGTATAAATAATAGTAGGTACAATGTACCCATGTTCCTATAATGAGGTAATTAGTAGTACCTATAGGTAGGGTGGTGTCTAATATAGTAATTAATTAAGTCGGTGATTATAGGTGCGACGTCAACGGTGAGACGATCTCTATGCTTTGTACGCATGTTTGTAGGCACTAGGCCACTAGAGCCATCTAGCTAGACTAGAGCACTTGAGCCCACCCATCGCACCCAATAAATCCATGGCCCAATGGGCACTGACCAAGCAATCGCCACTAACCACCCACCCACCACACGTTTACGTCACGTAGTAACACGTTGATATTGAAGTCAAAGTGAAGAAGTGAACGGTTCATTGAAGTTCATTCCACAGATTGA
This sequence comes from Hylaea fasciaria, assembly GCA_905147375.1. NCBI lineage: Eukaryota > Metazoa > Arthropoda > Insecta > Lepidoptera > Geometridae > Hylaea > Hylaea fasciaria. Next base: position 5,547,792 of record LR990211.1, on the reverse strand, counting down.
AGGATAAAAGTATGCTCATTCACTCACTCACTCACATCCATCCATCCTATCCATCTGTCAAGTAACAAAAATGGCGCCGCGATCAATGAAGTTGTAAGTGTAGTGTGAAGTGTAGTGTAAAAATTATTATTTTAAAATGTTTCAAATTCAGTGTTGTTTTTGTGAGTGGTAAATTGTTGGTAGTAGGCCATGGGGAGAGGCCAGGATTTATTAGACGCTGCTCGCGAAGGCGATCGGAGAACTGTCGAAAGAATAGTCAGCCAAATAACTAGAAGGAGTGGTCCCTTTCCAAGGTATGTGCTATGGTGATGTTTTCATAGAAAACTCGACTTTCAGGCAAGAAAAAGACATTTCTGTTCAATAACCGTATTCCTATGACATCATTTGTTCTGAAAACATGGTATAACTTTGTAGTAAATGTGTTATCAGTGAACAACAAAGGTGTATTATAGCGACGATATTTTATTATGTTTACTTGCGTGTATTAGTAACTGTGAACCCTTGTTTCTATTTTGTTGCTGTTCTGCTTCTATTTTAAGTGTTTGAATAGGTACGTGATGACGGACCGGTTAGAATAACCATTAGTTAGTATAGCTACTTACAGAAGGCAAGAGCATAGGCAGGTACAACTAATAGATAACTTCTGATAGGATTTAAAAATAAGATATTTGTCTGTTACTTTGTAATTCAAATCAAGAAGAATCAAGATCCTTTGTAAACCCATTACTCGCTAGTTTTTTCTATAAATTATCAGCTGTCATGTTAAATAATTGAAGGTAGCAAAGAATGTGTTGGGTTCTTATCATAGTCACTGTTTTAGAAGAGTACCTAATTACTAAAACTTATACAGTTTCACTGTAGGGCTAAATGCCACAAATAAACAATAGAAAAAAGTTGCTTCAGTCCTTGAATGAGATTTTTGTAACAAAAATTCAATAAAATGTAATAATTGTAGGTATACTCTCATGATATCTTTGAATGACTGATTTCAATAAAACAAAAAGTATTCTGGTAGCTGTGTGTAGAACTTTCCCCCTGGTGGTTCTATTAGTGTACTTACTACTTTCCTTGTGTAATATTTTTTTGTAAACAAATAAATGCTTGAAAGTAAATAAATGAAAAATGAAAATGAAATGAAATGAAAATCTACAAGTACTTAAACAGTCTTGAATATAAAGTTATTTATTTAGATAAGGATGAAAGAAAGCCCGCACTGTCCATCTCACCATATTACCCATATTACCAGATTAAATTAAGGCCTGGTATGGACCAGTTTGCAGCTGAAGAGGTAACAGTAAAATTATACTTTTTATTTATCAAATTCTATAACTGCAATTAAATTCAAATCGCTAACTACACAGTGACATAACTGTATGTGGCATTGTTATGGATTCTGTCTAGGCACCTATCTTTGGGGAACTGGAAGTTGCAATAACTGTTTAGTTTCCTGTGTGCAATTGTTGATTTGACTATAGTCAAGAGCATCCTCAATAAAAAGTAAGTGAACACTTTCATGTTGGTTTTGGTGCCATAAGTGGGGGCTGAGATAATTGTGCGGTTGCAGATTTTATTTCCGCACTGGACAAATATGTGTGTGAACCACAGGTATTAGACCTGTGCGTTTGTGGGACCATGGTCCTCAAAATTCTAACCTCCTTAGATTCAGGGAATCCTATGTCAGTATCTATGTTTAGTGTGTACCTATGAGATTGAGATTAAAATAGATACATAATTTCTATAAACGCTTGCTTTTGAGGTATTCCCGTGGGGGTAAAACCATACATTTGACATAATCATTACTATTATTCAATTATGATTAAGTATCCTCTTTTATTTTCGATGATTAAATAAGTACTTTTATCCATAAATTATTTTAACAGTATCTTGCAGGGATACATTGATCTAAATTTAGTATAATATTATATATAACTTATGTCACCGAGGCCAGTCTAAATTAAACAGTGATTTCAGTACACAAATGGGACATTTGAATGTAATTTAATAATCATCACATAACAGTAATATAATTTGCCCGCAATGGTTCAGTATCTGATTTTATGGATCGAAGCTAAAGATTTGGGCAAGACAAAACTATATTTTTCAACAACAAAATAGCCTTCTAATTTCCAAGTGCTTTTTATAATGCAACAATAACAAAGAGTAAATATTTTATGTTAAAACTAATTAGGCATGAGGAAGACCTTCTATACAGGCAGGTACATATTTTATTAGTTACCTACTTTGATTTAATCTCAGCTTCCTGATAATTATTTAAATAGGCAACATTCTATTTAAATCTCCCTCATTCCTGAATTCTAAAACAACAATTTCAACTGATAAGTTAATGGTTATATATACCTACCTAGTATCTAATCAATGTCATTAGGTAATACACCACCTAACAAAACTGGAAGTCTTCAGTCTGACTGACTTTGCATTGTTTTTTTTGGTTATATTTGTTTTGACACCGTTGATAAGCAGATACGCCCAGCCCATTTGTTAGTACGGTCAAGGTAACTCTAGCACATACACTACACTATTGTCAAAATTGCACCATGAGACCAGTTAAATATTTCAACCATTTGGTTATTCAACAAGTGTACAACAACAAAACGTCAACTCCGTAAGAGACAAATTGTCAGACAATGCCGAAAGGCCCATGAATAAACATATCATCTGAACGCACCAAATCTATTTAAGGAAGTGGATAGGTAGGATATAAGTTAAACCATTAAAGTGGAGTGTTTGGCGTCTGGCCAAAAGCCAATATCGATGTTGGTGGACATTGAACTGCTGTCTGTCTGTAGGCACCTAGCAATGCACCTCATACCGTGAGTGACCAACCAAACTGACAGACTTGTTTGTTTGACGTATTGTCGTAGGCTGAAAGTTAAGACAGATCTAGCCTAGTTCTGCCTCCGATCATGTATTTCCAGTTCGTTCAGTGAGTACATTTTGAAGGAACTCTATAGGTAGAGTATCAATCAAGCCTGTGCAAGTAGTTAATCATTCACACGTCTTGGGGTTGCCACCCTTACTTTAAAAATAAAAGTATTGTACGTTATTTCAAGTAATTCTACCTACTCTATACTTGGTGAGAACAATAAAGAACATGAAAATATTCGCACGAATTGCTCTTTGGGATTTTAAAATGTTTAGTCGTAAGTATTATTTTCGTGAAACGGTCGTTTAGAGATGCTGTGCAATTAGTAGAGATACTAATGTGGTACAAACTGCAAAATAAATACAAATAATTATAATTTTAAACAGCCTATGTTTAAAAAAAAACCTAACAATAAAGAAAATTAAATTGTACCTTATTTTGATACAACTTTGTTTTTTATTTCGTTGTACATACTTTCTTTTCCTTACCTATAATAACTAATGTATGTACATTAACTGCAAAAAAAGTTGGCAACACTTTTCACACTCCACCAAACCGAATTCAACTGCACATACCTAATCAACTTACTGAATGGGTTTTAACTCATTCATTTGGTGACGTAAAAAAACCCGTGTCGTCATAGAGGGAAGAATAATGTTGACGATACCGTCTATATGAGTGACGCGATCTTTTCCTTAACCAAGGAACTCCTATTAAATCATCTCTTAGTTTAGTAGAAATGACGCCTGCTTTCAGTATCGGCATGGTTATTGGCCATACTCCGTTTAAATGCTCCAAAAGTTCCTTTCATAGGTACATCTATTGTCTCTCTACCATGCCCTACGACTTTAAAATTAAGAATAGGGAACCAGTGTCAGCCTGGCTAGGGCTTGCAACACCTTCAAGCAGTAAACCCCTCGCCAAGCGTTTTTGGGGGTTTCCGGTATCAGTCTGAAACCCAGTTCCATTCTAGGTTTACGTGTTTTTGTGACCACACACACACCAGGTCAGATTGTGGTCAAACGCTAGCATATAAATAATAACTAAGTTAAAAAAAAAATATATTTAGCACTATCTAAAATAATTGTGTGAGTAAATTACCTGACTACACTATAAATATGTCTTGTTATAATATGAGACTGTAATGTCCTTATTAGGTTACTCCGAAAATCTTCCCTTTGCATCGCCAAACTTACTTTGACACTGGGGTTTTATAGTTACAATGAAGTAAGTAGATATCGTAATGTATGAACCAAATGGAAATGCCAGCCATCCATCACCGTAGTTCGTAGAGTATGCCTATATTGCCTACGCTAAACTGTCGAAATGGTTGGACAGAGTGCCTTACGCGTGTTCCTTGTGCATTCGTCGCAGGATATATGCTGACCTCATCCAGGTCTACCCACGATAATCACAGTGTCACAGGTGGGAAGTTACTTACGTCTAATTTGTCTGACTCTTACTTTGACGAAATTATTTCGCAATGTAATTAAATTATGATCAACACACAGTTGAATGTCGTTATCACGAGTTGGAACACGTCTGTGGACCCCGTACTAGTAGCTGTGGAGTATCGCGTGCTAGAAACCATTAGGTTCCGGCGCCTACGTTTATGAGATTCACTTTATTAATGTACTGCGCATCAATAAAGCTTCAAGGCGTTTTGCTAATCTGATAATGGGCTTATCAGCTCGGCCTTATTTCGAATTATTCAGGAGCCGAAAATGTTTATGGTGACAGCGAGCTGGTCTGATGGTGGGAAGACAGACAACAGAAAACCCGGGGACTAAACAGTTCTATGATCGTGTTGGTGTTATATAAACTAGCCGTATCGAATACCGAGTAGTCCGGAAAATATATTTTTCAAAAAATATTGTATCATTATAATTATAATTAAGTGCCTTGAACATGAAGTCATTGGGATAGTCCGCTGAACACAAATGTTAAACCTTTAAACTCGAAACCAAGCAACCAAATAAAAAAAAAGCAACCAAATTTTTTGTGTTACTATTAATCACGATCATAGCGCCTGCCACTACCTAAGTACCTACCTACTGATTTTGGCAGTTTTCGATCGAGACTGGATTATGAGAGCAGATGAGACAGAATCATTGTCAATATCAAGTGGAATCAATGTTTCTCGATACGAAGCTCACCTGTAACATCGTTTATTATGAGCGTTGATTAGTCAAATGTTAGAGAGAGAGAGAAGTCTCTTGCTAGAGACACCTTTATCTTTTCGAGAAATTAAATAAATTAATGTATCATGCTGTGACTTAACTTAAGAGTACAAAATACAAATAGTAGTAAAATAGATAGTATTAATATGTCAGAATAGTAGGTATAATATCGAGATCTTCCCTATTCATAACAGGATATTGTCAGTTTACTGTTTGCGCTACCTTTAAACGGTCACGCTCGTGTTTTTATGAATAATGTTTGATTTTGTTTCACGTAATGTGATTATCAATCTTATTTGCCTGAAGCGTCTCTGATAAGCTTAGTTATCAGAGTTCGCCATACCTAGAGCAAGTGAAATGAAAGGAGACCCTACCGCAGCCAGCACAATGCATTTTAATGAAAACGCAACGTTATGGAAATGGAAGATTAATTTGTGGTGATTATGTTTTTAATTATTTTCTCTAGGTGTTGAGTGCAGAGTTTTGCGTGATTGTGTTATCTGAGACTTAAAGTAATGTGATTTAATGATATTCTCTCAAACGATTAACATTCGGTCAAAACATTTAGATTTTTCTGTGACTTCTCGCTCTGACCGCGAATATCGCGCACATCGGCATCGAATCTATTGCACAGTTAGCGAGATTCGCGACCTAATTAGGATCGGTGCCTACCCCGAAACAGTTACACGGTAAAAAATACCGCAATAAAAAGTTCTAAGTGAAGCGACTTGGCCCGTCCCATGATTCATGCTACGCTCTCCGACCGATGCCGGTTAGTCACATACCGCAACTTGACCGAACACTTCGCTTTCTTGTTAATATTTTCAAATCAATATTTGAAGAAGCCGAACGTGCAGCGTGTGTACCTAACGATAAGCGTTGCGATCGCGTAACTAATCCATTGACGACATTCGACGGTGGCCTTTGTAATTGTGAACTATTGTTATGGTTATGCCATTCACAGTGATGTTAAGATTGTGAATTGTTGAGTTGTTTTGAAAATGAAGCTGCTTCTACCTTGTCTTGACGACAGTGGCATGTTTAGGAAGATGAAAAGGAGATTTAGGTTTGTTTTTGTTGTTTGTATTCAGTAAATTGCTTTGTGTGGTTTCCTAACCGATTTTCCTTTGTGTTACATGCCCCTATAAGCTAAATATACCACCAGTATTTTGCAGTTTTTACTAATTGTAATAAATACATTTAATTACTTACCTAATTACCGGCTTACTTCAGTGAGTTAATTTAGCAAACTCTATCATTGAACACACAATCATGTGTCGTGTGTATGTAAGTAAACTACCTTAAATTATGATAAACTTTCATCTAATATTTATCTATACCTAGATAAATATTATCTATATATCTATATTATCTATACCTAGATAAATATTATCAGCCGTGAACGAAGTTAGGGCTAACAGAGTCACATTATAGTGAAACTAATTGTGTTTGTTTGTTTGAACTGTGCACGCGTCATTAAAGGATTGTCCACAGCTACAAATACCTACTTGTTTACCAACAATATGCAATTGCTATTGTTAATTATTATCCTGTAGCAGCTATAACTGTTTCCATAAAAATTAGACGCTCATGCTAGGTGGCCAGTGGTCACGGCGATTCTAAGAAAGACGAGGATCGTTTTATCATTTCGATGTGTGCTCTTTAACCGCAGTTGAACTGATAAAGTGGTATTTCGGGGTAAATATGGAATAGCTGTCAACCAAAACCCATATCATTCCACACAACAAATAATAATAACTATTTACTAATGGCAATAAATGAAATTCCTGGGAATAACCTACTTTTATTATGTAAACAATCTCGTCATTGCCAATAATTCTTATTTCAAGTGCAAACATTTTATAATAGATCACCCGGATTATATTTAATCATTTAGTAGGTATAGTCATAATGTGGTGCCTATTGGGGACAGTGTGATAATATATATGGGTGTTTCTACAAAAATTGGGTAACTTTTCGGGATATTTTGTTTATGATAGTTTTTTCAATCAAATTCCTTCTAATTCGCGTTATAAGGTAGCTAATCTAATGAATATATTGCTCACCGCAGGGCCAGTCACTTTTTAAAGTAGATACGGAGATATTTCGTTTTTTCCAAAATTGACTGCCAGGGGACTGACGAGAGTGACAAAGTACTGATAAAACACGCAACTTCATAGGATATGCAAGCAATTTATTAAGAATAAAATAAATCTCTTAAGAAACTAGTAATGGCACATATTTTGAGTCTCACGTTTAATCTTAGTTCACTTAATTAAAACAATAAAAGCCCTATTTATTTACGTAATACTGTCAGGCACAACTTTCTCTATCTTTAAAGCAGCTTTTTACTAACTTTATTTTACTTATTTGAGGTAGTTTGACTTAAGAATATACATTTTCTAAGTAATCAACAAATAATTGAATCAAAAATATAACTTATAAGGCACTAATCAACATAATAACAGTTAACAAGTAATACTCTCTCAGTCTTCAAAATAGCCTTATGTCTAATATCGTTACGTTGCTTACAAATAATGAATATAGGCCTTATAGGTAAGTAACAAAAATGAGATCCTTTTCTCAACAACAAATAAAACTTATAAAAAAATAAAAAACAAAGAATACTTCTAAATAGTTTAACACTAAAATAATCACTTTTCAAAAACTTCAATCGGCTCCTTAAATTGGTAAAACACTCTATTACCTTTTGTAATGATAGTTGGTACAGGTAATTTTTTAACTACTTGATCCATCGGAACATCTGCTACATCTTTTTCATTTAATTGAAATAGGGTGCCATTCTGTGTACAAATTTTGAGGAAAGTCACTCTCAATTCACCTTCTTCATCATCAACAGAAGAGCAGATTGCTGCATAACAATATTCTGTATTCCTTATTATAAATTTAACCAATATGTAATCACCACTGCTATAAAGACTCCGTAGTAAATAACCGCTAACTCCTGGTGTTGATAGATCGTTATCCAATTTCGAACGGGAATCCATGTCACTTACGTAAGTGGATAGTGGTATATCATCTTCCTCAGAGTCTGTAAATACGGTTGAAACATTTACACGTGTACCATGTTCAGCCACCATCTCTGTCTGATAATGAATAGATCCCAGCTTGAAATGATCGCATCCGTCAGCGTCGCAGAAACAACTTAGTGACTTCATTGTTAGATGATTGGGAATGTAAGCAGAGCCGGTAACCTGATGCACCAAGAGCGTCCCCTTAAAGGCGATCATTTGTGACGATTTCTCGTTAATCAAGGTATTCATCTGCTCGATATCATAGCCGTCAATAACCGAAACTTTTATACCTGGACATCTTTCGCTGATAACGGAAGCAAACTCCGTCAAGTTCGTTATATCACCTCCTGAAGCTATCACTTGATCAGCTGTTCGCTTGCATGTGGCCCCTACACCATCGGGCGCCCCTTTCCCGTGTCCGGCTTCATGAAAGTTCCAGGAGTATTGCACAATATTAGTGTACATGTCTTGCAGTTTACAACCCAATACATAAAACATAGATTTGTTCCTATATTGTGTTACAGGACCATCGCTAAGAAAGTGAATCTTTTGAATGTTTGATGGCAGTGATGTCAGCACAGGTTTTAGGTGGGCCCAAATTGCTCCGGCGTTGTGAGACAAGTTAGAAGACATCGTGCAGTGTGAAGTCGTAGAGTCTCTCAAGTAAACAACCACAGTATGTAATGAAATTTGGGTCCGCGAACCGCCAAAATGAAAGCTTTGTATTTCCTTGTTGTATTTGGTACAAAAGTTTTCTGAAAAATCCATATGTACAACGGCTTCGTTTTCAGACAAAGATTCTTTCAGTTGCTTAATGAGATTATACTGGTGCACTATGTTAAAAGAATGCCGAAAAAATTTTGCCATGTCATTTTCAAGTTTTTTTATCAGATTTGCAGGTAAGATTTCCTGTGTTTCTTTTTTACACTTCATTACAAATCGTTCTTTCTTTGTTTTCAAATCTAATATCGACTCTTTTTTACTCACCCACTGTTGCATTAAGATCGGTTTTGAGTTATCGAATTCTGCATAAGTCAAAGTTTTTAAGCAACACTCATCGCATGTTCTTTCAAGACATTTTTCAGAATATCGATCGCAACAAAGGGTTATCAACAAACTTTGATGATTATTCACTGTTGTCAGCATATGTGCCTTTCTTAGAGCAGCAAGTTGAAGGTCCATGTTTTCGTGGATCGTGCAAGCACAAGTATCACGGTTTGATAGTTTAGGGGGAACCACCCAAAATGGTCGGAGTCGGGTAAATAGGGAATAACCCATTTGAAATGGAATGGTTTTCAAGAATTTCTCATGAAGATTTTTCATACTGTCCTGTAGATATCTTTTCTGTTTTTTAATTTGTTTACGAGTCACAAATTCTTTCTTGCCTGCTGCTTGACGGCTGTTAGAATCATCTTCTAAAAATTGCTGTACTACACTTTGCACGTTAACTTTGACGCATTTCATTTTTTTTGGGTGGTTATGACCTGCTTTTTTAAAAGTCACTGCTTTGTTTGTTATTCTCCATAGTTTATATTTGTCCACCACATTTCCGGTTATAGCTCGTTTGAACTTTCTTTTATCTTCATGACTCTTTGTTTTAGTGTAGTTTTCCTCTAATTGAATTTTTATAACTTCTCCGAAAAGGGCTTTCTTCACTAACTCCTTCTTTTTAGTTATATCTTCGCTCATTTCTTCAATTCTGGTTTTCGGAGTTTTTTCCACAGATTTTACAACTTTCTTCAACTGCCTTTTGATTCTTCTATATTTTTGGCGCTGATTGTTTATTTTAGTTCTTAGTTTTGAAACCATTGCTTTCATCTCTTTTAATTGCTTATTTCTGCACTTTCTCTGTCTTTCACTTCTCAGTTTTGCTTCATTTGCTCTTCGATCTTCGTTTACAATAGGCCGTATTAGTTCATCTACTATTGGTTGTGCTTCATCGTCAGTAGTTGAAGGAGTATTCTGGCGTATAAAATTATCAGTAGTATTTTTCAAAAGTTTTATTTTCTTCCTGTATTTTGATGAATATTTTTTCCATTCTTTTCTACTCAATCTTTGCTCCCGAGGCGTCATGTCTTTAACATTTTTTCTTTGTCCCTTTTCCTTCTTTTTTAAGTATTGCAACCTTTGTTTCCCTTTGTATTCAGCTAGTTTAATAGGGTCGCTTTTAATTTTAGCTAAACGAATCTTTTCGGCTTCTCTTTTCTTTTTCAATATACCTTCTCTATCCTTAGACATGTTTTGTTTTTTTCTAGAAGCCATGATGTTTTAAACTGAAATAAGTAAAACAAAAATGCTTAGAAACGCTCAAAAAGTCAGTACCCTGGAAACACGTCAGTCCTTTGGGGCAATATCAGACAACGGACTGACGCCAACGGACTGACGAAACCTACATGAATTTGAGGTTATCTTTAGAACTAACGTTTATCTTGATATTTTTGAATAACGTGAAGCTACTTCTTGACAAATAAAAGTTAACTATGGATAAATTAAAATATAACGGAGATTTACAAGGAAATAGCAACTCACCATAGGACTGAAATTTTGTCTGGATCTGCACACGTTCACCCGACAAACACAACTCTAGCACTGGCACAGTAATGGCCGCCGGACTATGGCTTGGTCTGCAGCTAACTTTAGTATCAACGTTGAAATTGAACGCAGTTTTGAATTTGAGTCGCCGGTATTTAGCGGAAAATTCAAATTTGAAAAACACGCAACGGACTGACGCATAAAACCGAACACAAAGTTTCTTATTATTTTTACAAAACGGTGCAAATGTTATTGTATGCAAGTTGTGATTATATAATAATAAATACATCAAAGAGTATAGTGATATAGTAAATTTCATTATTTTAAAGGTAATACTTTATACACAGCTATTTGATTGTGCGATTTTGAGATTGTGACACGCCAAAGTACTGACTTTTTGAGAACATTTTGTGAAATTTTTCAAGTTTGTATTTAAAATAAATAGCTAAAACTGGGTGACCACATAAAAGCCTTTTAATTGTTTTAAAATTAATCGTAAAATATAAACAAAATATAATAATACATTGTTTTATTGGCTGGTGACATCGAGTTTTTGTAGAAACACCCATATATCCATTTTAAATTGTTATGAAACAAAAATAAAACAAACAATCGAATTGAGTACCTACCTACATGCCTCCTCATTTTATGAGTCGCTTTAAACCAGTGTCAATGAAGCCTACGCTCAATAAAGACTAGTTGATAGGATAGCGGATAATGCTTCTTCTGACCTAGATTCGCGTTTTTTATACTATCTGAATAATGACTAGATCCTGATTAAGACAATGCTAACTCTTTTCCCACAACCACTAACAGATGTAACGTTTTCAAAAGAACGGTTAAAAAGCTCCACAGAACCGAAACGTAAGATCTTTATATAATGTAGTCAAGAATAAGATTTCACGTGAATTATGCGGGTATTGGATTCTGTGCAAGCAGTTGTTTAGTGTTAAGTGTCCTGCGGTTATAGATATATATATTGAGAAGTGAATAAAAACCTCAGTACGAGTACAAAGAGACTAGAAACCCCCACATAAACAATGTTCACTTTCAATTTTTTTCGAAATACTTTCTCCATGTCAAGTCATTCGTTCCCAAAAGCATTAGAATAGACTAAGATATTTGTTTCGTCATGACTGTCCTGCCTCTAGAGTCGTGTTAATGTTTGTTTAGGTATTGCTAAGCGTATTGCGTTTGTTTTGCATTTCCTTGGTCCAATTCGAATATCTTATCAACCCCGTCAATATCTTATCTTGGGTTGGCTATTGGAGCAATACAGTCTTGCCTCCCACTCCATCCATATACTTCCTTTGTAGTACGGTAGTTTTTCTGCACTTGTTATTACAACTCCATTAGTGTTTTACGTTTTGCTTCAGTGGATTGTGTCCTCATGTGCGTTTTCGGAACCGCGTTCTCTACAATGACTCACGGTTGGATTAGTCGTGTTTGAACTTTCCACGGTGCTGGTTCTAATATAATCTTCACGGCAGTGATAAGTAAATATGATAAACAGTAAGAAACCGGTGTCGTGTTGTGGCAGTGATTTCGATTTGAACTTGAGCGACGTCAGATATAGTTTTCAGCGAAGCTGGGTGAGAGCTAAAAAGTTGAGAAATAAAGTTCTTGTCAAAGATAGGTGAGTTTTCCTTCGGTACGTTACATACTATGTTTGATTTTTTTACTGATGCATTTTAAAATCTTCGCTCTTTACTTTTTCTACCAAACGCCTTTGTTGCGATTCCAAAATACTTTAGAATACACCTTAAATATTGCGGAACAAACGTCAAGTGCTTCCGTTCAGGACCATGCTTCATGAACGAGTAATACCATTCATTATTTTCTCTATTATGATCACGACAAAAAATATCTAGAGCAAGCTATTGAGCGAGGCGATGTAGGAGTTATGGTTAGATGCCATTAAATAAATGAGACAGTGAAAGTAACGCATGAGTTGGGTTTTTATTGTCGTAATTATATAGGTACAAGTGGCTAACGTTGATTCGGTGTATTGGGTAAATTACCAAAGACAGACAAGAACTTACGTATTCATTCTACGCACTTAGTTACATAATTTATTTTTAACATTCAGATATAATAATATGTAGAGTAGAGGCTCGGCGAAACAATTCTGCTGATCTTATTAGTTCGCCTGCTGATTTCGTCAATATAATATTATTTACTTATAGTAATGTTGAAACAGTGGACCACGGAAATATGAAGAATTAGCGGTGCTCGATATACTCAAACGTATCCTATATTGGTTGTTTAGGATCCTAAGTATACTTACCTTACTTCATAAAAATCCCATCAGCTGTTACAGAGCTGAGTAGCAACAACCAATATCATACTGACTCATGCTGGCGAAGTGGCGACATAGAGGACACAAAATAGACAACTAATCTACCATTTATATTATTATTAATTTCGATTATGTGGTCGGTGAAGCCGATAGCAATTGATAACAGGAAAACTTTAGACACCATAGGGTAAATGGTTATTGAAATAAGCTTGGAGCGCGGTTTGGTTCGATCAGAATGCCAAAACTGGTATGATTGATTCTTCTATAATATGGATTTCCCGTAAACCGGTTTTCCATAATACTGTTTTAAGGTTTTTTTTTTTTTTTTTTAAATAACTATTTTTACCATCGACTTGGGTAGGTCAATGCCTTTGTTTGCTCAAAATATATATTTTTTTTTTATTACATTTGTTGGGTTTTTTACTCGCTATCTCACATTAAAGTATCTTAAGATTAATCTTAGGGTTTTCTAATAAAAAGACTGTAAGTCCGCTGTTTTTTTTTTTATTTTTTTTATTTTTTTTTTTTTATTTTTTTTTAATTTTTATACGTATTTTTCACATACGCGCTTTACATTTACTACTAACTTAATTCCAAAAACAAAACAATAGCTTATATTATATATATATGTATATATATATTTACATCACAATACCGTTCTTGCGTCCTTTCATTTCGCATTATTGTAACGTCCACTACTTCTAGTTCATTTTCATAAACTCTGACAGCGAATATTGGCCAACTAAATGATTTCAAAAATCATGTTGAACTTATTATCTTAAATATTTACGATATGTTGATATACAAATATTCGTATATTGCCAGACGGATGGAAACCAATAAGGACTCCAATCCATATTACCACTCTTCAGGACTCCTATGATATACATGACCTTTAATTCATTCTACCGCTTATTGTAATTCCTTTGTAGAATGCGACGTTGCCATTCTTATTAGCTATTATGCCTATTATTTATAGTATTATTATCATGCACGATGCATCACGGACTCGCGGTTGTGGAAATAATCCCTCGAGATGCACACTTCGCGGTTCTGGAGGGATCTGGGATATCCATGGCCTCAAAGAGGGTTCACCCCTCTATCAGCCGCGCTATATTATGGACTGTTTATAATAAGCAATAATAAATATATGTATTAAATATATTATTTTATATTAAATAATAAAACATTGATAAATATTGTACCAAAGTAAATCAAACAAATATTGGGATCAAATTACCTAAAGGTTTATTAAACATACACCTTTTAACAATTCTTCGTTCAGAGATTTAGATATTTATAATAATGTATAACAACAACAAACATAATTCACAGAATTTGCCTAGGTATTTTAAAATAACAGGCAGTAATAAAAAAACAATAATCAGACAGAGACATCTGTTTTTATAATACGGACGACAGAGTACCCTAAAATATTCACACTAACTATTATTTGGCGTCCATATATTGCCGATATCAGATACGTATTGAAGATATGGACGTCAAATAATACTAAATGTTAATATTTTAGGTTAATCTGGCGTCCGTATAAGGGTAATGTCTAACGTATGTAAGAAAACTTCCATCTAAAATCCTAGTCATGTACATTAATCAAACATAACAGATTTATTTAAGTATTTTAGTTAAATTTTAAGTATAATTGAATGTGATTGTGAAAAGTTCTCAATATACGGGCGCCAAATAACGCACTTGCTACATATTTTTAGGAATATAGCGTCCATATACTTATTGAAACCAAAAATCATTTCAACAAAAATCACAGGGCGGCATGTTCGGAATGGCGACAAAGCACTTTATTCCTTTCAATGAAAAAAAAAAAAACAAAAAAAAATAAAAGCTCACAAAATTTAACTAAAATCGCTTCTTATTAAAAGAACTTGAGTTAGAATACTTTATTAAACTCTTCTATCTTCTATCAATCCTTCATTCAGTGAACATAAGCGTGAAAAGATTTTAAAATACGGACGCCAAATAAAGTACGTTATAAATATTTTTACTAATAATAATATAGCGTCCATATTTAAAGCAAAAATAATTTCAACAAAGTTCAAAACAAATGCATCTTCACAAAATGTTATAAAAATAGCCTCTCACGTAAAAAACATAATTTAGTAGATAGTAATGTTGTTTAAAATTATCAATATTATATATTATTATGTTACGATTTGATGACAAATAGATATAACTGTGAACTGTGTAGTTCAAACTAAAGTAGGATAATAGCAATAGCAATAGTTCTATAAACAGTGGGTAGACCTTGCGAGAAAGCTTACAATTTTCTCAACTTTAATGGGCTGTCATTATCTCGCAGTTGACACACCTAAGAAAAAAATATTTAGGAAACTTTTCTTTTATTTATAACTAGCTGATACCCGCAATTTCGTTCACATTTTTAACTATGTAAAATGTCAACTGTTTAGAAAATCAATTGATGTTGCGGGTAACAGAGAGTTAGGAATATATCTCACTCTATCTCTCTCCCCTCTATGTATCTCCCTCTCTAGCTCTCTTTCCATCTCTCTCTCTACTCCTCTATCTTTCTCCCTCTCTCTTCGTCATTCTCCATCTTTCTCACTCTCCTTCTATTTTTACCCTCTCCCTCTTTCTCTATGTATTTACCTCTCAACTCTCAATCTCTCTCTATCTTTCTCCCTCTCCCTCTTTCGATCTCTCTCCCTCTATTTCTATATATTTCCCTCTCAATCTATCTCTCTCCCTCTCTCGCTCTCTCCCTCTCTATAACTCTCTTCCTTAATTTTTATATATTTTCTCACTCTCACTTTATCTCCTTCCCTCTTCCTTTAGCTCTCTCCCTCTCCCTCTACATCTCGCCCTCTATCTCCCTCTATCTCTATCTCATTCTCTCCCTTTATCTCTCAATCTATATACTTATCCCTCTATCTCTTTCCCTCTCATTCTATCGCTCTCCCTCTGTCTCTCTCTTCCTTTATCTTGTATTCATTATTATCTATCCCCTTGCAATATTGCATTAGGATTCATTCAGCCCTTTATTGTGGTCCGTACGGGGTGCATCTAAATAATACTTCATAATATCAACCCCTTGCTTTGCTCCCTTTAGGGATAATTTTGCAAAAAAGCTGAAACCCGTAATTCTGTATTTCTTACCAAGTTTAAATAGAAATGTTCAGATTCCTAATTTGAAGAATTATTAATTACCCATACAAACTTTCAACCCCTATTTCATCCCCTTCGAGATTATAGACAAAAAATAGCCTATGCCCGTCTTATAGGTCCAATGTATCCTAATACCAAATTTCATCGAAATCAGTCCAGCCTTTTGAGCGTCAAGAACTAACAAACATACACACTCACAAAATTTCGGCTTTATAATATTAGTAAGCTTCCTATTCAACGAAACCCTACTCGAGAGGAGTTGAAAAAAAATCGTCTTCTCGTTACATGTAGGTAGGTAGGTATGGACTATGGAGTGCCACCAGTAATTTTTACTGTTTCAAAATTGTATTTAAATTTAATAATAATATGTAGTCAATAGGCAATAAAAATTCTCATTACTGTAAACTTACAAACCTTTATCACCTTGTATCAATTTTCATTTCCACGATTTCTACTGGTGATTTTGCCAAAAGAGGCGGAGGTCACATATCAAATCAATTCGCTTGAAACCAAGCTCACTGACGGGAGTTTTGGCGGGAATCCGATAGTGAGACGTTGTTGGTTTTGTATTATTATCTCAAACTTGTGTTACTTCGAGTGTTAATGTGTAATATTGGTGGAATATTAACCATTAAGTGTTCGTTACGAGCACGAGTGTGGGCGAATGATATAGACTCAAAAAACGTGTCAATTCGCATTTTTTCCAAAACTCCCAGGAAGTTTCAGTAAAGCATCCACTACTTTACTGAATCGTGAGTTTGACGATGTAAATAATTGACTTGACTACTTGACCACGATTGCTATAACATTGCTGTGAATTTCTTAATGTGAAATTAAGAAATACTTAAAATAAAATACTTAACACTGGCTACATGCACAAACCGTGCGAAGCCATAACTGAAACAAAAAAAAAAGCTCACTGACGATGCGACGTCCGTATTATGACGTGAGTTAGCGAAATACTATTAGTATGGTTTATCTACTAAAACATAAACAATGCACAATTAATGCTCACGGAACGGCAACGTCGCATCTCCAAACTTTGTGCGGATGTCAAATACGGCTATCAATGAAAGTATTCACAAATTGACAACAGCGCCACTCGTTTTGCAACGGAAATCAACGGAACTTCGTAAATATGCAGTACAGCGACATTCGAAGAAAAATGACGTCCATTTGGTTTTTCATATTTTGACATTTCTAGTATCAGCGCGTCATTTCGGACACATTGCGCTTGGTCTCCTATTTGACGTCCGTATACGGACGTCTTAAGCAGGTGGACGCCACATTAGATGCAAAAATGGCCATGTTGGACGTACAATAGGTTACAGGATATATATATATATATATATATATATATATATATATATATATTTTTTTTTCATCTATAACCGTAAGCAACTGGGGTGACCAGGCCCCGCCCGCAGCGCCCGTTCACGAGCTTGACGCATGTGCCAGCCATCGCCTTCCTCGCACGTCGTTTGGGAGGATGACGACCCGCCACACGCCGCCGCCGCGGGTAAAGCCAGTTTAGTGAGCATGATACCGCCGGTTGCTCACGGTGTGTCTTACATAGCTAAGATATACTTACACTTTTTTTTTTTTTTTTTTTTTTTTTTTTCCTTTTCTGGGGCAAAACGATCAGCCTGAGCCGACCGTAGGCTCCTCCACTCCGCCGCGAAGCCAAATGATGTTTCTATTTAGCACTCCATTGTCTCTGTTTTTCATGGCCATCTTCAAGTTGTGTTCCAGTATCGTCCTCTCCGTGACTCCGCAGGCTCGTCCGATGAATCTTCCCAAGGCATCGTCGGCGTTGTCGGTGTGGTACACACACTTTTCAGTGTGTCGTGACACCGCCACCACCGCATGTGGGACACTATCGTGCAGGCGCAGCTTTGAGGACTTCGTTTGGATGATGATGACCCTAGCAAAGGTTAGTCCCTGAGATTCGTGAATGGTTAGAATGCGCGATCCCGTCCCTGCTCCAAATCCCTTGGTGGTCAGGGATTGTTTCTCCTCCTGTGTGAACACAAGATATAGAGTTTCCGGGAGGTCGGGGGGGATGTTTGCATTCGTGTACCTTTCTCGGCTCAGGGAACGTACTCTAGATGTTGCCGAGTACATTCCTTTGTACACTTCGCTAAGGGCATACGGGACGTCCAGTGGGGTTCGATATGTGCATGACCTTTCCTCCTTGATTGAGGTCAAGGAGTCCGGGTACTTGTACTTTAGCTCGAAAACGTTTTCTCTATTCAGGTAGGGTAATTGGTTGATGTCTCCAAAGAGGACGAGTTCGCTGGCACCAGAAAGCCGGGCGGCCATCACTACAGCTCCAAAGTGGTTCATGAGAGCCTCGTCAACCGTTAAACGGGTGATCCGACTTGGCTCCCTGAACCCATTTGCTAGCACTGAAGCCATAGTGCGCACTTTAGTTCTTGTTGCCTCTCCGATCCGCGGCGCCAGGAGCCGCTTGAGTTCCCTGGCCCCCTCGAGCGTTGTGGTGACAACGACGTCCTCGTCCTCCTTGAAGTTTTCAACAATCCCTGTTGTTTTTCCGCATCCCGGTACCCCGTTTATCCAAGTGATCTGTGGCACCGTCCAGTTTTCCCATGTATCCCGTTCTCCAGGGGTGCCTTCGATAGTTTTAGCCATCTCCAGCATCCTGTCGTCCAGCATGATTCGGGTGCAACGGGCGGTGACCACGATTGGATCATCTTTGGGCGTCTCGAAATACAACTTTCCAGTTTGCCGCGTCCTCGACTCATCGAGGCCCACAAACCCCCCGGTGGCACTGTAAGCAGCCATATACTGACCCGACATGATTCCTCTGATTGTCTGAGATGTGTCGTTGTTGTATATGGCCGCCTCCGCCTCCTCGATCCGTACCTTCAACAGCGATTCGTTGTCATGCTGGAAGGCTTTCAGGATATTTCTGCAGGTAGCTTGATTGACCTCTCTGGTCGCTCTCACTACCGCCAGAAACTCGAGGAAGGCGTTTGCCACGTGGTCTGTGAGTCTCGAAACCTGTCTCAACTTTGGCAGACTAACCTGTCCCTTGTCCGCTCTGGTTCGGACTGGCTGCTGCGGCTCGGGAGCTCTCAAGGGAGGCCTTAAGAATTCCCATGCCGCAGCCCCCTGTCTTTCCAATTCGTCCAGGTGTGGTCTCTGGGTTGTTGTTCTGGAAGGCTGCTTCATCCTCATCGTGGGTGGAGATCTGGTTGTTTGTGGTGGTACGTCTAGCTTGGCTCTGCATGGTCCCGGTGCTCTGGCGCTGAAAAAGTGCTTTAGGGCTGTTGTCGTTGCCCGACACTTTTCTTTCATTTTTGACAGCGCCTCGCAGTCTCCGGGGTCCTCTTCCTTCCGCTGGTCGGCAATCTTCATCTGCAGTTTTTCAGATTCACTCTGTAGGCTCTGACTTGGGCTCGGGAGGGAAAAGCTGACAGGGTGTGGAGCCTCTGCCCCAACGCGCACGGGGGCTTTAAGGAAACTGAGATCTTCCCCTCTGCCCTCGTACACTACAACCTCATGATGTAGTGATGCTTTAAGGCAACCGCTCCTATCCACCACCTCTCCCCTCTCGAGTCCAAGGGCCATGACGTCCACACTGACAAGAGTGGGTCTGTCCCTCAGTGGTTCCTCTCCTAGACCATCAAGTAGAGCACAAGCACGGGCGAAAGGTGAGGTGTCACCCCATTCGAACAGCACCACTACCTTGTCTGGTAGCCGTGCTATCCGGCATGGTTGACCCCCCACCATCGCCTCAGCAAACAAGTCGAGCTTTGCTTTTTTGATGCTGGTCTTTGAAGTAGTTCCACTGAGGAGCAGAGCCAGTCCCGGCGAAATCATGACTTTGCCTCCGCTCTCTGCCCTGCAGAAGGAAATTCCCAGCTTTTCGTTTGTACTGTCCATGAAAGTGGCCACTCCTCGAATCCTCAACCCTGGGGATCCCACCGCGCCACCTTGCAGCAGTTCTTGTGCTGTTGGTGGTTGGGTGGTTGCGATGTCTGATCCCGGGGATGCGTCCGGCATTTGAGTTTGTGGCGGGGGGGCAGGTACAGAAGACGTCAATGGAAGTAGAAGTGGTGTCGATGCAGGTGGTACTATTGAAGAGTCTGTTGGAACATTTGAGAACTGATTTTTCCGGAAGGCCGTCGATCCGTTCGCTGCAGCCGCGCTCATTGCCACTACGCTCGCGTAGTCCAAGAAAGATGTTCTAGAAGGCAGATTTTCCATGGTCGAAGGGAGTGCGGATTGTGAGACCTTAGTCTGGAGTTTTATTTCCAGATCCATCCTTCCCATGCCATATCTTGGACATTCGAGCAGTAGGTGCCATATCGTTTCATCCTGGCTGGGATCGCAAACGCAAGATGGGCTGTCCTTCAGTCGGAAGCGGTGTAGGTACGCCCCGAACCCTCCGTGGCCGGTCAGTATTTGAACATGAACTGGTGTTATTTTCATGTCCTTTAGAACTCGTCTCGCTAGAGAGACGGTAGGAAGGAAGACCTTCGTTACTGAGCCGGTACTGGATGATTCGTAGCGCGCCTGCCACTTCTGGACAGTCTCTTCTCTTATCTGCTTTCGGATGAATGATATGGGGACTTTGCTGTAGTCCGGGGCTGTCTTCTTCTTGAGCGCGGCCGTTTTCGCGAGGTAGTCAGCTCGTTCATTTCCCGGTGTTCCAATGTGCGCTCTGAGCCAGAAGAACCTCACAGTTCGGCCCTCCAGTTCGATCTCTTGTATAAGTCTCTTTATTTCGAGTGCCAGTTGGTGAGTTACCGATGCGTTCCGCAGGAGGTCGAGTGATGATCTTGAGTCGCTCATGATGCTTGTTACCTGCGCTGCTTTCGATTCTCTCACCAGTTTGACAGCTCTAAAGAGGGCGAAGAGCTCTGACTGGAAGACCGTGTTGTGACGCTCCAAACGGAAGGTGGAATATCTCTTCTCTCTGTCTTCACTCCACAGGGTTAGGGCTGCTCCGACTTTTCCTTCGATCTTGCTGCCGTCGGTATAGATGGTAGGACCGACTATTCGCAGGGTCTTGATCGTCTCGCAGTCGAAAGTGTCTAAGCGCTCGTACTCAGTTGGTGTGAGTGAAGCTGGGTGGGGGTTTTGCAGTGGGCCCACCGTGCGCTCTATTTCCCTTCCCGGTGGAATGAAGTCCACAGAGTGTCCTTTTTTGGCCCTGAAAAGAGCTGCGGCTTCCAGCACTCTGAGATCCAGTGGCAGTAGTCCCGACAGAATGAGTGCCGATGTTAGAGAGACCGTGCGGTACGCCTTGCAGATCTTCTGTGCGAATCCCCTTTGGAGCGAGTCTAACCGGTTCTTCACCATGATTTTCTCAGCCGCCGGGGACCACGCGCTCGCAGCGTACAACACGATTGGCTCTACCACCGACACGTAAATGGTCCTTGTTATGCTTCTATTTAACCCCCAGGTCACCTTCGCCGCGCACGCCAGCTGCTTGTAGATATCCGCCGCCTTGGCACAAGTTGCAGATACGTGCGCATTGAAAGTGAGCTTGCAGTCTATTATCAGTCCCAACAGCTTAACCTCGTTGACCAGGTTTAGCCGAGTACCGCACATGTGGACTTGGGGAGGGTCGTACTTGAGTTTCTTCGTTATCACCATCGCGTTGGTCTTATGCGCAGCGAAGTTTAACTTATTTTGTACTCCCCATTCATGTACAGTATCCAAGGTGGTGTCTGCTTTCCGCTGTAGGGCACTGACTGCTTGGTCAGAGAACACAAGGACCACATCATCTGCAAACGCCTGACAGAAAACACCTGAATTTGCCATCTTGTGAAGCAGCGGGTCCAGGATGAGGTTCCAGAAGGTCGGTCCGCCAATGGATCCTTGGACGCATCCCTTCGTGGTTCCCTTCTCGCTGGTCGCTCTGGCATAGTTCACTTTGATCTTGCGATCCTCCAGGTATGATCCCACCAGTGCATACAGGTTTCTGGGGCACTTCCTTTCTACCAACTGTCGTCTCAGTGCAGGCCACCAGGCGTTATCGAATGCACCCTCTATGTCCAGCGATACCAGTAAGACGACTTTTTTCAGACGTACTTCCGCTTTGACATGGTTTATTAGGTCATAGAGGGCCTCCTCGGTTCCGCGCTGGGGCATGAAGCCATATTGCTTTTCAGATATTCCTGGCAGAAGATGCCACTGGATTCGTGCTATTAGAAGTTTCTCGACAATCTTTCCGAGGACCGAGAGGAGTCCTATTGGTCTGTAAGACTTTGGTTGGGTGTAGTCGTCTTTCCCTGGCTTACGAAGGATGCAAACGTGTGCAACTTTCCACTGCTTGGGGAAGTGTGCCAAGGACAAGCACTTATTGGCCAGTCCCAGGAACACCTCTCTGTTGCAGTGGATTGCTGCAGTACATATGTCGGACGTCAACCCATCTGGTCCGGGTGCTTTTTTCGGATTTTGGGCCCTTAGGACCGTATCCAGCTCCGCGGTTGTGAATAGAGGGTCGTCGTCCGACAATGCACTTAGTTCTGCAGGGGTTTTCCCGTCCGTTAGTCTTCTGATGTGCGCGTGGTGTTCCGTTTCTGTTTCTACCGAGTCATCCGGGTAGAAGGTTTTCGCTAGAAGGTCCGCTGAATCCTCGGGGCTTAGCGTCAAGCCCGTTGTGCTCCTCAGTAGCGTGTCCTCCTGTCTTCTGGCCGTTTTCCTTATGACTCGGTAGATCCCGTCCCACATGCTCTCTCGGTCCTGTGTCGAACAGAATTCCTTCCAGTGTTGCGTAGCCGACTCTTCTGCCTGTTGTTGGTAGGAGCTCTTGGCTTCTAAATACTGGTTGATAACGAACTGCCTTCGGGTGGGGGCCGCGTTTCGGATTCTCCGCTTTCTCTTGAGCACCTCTCTTTTGAGTTGCCCAAGGGATGCAGTCCACCACGGGGGCTTTGACTCTGTCTTTCTCCTTCCCAGCTTTGGTACTGTGTGCTCACACGCTTTGTGGACCGCCTCGGTGTATTGCGTGAGCAGGGCCTCCAGTTCCTCAGGGCTCGTGACTTTCATAACTCTTTCGGGGGTGATGTCGTTCTCGGCGAGACCGGCGGTGAAGTTTGTGGCGAAATCTGACCAGTTTGCCTTCTTGGTGTTATATATGCGTGTCGATGCCGGCCTCAGAGGTTCTAAGGCCTTCTCCAGGCGCATTGTGAAGGCGATGGCGTTATGGTCTGATGTTGTGAGATTTCTATCCACTCTCCAGTCGTCGATCCTGTCGAGAAGTGACACACTGCAGGCCGTGACATCAACAATGCTGGTGCACAGCCTGCCTTCCCTGTGAATTTCAAAAGTCGGGACTTGCCCTGTGTTGAGGATCTGGAAGTCCATTTCGTTGAGAAAGGCATTGTACTCAGCCCCACGGTGGTCCTCCACTCTGCTACCCCACCATTGGCTCTTGGCGTTAACGTCTCCTCCCACCAGTATGTTTCCAGTTTGCATCTTCTCGCAGACCTCCTTCGTTCTCTTCAGGTATGGATCCACGTCTTGGTCTCCCTCGAAGTATACAGATACAATTCCCAGCTTCAGCGTGCCAGCCTTGATCAGAACAGCGGCCACATTCTCGGTTACAAGCTGAGGGTCATGAATGACCTCCAGCGTGTCCCCGAAAACGATAACCGCTGCTTTGACTGGCTTTTGCCGGCTCAGGGTACATTGGATGATGTGTGTACCTGGCGTTTGTTTCATTGCACCTATTCTTCCCACATAGGGCTCCTGAACCAGTGCTACCGAAACTCCCTTCTTCTGAGCCTCCTGCATAAACTCCGCCGTCACCAGTTTTGATCGCTGTAGGTTGGCTTGGATGAAATTCAGCCTACCCGGCGACCGCACTGCATCTGCAACTCCAGTGGAGACCGTCCCGTCAATCCCCGTGGCACCCGTGTCAGCAATACGCTACTCTGGACCTCGCTATGGAGTCCCACTTCTGTCTCTCTTGACACTCCCCACTGAAGGCAGGGTGTGCCACTTCGCTCGTCTCCCGTTTCGCCTTGCGGCAGTTTACGCAGGTCGGGGGTCCAAGTTCCGCCTTGATAGGGCACTCTCTTGACGCGTGGGTTTCACTGCAATAGCCGCAGATGTTTTTTTCGGCTTTACAGACTCCCTTCGTGTGACCATATCCAAGACACTTGGTGCACTGGACTAGAGGTGACTGATCTTCTATCACGCTTCGTCTGAACCCCAGGTGTATTTTTCCTGCTTCCGTAAACTTTCTCCAAACTGCGGGGGACAACTCCAAGACAGGGTGGCACTCCAGAGCGTTTCGGGCCCTCTTTCTGTATCGCACCTTGATGAGCTGACCCGCTACATCGACGCCCTGCAGTAGATGTTGGTTCTGCGCTTTTATTAGATCCACTATCTCTGCGTCGCTGTAGCAGGCCAGCACACCACGGACACATGCCAACGGATTGGCATTCGTGGGCTCCTGTACCTTCAGATCTTTTGCCTGCGTCATTCTGGTTTTGACCATCTGGAGGTCCTCCTTGCTTGCGCAATTGAGGACCACCTTCTGGTTTCTCGCTTTTCTTACACCATTCACCTTTACCCCGGACTTGCGGAAGTCCAGGGCTACTCTTACGGTGTCTATGATGTTGTCTCCTGTCTTTTTCGGGTCCGTGGATGTTATTATCAGTGTGTGGTTGGGTTTCGGTGGAGGGGGGGGTCTGGCTGCCGCCTGAGCATAGGTGACCGGCCCCTGAGGGCGTTCTACCGTGCTCAGGCCCGAGACCCCTTTCTTTATCGTCTTTAATGTCTCTCGGACCTCCTCCATCGCTAGCTCCGTGCCCAGGCTTGGTATTTGGGAGGTAGCGGTGGGCTGCTTCCGGTCGCGCAGCTCTCGACTCGACGACGACTCGACTGTTTTAAGGTTAGTTATGGGTCTCCTACTAATATTATAGAAGCGATAGTTACCCTGTCTCTAAGCCTGTTTGATACCTGTTCACGGCTCAAGGCTGAACGGGTTTTAATATTACTTGATAGGTATGGAGATAATTCGAGCTACAGTGAAGGACTTAATACTTAATTATTACGCGATAAACTGTTTTTTTTCCGTGCCTACGAAGTGGTCAATAGCTAGTGGAGTATAAATAGGTTCTATGTTTATATGAATTAAAGCCTATCTCATAGGTCAATCAAATGCTAACAGGTAAAATTAAAATTCGTTGTCTCGCTCCAAATCAAACAAAAATCGTTTAAAACTTACCATCCGCGACGGCCTTCCGCGAAACGTCCGTTGGAACATGTTAGTGGTCTTATACAGGCTGATTCGACTCAATGGTCCATTCGTAATGGGCGCTACGGGGAGTCGTGGACATGCTCATCGTAGTTGTTACACTATGTGGTATTGCAAAGGTTTTATACCCAATAATATTAGGAATTCTAAAAATTCATCGATTCAATGATAAAAAAGTTTCGTATTTTCGTAGTACGGTTTAATCTGTGATCTGGGGCGATGTATTTAGGAAACGAATCTAAAAATTGACGTTAGTTCCCGTGTATAATGCTTTGCTTTACGAAAATCCATTTTGAAACGAACTCTTTGCGTTTTTTCAGGACTAATATTATTAAGAGGTTACACTTGAAGTTTTAACAATATTTAGAGACTCACGCTCCAGTACCAACTGATAGGCATCAGCCTGTATGTTCTACAGCACGTATACCTTTGCCTTGCCGCTCTGTCCGGCACACGTAATTTCCGATTCTCAGAATAGTCAGTTAAAGTTAGCTAACGTTCATAATATAAGTTGGCCCTCGTATAATTCAAAATTAGCATATATGTATATACTTATTTTATCTAATTGCATATTAGTCACGATTAGCGATTCAGTTCTTACGTCGGCCTTGACATTGTTTATCTTGATGACATGTTTACGTTATCTTATGCCGTTTAAGAAAACATTTTAGCTGGGTATGACCGGTATCTTCCATGTAGGTAATTTGTGTTCCTATTAAAAGTACAGTTTTAGTACAAAGAAATTTAACTTTAGTGAGAATGTTTAAAATCTGTTGCCCTTTCAGGGATTTCCGAAAACTGTGAAACTTAGTGTGAGTTTTTACGCGCTCGACATAGTACGTGTCTTCGCGCGCTTTGTATGAAAATCTTCTGTTCATAAACGGTTCCCTACATCGTTTTTCTAAGCGTTGCGAGGTATTCAGTCCAAAGACCAAAACCTAACTATAGCTTGTTTACAACATTACAAATGCGAATAAATAATTCATCACGATTTTCCATCCATATTTAGCCACTTCACTGCCAATTTGGTATTTCTATAATTACACGAAGACATTTGAAAACGGAATATATTTTGCCTATTATCCAGCGTACAAATTAAATTAACTAAAACTAATTTCCGTACGATGTAACAAAGAAAATAGGTTGCAAAATAATGTTAAGAATAAAAATACAATGTTATTTGAACGTTAAACTTCTTCGTTACTCCATGCGTGCTAAATTGTCTTTTCAACTAGCCACTAAATTTCGTGATCGAAGCCAATTTAGGAGATTACGTTGCTAATCCGCATTCTTTAGCTAATTTAATTATCGTCTGCTATTAACAGCTTATAGTTAGATGTGATGTTACTAATGCACTACAAAAATATGCTCTGCGTAGGACAGCAATTCTGCCTTAAGTAGAAATATTCGATGACAACTGACCTGGTTCTGACCCCAGGGGTCAAGTCTGCTAATTTAAAAACGGTCCCATCGAATCTCAATGGAGTGGCTACAGAATATTTTGTGACGTTTGGAAGTCTGCTACCTTTTTTTAACTGTCTGCTAGTTAAATAAGAACATTTGGATCAATGTCACAATGAAATGTCACAAAATATTCCTAAGCCACTCCGTTGAGATTCGATTGATGCGTTCTTATATTAGCAGACTTGACCTGACCCAAGGATTGAACTATAGCGTTAAATAGTTAAATCTGTTAAATCTGTTCATGCTCAAATGATCTGCTTTAAAGACAACACCCATGATACAGGGACATGCTAAAACGCCTTGTGCACTTTCTTTTGTATCGGCAATTAGCATGTATCCTACATTTTGTGACAACAAACCTAACCTATTTACAGTCTTAAAAAGTGTGAATTACGGTTCATACAATAGGACTATGTCACTTTCCACACTTCTAAATTGTCTCGGTACACATTACGTCATTAAGAATCTACCTATCTACAATTGATAGGAATCTATGCCTAGGCTAACAATCGCAAGAATGTAATTGTGTATTGGGAACAATAACGGTTGACCTCTTTATTATGAAATGTGTGACAATGTTTCGTTCTCAAATAGATATTGTTGATACAGTTGCTCAGCTCATGCCTTGTCAATCTGGCCGCAGTTTAGGGACCGTATTAATAAATGAAACTCAATAGCGCTACCAAGTGCGCTACCAGCTGATCCACACTCAAAATGTAATCTACATCTTGAAATCGTTGCTATTTAATAAATGGATATTGATTGCACTGGCCGATGTAGCACTGGCCACTAGATACTGTCTTGTATGTGTCAATTGTGTCATAATCGGATAGCACTTAACCGCTGAGTGTCATTTATTAATTTGCCAGAGATCATGTAAGTTTCTGTTCCTAATCTACAACTTAAGATGTATATATTAATTAGAACTAAAGAGCAAGTGCACACTGAAGATAGCTCTCAGAGCTAAGTTTGATTTATTAATACGGCCCTAGGACAGTGTCGGCGCGATTCACAGATTGTGCAGTGAATGGTTGGTGTCGGTTCGTTGACCGAAATTGTCCAAATCGAGCGAGTCAAGGTCGGTTCTACGCAGACGAAGATGGGTTTCCCCCGCAGCTTGTGTCTTTGATAATGCAATTTAATATTATATGACAACATTGGGGTTTTATGTTCTTATTTATAAATAACCAGTTTTATTGACAAATGTATTTTCCAATATTATTTTGGACATCATCTCGGAATAATTAAGTATATTATATCAGTTTTATCGGAACCACCGTCGATGTAACATGATCGAAACATCGCCTTTAGTAAATCCAATCAATGTGGTGATTTTATCAGTACACGACTAATCAAGATCTAGGATTTATCCAATGAATATGAGCTTCTTTCGTGAAAATCTATGGAGTTCTGTCAACGAAATTTGTTATTAATAAGTAATTAGGTTGTAATGTTCTAAATTGTAATTACCTGTTGTAGCCTATCTGTGTAGTATGTACCTGTTGATAATGTTTGACTTAACAAAGAGATAATACACGTTATAAAAGTACATAATAATGACTAGATCCTGATTAAAGTTATCGGTTACGCAATAGAATCCATTTTAAGCTTTCCCACAGAACGATATTTTCGACCAAACTTATGCGGCAGTCGTGGCCGAGCGGTTAAGGCGTCTGACTAGAAATCAGATTCCCTCTGGGAGCGTAGGTTCGAATCCTACCGACTGCGAATTCTTTTGCACTACATAATTATTAATTGTTTTATTTATTTTGTTACAGTTTAAGGCGTGGTGCTGGCGTCAACGTCCAAGATGATAGTGGTTATACGCCGTTACATCACGCATGTTTGCATAGCCACAGGTAAGCGTAGTTTAATCTATCATTTCAGTTGTGTACGGCTGAAAACTGTTCCAAATACGGGATTCCACCGATGCCAAAATAAAAATACGCCTAAATAAAGAAGTACGAGGTAAAAGCCTAAGCTAATAAGGACGGCGGATAGCGAGTTGATCTGATAAATGTATCGTTTCTAGCAGCTGTACCTCATATAATGTTAGTGTAGAGTGAAGGGTAAGCAAAGAACAATTTCCTGTAACGAATGTTCTAATAATAAATCCCATATTAGGCAAACTGAATCATTGAATCCAAAGTGTAGAGATTTCGCAGTAATTAATTTTACATTCCATCACGTACCGTAAGTGTCTCATAGCTAACTATTGCCAATTATAATGAGGTTTTCCGCAAAATATCATACTGTCAACTAGCTTGCTTGTGACCTTCATATTCCTGTCTTTACCGGTCCGGTGAGTCAGTCCACATGCTTACGTCAATGTCATGTGTGCATGTCTCATTTAGCACGGGGGCTAACCATTTTCCTTGAAATTAAGGATAGGGTAGCTTCTTTAAATCAAGGGATCTTGTACAACATGAGGAAGTTTCTTAATGAGTTCTACATGTGTGGACGAGACTTGTAATTTTGAGTTGCTAATGGGTATTTAAAAAAGCTACTTAATTGACTTTTGTTATCTAAATCTGCCCGAGGCTCCTTTAAGAATTGTCTCTTCTACCTATGTTTACACTTTAGAGATCTTTTCTCGATAGCAACTGCCACTGCTGACTGGAAAGAAAGAGATACCAAGACAAGAACTATTCTAACAAGGCTTTCTTCCAGGGATGTCGTCCAGTTACTGCTGTCAGCAAACGCGTCGCCAAATATCGTGGACAGGAAGGGCGCCACGCCGCTCCACTTGTCGGCCTTCCAGGGGTTCTCGGAAGGGGTCAGGATGCTCCTGGCTCACAACAGCCCTCCCGTCAACATCGATCAGGTGGTAAGTTCTGGATGCTACTGGAAAGTTCGATTTGTTGACAGTCTGAATTATGAAGATACGTCGTCGCGTTATCTGGGTTACCTACAGATCCATATTGAATGCGATTGGAAATTAACAATTCTGAAATAAACTTACAAATCTGTCGCCGTTTAACCCATTTTGTTGGTTGTGGAATGTGGAAAGTGTGGTTCGGTGAACATAAATATGCGTTTGCCGTGGGTACTTGAACCGCCTAGAACCGGTCTACGGGCGTTGCGGGGTCGATGCCATTTTATGCAATGCGAGTCGCGGTCCTACGCGATGACCTTAGGGCCTTGTAATGTATCGTTTTTATTGGTGATGGTGCCAAGGATACCGTTCGATTCTTCGGTTATGTGCGGATTCCCATTCAACCGTGTTTCGAAGGGCACTTTTTCATCGGTACTTACTTGTTTTCGGTTAATCGAAACATGCAAACCAAAAACAAAACTGTGTATTTAGAAAATAGCAATTGAGTTCTGGTATATTTATTGCTCACCATAACTATAATGTTTGCTTTGCGGTTGAATATTTGCATAAAGGTTCTCCGAAGGTACTTCCCTAGGGAAACTTGCAGAAGAGGCCTCCTATTAAATCGTGCTTTTACTTTAGGAATTTAGGTACATTTTAAAATCATTCGAGTGTGTACTAATAAATTCATATAAATAGAAGTTATACATAATATTATTTCCTGTCCAGACAAACGCTCAGGAATCAGCGTTGCTTATAGCCACTCAGTTTGGCCATGTCGACATTATAAAGCAGCTGATGGCGCGCGACGCAGACGTCACCATCAGAACCATCAATGATGAGAGCGCATTGGATCTCGCCGCTCAATCAGGCAGGTAAGGAAATGTAGCAAGCGACGTAGTTATTACATAGCCGTAGTTTGTAGCAAGCAACGCGTGGCGTCCGTAACTTATAGGGTTAGGAGACATGGAAACCTGGTACTCAATAGGGCCGTGTAGCCGTTTTTACTAGGACTTTTTGGGCTTAGTTCTGCAGTTCGACTTGCCATTGCTCGAAATCAAAGCTTTTATGATAAATATTTATTGTATTTCCCTACGTTTTGCCTAAAAACCAACATGCATGCGATATTTTAATTGCATATGTGTGCGTGTTGCAGAGGATAATTCCATGGCACCCACGCACACATTGATAGAAAAGTGGCTTCACTTTTGAGTGAAACTACGCATGGAACTATCCTTCTCTTACGGGCATCAACGCGGATACGTCGTAGCTTATAGGCAGTAACGTGACTACATAGCACGAGGAAAGCGACGCGGTTCGCCGTAGCTACAAAAAACGTGGATGGGTGGGTAGTAGTTTCAAGCAAGCAACGCGGGTACCCCATGCGTAGCCTTTAGCAAGCAATGGGGCTACGCCGTAGCACAGTAGTTTTGCAAAGACATAATAATAATAATTATAAACCATACATAATACAACTGTTTTTTATAATATAACTGTTTTAACAGTTTGCTAAACGATAACATGGACATTAAGTAGTTCTGGGGTACAGTTAAATTGCGAACTATTTAGATAACTTTACGTGGTTGCCTGTCAAAATTAATAGCAAACATTCTCGTTACATGTTTCAGCCCATAAACTTCTCTGAAGTTTTGTGAAGCATCTCGTTAGTTAGTTTTGAGGAGCTCGTCTGCCGCGGTTGCAAACTTAGGTTTTATTACTTTGATACGGTTCAGTTTAGAGTTTTCTCGCTAAGTTGGTAATCTCACTTGATACCTGAGAATAACGTTAGTTACCTAAATAAATAAAGTAATTCGTCACTCAACTGCAAAACTGTAGTCGTGTGGTTCGTAGTTAAAGTACACTTTCGTGAGGAGGATTAGGCTATGGTTCCACCACGGGGGCCCGATCCGGATTGGTGGATCCATACCTCCGATAAGATTCTCGGGCATGAGTTTCCTCACGATCTTCCCCTTTACCGAAAAGCGAGTTAATTTATAATTATACAAGAAACACATTGGGTGCCCGCACTGGTCTTCGAACTCGAACCCCGCTGCTTGGCAGGCGTACTTTCTCCCACTACGCTATCACTTTTAGGGTTGTCACGCTACACAGTTCATCTGTTCTGCTTGTACAGGGTGGACGTGCTGAAGTTACTGCTCAACTACCGGCCGCAGCTGGTGGACCCGTACCGGGCGTCGCCGATGCGCGAGAGCATATACCTGAGTCGCAGCACCACGCCGCTGCATCGCGCCGCTATGCATGGGAAGAGGTGAGTCACTTTTTAGGGTTCCGTGCTCAAAGGGGAAAACGGGACTATATTACTAAGACTCCGCTGTCCGTCTGTCACCACGCTGTATCTATAGACCGTGATAGTTAGACAGTTTAAATTTTTATCGATCATATATTTCTGTTGCCACTATAACAACAAATACGAAAAAAACTGAATAAAATATGTGGTTAAGGAGACACATACAACAAACGTGATTTCTATGCCATTTTTATAGATAATGGTACGGAACCCTCCGTGTGCGAGTCTAAAATACACTTGACCGGTTTTTTTTACTACACGCTTGCTTAAAAAGAACCTATTCAATACACTAGTGACTTGAAGGTTATAACTATCGGGAACCAGATCCTGGAGCTCATTTTAGTATGCCTAGGCATCATTTCCCATAGATTTGGGACATTCTAATAATATATTATGTGAACGAAAAAAATATTCGTAAATTTTTATGGAATTGTATACGAAAAAGGTTACGTAAAAGCTCCATTTGTTAAATGTTATAACGACGTCGTAACAAGGCGACGATCGTTAGGAAGGTGGTCCAATGTACAGGCGATTTGATCATGGACCCATTTTAAGCTGGGAATGTTAATCACCTTCGACCACATCGCTCAATAACATATTTATTTGTGCTATCATACACTATCAAACAAAAGCTTACGTCGTGGAACATTTTTATAAAAGGTTAGTTGTTAAAATTTTGTTTGATCTAACGAAGCAAGGTCTTACCTACTTATTATACCTATTTTGTTCATCCGATGTTCATAAAATTTTGTAGGTTGGTTTCGTTTGTGTTCATGTAAGAATTTTTAAATAGGAATATGAGCAAATTCTTTATTAGCTATTTATTTATACTTTAAAGCTATCATTAGATCTCACCTGCCTTAAGTGACGATGTGTTGTTATAAAAATAAAGGGATTGCACTTTTTAAATAAAGTCACCTTTGACAGTTACCTAACAAGACCTTAAACCCCATAGTTCATGACACATTCGCCCATTGTTCGCATAACTAAATCAGCGACAAGCACGTACACGCAAGCTCTTACGATGTTCTTAAATCGCTACCTCTTATAACTTGGCACCCAGTCAACGAACGCAGGCGAAGGCGGGCGCCACACGCCACCGTCACCAATTTAACCCTTCGACGGGAAAATTGACACATAGAAGGTGGCAAGGAGGTTAGAAATGATCCTTTGGTAGATATGGCAGTTGCCTTTATGTCAAAAACTGTTGATCTAACTGGTTGTTGTTATGATGGAATCTGAAATTAACAAATTTCTCTGTTTTCGCCTATAAATTGTGAACCGATTATTATCGATAAATAAAAGAGATAATATTATTGAAATTTTATGAAAAATTCAGGTATTAAAAAAAACGAATAAATAAAACATGGACAATACTATCGGGTTATCGATCATGTCGAAAACTAGAAATACTGATTATTGCTAAATTAAAGCACTACAATATTACTAGCCATAAAAAATCCGAGTCTCATACACAATTTGAAAAAAAAAAAGTTTTATTAGTATAACAGTACAAAGAAAGTCCACATACTTTGCCACCAAATTAAAAGTACTACCTGCACCTTCATCATTAAATCTACGTGTTGTATCCATGTGGGACTCCAATGAAACAGAGATTCAATATTCGCATACCACATCCAAAGGAAACCCTTTCTGCGCTGAATGCGAACGTAAATTCACGAGCAGGAAAGCTATCGATGCGTTATAACGAACGAATGAATATGAATATGAAGCGATTGTCGCCCGTTGTGTACGCGCCTTTACATTAACATAAATTAATGGCGATGAGCAAATAGTTGGTGGGTTGGAAGGTGTAACAACTAACAAGGGTTCGGTTATTTTGGGGTTAAAATAAAAAGTTACAATTTTTAATGCCTTGTATGACTTTTCATCAGTAGTAAAGGTAGATGGCATGGTGAGCCAAAAATAGGAGAGAAAACAAAAGAGTTAATAAAAGTCAATTACAAGAAAATAAGATTTCGTGGGAACCAATTAAAATGCAATCGTTTACTGCTATACCTGTACCTGATGGCAAGATAGGGCTTCGACTTAACGCGCTCGTCGAATAGGTGTGCTGTCTAATCACGATCCTCTACTACTGAATCTAATATATTACTGAAAGTTTTAGCAGATCGAAAGGTAAGTGCCACGCCTGCCCTTAACGGTTGGTACAAACTAGAACTTTGTACTGGAAATTGATTTAGCGCAGAATGGCCAATTCTTAAAAAGCCAAATTGTACAAACGTTAAATATTTAATACAATTATACATACATACCCAAAATTATAAAAAACGCCAAATCATTTTAACGATTCCACAGTAGGTAATTTCCTTTTATATATTTTTTATTTCTGCACTGCAATGTGCTTGCCAACCATTTGAAAAAAATAGTTCAACAAATCAGCATTTCACATCTCCATTTGCATGCCCAAATGCATTAACATTTTTCACTCAACGCGTCACACAGTGGTCATGCAAAAAGCAAACATGCGATGACGATTGGCCTGTTCGTTAGTCCTACTATGCCCATGAATATGTATGTATCGATTTACATACATGCTGTTAGTATGGTAGTATGTTTGTTAGGTTACATGGTTGGGGTCTTATCCTAGACTGAGATAGACGTTTCTGAGCCGAAGCAGTACAAGAGCTAATGGCTCAGAATGAGCGCACTGCAAAAAGTTGATGTGATGTTTTCGAAGGTGATAAACATGCTCAGTTTAGAACGGAACAGGCTCCATAGGACCGATGCCCGAACACCCCTATTATAGGGGGCCGGCGTAAGACTTTCTACTTGGCTGGTAGCTACCTACGCCCGAAATTAATATTGTAACTCCTATCCAAGATTGAAATCGATCTTGGATTGCTGCCTATATTTCGATCGATCTCTAATCTGCGTACCTTTATAAACCAATCCACGGATCGGTTATTGGCACGTTTGACCATAAATGGATTGTAATATCAATCCCAGATAGCAAAATTTGGATTAGGATTGATTATGAATATCGGCCGCTAGGGACTAGTGTCTAATTTTGTGTCTTACCAACAAAGTTTTTAACAAAGTTTCGAAGCCCTACTTTTTGCGGTCAGCCGGTTTCGAACCCACGCACTGTGGCCACAATCTGAAAATGGAATCACCTGAGCTACCATCGTTCTTTGTTCGCAGAGATGCGGTGGAGATGCTTATCGAAGCCGGAGTGGACCCTAACATTCGTACCGACAACGGCACCGCCCTGCACGAGGCGGTGTCCTTCGCGAGGGCCGACGTGGTCAAGGTGCTGCTCGAGAGAGGCGCCGACCTGCGAGCCAGGAACAGTGCTGGGAAAACTGTTAAAGAACTCATCAAGGAGTACCATGAGAAATTCACGAGAGAAGTCCGTACGGTTATTGAAGGTACAGTGTATAGAACAGAATTGGTATACGCTAAAGACTATAGGCTTATGATCCTATCTTTCTTATAAACCAGCTGACCGGACAGACGTTGTTTGGTCAGAAATGTATGAGCAAATTATTTTTTTGTCTTTCGTAATTTTATCCAATAGTTATATTGCTATTCGGAAAGGAGACGAACCCAACAAAGCAAATATCTTAAAAAACGGTCGATTTCTAAATGATGTAATTAACAGGACCTTGATTCATACATTTTAAAGATAATATTATGGATTATAATTATCGCAGATGTGCATTTGGATATTTTGATGTTTGATGGTTTTTTACTCAATCACGTCAAAGGGCTAAACGGATTTAGATGTGTGGTAGGTAGATAGATGAGGTATTAGATTAACACTGGTTACTTTTTATCCAAGGAATCACGGATAAACTGTGTGGTCATCAGCATCAAAATCGGTGCAGCCGTTTCGGTGTTATTGAGTAACAAACATCCGAACATACAATACATAATATACAATATAATATTAGTTGGATTACCCAGCATTTTCTAATTTTCTAATTTGCAATCCTTCCTTCAGAATTCATCAACCAGAAGAATTCAAATGACAGTGAGGAGGAATTACCACGGTTCCCGGTTCATCCGGTTGATTACAGTCCCCCCGCCCCTGTGTAAGTTGTGAACTCTGTTTTAATAGGATTAAGGTTGTAATTCGATTAAAATATAGTCTATTGGTCAGCTGAAAAAAAAAACTATAAAAATGATACATTATAGAAATTAAAATAGGTACTTTGTAAGTACTTGTAGTTTGGTTCAAAGTAATGAACAATACAGATTTTTGTTAATAATTTTTCAGTTATACCATACATAAAAACAATTTTGAACGAAGTATATTTTTACTCAGTGCCTTTTGGAAAGACTAAAAAAAACAAGAACCTATGTCTTGTCAAATCTTTTCAAAACAGAAACTGCTAACAAAATTAATATAAGAAAAAGAAATACCTACATTATATTATAATACGTCAATATTTTCCGACAGGCACTGAGAATTAAAATTTCTATTATACATATTATAAGAACATCTCATCAAACTTTCATGCATCAAGGTGTGGGTCTATCTCTATTCCTCAAGTTTGGTTTCAATAACACACTAAGGTTGCATGCATTTACTTCAAACATAACCAAAGGGTCGGCTGAACTTCTTTGTGGTGACAGATGTACTATTAAACCTGTCATTGAAAGGAAGGGACGCGCTTGGTTGTAAGCACGTTCCTACCTGTAATTACTCTAAAGACTCCACGCGAAAGGGCTGGGAAACATTTGGGTTTAATTGGAGTGCGTTTCAAAACTCACGCCACGCTTTACCGTTCCCTTTGAACTCTGGTTGCTATCTTTGGTGCCCTCTTTTCTAGCTTTTTTTTCTTTTATTTGGTTCGTTTTGTTTCACTATCGACGCTCTTAAGCTCAAAATGCGATTAGAAATGTGTGTCTCTTACTCTCGTCTCTTTTGTTTCCGGTCTCTATAAAATCACGCACAGTTAAATTCATATGTGAAGAGGCATCCATTTTCCTTTAATGTAAACATCTCCATCTCTGCTTCTGAATAATGGATGAAAAACAAAAAAAAATAATGGTGAAAACACATTCAACGGTTGTGCCTCATTAAAATCTTCCGTGCCTTTGATTTTGTCTGAAAACGGCCAGCGGAGATGTCTATAATGTTAGGAAGAGACTTCCCTGTGCCGACGTCCTTTGATGGGCAAAGGTTCTATTTAAAACGGGGACTTTTCAAATAAAGAGACACCCAGCCAGGCGCCTGCGAAAAGATAAACCGTATAAATTAATCTAATGAAGTCCTACGCAGCCACAGTAGATGGAAGACAAATGTGGCCAAATCTGTTAATTTATTATTTCAAGTTATAATGATTATTCACCTTATATTTAAAACACTAATCGAAATTATTATCATACTATTCTTGCCTTTTCTTTCATTTCATGTTTCCATTTGCAGATCTTTGGTTAAAGCATCTCCTAGTTTCTCTCACGACACTATGACTAATAAAAATGCTTGTTTGCAAGACTTAAAGACGTTGTTTCGCGAAAAAAATGTGACTAACGATAGTAATATATCATTATCTAAAAGGCTCTCTCCAAAATATTCTAGTAAAGATTCTATTGATTTTGAACAAATCGCTCGAACTGATAGCTTTCTTACAAAGCAGAAATTTATGCAAAAAATCGCTATAGATACAGATGTACGTGATGGCGAAATATTGAAATCAAAAGTGTTTGTTGAACATTGTAAAGTACTCTCAGAGCTTCAGGCCCTGCACTCGACAGTTGTAAAAGATAAAAAAATATCATCTAATAGCAAACAGATACTAAACACTAGCGTATTCAAAAAAATTTCAGACATATGGCCTGGTTTGGATTCTGAATACAATACTAGATCTGACAGACTTGATAGTTTAGATAAAAAGAAACCACCTGGAGTTCTGCCGAAGCCTTCAGTAAAAGTTGCCGACGTTGAACACGATGAAATTGATAACATTAAAGCTAACAGAACTGGAAGTTTGACTTGGTCCGTAGAACAACATTCAACTGTGGAAATTGCTATAAAAGAAACCCAACTTGATGAATCCATATATGCAAATTATGAACCGGACCAACAAATTTATGAAAATTTGCCTCATGCAAATAATTGTGAACCAATATATGATAAGGTGAATGTACCAGATGACGTCAAAGCATACAATATGTGCAATGATGATAATGTTTATACGGTAATGACAGGCGAGGTGCCAGACAAAAACTATTTAACGGTACCAACTAATAAACCAGAAGACATTTATTTAATTATGACTCCACAACCACCTCGCAAAAAACTGCCATCCATTATTTTACCAACCAGAATATTCACCAGAAGACGTAGTGTATCCGTCGATAACACCAATTCTGACGAGCCCGTGGAACTTCGGTCTTGCAAAAATAAAAGGTTGAATAGTAAAATAAAATCCATACCTGACGGTTTTCATTTAGGATCAGATTTAAAGCCACCGTATAACTGGCACATAAGAGGTGTTTCTGGATGTCTGTTTGAAAATAGAGAAGGCGAATATATTAATATATACGAAGTAAATCACAGGACGTTTAAAGAAGATGTTCCTCCATTTATAAAGAAAAAACTGAAAGAACAGACTATGCCATGTTATTGTAAAGATTTAACAGATTATAAAGCGGAGGACAGTCAGCACATGAAATATTACAGTTGTGACCGAATGAATGAGGACGAGTCACAATATTCTTCGGTGCCAGACTTGAAAAATCCATTGAAAACTTACAGAATTAAAGGCGAAGTCAGTAACACTACTGCTTTCAAAAAAATTGAATGTAACGACACACCTTCCACATCCACCGATCAAGCAGATACGAATGACAGGCGTCCCGGGAAAGTAGAAGGAATAGTAAAAAAAAAAATTACTCAACTCGTACAACTTGTTACCGAGTGGGGGTAGTTCGTAATAATTTTATGTTATAGCTGCATTTATTTAACTAATTTATTGTTATTAACATTCCATTATATATATGTTTTGGTGCTGGTGTTTAATTTTCTATTTCCGTTTATTAACAAGCTTATTTCATGTTTTCATTATTATTCTTTTAAATTTACGATTTATTTTTCATTTTGCTGCTCTATGTGTTTTACAGGAAGGCCCCAGAGACCCCGAAAATGCCTAATAAAAGTTACAGCTTATTATCATCACCACCACCATCGTCTCTAACAAAGAATCATCCGAAAAATTTTGTTCAAAAGATTGCTTCTAAATGCTTGGGCCTCAAAGCAAAGTTTAACTCCGCTCCTAACATATCTAACAACATAGGCACAGAAACGGAGGTCGATGTTACGTCTAGATCAACAAAGCAAAAGACCAACACTAACACCTTGCTTATAGGCAATAGCAAATTTTTCAACATTCTGTCGAAAAAAGAGGAGTCTGGTGAAATAGTTTGCAATGATGAATTCGATACAATATCGCTGGACAGGTTAGGTACTCTCAACAGAGATTCTGTTGTTAATAGGAGCAACAGAAGCTGTCCGGGGTTCAAAACATCTTTACCTAATATATCTGAAAACAATGAACATAGCGATCACGAATCTATCGCGGACTCCGTAATAATTACCGATTTAGACTGTGATACGTTTGAGGAAAATGTAAACAGTTTAAATGAAGCCATTAACTACAATCCACTCAATATATTTGAGCCAAGAGACCGTAATCCTATTATTTCAAACATGTCTTCTGGTTCAACTCATTTAATTAATGACTATTACGAGTCGTATGAATTTAATAATACTGAAGATGTCTTAAAGATTAATTCTTTCCCGCGTCCTAGACCTATCGCTACAATCAGAAATAACAATGAGAATATGATTTATGAAAATGTGATGAACCTTAGACCTAAACCGACTCCGGCAGCTAGAACACATATTCCTGTGAAATTAGCTCTAGACGAAGTGGAGAAAAAAGTTTTATACGAAAATGTCAATGTTTTAAGAAAACCAGAACCACCCAAAAGAACGTTTTTAACGTCACCGTCAAGTGGCTTAGAAAGAGATAATTCACTTAGTGTTAGCAGATCGTCTACTCTGTCTTCTGATTCAATGGTAGATGAAACCAATTTGGAAGATATTTTTCTGTCACAAAAATCTAAATCGTTCAAGCACGGACAAGTACCACCATATAGTTACAAACTTGATCTGCGCCGCACTCAGTCAACTGCCTCTGATTCCTCAGATGCAACAGATGCTAGTGCTATAGAAAATGTCGACTGTAGTGACGTCACGGAACTAGCGGACGAGAAAGCTTTGTATATGTCCATGACTGGCACATTACCCAACAAGAAAACTAATACAGAAAAGAAAAAGGTGCTTTTTAGACACAAAACATTCACAAATATAGAAGTAGATAGAAATTCTGTTAAAGTCAAAGATTTACCTCAGTGGAATAATGAATTCTTGAAAGAGACTCTTGCGCACTATCACATCAGAGGCACGGGACATTGCATTTATAATGCACCCTCCGTTAAAGAATTTTTATACATTTTCAATAGAGATACACTGTACAAAGACGTGCCTCCTTTTACTAAAGTTCCGAACGACAAAAGAGACAGTTACTTTGAAACTGCCATCTGCTTTTGTAAACCGAGACCTCCAAAACACCACAATAGTGCTGAAGACTTATTATTAGAAAGGGCTCCCCAAGACGTAGAGGAAAAAGTTTCCATAGACCTCGATGTCTTGAAAAATAGACGGGAGATTTCCGCCACATCGTTCAAATGCTTTTGCGATTCAGGAGCGTGCACCTTTCATTCGACTCGTCGCGAATCACTTAACGATCTAGTCGTCAAGTTTTCGGCAATTAAAAAGAGCATTTCAACTCCAGACATCACCTTGGCTCCTTTGTTTTCGACTGCTTCTAGACCTAGAAGAAGTTTATCAAAATACATTGCACCTCTAGAAGAACCTTACGCGGTTGTTAGTGTTGAAGACATAATACACAGAAACAAATCCAACCAAAAAAATGACGGTGAAACTTATTCTACAATGACACAATCTACGTTGTCTTCGTCGACATCTCGTATGTATTCGATAAAAGACATCGCAGAAGTGATTTCGTTAAACAAATCATCATCGACCGCCTCGACTCTGTCTAATGCATCCGATCTGCATACGCCGGTTCAAAAGTCAAGCTCCTCGGAATACTCCGGCCATTGGTCCTTGCAATCGTGCAATTCGGACGTAACAATCAAATCTGACGCATCCTTCAAGTCGTGCCACGCGGAATCTTCGGACGAAAGCTCCGACGGCACCTTGCACTCCGACGACGAATCCGACACCGAAACTATTAAATCCGACATCAGTACGGCTAAAAGGCCGTGGGTGCACAGTGACTCTTTCAGGTTCGGCAATAACACCAGGCCTGAAATAGCCACTATTGTAGAGGAGAGCCACAGTTCTTTCGAAGAGAAGTTTGAGTCGATGTCGTCTAGATTCGAGAGCGGGATCAGCGTTGAGGGGTCGGTGAGTTCGTCATCGGGGGGCGAGGACGATAGTGGTGTTCCGAGGGGTGATG
Organism: Hylaea fasciaria; assembly: GCA_905147375.1. Classification (NCBI taxonomy): domain Eukaryota; kingdom Metazoa; phylum Arthropoda; class Insecta; order Lepidoptera; family Geometridae; genus Hylaea; species Hylaea fasciaria. The sequence goes on along the minus strand of LR990211.1, from coordinate 5,506,354 downwards.
TGTCGCTTGGTGCTTCGCTTGAGCGGGGTTCGGTGTCGGGGGGTGTTCGCAGCGGGTCAGGCCGCCGGCGGTGGGACGAACTAGAAGGCACGAGCGAGGGCGACGCGCTCAGCCTCTCTAGCGCCGCCTCCAGCTGCGCGCCGCTTCATCTGGCGCATCACCACGACTACAGCAAAGTCTCGGTGAGTCTAGCCTTATTTCATTTTGCAGCGTAGGTAAATGAATTGACGAAAGCAACAATGTTGCTCCTAATGTAAGCAAAAAAACTTCACTAGGGCCAGATATTAACTTTCTTGCCATGGGTCTTAAATTACTTTAACAAATTCGTAAAAGAGGCATGATGCCGTTTTTAATCGAGCTACAAGCTGCTATCATCTGCTATATTTAATTTTATTGCGTGTAGCCCTTTGTCATTGAGAAGCCCGTCTTCGAGCCAATTGCTTGTGGGAATAATACTTTTAATTAACAGCAATCAACTTCACTTAGAATTAACATTCAGCTGTGACAATGCTATTGTTCTTGTGGCTTTGGACTGCGAAACCATTAAATCATGTTACGAGTATGTCCAGTGTTTGTTTAGAAATTTTATTTCATAAAGGCATTTGCCTGGATTCGATTCTAATCATGTTTGAATATTATTATGCCATTAACGCAGTAATGGGCTTGATAATGTAACTTTTACTTTCGGCATAATCATTAAGCCCACTTTCTTGAGAAGGATCAGGCTGGATTCAGATTGGTGGATTAGGTACATGCTTCCGAATTAATCCTCGGGGATGTGCATTTCATGGCGATGTGGCCCTTCACCGAAAAGCGAGTGATTAATATGTACCTTCATAATGTTTGGCATTCACCATGGTCTATCTTTATTATTATTGGTATGTTTATTAACACAAAAAGTTATACAATATGAATACTTTATATTTGACAATCATATTGTAGTGGACTTGTCGCTAATATTAATAGATAAGCTACTCATAATGTTGTATCAATATTTCACCCAGTGGTCTATTGCACGACCTTTGAGTGACCCAGTCAGGCGATGTGACCTATAATGTCACAAAATTACTTCTAGTCACGAATCGTAATAATTGTGCATAATAATTTGCTATAGTGTGGATTTCCTCCGAGTTTTCTATAAATAAAAGAGGAAAATGTTGTTGTTAATTGACTTATTTTTGAGACTGCAAACTTATTCTGTTATAAAAATTCTTTAACTGATAAAGAGCTACACTATTCCTGAATATGGGACTTACGCATTTGAAACCGAAATGGGCAGCTAGTTTGATCTGTGTTGTACGTTTCTATAGATCAGTAAAACGAATGAATGAACCGATCTTTGTTTAGTTTTTGTCGTGCTTATTGATCATTGGAAGCATTAGAGTAAGAAGAAGAAGAAGATTCGAGCAAAATATTTGGAATAAGTAACATGAAATGAGTTCATTTCGTTCATTCATTCGTTTGCATTATACATTATTATTATAGGTGTTTCTAAACGAAACGTCAAAATTTATTTTCAAATCTATTATAATAAGTAAATGGTCTTTAGTGTTGTTTAGAAAACTTAATGTCATAATATTACAATACAATTTGTCAAGAGTGAACAATTGAACATGTTTCTTCAGCCTCATCTGTGAACTGCAAAAACTTCATTCATTTTTTCTTCTTCTGAGCTTGGGGCGTTATTGAAATTTATTTACATAGTTTAATGCTTTATCGATATGCTTCGTTAGGTTTAGTAAGTTAGGGTTAAAAAATAATTGAAATTGTTATTTTGGTGAGGTGTTGATATTGATATCAATCATGTAACGAGTCCAAGTCCATTCGGCTCTTCGTCGCCAACACTGTATAAGTACAGTCATTCATAGGTATATAATAATTAATTGAGATTTTTCACCAGACCAGACTCCTAACAATGGAAACGGTTTCTGTTAATGAAGATGAATGATCAATCATTTTCTTTTCATCATCAAAGGATTTCATCAAAGATTTACGGCAACTAAAGTAAAATTTTGATCCTTAAAAATCCAACCTCTAAAATCGTTTCTTTCGCATTGATATCGTTCAGCACTTAATCAACATCAAAGCTTATAATACATGTGTAAGGGAAAGTGTGAAGAATGACGTTCATTGAAATTCCACGATTAATAAGAATCGTGAGAAATGTTGTATAAAACGTCATTGGACCAATTCTTCCCACGTGTAGCTGTTAAATATAATTTTATTCTCGTTAATGACTGGCTTGGCGTCTACGTGAATATCGTAAATGTTTATAGTTGCCGACATTCTTACACTGGAAAAATATGACCCGAGAAACGTAGATAACTCTACAAAACAGGAGGTATACATAATTAACAGTTTTCGGTACATAACAGCTATTGTAACTAGGCGCACCTGTAGTAGGTATGGACGAATTTGGCACTCCTTTGCCGCTCCCGCGTTGACCTATTTACCACCAATATGATACCAACGGAAGCGTCTTAGTCTGAAAACACTGTTTGCATTGTCTATCAGACAGGCCAATGTGAGTTATTTCACTACCATTAAGGTAACAAGACACACCAGACGTTCTGTGGAGAGGTTACTTCTAGGGAATTCTAGGTAAGCGTGCAACATCGCAAACCGCATCGTCGATTAACATCAGATCAGATAGTGGTCATACGTGAACCTATGTATCAATAAGTTCACCAGTAATCATTTAATTTTGATTAACCAATTTACAAATGTTGGAAGCTCGGATGCCCAAATAAATATATTCATGGTTATAACGGTGTATCTTGACATGAATATGCATTTATTGAGATATTTATCTAGTTAAAATTCATTACATAAATGTTGCGTATTTTGCCTGCTTAATTTAATTTGTGATATTTATAGGCAATAAAGAATAAGAATACAGGTATAAAATCAAAACCAATCAAAATTCAATAGTCTTCTGACTCATCACCATCATCATCTCAATCTCTACACTTCTGAGCATAGCTCAATATTTATTACTATCCTATAAGTAGGTACTTATTATTGCATGTCTTGACATTTAGAACAGTTCTCGACACATGCTGAAGACATTACCTACTACAATATCGTACTTATTGAAACAATGTTCTTCTCAATCATACATCAAATGCTCCTTTCGAATGGCTGCAACGTCATAACTGATCTCTATTATCCCCGCATTATATCAAGATCCTTAATCCATCAACAATGTCTTCTCTATTTTTAGTTCATATTGTTACACTTGTGGTCGGTTTCTCGTCCCACATGTTAGCATCGCATCGTGCGAGTAACTCGCGAAGAAATTGGGCGGTCAGTCGCTTCGTCGCGTATGCGATCGACGCCTGCGTCTGTCGCGAGTTTAATCGATAAATAATCGAGTTCGCTATCGATAACCCGCATCGAATCGGTAATTAGGTGAAAGTGGTGTGTGTGATGTGATTGTGTTGTGCAGTGTTGAAAGATTTGTGTTTTTGTTTTATGTAAGTATTGATAACGATAGTGTGGTATGAATGTGTGAATGCGAGTTGTGATAAAAATGATTCAGCATTTTAAATATAGGACATTATCATGTGATTGAAATCTGATTATACTTGTAGATAGGCAAGGTTATCTTTTCTACATGATTATCTTATTTTCCTTACCTCTTTCTATCATCCATGATAAGCCCTCCTTTTTCTTGCGGCCTATTGTATTGTGCCCATTGTCAAAGCGATCTGTGAGAATATCTCAACACGATGTCAGAATTATAAAACTTCGTGTCAAGGGCCCTATAACCCAGTTCGAGCGTTTCGTAAATTCACATCTATAAATATATCCAAGAATTTGTAACGGAGTTCCCGATACTCTGTTTCCTTAATTTATAAATAAAACAAACATGAGCTTCAGTAACCCAAATTACACTGTTGTTGATAGATTTGAACTATCCATTATGATAATCATGATTGATTCTCCACTTCTCTCCTAATTGCTGTTTATGTTTGGCAGCTTTCTCTGTCGAGTCTTAATTTTAAACCATAGCGTAGTTTACACCTTTGTTGCGCCCTTTGACTCAACAGCACGCAACACTTTTGAAATATGCTTAACAAACTACGTATAAGGAAAATATGAAGAGGAATCTGACACTTGCAAAGTGTTTATTAAAAAAGCAATTTTTTCTAGTACTAATATAATCTTTTCGTACATTAGCTAATCCAATAAATACTAACCAGGCATCGGCGACACAGTGTTCCCAACAAGCGTGATCTAGAGATTTGAACTATTGGACCTAGTCTCTTCATTCTTGTAAACTCTTGCCTCAGTATTGATTTGACGACTGAAGTCACGTCATCATGTCATGTAGTTTCTAATGCTTTGGTCAGCATTTTCTCGTTCACGTTGATATATCGCAAGTCTAGGATTTACGGAAATAGCTAAACGACTGGCGTTTGGCCGAACGCCAGTACACAGACCTATATGCTTACATGAGAGGTTAATAGTTTACTCGTCATAATGCGTTTTTTAACGACTTTATTGTCAAAGATTAGAAAACAACATTTTCTCAAGGTTAATTGTGAAACCGATGCTAAACATAGCACATGCCATACACGTGCTTTGAAATCTTTTAATCTTCTGTTCTTACGAGATGTTCAACATCGTTTCGTTGCGATATTTTGTGATTGCTGTATTTGTTGACAGTCTTATATTCAAAGTTTCTTACTTTGCATTATCGTTATTTGTCTTCTTCTGTTCTTTGAAGAGCATTGAGCATAATATAACGAATGTCAACTTGGAATGGTAACATTTGCCTTTCAAATCATCAAATAGGTACATGACATGAAATCAGTCCTCAATTAGTCGACTAAAATGGCGTTCCAAGAAACTATACTTAAGCATACTTGATTGACATCAGCTGAACTAGCAATAACACTTGTGCACGGATTCTTTGGAGTGTTCAATTTAATCTTTGTAGTTGCTTCCCCACGGACCTTCCATGGCTATAGTTACTGAATAAGCTCAATGAACGGGCGAATAACGTGTAAAATTATTCATAATACCCTATCTAAACCATGTGCTAACGATTGCAACACAGACGGACATGTGGCCAACAGCAGATGCGCATACCGCGTATTGTAAACCGTGCGTTTCACTATTAACTATATCGATTTCGTCACAGATATCTGGGTTAGCGAGACTAGCTGAAATGAGTGAAATATTGACTTAGATGTTTGCTGTAGATTTAACGTTCAATAGTTTTGATATCATATACATGTCTGTATAATATATTATGTCAATGACAACTAAAACTGATAGAACTATTGATACTGCCAAAATCAGTGGAATTATGGTTGCATACCTACGTCATTCATTCCGTTACAGCTGACGAAACCCGCTACTGTTTCAAGACGACTACCTTACCTCTGCCATAAGTTCGTTAGCCTCTATTTATTTCCTACTGAAGAAATCCATCGTCTCATCTTAGGCAGTTTCTTCAAGCTGACCATCGGTAGGCATCGCTTCAACTGTTCCCTGACTTTCGTCAATACTGACCACCTAAATTTCATTATCTTGTTTGTCATTAGCATTTTTGTCCTTCGTTGGTGACTTTGGTGCGGCCGTTGAACTATTCTTATTATTTGTATTACTATTACTCTCATCCATGATAGTAATACCATCAACAAGTTATATTAAAAGAAGCGCACTTTAGTTTGCCTAACGCTATAGAGCCAATAGAGCTCTGTTATAACAACACTCCTAATCTTGACGCTCATCGATCTTCTGCTTTCAACAGTCTTATAATATATAAGCATCATCATCATCAGCCTGAAGACGTCCACTGCTGAACATAGGCCTCCCCCTTAGACCGCCTCTCCGAACGACAAGCCACTTGCATCCACCGTGTGAATGCAATGAATGGTGGTGGTGAATATATAAGCAATTCTTGGGAATCCAAAATGATTTCCACCACTCATGTCCACATCAAACCCCAGATGAAATTGACCCAATCAGTCACGGTCAATGTTCACGTTCCATATTTACCCATATCAAGCGCGTTCATTATTCCATCCGCGTTGGCGCCGTATTCTCGTGTACCAACATAATATACAAGACAGTTGTAGACCAGTTAACAATCTTCTGAAATTTTTTCGTTTTTACTGAAAATAAGTCCTCTTTCCACTTGGATCCATCGATTGGCTCCATAAGTGATCCGTGGACTCTTAAATCCACCGGTGGATCATATTATGTTTTTATTGTATGAGTCGCTCTTGTTTCGGTATCCATATTTCACACAGACGCCTCACTCAGCCCTCGGTGTGTTTGATTGTCCTTGTAAGAATTAACTATGGTTGCATTGCACACGCACACACTAACAGAATATGTACTTTGTGTTATCATTAGACACCTATTATGACAGATTTTAAGGAAACGCTTAAAGGCTGATAAATGACATATTTTAAGGCTGATAATGATTATGACGTTACAATAATTTGATAATTAGGATCCTCTAGTTCAGGCACTCAAGCTTTTTATTAAAAAATGGGCCATGAAATTTAATACGCATGAATACTCCTTACTGCTTTGTTCGGTCGGTTTTAATGTGCCGTGAGGGGCTGCGCTTGCGCAAGAAAATGTATATCTCGCCCCTTTGATGTACGTACGTACTTATGATTGCTTGTTTTCTTAGAAAAAGCTTTAAAGCTCGCGTGTTCATTTGTTTATTGAAATTTGCGTTCATACTGCTCATTAGCATAATTATGTGTAGTGTAGTAATGAAAATAGGTCTCATCCAATTGACAGTTTAGGGGCTGTGGAAGTATAGTTCTACCGGAGGTTATACCGGAGGTCTATCTGTTAATAGGTGGATAGGTATAATAATTGATATGAGTCAGAATTACTTTAAAATAGTCACTAATGTTTTTCCTTTTACCCGTAATTAAAAAAGGTTATTATTATCACTATCAATAGTGCTCAATAAAAACAGTTGACTTTGAATCCAACCCGTTGCACCATAATTGCTGTCAATGGATTTATCTTTTGTTACATTTTGTTAAATGACGTTTGTTTGTTACTACCTTTCGTTATTTAGCGTTGGTGATGAATGTGTTTAATTATTTTGTTTACGTCACTGGACTTTACAATTTGCCTTATGTGGTTTGACTAATTGTTTACTTGCAAAATGTAGCCCCCATGTAGGTGATCAGTCTTGGGTAGGTATACCTGGGGCGGAGTACGGAATGGTGTCGACACGCGATAGATGCAATAGTACATCCTAGTGTAGTTAAAAGTGTGGAGCTAAGGGTCGATTGTTGCATCGACAGTTGATCGTATGACTGCCCGCACATCTTACTAATATTATAAACGCGAAAGTTTGTAAATATGGATGGATGGATGGATGGATGTTTGTTACTCTTTCACGTAAAAACTACTGAATGGATTTTAATGAAACTTTACAATAATATAGCTTATACATCAGAATAACACATAGGCTACAATTTATACAGCTATTGTGTGAATTGTCTAAAATATGACGATAAGTGTCAAGTAAGTAGGAAAAAAGTCTACCATCTGCGCGCTATTTCGGCGTGCGCTGCCAAAACCGCTAGAGCTATACATTTGTAATGTATGATGGAAATGTTTATCTTAAATAGTTCTACAAAAAAGCCCACCACAGTATATATCTATATCTTATCTTTAAGCCATTATAGCCAAAATAGTGAACCATAAAAATGTGTGATTTTAATGTCATAACGTTAGTTTATTAACTTAACTTTTCTACGTCACGCTAATAATTATAAGCGGCTCTAAATACTAATCCTGCGCAGACGAAGTCGCGGGCACCAACTAGTACACAATATTACTGTCAATAATGTGAATATTATTGCGTGTGTGAGTGGCAATGTCACATTGACATAAGTACCTAATATATTTTATGGGAGTTTATATTTTATATTGCTCGATATTATGGCCAATTTTAAATGATGATGCGTGTATGCGGCTAGCCTGCGGGGAGAAATACGAGTAAATATAGAAATACTTGGGGACAAATTCATTATGCAGCTTATTTAATAAGTACCTACATGATAAGTATACATTGCTATGATGTCTAAATTTAGACAGTAACATAAAACAAAATAAGTTATAAGCTTTAAGCAAACAGTTTGTATATAGCTTAAATCGTTTTTCGAAATTATGACTCAATAACGTTTTTCATGTAAGAAAAGCCGAGATAAAAAGTTTATCTACTTATTGTGTTCATAATAAAAGAACGCGTATTATAACATTATCTTTACAAATGCATTATCCATACTTATTGTAAATGCGAAAGTAACTCTGTTTGTTTATACATTTGTTAACTTTTCACGGCTAAACGGTCTGATCTTGGTGAAATTTGACGTATACATAGATTAAGACCTTGAAGATGGATATAGGAAAACTTTTGATCCCGAGAAAATGTAGTACACGCTTACGAAGTCGCGGGCAACAACTAGTTATTAACGTGTCCGTGGATGTGGTGCATACAATAAAATTATTTATAAAAAATACCTACTGTACCCATGTAGTTGAAATATTCTTCTTCAATAGAGAAATATAAAGCTTGCTCATTATTGCTGATGAAATATGGCTGTTTTTACAATGATTCACTCAATGATTCAGATTGGCAAACAAATACAGAAAACAGGAAAGTTGATCAAAGCTATCCCAGTTGACCGGGTAATATATACATTTTTAACTTAGCTGTAGACATCACTAAGCCTGGAAAAAAGCTAGCTCTCAAAGACTGTTGCTGTAATAACCCTAAAACGGTTAATGCAGCGGATTTTCAATCTTGAGAGTAGAGTTGTGACCATCGATGGTCACATAGTGATGGAAATGCATGTATTCGTCTATATCCTAGATATAGAATAGGCAGAGAAGAGGATTATCTTCTCTAGCGTAGGCATTCACGTTAAAATGGTCCATTCAGTGACCGGCTGTGACCAATTTCAACCTCATCCGCGACTTAAGATTGAATTACTTACCACTTGGACCGTATAAAGGTGTCCTAGTCATAGGCGGCAGCGGGTTTCACTGCGAAGAACTGCCAGGCAAATGGAGTTAAATTGGTCAACTATTTGACAACTAATTTGTATTACCTATTAACGCATTTCAAATTTCCGGTTTTGCAATGATAAACCCACATAGCATTTGAGCAGCCATCAGATTCTTCTGATTGCGGTCAACCTTAAAATGTGACATCTTTTTGGGAATCTCAATTCAAATTATAATTAACGTTTATAAATGTATACTTTCTTAAGAATAATTGAAAAGAAAATGTAAGCAAAGAAAAAGTTCAAGGAGTCATTTCTAACAGCCTATCTTGACCTATCGCAATTCCTCTGACTTGGAACCTCCGTAGTACCTACCAACAGATTCGAATAAGCTATTACTCAATTGTACCATTTATCCCGCTTCTGCGATGACAACGAGTAGCAACACGAATAGATAGCCCATTTACGTCGAGCGTAAATTGGTCATTAGAATTGAAATTGATTTTAACAAAAAGAAGGAGCGAAATTCATATTAGCGCCTCGTTTCACAATGGTTTGATGATATTTAAAGGTTCTATGACATTATTCTAGACACGTTAGAAACATGATGAACACCAGATACTACATTCTTAGTGTCTTACGTCTAAAAGTCTTATTCGTAAAAGTTGACAGAGCATATAACACCAAAGCACCAGAAGCATATAAATACCGTTTATCAAAGAATTATTTAGAACAAGATAGCAATCAGTTCACAAAAACGCATATGAGGCTGACAGACAACGTTCACTCCTGACTCCAAAGGCTAAAGCCTACCAGGGTTCTGACCGCCCTATGACCTTGCAGCCCACTCCGCCCAAGAAGCCGCCTCGACGGAACCTCTCTGTTTCTCCCACCCACGCCAACTCACCCTCATCTGGCTACAGCTACGAGCTGAGGGTGCACGCGAGGAGTCAGGACGATTTGGATGATATACAGGTAAACGCGTCTCGGGTAGGCGAATCGGTAATCGTCTTAAAGGTTCTGGATCTGTTTAAATTCATTCAAGATTAACTCACGGTGTTATTAATTGGGTAGACAACTGTATTAAATAAAGCGGCCTGCTCAACACTATTCCACTGGTTTAGGTGTGTTCCATGAAGGCTGTGAGCACGTTTGTGGAAGCATGAGAGGACGGCTGATAGCAACGTCTGATTTCACGATAAGTTTTCTGACGACGCCTATCTTTGTTGCAGGGTGCTAAACACTACCTCAAACACGGCCGCTCGGTCGATCACTACGTGGAAGGCAAACTGTCTTACTCGGAGTACGAAGAGAATCACAACTCCCCTCGAGTGGCCCCCGTACCCAACCCTCGCCCCAGCCTGAAGCATCGCTCGCAGCCCGTGGCCATCACGGCTATGTACGAAAACGTCGTCATAAAAGAACAGAATCCTAGACGGAAACTTCGCAGAAACAACTTCAACGACAGCTATGATCCGAGAATGACGGCGCGGAAGTACTCCCACCAGGAGAGATCCTCCCTTGAGAGTCTATTGGACGACCAGTCGATGAACAGTCCGAGCGATTGTGAGCGGTACTACGACGGGCCGAGGGCTGGTGTTCCCCTGTCCCCGACGCATTACGAACAGCCTCCCACGCCTGATCATCCGCCGCCCTCGGCGCGGCAGGCCGAGAATAGCATACACGAAAGGATCAGACCGTTGAGTCAGGTTAGTCCTGATTGTAGCTAGTTTAATGCCACGAAGCACTTTGCTTGTTAGGGTTAGTTAGTCTACCGATTTAACTCCTGTTCAATTCGTACAGTGCCAGTCGGTGAATGTGGCACGCTTGATGACCGCATAGTTTAATTGTTACAATCTTTTTTTGGGAAGTTCTTTATTGCATAGCAATTTGTTATCATTATTCATGCTATTTTTATATTAAAAATAGGGGTTTATAAATGAATGTGGAGTTAAAGCTTTAGGCTTGAAAAGCAGTGGAAATTGTTCTAAACGCCAACTAGGTACTTAATTAAATTGCACAAATAAGTAGGTAGCACATTGTTTTTACACATTTATGAAAAAAAATGTCTTTCGAAGTTCGCCCATCTATTGTATTTGCTTACAAATTTTGCCGTTAATTTTATTTTACTTGCATGAGCATGCTAACAGCATTCGTTTTTTAATTTTTTTCTTTATTATTTACAATGTTTTGAACATTTCAGCTTATAATGGAAGTTGTAGAAGAAATAAGAATTAGAAAAAAGTCGCAGGGTGACGTTACGAATACCTGAGTCAATTATTATTTCGGAAATTACAATGCCTGTCAAGAAACACGACAATGTTAGAACAAAAATATGACTTCATAATAATAATGAGCAAAAAAAATTAAGACTATCATTATTGTCATGAGCTTTTGGCTCTTTTTTTTAAATGTGTCTATGTGTCATATTTCTTGGCGTAAACTGTACACCCTAGTCTTATGTTTTGTGCTTATGGTGCTGCGTAGAATTAGTAACAAGAGTATATTATCGATGTTTCCTGTAAATACGTTTTATGTATCTTAGTTAATTAAGGTGCTAAACTTACATTTTGGTGCTTGCAATTTATAAGAACATAATATTATTACATATAAAATATTATTATTTTCATTTTTATAGCGTAAGGTAAAACAAGTTTTTTTTCATTGAATTATACAGTTTATAGGTTAACATTATAATATTAAGGTTTCTTCGTAAAGTAACCTTTCAGTGTTTCTACTTTGGATCTACTTAATAGTAAAACCATTAGTTGAACACAGTTTTTTGTATTGCATTATTTAACGAAATAGTATTATAAAGTTACCTATATATGTATATACAAATATACCTAAATATATATCCCTACGTGGACTCCTTTACCATTTCCACACTTTATTTCGATGCATTTGTGGTCAGAAATATTTATTAGCATTTACTTAGAATATACATTTTATTAGTTTTTTTTTTCATTATACTTTATTTATATAAGCTTAACAAAGTGAATAACTTTAATATAATATTGAGTAGTGTTGTGTGTTATGAAAAAAAAACAGTATCCTGTTTTAGATTGGTATAGAGCCAATCAATTAATATCTCACTCGCGGATAAATTTGTGATAACATAACAATTGATTCTGGGAAATCGATTTAAGTATAATATTCGATGATAATAATAAATTTGAGGAAATTAGGATGTCACAAATATACTTGTTATAACATTATTTACCTACATGACAGTATCATGATAGTTGAGGTATTATGTAATTTACATAAAATATAATTTAATATTGTAATAAATTAACTAAATTAATAACTAACCACATCGTCATTTAACTTTAAAACAATGTCAATCATGTGTGAAGCAGACTAAAACTAGTTTAGAATTTTAAAAAACCTAACAAGTTTTTTTATAAGGTTCCTTTGATATTTTCATTCTAAATGTGAATCATTCTTTCGTAGGCTGCGTTCGCAATCCAATTAAATTTGGCAACATTGGCGTACCAATAAAAGGTTGTTTTGTGATTCCAAAACTATTAAAAAGACGAAGACTAGACTGATTACAAAACATAATGTTCCCAAATGAATTTATGCATATTTTTAAGTTTTCCTTTTATGTTATAATATGCTAATATTGTTTAAGATTTGTGTATTATTTTCCATATTATTTACTTTTAATAAAATTTTCTTTTTTTTTCAATGCGTTTATTTTTTTCACAGTTTAGTTTTTATGCACTTTTCTAGCTTGCATGTAGGTTCCTGTTTTTATGTTTTTTGCACATGTACGTGATGTCAGAAGTGTCCAAACATTTTTCATGCGTACCGGTCGCTATGCTCTTGTATCCTTTGAATAAAAACTTAGGTACAGCTTGCCTCAACTCCTGAAACTCAGAAGGTCCATATTGGTAAGTACTCGTATATTAGTGTGTACTAATTCAGTTGGAACAATCGTACGCTTAGGTTAACAAATCTAAAGGTATTGCTCTCCTTTTCATGAGGTTTGATATGTAGCTCAATTGGTATTTAAAAAAATGGTTGTAGGATTAAACGGCTACAACAGAATTTGTATAACAGAATTGGTGCTGCTATAAGACACGCTAGTTTCGACCTAGAGGTAAATTATTGTCGAGCGCCTTACAAAATCGTACTGCAAGCAAGTTCATGAAGGTTTTAGATACTGTGGCGCCTGTTTACAAATGTAACGCAAAGCATAGTCACCTGAAGAATATAGATTTTAGTAAGGAGCATAATGAACGTAAGTATAACTAGATAGGTTCATTTGCATTTTCACCCCAAGTGGTGTGGTATACAGGGGGCACAAGTGTAACAAAGATACTATATATATATATACATATATATACAGGTAGTTATTATAGCTATTATAGTTAGGTACTATAAAAATAGGAAATCTGAAGTATGATTATTAAATAGTGTTCATAAGTTGGCGAAGAAGCGTGAGGTTGCAAGTTCGGGTTTTGCTTTCCAGTCTTGGTGTTTTGGGCCATAGTACCTTGTATACTCTTATTTCATTATTTCTACTTAGCTAGAAAAAGGCGTACATTTTTTACATTCCTAAATTTAACAGTAAAGTTAGCAGCTAGGATATGTTCAGCGACTTTTATCCTCGACTCTATACCTACTATTGCATGAGCTCTACTGTGTCCATTATACCTACCCGTTTCCTCCTTATCCAGGTTTTTCATTAAAACACAATCTGGCTGTAACAAGATGGTTATCCCAACCAGGGTATCACCACTTACCTATTAATTATATTTATTCTTACCTTAGTACACAAGTAATTGTACAAGGACGACTTAAATACCCTCTACCAGTCATGGAGGCGCAAACAAAATGGATAATAAGTATGCTACTTAGGTGTTGTACGTACCAATACCATAGGGTGGACGCTGGACACTCCATACAAACGGCTGAATCGAACAAAAGACAAGCTAAACTGTAAGCGTCGTCCACCTACTCAAAACAAATACCTAAATCAGTCTCGTTGAAAATGTCAAACCAACTCCAATTCTGCCCTTACGCTCTAATTTAAAAATAGAGAGTGCCCCTTTTATTAGGTATTATGTATTCTATGCCAATACACAATAGTCAAACATCATATCGTTTCTGTAACAGGAATACAAGCGGAGGTCCCACCTCCGGGACAGCTATACGGAGACGGAAGTGAACCTGCTGCGCGCCGCTTCAGCCGCATCCGTCGCCAGCGGAGCGACAGACAGAAGCGGGACCACCGACAACTGCGTCGAGGAGTACGTGTGCGATGTGCCTTTTGCTGGTGAGTTTAGATTTGTATAAAAAAAAAAAATACAAAATAAAGTAAAGAGGAAAAAGAGGGGGGGTTACAGTGGGGTTCAAAGTTAATGCAGGTGTGAAGGTAGTTTTAGTGGGTTCAAGTCCCACACGCCCCCCTTCCGCCACCCCCATGGCGGAAGGGATAGTGCGAAGGCATTTCCCCCCGTCAAAAAAAAAAAAAAAATGGTGTGAAGGTAGTTTGTGACTTTGTGACTGCCAATGTCGTTCCAAATTTCAATCCACGACTTTCAAGTAAGTATGCCATGTTGGCTGGTGTTTCTACATGCTGTGAAGTCTAGACAGTTCTGCGATTCAGGCTTTGGGCTTCGTTCTATACCAAGTTGTAAGTGCATATAAATTGAGACGAGGGTAAAGTAAATATTATAAGTAAGTACTTGAGTACTTATGATTAGTCTCGATCACAACATTTTTAATTGGATTATGTTGCATCTGAAAATACTTCTAACATTTTCACAGAGTTTGAAATAATATACTTACCATTTACAAAATTCATTGCTAGAACGTATACGTATAGATACGTTTTCAGCTTCGTGAGCGATAATACTGAATGTTCAGTTACAAAAACTTTCATGAATATAGGATTATTTACATAGTGATTTGCGTAAAAGTGCCTATACGAAAGCTTATCATAAAAGCTAAGTACAACAATAGAACCGTACGTCCTATTTGAAATCCGATACAGTTAAATTGTGGCCTATTTGCGCCAATCGCGGTTTTCCCGATTTTTCCCGGTATTTATCCAGCAAATATGGCAACACGGCACGCTCCGCTGGGTTGCCAGACGGCAAACAAACACCGCGTTGTTTCCAACCGAAAATCCCACAATGGAGTATGTTACCAAATATTTGTTAAGTTCACCGGTAGTTTTATATTTTTGGCGGTTCGCACGGACTTTTGACATGAAGTTAGGGTACTTTGGGAGGTTTATTTCACGACATTTTTTTGGTTGTGGTTTGAACTACTTACTTTTACTTCTTCCACGGGAAGTTTAGAACTGTATTACTTTAAAAGTTTCGGTATCACTAGGTACTTAGTTGCCTTATTCAACCAACTTAGGTACACCAATATGAGTTCTTAACTTTCGTGAACTGAAATCATATTTACTAATTTACTCGCTAACACCAACAACAATATTACATTACATTAATATCACAACAACAATAATCAATAATATCATATTATTGTTAGGTACATTGAATATTTATTGTTGAAAACTACTACCTAGTTATTAACTTTGTAGGTGTTGGTTTGTATGTTTTCTTAATTGTGTTTCTTATTTAGTATACAATAAAGAGTTTTATATTCTATTCTACAGTAGGTGAGATAAGCGACGAAGGGGGATTGTTGTTAATTATATCACAATTAGCACCAATAAGAACATATTTAGCATCCTATCTATAGTTATATTTGACCTATTTAGGTACACGTAGCTATAATGACCACTCGTAGCTCGTAGATATTCGTAAGGTAGGTACCTATTTAATATTTTGATATAAACACCAAATGGCGTTAATTTAGGGCCGAGTTCATGACCATTCACACAATTAAGATTCAAGCCCTTTCGAAACTAATTAGGTAATCATAATCCGAGCTTTGCTTCATTACCATTCCCACCTAAGTATACCACAGAATAAAATATGATAGCAGAATATCTCCTTATTTTTTTACGAGTAACTAGTATAAGCAGTATATACTCGTATGTAGGTAACTTCAGTACATAGCTCAACTGCATTCAAGTGGTATTTTTCCTATTCTAGCTTTTATTTTAATGGTCTCATTACGACGCGCTTACGTCATAGTATCTTGCTGAATAGATTTAGTCAGCAACCAAGTCAACTCGATAACACTTATAAACTTTCGCCAATTGGATTAATATTTTTAAGACAAACAAAAACAGGTTAGCACAGAATAAGAGATTAATGACAAAGAACTATAAAGGTACCACAGAAAATCGCCAAAATTGCTCAGTTTTTGGCGATTAATTTTAATTTGTAAGTAGTAGGTAGATGCAGTAAAGACGAAATTAATGCTAACTTACGTCGTCGTTGTCATCGTCGTCCTAGCCGTTACGCTGCAAATAACCGCAGTGTGTAACGGCTGTTATCTTAATCACTGTGTGGTAAGATAGGAAGCCTATTCGTTTTTTATGCGCCAATCAATCTCTATCAACATGCGTACCGGGAGTTGTAATGACTTAGTTTAATAAGTTGCGGGGTTTCGTAAGTTAGTTGCTTCTCTTTTAGCAAGTATAAGTTATTTAATAGCAATAAGGTGGTTGGAGGTGCTGTAATCTCGCCGCTGTATATCACAACTATCCGATTTCGTTTTGACTTGAATGACCATACATTATTTTTGGTACGATGAGTTGAATTCAGATACGTAAAGGTATCGTATACCAGTAAATACGCTCAAAACTTCAAAAGTTGACAACGAAAAAATTAAGTGAGAATTTAAAGTACTTGTAATATGTAGCTACTTGCTAGTAGGGATTGTTTTGAATTTTTTAGAAAATTCTGTTCCCACTACTCGACAACGGATTCCAAACAAACAAACGTACGCTAGCAATCAGCGTCAACTCATAAGAATCGTGATCGGCACATTAAATCGATCCGAGATTGATCGCACTAATTACTCATTCTGTGTCTGACCGGCGCCGGACCATCAGCGGGCAATGAATTGACTTATTATTGATGCCTTTTCCCGTGATATAATTTGAAAAAATTGATAAAATCCTACTAATATAATAAACGCGAAAGTTTGTGAGTATGGATGGATGGATGGATGTTTGTTACTTTTTCACGCAAAAACTACTGAATGGATTTTGATGAAACTTCACAATAATATAGCTTACATATAAGAATAACACATAGGCTACAATTCATTAAAATATATTATTGTATATTATCCAAACGCGGGTGAAACCGCGGGGCGCAGCTAGTGTTATATAAATATCATTTGAATAATCCAAAACCACAGAATTGAGATAGACTCGATAATTTCACACGCTAATAGCTAATTTGCTAGAAGAACTATGATGCAACGATCGTTGCAACAACATAGTTCTTCTAGCAAATGTACTAAGCAAATATAATAAGAACTGTAACCGTCCCACTACTGGGCAAAGGCCTCCCCTCACTTAGGTGAGGAGGATTAGCCCGGATTGGTGGATACTTCTAGCAAATATCTCTGCAGTTAAGTATAATATAATCACAAATTAGAAATAATAAATGTCTCAAAGTAAAAATCTAAAGCACGTTAGCTGCTTTTTCTGACTTTTATTATAACCTTTGAGTGTAAAAAAGTTACATTAGAAAGTAGGCAAATCACCATCAACTAGCGTCGGAATTTGAAGCCGAAGGCGAAATAAGACCAAAAGCCAAGATCATCTCACTTTAATAACACCATCTCATTAATGTTAATGCCTTGTCGAATCCAACCTTTATCCGCTCTTTATTGCCGTATCTCGTGTTTCGACCCATTAGATATGCCATGGCAGTGTTGCCAACCCGCTACAGTGAAAACGCGTTGAGTTGAGTCAAAAACACTCTAGATCAGCGCTAAACTAAAGAAAACAGACAGACAGACGGACAACGAAGTGATCCTATATAGGGCTCCCTTTTTCTTTGCGAACGGGACCCTAAAAACATATCCCTCCTTCGGCAGTCGGGTAAAAAATAATAATATAGAAAAATCATGGCAATAAAAATACTTTAAAAACGCATGTATTCATTACATCATCTTTATTTACTAGAATATAGCTAGGTTTCCTGCGTGGAGGGTCTTGCTTTAAAACAGGATTTTCTAATAAGGGATAAATAAAAAAAAACCGGCCAAGTGCGAGTCGGACGCGCACGAAGAGTTCCGTACATTATCTATAACAACGAGCAAAAAAATCACGTTTGTTGTGTGGGAGCCTCTTCAATATTATTTATTTTATTATTTTTTTTAGTAGGTATTTAATGTCATAGCGGCAACAGAAATACCTACATCATCTGTGAAAATACTGGTGGTCAGTAAGTATATGGGGATATTGCACCATGGCTCATTGTCGATTCTACTGTACTCGTGACCGCTATCGGGTGTATGGTAATATTATGGCTTGTTTTGATCATGTTACTAGGCCGATTGTAGAGTAGAACAGATTTGCTTGTAGACTTATAAAAAGGAGTTTTTTTTAACGTAACCCCACACTAGGATTGCTCCTGTATCGTGGGTACTGCTTACATACGAGTACATATAATTTGACATGCACATCACACTCAGATCAGAACCAAATAATTGACGATCACACATTATTTGTTTGTACACTCCTGAGCAACTTTTAAGGTACAGCAACTTGTATATGTCTATCACTTAATAATTTTAGAGGGTTTTGGTGTCAAAGTTCGTCAAACAGCTGAAGGAAGGTATCTTATCAATAAATAACAATTAGAAAACGAATTACGGAGAGTAATCCGCAAAGGACTGAAGTTCTGAACCCGGTATGTTAGGATTGCAAAGCGCCGACATTACCGCCGATGCAGGCACCACCACCAACTAATTTAAATCTAACAACCAATCTTCGACACCGCAAGCCACAAGTTTCCTCATGCCTTTCAAAGTTGATTTGTTCACGTTAAAACAGCATTAATGTGGTCACTGTGGGCGCGGGGTCTCGTTACAAGCTTTTATATGTCGAAAGGTACCCTCAATCATAATTCAGCCTGTAACTGTCCCACTGCTGGGCAAAGGCCTCCTCTTATCGTGAGGAGGGTTAGGACATAATCCACCACGGGGTTTAGTCCGGGTTAGTGGAGAACGCTTCCGAAATAATTCTCGGGCATGTTGGTTTCCTCACGATGTTTTCCTTCACCGAAAAGCGAGTGATAATTACGTACATATCTTTAACAAGAAACACATTGGTACGTGCCCGCACTGGGATTTGAACTCGCCACCTCCGTTTTCGAAGGCGGGCGTTCATCCACTAGGCTACCACCGCTTTTTACCACCTTCAATAAACTCTTCTTAAAATATGACAGTTCAAGATGAGCAGTGGACCCCCCAACCGCGTTCTTATCAGATAGAGTCCCACAAAATATTTACTAACCCTGGTAATTCAACACCAAGTCTATATTAGCTACAGCCTACAGAGAGCTTCTCCGCTGATTCCTATCATAGGTTGTCTTAAAAATAGATGCAGCCCTTATAAAGGAAAGTATATGTCTAGACGTTGGCAATTAGTATTTACAAGTCCTATCCGGAGTTCCTCTCTTTTTGTGCACTTTACCGCACGCAGTTCCCTTGTAGAGGCGCAAAAAGCGCAACAAGGCATGCGCAAGCGCCGCACTGGGCCCGCCACCATTTTTCATCCTTTTTATTTGTACCCTTTTGAATTTTGCTTTCGCTTAACGTTTATGTGCGAAACGATATATTGTTATGCGGATTTTTAACGCGTTAACGTAACCCTGAATGTTGGTTTTACTTTTAATTTACATGAATTTATTGGTTGGTACAGCAGTGCAGTGGGTGAATGATATTATGCCTATTTATTGTGATTACAAATGGCTATAAATTTTACACATTTTTTTCTTTTGTTTCCTTCAATGGGGTTTTTTGCACGTCAAAAGACCATTACTTTCCTACTGCTCGGACACTAAGGGAAAATTTTCTCAGAGAGAAAGAAATACAGTAGGTATGTAAGATAGATGATCTGTCTAGTTGTCTACTGTCTTACGATGTGGTCGCAGGTGGTAACCTAACCCTAACATGGGTTGGCAACAAATATTCTGCTTTAGATTGGAAGCTAACCAGGGGATAGGTACCTACTAATGCCGCACCACGAGGATTTTCTTCATCAGTTAGTTCTTCACGGCTTGCAGCGCAGCAGAACCAAAGTGCCGCAAGCAATCATCACTACCTACTACGCTATAGTAATTTCACTACAGTCTGCTTGTATACCAGCTTCCTACACTATAGTAATTTTACTACATTCTGCTTGTATAATACTTCCGCTGTCTGCAGTAAGAGCTAAGACAATGATCATCAATTATTTAGCAGCTTTCTAGCTTCAAGATTAGACACCGCCATCAATTCGTTTTGAATGAAACAGTTGTGGTGAGCACAGTGATTGCTTTTGTGGTCTGAGGTCAGTCAGTGCGCGAGGAATCTAGACGCTTGAATAGTTTCGACATCGGTATTTTAACGATTGACACTTGAAGATTTGTTTAGTAAGTCTCTGTTGGTATTGTTGCATTAGATTGGTAGATTTATTGAGGCTGTTAGATGAGTCGAAGAAAGAGTGCCTAGATAAAACTGAACGAATGAAACTGATAAACTAACTAAGTGTGCCATGGTTTTTCCTGCGTTCACTATTATCCCGCACGAATCGTTAACAGCGAGGGAAACCGCGGGGTGCAGCTAGTTCTTAAATTAAAGTAGCCTATATTACTTGTATAATAAGCTATCTGTCATCGTAAGTCTCGAAAACATCGGTTCAGTCTTTCGGAGATTCGCCGGAACATACAGACAGACAGAAAGACAAAAGTATGAAAATTGAGGTTTTGTTATAAGTACCTACCGTACTTAAGTACTTTCCAATTATATTATGTATTTAGTGAAACACTGTTATTTTACTTGCAATTTTATTCATTTGTATAGGTAGATAGAGAATAGAAGATTTGTCTCGATGTGACGAGCGCGGCAGTGCAGTATCGCGCATAATATTCGACTGGCGCTTACCTTATTAAATTAATAAGTATTATATTCCATAAGGTAAGAAATATTGTGAATAAGTAGTTCTATCTAAAAACCCTTATAATTATTAAAGCGCCTAAAGTTCACACAGACCATACAAGAGGCCCGAAACTTTAACGTATACTACTGAAGGAAACACATCCAAAAACATCTAGGTGAAGGTTCGACGAGAGAACGCGTCGTAAACAACATGTTATTACCATAATGAAACTCAGCTCAAATCCCGTAGGTCAGAGGTTCAAGATCCGGTCTCAGATGAGATCGTGGTAAGACTGTATTTTGTTCAAAGACATAACATGACGATGCATGCAGTGACAATAATAAGTAATGTTATTATTCTGACTGACTATCGAAGAAAATACGAGAAAACGGGGCCCAACTAACGTAATATTTACGTTTATATTGGAATATAATTATGTTTTTTAAAACAAACTTCGACGAAATACCCTAAGCATTCTATAGGTACTGCAAGTGTTCAAAATGACAAGAATAGAAGAGAACAGAATAGTTCAGAGTCTATCATAATGGAACGCCTACAGAAACAAAAAGTACCAGTGTAAATTAGAAATATCTACTCGTATAAAATGGAGAAGACAATTGCAGGAACATTGAACAAAATTACGAATTCCGATAACGTTTGGGTAATCGATACGTCATTTGCACAATATTGATCGAAGTCATTTAGGAATATGTACCTACCTATTTGATTGTTATTTTACGTAAGCGGAACATCTCAATTTTACTTCGTTAATTTATGTCGCCCATTTTGGAAGCATTAAATTAAAATATTGTCAGAATTTAATTGAAAATGT
Source organism: Hylaea fasciaria (assembly GCA_905147375.1). NCBI lineage: Eukaryota > Metazoa > Arthropoda > Insecta > Lepidoptera > Geometridae > Hylaea > Hylaea fasciaria. The sequence continues at coordinate 5,484,483 of LR990211.1, read as the reverse complement.
TACGTGAATCAAGTTGTCAGACGAAAGAATTATATTCATAGCGTGAAGGTGTTAAAATCCTGATACAACGTAGGTAGAGTATTTCTGGTAAAGCAACGAAGGCTGATCACTAATCATATTAATGAAGTACTAATTAAAACCCGAGATCTATTGGCGATGGAACAAATTGGTTGATGGCAGATTTTTATAAATAATTATTGTGTACATGAGTTTTGGCATATACCTACAGCAAATATGCCCAAAAAATAAACATTTCCGCAGAGGAATATAAAATTGGTCCAACAAAGCATCCAGTCGGAATAACGAGACGTCGGATTACCGATATGTCGGTATTGTCGGCACATATACGAGTACGTCGGTATGTAGGAGTGACAGCAACACGCTCGATGAAAACTGCAATTAAAATAAATAAACACCAGATGAATTAATTATACGACCGACAGACACGACATGCAGCCATATCGTAAACACACCTCTGCTGGTGTCGAAAGATTACAGTTATTAATATACCTGCTTATTATTTAAGTATTATTTTGAGTTTCTGAGTAAAGGCATTCACAGATGCAAGGCATTGTTTGGGAGACTGGTAGGTACCAGTTTTAAATGGCCTGCTATTGAGGGCTCAAGATGTCGAGTACCTGGAAATATGGTTGTGGAGAAAATATGGCACTTCGACAAGATAAAAGACAAGATAATGCGTTGTTAAAACTGCACTCCTTATCTTACCTTACCTTATCTTTTGCAGAATTAACTTACGTAGGCACTCAAGACGAGAGTTTTCATATCTAGATATAAATCTATGATAATTCTATGCAATAACACTGGCAATAATCTGATTGCATCAAACGTAAATCGTTATCGAAGAAACTGTTGCATATCGATAAGATAAATTTCAGTTCATTTGAATGGTCGAAACATAAATAAAGCACAAGACTTAGTCGAAAATAAACAGAACGACATGACCTAGCGCAACGAATCATGACTTTGTCGCCATGTCGCGCCACCGTCTGCGCCCAAAAAAACTTAAGATTTCGAACGAAACAACCTCAAATATCAACCTTATTTCAATGCACTATAAGGTTCGGATAAATGAACGTCGCGACTGTCATTTCCGTCTGCGGCCACATATGGAAAAGTCAGTTAGTGCAATGAATTGATATTAGTACTAAAATATGCATTCCATATGTCGTTGCGGATATATTACATTATATTAGGGCTACTAATGGACTATATTAGTTGTTGTATGGGTTCTTTAATGCGATGATTGTTTCATTTAAAAAATATCTGTCTTGGATATGTTAGTCGCAATTTTGAATAGTGGCTTTTAGCCTTCCCGTTAAACCGTGGACAATTATATTATTAGAATGTTACTTATTGTTAATTTTATAATTATACATATTATAACTCTATGGATACGTGCTAAATGGATATCCAAACATATTAATCTGTATGTTCGTAATTCGTATCAAAAATACAGAATGGAATCAATATGTAATTTATAGAGTTTGTAGAAACATGAGAGAAGATGTTACTAGTTCTGTTACTACATAGGTAGTGATAATTCTATGTACTTAAATAAGTACCTAACTCTACGTTTTTCATCTGCTGAAAATAAGCTTGTTCTGATTTGTATATTATTTATATCTAGTAAAGTTAGTAGGACTATGCCAACTCTTTGTCCATTTAATTGTAATGAAATTTTAAATTCTCAAATATATGACTGCATAAAGCTGCCATTGCAAATCCACAATTGAATACCTACTCCTACCCTTCCACCTATCTGAAAGACAGATGACGTGTCGAAGGTGCCGCGCCGGCGTCTCCGCGTCAAATCGACGCCGGCGCAGTTTCTGGGTCGCTTCCTCGTCTCACTGACTCACGGGCTTTATTTACGGTTTCGAGATTTAGAGACCGATTGTGGCTATTAAACTCCTTTGTATCAGCCGAACTGAAAGATGATGCGATGGGATGGGATGAGGCGTTTACACGAGCGGGTGAATTTGAAACGATACGAACCCGTAGATATAGTGATACGTATCGTATCATGTATCGTTTGGAATAGTTGCAATAACATATACATAATTGGAAGCTCGCGTACAATTAGCAGAGTTGACTGGGACTTACTTCCACAAGTAGTGTTCGACGGGGTTGTTATTCCACTTAGTGATTCTGTAAGAAATCTGGGTGTCACAATGGACCGATGCCTTTCCTGGGGCCCACAGCTGGCGGCTACTAGCCGAAAGATGTTTGCTTCCGCTGGTTCATTGCGTAGGCTGCGCAATTTTCTACCGACTACCACTAAGATTGCACTAGCACAGTCTCTTTTACTCCCTATTCTCGACTATGCTGATACCTGCTATCTCGATCTTACAGAGGACCAGCTAAATAAGCTTGAGCGTCTCCAAAATTTCTGCATTAGGTTCATTTATGGCCTACGCAAATACGACCATGTATCCGAATATCGCGCTAAACTCAAGTGGCTTCCTATTCGTCATCGCCGGAATGCTCATATATTGTCCCTCCTCTACAGTATTCTATTCATTCCCTCTTCCCCGCGCTACCTTCAGGAACGTTTTGAGTTCCTCAACACTGCCAGCTCTAGTAGGCTCAGGTCATCAGAGAACTTATTATTAAAAACGCCTGTCCACAGCAGCAAGTTCTATGGTTGTTATTTTAGTGTTGAAGCCGTGCGGCTATGGAATAAGCTGCCTGTGGACATTAAGCGCACACCCTCACTAAATGCCTTCAAAAGTCGTGTTAGATTATTTTATCTCTCATTATAATTTTATTATTGTTAGTTGCTGCATCTTTATCCTTATATTATTATTGATAGTGTATGTAGGTATATATATTGTATTATTAGTATGTATGTTTATTATATTAAGTTTATATATTATGTTACTATGTATTTATGTTTGTAATTACCAACTTGTTTATTTATTTACTTAAAACCACCGTCCGATCTTCAAGTTACTCCTCTCCATGCATGGTTGTCTGGAAGAGATCGCTCTGAGCGATAAGACCGCCCATTGTGACACTAATTGTTAAATCTGTTTTGTTCTAGTTTTAAGTTACTTTGTACTGTGGTGTCTCAATAAAGAGTTATCTATCTATCTATCTATAATTATATACTGCTTCATCTACGAAACTATTAACAATAGCTTGTTAATCGTGCTAAATATTTATGCTAGACTAATATTAAATATTTAGGAATATCCACCAAAAAATTTAACACTCCGTAGTTTTTTTTGTTCATGTTTCTATGTAGATAGTAGATAGCTATCACCATTTACAGCTGTTTAGAGTTTAGAGCATCCCTGGTGGAAAACTCATTGTCTAAGGTAGACACTTTGCATTCCCTATAGCTGGTTCTGATCCGCAATTCTGACTAGATGCAGAAATGTATCACTTAAGTTCATAAAGCTTATTAAATTAATCAAAATTGTCATGGTAGTTTACTCCATAATTGATCACAGAAGCTTTGAAGATTGTAAAGGCATCATAACACTATTCTGCCATAATATTAATTACGGACCCGTTGCATTGTCTCCAATGAGGTAGTGACACAATAGGTAGCTAAATAATATCTTATTTACCATTCCTCCACATTCGCACATGTATGATGGTGATCCAATGTTTTCAAATTGTCAGCATCTAATGTGGCACCTCAGTAAAGTTAAACCTTGAAGCAGTAATACACATATTGTAAATGCACAATAAATAATAACCTATTGTATTTTTTGAGAAAATAAAAGCTAAATACCTGCCTACCCTGCTCTGCTCCTTTAACCTCAAAAAACAGCCTCTCACCACATTCTAGGACCTAAATACTAAAAATAAATCATCTGTTTTCAAACTGAAGAATCCACTTCTGTAAATATCTGTTTTTAAAATAAACCTCACCCACTGTGATTCATTTGCTTTTGCTATTTCAAGAGTTTGTTTTCGCTATTTCATTCACCTTAACATGGAATGTGCGCACACTGACCTAAATATTAATACTGCCAACTGATTTGCGAAATATTTTTACACTTGAATAAAATACTCAAAAGTTTTTTAAAAGACATAAATGTAACATTGAGTCCAATTATTACATCTGATATGAAAAACCGGTAATAAACAATGAAATAAACTGCGAGAAAAAATATATACCATTGTGCCATAATTATGTCACTAAATGAACTGATAAATGCCAAGGGCCCTAGAAGTAAGTCGCGGAATATTTATTGATTTCTCTTATTACGCTGCTCCCGTTTTAAATAATTGTATCCAATTTTGTATTTAATACACGTATTTAAGACGTTAATTTACGCCATCGTTAAAATTACCCACTTATATATTTAAAGTATAAGAAACACTAACCGTGACCGTGAACTATGTATAGGTACTCAACCGAGATGACGTGTATATTGCATAACGTTTATCCACTATCCAGCAACTTATAATAATTATGATAAAAAATAGGCTTCCTTTAAAGTACATTTTTCTCTACTACATTTTTCTCTTCGATTGAGATTTCCATCTCTTCCCTAAATATCATCTGAATTAAATTCCACATGAAGTAGTATCTACTAGTCAATCAAATTCACTGGTCACCTTTGCCCTATCTTTACCATATCCGATTTAAAGATCGAATACACTACTGGCCGCATACGCCGCTCGTTATTTCGAATTGGAGATCGCTGCTAGTTGTCCTGCCACATGCGCAGGAGTGCGTTGACACCGGCCCAGTGTTCCGTGTTATTGGTCCAAATCGATCTGTGGATATAGGTTCGTATCGGGTACACATCCGATTTTAACTGCCGGTTGAAATGGGCCCCATTTGGTATTCTGGTGGTGCTGTAATGATCCCTAATAGATCGAGATTAGATCGGTAGACACTGCGCTTCTAATCTGACTAGGCCGGCAGCGAAGTATTAAGTAAGTACACATCTCTTATATTATTCAAAATAACACTGAATTTGACAATTCTACAAAGTTTAATTCAGCCTAAGTCGATGCCTTTAAAACCATAGTAAATAAAAAAAATATTGGTAATACGAAATTGAGACTGACCGTCATTAGTGTCTGCAATACGATATTTTACAACATCAACAATTATATCTAAGCTAAACACTAAGGTGTAGAAATATGTATACTTAGACAAGACTCAATCATTAGACTTATTTATTCAAATTAACTTAAATTACGGATGTATTATTGCATACATAATTACAGTTCTAGTGCAGATAAGCGTAATAATCTTAATAATTATGTAACGGTGTCTTAAAAGCGAGATAAAGTTGATTTTCAAAACAAGTTTCAGTAATTCAAACAATATAATATTGGTCTAGTTCTAATTTAACGTAGTGTCAATGACAAAATTCAGAAACCGAAACATTGATTTAACCTGAAACTTTATACAATTAAAAACTGCGCAATTGGAGCCATGAGACATAACATAGACAAAGTTAAAGTGTTTAGGTATTTTCTCCTAGTTCTTGTTTCGAGGTTAAAAACTTGATATGGCAACTAGCGAGAGAAACGAGTGCATAAATTTTCTCTAATTTATTTACCACAATAAATTCCCTACGTTGTTCGGTTTTTAGACAGGAGCCCTTGGCCCTATAGAAGTTATTACCTGCTTCGCCGTATCTACTAAAAATACATTAGTTTCACGGAGAATAAACATACAAACTACTAACAACCAACCCATTTGTATTGACATCAACTGGAATACAAACTTAAGAAAATGAAGCTTATTTAAACTCGGTCGTCTTAATCTTGCGCAGGCGCATGCCCTGGCGATACCAGTTGTCAGTAGCTCTCGATCGATCGAAGCGGTCGCACGTATGTCCTCTGCTCGAATTTATTGATCGCTTGAATAGATCCTTTTTGTGATTTAGTGAGACTAGTTGTTTCAGTGATTTTGTCGATTCGGTGGATTGTATTTGTGCTCCAAAACTTCACCTCTAATCTTTGGTTTGTATATTTTGGACATCTTTTTCGAATTATTATCTAAGTAGCATTTAATTTCATGAAGATAAGAGTGATAGTGGTCTGGTTAACGCTTCTGGTGCTGAATTGAGGATTCATTCTTGAAACTCATTAACTGCTACTGATTCTATATTAAAATTGCTGCTTAAAATCACGTCGGTATCTGTGATATCATCCAAAACAAACAGTTTGAGTCATCAAGTCATGAATGAAGAGCAACTGTTAATTAAAATAACACTGGCAGTATCACACCTACTATGTAGGTATGTAACTATGTAGTGTGTACCTACTTACACTAATCATTGTCAACATTATTATCACATTCAACGTAATTAACAGCGCTCTATGTAAAGTGAAGTGAAATTAATCTACTAATACAAAGGTCACACGTTTGATTAATTTGAAAACAAGTCCTGTCTGCTTGCATCACCAAACGGTTGAATGGGCAATTCATTCGGATGATTTGAAATAATCCTATTCTACTAATGTAATAAAATATGAAAAATATTAATGTTTGTCTGCTACTCAATCACGATAAAATGGCTTTTTAACCGACTTCCAAAAAGGAGGAGTTTCTCAATTCGAAGGTATGTTTTTTGTTTATTAACTGTTTTTAGTGAAATTTTGTACAAAATAATGTAGACTACAACATTGTAACAAGTAGTAACGTAGCGTAACCAAGTAAAAATAAAGCTTATTATTGCACGAATATTTACTGAAATCCCTTGCCATCGCGAGTGAGAATTTCATATAACAGATAAGGAATAAGTAACCGTAAGTCTCCTTAATTATTTTATAGAGACTAGTTTGAGGACAACGATAAAATATCTAGTGTCATTTTATCATAGATAAAGGCAGGAGAAGAGTTGCAACACCATCAAAGAGAAGAGAACATTTCACGAGCCATTAATAATACATCTAAGCGTATAGTAATTCCTACGTGCAATAATTCACGTATTGCGAAAGCAAACTAAGAATATATCTGTACTTATTAAACCTCTACCAATAGACAAGGTTCCAAAAATACTGGCAGTATTGCTTCTAAAAATTTACAGATAACCAAACGCCATTAATTTATATTCATAACTACTTCGCATTTTACTATTAATCCGATATTAATTCACGGTGTGAGGAAAACTTACAATCAATAATGGAGATACTTACACGAAGTCCAAATGACTAAAGTTCATGCGTAATGACCTTACAAGAGATCTCAGAAGCGAATTAATATTCATACATTTCCAGCGCTATTACAGAACTGCAGAATACTCTGACGCTGTTTTGTTACATAATGTTTGTTTATAAACTTACACAAATAAGGCAAATGCAAGGTCAAATACTAGGTTTAATTGAAAAAAAAAAATGTAACCACAAAACAGAGTTTGAACCTGAAGCTATAAAACCCAAAAGGGGTAGAAAAGGAAAAACCTTTAACCCTTTGTATTCTGTTAGATCGCTGTATGGCACGAATAAGACAATGATGTGTAAGGGAAACAATATGGCGAGCACGAATGAATAACCTTATGAAAGTGGAAGAACAGATAGAAGTGTGTCAGGATCGTAGCGTGTGGAAACTGCCTACCAAACGATAAAAAATGCATGACTGTCTGTATGTATACTATCTATGTAATTCCAAGATATATTTATAATATATAATTATAATTATGTACCTACCTCAAAAATCCGTTCAACCGCTACGAATAATTGATGTCATCTAACTCACACTTTTTGCATAAAATATTAATAGCACAATTTATATATTGTCTACTATAACTTCTATGGTGGAGCAAAAACGGCTCCTACATTTCGAATAACTAATACAGGAAACCGAATTTGTTCTGCCCTAGAATCAAAGCTACCATTACATAAGGTTTATAAGTTTGGTTAGTTGATGAATCATTATTGATTTTGACTGTTTTGATAGGCACTCGGCGTGCGTTTTCTTTACAAACATTTGTTTAACCTGAGATAACCAAGCGAGCTCTAAGGTCACGATCGTGGACGTTCGTAATCTTATTTGTTTTGGAATAGAAATGTGAATGCCCTTTCTATTCAGCTGCTAGTGTGAACACATCGATATTTTGATGCTTAAAGGAGTCCTTGATATTGATTATGTCTTAAACATTGGCTGAACATGAATTCATTGGCTTTCTCTTGTTGTATTTATAATCTATCCCTAGTCTCGTGCGTCCTTAGATCGAGTTCTAAATTAATATCATCAAGTTAATATAACTAGGTGCCCTGATGAGATTACGAGTAGTAGCGATCATTTGCATGGTGGAATAATTATTGTAATATTCTTAGAATATGCAGATTAGTTGTATTTCATTGACTGTTCTCTAATTACTATAAATAATAAACTGACGATAGCAGCTATGAGTCAAATTGTAATAGCGTCATATTTCAGAGCAACGAACACAGGTCATACTCAAAGCGTGTTATTTAGTAAAAGTGGCAGCTTACGGCGGACCGTTCATTTAGCACCACATAAATAATGACTTTAAAATAAACCTACATCGTTAAATTAACTTTCTCAATGAAGGAAACAATGATTTAAAGCTAGTTAAAGTAAAAGTAAAGTTTTGGCCTGACCTATAACTATTACAGTAAGCGCAAGTAAAAGTAAAAGCTTTGTAGAATGCCATTATTCATAGCGAAGTCTAATTTATATCTGACAGAGCTAGCACGAATGATATAATTTACAAGCAACAAAATAAAAATCAAGATGCTTTGTGCAGAGAACTTGATCCGAGCAAAAACACGGCAGCAAAGTTCGAGTTTTTGCCAACATGACAAGCTGGGCTACTGTACCAACTTCCAATTCACGATTTATTTATAGGTCTCACTATGACTGGTTTTATGGCAGATCGGTGTTAATATAACATAATATCTGTTGCGATCACTTTCTATAATTATTATAATACTTCTAGAATTAATCAATGATTAAAAATTCGTTTTGTGGACATTGTGAAATGTTATGATAATTTCGAGCGTTTTCTTTAAATTTTCCGCGAACCTAACTTTATTTTTATCTCTAAGATTTAGGTAAGCTCTTATTTCATAGTAATTAGATTAGAAGTGACATACTTCTGAAGGAGTCACAATGTGAAAAACTATAATTATTATATGCCTAAAGTGAACAGGCAGATATACGAGTATTTAGACAAATCAACTCTCCCACGTTTACTTGTCATCTGTTCTCGATCCTCTGATGAATGAGCCCTTGAGAAAGATTTTTTTACCAAATCGTACCGGTTTCCGGTTCTGAAGTGCTACCGGATGTTAACGATTAATTATCGGAACAGACCCGTTAGGTTGCATATGGTGAGACGAAGTTTACTTGTATTATATCATTCGCCTGAGACTTATACCTACCTATTATGAGTACTATTATTGTAAAGAAAGCTATTGGTTCAAGTTCATTTGGGTATATAAAGTCCTCTTTAGTATAGAGTCTATTAACATCTTCAGAGAGACCGTCGAAGGTCTTGTTAGTTGGTTCTATTGATGGTATCTCGATGTCTGTATAGATCTTTATCATCATTGTTTTATCTTAACAATGAAAAAAACTCCCAGAACGTACGTATATTTTACAAACAGTTTTCACTTCGTTCACCGAGTCAACTGTAAACTCGGCAGTCTCATTTCCGCTATAGATTTGGTTTTACCGTTCAACGCATAGTTCTGAACGTCTCCCACCAATCTCACGTATACTCTCCACTTCCCTACATATTATGAGCTGTAATCGTTTTATTATAACTTGAATTACCACAACAAAAAACAAGTTTTCCAAAATCGGTTTTCGATCAACAGCAATCGTGAATTTTATGGTGACAGGCTGGAGAAATGCCCCGTGAATTGATTGAGCCGTTTTCTTTTTAATTGATATGGCAAGTGCTTTAAAGGTAGTGGGAGGTTGGATGACAAATTAGTTTTTAATGTTGCTACCCGGTTGGTTTTGGTAAAGGTAAATGCTGTAATACATATGTACGTGTATCATAGATTGATAGAGCATTACACAATGACAGTAAGACCATTACAGGGAAGTAGAGAGGATGCAATGACGCCATGGAAAGTTTGCTGAGATTAAGGTATCATACAATTGCAGAATTTTCTAAGACATCATTTGTATTTAGAATAACTTTAATTATAATATAATTATACCTAGGCAGCAACGTAGTACAATGCAAAGGCTATTATATAAGAAATATAAGTCGTCTCAGTAAAAGAAAGGCTAGAAAGAGATTAATTACAAAGATAACTTAGCAATGCAAGCTGCGATACTTAACGACCGGAGCATGTTTGGATCCGAGATAAGAGACGATAAATGACCACGTGCGTAAGTGGAGTAATGTGTAAGAAGGTAGACTATAACGTCTTATTTCATAAAAAATGCATTTTTATGATTATTATAAAAGTCATCATCATCATTATTGTGATTGATTGCTTATAGCATAATTAGTTGACATCGTTTAGTATTGGCTTCCATTTACTTTTGTTATTATTGGCAAACCAGCTCAACGGCATTTTTTCTATTTCTTGGTTTAATGTTTGTACAAGATTGAGACGTTAATAAATATACCTATGTACTTACTATTTTTATTAAGACCTAAGAAATGAAAAGAAGAAAAATACAATTTATTACCTACAAATAAAGCGTATCTTAGCACTACCCACTAATAAGTCCTAACTTCCAAATTCCTATCACATTATCATGATGTATGAGAATGCTTAGTCTTTCAGAAAAAAAAAGTAGGTAACATAAAGTTAAAGTAAAAGTGTTTACTTCCACGTTTGCTGTTAGATTAATCACTTCAGTTAAAGTTTCCTGTGGGCATCAAAGTATTGGCAACGCTTCTATCTTAGTAGCCCGAGGTAGTATGTACTTAAAACTTGCAACGGAACACTTGCATCTTTTGAGATGTTGTCATAAAGTTGTAAACAAAGAGAACCTTCTGTTGTTACGTCTACATGTTTTATCAAATTCTTAGCACACACATGCGTAGTTTCATGCAACACATTTCACAACGGACTTTCCACATTGCAGTACAATGCCACTGGTGAGGCAACGGTTATCAGTTTCATAATATAAAAATACAGTGTTGCTATTGCTACCATCGTATTTGATTGTTTCCTTTTCGCTGGTTTCGTAGCTACCTAAAGCTAAGGTATCTTAGCCTGGTCTCAGGTGATTATTAACTGTTTTAATCTACATGGTACCTTGTAAAGCTTTTTACTTATCACAAGCTGAAGAATTTCGATTATGATCATTTTTGTTTATTCTCTTACGAGATTATGATAATCAAGCATTATATCTTACGGAATAGTTGCACGTTACTTAGCTGGAGTCTTATCGCATGTTTCACACACCACAATATGCTTGATGTACACAATTTCAAACATAATTTCATCATAGACTTTCTATGCCTTATTGCTAAGTTTCTTGTGTGAGATGACACAACGGTTATCAGTTTCGCTAGCGGATGCAAGGCCAGGTAGAAATATGTTATTGGGGATTACTTAGTCAATGTTGATCTCGGAGAATATAACTGATTATGGAGTTTTTATAAGTTGCTCATTTTGTGGGTTAGATTTTCATCTTGAATTATTTCTATGAGCGAATGCGGCCATCATTGATAAAATATGTAAGCAGACATTTAATTTTCTTAAGTCGTTCTAATGTTTTTAACTATGATTATCATCGGTATATAACTATTTTATAACTATGATACATTTTTATCCTCCTGCATCATCAAAGTGGCAAATCTAGAGCCATTGTGTAAAACGGCAATTGTGAATCCATTGTTACCATAAACCATGGTGCAAGTCGAAAGCATGACGAACTGGGCCGTCGTCCTAATTACAACGCAATTCGTCACGTTCTGCTGCTCACAACAAACACAGTATTGTTCGTCTGTCCGTCAGAATCATGACATCCACATTTTATTGCTATGATGATTCAAGTTGCATCACCAGTTAGAATTGACCTGCATGGCATTCCCTACTTCTACAACGTCTGGTACTTCGTAAGGCTTTTCGATTACTTACCAGGGCTCTTTGAGATCTGGTCGTAGTTTAACCTCTAAATGAACTCCATTTATATCATCTATGCAGGTCGGGACCTTCGAATGTACTCCAGATAGTTGTGGGAATTTAATATCATGTTGACATGAAATTGAATTCTATAAGGCAATTAACTTTAGGTGGTAAGGTCAGTGATTTAGCAGTGACCGTGACTACGTGATATATTTTAATTAACTGACTTCGCCGTTTACTCTGTATTGGAACTAAATGGTTTCTGTATTCTAAAACTTCAGCTACTTCGAATTGTCTTTTCATTATTTCAACAGCGTTTGAAACTAGAAAGCCTTTACTTTTGTGCCACAAAGATTAATTGTCAAAGTTCTTCATTCACGACCAGTTTAGAGTCAGGCCGGTAGAGTAAAGACATTTTTCTCGTGACCCAAAGCGCTACCGGAACTAGATCTCAGATAACAAATAAAGCTTAACTAAGTATCTTTGTGCACTGTTTAAACCATTTTAAGCTGCTTAAAAAACTATTTAAGAACCATTAAACTTAAAATGGTCATTGTCTCCCTCCTTTTTAACTAGTTAAGTATTTACACCATTCTCTTAGACTCAGATGGATTAGTTGCTGTGCCATTATAAGCTTTATTCTTCGCTCTATAAGTTTTGTCTTTGATTGTCTTTGTGAAGTCTATTATCATTGTTAATTTCAGCGATGTAATCGTCCTGACAATTGCTTGATTACTGCAATTAATCGCAATTGAACGGAATTTGTACAGTTTCCTACTTGATGTTACGAAATTTATGATAGTTGACATGTCAATTAAATATTGAAGGAATATGTTGCGAAGTTACTTCATAATCTACCGTATTTTTTTGCAATTAGCAGACTCAACTCATTTATTATTCTTGTTTTTGTTAAACATTTGCGTTGTTCTTTGCCTTTCTCTTGCTTAAATTCTGTGTTGACTTACACTATTTATATCATGTTCATTTTAACTAATTGCCAGACAAACATATTTTTACGTCAACCCTTTCCAATTAAATCATCATCGTCATCACTACTCAAACTTAATCATTTTCAAACGTTATTTTCCTCCTTGCATGCAAACAAACTAATCTAAATTCACAGCCGAACTCCACTAGCGTTTGTTTCTCAGAATGAACAGGAAGCGTGCACTATATGAACAGTTTTGTACAGTTTCGTTCGTTCATTACAATCACGATTTCACTCTAAAAGTAGATCGGATTTTGATGCTCGCATAACGGATGTGTTAAGGTATTTAGGTTGGCGATGCATTATGATGACCCTATTGATTGTATTGTTTTTCTAATCGTGATAGCATTGCGTATTACCATTATTGCTACTGATGTCGAGCAAAGATAACTAATAAACTCACACGTTTGCTTTATCTGTTTCATGAATTCGTTTGTTCACCTTCGTCTTTGAGTCACATATAGTAAACGTTGATTTTGGATACTTTACTTCTTCTTTTTATTTACTTCTCATCATCGTCTTTACTATCTTTCTTTTGTTTTTGAAGATGGCTTCCGACGTACCCACTATTTAAATATAGGCAAGTACTTTAAAATTGCTGGCCATATAATTTTAATTAGTAAATTGCTACTTCGGAGCAATATTACTCACCGTGATTGCATAGACGACTTCCTGCGTTTAGAGTGGCTGTTTACGGTATACCTACTCCTAGAACATTTCACATAATAATATATTCAACTATAGTATTAAAATACTGTCTGTGAAAACTACAATCTTTTCTTCGCCTTCCTTTCTCAATAATTGACTAACGCGTGCATTGACTTCATTTAGGTGAGATTTTTCTTGAACAGCTATCTATACTAATATTATAAAGAGGAAAACTTTGTTTGTTTGGTTGTAATGAATAGGCTCCGAAACTACTGAACCGATGTGAAAAATTCGTTCACTGTTGGTAAGCTATGCTATCCCCGGGTGACATAGGCTACCTTTTATCCCGTTAAAATTAATGGTTCCCGCGGGATAGTAGTTAACGCGGGTGAAACCGCGAAGTGCTTCTAGTATTATCATAAAATTGTTTTCTTGTTTTTTTTTGTTGATTTAACTTGCTCTGAAATTGGCTTTCATTCATTTCACTTCACTGCAACGATGCAATCTAGCTGCTATAATAAAAATTATAATTCATTTCGATATTGGTCATCGCTCATCTCCAACTAGTAAAATTATCTCTTTGGGTATATTCAATGTCAGAAACATGTCAAGCGGTTAATATGCAAATAGATGTAGACGTACGAACGGACACACATGCATAATTATGTGCATACATAATGTGGTGTGACTGTGCTGGTCTTCTTCACCAGTGACGTGACAGCTACGTAACTCGTTGCTACGTCTTCAACTCATCACTCATTGGTCTGGAATGTGCCACAATTAGTTCTCACTACTGATAATAATTACAGATCAAAGCCATTGTAGAGAAGTGCGGGTACTTTATCGGTTTGCGTCACTTCTATACGGCACGTAGAGTGTGGCACGTGATTAGCCACCTGTTCGTTTAGTTTTTAAATGATGGTGTTGAGCTCATACACTTTTCTAATCCAAGATCACAAAAGTTGCATCCTTTTTTTAAATCAGAGAAAAGGTTTGTACATAGTTCAGACACAAATATACAATCTTAAAATAATCGTGATCATAAAATATGTCAAAGTTACTCGTATTATAGTAAACAAAACATGGGATGCGGGACATTAACCGGGTCAGAACTAATGGTTATTCTGCGGCGGGTCTGGGACATCAGCCGCGCAATGTGGGATACTTTAATGTCCACAAAAACTGTTACAAAAACCCAGCAGTTGTTTGTAGTAACATAACATAAATCAGAGATAACGTGAGAAAGGTCAGTTTTCGTATCGTTATGTTTGAAGCTATCAAAAATAAACGATTAGCGTTATCATAGGGGATGATAAAAATTGGTAAGCAGATAACCTTTGTAATTCGGCTTCAATATGTTTAGATATGTTCAATTACGCTTTTGGAGTTGAAAACAGACATAGTGCTGCAAATTTGTTAGCTGTCAATCGTCAAATTAACCGTTAAAAACAAGAATTCATGTCGAGAAACCGAATACAAAAGAGTTATCATAATAACTCCCAAGAATTTTTAGTAAAGCGTCCGCCTCTTCATTAGAATACTGCCTATCTGACTAACTGGATCCTGATATTTTGTGTAGTAAAAAAAAAATACATGATAATATAGGTACTTGACATTGGCTAAATGCACAAAAACGCGCAGAACCAAAACTAAACGAACACTTAGTTACTATTTGTCTTATTATAAGTGTCGTGAAAAATCCATTCTACGCAGACAAATACTACGTAACTAATGCCTCTTATATTCGTTCCATTATCTATTCTGGGGCATTGTCTGAAGATTCTTGACCTATCAAACAAAACCATATTTTCATACCGGTGGGCGCTTAAACACTCCAAGCTGACTAGACAACCGTCCATTAAACCTACACCTGTTCATATTTTGTATAAAAACATCTCGATGTCTATGCTCCGGTGGTCCCTCCCGTACTGCCTACGTGTTTCTCTGCCGATCAGTTATCTGTGAGCTTTGTAACTGACGACCGTCGGAACCACGGCTCTATATCAGCACGACGTCTGCATATGCAAAAAGTGTTCTAGACATTGCGTCTTCTGTGCTTTGCATTTTGTCGAAACGCCTTTTGTGCTAGTACAAAGCGGCTGTGCGCACTCTGCGCATGCCCCAAAAATCCGGTGACGCTGTCAAGGTCGGTAGACCAAAGGCTTAAAAAAAAATAAAGCAAAAAGTGCCTTTATCCTACCATCACTACTAATCATAAAACACTATTAAAACTGTCAGCTTCCAAGGAAGTATTTACCTCTTCACAGCCGCATCCAAAGTCCCAAAACAAGAATAAAGGAGGTGGTCGTGCGCGGGTCCGTTATCCTTTAATTGGGGGACCTCTAACGGGACCGGACCACGACTTGCCCTCGCGCATGCATTCGCCACGCTTGGATTTATGTTGTTTTGTGCAGGAAATTGTGTCCATGTGTGCAGTCAGCAAGATACGTTCACAGAACATTCACAAAAAAGTGCATTTCCTGTCATTTGATTCATATTTCTGCACTATGCCTACATTAGATGCAGTTAGACCATGTTGTTTGTTATTGTTTTTACAAGTAATATAATATTTGTTCGTTGTCGCCATCATCATCATCGTCGTCATCGATCTATTGTTTTCACAATAACGGACCTGACAAAGCTGCAAAAATGGACCGTATTTCCATTGATGGTTACAAGTTATACTTAGATTTTAATATTCCCCCAGACAACCATATGCCCCATTGGTAGGACGATGTCAAAGTCTATAAATTATTTGCAGATCTGCCAAAGAATTTAGATCATTAGAATATTATGAAGTCCGTCAGTCAGTTCGTAAGGAGCAAATAATAAGGTTAAAATTCCTTATTGTTGCTTTGCTTATGGTCATGGGATTCTTAATGATTCAATGTCCTAGTTTCTTCACCTTCCTCATGTTAAGCGATCAGCACCTTTTGACATCTTTCTAGGAAGTCCTGTCGAAGCGTTGCACTCTGTGTATGTACTCATATATCCATCTCGTATATCAACTCGTATTATGGTAACTCTAGACATTTGCTAGATCATCTTAAATTAATGGATTCCCAAAGTATTTCCAAAGGGACATTAACTTTGATACATTTCGTCTCTTAAAAACCTCATCAGCACAAGATATATTCAGAAGAAATATGGCTTTCGGAAGACATCCTCACTTCCAAATATAGCTGGAAACGACACCTTGACATCCTGACGATTGCACAAGCCGTGAGGAGCTTACTTCTTCACCAATATTAGACAAACATGGCCACCCAACTCAGACCCCCATATTCATTGCGGGGTTATGATCAGAAAGATCTCACTCGATGGCTTCAAGATAAAACCACCAATTTCAGAAGAGCTTTCCATAAATGTGATTTCGTTCAACATTTAGGTCTTCGTACGATGGTTCAAACGTAGAGGTAAGATTTAGAAAACCAATTTGTCTGTCTGTCAACAGGATAAGGGAAATTTAGTGCCCTTCGTGCTTCAACGCAGATTGGGAGTCATTCAGTTAGAGCTATATTTGGACCTAATTACTGTGAAAAATAAGCTTATTTTAAAGGAATAGCCCTCTGTCGACTTGAAAAATCATTTACCCTCCAACTAGACATGTATACGAATCCATCAAGCAAACGACCCACTAAAGTTCCAGTTATTCTCGGAACTATCTTAAAAGTTTTTCTTGTATTGTGACAAAAGATTGAATTCGACTTCGTAGATCGTTATTAGGAAATTAGATACCAGTATAAAATGATATTTTTGCTAATAGTATCCAAGAAATCTCTGGCACGTGGAAACTAACACGCAATAACAAACATCTACGCATTGTAAAGTAAATGAACACTCGTTCAATATGGATTCAATAAAAACACCCACGCCCCCATCAAAAGCAAGGCCAAGATGATTGTATTGTATTGAAGATTCCATAAGTACATTTAATTAAAAGCTGATTCTCCTCTGTTTACGTTTAGGTGCTGTCGATTTTATTATAACTTCAGTAGCCGAATTCAAACGACCCTTGCCAGATGTTACTCCTCCGTATTTTTTCTTTTTAAATTCATCCGCTAACGGAGGACTCATCCGACCTTGAACGTGACAAAACGTCAGGATCCGAAATTTAAAAATAATTCAAATTTAGAACGCGTGTTCCCGCGGCGCTTCTCAGCGGCCCGTTCAAATTTAGAACGTGTTCTATTCTGGAACACTGAACTCCCGGCCGATGGCTCCTTATTGTTTTTGCCGCCATTTGTGGGAGCACTAAAGAAGTTTTACTGGCTAGTGATTAGTTGTTTTTCGGTCAAAAACTCTGAGGCACCATTTTTGGTTGCATTTTATTCGAATACTTTGTGGTGTCGAGTGAATGAATCAACACGTGGTACATGTAACAAAGGAACGTTACTCCCGAAGAACGTTTACTGACTTTTTATTGACCATTGTCCTTGATTCTTTTGTTATCTGTTTTTAAACAATAGTCGAATCATAGGAGACTGTATTTTACATTACGTTGCCAGATTTAGTAAACAGAACCAGGAAATGTTTGTTTGTACTATATTACAAAGTACCTACATGATAGTTCCTGCAATAAGTAACCACAGCGCATTTAAAAAGCTTGGAGGGAACCCTGGCTAATAAGCGAGAGGGCTTGTAAGAGAGAGATGGTAGTCTAAATCAATGACTGTCTTTGAAAACTATCGTAGTAAATTATAGGTCTACTCTATGCTCTATGGTTTCTAAACAGCGCGTGAAAGTTAAACGTGTGTAAGTAGTAGTAGTAGTTTAAAGTAGACAAACACAACTACGCAGGAAATATTTAATTTCAAAGAGGACACGGGCGAGGTAATGTGAGCTAAAAGTCTCACGATGTACTAAGGGAAGCATAAAGAGCAGCAAATTACAGATTGAGAGAGGCGAGCGGTCATGAGGGCAATTACAATTAGTGACAAATGTAGGAAGTCGGTCTAGGGGACAGTGACACAATATGGCCAGGTTATAAGATCTAGAGAGTTCACAGGTTTAGTCTAAATAAACAAGTTCAGTGGACAACACAACAGGGGCACGGGATTCTTTTCTTTTTTTTCTCGAGTCGAACAATAACGCATTATAAAAGGTAAAGGTAAAATATCGCAACATTATTAATACTAGTTTATCAAACAACCTTGGTCATCAAAGTGCAAAGTCATCAAAGATATGAACCGAATTAGTACTTTGATTAAAAAAGGAGCTTCACTATAAGTCTGTTTCACTAGATAATAGAAAAAAAAAACAATTAATAATATTTGCCTAAAACAAAAGATAGCGCTGTATTCTTCACAAAATATGGGCTTGTACGTCAACTGAACCCACTCCAAACTGATCCCGCGGGATCAGTTGACCTATTCGTTAATTTTATTATATATATCTTTGGTAGGCTGTGCCCGCTCTTCAATTGAGTAAAATATCAGTTGTTTATTGTACAGCCGTGCACAAAACCTTCCGAGGTTTATTTCCAACGACTACCCCTGATTCTGCCCCCAGTGGCGGTCGTTGAAACTAATTATTCCCAACTAGCCACACTAAAACTACCACCACTGAGAGTTATGACCACAAGTTATTTTAATCAGTAGGTACTTACCTATAGTCACATAGAAAATGTTTGAGGTGTTAGATGCCCCCATCATATTGCATGACACAAACAAACATAAGTCAGTGTTTATGTAAGCGATACTTAGTAAAAACGCTATGACATCCTGATGGCTACCAAATGCGGGCTGACAGCGAGGGTATCCCGTGTCTTGTGTGTGCTTAAGTCTATGCGTGTTATAATAGCACCAATAATAAATGAAAATAATATCTCATCATGATCACGTAGGTAGGTATACTACACTTACCCCCAGTTTCTGAAACGTCGACCAACTTTGACTACAGATTAATTATAATTATTGCCATCCTTGTCATTTGTTTATTGTCAGATAGAGACAACGATAGTTTTAATCTACTGTCAAATCCAACAAACGTTCTAGAAACTGGGGGTTAGACGAATAAAAAACTTAAAAAGAAATTCTTTCGTTTTTACATAGACATCGACAATGTCGTCAGGTAAAACTAACCTTAGTAGGTAGGTACCTACCTTTGTAGATAATAAAAACAACCTTATTTTTTTCAACTGTAGTATCTATTTACTACGTAAATTAGTCTGGTAGTTAGACTCTTTTAGTGTCAATATATATGCCTAAAACGCCAATCACGGCGCAAATTGGCAATTAGTTCAATTACGGATGTACAATAATTGTACTTACATACCATCTTTAGCATGTCTTATAATACAGTGATGTTTCCTTGAAATACTGGAAAAACAACTGTTAAGCTAAAAAAAACAAATTATTAAGGTGATGTTAAGAAGATTCAAACAGTTGCAAAACAGGCTCTGATAAACTTGGAGGATTTTATAATTTGAAAAGCAATAAAAACGTTTAACCTGACCACTGATCAAAAGGTACCTAGATCCTTAGATACTTTTTTTTATGAAATCTTTTTATTTTTCTTTTAAAGGTACTTCACTAAAGTCATAAGGCAATGAGTTCAAGTGAAAAGTGATAGTGTCGACTGATAGTGCAGATAATGCCCGGAGATTTTATATAAGAGATCTGTGTTGCCAGCTTTAAAAATTCCGGACTACGCCCCTACTGAGGTGCACATGGGTATGTTTATATTTTTTTCATATAAGTATTAACTAGATGGGCATAAGGCCTCATTTATTGATAATAGCTTTTTTAATTATTATTGTGTAAAATTACAGAGAACCTATTTAAAACAATATTAAATTATATTTTCACTATGGCAATACTTAGTATAATTTTACGATGAATTTTCACATTATTTCGTTTTAAGTTACATATCACATTCAATTTCCTTGAAGATTGTCAGCCTCATTGTTAAAGATAACAAACCAGACCAGGTTTAAAAAATCTTACTCAATTAAATCCATACAAAATCGGATGCACCGTTTCCAAGACCCTTGGTCTGACGCGTAACTTTGTATGACCATTGTTATTCTCACAAAAAATATACAGCCGTAAAGAAACCTTGAGGCTTTACTTATAAGCTCGAAATTCACTTGCGCAGGAGTTTTCCTTGTTACAAAATTTATCTTATACAAAATTGAATGCTATTTTTAAGAAATTAAAGAGCCTTTTACGTCTGACATATAAAATACAGATTGTCATTTGTTTCTTGGGTTGACAAACTCTGCCTAACTAAGTTAAGCCTTAATTGTATGGGGAAAAGGTAGTGATTTAGTTTCTAGATGATTTGAAAAAGGTTTTGAAAAAAACGGGAGCATATTGTGTCTTCCAGATACAATACGTCTGCAGTATTTATTTACTTGCACAGATAACAAAACTGGAGGACTTTTGTATAAAGAACGATGAACACGTGTAGACTAGAATAGTTGTATAGAATTACGAGGAATTATTTGAAAGTCCTTATTGTCAGTTAAAAATATTAGCTCTATGTAAACTCTTGTGATTGAGAATTCATTAACTTTCTCAAATATACCTTTACGCACTTTTATGAGTGGTTACAAATAATCCTAAATTCATAACAATTACTGTATTTAAACCTTCATTTTATTCAGCAACAAAACCATATTCAAAAGTTTATCTTATAATATGCATCCGCTGCATACAGAACCCTACCGTGCATGGTCCAACACGCGCTTGACCACTTTTTTCTTATTATTTCGTTCATCGACGATGCTCGTCTCCCAAAAAGTCGCATTATTAAAAAAAGAAACATTCACTTGTCTATTGTCTCCGCGTTACAGTATCGTCGCACGTGAGTCGAATAATATATTACCAATTTCTTGAAGAAAAGTGTTTTTGAACGCGCACGGATGTCACTTATCGAACAAAACGATTACTGGCGGTCTTATGGCCGTTATGGCCTTTATGTGAGCTTTTATTTGGTTGTATATTACTGGTTATTGTTTAGGAGTCTGGAATTCTACTAATAAAAACATAATAAGTTTTAAAGCTTAGGTAGCGTTAGGTAGTGTTTGGACGTTTGGATGTTTGCTCCCTCTACGCCGCAAATGCTGATCAGTCAGTATGTACGAACCCCTAGTATGATTTTTTACTAGCTCGACATAGTACGCGTCAACTAGCGCTTTTGTATAAATATCCTGTATAATACAGCACCCCTACCGGCGCGTTTATGAAGAAAAACATTATGG
The DNA here is from genome assembly GCA_905147375.1 of Hylaea fasciaria. Taxonomy (NCBI): domain Eukaryota; kingdom Metazoa; phylum Arthropoda; class Insecta; order Lepidoptera; family Geometridae; genus Hylaea; species Hylaea fasciaria. Next base: position 5,462,629 of record LR990211.1, on the reverse strand, counting down.
TTATTTTTATTTTAATAATTCTGTGTCTGTGGAAGTAGATTGAGAATGAATGTATGGGATTAGAGTAGAGGGAACACTTTTCAGAACAAAAGAATGGAGTATTCTGGGAATAACCCGGACAATAGTACCATATTATTATAATATACCAAAAAAAGCTTCTGATAGAAAAATATACAAGAACTCTTCATATTTTTTTTATTGCATAAGCTGAAAATTGTACGTTTTTTATTGAGAAGCTTACAAGTTTTTAGTTAGTAAGGTTTAGTATTAGTTTTTGTGACTGCTTCGATGAAATCTTGCAAGTCAATTGAAAAAGTACCTATTACTTATCGAATACTCAACAGCCTATCGAAACTAATCGCTTTCAATAAAATATGTCGTTGTCGTAAACAGAGCGTATCTATCTATCAAGCTATAAATTTATCAAAATCAGTTCAGGGACTGGCAGACTTGCTGTTCTTATCGGTCATTGGCATGAACTATTCCCACTCTGTTACAAATCTTTATTTTTTGCTAAATAACAATAACACGAGCAGGTCATTTGCCTAATGGCGAGTCCCACGCCTAGGCAGTCGTGTGGGTGCCAGCCACGCCATACTATGCAGTGGGCACCTACCTTAAGTTGAATCGCTAGAATTAAGTCATTTCGTGCCGCGTCTTACATAGAACTGGTATATAATACGATGCCCGTAGTTCTCACGTTGATAATGCTACTACAGACGACCTCAAAAATAGATGAACATCTACATACTTTTACTACGAAAAAAAGGTTCGATCAGCTATGTCTAAAGTCGACTGTACCACGGGTATTCTTTGTTGCCCGTAGTATCTTAAGGTCGAGAGTTGAGCTGATTACACATATTTTGAACGCCACTTACGACACATCCGTATAACTTGGCAATGTGGAAAAAATATATGTTAATTTTGATCATATACTTTAATTTCTGACTGTTAGTGAAACACAATTAAAAGATATTTTCTCGATAGAAAAAAATTACAAAGTAACCTCTTGAAAAAAGTTTCTGTTATTAAAATCTCCCAAATTTATGGAAGAACATTAATGAAATCTATAGAATTTGAAACCATTAAAATTAGTTCTAATAGTACAATATTCTTTGGTAGTAAGAGCCGGTAGTTCAAGGTCGCGTAGCTGAAACTTTTATTACGCCGTTTCGCCGCTGTTTCTTCGTGCGCTGCAGTCGGATAGTGAAATGTCAGTAGCTGCCCTCTTCGTCTTAAGTACTACTTATAAATTCGATACTTTACAAAGAGTATATTGTTTGTTGGTGGCGTTTTATGTTAAATTCAGTAGAAGAATAAATTGAGATCGCGGCTTTATAACATCCTTTCATCCATATCATAAATAATCATAATAATATAACACACACCGGTCTTCTATTACTCAAACCACGGTTGACGCAGGCAATGTGAGTTATCAATCGTTCGAAGAATAGGTCATTAGAAAGCGCAGACAAACCGTCAGACAGACTGTCGACAAATGAAGTGGAAGTATTGTCTGCAGGGCTGAAAACCGGAAGGGCTACCGGTGTACTTCCGGCCGGAATCGCCCTTCCGGCCTATTGAGCCCTTTATGGCCTTTCAAACTTGAATCAATAGGTTTCTATTGCTGGATTCTACTATTGCATTGGACGGTATCTTTTGGTAGCGGATCCGATTGTCGCAGGAAACATTTTGAATTCTTCTTCTAGGGGAAGAGAGTTCTGAGTCATAAGTTGGACGTAAGCCTTGTGCCATCCAGAACTTCCAATTGCAAAACGTTGCGCGTAATGACACTGCACTATACTCTCCACTGAACACAGTAATGTTTGCGCACTACATATTAACTGCTAGTACCTACGAGTGAGTACAATGAAGAACTACAGCTTAATATTACTATGGTGCAGACGAGTCAGAGTGAAAGGCGTAAACACGACAAAATTCGTTGTCAGTAAACTATTACAGTTGTCTATTTTTAGCTTCGCTGTAGGTAGTCTAGATTATGAATAGAAGGCGGTGGATTGCTGTCAATATATATTTTGCAGGCAAGTAAGCCTACAGAGAGTTGGTTATGGTGCGATGATGTAAAAAGCTGTTCCTATTTCAATGTGAATGCAGTAAAAAAGCGCCTACTGTATCGATATCTAGACTTAATAGCTTATACAATAAGCCAACGGATCTTAGACCGATGTTTTTAACCTGAGACTTGAAGACTATTTCAATTATAGATTCCTGTGATGAAATGAATAATTTGCGTAGGGAATAATCATGAATTGTGATAACTATAACAGATCAAATAGCTTGTAGTAGGTATGTTGTGGAATTATTTTTAGTTCCTGATTCCATAGAAGCAGAAAGAAGGATTATTTCGGGGTCTGTAGTCGTTGTGTTAGCCGTCTCAAAAAGGGTCAGTGGGGATTCGACTGTTTTCCATATTTTATGTTACGACTTCAGGGTTTCACTGCGCCGCTTTGAACGATTATTTTTTATATTAGAAAGGTAAACCTTCACAGTGGTCCTATGTTTTCATGTATTTTAGTAAATCTACCTGAAGACAGCTTTTTGGTTTACAGAACAACTTTAATAATCAAATCATCATTCATTTTTAAGGTCTTGAATTAACAGCTGGACCTGCTATAGGTACGTACATCAATCAATACATAACTCTCTATTTGCGCAATTATGTCAAGTTGCAGCCAATTTGAAGCCTGAAATATGGGTTGTGACCTTTTACGGTATATGTTTACGTTCCGTATGTTGGTTTGGAAAGTGTTTAGCGGCGCACGCGCCGGTTGTACTTGAGCCTGTGGTGAGGCCCTTCGGTTTAGTTGTTAGCACCTTCCAAGTGGGTCGCACAGGCTATACGACAAGGTTGCATCGGCCTTAAATCAATATGTGCATAGTTGCTTATGAAATTACATATACATAAATATGTCGTGAATCTTCTATTGGGAATTTCTAGCAGCAGTCTTTGAGAGCTAGGATAATTTAGGTAGGATAAATTAGGAACATTCTAGGATAATGTTCTTATATATAAAAAAGTAAATTACGTTTTGAGTAATAAGTATAGGGTTAGCAGTTGCAACCGGTAAATGAAACAAATGTGAGATACCAACATCACTGGCTGCATTTTGGAAAATAAATTATATTATTTATTTGGTACATACCTACTTAATTTAACTTTCAGAACTCACAAAAGTATTACAAAACAAACACAATGAACCCTTCTAAGCCCTTTTCTGACAAAGGCCTACTTAACAAACTTGTACAACAAAAGGTGCTATTTCAAAAGATCAGATAAGCGAACCTTCTTATTAATTTTAAGTTAACTATTTAAAAATTCTTTGAGAAATAACGGCTAAAGCGTAACATTTTGTTTACGAAATTGTTGCGGCCCTTTTCATCTTTCATCTTTAGAATCAGATAAGATCTTTATAAAGTTTGTAAATTAGTCTAATAAAATTAAAATTTCTGGAATCTTCACATTCATTTATCACATCTATTGTTAAAATTAAAAAAAAAAAACATGCTCTCAAAGTGTATTGTCAATGTAAAATTCCCAGTTAGATGTATAATGTTGGAATATGACACACATTTTTATCCGACGATTCAATGCTATCAACAGGAAACACTAGCTAAATCCGTTCAGTTAAAAACAATGTGACTCACTAACTAGGAAAGCACATTGATCCAAATTTAGTTAGCCTCCGCTAAGAGGCAAAAACCTGAAACAGGCACTACTAAAAAAACGAGAAGCCGAGACTAACTGTTGGACGTATATTGTTCAAAATTCATAGTATTCAAGTATCCAGTGTCTTGAGAAATTGAAGATTTAATATTATTAAGACGTTTAACCATGACAAGTTATGGTAGCGCTAAACTACTTAGCACATACTTTGTATAAGGAACGTAAACACTGCAAAGAAGCAATTCTTGCAAGATTTTGACAGTTCCGATCCTTTGCTACTGATAACCTTCGACCTACAGATCGTTGACCATAAGTTGTCTCCATAAGTTGTCTTAGGAATTGGCATTGCCTACGGTATACGGCCAAGCGAGAACTTATGGTGAACGATATATATTTTACGCTGCTAGTGCTTATGGCTTTTTTCAGAAAAAGTGCGCTTAATTATAAAAAATGGTTAGAATTTGAAAATTTGTGTTTCTTAGTAAAGGAAGATCGTATTAATATAGAGAAATCTAATAAATGAGGCGAATGGACTGGGCGCAAGGTCAGCAGGTGCCAGTAGGGTCAGTGCATCGACTCGATTGTGCGACTCCATTGTCTGACAGCATACGACACGGTAGACTATTATAGGAGGAGGTACTATTATAGTAAGAAGATAAACGAGCTAGGTAACGCAGCTATGAAACTTCAGTATTTTACGTTATCAGTACCCCCCTAGTGTGAGTTTTTACGAGCTCGACATAGTACGCGTCAACTAGCGCTTTGTATGAAGATTTTTAATTCACAAACGCGCTGGTAGGCATACAAAGCGCCAGTTGACGCGTACTATGTCGAGCTCGTAAAAACTCACGCTAAGGGTACAGTTCTGTCTTGTTGACATGAGTATTATTAAAGAATTGCTTACAAGTTTAATATGACTTTATTTACAGAACAATAAACTAGTTAATTATATATAAATCACTTACTACTAAGTAGTAGTGAGAGTAAAACTATCATGACGTCTAAAATGACGTTTGTTCTTCGACAGTGGAGCCGCGCCTAACTAAAGTCATCGAACTGGCTTTGTCCACCCTTTATGGTGGTAATATTTTTATTGCAAGGGTAACCTTATTACTAGTTATTCTATCGCAAAATGGAACTAACGATATAACGTCAACAGCCAAATTATTATAAAATTATAATATATTGAGTTCATGAAATTCATATCCGTATTATTTTACTTTAAAAGCTCATAATACAACATAAATTTATGGATAATAATTATACTTAGTAATAAATTCAAAATATCATAAGTTAGTTAAATTCTGCGACAATCTAGTTAGGTAAGTTTGTTTTTTTTATTACGCAAAGATAATATTTAATGCAAATCAAGCCATTGTAAAAAGAAGCTGTAGGTAATATTATCTTGAGTTCTAAGAAAATAATTTCGTTATTTTATGCTAGGTCTGGCAATAAAGTTTACTTTGCATATTGTAACTCTGAAAGGCAACCAGTGTTACTATTTTATTACAAAGTAAATAAAAGCTGATATTGTTGAGAAACTTCTTAAATACATATTGGAATAGGTACCTAGGTACTTTTGTACTGCTGTCGCGTCTTCATATCCATCGTCGAACCGTGAGTTTATAATATGGTTTATTATGTAAAAATACCATAGATAAAAGAACATGGATCTTACCATAAAAAAAATAAGCAGGAGTTGAACAGATGTGTCTTAATATTTTCTCCACAAATCGACGTCTAACCCTCGCTATTTCTATCTCAATAACAAATTCACAAGTAAAATAATTAGGAATGCCAGGATTGAGTAAGACAACGGGAGTCGTAGATGTCGATTTTGTAGAATGAATTTTTTGAAACACCTGTTTAAATCTGGTTTAAATTTTGGTGGTAAGACGGTCAGTGTTTTCTGATTTTGCCAATTTTCGGACAACTCGAATTTAGTTCCATCCATAAACAAACGATGCGCTTCCCAACATATTTATTATCATATTTATTATTATCTATGAAATTGTCATTAAACACTATTGCTATCTCAATTAATTACATAAATAACTCATAAAATATTATCACTTTTACGCGCAGTATCAAGCAAGGTTAAATTCCATACAATGCTGAGAGCGGTTATCAAATATTTAACTTTTTTACCGTGTATGAGTAATGCGTGAGTCATCTTAGTTGTGTGTGTTTATGAGTCAAGGGAAGTTCTATGCAGCGGTTTTCTTGGTATAGGTAATTTCATGGTAGACAGCGTAGCACATGGTAGCTAGAGTGGGTTAGTTTAATTTGGTCACACGCAAAAACCAGTGTAAATCGGTCACATCTGTCTTTTGTTTTCTATTTAGATGGATAATGAGTGCAATTTGGTCACGTCAATTTATTTTCAACTTTTCAGTGCATTTTGGTCACGCATGTAAATTTTTCGTGGATAATGGTACAGTCAGCGTCCATAAATATCCACGGATATGTATTACTATAGCTTCCATGTCGGTTGTTATTACTGTTGTGCATCTGTTAAATATGTTCATTCTCAGAATTCTTCATCTATTATTATCTTGAAACAGTGTTCACGTAATTTTGACCGAAATTCGAAGGCTTATTTATAAACGCCATCAGCCGCTTACAGCGTCGTCACGCCGTACCTAGGCCGCGTCACGACTGCTCTTCTTATTTCACAAATAGGTATATATCTGTAAAAGCATAGCGTAAAAGATTATTTTGTACTGCAATAATGACATAATAAAATAACATCAATGTACGTGCACTTATCACCTATTATAATAATGTATTTGCAAACAGCAGCAAGCTAGTAATAATGGAATGATTTATCACAGTCACTTTATCAAATCGATGTCATGTCTAACAAAATTATTTATATGTATAATAATATAAAAAATGGGTAGGTACCTACCTACTGCGTCATATTGCATTACAACTAAAATTGAATGCATCACCGTTATATTTCCAGAATAATTTTTGCGTCAAATTGTGTACCTATTTATGATTTCATTCGTATGTCTAAGTGAGTAGTGTATGTTTTTGTATTCATGAGGACAATTTTTACTTACTATAGTATGAGTATAAAGAATCTTCTTGGGAGTTATGAAGGAAATGGTTCGGAAATATACGGCAATGGATCTACATATAAAATATAATTGTAATTGTTATTGGTGGTAAAATATTCAGTTACTAAGTATCTATATATTTTATTAATAAAAACTAAAACGTTACTTATTATTATTAAATACCTTACGCACTATTTATACTTTTTCATTTATAATTATTTACAAGTTAGTAATGATAATAATAGATTGACGTAAATATTTACATAGTGTTTATTTCCTCTATGATATTATTAAGTATTATTATGTGAGTGTGTGACAAACCAAATAAAATATGAAGTATAAGATACCTACCAACTATAAGATAATTTAGAACTATCTGATAATTCATACCGTACTTCCTATTTAAATACGATTTAATTAATTAAATAAAATATAATCATATCCAAATGATTTTAAAATAGAGCAGTCATGATTGCATTCCCCTTAGCTTTTTACTAAAAAAAAACGTTAACCTCACAGGAACTATCAGGTTTCTTGGTTTCAACCTGATAGCTTAATTTCTTCTTCATGCTTTCATTCCATTATGATCTTAATCGTAAGAAGTTTAAAGTTTAAAATGGTGAACAACTTGAAGATGCATTTGTTTGGTGGCTTCGTAACAATTTTTGACGTTTCGTGAGATATTCCCTGTATTGAGTTACTGTGGGTGGAAGCGTTTTTATGCAAGCTATCTTTAGAACTGTTTTTAGTTAAAAAATGTACCTAAATAAGGTTTCTTTGACTTGGGAAAATATGGTTGCGTCACTTTTGTGGTAGTAGGTACGCGTATATTCTAGAAACTTTGAGACTAACTTGGATTTGTTTTTACGTCCTTGATTTTTTTTTCTATTATGGTAGGATCTGTTTTATTTTATTAAACTTTCAAGATGTTTCCATATTAGAATGATATTGTAAAGTCTGATTATATTTGTAAAGTATTTCACATACTTATCTGCTTAATAATTTAGTTGCTCTATATTTTATAACATTCACCGTACAAACTGTCGTATCATCTAATTTAATCAAAGAAAAAATACTTGTTATGTTGATTACAATAATTACAGCTGCTATAAAAGTGATTAGTTAATCCAAAGACATTAAACTCCTATTCGTTAAGATTCTTGTCGTGAAACTGAATGAATATGTCCTTGGTTAACCTTAACAGCGCACATGTTATTTATTTAACGGTAACCAGTTTACTGATAACACGTGTCGCATTACGTTATGGGCAAGGAGTAAGTATAGTACATTTTAGATTATTCATAAAACTTTAATCTTAACTATTTATAAATATCACCAGAGGCGACAAATTATATTGATAATAAAATAAATTAGTATTATCAATAATATGTATGATAAATCGAATGGGGTTTTGAAACACACGAAACAAATTTGAGAGATCACCGATTTTTTTTATCAGCAATAGTTAAAAAGTAATCTAAGAATATAAAGATGACCATCAAGGCGATATAAAATTAAAAAGAACGCATTAACAAGTCGTATTATTCAGACTCCGTCGTTGATTAATGATAATCATGACTATCTCCCTATTTCATATGTAAATTTCAAAACCAGTTACGCAACTGAACGACTCTTTGATATCTTTAATGCCGGCATAAAATACAATGTTGTCGTGCTTTAAACAGATGCAGACCTAACAGATGAGGTAAAGTAACGCGACGATGAGGAAATAACGTAACAAGTGATGTAGAAATCAAAATTATCAATTGAATCGGAACATGACGCTCCCTCACGATAATGCATTCGCAGAATCATCGAAGCCATTTTTGTCCAGAAATTTTGTTTCCTTATCTGAAGCACTTTGACTGGTTTGGGCTTTATCAACGAAACCTCTGTGGAGATACGATAATGCATTCCTTTCATTCAGAACACGAGCATCGTATGTAAACCTCGGTAGTACTTTATGTCGCCTGTGTGTTGTGGCCCCCTTTTGATTATAGGTATGTTCAATGCCCCGTCTCCAAACTTAGCCTCGGTGACAGATTCCACCAATTGTCCTCATGAATAAATTGATGCAGATTAATAAAGTGGCCGATAAGTGACGTCGGCTCGCACGGTCTTATCAATAACGTTTCACTTGCAACAAGCTTCGGCAGTTCCTTCGCGACCGTCTCTTCGCGCGACCGCATTCTATCGGGCATCGATATTTTATTATATACCGCAACAAGTTACGTTAAAACATATCCCACGCGACCAATCCGACGTCATCCATCAACGGATAGAAGTGACACTTCGGAATTTAGTAACTTATTTGGCTTAAACGCGATGTGAATTACGGAAAAACCGTGTGACGGAATTTGTGAATAGAAAAATTCGGTGTTTCTTTATATAAATCTGACTAATGCCGAGATGACGGTGTACGAGTCTTATGGAGTATTTAATGTTCATCACACTGATGGGAAACTGTAAGTAGAGGCGGTTATTTTATATTAATAAGTACACTTGTTCAAACAAGTACAACTGTGTATTTTAGTCATTCGCGTATCAGTAGCAAAGACTGTGTTAACTAGATGTACAGATATTACGTAGGTATTGCACTTCCTTGTCGGACGCAACGATGAGACCATTACAATGTCCAAATAATTTGTCGCGATTATTTATTACAAAATAAAAAAGGACGCTTTATTTTTACAACCGGAAAGCTGTAAAGCGCATCAATCTTGTGTAAACAACTTTAATTATGGCAACAAGTATGATACATTTATTCTCTTTTATTTATCTTGCGGGCCCTTGTAGACATTTACATGTAACGGTAAAGACGTCATAAAATGCATCTAAGCAAATCACACTGTATGTTCAATAATTGTGTTCATTCAAAATTCAGTAAGTTGTAGCTACACCGGAACGCGTAAAGAAAACATTGTACCTACTGAGACACTACTCGAAGCTTATTTAACTTATATTATGGTTGTATATTATAAACCTTACTTGCTGCTTATCATAATAGTAATTTCATTTTTTTTGTCGGATTGGTACGCATATAATAACATAATCTTTTTTTTTTCAAGTTAATTGAAAGGTTCAAGTTTGCCGTTAAATAGTAAATTTATTGCCTCAGTTTTTGTAAGTATCTGAAGTTGATGTACCTATAGATTTGTTATGTTTTTATGGTAGTGATTTGCTTGTGGATATTAGATATCACTTCAAGGTTAGGTTCAAGGCTATCTAATCCACTTTGAATAAAATTATTATGCACAGTGTGAAGGATGGCTGTATGATTATCACCTTACAGTAGGCATAGTATACAAATTCCAACGCTTGTTGATATCATTAAAGCTTACAATCGCATCATAAGTTACAGTATTATCATGTGTATCATCGGGTCCACAAGGACCACAATGGACCATTGTTTTACTCTTGTTTATGGTGCTACCGGTCCTACTGTCACTTTCGTATTATCAACATAGGATAGTTTACTGCCAGTGGCAAGACATTATCTTTATTTGTAGAGATTTAAAACTACTGGGATATGGTACATATTATACTTATATGTGAATGGTATCGTATTGGTTGGTTATTTTGGAAACAGGATAATTTAAAATCAGAGAGATTTAGAATATTATTTAGTTTTTAGTTTATATATAGGTATTTTATAGTTTTGAAGAATATCTAAGTATATTATGTTGTAGCTATATTATTATGTTTAAACAAATTTCCGTTTAGCAATGGCAATAATTGGCAATGATTATAAAGTGTTGACTCCACGTGGCCGCGCCAATTGGACTGAATTATATGGTATGCGCATGCGACGGAAGCATGCAAATATTGTGTCTGGACTAGTAGGTACCTAATTATAATTTCAATTTAGTTTTTATTTGAATCACGCGAACGTTCAAAATTGATGAGACATCTACGTAAGCTTCAATCTTATGTACCATCAGTTGATTATTGTACATACATAATTCAATCATGCTCATATTCGCTCTTGAATACCTACCTAGTGGAAACAGCCTTTTATGAAATGAGTTTACGGCGTCGTGTCATCGATTCCTAAGCTTGCTCTGAGCTATAGGTAATATTTTACCTTCTGCAGAGTTTGAACAGTAGCATATTTAGTGAAACAAATTCTTTGATACAATTTTAGATATTTGCTATCCCTTGTTTATCTTGTTCTGATAGTGGTAATGATTGCAACTGATTAGATAATAATTTGTTTCCTGTTTAAGGTAATCGATGATCAATTTCAATATCATTGCTGTACAACTTTTATTGTAACTGTCTTCTAATATAGATATGATTTTATTATTACATCACCAACGAAGTCGCCCGTAACAGATATGAAAATTGTTGACTTGTTTGCATTTATATGAAGTAGAGTAAGGTTTTACTCGTTATCTCTATCTCTACCTAGACCTAGCTTCATCGACTCTACCCACTCAAGTCTAGCGCTTTGTCCATGATCCAAATGTAGAGTATCTGTTGGCATTGTAGAGTATGTATTGGCATTTCATTTTAGACCTGCTTGTTATGATAACTCTATCTCACGAGCCTTGGCACGGTTTAGTCTTTACACTTTTCTTTTTTTATCCGTTTTGTTGAGGTTATCGATTAGTTGCGTTCATTCATTTTATGGTTGGATTGTTTGTTCATTTGTCACGGTTGGGGGTGTAGACCATGTATTCGGGTTTATGGCATTAATAGGTATTTTATTTGGAGTTCCGGTGGCCAGTCATTAATTTTTATTTATTTCATGTAAAAATGATATAGTGCGTAATCTACATCTCTATGATAAAATTACACCAAATCCTAATTATGTCGACGACACATAGTGTGATCATCGTCGTATTAAATTATAGCTCTATGTTCAAGGATATGCTGTATTTAAATCGAATACATAGCAAAAACTAAAAACTCGACGTACAATATAAAAAAAAATCTGCTTACAACAAAATCTTTTTTTTAATTTTCGAATATTGATTTGTTAGATTGCATTATATTATTCACATACACACATACATACAGGTGAAGGTAACCATTAAAACATAATTATAAAGGCTTATAATTATATTGTTAAAACCAATAATGATAATAGCGTAGTGGCGGTCAATTAGTATGTCTCGCTTAGTTTATGGCACCAATGACATAATAATAAATGTCTATCTTAATTAAAGTTTACTGATACCGGCCCTTTGTCGACGGCGAAGTGGGTCGTGCGTGAGCATTGTAATTCCTAGTTGACGGTTCCCGATAAGTACTAGAACGCAACTTTGTATTAGTAACAGTCGCATTAGGGGTCCGTCCGCCTCCATGCGCAGAGGCTCAGACGCCACTACCCGGGCCTACAGCTGGGGTAGATAGGGAAAGCTAGCGTGCCCCTATCTTGCCATATTTCGGAAGAGGAGCGCTCACGGAACGGCCCTGCCGCGACCCCGTTCCGTCGCCCGCGGGGCAGAGGGAACAGAGCGACAGTATTAACCCCTAAAACACAAATGTAACGCAGTGAAAAACTGTCCCACAGCCTAGATAAGGATTGGTATGAATTGTCTTTTACTTTGTCCACAGGCCTGTTCAAAGGCTCCACGACCACGCTAGACGGCATCGGACTGCGGCCGATGCCAGCCGAACGTCCCAAGACGCTGCGCAAGCTCAAGTCCGTCTACGACTCGTCCCCCACTGAGCCCCCGCACAACGTCTCCAATGGGGTCGAGAGGAACGTCAACGGGGTGGAAGAGGAAGTCCGGAGAAGGAGCAATACGACCAGCTCGAACCACAGCGGGGACAAGTCCCTGTCGATACTCAGCCCGTTTGATGAGCAGGTAAGGTTTCAGCTGAAGTTCCTCATCACGTTTCATTGGGGTTGCAAAAGTAAACGGGGAGAAACAGGAAGTCTAGGACTGTAACTGGATTTCCCATTCGACCTCGTTCACTTTTATCTGTAGCTGACATCACTTCTACCTTTTACAGTAGCAAGGGTTTACAGACAGTAAGGGTCGGGGAAAGAAATTGATCAGGGTTGATCCAATATATAAACTATCTCTCTTACTCAGCTGCTGTTAATTAATATAACATGGTTGCCTAGAAGGTTGAAAATGATCTCGGAGGTAAAGAGGTAAAGAGTCGCCGAGTGACAAGTGGCAAATAGGGAGTAGTAGCGGGCCGTTGGCCGAAACTACTAACCCTCAATAAATCAACAGATTAGCATTCCAGTAACGTTGTAGCCCTAGGTTACCTCCTAAAGATACAGTTATGGATCATGGCAACACGCCTGCTGACGCACGCAACTCAGTCATCAAAGGGATTGACAAGGAAGTTCGAAGAAAAAATAATAAGTGTTCATTAGAAAATTTCGCATTTGTAATATTGGTGGGAAGGGAGATTGCATTGCAAATGAGCTGTCGCAAGCTAAACGTCCGCACATGACACATCCATGCTTCTAACAACCAGCGAAGTGCAGCCCAAGTTATTATTAGGTGCATAATGACAAAGGCAGGAAACGAAATTATCTGTTCTGTGTTGCACACCTGTGGGTTGTAGTGTTTGTGTATATCTGCAATGTTTTTTTACTATTTCCATATCTACTTCTGAAATACTGTCATTATGTTAATCTAGTATAGGTAAGTACAAACGGTTAACTTGAAATATTGCTGTAATCATTATCATTTGTCTTGTGCCGCCATAAGTTTACGCAACATCTTCGTTTTCTTGTCCCTTCCTTTTAACTTTCTTCATCATACCATCATCAAACATACATCATCACACTGCCGAGCATGTGGGTCCCCCCATTTTCGTGAGGAAGATTAGACTTAACTTTATTATAACTCTACTTTGGACTTTTTTCTTTACTTGCAAATAGAGCTCAACGTCTCACTACTGAACCAGATAGTGCTCATTTTTTTATATCCATTTTTCTCGCTGTAATATCAAGGACATTATTTACAGCGCGAGTGATAAAAAGATAAAAAAAACGTCACGGTACGGTTGATTTGCTCACCGATAAAAAAGAGTTCAAGATGAAATAGAACTGAAAACTGGAATAAGCTGGTTTGTAATGTTTCTCAAGTGAAATCTTTACAAGCTGATAATTATTGTGGTAAATGATAAACGAACATCGACTCTTTGACTATCGTGCATCTTGCAGCTACTACAACGATCTGAGTAGAAAAAAATGTCACATCAACATTATCAAAAATACGGGTCGAGCCGAACCCTCATAATTTTTTCCAATTTTTTTGTTCTCATTTATGTTATGTAATATGCGATAAAGTCCAATGTCGCCATGCAGGTAGGCAGGTGTTTGATGGCAGATGTATTTAATGTTAAACAACCCACGCTGTAACGCAAGTACGAAAGCTAACGGAAGCGATAAGTCCTGAGGCGATGGTATTTTGCCTTATTTTACTCGAGATAAAAAAGTTGATAAAAGCGTAATAATGCAATCCAAACGCGTCGTAACTATAATGAAAATGGTTTTGAAAATAATAAGCGTTGAATTAATAATGTTAATATTATACTGTTAAGTACCTATTAGATTAAAAGCACAAAATATTGAATACATTCTAGATACTTGTCAATTTGGTCCAGGAAGTTTCGGAAATGTATATTACAAAATAACAAATTAACAGAAACGTCACATAGACTACGAACTAAAAACAAATTTAATACTACAATATTTTATTCACATCATTAATTCTATTATTCAATAGCAAAGCGTGAGGTGTTCGCGTTACACATGCGTTTTTTTCTGAATAGCTACTTTTAAACTTACAATTCTAATATATAGATGATACAGTTTTCTTTTACTTGTTCAACAGGAGGAATGGGCTAAGATCTCCGAGATAATGGCTTCTTTCGGAAGCAAGCTGGTCCGCGAGTCTGTCTTCGTTTCCGAGCTGGAGCAAGAGTTCACCTCCAGGCTTGGCCTGAGCTGTTCCGAGTCCAGCCTCAGCCCTTCCGTGGCTTCCAATTTGGGCCTTTGGCTCTCTGGGATGGGGCTTCATGACTACGAAAGTTTGTTCCTGGAAAGTGGCTATGATGATATTGATTTTATTGTAAGTATTTTTTTATATGATATTCTTTGTAGTTTGGATTTACGTGTGCCTTGATTTAGGAATTTAACTCTACTATAAAATCTTGAATTTTGACAGACTTGACAACGGATGGCTTCATAATTCTCATTTTAACTAAGAATTTTTGTTTCAGAACGGCATCTTAGATGAGAATGACTTACGTGAAATGGGAATAGAAGAAAATGATAGACACAAAATTATAGAGTCATCGAAACAATTACCTCTTAAAATAACGGAAATAAGCAATAACCACAACAATAATAATATAAGTAACAAAAACCAAAACGAATCTGTGGACGAATGGTTAAGGCATATAAACTTAGAACAATATAGTGATACGTTTAGGAAACATTTGTATGTTGATATGGATAGAGTTAAAAGAATTTGGGAAGTGGAACTGACCGCTGTGCTAGAAATTCAGAAAGCTGGACATAGGAAAAGGATACTGGCATCTGTTTCTGGAGAGCATAATGGACCCGTCAACCATATGGAGGATATGAACACTGATCTCAATACCCTGGTAAGTTACTTTTCTTATAATTGTAATCAGATTTCTAACAAAGAGCTTCTATTACACTACCATATTATATCGTTACAGTAGAAACAAGGAAACGAGATAGGGAAAATTTTAAAAGTTCTATGGTAGTTTTAGTACCATGAGTAGACTATTTAGTAATTGTTGTATTTAGTTCATCCAGCGTCTAACAGAAGGCTAACGCAAGTATCCATACAATAAAAAATATTCTGATTCTAAAGTTAATTATTGATTTACCATTTACCTTAAATGCTAAACACTCTTTTTCATTATCTTCATAGGTTGAATATTTTTAAGACTATACACATGTTTTCCATACATAAACTCCTATTTATTTGAACGTTTATTAACCGAATTGCCAACTGAACTATGCTTTATTGTATTCGCTACTGCTATAATCAAATATATGCCTACAGAATTTAAATAAGCGTTCAATAGAGTCACACTTTGTATTCTATAAGCTCTTGTTTGCTAAAGATTTCAAATCACGCATATTAAACCATACGTTCCCATTGAGAACGTCTTTGGGCTTATCAAATGAAGTAAAAAGCATTTGAATCGGTTTTAGTGTTGGATTTCCGCAAGGTTCAGTTTGGAGACGTTACTTTTAGAAAACTAAACTTTGATCATATTGAATCTCTTCAAAAAGTTGCCTTAGAAAATAACACGTACCTATCAGATTGTAAAGTATTGCTGAATTATTATTCATAACAAGAAAGCACGTTGAACGCTGCAAATCAACGAGATTATTATCAACGCAATAAACTGAGCAATCTCAATCAAAACGCTTGTAAAAAGGATATCCTGCGATGCTTGTGAGCAAGCAATTACCGTGATATAGGGAGTTGCTATGACAGCCACGAGATTTAAACTCAATGAATGCAATTTTATTATGGAGGGGTGGTGATGTGTGTTCACGCCTTGCCAGATTGCGCGTTACCTCCATGAAATTGTAGGTGTTGTGTTTTACCAAAATGGTAGGTAATCAGTCAAAGCACACTCACTCAATAAAATATATCAAAGGAATGAATGAAAGAAATTAATAAAAAGATGAAGAAAATAAATAAAACTACACGACATAACATGTGAATATATACGTAATACTA
This sequence comes from Hylaea fasciaria, assembly GCA_905147375.1. Lineage (NCBI taxonomy): Eukaryota > Metazoa > Arthropoda > Insecta > Lepidoptera > Geometridae > Hylaea > Hylaea fasciaria. The sequence goes on along the minus strand of LR990211.1, from coordinate 5,446,172 downwards.
AATTCAACCAACGGTAAACGTTAAAAAATGGTACCTATCAAATTCTTATATGATATTCACAAACAATAAATTGCATTCTTAAATCAGCCGATGACATTATCAAAACTTTATTATCACCCTCACTTATTAACATTTATATCAAGAAAAAGATATTTAAATATTCATGATCAATATAAAATATATATTGCATATCCAGGTGTTCACTTATTCTACATTATACGCATCTGCACGGCATTGAAAACGGTTTAAGAATGATGTCTTCCCATATTAGTATACAAGTCGATAATATAATATTGCGGATTAACTTTATTACCATTTTACAGCATATTATACCGCTTTTATAGTCTGCAAATATTTGAATTTAATACAGTAACTTTCTTGGATTAACGATGAGATTTGTACTACATTATGTTACCGTCTCGCATTTGTAAAGATCTTGAATTATTTGTAGTATTTGCAAAGTCTGGACATTTTATGACAGCTTAAAATGCGGTAGTTTGTAATAAATAGGTAGTCGAATCGTGGATATAATATAGTTTCAAAATTAACAATATATTACAACAGTCTTGAATTATAATCTGCGTGAAATTCAATAACATTTATTATAAAAATAATTTCTAGTATTACCTCATAAATCCACAAGTCTCGTTATTGGTTCTAAAATGTTACCAAAATGTCCACACTTAAAACTATAATAACCTGAGAGCCTTTGGTTACATTTTAAAGGTCTCAAACGCTCTGTTGTCAAAGTAGACTGTAGACAAAGGAACTATTCGAATAACTCTTAATACCTTAAAAAAGGACTTACCTTTCTTAACTTTCATATTCCCATAGAAAATACTTCCACATCCACCACAATTCAGCAAAATCTTTAAATAACCACTTCATATCCAATTATCACCAAACTTCCACCTCACCATATTTACCGATATCACCTGCCATCATGCCGGGGCGTTGCCTGGAAACCCACCCATCGCACGTGCGTGATGGTAATTACCACTAGATGAGCAATTTGCCAAAGATTAGCCATTTTAATCTCGTCACAGATTTTAGGGTGATGTCGCGACATGCAATTTTGTACAGGTGGTTGGTAAGTTAATAAAATTAAAAGTAGTTAATATTTTATAATTAAATAGAACATGCCGATGGGTTTAACCACAATCTCTAAAGTTACCCATTTATCTATTTATATCCTGAGAAAAATATATAACATACAAAAAATACCCTAGATACAACACGAAAATTCATCAACACCGGAAATTGGTGATATACCTACGTTACCTTCTGCATGGTTACATATATACCACTGAAACTCGGCTGTAAGCACCGCATTCATCCAGTTGCAGCCATTTTTTTTTAATTTCACACGTCGCCAACCTTGTATAGGTAATTAGAGCTCAATTCGACGTCTATTCACATCGTACGTACGAGTGAGGCACTCTGCGGTTCTGAAATGTGGCTACCTAATGGCGAATGCTCTTACTATGGATTTTGTTGTACGATGTAAAAAAAGCTTTAAAAAGATTCGAAAAAGAAAATGGAATCGGTAGTTAGGGAAAAATGAAACGAATTCAGAGAATGAATCGAAATGATTTAGCGTAAGGTGTATATTGACTCGGTTCGAAGGACCACATCGCTGTCGATGGTAAACAATGAGGTAATAAGCCTAGAGTGGCTTGTTTCCATAGTTAGTACGCACCTTTTCTTCATTTAAGTAATTATAAAATCCCACTGCTACATAAGCTTAAGCTTTGTCTTATCGTTCTTTAACATTGAGAAGCAGGAAAATGGAAATCACGTAGTCACCGTCTTCGAAAACCGATGGTTACAGTTCAACTAAAATCTTGTACCCGCTGGCGCCCGCCATATCTCCCCCACCATTCAAACGCATTCTGCCATGACATCATTCCATTCACTAACCCCTGAATACATCTCTCATCTCTCTATTCTATTTTTTATCAACATGAAATGACACTCGTCAAATTAGATGGTTCACACTGACTATTTTCCCTTTTGTAAAGTTAGTGCTCTAATTAAAATTTTCCGCTCCCCTGTCCTTGGGTTTATTTTTGCATTGGATCATTACTTTTGTTTCCCACCTGTGAGGTGTGAATCAGTATTCGAGAGGCTTTTTTTCCTCTCCGTTTTCATTGTTAGCTTTGTTTGTAACCCCTTTTCTGATTTAATTAGTCCTTTTTTGTATTCAGTTGTTTTATTCATTTGTGTTTGGTATTGCGTAGTGTTGCTCAGTTTGAATGGTACTTGCTAGTTTTTAAATTAATATTCAAAAACAGTTTATATTTTGTAGTCTTGATGTATGTGTTAATAGTCTTGAAGAAGGTATTGTGGTATTGAGTCTTGAATTTAATCGAGACGAATTTAACAAGCCATTATAATATAACATACTGCGTTAAAATTTTCTTAAAAACTAACAATGTTGGTTACATGATCATACAACGTTGGTGGAAATATGAATAGATTTTCTTGTTTGTCCATTTAGAAAAGTAACATACAGCAGCTAAAAGAAGAAATCAAAGAAAAGCTTCCACCGTCAGAAAATCTGAAACCCGTTCCGCCTCCCGTGGTTCCTACGCTGATGCCCCCTGGTGGGGAAACCTTGAAGCGCAGCAAGAAGAACCGGCCTGCTCCTCAGCCGCCTAGACCTTCAGATCTGGAGATCAGAGCTCCGTCAGAACTGCTGGTGGGCGTACCAGGCGCGCTGAAGACGCAGTGGAAGCATCAGCCGTTCGTGCTGGTTACCGGTGCTGTGACGTATGTAGCTAATGTAAGTTCTTTTGGATGTTATATTGTGTAGTGCCTGATAAGGATTCTGTTGCTGTATGTCACAATCTTAATATTTCTTGACTTTGATGTTAAGAATTTTATAATATAGGTCTGTCTTTATTTTATTGCACCAAATATTTTTCCTGTACTTACTGTTTTGTGCATCAAACAAATTTTGAAATAGCAAGTTGTGATTCTCATAACATAAAAAAATGTAAACTTGGGTACCTACCTATCAAACGTGAATTTTATAGTTTTCCGCAACCATTATTCATCTGAAACACAATTAACACGTATTTTTTTGTTGTATACCAGTATTTAGGATCAACAGTAGTCAAAGAACTTCGAGGGACGGAATCCACAAAGAAATCTATACAGAAGCTGAAGAAAACCACCAAAGAACCGCGGGACTCCCCCGACATCATCTTATCCATCAGCTACAGGGGTGTCAAGTTCCTCAACACTATTACTAGGGTGAGTTTTATTATTACCTTTTAGACATATTATTGAAAAGTCATAATATGTAGGTACGGAGTTCTATGCCATAGTGACCTTGGACTTTTGTCGTTTAGATCGTGAGAGGAAATGGTTTTTAAGATTCCAAGCTTTTTTGCTACTAATCTCTTCAGTCCCTTTCTTCAATTAAATTAATATCGGGACCATAATTTTTTTGAAAAAAAATTATACCGACTACAAAACCAAACACCACCGAAAGGCTAAAACAACTACTAAATTGAAATTAAAGTAATTATATAGGTAATCATGATTTTGCGTAACCCACTGATCAATAATTTAGAGTCATTCTATGAGATCACATGGGAAGTATACCATTTCAAACAAAAAATAATCATAGAAATCGGTTCACCCAGTCGAAAGTTTGAGGTAAACTTATTAAAAAAAACAGTCGAATTGAGAGCCTCCTCCTTTTTATGAAGTTGGTTAATAGAACAATACGATTTATTCACATTTCATATCGGCGAATGAACGATCAGTTTAGTGAGGGTGGACTATAATGACACATTTGAATAAAGAATGAAGTAATATTATCAATATCACACGACAGGCAGAAATAATTAAGTCTTGCCTTATTGGTGTTGCTCTAGAATCTAGAAAGTTGTCTATTTCTAAAAGTATACTTGTAACCTATCAAGATATTGTGTCGTATCAATATTTTAATTTATCAGTGAAAACCCCTTATCAATTACAATTATAATAACATGTTTAAATATTATATATCAAAATCGCAAACTGTTTCGTATCCGTTCGTGTCGTAAGTTTATAATGAAGGTCATTTTAATACGCTACCTCTACATAAGAGACGTCACTCTTTGAAGATCAACCAAGTGTGCGAAGACCTAACATCCTTGGATCAAAGACAAAGGACTTCACTAAACAAACCCCCGACTTTTCCCGCCTGATTTTTAATTACGGATCATCGTTCACTCTTGATCGGACGAGTGACCAATCTTGCCTTTGTGTTTCTTACAAAAAAGGATTGTTTTTATTCTCCCCTTTTTGTAAATTTATTTTTTGTTAACCTTTCACGGTTAGTTAGGTGGGATAATTAGTCTTTTGGTTGTTTGATATTAAAAATGTTGTTTTGTTATTTAAGAAAATGGCCTTTTGTTTAGAACAATAATTGATTTTGTTCCGATCGAAAGAAAAAAAGAATGCTGGATAATTTACCAGCGAATAAAAATATTCGTTTATTATCATTTCACGGTTCCATGTTCTAAGGAACAAGGTTCATTTTCAGACAGAATTCGGAGTATGAATAATAATTATTAGAAATGTTACGATTACTTCACTTAAATCAGAAAGTAATGCCGACTAATCGTTATATAGAATTAAACGTAATGTTTGTTTGTCTATGTGGCTGACACGTTCAAGCAACCGCGTGTTTTGTAATCCGATGACTAGTAGAAAATATTAACACAGATATTATAGTAACCAATAAAAGCTACTATTATCATGAGTGTAATGTCTTTGTGAAAATGTATAGGTACCTAAATCGCAGCTGCAGTGCATTTTATGGGCAAACATTTGACCAGGATATTATCACCTGGTGTTACTATTAAGTGGCATGCATATTATGGCTTTTTTATAACTCAAATATTTTTATTAGGAGCTGGTGTGCGAGCACGAGATCCGGAACATCCACTGTGCTTGTCAAGACGCGGATGACCTCACACACTTCGCGTACATCACAAAAGATCACGCCACAAGGAGTCACTACTGTCATGTCTTCCGAGTCGCTACCATGGTGAGTTGTCTTTGTCGATTTTATTTTTATGGTATATTAAAGATGTTTTCATTTGAGTTTTACTCAGGGCGCATCTGGGTACTGTCTCTTTTTAGGTTCAATTTCAATCAAGTCATTACGAGCCCATTGATAATGATAACTGACTCTCAGTTTATGCTGTCTTCTCTATTTTTAGTTTGACTATAAGTTTGTAGGTAGGTACGTTATTTTTGGAATATTTTAACCATATTTTCTATTCTAATTATTACAGGACCAAGCGACCGAGGTCATCCTAACGCTGGGCGAGGCATTTGAAGTTGCTTACCAAATGGCGCTGCGAGAACAATCTAATAGAGCCCGAGTCACGCAATCCTTGGCCAAAACCCCAACTCATGACCCCATGACCACTAGCAATAAGGAAAAGCCTAACGTAAACCACGGGAGATCACATTCCATAACCGAGATCAAGCTCAATGGGCATCAACTGAAGATAGCTCCGCTGCCTGCTTCTCTTTCGAATGAAGATTTTCAAGCAGTAGCGAGAAATTCTGATGGATCCAGAAGCCCCAGGACCCCACTCCTGAAAGCTCCTATAGCATCAACTGAGGAACTGTAAAGGTAATGTTCACTAGATAAACGAAACTTGTCGTACGATTTATGATATCATCGAGGTGAAAAGATAATAAATGCCGTGTAATGTTTCAAAATTATGACGAAATTTAAAAATAAAGGTTATGAAAAATGTGTTTTAAGTCAAAGTTTAATAGCAAAGACAAAGTAACAGGCCTATGGAGCCCCGAGTCTTCCTACAAGAAGCGATACTTCCATTCACGGATTTGTGTGAACCCTTATATTAGGTCAAAGTTGGTAAAGTTTTGATGTTTTTCTCGAATCTTTTAAATCGAATGGCGATATTTAATCTGTATCGAAATGTAGTTCTGAGTGTTAGTGTTACGCCGTTTTATAAGGCCAGGTAACCACATTTCTGGCCTACTATCATAAGCTGTGTTATTGATATTATTGATATTGACTATTATTATAAAGATTTTGACACTGCTTTTCGAAACCATAAACCTTATTTATATGAAAGTATGATAGATAAATGTTTTACTATTCAATAGTAAAATTTTAGGGGCTGTTATATTTATAGTAAGTTTTAAATGATTGTATATTTTTGTTTCCTTTTAGTGTTTATATGTGAATTGTTACTTTACCCTTTTATAACCATGAAATCGAAAATCAATAACTGAAGATACATTTTGTACCTACTGATTTTAATTATCTGGTGGCTGTAGGCCCGTTTTTACATACCTTATATATCCAAATTGAAGAGTAAATAGAAAAAATACAGTCTATTATATTGTGGCGTTTTATCTATGTACTCGTAAAACTCAAGTAAATATACACTACAATAATTATTCTATAATATTATGTGCAGCTAAAATAATGATCCAAATAAATTCATCAACATACAAATAATATGCAACTATTAAAAACATATTGCTTCAAAATGTATTAGAATAATATTGATAATTAGCTATGCTTTCTATTATTTTCACGTTTAAACATCACAATTTTGATGTTTGGATAGGCCTAAAATAATAATAATATGATAATCTCGATATTAGATATTAGGTGATTACAATAAAATGCGTTACCAGTTTTTCGGTGTCGTGTGTGAAAATTGTATTGTAAATAGTAATTGTTCAATGAAGTACATAGGCGGTTATAATTATGGATCGTTTAAACAAATATCTTATGATTATACTTACAAAGCAAATGCATCTTTAACGTATAGTACATAAAACATATCAAACAATGTTAAAACAAAAATATGTTATTGGCTAAGCTAACCACTTCTCGATTTGTTCAACCATAATATTTGTGAGAACAGAGGTCTTGGTTAATTGATCGTTGAAAATAGGAAGGTAATTTTAAAAATTATATGCGTGCTTCCGATGTTAATTTTGCATTAGTACCTATATTATTGGAAACACTAATTTTGTCTTAGACAAGAACAATTTTTGAAAATATTTTGGTGTTTTCTTCAATTATGGCAACTGTTTGCTCAAGCCAGTGGCGTTTTACTGTTTATCAAAATTATAGTTCATTATTATTGTGTACTACTATGTCATTTCTTATTGTAATCGGCCTTATGTTTTCATGTGCAACATTTTTGAAGTCTGATTTAAGTAATTGAGATTTCTTATGTAATCCTTGTGATATAATTTGAAAAGTAAAAGTATTCAAATCATTTTAGTTTTTTTTTTCTTTTATCATGTTAGTTGTCCTTATTGCTTGTGCTTATATATTTTACTTATAAATTTTCTGTAAGCTATAAGTATTTCTCAGCTTTTTATATCAAATGTTACTGTTATAACGAATTAGGAATAAAAAATATATAAATATTAATGTTAATTATATCAATAAAAATGTTTGTCCTTAGAAGTGAAATAAAATATGAATAAATTACAGTTATAAATGGATTGTGCCAAAATGCAATAATACAGGAAATAGGCGCCAATACTCAAACCCCAAATGATACATTTGATATTGCTCACTAAACACCAAACTTAGTTGTTTTTATACAATTAGATGAAGATTTATTAGGCGTCCATTTTGTATGTAGAATACAATTTAGCGTTTTCGGAGTTAGGACTGTCATTTTGCTCAGTAACTTAGAACTACATTAAATAAAAACATATTCATCCAAATCGGAAAATCCGGCAACAAGGGGGAACGAACACTATAGGGACGCATAAAATTAAATCTACTTTTTATGAATTTGGTTAATTTCTATATTTCAGACGTAAATATAATTATCTGATATTCAGATGTAATTATCTGATAGGGGAAAGTCTTTACAAGGGCACAAACATATTAAAATATATGCTAGTTATTTCGCAATAAGCAAAGATGATATTATTGTCATTTAATAAAAGATAGCTAGCTATGGGGCGTTTTGCGCCACGGGTCGAATCGACTCACATCTTTACATTTCGTTTAGAGTCAAACGTTTCCGAATTGCTTAATTAAAATAACTATTTCAAAATAACGGTACTTGAAAAAGGTAATCACTGAATGTATACCAAAGATATTACATATTATTAATAAAATATTATAAACAATATTAGCTGTATTAGTTAGATAATATTTATATACCTACGGCAAAATGATACTGGTTGCTTCAGAAAGTATTGCTAAAGCCAGAGTTAGAATGATTTAGAATCTTATAGGAATACTGGTATTACTCGCTTGTTCTGGTATTTTCTAGATACTCTAATAAAAAGATCATCAGATACAATAAGTGATAGGTAGTATTATGATGGAGAAGTTATGATGTATTTTGGTATTTTTTAATAATTTCTGAAGCTGGCGGTTAGTAGATAAAATGATAAGAGCATTTCTATATAGCTATATTAATTATTATATTAGAAAGTAAATGAATTTAATGATAAATCACTGCCGAGAAACGAAATGTTTTATAAAGTATACTTTTATATGTTTTTATATATTTTTACTTGTTTCAATCTTAAACACTACTTTTGAGTTGTATTATGCTAAAAATTACTGTTAATTTCAACCACGTATAGATCTTCTATGCTTTAATAAATCTTATCTACATATTATTATAATTAATATAAATAAAAAATATTCTGCTTTCTATGGGATCCTATTTCTAGTTCACGGTTCTGCTATTATATGATATATAATATATATTATATAATAAATCTGATTAGACGGACACCCCCTGTTTCATAATCAATAATTAATACTTCTATAGTACTCCTTAGCTCCTTACACACTATATTTGATAGTCGCAATAACAGAATCCTTAGCCACAGCAACGCTTAGCTGTGTTTCTGCGCTGGTAAATCATAAATAATAAATAATATTGTCCATTCATAAATTTCATATTCAAACGGAAACGTAAAAACTTACCTATCTAAGTATATGTTCCCCTTTTATAATCAATATATAGCAGAATCACACTATAATTATATTACTATATTTACATAATTATGAGTAGAAAAAGTATCGGTTGTACAGCTACCTATCTTTTATTTACATGTACCTAATATAAAATGACCTATTATATTATTAATATTGTAGCTGAGAATATTCATATAATTATTGATTGTAAATAGCTATCCATAATTATATTAAATTCAGATTTCAATAAACAGTGACATAATATTTATTGCCGTCTTATTTATTTATCAAAAGTGCTTGTTTTTATGCTTATATGATATGGCACAGCCTTGCTCCTCCTTTCCTTTCCTTTGTTTACCTTTTGTAGGTTTCAACTAAATCTACGAATCAAAATATACCTATATGTACCTGAATATACATAATATAAAGCAATATAATCAATCTTAAAGCTGAAAAATGAAGGGCTGACTTTCAAACCTTTCGACTACACAAGATTTGACGATAACATCGGACAGTTTTGGATAAAGTATACCTACCTACAGCAACATTATAGTTATTAAGTTAAGAGTTAAGATAAAGATACTAGTCTAACATACAAGTTAAAAGACAAATATCATTATGATCGTCGCAGGATAGTACCTACCTACTGAAATTAAACAGCCTGACAAAAAAGATATAGCAATAAATATTATCATCTGCTGAGTTAATTTGCAGTGTTTACAAGTAGATAAGTAATTATTTTTAAGAATGGGAGGAAAGACAACCATAATATAAGGATGCCCAATAGCCGAATATCCACCTACGCCTTGTTTTCCGATGCTGAGAAGGAGATTGAACAATTAGGTAAGTGGTCCAGATCCATCGCACTCTTTCCGAAATAACTATGCTGTTGGTATAGGTATAGAATACTGCCAATGCCTGATCACAGAACTCTGCGACATAGTTCAGATCTTTAGGTAAGCAAGTAGGCAGTAAGTACAGTACTGCAGAAGGTAAGCCTTCATTATGTCTTATCTTAAAGCCAGATTAGTTAAAACCATCCGGGTGATGGGTTAGGTTGATCCCTGGCCCGTAGGTACCAGTTGGTGGCAGCAATAATCAACCAATTACCATAACTCATTCGCAAGCTACGAACAAAATCCAATAATAAATTCCTCCGAACATTAGGCGCCATAAAAAAGGCGTCTAATTACGTAAGGACCATTAGCTTGGCCGAAAAAAGGCTAAATTTTAAGCGTCATTTATTAATCTCGGTTCCGCACGCTAGATTAGTCGTGAAGGATGGATCGACGCTGATCCGGGTTGCGAGGATACTTTAGATTCGAGATAAATAGAGTTAGGTTTAGTGATTAGCTTGCGAGAACCTGCCGTAGGTTTGATAATAAGTAGCGGCGATTAGGCGGAGTTATGCTCTTATCCGCTTTGGGGGGTCTCTTTGCGCATGGTAACACTGCTAGTGAGGTTGTGGACTCAATACCTGCATAGGACATTTTTTGTGAATCTCAGGTAGGTATTTTCGATTCTAAGTTTTAGTGGGGGCTTGGTCTAGTTTCTTAAATACATGGGTTAATGAAAAAGTTGATGTAATTAATAAGTATTATGAATTCCATTTCAAAACGAAATGAAAGACGAACACCATACGAATTATTAAAAAGAAACCATAATTAACTGTTCATTGTATTGAATAAAATAACCACAATGAATGGTTTCGATTCCACCCGCAACCGCATTGAAGTGTAAACATGCAATTACACTCGTATTCCTTTCCACAATCCGAATTACGTTCGAGAGGGGCAAATAACAATATAATCGCCACTTGTGACAAGTGCACATTATTGAACAAATGTTATAATTTTGGCCACATGTTAATTTTCATTTAGGGGACAAGGTGTGTGATCGAACTATCCGGACCGGGCCACAGTGGTGGACCTATCCTCCTCGCAAAAATAGACGGGTTTAAAAAAAAACAAAATTACCTTTTTAAAAGGTGCAGTCATAAAGGCTATATTGGCATTAGCATAATAACTGTAATGCGCAATAAGAATTCCAATTCGAACTTTACGTAGCTAGATAGAAAGGTGTCGATATCGGCCGTTGGATATCTTCGCCAATCTAATGTAACCTCATAACATGAGAGCAGCTGTGCAATTACGTTGCACCGAGCGACGCGAGCCAGAACCGATGATGAGAAATTTGCCGCTTTGCCTCGCGGAAATATTACGATACTTCGGCCCGAGCGGTTATTGGAAATTAGGGATCTGGATTTTCTAGATTAGATGACGGGGACGGGATAAGTAGTAACAGCGATCAGAGTGTGGTTAGACGGTGCACGATAGATGAAATGCAGTTGCTTTTTAACTAAATATTAGGGTTTTCTGTGCTAAAGATTTCACGAATGTCACATGGCTGGTTAGTTGGTATTTTAGGCCTCCTGATTGCCAATTTTATTTAGCAAACGCAAAGAAACGGGAAAATTATGAAAATGTATTCAAATAAATATCACGGCGGCATTCTGACTTGTTTGTTAACTTTGATACCTAACATTTTTGTGTTATTTGTTAGCACTATAGATAAAGACATTTCTGTTGTTAAAATAATAATTTGTTGCAGTTCCAAGTTGCAACTTAATTTGTTTGATGTGGGAAACGACTTGTGTTCAGAGTCCTTAAACTTTCTAGAACAGAAAACATATATTAACTAGCTAAAAACGGGTCTAATTCGCGCACAAACGAATATAGAAATTATAATAATTTTGACTTGTACCTCGACGTTTCGGCCGAGCTACATCGACCGTGGTCACGAGAAGACGTGGTCATTGTATTCAGCCCTGTCTCTATATAACAAGTACCTTTTCTTTTTACTCAACTAAGTACCATAAGTACCTACCACATACCATAATACTTTCATAAAAACCCATCATCAAGATTCAGGTAGAAAATCGTGACACCCAAGTACGTTCACGGGAACGTGTGTTAATTTCGCACGCGCGCTCGACTCCTGTAATTAGCACGCAATTACGCCACTACGGTGTGTATGACGGGGTGTTCTTATAAGTTGACAAGTCATGCTTTTGCAATAAAAAAATATATTTTTAAATAACTTAAATTTAACATGTCATTGTACACCTTAAACCTAAATTAACCAAAGTTGGTGTGAATGAGGTACTACCTATCTGCATGGCAAGTCGAATATCAGGCATAGAAGGACATAAGCCAAACATCTAATTTGGAATTTTCTAACATCCGGATCCAAGGATATCAAAGACAAATAAAGTGCAAAAGTACCTACTCCATTAAAAAATATAGGTTCAAACATTGTTCTGATCAGAGTTACTCCCTTAAACAATGTAACGGAAACGGCTACCAAACTACCAAATTATTGTACTGCCAGTTTCTTACAATATCTCAAAAACCTTAAAAACATTTAAAATATTCCTAACCACGCTATATTAATGAAAACCCAATTAGCTTTAGTAAAAAATCATAATAAAATCCGAACTGACGAGCACCCTACATCATAACGACACGTATTGGGGTCGTATTAACGTAATTAAGTTTATTGCGACACCGCGTGGGTGGGGGTGGGGAGGGGTGGGGAGAGGGCTCTTTGACTTTACATCTTGAAAATTATATTACCCACTTAGGGTTTGATATAAATTATATTAAAGCGATTGCGGTCCGCTTTACGTGTGTGTGTTGTAATTTTATTGTAATATTACATTCAGTGAATGTCGTCGACATTTTGATCGTATTTAAAACCGCTATTTATTCGACTGCCAAAAGATGGGGCAAGTTTTTTGTTATTTGGATAAGATGTGTTGACTTGAGATAGATAATGAAAAAACATTCAAAATACATAGACGTATATTTATAGGTATGCTTTATCTCGAAATTAAAGATGAAACCGTCTGTTCCTTTGTTTGTTTGTCTAATAAGGTGGATATTGGTTGCCATTTTTAATTAAGACTGCCAATGGCACTTTCGAAAAAGCGTAACAGTTACATTGCTGTATGGATTTAAAGCAAGATAAAATCCTATCCCGATTGGAATATACCGTAACTCGATAAAGAGGGAATCTAGAATACCTAAATTTTATCATCGGCTATATTATGCTCGTTGTTTCCATCACTGTGAGAGGTATCCAGTGTAAGTGATAGCACTGGCTCTACAAAATACCGATTTCTACCAAACTTTTTCAGCAAAACCAAACCTTTGTCCCGTTTACGCGACCTGCTCCCAATGCGGCTATTGTGCGCGGATTAAATTATATTTCTAAGCGAATATACTGAAATCCTGTCGCCGAGGAAATTGTTTCCGTGAACGCAGAGTATGTGGAGCCAGCCAACTTTTTTATTTATATAAAATTCACGAAGTAATATTCCAAAATGGCCGAGGAGCTCAGTTGGAATTAACTTGAACGAGGTGTCGATGAAACAACGACGACAGGTGAAAACAATACAGTTACAGATGCCAAAGCTTCCGAAAAAGCCCTTATAATATATAAAGCCCCTGCAGCCGTTTACAAAAACATACCCGAAAACCATTCTTAATATGTCATCGGTGATATTATACCATAGTGATAGTAATATCACAGTGAAACATGCTATTTTTTTCTTATACTCTGACTACCAAAATAACGAAATACTTCACATCTTTCACCACAGACAAGCGCATAATAAAAATTGTATTCCAAAATACGCTGAAATAAAAATATTGGCCGTTATGGAGGTATCACCTATGACTTTGAAAATCACCCCAGGTTCGTAGTTTTCGTAATTCTATCGGAAGGGCTGGTTATGAAGAAATGAGGTTCTGATTTCGTGTGGATGGTTGATTTGATCTCAATTCTCTTCTGCTACGACGATTATTATTTCTTCCACGTAGTACGTATTATAAGCCTCAGATTAGATTTAGTTTTGGAAATATTTCGGAAATGAATTCGATTTAATATTTTTCTTACAATGGGAAACTTTATTGTTAGTTTGCTTTCACTATTATGAGGGTCAAGGAGATCGAAAATCAGTTTTGTTTATTTTTATTAACATTGTATTGAACAAAGTATCGCTATTTTCTATTTTTTATACTCCAATTATCAAAAAACTCATACAATTCATACTTAAAGCCTTTGGCTCTTTATTGCTATTTCTGCTAGGAAACAATATCATAATTAGTATAAACGTAACTACTAACCCTAGCGAATCTCGTCAAAGGGATATCCTATAGGTACCTACTACAAACAAAGTCACCTAAAAATCCTCACCAAAAGGGAACTTGCCATAAGTTTCCACCAATACAACTTATCTTAATACGTCCGGAGTGAATCGAAATGGCAAGCGTGTAACCCGCCCCAGGGCCGCCCCGGGGCCACCCCGGACCCGTCCCGCGCGGAAGTCGTCACGTTCGCGCCTCGCCGCCGCCTCACTGCACTCATACGATTTGATTTCAGACTTAACTGTACGGAGCTGATAAAACCATCTGTGTGCCTAGTGTGAGTTTTTACGCGTTCGACATCGTAGGCGTCATCGCGCGCTTTGTATGAAGATCCTTCGTACGTACAGGAGGATGGACGGACGGACAGCGGAGTCTTAGTAATAGGGTACAGTTTTGCCATTTGGGTACGGAACCCTTAAAAAGATAATGCATGTAGTAATAAAAATACAACAACAAAGAATGTGACGCATTGATAACGTGACGTTTTTAGAATGGGAAATTTTGAGTGTGACTTTTTTAGAATGTGTCTTTTATACGTGACATTATTATTATAATGGACGTTCCAAGAATAGGATTTTTAGCATGTAACGTTTTTAAGCTGAGATGTTTTGAGTTGGACGTTTTTGTACGACGTTTGAGTCATAGTCATAGTCATAGTCATAGTCATAGTCATAGTCATAGTCATAGTCATAGTCATAGTCATAGTCATAGTCATAGTCATAGTCATAGTCATAGTCATAGTCATAGTCATAGTCATAGTCATAGTCATAGTCATAGTCATAGTCATAGTCATAGTCATAGTCATAGTCATAGTCATAGTCATAGTCATAGTCATAGTCATAGTCATAGTATAGTCATAGTCATAGTCATAGTCATAGTCATAGTCATAGTCATAGTCATAGTCATAGTCATATTCATAGTCATAGTCATAGTCATAGTCATAGTCATAGTCATAGTCATAGTCATAGTCATCGTCATACAGTAAAGTGAACTTTACAAAATTCAGCTCTTCATAATTCATACATGTCATTGTTAAAGTAAAGATCCGACAGTTTAGCTCTTGATATTAATATTATAATATTATTATTTTGTAAAATCAGCTTTTCGGTGAAGGAAAACATCGTCAGGAAACCAACATGCCCGAGAATTATTTCGGAGGCATGTTATCAACCAATCCGGATTAGGCCCCCGTGTTGGATTATGGCCTAACCGTTCTCACGAAAGAAAGGGGTGGCTTTTGTCCAGGAGTGGGACAGTTACAAGCTGAATGATTGATTGTTAGTATAAAATCAACTGGAGAGTTTTATCATCTCTATAACAATATTTATAAGGTATTCCACATACGGAGGTATCAAACGCGCGTCAGTCAGGATCAAGCCTGGATTCCTCCGCTTCAGCGAACCCTGCGGTCTCAGTGCACGCTCCAACTGTCTCAGGGCTTCAGTTGAACGTCTCACGCAACCCTGTTTATTACTTCCTTGGATGCGCGTCCATGTATGTTGAGGAAATGAGATTAGTTTTTGAGTTTTCTTAGTTTCTTGATAGTGCGCGTTAATTTTATGTTGTTAGTGTGTGCCATTTTTGAACTGTTGGGGATGAGACATTCGGGTTTTGAGGTCCAGAGTTCGACGTATTTCCATTAGTTTTATTTATTTGATCTCCTCATTGATGCGACGTGTAAACATAACACTGGTACTTATTTTGCTAGTGTATCAATTATTTATCATCAAAGCAATTTCTGAATTTTTCGTTTCACAGTTCATAAAAACATTACTTATTATTGTGAAAGTTTAATAAAGTCAGAGGAGCCAACAAAAAGTCACAGAGCGCTTGAAACTTCCGTGAAATCCTCGCAATCCTTCGACAAATCTTCATAATTCGATCAACGCACGCGCAGTCAAGCGTACATCGCAGCTCACTGCCTGTATCTATTAATAACAGTATGGGTTGTACGTTAAACTAGGCTTAGACTTCTTTTAACTACATTCACAATTCAGGATCTGCCTGATCATAGTTAAGAACTTAGCACACTTGTAAAATATACTCGAGCCTATTACACAAGTAATAGCGATACACACGCTATTACTTGTGTACCAAGTCCTTAAGTAATAATAATAATTCATAACGCTCACAATATGCATTTAGGCAGAAGATACTACACCACCACTTCATAAACTTTGTAACAAAAAGTGTTTTGCTATATCTTTTATGTAATTTTACCTATGTATTTGTATTTTGTACGATTTTTTTTATTTATCTAACTCTTATTTCCATACAATATTTTCGTAGAATTATAATTATTATCCATACTCCATTATTTTGTTTGTACTGTGCTCGTTGCGTCTTTGTGCGCCGTATCTGCTACGCCGACCGAGAAACTAGCGAACAGCGTAGCGTCTCGTAGCCGTGATCGTAGACGCGTAGCAACGTAGCATCGCGTGCCGTTGAGATTTCTTGGCATTTTCCTACGTTCACACAGAATGTTTGTTGATTATGTTGATAGGTTTATGTACAAACTTTAATAGCATTGATTTCTTTCAGGAGTGGAATGTGACTATTTTCTTATTTTTTTAGCTTTTAACCACTATGTAATGTTAGTGAACTCACTGCTCTTAAAAGAACGCTCATAGAACTCTCTCACCCAAAAAGGGATTGACGGCAGATTTTCTGTTTGATGGTGGTACACTAGTTGTTTGTTTACTCAAGGTTTTTATCAAGTTATTTGACCTTCATCGGAAGGTCACACTCAGGTAGCTGGTTTCAAGCTCAGGCCCATCGGTTTCACGTCCGACCATACAGACATACTTGAAATCTTCGCTTACGAGATATCTATAGATACGTAATAATAATATGTTTTTAGTACCTACCTGTATACGGAAGAAAATAGAAGCTGCGGGGCGCAGTGCTAGTACCTAAATTAATCTTATTTCTCGCCTTCGCGGACATCTTATTTTATGGCATCAGAGTATGCTAAGTTGTCTCTTATTCAGTTAATTCCTTCCAAGTTGGCTCGGGGAGATCGGAACGGAACGGTTGGAATAATTATAAATTCAGATTGGAATTTCGAATTTTCCATGTTCGTTGTAATATGCCCCGTTAATGAAATTTAAATATTGTTTTATTAATTTGACTGTTTAAGGATTTGTTTTGAAAGGGTTATTGGGGTGGGACTGTTGATTTTAATATTAAGGCTTTGAAGAGTACTTAGTTGCTCGCAATCAATGTTTTTGAGGAATATAATAATATTCAACATAGTCCTACATCAAAGCTACTGATTTAATTTTGTGTGCTAATAAAAGATCAGTGACCTTAACTTAAAAATCTGGGCGTTTGGTTATTATGTGATATTATTATCACAGTTAAAATGATGGTGTTTTAGATTCTAATTATCTACCAACAAAAATATTTCACAGCTTTTACAACGGTAAAACGCATGTTCCATTCTACGCAGTAATTAATACAACACATTTAAAAATCGGCCCTTTTTGGTGACATCAAATCGCAGTTGACATTTTCAATATCCCACCTGTACCTACATAAATATCTTAATTACATACGCTGTATGTAAGCCAAGGTTGTTGAACACAAATTAACATGATTATGTATTTGTTATACCATACAATGCTCATCAATATGCAGATAGGAGGCTTAAAATCAATTGCTTCCGACAGACAATAGCTGCAGTAGCGTAAAACATCCCGTTTGATAGAACCGGGCTGCTCTTGATAGACATTGATTAATGTCTAGCTGGAGGATTAAAAAAAGTTTGTGTTTCAGTGGCGGCCGCGGACAGGGGTGCAGTGGAGAGGGTTGGTGTGAAAAGTTTGGAGGACGCGTTGTTGATTTACGTAAATAATGCTCGAAAACGTATTACGACGTAGGTACCTATTGCTCGAATTTTGTTTCTTTGATGCTTACTGTCAGGAAGATGTAAAAATTTATAGATTTTTATAGATGTAAAAAACAAGATTTTTAGGTTGCCTGTAAGGTATTGGTAATAGCGATAAGGGGTTAGGTAAGTTTATTTTAATTATTGATAGATGTTCATAATGGTGCTCGAGAAATTAATTAAATAACATGTATTGTATAAATTTTATCAACATACCATACTGCCGTAATATTTTCATAATAATAATTACATAAAAATAAAATTAAATGCTTTCATATTTTCCATTGAATCTCATTATAACAAAGTTAAGTTTAATAATAATCATAACTTTATCATAATGAGGAATGACATTGACAATAAGAAATCTTGAACACCATTTAACAAAAGCTTGAGTTTAAATTCATATTTAAATATTAATAATTGTTATAAAATTATTCATAAATAAACAACCGAAATTGGAAGACTTCGATGGATAAACACATACACACTTACTTTTAATATTGAAGTTAACAAATACGAATATTTGACATACTTTTAACAATATCATCTCCACATATTTCTGTCCCAGCGACATTTGATTTCGGTGACATCTGGCGGAAGTAATGGATTTTTTCAGTTAGCTGAAGGTGAAAATTTAATCCATGATGATAAGTGAGGACCGAAAAAAAGATTTAACCGACATTCTTTATGCATGAATTTGGGTAATTCGTTTAACACAATTTTGTTCCCCTTTGTGAGAATCCATTAATTTGTGCATCTCAAAACTGTTCTTGCAGGATCAACATCTGTTAGTCGGTACTAACAGATGTTGATGAGTCTTAATTATATGTTTAAGACTTGACATTAAAGTTAAAAGTCAATTGAACGTATCAGACGTTTTTCAACAGTAGATTATGCCTACTTTCTACAATAAACGATAAAACCTTTGGTTCAGAATTTTTCTCTTCACACTTCCACTCATGCATTAACCAACTGACTACATCCGCAATCTCATTCAACTCATACGCACACGTAGTTTTCAGGTTGACTGAAGTTTCAGTTTGAATCAGACCTCCGACTTCGTATAAAAGGGAAACGCAGAGAGTGTTCGAATCAGTAAGCTTCTGTGATTTCGTGACGTGTGTTACAAATAAAGTTCTGTGGAGTGCTTTTAAAATGTATCTGATAATTTGTCACTAGTATTGCAATACGTAGGAATTATAGGTTTTGAGTTACTGCAGCATAAGAATACATATTATACATTGAAATAAGGTTACATTGAGGTAAATCCATTACTAATATCGCTACACTTTTGGAAGGTAAAGTATATTTAGTACAGAACTTTAAAATAGTATTCGAACTCTATAAAAATGTTAAGTGTTATGTTATTTACTTGTTGTATGCTATTTTATGTTGTGTTATTCACCAATCTTCTCACGGTCGCGTTCAATTTGACGTTATTTAATCGAAATGTCGAGATTGGTTAAAACGATAATATGCAAATGAGACGTTTCTTTTTAATTAAATAACAAACTTAATACTATAAAGCTAAAAAACCCAACATAAAATGTCTCTTTTGAATCATAGTCATCCACAACTTTAAAGTTTTACTGTGGAATTACATTCACCATATTCACTAACATACATCTGACTATACGAGTATACCTACATTGACATGTAGCGTAGGACGGAGGTAGAGCTATTCATTTTGCTGAAGTCACGTAGGGTAATGTATATTCTAATATATTTGCCGGGAACGACTTTTCGTGTGTACCGGCCCGTGCGGTCTGCGGCCGGCGATTAGTGATGGGGTTCCATCGGTATCGCCACAGAATACATAATAGTATCTGTAAAATATGTATACAAGGTATTGCCAGCTGTTTAACTCTCAATACGTTTGACGTACAGTTTATTTTGTAGGAGACAATGCTGCACAAATATATCTAGATATTATCACAACAGAAAAACAAACAAAATAAAAATATAGCTCTAAAACTTACTCCATTAATAAATGTACCTACTTCTAACTACATAGATTGATCTGTTATAATGATGATGATGATCATTGCCTGAATCATTTTACATCTTGATTAGGTACAAAGCGTTACAAAATACGTAGAAGTTAAGAAAATGTAAGATCTAGTGATTTTATAACAACAAAACATTTAAATTAACCGCACATAATGCATTAAATTATTAGATAATCCACACAAAGTGACATAAATATAATACTGAATAAACGATAAGTAGTTTCAAACTATATATTTTAATCGAAACTCTACATCTATCGATATCTAAACGACACTTCTCGTCCCTATCTGACCCCGTATTTACTCTGCACCTCGCCAGTTCATCTTCATTTTTTATCTCTTTCACCGGAAAAGGGCAAAAAAAACCCGGAAACCGCTCCCGTAATGAGTGTAAAAAAATATGCGAAAGATATCTTTCCCGTTTGTAAACCCTGCCTTCCGCTTTGCCCTATAAAATGTCAGACTATATACGTTTCAGTGGTAATAATATTACGTGGAATTATTCAGTGGCTATTTGTGATTTAATCAAAGTAAACATTTTAGTTTGTGATCATCGCAAATTACGCAAATTCAGGTACATTTCACGTAGATACATCAAATCGTAGCTTAGCAATTCGGAAACATTTACTTTAATTCAAATAAATCAGCTTTTTTCCACTCGCAGATAAGTTGACTATGTTTTTCTTATATTACGCTAAAACGCATTACGCTACGCTTCTAAGAAAAACGCTACATAATGCCCACGTATAGCGTAATATAGCTTGAAAAGCTATTTTTAGGTAGCTACCTACAAGGCACGCTCTATCAACTCCCAACCCCCACTAGAACCTTAATATCACACAACTGTATACAACAAAACAATACAATACAGATAATTGGACACAAACTGAAATGAGTCGTCCATTAGATAAGAAACAAGCATCCAATAAGAGAACCCGGATCCGTCGTCGAATCGGCACCCTCTCTTGGCGAATACCTTGCAAATTGGAGAAGGGTCTAAACCCTGTGGCCCTTAATTTGATTTAAATGTCGAGACGTATTGTATTCGAGGTATTTATTTTATGAAAAGCGATGTGTGAGCGTTCGTCTGAAATTTCAAAGCAATTTTTGTATGTTTTCATTTATAACAATTTGTATCGTTATAATATAGGTAGGTACTACTGTCATTCTTTGAACCAGAAGAAATAACAAAATTAATTTTGTTCAATGAAATGAAATCCTAATATAATTATAAAAGCTGAAAGTTTGTGTGTTTATGTTTGTTACTTCTTCATGCTCAAATGGCTGGACCAATATTGATGAAACTTGGTATGGAGGTAGCTAACAATCTGGGTTAATACATATGGCTACTTTTTATTCCAATAACAATACACCGGGTAACTCCGCAGGGCTCAGCTAGGTGTTATTATAAAAGGTTGTATTACTTCTGAAACTGACGATGTCTGGGCGTTCCAGTCTTTTGATAAAAATATATTATATAGTACAACATTATGGGTGGTGGCATCGAGATGTTAGGTACTCACTCGTAAATAGAGAGTAGACTGTCTTGTCTATCTCTATATTATACAGAGTAGGTATTGATAGAAATAACTTAGGTATGGAAGTAAGCTCTCTTTACCGATCGATATACGGCCGAAATTAATAATCAATCCTATCCAAATTATGCTACCTGGGATTGATATCACAATCCATTTTTAGGGTCAAACGTGCCAATTACCGATCCGTGGAAAGTCACGCAGATTGGAAATCGATTGAACGATAGGCAGCAATCCAAGATCGATTTCAATCTTGGATAGGAGACACAATATTAATTTCGGCTGATAGTCGCATTACATCAAAGACAGACTGTGAAATTTCAAATCAAGGCAATTACCTATACATAGATCCGCATTCGTACCACAATTAGTTACATACAGACAGTCGTTCCACATTTTGATATTAAACGTTCGCTCGGTATTTCCATCGCGCCACATACGTCACATACGTGTGCCGGCGTGTGACGTCACGCGTGCGGCTGTCGCAGTATATCCTCACGGCCTGTTAGTTGGTTTAATTAATTCTCAAATATATATATATATATATATATACAAACGGGTGTGTTCGTTACGTGTGTAGAAGAATGTTTTATTCGAGTCGCAGCAGGGTTTGTTTTTGTTATAATCAGCCGATTACATTGCTGGAAGCGTGAAAGAAAGAAGGAGCGGATCCTAATAGACAATACCTTTTGATTCGGAAACAAACACTCTTTTTGTTTAAGGAAAAGTATTTATAAAGTTGTATGGTCTAATGTTAGAAACAGAAGGAAGATAACGGAAGTAAGTGGTTGACAGTATATTTAGGGTGTTTGAACTTGTTTTCATTAGTTTTCTGTACCGAACACGTATTTTACGAAAGCTTATCTGAAAAACATGTTGTTCGACATAAAAACTACAGACTTAACCAAGGATTGAACGATAGTCGGATAGTGCAATCGGACCGGACGAACAGTAATTCTGTACTGAGGATTTAAACAGAGCGCAGTCATATGACTTCATTATTATGATTATGAAACTGAAGTAGAAGAAAAAAAATGATATTTTTTTAGCATATAAAACAAAAAAAACATGAATAGAACACAATAATTAATGTTACACTAGCAGGAGTGCCCAGAAAAATATATTATCGCTCATTATACAACACAACAAATTAACAAAAGAATACGAGTTTTCATAAAAATAAAAATAAAACACAAAATTCTGATTAAAACATCAAAAATAAGTGCCGTCCAATCAAAAGTGTATATAATCAGCTCATAATCTTATGGTTGCCCCAAGCAGTCATCACTTCCATAACATTCTACCATCGTATTACATCTTACACTATCTACTACACAATCATATTACACAACATAACGTACAAACTACCCCACAGGGTAGGGCAGGCAAATCGCGCCTGCAACCAACGGCAAGACATTCGGCCATGATTTATAGCGACTCTGTTATCGACACGGCACAGCCCTGCGCACCCTTCCTGACGGTATCGGAACAGGACTGTGGAGTAGGCGGTACGCGTGTACATGATATTTTTTTGTATTAATATTATTTCAATCTTTAATGCACGTAAAGATGACTATACATTTAACTAGTGGTTTGGATGGCTTTATTTGTATTTTAATATAATTTCATTTTCATAGTCCTTCCATAAGAAAACATAACCTAAAACATAAAAGTAAATCAAATAACAGCGCTTGCCGTAAATAACTTTGCATTACAAACCAACCTACCTACCTAATCTCGTCGCTTTATATGCTATCCTATTGTCTCATTGCTGCGCAAAGTCCATAACTTACTAAACTTCTCTTTCATTACACAGTATTGCCAACCAGTCTCTGCAAAACAAAACAAATGTTTCCGCTCCATGCCTTTCTTGTGTTGTTCGGCCGAAGTCCACTAGCGCGTGAACATCGGGGCTCGCGATTTTTTGTAAGATTTTCCGCGAGAGTGCGCGCGCGCACGCACCGCGCTGATTAATCGACTATTGATTGACGACGGCAGGGATAGTTTAGGATGTCCTGTAGCTTTTGAGTTTCCTGTTTGGAAAGCTTTTAATGTGCTCATTTTACTCCACTCACCTCATGGTAAAATAAAAAACGTGCAATTTTGACAATATAATATTATAAGACCTTAGGTATGTAGTTATATTATAAAAATACTAATGGAGTTGTCCCAAAAATCCTATTCAAATATAGGACAATCAAAATGTTTAATAGTTGCACACAATTGACAAAATAATTAATGGTCAATTACTTTACCCATTAATTAATGTAATTTCCCATCATCAAAAACAATAACAATTCTAAATTCAAAACTGAAGTCCCGAGAGCGCGTTCCAAAACCTGCCCAGCGATGCGTGTCTGCCGTCATGTCAACTGCACAACGTCAAACGCATCTATCGCTGTTTTGGACGCATCTCCGCTAATTAAGGGGTTGATGTAACGTTTAGGGATGTTACAATGCGACTGTTGTCGGTTTATTAACATGCAGCTTTTGAAAGCGCTTATACTTATCCTCGCGGAAAACATACAATAGTTTTATCTCGATGAAAAGTAGTATCTTTAGATACTTCCCTAGGGTTACATATCTGTAAAGAAAAAAACAAGTTATTAAATTCTAGTAGGATGTAGGAGTTCACGTTATTGGTATACCATAAGAAGAGGTTTTATTAAACCACTGGGGTAGGTTTTTAATCCTAATTAGCTGCAACCTACATACACATGATTATGATTATGATGATTAAGTGTAACTTGTAATTTGTTTTTCTCGTTCTACGCGCACATAATACACATAATAACAATAATTATTGTTTCTCATTCTACGCGCACATAATAACAATAATTATTGTTTCCCAAATAACGCATCAAATAATCGGTAGAAGGACTATGTTGTATGTATAATATACCTTATAAGGTACTAGTCGCGGCCGCAAACCGCCAATTTGAAGCGATGCACGATCAAAGATGGCTGCTCGGCGTTTGCTCCACGTGACATTATTTAGCGGTAGGAGGCCGGTTATACGAATACAATTCAGTGATTATTATTAACCAGTGATTAGTTGATCTGATTTTACCCTTTTTTCAAAGGATTTGCGCACATTATCACAAAGTTTAGAAGTTCCTAAATCAAAAAATTGACAAATCAACAATTGTAATTTTGAAAATTTCTTTTTGATTGTTAACTGTGCCTTTAAATACATTAAAATGATTATGTCTCACATCATACACACTTTATCGATTGAACACAACCTATTGTTGGCTGTACGTTGTGGGAACCGGCCCTTTACGAAGATATTTCGCCAAGAATGCGGTAATACAAAGTTCTCGTCAATATTACTCGTAGTTTACATATTCATCAGCTTTATAGTAAGCTTCCGGGGCATAGGTATCTATTAATAAAGTAACTTATTACGTACGAGAGCAGCTTACGTACCTACCGCTCCTTATAAGGGCCGTACTTAATATTCTGTTTATTGAACTGGCTTTGATGTTGTCAAATAACATTTACCTGAAGATTATTATGGTTAACATTAGGATCTCCTCATGTAAGCTCTCTATCACTGTGATATTAAGTCAGAACTTTAAAAGTAATGATATCAAATACTTTACGGCACTGCCTGTTCACATCAACACGCTAAATAGTAGACCATTTTTAAAACGCTGGTTAAGGAGCATAATATTATCTAACCACTGCTACTGTTTAATAATAATTATTGTTGTTATATGTATTATTTTATTTATTCTGTGTTCTGTACATTTTAGTGTCAATAAATAATTATCTATATATAGGTATATAATGGACATCATTACTACAACTTACTTGTAACAACCATAGACCCACGAACCTCAATGCAACTTATCACATGCCCACAACTCCTGTAGATAGCTAAGTACATTCAGCACTAATTTCGCGGAGTGGCACTACACTCAATGACCAGCCAGATATCCAATTATGGAAATGCTAAGGTCAAATACCTTGTCAATAGACGTTTGATTGCATTGAGAATGTATATACCTATTTACTCACATATTCAGCAACTATGTACAAATGTATGTAAGTAGTTCTGCTTAAATGAAATACAGGTGAACATTTATGCATAATATTTAGGAATGATCTATTGAGAATGATTTATGTAAAATAATTATAGAAAATTACCATCAGAAAACATGTAAGAAGAAAAAATATACCTTCAAGGTTTTCAAGTAAAAAATGATAACAACTTAAATAGAAATGAGGTACGTTATAATAATATGTTTTCAAATATACAAACCCATAAATATGTAGGTAAAATGCGCAATTCTTATCCAAGAGCGATCTTTTATCTTCGATCCACACATAAAATCTTTGCTTTGGTATCTATACAAAATAGCAATGGAGAATTATTTGGTTAGCTAAGTAGAAGCAGGCACCTAACTATAACCTCGGCTATTGCATCCATATTTCCCACAGCTACACCCACTACACTGGAATACTGAAATCCGTAAACAGGAATATCGAGTAGCACCGTGTCTACACTACACCGACCTCTCATGAGTGCAGTAGCACCGAGCACGCGCCCCGTGGTCACTATACGCCGGTCACAGACCGGGGAAGTCGCTAGAAATGGGAGAATATAATATGTTGTTTTCCGTACAGACGTATTAGAAGAGCGAGACCGAATACTACAGATATCTATTGAAACCGGCCGCCATATTAATTTTGACAGCTTACTTTGCTTATAAAAATACATATTATAAGGTCGAATTCAGCACGCAATTATAGTATTTGTAAAATTTTATGAAAGTATGCACAGTCGTCTTGTCAGCCTTAGTTCGGCGCTTGAACGTCTTTTCTCTGGTTTCATCTAGATATCCTGTATTGTATGTGGTTTTCCCATTGTCTTTCCTGTACTGATGCGTGGCAACGGCTCCACTTCTACGTTCGTTCTTTTCTAAATCGATCACTGAAGCATAAATATAACGGCACATATGATAAACGAGCATACCCGATACTTTTGATAGGTTTTCGAGACCGATTGACTTGTCGGTTTTGCACAAATTAACGATTCAGTGTAGTTTAATTTCTTCTTCAGTTGTAACATTGTCATCGCTTCGTATTTGGCCTCTAGACCACTTGTCTTTGACCCATGGTTATGGCGACAATGTTTTAAGATAATTGACAAGGCGAGGCGTCGTAGTGGCGGTCTATTTATTATAGTCTAATTTTGGATAAATTCGACTGTCTAATCTTTTCGAAGATCTACGCAGTAGTGGTGCACTGATTCATTTCGTAGGCATAGCACGTCGGTGCAGCAGACGTCACGGGCAAGCACTAGTGCTTGTCTATAGCAGTACTTACTTCCGATATGCAGGTGTTCTGTATGTAGATTTGAGTGAAAATTCTAAGTTTGAAGTGATTAAATCTACACTAATCATGAAAAACAGAAAGGTTTTTTTCATGTAGGTACTTAACTAATGTTATGTCGAATCGAATGAATCGATAAAATATAAAAAGGGCGATAATATAATTTATATTGTCTAAAAGATAAATCAGAGGAAACTAAGTACTAAGTAGTTGGAATAAGGTACTACCTATCAAATCAATTATTTTCTCGCAGAAAACAGAACACAAGACAAGAGTTACCTAGCCATACCATATGTAATATTATTGTGTTTTTTCTTAGGCATAACGGTAACTACTTAAAAACTAGAGAGCTTGTTACTCGATTAAAAACAGCGATAATGGTGTAAATAAAGTGAGTAAATAACAATCAATCAATTCGATAAATGTTGACGAAACCCCGGTCTCTCAGTTAGTTACTATAAATTTAAGGATTGACATACCTTTACATTAACCAGATCATTTTAAAATAAGTAAAGTTATTACTTCTAGCTGAAATTCAAAATTAACGGCTATCTCAGTGCTTGAAGGTAGATTGGCGGCAATTAAATTAAATATGATCATCTTGAGCACTTTTTCTTGAGCAGGTGTGCCAAAAAGGTGTTTTACAAAAATGTCTCTGAAAACATTATAATACGTAGGTACATTTTCGAAAATAAATTTAAAATTTGCCAAACTACGAAACTAAAAGTTCACGGGTATAAAACGAACATTCATCAGAAATTCTTCTAAAAAGCAAAAAGATTTAAAACTGAAAAATCAAACTGGCCTACAACAATAGGAAGCTCACGTTTAAAATATTTTCTCGCGTATGCCCGGCGAAAATAAAATGGTGTACGTATAAAATTCTACCCCGCTGGGCGAGTCACGGTAGCGTGAAAATCGTGCCTACTCGTACCGGCGGGCCACTCTGCCTACATACATATTATAATGTGCTCTAGTTGAATTTTACCAGTTACCTATTAAAATATTTTCTTGACTTGTTGAAACTACAGAAATTTGTTTTAATGATAAAAATAATGATAATGATTCAGCCTGTAACTGTCCTACTGCTGGGCAAAGGTCTCCCCTCACTATCGTTAGGAGGGTTAGGCCATAATGCATATGATAAAAATACATCCTGAAAGTCTTAACGCGATTGCAATAGACTTGTATAGACTTGTAGAGTCCCGCATCGCAAGACGATGCGGATTCATACGTGAACATGGATTTAATCTGGACCTCTGCCAGCTGTCATGCACGTGACGAAACTCAATTACATGCAGTTGTTATCAGAATAACATAAGCATTGCATACCAATACCACAACGTTATAATTAATGTACTATCTCCTGGCTCCTTTATTGATATCCATGAAGTAGAAAAAGAGATAAAGGCTACCCACACATAAATTTCCCTGAAATTAATATAAAAAAGTATAGCATGAAAAATACAAGCATCTCTTAAAATCTTGAAACTGGAGAACATGTTATTTTATTTCGGAAAACAAATACGTAATTAATTATTATTATCGAGATAATATTTCTTTTTTTTTCTTCAGTTAAGAAATATCGGTACATGACTTTACAGGCCACATTATAAAGTTAGCTTGTTCTTTCCCATAGCTACATTTTCTATATTCTACAACTATAAAACTGAAAATTGTTGCATCCTATTATTGCTCTACAGTCGCAAGCAATCTCTGTCCCACAACAATACCAAATTACACCGCATACAAAATGTATGAGCCTCTTTAATTGCCTATTCTCTAGTCCGGCGAAATTATACATTCACGCCCCTAGCGGGCCGCGGTCGGCATAACTAGTGCTGCTTGATACAAAGCAAACATTAGCCCAACCATGCATTATTGTCAAGCACAGAGCACGACCTGGCTCGCATATACGCACCTATAATTTAAAAGAACTCCTGCAAATCTAAACTCTAAACCTGACGCGTGTGGGTTTGTTTTCGCGATGCGCTTGGCTTGCGGGATGTGTTTCCACACTAGGTGGTTTTGTACATGCATCGAGTTGGCAAGTCCGACACGCGTCGATGGTTAGAGTCGACTGACAAAGATTGGAGGCAGCCACGGTTGGCTTTATTAATAACAGTGAGTTTTCCGGTTGTGTGCGCCGGGCTGTTGGAAATTGCGACGCTGTCAGTGGCGTTTTGATTTGGATGACGAGCGCTGGCGGATGCCGGCGTTTGTTAGTTAGTGTTAGTAGGTATACAGATACACAAACATGAACTTCTATAGATACGTAACAAAAGAACAACTACGATATATAAAAATAAGCTTTTCTTTTATAGTAGGTACATAGTATCTAACGAAGGTTTTTCTTCTGTAAATTGTGGTCACTGGGAGAAATAAGGTGCTCAAAGATTCAGATTGGAGACCAGTAGAACTTCACCAAGATAGATATTACAAGGTTAAAATTCACAAAGTTTAACGGACTATGAGTATAAGATTTAGTTCCTATCACAATACATTATCAACATCCGTTCTGTCCTAAAGTCACTACAATACAGGTAGCTAATAACCTTCCTATAGTCTACAAGCCCCCGCCTCTACCTACAAGCCTCTTTAAAAAGTCTACAATCCTCTTTAAAACCTGTAACATAAGATACGAACATAGATGAGCACATAGGTAGTTATTTAGAGTTTAGATACGCCTATTTTTACGACGGCTTCCTGGTCATTTTCCCAGCCGATGGACAATTACACGCCAGGTAAGCACACTTGTAGGTTGTAGGCCGCTGCAAGCTGGTGGTCACTCGCTCGTCAACTTTTGCACCTTCCGCCAATTAGGCCTATGTAAGTGGACCCTTTGAGCGGCCGTTGACTTGGACGGGCTATTTTTATATTGGCTTAAAAATGTCAAGTGGAAAGTATTAATTGAATCACTCAAGTTTGCTGGAAACTATATTCTACTTACTTTTTACTCACAAAAGTAAGACCCGTGTTGAACAGTTTCTGGGTTGTGATAATATTTTATCATTACGTGATAAAATGAGTGCTATACAACGTGTAATGTTTACATTGTTCTTACCTAGTTAACAACGTAAGCTGCATAAAACAAATCAACCAACAATCTGGACCGTTCCTGACGCGTTTCAGCTTACAAACTAAACCCTTGTATTTTGCATTTCGAGCTAATCCGCAATTGAAGTCCATCGGAATATTGCCAACAGCACGCTCCGCCGTCGACGCGCAAATCCAATCAGTGGGCCGAAGAGACGGCGCCGATGGGCTACCTACCTACACTACGTGTGTTGCTCGCATGCCGGATGCATTGATGCATCGAGTCAATAGGGCTACCAACATGCAAGATTGTTTATATTTAGACTGTACATGATAGTTCCCCTTTAAGGCCCATGAGCCTCCCGCCGCACCATAACTTACTGCCTCTTATTAAATAAATACAATCCTATAGTCATCATGAACATAAAAAAAAACACAAAATTGATAATTATAGGTTTTATGCAGAGTTATAACTCGTATGACATGTGATACGTCAGCATTACATAGATAGAAACGTTTTCCTTACGAGCTCATATTATGCTGGCATCAATGCATGATAGACACTGCGAGTTTGCAATGAAAACTAAGCAATGAGGCAAGCAAATGGTTTCCATGCATCTTGCTTGCTCCAGTAACACATTACGGTCCAGGGCAGAAAATAAATAAAACTGAGTGCTATAATATGTATACCTATATAATTATGGCGTGTGCAAACGGGTAGCTGCCGAAGAAAAGACAAGTACATAGTATATGAACATGAACATTGGTCAAGTGGCAACCCTAACGAAGAGCGAGGCAGTGCCGTGGCGAAGTCATTAGCAGTAATGGCTGATCCACTCGCACGTCGGGCTTAGTGCGGTTGTCTGTATGTACGGTACAAACTGCTGTTTCTATTCATGTACTGACTCTTAGCGGTTACAGAAATACTAACCTACTATTAGATTATACTATTTACCTACCTACTTTGACTAAATAAAAAGTTTTTATTGTAAGAATATTTGTAATTAAAAAGTAAGGATTTTTTCCTGAAATGTATATCTACGGTATTTCGGAGCATGATTGTTTAATTAATGTCCAGTCATTAAAACTAGTAGGTGTTTAATTTTTTTTAAACATACAATTAAGTTGCACAAGTTCTATGAACAACTGAAATTGTAGTTTTGACTCTCATTCAATTGGAGCTGAGGCGAAAACAAATTTACGTCGCCAAATTACATAGTTACTGAGAAATAAATTTTTGACTTTACTGTTTCGATTGATTTGGACAGCAAAACGGTGAAAAAGCGAACCACACAAATAATTAAATGTCTTATAAGTTTACTTAATACATCATAAACCTAAAACTTTTCTAAAAGGCTGTATAGGAAAACAAGAAAGCCTATTTTAGTACCTTTCTACAGCCAGTCAATGCGTACAAAAGGGCAGAGGTGGAGGGACTAGGCTGTATACAACAGATCAATCTCGGTAATGGTACCCGTAGTACGCAGCGGTACAATCAGGCGCACAAGTTTTCACAAAAATGAACCTAAAACCATATTTAATGTATCTTACATTAGTAAAATACACTGGAGAATGCATCTACACCTAAGGTGTCTGTTAGTAGCTTTCTATCTTCTGCTATGTATCGAAAAACATATTTTTTAATACCCGTCTACCCCAATACCGCCCTTAACTTTGTAGTTCATGAGTATCTGACACATTAGGCTCAATGCAGATCGTTATTTTTTTAATACAGTGCCTGACACATAGACTGCAAAATATAGGTAATATTAGTTTGCAGTTTTACGCCCTTTATTGTATTAAAACTGACCAGTAATTAATTAAGAAACAATATTACTGTACCTGACTGTACACTAAGGTCGCATTGTACAGTTGAATACAGCCTCATTACGGGTAATGGCTGCAACGCAGTTCTGTCCCCAACTGTACCTACTATATTGTAGTAGGTACTCATGCAGATTGTGGTCTATTGTAAACTGTCGGTAAATCAGGAATGCCATTTCAAATTAAGTGTATTGCTAATTGCCATTTAAAAAATATATTGCTAAAAGTTACCAACATTAAATATTTTCATGTCAACGCTAACAATTATTATTTTTCTATTGAATTAAATAAGAGAAGACAGGCGAATTATTGCTCCGTTTTCATTTGGTTACCAACATTGCCAAGTAATGCTCAATGTCCTACTAAGCTGTGATGTGTGGATCCTGAGTGGGAGGCAATTTCGGCCAAAAGAAAAACGGTGGAATGGCGGAGTTGCTCCTATTCAATATTATCTTAGTTAATTCTTGAAGGGGGTAATTACTGTTGTTGTACCATCCACTAAAATACTATAACCGAGACATGCTATCGATTTGTAAGATATCTTTTATGTATACTAGTCTGAGTTGAAGCTAGAGCTCTTACGAGACCGTAGGTATACGATATTCAAAACAATACGGTTTAAGAGGGTTAAATCTCCATACGATCCCTTCATAACTGCTTAGGGGAGAGTTGGGTAACTGCGGCCATAACCGTATTTCACCCGCGTCATAAAAACTAAGAAACATTGTGCCGCAAAAGTATTATAATAAGACTTTTTAAGGAGCACCTTATTCTTGGGAGGATGTTTGAGGAATATAAAATGCCGAACTTTTTTTTACCGACAACACATTTTGATGTAGGTATTTATTTAAGCAGGTATGTTTCTATACAAACAACTCAATATACGCTGATTCGATTTCATATATACAATAGTGTTAAGTAGTTTTTTGTTTAGAACTTGTTAATCTTAAATAGGTAATATTAATAGTTTCTATTTACAGTGCCTTAATAAATATTTTTAAAGTGTCATCTTAATGAAATGTACACACTTATAGGCAACATCTCTAAATGTTACCAAAGAACATGTGAAAATTACCATTCACTGTTCAATTTAGCAATCTAACATCGTAAGATTGAGGTCCTTGGTAGAGCACACAAATTTAGTTCTAACATCTAACTTCGCGAATAGTTTGTATGGACATACCAAATCCTGATTAAACAACACACAGTTTTTTTATCTTCATATTGAATACCCTTTTCTTCTAAAATGAACCCTATTTGTATGCGATCGACTACCAACAATAAATAACCGCCAGTACACCTTTACACCCAAAATAGTTGAAAATATTCACTTAATCTCCCGGCCCCCACCCACATGCAAATCGACCGCACCCCTGTTCACCCCAGCCTCCCCTTTACGGTAGTTATAAAGAATGTGAGACGGATTTCTTGTGAGGATAGTTCCTAAGTTAGTAGCTAGAGTGTTTTAAATCTGTATTTTTACATGGTACCTAAAATGTAACGTGGATGGGACCATGACAACGATGAAGTATTTTATACCAGTTATTTTGTCACACCGTTAGGTTTACTGTTTTTTTTAATGTACAAAAACATAATCGGTATCAATTATATATTTTTTTATATTTTCAGTAGTGCAGGTTTTTAAGTCACAATCAAGGTTTTAGTGAAGTGATGGATGCTTTACTGAAACATCCCAGGCAGTTTTGGAGAAACCATACGTTTTTTCTTTTGATATTTCATAAGTCCACACTCGTGCACGTTACCGTACATTTTAAATAGAAAATCTGCGGTGTTCTTCAAACTTATATCACGAATCTTTCTTGATATAATTAAAAGTATTATAAGCTACCTTTCTTTCTCTACTGAAAACCATCTTCCTATTGACGTATCGATACCTGATACTCGGAGCATCAGCCTGAAAACATTTCCCTGAAACTCCTCGCTCATCGCGCTAAACTTTCCAGATATTTCTATTCGCGACATCAATTTCTGCACAACCAATCATAAATAACCATCTGATTTACATAACAACACATTGTTAACTCCGATTCCTTATATATCCTGGCATTGTCATCTTATATAAATCTGCCAGCTATCTTAAAGAAAATTCGCAGCCGTCCCACTCTAATTCCTATACCTATTCTTTTCTATCTCGCCTCGAAATCCATCCAAGCGGTCCAATGGGCGGAGCTCTAAGCTAAACCAGTCACGCTGGACCTGGGAAAATTTATAGAACTCCTCGTGGTCGTTCCGATTTTGCTTGGCAGAGATTTGTGCGGTAGGTCTAGCCGAGTGGTTGGTCTATATATCGCCTCAGTGCACATTGGCTGATTTAGACCACGCCCCCCTGGAAAATGCATTTTCAAGATTGCTATGCAGATGGCATTCAGTAAGAATGGGCTCTGGAAAGTTTCTCCCCGGATTTGGCGGAGTCGCAGTGCCTCTTTTTAGGCTAATGGCACTTCTTGTTGGGAGTTTTCAATGGGAATTGGGAAGCTGTTTTTAGGAGAATCAACTTGATGTAGGTATAATAATTAGCTGGAAGTCTTGAGTTCTGCGTGATCTTAAAATAGCTGTGTTTTTAAATCTGACTCTTGGTCAACCAAGGCAGTCTTAGTGTGACTATTTCTTAATTTAGTTTATCATTGGTGACAGAAAATTATTGGAGTTGATACATTTTTCGGTATGACCTACCCCCTTTGAAGTAAAACAATTTCTTGTAATAAAATTGTAGCCAAGAGTTCTCTCATTCCATTAGCACAGAATAATCATAGTCTACGGTACTACCATTACTTCTTTCGTTCTAGTTTATATTTCACCGTTCAAATATTTTCTGATTATTTATAAATTCTATTGAAAACCCCAGCATACGATGGTTTTCTCGAAAAGGTTCCCTTTAGAATTGAATAGGCCACAGATAAGATTTCATATTTGAACTACGTATAATAACTTGCGATATCTCGGGTTGGCAATGGAATTATAGTACAAACATGTTGTTACTGGTAGGTATTATTTATGGTACGCAGGCACCAGCTGTGTTCTGCGGTTTTACCCTTGTTTATAATAATAATAATTCAGCCTGTAACTGTCCCACTGCTGGGCAAAGGCCTCCCCTCACTATCGTGAGGAGGGTTAGGCCATATTCCACCACGGGGGCCTAGTCCGGATTGGTGGATAACATGCCTCCGAATTAATTCTCGGGCATGTTGGTTTCCTCACGATGTTTTTCCTTCACCGAAAAGCGAGTGATAATTACGTACATATGTTTTAACAAGAAACACATTGGTACGTGCCCGCACTGGGATTTGAACTCGCCACCTCCGTTTTTCGAAGGCGGACGTTCGCCCACTAGGCTACCACCGCTTACCCTTGTTTACGACATGAAAAAACCTTTTAAGTATGTGTTATCCGGGACGTTACTCTACTTATTTAATCATTATAATATATACCTAGTATACGTCGAATGATCCTCCACAACGACGCCGAATCGTATACGATTATATTATATGTATTTTTAGATTATTAGAGTATACGTATTACAATACAGTCATAAACTTTAGAAATATCTATATAAGAACTTACCTAATTAATATTTTTAACGCGTTATGGTCGACACTGCGGCGGACTGGTCCGTACATGTAACGTTTAAACATCTATTGTCTTACCACGAAAGATTTAAACCAGAGTTGAACAGAAGAATCTAGGTAAATATTTTCTCCACAAATCGTGGTCTAATCCTGGCTTTTTCTAACTCAATAACAAATTTACAAGTAAAATAATTAGGTATGCCAGGATTGAGTAAGAAAACGCGGGTGAAAGACATCGATTTTGTCGAACGAAATTTTAGAAACCTCTGTTTAACTCTGATCTAATATTTCGTGGTAAGATGGTTATTGTGTCTGTCATTGGTTACTCAAAGGGCTTAGATGGTGTACCTAGGGAATTAGGAATTAACATTCTTTCCATTAGTCTTCTTAAATTTCGTTCGATTTTTTTATTCTGTATTGAATTGATTTGAATTAAACTTTGCAATAGAATTTCAATTCAATACAATTTTATCGCACGCATCAGCGCATCAGTCATCAACACACGTAGGCACAGATTGCACAATACTTTGCCACATCGATAAGGGGCTTGCTGGCTGCGCAGCGAAGTGTGGCGGCAAATCGCGTTAGCGCACTGTACTGTGCTGCGCATCTGTCCGGCTTATGAACTCAATGTGGTCGACCTATATGTTTGTGTGTGATATGGAAATGAAGCAAATTGTGGCCATTTAGTAGTTACTTCATTTTGATGGATTGATTAAATACGTTTATTAATTAGGTAGGTAGACAATGTGTTCAATCAATTTAATTATGATAATTATTATTTTAATAGGTATTGTGTTTGGTATGGATGTCGCTTCAACCCAAGTTTAACAATGTTGAGTCCTAGTCACTCAGGTGTCCAATTAGTATAGATGACTGAAAGAGATCGCTTTTAGCGATAACTCCACCCATTGTACATTAGCTTTGGATAATCGGTATTGTTTGAACTGAAAACAAAGTATTTTCTATTCTAGTCAAGTCAAGTAGGCAACGCGACGTTTCAGTGTGGTCTGTTGGATGCTTTACTGAAACTTCATGTTATAAAGGGATGACCAAACAACACGCTTTTTATGTTAGTATCAGGCTACACTAGTTTACTTTAAAGTTTAAAGTTCCACCAGTATAGATATACACGTTTGAGAAAAAATACACAAACATAACAATATCACATTTTTGGGTTTCCGACAAATTATCAAAAACATCTAGATGTTACCGTGAATTAATTAAACAGTGATTAGATTAAACAGCCGCGTTCTTTTGCCCCACTATCACAGGAAATTCCGCATCTACGAATGTTTTAAACAAGTTTGAACAAGTGGGGTTACGTTGCTTTTTCTAGTTCTAGGACTTTCCGCTTCCAGTTGTAATCCCACTTACGCTCCGTTTCACAACTTACAATACAATGCAAATATAATAAATCGCACATAAATTGTATGTAAGTATATTAATCTTTATGTTTGCCTATGTATATATAATATTGTGATCGTTGTAGAAGAACGAAAGTATCTGTTAGGTAATTTTTTAGTTTCATAATCAATCGATTAACACTGTCTCGTCTGTAAAAGCAATGCGTCCAACATATTATACTAATATTATTAGATTGTGTGGTTCATTACTTTTAAAAACTAATAGAGTAATGGAATCCAGGTGTAACGTAACTTTTATCAGTTCAAAACCTTTCATTTCACACTCCATGCCGCAACGGATCTTTTTCAAACAACGAATCCAAGATTAATCTTTGAGAAAAAAAAATGGCCAAGAAATCTTTTCATTTCCCCACAATGCGCGGGTGAATGGGGGTAAAACGGGCAATGGGAGATGGGATTGAAGTTCAACGGAGCGAGCGAAGCCGCGTGATGAGCGTTGTATAGGTATTGTATGTATTGTTATTGAGATTACGACATGAAGGAGTGAGATGTGGTTACGGTGGATTCGTGAAATTAAGGTTTTGAGGAAATTAGGGTAATATGGAAGGATAATAACTTTCATTGCCATTTTTCTCGCAAGGTTAGTCGTACCCTATTACTTGTAGGTATACACTATACAATTTTAAGGAACGTACTTCTACTAAATCTTAGACAGATGACGTGGAAATACGTACCTATCTATCAAAGAAATCTCAAAGTTATAAAATAACAAATAGTCAATTATTATATGGAATTCAATATAATTGAGTTCTGGAACGTTGCGAGTCACAATGGTGAAAATCATTGATTGAAATATAAGATAAAAAAGCGAGGTATTTATACTCAAAGCAGAAACCAAGTTTCCAGCCTAAGTTCCTCTCATATGTCTCATAAGCCATCGTATATGACTGTAGTACCTAAGCAATTCTAATATCATGATCAGACAGTGATGAATGATCTCAAGGATGATCAGGAGATGGAAAGGGAACTCAGAGTGCTGGTTCTCAGATGCAATGTGTGTGAGCTTAATTACTCTGATTAGTGGTTATGGGAAATAAAGTGTGTTATTATGCAACTATCCTTAGGAAAAGTATTTATCTAAGTAATCTAATAAACCATAATAAAATGTATTAGGATGCGATGTATATTCTATCAGCTTTAGGTATTTCTTTTTAAACATCGTTCTCCTAGAGTCCATATTTCAAACTCTACAATGGCATATTCGCAGATGTAGAGTCCGATAGGCGTGTAATAGATTGCGTCCGTTCATTTCCGAATGGCGCGTGCCGCCAACGTAGAGTTAGATTTTTAAATGGATCGCCGTCGTTCTGTCGACGTATTTAAATTTTAAATAATAAAAAATCGAGAAATGAAATTCGAAGTTGTACTCTATTCTTCATAGTTTACAGGGAACGTTTTCAAAAGTAGGCAACTTTTTTCATGAAAATGGAAGCTATTCGGCGTAGTCTTCACGTCGGTTTTTAAGTACTTTTTATAACACAGAGTCACCTTACCAGTGTTTATGCCTCATAATCTAGAAACAAGGAACGGTATTGTTAATTTTCAACTTTTTTCGCCGCCGTTTGCATAGTAAAAATCAGTTTTTACCAATGGACGTTTGGCGATATATCTTTCATGGAATCTTGTAAAGTCTTGTGCTAGCCTGAATACAACATAATAAAGTTACATCATTCAAACAAAACACACAAGAAGAAAAAGAAGAAGTAATTTGTAACTTGAGACAGTGTGATCGTAATTTGTGGTTGGAGTTTAACAAAAAATTCAGTCTTATTATTTGTAGTATCTCAATACTTCAATTGTATTTTTGCTAAGTATACATCAATGTTAATACAGGCAGATATGAATATTCGTAGACAGAATACCCAACATACCAGAAAATATATTGAAAAAATCTATAAAACTATTTATCCGATGCTCCCCATCAATTTCACCACGGAAACCCATCACCATAAAAACTTCACATTTCACCCTCTCCAAATTTTAAAGTCCGCTACGGGACGGAACCGCCATTGTCATTCAAATTACCGGCGGCAGACAGTCGTGGGCGATTTAAATAATAATTGTAGTACATATTGTAATGCTGGGTTTATGTATGTTTTTGTTTCGGTTAAGGTAGTTAGTTTACTTACGCCATAAGCCTAGAAGCACTCGTCCGCTGCTCGGCGTAGGCCTCTTCTGATGAAAGCAACTACGCCTTATCTTCGGTTATCCTCACTCATATTGACGATATAGTATTTCGAATCATCATCGGAGCTTTTCCTGTTAACTGTTGGGATAAAAGCTTTCTCTCAAAAGGAGACTACACTACTAGCTCTGTACTTTTATAAGTAGATTTTTGTTTATTTATTAAATAACCGTTTCAAAGAGTTAACAGTCATCAACACTATACAACAGTGAACCATGAATATTAATGGCGCTTTAAAAAATAATAAAACGTTCTAACAAAACGTACCCCATTGTAAACGTCAGATATAATAGCACAATTCAAAATATGTATTTTATATCGATATGAATGATATGACACTTTGAAGGCGTTACGAATTATTTTACAACAAAATACCAAAACAATTTTAACTAAAACTGCTGTGAACTTGCAAAAAATAGTACTTATTTTCTTAGCAATAGAGGGTAAGTTGAAATTGTTAAATGTTGGTCAATAGTAAAGTAAATTGGTCGCGTGTATTATATCTTATTGTGTTTTTAACACTTCGCCCTCGCTGAAGTGTAGGGTGTAGGTAGGGGTAGTTGGCACCCTCACTGATTAGCGTTCTAATCTATGGGGGAGCTTAGAATGTTGTAATACAAGAGATAAACAAGCCTTCATTAATTAAAAATGAAACACATTAATTAAATGTAGTCGGGTAATTAGCCTATTTCGTTCCCACTGTTCGTATGCCATCTTCTACAGAGAAAGAGAAAGAATTGAGTAATAAGTAAAATAGTTGTTTCCTAGAATGAATTCGTTTCTTGTATATACATTTTTATTATAATGGAATGCTTCTTGTTTATACATTGGTTTAATTTTTACAATCTTTTTATTTCACAAAAGTCTCTTGAAAAGTCTTGTTTTTTTTATAAGCTGGTTCATATTAAATACCCTTTATCGCATAACACCATCCAGTTATTCAATAATATTTCGTATGTTTATTTAACATCTTAAACAGTTGCCTAATGAACAGCCGCGGGGCAAACATAAGCTTATTTGCCGACACGTTCATCTTATTATGTCACTATTGAACATGAACAGCTTTAGAACAATTCTGAACATGTGTAACTGACAAGTTAAATAAATGGAATGGTAACGATTTGGTAGGTTCATGGTGTCACTGTATTTCCTAATTGCCCACAGTGGTATTTGAACTGAGTGCAAAAGTTTTTTTTTGGCCTGAGATTTTGTACCGTTAAATTCGTTAAATTTAATGGCAAAAAAGAAAAATAGTCGAAAGCAGTTCCTTCCATTTTTTCTATTGCTACCATTAGTTTTCGCTACTATAACGGTACCAATAATAATACGCGTATAATCCTTGTATCTTCATTCTTAACTACCCTTAAACCCAAGTCATTAAAAGCTCGCAAAAACTGTTGTTGTCTCAATACACGCCACGTGTCTATTGTGGCACTAGCACTAAACATCCTGCGCACGTTACCGCAACATTTTCCAAATTCGTGCCAAATCGCGTTCGGATGTGCTCGCGACATTAGGCGGGCGGCGCGCGCGCCGGATGTGGCCGCCATCCATTGTGGGCGGCGGGGTACTTCCGGCCTGAGACTAGGTGTAATAGATTTGGCGATGCGTGTGGCGGTGACGATGGTAAGCTAATTTGGAAAAGGTGAAACAGGAAGTATTTTTTTTAACTTTCAATTTTATTTTATGTAGCCCCCACACTAGAATTGCTCCTGTATCGTAGGTGCCGCTTGTAGACGCATAATTTCACATACACATCACACCCAGACCGAATCGAAACCGCGACACCAAGCACAGCAGTCCGATTGGTTAGCCACTACGCCAAACGTGCCGTCAAATTCAATAACATACATATCAATCCGATGGTTAAACTATGCTAGATCCAAAAGAATGCCATTGAGATGAAACGTGATATAAGGGCGTGCTTTAAAATATAATAAACGTCATGGATCTAGAAATGTATGTTCAGGCCTAATGCTATGAAGAAGGTATACTGAGAATTGACTTTATGAAATAAGTAGGTATAGTTACTTGACTCATTGTACATTATTCTCAGTCCTGCAACAACTGACAATGATCACATATAACTATACAGTAACCACAACAATGCGATCTCGACTCCATTCGTTACGGCCAAAGAAATTCGATTCATAGTTAGAAATTGTAAAAACCGCACATTCGCTACGCACCGATCGCGCCGCACCCACGACTTGAACAAGTGCAAAAATTACGTCATTATTTACTGATATTTTAGTAACCAAAATATTCCCTAAATTAAAGGGATAGAGTCCAAAATTATGTGATAATGGAATTGTTAAAGTGTGGCGTATGAATTTTAAAATAATAGCACGTCATCGCCGTCCCTCTGTCTTTTTGATGCAGCGTTGCGTGATGCACGCTACGGTCGTATGTTGATTTTGATGGGTAGGCTCGGGTGGTTCGTTTCCATTGTTACAGAATGTAAATAGACGGCTTCTTTTTGAGAAACATGTGTAAATGTGTAGTTAAGGCATTGATAATCATTGAAATTTGATTAATTAATCACAAAAATCCCTGTTCTTTGAACAAACCATGTTTTTACCAAAGCGCGGCAATATGTGTCTGAATAAATATCTAGATACGTCATATATCAACGAAATACAATAAGTTAAGGGCTAACTTTCCGAAAAAAGAAGTAAATACAGTTTGCATCAAATGTTTTTTTTTTCTTAGATTAGATGCCTAATAATTAACAGTGTTCAGTTGCTATTACTGTATGGTAAAAAGAACGGTTAGAAACGTTTTGTAAAACAATGTAAACTCACCCCGCGACGCTCCGGCCACACCCACGCGTGAATTTAAACCTCGCCGCGGGTGTTAGGAAACTGTGATTTGTGGTTATTTACCGCGGTTGTTAACTTTCCATTTTCGACGGCCACTCGTGCGGAATCCGCGACGATTTCGATTCCAATTGCGTTTTTAATTTTCAGAATACGTACGCGGGCCTAAACGGTGCAACAATAGGGCTTATTGTGAAGAATTCGGGTTTGCTCTGTGGAAGTAATGTGGAAATTCGTTATTTTACATTGTTTAGCATTTAAGCCTATTCAGTTGTTATTGGGTAGAGGTACCAAATATTATATGAGGTTTGAAATAATAATTTCGCTGTTGACTGGCTGGGCGACGCTTTTTTGTCACATATAAGTGACGAAATCGATAATCAATTCGGGTTCTTACGTTATAACAGAAATTTAAACATCAAGGTTTTCTTCAAGTGTTATTAAATAAAATGTGTGTTTTTTATTCGATGAAAGAAAACAAATGAAATAAAATAAAATAAATATAAAACTAGCTAAATCTTAACCTTAAAAATCTAAAAAGTGGATACGATGCCAGGTACCAAGAACATTGGCTGCATTACCTCGCTGAATAGCAATGGATGTTCTCTGTGCGCGATAAGAGTCAGCCCTCTTATCACCAACGGCGTCGACCAGCCGAGGAAATTGACACAATATTACTCGTATAATATAAAGAACAAGGGAAGGACAAACTACTAATCGTATCTACACTACGTCACCGTCACGTTGTCTACGTCATCGTTACCAATCTATTTATATTCGTAAAAGGTAGGATATGCCTGCATACTATTGTATTTTGTTAAAGGATAACGTTGAAATCTGCTTACCAACTTACGAAAGTAATATTTATGTTAAATCCCAACCCTTCCCACTTCAACTCAATTAACAAATTCGCCAAAACGCTTAACGCGATCTCGAAAACTAATTCCGAAATTGAATAATCCAATCAAGAACTCTGAGATTTCGTATTTTGGAGCAAGAAATCGTAAGGAATTGCGAGCAAAAAACCCTTTTGTCCAAATAAAGCGAGGCGAGCGAATGTCACGGGTGAAGCCTGCTGTGACATGCTCATTGGGAATTCTGCTCCGACTGTCGGGAAACTCACTCGGAATATCAAACGTTGAGTTTTATTTTTATGGCATGGGTATTACCAACGCCCGTAATTACAATTATTGATAGAGGTAAAGTAGGCGTCTTTGTTTTATACTAATACGCTTTCGTATTAGTTACGAGATCAATGACAAATGTTCACAAAGTATTAGGTACTTACGCATAGTTGAACTAGAAGTATGTTCGACTTCTAAAATATTCATACTTGAAAGTCTAATTCATAAATTAATCTGTGAGCTGTCAGTAATTGTAATCAGTAATTGGTTACTGTCGGGGAAATTGCTGGGAAATTATGAAAACGTTGTGTAAAACTACAGCTGAGAGAGCCCTTTACAATTGTACATTAATATAAATTATAAGAAACTCACTCAGTCCGTGCCACGAAAGAAGTCTCGCAACGGTTTTGCCTCTTGGATCTAGATTCAAATACCTGGATATCCCCGCTATGGCACAAAAGCTAGCGCCGCGTATGCGACATTTCTTTCCTAGAACGGACGCTAAGTAGCTTATCTGTCGACAATGATACCCTCAGAAATATTTATCTCGTGCATACTTTACTGATTGACATAACGTCTAAAAACGCACCGGTTATCCAACCCAGTGGGTATTAAGCTACGGAAGTAAAATTTGCATAGCGCACCCCAAGAACTCGGCAGGGACTTTAAATCTAGTAAATTTACTAAATCTAGGCTTGAACTGATTCAACGTTGGTCCCAGACGGCTTCCGCGGCCAAAGAATAAAAGGAAAGAGAAGAATATCCACGTTTTTGTAAAAAGTGCTTTAAAATTCTGAAACTGAAAATAGAATAAGAAAGTTTTGACGAACGTCATTTCGAATATTTTTAAATACCTAACTAAAATATTCAATGTTTACAATACTGCAGAAATAACAAATTCAGTTTCTAGGCTTCTTTCATTAAGAATCCTCTTGCATAAGATTTTGAAAATAAGTCTACTGCGTTTACTATCAGGTGGCGACCAGCTCGTCTGATTACTGTCGTAATAAGTTTTTTTAGGATAATGTAGCATCTGTTGGAATATGTATTCTTTGTCAAGCTCTAAAGCATTTTACCTGAATATTTGTTCTGTTGAGGCAGT
Organism: Hylaea fasciaria; assembly: GCA_905147375.1. Taxonomy (NCBI): domain Eukaryota; kingdom Metazoa; phylum Arthropoda; class Insecta; order Lepidoptera; family Geometridae; genus Hylaea; species Hylaea fasciaria. The sequence continues at coordinate 5,402,126 of LR990211.1, read as the reverse complement.
AGACAAATTGATTCGAGAATTCGATTTGTATTTGACGAGGAAAGTCGACGTGTCTCGTTTTGGTAGTAAGTACTTAGTTGCTTTAGCAGTGTATTTATTATGTTGAACGCAGTAAATAAATGTAGTAAACGTATTTAAGTAAGTTATGCAGAATCTTCACGTTATATTGTGTATCATGATGATTAATCTTTTTTGGGGCAGACAACTGGATTTCTTGCTTCTGATATTTTTCATTGCACTTACTTATTAAACGTTCCCCGACACTTGAATTGAGCCCACCTGCATTTACAGTCTCCAAGGTCGACAACATTTCAAACATTTGTAAAATATTTTGATGCAATTTCGAAGTTGCCATACTTTTATGTTATGTGAGTAGTATATGCCATTGATTCTTCACTAAAAAAAAAGGAACAAAAACAGAGTGTATTTTTAATATAATATTGACCTACTTTATAAGCCATTCTACCATGGTTAGATTGGTTAGCACATTTATATTCAATAATATTTGAAGGGTATGATGTTGTGAACGCGAGCTGAAGTGATAATAAGTACGAGAAGCTAAAATATACTTCAAGGCCCTCCCTTATCACCATATTATACAGAAGGTTGGCGGTGTTCGAGCTCATTGCAGGCAGCTTCTGCGGAATAGGGTTATTAACGGCCGAAATTAATAATCAATCCTAATCCAAATTTTGCTATCTGAGATTGATATCACAATCCACTTTTAGGGTCAAACGTGCCAATAACCGATCCGTGGTTTGGTTTATAAAGGCAAACAGATCGATCGAAAGATAGGCAGCAATCCAAGATCGATTTCAATCTTGGATAGGAGATACAATATTAATTTTTACGTATGTTTCTCAGGAAAAGAAAAGAAAACAAACAAAAACCTGCCTAAAATGTTCTTTCTTACAACTTTGTATTCCTGAATGTGTGCTTTGTTTGAATCTCAAAGTATCACCGTATTCGTGTCACAAAGTCAAAAATAAAGAGTGCTAGAGAGAACACTCTTGTGTCACGCACGAGTATGTGACCTGATTATACACAATGTTTTTTTCAATTCTTCGCCTATTCTTTGTTTCAAAATGTGATTGGCCTTTTGGTACCTAGGTATACTCTAGCTAGGATAATATTTCCCATCAAATACCTGAACTATGCCAACAGCAACGTACCTATAACAAAATATTTCAGTTCACGTATTGAAACCTTTCGTTTATCGCAGGGTAAATAAAGTCATAACCTTTAAAGACAAGTATAATGCGTAAAATGATCCCGTGAGGTGATTACGTAACTTTTACCATCAACTGATTGTTATTAACACCTGTCAAATTATAGATACACGCAATCGCACGTACGCGTATCGCTTTACGTAGCGTATAGGTACGTAATCAATTTATAAACGCGAAAATAATTTATAAAAGATTAGATTAGATTAGTTTTATTTATGTTTAGTTTTTAGTTTTCATTTTATTTTTATATTACCGAATGATTTGTTGAAATAAATAATTTCTAAAATGTTTTTAATGTTGTACCTCATATAAAATTCAACTCAAATAAAGATTATGGTAGTAGTTTTAGGCAAGCAAGCTCCACGAAGGTCCTTTCACGATACAAAATTATTATAACAATACCCAGTAGTAAGTAGTTCATTACTCAATAATAGAATATGAAGATAATATGGTTAGGTACATCAAAACCCCAAAATAATAAAAGTTAGCAAGTTCGGGGTCCACAATCAGACGTATAAATGGGATCAAAATAGAAATCAAATTATATCGTTGCATAGGGACTAAGGGATGCTAAGGGTCCAACCCTCGGCGGTAGGGTCCTGTTTATTATAATCGCTTGTAAGCACATATTTGTTGAGACTCATTTGAAAGTGACGGAATTACAGGACTACAACCAAACCGAGGTATATAAATTTCAGCTTAGCTTTACTAACAAAGCTTATTTTTTCCTTTTTTTTAAATAACATTATTTCACTGTTTTATATAAAGTACCTACAGAAGTTACAGATAACAGAATAACGGTAATTGTGGAAAGATAAGCACACTTGAGGAAGTAGAGAAGTAGGAGTATGTTAAGTTTGTACAAAAACTCGCCCTTATCAACACCGAGTTGACTCATGAGTCACGACAACAAGGAATATCGATAGTTGGGGTTTTTATTTGGGAATGGCACATACGTTCTACTAATCAATAGGATTTTAATTTAAAAGCGCGCTGAATTAATAATCATGGTCAGTTGAACGCAGTTGGTGAACCAGACATCATGGCGACCAACAAAATCATCCAGATTTTACTTGTGATAGCCATCGGTATATCATGTAAGTTATTTATTCTTATAAGTGTATTACTACAACATACTGTGACTAATACTAAGTATTGTATTATTTAGGTAATATCTTGCGGGTTTGACTAAATTCCGTTGTTCAAAGGAAGAGAATGGCCGCCTTCTAAGCATAAGTTTACGCATTCAATTCCGAGTGCGGGCCATGCACCAATTTATTTTATTAAAACGAATTAGACATTTATTTCAACAAATAACATTGGGTATACATAATTAAATAAAAATTAAAAGTAAATTAATCTAATTTAATTAACCATTACCAATTTGTTTTTGTACTTATAACTCGTATTGTTTTTGCACTTATAAATATAGAACGGGCTCTTTCACTGAATGACATCTACAACAACTATAACTAACTACATGTAGTTCTTTCTGTATATCTTGTGTATATTTATAACTGGCGTGCAATAGAGTATTTTTTATTCTATACTATTCTATTCTGCATAAAAAAATCAAAAAGCAACTGTAGAAAATAAACTTTTATCACCGTATTTTTTACAAAGGGATCGATGCATCACGAGATGAAGGCACGAATACGTTTCCCAAGTATAAATGGCACTTCCAACGCTCAGATGCATTTAACAGCAGAAGATTCCGCAAATCACTACCCGAGCAAGAAAGCAGTGCTAGCGACGCAAGTATAACTCCGACAGTGCGGGAGCAATTCAAAAATGGCTCATACAAATTTTTAGCCAGAGGTGCGACATTCTACCGCGGTATCAATATAACGATGAATGGTGTTAAAACAGCTGAAGTGGACCTTAGCAATACAAAAATCACTGGCCTTGTCTACTTCCATTTCAATAATGACTATAACCAAAACTCACAAAATAATTCAGGTTGTATCAATTCAATTAAATTTTCATATTTTATGTTTCAATATTTTCCTTTGACCTGCCTACAGTACATATTTAGAATAAATGTTTCAACAACACTAAAACATTTTTCTCTTAGGTAGTTAATGGCCTTTTTTTGTTTGTAACACAGTAATATTATTGAATAAAATGACATAGCAAAATATTAATCATTGTTTTGTTTTTAATCTCACAAGTCCACTTGCAGTTGCAGTGTACCTAATATACCTAATATATAAACCAGTGTACCTAATATACCTAAAATAGCACTAACAAATGTATGAGCTCTCTATCCAAAGTGCAGACTTTACACGCGTCACTACTTAATTTAAGTAGGTACCTACCTGCAGCAGAAGTATTCTATGACCTCCAGGTCCAACCCATCTCAACGCTAAATTTCATAGACATCAGTTCAGTCGTGTAGCCGTGAAAAGGTAACAAACACATAGAGATACTTTTGCATTTATAATATTGGATGGATGTAGATGGAATACTTTCAGCATCACCTATGGTATATAATAAGCTCATACTCATTAATGATAGCGCCTAATGTTTTATTATTAAACTTACATTTTTTAATCATTTTATTCCTGTTTATTGAAATAAATAACTCTATTTATCGTAATGAATAGAGAAATAAATCACAAGGCAGAGCGGCCGCAGCGAAATTGAGTTTCCAAAAACACATGCCGCTTGGGTCGTTCGAATCATAATGAATTTGTATAGAGAAATCTGCCGGTTTGCGAGAGAACCCCGGACATAGAGATCCTAAATGTCTGACTGAGCGTTGGGCATTTTGCTCCTTAGACATTTTGCTCATTGGACATTTTGCTTGATGTCAATTATAATTTACGACCCTTGTCATTTTGCGGTTTGGTTCGACTTTGCATTTTGTGCGGCTAAAGGAAACTGATGACGATTTCAAAACATTTTTCATAACTGTAATTTTAGATTGTATTATTTGGTACTATTTCGTTGATTAATTAGTATTTAAGACGTTGTTAAACCGCGATTTGCTTCCATGCAGTCTATTCAAACCTAGCCATACCTAAATAAAATAATTTTATGTTGAACTAGCTGCGCCCTGCGGTTTCACCCGCGTTTCACATTATAAAACCTACAGGGCGGTGGCTATTAGATAGGACTTGTAACATAGTGTCAGAGAAAATACTGAAGTTAGGTCATTTTTCACAGTTATTATTGCACTGATGGACAGGAAAACAGTGATGATGATGATGACTTGTAGCCTATATTGTGTCTCTAAACTGCATACAACATTTCATGCAAATTAAGGTACTATTTCACAGTTTAGCCGTGTGAATTGTGTAAGTTGGTGTATAAGTTATCAAAATACCAAATTTCAAGCCAATGGGGTAGTTTTTCACAGTTTTTATTGCACTGATGCAAAACGGTGACGATGATGATGATGAATTAATCCTAAGTCGTAAGTTGCGGGATAACCGAAATTTTACGTACCTACATTGGGTGTTTTATCGCATTGATGGAAAACGGCGATGATTATGATTGATGACTTAATAATATTATGTTCGTAGCCAATGTCCTAAGTTGGAAGATAACCTATCTGTGAACCAAATTATCTCCCCCCACTCTCCCCTCTTACCACTCCCCCTATTTCCCCCCACTCTCCCCTCCTTCTACCCCCACTATCCCCTCTTTCTCCCCCACTCTCCACTATTTCTCCCCCACTCTCCCCTCTTTCTCCCCCCACTCTCCCCTCTTTCTCCCCCCACTCTCCCCTCTTTCTACTCCCACTCGCCACTCTTTCTCCCCGCTCTACCCTCTTTCTCCCCCCACCCTCCCTCTTTCTACCCCACTCTCCCCCCGCTCTCCCCTCTCTTTCTCCCCACTCTCCCCTCTTTCTCCTCCCACCCTCCCCTTTTTCTCCCCGCTCTCCCCTCTCTTTCTCCCCACTCTCCCTTCTTTCTCCCCCACTCTCCACTCTTTCTCCCCCCACACTACCCTCTTTCTCCCCCACTCTCCCCTCTTTCTCACCCCACTCTCCTCTCTTTCTCCCTCCACTCTCCCCTTTTTCTCCCCCCCTGTCCCCTCTTTCTCCCCGCTCTCCCCTCTCTTTCTCCCCACTTTCCCCTCTTTCTTCCCGCTCTCCCCGTCTTTCTCCCCACTCTACCATCTAATCCCCTTTTCCCCCAATCTCCCCCTCCCCTCCCCCGCACTCTCCCCCCTCTCCTCCCATCGCACTCTCCCCCTTTAAATAACGATCCGTTCAGCCGTTTATTGTGGTCCGTTGGGGGTGCATCTAAAAATACCTCATAATTTCAACCCCTCTTGCTATTCCCCCTTTAGGGATGATTTTGCAAAAAAGCTGAAACCCGTATTTATTTATATCTTACCAAAAGTCTAAATAAGAATTTTCAGATCCCTAACTTGAAGAATTATGGATTCCCCATACAAACTTCCAACCCCTATTTCATCCCCTTCGAGATTATTTTTTGAGACAAAAGATAGCCTATGTCCGTCTCATAGGTCCAATCTACCCCTATACCAAATTTCATCGAAATCGGTCCAGCCGTTTGAGCGTGAAGAGGTAACAAACATACACACATACACACACACTCACAAACTTTCGGCTTTATAATATTAGTAAGACAATATTTATTTTAAAATAAGCTTATAATATAAAAAAGTTGCCGTGTCATACGGGCACTTAAGGATACCATAACGAGTGCGTATTCAACCTTTTTATGTCTGTGCTGCTAACACCCGGTTTCTGAAACGTCAGCCAACTTTGACTACATATTAATTCTATTGACATCCTTGTCATTTGTTTAGTGTTAGATAGAGACAACGATAGTTTTAATCTACTGTTAACGCCAACAAACGTTCCAGAAACTGGGGGTTACTATTGAGTTCCCTAGTCAGGAGCGTATCCTGGATGTCAAATTATTCAGGTCATGCTTATCATGAAAATGTATTGTCATTGAAACTAAAACAACATGCAAAAATTCAACTTCGAGAGGAAGTAGTTCTCATTGAGCTGGCAAAGATTTGACTTAAACCTTGTAAAAAAATACATATTACTTTTAAAAAGTTAAGCGCTTCCAGCAAAACCAATCCCATTCCAACCCACCGCCCAGGGGTGCCAGTGGCAAAGACAATGTGGAACTAGCAGTTGTAATCAGGTTAGCGAACAATTTGCCTCTCTGCCCATGCGTGGGATATGCCCCGTAATGCCCCTGGCTGCCCGCAATTGATTTTTTGAGCTGCAATTGAAATGAAATTGCTTCGATTGTGTTGTTATTGTTGCATGTTTTAATGGGTATTTCGTAAAACAGCGTGGTTTTTGAAATATAGGCTGGTTGTTTCCACCTAGAACGGTTAGGGTTGTTTAACAAGGATACAATGAAAAAATAAGTTAGGTAACTTTTACACAACTAATTCATATATAGGTACGAATATTATAATAAAATGATCGAAACGTTCAAATACGTTTCCGTATTAAGTTTTCACAATACCTACCTCTTCGATAAAAAAAAGATGCCTAGGTATTTATGATTTGCTTTTCTTTTTGTGCGGTTTTTAGTAGGTAAACAATGATCATCTCTCATCAGGTTCATGTCGAAAAGATATTACGAGTATAACCTATTCGCATGTCCCAGACAGTCTGCGACAAGCAAATAATTAGTATGCATTATTCACTGTGAACAAATTACCCCCTAAAATAATTGTATCTGACAACACAATAAAAAGGCAATGTCATACCTCATTACCGTCAAAGAAGTGCGACAAATCCTCCGCGATTGAGTCGTAAGGTTGCAACTGCGTGGCTGCGACCAATCGCACTGATCCGCGACGCGTGGCTGCCACGCGTCGCAACGTCGCACGTCTGCCGGCGACGGGTGAGCATCGTTAATTATGGAACGTAATGAGTTTGTATTTTTGTTGAGTTTAGGTAAAGTATCGGACAGTGATCTTTTGGTCTTACACTTGATAAAGCACAGTAAACTGTGACAGAAACAGAGGTGCGAGTTAGGGTTAAGTTTGTTATAACGTTGTCAAGAAAGAATACGTCATGATGATTATTTGCTTTTAAATTATTATAGAGTTAATAATGGGTTCAAGATAAAATCTTTCTCGAAAGTATTTTTAAAACTCAACACACTTAATTCTAAATACTTGATACTTACTATGCAGACTGTATCATACGAGTCTTAGCTGACTGCTACGAATCAAATGGTGCACCACGGTGCCAATCCGCAATCGTCTATCTCAAGGCAAACTACCTAGTTGAACTTTTGACACAAAGTGGGTTACAATACCTAATTACTATTGTTCAGTGGTTTTATAATGCAAGTAAAGACAATTAAGAACCTACCTACCAATACCATAAGGATTACTTTTGACAATATAATAAAGCTGATCAAATAAGTTACAAGATGTGGTTACCGCTGTTTGTGATTAGCTTCTGTTAATAAGGCATTTTTAATTTTATGTGATATGCTTTGACGGTCAATAACGAGGTTAAATAGAAAACAAAAAAATACTCTTATAACCTTGCTTTTGCAAACTGGAATATCAACAAACATAAATAAAAACGAACGTCTCCTCAATTAATTCCTGAAGTAATTTCCCTACGGCCCATTCTAAGCGCAATCACAACAATTTCTCTCATAAAAAAAACTAACATTCGCACACAATAGTTTTATTATACGTATGGAATATTATATTCCATCGGCACGCGACTCTTAATGGGTTAATATGTGTATTAACTGACAAAAGATATAAAAGGTCCCGGGGTATTTTTATACTGGACATAAAAATCCCGGGGTGTTTGTGTCAATGGGTGGGTGACGTTGATATCATAATCAAAATATGAAATTATATTTCTGAGGGTGCAATGTACCCTTGAAAGGGATTACGACTCGCCCCTGTTTTAATGATTTTATGGAATTGATAGTTTATTGTTTGTGACTTGGAGGATTAGGACAAGTTTAAACAGAAGTTCATTACATTGCAATAAATAATTAGGTATTCAATAAATGTTCTATGCTATCGTAACAGAGAAAGCTTTATCAATGTTATACTCGTAATGCAACAAGTTACTTATTTTAACAAACAACTAATTGTGCTTATGGAATATGGAGCCTTGGCTTAGACTTCCTAGTTTCAGATTTCTTAGATACAGATAAAAACCTAGCTAAAAGGTCAGTCTGGCTCTATGGTGTGATCGTAATGCGTTATGCGTTATTATTAAACACATTTTTTTTATATATATAATATATAACAATATAACCATCGATGTGAAGCGTCAATGCCATTTTTTTGTCAACTTTTACATTTGTTATTATCCTTCGGATTTATTTACTCGCTGTCACATGCAATGCTTAAAATTACTAAACTAATCGTAAGTCCGCCGCATTTCTCTTACATTATTAAACAGATTGTAAGTTTAAGTATGTGACAAATATTTCAAAATAACCTAGCAATGACAGAGTCGCTATTCATTTTCATTTATTTCTGGTAGGAGTACCTATAGGAGAGATTGTGAAGTTAACGAAGAGATTGTGAAGTTAAGTTAACTTCATGAAAAAGCTTCATTTCTAATTAACTTTAACTTTGAGCAAACACAATATTATTAGCATCCTAAAATCCCAATCCCTACTCTCCCACAATAAAGGCCGGCCATTGTGCGGCCAAGTCGCCACCAGACGCCACTTCTGTTCGCACGCTGAAATAAAAATTCGATAAAAAACGCAGCTCTAGCACGTGCCGACGCATTATTCGATAACCGTCGGGGGCGGTATTAAACTATTGAGGGCAACCCTAAATTTGTAATCGCATACATCTTGCTAAATTCAAACCAAAGACATTGTAATAAGGACCAAATTCGGACTCACATGACATAAAACATCTCTACTATCTGTGGTACGCCAATTTACTATTTATTTTACACTGCAATAGGGTTTGGATTCGAATAGAGCTAGGTCTAATCTTCTCGAAACAGGGTTGTCAAGACTATTTATTGGTGGGAAAAGCCGCGTGTCAGATCTAACACTAGTTTTAATATTTCGTGACGCGTGCGTGACACGCGCGCTCCTTTGGTAAAAAACTGGACGAGCGTAATTCGCGTTTTATTGCGACATTCTTCTTGTTAAATGTTATGGCGATTTTTTGTCGCGAGTCCGCGGTCGCGTGGTTTGGACGCGTGCTTATGTGTCATTAGCTGTAATAATTGGTACTCACTCATAAAATGATTAACAAAATGTTGTGTGGGTTTAAATAAGCTATCTATTATTTATGTAACTAACGCCACACACTAGATATTATGCTTAATTGTTTTATGTACCATACGGATCAGTCCGTCGCTGTGTTGTTACCCACAGATACCGTTGATTTTTATGCGATAGATCCTAGCTACTATTACTAGGTATTATCTAATATCTATTCCAGGACCTAGGTATACCAATTTTCACCGGAGGACAAAACACACACACACACACACAAAATATCATAATTATCATTATAAGCAGGATGAATCAATTCCTTGTAGATAGGTATTACAAAATTAGTTAATAAAATAATTAAATTAAAATAAATCGTACCTGCATTTATAATAAGGATATCAAAATATCTTGAGAAAAATGTTTACACTATTTGCATAACTACTAGCGCCATCTGTTGAGGGGTAGCGTTCAGACTAACCTGATAATACTACAACTTCAAGTTTGTTTAGTCGTACCATTAATGGTATCAGCCATACATAATGGTATACAACTGATGCTAAATAATAATTGTTAGTAGTACCAATGGTACTAAGGATACAAAGCTGTGTCACTTCTACCATCAATGGTACAAATCAGTGGTACCTACTACTGACGCTAAGGCAAACAAACTCATTTTGGTCACACCATTTATAATTTCAAGAACGCCTAATCCTATTTTCATGATCTTTTCATGGTTTGGAAGCGTGTGAAGATTGAATAGAGATATTTTTTAAACACTATACAAAATGAAGCTCATAAATGCGTGCTATATTATAAATTAACTACTAGATTTGACATTAAATAGGGCTATTATAGAGATGGGTAATAAATTATTAGTACTTGATTTTTATACATGTATACCTATTAGTTATTATCAGTTTGTCCACAATTATTTTTGTCTGGTCTGGGGTTTATGTGTATGTGAAAATGATACCTATGTCTGTAATCGGTATTCACGACACTCAGTGTAACGTACGTCAAAAACGTAGCCCCACGTTTTTGAAATAAAAGAAAGAAAGAAAGAATCTTTCTGACATTTTAATAAGCCGTTCGATTTTTCTGAATGTTATATGCAAACTACCTATATCGCAAAATAAATAACAAGATGACTAAAATCTCTCTCTTATTTCATCTTATTTAGTCTGTCAATTAACTCCACGATATTAATAATCCGACTACAATAACTCCTCCCGCCATCTAGTGTCGCTTTTCCGCAGCTCTGGACCCTACAGGCGGCTAAAGGGCCTATTTCCGTCCACGCGCCGACAACAATGCGATACCAGAACGATATCGGAACGGTATAATGCACGTCATCGCGACGTCATAATAGCCGATTATTTACGTTGAACACAGGAAATTGCCTTTTTTGCGATTATGGTAATTGGCATTGTTCAATTTTTAGGGAGTATTTGTTGAAGATGAAGGAAATCTAATATTATTACACATAACTCTTATAATAATGACATTAAAGGTGATGACATTTTGCTGTCATAATGTATACCACCAACCCGGACTAGGCCCCCGTAGTGGATTGTGGCCTAAAGCTCTTCACGAAAGTGAGGGGAGGCCTTTGCCCAGCAGTTATAGGCTGAATTATTATATACAATGTATTTTTTTTAATAGTTACCTACGTGTTAATCTATCTTTTGTAAAGTTGGTTGGTAATAAATAATCACTACAAAAAGGCAATTGTAAAATTTTATTCAAATTCAGTCGCACTGTGTACTGTGTAAACTTAAAATAATTTTCGCTTATAGCTAAATCAAATAACTTCATTCCCTTGACTGACAAAAAAAAATCGTAAACCTTTGTATGTAAAAAAAGGAGCATAATTATCGTTAATCCGAATCGGATAGCTGGATACTTTCCTGAAATTAAATAATGCACACTTTAAATACCATTAAAACAACAAGAAACTTTCCGCTGAAAAATGTCCTAAAAAACAACGTAGTACTCTATCATTTTCTTACGATAACCAACAATATTATTATTATTAAAAAATAATGATGTAAACTAAATAATTATTTATTCATGCAATAATCGTGCGCATGATACTTTTTAATTTTTACTAGCTGTGCCGGCGACTTCGTCCACGTGGAATAGTGATAAAATTCACCTTTTAAACCTTCCCTGGACTTTCACAAATCATTCAAGACCAAAATCAACCAAATCGGTCCAGCCGTTCTCGAGTTTTAGCGAGACACGAATAGCATTTGATTTTTATATTATAGATAATTACCTACCTCAAATTCTCCAATGAAGATATCAGAGTCATCAGAGGGTGGGGGATGGTCTATATTATCCACTGCCGTGATTTGTGGTCCTGAAACAATTTCCATAAAAATGTTATCTGCGAATAAAATAAATAGGAATACGAAATGCTAGAAGCGCTTTTGATGATTTGTCCATCCGGTGAGTATATAACCATAGTATAAATAATTATTGATATTTATGAGGTTTTAATTACCTAAGGGCATACACTCCATAGGTTCAAACAGGTCTAATGGAATCAGGTCCAACGGTGGCGTCGGCGGTGATGGCAGCGCATCACTTGATACACCGCAACTTGCTGAAATATTGGTATTTTTAGTAAGCTGGGGTATTTTTAGGTTATTTAAGGGTTTAGGTGTTTTTTAGGTATTACATTTTTAGAGGGCTGCACACCACTTGATACGCTGCAACTCGCTGAAATGTTGGTATTATTTGTAGGCTGGAGGGGGTTTTAGGTTTAGGAGTTTAGGTGTCTTTAGGTTTTTCTTTTTTACTGAATTTACCTGCTGTATAATATGGTGATGCTGGAATGATTTTATTATTGTAGTTGAGCGGTAACTTCTGCACTTTACAATCCAGCAGCACCGAGTTCGATCCTCGACCACTTTTGTATGAGCAGATTTCCATCGCTCCTTGCTTCAGAGGGGGCGAAAAGCCATCGGTCACGGTTATCGATTGCGAGCAGTCTTTTTATATCAGAAGTACCAGGGTAGCATAAGACACAATGAGTTCTTTATTTCTAGTGCCATCCATAATAAATGATTCAGGGGATTTCTGGACTGTTTGTCCAATTTTCCCCTGTGCATGCGAAAACTGTACGCACAGGGGAAAAATGGACAAAAAGCCCAGATATACCCTGCGCAGGGGATACTGCCAGGGGATTTCGGGAATAAGCCGTTAAGCCATGTTAAGTCAGAGGTCTTGGAGCAGCCTGATAAGTTCTGACAGTGTTCTGACACTAGAAACTTGCATTATACGATTCGACAAACGAATAAGTATACAGGATAAAACTATGGAATACAGTAGAACAGAAAATTTTGCTGAAAATGATATATAAATAACCTCCTACCGCCGCGGACCAAGCGTTTTTGTACTACCTATGTCCTTTACAAGGTACAAAATATTTTTTTAGTGTGTTTTTTGTCTTGCTTTGCTTGCAAAAGATGAAATCAAACCTACCAGGTAAGGCGAAGTCCTTGGCATGGGTGCTATTCGACTCTACATGGAGAGTCTCCGGTCGAGCGGCGGTCGACCGTTCCGGTTGGGAGAGGTCGCGCAACGGTTTTAAGGAACAAGGCTCTACGTTCACCTCTCTTACTAGAACATAGGAAGAGAATACGTTTAACCCACTAGAAGAAAGAGCACTCTCTCTATTGTTAAATTACGCGAGATAGCACGATAGGGATTGTGTATGACATTTTGAGTGTGTCGGGTGACCCATTGAGTACCAGGCAGTACCAACGCGGACGACGCTATTGCTTTGCATACAGTTTTGCTTGTGTTTTGTCCGATCCAGCCGTTTGTATGGAGTGTCCAGTGTCCACTCCGTGACATAGAGAAAAATGTATCCTTAGGATAATAAAAGCAAAAGAAACTCCGTCTCTGTATCTGTTTGCTACCCAATTTAACGGCTGAACCGACTGTGGTGAATTAAGGTTTGATCATAATTTGAATTTGACCGTGAGAATGGGCAGGCGACTTTTTTCTATATAGAGAGTCAAATCACAAAATATCAAAATTGGATCTTACCTGACAGCGTTGACAACCCTACTGGCTCCAGAGCCAGAAGAGTTTCTCACTCTAACGAATTACGATACTGAGAGACAGAAAGGGATAAAGGTATGGAAAAAAGCGCTAAATCAAGTACAACCTTGCAGTCTTCCTACTTACGGTCAGCAGACAACGCGGTATGGTAAGCGCGATGCGGCTCCTCGACCGACAGGTGCAGTCTACCGCCAGGTTTGATCCTGGGAACCACAGTAGCCACTACTGGAACCCTGATCTGAACGGCGCCTTCCACGTCTGTATCAGGCTCATCATCGCCATCCTGTCATTTATATTTAAAGAGTCTTCATAGCAGACACGGCCACGCGTTGCTGTGGCTAAGGTTTTTGTTATTGCGACTATAAATTGAGATGCATGCTACCCCCTGTCTTTCAAGTTAGATCAAACTGCACACGGTGTGCAAATTTGATCGGTTAAGTCGTTTAGGATTCCATCGCGGACAAACAACGTGACGCGTAATTTGTAAATATTAAGAAAGATGATGGATTTGGTTCAAAAAATTATACATGTGAAGGGGGGAACAGAAGGTACAAGTATAACTTGACCGAAAATAATTTACTGTAATACATTGCTGTCAAATAAACCAAACGGATATTATATTAACCTGTGCGTCATTGCGTTCCTTGGCCTTATTGTTGACAACTATTTTCCCTCCGGCCCTTAGATCTTCAGCTGTTGCTGGCACGAGCATCTATAGTAGACGAATAAAGTATCATCATCATCATCATCAGCCTGAAGACATCCCCTGCTGAACATAGGCCTCCCCCTTAGACCGCCACATCGAACGACAATTTGCCACTTGCATCCACCGGTTGCCTGCGACTCATTTGATGTCATCGGCCCATCTAGAGGGAGGCCTGCCTCCACTGCGTCGTTCAGAATAAAGTATGTATTTGGAGATTTATATTTTTCACCCTATCTTCACGGGAAACGTATCCAACGGATCTTTGCAAACCTGTTTTCCTCCTGGCAGGGAAGTATCAACCACCTTCACCAGCACGGGCGCTCCATCATCAGTTTTCAGCAGCGCAAAGGGAGTCTGCTTGGTTGCGATCGCCACTTCCATGTGGTAAGTCTTTATTGCGTCCACGATCACCCCACTTATTAGGTTCCAGGGCTCAGTAGAGGTTTCAGGGGAAATACTGGGGGATTCCCAGGAGGAGATTTTGTGCCAAGACGAGCTGGGCCCATCGGTGGATGGGAGGTAGGGGCCGACGGACGAGGACACCTCGCATTGCTCGGCTTTGGGTCTGGAATGCATCATCAACATTCATTAAGGTCCTACTACTAGGACGGTGGGCTCCTTTATAGAATCGCTACCTTGAATCATCTGGTTTTGGATTGGACGCCAAACATTCTGTACGACGTAGCATGCTCCGAGTCACGCTACTTCGAATCAGGCTACGGCTTCCACCTTCAGGATGGGTCTGGAACACAACGCACTACCGACTCATGTGAGGATATTTGATCTCTTAGATTGGGTCACAGAATCATGGATAGTTCAGGTGCTTAGGTCTTGCGATGAGCTGGTCGTCCACATCATGTCATGCGCCACGCTTGCCTAATACACAAGATGTATTTTTGCAACAGGAACTAAACTAGCTATTTTTGGGTGTGATGGTCTTCGTTGTCTGTGGTTCCCAAGATACAACATACGCTAGTTAGAGGTCAAGATCATGATGTGTTATTTATTTACAGATAATAGAACTGCCTTTCGCATAATATACTAGCGACGGCATGGGATGGTCTCCAATGCCGTCGTGGTGGCTATGGTAAGAAAAAGTGTCTTATACTATCGCTGGTAAAGAAAGTCGCGAGCCACAGACAGTTATGAAAATACCTTAGTTTTATGGCAGACTAAGTTCGACTGCTGGTTGAACCCTTTGAAGCAGATGTTGCAGCGGTACGGACGCTCGTTGGTGTGAGTGAAGAGGTGATTACGCAAATTTCCTGAAAAATTCATCAAAACTGTGCCAACAATATAAACAGAGCTTTTAACCAACTAATAGTGACTATGGACTAGTCACATTTACAATCGATAACCGTCGTGGCGAGTTGTAGAGAGAAGTGGCAAATGTTGTGTAGAAGGATGCTTAGTTCAAAGAACGCCCTCAAGTTAGGTCATTCCACGAATGGACTCAAAAATGAGTCCGCAGTGGTCCAATGTGGGCTGGTGATCATGCATGATGACACAAAATATTCTTAAGTTTCATTTTAGAAGAAAATTATTGAGGTACAAGAAATTATAGGAAGAAAATAGAAGTAACCTTTTTGGTGGAACCCTTTAGGACAGATGTGGCACTTGTAGGGTTTTTCGTTGGAGTGGGTCTTGTTATGGGAGATCAGCGTAGATACACGGTTAAAAGTTTTGTTGCACACCTGCGCGGGAAGGAATGAGGGTTGATTGCTGTAGAATATTTTGAGTACCTATAATAATGCCTGTGGTCACACGTGAAAATATTCAAAACTAAAACTTAATGGTTAGATGTAAGTGCAATAGCAACAAGATATGAATCGAGTTTTGATTCAATATTTTTCCTGTGAACCGTAATTTGGGAAAGGTCTATGGGAATTTCAATACCTACTTCACTCTAAAACCAACGATCTAATAAACACAAACCTCGCAAGAATAGGGCCTATCAGCCGAATGGATGGCCTTGTGCTGGCTCAAGGTAGACAGCTGCCTGAAACTCTTCCCGCATGTCGTGCAGTGGAAGTTCCTCTCATCAGTGTGCGTGGGGAGGTGACGCATCAGGGTGTACTGGTGTTGGAACTCACGGTTACCTAATAAAGGGATCTTGTTTTGTTTTAACTTCTTCAAAATCAAGCTTAAATGATGGATGGATTATGGTAATCTTGTTATGTATTCTTGGTGGTATATGGCACTAAAAGTGCCCGCCTGGCTTGTTACCACCCTCAAGTAGAAAGTCTGTTGCCAACCACGTATCGGGGTGTTCCTAACATGGACTTTGAGACCCAGTTCCATTATAGGCCATAGACCACCTTCTTGCAAAAAGTAAAATAAAAAATCATTTTCTTTAGATAAATGTTATAGAGCTTTTCTGTCAAGCTATTTATAGTGTAGTCGGTGCTTGTTACATTTAATAATTTCAATGCACGTTACACCCGTATCTTTATGATGTATGAAGTAATACTTACAAATGCTACACTCCCAGAGCTTGACAGTTCTTCCGTGCCTCTTTACGAATTTAATAATGTGGAGCCTAGAGCGTGGATCTGCTTTATCAACCTTGCAGGCGCCTTGAGTGGTTTTGGATTTGTTCAAAACTGAAATATCGTGCTAAAATCATTTAATAAGTAGGTAAATAAAGTAAGCAAAAAACTGTGCCTGGGTACTAAAACTTTCGTTTCTTGTTGCGACTCTCTAGAATCCTTTTTTAGGCCCAACATACTAAAATAATATACGATTCATTTCGTGGCAGGATATAATAATTGGTGTTCATAATTTCAAACAGCCATGTTATAATCTCCCGACTACTCCCTATGGTTCATGTCATTTTCCACGTACGTTCACACTAGTTCAATTCGTTTCTTTGATCGTCGAACTAGTGAGGTTTTTTTTTCTCATTTGTTCGATAGCCTTACTTATTTTAATACAATCTAAAAACAATGAAATCAAATGCCAAGCCTAATCTAACTGTATAATAATAATTGTGAATGCTAAAGTCTCTTACTAGAATTAGGATTTCCAGAAGAAGTCGAAGAGACGAGCTGGGTGTCCCCGTAGGATCGGCCGCGCTTTGTTGGCTGGAGCACAGATCCTGACGTATCAGCTTCCTACAATGAACACATTACAAGTTGCGATTGGGTCAAACGAAAACCCCAAGAAAACGCCTGTATATATTTTTTTCTGGCTCGTTGTCACAAAGGAAAAAGTGCGTTTCGTCGCAGTGTAATCAATATTATTCAGAGGGTGGTCTTCCGGTCAATCATGTGCCCAAGCACTGAATCATCACGTGACGGCGCGTTTGGCGTAGTGGTTGAGCAATCGGACTGCTGCACTTGGTGTCGCGGGTTCGATTCCCGCCCGGAAAAAATATTAGTACGATCCACATATTTGTTTCTGGTCTGCGTGTGATGTGTAGGTATATGAAATTATATGTCTGTAAACCGTACCCACGATACAGGAGCAAACCTAGTGTGAGGTTACGTTTAAAAAAAACTCTATCCATACACAGCTGGATTGCTGTTTCAGACTCTTTAAAATAAGCTAATTTACACTCAGAAGTAGTGAGCAGGGGAGTAAGCAGGACAGTGAGCAGGATGAGAATCTAAGCACTATATTTATCATGCCCCTATCTCACTGTTCCTTGTGCTGCCGGCGAAAGTGAAAGCGAAGTGAGTGGTAGGGCTTCTACTACCTTTCTACCTATACTTCCTACCTACTTTCTACCTACTACTGGTAGGTTTCCTGTGTAGACACACTTCTCTTGAAGCAGTTATTCCCTGCAGCAGGAAGAACAGGAACAGCTTCCAAAACGGCTTATAAAAAGCATCAGTCAATATACCTTCAAATCGCTCTTCAAAGCCGAATCGATTTGTTTCCCAAAGGTGGTTTGTCCTGTAGTCCCGAACCCCGGCTCAGAGACAAGCGACGCGATATTGCCGTCTTCCTCTGTCCACGCGAACTTGGCCTGCTGCTCCAGACCTTCAGGGAAGAAGCCATCGCGGAAGAAGGAGCGGGAGACGTCCAGCTGAATAAGATAGGATATAGCAGAAGAATGTTGATTGTTTTGAAGCTCCATTCCTCTAATTTAGTCCCTTGCTGCATGGTAATAGCGCCGATTTTTCATGCATCTTCCTCTTTTTCATATGAAGTGAGGTGAACAGCACGTGAAATGACGGTATCAGTTTTAAATACTTCCCTATTGTCTCCAACGAAATGATGAGAACGGAAACGCAGATTACTAAATAGTTACTCGGAAAAATATATTTATCTATGCGAAAGTGTATTTATTAGTTAGGTAAGTATATGCCCTTACCTACTAAACATAAAAACACAGTAGTAGGTTTGCCTAGTTAGACAAAGAAAGAGAAAGAGAAATAATATGAGTAGGTAATATCATATGGTTAGACGGTTGCGCCGTAAATTGCTAAAGCAAGCAAGCGAAGGAAAATAAACAAACAGTCTGAGAGATTGTACTTATTGTAATGTAACAAATAGGCGCATCTATCAGATAAACTCACGTCATTTTGGCTCGAGCTCGGTAGCAGGTAAAGTCCCAAATCTTTCCTGTCAAATTTGTTGCTCAAACACACTTCCCGAATGCTGAAACAATGGAAAACTGTTAAACTTTTGTTTCCAATAACAAAACACGTGCGAACATAATCTCCTTGGCCACGCTTCAAGCGATCACTTCTTTTCCAAATAAGCGAAGATTGATCACCTTATAATTTCATCTCCAGGCCGCATGAAGCCGCCTTCCGGCGTTTCTTTTATTTCCTTGCCGGAAAACATTGTTTATTTTCCGCAAGATTCAATTATTTTATTAACAAAAAAACGTCAGTCCTCCGTTATAATTGTTTTTTCCGAAATGTCTTCTCTTGTTATTTTTGTTTCTATGACAATTTTTGTATTCTATTTTGAAAATTGTTTTTTTTTTTTACTGTGGCAGGCAACGGATAACATAGAAGTTGTATTAAAACCTCTTTTGATCTTCATAAAAACTTTTTGGCGCGCAATTAGAGGTAACACTAAAATGTGTGAATTACAGATATTAAATCCATTAGGTATGTACCTACTTTACGTAGGCACAGAAAAGATTAAGCATCGCCCATACAACGTGGCAATGCAGCCAGCTTTTTGGGAACGTGGCCCATTTGGTAGCGAGTTATTAAATTAGGTTTCCTTGTTTTAGTCTTTAGTTATTACATTATCTTTACGTAGGTAGGTACATTAAATCTCGAGACCCCGAGCTTTTAGCTGATTGTATCCTGCATATGTAGGCAAAAAAAGCGTAAATGAATAAATAGTGGTTGAACTGTAGAAAAATAATGCAAGGAAGGATATTTTCATGCGTAGTTTCACTAAAAAATTAAGCCACTTTGTTATGTGTGCGTGAGTACCGTGTAATTATCTTCTCCAAAACGCACACAAGCGCAATGAAAATGTCGCATGCATGTTGATATTTAGTCCTAAAACAGGGAAAATTTATAAATAACTTTGATTTCGAGCAATTGCTATCAGTCAGCCCGAACTAGGCCCAAAAAGACTCAGTAAAAATGGCTACACGGCGATAGCGAGTATTGGGTTTCTATAAAAACGGTTTAGGTAAAGTCAAAAGCTTCAAAATAACATTTTTAAATTTAATTTTTCATTATTTTCCTCGCAAAATGGAGAAAGCTAGCAAAATAAAACATTTTCTTACAAAAGCGAATAAAAATATAATTCTGAAAATTCTTTCTAGTGGTTTGTTACGTCTAAGTAGTCTGTTCATTTCGTTGTTGAATCTCTCAAGGGCCAACTTGAGAACGCACTCAGACTTTGCCGATGTTGAAATACTTGTCTTTTTTTTGTACCTACCCTTATAAATAAAGATTGCTATACTACTTATTATAACTATTATTAGGGGAGATGTTTTTTTTGTAAAACTAAATAAAATTCGGAATTAAATCACATAATAAAAATTGTAGGTAAGGTCAATGTGGGGAAGTCCGGCATACTTTTCTTCAAATTGAATTCAAGTGAACATAATGAGTCGAAATATGCTTTTTAAAATAATTTGTTAGTCGGAAAAGGTGGATAATATATTGATTTACCTATAATAGTCTAAAAATAAGATCAATTGTAATGATCCTTAGATTTAAAGCATTTTTTTAAAAGGTCGGCGTGTAGACGGTCTTCCCATGTAGTTTGAGGTAAGTCCGTCTAGTAGCAATAAAATCATAAGTTGTAGGGCAAATATGTTATATGTATGAAAAGTTGCACTGATGGTAACCTGGTGATGAAATTATCGTCGTATCTGCCTGCCCTAAGGTTTACATTTCAAAGATAATTAATTTTATTTACTTTTTGGGTAAGACCGTCACATTTTTCTTGACAGTAGTTGCAAACATTTTCAAAAAAAAATAAGTGATTTAAAATAACCAAATAACAAAAAAACAAATACCTTCTAATTCAAAATTAGTAGCTGCAAAATCAACAATGAACTTTGATCATTAAATCATTTTTTATCGTATTACAATTATTATTTCTTGGCACCATGCCCCACATGGGCACGCACTTTTGTTCCGGAGAAGATATTATTATTAATTCATAATACAAAATAATGTAGGACATTACTAAATAAGAAGTAGCAAGCAAGTATGAAGTGGGTTATAACATAATAAGCGAAGACCGTTATTGTTTGTTTAAACTTTTAAAATCGGTTTTGCAATAAACCATCGATACCAAAAAATGGCCATAATGTGAAAAGCTACATGGCTTATAATAATTTCTGAAAAAATAATGGATTGGATAGTTTTTAGTGGACTACTTACAACTTCTAAGTATAATAGCAAGTAAATAGTAATACTATAATAATTATATGAGTCATCCATACAATATGTGCTGTTGAAAATGTTGACAATATCTGCCTTTGGGGCAAGACCGGCATATGACGGACTTTCCTTTAGCTTGGTAGACGGTCTTCCAAATTGTTACATTTTAATGTTAACAATTTCTTGTACGTTCAAGTAACGAAATTGAAGCGTTTTTAATTAATTCAAGACCAGGAATAATCGTATGGATCATTAAACTATTTGCTAAATCATAGAACCTCTACAAACTCTTTAGTTTTTCCGCATTTTCTTCGAGTTTTTAAAGAGACGTCACACTCCATCTACAAGTTTAAAACGCAAAAAAAAATTGAACAGTAAATTTCTCCTAACATAAGGATGTGAGCGACATCTATGATTCTCAGTTCGAAGTAGCTCCATAATATTGGTTTACTGACCGAGCCCTAAGGCGCTAGCTATTCAAAAAAGGAAGTTATTGCCGCTAGACGGACTTACCGCCTAGACGGACTTCCCCACATTGACCTTATACCTATACACCTGACGAACCCAAACAAAGTAGATAACTATATAAGTAAGTATAGGTAGGTACCTATAGTAATCTGTACGGTATAAGTAAGTAGTTGAACAAACTTGCCGAAGTAGTAAAATGTACCTACTTACGTACCTAATAAAGATTAATTTAACTACTGAACTGCTGATGCAGCACATTAAATTAATAGGTACCTACCTACGTTACCTATTACATCTGAATAGAATCTGGACATCCTATAGTACATACCTACCTACCCTGAATAATGTAGTGGTAAAGTTTTGATAATACTAATTACATTCATAGGTAGGTCCTATTATAGGTAGGTACCTACCTATCTATATACCGACGTCTACAATGAAAAGACGAGAGCACCATTTCTGTCTAATAAAGGACTCGATATTTACGCCCCAAGAAACGGAGCTTTGAAATGTCTTTGATTAAAGAGCATGTGATTTAATTGAAATACCTTCGTCTGTCACATATGAAACGGTGAGTGGCTTGAAATACGTTACCTTACCACCCTTCTACACGCTCACCCTTCTGCTTCCCGCTTTTCATCCGGCGTAAACAACTTAACTCAGCGCCATCTATAAACAGTCTATAGAACTAAGTAACGAGAAGGATTACTAAAGGTAGTAACAAAATGGTGAAAGCAATAAGCATTAAGCATAGTAGTATAGCGACATCTACCGGAGTCTGGTAGAACTTTTATGGAAGCTTGTTTTCAAGCTGTGCAATGTTGACGTCACTATTTTAGTTCGATGGAAGTTTACAAGATGGCAGTATAAAAAATAAACGATGAAGTTATTTCATGCTTTAAATTTTTTCAGCTGGTGATATCGGCAACGAAAGGTTAACAACGGAGCTCAACCATTGCCTATATTAATTACCTTACATAATTATAGGTAAGTACATAATTATTTCGGAAAATCTTATTTTCACAGACAAAGTTTAATGAAAACTTTGTTTAAAAAGGGACATAAATGACACGACGTAGGGATGAGTCGTTTGAGATCCGCGTTCAACACAAATAGGCAGAATTAAAATAAATAGGTATAAAACGCTAAGAATATTTTACAAGCACTTCCTTAGTCACGTTCACTTTCAAATATAAAAATAATCAAACAAATCTTTTAAATCCAATATGTAGGTAGTAGGACCTATTGCTGTGAAAATTCTACAGATTATAGCGGCAATATAAAATTCTACTGTTGTCGAAGGCATACGACTTCAACATAAATTTTTCAAAAACATTTCAAAACCAATCACATATTCAAAAATATATTGATTTGCTTCGCATGGTTTATGCATTAACATAGCCTTCTTTTTTTTCGGGAAAATTATTAATGGAACATTGAAAAGTCAAATCTTCAGCCTATTGATAATAGCACGAACAAATAAAAAAAACTACTTCCACTCACTAGGGCCTAACAATCTCATGTAAGTAGGTCCGCTAAGCTGAGCTAGTAAATTATATGACTCACTTTTCGAGAATGTGATGTGAAAAATTAATTACCAATAATTACCCTAGACACGGGCACGCGTTGCTGTGGCTAAGTTTTTTGTGACTGCAAATACCTATAAATTGAGGTGTAAGCTATCTTTTAAGTTAGATCAAACTGCACATGGTGTGCAAATTTGATTAAAATCGGTACTACTTAATAGTTTAGGAGTCCAACGCGGACAAACAACGTGACGCGGATTAAGATATTAGAGTAGTTAAGTACTTACTTACTTCCAACTTAATTTAAATTATACACTAGAAATATTTGAGTAGGTAAGTAGGTAGATACGTACAGTCGGTATCAAAACATCGATGCAAATAAGATAAAGCTGTGTTCACACGCTACATTCTTATTAAAGCCTCCTCCAGACAGCACTCGATCTTAGTCTATTTGACAAGACATCCAATGGATAAAGCGGCTGTTTTCGATCCCTTTCCAAGATAATAATAAATGCAGATTCATACAATATTTGCATTTGAATAGCGTAATATGTGTGTAAGTACTGTAGGGCGAGGACGAACCTCTATCGAGAAAATATTCGTATCGTTAAAGTAAAAAAATTTGAATGTGATGATCTTTGCTAGCGGTAAGATGCGTACGCAAACGGTTACCTTGATCGATACGTTAACGAATGTTCGTGCTTGCCCTATTGTAGGTGTACCGCTTAGAATAATAATCTAAAACAAATTTGACAGTTAACGTATCGAATACTTTCTTGATAGGATAGAGGATTGTGCTTGCCCTACTGATTAAAATCTAAAACATTTTTTTCCCTACTTATACGTTAACGTTACGAATATACTTTTTCAATACTTAGTGATTCGTGCTGGCCCTACTGTGTATTATTAGTCAGGGTTTAAATGTCATGTTCATTTGTACTTACTGAGTTCAGGTAAAACGTTTTAAATGAATTCAAATAATTATAATCATCATTTTGACCCACTGCAGGGCATTAAGCCCTTTTACGACGTTTGTTCATCCTGGCTTTGAGCCGATCTGGTCCAGGTATTCCTGAAGTTAAATGACAAATACTTCGTAGAGGTTTTACCCAGTTAATATTCCCAGAGGAATGTCTCCCATACTCGTCTAAACGCTTGACAAATGACGGCGGGCTCTGCGTCCGCAGCTGATGACGTCACGCAACGCTAATGCCTGTGATTGGCTCGCACGTGACACTCGGTTTCGCGTGTACAGTGCCGTGCAAAAATGTTGAACTTCTTTGGACTACAATATAATTAAATTTTACAAAACGCAATTTTGGGGGCTTAAGTTTCTAAAGTAAGATACAACACGTAAATACAAAAGTAAGATACTTGTTTCACAAGGAAGCTTAGCTATGAGAATGGTATGCTCATATTCTGGGGAGTTCGAGTTTAAGCCACGACTAAGGCTAAGATTAAAATTTATGTTGTATCTACCACATAAAGTTGTCTAGACGTTTCTTTCTAAAATATACTTAGTTACACACTAATCATCTTCAAAAGCGAAGAGGCCAAATCAAACCTATTGTATAGCTTGTAAAACACAAAGCAATGTGTAAAACGTTCCATTTATATTTCCACTTCTTACAGCCTAGTTTAAAGCCACCCATTTTCTGGCTGGAATGGTAATAAAAAAGAAATATAACAGTGTGCACCTTTTGCAATACGCTAGGCACTACAGTGCAAGCCACATAGTGCCTGCAGGTTATGAGAAAGCGTCACATCACATCCCATTATACTTATCCGACAATATAATTCCATTTCTATCACACGCGGAACAATTTTACTGGATTTGTCTCTGCTTGTTGCAATGGATGGTGTCGTACAGAAGGGAGCCAGCCTCAATAACCGTATTTTTAGTTAAACATGCTTTTAAGTCACTGTAAGCGTGTGCTGTTGCTAAAAAATATTATAATAATAATATGTATTTTTTTTTTTACTTTGTTGAAATAGCATGTTTGTTTGGCTCTTACGACAACTGAACCCGCTCTAAACTGTGTCCGCGGGATGACCTATTTTGATCAATTTTAACCCAGTTTGCAGTTAGCAATTGAGTTGTAACTTGCATGCAGTTTCGATGACAATAATATTAATATTATCATGGTGGCAATGAGTTTTTATGACATCATTTTATAGTAAATTAATGGTGTTTGGGCTAATTGCTATCAAATGCAGTACTTTTTAGTGTCTATTTTATAAAAGATAGCAACGGTCTGACGAAATTCTTGGCAGTAGATAGTATAGGTAGCTCGCCTGGAAAAATATAATCCATACTTACAGTAATTAGGTAGGTATCTAAACCTATATTTAAACCAAAACTGATCCAAAACTGACTTGATGATGGTCAAAATCAACAAACATAATTTCCACTTTACCAAGAAAAAATAATAATCATAATATTAAAGTGTTGTTTCCCTTCGGTACACCAACATTCACATATCAAT
This sequence comes from Hylaea fasciaria, assembly GCA_905147375.1. NCBI lineage: Eukaryota > Metazoa > Arthropoda > Insecta > Lepidoptera > Geometridae > Hylaea > Hylaea fasciaria. The sequence goes on along the minus strand of LR990211.1, from coordinate 5,376,645 downwards.
AGCAATCCAATCTTGTTACGAATGTGATTGTCACACGATTACCCCTCATTTGGTCCCACTATGTCCCACTATTCCATGTTTTATCTCACTCACACTCACCAATGATTTGCCCATACCTAGTGATAGATGAGTGAGGTAAGTACCTACCATACAGATAATATTCCATTCCCATTGCACATCATTATAGAAATGGCGACAATCAGAGGAATCGAGATAAACAGAACTGTAAGACATGGCGTCCTGCGTGATATCGTAACGTAAATTGTTTCCATCATAATGTCTGTCGGGAATTGCTTTCGACCTAATATTAATCTTAGTATATTATAGAGCGGCGTGTGAGCTACATATAGAGGCCTAAATATTAGGCTTACCTGTGTAGATTCTATAGAAAAGTCGACTATAGTCGATCGAACAGAAGTGTTCCAAGCAGGAGACCTAGCCCCATTTTCTATACTTAGTCTACAGCTCGTTTACTGATACTGTGCTCAAAACTAAACCCCCAATACAAGGTTGACGAACCATACAACCTTGTTGTGTGGTCACACTTAAACAAATTCCTCCATATCCATTTCCAATACGCCCAAAAAAAGCAAACGTGCGCCGCATTATTAATTCTATTTGTTCTAACCCGTCCAATCAGAATAAGCATACAATTACAAATCAGCCTCCCATGGCACAAGTTATTAAACATTACGTTCTAAGCGCAAGTTTTACAGACAATTTAGTAGAACAAATTATAACCGGGTGGCGCAAGGTAGGAGATGCGAGCAGGAGTCAAAATTTTAATGAAATGTTTATGAAATATTATCTAAAGTATCGAAAATAGTTAAAGTAAGTTTTTATAACGATTATGAGGTAGATAAGTATAGTAAATTATATTTTATATTTATCTATTATGTATATAATATATCTCCTAGGGAGGAAAACGAGATCGTACTTACTTATACGGTAGACGATGCAACATCGCCTGTAGGTACCTAATGTTTAATTTGGTCACATAATCACTAACGCCTGTCTGCACTCGGCTGCAGTGAGCAAAGAAGTGAGCAGGACGAGAATATACACACGATATTTCTCATTGACACTGCTACTCGGTGCAGTCCGGCGAAAGTGAAAGAGTGCCAGTATGTGAATACACATTTCTCTTGAGGGAATTATTACCAGCAGCGGGAGGAACATGAGCAACGGCTGATTCTAAACGTGGTATAAGATAGACCACAAAATAGGTTGGTACTTACCCGGTTACCGCTTATCACTTCCACCAGCCCACAAAACGAAGCGCGTACGAAAACTCAGCGGGGCGCGATCTCTGACAGTAACAGACATACGGTTAACCTTTGGATTGAGACGTGAACCAGCCTATAATGGCGGAGAGAGTATGTAATAACTTGTATGGGAACACTACACCGTGACAATGGTGTTATGCTTCCAACAGGTCGGACAACGTAATCTACAAGCTACGGCGAGTGCGCTTAAATGTTTGTCTACAAATCTGGGGTCGAGATGAATAGAATCGAATAGATAACTCTTTATTAACACCGAAATGTAGAAAATAACAGTCTTCAATAATATATCCTGCCAGACAACCCTTAGGTATGCTTAGTAATATTCTTATACTTACAGACATATTCTACACTATTCTTACACATTAGGCGTTACTTCTTGACTTACGGTTGAGATTAATAAATTGATTTGAATATCACATAGTTTCTGAATTAATATTGGTGATTTTCTATTTATTTTAGCTGCATTTAGTGTACATCCTGTGCTCAGTTATAATCATGCTTTGTCGTTCAGGTTATTATTTTGGCAAATGCCATAATATTCAGACTACAAATGGAGTAAGAGGTACTCATTATCATCATCATCATCATCATGATCATTTCAGTCTGTATTGTTGTATTGGCAACATAGGGCTCTTCCTTACCACACTCTCTCCAGTCCTGCGCTGATCTTATCCACGTTCTATCATAAACTCTGACGTCATCGGTCCATCTGGCCGTGGTGGTACTACCTACCTCGATCAATCGATAATTCGATGAGATTCTGTGAGAAGACTTGGTAACCTCGCGTTTAATTCCCGACTATCAAGTCCTCCACAGACAATGATTCAAGCCGCAAACTCAAGCCATAGCGATGCGAAGGCCCAATCGGATCGCGGTTTATAAATCGTACCTGCACATTCCGGGCTTTAAATTAACACCACCTGCCGATTTAGTCCTTGTACTGTAGCGCTAGAAGCAAGGAGATACTATAAGAAGCAACATCACATACTTATTCCACTCCGTCGAAAGGTGCCTATAATCATTGTACAATACCATAGTTATGAGTTGTTTCTGAATTTATGGAATTTGTGGTATACGTATGGATTATTGTATTGTATGGCGTTGAAGCTAAGGTTAGGGTGCCAGGTGACTTATTTTACGAACGAGATCCAATAAACTCCTTCCTATGCACTTGAAAAAGTCACTCATTGACAGTCAATAATTGATTCTAACATCATTGTTCTACCGATTTTTCGGTATCATTAGTAGTTTTTAATGATCTATTTCTCCAACTTTAGTTGTGAAGGAAGTTTAACACGGTCAGGTTATGATAGTATAGCGTAGCTCAGGCACTGGACCAAATCCAATCTGACCACCCGATTGTGTAGCTTCATAAATATTTTTCGAAAGATGATTTATTCTTCGAGCCGGTCTAATTATTTAGGTCATACGAGTTCTACTTTTTCTCTTTTCTCAGATTTAAAATACTGACCTAACCGAGCCCGCGACTCACATATTATTAGGTAGGTACGGTAATCATTTATATTTTACAGTTTTTTTTATTGGTGGATATTATTCTTTGTTTGGTTACAGTAAAGGGACAAAATCCGTTAGTGAAAATGTTTTACAGGTTTTTTGCGTGTTAAGACCTTAGAATAAGAACGCAAAAAAGGATAGTTCTATGTGTAGTTTATCTCAAAATCGAAGCCATTTATTTAGCAATGCGTGCGTGAATGCTGTGTTATTATTATCTTCTCTAAAACGCACATAAGCGCAATGAAAATGTCGCATGCGTGTTGGTATTTAGTCTAAAAGTAGGGAAAATTAATAAATATTTACCATAAAAGCTTTGGCTTCAAGCAATAGCGAGTCACAGGCCGAACTACGCCCAAAAAGTCTCAGTAAAAATGACTACACGGTGCTAGCGCGAATAATTGGTTTATATGTTATTTCATCGAAGGTTAGGATATTGTTTTCAAGTAGTATGGATCCATTACCTAGTTCCGAATCAATTCCAAGCTGAAAAAATACCGAAAAAGTCTCAAGTTTGCTTCCCTTGTTCTAGTCACTAGAGTCCGTTCGATGGACCAAGAGTGAGTTGGTTTCGACTAACCCCCTTGTGAAGCTTCCACTTCGCAGTCGCTCTGCTCGCTCAGGTATCCCATTCCGGAACTGCACCGATCGTGCCTTATTGTTTGCGTGCTGCTTTATTTTAAAAACCCGTTTGCGGTGCCCTAATTTAGTGCCTCTGTTTTAACTTTTTAAGGTATTGCCAATTATAAGACCGTTATTTGAGAACATTGTTGGAAATTACAGGTTGTGACTGCTGCAGGCCCTTAATGGTGAGTGAGTCCAAAGTTATCGCGAGCGGTTTACCTCACAATTTGGAATGAACAGTGTTTTACTACAGAATCATTATATAAATACAGAATCATTTACATTGTACGAAGTGTTGCTAGGGTAAGAAAAAAGCGATGATGTTAAGTTAGTAGAAATCAGTCATTAGTTTTGGTGCCTTCACAGTCGAATTCAAACAGTTGAACTTTTCAACTCAGTGGTATTTCCTCAGGTCATAAACATCATTTTAATTATTTACGGGTACAAACAAACGGACCTGCAAGCAACAATGGGAGAAGGATTTGCGAGCGCCGCACTTGTCGTAAGTTTCTTTCTGGCATTCATTTGCATACAACGCGTTGGCACGTAGAGCTACGAATATTGAGAGCTTATTATTTCATTCATAGTTTCCCGCGTGAGGTTAGTTAGTAGATTGTGTCTCTTAGCTCTGAAGTAGGTACTCTGGGCCAAATTCAGATGACCTTAAGTCTATAGGTTAGGTATAAGATAGACAATAATAAAAGTCTAGTCGTAATTTAGTTTTGTTGTGTTTAACAAACAAATAATTATTCATGCAACTAAAATAAATTTAACAAAATTTGGTTTTAAGTACCATGTCTAATGCCTATTAAGTTGCTATTATAATAAATTGATAACTTTCCCAAATTAAAATGACTCAAAGAATGAATCAAAGTCAAAGTCAAAGCATTAATTATTGTTAATAGACAATAAAATCGCACTTTTATAAGTCAAACAGTTAATTCTCGATTAAGTAGCTACTTTTGCAAGTCTGTACATTTTAAAGGAAAAACGGTATTTGTGTATCATATGGTAAGTTTTTTTTCTTAAACTGGCCAAAAAAATTGTTGCCATTAAATTATGACTACGACTATGAATGTGTTGCCGTATCGAAAACTTCAAAACTCCCTCAAATATTGATTTAGGTAGGGTGTGAGCTGACAACAATCCTGTTGTAATTTTGACTTATTGCCTTCGTCGTTACTGTTGTTTATCGCAGGTAAAACAAATACAAGTGTGATGAAAACTTTACGACTGCTCAGGGTTGGGTTTCTGATTTGTGGTAATATTTTTCGCGTCTTTTTTTGTCTTTCATCAATTCTGATTGGTTGGATTTTTATGCCAAAATGTATGTTTACTGCACTAGTAATCATTACTCTCGTATACATTAAATTACAATTCACACAATACAGGGTGATTAGTAGCTGTGTACAAAGTTTTAAGTTACAGCTAGCATAAACCAATTAGAATCAATCAATAATAACCAATCACTCTGTATAACATATTTGAAGTGCGTATGATATTTTGATTTTGGTATTATCTGTGGTGGTTATATAATTTAATTATTGGTCTAAGGTCCGTATTAATAAATGATGAGCCTCAATAGCGCTACCAAGTGCGCTACCAGCTAATCCACACTCAAAATGTAATCTGCATCGTTGCTATTTAATAAATTGATATTGAGATGTAGCACTGGCTACTAGATACTGTCTTGTATGTGTCAATTGTGTCATAATCGGATAGCACTTAAAGCACAAAAGAGCAAGTGCACCCTGAAGATAGCTCTCAGAGCTAAGTTTGATTTATTAATACGGACCTAGTATTATTTGCAAGTTGTTTGGGGTTTTATTTGGATTTAGTTGGATTTGGGGCGGGTTTCCCATACTTACGCTTTTTTTTATATAATACTAGCTGATACCCGCTCGCAACTTCGTTCGCATTTTTATATAAAATGTAAACTGTTTAGAAAATCAATTGATGTCGCGGGGAACAGTTATAGGTAAGAATATATCTGTCTCTTTCTCACTCCCTTTTCCTCTATCTTTCTCCCTCTTTCGCTCTTTCTACCTCTCTTCCTCTACCTCCATCTCTTTCCCTCTCCCTATATCTCTATATCTTTCCCTATCTTTCTATCATTAATATCCCTCTCCACTCTCAATCTCTTGCGTTCCCTCTCCCTGTCCATCTCATCCATTATATTTATTTCCCTCACCCTCTCCGTCTATATCTCTTCCTTTCCCTCCTTCGCTCACTCCCTCTCCCTCTATTTCTATATATTTCGCACTCAATCTCTCTCACCTATTTCCACCCACTCTCCCCTCCTTCTAGCCCCACTCTCCCCTCTTTCACTCCCACTCTCCACTGTTTCCCCCCACTCTACCCTCTTTCTCCCCCACTCTCCCCTATCTCCCCCACTCTCCCCTTTCTCCCCCCACTCTCCCCTTTTCTCCCCCCACTATCCCCTCTTCCTCCCCCTCTCTCCCCTTTTCTCCCCCCCACTCTTCCCTCTTTCTCCCCCCACTGTATCATCACTTTCTATTCACTCTACACTCTTTCTCACCCCACTCTCCCCTCTTTCTCAACCCACTCTCCCCTCATTCTCCCACCACTCTCCCCTCTTCCCCCCAACTCTTCCCTCTTTCTCCCCCCACTCTCCCCTCTTTCTCCCCCCACTCTCCCCTCTTCCCCCCACTCTTCCCGCTTTCTCCCCTCTTTCTCCCCCCACTATACTCTCATTCTCCCCGCTCTCCCCTCTCTATCTCCCCACTCTACCCTTTTTCTCACCCCACTCTCCCATATTTCTCCCCCGTTCTATCCTCATTCTCCCCTCTCCCCTCATACCCCACTCTCCCCTCTCTTTCTCCCCACTCTCCCCTATTTCTCCCCCGTTCTATCCTCATTCTCCCCTCTACCCTCATACCCCACTCTCCCCTCTCTGTCTCCCCACTCTACCCTTTTTCTCACCCTACTCTCCCCTCTTTCTCCCCCACTCTCCCCTCTTTCTCACCCCACTCACCCCTCTTTATCCCCCACTCTCCCCTCTTTCTCCCCCCACTGTATCATCACTTTCTATTCACTCTACACTCTTTCTCACCCCACTCTCCCCTCTTTCACAACCCACTCTCCCCTCTTTCTCCCACCACTCTCCCCTCTTCCCCCCAACTCTTCCCTCTTTCTCCCCCCACTCTCCCCTCTTTCTCCCCCCACTCTCCCCTCTTCTCCCCACTCTTCCCGCTTTCTCCCCCCACTCTCTGATATTTCTCCCCCGTTCTATCCTCATTCTCCCCTCTACCCTCATACCCCACTCTCCCCTCTCTATCTCCCCACTCTACCCTTTTTCTCACCCTACTCTCCCCTCTTTCTCCCCCCACTCTCCCCTCTTTCTCACCCCACTCACCCCTCTTTATCCCCCACTCTCCCCTCTTTATCCCCCACTCTCCCCTCTCTACTCTCTTTCTCACCCCACTCTCCCCTCTTTCTCACCCCACTCTCCCCTCTTTCTCCCCCCTCTAACCTTTTTCTCCCCCCACTCTCCCTTCTTTCTCCCCCCACTCTCCCCTATTTTTCCCCCCACTCTGTCCGCTTTCTCCCCCCACTCTCCCCTCTTTCTCCCCCGACTCTAACCTTTTTCTCATCCCACTCTCCCCTCTTTCTCCCCCCACTCTCCCCTCTTTTTCCCCCCACTCTGTCCGCTTTCTCCCCCCACTCTCCCCTCTTTCTTCCCGCTCTCCCCTCTCTTTCTCCCCAGTCTACCCTCTTCTCCCCTCACTCTACCATCTACTCCCTCTTTCCCCCACTTTACCCCTTTCTCCCCCTCCTCCCATCGCACTCTCCCCCCTTAATTACTTTCCAGTTTAAATTACGATCCGTTTAGCCGTTTATTGTGGTCCGTAGGGGGTGCATCTAAAGAATACCTCATAATTTCAACCCCCTTGCTTTTCCCCCTTTAGGGATGATTTTGCAAAAAAGCTGAAACCCGTATTTATTTATTTCTTACCAAAAGCCTAAATAAGAATTTTCAGATCCCTATTTTGAGGAATTATGGATTCCCCATACAAACTTTCAACCCCTATTTCATCCCCTTCGAGATTATTTTTTGAGACAAAAGATAGCCTATGTCCGTCTCATAGGTCCAATCTACCCCTATACCAAATTTCATCGAAATCGGTTCAGCCGTTTAGCCGTGAAAAGGTAACAAACAAACAAACAGACAAACAGATATACTTACAGATAAACAGATAAACAGATAAACAGAGTTACTTTCAGATTTATAATATTAGTATGGATAATTATAAAGTAAAGTGGTGCAAGTGGCAAATTGTCGTTCGGTGTGGCGGTCTAAGGGGGAGGCCTATGTTCAGCAGTGAACGTCTTCAGGATGATGATGATGATGAAAGTGGTTTCAAAAATTTTCATTAAATAGGTAAGTACTTATATGATTCCCCACTATCTTAAGGGAATCAGCAACTATGAAAATTATGATCCTACAAACATCCAAAACAGACTAATATTCACCCTGTGCTTGAATCGAGTGCTCGAGCAATAAATAATTGTCGATCGAAAAAAATTTCTTCGAACAATTTTCAGTTCAAATTTCATACAAATTTCAGTATTCCAAAACTGTGTACGTTAATTTAGATTCTAGATCAAGCGCGCTTATTTCCTCTCGACAAATACCATTTGTCACGAATTATTACTGTTTATCGACCATTTGGTGTAATCTGGTTATTTGTGGTACTAATAAATGTCTTGTTAAATGTTAAAATATATTCGTAAGGATAGTTGCGCAGTATTGTGAACTTTATAGTGTTAGATTACTAATTGCTGTTGACCAGTAGCGCTAGTCAAGAAATCGAGTCATAACAAAATATTATACGTGCAAGGCTCGAAAATCAAACTGCCGCAAAAAAAGCTGTATGGCACTTTGATAAAAGATAACCTAGCGGTTTATCACGCATTGGTACATAATATTTTATCCTACGTAGACGATTAGATAAACCTCCTCATTAATGAAAAATAAAATAGTTGTTAGAAAAAAGAAATAACCATAGAGGTCAACGCTACAAAAAAAATAACCTTGTTTCTAATCCTGTTTACAATCTTTTGTGGTAACAAGGTATAACTACAATTCTTGACTTGGCCCGATATAATGTTTTTTTTTTTAGGTATTTTATAAATCCTGCTGCAGTGATAACCGCGTGCGCACTGCGCAACCACCCTTTTAGTGAATGAATCATGATTCATAGCATAACCAGACGTTTTGTACAACAGGTGTAACGGATTTTAACCAATGAATCATAGATATTACCTAGATCTAGTTCTAGGTGTTTGTTCGAAGTGTAGGCACCGGTTAGATTAAACTGGACGTGGGTTTATGAGTAATGGTCATCTGTAATTATAACTTTAATTATATTCTATATAGGACCTAGGTATAGAATATTCGTCTTTTTGTTGTTTTCAGAATCGATATTTTAACCATTGCCACCTATATTCAGAGATCGGTTATATTGGATTTGGTCGGAATTCAATCAAGTATAAAGTTTGTTTGTAGTCTGTATCCTACTAATATTATAAATGCCAAAGTTTGTCTGTTTGTTACCTCTTCAGCACGCTCAAATAGCAGGACCAATTTTGATTAAATTTGTGACTGAGGTAGTTACCGCCCTGGATTAACAGCAACCAGCAGGTAATGCCGCGGGGCATAACTAGTTTCATATAAAATAAAACTAGGTACACACTAACCTTACCACACAAAAAATTAAACCAGAGTTGAACAGAAGAGTTTAAATATTTTCTCCACAAATCGGCGTCTAACCTCCCCCGCCCCCCTTGTTTAACTCGATAACAAATTCACAAGTAAAATAATTAGGAAAGCCAGGATTTAGTAAGAAAACGAGTGATAGACGTCGATTTTATGGAACGAAATTATAGAAACATCTGTTTAACTCTGGTCTAAGCTTTTATGGTAAGACCGATAATACAAAACGCCAAACCAAAAAAAAAACATACAGAATAATGCCAGATACGCCTGTCTGCGGCTCCATGAAGACCACTACCTTCACAACTAACATTGTCAACACAAAAGACTGCAAAAACAGTTAACACAAAGAGCGTAGTTAGTGCCGCACTGTACCACTATCTAAGCACCTCTTTTCAGAGTTATTCCACCTCAAAGTGAAGTCTAGTTAACTATTTACCAAAGTACCTAGTAAAGTGCCCGGTGTTAGACGTTTCGTTAGATAATATTGTTTTAGCTACAAAGTCTGCGTTATGTTCAGCTTTGTATCGTGCATCTAAAATCGGAATGAACATGGTGGAAAGGCTGGTTGAAGTGTGAAAATTTAAATGTGTATGCTATTCGAGGAAGAATTTGGAAGGATTCATCAGTTAAATTTTTCTTCAATGATGAACTAATAGAAAGTAACAGGATTGTGTAAGACAACGCGAGTGATAGACGTCGAGTTTGTCGAATGAAATTTTAGAAACATCTGTTTAACTCTGGTCTAAACTTTTGTGGTATGACGGTGGGTTTGTCGACCGAGATCGTCGTGTCCGCCACCGCTTTGTCTTATTCTACCTAACTTGATCGATATCTTTTCTTCATAACTCAAAGTCACACAAACCCCATATTTCCCAACCCACCCCTAACCTGCAACCCTAAATGCCTCAATTGTGACGCGAGTGCCAATCGGCTCCATATCCGTTCTCCGCCACAATCAACCTGACTCATTTGCTCCTATCGAGGAATTTCCGGCAATGCCTGTGTTGTTGGTGAGTGACAGGAGAATTTAAATCGGATTATGGGACAGTTTATGATGAAGTTACTTTAGAATACTAGACAGTAATCAAAATCGTATTATGTGCGAGTTCACTTAATATGATGATATTTTGCTGGCATTTTTATATTCAAAGGAAAGTTGGTAAACCTAAATTTTTATTAGGATAATAATTTCAGCATAATATTTATAATAACTTCTTTCATTTTCTAATATATACCTAGGCATAGAATACATGTATTATTTATATCATAGCATAAGGGGCACTCTCTTTGAAAAGCGAGATAGCACGATTGGGATTTGTATGAATTTTGAGCGTGTTGTCTCTCTCTTCCGTGGTTTTGGGTAGGTACCTATTGAGTACGGAGTGTCCAGTGTCCACCCTGTGACCATAGGTTGTAAAATATTTTTAAACATAGAATTTAAGATGCTTAGTCACTTTGTTAAATTCTTTACCTGATGATCATAATTTTTCCTAAGGTTTTCACAGAAAACATTTTAATGATTAAAAATAATACCTATTTTTTATCTATAGAATTCAGTCTTCTTCATTGTGCTTCCCATTCATTAGCATTCACAGGAGTTAAGTAATAATAAGTGTACACTACACTGCCCGAGGCCCGGGTAAATCAGCAGGACTGGTTGTCGATGGATAACGGCAAAATATTATGCGGACTGCTGGAGTGAGTTTACTCTAGGCGAGTTACTAAACTCTCATATCACTTGGTAAAGCGCGGCTACGCCCGACATACTCGTTGAGATAGTATATTATATGATGAGTGAGTATATAGATTAAAGATATATGACGTAAAAGTGCGATTTTATTTACTTATTGGGCCTATTTACGATAAATGATTTGATTTTGACGTTGATCTTTAAAATCGCATCATTACCAAACTTATGTACGAGCGATATGTATGAGTAAATGATGTTATAATAAGTGTTTCGTAATTGTCCACGTTCTGTTGGTGTGAAATAAAGACAAGTTAGGTAAATTTTATTGTTATGAGCAGGCAAGAGTATTTAATTAATAGCTTTTTGTATTGATCCTGCCATCCATTGGTGGCCATTATTCAAGCTTTCTCTATTCAGTTTGTATCTGGTTATTTATGGTCTATCAAAATATTTCCTAACTTTGTTTTATAATTGCAGGTAAAAACAAAAGCCTACGTGCCCATTACAGCAACTAACTTCCACCACTACTCACAGTAGACATGACATCATTGAATGCTGAGTATAGAGTTTTAGTCTTCGTACACACATATTATTGCATGTCTACATTCTAGTAACTTGCTCATTAACTCTCCTTCCAACTGCGCCAAGCTAAACAGAGCACAGCTTAAGTAGCAGGTAAGCCGTCGATGATGAGCAGTGCTTGAGTCATTGTGGCAGCGCGTGTCCTGGTTGTTAAGCCGCTTACGTATTGTTGCTTCCCGTATTGTGTGGTATTTGAACCTGTTGTTGCAACAGGTTTTGCAAACGTTGCGTTGTCTATATTTATGACTGTTCACTGTAACTAAAGCAAAATTCAATGTGTTTTTTTAAATAATTTTCCATTGTTATTTAGGCATGTAATATTGAAGGTGCCAGCCTTCTTTTAAAAGCTTCCGGTATGCTGTTGAGTGAAGATAAATAGGTGATGGGGGTTTGCTGGCTAGATAGTCAGAGTATCTTCAAAGTTATAAGAGGTAAATGGATGTACTTATTTAGTGCCTTGATGTATATTAGAACGATTGGTTAGCCGGGTCCTGAAAAATGGCAAAAAACAAAGGGGGCATGATCTAGTAGCAATAAAATAATAATAATCGTAATGATCTGATGGTAGAGTAGTGTTTCTCACTCTAGATAAAGAGATCAAACGGAAAATATTGGGACTAAACAATAATACTGCAGGCGAGCCTTAAAAAATCAGCCTGTATTGTCCCACTCTTGGGCAAAAGCTTCACTTTCGTGAGGAGGCCTTAATAATAATTATTTATTGTTTAAAATAATGGTACCTACTGACTAGTTGAGTGTAAAACTGTGCTACCAGTGCCAGTGCAATTTTCTTACATATTTGAAGTCTCTGTTGACTGACAGTCTAATTTTCCTCATCACCTTTACAAATTGGCATTTCGACACATTTTGTATCAACAATCGATTTCCTTTATTTCCGAAACCGAATTGCTGTCCCACAGAGGGGGAAAGTAATTGACAATATTTTGTATGGGAGACCTTTTCGTTCGGTAACGAACTTATTGACAAAGCGTATTTGATGGTATGTTATGATGGGCGGAGCCAAAATGTTTTACAATTTATTTTTGACAACCCTGAAGTTATTGCTACCATATTATATTGTATACATTGGAAAACGACAGGGTAAGCAATGTGAATATTGAGCACTGAGGAGTTCCGTTGTCTAAATTCTGTGTCTATTTGCTGTCACCATAATAAATGTTGTATGATGTAAATGTTGTAAAGAATTCACAGCGGTGTAAAAATAGCGGAATTTGTATCAACCTGCAAGATTTGCACAAAACAAACTAACAAAAAAAGTTGACATACAATATAGTGGGTAATAAAGTGGAGTGAAATGAAATATAATAATGTCATATTATACCTACTTAATTAAAATGTGGAACCATACAATTATTGCCGCATCAACATTACCGTTGAAATATAGACAATAAATATTTTACTAACAATGGTTTTTGACTGCCAGGTACCTAATTGATCAGAAATAATCCATAGGTTGTGTGTCAAGCTCACTGTCGCCTTAAATAATACACAGTAAACCTGTACTTATTTATCAATGGCAGCTATTGATGGGTGTACAGTCGCGTTCATTAATATTCGCGTGCGGGAAACAAAAACAAAATGGCGCGACGTCTCAGTGGCGACTTTCGATAGGGTTGTCTCTTTTGATTAATAGGTACGAGTAGGTATAGCAGAATTGTGATTAAAGTTGCATACTATCTCCTATTAAATATTAATAATAGTAGAACCAAAACTCAGGAGAATTGAACATTAGATTGAAGTGCGATTTTATTGGCTATTTACAATAAATGATTTGACTTTGACTTGGACATTATGTCCGTCTAATTGACAAAAGGTAAATTATCACCACCACAAGTAGATTGTAATATTATTGAGGATTTTAGAACACAAATAGTATCTTCTGTATAAACTTAGGGTCCAATTAATGGTTTCACTAGCATTTTTACGAAGTAAAAATAGATAATGGTTCAACCCTACATTACGGAGAGCAGCAATTAAAACGAGTTTAAAATCTCGTTTAACTGACAAATTGCAATAAATAAGAATACTTAAATCTAAACTGTGCGTGATTTAGTCACGGTGCTCTTTGGCAACCAGGTTTTACGCGTGGAATATTACTTTAGACTCTGTAGACTCAGTAAAGTTTGATTTCTTGTTTGTTGTATTGTGTGCCTTCTATGCTAATTTGAACCTTAGTTCTACTGTGTTAGAAACTGACACGAAAACCTCACAGCAAACTTACACAAGTGACTAAAACGACTAAACGAATATAATATCTGCATAAATATTAAATAAATAATGCGCTGAACGTAGATGCTAAAAGGGGCATGTGCGCTTGGAGAGTGCTTAGTAATAATACCTAAACAAAACTTGAAAGATTGAAATTTATTAGAGGCTTTTGTTCCTGACTGTACTACTAGCAAACAAAAATTTCGAAGCAGACTTGTTTCATACAAAACATATTCCAGATAATCATAGTGTTTCATAATGATAGAGTTCAGCTGTAAATAAACTCATTAAGAACACCTTCTCAGCTCAATTATAGTAATAATTAAAACGATAATAATTATATGTTAGTTCAGTTATTAATTACTATTATCAAACCTTCTGAACGTAAAATATAACGAAGTGTTGATGATTACTGTCACGCCATGAAGTCATTGAAGCTTGTTACCGACACAATTAAGTGTAAATAAATACTAGATAGCTGTAAAATAACTGGAATGTTAAAAAAGAAAATAATGGGTAGCGTGAACGCATAAACTTTTTACAACCTTGGTTTTTTGCTAATAATTTATTTACTGAACAAACATAATATTATTATAGGTAATTGGAAATATAAAAAAGAACAAAAACAAACTGACCAAGCTAAATTAAAACCGTTGAACATTTTTCATATTAAAATAATATTAGTACAGTAGTAGATTGATGGGGGTTGTGCTCATTTGAATCGGCTTCCGGTGTCGATTCAGCTTGTTAAAAAATATATTTTTGCACGAAAATCTCATTAAGATCATCATCATCAGCCTGAAGAAGTTCACCGCTAGACGTAAGCCTCCTCTATATTAAGATATATAGATTGATTACACACAAAAGGGGAGAAAGATAACAAAGTAAATAAAATGAAAATGAAGAGCTAGACGTGGAAGTCTATAATACAACCTTCAAACAGCTTATTCTTACGTTACGATTTCAACCAAAACTCAAATTGTTTACAACTCAAGCACAATTTTTGTAACCATGAACGAAAACCAGATTTACAGGCATCCACTTAGTTCTGTAAAAGAAACGAAAATTCAGCTAGGAAACGCAATGCTCCATTAGAAAGCTGAGTAATTTCCACACAGAGGCGGGAAGGCAATAATTTATTCATAGAGTTTCCAGTATACTAGAAACCGCTACAGTTGGAACTTTACAGAATAATTTATGTTTACAGTGTACCTATCGAATATTTATTGTGAAAAACATCACATCTCTTCGGGAGCCAGGTAAAACACAGGTATGGAGCTCTCTTCACGACCCCCTACAATGGTCTCAAGTTTACTACCGACATAAAAAAAATATCCTGCTAAAAATATCCCCAAAAAATATAAAAACAGAGTGTACAATAAATACAAATACACGGGTGTGACTCGTTTGGAAAAATAATATGTAAAAAATAGTTGCAACGAGTAACAGTGTGACCTGTCGGGGGAAAAAATCATTTACTAAGCTAAAATATAATCAACATTACCATCAGCCGGAAGACGTCGACTGCTGAATACAACCTTCCCAGTGAACACCACAACGAGCGGTTGCTAGCTGTTAACCATCCAGAGGCTCCATCCAGCCCGTCGGTCCAGCTTTCAAGGATATTTAAAGTACTAAGCCTGTGAAAGACTTACGCCATTAAATAACATTATTTCCAAAGGGCGGGGTATACTTTAAATTCATTAATAAAGCGGATTATTACATTTACCCACTTATCATAGCTGCTGAATTTTGTTAGAATGTTCCAGTGTGTATGGCAACTTTTCCGTAGAGCTCAATCACTGTCCGACACTGCTCTAGCTATTAGATCCTAGACTCCCCGGTGTCGTTGTTGCTCTAGGCAGCTATCCTGCTACCTATTACGTCATAACACGTCCAGCTCTATGATTGGTATGGAATTTTAATGAAGCATTATGTATTTCTCGGTTGTTACACGTATCGACGTATCAGAACCGTCGCTGTGCCAGTTCTGAGTTGAGGTAAGTCATATTTTGTTATTTTAAAGTAGGGGGTTTGAATTTTCTCATCGATTTTAAAATTTAACGGATAATAGTTGGTATATGGAAGTGCTAAATAAACAAATAAGTGCACAATGGCTTCATAGAACTAAAGGCTTTTAACTGATTGAATGTCAAAAAATCAGTTGATTTAAATGCTAAGAAAGTGATGAGCCTACTGGGACTGCTTCGAACAAGAGTAACACCGCGATGTCAGTTCTCAGATTCATTTATTTTATTATTTTTATTCTAGCGACTGGCACCACTCACAATATCAGCAAAGAAATGTCTAGTAATTATTAAAAATAAGGTATATTGAATACCTTCCGCATTGTATAAATGTTGAAGTCTGCTGCAGTATTTGCTTTTTTTCTCGAAATATCGGGGAAATAGGTAAAAAGCACTTACGCTACGATGTTTTTCAGCCGACGACACGTCGGGTCCGCTACCAGTTTTCTGTATCAATCATGTCACGTCACGATATTACGAGATAATGAATATCGCTGGACAGTAGCTCAAGAAACTGTTATCGGAAAATGGAATGGATAATGGTGACCAGCATGGTGGTAGGACTTTGCTACGAGAATTATTTAAGTGGAGTCAATACCACTATCGGCATTTTCTGTGACATAAGATTATTCGGTTCTTGTTTTTCAGTGCTGTAGTGACCATGCTACTTCCCCACTTGATTAACCTCATTGTTTTCATAATAACTACATTATCACGACACCAATAACCTTTCCCTCATCAATTCACGTCCAAAACAAAAACTGGGCGCGCGGAACTGTATCAAACCAAAAATAAATCAAATCGACCCAAAAAATCTGCGCTTTCGGCAAATTTCGACCATTATCGGATCGGCCGCGCAAAAAGAACAATTTGGGCCACAATAGGGCTGCCACTCACAAGATTTTTTTATGAAAAGATTTCGCTTTTGGCTACATGAGAAACTTAATGCGAAATAAATAAATTAGATGAAATCTTTTCTTTTTCAGGTAATAATATTATGTATGTATGTAGTAGTAGTATGTAATGTACCCTATTGAAATTTTCAGAAAATTTCCTTTAAATGGATAAATAGAGCCTTGATAAGGGATTTACAAGTTAACAAAGACAGTGCATGTTATTCTTGCAGGTGATGGCCTCATTGTGAATACATTCAGAAAACTGCTCTTGAAAATATCGCCTGAAGTCCTCGCCTCCTCAAATATTAGTGCCAACCCTAGCAACAACTTAACGCACTTTTTCCCAGAGTCCCGTAAGCTCGACTTGTTGATTGTAATTGTTGCATTCATTGTTCTCGTGAAAGATAAAGCCGCAACAAGCTTTTGTGTTTAATTAAAAATTTTGCTCAGTTCACGAGAATTCTTTGAGGGTAATGATATAGGAATTAAGCACTTTAAAAAATGTGGAGAGAAATGCGACGCGTGAGGTTAATGTGGATGAAGTTTGGGGCACGATCTTGTTGGAAATGAGGCACGAAAACAAAAAACATTTAACACTACTTCAATAACAAAGTCAAAGTCAAAGCCAAAGCATTTATTGTAAATAGGCAATTAAATCGCACTTTTACAAGTCAAACAGCTAATTCTCGTTAATAAAGAGAATCATATAAACATAAAGTACTAGCTGCGCCCCGCGGTTTCACCCGCGTTTGGATAATATACGATAATATATATTTATGAATTGTAGCCTATGTGTTATTCTGATATGTAAGCTATATTATTGTGAAGTTTCATCAAAATCCATTCAGTAGTTTTTGCGTGAAAGATTAACAAACATCCATCCATCATTACTTACAAACTTTCGCGTTTATAATATTAGTATAAAGTATGTATGATACATTAAATTAAACAGTACTTACTTAATTGATTAAGTATGGTTTGAGTTTGAGAAAAGGATGTTTCCCTTTCAAGCACTGTACCCAGATTCTGGACAGGAAAATGAAACTCCGTTGACTCTACCAGTGCTTCGGAATACGCCCGTTAGAGAAGACAGCACCAAGAAACTCTACGAATGGAAGTATGTAGGATTGTAGGCCTTTTCAAATAATATCTAAGTAAACAAGCTTAATCACAAAACTTATGTAGATATATTATTCTATTAGGCTTTAAAATTAGTTATTCTCAGAATATTTCAATGTCCTACTCTTCTTCTCCTTCCTATTATATGTACCAATTCTCTCGCTCCAAAAAGTTTTGGTTCTCAACAGATCATAATATTGAACAATTGCTTACTCATTCTTAGTTCCTAATCTAACATTAAATTCTTTGTTAATTTTCCGAAAATAGAAAACCTCAAATAGATCCACAACAACATAATCGTAATTCTTTTGACTGTAAACAAATATAATTTGTACTAAGTACTGTAATATTGTACGTATGTATGTATCTGTAACCATCAGTGATGGACCTACCACAGCAATTGTTATTAATTGTCTACTAATTCGAGCATCGTGTGTGGTTCAAAAGCCTTTCCCGATACACCCACCTTCATTAGCGTCGTTCAAAACTAATTTACTAATACGATAATGAGACATTACAAATCATTTTATCTGTTTGTAGAAAATGGTGTATATACGTCGTCGGTAGCGGCGAACGTCGCCGAGGGCGCTCGGTAATTGTCGGGAACACCCGAGTGCGCCCGAAGTGGCCCGAGGCTGACTCGTGATTTGATAGACGTTAATTATTCCTGTGTATGAAAGACACAATAATTACCTATTGTTTTAGGCTTATTGGAATTATAATATTATTATGTGAAAATTTGCTATTTTATACATTTTTAATAGTCTTGAAATAGAAATGACATCCACCTATTAAAACATAATATTAGCAGAACAGGATCTCATAACTTTAAAAATTAACAATATTGTACGACTCAAGTAGATACCTCAGATACTAATCTCATATAAAAGCTAGACTCGTAAAGGCAAGAATAAGCATCGAGAATAGAAAACTAACGATAAAATTACAGTTCCAATAAAATTATAAGAAGTGGACACACTTGCATTCAAGTACGTGAACATGTTCATCAAGATGGTGTAGCACTAACATAGTCTAACTAACATAGTCGAGTCTTGACTTTTAAGACTAGCATTTCGTTTTCGAGTGTCTTTGTCAAAAAGGATAAACATGTTCAGGCTACAATAAAACTGGCTTTTTAGAACTGTTTGCTGATGCATCCAGAAAAGAACATGACGAAATACTTGTGCTGTGGCTTCCTCATTGGCTATAATTATATGTACACATATTGGAAGTCAAACAAGCAAGTAAGGAAATGATCACATAGCTCAACTTTTACAAAGAAACAACTGTTAAGGGTGTGCTGGGGCTCGAATTCTGGCATACATGCAATGTGGATGCTACCACCAACACTGTGAGAGAGTTTACGTCCCTTACTAACATCTGGCGCACGTCAGCCTAAGAAACCGTGTGTCACACACAACCTCGCCGACAGAGGATGACGTAAAAAACTCATTTTATTTGTCCTCCAGACAGTTCTACCTTTGATAGGACGATTAAAGCTGAGCTGCACTGAGCACTCTAGGGTTATTATTAGCATTATTTTTTACAAGCCTGGAGCTCTACGCGTTTTAGTTTCGATTCTAATGTTTGGTACTATGGTACGCTGACTCCTGGTCTGTAGTTCTAACCTAATCTACGAATAAGTTTTACTATAGAACTAAAAGAGTTTATTATATAACAAAGTTTTACAACGATTATACACTTTAATTATTTCGAACTCATTATGATGTAGGTACTTAATTATTCGGCAGATTATTGGCGTAGGATTATGGGGTGCAAAAAGAATAAAACAAGAACAATCTTAACAATTTCAAAGTAATCCAACACATTTGAATCTCTCATTCCACCCGTACGATTAAACTTTAAAAGCTAATACTGAGAATACCTCACAATAATTTGTGACCAAAGGGTAAACGCGACGTATGCGGCTAACCTGTAATATAAGCCAGACATTTTTCATAATGACACATCACATCCATCGTTTAGTTAAAACAAACAATGAAATATCGTCGGAAATTACCGGCGATTGTCGGCGAGGACCGGTGAACAGAGGAATTTTATCTGGAAGATGATAACCGGGTAGATTAATTGTTTGTGACCACGTTCTTAATTGGATGAGGTAGCCGGTATTCTTGGTGCAAATTTGAGATGCCTCAAAGTTCAGACGAATTATTTTGTTTACAAATTAGTAAGAAATGAAGTAAAGATATAGGGGTTTATTTCATTTACTTTTATCCAGTCTCCTTCGTGTATACTACGCATGCGCAAACGCCTTAATTTGCGCATGCTCAGATAGACGCACATCTATTTAATATCCACTAATATCATAGAGATTTCTGACCTCTAAAAACAGAAAATTTTAATAAATAATAAACGGTAACTTCTCCTAAAATATGTAAGAGAATTGTACGTAATCATGCCCATGCCCAAATCCACACCAACTAAGCCCACAACCAAATACAAAAGTAGATCAAAAATTTTCCCACTCCAATCAAAAGAAAATCACTTTTCACCCATCAATCAACCACAAAGTAAAGAAGATCGGAGCACAACAAGAACGTCGAGTCCACATTACCGCATTCTAACCCCGACACGGAACCAACCGCGACAACGGTTAACCAGCCTACCTGCCCGACCACAATGGCATCTAGCATCGTATAAAAATATCAAGTCGCTTCACTGAGCCTTATATGCAGTACAATGGTCGACGTGCTTTGCGGGACAAGGGATGTAGGACGTAATGCGCCAGGCTTCACTGATGACAGAGACTGACGAGTATTTAAGCTGTCATCAGGTGTTCTTTCCCGCCTGCTTATTCCTGTCACTGTCAGTTGTCACAAATGGGTATGCTACCAATGGATGAGTTGTGAGCATTATTTGTATATAATGTGGATCTATATAAATTACGTGTAGGTCGGTATATAATTAAATTCGGTAACCACAGTGCTGACAGCAAAGTCAAAGATAAAGCGTGCCAGGCGAAGCATTGAAACCATACCTTGAATAGCTCTCTCCATCAACACTAAAAGACTGTACAAGGTACAAGGTTATGCTTGATTTCCAGTTCTTCTCACGAAATGATTTCCAAAACTTTTTTTTGTTTGAAGGCTGCGTTTTCGTGTTTATTTACATTTTTTCTACGTATGTTTGAAATGTTTCTAATCTGGAACACGTCTATCTTACTGCAGTCGGTGAACGCAGTCAGTGAGTGGACGTAGTAGTACTAGAAATTAATTAGCCTCACCCCTATTTGCTGTCAAAGTCACCGATGTTGAGGTCAGCAGCTCGTGACAGCTTCCACGTCCATGCAAGTTTTTGCAACTGTCGCGAAACCCACCAAGTTACGTCCTCGAGCATTGCGTGTTGCGCCGAGAAACGCGAAAATCACTATTTATTGTCTAAGTGACGAGCCATAAATCGACAGACAACCTGCCTGTGCCCATTGTCCGCCATCTTGCTTTTATTGGTTGCAGTATATTGAATACCGCCTTCGCAATTGTTCAGATAATGCGTTTGCATGACGTTACTACATATTTAAAATTCAATTTGTTCGTGTTGTATGTTTGCGAGAAAGGAGCGGTGGGTTGTCGTTTGAGTGTTAACATCTTGTTTACGAGAATTTGATAACTCTGTTACATGCGAGTGGGAATTAGACAGGGTATGTGTCTTATACGATCTGACTGAAGTATAAATCGGGAGTGAATGAAACCAAAAAGTTGTGTAGGTTGTGTTTTCTGAAACTTGTGTTCCTCGTTTGTTTAATTTTGCGTAGTCTACAAAACTGTCAGCATCCATCTTTTTATTGAATCGTGATGTTAACTGTGACCCATTTACTGGACCTAACTAACCGGATCTCGAGTATTTGGAGTAGTCCATACAAAAACTCGAAATATAAATATTAATTAACAAATAAATCTGAAACTACACGTAGGTACGCAGTTCCTACAACCGCCCAGACTCAGAATCGAACCTGTTAAGTAACGTTTTGCAGTGGCTTTTCACCGACTTCACACGAAAGCTATTTAAGAAGGAATAATAAATGCTGTAGGTAGCTTGATTTAAACCTAGGTAGCCCCATGTAATATACAGTAAAAACTCCATAAAGAATAATTATGTAAAAATGGATGTTCATAAGTTGTGTCTCAACTGGCTCATCTCTATGCTTCCAAACCTAGTGCTATGTTAGTCTTCAATTCAAATGTAAATGACATGTCGTAACGTAAGCCGATGGTAAGTGCACCTCTACGTTAAACTGCAGAACACATTGTTGCGAAATCATCTAGAAGTTATGGTAATCCTATGTATCTAGGTTCATAATAGGTATTGTGTTTGCAAATGAAATGTGAATGGGACGTTATGTTCAGAGGCGTAGTAAGGACTCGTTTTGGTGGAGGAAATGAATGGGTTGTTTATGCAAAGCGCTCCAAGAAAAAAATCCAGATCACGAAAAAAGTTGCAATAAAAATTTAATAAGTAAATTAACTTTCACTCTACTCCACGCTCCTTTCAAAGTGTAATTAAAAGTGGTGACTCGACCGCATGGGCGAGTTTATTGCGGTCGAGCTAGCAACTAACTCGTTCTCATACTACTTAGTACCCTACCTTAGGTACAGTACTGTATTTAAGTATTGTTATCTCCAATAAGGAGAATGAATGAATGCTTTGTTTTTATTTGAGAAGATTT
Organism: Hylaea fasciaria; assembly: GCA_905147375.1. Classification (NCBI taxonomy): domain Eukaryota; kingdom Metazoa; phylum Arthropoda; class Insecta; order Lepidoptera; family Geometridae; genus Hylaea; species Hylaea fasciaria. Next base: position 5,354,256 of record LR990211.1, on the reverse strand, counting down.
TGCCGCTATTCTTCGATTGGGTTTTAATTTGATTATGCAGTTTGTAACATCTGAATTTGTCATGTTTTGTTTTAGGGAGCGAGAGGAGGAAGGGCATAAGCCCCCAAACCTTTACCTTAATTACGCCCCTATCTTATGGCAAGGAGGCGTTTTATTGTCTATATCAACATAATAATCAGTCGTCATTTTTATAGCCGATTCGAGTTCACTCAAGTTCTCAATGAGAACTTTATGAGAAATAGCTGAAGAGTTGGATTTGACTCGTTTTGGTCGCAACACAGTTGAGCCTACTAGGGTTCCATGTCGTAGGACCTCATAATAGACCTACATGTGGAAACAGAAAAATAGTCATGTGTGTACTTAGCAGATTAAGATGTGATGTCCAACACAAGTCAAGTACAAGTCCAGCTGCTTAGGATGTATTAGCATTTTTAGGAGCCACTAACCCTTAGCACGTCACTCATAATATTAATTATGTGAAACTCACTAATAATTATTATTAAGTAAGTATAATGTGGGTTTTTGTTTTTTTTGTTCACCCTGTTCGCGCGTCTCTCAAGGCGTTTAGATTAACTCTTCATGCCACATATTACAACATTTAGATCTACATCCCAAAACTTTTAAAACATTAATTAAGTATGTTCTATGCATGACTAACAAACATGGACACTATAACCCCTGACAAAGGGGTACGAGCAAAAACAAAGGGCCATAGTTAAGTGCAGGGCAGCAAGGGCAGAGCAATATGGCTGAACAATGGCCAATTAACGCTGGCCACAATTAAATCAGACGGGATGTCGAGGCTGCCTTGGAAGCTACAGAGATGATAAAACCGTAGATCATTTTCTATTAGAAGAGCAGTTTTCTCACTTTATAAACTTGTTAGTAGCATATTAACATAGCCTAGCATTTGACTACTATTTCACGTGATTTTAACTGACGCTGTGGTCGAAGGTAAACATAATGCTCAGCCTAGAATGAGACTTACCCCCGGTTTCTAGAACGTTTGTTAGCGTTGACAGTAGAAAACTATCGTTGCCTCTATCTGACTATAAACAAATGACAAGGATGGCAATAGAATTAATCTGTTGTCAACGCTGACTGACGTTTCAGAAACTGGGGGTGAGCCTCGACTTGAATCACACTTATTCAATTGTGCCATTTAACTATTTAATAATAAAAGTCATAATGGTATATCACCTCCAACGAGTCAAAAAGAATTTTTTACATGTAATTTAAGTATCACTGAAAACCCTTTCCTTATTCATATTATTGTAATCTCGAGCAAAAGACGGCCGCAAATGAGTCCAGCATCTTTATATCAAGGTCTTTCTTGAATGATACAATTTACGCGTCGGTGATCCCAACTCTATACAGTTCCCATAATAGCCGATACTATCCGACTCCCACACGTATCCCCGAAGTATTGTTCCGCTCAATCGAGCCAACTTATTATTACAGATAATACCTTATTTATTAGCAACAAGATTGCCAACGGACAATGCGCCTGGACGTTAGTGAAATTTACCTCATTGTCTGAGCTAGATCACAGAATAAGGTATAGGCACATCTGTGTCTGAGAGAGTAGTTAAGGGTAATACTATTATTGTTTGATCTGTGGTTGAGATATGAGCAGGAAAGACACGGTGGCGTCGGAGACTGACTGTCGAGACGATAATAAGTCACCAGCCTTAATAACAATTATCCCTTTGGAGGCCTTTACAAACTCTGACACTAGAGGCTTTCTGTACTTCAGCAAACTAGGTACTTCCATAGAAAACAGTCTCCGTTTATAGAAGACGTCTAAACTCAGGGTGTTCGCGCACCTGTTGCTCAAGTCCAAGACTTTAGGTGACCTTCGAACAGATTTTCTATAAAACCTATCGCGCATAGCCCCTTAGTCCGATAGAACGCTTGCGTAGCGTCTAGATTGCATCCAATGGTCTTACTAATGCACGACCACCCTCAACTGTGTCATCAATGTTTAAGACCCTCATCAATCCATTGGGCTGTAAATAAACATAGGCAGATTACGTCCAAGAATGTCATCTAAGATGAACCGCGATAACTACTTCAACTTAACACTAACAATAAGGAAGCCGCAACTTAAGTCTAAGGACAAAAACTGTAATGGGTTCCCGCTACCCTCACCAGCCCTGAAACCTGCATTTTCTTGAAGCTAAAACATAATCATAATAATTAAATTTTACAATAACCCGTGTTATCAAGCGGACGGAGCTACTGTCTTGTACATCATTATGCTGCAAAATGGTATCGACAATCATATCTGCCCATATTTTTAACAACCACTGCCTGATATCAGTCAGTTGATCATACAGCTTTCCTACTAACTCTTCGATGTATGTTGTGTGAATCCGAAGTCGTGCGGAACAAGGGTTGTGGTGGTGGAGTCAAGTGTCAGAGCAAAACCTGTTAGGCAAATTATCTGCGAGGAATCAGTGGACCCACCTGCCGACCTGTTGGAAGTGTGTGCATGAGACAATCGGCACATTGTTTTGTATGATGTATGAGTGGCTTCAGGATATAAGGCGTTATGTCTCTACATAACGCGAGAGAACAAAAGCCTGACTTTGACGTGTCCGTGGGATAAAGAAGTGGCATACCTCGGATTCCTAATCTTAGCGTCCTACCAAGTTTTGCGCGGGTATTCAACGCTTTGTGATTTTGAAGGCACTTTATGCCGTCGGTCCGGGTTTTTATCGATTCATTGATAGAAGTGTTAGTGTTTCTTTGCGAGGATATTCGCCAAACAACTAAAGTCTATGTCATAGCTCTCAGGGTTTGCAAGCTGAAGTGGCAATGGGCAGGCCACATCGCTCGTAGAACTGACAACCGATGGGGAAGAAAGGTTCTAGAGTGGCGACCATGGACTGGAAGGTAATGTAGGTAGGCCTCCCACTAGATGGGCCGACGACATCAAAAGAGTCGCAGGCTACCGGTGGATGCGAGTGGCAAATTGTCGTTCGGTGTGGCGGTCTAAGGGGGAGGCCTATGGTCAGCAGTGGACGTCTTCAGGCTGATGATGATGATAGTAGTCGTAAAGCCACACAAAGCCCTTCGGTTGCCTGACATCTCTAACACCAGAGGTCAGCACTGTCTCGATTGACAAATTATAAACAATTGAATCTAGATCGCGGAGGGTAGATGTGGATTTGGAATAAACAAGTAAATAAAATCTAGTTTTTTCCTAATTTCCAACTTTACATACATAAATCTCATTTATACAAAATGTAACCTGCTTAATGGCCCAATTATACAATAAACAGACAATAACAAATACACCGGATACAAGCACAAATATAATCATACATTTTTAAACAAACAATATATTAAGGCTTGGTACACACTCGGCTCTTGGAAGATTTTTCAATCAGCCACTCAGCATGATGCCTAATTAAAACTATATCTAACGAACTATGAACACTTCGTTGTAATCGAATATGTTAAAAAAAATATGTTAAAATATCGTGAGCACGGTATAATGGAATGAATAATACATAACTAATTAATTAGAAGTTATTGGTCTGGAGAAATGCAATTATTTGTATTGTGTTAGATTAAGTGGATTATAGCACGAACCTATTATTATTTGAATATTATTTATAGTTAATTAAAGTGTAATTAAAATGAACAGTGTTATATTTATGGAGTGGGTATTTAAATAGGCTATCCATATACTAGGAGAGTAATTGTTGTAGAGTTTATTATTCTTACTACACCAAGTAATGCTGATTCCCAAGTTACCACGAATCAAAAAATATAACTAATTTCGATTTGAAGAAAGAATTCTCGATTTAAAATAATTCTTCCTTAATTATTCAAACAAATTATAATAAGCGAATGCTAATTTTGAAATGAGCTTTCATGCATAACGACTTTATCAAAAAGCTTTATATTGCACTCACGATTTTAATTAAGACTATGTATCTACTTTGTTTTAATTAAAAATGTGCCGAAATTGATTTAGTCAGTTTCACTTAGCCATTACGCATCACGAACTTACTTTTAACTTAGTTAGATTAGGGAGCAAAAAATGATGTCGAAATAATCTTATTACGTGTACAATATTTTCACTTTAATTATAATAGTCTTAACTTTTTAACTAGCCAATAAGGTCCAATCAAAATCAAGTCATATAACTCCACCGCAAACAATTATTACAGTTCTGTTCATTAAATTTTTTGATGTTTCGTAATTAGCTGTTCACGACGAATCAATTCCTCATAATGAAGCTTGGAATTATGCAGATTAGAATGCGTTTTAGCATAAGAAAGAATATAAAGTCATGAATATTAATTTTGTTGGAATACGTAATGGGCGTGGGAAATACGCAACGTACGAGTAAGAGCTGGTCTCGAGATGAGTCTCTTGTTACTCTGACTTTTCAACTTTGGTCAGTATAAAACGTATTTGGTTACAATGTTTATAAATATTATGTTTGATTGTGTGCTTCTTAAACTTCAACGGATTAGATTGAAACAATAATCCCAGTACCTAGTACTATAAGATGTATCACAAATACTTGAAGTATTTTTATCTTGAATTAGAAACTTAATAATGATAATTAGATGAGTAGATTGATCATCAATGTATGTGGTGAACAAAATAATGCATCACACTGTGATATAATAAGGTAGCATATCCTTTGAACATCACTATATATCTAAGTATCGCATCAAAATGTTTACGTAAGTTAAAATGGTAAAGTTAAATGTACTAATTAAAATTGAATAGTAAGCATGTAAATTAACACGTCACGGGCAGTCCTGTGTATTACTATCATAATATACTACCTACCTTATGATAACGTCAAGAAACTGTAAACAAAACAAACCCTTTATTAAAAAAAGAAACACTTAAAAGCCAGTCTAGAATTTTAATACCGCAACACAAAACAAAACAAAACAAAAGCGTTGTTTCATTTGAAAATGTAATAAAAAACGCAAATGAAATCGCACACTTAGCCGTATCTACGCGATGTGGACGGACAAAGTGGGAAGTTAAAGGTGTGAATACACGAATATTTTAGCATATAACCGTGTGTAATGGAATGAACAAGACAACATGTATCAGAATTGCTACACGCATACATCTATTTGTAAAAAGAGAACGATATTTTCGACATGAGTCGCGAATTACACAATCATGCCCCCACTGTCAATGATCGAAGCGAAAGATTAGATTAACAAATGAGTTCCAATCATTAAAACAATTCCCTTTTCAAACACAAAACCTCGTATGCACCGGCTTAGAATGAAATGCAAGAACAAGCGTACAGTAATATTTGCGAATAATCCGCAAACAGGTAATACTACTCGGGAGTGGGAACACTGTGCAGATAAAGAAAATATCAAGACTATTATATAGCCCGTCGCACGCACGTCGCTCTGCTGGCTAGGTTAGTATGGACCTCACAAATCGGCATTCCTTGGCATAGGTTCCTGAAATCTCCAGTAGCATAGACTTAGGCGGGTGTAAGATTGTAGAAGTAAGAAGAATAACATAACGTCTTCATACAGTAATGTTCGAAACTGTCTAAATATTGAGTACACAACAGTCACGAAAAGACATCGAGAGACACCGCACAAACAATTCCTCTCACTTCTACTCTCTTGCGGTTAAGCTGCATTTCTTTTTCTTGATTGATATCAATCGGAAACTCCTGGGCAACCTGACAAACTGTGATGCTTGAGGACGCAACTCATTTGAAACCAATCGATTGATACATACAAATAGTAAATCTACCCGTTGTGTCTTGTTTCCGTTCTAGTTTATGTGGTATCACAACATGTAAGAACATGTAAGAATAACTGGCCAAGTGCGCGTCAGACTTGCGCACGAAGAGTTCCGCATCTATTAAGGCGGCATAAAAATCACGTTTGTTTATTTTGTTTTTTAGTATTTGTTGTTATAGCGGCAACAGAAATACATCATCTGTGAAAATTTAAACTGTCTAACTATCACGGTTCCTGGTGACAGCCAGCCAGACAGACGGACAGCGGAGTTTTAGTAATAGGGTCCCGTTTTACCCTTTGGGTATGGAACCCTAAAAGTACGAGTATGAGTGGCGTGTCCACACTATCCTGTCACCGCATCTGACTGTATCTTTTGTAGTATCGCATCCAGCGAGCTGTCATAGCGCGGGCTTCAGCGAATTAACACCAGAGTTAGTTGCGTTATGCGGCGGAGGCTTTGTGTAGCCGCAGCCGCCATCGCGCCGTTATGTGGTACCTTTACCCACAAGCATTTGTAATTATTGTGGATATTATGATGAGAAATTGCAAGATAGGTGTTAATATAATGGTAGGTCATTCGCTTGGGTCCGGATTTTCCCCCTAAGAGGGATTATGAAACTTTTCTTTTTATTCCTATTTCCAGGGGGGAACAGTGAAAAAACCATTATTTCAGTGGCTTCGTCGTTATTTTATGCCAAAATATTTTGAACTTTTACACCCATGTCGTAGTGGGTTTATCGCTTACAGAGTTTCGTTTCACTTTAAGTAATACATGGCTTTTGATATCATTTAGGTAGGCGTTAACCCTTTTCATTTAAAACCAACCTAAATTGAGAGTCAAGATGTCACAACAAGACGCTATGGTACGAATAAGTTGTAAAACGATTCTGTTTAGGTCCTCAATTGGATCGCAATAAGACGTCATTGTAAGGCCCCTGGATGGTTTCAAAAATGGCTACATCTAAAAGTAGTTGTCTTAATAACTGCTATTGATGGGTTTTTTCGGACGTAACTTAATGAAACTATTGTATTTTACCTCAGCTCCATCTCTTTATATCGCTCCAAAACATCAGTTGTTAAAGCGAGAAACACTGCCGTAATTTTGAAATACATACCTACCTTGTACACCTTTAATATAATTTGAAACAACAATTACATTTTTTTTCCAGCCCATTCAAGGGCACACATATCGTCACGGCTGAAGCAAGTTTTGTGCCTATATTCAAATTTTTATCATACCTGGCGTCAAAATTCCTATCACACACGGATTGTGCTCTAAAATGCTTGAATGGACCATTTTATAGAAGGCATGCGGTATCTTTGTAAACCAGGATAATGTAAGCCGCATTGTACAGAACTTGTTTTAAGTGGCGTACGAGCTAATAGGTGGAAAGTTAACCTTTTGTGGGGCCAGTTTTGCAAAGTTTACAAGTCTTGTTTTGACTATTTATTTTGTGCCTGGCAATCGGCGTACGTATTGTTTTTTCCTAATCCAAGTAAAAAAGCAAGTAGGAATAGGAACCATTGTGTCGAGAAATAGTACTACTTTTATTATTCTTAAAATATAAATACACGGTTAGTGCTTGTATTATTCGTTTGATTTTCCAAGGAAAAAGACGTGTAATATTCCATTTCTAACGATAAAATATAAATTGAAATGCTTAGTTTGCACAATTCAATGATAAGGTATTTCTGTAAAACCTTCTCGACCCTAACTCAAACTTTAGTAAACATTTCAGGTTATTTCCCAATATAGACAAAGATAAGTCTTTGTTACTTGTAGACTTGTAACGTAGGCAAATAGGCCCACTGTGTCGATGAGCATGCCGTAGAGTTCTGATGGTATCTTAGATAAAAGGTAGCTCATATTATCACAAAATAGTTAATTTTATGGGGTGTTGGGAAAGCATCTGCTAGTCTTAAATACTTGGTGTAGATTAACCAAAACTCCGTACATTGACGTCAGCAACGTAAAATAATTTCGGACCTATTAATAGGCAGACGGTTAAAGTTTTTTCAGGATATGATATTTTTTTAAACCAAGCTAATATTGGATTTATAATGTCTTCAACATACTTTAATATGAAAATAACTCTTTATCTTGCTGTCTTTATTATCTCATTCAATAGTAATAAAACATATTTAACATTTTCATAGTAAGCCACCAGTAAAAAATACATCAATGTCTCCCTGATTATTTTGTTATCGCAAAGTACAGACGGCTGGAGGCCATCGTAACATTCGATACTCTCCTAGAGTTTGTGTGTGCTGCAATTCTGTGTATCCAGGTACAGTTTTAGTAGATACGAGCACTTTACTTTAAAATAAAATGAAATTTCCGAATCCTGGAGTCGTCGGATTAAAACAATTAACCTCCGACCGGCAGACCGACTAATGAGTAGTTAGAGGCATGCCGTGTCCGGACGGACGCATGCGAGGGATGCCCATTTTATCGATAAGAATTATATTTTTATCGATAATTTAATTTTATTTGTCTTTGCCATCAGTTTGTTGAAACTAATTATGCAGCACTAACTGCGGCGTATTTGCGAATGTGTTAAATGTATGTCGATGAAAAGCTCTCCCATTCATTTCAAATTAATACCCCTCAGATTCTGGCTGCGATAGAGTACGTCTCGCCCGATGAACTTGTGATATGCACCACTTGTAATGCATATCACAACATTTACCATTTACCACCCATAAAATTAATGCATCATATCGGTTTTATTCTTCCATTTGGCATCATTTGACATCACTATTTGGACATTTAACTATACTCTTACACATCACAAAAAAACTTATGCACATACTTTTTTTTATACTAAATAAATATCGAAGATAAGCGCTCCGTATTAAAGTTGCTTAGCTGACATGATTACTTTAGGTTGTGGCCCCTTATAAGCGCCATCGGCCGCTTACAGCGTCACACTGTAGGTACGTGTGTGAAAGAGACAACCACACCATATTTCTATACTAAGCATCGTGACGCGGATTTATGATTGCGATTACCTAATTGTTCACATAAGGCTATCGATAACGGCACATCCCTACCAATCCGTGTGGCGAACGGTCGGATGCATACACCACAACGTCCACAGTAATTGGTTTGCTCTACCATCCGATTTTTATCTCCAATTATTGAGTTTTCGCGCCAATTAACTATTAACTAGCTTCCGCTGGAAGCCGCTTAGCGTCGATACGTCCATTTCTAGTACGATACAACCGTTTCGTACTAGAAACGGACGATGGTTCACTTGTAATTGCGTAAGGATCTTGTAACAGAACTTCGTACCTTATTATGTTCGTACATGATACAATAGTTTAATTATGTTATCTTGTACGTGTTAGCTTTTTTGGTGTCACTTGGACAATGGCAATCTGCCTGTAAACATAATAGACATATTAATAAATAGATGATCTGTGACGCGACGCATACCTACTTATCAGTGTAAAAAAGCTGTGCCTATACTGAAGATAACCTTTTTTGTGCGTACAACGAACTGTAACATTCGTCTGAACGTTACACTGTATTGAGCGGTTGTTTAGATGTGGCTTAAATCCTAATATGTAGTTATTAAGTTAATTGCGAGGCTCGTTTGTTCTCGATGCAGCTTTATGGTGCCGCCTTTTAATTATAATAAACTACAGTTGTCAGTCGCGGCTTCATTTACAACGGTTTTTCTCCACATATATAGGTATAGGTATAGTAGAAGTCTGTTTGTTGCTGAAGCACGGGCTATACCTACAACCTAACAATTATTAAAGCAATGCCGCAGTCAAACAACGAAATCCGTATTTTGATCAAAGAAAAGCAGATGACACGTTTCGTTCAAAATACAAACAAAATATTCAGCTTCGTGTAGCGATAGAATCGTGTGAATATTCTAAATATCGAACGCGAATCTGCTAGCTACTATTTGTTCTAGAATCGATTCCGAAATATAGACATCAAGGTAGCCGAAAGTTGTAGGTACAAGCGTAAAGAAAAGCAAACGTAAACGAATTATAATTTAACAGTTTTATTTCGAAAGTTTTTTACAGATTTTAGATTTGATGTCAGCTTTCTAATGCTCTTAAGTATCGTACTTTTTCTCATTTCCTTTGTCTTTTATTGCACAACCTGTGAGAAACAATACTGTCCCGTACCAACTAAACGCATAAACTCCCAACCAAATCCCCATTACAAACACTAAAACCTCTCACCCGAACATTCATAGCGTAATTATCACACAAACGATCCATTTTTCGTCCCATCAACACGTTTTATCGAATCACCCGTGAAAAAGCACGCAATTCGATTTTACGATCGAGAGTGTATCGAGAAACAGAAGTATCGATTAAACGAAACATTCGAAGCTCGCGTGAACGATGCCATCGTCTCGAGTAGAATCGAATACATTATCTGTGGAAGAATTCACGGTCGCATAATTTGTAGCAATATATACGTGGATTAGGTGAAGTGAGATAGACGACGGAGAAAGCTTGGAACAAAGCTTTTGAAAATAAATAAACACTTCTATAGAATTGTATATTTATATCTGAGTTTGAAACTTCGAATCGTGAATTGTCAAAGTACAGTCAGAGATAAAAGTACACTGTACAGTACATGCTCCAAGTTTAGTCGCGTGTCATACATAAAATATTTTCTAATTAATTGTCACGTCATAAAACGTAGATAGGTATGGTACATGTCACGTTTGGAAGTTTAATTTACCGTTTAAAAAAATTATAAATTACGCGCGATGGTAAAGTCAGCGTTAATTGCCGCGCCGTCTGTATTACAAGAACAAATAAATTATAGCCCACTAAAATGTATGAAAAGTACGTGAAATTAAATTATTTCAACATTAAATATAATAGTAAATAGTATATACACCGAAACATAAAGAAAATAAAATATAGAAAGCAATGTAATAAAAATGGAAACCTCTAAGTAACTGATTTGGTTTCCCTGTGGGTCTGAGCCCTTCAGGGAAAGTGTAAATCGATATAGTGAATTCTATTTTCCAATTGTTTTACGATGAAACAAAAAAGTTATCGTAAAGTGTTGATGTAAAATCTCACGATATATTTAATGTTATTTCTTCGGAAGTTATCTACAATAAAATATTTCTAGAAAAGTTTAAAGTGAACTCCATTATGTTTCCTTTATTTAAACTATGCCATTTCACCTTAACCTTTAATGCTTGCCGATTTCAATACCGATTCTTCGTATTCACGAGAATCGATTCATGTTTACGATTATGCATTTGATATTCAATCAAGAAATGGACAAAGAGCAACTGGTGGGCATGTTAGATGTTGCGCAATTCTATAGCTCTTCATAAACTGCTTTTCTCGATAATTTCAACTGTCTGTCCTTGGCATAAAAGTTCAAAGCTTAACATCGATTTGAATTCGAAAAATTGACAAAGTTTATAGTGATGTGCCATAAAGAGAGTCAATGGAATCTACGCGTTAGATGCTGCGTAATGCTTGGCTATTGATGTTTAACAAAATAGTATTTACATTTAATTGCAAATATGCCTATTGTGTGAACCACCAGACCTTTATGTCAGCGCGAAAAGGCTGATTGTGGTAGCAGATTTCTCAATATATTTTATGGATATTGCAAATATCAAGTCAATAAATACAATAATACCTAGAGCAGCATTTTTAAGCCGCTTTGCACTTTACTATTTTTGCAACTCACTCTTGCTTAGTCGATGAAGTCGACATTAAAATATTACCTTACGGCTTGATCTCTATAATGTTCATAAATAAACGTGATCCAACATAAAATTAGATAAAATACAAAACAAATCTGAATATTAAGAACCCACGAATTGACACCTAAAATAAACTACTTAAAAAAATTACGCCATAAAAAGTCGAACCATCACAAAGTCACAGAGTGTGGAAAATTAATCTGACATTAACGCTTCTACGTTGAAATCTAATCTGTGTATCGGAACCGAGCTACAATACTATCTTTACGTTAGTTACAATCTTTTCAATCGAATGAATTAAAATGAACACCTCTACATGAATCGTTTTTATTGACTATCGATATACCGTTTCCCATTTTTATCTACCACATTCCTATTTTTAAGGGGGCTTTTGGGTGATGGTACATACAAGTACTTTTATCTATTTTATCATGGCATAATAATATGATCACTAAAATAATTAATTATCGTCACTGGATTAAAAATACTTCAGATTCCGTAAATCGTTTATTTAATAATGGTGTGTGGAAGATTTCGAAAAATTTGAATAAAATACTTATTGATTTTAAATCTTTATTTATTTTACGGTATTTTACAAAATTATCGTTTAAATACACATTATTTTTAAATGGTAATTCATTCAATTACAAAATTTAATACACGCATACCCACCCAATGAATTTGAAACCAAGTACTTATCGTTGTACCATTTTTGATGGTTCTTTAATTAACACAAAAGTTACCTTAATCCTGTTTACTTTTACGTTAAAACTGCTTGCATTTCCGATTTCCAGGTGGATTGGCTTATTAACAACATAGTAAATTATTACCTACATGCCAACAAAGCCACGAGTAACACCTAGTATTTATATAGGTATAGAAGTAGATACAGAAAGAAATGGGCAAGTGCGAGTTGGACTAGCGCACGAAAGGTTCCGTTCCATTATCTATAAAAACAGCAAAAAATAACGATTGTTGCTTGGAAGCACCTTTAAATATTTATTTTATTATGTTTTTTAGTAATCATTATAATAGCGGCAAAAGAAATACATAATCTAGGAAAACTTCAAACGTCTAACTATCACGGTTCATAAGGTGTAGCCTGGTGAGTGGTGACAGACAGACAGACGGACGGATGGACGGACAGTGGAGCCTTAGTATATAGTATATAATAGGGTCCCGTTTTACCCTTTGGGCACGGAACTCTAAAAAGCATCGGTTTAACGAGAAAACTCACTCACAACTAGATGTTTCAGGAAATGTAAAGTTTTGAATATTTAAGTATATTACTGAGTTTAATTGTAATTTACATAATTACATTTAGTGAGTTCACACGTGGGGCATGTCCCGTTGTTAACAATTCCAATCACCATTAAATTAACATTCATTATTTTAGAGATTTACATTTTACAATTTTATTACAGAGTAAATAGGTACCTATAGGTAAAATAGAAAGTTAGGTGGAATTTTTGTTTAGTAAGTACCTACTGACACATATTATGGCATAATAATAGATCATATTTATCATCTTAAGTGTAATGGAAAATTACCCTTATAATATTATCTTGGTTCTTGAATTTCGCTGACACTTATAATACAACTTGATTTTTTTTGTACCTAATACAGGCCGTACTAAAAAAAAATCTTAAGAATTTATAACAAAACTATATTAAACCATTTACAAAGTAATAAAATATTAACAATTTCATCCTATTAATAATAGGTACGGAAATCGTTAATATTCTGGAGGTGCACAATTGCACATTATACAAAATTGTCGAACTGTAACCTACCTCCTTTTTCAAGCCAGTTTAAAATATCAAGCATTACTCTAGTATGTATCTAAGATATCGAGCAACGTTACAATAATGTCGTACGATCAACAATTGCCTCCTAAAAGAGCACCAAGCTCAACAACTTTATAAAAGCACAGATTAAATATTTAAAAGACCGACCGCGGAGAAGACACCCGTTCAATCTTTCCGCCTGATTGATGACGTAAGACCGAATAGATGACCGAATGAAATCGATTTAGTGAGCAATGGCTCCATTTGCATATGTATGGAGGACGAAATGAGACTCTTTATGAAATGGAGATTTGCTGAATTTCTGTTTGGCTTTATATCGTTTACAGTCTGACGGTCTTACTATAAAAGATTTAAACAAGAGTTGAACAGATTAATCTAAATATTTTCTCCTTAAATCGACGTCTAACCCTTGCAAAAGCAAGGGTTAGACGTCGATTACAATAACAAATTACTCAATAACAAATTCACATGTAAAATAATTAGAAATGCCAGGTTTGAGTAAGAAAACGCGAGTGGTTGACGTCGATTTTGTGGAAATAATTTTAGAAACATCTGTTTAACTCTTTTGTGGTAAGACGGTGAAAGTTCTGAACGAAAACGTACCTAATCTAATGTTATGTTTTTTTTTTTTTCATTTTACAGAGTAATACGCGACGAGCAGTTCGGTCTCCGATAGTAAGCCTCGCTCTGCCTATTCGATTAACAGTACTACCCTGCATTTTGCATTGCAAAATGTTGCAGCATTCTACAGCGCGCTCCTCACCTGAGACAGAACAGTAATTTAAGTGCCCTGCAATCCGGAACTACTGGCACACTACTGCTTGGTGGATTAAAATATTCTGGCAAAGATGTACTTCTCCAGTCGGGCTCTCCCAAAAGAAGCCTACCACTACTAATAGGTACTACAATAACTTTCCACAAAAGAGTCCAGAGGGGTGAAACTCATGAAAGTTAACTGATTCTACTACTGCCAGTGGTCCTCTGGATTTGGAATACACCCATTCAAGAACACCCACCCACAAAGAAGTTAAAATGAAGATATTTTTTAAGTATAATGTATTTTACTTGCGTATTTTTTGTTTGAACATTTAGGTAGGTACTTACTATACTGTTCATAGTAGTCACCACGATGTACATTTTAAAACGATTTTTACAAAACTTGACTACAGATTTCAATTTTCCCCGTGCTAACTGAGATGTTGTCTCAAGCCTTATTGCAAACCCAGAAGCAGTCTCACACATTAGATCTGAAGCGGTACTTCGAACCACCTACCATTAAGCAAGACTTAACTTTCCGTGGGCAGAAATTGCTTGTCCAAACAATAAGTCCCGCAGATCTGCGTAATTCAGTCGCGTACGCACAATCATGCAGGTGCGGGACAATGGTTCTGGTCTATGGCAAGCGGTCACGTGCGTCCGGCTATCATAGCTATTATGGTGAACCCACTGTGTCCGATGCGATACAACATTTCCGTCACCATTATTATCATCACCATCAATAACACCACCATCATTATCATCACCAGCCTGTATCAGCCCATTGTCGAAGATAGACTTCTCTTGCATGCCAACCATCTGTACTGAGTAGTATTATGTCGCTTATCAGACATTTTTGGTAGTTCTTGTACCTAACTATAAAGTTGTTGTGATGAGAATTTTAATTTTTGCATCGCCATGATGGCTCTATAAATTCTACTAATGACATTTTATTGCTAATTTTATTATCGTCAAAAAATGTAGTCATATTGAGTTGGAATTATTCCTTCGACTATTTCATTCGATTATTTTATTCAATAAACAAAAACACTTTAACATCAATACAAAATAAAAACGAAATACTAAAACTAAGTAAACCCAATCTAACTATAAAGTAAATGTTATCTGGTAAATAGTATTTAGCGAACATATACTACCGTATGTTTAATGTTTATTGAAGTACATTTTCATCAAGATTTCTTTATCCCCCACGTTTGTATTGGGGAAGAATACAGGTGCTGTGGGTACAGGCCATTATTGAGATTGCCCTTCGATTTTACTGCGTGTGGCCGGCGATTGTTTACATTCACTGGTTATTGTGTGTACAGTTTGTGAAGTAAACTTATCTTGGGATAAATTGGACTTTGTCCTATCTACGACGCTATGTAAACAAAGAATATGAATGTGTCTTAGTTTACTTCACCATTCATTATTAAACCTAATAAAAATAATATAGCTTATTTTACTTTAGTACTTTTAAACAGACAAACCAAGACGATAGCAGACGCGGTGCCACATAACAAATCTTCAGTAGAGATAATACAAAAATCGTAGTAGCCAATAATTTGCATGCCACTGTCTCTTCAGCCGCAGTGATCTATACCACAGCAATGTCCATTGTCTATGCGTTTATGTTGTAATCCAATCTCAGGACGCACGTCATTACAAAAACCAACGGTACTTCGAAGTCCAACATCCACAAGACTAATTTTATATAATACCATAGAATTTATTGATCAAACGGGTCGGTGCAACAACCGCTACCATAAAATTGTATCGAAGAAAGTTAAACAAGCAAAACTCGTCGATAATTATTGTATAGTACATACGTACCTAGTGGTTTGTTGCTGTTAATAGTTACGGGGAACGTAGAATTAAGCGGATGTGGTAAGTAAAGTTAGGTAACATTAGAAAAAATAGAGTGAGCTCTTGGGGACGTGGCTGATTTTTGATTGGATAAAATACCTAAAGTCATACTATGCTAGCGAGTGTTTCAAATTATATACGTAATATTGATAAATTGTTGGAGCTATTTATTAACTATTTAGTATGTAATCGCTTAGGCTATAGAATTTAGCCTCTATGCCGAAACAATTACGCTCATATAAACTTTGGACTATCTTGTATTTATTTATGGATGAGATTTGTGTCTGAAAACGACTATTCGAATAATTAGACAAAGAGACATCGGTTACCTAATAAACCTAGATCTAACGTCTGCGTATGCGTCTGCATCAGTATTTACGTCGGCATCTGTATCAGCATATTAGGTGAGTTGATAATTAGAATTAATTAAACATAAAGACATCGACTATAAATAATTTCCAAATATAACGCGGCTGCGTTTGCGTCTGATTCAGTGTTAACGTTGGCATCTGCGTCGGTCTCTGTTGCCTTCTGCATCCGCATTGGCATCTTCATCAATGTTCGCATCGGCGTTAGAACATCTGCTTTACTTCTATGATCTGCGCAAATTTCTTCACATCGGAATGAAACAGGTCGCTGCGACACTTGTCCATTGACAATCTAATTGCGATCGATTATGTTTATAGAGCTGTTAGTACACGTATCCGGTGTACGGATGAAATATGTGGGATGTGGTCGCGACGATTGGAAAGATAATGCTAAAGCTTAATTAGAGAATAATATTAATAGTTAAGAAATTAAAAATAATCGTAGTTTATTTGTAACAAATAGTTGATATTGCACAATATGTTGGATCGAACCTTATAATTTATATAGGTAATATTAATAACGATATAACGTAGTTTGAACAGCTATATTATATTATATCTTAAATATATTTAGCCACTATTTAACACTATAAATTCATACAGAACCAATACCTACCTTAAAAGTAATTTTTAGTATGTACCTACTACCTATTTACTAGATAGAAGATAGCCAAAATTGTTTTATAGTAACAATTAGAAAGTAGTTCCTATTCAAAATTATACAAATTAAGTAAATCAAATAATACGAAATTGCAATTGCGTAGCGGTGTCAACAGCTCTATAAAATATAAAATTGCTTACAATGTATACACGCAACCAACGATTACCTCTGCAGGTAGGACAACTGACAAATAAACAGGATCCTGCCAGTAGTTACGTAATTTATTATTCACCAGCCCGTTGTTGTGAGGGAAATTGTAGTGTGGATGAACCTTTATTACTTGTTATAAAGATAGACTTGATTGGATGTTTGAATGATTTAATTTCTTTTCTGGTCACTCCATGGGAAACATTTTAATATGACTTTGCATGATGCTTATATTATGTTAACTAGATTTATGCGGGTCTAATACGCGCACAAACTAAGTAATATCAACACATTGCGGTTATGACGTGACGGTTATGTGTAGCAAGACCAAACGCGGGTAGTTGGAAACAACACCTGCCGCTCCAGACGGTGATACCTTCTCGCCATTCTCCAGTCTTCTCGTGACCACAGTCGATGTAACTCGGCCGAAACATCGAGGTATGTCAAAATTATATATTTTGATATTCGTTTGCGCGCATAATGCATATTTAGATCCGTTTAAAAGCTAGTCAATATGATTTCTGTTCGCGAAAATTTAAGAACTACTATGATGAGAATATTTTTATTAGTATAAAAAAGATTTTAGAGACC
The DNA here is from genome assembly GCA_905147375.1 of Hylaea fasciaria. Taxonomy (NCBI): domain Eukaryota; kingdom Metazoa; phylum Arthropoda; class Insecta; order Lepidoptera; family Geometridae; genus Hylaea; species Hylaea fasciaria. The sequence continues at coordinate 5,336,592 of LR990211.1, read as the reverse complement.
ATCACAATAATAACCCAACGAACTCAAATACCGGCTTCTTCGTATTTAGACAAGGATAGGATTTGGTCAAGTATTCCTTCGACCCTGCCCTTGATAAATATGAACATGGAATAGGTATTCGAAGAACTTGTAGTTTTGGTGCTACCACAACCATGAATACGTTTACCAGCCCATGGAAGACTATCCGTAGTTGTAGCTACATTTCTTGTTGAAGTTAGCTTTGGTAAGAAAGTATTTTTAATATAAATTATTGGTTCTAGGATTGGTAGTTTGGGAGTATTCCTCACCACCCCCTTTTTCTGCTCTTTGCTATTAAATGAAGAAGAACTAAGTACATAATTTGTATTAAAATAAGTCAAAGAGAAAGTTTGTGATAGGTATTATTTTATACTATAATATATTATATTAATATGAACCAGTCACTTTAATATAATTGCAATAAAAACGGTCCAAAAAGTTAACAAACTTTAGATCAACTCTACAGTTGATTTAACAATAAATCAATGTAATGTTTCATATCCGACGTTTTAATACATTCAATCATCTTCGGAGAGCCGTGAAAAACCTATAAAGTTGAATAGAGTGTAATAACCACTCTATATAATTATGGCATGCAAAACCTGTCGCATAGCACTCATTACTCATTACTATCCGATATCCATGACTTTGTACACAGTGATATATTTTTAAATGGTAGATAATATGTTATGACAGACTTTGCTGTGGTATTTTTCATGGAAAATAGTATAGAATTGCGAAAAATAATCGTATATACACGAGTAAATATTATATTTAGACATCCACAATTTTTTTTGTTTAGGCCCTATTATTCTCAGAAACAATAAAAACAGTGTTTACTTTACTACGTTGACATGTAATGCTCGTTTTATTAAGTGAAGGGAATAAAATGGACCTTGTTTTTTCTAATGTGGTTTTACCATCTCTATATAAATCAGCGCTGTCCAGTTGTGCAGCCCAACTAAACAGTAGTCCGTTGTTATTACATACCGCGTACTTACGCCGTGCGTTGACTCCTTTTAATAGTATATTGCGTACTAGCGGAGTATAATAGTTGGCTTACATGCCGTGATCAATATACTAGATAATATATACCTATATAATATATATTTATGACTAGTTTAAGAAATGATTATGTAGTTATACATTTTATGTTATCCTGAAAACGTGCTAGTCGCTCATTTGATAAAAAGCGGCACGTCTATAACCATCATACCACAAAAGTTTAGACCACAGTTAGCCAGATGTTTCTAAAATTTGATATTGATAAAAAAATATTTCAGTATCTACTAACATCCTGAAAACGACCTTATTGCTTTTTGGATACTTACAAAATGTTATTTAAAATAGTATAAGTATATATCTTAACTATCCTACTAATATACGAGTAATAAAGGCGAAAGTTTCCGAGTGTGTTTTGTTCGTTACTTCTTCACGCTCAAACGGCCAAGCCAATGAAGCCGTGATGAAGTTTGCCACCCCGGATTAACACATAGGCTACTTTTTATTCCAAAAAGCGGGCAACACCGCGGGACACTTCTTCTCTAATTAAAGTCGTAAAAAATCTACATTATAGCAGTATACAATATATACAGCGGCATGTAACTCCAGTGCAATAAGGAAGAGATTGGCACATCTCGGCTACCGCTGCCCCAGGCGTCTTAGGTAATCTCACTTATTATGTACGTATTAACTTACGTACCTACATCTGTGTACGTACAAGACTTATAAACACTTTGGTACTTCGTCGCATTGAACATTTCACCCTCCTTGCTTGCACACATTTTTTTTCGTGATAAAAATACTCAATTATTCACAACATTGAAATTTCGTGAATGAGTTTTCGTTTAACGAGGGTACTGCACGTTTTATTATTTCCAAAAATTATTGGTGCTTTGTAATTTTGAGTATAAAAGATGAAATTTGATCGAAAAACACATCGTTTAACTACTTGATGGTAGAAGACTGTATATTATAGTGCCCGCGTGGCTACACAAGTTGAAAATCTGTGAAACCCCTATCGTGGTGTACCGGCAGTAGAACTTTGAGGCCAGTTCGATTTTTATAAGCATCTTTACCACTTTCGGCTACATCATACAAGGTGAGATACAAATCGAACACATAAAAAAAAATTAAAAGACGTAGGAACTACCCAAAATACTATCTGGTCATCATTAATTTCGAAGTTACTGCGTTCGTTTCATGTTATAAACCTCTATTGACTTCTAATTTACATATAAATGAATAATTCTTCTTGCAATTTAGATTTTACACCATAACAACATGGAAGTGGTCTAGAATCTAAATCATGTTAATTATCAGGTTTTAATACTAAAAACGAAGTGGATTTTCTTATAAGCATAGTATGCGTGATTGGCTCATTTGTCTCGCTATACTACGTCCTAGCGATACTAAAAGACTATCTATTGCTCGCGACGTCGTCCGCGCTAATTACAATAATAGCGCGTAAAAAAGCATGGCCCTTTCTAATGTTCAGTCTATCTCTTTATGTACCAAATTCCATCGCTAAAAAGTGCATCTAGATAAATAAATAATGATCCAAAAGCATATCAATTTATCTACAGGGCCTCCGCTATTAATTTGACTCACAAAGGATTTACAATATTATCAACATCAATAAATTCAATCTGGATCATTGTTGATCAACAACGCAGGCTATTAAGATTGTCGCAATATCCTGCCACAGTGTCCTAAACTGTTTTGCAGCATTCCTTCACGCTTAAGTAATATTATTTTAGTCAATGCCATTGATAGTTGACCGACAGTAGTTAGGGGTTCTCTTTACAGATTTTTGTACTTATAATGATGAACTGTTTCACGGACTGAAACCAGGGCTGGTGCGGCGGCAGAATCGGCTGAGGATCTCAAGGGGCGCAAATATAGTGCCCTTGATAGCGGGTACTTGTTTGTGCCTTTTGGGGTCGAAACGCTGGGGCCATGGGGACCGGGAGCCCACAAAATCTTCAAAGACATATGTGGACGTCTGGTCGACGCAACACGTGACCAAAATGCTGGCCTTTATTTTGGTCAAAGATTGAGCATTGCCATACAACGTGGCAATGCGGCCAGCATTTTGGGAACGTTGCCCACTGGTAGCGGCCTATTAGATTAGTTTTATTACGTTTAGTTTTTAGATTTCAATTTGTTTTTATAATAATAAAATATACATCGAAAAGATGAAATAAAATACATTGAACGGGATAGTTATTTATTGATACAATAAATTCAACGTACTAAAAATATAATATTATATTATAATTATACTTATTTACTTTCGTCGAAGTTAAAGCAACAAAATGTAATTAAATTTTAATTTAAATTTCAAAATATAATTTGGCCCGAATATGGCATACAATGTGGGACGAAAGTATTTTTTTTCATGTGGGACAAACTTCCGTGGGACGAATGTGGCATAAATCGTCAATAGTCATGAGCATCGACGGAATAAAACACCACTAGAAGAAACAAAGCACCATACTAATGTTTGCAAGCATTCAAAGCGAGAATGTAGAGCGGGCTTCACAAACTAGTTATTTGGACACAATTTGTGAAACACCGCCTTGTTAGACAGGTAGGCACAAACAAAACGAAATGATCTCCTATCAAACTTATCCTATCCTATGCAAATAATTACGTAAACAGCTTTGTCAGATTAAAGCACAATGCAGGAAATTGCATATCTTGTTATAGCCCCTGTCTGTCACAGTACAATTTAAACAGTAGAACCACTCTGCCTGTATCATAAATGAGTGGATTGTCACATAAGGTGGCCTAATCCCAGCGTACTTTTAGTAGGTACTGAGTATGGAAAATCATTATTCATTAGCTAAAAACGGGTCTAATTCGCGCACAAACAAATATCAAAATACATATTATATAATTTTAACATACCTCGACGTTTCGGCACACAAACAAATATTTTGATATTTGTTTGTGCGCGAATTAGACCCGTTTTTAGCTAGTTTAATATGTTTCCTGTTCGCGAAAGTTTAAGAACTTCCATTATTGACTAATTTAGGTAAAATTTTCATACCTACACACTTTTTTTTACTGATTTTTGTCTTACTTTTAGCGTGTTTTGTCAAGAATCCGAAACACAATTGAAATTCTATTGTGTCTGGAATTGCAGCAATAGTTACAATGATACTCCAAAAAACGGCTAGGTAATACTCACTCACGGATTGTTTTGTACTCATACATCCACTGGACCGGTGTCATTATTATTTATTAGTTTAATCACGTTACTTTCTAAAAAAGTTACAATTGTTTGTTACACCAAAATGTTACATAATGCCTACAAACTGGTATTCAGTTCGTCTACTGCCATTACTGTGGTTTTATAATGCAATCGACGCCAGATAATGAATGGGAATCGGTGTGAATGAACCTTGCATAAAACTGGCTCTATGAATGAAGTATGCGCTTCCAACCGTTAATCAACGGCGGAGCTGGTCGCAAAAAGAACTATTCTAGACTGTGGTGTCTTAGAAACCAAGGATAGGTTTAAGAAAAAAATAATATTGGGCAAAAATGATTATAATAAGACATATTTACCTAACCAAAACTTTGGCGTGCAAAATAAGGATACTCGTAGGTGAAACCTTGAAACATTTCAGAGTAGGTACAGTAGATAATAATGTAAGTATGTACTTGCATTTTTTTACATACTTTTTTATATATTATTTTTAAAATATCGTAATAAAAGAAAAGGAAAGTTATACATTAATGATAATTAAGGAAGTTTCGTAACCAAATGATCTATTAGGTATATTCCATCATTGAAGTATGGGAGTTAGCACCTGAGTGCCTCCTGAAGGTGTCTGGTTTATTAATAAAAGCTAAAACATTTTGTTAATAAAGTGGTTACAAAATGTAAAATGCCAATTTTTTCGCTCGACTCCAAAGACTGAAATGAAGCCGCGTTGTATTAAGGCCGCACCTCATCACAACCGTATGATTTACCAAGAAAAATTTAACATTGAAAAGAGCTCTTAAATCAACCGTCATTAAGAAAATCAGGAGTGAAGCTGTAAAGCACGTCAGATAGCCAGATCTGGAGATAAGCCAGTGTGCCACGGCTCGTAACTTACTATCGGCCTGGGGCGAGACGGTTCGTGTTGATTCCTTTGTACCAATAAATCGAGAACTAACTTACTGTGTGAAGGCTGCAGGACAAAAGGTGCAATGTAGTTCGGGAGTCAACGGCGAGATTACGCATAGTAATGCAAGTTGGTAATACGCAGTTGTGGTACATTAGTGTCATTAATGTCACCACCAGGAAGTTTTCGTTCACTGTTGGATGCTCTGCGCTATGGTGTAATATTATTTTCAGCTGGAACTCAATTTAAAATAACTGACTGTTTTTTACGTGCCACAATGACCTATATATTGACTGACTCTTAGTTTAAATGTAACATATCACTATGAAATTCAGGGGCTATGAAGAATTTCAGGAACAATGATGATAAAAGCCTCAAAGATATTCAGACTCGGCATGGATTACGATACAGAAGCCATGAAATAGTATCATCAAGGCATCACTTGGGTATTGATGGACCAGGCTTTCATACCCCTCGAGCCACAATTCCACTGTAATTCTTTTTCACCAATGATCTTGCTTCATCTAGTGTTCTCTGCACCTCCACTAGTAATTAAACCTTACAAAACGACCTCAGCTAAAACAACTAGATGGATATTGAGCTTTATGAGAAGAAATTACTGACGATAGAAATAGAATAGCTATAAACTAAAACGCCATAACACTAGCAAAGTTTAGATACGAAATGAAACTCTTACTAGATGAAGATAAAGCTAACATTGCGATGATTAATGAAATAGTAAAAGACAAGTGCGTGAAACAGGTTGCTAGAGCCTGGAGCGTCGTTTAGTGTGAGTGTAGCCTGCAATGTGGCGTTAGATTTACCTACACTGGTAAAGTTAGAATAGTAACAAGCAAAGTGCTACTTGTGAAACGCTAGATGCTAGAACTACTCCTCGTTTTCCTGAATATGTATTTTCTGGTGGCATGTTGCAACTACTACAATTGATAACCGAGATGAAGACGCTTGTCTGGATTGCGACTAAAACAACGTCATTTTAAACATTGAAAAACAAATGAAGAGCATCTAAAAATAGCGTGTTAAGGCCACATAGATTTTGATCCTTATGATTCCTCGTATTTAGGGGATCAAGAGCTACCAGCAATATTTATTATTTTATATCAAAATTGAATTGAATCTCTTTAGTAATTGTTGAAGAGTTGAAGCCTGTACGTAGGTTAGTACATCATTCTGGATTACTTAGGTGGTAAAAATATAATTATTGATAAACTACTCGATAAGTGGCGAAGACGCTACTTGTAATTTATAGCCGTTACAAATGGTGACCTAACTGGCACACTAACAATCAATAAATTCTTGGTCGTGATTACTTTTTATGCCCCTTTTATTCAAACCTTAAAAACCAGTTATTCAACATTAATTATTTATTCACCTCTATAATAAGCAGAATAATGGTGTAACGTACACAAACAGGTGTCTATTTCGAGGCGCTTATATACTTACTTATGTCAACTACTGTTCAAGTGTTCTCTTTATTTGGACGAGACCTCTGCTATCTTACCACAAAAGTTTAGACCAGATTTAAACAGATGTTTCTATAATTTCCACGGAATCGACGTCTATCACTCGCGTTTTCTTACTCAATCCTCGCTTTCTTAATTATTTTACTCGTGAATTTGTTATTAAGTTAGAAAAAGCGAGGGTTAGACGTCGATTTGCGGTGAAAATATTTAGACACGTCTGTTAAACCTCAACTCAAGCGTCAGTGTTTTTAGGCCGCCCAAAAGCCTGTCACGTGATTTGTGCGAAACTTACAAAATTCGTTATTTAGCCGAGTTTTGAACCGTTCTTGGGTTGTGAAGGGCACAAGTTACCACTAATTTACCATTTCTCAATTTAGAACTGTATGCGATTGAATCTCATTACTGAAACTGGTTCTTTCGAAGAAACCCGCTACACCTATAAGAAGATACATTCTTACATTACTTCCATGCTCTCTCCAAATACTCCCGCACTCTCCTTCACTATTTTCTACTCTCTACCATTTCTTCCATGCACTCTTCTACTCTCCCCGCTGTGGACTTCTAACTAAATGTCTGTGACTTCCGCACTCTTCTTCACTACTCCCACACTCTTTACCATAACATCTATTCTCTCTTCTCTATTCTACTTCGACTGTCTTCAGATAGTATGGCATGGGAGTCGTGAAGCATCGCCATTAAATCTTGTAATCGTTCCATCACAAAATTCACTTTGCCAGCTTTACTGCCAATTAAACAGTTAATTCCTTTCTCATTGTATAATTACGGCATAATTTATAACCTCGTTTTGTATGATTATTTTATGATTTGTGGCTTCATAGCTACTCTTGTGTTTCCCTGGGAAAGCGTGGTCGTCGACTTTATGGCTTTGTCATCGACTCCAATATGATTTACAGATAAATTATGGGGAAATATTACGATTGGTTATTTAGATTTATTAATAGCAGGTCAGATTTTGCCTGGATCTTGGAATGATTTGTGGATGCGGTATTTTAAGTGTACCTATAATTAAACCCAATAGAAAGCTTTGAACTATGCACCTAAAATTCAAGTACAGATAACTAATACGGTATAGGTAACGAAGATACAATAAACGATTACAAACGAATACAAACAATAAACGATTTTAAAACAGTTGGCGTAGGTCCTTAGCCAAATGAGGTTTTATAAATACTAAATAGTGACATATTATTATGATAATTACCATCTGAATATCGGTTGATGAAACGTTTGCGCAAATTATGCAAAGATCAAACTGCATCTGAGTCCTTTTCCAAGCTCCAACGCCAATCCGAAATACCACCATCAAACATTTCATGACTTTCCAAGGCACCGACTAAGAACGTATTTTTTGTTAATCAAATCAAATTATTGAAATTAAAATGTGCGAACCCCATATCCATAAAAACTACCAGGGTCGGTGAACTGAAATAATATTTTTATTAATTTTAATTTTTAAATAGATTTCGTATACCTAATGGCTGTGTGAGTGCCATAGAACAAACACTATCTGTGGAGTGAGTATATCGCAGAGTACCTACGGCAGCCTGCGGTTTTTCCCGCGTAAAACTTCGCATTTTCCAGGATAATAATAGCTCAGAAAACCCGCACCTATATTGACCTGGTACCTTCCTGTAAGTAGCTTCTTAGTTATTAAATTAATTTCCATAATCGAAACAGTAGTTCCAGACATTACGGCCTACAAACACACAAACAAACTTTACCTCTTTATGTTCGGAGTAGTATAGGTTGGTGTAGATAGATAGATAATTAAATTTCGTATTGATTCCCTATTCATGAACTTCCATGGACATTGTGGTTTAAAATACTATTATTTTTGCATAATTAAACAATAACATAGGTAATTAGAAGATAATTATTTGTCGACGAGAACTTGCACCTGTTTTTGGTGAGACATTAAGTCGGTTTTAAATTATTACCACGGAGTCTCGTAGAATATTCGATTTTCTGTTCACTGTGATAATGAACATTGAAAGCCATGTACAATTCAAAAACTTTTTTACCCAATCTTGGGTTAACCGATGTTTAGCGTTTCAGGATTGTCTACTTTTAATAAGCACGTTAGCTTAGCATCACTTAAAATAAAACTACTAAGTAGCAGGTGATAGGCACCTAAATAGGTGTTCGCTCGTATTACCTACTGCTTCATTTAGAATGCATTTCATAAAAGTATTGAAACTATAAATATATTCCCGTTAACCAGTTTAGCAATGTTCCGAATGTGATGGCAGCATTGCCAAGTTGAATGGCAATGCAACTTTTTAATCTGTATCTCGAACTCACTTCGATTTCACACAACCAGTTATGGTACCTCGCGCAAATTCCGGCACACCGCCTCCGGGTCCCGATCGAAAATAACAATAATTTGCCAAATTTATTCTGATGATCGCCCTTTTGTTCCAGCGTAATGAGCGGTTACACCGACCGAATTTAAAATGCCATTACGTCCATGAAGAGAAATTTAGTGCTTGCCACTTATTATCGGCCGTTCGACTTACGATCGAGTCGAGACAATTACGAGAACACGCGGTACCTGTAATTTGTTATAATAAAAGACAACGTACTTTATTACAATTTCATATAGACAAATAAAACATTACGCTTAAGTAGTTTATTTATTTAAAACTGGAGTCTTAAAGATTTAATTTTAATACAGGATTTAGAAACGTTTATTGATAAATTTTTTTATTTCTATATGGATTTAGATGAGTGAGAGATAACCTATTATTATCTTACCTTAAAAGTACAAAAATAGCTAATAAAAGCGTTATGCACATACCTCAAAAGAGAAAATGTTCTTACCTGAGTCTGTCTGTTATTTCCGATAGTTACAACAAAGCGATAATCGAGTACGGGATTTATTAATCGATAGTTTCGATTGTAAAAAAAATCTTATAATATTATAGGACTATCAACAGTTAGAAAATACGCTAAACCATCCTCATCCGTTCTAATTCCCACAACAGCCTTTAAAACTATAAAAATCCCGTTATATACCTCTAAAAGTCCGACAAGTTCTATTACAATGTACCAGATATAAATTACCATCCAACATTGTGAACATGATCGAATAGACTCCATAAACTTTATTTAGGTCCATCATAGTAACGGTACATCCAAAACGAACACAATTAAACAATTTCCATTCGATTAGCTTAATAATAGCCTTATAAATAACAATAATTATGTTGCTAATCCATAAACGTTTACAGTAATTTACCAATGTTGCAATTATAAGACAATATCGTAAAGAAGGCGTAAATGTATAATAATAGGAATTAATTTGGAGATTCTCGTAATAAAAATGTTATTTCGGTGTAGCGCTTTGAAGAGCTTTTGGAGTTGTTTTTTTTTCTATCTGGCAATCTCACTTTGCAGGTTGAATGAGGCGTGATGCAATATAGGTAGACGTAATTTTATGACAGTTAATGTATACATACGTACATAGCACAATATCAGGATTTCAACATACATACAGACACGCTTTTTTACCGTTGGGGTAGGCATAGACATTTTTTGAGATGGTGAATGCCAACACGACCCCATCTCGCCCCACTCCAGGTGGATCGAGGGCTCACGGGGGGTTTTTAGTGGGCTCGTGTCCCACACACCCCCTTCCATCACCCCCGTGGCGGAAGGGAAGTGCGAAGGCATTTCCCCCCTAAAAAAAAGCATAGACATTCTATGATCCTGTTACATGCCTCTTTCGCTTTTTCCACTTTCATGAGTCCCTTTATGCTGCTTGCAGGGTTTTTCTTACTAGACCTGCATTTAAGACATTCTATATTTGATCGGGGTAAAGTGAAAACAAGGGCTGTATTAAAGCAATAACTTGGCTGCGTAAATACGCCTCTTCCCTACGTTTACATAATACTAGAAGCACCTCGCGGTTTCACCCGCGTTAGCTACTATCTCGCGGGAACCGTTAATTTTTACGGGATAAAAAGTAGCCTATGTTACCCGGGGATGATGTAGCTTCCCAACAGTGAAATACTTTTTCAGATCGGCTCAGTAGTTTCGGAGCCTATTCAATGCAAACAAACAATCAAATCTTTCCTCTTTAAAATATTAGTATACATGGTATAAATGTATACTATTACAACAGTTGGACATTCTGGAAACTATTATACAAGCTCATGGGTAACACTAGATTAAGTTCTAACCCGTTTTTAGCAGTACCTAAAATGCTGGTGGCATTGCCATATTGAATGGCAATGCTAACGATGAGAATTTCCTACTACAAATTGAATTTCAGCCCACAAGGGAGGGTGAAGAATCGACGTGTGTCAAACCATGCTTCATGCCCGACGCTGGCTTTCCGGCCGAAATTAATAATCAATCCAATCCAAATTTTGCTATTTGGGATTGATGTCACAATCCATTTTTAAGGTACAAAGGTGCCAATAACCGATCCGTGGATTGGTTTATAAAGGCACGCAGGTTGGAAATCGATCGAACGCAGCAATCCAAGATCGATTTCAATCTTGGATAGGAGATACAATATTAATTTCGGCTGTTAGCAAATCTGTCAGTTCCCTCTAACGTTCAAATAATAACCCTCGTACTCAATAATACACTCACTATTATATAGTCTGCCGGTCGGCGCATGCGCGGCGAATACAAATGTTTATTATGGCGCAGGAAAAAGTAGCGGGTATTGTGGATAGCCCGGGGCGGTGCGGTGAAGGAGCCGGCGAGGAACGAGACTAGGGAACGGTGTGGAGTGGCTGCCATGTAAGTTATTTTTGGAATGTCAGCAGTGATCTGGTATAAACAAATGTTAGCTTCACAATTCAAAAGCAATCATCAGTATCAATTTCCTATTATTGTAGTAGTGACTCCTCCGTTGTGGTATTGTGTTGTCGCAAATGAATATTTTTCTTTTTTCTCATTTCTTTCTATTTTGTCTAATAAAAGCCGATCATTTTTGAGATGTCGATGTATGGAGATTCGAGACATTTTGCAGAAGGCTTATTTTATAGACAGTCGGATCTTGATTGCAGGTGTGTGGTTGTGAATTACCTAATGGTTTGTATATTAAGTATTGATGGAATGGAGAGTTATTTTGTTTCAAGCAACCGTTAAAATCTTGTAGAGTCAACGGCATAACTTGAAAAGGGTTTGCTGCATCGAATATAAAGCAGTTGATGCACTATGAGCAAAAGTATGTGTCCTATAATAATAAATGAACAATTACATGAACAATTAAATGAACAATCATGATGATGATCATGAGAATTAATAAAAAACATTATTATAATCATATAAAAAAATACCTCCTAATAGGCAACGATACCTCCTCCACAGTTTTCCCCGTTCACCTGTCGCCTCTTGCGCTTTGGGCGCGCATTGTCCAGTACAAATGTGATCAAATTATAAAGAGTGGCGTGCGCCCGCGGCTCCGCTCCCGCTCCGTGCAAGTGCGAATAATCTCGATCCAGCGCACGTATTATTGAGCATTATCTGGTAATGTCCGGTTCCAACCCAATATTACTGGTATTTGTGATGGAATGTACACAGATCTTAAAGCTAAGTAAGCAAAGGTTGAAATGCGATCAAATTGGTATGTGGCTTGGATTAGCTGCGACTGCGATTGTTCCAACTGGTACGTTCTATTATGGGGGAGATTGTCCTCCGATTGGCATATTGATGCGGGACAGTTTGAACTTTAATTGATATATATATATATATATATATAAGTACCTACCTAAATAAATTTTTATATCGTAACGTAGCTTCTGGAATACAGAGCGATGGAAATTCATACTTACTCGTACATCCTGAAATTAAGTTATTGGTGTGGGGGTATGGAGTAATTATTTAGTACGGGGCCGATGTTTCAAACCCGGAGTCGTAGAGTTGCAAAGCGCACAGACAACTGCTCCATTAAGTTTATTCAACATGTTTGTAGGCTTTAACACCTTGCTGAAACCATATTGAAATGAATTCATCTAAAGACTGGTAGTGGAAAGTAACACATACATTTATCATACAGGAATCGTTTAATAAAGACATCGCAAGGCGGTAGACTTGAAACACGGCAGCATAACAAAAAATAATCGATTTAGAATACGAGATGGTCGTTTTAATCGATTCAGTAAAACAATTTAATCGAGAGACATGCGAGTTGCAGATGCAGATGAGCTTATCACAAGATACGGTTGGAGAATTATTAATGTGTATTTTCAAATGATGCTAGATAACGCTTTTACGACCTAAGGTGTTTAATAGACTAGATTCTCATGGGGCTTGTGCAGATATGGACAAAGGGGTATGGGGCGATTCGCACCACGGCTGATTCGTACCACGGTGCGAATCGACCCAGTCTTTTTGAATTAGTCTTTGTGCACCGCAAAATAAAAGTTTAAAACATTGTTGTCTGTGTAGAGATTATGTGAAACAATGAAATGAAATTGGGGGGCGAATACACCTTGCAGCGAGCTAAATATCAAGCTTGCTTAGACCATTTCTCCATCCTAAAGTCTCAATAAGACACATCTCTGTATAAAAAAGGGCAGTGTTCTCTGCCAATAATTATTATTTACAATCAAAACAAACCTACCAGTATTCCATCATCGATACAGTAGCTGCCGCGGTTTAATTGGTCCCGATATTTATTGTTGAGATGAACATATCAACGACCGGTGGGACATAAGTCAGCTCCCGTGCATCGGCGGGGCTACATTTTGTATCGAGTGGGGACGATAACTGGGGCTTGCAAAAGGCGTAGAGTCACCACAATGTGACAGATATTCTTGATATTAGAGGTTTGCGAGGCTTTTATGTAGGAAGTGTGACGTTTAGTAGGGATGACGGTTTGATTGACCTCCGATATTTATTTTTGAGATTAACTTTTATCAATTATTACATCGATGGCGCATAATGGTAGAATTTCACAAAAAACGTTAGTTTAACCAGTTTCGTAATAGAAGAAGTTATTTATATTGTTCCACATTTGGAACAATATAAATAACTTCTTCTATTACGAAATATGTTTTAGTCTTTGTCGGTACACTTTCAAGATTTTGTTGATCTTTGCGGGAAGCTAAAAATCTTAAACAATGTCGACTCCACTAAAGAACAGAGCTGGAGATAGCAATTTAACGAAGCGGCATCACCGCGACGTCTCCATTTATATGAGAAACAAAAGCAAAACGAGTGGAAAGGATTACAATATCAATTTAGGAAAGTGAACCGAGTGATTTATTGTTATGTTTCATGTAAATATTATGGTTGAACTCGTTTTGCGAGCGCTAATTACTTCGAGCGGCTGAAAGGTGGCGTAAATCAAGGAGGGGTTCGTTTGGTTGTGATTTGGGGATTTTGTTTTTAATTGGCTTACAATAAAATTAGCAAAAGCATTGATTTGACTTTTAGTTTCTTAGATGAGAGTATTTGTCGTACTTACTTATCTGTAATTTTTTCTCTCCGGATTCAGGGGCTAAGTTACATGAACTATGGTGTTTTATTAGATTGATGTTAATTAACTAACGAAATTATCACAAAAAATAAGAAATAATGATGCCATAAAAAACTAATAAAACTTTTGACACGATGTTTTTATTTTTATTGTAAATAACAAAGATTATATTAATTTAATATATAAACATTTTCAGATAACCTTTTTAATAGCAATGCAAATTCAATATTGTGAAATAATTCTAGTGTTAATACAAAACCTAATTTAGATAAATATAATCGCCACTTTGTCGGGGATTTTATTGCATTTTTTGAAGTTTTCAAGGTGTCGGCTTAATCCACAGGTAATTATTCCGAATTATACGACATGTGATTTTAATGCTGATGTAAAATATAATAAAATGCGGTTTTAGACTCTTTAAAATATATTTTATCACGTCTTTTTAACATTATTATTCGTTCTATTACTTTTATTCAATATTTATTATAATTATTATCTATAAAATATTCAAATAAAAATAATAATCCCAGCAATTTACCAATGGCAACACATAAACAAATATAAACATTATGTAATAATACAGTGACAACACATAAACAAATAAAAACGTTAAGAAACGTGTTAATGGCCACGTAATAATTATTTTGCGGCCAATAAAGAGTCTGTCTATCTATTTAACCGTCTACTTACAATCTAGTACTGGTTTTACTTACTTATGTACATGTTAAAAAATATATAAATATTTGAAAATATTTGAAAGTTGGTACTTCCAAGTACCTACGGTGTTTTTTTTTTAATTTAGTTACTTTTCGTAAACCGATCCTTACTGGAAAACAATAGATACTTCTATTTTTCCTGATACACTATGATTACTTCTGTATCGTGTATTTGCCGAGCCGCATTCCTTTCAAAGTCGTTCTGATTCAACGGCATGTAATTGAAACTATTTTTGCACGGCCTGCGTTAGTTTGCTGCTCTGCGCTACTGGTTTTTGTTTGGTGCAAGTTTGGAAACACAGCGTTTAATTTGTTTTATGTGTACTTATAAGCAGTTTTTCAGCGTTTTATCTCTTGAACAAAATATTTGTAAATTAATTACTATGTTATTAGTTTGTCTTTATTAATACCTTGTGTATTTAAATAAAATGGGTGTACAATAAGGTATTTTAATTATATTCTCTATTATTTTCTACCTAATTAAGTATACCTAGTGTGAATAATACAGTTATTTATAATAACATGTACGAGTTTGTCTTCAAAAGTTTTTTTTGTCTAAAGAATAGTAGACCTTCTTTTCTCTATAATATAAAATACTAAATTATTTTTCAAAATGCAATGCAATTTTTATTACAATATTTTTTTAATGTGTCATGTTTTCAACAAAGACTACAACTAAGTACAAATGATTCCCCATCATCGTCACGCGAGTAAAAAGTATTCGCCTAAAAAGTATTAAAAAAACATTATTTTTTTTCTAATTCCGTTCGAATTTCTTATGACTTGTTCCGTTTCCTAACAACAGTCAGTCATCGCATAGATCAGGTGGTCCAGTATGCTGGTCGTTGCACCGTCGTTTGGCAATACGCGACATTTTAGAGCCGGTCCAGTGTAATTGGTGAAGACCTAAAATGTACCTAGAATCTAGATACTATGCTTTATTACACCGTCCGTTGATCTATTGACGGAATGTCCTATGATGAAAGATTTGTTGATTGTGAGTGAATTTGTTGCTATTTATTAGAGTAGAATATAATAGAATAGAAAATACTTTATGGCACGCCAGTAAAAATATACACAAGGTATTAACAGAAGGAGCTTTACCTATATCTTAAGTACCTACAATGGGCGGACTTATCGCTAAAAGCGATCTCTTCCAGTCCACCTTTGGATGGAGATAATGGAGAGCTAGAGGTTGGCGGTGTAAATAAAATGATATTTATAAACTTAAATGCACAATAAATATTAAATATAAATACCTATCGTACGTAGGTATATATTGATATAATACAAGTAATATATATATATAACATTGAGGGTGCACATACAACTCTTAAAGGTGCCTCTTAAGGGTGGTATAAAAAAAAAACAATCGTTATCTAAAAAGAATCGATTCACCAGAATGTTTGATGAACGGTTTTATTTTACTACGACTTGTCACCCAAGTGAATTCACCCAGGTGAACAAAGTGGAATGAGCCCGACAGACTAGTTAAGTGTAGTGGTAGGTACGCAAGATGACATTGATCCAAGTTCAGGGTAAGTACTGCAAATTATGCGTACCATTAGGTAAATAATCCGCTCATTAACCACCTATTTATTTATCACTAGAAGCACCTCGCGGTTTCACCCGCGTTAACTACTTATCCCGCGGGAACCATTAATTTTTACGGGATAAAATGTAGCCTATGTGTACCGGGGATAGCTTCCCAACATTGAAATAATTTTTCAAATCGGTTCAGTAGTTTCGGAGCCTATTCATTACAACCCAACAAACAAAGTTTTCCTCTTTATAATATTAGTATATAGATAATCCACAACTGGGGTCAGATTGATGGATGATATGCCTCCGAAATATTGTTTGGGCACTTGAGTTTATGTAATGTATTATGTAATTACTTATATGTATTTAATAACATTGGTAGGCAGGTAAGTACGCCATCGCACTGGGATTTGAATTCGCCACACATTGATTGGCAGGCAGACGTTCGACCACTAGGCTATCTCAGCTTTTCTAATCTTGTCAGTTCTATTGAAATATTGTAAACAAATATTTTAAATTATTATTGGGAAGTAGATAAACAATTTTCATATTAAAAAATACTTATTGTTTTTTTTTATTATAACTTACGGAAATTTTGAAAAGTTACGTGGTATCAAAATCTTGTGATTGTTTGTGATCAATTTACTTGTTTTCTGACTACTACCCAAAAATTGCTAGGTACGATGATCACATGCGCAGAAGTGTAGATTTATTGACATAGGTACCTACCTACTTATTATATATCATTAGCCGTCTCAAGTCCAATACAGCTCGCCACGGACAATACCCATTTAGGGTGCAACACTTTTAAAAGCTTTCGATCACGCGGCAATTTATAAACGACTTTTAAAAGAACAATATCTCTCTCGACTCACGAATGCAATCAGCGGTCACGGAATGGGAACGGTGAAGATGAAATAAAGGCTTTAAACAGAACGGCAATAAAAAAGTGCGCATATTAATATTGCAGGAAAGGCTACTGGACGGCCGAAGAAACATTTCAGATAACGTTTTATTAAATAAATTCAATAAACAATTTAATGCCTATAAAGATTTTTACTGGTTTCTAATAGCTTTTTTACGATCGGATTTTTTTTCGAAAATAGGTTCACTTGCTGATCCAGGCATTAATAGGTTTGTAGTGTCGGTAGAAAAATATTGAAAAAATTAAAAAAAAAAAAAAAACAGTCTACCATTTAAAACTGTAAACGGTACACCTGTTGATCAACTGAGCTCAAACACTATAAATCTATTGTTGATCATTAGGGAGTTCCAATGTCTGACTTCTATCTCTACCATCAGCTTGTTGTACATTGCATTGTCCTCAAAATTTCACAGACATGCCAAAATGTAACTCAATTACCGTAATAAACACCGTAAATTGAGTCAAATTTGACTTTGAAGATTTGTCCCATCAAAAGCTCTGAAACGTCCAAAACAATGTTTTTTGTAGTTTACAGATCTTCATATAAGTCTTATATGATTGTCTTATATGACTTATATACGCGATTGCGTCCCTTAATTTATGTACTAGCTGCGCCCCGCGGTTTCACCCGCGTTTTGATAATATACGATATATCTTTATGAATTGTGGCCTATATGTTATTCTGATATGTAAGCTATATTATTGTAAAGTTTCATTAAAATTCATTCAGTAGTTTTAACGTGAAAGAGTAACAAACATCCATCCGTCCATCCATCCATCTATCCATCCATCCATCCATACTTACAAACTTTCGTGTTTATAATATTAGTAAGATGTATGATGGAAATGTTTATCTTAAATAGTTCTACAAATAAGCCCGCCACAGTATATATCCATATCTTATGTGTAAGCCATTATAGCCAAAATAGTGAACCATAAAACTGTGTGATTTTAATGTCATAACGTTAGTTCTTTTCTACGTCACGCTTATAATTATTATAAACTGCTCTAAATACTATTACTGCGCAGACAAAGTCGCGGGCACCAACTAGTGCATTATATTAACAAACTATCCTATAGCAAAAACAAAAACTAAGCCCTACGCTTTCATCGTACCTCGTCCAAGTGTTAAATCGGGACGATTATCCTGATTGCCCAGTGGCTGGTGGCTAAAGAATCCCGCATCCTTTAATTGCATTCAGTCACTACTTCTTGCTGAAACTGTGACTAACATAGTGACTGGTACACCATCTGTGTCGACGACGGATTGACTGGAAACCACAGATATATGAAAACGATAGATACCGCAAGGTCTCATATTTGTACCGTACAAAAAGTTTGGTCCAAGAATTGGAGCACGTCCTACGATCCATAACAATTAATTTATGTGTTGAATAATTATGAGGCATGGGTAAACTAACTTCTAAACGTTTTGTATAGTTTTATAGCGGTGCCCCGCGGCTTCACCGGCGATTGAAAAGTACCTTATTATATACCTAATATTTTGATATTCCATAACCATAAATGTAACAAGTATCATCGAAATTAGATCAGCTAATTGAGTGGCCTCAAACAGATTTACTGTACATACTTAGATAAGAACAATAGAAACTCGTAAAAAGAAAAATAGTCATCTTTGTGTTAAAAAATTGTCATGTTTAAGAACACAATGGCAAACGAGTAATTACTGAAGTATGCTTCAAAAGTAAGCGCAAAGCGCTAACTTACGAGTAGCTCGAGTTTCGAGCACGCATTGATATTGAACTATTTCATTACTGGCTGTATCTTTTCCCTCTATTATCTGTGATATAATCTGTGGTGAAGGTGCATAGTGTGAAGTAACTGTAGGGTATACTGTGGCCGAAGCGAGATTCTCGCGTGATCAGCCCTCCACGCCATTAGCAAAGGACTGGCCGCTTTGTCTTAGTTAGAAAATACATTTAAGTTGGGACTTTTTAACGTGGAGTGTATAAGAAGAGTACCTATATCGTTATTATTTAAGTGAGCATTTGCTTTGATACAGTACTTCAGAAAATGTTGATCATTTCTTTGAAGATTTTCTTGTAAAGAAAAGCTAAGTCGGAAGTTTTCCGTTTTCAGTTTTCTTGGTTTACATTCACTTTTTCCTTGTTTTTTATGTGGCCTAAAAATGAATTCTGAAATGAAAACACGCTCACTTCCGTTTCTTTCAGTGGCTACGTGCCATTTTGTGCTTGTAGGTACACTCCGCTAGGTAGTGCTACAGATGTAGAAAAAAATAATAAAAGAAAAGTATGGCAAGTGTAATTTTGTATTACATTTTGCGTTTATTCCTAACTAAAAGCACAAAATTCGTTAATAATACTTAAGACAAGAAACAGTACCTAATGGCATAGAAATGTAAGAGCAACACACTGTTCGTTCTCAAATCCATAACTCTCGCGTTGCGCACTAAACATCTACTTAGCAACAACAATTTGCCCCATAAAATATGCTAACACAAAGGACGTAACGACCTCCCAGAGGAACTAGGGGACACAGGATCAGGGGACAGGAACAGGGGATACTGTAGCAAATATAGACAATAGGACGAAATTACACCCGGCCAATTGAGCCGATGTAAACTTGATCCCCCTTATTGTGTCCGACGTTGATACGTAGGAGGATGGAGGGAGTTTGATACTTGAGGTTTTTTCATAGATAAATAAAGTTTGTTAATCATGAATCTCTAGTTTACCTAGTAGTTTCTAGTGTATTAAGATTTTGCTTTGAGTGTAGCAAGTTGTAAAAGTTGGCTACACGTCAGTCCGCCACCGCGGAACACGTCCACACGTCATGGTTAATTAGTTACTTCTTTCTCTTCCGCTCTTTTTTCCTCTCTTTTTGTCACCAGGCCTAGCCCAGCGGTAGAACATTGTATTGACGTTTTTAAATTCACAACATGCTTGCGCTTGATTTTCATTGCGCTCGATAAAGTTTCAAGTATCAAGACCTCGCTATCCTGCTACGTAGGTGCAATACTCGTCAATTTGTTCGCGTCGACGCGCTCTTATTTAGCGCACTTTGTTCCGTGAGACTGTTTCTACGTCTCTAATGATGCTTTTGTGTCATCAATAATGTGTCTGATTTATCTGTTTGTTCACTTAATTTATTAGGTAGCTAATAATTATAATGTACCCATATTAAAGTTGAATAATTAAATGGCTTATTATGATTCAAATTATTGTAATATCAATTCTTACAGACACTTATCAGCTACAAATATTTTGCGTTTTTTAGATAAATTATTATATCGTCATTGTAATTTTTTATTTCATCATCTTCACAACCTATAGCCTCTGCT
This sequence comes from Hylaea fasciaria, assembly GCA_905147375.1. NCBI lineage: Eukaryota > Metazoa > Arthropoda > Insecta > Lepidoptera > Geometridae > Hylaea > Hylaea fasciaria. The sequence continues at coordinate 5,316,006 of LR990211.1, read as the reverse complement.
GAGCATGGATTTTACCTAACAAGTGCCATTGCAAGTTGATAAAAGCTTTTTAAAAAAACTAACACTTTTGATTATAGCCTATATTATACGAGTAGGTAGGTATATGAAAAATAGTAGGTAGTTTGGATGCAAGCTAATCTCCTATGTCGTTTGCATCGTTAAAGACCCACGCTGATATTCTATGCCCTATATATTCCTATTTCCCTCCATAATGAATTAAATAATGAAATAGTAAGTTGTCCGCTTTCAGCAATTACTTTCATAACGATGTTATTATAGCGATCTGACTGCTATCCACCATTTATCAGCCTTATCAGAGTTAATAACCTGTTAAAACCAGGAAAAGTAACAGTTTTCACTCCATCACACCTGGTCTACATACTATCATTACAGTATTACAAGATTACAGCCGATTAGAAGGTTATATAGCTCATATGTGCGTAATTTCACTTCTTGTTATTAAGTCGGTTGGTATAAGCAAAAGCAGCAGTGGAAATGAATTACGTACTGTGGTGCAAATTGACCCAGTAGTATTGCATTGGTCATTTCGCACCGCATAAAGAATGTGGTGCGAAAGGCCTAATTAAAAAAGAGATCGAGTCGATTCGTAGTTCGTTCCACGAAAATAAGATTTTAGAATTAGGAGTGTACCGATGGCAAAAGTAAAAAATGATCATATCACAAGTCTTAGCATAGAACACAAGCAGTCTTACTACAAATGGTTAGGCCAGAGTTAAACAGAGGTTTCCAAAATTTGGTTAACAAAATCGACGTCTATCACTCGCGTTTTCTTACTCAATCTTGGTATTCCTGATTATTCTCTTTGTAAATTTGTTATTTAGTTATAAAAAGCGATGATTAGATGTCGATGTGTGGAGAAAATATTTAGACTCGTCTGTTTAACTCTGGTTTAAAACTTTTGTGGTAAGATGGAAGGAGGCATACTGCCGGTTTCTGAAACGTCAGTCAACTTTGACTACAGATTAATTCTATTGCCATTCTTGTCATTAGTTTAGTGTCAGATAGAGACAACGATAGTTTTAATCTTCTGTCAAAGCCAACAAACGTTCCAGAAACTGGGCGTAGCCAGTTGTGCTATATCTAAGTAGTACGACTGTGTTTTGGACCTTATGAGCATATAAATCTTTTGGCGTAAGTACCTAGCTACATTTTTTATCTCAATTCTTTTGCATGCTAGTTAATTTTTGCACGTAATGGTGACAAGTGTCACGCAAGAATATGCAATGCAACGTCGTGGGTAGCACTGCAGCAGCTGTTATAGATAGGCACTTACCATCAAGTAACGGAATGCTCGTAAACACTTTTCACCTCAACAGTCCACGTGAGTAACGTGTCACATAATCCAGTTTTCTATTTAAATGATACACTTTCGAATCGCCTCATTTGTCTAGTGGGCCTGTGAGACTGTCCGTTTCCAATTGTGACCGTTTTCTAAGTAAGCGCAGTCTTTATACGGATGAGGTTTATTTTAGTTCTTATAGCTGCTTTATTAGAGCTGCGGTTCTAGAGCGTATGCGTTTGAGCATTAGTAGTCATGCTTCGGTCGCTAATGTTAATAAGGTCTTCTGTAATTATCTTCTTCTTTTTTTTTGGAGATGGTTTTCCCGCAATAACTTGTGTGAATTGCAATCCAACGACAGCGGGTTCGATCATCTGCCCCGCAGTTGCCAGGATTAGGTCGGTGCTCTGTACGGATTTCCTTCGCTAAATGCTTTGGACGACACGTGAGCCGTACATTCTGGAGAGCAGTCGTTAAGCCACGCCAGGGGCTCTTGGCCTGACCCATTCTGACACCGAAGGCTATCGTACTATCGCTTTCTTCCAACAAACAATTATAACTAGTAAGGCGATTAAGTAACTTCCGTTGCAAACAGTTGCAATGAACTGATCATCGTCAAAACGTAGTATGTGAGCTTAGTACCATCAACGGATATAATGTGTAAAAATAAGACCATATCAAGCTAATAAAGACCACATTCCTCTGCCCACCAGTCCACAAACATCCAGATCACCATACGTCTACCAGCAAACTGCTCCGCTAATGAACCGACACTTTCCATCTCACTATTAACCAAGCCAAGGTACACTCGCGACGACATGATAAATCCGCGCGATTGACAATCGCCGCAGTCAAAACAAGGCTTTACAGCGTTAACACAATTGCCGGTACTAATTTAACTCGCGGTGCCTTATACAGTGCGGAGAGTGCTAAGAATCCCCACTTGATAGGCGTTTGTATGAGTGTGAGTTAAGTGTGCGCCGGCTTTGACGAACGGAGTCGACGCCAAATAGGGTGGCGGTGTGGTGAAAAATTTGCTCTTCAACCCCCTTAATTGGGTGTCGCGTTGTTTTAGGTGGTGATGTACGGACGGAGGCTTTACTGAACAACCATCGCCATTAGAAGTTTGAACTTTCGTCATTGTTAGTGTTGTGTTTTGCAACAGTTGTTTGACAATAACAAACGCGGGTAGTTGTAACTAACACCTGCTGCTCCGAACGGTAATACCCGCATTCTCCAGTCTTCTCGTGACCACGGGCGATGTAATCCGATTGAAACGTCGAGGTATGTAAAAATTGTGTATTTTGATATAAGTTTGTACCAACGCGAATTGGGCAGGGTCTGAGCTAGTTTATAATCGTCATCATTGTCAACAGCAGCTCTAATTCAATCTGTAACTGTGTAATTATATGCTTCTATATTACGCCAGTTGTTGTTATCCTGACCCAATTTATACCATGTTTTACTAACAGTTAGGGGGTAGGTATGTGGTATTTTGCACTACGGTGCTAATCAACCCAGAACTCCTTTTATGTTCGTCTTTTCGCACCGTAAAAGGCATGTGGTGAGAAGGCCCAACATGCTCAGTCACCGGCTCACCAAACTTTACGTCCGTGTGTCCCCGACACTAACACAGGGTTGTCACTGATTTGTTGTCTCAACGTTTCTTTTAACGTTGATGTTGATTGGGATGTATGAGGTGTTTGTGCGTACATTTTTGTATTCTTTTTGTCGCTAATGACTGTTCGTTAGGGTTGTCGAAGAAGTTAGATTGATTTTTTTATGTGCACGTAGAATATTGGTTTAGGTTGAGATTTTTTTTTTTTTAAAGAAACGTAGCCCCACACTAGGAGTGCTCCTGTATCGTGGGTACCGCTTACAGACATATAATTTCACATACACATCACACCCAGACCAGAAACAAATATTTGTGGATCGCACAAATATTTGTCCCAGGCGGGAATCGAACCCGCAACCCCTAGCGCAGCAGTCCGATTGCTCAGCCACTACGCCAAACGAGCCGTCGAATTATTATTATCTTAAAATTAATAAAATTTACTGATTAATTTGAATGTCAGATTTTTGTACGTTGTGCTATTCTGTAAATGGGGTTTTTCATATTGATTGATCTGAATATACCTACATATTTTGGTGCATATTTCTCATGTTTTTAGTTGTAATTTTGAATGCTTTATTTATTTACGTAATTTTTCACGATACGACAAGACACGATCGTCGCAGAACCACCAACATATGTTGCTAACACTTTGTCTGCAAACTCACGTAGAAAGAATAACAGAAAGCGTTTACTCGCTTCCAATCTGTAGCCGCGCTGATCATCCACGTATGTTTGTATACCTAATACCCATGCGTGTTTCAATGGAGTAAGTGTATCTGATTAAAATATGATTATCTCAGTTTAACACCATCAATCGTGCGGTTCCACGCGAGCCGCAGGAAGCCGCGTCAAATGTACATGACCGATACGTTCCGGCCGCGTTTGAGTTGCACTGGTGCGATTTGACCCGCCAGCGTATATCTACTATTTATCTAGAATTCTAGACCCTGATCTGAGCGGAATTGATTACAGCCGTCAAGTTGTAATGGTATTTAAAACTGTACTTTCTTGTGGTTACTGCAATACTAGTAGGTACGAGTAGGTCTATGCACCGTAGTTTCCGTTTGCGTATTACTAATTTCCTTTTTTCCGTAGTCTCTCTAGTTTATATACCAAGATAGAAGCGTAATTTTTAACGAAAATGCCAATTGTTTTTCTCATTTTCTAGTACACAAAGTTCACGACGAGTATAAATGTAGTTTGTCTATACTATGTACTGCTAAGAAGAATACCATGCCGTAAAAGCAACCTAACAAAGTTATAAACATGGATGCCGGCCCGCTACTCCATTTGCCTGCTCGTCTTCATACGTTACAAGGCAACGTTGTAAGTCACTGTCTATCGCTTTACTTCGAAAATAAACTAGAGACACTATTGGAATAGTGTAGCCGACGAATAACGAATAAATATTCGGAAAAAAGCTTTTGCAGAATTTAAACTATAAGTAGAGAGTCGACACTTACTTTTGCTTGAGCCACAGATTCTGGAACTAACATTTTATTCCAACCCTAATGATATGATATCCATAATAATAATAATAATTCCAGTTCCAATCAAAGTCTTATGGGCAACTGTACTGCGCTTAATCCTCACCCAGAAGCAAGTTTCACTAACTGTCCCCTTCGTCATCATCATCATCATCAGCCTGAAGACGTCTACTGCTGAATATAACCCTTAGACCGCCAACATAAGCCTCCCCCTTAGTCCGCCAATATATGCCACCTTCATATAATATACTAGATGGTTAAAATTTGCCATTTAAAAATTTACTAAAAAGTCCGGTATTGCAACGTATTTTTGAAGCAAAGTTGGCACCTACGTCCTAGGGTACTTATAACAATATTTGCATTTTAAAAACAGTTGCCTAACATGGACATAACCAAGAAACAAACGATTGGTACAGTACTACGAGTAATACATACGAGTATAGTGCATTGATGCAGTACATTCTAAATTCGTGAAATAATAGACGTGGCATATGTAAATGTCCATTCGGATCTCCATACATCGATCTCCGACGTTGCCCGATACCGGGAAAGGGGCACGACATTGTTGTTTACCATTGGACAACGAGAATAATACTTAGACGATGCGATGTTCAAACTCACAAACATAAAATCATAAATGATAGGCATGCAAAATTGTATTTTTTGTTCAGCTCTCACGACTCTTGGAAGGACAACCATGCCTGACGCACGGGCCACACCTATCGTGATATCCCATTGACTATCCCGTAAATCCCGTTGTTTGACGATCGCCGTAAGTGTAGCCACATAATTGGAATATGGCATTGACATCGCCGTTGAATATCCCAATTTATCTTATTCCCTGGTTGTTGACGATGACGATAGTGAGGCCAGTCAAATTTATAGCGATAAATTACCGGGACAATATCCGCGATGTTTAAAGCGATGTTGGCCGTTGACGATGCCGATAGGTGTGACCCATGCATGACAACGGAATTTACGGGATGGTCAAAGGGATATCACGATACGTGTGGGCCTGTCCATTGGAGTGTCGTTGTACAATGGACAAACGCACAGTACTGTATGTGGGAATGTCCCTTGCAACGTCTTCTCAACATGTTTAGAATAAGGCGCGCCGGTGGTCAGATCTAGTCTAGTTTTTGTTATCGGCTCAATTTGGCGTGTCTTTGTGCCTCTCTCTTATTTCCTAGGTTCTGGGTCTTGTAAGGGCCACTTGCACAATGCAACTAAGATAATAACAGGTCTTGTATAATACGGCGCATAGGGTTAAAGTTAAACGGCGATTTATCTTTCTTGACGATAGTAGTAGGTAACTTTGTGTCATTACTTTACGTCAACAACATTTTTTTTTTTTTTTTTAAACGTAGCCCCACACTAGGATTGCTCCTGTATCGTGGGTACCGCTTACAGACATATAATTTCACATACACATCACACCCAGACCAGAAACTAATATTTGTGGATCGCACAAATATTTGTCCCAGGCGGGAATCGAACCCGCAACCCCTAGCGCAGCAGTCCGATTGCTCAGCCACTACGCCAAACGAGCCGACTATTACATTAAAATAAATAGGTATAAATATGCTGATCCAATTCCAATGCATGATAATTGAGTAGATACGACATTGTGATTATCTCACATTAACAAAGTTTTGACTTTAGTTCGTTTATACAAACATTTAATTAAATTGTTAAACCACTGTTAACTTCAAATTTTTATAATTTTTTATAGTTAATTACGGTTTAAACACCTTTCAAACAGAGGTATAATCTAGCCTAAATCGATTTAAAACACCGATACCGAAATACACTTCATTTTTAACACATCGTTTGGTCATTAAAAGTACTCAAAAATTTGAACCACAACTTCCCAAGCATTTAATACACCTTTCCTAAAATAGTATAAACCCACATATTTTAATAATCAGAGGTAAATCTTAAACTAAGACATCTTAATTATGTTATCGTAAAAAATGTGTTTCCTATGAACATTTGGCGGCTAAGTTTTAACAGAAGTCGTTAAGTACAGCTATCTAAATATCTTAAGAAATCTATCGTATGTAGAGGTAATGCCCGTAATTAATTTTGTTTTAAATTCAAGAAAAAATTCAAAGCATTCGCAAGTTCGGTCGGTTGAACAGATTATGGTATTTATGTAGAGAAGTTAATACCGAATATGGCTACAAAAACTTATGATTTTTTGACTGGATTATAGCTATCAACATTATTATTAACATTATAATTAATGATCAAACGAACTTACCAAGTGAAGTTCGATCACAATTATGTGAACGGCTTCATTCGACGCGATTTAGAGTTGACGTTGACATTGACATGTTGTAGTTATGCCTCCAGACACCGGCCTTCAACACGGATTTTTAAAGTTTTTTTTTTTTTTTTTTTTGTGGCAACATTTCTCGAGTTCGTCAACGACTAGTGACTTGTTCCCCCCACCCAGTGCCTCTACCGGCGGGATTCCTTCATTTAGTTTAGAGTAAGTATATCTACAATTCCATAATTTATTTCATATTTTATTTTTAAAGGGTTAGGGCCAAATATTAGGTTAATTAATAAATGAACTATTTGGGAGGGTGTATATAAATCGCGTCGAATGAAGCCGTTCACATAATTGTGATCGAACTTCACTTGGTAAGTTCGTTTGATCATTAATTATGTTTCACGGCTTCATTCTTTGCGATTTAGAGTTGACGTTGACATTGACATGTTGTAGGATGTTTAGAGATAGCTCAATAAAATGTGAAATAAGTTTTTATTTTATGTAAATTTAATTAAAGTAATGTGAAACTTAACACAATCTTCTATTATTTATTATTCACCTGATAGAATAGACCTACCAAATTGTAAGCTATCCTGAACAATGGTTCTATTATAGAATTTAGCAAAAACAGCGGATGATTCACTCCATCCAGCAGTTTTTCTTATTATGTCTATATTGACACCGACCCTGTTGGCTGCTGAAGTTGCGGCATGCCGCGTGCTGTGACCGCTGAAAGTATTTGTATCTATGCCACTGGACTTAAGAATATCTTTAATCCAGTGACTCAACCGTTGTGATGTTACCTTAGAATGAGGGCGTCTGTAACTTATAAATAAATAATCATTGTCAGTGGAACGCAAGGTTTTTGTTTTTTCCAAATAAGCTTCTAAACACCTAGCTGGACATATTTCGGGTTTCTGATCAAAATATGGAAGTTTTAGAATAGGCTGGGGACAGTTGGGCCTAGAAGTCTTTATAATGTCTGGTATTTTAATAACAATAGAGTCACGCGAACTATTTATTTGTATATTCGTTAATTTCACTAATGAATACGTTTGTACCCTGTGTGCAGTCACTAAAGCCAACAGCGTCAGTGTCTTTTTTGACAGAGTTTCTAGATTGAGCCCTTCATTTGGAAATTTTTCTGATAAGTAATTTAGTACAATCCCAGGGTCCCAAGTTGCCTCATATTTAGGAGTGGGGGGTCTCAATCTAAATACTCCTCGCATAAAACGTTTAATATCAGAATTTTCTGATAAATTTCCTATTATAAGAGACAACGCAGATTTATATGAGTTTATGGTGCCATACCTGACACCACTGTTAAATATTTGAGTTAAGAAGTTAATAACCTCTGGAACTGCGGCATTAGTAAAATCATATTTATTTGTTTTACAATACTCGACCCATGACTTAATACAGCCATCATATTGTTTATAAGTATTAGCCGATAATGCCCCTAACATAATCTCTACAGATCCAGATGACAAGCCTTTGGCTAGTAGTGCTTGCCGGATAATTTCGCAGCAACTAATGTCAGGGTTCTGTAGAGTTTGTGTGTTGTCCTGAAAGGAGATTTGAGCAGATGAATATCAGGGTCAAAGTAAATTAGGTCAGAAATTATTAATTTTTGGAATACAGGAAACCATGGCTGCGTTGGCCAGTATGGAACCACAACAATACCTTCTGCTTTGTCGCTTATTATTTTGTGCATCATTTTTACAATGAGCGCAAATGGTGGAAAGGCGTAAAATGACATGTTTTTCCAGGAAATTGTAAACGCATCAATAGCCCAAGCATCAGGGTCGTTACGCCACGTTACATATGTTGAACATTTTGCGTTACATCTGCTAGCGAACAAATCAACATCTGGATAGCCAAAAATATTAGTAATTTTTCTAAACGCGTAATTAGCCAACTCCCATTCAATATCTTCAAATTTTTTCCTAGACAAGAAATCTGCATCGTAATTTTCTCTTGTGTTAATATATGATGCGAATAACCAGATTTTACGTCTTTCACACCACGTCCAAATATTACGAGATATTTTGTTAAAGTGTCTGTATTGAACACTTCCCATCCTGTTTATACACGATATAGCTGTAATATTATCTAACCGCAACAATATTTCCATATCACGTAAATTTTTAGCAAAACATTTTAAGGCTAGAAAGGCTGCTTTTAATTCCAGTTCGTTTATGTGCAACATCTTTTCCTCTTCTTTCCAGTAACCATAACAATCCTCATTATTACAATATGCTCCCCACCCGGTGGAGGACGCATCCGAGAAAATTTCCAATTTATAATCATTTGATCTAAGAGGTGAATGTCCGTTACTTATGTTAGAAATCCACCAGCGCATATCAGTTTTAAGACTGTCTGGAACTTTTATTATTTGGTCATAGTTCGGGTTATCTAGTAAACATTTATATTTATGACGTTCAAATTCTTTTGTGTATAACCAAGAATATTGAATTGCTGGGCATGCAGATATTAAAGTACCAATGAATCTTGCAAACTCTCTTAAGTTTATTTTTTGTGCGGTAATTAATCTAGAAGTTTTCTCTAATATTTTTAATTTCTTTTCGTCGGGTAGTGTTAAAATCATATTTCGTGAATCAAAAATGAATCCTAAAAATTTGCACACAGTGTTTGGAATAAAAGAGCTTTTCTCATGGTTTAACTTAAAACCAAGGCTTTCCAACAACGCTATTGTAGAATTAACGTTATGTTGGCAATCATTAAACGTTGATCCAATACAAAAAATATCATCTAAATAAATTACAGATATTAACCCACGTAATCGTAAACTTTCCATGACTGGTTTTAGTAATTTCGTAAACACGTACGGTGCTGTACACAAACCAAAGGGTAAGCAATTAAATTCATACAAAATTTCGTTATATTTGAATCTTAAGTACTTTTTATGCGATTCATATATAGGGATGAAAAAATAGGCATCTTTAAGATCTAAAGACGCCATATAACAGTCGCGAGTAATTAATTTTGAAGCAGTACGATAGTCCTCCAATTTAAAATGAGTAGTGTTAATAAACTTGTTTAGCCGTTTTAAATTTAAGATGAACCTTTTGTCGCCGTTTGGTTTGGGCACTAAAAATATTTTTGACAAATACTGTGCATTATGATATTGGCACTTTGATATGGCATTAATATCTAACAATTTATTTATAGCTCTGGTGAAATCGATATTTTCTTCCTTAGACTTAGGGTAGACACTGGGTTCGTCATTTTGATAGGGGATCGAAGTAAAAGGAATTTTGTAACCTTCAATCCATTCGAGTATTGTACGATCTTTAGTAATTTGGAACCACTTAGAAGTAAAGTGATGTAGGCGACCTGCATACGATACCTCTTTATCTATTTCCGCGCTGTCCTCCTCGGCGGCGGCGGTGAGCGCTCCAAGCGAGTCGGCGGCGGCGGCACTAGGTTCCGCTGTAGACGCACACTGTATCTCGTTGCAGGGCGCTGCTGCGTGAATCCGCCGCGCGTGGTTCGTGCTTCGCCCCTGGGGTGGTTCTTGCGGTGTTGGGAGTTTAAATTATTGTTATTATTTCTCTTTATAAAGTTGTTCTTGTTGAACTGTGTTTTCTGCGGAGCAGAAACTTTTAAATCGTCACCAGATTTTTGTATAGTCTTAGCCATTTTCAGTTTTTCGGTAACGTTTTCTCCGAAAAGATACTTGTCTCTGTGAGCGTTCAATAAGGTATCTTTCATTGTCGAGTTTACTGCACCCAACACGAAATTTCTACGAGTGCGAGTTTCACAGAAATGGCTATCACATAGAATGCGGCATGCGTCGCTTAATGGTTTCAAGATCGCATGTTTGCTGTCTTCTTGCAAAACCCCATTTATTGTTATCGCTAATGCAGACAAGGCGATACCTATCTGTTTCTGTTTGGCGAGTATAGACGAGTCCCTTTTTATTAAGGCTTCCGGTAACGCGGCTTTGGCCTCGGGATTTAGCTCAGGAGCGGCAAGGAGATCACAGTTGCTGGGTGTCGAATACTCCTTAAGCAGCTTTTCCTTGGTCTCCTTCTGGAGACCTTTACTCAGTATATCCTGCCATCGATTGGCAATGTCTTTGTGGACGGCAGGTCCAAAAACTATGTCAGTTTTAGGCGCGTCCCCTAGCAGCTCCAAGATGTCCGACTCTAGCTCCTTGTCGGTATCGGGTGCGTCGATGGCGGGTTCGTTAGCTGGCGTAGCTCCCGCGGCGGTACCGGAGCTGCCAGCGGTGGGCTCCGAGTCACGCTGGGGTGACACAGGCGGCAATGGCGACAGGACCACACGGACATTTTCAGTCCTAGTGTCGAGCGCTGCGAGGGCAATTTAGTTGTGTTAAGACACTGTTTTGTGACGGTATCTGCCCGGGTATGGCAGTAACGCATCAGATTTCGTATACCCTCGAAAATGAGGGTTCGCATAACCTTTACATTTGTAGTCGTAAGAATATTGTGTAAAGACACAATTTCGTGACAGTATCTGCCCGGGTATGGCAGTAACGCATCACAATCGACGAAGTAAAGTAATTATGCTAAGTATGCGACTATAAGCGGTTAATTTTGAAATTTGACGGTTACAAACAGTTGGTACTCACATTCATTTTCACTTTCTGATGAAGATGAGGACGATTCTATGATTCGTCGGCGCCTCGACTTTTTCCCCAATTTTTCTTGCAGCTTAACGATTTTTCTTTTTATTTCATCTTCTTGATCAGTTTTTTCATGTCTTCTCTTTGTTCTTCCCATGTTTAAAGTAATAAGACTTTTCCTAATAAGTTTTGACTCGAGTTTGGTTTACGTGCGAAGGCCTCGGCACGGAAACACGGAATGAAGGAATCCCGCCGGTAGAGGCACTGGGTGGGGGGAACAAGTCACTAGTCGTTGACGAACTCGAGAAATGTTGCCACAAAAAAAAAAAAAAAAAAACTTTAAAAATCCGTGTTGAAGGCCGGTGTCTGGAGGCATAACTACAACATGTCAATGTCAACGTCAACTCTAAATCGCAAAGAATGAAGCCGTGAAACATAATAATTTGCCAATACGATATAATATACGAGTTTACCTTTCCACCTTATTATATAAACTCCTAACAAACGATCCATTTCAATTATGCATCTTTAAAAGATTCTATATAGGTACCTAGCACTTTTTATATTTTAATTTTGCTTGGCTCACAACGGGCGCCCAAACGCGTTCATTTCTATAGAAATTAAATATAATACGGATTTAACAACACCCTATTATGAATTTTGACACTGAATCTCACGATATTTTGTATGGATTGACAGTTATGGATGGATTGACAGTTATGGTGTCAATGATACATTTTAGCATTGAATTTGAGAAGTTAATAGCTGATGTTGTTACTTTTTCTCTCATAAACAAAAAAAAAGTAGAAGTTACTTTTTCTCTGGCTGGTCCGCATTGCTCTGTAATGTAGGTAGGTATTATATTAAAGATAATATCCGGTTATAAGCCATGCCACCATAATGTTACAATACTGTTGTAACAGCTCTATAAACCTACACTCACGTCACATTGTTTTGGATCCTGTCCGTAATGATCATTTTTCCATCCGATCTCATCTGACATCGGTGTTTATTTATCAAACCTTCCGCGTACTTCTCCACGTTTATTAAACGGCCAATTTAATAATGAAACGATTATTCAAGGGTTTATCTGGTCAGCATCGCACCCGAGGCGATGCCGGGTTACTGTTACGCATCGGAATATAAAAGGCATGTCAAAATTCCTGCTTTATCGGCTGGATAAAGAATAAATAGCACATAAGGCGCGAGTGGAGAATCAAGTTGAGCTGGCGCAGCTACCTATATGCAGCTACATACATACATAGTTACGTAGTAAATACATTATCATAGTATCAGAGTTTATTGGATGTTTCAGTTTGAAGTTTGGAGGTTAATTATGTGACAAGTCGGTTTTTTTTTCAAAATAATCTAAAGCTATATCATGCATCTGAAGGAATTGACGAGCGACACAGAAAATGTACTATTCTATTGGGTATGCAAATATTTCAGAGGAAAAAATCTTATGAATTAAATTGGTCTTTCAATTTACAATACCAGCAGAATATAATTCACGACAATAACATAACGGCACGCAGAATTGTAGACATTAAGCCGCACAGCAGAGCTATTATCCAAGACAGAAGCCAGCAGCTACCTGATACTTGTTCTAGACTAAATAATAAATAATACAAGTTACATAACAGGTTTCATTAAGGCGGCACTAAATCAGGCTACCTGAGATGCGCTGGCGCAATGCAACATTATGATGTAGCGACAGCAGAAAAAGCACGGATAACTTTTATTTGACGTTAGAAATATTTTTATAGACTATTCAGTCTGATGAACATAATTATTAAAATAAATTTAACAGTTTTAATCCATAATTATTTATTTATTTAAAATTTTGAGAAAACAGAACTGAATAGATTTTTTAAAATAAAACAGAGCGTATACTGTTATTCCAGTAGGTATAAAGTCATCATGGATCTTAGAAAACTGTCTCAACCCGCTTTTAGCGCTAACTTCCTTTATTGCCACAATTATTCTGCCTAAAATATTCTCTGTGGTCTCGCCGAAGTACTTAACAACTCATTATTGTAATGTTGTTAGAGCGGGCGCTTTAGTGATCTTTAACGTTAGTAAGTTGCAAAGTTTAAAATGTTTTGACTCGAGTTCAGGAGACTTAAGAAGTTGTTAAAGTTTCCGTCAAAATTATTCATTATAAAAGTTATTTCGACTCTATCTTAAGTCAAAGTCAAAGCTTTTATTGTAAATAGGCAATAAAATCGCACTTTTGCAATTAGGTACTACGTTTGCAATGTGTAAAGAGCTTTAAAATGCAAGTTGGATTAATACAGTAAAGCGTTTATTTTACAACTTTACAGTACAATTATTATTAAAAAAACATAGTATTTAAGAGTATAAATAGGTGCTAAATATTAAAATTTAAATTTAGCATGCCTTATAAAGACAGACTGGTAATTTCCTGCATCTGTCGAATTGAGTCTAGTATTTTTGTATGATAACGAAAACATAAAAATTCCTTAATTTTACTCATACCAGCTCTGCTATTCGTCTTGACGAGTTGTCAACTAACACTGACGAAACCTTTATATCCAATAAAGTCCACCACCAATTTTTCTGCTATCAGTACGTTTTGTCTAATTATTTTCGCTATTTCTGTTGCTCGGTTGAAGCTATGGTAATTAAAAGAATATATCCTCACCATTTACCCTGGGGTGCCTTGCGTCCTTCAGTCCAGTATTACCTTCTCCATCACGTCTCTTCATTAAGATAATTCCCTGAAATGATATACCGAGAGACGATCCCATGATTCAGACTGATGAGCGCACTGCAGTGCTGCGTTTGAAACGCAAAGTTGTGGATTGCATTGGAACTGTTGTGAGAAGGCGTGGCCCTTACTATCAAGTAAACGACCTGTTCATCTTGCCACTTTGTTGTAAAAAAGATAAAAGAAACAACTATACACAGGTTTCTATACAAATACAAAGGAGGACTAGCTTGGCTAAGTATATTGTCATAATCTAAACTGTTGGAACACAATGCGACTACCGCATTTAATCCCACCATGCAACAGGCGGTTACCCCATTCTTTCCCCATAAATTACCCCAAGCATAAATCAAGACGAACAACGCCATCTCTGGACCGTGTCGAGAAACAATAAATAATAATGTTAGCGGGGTCATGTGACCTCACGTCTCGCGACCCCGGAAGGGTTAATCTTGTGTAGGGGTTGTCGTATAAATCATGTTTCGTTTGGAGATTATAGGGTTGCCAAATTGTATGTATAAATTTATTTGAATCAAAAAAAATATCCAAATTTAATACTTATACGTAACTTACATAATTATTAATTTATTAGTGGTTAATTATTTATGTAACTAGTCCGTATTTAATTTTCACGTAATAAAAAGCATCTATGCGTGAAATTCGACCAAATTTTACATCGTTATTACACATAAGAGTAGGTACCTAAACAAAAATTCATTTAAAAAAAAGCTGACTACTTCCAAAATAATTTTATTTAGTAGCAACCCTAAACTATAATAACTCATTCAGTTGACACAGATGGCGCTGTCATACATCAAAATGGCCGCAGATTACTGTCCCGTATGATTTATACTCATCAACTATTTGTATGCAAAATAGCCTCACCCTGTATTTAGCGTACATAGATTTTTATTGGATACTATTATTATCGAAGCCGTAGATCAAATGGACAGGTTAATAAGTTTATTATACGTAATTGGAGACTTAATTTGGACAATGTACTACATTTAGTACCACACCACGTAAGAATTATTCATACCCAAAACATTTAGAGTTGCTGCGGAAAATCGTAATAATGAAAAATAAAAATACTAATAATTCAGCCTGTAACTGTCCCACTGCTGGGCGAACGTCTCCCCTCACTTTTCGTGAGGAGGTTCAGGCAATAATCCACAACGGGGGCCTACTCCGGATTGGTGGATAACATGCCTCTGAAATAATTCTTGGGCATGTTGGTTTCCTCACGATGTGAACGAACGAATATATCGCGGGTAAAACCTCAGACAGAAGCTAGTATGATAATAGAAATAAGAAGCACAAGCTTTGGTTTATATAGCATAATAATAATAATAATAGGTATTATATTATTATATCGGATACAAAAATCGCTCTCAAAATTCCGTCAGACATACCCATCTAATAATAAATTCTCCATTTCACATAGGGGTTGTTTCATCGCAATAATTCATAAATTGAGCCGATTAATTGATATCGTAGAAGGGTTAAATCCCCCGATGTTTGTTTTGACAAATGTATGACGAGAGCGAGCAAGGAGAGGGGGTGAAATAGGGGATGAAACGTCGGATGATCGCGTTTTTATTGAAGCTTCGACAGGTGTTGTTGAAAGTAAGTAGTTATGAAATTGTAGGTTTACATGTTTTTTTTTTGTGTTTCTTTTAAACCGACTTAGCCGAGGCCTACGTCGAGCAAAAGACGTATAATAAGCTGATAATGACGAGATAAAATGATAATTATTCATTCAACCAAAACCAACTACAAGTCTGTTAACTTTCATAAGTCCTCATAAAATGAATGTAAAAAATATATTTATATTGGATTTACAGAGTGAAACCAAATTGTTTCACTCTGTAATCGTAGACTTCCTCCATCACGAATTTACTGAATAATTAAACACTCACTTTGTTAAATCAAAACTGGATTAAAACAAGCAAATTAGACATAATGCCCTATCTGATCCTTAACGAATAGGGTCATAGAATAGCTGTTTAATAATGCAAATTACTTAAGGGCAACCTTCTAAACAAAGGAAATGAAGCCTTGCGACTATAACGCATAGAAGCGATTTTTGCTAACTGTTTGGCTAAGCAAGACCCTCATCCTATTAAACAAAAATAAACCCTTATGGCACAAGAGATAAGACAGACTTTTGGAATGGTGCGTAGAAATTTACTCCCATGATAGATGGCTCGTCTTTTGCCATGTGATACTTACAGTTTAATTTAATTGTAACGTTTGAAATTTTAGCTCCTTATGAAATTTACTTGATGTAAGTGCCACTCCTGTCTGATTTACAATGCCACCCAGAACTAAATATTACAGAATATTACCAATGTTGGAAAAATGTTGAACGACATTGCATTGCGATACCAGTCTCAACATTACTTCCTACATCTCAAATATGCCTAACTATTTCACTGAAAACAGTGCCATCAGAATTGTTACAGTAAATGTTATGTAGACTATTTAGTAAGTAATAAACACTCATTCTAAACTGTGTCACTTTAAACACACTCGCTATTTCAATCGACAACAACCCGCTAGAACCACACTCCACAAATCTTCTAATGCAACTTTGCTTATATCCAAATTAGAAAAGGGAACTAAGTTATCCATCACACTCGAGCTCGATAGATACAGCTTAAACTCGATTCGCAGTTGATTAGTGTTTTATGTTTTGGCTCAAAATGGTGGTGCTCGAGCGCCATTATTTTGCCTTAAACAGCTCGAGCCTGTGCCTGTTGAATATAACGATTCAACCGTATTAGAATTGACCGTAGAGTTACAAAGATATGCAGTTGACGGGATGGAATTCGGTGTTGCCAGATATCCGACTGAAGGTGCGAAATTAAAAGATTAAGGTGCAAGAGAGGAGCCTTGAGGCATTCTAATAAATGAAGTCCTATGGTAACTGCCCGGTGCACCATGGGTAGCCAAACTCCGTCATCAATGTTTGAAAAACCCTACCACTGTGGTGTTCAGCGACAACCTAACTCAGGGAACGATGACACAGACACAAAAGGAAAAAAAACGTGGTTAAATATAATTATTTGAATAAAGCTCTATACTTATATCCAAGGTGAGTTTATCTAAGATACTAGCTTTGGTCAAACTATATATCTCAAAAAAAATATTTACCCCTATGAGTATGTAAGTCATAATATTATAATACAATAAATACTTTATTGCACACCAATAATAAAAATACACAAGACATTACAGAAGGAGCTACAAGGTACTATTACATTATGGTGGCCGTCATAATTTAACATGGTTCTTGCTTAAACTTTTGGAGTAAGTAGTAGGCATCAAGGGTTCTAGAGAAGCATACCTACCAAACTAACAATATTTAATAGGATCTCTAAGTTTTGGCAACACCAACAAATTATGCAAGCCAATTTTACTGATGGTCCAACTGTGTAACTCAACGGGCAAGCAACTAAGTGCGTAACATGTCTTGTCAGTTGTAAGTTGTAACTAAGCACCAGTAGACAACGTATTTGCATGAGGTATATCCCACTGGAGCTGATGTAACACTCGCCTCAATCACAACTATTTGAAATATAAGTTTTTTTTTTGTTTTAGTTATGGCTTCGCACGGTTTGTGCATATAGCCAGTGTCAAGTGTTTTATTTTAAGTATATTTCTTAATTTCACATTAAGAAAGTCACAGCAATGTTATAGCAATCGTGGTCAAGTAGTCAAGTCAATTATTTACATCGTCAGTCATGATTCAGTAAAGTAGTGGATGCTTTACTGAAACTTCTTGGGAGTTTTGGAAAAAATGCGAAATGACACGTTTTTTGAGTCTATATCATTCGCCTACACTCGTGCACGTTAACGAACACTTAATGGTTAATATTCCACCAATATTACACATTAACACTCGAAGAAACACAAGTTTGAGCTAATAATACAAAACCAACAACGTCTCACTATCGGATTCCCGCCAAAACTCCGAAATATAAGTTGAAGCGCACAAAGTAAATCAATTCTATGAAATTGCGAAGCCAACGGACCTTCCTTGAAATGCGACCAATCAGGAAGCTCTCACATGTCAATCACCAATTACAGCGCACTTTGTCCACCGTCACTCGGCGCTGACCAATCGGCTGTCTGAATTTAAATCATTGTTTGGAATTCCAATTGTTTTCCGCGGAATAGCCTCGACATACTCGTATATCTTCGTTGAAAAGATTAGTTTATCATTAATGGAAAATAACTGTAAAATAAATGAATTTTAAGGAAAAATGTATTGATATTTTGGATATGTACATATTTTTTTCTATTTTTAGATTGCATACAATAAATTCATTTTGATTCAAATTCTGAAGGTATACCATTAAGTACTTGAGTGCTGTCAGAACTCAAACTAGGTACCTATATTTACTGTCACTTTTCAAACAATGATTATTTTCATTTGTCCCGATCACATAGATCCTGCCCTCGATTCTTGTATCTAGAGAATCAAAAAAGAGCGGTATATGGGTTGTATGCCCCATACCAGACTCAAACATACATACATATAATTACATACCAGACTTTTATCACCTGGTTTTAAGGGATAGGTACACTTGTGTCAGCACCGTTGTAACAGATATTTTATTAATTTAGATTGTAGTTAAGTAGTGATGTGTACGTATATTAAATTAGCGAGTTGTAACAATTACCGCCATCCCGAGCTTACCCACTCTTAAACAAAGTACCAACCATCATTGCCAAATGAACTTCGGAGAACAGACTCTTTGAAGTATACCAATCTTTCGAAAGTTAAGCCTGGTCCATATAAATTCTTGATATGAACTGTTCTGCCAATCAGAAACCGCGAATTTAATGTTGAATATTATGTCATAATATAAACTCTCCGTCTTACCACAAAAGTTTAGACCAGAGTTAACAGAGGTTTCGAAAATTTCGTTCACTAAATCGATATTTTGCACTCGGTTTTACTTACTCAATCATAGCATACCTAAATATTTTACTTGTAAATTTGTTATTGAGTTAGAAAAAGCGAGGATTATACGTCGATTTGTGGAGAAAATATTTAGACTCATCAGTTCAACTCTGGTTTAAATCTTTTGTGGTAGTCTTACCACAAAAGATTTAATCCAGAGGTGACGGGTGTTCACAGCGGGAATGCGCAAAGTTTCGCACAAATGCAGGTTTTTCCTCTCATAAATACGCCGGCATGTTTTACATACACCGTATCTGTTGTAACACAACTTATAGAACCTGACTAATTAATTTCCTTTAAAACTACAAGAAAGTGAGTGTCCACATGGGCACACCACACCTGTTGCCAACCTAATAGGATCAGTATTGCCAACATTAAATGCTAATTATGCATTTAATGGGCAATGCTTCCTTTCAACGCTCTTTATATGAACGTACCGGTTCTTTTTTTGAATAAGATTGACTATAACAATGTGCAAATTGACGGTATTTTGAAAATTGCATTCGTTTGCTTGTTTAGTGCTGCCTAATGTGATTAGTTGCTCTAGGGATTTGAAATAAAGTTTCCTATTCATTTGAAACTTACGTTTTTGTATTGAGGTTCCGTTAGATGCATACACATTGAATTTGTTCGCTTTACAATCCACCTGAATCCGGTTCAAATTGGCTTTAGTTCATATCACGGACTTATTTCGTTATGTGCTAATTTACAACTCATCGCCCGTAATGGCATAGGGAATAATCGCGTGGAAACCAGCATTACCAAGAACCCACAAATTCAAGGGTTTATTTTAAGAGATTGACCACTAAATCACAATGGACCACCCTGTGGATTTTGGTACCTGAGAAAAGACCTGTACCTAGTGGTGAGAACAGCTGTTGAAGGTCCAAACGTTACTATTACGGAACCCCTAGATAGCTTCAGATATTTTATAAATTGTATTAAATTCTCAGACCTATTAAATGGCTTCTCAATACTATACCTTGTCTTCCTGATAGGGCTGCCAATAATTACCAACTGTTTCTATTCCTACCCAAAATCAATGACGCACTGTCAAAGCCAAAACTGATCTTTATTTGCGGCACATAAGGTCGAAGTTTTTATAGCTAGTTGTAAAATAAGCTTGGTACTTTTGTAATGAGAAGCGGTTCGTCTCATCCATCAGTCGATGCCAATTACAAGAGATCACGCGTTGGGTTCCTAGTGGCAACCCTATTTCGCGTCTAGCGTTTTTTGCCGCTGAGAATCGGCCAAGTTATTATATAAGTATAAGTGGACACGCTCGGGGAATTAAAAGCGGTTCTCTGAGACGGCTAAACCTTTTATAATACGTTGCAAAGTCTAGCAGCTGTTACGCAATGATGCCATTTTGTGTTACCTCCTATAAAGTTTTAGTTCAATGCGCATAATGTACGTTGGCTTTTTTAGCGCTTCGCTTACATTACAAACTAATAGGCTACCAATTCTGTCGGCACAATCTGTGTCAGGCTGTAAGGCTATCAGACTGTCAGACTGTCAAAAGGGCTCTGAAATGACACAGTCAAGAACATTATTACGTAAATGCATAAATGATAACATGCCTTATAACGGTCACCTTAAGTGTGTGTCGCTAAGGACGATTCTTTACCGTGTGGAAATGTGCCTTAACCCTTCCAGTCGTGATCAGTCTACAAGTCAAATAAATTATTCTAATACACAAATTCGATATCAATACTGCAATAAATCTGTTGAAACATTAACTCTGTCACTTAAACAGATAACAATTGTGATAAAATAAAGTTTTTGACGGTGCATCTGATGGCTTCTGACCCTGCCTGAAACTTGGTGTGGAGATAAGCGGGCACTCAAGCGGGTGATGTAGCGATAAGCGATTTATTGAGTGTAGTGCCGAGCCAATTGGGGCTTAGTAAAGCCATCGAATAGTAGCTTCTGATAGTATTTAATACAAACTGATAGTACAAAAAACACAATAATTTCAGAATACAGGAGCAAATGTAGGGTTCAGTTTTCAAAAGGATGAAAGGCCTTCTTAACTAGCGTTTTCACAAATCGATCCTATTTATTTCAAAAACGTCCGACGCACCCCATTCACAATTTATAGTCTAGCTACGTCCCAACTACACCACGACATTTCAACCAACATGGAAGAACACACTGGTGGAAAAAAAGCTTGACGGATGCGTTACTTGACACACTTGGTTGTTATGTGAGGCTTCTCACGTAAATACATATTTAAAAAGATGAAAACGGCAATTCTTCTTCTTTCTTAGCTTTTTGAAGATGATCATAGATAAAACGCTCGTCTAACTTAATAAGCTCACACCCTAATCCCGGTGTGAAAACACATCTAAACTTACGAGCGCCGAAGGTCGACCCATGTGAACGAAGTATTGATAAACGACTTATTTGACGATATTATTCGTACAAACATCGTAGTCGTGAGGGAATCGATTTTATTAGCAAATTATTCAAATTATGTACTAGAATCGAGATACGTTGGAGATAGCCATAGTTGGAAACGACTAGGGCTTTGGAATAACCCGTCGATGGTGATATGTGCGCTGGTTTATAATATTATTTATTGGCATTTTCAAATAGCAATTGAATTAAGTTGCAGATAAATTTATATACAGTAGCACTGCTTTGAGATAAAAATAGTGATCTACCTACTACATACATAAATCATAATAAAAAAGAGTAAATTTTTGAGGTTCTTTCTCAAAGTTATGAAAAGTTTGCTAGTACGAGTACATTAGATACAACAACTTCATTGGCACAAAACAAAACAAAAATTACAAAAAATCCCCACAATAGAAAAATCAATTGAATTCCTACAAACAATCAATTACCGAGAGAAGCTGTCGACGAGAAAACTCCCCAAAGAAAGCAGGTAAAACACAAACATAAAGCTTCCAAACAAAACATTGATTAATGACGAAATGCACTCGAAAACAAACTGTCGAACTTCTTCAAATTCTCGATACAAATGCCTTCGCTATAACCCCTCGAAAAATAATGGTTTCCTTTTCAAATTCACCTAACCACCACAGCGCATACGCTCAAGAGCGAACCTTGCACCATCACGATACAGTGGAAATTCTCTTACCCTCAAAATTTAGGGTAGAGTCTCCAAAAGTTGACACAAGATTTTCCTTCGGCCGGCACGGTTTTGTTGCTTTTTTTGTTGTAAGGAAAAGGAAGTGGCGTATAGGGACGTGTGTTTCCTCCTTTTTTGTTGAGAAATTGTTTCGGTGCCATTAAGCCGTTGACAGATCGCCTCTTGAGTAATGTGCGCGATTGTTGGCGAGGGTGCGACAATGGGAGATGTATGGAAACGATTAGTGGCGTTTGAATGGTTTGGCGTTGAGATAGTTCTGTTGTACGGATAGGAAAGTCTCGTAGCTTTGATTTACAGGGGGTTTGTGATAATATTCTTACCAAAGTTTTCTGTCAGGTGGGAAATAATAAACTAAGGATATTCGGCTGTGGCGATCCGGAAGTTTTGCAGATAAATGTTTTGCTTGCAGTATTCTTCCAATAATTTGAAAGATAACATTTTGTTTCATTCATTTTAGATGTTACCTACTTCAAAATTATCGTAATTAATTTCTATAATTGTTTTTTTATTGATTTCACTTAAGTAGGTCTTCTTATCCTTTGAAGTATATAGACCTTGAAGTTTACCTACAATCTGCTATTTTTGACAGTTTTATAATCTAATCACATGGCAGTACATATTAAGTATGTTCAGCAACTGACAACCCCTAACCTTGATAACCCTGACCTTACCCCGTACCCCCTGTATACCTTGAGCTGACTAACTCAAGGCATTTGATTGATTATTTATCCAAAACTCCACGTTCAAATTTTCTAGCACAATTTCCGTCCATCCTTTACAAAAACACCTACTATCTGGCATCTATCCGAAGTTATTACAACCTGGACGCGGGCTATGGCTTTGAGTTCGGCTCCAAAGGCTGTGTGAGAGATTTTCTATATCCGCCCGCTTTCCTTTATGCTACGTGCAATTTTATCCGGAGCCACCGTTATGAAGTTGCAATGGTGGTGTTAGAGTGGATGAGACGGTGTCTTATAACTGTTCTATATCCAGAGTGAAGTGGTGGTAACCACATGCCCAAGAACGAGAACTATTTCGGAGAAATGTGATCCACCAATCCGGACCGGGCAAGTCTTCGTGTTGCTGTGGTCTCCTATACATACACGCCATCGGCCGCTGCTGCGTTACGCCGTACGCCGCGACACGATGCGTACTATATCAATGTACTGGTGGTCTCTTTCACAGCTGATGTCGGCGTACATAGAGATAGTACTATAGTACATCGTGACGCGGCAAGCAGCCGATGGCCACAGGCCACAGCCTTGCTGATGATCATGGGCGTTCTCAAATGTCGACGGGAATCGGGACGCCTTGTGTTAAAGTTACTGAGCTATTTTTTGTGTATTATCCCTCATTGAGACAGTTTGCATTGCCTATTATTTCTTATTGCATAGAAGTCAGGAAAGTGAAGCTAGAAAGTTCTGATATAAGAACTTGACTCTGAGCATACTCTTCACAGTGGAAATAGTGAGATGCTTTTGTAACAAACTATACACGTACTGGCTTATTTAGTATACCGGAGAATAATATAATATGTAAATATTGGATTGCATTTCGATCACTTTCCGCAAAAAGACGACTTCAAAAGGCAAAATATTGGAGTCTTATCCATATACTGATACGAACTGATCGGACATCATTTCCTTCGCTCCTTTAAGAAAATGCAGCTGACTAGGAGTCTCTCAATACCTTCATCTATTAAATATAGCCTTATTTTTATTAATATTCCAGAAGTGAAGCCTGCTTCTGTTAAAATGGATTAAGCTTATTAACTTATAGATTGGTTTAGAACACATATTATAAAAAATAAACTAGATATTATGGTTAAAAGGTAGCTATAAAATATTAGTTAATCTAAAACGATTATCAGTCAATCCATAATTATGTTTTAACTCGTTATACTATACGTATTATAGTATAGATTACCTATAACTTATTATTATTATTTGGAAAATCAAATTTCTTTCTTCACTGTCATTTTGGATTCTACCACCTGCAAATTAAAAGAAATGTGGCAGAGACGCTATAACGTTTTATTTCAATGACTAGCAAAATAATTAATTTTAGGTACATCATAACTAACTTATGTTCCTGAAAAGACGAAAAAACATAGCACTCACTTTTCTTTTACCAAATTAACCTGCCAGTAGTAAAATAAAATATTACTACCAAAAGGAAAAAAAAACTCCCAATACTTCCTAAAAATAGACACTTTTTCCTTAAATCATTTTAATAAGCCAGCTACTGGATCCAGTTCTACACCAGAGGCCAATAAATTGTGAAACTTACACCGGCCGCGTGGGAAGTCCAATTTAATGTGACACTTCGGTTAACGAAGTGATATTCTAGTCTGGTTGTTTTAGAATATTCATCGGTGGTGGCCGGTATTTGCCAAAATATGGTAACTGGTGAAATAATTGAATGTAACGAAAACATGTTTTGTATTGAAAAATTAAGAAATTATGTAGTGGTTCTTAATTGTTATACCGACAGACGTTGTCCTGTTAAAAATGTGTGCGAAAACGAATTATCATTTCTTCACTTTTTCTTGAACTTGTCCCATGTTTCAATTGGGATTCAATTATTTATTTTGCTATTCGAGACCAAGCCAAATCCAACATATTATTAAAGATGATAAAAACCGCAACAGTCGTCAACGAGTTATAAATGGTGTAACTAACACGACTTTTGTTTTACATTTGTCCTAAAATCTCGATGTCATTCAAAATTAAACTGGATGGTTTCATCAAACCTCAGCCCATTGGATACGAAGATAAAGCTAGTACGAGTACATAACCAGACAAGCTTTCAAAATCAATAGCTGTCCGTTACTGACAATCTAATGATCGGGGCAATCGTAAAATGAAAAATGCTAATGCTAAACAGATTTATGTGACCCCAAGGTTAGTTCAACACTCTTACAGCCGAAACACCATCGATTACCGTATCATTTAAACAAATAACATATCTACCAACGCGTCATAAATATTGGAAGCAAAACAAGTGCGCATTCAGTGTGATTGCGAGCGAGCAACTGGACACAGCAACTGGAACCAGCTGCACACGCGATGCGTTTGATGCTTAGATCGTGCGTAGACTGCTTTCAGCTCTTGGTTTTGTTTGGTATTTGATGCCTTTTTTGCTCTTTGTAGCGGTAAGATATAAAATGGCAACACTTAGAGTTGAGGCTTTGTCAATATGGATGCATTAACTCTTTATTGAACTTCAGAATTCAGCAACTTAATGTAGTTTCTGCCAAAAAAGGCTGGCTGTCTTCGAAATAACGAATACGTAATGGGCGGTGATATAAACAGATACAGTGCGGGTCTTGTTTATTTATAGTTTAACAAATACATAAAAAGCTGAGTTCAATCAAAGGCAGCCAATAAAACAGTCACTCTATTTATGTAGACGTCCTTGCATCGTCTCTCTCAATGATTTGAATTAGATCCTCATTAACAAATTTGAACTTCTACCAAGTCACCAGAAAATGTATGGACAAAATAGATTTGAACTGCCCACCGCAATAGTATTTTAACCACGCTAATCAACCAACAAACAAACCAACACCTCAATAATTCTACGGCAGTACCCTAGTATAGATAGATGGAAGATAAACGGGTACATTTTTCATAAATAAATTTAAATATCCCATCGCGTACATGTAAATCTTATGGCAGGATTCTGCAGTAGCCGTGTGAGCACGCGAACTAATTAATATGGAGTGAACTTATATTTATAGGCCTGAGGTGGAGGATAAAGTGTAGGGGTTTGTATTACAACGGTTGATACGTCACATGCTGTTAAAATAATAGTGGACAACGCGACCTTTTAATATTGTCTGATACAATATTAATAAGTTTTGCATTCAAAAGTATTTCAATCCAGTAAAGATAAAATAAAATATCAAATGGTTCGTTTGAATTTCTTCCATTAATAAACGTAGCCCCACACTAGAATTACTCCTGTGTCGTGGGTACCACTTACAGACTTTATAATTTCACATAACACTCAGACCAGAAACAAATATCTGTGGATCACACAAATACTGTCAAGATGGGCAGTGGGTATGGGTATTGAATGTATAATTTTTAAGATACTATCTAGCGGTAGTCCTTGTTCATCGATATGTAATCGATACTTTTGATGACGACCACACTTGATTAAATTCAGAAATGTGTCGGTTAGTTTCGTGGTCGATGCGTTTGTTGACGTTACGGTAAAGTGTTTATTTTTACATATTATGAAACTATACCTACAACACGACAGCAGTCTTGAGTTTTTGTATAGATTTTCATTGCCAGCTCTGAGGCATAACCACAGGTATTTGTTTTGAGTCTCGGTGTGCGTGGGGCCATATTTCTTAGGTGAAAGGATCAGAGGTCGGGAATATTAGTTAAAAAAGTACTGATTCCTAAATTTAATTGGCCAGACTTGGCCACAGTTCGTGCACAATAATTATTGCATATGGTATTGTTAAATTTCGACAAATACGGTTCAATTTTGCAAAGAAAATCTAAAACGAACAGCGAAGCATACTCGTAGAAAAGATGCCCTATTTTATTTACTAAAAAAAAAATATTTTTAAACATTTGTTTTGTCATAATTGGTTGCTCTGTCTCTTCTGCTTTTAATAAGTCGACTTCAAAAAAGAAATATGATTCAATTGTATTTTTTTTTTGTGATAAGGCTCCATAAAAAACAATGTGACAAACAATTTCATTTAGCACTCTCATGCGTTACTCTCATGCGATACTCTAAGGTTCCCACAATAGCTAGGCAGGTTATCCGCTGTTATCTCGCATTTGCAGACACAGACAGATAAACAAAACAACGCTATCTAAATAGGCGTAGCGTCGAAAGCCACTTTAGCACACTGTCGTTCAATCTAAGATAATAATGCAGATCTCGGTAGAAACTAGCTGTGTGTAGTGACTTCTCTTGAGTATTGCGTGTATTGTGTTATAAAAAAAAAACTCATTTGTCCTGTAATAGGCACGCGTGGCGTTAACTTTACTAGCGCTCACCATTACGATAATTTGGTCCATTGTAGGATTGGCTATTAAGAAAATTGGTCCATTGTAGGAATTGGGCATTATGAGAATTTGGTTCAATGTAGAATTACCTATCCATTTTGTGAACTCGTCATTATGTACCTACCCAAATCCATCTCGAGTAATTATTTTAAAACCTGTTGTTTTACGTAGGTCTGTACCTAAATATTCAATTATAGCCGTATAATACTAATATAGAATACAAGGCCCGGTGTTTATGTTAATTAAACTGGCCAATGCCACTGTGCGAAACTGGTCAAATGGTCAGTTCTACCACATATTTAAACAACTGTTAATATTTTCATAACTTGACTGTAACTAACTTTCTCAATTTTAACTACTACTGCTTAAATAACATTGCTAAGTTTTTATTAAAGAAAATGGTACATACGTAAATATACTAAATTTAAAAAAAACACTATCCGTGTCTGTATGAAATAATCAATAATTATTATCAATGTGCTCAGATATCATAATCTGAAGTTTTCCCACCAATTTTCAAACAATGTCAGCCAATTACGTATACTTCAGTTGTTTTAAGTTTCAATTCCTTAAACCATCTGTTAAAATAAACTTCGAGATTAAACTTTTGAGTAACCGTCTTGAGAACTAGGGGTAAATCTTCGTAACCCCCAGCGATACTAATGTTCGCACCGGACTCTGCTCGCCGTATTGTGCTTTATTTGTATTTGCTAATGTATACAATCTCTAATTACACGCAACGCCTTCTAAATTGCTAGGGTTGGCAGCATGTTTAAATTGTTTAATAAAATTAAACGTGGAGATATCTTGTAACGATAGACTAAACTATTTAACACATTTTGTGGTGTGTTTGGTTGGCAACGTATGTACTCACTAATTTGTGCCCGTTTTTACTCGCGGACAAGATGAGAACTAACTAAGTAATGCCTAATTCCAGTAAAAACTAAATGTGTGATATATCGTGATTATTCCCACAGTACTTCATTGTTTTGTTCTCAAAAGCTTTTAACCCCATACATTCATTCTCAAACTACCTACTCCACAGAATCATCGATAGGCTTTAAGAGTACAGTTTAAAGAGTTCACTAGCATTTCAGAACCATAACGTTAGATACTTATTAAGACGTTAAGTTATGACCTAAATAGTCTACACAGATCCTTAACTAATAAGCATCTAACTTTAGTATATTCATCATGGTTACATAAAAAATGTTGAGAGACTTTTGTCTTTGACTGTACCTGCGTAGTACCTACAATAATAATCATAACCTGTTATTGAACCAAGATTTCATATCTGTATAACATCATGCATGGATGCGGAGTTAGTAATGAAAGTATCCACGACCAATCAGCATATTGACCGATGATCTCTGGAGTTTCTGCATCTGCTTTCTGGTTCTCATATTGAACAACTTAGCATAATAACTTAAATGCGTTCTAATTAAAATGCAACAAGGAAACATTCAAGAATTTTCTTTTTCTTTTACTTTATTATTTTATCTGTATGTGGGCAACCGGAAATTAGCTCGAAGTTATTTAATTTTCTGTAAAATCAGTTTTAATCAAATTGATCCAAATCGTTATAACTGTTTTCGAGAGATACAAATAGTATACATTTCTATTATGTACAAGAAGTGCTCGGTAAAAGATAGTTTTTTTTGTGATGTGCCAACCCTGAGTGCGTTAACGCGAAGGTGTTGCCAGGGCCCCAGGCGTAGTTTTCGTCCCTAATTAGGGACACTGAGGTGTTGAAATCCCTGTTTCTTTCTATTCTGGAACGTGTATAGCTTTTGTTGGATTTACCTTGCCTTGGTCTGTACTGAATAGTTAATTCGTTTTGTTGTGCACGTAAGAAAGCCGATTTTTTTTTTTTTATTGACAAAAAGACTACAACTTGTTACTAATACCTATTTGACAAAAATGTTTAGTTTAAACGGTTACTCAACTCAATCTTAATTTGATATTTTTAATAAACGTTGTTTATTAAAAACTTACCTAGTTGAATAACTGCTAGGCAATACTAAAAATCTTACTTAAACTGTATTTAAATCGAAGTAATAAAATAGACGTATTAAGGTAACACTATGACTCACATAGTCGCCAAGTCACAAAACCATTTGATACAAACAACTACCTATCAGAATGACAATACAAATACAAATCGTCAAATGACATAGTATCTAGCACCACAAAGGCGCGTCGAGTCGTATTATCACAAATTAGAGCCACTTAGAAACGTAGACTCGTGCGCAGACTAGCGTGACGGATTTTTTTATAGTCTATTGTTTTTCAAATACACGGCTCTGATTGGCCCCAATTTGTATAGGAGGCGTCGAGAGGCACGCCATTGGTCAACGCGAAATGAATGCGAAATGATGATGGCTGTTCTATTGGTATGACGGGACGTGTCGTGGAATAATTAGTCTCGCTCCGTTGATTCGTAATGACTATAACTGTTTAATAATTGTTTCGTACTAAACGAATGTTTAAAGTTGTCGCCCCTGTTTTACGACGTGCTATTACAATGTTCGTTTGGTTTAAATTTCGTCTGCTAAGTTTTTGTGTTAGCATTGAAAAATAGGTAAGTACTTATGTGTTGCAAGTGACAAACAAAATACAAATGATGAATTTTTGGCGTAGGTATATTATCTAGTTAATGGTAGGTAGATTCTTTATATTTTTTTGGTGAGCTGTCGCAAATAACTCAATATCGCCAATGTCACTAATTAGTAGGTAGATAAGTGAATTTTTTATTTTAGTAGATTTTAGTTAGATTCACATTTAACAGTGAATGTTATTCCAAAATTGTGAAACAGGTAAAAGTTAATCTAAACGGATGATTATGATGATTCTTGGGTTATTAACTAACTAATTAAGCAGGTTATTAATTTTTAAACTTGCTTAGTTTTAATTATTAACCGTTAATGACTGGTAGAAGCTCTTGATTGGTTTTAATTAATATAATATTGGTTATGTAGCGCAGTAGGCATTTACAATTAACCTACTAGGTGGTGTCATGTGAAAACGCAATTGGTTGGTATTTATGATTACTATAAATTTGATGGCGTTACGCTTAACTCTAAGCTAGGCATGTCATACACGTCCGGACTGTCGCGATGAGCGGTCAAGCGGCTCGTTTCTGGCAATCCTATACAGATAACCAGTAGGATCTCACTACGCTACACGACTAACGGCAGTATCCGCCTGCCCGCGCGGTATTCCGCGCGGATGTGAGGTGCTCGCGACGCTCGGCTACGCCGTGCAATGCTCTTCCGCGCGGATGGTTGCTCCGCCGACGCTAGGAAAGCCGCGCGCCACGCCCCCAAATTCGTAGTAACGTACGAATAGTTCAAACATTGTAGTTTTCTACTGTCACGTGGAGAAACAGTTAAACAGCTGTTTTGAACATAAACTGAAGCGGAACTGAAATGAGCATAACGAGGTAGCGTGCTAAAGTACGGCTCAGATTGTACCCGTCCGACTGTCCACTTTGTACCGCAGTTAGCCCTCGCCGCAGGTTACCGCGCGCTACTGCTTAAATACTATTAATTTATCTACCGTTGCGCCGGACCGCGGTCCGTAGACCATTCAATCACGCGCATAAACGCGTATAATCGCGCGCGTACGTTCCCACGTGAGATAGCGCGCGCTAAGGCTGTTTGTAGGCTAAGCTATGCCACGCTTCAGTTTAATGCGAAGATAGTGTAAATTATATTATTGTTTCTGGTCTGGGTGTTATGTGCATGTGAAATTTTAAGTCTGTAAGCGGTACTTAACCACGATACAAGGGCTACGTTTTTTAACATACAAAAAGAATAATAATGAAAATGAATTAGAAATGTTTATTCACGGCTAAAATATGAATATAAACACAAATAGCAGTAGGTACCTTTAAGTACATCATAATTATTCAGCCTGTAACTGTCCCACTGTTGGGCAAAGGCCTCCCCTAACTTACGTGTTTTTTATTGATTTGCCCACTATCTCCAGCTGACAAGTAAACACTACAACAGACTGAAACAGAGTGTAGAATGAAATTTTCTAAACATTGTTGCGATCTATAACACCTCGAAAGTTATGCAAAAGGCAGAACGTTTCTTGCAGGCTGTTGATTACACTTATATGAAAATATTTAGGTAGTATGTATTATAGATATTAATTTTGGAAAGTATAAGTATGCTCTAAAATCTTATGATTTAATTACCCTTTTACCCTGCAAGTACGACGTTGTCGAAGATTGATAAAATATGTCAACCTTACAATGGCGTGTTTTCTACTGTTCTTCAAATTATATCCAGAACCATACCACCACCTCCAGCCATCACTAGCCACGTAGCCTCCCCGCACAGTACCAAAGAGCAGAAGAGTAGTCCAGTAGGTAGTTACTTACTACAAGTACCTAATAAGCCACTCTGTTTCATTATTCCCAGTAGCATCTATTTTTACATACATTACATACTATACCTACTATTTTTTTTAAAGTGACTGGCTGAATAAACATGCTGGCAGAATAAGAAAATAATATTAAAAAATATATGCCTTGTTAGCGCCTTGCTCGTAATAAAGCTTTGTGACTTATCGCTTACCGCTAACACTGGACCGAAATCTCAATATTAAAGATGGCGGACCACTAATGCTAATGTCTATTGCTATGATATATCGACGGCAATGGACGGACAGCCTAAGTCCTACATGGTGCAGTGTGTGTTCGCAGTGAGTTAATGTGTAAAAGGTATGTTATTATTCAGCACTTTGACTGTTTGAAGGGCTGATGAGGTTTCTAATCGCTGTTTATTGATTTTAAATGATAAGGCAAAAGGGACTACGTTAAAATGATACCAGACTTTACCAGAATATGTAGTATTTTTCATATATAAAAGCGTTGAAGTTAAGCGTGTTAATGTATATAGTATACTAAACCATGTTCTTTTGCTTGAGTGTGGAAACACTTCAATAAGTACCTAATTAAATGGATTCTTCACCGTAATTTCCCGGGATTCTTGGACATAACACGAAATTACACGTTTGTATCGAATTCGCCACTCTTTCACGTTAACGAGCACTCGATGATTTTGCATCAATGATGGATATTTTGTATAAAATCAACAACGTCGTAATTTTAGGTTCCCTACAAAAGCTCCAACATATTATTTTTATCCAGACCTTTTATTATCTTCTTCTAACTGTCACTGTCACTTTGACGTCTCTAATAGGCAAATCCGCAAGCAATACCTTGTCAACGGTTAGGTACCACAGCTTTCTCAAGCTTTCATAACTCGAAGGGTGCAAGTCTCTCTGACCCCTACTATCAGTGTGCAATTATTGACAATTCAATTCCAAGGTTTATCTGATCAGACGTGCCCACCTTCGTGTTAATTTAAACCTTATTTAATTACTAGTTAGTCTGAGATTGAGAGTTTGGATAAATTGGTTTGTGGAATGTTTGGAACCTTTATAGTGTAAAGATTGGTGAAAATGTAATATTTTCGATACTTACGGATTGGTTAGACTGTTTGCGCTCGTATTTTTATTACTCAATGTGACCCTAACTCCTTTAAAAAGTGAAAATAAGTATTGTTTGGTTACACAACACCTACTTGTAATGCCTAAAAAGGAATTTTCAAGGCCCTGATTTTGAAAATAGCATTATTACAAGGCAATAAACTCATTATATAACACTTTTAAACTATAGTATTTAATATGTGGACAATATTTGAATGTCCCCAAGTGGCATGTTATACATTAGATCTCTTTATTATTATAAATATGTCCAGCGCACTCGAGGAAGCAAGCCTGCACCGCCCGCGCTGCAGTCGGTCGTCAGCCGCAGTGACCGACTAGTACGGCCACTGCATGGTTGGCACTATGGTTGAATAAAACCAAAAGAAGTAGAACAAAAACTACTTTTGTAACCAGCAGTTGCTCTCGTGAAGAATTCACAAAAAGAACTCTATCCATATTTTTCACGCAAACGGCCCGACCGAATCCATCAATTTCCATCCCGCCCGTCGGACGGCACGTCGGACGCTAATCGCTCCACATGACCGATCGCGCCCATTTCCACGCATCCGACGCGGTCCGCGGTCGGACGCTGTAATTATTTTATTTATGTTACAAATCGCTTCCTTTATGACCGTGACAGTGTAGGAAAGCTGATCGAGATTTGATAGGTGTGTGGAGTCAGTAAAGTGCGCTCGTGGGCGTAATAAAGGGAAAAGTTACCCCACGCTCAAAATGGGACCCGATTTCAAAAATATATTTGGAGCTTAATACGTGGTTCTTCCTTTTAAATGTTTGATAGGTCTGGTTTCGCCTGGTCTTAAGTGACAATGTGGACCAGGTGGTAAATATGCCCAATATAGAATTCGTTATTTTATTCTGCTTCAAAATATTGAGCCCCACCTGCTGGTCCCTGGATACGTCCACATGAGTGAGTTGTAGAAGCTTATTAAAGGGAAATCGCGAGGCTTAGCACATGTCGAGACAAGATTTTATGGTTAGGTTGCGAAGGCTTTTCTTGTGCGTTTTATGATTTTTGACTAAGGCACCTAATTCCATCCATTTGCATCGCCTTCATACTCCACCCTGCAGTATGTAGTTATAAGTCATTACCAGCAGTTGGCCGTCTTTGTACCCATAACAATGAATGAAGTTCGCGCATCGCTCCAGGCGCGCACCTGTATCTCGCTGCACGCGATCTAAGGCTCGGTACTCAACACTTGTCCAAGCTCAAAACTTGCAGAGGTGGTAGAGCAGTGACTTGCAGGGTTTGCAACTCATCGATACTGGGATCGTGACTTTTCAGGAGTTGTATACGAGTTTTAATCGCGCAGTGTTCTCGGAGGTCACTTTATGTAGATTGATAGCAGTTGATAAGCCACTTTACAGGCCCTTGGGCAGCCTTATAAACTCTTACATTAGAGCCTGGCTCTACTTTGGTAGACAAACATTGACAGCTCAAATCTCAAATCATATTTAATAATTGTCCTCATCATCATATACAAATACATCAATCGCTGAGCACGGGCTTTGCCTTACTGTTGTAGAGAGGATCAGGCTTTATTTCTCCACTGGCCTGCCCCGTATTGGTATCACGTACCTACGAAACAATAAGTTATAATAATTATAATGTTTCCAATCCTGACATTAAATTTTGAAATGGTCAAGTTTAAAATATTATGCTATCATTATAATGGGAATTAAGCCCTCTTTTATAAAAGATTGCCAGAAATGTACCTACCTTAAAAAACTCAAAATTGTCTTGCAGATCTAAACACGGCCTTAGGTTCGGTGCACGTCGCCTGTGATTACCCGCGAACGGCCTCCGTTTAAGCGATTCCTTTTTTAAAACTTGACGTTCCTGTTTCAAAAACCCCTGCCATTATTCCCGCGTCTTCCTCATTTTGAATTTGGAACGGACAATGCCAGCGGCTCTGCGACGCGCACTTGATTTTTTTTCTCCCACTTCTTTCGAGCTAGCGACCAAATTAGGCCAGTTAAGTCATGCAAGAGCGGTTTGTCACTGAAGACCAGTAGTCGGGAATCAAACCTCTTTTGTCGAGGACTCTTTGCGGTTGCCGAATATGGGAGTAGAGGTAGAGAACAATAATTCGGTACCGCGTTCGAATTTTAAAGCGTTTTATTTTTGTTGCATCGTTGGCAAATTGAGAAAATTACAGAAGCGGTTGCTAACTTTCGGCCACTTGTTCGGTAAAGGGGCAACAATTGATAAGTACTTATCTCATTTTGTCGGTCTGTAAGGCAGGCTGTAAATTAAATAGATTATACGGTTCGCAAAGAGTGCGAAACCGGTTCTTTTATTGTCATCGGTTGTTTAAACCGAGATTGCATTTTTGCCATTTTTCGCCACCCGCGGGCTGCTGTAATCAAATTCGTTCTTGTCATCAAAAGTCCGGTTTATGGCTGATATAAAAGTTTTACCTGTCTTCAGATCTAATCTTCAAAAGTTAAGTGACCTCACAATGGAGTAGCATTAATGTAATATTTCCTGGAATCGGCTGAATCGTGCTGATACTGATAATGATTCAACATTTATAAGGATTCACAATTGAATTCTAATTATTAATGCTCGATAAGATTACTTGAGAGAATGATCGTGATTATAATTAAGTAGGTAGATTACATCAAAAATCGTTGGTGATGTTACATACAAAAAGTTTAGTAGGAGCTAAGTAGATTGTTAAGTAATAATATAAGATGATTTTATCGCTTTATGGAAAACAAAATAAAAAACAGACGAGCTAAAGTATTTCATTTCATTGCATAGAAAACATTTCAACATACATGCTTCGACTAAAATCTCGAGACACCTATTCAAGATTACATCGTGAGTGCCAAATTCCATAACAAAATGGAAAGGAACTGCCAGAAGACTCTCAGATAAACATCTAACTTTAATCATAAAACCAGACCACCGATACAGAAGCGTGTTTAACGACTCATTCTGAAACAAAGCGTTCGTCTACCCACCGATAACAATCTGCCTGCGATTTTTCATAAACAATGCCCATTTTAATAACAGCAAAAAGTCGAAGAGCATACGCTATTGATAATACAAAAAATGCAATAATAAATTACCGAGGTCGGTAATAAAGAGCGATTTGCTCCGGGCGACTCGGCCGGCTACCAGTGCCGTGATACGAGTGAGCGAAGCGAAAAAAAAGCGAGCGAAAAAATAATACGCTTAATATCAAGGTGTACTTCGGTCTTCGTTAATGCATTCGCTGCCTTCAGGCTTCGCGTCAGGACGGACATTGTTTTCTGGAATGCGAATTTAAAAGTTATGCTTTTTTGGAGTGGTTTTGTGTTGAATTCAAATGTGATTTTAGGTTTTGTAGCTTTTTGTTTTGGATGTGATTACTTTTTGTCGTACAATTTTAATCTGCATGATAATATAATGTAGAGTAAGTATGTCTAGTTATCGATAGTCTCGTTAATATAATGGTGTTTAAGTGCTTCGCATTGAAGCAAAGGACGAGTCTGCATGCATTTTGGATGCAAACATAATTACTAAAAAATACATTTAGGGTTCATAATTGAAGGATTATTTTACTAACCATGCCTAACGAGCAGATAGATGATGCTAAGAATGATAATAATAAAAACAAACCCCACTCCCAAGAGCGATCACTATCCAATCAAGGTGTGTGCATTACATAATAATATTGTATTTCTACCACGGGGTGGACACTCCAAACAAACGCCTAAATCGTACAAAGGTCAAGCGAAACTGATGCTAATATAGCGTCGTCTGCGATAATACTGCTTTGGTACTCAATAGGTCACCCAACACGTTATAAATGTCAAACCTGCCATTTCCCTTTAATTTGAAAATAGAGAGTGTCCCTTCTTCTAGGTAATTAATAGGTATTATATGCCACTACCAACGTAAATATTAATCGTACGGATCTAGGTTGATAAAACATTTATTTTTAATTTCTCTCCATCATTTATAATGTCAGTACAGTAAATTCCCAATTCCGCAAGCCACATAATAACTCTCTTTCCCACACTAACCTGACCAATTAACAAAGTAAGGCCCGCGACACACCGGGCGCGGGGTCGCAGCGATTTGTCGCCGGTAACGAGCAACAATACGCGCGTTTCGGTCACGGACCCCCGCCAGCAAACATTTGTAAGTGGTCACAGAGGCGTGGTCATACCGAGTACGCATTTTATAAAATAGTTTTTATGTTAAGAAGGAATAGATGGAAGAAATAATTATACCATGTGGTTGACCACACGTTACTTACTTACCACAAGTCGCGGAAAGATGTAGAACATGTATTTACATCTCTACCTAGTTAAAAAGGGGTGTATTTATTGCAAATGTATTTTATGTGAAGTGCGTACAGAATAGACAGATAATCATCCCGAAACTAAAAATCATTACATTCCAAGGATTATAACAACATACAAAATTTCATCAAAATCCATTCAGCTCGTGACAAAAGACGCACTTACTTTCTTACACGCGTATATAATATTTTGCATAAAATTAATGGTTCCGATAAAAATATTTTATCATAAAAGTACTTAATTACTAATAACCGTTATTTTTTACTGCTTCTAGATAATTACTTCCCATTATTTTTTCACAAATTAACGTGTAAGGTCGGTGACACACTCGGTTCGTGGCAATTTGTCGGTGGTAACATTCGTTACGGACCCCTGCTAGCAGGTATTTGTAAATGGTCAGCTGAGAGGTGTAGTCTCATTGGGTTTGATTAATGTTTTAGGCATAAATTGAAATGTTGTGTTTTGTTATCTGTAGTAGATTGCCCTTTGTGTTATCGATTTATACAATTAAATCCTTTAATATTTTAAATGTGCAAAGTGATTCACCTTTCAGTCTATTTAAAGAAACTAAAAAGTCTGTCTTGACAATGAGACAATCAAAGCAAGCAAAGCATTTAACCATATTATATAGTACGAGAAGCTGTATGTATATTCTGTTAAAATTTGAGTCACATAATATTATGAAGTTTTTTTTTAATAATTTAGGGATCTTTTTTTAAGGAAATGACTTGTTATTTTGGTAGACGAACGCCAATCTTCATTGTGTGTTAGAATAATTAACAAGTCCAAGATTAAGTTACATGTCCTCACTGTACACCGTACCTTACAAATCTTCTGCGAGGCAACGCGGGCGCATCGTTATACCTAGCTTAGTAACAACCTATCCGTTATCCATTACGCTATTGTGTATTCTTTGACAAATAACTTTAAGTGCTCTCGTAAATGTACATAGTAAATTTATTATGTATCGAGCTACGAATAAGTAATAAGTCGTATCGAGTATACCTACCTATTTCATATTTTGCACAATTGTGTTTGACTTCAAACCATTTGATATAAAGAAAGAGCAACCTGCAGTGAAACTTTGTGTTGCAAAGAGCTTAGAACAAAACTTCAATTTTACGTAGGGGCCTGACCAAATTACCACTACGGCCAGAATAGCCTAAACCTTCCAGAAATATTTTTTCCTACGAAACCCCGCTTACCCATTCTCATTGAAAACAACGACGACGCCGCATTCGTTTGGAATAGATCGCAAATTCAAATGACGTGAAATAGAATGATCCTTGGGATTAGCATTGGATCCCATTGACTTGGATTCTCATTGGCATCACGTGCGATCTGCGCCGATCGAATCGCAACGCGGCGCCAATGAATAGATCGTGCACCTCTATTGTAAGTTAATGTTCGGAGACAAGATGTGTGATACACACGGGGGCAAAGGCCGGCGACGATGGGGCGTACGGTTGAAAGTTTGCTGCATAATAACAGACCCGAGAGTCTATGAGATATAGATGAAAAAAAAATACTTCCTAATTTCAGTAACGATTTTGATAAAAAAAAAACACCAAGTAAACCGCAAATTAACTTCAAATATCGTAAAATAGAATAACTCTCAAGATTTTGTCAATTTTCCATTATTAGATATGTATTGTTATTAAATATTATTTCGTACACCCCTTATGCTCGAAAAGTGCGTCATTATAGCTCAGCGTCGCGCAGCTAAGTGTGATATTAGTTACTTCTTCCCTATAAATGAACGAACAGTATGCATTATTTTGCAACGGGTGTGTGGCAAAATGCTCCACACAAAAGCTAACCAACTAACTGTCCAAACTAACCGACCGTATGTAACCAAGCAAGCCGCTTCACAAGAATGGTGATGCAAGTCCAACAGGAAGCCTTCAGCTTTTGTTACCCGCTCGAAATGATAAAAACGTCAAGCGAGTCCGCGCGGCAAGCATTGTCTTCCAACCGGCTCTCGTTTTTATTTTATTTTATTTCATATTGTGTGTTTATTGTTGCATGCGGTGGTCCACGCCGGCCATTGTATGATGTTATTATAAGCAAACATTTTTTTGCAATTAAAAACAATGTTTCATACATGAATTTTGTATCAAATTGCTTTTTGTTGACAGTTATTTATTGAGGTCGTTACTTCGTTGTTATTCATAATTTATGGGGCATTAATGTGGTCTTAAATTAAGTTGTAGGCGAGGGAAGAGTATTATCAAGGGTTTATTGTTTTGAGATGAGGATCGAACTTTGATGGGTACATGGGAATAAGGATAATGGCGACCAATTTTGAGTAAAATGCAGATATTTGTTTACGACCGTTCGATTAGGTACTTTAGGTACTTACTAAGAATAAAAAAAGCTATTTACAAATTACCATTTTTGGCCTATTATACATGGTAATTACTGACGGTACATATTTTAAGATTTACAGATGATGTAGAACTGTATAATGTAGTTTATCTTTCAAAGAGGTGGATGAGCCATTCTTCATTATTCGGTAATGGCATAATAGGATGCTGCTGATATTTTAACTTAAGCTAAAGGTTTCTAATTAGATAATAAAAATCAATACTCAACTGCAGTAAATATTATATTATTTGGATCAAAATCAAATCACAAAGTAAACCAACAACCATTCTATGAAATCATCTCACAGCTTTGTCATAAAGTAAAGTATAGAAAAGCGTCCTGTTTCTATGTGCCAATAAAATTATCATTTCCATCTCATCTCAAAATTTTCAAATCAGGTCACGTGGTCTTGCGCCAATTTTCCGTCCGTTTCCCACCAAACACGGCCATACGTTAGGCACGTATGGCACCTGCGAAGTGGTAGGAAGTGGTCCAGCGTCCGTAGCGGCTGCACGCTGATTGCCGCATTGTGCCGCTCACAATAACTCGATTAGAACGCCGGACCATGCCGGACGGTCGCCGGACATGCTACCGACCACCCTAATGTAGATACGCCGCAAATGGCAATACGAAAATCTGACTGTGAATTCGAGATGGTTGTTGTGCGCATCTTTTACAAGTCTGATCGAGCCGAGATTCGGTATTGTGTTAGTTCAATGACCATGATTTTTTAATACATAAAGATAGGATACCATTTGATAACTATCTTACCTAGTCTTAGGTGACGATGTGGAAAACATGTTCAGCCAAGAATGGGACTGGCTTTCAATGACCATTGCCGGGACACCTCGATAGAGATTTGGCGACAGATTGTCTCTTTGGTCGGTAGCTAGATTCAAGAAGAACATAGGAAACCTTGGACTGATGCCGCAGCATCATCTGGCATTTGCAGAATATCCAACTCGTCAAGTTACAGAAGAGTACGTGTTAGTTTCATTAGAATGACCTCATTGAATAGTTTTTAGATAGATGGTGATAGGGTCTGATGAAACAAGAGTAAAAAATACTTAATAACAAAATGGGTAAATTACTTGTTAACAAATTACAGAGCTACTATACCACGTTTGTATATGGTCGTATTTTTAAGGTAGTCGTCACCCACGTTCCTATCCACACAACTCCGCGACCATCGCACCCCCAATTAGGCTCGCCCGGTGCTACCACGGCACAAAGGCAAAGATAATGGTCAGCTAACTTAGTTCCGAAGATAGTTCACTTAGAACTTAACTTTATCAAGTTGCAATTAAGTTCGCCGGCGTAATTGAATATTCTCACGGTCGCCATCACAATTACGACCTCCTGAACTGGACGATATTGATCGGAACTTTCTCGATGCCGTACTGTAAGTGTGTTAGGTAACGTGTGGCGGTTCGACTTGAAAATTGGGTTTGAGTTTGGAATGTTGCTGAAATTTGCACTAATTGCAATAGGGCATAATATGTTTAAGTGCCAAAGTCAAAGTCAAAGTCAAAGCATTTATTGTAAATAGGCAATTAAATCGCACTTTTACAAGTCAAACAGCTAATTCTCGTAAACAAAGAGAATCATAAAAACATAAAGTATAATATACATTAAATTAAACAGTAATTGATTATGGTTTGAGTTTGGAAAAAAGATGTTTCCATTTCAAGCACTGTACCCAGATTCTGGACAGGAAAAGGAAACTCCGTTGACTCTACCAGTGCTTCGGAATACGCCCGTTAGAGACCACCTATGAGAGTCTCCCTTTTTCACCAACTGTGCGACCAATGTGTTTTATGTTAAAACATAATAAATGTATGTAATTATCAGGTTTTCGGTGATGTAAAAGATCGCGAGGAAAGGAAACCAACTGTATGGGAATTATTACGGAGGTAAGTTATCCGAATGTAGACTATTCAGTGTTGTATGACTTGAATCCTCCTCAACTAAAGTAAGGTCACGTGCTCAGGTGAGTGTATAGGTGTTGATGGTGATGATGATGTGCAATATTGATGATTGATGAAGGATACATTCAATTTGGTTAATTTACGGTTAGGGGTATACTAGTTGTAGAAATAAGGTGGTCAAGGAGCAAGATCAATTTGACAAGTTCACAACCTCATCACTTACTGTCCCATTTCTCCATGTTTAAAAGGCATCGGTTCCAGTTGTAATTAAATTGGTAGCAATCGTTAAGTCAAGCGGCCTATGGGCGGTTCGGATACCCCTTCTCCTCAATTTTGTACGTTTCGTCACCATACATTCTACATACCATACATTATTACCATAACCATACATTCTAGAAAACGTTTGTACCAAAGCCATATCAAACTTTTAAACTAAAGTATACTGTAATGGAAATCTTTACAAGCTTGGGTGAGTCATCTCTGATTCTTCGACTTGGATGTTAACAATAAAATAATAACGACGTTTTATTTTATTTCTTATGGGGTAAGTATACTCGTATTGTTTTAAAAAATACTTTGGATATTTTATTTCCGAAACAAAACCTCATAAACCTATGAAATTACATAAATCATTGTAATGACGAGGTTTGTGAACGGAAGGGAAAACAATGCCACTCATGCTACACACTGAAGCTATGACAAAATGGCAAAAGGCCGTATTATTGCTTAACGAAATCTCATCCAGGCAACATGTAAATGAAGAAAATTTCAGATAACCACGTTTTTTTACAAAATAAGGGTTCATAATTGAAAATGTATTCGATAAAACGACACCAGAGCAAATTGCAAACCGATTTGAAAATTACAAGCGCACAGGCGTAGTCCATTACAACGGCATAAATGGTTTTTATCATTCAAACGGCCATTAAGGCTAAAGAGCCTTTTTCCCAGCCTCCCACATACGCTAAGTACATGCCAATCTGTCAGTTTATCTGTCGCTCTGCTGGTGGATAATGGAACAAATTGGCACTGTTGCCATGTTCAAGCGTTTAACTGAAATGCCGCGTCGATAATGGGCAGGGTCAAGTTGTCAGAGGCAGCGGGTTAAGTTTACAAACTGGCTAGTTCCCCATTGCTATACTTGGTAAATGGTAATACCAAAATGGACCACTTTGCACAAAATCAAATCTGGTGACTGTTACAAGGAAAAGCGTTTGTTTGTTTACTTGTCGTATGTTATTTTAAAGCTGTGACAGACAGACGGATAGCTAGACGTGCTTATTTTTTTTAAGAAAATTAACAGTTACCTGACATTGAAGTAGGCGCTACGTGTAATTCCCACACAGTTAATGCGATTGAAATATACATTTTTGTCTTTACTTTTATTAACTCCTATCTTCCATACCTTGCACCCCAGTGTAGTCGGCGCGGCATGCACCCTTGAAGAGAGTCCATATCGAAGGGCGCGAGTACACCTGTTCGTCAGACCTTTGCCTTCGCCGGCCGATTGTCAAACCGCGCCTCTGAATAGGTGCGGTGTCTACTGGAAACCTGCTGTATGGTGTATAGATAAACCACGGGTTGCGACAACATGACTAGCTACAAGCCCTCGAAAAGGTAAGCTAAATAATTATTATGATTGGATTTTGTGCGGTTTTCTGCTGAGTCTGGTAGCATTTGTAAAATTTTGTCATTTGACTTTTTTTTGATGACGGATGTGTTTTTTTTACCCTTGTGTGATATCTTTTCTTTTCGTCGTTTAACTGTATTGATAGAATTACATACGGCTGTTCAAAAAAGCATTAATTAAAAAAGTAATGACTAAATTGCTTCTAAGAGGAGAAGTTCAGTTGAGCGTCATAATATTATTGTTCCTAAACACAATTTTTTTGCTTTACTTTTTATGGATTCGCACGGTTTGTGCATTTAGCCAGTGTCGAATATTACAATATTTAAGTAGGTAAGTACCTATTTCTTATTTTTACAATAACAAACTCATAACATTAAAACAATCCTCGTGGTCAAAATGTCAAGTCAATATTTACATAGCCAAACTCGCGATCCAGTAAAGTGGTGGATGCTTTACTGAAACTTCCCGGGAGTTTTGAAAAAAATGCAAAGTTACACGTTTTTTGGGTTAATATCATTTGCCTACACTCGTGCACATTAACGAACACACAATAATTAATATTCCACGAATATTACACATAAACAATCGAAGAAACACAAGTCTGAGAAAAAAATACAAAACCAACAACGCTTCACTTTCGGTTTCCCGCCAAAACTCCTCCCTAAACACAGCTTGCACTGCGCAACTTTTTATTTCCCGCTAAAAATTTAAAACAACCAATTCAATAAACAAATGGCAACTATTAAAACTTAAAAAACTAATAAACAAGCGCACTGGCCACATGAAACCCTATCCAGAAAAATAACGACGCACTCACATCTTTAAAAAAGTATGGTATGAAAAAAAAAAATACAAATTTAAAAAAGGAATCTAATCGTGCGCTGTCATCGCCGCCGAGAAATAACGAGAGATATGAAGGGAAGGGTCTAATGAACAAAAGGTTAATGAGAATAACAATGGGTGCAGTAAAATATTGGATTTATATGCAGTGGACAGTGCGGCCGATGGTCTGATAACGCGGCAAATGTCCAGTTAAGGCGCAGTGATCGTTAGCTTTGGGTTTTGATGGGGATTTTGAGAGGGAAATTTAACAAAGCTTTTTTTTCTTGAATGGAAATAAGTTCAATATGTGGTATGTCACATGCATACACTTTGTTTCATACACGACATACTGATGTAGACTGAAAGGTCACGATTGATTGCCCCATAGAGTGAAATAAGAATAGAGACACTATTAGTAATAATTTATTACTAAATTATAGCTTATTATTAAATTACATGTTACAATAGAAATATTTTATTTTAATTATTATTTTTTTATTTATACGCGAACTTGCCCTTAACACACACCGTCGTCTCCGCCACAATGATCAAATTTCGTTTTTATTGTTGATCCTGACCACTAAATGAACCACCACATATTGAGTTCACAAAACAACACCACTGTGTCCGAGGAAACACAACAAAAACAAAACGGACTTAAAACAAAACAAAGTTGTATAAAACAAAACAAAAACCAGTAAAAATACTCCTGGGATTCCAGGATCTTGGGCACATTTTGTTCGAGACTCATCACCTTCATGATTTTATTAAATACTTGAGTTTTTTTTTCTCAATAATGTAACGGAATGGCAATAATTTTTTTCTCGTTTTA
Organism: Hylaea fasciaria; assembly: GCA_905147375.1. Lineage (NCBI taxonomy): Eukaryota > Metazoa > Arthropoda > Insecta > Lepidoptera > Geometridae > Hylaea > Hylaea fasciaria. The sequence continues at coordinate 5,271,456 of LR990211.1, read as the reverse complement.
AAATTATTCTGATTGTATTTTGGTAGTATTGGTTGTGGCGTTGCTTACAATAAAAACGACAAATTTTATTAAAATTTAACTTCTTGGTAGTAATAACTATTTTGTTAGTTGTTTGAAATGTTTGATACATGTTGGAAAAACATTTTATGGTCAACTTATCGTGGCTAATGAGGACATACATTTTTTCAGACACTTTCCGGTTTGAATTATTTATTCAAATACTCCATTACGCTAAATCTTTTAACGACTGTTATCATATTTTATTTTAGTCAATTATTTTTCTCACAATCAACGATTACAACCAGACGATTATTAAAAAAATGATTAAATAAGGTCTTTAGATCGATCTTTCTTGTTTTTATATTTACTCATAATAAGTTCATAATAATCGTGTACCCATAATATGCTATGTCCAATAATGTCCATGTACCATATCCATATGCTATGTCCAACAATGTCCATATACCATATCCATATGCTATGTCCAAAGGTGGGTTGGATCAGTTTATTCATTTGTCAGAAGCAATCTGTGCCATTAGTGGTAATTACAGACTACGATCACTTCTCTATAGGGTTGCCACTTGCCATGACTGACGGCGGTATGGACGGATGTATACTATATTATATATACATACTAAACACCAAGTGAAGGGATTAGATGTGCCTGGGAAGATAGGATTTGCGAGTATTCTAATGTACTATAGATAGTTTGTTTATATATCGGGAAACGATAACAATCTTTTACTTGTTAAATGTTTGCTGTAGGAGCTATTTTAGGTTACTTTGTGTAAATTAGTAGGTAGGTACACCTAAAAGCGCCATCATCGGCGCAGGATATTTATTAAGATGCATTTAAATATCGACTACAAACTATGGATTTACTTTTAGCATATTAACTTTGGCAGATCAATTAGGACATTTAATTCTGATTCTGAAAGTTTGATAACCCTACTTATCGCCTGTGTAATACTGGTAAAGTTATGGGCTGAAGCGAATCGAGCCAGTTTAGAGATGCTACCACTTAGGAATTATTCGCTCCGTTAATAACTATTTTCAGCCCTTGATTATAGCTATTTTTATACACAAATATAGAACCTGTATGTTTTATTCAATTATTAGGGTTATGGTAACTAAGTAATGAGTTATCTGACAATATAGCTACTAGCAACTCTCTCAATAAACTTAGAATAATATCAATAACTAATTAAAAATAGGGTAAATACATAATTATTCAAATTGCATAATTATGAGACTTGATAAAGTTTGTTAAATACCTGTTCTTTGTCTCATCAATTCATTGTATGCATTGCTTTTTAAAGGACTCTTGTTTTGTTCACTTCACTAAATTCAATTTCATATAATATTTATTACACGACTCTAAAAAGTTAAAGTCTTCCATTTTCCTTCGCGCTTACTCCTTGCCGGAATATTTGTCGGAATGTGTGATCAAGTGTTTCCCCATTATTATAACCTGGGAGTCTTCAAGTCACGAATGAACAGGTTACTTCTAGGTAAGCGTGCACCTTCGTAGACTGCATCGTCACTTTACATCAGGTTAAATAGTATACTCAAACGCAAACATATTAAGTTTTTTTTTATTAAACTCTGCCAAATCAAAGTGTAGCGAGCTCAGATTTCTTCAGATCCTGGTTTATTCACCTTACAGAAGAGTTAAAGATGTCAGCCAATTGTCACCAGCACTGCGGACGGTAATGACAGTGGCCACATTGCGGCGTGTGACTGGACAATGTGATGTTGTATTTCACATTAACATTGTGTTCACAAGGTGAACGTTGTCTGCTATTGTCCACTTATGTTCGGGATCGGGATTGGACTGGGTTACATGGTGATACATTTTTTTGAGATTCTATAATTGAAAATAGCTGATACGTTAACGTTGGTAAGAACTAAGTCTTCTTTCAGAGACTGAGGATGGGTCAATACATAATTATTTGTAAGTTTTATGTAAATAAGAATTAGTGTTACTTTTAAATTCCATATAAAGTTAACTTTAAAGTCTTAAATTAGATTGACAATGTTAAAAATCTGAAGCGTAAACTCTCATGCCTGAATTAATTTCCCACCGCCATGTAAACCGCTCTTAACTTCATTGTGGCGGCATTACCCATTGAAAGGGCTACCTATTGTTGTTTCAGTTTAATATAAAACAATAGCACAGCCTTCCTTCTTTTTACCCCTTTGTAGTTTGCCGCGGCGGCGTTTTTATCTCCACGGTTCTCATTAAAAGCATCTTTTTGCCGTCAATGCTCATTGGATAGCCTTTTTGTGTATCAAGTTAGATGGATAACCGTCGGTTGACATTTCCATAGTTGGTGATGGATAAAATGGTTGGGAACAGATACGGGATGGTGGAGTGAGGATTTTTAATTAGTTAAGAGTGAAGGAGTTAACGATTAACCCTTATTCATCAATAGCTCTGTAAGGCTTATTAAAAATGCGCACTGAAAAATTGTACTGCGTAATACTAAGTGACGTTTAATAAATGTTTATGAATAAGTCAGTTTATTGTAGTATTATAGGTTTATGTGACTTATAGAATATGGTTTTGAAAATTTAAGAAGTAATCTTAAACATAATTATTATAGTAGCATCACCAACTATGGGAGTTGGGTAGAAAAAATTACAGAAGAAGTAATCTTTTACACCAACAAAAAGTCCTATAGCCTATCTTGCTAGTACCTAATCTAAACAGTCATTGTACCGACTAACAACTAACTTTAAAATAAACAAAATCTTTTCGATTAACAAAGCAGGCCATTTACTACTCCACACTTTCTTTTGTGCAAATACCTCCTCAAGAGCTACCTAATACATATTCAAGTAACTAAAGACATTTCAATCCATTATGAAATGTAACTCAATACTCGAGAAAAACGACCAAGAACATTTTATCTGGCTGCTGACTATAAGTTGACGGTATCTGGGCCCATAACAAAAGGTAAGTGCAGAAGTAGGAGCCGCGAAGTAATCCTATACTCATTGAAACAGTATCTAAGGTCACGCGATTGTTAAAGCAAGAAAATTAGTGAAATTGTAAACTACCGTGTAATGTTCAGACAGTGTGTGGCGTGCCTCATAACATTCATATTAACGGAGTTTGAGCTGTTTTACTTTCCCTATACTAGAGTCGCAGGCAACCGGTGGATGCAAGTAGGCTGATGATGATGATTATACTTATACAAAGAATTAGTTTTGTCTTCGAATCTTGGGCGTAAATTTGAAATCAGCTGACCACAAAAGCTAAGTGTGAGCTTTCGAAGATAGCTTCAAGTAGATAATCTGTCAGCAAACCATATTAAGGTGTACCGGCAGCTATTCTTCGAAGCCAGCTCCATTCTAGGCTGGGCATGTTAACCTCCTTCGACTACACCGTCACTCCCAAGGTGAGATAGAGGTCAAATGTAGCCTTAAAGTATAAAAAGAAGCGTTGATTTGATGGAAGATGACAGTAACATTGTGTTAGATACGAGTACGTACTTAAATTTTGATCCATTGCAGAAGCTATGTCACTGTTTTCCACAGCAGCGAAGTGGTAACAATTTGCATATAAAGTGGAGGAGGCTGTAGAGCCTCGAGTTTTAAGCAGATAATGTTTGTAAGTTATGATTTGATGATGATCTTTGACAAGAAAGAACGGTGGCTACGCCTGTCAGCATGAATTTAATTAGAATATTGTTGTCGAAGACTGGGCTTGAGTATCGTTCTAATTTTGTATTTCTGTTCTTTTTACACTTAGACGACAGTTTTGGAGTTTCAGGCAACATTCCCGAATTTAGGCAGTGTTAGTGTTAGGCTACAACCATAATATGTGGCTGAAGAAAATTGTGAGTGTTTAATGGTGTAGTCGATTTTGGCAAGTTAAATTAATATGTATTACTAACTACAAACTAGGAGTTATTAATTGATATTTTGTATTTTATTGATGTTATTGCAGTTTGGTGTGAATTGGAGTGATTGAAATTTATATTTTGATCCATACAGCTTACAATCCGAGAAGTATCAATATAATTTTACCTCATATTTCATTTGGTAAACTTTAGGATACTACACGATTCTTCTCAGGTATTATGTTTTTATCATTAGTGAAAAAGTCGGGTTGAGAAATATAGTCCAAAGATTACAAGAGCTAATATAAAGGTTTATCTCGGTAACAAACGCCGCTCAATAAACAGTGCGATGAACCGACTCGGTAGTAGCAACCTATATGAGAAACGTGCATGTGTGGATTTATATAGAGTGGGTAAAACCACAGACACGATGTAAAAAAAAATATGGCGAGTTTTTCAAACTGTGTAATTAAGTGATGAGTGTATACCTACTGAATATAATTGTTCTGTCAAATTGCCATTTACTTTTACCTTATGAATGCTTTAGTTGGAATGCAATGAATATTAAAGTCGACTAGACAAGTTGGGGGGAAAACATAGTTAAATCGATGATATATCAAATAAAATGCTGTTTCATTTTTTGAATAAAACGTTAGGTACTGAGATAATAGAGTGTTGGTACAATCTCCTTATAAAAAGAAAAAAATCAAAATAAAGACACGTAGGTACCTAAATAAATAATTAAGAAAACTGGTAATACAATTCGCATTTTTCTACTCGATGCTCGATGTACGCGCCTTATGAAAAGCATCGAGTAGAAAAATGCTAATGGTATTACCTACTCGCATAATAATATACAACTTGTAACCAGTTTTCTTTATTTTTTATTAATGATTTACCTACGCTTTATCACTGATCGAACAACTTGTAACCAGTTAAAGCTGAATGTTGTATCAGCCCTATACACATCCGAAATCATTCCTGTGAAGTCCGCCGTGCCGCTTGTACCCGATAATATGGGGACAAATACAAATTGATAAACAAAAAGAAACGCATTACTTATGCACGTAACTAGTACCCAACTTATAAGGTGCGTCGTGAATCTTCGTTCGCGCAGAAAAGAAAGTAAGTATGGTCCGAAGATTAACGAAAGAATGCTTAAAACTTACAATCAACCTAAGCTCACTATTATAAGGTTCATAATACATTGCAGCTGTTAGTTCCATCTCACTCTAAGCTCGCTAAGATGGCGGCGGCTGCCGACCAATAGCGGTCAATAGCATTTCCCGCGCTTTGAAAATTCATCTTCTGCGCAGGTACATCGGTAAGCCATATCAGTTGGGTAATACTGTACTTACGTATATTGTATACTTTTAAAAATATAATTATAGGTAGGTACCATTGTTGTTATAGAAAGGAGTGATGATATTTGAGTAGGTACTTAAGTACTTGACTTGGGAATTATGATATATAAATATATTTTTAAGCGGCTTTAAAAGTGTAAATAGTGAATCAATATGTTTAGAACCAACTTCATGATCTTATTCTATATTATTGACAAGGAACCAAGAAACAAAGGCCTCGGGCGGCCTTACCTTTCTGACACTAAAACCTTATACAACCTCAATCGACATACAAACCATGCTTTCCACCAACAACAGTCAAAAGACCAGTACCAATTCTGCAAAATCTACCGTAGCAACCATAGGAGAACTTGGTGAAAACCTGACACTACCGTTCCTGATGGACACACAAACACTTCCACACCCAATTACTGCTAAATAATCTATCACTCGATGCCTCTACTGGTACTAAATGGTCATAGGGTATACCATTGTGTGACCACTGCAGTTGGATCTGAGTTACACCGAATTTTAAAACGTGTGGTCTTTATTGCAAAGCGGTAAGGTTGAGTTTTTATCGTCGTGTTTGGACTGTTTGGCAAGAAAGTTTTGGTTGTTCATTCCTAGTCCTGAAGGACGGATCAATGGGAGGTACTAACTAGAAGCTGTGAAAATGTACAAAACGGTTTGTGGAATGCAAGATGGTTGAGCAGATTGGTTTTGGTTCTGCTGCCATATTGCAGCTATTGTAAGTATTTGAGGTTCTCGTAGCGGTTTAAGAAATTATCTATGCTTATGGACAAAATTTTGGGTTAGTAGCGATTTATCCCATTCGCAGTTTCCCCGACAAATTAAATATAAAATCAATCGATCATCATTTCGTCTTTTTACTTGTTATTTTAAAGACTGATACTATCGTTTTCATGATTTTAAACTGAAATTAGAAGCCAAATGAAAATGTTATATTTAACAATTATTGGTCTAACTTCTTTTATTGGTGAAATTGTGATTGATTGCTGTTTGTAGAGTTTACTATCAGGAAAGGGAATCACATTTATTTGTTTACTCATATTAACAAATTAACGAATACAGGTTCATAAGGGTCATCTTCACCTGTTCTTATATCTCTAGCTTCTAAGTACTGTCTTCTTCTTCTTTCTACGGATTGCAGGCCTTATTCTGCTATAGCAGTCATAGTCCAAATTGGTACAAACCGACGTATTACCAATTAAATACGGTCATACAACAAATAAATTGATTACATGTGTGTTATTATGCGCTGTAAAAGCGATTGGCGGCACGTGTCGATACTGTCGATTTAAATTTGGGCTATAATTATCCCTTCCTTATAAATGTATGATATGAAAATGTTGTCTGTTTGCATGTCTTTTTGGGTGTTTTGTTGGTTGGATCTTATTGTCTGAGGGTTAAAGAGTTTCAAAAGATATAAAAATTGAGAGAGTTTCAAAAGATACGACGCAGTCTTCTACATAGTCGTATTAATAAAAACTGCCAATAATTATCTCATGATCAATAATATTTTTATTGTTGATGTGTCAACCGTTGAACCCTTTGGATGCAGCCATCGACAATGCTGATACAAAAAAAACAACTCTAAATCCCACCCGATAATAAAAAGCCCAAGCAAAAGTAACTCGGACTAAGCCGAAAGAAAAAGTTAGTTTCTAACGATCGTCTAGAATTATCTTTTGTTGAGTAAGAAGTTGAGTGTTGGTGAACAGTTCCCCTGAGGCAGTATCAGCTTTACTGCCCAAAATTATTGTTGTTTAATAATTATTACAATGAGCATTCGACGAAACGCCAACAAAGCCGTCATTATTAAAGTGTGACGTCATAGCCTTACTTTTGTTACGCCTAAGATTGTCTATTTCATTCGAAGCATTATAACTGACTTATTAAATTACTCTGTGTACATTTTGAAACTTAAAAATTGTCTATGATAAAATAGCAATGAAAAGCTGTTGAACATTTCTCTACGTTAAAATGAAATTGTATTACACCCAGTAACAACATAATTTCATAGCTAATTAATACAATAACAAACCAACTCGGTTACAAAGGGGGTCATGTTTACTGACCATCAATAAAAAGTGGCGCGAGCGACGAAATTAGGTGCAAACTGTATAAAATTTTCAGGCCAATTAGGCCCGAGACACCCTACGCGTTCCATACCAAAATCAGCGGCTTTACGCCACAACGCGCACGGTATTTGCACCCAATATCTCCACAAATACACCTTATTTCATTAGAAATTGAGTTTGAAACCGTCTGCTTACATTATTAACAGAACTCGCGCTAAATTCGTTGATATTACATTTAACACTGCTACCTTTAAACCTTATGAAGTCAGAAATAGAGTTTGAACTTGCTTGATTTTATAAAGAGTACTTTTGAAATTAAATTGGTAGTTTTATAGTACAGACTTGCACGACTCGCGTTTAGGTTTTTTATTAACAATTACGGGGTTAACAGGGCATGTAATGGCTATGATTGTTGCTGATTGGTCGTACAAAAAGTGTTGTTTGTGTAAATTAACCGCGTTTACGTGAACGTTTTTGTTTACGTTATGTTTGCGTTACGGTTTGCTGGTTTTCTGATTTATGTAAGCTATTTATAAGTAGTAATTGTAATTGGATTGTTGAAGCATGCGTTCAGTGATAAAGACATTCAAGGCATTTTTATTTATTTAATTCCATTGTTTTACAAAAACTGTTGCTAATATAATTTTTCTCTGTCATTGTCTCAGTTTGGTCTACTTTCCTCTCTAAATTATATCGTCTTTTTTTACATTGTCGTTCTCATAATTTAGGCGACCTTCCCCTAATCTTATTCTTCCACTGGAGTTTATAGTCATTGATAAAATTATGTATTTTTTTAACCTACCTATTACAGTTAGGTACAGCTGCAAATGAACATTATTATTTTTGGAAGACTATTAGCTTCTTCTCTATTAATTATTCCATTATTACAACTTGACACTACAGCCTGGCTCTACCTCATTCAGTCACCAACAACAACAACAACAATGATTCAATCGACTCTTTCTATACATAATATCTGAATCAGTTTTTTTTTTAAAGAACAAATGCCTACCTTGATAACGTCATCTTATTTTTGGGGCGTGCGCAGAGTGCGCGCAGCCAGATTTTTTTTATACAAAGCTTTTTCAGATGTTATTTTTTTCTTTTCTTTCTCTATATCTGGCACTCAGCAAATGTTTAAAGACACTTATCGGTCGGTCAAAGTTAACATGGGGGCTTAGAAACCGGGCTAAAGAAAACTCATCATTTCAACTGTTCAATTCTCTCCATACACAATCCTCATTTACCTCCTAATCGACATTGTCAACGTCCAATCTAACATTTACATGTGTTGCCATACAAAAAGCGGGGCGGCACTATTGAAGCGACATTTTTGCGCACGCAACATTGAATGCGACATGCGACAGCGACAATACGTCGAGCGACACGACAAGTGCGGCTTCCCTGTCTCGCCACTTGTCGGTTTAATTGGGTGGGATGGTCGACGGTGAATGGTGGTACCGTTCCGGTGGTGGTGGGTGAGTGGTCGGCGTGCGCTAATTTTGTATTTTCTTAGGTAGTGATTGACTGTTGAAATAATAGTGAGGTTAGAAGTCTCATAGATAATCTTCTATGTAGGTACCCATATTATGTATAAGTTGTATTCTGAAGTTTAAACTGCAGATACAATAATAATATTTCGCTTTAAATGTTGCTTATTTATGAATTAATAGCATTTTCAAATATCCATAAGTACTTCTTTTAAGGTATAATATATAGATGAATTTATTGACCTCTTTGAAAATATACAAAAGATAATTAAATAAATTAAAAAACAAAACTGGAAATGTCTATCATCAAAAAAAGTTTTACTTTGAGCTTTTGAGTCTTTCTATTTTGAACAAAGTAAGAAGTCAACATCTGGTCAACGTTGTAATAATCGAATAAAGTCATAAGTGAATATCAACCGCTAGTAAAGTTTTTGATTAGGTAATAAACCGATTGATAAAATTGTATGAAACTGTCAATGAATCGGCACTTTATGTGACCTTAAAAACACAACTGGCCACTGAAACTACACTAACAGCCTTTAAAAATAATAAAAAACAAATTGACAGCCAATTTCAAAAATAGAACTTAAAAGCTATTCGTTGTTCCGATCATTCGAATTTGGAATAGTGGTGACGCTATAAAAGCGCCATGTTTTTGACTTTCACCGTCATTTTGTGGCCGTCTTCCCACGATGTTACTTGTTTAGTAGTCAACAATTAGACAATTGTCGGCCGTTTTAACGATCACCCATAAAATCGGGTTTCAGTCTCTCATTAACCGCATTCTTGTGATACTTCCGCTTTTATAGTTTTACTAATCAACGCTCTCGGATTAATACGGTCCCGTAGGCCACGGGTGCTCAAACTTTTTGCTTTGACCTCCAAAATAAAATATATTCTTGTTTATTTACCTACCATAACTTTATATTTCGTCATGCAGTATTACAATAATTATTACTAGATAGGGTACAAGAAAGTGCCACCAACCCTACACAGGCGGTTGTTAAAGCTTCAGGTGGTTTTTAAAGCCTATATAAAATCATCAACTAAGCTGTCTTCCCGGTTGATGGTAAAAAGCTACCACTGCGCGGGAGTATCCAGGGAATCTAATTATCTATATCATAGATACGTCGCCTAATTTTGAAAACTACATTCGCACATTGTTGAAACGCCACATGCTTCTAAAATCTAACAGAAAGAGATATTAAAATACGACTGTAAAGAAGTTGTCTGATGTTTCCAAACAGTTCTTAGAGCCCTCTAAGTCGGGCACGTAACACGCGGGGCCTTGCGCTACCGTTTGAGAACCTGTGCCATAGGTAATGGTGTCGGTTGTGTTCAGATTAATTTTATTGGCCCCAGCTTCAGACAATTGGTCGTATAGATAATTGAGTTTCGAACGGCGGCGTTTTTTCAAACTTTGTTTACTGTTAAGCCACTTTACTAAGTTATCTACCAACTAGAGACAGGCTACGCCGCGTAATGCATTTATTATGATTAAAAAACTAACTTAGAAACAGTACCTACGTACAGTCATCGAACTTTAGGTAAGTACAAAATATGATAATTTACGGTGTCACACGCATAAAAGTGGAACTTTTTATTGAGAATGTAAAATGTATCAATAAAAATGTTGTTGTCTTATTTTGTAAATTTAACTTGGTTGACATTTTTAATAATTTATATGAATACGGAAAATTACTTCTGATATTTTTGGAATACAATCGTTAAATGTTGCATACAATGTTATTCAAATGGATGTTTTCGGAATAATTAATATTATGAGTAACAATCTTTTGTTTTTATCGATACATTTGATTGTTCTTCGTTTAATAATTAGCCTATATAGCGTTGTTATATTGACTACAAACAAATTTATGCCCGCATAAAAAGCCAGATTGTAGTGCATGTATTTGCCATTAAGTTATATATAATTGGTATAGATTATCAACACTGTGAATTCAGTAGTACACTATACACGTAAATATTTTTTTCTTTTATTTAAATCTGGTAAATTTTACTGATCTATAGTTCCGAGTTAAACCCAAAATGGTTGGTACTTATATATTTGTTTTATACTAGCCTATGTGGTAATCCAGGGTGTTGGCTATCTTCATATAAAATTTCATTGAAATCGGTTCAGTTGTTTGAGCGTGAAGAACTAACAAACACATAAACAGACAAACTATCACATTTATAATATTAGTAAGATTTTGTGTGTAATAGTTTGACATTTAAAATCTTTTAGACTCACTGAATGCTCCTACATTAGTATGAAAATATGTAACAATCACTATACGTACGTACTTATGTACTGTGTTTCAATTGAATACTTACTGCGTTTTTATTAATAAAAAACTTATGAAAGAAGTATAATAATATGTAGTGTTTTTATTACAAAGCTGTCATCAGTATCACGTATTTTAAAATTAACGATTTGAACCGTACGGTTGGATCGTTACCAAATTGTTTTATATTTTATTTTATATATAAATGAAGTCATCTTCTCAACAACCATTAGTCATTAGTCAAAGTAAAATAACTTACTGTTCGGCCAGAAACAAAAGTGTTAAGACTTATGTAAATATGTTAAAGAAACGATTACGTTTCAGTTATCAATTATTATCTATTTAAAAGCGATAAATTAAAACGAACAGGTACCTATTGTAAGTTTTCGTCGTAAATATATTGACAGTTATTGCTTTACTCGTATATTGTAACTTGTCGTACTTACATTATTAAAAATAAATATTAGTACAAAGTTATGTTTTAAACGTTCAACCGAGCTTCGAAGTAGTGGTACCTACGTAATACTTATACTACGAGTAGTAATATTACTACGTATAATAATATATATTACGTAAAGTGATGTTTTTTGTGCTTAACTGACCTTTTATCCTGAAAACTATTTATTTTAATTTTATTAAAAAAACATATGTTACATTTTTGTTTAAATGATGATATCTCAAATCAATATGTTAGAAAATAACTATGATAATATCAATAAATAGATTTCATATTTCTAAACTAACTTAAAAACCATAAATAAAATACTTTACAATTCTGAACTCTAATTTTATAGGTAGGTACTCCAGTTGTATTACATACCTAAATCCACAGTAAAGGGTGTACCTAACATTATAAAAAAATACGATCAAATTTACGAAATAAATTTCTCTCAACTCAAATCATAATCGAACAGTAGGTGGTCCATAAACTATTGGTTTATAATCGACACGTACGATACGAACGTTTTAATTACATATCGGTCGGTAATTTTGTGTAATTGTGCTTTCGTTGATTTATGCGATCGGTTTGGTAATATAGACCATAACAGTAGGTTAACTTTGCAGGAAAGGTTTCGGTTCGTGTAACGGAACTTAATGCTAATGCTAAGTTTTTAATCGGAGGTTTAATGTGGTTAGTTGTTTTACTTATTTTTAAGTGTCATTTATAAATCAACTTTATACATATATAAATTATTGTATAATTATTTCCAGTATATCAGATGAGATGTGGTCAAACCCAAACATCTAGGTACATAAAACAAGGTAAAGTTTGTTTATGAGTTTGTAGTAATCTAGTAAACTGGAACATACAAATCCTTCTCTAAAAAAGTTTCAACAAGTTGAATTATATTTTTGAGAGCTACAAGCTATGTGCCAGTATATGTAAATATAAATTATACGCGAGACAAACCACGCGATGCAATGTTTTAATAATAAAAGAAATGCGCACTCTTTTTTTTTTACAAATAAGTACGCTGTAAGTTAGCACTGTATGTAGGTATAACCCCATTTCTGTAATATTTATCATGTAACTTTGATTAAGATGACATACTGTTTACACGTGTATAGTGCGGTCCCGTGAGCTGGCCACGGTAAAGTCATTGTTTCGGACTTTCCGACTCGCCGGTAACGGTAAAGGCAGGTTGTGCGAAAGTGTTGCGAAAAAATATGAATGGGTTTATTGAGATAGGTGCTTTATACGTTTATTACGCGGCGTCAATAAAATACCTTATGAAACAAAGGGCCATAAAGTACCTTTATCGAATTTAATACGGCTTATACGGCTGTTCGGGTCTTTGGGTATTAATTTTGGTGTTTTAAGAAAATTGTATGTGTATTGTTGTAAGAAATACTTGTAGCGAGGTGAGATAAGGGCCTTGATGAGTACTTGGAAGAAAAATGATAATTATATACTACTATGTAGTTATTATCCAGGGCTTACCTTTTTGTGATCTTATTTAACGGTTTAATTTTGCTTGACCGAGTGTGTCGTTCGAAGTACAATTAATGACTTGACGTAATTGCTAAATATTGTTGACCTTTTTGTTTTTGGATCAATTGTAATACCTATTTGAAATTTTACCCCCTTCCTGTCGTTTTTAGTCATGCCTTTTATAAGATGTTTCCCAAAACCCGGTTAGCAACCTATAGTAAGATACTTACTGCTGAAGAGAAACCGATTTTGAAAAATTAACAACACCTTTTCTACTCGTTCTTTTTAGATGTAATGGTAAACTATGATTGAAGCGCAGTACACACGTCAAATTCTAAGCTACCAAACTGTCAAAACCGCGTAGCAATCGGTTCAGTAGTTTCCACGCCGTGCGAAATTAGATGACATAATTATCTATGAAATACATAATCAAGTAACTAAATAAACCTATTCACGTCGTTTTACACTCAATGGTGTTTTCCCCCCAACTGATTTGTAGAGAAGCAACCAGGATCCGGTGGTAACCGTAAACAGCTGTCCGTATTTGCTTTTATTGACATTAAAATCCTCGTATACACTAAGCCGAGAGCAAAACATTGTTGTAACGATGCGTTGACCACATGAGGAGATGGCCGGGAGTCAAGAGCCCCGTAGTGATGCCATGAGAATCCGTAAACAACGGGCTCTGAGATACGGAAACATGTTTTATTAGTCTATACGTAGACGTTTATTTCGGTAGTTAAGCACAATCATTTTTAGTGGCTTTTAATCTCAAATTATATGATACTTTCATGACCTAGTTTACGTTGAAAAAGCCACGGAACGCTAAATTAAACTCCATTCCCGTTCAATTCAAAAAGCTTCAGATCTTATACATACCATCTTACTTATTAAGTTGGTATCTTACTTGTGATATAATTATTACGTAAGAATACCCGTAAGTTTTCCGTAACTAGACAATTATTTTCACATCCCATCCCTACTTGGTACCATTTGGTAAAGTCCACTTTTTGTGGCATGGCTCTTGCTTGTGGCACAATCCGCATTGTATTACAAATTATAATATTCCCCTTGTTAGGTTTTGTTTGTTTAAATGTAAGGCCATTATTTTTTGTTGTACTTGTACATTGCGAAAAGCACTCTGAAAAAAAATTGCTTTAAAGCGCTGTTTTGTTAACCGGTGAGTATTTCGTGGAGCGAATTGAAATAATGCTATCATCTTGAAATGAAGCACTTTTTATACACTTGTATAACTTAATTTCCCATTTTAGTGCACCATTGATTAACATAGTAATATATAAGATTGACCACGATAATAATATGAGGCAAATTATTATTATTGAGTTAAAAAGTATCAATAAAACTGGGAGCAGAAGTCTAGGAACATAAAAGGTATACCTAACTAAGACTTTGATCCCACAACAGGTTTACGAGCGAACACTGCGTTTCATTGTTTGACAAATACTATAAACAGTAGGTGGCAATCTATGGTTGCCAACTAAAATGTATTATTATACATTTTACATTATTGTAATATTATGTGCCCTTCATACTTTTCAATAGCAATTAGTGACGCGGTTATACATTCTTAGTTTCAACCTCAAGTAAATTTTCACCATACAGAGTTTTAAAAATTTTCCTACAATGTTTCTGACTGCAGTATCTAATGATGTTAATTTTGCGTACCGCTAAAGAGTAGAACTCCTTGCCTAAATCTGTGTTCCCCCATAGTTATAGCCTGGGAGTATTCTAGATAAGCATGCTCCATTGTAGACTACATCGTCACTTTACATCAAGTGAGATATTGGCCGTACGCAAACCTATTCTATTACACAAAAAGTGTTTTAAACAGACATATTTTTCTACAAAAAAAATGTTTTAAGTTGGTCAAAGGCCAATGTTTGACCCTAACTACATTGGTCTAACATTTTATTTGTGTGCAAAGCGAGAAGACTGCCCGCGTGGAATACGCAATGAGGTAGATACGCCACTCGCAGGTCTACCCGGGAGATGTTGCATAACTAAAACAAAAGCTTTGTGCCTATTTGACTGCTTGTTCCGCTTCTGGAAGTCTGTTAGATTGCCAGCATTTGTAGTTCAGGTGCAGTACTGTGCTACTTCCACAGGCTCTAGGTACTACTTTGCTCTTGGAGAAGAGGCTAAGTAATTGTGCCCTGGTCAGATATAGCATGCATATTATTATAAATGTAGATTTATTTATCATCCAAGCCTAGGGTCTATTTTTAACTGACAATGAGTTCTTTTAGTGGAATTACTAGGCTTTTAGTTTAGAGGATTAATGACAAACAAAAATGCAGTGCCGCATATTTGGTCATATTATATCTACGTAGTTTAGTCGTAATAAAACGGCTCATAGGTTTGCTCAATCGTTCAAGTTTATGTTGTCTTAACTAATTGCTACACGGCTTAATTAGCCAGTAGTTGACTAAATACCGTTTATTTTTATAGCCCATTGCTATTTTACTAACAGTTAGGGTCAGGTTTTTTCCCTGTACTGAATAAAATCTTTTTGTTTTTGGGATACTAAGTGCGTTTCTGTTTTTAAGTTGGACTACTCTGCATTTAGGCTTTTTAGAATCTTTTGTCATCAAAGTTAATTTACTAACAATGACATTTAGTTATGTGGACCTCAGTAATATACCCAGTAAACTATTTTACAACAAAGTTTATTCCACTCACATAAAGTGATTCATATTTGCTACCAATCATAACGCCGCACTTTCGCGCAAACTCCGCAGCTACATATACGTATATGTATGTATACAGGCATAGACAGGTTCAACTTTTTCCACTTACAGAATTAACTATGTCAAGACGTCGTTTTCACCGTAATTGGTGTTTTTATACGTCCACCGATCATTGTCCGGTGCCATTAGGAGAGCGGTCAGAATTAAAAAAAAAAATCACACGTCTATTAAACTGATTAGATTCCTATACGTAATTTATTGTCAAGTGGTGGAAGCCGGTCCCCTAGTCGAGCACAATGCCCGCTAGAGCGAGACGGACACGAGTTCAGAGCGAGAGGGGTATAGTGGGCCTTGCAAGGTGATTTCAGTTGCGTAGACGCAAGCTCATAGTCAGGTTGTTACGCACACATCGGTGTTTTGAGATGCGCGATGTCGGAAAACGCGGGGTGACACGTTACGTTACGTTTGGGGGATGAACGATGGACGGTAACGTATGACTATGGCATTGAACTGTTCAAAACATTTGTTTAAAAATAACTTGGGACGTTTAGTGTTGACCTGACTAACTAATTTTCGAAAGTGAACTTGTATGAATCTATAATTTCTATTGATATAATTGTATGTGTAAGTGAGCATGTGATTTGTTAGACCTGTGCTGTTTTTGATGTACTTTTTGTGAAGTGTAAGCGAGAATAATTAGTTACACCGGAGTTTAAGGTATGTGCACCTGCTTATCTCGCGTGGGAATCATTTATTTGATTAAAATAGCATCCGAGCAAGATTAGCAAACATTAACGTAGGTGTATAATATTCATTTAATATTTTAAACCCCACGATATAAAACGTCTACGCTTCACAAACTATGCACATCAAATAAAAACATTAAAAAAACCGAAAACATGTATGATTTTATTTCAGGCACTTTAAAATATGCGAAAAAATTTAGGAAACAACATACCTACTGATGTAAAATATTTCAGCGGAACATTCTTTATAGTATCAAACTTTTTTCTAATAATTATTTGAATAAATGAACACTTAATAGTTTAATTAGGCTTACACACTGAATTGGCATTAATCTGAACATTTAATTCTAACAATCGTTAGAAACTTCTTCCTTGCTTTTGACAGATGCTTTTACGAACTAGCAACTACTTCAAAGTACAAAATAACTAACAACGTTATAGAACAGTTAATTTTCACAATAGACATGTTACGATTCTTACCGAAATCATAATTATAAGGTGACATGTGAACGGCTTGTTCCCATAGACCGCCAATTTTATTACCACATCCACAGCTTTTACTTAGGCATGTGATTTAATTCTTTGGTCATCTAGAAATATCAAACAGACAGTCAAACTATTACAAACACAGAAGCTTTTATCTACAAACCCAGATTTTTGCAATACTACGAGTACCTACTATACCATAAACACAGGAGAAATCATGTGGAGCTACATTTAAAAAGGAAAATAAAGAAACATGAAACTGTGTTTCTTAGTTTGTTATTATCTAATGCAGCAACATATTTCTGTGACTTTTATACATACAAATACATAAAGGGTACATAAATTGAAGGACATTTTTTTTGTCTCGAAAAAGTTTTCAAGTTTTGGAATGGTTTTCCAATTTGTTTGCTCTAAGAATATATTATGAACAGGTTAGGAGTTATAGTCGACGGAGGTAAAACCGCAGGTTGCAGTTAGTGATTTATAAAGTAACAGAATATACATACGGACATACAACAAGATCTTTTGTTACACCCTGTCTGCCTACCTCTCGGCCATCCAAGCGTTGTAATTCCGTAACTCCGATGGGTGTCGAATGAAAGCTACTTATATGAACAAATGTGTTATTGCTTCTGTTTGTACTGATTTATTTATATTCTAGCTGCGCCATGTGGATAAATGTTTACGGGTCAAACAACCATTGTTGTTTTTCAGCTCTTGATCTACTTGTATTTAAATATCACGTGTATATCATAATAAATCAACAAACCCACTTGCGTGTTTATCATATTAGTAGGGTAGCCACCATTGGTATTTACTTAAATGGGTGTTACCTGTTTTGATTATAACTATGTCATAGTAATAGGTAAAATTACACGCGAATTTGGAAATAGTTGTGAAAAATTCTAGTACAAAGATAATTTTAGAATAATAATTGACAAGTCCACAACTTGGTTATTGAAGGTTATAATAATATGTTATTAAACTTTACGATGCGTTTGTAATTTACTACCTGGAATTATGATTAGGCATGTAAACGATCATCACACATATTATGTGTAATTTCTTAGTATTTCTGTCACATTAACATATTATGGACATCATTATCGGAAACATTAAACAAAACCATGTCAATATTTTCAAAGATTATTTGATAGACAGTAAATTAGAATAAAGAAAGGCATTAAAATATAATGAACGAAAAGACACCAACTATAAAAATGAACACCGTGGAAATTCCCAGCTAAATGAGATCACGGCTTAATTAATCATTCAAATATTGATTAAAACAGCCATAAAATAGTTTCGAACTAAAATGGGTAAAAAATTCATTAGAATGTTGCAAAGGGGGGCACTAAACGGAATTAAGTAAAATCAGACACAAAACAGCAACTGTGCGTTGATGTCTTTTCTTAGCGCATTTGCAAAGCCGTCGGCGGACCAAGTTACAATTTAACTCTTCCCTTCTGCACCGCAATTATTTCTCTAAAACGATACAAACATACATAATACATATCAATAGGTATGTAATAAACATTGATAAAGTTATTGCCTATCGGTCGGAAACACGATAAAAATGCGACACGACTTATTTACGATAGAAGCTTATTTGTCAAGAATTTAGGCTTACTGCGGCTCTGAACTATACGTTTCATTTTTATTTATGACAAGAAAAAGCTTAAATAGCTTGTTTTAAGTGAGCCATTTATATACTTTTTGTTATTTTTAAACGAGTTGTTTGTTTGCTACTTTGATACTGTGATTTTAGTTAATAATAAATAGACATAGGGAAGGTTTGCCAAAGTAACATAACGTGCTGTATCAGATCTAACGTGTAGCGTACAGGCGCATCTGAGTGAGTAAAATGACTTGTCAGTTATTTTATAATCTGACAGCAAGTTAGAAGTGTCTGATATTTTAATTATTAGTTTTTTAGGTTATATAGATTAAGAACATTCTAGAGGAGGTTTTAGTAAAATGTCAATGTCTTTTTGCGCAATGCAAGATGCAAGTATGGCAAGTGATTTTCAGCAGGTTTGAGTTATAAATTAAAATAAGTATTGGGCTGATTCGCAAATAAAAAACTCAAGGTATTTTTCCAAAATTTAGCTTTAAGTATATAAACACCTTGAAAACAACGGAAATGTGTAACGCAAGACAAGAGTGTGGTTATGAAATGAAATGAAATGAAATGAAATGAAAATGAAATGAAATGAACATTTATTGCAGAAATTGTGTACATACAGGATGTTAAGTAAGTCACAGTGAGGTACCAACAATTTATCCATGACGGACGTACAATAATACAAGTATGGGAATATGGTTTACACTAGGCATACTCTCGATTCGAAATATCAGGAACTCAAAAGCAAACATAACACATCATGGCAAACCGTCCCATTTTCAATAATCGTATATAATTTGAAAAGTCACTACATAATTAATTCATTAATATTATGGTATGTAATAATAATAATGTCAGAATAAAATAATACAAAATAAATATGTCTATTATCTAGTTAAATAAGTCTTTTACATTATAAAAACAATTTTCAATAAGCCACTTAAACAACTTTGTCTTAAATTGCATAATCGGCGATTCTCTTATATGTCTAGGTATTTTATTAAAAATTTTAACAGTCATAATAAAACAGCCTTTATGACATAGAGCAGATTTGCGGGTAGGTAACAATAATCTGGTTGGGTCTCTATATTGTATTCTGGAGCTCGATTTGTCCTTACAATGGTCAAAAAACTGTGGATGTTCTCTGACAAAACAACCTATTTGAAATATATAAAGCCCTGTTAATGTTAATATATTTAATCTCTTAAATAGTGGTTTGCATGAAACCATTGGTCCGACTCCACATATAGCTCTAACACACTTTTTTTGAACTATGAAAGCTCTTTTGATATGAGTGGAATTACCCCAAATTATTAGACCATATCTTAGTACTGAGGCGACATAGCCAAAATATGCAGTCAGTGCAGTGTTTTGACCCGAGGTTTGCCTTATTCTCTTCAGAGCAAAAACAAAACGATTGAGCTTCTTACAAATTTGTTCTATATGTGATTTCCAATTCAAATATTTATCCAGTGTAATACCAAGAAATTTTACTTCATCAACCTTTCCTATTGCTTCGTTTCCACATGTCAAATTAAAATTAAAATTGTCATTACTATTATAATTTTGAAAATAAATAAATTTAGTTTTAGATATATTCGCCCGTAAATTATTCCGTTGTTACCGTTATGGTAATCATATGCCATTTTACTTGCAGGTTTTCGGAATCTGCACATTTCGAAACGAGTTTCGTTATCATGCACGGAAAACACGTGAGTTTGAGTTTCTGGATATATTTTTTTTTCTCCAAACAATTGAGGGACGAGGCGAGCAATTAATTTACTGATAGTAAGCGAAATGCCTGCCTGCAGCAATTACAGTACCACCCAGAAATTTATTTGCAAATTTTTAAGTCTAAAAGAGATTGATTTTTAAATGATCGTGACAAGTAATTTGACTCAATACCTCCTCACCTGCCTATCAAACCGGTACATAAAGTTAACACAATACTGCTTGGCAATCGAATAGCTAGCAATAATGTGGAATATAAGCGTAATAGCAGAGAACACGATTATCGCACCCTAAATTCGCAAACAAAGAAAAATTAAATTGTTTTATTTTTATCCCAACAATGCACCTTTTTTCACCGATTGCAATTCTCAAAATAAACATTTTAATCTTAACATTATCGAAGTTTCAATTTGAAGAGTGCAATAAAAAGGTTCGTGAAACGGAACGCAAGGGGCGGCACGCAAGCGCCTGCTTCTGTTATACTTTTTTTGTAGAGGTTGATGCATTGTAAATGCCTGGTTTGTACTTTTTTTTTAATGTTTGTGTTTTTTGAGTATAAGATTACAACAAAATAAGCGTGTCTTAATTTAATAGAAGTAAGACCTATGGCAGTGGCAAGCGCGCGAATGAAATACCGAATCATTAGTAATTGACTTTTGAACTGTCTTTGATATTTTATTTTAATAGGATTGTCACAAATTCCAATCGTGGTAGTCACGTATTTTAAAAGAAATAATAACGCGATCACAATAAGATCAGAGCCCTTACTGCCATTGCATATATATTGGGAATATTATCAATTATATTATTATAGTTCAAGGGTAATTCTATACAAAATTGGTCGGGGCTCGATTCTATCAACCACCTAACACCGCAACTTCACTTTCACAATTCCAATACTCATTGATATAGAGAACCTTCAGATATAAACATATAAATTGGCTTTCCTATAAGTCCCATTAGTACAAAAGCCTGCTCATAATTTACTGTCGGCATCCCTGGAGACCTTTCACCTATTACTGCATTATTTCTCACACATTTATGCGTTTGAATGTGTGCATAAGCCTAGAGACGCACCCTGCTTACGAGGCGATAAAATGTAGAATTCATACACCTACTACCTTTCTCGTCTCAATGTGTGCACAGGTTCTTTTGCCATCGCATAGGTCTTGTGCTTATTGGATCTTATTTCAACTACCTATCTTAATAATATCACTTGTGACCGATCAAAGTTTCTGTTCTTCAGAACAAGTTAAGTCAAGTTAAGTGTCGTTTGCTTTTCACTTGGCTTGACCATCGCTCGGTCTATATCTGTCTGACATAACAATGAATTAAGATATCATGTAATGCCTGTACTTACATACATTCGTAACTTTACGGATCTGTTCTTTATATTCTGTGAGGGATCTGATGCTAAGACTATGGCTATAAGGTATGGCTCGCCCAACCCTATACGATTACGAGCCGATATTTAGTTGCCCTGTGTATAGTCAATGGATGCGCTTAGTTAATACTTCACCATAGGACCAATTAGAAATTGTTAGACTACTGCTAGCCATAACAGGGCTACTTACACTGGTTTACATAAAAAATCCTCACCTAAGTCACTATTAAAAAGGCGATTTTTGCTACATTTCACGTATTGCCTTAAACAATGAGTTTTAAAGCTAACTGTGCCAGTTAAACATCCTTACAAATATTACAATGTAGAGTTTTGTCGTTGTAAATAAAATTAACTCTTCTTCGTGAGATGCAGATTTTTGAAGGGATTATTATTCTGACGAGGTGCCAGATGGTTTAGGTTTTACTGAGAAACTCATCAACTTTTTGTTAGGGTTACTCTGTTGTTGTTGACTTTACCATAACTTAAAACAATGTTTGAGTAGGGCAGCTATTAAATAAAGTTATTATAACAATGTATGTGCAGAAGATCCTTCTGAGATATTATTTTATCTTATTTACAAATTAATATTTTAAACTATTTCGCTTATAGGAATTGCTTACCAGGCCACACACTATATACAGACAGACACACAAACTTGAATGTTCTTCTGTAATTTTTTTTAATATGCATTTCATTAATAAAAATATGATGATAATATAGTATGATAATATGAACACATATTATCATACTAACACAACAGCAATAATAACTGAACGCCCGCTAACTTTTTAATCTAAAAACTCATCAAATATTTTATTAACCCACACTAAATTACATCCCAAAGATACAGAATAATATTCTGTGACATTGTATTAATTACAAATAATACATCGTAAATTATGTCGTTTAATCCTTTCTCAATTCATTTATATTATTGTGACCGTAAACTCGGTCGTATGTTGTAAATTATTTGATTTCACCTCATGTCAAATAAGACGTAACTTAGCTTTGTCACAGTAATCCATTCTATAAATATGAAAGTGTGATTCTGAATTATTTCTTATCTACGCTAAATCAAAAGAGAAGGAATTTGCGTATAATTTGTGTAATTCTATCTAAAATAACGTCGCAGTAAATATCTAGCGCAAAACGGTTTATTGTCATTATGAATTAACTCAAGACCTTAGGTATAACTTTATAATCATAATTGCGAAAAAATAGTATACACTACCCATCAGTAACAGCGCAACTAATTCTTTGCTCTGCCACTAAACAAGTAGCCTAATTAAAACTATAAAACAAGTCACAACTCGGTTTAGATCTTACAGAGGATACAGATTTCAACGTAGCCTCATATCATTATGTAACTCCTGATGCAACGTTACACAACTAACACGTAATTGAAGAAGTATTGAACCCATAAAATTTACGATTATAAAACGTGTCAGTTATAAATTAAATTGAACAGTAAAAGGTGCTTTAATAAACACAAAATCTGAGCTTTCGTGCCTATTGCGTAACTGATGTTTCTTAGTTAAGACTAAGTTCTGGATACACGGGGACGTTTAAGCAATTAAATAAATAACTAATTAACTACAAAACAGTACCCACTAAAAAGCACACCCAATAATTAACATTGCGGAAATAGAAATAATTCTACTAATATTGTAAAGGCGAAAGTTTGTGTGTATGTTTGTTACCTCTTTACGCTCAAACGGATGGACCAATTTTGATAAAATTTAGTAAGGAGGTAGCTATCATCCTGGATTAACACATAAGCTGCTTTTTATTCAGAAAACAGCGGGTAACACCGCGGGCACAGTTAGTTATTAATTATATTCAACGCATTAAATACCTACATTAAAATTATTAATACAAATTTAGACCAGAGTTAAACAGATGTTTATTATTGTTGATACAATTTCCTTGGACAAAATCAATGTCTATCACTTGCGTTGTCTTACTCAATTCTGTCCTTTTTAAATTATTTTACTTGTGAATTTGTTATTGAGTTAAAAAAAGCGAGGGTTACACGTCGATATTTGGAGAAAATATTTAAACACATCTGTTCAACTTTTATTTAAAATTTTAATACCTAATCTTAATCTTTTATCTTTAGTTTAAATCTTTTGTGGCAACCGTTTAATAGTCCTAAAACTTCAGTGTACACGCGCCAGTACTGAGTGGAAACTAAGCTGAAACCAATTAGACGGAGTCTATAAATAGTATTTATAAGACTTGACGTTGAGTCTGGCAATCGAATAGTAGGCGGCCGGTGACGTTCCAGTTTTTAGATTTACCTGTAGACAGGGACGTATTTGCCTATCTATATAAGTACATAGATAAAGGTAAAGTTACCTACACTGATATAATGACTGCACTTTTTCAACTGACTGTACTTTGCACGTGCGGTCGAGTTGGCGACTACTAAAATGAAAGGTGGCAACTCGATCGCATGGGCGAGTTTATTGCAGTCGAGTTGATAAACAACTCGATTTGTCAGTTAAGCGGCCGGCTGTTATGTCAAAAAATCAACTTACAACAATTAAAAAAAAATTATATTGTGTCTGGAACTTGTATACATACCATGAGTATAATAGATTGTAGATTTACACAGTGCACTTCTTTAAATAGAAATGAACTATTAAGTGTATAGAATATATAATGTTATGCTTATAAGGTATTTTGACCAAATTTATAAGATCGTCAAATAACAAAAAAAAGGTAAAATAATGTAATATAAACGTTAATTGATGTTTTCAATCTGAATATAAAGATACAAAACGAAATAAAACTTTTTAATGTACGAGTAGGTAACTAAAAACAAGCTATAAATCTTTGTCGCTGTTTTAACTAAAAACTATCGGTCTAGACAATACTAGACATTCTCAACCGTAGACACTAAAGAATACGAATGGTTATTAAGTAAAATTGTCAATTTTTTTACTACGTACTTGTATTTCTCGTACCTCAATCCCGTACTTCGCCATATAAGGGCGCGCATCCACCGCGTTGCGAAACTCGTTGATCGTCGATTGACGTTCGCAATGTGCGCTGCGCCTTACGCCAACAGGAAATTGAATAACGATGAGTGGAGCAATTTTAGATTACTTGGTTAAGACTGTCTGTCTGTTCTGGAACAGAAGCGACGCCACCAAAGATATAGAAATAGTTTTGTTTTTATGCTAACTGTTATCTGCGTTGTTATTTTTTTATACGACAGTTCCTACCACAGCCCCTAGCTAAGACCTACTTGTTAAATTTGTTTTTAAGCTTTATACATTTTAAGTCAGATTCTAAGCTATCAAACCTCAAAGCTCATCGCAAACGATTTAGTATTTTTAACGTGATACAAAAACTAATATACACTGATACCTTACAAAAAACATAAATTCTTGTTCAAAAGTTTTTTTGAAGATCCTAATCCATTTTCAATAATATAGTACAGACTTTTCAGCCTTTTCAGATTCTTTTTCGAATAAAAAATATCTAATCTCAAGTAAACATGACTCTCTTTTGATCTCAAAAAGCTCAGTTACCAAAATATGACTTACCACAAAAGATTTAAACTAGAGTTAAACAAATGTTTCAAATATTGTCTCTACAAACCGACGTCTAGCGCTCGCTTTTTCTAACTCTATAACAAATTCACAAGTAAAATAATTAGAAATGCCAGGCTTCCAGTAAGAAAACGCGAGTGAGTCGATTTTGTGGAACAAAATTTCAGGAACATCAATTCAACTCTGATCTAAACTTTTGTGGTGAGACGGTGATAGTTTAATGTTCGATTATTACTACTTAATGCTTACTTTCTTCAACTAAACTACTACCTTACCGGTTAACATGTGAGCTAATCAATACTTAATTTCTGAACACATTGCGACCTCTGACCTCACGTCCGGACGTTCACTATAAATAAGTAAAAGGTGGTTATTTCACATGAACAATATTAAACCATTTTGTGCTTAAAGTTTGTTTGTATCTAATTAGGTAGGTAGGTATGTTTTTCCTCTTTACTTTAGAAATAACTATGCACGTAATATTATGATTACTATTCTAACAAACTAAAAACTTATATTAAAAATTCAACTTATTACGTTAAACTTTTATGTACCTACTTACATAATTATTGTGTTGTCTAATTACAGCTCCCAATTTTATCGTTAATTTTTTTTTTGTTAAAAGTTGGTTAAATTATTATTTGAAGCTATGCACTAGTATCACAGATATAGATAGACTAATATTTACACTGTGTTAGTGTTCTCTCTTAAGTTGATAGTATGGACACCGGACAGTTGAAAGGCTCACCATCTAGAAACGCATATCGAAAGACGAAAATCCAAGTACCCGCAAACGAAACAACGCTCAGATAAATATTTCAAACGACCGCATACATCCAAACTGATGTACTGGATAAAACAGTAACATATTTACCTTATTGTTGCACACAATGGGCCATTAAAACCGATTACATGCAACACAATCTCTCGATTAATAAACAAAATGGATATATACAATAATGCCTTGTTTACATGGGTTAAGCTAATGGTAAACCATTGGTTTCGAACAACATTGATGCGAGAAAAATAAACGCATATTTCATTATATAAATTACAGCACAGTGCAGATCAAGTTTTTATTGTAAATAAATAATTTTATTTTGCGTTGTCTGTTTATATAAATGATATTTTTGATGGTACAGTAATATTATATCTGTTAACTTTGATAATCTCTTTAACAATTATCTTTTGTATCTTTTAAAATTCCGGTTAATTTTTTACTACTAACTTTATAGTAGTAGATAATCTAATTCATACCATGCAACGTTATAAAAAAGTATTTTTAACAGGACAGATTAATTAATTAGCAACATAATTATTTAACGAGACTGAATAATGAAATTACTGCTGAAAATAAAAGTCGCTTATTTTCTGTCGCACTATAATAATATGTGTACAAAACTGTGATTTTTTCGGTTACTAACTTTTTCAATGGTGATATTTATATCAAAATCACAAGCCAAAATAGAACTACACAATATAACGTATAACACAAGCTAAAAAAGGCAATTAGTTTATTAGTAGAGTCATTAAGGACCTGTAGGCAGTTAACTTCCGTAAAATGGGCGGTTTTTTGTCAAAAAGTTAAGCTGTAATTACAAATATTTATAAGCCAGAAAAAATACAGTGTATAGCCAAGTGTTTCACTTACCTAATAAATCAATAATATTGGACTAAAGTTGTCTAGTATCTTGAGAAAAAAATTCACGAGAAAGGACCCGAAAAAAATCTTTCGTCACATAATGCTCAACATTTTCAGCGACAACTATCATATTTTTTGGAACCATAAAAAAGGCAATTTTATTTTCCAATGAAATTTGAATTTTCCAATGAACTGAATCGATTCCGTTCTTCTAAATTAATAAAAACGACGAGAATATGATCAGTTTGAGCGCGTACTAGGCGGCTCAGTACCCGCTACGGCGTTTCAGAGAGAGGACGTATGTCGCTGTTCCTCAAAATTTTCTCGTCGAATTTACTGTTTGTTCTCCAAAAAAATAAAGCAAACAGAATCTCTACATGGTATACAACTGGTTTATTTACTTAGTTGCCGTAAATGACTTCCTTCGACGATTACTAAACTTTTATTATAACCTTTATTACTTTGTATTTATTCTCCATTGTGTGTAAAGAATAATGGCTAATATGACTATTCTTGCACCACCTGTAACTGAAATTAGCAGCAAAAACGCGTTTTTAGATTGTTCACTTAAATAAAACTGGGATTTCTTATGATAGTTTGGAGTTAACAAAGGAGCAGATTATGATTGTATATTAAAATGAAGATGTAGTGAACTTCCGTTTTCCATAATGGCGGATCTGGCGGATGCATATTCTGACGTTTTATTTTTAGCACACTTCCAGTAATCTTTCTGCTCAGCTATGAGCCAGTTTTTTCAATGTTTTTGCTTCGCACGATTTGTGCATTTAGTCACTGTCAAATATTATACTGTAAATTCGAAAGTAACACTGTTTCTCTGTTTGTCTGTTTATTTGTATGTTTGTTTGTTTGTTACTTTTTATGGCTAAACGGCTGGACCGATTTCGATGAAATTAGGTATAGAGAGACAACAAAAATGAAAATGAAATTTGGTAGGTATATGGGAGAAGGAAAGATGAGGACCTGGGGAGATGGGGAGATGGAGAGCAGCAGCTGGAGAGATGAGGAGATGGGAGATCGGAAATGGATGAGGGATGGGAGATGAGATATTGGGAGTTGGGGAAAAAAGCGATGAGGAAATAGGAAGATAGAGATATTGACAGAGACGTGACGTGCCCGATTGATTTACAATAGCATACAAAGTTCACGCATATTGTGTTCTTACTATAGCTGGATTCGATTTAAATGCAGACGAAGTCGCGGGAAACAGCTAGTATTCCATATTTTTACAACCTCGTGGTAAAGTAAATTTAAAGTCATAGCCACGATTCAGTAAACTTTACTGAAACTAGCTTTTACGCGCGACTTCATCCGTATATGAAAAAGCAACTGTTTAGAAAATAAATATTGAAGTCTTTGTATCTCTATCCCTGTCCCTGTCCCTTTCCTTTTCCCTATCCTTAGTCTTAACCTTTATATTTTATCAAGAGCCTAAAATAATGAAGTGTCAGATCACCTACTTGAGAAATTGTGAATTGCCCATATAAATTTTCAACTCCTATTTATTTGGATTCTAAGATCCCTATTTTTTCTGACGAAAAATAGCCTATACCCATCTCATAGGTCCAATCTTGGTCAAGATTGATTCAGCCGTTTAGACGTGAAAGGATGGCAAAAACTAAAAAAAAAACCAACAAACACACACACACAGTATCGCATTTATATGATGTTAGTACGGATGCCTGACACTGGCTAAATGCACATATCTTTTACTCCGTCATTGTCATTGTCAAAATATACTTATATCAAAAAGAAAATTATGGAAGTGGACTAAAGAGGATGTCTTGTATCAAATGGACTTGACAAACGCGCATACCAGAAGGGACCAACACTAAATAAATTTAATACAACTTATTTAGGTGTGACTCCAATAATTCGTGCGGCATTCTAAATTTGATAGGATTATAGTCAAGGAGGTAATAATTTATGTAATGTTGGCGGTAATAATTCTTTAGGAACGGAACGTAGCATCTCAGACCGCTCGGCCAATCTGACATGTCATTACAGTGTCGAAATAATTGAATGCTTCAGACTAAAGCCTACGTAGTAACTATCTAGTAATCTGTGCTAAGGCCACGTGATGCCGTTAGTAAGAGTATAATAATTATGAATTAGCGTTTTCGACTAGCCGTGAGCGCGGAGCCAGCGTGGCGCGCGGCCCGGCCAGGTAACTTTCATCTTCTAAAATACATGAATCGCTCCTATATTAGCGCCTTAATTACAAATACTATACTTACCGTTTACTCCAATGCAAACCAAGCCTTAGATAGAGTCACGATCCAGAAAATAGTATCGTAACAAGATATAGAGGATTTCAAACAAATTTATTAGCGCTATTATCTTTGTAACAATGTAGAGTTTTATTGTAAACACTCCACAATATTATAATAAGAAATAGTTGTTATTCTTACTCTCAAAATTCATCGTAGTAAAAGCTTTAGAAAACTTCTATTACTTGCCTCTATCCAAAGAATAAGCGATAAAAATAAAAAGCGTCGTTTCTTTTAATAGTAAATCGTTTATTTTTAATGCTCTATATTTTTTTTCATTGTTAACTCACATTCAGCTTTTTATTATGTTATCTGCCTACATATTAGAAAAAAGCATGATCTACATAAACGTAATGTAAGCTCTGATTTCTGATCAAAATGTCAAACGCAGCTTCAGACGCGTGGTAATCTAAAAAGAAATGTATATTTTGATGTGCTAGGGAATAAATATGTCGAAAGCAACCAAATACTGTGTGTGCACTATGGTCCGTTGCTGACTGACAATGGCACTCCATAAATGCATTCACCATTGCATTGCAAGTCAGCATTGCAATTCTACCTAAAAAAACCTAATAGCATGATAGCATGTAACCATGTGCTACCAAAGAAACTCAATTGCGTTCGACTAAATGAACTTTAACTTTAAATATTAATCGTTGGGCGCCCAACAGCGAGTAAATACAACGTCAGTCAATGTCTGTCAGTGATGGACGAACACTTTGCACTCTAGTGAAACGGAGAACAATTTAGTTTTTGTTCATACGCTAATTGTTTTTACCTAGTTCACTGGGGTAATTGGCATAACGTCTGGTGGAATATTTCCTGTTTGAAGTTACGGACAGTATACTGGCAAATAAAAAAAAACTTAACTAGAAATAATATTTTGAGAAAGTAAAAGTTAGTGCGTCTCGGATTAATTCTAAGTAAGTTCTGAACGTTTTGACGCGTATCGCCTGAGAATGCTCAAACTATGTAGACAAAGCAGTCTGAACTTTTCAATCCGTATCTGCATAAACATAATCGGGTGCAAACAGCCCGGGGCATAACGAACAGGCCCTAAGTTTGAGGCTATTTACATTCATAAGTACTTTTAATCGGAATAGAAGTTGACACTTGCTCATAGGCCTTCACTATCTTGTTCATTCACGATGAAACATCATCTGTTGCTGCAGTAAAATGTGAAAGTGAAGTGAATTTTTAGTTCATAGTGGAAATGGTTAGGGACGTGCCAGTAACTGTTACGTAATTGAGTTCTTTACGAAATTTCCTTTAACACTGTCATCCTGACTGCAGTGGAAGAGAGCTAGTAAGAGTGGTAAAAAAGCATGTACCAGTCTTATAATAATCATTGATTTGAATTTCTTATAGATCCATATACTTTGTAATTTATGAAAAAATAAAAATAATACGCTAAGCCAATAAAGTGAGGCGCTCGCATTTGCACAGCCTTTACCAAGAATGCAACCAAAATATTATGAAGACTATGAGAAGCAGTTAACTGGAGTTAATAGTCTTGGCAATTATAGTTTTGATGTATTCGGTTGAAACATCGCGCTGAGCCACTTACTCGTAATTAAGTCAAAACCTGTGTATTCTTCTCCAATCAACGTCCATACACTTGATCATACAAACAATCTTCTATACTCTGTCGGCAATCTCCGGGTCGTGGGAAACAATAGCTCAATCATAGTAATGCGTGCGCGCACCTGTCGACTCGTCTGTCTGTCGTGATAGGCGCCCCTACTATTGTGGTCGCGAACTTGTGAGATAGCAGAGGGCATTAAAAATACTAGGACTAAATTAAGAAAAATGACTGACTGCCACGCGATTTTATGCGCTTTTATAATGTCAGTCTCATACGATTGAATTCCTTTCCAATGGAATTGGTTCGAATAGTTTGACGCTTGCCTAAGCCCTAGGAAGCTCAAATAGATCGTAACTCAATCGTTGTTCTATCGTATAGGTTTTATGCCTAATATAATACATTAAAAATGTGGAAATGTGAATTTAAATTGCTTTTGCCATAATTTTTGACTTTATGAATGATATTTTTAATATTAATGTTATTCCGATTATTATTGTTTACTTGTTTGCGATACGATTAAGTTAAATGCGATAATGTGATTGTCAGTCAGTTAAGTAGAAGAGAGAAAAGTTGTAACGAAGAATCTGTGTGTCGTTTTTTGTTTCATATAAGTACTCTAAAATGTATACTTCCAACATGAGATTGTACTTTGTCAACTAAACTTGGGATCGACACTAAAACCAATCGGTCTTTTACTTTCTAGTTGCTTTCGTAAACCCTTCGAGTTCCACTAGTAGTTCTAGCGGTCCATTTTGTCTGTCATAATATCCGACCGTCAGTTGCGGCCGCGTTCAACACTTTAGTATCTAACCACAGATTAACAACAAGTCCCAATCTGCATAGCTTTAAAACAATAGATCCGGCATTAGGGTGATAAATTGACGAGGTATCAGTCGTGATACAAATACATTTATTTTCTTTCTTTCTATATGCAGTAGGCTGAGGGTTATCGCCGTCTCTAAAGTGTTAAAATATTGTTATTCAAATAAAATGATACTGGTGTATAATGATACAGATATGCCTACTACTGTAACGTCACTAGTGATAAACTGCGTGGGCGAGGCCGGCCGACTTTTGTCTTATTGTCATGCGTGAACAAGGCAAACATTTTTAATCATGCTTTTTTTTGTTCACTTTTTAAATAATTAAGGCTAGACAGACATCTCGTCTCGGTCGGTCGCGAATGACGGATTACTTGTCTTATAATTTTAATTGTATGATTAATTGGGTGTACTGTACGGCGCCGACGGATGAGGTTGTATGTGAGATTTGGACTCATTTGATAGGCCAAGTGCAAGTCTGTGCGAAGTGAGTAGGGTTCAGTTGTACCAAGTTAGAGTTTGTTTTTCACTGTTTATCACAGAAAGTTCCAGTTATAATTTTTTGTTACTATTTTCAGATACCTAGGTATTTCATTAGTTTGAGAAATTTCAACAAATAACAAAGTTTAACTTTGTCAGTAGGTATACCTACACTAGATATTGCAAATTTTGATTTGATTTGTATCATACCAGTTCAATTATTAACATTAACTATCATAAAACCGATTAAAATATAAACAAAAAGAACAAACCTGCAACGACACACAGGTACCTACTCATCACAAATATTTATTATTATACTTACCATACGAAATAAGTGCTGATTCACAAAACTAATTCGTTTCACATTCACAAACCAAAACAACAAAGTTTCTCGACCTAACATCACAAAGACCTTAAAAATATAACCTTTTTATTTTGTAACTTTTTTCTGCACAAAGCGAAGACTGCGCAAAAAACTGCATCATTAGAATCAATACCTACGCTGCATTGTTATCTCTCAAATTAAATCTTGACATTAAAATGAACTTGCAGACTATTGACGTTAATAATAATTAATTGTGACTGTAAAAAGCAAATTATTGGAGCCATAAAAACAGCGGTTGGAATTACAATTGAGATCTATTGCAAGCAATTGTTATGGAATTTAAACAAAAAGGTTTTGAGAGCAAAAAATAAGCATTAATGTAGTAATTACACTTTGTTTTGTAGCTGTTTTGGATAATTGATGTGTACTTAAAGTTAATATACTAGAAAATAAGCAACAAAGCTTGCTTTTAACATTGTTTTAATTTAATAATAGATATACATTTTACAAAAAAATCTTTTTTTTGTATACAATCACAAAATTTAATTGATAAATGTATTTATTATACATATTATTATATACATACTCGTAGTTCTATAATCTTAACAACAGCACCTCAGCAAGCAATCAAAAATGCAATCCACCTGATATCGACTTGCTGTCTCCCGCTTCATTTATTTTACGTTGATAAATTATCAGCCTTGTAAAAAATATCGTGCACCGTGTAGGAAGACAAGTTAATCCGAATAAATGTCAAAATGTCGCACGTCTATTGTTTCAAAAACGCCGATACCGCGTTATGCGTGGGACGCGTCGATATTTATTCTGATTTTTATTAGTCGTAAAGTGCTCCAGTATTGTAATTTATATAAAAATTATACTTTCCAATTGCCTTAAGTTTTCTTTTATTACTTTATTTCGTATTGAAAACAGCGTTACTCTTAAGTGTTGATTCATATTAACTGCTGAACCATAAAGAACAAACTTTATGGTTTCAATTTGATCTCCATTCGATATTGTCTGTGTTTTCCGATGATTTTGTAAATTACAAACAGTGTCATAAAGTTCTGGGGTACGCATTTGATATACTATAATGTATGGAAATAGGAGCAAAGTTATTTTGAATAGCAATAGTTGTTCAATAAAGATAGCAATAGTCTTTCGAAATCATCTACGACAGTATTTGCATTTTGTTCGTCGACCTTTCTCACCCTCCATTTCTATCCTTTGCGACAAGATTACGACATCACGCACAATTCGAAAAGTCAATCAAAGATAATACTAAGTAGTATTGCATTATACTCGTAGCGTTATAACGCTACAGAAGTGGCAGATAAAAAAGAACAACAGCGGCCCTCTTTAGTAAGCGACAACTGTCAAATGGGCTGCGCTGCGTAGGCGCACAGAAACGCCGCGCTGCGCTCGTCTTTTTTTTCTCGACCTCTTATTTGTCAAACGGGTGTCAGAACCAGTTAAGTGCGGTTATAGAGGTCTCTTTTAATTATTGTTGTTTTTGTCTAAGATATTGTCTTGTAAGATGACGGCGACGGTCGGAGGTGACGCGACAGTTCAGCGGAAACCGGATTATGAAAGGAGAGACAAAAAAATACCAGCACGTTATTTTTTAACAAACACGCTCTCTGGCTTGGCGAACATAATTATTATTATCGATTACTAGTTAAGTAGTAATTACACTTTTTTTCTAATATTTTGGCAACATGATTCAAACTCATTTGGTGCTAAAACCAGGATCACAATTTTACTTTTCAATAGTTTTATATATTACTGACATTTTCTTATTTGATATTTATTTGTACATGAAAGTTAGATGCATTTTTGTTAATTTATTATTAAGTAAAGTGAGTCGGCCATAGAATAAATAGCCAATCGTAGTCGTCGCTTTTTTATCGATTGTACATAATTACATCTGTCAGAATTCAAATGGTTAATATATGTTAGTAATTCTGATGCTAATTCAGAATCACCATTATTGATATCTTATCAAATTCACATCACACACCCATCTCAGATAACAATGAGATTCAATACATTTATATAAATTATAAAAGAAATATTTGACAACTTACAGAGTAAAAACAGTAGGAATACTTTTGCGTAATTATGTGAGGAAATCACTTACAGCAATGTGAGCGTTAAACTTGAAAGCAAATTGACTAATATATTTTTTGTTTTTAGGTAGGTCTAGGTACCTATGTTAAGAGTTAGTATTAATAATGAGAAACTTATCAACGTATATAATTATTATTGGCAATTGTAATATTAATACATTTATATTTAGATTTTAAATCATACTACTTATTTAAAGAAATTAACTTTAAAAAATACTAGTAGAGTTTCAAAATGCATAGTTTTGAAACAATACATTTTAGTGTAAGTATATAACTGAGAAACATTTTCTCACATGATAATAAACATAAACGTTATGATCACTTAACTGCAAACGCACAAGATAGGTCCTGATATCCTAATTCCTCAAGTTTCCTTACTGTTAATACTGCTTACCCATAATTACCATAGCTCAAGAATTAACACAGAAGTACTGCAGTAATTTACATACGAATTCCCTTGATTAACACCTCATTTGGTATAATCTAGTTATTCGGAATGTCGTTATGGTATATTTATGGAGTAACACCTGTGATCCCGCTGCATTTGATGAAAGTATAAATGACTGTGGTTTCGTTAATTTGGGAGTTATAGTTCTCTATTTACTGTGGGAAAGTCATCAAAAATTATGTTTCTTTACGTATGGGAATTTATTGAACAAAAATACGGGAAGTAAGAAAGAGTTGTGTAACGTGTTTTAATTATTCATTACTTTTAAACACTAGCAATATAAATGTGAGGGATATTGCGCAATAAATAATTACGAAATAGCAAGATGACAACTGGTGCAACTGGTACGATGCCAGTCGCTAACACTCATACAAGCAAAAAAGCAAAAAAAATACAGCACGATAAAAAAAAGACAAAACGCAAACAAGAGACTAAAAAGACATAGGTAGGTACGCGTTTTTATCGGTTGATGACATCGCACGCGTTTTTGCGATAATTCTGTTTCATGTTCATTTCGTATTAGAGCGCGTGTGTTCCTACTTAGTGTAGTGGTAACACGCTGGGACCCAAAACAGAACACGGTGCCCAGAGTATTCCTTGGAGACAGAGTGTAGAGGACGCGAGACGCATTACCGAAAAAACGCGTCGTTAATATCGCTAGATAATCTCGCGTTATGTGAGGGCCTAAGAGTTCATTGAAATATTAGAACCCTAACTCGATCCAGGCAACAAAGTAAAACCATTGGCTAACAACCAGTCTCCCGACAAGTTTCCTCAATAAAGCACGCAATACAAACTAGAGACATGGTCTAGAGATGCGCCTGCGCACCGACTAGAGATGCACCGTTGACCGGAAATGAGCTGGAACTGTGCACTAACAAGCGGAAACGGGTAATAGTTGTATTGATTGGTTGGCGGGAATAAATTGACTTAAACAAGGGGTCGCTGACAGTAAATTGTTAGTTTTCTAATAGTTTGTTGATACTAGATAATTAAGGTTGGTAGTATATTATTTTACGCATCACTCATAAGAGCTAGTAAAAAAGTGATAAGTCCAATTTCAGATCATCATTCGATTTCATTCTATTGTAGGTAAACTACCCACCTACTAAAACTTAATTAAAGCATTTTAATCATACTTAATCTAAGGTTTTATAAGTGGCTAGCATGCAAAACTTATTGAATTCCGTTTCAGAAGACGTTATTTACATAGTTAAGTGAATACCAAAAAAAAGCCCATCTCAATGCACAAAACGGTTGAAATTGAAATACGGTTAAACAATGATAAAAGTGAAATTACTGGACTTAACGAAAAGCGGACATAACCTCTCATTCTCGATTCAAAACTTTGGCTAGCATTGCAACTACCGCCATAATTAGGCAGATAACTATATTCAACGTTACCAACTGAATTCTCATTAACACCCATCGAGCCCCCATCAAATCTAGACCACTCAACAGAACTGTGATGACCAAGGAAGCTGGATGGAAAATTACGCTATTTACCCACAATAGTAAATTACCAGTGCTAGCGGTGGTATTACCGGCACCATTACCATTGCGATGGCCGGTAGCCAGTAGCCACCTGCCGTAAACAAGCCAATTTGGAACATTTGCATGCTTTCGCACAAATTGTTTTTCTTGTTGGTGAGTGCCGGTCGACTAACGGAGCGGTAGGTTTTGTTGGATGTGGCAGTTTGTACAAGTCTATTTTTGCTCAGCGACTTTAATATTGTAACTACATACTTACATACACACAGCCCGCTTTTTCCGTTGGGGTAAGTAGAGACTTCATCTTTCCACATGGTATGACCTTGACGCACCGACCGACTGCAAATAAGGGTGCAGTTCTCAATTCGGTTGTATTTTTTTTACGTTAATTGTGACGAGATGCAATATTTAGGTAACGTGTTAATTTTTGTTGTTTACTGCCGCGGTGGGTGAAATTGTATGTGACGTCATTCTTTAGAGAACTATGTCATATTAACTGACGTCATATTTCACGAAATGATACAGTAAAGACGCGTATTGGCATTAAAATAATGTGTTAGTGTGTGCGTTCTGATACAGACTCCAAACTTATAAAACTGAAACAATATGCATGTGTGCGTAAAAACCAAACAGAATATAAGTTGTAACAGAGTTAAAATTACCTTCTCCACCGTATAACTTACCGCATCCAATGCCTCTGTAAATGAAGATTCAGTTATAAGCACAGATTTAACGTTACCGCATAACATTACTCCTTGCGGTACATCCACCACTCAACCCTGATCTCAATATACCTCTAATTCCTCCTTTCTTAGAGCTCAACTGCACTGGTCATCTATGAATTACTACCACGCATCTATGACCCCTATGATCTCATGGTTTTGTTTATCTGACAGGTCTACGTACACTGGACACTGGAGTAATAACGCCCGTATTTTGTAGAGGTAGAAGCTAATGCTAGTTTCACTTGTTCGGTTTTAATAACACTGCATAGAGCTATTTAAATGGGCTATTAAAATCGATTATTACAGCGCAACAATTAATTGGTCTATATCTATACAATATAATATACATGATAAACTGGCCTGAAATAAATTTTTCCTACTCTTTACTAATAGGTAAAGAAATAAAAAACAGTAAGTTTGTTGTATATATTGAAGATGCATTTGCAAAATATTCAGGGCAAAACCAGAAATAACCCTTTTTAATAGTACTCGTAATGTGCCTGTTGGTTTTTCATCATAAAAACTAACTAGGTACTGTAATGATATTTTCACTTTTTGGTAGATTAATTACTGATTGACATAGATTAAGTAAGTACATCTAAAAGTAATGGGTAGAAATCGAGTAAAAAAAAAAGTGGGGGCGGTACGCCGCGCTATCGCCAACTTGCCGCCCTGCCATCGGCGTACGCCGCCCCAGGCCGTTGCGGTGGCTTTAGAACTGTCTTATAATATCGATTAAAGAAATTATTGTCATCGATGTTAAGGCGTACTTCACTCTACTTGTGTACTAGCCGGCAGTCTACGAAATAGAAAGGTATACGGTGCTAAACGACCAAGGCGTAATGAATATTGGGTCGATTCGCACGTCGGTATCAACTGGCCGTGGTGCGAAAAACCACGTGTGGTGGTTACCACAAAATTCATTCATGCGATTACTTACAAAAATATTATAATTGAATTATACCACTAGCCGTACCATCACACATCCATTCACCCAAATACCTACCTTATACATGTGATACTTCTAAAATTTCAAATTCAAATTCGTAATCCGAATCTTACAAAATGACTCTATCCGAGTAGAGGTATTGTCGAAAACCAATACTTTGTTCGGTAATGGACAATATATTATAATTTAATATGTTATTCTCGAACTCAAATTGAATCGTATAATACGATACGCTACGTAAAATACTGTTGGTATTTGTATCGTAATTCTTGATCATTGATTTTGAGTGCGGTTAGTGAATTCTTAATAATGTGTGGGAAATTCTAGTAACGCATATTTGTAACGGGTAGAGAAATAAGCTATTCCAATATCTTATCATCTTTCTTAAGCTCCATCTCTAACAATAACTTTATTTGTACACAATAACACAACAGAACGGGTTTGTAACATGAGACTAAAACTCGTACGAACAAAAATAAAAAGCAATATGGCGGTGGTGTGAAAAAAAACTGATGATCGTTAGTGAC
Organism: Hylaea fasciaria; assembly: GCA_905147375.1. Lineage (NCBI taxonomy): Eukaryota > Metazoa > Arthropoda > Insecta > Lepidoptera > Geometridae > Hylaea > Hylaea fasciaria. Next base: position 5,232,800 of record LR990211.1, on the reverse strand, counting down.
AGAAACGCACTATACTTGGTACTCCAACATCTGAATGCATCTGATTACTCGAGCCACTACCCCGAGGTCCACGTGGTCATAGCATGATACAGTCAATGCAACTTGTTTGAAACGTCGAGGGTCTTCTGTGTACAAGTAGACTTCTTGTCTTCTTTACATTAGAAGTTCTCAAATTTGCGCGAACATAAAACATACTTACTAGGTGCGTTTGGTCGAGTTTTGCAAGAGGAAAACGGAAAATAAAAAAAAAGAATCCAAAAATATAAACCTGAATGGGGCAGTTCCTAAAGATCCCGGAACGGTTTATAAGTTAATGTTAAATTATGTAACGAAACATTTTTAGTCTTCCCTACTAAAATACTATATTTTTTGAAGTGTGGGTATTATATTTTTTAATAGCTTTTTATAAAAAATACTACAACAGACCAAAAAATGTTGGTAACCATTACTGAGTCCCACACCTTCACTGTGATTGCAGAACTTAAATTCCACTAAAAACAGCATAACACCAGTAACTATATAGTGTGTATATAATGTATATATACTAAACATCAAAATCTGTTGAACAGTATACCTACATCCTTTCGAATTAATTACGTTGCTAGTAGTTTATTGTGATGTTAATTTATGTGCAAAAATCCCGACAGACTTATTAACTTTCTCGAGGCAAGCTATCATAAAAATATATTGTTAAAAAAGTCATCACACACAGGTCAAAGTGCACATAATGAAAGTAATATCCTCAAGATATAGCTGAGATAAAAACCGAGTGACACGTTAAAAAGACGAATGGGCCTTGCATCCGATACATCGATTCTTTCATGTATCGAGTCGAAGATCGATGGCTCGTAATCGACAATGGACGATTATATCGAACGAGATGATGTTATAACGTTGGTATGCTTTTTAACGATACAAATGGTTGTAAGATAAAACAATTGTATTAAAATAATCGCTCTGCTGTTACCTATTTAACTTGCAATTATGACCACATAGCAGATATTGAATTATCACTTCCAATGAAAATCTTATTGAATGAAGAATCTGTGGCAGATATAACTACGATTCAGACAAATTCAATGTATATGTATACACTGGAAAAACACAATAATGAAAGTAAATTTTATTAACTTTACCACTGAATTCGCAACACATCTATTCGAATAGGAATCGCAGGAATCTCAATACCGAATGACTGCGCTCATTACTGCAGTGATGTGCCATGTGCATACTTTATTCCTTATCTTACCAAATTAACAACCATTATTCACAGCATTCACTGTTACCAATCAAAAGAAAAACACAACTGTCACTTCACAGACGCAAATACAAAGTTGCTTGTCTCCCAAACATTCCAAACAAATAAAGTCTTGGGTATAACAATAGCAATCATCAATCAGAGCCTTACTATACACATTACTACAATCAATTCTTTAACCCGTCAAGTCGTAAAGGGTACAAGCAATCGACAATCGAAAGAAAGATTTTGTATTTTTAATTCTAAAAGCAGGGTGTTCATGAACAAGCTATAGAAAAAGTATGCTGATGATTATAATTATAGGTTGTCTATTTCTTAATAACCATATAATTATTATAGGCCTTGCGTTTTTTAATAACATAATTTTTTAATCGATGAAAGAGAGAAAATTTATATGTAAGTAAATAAAATAAAATAAAATAAACTTTTTATTCAGTTAAGTCATTTTATCCTAATTTTTTTCAATCAGTTTTTACACTATCTAGGTTATCAATTTCTCTTGGTAAGACATTGAGTGTCAAAGATACCATACCAACTCCGTCTAGCTCGCACGGCTTTACCGACGCGAATCATTGTCACTTTCGTGTAACTTGTTCTATCATCTGCACCTGCCTTAACATTCTTAATTCCATGGACATGGTAGCTGACGCAACAGCCAATTTGTGTCCATGATTGATACTAATCCCCTAATTCCGAGTTGCTGTCAATTTTCAAACTCACCGTTTGAGCCATTCCAATAATAATTGACGTGTTACACGTCGAACGAAACAGTAGAAGGTAAAGTGGTTGCTAAATTACTTTACAGTAAATGTTCTAGCTCTTCAAACAAGAACGTCTGGTCGCTCACAGAAAAAAAATGTTAATAGGGTTGTCGTAGAATGACTTGACTTTGCCGAGTATGCGCCTTACTTTTTTGTAGTCGATAAATAATTAAAATCTATCTGAACTGAAAGTGTATTCTATAGTTCCATAGTATTATATAGTGTGCTTCTATAGTTTTGTTACATATCATTTCTTTGGCTGCAGAATACCTACCGAACTTTGTAGGTAAATAATAGTTAGATACAACCTCTACGCTGCTGCAATTCCAGACACAATAGATTTTCAATTGTGTGTCGGCAGGATCTTTGACAAAGGTTAACAGCCTCGGAATGAGAATTCTTTCAAAAATTGTAAAATCCAGTTTCATCCCTGATCTCACTTGACCTTAACTTCCGTAGCAAAGTACATAAAGTATATTGTTATAAATTACAGTGATCATCGGCATCATCAAACCCCACATACTATCAGTGAGAAGTTTAAACCAAAATCCATCATCCCTCTAGGACTGGCCTGGTAGCCTGGTCCGGATTGATGGATACACAATTACACACTTCCGCAATAATTTTGGGGAATGTGCAGTTCCTCACGATGTTTTCTTTCAACGTAAAGCGACTGATAATTACGCCCACATATTATTGTTTCTATATTCGGTAAGTAATTTTCGAGAACTGTGTCAATGATTTTCAACTAGATCAAATGTTAAACGAACCACAGACAGTTTACTCCAAATAAAACCAAAAATCATCCATCTTACCGACCACCAACGCCGAATAACCTACTCAATTAAAACAACGGACATTTAGAAAATTTATGACGACCATACACATTGTTTCAATTACAAAATATCGAATTAAATACGTTTTTGTTACGCCCAAATTACTATATCGCCGTGTCATAATTTAGAACTTTCTATTGTACGATTATTTATTAAAAAATATCAATAAGTTGAGAATAGGCCCCCGAGCTAGCTTCACCGTTGGGAACGCCTATACTATGTTACTGGATCCATTATTTTTATTCCGATTTGATTTCATACGTGCATTAGACTTGGTGCCCACTGAAATGTATAGGCGAAGAGGAAGAGGAAGCGAGGTCTTAAACAACTACCTCACTTACAACACTACTTATCTCAACACTGCTTGCTAAGGATTTGTTTTTCTGCGTTTAAGTGGATCATTAATATAACTACCCGTTCATGTGAACTGTTCAGAATTGGAATGTTTATCTTCAATATTGCCAGTAGTTTGCAAAGCTACTGGTAATACCGAAGTACCTTTTTTAATGTTTCCCTTTAATGCCAAAGTGTAGTGGCGTTCCCACACATCTCGTCACGGCGACATCTGATCAATCGATAGCAACCTGGGCCTCTAGTCATCCAATTACATATTCAGGGGTGTATGGCTGAAAATGTTTCTTTAACTTTGGCTTGGCGATTTAAGATGTCTAAACTAAAATAAATAGGTATGTCTAGTTGCGAGAAATTTCCATTAATAAAAATATTCAAATATTCGAACGTAGTTTTAAAGTGGAAGAAGACACGATGCACCGTTCTCTTCGCGTCAGTGGATAACAGGCTTTAATAGCGAAACGGTTAGGAAATATACAATGAATAACCTTTTAGATAACTCTGGGAAACATCGGTTTCTGATGATAGAAAGTGTGGTGGCGTTGTTGTAAAAATCAATTTAGAACCTGTTTCCAACTGGTGGTTTTATTTATTGGTATTCATACATCGTGGTCACACCAGGTTCTAAATTAAAAATACATAAATGTATTAAAAGTTTCGGTGATAGATCACATTTGACGGAAATTGGTAGAAGCGTTTAATAACAATGATTGTTATCATGTAACATGGATATTGAATGGTTGCGTCGCGTGAAATGATTCTCTTTTATATTTATGCGATGCCTACGTTATCTCTTGATGTTATGTATGGTTATTAGTATATAGAAAATTAGTTATTGTGAGATAGTGTTCTATTCAATACACAGACAGCTTGTATCAGTAAAAACCAACCGCTTCAACAGTCATCCTTACATAGATGGATTGATAGACTACAGTCTTCCTTGCATAGATTAATTGCTCAAGCCAACGGAGTCAGCTGCCTAAGCAGTGATCATTCTACCCGAATACCTGCATGACACTCGATTTTCTGATCTATTGACTGCTGACGTCTCGTCTGCCCCCGCGTTTTTTTGTTGTCTGCTGTAGATCGAGCAGTCGGCACTGACTGCTCAAGCAGTCTGCGTATCTTATCTACTCCTGCTGTCCGGTTACGCCCGGCCTAAGACTCGGTGATTTCCACACACCTGTTTCTGCCTGATTGGCACAGCCAGGAAGAACAATCTCATAAACGCAACAAGTTTCACACAAGCCCTTGCATATAATTACGATACTGCGTACAGTATACGCAATTACACACACAATATTATACGCTACATATGAAGTCATTCTATCGACATGTAGTAAGAGAGCTACCGGTTGTTTTGGCTGCAGTGTTTTCGTAAAAAAAAATAGAATACGCGTAGAAGGTTTATTATAGGAACTTTGTTATATACGCAAACGCAACCTTTGGAATGAAATTAGATGCTTACAACATTAAAGTTGAAATGATAACAAAAGCTCTAACATATTATAACGCTAATTTCTAGTTGTATACATCTTTGTTAAAACTTCTTACTGTCATTTATTGGATCAAAGCAATTTTTCAAACATGTCACATGTCAAACATGTCAATTGACCTCAGCCAAAGCTACCGTAGCCTCTTAGCCCACTACGCTGTTATTTGCAAAATTACTGCTCTTACGGCGTTAGTGATTAGAAATAACGGTATTAACATATTATCGGATCGCCCCAAGGTATTATCGACTCGAAAGTATTGTAAATAACATAAATTACTTACAGTAATATCAAAACTTTATATGCAGTTGCGTTTGATAGATCGTATGTGTAGGTTTATATAACACTAGCTGTAACTTGCACTTTGTTTGTAAAGTATAACAATAATGTAGGTGTCATCTGCACTTAGGAAGATTTAAAAATAGTGGACAGATTATAAATGTTTTCTGTTTTTCATTCAATTTTGTTGAGCTCTTTTGAGAGCTTATTCGAGACAAACTTTCAGACCGACAGACAGACAAACAATCTAATGATTAGGTTTTTTTAAATTGCACTTTTTAATATAATAACTTAACCACTAATACAATATCACTATCTCTTCTGGTCTTCGTCGAAGATTGGTAGACTTACTATTTATATCCCAGCCTAATCTTTGCACTACATTCTACCGAGATATATTTCTGATTATCACCAAAGTCTTCTAAGACTCGAATAAAAAACAACAAAATGAACTAACAAATATCGAAAACTGGTTTACAATAAGAACATTGTTATCGAGACACTAGTTCAATTTCGGAATGACAACTAACCCAGATACAAGTAATTAGAAAGAAGTAAAAAGTTGCGCGACAAAAAGTCGTCCAACGATTTCTCATGCCGATATCGGCGCTTGTCTATCGTTAATTCATTATTACTTATGACAATAAAAAAGACAAAAAGTGGCCAAGTCCCCTGTCCACCATTCATACTGGCGACAAAAAAGTTGTTTATAAAATGGGTAAGTGCGCGACGGGCTTGTTACTTGAGGGTTCCGCGATGATAAATGATTGTGGTAGTTTTGTAATTATACTACGGGTATTGGTAAAATCAAAACGGTAATTTTAGTAAAGCTAGTCACATTATTTTTTTAAACTAGTTAAGGTCTGTACTTTGACTTTTTATTGATATAAACTTTATTAGACCTTTTTTAAATTATTATTTTTCATGTCTCCATATCATACTATTTTGTTACTTGGGTTGGATCGCTGCAATATTGTTTTATCTTAATGTAGTGTTATATTCTAAAAATATATTTTATTTATAAACCTACGTGTTAAGTAAAATATCAAAAGCACGTTCACATACAAATATTGACTTTTTATGAAAATAGTAGGTACTTAGTTATCACTAAAATATGTTGTACAATTGGCAGCCTAATCGCTTCAGCAATGTCTTACAGGCAACTTTTGGATGGACAGGAACGAATTAAAAATAAATATGTTTTACTATTATAACAGCAATCGTTTTGTTGTTTTAAATTTCCAACGGAACTCAAACAAACTTAGCGGTCGGGATTGACATCTGTCCGTCGCACGGCCACGGGCTCGGCTCACGCTTGGCCGCACAAAATCAGGTATTACAATCAAATTAGAAATCACTCATGAAGAATATCACAATCGATATCATTGTACCGTCAACAAAAAAACAGTCCAATTTCAACGTTACTGGCGATTTCACGGCTTCCGTCATCGTGTGTCACATTTGAATTTGGAATGACGTTTCCTTTGATCATTGCGTCAATGAGCGTTCTCACGAGATTACAAATATTAGTTATGGATCTTAACAAGTCAGTCAAACTTTAATTGAAGTGGTGGTAAGTACTGCTACGCAAATAAAATTATCTTTAACAAAAGGGTAATAAGCGGTTAAATAAACATACCTACCAAAAAAGTTCTAAATTTAGTAGAGTTAAACAGCAAATGTTCCAAAAAAACCAGTCAGTATGAAAAAAAAAACAAAAACTAAATATGAAACTTTTCTGCTATCCCTACATACAACATAATTAATAATGAACAGACCCAATTGAATCCGCGGCATGCAGCGGTCCCATTGTGGTCAGCACCGACGCTCTATGCCTCGCAGGTGTCACATTGCTCAACCCGTCGTTATTGCTAGCATATCTGGCTGGTTAGTGATCATTATCGATTTTGACAACCAAAAACTGACGAGAGACATATTTTGATACATTTTTGTACACAACTGGAGTTATGAGACGAACCAAGCATCTTATTCGCTATGCCACTTGCAGAAAAGGTGTGACGTTATAAAGTGCTCGAAACGCAAACGCTTGATGACGTGATTTTCCCAGTTTGTAACGTGAACTTAACGCGCACGTATAGCGAATAAGGGTTCTGGTGGTTATGCTGATGGTAACTGTCACAATGACAAGTAGATTGAATTTTTAAATCATGCGGCACTGCACTTCGTTCTTCAGACTGAGGCATGGTTTTCGTAGCGATAGTCATTATTGTAGTGTTGATTTTTCTGACACTACCAAATAAGGTCGCAGCTAATTAGGATTTGTGTACACAGCGTTGTCACTGCAATAACGTTCCGTTTGTCATTTATGGTACGGGGTCCTACAAATATTATCTCAGCATATCTACCTGTATTTAGGATCTAAACTTTTGAATAAACATATTTAGTTACACAGTAAGTACTGTTTCTTTCTTGATAAATATGGCTGAGATTTGGAGTAAAGCTGAAAAGTATTTACTCAAACTTTTACTTCTTCGTGTAATAGTCGGATTGTTAATCTTATGGATTCAAATTGAGAAAGATAAGAATCAAAACTGAGAGTAAGAAATAAAGATTTATACTCACTGAGACATCCGTTTAAAATGATACAAACACAAAAACATGTCACTTCATATTCAGTGAAAAATTACCGCATTATTTCAGTTCATTGTCACGTTAACTTCGACTTAATTAGTCTCCCGGCTGAATGGGATAATTACATAACAAAAATTTGAAATATAAATAGAATAAATAAATGACTTACCCCCGGTTTCTAGAACGCTAGTTGGCTTTGACAGTAGATTAAAACTATCGTTGTCTCTATCTAACACTAAACAAATGACAAGGATGGCAATAGAATTAATCTGTTGTCAACGTTGACTGACGTTTCAGAAACTGGGGGTAAAAGTCAATTGAAATATTCATTAATATAAAGTAGGTACTTAACCTAAACATATATTTAAAGCCTACTAAACATACCAGTGTCAGTAATCTCTCAAAATGATGGCTGCGTAGTCCTTGATACGGATTACGGTCTAAATGCAAAACACGTGCGTATAGCTAAAACATAGAAAAAGTGTATTCAAAATGTAACTATCGATCCCACGTATCAAAACAGGTTCTAATTAGACCATTTTATTATATTTTATGAAGACGGCATGTCGTCACAATTAAGGACGGAACACAAATGAAGAACAACGGGTTTTCATTTATTGGGATCTGTAACATATATACATATATATACACCATAAACAAAGTAAAAGTATACAATCTCGTTTTATTGCTACAACCTATAACACTGGTGGAGAATATGCTATTAGAGAAAGGCACTAATGATTGTTTTTGGTGCCGGTAAACATTTAACTGTTCCGAATTCATTAGTTTCATTTATTTAATTAGTTAATGCCAAACCGGTAATCAGATCTGATCTAGTAAGGGGTTAGACAATTACTAAATTTTCCTGTAGCTATAAAATCAGGAACTACGGAAACCATGGCAAATAATTTTCTGTGTAAATTTCAAGTGTTTAACTATCACGGTTCATGAGATACAGCCTGGTGACAGACGGACAGACAAACAGACAGACGATTTTCGTTTGATGATTTGCTAACATAACACCTCGGCAATGCAACAAACTCACCTAATAGAAAATAAGTATCCTATTCCTGTACTATTCCACTAGTTCATTAATTATTCCTCTGTTACAGGTACTTGCCCATAAAACTTTACGCACCCACGTAAGTAATCTATTTTGAGAACAGAACTCGAACAATTTTCCATGGATTGTACAGGATAAGATGACAGTTTCATGGTAATTATTTAACAACGGTAGGTGCTACTTTCGCGGGGAGTTTGCACGGTCCGTTTTCCACGCTGAGTGGTAAGCTTAGTTCGAACTACAAGGGCGGTGAACTAGTTCGAAAAAATGTTACTGCGATGAACTTTAGTGCGAAATAATTTCTGTTGCAATGAACGTAAGTACGAAAGAATTTCTGTTGCGATAAAGGTTAGTGCGAAAGAATCTCTATTGCGATGAACGTTAGTGCGAAAGAATTTCTATTGCGATGAACGTTAGTGCGAAAGAATTTCTGTTGCGATGAACGTTAGTGTGACATAACTGGTAAGCTAATTATTTAAAATAATTCGTGATCTACACTATTCTTTATACATTACTTACTTATTACATGTTACATTACTACGAGAGTCGTGGAACCACAAACACTTAGACGCCGTGAAATTTATATTTTTGTAGTTTACAAAAATATTTATCCTTCGCGAGGATCATATCCACCAACTCACGCTTCGCAATCGACTACTGCGACTGTCAACAAACAAGCTAACAAAAAAAAAATATGCAAAGGGTCGTATCGGGCAACACAACACCGGCAATTCATTATTTACATTTAATATCTAATTATTTCTGACTGCAAATGTATTATTACATACTTACCAGCTTGCTGACTTGTTTAGGAATAGTTAAGGGCGTTACATGGTATGCATTATTTATACAGCAAAATAAAAAACCAGCAAAGTGCGAGTTGGACTCGCGCACGAAGAATTCCGTACGATTGTATAAAAACGGAAAAAAATTACGTTTGTTGTATGGTACCCCTTAAACATTAATTTTATTTTGATTTAATTATTTATTTTGAACGTAAATATTATAAATAAATATTTTCTAAATATTTGAAGCGTCTACCTGTTGCAGTTATCGAGCAAAAACGAGCATAAAAATCACTTTTGTTGTATGGGAGCCCCCTAAATGTTTTTTTAATATTTTTTTCTATAGCGTCAACAGAAATACATCTTTCTGTGAAAATTTCAACTGTCTAATTATCACGGTTCATGAAATACAGCCTGGTGACAGACACACAGACAGACAACGGAACCTTAGTTTTGGGGTCTCGTTTTACCCTTTGGGTACGAAACCCTAAAAATGAAGAAATCATTTACATTACCTACTACTTAATATTCGTATTGTAATTTATCCAACCGTTAGTATAGTAGGTGTTAGTATTACTATTATCATAGTAATGAGAATAGTTTTCTAATAAGATCTCTAATCGTTGGAGAATGCAATCGGCTGAGTCGCATACTTAACTAGCATTTTAGAATTTTAAATGCCTCCAATGTTTTTATACTGAAATGCCTTTGAAAAGTTTATAATAAATATTGTATTACGTTATTATGTGGATAAACTTGTGAAATGCGTACAGTTTGTATTAAATTATATTATAATTGAAATTATATATTCAATAATTGAAAATTTTCAAAGGTTATGAGCTATTTGCAAACTTTGCCTACTGGCGGTGGTTTCTTAGACTAGGGTGGGTAATCTTCATTTTAGATTATTTTTAGGGTGCTATAGTTTTAACGTAAAATTTACTTACTTATTCTGAAAAAAAAAATGTTTTTCGTTGCTGCTTCCGAATCAATGAACCAGTTGTAAATAACAACCTTAGTTTTACATATAACATACAGCTTTCAACCGATTTCATCCAAAAACGGTTCTCAAACCGTTTCCATATTTCGCTTTTCAATACAAATCTTAACCAGCAACAGATCTCATTCTTCTCGAGCGAGTCGAAAACATCCTAGTGCATAATAACAGTAATTACGACACCAGCTAGAACCAGTCCTCGTTCCAGTAGCCACTAACACTAAACAAGCCCTGGCGCGGTAATCGTCAACATCCGAGCCACTGCGTTTGCGCAAACCCCAGCCTGACTATTCCACTTGCACCGCCGTTACGACACTGGTGGATGCGGGGGTTTTTGTATGCGTATTTTTTTAAGCTGTGGTTTTTGTATTTCGCTCCTGTTAGCTGCTACTAATTAGGCGCGTTATAATCTATGGTTTCTGCGTTGGTTTTTTCACTTCATTACACGTTACAATACTAGAATTTGATTGCACGGAAATTGTTAGATAGTGTTTTCTTCTTCGTATTTGTTAATTGGAAATAAGTTGTATAATTGTATATCCCAGCCTTATCACTTGTAAACTCTTTTGAGGTCCGTTACCGGACTTAGCTTTGACGATGACTAAGTAATTATATTGTAGGTGTCTACCTAAGCTATGGATGAATGAGTTCACGATACCTTGCGCTGTTTCACAAAACACAATGCAATATTTTTTGCTCTCGCTAAAATTCTCAGAAGTCCACACAAGGACGTAATCAAAACCTAACATAAAAATACCACAACAATGACCGTACCTACTTAGTCATTATTTCTCGGTAACAACGCATCAAATTAACAGTTTTCCTTCTAAAACCTGTCCTATTACTAGCCCCAGTGGATTGAACTATTGTTAAGAAAAAAAATGTTGGGTCGTAGATAAAAATGGGAACCATAATAATTATGAATCTTCGAAATCGTCAGTAAGCAATACTAATCGATTAAGAATATTTTATACTGCGCCTATTGTTGTTTACGTGTAGCAATGTGATTATAAAGCTTAGTTCAAACTAGTAGAGAGAATTAAAAAATACGTAGGTACTTACTTAACATTTTATTAAAACAAATTTAGGTACCTACTCGTAGATAGGTACTTGCATCAATTTTGTATTTTGATGGCCCGTCTTTATAAATAATTCAAAAATTTTAAGACGATAAAAATAACGAAAATATTTCTCACGTTTATGTATTTGACATCTTAACAAAATGTGGATACTAATCGTTTTGTATAAATTTTATGTAATTTAATTATTTTTTTACCAAAATTAATTTATTATGCTACACGATAAATCTTGATAATAATTTTATTTTACTGCATTTCTTATCTAAAATTCACAACTTTATCATTAATCAGTTTTTTTATTTAATTCGTAAAATGATAATAAATTGAATATAAATATCTATTAAACAACATCTTATGACTCATGTGAGTAAAATACAAATAATATGATACACGCTATAACGATCGCGTCATGACTCATGAGTCAGAGGAAAACTTAGTTGACTTTCTAGACTAAGGATATACACATATTTATGCGGTCAATCAACTGCAACGTGCTATCATTATGAGCAAGCGCAAACGGAAATCAAAATGGATTTAGATTTTTTTTTAATATTTTGTTTGTTTTCTTCACTTAAAACTCAGAAAGTGGTAAATGATGTATCTAAAGTAGCTGTGTATTTTTCTAAATGAAATATTTTCTTGAATTTGAAGTTAAAGGCCTTTTTTTGGAAAATACAGTCATTGTAACTAAATTACGCAGTATGTACACAGCTTAACAACATATTCCAGTGATGTATTCATAAATGTAAGGCTTTAACGGCAATGGAGAGGATTAAGTACAGGCTGTAACAAATTCCAAATTAATAACATTCCTCTGGGCACAGCCGCGTCTTGCGAGCCCTATACAGAGTGTTATAAATTAACAGAACGGTTCCCATTTATACTTTGCTTTGAAAGGGCAAGCAAGTAATTTTTGCAAAAATTGCCTATTATGTTTGTAGCTATAAGTATGTGTATTATTTACGAATATCTTTATATTTCCTAGCCTGGCGTTCATATAGGCTTGAAAACGTTACGCTACACAGTCGGATAGCGTGCTAATTAAAGCAAAGAAACAGTTAATCGCCCAATAATCAACAAATAGCGTTACAAACTATTCAAACTCCATAAATTATAATATAACATTACGCAAACAAAGAGCCCAAAAACACAAAACAACACTTTCACTCCTTAACAAACGCTTATCAAATTCAACTCCAAACCAGTATAAAAAAACTGTGATCAAAAAAGGTTCTCAAATAAATCAACAACAGCCTGTATACCCACGCGCGGAACACCTGTCCAGCGGCCATAAATATAAACAACAAAATCGAGGTGAAATTCGTTTGTTCATCGCTTCGCCACAGAACAGGTAATAGTTGGAGCTGCGGATAGAAAGCAACGTGTAATTTTGACTGGGTCAACGAGACCTGTATACCTAATAATAATAAGGGTGTTCTTTCACTGTTCACGCACTAGTCCAAGAGACCAGATGTTCAATGAAACTATTCATTCTATGCGCGCATATTTTATTGAGGCGTTGATAGCTTTCATTCTATGCGCGCATACTCTGTTGAGGCGTTGATAGCTCAGTTGGTTCAGTCTTCAGAGTGAGCTCGCGACCAGCTGACCGCAAAAACTGACTTTGAGCTTCCGATGAAGGAAAACTGTTGTGTAAAAGGTGCAAATCCAAAAACGTGTAAAATTGCGTGTTCACTTGTATTAGGAGGGATCAAAAAGTAATGAGAACGACATACTTCAATCTTTTTTTCTGAAAGGGATTGAAGCCTTGGAAAAGCGCTGGACTCGGTGTGTAGAGAGACTCTGAAACTATGTAGAAAAATTAACTATTCAGTTATCAATAGTCATCATATTCTATCTCATTCTCACTACTTTTTGGTCCTTCCTCGTAAATTCCCAAAAAGTTTCAGTAAAGCGTCCACCAGCGGTAACCGTTTACCATCACACAGGTTGTTTGCCGCACTATCATATTTAAAAAATCTATAGTATTGGAAGTTCAAATGAATTATGTTTATCGAATTTTTTCACAGGTTGTACAACTTTCTTTACAATGAAGAAAACTAATAACAATTAGTAATATACCTACTTTGATATAAACAATAAATATCTTTCATTGCTTCGGACTACAGATATACTTAGGAAACCATCAGTCTTGAAATTGCTTTCACATAAAATAAAACTAAGCTTAATCAGCATTTTGACTTGTTCATTAAAGCACGCGTTGAAGTCTTTTCTATGAAAGAGAAAAACATATTATTTTTTCTTGTAAAACTTAAGTCAAGCAAATAAGCTTTTAAATAAATAGCGCTTAATCACAGCTAAGTATACTATATTCATTTATTCAAGTCTTCTTTACACTAAAATGAGATCAGAAAGCAGTTTAAACTAGTATATAAAGACATATAGTAAGTCATAAATATAATGATTATAGAAGCAAATTATGGGGTTTCTACACAGAATCGTAATAAACATAAATAAATAGCATAATAACACCATAAGTTGTTGGCTATTATAAGAGGTGATGATAAATAATGCTGGACCATTTCCGGTGTAACCAACATGAAGCATGGCCAATTGGAACTGTATATATATGACCATCAGACTATTACGTTCCCACTGCTGGGACGTACAGTGTCACAGAAAGAGGGTAAGCCATGGTACACCACGCTGGCCCAGTGTTGGTTGATGACTCTATTTTTTATGAAATTGGCTGATTATTAGGACTTTAATCATGTGGGAAAGCTTTAATCTAATTTTTTATATTACTATTTTGACGAATTGAACAAGTTGATGAGTAAGTATATCACTAATCGTTCCACATTTCAACTCAAACCATTTTAGTAGAAACAGAAATTAATCGACATTAAACATTTGGTAGCCGATCTCATTCGATATACGATATCGATTCTACGATTCGATTCAGTTACCGATTTGTGCGTCGAATTCATTATACGTAACAGAAGTCGACATTAAAACTGATTCTGTTTTAGGTTTTATAGTTATTAAGATGCTTCGCCGTAATTATCAAGCCATTCTTTCATAAAGAAGAAAGTTATGTCTTGTAATATACTATTTTTAGTGTCTTTAATATTTTTCTAAAGCATGAGATTTTTCTGTGTTCTAAAAACGGGTTCTTATTGATAGGACCGCTTCATCGGATTCTGATTTGATTGATAAGAAGCCACAAAATTACTTAGCTATTAGTGCAGGTGCCAACTTTAGTAAAGTGGCGTGTGATTTGTCTAATAATGTTCGTAACTTGTCTCAAGTTTCAAAGCAAATGTGTCAGATCACACGCTTCTATACTTAGGTGGAGACTGGCTTTGGAAAGCATATTACAGTATAGTACAGCATAGTAAAGCATAGCACACCCTAGTGCTGCTAACAAACAACAACAAACCACAACTCATGTCCCCTACCTCCATGACGTTTAAAATTAAAATATCAAATGTCATATTTTCCCACGACATCTACGCATAAGTTTTCAAGTACGGTCAGCAAGAAAAGCTACCGATAATATTTTTATGTACCATCTAATCCCCGGATTAGGGGGCAAGTGGCCTCTCGTGTATCAATACCCAAATCAACGTGTCATCTACCACATGTGACCATTTTCGTAGATCAGATGCGGCGATGCGATGCGCTCCCCAGCGACATTTGTTCGCCTGTCCGACCCCCGGGCTAGAGATTTATATCTTGAACAATGAACAGGTTAGATTGTTTATGGCTGCCTAATGAACGCTGCTAGGCGATTCAGAACTTTTCGATAAGATATCGCATTCGATGGCCTCATATCGAAACTTCGATTTTGAGGTAGGTATAAAGAACAATAGACGCGAACGTGCGGATTTATTTCGATTTTCAATACCGTAGTCGAATCGATTAGTAAAATAAAATAAAATGAAAAATAAACAAATAAATAAAATCAATTATTATTTACAGAGTTAAATTTGTTAATCAAACGATATCACCATAATATATCGAGATAGATAACTGAGTAACATAATTAAGTAGTGTAATGTGATCGTGATCGGCTATTATACTGACTACCTATTATTTTTATTCTGAGTTTTGACTTTTGACCAAGATTTTTTTTATCCTACTAATATTATAAACGCGAAAGTTTGTCTGTATGGATGGATGTTTGTTACTTTTTCACGCAAAAACTACTGAATGGATTTTGATGAAACTTCACAATAATATAGCTTATACATCAGAATAACATATAATTCATAAAGATATATCGTATATTATCCAAACGCGGGTGAAACCGCGGGGCGCAGCTAGTTTGATTTAAATTTGTTAAACTAAAAATAATGCCAGCCACAGGGCTCAGCAAAGCATCTAAATCCTACTATTATAAACTATTAATTATTATGAGCAAGTAACTAAATAATATACTTACACAGTACCTAGTCATAGTAATTTATCTTTTAATGTCTTCTGTCACAATAACTGATACAGCTTAGAAAACGTATTGTAAATTCTATAGACTTTATAAATCAACGTCAAACAACTAACGTACAATATTAAATATCAAGGAAAAACTGCTCATGCCAAGGAAAATGGAATATAATGGAATCCATTGTGCTGACTCCCATTATGTTGTTATTGTTCAATATGCACGTTTAACAAGAATAAGTTATAAATAATAATCATTATAACAACAGCTATTATCTCCGATTTATTGTTATTCTAATATGTATGATGACCATTCAAGTTATAATTGTAGGGTTGAATGAATAGGTGTTGCATAATAACATCCGTGAATGGTTACATTCAAGATTATAGTCGGCCGTACGAGAGATAGTGAAGCTGAGAGATGATAAAACCATTTGTAGAATATCGCGTTACGATCACACATTAACCCTGTACCTAAAAAATCACGATCATCAAGACCCCAAAAAAAGCACACTAAATCAATCATTTCTTCACTCTGTACCTAAGTACACACAGGTGAATCCACCCAGGCAAATGGTGGAATAAACCGTATTTCCGAGTCATCATCCCGTTCGCTTACTTCAAGGTGCTACTTTCCCATCAATTTCTGTACCTATCAGCTCAAAAATTAACGACTAACACAATCAACAATAAACCATCATTTCATCACTAGGGCCGTACGGCGTGTCTCAATCTCAGGCCACTTATCATAAATCTAAATCAAGATAAACGACATTTAGGATTTTAATGGTACCTTTCGATATTAATGTCCCATTGAGGCGGGTTGGAATGCCGGTGGCTGGCTACCAGGTACCAGTTGGCGTATGTGGACTTTGTTATCTAATATGGCTGGTTTAATTAGTTGCACAGAGCTCGCTCGGCTTTGCGGAGTGAAAGTGGATTTTGACGTGCGCCGATAATAACGCGCGATCCTTTTCTCGATTTTATGCAGATCGATTTTTTTGACGTCGATTTAATTGTCAAGTTGCTTGTTACGTGAACGAGGTAGTGTCAGCTTCTAGTGCCTGCGTTTGTCAGAGTTTGTTAGGTGGGTTTGTTTGGGCGTTTGACGGGACTTAGCAGCTGCTATCAGACCATACCAACGGGTCTGATGACCTAAGATGCCCTACAAAGCACGGGGTGATGGATATCCGCATATAACGCACGAATAGTCATTGGTGCAAAGTCGAGTGTCGGACCCGGTGTCGTAGGCTCGTAAAGCGTACAAGCTATGCGTGGCTCTCGTTATGTGAATTTAAACTACAAGGGTCATTGCCGGAGTACAAATCTTTAGATCGCCCGTTCAATTGCTGGATACCTGAAAACTGAAATGAAATTGCAGATAAGTGCTGATTCCAATTGCATAAGTACTCGTACACTACGAATTTTATTAATAAGGATGAACTTCATATCGCAGCTTTCTATCGAACCATCGTCGGGAACTTACGCAATTTTAATTAAACACATACATTTCTGCGTTTACGAAGACAGCTTCAACATTACAGTAACAATAAAAACAAATGCAAACCATCTCTTACGAGCTGTCTTCGTAAACGGGTCGCGGAACCTGCGCCTATTTGTGTAGATATGACGCAACTTAGTTTTGTCCGTCGCCTAGCCGTGAGTAAACAGCGGTCTTCGTAAACAGCCGCAAGACAGCTCCTATTGTGTTTGTGGAGTTGGTCGAAATTCGAAGAACAATGAGTTGGAGCAAGCTTAAAAAATTTGGATGTGGCTGTTCGTGCATTTTTTGAAAATTTTAGTTCATACCTTCTTACTTCGGTGCGCCCGTGTTCGGTTGGCAAAAACCTTTTTTTGGACGTCGTGCTTACGTCAGAATAAAAAAAAAGTTATTCTTATAATACAATCACTCTCGTGTTCATAATTTGCGCTGTGTTTTATAAAAGAAAAGTTTTAGTTGCCATCCTAACAAACGTCGAACAAAACAAATAAAAATGAGCCGATTATTACAACGATGTGATGAGAAACTTTTTTGAGATTTGTTTATGCACAAAATACGAGTACATTTTAAATCAAGTTTACTTCGATCAATAATGTGTTAGATTGCGATGCATCCAAAGCCAAGAAAAATAGCATGACAAAAATATCGCAAGGTAATAAAAGTATTGAAGTTATAATTAACCTCATTTCTGTCCATTATGGTTTAGTTGCGACTAACAACAAATATATCTTATTTCACTAGCCGTTTTAAGGCATTTAATCTATAGTACATTATTGATCGAAGCGAGTGTAATTCAATATTTCTTGAACATACCTTGAATATTTATAATTTTGTTCACCATTTGGCACAAAAAAATCATCACAATTGAACATCCAATCTTCCCACATCCATACAATAACTAAAGTCAACACATCTTATAGCACACACTTGCAAGCTTTTGTCTGTCCTTTGCCGGACAAAACCATGATGTCATACTTATGTACTAACCGCGCGTTCGAGTACTAACACCTTCACAGTACTTTGTCGCAATGTGCTATTCGATTTTCACACGCCTTTATGTTCCAAGCAAGTGGAGTACGTATCGCGAAATGGTACAAAGTCGGCTGTTCTATATTGTCCATGCAAGTTAGTCCAAGACCATTGTTTAGAGTTAGAAGTACTGAAACAGCTCAGCTGCAAGCGGTCTGAATTGACAGTATATTATATCCTCTACGATGTTAGGTTTGCATGGGTTTTGACCCCGTATTTCCCATCTAGTTTTTATATGTCTCTATCATAAGCTTAATCTCCATACCTACTACACCCCTACCATTGCCATACGATTCCATACCATACCATGAGACGTACATACATCACGGTATGGCCAGTAATGAATTGCATTGCATCATCTATGTCGTATCCCAGAAGGGGTCCATTTTTTTATAGAGAGAGAGAAGGAGAGTGAAAGAGAGTCTTTAATAACCCGATTTTATCGTCTTTTTGTGCGGTGGCAGATTTTTGGTGCGCTGCTAAATTATCCATAGTTAAAAATCTGGCATGTTTTATTTTCAAACACACATAATTATTTAGATTTCCATATCAAAATGCGTTAACTTTAAAACAAATAACAATGCATGTAATTATAAAAAATTACAACATTTTTCAACAGCTTTTCGTCTCCCACTGCTTCTACCAGCCTGTCCCAGTTCACACTCGTTAAAGCGTATGCGACACGGCATTAGCCGCTGCAGCATCATAATCCGACCATTATGGCAGATAGACGTTGCGGTGACAATAAAATTCTCTTATTTATTGTTATTAATGTAATGTTATTAGGATTTGAGTGCGTTGCGTCAGCCGCGCCTTTGTTAGAAAATTATTGTTTAAATTTCATAATAGTGAAGGTTTATAGTATTGGATCTTATTGCTGTCGTAAGCTTTCATTAAATTCCTTGCCGTAGCTGGTGTTAAGAATTGCTTTGGGCCGTGTCTCGGTAGTGGAATGGTCAAGAAAAACATTCTGTTCCTACATGTAAAACGACTTATCTTACTTATATTATAAAGCCGAAAGTTTGTGAGTGTGTGTGTATGTTTGTTAGTTCTTTACGCTCAAACGGCTGGACCGACTTCGATGAAATTTGGTATAGGGATAGATTGAACCTATGAGACGGGCATAAGCTAACTTTTGTCTCAAAAAATAATCTCGATGGGGATGAAACAAGGGTTGAAAGTATTGAAAGGGTTGTATGGGTAATTAATAATTCATGATAGGAATCTGACCATTTATATTTAGGCTACCTATAGGCTATAGGTGTTGTACGTGTAACGCGGGTGAAACCGCGGAGCGCCGCTAGTAAGTTATATAATCGTAGTATCGAAGTTATAACTTGCTGCACCCGCTATTGTTGCGATAAGTCAAATGTTAGTCGTAAAGCATAGAGGTATCAGATCTAGAGAAGGTTAAGGAGTAGATTAAGGTTTTATAGTTAACATCTAGGCACGTTGATTGTATTCATGGTTTAGTGGTAGATTGGGTCAGATCATGTGATGGTGCGTTCGCAAATTATTCCAACTCTACCAGCAGATAATAAATGAAGCGTAGTTTAAAACGCTGCTGCCTTGATTAGTTTCTTTTTAATTTTCAGAAGACTTTTGAAGATTTTATTTGTCTACGTCGAGTGTGTAATTTGAAAAAGTTTAGTTTTCATTGTCCATTGTGAACTAGGTGGTCGTGCCACAGATAGCAAAGCATTCCTTAAAAAACGAATTCACAATATAATTATACAGAAATTGCTTACTTTAACTAACAACGCAAGCCACATCACAAAAAAACAAGCAATCAAACCATAACAAGGCACTCCAGGTCAACGTCGAGAAAGTTCGTAAAATAATAATTTTCGTATCAAACCATTTTTACGAATCGCAATCATCTCAATTCAGCAGTAGGTACCTACAATTGAAATAAAACTAACAATGCCCGCAATCAATGCCAAATTATTCGCAGCTTGCCTCTTCTCGCGGGTTTACTTGCATTATAAATACATACAGTTTTTACCTGCAAGTTTCATAAAGCCAATTTAACATCACTGAGAATAAGACATTTCAAAACAACAATAATATGCGAAAGTAACTCAAGTTTGAATATAATTTGCACTTTAAATAAAGGCAGTAAGATTTATAATCGCAACATTTTTTATTTCCTTTCCTGTGGTCCTGTAAAGAGTATAAAAATTCTGATGCGTTCATTGTCTTTCTTTTTAGTCTTCCCAGTGTCTTTAGTACGAGTATAATAATAAATGTAAAAACTATCTATACAAATATAGGTACAAACTGACGGACAGAAAGACATTTTCTTACATACAGAGCAAAGACTAAACAGCTCAATCAACTGAACTCAGGTAAACTGTTTATGGTCTATGGAGAATCGCAAACAACTACAATAAAATGTTTGAGTAAACTATGTTACCAAATGGGTTTGACGTCAATTGCCTCGTGCTATCGTTTCGTTTGAGTATAATTGTAGGTTACCTACTGACCTAAACATGACGTTATGTTAGAAACAATTAATATAAACAATTGAATAACAATTTTGAGCACTTTTGTCGTTGAGGTGGAAATATGAAATGACATGTTCAACTCGGTGCAGATTGATCAATATAACTTTGCTCTCTAATATAACATAATAAAACGCCACTGATAGACCTCAATTTTCAGGAACGAAATTTTGAAAACATCTGATTAACTCTGGTCTAAACTTTTGTGGTAAGAGGGTGTCATTGTTTCTCAAATTTGTCAAGATCAATAACAAAATACCTAATACATTGAACATAACTTTCATAGCTTCAATCCACTTTCTCCCAAGATGCTCTAATAGGCAAATCAATGGAAACGCACACTCGCCACCTACTGGACTGACAACCGCGCAAATCGAGCTATATTTTTCATTGCACTTCGCAAACCGGTTGCTGACTCGCTGTCCATCCACTCACTGTGTGTAGGATGAGCTTTATCTAGCGCTGACTGTTTAGATACTGTCAGTTTATGTTCCACGTCATTGTAAGACTTAGCGGGTTTATGGCTTCGATTAAACGGGTCCAAGTGAACCTGTTGTTGTTGGGTGCTCATTCTGGAGCTTTGGCAAATATTGGTGTTGCAAATTCTCTTGAACAAATTGCGGTGGATTGGAATTTGAACTGGTGCTGATACGGCTTAGGTTCTCGCGTTGCGTTATCTCGTCGGGTTTGTTCCAGAATAGGAATTCAGGCGATGTTTGTGCGTCAATTGACACGACTGCCTAATGTTAGTTTTCTCTAGATCTTTGATTGTCGTTTGTAGCTCAGCACTGCTCGTTACCATCAGTGATTAGTTTAAGTAATTTAAACACAGGTTGAAATGTTTTTCAGACTGGAATACATACTGCTAATGTATAATTGGTTTTGGTGGTAAAAACGCTACTTTCTTAGACGTATTGCAGATGAATACTTTCACTACCAGTACCTAGAGTCGTTATTGAAATATTCTTGGTCTTGTCTTTTAATCTGATCGTTTGCTGACTCTATATACCTACTAGTGGTGCATCTAGAAAGGGCTATATCTAAGTCCGTCTTACTTAAAGATAGTGGCGTTTATGCTTAGTACAAATTGTGAAAATGTGCCTTAGAATTAATAGTTTGTACTGAGAGTAGTTTTCATTTGTAATTGCATGTTATGGAATCATGAATAAATTGAACAACATTAGGTACACATCAACTCCTGTATTCATAAACAATAAGTCCTTAATACTTAGCAATAATCTACCCTACATTATTACAATGCAGTAGGTACTGATTGACGTTACTAAAACTTTTAAAAATATATAGACCTTATTCACAGTCAAATAAGTAGGACTTTACGATATACTCTAAGTTCACATTGCGATTTGGATTTGCCACTGCCCATATGGCGGAAGAAATCGTAATGAACCCGGCATCGCATGATGAATGAACGAGAAAACTGAAGACACCCTAATCTCTCTCTTTCTCTCTGAGATAACAGCTGAACAAAAAAGTTTTATTTTATTTACAAGCAACGCATTACTGAAAATCTTTACAGAACCGGCATGGCACCACATCGCGAACGCAGCATCCACGCATATCCACCGCAGTTGTCCGATTCGGATTAGCGAATGAGTTTAGTGGCTATTAGCTCGTGATTTATTATGTGACTCCGCGCCGCGATGGGCCGCTGCCACGCTGCGTGAGATCTAGGCATGGGACCCGCCGGTTATCGATATCGATAAATGTAGAATAGGTACATTTTGATCTCTTCGTCGCAATGTTACCTCACCATTATTTACTTTGTAGGTTTCTGTAGTAAAGAAATCCGTGCCAAATATTAAATTTTACATACTGCACCGATCAACCGCAAATCGCCGCTCTATATAAATTCACATTTTAACAGTACCATATTTAATTATTTTTTTGGATCCCATTTTGTTAGAACATAATTAAAATAACGTAGCTCCTGGAAATCTAGTGTTACAGTCAAACCCGTCAAAGTACATTGAAGGTTCCGAAAGTACTACAAGAAGTACCAGTAGTACCGTAATCGAAGTACTCGTAGACATATTTTTACCACATATACCATCGGGTCTCCAAGCTTAAGCATCGTCCTCTGTGGGACACACTTGATGGCCAGTGACATAATCTGACAGCTCCAGTGCTTAGGAGTGTAACGTGTAATTGCGGTTGTTTTCCATCGAAATCAGTCGTTTAGCCATGAAACATTGGGTGGCTGAACGAGCTCTGACATCAGCGAATGCCACTATTTCATTCGAAATCGATGGACAATCAAAATTGAAACTATATTTTTTTATCGAATGAATTCGTAAAGCACCGGCATATCGACACTAGAACACCGGTATTCCTATCCCTATAACCGGCAACCCGACCGGTAGACGGCGTACAGGTGCGTTGGGTTCTCACCGCGAGCTGCGCTTGCGCCTGTGTTGGTGACCGACACACACACGCCGATTAGCCCACAGATAAACATCTGATCGCCACTCTTGTCGTTTGGCGGATCGGATGCACAAAAGAAATTTAAATGAGGTCGTATTTTAATTTGATTGTTATGTTTAGTGGACAGAGGTCGCTTTTACGGTGAATATATAAATGTTAAATGGAAATTATGGTGACAGATACTTCATGGAAAAATCTAAGAATATCTTTTTGTTACGTTACAGTCTTTTTTTCATAATGTTCTATTAACTTAATTTAACTGTTTGATGTACACCAAAAAGAAACACGAAAAATGCAACATTTTAATACAGTTAGGTATTACGATGGGCGAGCTTATCGTTAAGAGCAATATCTTCCGGTCGACAGTTATTATAACAACAGATTGATTACACAACACTCCGATGGCTACGATACATCCATCCGGATTTCCATTAAAACATGCAGACCTCAATTTAACTTAAGTGGCGACTTAAATTAGTAGCGTTATCTTTCCAATTTTACAGATAAATGAAGTAGTCGCCGCCTGTTTCATCTTATAATCGACATTTTTCAATCATGTATCTCTATCGGACTAATGATTGACCTGTCAAACGTATAGAAAGCACTATTAGTTGGAATGATTCAATTAAAATGAGTTATGGATTAATCTTTTATAGCTCTGACTGAAGACGCCTTCGATAAATTGGTTACAGATCTTGCTAGTTTTTGGGGTTCCTTGGCCTAAAGGCATAAATGGATCCCTCAGGTATTTGTCATTTCCGTACGTCCGCGTGTCAGTTTTAATTTTAGAGACTGAATTATACAAAATCGGCGGGCACGAGTAGGTGTTTGTTTCATAATTACCGAAGTGTGGGGGAATATTTAAAAAAACGTATACTTAGGGGTGCTTTATACCTAATATATCTGTATCTTTATACCTAACCTAAAACCGAGAATGGAACAAAATATATTTTTGCGCGAACACACACACACACCTTACCTTTTCGACGGTGTAATAAAAATACATAGTACGGACACTTTCAACAAAAAATGTTTTGTTCAAGATACGCCAGTACTTTTTGAAAAAGAGAATGTATTCGCTATTTTATGGAACCCTCCACAATTCTGACTGTGTGTGGCTGACACGCACTTGGCCCCCATTTTCATTGATAACTATTTAATTGCTCTTATTCACTGTCAATTTCGTCATCAATTATTTTGACACGGTCAGTAATTCTTAATAAAATCAGAGTTATACATTTTTTACGTGTACATAATGTTGATTAAACGCCTTTCTAGCTATTAACTTATACATTTTACGCAAAACACAAGAGTATTTATCAAATATGTAAGATTAAAAAGTTTTATAATGTAAAACAGCGAATAAATACCTAATAATAAGTCAACTTCAGATTATATCTCGAGATGTTATCGCGCCAACGCTGCCAGGTGTTACGAAAATGATAAAATTATCAAATCACAATATGATTATTACCCGACTATAAAATTAGCTACCTTGCGGACAGAAATGCAACAATTTAATTATTTGGAAAATATAAAATCATTTTAATATTTAACTAATTACGTTAAGTTCGGCTTGCAGATGTCCGATGAACATTAGTGCGAAAAAATTACTGTCCGTTGTACCAGAGAATGGTTGTGCGAAGAACGTCAGTGCAAAAGAAACTGGCTAAACGAAAAACACAAGCTCACAATATTGTCATAGATAGTCCGAAGTACGAAGCTATTTAAATCTACACACACCTAACTTAGGGAAGTAAATAGTGGGCGGCCGAAGATTGAACCCAGAGTCGTTGGGTTGCAAAGCGCACAGGCTACCGCTCAGCCACCATCACCCGTTGGACGGAGTGAAAACCTGGTTGTTAATTGAAAGAGGAGACATACTATAACCGGACTGTATAAAAAATGATGGTAGAAAGTAGTATGACCACACGACTATACGGCATGATTAGGCCATGTGAAGTTGTGAATCTATCGCGCGACTTCTTTATCCAGCTACGGTGAAGTTAAGGATGGGGTTTTTGTATATTTTAACAGTCTATGTGTGTTTTTATTGTATATAATCTAAAATAACGGGTCTAATTCGCACACAAATTAATGTCAAAATGTATAATTTTGACACACCTCGACGTTTCGCCCGAGTTACATCGACCGTGGTCACGAGAAGACTGGAGAATGTAGAGTGTAGGTACTTATCGCCTTCTGGAGCGCCAGGTGTTGTTTCCGACTACCCGCGTATGAAAAAAAATCTAATAGGTGTTTCATCGTAGAGTCACTTCTATTGGACTGAATTCGCCACATGGTGAATCTATCAACTTCATTTCACAACAAGAGTTCGTTTCATCATGGATTTCTGTTTTGGGTTTCGACGTGGTTCGTCATAAAATTAATTCAAAAATAAAACTACGGGCATTCCACCACTACCCGAATATAGATTTTATTAATTTCGCTAAATCAAATGTATAAGTACTTACCTAACTGTGAAAACAGTGTCTCATATCAACTTCATGCGATTGGAGCAGTTTGCAAATGGCAATATTCGACTGACCAGTAAATGACGATATTATTTATAATTATTACATTTATCTAAAATCATAATTATAAATATTAGGTATAACACCTCACACTATAGGACACTACTATCTCATGAGAGATCGTATTTAATATTTTTGACTATTTATGGCCACAACAAATTTAATTATTTTTATAATATAAGCATCTAAGTATAATCAGATATTACCCAAACTTAGAATCAATGAATACGTTAATACGAAACACTATTTATTTATTTAATAAAAATCTATTTATTATTACCGTCAATAAAAACGTGACAAATTAGATTTTAAACGAACAAACATAACTGAATCTAAATTTAAAATATACTTTTTTCTATTTATGTTCACAGGTGGTAGACTTAATTATTTATCGATATATAATTTAAGGTTATTTTTATATTGTTTTTATCGTGATATTTCTGTAAAACAAGTTTTTATGCTAACCTAGCTTTTGTTAGTGGCACGCTGTTGTTGTTGTGTTTCATGCATATGTAGACGCGGCGACATTCCGCAAAGGAAAATGTATTAATTTAACATGATTCTTGTATAGAAATTCTAATTCGAACATTTTATCTGGCCTTGACCTCCCATTAGAATACTAAAAGGTCGACTTTATAATTTTGAAAGTTGCTTTTAAAGCTATATAATTATCATCACAATGTGTTCCAACAATAACACATCTTCGAACATTTGAATTAATCTCCATCTATTTAGAGCGTTTTCTATTTTATGTTTAAACTTATCTACCTACCTATCTAACATTGCTAAAATTAGCATAAAGTTGAAAAACTATTACACTTTATTTCTATTTCGACTTATGTTTATTATTCGTATGGTTGAAGTGAGAAGCACTGTAAGTGAGCGTACAATAAACAATATTTCGTAGACAAAAAAAAGTTGAAACAGCCGTCTAGCCTGCCCGCAGAATACCGCAACATTACATCCAATAACTCATAGTTTACTGACAATCTGTCATCGATATAAAACGGCTGACCTAGACCGAGCGATTGTTTCACTTCGATGATTGATGTGTGGAACCACTGGCCACCTGTCAAGTGGATCTACGGTACAGACTGTGAGCTGATAGCGGGCAGCGCGCATGACATTTCAACCCATTTGGAGTAACGTTATCCAGTAGGATAACGGAGCCACACACATGGAGAAGTATCTCCATATTGTGTGTGGCTCCGATTTTGTGAGTTAGTTTCAGTTCCCCTTAAAATGTAAGCTTGTGAACATGTTCAAATCGGTAAGACATGTCTTCATGTTCCGAGCATTACGATAGTATGTGCATTTTTGTCGCTCAGTTTAGTGAGTACCTATTTACTGCGGCTGAAAAGATTTTGGTGGAATTTGGCTCACAGATGCTATTTTACTTCTAAAATACTTTTTGACTTGTACTTAATCAGTATCTAAACAGGGACTTTCTCGCAATGGTCCTCATTCTGCCCCGATACCCCGGGAGAGTAATAGTGCCATCAGTCCCGGTGGCATTGTTCTTGGCGTTGGGGCAGATGGCAAATCGAGTAGCAATCAATATCATTCGCCCCGGTAACAAAGGAATCTGCACTATGATATAAAACCTCTCGCTATTCGCTAATAAATTGAACCACACCATGTAAACACCGTAGCGAGAGTGTGAAATCAAACATTACTGAGCCAACAAACCATACGCAGTACATTACACCATATACTTTAGCTAAAGAGGATCTCGAAAACACTGGGTGACTGTTAAAAAATAATAGGAGTAGAAACTATCTGTTAGAGATTAGAGAGTGTTCTCTTCTTTCGAAACAAGAAAAACGGAACACAGTAGCGACATTGGAACGGAGAAAAGGAAAGATGTTTGGTGGCAACCTTATAGGTCATGAGACATTAAGAAAACAACATCTTAGAAAAAAAGGTAGAAGGGAAGAGAGGAAAAGCAGAGACAAATATCAAGTCGTATAGGGAAGTCAAAGCTTTGGCTGAAGATAGAGAACGCTGGCGGTTACTCCACCGACAAGATCTATTCTCTTAAATAAAATCTTCTTTAGCCAATTAAAAAATGACTAATGAAGATAAAACATGAGAGCAGTCTTACCACAAAAGATTTAAACCAGAGTTGAACAGAAGAGTCTAAATATTTTCTCCACAAATCGACGTCTAACCCTCGCTTTTTGTAACTAAATCACAAATTAATTCACAAGTGAAATAATTATGAATACCAGGTTTGAGTAAGAAAACGCGAGTGATAGACGTCGATTTTGTGGAACGAAATTTTAGAAACATCTGTTTAACTGTGGTCTAAACTTTTGTGGTGAGACTGTAATAGTTGGGACCAGTCATAAGGTTGTTTATTTTTTGAGTGGTATTATTATATTATGGTACCTAAAAAGGTCCGCTAACAAAAGAGGACATTGTAATCAGTTCGACCACCTCAGACAAAATATCAATATCACGTTAACAACTTCGTTAAAATAAATATTATATTAAGGCACAACAAAGGGATTAGAGGTAGTTTCTGAAGACCGATCGCAACAACAGAAGAAATATTAATTTTTATGCCCATCCGTAGGGACAGCAGAAACGAGTTTTTAGAAAAAACTAATTGTTCCAACTTGTTTAAGTTTGCGATTAATTGTACTAAATAATTGAATAAAACAGAGTAGTTACGTTGAAAAGATGAATAAACATGATATCAAATAAACAAAATTGAAGAACAAAAAGGAGATAACAGACGATGGTTTTTATAAAATTTAAAAGTTCCTTTTTCATCGCGAAAGTTCCATGGCGGAGAAGACAGAGCAGCATTGTCCCCTCCTTAAAAAAAAGAAAGCTACGTAACCTAACTGTTTCGTCACGTTTAACCATTTCAGTATGTTTGTACTTCAAAAAAATGCAACTAATAAAAAATTTTTTTTACTCATTTTATTACTTTCAAATACCATTTCACTCTTCCAATTTAAGGCTAAGTATACACCACGAAATCGATTGGTCAAATTTAAAATAAATGCTTTTAATTTTATCTACCTACATAATAATACAGTAATAACTGTACGCCAACAGGAAATTACTGGAACTATGTTATTATCGCGCATTATTGACACCTACAGACGTGAAATTAGTTATTATCTTTTGTTGGAACGGAATTGTTAGAAAAACTAGGCGAAATGAACGTGTCTGTAAATTTATGAGTGTGGAATCAGGTTTGGACTTATGAGTCTAATGGCTTATGACCTATTAGGGCATTGGAATTACGCGTATTAATTATAGGGCACTTTAAACTATAAAAACAACGAATTATTAAACGCTCAAGTGCAATACAGTTTTTAGAGCGATGTACCTGCTTAAGCTTAACACTAATTGAATAAGGGTGTTTTTTCACCATTTCTTCGACATAGAATTTGGAGATGTTTTGTGCTAACTGCATTTAATGTTTGGTGTCAATCACACAGCCCTTCTCCCTGATGAGATGTGCCCAATCGACGGAAGCCTCTTATAATCAATAAATGTGTAGTACAAATATACAAAATAAAACACTTTATCTAGGATATTTGAACTTCTTTGAATTAAGCTGGTATCATCTGGCGAATAATTGCAATGTTTGGTAGGAAATGCGGAGACCTTTGCCTAGCAGTGAGTAAAAAAACCCAAAATCCGCTTCTTGCTCCGCGCGTTAGATCTTCCTAACTACACTGCAGCAACAATGACATCAAAACACAATCTGACAATCGGATTACCATCAGCGAAGTGGCCAGTCATCACGGCCTCACTGTGGAGTGATAGACGCAGCATTGTGAATCGGTAGCCTGACTTTTTTGTTGACTGTACTCTGTTAGTCACGGTGGAAAAGTAAGAGTCATCGTGGTGAACGTGCTTCGAGTGATTATTGATTGTTATGAGCAGTAATTAAATGTTTTTAACGGATTTCAAAAAGGAGGAGGTATTTTATCAACAGCTTTTTTATTATTGGGATAATAATGTAGCAGACCAGACCTGAAAATTCATGAAAATTAATCTAACATAATGTTAAGTAAATCCATTTCAAAGCGGGTTCAATAATTATTTTGTATGGACCTATTTTATAGGGATTGCTGACTACCATACACGTGTCTTACCAATTAATTCATAGTCAACACATATTTTGTTAAACAGAAGCCTCGACAATTTTAAATACGAAAATATATCATCATCACCAACCTCTGTCAGCCCACAGCTAAGCACGGATCTCCCCTCGCTCTCTTGAGGAGGAAGATGATAAAAGAAGGTAAAATATATGTTTTCTACCAAGCTGTCCGATAGAGGTCTCTTTAAGCGATAGACCGCTCATCGTATACCTAGTCCTTCCTGTGTTCTAAATATTTAGGCGTCATTATAGAGTCATCCATCTATCTATCTACATTATGACTGTATGAAGTGATTCCCATTGCGATGAAAGGCTCAACTGAACGGGCCGAAATTAGCAATCTCGATATAACTATTACGCGCGTAATGAACCAAGTCAAATAGGATTGACTACCAGTTGTAACTATCTCGTAAAATTATCTGATTTATGACCTTATGCCTCCCGCATAATTAGGCAGAGATGAATCCGCTAGACTGTTAGTTATGACAGGCCTCAGTTGGAAGACCAGCCTGGCAGATCAAGATAAAGGTCATTTGCCAAAACAATGACGTATGCAAAGAAAGATGTGAAGATAAATTGCCGCGTGGTTCGATTCTGATGTTGGTCGTGAAAAAGTACGTAGGTAAGGTACAAAAACTTGCAGTTATCAGAAGAGCTTAAAGTGTAAAATAAAAATAAGTTGTGATAAAAAAAAAAGTTATACATACGGCCAGTCCAGTGGCGGTATTTCGATAGTAACTATGGGAATCTCAATTTCATGACAATGTTATCGGAAGATTTTCTTGCTGACTATACTTAAAACTCATGCGTGGAGAGAAAAAAAAATTTTTCACGCAAAATAATAAAATAAGTATGAAAGTTTATTGTTCAAGAACAATGCGCTGTGGATGTTTGAGAATAACCCGTTCACGTTTTACTGTAGAGATCCTATTCGATATTTATTTGACCGTATGGAAACGCCAGAAATTTTCCGTAGATACTCTCTTAATTCCTGCTTGACATTACCTTACCTAAGTTAAACTACAACTAAATCCAGTAAGCTAAATTGATTATTCACAAAACACAAACACCTCTGTTATCTTTAAAAATCTAAAAAAAAACAACCATGAGATCAGGTGTGGGCAATACAAAACTCTACCACTTGCGGTTCAAAAATAAACAACGGAGTCAACAGGCACTCAACATCAATTTCAAATGCAGAGGTCAGGAACCATTGTCTGACCGCGTGTTGGTAAAAAATGTTGATAACCACATGACCAGTATAACTGGCTACCAAGACTTTATGTGCAGTAAGGGTTCTGAGCAGATGCCAGTGTAAAAAACCCAATCAAATTGATGAGGTACATAAAAACAGAGCTTAAATAAGGGTTAAGACAAACATAGATAATTATAAGGGACAAAAATAATTTTATTCAGACAAACTAATTATAAAATTGGTGGGTGGTTATCTAATGTTAATGGAAGCAGGGTCAAAATAAATGTATTTTCCAATCATATAATTATGTACTCAATAAGCGTAGTTATGGTACTAAAATAAAACAAAAAAACTAATACACATTTAGCACTGTTCGCTGTTGAAATGCCCTTACTGATATAGTGTAATAAAGGCATAGCGCTTGTTAATTTGTATAGCTCGTAATTTGATTAATTGTTTGGGAATTTCGAGATGAGGCAAAAACTGCGTTTTGATTTTGCAGTAGGTATTTTGAAGAATTTTATTCATAATATCTCGTATACCTATCAAATAATATTGTTAAGTGCTATAATATGCTATCACATATATTATTATTTTCAATAACTTCAACCCATCGAGCGTACGTTTAAATTTGTAACATCTAGCAAAAATAGAAATTTCATAAACGAAATGCTCATTTATGCCTGTTTTCATTAAACCAAAGCAGCATCTAAATTAAAACTATCAGGTGACAGTTTTAAGCCATGCGAAAATTGAATGCATCAGACACAATGTATGCTAGGTTATATAATTTTAAAACAAGACAGAACAAAAGGGCTCATAATACTATTTCGAACTAAGTAAGTTTGTTTTCTTTAAATCAAAATTATCAATTATTAGGAATTTACTCATTCTTCTACATTCGTATGAAAAATGACGTTAAAACTTTAAATCTTAACCCTACCCCTTTTTTAGGGGTTAAATCACTTTTAAATGGTGGCTTTTACCAATTACTTAAATCTGAAATTAAACCTATTTCAAAGTTTAAAATATAGCACAAAGTCCTGGTACTGTAAACATACATTTGTATAGGTTAAGCTGAGCTGTTCTGAATACATCACTGACCACCAGTTTCTGAAACGTCAGTCAACTTTTACAACAGATTAATTCTATTGCCATCCTTGTCATTTGTTTATTGTCAGATAGAGACAACGATAGTTTTAATCTACCTTCAAAGCCAACAAACGTTCCAGAAACTGGGGGTGAATCTCTTACAAATAAAGTTTTGATTTATATTTACCGCAATAACTACTCTATGAATAATAGTAGACAACAATAAAACAACAAAAGGCGCTTGTTATACTGGTATAGTGAAATTTTAAAACGTATGTCAGAGGTTAAGCATTATCTTATGTTAATGCTTAGACGGTGTAAATCAATTACGTGCCTTGACCCGTGGGGGTCGCGGTTCGATTCCCGACGCGGCTTTACTGGAGATTAGGTAATGGATTGTGCTGGATTGTTTTGTTATGAGGTTTTGTCTATTGTTAATGAGTGTATGAGGTTCTTAAATGTTTTTGAAAATTTGTAAAAAAAAAATTGTTTGAGATTGTTTGAGATTTGTGAAAATAAATAAAAGTTTGATTTAATATCACATAGAAGTATTTTATATTAGTTTTTAAAAGAACGCTTTTAAGTTATATACTTAACTACGAGTAAGTACCTATGTATTCAACTTAATACCTACTTCAAATCCATCTACGTACTAAATATTACTGGACCAACTTCGGTTACAATGATTAGGGATGACCTGATAAGTGTTTCCATCTCAAATTGTAATTGCGCGAATTGACTGTCTTATACTTACAAATAAAATATAAATATAGCGTCGATTAGAAAACCTCACTGTAAATAAAATAGATCAGATTACAAAAATATTAATAATTATTATGTACCTACTAAGTATTGTCAACTTTTAGACCTGCCATGTCACGTCATGGCCATAACATAAATCTGTAAAAGCTTATCTAAGCTCTCTCATTAAATGTAATGCGATGACTTTACGTTACTTTACATTTCATGCTCAGAGTGTATGCTGTGGGATACACTCGTAAGCACGGTGGGATTTTTTTAAATAATATGTCTCAATCATGTACCGGATTTTCTACTCAAGTTCGTATCTAGATTTGATAAGTCGTTGCCAGTCTTTTGGGTATGTCTCATGGTCATCCCGCCATCTCCAGCGCCTGCCGCGCCGTCGCTTCGTGTCTCGCGGGGTCTAGGTAATTGTTGATTTGGCTAATAGTCTTCCTGCATAGGGGTAACTTGACCAGCCCAGTTCTATAATCTTTCTTTCTATATTTCTGGGCTACCTACATCTGTGATTGTAGCCCGCGAGCGCAGTATGGCATTCCGAATGCAGTCTGTCAGTTTTACGGCGATCACACTACGCTCCATAGCACCACAGCCTATTTACACTAAGATAGCACGTTGACATAACTCGAGAGCTTTTCCTCTTTCTCTCAAGACAAAAGCACAAGTGTTAAAATAACAAATCAATTAGCTGCAAACCGTTAAGTTAATGGCAAAGACACTCGAAACGGTTTATTAAGTTGAAAGACAATAAAACTGTGTTTAATTATTGCTCAAGTAGGTTCCAAAGGTTTTACGCCGCATTCTTTCTTAAGGCCAGGTTCTACTAAGGTGGTTGTACTGGTGGTACTGGCAGATGGCCGCGAGCGCTTGAACTGCTATTTTTTGTATGTTTTTATTTATTGGCAAAAAGTGATAACGGAATTAGATAATGTAAGTTTCTAATCGCTTCCTATATACAAATCCTCATTTATTGGTATAACTTTCAAGTGGTTTCATGATAGAATCGTTTAGTAGGTAGCAAGTAAAGATGCGAGTTAGTGTCAACTTTGTGCGTTTTTTTATCTAGCTAATTATTCGTAATCGCGTTTCTGTTTTCCTAAGCGCTTTCATTGCATGATCAACTTTAACAAAACATTGTTTTTTTCACTCATATTTTTTATATTTTTATTGGTTTCCTGAGCTTAGAAAAACTTCAAAATTGAGTAAAACCTGTCCTTAACCTCGATTGAGGAAAGCTTATGGTATCTGCGACGGAGATGAGGGTACCTACTTTTAGAACTTTTCAGCAGTTTTAAGACTTTGTTCTCTCCTATGTGTTTATGCTCGTATTATCTAACCGTCTTTTCCTTTCACTTTATAAAACACAAACCGCAACTTACCTAAGTATACAGTTGTATAAGTTGCGTGTACTAATACTCATTGGTACAAATTTATAGAAAAATAATTAAAAAATCTAAAGAGGCAGAGGCGTGCACAAAACGCCTTAAATGCATATTTAAGGCGTTTTGTTGCATTGTAGTTTCACGTTTTAGACATTCCAATTCCAAAAGTGTACAAAGGTATTTAGCATTTAATATCACAAATAGCTATTTCCTCGAGAGAGAATCCTCAAGTTGAATCAACTTAAAACCAAACTACTAGTACGTTGTCCAAGGTATACGCTAGAGTTTCGCGCATAGCAGTTAATTGTGAAAGTTCTATAAACAAAAGACGGCAAACATCTGGACAATGAGGTGGTCTGGACAATTGTAGGACCACCGTAACGATTGCTCGGGCGCTCGGACACACATGGAGATTTCTTGTTTGATTAGCGTCCACAGTTGTTGTGTTTACCCTATGAACAAGCACACCATATTCTGAGGCTCGATGGAGTGTAGGAGAATGGAGGAGGTAACTTGTGGTGTTTATCAATTTATATTTACATCACTGCTCAATATATAGGTACCTTCTTTTTATCAGATGGTTTAAGCTCAAATGGTCAGTGAACATTTTAAGGAAATCCGCGTGAAAATCGAAATGTATTTGAAGATAGCTGGTTGATCATACTATTATCTCTAAGAAAATATACTTACAGCTGATGCTAATAATAATTGCGGATAAAAAATTATATTTTTCTTTGAATAGTTGAATATTGAACCCTGTGACATGTTTGTTTAGTTCAACCTGTAATTGTGACAGTTTCAGTAGTGGACTATTACATACAAATATAAACGAAGAGAATTTGCCTTCTCCATAATTATATTGTCTCTCAAATCATGCCCTTGGCCCTTAGGTACCACGCGTGTATGCTTATTTCGTTTCGTAATTGAGACCGATTGTTAAGTACTCACTACATTGTCAAGTGAGTTTACTTCATTCACCGTTTGGAATATTAAATAGATAGGTGCTCTTGCTTGGATACGTTGGACGTTGGTCAAGTTACCAGTATTGACAACGCAATCTTATTGCATTATATAGTAAATATTAGCGAAATGAATGATAGAATGAATGAAACGAATGAATGAAATGAATGAATGAAACGAATTGGAAAATAATGAATGAAATGAAAATGAACGAAATCAGCGGTGCTGTTTTTTTGTTTCATTGATTACCATAGCATATATAATAACTCCAAAATGTGCAAAATTCCTAACCATCGCCGAGTGTGATCAACGTAAGTAAACCTATAACAAAAGTATACACCACAATTAAACAGATGTTTGTAAAAATTCGTTCCACAAAATCGACATCTATCACTGTGTATTCTTACTCAAACCTGGCTTTCCTAATTATTTTACATATGAATTTGTTATTGAGTTAGAAAAAGCGAGAATTAGACGTCGATTTGTGGATAAAATATTAGACACATCTGTTCAACTCTGGTTTAAATCTTTTGTGGTAAGAGCCATAGTTACTGGTAGGTACATATTGTCGGATAAAATTCAGTATTAATCTCAACCTGTCGTCGCAGTGAGAAGCAAAATAGACCTCCTCATTCCAATCGTGCTCGGGTCAATTCCTCATCGAGGATTGACAGGTGATGTTTCAATACGGATGGAAATTAATGATCTACCAGGATCGTAATGTTCGTATTAAAATGTTTAGTTATCATGAGGTTGGCTTAATTGTTTTTGTGACCAACAATTTTGTGCCACAATAGCCAAGAGGTATACGTATAAAAGTTAGTCATAAAAATCTTAATCATTCTGGCAATCGAACTCTAACCCAATTCTATTCAAAGTACTAAACTCACATCATTAGAGATAGTTATTAGAACTAACCGCACAAAAAGCGAAATCATAATTCAAGAGTACTTACTCAAATCCAAACTAAACCTTGAACTATTAGATATTCTACGATTAAACCAAGAATAATAGACTAACAATATTAATGGTTTTTTTACTAAGCCCCTATTAGGTTTTCTCCTGTGGAGCCCCTACTAGGATGTCTCATGTAATTTCACATAATAATATTAAACGCTGTACTGTGTTTTTTTTATTACGCATAATAATTATTAATTATCAATTTTTTAAGTCGTGTGGTAAGTAAGGTCTTGACACAAAAATCTCATAGAAAAGTAACTTCCAGCCATTCCCGAATTCGGTTTCGTTTGAACGAACTGCATTAAATATTTTATTTATATAAACTCCACTGAAAATCAATGGTGTAACGCAGTACAAAGGTCTCAAGTAACATTGGTCAAGGAAATGGCACGGTAGCTATCTACGCCTGTTGATATCCTATCAATGTGGCTTTGCCTAATAAAGCACTGCCTAAGAATAGATAGGAAGAATAGACATGAACGCTGATCTAATGTAGCGTCGGTAGAGGCCGCCCATAGCCATACCCTCTTTGCATTTCACGTCTTTGTGCGCATATGTGTGTTGAGAGCAGAAACCGAAAAAAGATAAACAAACATGGTACTACTTGACACGCCTAAAAATCAAACAAGAGTACTACTCACTTGACCTTTGCAAAAGTAACCATTCTGTATTGTAGTACAACTGGTCTGAGTACGCTTCGAGTGTGCACTCGTGCGGAGATGCTTGACCTGCTAGTTTTTCTGAGGTAAGACATGGGATGAGACTCCACATTCCGTGGTAAGCTCGAGCACTCGAAACAATCTACTCACATGGAAAAGTACCAATATAAAGTACCAATATCCCTTAGTAGGTTTGAAATTTTGCCTCTATAACAAAGAGTAACGAGTGCCTATGTGCGCATTTCCATCGCACTGTGCTTCATTAGCTATCGCGCGGTTCCGGTTGTTATC
Organism: Hylaea fasciaria; assembly: GCA_905147375.1. Taxonomy (NCBI): domain Eukaryota; kingdom Metazoa; phylum Arthropoda; class Insecta; order Lepidoptera; family Geometridae; genus Hylaea; species Hylaea fasciaria. The sequence continues at coordinate 5,195,465 of LR990211.1, read as the reverse complement.
GATTGATAGCAATGGATAAGCCTTGTCAGAATCTCAGGTCCACTCTGACACCAGAGGCCAGACTACCTCATTCGATAAACTACTAACCAACTGCCCTGTGTGAGTTTTTACAGCAAGTTTACGCGCTCAATATAGTACGCGTTAGCGTGCGCTTTTTATCAAGATGGACAGCGCCCCTACCGGCGCGTTTATGAACCAAAGATCTTCATACAAAGCGCTGTTTGACGCGTACTATGTCGAGCGCGTAAAAACTCACACTAGGCACACTGGTCTATAACGTTCCTAATGTTCAACACAGAGAGCTTCTTCAGTAAGAAATGATGACATAATCCAAGACGTTGCGGTGTCGCAGCTCGTGGAAGACTTGGTTGAAGGTGGAACACTTTACCGGACGCATTCTCAAAATGAATAGGTAATAATGTAAAGTATCAATATGGTATTGTGTAATATCTTGTGTTCATACAGCGATCTATTTCAACACGAGCTGCTGCTCGTATCATTCGACATAAGGGTCCACTCCCGACGGCGGCTGAGTGCGGACTAATAAATTTCTTTGAAAATGTTTTTCTTTTTATCCTGACAGTGACCAAATAACATAGCCTTTATTGCCACATTTTTAAGTTTCACGCATAGCAAAACTAGTAAAAATTTTCCGGGGCTTATTGTTTTTTTCTAAGGCTATTTTTAAAATTTTCTATTTTCTTGCTCTCAAGAGCGGTTGCGGGAATACCTTGGTTAAGAGATTTACTGCTTGAGGACGGTAGCCACGGTTAACCATGTTTTCTTCATTGGAAGCTTCAGCATACTTACCAATAGTTGGTTATGACTCCTCGACCTGCGGTAAGGCATGGCGTCCAACCATAATGTGCAACCCAGCAATCGTCGCCTTGAACTTATGGCAAAAAAGAAATAATAGTATTTATTTAGGTAGGTGCTTACCTTGATTGCATTATAACACTAAAGATTTATTATTCTTTGGCCGATCGCATTGAACGAATCCTTATTGTAAAGTAGTTTTTAATGAATGTTATTTTTGTAAAATCTTGAACACAATCGGACTTTTTGCTGTTCTAATCTTGCCTAATGTAAGAATAGATACATCCCGGATCAAAGATTCCATTCAATTTATTGGAAAAAATGTATTGTAATATATTGTTAAGATGATTAACTGTCTTTTGAATGGTAGCTGGTGGTAACTATTGATTAGGAAATAATAACCTGAAGTTAGGCTATACTTACTTATAGTCGAGTTATTTACTATAGAGCGGGTTTATTTCGAGCTAAAATCTAGAACGGGCTGTGATTTTCTTACGTAAAATCTTAGTAAAAAGGAATAAATAAAAATAATCATTCTTTCTTTCTTCTCATCTTTGCCCTGTGCGGGAATCGAACGCGCAACCTCACGCTTTGTTGCCGGTTCATCAGAGGATCGCCACGGAGGCTGTAGCATTAACTGTAGTATCACTGTACTTCCATTGAGATAGTATCAGGGCCACAGTTCTAACCCATGGTTTGCTAATCACGGCATTGACTTGTAGTATCGCCGATGGTACTCTAAGCTTGGCTGTCAGAATACAGATTGCATCTCCGTTCTAATGCTAGACCAATAAATATTGTAATCATAACAATCAATTAGTCAGATTGCGATGGATTGGCGTATCTACCACACTTTCAGATTGTGGCGCAGAGTTATGAATGGTGAGATATGTATAAACCACTTTACCCTATTTCTAGTTTAACGGTTGAAACTTATATATTGAAGAAAGACTGGCAGAAAAAACATGTGTTGAAACAACAATACATAAAAATATATATAAATTTATCAAGCATCTAGCTAGAGTGTTAGTAAAGTTATTTTTACTGCATACGAAACCTACTATACATAACACGCAGTGACAATCAGCAGCTGTAGTATTTAAGGTTGTACAAATGTTTTTTTTTCTGTTTCAGGTAACCAGCATTTCAGGTAGGAATTGCGTTACCTAATGCGCCATAGCATGAGTAACATAGAAAGGCAAATAATTATATGGTTAAAGATTTTATTTATCAAAAAGAATTACAATAATTTCACTTACTTAGAAAATACAGAATTATAAATTAATGTGAAATATCCTAGGTATGTAATCTACCCATCCGGGCCCCGTGGTGGATTATGGCCTAATCCTCGCGAAAGTCACGCGAGACCGGAACTTAGCTGGGGGTTATGAGCTGTGGTGGTGGTAGACTATTGGGGTTGAGGAAAGTTAAAAGCCTAAGCTAAAAGTCCACTCTACACCTACCTAGCTCTATGCTGATTAAACAAAAAACGGGTTATCTAATAGGTTCGCAACTCTCGATTGTTTTGCGCTTGCGCAACCAGCAGAGTCCGCTTTCTTGATTGAGTGGTGTGGGTGATGTGTGGACTAGCCGTGACACGCGGTTTTGCCTGCGTTAAACAAAAAATCCATATATCCAGATAAAAAATAGATGAACAATTATATTTAACAAAAAACATTACAGACGAATATCCTCCTCCTTTTTGGAAGTTGGTTGAAATAGAAGTTCACTTTGTTGTTACTCTGTGTCTTTGTTCAAGGATAGTAGAAGATATTATACTAAAAATAACTCATTGAAACTTATTCCTGGTATTATTTTTAAATGGGAAATTACATTGGTTTCACTTGGGTCAAGGCTGCAAGCAATGAGGCTCATAAACTAGTCTAATAAAGCGACTCACTTGCGAAATAATCTGTACCTATAGTAATTGCATTATATTCTTGTATCGCAGCCTTAATCTTTGCTTGATTAGGAATAATTAGTAGTCATAAAACAACATCACATCCGATTCTTTATTATAAAAATATTGCATGCCTTCCTGACCATTTCGTTAATGTTGTGTATAAAATCATAAATGGGTACAGTGCCAGTATAAATGGACCAGAAATGTTTCTCTACTACGTTTATTACTAAAATAAGTAATATATTGTGAGAATTCAATAGATTGTATAACTGTCTTAAATATAAAACGGCGTGGCCGAATTCTAATGTAAAATTAATTTGAAGAAATTAAAATGATTACGTTCAATTTTACAAAGGACGATATAAAATGGGACATAATTTTAATGTACATCAGTAATATTATTTTGTGTTAAATTATTATTATGAATTACAGTGCAGTCGCAATTGTATTTACATTTTTATTATAAATTGCTTAGAGTACCTACCTACTACGTATAAGGAAAAATGCGCAAATTAAGAAACCGCAAACTTAGATGGTTCTAAGGATCGATGGATCTAATTCAAAATATTACCAGCATGATTATTAATTAATAATTATATTGCATTATAAAATAAAGACCAAAAATGTAAATAATTTCGAACTACTATTATTTTTCCGTGACATCATATGACTTATTTAACATGACTTCTTTCAAGCGGCTTCTAATTTCAATCCAGGCAGGAGCGAGACGTGCTGTTGCGTAACGCAATTACATCGATTATAATTTTATACAATACTCAAACCAAATTATTCGATACATTCGACTCCATTCGATTATAGTATCGATTGCGATAACATTCGACCTGTCTAATTAGATTTATTGCGTTGCAATGTTTAGACTGCTAATGTGGGAATAAGTTACATTTAGTGTTAATTATATGACGCTTAATAAAGCGAGCTGATGTGTAATTTTAAATTGATTACACGTGTAATCGTGAACGCTCTAATGTTACCAGTTGCAAAACAAACTCATATGGCAATTATGGTATAACGCTAATAAAAACATTAAATTTTGCAGCAAGAGAATAAAATCTTTCCTGTCTCGAAATTAATTATAAAAACATGAGAAATAATTAGGTAGCTTTACTTCTGCCAAAAAAGTTAGTTAGGCAAAAGTAAGATCTGAAAGATCTATCACTTTCTTACGTGTATTAGTATTTTATATGTAATTATGAATACATAGTTAGAAGTAGTTTCATATAATTAGTAACGAAGTGCGGCACAATACATTTCGAATAATTTGATAAATCTGAACACAATCGATTTACAATCGATACTTTTGATCCAAAAATCTCTCCTTAAAATACTGTTTTTCTAAATTTACTAGCCAATTAAACGTTAAGTATACACATATTTAAACAAGTTTATACAGACAATATGGAAACAAAATGTTAGATACAATAATTATGTGTGATTCTTCTTGGACTTCCTAGCTTGGTACAATTTTATTAGAGAAAGAGAAGTTTATGTAATACCTATCATTTGCCGGCTGCAATTATTATTATTACAAATGTGCCCTAATACAAATTGTACTGATATTCGTCTGGCAAGAACAATGAATGCTACTTTGGGATGAATTATTACAATCACTGACTATATTATTACCTACCTTAGTATTCTAGATACGGTAACAAACCATCTTGTAAAACCTAAATTCCCATCAACGATTTAACTTATATTGAAACGTCAATAAGTACATTAGTATAGTAAAACAATTAATCTTAACCAAGATAACAATCCCCGTTTTAATTTATTCACAAGTTATAAAAGTACAATCGATCAGTTCGGCGCCTCTACACGAGTACGATGATCGATTGGTTGTCGCCTCGTACTCGATTTGACGGGTATCGATAATTAATCGAGTCGGACTGATGTGGGCACAATCGGGCGGCTTTATAATTGTTTCGTGAACTGGCCCCTATTTTGATTATTAGTATGAATATTCATACATATTCGGAATGTTTCATAAGGAAATATAAGGAAAATTAAATCAAAACAACATTAGTGAGAGGTAAGCGTAGTCAAATAGAAGGTTATTCGAGAAAATCCGCAGCGATGATATTAGTTTTAATAATTATATAATAATTTATATTAAGTTTTAATTTGCAACTATCGTGACTACGTTGATATAGTTTCATTTATCTATTGTTTATTTATGTTTTAATTAAAATGTGTAAGTGATTTCAATTCGCAGTTTGGAAAACTCGTTTTGTGTCAGAAGCTTTTCAATTAGGTAGGAACAACAGTTTCAATCTGGTGTTTTATTCCTATATTTATTTAATTAAAACAATCAAGATAACAAGGCTCAGTATTAATATATTCATAACTGCACAAATTGCTAGTAAAACTAACAACGTGGAAACATTAAATCCGATATCCATTAGTTCTGAGAGCAGGCCAGACAACAATAAATAAGAATATATCGACACAGAACTTCCTGCGATTATCAAACTAGATTAAGCTAAACCTTAAAATATCAACGAGTCAACTTTCTAAGCTCATAACTCCAACACCTGTGCTCAACCTACATTACTACATGAGTTACAACAATAATGTAACATTAAATCGTACCGTTCTATGCTTCGAACAGATGTAGTACGTAAATCAATTTTTCGCAACAATGGTGAACATTCTCAAGGCACGTATCCGAACCGCCGAGCCGCGTCGAGCCGTTGGCAACCTTAAATTGCACACACTAAGAATCAAAGTTCTGTCTAACGAAATAGGTAGTAACGACGTTGTGTATGATAGGAAATTTAACAATGTGCACTTGCGTCCACTCGCAAAGCTGAAATGCTTGCGCCAGATCCGAAGTGTAAAGGAAACTGTTGAGCCGAGAGTAAATTGTTTGATTTGTCGTTTGATATTGCGATAGAGGAATTGAATAGCGATTAAACAATAGTAAATCGATATTAATCACGGTAGAAATGACAACTCTAATAAAATAGACATAGCTAAAGAAAAATAAATATTTTGTACTATCTAAAGAATCGATAGTGAATGTGTCACTAATCAAGAGATAATTAATTAGCAACTTTATAACATGTAATTCAACAATAACACACCAAAAACAATCGTTAAATACGATATGAACTCAACTCTCAGTTCCATTTAACAAACTACTTTCCACGTTCATTATCATCCAAATAATTTGTAGCCATGCGTCGAAAGTTTTTTTGAACCAAATTTATATTTAAGTTTATTGATTCTACTATCTAAAGTGTACGATGTTGCCATTGACAAATGTCTCCGGGCTGGCAGTAACACTGGTTCTCACGAAACGGCACTATAACTTAACTTGTTTAACATCGGTTAGGAAATCACCGAGACTATGTATAAAAACAATTAAATAGAGATTATGCAAATCACTGTGCTGATTTCTATTACACTGTCTGGTTGAAGTGTCTGTTTAGGCTAGGTGCTGCTGACACTAATTATTACTTGAATATACTCGTATAAATTATTTTATTGACTAAAATAAAAGTGTTGTGTGTCCACATGAGATATATCAGAAACAAAAGAAATAATATTAATTAATTGCATATAAATAAATGCACGTGCAGTGGTGGTTATTTCTACCCATCAACACCTCAAACTATTTTTTTTTTGGTTTAAGCGCAAATGGCCAGTTCTTAAAATGTTACATGATGCATAAATTCTCAATACGCCCAATTCTATAACGGATCAGATTTCCATAATAGATAATGTAAAAAATACAATATTTTACACACATTAAAAGCCGCGAGATCAACAATCAATAATTGCACTTTATTAAATTAAGTGTTGCTCAAGTGATCAAATTCTCCACATCTCCCATACTAACGCGGTCACCACATACACATACAAACAGTGTGTCAGCCTTGACACAAAATTACCAGCAATCATGGTTTATTCATTTATCATCTAGTTTTGCTATCATTACAATCATGACCGTTCACTTTCATGACCCTTTGTATTGTCAGCGCTGATTTGTAAAGTGTTAATTTTGCCATTGTTTCAGGCAAATCGTTACAATGCGAATCATCATGTCGAGCGAATTTGTTACAAGGTTAAATTACAGATCTGTGTCTAAGGCTGCTCCCTCGTTAATTTATTGTATATCGATGTACTTAGATTATTGGTGACGATGAAGTATCTGAACGCACTGATACCACGTCGTAATATACTTGCGTCCCAAGGATATACATCGTGGAGGGAAAGTACCCTGTATGTATTTGTAGAATTAGATGCAACATTTTACTGAACAAAGACAGAATTTAAACTGCATTCACAGATATTTAAATAATTACATGGTTGAATCGGGAATTGAAATCGTTACACGAGCAAAATATAATCAACCTGTAGCTTTATCATACAGATTGAAAGGCTTCATCATAAGGATGTTTTTTTTAATTTTTGTTCAAAGACTAATAAATAATTGCGCAATTCATGAAAAACTAGCACATTAAATTAAAACTTCATGACCATCTGCTATTAACTCTCCGGCTCACTGTCACTCTAGGCCAGGCGTAAACCACCGCGCTATTAGTCATAAAGAAAAACAAAGTCATCACCGTTTCAACAGCTTTCCCTGTCCGGTCGGCTAATAAAAAGGTTGACAAAGGATATTGTATGGAGAGTTTCTATTGTTGTTTGTTTTCAGCCTACCGCGACGCATCGCGGTGACAAGTTGTTGACTTGGGTGGAGGCATAAGCACGGATGTTGCTCCACTTAATTAAAATCCCAAGTTTTTGGGTAGAAAATGAGCAAGCCAAACAACAAATTCCAACCAATTTACAAAATACTTGGTGCTACAAAATTCAGTAGTACCTAATAATAAGTTCCTACACTATAAAATTGTTTCCATAAATAATTATACCAGCGACTGCACATTAATTTTTGTTTCATGATATCATACTCATAATTTCATTACTAAAATTCAAAGTACTGTAACCTCGAATGTAAAATATCAGACACATTAATTTGTAAATTCAAACAATCTTCAAGATCGACTCTTCGACCCGCAAACGTCGCCAATATCAAACTAACCGCATCATCTATCAAGCAAAACCGTCACAAACTGTAACTCTTGTATTATCACAGATCCAGATAGAGATACACACAATGTCTCGTGCTAGTTCCATAACTGATACGGTATGCGGCTCTGTCAATTGGTGGCCGTGTTTATTCTAACATGATTTGCTAGATCTGGAAGCTGGGCTGGATCTAATCAGGCGATTAACATTAAATCTTGCATTGAATGGTTTGATTGGTGTTGCTAGTTGAGAAACTGGAGTTAAGTGGCTGTTTAAAGGCTAGGTGATAATTTTGTCAATACATATTAGGTTGTTGGTTTTAAAAATTGCAATAGTTTTTTCTGTGATAGGAATTATTATATCTTGTTTATTTAGAAATTAAGTCTGGTTTACGGTATAACATACGTACTTTATTAACATGCACTGAAGGAATATATTATACGGTAGTTGGGTGGCTTCATCTGCGTTAACTATTATTATCACACAGGAACAACAAATATTTTTTTCGTGAATAAAAAGTAGCCTAAGTAGGCTAGCTACTTTTAACCTAACCTAGATATTCTTTGTGCAATAATAATGTGTATGGTCGTTAATAGTATTTGATTATACCAAAGTAGAGCAACATCCGGCTCACATCACAACTATTGAGAACAATAGGAACTTTAGTGGGCAAGGCAACGACACAAGATTGCATTTTGAAATATTCACAAACTCATTCCGCGCCCGTCTGTCTGCCCATAACCATATTACAAACGTGGACAATGCCGCATTCCCCCCCTAAAACCGACCTTAGAGAGTTAAAAATAAGAGTCACGAAGATGTCACTTGAAAAAAGTTTAGAAATGTCGTCAAAAGTGGGCTTTTACCACAGCAAACAAACAGTAAGACAATTTAACTTTATTGATGAAAGGGGTGAGATAGCGCATGAAAAATATGAAACAGATTTTATGCTACGTCCTTCAAATTCAGAGAGAGAGAGATAGAGAGAGAAAGATAGAGGTCTTTTATACTGTGGTAAGGTCTGCAATATAGATAAGAAGATGGCATTAGTAATAATTGATTCAACTGCCTGCCTTCCCTGCTCTTTCTATTTTACTCATAATCGTGAAGTTTGCAAACAAATAGCTAGAAAATACATTTAATCATATTATTTTCACAATTGAAAAAAAAAATCGATACTTTTCTGTGTCATTAATGATAAATTATAAAATCGATAACACTTTCAATATAAAATATTATAATATCGGACAGTATGATTCTGTGTAATTCGTACCTACTGTTGTGTGAGTAAATCTCATTATGAAAATTCAAACTTTCTCCACTGCGTACCTATGCACTGTGTATCTACATTCTACAGAAAGAATAAAGCTTTATGGCTATTGTTATTAGGGTCACTTTTATATGCTTAGGGTTATCATATGTTTGTTTACGAGTTAAAAATTTATTTATGCATAGAATGTGACCTCAAGGGGCCATGACCCATGAGAAATTGATTTTCGACCGTTCCGGTCAAGATAAGTATTACTTTGTCAAGTAATTTACAACAAAAACTTGTGGGATGAACTTTTCCAATTGATAAAATAAATGAACTTAGTTTTATTTAAACATAATGATGTATTTGAAAACGATTTCAATTTTGAGAAGTAGCTGAGCCGTTTTAATTTGTAATTTTTTATCACGGATACACCATTTTTTTTTTCAAGAAAATGGCCATAAATTTGGAGCCTCAGGTATACTTATTTAAATCCGTTGAAACTGCCACATTCTATTACTGTTTAAGCTACATAAAATAAGTAATGAACAGCCTCTAGCTCTATTTCTAAGTAGGAATCTCGTTTGTGGTTAGAATTTCAAACTGAAGCCGAGGTTCAAACCACATGCTCTTGGGTCGTAAAGCGCACCACTTGCCGCCTAACTAGTAACTACCTCGTCTCACGTCTGCAAACTGACGTCATGTTGAGACACTGCAACATTTTATTATGTTATGACCCGGGCAGCTATCGTCAAGAAATTACATTTTTACTATCCCGTTACCATTATTAAACGCAAAGACGAATTTAACACGCGTATCATATATATTTTGCGTCTATTTTAATCACGTGTACAATTTATTGCCCGGTCGTTGGGTAAACGGTAAAAATTACAATAATTCATCTGTCGCAGAGACTTTTATGACCAATACAATATAAATATATACAGCTGTATAAATACCAGTGGATGTTGGAAATGGTAAAACAAATGACGGTAATAATTCCATTTACCATTAACAATAAAACGGGACACAATAAATATGCCATTGACAATAGTTTAAAAAGATAACGGTCGGTTTACAAACTTGAACGTAGAAAAGCATTTGAAATTATATTACCTACTGACAGCATAAGATACCGGTGATTAGTATTATATCGCAGGTTTTAAAAACACACGAGGTGTTTTTCTAATCGGCCGTTACACTGCTCATGTTGGCTGTATACTTTGGATTAGTGTTGTTAACCATATTAAATAAATTAGTACTTGACACTGGCTTAACGCACAAACCGTGCGAAGCCATAACTAAAACAAAAAAACTGTGACAGGTCAGGACATAATGTATAGATTTTTTTTTAAATGTGGTACCGTTCGGGCCTATATTTTGCCGATGAAAGATTGGGCTTGTGACCGAATGGTACCTACTAACTCATAAAAAATAGTTATAAGCTTGGTAGGTACAATTTGTCAGCGGCTATATTATAAAGCTAATAACATTAAAAAACACTTAATTATATAAATTGAAAATCATGTCAAACTAAAATCAAAGTCTTTAAAATAATAATTGTAAATAACCATGCATGGATTTAATTATCTGATAAAATTAATAAATTGTTAATAATAATCGCGTGTATTGAAATTCCACAGGTGGTTCCCAAGTTATTAACAGACAGATTTGCAGCAGTTAACTTCGATATAATATATATACTTATATATATATATATATACATATACATAGAGATGAGGTCATGTCTCACGGTCTTTTAGAAATAAGCTTTCAACTTATTTGCAACGTCAACTTTTTTATGATAATTATCTCATAAACTTTGTGAGAAGCTGTCGTCTAGTGCTTATTTACTTTTTTGAAGTTAAAATATAAAATATCTAAAACGCTGTTGTTTAATCAGTAAATAATCAAGCACAAAACGCAGTTGAATTTGTAATGAAAATCTCACTTACAAATTAGTACATAATATGATCTAGTAGTATTTAGTGATAGTAGACAATTTATATAGTCTCACCAAAACAATACAATAACTATTTATTTTTATTAATTAACCGTTCACTCTCAAACATTGACAAAAAAGTAATAAACATAGTTAATTTAGACAACTATATAACAAAGGAATAAGAATCAACACCGTTTCTTTTTTAGTTCGATAGAGACAAAATATTCATTTCCTAGATTGCTTTTCAAATATTTAATATGCGAGGCACATCCTTAATGAGCCATTTACATCCATATTGGATTTCTTACAACCAAACACACCATACCTCTTTCCACGCATAACCATAAAGTTAGTACGATTTGTATGACCCTGTCAATTAACTAACTAACTATATGCTGAGAAAATTGTTCAATTAAAGACCCCCTCGGGACTATATTTACTATTCATTTGTTTAGTTCCAATAATCAACCACCGATAGTAGATCTGTGAGAAATTCAACAATTAACGGTTTTCAAAGCTGTTCCCTTCGGAGTTTGATGTCCGTAAAGGTCTTGTTATTACGGTCTTAAAGCTTACTCATCAGATTTGTATGGTTTGTTTTGTAATTTGTCGGGTTTCTCACATGAAGTGTAGTGTCAACGGGTGGTGATGGTAAAAACAAATATTAAAATATGTAAATACGTTAATGTTGTGTATATAAACTCGAATAATCGCGGTTTAATCGATTAAAATCGTTTTAGATGCTATCAAAATGTTTTAACTGATTTTTTCCTCTTAATTATCTTACGTTTCTAAATAATAATTATGGCCGCGGCCATTCGTTATTTTTTGATAATATCATAAATGTAGTCTTTTTTCGTGTATTTCTATGAGTTTCTCTACATTATCAAGTTACACTTAAATTGGCAATTAGTATATATACAGCAATTGATTAAATATGTATTTAACAGTCAAAACATATAGATAAGTCGTATAGGTACCTACCTATAGTCAAAGTCAAAGTCAAAGTCAAAGCATTTATTGTAAATAGGCAATTAAATCGCACTTTTACAAGTCAAACAAAAGTTACAAGAGAATCATAAAAACATAAAGTATGATACATTAAATTAAACAGTAATTGATTATGGTTTGATTTTGAAAAAAAGATGTTTCCTTTTCAAGCACTGTACCAAGATTCTGGACAGGAAAAGGAAACTCCGTTGACTCTACCAGTGCTTCGGAATACGCCCGTTAGAGAAGACAGCACCAAGAAACTCTACGGGGATGTCATTTTTTAACTTATTATTTTTCAAATTCTTTTTTCAGTCATATAAATTAACAAACATACAATATATAGATTAACACACACGAACAAATAATTCATAAAATTCACGTTAATTATTATTATCATGGAGCTGGGGACATTGAGGCCATGCATTTTTATCTTTAACATAGTCATTAACAGTGTAATAGGCTTTCTTGATGAGATTAACCTTGATATACATTTTAAACCTTTGCATGGATAATTGATCTATTCCTTCTGGTAACTTATTATAAAAGCGTATACAGTTCCCCATAAATGAACCATTAACCTTCTGCAACCGAAATCTTGGTACATTCAGTTTATTTTTATTTCTAGTGTTGAAATTGTGCACGTCACTATTTTTAGTAAACGTGTTAATATTTTTACGAACATACAATAAGTTTTCATATATATATTGGCAAGCCACTGTAAGAATGCTGATGTCTTTAAACCGTTCCCGGAGAGAATCGCGGGTTTTCATATTATATATCGAACGAATTGCTCTCTTCTGTAGCACGAACACTGATTGAATATCCGCGGCTTTGCCCCACAACAGAATGCCATATGACATAATGCTGTGAAAGTAACTAAAATATACTAATCTTGCAGTGGCTTCATCAGTAAACTGTCTGATTTTACGTACAGCAAAAGCTGCAGAGCTCAATCTTCCAGTTAAAGATGATATGTGAGGACCCCACTGTAATGTATACCTACTCCACTCATTTTGTTGGATGTCAATAGGTACATATTACTTATGTGTACCAAATAATATTATGTTATTCGCTTTTTGACAGCTCATACAAAGTTGACGACATAACTTTGTCAAGCGTCTATACCTACAAACTTGTCTATCCATTTATAGCAAACATCCTAATAACTACTCAAAAAGGAAATTTTACAATACGAAATAATAATTGATGTGTTCAACCCTTCGCCCCCAAATAATAGCTTTTGAAAACCGGAAAAGGCGCGAACGCTGGCAACCGGAAGGACGTCCAGACAGGAAATAGATTTTTGAAACATGTCAGTGTTGTCATTGCTATCAAGTTGTGTACCTACCTATGCTATTTTAATAACAATTATTATATGTTCAAATAATACCTAATCCAAAATTTATTTTTTTATTAAATTTTTTTGGTAGGTTACTTTACGGTTATATACGACAGACGTTGTTCTGGAAAGTATGACTGCAGCGCCATCTGCCGGGCTGATTTGTAAATCTAAACTATTCTAAACCATCCAGGGCGTCACCCAAACGCATACAAAAAAATCCTTCAAATCGGTCCAGCCGTTTAGGAGGAGTTCAGTGACATATACACGTACTGTAGAATTATATATGTACTTATAAAGATAATAGGTTACGTTACCTACTTACTTTAAAAATTAGTTATTGAAATGAAAATTTTATTTTATAATAATATTACTCAAAAATTTTATGAATGGCAAAAATAACATCATGAAGTTTAAGTATTTAAATGATCTTTAATAAAAATATATCTTTGTCTTTTTTGGAAGAAGTTAACGCCCTTTCAACTATAAATCACTCGCCATTAACGACATTATTAACTCGACAACCTTTTAATTATCAAAAATAATTAAATGCCATATCCAGTTACGTTTTATTTCAATTAGTTTTTAACCTTTACATAACTATCTACGAATACAGTATAAGCAGGCAGGGACGTAATCAGGATTAATGTAGGGGTCTGATTTTTCTTTAAATTCTGGGGCATTATCCGCTACTAGTTACGTGCTGACTGTACCATCAGATCAGCTCGGAATTCACCACATTCAATTGGACATAGGAAACTGGGTGGAAATTTATTATCAAGATTTCACAATAGCGATTCTGTCAGAAAGTAGCGATTTTAACTGCTTTTTGAGCTAATAGTCCCTCTCTTTGCTGAACAGTAATGTTCCTATAATCATTACCCTTAATCCTTGAGCCTGGCTACTCCCCTGCTACGTAAACACAAAGTTCCGTCCCGGTATTTCTACATATACGGCGTGAAATTTTTATGCCTTTTGAAAGAAACAAAACGAATTGCTTAATTTCCGACAGAAGGTGCCGAAAAGATACTCTCGCCTTTAATTTACAACGTCATTTAGGTTAAGGGGTATTGTAAAATTTTATTGTTACGCAGTAATGATTTTTAATAGCTCCGGAACGTATGGTTGAGGCTCCGAAATTCCAGTTCTCTTGTTATCTTAACTTTTTCTGACTTGGATTGAGTAATTTTAATGCTTGTGGTGGAACGGTTTTACAGTTGGATTCGTGGACATTGTAGTCGCACTCAGAAATTCATTTCCATTAAAACTGTACTGAACCACTTTCTTCTGTTTCCTTATTCTTCAGTGCCACCGTTTTTCTTTGTCACTGGCTCGATGGAGAAAAATTACTTCTAAATTTAGAGGAAAACAAAGTGGAAGACTATGTTGATGCTTTAGTAAACACAGAGCCAGTCCAACTCTAAGCTTAGCAGTTAGCACGTTTATCACCTTCGACTACTTCATCGTGGTATTGGTGAAATGATGGTCTAAAAACGAACTTGCTTATTTAATTACTTAGTAGAATTAACTGGGTTTTAATTTCTTAAATATTTTTTAAGACTCAAAATTTCGCATCGAGTCAGATTATCCAGATTAAAAATGATGTATAGCCAAAATAATGCAAAGATACTGTAACTTAGTAGGTACGCTCAGAGGTTAAGCGGAGCTATAATAAAACTATCACAAAGAGCTTTACAACGATTAATTTTCTATCTTATTCCAAATCCCAGATCAAGCCGAAGGTGTGAACCGGCCCGTTTTTAACACTTCACTTTTCCCCGCGGCTACGCACGTGTGCGGACACCCGTTAATAAGTTTTTATGACGATTAGAAAATTGAATTTAATAAGTTACGGTAGGCCGGTGGTAATAAAGATTATTTTTTTATTGCTAAGTGGTTGTTTGGATAGATTGTAAAGTATGTGGACGCACCTAAGCGGAAAAAGCGACGCGGAAGCGAAAGCGACTTGCGCTTTGCAGTCGGAGATGGTAGGACAAGAATATTTGATAACGTTATTTCTGCATATAAATGAAATTACATTCAACCATGTAAATTCGAGCGTCGAAATTTATAATAGAATTGCCCTTGAACGATATAATTGCTCACAGAAATCACTGTTTACCGCTAAATAAGTACTATTGTTGTAAAAGTAGGTAATTTATTTTACCAACAGCTCGGTTCGTCATAAAAATTAATGTTTCACCGATACCACCGCGTCTAAATCATTTTGGCACTATTTTTACGCATCAAAGGGTTACAACATAATATACAAAATCATCTCAAAAATAACACCAATATACTACATATTTAATAAATTAATAATATTACGGCACAGTCAGCTGTTATGTTAGTACCTTTTACTTATTTATATTTTACATTAAGTTAGATTCTTGTAAGACGAAACAAGTAATTACGGCGGCACTGCAACTTCACTGTCACGTTGCAGTCGCTCGCTTGCGTCGTCGTAACGCTCGTTCAGGTGTGACCAGACCTCAATGGTGGAGAATGGAAGCGGAACGTAGTAATGCATGCAAATGCGTTGATGGTATAAGTTCTGGAGTCTCTATTTATCTTGTTTCAAATGAGGCTATATACTTGATTTAAAATAGCTTTGTCTATACAGCACGTGCGTCATATAAAAAGATTAACTTTATAGCAACGTTATGTTTAATGTTTATAAAAAACTATTCTGCTGCTTTATGATAGAAACAAGATACTTTGTTAGTTAACTTTCGAATGCCATATCTGAAAGCAATTTCATGCCTAATTCAATCGACTACATTTAAATAAGAAGTTGGATTATGTTATTCAAATTCGTATTAATACCACAGCTAATACAATAAAAATTAAATTATTTATCTATTTTGAAATTTTACTATTGAAGTCTAATGACTGAAGTTATTTTGTAGAAATTTGACGAAGGAGCTAGAAATATCAAAATACACATGCATGTTTTATGAAAAAAATTATAAACTTGGTTGGGTAAAGTAAAAATCTTGTATCTGAGAATCACTTTAAAAACATAGGGAGTTTAGAGACAACTTGACGGAGCTTTGCCGTAACACCAATCAAATAATCAGTATTATAATAATATACGAGCGTACATTTTGCTTATTTTTCTGTGCTTCGTTATAACCAGTTGGTATTTCCTCTCAGATATCCAGTTTAATTGGGAAATCCCGATGTCAGAGCGTTTCAAAGGGGCTCTTTCAAGTATGCCTATTGTTTATTTAAAACAATGCCAGGCTCTATAATTGTGAAAGTACATATACGGTCCAATTGTGACTTAA
This sequence comes from Hylaea fasciaria, assembly GCA_905147375.1. Lineage (NCBI taxonomy): Eukaryota > Metazoa > Arthropoda > Insecta > Lepidoptera > Geometridae > Hylaea > Hylaea fasciaria. Next base: position 5,178,872 of record LR990211.1, on the reverse strand, counting down.
TGACTGGAGCTATAAGCGTTAATCGTCGATATTACGCGGGCTAAGTTGTAGGCTGGAGCGTTTACGTGGTTAATTAAAATAGTTTAGTGTTTTGGTATGTGTACCGTGTTAAAGGTTTTTTAGTTCTCCTCAGAATATAGAATCGGAATAGATCTCAGAATGAGAAAGTTAGCCTAAACTTCTGATTGACAGATGTAGTCATTCTCTGGCTCTTACGTCAACTGAGCCCGCTCCAAACTCTGTCCGCGGGATCAGTTGACGTAATGAATATTTTAATCGGTCAACTGAACCCGTTAACATCTCCCTTTCCCAATAACTGACAGCTAGAAATAATCAAGAGCCACGTTTAGTTAACTTACCTGCTAACTTTAAACGTTTACATGACCGAGTCTACATAGACCTAAGTACATACATTTGACCAACTAAAAACCGACTAGTACAAAGTACAACTAACTACTAGGTACAACTCTTTTTGCATTGGGTATTTCGCACCACAACCTATTATAGTCGATTCGCACCGGTGTGAACCGTTATATCCCAAACTACTGTAGAATTCTACATAACCTACAAGTACTAGACTAGAGTCAGCTATGTCCCGAGAAATATTAAAAAATGTGACGTAATTAAAAAAAATACCCTCCCCTCTAGACTCGCTTTATTCTCTTCCCCTGCACTACAAATTTAATCGTTAAAATAAATCTTCGTACGATAATGCGGACTAACGACTGACGATACAATGCAGACACAATCGGCGGCGGCCCCTTTCATCCTGACACTATGTCGCTTATGCTGACACCGTCGTGAATTGGCATCTGTGAGTTTTATCATAAAAAAAATAAAATGCTAATAATTATAATAAAACGTTGACTTGTTCTGCTTTTGTAAATTTGTTTCGTTAGGTAATACGGTATTTAGCTTATAAAATACGAGTGATAATGGAGTCAACAGAGTAAAGCTTATTTTACTGGAAAATAAAAAAACATTTTTTTACTTAGTTACGGTAGGTACCTAACTACTTATTTCTAGCACTGAAGTCTTCCACGACTTTTATACATTTTAGTGAATATTTATGTATTGTATTGTACAGAAACTAAAATGGCCACGATTCACACGTTTTTGTATGTACAGAGTAAAGAAAACGAAATTCATTCGGCCCTCTCTATCGAAGTAACTTCACAAGCTTTATGATCGGAATAACGTCAATCAAACAGAAAAATAAAGGCCAATCCCCGCGAACGTGACTACACGCGTATTGGTTTATCGGATGCCCGGGTAATCTGCGAAATTTCACCGCGCGTCGGTACCTTTGTTTCGCATTTTTACCGGTCATTCTTAAATTATCCCACTTGCAGCATCGATTGGTGCGGACTGACCAGCATTTGGACGGTAAATCTCAAAGGATTACTCGCCTCAACATGTCTGAGTGATTGAACGTGGAACTTTAGATTTGAATGTAGATTACAATTTTGGGTACAAGATATTTTGTTTGCAGTAAAAGTTTATGTAATTTACATGTTCTGTTTAAGGTACTGATGACGGCCGAGGGACATTCCGCGTGAGGATATTATTGGGATGAGAGAGGTAAGTCAGCTTGGGCTGTTTCGAAGGGTTTTTTTTTTCGTTGTAAGTAACTTATTTATCGTCAGTGGAAAGGCTACTTTGCTTAACCGCCAAAACGGTACTTTCGGGAAAATGGATTTAAAGTTTTTTTTTTTAGAAAAATAACATATTTCCCTTGTTTTTTAAGGAAATTAGAATATTTAAATGCAAAATATATTTATATTTTTTTCTTCATATTTACAATACATTCACATTATTGTAGCCCTTTTAGATCGCAAAATAGTGGTCGCTTAAGCAAAAGTATTCCGGTTTTAAGAAAAAAATCATCCAGGAAAAAAATGCTAACCTGCCGTTAATTCACAAACATAATTAATTTAAAATTGCTAATAAATGGCAATAAGCTTCTTACCAGACAGCAAAAATGCTTATGAAATTAAACATTTATGAGTCTTGTACAGAAAAAAATCTTATCGAATGTTTGATCGTTCCATGCCATAATGAAGAATAGCTTAAGAAACGATAAGTTTAATAAGACAACATGATAACTTGTGCAAACTTATCGAAAATGCAATCAAACGTTACCTTACAGATATAGAATAACCAAACCTTTTATCGATCATACTACTTATCTGCTTACCTGCTGAATAAAAAATGTGCGTATTCGCCCTTATTAATAAAATTAGACAATTATTTATTATAATCAAGACTCATCATCATCATCAGTTTGAAGACGTACACTGCTGAACATAGGCTTCCCTCTTAGGCCGCCATACCGAATGACAATTTTCCACTTGTACCCACCGGTTGCCTGCGACTCTTTTGATGTCGTCGGTACATCTAGTGGGAGCCCTATCTACGCTGCGTTTCCTAGTTCGTGGTCGCCACTCTAGAACCTCTTTCCCCGTCAGTTATCAGTTCTACGTGCGGTGTGGCCTGCCCATTACCACTTCAGCTTACAAACCCTGAAAGCTATGTCGTAAACTTTAGTTCTTTGCCGAATATCCTCGTTCCGGATTTTATCGTGCAGAGAAACTCCGAGCATAGCTCTTTCCATTGCCCACGCATATCCAAAAGGTCAGTAGTTATCGACTACGTCTCCGTTCCATATGCCATCACTGGTAATACACACTGGTTGAAGACCCTTGTCTTCAGGCACTGGGCAATTTTGGACGAGAAAATGTCACGTAACTTCCCGAACGCTGCCCAACCCTGTTGGATTCTTCAGGCGACGTCTTAGTTGAAGTTGGACCAACTTAACTGGAATATCTGCCCAAGGTAAGTATACCTACTGGTCAACGACTTCGAGTGTATCGTTTCCAACGATTACCGGTGTGGATACAACATGGCCTTTGGACATGACTTTCATCTTCTCCATGTTCATTTTAAGACCCACCTGTTGGGAAACGCTACTGAGGTCGCTGAGCATAGTATTGAGATCCTCCAGTGACTCTGCCATGATGAATATATCATCCGCAAAACGAAGGTGAGTGATGTAGTTACTTGCCATTGATGTTGATGCTGAATCCGTTCCAGTCCGAAAGCTTGAAAACGTCTTCCAATGCGTTCGGGAACAATTTCGGAGAAATAACATCTCCCTATCTCACGACTTTCTGTAATGGGATAGGTTTCGTGTTCTTGTCCTGTAGTCGGATTGACATGGTGGCGTTTCTATACAAGCACTTTAGCAGTTTGATATACCTATAGTCGATATGGCATCGCTGAAGGAACTATAATACTGCCCAGGTCTCGATTGAATCGAAGGCTTTTTCATAGTACACAAACACCAAACATAATGGCCGATTATTACTCCTGTCTTCTGCATAATCTGGCGAAGCGTGTGTATGTGGTCTATGGTGTCAAAGCATTTCCGGAAATCGGATTGTTCGGGAGGCTGGAAGTCATCAAACCTGCGTTTGATGCAGATGACATCACCACCACACTCCTTTGCCATGCTTCTGGCGTGATAAGTATCCTCGAGTATGATCGTATTAAAAAACTTCTGGAGGACTTAAAGTACCTATTGGTTTTCCACCCGCACTCAGCAGTCTGTTGTGATTTCATCATCACCCGGCGCCTTGTTGTTTTTAAGCTGTTTGAGAGCTATTCTAATCTCGTACAGACTGATGTCTGTGTTGTCGTCAGTATAGTGTCCGGTTAGTTTAACTCTGGTATCATGAGCTGGACTGACAGTAAGTTTAAATGTCGTGGTGTACAACTGTCCGTAAAATCTCTCAAGCTCGCTCCCTCAAAACCACTGGCTTCAACTACTGCCGTCCTCGGTCTTCAGCTTTGTCATGTGGCTTTGCCCAATAAACGAATTCCTTGCGAACACTTTCAAGCCCTGGTTTCGCTAGATTACGTGCTGTACTATAGGACCGCAGGTCTTGTCGCAAGGATTTAGAGATTCGTCTATTGAGCTTGCCGTATTCTGACATATCAGCTGAAGATTGATTAATTTAATGGTTCTGTCAAAGAGCTTTTGAGACTTATTCCGGCGTGGGCTCTTAAATTGCTTTGAACCCACTGCTTGGACAGTTTTCACCAGCCTCTTGTTTATCTCGTCCACAGAATCGCACTCGGTTAGGCTCTGGAAGCGATTATAATAAATATTTTAGCAATCAAATTACCTCATTTAAACATCTAACCTTGTAATATTTTGTATGGGAAGCCATAAGAATAGGAAGGCCTCGTCAAAACATAAAGTTAGTAGGCTGGTAGATACTCTGTCAGTCATGTTGTCACGACTAACGTAATGAAAAAGTAAAATTTATAATAAAGGCAAATCGCTAAAGCGCCACCAGTTCTCAAATCTTATGCGAACAGTTATGCATATACGCCTGACAGTTTGTAACAACAGAAATGAAAAATAGCTAACGAGTAGTTACACAATAAAAATCAATAAGCTGATATTGCTAATATAATAATTTCATCCGAATTTAATAAAAGAAAATATGCTTATTATGCTGAAATGAGATAAATGTTAAAAGGTACAAGTTCTTATGCGACGTCACTTTAAAAAACATCGTAAATACGTCGCTTGAGACATTGAAGACCGGAATATTCCTCAAATTTTCCGCTTTTTAAAAATGCTTAACTGCCAAAAATTTGCTCAGAATGCCTTGAAAGTTATACAGATCGACGCAGAAAAAAAAATGCAATCCAACAATATATATAACTCATTTTGGCCCATTTGGCGCTTAAGCACTTTCTCCTTTCCACTGACGTTATGGTTGTTGGTGTCGGCGATCGCGAAAATGTAAAAAGCTCAGAAGTGAAAATAATTTGATCGTTATTATAATATAGCTCCCCGAAGCTTTGTTTAGACGACAATAATAAGGCAATTTTTTAATTACTAGTCGTTTAGTGTTTGATGATCAAGAAGAAAATCGTTACTTACATAAACACTTTTCTTACCAACTGTCTTCCGTTGTTTTCGAATAAGGTTATAAATCATTTCGTGTACACTAGAAATTCTAGGTCTCTATTGCCGAAAATGGAAAATAAACTGAAACTTCTTTACTTATGCATCCTATTCATAAACTACTACACTTTTACATCTCGTTAGTAATGGCAACATTATCCAAAAACCCGCATCGCCAATCAGTATCCCACCATCTGGCCACCGCGAGAAGCATCCACAAAGCCTCCAGACTTGTAATCAGCAAATGGCCAAAGATCGACATCCGATACCTTTGGATTTTTTGGTATCTAGTATTTTTCACGAACCTATAAATAGGAGGGTGTGGACGCCACAACGTTATGTGAAAGTGAAGCGCCCAATATTATGCCGGCCGACTTAGATTCACAAATCTCATAATTTTATACCGAATGATATTTTAATAATGTATTTTATATTTACTGTTCAGCGGGCAAATGCTATAGTTTATAACTAGATATGCTTTTATGTAATCGTTACAGTAACGTAAAACCTAAAGTTGAATGACCTAAAATCAATTACACGCTCATTATGTACCAACTTATTTATTATGTATTGTACATTGGTGGCATAAATGGAAATGGTAATCACTATGGAAATGGTAATCACTGTCTTATTTAATTAGTACGAGTACAATGGTTAACATTTTTTATGTTCGATTGAATTTTGAGTTACGGAAACTTTCACACAGGTAGGTAGCGCCGTTTTTGTAGCGTCCTTTTTTATAGGTTCGTAGTATTTTCATGTTTTTTGTGTGGTTTTTCTTTTGGCTCCCTGTTTTCCACCGTATGGTTAGTTGGTTAGGTCCTTTGCGTCGACAAAAAGGGTTGCAAAAACAGATGATAGGTTCGTTTCGGCTGTCTGAAATGTGGCCTAATACTTTTTCAGTTTTTGTGATGACTTCCTACTTTACACCTATTGAACGACCTATGAATTGAATCATAAGAGTAGGTATACCTACCTATTTGCACCACTTTAATCCATGCCCAAATCGTAGTGAAGACCATACTTAATGTATTTTAGTTTAGGGTGTTTTCGATAATATGATAATATAGTCAATGATGAAATTCATACTTACTTCCGTTTTATAACCAAAATTGTGTCGCTAGTCAATTTTTGGTGCCGCCTTACGTGGTTATATTTGTCGTCGCCCAAAGTTTAGTGTAACGTTATTTTGCTCTAAGCTCATCAATCTAACATTCAATTTAGTTGACTCTTAGATCGTTGGCCGTTAGGTAGGTAGGTAGGACTAAATAAGTGCCCCTTAGATAGAGTCCCATAGACAGGGCTAGTAAAAAAGAATGTTAGGCGATAAGTTATGATATTTAGTATTAGCAGGTATTTAATCGAGTGCCAATATTGTACCTAAGCCGCGCACGGTAACCGCTCGGGGCTCTTACGTCAACGAGCCCGCTCCAAGCCGTATCCGCGGGGCCACCAGTTCCATCAGCTGCAACAAAAATTATTCACTATCTAAGAAGAAAAACCGGATGCCAAAATCCGTGACATACCTATCTCCGACACAAAATATCTTTCGCTACGCACACCTGAACTATTGTTACCTTGTTTAATCCTACCTAGGGGTTTAGTAAATAAAACAAGAAGGTTGGTTTCTTAACTTGTATTTTTATTATTGCTTTTGAGTTGTTGAAGTTAGTTGGAACTTAAATATAGAAATAGTGCAACGGCTTAGCTATGGTTAGAGCACAAATTCAGGGGTAGTAGGTGTGGATACCGTACCATATACCTACTGGGTTTCCCTGAGATGAAAATTGCAAATTGCTGAGAATTTAATAAAGTTGAATTATTATATTATAGAATGTTGAATTAGAATAAAATTGATTTGAAATTTAATGGTCAAAATAAGAGGAAATGATTAAAAATGTGTGTTGGAATTAATAATTGATTAGTTAAGGAATGACGGTAAGTACTAGGTATTTAACTAGAGAAGAGGGCGCCAACCGTAGAGTTTCAGCTACAGTACTGATTTAATAATAATTAAGTTGAATTCACCCCACCTAACCGAATGAGAGGTTTACCGGCCAGTAGCCTCCAGGCTTGGAAAATAGCGTTATGCTCCAACGGGACAGCAGCGCAGAACCACAACCCGCAGAGGAAGTAGATCACGGGGTGACACCGGAATAAAAGAAAAAAAAAAAACCCCCTGTAATTGAGAGAAAACTCCAATTACAGACAAATATTGTAAACAGTTCCAACGGAACGTTGTAGAACATGTGGTTAATTTGAAGAAAAAACAAGTTTTACTGAACAATAAGGCTTGAAATTAATAGAATAAGTAGGTTGCACCTTTGTGAACGTTTTGTAATGGTAGGAAACATGTTTAGAATTGGAAATTGACTTATTTTAGAAGAATTTAAGTTTTGACTAAAATAATTTTATTTCACAAAAATAACTAATATTGTTTAGATGAATTCCTACTAAGTACTGAGGATGAGCATACCTGAGGTTTAATCCAGGGGGCTTGAATGGTAGTAAAAACAAAGTAGAAAATTCTAGCACATTGTGCTCACGCGCCGCAATAGGTAGGGACGCAATTCAGTCGCCAATCTGGAATATTTGTTTGGTTAAACACTTGGCCTAGTGCACATGCACTGGAAGACAGTCTTTTCACAACAAACTTACCAAATTTGAGATATAAAAGACACGTACTGCGTGGAAGCAGCTTCCGTGTAAAATTATAGTTGTAAAAATGGCCGAATGCAGTGTGAATTCTTGCAGTGAAAAAAAAATGCATTCGAGGGTTGCCTGCTTTAGCAAAAATATGCTGAAAGCGGGTGAAATATCGCCACCGTAGGAGCGAAAATAGAAGAATAATTAGGTTGAAATTAGAGAATGGTGAGACTAAATAATAACTACAATTTGGACAAAAAAAGTTAGCAAAAACATTTAGTTTGTTTATTGGAAACCAACGCCGCAACAGGAACGAAATTAGAAAAAGAAGTTAAATCGAAGAAACTGTGTGACCAAAACAATACCTGCAATTTAGGTAAAACGATATTGAAACTAATAGGCTTACTTATTGTTAAAATATTTAGAACTTCTACTCGATTATCCGAAACATCTAGCTTAAAATAAATTTGTAGCTGTCAACACCAACGCTCGCAGCCACGAAACGTTCTGTTTCGCGCAGAGTTGCGTTCCATTTCAAGTTATGGAACAAATTTAAATGATAAATAAAGAAAATAATAAAACCCAAATTTATACGTTACAATGACCCCCCCACTTAGAAGAATTTTGCGACCAAAATCGCAAAATTCAAGCTGGTCCTCCAGCTTTTGCAGCTTGGAGTGCTTGAGAAAAATAAAAATTACGTTAGATACCTACGCAACTCAAAAGTAAAAAGAAAACACAAGTCAGAGAATTAATGTCTAACATGCATCGAAAATGCAAACCAAAGGCAGCAGTCAAAACATACAATCAAAGTAGAACAGATCAGAACCCAAGGGGCTAAATCAAAGACTTTAGGTAGGCACCTACAAAACAAATAAGAGTTTTGAACGAAATAGTAAACAGCTATGAGATAACTACGCTATCAACGCGCAGCACTCGGATACCGAAGACAATACACTTATTACTAAAACAGACCTAATATGAGATTACTCCGCTATCAACGCGTCGCACTCGAATGGTAGGGACCAAAAACACCAACTGAACGAGACAAACGAAATTTTGACAAGCATTTTGGAATGAGGCTTTTTGTATGGGTTTCCAAAAAACCGCCCAGGCAATGGCTTATTTTTTGTAGGAGTTACCGAATCCGCTCCCCTTTGCTTAAAAACAGAAATCCGAAAAACATAAACAATTTATGTAGGTCAAGCACACAAAAGTACAGTCGACTACATAAATCGGTAAACGAACAAAATACTTAAAAATAAACTAAATAGGTAGGTAACCCACAAAATATATACAGTATGATACAAGTAAGTAGTACTCTTTCTTATAGACAACTCAATCCATGAAATAAACAATCCGCCAGGACCTGACGAAACAAACCTAGTAAAACCTCTCCCGTCCGGGCTCCACCAATACATACACACGCATGTATCGCCTTAACTTGCCATTCTTACGGTAAAACACACCAAAATTTAACCAACTGCCAGGACATGATGTTACAAACTATATATTCCCTTCCCGTCCGGGCTCCACCAATACATACACACGCATGTATCGCCTTAACTTGCCATTCTTACGGTAAAACACACCAAAATTTAACCAACTGCCAGGACATGATGTTACAAACTATATATTCCCTTCCCGTCCGGGCTTCGTTCATGAATGACTGTAAAAATATACGCCTCATCCAAAGTCGAACCCACACAAGACCCAATACAGATAAAAACTAGAACAACAATAGAAGCAAAACAAAGTTTAGCTAGTAGGTAGAACACCGTCCGAACCATCACCCTTCAAATACTGAATGTGCCAAGCACCCAAGTGCTTGCCAGTGCTGCAACTTTCTAACTCGTACACCAACGGCGAACGCTTAGCAACTACACGACACTTTTCATATTTAGGAGCAAGTTTAGCCATAAAGAACTTACTGGCGTCGCTTTGAGGAAAGGTCTTTTTCCAAACAATGTCACCGACATTGTACTCACATGCGCGACGTCCCTTATCATAATAAACGGCGCTTTTAAGGTGAGCCTTAGCGATAGCTTCTTCTACCTTTACGAAAATGTCACGCAGAACACCTAACTTAGAAATGTAGTCGTCACGCGAAGCACAAATAAGGTCTCCTGGAGACGCGCGGGCCGAACCATAGAATTTACCACTAGGAATGGCTTCACGGCCGTGAACAAGAGAAAAAGGTGTAAAACGTGTCGTTTCATTGACAGCGGTGTTCAACGCGAACTGAACTTTAGATAAAGTGGTATCCCACGAGCGATGGTCATCCTTTACAAGAATAGAGATAGCAACAACAATCGTTTTATTGTAGCGTTCGACTGTATTGACCTGCGGACAATAACGAGGGGTAAAATGTATTTGAGGTATATTGTACTTCTGAAACAAGGACTTGAGCTCACTACCAGTGAATTGCGTGCCATTATCCGCAACCACTGTACGAGGTACACCATGGGTCAGAAACACACCATTCTCCAAACATTGGGAAATAGACTTGCCGATTGCTCTCCGAAGGGGAAACAACAAGCAATATTTGGAGAAACAACAGACGACAACTAACAAAAAGGTGAAACCTGATCTAGAGCGCGGCAAGGGCCCAACTAGGTCAATACTTATGGTTTCGAAAGGACGAGAACAAACCTTCGGATCTCCCATGAGACCTTTAGGTGGCTCCTGAGAATGTTTGTAAGCAGAGCAAGTATCGCACGCATTAACAAGGTTAATCACGTCCTGATACATCCTCGGCCAATAGTAACGCAAGGCAACTTGCTTAAAAGTTTTAAAAATACCGAAATGTGGTGCCGTATCCCTACAATGACAAAACTCAAGAACTTCGGAACGTTTATATGAAGGAACAACTTCCTTCCAATCAAACTCACTTGATAAACCGAATTTGTTTTTAGAATACCTACATAATTTACCATCAATGATAGAATAATTTGGACAGGCTTTGGGAGATTTAGTACACTTGGCCAATAATCTGTCAAACCAAAAGTCACGGGGTAAGGGGTCAGGAGGAGGATCAATAGTAAGAATGGGAACTGCGCGCGAAAGCGCGTCAGGAACCACATTATCTTTGCCTTTACGGTGTTCAATTACAAAATCGTACGGCGACAAGCGACATCCCCATCTAGCGAGACGTCCGGTTGGATTAGACAAATTAAAAAACCACTTAAGGCTTGAATGGTCTGTAATAACTTTAAATTGAGGACCTCCTTCCAAGTACGGGCGAAAATGTTCAACGGAAAAAACTACAGCAAGCGCTTCTCTCTCGGTGGCGGAATAATTTCGTTCAGCCCTATTCAATGACCGACTAGCATACGCGATGGGGTGTTCTAGACCGTCCTCAAGAACTTGAGTTAAGGTTCCTCCAATGCCGTAGCCAGAAGCATCACAATGAACAGAAAAGGGCTTAGAAAAGTCTGGGCACGCCAAGATCGGAGCCGACACTAAAGCTGTCTTCAACTCGGTAAACGACTGCTCAGCCTCTTGAGTCCAAAGGAACGGAGGAGCATTCTTACGAGTGGAAGTAAGCTTATTTAGTGGAGCCGCGATAGAACTGAAGTCACGTATGAACCGACGATAGTACGACGCGGTACCCAAGAAAGATTTTACTTCTTTCCGGGTGGAAGGTGTTGGGAAGTCAACAATAGCCTGAACCTTATTAGGATCAGTTCGAAGCCCTCGTTCGTCAACGACATAACCTAGGTACTTCAACTCCCTACGAAAAAATTGACACTTCGACAAATTAATAGATAAATTACCAAAATTCAAACGTTCCAAAACTTGAGACAGCAACGAAATGTGCTCATCAAAGTCACTACTAACAATAATGATATCGTCTAAATAAACGAAAACCCTATCACCAAATTCGGGACCGAACAACTTATCCATGAGTCTCTGCTGCGTAGCAGGAGCTGAGGTCAAGCCGTAACACATGACCTTGTAATGGAAGAGGCCACGCCCAGGTACGGTAAATGCTGTCTTCTCGCGCGACGCAGGATCCAAAGGAATCTGCCAAAAAGCGCTCTTAAGATCAATAGAACTCAAAAATTTAGCGTCCCTAAGTTGATCAAGGATTCGAGAAATATAGGGTAGTGGGTACGCATCATGTTTACTCACAGAGTTCAACTTACGACTGTCGATGCAAAAGCGGAGCTCACCGTTTGACTTGGGAGTGAACAGGGTAGGGTTGTTCCAAGCACTGCTGCTAGGCTCGACGACATCCTGCTCAAGCATCTCGTCCAACTGTCTGTTCAGCTCTTTCAACCTCTCGGGAGACATCGGGTAGTAACGCTGTTTGATCGGAGGAGAATCTCCAGTATCAATGATGTGAGTAAGAAGAGGCGTACGGCCCAAGCCTTTATTTTTAAAAGAAATAGACTCGAATCTATTTACCATATTTTCAGCAACAAGACGTTGATCAGCAGGCAACTGATCAAACGGTTGTAAAAAACGAATTTCGGATACAGCGTTAGCCTCCGAGATATTAACAAAAAAATCTTTATTAGTGAAGATTTTTGGAGCAAGGTCAAAAGCTCTCCAAAAATCTACACCTAAAACAAGTGAAGGAGATACGTCGGGTACCACATACAGTTTAATAACACGAGTTAAATTATCAAATTTGATTGGCAACATGAAAAAACCTACGACAGAAGCACGGGAATTCGTCGCAGAAGTGATGTGGGAAATATCATCACTGCGATGAAGGGTAGCTCCCGCCTCCAAGAACAAATTACATCCGTTGGCCCCCAAAATGGAAATGGTAGCACCAGAATCCAAAAGGCCACACAAAGTATGGTTGAGAATCTCAACACGAAGAAAAGGACGATTATCATGAGAATCACGAACCGTCGAGACAGTTCTGTAAGTCGAAAAGAAAAAATTTAACTGTTTTAAATAGTTTTGCCAATCGGCTTTATCAAAATTAGAAGAATTATCTCGATGGTTCAGGCCAATTAGTTTTTTGTATCATTAGCTTTTGCTTGAGGTGAAACCGGTGGTGAAGGTTTGCAAACCGGACACTTAGCCGCAGTAAAACCTTGTTTACCGCAACGGAAACAAACAATAGCGGTAGATGTACATTCGGAGAGACTGTGAGAGTCGACACGACAGCGGGCACAAAACTTATCTACAGCAGCAACAGCATGGACTTTGGGTTTAGCAGTTTTGCATGACAAGTCAGGTGCTAAGCATCCATGGGGTGGTTTAGGAGGCTCGACGAAAGTCTGCGCACGGTGCTTACCACACTCTATCATCCTGCACAGCTTCTTTAGTTGTTTCAACGACGTGATCTCCGTGGTACACAAAGGAACTGAGTACTCCGGCCTTATGTTTTGGAAAACGATGTCAAACCTTTCCTTCTCCGATACAATATACGATAGGCGGCTGAAATAATTCAGCATTACAGCAACGTATGCAACGATGTTCTCGTTAGGACCCTGCGTACGTAAACGAATTTCCTGCATGAGACGGCGATCAAAGTCATAGGGCAAGTATTCATCAAGCAAGCTTTGCTTGAGCTCAGGCCAACTGTTTACCTCGGAGCGGATGCTACGGTACCAACATAAGACGTCGCCTTCAAAAATTTCCGCGGCGGAAGTCAGTAGCAGCTGTTCGGTTATACCGCGCGAGGCGCACAACTCGTCTAAACGCTGAAGGAAAACACGCACACATGAAGAACCATTGAACTTTAAGTTAAGAGATGAAACCATTTGGTATCTTTTGCTTGGGGTCGCAGACGCGGGAGAAACATTTGGGGTTGGATCTACATAGACATCAGAGACGCTAGATTTGAATATCGACATCAAGTTGTCCAATTTTGATAAAATTTTGTTTAAGTCAGTTGTCAACTCCGAGTGAGTCGACCTATCAATAACATCTTCAGGATCCAAGCGCGTAAGGCGGTGATATAAGTGGTGTGCTAGCGCCTGAATGCGCGTAAGATTTTTTAAAGTTGGGCTAGCCGCTTCTTTTAAAAGTTCAGAAAGCTCTTTGAGCTTTATTTTGATCGAGAGCAGCTCATCGGACACCTTCCCTTCGAAAGAAACGATGGAGTCTGAAGGTACTTCTTTAGCCAAAGATCGAATTTGTACTCTCAAAGAAGAAACATCGGCGGCAGGCACAGCATCCCTAATACGAACCTCATGAACGAGTTCATCTTTGTGCAACGCTTGGAACGCAATTACGCGTTCTTCCATTGTGAAAAAACCACAGAAAAAAAAAATTTAGTATACCGAAAAAGATAAAAAAAGGTAAGTTCGAAAGTAAAAGGTTTATCCAATAGGTAAGTACCAATAAACACGCGAGTATGTAAAATACTCGATACTGAACAAGAAAGTTAATAATAAAAAAAAATCAAGTTACCAATTTTTGTGACTGACTGTACCAAAAAATTTAAGTTTTGTTTTTGTTTAAAGAATTGAAAATAGCATAGGCAAACAAATTTAAAAGTAGTCTAAGTACGTTTGAGCAAATTATAACACCAATTTTGCAATTCACCTCAAGTTTACAACAAAAATATCTTGTAAACAAATTCTAAAAATAGAACCATCAAGTTTAGTTATACAAGTAAAACAGGGAGCAACTGCTCCAGGCACACAAATACACAGTTAATTAAATATTAGCAGGTTGGATAAGTAAAATAATAGCAACAAGTTTACACGGTTACTTATGTAAATAAACGGTAAGATAAGACACACAATTTTAATCAAGCAAAACAAAATGCAATTTTTTTGTCACAGCTAAAATGACATGACAACCATCTCAAGGAAAGCCCCACACGTTGGGTAGCCACTGTTACCTTGTTTAATCCTACCTAGGGGTTTAGTAAATAAAACAAGAAGGTTGGTTTCTTAACTTGTATTTTTATTATTGCTTTTGAGTTGTTGAAGTTAGTTGGAACTTAAATATAGAAATAGTGCAACGGCTTAGCTATGGTTAGAGCACAAATTCAGGGGTAGTAGGTGTGGATACCGTACCATATACCTACTGGGTTTCCCTGAGATGAAAATTGCAAATTGCTGAGAATTTAATAAAGTTGAATTATTATATTATAGAATGTTGAATTAGAATAAAATTGATTTGAAATTTAATGGTCAAAATAAGAGGAAATGATTAAAAATGTGTGTTGGAATTAATAATTGATTAGTTAAGGAATGACGGTAAGTACTAGGTATTTAACTAGAGAAGAGGGCGCCAACCGTAGAGTTTCAGCTACAGTACTGATTTAATAATAATTAAGTTGAATTCACCCCACCTAACCGAATGAGAGGTTTACCGGCCAGTAGCCTCCAGGCTTGGAAAATAGCGTTATGCTCCAACGGGACAGCAGCGCAGAACCACAACCCGCAGAGGAAGTAGATCACGGGGTGACACCGGAATAAAAGAAAAAAAAAAAACCCCCTGTAATTGAGAGAAAACTCCAATTACAGACAAATATTGTAAACAGTTCCAACGGAACGTTGTAGAACATGTGGTTAATTTGAAGAAAAAACAAGTTTTACTGAACAATAAGGCTTGAAATTAATAGAATAAGTAGGTTGCACCTTTGTGAACGTTTTGTAATGGTAGGAAACATGTTTAGAATTGGAAATTGACTTATTTTAGAAGAATTTAAGTTTTGACTAAAATAATTTTATTTCACAAAAATAACTAATATTGTTTAGATGAATTCCTACTAAGTACTGAGGATGAGCATACCTGAGGTTTAATCCAGGGGGCTTGAATGGTAGTAAAAACAAAGTAGAAAATTCTAGCACATTGTGCTCACGCGCCGCAATAGGTAGGGACGCAATTCAGTCGCCAATCTGGAATATTTGTTTGGTTAAACACTTGGCCTAGTGCACATGCACTGGAAGACAGTCTTTTCACAACAAACTTACCAAATTTGAGATATAAAAGACACGTACTGCGTGGAAGCAGCTTCCGTGTAAAATTATAGTTGTAAAAATGGCCGAATGCAGTGTGAATTCTTGCAGTGAAAAAAAAATGCATTCGAGGGTTGCCTGCTTTAGCAAAAATATGCTGAAAGCGGGTGAAATATCGCCACCGTAGGAGCGAAAATAGAAGAATAATTAGGTTGAAATTAGAGAATGGTGAGACTAAATAATAACTACAATTTGGACAAAAAAAGTTAGCAAAAACATTTAGTTTGTTTATTGGAAACCAACGCCGCAACAGGAACGAAATTAGAAAAAGAAGTTAAATCGAAGAAACTGTGTGACCAAAACAATACCTGCAATTTAGGTAAAACGATATTGAAACTAATAGGCTTACTTATTGTTAAAATATTTAGAACTTCTACTCGATTATCCGAAACATCTAGCTTAAAATAAATTTGTAGCTGTCAACACCAACGCTCGCAGCCACGAAACGTTCTGTTTCGCGCAGAGTTGCGTTCCATTTCAAGTTATGGAACAAATTTAAATGATAAATAAAGAAAATAATAAAACCCAAATTTATACGTTACACTATGCATTATGCATATTCGTAGATACGTCGGTAGCCGAGGTCGATGACATTGTGGACAGACGAACCGACGCCGGACGACCTTCGTGAGAAAGGCTAAAATATGTCGAATGTGTACGTTGTCGCATTACCATAATCGTGTTTTGGCTTAATAAATTTACGAACAGTGTGAAACCGGATGGCGTTTTTAGTTCGCTGGAGAATGCAAGCAACTGTTATGTAGCTTCCTACGATAGGTATACTTGTGTTAGATAGTGGCAGTTGTCGATATGGTGATCCGGCGAGTGTTGTTTTAATTCTTTATAGGATATCATTTTGATCACTATCTCATCTGGTCATAAGTGACGATGTGGTTGAAGATGGTAAACGTGCTCAGTCCAGAATGGTTCAACACTAACTAACACTTTGAGAATTCCTAAGCGCAAGGTTACCACATTTCCCATACAGCTCTGAGCCGAGGTTTTGTGGGACCATATTATGGCCTTTCTCGTTCGTTACTCTGGATACTGCAGAAATCCTAGTAGAGGACGGATGAAAAATAACTTTAAGGATTTGCAATAGTGAGAGGTCTTTGTGTTTATATTATGCGTTCAAGTCTGATTAACAAAAATATTTATGACAGCTTTCGTGAAGACGTAACAGATATGGTTGCGTTAATATTAATAATAATTATAATGCATAACACATAGTTTACTATAATAACATTAATTAATTATGGCTGTGTACGTTTTATTCATTTTGCTAGATATCTTTATTTTAATTAATTATTATGTGACCTTGTTTTTGATGGCGATTTTCCTTAAAAACTATGAATATCGCAGTTAATTAAGTTATGGAAAAATATACGATCTCTTCTTTTATAAATTACTTTTCGAAATAAGATAAATGTAAGGTATATTTGTTAGTCATCTTTACATTGGAATAAATTGGAGAAACGTATTAGTGTTCATCATTTCCGGAGAATTAATAATAAGTATTATAAATAAAAATTCAAATATTATTTAACGATAGTTACATTCAAATAACCGTTAATATCGTTAACTCGTATCGAAATAAGATATTTTGGTTTGATTCCTCGACTATTACATGCTAACTTAACATGACAATTTCACAACAATATCAGAGGGAATAAAAATAAATATTACCCAGAAGCAATCGAACTTTTTCTAATATGACAATCAAAATAAATCGTGTTTATAATGATATTATGGTAAATACCTAATACGTATGATAATTGTCGCTTTTGATAATACAAACGGTAAGTTATTAGGAAAGTAGGCATTAAAGCAATTCTCTTGACGACTTGAAACATCGTTTAAGTTTTAAATTTTGGATATAATGGCCTATGGAATGACGAAACGGATATTCTTTAAGCAAATCTCAGTATCTACACGGCATTTTATAGTCTGCCATTGGCGTAAACTGGCGTGGTTTGGTTACCTATTAGAATGTCATTGAAACTAATAGCGTCACGCCTACTCATTCAGGAGAATTCATGCGGATATCGAGTTCGTACCGTGCCTTTCTAGTTTTGTTTCTAATTATCAAAATTTTAATATAAATAGGTACAAAGAAAAGATAAATAAGTCATATTTATTACAACCAGACACCAGACTCACGCATATTATGACACAGAACAGTAACAGTGTGAGCGAATTAGATCCGATTTTGTCTAGTACCGAACTATGATCCGTAAAGTTTAAAAACCGCTGCCTGAATCCGTTTACCTATTGTTTATACATTTTATTGTTAATAATCCTACTTTCAATCCCTAGTAGGATTTGGGTAGTAGGATATTGTAGGTCTGGAATCTAGATCCTAAATCAACAAATGGAGTTGTTCATGAAACTAGAATGGGTTGCATTGTCCATAAACGCCCATAAAGTAGCTAAATAACATCTTTAGACGCCGATAGTTCCGTTCTCAGTTTATTGTACAACTTGAATTATGCCATTTGCCGGATCCTTTGATGTGTCAAAGAGTATACAAAGTAGAACTGACCAAAATAAATGTAGGTAATATACGAATTTTATTTTATTTGGTTTTTCTTAGAGCAAATCATACAGGTCCACTCTAACCTTAATACGCTTTGTATATTTCATGATTAATAATTAATTTCATGATGGTTAACTTACAAATGTATTGTGATGATATTATTAAAAAAAAAAATGTCTGGCATCCGGAATTTTGTTACATAGACTACAATCACATAAAGAATGGCCAGATGCCAAAATAGGCAACTCTGATGTAGTCCTTACATAATCAATCCACGCGTATCATCTGTTCACAATCCTAACTACTCTATGATCGAACACTACCTGTATTGGCAGTAGTAGGCTTTGTGAATTATTACGGGTTCCGTACCCCTCGCCTGCATCAATACCTTAATGGCTCCTCGTGTTTCACCTGAGGATCTCTAAAGTGTGAAAAAAGAGTAGCAAGGGAAATAGTGAAAGAGATTGGATGGAATCATTTATGCTTTTTCGGGAAGTCAATAGTTTTGTAGTTTTAGATCTTTTTCATCTAAGTCCCAAGATGAACAGGTCTAGCGTGTGGTGGTAAGCGCCGGGCCTGATTAGTTTTATCGTTCAAATCAAATGCACAGTAATGGGAATCGAATCTGCAACGTTTATTTTAAAAAAAGAAAAAAGCTGTCCCCCTATAGGAGTGTTCAAGAAGCTGCGGTCCTAAAAAAAATACCAACACGCATGCGGCATTTTTCATTCCGCTTGTGTGTGTTTTGGATACGCATAAGGAACTATCCTTCACTGCGTGATTATTCTAAGGTACCTTGAGACAGCGATCAAAATCTAGCTTATAAAGTATTGAAAAAAATTAGAGGCTCAATAGTAAAAAAACACTCTTGCTTACATTATACAATAAACAAATCGCCCTACTCACCCCAAAACGCCCAATTATTTAAAAACAAATTAAAATTTAACAATCTTTTGAAGACGAACGATACCAAAAACCGATATCCATTTACAAAGTGGACTAGAAAGGGTAAAGCATACCTCAAGAGATGTTTAAAATTTTCATTCGTATTTATACCACTGATGGCCATATCTGTTAGACCCTTAACGCTCTATGGGCGCGACGAATTCCTAAACATTCTCCAAGGCGACGAGAAATCGAGGGGTCCAGTTGTACTGGTGACCGTAGATCACTCGGCTTCGAGGGGTGCGCGATTTACAACCCTTTTGCGCCAGATTTATGTGGTGTTCTTGGGTTAAGTTAACCCCCACATGCAGAAAAGATCGTGTTTCTTTATTTTATAAATGGCCGCCGAAAATAGTCGGCCCTTTTTTGGATTCAGGGTGTGTTCTTGTTTTGGCGGCGATCGGATGGATGCGGGATGGATGGCGCAAGCGTCTTGACGGTTAGATGACAGTTTTATCTTAATCCATCCTGAAATGTATGTATGGAAGTCAAAAGTACCCTCACCCGGTGATGTATTAAGGGACTCATGGAGTGGAAGAATCGAAAGAGCTGTGTTAAGATCGTAGTAGTGGAAAGATGAAAGTCTCTGCCTACACCGACGGCAAAAGGCGTGAGCAACGCACTAATAAGTATTATCTATGTATGAAAGATATCGACAAAATGTAGACTGTTCCTAGACCGCCGATGCGCATCGTGTTGAAAGAAAAAAAGAAAAATTATAATTTATTTATCGAGGATTTATTGTAGAAGCTTTTTTTTAGACCAGAGTAGATAGGCTAGACGACGACTATGTGAGAAGCTAGAAAGCAATTTAGACCAAAATTTCTCACATTAGGTCTGTACAAGTCTATCTAAATATTAATTAAACATCCCTGTGGTCTCGGCGCTGTCCGACCACACATTTTAATTTTAATTAAACCATTAATGACTCATTTCTCTAACTCTTCTAATGATTCATCAAAATCGTGCACGAAACTTGGCACACCAGAACTAGTAAACTATAATATAACTAACGATTGGACCAAGAGTCTTGTGAGTTTAACTTTAGTTAGAGGTTCCTTACACTTAGTGGTAAAAATGGAACATCTCTTAATTCGTCCTGTTTGTTTGACGGGGCTTTGAGAGGTCGGTCCTTTAGAATTTCACTTCATGAAAAAATGCGCATTAGTATTAATGTTAAGGTTAGGTATGAGGTTCATGCATATATGCATGAACCTCATACCTTACCTCTACCACCGTAAAAAGTTTAAAAATTTAGACTGATTTCGACTTTCGATACACAGAAATGCATAGGAATTATATATATCTGGCAGAAATTACATTATAATAAAGTTATTCCAACGCACTTTAACTACGCGCATACGAAACCCAAACATCAAAAGTTAATGCAAAATAGTTTAATACTTAGTCGATCTTTTTACCAAATTATATCCCTCTTTGGGACCTCTAGTCTCACTGTGGCGTACAGTGGCGTGCACTAAACATCGATATCTCAACTCATTATGTCCGCCCGTGCATGGCCGTGGCGCATGTTCCCCGTATCTATGTCAGTTAATTTTCCACCAAGTGTAATTACCGTGTTCCTCTTTGTTTTTGCTACTAACTTTATTTGCATAGTGCGGTAAGGGGATCGCTTCGCGTTCGGTGGGACTGGGCGAGGTGTAGAGTTGTCATTTAAGTGAGATTATTTTATTTTTATATTATTTTATTCGATTTTGTTCCAATGCCGTCTAAAGGAGCAGGTAAAGCTGTTAAGTTTTCCGTCTTGCCATTTCACCTCAAAGAGAAATCCAGTGATACACACACACTACTTACTCACATGATTGGCCTTGACAATAAACAATATTGATAAAGCTTTCTGAAGGAAAGAACAGCTAGGACCGGAATTATAATAAATATTAATTTAGTAAATCAGTATAAAACATTAAAGCTACAAGTAGATAATCTATATATAATTTGTAACTATTATTGCATATCATTGCATTAAACTGTTCTTTTGTTTAATTTAAGACTTGTTTTAGTCGAGATTGTATGTATACCTAAAGCCGGTTTGAATCAATCACCTTAAACAATTAAATTTTAATAAAAATGTTTATGTCAACTCCATAGTTTCCTCTATTCCACTACAAAACCCTAGAATAAGTTAATAGAGACATTGTTAAACCTCGTTAGTCGGATCAGATGCGCTCGCGGGCCACCGGGCGTATACCTGATGTAGGTATATACCCTGGCTATACATCGCATATCCACAGAATAATAACTAGATATCTAATACAAGTGTACATCTGATAGAATACATTGTATTCCGCATTAATTTAGCCAATGATAGATGGTGCCTAATCCTCCTCACTGAGGAGAGCCCCGTACTTAGCAGCGGGCAGATAAGAGTTGATGATGATGATGATGAAATGGTTGCCTGCTTTATGACCTCACAATTACGGGCTCGATCTTCGGCCGCTCCAATGACTGCGGCTTCATGCTGCTAGGAGATAAGGAGACAAAGTATAAGAAGCTAGTTACAGCAGCAACAGATGCTTAAAAGCTCTGCTAGATGGCGCTGTATGACAATTTCTTTTTCGTGCTCTTTACTTATAATCGTAGTTATTTCTGAACTAAAAAAATGTTGTTATCGTTAATCATATTATTTGTATTGTAAGTTTGGCATGCTTATTGAGAAGTGGCACTTTTAAAAATAGTAGATATTATTTCAGATATTTACAGCTACTTCATTGTTTGTGGTCTATTAATAATGTGTTATTAAGTTGAAAATTGTAAAATTAAAATAGCAGGTCCATTTCATTTTAACGGGTAAAGTGCATAATAAGAAAACTTGTTCTACTGTTAAAAAAAGACACGAGTAGCACTTCGTGAAAATAACTCGACCGTCGACAAAAGCCATTAAAGTATTGTCATAAAAGTAAACCATATTTGCAGAGGAAACTCAAAACTTAAGGTGAGATCACACCGAGTGCGTTATTTAAGTATCAGTTGTTTAGGTTGAAGAATCACATGACATCTAATTAATATAAACTGTTTGTTTTGTAAAACAATTGTTTTATTTGACTGTACTTACCTACATAATTTGAAGTGTTGGCTGAGTTACTCCCTAAAAAGTATGTAAAATGGTATGGAAACTGATCGGCCGATGGGCCTACAATCTTTTGGCCGAGCTGCCCCCAACTCGGATTAACTATTTAGAGAAATGGTGTACGGGCGGTAACTTCGCATTCATCCTACGGCCTCGCACCAATCACTTTTCGTTATTTCCATTGCTCCTTGCAAGGAGCATTGTTGTCAATTGTCGACCCTGACATACTTTTCATCTATCATCAGCTCCAGAAGCCATTTACACGAGCTAACATTACACTCTCTCACACTCACACTCTGACTCACGAGCGTTTTGATTGTTAGCTCGTAGCTGCACAAACTCCGTCTGCTCTCAGTGTGCCACTGTACTCCCCAGCTGCTCAACTCTTTCAGCATCTATTCCTGTCCGATATTAAAGCGCCCAACTGTCATACCACATAATATGACAATAACCATATTTTGCTTCATTTTGTCACCGGTCTGAAGGTTCACAAGTGAATGGCGTGACTTATTTTATTGGGAGCACTATTTATGGCTTCTTTTGAGGCGGGCTACAACTGTTTTTTAGTGTATTGGATTACGTTTTTAGATTTGAAAGAGTCCTTGGTAGAGTTTGTGGCGTGTGAAGTAGTATTAGTAGTTTCCTACTAGCTGGTAGCTGACCCAATAGACGTTGTCCTGTCATTTGTTTAAAGCTGATCAGTGTCATATAGTTAAAATTTCTGGAGATCAGTAAAGAAATACTTTCCAATTACAATGTAAATGCGACGCACTATGCGTTAAACCTACGAAACCCCCGATACATATTAAGCTTCTCATTGAATCTTCAGTTGATTCTTGCACTAATTAACACAATTTATTACTTAAAGAGTATGGTGTGGCTTTTAATTGCTGTTTTGTACTTCTTCTTAATTAAAATTTAATATCCCATTGTTCCTTTTAAGTTCGATTTTCTATAAAATAAAACTGGAAGCCAACCGCGCAAGAAGTGTAGGTACCTACCCAAGTGGGAGTTCAATTTTTTTCGTTTCTTGTATCTCAAGGGAAATAATAGCTATTATATTACTTACAGTGATAATAATATAATATTACTTATTGATAATTCATTAAAATGTTTGACGACTGTATCAATATTTATTGTCACAATGTAATCAACAAAAATAGTAAAGGAATTGTAATAAATACTATAGGTACCTACTTAGTTCATTTTAATTGCGTAATAATTTACCTATCTAATCTGCAGTTCAGAAGGCAACAATTTTCTAAACCCAATAATAAAATTGATTGACTCTTGTACATTCTCATAAAACAAATCAAACAAGGTAAATAAACTTACTGCACTTCAATAAATTACTCAATTAAATGTTTAAATAACGACAAAAACTGCGCTTTAATGTACCTTACGATTGAAATATTTAACTGCGGTTATAAAGCTCTGTACACACAGTGACAGTGCCACGCATATTTTGCAATGCAAAAGGCGGCAGTGCAACTACGAGTATAATGGACTGGCACGTGGCGACCACTATCCGGTGAAAAGCCTACTCTAAGTTTGTTTGCCTGTTTCTTTTATATAATACGTCTTTTCTATGGCCCAAATGACTGACTTTTAGCACCGTAAAAATATACACACGTTGACTGTTTTGACAGAAAATAATAGTATATTCAGTGACTTTTACTAACTGTACCATATGAAATGGTACTGACTCAGTACAGTAATATGTATTACATATTTGCTACACAAAAAAGTGTCTAATTCGCTCACAGATAAATATCAAAATATCGTTTTGACAAATCTCAATATCCTTCAATATAAACGATAAACAAAACCTGCAACCTGTACGCAGCTTTAGTCGGGGTGATATTCAAAATAATTGCGCCACAATGATATGACGAGAGACAACGGTAGGAAGTACTGAAATAGACTGAACAACAAACAGATGTGGTAAAAAAAACCTCTCGTGTAACGGGCAAAGGGTTCGCGGATGAGAGCAACTGACAGAACTATGGTGATTTATGTTAATGTATAATTTAAAAAAACTTATTAAAAAATTAAATTATGTGTTTTGCCCGCGGCTACCTACCGCCGCCTCTGTGATAGTTGCTGCCGTATTTGTATGATACATCGTTTACAATTATTGCCATTAGGCCATTATACTAGGTCCGTTCTGTA
This sequence comes from Hylaea fasciaria, assembly GCA_905147375.1. Taxonomy (NCBI): domain Eukaryota; kingdom Metazoa; phylum Arthropoda; class Insecta; order Lepidoptera; family Geometridae; genus Hylaea; species Hylaea fasciaria. The sequence goes on along the minus strand of LR990211.1, from coordinate 5,154,564 downwards.
ACTTCACCCGCTTTGACTATGATGATGAGCAAAAAATACCATTTGCAAATGGTCAAGATATCACAAAACAGTACCATTGTGAATTGGCCCCATTTCCAGAAAGTCCGATTTTCGAAAAGTCCCATTCGCAAAATGGGGTCAGACTGTGCCTACGAGCGCTTGGAATATTGAATAGCAATTTCACCCCTAACATTGTATCATGCAAAATTAGACTCTATTATTAGTATGTTTAATTACTTTACTACCTTAATACGTTTGACACGATAAATTTATTGTTTCCGAAACTGAGATTGTCTATCCAACAGCTGTTCGAAATGAGCTCAAGTTACCCAACAGGAGGAAACGGGTTAAAATTAACCCTAAACTGCCACCGATTTGTTAATTGTTGGGGAGTTTTTATCGCCTTCTTTTTCAAGGGTTTATTTATGAATTTAAATGGCCCAAAGACTAGGGGTGTCGCTAATTTGAATTTTATGAACTTTATTTTTATAATTTTAAAAGGGTTGAATCCCTAGAGACGGAGTTTTAAAGTGCTGCACATATTTTAAGTATTTAATTACTTGGGGTTTGTTTTTAAATATCTTTGTTGAAGTTGTAAAAAGTAATGAAGACCTGAACAAAAAGTTGTTTATTGGGTCGTCAATGTAATTTTTAGATAACAAATAGTACGAGTAGGTACTGAACATCTTCTGAAAAATTACTTCAATCCGTCCCTTGTACAAAACCAGTTTCTAAATAACTAAAAAAAAATATGCCAAGCTTTCCACTTATTTTCGTTACTTTTACGATAATATAACTTATACCCGCTCATTATGGCTTATAATCCTATACAACACTACGTTGTAGTAATAGTAACAGTAACTGCTATGTGTCAGTAGCGTGCTACAGACTATTTAATTTTTTTAAGCGCGCTATTTAACATCGCTATCTTTACAGCGAACATACGTCGAAAAAGCGCGGCGAGTGTCGCACCGCTGTGCCTAGTGCGAGTTTTGACAATTTATTTACGCGCTCGGTCCGTTTGGCGTAAACTTGAAATTGTATGGAATAATAGCAGCGCCATCTAGTGACTGATTCACTGACGCTAGATGGCGCTGCTATTATTCCATACAATTTCAAGTTTACGCCAAACGGACCGAGCGCGTAAATAAATTGTCAAAACTCGCACTAGGCACACAGATAGCGCTGCGTCGCTACATGACTACATTGTCAATAAAAACTTTCCTTCATCACGCTAACTACAAAGTGGATACTTTGCAGATTATGCTCACCCAACTATGATCCACAATGACCAACTGTAATCTTCGCCGTGAAAACTGACCAACTTTGATTGGATCGCCCGATCTAATCCTGGCGCGAACACCGGTAGATTACAACTAGACAACACTGATTAACTTCAATTGAAGTTGCTGATTGGGACGACAATTTGGGAAGTAGAGTAGAGATGGGCATTCCGAGATGTTTTAGTCGATTGTTTCGCGATTGTTCCAAAATTTCCATGGGTTTCGATGATGTTGTCTCGCAGTTGAATCAATCTTCAATTTGTAGTGGTTTTTCTTAGTAAGCGTTGTGAAAAGTGAAAAGCTGTGTTGAGCGAGTGCGGTGCCGCTTTCATCTATGATAAAATAATTATTGATCGTCCTATGCTATTTAGTAAGATTTGATAAGCAAGAGAGAAAAAATCATCATGGGTCCGCTCAGTGTTTTTTTATTAATATGATTTGTATGCTTATTAATGTATTATAAATTATATAATATGAAATAAAATTAGTATGCTCGCTGCCGTTTTATGCTCATGTGCCACTTAATCTCACAAACGACCCTAATTCGAGCACTCGGCGATTTTACATTTTATTTTACTGCTTTCCTTTTGTCAAACCTAATTTACATTTATTCGATATCTGTTTCCTGCCGTTGATTAGCGGCACATAACTCTTTGCCAACTCAGCTGTTCTAATAGTAATTAGAAGTCATTTTATTTTAAAATAAATGGAACATTTCAATAAAATTTCAATTTTAACGCCACAATCCCCGGCCCAAAGAATGAGATCAAACGATCTTCGGAGAATTTTTCAGCTAATAACACAAAACATAATTTATGTTAGACGGAAACATAATATAAAAAGTACAATAAATCGCGGTGTATACCCGCCTTTTCTTGATATTTTCTCCAGTGGACGAATAAAACTATCAAATTATTGCATTTTGTGGCGTGTAGCTTCGGTGAAGCTGAAATAAAAAAGTGGTTTTTAGAAATATGAATTATTTTATTATCGAACACAATAAAATCTTTGTCCATTAATAGCAGGATGGAGTGAGTTTGATACTTGCACCGCATGAAGTGCCGAGATACATAATTTTTATCTATCATTCCTCGTAATATTTTCACAGTGGAAACTTCTTCAAAATATTACTAATCACTATAGATTTAATGTTTTCATAACATACGTTATACAAAAATAAATTACAAATTCACATTATTTCGTCTACACTTTGTAAAATTTTTAACCATGGAAACGAATGTAACGTACTAAATAAGTAATAGGTACTACTACATTATGCATTCAGTTAGTTACATTAGATAAATACTAAGATCATTAGCAGAAGACTGATCCTGTCAATTAGATGGATTTATTCCATAGTTAGTTGTAAAACTGTTTTAGAGACGAGGTTATGAGAAGATCACAGTATGTTGATTAGTTCGCCCGCTGAGTCCTAAGTTCAAATTAAAATGTTTTCGTTTGCAGCAGAATAGAATAGAACCATAACATACCTACAGTCGTACGTTCCGTTGGACGTAGAAATGCTAATAACACGTTTTTAAGGTCTAAGCCAGATTAACTTACAAATGGCCCATTCTCAACTTTTTTTAAACGTAATTTGTATTGATGAATCAGCTTTTATAAATAAGTATGATAGGTATAGGTATATTATACGTTATGATTTTGATTGAAATACATTTTTGCCTGTTGCATTTATTGGTAGTTCATAGTTTGGTAGATTTTGACTCGATTGATGTTTGCTTGAAAAACTTTTTTACACTATAAGGATCCCACCTATCAGGGTAAGGTTTAAGAATGCCAGTCATACATTCAAAGAAAAAATCAAGATAATGTAAGGTCAAACTCTTATTGTGTGTTCTGAAAATGACTACTCAATCTTAAGTACCAAACAAGGTTGGGTCACGTATAACAAGAATTATGAATTACGACCGCGGTCTGCTTCCACACTACAAGGCATAAAATTATATCCCGCCTCTAAACTATTTATAAGATTATAATAATTTTGCGCCCCAATTATTCCGCTGGTGACAAGTTTTATTGGTATATATACGATTGTTATTCTTACCCGACCAATAAATTACACTTTTATAATATCTCTCCGTGACAATATTATAAACAAAATTCCACGTGTTATGATAACCGATAAATAATATAAATTTTGTCACTTGCAAGAGGGAACAGTCGTGTTTACATAATACAAGTGTTAGTGTCTTTATTCTGGTTATGATTTAGGGGGTTTACGATGGGTTTGTTAAGGTTTGGCTGAGGTTCGACTTTGGTTGATCTCGTCATAAAACTGGATTAAAATTCCAAGAATATTGAGTTACAAATTCGACTCAAATTATTATCGACGTTAAATTTTTCATGCGAAATTTTATGTCGATAGGTAAAATGTGCTATGTTGTTTTCTTTGTGAGTGAAGTGTCAATTTGTCCTCGTAAGCAACCTTCCCTTGGTGATATATTCAGCCATATTATTTTCTGGTATAATAATACGCGTCTAATCCTGGATTTGTTACTCCATGGGCCTCCCCCTATTTGTTCAAAATATAATCTTTGTGAAGTAGTCTTTGTGTCTCCCAAAGTAATGTGTTTTAAAACTGAGTATTTTGTGTTAGGTATATTTAGATCACTTTAAATTCTTAATAATTAAAATCTGACTAAGCCATGGACTAGGTAATTTATATTACTTAAAAAACATTTCAATCTATTATTCCAATAACAAACTAAACATTAAACGTCAATGAAATTAGGTAGGTACTGAATATTTAGGTACATTTTATATAGGTACAATAACTTCAACTCCACAATCAAATAATTACAAAACTTCGGAGACTTCGGAAACCTCGCGACCGCCCCTTTCTTGTCAAAAGAAATAAAATCAGCACCCCTTCAAACGTCGGGCCCAGAGAAAAGGGGAGCCGTCATAATCCCCAATATTCGCAGGCTCTCGATCATAACTTCTCTAACCACAAAAGTGACGTAATAGCGCCTGCTAATCCCCTATTGTGGCGCCATCTCTTGACGGATTGCCGGCAACTGAATGGAGATTACGGCGTCGCCCGCTAGGGGGCGCTTTGTCCACGAAGTTATTATCGAAAAGCCCATTGTACGGTGGAATGTTAGGGATAATTTGTTTTTCGACGGGTTTTCAATGAGTTTGGAATGTAAACAGTACGTAAATCGAGTGTTTGTTATGGAAACACAGCAAGCAGCAGCGTTATGCAAGACTTGTCGTAGGTAGTACCTACGTTATTAGTTTTACAGAGTAGGTATGCATTTTTTCTATAGCGAATAACATCATGCATTTTATATTCAACATCGTCCCACTAACATTCTTTTTGGAGACGCTAGATATTATGACGTAGGTAGAGGACGTACCTATACAGTATACAATGTGGATGCAAGTAAAAAAATTAAATATTCCCATCATGGAATATTATTTATTATATATATATTATCTTGTCAGCCTTTATCTGTGGGAACGTTGAAAATTTACCGTAACCTACCTAATCTCCAAAACAAACCCCGAGTAGGCATGATATATATTATTATGCATACTTACTTTGTCTATACCAAAAATGAAAATGTTTAACCCGTAAATTATTTAGTTGTGTCACATGTCTGGGATGATGGATCGGGGCAATAATTGCGTCATACTTGACAACCCTCGAGTAATTTGTCGGAAACAGGGTGGGGTGGTTATTGATGGCTTCAACTGCTTACCAGGCCATTGTTTTTTAAACTTTGATGTAGCCAATGTGAGCCTAATAATTATACACAGAAACATTTGTGATACATAACGATAAATATTGTTAATAAAAAATGGTTGGCCTTACCTTGGACTTTATAGTTCGTCTTATTATTAGTGGCACATTACTTCTTATTATACGGCGACTTAACAAGATCGACAAATATTGTTATATTAGGGTAAATAAGTATATTTGTATTTTATAGTGAATGTGTATGTACCTACCCTATATTTACCCATACATAAGTAATGCGTGTGTACTTAGGTACCCTATATTTTGTTATCTAAAGATTTTAACAGTAGTTGCATACCTACAGAACGTCAGGCAACTGGGACCGCGGTCCCAGTTTCGAAGCGGTCCCAGTCGCCTGTCACCTACCTCGTTCAATGTTTCGTCCTACGGCCCGTTTGTCCTTATAGTACCAAAACAATAAGAAAAAAAAGCTGCAAGTGTTCCAGTTCCAACATTCTGTGAATTATCATAGTTAATGTTTTAGATGATTCCATAATCACTGTGGGCATAAGTTCCGCCTAAAAGCTCCAATAATAGCCTAAATAGCGCTCCGATCATTCCCAAACGTTGTTGCATATAATTTGTCCAAAGAATAAATTACACAAAAATGCGGCCAGATTCAGAACACTGCATGGAAATGAATGGGAAAAGATACGCTCAATGTATGCGTGATATGTATAGATGTATGGAAACATTTCGAGAATGCACCTATGAATTGGCTATTTGTGACAGTGACTGTGATGTAGTGGTTGAGCAGGTTGGCTCATAATGGCAGAGATATCTAGATCGATTCTCTGCCGATGGAAATAGTTGAGAGCTATGCTAAAGATCGGCTTATGATCGTTTTACTGTATTTTTGGGTGGTTACTACTTACAGTTTTGCTCGATTTTATTCCATCTCACTACCGTACTAAATATTCTAGTAAAAATATAATTATGCCCGTAATTATTACTACCTTTTCGGTGAAGGAAAACATGAAACCCCACATCATCATCAGCCTGAAGACGTCCAAGCACTGCTGAACATAGGCCTCCCCCTTAGACCGCCCCACACCGAACGACTATTTGCCACTTGCATCTACCGGTTGCCTGCGACTCTTTTGATGTCGTTGGCCCATCATTCCTAGTTACCAACGCTGAATGTGACATTTTTTCTGACAATTTGTATGCAATTATTAGCTTATTTTTGACATTCTGTGAGCAATCTTGATTTGATACTTTTTTTGTTTTTTATATTTTTGTACTATTTTCTTATCTTGACTAAATCTGACAATGAGTGTAATTGGCATGCCGTTCTTGTTGTTAACAAATAAATAAATCTAGTGGGAGGCCTACCTACACCGCGTCTTCCAGTCCGTGGTCGCCACTCTAGAACCCACATGCCTAAGAATTATTTCGGAGTATGCGATCCACCAATCTGGACCGAGCCCCCGTTATAGATTACGGCTTAATCCCACTGGCAAACACGATACACCCGTGCCCAGCAGTGGGCGAATATGGGGTGATGATGATGATAATGTAGCATGTCAAATTATAAGGCTCCTGTCTAACGTTACTTTATCATACATTAAAAAATAAAAAGAAAATAAAATAGACCGACGGCAAACGTTGTCTAATTTCATTCCCGAATTTCTACTGAAACGCAACGAAATCGACGTCACCCAAGCACACCGTAGGTATATAAAATTTAAACACAATAAACAAGTTATTAATCGTTTTCTATGATCAATTAATATGTGGCCACATGCAATATATTTCACACGTATTGTTGACGTCAAACCAACGATGTTATTTTATTTTCTCTCGTCTTTAATAATTTGAATGAGATTTCGTGAGTTTACACTCAAATATAACGTAAACGGCGCAATTAATTTTTATAATTCTTACACCATTAATTAGGGAATTTTATGGTTTAGATAAAAATAACACTTTCAACCGGAAAACACTTAATTTTAATCGTGAAAATGAAGAAAACTCCAGAAGAGGTAGAAGAACGCCATACTAGTTTGTTTTCAGTTATAAATCTTTTCTAATGTGACGCGTTGATTTGTGATGGGGCAAATAATAGATTTGGATATTAAAAAGATGTTACATGCAATTTTAATGATGTAGGAATGCTTCGTGAAATCTGGGAATTTCGGGTGAATTTATAGGCTCGTTGGCTGATTCATATAGAAGAAATTATAGGAGTTTTCTTTTTTCATTTTGATGAATTTAGGACATGGCGCTTGTCATTATATAAAATAGAAATAAGAATTAACTATGCGGTATTAATATAATATTTTTTCGAATTATTAATAAGGCTGTCGAAATATAACAATTATAATGAAAACAATTGTATTTCGTTCCATATGGTAAGAATCTCTACAAAAACAATGCAATCTGACACGATTGAGAAAACACAATAACGTCATTTTGACTTACAATCTTTATTTGTCTTGCAGATTTAAACTCTATATTCTGAGATATAAAGTCTATAACTTCATATTTTTCAATTGTAATTTATCTAACTAGTGACGTGCTTACGTAAACACAAAAGTCACGTATTTAGAACTTGTCAAAGTATACTTTAGGTGACGTGTCTGGTGATACGATAATCTTACGGATTATGGCACCAAGAGTTGTCATTTCTTCTGGGAAAATAATATCAGTCATTGTCTAATAAGAAAAATATTTGTTTTAGAATTTTTCATGGTGACGTAGTCGACTTTAATTTATTCTTATTTTGACACTGTTTTCATGTATACAAATGGCAACACTGGTGAGGCGCGCACAACCAAAAATTGTTCCATTAAAAAAATACAACGCTCATACGATCATTAATTCTGCATTCATAAAGCAGCATTACGAAAATCCTAAGACACTGCGCATTTCAAAAATATTTTGATTAAAGAAAAATTATGTGACCAAAAGCCGAAACGTCAGCTTTATTCAAAAATGGAACCGATAAAGTAAAATTTCTTCAAACAAAAGCAGTAAATTACCAAATTAAAAGTCACATTAGCTCAGCGTGACATTCAAATTATATACGCAAGTAATAATTCCATAATTCATATTTATAATAACACTGGCCATAAATAAGGAGAAAAAGGTGCGTAATTCATAACGAGGAAACAATGCGCCAAGAAAAATAAAAAGAAGTGAGAAGTGGCAACACTGAGGCAATTTGTCATTCATTTGGGACAATGCTGAAAATTCCATTGTCTTCTCGTTAAGCCGCGGTCTTCTATAATCACTTGTCAACGCTTCCAGTGCTATTGTCATCGACTACAATGTTTCCATTTCGAATTTTCAACACTATTGCATGCTGCTCTTAGTTCTATCAATCATATGTAAACTTTATATTTGAGGCGGCAGGGTTCAAAGTCGAAAGCTTCGAACCGCGATATATTTGTAAAAACATCGAACGAGCCATTAAAAAGACGTACAGAAATAGAGAGCGGGGACTTTTTTAAAGTGTAGATTGAATTGTTTCTAGTTTTAAAACAATAGCGTGGATATTTCGGGGATTTGTTAACAAAAGTGACAGGTGCTGATTTGTTAGTGATGCCACGAATACCAGAATAGAGTGGACGTCAAAACAACGAGGTTGAACGCATGAAATGACTTTTGTCCACAGATGTAAATAATAGGATACGTAGAAAGTGCATTAAACTTATTTGTACATCAAATTTAAATTTAGTTGCACATACTTAGCTATATTTTACATTGTTTTTATATAAATTCGAATTGAGTAATATTATATGCAAAATCTTGTCAAAATGTTGGTTAAGTTGACGGTTGCATAAGGTTTTATATTCAGTTAAATCTACTTCAGTTACTCGTAACGATCAGATGAACGGTCTAAAATTATAGAGATCATAAAATTCAGCCACCACTTATTCTTGTGAGCTCTGATACTATTTTATAATTAATATTTTTGGGGCTGCTATGTTCTTGTATTTTTTTTGTGGTTTGGCGGGCCAATTTTTGACCACAATCTCAGCTGTTGTGAAGCGACTCAAGCGACGATGTGGTTGACGCAGACGTTTGCCTAGAGTAATCTCTACTAGTTTATACAGGGTGTATCGGCAAGGTGTAGTAATATTGAAACATGGGTATGTGTACCTGGTGATGAATCATTTGCCAGGGTACTAAAACCTGAAATCGATAATCGATTTTTTCACTCAAATTGACAAAATAACTAAATATTACAACCCTAACATGATACGGATGACGTCACGTTACGCGGGTCACTGGCATTGAATTATTTCTGCCGCAAAGTGCGCCGCGGTCTTTGAATATGCCGACAATATTTTAGGGTTTAGTATTGTAACAAAGTTGAAAGCCTCTAAAATTCATTTCAGATACTTACCGCCTTAGAATAGAATTTTGGTAGGTACATTACACGGAGCAGATATCACTCAGCCGCCAAGAAATACTTTTGTCAGGTTGCATCTGTCCGGGTTGGTACAAATTGGTAAAAAACATTATTTAAAAAACAAACGGAACCCTTAATACTTTTACGAATTTTGTATTGACGGATTTGACGGCGGGCCTAGTTTTGTTTGAGTAATGCCACCGGCTAGAGGTGTTAAAGTAACGAAACAAAGCGTACAGTAGTACCCAAGTTATATGGCGCGTCGTGAATCTTCGTTCGCGCAGAAAAGAAAGTATGGTCCGAAGATTAACGAAAGAATGCAACTTACAATCAACTTAAGATCACTATTATAAGGTTCATAATACACTGCAGCTGTTAGTTCCATCTCACTCATGCCACGCGGCGATCGCTAAGATGGCGGGGCGGCTGCCGACCAATAGCGGTCAATAGCATTTCCCGCGCTTTGAAAATTCATCTTCTGCGCAGGTAGAACTGCGATGTGCAACAGCTGCAGTGTATTATGAACCTTATAATAGTGATCTTAGGTTGATTGTAAGTTTTAAGCATTCTTTCGTTAATCTTCGGACCATACTTTCTTTTCTGCGCGAACGAAGATTCACGACGCGCCATATAAGTTGGGTACTACTGTACATGTTAGTCTATGCCTCAAGTTCACTGACATTGCCCAGCTGATAACTAGGGTTGAACGATGGTTAGTTTAATTTGCTATGCAGAATGTTTTGAATATTTGGCGATGCTCACGATTATTCGTTACGAACTAACGTAAGAAGTCATAAAAAGCTGATGGGACAATAATTATTGTGCATGTTGGCAAAAGATTACAAATCAGTGTTTTGTGTTTAAAAAATTCTACTCATGATTGTCCATGATTGATAATAAATATATAATAAAACCTTTGAAACTCCAAGACAAATTAAACTTAACTATAAAAATACGAGCAAGTGCGTAAATGCATATATATAAAGTATTATTATAATGTATTTCTTCAAAATAATAACTCATTTTCAGGTAGGTATGTCGATTGCCAAATTATAAAAAGGTCTGTCATTCATAGACCTCGATGATTAATCGAGTCATGCGCGCAGTTGGAAATAAAGCGTTCAATGCAATAATAGAAGCGCTTTCCGCGTTATTTATCGGGCCGACATTTAGCATAGTGGCAATGTGGCGTAACGTTCGCCGCAACATTTGAGTTATCTAAAATTCATATTAAAATTTTAATAGCACTTTTTCTCAGCTGCTACAAACTTATTGTGTGTAGTCGGACCAGTCGGTATGCAAAAATAATAAAACACAGTAATAAAATCCAAAAAATATATTTTATGATCATTTCCATTGTCAGTTTTCACAAAAACATAATAATATACTCTCAGATTATATTGAGCACTAAATCAAATTCTTTTGTGATATTTATCTATGTTCCCTCTTAAATATTGCGAAACGCAATGATGGTTTTATCATAATTCAGGTGTAATGTCGCTAAATAGTAAATTTACAATGTTTTGTGGTCACGTTTCACTAACTTTAGTGGCAGTGTAAATCTTCTTTTTTTCATCTGGCGTAGAGATGACAAGTCGGCTGGCGTCGTATGTTATTGTTAAAACTGTCGTGGTCATAAAATGAGTAGTTATTGTTTTAATAAACAATGGCGAGAGACAATAACGAGTTGTGGAATGGAACAAGACAACGACACTCGGAGACTGACGTGTGAAAATGTAGATCGGGGACTTGGTAGAAGCGAAAAGTGGTTGAATAAGTTCGAGGCCAAGTTGCCTACACTCACACGTGCCTCACAGATGAATGTAACCCAGAATATTTTTTACAGTAACATGTTTCTTTTTTGTGAGTGAAATCGAACCATTGCATAACATTTCATATTTTTAGGTAGGCAACAGTGAATGATCCATAGAGCGACGTTGTTGGTTCATTTTGTAGCAAAACATTGAAATAAACTGAATGTAATGGTCAATTGCTCATCATATTCGTGCAATTCAGTACTTAACAAACAGCAATTTCGTTAAAGTGTTTCAAGGCGAAAAGTTACAGAGGGCTAAATGAAACGGCGCTTTTCGGACTTAGAGGTATCATAAATCACACACAGGGTGTAGGTAGTAGTACTGCTTGACGCAGCATTAATGTCATTTAATGTGACTTTCATTTGTACAGCGCTTTTCGAATTTATTAATCTATCAAAGCAAATGAAATGCTACATCCCGCTGTTAATATCAGTAAAATAACTATATCAAACATTACCTTACCTATCACGGCCACTGCAACTGTTAGTCTGCAGTGGCATATCTATCCGCACCATCGCTGTTTGCTCCATGACCAAACTAAGGAGGCGGTCGCGCAACGAAAATAGCTGCTCGAAAATATTGAAGAGCGTTGAAAAATATACGTCAAACAAGTATGAGAATAATAAGAAGTGAAGACAAACACTCGATATCTGGGCCAGTGAGGCCTCTTTGAAATTTGTTGCTTAATTTTTACTGTTACTCTAATAGAGGCATTTCTGTAGCTGCCAGTTTGCAGCTACATGCCAGTGAAATCCATGTTCTGGTTATTTTAATGTTCAGTGATGAAATCTAGAGATTTAGAATTGCAATTTTAGTTGGCCAAGTATTGCAGATGAGTAATTTATTTTATAGAAACGAAATACAATTTGTTGTGGTGGCTAATAAAAATTGAGATGATGAAAATGTTTGTACAGTCAGCGAAAAAATAGTTTCGATATTTGTTCTGGCCGAACTGTTTGGGAAATGCTTTATGACTTTTTCCAGTGATTGCATCCAGCTTTTTCTTTCAACTGGCCACATACTTACACAATAATTCAGCAGTATGATCACATAAAATGTATGTTTACAACACAGTCCTGACTTGAGATAAATTCGTATGCTTTATTGTAGTCCATTATAACTAGTTACAATACAAAAAAGCAGTACAATTATGAGACTAGTAATGTTTAATGTCAAAACATAATTCTGATTAATCTGATAATGCAAGCCAAAACTTTGTAGATGACGTTACGCGGTAGTTCACTCTGCTTGACAGTCTAAAATACTTATTATACTATTTATACCCTGCCCAGTAAAAACACTGAAAACTTTGCCCTTGAAACTGAAACTAATTAATAACCTTTGCACACTATTGTTGTGCGATTGAATACCTGTCAAACTTACTTTCCCAAGCAAACTTTTGGATAAGAGTCCTAGAACTACCTACGTTCCAAATCTATATAAGTACAAACATACAAACAATAACACCCAATAAATATCTCGTAATACTTGTAGTAAACTAGCCCAATGCAATTAGCAATGCAATTGCCACAATCATGAACGCAAATAACCCTGCAGTGGGCGGACTGTCATAACGTCCGACTGATGATACAAGGTAGGAAATAGTCCCTAATGTTCGTAGATGTGTTAATTAGTTATCTGTGGGCTTGAATAGCCCCAGACAGGGTTAATGACGAATTATGAGTCCAAGTAAGCGTACTATTTCTAGAAGTGTTGGAATATTCTTTTGTTTCTGTTGTCAAGTCCATAGTAACACCACTTCAACGGTAAAAAAATAATATACACTATAATTCGTACTTTCATTTTAAAATGCAAATGTTTATGTAACCAGAATCGTCTTCGCAGTATAGTGGGATTCAACTGATATACTGCTTGCACACTTCTCTATTGAAATAAAGATATTAGATAATGTTCTTTTAAATAGTTCGCGATACATTTTTTTCACATTGAATCATTTTTATATCAGCTGATGTAGTGTAATTGTTTTTGGTGTCTTGTCGTCGATAATGATGTCTTGGAGGATTTAGTGCAAGATTTTAATAATGGTTTTTGACCACATTATTATTGGATATGAATTTTATTGAGTCGTTAATTTTATTCTTCCGCCCACGATTTTGGCTGCATTATTTCAATTATTATAATGTACATACACATTTTTAGATTTCGGTACTATTTTTAGGACGTTTTCATGGACTGAACAGTGTTTGACGAAAAAAAATCTTATTCAATGCAAATCTTACCTGTCTCGGCTTGGACCACCTTATCCTCGATTTGCGTGGCGATCTAACAAAAGAATTTTCTCTAACAAAAATAGTATCTGCTTACTATTTCTCTTAAAAGTAATATGAACAACAACTGACTGCCGATTGCCAGAAAAACTACAGTTCCATTAAAAGCCCGTCGTGTTTTTAATTAGTGAAATCATTATTAAAAACACAATGTTCCTAAAAAAGCTCTGCTTTTCCCCCATTTCTTCCATAAACCGTCGCTAATAGTGGTGCGCGGGCATTTTTTCTTTCTTTCTTCTTTTTTTATACATCACCATCAATCTGCGGAGCGCGAGCCGCGACAATCTTGTTTATAGGAATTTTAACCGTGTTTATTTCTGCGGCTACCGGGATGAATACAGGGAGAATCTTATCAAATAAGTAAGAACCTTGAAATGTTTCTTCTCTTTTATGGTAGGTATTCATTAAGAAGTTTTTTGTGTCCTTTCATTTTTATTCTGCTTTAGATTTCGTTCCGTTTTGAAGCTAAGCATCATTACCGCTACCATACATTACTATGTAATAGTTACTTCAACTGTTTACTCATGTTTGCACTATAAGGTTTGCATTTTCAATAAAATTAACTACTGTTATTTCAATGCTGTGTATTACTTTGCTTTTAGAGCCTGTAGTGTCTTTCTAGTACGCGTTAACTGATATTATCTTCAATTTATGTTATTTGTTAATCACGGGAGTGGTAATTTGCGTCATTGTTTTTGGCGTCATCATAGTTTCTCTGTCGACGTTGCTTTTCTTTTCTTCTTAGGTTTTTGTTCGCCTCACTATCTAAACCGCAAACATCCTGTACCATTAGATGCAACGGACCATCTTGATAAATACAGGGCACGCTGTGACAAATGGTAACAGAGTGTTTTTATGTATTTTTAAAAATAACACCACAGTGTAGCCCTCGGTTACTAATTGGATACACAATACGTCTTCGCGCGTGCTCTGCGGCGAATCCGTTATTATTTGGAGTATTGATGGATGCGACGCCGGAAGTGTCGCGATATATGGACGATTTGGAACTGGGACAGTTGGGACAGTTCAGATGGAGGTGGGCAATTCGCTGGTCGAATAAACGCGTTGAATGGGACGCGGTTGATATGTGGGAGCATGTTTTATAATTAGGTATTTAATACGTAATTTGCTTGACGGATTTAGTGTTGAACTTTACTTTTCGTGAGATCTAGGAAGGTTGTATTTAGTTTATTGTTCGCTATCAATTTCGTAATCCAAGTTTGTTAGTGTAGAGATGCAAATGTAACAGGAACGTGTGAGTAAAAAAAACTTTTATATTACAATTATTGTACATGTCTCTACTCAAAATACGAAACTATAATAAACTACAATAGGAAATTTTTCGTCCAATCTCCTGCCAGAACAGTGATTTCAGGTGCTTGAACTGCTTCAACAATCAACAGTCAGTGGTGGTGACCATCTGGGTGTACCAAAGTGCTTACGAAAAGTAGGAGTGGCTTGCTGTTATCCACTTTCGACCACATCATCACTTCAAATCAGATGAGATAGAAGTCAAATAATGTATAAAAAATATGTTCTCAACCAAGCCACATAAATAACCATAAAAAAGAAGAAATAACTAAGCCGTAAAATCAATATTAATACTGTTATCAGTCAATAAAGCTTATTTTTATGTATCATCTAAATAAATTATCTAAATTGTCATCAAAGTAACAATCAACATCAAAACAAAACAATCTGAAAGCGCATAATTACAAAACTTAAAATAACTATCAAATCTATCTAATGATGATCAAGAAACCATTATTAATAGTCCGAAAACTAGTTATTTACGGCAACGCGTTAGTTTTGTCTGCCAGAGACAAAAATAGACAATCGGCCCACCCATAGAGAAACAGTGTCCCTGATCATAAAAGTGAAGTGGAGTTTTCGTATATTTATGGCATACAAAAATGCTACTGTTATCTTAAACCATAAGATTATCTATGGAAGTTTCTTTTAATTGATATTAGACATCAACAGTATTCAACAGTCGTCATAAAAGTCATAATTTATTTTAGATAATACAGATAAAGTTTAGAGACGTCTTAACTATTATAATGTTATGATACAAGATGGAATTGTTAAGTTAGAATGCATGTCGTAATTTCCGGTTCGGAATATTTAGTCGGATTTTAAAGTGATGCAAAATGTATCACGAGAGGTTACACTAATTCGTGCATTTTTGTCTTATCTCTGAAAACTTTTATAACTGTAAGGAATGTGTAAATAATACGTTATTGGTCAGTAAAATTAATATTCGCCCATGATTTTTATTCCATTTCTTGTCATAAAAATCTTCCTACTTATTATAATTTTGTATTGTTTTTTGCATTCATCCAAATGCTTCCTCAAAATTCCATATGTTTTCGTATATAACATTTACATTTGATTACTAAAATTATTCTCTTTTGTAGGTGCAAATATGAAATTTGCATCCTAAGACAAATTAATAAACTTTGTCAATAACTAAGTACCTATGTACATTATTACTATAAATAAAATATCTTACAAGTGTCGACAAAATTGTTGTACCTACCTTAAAATTGTAATATATCAAGACTACTGTTGAAAGTTCACAATTAACTACCTACCGCTTATTATGACGACCTTCAAGTTAGTTGGTACTCAATTAAGTACTACAGATTTTTTCTTTAAAAAATGCAGCAACTCTTTAATTAGTTGGAATGATTTGCAATTCTGACAGTTAGAAGTCGTTAAAGTGGCTTTTGTAAAAAACATTATGTTGTTTGATTACAAAAGAAAAACACGTCCTATAGAATTGTAAAAAATAACAATACCTTACTGTTATAAGCCGCGGATAGTTAGGTTTGTAGCTTTATTGATGGTAGAGAAATAAGTTTCGCGTTTTGGTGACATGTCACTTTAAAGTTATTGTATGGTACCTACTTTGATTTCTGAAGAAACATTACGAATTGTTAATTATATGGGGCACTATGGCTAAAAATTAATTATCTAAATATGCCAAATTGTTTATTTATCTAAATACTTTATAAATTTGAAAACTGACCTCAAAAATTTTTTTATTTATGATGACATTATGTACCTACATTGTAAGTACCTAATAAAGTACTTATATGGTAATTATTACTTTCCATTATTAATGGAGTTAGAAGGCACGGTAGCGCAAAGTTAAAAGTACCTATTTTACCTACTTTTTACTAAACACACCAGATTTTTAAGCTTTCATTTATTGAGTGCAAATTGCTACAATGGAATGAAATAATAAGCAATTCTCACCGTGGTTTATTGTGGTACGAAAGACCCCACTCAAAAATAGTACCAGAGCGATTCGCACAGTCGCCAGACCGTTCGTGGTGCAAACTGCCCCATTCTATTTTCCTACCTACACTAATATACTTACAGTGAATAAGTATTTCTCCCAAAAAGCAATTGTAACAAGAGGATGAGTTGGCGCAAAACCAACAGAATTCATTTTGAGGTAACTTTCAAAGCTTTCGACACTCTTAACCCTTTTCTCGTCATTTGTGCAAATAAGTGAACAATTGATTGATGACTCGTTTTCAAATATCATCGTCTTAAGAATTACTGTTCATTTGTTTTAGAAAAAAATACTATTTGGAAGAAAATAACAGGACAAAATACTGCCATTGTCATGTAGATTTCGATGTCTATTTCACATACACTCTCTATCTATTTTAGGTGAAAGTTCACGGAAATGAAAATATCCATGACTGTGTCACGCTAGACTTCGTCCGCATTTATTACATGAAAGGCCATAGTAATATAATATGTAAGTATACATTTTGAGATCCGCAACTTGAGGAATTACGGATTGTCCGTAGTACAAACTCTCAACCCATATTTCACCACCTTCAATATTATATTTTGACAGATGAAAAGGCTTATCAAATAAATAAACAGAGTTACTATCGCATTTATAATTAGATTTAATACAGTGAATATGACTTAATTGAATATGGAATATTCATATTTACATTTGCTGACTCCAAAATGCTCCTTATTAGGTATTACATACAACATTACCTTCATCGGCATCGTATAGCTTCTGGACTGTTATAACAAAAGATCGGTAGGTACTGTATTATTTTGTGCGTCGCGCAAAGGGTTAATCCAATACTGCATGTGTAATTTACATAGCTTAGTGTTGCCCTCAATAAAGCAGTGAACTACTAATTAACATCACTTCGAGGTATACTGACAGTAAATAACATAGGATCAATTTAACCCGTGCCAAGTCACGATGGGTACATTTGAGACGGCGCAATAAATATTGCAAGACGTTTAGTACTGTAACCGTTTTATGGAGATTTTAAGCCATGATGTCACGAGTAACTCTTTTATTTTAACGGGTGGTTTCCGGAACGTCAGTTAACTTTGGCCAAAGTAATTTAAATCTATTGCTGTCCTTGAGATTTGTATAGTGTTAGATAAAGACAGCGATAGGCTTAATCTGCTGTCAAATTTAAAAAACGCCGGTCGTGTGCCATATTTTTGCAAGAATGTTTTTAATTAATGTGTTATTTAGTATGGATAGGTAGATGTTTGAGTCAAATATTTCATGTCTATAAACTAGTTTTCGTCGTTTTATGAAATTTAGCATTGTCGTCAAGTTTTTATGATGTTATAACAATATAGCTGATTTGAGGATGACATGGATTATTAATGGATTATTAAAAATATTATTTTAAGCCAATGAAATGGTTGAACTTCATGTTACAAAAATAAATTGTGGTAAACTTAATAGGTAATTTGTTATAAACGTGTCGTAATTGTGTTCAACGAATTTAATTTATGTATTGCAAAAGTATCATATTAATTATTGCCTACTTCCAACAAAATTACTTTGTCTTTGATTTTGACATCAACATTTTATGGTATTATAATACGATAATTACATTAGTAAATAACACGTCATCATTACAGAACTGTCGCCAAAATCGTCTCTCCCGCAAATTATAACGACACTTTTTTTTATCGGCACCAATAACACTTCCACATTAAATTTTATTGTAACTCCTTATCTTTTTACAAAAATAATGTACAGAAGTCGAGTTAACCCTATAATGCTAACGAGCCGCCCGCGCCCATCTCCTAAATCAGACACGAGTATCTGCCAAATAACTTGACAAAACTTTATTATAACAATAAAGTACAGCGAGGACGTTTTTAAACCGCAAATTTGCCGCACTCAAAACAAAACCCCTGTGTACTCTTTCGTTAACTTACTTTGATGCTGTTGATATGAGATCTCTTCAATTTGAGGTATGGTGCTTACCCTTATTATGAACTATGTTGTTTATTGTTTCTTGACAGATAATAATTTCTCAGATTCGTTAATCAATATTATTTAGTTCCATTATCTTTTAACATCCTGAATTACTTAACAATTTTTTTATTATTCTCTGTACAAAACCACATCTGCGGATTGGAAATCAAGACAAACGACATGAAACAATATAATTACAATCCACTGATGTGGTGTAGGTACTAAATTTTGCTAAAGTATGTCCAGAAATTTTTATTAAGTAAAAACGTTTAAGTTACTGTAATAGATACAGTACTTTAAATCAATAAAAACACATGGAATGCTTTTAAAACCACTCTTAATAAGGCATTGTTTTTTACAGCCCACAAATCTAAACATCGGCCCCTGTCTAAAAACAATTAATTACTAATAGACTCAATAAATACTGAGGAAGTCGTTGCAATTACTGTTTTTATTCACATACAAAAACTACATCAACTAAGTACTTTGTCTATATAACATATTACAGCACAGGATTGTTTTTGAATGAAAACTCAATGGTTGTTATTGTGACAAAGCGATAAAGTATTTTTGTAGACGCATTGCTATATATACAGCGAGTACAATTAAGGAGTGGCAGGCATTCTGTGTGTTCCGGGAAGATTTACGCCTCGACGTGTTTAGGGTTAATTAGGGACGTTCTTAGTGCACAATTTATACTGTAGTCAGTCTGGACAATTGATAGCAGGTTAGGCATGCGAGTTGTTCGTTGTTGGGCTAAAGTTAGATTTTTGCTAATATTATTGTGACCTAGATAATAATATATTTTGTAATCGTTGGTATATTATTTTCTGCATTCATACAATAATACCGTAACTATTTCTAATAATTATCATACTTTAGGGTTGTATATTCAGTTTTATCGAAAATTTGTTTTGTAACCTCAGCTAGGGTTGTCAAATATTGTGAAGTGATCAGGGGTGTTATTGAAAAATATTTCTCGTTTCCTCAGAACTCCGTATTTTAAAAACCGATTTGGAATTCTTATTTTTATTTCATCAGAGTTTTAAAAACGCGCAACCCTATTATCGTCTGAGATCCAAACGACACCACCACTTTGTTCGAAAGCTTAATAGTACGATTAAGACCATCACAAAAATAGAAAAATATAAATTAGAGAGGAAATATTTGACAAAAGTCACGTATAAAACCTATATTTCAAAAAAACGCATCGCGGCCAAATCTCGATATGACATTCTTTATGACAAAGTGTCGCGGCTTTGTGTTGTTATTAATTTTGTTTTTATTCTACGCCGCTAAGTGTTCTATTTAGAGATAAGACACTTTATTTGTATTATTTCGAGATGATTTAGTGTTACTGGATTACGCCCACTTCGGATTCGTTTGTGATATTGTGGATGTGTCAGAGATAGATTTTGATTTGAACTGATTTTGAAGCAAATGTGTAGAAAAATGTTTTTTAAGTTCACGGCTGTTGAAAGTCTGTCAACCTTAACTATATTATTAATATTGGATTCGACTTGTTGTGGGCCGTGGCTTTACTCTCAGTTTTCTGTGGAAGCTTTGTAAAGTCTTTGTGCTTAGTTGCACAAAAGAATTCTTGTTTAAAAAAAAAAAAAGAATTCTTTTATGTATTGGATTAAGTTATCCCATACTTTTTAATATAAATTGGATTAAGACATTAATCTGTTTATAAATGTCATTAAAATCAGTTCAGCCGTTTGGAGGAAATCAATAACTTAAAAACCATCCTAAATTTCACACTTAACATATTAAATTAGTCGGAAAGACGCCTAAAAATAACCATAGAGTTTAATTCTTATTATAGAACAGGCTTAACCCCATAATAGGCGAGCTTTTTTATAATGAAAGAAAATATATACTCAGTCATACAGTGATACCATTTCATAACTATAATGATACGAAATTTAACTATATCTGTTTATTGAACTCTAAAGACATTGCCAATTAGTTCGTCGTTATTATTTTTTCATATTTTTTCTCGGTAACTCAACACCGCGAACTCGATCTCTTCAACGGATTTATGTAAATTTATGCGACCCAGTGGTCCTCATTATTTGGAGGTGTGGAATAACCGAGATACTCCGGATCTGTTGGGAATCGGTATATTTACGAATTATCACGATATTTCTTAAACCCATACGCATCTATGAATATACGTAGGTATCTTAACTCTGTGTCTAAATTTGGCCGTCGCGTCTTAAAGAAAGAGGGGGAACAAACATACAAACTTACTCATTTTGTTATATTGGCAGGATTATTAAACAAATAATTACTTCAGTTTTTTTTTGGTTCTGTGGTGTTTCAATAAAGTGGCAAGGTTATAAAAGTGGTAAATGTATCGCAAAACAACTTTTTACTTTATTGTGTTCTTTCTATATTTATGTTTAACAGTACGTACTGCGCTAATGATAAAATAATTTACTTAATACATAGATTAGGAAATCTCTAGGAGTATGTGACTGTACAATAACGTTCTAAAATCGATTGACATGCTGTATAGGACGGCCACGAAATCAGCGGTGTCTCCAGCATGTATATTTATTCGCAATATTTTTTATACGCACCTGATGTAAGATGCAGACTTCCACTGATCAGACCTGATGCAGACTTCCACTGCTGAACATAGGCCTCCCCCTTAGGCCGCCACACCGAACGACAATTTGCCACTTGCAACCTAGTAAGCGGTGGTAGCCTAGTGGGCGAACGTCCGCCTTCGAAAACGGAGGTGGCGAGTTCAAATCCCAGTGCTGGCACGTACCAATGTGTTTCTTGTTAAAACATAATATACGTAATTATCACTTGCTTTTCAGTGAAGGAAAACATCGTGAGGAAACCAACATGCCCGAGAATAAATTCGAGGCATGTTATCCACCAACCCGGACTAGGCCCTCGTGGTGGATTATGGCCTAACCCTCCTCACGATAGTGAGGGGAGGCCTTTGCCCAGCAGTGGGTCAGTTACAGGCTGAAAAAAAAATCCACCGGTTACCTGCGACTTTTTTGATGTCGTCGGCCCATCACGCCGGTAGTCGTATCACACAGTTTTGTAAAAATAAATTGAACTTAGAAGCTTTTGCAAGATATAATTTTATTTATTCAATTATGATAATTATTATCTATTTAGATGGAAGACAAGAATGGTTAAAGTCCTTTCACTCTGTGACCGCTGCACCTATCGCCCTACCCTTACACCCACATCACCGCTTCTACAGGGTGGTTCCTAATGTGAGAACGCATTAATCATTCACTTTTATACAAGTCAGACTTTGGTTTTGTTGGGGGTAGTCGGCGTCTGTATAGTTTGATGTTGAAGTAAGATTAGATAAATAGAATTCGTAATAAGAATTTACGTACTTAGTTAGGTACGTATAATATTGTAGCACAAACGGAAACTAACTGAAAAGTTAACTGTTGTATAATAATAATGTTTATTCGTCACGATCATACACATATCCTTACTCTACTTAGGAAATATTATACAAATTAACAATTAAAATGTGGAATAAAAAAATGTGATATGCGTCATCTTTTGTTTCTAAAATTTAAACAGGTACATATTTTGTGCCATATAAAAAATATACGTTATATAATTATATACTTGCACAAGAGATAAATTTTGTATCAAAAGAAAACAATAATAAATAGAATGGTAAAATATAGAAAGAGATCTATTCAAACCTACAATTAATACTTACCGTACAATAAGAAAAATAAAGTTTCTCTGTCCTCTATATTTTTGAAACAATATTTATGCAATACACAAGCACGTCTACTTACATCATTATGTCAATGTATACAACAGAAAAATGTCATAATTATATACTATTATACCCTAAGTATATGTATATATTGTGAGATTGTCACATTTTAATTTGTCCCATTCAAAACACTAGAAACAAACAACTGGTACTAAAAAAAATCAACCTCATTAATTTTTCTTTTTACAAGATACATTGTACAGGGTGTCCCATTGAGCGGACGTATAATTACGACAAAGTGCGGTTGCCGTCGACTCAAACAGTTAAGTACGCGTAAAGACTATACAACTCCTACAATACCTTTGAAGCGACTTTGTCTCAATTCGCAATTATGACACCCCTTATGTAAGTCGGCCAACTTAACTTTGCGGTAGAGCAAGCGAAAAGTGTATGAGGTATCTTAGAAATTATGTTGAAAATCGTATGCCACGGATTGGCGTGTAGGTTGGTTTAAAGTTTGCAAAAATCAAGATAGGTCGCGCCAGGTTTTGGATTGTAAAGGCTATATATAGGTCTACTGGCAGGGATACGTATGATTGTGTTTTGAAACTTGATTGGAAAGGGAAGTAGAATATAATGATCCGGGAAGTTGGGGTTCATTGATTTCTTTTGTAGCTGTTTTCTATCTTACCTTGTTATCTTCAAGCCCTCTTCTGTTTTCCAAAAAAAAATATTCATACGTCACACTAAATAATTCAAACCTGTGACCTGAACCTAACAATAAATTTAAACAAACCCCGTCTTTTCCTGCTAAAATTTGAAGCAGTAATGAGAGTGGTCCGGTCCATTCATATTTAATTGGCGGGGTTGGGAGGCTAGTTTATTGCCCCCTATGGACTAAGGATGATTTTACATTTTTTTCAAATGCCCGACAGGCTCGAGCGTATTGTGAAGAGGACAGTCGGTATCTCAGAAAGAAACGTGTGGATACGCTACTTTTGCATCTATTTTATGTACCTAATATATACCTTAAATTCCTGTCCTATCTACCACCTAATATAGATAATTATGTATAATAGTTAAGCGTTTCGCGGTTTCACCCGTGTTAACTACTATTCCGCGGGAACCGTTAATTTTTACGGGTTAAAAGTCTTAGTCTATGTCACCCGGGGATAATGTAGCTTCCCAACAGTGAAATCGGTCCAGTAGTTTCGGAGTCTATTCAATGCAAACAAAGAAACAGTTAAATCTTTCCTCTTTAATATATTAGTATAGATAAACAATAACACTATGGTGTTACCGTTATTATGGTATATCTACCTATTGTTCAGTTGGTTACATTTTTAATTACCGCGCAGCATGTTGTGGGTCCCTTTTTAGTGTAGTAAGACCAATTTTTGCTTTTATTTTAATCAATAGGTAAATAAACATCAAATATTTATAAATCGCTCTATGCTTTTTGCTTTATAAATTGTTCAAGGTGCAAAGTTTTTTTATTGGCGTAACTAGTAATTTCACTTTTATAACAGCCATGGGTGCTCTAGACAACGATGTCTACACCTTGTCCATATAACTTCAACCATATACCGGCAATACTCGCGGTAGCATATCGAAAAAAAAAATACGCGAAATAATATCGAAAAGTCATAAAACCACTCGGAGTACCGCTATAAAACACAGACAAACACGGTAGATAATCGAGCCAAGTGCTTGTAACTTATTGTGGACTCTTTATGTGCATCGTAATATTTTACTACTACCTTTGGAGCTTTTAGAGAAACTGGTCTTGTTCGCTACCGAATTTTTTCTTATTGGATCTTGTAATTTTATCATTTTTATTTTCTTTACGGGTCTGTTAAATTGTAGTGTTATTGTATTTCTTATCTTCTCAACGTATATTTCCTATCTTTTGAATGGGTGACGAATAAAGTTTGGAATTACAATTTTGTGATACATAAGTAATAGGGTTGTATAACAATATGGTTCAAGTTTAGAGATGAGTGACATTAAAAATAATGTATCGTCAAAAGTAAGTGGTAGTACCGAGTGTAAAAATGAGGAAGTGACGTTTACATAACTTTTTGGAACATCCTTTAGGTGGAAGAAAAAGCATTTTACATAATATCAAAAAGGATGAACTTTGGTGGCACACTGATATACATCCTTACACACAATAAATCTACTCCCATTTCGAAAAGTGGTAAGGAGAAAAAAATAATGGCGTAAGTACTATTATGCCTTAAGATAGAGGTTGCGAGTGAAGATAACATACGAGTAACATCCAAAGGATTACGTTTCAATTTAGATCATTAATCTGTCATCAAAACTGTTCACCGATCTATCCCCTAACAGGTTTGAAACTACAAAACGTTCCGTATCTCGAAAATCCCCATAAATAACACATAATCCTATCGCTATTGAAGCTACCTATCATCAGTGTAAAATACAACACTCCCTACTACGCAACTTAAAAATCTAACTATAAATTCGACGTAACAGCATACATTGATCGGACTTCATATTAAACTGGTAATGTTACTGATATAAATCAAGCAGTAGATAGTAAACAAGGCGGTGATATTGCGCCGCTTCGTAACGATAATGGTTCAGAAGTACAACGGCAGACAAAAGTACAAGCGCACTAATCCCTGTATTGTTAACAGGAATCCAATTTTAAATTCCATAGAGAAGTCAGATAAAGCTTGATTGATTGTGTCCTAAAACTTGTTTGTGACACGACGGGCTTACAACGACTTTGTAGCATGTGTTTAATGTATAGAGATCTGAGAGATGTTTCTAAAATTGTAATGTGTGAAACACAGGGAATCGTCAGCGTCGCTTGGATAGTCTTTTTACCAATAACATTTGCAGTCATTTCAACGCTTTGAATTCGGAAACGTTGATCAACAGAAAGTTTTATTGCCAGGTGAAAAGTAAGTACTATTTGAAATATATTATCTCGTTAGATTTATCAAGCAGCTAGTTCCTTAGTTGGACTAATGAATAGTAAAATCAACTGGACGATTTATTTTACTGTTGTCTCCGAGACAAATAAAGCCACCCATCACGGCGTTCTGCCATCAAATAAATTCTTGATCGTATACGGCAATCACGAATAGATCGTGTCTGAATCTACAGTAATGAATCGACCTTTCCGAGCCAATTACGTACCTTTCCCGTCAGCTGAATGAACCAGCTTTGTATTTCAGTTTCATATTCCAACTTATCTTTTTGCTAAAAGCCGCCTTCCGGTGGACAATTGCCAAGAACTGAACCGAAGACATCGACTCTCTCTGTTTTTCTTTTGCCAGTCGTATCTGTGTGTCCCGTTTTGGCACAGAGAATTCCCTGAATGAAAGGATCTTTTCATCGTTTTGCAATACCGCTGGATTGGGAGCTAGCGAGTGAGTGTAGATAATTTCGTCAGTCTTCGAGTTCGTGATAATGAGCTTCGTATCAAGATATGGAAGTTTGGATCCGTGATAGGAGCTTCGCCAGATGTTGGCTTGTTCGGAAACTGTCCCGGAAAGTTATCACGGATGTTTTGTTGCATATCTAATCTTACTTCTTACTAATATTATAAACGCGAAAGTTTGTAAGAATGGATGGATGGATGGATGCATGGATGTTTGTTACTCTTTCACGTAAAAACTACTGAATGGATTTTAATGAAACTTTACAATAATATAGCTTATACATCAAAATAACACATAAGGCTACAATTTATACAGATATTGTGTGAATTGACCAAAAAACGACGATAAGTGCCAAGTAAGTAGGAAAAAATCATCCATCTGCGAGCTATTCTGGCGTGCGCTGCCAAAACCGCTAGACTTACACATATGTAATGTATGATGGAGATGTCTATCTTAAATAGTTCTACAAAAAAGCCCGCCACAGTATATAATATCTATATCTTATGTGTAAGCCATTATAGCCAAAATAGTGAACCATAAAAATGTGTGATAAATTTAATGTCCTAATGTTAGTTATTTCCACGTCACGCTAATAATTATAATCTGCTCTAAATACTAATCCTGCGCAGACGAAGTCGCGGGCATCAGCTAGTTTTAGATATATTGAAACTCTTGATTTACAATAGGCTCTAATTATGACAAAACCAAAATCTAGTTAAGTTTAGCAAAAGCTACATCCATAATATTAGTATCTAGAGGTGTGGCAACAAAACGAGTAACACTGCTATACCTAATGTCAAATGCAAAGAATTGACATAACTGAAGTTTTCAATATCCCAACCGAAATCAAATCAGCAAACAAAAATGAAATGCCAAAGATAATGGGTACCTAAATTCGAATTGTGGGACTTACAAATTTTCAAAGACATCTATCACCACAGCTTGCATTGTTATTGAACTGCATTATAGACAGTGATTGTATATCTGAATGAACCGCACTCTCATTGATGGCACTCCAGAAATACTCCAGTGCTTAGATCCCGGCTACTGACTGTAGAGCTACAAACATAACTGAACTGAACGATCTAATAGTAATATATCACTAGTATTACGGTATGAAAAATAAAAATTTGTCATGAAAATAATCTACTAACAAGCGTAGTTAAAGAACAACATGTTCAGTAAAAATTTAAATTTGAGGTTCTGTAAGGTCATATTTTATGTTTAGATTCACTTAGGAGTAGAATTCTTGTTGTAATGCTTTGGCAGATTATTTTAAACAACACTGCAGTGAAAATTGGTTTATGTCTTAATTCTCACGTTTTCTCTTGTCACTTGTTCTTATAATTTTTTATTTCTTTTCATAGGCATATTTTGTGTTATCGTTCACGTGCTTTCTCACTCTGCTTCAGTCATGTCAGTTTCATCTACATTATTTGTGTCAAGTCTAAATCTTCCTTCGTCTACGGCCGGAGATGAAGCTCGATGATCATCCGAGGGCATTTCCTACCGTCTTATTGTTCTTGTATCAACAATACACAGACGCATAATAATCATTTATTTATATGTGAATCTAAATTAAACGCGGAATGTGTTTCCATTTGTGAGTCATGTCCTGTAGCGGCTTGTGATTTCAGGCTTCAGTTTCATATTTGTTCTATTGTTGTTCGTTTGTTACTGGCTAGCTGTTACCCGCGACTTCGCTTGTAAAAGGTATTTTTGTATCTTTATTAGATGGCAGGTTTTCACTTTCTCACCAAACCCGGTGGTATAGTACGTAGGTACAGTTTGTTCAGACTTTTATCGAAAGCTCGGCTTTTATTGATTCGACTTAGATTACGTACCTAATTGTACTTATTTTGAAATCAGAATTGCAGTTTGCATCAATACCAGTGATAATTATTCTGATCTACATTAGTGATATCAGATTCTTTGCTATAGCAGTGATTCTATGGCTTTGGGTTATAAAATCGTGTCTCCTATGCTTAAATTTTAGTTGTCATCCCATTCAAGGGATTGTGGCCAACAAACGTCCCGTAAACAACCCGGTATGATTATCCGGCAGACAAGACTCTCCGTACATGGGTTAACGCGTGTTTTACTTTATTAACCCATTAAACATTGAGGCAGGGAGACTGCGGTAGATTTAATTACTGGACGACGTTGTCAAAATCTAATTTAGCATATTTTAAATAAGTAGGTAGTTAAAAATTTCACGTTTTATTATTGTGTCCATTTTAATTAAAGACATTTTTAATCAAACTAATAAGTACCTAAGTCTCCATTATAATACTCCTAGAAACACACAAAATTGTGTTGGTAAAACCCACTGGCTGCTTTAAAAACAGTGTGATTAAAATAAAATCATGGAGCAGAATTTATGTGTCAATAAAATCTTACTTCGATAAGCTACTTTCTCGAGTAATAAAAAGTAACAGCGTCGCTTAGCCTACTGCAGTCGTAACTTCAAATTTACACCCGCAAAAGCATAGAATGTAATGGTTTTACAGAAACCGTTGTTATTTCCCACGACTCTTTATAGCTCTAATGTTTCAGCTGTGTTTGGTATGAAAGTTTTGTGTCTTGTAGTACATTACAAATGACACAATTTTGTATAAACTAGCTAAAAACGGGTAATTCGCGCACAAACTAATATCCAAAATATAATTTTGATATGCTTCGACGTTTCGGCCGAGTTACATCGACCGTGGTCACGAGTATCTTCTTGTGACCACGGTCGATGTAACTCAAATATTTAGAGATTAATTTGTGCGTGAATTAGACCACTTTAAGCTAGTTAATATATTATGTTTTCTGAAAACTTTGTGTAGTTAGCTGTAATTATAATCGATAAGTGTTCTAGTAAGTGTTATAGTTGGCTGTTATCATCCTTTTTTTCTTATGTCTCGTTTTCTGGAGTTCAACGAATTTAGTAGTGAATAATTGTTCTATGCTACCTATAATAAAATCGGATAATTAACTCTACCTATAATAAACTCGGACTGTTGCACTTGGTGTCGCGGGTTCGATTCCCGTCCGGAACAAAAATTTGTGTCATTCACAATATTTTTTTTCTGGTTGATTATTATGTGTATGTGAAATTGTATGTCTGTTATAATATGTCTGTAAACGGTACACACGGCACAGGAGAAATCCTAGTGTAGTGTAAAATAGAAGGACTAGGTACGTTTTTATTTAAAAAAAAACACAATACGAGTATAACTAAATAGTCATGACAAGGAAGTACCTACGTAGTGTAAGGGACTGCACTTGCAGCCTTGCCCAATGCCCAGTGCCGCGGTATTATTTTGTCCTGGATTCCCATAAAATTGAGCACAGCCGATATGTACATTGGCGACCGAATCGACACGACAATCGCCGTGTAAGAACGACTATTAAATCTTGGGGGCCTACTACGAATATAACTTGAAATATGATCACTTACAAACAACTATTGTGTATGTTGTACCTACTTGCGTACTCGTTTCTCGAACTTGGTTAATTTTGACGTAACTGCTTTGTAATCTGTCTTAAATACGTGGTAGTTATAATAATATACGAGTAGAGGTAGGGATTCTTAAATTAAATATTTCATCATTTCGTAATCAGAGAAGTTTATGGTTGAACTACTCCAAGTTCCTAAATAAAACAACAACGAATAAAACATCACATTCCCATATTTGCCATCGAAGTTACCATTCAGCCACGTCTCAAACCACCCTCCTTCCACTTAGACCAACCGCTTGTCTCACCAAGAGGGTCCGAAGACACCTTACTCACCACTTAAATCCACCGGTGGCTCATCATAAACCTTGTATCAAGTATCAACCACCGTGGTACTCCCACAAAACAAAGCACCCAGTCCAAGCGCGAAACGTCAATAATTTCACACTATACATAAATTGGAGTAACAGATGTATGTCGAATTCTCAACAGTTCCCGAAGCGTACAATACTGCGCGTGGGCAGTAGAAACATCTCAATCGCTTGTTGTCCCTTGTTCTCTCGCCTTGTAGTCGTAAAATTGATTCTATACTACGTATTCTAGTAATTTTATATGCGACAAAGTAATGTTGGAGATGTTTGAAATGCTGGTTTTGCAACAATAGTTGGGTATGATATTATCTACCTTGGATTTGGTGCTAATAAAATACGTCGAGCATGTCGATGGTACCCATTTTTTCATGTTGTATCAAAGCCTTTCCAACATCTAGTTCTATTTGAATAATTGAAGCTCTTTTTGAGAGTTTTGGGAATGTATTTGTTTTACACAAACTTACTTCTTTTTAAATCATTTTACTGTAACTGTACCTACATTTTAAAATGCCTGTTGGTTGTTTAATAAAACCAATGAATATTTACTTTTGCAACTACCACCACCAGAATAGCCCGAGCTGCAGACAGAAACCTCCATATAATACGCGCCTTGTTGAAGCCTTCTGCATCCGACAATGTTTTATTATTCTCTTTAGCTGTTTTACTTGTAAATGTGCGATTTTATTGCCTATTAACAATAAATGCTTTGACTTTGAATGCAGCGACAGCCACACGAGATACTCGTCGGGAATTCTCCTAGTCAGCGTCACTAAACCCGATCTTCAGATTCCCACCTCCTGCCCTCTGCCAGCCGTTTCCACACTATACGTTTACTTTAAACTTTATTGCACCTATATAACATGACTACATTGAACTATTGTTTGTTACAGGTACGCACTTCGAATGCTAACTAGCGCATCGCGTGTGAGTAATTTTAGTCCCTGTCCCAATTGCCGAGGCGATTTGATATAAGCATTGTTGGGGGAGCAACAAGTGGGATTATCACTGATAGGTACTACCGTTTGTCAGTGTAGGGTTGTCACGCGTTTAGTAAATTTTAGTGTTTTTGGGGTTTTTTTACGGCTGACTTTGGAGCCATTTGGAAAGGAGTTGGAAACATCGAAGTACCGGTGTATAGGTACCTACTATCTTAATTTTGTAAGGTGATATCGGTGTTCCTTCTGTTTGTATTCTTGGATTTTTTTTGTACCAACAATCATTAACTGGGAAAAAGTTTTAATGAAGAACTTTAACTCTAAAAGATAACTATCTGCGCAACTTTTAATTAGTTTAACTGTCTTAAAACCTTGACCTTGATTAATGTGACATAAATGCAAAAATTACTTTTACGCGTCGGTTCACATAAAATAAGTGGGATACTTCCGTAACAACCCTAATCAACAATGCAACCCTAAATAATAGGGGTGAAGTGCAAACATTTATCTTACAAGCGATAGTCGTGGTCCCATTCGGCTTCGTTCAACATGTTACCGACAAGCGAATTTTAGAGAGTTTATCCATAAAAGATCGTACACTATAAAACCTTTATTAATTAAAAATACGATTACCAAATAGGGCAAAGATTTGTGTGAACTATAAACAGGTAAATTGCTCATAGTTTAGATAATAAGGGTACTTATACGCAGTAAAAAAAATAAGCAATCATTCGTAGGTATTTAATTATTTTCATAGCAGGCTGTTATAATTTTTTTCAAGGTTTTTAAAGTTCCGTACCGCAAGGGTAAAACGGGAACCTATTACTAAGGCTCCGCTGTTCAGCTGTCATCAGGCTGTATTTCATGAACCGGAATAGTTAGACAGTTGACATTTTCACAGATGATGTATTTTCTGTTGCCGCTTTGACAATAAACACTATAAAAAAAATATGTGCCATACAACAAAAGTGATTTTTTTGCCGTTTTTATAGATACTTCATTTTATAGGTTTTTTGATAGCGATTAGGTATGCATTTTTGCTTAGCCTCACACGATGGTGAGAGACGATGTGGTTGCCAGTTGAGTAATGGTTGCCTACAAGCTATTCAGTAAGTACTTGACTGAAATACTCCCAGATTATCAGTTAGTTATTAGAAAACAATAATGAAGTGGCAAAAGACAGCAGGATGAAATGACGAGAACGAAAAGAAGATCGAGTGCGATGCTAAGAAAATAACGAGTGAGAATAAACAACGAGTAATATAAGGGTGTGGACATACAAAACACAATTTGAAATATTATTATGATTTCTGTGCTTTAGACTTTAGATTATACTGTGCCAGATACAAATCCTTGTAATAAGTATTAGTTGATAGGCTCAGGCGAGGTAGGCACTTGCGGAATTTTTTAAAAGAAAATGTATATAAGTAATTAACATAATTATTACGCTACATTATGCAGTTCTCGAGTGTTTGTCAAACAACTATAAAAAGGTTCAATTGAAATTATAAAAAAAAATAATTTTTGATAATAATTCAGCCTGTAACTGTCCCACTGCTGGGCAAAGGCCTCCCCTCACTATCGTGAGGAGGGTTAGGCCATAATCCACCACGGGGGCCTAGTCCGGGTTGGTGGATAACATGCCTCCGAAATAATTCTCGGGCATGTTGGTTTCCTCACGATGTTTTCCTTCACCGAAAAGCGAGTGATAATTACGTACATATTTTTTAACAAGAAACACATTGTTACGTGCCAGCACTGGGATTTGAACTCGCCACCTCCGTTTTCGAAGGCGGACGTTCGCCCACTAGGCTACCACCGCTTACCAATTTTTGATATCAATGATTTTTATTAAAATAAATATGTGTACTTATCTAATTTACGGTAATAAAAAAATAATTCTTCATGCAATATTATGTCCGCGCCCTATCGAAGCGCCAACACAGACCGGACGCGTCGATTGTGCGCGCGAGTGCCCGCACCGGAAACGGTGACATTTCGCGCCAAAACGCGCGCCATTACTGCTCGAGACATATTATTGTGATGGCGTAAAATATTGCCACATTATACTACGTTGACTGATATTAAAACGCTGTTTGAAAAAGAAATTATTCATAAGAAAAATTGTTAATTTCAGCTCAGTTTTGTTTATAGGTATTATTACTGCTTGTTCTTTTTTTTTTAATTCGTGGTAGCTGTTATTCTGCTTACTTAAATTCTGTTATCTCTAAATTGGTCAGTCCAGTAAGCGATTAATTTTAGCGCTAGAAAGTACTGTCCCTTGTCCGAGTATAATATATTTTAAATTGTATTTTTATTCTTCAATAGTGCGGCTATATATATCAGTGAATTGACCAAACCTATGTATGGTATGTATGGTACACGTTTAATATGGTAATAAGTATCGTTTAAAAATAAATAAAGGCGTATAGTATTAGCTTTATCACTCTGCCGATGCCTTTCCCTAATTCCGTCTTGAAAATTTCACATTAGACCCTATACTTATTTGTAAAAGATCAAACCAATGCGAATGATCTCCAGTCGATTCCAATTAAGCACATCATCACAAACATACACAACGACCAATCCATGCACCCATATTAAGCCCAAGGCCTATGATAAATCATAAAGAGAGATAGGTTCGCCAATTACCGCGCGTAATAGTGATCTAGATATAGTATAAATCTTGATATATTTAGAGACCTCCATGTTCAATGCTTATGTGTTCATCAATGTATTGCAATAACTCTTATTGGAAACATTTCCACAAAATTATATAGTTGATTTTTCCTTTTATGAGAAAAGAAAAAAATATTGTGTACTTTTTACGAACAAATAATAACACATGTAGCTCTAATTGGGGTTCCCTAATGATAACAAATAAATATAGCATAATTTACAGAGCACCGAAATTAGTCGAAAATCATTCCTCTTGCCCCTAACTCGATAAGCGCCGGACTGAGCCCACCGGACTCAACCAAGTAGCAATCTTTGACTGATCTTCCTTTTTAATCTATCAAGTATCTACGCCTCGAAACAAACACAAGCACCATTTCTTGCTACGTATAGTGCACCTGACAGAGCATGCGTGGCCATTCTTGCCCGAGCACATCCTAGAATAGACTACAATAATTCATAAATGTTATGCGTGCGCGCAGATAATATTGTAGCCGAGTCGCATTGTATTGTATTTGAAGAGTGATAAACGTTTGGTCATCAGGCGATGGGTCGAGTAGCTACAAATTCGCTACGCGAAGTCAGCAGAAATATATAAGCGAAATTGGGTAAGTAAGTAGTTGACACCATAATTATCAGTTTTGGTTATTTCGTGAGTTTTTTTTTCTATGCACATAGTAACATTGTAGTAACAGCGAATATTGTATATACTTAACTGTTTATTATGTACTTAAGCCACATAATTATCAATTAAAATAAATACACACATCTTACACAGTTAAGTATTATTGGATACGATTACTTTTGAACAGGTTTGTTGTTATATATTCTTATATTATTTATTGTACACAATAGTACCTATTAATTTAGGGAAACAGTGACTTACAAAGGATATATTAATTTACAAAGGCAAGCTTAATCAGAGCTTTGTTTTGTGTTTCTTTCATTACTCTCTTTCCTACATCATTGGCTGAATCTATCATCACCTCAGAATGTATACCATCTCTTTGTCCAGCAAGCCGTAGAAACGACGGTTTTCACTAACGACATAAACTAACGATACACTGCTACGACGATGAAAGAGGCTCGTGTCCTGAAACCAATAAAACGTATTCACTTCTGAACATGTCAAACAAGACGGCATTGTTGCTTTTGCTGGTGATTCTGGGAATCAGGGCTGTCAGTACTCTACAAGTTCTCATTGGAAAGTGAAAAGTCTTTGAGTTTTTAACGTTAAACCTGTAGTACTTTGTTTAGTCCTCAGCTAAATAACACAGAGAATAGGCCAGCTGATGTGCTGATAGGATGAGGTGAGCGTTTATCTTTTCACCAACTAGAGTTAGCGAAGGATTGGAAACTCTTCCATTAAAAAATAATAATTTGAGAGCATTCAGATTTAAAAAGTTTAACATAGAACAATTACTACGGCTGTAAATTAACTTGACTATACTTGGCCACGAGGATTACGATAGTGCTTTTACTTTCTTATTGTGAAAATATGAAAAAGGTTTTAATATTTGAAGTGTTTTAATACTTGACACTGGCTAAATGCACAAACCGTGTGAAGCAAAAACTTATAAAAAACCTCATTTAATTTATTGACAGATTGGCACAACCCTACCTATTAGAGATGGCACTAGCAATAAACACGGATGTCGACTCTAAATGCTTTCTAAAAGCTCTAAATGCTTTAAAGTGTCTTTACAATGGGCCACTGAGCAAACTGTTCGTGGTATCGATCGTGGTACATGTCGGTTTCAGTTCAGTTTCAGTCTCTTGTGTTCTTGGTTATGGCTTCCGTTGCTTGAGGTGGTCGTTCTGCTGCTGGAGACTTGATGAAGATTAAAGGCTGGTTACTAACTGGCTGGTTGGTTGGCTAGTTAGTTTGATTGGTTTGCTTGTACACGATTTGTTTAGAAAAGATCCCAAAACAAACCATTCGACCATTATAAGTATTTACATTTGTATTTTCTAAAACATAATTATTATGCTATAAGTTTCCCGAATAAAATCATTTGAGGGTTATATTTAAGTTCTAGTAATATAATATTATTTACAAAGCTTTTCAGCC
This sequence comes from Hylaea fasciaria, assembly GCA_905147375.1. NCBI lineage: Eukaryota > Metazoa > Arthropoda > Insecta > Lepidoptera > Geometridae > Hylaea > Hylaea fasciaria. The sequence continues at coordinate 5,119,147 of LR990211.1, read as the reverse complement.
TTGATTTTTATAAACAATTTATTGTCTGTCCAATTGTCCATGGTCCTCGTATTTCTTAATTTCTTAGATACGGAGCAATTCAACTACCTATAAGTATAATAATCTATGTATCTGATTGGTGAAGTGATGCGTTAATTGTATTTCTGCTGCTATAATTATCACTCACAGATTGTATGCTTATACGGCTTGAGCCAATAAGCTAAGATAAGATACTATAACAATTACCTCTACAAGTAAACACTCTAAAAAACATAACCGAAGAACAATACAAAACAATGATACAACTAAAGGTACCTAATTACTTACAATAATTATTATTAGGCGATGGCCAAAACTAAATCACGTTTCATGAGAGAACAGAACTAGGTATCAACTCTTATTTATTTATTTATACTTTAGCAAAATGGTGGCGGTGGCAAAAATAAACAGTTTAATTTACGAATAAAATACGACTGAATATATAAATTATAATAGACTTGTACTAATAAACTCTTGTATTCTGATACTTAGTTAGAACTGACAAAGTGTTGTGTAAATCGATTTAGTCACAATTGAAATCTTCCATCCCTATATTCTGCGCGTCCAAATGACAAACGCATAAAACGCACTCTCGACTGACATTTTGTCACCGAAAAACAAAAATGTATACCCTGTTTCATTTAATAATGCCGGTTGTCCTGCCTTGAACTAAACCCCTTTATCCTGCCGGAGCTACGAGACCAGTAAAAGCTTGGCTAAGGCTACATTCTCTAACTGACTCGTACAGTCAGCGACAAAAAAGCTTTCAGAAATCTTACCTCTAATCCGGCTTTACGCACACAACAATCATCATGTTGTGTAGCGTAACAATCATTATGATAATGCCAAGTGGCCCTTGAAACATAACAGTTAATAAATCAGGGATTTAGAAATTAAATATTTTGTCGTCTCAAAATAAAAATATGTATATAACATTTTCGCATTACGTTACATCGGACAAATTAGGCTGGCGATAGAAAGGGTTTGCAGTAAACAGTTAGAACAAATACGTTTCGATTTCGCGTAGAGGACTCTCAGCATGACATATTACCTTTTGTTCTAATACCTACCTTTCATACTCAATCCTTTTCTGCGGTACATAATATTAAAGGGAAGCTTCTTGCATCGCTTTCACTGCGGCAATGGCACCATAACTTGCGCCTTATTTCAGCCCAGATTTAGCTTGGACAATTGACTCCGCGTCCATAAGTCAGACTTTAAACGGATGCCCTGTCATAGTCAGATCTCATTGTCGGAGCTGGTATTAATTATAATGAAGGTTAATTCTGGCTGCACTGGAATTCTAGGGCAAGTGTTTCGGTTATTTTGGTTTCGAGGGTGGAATCACGGTGATGGATGTTTCGCCAAAGTTTCGCTTGGAATAATTACCAAGGTAAGGTACCTAAGTACTAATAATTTTTGAAAGTGTGCCTAATAGTAATATTTTTGTGAGTATATATGAGTAATACATTACAAAACAATTTGGCAAAAAAAAACGTATTTATCTTCATTTCTGTGATAAGTCAGAAATATGATAAGTATCTTATCAATAACAGTTGTTGTGAAGTTGCACATACCGGTTCACTGTTTTGGCGCTCTATTCATCGTCTTCGGTAGTATAGTGGTCAGTATCCCCGCCTGTCACGCGGGAGACCGGGGTTCGATTCCCCGCCGGAGAGAATAACGTTTTTGCTCATTGTTGTTTGAAAGATGTTTTTAAAATTAGTGTACAAAGCATAAATAGCAGTACAAATTCGATTTTATAATAACACTAATTTAGAAAAGGAATCATTTTCACAGTAAAAATATCTTCGGTCCGCCTGCGTTGTAATATTTAGCAACCCAACAACTTTGATAAATCAAAAGACCGAATTTTAATTTAGATTATCTATTTATTTGAACTTAAATTACTGAAAATGTATTTCACCGAATTACAGGGTCTAATTGTCGTTCGGTGTGGCGGTCTAAGGGGGAGGGCCTATGTTCAGCAGTGGACGTCTTCAGGCTGATGACGATGATGATGATGACAGAGTATCTTGGACAAACTCCTGCTATCTCTTCCTGGTCCTATTAAAAGTCAACTAAATTATATAAATCATCTAGATTTTTCCTCCGTCCATCCATCCGTCTAATAATCATATCTACGGGGCACTTAAACGAGCGGGGTGGGCCGTAAAACAAATTATAATAATTTACAGCCAATTAACGCAGAGTTCGGCCACTAAACTCGAGGTGCCCGCTCCTAATGGCGTATGTATTTTGGCCACTGTTTTATTTATTAATATTGTTTTTTATTATTTATTAGCGGACGTATATATTTTTGGTTAATAACATTGTTTATTGTTAGGATTTATGTAACGGGTTTTATGGGCCATTGGATGTTAAAATGCTTATAATACCGTCAAATGTTTTACTTTTAGCTAAAGTAATTTAGGGTTGGAAGTTAGACGCATTATATTCTATCTTAGTAGGTACTAAATATACGTCTATGAAATAAAAAGTTCAAAACAATGATTTTGTAAAAGACATGAAAATAATTTAAGTCAATTTAACTACCTACATCTAGATACAGCAATATTATTATGAGTTAAAGTTGATTCATGAGCTTGTATGTTTGTATGCTTGTATGTTTGAAGCTGAAACAACTAATCCGATTCTGAAAACAATACGTATTCCACTGGCATAGGTACGCTTTGTTTTACACAACATAAATGCACAGTTCGGGCCGCTAATTTCGCTATTGCATTGTTAATTCCAAAACAACATAACTGCTTCACAAAACCCATTTCCTATGCTTTAATGATTACTAAAGCATCAGTTAATAGCTACCCAGTAGGTACAGGTGCCTGCATGCGCGTATGATTTACAAGCGCAGTGTATTCCGAGCTCACTAACAGGATGACATTTGCGATCATCCGGAACACTTTTGTCTCATTCATAAGCTGTTTTGTTCACATTTGTGCAGTATATGGCTTATTTTCAGATGCAGACTATTCAGTCTGTGCATGCTATTGCTACATAACGATTGCTAAATTTGTAGCAATTATCCACGCTTGCAGTAACGATACCTGCGTTAAATGCAACTCTAAGGAAATTTGGTAGACAACATTCAATCAATCTCATTATTTTTCTTTGAAAATCTACTACATCGTTAAGAAGCTTAGCTCACAAATGATTACGTTTAACGTTGTCCCACGATCTCAGTTTCATCGTAACTTATATGTTACTTTCATTCTGATGATAAAACCATTTTCTACAGTTAGGACTTAGCGACCGATATCGGTAGCTAACTAATACAAACCGTTGCCCTTGCGTAGACAATCGAACTGTGATTCCGTTCAACGCGGCTATGCCCAGTATACTAAGAGTTACGTTTGCAAAACTAATTTAGAATCTGAAAGACAGAAATATTCTAGACCATTTATTTCTCTTTCTCCAAAAAAAGGTGTAAGTACCCATGTAATATTTTAATATTTATGTTGCTTCGACAGGACTCTCATGTTGCATCTCTAGATTTAGCGTATGCAGTGTCTTTGTCCACTATTAATAACAATGGATTAAGTCCACATTGAGAACAGCTGCCAATGCTTTATGATGTATGTATATAGTATTGGACGTACACTACAGTAGGGCGAGCAGGAACCTCTATCGAATAAGTATTCGATAAGTTAACTGTCAAATCTATTTTAGATTTGATCAACGCATTGTCATATCGACAAGATGCGTACGCGAACGGTAACCTTAATCGATACGTTAACGATACGAACCGTTAAAATGTTCTTGCTTTCGTTATTGCAGGCGTTAATTAGTGATCAAAGTTAACGTATCGAATACTTTCTCAATAGAGGTTCCTACTCGCCCTACTGGTATTATTATTTATTGTGTTCTGTTCTGATCTGGGCTGACCATTTATCTCTTAGTTTAATTTAGAAGCTTCTTGATCATCTTGTTCCGTGTCGATGGTTCAACCATAATGCCACGGGACAGTTGTTTTTCTTTTGTTACAACGCTTTTAGGCTATGATTGCTCTGTTGGTTCTGTCGTCGGATCGCACGCCGCAGGGCGTAGGTTCGAAGCCAGCTGTCGGCAAAAAATGAGATGAGCTTCCGATGATGGAATTTTTCGTTAAATGGTTTGGTGGTAGGGCATATTATAATCTAGCATTATCTAGGACCCACTCACAGGCACATAATTAGAAAATAACAACAAAAAATATTGCGAAATGTAAAATTATTTTTGTATAGTTTACGATTTTCCTTCGCTTTCAAGATATTATAAAAGCAACACATCAACATTCGCATAATAATAATTACATCTGATAGTAAACTGTAAGCAGGTATGTTATAATATAGATATAAGTAGATGCTAGACACATCTATGAATCTGCACAAAGTGTCTCTTAATTTCGTCTCCCCACGGACGGGCTTTATAAAGTTTCATGTACTGTGTACGGATAGCAAAAAAAAAGATTAAATTAATTATTATACCTACATCAACAAACTTACCCAGACTGTTAATACCTACTGCTGTCTATTTTGTCCATCCAAAGGTAGTCTGGTAAAGATCGCTACCTCTCATTGTACCAGTTGTTTAAAATTTATGTAGGGACGTAAGTAATAAAGGCACTTCGCGTTTCTATTAAAAACTCTGCAATATCTATATAGACCGGCATTTTGCACCAAAAGTTACATACTTCAAAGTTTTCAGACTAAAATTATTTTGTACATAAAACAGATTTTTTTTGCGAACGCTACTTTAGGAGGGTAGCACACAAAGGCTCGCTGCTCTTTTCCTACGGCGCTTCTTCCCAGTTTTTACTTTTTGGTCCCTGCCCCCTCCACCCCCCTCTCAGTACGACGATGCGACGGTATTTTTGTCTTTTTCGAGCGCGTTTACTGTTTTGTTTCCCATTTTGTTACGTGTCTAGGCGTGTGTGGGTTTGTGGGGGTAGAAACATGTCGTGTGTAGTGAGTGAGGAGTTCAAGGCTTTTGTTGGAAACGGTCGATAGGAGGTATGGAGGCTTATTGGTTTTTTGTAAAGGAATCAACGTGCGTATTTACAAGGCGGACAGCAATTGATTTTTAGAAACACGACAGTATAGGTATGACTTCCATTTTGATTTAAATGTCGTTTTTTTCATGTGTCATTACTTAACATCGAAGTGAAATCGTGAGCCAAGTCCACGATAAAGAATAATTTTGTCAGCATAAGATATTTTATGTCCTGGAAGACAGGGGCTTTTCAACCTGTGGGTTAAGAAATGTATTAATTGCATGTTGTTCAACGAAAAGTTACTGTATTGTTATGTATTGTAACTACATACATTAATATAAATTACAGTACGGATATCAATGAACAACATCCTACAAGACACTTTAAATACAAACATCAACCCGATCGGTGGCGTAACAACACAAGCACTGAACCCCCTCTAATTACCTTATCCATTATTAACGCAAAACCTTTATACCTCGATTTTGTTAAGAAAAGCCCTTTTCTTAACAAAATATCAAGACATTCGCTTACAAAAGACGACCTATCTGTTACACATAAAAGCACAGAACCCGAACAAAGCGCGTATAGGAGCAAGACTAAACATTTCCAAGACGATGCCTCAAGGGGGCGCCAGGGTATGAGAAGGGGGGATAGCTACCCTTAAACATACGTCAGTAGCATAATCTTCCACTACAAACAAATTGCGACCTTATTTCATCTTGTATAGCGGTAAAAATGCCTGAAAACTTGTGGTAGCGAAACTGTAACACATTGGCCAGGCTCAACGGAGCTGTAAAAAAGCATTGCGTTTCCCCTCGTGCCTTTGGTTTGGGCTCGGGTGAGGGAAGTGAGGGGGGTCAAGTGAACTGGTCAGTTTTGTTTTGTGTGGAGAACACTCGTTTAGTTGAAATAGAGCAAAAGCGAAGCCGCAAAAGACACGAGGATTTGTATGGGCGGCTTTTATTGAAGAAACATTTGTAGAAAATGTAACTAATAATGTTTATTTATAGAAAATATTATGTTAGAGACGCTATGATATTTAGATCCTGGAAGTGTTGCAGCGCAGCTTGCAGGGTTTATTTATGGTACTGAAAAATAATATTATAAGATTTTTGAAAGTGGCTAAGTACTTACTTACTTTCTTCTTCTCTGTTTGATTTCGCATCACGTAAAAAAAGTACTAAACCGATTTCAATGCGAATTTCACTGTTAGGTAGGTTAGTATCCGACTTGAGCGTACATTGAAATAGTCGAGTAAGTAGGTGTCGAATAATCGAATTGAATTGATAAAAACTGTTTATATAATAATACTAGCAGACACGGCCACGCGTTGCTGTGGCTAAGGTTTTTGTTATTGCGACTATAAATTGAGATGTAAGCTACCCTATCTTTCAAGTTAGATTAAACTGCACGCGCTGTGCAAATTTGATTAAAATCGGTCAAGTAGTTTAGGAGTCCATTGAGGACAAACATTGTGACACGAGATTTATATACTTATATTAAGATTATTATAGAACTGATTAGATGGGCAAGGCGCGCCACCGCACCATGGTGATCCAAATCTTGAAATATTGCAGCTACATATATTATATATTTCAGTAGTGCAACTGAAAACCCCTTCAATAAGCCGCCACCAATTCGATCCAATCGCTAATCACCGCATCTCGTGGTACGAGGGCGGTCAGTCACCGACACCTGCCTGAGCATCCGGCCTGTCGACGTCTCCTAATGAACGCCGCGGAACCGTCGCTTCTGCCAAACCGCCGCGTCTCAGTCCGATCCTCGCACAAAAGTGTTTGGTAGAGCAACGTTTATACGCATTTTTGCACGTAACTGCCTGTAGAGACTTGAGTTTGTAACTAACGTATGATTTCTATAAATTATAAATTAATATTCTATAATCTATAAATTAATATGCTTCCATTTCAGGATTTGTTTTAGTACAGTTGGGAGTTTTGTAAGTGTTGTGTTTTGGTTTAATGGTAGGTATCTAGGTAAGGTATAGGTAGTTACGTAGCAATTAGGAAGGAATCCTTTTGTGGCCAGAGTTGGTCAAGTTAGTTGTAGAAATAAAACATAACACACCTAACTTATCTAACCAAAATTATACTTATTATATTGCTCGAACTGTCTCGTGCTAAAAACTTTCTAGGTTGTGAACTTATAGAGTACATTCAGAATGAATTATTTAAGGCGATGCATCACTCCACCTACTTAAGAAAATTTCAAACATAGAAGCATCACGCTCGCCAATCCAACAATAGATCTGCCTCGCATTTCAATTCGGTGCGCTATTGTGTAACGGCGCGCTGTGATTGGTCGACGGACACAATGGATGCCGCCCACATCACAATGCCCTATTGTCGTGGCCACCTGAACGAAAGCACCGCCCAGAATTTATATTTGCTGAAAATTGTACATGAAAATAGGTAGGTATATTATTTGGAAAATTGGTCAATAATTGTGTAACGTTTACACTTTATATTTGAATCTAAAATGATTTTAAGCGGGTTTATTCCTCTTTCTTACATAAAAACTCTTTATTTAATTATTCAGTACATATATTATTATATCAAAACAGCACTCTTACGTAACTTTGCAAATCAATATAAAATTAAACAATAGTCTCAGAAGCGCTTTCTTAGCCATGCCAATTAAGTGATAATTACTGAATCGCCTAAGTTATAATAATAGCTGATATGTTACCTTGCCATAGTATATTAACCTAATATTTTCCACTTAAAACATTACAAGTAGGTATGTGATACAGTAATGAAATAGAACATAACATTACTTAAAAAAATGGTTATGATACAATTTAGTTAAAAAATAATTACCTATCCTAAAAACGTAGTAGGTTACTTACCTTGTAATCTGCCTAATATTATGCATATTTATTAATCTACCTGCTGAAATATCTAAATTATTCTCAAACAGCATTTAATTCAAAATACATTTTATAATAGAAACTTCTGAAAGATGCAAAGCCAACATAAAACAAACTTCAACACATTTCGACATAAAAATCTGTTTAAAGCGTCCCCAAATGGACCCATTAGGCGAACTAATACCCATTTGTGCCCACCCCTACAATATTACCCCAAAATATATTTACAGTCACAGATGATGTCCGCTACACAGATTTACTTAGTTTTTTACCGAAAAAAAAATAAAAATCAAGCAAGTACTTAAGTAGCCATTTCCATTTAGGACGTTTAAATGGAAGTGATTTTTTTCAGTAAAAGAAATTTATTACCAGTTCGCGTTCTTTCTAATGTGTTTTGGGTGGCTTTTAAAATATTGGCTTCCATTACTGATTGGATTTTGTTCGTTAGGCTTTGATATTTTTGTCAGTTAAAGGACAGACTTACGTAAATAGATTCGAGCTTCGCCTTCAGGAATTGGATTTGTCTACATGACCGCAGTTATAGAAAATTAATAACAACTTTGTAGGTATATAAACACCACCGCGTTATATACCTAGATTACCTAGGTATATAAATAAGAGTTGCATAACTTTTCATACATTGATGCAACATTGCGACTAGTATGAAGTACCTACTTACTACAATAAGTAAGTACTTAACTTAAATAATTCTTGATTATTCTAATGCATTTAAGTACATTTCTTAAGAATCCGAAATTAATTAGACAATTTACGACGTTTTTATCAATCGATGGACAGAGGTCGTGAGAAAATGTTTGCATTGATTAGTGAGGTACAGTCGACCACATCAATGACTGACTACTTAATAGTTTTACCTTTTTACTTTATGTTTTACTTTTTTAGTTTTTTGAAATAATACCTACCATTTTCAAATCGGCCACTTAATGCTGTTAGGTAGTTTACGTAATTATGTTTTTGTATTCATGTGGGAGAACGCAAATTTGTAAATTTCAATCATCATCATCATCATCATCAACATCATCATCATCATCATCATCATCATCATCATCAACATCATCATCAACAACCTATATCAGCCCACTGCTGAGCACGCATCGCCTTACTTTCCTGAAGAGAATCAAGTCGTAATCCACCACGAGGGCACGGTCCAGTCCTAAATATGGTTGTAGGGTAAATTATATACCTAGTACTAGGTCAGTGGTACCAGTCTAAAGGCAGAATAGTTGAAACAATCGACAGGAAGAAGCCGATTTTTCTCTCTTGACTCAACTTGAATTTTCTTTTCTCACCGATGACGCGAGTAAACATTAATTTACACAGCCGACTGTACCGCTTATCTAGTTAATGGGAGCCGAGTTCTCCAAGGGTCATCTGCACCTGCACGGCAATTTAATGCCGATAACAGTTGATAAGATAATGTATATACCTATACTTTTATCTATGCGTTTGGGCTGCCGATAAGGTGGGGTATTCTTATGCTTAGATAGTAATTGGTATGAAAATGTACCTTTGTTTTTTTTTGTTTACAGCATAGATACTACCCTAGAAGAAGAGACACTATAAGATGACACTCTATGACATTTTAGGCGTGTTGGGTGACCTATTGAGTACCTACAACGCGGGTGACGCTAGTGCTTCGCATATACAGTTTCACTGCCTTTTGTCTAACGAAGCCATCGTTTGCAGGGAGTATCTATCCTCTAGTTATAGATAGAATTAAAATATGGGCTTGGGGAGTATACTTACTTTTTGGGTAGGTACCTAATAGCAGAAATTTTATAAAACAGCACAATTATAATAGAACTTGTCTTTATCAGACTTGCACGCGGTGAAATTGAGCTTATCGTTCCCGTGTTGGAACTATATAGCCATCAACGTAAGTGTCTTTCACAGAACATAGACGCCGTCGTCTGTAATAGACGTATGAGCCCAATAATTATAGAATTAGATCTTTATCTTCGACTGTACCTATAACCAAGCTATTTCTATTTACACCTGCAAATGGGGTATCTATTAAAAGATCTTGTTCTAATCCGACGTTCGGGCGCACGTATCCGCGGCCGTCTGTTACTTTCAATTAGAGTTGCCACCTTTTTATTAAGCAGTTAAAGTACATTTCGTTATTATAGGTAAGAAAAAAAGAAAATAATATTAATATAATGTAGGTAAATACCTACAAATAATTGTTTGAAAACATAAAATGTTACCTATGTTTGAAAACATATTTTTTATTGTTTTTGCAGTTTGTATCAAATAAGCATGCACTTCATCTCTACACCACCGAACGAAAAAATACCTACGACTTCCATAGAAATCAAATCATGCGTAATAAAGTATTTTCGTGTACTTTATTTTTCTAATAACGAATAGAGTAGGTAGGTACACTGAAATAAAGTAGGTACAATACTCGATAATATAGTACGGGTGGCAACCCTATTCCCAATGGCTTTTTTCCGGTGTTTAATTGGGACTGGATTCGCTCGCGTTACGATGCTTCCTTGTTTTGATTCGGTTTAGATGATTTAGGTCGGCCACATCTTGTGACTTGAGTTAATGAGTCCTTACTATTATAGGTGCGAAGGTGTGTGTGTGTGGCTGTCCTTCTTTCACATAGCAACGGACTTGATTTCGTTCAGATAGAGATAAGGCTAGAGAGTGATATAGATTTTTTAAAACGTATCTGAATGTAAATAGCGAATGTAATTTCTACCTTCATGTGTGAGTAGCACAATTATTATTATGACAAAGTTTTTGGACTAATTAAGGTAAAATTAAATCCGGGGTTTGCTGGTTAAATGAGTCACAGCCGGCTTCTGATTTCAAAGCTTGACAGACGCCCTAGGGCCGCTTTATACATACATGTATAAGCTAGCTAGAGGCCCTAGAGCGCAATTGCGAAAGTAATTCACTAGGAAACATCATTACACATCGTACCCTCAATAACACATTACGTTATTCACACACAGATATACTTACGTATACATAGTAAACGTATACGTTACACGAACGTAGACATACAAAATACTTTGAAATACTCAATCACTCATACATATACTTAATACTAAAGTATACTTCCACCGATCTTACAATCTTCATCAAACCACACAAGATGCTATAAAGAGTAAACTTCCCTATAAAGTTTGCCTAACTAGGGGAAGACATAAACATGGGAGGGTGGAAATCACCCCGTTACCCGGAAAATAAGGGAAGTTTCTGCTACGGCAGTTATGAAGTGATACGGTTATAGGGTAGAGAATTAGATTTGAATTAATGCACGTTTTAGAGGGTTAGTATTATGGGATGCTTAGATGGCATGACGTTGATTGATAGGGTTGAATTTCTTTGGGAAGTTGTAAGTTGTGACTTAATTGACGGCGTAGGTATGTTATTAAGTCTCAATAGTTAGTTAAGTACTCTAGGTTTATATACATTGTGTAAAAATCGTTAATATTACATAGATTACTAAGCATATTAAAGAGCCTACCACAAATCTTTTGCTCGTTTCTTACGAACCGTTAGAGACTTGAAATTAGAAAAAAGTAACGGTTTTTTTCTTTTTGGGAATGCAACGCATACGTTGTTGCCGGTTTCTTCATGACCTTATGTTTTATATAATTTGAGGGCTGAACTCTGCTGAATCTATTTCTTCTAAAAAACTATATCTCTGACAATTCACGCGTGACAATTAATTATACCCAGAGTCTGATTCCTACGAGTAAGTACTTAGCTAGAGAGTAAGTATCTATCTACTCGAGGTAGTACCATATCGCGCTATTTTATCAAATTATGTAGGTACACACTTAAAAGGTAGGTATGTAATGTACTAAATAGGAAGTAAGGTATACAATATTCGTCTATCGTCTAGCTACTAATGACTAATTACCAATTCAGAGTGTTACTCCAAACAAAAGCGGTACTAACTCACAAGAAATCATATCAAAATTCCTCATCTCTTTGAAATGGAAACTTCAAGACGACTCGTGTACAAACAAAACACGAAAACCAATCAAGTAATTGCTCGCACTGTGGGGTCGATAATCTTCATTACTGGGACAAAAGTGGGGGTGCGGGTTGCCAGGTGGAGAGACCTTGCTGTTACTTGGGGTAATGTTTTGTGAAAGAGCGGCGCGGTGGTCGAAACAGGGGGATTACCATGACGTCTTATTGCGATCCAATGGAGGACCTAAACAGAATCATTGCACTACCTATTCGTACCATGACGTCTTGTTGTGACATCTTGACGCTCATTTTAGGTTGATTTTAAATCTAAAAGAATCGACGTCTACCTGATATCGAAAGCCATGTATTAGGTAGGTACTATTATTTAAGTGAAACGATTCTGTTTAGATCCTCAATTGGATCGCAATAAGACATCATGGTAAGCAAGCACCCAGGGGTGCTCCAGCAGCGATGCTTGAGAGCCAGTCTCATTCCAAGCTTAGCATGTTTCCCACCTTCGACCAGTTTGTCTTTTAAGACCAAGTGAGATAGAGGTCAATGCTAGCATAATAAAACAACAAGATGATCTATACAAGAAGATATCAACAACAAGATCTATAGTGTTTTGCATAGACTTACCAGGATAATCAGCCAACGTTGATGATATTAATATGTAGTAGGTACTAAAATTTCAAACTGCAAATATTCAGTTCAGATAAGACAAAGGTCCGATTTCATTTTAAGCCAAAACCTTCAAACGGAAAAAAAAACAACACACCTTACAAAAGATTTTCGTCCTCGAAAATATTTGTCCCCAAAAATAAGGCTAATAAAAGTGATAAAACCTTGGCACACCGCCAAGGGGCTCCCCACACTCCTCTCAGATAATACCCCCACACGTGGGGGTGAGGGTGGCCCACCCCCAGGCACACATTCTTCCACGCCTGCGCTCCGATATGGGTCATTTGTCCTACGTTCAAAGGAAGGCTTTAATGTCTTGATATTCGTGTGCTTTTGAAATTCTGCCTATTATGTAAGGAGATAAATAACTACGTAGGTTATATGTTAACTTTATACGTGCCTCATATTTTATGTCTCTTACGTCCTAAGTATAATTATATACTTACTAGTTAAGTACGCCCTCGATATCCACCACGCAGATTGTTTAAAAAATTGTTTAGAGAACCTTTAATTTTTGCGGGCTTTGTTTTGTATTAGTCTCGGACTTATTTTAAACCGAATTTTATCAAAAACTGTTCAGACTTTTTGGTTTGAAAATGGAACAACTACTTACCAAACTTTTACATTTATATATTAGTAGGATAAGCAGGATATAGGATCATATTATTATGTACTTAAATACCTACAATAATTGTGTTCGTGTTTATAAGACTGTGGTACAATATGATGATGGTGATTATGTTATAGTCATAACCAACGAATCATCATCATAGATCATCCATCATCTTTTATAGATTCTATGAAGTACTGATAATCGAATCAAATCCATTCTAACTCATTCATACTTATATTACCTAATTTAATCGATTTAGAATCGATTTAATTAAAACTAGTAGGTACCTTACATGTATAATTGTATACCCTAGGTAAGTATAGCTATTTTTAACTGAAATCATTTGTTGACTACGATATACTTACCTTTAAACATATTATATGACTTTATTAAAAATAGCTTAATTAAATATAAGACATTAAAGCGAGTTTATTATTAAAAATATGGTCGTTAACTGACTCATGTCGAACTGTAAAATAAATGAAGTATAAGTAACAATAATATCTATATCAGCTATAAAAATTATGATTAAAATTTTAGATTATAGTAGTTCAAACGCCGTGGAAAGCCAGATAATAACCACACACATTATGGCAAAAGGTACCTAAGTAGGTATAAGTACATATTATTATACATAAGTATACCTACTTACACATATTATAACATTTGAATAAGTATTGAATATTCATAGATGTGGCTAATATGCCGTTTTATTGATCTTTTAATGAAAATTATGGCAAATATTTTGATAATGGGTATACCTACGTGTTATATGATTATAGTAAACCTTTTTTTATGACTGTTATAAGGCTTGTAAGGTGAGAAATTTATGATCCAAGATAAGTACGTAGGTATACATAAAAGCCCTTTTGATACCCCACATACTTACTGGTAACTAAATTATGTACTTACTTATTTATTTATCACATAAGTAATTAGAACTGTTTTTAATCCTTACCTCATCATCATCATCATCGGGCCTTATCCGCCACTTACCTACTTATTTCCGGAAGGAAAGAGGATTCTTTACTCTTGTTTTTCTGAAGATTCCGGACTCCAAAAACTTAATCACGACTTGTTTTTTATTCGTTATCGTCGATAAACAATTATTAGGTACTTACTCAATAATATAGTACTTATACATACTTACTTACCTACAGGTAGGTTTTCTCCGTTGTAGTCGAGAAGTTAATAATAATAATAAATACAGGATGTGTCACAAGGCTCGACCACAGATTACTAAATAGTTACAACACTCGACATGAATCGAAACCACTTGGACAACTTTTGGTGTTGTTGATAATCGATCCTATTATTCTCAAACATTTCAGGGAATTTAATTTTTATAATACCTACCTACGTTTTGTGTAGTGAAGAGATATTTTTATAGTAAAAAGTAATAGGAAGTATTATGCTACTTACATAAAGTGGGTAGTACCTATCTACCTATCAGCACTTCTGTTAGTGATTTTTCAGTCAGTTCTAAACACATGGAGTCAAAGCCATGTACTTAGAAGATACCTAAGCCTACTTAGTTATAATGATTATCATACCTACCTACCTACATATTATACGAACTATCCTATTCATAGATCTATAATAGCTAGGTACCTACTTGTTTTCTCTACGAACATTGGCATTGAGATATGGCTGTTTATTTTATTCTCCTCCTTGCCTCACAATAATATATCTGCGCAGATACATTTTCCGATATTTATTGCCTGATTGATGGCCATGTTAATTTTTATAGAGAAACTTCTATAAATATTCATATAGGTATCATATTTCACCGCTACAGGTTTGGAGCGGAGTCAACAACAATAGTAGTGCTCGTCGTACACAATAGGCACGGCACACAATGGAGCGTTTTTCCCAAGCCACGCCTCGCACACAATGCCACAACACGCCCAGCCGAACAACGGCTGAAGAAAGAAAATTTTCTCCACAAATACAAATGTAAGAGATTGTATTGACTTTTTAAACGCCCAGGATAGATCGGGCGCACACCCACCTTAGTATTGTGGTGTGCGAAAATCATTTCACAATGGCTATTCTGAACGCACACTGCAGCGGACGCGCAAAGACGATCGCCTGGGCGGAGCCTAGAGCGAGACAAAACTGCGCCTAGTCGCCAAGAATGCGCCCGAGCGGGAGCGAGCGCGAGCCGCTCGCACGCACACATCGCTCGCTAGAAAAGGATGGGCTGAACCGCTTTGTATAGATTCCACGGGATGAAAGCTGTTATTCCGCATAGACAATTGATTGTAAATGATTTTTTCAATGCAACATAGTGGTGTTTTAACATTATTTGGTAGGACATTAATTGCGGATGCAGAATTTGTGGTTATTTTACAAAGTTTGATTCATTTTGTGGAAGTATAGAGCCTCGAAGGATGGCATTGTTGCAGGGCAGTGACATTAGTTCGGTGCGTCCTTGTCGCACGTGGCGCGGGGCGGGGGGCGGCGTATTGTAGCGCGCGCGTATTGTCGGTTCGCTTCGATCTGCCAGCATTGTGTATCGGCAACGCGCGGTCACAAGACGTGTATCGCGTACGGATTCCGATTTACCGAACAGCGTTCGATCGCGGAACGTTGTACGAACTGTTTTCGGCCACTATTTTGTTTATCGGTTTTTGTGTTGATCTGTTTAGTTCTTTATTTGATTTTTGTGTTTGTTACTTCTTGTGTTTTATTATTTTTGTGACTTGTAAGCTCTTGAAAAATAATGCCAAAGAATCGGTGTGATTTGACATTTTGACGTGTTACATTTTAGTTTGTTATTTTATTATCGTTATTATTTTGTTTTATTAATACGAAGATTTTTGCTGATGCCTCACAGGGCGAGAGGAACAATGATAGCTCAGTTGAAGGTAAGTCTATTAATTTACTTGATCGTGTGATTTCAAAATTGTATAAAAATGTCGTGATAAAAAACCATGTCAGCGAAGTGGATATCTAGCCTAAGACAGTTTTTATATAACATGCACCAATAACCGTTTTGTACATGTCTAAAGTACTTAATTGTTTTATAATCTCATCTAATGTCCGCAATAAATTAGTATTCTTATACGTTTAATGTATTTTCTTCAGCATTGATAAACTTAATATTATGTAGGTACTCTACAGTACTGTACTAAATTAATTCGGTCTACTGTACCTACACAATGAAGTAGAGAAATATTTTAAAGTAAGTATAGTCAATATTATAGGTATAAATTCAAAATTAAGTACCTACGTAACGTTTCGCAAAAAGGACCAAATTACGGGATTCAAACAGGTTAATAAGTTACCTAGTGGTTCCAGGGATAAAAATAATCTACTGAATCTTAATACTTTTCGACAATAATTAAATTGTAGAAATTCCCTCACGTTGACATTAATGTGAGATGTCGGTATTAGGTAACATTGCGTTTCTTATTTGGAAAATAACAATGATTGTCATCAAACTGGTTTTCTATTTTCTCATCTTAGCAAACTTGCCATGTTTGACAAGTAGGTACACATTTGTGTAAGTATTGTGTGTGCTCGGGCTTGCTTCACCTATTGTGAACTTTGACTGATTTGGTCTTTATGGTGTTATCTTAGTGAATAGGCTGATACTAAAAAATTCTGGTTATGATATTTAACTAATCCTTGTATCTAATAGTCATATCTACAAAGTATATTTAAAGTATTATAAGTTACAAATCGTCTAATTTAAAAATCAAAAAGTCTTTTAAAATAAGTAAATCCTCAGCAGTTTCGGAAGCAGATAACTTATTAGACGAATTTAAAGATGTGCGGCGAGCTACATTTTCTCAAGTATAATAAATTTAATAAATTTTGATAAAATATTAAATTTTGCAGCAGGTTCTACTTTATAATATACCTATTTCTAGCATACTAATCAGTATTAATTTAAAGATAACTAATGGAAACACTTAATTAGATCACATCGTAAATATTTTGATTTTTTTCGAAAATTACTATGCACTTTAGAAATATCAACCAATAAAATCCATCCTTTATTATATGAATTATACTGATCCAAGTAAATATTAAATAAATATTTAACCGGATATCGTAACAATTAAGATTATTATGTAGGTAACATTTTGTATCAACGTTTCAAAAAATATGTGATTATCTATAATATTATATTATTTTCCTAATGCACAGTAATTTACTTATCTGTTAAATTAACTTATCTGCATCTTCTTACGTAACTCATTTAAATGTAGTATTAATAACACACTCGCTACCGACTGTGAATATTAACACCTGTTACATCTTTTAACCATTGAAAATCCCCTTAATTAAATGGAAACGGTGAATTACGACAGGAAACTTTCAATTCATTAATAATGAGCTTTTACAGGTCAGGTGACAATTGCTAATTACCGTCATTTCAGGCCACAATGAACGGTTAATTTTTAAAGACGCTGTATTGTCGAAGTAAATTTACCGTCCAAATTACCACAATTAAAATTTTAAATAAGCAGACGGTAAATATACGTGAATTGATCTGTTGTCTGTCCAAATTATGCGGCGTTCGGGACACTGTTTATTCCGTTCTTAAATTCGTTTAATGATCTCAATTCTTTTTAAGCAATAAAAAAGTGTCAATTTGTTAACGATAGTCTGAGGTTACAAGAATTACGATTGTTACTCGACAGAGTGAAATAAAATTGTCGTGGGGACTTTAATTGGGAAGTAAAGTTGAAACATTTTTTCGTCTTAAAATTTATCAAATTAAGAGTACCTTAGTAGGTAAAAGAGACTGTTATTATATAGTTAAAGTGTATGATATTAATAACTTAATGTTGTTGCGTAATAATTATTTGAGGGTAATGAGCATAGTGGAATGCGGTTTTTGGACTATTTCAGTATGTGGTAAGTTCTGTATGGGAAATCCGCTGTTTGTCAGTTGTCAAGCTCGAGCCGTATCACCGGTTTGAATTTGCACGCGCGCTCATCAATTAGAAGCTTGTCTGTGAAATGATTTACGTCCTATCGACGACCGTTTTCGTCATGTAGAAATTTTGTTGCGTGAAGTCTTAAATGTTGAGTTAAACTCAATCCGTCTTACGACAAAAGTTCAGACCAGAGTTAAACAGATGTTTCTAAAATTTCGTGCCTAAAACTCAACGTTTTGCTTACTCAATCCTGGTGTTCCTAATTATTTTACTTGAGAATTTGTTATTGAGTTAGAAAAAGCGAAGGTTAGACGTCGATTTGAGGAGAACATTTTAGACTCATCTTTTCAGCTGTGATTTAAATAATTTGTGGTAACAATGAATGAATTTGACAATGGTCATGATGCAGCTACATAGGTAATCAGCATTGGGGTTTTGATAATTATTATTCATGGTACATTTATTATTACAGACTTCTATGAAGGGTGAATTGTATATATATATAATGTTTCAAGAACGTTACTTAGAGATCGTAAAAGCTGTATATTATTTTACTAACTAGACGTTCCTTACCACTATTATTCTCCGAATGTGGGATTAGGGATAGCATCGCACCGACCAATTGTTTTTAATAAATTTTATTTCTGTTATTAACCAACAGGAAACCGTCTCACGTATTATTTATATAAAACAGTGCCCGCAATGAAAACAGTCGTAAATCCAATCGAATATAAACCTTAGCTAAGGCCGGATGCGATGAATATTAAAAATGTAACTATTTAACCAAACAGATACTAAATAGGCAGCGTCAAAGTTGCCGTACCAACGTATGAAGTTGCGGTTCCGATTAATAACACAATTTTATTGCTTTTAAAAAATCAATAGGATGTGGTCGGTAAGATCTCGATGTTCAAATCTAACATTGCGGCTTAGAAACGATCTCGGAACGTTTACGACTGGAATGGAGCAATATTCCGTGGTGGCAGCACTGCGGATATACTTCTTTAATTCTGCCTGAGACACACGACCTTGCTCGGCTATTTAGAAATTGCCATAGTGCCATGCTATTGCCTTTATATTATATTATGTGTTTACGATGACGCTAGTAATTTCGCCATTTGATATACTTAGTATTAACAATACTTAAGTAAATAATTAAAGCAAGCGGTCAGAGCTCAGATTTGCCGTGTCTCTTGGTTAGGTTAATGTGTATATTTGTCGATCTGCTTATGTAGTATGTAAATATGTAGATCGTATCTTGTGTCTGACCCCTTTCGAAGTTTATTGGTCAAGTCAAAACATTTTAATTATGTATAAAGAATTAATAAAATAAATTGCATACCTAATCAAATATTCACAAAAAAGCGATTTAATAAAAAAAATATATCTAGATCGAGAATATTAATAAAAAACATCGATCGACGATTCATTTTTCAACTAGAATTTCCAGATCGCCTTTAAATATGCGAATGACAAAAAGCGAAAGGAAATGCGAATACTTACGAGTTCCTTCCCGTCCCGCCCATCGTGTTCCAAGACAAATCGGGTAACGCGACAAAATCAAGTAGGTCAGTCACGTAGCGCGTTACAATTGTGACACCGTATTCGTGTAATTCGGCAGCATTATCGCAACCCCACATTTTGCCCTCGATTTTTTTTTAATAATTCCCGACACGTCTTCGCCTCGGTCTTTGTTCGTCCCATTGTGAATACCACGTGTAATAGAAATACGAACGAGTCGCCGTGCTCATTGAATGGTATTTTTCTTTTTGTCCCGGGTTCAATCGGAGATGATCCAGCCCACTGTGCAGTGTGCGGTGCTTGGATTTCGAACTACAGGTTTTCACAATTAACAAGAAAGACTTAAATTATGTTGTTGATCATTTCATTTAATATCTAAATTAGTCAATTCGGAGAGCCTGTTTATTAAATAAATAATTAGAGATCTTTAATGCGCTGTCGTCTGAGATACTGCAGAAAACTAGGTCTAACTTATTTTTTTACAGGTGGATTTGCATCCTGGCAACAACTCAGGGATATAATAAAAAACTACATTTATATTCGCGTTACTTTAGTATCACAAAATGAAAGAGACAATTCAATAAAGTATTTCATTGTTCTGAAACAAATTCACAATATTCAAAACAAATTAGCGCCCTTCTTCACGGACGGCGAAAGATTTTATGCTAAATAAACTTTATTGTGTCCGCAACGCCATCTGGATGAACCCCCTTAATTTGTCGATTTCTGTAGACAACTCTTCCGTTCCTTTCATCGAGTGGCCTTAGAAAAGGACAAAGAATTGTAGAGTTTTGGTGCAAGTTATGAATGGAGGCAATCACAATTTGTTAAATTCTCTTGAATCCAGTGCGTTTAGTTGAAAAGCTTATACGTTGAAAATGACAGGTTTGCTATGAGGTAGACTCATGGTAGAGTTCTTGTGCGAGCTCGATTTCGTCTCTGTATCTACCTACTGATTGTTATAGGCATGGTATGACGACTTATTTCGAAGTTTGAGAGGGTTCTTCTACCTTTTTCAAGGCTGAAGGCACCAATAGAATTATTAGAATTCTGTTATGTAGGTAGAGCGTTTATAGTAGGTGTGAGACTTGGAGACTTTAACTGATGCTCGTATATCACTTACTTACGTGCACTTTGCTCTATATAATACTTCATCGTCCTCGTTATGGGTAGTTAATTTTAAGGCGTAGATTTTTCCCGGTTTACTGATATGAATTAAAATTGCCCTGGCGTTGGCGCATCTTCGACATCGCCTTTGAATAACTCGCTCTCTTCTCTCTCTCTCTATAATATATCTTCTGCTACTGCTACTAAACCTGCCAATACTTCAAGTTACATTTTTAAGTTAGTTAACGATATCTGCACATGAGTCAATAGTCAATGGTCCAGGGTTAAGATGTGGCGTCGTATCGTGACACCAACGTGTAACGCACCTCAGCCATCATCGCTCTATATTCCTTTTGTCAAGTCGCCTTTTCTAACATCTCTTGCGCCGCACTCAAAAGTAGGTGCCTCTTGTACTTCTATTGTGGAACACCCCTTCTGTTTGCTTCGCACGTGTTTTATTGTGCAATTATTGGGCAATCATTGAAGGCGATCGGCTGAATGTTAAGGAAGTGCTTTTGTTGGAGTTTTGTTAGAAGGAAGTGGGATGGAATCTCTTGTTGGATTTTTATACAATCTACGGCTTGTACTGGTGTTTTGGTATTCGATCAATCGATATCGAAAGAGGTACCTAGGTGTTTTCTGGTGTCGCATTTGTTTCAGTCGATATGGAATGAAGTCATCTCATGTCATAGTCTGTAGGCCGCTCAAATAGGTCTCTGGCATCAATTGATAACAACTTAAGCTGACACTTTAATAAAGTCTTTGAAAGCACTGAAACGCTCTGAAGGTTTGTTGTTGTGGCACTAAAAGGCCGCTCTTCCAAGTGCGTGTCAGTGAGGACGATGCATTAGAACTAAATAACTAATTGTAAGTAACCGGTTTAGGACTTTCAGTCCACTCTTTGACTGGTCTGTTGTTTTTTACTTCATGAACTGATCACTTTTAAAAACTACAATCACGAGGGAAACTTTTATAATCAGACCAGTATTTTATTAACATAACGATTAAAAAATTATAACGACACTTAATATTTATTCCGGGTGCGTGCGACTGTGACATAATTTCTAAATTGACATCAGTCATCATCATTTTAAGATCCATAATGCATTATCATACATAACCTACAGGTACCAACTGTCCCCATTTTTTATCAACTTAAACGCCATCTCACCTCGCTTCCGCAATAATTCATTGTAACACCCATAGAATAAATCAGAAAATCGTCAGAGAACAGTCACCCATATCACTTTCCCGTCCAGCTTTTTCTGCAGCCTATAACCACAAGCCAGGCGACAGTTACTGCGAGACAAGCTGCTACCGGCCTATGCGCTATTCTGTGCCGTCGTATAAAAATCACCAGTTAGAGAGCTAACAAGTACCGTGGGAATCGCGTAGCGAACCGGTCATAACCGGATAGTGAAGAGATGCCTCCAAGATAAGTTATGCATTCGTGTTCCTCTAATTACTTTTGAGGTCAGGCATTTCTAATGTGGATTTATTGGGCGGCGATATTGCAATTCGATGATTTTGGTCCGGAGAGTTTCGGCAGTGGGACCACTGTGCCTAGTAAGTAGCTGCCGTTCTTCGCCAATCGTCACTTAACACCTGCTCGTTAAGAATTGTCTCAAAAACCATATTATTTCACGAACAAACTAATAGATTTGAAAACAACAGCTAATAAAATAATAAAAAAGCAAAAAACAACCTACCTATATACGAGTACAATACTCGTATCACATTGGATAAAAGCAATCCAATCCATAAGTATTCTACATCTAAATCTCGCTATACAAACCATCGAAATCCTTTCTCGCACGATATGTAACCGGACTACGTGCGTTTGCATTGTGAGAGACACAATAGACATTTCCTTTGGCACAAATGCCTACAGGAAACTCTTTATTCAGATCCGAGCGTGCGACGAGATGGCACGTAGGGTACCTGTAATATGGAGTAATACATTACGAACGCAAATAATAATGTTCATTCCATAGAATCCATAAGATATGCGCCAAACCGAAAAAAATCCAATCCTGGGATACATCCATAACGGCGTTTTCATTTTCTGCGTATCTCGGGCATGTGACGAGACTTCGAAAAATATAAAACTTTACTTTTTTTCAAAATAATACTGTAGGTACTTGTAGCTTATTTGAAACAGTAAATGTAAAATGGTATTGTGATGTCCCATGTCGCTCCATTCATCGAATCTATAAAAAATATTTTCCGATGAAATAGCTGATATAATTTGCAGAAGTCGTTGATTGTAGCTTAATTACAGACTGTTGAGTTTATGTAAGTTCTTCAATTAAAATCGTTCAGCCTTTCAGAATGACTAAAATCAAATTACCTCGTCGTGATTATTATTTTAAAAAGCAAATAATGTATTTAGAAGTAATTCAATAACTAAAAAGAATTCTTGATTTACCAGGTTTAGTTCTAGATTTAAAAATAATCTTTGCTCGAAAAGGTGGTCTCAATTAAACATAAAATGTTCCTTACTCCATCTTGTTTGCACAAGAATCTCTGCTGCCTATCCAAAATCAATCTAATAGGAATGCCATAGCAATATGTCAATCCGCTCTGGTCAGACGTATTTGAAAACAAACAGACATCCAAACAACATGTTTATTTTCAACGTCATCCGTATTGTGTTCGTTAATTATTAGAAAATCACATTAATCACTTTAAAATAGACCGAGAACATTTTCTCTGAAATTTGTAAACGCCGATACGTGGAAAACATTTTTATTATTGGTATGGCTGGCGTTTGACCAATTATGTCGCTTGCCAGTCAAAGGTAACGCGCCAAACCAAAAGGGGCCGGCAACATCTTTAACACTCCATTAACAGTCAATATTAAATCATATGCAATAGCTATTCAATAGCTTAGAAAAAGAGTAATTCTTCTTACTATCATCTATTTCTGCCTCAGTGACGCTCCAAGTCCATCATCGACTACACCAAGCCTCAGGAGTGTTAAACCCCCACTATTCCGGTACATGAATGAAACCATGAATGGATTATAAAATGAATAAAAATTTACGACAAACTTGATATGAAAGCAAACACATTGTTCTACTATAAAGGCTAAAGACGCGCATACGCATCCTGCAACGTTCGATACGTAAACTCATAAAATAATTTATTATGAATATAAAAGCGATAGTCTAAATTTATGGAAAAAGATGTTATAATAATAATCACAGCGTTGTTTCGGGACTTCCGTCCGATGACGGCCAAATGTGAATCTTGTGTTAAATTAAAACTTCCTTTCTGTGTTGTCGGATAAGATTTCGGAAGTCATGCAAATCTGAGGTTTGGTTTCTTTGCTTTTTATTTTACGTTTGATTCCCAAACGGTATTACTTCCTGTGGTATCAGGCTGAAGCTTAAGAAGTTTTAATTTAAATAGCACCGAGTTTCTTGTAGATCCTGATTCTTTAATTCCTACATACCTAAGTGATATTATTAAAACGTGAAACACTACAAATTCTGCCTAATTAAACCATAATCTACACTAGCTGCACCCTGCGCCTTCACCCCGGTTTAAAGTGTCCCTTGTTATTCTATTCATTACAAAGCCATCCCTTCGCTTTTATTATGTTGGTTGAAGATGTCAATGATTGTGAAAACTGTATTCACTGCATCCACTGAATTTTCATAGTCCTTAGTTTTTAGGACCATTCGGCTCACTCCCAAAATAGTCATAAATCGGCAATCGCTGCTTGATCCCTTGTCTTGAATTTGAGAGCTTTACTGACAGATTTAATTTAACGACTCCCAAGATTCCTTAACTATCCGGTCCAGTTTCATTTTACAGTCACTTAAACTATTGTTTGGTATTTCTCCTCCGTTTGGTAATTGATTGTCTTGATTATTGACATCTGGGTTATGTTTGAGGGAGGGTTGGTTGCGGGTTTTGAATTGACGTCTGTCTTTTGTCTGTCTGTTAAAATTTAAACTTAGGTACCTACTTTAGTTAGAACTTATTTCAATAAAAATAATTGAAACCAAATCGTTATGGTTTCGTTATTCAATAAGTTAATTTCAAACTGTTACACCATAGTCATAATGTACCACATTTTTTCGAATTTCGGTACTATTGGTGCACAACTGCACTTTATTTATTTTCTGTCAGAATTTTCATTATGCTTGTCTCACCATCTTTGCTGACGTGAACTAATAACCATCAAATTGTCACGAAACCTGAACTCTATGATAATAAAGTTGAATGATTCAGTTTTTGTATAGTTTATTGTAAACCTTGAAATAACAAAAGCGAATCAACATCCAAAACGAACCATAACAAAAGGGCACCGATTCTATAAATACAAAGATCATTCCATAATGGTAACCTGCACTCTACATTGTCGAAGATAAACGTATATCCGAACACATGCAGTGCATTAACACATCTGGGCTCGCACAGAACATATCCAGTTTCCTTATCCATAATTTTTTTGCAAGCTTTTGCTTCACTATCCATGAGAGTGATTTGTCTATTGATTTATTACGTTGATTATTGTTGTCCAATTTTGGGGCTGATCAAATTTCATTGAAACTATAAATAGCCGCTAACAAGTTTAAGAGTACGGTATTATATAAATAAAGATTCACTAATCTGGTTGAGATTGATGACCTGTAAGTGAGCTTTCTAAAATTTAAGTGACTGATTTTAAGGAATCGTTATGATGAACTGGTGATAAACAATGATGTAGTGCAACAAATGTAATATGTAATCTTTTCATGACTTAATTAAACTATAAGACGCCCAAGACTATCCGCGAATAAAAGTACCTTGTACCAAGAACGAAAATCGGTAGGTATATTAATTATCTTATCTAGTATTATACTACAATGTATCAAAATCAGTTAAGCCATTAAGCAGACGCTTACTATAAATGCACTTTACGATTCTTAATAGGTATTAGTTGTATTTAGTAGTTATAACTTTTACAATATACATAGCATAGGTACATACTAATATTATTTTTTTGTTTCAGGTAAGAATACCAGCACAAATTTCGATCGACCACCGACAGTTAAGTACAAAAGTAATAATATTAATATTTAATTCAGTGTTCTTACGAAATTGAATTAAATAATTAAGACAACAAACAGACATACTTAGTATGACAACAAATGATTATGTCTGTAAACAATTTGATCTTCAAATGCAGCTCCCAGATCTGTAAGAACTCGCATTATATCGTTACAATCAGACGCTATTAATTAGAATCCATATTGGATTACCGATGGCGCCTCGCATCCAAACATTACAAAGCCATTTTGTCTCTGGTCAAGTGTTACCAGACGTCTGCCGTCCATAGACAATAATATCTTTGTGGCATCAAGCGGCCACATAAAGACCATTGTGGCCGAATCAATTAGTCCATAATGTACCCATTGTAAAACGGGCCCAGTAACATTGTCTTAATGTACATACATCTCACTCATATATCGTAAAATATTTTTTATAGTTCTATTTATGGCTGAACTCAATTTATTGGCCAGATACGTTTCAGTAGCGTTACGGTTTAAAGTTACTTATTCAGATGCAGTGCCAGCGAGATTTATAGGTTTTGTTTCGTTAGTCGTAAAACTATAGGGTGATAATGCTATATCCAGTGACGCATTAAGGTATTTTGGTATACCTGTCTGTTATAATGCGGAAAACTCAAACGAAGATCACCTGTTGACGGAAAAGGTATCACGTTCCACTAAAAAGCTTGAAGGTGAAGATCAAAGGAGCAATGACACCGAACAAAAATCTGAATAAACCTAAAACACGAATGTAATGGCTGAAGATATGAGAAACTTTGAAGAGGCAGTCATTATTGTGGAGTAACCCAAAACCGACACATGTGTCACATATCGTCCAGGATTGCGATGCCACATGTGAAATGGGAAAAAAGACAAAAATCTGTTGTCACTACTCCCTAAGGTACGAACAATACTGCTCTCAGATCCGTTCCTATTGGAAGAAATTAATTTGAGCTCTAAACTGGGGTTTGTAAAAGTGATTCTTCGTCGAATCAAAAAGGATTTACGGTCGATTTCTCTGGAACACAACGAGCTTTGTGATGATTTTTTGTACAACCTTCCACAACCTTTAGCCTGTGACATGGATTGTAGATTAGGCATATTGTTGACCTTTTTTGCTTCCATTTTAGTTGCACGTGTAGTCTTGTTTTTTTGTTCGAGACCCGTTTCTGAAGGGCTTTGTTTTTGTGCGATTTGACAAGATTTGCATGTGTGTCTAGAGATTCGTTAAACACAACATTTGCGTCGACATGATTTCCTGTCTGATTTTAAATGTGACATCGTTGGTGCTAGTGGCGAATCAGATTTATGTGATCTCGAAGATTTCTGTTGTAATATAGAGAACGGAAGTTCTAATATTGTCGCGGCGCGCTCGGGCGTAGAGGCCGTTGACAAAATTAATGTGGTATTATGAAACAATGAACAGAATGGCGTTTCTTATAAATAATGGGAATGTGGTCCGATGAAAGATGCGTCCAGTCATAATGGCGGCTGACCACTGGCATAATATAAATCCGAACATGTGGTTCGCTATTAATAAATTATCGCGCGAGTTAAATCGATTTTTAATGTCAAAGAAATGTGTTTTAAAGATTTTACGGCGGCATTAACAATGGATATAACAGCTACAATCAAAGATTCAGGAACATCTGAGCAATAGCTTCAAGCATTTGCCTAATTACGTGTCTCATTAAGCTTTTTGCTAGTGGGTGTTGCACCTCGTGTTCCAGGAATCGCATCTATACTGAAGGCAGAACTGCCATCACAGATTTATGGGCAAAACTCCGAGATGTGTTACGAATAAAAATAATAGAATTGTCGTGTCTAATAATATAGCGGCCGTTTCCGTTCGGCTTTTGGTTTATTTTAGTTGTGGACGCGAATATTATACGAATAACGTTCATTCATGTGGCGCGTTAAGATCTTCATAGTTTATTACTGTTTCACATTCACGACCATTATTGTTAATGGATGATAATATAGGGTTGGCTTTAATTACTTTCGCGTTAACTACTACTTTTACAGCTATTAACATTATTTTATTGCTTACGAAACTGTTTTGTAATACGTCTAACACGTTCATGGTGAACATTCTGTTGAAATTATAGTTTGATTGGCTAAGTAGGTAATTGTTGTTACATCATAATTTACTACCTGTATGTGAGAGTGAACATTTCGAATTATATTCTTGCTAATTGAATTTGTGATATTAGTGCGACTGGCACAGTTTTATTTACAAATTCGTTTTAGCACTTCCATTATGCTTTCGGAGCGGTAATAGAAAATATATTTTGTAAAATTGTATAAGTAATGCTACTGACAATGCAAACATTTCAACTGTAGAAAAAGTTCTTAGCGGCTTCAATAAAAATAATGGAGATGATTTATACCTATGTAATATAAAACGAAACTATGCCCGTAATATACGACACGTTTGGCGTAGTGGCTGAGCACTCGGACTGCTGCGCTTGGTCTCGCGGGTTTGATTCCACCCCGTAAAAATTATTTGTGTGATCCACAGATATTTGTTTCTGGTCTGGGTGTTATGTGAAATTATATGTCTCCAAACGGTACCCACGACACAGGAGAATCCTAGTTTGGGGCTACGCTTTATTTTCTAGGCAAAAAAAAATGTTTCTGTCAACTTACTTCCTAGTCTTAAATTCGTACATCTATTGTTATATAAAAATATGGTGTCATGAATGCTATTTAGCTTTTGTAGGTACTAGATATGGGAGTTGAGTAAGGAATGCGTTTTAAAACATCATTATGTTTGAAAACGTTCTCCAAATCCATCATCACGACCGTCTTTCAACATCCGAAGGTCTTAATCCGCACAAACGAGCCATTCTCATGAAACAAAACGAAGACCCGTGACTAATGTGTTCTCCCTCTCTTTCCCGCATACCAAATGCTCAAACAATAACACCATGATGGATGCTACCGGTGCCGTCTCAAAGGAAAAAGAGATCAGATGTAGGCGATAATTCATAAAAAAAACAATAATAAAGGGGTAATTTTCGTCTAAACGACATTGTTCTTTTGATTTATACGTTTCAGACTGCCTGCTACATACGATGTTTTGTTCTTGAGTTTTCAACTATCGCTTTGTAGTATTTTCATTTTTATCACGGAATTCTTGATCACCTTTAAAATTATGATTAGTTGCTCAATTGTCTTTGGTCCGACGTTATAATTCTCGTGTTTTGTATAGAAATTCGCAGACATTGTCTGATTTAAGTGACCGTAAATAATTTTAATTGACCGAGTTTTTGATATCGCAGTACCTATCCATAATTAGTTTTCAGCCAGCATTATTTGGGGTTACGAGTTATAAATTAATGTTAATCATTAATACCAGATCATATTTTAAAAATTATATTGCTACATTCAAAATTATGTGCTTTTAATAGTTAAACAGCGTATAATGATAGGTATAGGAAAACCATTAGAAAGGTTACGCAGATCGTGTGCTCCTTGAAAACGGTAAAGATAATCCTCAGTTTTAAAAGAAATTAAACAGTGCTCTGCTATAAAACTCTACATCCATAGAGTATAGAGTAACTCCAGTGTTGAAGTAGAGCGAAGCACTTCTGTTTTATTGTTGGAGCCATATTTTATGACTGGATTGTTACAGATTTAGAATATTGTAGAGACTGTTCAATGGAAAGATAAACGCGGCGTTACACATAATAATATAACTATCGATTCATTAGTCGCTAGGTATGACATAAACATGGTTCAAGTATGCGTTATTTGTTTCACAGACTTCAAAAAAAGAGATTTTTTTATAAGGTGCATTGTATTTTTTTTCTTGCTATGTTACAAGATTTATCCGTACAGAAATGTTTGCTTCAGTTGTCCAATCGATTCTTATAAGCTTTTAATCAGCATAATATACACAGCGTAAATTACAAGTAAAATTACGTAAGTCTTATTTTTATTGTCCATGAAATATGTATTGAAAATCTTACGGATTTTATTGGAGATTTAGTCAGAGACTACAGATCAGAATTAACTTTATCTCATTTGCATTCTATAGAATGAAAAGAGAACAAGAAGTTAAGCCAATTAAATATCTGAAAGGTAGCTCTCAAATACCATTAGAGCTACATTAAAATAATAGCTATTTTATTGAAACATAATCTTGTGAACTATGGTATATTTTATCTTTATATAATTCTACTGTACGTGTGTATGTCACTGAACTCTTCCTAAACTGGACCGATTTAAATGATTTTTTTGCATGCGTTTGTGTGGCGCCCTGGTAGGTAGATTCACAAACTAGCCCGGCAGATGGCGCTGCAGTCGGTATCTGGGTTATTTATCTATCTTGAAACATCATGCAGGACAACGTCTGTCAGATCCGCTAGTGTAATATATTACATCGTCTGATCTATAATACATATAATATAGTTTATAAAATTCGCGTTGACTATTTCAGCGTCTGTGAATTATTGTATAAGCTCCTTTACATGTTAAGATAGTGATGCACACTCCACAACCGTAGTGCTCAATCATACGACTGTTCTGCTATCTTTGAGATTATAATGAAACTTTTACGACTTCAATTTTGGCTATGAACAAAACTTTATTACGAAGATCTCTTTGAAACATTTTGAACTTTGGCTCGATTTTATTCGTAGCACAAAATGTTAAGAAAATCTATTGTTAGAACGAAATTAGTGTCATTGAATTGCAAATTGGAGTTCTTAGAAGATCAAGTGATTTATTTTATGCGCTTAAACTATTCATGAATTTTATAAATATTTAATTAGCGAATAATCGATGCAACGTGTTTATCTTATCGACGTATTTATTGGTCACTAAAAATAATATAACTCACCACAAACAGTTTCGGCTCCCAATCATGTCTTATTGTTATAAACCAAAGCAATAAAACGCCAACTAAATATAATGACGACGTGAATTCTGAAATAGTAACAATGACTATTGTGCTACCGGTTGTAATCATTAGTATTGATGACGTAAACATTACAAGTATTACAACAGTCGAAAAAATCAAAGCTAAAGCCAATAAAGAAGGTACGGGAGCTGAGAATGTTGATGAATAAGATGCGCACAATGAAGTATTGGTTAGTTATAAACATGAGGGCAAACACAAAGGTAAGGTACGTAATGATTTGGAAGCGAGTGGATGTGCGCGTGAATGTGTGGAGCGAAGCGTGGAAATTACAAGCTCGGCTCAATCGCAGCCGCGCTTTTGTATTCCACAATGGACGGTCAAGGACTCTATAGGAGACAAAGGGTTGCCAGACGAGAACCGCAATATGTTTTGACACGGAGGTGGAAGGAAGATGAGCTTTCTGGGATTACAATTATTATGAAGCAATTAGTTTTGTTCGAAACTAATCTTTTTGAATCTGTAAAAAATAATCTATTGGTAGCTTGAAGAAGTTACTTGGCATTAAATGCATTTTATATGAAACTATGGTTAATCATGCAAAAAAAATTGGCTAAGAACAAATTCTTGAATTCCAAAGTTTCAACAAAAACTGTGACTGCTGTTACAAACGTCTGACCTTGGTGGACAGGTCGCCCTACACGAGATCTTTAATTCATGCTAATACCTACAAATCCGTAGTGAGTCACAGCCTCACGGGGCATTGTACTACCATCTAAGCATCAAAGTGAGGCCCAGCATAAAGGCTCCGAGATGAACCGAAGGGGTAGCACACAATGTCGGCGAGGCCCAAACAAAAACTGACAACACAATAGCCAGTGGTCCAACAACAGTGGCCGCTCATAAATCAACTCCGACAAAAGTAACAATAGTATTGAGGGACCTTATAAGAGATCTTAGCATTGTGTGCACTCTTTGATGTTCACTAATAAAACCATTGATTAATATCGTATAGGAACCAGTTGGTATGCAAATAATGGTGTTCAAAAGGTCGGATTCCTGTGCCGTAGTCACACGTGCTGGGGTGTGGACAAAGAGTAATGCTACATCTTCTTTACAATGCTTTTGTTGGTGGACAGACAGTGTTCCTATAAGAACGAGACTAACGGAAGGAGGTAGACGTGGAAGCTTTTTATCTCTAGTTTTTGTGTGAAAGGCGTTGCTAACTGGCATTTAACTTTTTATGGGTCAGCTGTGAGACATAAACGGTCAGATGTGTTCAAATTTCCAAACGTTGCGGTCCGTTTACTTATTTTTTACTATTTTATTTATCTAGTAGTCCATAAAATGTTAAAATTATATAGGCGTAGATTAATTTAATTAAATCCATTAACACCCTCGTAAAATTTTATATTGATAGGTATTTAATTGTAGCTCTAGAAGCACCGCAGTAAAAATGGACGTGACGAAATTACAAGATTTTAGTTTAGGACAAGATGAAGCAATTTCTCAGAAATTATGCTAATTGAGTTAAAATTCATGATGACTTCTTGTAAAAATATCTTTGCCAATCCATACTGGTTTGATAATAAAGATGTTATAGTGCAAATGCTTCAATGAAGACCAGCTTAGTGTCAAGAGCTTTCCCCCTTGTCAGCTATTAAAAATAAAAGTGTTCCTCCTCGTAACATCAGCTATCTGTCACTCGGGGATGGGCCAGTACAAATATACAGACAAAAAAACCGTTGCACAATTATATTTTTTTCGTCATAAACGTGTGCTACGTTTATACTTTCAAAGATTTTTAATAAAAAGTTGTTATTTATGGTGAAATTACAAACAACAGACACTTCACTCGTATTTATTTGCATATTTAGGTATAGGTACTTAATAAATTTATAGATTCTATAATATGTAGCGCTATGGCCGAAATTAATAAATTCTATAGGATACCCTTATATTATGCACTTTTTTAATTATTAAGAAAGCACTTTTTTATTGTTAATAGACAATCATTAGACCGCAATCTCACGATGTTAAGAACGATGGTAGGAAGTAAGGTTCTCACATAAAATCCTGTAACTCGCAGACAGACAAGGTACGCGTGATAATCGACAACGTATGAACTGATAACCACTTGTTTTGCTTAAATATATAAAACTATTATATGGGTCAGACGTCCGACCAATCGGTGACCCGTTGATAATTTTTGTGGTTGAAATACTTTATTGTTTCCCATTTTATTCCGTCTCGGTTATCAATTAAATTGTCTGACAATTATTTAGGTTAATTGTGATAAAATTGCAGTCAATAATAATTCGGATGATATAACTTAAGAAAATAATCGACATTATACCGCTATATAGACACCAGCAAGATGAGACCTATATTAAACTCTGAAGTAAATAATAGTAAGTGAATTGAGTAGCTTTGGAAAAATGTGCTATAACTTAACTAGCTTAAGGCATTAAAAAGCTTAATCCAGACCTGTTTTCTTAGTATCCTTAACCATTGTTGCTTACTTCTGTGGAGATGAGTTGGTATATCAGTTTTACTTTAATATCGTCTTCAAAAACTAAATGTTATTAAACTTCTTATCAGAGAAGTTGAGCCGATTTCGATGATTATTTCTTATCAGAAACCGCAGACCTCGGGGTGGCGCCGTATATTAAGTATATTTCCTGAAGATTGGTCCAATAGTTTTTAGTTGATCTATTTGCAGTTGTTTGTTTTATGAATTGTTCATACAATTTAGTTACCAACATATTATATTAACTATTTTTTGGTCCAACTGGAACTTTTTTTATTTTGAACGGACTAGATTACGTAATGATTTAGATCATTACGTAATCTAGTGAGTTTTGGCCTCAGATACCTTCTTTTTTATACTTTTACCCTTTTCTCACATAAATTTCATGTGACGTTTAATTTCGCTTCTAAGAATATCAACAAAGGGCTCATAGGTATTTTATCCACTTTTTGTTATTATAATTCATTATCACCCAGTTTTCCTGTTTCCTGTGAACTGTCTATTGTAGAGTTAGCACAACAGCATATTGTATAGTATATTGTTATTGTAATTCGTGCATCATTGTTTTTGACGTTAGTACACATTTTACTAATATTATATTTAGTTTTATTGTCATTATTAGAAACACAAACAGTTTTTTCATTATTATCACGTTGAATATGAATTAATTAATTCTCAAGTGTTACCATTGTGTCACATAACATTTAAGTTGTTATTGAAAGTGAATTTATATTTGGATGATATAAATTAATTATACATGAAATCTGTTATCGTGCACGAGTGAAAAGTTTCAAAGAAAAGGAATAATAGAAATAAATGCAAAGTAGAATGAAATAACATCCGCTTCCTAAAGTCGTACTCCTGTTATTAAACCCAATTCTTGTTTGTTGAACAGCACATCTGCAAGAATCTTACATTTTTTATATTTCCTATTCGCCAAAACATCACACACATTTTCAACAATCACCTACTGTCCGTCCATTTTACCTCAACCATTACATTTAGTTCTGTTTGTTATCACTTCGATGCTATTTGGGGACTAAACTAAGTCTGGATACGTTTTAATTTGAAATGTTATACACTGAAATAAGGTGCCAAATTCTGCAGCTTGCTTTGATTCAGCATTTGCAAATACATCAGCAATTGTTTGCTGAGTTGAATTGACAGTTCTAATCTCTGAAAGAATAAAAGCTCAGGAAATAGGACAGTATATGTAGGTATTTCCTTCAGATGGTTCCAACTTTACTGCTACAATGTTAGCTATAATGTCACTGGGTGGCGTGTATTCAATAATTTTATTCCCGGCCGCCTTTGTTCTGTGACCGTGCCAACATCTCATTCTATTTGTATTGGAATATTTCTAGTGATTTATTAGCTTAATGAAAAGAAAAGTACCGGAGCGTAACGCTTATTTTAATCCATAGATTTTGATGAATTGTTTCCGACTTCTAAGACTTGGAAATGTTTCCAGGCTCACTCTTGCCCGCGTCGACGGTTTTTTCGTTTTCGTTCTAACGTCATTAAAACAAATTTATTTAATTCTTAGACTCTTTCAATCGGTTGAACTTCAACGTATTTTAATGTTGGAAAATATCATAGCTGTAACTTATAAAAACTTTATCAGTGTTGTGTTTTATCCGTTTGACATCAAAAACAACCACATTTCCATTATTAATTTAATCAAGTCGCACTGAAATAACAACAGCAGAGTTTAAAAAAGGCACGTCAACGATAAATCTCTCGTTAATAAGGCATCTTATAAACAATGTCTTATTTTTTCAATTTCAATTTGGCACTGCGCGTGCGCTTCATGCGTCGCTGCGTCCTAACATTGACCAATTATTGCACTCACATTTCACACGCCTTTGAAGTATGAGACATAAAATTTGTAAAAAACTGCAAATGTCTCGATAATGCTCTCCTCGGAACCATGCGGAGTGTAACAATAAAACAAAGTCTTCTCCAAACGACAGTGATAAGCTGTGATGCGGTGCTTACTGTAAATCGGGATTTTTATTGTCATTTGTAAAAGAAGTGACGAGGAATAAAGGAGTTTTAGTAAAATACATAACGGCGCTGTTAGCACCGATGATTTGAAAGTCAGAGTCAACAATAATAAGAGTTTCGGAGTTGAGTTGTTAAAATTAACCAGTAAAGTTTTCAAAAGGTTCATTGTAAATTAAGTACTACGTGACGCAACTGACATCAATTTATCAAATCAACACATCATTCTCAATCACGCTCATTACTTTTATAATAACAATCAAATTCTTATCCCGTACGATCAAATACCTTTTAACGTAACTATTATTACGGAATGTACAACTTGTGTATAGAAACTGGAAGAAATGATGGAAATATTATTGAAGGCCCCACAATACTCGCCGGACCTTTGATGTGACAAGGGACCTTAATCAATGACCATAGATGAAAACATACAACCTTTTGATGTTCAGATTGAATGCTACAACATTATGTTTTCCTGATATTTGTTGGCAACTAGCTGTTATTCCGAGTTATGAGTTCTGTGAGGAAATGTGAATGGGAGGATATACTTTGTAGTTGTCAACATACGAGTACATATTTTTTTAGTTTTATTTGATTTTCATCCATTATTTTGGGACTTAAAAACCTTAACGTAACACACAGTAAACTGTAACAAAAAAAGACAATTTACTAGATCCTTAAAAATATCAAATATCTTCAATCTCTTTTTTGCATTACTGTGACGGAATAAGCTTTGAACACTGAACACAGTAATAGCGGAAATCGATTCTAATTTGTACACCACTATCGAATTGTATCGAGACGCAGCGAAGCCCTCTTGTTTGTCAAATCGATTATTCCACCTCATCTCACAGTTATTACCATCAAACAGGTCTGGAGAAAGCCTCAAGATTCGTATCATGTCTGTATTTGTGGTAGCTAATTAGTTATGTTTGTTTGTATCATTTGTTTTCAATTGATGCCTTTACTTTAATTATGTACCTATAGTACCTACTTATTATTATATCAATCAAATTTCTATCTCTAATTTTGTTTAGCCAATTATACTGGGACAAAAATGCTAAGCTAGAGAGGCTAAAAGGACTTATACATAGCCCGTGAGATCCAAATCCTCGTCTCATTTACAGCGAGATCGTTAACGGCATTGTACAATAGCCGCAAACAAGAGTTTCTCAAGTCGATTACCATCATAAAGCAACCGCAACTCTAAACACCGACAATATTAAACCGTGATTAAACCGAAAATCTTTAAAACGACAGTTAAATGTGGTGTTTAGAGCGTTAACGCGGCCGCTTGACAAACAACCGCAAATTGTGATTGTGACTCCTTGAAAGGGTTAATAATGGCGTGGGATTGCGCCGAGAAAGGTGGAGCCGTGCGAGATATAGCGGGCAGCGATTTTAGAATACGCTTTTTATTCCGTGTCGATGTTTAATTGTTTCCTGAGATGGACTGCATTACTACTACTGATTAGACATGCGAATCAAAATAAAGTCCGGTAATTACCGATAAACGGCTTGAGATCCTCAATAAAAAGCTACGAACTCTTCGATGACGTCACTTCTTCTAGATTTCTAAGTCGAATATCGCTGGGTGTCTTTGGAGTACTGACCAGAATACGAAATTATAAGCTCGATAAATCGGTAAGCCATCGGTGAGAATCGCTCTGCAGTTTTTAAAACGGTGAAGATTAAATACATAATGATTTCTTTCAATTTGGTATACTTCAAATTATTTTATAAGCCCCTCACTTTCGTGAGGAGGATTAGGCCATAATCCACCACGGGGGCCTAGTCCGGATTGGTAGATAATATAATGATGTAATGTTCCAATTTATTTTTATGATATACTAGCTGGTGCCCGCGACTTCGTCTGCGAGGGATTAGTATTTCGGCTAGCTTATATTATTAACGTGGCGTAGAAAAGAACTAACATTATGACATTAAAATTATGACATAAATAATGACTTACTTAACATTTATCGCCATATTTTGGACAATTCACACAATATCTTTAAAAATTGTAGCCTATGTATTATTCTGGTGTATAAACTATGTTATTGTAAAGTTTCATTAAAATCAATTCAGTAGTTTTTAAGTGAAAGAGTACCTAACAAACATCCATCCATCCATCCATACATACTTACACACTTTCGCGTTTATGACATTACTTAGTAGGATTATTGAAAATATAAACGGGTACAAGAATAAGCTACCGTTCCTTGAACCTTGTCTTGAGCTTTTAACCCGCTTATCGCTAAAGCTCACACCGCAAACTAACAGATGTAATTCAGTTAGAAAGCTCGCCTTGTGTAGATTGAGCCATTGTGATTTCAACTGTGCTTCAGCATACCCACTCCTGGCTATATTTCGGCACAATCAACCGAATGTAGAATTGATTTGATGCCATTTGTAGTGCCGCGACAATTAATGCTCATATTGTTTAAAAGCTTTTAGGTGTCTTGATTAATTTTCAGTTTCGTGTGTGGAAATGTGGATTCGGTGGAGATTTCTCGACAATCATTCACTAATTGCTGTCAGACTGTATAAATAGTTTGTCATCTAGGGTTGCCACGTGTGTAAAAGCCAGCACAGTAACGAAATCCAAAACTGTTGCCTGAATGGGGCTAGTGTTTGACTTTAGAATACATTATACAGATAATTATGTAATATGTGAAAACCACTTCACTCTGTATTCAATTGTGTGGGCTGTCTTGTGGCTGAGAGATTTGGCAAAACAATACATCGTGGTAATCTTTATTACGAGCTTTTCAAAAGCTATAATTTAATTCTTTTTTGGTGCAATAAATAAATTGCAAGTCGTAGGTTTTACTAAGTACTTATCTGTTGTTCAATTTAGTTGCATTCTTGCATTTCTGTCAAATTCCGATGACATACAATATTATTGTAACAAGCTGATTTAATAATAGACACAAAAGATTGCCAAAGAAACACATCAGTGACTAACAGTGGATATTATAATCAGTGGTGTTAGAACTCATTTTGGTTTCAGCTTGTACAACTATAGGTACTGCTTTTCTTTCCTATTTGCCACTTGACCACAATACTGACAAAAAGTCACTCCCTTTACATAGTTTAACGGATTCGTCCCCTTTTCTGATATTTTATAGGGCAAACATCGAGTAGACCGCTGCCCTTGCAAAAATAATATGTGTCTGAGCCCTAAATTATTCACAAAGGTGTAGTGGCTTTGCCGTTACTGCCGTATGAATAATATATAAATCATTCGATTCGGTATTATTTGATGTTGAATTTTCGGCGTTTATACTTCCCGTGAAGTTTTGTTGATAACTTACATGGTGTTTTAAAATTACAATATAATCGATGATAATTTTTAAAGTTCATCTCCAGTTGCTTATTATGTCTCCACTCTTCACTCTACTAGTTGGCCTCCAATCTTCTCTACCAAGTTGCCATATGAAAAGTTGTCAAATTGCTGTTAATGTTTTCTTATTCGTACAATAGTCTACTATTTTTACCAGACTGGTCCAAAGGGTAGTTAAGTTTTTGTTCTAATTTGCTACCACACTACTATAATATATCAGATAATTTACAGAAAACCAATTTTTCCAAAATACTCAATAAAGAATATAGGTACTAAGCTGTATGAGGAAAACTGAAATATTGCAGTGAAGAACACAGTCATTTGAACTATTTAACTTCAAATTTTAACGTAAAATTAAATTCCGTTATATCCACGAAAAATTTAATCTTATATCTATCTTCCTGCAATTTTACCAAAACAGAAACACAAAGTAGAGTTAACTAAGGTTTAACGATCAAATACGTCCAATAAATATATTCCCCAACAATTTGACTCAAAATCCCCGTAACACAAACCCGACTGAAATTTAACGAAAAACTATTTTCAATAATTCCCCGCAATTCAACCGAAACATTCCCATAACAGAGCAGAGTTGACCAAAGGTCAGCAGACAGTGCTGATGTAACAATAAGTGACCGCCCCTTGGGGAATAACCACCGTCTTAGCGGCCCCTCAAAACAGGGGTGCACTGCGTCGGAAATAATATCTGAAATTGCCGTAAAAAAAAATAGAATACGCAATACCCACTTATTGTTCGCTATAATGCAAGAAGAAGGCGAGTAATTATATAAAAAAATTGTTTAATAAATGCTGGTATCTGTGTTTTTAGTTTTAAAAGCTATTATCCGCAACACGATTTCCTGAATTTGACTAACAGGCCGAAAAACTAACATTTTAACTATTCAGCTATCAAATAATACTTATTATTTACAA
This sequence comes from Hylaea fasciaria, assembly GCA_905147375.1. Taxonomy (NCBI): domain Eukaryota; kingdom Metazoa; phylum Arthropoda; class Insecta; order Lepidoptera; family Geometridae; genus Hylaea; species Hylaea fasciaria. The sequence continues at coordinate 5,079,744 of LR990211.1, read as the reverse complement.
TTAGGGTAAATATTATATGACTACTGTATCAAGAGTCTAACAAGACTTCCATAATCATCCAGGCATTAATTACATAATAAGAGCTAACAATCGATCAATAATTACATCAAAACAAGCTTCGCATCAAACTATACCGTGCCACCCCTTACCCGACGACCTGTCTTTGCCCCTGAGATTCGACAATAATTCTACAGCTCTCTATTCTCAATGAATACTGAATTGGAGCTTTTGGGGTCACAGGGATAAAGGCACTGGATACGGCAAGTTGATTGTCAACGGATGCCCGAAATTGATGCAATTCGGCGCATTGCCTGTATTAGCTATGTAACGAGCATTTTCTGACTGTAAGTCGAAAATTTCTTCTTATCTGTGTCTATGTATCAACCATTTTGTAATGATATGAGCTGTTTTTTTTCACATCATTGTTAAAGCAAGACGGTATAAGTTTTGATCTATTAGAACCTGAAGCTCATAATTCTTACACGTGCCAATGAAAATTACGTAGAAGTCTAATAGCCTCTACTAAAACTACTGAGACAAAGCAGTAGTTTCTATGGATGTTAGTGTTATGGTTCTATGGATGTTATGGATGTTGATGAAGGCTTAATTAAGGACTGCTATTCAATCTATTGACACCAAGGCCAAATAAAACGGTCCCTCAAAGCGCTGAACAATGCAAATCCGCTTACAACCTACGATAATGAGTCATTGCGCGAGTCCTTGCGAGTGCAAGAGCGATTAACTTGCGTGATGTTAATGTACTTGTATGCGCAAAAATATGATGCGCGTTGTGGCATTATTTATATTATAGTGTTAGGAATTTGCGGCATCTATTTCCACTATATCTGTATTGGAAGCATTCAGAGCTATTCCCTACATCTTAGCCTCAACCTATTTCAATTTAGATTATTGCTCGCAGTTTGCAGATGCAATATCTTAATAGACTGGACATGGAGTGACTTTAGTGTTCTGCGAAATGTAAGTCTGCGTTCTAAGGAAATTGCCATTCAACAATAACTGAATGTGGTTGGATGGGTACGATGTTATGAAGGTATTTGGATTTATTAATCAAATAATATAATTTAATAATAATTAATTTTCGTCCATTCGCTCTGTGTGTTCTTTGAGACATTATATTTAGGAGTTACATTACAAAGTCATTAAGCGATTTAGAATTCATGCTCATGAAGGATCACGACAAAATCTATTTTGTGAAACACAGCCGCGCCTTAGAAAATTTCGAAGATATTAACCGCGCACAATCAGCTAAAAAATAATTCATTCACTCATCAGTAAACGAAATCAAAGCTCAAAGACGAATAATGAAACCGTTCTGTGTACTTTATTCATTGACCTTCCGAAATTAACAGAGATAACATTTACAAAGGCATCGTTTGAAAGGTGCCCCCTTTCAATGATTTCGCCACTCTTTAATCTAACATCGAAAATTCTAAACAAAACGGGATCGTAACAGGATTGTCTATTCATTTACTTAGCAAATTATTCTTTGTGGAACGGAAGAGAGCCTTTGAGTCCATTAATTCCGTGATGGGGTCACAAAGAGGTACGAATTAAAATAATGTATTCTAATACTTCAATGGGGGCCCTTCGTCCGGTGACGGTGTTATTACAAGAATAATGTATTTAAATCAGAGTCTGCTTTCAGATGAAGACGCCTCGCTTTGTGCATCCACCGAATAAGTGATCACGTACCGGCATTAGGATGTGTTTTATGTGTAAATTACAGGCTACCATTTTGAGCGTGCTCTGATAGCGACGGACTCGGGAACAATTCGGGTTCGTTAGAAAAGTTTTAATGCGAATTGTGTATGGTGTATTTGGTCGCTGGACGTGAGGCGCGAAATACCTTGGCTATAAAAACATGCTGGTATCATACTTACTTGGTCTAGGTCTACATTATCAGAATAAAGAGCGCGGTGCATTATCGCACTGATGTTAACAAATGTCTATGCAACTAGCATATCATAGACATGCGAGCAATATAAATTAGATGTGTACATAATCCCATTAATTGCAATCCCAGCAGAGAGACAAACCGCATACACAAACGGCAAATTAATCCTCCCGCCCAAAGGGTTGTTAAACTACCCCCACGTTAACAGATAATTTGGAATATGATCACCCCCATCGTGGAATATTGCGAAACAAACATTTCGATGTATTTATTCTAGTGTTTATTCTGAAGCGTAATATGTCGTGTCCCACTTTGATGTCGTGAAATCGCTTCTGTTGTTTGTCAGGCGCCCAAGGATTTACATCTATTACTATGGTCGTTTAATTCTCAGTTTTATTGCTATCTATTTTCGATATAGTTTCGTTTGTAACGCGATATGGGGTTGTTGCTTTTCCGAATCGGGCCTTGTCTGTACAGAATTATTGCATATGGTTGGTCGGAGTCTGTTTGGCAGTATGAATGGTTCATTATTCGTGGGGGTTACTTTGAACAGATAATATTTGCGATGTAAACCATTGTTTATGATTTGGGCAATTGTTTGTGTTGCGATGTCAAAGGATGTGCACTTGTTTGTTTTGAGATAAAAAGGGGAGTTAGTGCAAACATTGTGACGGAATAATTAGTGGAAGCGACTGTAATGTTCGTCGTTCGTTCTCGATTGACGATTTCTGAATCAACATGGTACTTATATGTACAGTTTCAATAAATACGACGTTGATATTAATGCCCATTCATAGAATATGAACCAATGACGCGTAATAGCACATAAGTACTACAGCAAAACAAGCTATTTCTGTATACCAATGATTTTTCGTTGATATTTTCCTTAGTAAGTTTGTGCTTAGGTTTCGATGTGGTAGCCTGTAATGGTTAACTCTTCATATTTCTCATTCCATCACCACTTAAAGGAGTTAATGCGAAAATGTTCACATACTACGATAAAATTAACACGTATTATAAGAAGTCAAAACTTGTGACTTAAGTATTCCAAAGTAAAACGCAGGCCAATTATTATTGTAGAAAATACTTGCAAAATAAAATGTCGATAATGCAAGGAAATTTCTCGCCTTTCGAGTACTAAACAACCGTGAACTCAATTGAAAAACGTACCGGAGGCGGAGCAACAAAATACTAAAGTACTGAGGGAAAATGTAGAAAACAGTTGAACAATTTGAACATGAAATACCTAAGTGGTTTTCAGTTGTAGGGCCACCGGATTTGTAATTAACATTGGTGTGGTAAATACCTTTATTCTATAAAACAATCAGTTTCGTATATAAACAGTTTAGTAACAGTGGTGGTTAGTGGAAATTTGTTTCTCATGAACTAATTTAAATTCAAAATAAAATTCTACGTATAGGGAAAATTAAATGAGCTTATGAGTTATTCTTATATTTTACCAAAAATAAAACTATCACAAATCACCTTTTATTTGAAATACATACAATAACCAGTATTACAATGGAGTTTTGTGATAGAAATATATTGAGATGCTGTCAATTTTTATTTGGCTCTCATAAAAATCAACAGCAACTAAAAATTATGCTGATTTTTCCTCACTTTTTTTCTTACTCAATAGTTTTTATATTTCTATCCATATTTTTGTGCACCGAAGATGCGTTCAACAATTAGGGTGTATACACTATACAGACGGCAGCTCGCCGGCTATTTCCTTAAACAAGAGGGGCTGATGAGACTTCCTATTGTGTGCACGTCCTTAGGTCACCGTGAACGAAAACGAACGAATTGAGAATGTAAGGACTTGCTATTGAAACGTCTTATAAACAGTTGAGGACCTAAACAGAATCGTTTCACTTTAAATAATAGACATACATGGGTTTCGATATCATTTAGGTAGGCGTCGATCCCTTTAGATTTACTGTCAACCTAAATTGAACGTCAAGATGTCCCAACAAGACGTCATGGTACGAATAAATAGTCAAACGATTCTGTTTAGGTCCTCAACTGGATCGCAATAAGACGTCATGGTAAGGCCCCAGGTTGTTTTTAGGGTTCATATACAAGGAGCTATTCTACTAGGTAATCGCTGAATCTGTAATGTTTGTAATAATCCGAATGAGGAACGTATCCCTTAGAGTTACCAAGGACAGACACAATAGACGTTTAATTGTTACATTGGCCGTACGCGCCAGTCCGCCGCAGTATCGAATGGAAAGAAAATATTATAGATAATTGAAAATTGGCAAATTTTTTAAAAACATAAAGTTGGTTTTTCGATGGGATTTTTGTATGAACTCGGAACCAAATTTTACGATTTTCATAAACACGTAACTCTGGATTTGAACGCTGGATTAGCGTAATTCTATTTTCGTAATTTTTTATCAGAGGACAACGACTCAGCTAGTAGAGTATAAAATCCAGACTACTCTTCCTTAATCGTACTTTAGGAGCAAGAACAAAGAAGCCCCATGGTTGATTGACACATTGTTCACGCCGTATTAAAGTATTGTTTGCTGCGACGTAGTCATAATGGCGTCTCATTACCCAAGGGGTGGTGGATTGTCGGGCAATTAGCGTGGAAGAGGCTTCTCTGTTACACTACAAAGTAACTAGTGCTAGTAAAAAGTCATAGAAGAAAGTTAACTACACAGGGAAGTGAGTAAGAAATAGGATAGAGGTGGCGTCGTCGTCACATCTCGGTGCGGTGCTTCGGTATTTAAATCTTAATTGAACTTCTAAATTGATTTCTTACTTGCACTTCGCACTTACACTTTATAACGAAGTGTTTAGTGCCAGTGCGAAGTTCTTGATAGAAGCCATTGATTTTTCATAGGATGATTTACGTAGGTTGAGCAAAATACAATGTAATTGTTACTATTATAATTTAATGTATAAAAAGTCCATCTCCACAATTTTACATCGTACGCCCACTCAGTACGCGTTGTCGCGCTCCCGATGGGTAATTTTCCCCATTGTCAGTCACAAGAAAATGTTCTGCGCAATGATAGTGTCTTACTGGATGTTCTATGAAATATTATTTAGTTATGCCTTTAAACTATGTTTGGTAGTTGCTTCTTCTGATTATTTACACGTACTCTTGAAATATTATCGATTTCCCGAATTTCAAAGTATATTTTGAAACAAAGATGAAAATAGTTATACGTACAAATCTTAATACTGTCTCAAAAATGTTACATAACAGCGTATCCTGTTTGCAATCGCATCAATAAACTTTAAATATAATTGCAACAGAATAGTTTTAATCCGAGATCAAAAAGAAGATCGGTAAGTGGTCCCGTTACGTTATAGACATCCCAATATATTACTGTTGACAAATTATGTCGCCATCCATTTCTAAACCAACCGAATGTTTTGACTTCCACCAAAATGTTTACATAATTTTCCTGAATTCACTAATGCTCATGTTTTAATTAAATTATTTATTGGTAAAGGTCTGGAATACTTTTTGTGTCGTTTCTAGTAACTCTAAATCTTTGGCAATATTATTTTTGTTGCTATATTTTTGTGTGTACGAGGAGGTTTCTTGTAATTTCACTTCGATAATTTTACCTCCCTCCGTTTCTGTCAATAGAGGCCAATTGTGAGAATGCAGTGCTGTTTTGACATGTCATTTCGTGTTGAGGTTTGTGAGTAAATCGTTAGGCGCTTTTGTATATTTTTAATAGTCTCTTTTATTTGATTTGCGATAGCATTGTTTTCATATTATTATGTTGTCATAATTTATTGACAGTTACCTAATTACTCAAAGTTAGTGCTGAACATGTAATCCTACCCTATAATATTTGGCAGTATTTGTGTAAATTTTAACACAGCATTAACAAATTATTGGTCTGGCGTTAATTTTTCTTAAAAAAAATATTGCATCTAAAACTGCAACTAATATTGTAACAATTGGAATAATTTAGACCTATAACAAAATGGCGTATACTAAGAAGAAAAGTCACCATTTGTATCGTAACCCAATTTTCCTGGGCGCAACAGAATCTTCGCCTTATTGTGAATAAACTTATTATAGAATACGAATAATTCAGTTTCAGGTCCAGAAGAAAAAAAATCCGCCATTGAATTACTCCCCTGGAAAGGAAAAATGTTTTCTCTCATTGAATTATCGCCGCTTCTCAATATTTGTATTTAATTTTTATTTTTCATTGTGAACTGTTGCGCTGGGAGGACTTGTTCCGGTTATTTGATTTGTACAGGTATTTTCTGGTTTATTGAAATGCTTTTCCGTTCTATACAGACGGGCAATTTTGTTTTTATTGAAAGTCTGTGTTGGCACTTGTACATTCTCAAACTGTTTATCGCTTAAACTTCGTGCTTATCGGGTCGTCGGTAGGTTCAAACGTACATGAATAAAGCTTATTTTCCATCTCAGACTTCATTGTTTTACGTGTTTTTCTTATTACTTCATATTTTTCAGTTTCAACATGCTTCTATTTCAGCTGATTAGCATTTTCATAGCCAAGTATTTAGACGCTGCATTTTTTAGTTGCACTATCACTTCAAATTTAACTTACTCTTGTCACGTTATCTTCCTTTTATCTTCAATAGCCGTCATGAGCTTATCAAATACCACTTCCATATCAATTGAGCAATCGATGCGACTAATACTTAGTGCAGATACGGCTACATACTGAAGATCAGCTCTGGGACCTTAGCCGTTTATCTAAGACGGGCGTCAGCAATTTCCTTCGTTTAATAGATGGGAAGCTAGGCATTCGTTAGGATTACTTGGATCGTCCGAAGGAGATTAATTTATAGGCGGATGTACGTGTTAATATCTCGTATAAATTAGAAATCAGTTAACATCTCAGTCAGTCGCCTAGTCGTCAAGATTTTGCTATAGGTTGTAATGTCTATCGATTACCTTATCATGGTGCAAGCAGTTGTGGTATTTGGCACGCTTAGTGAAATGCTTTTATACATTTCTTGATCAATGTGAATGATGCTTAATTGACTTATTAGGTCCTAAACTCTCGAAATAGTTGTTTGTAAAATTGTTTTATAAGGTTTGAAAATTCTCGAAACAAATAAATTTCCTTGAAATTGGATAGTTTCAAAATAAAACTCATCAGTATGCCGTATGATTCTTATTTTCAACTGCTCTTTTTTATTTATCGTCTAACAAGTAGCAACCCTCGACATATTTCTGCTTAAGTTTCGTCACTCTAACATCTGTTGCCGAAACGACTAAAACAATTCGACAAGTCGCTAGGGGAGGTGCGTATTTAGCAAAAACAATTTGCCTCCAATTCGGTTAAGTCATTGTGTTCGGTCCCCTACATTTTGAAATTGAAATCAGCTGTGCCCCATTTAACACTACTTACTAATGTTTTGACGGGTTGGAAAGTGTGCAGTACCTATGACTCGATAATTTTTTAATCGATTGGTAGGTACATATTATACTTACCTAATAGTATCGTAGGTTATTATTACCTATTCGTATATTCTGTGAGCAGGCGGCTTATGTTCAAACTGTCGAATCTTTATTGTTATCTGTAATGATCGATCACAGAGATTTGTTAGGTCAGACATTGTATTTTTTACTCCTCAATAATCGAAAACATTGTACGAGTCTTTTCATGTATTTATCCCATGAAAATATTATAGGGGTAAATCTCTAAAAATAAACAGTCAGTTATTATATTTTGACCTGTCAATTTTCGCGCCAATCCGCCATATTGTCCCCGCCGCCGCTTGACGTCATTGTGTTCGTAATGAAAAGGAAATTAATAGTTACAATTTGCCAAATAAATTGAACGTTTCGTATAAACCTTATTGCTTATAGATAAAGATGAAATTGTAATGTTTTGGTGGGAACGGAAGTTGGCAATGAAATAGACAGTGACGTGAATGAAGTCGGAAAATCGATATCATGATTTATTCGGTGTTTATTGATTTACTAGATGCACCCCGTGACTTCACTCGCGTACCTACGCTAGGAAGAACGTGTGAACGTAAAAAAACTCATCTTTGTGTTTATTTCTAGTAGGGCATATCGTATCTACTATTTCATATTATATCCTACCAGATTTTATCGAAATCTGTTCAACCGAGTAACTAGTTGAAACCCCCACGAATTTATAATGTAACTTACATGTTATAGTACCCAAGTAGTACAGTATTACTAACAGTTGCCATAACATTTTCGTACCTTTAACAAATAACTTTACGATTTCATACTTAGCGAGAAAATGCAACATCCTTTTGTCTAGACGAGGGTGCCTAATCTAATTTGGGAGTCCTTGTGTCTGCGGCGTCTGCCTTAACTATGCCTCTTTATATAGTTCGCCTGCTGACCCAATATTTGAAGACTGAAAATCGATTTCCACTCGTCATAAAAGATCGATTTCAATCCCTTCTCTGAAGTCAAAATTAGTACCATCTACCACCTGGTGGAACACTTCGTGGACAGAGGGAAATTTTAGAAGTTGGAATAGAAAACTATGGACCGACCTATTTCACTTAGCAGCGAGACAGAGAGCTCTTCGAATTGATAATCATTGGGATATAAAGACTTCATTAGCTGGAAGATAAAGCGTAGGATGGACGTCTATTAGACGGACTAACCTGATGAAAGTCGAGTCTGAACGTTGGATCTAGCGTTCCATAGAGGAAGTCTTAGATGTATTATATCGGATAATGATGATGATGATAATACAACATAGGTATCGATATAAATAACGTCTAATATAAGTACGTATACCTACAGTACTACGGACTTAAAAGAATATTCAATCGTCAGGTAAACATAAACAAACAATGTCTAGCAGCTAAAGCGAAATGTTTTACAAAGCTGAGCGGCACAAACTTCATTATTTACTTACTAGTCTCTCCAACTTCACAGACGCGAACTTATTTTCAACACAAACAATGTTGAGTAAATACTTACAAAGGATTTTAAAACCTTCTATCAGTCGGAGCAGATATTAAATGTGAATAAACATGTCTTACGTACAATGTGTACGAACAGACAGTTAATCACGTAATGCTTGTCTAAGGAAATTCATGTCACGACGATTACGATTAGACTTGATCGTTTTTAGTGTAATCGTTCTCATCATGACACAGACCCTGATAGGTGACATTATGACCGTAAAATTATGGGTTTAGGTACTTAAGTTATAAATACTTATATGAAATTTTACTAAAATAGTTATATCTATTTATTTAATAACGGGTAAACTGTTTAGTGTTTACTTGCATAAATTTAACGTAGCTGGCATAATTATGTATTATTATAATGATATATATTACATAACAAAGGTTTCAAAGCGTAAACCAGTATGTACACAGTTATTTGCTAACTAAAAAGCGTCTGTTGCTGTCCTTATCTATTTTAATAGAATTTTGAATTCATTTAATTTTTATACAAATACTCATCTCACCCAACACTAAAAATATAAAATATACACCCAAAGAAGTGACAAGTGTTACCTAACCCATTAGAACGCAAGGCGAGCGTAGATAAATTCGTTCTTATACCTTCGTGAATCACTCGAGCGGATTCGAACGTAGATTGTATACTGCGCCCAACTGTATCTATAGGTAATCAACTCGATCCGCACATCATAAGACAAACAAACTTCAAAGCCGATCTCCAGATGCTGAGATACGTTTGTAAGCACAACCAATGAAGGCGTCCCAATCTCCCAACTGAAATAATGTAGGGAGATGGGTAGATAATTATATAGGACTACTCTTTAGTGACGCTAAAGAAGTGGGTATAAAACAGAATTGGTAGGTACAAAGTTAGCTCTAGTATCAGACAACTGAGATATTATGTATACCTAAATGATTGTCTTTATTGCTTAATATTGTGAATCAAAATTATTCCATAGAAAAAAAAGAGTTACTATTATGTTATAATAGAAGAGGTGAACTAAATAATTATGTAAATATGTAATTTACAATCTTCTTAATGATATTACTGGATATCTATAATCACATAAACATCTAACAGTCGATAATGGTCATGGTTTACGTCATTTACATATAATTTTGGTAAATTCTTCATATCCATTTTCATTTAATGATTAATCATTATTATCATAGAGAAATCTTATAATAATTTTGTACGTTATCCAATCCACAATGAGGTAAACGCGAGACACGGCGCCAATACATAACTCAATCCAAGAAATGATTGTTTATTATCAAAAACAGCATATTAATAGAAAACATAATAATACCTAATAAAACATTTAACATAATATACCTACCTAAATCAAGAATTGGTCAATCCGAACACTTAACGAAAAAAAATGTGAATTAGAAAACAAATATTCACGTGAAATTGACCAATCACATAACTTAAAGGAGACGCGGTGTCTACACATGCGTTTAAAGCATTCGCCGGCCATGCCAGAACTGCCTCGCCGCTTGATTTCTTACCAAAACAGGGCATCAGACAGGAAGTGTAAGCAATGCCGGGGGTCTTGCTTCACTGGCTGGCGATCAGACACCTTTTGGACAGAATAATACCAAACAGTACTGAAGCTTACAGTTACTGTAATTTGAATGTTGAAATGATCAGAGAATCAAGTATAGTAGAGATCAGTACTTACATAAACATACTACGTACTTTCTCAGCAGTGGTGGCTCAAGCTACATACAATGACATCATCTACATAACATGATGAACATTTGTGTAAAGGTTGAGAAATCACCAACTGTCACTAGAGCTCAGTCAGACAAGTGAAATCACCGGTTGGACCGTATATAGATGAAGTTAATATTGTTACCAAGGGAACTAAATGTCAAATCTATTTGGTGTTTCATCTTTCGCTTTGCGTTTGCGAAATCTTCTCATCTTCTGAATGCATAGCTAACATTGCCAAACAGTGTAGACATTTTGCGTCAATGTGCGTGCTTTTAATCCACAGCTTGTGCGGATCGTCCATACTACGTACAGTTCTTTAAGTCCAAAGGAGGCAGTACTGCAATTAGTACAATTAGTAGAGCCCAATTAGGTGCTCTAACGAAGCGGGTTTCGTAACTAGTCGGAGTGTTTGGGTGACAAATACGTTTGACGTCTGACCCGAGATTTCGATCAGTGTTTGAATTGTAGATGTTTGTGTTGGAAGCCTTATTGATCTGTTTGAAGACACAAATCTAATCTTCTAATGATCCGAGAACTACTTGGAACTTGTAAAAGAAAACAAACATTGAAAATTGTATCCATTGATTCATTATTGGTTTTTGGGTATGATATTTGCGATCCCGCTTCGTTATTCGGATTGATCTCTTCAACGAAGGCAATTATACTTTGATTTAGGAAGATTTTTATGTTCTTTTCGGTATCTACTAAAAATACCTCTTCCATTGTCCACAGAAACATGTCATCTAAAAGAAAGTCGCCACCGTCGAAATTGCCAGAAGGTGCTGCCGATACCGTGAAATCTGAACCGGGGCCGGCCACCCAGGACTTCGACCACCTGGAGTCAGACGACACCGACCAGCAGACCTACTACAAGTTCTCCCCCAGCTCCTCCACCAGAACCTCCGTCAGCGAGGAAGACACCTTCGACGAGGAACAGCCGACGAAGAAGCAAAGATTCGAATCCCTAGACATGACAAATAATCTTCTAGTCCCATCGTCTTATCTAAGTCTTCATCAAGTGAATGACCTGCAGTCGAGGCGGCGGGGCTCCTCAGAATGCAGTAGTCCAGGGCCCGAGGCGAAGGTGTTGGGACTGTGCAACAACAACAACTCGTTGTTGAACCACAACAGTGCGTTGTCGCTTGCGCCGCCGCACAAGCGGTCTATGGACGACGTGCTGAAGAGGCTTACATCCAAGATGAATAACAGCACGATTAAGGAAGAGAAACGGCCGACACCGTCGACGACCCCGGTGAAGCAACACAAGTAAGTACCTGCTTGAAAGAAACGTCCTTCATGGGAAACAATTGCTATATTTATATAACAACCACGCTCACGGAGATGATACCCGCATTCTCCAGTCTTCTCGTAGTTGCATAGGTTTAAGAACTTCTATCATTGAATCTTATCGAAACTACGCTACCATCAAGCACGCATGTATTCATAGTTCGAAACTAGATAGACTGGCTAGTGATTTTATATTTGAACTAGCTGATACCCGCAACTTCGTTCGCATTTTTATATAAAATGTAAACTGTTTAGAAAATCAATTGATGTCGCGGGGAACAGTTATAGGTAAGAATATATCTGTCTCTTTCTCACTCCCTTTTCTTCTATCTTTCTCCCTCTCTAGCTCTTTTTCTATCTTTCTCCCTCTTTCGCTCTTTCTATCTCTCTTCCTCTACCTCCATCTCTTTCCCTCTCCCTATATCTCTATATCTTTCCCTATCTTTCTATCATTAATATCCCTCTCCACTCTCAATCTCTTGCGTTCCCTCTCCCTGTCCATCTCATCCATTATATTTATTTCCCTCACCCTCTCCGTCTATATCTCTTCCTTTCCCTCCTTCACTCACTCCCTCTCCCTCTATTTCTATATATTTCGCACTCAATCTCTCTCACCTATTTCCACCCACTCTCCCCTCCTTCTAGCCCCACTCTCCCCTCTTTCACACCCACTCTCCACTGTCTCCCCCCACTCTACCCTCTTTCTCCCCCACTCTTCCCTCTTTCTCCCCCCACTGTATCATCACTTTCTATTCACTCTACACTATTTCTCACCCCACTCTCCCCTCTTTCTCCCACCACTCTCCCCTCTTCCCCCCCACTCTTCCCTCTTTCTCCCCCCACTCTCCCCTCTTTCTCCCCCCACTCTTCCCTCTTCCCCCCACTCTTCCCGCTTTCTCCCCCCACTCTCCCCTCTTTCTCCCCCCACTATACTCTCATTCTCCCCGCTCTCCCCTCTCTATCTCCCCACTCTACCCTTTTTCTTACCCCACTCTCCCCTATTTCTCCCCCGTTCTATCCTCATTCTCCCCTCTACCCTCGTACCCCACTCTCCCCTCTCTATCTCCCCACTCTCCCCTATTTCTCCCCCGTTCTATCCTCATTCTCTCCTCTACCCTCATTCCCCACTCTCCCCTCTTTCTCCCCCCACTCTCCCCTCTTTCTCACCCCACTCACCCCTCTTTATCCCCACTCTCCCCTCTTTCTCCCCCCACTCTCCCCTTTTCTCCCCCCACTATCCCCTCTTCCTCCCCCTCTCTCCCCTTTTCTCCCCCCCACTCTCCCCTCTTTCTCAACCCACTCTCCCCTTTTTCTCCCACCACTCTCCCCTGTTCCCCCCACTCTTCCCTCTTTCTCCCCCCACTCTCCCCTCTTTCTCCCCCACTCTCCCCTCTTTCTCCCCCCACTCTCCCCTCTTCCCCCCCACTCTTACCGCTTTCTCCCCCCACTCTCCCCTATTTCTCCTCCGTTCTATCCTCATTCTCCCCTCTACCCTCATACCCCACTCTCCCCTCTCTATCTCCCCACTCTACCCTTTTTCTCACCCTACTCTCCCCTCTTTCTCCCCCACTCTCCCCTCTTTCTCACCCCACTCACCCCTCTTTATACCCCACTCTCCCCTCTTTCTCACCCCACTCGCCCTTCTTTATCCCCCACTCTCCCCTCTCTTTCTCCCTACTCTACTCTCTTTCTCACCCCACTCTCCCCTCTTTCTCCCCCCTCTAACCTTTTCTCACCCCACTCTCCCTTCTTTCTCCCCCCACTCTCCCCTATTTTCCCCCCCACTCTGTCCGCTTTCTCCCCCCACTCTCCCCTCTTTCTCCCCCCACTCTCCCCTCTTTCTCCCCCCACTCTCCCCTCTTTTCCCCCCCACTCTGTCCGCTTTTTCCCCCCACTCTCCCCTCTTTCTTCCCGCTCTCCCCTCTCTTTCTCCCCACTCTACCCTCTTCTCCCCTCACTCTACCATCTACTCTTCCTTTCCCCCACTTTACCCCTTTCTCCCCCTCCTCCCATCGCACTCTCCCCCCTTAATTACTTTCCAATTTAAATTACGATCCGTTTAGCCGTTTATTGTGGTCCGTAGGGGGTGCATCTAAAGAATACCTCATAATTTCAACCCCCTTGCTTTTCCCCCTTTAGGGATGATTTTGCAAAAAAGCTGAAACCCGTATTTATTTATTTCTTACCAAAAGCCTAAATAAGAATTTTCAGATCCCTAACTTGAGGAATTATGGATTCCCCATACAAACTTTCAACCCCTATTTCATCCCCTTAAAGATTATTTTTTGAGACAAAAGATAGCCTATGCCCGTCTCATAGGTCCAATCTACCCCTATACCAAATTTCATCGAAATCGGTCCAGCCGTTTGAGCGTGAAGAGGTTACAAACATACACACACACTCACAAACTTTCGGCTTTATAATATTAGTAAGATTAGTATGGATAAAGATAATCGTCCCTAAACAAAAGTTAAGTTAGGAAGGGTACGAACTACAACTCAACACGATCGGCTTTTCATAGAGATTAAGAGTCTGGTTCTCGCATTTGTGCATTTTTTATATCTCAATGGTGTTTAGAATCATTGTTTTGACTATGTCTTATCACATAAGTAGATCAATATGTAAGTCACCTTTCCATTAGGGGCAGTTTCCGATGCCACTTATCGAGTGTTTTGTTACAAGTAGCCTGTTTACAAAACTGCGCGGAAATAATTATGCGAATAGATTAAATATTGTTACGTATTATCGCTATTTGTTGAAGATAACAATGGTATGCTACGAGTATTATCTGCACCTACCGAGAGAAGCGAGTTTGCGGCAAACTACTTCATTTGAGAGTCATTCTGCTCAATCTACTGTGAAAAAGACATCATCAATGTCAACTCTAACTAAGTCAGAGTATCTAACTCAGCTAATATAAAAAAAGTGTTAACAAAAAAAAGTCGCTTCAGACTCTAAAAGGAAAGTGAAATGCCGTCGCAAGCATAGCACCTGTAGGTATAAAATGTTGAAATGAAATGCTGATGCCTCTGAATGCATGAATCAAATATTTTAGAAGTCGAAGCTTGTTGGTATCTTTTCAGTTTTCTTCGTGGTTGGTTTTTTTTTTGCTTCAAAATTAATCAAGCTGCTTGGGATGTAAAAATGGTCTGATTTACCAGCACAGTCGGAATTGGGCGTGACGGGTTAGGTAAAAACGCGTAGAACATATTATTTCATGGTGCAAATAAAATAATAATATTTCCTCGCCAAACTTATTAAATATTATAGGTAGAAGTTCTTATACTTTCGTGAACTGAATAACCATGTTAACTAGAATGTAAACGGTTCGAATTCGCGCACAAGGTAATATCAAAATATTATTATGAAATTTGACATAAGTACTTCGACGTTTCGGCCGAGTTACATCGACCGTGGTCACGAGAAGACTCGAGTCTACTGTACACTTTTATTATAATATACAGGGCTAACTGACATTTTACACTGAAACGCTAGCGCAAGTATTCAACGCGACTATTCCTGTAACGGCATTCGACCAGTATTTAATTGGTCATTTAATGGCCCATTAAAAACAATGTTAAGGAGACCACCACGACTCACTATAAAACGCTAAACGCTAGTTTAAGGAGTCTTCTTGGGTTTAATGGATAGGCCTTTTAGTGTTTGTCAAAGGGGGGAAATCATTAAGTATAATGTAGATAGATTAGATGAGAGGATAACATAAATTTCATCATTATTAATTGGTATTGGATTGGACCTCAAATTCTGAAAATATAAATAGATTGATAACGGATCGGTAAAATAACTTAGGAAAACAATATTTTTTGGTTTTGATTACCTAAACATCTAAATACAGGTGAAAAACATTCTAGGCGTATACCTCGTCTATAACCTCGTTTACTTCTAATTAAATTAATTTAATGTAAAATGATAGGTATTATTTTAAATAAAGTAAGTCAACCACTAAAAAACATAACATATTTTTGCCATATTACTATACCATTATAATATATACTACATTTTCTACTTACTAGGTGTCCAGCGGTTAGTCAGAAATTTTCGCAAAAACTGAAACCATTGTTATAGTTTTAGTACCTATGTGTAATTATGTACACCCGTTCAAAAATTAAAACAGTATAACGACCTTTCTATTTTTTTCAAGTCTAGGACATCGTAAAAAGGTCATAACAGTGGCGATTTATTAAACCATAACTAACCACATTAGCGTTTACGTTAGCTATAACGTTAAAGCGCGTTTAAGCGTCTAGTCCAGTATTTATTGCCAATAATATTAATGCGTAAACCATTATAAGTTTAAGTAAACACAGGCACCTAAATGTTAAAGGTGAATGTGAAGATAATAATACTTGTATTATTTATAGACAGTTATACATTAAAAAAAACTTTGACTCCCTTATATTATCTTAATTCAAAACAGAACGATAGAATTCTTGACAAAATATGCGTTGTACGTAACTGGTTAAGTTTCAAAATATTTTGAAGGCACTTTAGTTTAAAAATGACTATGCTATGTATGAACAGTGAACACATCTTTTCAAATTATTACTTAATAATTTCAAAAACTACTTATTAATTTTAAATTATTACTGTGTCACCGTAAGTCCGTGAAAACTAATTCATATTAAGACAATATCCGAAGTTGTATACTAGATGCTTCGTACAGACGTTGTCTTGTCAAAAATGTACCTATATATATCAGGAAAAGAATTATCTCTTTTCTACCTTTTTGTAATTTTTCCCCATTTTTTATCGTTATTCTGCTATTCGGAACGGAGAATCTAACAAAGTAAAGATCATGAAAATCGGTCAAGCCGTTCTCTAGTTATAATTGGCGTAAATAACACGATGCTGTTTCGTAAAAAGATGTAGGTTCAGTCAGTTAAATCCCCGAAGTTTCTTCCACAGGTAATACATCATTTTTACTACTCCAAAGTAGACAAAATACGTTAAAACTAAAATTTCATGGGCATATACTTATTATATACTCGTAAGCGGTCTAAAGTGTGCATTTGAGTTGTTAGTCGCTACATAATAGTTGAGATAACTATAATGTAGCAGCACACGAATGCTGTTCTAGTTCATAATTAGAGTGATTTACGTCCAACTAGTGTTACCACTAAGCCTAGCCGGTGCCTTTGTTAACATTCTACTGTGCAATTAAACCAAGGTCTAATTATAACGGTAAAATCTACTAGATTAGCTTCTCGGTAACGTTTAGTAGCTATGACTAAATTGTCTTGACTTAATTATTTGAGTCTTGTTTGAATTTTTATTTTAGTTTTGGCAACATCGTCGTATGATGAACTCTCCAGTCCTTCCCTTCGTCTTATTATGTCATCGTGTTGCTTAATTCAAGTTTTATACATAACGATTGTAATAGATAATCTCTAATAGATAGGTTTTATGAGCTCACATTTAAATCTTGCTCATCCATAAATGAAACGCAACTGCGTACGCTATTTTATTTTCGTGGCTGAGAATTTATATTATCTTCTAAAATTAGAGCCTTCTACCTAGTACAGAAAAAGAAACCTTATCTTTATAACTATTGTGATGATATAGGACTTAAGTTAATAACTGATATTAAGTATGTAGAAATATAACGTAGTAAGTAATTATTTTTAAATTTTATCCACTTCTGATCTCAAATCGCGTTTGCATTCTTATACGTAATAATAGGCTCGCCCTTGATTTCGGTTACTTTTGATCCCAAATTGCGTGTTGCATTCTTATATTAAATAATAGACAAATTCTTGGTTCCATCTACTTATGAAATCAAATTTTGCCTTCTTGTAAAAATAGACACGTCCTTGATTTCGTCCATTTCTGAACCCAAATCGCATTCTGCATTCTATAATAGATATATCCTTGATGTTTGATTTGATCTCCAACGTCAGCCGTTATTCGATACCAATCATCTTTGTTGATTGGCTCAGTTTTACATCCAGGACCAATCAAACGTAAAATATGTAGAATACTTTTTTACAATAGCCATCATTAGCGGTATAATGTCGTTGACCCGGCAACTTGGGCAATTTTGTGTTGTTAGACTCTAAAATATGATTTTATTATCAAAATGGTATTGATTGAGATAACGAACAGAAGAAACGGGTTTTTTATTGGCCTTTCTTAATAATTGTTTGTGTAATTAGTATTAATGATGAACCGATGGTTTATGGGTTCTATTTGGTCGCGACTATTCGGATCGAAATTAGGTGCTTCTAATGGTGTAGCTTTCACTTATACTTTAACGTGATCTATGAAGACTTTAATACCAACGAACATTGCTTCTTCTCATTCTCAGTTTCAATTTCAGCATTAGGTAGGTACCTACTTGTTTTGTACCCTAGTGTAAGATGATATTGGTAACTACTGTGCGTTTGTGCGTGTAACTAAATGACACTAAACCCATCTTAGATACTAAGCTACACACTCGTCTATAATTATTGCAGTAAGATTTTTCACTGTAGAGGCAGATTAATTTATCATTATTTCATAAATTGATTATCTCTTTCAATGATTATTATTTGAATTTGGAGAAATTGAAATACATTTTTAAAGTATCACCAGGTCGTTATACTAGTAAAATTGAACATCTCTGTCTTGTTTAGATAAACTCTAACTGATATCGGCATCAAAGTCCATAAATTAATCACAAATCTGGAGACACAATAAATTTCGCTACCAAATTTAACATGGCCCTTGGACATTTGAAATTGTTAAGAATGAAAAGGTCTTCAGATTCTGGTAGTGGGCACAATAAAATTAGATGAAGATAGTGTTTAATAATAGGTGATAATTATCGAAGAGGTTAAGGCGGTGTCAAACGCGATCTATGTCAATATTTACTAATTATATCGGAGTGCGATGTTATCGCTGAATTAATGGCATTGTTGATAGCGACGATTGTTTTTGCGGATGTTAATAAATGATTGTTGCTATGGCATACAATGTCTCTATCTGGATTGGAAACTGGCAAACATAATAATTTGGCTTCGGAAGTAGAATGGCCTATTTTATGCGCTTACTCGTATCACATACGTAGAACGATGTCTACTACTCTATTGATCTATTAATGTAGATTTGAAAATTTGTAGCTTTATATAGTGCATTATAATGTTTACATATCAGTGTCTAATGCCGTGATTTTCAAAGCCAATGTTACATACAATTTATATGTAAGTAGGTAAGTATCTTGAGCCTCACGTGATAAAATAATGAATTTTAAATAATAACACACGCGTGTGACTTTTACTTTTTGATTTTTTATTGAGTAAAACGTTTTCTTTTTATATTTGTATATTTTGTAAATACTATCTAGTTATATTTTTTATAGGCTAAGGAAATAAAAAGAAGATCATTCCTATGTATTGCTTTATACAACAAGAAAATCGTAGCAATTTCTAAACCATAACCAGTTAACAGCTTGGCATTTGAAGGATCTATATTTAATTAAATAACAAAGGCAAAACCTAATTAAGAGCATGCCCAGTGGAACAAAACCCGACAAATAGGCCGCTTCTATATTAAGACGTCGGAACACAATACCGGACCAAACATTTCCAATGATATTAAGACAAATGCAAGCTTAAACAATGAAGGCACAGTGTATATCACAGTAGACGGTATAACAGAAGTAAAGGTTAAACCAAGAGCCACAAATAGACGCACACAACCAAGTATGCCTGTAATCGCAATGCTACATTTAGGTACCTACTGTTTGTAGGATTGATAAATAAATTGAAATGTGCAAGTAAATGTTGTACGTTAGATACCATTATTATGAGACTCGCTTGTCATTATATTATAACTAAAGCTACTAGAGTTAGTATAAACAGGGATATTATTGAAGCAGTAATGATTTTAAAATAATCAAAATAGACCACTCCTTTACAACTTACAATAGAGATAAAGATAGATAGATAGATAACTGTTTATTGACACCAAAATGTAAAGAATATGGGAAGGATAAACTATAGACAAATCAGATCAGAGAGATATTTTAGAATGTACACATACAAAATGAAAAAGTGCCAACTAAGGTACTGCCTACTTGGACAGATATAGGCAAAACATTTTGGAATGATATTAAGACGAACGCCAGCCTTTGTCCCTCGGGCGTGGCGGTAATTAAACGCGCGGTAATTGCCCGCCGAGATTAAGACGTGAACACATAATGTACTGCAATCCATCTCCTTTATGGACGCTGGGAATCTGTCTTGTGATGTGTGGTGCAAGACATCTAGCGGCGAGTTTGGTTTTATATGGAAAATAAAAATAATTTTTATGCTTTGAATAGAATATGTAGAAGCCTCTTTATTGTGTTATATAGCTTCGTATATTCTATTCGTAGCTTCATGATACTATTTTATCTCTAGAGATCTAGAAATTCGGGATTTTAAAGTAGCTTTAGTTAATCAGAATCTAATCCCTGGTAACGACATTTCTATTAGTTTTAGTGTTCTAAATATCAAAGCTAAAACACATGGTATATATAACATCATATATATATATCATAAAAAAGATAAAACCAATCACGTCGGTGGTAAAAAGTAATTTTAAGCCGCTAAAGTCTCACTTCTTAAAGCCAAATACTTAGACGAAACGTTAACAATGGTCTTAAGCGTAATTTGTACAGTGATATATATTTTAAAAGCACAATATAAGTGTTACAGATTACAAAAGACTTTGTTACATTAGTTGATATGAATTCATACGTCTTACTTATGATTGTTGTGAGTAGTGCTGACCTGAGGCATGGTTTTTGTGCCCCTTCTTAAACAAAGCCTTGGAAACTTTGAAAATGATCTGAGGTTAAAGGCCGACTTAAATGTATTTTAAGTGCTTTTATGCAGAACTTGGCTTTCCTTGCGAGCTTGATTAGTTTAGTAGGTAGGTAGTAGTTATACTGATAATAATGGTATATAGTATGTTTAATGAAACTAACTTAATTAATACATACAGACGGATTAAGTTCAAGTCACTGTGGTAATATATAATTATATTATATCACAGGCTTAAAATTCAAGTAAAGATTACATCTTGCCAAGAATTACATGTTTGAAGTATGTAATTAAGAGACAAAACACATTAAAACAGACACCTTATAAGGATTATAATAATATTATTTAGAAATCGATAGTCAAGGTGAACCGTGCACACCTAACTGAAGCCCACAAATGAGACATGTCATGCGCGTACGCAGGACAATCGACAAGGCCCCGAAACAATGCGCCTTTGTATACCACAATAACTCTTTATGGACGATGACAAAGTGGCATTCTGCAAAGATTTGCCCCACACATGGCACCGTAAATGGACCACAGAATAATATTTTGAAAAGACACAATCGGACATTTCAATGACTCATTGTCTATCAGAAAAGATAGAGCTTCTTTCATCTGTAAAATTTGTTATTAATATAACGGTCCAGATTTTCCTAAGCTATCTCTAATCTGTATCAATAAGACATACATGAGTACTCATTTATTCGTTGTATCTAGATCTGGTATTTCTCTAACAAGTTTCTCAAAAAATTCGCTTCCCTAGCAAGAAGGGATATATACCTATTCTATATGACTAATCTATCTCTGTCAATCCTTACATTCTGTCGCTGAGAATCTAACTCGTATTTTGCATTCAATGCTGCTGGATATTGTCGACCGTGATTGAGGATTGTTATCTATGTGTGCGTGACTCGCTGACAACAAAATTTGTCGTACTCTCTACACTGTGTTCGAATCGTATACAGTATACAATACATAATGATTGTCTATTGGAGCGTTTATGCTTATTTAATATTATGAAGACTTGAAATTGTATTGCATAGGTGGAATTGTTTTAATTGTGCGGCTGACCTTTCCTACTTGAGTTATGTGGTGAGTCGCTTTAAATAAGAGAAAATCTGATATATAAGTAGGTATTAATAAAATATGGAAGGAATTTGTTTGTTTCTGTAGACTTTATTTTATAATAGAATTTGAATTTTGTACTAACTATTTTGGTTTGAGATACCTAACAAGGAAAATCTTTTATTTTTTTGTACATAGTAAATCAACTCGATACAATATAATCAACTAAAAAAAAAAACTGCAGTTTTATACTTTTGTGTTATCTCCTTTTCTTTGACATTTTCTGATCAGGTTGACCTGAAAATTACAAAAACAGTAGGTACTGAGAATTACAGTAGGTATTACAGTAATTATATCCAAAAAATCTCATACAACAACAGCAACCGTGTTATATCATAATAACTAACAGTGTTAACGCTATTGCAAATTACAAACAAACGTACTAACTGAAAGCTCACGTAAATCACTTCAAACTACCAACATAAAACATCAGACACACTCGGCGACAACGCAGAAATACTAGGCAATAGCCTACAAAGACTAGGTATCCGAGTAGCTCAAGTTAATTTAAGGTTATCCACAAGTGCTAATTAAGTCTTAGTTCTTACACCATTGTAATAGTCTACACTAACTAATGATATTGGCGCCAACGACGTGCTACGTGATCATTTTATTACCTTGCCTCTCTCAGACTTGGTTGAGACAATCTGGAGCGAGTAAGTCCAAGGCACGATTAATTGAAGACAAGTCGCCTGATGGATTGCAAGGTTCAGTGTGAACTAGCGAAGTTGATTTGTAGAAGTTGACGTGTTAATTAAACAGTAAAGGCCACGGAGTTTCGCGTTCGATGACAATGCTACAAAGAAGACTTTATGCAACTTCCATGGCAGTGAAAATGACACAACATACAAGGAAATTGAGATAATTGTTTGGAACACTATCGCATTGGTCACTTCTGCAAACAATGACAATGTAGCTAGTATTATAAAAAGATCAAAGGTGAAACAAATATATGCTGGTATTGTTCCGAGTTATTTTCGTCCCAAATAATAAATTTGACACGGTATTAAAGATAGTGGCGAAGACAAACAAAATATGGAAACAATAATTTCGGCTGTGCCAATAGGTTATCGTTCCTCGGAGACGGGGCCGAGACTAAATCATTTGACAATTAGTGCAAGACTATAAATTGGACCAAAATAGATTGGCAGGAAAGTTAATACTGGGTTAGCAACAAAGTGGAAAGTAAAGATAAGTATGGTTGTTTTATAGTAAAGTAATCTACAGGTAGTTGCACCAAAATGAATACAGAAATCTACTTGGGTATATAATATACTAAGTAGTCTACTGATTTCAGCT
This sequence comes from Hylaea fasciaria, assembly GCA_905147375.1. Lineage (NCBI taxonomy): Eukaryota > Metazoa > Arthropoda > Insecta > Lepidoptera > Geometridae > Hylaea > Hylaea fasciaria. Next base: position 5,056,667 of record LR990211.1, on the reverse strand, counting down.
TCCATGACGGAACATGGTGATGAAACATCTTGAGCTTAAGATTGATACATTTTGAAAATTAGACCTCTTTAGTTCCCCACTGCGATAAGTCCCGCTTTGCTGTACTAAAAAAATATAGGCCGCTCTGCGCGAAACAAATAGTGTGACTGTTACAAGGAAAGTGTTAATGCTACATAATCATAATATTTATTAAAAAAAAAATTCATTTTGGGAATTAGGCATTTGGCGTCTAAACCACAATATATTTTCGAAGATTACATATTAATGAGTAAATGTACAATGCTCGGAGTCTGGGTGTTTGGAGGACAATGGTCCCAGTAATATTATTAACAATTAAAGCTCAACTATGATTATTATTCTATCAGAATATAAATATTGCTATACTGGGAAGTATGGTAGGTATTCCTATAACGTAACAAATAAAATGGCCTTACCTAGTCACAAATGACTAAGTTAGCTATGTCAAAACCAATTGAGTATCTAGTATCTACCCACATTTTTTGCTAGCCAACCTCAATCGACGGAAAACCAGATAGACAACTCCCATTTAAATTTCCAATAAGCCTGATAAATTCACATAAAATGCAGTCCTACATCATTTCGCTGTGTGTCATTCAACTGGTAGAAACCCGCACAAAACAGGGCAAAATGCGGTTCTTCCGCGCGCCGCTAGTTAGTCCTGTGATTACGCTTCTAGCCATTACATCCCGCAAGTCTGCAACGCACAAAGTCTCCACATACCTGTCCGATAACCAATTTGATTGTGTAACAACGTATTAATGCCTAGAAGTGCCCATTACATTGCAAAAGAGGTTAACTTTGTCACAGGCGGTTTCCCGCCTTCACCGATTTCAAATTGGAATGCAACGTTAAGCGCATAGCAGTGATTGGTTCATACAATATTCAGAGCGGCCAATCGCAGCGCGGCTGTGTCGCCAGTGCATCAAAAATTCCATCTGAATATACCAGTGTGGCGAGCACTAAAAATGATAATGCCCTAACATGGACAGCTATACAATTTCAAATGAAGAATTCATGCATCGTTCCCGTTTACATTTGGCATGTATTTTTATTGAACTCTGTTGGATTGGACATTGGACAGGTCCATTTTATTTATCGGGGCAATATTGACGGGTCCTCTATGACTGCATGTGGGATTCTGATGGAACTATTTCGTTTTATAGCCGGAGCGTGCTTTATTATTTGCATCGATGTAGTGAGGTCATGAGGTGGGTGATTTGTTATATTACGAATATTTTATAGTGATTGTTATCATAGTTATGATTTTTGCGTTTTCCAGAACACAATATTATTGCAGTCAGTTCCAAGAATTTTTTGTACAATAGTACTCGCCTTTTCCCCATTTACACTGACCTTCTTTAAAAACTTGGAAATTAATATTATAATTATAACATTATCTCAGTAATTATTAGTATCTAGGTACCTACCTAGAATGTTTCTTCAAAGAAGCTTACTATATTTTTGAAGTCATTTAATGTAGGTAGGCAGGTGCGGTCAAAAGTCGTGAAACGAACCTCACAACACAAGTAAGTAGGTACCTACCTATTATTACAATAATTGTCAAACTCTTCTGGTATTCCTTGAAATAAATTTCAACACCAAATTAAACATTCAGCGGTTGGTAACAAAAACACACCGATAACTTTCTTAAAAACTCGTCCGTTTTCGTTGCAATCGCGTTCAATTGCTCCTTCTAACAGGTTCCAGCGGGCCTAGACAAGTGGCAAACGTTTCTAACGAAATCGAAACGAATAGAATGAAAATGTATGGGATGACATAAGCACACGAAACGTCACGAAGCGAACGAAATATTCGTAGACAAGTTCACTCAATTCTAATCGAATCCAATGAACGCTCCCTGTCGTTCGACAGAATCCATACATATGCGTAGACAAGTGCCACTTTTGACAAGCGTTAGCGTTGCGTTTGAACGACAGCCTAGCGTTCGCTAGGACCCTGTAGAAAACGAAACAAAATGGCGGATTTCTAGCAGCTGTTGCAAACGGTAGCATTGTGTTATGATTTGGTTCGTAGATTTTTATTGTTTTCGCGAGATAACGAGATAATGCACGCATTAGGATTATTGTGGACCTCGCAATCTTGGTTCCATTGCTAAAAAGAAGTAACAAAATAACAAAATTTAAAAATGTTAGGTTAGATTAGGTTAACTACCTAGGTAGTACCTACTACTACTACGCATATTTGTATACTTGACACTAGCCGAATTCGCAAACCATGCGAAGCCAAACTATAAAAAGAAAATTACACCTAAAGTGACTGTGACACTGAAGTATGTAAGCTAATCCATGGACAAGATGACAAAAATGAATGAACAAATTGAATGAACAAATAATTATTAGCGTACGATTGATTAGAATGAGCGTTCGCCAGAGTCATAACACTTTGTCTACCAAACTATTTTCGCTAACGCTAAAGCGTTAACGTTTTTACGAATAGAATAGCTTCGAAGCGTTTGCAACTTGTCTAGGCCCGCTGTTGACCTTAACCTGATTTAAAATGCTATCAGTCCCGTGTCCCCTCTATCAACGCTTCAATGCGTTCACCCTTAAGCTGTATTGCGAAGCCATAAAGATCACAATAAAAATGTAAAATGTGTTCAAACATCTCCACGATTTTAGATTGTAATGCTGTTAAGATAAGGTTGGATTTTCAATGGTAATGTTTTGTAGTGTTGCCAGTATAAAAAACGCAACTACATGACGGACTACGTCGGCGACTGGACGTGAAATAATAATGAGTGCATTGTTAGCTGAAAGAGTTGTGTGGATTTGTAGTATTTTTTATACATAGGTACCATTAATTAAAATATGCTTACTTTTCACTTGGAATAATGAGCATGCATCATTAATGGTGTTACCTAAGTACATTACAAAGTTCTAGTTTGATATCGCCTTAAATAAGGGTTGTCACAATTGTTTATTTTTCCAGTGGGTTAGGTTGATCTACCTAAAAATATAAGTAACATACTTACATAAAATAAACTAAGTTTTTTTTTATAAATCTTGTCCGCACTAGTCTTTCGTACCTGTCGCTAGGGGGCGAACAAGACGGATAACCCTACCAGTTACCGTTGTTTCGCGTTAAGGGATTTTTTTATTGTTCCCCGCAAATTGTATCGTCGTGGCAGCCCTAGCCGTGCATACTTTATGTCATTCAAATGATGTGTGTGTACTTGAGATGTAGCCGCGTTTGTTTGTCGGAATTGTTGGCTTTTTCGTCCGCTTTTTAGGATTCTGTTACCAAACGGTTCAAACGGAACTCGTATTCTGTGTCAACGCGGTTTGTCTGTCTTTCCGTGTTTTTCCACACACACACACAATGAAATGGTTGCAGTTTTTTTTTTTTTTTCTTCTTTGGATGGTTGCAGTTTCTATATTCGAATTTATACTTTACGAGAGTAGTGTTGCCACCCGATTACCACAAATCGTTAATAAAAGCAATATCGATCACAAAACTCGATTTCTGTCACTCGACGCAAAGAAACACGCTTCATTTTCCTGCTCAATGGGAATGCCACTTATGATTTATTGCATTGTAACTGTTGACTATCACTTGGAAATAACTGTATTGTAGATGAAGCACGTATCGAGGAAGGGTGAGAATAATAACACAAATAATTACCGTCTTAGAATAGCGATAACTTTACAAATAACCTAATATCCTGTAACATTTATTTCAACAAAACCATTTGGTAATATAAAAACACAATGAAAACTAAAAACTAAACATAAATAAACCTAATCTAATAGGCCGTTGCTGATCTATTAATATTATAATATTATGCTAATATCTGAAGCGAATGGGCTTTTAAGAAATTTGGTAAGAAAATGTATAATTATATCCATATTCTATGATATTTACATCGCGGAGTGTGGTAGGTTGTAGGGCTGTTGGGTTCTGTGGTCCATTGTCTACGCGGCAGGTGAAGCGAAAGGCTGCAGCTAGATATGTTACCTCATAGGCGCTTGAACAATATCAATAGTTTCCTACAGATATTTTTCATATTCAAAATCTTTCATTTTGGAACACTCGGTTTTAAATACAGCTTCATACTTATTAGTTTTTTGCCTTTCTAAAATGCTCTACAGAATTATTATGAGTTAATAGATTATTATTTACATAATATAATACCCTTTCCACTATCTTCAACATCCCAGTAGAAGCCCACTTCTTCTGGGATTAAAACTGCTACTGAAAAGTAATGGCTTTCAAGATGAAGTTCCCATCCCAATAAAAAAGCCAGAAACAATACATTAACAAGTAACGACATTAAAATAGGGGACCGTCCAACTAGGGCGAAGTAATAGAGCAATCGAATACCACTCGATGTTTCGAGAATCGATTCGATTATTCCTACTCGGTGCACACTACAACCCTAATTTGCTTTTGATATACGTATTTGTTTGTAGAACGAAATGTTTTAGGTTTTTCTGTCAATTTCATCATTAATATAATATTATGATAATAATTAACACTTATTCTGCAACTCTATTAAATTAGTAATCAAATACCTAGTTATTTTTAATATTACATTACCTATAATATTATGTTAGGAAAAATAAAACGGTGGTTATTATCGTAGGGTTTACGAGTAAAATTAGAATCACTACAAATATTCCACGTCAATTATTATTCTTTCAGCTCTCAATCTACGTCATTCAAAAGCTCCCCTACAAGAAATTAATACGGCCACAGATGCTAATTAGCCGACAATTAATCGAATAATGATCGAAAAAAGTCTATAATACCACAAGGAAGACCTCAGAAAATAATGCCAAAGCAATTATATTCCTATTCGCTACCTCCGGCCGCCTTTTGATCGGAAGAATTTTGATCGAAATCGAAGCGGGGAGGAAATATCAAAGAAAAGTTTTAAAAGAGAATGAAGTTGTGAAAAGACATTATTTTTCGCGATTATGATATCGGCAGGTGGGCGCGTCAGCACGACTTTTTAATAACTTGTACCGTACAGGTGGGCCTGAGATTTTTTTAAAATTGTAATTGAGTTTCACTGTCATGGGGATTGGAAATTCCGGTGACGGTAAAGATTGCCGTTTGTTATTGGCATGCCTGTTTGAAGAGATATTGTTGTTTTGCAAGACGCGGTGTAGGAAGGCCTTTCACTAGATGGGCAGACGACATCAAAAGCTAGTCGCAAGCAACCGGTGGATGCAAGTGGCAAGTTGTCGTTCGGTGTGGACGTCTTCAGACTGATGATGATGATGATGTTGTTTTGAAGACAAGAATTGGAGTATTCGGAGACTGGCCAGAACCATAAGGCTTATTTTGTCTGACTATAAAGACAGTCTAATATTCATTCCACCCAGAATCGCTTAGTTTAGTAGGTGCCTACCGCAATCGGTGAAATGTCAACCATACGAATGCCGTTTTTCCGTAGGTTCGACATGGAGACGACGTTGCACCACGATTTCGAATATAAGGAAGAATTCTCATGAAATAGCGCAACAAAAAATCTTTAATTAGGTCTCATTAATGTATTTTTTTCGCGGAACCGGTTATACAATGTCCGAGAAAGTGGTCCAAGTCTTTTGTGTCGGCGAAAATAATAAATGTTGCGAAGTGAGTGACAGCCGAAAGACTGTTTCGCAATTAAGAGCAAGGGACGTGGTATTAAGCATACGGTTTTTGTTTGCCGTTGTCTTCGCCTTTCGGCGCCGACTTTTCCGTGTCGGTTTACTACCTACTTGTTTTGGGTGGTAGAGCTAAAGGGCAGTCGCTGCGACCGTCATACATTGTATTATATTTATCACTTGAATAAATGGAGCGTTAACCTTCTGCGGGATGCTGCACGCCAAGCCCATCAATCTTCAATGAGCTATTGGTATCTTCTGGTATCAGCATTTTTCAGGCCACGTCCTCTGGTACCAGCGTTGGTCAGGCCATGTCCTCTGGTATCAGCATTTGTCAGGCCATATCCTTTGGTACTAGCATTGGTAAGGCCACCTAAGGGCCTCTGACCACAATATACCCCTAAATAGATACGGAGGCTTCAGTCCATGATGATGAATGATTGTAGTATCGAAGACGTTCCTAAATAATGTATCATTATCATCAAAAAGCTGACCGAAATTCCATATGATAGAAAAAAGACTAATCCGGTATTAACTAGATTCTAGAGATGTTCCAAACTGGGATAGCGTGGATCCCGCAGAGTGCTCGTAGGATCCCAGCTCGCGTCACCGTCTTGAAAGAGAAACAGAGCGCTCGCCATTAATAATTCAGGGCGGCCTGCGATGCATTTGTTTGCGGTACCGAGGCGGGGGATTACTACGACACTACGAGGCACGATGAAGACGAAAAAGTTTTGTTTGTTTTGAATTGGCTTGCATTTTGATCGTATGGAAATCGATCATGGGAAACCAGTGTGTTTGCGTGCGTACGAGGTGTTTGTGGTACCGCTTATTTTGTGCATTTATAGTAAACGTAAACAAATGTTGAGAACGATCTTAATGATATGTATGATCTTAATGATCATAAATCGGATCTAGATTACGGGTTATTTACTTTATTTCATGTCACAATAAGGCTTGTAATTTACTATTGCGTCTCAGAGACACCCTTTTGGATTGAGTGATAACTTCTTGATTATGGTCTCATTTTCAAACATCTACCAAATTTTTCCAATAGAGGCGCGAGCGTATCTTTCTCATTGCTAATAACAAGCGATAAACATTCTTGTGAGAACCGCTGGTACCCATCCCGCTATAAAGTTCCTGTTCATATACGATCTTTGTTTGTGGATATCATAGTATACCGCAGCCATCGCGTTCCGTTGTCATGAATTATTCAACTACCCTCAGCTAGCTATTCGTTGTGTAACGACATCTCTATTTCATGTCATCGTTTACTTCTGAAGTTTAGATAGACTTATTTTGATAGTTCTATTTTGTGTCGGGTAAACAAGTGTATAGTTTGAACAAAGTGCACAATATGTGACAGTTACAATAAGTACATTACTTACCTACAAAATTATGAAAAATTGTGTAACTACCGCAATCAGGTTAGAATCGAGCGTCAATCGATTTCATTCAGTGTGTCAGTAAACTTTCAACAGTTTCTATTTTCACCATACAAAGTTGTAAGCAAACAATCGTGGTGCAGAAAAAGTCTAAATAATAGTAGACGAAACGATATTTCCTAATCCAAACTTTCACTAGCATTACGAGTAATACACATTGACGTCCTTCACTCAAGGTCAAAATACGTTGTGGTCAAGTAATTAACCAACCCTTTGTTTCTCAGTGACAGACGCGGCATGCTAGACGCGGCGGCAATTCAAGCGTTAGTCGGAGAGAGTGTTCTGGAGAAGGAGAGGCAGCTGTCAGAGATGATCTTGCAGCTGCAGATGGCGAGGGAGCAGCTGCTGGCTCAGCAAGAACATGCCAAGGTAAGTGAGGACTCGAATCTAAGCCACCTTCCCCCCGAGGTGCATCATCTTCCTAGCCTTATCTTCTTCTGCTTGTAGATTATGAACCCCTCTTCACGAAAGTGAGGCGACAGCCGTGCTCAGAAGTGACTGGAGATGGGTTGTGATGATGACAGTACTTTGATCTAAAACTGGGTGTATATGAAACCTAGTTAGGAGTCAGGGGTGTATGTTAGACGAGCATATCTGGACTATAAAAAAACATATCACAAGGCCATCAAAGTAAAAGTTTGCTGTTCAATATGACATCATAAACGGCAGGACGCTGCAAAGGGCGCTAAGAGAAAACTTAACAAAACTCTCTCTAAAGAAACAATACGCAAAGTTTCCACTGCCCCTACTTAAAGTAACAAGCTCCCAAGCAACCCTTAACTGCGATACTTGTAAAGAACAAACCTTTTTTTATGTCCCCAATCTGATACGCCCAATTACAACTGAGAGTCACTTTGTTTCCTCCTTTCGTCTCGGGGTACTTTGCATGCTAGGTCACGAACAGAAAACGCAGAACTGCCTTCAGCAGTAGCTTAGTTTAAAAGTTGGTCATATCCGAAGATAGAACATAAGTTTTTTTTTCTGAAATGTTCCGTCTCATTTTCATGATATTTTTTCGACGTGTCCAAGAACCGCAACAGTTCCAGGCTATGTGACGTTTATCAACCATCATTGATACTACTCTCTGAGAGAATGTGTTTTCCCAGTAGTGGCAAAGTAAGCTGATAAGTACTTAAGAAAAGATAACATAGGTTGTTGTCGAAATATTTCACCAGGGTTTTTTATGTCGATAAATTTAATAGTGTACAATTAGGTATGGTATAGTATATAATAGTAGGATACGGCATTAGAAACAAGGGTTTCACTATTTATTTATTGACAAAAACAGGAAAGAAGTACGTTTGTGTCTTATACTACAATTCTGCAGGGATTAGATACCTAATAAAGAAGACTATGAATACACACTGAAGTAGAAGACTCGTGAAGTAGATTCATGAAGATAGTATCAGTAGATGAACTTGAATGCGTTTTAGGCGTTTCGCTACATTGCTCTTTTGCGTTTTAGACATTCCGATCGTAAAGGACAAAAACGGTGAAGATGATCACCTGTAAAAGGTAAGCTTCAGTACTGCCAGAACTACTGCACCGTATCTAAAGGTCCCCGGAATGGCGGCCACTTCCCTATTCGGCGTTTCGCATTTCTACCGTTGGTTATTGTTCGGGTTCCGTAGATGGTGACACTGGGTTAAGAAATGTCCATCAATGCGGCCCGTGGCGTCGTCTTGATGTTTTTATCACTCGCTGTTGTGTGTTTATTATGTAGCGTTGTATTTATTGCAGTTGTTGGGGCTATGGAGATTAGAAATAGTGTGGGAGACAGTTTCTCGTTTTGCATGTGTTGAAAAAGTAGCAACCACGTTATGAAAGACTTAAATAAAGTTGATAAAAGAAGATGGAAAAAGTTGTAGTTAGACGAAATAGAGTTCAAAATACCGCCATTGGTAGAACGAATGAAATCAGACTCATTCCTTTTCCCAATTTTCCAGGTGAGTTTTATATGCGCGGTTATTCCTTTCACTACTTTGTAATTTTCCAAACCCCCCAAACGCTATCGTGTGAAAGTAGAATTACTTCTGGCACTCTTACCGCTCGGATGGATTGTGGCACAAAAGCAACCGCCAGATAAAATTTAAAGTGGCAATTCACCCGCGGCATTTCAAAAATGTAAGCTTACCTACCAGAAGCCTCGTTGTCAATAATCCACAACGGCTACGCTTTCATGTCGAATCAATTTTCGCGCTCGGCGGCATTGTGCGCGCGATGGTTCACAAAGACACTCGTACTAATGAATCAGCGATAAAAACTCGAACAACACTCGATCACATGCTAGGTACAGGGTTGTCGCTTATTCATAATCGATCTTATGGTTGCTTGGATCTTTTTTTTAATTCATTTCGACTATAGGTACCTACTTACTCGCTTATTACATGATGCTATATAATTATGAAAAGGTAGCTCCTTCGCAATTCATTAAACTATGGTTTACCGTAGACCTACTAATTGCCAATTTTTTGAGATCTTTATATAAGTTCATAAAGTGTTTTTACCTAAAAAAAAATGGGTTTAGATCATTTTTTTTTATTAAAGCGCGTCTGTCACTGGGAAACAAAGGGTTGGTTAATTAAATTACAATACCTATACACTTTTTATTAACATCAACTTTCAGACTTGTGAAGAAGTATTTTTGTAACCTTAACCATCTCTACCTACTTAGGTACCTACGTGTTTTAGGTCCCGGCAGCCCTACAATTGTTTACGGTATAGATTGAAGAGGCCTGCCGTCTATAGATTCACTGCAAATGGGAACGGCTAATGGCGGGCCACGTTCGCATTCGCGCGCTTTTTTTATTTCAAATACAGAACGTCCCTTTGTTGACTCCGTACCGGATGCATTCCGAATAGCGTTCGATACTGGCTGGTTTGATTTTTTTCGTTTTGTTTTTAGATGCACTGTTTTCAATATAGCCAGTTTGTTGAATGTATTTATTTATGAGCTTTCTATGTGTTCGTTCAATTTTCTTTGAAGAGAGAATATAGGTATATATAATATAACCTACCTACTCACTCAATAGTAATTTTACTAGGTCTATGGAATTAGAGTACGTACCTACTTTTTTTTTGTAAAACCCCAATAATATAAACATTTATGATAGGCTATGATTACATACAAACGAATCGTAATACTTTAACTACGTATGTTGTAGGTTTAACTTTAAGTTACTCATAATATAATTGGATATCTACAACTACTTGCTGACTCTATAATTTCTCCTTGCCAAACGCCATCGGCAAGAGTTTACAGAAAACTAAGTAAGTTTGAGCAATCAGTAATGTAATGCACCTAAAGTGAATGATTATTTTAAAATTATCCCCAAGCCCCAGTAGACCGGTTGCTAAATCATACTTAATACCTATTGTTTTCATTTCCCCAAACAAAATACCGATGCTTACACGCAAACACGACTTTTTTGATAAAAGCCAAAACAAAATAGTTTAAAATAAACAGTTCCAAAACCGTGAAAACTGTTCCATAAACAAACACAGATGCAAAATAACTAAATCCGAGAGAGCACTCATCCGAATTAAAAGTATCACTGGCAACACAGAAACGTTGATAGGTATCAGCGTCCCCCTCCAGCCCCCTATTGTAACTCCCAATGGCAGCCAGACAAACGGAAATATGAAAATGAAACGGCAAAACGGAAAAACGCATCAAACACCCTCTCTCGTCGGACGCCGGGCAAAAAATGAACACAAACGAGCGCTTAATTCGCAAAAAGCCCGTTTGATGTTGCTAATTGACAATCAGTCGGGGACGCGTCTCATTGGCCCGCTTCCTTGTTCTATTTTTAAAAATTAAACCAAATAAATCACCGGGTGGCCATCTTTGATAATGTTAGATACGTTTTAAACTCTCCCTTATGTATACATACTTCATATACTTAGTAATTTTTAATTGAAAACCGAGACTAAAAATCCCTCGTTTTTCCCCGTACTTTTTATACACACTTTTTTATAATAGGTACTAGCATTCACTTCGACTTTAACGTAAGGTCGTGTTATGTTAACACTACTAAAATAAACGCTAACCGTTAAACGTCTCACTACCGTCTACTAAAATAGGAGTCAAAGTGACACTCTCAATAAATGGAAAAATATAAATATCAAATTAAAAAAAATATTCTACGCGTCGGGGTTGAACGATGTCAGACCAATTAGTTAGTGAAAGAAATACTAGAGGACGAGTGACGGACATGTGTGTTGACAGCTTTTTTGATTAAAAAGTTAAAAGTGATAAAACATGGCGACGCGCGCTTAACTGCGCGGGAATTACTGGCTACTTATTTTGGACGCGGTTTTACATTTCCACGATTAAAAAAGCGAGGTTCTAAATTTAAACGAAATAATAATATACTTATTTGTAATTTTGTTTTCCTCGATGGCCAGAACAGTGATTCAAATTATTTTAGAATCATTTTTATTGATTGAGGTAAAACACGACGAAATAGAGTTGGGAATAAAATGTTATCGATTAAGTACTTACTATGTAGCTATTTTTTTTCATTTGTAGATTTCAATGTAGAGTACTGTATAATTATACCCACCTACTTACCTATTTCATCACCACAATAAATTAAACTTTCAGCTGTTAAGTAAGTATAATATATTTTGATAAACATTGCAATGTTCGGCGAGGCCACAAACTTAAATAAATCATTATCTAAAAAATTTTACAGATTCTTCCAACCCCTAACAACCAAGAAAATCACTTAACCGCGTTCCATAGTTTTTTCAGGCGAGCAAATAGCTGTAACATTTTATATTATATTTTCTTTTATACAACCATTAAATTAGATCATTAGGTAATCTCCGCCTACAGACCCAGGCACCAATAGACTTCCGGTTGCGAAGAACTATATCCATTCATACCTACATCACTCAGACCATTGTTTTCCCAATGATAACAACCGAATTAAATTATTGGCTGCATCACGCTTAAAACTATTCACGGAGAAAACCATCTTATTTGTAAATGTTAAAGGCGAAAATGGAATGCAGTACTTTCACTAGGGCAGTACAACGTCGAGAGGTAGGGATAACAATTGTCTATTGTGACGCCTATCTCTTTTGCGCATCGCTCGTCGCCTAACACCAAACAGAGACAACAATATACAGCTGCTACGTTCTAACACAATGAGCTGTGGAAATGGGCACGCCTTTGTGGCCGAGATTTTCCTCCATTCGTTGGTTTATTGGCGTTTTAACATGTAATAAAGTTTACTGCGCATGTCTTGCTTTGCGGTGCTAAAGTTTTATTTGCAAAAAATATTAATTGAATAAGCTTTTTAAATGCAAAACATGAAAATAGTGTTCTTTACGAGCAAGTACTATTGCTATTTATCTGCAAAAGATACTGCCTCGTTTTTAATACGATTTACCTAGACCGGTCTGGTCCGGGTGTCTATGGTGTAGTCCGTTCTCGTTGTCCCTGAAAGCCTTATTCCAGGAACAACGAGAAGTCATGAATTTCAGTGACAATACAGAAAGATAAAAGATGATTAGCAATTAGCTTACATCTCTTTTTAAGTGATTTGATGTCAGTTTTATAGATGGAGAGCAAAGGGTTCGGGAATATCAATATTATTAGCCCGTAAATCGATTTCAAGCCTAGTATTGATAATAATTTTGTCATATAATATAATAGATACTATGTATTCAAGCAACCTACCAGTCTGTTACAGTAGTGATGTATGACAGTAGAAACAAAATACATATCGATTACGGCAACACGTCAATCATAGACTTGAACATAGACTAATAGTGCTGTCAGTAAAGTAATCGATAAATCAGAAAACCGATTGGATCTGTGTCAGGCCTCTTCAAGAGTTTCGCATGAAACCAAATAGATTTATCATTATTTTAAGGCTTTCCTGATGTTTTATGAATTGGCAACAACGAATGTAATTTAATTCACGTCGCATCTTTAAAATAGCCGGCTGCTACTGCACTATTTAGAAAACAGTGATACTAAAGTACTAACTATAGTAGGTACTAATTATAGTACTAACTATAGTACTATAGTACTAACTCTAGTGCATCTTCGTGATCTATACCTATTTAAATAAATACACAGCAACAACAAATAATGTACTTACTTACATTACAAGTGCACGATTTCACCTTTGTCGCGTGCTGGTGGTAGCGACAACCGCTAATGGCTGCATTAATCTGTGATACCATCGAGTACATTTGTAGGTATATTTTACTTTACGAGATCCTGCTTTGGGTCGGCTGCCACTAAATCACATGGGCCCTTATACTTAATGTAAGAACAGATTAGTGAACAAGCAAGATTGTCCAAATAGCTAATAATACATTAATTATACATGACTTTAATTGCTCTAGTTAGACACTGTCGTACTTACACCAAATTGTACTTATGTGAAAATGTATGTTGATATTGAATGTAAATTTTTTCGATATTCCATTCTATTTTTATCGATATTTTTAGATTCTTTTATTAATAATAATAGGTACTTAAGTTTATCACTAGTCGTTATGCAATACCAAAAAGTATACAAACAAATTAGATGCCGTACCTACTGTATACTTATGTACAAAACTGGTTTTTACAGATATTAAAAAGTAAGACATAAGTATACTTACTAACTTACTTTTTTGCACAGATCCTTTGAGCGGAATTTAAAAATATTCCTTCCATAAGTATTCGCTGCATTCAGTTTCTCCCAGATTAACATTTCGAAATATTTCCTTTGCAAAGCTAAGAAGGTGCTTTTGAAACATAGGTATTCTTAATTCTTAAGAGGGTTGTTGGGAGCCGAATGAAGGGGATGCTTCATAATTGAATAGTGCATGCTTAGTTACACAAAAAGTCCAGACAAGAATTTGAAAAAAAAGCTTTCTTTTTTTTGGTGAGAATGCAACCTTCTTTGATTCGAAGACTGACATCGTCAAATTCATTTTAGGGTTCCGTAACCAATGTCCAGAAACAGAGCTCTTTGAGTAACTTGCTTATATTACCCAATTGCAGAATTTGATATTGCAAAAAAATCTATTGCCCACAGACATTATTAGTACCATACTTGATTGTAATTTTGTGTTAAGTATTTCGTAAACAAATCTTGCAGCAGTTCTCTAACTAACTTTAATTCTTGTAAAATAAATTTGTCAAAAAAATAATTGAAAACGACACACAACCACAGACTACATCATAGTGTAAGTATTATGTGGTTCTTTTTACAACAAACACGCAACCCAAAAAACAAATGCCTACCTAAAATGTTCATGTATTGACCCTCCTAAAGCCTTTTGGCCAATTCCGAACAAAACTCATACCCAATTCAATCGAAGAGAAAGAACGCCACGAGGCCGCAACGAATTGAAGCGGAAACCGAATTAACCTCTCAGCACAGCGTAACTCAGTTATCGGTACAACACGAGACCGTGGTCCAGAATAACTAATACCAACCCGTGGTCCGCCGGTGGTCTAGTCGGAGAATACGAAACAAAACCTAGAGAAATCACCACCACTATCAGCTACATCTTCGAGATAGCTTTGGTCAAAGCGATTTTAAGCTTTAATAGGATAAAAGATTATAAAGTACAAAAATTTTGATTATCAACTTCAAATCTAACTTCTGCGGATAAGTGGAAGGATAATACCCAACTCGCCCACCACAATTTCGCCTATGTCTAGGAATAATAATAATTAATTAATGAACTATTATTATTGAAGTTTTTTACGTTTTTGGAATACTCGTAAAATTTATTGGGACATTTTCTTTCATTTATCGTCAATCAATATTACGGCAAATACTTGATGGTTAAACAAACTTACCTTGTGAAGTTTGACCATAATTATACAAACCTTGCATCCGAAGAGATTTATAATAAGTTAGTAGGTAATTTATTCACTTCGTAGTCCACTCTTTAATGTACTGGGCACAAAGCACAACTTCAGAGCCAAAAATAAGAAAGAAATTGACTCGTTAGTTCCCGTTCCGGCCACTGGCGGCGCCCTGCCTGCTGCATCGACGATATCACCTCATTTCTTTAGAGCTAATTTATTATGTTTTTCGCAATGTCTTACCTAATATTATGTCGGGGGTATGATTTTGCTTCAGCCAAAATTGGGTAAGGGAGGGTTATAAATCTCTTCGGATGCAAGGTTTGTATAATTATGGTCAAACTTCACAAGGTAAGTTTGTTTAACCATCAATTATACTACACCTTGCATCCTCGAGATTTATAATAAGTTAGTAGGTAATTTATTCACTTCGTAGGGTGTTTAGAGCACATTGCGAAAAATGAAGTCGCATTCATAAGAAGAAAAATATAAAGTATTTAATAGTTGCATATTTTTATTCTTTATTTATATTTTATGAAATAAATTTATAAGTAAGAAGGTACTTAACATACCTAATATATTCTGTAAATAATTTGTAGATCTAGGAATCAAGAGAACAATCATACACAGCTTCTGCAAAGGTTCTTTCATCATAGTTGGAGGGCAAGGGTCTATTGTAGTATTTGGCAAATACTAAGCTATTGCCCGACCAACCGGCGCATTTCTTTATAAGATCTATTGACAAACCTTGTCGATGAGCTGCCGAGGTAGACGCATGACGGGTACTATGTGCAGAGAAAATCTTTGTATCTACCCCGCTTGCACCCATGACGTCCTTGATCCACCTACTGATAGTCGAAGGGCTCGCGTTATGAAAAGGCTTCTTAGTGGTCAGAAAAAGACGCTCGGTATCAGCCGCTGAGCGCAAAGTGCGCGTAACCTCCAAATATGATGAGAGTGCCCTTGCAGGGCAAACTTCTATTCTATTAGGAAAAAAGGGAATTGACAAATTAGGCATTGGGCGGCTAGGCGCCGAGGTTTTGATCACGTCATTAATTACAATATCTATGCTAGAATCCGAAACTCTGACATTAGACAATCTTACTATAGCGATAGTGTCTGGACTCGTTGTCCTGTCGACAATGCGAGTAGAACTGCCGTTTTCTTCGTGATTTGAGGTAATGATAATTTTTCATTGGGATAAAACTTGGTTATGTAATCAAGAACTATATTATTAGGATCCCAAGTAGTTTGGTATCTTGGAAAACTGGGCCTAGATCTAAAAACTCCCTTTAAAAAACGAGTAACAGTGTCATTCTCACTAAATTTTTTACCAAAAATTAAAGCTAACGCTGAGCGACATGTATTAAGGCTAGAATAACTAGCTCCACTACTGTATTCGTGAGTCATAAATTCTAATAAAAAAGGTAAGTTCATGAGAAATGGATCTCTTGCCCTAGATTGACAAAATAACCACCACTTCCTCAATGCTACGTTGTATTGTTTAAGGGAGTTTTCAGATAGTGATGATATTATAATATTAATCGTTTCCGATTTGAGGTTTTGTTGCGTAAAGCATGACCTGATAATTGGCACGATACCAGGGTAAGTGTCCTCCATCGGGGATGAGGTTCTCTGGAAGGAGACAGTAAGAGATGTTCGTTAGGATAAAAATATATCGGATCTTGACATGCCACGGAAAGAAACAGAGGATACCAAGGCTGGCTTTTCCAATATGGAACGACCATTATACCTGTAGCACCGTCATTAATTATTTTTCGAAGACTCTTTAATATCAACGAAAAAGATGGAAAGGCGTAAAAGAAATAGGAGCTCCAGTCTATTGTAAATGCATCAACATTGAACGCGGTGGGATCTCTTTTCCACGATACATAAGTACTACATTTAGCATTTAACCGGGTAGCAAAAAGATTAATCTCTGGTTCTCCAAAAAAGTCTACTATTTTGTTAAACGCCGTGGAAGATAAATCCCATTCCGTATCTATGTTTGTACGTCGCGATTCCTCATCAGCTTCTACATTTTCCTTAGACTTAATATAAGATGCAAAAATAAACAGTCGCCTTTCCCCGCACCATTCCCAAATGTTGCGTGTGATGCCGTTCAAATGTGGGTATTGGATGCCACCCATTCTATTTATGTAGGAAATAGCCACAGTGTTATCGATACGTAACAGGATTTCAGAATTGTACATATTTCTAGCAAAGCATCTGAGGCCTATAAAGGCTGCCTTTAATTCTAGTAAATTAATGTGGCATTGAGATTCTATTGCATCCCAGAAGCCGTTTGAACGTTCACCGTTACACATTACACCCCATCCAGACAATGACGCGTCTGTAAAAATCTCCATGGTGTACTGACCACTACGTATTGGATTTTTAGAAGTCATTATGTGTTGTTCCCACCACGAGAAATCATTCTCTAAGTTTTCTAAAATCATTTTACAGTCATAATTATCGCCAGATTCCCTTAAGGCCAAAAATTTGGCCCTTTCAAAAACTTTTGTGTACATCCAGCCATACGGTACGGCTGGACAGGCTGATGTAAGTACGCCCAAGAACTTGGCAAAATCCCGAATTTTTACAAGTTTTTTCTTGGAAATATCTCGAACAAAATTTAATATCTTGATACGTTTTTCGATAGGAAGACTAAGTGTCATATCCACTGAATTAAATTCAAAGCCTAGAAACTGGCGACACTGGCTAGGTACGAGTTTACTTTTCGCGTTGTTAACTACAAACCCCAGAAAAGTTAATAATTTCAAAGTCTCAGTCACACAATTGAGGCACTCGCCATAAGAACTCCCTAGGCATAAAAAATCATCTAAGTAGTTTACTATCAAAATACCTTTACTTCTAAGGAAGGTCACAACCGGTTTGAGTAACTTAGTAAAAATGTAAGGAGCTGAAGAAATTCCAAACGCGAGACACTGAAATTCAAAAGTTTGATTCTCAAATTTAAACCTCAGATATTTCTTAGACGTTTCGTGAATACCTACAAGAAAGTATGCATCTTTCAAATCGATGCTGGCCATATAACACAATGGAGATAGCAGTCTAGTGGCTGTACGGTAATCCTCCATCTTAAAATGACGTGTGTCAACAAACTTGTTAAAAGATTTAAGATTCATAATGAATCTAAACTTGTTATCTGGCTTAGGAATCAGAAATATTTTTGATATAAATTGACCTGAAATATCATTGCATGGTAATACGGCTCCAATACGCTGTAATTTATTTATCTCAAGACGTAGATTGAGCTTTTCCAATTCAGAAAACTTACCAATGGAAGGTTCTTGCACTTGAAAAACTGGTTTAAGAAGCGGTATTTTATAACCACTAATCACATCTAAGATTACTGGATCGGTTGTAATTGTTTGCCAGTTACGAAGAAAATTCGTTAACCTACCCGCATGAATAGGTACCTCTATTATTGTGTCTTGGACTGTGGCTGAGGTTTCGGCCGCTGTTCCTTGGTTCGGTCCTGGAACTGATGTGACGCCGTCGTAGGTCTCTTCCAGGTCGTGGAGCGGTACGCTGGTTGATTCCTGGTCCCACCCTGTCTGTTCCCGCGCTGAGCATGACGGGGTGGGCCTCTCCAGTTTCCCTGCCGATATGGCTGTTTCTTCGATGTCGAAGCTTCAGTCGTACTGGCCTTCTTCATTTGGAGTCCTGATCTCTCGGCCGACTTAGAAGCCTTAATTTTATCTGTGAGATTTTCACCGAAGAGCATTTTGTCTCTCTTAACGTCTTGAACAACTTCTTGGAATTTCTTATCCAGTGTGTACGTAATAAGTTTTCTTCTATTAATCGTATTTTCATAATGTAAATCCAATAGTATTTGGTTTGTTTCGGACAACCGTTTAATGATATCCATCTTGTCCATATCCTTCTCAATAAGGGAGGATGTCAAAGCTGTCACAGCTGAAATTCCTAACCCTAGGTAGTTTTGTGCTGCCTCCAGGCGTTTGTCCCGATTTCTGGTAGACTCAATCAAGACTGACGATATTTCAGGATTTAATTTTGGTGCTTTAACCAATTGAAAGTTTTCAGGTACATAAATCTTTTCACCAAGAGCCTTCTTTTGATCTTTGTTTAACCCTTCACACAGAATACGCCCCCAACGTTTAGAGATTTCTTCTGGAATCCTTGGTCCAAAAACTTCTGGTTTTTCCTTAGATTCACCTAATAGGTCAAGAATGTCCCCGGGCAGGCTGATGGATTCAGGGGTAGGGTTATTTTCAGCTAGCTGGCTAGTCGATGGTACAGGATCGACGGTTGATACAGATGGAGCCGTCGCCTCAGGTTGGGTAGGTGGTGGCGGTATCTCCACTATCTGTGGTGCATCATGGTGAACATCTACTGTGTGTACCGTGGAGCGAATAATATAGTAAGTGCTCGCACCATCAGAGTCAGTTATTTCTACCACTGGGCTAGCCCCTTCATCGCGCGCATATGAGGGGCTTCTATCCCTGTAGTCATGGTTGCTGTCTGTAGACAATGCAAAGCAAGGGTCATGATCGCGTCATGACACGAAAAATTGCTAGGAATTTTCTTTAAAAGACCGTAATCGCATCACGGTTCCAGATAAACATGGCTACAATCGCATTGTAGCACTAGTGCGTGACTATGATCGCATCATAGTACCAAGGCACTCATGTATAGGCTAGTAAATGCTTATTCCTTCATATCGAAAGCATTTAAAGATAACATTCAAATAAAAAGAAAAAACAAAAATTGAAGGTAGTTTTAAAACATTTTGACACAAAAAGGTACGTAGGTAACCTTTTATCACGAAACTCTATTGGTTGTAAAATTCTTTAGTATAATGTGCAATGAAAAGTAAAAACACTTACCGGAGTCGTCGTAGTTGCTATCCGAACTTTTGTAACGCTGTAAACATCTTTCCAGTTTACGCAACTTTTTCCTGATACGATGCTTGGACAAGCTACCTTTCCTTTTACCCATTGCACAGATACACGTATAGAACACTAGCAAAATACTTCAACTTTTAAGTGTTTAATATTAAATTAAATATTTTCGATGCTTCGATGCCCGCACAAAAAAAGCGAATGAGGTGATATCGTCGATGCAGCAGGCAGGGCGCCGCCAGTGGCCGGAACGGGAACTAACGAGTCAATTTCTTTCTTATTTTTGGCTCTGAAGTTGTGCTTTGTGCCCAGTACATTAAAGAGTGGACTACGAAGTGAATAAATTACCTACTAACTTATTATAAATCTCGAGGATGCAAGGTGTAGTATAATTAAAACGAGAACCCAAAATTAATTGAAAACTGATCAAAACAGCTGGTGTTGGTGGTTCTTCTCTCTTCATTAAGAAAATATGGGGAAAAACAGGCAGGAAATATTGTTATTTGTTTTCAGTAGTTTTCCGGGTTTTCAGAAGTATGGATAGTGATATTTTTCCCACACTGGCCTTGGCTAAACACCGACGTTAGTAAAAACTAAACGTAATCTATCATGGAAGGTTAACATTATGTTCCTCGAAATATATAACCCTCCTTTATATAAATCAAAGCACTCACCAATCAAAAAAACATCCTGCTAGAAATAAATCAAACAAGGCCTCAATTGAACCATTCAGTATTTTCCGATTCGATGATTCCTTCCGAGATTTAACTAATTGCCTTGGAAAAATTCGGTTCCTGTGTTGACTTTTCGATTCTAACTCCAACATTTTCCATACCGCCACTCCGCTACCCTTTTCAGCATATTATACCTACTTGGAATCAACGGGAACGCGGTTCTTTGTCAGCTGCATTCAGACGCGAGCACACAAACGCTTTTCTTGGCCGCTTTCACAGTTTTCTATGGGGGCAATAAGGTTCCCACGGACACAATGGGGGAAGGAGTGATGAAAAGTTGGGAATCTGGGCCGCGTTCCCGACGCGCGTAGGGCTGGGACGTGGGAGTTACCCGTTTTTATCGATATTTTTACAGTGCAGTGGAAGCTTCGATCAATTCATCGTAGAGTGGAAGGAAGGAATTTTAAAAATTGCCAAGTGAGCTGACTCTTTTTGAGCTTCTGCGTATTGCTTACTTTACGGAAGATTCAAAAAGTGTTTCCATACTAACCATAACAAGGGTTAATATTTTGGTTTATAAAAACATTCAGTTTCAGTAAAAATAAAATTTGGCCATGCTAAATTTACCTAATTAGTTTTGCCAATCTATTTTTGTCACAAACTTATTATGAAAACAACCAATTTAATTATTGCAATGAGAAACCTAATGAATGAAAGCTTATGAAATTATGTTTTATTGATATTAATTATAATCATAGAAGAATTTCTATGGATATTATTATTATTTTTCCTAATAGCGACCCCATCCCTAGTCTTAGTTATTCCCGTCACTTTCCAATTATTTTTGCGGGCTTTCTTCGTAGACTAGGTGGGTACTGAACAGTCCCATTCAAGTCCAAACAAAACGCCGTCGGGTTTTAAGGAATTACCCGTTTTGTTCGCCTCCAAATGAGAGTACCGCTTAGTTTTTCCTTTTCCGACCAACTTGCGGTTAATTTATTTAATAAGTTGTTTCTGAATAGGACCTCCGCAGACCGAGTGCTGGGATGAATCAGACTTTTCTTTCTTCTGATTAAAAAAGAATTCATTATTTTTTTGTAAACGAAACAGTGGTGGTTATTTTTTAATTCTTTTGTGACAGTGTTATTTTATTTTTTGTAAAAAGGTTGCAAATAAAATATTATAATTGTAAATTTGGATACGAACGAACTTTTTACGATGTTTGTTTATTTTTAAACTAACGATCGAGCTTTATCTACATTTTATTCGACCAATTCGTCAATGTCGCTATAGCTTTTTAACGAACTTTCTAGTAGGTAGAGAATGAAAATCGCTCATTCCACTTTCATTATTTTACCTATTAGCTGTGCTATTAGTTCAAAAATTTCAAATGTTGTATCTAATTGTCTTTTAAAGAAAGGAAAATAAATTCGAAAAACAAAGGTGGTGTATTCTGAAATCAAATATACATCAAAATAATGCAAGGAACGTGTTCCTTTGCGATGTTTTGGGATTAGCGAACATTTTTCATGTTTCGTTCGTCGAACGTTATTTGACAGGAGACGAATTACCACCTTTTATTTTTTCCTAATACGTTTCCTATTTTAGATTTTTATTAACGACCAGTATGTACCTAAATTTTGAGAAGATTTCGATGTGCTTAAAATTAGATTATTGACTGATTATTGAAGAATTCGATTAGGTTTATTTCAGAATGCAAAATGTAAGTTTTTATGGTAGGTATGTAGAGTACCTAATTATTATTATTACTTTATTATTATTAACAATATTACTGATAAATGTTAAATTTAAACTCACTACATATACCTATCTATCTAGTTATTTGACTATGTAAGTAGGTATGTAAGCACAGACGATCATAGTATTATTTTAGGCTTGGAATGTTCTTTGTTTAAAAGTTTGCCACTATTTTACCCTTTTGTTGAAAATAACTAAATATTTGCGTGAATTGAAAGAAAATCGCTGAATATTAACAATAACTACACAGAAAGATAATACCCAGGTAAACGATAAGCAGAAAAACAGACAACACTGTCGTAAATCAAGAAAAGGCGATAAATTGGCCATACTGTAAATATTCGATTCGGATATAATTTATTGACGGTAGGCATGGCAACACCTTTGGTGGCAAATAACAACCTCATTGCTGTAAAAAAAGTACCCACGTTCTTTTGGTTGTATATAAAATTGTTATAATATTATTGCGACACAGTAATACAGTGTTGAGGTGCTACAATTATGTATGTGCTGTAATTTATGTTTTTAAGTGATGAGACGAGTATTTGTTTTACTGGATCGTAAGCAAATAGCAATTGCAGTGCCACCAAGGTATGCTGCAAAGCTTTGGTAGGTACTACTGCTCTCTTATATAAACTTACTCTTAGTTTTGTAGGAACTTGATATTATACTTCTTCTTCTTATTTAGAGCATAGCTCTTGTCGGTGGAGTAACCGCAAGCGTTCTCTATCTTCAGCTAAAGCTTTAACTTCCCTCCCCATCCCTATATTATACTACCACAGTGGAAACATGAAAACTTATTATGCCGTGGAACTTCGTCGAAAATCAGACTTAATAGTTCATAAGAGAATTGCATCCTCATAAAAATATGATATTTCTGTTCCTACGCAAAAATATGCGATGAAAAATGATACACGAGTAACCTTGATTCTCTAACAATATTAAAAAAAACCTCAGAATGCCAAAGTTAAATATGGAACGGATGTCTCCATCAGATGCACCGACAAAATTACCAATATTTCTTTAGCACGTACAACAATAACGTTTAATAACTACAGCATTTTTAGTCGAGTTTCAGAATATTACATTTTTTCGACCATCAAAACTGTAAATAAGTTAGCAGCTCGATTAATTGTTCTAATTTTTTTTAACTCTAAAATGTCTAGGATATAAACATGTCACAATAGATGACCACAAAAGAAAATGTGAAGTTGAACGTTTGGTTCGAGTCATAAGCTGATAGCGATTATTATATTCGGGGCTGTATGTTTTTATTAAATTGCATTTATTATGATAATACATATTATTACTTTACGTAAATTATATTTCAGTGATCGTATTCGCGTTTATAAAATGGCTTTGATTCAAGAGTAGATACCTAATGTTTTCTCATAAATATCATAAAGATAAGAGTTTAATCAATTATTTAGAATATTTTAACAATAAAAATTGCCCTTGTGCCTTTCCATAATATTGAATTACGTAACGATTGGGGAAAACTTAAATAACAAATAAATTAAGTAATCATACATAAGTAAGTAAGTATACGTCGTAAGTTATTATACTTACTTATTTAGAGATCCCGTCAACTTACTATGACTTGTGGCGTGCGATTCATCCATCGACAGATACGATGGACATTTTCACAATGATCGCATCGTCAATTTATGTAATAGGCGTCGCGGCTGCCTATCGCTCATTGGCCGTTAGACAAACGTCATTTTGTTCTGGATGTTAAGGCGCGGTACGTTTGTCTAGATCGAAAATATTATTTTTATTTATAAATCCGAGATCATGCGATGCCTTAGTTATTCCGGAATAGGTACTCCATTATTTTTTGTCCGAACCCATTTTGAATTTTATAGCTAAGTTTTATTTTTGAAGTTTACCTAATATTTATAACTATATATAATAAGCTATTTGTAACTATTTGGCATTAATCTCAGTAAATATCGCAAAGAATAGCAGCTGCATCAGCCGCCTCAAATATTTTTGAATTATCAAAGCTCGCCGTCACCTTAACTTGCGCAACGATAATAAGACATTTGTCTGTCATCGGAGCGTTTATTCCGTTCCGAACTTCACAGCCGAATAGAATTAAATTCAGCCTTTACGACAGATTTACTGTCTACCGTCTCTATTGTGTTAGTGACTAAGCATTTTATTATTTCATCGTTTCTTTTGTTTATTATTTCAAAATTTCCTTTTTTCTTTTTTTCTGATGAAAGAAAAATGTGTTCAAAAATATTTCAGACGACACTATAATTCTTGCGGGCGTAATTTATATCTTTATCAAGAGCAGCGACACTTTAAATTTTTATTTGTATAAAATTTATATAAATTACACACAATTTATTTTGTAATATAATTTTATTTTAACATGTAAATAGCTGTATAAAAAAACTGATATGGATTCTTAAATGATTCAAAAGACATTATCAATTTTTAACTGCAAGTAATTTTAATTACACATTTTTAATCAAGTACCTACATAGATAATATTATTTCAAATACGATTATTACCTATATAACAAGCAACTAAATCTCATTAAAATAAACTTCACTGAGATTCAGAAAACTTAACTCTATATATTTTTATAATTATAAAAACCATTTGATGTACAAACATAAAGTAAGATTAAAGTAAAGAGTACAGTTACCTACTTGTGTTACTGTTATCTTATAGTGAACTCGGAGCGGTTTTCATTTTCTTGTACAAACGTTGTTATTGGCCGATGCCGTAATGCTTGTTTCTTTGATTACACTGGGAATAGAATTTTTCTCAAATACGAAGCTTCCAAGTAAAATCGAATTTGTATAAAAAGGAAATTAGTAAATCAATCGGGTTTGACTTACGAGATTGGTTTGGTTTAGTTAGTACATTTTTATTTACTCATATTACTTATTATATATAATTATGTTTTCATTCAATTACGTACATATAAAATCCTAATTGGATTATTATTATGTTTTTGAACACAATTTCAAAGGTTTTACTCCAACTTGTAAATAATTTACCAGATACTGGTGAAACTTATAATAGTTTTGAAAAATTTAAGCGCCTTTTGCTTACGCGAACGGTATCCTGAAAAGAAATTAAAACAAAAATTACACGGCTCCGGAAAACACCAAAATAAAAATAAAAATGATCAAAAATGTTTTGTTTGATCATTTTTACAATCTCACACCAGTCGTTAAAGACTACAAAACCTTTCCTACGATTTCATTAGTAAAACATATTCTAGTCACCGTGGGCGGTAATGTTATGTGACAATAACTACGAGTATAATAACAATATTTGAGCTTTGATCTGAACTGTCATAAAACGAGTATGACAGGATATTTAAATTTTCGGTCGCAGCTGACAATTTGACGTTTTGCACGGTTGTTATTAAAATACTAGAACGTGAGGTATGAGAGTCACGTGTGCAAGATTGATGGTTTTAGTGCGAGAGGTTACTGTTATAATATATAAAACATTATTCTATAAAACATTAGATTTAAGGCCGTACGCGTGGACACTGATGCAGCAATAATTTTTAAGTTGACACTAATTATCTCACTGAAATTTGTTGGACTTTTCTTTCGTTTCACACATTTCACTCGTGAATTCAGGAATAAAACCCTCGTAAAAGCTGTGTAGCTACTCAAAATTTTATTAATACAATCTAATTATTTAATACCAATAAAGATATTTTTTGCGATACGTAATTATATAAACGCAGCTGTTTTCCAAACCCTCTGTAGAATGAAAAAAATAAGAAATAAGAGAACAATATTTTTATATTCTTACAAAAATTGGTATCGCCTGACTTATAACATGACTAATAACTAACAATACCATTGACACCAATAATTACAGTTGACACAGTGTTGACAGGGCAATGAAACAATCGATTGACACCGCCAAAGGTCAGTAGTCTAATGTCCGAGTAAACAGAGCCTGTGAACAGAGGTTACAATGTAAACTGGCGAGTGCGAGGTGCCTCTTTGATCTCGCCGGGGCGTGCGTAGGGTTGGTAGCTAAGCTAGAATAATGTAGCTTATTTACGAGTAGGTACAATTACAATCGGTCTTGTGTCGCTCGGCTCGCTCGGCACGCCTTTCATTTTTGTCGTTTCTCTCAAAATCTATGCAACTTTGCAACCATGAAAAACTTACATGCTACAATCAATTCCAATAAAACATCACAAACACCTAGAACAATAAATTATAGGTGTGTTTTAATATTGTCTTACCTACTCATTTTGGTAATAAATAAACTAAATTATGAATAATCACAAAATTTAGAGCACAATTTCTTATCATTACGGTGTAACGCAAAGCAGCCCTATGTGCCACAGAGTAGTGCATGAATAGAGTTTACGTTGGCATCATTCAAAATGTATGAAGTTGCTATTTACGTTTGACCAGAGCACTCATTACGGATTGTTATTGGAATAATAAAGAGAGAGGGATACACGCATCCGTCTAGCTGTGAGATCGTAACGCGTTTCCGAGTATTACTATCCATTGCGAAATGCGATCGCTTTATTCTCATACGGGATTCCGCGAACTGACACTTCTGTTGTTGTTTATTAATCTATGTTTATTTGAACTAGTTTTATGGTTGATAGTTTGATACACTGTTTGGAATTGAAAAGTGTTTTTTTCTGAATCTCATAATATATACGATGAGTTTTATTTTTCTCGAACCGAAGTTTATTTAGTTATTCGGCTAAATATAACTTTATAACACAATAATTTAGTTTAATTAATTGTCAATTTTAACAGTCGTTACCATCTGATGTGTGTCTAGGTGTGGAATTTACGATTACTTTTATTAGGGCGTAATTTTAGGTTGGCATACCTCACCGGTCTACATAAAAATCACTACATAACTCAAGAAGATAAGTAATAAAACTTTATTGTTAGACTCGCGAACATAGATAGGCATGTCACTTAAATAGGTGTGCACACAAATCTGTTCACAGGGTGTCCTATAAACCGAGTGTCATCGCCATTTTATTTGTCACCAGACGTACAAGCGATAAAGTGTGAAAATGGAGCGAAGGGCGAACGTTAAAATGTCTTCAGGTGTCCGCGGTGAATTATTGACATTAATCACGATTGGTATTGAAAAGAGTAAATTACGAAAATTTATTTATTTCCCTCTATTCTAAACTAAATTTGAGAAGATGAATCTTCCTGCCTCCATAAAACTGTTGGACGCATAAATTGTCTTCTTTTTAAATAAACGCTAACGGTATGATGATTTTTAAAATGATGACATCATTAAAAATGTGATTTCCACATTCAGAAAAAAATATAACATAATTACTGCAAACTAAAATGAAAACTTTTATGAAAGCGTCGTGCGTTAAAACTTACATTTCATAGAGAGGTCGCTAAAGGCCGGTGCGACGACAAAGTGCCTTAAATTTTTTAATTGCGAACCGCCTTATGATTATTATTCTGCTTTGTGCATTCACAGGCCTACATCATGTGAGGCTTAGCTGAGTAATGTGCGAGGTGAGGTCTAAGTGTCAAGCGAATGTGTAAATGCTGGCCAATAATTATTTGTGTTCATTATTATATTTTCTTACATACAGTAAATACCTATTACAAAGTTTATTTAACCAATTATTTTAAACAGTTTTCGATAAAATTATATCGTACCGGCGTATTTAGGTACTGAAATAAAAACTAAAAGCATACAATTATAATCGTCTCTACGTACGCTTAGAGATGTTTTTCTTAAATATTTATATTATTATTTTAAAAGAATATATTTATTTTCTTCACGAAATTGTGGGGAGGCCTTTCTCCAGCAGTGGGGCAGTACAGGCTTAATTATTTTAATTTATTTCATAACTATAGTAAACAAGCACCTACGTCTTTCTACCGCATCGCAGATAGGTACAACCGCTTTCGCTCATGATCCCGCTGTTCCCTCTACACTCAGCCCATAGCATTAGAATTTAATAGCGCCGTCTCCGTGCCGACACCCTGTATATGAACCCAAGAAGTCGGCTTTGAGCGCGCACAATAATTATGAATATATTACTCATTAGCGGACGTGTAAAGTAGACTGGCATTTTTGTTGTGATTTTACGCGAGAATTTATAATTACGCAGGTTTGGACAAACGAATGTAATAATGAAAGGGCGTTTTACATAATTGGTAGGCGTTTTGAAGGAGGCAATATCAATTCTGGAAGAGGTGTTAGCGTGTTAAGGCTCTACATCAGCTTAAGGTGTAATCTCAAGTGCTTCTTAGTCATTAACGGCCGAGTATTTTAACTTGGAAAAAAACTGATGATATATTACAATATTTGTTGTTTTTGAACTCGTAAATTATTTTCAAAAATAATCTTACCATATATAAAATTGATTTTTCAAAATACTCGTGCAAAAATTTCTATTCAGTTTCAGCTGAAAATACTGCTATATATATCTGTTATCGGTAATTTCAATTTATAACTTTTGCAATTGTTAAATTAGTTATCGTAGGAAAAAATATAATTACACGACAATTAAAGAGCTGCGGGTGAGTTACTGTCGCTACACCACATTGCAACGTGCTCATATATTATACTACACATTTGATTATGATATAATATATAATATGCCAGTAAACATAATTTCAATTATGAGAACCAACCTTAATTAATAATTGAACTAATTATTTTGACTGAACTAACTGACTTAAGACATCAGTCTGTTGTGGCGCAGTTTTAGGAATAATATGCTAATTTAAATGATTTCTGATTTCAGGTAAGCAACAGAAAGAAAACTAAAATGGTAATTTACATGGTGGTAGAGATGTTTGACTTTAGATACGTAAGTGTTACCAGTACAATCGGTTCAATAAATTCCAATAACCAACAGCATTATAAACCTTATAAATAAACTCTAGGACAGCCACTTTATAATACAATCGACGTTTAACGATTCACATAATTTTCACGGCTTTAGTTTCTACAAACATTATCATATTCATGTCATTTGCTTACCTTCCGAAATTAGTCACGAGAAATTTATCTACCTATAAATACGGGCCTACTAGTGTGACAAAATTGTCGTAAAAGATTGGATTCTGATAGTAATCGTAACATTCACCATGCGAGTTTAAACTGTAATTAGGTAAGGGTAAGGCTCTAAATTCTCCTTCGAAGATTTCAAGTGTTCAATAAAATTATCAAATAAAAATATAAATAATGGTAATGGCCAGTTCACACCATAGTTGTGTCCAGTCCCACGCTGACTGACATGTCAGTTCTCAGCCCACTTGATACATAACGATGTTCACTTGTTCCAACTGAAAGCTATTAGATCCTATCAGGAGTAGTATAAATAATCGTAAACATAATTATGATTACGATTATTTATAGCTCCTTTTGGTGTTCCATGAAGCTTTTTCGGCTTTTCCGAAGTCCTTTTTTCCCTTTTCTTTAAACTTCAGGCACCTTCAGTCCCTTCAGATAACTTATAAGACTTATAGATACTTATAAGATTAACTTAATAGAACTTATAAGATTATAATAATGGTTATTATTGAAATCAATTCAGTATTTTAGCAGTGAAGTATTGATTTTCTCTTTTTATAATTTCTGTAAAGAAATGAGAAATTGAAATGCGGAAATGTTCTCTACCTGATTTTTTTTACTTTTTTTGGTATAACGAAGTAAACTAAGAACTGTAGCAGAAAAAATGAACTAAGAGCCATAAAAACTAATTAGCCAACTCCAAACCCTATTGCTATGATTTACGCTAAAATTATACACAATTATCGCCAAACTGGGTTTTATTAAAAATTTAAATATGTTATACACGAGGTAAACTGATGGCATCATGAAACAGTAGTCGATCTTATGTTATTAGTGGTTGACAAATACGTAAGAAATCAACGCCTCTCAAAGGCCTCTGGTAAATGGAAGCTGGAGTCTTTAATTTTAATTCCGGAATGTTAAAAGTTATGGATCTTTTTAATATAATGTATTAAGTTACTAAGTATTATAATATACGTATATTGGGTTGGTACTTAAAAACTTGATTCGCACGGAGGACCGCGCAGCCATCCATACTAGTTAATAAAAAAATACTGCTAGGCGAAAGGTTAACCTAGCTATATTTATCAAATGCCTTTTTTAATTTAAATAACATTAACCATTAACGAGAACCTTATTCACCAAATACGAATTCATTTTACTTGATACCGCTTAATCAAATTGTGCGCAGTTTGTATTACCTACTAAATATTACACCTGACCTATATACTTATTTTTAATTAATGGATTGCCAAAACAGAGTTCTATATTTTTATTAGTAGTGAGGTAACAGAGTTCGATAAGCTCGTATAAGTAAACTGCTATACTGAAAAAATCTAGGTATAGAGGTATACTTTTCAATGGAAATTATTCACTATTTTTGTACCTACTGTCATTGACGTTAATTCAGTTATTTCTGTATTGGCAATAGATACATTCAAAATTGAAGTGTACCTACCTAAATTACTGTTTTGGCTATTTAGAAAAATATAAAGATCTAAAAATATTCAATCTAGTTCATGAACGTAGTGGCAGCGGGTTCAGATCTGACGATGCAACATAATATCTGTGGTCTTAATGTAGTCATAATATCTGTCAACATAGGTACTTAAATATGTAATTTTTTCACATTTACATGTACTAGTACAACCGTCAACAAAACTGTTTCTTAGGCCGTAGAATATATTATATTCAACTTTAATAACACTGAAGTTAACTAGCATTTTTATTACATATTTTTTTTAATTTGCATTTTGTTTGAACAATGTTTCACTCATTCACAGAGTAACAACCATCGAGTCGTGCAGCAACCCAGCTCAAAATTACAATGCAGACATTAAACAAACTTAGTTAAGACTTAAGACCACTTTACATAATCTTAGAGCTGAATACGAGCTTTCTTACATAAGCATTCAAAGTCTGTCTTTTCATATGTCCGTCTGTCTGTCACACAATAGAGATGACAAAACACGCGATATTTTCCCATATGGGCGCACAATACGTCTTTGTCGAGCTGCGTATGCGCAAGTCTTTACAATATAGCGGATGGAATCCTGTATTTAATTGTTTTCCTGTTTCAGAGTTCTGGTTTGTTCTGGTGTGTAAGTGATCTTGGTAGGATAATAAAATAGAAGTATATTGTTATGGTAATATATTATTGACGTGTATAATGTCTAATAACGTGAATATTGCTCCACTTATTTCATAAAATTAGTAAGAAATACACAATTTGTACCATGCTTAAGTGAAGCCTATCAATACATAATTGTGCTTTATTTGATAGTTAATCAAAACAGGATATACATAACTCAAAAAAATAATTACAAAAGTATATTAAGTGATAATAAAATACCCCCCCCCCCCGGCAGTATCAGTGATACGTTGCAATATAACTCGTTAACGATGCAACAGAGCAACATAGTTTAAAATAATATTATGAAAAAATAACACAAACCATTTTACTGGCGTGAGAATTCCAAGAATATTTGCAAGCCCTGCTTGTTTTCCTTTTTAAAATACGTTTAATGATTCCGCCAACGCTGGATACGACAATGCGCCTCAACGGTCGACAAAGGAATGAACGAGCGGGGCATAGACAACGACGTTTTGTCTCAAACCATAGACAAAAGCTCTTTCATCGTCAGAACAATAAGGTCTTCGCCTCATTTATCATACAGCCAGGTTACTTTCATTCAATAATTACAATGTACAGAGATCAAGCTTTGTAAATTCTCATTGTGTGAATTAATTATACAACTACTTAATATAACTCACGCCTTTGTAATCCAAGATGGCTATAAAGTATCTCCGATTCAGCTTTTAACCTTATCTGTGGACATAAATCCTTTTGCCATTTGAGAAAAAGAAACATTAATTATGAGTTGGATCGGGTTACATGTGGAGTCGACAAAGCGAGATCTGGGGTAATTAGTAGCCCCGATGACGAGTCCATGATAATGATAACGTATCATAAATTCAAAAATGGAATGTCTTGATATTTTTGAGAATAAACAATAGTGGCCAGTTTAAAAGACCTCACGTGGGAGCGGTGGTTTGGATGTCTAAAGGTCAGAGAAAATTGGTCGTTGAAAGTCGTATCTTAGTCAACATTACGACTGTTTAGTGCAGTGGACATTAGTAAGATGATTTCTTTTTTTCCTTCTGAGAATTAGGTTACACGAAAAGGCGGGAATGAACTTGAGATTGTTTTTTTAATTGTTAATTAGGCATTGCGTCACCTCCACATTAAAATAAAATGCGTTTTGTTATTACACCTTGTTCTCGGAGCTTGGAGAATGGTTGAGGTATTTTTGTTTTAATGGTTACTTTAAGTATTTGTTCATGTAATTAAATATTGTCGAGATAATTTTACCGATTTGGTCGGAAACGTTTTATTTTTAACTTTTAAAGAATAGGTAAGTAAATTAAGACTATTTATAGTTGAACTTTTTCAATATGGATAGTATAGATAAACTCTTTATTGCAACATCACACTATACGATAAATATAAAATCAAAACCGAACAATAAACTTACTTAACATAAAATATTCGTAAGTAAGTAACTTAGGTGTAACAAAATAGTAGTTAATGCATAAACTTTCTAAGCAGGGTGAATCAAAAAGTTCTTAGAAGTGCATATATATGAAACCTTTGTGGATCAAGTTCGATATTCAAATTAAAGAGTGTCTATCACACTATATTTATGCAGACTGTCACTTGTTTTTGTCAGTTCGTTCGCATGTAATAAATTTTTTTGTGCAACGAGTTGCTAAAAAGTCAAAATTATGGATAAAAGTGAGTTACGTGCGGTGATAAAATATCTCAGTTTGAAAAAAATGTCTACGAAGGAAATTTTTTTGGACATTCAGCAGACATTAGGGGGTGATGCTGTACCCTATTCTACGGTTGCGTACTGGGTGGCTGAATTTAAAAGAGGTAGATCAAGCTGTAAAGATGACCCGCGTTCTGGGCGGCCTTCAACCTCCGTTACAGAAGAAAATGTCAAAAAGGTTGAGAATCTGGTTTTGGAAGACAGAAGAATGACTATAAAACATATAGCTGAGATCCTAAAGATATCTTTTGGTAGCGTTCAATCCATTTTAATTGATTCACTGGGGTTCAAAAAAGTGTCTGCAAGATGGGTGCCACGAATGTTAACCGACGAAAACAAAAAGCGACGTTTGGAAATTTCCAAGCGTAATCTCGAAATGTTCCAGCGTGATTCGGATAATTTTTGCCGTCGTCTTGTCACCATGGATGAAACGTGGGTCCACCATTTTGATCCTGAAACTAAAAGACAAAGCATGTCTTGGAAACGACCATCCTCTCCATCCATTAAGAAATTTCGAGTTGCTCCTACCGCTGGCAAAGTTATGGCCTCTGTGTTCTGGGATAGTGAAGGAATCCTTTTTATTGATTACATGCCAAAAGGCCAGACGATTACTGGACCCTATTATGCAAATTTAATCCCGAAAGTGCGTGAAGCGATTAAAGAAAAACGTCGTGGAAAACTGTCGTTGGGCGTGTTGTTCCTTCAAGATAACGCTCCTGCTCATCGATCGGAAGTTGCGCTCAACGCAATCCGCTGTGCTGGCTTCAATCTCCTTGACCACCCACCATATTCTCCGGACTTAGCCCCAAGTGATTTTCACTTATTTCCAAAATTAAAAGAGGAAATTCGTGGAACAAAATTTCACGATAATGACGCGGTTATAGCTGCCGTAGAGGACTTTTTCGAGAGTCAAGAAAATAATTTTTTTTCACAAGGAATAAGGAAGTTAGAAACGCGTTATTCTAAATGCATTGCATTGGAGGGAGATTATGTAGAAAAATAAAATATTATTATTTAAATCTTTGCATTTTTTAATATTGATTCCAAGAATTTTTTGATTCATCCTCGTATGCCTACCTTATCTTAATATTACACACAAGTAACAATTACGTTATGATACAATTTTGACTCCGGTTGTAACAAGAGAGCTCATATTTCGCACAGATAGCTATTGCTAATAATTGTTATTCAAAGGGAAACATTGTAAGAATTTTAAGCTTTACATAAGTCACATTATTGTGTAGGTTATCAATTAAAAATGATAAATACTTTAAATAGAAAAAATATTTCAATTCGTCGTCATAGCGAATAATTAAATAATGTGTAAATGAATCTTCCTACTTTTTCGCAAATAAAAAAGCCACAAACATTCCATTTTATTGAGAAGAAACAAAACGCAGCGCACACGCGCTGTTGAGTCCGCGGGCGGCAAGTCGGCAGCGTCGACGACGCAAAGGCAAAGAGCGGGATGGTTTCAGCCAGTCGGAAGCTTTCAGCGCTTGAAGCGCCGCAGAGAGCCGCTGTATTGCTGTTGTTTGGAGTGCCACTCCCCCGCTAATTGTTTGCGGAAAGGGTTCCTCGAGTATTGTTTTGTGAGCTTTCATGGTCAGCAAAAATAATTCAATCAATTAGATTTAATGAAGGAAATAGTTGTAAACTGGCAATTGATTTTCCATTGATATTTTGCTCAATAATTTATTCAATATCACAATTTTATTGGCAACTTTTTTATTTTTTCTAATACAATATCACAATTTACACAACTGACAAAGAATATAATAATTCATAAATTTATAAAAAGATTCCAAATTCAAACATTACATTTTTTATTTTTCTGACACGTTTTGTGATAGTTGCCAGTGTCAATAAAATTTCATGCCAGAATCCAATATTTTGGGGTTTTTTCTAACCCTACCCACTAGCACTTGCGCATTTTGCCGCGGCAATTTTTCTCTAATTAAAATTATTCCGATTGTCGTGCACACGGCAGCCGCAATCGTTTGTTGTGGCCCGTGACGCGTGCTGGCTGGAGACCACTCGTGCCCTTTAGTGCCCGTGTTTACCCTTCGCATTCCAACTTTGAATTGTTGTTTGGCAGTCATGTTTTTATTTTTTCAGGCAAAGGGTTAGTTTTCGATGGCGCCTTTTGACTTTGCCTTTTTTTTGCAACCACCCTCGCTTTTAATTTTACTCGTATAATTATTGTGTAATAAATTCATGATTAAATAGACATATCAAACTATTTTGTTCCAAAAAATCTGCAAGATACCACTGAATTTGCGTTTAACTTTTTGAAGACGGTTCACGCAATACTGGTATTTACAGAAACATGACTGTTCGATTTCCACCACGATACGTCAGGGTAACGACGTCCAAAGAAAATTTCATAAACAAAAATCGCTTTCGTCGCTTATCTCAAAACTTCCCGCCAACACATTAGCTGGCTGGAAAAATTCACTCATATTGTGCGTGTGCGATAGGCGACATTAAAAAAAAAGTTCAGATAACCATAGACAAATCGTGTAGCGATGACGTTGCGTTTCGGCTAATGACGCAAAAATCTGGTATCTTTCGTCACGATGACAAAAATGAAAAAAATAAAATAGGGAGGGTGCGTTTGTGGCCAATCGTGTGGTGATTGGTCGTCGTTTTGTTTGATTTTTCTCACGTTGGGGGCCTTTGATAGTGCTTTAATTGGGATTGATGATTGTTTGGATCGCGTTCGAGTTGTTATCGGCGGAATGACGATTGGTCACGGCTGAATAGAGAGCTTGTTACGGTCTACTTTAGCACGTGCTATTCGTAGAGATATCTGATGGATGCTTTGTTTTTTTTACGCTTTGTTTTTTATGTTATTAGTCACAAGTACTACATACTTCACTTTTCATGAGTTATGAGCGGTTTTCCATCACTCCGTTCTTGAGGGTGTCGGTTCCGGTTGTTATCGATTGATAACAACAATCTTTGAGCCTTGTCAGAGGAGAGGCCCTTGGGCGACTTTATAAACTCTGACACTAGACGCTAGCACAACCTCATACGATATACAAAACAAACTTAATTTTACTATTATATCTCTGTTCCGACCTCGTGAACAAATTAAGTAAGGATCCAAAATAAAGGTGATATCACACTCCGAAATCTCACACAAATCCCCAATGATAACATAATGGCAAAACATAAGCCGCTCAGCGAATTATCCGACCGCACAATGAAAATCTGCCCTCCTTTTTGTTCTACACAGACTAGCGTCTCTCTATCTCGCTCCTTCAATCAGAATGAAGACGGGGCGAAAACACCATGTTTATTACCAAGGGGGTTAAATTCGTAGGCATCATCAACCGTATTAGCCGATCCCATTAAATAGGCACCCCGCGCCCCTAAACAGAGGCAAAAGCTAACAGAAGGAGCGCCTTTGTTTATAAAGATAAGATCTCTTTGACAATTTGTGCTTATTCAAATAAGCTGTCCCTTGATACATAATGGCTTAATATTTAGTCGTAATGAGTTGGCGTTGGCATGGTCGTGCGCTGATGAGAATATGGTAGAGCAGAAACTATGAAGTAAAAAAGTAGCATTATATTTTCTGACGATATCAAATTTAAAAAAAAAGTGTCATGTCTCACGTGTGTTAGAGGTAAACAAAACTAGGTATCTCAAATAACAATATAGTTTATTTATACTAATTATTATCAATGATTGAACATAATATAATAATATGATATGATCTTATGACCAATAGTTACGCAACGACTCAGATTATAAACTTAGCGGATAGTTACCTTGTGTGCAATTCGAGTGAACTTAGGTAAAAAAGACTATACCTACTTTATTGAAAGACAAAATACTTACTTAAATATTTGTTTCAACATGGTTCTCTACAGTTCTTATTGTAAGTTTGGTAATTCAAATAATACAATAACACAATAATAACAAATGTTGGCAAATGTTGTCAACATTATTTTAACTCTCCACAGCTCCATGAAGCTATTGTCTAAAAAATAAATAAGGTTCTTTAGCTCACAGCTCACAGACAACACTCTACCTACAAAACAAGTCGAATAATGATTACTTACGCAAACATGACTCTGTATCCTTTCCATTCGGGGTTTGGATGAAAAACGCCGACAAGCGTCGTTGAAAATTAACAAAACAGATTACATTTGCGAGTTTCAAAGCGGGCTTGTATTTTAAGTTATTCTGTGGCGAGGGCGCTCGTTGTTTGCCGCCGATTCTTTCAATTTGCGTAACCGCGGGGCTGGAAATTGTACTCTATAAAACACCTTTGATTTTGCGCGGGAAAATAATGTCACAGATAATAAATTATGATGCTTTTGCTTATCTTCTTTTTTCATAATATACTGTTACAGGTTCCGATGATTTGTATAGGTGGCGTGCCTAATACAATTAAATGTGCGTTATTTTTATCTTTTTTACTCCCCTTGTTTTTTATTCTAAAAGTTGATAGGTTACTTTTTACTTATTAGCTGACATTGTTTATCTATCTCAAGGAGTTTTGACAATATTTGTGGAAAACTGAAAATGGAACAGGACGTTAGTGCTGATAAGTTTTCTGCAAAATGCGCGAGTGAAAGTTTATATCACAACAACACGTGCGATTTTGTATTTTCTTCAAAGCTATATAAAAGCTTCAAGAAAATATCCACCATTTAATTTTCATAATGAATCGTAAACTCGTGACGATTGCCACCTCACCTGAACACATAGTACATAATACTCGTAGTAGGTAGCTGCTACGCCTGGGATTAAATATTTACCTATCATTTTGTAAAAAAATATAGGTATGTTATTAGTTGAATTCCTTAAAATCCTGATTAGGTTAGGACCTGGATGATACACTAGAACAAGATAATAAAGCTTGTAGGACAATGGCGTTCGTTCTATTAGTTACAGAACTAATGGATAGGTTTCAACGCGAAACATCCAAATCCAAAATGAACCAAAAACAAAAAACAGGTGAACGTCAAATATCGGGATATTCAACGGCAATGTCAATGCTATGTACTGATTATGTAGCTAGTACGGCGAACGTCAAGCAACGTGATTTACGGGATAGTCAATTGGATATCACGATACTTGTGACCCGCCCATTTGTGACACAGGACCCTTACAACACATGATTATTTGTTAGGCACACCAAACAAAAAATACAACCCGTAAGTATTCGGCATTAATTCCACAAACAAATTCAAATTTCGAACGTCTTTGACTTTCAAACGATTACGAAGCGTTAATAAAGTCCCAACTTTGCCTACCTCCCCTCTTTACTTGAAAGCAAGCGAATAGAACACTGAGGCCTAAGTTAAATAAGCACCAAGGAAAGCAAACAGACAATCAGTAACAATTTAAAGATGGAATTTGAAGTCAAGATGGCGGAGGGTGGGTAATTTGACAAACGCTTTGAAACGGCTGCGAATTCACCTTTGAATTTGGGATGGTAATCTTTTGAGGAATTGCCGTTGATTTTGGTAATTTGTATGAGGCTTTTGTCGCAACATAAATAATTATTTGTGTGAATACGCACCTATATACCTAATATTATATATTTGCGGGAGATTTTAATCTTTGTAATTGCCATTACCTAATATACCTAGGTACCTACTATTAGTGATTTCTGATTTTATCGAGGCCTGTTGTACTAATAAATGACACATTCTATCAACTCACCATCATAATAGATTCTGTTATTGATAATAATTATAACTCTTTCAACTCTTTCATCCACTGCCTAATAATAAAACCAATAATAAGTCAATCGACACTCCTAGCCCACGTGGCACTGTTTAAAGAGATATTAACCTTTTCCCATCAACAATGTTAAAGAAAACCAAATATTTATGAAACTGTGAAATCCCGAAAGTATCAAGAATAGAAACAGTTACAATTAGAATAAACAATTCACTCTTTGTACGATTACAATATATGTATAGAGATGCGAACACCACACACTTAATAAAATAACAAACACGGAGATCTGTTTAGTGTAAAGTCTGATCTGTAAATAACTAAACACTTCGTTTTTCTATCTGTAACAGTGGGCTTTGTCTATTCAACATTCGGAGAGGCGATAAAATACAATGATCTATCTGTGAATTATTATTCTTGGAGTGAATCATTTGATCGGCGTTGATACAAAACTCTTGAATCAGTTCAATGTTCGGGTTATCTTAGAAAAAGTTTTGATGACTTTGTGAGACAGCACTTGAGCGAGCATGGGATCGTGGTTTGAATGATTAGGTACGTTTAATGTGATTGAAATAAATTAAGAGAAATGAGTTTTTGGTGGTACTAAGGTCTTTACGGCTTGAAGAAAAGCCAAATCAAAGGTGGGAACTCAATACTACGTATAACTAAATAGAAAATAAACACAATCATCAAACAATGCATGTAAAATAATAATTAGACAACACATTTTGAATCCGTTTAGCTGTATTCATATATATCAACCAATTAATTACGAAACATTTACCACTATATTGCAATAAACACTTGTAATCTAATTTAAATCTCAATAAAAAGTTGTGATTTGTCCGCCATTTTTAAAGATATCAAAACTCAAAATGGCGGGTGTTATATCAAAGATGTCCCCTTTCTTCTGTCGCCACCGGTTATAATAACATCTCGGCACTCTTTGTACTTTCAAGAACTCTTTTTAAAAAGTAAGTTTATTGCTAGTCAGATCAGGAATTTCAATATCGCATCCTGCGCTCGGTCTTTGATGTAACTGGTGCGGTATTTACAGCTGTATGCTTTTAGGATTGAGTCGAATTTTAAGTGGATTGACTATTTAGTTACGTCTTTTATCTCGGATGTTACATATCTGATTTGCATTGAGTGTAAATTGTGATATTAGTGCAAACGAAAAAATAAAAAATAACATGTTTAGTATAAACCAACCCCGAATCCGCGCCGCAGTTCTAAAAGTTTCCGGTTATATTGTTTTTGTTTTTTAATTAAAAAATAATGTCACGTGAATACGGCAATGTATCTATGCAGTAACGTTCTTGAGAAGAATAGTCTTCCAGTTTCTTTTGCTATTATAATTTTTAGTTTTAAAAAACATTACTGCTGGAACTCAAATATTTTCTCAATAGTATTATAAACTTCTAGCTTCTTCATTACGCTCTTTAAATTGTGTGTAACAGGTAAGTACAACCTTGATAGATAGTCCAACGCATGGGCATGTCAGGATCTCTATTTCACTTACAAAATAACATCATAATTATAATTTAAAATAACATACCTACTTACATAATACGTATATACATACTTACATAATATTTGTCCTTTCTGTGTTCTAAACATTTTGTGCCAATAAAGAGTTTGGTATCTACGAGTATATCTATCTACATTAAACATTATGTGATAATATATTATAGGTACTCAATACAGTCTCACCAAACGTTGATCATCAGAATTAGGGCATTAAACCAAAAGCACAATCAGTGTGGACAAAAGGCATTCACTGAACTTATCGGCAATCTGCATAGAGGCAACATTTGGCACAAAAGGGTATTGAACACCAGTGGACTGGACATCGACAAACATTGTCAGGGTCCATACAAAACGTGGACGGCTAATATGGGGGCAGTGGAAATGATACGGTCTACAAATTAGTAGGATTGTGTTATTGGAAAAATGATTTGATGGTTGCCTCTATGGGGTTGCAAATCACCTCCTTGTCTTTCGCACCACGATCGGACTGCGGTGCATAATGCACTATACTTACAAAATAATTTGAAATTAACTTGTAAGTTGACGTAACACAATCGCTTATGTGGTTGTTGACGTTCCAATTGCTCAATATTATTAGATAGTCTCCATTTGTGAAGCCACGTACTCAGATCAAAACCAAATAATTGAATCTC
Source organism: Hylaea fasciaria (assembly GCA_905147375.1). Classification (NCBI taxonomy): domain Eukaryota; kingdom Metazoa; phylum Arthropoda; class Insecta; order Lepidoptera; family Geometridae; genus Hylaea; species Hylaea fasciaria. The sequence continues at coordinate 5,015,691 of LR990211.1, read as the reverse complement.
AAGTCATCATACAGCAAACAAAACCAACTTTCTCCCGTTTATTTCACTTCATTATTTCTTCCGTTCAGTAGCACCTAATTAATCATCTTCATAATAGAGCTTCCGTTTCTAAAACCATAAAAAAACATCTTAAATATAAAATATCAAAGACAAATAACGTCATTATTTCGAAAACAGACATCAAAGGAAAACGTCGATATAGAATACGGCTATCTCCTTTATAATTCATAATGGGTCTTCGTAAAATAAGATCGGCCAAGGGTGTGTGGGGCCATGCGTGTTGGGTTCCGCAGCAATTTTTATTGATGATTTCCAACAGCTTCCTACCAACTAATTTGCGTCGCTTCATCCATAATTTGAGGTTTTGTGTGGAGAGAAAAAAAGGATTCGTAATATTAATAGTCTATTATAGTCTATTCGTAATAGTAATATTAATAGTCACCAATGACTGTTGTTTGATCTGTTTGACTCAACAATGCTTAACCAACCGTCAAAAAGTGATCATAAGCTTCCGAAGGAGGACAACATGTATTAAAAACCTCGATGTTGCCCTGGTTGAGCTACTTACCTTATTTAACTTTCATACATTGCAGTTCATAACTCTAAAGTACGCTGTGACAGAATAGGTCAAACAGCAGACAGGCGGCCTGAGTTATCTGAAGGATTCCTTGTTCAACTGCGAAACCCTAAAATCATAAAAAAAAAACAAATTAATTTTTCCGCCCATCTCAATTCGCTTCTTTTGTAGGTTCAGTATCTCTTTGATAGCTTCTCTTACAATAATTTTATGCAAGCGGTCAGCGAATACTCAATAGGGATCCCTTTTTAATCTTAAAATTATTTCCCTAAACAAACCCTTGAATGGAGAGAGTTTCTTTGAAAACGGTTTTTAAATACGAATTAATAGGAGTGATAGATACCTATTGCTAAGTAGATTGATTTTAACATTGGGGCTATTTGAATGTATGAAGAAAAGAAACCAACACAATGCAGACATGAGGATTATTGGGGAGGCTTTTTGCTAAATTTAAAGGACGTTTTCTAATATTTAAGTAAGATATATCGATATCGGAAAATATCGTACGATACAACATGTAATTAGCATCCTCTTGTGTCAGAGTTTGCTCCAAAACCATCGTTTTTAAAAGGTTAGTTCTACCAGGTTCCAAATTAATATTACAATAAAAAAAATTCAGTACAATTTTTGACTGAGTAGCCACAGTTACTTTAAGTTTATGAGCACAGCTAGTACGGGTTTTATTAATTGCAGGGAGAAGTAAGGAACCAGATATTTAGAATAAAAATAAAAACAAACCTTAATTAAAACACGTTTATAACTCTTCACAGCGCTAACAGATCTTTGATGGAGGTGATAGATTACTAGGTATTCGTAGAGTTAACAGTGCAACTCTTACACTGTAGTGCTTAGTCGTTTTAGTGAATCGTTTAGTCGTTATTCACTGCGGTGCATCTGTTTCCATTCTGTTCGTAGTCCCTATTTTTAGTCGTTGTTATTCCAAAGTGAAAACGGAAAAGCTTCGATTGGCTATCAGCGAGTCCATTACATGTCCATTACATTGTTTTAGAATTCTTTAAACAATCTGCGTTGTAGTTTAGGAGCTGTGGGCGGAAAAAAATAAAGTTATGTTTATAAGTGAAAAGGGGTATAGATTGGATTGTTTTAACATACAAACTATAAAAAGCTTAAACAACGTGAGATTTTCTAGAAATTACTCATTATTATGTTTAAACTTTTCCAGCACGCAAATATTGGAAACTTTTTCTTACTGTAACTATAAATAATCTTATAAGTTAAAAAAGCTAAATATTCTTTTAATAATAACTACTAAGAAAACCTTAAAAGCGAAACACACACTGAGGCTGACTTTAAAATAGCCACTAGCTCTTAGTCCTTAAGGTCTGACGCACACTCACGAGGTCTCGCAGATTGATGGCTGTCGATCACTCTGCATTTCACTAATCATTGTTTTTAAGGCGCCTTACAGTTGCAGATTCTGTGCGCTACATTAAATTAGAATTACATATTATGTACTTATCTACAGTCAGCTATAAAAACCACTATAGATGTATAAAAAATATATAATTATCTTGATTGATGTGAGTATTTTGTGAGCGTAGAGTTATATTATGTGGTTAATATGGATGTTGTGTGTGTTAAAGAGTATTTATATGTAATTTTAATTTAAAAAATATGTACTTTGAGTTAGTGTGAATGTCAAAATTCAGAAAACTGTAAGAAAAGAAAACAGCTGGCAAAACCACGGGCGCAGCTAGTGTTGGTATATAATAATTATTGATTATTATTGTTATGCTAGTTCCCTGCTCCGATTACATCAGTCACACTTCAGATGTTGCCCGCAACCTCAAACAATCTTGTCAACGATGGAATAACTGAAAAAACTCATTTGAAATTCTTTGAAATGTTTATTATTTCTGCGGTGAGCCGTTAAACAAGCGTTGTAATTATTATGATTAATTACTAAGATGAAAAGTGGATATTGCGCAAGATAACACATCATATTTTGTTTAGTGGTTCTTGGAACTCTAATTCAACTGGGACATTGTTATTTTAATATTGGGTTGCTTTCAAATTGCAAGGTTAGGTTAGATCGAAAGGGATTAAAAAACATAAGCTTTACAGTAAATTTTGACTTGTGAAATATCTAACTCTATCTTCACCGCGACTGAAACCGCTTATGTCTGACTGAACGTTAATGCGTAACCTAATAAAACAAAGTGTTTTCTCATCCCTGATTACGTGAACGTAGTTTACTTTATACTGTGAAGTTGATGGGTATTAATAAATCAAAAAGTATGTTATATTAAAAATTAAAAAGAAGAAAATATGAAAGCCTAACCTTCTGAAGCCTAAAGATGGGTTGGGCCCAATTTTGTTATAGCTAACAGCAAAAAAGTACAAATCATAGTTCAGGCCTGCAGAATTGCTTTACATTTTAAACCTTATCAATACGAAATACTTGTAGCTTCAAATCGACCAAATTTTAATTAGACTAGTTCGTGCCAACAAAGTTGCGTCATTATCCCACCTACAAACTAAAGCATCTTCTTCAGAATCTTTGACACTTCCTACCAAAAGATAACACTCAAAATAATAATCGACGCAAGTATTCGAGCCCCAACAATTTGACTCCACAAAGGACGTCTTGAGTGTTTCGCTCCGTTGCAGCCTCGTTACTGGAGGCAGGCTTGTTACTCGGGCCTTTTCCCCGGATAGGAAAACCTGGTAGCCAGGATACCCGGATAAGCAACTTGCTTTTGCTTGTTACACCCATCCGGGTGGTTAGCTCTAGTCCGCTCGAGTCTCCTCCAATTATATGCGGTTCAAACCGTCTGTAACCGGAATGCAACTTTTTAATTTTTTGAATCCACGAACAAATTGTAGCTAGACAGTCGAGTTTTTGAGATGTCTAAAGAGTGGACTGGTAATGTTCTTGCGCAATTTGTTGCATACATGCGGCTAAATGTTTTATTTTTATAAGTAGGTACGTTTTGTGTCATTAATTTAAGCCTAGAAAAATACAAACTGGTCTTACTCTTCACTCAAAGATCTTTAGTTATTAAGTAATCTTTGCTGAAGCTTAAGAACCGATAATATATTTTGTAGGTATATTAATATTGTGTCAATTTCTCAATCAAGGCTCAAGTTATATTTTACTAAGGACATTTAGTACCTACTCTCTGGAGTTTGAATCAAAGGCAAAGGATTAAGAATACAGACCTCAAACATAGAGCTTCATTTCATTTCATTCATTTTTTGACGTTCACGTCAAAAAATGAAAATCTTTCAGCACATTTCGATTTCCAAGTTAGCTACGAGTTAAAAGACGTACACATACATTTTCTATTTTTACCACACTATTTCCCCCGAGGTTAAGCTGGCGTCCATTAGCGACAAAGGACAGGTGTTGAGTGTGGGGTAAGCTTTATTAATCTTTTCTTATTCAGTACATTTCGCACTTTTGTGGAATCAGCGCTATTGAGGTGGACAAAGCTTTTGGTATTAATTTTTGATGTGCGTGTGGGTGGGATGGGGCTTAGTTTCTTGCTTATGACTCACTCTTTTTTATAGGCGAAATATTATTTAGATGTACTTATACCTAATTACTCGTCTGTTTTATCTCTATGAGGTTTAATAAATGTAACTTTCAATAAGTGTATCCATTATTTTAGGTAACTCTACCTACTTTAGTAGTAATTTTTAGTACCTAAGGCTATCTTAGAACTTACTCTATTTTCGACTGCAAACACTGAATAAATAATAGTAGGTATACATAGAGAGTGCTTCATAAACAATGACTTTATTGTGTATCTATAATTAAAATAAGAATTAACGAGAAACATATAATGACAAAATTTAGAAAATTATATAAATCTGATGTTTGTGTTATAACAAACATATTATTAAATTTTATGAAGTAGAGTTTCATTTCCTTGGAGTTACACAATAACACTGCAATTACTGTATCAAAATAATAATATACAAAGGTTACAACACAGCTGAAACACAAGCACCACAACTTAAATTCAACGGAAGATATCACATAATACATACGTCATGTTCAGAATGAAAACCCGCACTGATACCCTGATGCTATAAAACTTTGCTAGAATAAGCTACCCTGCATTCATTAAGGTATTCTACTGGTTTTAAAACCGCGGTAAATATAGAATTTAATGCAAGGCGGAATAATGACGGCTCTTCACAGACTCTATCGCCCACAAAAGGTCATCTTGGAAAAGTGTAGGCTTAGTACGGATACGACATTGGTGCGTACAGTCACATACAAAAGTTACTGAACATTATGCCCTCTTACTTAAGCTTTATGCTCTGAAAATGCTATTTTCATTTGGACTTTTATCGTGGACTGTAATGTTTGGAATGTGATTTTTGCCACGCCGAAGAAAAACGAAAGCTTCTAAATATTCTTGAGATGGTTGTTGATGGCAATTTTATAGTGTTTCAATGTGAAATCTGACAACTGACGGCTTTAATCCTGATCATACTATGCACTCGCAATTTGCAACGAAAAAAAGCTAACATGGCTTACTAAAAATACCTCACTACTGCTGCATGATTAGTATCATCTCACATTGTTTCAGTTTGCCTGACCAGTATAATTGTCGCGGGTCATGTTGCGGGGTCTCTACTCTCTAGTCGTAACATCAAACCTGTTTTAGTACCTATACTCTTTATTCTGGCAATAAAAATCTATTTTTACTCTTGCTACTTATTATTTTCTCTCTTTTGTGGTGTTTAATTAATTAGTTTATTTACCTATCTAATACGCAATGGAGACGTATGGGGACAGTTTTTAGAATGAGTACTAATAATGCAACGTGTATCCAATGCCCGTTTCCAACTAAACTAAGCACCACCGTTTCCCACCCGTAAAAATCGCCCATCAAAGGAACATCCACTAGATCCCAACGCTATTATTTCCGCCGGCTAACGGAAAACAAAAATAAACATAAGAGTAGGCGAGGAATAAAAGAAATACTGAAGTGGGACGAGCAACGGGGAGTAGGCAAGAGGCAGAGGCAAGACAAGAGTGGGAGAGTGGGAGAGTGGGGGTCTTGGGGAGTGTGGCAATGGGGGTGGGTTTGTTTGAGCCTCGCGGGACCAGCGGCGGTCGGCCGGTCCCTTCAGGAGGTATCTTTTGTTTATCTCCATTTCATTTTACGCTCATATACACTGTTACTTCAAGTGGTTATTTTTCGAGTTTCTAGGGGTATTTTTGAGGTTTGTTTTTATTTGGAAGCAGGCGCATCTTTAATTCGGTTAAGCGGGATGTACTAGGCGGGTTTTATGACGCTTTCACCGGCTTACTGCAAAAGATTTAAACCAGAGTTGAACAGATCAATCTAAATATTTTCTCGATTCTGTGAAACGAAATTTAAGAAACATCTGTTTAACTCTGACTAACTGTTTAAAACATTTGTCTAAGCTTTTGTGGTATGACCGTCAGGGTTTTGAGTTGCCATTGTATTAGAGGTATATTTAGGCTGCACTCTGCAGAGGCCACATTTAGGCTGTACCTAGAGTTTAGAAAATACATGAAGATAGTAGGTACGGATAGTTCTGAATTTAATATAATAATATTGAATCTACATCCCTATTTGAAGGAATTATCTTGTTACTTTTCGAAGAAAAACACTATTTATTAGAAATGAAAAATTCTTCACTTTTTATTAGCATCTTTACATAATATAATTTCACGGCTAAGAACTACCCCATAATAACGGACCTGAAAGTATAACTAATTAAACCAGTTGACTACACCTATGATTTTTAATTGAATAAAGAAAATGTCTAACGTTAACAACATGTTTTCAGAGCTATAAAGCCACAGAATCAAACGAGAGCCAGATTGTCATAGAGCGGATATCTAAAACTGCTTTGTTATTAGTTTAATTATTATAATAAAAAGTAGGTAAAGAGCTGCCGCCTTAGATGTGGCGGTAAAAGCTTAATTTCATGATTTACTGCCTCGGATCAGACAGCGGGGGAGTCTTCAGACCTTCCTGCATTGTGATCTGATAAACAGGTCTATTTTTAGATAGCAGTCTGAAATTTGTCTTAGAATTATTATATCTCTCCTTTGTCTTACAATGCGTTGACAAGTACAAACCTTGCATAAAGTCATTAGTACTACCTACCATCATTATGCCACCATTATTAACTACCACTTCTGGACATCATCATGTTACCTACTTTATTTTGTTTACAAACAACGTAGCGGTAAAAGCGCAAATTATGGTAATATGTTATAATATTGCTGATAAACTTAATGTTTTGTTTTATGTTCGTGTTAAAATTACAGGTGTGAATAAATTGTAATTTGGTTTCGATTAGCTCTGTACCAAGGAGTTGAATTCCTTACTCCGGAACTCTTTTGCAATTGGAATAAGTAAACAAAAAAGTGATCTCATTATTTTATGACCAGCTATGAAACCATAGCCAACCCCTAGCACAGGGTGGACAGTTGGACACTCCATATAAATGGCAAAATGTAACAAAATACAATCGCGTATACTAGTACCCAACTTATAAGGCGCGTCGTGAATCTTCGTTCGCGCAGAAAAGAAAGTATGGTCCGAAGATTAACGAAAGAATGCTTAAAACTTACAATCAACCTAAGATCACTATTATAAGGTTCATAATACACTGCAGCTGTTAGTTCCATCTCACTCTAAGCTCGCTAAAATGGCGGCGGCTGCCGACCAATAGCAGTAAATAGCATTTCCCGCGCTTTGAAAATTCATCTTCTGCGCAGGTACATCGTTAAGCCATTTCAGTTGGGTATACTACTGTACCAATAGTGTTGTCGTTCGCGTTGTACTGCGTGTGAACTCAAAAGATACTCAATCACGTTCAAAACGTCAAACAAACTCCCTATCTGCCATCTCGCTCTAATTTAGAAATAGAAGAGTGCTCCTTCTTCTAGGGTATTAAAATGTATTCTATGCCCAAGTGAGAAGCCGTGGTAGCCAAATTAGTGCGATGTTCCTAGCTGATTCGTATCGAACGCCGGCGCGCCACGTGCCAGCAGCGATTTTATAGATGCATTTTCATATTTTAAAGGTGGGACAGGGTATGGAATTGTATATCTTTTCATCTATTGTGCCTCAAAATGAATCAAAATTCATACATTGAATATATTTTATTTTCCTCATTTCACAAACCTACCTACTAACTTAATAACTTTTGTACAGAGTGTCTTATCTTATACCTACACGAGTATGTTGTAGACGTATCTAGCTTTTCTATCGTTTGCTCGCTGTACCTATTCATAATACTTACATTTAAACCACTCGCATTATAGAAATGAAACCAATAAATCCTGCGTCATGTTTGTTTAATGCATAAAATAATATGTAATTTCTTTCAATACAAAGGCGTGTTCAAATGAACATGCATTGGTGAAGTGCATTATCACCATTAGATACCATCAGCGGATCTGAATCTGCTACTCACTGTGGGAATGGGCATTTATAAGCAACACACGTTCTTTCGTGCGTGAATGAATATGGAGCGCCTTTAATCTAAATTACCCAAAACAATCTTCACGCGATGGCAAAAAAAATCAGAGCACCTGTAACTCAAATAACATTAGATAAGTATTAATTATTTGTTATAAATGTAATGGCAATTAGCTCCAACAAAATAGCACCTTCAACTTTGTCATAAATGGGTTGAAATTTACAATCGACTGTATACATTCAGCATACTGAATGCGAAAATAAAACAATAATTTCACATTGATAGTATATTTAACCGACTTCAAAAAAGGTGGAGGTTCTCAATTCGAGTGTATGTTTTTCTTGACATAAATTCAATAATAAACCGTTTGACTGAACTGTCCTTTATTCATAATATGAGTAATCACACGCGATAAAATACAAACTTAGACATTACAATTCGTTTGCGTGTTTGTATCTGCTTCCTCAATACCTCGCCAAAATGCAAGCATGCATGAAAGAGCGTCCATGTAATGCAACGTAACTACTAAAATATGAGCCCAATAAAATACGGTCAAGGTGAATCCGCGAGGGTAAATGCGCGTGGGATTGCGTGTGTAGCTGTAAGACATTTTAATTGGGGGTTGTCATAATGTTGGATCAGATTGCAGTTTTCTTGTAACATTATATATGACTAGTAAGTACCTAGATGCTTCTTCTTGTTTCTTGTATTCATGTAAGCGGCGAAAAAAAATTATTAAGGTCCTCTATAAAATGTAGACTTGAGACGAAGTCTATAGATTATGTTGTAGAGATAATAAAAGTTCCAAATTAAAAACAATATTATACAACATTAGGTACTTGTTTTTTTCTGGGTGTTAGTGTGTAATATTGGTGGAATTAAGAGTTCGTCAAAGTGTACGAAGGTTGACAAATGATATAGACCCCATGAAACTTGTCATATCAATTTTTTTCAAAACTCCCAGGAAGTTCCAATAAAGCGTACACACCTTACTAAATCGTGGCCATTCGTTAAACTGACTGCAACTTGACCTTTGCCTACTTTGGTTATATTTTCATTATTCTGGAAATATAATAGGTACCTACCTACTTGAAGTCACTGGATAAATGCACAAACTGTGCAAAGCCAAAAGTAAAAAAAAAGAATATTAAAAAACAATACAAATCCTCCTACAATCCTTTTCACCATAACCATGATGATACTGATTTGCAATAAGCAAAAAGAGCGGCTAGGTCATCCCCTAATCATACGGCCCGATCTCAGCCCAGTCATGATTGCAACTTGGGAATAATTAATTTGCAACATTATTGTGCAATCTGTTGTCGGTATTAAAATGCATTTAGACAGAAGAGGGGTGGAGCCGCTTTCAGCTGTAAAAAGGTTTCAATTAAAAGGGCGCGTGTGATAAATACATAGGTATTTTTATTTACTTGATTTATTATAAGCGATAACATCGTTTTAGATAAATATACCTGTATCGAAATTCCAAACTGTGAAGTTGTTTACTTTTACATGTTACTACAAACCTTTCATTGATAATTTAGATAACTTTACCTGTTTCTGAATTAAGGTAAATTTTATCTAAGCGACATAAACCACTATCTATGTTAGTGTTAGGTGACTGCTATTAATAATTATGGTGGATAGCTATTAAAAAAATATTATTATGTCAGTTAAAATCTTTTAAATCCAACAATAATATGCTTTGACTTTTGTTTAGCGTAGATTTTTAATCTCCTGTGAAAGGTACTTATTTAAAATGATGTCTCCTAAATATGGGTTATACAATTTCTGAAGCACTGAAACTGACACGTAATAGAATCGGTTGCTAGATTAATATATCTCTTAATAGTTCATCCGAATGTTATGACGAAATTAACAAAATATCATACATTTTTAATATATTTCACAATGTAAATATCGATTGACCATAACAGTTAACACCTAGGATGAAAAAGTATTACATTAATTATTGTTATTCCATACATATCAAATTACAGAAAAATTTGGTTAAGTTTGCGGCGTGAAGAGGAAAACAACATAAATTTTAGTATTTATAATATAAGTAAGAAGTATCATTTTGATGTATTTTTATCTCAATGTCACCGATAAAATAATATAGTGTACTTACCTACCAAAAATTGGTAACAAAAAAATAAATTAATAAGGCCCCTCCATACCCTTCATATTCCATACGGTGCATTAACGATTCATTTTGATATGTCATCTCTTCGCCCGGAACCCTTTGAGCGGTCCTGTTCCGACGCCCTTGTTGGAGCCTTTTTCATTGCATTATCCTTTATCGACACTCGCATGTGTGGGTTCTTTGTCTGTGTCCGACAAACAGGTATGGTACTTTGTAACAAGATGGAAGCAAAAAACTTTGGTGACAATTTTTACCAAGAACAGTTGGAGTTGGTTGCTAATTTGCTATCGAATTTAATGTTATGGCTTCTTTTAAAATGGTTACATTAGCTGGATCTGTAACTTTGTGACTGCTACTTAGGTGAAAACACCTACTTCTAGATTGTTGTGTTGATTTGAAACTGCAATTTTGGCAATCCATAATGATACTATCGAGCTGATGTTGGAGCAAGGTGGATAATTGGACCTTTAAAGAACTCTAGTGTACCCATCCAGTATGGCTTAATTTGGTTAGGTTTTTATTGATCTTACTCATAACAGACAGGAGTCGGTGATAAGAATCTAAATATTATAAGCGCACTTTTACTTTAAGTACCTACTTCATGGTGTTAGTTATGTTCTGTAGCAGGACTTCATTCTAAGATCTGGTGTGAAGATTATAAACTGGATCTGGTTACCCATTAATGTTCGGTTGCGTTTGACACTATTCCTATTTGTCGTATGACTAAAATCATCATTCATCATCTTCAGTGGCTTTCAAAAGCACCATCCTTGGATCTCGTCATTTGTAATCGCACGTCTCATATTTTGATAGCATACGTTATGGGGATACGAGATCCAGAACACTCTAATTTAGAGTGTCCTCTTCGAGGGTATGTAATTTTAATTGTATTATCTTTTGAAAACTTTAGCATGTGTGTGTACCTGTGTACTTACGCGCGCATTTTTAGCACACGCCAACGTTGGTGGCATTAATGTATGATGATTAGATAAATCTGTTAGATAAGTCAACTTTTTATGTAGGTGGCCAGTTTTAGGGGGATGTGGAGCGTGGAGAATAGGTTTCTGGGTGATATTTTAAAATAAATTAATATTATAAAAGCTTGTGTAAGAAAAAAGCCGGTCTAAACTTTGTTTAAAATTTAATCAGTGCGATTTCAAAATTATTCTGTGTGCACGTATTTAGGCACTCGCGCGTCATCACTTACCTTCAAATGAAATAGTTCTAGCATTAAATACGTGAATTTAAATGAAAAAAATAATGTAATAATGGCCTATCTCAAAATAAGTCCCTGATCGAGACCAGAATAATTCGTCTAGAAACGAACACACGTCAGTGACAGTAAATATTATGATTTCACCCCAGATCTTGCATCTCTTACGTCAATGTGACGTCTGTTTCATTACGCATCTCTATTCTATCTAATCTCTTTATCGATCTTAAGGTCTCCACCAGAAGAATCAAATTCCTTCATTCTATCGCCGGAAAAACTTCGCACTATTTTGACTTCGGCGCCGGCTTTATAAATTATATCGTGGTATGTCCGGTGGACAACTCTGATCTCTTTGTCCAGATTAACTTCTTCAGTGTAATTGATACATGTTGTCATGTAATCTGTAGGATCATCTCAATCATCAGGCATTTATTCAACATCATCGTTGACAATAGCTTTGAGCGGATTTGTTGTTTCATTAATTTTAGAAATGGATTTATCTCCGGCGCTTTAGATTTGTGTTAGATTAGTACTCGTGTGACTAAAAATAATTATCAGTGTCTTCAAAACTATAAATAGGCTTGTTTTATTTTTGCAATGGCCAAGGACGTGTCGCAGATGGTGTGCGTTGCACCTATTTATAATATCAGCCATTATTATCGAGGCGACAAGCACGTGTGAAGCCGAATCACGCCCGAACTGTTTCTATTGGCACAACCTTCATTGTCTCAATCACCATAATGATATCGCTCCATCTTCCTTGTAGCTACATCTTCATGAGTCCGACCATACACCTCGATATTTACGACTAGACGGTCCCACCTGCGTTACTACAACAATAAATTGTTCAAGCGCAGCTGGTGCTCTCAATCAAAAATCACATTTTTATATCATCTTCAACATTAATAACCCTATCAAAATGCGGTCGAAATGCCAAAACGACGGTACGCTGTAAAATATAAGCGCCAATTGCTAGGACATCTCCGCAAAGCTATTAAATAAAAGTCTTTTTACATTAGATAAATCGCGTACGTTATTCGGGAGCATCTGTCCCTTGCCGATTACGCCCATACATTATGCTCAGTTTGTTGTTTTTAATAAAAAGTTTAATCCGTTCGGTTATGACGGCAATTTGTCAGGCCGATGGAAAAACTTGGGCGATTACCGGTCGGGACGTATCGGCAAAAGGGACGCCTATTGCCTCCGTTTGCGTTTGCGGCTTTTTTACACGGTCGATTATGTCATGTTTATTTATGCGTTCGCTTTTGTCTTCCATTAACGCTTTTCCTTTTTTTATCGGAGGCAGTGATTCACTTAAATGTATCGTCGCCGTCGGAGGCGCTTGTGAGTTGAACTTTTTGAGACCGCAATCCCTTTTATTTCGTCGTATGTGCGGAAATCGTAATCAACGAGCGGTTTCAATTTCGTCACCTTATAACGTTTACTTCGTACGCCCATTAACAATTCAATACGGTCTTAATGAAGAGCCGATAAAATGTATATTGTGTTATTCGTCACGACTCCCTAGCAATTAATTCCGGTTCTCTTTTTCTGCATTTGCTTTATGGTCTCGAAGATTTAGTGACCGGCGTCCGGGTTGATTTGTGCACACATTTAAGTATATTCTTTGTCGTAGATGGTGCTTAAGTGTGCAATATATTGAGAGGAACAAATTCTGCGTCGAGTGAGTGCTCATTAAGAGTGCCAAAGTTTCAACGGCTTAAAAACGAGTGTATTATTGGAGTGGTTTTGGGGAAAAGGAATATTTTGAACTCAATTTATTTAAAGACAATACTGTCATAAGCTAAATTAAATGAACTGTTGACAAATCGGTACCTTGATGATGTGTAATTTTTTTACGTGTCTCAACAATAAACTATCTCTTACTCTAGAACCTTGTAGAAGAAATTAATCTAATTGATAAATCCACCTACCACCAGGATTTAGATTTTTAAATATGAATATGAATAAAACATTTAAATTAAGCACATTCTTTCAAAATTCGTTAGGCAAAATCTACTTTATACTAGTTACGTATTAGACATGTTGAGATTTGAAAATGATGCACATCATAATCTGATAGACCAGATGATCGAATAGTAATTTTCTTGTTTCAGAGCATAGGCAACGTGCAAGCCGAATTGGAGCTTCAAAGGCTGCAGCAAGAACAGCTAAGGCGGCAAGAGCTGGTGCGGCGAGGTCAACATGGACTGTACCCTGGACCTCCGCTATCTCTCCTGCCTCTGTTGGAACAGATGAGACCGCAACCCCAAGCGCCGCCCAATGTAAGCATCATATTTTATCATCATCATCATCATTATCATCATTCGGTTGGGACCACTTCGGGTGGTTTTATCTTTATGCTTCTAAAAACATCTGGCGTGCCATGAGCAATACGAGCATTGAGCAGCTAGATTAAGTCATCGAAGTGTTGAGCATTTCAAACCCTCGTAAGTAACTCCAGTAATAGACCCATCTCACTATGGTTAAATGGGGCATCAGATACGAAAGTAAAAGAGGCTGGTTGCGATGCAATTTGCAGTAAATGTTTGATCTACGTATCTAGAATGACTACGGATAAGTCATTCGAGGTGAGCTGGTTCTATGATTCGATGCTCACATCAACGGAACGCTGTATAAACATGAACGACTGCCGATTCAAAGCCTAATGTTTTATAGCCATTGCGCCATTTGGTGGAACGGTGTAAACACAATGTCAATTATGGCATCACACAGGATATTATCCAACGTTTATATTGGACACTGGCGTTTGCTCGCGGCTGCGTTCACAGATGTCAGAATCGTATGCCAAAGAACAGTTTGCGTAGGATTGAAACCCGCTATTTTTTTCTGTTCTCAAATTAGGCGTCAACACTCAACACTTAAAGTAAAAATGTTGTTGACCCATAAATTAATTGCGAAAAATATCCCAACCAATACAAACACGGCAATAAAAATTGCAATTTTGGTAAAAAAAAAAATACCAAAACGTTGCTATGTACCTACGGCATTGTAAAACATTAATAGGTACTACAGAAAAAAAATATGTTTCCTAGATTATTATAGTAGGTGCCTAGATTTTTATCTTTCGATTAGCATCTAATAATAAAATCTTCGCTGCACAGACAGCCCCTAAAGTATGATTACTATAGTATAGTATACATAATAGTTGTAGGTAAATTTAGATGCAGTCAATGTTTATTGAAGCCATTGCGCAGACGCATAAACAATATGTCGATTATGTTGTGATTAGTCCGGACGTCTATAAAGTCGTCGACTTCATTTTGATCTGTAATTTTCTATTTATGGAGATAATACAAAATTAAATAATAATATATACGTATACCTATGTTCAGCAATTTTTTTAAGAATCTGATATTACCTGTTATATCGTGGAATTATGTCACATCTTAGGCAAGTAGGTAAGTACTTAGTATTGAATGTGGGACAAAGCATTGAGCTTAATTTTTAACGTAGCCCCAGGATTTTCCTGTATCGCGGGTGCCGTTAACAGACATAATAATTTCACATACACATACCGCCCAGACCAGAAACATTATATGTGTGGATCACACTAATATTTGTTCCGGGCGGGAATCCAACCCGCGACACCAAGCGCAGCAGTCCAAGAGCTCAGCCACTACGCCAAACATGCCGTCTTAATTTAACAGCACTCTCAGAATCAGGTGGCAAGACCTGAGTGAACCTATAAAAACTGACGCAAGACAGTGTTGATAGCGCTTCAATAGCTAACCGACTTGAGACAGTGGTTGCAGCAAATTCTTCACCTGCCTTACGTAAGCCGTTCATTTATTGTCAGTCGGACCACCAAAAACGAAAGTTGTCCTAATCATTCATCCAACATTTTGTTATGTAAAATTATAATGAGTTGTAATTTATATGCTCGTCATTCGTCACCCAGATTTTTCTAAAGGTTTTATTTGATGTTCTCGGTCAGAATTAATTGATGCAATTTCCTTTCGGTTTTCTAAGAAACTTTGTTGTGCCACGATTGTTGAGTTTCGGTGACTTCATAGGAATTTTAACGAAGGTTATTGTCATAATGGTCGTTTGTTAAGACTCTTCAAGATGTGTTGAGATCAAATTAGATATCCTTAATACGATCTATTAAATACGTAACAAAGAGTCCTTGTTTCAGTTTTGAATGCATATTGCATGTGGTCTTTGGGATTTTATTACAAGACTACAAAAAGTGCATGATTCGGATGGTAGAACACTTTGCCAACATCTCTATAATTGGAAAAATATAATCTAGGTCTCTTTAAGTCTAGAAAGAATTATGCACCTACTGGCAAACAACTTAGCATTTCGACTTTCAATCGTCTGTCATTGCTTCGCCTCACGCGATAATCAGGGGGCTTACTCACCGTGACGTCTTATTACGATCCAATAAGATTACTATTACGATTATACGATTTTTATATTGATACGATTCTGTTTAGGTTCTTAATTGTATCGCAATAAGACGTCCTAGTAAGGCCCCAAAACCTACTTCGGAGATATTGTCAAATTCAAATTCTCAACTTGAAAGTGATTCTCAAAAAATACTTATGGTACAAATAAATTTAACGTATAGTTATTATTGTCGGAGAGATCGCTAGAATCTAATAGGCGATTATGTTTCAGGTCTCCAACGCGTCATGGCCCGCATCGGCGCAACTAGCTCAGATGACCACCCGGTCATCACCCCCTCAAGACCCGGACGCACCCCTGAACCTCAGCAAGCAGCGCTCTCCATCACCAGCACCCTCCATGATGCTGCCCCGGTTCGTGCCCTATCCCCCCATGGAAGACACCCAGTACTCCATGCAGAAGGAAGAAGAATATAATGCAGCTTGTAACAGTAAGTTATTTATAAATTCTTTCCTTTGACATTGTTCATTGGTATTTTTGCAAGCAACCACGGTCTTCGTAGCCCTTGATTCTCTTGAAAAAGGGGAAGTTATGATTATGTTGAGTGTTGAATAAAAAATATCCTAAATAGATGACAATAAAGAATCTGATTCATGAAACAATGCGGAACAACCAAAATCTCTAACTATTCTCAAAAGCACTCAACACACTATGAATCACATAATATGATGACGTTGAAATCGCGTCAAACGCGCGTAAGAGCGTCCAAAAATACCTATTAGTACCGGCTGTCTAATCAAATCATTTATTAGTTAAACACGGGGCTAGAATGGGTGTCGTTGAGGATACGTTGAGCAGATCTGCGGCATACCGACACATAGAAAGAATTCTTTAGATATTCTAATCAAGAACTGTACAGTTATTTCGCTGATCAAAGACAGATATTTGTTAAAACTAGCTTTCCGTTCGTCGGTGAGACAGATATACTAGTTCGGCGGCGATCAATTCAAATTACAGACAAAAAGAACATACCCATTGAATACCTACGAAATAATTTGCACTGCTCTCCAGTCATCTGAAGAACAAAGCCAGAAGTGAACCTTGCAGTGTTTCCAGGTGTGACCTAATAACCGCGTACAAAACTTGGAACGCCTAAAAATAACACCGATAAAAAAGCACACTATATAATAACTATTGAAACCGTTATAGTATTTATTTATGCCGGGAAACAGCAACTGTCAAATTTTCCCACATAATATTAATAGTGATTATCATAATTAACAATTATTATCTTGTTAGTTCAAAAACATAGTCATAAACTGTACACCAGAGATTTATGTCGTCGATAAAACCGAATATAAAATGTCGTGTCATTGATCAAACTGGTGTAAATAATTGTCTTTTCAACAGATATTAATTACATTTTGTCAGTACGACCTCTTTTTAACCGACTTCACAAAAGTTATTAGTTAGCATATTTTGTTAGCACTCAGTTGCTTATATTATATCGGTGTATATCGTGCTTACCTTCGTGTAAAATACCTTATAATTTCTCACATTCGGTTGTACCTTTACAAAAACACTTTACTATGATGTCGCAATATCACAAGCTCAATAGCTTTTATGTCTAAGCGGATATGTTAATCGTTAGATAAATCATTTACATTACGAAATGACCTAAAATACACGAGAAGCATTCGGCAAAATAGCCGGTATCTTCAAATGTTACTGACACGAACGCGGCGTGTCGTCAGCAAACATTTCGATGTTTAATTACTGCAAATTAATTAACATGTGGAGTGTGATATTCCGGTAAAATTGAACGAGATGTTGCAGTCAAAACGTTCTGTTGAATTATCGCGTGGTTGCTTTGAGATGGTTGTAAGACATTGTGTTTACGCCGGATTATGTTTCCAGCATTTTGGGCACTGATCTACCATAGATGGTACAATGGATAAGCTGTTACAAGTTATCTATAACCTGCTAAACATCAGATAATAAAGTATTTGCTTCCGGTGCCAAGAGGATGAAAAAACTAGAGACAAAAAATTACATTCATGAACCTTCCGCATAGAGATTCAGCGCAGATCAGTGCTTTTGGGGGAAAATTATCACAATGGCTTCTAGCCTCTTTAATATTTCTACGTATGTGAGTGAATATTGAGACTTACAAAGTAAGCTCGTATTTGTAAATAACATAGCTAACGTTGAAGCCAAGATTTGCGTAATTCACGCCGTGCAAAAATGTCATAAGCGAGTTGCGTTAGTGCTAACAGGAAATTATTAATTACTCGATGTTGATAATAATCATTGCGGGGTTCTCTAAATTTCCTTAGCCATTATTAAACTGTGGGAATGTTTTGTTGTACTTGCAGGTACAGTTAGACGTATGTTAATTCATGAGGGTAAACATCTCTTTCATCCGCTCAAAACTCTATCTGGATTCTGGAAAATGATAATTGTCATAATAATATTATGATAATTGGCCATCATTTATGACCAAATTGGACAACGAAGAAAAGAAGAACAAGATAGGCCAGATGTCCTATCAAGCCTTTTTCTGTGCGTAGCTTTTGCTTACACGCCTAATAGCGGATACCTATATTAAAATATTTCCGCTATTGGTGGTGTGTGTATTGGACTCCGACGGCGAATTTCTCGAAGTCCAGCAAATCTTCATCAAACCGTATCACCAAACAAAGCAATGCGATAAAAGCCTCACTCCTGAACAATATGGACCGGAACTCCTAATTACCTCATCACGGACCCCCAATCCATTCAAACAAAACCTCCGTACACTTGGCCAGTTACCAACTCGAAACGGTTACAAAATCTCTTCCTTTAAAACAAGAGAATCGCGTGAAATGCAAAATGGATGGGCCGCGGCAGTCGCGACGCGCGCTTCCGCTGTCGCTGCGATCGCCAAGAAATGACAGGTGCTATCTGTATGCATTGACGTAAATAAGGATCAGGGAAATAGTTGCTTTTGGCTATTAGGGTGTATGAATGGGACTGAGAATAGTGTAGTAGTATTTATGTGCGGCCGTTAGGATGGTCAGTGCGGTTGATTTATTTTTGTGGTTCTATAAAATCACTCAATGATGTGAAGATAGGTAGGTTTAGTAGTTCCGTAGGTAATCAAATGTTTTACATTGTTACCAAACGTATCCTGCTCATCTCGCTATCTTCCGTTTTCATATTATGTTTGTTTGAAGATGACGTATTTGTGTAGATTGACGAAGTAGTGATCAAATATACTAAATATACTTAATACTTAGTCGGTTGGTTAGATCCTTCGCCTCAGTTAGACAATTGCAACGAGTAGGCTTCTTCCCTTTTAAGCTTAGACAAAAAAACATTGTGTTCATACAACAATAAGACACACGAACACTTATTTTAAAGATATATTCTAGTATATAGACATTGTCATTGTTTCTCCACCATTGTCATCAATGACGATGCACATAGCGTCATGTATATAGCGCCTTTGATTATCTATTTTAGAGCTTGCAAATCTATCCTCTAATGCCGCATACCCGCACTTTCGCATCCAACAATAACCCAACTAAACCGCAGAAATCTCGAATCGTAGGATGTTATAAATTATCAACCAGCGTGTCAAATTAATTCGAGAAATACCAGCGATTTCCAGCGCGGCTTATTAATTGTGCGGACACTTGTCCGTAGATTCGTCAGTGGAAATGTTAAGCGTTAGAAGTACTTCTGACCCACATATTTGCGGGATCTTATAGTTGTTGCTTGCAAAATTTTGCTTTCTGTGAAATTGGTTTGGAGATAATTCATAATATGACGTAGTTATAGTCATCTGTGTTTGAGCCTCTTACTCGTTGCTAATTAGGTCGGGTTTTGTGCTAGTCTTCAAACTTTTTTCAGAGGAAGAATATTACTCAAATATTCATAGTGCAATTCAATTTAAAAATAAATATAAATTCTCGTTATTACGATAGATACCTATACCGCGTCTACTTTTAATACTTCTAGCCCACATACCTACCTGTATATATTTTGATCTATTCTAAACGTACCACTTTCCAAATACCAATGGTATTTCTTTTTAATCATAATAATGTTGTTTTGTATTCCAAACGGAATAGGTATACCACTTTTAAAATGGATTTCAAACCAAGTCAGTATACTTAGGTAGGTTACCAGTCATTAAAAATCTTGGTGTTTTATTTACACTAAAATCAGTTTTTGGATTTTGGCTGTGTTTTGGAGCTATTATATCTAATAGCAAAAGTACCAGGCTACCATAAGATACAAGAAGGTCTCACCTTTGTAGGATGATAATGGTGTCCTAAAAATATTTAGGCCAGCAGCTGGCGCAGCTTGGGCAGCTCTGCCGTGTAAATCCAAAATACTGTAACTCTAGATACAGTGTTTTGGCTTAATAGTGCTCAAATGCATTTTTTCGACCTGGCCTACACCCCTATATCAAAATATTTGCTCTATAGATACACAGACGGTAGATAATAGCATTCTCAAAAGACTGTAATTTCCTTATGTTGAAGGTTTAAAATGGCAAAACACTGCAATTAAAGGTACAGTATTATGTTTGAAAAATCCGTGCTCCGTAACTCGCAGTTGTTACCAGCTGAGATACAGTGTTTTGTAAAACCATTAATCCAAGACCCCTGCCACCACCGTACTCGTTCGTGAGGGAGTTCAACTGTTCTTGGCCAACCGGGCGATGCGCGGGGAATGCGCGGGGTTGAGGGGGTTTGTTCGGTCAGTCAGTGAGTGTCATACCATAACCATACCGACCATAGAAACTGAAGATCTTTTCCACAACATGCTCGGAGAAAGTAATGAAGCTAGGTAATCTTTTATAATTGTTATCGCACTGATAAAAAACACTGATGATGATGATGATAGCTTGTAGCCTATGTATGAAGTTGGCATAATTATAAGCTCTGTATACCAAATTTAATGCAAATCGATTCTGCCATTTGAGCGTGAAGAAGAAACAAACAAGCAAACACACTACAAACTTTTGCCCTTATAATTTTAATTAATTAATAAACTAGCTGGCCCGACAGACGTTGTCTTACAAACATTTGTATTTGAAAAATATTTATAATTTTTCCCTCTTTTTCATACATTACTGCCATTTTTTATTAGTTATTCTGCTATTTGGAGTGGACACGAATCCAACAAAGCATAGTTCATGAAAATCAGTCCAGCCGTAATTCTTGACTTATTAGTAAATGGTTTCACTAACACGACTCTGTTTTGTAGTAGGTATTTAGATAAGAATAGTAGAATTATTAAAATAAGGAATCCATATTAAAATACTAACTAAATATTGATACTATGAATTTAAAATTGCCATACATATAATTATTTTAGAAAAGCACTGTATTTCAAGATAGTGTTATAGTACCTACATCTTCATGGCCACTGTTTTGATAGAAGTATTTATTTCCTCTATGTGTTGGTAAGCCAATAAACTGTATTTACGGAATACAGTGTATTGTCATAACAATGCCAATTTGTATAATGGGCTATGGTGTGCCATGACACTTTTTGAGGTATAATTTATTTGTTTTAGTATATAAATAAAATATTTGCGGAGGGCTAGATAGATATTATAAATACCTTTAAATTGATACCAAACTCTTATCGTTTTTTAAAGAAAATAGCTATGTAATCATAAAACAACTAAAATTAAGTTTAATGCTCGTTTTCTCAAAACTCATATTTCTGAGATACAGTATTTTGGAATTACACGGCAGAGCTTATAATCGCAGTCTAGCTAGCTAGTACCTACTGTCATCATGCTGATGATGCTGCTTCGACCAAATCCATCTCAGGGCACAAAATGTGACAGGAATTCCACGGTTGCTCGCTCGCTCTAATGCAGCTCGGATTATAATGTTCCTAATAACAGAAGGGATTTAACGTTAATTAAATACACGTATTGTAATCGTTTAGAGGCTATTATTTCTTTACTGCCATATTTTTATTTTTCTTTCTCACATTAAAACCATATAGACATCAATTAAAGAGACATCACTATTTTAAACATATTATAAAGTGCCTCGCTATAAAATATTTGGGAATGTATCCGAGTGTCGTCGTATTTTTTGTTTGTCGCCTAACTTTCCACGGTGCATGTTTGAGCTATAAGTCATTCTTGTTTGACTTTTAAAGCCGTAGTTGTAATGGGCATTCTCGTTCAGAAAATGCTAACAATGGTTGTTATGGCTGTAAAATATGCTGTTAATGATACTATATTTTGATAGTTTATGTGTTTTCGGTCAAAAGTCAGAACTGAATGTCTCAGCCTGGTGAGTTTGTAGGTACAGTACAGTCTATTCTTGCCGTGGGACACATTTTTGTGTAGAAAGAGTAGGTTTATTTATTGAGTGGGTATTGGGAGACCTAGAATCCTCGTATTCGTTGACTATATCTACGTAATCTACGTACGTAGATATACATAGGTGCAGAAATTCCTGGAGTCACAACACAATAATAACGGTCCATGTAATCTTTCTCAATCGACTAAAAAATGATAGATGCTTAGTCTATTCATTTGCATCATTATATTTTTTTACAGGTTTTGAAGTTGTTGTACCTACTTATTTTAATATCAACTGCCTAGTGCCTAGTTACTGCAAAGGATGATACTGTTGGGTACAGGCTTCGTCTACTCCGACCATATTATTCTATTCTGCTCTTGTGACAAACAATAACGGAGAACTTTCCTCAATTTCAGCATCGTCGTGGGGCCAGTCACCACCCGAAGAGTCGGAGAAGGCCAAGTTGGTGCGCCAGCCTAAACGCGACGAGGCCGGGAAACCACACATCAAGCGGCCAATGAACGCTTTCATGGTCTGGGCCAAGGACGAGCGCAGGAAGATCCTCAAGGCTTGCCCAGACATGCACAACTCTAACATATCCAAGATATTAGGGGCCAGATGGAAGGCGATGTCCAATAACGAGAAGCAGCCCTACTACGAGGAGCAGTCGAGGCTTTCTAAGCTTCACATGGAGAAGCACCCGGATTACAGGTGAGATTAATAATTTACAGTCGGACACGTGCCAAATGCTAGAGCATATAATATTCTGTATCGAAATCAAAAACCCCAACAAACCATCCTTTTCTATCATTTCCAGATACCGGCCAAGACCGAAGAGGACTTGCATAGTCGACGGCAAAAAGATGAGGATATCTGAATACAAGAATCTGATGCGCTCACGGCGACAGGAGATGCGCCAGCTGTGGTGCCGCGACGGAGGCAGTGAGCTGGGCTTCTTACCAGGCCTCTCGTCGCCAGGGCCCAGCAACTCCTCCCCCCCACCCAACGGGAGCAGCTACCCCCAGATGGGAGCGTTTTCCCCTCCACTGTCTCCGAGAGAGGACGATTGAAATACGGCGCGCGGCTGGCCCTACCCGCACGCCGCGCAGCTTTCTCTGCCCCCTGCGCATCACCATCCCTGGTAATGACGTAAGGCTTTGGAAGATATCAAACAATCTGTGAAACCCTGTGCTAGTGTATTATGTGGAATTGACTGCAGACTTTGGGAATAGGTACAAGTTTGGACTGCAAAAGGTTCACCATATAACTGTTTTATTAGATGAGATGACTAATCGATTATTGGTGATAGTTCTGTGAGCAGTAAAGCTGGTTATTGAATGTATAACTGCACTGACTTTTATCCATCGGAACTATTGCAGTCTATTTATATGTGCAGCTTTACAATTATGTATAAGAATATTACAAGCTCTTGATAGAAGGCACTGTCTCTGACAGAGTCGGACAATGTAGAGTTTTAGACTCATGTAACTGAATAAGCTCCTGTTAAAAACCGGCAAGGTCAGAAATTGTATCGATATAATTCCTTCGAGCTACAGCTCCAGTGACTGACGAAGGACCAACTTGTGAGCCTATTGAGTAATTACATCCAAGTTGTACAACGTTAACATTTTAGACATCACATTAGCGTACGATATGACTGAAGATATTGAATGATTCTTACGGGGATTCTAGAAATTCACATATAGTTATGCTGAAGATACTTACCCTGTAGACTGTAGATACATCAACTGTTGAGCAACTTAGTATCTATATTGTAGCCTAAAAAGTTGTGAAAAGTGTTTAGGCGTGTAGACCCCTAGTTCTAAGTTGTAGAAAATGGAATCTCTTCGCGTAAATGTTGAGATTGAGAGAATCTCAAATTGAACTTACTTGTTGTAACGTAGGTTTGTATGCCAGTGTTTCGTATTGGATCTCTCTCGTTGTATACTTATATTAACCTAATTACTTATGAGGTTATTCCATTAGTGGATTAAGATAGGTCTTGACACCCACATTAGTTACATTTTTCTTTTTCGCCATAGGTTTGTAAAAACAAATGGTAGGTACTTACCTACCTACATACATTTGTAGAAATCTTGTAGATATGAATTTGATAAAGTAATGGGTTGCCAAATAGACAGTGGTATTTGTACCTGCTGGTTGGTACTAAATATTATAGTGGTTTACCGGAATAAATAGGAACATTTGCCTGAATTGTAATCATATTATTGTATTTATACTTTCAGTCTAGGTGCAAGAAACTGTTGCTATAAAAAATTACGATGTGGGTGAGAATATCAAAAAAATAAATAATATGCCATAACATTATTAATAGATGTTTCGATAGTGATGTACCGAATATGTACAGAATTGATTAATATCAAACTAACTAGTAGACAATTAGATTAAAATGTATTTGTAAATAGTTTGTACATCGATTTCATAGTAGAAACGTAGCTGGATTTACTCTTTGTAAATAAAATAAACTATTCCCAATGTACATATTATTTAACTTCACTATGATTTGGCTAATAAAATTATTAGACGGTAATTTATACCTACATTAGGATTGATATTTGATTTTTAGTATTAATCGTTTTAGTTTTGGGGTATATTTCGTAAACTTTTCTGTGGCCATGTATATTATCTTAAATAGTTTATTTTTAGAAGTAAGCAAATAAAAATGTATCAAACCAAAAATTTGAAGCGAAATGCTTGAAAATTAGGGTGTTTTGAACACAGACTGTTTTGATGGACACTTAGGGTGAAAAGCAAAACAGTTATTGAATACTCATAGACTTAGTGGAGATACATAATAATGCGCGAAATAGTTAATAACTAAACACTATTAATCTAATAGCACAAAACATGAGATTAAACATTGTCTTGTGAACATAGTTACTTAATTTAACAAAATTAATGTTTGAGTAGGTATCATTATTTTCGTGATAGCACTTTTTGAAAATGTTATAAGCCTATAGTAAAAATTAAAATACTCTTAGAATGTCTTATATGTGTATAATATCAGTAAATCATCATTTTATTTTGATCTGATAAAATATGATCAATTTTAATATCGTCAATTGAAATGTAAATAATATATCTGAAGTTAAAATAAACGTGGTGTCACCAGTATTTAGCCTCAAGTTAAATTAAATCAAACTGTAAAAAATAAATAGCAGTTTATGCGGGATCTACTTACTATAAAATTCACATTGAAGTATAGAAAGAACTATTTGATAAAACTTTAGCGGGCTAATATTTTATGATTGTCGTATAATTATTATATGTCGTATGCATCTAAGCAATGAAATGTTACCTACTTACAGTAACTATTCAGCGAAATAGGTATATTTATTACAACTAAACAAATACACCTAACTCTGGTATAATAATTTATTTTCAGTATGGCCAATGGCCAACCACCCCGCGATTTTTTTTACTTTACTTCATGCAAGAATGATTTTGAAGGTGTCTTGCATGCCGTGGTAATTCCCTATTTTATACAATGGTATACCAACCTAACAAGGCAGATCGAAAACAAACTTGGTAAATAGTTTGAGCTATTTTACTATGTAGGTACCTATAAAGTGTGCAAGCATCATAATTTCATTTTGATCTTCGTTATGGCAAAGATCATTATATTTAACTAGAATCGCCTCGCGGTTTCACCCGCGTTAACTACTATCCCGCGGGAACCGTTTTAATTTTTACGGGATAAAAAATAGCTTATGTACTATGTACTCAGGGTGAATGTAGCTTTTCAATGGTGAAAGAATTTTTGAAATCGGCACAGTAGTTTTTGAGTTTATTCATTACAAACATACACACAAAAATACAAATCTTTCCTCTTAAAATAGTAAAATAAAACAGTAGTGTAGATAACACAAAGTTTAAATTTTGTTGTTTTTAAATCTGAGCGTTTAATTGACTTTTTGTTTGACATTTCACTGATATGGACCTTCAAATGACTATGTAGGTAGGTACATTTGTGTTCTAAATAAGCAATTGATATTATATTCCAGTGATTCTTATTGTAAAAAAATATATACGTAGTGTCCTTGAGATTGTAATAGAAATAATTATTAATAGTTATACTTACTATCGCTTTATCGAATCGTGCAATTTTATTAAGTAGATGGTAGAGACTAGGCCTTGCATAATAAAAATATACAAATAATCGAGTATAATAAAATGTATAGACTACCTACTGTTTCAAAGAAAAAAAAAACAAAACTTGTTTCTTATATCGTTGTCATTTTTTATTTTGTTATTTATTTTTCTAATTATACTTACAAATAATAATATTGTTTTTCCTGTCTTTAAGTTGTCACTTTATGCCAGTAAAATTTTATGGTAGAAATTAGCGTAAGTATAAGCATAATTTCTATGTGTAGTTACATAAATGGTTTAGCTATGATCTTAGAGTGTATTATTATTAGTAAATGTTTAAGGGTTTAGTTATTAAATTATTTATTTTTATGTTGAATCAGTGTAAATAAACGAATATTTCGGTAAGCGTTAGATTGTGGTTATTTGATGATCGAAACTAAACTTTGTGTCTGTAATTGTGTTAGGATCTCTTTTGATAATAACTTTTTTATTTATGAAACGCGTTACTGTTTTTCATCCATGTCTCTTGCCATAAATAAGTATGTACCTAATGCCATAATTGTTTTTCTTTCTAAAATAGAACGTGTACACCTACAGTCATTTATAAACTTTTATTTATAAAATTAAGTATATTTTTTGTTTTTCTACTTTTTCTTCTGTTTGGATTAAAAGCATTGTGATTATTTGAGTTTGTACTTAAATTGAAAATTGTTATTTTTCGTTGCAATCTTTTGTAAGTTTTCTCTATTTTATATAAATTCAATCCTACTTAACTTCTTTACTTAGCATTCGACAATTCAAATGTATAAGTAGATAGAGTTTAGGTTAAAATACCTAGTATAAACCAGGACACATTATTTAAAAATTGTGCCAAAACCCAAAATATACCTACTTATTAAAAATAAACCTTGAAAAATGCTTATTATGTTTCATTAATTTTTTTTTTATTATCCTTGATTGGGCGACGACGTGCTTTTAATTTTAGACATGGCTGACTACCAGCGTTTATCAAAGTCAATATACTTAGGTACATTAATATAAAAAGCATAGGACACAGATTTGATTCTTGTTACAACTGTGTTTTAGATCGAACATATTTTATTATTAATAAATTATTAATTTATACCAGAAGTACCAGGGAAGCATGACACAAGGTGTCATTTCTTGTGCCAACCAATATTAACTCTTGTTATGTTACATTATACACACATCAAAAAAGTCTAAGCAACATATTGTACTAATGGCTCTTTATTTTCTGGTTCGCCGAGCTGTATGTGGACGCGCATTGTCATGCATTAACGTAAAATCGGAGCCAAAGGTTTGTGCAAATGGATGGACATAAGGTTTGAGAATAACTTCAACGTAATTTTCAGCGTTCATGTTTCCATTTACAAAAACGAGCTCAGTTCGCCTGTTCTTCATAATACCCGCCCATACCGGAACTGTTGAGCCGCTGTATCGATGAACTTCCTGAACGCACCTGAGCCTTTCAGTATTTCCGGGCCGACGGTACACTCGCACCCTTCTTGTATCAGGCCTAAACCCGAATCGCGACTCATCGGAAAACTCGGAAAACATAATTTTATCCCATTGTTCCTGGGTCCATGTTATGCATGCATAACATGGACACTTTTTTGATGTGTATATAAGAAGTAGGTACCAAGGAAGAATAGGACTCGATCAACTCTTGTGGTTTAGAGCTAACTTAGGTTACCTATATCAGAAGTTTATTGTACCAAGAAAGCACAGGACACAAGGTCTCATTTTAAGTGCCAACCAGTTTGACTGCTGTTTTATAACTATCATATTTATACCAGAAGTACCAGGGTAGCATAGAAAACACAGAGAAGTTACACTTTATTGACTTTACAAAATTGATTTACTCCAAGATTCGACGAACCATCGAGGAAATCGTCACCTACCCTCATACCCGAAAGTTAAGCCCAAAATGGGTTGTGTTTTACCCATAAACTTATATTATTACCCGTGGTTATAATTATACCTACAGATGTCTAAGGTAGTCGGAGAGAGCTCCTCTTCTATGGGCTTTTCAGTATCAGCCATGATAGGTGGGCGTACTTACTGGGCTCCTCGAGATGGAAATGTAATGAGGGAAACACGTTATAGAGGTTTTACAAACTGTAATGGTCACAATCACTAGGTAAGTCAAAGTCAAAGTCAAATCATTTATTGTAAATAGGCAATAAAATCGCACTTTTACAAGTCAAACACTTCAATCTAATAAACAAATTAATAAAATCATAAAAGAAAACAAACTATAATTAATTGATTAGGTATGGTTTGAGTTTGAAAAAGGATGTTAGCTAAGCTAAGGTAGCTAAGTACAAGTAAGTCTCATAATAACAATCACATCAATGGTAGGTACAAGCTTATTAGATTAGATATAGGTACATAAATAAAAGAAATACAGTAATTAGTATACATTTATTATATTACGAACATGCATAATTAGGAATTTCATAATACACATTAATATCAGAATAAATTCATTGCTAATGAATGATATGGCTAAAATATTTTTTGTTAGAAAAATATTATTTATATATACTTAGTTACTTATTTGTAAAAATATGTCACTATAAAGACAATGAGTAAGTACGCACATTAAGTTTTTGGTATTAAGTTAGTTCTAAAAATTGGTACATATTAAGCCTGTTACATTTAGCTGCCACGACTCGCTTAAAATTTCTAACTACCTACCATTATATTTTAAACCAAATACTTGACGTACTATTTTGAACGAATACATCGTATTGTAGGTACAAAAAAAAACTTAGTTCAAAAAAATCGTACCTACAAACAGCCGTGGCCGCGCGCTACACTGAGTTTTAGCTAAAGCTCTTATTTAAATGAGATTAAATACATAAATATACTTAAATTAAAGTAGGTACCTCTACACTCTTTACATAAATAAGATCATATTATGCTATATTGTACTAAAACAGTTATTTACATTATGATTAGGTACAAGCATTTTGCAGTGATTTCCGATTCTGTCATTTATGTAGCCACGAGTGGCGCTAGAATAAGATGTTGCAGTCGCGTCGCCTGAATTCGATAAATCCACCTATGTTATTTACCGTTGCCCATATAATATTGTACTTACTGGCTATGTATATGATTTTAAACTACATTGGCTGTGCTTGAATGTTTTTTTAATAGTGACAATAAGACTCGTAAGTACCAATGTTAAGACGCGTACTCTAAACTTTATTTGGAACATTTTCCGTCTTACCACAAAAGATAAAGCAGAATTGCACAGATTAAAACAAAATTAACAACAAATTGCCGAATCATGAAGCGACATTACCTAACGACCATTACAACACGACATGGCCAGTTTTTTAAAAAGATCTCATTGAGCTGCTCCCTCGTTTATTTACATAAAAATCTTCAATCATCACCTAAGATTATTAAATTAATTTAACATAATATTCGAGTTAGTCCATATAGACGATTTTCCAATTATATTGTTCCATTCGTGGTCACTCCGAACTACATAAATAACTACTTGTAAAACTATTAAAATCATTCTGCCAACGATCGGAAGCTGACTATACGTCTAGTGTGAATATCACCATATAATTTAGATTTTATTGTGACACACGCTAAATTATAACTACATTTATATCCGTACAACATGCAAAGCAAAATCTATTTAAAATAGTAATACTCTTCAGTAGTATAGGTACAATAGTAAATATAAAGTTCTTGACTACATTACTACACAATATCCATCCAAACTGGGAGATAGGATTAACTAAGTCAATCTTTTAACATAATATATTTGTGTCAATGTTGATTTTTCTAGGCGCATCAAGATCAATTATTTTCAGCCGTACCGGCATTGGGATGTTGAATATGATTTAAGCGGCAGTCTAGCTCGAATGGATGGTGCATCGAGCGTTTACAATGTGGCAAGCCTCATTTATTGTTTAATTACACTAAGTTGCCAGTATTTCACTAAATTGTGACTTTTTAGAACGCTGATAAAATTCGTAAAGTAGATTGTAGCAATGACACGAGGCCAGTGCGCCAGTCTTCCAGTTGACAGTCGAGTGACTGTCAGTGACTGTCAACTGTAAAGACTAGTAGAGGTTAAAGGTGTGGAGTGAATCGTAAAGTTAACCCACTTCAGGTGTGCCTAGTGTGAGTTTTGACAATTTATTTACGCGCTCGGTCCGTTTGGCGTAAAGGTAAAATTGTATGGAATAAGAGCAGCGCCATCTAGCGTCAGTCAGCCAGTCACTAGATGGCGCTGCTGTTATTCCATACAATTTCACGTTTACGCCAAACGGACCGAGCGCGTAAATAAATTGTCAAAACTCACACTAGGCACTCAGTGGGGTGAGCAGAAACCTCTATCGAGAAACTACTCGATATACGAATTTGTTTTAGATTTGATCACTGCTCCTACAATGGGACAGGCACGACAATTTTACCGGTTCGTATCGTGAACACATCGATCAAGGTAACCGTTCGCGTACGCATCTTGTCGATATTGCAAGGCGCTGATCAAATCTAAAACAAATTTGACAGTTACCGTATCGAATACTTTCTCGAAGTCTTCCGACGTGCCAGCTGTGTGCCTAGTGCGAGTTTTGTCAATTTATTTACGCGCTCGGTCCGTTTGGCGTAAACTTGAAATTGTATGGAATAAGAGCAGCGCCATCTAGCGTCAGTGAATCAGTCACTAGATGGCGCTGCTCTTATTCCATACAATTTCAAGTTTACGCCAATCGGACCGAGCGCGTAAATAAATTGTCAAAACTCGCACTAGGCACACTGATGTTGCTCGGGGACAGCTGTCCAATTGTTCCTTGTTGAAACTTCTACATAATTATACGTCCGGGTTGCGCGAATATCGTTTGCGCTATGCAGGATAGTTCCTTGAATGCCCGCTACGTGGCGTTTTGTCTAATGTGGCGGATGAGATTCGCCACAGAATATTTCACTAGTGCTGTATACAAATACAATTGAAGACGGGTCAGTGGTACAACTGTCTTAAAATTATTTTATCGTACAAGCATTATTGAAGCTTTGTCAAATAATTTTGAAATCTACATAATTACTACAATTACCTAGCCTCTACAAAGTTTAACTTAACATTAATTGATTAGATCAGCATTCCAAAAACCAACTGCTTCCATTCCTACATCAAAAGCGGCCATTATACGATTACCATTTCTGAACACTAAGAAAAATATCACTTAATAGGCGAACAAGATGGGCACAATTTAACTTTGTTCAGGTCCAAACAAGCACCGTGGAAAATGTGGCCACACTTAAAAACCCACAGTCCGCCATCATTGATTAACACTTCGTTTTCTAATGGCAACCCACAGAGGGTACAGTCTGTCACACCATTGTTCATAATAAATAAGTTATCCACTATTTCTTTGAGGCTTGCATAGCTAAAACTGTCATCTCGAGGTTCCGTTTCTTCAGGAATTTGATGATTTATATCTGTATCAGTATCTTTGATCAATAACTTTTTTAATGGTGTCAAACCCCATTGACGGGAGTTTGCGGCAATCGTTATCGGTAAAGCTGTATTCTTGATTTGTCCATTTGTGCTACTCCGAAGCAGTTTGCATATCTGAAATAATTTAAACCGGTTTAAGTAAAATATGGAATATCATTATGGAAGGAATGGCATATAGATGTTTCATCTTAAAATAAAATATCCATGTCGATATCAAGATAAGAATCCGTATCTTAATGATAGGAAAACTTGTTTGGCGACAAATATTTTCAACACGTTGGAATTGTTTTCACAGCAGAAATAGTTTTGTTAATTTACATTACAATAGGCTTGATTGATACAAGCAACTGTGATTACTGGCAACAGGGTTTAAAGTCGCTTTTAGTTCTAAACATTTGTATACCAAATCGGGTTATGCCGTGGCGCGGAACTATAGTTTTGATAATTAATGAAAGTGCGAGTCTGACTCGCGCACGACGGGTTCCGTACCAGTATCTAGAATTACTGCAAAAACATCACGTTTTCATCACGAGCCCCCTTCAATACTTGTTTTATTCCGGTGCTTAGTAGGTATTTGTTGTAAAAATTGCAACAGAAATATAATATCATCTGTGAAAATTTCAACTATCATGGTTCATGAGATACAGCCTGGTGATAGCAGTCTTAGTAATAGGGTCCCGTTTTACCCCTTGGGTATGGAGCCCTAAAAATTCTGAAAAATACCCAATAAAAAGAAAAAGCAGTATAATTACCTCCTCTCTTGCATCTTCAAAATTATAGGCACTATAGAAAGTGTCGGTCAGCTGATTGGTCACCGTTTTGTCATACTTTTCAAACATAGTGACCACCAGGCTACTGTGATAGAACTTGACGGTGATTGCACCTGCATCAATCAACTGGGCATGCTCCTCCAATACCTTCAACGCATTCCTGCCCCCAATGGACTTGATCATCAATGCTCCTAAGTCATCCCAACTGAGCATATCTTTCACAGAAATATTCTCGAACTTCTTAGAACAATTTAAGCATATATTCGCATACAATGTAGCATATAACTGTACAGCTCTGTTCCAAATGTCTAAGCTGAACTGCGGCAGGAAAGTATGCAGTAGCGTCTCGTCCAACATTTGCAGTAAAATCTTCAAAATGTTAATCAGATCCTCATTCCGTCTCAAATACAATATTTTTCTCCACAAATACGGCATTCTTTTACAAATATCGTAGCACTGATCCCTGGTTTGACTCTGCCATTGTAGTTCAATAAATTCGTCAATTAGTTCAGAAAATACTGGAGTCTGATACGTTCGTGCATACGGTAAAGGGAATCCACATTCGCAACCAATATTCGACAGTTTCTGCATTTTCATATTTACCGATATACATGAATCAACAAAATACTTGTAAAGATCTTCATCTTTTATAATGTCACGTAAATAATCCCCTTGCTTTGTTGTTGAGTTAAGATAGCTGAGGAATATATCATTTGGTATGAACTTAGATTCTTCAATAGCTCCAATCTTTATGCAATATTCCTCTAATTTTAACATAAGATTGTAGATCTCTTTAATATCACAGGCACTGCTATCGATAATAGAAATTAAATTCGATTTCTCAATATCCTTACTGACTAAACTAAGCCTAAAATAGTGGTACAAAGATTTGCTGACTTTATCTTTTTCTTCAATATTATTGTCTATTTCTATGGTTTTCTGACTAGACTCTTTGTAAATTATATCATTTTCTACTACTGTAAGGTCATGTTCAATATTAGGTTTCTCTTCCAAAGATATTATTTTAGGGACTTCTCTCCTGATCTCTTTTTGAATTACATTGTCCTGTACAGGTGGCTTTTCTCCCAAATGCTTCATTTTGTCTTCAAAATCGTCCCATTTCTCTCTCAACATCTTTTTGCTAGAGTTTAATTTGCCAGAAACAGTTAAGCTCAGGTCTTTGAGTGTTTGCATAGTGTGAGGTGGCATTGATGAGTTGTCATTTTGTGGTGATATATCGTCTTCATCCTCTAAAGACGACTTGGCATGATACGTATTGTCCACCACATGGATACCAGATTTCATGTGAGCAGCCTTTGATCTAAGACTTTCGAAGTTTTCCAAAACATTGATGATTTTATCTAACGCTTCTTTGTCAATGTTATCTCTCAACCCGCCAATTATATGCAGTTTAGGCGACAATTTATTGGACAACAAATAATCACTGTAAGAACCACACATTTCAAAGCACAGTGAAAACTTTCCTTCAACATAACATTTCAACAAAAACTTTTCTAGTTTCATAAATCGCAAATGTATAAGAGAGCCATTGCTTAGCCACACATACAACATATTGTGATATACCTTGCAGTCGATTATGTCTTTAAAGTCATACCATACTGTATCATCAACATTATCAACATTTAAAAAATATAGAGCATTTTTTCTAAAACAAAATATGGCACCACTCATCGAAAATATTTTTGTAAAGTTGATAGATTTTCCGCCATCGCCACTTGAAGGGTTATCTATCTTGAAATTCTCATTTTCAAATGATTCAACAGTTACAATTTTCTGGGGATGTCGTGCCAAGATTTGTTTGAACTGGTGTGTCCTCTTTACAGTACCATCGACAGTAGATTCCCACAGCCTCGAAGAGGGTCTTGCACAGAAAATAAATGTGTTTTCCAACTCTTTTCCAACAGCAAATTTTAATTCTTCATTAACCATACTGAATTTCTTTACTTCAGAGAAGTCATGCTCCACTTTTTTCACTGTGACTTCGCGATTTTTCTCTTTGTTCATGAAGCAAGCCCCAAATTCACCATCTCTGGGTTTGAGTCCGATTTGTCTGTATTGCTCTTGAGTGGTATCGCACACGTAACACCGAGTGAGTGTTGAAACCAACAGCATGCTTGATCTCAGGTCAATTTGACATATCCTTGAATCTAAGCTCATTATCACTTGAGAAGAGCTTTGGAAAGTTTTGGCCTGGAACATAAAACGGTAACGTTTATGAATTTGTAAGGGCTTGTAGCATGAAAATGTGCAAACCATCTCTTAATCAACATAAGAAAATGTTGTATATTCATTTATACTATACTTTTCTGATCAAGCTGTCAGATTAAAATGTCCAATTAAAAAAACTCACAATGAAGTTCTGCATCTGCAACACGGAAATCTTTCCAACGTCATCACCGGAGAACAGCATGTCACTGTCACTCCATGCCATTGCAGTCACCTCGTTGCCTTGATGGTCTTTCGATGTGACCGTAGTATGACCACCGCTCAATGACTGGTCACATTCTGTAACTGTGACAGTGCCTTTGCCGTTTGCAAAGCCAATGTGTTTCTCGTTGATTGATATTGCCAGACGAGTGATGGCACCATCCTGAATAATGACAAGTACATGTACCTACTTAAAAAGATATTATGTTTGTGTAGCTAAAAAACTTTATCCTAATACAGCAGCCCTTATCTAGTAGTAAAAACGGTTTCCATAAAAAGATCACATGATAATTTAAAAAAGCACTATGGTCGTGCGAAACTCACCTTATTAGGAATTAGCTGTACAAACTCACAGGGGCTTCGGTTGAAGACATAGATGCCTCCACTGGTTGCTCCAAATGCTATCAAAGACTTGGAGATATCAAAGCATGTGTACTGAAAATCAAAAACACGAGTTGTAATTGGCTCTTTGAACACAGCTGACTCAATCAATATTAAAAGCTATTTCCAATACAGTTATAAGTAAGTATAATATCATTATTATACCATTCCACTCATGGAAGTGAGGTTCGGCATGAACCCAGCATTGGGTCAGTACAGGCTGAACAACTATTATTATTTTCATGTAAATTGTGCCCTAATGCTTTCAGTGGCTTGATATCTTTATACCTACCTATTTTGAACTCGGGCCAACGAAATCTAAGTGACGAAGAAGGTAGAAACCTACGAACTAACCTTTATCCGTTGAACATTTTTTAGAGGATAGTTGATGGCTTCTGTGATATCTGGGAGTTCTTGTAAAATGTAAGGAGGCGGTTTTGAGCTAGCCATTGTTCAAGTGCTCATTTTTAATAATAATATCGTAATAAAGGTAACTACGAAGTGAGCTTGGAAGGTGCTTCCATGAGCGAGATCACAGAATAACGAATATTTTATACTATGAGCGGAGCGAGAGCCAAGAAAGTTATTTTTGTTGCAACAGCAATACGAATAACGTAATGTTACGAATAATTGTCATTTTCAACAATCTAAGAATTTCATGTCAATTCGTCAAGAGTGATGACAGTGACAGTGACAGTGATAGGTAGCAGATACCTTTTTTTTTTAGTAATGGCTTCGCACGGTTTGTGCATATAGCCAGTGTTAAGTATTTTATTATAATAAGTATTTCTTAATTTCACATTAAGAAAGTCACAGCAATATAGTAATCGTGGTCAAGTAGTCAAGTCAATTATTTACATCGTCAATGTCACGATTCAGTAAAGTAGTGGATGCTTTACTGAAACTTCCTGGGAGTTTTGTAAAAAATGCGAAATGACACGTTTTTTGAGTTTATATCATTCGCCCACACTCTGCACGTTAACGAACACTTAATGATTAATATTCCACCAATATTACACATTAACACTCGAAGAAACAAAAGTTTGAGAAAATAATACAAAACCAACAACGTCTCACTATCGGATTCCCGCCAAAACTCCAGCAGATAGTAAGTACCTTGCAGTCGCGAATTGACAGTGACAACACAACTGACGGTCGGTTATTAAATGACAGTAACATCCTATACATGTTGTGTATTAATAATGGCTTTGCTTGATTTGTGCATTTTTAGCCAGCGGGATTTTTTTTCAAATTTTTACGAACGTTTGCTATTTATTATGAATCTCGTGTGGGAGATTGATTCGGAAACCATACAAAAGTGGTTTAAAAATCATAAAATTGATATGAGAACAAAATACCAATAACTGAAACGAAAAAGAAAGATTATGGTCGGTTGCCAAAGCAACACTTCTTGTTATACTCACTCCATAATAATATGAAATGGACATTAAAGGCAAATAATATCAATTCAAATAATATCTATTCTTCCTGTTTTCTAGCACTGTTGCTACTACAGCCTTAAATATAGCAGTGCACCATGGTGTGATAAAGTTACCCACACACAATTTCACAAAAAAACTAGCAGTTTTAAGATGAAATTTGTTTTTTCACAAATTTTTAAGATCCGAGTCAAGAATGACAAGATCTGTTTGTTTGCATAGTTTGCATAAGACATCATCGTATAGGTAGGTACTCAAGTCAAGTCAAGTCAAGTCAAAGCATTTATTGTAAATAGGCAATTAAATCGCACTTTTACAAGTCAAACACCTAATTCTCGTTAACAAACAGAATCATAAAAAATTAAAGTATGATACATTAAATTATACAGTAATTATTGATTATGGGTTGAGTCTAGTTATTATTCTGTGGTTGAGTTTGAAAAAAGGATACTATCCTACTTACTCCTTTGTCTATTTCTATATAGTTGTCTCTTTTCTTCCCCGGATCTTGAGTTAATGCTCGAAAGGGACACACTTAAGTACCTACCTACCATGCATTAAACAGGGTTGCTTGCTGTATTGAATTTACCCCATTTTAATAAATCTTTATTTTAAAAAATAATGTAAGTACCTACCAAATAACCCAATAATTATATTATGGAGGATGGACACTGGGACTGCTTCAGCAAATCGGTTGTAAATATTAATCCATCGAGACGGTATACATACACACAAACAATATTATTAGGTCTAAGTACGAGTAGGTTAGTAGGTTGTTGGGTAGGTATTATACTTACCTAAGTAGGTAGGTAGGTACCTTACCTACCTCCTACTTACTATTACTTACCTAAAGTACTTATACCTACAATAAATGTAAATAATAATTATTATAATAATACTATAATATCAAATAAAACTCACTTGGTTCGCTTAATTTTCACGTTTATTTTTCATCTAGGAACCTTTATCTTTTATCTATATTATAATATAAAAATGAATCGCAAAATGTGTTGGTAAGCGCATAACTCAACAACGCCTGGACCAATTTGGCCAATTCTTTTTTTTAAATGTTAGTTGAAGCTCAAAGATGGTTTTTACGGTGAGAAAAAATCGAATAATTGCCGGAAAACCCCTAAAAACAGCCATTTTCTTTTTCCCATACAAACGTTTTCTAACTAAAACGTGCTTTATTGCTATTGTATAAAATTATTGAATTACAAGCACTCACTGTTGTTTAAACAATGTAGGTATGTTGCTAACGTCACAGAGTCAATTTGCACTTTATTACCTCTGCACAAAGTTCAAATTGAAATTAATAAAAGAAAGGCGTGTTAGTTACACTTTTTATAACTCAAGAACGGCTGATCCGATTAGGCTGAAAATTGGCAAGAAGGTAGCTGAGAACCAGGAGAAGGATATAGAATACTATTTATCCCGTTACTACGGGAACATTTTTGAAACTGGGAAAAATATATCTGATAAAATCGGGTTGTACAGTTGACAGCTGTCACTCAGTTTAACAGCTGGGGCAGGGAGAGAGACAGAGGGAGAGGAAGAGAGATAGAGTGCGAGGGAAAGATATGGATATAGAGGTAGAGAGATAGAGTGCGAGGGAAAGAGATAGATATAGAAGGAGAGGAAGCTTTTTCCCATAGAGACAATGACAGGATGGAGTTTTGGCGGGAATCCGATAGTGAGACGTTGTTGGTTTTGTATTATTAGCTCAAACTTGTGTTTCTTCGAGTGTTAATGTGTAATATTGGTGGAATATTAACCATTAAGTGTTCGTTAACGTGCACGAGTGTAGGCGAATGATATAAACTCAAAAAGCGTGTCATTTCGCATTTTTTCCAAAACTCCCAAGAAGTTTCAGTAAAGCATCCACTACTTTACTGAATCATGACTGACGATGTAAATAATTGACTTGACTATTTGACCACGATTGCTATAATATTGCTGTGACTTTCTTAATGTGAAATTAAGAAATACTTAAAATAAAACACTTGACACTGGCTATATGCACAAACCGTGCGAAGCCATAACTAAAACAAAAAAAAAAAAAAAAAAAAATGACAGGACAAAGTCTGTCGGGTCAGCTAGTTACTATATAATAATAATAACAATTCAGCCTGTAACTGTCCCACTGCTGGGCAAAGGCCTCCCCTCACTTTTGTGAGGAGGGTTAGGCCATAATCCACCACGGGGGCCTAATCCGGATTGGTGGATATAATGATAATTATTATGTACCTACTATATAATTTCAAAACTACTAAAACTACTTGCATAACTTAGCAGGTATACCTAGGTACGTATAATTATAATAATTTGCTACTTAAATATTAGGTATAGATTAGGTAAGTACCTACTTTCCTATACTTAGGTAGGTAGGTACCTACCTAAGTAAGTATAGGAAAGGCTTATTGGTACCAATAGGTACATTATTAATAAACTGTGACCTAGAGAACCACCGAAACAGGGTCGAAGCGCTACGTAGAGCTCCCGGACTATATTCGGTCCATGTCGAAGAAAGCTTTGAGACTTTGGTAAGTACTAAGGTACAATTATACTCGTATATATCTAAACCCTCTAGCTTCCAAGAGCCACGGCAAGGCTTAGCTCTCGCATATAACAAGGGCGTAGGTATGCCGTGGACTACATTAATTATACTAATAAATTTACAATGTAGTTATAGGTAAGGTATAGTTAGTAACATTTTTTTTGTTGATTCGGACCCATAGTCAGTTTCAGTAAACCTAATGAATTGCATCCTGTCATCATCATTTTGTACAGCAGTGAGCGGAAATATGATGATGATGATCGATCATGTCATCACTATTAAAATCTTCATTGATTAGGTAAGTATTGGATCTGGGAAACTCGCATCGGATTTTAGTATTTCAGCCATATTTCGGTAGAAGACATTTTCAAACCCGAAAACCCTTTCGAACTCTGGCAGGGTGCAGCAGTAGGTATACCCTCTCTCGACATCACGCCATTCGGGGTTGCGCATCCACTCAGTATCATCACACACGTCTCTGCAAAGAGTATATTTCACGGCTTCTGACGGAATCAGATCTGGAACGTTGACTTGAACGATGGCAAGCGAAGTTTGTGACACCACGTCTTGGACCACCTGAAATGACATTTCATAATCGTTGTTTTATATTTCCTTTAATTCTTTATTACTATCCGTGGTAGTACTGGGTAGTAGTTAGGTCCTACCTATTTCTTTATAAATACTACCTAGACTACACAGAATAGGTGTAAAATGTCGGATAGGAAGACGTGTCTGACTGGTCTGAGACACGAGTAGTTGATGCAAATTATAATGTTCAACCAGATGAGTCAATAATATCAAAAGATAAGTAGGTACTAAGTACGAATTACATTAACAATACCATACCTTCCAAAAGTATAAGGGTATTGGTTGACGATTGCCTCTGCGATCAGTGAAGAAATCTTTTTTAATGCCGTGGAACCTGTTAACTAATGTCAGTTCCTGTGCACCACCAGTCCAAACATGCAGTTGTCCGTAGGAGTTCTTCGCTAAATTCCTTATTCTTCGCTCTACGGCGTCCCAATTCTGAAACAATAAGACTTAATTGTTAAACTTATAAGATTGGAGACAATTTGAGTTTCTTTATTTTTCATGTTGACGTTCTAATGTATTGTGCCCGAATAGGGATGTTTGTTTTAGAACAACTGAAGAGTAAATGGGCCTTTATAATATACTCTCAATTTGAAATAAATCAAAATATTTTATTTAGAAGATAACTATTGGCTGTAAACAAAACTCTATATCCCTAACGATTTCAATATGCCCACAACAATGTATATTTTAGTTCAGCTTCCTATGTTTCTTTCTCAATAGCTATTTAGTGCCCAAGTCAGACTTCGTAATCTGTCATTCTGCTCACTGTCAACATCATGAACTCTTAGTTTAAAACAAATATAATCACTTACATCAGCATTACAAGTGCCCCAATGCGGTAATACATTAAAGTAGCTGTACGTCGACTTTTGCGCAACTCCTGGGAACACGTCCCTCGGATTCACCAGCTGCCTCTTGGAGAAACAACAGTTGTCTGTTCTATGGAACTCTTTCTCCAACCACGCCGAAATAGTGTTGGTTTGAACCTTGCAGTTGTAGAGATCTTCAAAGTTCATCCGAAATTTGTCGCTATTGGACCATGTGGTTTTATAATCGTCGTCAGCCAAAGAACGGTCCATGGTGTGCTTAGCGTAAAGTGGAATGTTTTTGGTATTATCCATACACACTTCGTAAGCTACAGTAGTCAGATTGCCATATATTTTGAATGCTATTAGTACCTTCTCCGTGTTACCTGGCATGCAATATTCTCCGGTTCTTTTTACTACATGTTTTACCTCTTCGGTACATTCAATGTCTACGTAATTGTACTTTTTTCCTTGAATCAGGATGTTCATTCCACCGTCGCAGAAAGCTTGTTTATATTTTTGAGGAAACATTTTAAACCTATTTGGGCAGAGCAGAAGAAATTGTTTTCCTTTTGGAATAGTTATGAAGTCTTTAAAATTTTCAAACTCGGGCCAGTTTAGATCAGATGAGACCATAAGTGGTTGCATTCTGGTTAATTTGTCAGTCTGTATGAAACAATCTGAAAAATAATGTACATATAGGTAGGTATTAACAATGTGAGATTTAAACGCTTATCTTTTACATTTAATAAATAATCAGTAAGGTGTTCGTTATAATGATGAAAATGTAAATT
The DNA here is from genome assembly GCA_905147375.1 of Hylaea fasciaria. Lineage (NCBI taxonomy): Eukaryota > Metazoa > Arthropoda > Insecta > Lepidoptera > Geometridae > Hylaea > Hylaea fasciaria. Next base: position 4,974,204 of record LR990211.1, on the reverse strand, counting down.
CAATTATTAACAAATAGGTAGGCATATTATATCATAATGTAATACCTCTTGGCGCTGCATTATAAACTCTACTGATCGATCCGAACATATTCTCGACTATACATTTGTATTCACCAGGAACGTCTACACCCCTTTCGAAATTAAGCTCGGCATTAGTTTCGTTCAGCTCTACTCCATCCAGATACCAAGATACCTGTAAGTCATTAGATTATTGTCTGTAGAACACTTGGCTACAAATTAATTAGTATACTCACGAAAAGAAAGAGTTTACTCTAGCATAGTATTCAAACTAGTAATCAAAGGTTTGGTTTTCTACGTGATACAGCCACTTACATCTGGTTCAGGTTCACTTCTGGTCGCGCAGCTAAGGGTAACTGGCGGTCCCTCAACCATTTCCACTTCAGATTCTTCTTCTTGAATAAATTTTGGTTTGTATCCAACGTCGATCCTGACATTCTCCGATACTGACTTGAACATGTCATTTACTCTGCATGTGTAGTGACCAGCGTCACTCAACGCTGCGTTTGTAAGCGTTAGTTCACCATTAGCTATCAGTTTTCCATCCTGAAATAATAATATAATTTGGCTTATTCCAGAAATCCCTTGGCAGTATCCCCTGCGCAGGGGATTTCTGGACTATTTGTCCATTTTCCCCTGTTATGAAATTACATGCTCAGTAGGATAATTTGTAAATTTACTTTTAATTGATGGGGTTTACTAGTTCTTCAAAGGGTTTACGCATAGAATACCCAATAAGTATTTCTCAAAATGACATTAATAATCTAAAAAGTAATAGCCAACTAACTATTAAAAGGTTTTGCAGTGTAGGCGTAAAAACTGAGAGTGTTCGCGCACTAGCAGTCCATTTCTAAGGCCATTGGACGCAACCTAGACGTTAATTACGACGCGTCCACTAAGTAACTAAGTGGACGCAAGTGGTACAAGTAGGTCTAATTTGAGCATGCCCACGAATTGTTGTAGGAAATCCTATTGATAACTAAATAATAACTAACATAATAATAATTCAGCCTCTAACTGTCCCACTGCTGGGCGAACGCCTCCCCTTACTTAAGTGAGGAGGATAAGGCCATAATCCACCACGGGGGCCTAGTCCGGGTTGGTGAATAACATGCCTCTGAAATAATTCTTAGGCATGTTGGTTTCCTCACGATGTTTTCCTTCACTGAAAAGCGAGTGATAATGACGTACAAATATGTTTAACAAGAAGCACATCGGTACGTGCCTGCACTGGGATTTGAACTCGCCACCTCCGCTTTGAAGGCGGACGTTCGCCCACTAGGCTACCACCGCTGCCCATTGATATTTTAGAAATAATAACCATAGACTAGATATTACAAGGTTACCTACCTTAAACCACCGAAGTTGATCAATCCACGTGCGAGGCAAACTGCACTCAATCGTAGTTGTCTTTCCTTCTTCGATGACCTTGAATGAAGTAGGACGGCCGGGTATTGGACTCTCTAAGATAAATTAAACTTTGTTAAGAATCAATACAATACACCCAAAAAAAACATAAAGCCAGCAATGGACAGACAAGCGTTATCAAACTATTTAATGTATTTTCTCACCCTTTACTGTGACCTCGTACATATCAGAATCACTGAAGCCTTGGGCTCCTATAACGTTCTCAGCATCACATCTGTAGATTCCCGTCGCATCAAGCGGAACATCTCTTATTATAAGCGTACCTTCTTCCACGTAATATGTTGTCCCTGTCAAATTAAATATAATTATTATAATATTTATGGGAGACTTATTACCATAATATCTCATGTGAGTTTTCTAACATTAAAATTCTGTCCAGTTTCAATGTTGTGCTAGAAGAGAGGCACTAAAGCCTTGTCTTAGCAGGAATTTGCCCTCCTAATAGAGATGAACGTTTCGTCTATTGATAAAGAAAAGAACATAATAATAGAGGAAGAGAAATCAAACCACGTTTAATCACGCTACTTTGGTGATTATTATAATAAATTGATTAGACAGTATGAATAAAAGTTCTAGAGAACTAATAAAGAAATAGAACTGATAACCGGGGAAGACAGGTTCTAGAGTGGCGACCACGGACTGGAAGACGACATCAAGAAGAGTCGCAAGCAACCGGTGGATGCAAGTGGCAAATGGTCGTTCGCTGTGGTGGTCTAAGGAGAATGCCTATGCCTCTTCAGGCTGATGAAGGTGATGATGGAAAAAGCAATACAAACAAGTGTTACTGAAACCATCGTATATTCCCAGTTTTCGCTGCCAGCTCCGTTCCCGCCGGCGACAAATTGTAAATCAATTAGTATACCTACCTAGCTGATGATACTAGGCATAAAGGAAAAAAAAGAGATGGAGGGTGCCCTCCGACCACCAGGATGCGAATCGTTGAACAATAGGAGATAGAAAATCGTCAAGAGTGACGTTAACAATAATAATAAGGAATAAGGAACAAGCCTAGGGATAGTATTCGTTGAAGTAATGCCGTCCCTAAAGGAGCCGGACTAACCAGGAGTAACTCACCCGAGGCCAGAGCCAAGCCATCTTTACTCCAGGTTATTGTGGGCTTGGGACTTCCAGTAGCTTCGCATGATAGTCGCAATACTCGATCACCTTTCACGGCAATTAATTGCTTCTCTTTGTATGTATTTTCTATAATAGGTGGTGCTGAAAACGACATTGAATCCAATTTTAAGCCCCATTGATCGATTCCGATTTCTATTCTAAGTGTACGAAGTATGTTTTGATGGTTTATTATTTAAATAATCATTTCTGTCTATCCAACCATTAAAAGGTTGGCTGTTATAAATTGCTTATAGTGATAAGGCTCGAAAATACCAACTTTTTTGTACACCACTTACGGTGCGTAAAGAATGGAACAACATGATGTTTGTTATACAACATTGTTGTGGTTTTTATATTTTTATTTTATAATAGACTTTTGAATAACCACAATTAAATGGCTTTAGAAATCAGCGCTTGTTTTTCAATCACATTGTTCTAAAATTCAAGCAGTTTACCTACGTAAAGTGCACTATTTTTTTGTGAAATGAAATTCTCACCAAATACATGTATTGTGTAAGCAATCCTCTCAGTTCCTCCACGATTGGTCGCGATGCAGATATAAATGCCTGCTTCGCTTCGTTGAATGCGTTCTATTTCCAAAAGTCCTTCTTCTTTTGTCCTAAAAATTGTGAAAAAAACTTACACTTTAAAAGAGAGAAGACCACCCACAACATCTAGTAGTTAACCTGTCGTAACACACAATATGACAAACAATTAAAATAATAACAAAAAACATTTTACGAGTAAAACTCTACGCGGTTCGCAAATAATAATATTGTCTTTTCATAAATTTTTTACACGTGTGCCCCTAGATATAAAATTCGCTTGGTTTTATTGCAACTTATTTCTCGTGGTGTGAAATGATAGTGATTGAATCTTATACTTATTTTATAATAACAATAATAAATAAATAAAAAAAAAGGTCCGTCTTACCACAAAAGATTTCAACAAGAGTTGAACAAATGTACCTAAAATTTCGTTCCACAAACTCGATGTCTGGCACTCGCGTTGTCCAACTCAATCCTGTCATTGCTGGTAATTTAACTTGTGAATTTGTTATTGAGTTAGACAACGCTAGTGTTGGACATAGTTCTGTTCAACTCTTGGGGAGTGCCCTTAAAATTAGCAATGACTACATTTTTTATAAAATAATTATACTACGCTAAATTTGAGTTGATAATTATGAAGTCTAGAAGCCTGATAGAAATTGAAACCTAGAATTTCCAGTTTACTAGAAAATCTATGTATACTTCACATTGTACAACACCAACTAACTAGAAATGTTAACAAATTATTTTGAAGTATTTTATACTTACTGGATTATTTTACTGGAGGGCGCGGCCGGTTCAACACTGTAGTAGATCCATTTAAGTGCCGGCGCAGGCACTCCTGTGGCGTTACACGGCAATGTCACTGTGCTGCCCACTAGCACAGCCACGTCACTGGGATTTGGAGGTATTATACTCACTGGAACTGGAAATGGAGTGAAATAACATTTAATAAAATAAACGCTAGAAATAAAATCTAAGCATTCTTGATTAATTAAGTATTTATGTACGCAAAGTTACTTCTCTAAAGCTGAACTTACAGACTCATTAGCAAAGCATAATAAAATAAAACTGTAGCAAAATAGTCGAATGGAGAATAATGATTCAAGGAGATGATAAATTAACTTACCTACATCCTTTTTCAAACTCAAACCATAATCAATTAATTACAGTTTGTTTTCTTTTATGGTTTAATTTGTTTATTAGATTGAAGTGTTTGACTTGTAAAAGTGCGATTTTATTGCCTATTTACAATAAATGATTTGACTTTGACTTTGACTTACCGTATACATTTAATATAACTGTCCTTTGAGCTACTCCGAAGTTGTTGGTGGCTAAGCAAGTGTAATTACCAGTGTCTGGCGGTGTGGCCGCAATCCTGAAATTACCAATTAGTAGGTAATTACGGTAAGCAAGCAAATACACAAGAATCGATTACGATGAGTGCATTCGTAATGCAACATATTTCAATAGTCTCATTTACAACACAACACATAATTATCGGAGTAACTAACGGTTTCACCCGCGTTTTCTGCCGCGTTTTCCGCGCATTCCTGAGACAAAAAGAAGCATAAGATAGCATAGCATATCATAAGATAGCATAGCATAGCATGAGATTCAATTAGTTAAAAATAAATAGTTTTTTAAAGTACTTAGGTACTATATCAGTTATGTTTACAGAATAGAATTTAGTTTACGATTTCATCATTTGAATTATTATTATCATTATAAAATACGTGATTTTAATACATTAAATGGGAGAAGCCACTGGCTCCTAAAGCACAGTAAAATACTAATTCGGGAGTTTATGGATTCAAAATGTACATAAATGTAAAATTACTTTGTCACTACATACATTTTGTTATATTTTAGCAGAATAGGCTTGTTATAAGTTAGTTTTGTTTTAGTAATTAGTTGTTTATAATTATAATGATATATCGTAATGGTAATGTTATAGTAATTAGGCTGTAATGACGTACGTTATAGTGTTGTTACTGTCGATGTGTATTTTGTCGTTAAATGTTATTATGTCGCCATCTTTGTACCACGTGACGTTCGGTGCAGGGCTACCCGAGGCGTGGCAGGGTAAAGTAATCTCAGACCCAGATACCGCTTTTAAATAAACTCTGTCTTTTGCAATCTTCGGTGGCTCTGAAACATACATTTTTGAACAATCATTATTTTACTGATACTATCTACATATTCAGTATACTGAATAGTGAATAAAATATACTTTAATATAATAATTATTTGAACTTCAAAACCACTCAAACACATTTACTGAAAATCGCGAACTTAGTTTTACATGAGACCTCCACTCTCGTAGGCTATTTTATTAATAAAAAATAAACTACAAATTATAAGGTCCGTTATTCTACTGAAGGAAAATTACATCTATATTGAGGTGGCTTGTCCTTTTTAAAGTTGGTAGGTTAGGTACTATACTGCCGTCCGATGACTAAAAGACCGTAATGTGACATTTTGTCAAATTTGAGTTAGAAACACCACATGAAAGCGAAAATTTTGCTCTATCTTCTAGTCTGGGTCATTTTATTTAATGTTTATTAGTTACTGAGATACAGACACTATGCCCGCGGTTAACTACTAGCTTTTCCAACTTTTCCAACGCTTAAATACGGTTACCTTGCTTTAAAACACTTAAATACCGATAGAATCACTTAACTGTGTATTTAAACGTTGAATTTACCCTGGCATTCAAGCTTAGAAAACGGCTTCATGCACGTACGATACTATTAAGCCGTTACCTGACTTAAGACGTGTTTTAGTGATTTACAATAGCATATATCTTCTTAGATCTACGACGTCTAAAAGACAGTTTTTCAACAACAACTATCCTATAAAACCGCTAGCCAGACTTAGCCTCTCCGTCGTTGGTTAAGCAATTAGAGTTTAAAACATTTACAATTCTAAAAGACGGTGACCGTTTTTTTAGTTATACGTACTTTTTAATTCACGCCAATATTACATAACAGTTAAATTACATTACAACGCTAAAAGACGTTTATGCGCTAAGGCTTTCCCAAGCTCCCAACCCCGCGCGCTCGCGCATTTGTCGCTAGGACGCTACGTGAGCGCGAAATCCCGCCAGACTGGATTCGAAAGCAAGGAGGTAAGCATTTTATGTACTTAATTTTAAATGTTTTATTGAATGATGTTATATTAGCAGATTATACTTGTGACACGCTATAGCGAATCTAGGTAATCTATACAGCTTTATCATGGGTAAAACTATACTTACTGTTTTTAGTTTATAAGTAAACCCAGAATCTATTTCTGAAAATAAGTTCTTTGTTAGAATTAATACTCTTGATCCTCTATATATTTTTTTAATTTTGTTGCATACCATACTTTTAAAGTGTGTTCTGTGATTATAGTATAGGTAGGTACTTAATAATAATGATAATATGTTGAGCAGTGCTCGTCGACATCACCAACCCCCATGACGAGAACCTCGTGAAGGCCGAGGACAAGCTCAGCAAGTACCTAGACTTGGCCCATGAGGTGACTGCCATGTGGGATGTTGACTCGACGATCATTGTCCCGATAGTGGTTACGGCGAACGGCCTTATAGCGAAGAGCCTCGACCAACATCTTAAGAGGCTCTCGCTAGACGACTGGATTCAAAGTCAAAGTCAAAGTCAAATCATTTATTGTAAATAGGCAATAAAATCGCACTTTTACAAGTCAAACACTTCAATCTAATAAACAAATTAAACCATAAAAGAAACAAACTATAATTAATTGATTATGGTTTGTGTTTGAAAAAGGATTAAGGGTCGGATGCAGAAGGCAGTACTCCTCGACACGGCACGTATTGTCAGGAGGTTCCTCTCTCTGCAGCCCTAACCACCGGTAGCCTGGGCCCTGCTCCGCTATCGGTGGTACCCTAGGTTTAAGTTTTTTATAATGTTTTTAGGTTTTTATAAAAACACTGTGAAAAATTTAAATTTAAGATTATAAAATAAATAATGGGAATGATAATATGAACACTTTTATTGAGGTACTAACTTCAATAACATTAATGACTAGGTACTAATATAATTATTATCCTACGAACCATGTAATAGTATACTTTACAGACTAACAGACATAACTTAGTATGTAATATTATAACTACCTACTATATTGATTACTTATTATGCTACTAATATCAGGTAACTATTCGCCTACACTCCCTGTATTGGCGGAAGACCACCCCTGAAGGCCAGAAGTCCGGGTTGAGGAACATCTCCAGGTGCTCGGCTGGAACCTGGAGCACGTAGGACTTGAAGTCAGTGGTCCTAGGCTGCTCCTCCAAGTGCTGCAACCTCACGCTGATAGGCTCCTCACGCGAACTTCGATACATGGCCATTCTCTCCTGGGCATACAGCTCAGCTTCTACTTCCTTCGTATTCTTTGTCCAGACGAGAGAGTTAGATGCCGACGGTCGGGACTACAGACAACTTGTAGCGTCTAAGTTGTAACCGAGGCGGTGCCGCGATGGTTGCGATTCATTCGTGGAACCTGTGCTTCTTCTCTACAAGCATGGAGCAGTTTTCGTCGGTCTGGTTCCGGGTAGGTGCAGTTGTAGTACGCAGCGATGGTTTGCGGCTGCGCGTTTGTAAAGTGCCGCTTCACTGACATCGGTCGGGATACTTGGGCATACAATCTGACGACGCAGGGATGATGCAGAGGTGATGGAACAGAAGCGATGACGGAGTATGAACTAGAGAATTCCAGTATCTTTAAGTTAGTCGTCGGAAGAAGTGGTCCTTAACACCAAATAAATCCCTACCTACCAACTTAATATAATAGTATGTACTTAAACTAATATGTACCATTTATTTTTAAGCGGGTATTAATTATTATTTTTTTGGATGTAGAACTCTGTACATGATATTTTTACAGGTGGTTTATGTTTTACCCAGTTAAGTTAACATCTTAACCGTAACGTAACCCACAAATGTATGTCAATTGGGCACCATTTGACTGTCCAGTTTAATTCTACTGAGTCTAATTGGTTTAATTGGTTACTAATTACTAACTTTTATTAAAGACGAGTTTAGAAAATGCTACCCAATTTTATTTAATCACCATTTCAAGACTTAACAACAGCTTCTCCATTCAAGGAAAGTACACTTAGCAGCCCATTTAACATAATGTGATTTTATCTCTGACCTGTGTTTCCTACACTAAAATACAGTTACTATGAAAGGTTCTACCAGGCACTGTTATTTAACGTTGAAATCTGTAAAAAATGGTTTATTTAAACCATAATAAAAACCGTTACAGTCCGATAAAGGCTTTTTTAGTTGTGGTGTTGATTAAATTTTAATTATTGTCAAATTGAAAAAAGAGTTAAAGTGACTTAACTGTTATTTAGCTTTGAAATTGTATGTAACTGTGGCTCGATAAAAACTTGCCTTACAGTTGTAGAACATTACAATCCTATAAGACGGCTGCGCTTCAGCCAGCCGTTTTTTAGTATTGTAAATAAAAACATTTTTGAATTGACAAGCACTACTAAAACACGAAATCTTAAATTTTAAAATAAAGAAAAGTCGTATGGCACATTCTAAGCCATACATAGAAAGCTTAAAAGCATACAAGTAATTTGGTTTAGGAAAAACTTCTCTATGTATTCATATTTTCGAGATACAGAATTTTTCACGTTTTTGCTCATATCTCAAAATGAGGGTTGTGCACATAACGGTTTTTTAGTAATCGGACGGCAGTATAGGTAAATAACCATGTCCATGGACGGTTGAACATTCTTATGCGGGCAGTATTTGGGCGGGTTGCCATACATGATTATGTCTGACTTTTCCAAATTAGAATACATTTTCGTTGCGAGTCCTCACGAAGACCCATCCGTGCTTACCTTTGATAATTAAATTAATATCATGATGGTCGCTTCCGATATCGTTATCAGCTCGGCACCGATACGTTCCAGTGTTGTGAGGTCCAATGTTTGATATCGCAATGGTCCCTTTCCCTTCCCAATTTTCCATGTGAGTAAACCCCCCAGATGTCGAGTCCTGCTTATACAACCAGCTAATTGATGGCGTTGGTTCACCATGCAGTATTCTGAAAATAATTTAAATTATCACATAAATTATTTACTGCGAATAAAAGGGGTTCCATTTTCATCATTAGGAGTACTGGTAAAAAAAAACACTTACTTGCACTCTATGTCAGTAGATGCACCTTTATTGTCAAAGATCTCGGACACTTCTTTATCAATGACCGGCTCCTCTGAAAATATTCAGTTATCGTAATTCGTCCTTTCCAAACTTTATTATCATAATAATATAATTATTATCATAATAAAATTATCATTATTAGTTATAGTAATATAATTTAAAAATAAATAGTTTCTAATCTTACAACAAGAACCCAAATGGGCCCTGTAAAATGTACCTAATTGCCATGTACCTACCTGAGGTTGGTACAAATACTTAGGATATTCAAGCCTTTTAAAACATTGGGGGGGAAGTATTTAGGCTCAGTTCACGCACAACGAAGTCTACTCACTAATGTATCTAAGTGTTTCATACAAGTTGCACTTAGTTCCTTGAAGGTTGAACGGTATTTCATGAAATTTGGAACATAAATTGGATGACACTTTAGTTCCTAGTTAGATTAAGTTCAAGCCTATCCGAGGGAAACATAAAAAAAATACAACTTACCAATTCCTGTTATAGTGACACCGGTAAAAAAGGTGATTTCTTTATCTTCATTTCTTGCATAGCACACATATTTTCCTCTGTCCGATGGTAACGCACGTTTCATAGTCACCGTGGAATTGTTTTCAGAGATTTCTATATTGCCGCCCGACGAAAGCTCTCTGCCATTCTTGATCCAAGTTATATTAACTGGTGGGTAGGCGTCTATCAAACAGCGTAACTGGCCCTCATTTTCATATTCTATTACAAAGCCTGCAATTTTTGATAAGAATCATTAATAGTTCCTCGGCTGGTCGACGCCGTTGGTGACAAGAGAGCTGGCTCATAATTATCTCGCACAGAGAATAGGTATACATGCGAGTATAGCATAAATAACTAAATCTAAATCTTACAAATCCATCAAAAGCGGGTGTCCCTGTCCATGTGGCATGGTGCCAAGAACACTGGCTGCATTGCCTCGCAAAATGCATGCATTTTGCGAGGCAATGCAGCCAGTGTTCTTGGTTTCTTCAGTGTTCTAGTTATTTTCAGTTTTATTTTATTTAGGTAGTACCTACCTACTTGTTTTCTTAAGTCGAATAATATTTTTTTTTACGTAATCCCACACTATGATTGCTCCTGTATCGTGGGTACCGCTTACATACACATAATATCATTTCACATACACATCACACCCAGAACAGAAACATTTGTGGATCGCACAAATATTTGTACGGGCGGGAAATCGAATCAAAGAATATATTATACTTAATGTTTTAGCGTTCACTAAGGCGGTAGAGATGGCCACCGAGCGGTAACTTTAGAATCAACTATACCGGGTTCAATCCTCGGCCCTGCACCAATAACTTTCGTAAGTTTTTTTTTTGTTTTAATTATAGTTTCGCAAGGTTTATGCAATGTGCATTTAGCCAGTGTCCATTTTTAATTATTTATTTATTTCTTTTTTTTACAATAGCAAATCGTAGCATTGAAGCAATCCTCGTGGTCAAGTCGATTATTTACATAGTTAAAGTCACGATTCAGTAAAGTGGTGGACGCTTTACTAAAACTTCCTTGGATTTTGGGAAAAATGGGAAATTACACTTTTTGGGTTTATAATATCATTTCCCCACACTCGTGCAACGATTAATATTCCACCAATATTACACATTGACACTCGAAGAAGCACAAGTTTGAGAAAAAAATGCAAAACCAACCAACAACGTCTCACTATCGGATACCCGCCAAAAAAACCTTTCGTAAGTTACGAGTATATGTGCGGGTTGCCATCGCTCCGTGCTTGACCCGGTTGATATCGGTTGATAGCAGCCGTTAGTTAAGCCATGTCAGAGGCCCTTGGGCGCCTGATAAACTCTGCCACTAGCCACAACCTCATCTGATTAATCAATTATTATAAAAGTAATTACTGCTGGGTGGAGACTTCACGACGGTAAAGTAGTGCGGTTTTGGTTTTGCTTCCACTACTACAACTTGCGCGTGAGATCCGGAGGGGTTGCTCGCTTCGCACTCGTACGTGGCGTTTTCGTTGACTTTTTCTATAGTCAGAAAATTAACGTAGTCGTAGGGGTACTCGAAAACTGACTCCTGTAAAAATATTAATATTATGCATTACGAAAATGTGGTCAGAAAATGTATAGAACATTGGACTTGACGGAAACAAGAACTAGAAATATGAATTCTAAGACAAAAAAGAAAACATGTCTTATGCGTTAGAGCACGATATCTTGTTTTGAAAAAAAACTAGCCGTCTTACCACAAAAGATTAGACCAGAGTTAAACAGAAGTATTTAAAATTTCGTTTCACAAAATCTTCGTGTATCACTGGTGTTTTCTTACTCAATCCTTGCATTCCTAATTATTTTACTCGTGAATTTGTTATTGAGTTAGAAAAAGCGAGTAAGTATTAGACGTCGATTTGTAGAGAAAAAATTTAGACTCATCTGTTCAACTCTGGTTTAAATCTTTTGTGGTAAAGACTTTAAAGACTTATTTTTCATCATTAGTTCAAATTTATGTCATGCGTAATGCATAAGTATTTATAGACAAATATAACCTTAGAGTCGACTACCTACTTCAATAGTAACTATAAATACAGTTAACATATAATAATATTTACCCGTCCAGAAAGAGTGGTCCCTTTGCCTGTATTTTTCCAAACGATGCTTGGTCTGGGGTATCCGTTTACTTTACACACCAACTGCAAACTGTCTTCAACCTGGACATTTATTTTGGGGTCACCTTCAATGACTACTGTTGGAGCTTTGTCTACTAGATTCACTCCTGTAAAAGACCAAAATTTAATTTAACTTCTCAAATCACAAGAGTCGGAAAAATAGAATAGCTGATAGAATGCGCAATATTTTATTTTCCCTAAAAGTTAAATCGATTGAAATGATGACTGCATGCATGCTTATGCAAGCGAATTAGGTTTAGGTTTAAAGATATTTATTCTCAAAAAAGACCAAAGTCACTTACATGAGAACATGGTTAATTTATACAATATTAAGTCCGTCAATCCGTTGTGAAAAATTCAACACAACTATTCATTCATCTAACACAGTCATGGTATTAATGGAAAGGTGCTCAGTTAGTTTGGCTTTGAATACAATAAATTCTGCACGATATCCGTTTTTGTTTTACTTTTTCGTGCCAGAGAAATATTGTTATTAACTTATTTAGATTTTAGTTTGTTATATTTTTTATGTGTTTACACATACATTTTTGTGCTGTGCACATGCGTTGTGTGTGCTGCTGTTTTGTTAATGTTTTTATTTTTATTACTATTATTTTATTGAAATTTTACCTGGTAAAATCTTCTGCACTTCTACTGGAGTTAATGCCATTCTGGTAAGAATTAAGTTACTTTTTGGATCGAACGCTGTAATCTGTAAGAAAACATTATTCAGTTCAGTTTTGTTTTTAAATCTAGGCATAATGGAAAAATAAACACATTTTGATATTAAACCCTAATATCATCGTCAGCCCAAAAACATCAAAATGTTAAACACAGGTCTCCCTCTCCAAAACTCGTTGGGAAAAAATCCCCAACGAGTTGCACTGTGACTTTTTGGTGTAACTCGTCGGGAACCCAACTCAAGAACGCTACGAGTAGCTGCTGCTGTTCTCATCCGGCGGGGTCCAACTCGCATAGTACTCGTAGGTATTCTAGTAACCTTAGGAAGAGGATAATAATTCATCAATTCTTCTAATTTAAGAATGCTTCAATCGAATCTCAATGGAGTAGCTTCGGAATAGTTCATTGTGACATTGATTTCCAATGTAAAAAAAAATAGTAGACTTCCACATGTCACAAACTACTCCAAACCACTCCAATGGAATTCGATTGAAGTTCGATGTTTTTAAATGAACAGAATAATAATTGATACCCTGTTTATTACTCACAGCGATCTGAAATAAAGTGTTTGGAGGAACGACCGGTGCTGTTGATATATAGAACTTGGTCTTGTCATCTAATATTGCCATTTGCAGTTCCTCCAGTACGTTGCTGCTCATGTCAAGTATTTTGACTGTTTTCACTTCAACGTCACCTTCAATAAGTTGTATTGCCACATATGATTCAACGCCTGAAATACAGATAGTTGATAGAATCCTTATTCAAAACGATTAAGTGTATTGTTGAACATTACGTTAAAAATATTTTGACGTTAATCGTTTTTATGTTCATAAATTTATTTTTTTCTCCATATTTTTGTGTTGGATTTAAATCCAACTGGACTGATTTATAGATGCGTACTATATAATTAGGTTATCATTACAACAATCTATATTGATTATAATAACCGCTGCATAGGCACCTAAGTACATTAGCATGTCATGACACATGAAGAAATGAAGGCTAACGAACTATGTTTTCAGCATACCTGCTACCGGTGTAGTTGTGGTGCCACTGATGGAGGAAGGTATGAAGGTGGCGAATCCATGTTGGAAGTTGATGGCAGACCTCCCCGTGACCACGGCATCCGTGCGAGCGGTGCTGTTAATTTCTACCGTGTGATTCCCCGACGTCACCGCGTTTATTCTGTATACCTGAAATATAAAATATTATAGACACCCAAAATGTTTCGGACTAAGAAAGAACACACTTAATAATAGGTATTAGCTACAATGGGAGCTCTTAACCCTCTCGAGCTTTGGGTGGACAAGATGAATAGCAGGAATAGGGTTGGATCGGTTAACATCAGTGTCAAATTATGAATACATTATTAATATATTTACATAGGTACTAATAATTACACAAATAAAGGTTTTACAATATACATAGGCGATAATATATACCTTCACAAACAAGTTTGTGAGTAAATATTATATTCATTACAGTAAATTGTATCGATATGAATTCGAGTTTTCCACTAAATATCTAGGTGTTAAACCACAATCAAAGGCTCCGGCCTCCATGTTTCCTCCATATAATATAAACCACTTTACACAAAGTGCGGCGTACTTACCTGTCACACAAAAGTTTCTACATTATAATATACTACGTAAAATTTAACAATTTATACTTAGGTAGTAATTTGTATAGTAAAATAAGTACCTTATTCGTTTTAGTGTTAACTACTTTGGTCGTCGATGGCTTACTTCCGTCGGGTCCGGTAACGTCCACAGAAGGATCAGGATCGTGGGTAGAGATACTTACTGATGGGTCATAAACTTTTGGATCTATGTCGACCTGTAAAGAATCCAGTTAATCTCTGACCATCTGACCGTCACCATAAAAGTTTAAACCAGAGCTAAACAGAAATTTATAAAATGGACGACTATCACTCGCGTTGTCTTACGGCCAAAATTAATATTGAATATCCTATCCAAGATTGAAATCGATCTTGGATTGCTGCCTATCGTTCGATCGATTTCCAATCTGCGTGCCTTTATAAACCAATCCACGGATCGGTTATTGGCATGTTTGACCCTAAAAATGGATTGTGATATCAATCCCAGATAGCAAAATATGGATTGGATTGGTTATTAATTTCGGCCGTTAGTCAATCCTGGCATGCCTAATTATTATACTTGTAAATTTGTTATTGAGTTAGAAAAAGCGGAGGTTAGACGTCGATTTGTGGAGGAAATATTTAGACTCATCTGTTCAACTCTTGTTTAAATCTTTTCTGGTAAGACCGTGAAAGGTTTTTACCGCGATCTTTGGCGAGTAGATTAAAGCATGTTTATTCTTACATTAATTTTATAAGACCCGGGTGGTGAGTCCGGCGGGTCAGCAAGAATAGTTCTCCGTCCTTTTATTGAATCCTTGACATACTCCAAGATCTGAAAGAATATAATATGGATTTAAGTGATTTGTTCAAGTGCGAGCTATGCCTTGCCCCACACATTCTAGATATACCGTCCTTCAAATAGATAGATAGTGAACAAAAAATCGAAAAGAAATCCTGTTTTTATAGAATTTGCACTTGTTTTTTGTAGAACGTACCTACCTATTTAATTTTTTAGTTGGAATATAATATTATTAGCAGCACAAGGGTAGCACAGGACACAATGGGGCCTAACCTCTTGTGCCTTCCAGTATGTTCACAGACTTTTACTTTAAGTGTGTGAGTAAGACGTCTCACTAAAATTCTCACTCAATTGCGCTTTATAAAGACTGACGCATACTAAAGCCGCAACGCCTCGCATTGCAAAATTGCGCCAAACAAAAATAGGAGTCGCAGTCTGTAGCGTGCGATAGTTCATACAAAATGTACAAAAGTGATGCATGAGAATATTTAATATGCGGTGCATTGCAGCCCACCGTAATGTGCTACAGCCTTAAGACTTGATAATTAGAATTTAAACGGGTCTAATTTGCGCACAAACTAATATCAAAATACATAATTTTGACATATTACCTAACGTAACTGTATGATGTAACTTGGCCGAAACGACAAGGTATGTCAAAATTATATATTTAGATATTAATTTGTGCGCGAATTAGACCCGTTTAAATTCTAATGAACATGTATTCAGTTCGCGAAAGCACTTACTTGTCCTATTTCTTGCTTCTCCAAGTTAAACACTTCACCGTTCGTGGCGCGTGCGGTTTCGTAGTACACTTGATATTCCGGTGCATCCTCAGATCCGTAACAATCTCCAGTTAACACGAAAACCACCTAAAAGTAACATGTATATTTTTAGGGTTCCTTAACCTGAGTAGGCTTTCGTAACCTAAGGGTACCTGAGGCTCCGTGTCCGTCCGTCCATTCGTCCGTCCGTGCGTCCGTTCGACTGTCACCAGGCTGTATCTCATGAACCGTGATAGTTAGACAGTTGAAATTTTCACAGAATAATAATTATGAAGTATTTCTGTTGCTGTTATAACAACAAATACTAACAAACCAGAATAAAATAAATATTTGAGGAGGCTTCCATACAACAAACGTGTTTTTTTTATGCCGTTTTTATAGATAATGGTACGAAACCCTTAGTACGCGAGCCGACTCGCACTTGGCAGGTGTTAATATTGTCTACTATAGTTAGCTCAATCAACTAAATTACGCATATGCATCGTTCCAATCGTGAGTTGTCGTCATATTATGTACAAACAAAATCCCGTACTTAGTAAAAAGCTTGGTTTTCCAGAATTTTCTAATTTACCGGGCAATATTTAATTTTTTTTGGGGTAACCAATGGGTCACAATAGTTGAAACTATTGTGAGATATAAATGACAAATCAGTCCAGCTGTGCTCAAGTGATGTCTTTATCCACGAATAGCATTTTATTATCCCAATATGTACCTACTTACATACTTTAATGTAGTTTTTCTTTATTGACTATTAATGCTACCAGCATTTTATTAGCATTTCCAACTGGAAAAGTTGGGACAGAGGTTCCCATAGTACGTGTTTCAGTAAGGTCACAAACCTTGCTAAAACACGTAAGTACTATCATAATTATGAGGTTTACCCGTAAATATCTAAGAAAAAAACGTGTCAAATGCACTAATTCTTAACTTGTTTCCAATTCTTACCTGAGACATTTTTTTATGAGCTAGACTTTTTACTTCTTCTACTCGATGATAATCTTTAGCCGTGGCATCGGTGAACACGTATATGTATGAGCCCGGCAAACTTTCCTCCAAGGCCCTAATGATCCCCGACATCGAATATTCTGGACAGTCGCCATTCGACTCTGTGACTCTAATGGCAGCCAACTTTGTCCGGAACTCATCGCAGTCTTTGGTGATTGTACGCAACTCGATTCCTGGCGATGGCGATGTTCCATACCCTGTAATCCCATAAAAAGTTGCGTCACAGCAACGTCAAATTGACTAAAAGGCCTATGTTGGTAAGAAACGTGATGATAATGTGTGATAAAAACACAATATAACGTACAAGGCTGCCTAAGTACGAGATTATTTTCACAAACCAGATAATGTGGATATGTAAGTAAGGTACCTATACTTAGTGGGGCCGGTAGTGAACTTGACACCGTCCTCGGTCAGTATCCAAACAATGATAAATGATAATGATAATGATAAATAATGATAAATGAATTTATTGCCAAAGAAGAAAGTTACATAATTACAAAAGTGTTTCCTAAGAAGAACAAACATAATGTTAGAACAAATTTGTCATTGAGTTCCAAACTAGGCACGAGGCCTGTGTCTTGGGACTCGAGTGCGGGTTAACCGAACAGGTTTGTGTGCAAAAATTACAAAGACGAATAAACTCAAGCAACCCAGGTTTTTAAGGTTATGTGGTAACAATGTTATGACGTCTGAGTATCTAAGGATGTAGGTAGTAAGGTTGTTTGATTGATTGAGAGTGGCAATAGTGAAACTCTGAGGAGTGATAAGGTGATGAGGATGTGTATATATGAAGGTGGGATTGTGAGTGTGAGTGTGGGTGGGTAGTGAGGTAGAGTGTGAATGAGGGTAGTGTAGGTTCGACTGATTGTATGTTGTGGGTGAACCCACACTACAGCAGTGGATTGCAGTTATATTGCCGTTACAGTTTTATTCCATTTAAATAAGTTGTTCGGTCTCGTCATACAAAACAATAATACCAAACCAGCTTTTGCTCGCGATTTCGTCCGTCGTACATTTGATTGCGCAAGTATCCTATTTTTCCAAGGTCCAATATATCTCCTTGCAAAATTTGTTTGTGAAAAGGTAACAAACAAACAGATTATTGATTTTGCATTCAAACAATTATTAGCATGGATAACACACTACTACATTTTGTACACTATTCAAATATTGGCACTTGTAAACGACAATTGGAAATATTCTCGTTGATGGTGGATGTTTCACCACGACACAAGTGTTCGATGGCGAAAATACAACCGAAAACTTTAGCAGCCTTTAGTTTTAGATTTTTTATATGATACTGTGCTTTTTATATTATGATAATAATTAGCATTAATACAAAATACATACGAAAAATTATCATCACTTACTCAAGTCGAAGTCATTGAAAGTGATCAAAACGAAGTTCTCAATCTGCGATGATCTTGTATTAAGCACTGTATCAAATATATCTTTGGCACCCTTCAGCACTTCTTCTATGTCGTCGGTCATGGACGCCGTGTGATCGATTAGGATTGTCAAACTACTTTTATAATTGCTATTTCCCGCGACATTATATATTACATGAAATATCTCAATAAAGTATATCAAACGTTTTGGTAACATAGTGGACGCGGTTCTGTAGCTAATATTACACTGAGCGTATTGCTAACGATAGCCTCTTCCAATTTAAGTAAAAACAATAACTACGAGTACCTATTTATTTTGATTGAGCTGATTAAGCGTAGCTACTGTCTTGTATTTCATTATCTATGTTTACAAACTGTAACTCTATATTATGCACTGAAATATACTTGTCTGTTTGTATGTAAGAATCTTACTGTACGGTTATTGCAAGGAAAACCTTCTTATATATAACATTGCTCTCAAATTCATGTAATAAATGTATTCAAGACGAAAATACGTTTACGTGTAGTCAGATTTTATGCAGGGCTGACCCTGCATAAGATCTTATTAGTTTTATTATATATTTTAGTTATACTCGGTCATAATAATTATTAGGGAACTAAATTAAGGTGAATATGGATTATTATGGATTTGCCGAGAAAACAAGTAACACTTGCAAGTCGATCCACTGAAACCTTGTAGGATAGATTTGCGGACACAAACACAAAAATAAAAATAATATTATTAACAAGTCTCTACTTTGATAAATAAATATATAGATAGGTAGGTACCTATATTATGTCTACATTATTAATAATATTTTACGCTTCCATCTAAAAATCAGGATTGTAATGACTGAAGAAATTGTATTCAGCAATTAATAATATGAGAATGTTAAACTTTTAAAAGCAGAGTCGCCGGCGTGCGTTGTTTAGCATTCATATAGATACTAATTGACCCAGAGGTCAATACGTAATGATTCAGACGGAATTTCCAACAATTATGTAATTCCCGAGTAAGTAACTAATAAAAACCAATTATTTTTGTAACATCCAAAGCTGGGTGGGCTAGTGTAATTTAAATATTTTAATTGTATCAGGCTAATACAAAAAAACGTGGGGTGCGCCACAAAATAATTTATACATAACTGGTCATATCATTAAGTACCTACCTACATTATTATGATTTGGAGGCATCTTTTACAATACAAAATGTGCGTAACACATACACACACCCCCACACACCCCCACACACCCTCACACAATATCCACACAATATCCTCGCTTCATAATAGAAATGATTCAGTACTTAGTGCAAAGATAAGCTGACATGAATGTAAACTATTGTAAAAGGAGAACGCTCTTGCTATTTCTAGCTCATATTAAATGGTTCAAATGTTATCAGCCGCTACAATATAATATTGCTGTTAAGGGTAAGCCGTTAACTGTGTAATTACAACCAGTAAACTAGAGACAAAATGTAAATATTAATGTAAAATGAATTCGAATGAAAAGCAGCTTTTTATTTGCAGCACTAAATTTATTGCCATGCACTCATAAGTTTGAAAAGAGACGACATATCACTTGACATCACTAAACTCAAATTGTGTCTACTTTGTAAACAGAATTTGCGCTAATACTAATACACATTGTTTGTAAAATATCGAATCGTATATAATATATATGATACTATATCCCCTTAACGCCAGAATGGTGAGGCAACTCTCCCCTAGCCGCCGCCAACTGCATCTCTCGCTAGTGTAGGTTCCGCCGTTGCACCAAAATGTTGAAGCAACTGCTGTTCCTCTTGTGCATCCAGGATTCTCTGTCCGAGAGAAGTTTTACTCTGGTGGTAGACACAACAGTGTCTATGAGAGATGAGGTGTATATCTTAAAAGCCAACATCGGGACTGTGGTCCACTCCATGATGAATACAACAGATTATGCCACTTTTGTGCTGGTACCTTTTAAGGATACAGGTAAGATTACTCTACCATTCGTTATTTTGTTATGTTATTATGTTACCTTTACATAAGAATTATATAATTATATAAACAAATTGTGATGACCGGCCCACACCACTCTTTCTTTTTTATTGGTGGTTGACTGGTAGAAAATACTTTTACTATTGAGTCCGCCACATTGTACTACTCGCTAAGTTTTGTGGGCAATAAATTGTTAAATAAATAAATATAGTATATAGTACTCCCAGAATTCCCACTAAATTTTACTTTCTGTTAGTTGGTATCTAGATTGAACGCACTGTTTTGGAAAATAGCCAGTCATAGTCATAGTCATTTTATTGATAACAACATTGTTACATGTGAAATATAATATTTGCTAATGTTTGAGCGTGTAAGTACTATTCTATACCACCTATGTTACTGTAATAATATTATAATATGCGATGAAGGGTAGTGCGTAAAAATTACAGTGCAATGAATTTGTGAAGTTAGTTTTTTGTGTTTAGTTTGTGTTTCTGAGCTGTGGAATGAATGTTTTTACGAAATAATGTCTGTGGGATGAATAATTTTGGGACTGAATTTAATATCTATTGCTACGAACGTTAATGCGAAGGCATAGTAATGCTTATGACCACGAACTATAACAATGAAATAACTCCACACAATGTTTCCTAAAGATTTTGCTGCAGGAAACTAGATTACTGATAAAAACTTTGCTCAAATGGTTTTTTAATTACTTCTAAATGAGAAAATCATAATAGGTCTAGAACCAACATTGAAAAATTTATTGAACATTGTAAAAATACATTTGTAAATGACAAAGTCAATCTACTTTCTTTTACGAAGAATGGGTGGAAAAGCAGATATTATGGCTTGACGTGATGTGAATTGATTGAAAGATTTTCTTTTATCTTTCAGCTGTAGTAGCCCCATTTGTTACCACATCAGCTGGCGAGTTCACGTCACGCGTGAACTCTCTCAGTACGAGTGGAGGCTTCGACTGTCCCGAGAACTCCTTGGCTGGCATTGAAGCCGCACTGAGGGCTAGCGAGAAGCAATCCAGCATTTTCCTATTTACCGACGCTTATGCTAAAGACTACAATAACTTTCGTACTGTCGAGGCACTGTGCAGGGAGACGCATAGTCAGGTTAGTGGCCGTTTTTCACGTGTTTTTTTTTATTCTATAGGGATGAGAGAGAAGAATAAGTATAAATTTATTGTTCTGAAGTGTGTCGGTACAATAATTGTATAATCTTAAAAACAATAAAAGTTTCAACAGCCTGTTCCTTTCTAACATACAATATAAGCTACAATGAGAGCTGAAAGTAAGAGAAAGAAAGAGAGGTAGAAAAAGAGAAATAGTGGTTAGTAAATCCGCTCTCATACAGACGCGATATAATTGATCGATAATAACGCAATAACGCTGTGCTGCGCATTGATGATCGCAACAGCGTAAACGCACACATCCATATAAAATATCCCAATAATAATTAATATCGCTGGTGGGACATTCCACACTATTATAAACCAATGGTGTGGAATGTCCCGCTACAAACTGTACTAAAAACAGTAGCCGTAGCTACGTTCTAGAAGGCTGTTTCGATTCCTGAAACACCTAAATTGAATCATGTATAAAAAATGTGTGTAATATGATATACCTACATGACATAATATACTATTACATTGTACACGACATGGCAATCTTTTCTCTGAAACGGAAGTTACTTATCTATGCCCGACCACACTATAATGGATCTTTTATTTCATAACTTAAATAGGGCATTACTAATAGGTAAGTATACGAGTACTATTATAGTGTTTATCTGGTTAGGTAGACTTACATACACTTCACTCTTCTTTAAACAATATGAATGGTATTATAGTTATAATTTAAATGTTGTCTGCTGTTTATGT
This sequence comes from Hylaea fasciaria, assembly GCA_905147375.1. NCBI lineage: Eukaryota > Metazoa > Arthropoda > Insecta > Lepidoptera > Geometridae > Hylaea > Hylaea fasciaria. The sequence continues at coordinate 4,952,101 of LR990211.1, read as the reverse complement.
AATTGATTTCAGCCGTTTCAATTGGAGTTAATAAATATATTAACATATTTTCAGGTTATGATTTTTCTCAGTGGATATTGCAACAACCCCGCTGGTAACGTGGAGGTGTACTACAACGTTGCAAAAGCGTGCGCCGGCGCAGTGTTCACTTTCAGAACTGCCGTAGAGTTGAGAGAGGTAAGATCGGTACTGATAGTCGTCATCAGAACTGATGTAGAGTTGAGAGAGGATGAGAAGACGGATGATCATTATATGATCATTATTATTATAGCCAGTTCCTTTTTTTAAATGGCACTATTCAATGTTTTTTGTCTAAAATATTAGTAGTAATCTATAAAACAGCACCACTCGTTGAATTTTATTTTACTTATTTCTACAGGCAAGTTATTTAATTATACGATACTCGCTGCGTAAGTCTATTAAATACACGGCGTTTTGCACGCTTGCTCCATTCGGGCGCTAACTTCGCGCCGTGTAAAAATGTACTATTTAGACCGCTTGTATCTTATTGTACTATTCTGTACACGAATTCTTATTATTATTATAATTGGTTAAACCTAGATCTGCCAACTGCAAAATCATTTTAGCTCCCTCGGATGACGGACAGGATAAAATACTATTTTAATTAGAGATGAGTCTTGTAAAATTGTCGTGTGCCTACTACAATTTATAGTTTTGATGTTGAGACATCATTGCAGGGTTACTCCGTTTCCACTGTTTAACACAATTTTATTAACAGGCTTTCAAGTATATGAAAGAAATCGTAAACACCGACTGGAGCAATGTGACTCTCTACACGACAACCACAGACTTCAAAGAGATTTTGGTATGTCTTCATGTTTTTCAATACCTAATTTGCCGACCCTTCTTACATTCGCATATCCATCGCTTGAATATTGAGATAGTTCTTAATTATACATAAATCCCATAGATACCTATACACAATTTTCAGATATTCCCGAATTAAGTAATTTTTTAAAATTTACTGTGTGCGGAAACCGATTACATACCTACCAGAATACACGCTTACCTCGATCGATTACATCATAGATCGCGTTTTCCGTCTCTACAAACCCGTAAAACCAGTGTCCTATCCACAGTTTTCAGCGGACTCGTTTACGACGGACTACATGGTAGTAGTTTCTGGAACTCTCGGCCTCCGGGACCCGGCCTTAACAATCATTGGTTTAAATTCCCAAACCATAAGGAACGAAACCATCGTCCAGACCGACCAGGTTCAGGTAATATCTCCAAATTTCTCACTTCTTATGACCCGTTTAGATTCTGTCCCTCACGCTGCCGGCAATAATTCCCTCGAGAGAAGTGTGTATTCACATTCAGCCCTACTTCTCACTTCACTTTCACTATCGCCGGCAGCACGAGTACCAGTGGTAGGGGTATGAGAAGTATCGTGTTTACATTCTCTTCCCCGCTCACTGCCTCGCCCACTTCTCTGCTCACTTCTGCTATATTATGTAAGCGCGAGGTTATTGTCATAACCACGAAATATTATTGGTTGAAGGTTTGATTTTAATAAGTACTTAATGTTCGTGATTCACAACTAAATATGATTATTTAGAATCAGAAACTTAAATCGCTTTTACGCGATAGAAATTAAAAAAGGAATACGGAATTTTTATTTGACTAGGTGTTGGTATTTCATATATTATTATTATTATCAGGAACTTCGAGGACCTTTCACAAACACAGACACAGCAAAATACTTATGAATCAGGTTTGAACACACTATGATGCCAGTAAAGATGCTTAAAATTCCAGGTGGTTCGTTTAAGACATCCAGAAGGTGGAGAATACAAGGCTGTCGTTCAAAGCACGGGGCCTGTATTGATCACCGTCTACGAAAGAAATTACGTACCTTTCCAGTTCGGATTCTCGACCAAACCTCCCAGGAGTATGCAGGAAACTAGTCAAAGGCCTCTAGCAGGTAGCACACAAGACCCAGAACTGGACCTTGCTAAATTTGGTGCACTGCCACTGTGCCATTTGCTCAGCATATAACTCTTAGACAATACACCCGTATCAAATCTCAGAGAATAATCTGAGAGAAATCCCAAGAAGGTTGAAAGAGCAATAATGAGATTTGCGGGCTGCGTTTTGATCAATTAATATCCATGATACATTCCCAAAACTATGCCTATGGTCTTCCCTACATTTAAAGTTTGTTTTTAGGTTCAACGAATTACATTCTTATAAACGTGGATCACTCAATCCAGCTTCGTTCTGTCGAGTGGCTGAACCTTAGAGATAGCTTCAAACAGATAATTCCGTTGAGGCAGATGCCTTCAGGGTCGTACGTGTCGAGCATATTTGTGAAACCTGGAGAATTGTTTCGGTTCTGGGTAAGAATGTTATAAAGCTCTCTGAACTGCGCAATGTGGATGCAACAGCGTCTCACATCGGATTCCCGCCAAAACTCCAAAAGCCCTTTGTTCTAGGTTGTGAGTGAAAACCGAATTAATATCCGGGTGGAACGCAAATTCCGAGTATAAATTAATATATTTTTTGCGGGTAGAATACGGCCTTTTTCTGGAGTGGAACTCGAAGTTAAATATTTGTGGGTTGAACGTGTGGGTGGAAAACGAATGCACCCCATTTAACTCTTTTTTTATCCTAATGTTATCTACTTTTATGTATCTCACTGTGACTAATCAGATAAATAAAGATGTAATACCACATTTTTGAATCGGGCTAAGTTCTCTTACTCCAGCTCGTTGGAAATATAGAGAAAATTGATTGAAATATTTGTAGATTCCTACTACACAAATACATAATTACATAGCCAGACAAGACATCGACTTGACAAAAACGCGATAGAAAAATATAATATTTGGCTGGTTAGCAAATGGTATATTTAAAAAAGTTAAAACCTTATTTTTACCACCCATATTTTCAGATCATAGGCCAAGAAATTGCAACTCGTCATGAAATTAAAGGATCATCTAAAGTTATATCTCCACAGTCAGGTAAGTTAAAGTTAACTAATGCACATAATATTAAAACTACAGTTTTCAAAAAATAATTTACTCAACATCAACGACAATCCTGCTGCTGGGATCATCATCATCATTCCTTTTCTTTGGATGATAGTGTAAATTATTATTGATCATGTTAATATTGTTTACACGTCATATTATAATGCTTGTGAAAATAATAAACGCAAAATAGACGTAGCCGAGAATTACACTTTCATTTAAAAAAGTAAACTGTTTAGGCTTCGCACGGTTTGTATATTAAGATACTCTACTTTTTTTTCTAAGTTATTATGTCAAAATGGAAAATTGAAAATTTGAATCTTCAGCCTGTTGATAATAGCGAGTACAAATTAAAAAAAAAACTACTTTCACTCCCTAGTGCCCAACAACCTCGTTTGTTCCCGCTAAGCTGAGCGAATCTGACACACATTTTGAGCATGAGGTGTGAAAAAACTAATATTTTATACATCGAATGCTGACGTTAAGACAACAATAATAATTCCTATCCTTCTAAATAATATAAGAACTACAATTAGTACTTGGTTAATGGTTATATTAGAATTACTATAGTTTTCTTTGTTAAATGAAGATTAAGGTTTCAAGTTGAGACAAAAATGTTAATACAATGCTAATTTACAGTCAATCAAGATCAGATAGAGCGGTCACTGCCGGAGGTAGAAATATTGGATACTGATTTCGGATTGATAAACTTTGACACGGAATTGACGCTGGCTTGCAAAGTGATTGGGTACCCACGATCTGAAATTAGTTGGAGTATCGGTGACAATTCAATTCCTTTCACGGTAGAGGTAAGGTTATGCTGTGCCACACATTTACTAAATGTCTGAGTGTCACTGTAAGAAATAAGAAAATACTGGTACCTAGTATGATCGCTGTTAATTAAAGAGATATATCAATTCTCGATCTTTCTCAATGAACACACACGGAAAAGTGGATAGAACTTTAGTGGGTTTAAAGTTTAAAAGCTCTCAAGAGTGCTCGACCTGGGTGAACTACTGACCATAATGACCATACGTGACATCACAACATGATGCCCTAATCTAGTCACAATATCAAGGTTCAAATACGACACACAAACTCACAACTACAAAATCAAAGCTACTCCTCAAACAAAATTAATCTTCAAAACACTTCATAACACTTCACTAAAAGAAAACAAAAGTTAAATTAAATTAAATCTTTAAAATGAAATAGAATGTAATGATGTTGAATAATGTATCCCTTGTTTAATCCGTCTTTAATCTTATTTCAGACCGTCCTTCTTGAAATACCATCAGTTTACATATCTTACGTTAGAATATCTAACGTAAGAAATAATTTCACAGCTACTTGCAACTCTGTGAATGCTGAAGGAAGTGATTATAAAGACATTGATGTTTATGTCAATAGGACGTTCTCTTTTGATATAATTCAAAGACCTGAAAGTAAGATTATTTGTTCTTTATTACTATTTTTCTTTAATATCTTGCCTTGATCCCTCAATTTTGTCTTGCAGATGCCTCTGTGGAATATGGTACTGAATATAGTTTGTATTGCCAAGTTGATGCTTATCCCGATGCAACAGTGAAGTGGTATTTAAACAATTCTCTAATACAATATGAGAATCATTCAAACACAAGATTATTTTTTGATAACAATGCGTTGGTTATCAGTAATATGGATTTCGAAGACGTCGGCGTCTATGAATGTAGAGCATCGAATGATGTACAATCGGAGAGATTCACGGCGTTTATCAGCATTTATGGAGTTGGTAAGCTATTTTGAGCACTATTTAAATTTAATTAATTCATATTTTGCTTTGTTGATTATAAATCGTAAGTTTCTCTTACAACTTAATAATACCAAATAATAATGATCTCATAAACTTTTTGCATACATAATAATAACTAGCTAGCTAGCTGTATAACACCTACTTAAATATAAGTTTCTAAATGTTGGTTAGCGCAATCGACAGCTATATTACGAGTATAATATCTCACGAGACAGCTAGGTATTTATTTTTGACACTGTTCCAAATTAAATTTTAGTACTTACATAAGGTTTTATCTTCTCTATAGAAGCCCCAACAATTGATGACAGTGAAACCGACATCAACCTGAAACCAGGAGATCAGACTGAGATCGAGTGCAGGTAACAATCTTCTACCCCTACCCCCCCCCCCCCCCCCCCCCCACTGCTGAGTTTTCTCCTCTCCTCTTTCGTTAGGCCATATTCCACCACGGGTGCCGGCCGGATTGGTGGACTATTTACTTAGAAATAATACTACGGCATGTGAATATCCCCACGCTGTTTTCCTTCGCCGATAAGCGAGCGATAATTACGTACTACATTATGTTTAACAAGATACACGGTACGTGCCTGGGATTTGAACTCGCCACTTCCTGTTTGGTAGGTGGACGTTCGCCCACTAGGCTACCAACGCTTGTTAGCCTACCCCCACTTTTTTGATTTGAACAATAATTATATTTTTATATTGACTTTCTGGATTTCCTTTGTTCTACTTACGTAGGTTCATATCAATTTCCTAGTCATGCATACAATATCGACCAAAATGTTGATAAGTACAGTATTTATTTTTCCGCACTACAGTGGCTACGAAATCAAAACGGAAAAACTAAAAACTGCATTGGTTTTCCTTTTAGAATTACGCAAGGAAAACCCGCTCCAGAAATCAATTGGAAATACAAATCACTTCAAACTGAAGACTTTGAATACGTCCCCAATGGAGTTTCGACTGATGATGGAAAACTGAAGATTGCAAAAGTAGAGAAAACTCACGCAGGTGTCTACAGGTGCATAGCTACTAATGCTATCGGTGAAAATATTATAGACTTTCACGTGAAAATTCAGAGTAAGTATCTAATGCCCTATGAACATAGGTTACGTAAAATCGGTATCTCAATGTGCGGTCAACCATTCGACGAAAATTTTAATATAATCACTGTATACGAGTATTAGAAATGAAAGCTAGTGTGGTGGACAGAGGTTATAGAAGATATTATGGAGATAATAGCAAAACCCCGTTAGTAATAGCCAAGTAAGTGTCTCCGTGACATATTGATTGAAATCATGTGGTTGGGAGTAGTGAAGTCTGAAGTATGAAATTGTGGTGTACTTATAGGTATTTACTTTCAAATTGTGTATATTTTATTTATACTTACTCTAATAATTTAAAGTTCTAACTTTAAAATTACTACAGATTCGTTGCAAAATTAAATACGATGAAACATAATAGTCATCGGTTTTGAACTTTTCTTTAATTTGTTATATTTTGAATATTCCTTAGTTTGTTTTTACATAACTTCTACATTGACATGCTCTTTTGTACCTATTAGTTATTGTTTTGAATATGAATGAAACAGTTTGCAAGCTCGTGAGGTAGGCACTGTGCCAAAATATGTCAATATATTTACACCACCTGTACTAGTAGTGTTCGCAAAACTATAATGATTGACTTTTTTAGCCCCACCTATAATAAAGAACAGGGAGCGCGAAGATATAGAAGTGAGAGAGGGTAAAGAAGTCCTATTGTCGTGTGACGTGGAAGCTGCGCCGGAAGCCACCGTGCGGTGGGAGATGTCCCAGCATGACGTCAGCATTTCCTTGGACCACCGGTTCCGCTCTGACGAGAGGCATACCCTCCGGTAAGCTAATTTAAATCTTAATTATAACTGTACTTAAGGTATCCTTTAGACTATTGGAAGATTGTACCTTCGTATTGGTTGATCTTTGGACCAGGCTTTCTCTTTCTTCGCTATATCGCGAGCATACTGCAGAGAAATGTTGAAAAACATAGTTATATCTTTGATAATAGTTTGTTCACCAATTAAACCCGTTTAAATCCAGTTAAAATAATACAAAATATAATTTTGACATACCTCGACGTTCGGTCGAGTTACATCGACCAATCGGTCACGACGAGAAGACTGGAGAATGAAGGTATCAACGTCCGGAGCGGCAGGTGTTGTTTCCAACTACCCGCGTTTGGTCTTGCAAAACATAACCGTCACGACACAATACTATAACAGTATACCAGGAACAGTATAGTAAACCCATCCTCCCGTTTACATCTAGTTAATGTTTTCTGCTCGCGAAAGTTTAACAATATCAAATGTTGAAAAAATAAGTTTGTTGGCAAATTCGGGTATAACTGAAAGTTATTTCGTAGTTTTCGATAGTAGTGGCTGCGCAATCGAACTGCTGCGCTTAGTGTCGCGGGTTCGATCCCGCCAGAAACAAATATTTGTGCGATCCACAAATACTTGTTTCTAGTCTGGGTGTTAAGTGTATGTGAAATTATATGTCTGTCAACGGTACCCACGACACAGGAGAAATCCCAGTGTGAGGCTACGTTTTTAAAAGATAGGAAATGAAAGAACGATGAGTGTATGTATTTTTTCTTCTGTAATTTATAATCATAGGATAATGTCAGAGTTAGTAGTAAGACGTCTTTTGTTTTCAGTTTCACCGCATTATGGAACGACTCTGGTAAATACCACTGCGTTGCTGAGAACAGTGTCGGCAAAGCGGAAAGAACTGTTTTCGTCAATGTTCTTGGTAAATGTTATAATTTACATACTTACTAGGATATTCTTTTCAACAATAGGGGACTTTTGGAATAAAATAACCAGGATGGCTCAACGCCATATCATTATGAAAGTTACACATAGCAGTGGCCGTTACATAAAAATATGTGACGCCAAATATTATCGCTATAAATAGTAAAAAAAAATAGTATTTTAGTGGGAGCGACCCGGTAGACAAAATACAGTCAAATTAATAAAAAAAATTAAGATAACAATTTTAACTGACTTCAAAACCAACAGAAAAGCACTAAAACGAACTACCTGCATTGAAATTAAATGAATACTATAAATATGCGTTACCCGCTGATTAATTTTAGAGATGTAGCAAGCCCGCAAATGCTATAGAATTTTTGATGCAATTTGTATTCCAATATCGCCCAGTAATTGTGTTAATTTTTTGAAGTCTGTTAATAAATTAATCTATCTCGTGCTTTGTCAAGGATCCTGGGATCTATTGTGTCTGGAATGCAGCAGCGGAGAGGTTATTATTGAGTTTATTAATGATGTGAAATCTTTCAGTGACACCATTCATCGAGAGTCCAAAGTCACATGTGGTCAACGGCAATGACGGAGGCAGCGTTGTTTTAGTTTGCAATGTGCACTATGGCAACCCCGTACCTACCATCAGATGGGAGTTTATTTCCAAAAATGCCGCTTCTGGTGCATTGAGAGGGTACACAATTTTGTATCTTATGTTTTGAATACAATGTACACTTTGCAGTGTCAAGTTTTCAATTTCAACTCACGTTGCAATTGGTCATATCGTAGAAAAGCGGGTCATAGTCAAACCACACAAATGGATGAAACGTTGACATGAAGAACCAGTAATAATAATATTATGTCGAACATTGAGATATTATTACGTCGAAAGATAATAAAAAAAATGATAGTACCAGCATTGTTTGCTACTTTAAGCTGATCAAAATGATCCTCAACTTCATCAATGTACTTGTTAATCAAGGCAAGGTTCCCTTGTGTACTTACTAACTGTCTATCGATAGATCAGCTCGCGCCATCATAACATATAGTTTTGTCATCCGAGCTTGACATTCTACCAGAAACTAAGAACTCAAAATTGATTTGCAAAGAAATCCGCTAGATTTGTAATTGGTGCGAAATGCTCCACCCAAAGAGGTTGGAATTTCCCGCCGTGGTGCAAAATACCCTGTTCGCATCGTGGTGCGAACTTCACGTTGTCTGAAACGCCCTAAAACTTCAGGATTTGACCTAAACAAACATCCATCAAGCAATACTTATTGATTACTGATAAAAGACTTGCAAAAATAACCAACTTCCAAAAAGGAAATGATTCTCAATTCGTTTGTATATTTTGTTTTCAGAGACAATTCAGCAAGCTCGCTTCACTTGAGGAAATTGTCACAACGGGACGAAGGTTCATATTTCTGCATAGCTGAAAATCGGGTCGGCACCGACAGAATCATTTATGAATTGCGAGTACTATAGTACCTACAATAAACGTATTAAATGTTTAATTTAGCATTTTTTTTTCACACTGACAAATTTCTTTTTGCAATGTACAACTTTAACTTTTGTGTAACCAAGTGCGTAAGTTTCATGCGCACACCAGTGACTCGAATTTAGCTGTCGAGCGACTAAGTTAGATTTTGTTCGTGACTGTCCCAGGCACCTCAGCCGATTAATAATTACAATCAAATCAATTTTAGGTGATACGAAGTTCATCGGATCATATAGTTTTTACGGATATGGTGACCTACGGGGAAGTTGGGCGACCCGTGTTTAATTTTACATTATTTATCACAGGCGTTACAAAGAACTGGAGAATACGCAGATTTATCATCTTTGACCCCTGGTTCAAGTACCTATACTATCTCCAATATAGGTATACTAGCTGCGCCCCGCGGTTTCACCCGCGTTTGGATAATATACGATATATCTTTATGAAATGTAGCCTATGTGTTATTCTGATATGTAAGCTACATTATTGTAAAGTTTCATTTAAATCCATTCAGTAGTTTTTACGTGAAAGAGTAACAAACATCCATCCATCCATCCATACTTACAAACTTTCGTGTTTATAATATTAGTAGAGTAGGATATTAACCCCCAGTTTCAGGAGCGTTGGTTGGCTTTGACAGTAGATTAAAACTATCGTTGTCTCTATCTGACACTGAACAAATGACAAGGATGGCAATAGAATTAATCTGTAGTCAAAGTTGACTGACGTTTCAGAAACCGGCAGTATGTCTTGTTTTAATAGCAATTAATAATCTGGTAGGTTTTTGGTAATTTTTGTTATTCTACTTACAATAAAATTTCACAGAGTTTTTGTTTACATACGCTATGTTTATAAAACGTTTGATTTAAGATTTCGTGATTTTTCATGTATAAAATATTACTAGCAGCACCCCGCGGATTCACCCGCGTTCGCTAGCATCCCACAGAACCCGTTATTTTTTTATGTAATAATAAGTACTTTATTTTGTATTCCAAAGCCTATAGTATCTATATACCAAATTTCATCAAAATCCGTTCATCCGTTCAGTAGGGTGAGCACTGAGCAGGAACCTTTGTCGAGAAAGTATTAGATACATTAACTGTCAAATTGGTTTCAGAGTTGACCAGTACTCCTACAATAGGGCAAGCACGAACATTTTAACGGTTCGTATCGTTAACGTATCGATCAAAGTAACCGTTCGCGTACGCATCTTGTCGATATTGCAAGACGCTGATCAAATCTAAAACAAATTTGACAGTTGACGTATCGAATACTTTCTCGATAGAGGTTTCCCGCTCACCCTACTGGCGTCAAGAGAAGACAAATACACACGCAAACTTTCGGATTTATAATAATAGTAGGATTATAATACGGTGGGACAAAGCGATTATAATAGTAGATTGTACTACAAGGGAACAAAATAACGTAGGTAGGACGAGAGCGATTTTTTTAGAGCGAAGCGAAGGATTTTAGAGTAGAATCTTAAGCGTAGCAATATCAAAGTACCTATACTTTGCTTGTTCCCGTGTGTTACTGTCTACTATTCATTCTAAACTATAAGAAAAGTATTTTCGTCGCTGCTTTTAAGTGCGCTGTAATGACCAACTTTGTTCGCACTTACTGACGAACCCTTTGCCTGTTTTAGAATAGATGGGATAAAAAACTGTTAATAAGCCACGTGTCACCACCGACCACCATAGTATTTATAGGTAGTGTTACCATGTCGTCTGATTTACCAGTTTGTGCCTGATCGGTTGCATATTACACTTACCTATCAACGCAATTTCAGTTTAGCTAGTGTGTGATGTCAGCTCCAGATCAAGCCATAACACTTGTGTCAGTGACGACGCGGGTAAATCCAGAGGTGGAATGTAAGTAGAGTATGTAATATGAGCGTAAGTACTCAGACCATTGATCAACTGCTGAGAATACGGTTCAGCATACCAACCCACACTCAGCTCTAGGCAACTGCCATGTTCGCCATCTAGTAGGCTTTGCCTGACGTTATACCGGTAGCTGACAGCTCCTAGCTTATGAACTAGTGAAGACTATGCCCTGAATCGGCTCTTACGTCAACTGAGCCCACTCCAAACTGAGTCCACGGGATCAGTTGACCTTGAATCGCATTTCTGATTCAGAAAGCTTATGATTGGGCAGACTCTGTTCGTTGATACACAGACCGTGTAGAGGTACCACTAAAACCACCTTTTCCAAACTGACTGCTATGAGGGAGTATAGGGACGGGTACAGAGAATGGGGTTTTAAACCCTACGAACAACGAAACCAAAATACACACAACAGAATTGTCAGCTGCCTCCTTTTTTTAAAGTCGGTAACAAAACGTTTTGACGGTACGCTTTTGGCGTAGTGGCTGAACAATTGGACTGCTGCGCTTGGTGTAGCGGGTTCGATTCCCGCCCGAAACAAATATTTGTGCGAACCACAAATATTTTTCTGATCTGGGTGCGATGTGTACCTATATGAAATTATATGTCTGTATACCTAGCCCCACACTGGGATTGCTCCTGTACCGTGGGTACCGACTCACGGTACAGGAGCAATCCCAGTGTGGGGCTACGTTGAAAAAAAACAATATTCCTACAATATCCTCCAATATCCTAGTTAGGGGACCCCAGGATCTTATTTGATGGTAATGCGTTACAATATACTATATACTTTTATAATAATACACTGAGAAACAATAAATTAGCTTTTTTTATTTAAATATAATACCGTCACATTTTATTGTTTTCACCAAAACTCCCATCATACTAGTTATATATTATAATAGTCCCGCGTACTAGTTTCTCATGCGATAAAAGAAACCAAGTTTTTCTTATAGATACCAACGATGTATCTGTAAAAAATTCTAGAATTCAAAAAAAAATATTTCAATCAATGTTGTTGTTTACGCTGGGTATTACCGCAAATGGGTAAAATTACGTCTGAATCACGAATTGATGATTGTGTGGGGTAAATAATTTGACCCCTTCGTATCTATACGAAGTGATACTACTTCCCGCTGGCTGCTTTGTCTGTTTTAAGAGCTGAATTAGGTTATTAAAGAAGCGAAAAAAAATTACGACTAATTAATTAAAGATACGAGCAGATACCTAGATGCACTAAACAAATAAAACCAAGTTTCAAGAACAAAAACAAGTTTAGTTGACTTATCCAACAACTTACTTACTTTCTCCCTTACGCCCAAACAAATACTCAAAATATTTTTAGCGCACCATTTATTATAATAGGCCGCTACCAGTGGGCAACGTTCCCAAAATGCTGGCTGCATTGCCACGTTGTATGGCAATGCTCAATCTTTGACCAATTAATAGGATACATTAAACCTTTTTTGGTCCATAAGGCGTCGGTTTATAACATCAAGAATGACATACTTAGTATATTTATGCAGAATCAATTATTATGTAATCATTATGCAATGCCAAGAAATCTAATATAGCGGCTAGGAGCCACCATATTGGATTTTCAATAATTCAATGTTATTCTTAGATAGGTACAAACAGACGGATCAATTTTAGATGTTGTAGCAGCCCACTAGAGATGTAATTATGAATGGAGATAGAGATAATGAATACAAGACCTCAAGCTATAAAAGTTATTATACCCTGCAAGTGTACGTATCGTTCAGTGTTATTCTATCCACTTGACTGAGCTGTATAGTACACCATGTTAACGAAAAGTTTATTACACTTTTTCGTGGTTGTGGCGGGAAGCGGTGCGGTTTCTTTTTTTGTGTTATTTTTCAACGCGTATAATATTTAGATTAGCGATAGATTAAAAATAATTCTGTTTTCTTTCAGCAGTAGCTATAGAGGATAGAAGTCCATTAGTAGTAATTGAAGGTGGAGACGAAATAAGTGTAGGGCAGAAGGAGCCTGTGCATTTGGTCTGTAAAGTGAACGGATATCCCAAGCCACACATCGTTTGGAGAAACAAGGGGGATGGTGTCACTCTATCTGGCCGGGTAATGTATTAACTTTAGTGAAATAATTTGCCCTATCATCATCATTCTCAGCATTTACTTGTAGTTAGTTCTACTTGAAGATTTATGCCACTCTCGTCCCAGTTTTTTTTCGTCCCGCACTATAACATTTGCCCATATTCGCCCCGCGTGCCAAAATTATTGTAAGTAAAGCTAGCGACAAAGTGTAATTTATCACCATAAACGAAACTGTGGCAGGGGACCCTTTTCACTCACTGATAATGTTTTTCTCATTTGTTCGAAAGTCATACTTATTTTAATACGAGGATAGATAAACAACGGTGTTTTAAAGCTAACATATTTATACCAGAAGTACCAGGATAGCATAAGACACGAGAAGGTCTCTCTCACGTCTTGTTGTGAGACCATCTAGTACGCAATGAATGTTTATAGTTATGCGTGCACTAATAGATTGCAATTGTTCATTAGAAAATTCTTTCCATATTGCTATGTTGAAACTTCTCAGATCTTAAGTACACAATTTTATTAATATTCGAGTGTTTAGGTTCAATTCAGCACGTCATTGGACACTGATTTGACTTAATAATTAGACTTTTTTTATTATTAATTAGGCAATTTTTCAGGTCAAGCTATATTAACAATCCATTCTCGAGAAAATCCTTGATGTGATATTAATATTCTTATAATTTTTCAGGAGTCAGTTCTTCAGTACCCCTACGACTACATCAACGTTCTTACCATAGATGAAGTCAACGAAACGGCCACATACGAGTGCGAAGCGAGCAACCCGTACGGGACTCACGCACAAGATGTTACAGTTGAAATAAACGAACCGTTTCCATACATGAACATCTTGAAAACGCCAAAAAGTAATTAATTTTGTTCACTATGAACTAAAACTGGAAACTCGTGACCGAGCATTAAAAATAATACGATATTTTTGTACATAATAATATTATATAGAACACTTGTAAACTTAACATGTGACCAAATTGCACTCAATGTATGAAACTGAAAATGTGTGTTCAAATTATACTTACACTTATCTAATTTTGGTTTGAACCAGGTTAAATTTTTTCGTGCTGTTTTTTAGAGTTCCGTGCCCAAAGGGTAAAACGGATCCCTATTACTAAGGCTCCGCAGTCCGTAAAATAGTCTAAATAGTCTAGTAAGACTGCGATATTTCAGATAATCGATAAACAGACCTCTTTTGAAGTTTACTGTGTTCAGGAACTATTTGAAACATTTCTTACAGGAGCAATTATAGAGTATGGGAGTGAAGGTCAACTAAAATGTTTGGTAGAATCCTACCCGCCACCTGAAATAACTTGGTACAAGCATGGTGAACAGCTTTCATCTGGTGGCAATATCGAAATATCCGAAGATAATACCACGTTGACAATTAAAAATGCATTACTTTCTGATGGAGGAAAATATGTGTGTGATGCAAGAAATGAAGAAGCAAATACTATAGTGATTAAATACGTTACTATAATAGGAGTCGGTAAGTTTTATTTTTATGCTAGCTACGAATCGCATTAAAGAACAACTAAAAGTATCCTTGATTTTGTAATGAATCCTAAAATTAATTAAAATTAATTCAGTGGATACGAGGTGGAGTGGTAACAAACACGTAAAATATTTGTTAGACATTAACTCTTCTGCTTTCGTCAGTCGTGGATCTAAAATATGTTCCTAAACTTTTTGGATGGGCGTGTATGCTAAAGCTTGAAATAATTCTTGACCGAATTTCCATCGTTCTCTGATAGAAAGTTAAAAAATTTAATGCTTGTGATGTTCTGATGTCTAAATAATCTGACAAAGCGAGCTGAAATGATTGATAGAGACGAATGTTCGATGACTGAACCTTCAGTGACTAGCGGTAAATTATTGATGGTGACTTTTATGTTCATTCTTTTTTAAAAACGTAGCCTGGCACTAGAGTTGCTCCAGTATCGTGGGTACCGATATATAGTTTCACATACACATCCACACCCAGACCAAAACAAATATTTGTGGATCGCTCAAAATATATTTGTCCCATGCGGGAATCGAACCCGCAACCCCTAGCGCAGCAGTCCGATTGCTCAGCCACTACGCCAAACGAGCCGTCAATACTTTGGTCAGCTTACATGACCAAATATTTTACAATAGCTTGTCAGTGAAATAATATAATAATATATATTTGTTACTTTGGTCAGCTTACATGACCAATATTTGGTCATGTAAAGCTGACCAAAGTATTGACGGCTCGTTTGGCGTTTACAATAGCTTGTCGGTAAAAATATATATTTGTTAACATACAGAACATAATTTTGATTTGTTATTTAAAGAGTTACGCGTGTTTTGTGAACGTGTCAAATCCTATAATTTTATAATGTTCTTATACTTTCAGAGGGTCCAGTAATTGACAAAAGTGTAAACGAGGTCACCGTCAGAAAAGGCTCCAATGCTGTTTTAGAATGCAAGTAAGTATGACCTTAGTGGTATGTCATCCAACAATTCGGCCCGGTCCCCGTGGTGCATTATGACCTGATCCTCCTCAGGAAAGGAGACGAGACCCGCATGCTCATCAGTGTGCGATTAGGGGGGATGATGATGATTAGCTAATTTGGTTGTACATAAACGTCTATTTCGCATCACGTGACGTAATTAAAAATATTTACAGAATGCTAAAGGGTACGCCAAAACCTTCAATCAACTGGTTATTTGACTCGGGCGCCGATGACGAAGACATGATAGTATTAGAGAAATGGGAGGACAAGGAAACCATTGTGGTTGAAAACGCTGAGGCCCAGAACTCTGGAAGGTACCTATGCCTGACTGAGAATGACGCTGGTAGTGATGATCATGAGGTTTTATTAACAGTTGAACGTAAGTGACAGACTGATACTCTTGTTTTAGCCCCCTATGGAAAGCGAATTCATAATTCAATATTATAAATGGGAAAGATTTTTGTTTGTTTATTACGGTTTCATCACGTCCAATGCCCAATTTCTGAACCTCTAGTCATTTAACTTTGACCAGCAGATGATGCATATTGCTGTCGCTGTCATTTGTTTAGTACCAGATAGAGAAAACTATAGACTTATCTGTTGATCAAAGGCAACAAGGGGGTCAGAAAAAAGGTATAAACAGCTGAACGTATCTTTCAATTTAGGTATAGAAATAGATTGGATCTTGAATAAGGATATACGACAAACAACAAACAATATCCAAACATATTATCAACTCTCCCTTTGATACCTAATATTAGTACGAAGTAAGATTCCATTTGATTTGTGTGACTTAAAATTGCAATGTGCTAAAATAATTGATGTTTAAAAATTATCTTTTTCAGAGGTACCGATTATTATAAATGACAAACATTATATAAAAGCAGTAGCCGGTTCTGTGGTTCCCATAAGCTGCAATGTAGAGGGTGCTCCTGTACCTTACGTGGTCTGGTTTAAAGATGGCAAGGAATTGGTTGATAGCGATTATATACGTGTGTCTAGGAACCAAACTCTTATGTAAGTATGTTTGATGAAGTAATTTTAGTAGCACGGTCACTAACATTACTTTTATCATTGAAATTTGTGTTGAGTTCCTGATATTGACACCATTGCAGACTCCATGACCCCGCGTGAACAATAGTTGATATGACGCTTGAAGATTATACATTTATGATATTCTCATAATTAAGGCTGGTAATTTCAGGATGACTGTCACACCATCAGACAGTGGTACATACATGTGCTTAGCTACCAACAGATTCGGAATAACTAACAGGACAGTCGTACTAAACGTAATCGGTAAGTCCTTTAGAACACCATTTAAATAGGGTTTAAACAACATTTTGAAACACCACATCACACCGCCGATTGTCAGTCCACCGCCCGTCTTTCTACCATCATCCGTCCACAGTTTGTCCGTCCGCTACTCGTCCGTCCGTACGCTGGCTTGTTCTTCCACCATCCACCCTTTCTGTTCGACCGCCGCCGCCCCCCGTCTGTCCACCATCAGTAATTGTCATGCTCTCACTATATATCTTTTGTTATTCAGGGATGTTATATAATATATCATATTGTTAAACTCGTGGTACTTCTATAGTGTCGTTCTATGTGAATCGTCTTTTCACCAAGCATGGACCCCTCCGAACGAGCACGGCCGGATTGTGGAACGTTAGTTTACAGCAGATTAATTTGGTATATTGTTCTCCCTGTATCCTTGTGTCCTTGTGTGTTGTGCCAGATAGAGACCACGGTATAGATACTTAGTTAACTTGGAAAATAAACAAACATTCCATACCTAAACCAGCTGTTACCATCACATTTTATTATGGCGCTGGTTGAAGCTGTGTTTAGTTATTCGACGAAAAGTCCCTTATTATATTTACAATAGTAAAGTTTGTGCGATTGGTTATGTTCAATGTAATATAATAATATACTCATTTTTCAGTGCCTGTAAGGATAACACCTCCAGAGAACAGTCAGCTTTCTGTGTTAGCGGGAACCCACCTGAAATTGGCGTGTGAGGCCGCAGGATTGCCCGAGCCGTCACTTAAATGGATCTACCGCAGTTTTGACTCCAGCTCGCGCATCAGGAAGGTAATCAAGTAAGTACCTCATCACGTAAACTTATTCTGTCTTACCACCAAAGTTTAGACCAGAGTTAAACAGATGTTTCTAAAATTTTGTTCCACAAAATCGACGTCTATCACTCGCGTTTTCTTACTCAAACCTGGCATTCACTTGTGAATTTGTTATTGAGTTAGAAAAAGTGAAAGACGTCGTTTTGTGGAGAAAATATTTAGACACGTCTGCTCAACTCTAGTTTAAATCTTTTGTGGTAAGACTAAATTATATGATGCACAATATCTACCCGATAAACGTTTCTCCTAACTATATCCCCAATTTCACTTAACTGAGAGGTGCTTTGGACCAAACTAATTTATTTTTCAGGACTTACGAAGAAGGACTTTTGCATTTAGGACGCATTCAACTGACCCAAGCTGGCTACTATACCTGCATCGCAAGTAACTCCGGAGGCTCTGATAGTATTACTTACATGGTTCAAGTTTTTGGTAAGTATAAATTATAGAGGAAACGTACTTGAGACATTCGTCTAACCTTCTTTAAAACATACATTTAATTGTATATCTTGTGCATGATGTAATAACTTTTACTTTTGAAACTATTAAATTTGGAATTCAGAATATTATGGAGTTTTTCAAATTAAAATTCATATTTTTTCTCAGCGGCCCCAAGGATAGAAAATACGTATGCAGACAAACATTTCGTAGCTGTGGAAGGTGATCCAGCGCTACGAATTACATGCAAAGCTACTGGCAATCCGAAACCAACTATAACCTGGAGAAAGGATGGACAGAATCTGGTTTTCGGTAAGCTTCTCCTGATTTTAATCCGGTTTTCCGGTCAGCCTTTCTTTTACTCTTTTTTCGCACTAAGATACTTTTTAAGTCAGTATTCCACCTCAGCTTTACCTCTACCGTATGATTTCTTGTTATATTCTCATCAGATCTTCATCGTTCGTCAACTACTCGACGTAGGCCTGTCTTCTTAGTGAGCGCCACAGAGCCTAATTTTTTACTCTCCCCATCCAGTTCTCACAACTCTTTTATAACGTATTCGTATTATAACGTCATATTTTCCTCGGACGCATATTGACATAACAGTGGAACAGCGTAAAGGTTATTTAATATTCCCAAAAACGCCCAAGGACCAAAAATGTTGTGACTACATTGTGTACTTTACAATTACCATAGAGAGTTACTAATTAGTTATAGAGAGAAATAATGTATCGATTCAACAGGGTCAACATATTATGAAGAAGAGGGGGCGTTGATCATTAAAACTGTTCCGAGAGATGCCACGGGAGTCTATACATGTGAAGCCGTAAACGTTATAGGGACAAAGGTCATGTCTGCTTTGGAAGTATACGAGGTCATAGTAGCGGGTAAGTACTTGAAATTCTCTTGGGGTTCCTTATGCGAAGACCCCAAATATTATAACCTTATTGATGTGACAACGACCAAGGCAGTGCTGGTTTCATTTCGTGTAAAAAGAGAGTTTTAAACCTACTCAAGGTTAATTTTTTTAGCCTCCCCAACACCACATCGCGCAACAGCTTTTCAGGCCATTGAAGAAGGTAAGCCAGCAAAGATCAAGTGCAACGTGCCTCACAACAGAATGGATCAACTTCGATGGTTTAAGGTAACTTATATTCTCGTTGGTGTATTATAATCTCCAAATAGTTCAGATGCAAAAGCTGTGTATCAAAATTGGTTCAGTTACCAATACTGAACACGTGATGTAAGATGTGTTAACACTCGTTTCAGGATGGAGACTTAATAGAGACTGGTGAACTAACACTTTATAATCCAACACTGAATGATACCGGTCACTACATATGCAGAGTAGGTGACTTCTCTGAGTCACTATCCGAGAATATCAGAGTCGATGTTGGATACAAACCAACATTTGTCACAGAGGACGATTTAGAAATACAAATGTTTAAGAGATCACCGGTAACCCTTAACTGCAAGACTAGAAGTAAACCGAAACCAGACGTAAGTAATATCGTTTTCACGTTCGAAACCAAACTATTATCAATTGTGTCTATTATCTTATGCAGAGATCTAAAAGAACATCCACGTGTTTCTAATATTTGATACAAAACACTACAATGACATAGTATTAAGAAACATATTAACCAAATGCGCTGCATGGGCCCTACGAAAAAAGGTTTGAAAACTACTGACCCAAAGATAATCTTTAAGATATTCCAGAGTGTAATCTACGTTCTAATTCATTTACTTACAGATATCTTGGTATCACAACGGAGAACGACTTAACGAAACGAGTGATGAACTTCGTTTCCCACTGGGTGTAAACAGGCCAGGAGAGTATAAATGTCAAGTAGAGAATAATTTCGGATCGATTAGTAGAGTCTTTAAAACAGGCTCTAAAGGTAAACATAATATTATGGGATCTATTCATAGATTATATTACACTAAACCAATAAGTATTGAGAATTTTAATGAAATGAATTATAATAACTCAATTTTTCATTTTTCACTTATAAGTATGAGAAGTGCAGTTCTTTAGACAAATGATAATGAAAATGCTATTAAAAAATCTTCACCCCCCATAATCAATGAATGGTCGTATTCTAGTACCTACCAATACTAGTGCTATGTCAGCTGTCTAGACTATCTAAAATTTTAATAAAATTTAAATTATATTTCAGATTGCTTCATAAACACTGCCAAACTGACTAAACTGCAGCCACTCATTTTCACATCGGATCTAACCTGGCCTGACTTTAAAAGCGTTAATGAGTTCCTAATAATCCCAAAGGGAGAACATTTTGTTATGTTCTGCCCAAATAGATTTCAGATGTCTCCTCTGAATTATTTAACAGCTTACTGTAGTACCGGAATGAAGCTAATTATTAATGAAGAAAAACATGACTACGCCGACATTAAATGTACTGAAGAGGTAACACACACAGTCAAAAGAACTGGTGAAAATTGTATGCCAGGTAACACGGAGAGAGTAAAAATAGTATACGAAACATTTGGCGATCTGACTATTGAAGCTTACGAAGTGTGTATGGATAACACCAAAAACATTCCACTTTACGCTAAGCATACCATGGACCGTTCTTTGGCGGACGATGATTATAAAACGACATGGTCCAATAGCGACCAATTTCCGATGAACTTTGAAGATCTCTACAACTGCAAGGTTCAAACCAACACTATTTCGGCGTGGTTGGAGAAAGAGTTCCATAGAACAGACAACTGTTGTTTCTCCAAGAGGCAGCTGGTGAATCCGAGGGATGTGTTCCCAGGAGTTGCGCAAAAGTCGACGTACAGCTACTTTAATGTATTACCGCATTGGGGCACTTGTAATGCTGATGTAAGTGATTCAGATCATACTATTCGTTTTAAACTAAGATGGCCAAGTTAATGATGTTGACACTGTCAACACCCGTTGACCTGCACTTTTGATATCGGTTCCAACTTCTAGTAGACGTATCGTTACGAAGCATAATAATTTGTGTTTAGTAGCGACTGAAAAGGAAACTTATGGCAGTTAATTTTTCTTAAATATTGATTCTGGGAGTATGTTTTCTTAATATCCCGATTTTAATATAATATCAACTGTTATTCGCAGCGTTTATACAGAGACTTTTTGTTTTAGAATTGGAATGAAATGGAGCGAAGAGTAAGGTATTTCGCCAAGAACTCTCATGGACAACTGCTGGTTTGGACTGGTGGCGCAAAGGAGATGGCTCTCACAAATAAGTTGAACAATACTATAAATAATTACTTCACTGATCGAAGAGGCAACCGTCAATCAGTACCCTTGTACTTGTGGAAGGTATAATATTGTAAAATCCTTAACAGCAAAGTAGACGATGTCACTCTAAATAATTTGCATAAAATCTTTAACCAATGACTGAAACCCATCACCTGATCAGACCTATCTATACTATGATATTATAAAGAGGAAAGATTGGATTGTTTGTTTGCACTGAATAGTTTCCGAAACCACCGAACCGATTTGAAAAATTATTTCCCTGTTGGGAAGCTACACTGTCCCCAGGTGACATAGGCTACTTTTAATCCCTTAAAAATTAACGGTTCCCGCGGGATAGTAGTTAACGCTGGCGAAACCGCGAGGTGCTTCTAGTAATTTATACAATTATGTCTCTAAGACGCCGGTAAAAAACTGTTAAGCTTTAATAAATTCGCCAAGCCAGTTACTTTTAAATTCATTTGTATTACTAGTACTCCCTTTATTGCCAGTATGATATATTTAGAATGGGTATATGTTACATGGTTTCAGGTGGTCCAAGATCCGATATCGATGGCTTCGCTTGCCATCGTTCAAGTCAACATTCCAGACTTGGCTCCTTCAGAAGTTGGCGAATACACTCTATGCAGAGACGTGTGTGATGATACTGAGTGGATGCGCAACCCCGAATGGCGTGACGTCGAGAGAGGGTATACCTACTGCTGCACCCTGCCAGAGTTCGAAAGGGCTTTTGGGTTTGAAGGAGTCTTCGATGCAAAATCCAAATATGTCTGAAATACTAAGATCCGTTGCGGTTTTACCAAAATACTACTTACTTAATCTAAAAGTATTTTGATGAAGGTTATTTTGCCTGATTTGTCATTATTGTAATGATTTATCTTATCATGAGATTAAATTGCGTTATTTTTCATTATTAACTATAGAATATATTTTTATTACTAAGACATAATATTTTTTTATTTTAATTGTACCATTTTTCAAATAAATTCTGCAATGCTTACATTAAAATCTGTCATAATATGTAGAATGTGTTTAGGGCCTCAATTGGATCGCAATAAGACGTCATGGTAAGCCCGCTGATCTGGGAATGACCTTCTAGATCTGCCTTCCTTTTTCCTCTTCCACATTCCGTTCTAAATGTTTTTGATGAAGCGTCATGTTGTTTAAGGTGATCAAACCATTTACTTCTTTTCCTTTCCAATGTCGCTAGTAATTACTAATAATTATTTAGTTCCGTAAATTAAAATTACCTACCCCACCTAAAAGACTATAAATTATTATATGTTGCTGAAACGTTTTGTTCTATAAAGGTACCTAAAAATTAATAAAATTGAAGTGTCTTTTTGCAATGTCAAAATAATAGCTGTTTACCAAATGCATATGAAATTACGTAGGTATATTACTACGGTAACGGTACCTAGCTATAACAAAAACGCAATTGCTATTTAATTTTTGTCCGTCTGTTTGTTCCGGCTATCACCGAAACGGCTGAACCGATAATGTTAGGACTTTCACTAACAGATAGCTGTCGTTACAAGAAGTACTATGGAGCACTCTCATTTCAAACTAGATACGCCTCGCGGTTTCGCCCACAATTATCGTTACCTGCGGAATAATAATCAATGCGGATGATCCGCAGGGGACAGCAGTCATCCATAAACACACAAGATATTCAAACACTACAAGCATTTAGCTTGTATAAAATGTATTGCTCTTTGAATGGAACAAACGGCGACTGAATAAAAACCGGCCAAGTGCGAGACGGACTTGCGCAGGAAGGGTTCCGTACCATTATCTATAAAACGGCAAATAAAAACTACGTTTGTGTATGGGAGCCTCCATAAAGGTATTTATTTTATTCTGTTGTTGTAGCGGAAACAAAAATACACCATCTGTGAAAATTTCACCTGTCTAACTATCACGATTCATGAGATACAGCCTGGTGACAGACTGACACAGAAAGACAGACAGACAGACAGACAGACAGACAGACAGACAGACGGACAGACGGACGGACAGACGGACGGACGGACGGACGGACGGACGGACGGACGGATGGATGGATGGACGGACGGACAGCGGTGCCTTAGTTATGGGGTTCCCGTTTTACCCTTTGGAAACGGAACCCTAAAAAGCGCGTCAATAAAGTATATACAATTTAAGTAAGTATGTATTACGTGATGTGTTATAAAGCGGCGCACGTGATAAGTGATCGTAAAACGTAAAACCTGTACAATGTACATATTATTATTATAGCAATAGCTTGATTTTCGTGGTATGAATATTTCCATGAACAAGCAAATGGACAATATAAATACGCCTAATTTCACATATTGTTATCAATGTTTGAAGAGAATAGGTAAGATAACGGTCATACGTTAGGTTCATATTTAGATATAACTGTAAATAAAGTTTTAGGTAGCTGAGGAGGTATTGTAACGAATACTCATCAAATTCCGGTTATATAATTTATATTAGTGTTGAATGTGGAGTTAAGGACAATGCACGTTTGCATTATGTGTAATGCTGTTCAGTGTTCGAACGTGTTATGCAAATTATACACCGAATGACCATGGTTATAAGATCAGTTAATTTAGTTCTAATAATACTGACTTCAGTATTTATAAGTAATGTTATTAGTGAAAGTGAAGAAAAAGTCAGTTTAACTTTCGTAATGGACATAACGCCCACTATGCATCGTATACAAAGTGCTATGGTGAACAATATAGAGGCTATATGCGACTCGGTTGCAAATTCCGATGAATCTCCAATAGAAAACTACGTTTTAGTATCTTTTGCGGATCCCGGTAAGTACAACATTGTTTTATATATGGTGTAAGTTTGACAAGGCTCTCGTTACTAAGGTCCGTATTAATAAATCAAACTTAGCTCTGAGAGCTATCTTCAGTGTGCACTTGCTCTTTTGTTCAAATTAATAAATACATCTTAAGTTGTAGATTAGGAACAGAAACTTACATGATCTCTGGCAAATTAATAAATGACACTCAGCGGTTAAGTGCTATCCGATTATGACACAATTGACACATACAAGACAGTATCTAGTAGCCAGTGCTACATCTCAATATCCATTTATTAAATAGCAACGATCTCAAGATGCAGATTACATTTTGAGTGTGGATTAGCTGGTAGCGCACTTGGTAGCGCTATTGAGGTTCATTTATTAATACGGACCTAACAGTCGAGAAGCTTTTATTCAGCTTGCAATTAGTTGTATAATATAAATTATGTACGTATGTGTGTGTATTTGTATGTTTAGGTAAAATCTTTCTAGCTCAATTAGAATGACTTTCTTTTAACTTACGGAGTAAATTTTGGATGTTGGTTCAGTTCCCATGAAAATCCATTTTGATGATTACCATGACCTGAATCAACATCCAGAATCAGTACCTGATAAAGGAACTCTTCAACGATCAACAGCACAGACACGAAATATTGTGTACGCATCAGTTTTACTATGCCATTGGTTCTGCGTTTTGGGTTAGGGCCTGACTAGGGAACTCTTCACTCCTCAATGCAGCACAGATATGAAATGTTGGATACGCATTCAATTTTTGATATTCCATTAATAAATGAACCTCAATAGCGCTACCAAGTGCGCTATCAGCTGATCCACACTCAAAATGTAATCTACATCTTGACACCGTTGCTATTTAATAAATGGATATTGAGATGTAGCACTGGCTACTAGATACTGTCTTGTATGTGTCAATTGTGTCAATCAGATAGCGCTTAACCGTTGAGTGTCATTTATTAATTTGTCAGAGATCATGTAAGTTTCTGTTCCTAATCTACAACTTAAGATGTATATATTAAATAGAACGAAAGAGCAAGTGCACACTGAAGATAGCTCTTAGAGCTAAGTTTGATTTATTAATACGGCCCTAAGTGACACTATGATAATATGGCTACTTCATTTTTTTTATAAGCTTGTCTGGAAAAATTTAGTTTTCAACATAACATTTCCTTTCCGTGCAGATGTGTCGCCTGCTGTTACCACGAAAAACACTGCCGATATTAAGCATGCCTTAAAGTCACTAGTTATTAAACCAGGAGGAGACTGCCCCGAAGCATCCATGAAAGGTATTAAGGCAGGCCTGGAATCAAGTTTACCCGGCTCTTATTTGTACGTCTTCACAGACGCGCCAGCTGCAGACAAGCACATGTATAAAGAAGTGGAAAATTTAGCTCAGGAGAAACGATGCCAAGTATGTATAGATTTTTCTTCTTTCGTGTCGATGTTTCCACCATTTTGGGACGGGTCCGTGAACAAGAATCAGATGCCGCTTGTTGGGGTCTGTATATTATGATAGCTTAGTCACAGGATTTACCAGTCTCTGATATCTGCGTTTAGTACTCGTAATCTAACTTTACGATACGATACATTTTGAAACTTCTATTGTGAGCACCTGTTATTTACTTATTATTATTGTCATCATCAACATCACTAGTTATTGCTAAACATGGGTCTCGCTACACTTTGAATGAGCCTGAATCTACATCACCATAATCATATCAGCCCGTATCGATCCATTCATGGATATATGCCTCTTCGTTACCACATTACTCTTTCCGGTCCTGCGCCGATCTCATCCACGTTCCGCCTTGAACTATGACATGTCTTTGATCCGTATGGCTGGTGGTCTTTCTACTGGTCTTTTTACCTCTCTGGGCCACCATTCCGTGACCGAAACTACAGTCCAAAAATTATGTGATTGCCCGATACTTACCCCGGTTACCCGCAACTTTACTCACGGTGGCATTTTGGTCATATTATATAAGAACTAGCTGCGTTCCGCGGTTTCACCCGCGTTACACATACAACACCTAATAGATATTTGAAAGGTTCGTGCATATTATTGTGTCATCAATGATCATAGCTGACATCCGCGATACTGCAAAAATACTTTACGATTTATAATATTATGTCTTATACACATAAGATATATAGATATATATTGTGGCGGGCTTTTTTGTAAGACTATAGTTAAACATTTCCATAATAGATTACATATGTGTAACTCTAGCGGTTTTGGAAGCGCGCGCCAGAATAGCTCGCAGATGGTAGATTTTTTCCTACTTACTGGACACTTATCGTCATATATTGAACAATTCAAACAATATCTTTATAAATTGTAGCATATGTGTTATTCTGATGTATAAGCTATATTATTGTAAAGTTTCATCAAAATCCATTCAGTAGTTTTTACGTGAAAGAGTAACAAACATCCATCCATCCATCCATCCATCCATCCATACTTACAAACTTTCGTGTTTATAATATTAAAGTAGGATACTGTTACTTGCCAATGATCGATTGTCGCCTAATATAGCGACAGAGGCGCGTCGCTTAAAAACTGTTTCATAGATAGTTCGGTTTCTACGAGTATGGGTACGTCGGAGTTACATCTAATTGAATAATATCCTATGTTAGATTCTAAGCAATTTAAACAGTTACCAACTTAGTTATTAAGTGACACAGAGAGAGTAATTGAGACAGACACAGCTTTCAAAAATGGAATATTCTTATTCAGTTGCTTAAAACAAATTATGTATGATATATTTAATAATTTATCTTATTATAAGTGCAACCAAATGTTTTTCAACTCCGCAGATTTCATTTCTTCTTCCTCTTGCAAAAGCTGTTCTGGAGGTTGGCCATGCGATCAGACGAAATAGCTCTTCCACGCTGGTGATTCCAGTCTACTCTCAGTTTCCTTAACTTTTTCTCGTACCAACGTGGTCTTTCCCCATCTTTCCCACATCTGGTGATCGTGCTTGAGCACATGTCGGAGAAGTTTTCCTTTAGAAGTTCTTAAGCTTTCGCGAACTGAATACATGTTAATTAGTATTTAAACGGGTCTAATTCGCGCACAAACGAATATCAAAATATATAATTTTGACATACCTCGACGTTTCGACCGAGTTACATCGGTCGTGGTCACGAGAAGAGTTCACGAGAAGTTTTCCTTTTCTCGATGGTGCGGATAAACTTCGTAAACTAATTTCAATAATGACGTCTAAAACTTTCAGGGGTTATTGGCAAATAACCTACTTATTAATAACTTGGTTATAGGTTTGTAAACTCTTTAAAATACGAGTACTTATATTTTAGGTGGTGTTTGTTTTAACTGGAACTTGTACCGATAGTGATCCCGAAGACATGTATCTGTATTATGAACTGGCCGAAGCAACCTCTGGCCATGTGTTTAATGTGAACGATCGTCAGATTAACGAGGTATTAGTATACATTTATTTTACCGTGACAATATCTCCGATATAAGTGGTGGTAGCCTAGTGGGTGAACGTCCGCCTTCCAAAGCGGAGATGGCGAGTTCAAATCCCAGTGCGGGCACGTACCAATGTGTTTATTGTTAAACATATGTACGTAATTATTATCACTCGCTTTTCGGTGAAGGAAAACATCGTGAGGAAACCGACATGCCCTAGAATTATTTCGGAGGCATCCACCAACCCGGACTAGGCTCCCGTGGTGGATTATGGCCTAACCCTCTTTACGAAAGTGAGGGGAGGCCTTTGCCCATCAGTGGGACAGTTACAGGCTGAAGTATTATTATTATTATGTAATATCTCCGATATAATTACCACTGCATCTCTAACTCAAGAGGTACCTGCCGTGAGAAAACTCACTTCAAATTCGTTTAACTCGATCAGAAGCCCTCGTTTTGCTTCAGAAGCCTTCGATTGAAGGCAATCGCCAGTAAAGAAATATAACTATAGATGAAATGCCAAACTTAACTTTAAAGTTATTAAAATCTATGATTCATTTTTGATTCCAGATTCTTGACTACGTTAAAGAGACTATTAAATCCCGAAGAGTTAATATTTTAACTGGGAGGTATCCACCTGGAAACAATACAGTTTTTGTAAGTACTATTACTTAATGTCCGGTTAACGAACCCCTAGTTAACTTTGGCCAACCGAAAAGTCTGCCATTGTCTCTATCAGGCACTTAGCAGAGGATAAAGTCAGGAATACTCACGACAGCAAGACAGTAATATTGGTTGGTCAAAGTGAAACATAAGTCATTGGTTCTATTATAGAATTTATTATAAATATATACGTATAACTATCTACTAAACTACTTGAAACTGACACAATGTGCGAACAGCACCATAGCCAAAGAAGAAAGAAAAAAATCAGTAAATAGTAATATGAATCATAAAGAACGTGTATAAAACACTTCACGGAACCCCAATAATGATGGGCATTTTAAAGGAAATCGTCCTTTAAGAAATGTGTGTGTAATTTTAATATTCGTTGCTCATGTCATTCCATGTGACCGTTTTGCCAATGGTTCCCCACGTACAGATTTTGACACGACAAAAGAATCACTGAAACATTGAAATTCTATGCACTAAAGACTTGCTTTCATTTCAGTACAACTCTGATCCTAGAACTAAAAACACGACAATAGCTATATCAAACCACCAAACCGAACCAACAACAAACGAGTACTATACCAAAGTTACTGTCGTGGGACCGGACGGAGTCATAATGCCAGACTATCTTGTAAACTTGACCGGATTACTGGTAAGCATTCCATTATTAACTAGATTGGAGGTGACCTTTGGAATGGTGCAGCCACCATAAATGTCAAAATGCCGAAGGGTGATAACATTAAAAATGTATAACATAAGTGTATCCATGACAAAACGATTCAAGCCAATTTTTGGAGTGAAGAAAGTGAATGAAGCAATCAAACATGGCACGAAGTGCACACTACACTAGCTTACCTCAATGCATACACGCATAGGTCATTCAGTTGCATTGATCCATTCGTTTAGTGTTAATTTGTACCATCAGAGAACACTTCACCTGCATTACTTGGAGTATGGATGCGTTGCACGCATACTCTCTAAAACTCTTTTCGCAGATTTTTAAACTAAGGGATGGAAATAAATCCGGACTCTACAGTTTCCATTTTACAAGCAAAACACCTTCAGACATTGCCGTTTCGGCTGCCTCTGACTTCAGATTTGACCATGGATTCTCGACAGCCTTACCTTCATCTTTTAAAGATACTGTTTTTAAACCAGTTTTAGGCAAGTATTGACCATAATTGTAAGATCATTGGGGAAAGCCCGTTTTCTAAGCTAATTGCGAGCTTGAATCCCCGTGCGCCGGTCACGTACCCAATGTGTTTCTTGAAACATAATAATAATATGGTGGATTATAGTCTAGCTATTCACATGACAGTGAAGGGAGATCCGTGCTCAGCAGTGGGCAGATATGGTTTGTGATGGGGAATAAAAAATTGTTTGTTTGCCAAATGAGGTACATCCAGCCGTCAGTGTCGTAGTTTGTCAGGCCGTTCAAAGGTCTCTGGTGTAGCTCAAGGGCCTAAATTATTCATCATAATCATCATCATCATCATATAATCAACCCCTATCCGCCCACGGCTGAGCAATGAGCATAGGCCTCCCTTCGCTTTCGTAAGGAGGATTAGGACATAATAATCCACCAAGGGGGCCCGGTCCGCATTGATGGATAGGATGACAATTCTTGGCCATGTAGGATTACTCATAATGTTATCCTTCATCGAAAATTACGTCATGAAATAAATAAAATTTTAAGTTAAATAAAGAAATTAAAATAAAAAGTTCATACTTAAATCATAGATAATCATCGACTATTAATTATTAACCAATGTATTTTAATTAACATTCACTTTTATTGCAGATGCCAAAAATTACTTAGCCATCAAGATTTTTGGTGAAAAAATCAATATTACGACTGTTCAATTCGTTAATTCGAGTTTTCATAACTTATCATTAGAAATACCACTAAAAAAACTGATTGAGAAACAAAAGTTATACATCACTGACTTGCTTGACCCACCAGACTCACCGTTTCGTATAGTTGTAAGTAATTTCACAGTACCTAAACTATATTTGAGTGTACTTAATACAGTGCATGGTGGGAATCATAGCTATATAGCTATTGTTTGTCGTATGTCGTCCGTAGCTATCGCTATGACAACCATGCGGATGCCACCAGTGCGTTTTCAAATGGTATATCTACGGACAACCGGAGTCTGACGGGTACTGACCGGGTCCGTTAGTGTAGGACTAAATACAGCCTAGCCGTGCCATGCGGACTTATTTGAATATTCACATTGCAGTTGCTATTAGTTATAAGTATTTATTATTGCGTTAAGTTCTGCTGTTGGTCTTCCAAATAAATAAACACACGCCAGTATGGTGCGTCATTGGCCATGAAAAAGGTTAGCACTCCCCGATATAAAAAATGATAACAGAACGTCAGTACACACAGGATAACAATAATTAGTCGTAGCCAAGTTACAACAATCGAAGTGGGTAAAGGTAAACACTTTTGTGACCACAAAATAACTATTATACGTTATAAAGGCTAAGGACTGTAGTGGTTCTAACTTGAATAGCGATTTGCAAACATTCAAATAGGTATTATTGTCAATTTCAGGTAAGAGGTATCGATCTGGATTCCCAAATACCACTAACGCGACATGGAATTATGCTACTAAAATCAGGTACACGGCACTTTACGCTGAAAAATATTTGTCCAATGATGACACAACAGTGAATAATATACATAGAAAGAGGTTTTTTCACGAAAATATTTGCTTTCTCCTTGTCCGCAGTTGACTCGTTACCTACTTATGCCAGTGTTTATTAATTGTTAACTTCTGTTCTAACAGAGACATTTGATAACAAAATACCGACTGTAACCATTGAAGGGGATCCTATTATAAAAGTGGATTATGACGAACCACTGAAATTAAAATGCATTATCAGTGCATATCCAAAACCTTTAATTATTTGGAGAGACAAACATGGAATACTTTTACCGACTACGCCTGCAGTAAAATCATTGAAAGCTAACCATGTATGTATACAACTAATATCGAACTACATAAAATTTTATTAATACTTACGACTGTGATATTATTCCATAGATTTATGAAGACTAACCCGTTTTTTTTATGCAGTTGTAAATTTTCATGTATAATTATATATAAACATCGTTAAAATCTGATTGTAAGTTACATTTAATTTTACCCTTCTATATTCTGTGGTTACACCATCCTTTTGCCGTCGTCCTGCGATGTATTATAGTAATTATTATCTTACTATAGATATTTATTATATGACATTATATCGTTTTTAGGTGGCTAATGAATTCCCATATCAATTTAACAGCTCTCTAGAGTTGGAGAATGTAAAAAATAATTCCACTTACGAATGTGTTGCGACTAACAGAATGGGAAACAGTAGCAAGTTGGTTCAAGTTGAAGTGATACCAGAACCGTTTTTGAAGTTTTTGGACAGACCTAAAAGTGAGTTTCCACCAAATATCATACTTACACATAACTGTACACAAAGCTGTGTACAGTTATGTGTAAGTATTATGTGCATACTCGTAGTGTACACGCCAATTAATTGACAGAAACTACGAGTATTACGTTATGAAATAGGTACTACTTACTTCAACGTTGTCGTATTTCTTTCGGATCTGTATCTGACGACGACGTACAATTACGTCACGTGGTTTGCGGTCCCATTCGCCGGAAGAAAACAATACAATTAAATCAATTCGGCGAATGAGACCGCGGTCCCCATACCTACCATCCCAATCGACAGAAGCCTCATTTTCGCGTTGTATTTCTATATAATATAAAAATCATAAACTGTGCAAGTTTTTGTTTAAAAAAAATGAGTCAGCAATTAAGAACTACAAAGAAATTGAGCCAGCAGTAGAAGCTACAAAAAACTGAGAGAGAGGTAGAAGCTAAAAATTAATGGTTTTACAAGTAGCGCCCTAATTTGCAATTACATTTTGAAACGGGCGCGGCGGCGGGCTTTTCCCAGAGTACTCCAACAAAACTTCCCAATCTACTTCACAAAAAAAACATCAATAATATTGTATACATTAAATTTCATTCTACTGCACGAATTCAGTCCAATTTGGGATTCATGGTGTAATTTATTTGCACTGAACGTTTAAATGTCATTTCGTCGGTCGGATTCATTACCGGAACAAATCCGAAATTACGTGTTTTGAGATAAGTATGAGAAACGGTAGGGAATCGTAAAATCTTTCTAAATCACTAACGGTACAACTCAAACTTTAGTTCTAGTGGTCAGGAAACCATTTATTCCGATATAACTATTTACAATAATACTATTATTTTCGTGTTCATTATTAGCTTATTTCGAAATGTCCCACTCAAACTTCGATATCCATAGTCTATCACGAATTCATTAACAGTATTTTTTGAAATGTTCCAATATGACTTTGAATTAATTAGAAGTTGAATATTGTTTTTGTGCGTTTTACTCCGTTGGTGCTCTGGACGCCGCGTGAATTAGTTTGATGCAGCTTGATTTTGCTATAAATTAACTATCACACTTATGAAAAACGGTGATGATGATAATGATGACTTGTAATCTATGTGAAATTGAGGTGTAAGCTACCTGCATACCAAATTTCATGAAAATTGGGCAGTTTTTACAGTTTTGTCGCACTGATGGAAAACAGTGTTGATGATGGTGCTGATGATGATGATAACTTATAGCCTATGTCCTAAGTTCCGGGATAAACTATCTGCGTGCGGAATTGCGGAGCAGGGGGATTCATAAACGATACATTTAGTCCTCCAGAAGTTATTTAATTCTCGAGGGTATCACGCCAGAAGCATGGAACAGGAGTGTGGTGGTGCTCTTCTTCAAAAAAGGTGTAACTATCTTATTAAAGAATTATAGACCCAACTTAATCCCGAGTAATTTGTAGGTATAAGCTGTTCTCGAGAGTCCTTTCGAACCGCCTCGAACGCAGGTTTGATTACTTCCAGCCTCCCGAACAAGCCTGTTTCCGGAAAGGTTTTGGCACCATAGACCACATACACACGCTCCGGCTGATTATATAGAAGACTCTGGAGTATAATTGGCCATTATATTTGTGTACTATGAAAAAGCCTTCGATTTAATCGAGACCTGGGCAAGTGGGCAGTAATGCAGCCTCTTCAGCGATGCCATATCGAATATAGGTATATCGAAGTAATGAAGTGCTTGTATATTACACCGCCCACCGTATCAATCCGACTGCAGGACGAGAGCACGAAACCTATTCTATTGTAGAAAGGCGTGAGAGAGAGATGTTATTTCTCCTAACTGTTCAGGAACGCATTGGAGGTTTTAAAGCTCTTGGACTGGAACGGATACCTTGGGCAGATTATCCAGTTAGGCAGGTCCAACTTCAACAAAGAGGTCACCCGAAGAATCTAACTTGGATGCCAGTGTTCGGGAAGTTACGTGACATTTTCTCGTCCATAATTTCACAGTGCCTGGAGACAAGGGTCTTCCACCAGTGAGTGTGTGTTACCAGTAATGACTTATGGAACTGAGACGTGGTCCTTAACTGCTGGCGTTTTGAAAAAGCTCAGAGTCACACAGCGGGCAAGGGAAAGAGCTAGTATGCTCGAAGCTTCTTTGCGCGATAAAATTCGGAACGAGGATATTCGTCAAAGAACTAAAGTTTACGACATAGCTCTCAAGGTTTGCAAGCTGAAGTGACAAGGGTAGGCCACATCGCTCGTAGAACTGATAACCAATGGGGAAGAAAGGTTCTAGAAAGGCGACCACGGACTGGAAGACGTAGTGTAGGAAGGCCTCCCACTAGATGGGCCGATGACATCAAAAAAGTCGCAGGCAACCGGTGGATGC
The DNA here is from genome assembly GCA_905147375.1 of Hylaea fasciaria. Classification (NCBI taxonomy): domain Eukaryota; kingdom Metazoa; phylum Arthropoda; class Insecta; order Lepidoptera; family Geometridae; genus Hylaea; species Hylaea fasciaria. The sequence goes on along the minus strand of LR990211.1, from coordinate 4,917,990 downwards.
AAGTGGCAAGTTGTCGTTCAGTGTGGCGGTCTAAGGGGGAGGCTTATGTTCAGCAGTGGACGTCTTCAGGGTGATGATGATGATGATGATGATTATTGGTAGATTTTCACAGTTTAAATCGCACTGATTGAAAATGCTTATGTCCTAAGTTGGGGGATAACCTAACTGCGCACCAAATTTCATGCAAATCTGTCCAGCTTTTTGAGCGTGACGACCTAACAAACATACACACATGCACACACGCACACTCACAAACTTTCGACTTAATAATATTAGTTAGATTACCAGCTCATTTGGAAATATTCCATTTTATTCTAATTTTATACAAGAAAATTTTAGTTAATTATTGGAACATCTCACAAATATAACTATTACTCAATAACTACAAATAATACTTAAACCTTAGCTACCACACAATAAAACCGTGTTAAATCTGCATATTATGAACTAAAAGTAATTAAACATACTTAATTTCATAATAGTTAAAATGACATTTGAAAACTTCTAAAATCTTTAAACCTGATTTTCTCCAAACTACGATTTTCGAAATGTTCCAGTACTGATTTGGACCGACGTTTATAAAATAACATATTCTGCACCTGTGTAAGACTATTTCCTCTTACGCCTCAAGGGCACACCTTTGCACGTCCGCACATAAATTATTATTGTCGGTGCCAGCAAGACAGAAGACACACGTGTCTAACGTAACACGGTTTATAATAGTGACGTCAGATCCAAAAAGTTCCGAATTATTTTGTTATTTTTGTATTCACGCTTCACGCCCTTAATAGTCTATTATTATGCAATGTAGGACTTGAGTTTTGTTTTTAAACGTAGCGCCACACAAGGTATACATGATTATGAGGTACAAATAAAATACGAAAATACTTGGTGACAGTATCCTACTTATTTTTTAATATTATAAACGCTAAAGTTTGTTAGTATGGATGGATGGATGGATGTTTGTTACTCTTTCACGTAAAAACTACTAAATGGATTTTAATGAAACTTAACAATAGGTTATACATCAGAATAACACATAGGCTACAATTTATAAAGATATTGTGTGTTTTGTCCAAAATATGACCATAAATGTCAAGTAAGAGGGAAAAAATCTACCATCAGCGAGCTATTCAGGCGTGCGCTGCCAAAACCGCTAGAGTTGCACATATGTGATGAAGGATGGAAATGTTTATCTTAAATAGTCCTACAAAAAAGCCTGCCACAGTATGTGTCTATATCTTATGTGTAAGCCATTATAGCCAAAATAGCTACTCGAAATATTAATCCTGCGCAGACGAAGTCGCGGGCACCAACTAGTACAAGAATAAAAGCACAAAAAATATAAGGTGTAAGGATTCAACACTGGTTAATATAAACATTGAGGTTAGCATTTTAAATACTATAAAAGTAAATAATAATATCTACTAGTATATCATTATTATGATGTAGATATAAAAAAATAATGGGCCTATGTCGCTTCCTTGACGCACTCTCTATCGGATTACCCCAGATACATTTTTTAATGCTTTTATAATAGTCATTGGATAAAAATGTAACCAACAACTTGTTGACAATTACCTTCCCTTACTTTCCTCTCATCCCTTTATCCAGGAAGGCTTACAAAGTAAATAAAGCGCACCTACTAAAATGTCTTCATGGAGTTCACGTAGTAAAACTGATAGAGTACTAATTATTTATTAATCTATAAAGAGGAGTTTAATTTCACGACATTCAGGCAACTAAACAAAACATTTGATGTTTCAGGAGTAATAAAAGTGGACTTATATGCAGAGGCCGTATTACACTGCAAAGCTGACGGCTATCCCCCAGCTAAAACCAAATGGTTGTACAAAAGAGATAAACGCCCATTTTTAAAGATATCTCCTGATCATTCGACGTTGACGATTAAACGGATGCATCCAAAGGCTCAAGGAAGATACACTTGTATAGCTGAAAATGTGAATACGAAGAAATATGCAAAAGCGTTAATCAAGATATCTGCTGCTTCTGCTAGTAAGAATTCTTATGTAACATGATATATACAAGAAAAATGTTAATAGACGCATTCGTAATGTAAATTGAAATCAACTTTTTTTTTAGTTTAATTGTTTTATCTAAAAAAAATACAATTTAAATTACTCATTAGCCAATAGCCATATTCCAAGTTTAATAAGATAAAGGTACAACATGATGATATGCTGAATGAAAAATATATATCTTACTATTAGTAACATTTTCTATATGCAACCGTTCCCTTTCTTATGTATCGGACGGAACAATACAAAATATAGTATCCATACAATTTTATTTGCTTTAAATTTGTTATTGGAACTATTACCAATTAATTATTTTCCGTAACTTTCTTTACAGTGAAACCGAAAATAAATAAGACTACATTTGAGGTCCATGTGAGGGAATATTCAAGCCCATCCCTGACATGCAAGTTAGTAGTTGGAGTTAATTAATAATAATTAGAGTAGTAGTCGATTAAAAATACAAATGGCTCACATAAACTCAATGCAACATATTCAAGATAAAATGCTCGTTCTAATATGTGTCTGTATTTGTATTAGTAATTGAATATTTTTATGATGGCTTATAGTTAAATGTAATATTTTGAGATAACAGTTTACAATCACAAAATAAAATTACATAATGTAGGCACCACAGTCACTGTCAACAACATAGCATGGCTTACAAGAAAACGTCGAAGTGAGCAATGTCTGCGATACCGCCGACAAAAAGACGCCGACTTACGGCCGAAATTAATAATCAATCCAATCCAAATTTTGCTATCTGGGATTGATATCACAATCCATTTTTAGGTTCAAACGTGCCAATATCCGATCCGTGGATTGGTTTATAAAGGCACGCAGATTGGAAATCGATCGAAAGATAGGCCGCAATCCAAGATCGATTTCAATCTTGGATAGGGGATACAATATTAATTTCGGGTGTTAATTGTCGTTCGTGTGTAGTTCACCTTTAACCAGCTGTTAAACATTTGCACATTTAAGATAATGTCATTGTTATTCAACCAATATTTTGCCAATAGTACCTACTAATGGTATTGGAATTCCAGCTTACTCCACGGCAAACCAAAGCCAGCAATTCGCTGGTGTCGCAAACTCCACACTAAATGCGTCGACATGGACCATTGGAGCAACCTCACTACTGTCAGCATAAAAAAAGTGAATAGATACGAAACAGGAGGCTACACATGTCAAGCGGACAACATCATGGGAACTGATACACATACTATATTATTCTTTGTCGAGTGTAAGTTCATGGACTCTTTAGATATACTTAGTAATACTTAAAGTAGGTGGAAAGCTCTAAAAGCCCATTTAAATGGGTCAAGTTTTTCGACACGAATTATCGATTTTCGAAAGAACGTGAAAGTTGCCGAAACGATTTCCGCCTTTCCACTTGAGCCTTGCTTCAGTGAAAATTGCCTTGCAATTACCAGAACTTCAAAGCGAACATTTTGAAGTTGCTATGGTTTTATCTGTGCATACGAGATCGTGGTTAGACAAGTCGAGGACTCGTGTAAGCAAGAACTACTTACTGACACTGTCAGTGTAAACAGGCGCAGTTGACCATTAACTTAATATAAGTAAAGCCTAGATCTTTTGCCTGACTTTGATTTCTTGCCTGTATGTAAACATTAGGGTACGATATTCTTAAGGCGATTATTGCACGCAACAATAGCGTTTTTTTATTAGCGCTATAATTCTTGACTCAAAAAGTGCAATCCCTAAACATTCTCCATCTAAACAGCACATTTTCTCGATATCCAAAATAACATCAGAATGACTAAATATCACACTTTTAAATAATACTTTACGTTTTATAGATGCACCGACAATAGACAATGGCAACCAATCGAGAATAATAGTCAAAAAAGGTGATGAAATATATCTAACATGCGAGGTGCAAGGAGAACCAAAGCCTGATGTTGTATGGTTTAAGAATGTAAAACATACAGGAAATGGCACATTATTCCACAGAGGTCACAGTTTTAGGTAAATACTATAACATTATTACATTAATATTTATTCCAAAGGTTCTAGTGTGGCGACCATGAACTGGAAAACGCAGCGTAGGTAGGCCTCCCACTAGATGGGCCGACGACATCAAAAGAGTCGCAGGCAACCGGTGGATGCAAGTGGCAAATTGTCGTTCGGTGTGGCGGTCTAAGGAGCCTAAGGGGGAGCCCTATGTTCAGCAGTGGACGTCTTCAGGCAGATGATGATTATTACATTTTATTCATTCGACAGTTTTGCATTTGATTATTAAGAAACACTAAAGAATTGAATCTTCCCAGGTTATAATTTAGTTATTTTGAAATATTCAAATATTCAAATTGTACCTATCTATGTTATCTATGTTTTCTTTTTCAGGCTATCGGGTGATTTTCAAAACAGTGGAAACTATACTTGCACGGCTACAAATCAACTTGGATCTACAAACAGAACCATAGAAGTGATTACTTACTGTACGTCAATTTCACGAAAGAGAGAGACAAGTGGAAGTGAGAAGTGGGCGTGACACGCGTGCCAAACATATGACTCGTAGCCCAAAATCAACTTCAGTTTTGCCATACATACAATGTCATGCTCTACGTCTGCAGTACATTGAAAAATGCCTTATGTCCCGTTTTAGAGCCCATTAAAATGAAGCATATGACACATGAGGCATATTTTGAAATAAACGGGGGTTGACTTATAAACTTTTCAATGCTTTTTTGGTGGCAGCACTTCTGATACTAGATTTCAAGATTAGTCACTTCCACTTTGTCTCTGTCTTCCGTGGTCGATTCATGTGACTAAGGTCAACCCCACACGGGCGCGTCATTATAGCTCTGTTTTAGAGCTTTTAGAGCTTTAGTGTTAGAACATATAAACCTACTGATGCAATTATCAATAAAACACTTTTTTCAGCTTTTAATGTAACGCCGCCATTGGGCAAAATTCAAGTAAGAGAAAATAAAATATTAAACATTGATTGTGGTGCCAGTGGTGAACCAGAGCTGAGTTATCAGTGGACATTTACCAGCTTTAATAAATCAATTTCACCTGAAATTCTTCCGTAAGTAGTGTCAACCACATACACATGCACAATGCACATATGCCATGCCTTGTAATAATTCTAATTCCTACTAGTAATTAAAAAACTATAGTTTTTGTATCTATCGTGCTAAAATTTAGTACGATCATCATTTCAACCCTGTGCATTTACATGGTATTCATAGGTATTCTATGCCCTGGGGGGAAAAATATCATAAGGACATCACGCTGTCTTTTTATACATTACATAAAGTTATGCATTTTTAGGTCAACAAGGTCACAACTTAGGATAAAAAAAGTCAATCGTAGCCAAGGCGGTGTATACGCGTGCAAAGCAAGCATTTACGGTATTTCACAGGATATCGCTTACAAAGTCTACATAATGTGTAAGTTAACTTTACAATATACGAGTAAGATTTATTTATTTATTTTGAGTTAGAAAAAGCGAGGGTTAGATGTCGATTTGTGGAGAAAATGTTCAGACTCGTCTGTTCAACACTTGTTTTAAATATTTTGTGGTAAAACCGTATGTATCTGACAATCTTACAAGCCATTTAGCACGCTATAGTTCGCGCTTACGGTAGGCGCACACTAGGCAACTTGTCACCGTGATAAGACGCTGCGTTTTCGTTTGTATCCGGCGTCGTGTATATATGTGTGAAAATGGATGAAAATGGAAGTTCTTAAACTTTCGCGAACTGAATACATGTTAATTAGTGACCACGGCCGATGTAACTGGGTCGAAACGTCGAGGTATGTCAAAATTATATATTTTGATATTAGTTTGTGCGCGAATTAAACCCGTTTAAATACTAATTAACATCGATGAAAATGGTCGGACGCAGCTTGTCGTTACGTCTTGTCGCGGTGACTATCGCAGCGATGGTTGTCTAGTATGCCAGTTAAGGCTGCCAGTTAAGGCTAGCGTATACTACAGCCGCAGTGCATCGCAATGCAAAATAATGGTGCCAAAGAAAATAGGAGTCGCGGCCGCCTGTAGCGTGCGATAGTTCATATAAAATGTACGAAACTGATCCAGGAGGATTTTTGTTATGCGATACGGTGCGACGCTGACCGCCCTAGATGTGCGTCAGCTTTTAAGGGACATAGTGAGTAGTCTGAGTAAAAAAAAAGTTCTAATGCCATATTTTTCGCGCAGACTCGTCAGATATAGAGGCGGATCTATCCGAATATAGAGCAGTGCAAGGGGACAGCTTTTTGAAAATACATTGCACAGCCACAGGGTACCCTACACCGGACGTCAAGTGGTGGAAATCTGGAGCCCTGCTTCCTAAAGGTACCTACATGAATTAAAAAAAAATCTACTCTATCTTATTTTTTTCAATAATATCAAAATTGATAGCATAAGTTGTAAGGGAATAAATAAAAGACTGCGTAACAGAATGTGTCTAGCATGACCACTGTATATAATAATAAAATTATGTGAGCAGAATGTTCATAATTTATAGCAAAGCACATAATAATAGTGTGAAATTATACTATCCACAACTAAAACATAATATTCAATATCATCATAATCACAAACGGGTTTCGGATGGTCTGTATTGTTGGATAATACGTACTTTTCTTTCTCCAATATTTACGTTTCTCCGCGGCGTCCATTCACTATACTCCGAAACATATCCGCACCACTGAAATAATTCTCAGGTATAGTACTCATTAGGCCTCACGATATTTTTCTTCACCGAAAGCTGATTTATTATGTATGCAATAACGTACTAGCTCAAACCTACTGAGGTTTGAACTGGCAACATCCTGCTTGCAGGGTGGGCATTCCCCCGTTTATGCTTATGGCAATATGTATGGTTTAATCAGCTGTAATTACCTAATAGATTCCAGATATAACATTAAAGAAGGCTGGCTAAACATAACAGACGTGAAGAAGTCTGATGACGCAGATTATTCTTGTGACGCTGATAATGGTATCGGCGGTACCTCATCCTCAGACTTTACTGTGACTGTACTAGGTAAGTAAGTAAACATTAGACAGCAATTGAACGACCTGAAAACCATTAGTATATAGGCTCATAAGTTACATAAGTGCTCTAGCCAGAAGGCTGCGCTAGAGAAAGCCCAGGACTAGTTGGTTTGTGGGTTTTAATTTAATATTAAAATGTATTTATTTTTTTCTATTCCATAACTTTTTTTTGTTAACGAAAGTTCTGAGGGTTCGTTTCAGGGGTTTTCTATGTAATAAATGATATTAGTATCACTATAAAATCGAGGGTATTTTGAATTCTATTACTCTATAAATCACTATAACAACATTTCACAGCTATTACCAAACAAACAATTGATGTATGTTTCAATAAATTTTATAATTGGACATTTATAGACATTAATCACTGATAACTTTCTAAAACCATACCCCTGGGCAGCAATTGCATTTTTCCGAGTAGGAGTAGCCTCTACCATCGGCTGAGTGATTTGTTCAGCTGAAAAAACATTTTTTCGTTTCAGAACATCCATTTGATAATGTAATAAAAAATAAGACCACTTTGTTGATCAAAGAAGGCGAGAGGAAGCAAATTCAGTGCCATATACCTCATAAGAATGACGATACTGCCGTTTGGTACAAAGTAAGTTTTTAAGTTGGTTATAATTAGAGTAACACAATTTAAAAGGATAAAGCGATCATAAATGTACCTAATTTAATAACGTATCGTAAGGAAGTCAAAGCATTGGCTGAAGATCCGTCGACGCCCATTAAGAGGGGTTGATCAGCTAAATTCTTATTGAATTACAGGCCTCTTAAGTATAGAAACATATTAAATACTTCAGCGGTACACACACAAAATGATCAATTAAACAAATGCCTACGATTCATAATACTGTATCCAGTAGAAGCAAAAGAATTACTATTAACATTCAAAGGTTTCTTTTTTTGTTATGGAAAATCTAGTTGCAAACTTTCAGGATAAAGCCATAGTCCACAAGGGTGAATTAGAACTTGGCAATGCTAAAATCACAGATTCCGGAACGTATATCTGCCGAGTAATCCTCTTAGGTACGGCAGTAGTGGAAGCAGCAACAACTGAAGTGATAGTCGGTTATATACCAAGATTCGACATGGAACAGAGCTCGGTGGTAGAACTAGACTTTGGACAATCTGGTACACTGAACTGTCTGGCTATCGGTGAACCTAATCCAAAGGTAAGTAGAGTTTAAAATAGAAGAAATACATTATTACATCAATGTTTTTTCATTTTTCTATAATTAGAAGTTCTTAAACTTTCACGAACTGAATACATGTTATGATAGAAATGATGATCAGTGGAAAGGATCTTCGGGTCATGTAATTCGATCCAATGGTTTGGTCCTGAATCGTCGAGGTATGTCAAAATTATATATTTTGATATTAGTTTGTGCGCGAATTATACCCGTTTAAATACTAATTAACATTTCTATAATTAGTTAAGCAGGACGTGGAATTAGCTACTATCAGACGTCCTTACGGGGAATTATAACAATACAAAGCGTGAGAGTAGACAATGCATCCACAACGCCCAAGGGTTGCAAGTAGGCAATGGGCATAGGAGGCTTGACCGTTCACTATCAGGCGAGACATCAAGTCGTTGCCGATCTGTAGCATAAAAAGTGAATCTCAAATCACATACAGACTCAAACGGTCTTACTACCACAAAAGATTTAAACTAGAGTTGAACGGATGAGTCTAAATATTTACTCCACAAATCGACGTCTAACCCTCGCTTTTTCTAACTCAATAACAAAGTCAAAAGTAAAATAAATAGGAATGTCAAGATTGAGCAAGACAACGCGAGTGGTAGACGTAGATTTTGCGGAACGAAATTTTAGACACCTCTGTTTATTAACTCTGGCCTAAACTTTTGTGGAAAGACGGAAATATATTTTTTATCGGGAGGTCGGAACATTTGTGCCGCACCAGAGAGAGAAGTTATCTACGTTTGCTTTTACATTTAGATTTTTCTTAGAGTTCTCAAGCAACTTCGATCATTCGGAATTTTACTGCAGGTATCCTAACAAGCGATAAAATATGCACTGAACGTTTTATCTTAGCAAAGCTCAAGAACGATGTTATATATTACCTACACAAAACAACTGCGGCGCAAAAGTGTTACTGCAGTTTGCTTGTAGATTTAACCAAATCTGTCATTACTCATATTATTATTATTACATCGAAGATAAAAATTCATTCCAGGTGATTTGGAGCCACAACAATGTTAACATAAGTTTTACAAAAATGGTGTTGGATTTCGATATGGATACTAAAACTATTGGGGAATATACCTGCACAGTAACCAATGCCTTTGGAAGCATATCGCGGACCTATAGTTTAAGTCTCAAAGGTAGGTTACAGTAGCAATACCCAAGAAAAACCCAAAAACACACTAAGAAAATTCACTTATTAGATACTTGAAATACATACAGCCAAGCCTTTTTCTCGTTAAGATAAAAAAAAACAATACTGTAATCAACATCAGTCGTATAATCGTCATTGATAAAATAATACAATCAAGTGAAAAATAAAACAACGTTAACAATAATAATTATTGCAGGATGTGTCCTCAAAATTGACAATGACTCTAAAACTCAGCCATTAATTCTGACTACATCTGGTAACTGGCCCAATTTCAAAATTGTAAATGGATCGATGTTCCTTCCTAAAAATCAGGATCTCCTGATTTCTTGTCTAAAATTTGACAGGGTCAATATCGAAGCAAAGTGTGAAGAAGGGGCAAAGCTGAAAGTGAACGGAGAACTACACGACTATACGGACATAAAGTGTACAATGACAGAACCAAATATAATACGAACCAAAACACCTTGTTTCGGCAAAGAAACACGATTATTCAAGTACATACTTGATGTGAGACACAAACCTATTCAACTATATGAAGAGTGTGTGGACAAAAACAATTTTCCAATATATGCTAAACACATCATGAGTTATTCAGCTGGTGACGTCCCCAAACATACGAGTATATCAAGGAACGTTTCAAAACTGGACAAGTTGTACAATTGTAAAACCCAAAAAAGATTGTTTTCGTCGGTAAAACAGCAGACTGGACCTTTTTTTGCAAAGAAAGATTGTTGTTTTGCCAAAAGGCCTTTGGTTAATCCGAGAGATTTATATCCGGGCCCAGCTCAGAGGGTACCACTAACTCAAATCAATACGGTGCCTCAGTGGAGTTCATGTCATGGTGAGGTGAGTGAAGTCAACTTATACTTACTCGTACTAAACGATAGGTACGAGCAGTTGACGGTTTAACTTGTTGTTAAAGAGTTTAACATAACAAGCTAAAGAGACAACTCTTTACAGTATTAGGTACCCAACTGATATGGCTTACCGATGTACCTGCGCACAAGATGAATTTTCAAAGCGCGGGAAATGCTATTGACCGCTATTGGTCGGCAGCCGCCGCCATCTTAGTGAGCTTAGAGTGAGATGGAACTAACAGCTGCAGTGTATTATGAACCTTATAATAGTGATCTTAGGTTGATTGTAAGTTTTAAGCATTCTTTCGTTAATCTTCGGACCATACTTTCTTTTCTGCGCGAACGAAGATTCACGACACGCCTTATAAGTTGGGTGCTTACTAGTGTACCTTGTTGTTACTCTTGTCGATCAATCTACCATTGTTAGTGACGTTTGTCCTTGACTGCGCCGTAATTTGTTTAGGTTTTCCAAAAACTTTCATTTTGCAGGAAATGATGAAGTATTCCATCTGTTTTAGAATTGGGACGAGATAGAGGACAGGGTGAGGAAACTGAAGCAGTCTATTAATAATAATGACCTGATTATATATACTGGAGCAGCGCGCCCATGGATGTTACATATAAAACGCGGAGGGCGCACAGAAAAAAAAAACATAAATTTAGATAGACTAAAGACGAGCCAACCGATCTATGAATACTTGTGGAAGGTAAGAAATCCGCATGATATAAAGGTACCGCTGGTTCATGCTGGTACCGAACAAATTGGTTGCATAATATTTTATAACGATATCCTACTTAATATTATAAACGCGAAAGTTTGTAAGTATGGATGGATGGATGGATGTATGTTTGTTACTCTTTCACGTAAAAACTACTGAATAGATTTTAATAAAACTTTACAATAATATAGCTTATACATCAGAATAACACATAGGCTACAATTTATAAAGATATTATATCGTATATTATCCAAACGCGGGTGAAGCCGAGGGGTGCAGCTAGTTATTACATAATTTTTCACAGGTTATTATATACCCGGCTGACGAATCGTCGCTTGTTATCATCCAACTAAACATACCGGTATTGAAACCATCGCAGATAGACTTTCCCTGCAGAGACGTGTCTCGAGATTTACCTTGGATGAAGGGATCCCATTGGCAAGACATGGAAAAGGGGTACACATTTTGTTGTAACCTTAGAGATTTTAAAGCGGCATTCAACTACAATGGAGTTTTTGTGCCAGAATACTACAAACTTATCAATGTAACGATTTAAAACCAATTAGTATGAGACTTCCTTCGTTTGGGACCGCTAGGCATGGGGACCGCGGTCCCATTCATCGGATTGGTTTAATTTTATTATTTTTCTTCCGGCGAATTAAGGACACATAATTATTATTGTTCCCACCTACTATTTTGTATCTTTTATGATGATAGTACTTATTATTTTATGCATTTTTGATTGAGTTAAAATACATGTTTAAATAATCACATTTTATTACTCTTATTAATTATAACAGTTTTAACGAGGTTTAACTGCACTGAACTGCACGTCTGTTCATGCAACCATGCTATGGGTAGGCGTAGGCTATAATACCATCAACAAAACAACCTGGTCATCTCGTAATTTAGTAACAATACAATTTAGGACTCCTAATACCGGTGGTAGCAGAAATTGTAGCTGGTAGGTGGTACCTTTCCACCAAGTTTTTGCAGTCAGCTGGCTTGGTGTTCAGTCACGCAACCATCCGATCAACTTTGATGGACTCCGTCTACAATCCATCAAAACAAATGAGCCATAAAACCTCAATAGGTGCGAAGTAACATATTAAATTATATAAATTAGCATTATAATGAAGAATCACAATCGACTTTCAAACTCGCGAAGGTTATGGCATTGACATTAAAGCGCACATCTTAGTGATCAGTCCATATCGATTAGCCGAATCGTTCTGCAAGTAAATAGGGAACTGTTCTGGCATCTAAAACACTTTTTTAGAGAGAAGTGGACAGATAAGAATTAAAATAATAATTAGCTATAAATATTTATGATGCGTGAAAGCGTGATTTAAATTTTGTACATACGGTTCTAAAATTTTAGCATAAAATGACACTTTTTGGCGTCTTAAACATTTTATCATGATTATTTAGGTAAGTATAGTAGAGACGCAATGATTATGAATTTTATCTCATAATGCCAAATGAATAAGGTGGAAGGTGTATTATTTTATGTTAAGGTGTAGGTATTTTGTATTACAACAGTATTATTTTGGGCAAGATTAATTAATATGGGATCCAAACTAAGCGGCGGTTATTTTTAATCAATTTTAATGTATTAACTTAATAGTAACTATTAAGACAATATTTGGGTGTCTACACTGCGATCTGATGGCCCGTGAAATTCCGATTTAAATTAAGTGTGCAAATGTTCAACAGCTGGTTTAAGGTGAACTACACACGAACGGCAAAAATTTCCTTAGCTTCAAAAGCCTGAAACTCAGTGCCACGTCGCTTTAAGTCGGCGTCTTTTTGTCGGCAGTATCGCAGACATTGTTCACTTCGACGTTTTCTTGTAAGCCATGATATGTTGTTGACTGTGGTGCCTACATTATGTAATTTTATTTTGTGATTGTAAGCTGTTATCTTAAATATTACATTTATTTCAAAGATGCGAAGGACACAGAGATGTAAGATAAAAACAATTTATTAATATGAAAAATTTGTAGCCATGTAATATAGTACCGCCGCAATTCGCAAATGCACTAGTCAAATTAAAAGTTCTCTATTCGATACAGCGACAGAAAGTCGCGCCGTATGAAAATGTTCTAACTGTTTGACACAGCGAGCTGCAAGCGTTCTAATGCGTGTAATGTCAAACATGGATGACACCGTTTCGCAACATTTCATAAAAAAAAATACTTAGAAGGAATTGCACATCGATTTTGTGAAGTTCACACTGAAAATAATGTTCTCAAATTTTTTGAAAGGCAATGTTTTTTGTGTATTGGCATGAGGGAAAATGTGTTGATTTTTTACCGCATATTCGACTAACGAATAATAAATTACGATAATTATGAAAAGAAATTGAAGGTTGTTAAAAAAATGTCATTAATAGTTTAGTTATGTAAAGGTTTAGGTAGGCCATAGGTCATAGCCCAATATTGGGGTGCTGTCCGGTGTGTTAGACTACAATTAAAAACTGAACCCACGCCTGTGAATTATAATTATACAACTCTAACCCCCACTTTCTGGAACGCTTGTTGGCGTTGACAGTAGATTAAAACTATCGTTGTCTCTATCTGACACTAAACAAATGACAAGGATGGGAATAGAATTAATCTGTAGTCAAAGTTGACTGACGTTTCAGAAACCGGGTGTAAGAATACTACAAAATACCAATCCGTTATAGAGCTACTTTTATTAATATAATAAACAGGTTTGATTATTACGTTTAATGTGAGGTATCTGTGAGTGAGCACATCATTCATTAATTACACCGATACCTGACGGAGAATTCCCAACCATTGTTAAGAACACTCCAAAAAGACTTCAACTAATTTCAAAACAAATGTCAATAGTAATCACTGGCTATAACTAATGTTGAACCTCTTGAGATAAAATCAAGTATCGATGCTGGCAACATTAATAATTGTGAACTTCCTGGGGTCATGGTCGAGAAAATAAATATGTATTTGTTTCTTAATATACAATCGAAATCAACTTGGGTGGTGATTTTTAATACCAATCATTATGGTAGAAATTTACCAGCGCTAAGCAAGGGCTTTTGCGGCGGATCACGATTATTCATGATATCCGTTTGGTGTTGCCACTTATCGCGGTATGTCGTATCCACGGATACGTAAACAGGCATACGTACGGAATCAGACCTTATAATATTTAATTGTCATTTTGTGTTGTGTACAATACAACACAAAGTACTACACAAGATGATTTTTTATTTATCTATCGTCAATTTCGCAAACTTTTACATAGCATTTAATGTCTTTTAAAATGAATATCATTCGCCATTTCATGTGCGCAAATAAATTCTACAAAGGAAGTAAATTTTTAGTCGGTAACAAAAGTTGCCGATAAAACAACCGTTACTTACATACAGACAGACACCAAACTTTTGCTAGGTAAAATTATAGGTTATATTTTAGGTGTTATGGTTCCCTTTCGTAACCGCCAGTTGTTCGATAAACGTGTGAAATGATACAAGATTTGATAATCACCTTTACATACAGCTGGACACGCCCATTATTTTACGGTTGGGGTATACTTAGTTACAACTTGAGGTCATATCGTTTTGCATGGTAAACTTAATTCTGTCGGAAGTGTCGATATGAATAATCATACCCTTTTTGTGTTATAGCAAATTTTGTGCATTTAGTCAGTGTCAGTTATGAAATATCAAGTTTTTAATGTTAAATTATAGTAAATTTAATAAAATGTATATACTAAATACATTAAAAAAGCTACACCTAATCAGCATTGTGTTACGTTAAACAAAAAGCGATATAATATTTCAGGGGTACCTACCTAACCTACTACCTACCTTAGTTTAATGTTAAGTAAGACATTTCACATTTTTGTTTATGAGATATAAATGACAACGTAGAGGCCTTTGCAGCCATAATTTATATTTAGTTTAGGGTTAGCTTCAAATTTAACAATAGATATTTGACCTTCCGCTTAATACGCCCTAAATGACTTTCTGGTCATCCACAATTAAATTATTGAGCAAAACTTTGAGTAACGTCAATAACTCTCGAAATATAATTTTTCGGTTGAATTAAAAACTCGAGTACCTACTTAGATTTATTTATAAGCGTCGTGTATTGCTAATTTGAGAAAAGAAAACTTAGGCCGATGGATATTGAGTGGTTGACACATGTGAAACATTTTCTTATGCCCATGTTAATGGAGATATGATAAGTAGGATGTTATTTCAAAACATCCCACTGGCCAATTTGGCAGTAGGAATACTGGGAATAATTAATTTAGTTCACTGATGAAATTATTGGAGGTCATAAGCTTTGTTCTAATTATTGTCCCCACTAAACTACCTTGCGTATCAGTAGGTACATGAATATGAATATAAGTACTTAATATATAACTAATGATGATGTGCATTTAAACTAAAAAACAAATAGGTTATTACAAGTAGCATAATAATGCGCTTACATTATCTCATTTAACATTGTCCAATATTGTGAGTTTTAATTGATACCTGATCAAGACTACCTAGTCTGAAACCAGTCTACCGACCTTCTAATATCAACCTAAGCAGGATTCGAACGAACGGATGTGCTATAGTAAAATTGATGCAGTAACTCAATTCAACCGGTTAAAAATAAGTACGAACCTCGGAACCACGTCTATTCACGTCTCTGCGTATAACTTGCTTGGACCATACTGAGCTTCCGTTACATTACATAATATCTCACTAATCTACATGCCCAAAATGTCTCCTCTAGATCTAGACATATTATTTTTCCAAAATGCTTGGTGCAACTACCTACAGTAAATAGTTTTTCACAAATGTATAGAGTTGACCTTCTGTTTATATGCCCAAACTGTGCCAAGTGCCAAAGTGCCATCGTCTACACTTTCAACATCCAATGCTAACAATAGATGGCGGTTTAAAAAAATCACGACTTACGACCCCTCGTACGGTTTGTAGCACCTCTGACCCCTAATTTGGTAACGGATTGCTTATGGGCAATGTGCATTCGAGAAGTGAATGCAATGGCACGAAAAGCCTTAATAATTCTTTAGGGTCAAAACCTGACACATTTCAGAGCAAACCATACGTTTCTTCTTCATTTTTAAACTCGAACTCAATCTCAAAGCACTCATTGTAAATAGGCAATAAAATCGCATTTTTACATGTCCAACAATTAAATCTCATCAAAAAAAAATTTACCAAAGTAACCTCGAATATTATCTCCCAAATAAGGTTGCAAGCTTAAGACAAGGTCTAATTTTGTAATGTTATGGTAAGATTGAACTTGTTACTCCGTGCATTCTTACGGGGATTAAAAACAACCCCCTAAATATTAATTTAAAATAAAAGTTATCACCGTATATTGTACGTATGAGTGTATATAATACAATTCGGTGTTACCCGTAGCTTTGAATTAAATTAAGGTACCTACCTATTTTGATAAACAAAATATATCAGGCTTAGTATATTTTGTGCAATCTTCAGCCTTGGAAATAAGTAATTATCTAATCAATATGTAAACCACATTGTCAATTATAATCTTAATTTATTTTGTCGTAATTAATTTTATTAGGTAGCAGTGCATATTTAATTTTATAATCGCCATTAAACTATAAATCTTATTCATAAAAAAAAACAACAAAATACTCAAGTTTTTAAAAACAACAGCAAACACTTTAAAACAATAATTCCTTAAATCATGATGATGTTGAGTTTGCTTCAAATGTTGCGAAATACCAAATAAAACATAATATGAGTAGCGGGTATTTCTTAAAAAAAAACCCATGATTTATTAGTTTTAATAGATGAACAATATTTCTTTATTTTCTTCGCACTATATAGTATAAACTAGTTACTAAGAAAGTCATATACGAGTACATAATATTATTATATACCTACAACAAATAATGAAAGCAAAATGTAGCTTCTATAAGTGATTGTTAGTTAGATCTGATCCCTTTTACATTTAAAAATATAACGTCATTCAAGTTAATGGATGTAATACACATGTTAGACGTAAACTTTATTATTTTTAGGGATGTGCTAAATATTTCGTTATAATATTTTAAAGTTAAATGAGAATTAATGCGAAAAAGATATAGGTAGGTAGGTACGAGTATATCATATTCCAGAGCAAAGGGATACAATTATAGCGCCGGTATAAATCGGTGTAAAACTATATATTTAAGGGAGACGTTTGCTTAGCATGTAATATACTTACACATAAGGGCTATAACTACACCTTATCGTTAATTAAAATTAATTTGACAGACATTCAAGCAGAGATGTAATATCAAAAAATCTGACGATTAACATTATATCATTTACAGAAGTGTCGAAATATATCATTTGAATTTGACCCACAATTGTTGCTTAACGTAACCTCTGACCCCATTTTCTTTGACAATGGAATAATATTAAAATAGGTATCACATTCCATCCGCGTTGCCTTTAATAATATGTTAATGTTGTTACTAAACAAGCTTGTCTTTGGAATTCATTATCAATGTCTGCAAAGTGTGAACCAAAAATCCGAAGATAAGGTAATAAATAAAAAATTGTACACAGTGAAAAAATTCAATTATTTTTTAAATAATGAATCATATTCATCATCATATTTATACAGAGTAATAAGCTACGGGGCATAAACCTGTGCTCAAGAAATGGGAATGCAACAACTACTTAACCAACTGCGTGAAGATGTCGATATCAAAGTGTCGATACAGGCGCATCACTATGCAAGCGGATGCGGTCAGTGCGGCCTTCACTCATGCCCTTTCAGAAGACGCGCTAGAGGCCTAACATGACCATTCAAGGCATCCGTTATTTCATCCAACTGTGGGAAAAATCTTGGAAGAGGAAATACCAACAATGGTTTTCTTCTTCTAATTTATTAGCCAAGGGAAGCGATTTTTGAATTCCATCGATGATTTTTGATATCACCAAAAACGGCGATTTTTAAATTGATTTGAAGAATCTCAGTGGAGAAAAGGATGTCGTCATGCTTTTTTATTGTAATAAAAGCAGTAGGTAGCTATGATTTATGTTGGTTGACGGAATATGAGAATAAAAATACAATACACTCGTATCTACCAATCTGTTGATGTATTACCTCAATGTGTATCCGTGAATTTATATACCCCAAAATGATTAATGATAACATAAATAACACGTATCCAATCGAATTCTATTGTAATAGGTTGAATTCATTAACAACAAATGTGAATAATAATTAATTAGTTAACTGTAGCTCGAATTTAATTTGAAATTGAGTAGGTAGGTATTTACTTTATATATTAACAGCTCACAAAACAGAGTACCTAATCAATGCATTTTCTGATATAAAGCTGAAATGTTAAATGTTAATTTAACTTTATTATTCAGGATGTGGAAAATACTGTCCACTGATAATATCGCATCTAAAAGCTATTCTCACGAGATCCATACAAACCGAAACATTAGTGGTATAAAATAAAGCAATTCTGTCTTGGCCGATGACTATAAAGGGTACAGTTGCGAGCAACAGCAAAAATAATGGTAATTGAGTAACAAAAACACTTGACATGAACCTATTATAATAGGCTATTCAATTAAACAAGGAAGCTCTTATCCTAAATCAGCTGAAATCAGTATTTATTGGTTAATTGGAAGTACAGTCAACTAGAAAACGGCATTATTTGTTTTAGTTTTTAATTGTATTCAGGATTCCCGTTTTGATTGCTCTACTCAGATGAACGCTTTTTTAAATTTTTTTTTTTTGTGTTTTTGTTGCAGCGTAGTTAGTGTAAATAGTAAATTAGGTCAGATGGAATGATAACCTGTAGAAAGTAGGTAGCAGAAACTAAATAAAAAGAGCTATTTATTGTAGTGCCCATATACTGCACTCAGGGTATTTTGGTAGTGGAATAGGACGCTCTGAACGATAAGGCTGTCCGTCCACTGTTGCGCTATTGTTTCCAGTTAAAAGTGTCTGTTATGCGGTGTTTCAATAAAAAGTGTAGGTATACGTATAATAAATTAATATAGTGTGTCTACTTATGATAATTACTTTAAATGGCAATTTATCAACACTGGACTGAATGAACATTTAGTTTGATCATTGTTGTGAAAATATCTGGTTGGTTTTTTTTAATAATTGCTAGTTATATTTCCATTAAAAATTTTCCACACAACATTACCAAAGTTTAAAGAAACTTAATTTTCCTTCATCGGATCCGTTAAATATGCCAATCATAGTTGAACCATCACGTTTTTACCATATTTCTTACCGATATGGGTTTCAGATACGTACCTACCTGGGTTTTTTTTGTTGATTGGCTTCAGTAAACATCCGCTAATGCAGTGTATCCGGCAGGTAAGTAACGAAACTGTTAATTCAATTACAAATTTAAGTTGTTAAAAATTAAGCCCGCGTTCGTGGGAAATCGGTGTAGGTGTTGAAAATCGTTATGTCGCGTTCGTAATATACCTTTTGCTAGTGACTTATTGCTTAGGAAGGAGTTTCTTAACATTATTAAACAGTGTATCAGTAAAATAAGAAGTATCGTATCTCTTTTTCCGACGTCATTCATATGTATCTCTATACCAGAATTCATTCAAACTGGTTGAGCCAATTTTACGTGAATACGTAACAAACAGACTCACTCTCACATTTATATATGAATACTAGCTGTTGCCCGAAGTCCAATCTATCTGTATACCAAATTTCATCGATATCAGTTTAGCCGTGAAAGGGTAACAAACAAACATACAGAGTTACTTTCGCATGTATAATATTGGTATGGATAGCTAGTTACGCTAATACAGACTTATTCAAAAGCTGAAATAATCTGCCATTCAGCGGAGCGATAAGTCAACAGTCAATAGACCCTATAGTAGGTATGCAGTCTCATTATTCGTGTCTTCATTGGCATACTAAAACTGGAATGCACCTTTGTTTTCTCACAAAAGGACATTAGATCTATATCTGCATGTGGAATTCTATTTTTCTGAAATCAATTGGGCCCTGTTCCACTAATATTACAACTAGCATCACCTTTCTGTCTTCAGCTGTAATACAAAACAATGATTAAAATTGGAAACCATGGCTTATAATAAATACTAAAATCAATTCAAATCGTGGCGATTAAAATTAACAAGGAACTGTACTCTGTGCTTTTGTTTGTCTGTGTTCGGTATAAATTTTCTTAACAAAAATAAAGTAGTAAGTATACATTTTACTTTAGTTAATATTCCTAGTTTTTAAAGTTTAACAACGTTTACCATAATTACTGCGTGTTAGTATTACAAAAACCACAAAATTTTTGTTGCAATAATTTGGAGCGATTTACAACAGATAATCTGAAAAGTAGACACTGAATTTCGTCAAACAGGTCTAGCTTTCTACGTCCAATGCAGACGATTTAGGCAGTCTTAAATCTTCTAGTCTGAACTAAGTCGTGTGATAAATCCTATGTAGATGTTAAGTTATTACTACATAGGTATATAAGCCTTTAGGATCAGAGTGTCTAAAACTACAACACAAGAACTACATTTTTGTATTCCAACCCATCCACTAGGCAAAATAGTGTCAATAAAACAAGTCAAAATTATAATATAGGTATAAAACTAAACCTATGGCATTCTAAGCTCAAGCAATGTGACTTTCAAGACTTGTTGTTTTTGTTAAACAGATGGCAGATTGTTAAAAACTGGAACGTGACCATATCTTTAAAAAATGCTGATTTCGATCCAAATATACCGATGGTAAAATAGGAATAAAATTTAATACATCTAAAATGAAACATGAAAACACGAAATATTAAAGGTATCTGAAATGACAAAACTTAAATGGTAGGTATACATTTTTAGACCATTTTATGTAGGTATACAAGTTTTTAATGACGTCTTGTCATCATCTCTGTCTTTTTAAAGTAGGTACAGTCGACCTCAGAAGTTGCTGAACATGTTTTAGTTTCCAATTCAATTGTTGATACGCAAAATGTACTTTTTTTACAGTGTCTATTCAATTTAAGATACGGAGATGTTTAGCTACTTCAGAGGCTGACCGTAGTGACCGTACCTATTTATGACGGTTGAATGATAGCGCTGCATTCATGTGGACTATATTATTTGCTCCTTTATTTCTAAGATCCATAATCCTTTTTTTTACATTATTCCATAAATGTTTTTTGTTTGGTCTGGAGACTGTAGAAAGAAAGAGAGCGCGAATTCTAAAGAAAGTCAGTTAGAAATAAAACATACGACATTTTAGGACTAGACTAGAGCGGGGTAGAGCTGGTTAATTATTAATTCTAATGAAGTACCGATGAAGTGGTTTTTGAGCTTTGATACCGAGCTATGCGGAGGCTCAGCAGGGATGAGCTGCTCCAAGTTCTGGAGGTTAAAATTGCTATATAAGATGGTAATAAGGACTAGAATAGGGTAAAACTTAAGTAATACTTATAAAGAATCCTTCATATAGGTACGTATGAATGTTAAAAAGGGCTGCAAACTCTAATGGTACCTAATGATGATTGGCTGGTTTGATGCAGCAATCCCCCAAATCATGTTTGCGTTAAAAAAACGAAAGGTTAACCTTTATCCTTTAAAATTTACCACACTTGTAACATATTGAAACAGTTCACATCTCACCGCATCCCGCAGATTCAAATTTCGAAATACTCAAGTAAGTTTTCGTTTGCATTGTTTAGAAACCGACCGCATATAAGTTAGCGGTTGGGTGATAATTGAAAACGCATTGGCTTCAAGATTGTATCGTCGTGAAAAAAAATATATTGCTCAACACGCGGGCTTGATGTATCTGCCTATAATTTCATTGTTTGTGGAACAATCGGACTGTCGGAATTAGTCGATTTCGATCTTTATCTTTCCAAATACAGCCTTTTTGTATGTAGCTTTAGTAACTCTATTATCGTATCATATACTACATAATAAACTCACTTTAAAAACTCACAAACAATTGGTGTGGTTGATTTTGTGTTTGTTCGTTTATACATGTAGGTGGTGCAAAAAGCAACATCATTCAGCAACACACGCCTTTTTAGCATGCCATTGTTTTTCTAACACAACCATTAATTAATCGAGATAAGACGACGTATAAGGCTATTTGCACATCTGACACGTTTGACACAGACACTAGGCCTGTCACCGTGTCGTCTGTGCATGCGCCTGACATGTTGATGGCCGGCATCAGATGTACGATAGAACGATCAGGTAAGATTAGAATGGTGTGTTGGGAAATTCGGGGAAAAAACACGAAGTGGGTGGCGGGAGATGAGTATGAAGGACTGATTGTAACTTGTAGGCAAGCTTTGGGTGAGGTCAAAGTTGATTATGATGATAATGCGTTGTACCGCCACCAATTCTATTAGCTCTCCCTCCCTCTCTCCCTCTCTCTCTCTCTCTCTCTCTCTCTCCCTCTCCCTCTTTCTCTCTCTCTCTCTCTCTCTCTCTTTCTCTGTCATATTATCATATTTATTTTTTATTTTTATCATGTGGTGTCTTCTTGTAGTACGTGCATGTGGTGTAAGCCAATTCTATAATATCAGATTCTGAATCAGAATCAGAAAATATTTATTGTTGACTGTGAACAAAGATGGTAAATTAAGGGGGTTATAGTCACAACAGTTTACCCATTTTGGACGTACAATAACAAGCATTAATGCTACGACTACCGCCATTAATCCAGTGCAAAAAATTTTGTACGTTTAGTACTTCCACTGGATACACTATTATCATCATCAGCCTGAAGACATCCACTGCTGAACAAGGGCCTCCTCCACTATGGTATATTATTATGATATGGATAGCATTATATAAAAATGGATACACTATGGTATACACAAAATAGCATTATAAAAATGAGACAAAGTTATACAATGCTATTTCTTATACTTATCTATACTCGTATAATAATATGTTTTCAGATCTCATAATCACAAAATACTTATTACTGTAATATAATGTTTTCAATAACAATTGGGGTTAATTTTTCAGTGAATCGGCGAGTCCAGGTTACAATAATACAAAGTAATATTAATTACCTAAAGGAGTTTCTCAGCTAGTGCAATCTGATCTTCTCTTTTGCACATGGGCACATTATGGAAAAATGAACACTGTAAAATGTATTTTCTAATATCTGTAATCTGAACAGTTCTACGGCAAAATGATTCAGTGTGCACATTTTTCCCTGGTTGCTGAACCAAGTTTCCTCTTCATCGCTTCAAGGGATGCAGTTAAAACAAATGTTACGAAGGTATATTATAATAATCTAATTGTATTTTAATAACTTTTTCGTGTACAAAATGCTTACAAATATCAGTAATAATGACAATTATATTTTGACGTAATAATAATACGTCTGCAAATCTGATATGAGTACGACATTCACATAATAGATAGGTATCACTAACGAATTACAAACAGCACCGAAGATGGGCTACAATCGTTTCGACCTATGAAGTAACGGAATAGTTATCTCGATATGAACACTTATAATAGTTTGCGAGGAGCGAGTCCAAGATGTAAAACCGATTGTAGATTGTCGAAACATCTCGATGGTTCTTGATAATACTGTCTCGTAGTTTGGTAAGATCAAAGTTATTTTTAACGTGAGAAAGAAACGATTCTTTCGAGTTTAGACCGCACAAGAGCAACTGAAAGCCGCCGAGCGAAAGAGCAACTGAAAGAAAATACGCAGCAACGTTGGCAGCTGATATGACAATCGACGTATACTAATAATAATAATATGTATTTTTCGTATCAGGGTCGTATTTATAAAAGTGAGAATAAGCACATAGTAAATTTAACTCAAATTCTTCTATTTCGCATATTTTCATTCTAACCCAACATTTATTTCCACACCTCGTAAGTGAAGATTAAAATCAAATTATCATTATACTTAATTTATTCTTTATGGGAGTTCGGTGTTCACGGTCATGTCAGTTGAAGTGGTGGTTGGGGTTTTATTTTAGATTAGCAAATGTGGCTTACCGCATCTACGCAAAAATCAGACTAGACATAGCAAATTAAGCTAAGTATGCTAATTGACATTTACGAGAAGCGCTTTGTGACCTTTTTCCGTCTTACCACAAAAGTTTAGATCAAAGTAAAATACATAGATGTTTTTAAAATTTCGTTACTCAAAATTGACGTCTATCACTCGCGTTTTCTTACTCAATTCTGGCATTCCTGATTATTCTACTTGTAAGTTTGTTATTTAGTTGGAAGAAGCGAGGATTAGACGTCGATTTGTGAAGAAAATATTTATACTCATCTGTTCAACTCTGGTCTATATCTTTTGTGGGAATACCGTGTAAATCTGTAATGATAGATTTTCGATTAGTTTTTAGCTATAATCTAATATATATAATTTATTCGATTGTTAGATGTTGATTTTTTTTGACTAAGCTATATTGTAATATATTTTTCACTGTACTATCTAACTTTAGAGAATCTAATCCATGTTAATTAACTAAATTAATTAATGGTTTAATGGTAGTGCTAACCTCTGGGGCCAGTTTGTCAGGTCTCCCAGGGGCCTGACGATCGCTATGTAAGTACTTATTCGATTTGTTTTAGAGTTGATCAGCGCCTTACAATATCGACAAGATGCGTACGAGAACGGTTACCTTGATCGATACGTTAACGATACGAACCGTCAAAATTTTCGTGCTTGCTCTATTGTAGGAGTTCTGATCAAATCTAAAACAAATTTGACAGTTATAACTTATCAAATACTTTCTCGATAGTTCGTGCTCGTCCTACTGAAAGTGCTTTCTAACACAGAATGATGGAAACCTGCACGTAACAGTAACTTATGAAAGTCATTTGTGGGATTTAACCTGGACGAATTGCCACTGGACCGTCATCGTTCAACTTGATTTACTGTTTATATGTTGTACGAAATCGAGCTTAATATTTTTCCTACATGTCATGATATTCTCATGGATCCGCTTGTATGATTATAAATAGCGGTATTATGTATGGTGTTACGCCCAATCTTGTTTATCAAGCTGTAATCAAATAGTAAGTATGTTACACCTTGTCTGCTAGGTATGGCAATCGCTGATCGAAGTTGCCATTGTCTCCACATGGCAACATTACGTAACGAATCCGTTGAACACAATAAAATGATTTATCATCGAGAATATATGGTGAAATTAAGGTAGATGAGCTCTTAACCTTTCGGCTGGCAACAATTTCGATAATTTCAGATTGAGAAATTAATTATCTTTCTTTATTATAATGACTTTTGATGAGTATTTTTTCAACAGAGCAGTATTAAACTGTAATTATAGTCGTCATTTGGCGTTCTTTTTTTAATGGTATCGACTCGTTCACTATGTCCGAGTTTATGACCATCCAAAGTGGTCATAGCTAATATAATATGTAAAACTAGTTGTGCCCCGTGTCTAAAGCTAACAATAAATACAAGTATAATTAATTATATTATGTTTTGCAATACTTGAAATACGTATATACATATTATACACCAAATACCATCTACACATGTTCAGCTGTTACGGAATTGAATTTTGCTGGAATTAATAACCTAAAAATAAACAAATGAAAACAAAATGTATATTATGCTGTTTAATTTTCTTTTTAAACTAGTGATGATATATATATATATATATATATATATATATATATATACAAGAATTGCTCATTTAAAGATATAAGATATTATAATCATTTATAGCACCGTGCGACCTAAACCCGCACTTAGGTCACGCTTTGCGCTGTTCAAAGTAGCACATTTTTAAACGGCCTTTATGTTCACTAACTTCACACCGTTGAAGAATATAGCCATCGTTGCGAGCGTAGTACTGAACCAAAGCTAATCAGTCATACATTTTTACACCACTCACAAACTCATAGTAAGCAAGAGAAGATACGTATAACCTGTAACGTGTGGGACCGAAACGCCAATGTCTTTGGCGCCATATTTCTGCATGTTTTCATTTTGGTCTTCGTCGGACAATATTACGTGAAAACGCTATACCTAAGTTAGCGATATTAACCGTACACTGTACATTTTGTTCAATTTCTAATACGATTATAATAATTATTGAAATGTTTCAATACTTACTTGATTTAGAAATGTTGCGTTTTTTGTTGTTTACATAAAATGTAACCGACACATGAACTATTTTCACTGAATACACACACTTTCAATTATTATACACCATATTATATAATATAGTCTAATAGTGAATACATTTATGCACAAACCAGATCAATCACAGATTCCTATATTAAGTAGGTATTCGTTACGTATACGTTACGATAAAGATTCGGTTACAAAATGAAGCCCTACACTATTGATATTTTTTCACTGTTTTTTAGTTGAAACCTGTTTGACTATTATTTAAACTGAACAATATTAAATCTGAAACAATATCACATTAACCAATCCACGAACAATAAATATGCATCCAAAAATGCTAATAACCTAAAAAAACAAATCTAGAAGTGATACGGGTAGGTGTAGATTGTGTTTTCCCGTTCTCTAATGGTGGAATGCCAACCTACCCGCATTAAAATTTGTGTGTTTATTACTAAGAGTCAAATGAACATCTTTTAATTGCATTAGTTAGAAGATTATTTTTAAATAAATTAAATGGATGGCGGGTTTATGTCGCACGTGCTATAAAATAGTATACGATACTCGCTGCACAAGTAAGTATATTAAATACACGGCGGTTAGCACCCTCGCTTCGCTCGGGCGCTAACTTCACGCCGCCGTGTATTAATATACTACTTAGACAGCTTGTATCGTAATGTACTATTTATGACCCAGTGTCCGCCACAAAGATGATCGGTCAGATAAGCCAGGTGGCACTTCGTCACTCAATCACAGGTCAG
Source organism: Hylaea fasciaria (assembly GCA_905147375.1). Classification (NCBI taxonomy): domain Eukaryota; kingdom Metazoa; phylum Arthropoda; class Insecta; order Lepidoptera; family Geometridae; genus Hylaea; species Hylaea fasciaria. The sequence continues at coordinate 4,891,099 of LR990211.1, read as the reverse complement.
TGTTGGCAAGTGGCTAAAGGAAATGCCTTCTGCATGAGACACACAGACGCCGACGGGCAATGCTGCCTCTTAAGTAGGTCAACAAACGTAAGTTGTCCGCCACTCCCTGTGAGAACCGATTCCAATTTTTTTGTTGTACGCTCGTCTAGATTTGACGGCTCGTTTGGCGTAGTGGCTGAGCAATCGGACTGCTGCGCTAGGGGTTGCGGGTTCGATTCCCGCCTGAGACAAATAATTGTGCGATCCACAAATATTGGTTTCTGGTCTGGGTGTGATGTGTATGTGAAATTATATGTCTGTAAGCGGTACCCACGATACAGGAGCAATCCTAGTGTGGGGCTACGTTTTTTAAAAAAAAAGAAAAAAAAAAAAAAGATATCCTTTTATCTGTGGTCTAGATAGTTCAAATATTGTCAAAGATTTTTGTCTTTGGCTTCGCTAGCTGCCCGGGCTACTTTAACTTCAACACTCAAAACTCAGATGTTTTCATACAACCCATTTCACGCAAAATATATGAGTTTTTTTTTTGGGTTTCGTTAATTTTTCCCCATTTTTAATAGTTACCCTGCGATTCGGAGCGAAGACAAGTCCAACAAAATAACGATTATAAAAATCGATCTGGCCGTTTTGATTTATAAATGTTGTGTAATTTATTTAGATAGAATAACAAAATGACTCGATGCTCCAATAGTTTTTTTTTCTAAAGTAGCTTGTGCTTCACACAAGGGCTTCTCCTATTTCCTGGGTACCGTTTACAGATATGTCACATACACATAACACCCAGAGAAACAAATATCTGTGGATCACACAAATATTTGTTCCTGGCGGGAATCGAACCCGCGACACCAAGCGCAACAGTACGAGTGCTCAGCCACTACGCCGAACGCGTTGTGGTTCAGATTTTTCGTTCTAAAGTCTTATCTTTCCCTAAAGTCTGTCTAATAGTGTCGCTAACAATTGATGAGCATACATACCACCAAAAATAAGATAGATTAATAATAATTACACATTTCTGCATAAGTGATAAAATGTTTGCACAATCATTTTCAAATTCATCTGAAATATGGTGAAATGGTTTGTGAAAGATGAGTCTTAACCTTTGGAGTGTTAATTGTTAGAATTGAGATAATTTCAAGTTAAGAAATTAGATATTTCACACAATATCATAGACAGTAAAGTGTTTATATGTATATATATATATGTATATATTATTGTATATATATATATATATATATGTATATATATATGTATATATATATGGCCATTCTACGCAGGATTATGTGTAACTTCTTAGCAGGAACCCATCCTTTGTTTGCCTGTTATTGGGCTTGTATATAGAAATATCTTTACCTGTTTAATAACTTAATAGTGTACGTAAGACTGTTATTTATTAAATTATTGATAAAGATATAAAATACAATTGAAAATATTTGCCCAGTGTATGTTTGTATGGACCGACGAAATCAAAAGAGTCGCAGGCAACCGGTGGATGCAAGTGGCAAATTGTCGTTCTGTGTGGCGGTCTAAGGGAGAGGCCTATGTTCAGCAGTGGACGCCTTCAGGCTGATGATGGTGATGTATGTGTGTACCCTTTTCATGGCGCAACGGCTAAACAGATATGGATACAATTATATATGACGTAGAAAAAATAAATTATTCAAATTTATATCTAGAATTGCGGGTGGAACCTCGGGAAAACCGCTAGTATACTATGTATTCAAATGTGTGTAGTACAAATCCAGAAATAAGTATATAAGTATGAATAAGTATAACAATTGTGACAGACCTGAATAATTAAAATAAATGAGTCTGGTTAAAATTAAATGATGTTTAATGTACGTCTGTTCGTATTCATCGCGCGTGCAACAACAAGGAAATATGTAGAGTATTTCTGAGCATAACGAACAGTATCGCGAGTTAAGTGGTATCGAAACCACTTGCGTTATTGCAAATCCGGAAGGATAAACGGTAGCGTTTTATTTTTGTGAGGAACTGAACGTACAAAAAGACTAAGTAACGTCCTGCGATAAAAAAAACAGCAATTTATTTATGTATGTACCTACGTAGTTATTTTGTCTCTAATTTCCCTTCTCGGTCCACCTAAGTACACCGCAGGCATGGTCTAAAAGCTTGTGGTTTTGCCTAAACAAATGTTTTCTAATGAGGCACTGCGTTAAAAGAAATGATAAATTAGGGTCAGAGCCCTAGCTCGACATTCTGATATAACGTTTAATTCCGGTAAAAAACTTAAATTTCTGTGCGCAGATTTAATGAAACTTGTTTAATTTGCGTTTTGACAAACTCAGGTTATAAACTCATGTAATGGTGAATTATCTACTAATGTTATACGGATTTATGCAATATCCATCTTGCTTTAACTGTTAACTGCTGTTAAAAGTGTCGTATAATATGTGAATTGACGGACATCCTACGCATGACCGTTTCGGTCACCGTGCGTGTATGGCCTTGAACTGATGTATATAGAAGAGTTGTGCATAAAGCTTTTTAGGCTAATCTTCGAATATCATTATTTTTACAATCCCACGGTATTCATTATGTTTAAAACATTGGGACTGCCAAATTTTTCAAAGTTGCTTAGTCAGAAACTTGTTTTTCAGCGTAATGCATTGACTGCAGTTTTCAGTAGTTTTAACATTGCAGTCTGGCTAACTAACTATCATATCTTATATCTTTAAATGAGCATTTCGTGTATATATATATATATATATATAATTGGAATCTCGGAATCGGCTCCAACGATTTTCATGAAATTCAGTATATAGGGAGTTTCGGGGGCGATAAATCGATCTAGCTAGGAATCATTTTTAGAAAATGTCATTTTATTCGTGTTTTTTTATGATTTTTTTCTTTAAATAACCAGTTCATATTTTTTTATTAGTCTATCGATAAGATCGAAAAATATTATTCATATTTCATCATTTTATTAGTAATTCGTACTTAAATATAATTTCCGAAAAACACAATTTATAAAAAAAAAAATACCGAGCAAAGCTCGATCATCCAGATATTTAATTATTATACGACCGAAACATATTTCTTGATCTGACTGCTTCAACGCTGATAACTTCTCTGAATATGTCAGTACAAAGGTCTCATTGTCCACTAATAATTAAAAAAAACAGTGTTAATAAGAGTCAAAGTCCCATGGCCAGCCACCCCAAAGCTCTAGGCTGCACCCATTCATTGTTAGCCGGTACAGCCATGCAAGTGATGTCACTATGAGCTTGCTGCAGCCAAAGGCTATATAAGCACTTTCACTACGCGAGCGCGCGAGTCTTGGGATGAGATGCGCTACGCACTCTGACCCCAGCGAGCGCGCGAAACGGACATTTCATAGTCACATTTTTGAAGTTTATATTTTTTTGTGTGAGTGACGTGTGTCGTGAATTTTATTATTTTGTACCAGGTGAGTGAATACTGAATACCTAAATATAAAAGAAACTACTTTATTTTTTTAATTAGGTCAAAGGATGTGTTAATTAATTTAATCTATATGCGTCAGTCATAATCTAGGCATCTTAAACTTATTTTGGTAATTTTTGTAAAGTTAATTTTACATAATTTTTTTCTCATTGTAGTAATGACTAATTATCCATACTTTACATGATACAAAATAATTCATAAAATGATTTAATCGTTACAATGTTCAATGTAATTTAATTACGATTTAATGTGCGTTTAAATCGCGATAACGCATCTACCGTTTTCGGAAGCAACTTCCGTAGCTTACGATCTCGGCCGTGACTATCTGTATAGAGAGATACGTTAAATATCAAGTCCTCATACAATTTTAGTTTGGAAAAATAGGTAACCTATTCTGTTTTTAAAATTATCATGTAGTTATAAATTCTACAATGTACATCGTTCTTGATGTTGTTGACTCATTGACTGTGCATTGATTTACACGCATTATTAATGGAATATGCATCGAGACGCTCCCACAGAGCGTGCGTAGAATTCACCCGTTGAAAAGACATCAACGCGCTCCGTCCTGCGTTTTGCTCATAGACAATTATTATTAGCTGCTTTTCGTATTTTATGTAGGTACAGAAAATATTTCTAAAATGTTCAATTTACTCACAGTGAGCTAAGATTTAATCACTATACAATAAATAGAACTTACCTACCCAATAATTATGAAGATTATCTAGTCATATCGCTACTAACCCCAATTTCCAATGTGATATTAAACTCATCATTGCGAGTTCCTTTTACTTTTCAACATGGCATGTTGTGTTTATAATAGAATAAATGATGCATATCACCAGATTTTGTTCATGTAAAGTATAATAAATTGCGAAATAGCGGATGCACCAGATAATTAAAGTGTTTAATCAACCGCCGCGTTCAAACGCAGCGCCGCCGCGTTTTGCCCGCTTATTATAATGAGGCCCTTCTCTCACCACTGAGTAGGTACACACATTTAAATGAATTTCCGTATTGTATATCACGAAGCGTGTGTATTTCAAGTATTTCAATGGTGTGAACATTGCTGCATTGATAATTGCGAAGTTGAGGTTGTCGGCGCCGGAAAATGTTTTTATGTTAGCTAAATTGAAGAATTAGGCTTAGGAAATAGCTTGTATTGATGCAAATCTGTGCCAGCTGTTGGCTAAAATCAAGACTAATGGTTGATCTTAAATCACGTAAGTTAGTTAACTAAAAATATTACACCATTTTTCAGTATATCGGATATCGGTCTAACTGTTAATTATTTCAAATCATTTGGTATATCTTTATATGTATACAATTTTACCGTGCGTGTGTATGTCACTGAACTCCTCCTAAAAGGCTGAACCGATTTGAATGATTTTTTTTGTACGCGTTTGAGTGGCGCCCTGGACGGTTTAAATTCACAAACTAGCCCGGCAGATGGCGCTGCAGTCGGTATATAGGTTATTATATACTTGAAATATCATACAGGACAACGTCTGTCGGATCCGCTAGTTTAATATAAATACAAATAGTAAAATGTGCGTACACAGTGACAATAATAATATATCCGAATAAGAAATTGATGAAACGAGTTCGCAAATTGCACGCACTTTAAACTTAGCAATAATTATATTCACTATTCAAGCTGTACATTTATTAAATTTCTGATGGTCATAAATGAGTCGATAAAAACTTATCGTCAGATGAGTCTTCGACGTCTTAGCCTCTTGTGACATTGAAAATGGGCTAACATTACATATTATATTGCGTCATGAAAATCATTATGCAATAATAAATGAAAAATGCTAATGAGAAGAAATACCCTCATCAATAAATAAAAACGCACAACAACAGGCCTGCAGCGGGTACTTCATTGCATAAAAATGTACATAAACTTGAAAGAGACTCACCGAAATTGGTACATCAGTTCATGAATGAAAATCACATACTGGTTAATGCAGCCCATCTCATATTTAACAACCTATGAGCAGTAAGGATTATGTGGTTGAGCGCATTAATGATTGACTCACGTAAAAAAATACCTTGTCGTGGACTAACTTATCGCGAATTTCATCAATAAGAGCATTTTTTTAAATAGTCAAAACACATTCGATACTAATATAATTATTAAGTGATCTCTAAAGCACGATGGAGATTCGCATAAACCTGACGAAAATAAGTGGCGCAATGCTTCACTTCTTCATGTACCCATACTGCGATAGTAGTATTTCGATACATCCACAAATGAATATTAAGTGGCCCATACGGACGACCTAGCAGCCTCTTACAAAACCTCTTGCTAGCAAAGTCACTTAGTAAATTGCTTATGGGTAATTTAATATGACAATTTGTAATTTGGGTCTCATTGAGATTCCATTACTTATGTGCCCTTTGTAGATATTGCGAAGAATAACCTAATGGATACGTAACTGCAATAGGTAGGATAGCGCCGGCAATTTTATATTGAGGTTTAAGATATCTTTATATCTCACAAGAATACAATAATTCACTTACATGAGAAATTCATACCTCAATCTTAAATACATAGGGTACTTAATTAAGTAGTAACACAATTATATAATAATATGTTGGGCGATAAGAAAAGCTGCTATTGTAAACAAATATACAGTAGGTAAATTTTTTGTAGCAAATTTATATCAAGAAACGGGGGTTTATAAATATTATCAATATTGCAATAGCAAACTCAACGTATCTATATCAAAATAGTTCAAGTCGGTATAAGCGCCATGCATGTTTTCTTCGACCTTTGCAGTAAGTACAAAAACCACTTTCAGATAGGTTCAAGGTGAGCTACGAAAGCTTTCTTAGGAATTAAAGTTGCTCTACCGGTTAAAAGTCTACATAATAGAGTCCAAGTAAGACAGAGGGATAGTTGAAGCAAATACAAACCAAATGGACTGCAAAGCATGAGGTGGCAAAAATAATACACGCACATGATCAACCTTTTCTCGGGCATGTAGGAAACTCACGGTGTTTTCCTTTACCGGAACGTACATATTATGTTTCACAAGAAACACATTGGTACGTGCCCGCACTGGGATTGGAACTCACCACCTCCTGCTTGGCAGGCGGACGTTCACCCACTAGGCTACCACTGTTTGTGTGAACAACAAGTAAATGTTCTGAATCTGGGCGTTTGTGGCTTCATGGTTTTCTATTTCCTAGATTATCTAGGTACTATGGAGTTCTCATTAATTAGTGTTCAGGAGTAAATACGACGTGCTATTTATTACCTAATAAATTTTCCCAATTGTTTGGTTTCTTTGATACATGTTTTTACTTATTTATATTAAAATACTAGCTGGTCCGACAGACGTTGTCCTGTCAAATATCTAGCCATTCTCAAAATGTATGACAAAATTCATTAGCATATTTCTCTCATTTTCGTGATTTTTTACCATGTTTTAATAGTTAGGTATTCTGCTATTCGGAACGGAAACGAATCCAACAAAGCAAAGATCATGAGCATTGGCGTAATCGTTTTTGAATTATACATGGTGTAACTAACAAGTCTTTGTTTTATATGTAAATATATTGCCTATTATCAAAACATAGAAATTTTATAACACAGCCACTTAACCAAACACTTAATCGTTACATCAACGAGTAGGTATTCATTTGACCTATGACCACCACATTCACTACATTCCGCTGTAACATCTCAACAAACAAGCATTTATAACATCTGTACTACAGACCCATATTCTAGATATGCGTAACAGTAATTGCCTGAGAAAAATTCTATTGTTTTAAAAACTGAGGCAAAGTCATGCATTCCTACTTACGCACTTAGAACTAAAAATGGACATGGCAAGATTGCCTAGATGTTGTATCTGATACATGTCATTCTGTAACGATTAATTATTGCAAGCATTAATTTAAGTAAACTTATTAATAGACATATAAATACGAAAGTTCTATGTTTAATCAACCAAACCTTGACAATTTCAAACATACGCAACCTTATTTGTTTAAAAATACAATTTAAAATGGAATTATAATCTATTGTTATGTCGAAAATAATGTCCACGTCAAAAACATTAAGGCTTCTCGTAAAATTGAATGTGTATGAGCCGTTTCATCAGCAAGGGGTCAAGAACGGAATACTAGGCTCCTCGCATCTCAGCATCAAGTGACAATTCTGACCTGAATGTCACTGATAGCGAGTAATTGTATGCGTGGACATTGTTAGTAAGTAAAAGATGTATACTAAAGATATATTTGAATAGAGGTAGGGGATATTATAATAATATGATAGGCAGCTACTAGATTACTCTTAGATAGATAGGTATATAGATACATTTTAGAACAACACAGAAAAACCTGGAGATTAAAACAAAAGCAAACTAAATGATTCATAAACAAGATAAAAACTAACTAGGACCAATTAATTTTAGACTGGGCGTAAGGTGGCCTAAGTACATACAGTGATTAGTAGTCATTTGTTTCAGAAAGACTTTATCATTAGTTAGCCAATCTACACAAGTATTTTAAAGTTTGTGTGTGTGTTTCTAGGATTTATATTCTCTGTAATACCGAATGATCCGAATCTGAATGTTGTTTCATTAATTATTATTGGAAGCTACATTATCCTAAAACGTTATGGGCGGTTTTATTGAAGGCTTTTAGAGGAAGAACCGAAATTACGCACATGAACCCGCGGAACGCAATCAATATTAATTTTGGAGTTTTGGCGTTAATCCGATAGTGAGACGTTGTTGGTTTTGTATTATTAGCTCAAACTTGTGTTTCTTCGAGTGTTAATGTGTAATATTGGTGGAATATTAACCATTAAGTGTTCGTTAACGTGCACGAGTGTAGGCGAATGATATAAACTCAAAAAACGTGTCATTTCGCATTTTTTCCAAAACTCCCAGGAAGGTTCAGTAAAGCATCCACTACTTTACCGAATCGTGACTTTGACGCTGTAAATAACTGACTTGACTACTTGACCACGATTGCTATATTGCTGTGACTTTCTTAATGTGAAATTAAGTAATACTTATAATAATAAAATACTTGACACTGGCTATATGCACAAACCGTGCGAAGCCAAGACTAAAACAAAAAAAAATATTAATTTACCTATTGATTATTTTATACTATTTTTTGATTTTATTGTTGTTTTACAATTTAATTCAGGATACCCCTTAATAATTATTAATAACTTTAATATTTTATTTGAAATATAATTTTTAAAACTATTTCTATATCTATAAGTAATTAAATAATTTGTAAAGTTTTTATTTACCATTAAATTGATTATTGTAATTAATTACCACTGCATGCTCAGACTCCTAAAATGTTGTAACATGAAAGTCCTAAAAATACTAAAACAATGCTGCGTAACTAGTGGCGCGTAAACAGCAATTTCACAGATTTTCTCTTAAGTTATACAACAAGCTTGACAATAGAATCTGAATACATATTTCATGTTAGCGCCTGGAGGTACCATGACTGGATATAAACTATGGCAGTGACATTTTGAAGTCCATTGCGCTCCCGCTTTGTATACCTCCGCATTCTTCCTAACACAACCTTCAATGGACAATGTTTTACTAAAAATGTCGTAAATCTTGCAGTATGTCTTGCAGTAGCCTAATCCAATCATGTCCAACTTGTCACGGTTTATTGATAGAGACTATGATTTATTAACATGCCCTATGGTTGGATAGAAACGAAAGATTGGAAATCGATGCTGTCAGTTTTGAAGTTGACGTTGAAAAGGTTAAAAGAGGGCGTTAGGGCTGTTATGTTTAATGATCTTTAGTTAAGGTGATGATAATGATGATGATGATTTGATTGATAATATAGAGAATGTTTATGTATAACCTACTGTAATTATATATAAGCAAAAGTAATGGCTGAATGGATTTGGATGTAATCGGTATCTAAATCTGTATTGATATTTTAGGTTCTAGAATAACACAGTTTAAGATCATTCTCATCTTTTTCACTATAGACGACACCGAAGTTTTAGTTATTATAAAAAAGGTAAAATATTACAAAGACACTAGCCCGCCAAACCTGAAAGACGCGTTACGTCACAGATATGCTAACGAAGACAGCAAGTAATTACCAATTGTAATGATGTTTTTTTTAAGTTACCAGCCAGTTGCTGGGCTTATTACGCTCACACTTTCGCCATTGAAACCATCTACCATTGGACTCTATTGACTGTTTGATTCTATTGAAACCTGTTTTGTCTATAGTAGAGCATCATAAATATTTATTTACTGCTCACATACTTACTTATAGCAAGCAAATATCAACGCACACTTACTAATTACCTTCCTGATATATTTCACTTGTAGCATGTTTTTCTTTTAAAAGTAGCTTGTTAAATTAGATGGGTTATGAGCTTATAATTTTAGTTCATTATAATAATTATTTATTTGCTCAAGTTATAAAATAAATATATATATAATAATTATGCTGAATATTTTTGTTGGCAATGCAATACTAATTATTAGCCACACGAATGTTTCATTTTCTTTGCAGAACACGCTTATTTCTTTCTATTTACGTCTTGCATGTCATCATAGTAATCGTTTCTTGCATGTAAATAATTCATGTGGAATTTGGCAGGCAAGGATGTATCCAAACTGTGTTGCCATGCTCTAAAGTTTCTTACTCGGCTTGCTTGTAGATATATAAATACCTAGTCTTATATTTTTCGAGTCATTGCTACGGGCTTAAAGTTAAAGTAGTCAAACAGGATAGACTTTGATTATTATAAAGAAGTCTCAGTATGTCGGCATGTGGCAGTTTTATAGTCCAAATGACCTCTACGTAGTTTTAATGACAATTAATGTGAGATTTGGAAGCAGACGTAAAAAAACTGTTTTCAACATATTCCTTGTAAGGGAATAAGACGTTTAACATAGAGTATTAGATGTACAATCAGCAACGAAAGTCGCTGAACATTTTCAAAACTTTCAATTTAACTTACTGTTAAAAGCTTACCTACAAGTTAAATGACACCTCAGGGAGGGAATGTTCAGTCAGCGGCTTCATAAAATCATCTTTTAAATAATTATAACATTGCTCGGTGGTAACATAAATAATTTTATTTATCATACCAATTTATGGGCCTTTATGCTGCTGACTGTACCTTTGTTGTTTTTTTGGTTCTCTGTTGTGACGTATGATCCCTAAGCTTGTCAAAGGTAAACTTAAACCACACACGATTTGACTATTTATTTCCAACGTTTAACATTAAATTAACAAAGCCACATAGTAAATAATTGAATTATATTTATTTTGCAAGTAACCTGTATAAAATGAATCTTCTTTTACAAACCAATGTCACCTCATTTTAAATATTATGTTATAAAAATAAACATAGGTAATAATATGCCCAATTGGCATTCAATGTTGATTCACGCTATAAAAGCTGTAAAACAACACTTAAAAAAACACTTAGGTTAAGAAGATGATACAATCAAGTGTAGGTCATAGCGAGTAGCGTTATTACTCAATATTCCATTGAGCTTGTTCATCGAAACATTTTAATTTCAAGTTATGTTTGAACCTCTAACTCATAAGTAGTGATGCAGTCTATGACAATATACTAAGGTTGTAAAAGAGCTAGATCAAATTTTCAAGCCGTTATCTTACGAAATATTTCAATCTCTTATGTATAGTTATTATTATCAAATAATCCAATAGACATTCCACACACAGCCACACACCCTCATGCACATCCCCTGTCTCGACTGTTCACACTTTTACAAAGCTTTGATTTTCTGATATATAAAAATAGCATAACAAATTTCCCACCGAAACAGGTACCTATAGAATTGTATATTCAGAAGCCATAACCGTGCGTTGTAAACTTCGCAATTGGCCATTCCTATTGTCTCGCGCACACACAAACGTTAGCACCTATCAACCAAAAGTACGCCCAATTGCATAAGTCATAAATCATAGAGTTTACTGAAGATGCGATAGTCCGGCGCACCAGTGCCAGAGGTCGCGGTGAAAGTGTTACGTGTGCGCTGTACCTACCTTATGTAATGAGATGACACGGACTTACATCGATTGTGTGACGGGTCAGTGCAGATGCGGTGGCAAGAAAAACAGGCCTACTGAGTTAGACCTAATTTCACTGGTGTTAGAATCGAAAGTTTGACAAGTTATGAGCCAATATTTTCATCGTGTTCGACCATTCTCTTAACATTCGCTGAGATTATAATTATAGGCTGTTATATGTATAGGTTACACTTGCTGATATGTAACTTGGCTTACATAGATAGTTCTTTGGTGGCATAGATAGACAGGTAATGATCTCCATACAAATACATACCCCGCTAATCATATCTTGCTTCATTTGTTTACGTCTACCTCTCCCGTATCTCGCTCATTGCCTTGTCTGCGTCATTATCTTTTCTTCCCTCCCTCGGAGCATACTTCAACCTCTCTCCCGTATCTCACTCCCTATCCCCGATATTAATCATCGTCATTGACCTCCACTTTATCTATTTAATTATCAAGTGTTGTTATCCTCATCTCTTCTCACTTACCACGGAACCCCTTAAATATTTTTTTGCTAACATAGTAAGCAAATACGATCTAAATATTCTAATAATGTATTATTACTTATTCTGTGGCTGTACGTAACGTACGAAGTGGGTAAGTGTGCCGCTGCGCAGGCGCATCTTCCGTGAGAACCTCCCTACAAAGACGGCTGATAAATTTTGTACAACAATGACAGATAAAATTCAACCGAACTGCTAAATTTATGGTGCACACCCAAATTGCTACTAAACTCTGGTGGTGAAGTTTATTATAGTGTGATTGCAACCCGGTTACAGATAAACTGACACGAAAGCGGTAGTGTGGAATAAATAATGACTACAACCATTAATAAGCACATTCTAAAGCATACACATATATAAGTATATATACACATCAAACAATTTCAATAAGGTGTAAAAAAATTTATGAAATCAAATCATTTTTATGCGAAAGGATTTTTGTGGCCTAATAATTTTGGCGGCTTGAGCGCTGTAAATGTCAGTGATAGTAAATAATGCTTTACATGTTGAATTTATTAATTAAATATGAGCTAATTCTAATTAACCTCTTCAGATCACTTGACCTCCGAAGTTCTTAAGAGCTGTCTCAAATTAGGACCGTCGTAAACTACGTAGGACATCTGATCACACATCGATAATGTATCTAAATAGCACACACACTCACTGTCAGCATTAACTAATTCCTGTGTATCTATGAATATAGAATACTGGAAAATAATATCTATTTAGTAAACATTTACATGAGATTTAAAACAGAAATCTAATTATTAGCGTGTACAAGTACAATAATCTCTTATAATATTATATAAAAATCAATTGCTGTTCGTTAGTCTCGCTAAAACTCGAGAACGGCTGGACTGATTTAGATAATTTTGGTCTTGAATTATTTGTGGAAGTCCAGAAAAGGTTTAAAAGGTACGAACGCGGACGAAGTCGCGGGCACAGCTAGTAAGTAAATCATTGTCTATATTCTGTTTCTACCCTTATCTATCCAACATACTACGTCATTGCTAATAATCGTAACTTTAACCGCATTTGTGTTTCATAATTCCAATAACATATATTACTTCATAACACATAACCTATGTGCTAACGTGTTGAATATCTACAGCCATGTGACGTGGAGCCAAAAACGGTGACTGCTTTCACGTGTTCTGTGTAGACTAATCTTTGAAACTAAAGATAGTAGGTATATATATTTTGCTTGGTGGTAAGGTAGTGTAGTGTCCTCTGGATTAGCTAACGTTCAAGAAAATCTGTTGGCAAGCCCATTTTGACTGATTTCAGCACCAGTTTGTTCTAGACCGAGTGGAACCTTGCCTGCTTCCTCACTTAAAACACTAGTCGGCCATTAAAAATATTAGGAAATATTCACCCGCTCGTAAATATATAAAGTCAAAATTAAATATATACTTCAATGAATTTGAGATTTAATCATAATTTATTATAGTGATAGATATACAGTGTATTCAAATGGCAACTCTACATCCAAGTGGGGTTTGTGCTATAATTCAATGAAATGGACAATACGTTGTACAATTTATACGCAAATTGAAAATAGTTAATGTGGTTCGGGACCTCTGTAGTTCATATTTACGTTGCTGTGTTTAGGAGAAGTAAGTATGTTCTTTTTTGCAACGGATTGTAGAAGCTGATTATTATTCCGAAGACGTAGCAGAAACAACGTAGTGTTTATAGATTTGCTATCTGCCAAGGCTATATTACCATCTTTATGTAACTAAAGCTGGAATTTATGGAAATAATCTTAATCATGTTATACGACCGACATTCTTGACATCAATGTGAACGAACCTTCGAGGAACATCGTTAATATAAAAGTAACTACCATTTTATAAAAACTAATATTAATAGCCATTAATGATTGCATCATTTTAGTTATATACCTACTTAATATGTTAAAATCAAAGATAAAATAATTCATCCCGTAATGCCATTGAAATTGGCGTTGAGTTAATTTTAGAATATAAGCGAATATGAAACTATAAAACCTTAAATAAAAATACGAATCAAGCCCAAAATTAAAATTATAACCAAATTAATATAGTCTTTCATTAACAAAAATAACAAGATAATAACAGCAATTTGCAGAAAAAAAAAAACTTTTGAGTATTACCTATTTACGGACCGACATAAATAATGCGATTCTGATTTTAATTATTACGATGGTTATTAAAAAACACTAATTGGACCCCTTCTGTCTGCGATACTTTACCGATATTTGCGTGCCCATAAAACACAATTTTACGCAATTATTTAATAACACCATTGACATTTACAACGGATGATATATCAAAGCAATCATTTGCGTTACGTAATTTTTTTCACTCCAAATAACAGTACGATTTAGCAATTCTGCTATTATTTTATGCGTTATTATTAACAAATTAGTACTAAGCTCCCACGGTTGCGGCCAATGGGTTTGTAACTTTGTACCGGTCCCGAGTTACAAGATGCTTTACAAATAGGCTATTGTCTGTTTCCGAAACTGACGAGAAGTTTGCGATTTGCTTTATGGAATAATTAGTTAATTTGTAGCAACAGCAACGGTTGGATATGCTATTTTATAGTGCTTATATTGTTACTTAGAAAATACATCATATTCAATGTACTGTATTTACAGTAGAATAGCACAGAATACACGAATCACTTGAAAACTTTTGAAGTTAAAAGGCCAAAGAAAAACCATGACCTCAACGTCCGAATGAATGAGACTAATATATATTTAAATCGATAATTTGTATGGTGACCTTGGCGTCAGTGATCCCATCGTGATGTTAATTTGACGATCTCGGGTCGTCATAAAGTTTTACAAAATGACGGACTTATGTAATGTTGTCCCGGAAACATGTAACCGGTCGGTGAGAACACGGACGTAGGCGCTTCTTTGCAATATATATTTAGATGAGATAGCTTTGAGTAAACAGTCTCTTTCTATGTTCATAAGAAGCGATAATGAAGCAAGTTTTTATGCGTTTTAGGGTTCCGTACCCAAAAGGTAATAAAAAAGGTAGTAATAAGGTCCCGTAAAAAGGGAATAGACTCCGGGATCCGTCTGTTTGTCTGTTTGTCCGTCTGTCACCAGGCTGTATCTCATGAACCGTGATAGTTAAACAGTTGAAATTTTCACAGATGGTGTTTGTCTGTTACCGCTTTAACAACAAATACTAAAAAACGGAATACAATAAATACCAAATGGGCGCACGAGCAATGATGATAAGTGACGATACGGTCGAGGGTTGGCGTGCTTGCCTAGAAGAAGCATACACTCTAGAAGGGTTCCAGATAGATATATCACATACTATTCAGTGCTAGCTAAAAAGGTGGTCCGATCTTTCATTAAAACACTGATTTTAAAATGTTGACCCACAAAAATAGTGTTGTAAGTTTTCCGTAATTACGGATAACCGATAAATAGTGGTGGTCTTGAAGCCTGTAATTTTATCGATACTCTTCGAGTCGATTACACAAGCAATAAATACGCTCGATAAAGATGCGTGGGAACGATTACGATATATTCGCAAGTTAACTGTTACCCTTGACTTTTGTTAATTTATTTGTCTGCCACGCAACTTCTGCAAGTAGGTACGTTGTTTAAATAAAATATAATAATATTGTATGTAGGTATAAGTACATCTAAAATGTTAATTAGGGATGTTTGACAACTGATGAAAGAAAAAAATACTTCTAATGTAGGTCAAAAATCAAGGGGTGTATGATGTGTAATACGTACTTACACCAATAACCGTGCAGTGAGAATTTAATATAAAAAACTTAAAAACGGATATTCACTGGAAAAAATCTCAAACAATACTACCTACCTACTTAGGAATACTCAGCAAATATTTGAACCAAAATTACAATTATTACAGTTTCTTTTATGTTGGTCACACTTCACTCATAAATCGGTCGTAGGGTCATTACACACCACACACCTCCATAAGTGTGGGTATTGATACAGCAACAACACAAACCCATCTTTTACGTTTTAGCACCATGTCATAGAACAAAAAGTTCACGACCTCGCTATTATCCTCTAAGAACACGTATAATTGTTATGTCGTCAAAGTTCTTTGAAGCTACATTTTATGGCCGATAGTAAAACGTTATGGCAATAAGTAGGCTTGCGCGAACCATTAGTGTTTCGTCATTTTACTGTTCATATATAGAAAAACCGCGATGCGTGGCCACACAACCGGTTTCCATTGAGAAGTGCAAGTGAATTCTTGAGGAAAAATCATGACTATTTTTAAACACTTGGGATAAAGGTGGTGACTGACTTGTAGATGTGGTGTAAATTACATTTAGTTATATAGTAGGTAACGTTACGTACACGTTAGTCTAGGAAATATAATTATTATTTTAATCTTTTACCATTACGTTTTCATGAATTATGCAAATAAGCACAAAGTCCTCTTTTCAAAAACATGCAACATCTATCAAAATAAACATTGAAACATAATAATATTATTATGAAGTTATAATGAATCTGTCCAAATCACTTCTAACCTCCATATTGGTTAATCATGATTAATATGATCACCATTTATCATGGACAAATTATATTTTTATTATTGCTACGCAATCTTATAGGTTGAAACCTACATTGAAAGTTCTTCATAGCTTTGTGGTATAAATACTGAAGTACCTAATCATTTCTATTCTCTGAAAATATAAACACGGACCCATGCTATGTATGACAAGGGCTTGAAAGGATGAAGAATAACTGGGTAAACCGCGTTACACTGACATTACAAATTGCTGATGTCCATGACTACCACAGATCAACCAATTAGCTCTAAACATTAAAAAAAACTTAATACCTACCACATAAAAGTTGTCTCCAACTTATAGTACGTATAACTCAGGATTGCAATAATATTCACAAATAAAGAATTACCTACTATTATGTTTAAAAATGTAATGTTAACTTTATTATATTTCCTCCTTGATTCATCGAACGTCTCATATTATGTTGTAATGATTATTATCGAGAATACATTTGCATACTGCAATGACTTAACAATCTTTACCTCGAGACTACATACCGGAAAAGCTCACATTTGACTAACCAGCGGCTATTTACACTCGGTTATTTTCAAAATCAAAGCTGCACATAATACTTGTGTGATTAATGTAAACACGGTGATTACCTAAAACAAACGAAGAAGA
Source organism: Hylaea fasciaria (assembly GCA_905147375.1). Lineage (NCBI taxonomy): Eukaryota > Metazoa > Arthropoda > Insecta > Lepidoptera > Geometridae > Hylaea > Hylaea fasciaria. The sequence continues at coordinate 4,873,892 of LR990211.1, read as the reverse complement.
TCGGCACTGGCATACCTGCGCGTGCGTTGCAACATCGGTGGCATAATTAAATACGTGGGCGCCTAACCCTTGGTTCGGATCTGCGCTTGATCAAAGCAGATAAAATCGAGAATACGAGACTCTTGTAGGAACAAAATAAATACCTATTCAAAGCGAATCAAATAATGCAATACTTACATTATTACTATACCTACTTAAAAATAGAGTCAATTAATATAAGGTGCCTGTCAGAAATGTGCACAATTTTTATTTTTACTAGATATCAAAAAATATTCGAGATTGAGTCTATAAAAAATCTGAGTGACACAATTTCGAAAGAGTGTGTTATTAATAATTGCACCATAATAATTATATGGATATCGCGGAACAACCCATCAAAAGCGTAATCCGTAACAAATCTGCTTAGCAAAACATTTATTCATTTTACTTTCTGGTGCTAGGCCAACGAAAGTGCAATTAAAGCCTATTACACACACGCACTTTAGTTTCATTGTAGTGGGCATGTTCCGTATTGAGTGTAATGTGCGTACCGCGTGGTAGGTATTTGAATCATTGTAAATATTGTTAGTTTTTTTGTAATAATAATAAAATTTAATACCGTTAAATGCTAATGCCAAGATTTTAATTTTGCATAATATATTTTTTTATACCTAGTATAAATACAGAACAAAATAATATTATAGGTAATATAAGCAAATCTTAAGAACATATTGTTGAATGGAAAAATTTTGCAATTTCTGTTGTTATTCTATTATATGGAAAAAAGTTTTCGTAGTACCAAATATATTAAACTATGTAAAAAAATTATGTACATAAATTATATTCAATTTCACCAGCCGTCCGCTCGGTAATGTTATTAGCACGAAATTTAAAATACAATTCAACTTCATCTTCAAAACTTTAAAAAGTTCACAGCGTAGTCGATGACTCAGAAGTGAAAATCATAATTGCAACACGAATTCGATAATGGTATCCGTAACTGATTCCGTCCCGCATATCAGCACATCCCTATTTGTGCACAATCGTTTAGAACGTAGAAACAAAACTCCCTCTTTGAAGAGATTCGTCTCAGTCGTCAAGCCGTCTTGCTTGAAAAGCGAAAGTAACTTATTGCTTAATTATTTGTTTTAAACTTGTGTATTTGTGATTCTTAAAAAGCTTATGATTTGTATTTTGCGCATCACATTGAAACGATTGGACTATTTTGGTATTTTATCACAGAATACAGAAGGGTAACTTTTATTTTTAAGTCCTTACGAGTCGAATTTACATCTTTATGTAAACAAAATTTAGCGATCTTGCTCCTAAAATTGCCATATTCGGAGAAACTTGCATGTGCATCTTAGATGAGCTCGCAGGGATTTTTCACTGAACTCACATGCTACCTAACGATGTAATGATGGATATGAGTGAATGGTTTTTCGTAATTTTTAATTGCGATACAATATGTCTCGACGCAGCAAGTAGGTAAATAATGTTTCTGAGTACTTTTTATGCTTTTTTTTCTTTATAAGCTAGCATTTTTCCACTATCCCACCTTGCTCGTTTCAGCAACAGTACCAAATAACTTTAAAAAGCAACACACTTTATGCTAGGATGAGTAATTAGTTTACCAGATCTGTAAACTAGAACGCAAAGTTGGTTCTCACCGAAATGGTAATAAGTTGTAGAATCTTAATTACAAATGTCAAAATTACATCAATTTTATGATTATGTTTCACACATTCTATTTGCTGGTTAATAGCCAAATGATTAGATAAAATAATTAAAACCGAATAATAATTAACACACGTTTAGAATAATTGTATGTAACCTACTGAAATTAGCTATGGTAAAACTACAAGAAAGTAGGTATAACTATTATAAAAAATATTTTTTAAGTATTATGCTCAGGGTTTTTTATAATATGATCAACAACACAACCCATATTTGCTAATCACGGGCTCCACATCTGTGAGTAGATTTAGACCATAATCCACTACAAGGGTTCTGTCCGAATTGATATACTTACTTAATTTAAGTTTTATTTAATATGAGATTGCAAAAGTCTGAAAATAAATTCCAAAATACTAGGTGTTTACGAATCTTACGATAAGGTATAAATTTGATTCGCTCAAACTATCTAGGTTATCGATACCGTTTATTACCTACTGAAATGTTTGATGCAATGATCATAGCTCCAACTCAACGACTACCTTTATTATCGATAGTCAACCACCAAACCATAGACTGTTGGACAATAATCGCCAAACCCATAATTCTACGCAACAAAGAGAGGATCGAAGCGCAGTCGTCACTAAAACCATAATTTTGAGAAACAACCCACTGACGCGTGGTCATCACTAATTGCGGTCATATTCAAAGTGTTGTAAGACCTGTAACTTTACAGTTCTACAATGTTCATTGTTATAACAACAAAAGCTTGGAGTTGCGTAAAATTGTAAGTTATAAGCAACAGCTGTCTAATACAGTTATAAATAAACAATATTGTTTTTAGTGCATACTAAATTAGGTACCTAATTGAGTGATGATAGTCTCGTGGGAGTGAAGAGCCTATAATCACGAGCGTTTGTATCATGGAGACTTAAAGATGTTTGGATTGGAAACAAAATATTTTGCAACACTGTTGTAGTAAACTGATAACGACATTTTGATAACGTCTTTATTGACATTTTTATGTTGAAAATTAACATAATGTATACCGGAAGTAAAAGATTTGTATGTAAAGAAGTGGTTCTCAACTTTTCTGGATATTATTTTAACCTAAGAGTGTATTTTTAATTTGACTTTATGTAATGCAACAAGTGAGTAACGGGTTAAAATAATATGTTTCAGTAATTGTACTATCTGATTACAGTTATATATTACGCTAAATTTACACGAAAGACAATATTCAAAGCAATATTGCATTACGTAAAATATCTTAGCAAACCAATTAAGATACAAAATAATTTAAAATAATGCCGTCATTCTAAATCACAGGCTAAAGGTTAATCCATTCATAAAAATATCATTTGCATTTGTACCAGATTAAAACTAATTTAAAATATATCGAATTACCTACACGAATTAATAGCAGAACGAATTTATGAAAATTAAAAATTGTCCACAAAAATGCAACTCCATTCTACTGATATTATGACGTAATATTTGCATAAATTAATAAAGCCCACGCATCAACTGTATGTTTTACAAGTTGCGAAACTTAGAACTTAGACTCTTACAAAATTCTCATGTAATGTTAACCGATGGCAAATAGCGCGAGTTAGTAATGCACACACTCGGTGGCCGACAAACAACTGCCGAGGACGAGGTTTTTAAAAGGATTATGTTTAGAATATCTGACACAATAAATAATGGTACTAACATTAAAACATTTAAGTTTGGCACCATGCATATATCATTATGAGACTTAAATAAAGCGCAGTCCCAGGGGTACGAGGTAAAAAGCGGCGCACAAGATTATATGACCACTATTCTGATTTTGCTACAAGTCGGAGAACTGTGAGTAGGCATGGGCGCTTACCATCATGCGAATAACCTGTTCGTTTTAGTTTAAATAAATAGTTTGATAAAAGATAAACATAAATCGTGTTTGTCAAGTACATTGCTTACAACTAATAATTAAAAAACCTGACTTGGAAACCAACTTTTATAAAAATAAAAGACTACACTATTTTAGCAATAAAAATAATAACGTATTGCTTGCTTAGAGCTAAAAAATAATATAAGACAAATGTTTTGTTTTTCAAACGTTTAATGATCGCTTTGCATCGAATTTTATTTTTGCAAAAACAATAAAATGATCTCTGAAACGCTAAAATATGATAATCTCGTTGATTATGCTAATTTTTACAATGGAAAAAACTTCGTCTATATATAATTATGTACTAAGTAAAATGCGAAACTGTCTGTTTGTTTGTTTCGTTTTCACGTCAAAACCACTGCAACTATGTTAATAAATTTTGATACTTACAGAGTTATTGAAATTGTACCTTGGAGATAAGCTTAGGATACTTTTTATTGCTATAAAATGTAGTCTACGGAAGAGGTAGCGGGCAAACACTAGTTTTACACAACATGACATTTTGACCTTATGCAAGCCGTTCTACAAACAAGATGGACATCCGTTAACTTCTTCGGCCAACCAATAAACACTAACCCTGACTTAGAAAAAAATCGATTATCATGTATCAAATGTTTGGAGGTGCTAAGTGCAATAAAGTTGGAAGCGCTTCATGGTCACTGGACAAATCAATAAAAAAAAACTAAATGTTCTAATGTGATACAAAGAGTGACTATAACAACGCACGGTCCTATTATTGTAATTATGTAGCAGATTCATTTATGTATCACTAGCTGCGCCCCGCGGTTTCACCCGCGTTTGGATAATATACGATATATCTTTATGAATTGTAGCCTATATATAGAATATATATTATTCTGATATGTAAGCTACATTATTGTAAAGTTTAATTAAAATCCATTCAGTAGTATTTACGTGAAAGAGTAACAAACATCCATCCATCCATCCATATTTACAAACTTTCGCGTTTATAATATTAGTAGGATAGGATATTATGTATCATTGAATACAGATGTAAATAGATGCCAAACTAAGATCATAAATATGTTAAGAGTGACGTAGGTCACAGGTGTGTCTAATTTAATTCACTGATAAGTCTGAAAATAAATTTAAATAAGTAATTAATAACTGGCTAATATGTAACCATTTGTAAAATAGGTCGCCTCGCGGTTTCACCCGTGTTGATTTATCATCTCGCGGGAACCATACGTTTTTCCAACCACTTGTAAATTTGCAATATTAGTTATGATTTTATTATAAGTTCAATTTTTACTAGGGAAGACCGATTTTTAGTAGCGCTTCGAACTATGAAAGCGAAATAAATACATATTTTTCCAATAATTTAATTAAAACTATACATTAACATTATACTAAATAACGTCAGCGACGTTTCTGTTGTTCCTGAATCGTTAAAATTAATGTTATTAGAATAAACATTCTAAACCTATTATAATAAACCGATACTTATTAATAATAGATGATCGATTTCGTTCTATTCTTTGATTTATGCCAAGTTTATTAGATAGATAAATGAAGTGTGTGGGAATTTATAGCACAGCGTATCAAATAATTAATTTATGACCATATCCGTTTAAAAGCTATCATAAGCATTGTGTTGGTGGTGCTACCTAAAATGCAAAATAAAAAATCATAGGTGACCCCCAACTTGCCGAAAGTAGCTTGTTTACTACGATTATCTTACTTAATATTATAAACCCGAAAGTTTGTGAGTACGTATGTATGTTTGTTGCTCTTTCACGCAAAAACGACTGAATGGATTTTGATGAAACTTCACAATAAATACAGTTTTCATATTAGAGTAACACATAGGCTACAATTCATAACGATATATCGTATATTATCCAAACGCGGGTAAAACCGCGGGGCGCAGCTAGTAAACTCCTTTTCATGATATTGTTGTAATTCCATAGAAATGATTCCATCAACAAATAAACGTAGGTACCTACTACCAACATCTCGATGTCAGAGTCAATAAAAAAACACGACTATTTGTGAAGTCAACACTACGCATACCGTAATCGTCCGTAAAGATCCGTTACCGAACATTTATGTCCATTCATAATCGTCAACCAAAAAAATGTTGTAAGTTACAATTATTGTTGTCACATAATATATTGCGTTATTGTGTTACAATCAATTTGTTATTCAATGTGCATGTCATATATTTATAGCGAATCACAAAATTTACGATGTAACTGTCCTTCAACTGCAGCTTTTTGTAGTTCTAAAGGTTAACTATAAGTAAGTAGTTTATTGTATTTCTGACAACTCTTCACATGTCTGTAATAGTGGCATTTATCAAACTTGTCATTCACATTACAGGTTAACTTGTAATGCTAAAATCTGTTTTATGATACACATTAATGTTTTGCCTGTAACATTATATAGCATTGAAATCTTTAGCATTGTAACAGAAAATTAACATAAAACAACAACAAACTAATGAACAAAATCTAAAGTATTACACATAAATGCAATTTAATAGCAGGTAATTTCGTTTAATTCTTAACTAGATTCACTTATTATTTAATAACGAATATTCACTGGAGGCAATAACCACGGCAAGTTAGGCATTTTACAGCTTCATAAACAGTAAAATAATTGTGCATGCGAGTCCACCGTCTAATTGAAACAACTAAATATACCTTAGTATTATTATAAAATGATAATTTCACATTAAATCCTAACAGCAAACTTACCTATGCAATAGGTAATGCATATGAGTAGTATCAATTGTCATTGTGATAGCAATAAAAATTGCATAGGTACTCAAAACTAGACTTCCAACATTTTTGATAAAAAACTTCCAGATGTTTTCTAGATAGGGATAAAGTGAAACTACTGCAGATAAATAGGCAACGAGGTCAATTCTGCTAATTTAAAAATGCTTCAATGGAATCTCAATGGAGTGGCTTAATACTAGTTTGTGATATTTCATTTTGACATTGATTTCAAATTCTTATTTGACTAATAGACTAATTAAAAAAAATAACAGATATGCCACAAACTATTCTGAAGCCACTCCATTGAGATACGATTGAACCGTTCTTAAATTAGCCAAATTGATCCCATGAAATTTAACTAGCATACTACGTTATCGTCGGAGAAGGATTTTTACGGTATAAAATTGGTATTCATCTCTTTCCAAATTTCCAATGTTTGGTACCTACCTATATATAAGTTATGTAAGATGCAGTCTGGAATGATCGATCGTTGATGCATCTCAACGGTCGATCACGAGTGAAAGTTCTATGTCACGATGGGAAGTAGGTTTGCACTCATGACTATAGCCTATTGTGCGCGATATTATGATCATTATGCATTGTGCGGTGTATTAAACTGTTGAACATAATGCATTGTTAAGTGGTAATAGACTTTATCGAGTTTATCCAAGGTCGTTTTATGATGCCAATATATAATATGTAGGTCACAATAGTCGTCCATATTTAAGGCTTTTATCAATTATCCGCTAACGATTACTACGTACATCTAAGTAGAACTTTTATGCAACCAATGAACAAAAAGGAGTTAGTTCGTAAATATAGACATTACAAATCTTTTTCAAATACGATTTGATATAATTGACGATCCAATTACTGATAGGTAGTGTTTTTAAATAGTTTAGGTTATGTTATTACATAACTTAAAACATATGATAGAAATGTATGTATTGTTATGTACCTAATCATAATGTTGTATTAAACAATAAAATATTGTAGAAACGTTACGCATCTAAAAAATATATGTAATATTTGATCTGCTCGTAAGCTGATAATAAACAAATAAAGGCATAATAGAATTCATACTTTTATAAACTATTTGAACCACTGTATAAAATAAAATCTACACGAACAATAAAAAGTTTAATGAAGACTGGTAACAGTAAAATTTTAGGCAGTTATCGCATTGCATTGCATAGTTGTTAAAAATCGGATAGGTCATAAAGTTCGGATATACATTATGCAAGTAACTTTCATTGTTGTGTAACTGGGTACATCTCTAATATGACGCCATTGCTAATAATAATAGCAAGGCTATAAAATAACCCGCTAATTTTTGTTTGAGGTATTGACTAATTTATGTGCCATACGTTTGTCGGTGTGAAAGGATACAGACATTCAGACGGACATTGACGGATGTAGTTATATTATGAAAGCATACAAGGAACGCAGGCAATTACAACCTGACAAGGTGTTGGGATTAAGAGCAGAGAAAATCACATACTAACTGATAGAAACTAGTAACTAATAACGAACTTGAATATAGTAGGTACTATATAGTCGTTGGTAACTATATAGTCTATAGTACTATATATCTATAGCTATAGGTAACTATATATCTATAGACTATATATAGTCGTTGATAACATTGACAGTTTTGTAATGAAGACGCGTGTCCAATCTATCTATACTATTAACTATCTATATTTTAACTGTAACTAAGCCATGTCATAAGATATTTTTGAAAAATTAACTTTGATCTACTTATTTATTTTTGTTTGTTTGTTACTTAAAACTCAGAAACTACTAAATGGATTTTGATAGGAGTATCGGCGTTTGAAAGCTCTATTTTTTGGTAAATTAACAGTATAGGTTTTAGAATTAAGTGGCGAGTTTAAAATATTGCCCAAAAGTGGGTGGGTACCGCGTCCAGCATTGCCAAGCCCGTTTGTCCGCGGGCTATGGAAATAGAGAAGGTAAGTGACTGGGCTGAGAGTTGTCATAATGAGTGACGTCCATGTTGTGATAGTCCACGCGCATAAATGTACTAGTTGGTAATGATATATTTTATTAATAAAATATTTTATCATTGATTGTTAACATAATAGTATTATACATACAAACATATTATGATGTTAAAAGGTTTGAAACACCCCATTTAGTTGGGTAGTAATTCAACCGTTTTCCCTATTCAGTCGTAAAATAATAATATCATAACCGCCCTGGTCGAGTGGTTATGTGGGAATCCTGCCTTGAAATAGGCGGTGTACCCACTAAAACCCCGGGGGTGTTCTCTCGCCGCATGTGGTGTGGCCGCGGGGTCGCTAGCGCGCTTCCTCAACCTGACAACCTGACACTAGAGCCTTTTTTTGAAGGCGGAAATGCCTTCGCACTATCGGGTGGGACTTGAACCCACTAACACCCCCCCCCCCCCCCCGTGAGCCGACAATCCACCTGGAGTGGGGCGAGATGGGGTAACCTGACACTAGAGCTAGCTTAACCCCATACGACAAACGACAAACGAATAAATATAATGGCATATTGATTTATTATGTATGCTCTTTGTATGCATGTACTACAAGTTCAGTTCAACCTACGACCATAATATTGAAATTCAGTTTCGATTCTGACATTTGGCGCACGCGCACGCTCCCGCATTGCGATGTCGACGATGAACTACGATCACCGCACAAAATAAACGTTGCGATCATCGCATAGAGTGGTATTTCAGTAAATAGCTATTGTATTCGATATTTTGTGTGCATTGAGCAATCGATTTGCATTTTCATCGAAGATGCAACTTTGCTTACTTGCTAAGTGGGTGACAGTTGAACGTTCGTTAACGTATCGTTACAATGTGTGGGTTGTACGTCGGTTACAAAACGAGGTTTAGTTTAGTATATAACTTTGTATTTTTGTATGTATATAGTCATAAGAGACGACTTCAATTTATTTTTTAATTAGCGCCTGCGAAGTAAATATGCATATGATTTAAATGTTTTACCTATTATGTACTGTTTTCGTAAGCAGTTGTTACTGTTCAAAACTACGTTATCAACTTCTTACAACAAATTAGAGAAATTCTAGCACTTTAAGCTGCGGAGGGCAAAATAATATAAATCCGTCGGTCGGTCTGGGCTGTTATCAATTTACAGCAGTCGTTAATCCACATCGGGGACACTTAGATGACTGAGAATTATTCGAGCCTCAGACACTGCCATAACCGAAAAACAGACACATTTAATGTTTAAATACCTCTTAATGAATCACGCAGTAATTGGCTCCACTTAGTCGGCATGTTAAAAGACAAGATCAAGTAAGACATTTAGCTAACTAGACTGCCATTAGGCCTAAGATTTATAAGAGCATTTGAAGACCACGCAACATTCCGTTGGCAAAGGTGACGTGAAGCTTAGTTCTGAAAAACGAAGGTCGTTTTTCAGAACTAAGCTTCACGTCACATTCTCATTATTAATTTATTTAAGTAATAACAAAATTGTAGTTACCTAACACAAATGATAGATAGATGGCCAAAACAGGATTACATAATTATAATAAATTAGTAATAAAAAAATCTGTAGGTACATTCAAGCATACTAAATTGCAATGTTGTATAGTTATACATTCCTTCTTATTTTCGTTTCAGTTAAAAACTTCTGAACATATTACAATGCGGTTTTCAAACGTTTATTGCACGTGCAAAATGAACACTGAGTCGATTCGCAGTGCAAAAAGAAAGTGGTGTGAAAGACCCCATTCAAAAAGAGACTGGGGCGATTCGCACCGCGATGCGAAACGCTCCGTTGTCCCTACATCGCGCCCTTCATTGACCCTTGTGCCCTGTGATAATGTGTTTTGTTATGTAAACTAATTATTTTTTGTCTCTTTACAGGTAAATATTCATCACTTTAGGACTACTTAGCCAAGACAAGCCTCAAGCGGTATCGTTATTTCATTATCTTTTTTATTGCAGTAGTAAACATTCATATAGCCGAAGTCACTTACGAAATGGCAAACTAATCAAATAAAACTACAAGTATGCAACTAACTACTAATTTTCGCACAAACTCCATGAAATGATCACGATTCCCACAGTTGTCGTAAAACAATCAATATCATCATAAAAGGTTACAACATATCACCAAAATGTTAGCCATCACTGCCGGTGATTTAAACTGATTGCCACTCCATTGCCCACTAAAAAGCTTAAATGCCATAGCGGGCTAAAGGCCACGTATGCGTGAATCAGGTGGTTGCTCTTGAACATGAATACATTAATGATATTTTGGTTAAAAACTAATGCTGCTGACTTTATAGTATTTTGCAATTATTGTCCATAGATCTTTTTTAACTCGTCAATATCACATAGATCCTTCAATAAGACTCCCTGCGTAGAAATCGGGTACTACGAAGACTCCTATACAAACACCGAGAGAGTAGATAACAGTGGTTCACAAAAAATGTTGCCCTATACGTGATACAGTTCGCAACCGCACGCTCATACGCAACTAGTACTCATGCTACATAACAATAGCTATAATATACACGGGGAGCTTTATCGATTCATATAAAATTGACCCGATTAAAGGTATAGAGACGGATTGGCACTTGGAGATGGAAATAGAATAATTTTTATCACGATAGGTATATAACCTCATGTCGGCCGCGCAGACGAAGTCGCTGGCAACAGCTAGTTTTGACATAAACTGTTGGATATTATGTTACATTTTGATACCTATTTGGGTTAAGAAGATAGGAGTATAAAAATTTGTTGCTATTTGTCCCAAGTAGGTACCGGGCGAACGAAGGCGCGGCCATTGGACTGGACACTGCAGTGCATATATAAATCCCAGGTTACGACTAAACCGGATGTCTGTCAAAGTTTTAACATAAATCTTTAAATTTAAACATGAAAGAGTCTACGCCGGACCTCTGACCCACACCTATTATTTTAAAATTAATGTATTTATTCATAAGAGGAGCGGACACGTTATACAGAAATGTCAAGGCCCACTACAGTCTACGATAATGTATTTTTTACATAGATTGATTTGATGATCAAGTTAGAATTTGACGATTATTAGAACAGTGTGCCTAGTGCGAGTTTTGACAATTTATTTACGCGCTCGGTCCGTTTGGCGTAAACTTGAAATTGTATGGAATAATAGCAGCGCCATCTAGTGACTGATTCACTGACGCTAGATGGCGCTGCTATTATTCCATACAATTTCAAGTTTACGCCAAACGGACCGAGCGCGTAAATAAATTGACAAAACTCGCACTAGGCACACAGTTAAGAAGTGTGAAATCGGGAACAATTATAAGAGGTACAAATACCTACCAATTTCGGGTTATAACATAAAGAGAGAGAGGCATCATTTTTAACCATTAACTTCTACTTAGTTGTACCATCGTCGATAAAACCGGATATTATCGATTTGGAGGACTACTACCTAATCGATATTTCATTAATCGGTGCTATAAATTCAGTATCAACACGTTTTTGACTTTGCTTACAAAGTAACTATAATAATATTATCAATGGAATTCGTACTTCCTATTTTATGATGGCTCTGCAATTGTCTTTAATCGAGACAGAACAAGACGGAAGTCTATAATATAACATACCAGTTAGGTACATCCGCGGTTTCTCTCTACATGTATCCTAGACTGAAGGAGAATTTAAAAGAGCCTGAAATAATTGGAAGGAATTTAGAATTGGATCAGTCAGTATACCTAGTACTAACCACTCTAAAACCCGCAAACTCTCAAACAAACTCTACCTCGTCACAAATTTCAATATTAAGCTGTAAATTAGCCGTACATAAACGTGCTTTATTCGCTATCTGAGGCTCTTCCATAGATGCGAAATAAAAAAAAACATTAAGCCCACCATAAAACTTACAAAATTGACCTTATGGCATTGAGTAAGAATGAGCCCATTTGAAGGGTGCGATTATGTAACACCCATCCATGCACAGCAGTTTCCCATTGTTACAACAGCACCTTACATCAGTTTATCCATACGGCTAGGAAATTAAGCACTGTTTTTACATGCAAGTACAGCCTTTATTAACTTGTATTATTGGGCATATTATGTGAGTTTAGAACAAATGCCTCAACTACTCACTCATGTCTACACACAAGTCATGCTGATCAAAGTTCTGGGTACCACTGTAACTGTAATGGAATCTTCACTATTCCAGCGATCGAATCCAGCGCTCTAATGCCACTGGAATAGTATGAATCCATTCCCGTACTGGAGTGATCACGCTTTGTTGTTTTTTTTTTTCTGAACTATATTCTGGACTATATTAATACGCTGGATTACTGACGCAGTGTAGGTAGGTCCCCCACTAGATGGAACGACGACATCAAAAGAGTAGCAGGCAACCGGTGGATGCAAGTGGCTAGTTGTTGTTCGGTGTGGCGGTCTAAGGGGGAGGCCTATGTTCAGCAGTGGACGTCTTCAGGCTGATGATGATGATGATGATGATTACTAGACTGGAGTAGTATGAACCTGGCATTATGGGCAGACGTGGCATATACCTTCATAAAGTGCTCGTCTCATTGCACAGTAACCTAAAGAAACTAACTAAGTTCTACACACACAGTTCTAACTACATTTTGTATAAATTTGAAGACTTAATTCATCATTAGGTAACATTAGGCCTCTTAGCTCGAGACAAGTGAATGACTCATCACCGTGTCAAATTTGACACAACATTACATTGTACGCCATTGTATTAAATCAATTTACTAAATGCCACAATAATGTTATTGCAACATTAATTAATATCCAGTACCCCAGAACATAACTTTTGTATTTTCAAGGCATTCTATTACAGATAATAACAATAACTAAAATCTAAACTATGATATAAAATCTAGACTAAAGTAGTACGTACATAAAAAATTACATTGTGTGTAATAATAATATAATAGTGTTTAATAAAATAATATTTACCCGTTCTAGTATTTTGTAAGTGTTCATTGTTTCCCTTTTGTTAGTATACAAATTAAAAGAGGTACGTCGAGGTACTTATGTCAAAATTATATATTTTGATATAAGTTTATGCGGGAATTAGACCCTTTTAAATCTAGTTAATAGTATACAAATTGTAAGCGTTAGCGTTTAAATAAGTCTAAATGCTCGTTTTTTTACAAAGATCAAATAGTTATACTTCAGTAAACCAAATTAAGGTACCTACCTAAAAAACGAAAGATTAAAGTTTATTTAAAATATGCAAACTATAAAGAAAACACCTTTTTAAATTGGGTACCTACTACTTTGCATAAGTTGTTGGACACCAGGTTTAGGATAGCAACACTATGGGTTTTACCGATTGCTTTTTTTAATGGCATCATTTCTTAAGAAATACCTACCTACACTAAGAAAATATTTCAATAAATAAAAAAGGCAAAGTTACGCAAACAAAATTATTAATTTAATTGAAACTTGATTAGATCCTTATGCATACTGGTTTTAGTAAGAAAATTATGTTTCGGATACAATATCTAAGTTTTTTGTAGAAGCAAGATTTGTCATTTTATTCATATTACACAGTAAGACCCCTATGAACAGTTTTAATCAGTAGTAGAGCCTAGTAGCTGTCCTGGTTCCTATTTATTATGGTAGGGGTTGCGAGCCTAGCGCCGAAATCAGGTGCACGGTTATATTAACGTTATAATGCACCCCATTAGGTACTTTCCTTAGCCTTTCCTTACTATTATTATTTTTTTCACTTTTCATTCTGTATTTTACTCTTGAACTTCGATTCAAAATATACCAGTTTTCAGAAATATTTAGAATAACCTAAAGAAAAACTAATACCCGATAGAAAAACAATTGCAATTTACACATTTCGTGTAAATTACAGACAGACATAATATCTACATAATTTGCAGTCTTCAAGATCGTTTAAAATGCAGAGTTTTGATGCATATTTTATCTACTAATTTATAATAAGTGATAGACATTATAGGAGATGTATTCAGTCTGAGTTTAAAATTGTAATTTTATAATAATTATTATTTAATCCAAATCTAATGCATATAACGCTATTATAAGCTATATATTTTACGTAAACATTACTTTACATAATATATGTAAATAAAGACGAGACACAATACCTAAAGTCGAGAATTCAACGAATGACAGCATTAAAACCAAGTGGCTAGATGGCATCGATTTTTTTATAGCAATCAGTATAAAATATTGATGAAGTCGACTCTAGTTGGGACCAGTTTAAAAAAAAACAAGTGACCAGTTTGCATAAAAACAAATTAGTAAGATGATACTTTAAAGGTCACAAGTGTGAAAGGACATCGTGCCTTAGAATATGAATGACCCTCATTAGTATGGTTGTAAATTCCTATAATATGTAGGCAATTTATAACGATTCATTGAACTCTATTCGATTATTTAATAAAAGAATTAAGTACCCTATCCTATAAAATATGCGAAAGTGTGTGTGTGTGTATATACTAGTCGCCTTTGAGCTGCGTAAAAGAAATGTGTTGGTATCATAATATTAGACGCACCTAGATTTTTTTTGGATTTCGTTTGAAGCTCGTATTATAACACAATCTCACACCTGGTGTTACTATGGGAGGATAATTATGTTTTAGGTTATACTATAAACTAAGAATAGGACTGGTTCTAAAGAACCACACGCATAACACTCCAAAAGGGGGTAATTGACAGACTCTTAAAAAAATAAAACGTTCCACCTTATTTTGAATTGAGAATATTAAGCATTATGCCCTTATTAATGTTAAAAAATTAGACAAATCGACCATACACCGTTCGTCATTGCGGCATTTGCGGCATTATCTTTTTAATTTTTCGGCTTGAGAACCATTGTCCAAGGCGACAAGTCAGTGTTGCCTCACGCCTATTGTTTTATGCCCCCAGTATTCAGGTAAGCACATGCCCTTGAAATATAACATTTACAATTAAAGTTATCGAGTTATGTACCGATATGGAGATCATGTGGGAATGCCAACAATTAAATGAATTAAATTTGGTGCAAATTAGTATCGCGGCTTTTTCACGTGGTAACAACCGTTATGTTGATTTCACTTAACTTAACAATTAACGAAATCGGTTTGGGCAATACGAAGTTTGAATGTCGAGACACCAAATATTATCCGGTATTTGCAAAGACAAGGAAAAGGGAGGGTATTGGGCTGAAGAATGAGTATTTTCCATACGTTTGTCATTACGGACACAATCCCATAATGATACCAACACTGTATCCATTATACTCTATAGTTTCGTTGAAAAAAGTTATGCTTGTGGTTCTTACAATAGAAACGGCTTGGTTGTCGAAACGGTCGCTGGAGACTCAGAAATCGTTTCAGTGACGTCATTCGACGCTATAAAGCGACCACTAATAAAATATGTGAGCATATTATTATAATCAAACACCATAAACTATCTAACACCATTTTTGTTGCTATCCACACTCCACAGCTTATTATAACCTAAACCTATTTTTGTACAGACTATTTTGTTCTTCATTATACCTAATGAAATGAATAATGAAGAATGATGAAATGAAGAAATGAAATAATGTTTGAATGAATTATAAAAATAATTATACATTAGATACAGATATAAATTGTACACATAATAAATGTTCAATTGTTCATACTGAATTGTTATAAAAATCTATAACAGGCCAATGCGATCATAATATTAGGTACCTACCTATTAACCTATCCATAAATTGTAACAGATGATCGGGTCGTGTCGCCACGACTGGTTTCAAGTTACATTGAAAACTTAACCAACGTTCGATCATCAGCGAGTAATCGCAAATAACAGGGTATCGTGGCCTAGTGATGTTTAATGTCAGGCGGAGATAATAGACCGACAAAATGGAGATGTATCGTAGACTTGATCACGACTACACGATACTATCGATACGGTATCACCGATATTGATACCGATATTGGTGATATCGATATCATCTGATATTAATATTATCGTTGTAAAAAGATGGTATTTTTGAGGCTACCGTCATACATAACATTTCACAGTTTTCACAAGCGCATAATATCAAATCCGTTTGGTGATATCCAATCACAGATGACTTCCAATAATACCAAAGAATAATAGCACTTCACGGTCTTATTCATAGATAGTTATCCTTAACTTAGATTAATTGTACCGGGAATTTATTGGGAATCCCGAGCTATGAGGGTAAGCCCCCAAACAACTGAACTCATAGCAAAAACCTGAGGTTCACACACATTTGCCATATGCTGGAATCGAAACCATACAACCTCATGCTTCTCAGTCCACCTGCCACCAAATTACGCCATTGCATCGATAACGTAGTTATTCGTAACAGCAACATTATAAATGCGTACGTTTGTATGTGTATGTTTGTATATAATGAATTCACCCACAGTTCGCTGTAGCAATAGTATTATGAGTGCAAAGGTCTACAAAATATCGTTATTATGATGTATCTACATATTAAATATAAATGTCAAAGATCTACGCATAGTAATTTGGATATAATTTATGAAATCATGGAACCAATAATTATGTTTAATTACAAACTTCGGTTACAGATTAATTTTCAGACTAATTATGTAGCTTGAAATTTGTCATAATATTTATATTTACTTATTGAATTAATAACACAGATTTTTTTGTAGTTTTGTTATAGGTAGGTACTTACTATGTTAAGTATACTTGTAAATACGTAATGTATTTATCAGTCCTATTAATAAAACAATGTATAAATTTCTATCAGCCACAGTGGAGTGAAATTTAGAAGCCTATACTATTACAATAAAATCATAAAACTAACAGAAGTACCTCCCAATCCCTAAAATTCTTACATTTTCGCACTTGGCGCAAATATGTACCCCCAATGTGATACATATTTGCTCCAAGTCGAGAAAACCCATCAATCCTAAAACCTAACTTACACAAGCCAAGGAAATGTATCTAATTAAAGATAGACTTAAGCAACTTGCTATCTAGTTTTTCAAAATGACATACTCTAACCAGCAGAATGGTCTATGTAACCTTTTATGGAGCTAGTTGCGATGCGACGGATTAAAGATCATCCTATATATCGACTCATGCGCTGCTTATGGTAGCGAATAGTTGCTCTCTGCAGTATTTAATATTATTCTACCTACTGGATTGCTTTGGATCATTTTGATATTAACTAGCTAAAACGGGTCTGATTCGCGCATTTTTAGCGGTAGTGAATAAATATTTTCTATTCGTGAAAGATGTACTTCTATTTTGATATCGGTATTTCATAAAAGAGGTTGTAATGAATTGATAAGCGATATTTCAAGTCAATAGAGTTATTTAAGTAATTATTTTTCCGTTTCAATTAAAAATACAATTAAATCTTTATTTTACTCCCACTTGGCAAAATTAAACAATTTTTAATAATTTACAAACCAAATAACTAAAAACTGAATTTTACATATTACATATTAAAATTTTACATATTAGGAAATTCGTCACACATCACATAAAAACTGTTATAAATACAATCATAACTTTTTACTAAACTAAAAACCAGGCACGTTATTTTAAAAACAAAAAAATGTTTTCCCCTGAAAAACTTCCTCAAAGACAGTACCTATATTCGCAAAGCGAGAAAGTTTTAGCATACATCTACCACTTCACATCTTCGAATATCCAAACCTCTTCGATGAACATGTATGATTCATATCTTAATTGCAGCTTTAAAATGCCATACGCGCTTCATAAACATTCCCCGATACTTGTTGCATCAATCAAGCTGGAATCCTTGGTGCCTGTACAATGACATAATCTTAACAGCTCGTGCGTGACTGAGTAGCCAGTATTTAAGAAACATTTTCATTAAATGGTTTACCAGTAATCATTTATTTGCATGTTTTTATACTAACAATTTGGCTAATGACAGCCCTTGTGGTGTGATGATAGGGATTAGGGACGGTGGATTAAACTTTTGAGTGTATTTTTATATTTGTGTGTAGAATTGTTTCGTCATTGTCATCAGAATACTAAATATAAATAACACTACTTTAATTATTTCATATTTTTCGTGACACTATATTTTGTTATTTATTGCTCTGCTCTAGCCTTTACTTTTCTTTTTTCTTTGGTGTTTCAATAAAGGGTCTATCTATCTATTTATAATTTTCACTTAAGACATCTTGAAAAGTTGCATTGACTGGGATTACGAAAAGACTTGTGTAAGTACCTACTGTGTATTCTTGATAAAGTTCCAATTATATATTTTTGTTATTCAAGCTTAGATGCATTAAATACATTTCAGCAATTAATATTCGTTTACTCCCCAATCTAATTAATACGTATTACGTGCTTATGTTATCATTATGATGTAAACATCTGTAATGACCGGTAAACACATTCATCACTGCCGCAGCTGCAATCTACCGCCTTACCATAAATAGCAGAGGATGGATAGATAGATGTCTATCTATTGTTGCTTGGCGGAACGGCTACTGGTATTTAATTAATTGCTTATTATTTATCCACAATATAGCAATATATTCTTATATATCGCATCGTTGTAATGGCCTATAGGACGGTGTATGCTTTTATAAATATGTAACTAGAAGCGCCTCGTGGTTTCACCCGCGTTAACTACTATCCCGCGGGAACCGTTTTACGGGATAAAAAGTAGCTTATGTTACTCAAGGCGAATGTAGCTTTCGAATGGTGAAAGAATTTTAAAAAACGGTCCAGTAGTTTTTGAGCCTATTAATTACAACCAAACAAACAAAGTTTTCCTCGATATAATATTAGTGTGGACTAACTGCGCCCTGCGGTGTTACCCACTGTTCGGAATAAAAAGTGGTATATGTGTTAATCCGGGGGGCTAGCTACCTCCATTGCAAATTTTATCAAAATTGGTCAAGCCGTTTGAGCGTGAAGAAGTAACAAACATACAAACACACAAACTTTTGGCTTTATAATATTAGTAGGATAGGACAGGATTAAACTATTATAATGAACTATTTCTATTAGTATAATGCTCACGAATGAGCTGTACAATGATGTGAAATATATATTTTTATATAAATCTGGGTTTTGCACGCGACTTCACGGAATAAAAAACATTTGGTGTCCTTCTCCAAGATCTAATCTATCTCTGCGCCAAAACTCATCAAAATTGGTTTAGTTGTTTAGACGTGAAAACGTACCTAAAATACTTTAGCATTTTTTATAATAATTTGGTATGGATTACAATGTATATTTATAAAATATTATAACATGAACAAATAATAACTAAATACCTCATTAACCACTCAATCATAAATCTATCCAAATCAATATAATTATACTAATAATATAGTCACTCAAGTAATATTCATTTTATACTCAATTTATTTCTTAAACTAACTTATGATTACTCCTATAGGTATGATGCTTATTGAAATCATTTCTATGAATAACTAATCATTTATTCGCAATTATTAATAACAACATGACGTTACTATCACAAATTTAACTAATTATTTATTATAAAAATGTTGTTGCAAAAAGTTGGTGATTATTATTGCCTAAGATGAGATTAGATCATAACCTTTTCATCCGATAATACATTATGTTATGAGTTATGGAGTAACATTGGTTGGAGTTGCAATTTTGATGAGCTGTCGTAGATTTATAATGGTATTTGTGCAGAAATGATTATATTATAGAAGTGTAATAAATATACATAATTAGGTACAAATACAAATAGTACAATAACTTAATCACTTATTACGGCATTCAATGTGGAAAAAATAGAATTTATATTAGAATTTTATTTACTTATATTAGAATATTATGTGTCAAGAATACACTATTTATGAAAAAGATATTAACTCGTAAACGTTATCGGTATCGTATTCATGTTTAAACGTTAAATAATGTTTGGTTTATGTGCATCATCCCAAAATTTTATTATTCTATATTCATGTGTTTTTTGATTTGGAAACCCACATGAAAGTGTTAGGAAATTATATCGACTTCAGATCTATCTCTAAAATTTAATTAATTATCAATCAATCAATCGAGACTTTCAACAACCAATTACAGAACAACAATAACAATGCATCAAATAATTACGCCGTCGACTTTAATTATACGTTAAACTGCAAACGATGAACAACACGGGACCAAGAACCGAGCCTTGTGAAACGCCACTCAAGGCGATTGAGCTCCAGAACGGATCATAATAATTAAGGGCACCTAAAGATGATGCTTGAGTTGAACTTACTCGACAGTTGCGAAAATATGAAGATAATGTTGCGAAACGTAAGGAATTTCATGATTATAACGATGTCTGGGTTTTGAAGATGCTTGAATGATAAAACTGTGTCAGGTCAGCTTGAGTGCCAGTTTTAAGTGCTCAATTTAACTGGGCGTTTAAAATGGACACTTGAAAAAATGCTAAAGTGCCACGAAGGATCCAGTTGAGTAATTACTTACATTTTGATGAGAGACCATTTTAGTCACTCAAATTTATTAGTGGTGTAACATTTTTAAAATTTTTCCGTGTTTTGAATTGTATGGTTCTGGCTGTTACTGATTGAGGCCGTAATAGAGATTGTAGGGCGGCTTAAAAAACACCAACTGTGCTAAATCTTTTAAGTTTTTAACATCTCCTATGTCTATCGTTTCTAGCATAGGTAGTTTCTTAACAGTTACAGAGCGCTGTGAGCGATAAGACCAACTATTGTTCCTAGTTCACTTGCAGTCATTTTTTTATAAGAATTTCGCGGTCTTACCACAAAACATTTCAACTAGAGTTTAACAGATGAGTCTTAATATTGTCTCCACAAATAGACTACGCCTAACCCTTACTTTTTCTACTCAATAACAAATATACAAGTAAAATATATACAAAATAGACGTCGATTTTGTGGAACGAAATTATAGAAACTCTGGTATAATCTTTTGGGGTGTCAGGAAACTTCAACAACAATAAGACTGCGGTTGAACCACAGTAAATCCCAAGCACATGAGCACCAGCTCAGTTGTGGTAAAGTTATCCAGACCAAACAATAACAAAAGCACGTTTCAGCAACAAAACAACACTTGTGCATAAACAAATTGCACCATTGTTCCCACGAGCCAACATTTCAGCTAAATTTAACTACACGCAATAAAGTTGGTAATTAATAAACTGATTGTTATTCGGATACACGATTACTGACGCAACACTGGTTACAAATTGGTGGTTGATAGTGTTGACTTATGTGTGGGTGTTTCTAACAACGGTAATCGGTTTAGCTCACTGTGCAGCCAGCCTAACTAATTTTTAGACAGTGGTGATTAGTATGCATTGACTATAGCTTTTTAGTATGAATGGGCTAACGTTTGAATAGGTTAAATCTTGCGATTGTAATAGTTAATTTCCTTTTTCTTTCAAACATACGAGTATACCGTCTTACCACAAAATCGACGTCTATAAATCGCGTTTTCATACTCAATCCTGGCATTCCTAATTATTTAACTTGTGAATTTGTTATTAAAAGCGAGGGTTAGACGTCGATTTGTGGAGAAAATAGATATATCTCTCTTAGTTCAACTCTGGTTTAAATATTTTGTGGTAAGACCGGTAAAGTAGGTACTCGTTGTGTAAAAAGTATGTAGTACGATGTACGAGATCACGAGGTTACTGCAAGACGTATCGATTAATCGATAATCTATCGATGTTTAAGCACCACTATACTATACAATACATACAGTATACACGAGCCAAAAGAAGGGATTTTCAAATGTCACACGTTCTCTACATTGCGATGCCTTAGATTCCATTACTTGGTATTTCTAACGGTATAATATTATCTTGGTTTTACTATTATCATTTAACATTTTTGAACGAGCTTGGGGAAACGACGGTGCTGAATAGTATAGTTTTAATTTTTTTACGTCTACACTCTACATTATTCGCAAATATGAATACGTTTCTAAAAAAAGGGCCCAGAGGGAGGGAGGAGGAGTCAATCTATTTCAATAAAAAAAAAAATATACAAGTATTGCCGCTTGATTGTGTTTACAAATTAGCAGTGGTATAATTAAAGCTATGATTAATAAGATAATAATGTTATTAAAATGTTTGCATAGCATGCCAGTAGTGTGCACTTCTGATTTTTCAACCAAACAAGTAACGAATGCTAATTAGTCCCAGTTTACAAGACAGTGACAGAAATGTTATTTCTTCATACTAATCACATGTATCATGATTCCGTCCTAATAAAGGATGTATCATGCAACCAAATGCCAGAGGAGATATCATCTAGTGCTCTTTAAGCAGTAGGTACGTGGAGATTTAAGTCCTTGACTTTAGAATTTGATTGTCAATCGATCTTAGTTATACTTAGGCTGATTAATTGTCACGTCTTGCAAACTTCTTTCTGATTTTGACAAATTTTCAGTGATTTTGGAATAGATATTTGAACTGGAGACGGCATGTAGGAGCTCGTGAAAGTTGTACACATCTCTATTTTTGCAAATAAAATCAACTTGACTATATCTGGATATCAAATCTTTTAATTTCCTTTAATATACATGAGAGGGCAGGTCATAAGAGTGCAAACCGTTTATAATTTTTGTGTTGTGATATGTAGCGTTTGTATGTTATTAAATCCCTATTATATTTTTCGGTTTTCTTCAAAATACTATAGAAATCTGTGTAATGTATTTTACATTTATAAGGATTCAACTTACATAAAGTCAACCTACAAAATGATCTTTCTAACATTCCACATAAAGAGAATGTGAGCTTTGAGTTTAGATCCTCGAATCTTTACATTATCAGAAGTAATTTACAGTAGGTATATGTCTCTACGTTATGTTATATTTATATAGAGATATATATTATGTATTTAATTAAAAAAATAATCAAACTGTAGGTAAACACGTGCTAAGTACATTTTCACCCATCGTTCCTTAGCTAAAGTTCCTGTTGTACTAACTTTAAATGTTACTTATAAGTTTGTCCCTCAAGTAAGCCATCCCATTTCAAGTTACATAACTTAGTGGATCTCCAATAAACTGCAATGAGGGCCAGTTCAACCGGTCTAGAGCACGGGGTTTATAACAGAATGAAGTCATGGTGACCCTGGCATACATTACATTCGATTAACGAAACACATGTTAAAATACATAAATATTATCGATTCTTGAACTACTAGTAATTTTATGATGAGGCTTAAAAATGAATGTTTCATGATAACAAGCGCATTAACGTCCTCACACAATAATTGTTTGGTAGTAATTAGATGAAAGATCAATCATTTATCCCGCACATCAGATGAAAAAAGAAATTAAACTTGCACGAATTTATACACAATGATGATGTAAATAAGATATGAATTAGACTGGAACAAAACGCGGTACTTTGTTTACGCTGGAAAAGCCCAACGGCTAAACCCACATACATCACAGACTAACGAGACAGAGAAAGGAACAACGATCGAAACCAGGGACCTTACCCACCGAAACTCGATCGGTTAAAGATTTCCAGAGATAAAGAATAAGCGGGTTGCAGCCTAAACGCTAAGCTAACTTAGTGTAGCTCGCATAGCTGATGCATTTCTACATCCTTGTGTGCTAACTGCAAGCTATGGAAACTAACCTATGCGAGCTAACTAAAATATGCGAAGCTATGTTAGTTGTGTATGCCGATGCGTAGCTGCATGAGCTAGGCTGCGCTCCTGGGCTGTCCAATGTCCATAGTGTTGTATTACGCACTCGATCAAGCATTACGTCCGTCCAATTTGACTTTACAACATAATTGAGCTGTCGCGTAGTTCTTGGTGTGCAATGAGACATATTTCTAGTTTAGCTGAGTTAGCTTGATTTAGCTTTGGCATAGCTTAGCTTTCAGTATGTGCTGGAAGAAACATAAAAACAGTTTGTTGCCATATGTACCAATTATCCAAAATCTAATGAACCAAAGCTTTTGTAAAGTTATAGTCCATGCGATTCAAATTTTACAGTCAATGGTGTGCGCTATTAGCTATCAGACTAACAAATTGACCGTTAAAATTTAAACGTTAAAATTGGAAACAGTTGTAACACATTTTAATGCATTCACAGTAAATATGGCTTCAGCCTTGAACTATACTAAAAATAACTTCTTGAGCCGTTATTACCGTGGTTAGTGACCTTTACTCGGATTGTTATTATTAATTACGTGATTAATCAGACACCGTATTTGACTAAATTGTGTAATTAACAGGGGATTATGAAATTAATATTACTAAATTGCCATAATCAGTTGGTTAAACCGTGGTTAGTCTGCGTGGGAAGAATAAAGATTCAGAAATAGGAGTATGTTGTGTTGTTAGTGCATTTTGAGCTTTTTCGTTACGCTTTTTAGATTAGTTATATATTTCACATGTATTTAACAATTATAACTATAAATAATAATAATAAATATAATAATAATTCAGCTTGTAACTGTCCCATTGCTGGGCAAAGGCCTCCCCTCACTATACGATTGGTGGATAACATGCCTCCGAAATAATTCTCGGGCATGTTGGTTTCCTCACGATGTTTTCCATCGCCGAAAAATGAGTGATAATTACGTACCTATGTTTTAACAAGAAACACATTGGTACGTGCCCGCACTGGGATTTGAACTCGCCACCTCCGTTTTCGAAGGCGCACGTTCGCCCACTAGGCTACCACCGCTTGACTATAAATTGACCGGATAACTATAAATAGCCATGGATATCTGACATGTTAAGATTTGTATACTTAAATACATAATAATAAAATATATTATGTACTCTGTTACTTTAATCATAATATTTTTCACATCTCATGCTCGAAAAGTGTGTCCTAGTAGCTCAATTTAGCGCACCTAAACGAGATTGTTAGGTCCTAGTGAGTGAAAGTAGTTTTTTTTAATTAGTACTCGCTATTATAAACAGGTTGAAAATTCGACTTTTCAATATTCCATTTTGACATAATATTATATATAATTAAATAAATAAAATCTAATTATACACCAAGAATCTCGTACTTAATTACCTCAAATGCCAATAAGACCAAAATAATCCACGTCTCTTCGATTTTCATCGAAACAATACAAATAATAATTAGCGTGTTCTATAGAATTAGACGTAAAATGAAAAAGCATGAGAAGTAATTGGTGTCCCTATTGTTTACGCCAATCAATTTCGGTAGGTTGAGGTAATGTTAATTGTACTATTGATACTATGTTTTTGTCGATACGCCTTGTACAATGTAACACAAGACAATATTTCGTAGACTCAGGTTTTTTTGGACTCAGTCTGTGATTTATAGCTTTATAATAAATAGGAATACATTTATTGTAAAAACTGTGTACGTATATAAGATCTTGTAGGATACATTCTTACAACATTAAAAAAATACTAGTAAATAGTTATTTAATTTAGGTATTCTTAATTAGCTTACACTAACACATAAAGTTAAACAATATTATAGTATTAGAGGTTAAGACTTAGTATGTTAATCATGCAAAACTTGGTGTTATGCATTATATTCTATAGTTTACTAGCTGTTGCATGCGACTTCGTCCGCGTGGACTATATTTATCGGCATAAAAATGTCCATCTCCCGAGATCCAATCTATCTATATACCAAATTTCATCTAGATCTGTTCAACTGCTTATCCATTAAAAAGTAACAAATAAACAGAGTTTTTCGTATTTTTTAACACTTCTCGTTATTTCTCTCCCATCTATTATCTCTTCTATGCAAGCTTGTCTAGTAGAGATCGCTCTGAGCGATAAGAACGACCATTGTGACACCAAATTTAGTGTTGACTTATGTTTGCTTTGTTATTTGGTATTTCAATAGATTAACATCTATCTGTCGCACACGGCCCTACCACCGGGTAATTTGACAATTCCCTACACTTTGAACTTACCGTGGCAAATTGTCGTTAGAAAGGAGGACTCGAAGGTGCTTCGTAGTACTGCTTCAATTTTATCTGAACGTGACTGCGCATGCGCATGAAGGACACTGTTTGATCGATGATTGCTATTAGGCAAATACGCTTATTATGTTGAATACGAAGTCATTATCTTTTAGATCAATTCTGATGCTTTTTCAATTATCCAAACGCAATTTGGATTTAGTTTGCCTTGAAATATGTTTTCCAGTCTAAATTTAAAATTCATCACACAACCATTCTACTTGTGCATCTAAAGATTGTCTGGTAGAGATCGTTTTAGGTGGTAAGACCGCTCGTACTTATTACTTTTCTGTGTTTTGTACATACTGCTGCCAATAAATCTATCAATATATCTATCTTTCTATAAGATACGCCCCGCAACTTCTTTCGCGGTTATATTATTATGTATTTGATATTGGTGCACTTACATACAAACTAACAATTGACTTTCACATGTCTGTACTTTTATTTTGTATCATTCTTACATAAAACCATTCTGTCTCATATTCCTATACCTATATTCCTTAGACACAGAAAATCTTAGAATCGGGAAACTCGTTGATGTCTTTTGTATGAAAGAATCGAAAGTATTTTTTATGTGGTACCTGATATTATTTGATAATACTTAATTACGAGTAGTAATACTTTTATATTACATACGGATATTATAAAGTTACTTTGATATTTTCGCGATTAGTATTACATTATTGTAGGTTATAAAAACTATAGTTTACTTGTATTGTTTTCATTCGGAGTAAAATGTGTGTATAGTTTTCGTTGATATTTCGAATTTTTAAATAAGTCATTGGGTTATATGAGAATTAGGCATTAGTAGAGTAGATTGTTTTGGGAACCGTTCCTTATAAAACGCATTATGCTGTACGGCGACTAAACACTTGTGACGAAACATGAGTGCCCGGCTAAGTCTGGTGCTCTTCAGTTTAATTGGCGGCGTGACGCAACCGCGGAACCATCGGGTCTGGGTTCAGACCGGCGACCTCACGAGTCCATGACGGATGCAACCTCACAATTAAGGTTTTCGTGACCCACCATTTACACTATAATATATTAAACTCTATATACGAGTAGATGTGCCCCGCGGTTTCCCTCGCATTCCCTTATGTTGTTATCCCATAGGACCCGTTAATACTTACGGGATAAAAAATATTGTATTGTCTATTCCAGGGCCTAGAGTTTCAGTATACCGAGTTTCAGCGAAGTCCATTCAGCTGTTGCGGCGTGAAGTGAGGACAAACAAACACACGCGCACACACAAAGTTTCGCATGGATAAGATAGGATAAACATAATATAAAGTCCTTACATTACATACATATAAAGTCGCGAAGAAGCTGTCTCTTTGTTAAAGACGTACTCGTAAAGGCACAAAAAAGTCAAGCAACTTTTTGACTATACTGTAACTGTGTAATTTTTTCAGCAGTACTAAACCGTTCTAGGTGAAGTTGACTGTCATAGGAAGAGTCACAGATTTCTTATCAATATTCTGATGTTCATTTCATCTGAGTTCTTGTGAAAATAAATTATATTACAAAGTATGAAAAATTCTGACACGGAAATGGAATTGCTGATCACTGCTGGTTTTATAAAAATAATAGATTTATACAGTAAGAAATATAATGGTAAATTATACTTATTGTAAGCATTAACATAATGGTTTATTTAATTGATTTAGCATGGACCGGAAGTGATTGATGGGTTGTGTTGTGAGAGAATAGGTATGTCTGCTATGTTTGAAGATATTAAATGGCTAATGAAGTTTTGATCATGTTTATTGGCCTTTAAGTCTATTGAATGATTTTCTAGGAAAACAGGGTGGCTTCATACAGTTTATACATTAGGCCTTGTAAAAAAAAAACTAACAGCTATTTCCAACTCATTTCAATGCCGGTATGTTACACACATATCTGGCTATAAAATGTAGTGTGGATTAGTATCGATACAGCATAATTGACTGAGTAATGACCGATTTACTAAAAAATGAAAAACGTACGAAGGCACCCCAGACGTGGGGTACCTTCGTACACAGCTAACACAATAATACAAGTTATTTAAAATAAAAATAAATACGTTTATCATCAAATAACTATAAACATTCAACAGTTTGATTTACAAATAACATAAAATTGAGTAATTATCAGCCTTTAGATGTAGCAGTACTAATGCAGCAGTATTTCACAAAAAAATCTTCTTTTATATTAGAAAGTCACTTAAAATAGTCTACTTAGTAAGAATCAACATAAATAATAACGATAACATGACATAATCGTGGTAATCAAATATTAATATGGACATTGCAGGCTGAAAAATATTTTCACGAAGCATTTATATAGTACGAATGTACCCCACACACATGTGTACGAAGGTACCCCAACCCAAATAATTACACAATTCTAATAAAAATGAATATGCATTAAGTTGCATCCCAAAATTTACGAATACATAATAAACTAATGGATATGTTCCTCAATTACAATGAATTACTTACACCATTTCAATAAAACTTACTAGAGCTACATGAGTTTGAATTCAAGTCCAAATATTACTTTCGCGGCGCGAAAACACATTTGAATTTATTTCAATGGACCCGGCAGCCATACTGATGTTTTGTCCCGCTAATTAGTAGCTGCATACGAGTGGCAATCAGGCATAAAAAGATGAACGCGCCTAAATAACTAATTGTGGAGATATACGTACTGTACGAAGGCTCCCTCTGTACGGAGCCACCCTGTTTTCCCCTACATTGTAATTAAGTTATTATTCTAACAAATATTTTTTTAATAGCCATACAATATCAATTGCTTACTCGGGGGCGCGATTTTGCCCGTGTAATTTTTGTTATCTCACAAACGGTGCATTTTTCTGAAACGAAATATAACTAAGTATGATACTTGGGAATAGTGTAATCTGGAAAATGTAATTAGTAGTGTCAGAGATTAGCTTTTAAGGAATACTTTCATGTTGAGAGTAGGGAATCAAGAACTTATATAATTTCAAGGAGCTTCCAAGTACACCTAAGTTCTCAACTTGCAACATTCTAAGTGATCTAAGTATTTAAGTTGCACATTATTAAGTCTCTACTTACCGTATTGTATGAACTCTTGATAAAAGACGTCCTTGAATCTCTCAACTTAGGCTTAGTGGCTAACTTAGGCATTCAAAGCTAATCGATATTTAATATCATAGTTACTCAAGCAATTAGTCTTGGTATTTTGAAATACACCATAATTTACATGGAATTTATATATTTTAGCAAGTCGCATTGGTGCCTTGCATGGAAAATGATGAAAGGTATCCTAAGTATTGTTATGTCAGGACCAAGCGACTGAAAAACACCAAATTTACTAACACAATTTCCTTTGATACTAATATACCTACTACTTGCTGCCTTCCGCAGTTATAATATCATCTGAAAGAAACCGTTCCTTTTTTCAGGATAATAAGTTTCCTATGTCATTTCATATGAGTATCATGTTTTATTTAACGAAAATAATTTTCAACCATTTACATTGATACAATAAAATAATTTAGCGACATACAAACCTACCCCATCTATTTCGTTATCAGGGGACATTGATTGATCTTTTGCAATTACAAAATATCAAAATTGCAAGCCGTATGCTCAAATTCAATGGAACACATCTATAATATTTTTAAAGCAAACTCGTGAAATGTTAACTAGCGACTTGACCGACACCCACTTTGTTTAGGCGTTTACATAATCGGTCATTGACATCTGGATAGGTGATAAAATCTTTGTTCACCAAAATGCAATACCACGCAATAGAGTGACAAGTGCTTCGGCACAGAGAGTTGAAGACGTTTTGAAATGTTACAACATATTTATATTCGTTATGTCGCGGCTTCTTTATGATCACAGAACGTCTAATAACGCCAAATTATCACATACATAATAATATGATATCCTGACTCTTAACCTACCATATACCTACTCTTACTCTTTTGAAGACCGTTTAGGCTGTGGTCTCCTATGAATCCAGCGAAAGGGACCGCGGTCCCTATACCTAGCGGTCCCAATCGACGGAAGCCTCTCCTATACACGGCATTGGCCGCTTACGGCGTCACGCTCGCGATGCTTAGGTACTATGGAAACGTAGGAAGTCTCGCGATGATTACTATGGAAACATTGGTACTGTTTCATACGCTGATGTCGGCGTATATTTCTATACATCGTGACGCGGCGTACAGCGTGACGCTTGGCCGATGACGTTTAAATGATATGACAGCCTTGGAAAAGTGCCTTCTATGGACCTACGGATCCCTAAAGAACGTATCAATAACACCCACAGATCACACCATTCAACGCAACACAGTAACCGAATTCCTAGATCGTTATTAATTGTCGCTGAAAATGACAAATGGTAGGCAAGGTGTGAGAGTTCGCTCGCTGTAATATAGAATGTGGGACTCAGTGAATATGCAAAACAATGCACTTACGATATCTGGTTGGCAACAAGATTAATTGAGTTTAGGAGTTGATACGCCTCGAGTTTCACAGGATGATAAGGACTTATGAAACCCGCTATGTGTCAAATGAAATTGAATCTAATGTAGACACCGCACGTACATAATTTTGCAATCATGGAGTTTGGTCCTACTCCTTTCTCATCTATAAAAGATTAATCATATTATAGAACTCTCGCAGCGCGCCTATAGTCAATATATATCTTCAAACCCTAACCATTAACCTGTTTTGTTTCAGGGCCCCATGAAGCGGCTGTCATGCGTATAGCGGCACTGATCGCCCTCGTGCAGGTATGTCTACCGATATTACATTTTCTTCTACTCCGTTCTATACCTGAGACTCTCCTGGGCGAAGAAGACAGAACTACTTTCTTTGTCAATTCAATAGGATTACCATATAGACCGCATTTGTTCTGATTACAAATATAATGTTGTAGTTTAAAGGAGCATTTTCGTTATTAAATTTGGTGTCACAGCTGTAACTGCACATTACATGATAGTATCCTCCATAATCTTCGTAATTAGAAAGCTTTAGGTTGCTTCAGTACTCTTTAAAATCAGTCCAAAAGACAGACGGACGCAAGTAAAATTATTATGTATTATTACGTAATTATTACGTATCTATAAATAAGTAAAATTATATAGTATATAGATGTGAATCTTGCAATTTGTTTGACCCTTATTGAGCGTTGACCTGGCGATATAGCCGTTAGCCAACAGTTTACCGACTCGCGAGTTAGGACCATAATGTCCACAAAAAATATGAGCGATGCTACAAACTTTACATAACTGAATGATGTTGTGATGGTTCTCGTTTTAGCCATAATTGGAGAGATAGTTACCTAGACGATTTAACGCATTATGTTACGTAACAAAAACACTCCCTAGCTCATGGTAAGGTCAAAGAGTCTGTAAGATCTTGGTAACTTTTTAACGTTAACGTTAATAATATGTTACAAAGTAACTCTTACCTGCGTCTGTGCCTGCGTGTTAACGTTTGTAAAGTCTGATACCGAAGTCAAAATATGTTACAAGTATTTTTCTCTTCACTTTGCTGTTGTCTTCTCATGGATAGGCTACACTATCGTCATCGTCAACAGCCAAATCCAATACAACCAAAATAAAACAAAACAAGTGAACGTTAAAAGTCGGGATATTCAACGGCAATGTGAATGCCATATCCCAATTATGTGGCTACACTTACGGCGTAATGGTTTTTCAAAATGTAACCAATGGAACGGTGACAACACGTTCCAGCCGTTGCTGTAACTGCATTTTCAGACCAAAAATAATATTGGACAACACTTTTGTTACCCTTAACAATAAATACGCTACACGGAAACGATGCTATAGGAACTACAAAAGTTCCAGGCGGAAGAATTATCCACGTCCAAACAGACTCATGCCTAAATTACCATCTAGCTAGACTAATGCAATGGTTGCTCTACGCTGTGTTAAAACTTTATGAAATAATAGGTACGTGAGAGCGAAAAGAATTCATTGTGCGCACCTCAAACAATAAATTATAGATTTAACGATAATATAACTTGTCTGGCAATACGAGTACATCCTTGCAGATGCAAGCTTCATTGTAAACGGTCAACTAATTATTGCATTAAGTACGGCTTACTGCATCACCCTTAGCAAATTAGTATATCCTTGGATTACTTCACGTGTGTACTGTGCATTAACTAGAAAAATTCGGTTGGTTACGTCCATTTTAATTTAACATCACTATTTCCAAGTAGCTGTTTTATTAGCGGATGATTCCAAAAACACGCGAGCCTCTTTCGTTTTGCCAAAAGTGGCAACGCATCGTCAAAAATTCAGACCATCATTTATTTTTCTCGAATGTTGCACCACTTGATTTTAATGAACCCTCAGAATACATTAATTTAAAATAATCATGATCGTGTTAAACAAAACACAAAAACCACAAAATGGCCACAGGTTCTGAACTAACATAGTTTCTCAACAACAATCTTATTAAATGCAACAATCTAACCAGCACCCACTGCAGCTGTCGCTAGCTGCAGCTGTTCCAGATGACACACTCACCGCGGCTGAGCTGAACCTGCAGCTGGCTGGAGAAAATGAGCTCTCCCCGTTCTACGAGAGTTCTGAAGACGATGGAGTTCACTTCATGCGAGGGTCCAGAGCGGCAGACTCCCCTTTATCACCTGACATAGACGTGCAGTGTGGCACTGACTTCATCGACGTGACGGTGGAGTTCGACGGTATATTCGACGGTGTCATTTACAGCAAGGGATACTTGAATGATCCTAAGTGCAAGTGAGTTTGTTTACCAATCACCTGCTCAACAATGCCATAAGACTTTATCACGCAATCTTAACGTAAAGCAAGCTTGTAGAGAATGAGAAATGGTTTTCAAAAAGCAATTTTGCCATTTCAAAATGTTTTCAATGCATTTCCGGATGAAGTTCTGCTCCAATTCAAATGATTATTTTATATGTCTTTTTGGGTGGTTTTTATACTATTGTTCACGTTATTCGAGTTCTAACATTGAGTTATTCTTATTAAATTCATTCAAAGGCTAGTAGAGTCAACAAAGTATATTTTTTCTGTCCAAGAATCAATCTTGGATCAACGTTTGAAAGGGAAACATTATTCTTCAAACTCAAACCACAATCAATTACTGTAAATGTAATTTATCACATTTTATGTTTCATGGTTCTCTTTGTTATTGAGATTTAGTTGTTTGACTTGTAAAAGTGCGATTTTATTGGCTACTAGCTGTGCCCGCGACTTCGTCCGCGTGGAATAGTGATAAAATTCACCTTTTAAACCTTCCCTGGACTTCCACAAATCATTCAAGACCAAAATCAGCCAAATCGGTCCAGCCGTTCTCGAGTTTCAGCGAGACACACGAACAGCATTTGATTTTTATATATATAGATTGATAATAAATGCTTTGCCTTTGGCATTTTTATATGGAAAATAAGTGTTCTTACTTGCCGTTTCTAATCTTTTCAGATATGTTTCACTTGGAGGCAGCCAGTCCCGATACTCCTTCCGAGTACCGTTGAATGGCTGCGGTTCCCGACCCCTGTGCAACGCCTGTGGTACCATCGACAATGTGCTCGTCTTCCAGGCTGATTACCTGGTGCAAGGACCCTTGGACTTTGCTAGAAAGGTCACTTTTAATTTCAATAAAAGTTTCATAAAGGTCACATCTATAGATTCCATGTTGATTCAAGTCACCAAAGAAAGAACCGTCTTCAAACTCTATCTTATTTTCTATTCTAATCTATTCTTTTATGTTATGTTAAAAACCTGTGATGAACATACAAGATGGAACTTCATTGGCTAGGCTGTCAGAACCCAGAAACTGTTTTTCCATTTTAGTGATAACTGCCTGTACAAGAGCGTGTAATAGATATGGCGAGTTAGGATGTCCCTGCATTGGCCCGAAACTTTCATTCTAAGATCGTCCCATATAGTACCTCAAACGATTGCTATACCTTACATACAGCGCAACAAAATAAAGGCAGTGGAATACTACATGCACCTATAAACAATACATAATTATAACATTTTTACAAATCCAAAACCATCTGTATGACAAGAAAATACGTTTTTTCTTTATGGATTATCAATTTCTGTATCAATTGTGGTGTCAGAAGTTACTTCCACACTGATTTGCTCATACAACTCTTTCAGGTGTCATGCGCGCGCACCACTTTCGAAGTGTCAGCTGGTGGCAACGCTATCGCCTCCCGGGAGCAACACATCCTCAAGCTGAAGCCGTTCATGGTTGATATGCTGGACGTGGTGGCAGTGGAAGGCCCTGCTGGAGGCGTCGAGTGCTGGATGGACATCCAGAAAGGAGTTTTCCCAAACGTATGCACCTACCGTTTATTTGTAGTTCATAAGGAATATGTTTCGGGAGAAAACTTTTGTGGCTATCAGCACGGATGCACCTGCATGTGTCACTCCTGGGTTAATCATCAAAATATGTTGTATGTGAGGAAACATCATTAAGTATTCAGAAAGTCTCTAGACTAGCCCTCTAGTTGGCTAGGGAGAGACCAACATAGACTGCCCTTAATAAACAAATAAAATGTAGACCTTTAGATCAAATGGTACGAAACCTAACTGCGTCAAGGTTGTGTTCCAGTAGTATTTTGTGAGAATTAAAAAATGGCTAATTTATTTTACAGACAACTCCTCTGAAAGACTCGATCAAAATTGGTGAATATCTCACCATCCTCGTATACCTGAAGGACGTACGGAAGCAGTTTAACTTGAAGATCCACGATTGTTGGGCTTATGATAATGAACAATACGACAGTTCTAAGACTAACAAGATCCAACTCACCGACCAGGAAGGATGCCCGAAGTAAAATTGTTATATATTAAGCTTTTAGATGTTCTTAAGCTTTCGCGAACAGAAAACATAGTAACTCGCGCACAAACTAATATCAAAATATATAATTTTGACATTCCTGGACGTTTGGGCCAAGTTACGTCAACCGTGGTCACGAGAAGACTGAAGATCACGGTTAACACACTCTGGAGTAGGTGTTGTTTCCAACTTTGCATTTAGCCTTGCAAAACATAACCGTCACGATATACAATAAGTTCCACTCTCCACTCGAACATAAGTCGCGTAGACTTGCTAATAACCGGGTTCCATAAACCAGACCACCTAAACCCATCTTCCCGATTGAAATTCCGGTACTTCTTAATTTCAATCGCTTCACGAACAAAACAAAAAATCACGTCATTATGAAATACTTTGAACGTATAATAGTTTGTGCGCGAAGTAGACCCGTTTTTAGCTAGTTAATTTTATTATTATTAAGCTTATGAACACAATCTGTTTATTATTATTCTTCTACAACAATGTTTAAATTACAGGAAAAAGTTGATTGAAAGCTTTAGCAAATCAATTAACACAGGCAAAAGTGGAGCAACTTTGATCGCTTACAGCAAAGTCAGTGCTTTCCGCTTCCCAGACACCGATCAAGTCTACCTTACTTGCAACGTTGAAGTAAGTCCTTTCCTGATCTGCCTTTGAATACATCATAGCATGAGCTAACCATATCTGACTGAATACGAGTTATGTGTTTTCAGCTTTGCACTAGCGACTGCGATGCAAGCTGCACTGGTATCACGAAAGAAGTATCAACAACGATCAGACCACAGCAATGTTACCCAGGATCTAGGGATCCCCAATGTCAAGGATTTACCACTGCATCTCAACTCAAGTGCTACCCTGGCAGCACTGATCCTCGTTGTCCAAAACCTACTTCTCCAGTACCAAGATGTTACCCTGGCTCACCAGATCCTAACTGCCCGCAACCGGCACAACCAACAACTTTAAACCCTTCGACCTATTTACCTCCTGGGCCTACTACTCCTGCCCCACCCAGGTGCTATCCAGGCAGCACTGACTCTCGTTGTCCTCAACCAACAACTCCTGCTCCTCCAAGGTGCTATCCCGGCAGCACCGACCCTAGATGCCCGAAACCTACCACGCCTGAAGGACCAAGATGTTACCCAGGCAGCACTGACCCTCGTTGTCCTCAACCAACAACTCCTGCTCCTCCAAGGTGCTATCCTGGCAGCACCGACCCTAGATGCCCGAAACCTACCACACCTGAAGGACCAAGATGTTACCCAGGCAGCACTGACCCTCGTTGTCCTCAACCGACAACTCCTGCTCCTCCAAGGTGCTATCCCGGCAGCAGCGACCCCCGCTGCCCTAAGCCAACCACACCTGTTCCTCCTAATTGTTATCCTGGCAATACAGACCCCCGTTGTCCAAAACCTACAACGCCAGCTCCACCCAGATGCTTCCCAGGAAGCAACGATCCTCGATGCCCAAAACCAACGACACCATCTCCCTCAACTCCAGTACCAACTACTGTTGCTCCAACTTCTCCCGTATGTTACCCGGGCTCGCCTGACTCTAGATGCCCTCAACCTTCACGCCCAACTACTTTGTCTCCTCCAACTTACTTGCCGCCATCAACGCCTGGACCTTCATGTTTCCCTGGTTCGACAGATCCACGATGCCCTAGGCCAACAACACCAGAAGCACCACGATGCTTCCCAGGCAGCACAGATCCTAGATGCCCCAGACCTACAACTCCTGCACCACCTCGTTGTTATCCTGGCAGCACAGACTCTCGTTGCCCCAAACCAACAACTCCTGCTCCTCCTAATTGTTACCCAGGAAGCCAGGATCCAAGATGCCCCAGGCCTACAACACCAGAACCACCACGTTGTTTCCCCGGAAGCACTGATCCTAGATGCCCAAAACCTACAACTCCTGAACCACCTCGTTGTTATCCTGGCAGCACAGACTCTCGTTGCCCCAAGCCAACAACTCCAGCGCCTCCTAACTGTTACCCAGGAAGCACTGATCCTAGATGCCCAAAACCTACAACTCCTGAACCACCTCGTTGTTATCCTGGCAGCACAGACTCTCGTTGCCCCAAGCCAACAACTCCAGCGCCTCCTAACTGTTACCCAGGAAGTCAGGATCCAAGATGCCCCAGACCTACAACTCCAGAACCACCACGTTGTTTCCCCGGAAGCACTGATCCTCGATGCCCCAAACCCACAACACCTGCACCACCCAACTGTTACCCAGGAAGTCAGGATCCTCGGTGCCCTCGGCCTACTACTCCTGAACCACCGCGTTGTTTCCCCGGAAGCACTGATCCTCGATGCCCCAAGCCCACGACTCCTGCACCACCCAATTGTTATCCAGGCAATCAAGATTCCCGTTGCCCTAAGCCCACTACTCCCGCTCCACCAAATTGTTTCCCAGGTAGCACTGATCCTAGATGTCCTAGGCCCTCTACACCTGCGCCTCCCAGGTGCTATCCTGGCAGCACAGACTCTCGCTGTCCCAAGCCAACCAGTCCCGTTCCTACAAGTCCCGCTTGTTACCCTGGCTCGCCTGACCCTAAGTGCCCACAGCCATCCCGACCAACCACTCTAAATCCACCAACATATTTGCCACCTGCAACGATTGAGCCTAAATGCTTCACTGGATCTACAGATGCTCGGTGCCCAAGACCCACAACTCCGGCTCCGCCAAATTGCTATCCTGGTAACACGGACTCTCGTTGCCCGAAGCCTACAACACCAGCACCACCCAACTGTTTCCCTGGTAGCACCGATTCCCGTTGCCCAAGGCCAACAACACCTGCTCCTCCTAGATGCTACCCTGGCAGCACTGACCCGAGGTGTCCCAAGCCCACAACACCTGCACCACCCAACTGTTTCCCTGGTAGTACTGATCCTCGTTGCCCAAGGCCAACAACGCCTGCTCCTCCTAGATGCTACCCAGGCAGCACTGACCCGAGGTGTCCTAAGCCTACAACGCCTGCACCACCCAACTGTTTCCCTGGTAGCACTGATCCTCGTTGCCCAAGGCCAACAACGCCCGCTCCGCCTAGATGCTACCCAGGCAGCACTGACCCGAGGTGTCCTAAGCCCACAACACCGGCACCTCCTAACTGTTATCCAGGAAGTCAAGATCCTCGATGCCCTAGACCTACAACTCCTGAAGCTCCTCGATGCTTCCCTGGAAGTACTGACGCTCGATGCCCTCGACCCACTACTCCAGCTCCACCCAACTGTTTCCCTGGTAGCACTGATGCTCGTTGTCCTAGGCCAACGACACCTGCTCCTCCTAGATGCTACCCTGGTAGCACCGACCCAAGGTGCCCTAAGCCTAC
This sequence comes from Hylaea fasciaria, assembly GCA_905147375.1. Lineage (NCBI taxonomy): Eukaryota > Metazoa > Arthropoda > Insecta > Lepidoptera > Geometridae > Hylaea > Hylaea fasciaria. Next base: position 4,835,406 of record LR990211.1, on the reverse strand, counting down.
AACACCTGCACCACCAGTGTGTTATCCTGGATCGCCTGATCCTAAATGCCCACAACCACCACGTCCTACAACTTTGAATCCACCTACTTATTTGCCTCCTACAACAGCGCAACCAACTACACCATCTCCACCGAAATGTTACCCTGGCAGCACGGATCCACGGTGCCCCAAACCCACAACACCTGCACCACCTAACTGTTACCCAGGAAGTCAAGATCCTCGTTGCCCAAGGCCAACAACGCCTGCTCTTCCTAGATGCTACCCTGGCAGCACTGACCCGAGGTGTCCTAAACCTACAACGCCTGCACCACCCAACTGTTTCCCTGGTAGTACTGATCCTCGTTGTCCAAGGCCAACAACGCCCACTCCGCCTAGATGCTACCCAGGCAGCACTGACCCGAGGTGTCCTAAGCCTACAACGCCTGCACCACCCAACTGTTTCCCTGGTAGCACTGATCCTCGTTGCCCAAGGCCAACAACACCTGCTCCTCCTAGATGCTACCCTGGCAGCACTGACCCGAGGTGTCCCAAGCCCACAACACCTGCACCACCCAACTGTTTCCCTGGTAGCACTGATCCTCGTTGCCCGAGACCAACAACGCCCGCTCCTCCTAGATGCTACCCAGGCAGCACTGACCCGAGGTGTCCTAAACCCACAACACCGGCACCTCCTAACTGTTATCCAGGAAGTCAAGATCCTCGATGCCCTAGACCTACAACTCCTGAAGCTCCTCGATGCTTCCCTGGAAGTACTGACGCTCGATGCCCTCGACCCACTACTCCAGCTCCACCCAACTGTTTCCCTGGTAGCACTGATGCTCGTTGTCCTAGGCCAACGACACCTGCTCCTCCTAGATGCTACCCTGGTAGCACCGACCCAAGGTGTCCTAAGACTACAACACCTGCACCACCAGTGTGTTATCCTGGATCGCCTGATCCTAAATGCCCACAACCACCACGTCCTACAACTTTGAATCCACCTACTTATTTGCCTCCTACAACAGCGCAACCAACTACACCATCTCCACCGAAATGTTACCCTGGCAGCACGGATCCACGGTGCCCCAAACCCACAACACCTGCACCACCTAACTGTTACCCAGGAAGTCAAGATCCTCGTTGCCCACGGCCAACAACGCCTGCTCCTCCTAGATGCTACCCTGGCAGCACCGACCCGAGGTGTCCTAAGCCTACAACGCCTGCACCACCCAACTGTTTCCCTGGTAGCACTGATCCTCGTTGCCCAAGGCCAACAACGCCCGCTCCGCCTAGATGCTACCCAGGCAGCACTGACCCGAGGTGTCCTAAACCCACAACACCGGCACCTCCTAACTGTTATCCAGGAAGTCAAGATCCTCGATGCCCTAGACCTACGACTCCTGAAGTTCCTCGATGCTTCCCTGGAAGTACTGACGCTCGATGCCCTCGACCCACTACTCCAGCTCCACCCAACTGTTTCCCTGGTAGCACTGATGCTCGTTGTCCTAGGCCAACGACACCTGCTCCTCCTAGATGCTACCCTGGTAGCACCGACCCAAGGTGCCCTAAGCCTACAACACCTGCACCACCAGTGTGTTATCCTGGATCGCCTGATCCTAAATGCCCACAACCACCACGTCCTACAACTTTGAATCCACCTACTTATTTGCCTCCTACAACAGCGCAACCAACTACACCATCTCCACCGAAATGTTACCCTGGCAGCACGGATCTACGGTGCCCCAAACCCACAACACCTGCACCACCTAACTGTTACCCAGGAAGTCAAGATCCTCGTTGCCCAAGGCCAACAACGCCTGCTCTTCCTAGATGCTACCCTGGCAGCACTGACCCGAGGTGTCCTAAACCTACAACGCCTGCACCACCCAACTGTTTCCCTGGTAGTACTGATCCTCGTTGTCCAAGGCCAACAACGCCCGCTCCGCCTAGATGCTACCCAGGCAGCACTGACCCGAGGTGTCCTAAGCCTACAACGCCTGCACCACCCAACTGTTTCCCTGGTAGCACTGATCCTCGTTGCCCAAGGCCAACAACACCTGCTCCTCCTAGATGCTACCCTGGCAGCACTGACCCGAGGTGTCCCAAGCCCACAACACCTGCACCACCCAACTGTTTCCCTGGTAGCACTGATCCTCGTTGCCCGAGGCCAACAACGCCCGCTCCTCCTAGATGCTACCCAGGCAGCACTGACCCGAGGTGTCCTAAACCCACAACACCGGCACCTCCTAACTGTTATCCAGGAAGCCAAGATCCTCGATGCCCTAGACCTACCACTCCTGAGGCTCCTCGATGCTTCCCTGGAAGTACTGACGCTCGATGCCCTCGACCCACTACTCCAGCTCCACCCAACTGTTTCCCTGGTAGCACTGATGCTCGTTGTCCTAGGCCAACGACACCTGCTCCTCCTAGATGCTACCCTGGTAGCACCGACCCAAGGTGTCCTAAGCCTACAACACCTGCACCACCAGTGTGTTATCCTGGATCGCCTGATCCTCAATGCCCACAACCACCACGTCCTACAACTTTGAATCCACCTACTTATTTGCCTCCTACAACAGCGCAACCAACTACACCATCTCCACCGAAATGTTACCCTGGCAGCACGGATCCACGGTGCCCCAAACCCACAACACCTGCACCACCTAACTGTTACCCAGGAAGTCAAGATCCTCGTTGCCCAAGGCCAACAACGCCTGCTCCTCCTAGATGCTACCCTGGCAGCACTGATCCAAGGTGTCCTAAACCTACAACGCCTGCACCACCCAATTGTTTCCCTGGTAGCACTGATCCTCGTTGCCCAAGGCCAACAACGCCTGCTCCTCCTAGATGCTACCCAGGCAGCACTGACCCGAGGTGTCCTAAGCCTACAACGCCTGCACAAGCCAACTGTTTCCCTGGTAGCACTGATCCTCGTTGCCCAAGGCCAACAACGCCTGCACCGCCTAGATGCTACCCAGGCAGCACTGACCCGAGGTGTCCTAAACCCACAACGCCGGCACCTCCTAACTGTTATCCAGGAAGCCAAGATCCTCGATGCCCTAGACCTACGACTCCTGAAGCTCCTCGATGCTTCCCTGGAAGTACTGACGCTCGATGCCCTCGACCCACTACTCCAGCTCCACCCAAATGTTTCCCTGGTAGTTCTGATCCTCGTTGTCCTAGGCCAACGACACCTGCTCCTCCTAGATGCTACCCTGGCAGCACTGACCCGAGGTGTCCCAAGCCCACAACACCTGCACCACCTAACTGTTTCCCTGGTAGCACCGATCCTCGTTGCCCAAGACCAACAACGCCTGCTCCTCCTAGATGCTACCCAGGCAACACTGACCCGAGGTGTCCTAAACCCACAACACCGGCACCTCCTAACTGTTATGCAGGAAGCCAAGATCCTCGATGCCCTAGACCTACGACTCCTGAGGCTCCTCGATGCTTCCCTGGAAGTACTGACGCTCGATGCCCTCGACCCACTACTCCAGCTCCACCCAACTGTTTCCCTGGTAGCACTGATCCTCGTTGTCCTAGGCCAACGACACCTGCTCCACCTAAATGCTACCCTGGTAGCACTGACCCAAGGTGTCCTAAGCCTACAACGCCTGCACCACCAGTGTGTTATCCTGGATCGCCTGATCCTAAATGCCCACAACCACCACGTCCTACAACTTTGAACCCGCCCACATATTTGCCTCCTACAACGTCCCAAGTGACCACATCTGCACCACCCAGGTGTTATCCGGGTAGCTCAGACTCTCGGTGTCCTAAGCCTACTACGCCTGCACCTCCAAACTGCTTCCCAGGAAGCCGCGATCCTCGTTGCCCTGAACTAACTACACCAGCGCCTCCCAGGTGCTTCCCAGGCAGCAATGATCCACGTTGTCCAAAACCAACAATACCAGTCCCTACAACGCCTTTTTGCTACCCAGGCTTACCAGATCCGATCTGCCCTAAAACACCAACAACGCTCGTACCTCCAAGGTGCTATCCAGGTAGTACAGACGCTCGTTGTCCTAAGCCAACCACTCCTGCTCCCCCCAACTGTTACCCAGGAAGTCAAGATCCTCGATGCCCAAAACCCACAACTCCCGTCTGCTATCCAGGCTCACCAGATCCTAGATGCCCGCAGCCATCTCGCCCTACTACTTTAAATCCACCTACTTATTTGCCCCCCACGACTGCTGCTCCTAAATGCTATCCCGGATCAACAGATTCTCGTTGCCCTAGACCTACAACACCTACACCACCAAACTGCTTCCCAGGCAGCCAAGATCCTCGATGCCCAAGGCCTACCACACCTGAACCTCCACGTTGTTTCCCAGGAAGCACAGATCCTCGTTGTCCTAAACCTACAACTCCTGCTCCACCAAACTGCTTCCCAGGAAGCCAAGATCCTCGATGCCCAAGGCCTACCACGCCTGAACCACCACGTTGTTTCCCAGGAAGCACAGATCCTCGTTGTCCTAAACCTACAACTCCTGCTCCTCCTAACTGTTACCCAGGAAGTCAGGATCCAAGATGCCCCAGGCCTACCACGCCTGAACCACCACGTTGTTTCCCAGGAAGCACAGATCCTCGTTGCCCTAAACCTACAACTCCTGCACCACCCAACTGCTTCCCAGGCAGCCAAGATCCTCGATGCCCGAGGCCTACCACACCTGAACCACCACGTTGTTTCCCAGGGAGCACAGATCCTCGTTGCCCTAAACCTACAACTCCTGCTCCTCCTAACTGTTACCCAGGAAGTCAGGATCCAAGATGCCCCAGGCCTACCACGTCTGAACCACCACGTTGTTTCCCAGGAAGCACAGATCCTCGTTGCCCTAAACCTACAACTCCTGCACCACCAAACTGCTTCCCAGGCAGCCAAGATCCTCGATGCCCGAGGCCTACCACACCTGAACCACCACGTTGTTTCCCAGGGAGCACAGATCCTCGTTGCCCTAAACCTACAACTCCTGAACTTCCTCGTTGCTATCCTGGAAGCACTGACGCTAGGTGTCCTCGGACGACTACGCCTCAGCCTCCACGATGCTATCCGGGCAGTCCGGACCCTAAGTGCCCACAGCCTCCACGACCTACAACCCTTAATCCACCTACCTACTTGCCACCATCAACAACAAAACCCAATTGCTACCCGGGATCAACTGATCCTCGCTGTCCGAAGCAAATAACTCCCGAACCACCTCGTTGCTACCCTGGTAGCACAGATCTGAGGTGTCCAAAACCCACAACACCTGAATCCCCACGATGCTTCCCTGGCAGCACAGACACTCGTTGCCCCAAACCTACCACTCCCGCTCCGCCAAACTGCTATCCTGGAAACACAGATGCTCGATGCCCAAGGCCTACTACACCTGAGCCGCCGCGTTGTTTCCCAGGCAGCTCAGACCCTAGATGCCCCAAACCAACAACTCCCGCTCCACCAAACTGCTTCCCAGGCAGTCAAGATACTCGATGCCCTAAACCTACCACTCCCGTTCCGCCAAACTGCTATCCTGGAAACACAGATGCTCGATGCCCAAGGCCTACTACACCTGAGCCGCCACGTTGTTTCCCAGGCAGCTCAGACCCTAGATGCCCCAAGTCAACAACTCCCGCGCCACCAAACTGCTACCCAGGCAGTCAAGATCCTCGATGCCCAAGGCCTACTACACCTGAGCCGCCGCGTTGTTTCTCAGGCAGCTCAGACCCTAGATGCCCCAAACCAACAACTCCCGCGCCACCAAACTGCTACCCAGGCAGTCAAGATCCTCGATGCCCAAGGCCTACCACACCTGCGCCCCCGCGTTGTTTCCCAGGCAGCTCAGACCCTAGATGCCCCAAACCAACAACTCCCGCTCCTCCAAACTGCTTCCCAGGCAGTCAAGATCCTCGATGCCCCAAACCTACCACTCCCGCTCCGCCAAACTGCTATCCTGGAAACACAGATGCTCGATGCCCAAGGCCTACTACACCTGAGCCGCCGCGTTGTTTCCCAGGCAGCTCAGACCCTAGATGCCCCAAACCAACAACTCCCGCTCCACCAAACTGCTACCCAGGCAGTCAAGATCCTCGATGCCCCAGGCCTATAACGCCTGAACCACCGCGTTGTTTCCCCGGCAGCACCGACCCTAGGTGTCCGAAACCTACAACTCCCCAACCTCCAAAGTGCTTCCCTGGAAGTACAGACCCCCGTTGTCCTCAGCCCTCACCCACTCCCAGCTCCTGCTACCCAGGGTCTCGAGATCCCAAGTGCCCTCAGCCGTTTGCACCGAGCAGCACCAACCCTCCTTCGACATACCTGCCGCCATTCCCTGCTGAAAACGAAGTGGATTCGAAAAGAGTAAGCAGATTGGCGGTACCAGATGATGAAGATTTATCTCAGGATGATATCGGTAAGATAGGTACTTACACTCTTGGATATTTTGAATAATAGACATTGTTAATTTGCTTAAAACACGAGGGCACATCATGTACATCATTCGGGGAAAAAGTAATTATGCTTTGTCCTTTATGATAGCGAGTGTGTTGATGACTCAAGGTATGAAAGGCACCTTACAAAGTATTACATTTTCTTTACAGAAAACTTTGAGTCTTCGAAGATCCCGCCGAAGTCCAGAAAGACCAGAGACTTAAGCAACATCCTGGAAGAACTCCAAGCTACAACCAGCTCGTCCAACTACGTCGCCGTCGGTTCCATCTTCCTAGCCACGCTATCTGTATGTATAGCAGTCTACGCGTATACCCGATACATAAAACGAAAAAACGAGACGCATTTAGTCAACAATTCTAAAACCCAGAGCATGTGTTAAATTGTTAATAAATTATACGGTAATAATTATTGTGATATTAAATAATATTAAATTACCATTTTTACCAGTTCGTTCCGAAATGGCTGCGTCAAAGGGATAGTTTTATATTATAGCAAATTGTAATTTCACTGCCTTTAGCTTTACTATATCATGCGCTTTAATGAGCATGCCTATTTTATTTTATAAAATAGTGCCATAATGCAATATTTTGTCCATTTTGTTGCATACAGATATTGTATAATTCTTTGTAATCCCTAGTCAATGTATGTATTTTATTCTGAATTTTTGTAATTCTTTCGGGGTATTTTTATATTATTACTAACATCATTGATATACTCATTTGTGATATTTTTTATTGTAAATACATTATATTGTAATTTTGCCAATACACTATAATTATTGTGGCCATTCAGTGTGTAGAGTATGTTTATTTGAAGAATGATTTTGGGTACATTTTGTATTACAGACGAAAAATTCAATACAGCTTTTTAAGCTGTACAAAATGCACTCACTATCGTATTATTTTGATTTTCCATTTATGTAATGTTAGTAAGATTGCTTGTTCGAGACGATCTAAGTAAACATTCTATGAATGTTATTTATTATGGTTTTTATTTGATCTACCCTTGCCCTCTTTTAATAATTATAAAGAAAAATTCACGAGAATAATTATTAATAGGTTTAATTAAAATTTCTTTGCAGCAGTTACAAAGTATAGGGAGGTAAGTACAGTACAGTAGTATCCAACTGATATGGCTTACCGATGTACCTGCGCAGAAGATGAATTTTCAAAGCGCGGGAAATGCTATTGACCGCTATTGGTCGGCAGCCGCCGCCATCTTAGCGATCGCCGCGTGGCTTGCGAGTGAGATGGAACTAACAGCTGCAGTGTATTATGAACCTTATAATAGTGATCTTAGGTTGATTGTAAGTTTTAAGCATTCTTTCGTTAATCTTCGGACCATACTTTCTTTTCTGCGCGAACGAAGATTCACAACGCGCCTTATAAGTTGGGTACTACTGTACTTCTTTATCTGCCCAGTTAAAATCTATAATTATGACATTTTATTTGTGACAGTAAAATGGTAATGTGACAGTAAAATGGTAAAAAATACCTATTACATATAGGAAGTAATTACTATTCTAACTAGCTAAAAGACAAGCTAAAGAAAGCTAATTGAGCAAAATATATTATATTATACTTACCTACTTATATACATTTACTTAGTTATGTTATAATAACCTATATAACCCAAATCTATACAAATTATTTTTAATGAATCGTTTTACCCCCTTATTCATAGAAAGTTATGTAAGGCTTATCAGAAATGAGCACTGTAAAATATTTATGAATAAGAATACAAATACAAATACAAATACAAAATTTATTTATTGACAAAGTAATTTTATACAGCTACATTTTAATCCATAAGCTCCCGAACTAGTGTTTAACTGTGTTTCAGGAGCTAGTGGCTTCTCCCATTTTATGCTTTATATAAAATTACGTCTTATAGAATAACATAAAACAAAACAAATATTATAACTAGATTAAGAACAAAACTTTCTGAAAAGTAATTATTTGTGTCTACCAGTAGTGTGGTCTTGCGTATATACATTATGTAATGGTATTGTGTGTGTGTGTGGGTGTGTGTGAGAGAGGGTGTGTGTGTGTGTGTGTATGTGATATGTGTTGTGTACGTATAAGTGATTTGTAATCTCTTTGTGTTAAAGATGTGTGAGTGTGTGTGTGATGTTACTGTGCTTATATTTGCGGTTTGATAGGATCCATCAGTTTCCCAATTAATTAAGTCGTTATGAATAAAGGTTGGTTAGCATTCTCTCAATGCCTTCATAGTCAAATTGCTTTAGCCATGCAAGGAGAATGTTCTGTATTTCCTTGTTCTTCAACCTTTTTATATTACCATCAGTCGTAGCTTTATTCAGCTTATTATAAAGATGAGGAACAACTACTCTAAACTGCTTCTGTGCGAACCTACTTTTAACCCATGGAACAGGGCACCTATCCACTCTTTTTGACGAGGCTGAAATAGTAGGTACTATTCTCCTATGGTAACGTCGTATGCTCTCATAAATAAATAATTTACGCACTGATAGAACATTGGCCTTCTCATAAACAGCTGTTGTTGGGTGTCTATAAGGTAAATATAGAAGAACTTTCAAGACTGCACGCTGTGCACGTTCTACTGTGATAAGGTGAGTTTTAGCTGCGCTACCCCATGCACATATGCAATACCTAATGAGGCACTCACACAACGCCCTGTACGTTTGAATGAGAAGATTCATATCTGCCACTGTTCTGAGGGTTTTGAAAACGTATATAAGTTTTCTTACCCTAGATGCCAACGAACTAATGTGTGGGTTCCAAGTAAGTCTATTGTCAATTGTAACCCCAAGATATTTAATTGACTCAACACGGGACAATTTCGAGCAGTTACACAGGACATTACGGGGAGAGATACGGTTACAGGGAAAGGTGTGAATTTTCAAACTGTGGTTGGCACCTGGGCCTCCTGAAGTTGTTTGACTGTAGCACACATACCTCGTTTTGGCAGTGTTCAACGACAGAAGGCTGTTCTCTAGCCATTGTGTGATAACCGCTAGACTATTTTCAGCCAGCTCAGTGACTCTTTCCCAAGTTTTGTCGTGAAAAAGCAGTACCGTATCATCTGCGAACATCAGTAGATCCAATCTGGGCATGGTAATGGCACATAGTTCATTTATGTAGACAAGAAACAGTAATGGACCCAACGTACTACCCTGTGGCACCCCATAGGTACAGACTGCACTTTCACTCAAACGGTCATCGACCTTTACAATCTGTGTTCTCCCTGTCAGATAGTCAGTGAACCAGTCAAGAGCTAAACCTCTGATGCCAACATTCTCAAGCCTCGTCAATAAAATGGGAATGGAAACAGTATCAAAAGCTTTCTGGAGATCCAGAAAAATTCCCACACACTTGCTGCCACCATCCAGGTAAGAAGAGATTAAGGATGTCAGCATCAGGACGGCGTCCTCAGTTGATCTGCCTTCTCTAAAACCGTACTGGTTCTTGTTTAAAAGACTATTGCTCTCCAAGTACCGCATAACTCTCAATTTTACTAATTTTTCCAAGACTTTGGAAAGAGTCGAGAGGAGAGATATGGGTCTATAATTCGAGGGTTTGATTTTATCGCCAGCTTTAAAGATAGGACAAACGACTGCTTTTTTATAAACCGATGGAAAAGTACCCGTTTCGAAACTCAAATTGCAGACAAATGTGATGGGCTCTACGACAGATATAATAAACTTTTTAAGTATATTTGTTGTGATTTTGTCCCATCCAGGTGCACATTGTGATTTCAGTCCACAGATAACGCTCTTCACTTCAAAAGAATGAGTGGGAAATAACGACATGGATTTAATTGGTGAGTTTGATGATTTCGCATATGAGGCCAGTTCGCTCTCTGTTACGTTCATCATTTGCAAAGTTCCATTAGCAAGATCTCCACCAATAGAAGTAAAGTATGTGTTAACAACATTGAGTGATTGTGTCGGGTTGCTAGCTATATTTAGTAAATCATAAGAAGGCACCTTTGACTGATTAAACTCGCACACTTCCTTTACTATTTTCCACGTTTCTTTTATGTTTCCTTGATTTCTAAGTAGTTTTTCTTTATAATAATTGATTTTTAAGGTTTTAACAATTTTATTACATATATTTCTATATTTTACATATTTTTCCTTCACTTTACCATCATTTGGCTTAGTTTTCATCTTCATATGAAGCCTGTCTCTTTTTCTTATAGACCTAACTACACCTCGTCTTGTTATCCATGCCTTCAATGGTTGATTCCTTTTTGAAATTTTCCTGATCAGTGTATTGCTATTAATAATATTAAGGAGTTTAGTAGTTAATAACTCAGCAGCTAAATTAGAATCCTTTAAAGCAAATAAATCCTGCCATGACTCAGACTCTAGTAATTCATTAATTCCCTCATAATTTAGTGTTACCTTATTATAAGTCACTATTTTTTTTATTATTTTGCTATTATGAATATAAAGTAAAATAGGGGAATGATCCGTTAGTTGCTGTTCGAAAACAATTGTTTTACATGCATTTATGGTTTTTACCATGAAGTGGTCAAGGCAGGTGGTGACTCTTGTAGGGCGGTTTATTCCTTGTCTAAGTCCATGCATAGCCATTAAAGTCAGGTAGTCTTGAGCAGATGGGGATAAATTACCTGGTAGAATATCCAGATTAATGTCCCCAGTAAAAACAATATTCCGAGTAGAAATGCTTGCCAAGATATTATCAACAGATTCCAGATATCTACTCGCGTTACGAAAACATGGTGGACGGTAAGAACAAATAATAGTGTAATCTGGTGAAATATTTATAATAAGGCAGTTTCCGTCAGAAAATAATGGTTCGCACGAAGATGCTTTTATATCGTGTCGGACGTATGTAACCACGCCATCGTTTTGATTCAGGCTATTCCTTGTCCAGAACTTATTATAATTATCCATGTCGGGTGGAGGGGTTTGACTGTTTGTCCAGCACTCTGTCAATACAAAGACGTCCACCATCAAGTCCAAGCTAGATACAAAAGCAATAAATAGGTCAAAGTTACGGTTTATACTGCGGATATTAAGTGTTAAAATAGAGAAACCATGTCCACTGTTGACGTTTGAATCAAGCAATTCAAGGCAACCACCAGAGTTGCTGAGTGAGAGACATTCAAAAATATCTGTATTATCAACTTCTTCAATTATAAATGAGTTATCATCCATTTTTAAAGATAAAAGTAATAATGTGTAGCATTATTTGTGCTATTAAAAATATTTCGATTGAAATATAAAAAAATGTTGTATGGATGACAGAAAAATGGAACTTTAGCAATTAGATTTCTGTTTACAGTCAAGATTAGTGAGAAAGAGGTGGAAGTGTAGATGTTGTGAAGAAGTTTTCTCTGATTTTTGTTTGACATGTACGAGTATGAGTAACATGATGTGTATGTATTGTATTGTTTGCGTTTTCTGTTATTGTATTGTAATGTATGAGTTGTATGAATAAGTTGTGTTTGTGTGTAAGGGTGTGTTTGTTGTGTGCACAAGCCAGAAACAGTAACATAAAACATGTTATTACATAAAATGAAAAAGTAAGTGGCAAACCCACAGAAGTACATAAATGGAAGCAAAATACATGCTAGAGGAGAGCACATTTCTAGTCATTTATGCAGAAGATTTTCCAAATCACTTTCGTTGTTTACTTTTACTAGTGGTGCTCCATCCACTCTCCTCAAGTATATTCTGCCATGCGATGTCCAGCAATATTTGTACCCGTTACCCTTGGCAAACTCTCTGGCCATGAAGAAGAGCTTCTTCGCCTGTATAGTGAGGCTCTCTGATACAAAAATCGGTTTGGGTGGGCCTTCAAGTTTTAAATTCGCGGTGCTTAATTTACAAGTAGCATACTTTTTGTTGTACGACTTGACAGATCCAATGATTTTATCCCTTAGGATCACTGTTGAGAACTCTGCAACTATTGGCTGGTTGTTCTCATTTTTGGTGTTGACCCGGTATATATCACGGACTTCAGCTGATTGGAATGGCGCACTTACAGCACTTCCCAGTTGCTTTGCCAGGTTTAGCAGGTCTTCTTTAGTTTCGCCAGTCTTTTTAGGTACATTGCGTACTTCAATACACGAGCTGTGGGAACTACGGTCCAAATGCTCCAATCTGGCCTCTAGAGATTTGATATACCGCCGGTCTTCAGATTTATCCTGTTCTAAGTTATTTATTCTCGTGATTAATTCCTCATATTTTTGTCCGAGAAAGTCAATAGAGCAGGATATGTCTTTATTTTGCTCGGTATGAGCATTAATACCACCCTGTACCTTGTTCATGAGTGCAGAGAATTTTTCGTCCTGCTCCTTTCGGAGTTCAGAAAACATCTCTATTATTTCCGCCCTAGTAATCTCATCTTTCTTCTTCCGGCTACGTATCGTGATGTTAGGATCACTCGAGGCATGCTCTCGCGAAACCTTAGGTACGGCGATAGTAGCCGTAGAGGGAGGCGAGCTTATATTGGAGTCCGACTTACAGTGCGATAGCGGGGCGGGCGAGGCCACCGCGGGTGGCGGGGTGCGTCTCATAGTAACGTCCTTCGCTGGATGCGAGCAGGCGGCGCGGCGGGTACCAGGCGAGCAGAGCGCTATAGGCAGTGCGCGTAGGCAGTGCGCGTAGGTGGTGCGCGTATGCAGCGGATAGTCGATGCACACACCTGCACACGCGTAGGTGTGCTGTATTCAAAAGCGAGAGCAGGCAGTGTACGCCCACTGGATGCAGCGGGGGTAAATGACGTGATATGCACTCACCGATAGCACACAGCGACAGACGCGACTTCTTCGAACTTATGTGCTCCTATTATTTGAAACTGTTTTAAGTTGTAACAAAATTTAATAAAATTTTAAATAAAATTGAAATAAGGACTGTTTAGCACGTCTGCACAGTGCAGAGGTCCGGGGGAGAAGGAATGAAATGAATGAAAGGAATGAATAAGGGGCGTTATGAATAAGGGGGTATAAGGCGTTAGGAATAAGGCGTTTATGAATAAGGGGGTAATATATAATGTTACTACACATCTACAACGATTTTAGATAGTTGCTAAAATAAAATGATGTCACATTGGTACCTACGTAGATACATACATTTTTCTTAGAGCCACGTGGCAAACTATTTAGATAGTTTTTAATTTTTTGATTATAATAATAATAATACATATCTTGGTAAAATGAAAGTTAGCGCTCGGTAAGCTTAATTTTGATTGGTCCGTTGGGCGTGTACATCGGGTGGATGTGGTACTCCATTGGCTCGTTATTGTACTCCATTTTGAAAGCTTGAATTATCTGAAAGGAACAAATTACGGTATAATTATAATAAAGGTAATACATTCTTAAACTAGAAAATGGTAATACAATGCTAGTAAGTAAAACGGCACTTAAATTATTATTTAACAAAGGAACGAAATTCTCCTTCGTTTAGTTGGCGGCTTTTATAAACAGTGCTACAAATGCATTTAGCCAAACGAACTTCTAAGCGCATTCGCTTGCCGTAGCCGAACGGGAGCGAAGCGAACGCGTGATATAGCTATGCGTACGTAGGCTGCAACCACCGTCTGGTCGCGTCGAGGAATCAGTCCGCTATTTAGGTACCTTGGCTACAACGGTGTGTATCTCCAGCTCAGCGAACCGCCTGCCCAAGCACATTCGCTTGCCGTAGCCGAACGGGAGCGAAGCGAAGGCGTGATGCTGCTGTCCAGGTGTCCGGTGCATCCACCGCTCCGGACGGAACTCGGACGCGTCCGTGAAATAGTCATCGCTGTTCCCCATTACGTAGTGTTGGAAGATTACTTGCGTCTGCAAATAACGTTTGTTAGATATTTTAATAAGATTACTTACTTCAGAAAAAAATATCTACTTTCCGATATTGAATAATATTACAATTTGTTATCGTTATTACGAACTTATAACCCATCTTAATATAATACATTACTCATTACTTAATTCTATATTTATTATTTTCTTCTCCAATGTTAACTTATTAAATGACAAATAAAGCTAATGGTAAAAATCAATATATTGTGTGTACGCACCCCCCTAGGAATATTATAGCCGCAAATAATTGTGTCTTTACTAAGTTGTCTGCCATTACCAATAACAACTGGGAACATTCTGAAAAAAAATATCGCACAAGTAGTTATAGTGGAAAATAGCATTACGAAAGAACTAATATATTTTTTTTTATATACGAGTAGGTAGGTACCTCATTACTTCTTTGACGCAGGCCTTCAAGTAAGGCATTTGGTTCAAGTCCCCAGGTTTCATAGGCCTTCCGTCTAATGCTTTGGTGATTTCTTCGTACAGTCTCTTCTGCACTTCTGGCCTTAGAGACAGTTGATACATGATTGAGGCTACCGCGTTTGATGTCTAGAAACATATTATGTAATTACAATCAAGAAATATTTCCATTTAGATTGAAGTAACTTTTACCCGCGACTTTGTCAGCGTAGACTACAGTTAGTCTTATATAAATTTAATGTTAATTATCCTATACCCTTCTCCAAAGTCCAATATATCTTATTGCTATCATAATTGGTTCCAAAACTTGAAAACTTTGCAAATATTGGTGAAAACATAAACAATATTAACACCAGTTGTTAACTCCTGTTTTGTTTTGGGAAAGAGGTCCCTTTGAAAATAGTCTACTTACCGTATCAATCCCCACTAGGAACATATCTAGCGCAGCAACAGCGGCGACCCTGGGCCCCGCTGCCGCCACCAGGTCCTGCAGCAGCGACTTGCTGCTGCCGCTCGCTCGGCACTCCTCCAACGCCTGCTCTACATGGCTCAGAGTCACGCTAGAAAGAGACAACAAATTATTATTCTTCAAAATATGGTTCATTCTATTTTCCTATTGATGTTACAACCATTTTGCCTCCTGACGGCTGTTTTAGTTGATAGTCTTTGGCTTCCAGGATTTCCCAGTTAGACTAAATACTAATAGTGATGTTCTAGCTGATTATGGTATACCAGCCATTGATTGATTAAATGTTAGTCGGAAAAACGATGTTGATGATGACGATGAGTCGGAAACGCTCCTGTCTTGACCCCAAAAGTCAATGTCTTTGCGAGACTTCGCAATTCTTAGTTCTCTGTGGCACTGCAATTTGTTGTGAGCAGGCATGAAAGGAAGACTAGATATTGTGATTTAGGCAGGCGTTTGTAAGTATAGTTGGCATCTTATTTAGTTTATTTTATTTATTTAGTTTAGTTTTTCTTATTGTTTTAGGTATGACAAAATATAAATTGTTCTTTAAAATTATACAGAGGGGAAACCAGATGTTTCACCAAAGAGAAATGGTGTAATAATATGTAGGTCAATTTGCTGCATTCAACTCCAAAATCTTCATAACAGCCTGTACCTACCTAATTTACGAAAAATCCTTTTCAAACTATTTTTCTTAGCGAACCACCTCCCCTCCTCCAATCACCTGAGGATCGTGTCAAGTGCGGCGACGTATCTCCTGAACATGGCGGTGGGGTAGACCCTCCACCACGGCGCTCGCAGCTCCAGCTCACCGACGCTGATGAAGAACGTGTGGACGGCATCGATCAGGCGCTGGCTCTCAGAGCCTTCGCATGCGTCGAAACAACCCAGGCGTGTGTCCAGGGCTATGAGGCCGAGAGCTGGAAAGTAACAATAACGTTACCTTAATGTTTCACCTATCCGCTTACTCTCCAGTCCATCCGTGTCGCAGAAAAAAAATCGAGCCGGTTTTTTGTAGGAAACAGATAGTACGGAGGATAAAATGTTTGATTGGCGAATGGGGAACATAAGGGTCATAATGTAAGGATTGGGTAGTGTTAATGCTATAGTTTCTGTGGAGAGTCATGGTGTGTCATGCGAGTCAAGCCGCCTTAGGACCTCTTATGTGCTTGTGCGATAGAAATCCGCATACGAAAACGGCACGTTTGGCAATCGGACTGCTGCGCTTGGTGTCGCGGGTTCGATTCCCGCCCGGAACAAATATTTGTGCGATCCCAAAATATTTGTTTCTGGTCTGGGTGTTATGTGAGCTGATGTGAGGTAGGTAAAAATAAAATCTTAAGTAGGTTAAAAGAATAAGTTTACGTGATTTTGTTAATAACAAACAAATATTTTACTTTATTTATTTAGTGTATAATATGCTAGTCTATACTTACATTCCAATGACCACTTGTGGACTTCATTTAAGAAATCATCGGGGGTTTCTTGATTTTTGTCTCTTATGTCTCGTAATCTGTATGGAATATAAAATATATCGTCATTTAGGTAGGTACTGTTTAAATGATTACATAACATGATTACATAGTTATACATTAAAATGCAAGCTTACGTACGAGCACACACTAATTCCTAGTCATGTTTAACTTACGTACCTACTTACAAATAACAAAGAAGTACCTACTAGGTACCTGATAACCGCAACTTGGGAGATTTTATATCAAAAGATAGTATCCAAGCATAAGAACCGGCGGAATAGTCATGAAGACCATTACGATTGCGAATAAAAAAGAAAACAAGACGTAGTGGGTAATTAATCACGTAAAACAAAAGCCATGAATAAACCTTTTTTTTAAACTCGTGTTTTACCTTTGGACAAACGCATCAGCCACTTCTGCCACAGGCACCGTGTATTGAGCTGCTGCGCCTGCGCTCAACGCCACTCTTGACACCTTTGTTCTGAACGCAGCCCACGAATCTCCATGACTGTACCAAAAAACTAAGGCTTAGAAATTATTTAACGCCGGTAAGTAAAAAATTGCCACAATGTAGAACATAAATTTGAAGATTTAAATGCTATTGCAATTATTTTGAAATTATTACGTTGTTGTAATAATAAATAGCTTACACTGCAATAACTCCGGCACAATTTTCCTCAGCTCCGAAGAAATCTTTCCTGAGTGTATGCTTATAGTAATTCAGTGAAGGCATTGAGGGTCTGAAATTAGAAACAAGAAAGAATATACAGAATGTTGTCATGCCTTTACTGTATATTTTATTAGCAAATTAACGACACGTAACTCAGTTACGTTCTCAAAACGTTTATTTTTAATGAAAATGTTTTATTTTTGGCCAGTATCAAACAATACAGATAATGCTTTGTTAATTAATTTTATTATGATTGTTATAGTTTTAAAGAGATTATGAAAGCAAAAAAAAAGAAGCAAGAAGGTATGTAATAATGTTGCAAACTAAGGAGTTTTTACCTATGTGGCGCCGCGTCTTCGCCTCTGAAGACTCTTTCCACTTCGCTCGCGTCGAAGACGAAAAGCATGTCAGGTCGGCCGACCAGCCCTTCCATCTTGACACATTTGCCATACTGCTTGAGGAGAGACAGGCAGACTTTGTCAATGTGTTCCACTGAGTATCCACCTAGAAAAAATACAATGACAGATTAGTATCATAACAATGAGTAACGCAGAAGATAGAATGGCATACGGTCTTAGATAATTGAAGAAAAAAAAATGTTTCCGATAGAAATAAATCGATGATGATTAACGAAGGAAGAACATTTTTCTTCTATGGAAGATATTTTTAATCAAGGCACTAACATTTTTAGCACAGCCTTATAAAAAAGCAATTGTAGCTGTATTAAAAATTAAAAAATGAGTCTGTCTTAATCAGACTGACTGCTTTAGAATTAAACTAAGGTCCAGACGCCGAATAAACTACAACATAGGACATAGGTAGGAACTAATTTTAGTTTATTACGTGCAATATCTGGTTATCGCTTTACACCAAGAGAAATTACTCTTTACAAAAACCTAAATGAGTTTTGGCGGGCATCCGATAGTGAAGACGTTGTGTGTTTTGTATTATTTTCTAAAACTTGTGTTTCTTCGAGTGTTAATGTGTAATATTGGTGGAATATTAATCATTAAGTGTTCGTTAACGTGCACGAGTGTGGGCGAATGATATAAACTCAAAAAACGTGTCATTTCACATTTTTTCCAAAACTCCCAGGAATTTTCAGTAAAGCATCCACTACTTTACCGAATCGTGACTTTGACGATGTAAATAATTGACTTGACTACTTGACCACGATTGCTATATTGATGTGACTTTCTTAATGTGCAATTAAGAAATACTTATTATAATAAAATACTTGACACTGGCTATATATGCACAAACCGTGCGAAGCCATTACTAAAACAAAAAGAAAACTTAAATACACCACTCTCAAGTAAGCGTTAGTGTACATCACAGACATAGTATTCCATCTGCCCTTTCCACTTTCACAATCACGACTCGTCTAAGGTTGTAAGTACAAGAGAGAGCTCACGATTTCGGAAGCGAAACTGTAATTTTATACCATCTTCATAAATAGTTGACCATATCATTTGTAGCATTGGCGATAGAGCTTGAAACGAATAGAACAGAAAATGTTTTGTAATAAAAAACACCACCCTAAATGATGTGTAGTGAATGTTGCCAGACTGTAGACATGTAATTATGTCATTGTCATAAAGCCTACAATAACACAGATAAGGTTTTCTTCTGAAAGTGAAACTAGACTGCATATCTCACTACGCAATCGGAGAATGCATTTATCGTCACGAGATCCAAGAGTTATCATGCAACAAATGTTGAGAACTAATTTAGCTATTTATTCATGTATATAGCTGTTTTGCTATTTAAAGCAAACTATCAAGCTATAGTCTAACCTTTTTGAGTCTTCTGTACGTTGTGAAACTAGTAGCTTACTAGTAACTAGTAGCTTCAGGCAATTTATGAGTTGCCAAACTCAAAGACAGTTTTAGTTAGGAATCGGCTGTTTTTTTGCGAGTTACGTCCAAAATTCAATTGTTGAATTTCATGCGGTTTCCGGCGGCGGGTAAAAAGGACCACGTTGGCAACTCTTCGTCATTAAACCACACTTTGCCCATTAGTAGAAAAGTACACTAAAAAGTAATATACAAATTTAAGGTTTGCTTGATAGAGCCTTGAGATTTTCGTTGTTATTTACAGTTACTATAAGTTTATGAGAAACCTGGCATTACCAGTCCTCGAGCACCACCTATACCGTTTAACAGACAGCCAGACATCAATAAAATTAATTTTGATTAGCTCGTCTAACCAGTTCGTAGTGCATAAATTCGCAACCAGAACTACATAACTTTCTATTCCAACTTATATTTCTATACCGGTTACGTATGCGCTAAAATTATGAAGTTGCAAGCATATCCTGTCTATTTTCGTGATAAACATCAGTTTTCTTTTTCATCATATACGAGTACATACAAGGAAAGGAAAGGAAGGTGAAAGTCATTCGCTAATGGTAAGCGCTGCCATCCCATAACAATTGCAGCATCACTCAGAATCTGAGCCAATCTGAGTTCAGTTTTCCACATCTATAAAGAACTAAGTCAAGATGTATGGCTATATTTTAGCGTAATATACTTATAGTAAGAAGCTAATCTGATGATGGAGTCGGAAAGTACATAGCCAACGGAACTGCTCAGTGAGTGTTTGATGCGGGCTTTCTGTTTCACTAATTTTGTTCAGCTCGTAGTACCACCGTATTTTGATATGTAATATAAAATACTAATAAATGAAATGGAAATTGAGTGAAATTCATAAATTGAGTGGAATATAATAAAAAAATATTAATATGATTGAAAATATAAAAATATTGTTAATTATCTGCCTTTTCCGCTTCTATTTATGATTAAATTATACCTTCACTATGTTCACATTGCCATGTCGTACCAAGTCATGCATCGACGGTCGTCAGCGATATCCATGCAACAGCCGGGTTGCATAAGGGCAGAAAAATGTGGTATCGCATGTCTACGCCGCTCATACACAAACATGTACCACGTGTGTGTACGTGTACCATGTTCACAATTTTTCATCCTAGTTATAGGAAAATGTCAATATCCCAAGGTACACAATAATATAGCACGACTGGCTAGGCCCCACCCACAAGTAGAGAATCAGCCGCCAATCTCTCCGTGATGTTTTGGGAGTATTCCTAGAAAGCCTGTCCCATTCCAGGCTGAACTCGTTTACAATCTTTGAACACATCTTCTTTAAAAAATGTGTAAGGTACAATAGGCTGTGATGTTTACAAAATATTATGCTAATTTTATTTAAGGGCGACAGCTTGTAGTACGTTAAATACTTAAGATATCACGCAAGTAAGAAAATGCGTTACGTGCCTTAGTATATCGCTAAAATTTATTTTAATAAAAATCACGGTGTTTTATAAAAAACATAGGAGCGTACGATGATTTATGTGCGTTCACAGATTTACATAATACTTGTTTCTAAAATATGTCTCGAAGGCTAACGACCCTATATAATCAAGATGTGAGACGACATCAGAATAAAAATTACGTCCTTGTCCCACATATTACATTTTTCGTAACAAACTGCAGGTTTGTATGCTGAGAGCGTCCCGCGGACAGTTACGAAAATAATAGCACTGTATATATACATTTTATTGCGTTTTTGTGTTTGAGTGATGTGTGTTACGTGACATACACACACAATAACAAGGGTGTGTATAAGTACCTGTGTAGTGTTAGACCTTTTCTGCGAGAATCCACCTTGGGAAGTAATTATCGATAAAAAATGCAAGTAATTTGTCAAATGTTTAACGGCCAAGTCGTAGCATGAAAATATTAATATTATACGGTTTCAATATGGAATTATGTTTAGTTTAACAATGGTAACTATGTATTTTTATGAGAGAGAATTCACATCGCCGGCACTGTTGTAATTACCACCGGTTTCCAAACCTCATAACTTTATGTAGCTGACAATGGGGGAAGTGACGAAAACTTCCTACTACGAAGGACTAATACCAACTTTAAGCCACTCAAGAACGAGGTGTAATTTAGAACAAAAGTTATTTATTCTTACGTGAAAGAAATATAATGTAACTTTGAAGATTTCTATGGAAACGAAGAATGGGCTGATTGTACCTCCAATGAACATAAACATTGAATGTATCTCTACATACGTATATGTACATGTACGTATAGGTAGAATGGGCAGAACATATGATTAATGTATGCATAACTCCCAAGACCACTTTCATAATCGTGGTATTTAGAACAACTGCCTGATTTATAATGCTAGAGAATCGGAAGGTCAGAACGATACCAATGAAAATTAATAGCGACGATAGCTCAGTTGATTCCGTCTTCGAATCCACGATGCGTTCTAAACCAGCTGACCGCATAAACTGAGCTTGAGCTTGCGATGAAAGAAATCATCATTATAACCTTTGTAGGAGAGCACTAAAGTGCCTGTCTGGCTAGCTATCACCCGCAAGAAGAAAATCTACCGCCTAACCCCTAAGTCTTTGAGAGCCAGCCCCAATCTAGGCTGAGAATGCTTATCACTTTTGGTCACATTGTCACTATAAAAAGCACGAAAAGTGTGTGTCTGTAAAAGCAATTTGTATCACACTTGTATTAAAGACGCGTACGGTCTTTTTTACAAGTTTTTACAAACCATTTTTCACGCTTTAGACCACAATAAAGCAAAAGGGCTTAAGGTTTTCACCATCATCATCACCATCATCATCATCATCATCAGCCTGAAGACGTCGACTGCTAAACAATGGCCTCCCCCTTAGACCGCCACACAAAACGACAATTTGCCACTTGCATTCACCGCTTGCCTGCGACTCTTCTGATGTCCATATAATACTTTTTATACAAAGGTAGGTAATAGTCAGACCGCACTTTTTAGTCATAGAGACACTAACCTTTACATTTGAAAAATAAAAGTTTTTTACTAACTTCGAAGTGGCAAAACGTTTTTGATTTCTATAATGTTCTTATCATATCATTTATTATATCAACGAATAGACAACTAAATTGTATAAATCTCGTAAGTGTCTTCAAATCCTAAGCTGAAAATGGGTTAACTTCACCTCTACCTCGGACCTCTCTCATCTCTGACCTTCGAAATAATTGTCCCATCAAAATTGCTGTGTGATTATTGCGTCACTCTTATCATGACATTTTGGTAAGCTGATGAAGGTTGCGTTAGAATAATAAAGCTAGAAGCAAGTGGAGGCAAGATTCTGCCGCTAAACTGAAAATATTAAAACGTTGATTTTGTACTTTACTCTCCATTTCTCCAATCTCCAATGAGTTGAATATGAGTTTGATATCGGGAATGGTAGGTATATGTATAGACAAAGTTTATTATACAAACAAAAAAACGTGTATTTCGTTTTCTCTCCAAAGATCCCAGGGAAATTAAATAAAACACCAATTTACTGAATCGTGACGTTGATTACAGTCAATTTGACTAATAGCTCAAACTCGAGATTTTGGCTATGTGAAATAAAAACTTGACATACAAATAACAATAAAAGACATCATATTTTCCAAGTAAAAGACTTCAACGCGCACTGTTTTTTATATTTTTTTTGTCAATATTGTTGTAAATCATGATTAAAGGTAAACAGAAAGATAAAACCGCCCACGAGTGGTGTTTTATAAACCGCACTTGATTTTACTATGCAGTGAATAAAATACTCAAGAGGCTCATGGAAAGGAAAATAAAGCTTTCCTAAAACAATTATAATGTTATCTTTTTCAGTACTCTTACCAATATAAGGTGTGAACCTCCACGTGTTCCCGAGGAACGGAAGAGGCTTTGGCCCCGGAACTTCCTCCCAGGACCTCACGCCGGACACTGTCTCGAAGACTGGAGCTTCAAGGGCTGCGTGAGTCGATCTAGACCGCTGGTTGTGCAGTGGACAGGACCTGGCTGCTGATTTGGCTCCTGAAGAGAGACTTGCAATTAAGGAATCTTGTAGCTCATGAAGGATGGTGGCTTATGTTCTAACAGAGCAAAGAGAGAGCAGAAGAGAGATCAATGGCAAGATATTGGGAAGAACTTCAATGGCTACATTTTGAAATACAAGAATTACGAGATGAGATTACTAAGGTGGCATTGTGGCGTTTTCAAATGGAGAAGAAACTAATTCTGTCCAGACAAGGGACGAAAATAAAATCACCTGTTAAGTATTATGTTCGGTCAGAAATAGGTTCGCTTTCAAAATGGACCAGGTACTATGTCTAAAATTATGCAATTACAGTCACTCAAAATTATAATATCGATATGAACACTCCTTTTTGTCGTACCACGAGTATTACAAGCCAGATGCCCGCCCACTATAGACCTCAGCATGAAAATGAGCGAGACGTGCTTCCTACATAAACAAAATCATCAAGAAATAAATTTAAAACCGATGAATAGTGTTTATGACTGACAAAAAATAACAATATATAAGATGCAGAGACGAAAAAATACCTCATACTGATAGATAGGTAGGTGTAACACCATTATTTAGGGACCTTAGCATCAAAAATAAAACGAATATGAATCATAACTTCGTTTAACCTACTTTTGGAAATGAATAATAAATTGGATGCATGGTAGGTAACTGTTTACTTCAGTTTCCAATACAGTTGTGAGTCGGACCTCTTGTATGTATGTATATTATACTTGTAAACCAAAATATTACCGAAAGTACCTAGCTGTCAGGCTTTCCTCTGTTTTTACCTTTTAAAGCTATTGCTAACATGTTTTTTACAACTTGATAATTATAATCATCATCATCATCATCATCATCAGCCTGAAGACGTCCAACGACAATTTGCCACTTGCATCCACCGGTTGCTTGCGACTCTTTTGATGTCGGCGGCCCATCTAGTGGGAAGCCTACCTTCACTGCGTCTTCCAGTCCGTAGTTATAGTTATAGAGCCAACTAATTCAATAATTACAATCTTGTAAATTAATCTTACTTTCACTAATACCACAGATTGAACGATAAAATAAACAAGAATGATTGAGATAACATACCTATTTCTAGACCACCGTCGGCTTGGTAGCAGCGCGTTGCCGTCGACAGGTGCCGGGCGGAGAGTTTGAGAGACCATTTCACAATGGCGATTCTACTCTTCATATTTGATATACCTGTCAAAATCGTGTATATCAATACATGTACTGGTCTAGTAAAATAAATTTGTTCAACAAAAATTTACTGATTCCCGAGTTCTGTACCCCTAGCCGCTAGCCCCTTGTTAACTTTGAAGACCCGAGAAGAGCATTGCTGCTTTGTCATTTGATAAGTGCCAGATAAAACTAACGACAGACTTATCTGTTGGTCAAAGTTATCTAAAGATTCAGAAACCGGACATTAGATAGATGGATAATATAGATAAACTCTCTAGAACGAAATAAAAACAAAAGCAATAAACAGGCAGCGGGAATAAGGTATTAGAATTTATTGATAACCTTGCGTCAAGGTGCATTCAGATGTGCCACCTTCTCTTTTTTTAAATCTTAACGTACCTACGCTACGCTCTATCACAACTCGTGCAGCAAATTATTAATTACAAATCTGAACTATGTGGTAATCAGTCAAACATTAGATTGTATCAAACGGATAAGTCTAACTACTAACTACAACATCCCGACTCGATTTCACCACATGTTCCGTTGTTAAACTTAAATTAGTAGTATATCTACGTGATATAGCACTGTAATGTAATATTATTATTATGAGCTGAGATGTATGTTTAATTTAATATCATGTATTCTGCGCTCCGAGTAAGTATAAAGAAATGCAGTGTAAATTTAATCCATGTAAATGACATCACCGCGTATTTTTCGCACTCTGCAGTTTGTAGTGCTTATAACTGTAGGTACTCGTATAATAATTATTATAATTATGATTAATTAATTTTCGGAAATTTCTTTATCTAACACAAACGTTAGATCCTGAACCCACAACCGTGAAATATTCGTTTCGCGTATGATTTTTAGTGTGCTCGTGAAATTTGTATTAACGCTGGTAGTTTATTTTATGCATTAAGTACCTGAGTTAAAGTTGAGTTTATACATTAATTTCTGACTAGTTATATGAAATGTGAAAGGTAGAGTCTACAGTTCTATTTAGCGGCGCTTGCGTACTCACATAATTATATAAAATTGCATGATAAAAAAAAACTCTAATTATGTATAGAATGCAATTTCTTTATTGATAGAACAAAGAAAGCTTGGTCATTGACTTTAATTTTATTGTGGCGTATACAAAATCGTGTTTAAACGTTAAGATTTAAAGTCGTATGAAATCACCAAAATTTGCTTTTTTTTTATAAGTTAAGGACCGTTTTTGGGGTACCTAGTGATATTATTAGTTATAAGTATTAGTGATATTACTAAGTTGCTTACGTCTCTTCGTCAAGCAAAAGAAAAACAAACAATAGATAGAAGACTTTACCTTCTCCACTCAAAAATAATCCAAAAGGTCACAAAATCACTTAACACTAAGCGAAGTACACACTAACACGGCCACTGTGTACCTTCGTACAACCCTTAGGCCGGTCACACACTGACTGAACGGCTTCCTTTGAACCAACCCGCGTGCTTTCTGTGTGTGCGTGCCCATTACACGAGCCGGTAACCGGTTCTTTTTTTTTATTTTTCGGTAGAACCAGAATCGTGTGTTCTTTAGAAAGGATACTAAGCCTTTCTTGTTGAGATAATTTTGTTTTACCATTCTGTTCCCCACTTCATAAAATTCCATACTTTCTTAGCAAAAATATACTTTCTTTAAATTAATATCGAGTGACGTAAGAAACCCAGGAAGGAACCTCGGTATTTGTATCTAGCGCAAACTTACTTACATATTTTTCAAAAGCACGTTTGATCGTTTCCTGAACTACATAAACGTGCTGATTTTAGTTGCTTCATGTACCTAGGTACGTGACTATCAGCCACAAAGAAATGAGAAAGTCATGGGAATTATACTATAGTTACCACAAAGCCTCAGCTCTGAGGGAAAAACCAAATTAAAAAGTAATCATTCAAAAATAGAATTGCGAATGAAATACACGATATAAAGATAGATTATAATTCCAATAAACCCAAATAATTCATCCGGCACTCGACGACGACAGCAACGTTCAGTTGCGGATTTCACTATCAAAGAAGAAAGAAAGAAAGAAAATTTTGTTTATTTGCAACACATAAAAATTATACAAAATAACAAAAACAAAAAAGAAAAACAATTGGAAAGGTGTCACAAATGGGCCCCAGCTCAGCATGATGCTGGTTGCGAACAACCAACTTATTGTTATTAATCGATCCGTTGATAAGTATCAACGGTTGATTGATCTGTTGATACTTATCAACGGATTGATTTGTATATAAACCAGCAGGTATAATGTTCTATTTAATATGTTTTAATTTATGTTACCGTAGGAAAATGGAAACAACTCCTACTATAAGAATCGTCTACTTTACAAGAATTCAGTAAGTAAACGAGATCGAAAGTGGCCGCTTGGCCGCGTGCTAATGATCAATGGCAGTGAAATTTTGCGCTAACAATGGATAGTAGCATACCACAATGAGCAGCTTTACCATGGCGGACGGGTTATATCTAATGGGTATTAGTATTGAGTACGTGTATTTATTATGAATTTAAATATTGAATTATCAGATTTTGGAAAGTGTAAGTACTTTGTAGTAGTTTGTAGTTATTAGTAAGTACGAATGAAGTCTCTAACTACATACATCTCATCAGCATAATTATTTATCACTGACTCTTAAACCATCGTTGGTTTTACTATTTTGGGAGCCACCGTCTTACCATCAAATATTTAAACCAGATTTGAGCAGATGAGGCTCTAAATATTTTCTCCACAAATGGACGTCTAACCCTCTTTTTTATCTCAATAACAATTTCGCTAGTAAAATAAGTAGGAATGCCAGGATTGAGTAAGAAAACGCGAGTGATAGAAGTCGATTTGGTGGAACGAAATTTTAGAAAAATCTGTTTATCTCTGGTCTAAACTTTTGTGGTAAGACGGTTAGATAATGACAACTCAAAATTGATGAAACATGAAAGTAGTACCTTGGAAACGATCCCTTTATAAGATTCGGTTTATGTTATACCTTGACCTTCGCTGTGCTTCTTCAACCTTGGCATTCGAGTTCCACTGACCTGACCATACCTTCGACGGTGTTTATTGAGAAATGATTAAGTATCCTGATATATCGTGTTGTATAAATAGGTAATTAGTCTGTATAGTGTATGTTTATCTTATTATGCGTATATTTATGATGGTATTTTCTAGGTGTTGGGTTCACAAATTAAGTTTAGTCAGTATCGAGATACAACTTAAGGCTCAGTTGTAAAGTAAGTTGTGTGACCGTGTCTGACTGAGAAACCTTGTGGATTCGCAAGCAATAATCGCTCTTTGTTGGGAGGTTAATGTTTACATCCTCCTTTTTGAAGTATCGCTGACATTGAGCAGAACATTCACTTTTGTGTCAGCAGTGAGCACTAATCGATAAAATTATTGTAATAGTTGTTTTAATGTATGGACAAAGAAGTCGCGCGATGCTGCTAAATGTCGTGCGACTTATCGTGCCGCGATGTCACTTTGACTCGCGATCTTCTTCATCTGTTCATCATCTCAGCAGTGTTTATCATGGAAGTCGTGTAATGTTGGACGGGATTGGCGTAGTGGCTGAGCAATCGGACTGCTGCGCTAGGGGTTGCGGGTTCGATTCCCGCCTGGGACAAATATTTGCGCACAAATATTAGTTTCTGGTCTGGGTGTGGTGTGTATGTGAAATTATATGTCTGTAAGCGGTACCCAGGATACAGGAGCAATCCTAGTGTGGGGCTACGTTAAAAAAAGATATAAAAGATATTCACGTGCAATAGGCGTGTCGACAGTATCAAAGAATCGTCGATTTAATCATTTTAGAGCGATCTACATACTAAAATAATGTAAAACACTGGTTAAGTTTTATTTAAAATAATCAGATTATTAAGATTTTCAATAAAATAAAACATTAAAATATTGCAATCGGCCATTTTGATTGAAACACCAATCACAGCGCATGACGTCACGCTTAGGTAAACTTCGCTGATACCACTGTATTTTGTTGTTGTGAATACTGTTTTGAGCTTATGGAGTGGTTTTTTTTATTACTTAACGTGTGATTTATCGACTTTAATCTACAATAATATAACAATGGAACCAAGCTTTGATAAGACAAATAACTCTAATTTGCCTAGGATTGATATATTATTGTTTGGCGATTTCCTCGCAACAAATAAAGAATTTTGCTCGTCTGAGTTCCGAAACGTGAATACCTCTTTGTAAGTCACTTCAAGAATCATCATTCTTCGTTTCTTAGCTATATAGGGTCGCTCAGCTGTGTCGGGTGTTCGTGTTTTCCTGTCTGATTGGCATGTACATTTATGGGGCATAAATTCTGGTTTCATACGTACTGGTGATACTGATCCCATCACATGATACTCCATATAATTTTCCATGTCATTTGGCACCTCACAAAAGAAAACTAATAAATTTGATGAGGTTGATAGCCAAGACCAAAACAAACATAACCTCAATAAATTAGTTATTCCATAGCCTCATTAATTCAACTATTTCAAGTCAAACAAACATTTTAAGACCTATGATTACATGATAACATACTCACATCAAAGTGGTCTACACAGAAGTTTCACAGTGCGAGCTTTAACCACTTAACACTTATTACTTTCTTGTTTGGAACACGTACAAACACTTTGTTGGGTGTTCTTATTGATGTGTTTTTACACTGCGGTACTGCACACCACTTATAAACTTTGGAATTCATTTTTATCACACTAATTATTTAAATATTTTGTTAAAATTCTTCGTAACGCATAGAAATAATGACATGTTTACCTAAGCGTGACGTCAGAGCCGACGCCATGACACCGGCGAGCTGTTTTGGCGCACTATTTGAAAAAATAGTAGATAAATGATTTTAAACTTCGTTAAACTCAAGTTTATTACCGAAATAAAGGTTTTTCCGTAAATAGTAAATATGTACCGCCATTATGGAAGAGGATTTCAAAATCTTTCGTCACGCCTATTAGGGGACTACGTGCTATATTCCGTATACCGTGCAAACAAAGCCGCGGGCGTAATTTGTCACCAACCGTAACAAAAACCAGTGTATCATCGGGCGAATGATTCTTTCATACATTCGCACATGTTTCTACAGTTACTATAGTCCTATTATCTGACTTTCTATTTCTACACACGCGTAAAATTCAATGTATTTAGTCGAAACAGTAGCTAAGGTTACGCAATTTCTGTTTGCGGCAGGTATTTTTGTATCCATTCGCTGTAGGGTTGGATAGAGTTGAACATAAAAAATTTTAATTTTAACAAATTAGAACAAAGACTTTATTATAGTCCAGTTAATACAAATGAATACAGTTAGTACGAATGTACGATTAAAGAAAATGGCAATTCAAAAGCGGTGCATTTCCTAAATGTGATTTAACCTAGTTATGTTTATTCTTGATAGTTATATGGATAGGTACCCATAAAACATTAATGTACCCTACACTGAAATGTATTGCATATATACCTACTTACCTATGCCAGTTTAAAATAATATTGATTTTACTGAGCAATTTTAGATGTAATTTACTAAATATTTGAATTGAATTTTGAAAACTGATTATGTTGTAATGCATTTGTACGACTCTAGGTAACTGCAATCCACTGTAGTGCCATCTTCAATGAACCGGTGTGAACAACCTCACTTCAATGGATGCTTGACGTCTTTGCAAATAATAGTATTTGCAGTTAGTAAATATTGCGTAATAGAGCTGAGAGGAATGTATTAAGTAAATCAGTACACACAATGTGCAAAATCATTATTCATGTAGATAGAGAATATAGTTTGATATGCTTAGGCGTTACTTCGTGGAAACCTTTACTGAAAATAAGGAAAGAGTTGAAAACCATATAATTTTTCATAAAATTTTTAGTTAAAATAATGGAACAATAAACCGTTATTTACGTCTATTAATCATGATGCTGTTTTACGATCGTTTTGGGCACTATAAATGACATAAAACTTACAACTTCAAAGTGGAAATAGCTAACTGTAGTCGTGAACTCAAAAATGCAGACATGTGAGACAAGGTTCTTTTAAAATAAAAGTGTTACGAAGGTGAATAATAATTTAACCTTATGACTTATGACGTTATTTGTTGATTTGAAATATTTTGTCTTATACGTATTGCTGTTTAATTCTGGCATACATCGTAAACCACTAAAACGGATGAATGTGTAAGGCATGCAAATTATTTTGCCAAAGATCCGTTCTAACCATGTCGTTGATTTAATTTAATTTAAGGACAGGTTGTACTGAGGTGGTTATACTGGTGGTACTGGTAGACGGCCACGAGCGCTTGAACTGCTAGTTTTTGTGTGTTTTTATTTATTGGAAAAAAGTAATAACGAAATTATAAATATTAGTTTCGAATCGCTTCCTATATAAAAAGCCCCATTTATTGGTATAACTTTCAAGTGGTTTCATAATGGAATCTTTTAGTAGGTGAATAAGTGAAGATGCGATTCCGTGTCATCTTTGTGACTTTTGTTTTTATGGAGCCAATTATACGTATTCGCGTTTTTGCTTGCCCAATTCTCTCCTCTTCTTTTCTCATAATTTTTATATTTTAATTGGTTTCCTGAGCTTAAAAACCTTCAAAATTTAGTAAAAGCTCGCCTTAAAACCCCGTTGATCGTGACCCGAAATTATTATTCGCGAATAACGGAGAGCAGACCCCAACCGCCTGGATTAAAAATGTTAATAATATTATTAATTATTATTTCTATGTGAGGTGAAACCCGTGCTCAGCAATAGATGGATGTGAGTTATGGTGATGCCCAGAAATTTTGCCAGGGTTCTCCTTGCTTTTTGAATCTGGAGAAAAGTAATACCTTGCCCCGTGAGTTGGCATTTATTAAATATGAAGGCAACAGAATTATAAAGGTTAAAATGTGCCAAGGAATTATTAGGTACTTACTTAGTAATTGTACTTATGTACATGTACATTTATGTTTGTATAAAGTCAGTTGATGAGTTGACGCGTTTAAGCGATAATAATTTATAATTGTTTGCCGAACCCATCTCTGCTTAGACACGGACAATTACCAACACGGATTATTGACTTATTATGTATCGTAAAGTTATTTTCTGTGAAGGAATATCTCATGGCTCAATGTAAGGGTGTGGCCAACTATAAACGCCAGCGTCCGCTTATAGCGTCACTCCGCCCGTACGCCGCGTCACGATGCTTATACTATTGGTGAACTATGGGTACTTTTTTGTACCCGTGGAACACCTAGGTGAACCACGTAGGTGGACCACGGGCACAGAACACCTATTAATACCCTAGAAGAAGGGACACTCGCGTTTTTTTAATTAGAGCGAGATAGTACGATAGGGAGTTTTTTTGACATTTTCAACGAGGTTGAGTAACTTTTGAGTACACACGCAGTACAACGCGGACGACGCGTACAGTTTCGCTTGTCTTTTGTTCGATTCAGCTATTTGTATGGAGCGTCCACCCTGTGCCACGGGTAAGAAACGTATACATATTGTACTGGTGTGGTTTCTTTCACACGCTGATGTCGGCGTATATTTCTATAAATTAGACTTCGTGACGTACGGCGTGACGCTGTAAGCGGCAGATGGCGCATATAGGAGACCATAGCCTTAATTAGTGAAGCTATCTTGTGTAGCCTATATGTATAGCTATATTCAAAACTGAACTAATTATAAAACTGCTAGAAGTTATTGTTGCGCCGGCTGGCATTGGGTTTAGGTGTTGAACTGTCATATAATATCAAAACATTAATTGTCTCTGCGAGCAAAGTTATGGACATCAGCTAATGCTCAACAACAGACTAAAATATTACTTTGTAATATTGTATGTACCTTTAACTATTGGAAATAAAAGACTGCAAAGTGAACGAGCATTTTCGTTCAATCCGGCGAATGGGACTGCAGTCCCCATACCTAGTGGTCCCAATCGACGGAAGCCTGGTCTGAAAAGCTTGAAGCATGGAACCAGACAAGCGACAAGGGCACGTTTAATAAAAACTAACTTTTTTTTTTATAAACCACTTGGGCCTTTCGTAATAGGTACCTACCAATTATGGTATATACACAACAACTATACAACAAACAATAACCTTAATAACAATAGTTTATCTTTGTTACAAATTGTGTATTTAATTTTAATATGAATTGCAGAGCTTTTAGCAGCAATTAGTACGTTTGTGTCAACCAATTAACAACTTTTCATTTCCGTTAGCAAACCCATATGTTCTCCTAGTGAAGGCCGCAAACAGCAGTAACTATGAATTATCTATAGCCTGCGTAATAGTAAGCGTTTGATAGCTTATGGTACACGAACATGCGATTTGTGATTGCGATTTCTAAACGTCAATACGTCTAACTTGCTCCTGTGCAACTGACAAGAAACTATACACTATACTTACATACAATAACGTAGAACGGTAAATAACCTGAAAACAAATGGAATTGACTGGATTTATCGTAAATTCCTCTACGTCCGTATAAACTAACTGATCTTGAATATCCGATGTCGGACTAGCACCAGCAAGATGTGTATGCAAGCAAGATGTATCCATAGCTTAGCACTAACATTAATCGGGCAAGCATTCTTTCGTTCATTGGACATTTTGTAAGTCGAACTAAAATTACGCACTCGAATATCTAGATAGACAGTAACCTTGAATTAAGTGTAGAGTAATTACCATCTCGTGCCATTCTTTTGGGTACAGCTGTGTGCTATGCAAACAAAAGACGATATCCTCTTAACTTCACACGCTTACCAAACTCAAGTATATCTTACATAATTTACAATCCAAATATTAACTTATTTGCCAAAGGACTTGTAGGCTTAAAACGGCTTGAATCCGGTACCAAACAAAGGTACTTAATCCAAGGTAAATATGTGTTCTCAAATATTGCGACACGATTATTTCGTATTTGCTGTTGGATAAGTTGACAGATAGTGGTTTTCTTGAGGACTTGAAACGTGTTTCTATTCTAGTAATCTAATTCTAATAATCTTTAATTTAGCTAGAAACATTTGCAATAGGTACCACTCTTTATAGTAAGTCGAGAACTGCATTTGCAGTCGGATCTAAATGCAGGTCATTAAAGCTATTAGAGCTGGTTCATATAATGTAGTATCTAGTAGAAACATTATTAGTATTCAAATAAAACATATTATCCAGCACTGAAGACTATAACCCATTAATTTTTTATCATCAATAATGAAATTGTAGGTACCTAAAACATAATGTAAAATCATTTTCATCATCATCATCAGCCTTAAGACTTCCACTGCTGAACATAATATGCCTCCCCCTTAGACCGCCACACCGAATGACAATTTGCCACTTGCATCCACCGGTAAACTGATACCTAAGTGCATAATAATACTTATTATGCTTCTTCGTAGAAACACAATATGTAGCTCAGATAATATAGTCCAAGTCAACCTTTACTCTTTGATTGCGTATTATTTTGGCTCAAAATTTAAACGATAATTTACTCGCAAATGAATTCCACAATCTTAAATACTACTCTAGTGTGCTACAGGTAAGTAGGTGCAATAGCTAAGAATTTTATAGTCCCTTATAACGTTTCAAATTGGGCTGGGAGGAACCTCTTTCATTTATAGACCCAATTTATGTATTGCGCCGCTACCTTGCAAATAAAACATTAAACCGCAAAGCCCTAGACGCTATAGAGAAGACGTTTAACCTTAAACAGCTTTCAACCACATCCCATCATGACTTTCCATCAGGGTCTCACCTCATAGTTTCGCCGCGGAACACGCCCTACATAGAACTGGTTGCAGTGGTAGATCTACTTTTTTGCAAGAAAATAGTCAACATAACTTTAAAAGAGATTTTCTAATCGACGCTGTGAAGTTGTTAACCTACATTTTGTGGGAAATGATCAGTTTTTATAGGCTTCGAGAAAATTACAAATGTGCCAGCAACAATACTATTTACCTGTATTACCGTCATGTTTTAATGCAACCTTCTTCCATCCTCCTTTTTGCATCCTTTTTGCAACCGGAGATTAAAATAAAATAAAAGCTCACAGGGGATAAAATTATATTGATGTAAGTAGCTACATGTTGTAAACAAATGTATATTATACTATATTATAGTATTGCACTCTCTTCTCTTTGTGTTGTAGTGTATTACTTACTCGGTGTTCAAGCAACTTGCGCGTGTTTCACTTCATTATGCATCATACGTAATTATGTACTCGTATCAGAATTATCTTATTTGCGTTCTCTGAAACGATTCGATTTCGTTGATAAAAGACGGATGAAATTTATGTTCTATATCGGATCTATACGATTTAGTTACCGTAAATAACACACACTATTTATAAATTTTTATCATTTATTATAATTAAAATAAAAGTATTTTTGTATAAAACTTGCTTTATTTACAAAATTATACATTTACTATGGGAGTATCATAACTAAGATGCCAAGTTAACTAGGACAGACAAAAAATTATTTTACCCTTCTTCTATTAATAAAAATACTAATTACATAGGTAATTTACTTAGATTTGATGTTTGATTAACTGAATTATTTATGTACCCACATTACACATTTGACGGCTCTTTTGGCGTAGTGGCTGAGCAATCGGACTGCTGCGCTAGGGGTTGCGGGTTCGATTCCCGCCTGGGACAAATATTTGTGCGATCCACAAATATTTGTTTCTGGTCTGGGTGTGATGTGTATGTGAAATTATATGTCTGTAAGCTGTACCCACGATACAGGAGCAATCCTAGTGTGGGGCAACGTTTAAAAAAAAAAAAAAAAATTAACTTCGAGCCTATCTTCAAATTTTTACAACCAACATAGTGGGTATAGTTCCTAAAAATGTAACAACTGAATACATAGAACTACATAACTTGTAGCCGTTACATCTAATGCAGGATTTGGCTGTTTATCGTTCGAGCATGCGCAAGCGCAGCGGCCCGTCCGGCGCGTACATGAAGGTGACAGCGTACTCCAGCGGTTCGTGGTGGTATTCCAGGCGGTACCGGCGCAACAACTGGAAACAATATGGCTACTTTATTGGAAAACTTCAACTGGAATGTCAGTATTTTAAATAATGAACCTATTTGATCTAGTGATCACTTGTCGGTAGAATTTCATGGGGTTGTTCCCAGACTATAAACTTTACTACCACCACGATGGCACTTTTTCCACCAGATCCAGTACCAAGGCCGTGTTACTGGAGCTGATAGAAGGAAGTCATTAATGCCCGGCTTCTGAACCTCTAGTTAACTTTGAGCAACCGATAAGTGTATTGCTGTCTTTGTCATTTGCTTAGTGCCAGATAGAGACAACGGTTCGTCAAAGTAAGATTAGCTACTGAACTCCTCATAATAAAAGATACTTCCTTCTTACCTTAGCTAGAAGAACTTGGATCTCCAAATCGGCGAACCTCCTCCCCAAACAGATCCTGGCTCCAAAGCCGTACGGTAGCGATGCGAATGGATGAAGCTTCCCATCGGACTCCAGCCATCGTTCAGGCCTGAACTCTTCAGGGTTGGAGACGAACTGCTCCATGTTGCCCGTCACTATTGTTGGGAATACTACTTGGACCTGCAAAGAAACAACCGTGTTGATCACAAGGATATTGACTGTTGGCCGTCGGTCTCGGTTGTTATCCATTGATAGCTGTTGTTCAGCCCCGTCAGAGGCTCTCGGTGGACCTGACAAAACCCTGACACTAGAGGCTTGGACCGGCTCATTCGACAAACCAACAACAACAGACTGTTGTTCAACTATGCGCGAGAAGATGAATGTTAGACTACGCACCTAGGTATGATAATGTGATCACTGATCTCTCTAGAATCCTGAATGTCTGTAGGTATTTCACTATAGGGACCAGGGAGATCTGGTTATGGTTTACATCTTTTGGTGTTACGGAACTATAATTCTCACTAAGCTTCAGTTCAGCTTTCAGTTAGTTAGGGTCACCACCTACACTGAAGTTGTATTGTACCTACTTTAGGACGAACGATCCTCATTTTGATGGTCAAGATACTTACACCTTTAGGGATGTGATATCCGCAAATGACGTCGTCTTCTTGCAGAGTTCTTCCATTACCGATAACTGTTGAATACATTCTGAAAATAATCAATACAACACTATGGTATTACAAAAATTCTCGTTATTCCTCTCTATGCATGGTTGTCTGAACGATAAGATTTCTGATGCATCTAGATTCATAATTCGATGTTCCAGACGTACCAAAAGACCTCCTTGATAAAAGCATCGATAAGATTCTCCAAATCAGCGTAAAAGTGCTTTGCAGAGTGTGAGAACTAACAATATGCGTCTAATCATTTCCCCATCAATTCTTGTTGCCTAAGTCCGATCGCCACATCGTACCATTGGTTTAACATTCTACCTACCTCTATCAAAAGCCTGGTATAGTGCAGCTTGTCTATATTGGCGTAAGTGGTTTGCTATTTCCTCCATCCCATCTCATAGCTTCAGTCTGATCGCTTGTCACAAAATAGACCATACCCCATTAACATTCCAAATTCCACATACCTAAAAACTTCTCTAACAA
The DNA here is from genome assembly GCA_905147375.1 of Hylaea fasciaria. NCBI lineage: Eukaryota > Metazoa > Arthropoda > Insecta > Lepidoptera > Geometridae > Hylaea > Hylaea fasciaria. The sequence goes on along the minus strand of LR990211.1, from coordinate 4,798,509 downwards.
ATGCCTTGGTATAGTGCAGCTTGTCCAGATCGGCATAGGTGAGTGGTTTGTTCGGATCAGGCAATACCCTCCTGATCTCTTCCGCCATCTTGTCTTGTTGCTTCACTCTGGTCGCCGCTTGGTACAGGATGGAGCATACTGCCATTGATATCTGGAAGTCATTGGATCATTTCATTGTTAGGTTTTCAGAAGTATTCACGTCTTGAATGGGGGGAGCCTGGAACCTTCAGGGTTCGATATTCGGCCCCATACCAATAATTATTCTGTAACCTACCTATATACCAACAATTATTTATACTTGACATTGGCAAAATTGTGGTGGATGGTTGTTTCATTCAGTTATCCGTTAAATTTATATAGGAAGAGCTGAAGTTGAAGAATTTGGATACATAGATTATGTGAATTTGCGGATTTTAAGCGGTCGGTCCCAGCAGCTGTTATCAATCGATAGCAGTCGTGAAGCCACAACAGAAACAAATGCTTGTGATGTGGATTAAAATCCAAAAGGCTTGGCTAACTCGATTGACGCCAAAGGCCAGTACTAATTTATTAGGCTACGACGACCCTACGACTAGACTGATTATATTCTTATCTTATCCATCTCACAACAATGAAGATCACATTTTTGTATAGTAGAAATTTACTACAAAATACTAAAAAAATTCCACACAGAATATTAATAAAGCACTTTGTAAACGTATTTATATTTTGTCTGTAGTTATGTGCTCATAACCACCCTATATTAAGAACATGCCCTATTTACTACTTGCTATGAAAGCACATTGTAACATTGTAATGCTATGGATCACGCCACCGTCCCAGACGCACGATCAGCAGAATGTTATCGCATCCGCTCGTTCGTGAGACTGTGACGAACGGCTAGTGAGCCCGAACCATCGGGAGTCGATTAGCATCCAACTCTGCTACCGCTCGTATATTGTAAAATTAATTAATTAAGTTTATAATTAAATAAATTCGTAAAATCCGAATATTGTTTTTAAAAAGTCTCCAAAGCGCTCCCGAAAGATATCTGGCGCAGCCGGTAGGATATCGGTTGTTGCCATCGCGAAAAGTAGCGCTATAGTTTTTGGTGAAATCCTAAAAAGTGAATCGCGTGTGGCAACTAAAAGTGAGAGTGTTAAAAAAAATATATTTACCTAAAATCGGTATCGCGCTCTCCCCGGTAATCCAACGAACCAAATAAATACGATTCTTAGTGGGACGTGATGACTACGGTGACGGTTGGATAGTGAGTAGTAGTAATAATCTACTAAGTAAAATCCTTCTACTATCCTTCCCTACCAAACTCCTAAAATTGGTTTTAATTTTAAGTTAGAAATATTTATTGTGTGTTTTAACTATATTGTGTTCTAAAATCGAAACATTTGGTCACACAGAATTAAATTCCACATTTGATATTGATTTCGATAAATGTTATAGACAGCAGCTTATAAAAGATCACAGAAAAAGAACATATGAACTATACAAACATCTGACAGACAAAATGATTAACTTAAAGGAGAAAATTGTAAAGAAAAGTGGAGGTGAGGCAGGACCGGACCTTAACGTAGGGCAAACAATATTCGCAAAGGCCGTTAATAAAAGGCAATCCAAAGATAAGCCCAAATTCCAAAAAGCCATAGTTACGGGACAACATGAGCGTAATGTTGTACCCATTAAAATAAACGAGAGACAAACTAAAATACCTATTAAAAATATCAAACGCCCTCCACAGGTGGTGCAAGATCCTGCTATGGACATCGATGATCACGACCATCCTTTGCCAAGTTCTCCCCAACCAGGGCCTTCAAGTGGTAAAACTTGAACATAATCCGGGTATATTGCCGGTTAAGCAAGGTCGCGCATTCGTGCAACATGACAAATGGTTAATAATTAAGACGAACAATCTCAAAGGCATTGTTAGAGACCTAAATTATAATGTCGATAAATATTTAGAGTTCAGTAAAATCATAAGTCAGAACAAGTCTTACAGTAATGACATTTTTGAATTAGTAACCCAGGCAGAATACCTACGCGACGAAACCGTTGAGAAAGTTCGGCAATTAATTCCCTCTAAAAGATACAAACGCGGTCTGATCGATCCCCTCGGATCCATAATTAAAGCAGTAACCGGGAACCTTGATCACGATGACGCGATGCGCTATGATAACCTTATCAGTGGACTTAAGACTCGAGAACAGGGCATTTTAAATAAAATCACTCTAGTATCCGAAATGATGGACCACTTTCTCAATTCTACTAAAATTATTAACGACAATACTAAAATTATGAATGAGCGACTAAGTCGCATTGAAAACATTGTAAAGGATTTATCAAAAGAAAACATGTACATTTTCGTATCATATTTAACTAATGTTTTAAATATGTTTATTACCAATTTTAGAACTATATACATAAAAATTAATGATGTAGAGACATCTCTAGCACTCAGTAAAGTATCCATATTGCATAAATCTGTAATCAATTCCAATGAACTTTTACTGTTGCTAGGCGAAATCTCAAGATATGATAACTTAATGTATTCTGTTACTGAGCAAAATCTAATGAATATTGAAGAATCACTTTCAGTAAAAACTTACATTAAAAATGATGAAATAAGATTCATAATTACTGTTCCTTTAGTTATTAACAATACTTTTAATTATTTCAAATTGTACCCTTTACCTATATCCCGGGACTCTCAAACCTTCGTCATTATTCCCGAATTTCCCTTCCTATTAGTAGAAGGTACGAAATATCGTCCAACCGCCCACCAGTGCCGAGAGATAACGGCTAATGAATATTTGTGCTCTGAAGATGACCTCGTCTCATACGCTCCAGAGACCTGTATTGAGCAACTGATGGAGTATCGACAGAATCAATCCAGATGTTTCCCACGTAGAGTCTTTTCAGAAGACTTGAAACTTCAAAGAATCGCAACAAACCGTTGGATATTGTATAGCAAATACGACAAAACACTAGTACAAACCTGTGGCGATGACGTCATACGTGAAAATATGCAAGGAACGTACATACTCACAGCACCTGAGACATGCGACATTTCCATCGGTGGCGTTGTATTACATGGACGGCGCTACCACCAAATGGATACTGGCTATAAGCCCGTTCCACTTATCACCCTACCTGATGTACGGCAGCAGCAGCAGCAGAACCTCCTCGTCGAAAACACCGAGCCTGTTGATCTCAAGGGAGTCGAACTGGAAGACGTCCAGCACCTCAACTATCTACTCAAGAAAAGTGTTAATAGTGATAATGGGCAATATAGTGATTATAGTGTTCAAATCGACAGTGTCAGTGTCGCAACTATAATACTTTATATTATTGTCTTTTTATGTGTTAGTTATGTAATTTACCTTAGATTTAAACATCCAGTTTTAAAAATGTGTGGAAGAGAACAGGTTCATAATGATGGACAAGAGAACCAATCTCAACCACCCTTATTATTAGTGTCACGTTAGGTATTGGCAAGTTATTGGAAAAACTTCCTTTTTCCATTAACTTCCATCTAAGGAGGGAGGAGTTATGTGCTCATAACCACCCTATATTAAGAACATGCCCTATTTACTACTTGCTATGAAAGCACATTGTAACATTGTAATGCTATGGATCACGCCACCGTCCCAGACGCACGATCAGCAGAATGTTATCGCATCCGCTCGTTCGTGAGACTGTGACGAACGGCTAGTGAGCCCGAACCATCGGGAGTCGATTAGCATCCAACTCTGCTACCGCTCGTATATTGTAAAATTAATTAATTAAGTTTATAATTAAATAAATTCGTAAAATCCGAATATTGTTTTTAAAAAGTCTCCAAAGCGCTCCCGAAAGATATCTCTGTCTTGGAGTGCAATAAAGAGTGATATTATGAATAAGTATGAGTTGTTATCTTATTTTGTAAACAAGAAGGTCAACTTAAATCCCTGAACATCGGGAAGTGGAAACTGACTCGTTTTGACCTTATCAAGAAAGAGGCAACTCACCGTGTCAATGCCAACGAGTATGAGGTCAAGTGCCATGATGGTGGCTATTTTCGGGTCACCTTCACTCTTCAGTACTCGCTCCAACAGGGAGAGGTCATCCTCTGAGGTCACCTTCTTGGTCTTCAACCGCTCGAGGGCCTCAGTGATGTAACGGCTGCAGAGTCTGTTATAAAGGGTAATTAGATAAGTTATTGCATTTTGCAATGTGCAGTTGCAGTACTACTACTGGTTGAATGATAAGATGTTCTACGATAACTTAGCTTGTTCTTACAAAACTCAATACAATTTGGATAGTTACATTATTTTTTCTGCAATTTGCCTTTTTGATTGTTCTTCTTTGTTGTGTAATCTGTAATTGGTAGGTATCTGTCTCCATTTATGGTTGTTGCCTAACACTATTTCGCAGCATGTATTTCATAGCGTCTTTAACCCGCTGCAGTTGCTCTTTCTGTCGCTTCACTTACTCCACAAAGAAGTTCATATTGTTCACGTATTTGGTCCAGAGCGGGGTGGGGAAGTACCGCCAGTAAGGTGCCTTCAGTTCTAACACGGCAACATTCCGCAGCGCGTATTTGGCAGCGTCTATAATCCGCTGCGGCTCTGATTCGCTGGTCAGTTGTGGCGAGAGACAGCCCAGTCTCACGTCCAACGCAACGCGGCCAATGCCTGGAATAAATTAGAATGGACATTTCAAATGCAGTTTCTATAAGGATAATATTGTGCGGTGGGTCAATGCCCCTGGTAATGTAACGTTGTATATAGGTATCACAGGCGACATATTGTATCTTAAACATCGGTGTAAACGTAAGGAAGCGGTTCGTGTACAGTCAAAGGCAAAAGTCACTGATACAGCCAAACTTTAATCATACTAATCTATGCAAAATCTTAGGCCATTGAAAAGTAAATAAGAGCTCAGTAAAGCTTTGTAAGACAGGGCATGATGTTTAACCATTTGTTTTACTGGCTGCACCTGCCACTACCTACCGGTTACATAAAGAAAAAGTTTTTACTTTGTCCGCTGTGGTTTACGAAATAAGTTACAAACATACAAACACACTGAATCCCGAAAAAGGCTGCATAACTATTATCTCCAAAATAGCCATTGCTGGAAATGCATCCGCGGTCTTGCCTATCTCTCATTAGGATGCCATAGGGACACACTTCTGTTAGATTTTGAAGGTTTGGGTTTAGTACGTTTTAGTTTCTTATTACACTCAACTTTTGATTTCCATTCAAATAAATGACTATATTATTCTCCTTATCTAGTTTCCCAAGAGTTTTTGAAAGGACCTTACATTCCAGCGACCACCGATGGATGTCATTGTCGAACTCGTGCGGCATGTCTCCGTTCTCGTCCCTGGCGTCTTCCATGTACTTGATGAAGTCTTCTGTCACCAACTCGATGGGAGCCACGTACTTCTTCACGGTCTGCGGCTGCAGGATCGGGCGCTGAACCTTGGACCGGAAGCGGCGCCATTGCTCGCCGTGCCTGGAAAAAATTAAAAGAGATTTTTAATAAATCTGAAAATCCAGAACATCATGTTGATTATATTCTTCTTGAGTTATACTGAGATGTGCACTACACGAATAATCTTGGTTTGGTTGCCTAAAGACGTCTAAGTACTACCTATATACCTATCTGTGGCATAGTCAATCAAATTGTATATTTAAAATAACCTGAATTTGTAAACAAATTCATATTTTTGCTATGGCTAGAGCCATCTCTCGCATTTTTTTAATATCTCAGATATTTTTTTATTTAGATGTTATTAAATATGCTCATGACTGACAGTAAGCATAATTCCACGTATTCCGGCAAGAATCCAGCATTGCTTCGTAGAGATCGCACACAGAATTAAAATGGACATAGAAATGACGCGAGCGGTGCGCCACTATCGCCATTCTATCGTGAGAGTATGTGCGGAATACAAACACATAATATCGCGGAAAATCAGCGCAATGCGCATGATTTGTAATAGGCGTGTAAATTGAATGTGTCATAGGAATTTACTTTAGATGTAAATCACATACTAACTATCAACTCTTCCGGACGTGAGAGGTATTTACTAAATGGGCACACCTCTCTACAGAAAATAATGAAACAATTTACCACAATTTTTCTATCCAAAGACATTTGAGATTCGAGTACATAGTTTCAGGTGAGATTTCACAATTATAAGTTAACTATTATATGTTTTCACACAGTGACTTTATACATTACGTCATCAAATCGTGAAAATGAAATAACCATTTATAGCTCTCTAGAACGTATCGAACAATTTGGATAAATATCGATTTCCGCAAAGTAACGCCTGATTCTATCAACTAAAAAATATGCAATAAAAGATTATTATATTATATTCGGAAAAAATAGAAAGCACGAAGAACCAGCAAAGTAAATTCAAGAAAAGAAGTGACAAGATACAAAGGTCGATGCTATTAGCAAACATAATGTAGGTACAAGGCAATCATAAAATAATTATTCACGGGCTCATGATGATGATGCGTTTTATGCCTCATGTGTGTTATTTACTATGCACATAATATTAACACACTGAGAGTACACAATAAGGACCAAATACCGTTCGTAACCGGTATAAAATAAGAAATGTCGTTTCATAGTATATCGTTACCGGAAATATTGAAGAAAGGTAAAATTTCACTGCATATTAATAAACAAAGACCCTGCAGCCGAATTAAACATGTTGGGCACTGAGCGTATATTTAGTAGATGATACACCGAGAAGATAAAGCAATGTCTTACCGTCACGGGCTGCATATTGACTTATTGAACCCAAAACGTAACAAATGGCAGTGTTTGACTGTAATAACCTAAGAACGCAAAAGGATACAATGATGCAAAAACCAACATGGTATCACTATTACTGACACATGGATTTGAAAATTAAATTAAAATTGGACAAAATGTATATACAACTGTGTAAGAGAAGTGCCGTCAACAAAACAACATTCTTATTCTTTTGCTATTTGACTGGTGCTAGTAAATCAGGTCGCAGATCTCTCTAGATACTAATATTTTCATATCTAATCCGAATTATTTAGAGTATCCGGTCCTTCGTAGAAACATTAGTGGTGAGATTTGATAGCGAAATTCCTTCAACGTAACATTCTCTTCCGCAAACAGCTCACGAGATAAATAAAATTCAGCTTTCACTCATCATAATAATAATTATTGCTACACTATCTCCAAAACATAGAAAAAAACAGTTTTTTTAATGTAGCAGAATGGCGAATGAACCAAAGTCAAGACGTAGGTCCATTACCATTGTTGGCCGAATTTTATAAAACTTTCACTGCACTGCACAGTTTTGGCTTACGAAGATGACTGGACATAAAAAGCTTGTTTTTAAAATATCCAACGTGCTCGTATTTAATTTAGGTCAGCTAAAGAAACCGAGCCTACGGGCCCCCGTGGTGGATTATTTCCTTACGAAAGTGAGTAGGTAGTGAGTAGGTACCCGCGTGCTCAGCAGATAGGTACCCTAGGCAAAGTAGGCAAGCGGCATATGGCATACCTAATGAAAGTAAATTCTAAAGATGGTGTGGCGACACACGATGCTGCAACGTCTATGCAAAGCTTTAAGTCACGATATTGTGTAGCCTGCCTAAGCTTTTTGAATTTAGTAGTGGTTTTGGTCTGTCTGAGCAATTGTCGATCAATAGGGGAAACATTATAGCTGTCAAGATACCTTCTAGCGTTTTATTGAATGGGCGAATTAATAATATAATATACCTAGTCAGGTCATAAATTCTGTCACATGTTTTATATAAAATAATTGAAACAAGTTTATTCATTATGTAACCATTTATATACCAAAATGAACTTAACAAAACATAGATTCTTATGACACTAAAGTTTATTCAAAATGACCTCCGTGATTTTGAATACAGGCCTTCAATCTGCGCGGCCAGTCGTCTATCGCAGCACGAACGAGGTCCATGTCAATATCGGCGGCTGCCTTAATCAAGGATGTCTTGAGTGACTCCAAATTGGGATGAGGCTTTGAGCACGCCTTTTCCTCCAAGTGTTGCCATATCTTGTAATCTAGCGGATTCAAATCTGGACTGGAGGAGAGCCAGTCTTCGTGCCGGATGAAGTCGATTTCACGCGCCGCCAGCCAGTCTTGTGTGCTCTTCGCTCTATGAGCTGGCGCCGAATCTTGTTGGAATACCCAGTGCCTGTTTAATAACATGGTATGAGAAACAGGTTCCACAAGGTTCGTCAGGACTGTATTTTGATACACAACTGCATTCGTTTTTACACCTTTCTCACAAAAATGTACCTCTGTTAAGCCCCAATAAGACACTCCCAACCATACCATGAGCGAGGATGGAAAATGACCTCGTTGGACACGCGGAATACGGTTGCTCGCTTCTTCACTACTGTGTGCGTACACCTTATCATTTTGTTTGTTGTAGCTCTCTTCTACGGTAAAAATTTTTTCATCCGAAAAAAGAATTTCCCGATATTTTTTTCCCGCGTACCGCTTCAACAAAGCGCGGCATTTCTTCAGTCTCAGGTCCATTAGACGAGCATTCAAATGATGTCCTGTTTTTCTTCGATATGCCCGAAGCCCTAAGTCTTCATTTAACACCCTTTTCACCGTGGTTCTGCTTAATCCCATCTGAAGGGCCAACAGTTTCTGCTTACGTTTGGGATTTCTTTGAATTCGCGCCTTCACAGCTTTTATCACTGCTGGAGTCCTAACAGACCGAGGGCGACCACTTCTTGACCTGTCATCTACACTAGAGTCTTCATTGTATCGTTTGATGGTACGATAAACGAATCTCTTGGTTATATTCAAATTTTTCAGTATGTCAAAAATTTGAATTGGCGCGTAACCGCAACGATGCAACGCAATAACTGCAACACGGTCTTCTTTAAGCGTCCACTCCATATTTAAAAATGAGTAAAATTCTAAAAAGTATACATTTTTATTTTCATGAACAATTCGAAATTCGAATTCAATAAACTTTTTTGTGGCCAGCATTCTAATAGAAAAGTTTTTACTGTGTGACAATACTTATGACCTGACTAAGTATAATATCCCAGAACTACATTGACCAACGCCCACAATACATTAGGTACGTATGTATGTATATTGTATAATGTACGTAACTCAAAAGCCTTGATATTCATAACATTATCATTTACATAGTGCGGCCACCCACGTGTAACCATTTCAACACAAGGATGAAACATTTAAACACCATTAAAATGTGACAAATGTCTCATCTCAGCATTGCTGACGACAAGCGCCGTATACAAAGTGTTTGCTAATCATAATATTATTATAAGGATGTTTGTCTGTTGGCGTGTCCACTCGGGCGTTGGTGAGTGCTACAAGGTGCCGTAGAACGTCTAGCTAGGTAATAATATACAACCTAAGTTAATATTTAACTAGGTACTTAGTTTGAAGTCTGAAAAGCTGTTACTTGTTACTAGTTGTTACTGTTAGTTAGTTAGGGTTACGACCACTGGTAGCATTTGAATATTACGTACAAAATATTAATGTGTCGTTCTCAAAAGCGCCTTTAGGCTACTACAACTAGAATTTCGACTTGTTGCGCCCCGTGGTTTCATCCGCTCTTAGAAATCGTTCATTTTTATATGTTAAAAGGGATTAGGTATATTTTGTATTCCAGGACCTATTATATTATTTACATATTTATTATAGTATAAACATCATCAAAATCTGTTGAGACGTTACGTCGTTAATAGAGGAAACAGACACATATATAGGTAGGTAACAACACACGCGCACAAGCTATTACTTTTATAATACAAATAGGATTTATCTCTCCAAACACCATGTCGATATAAAATTCCTTTAGTACGCCTGATTATTAAGGCTTGGAAAAGTGTCTGTATCATTATGGTAGGTACTGACTTGCGGAACGGGATTTACAAATAGCACAGAATAATAACTAGTCAAATAGTAGGAGATACATGCCATGACCGGTTTATGCACGTGTAGAGTGGAAGAGACAGCAATAATAATAATATGTCTAGCGGACCACTCTAATAACTCAACAAATTTATTTAATATGGAGAATATAATAATAATTGTCATTTTATTATATTCTAATATTACAATATACAAACTTTTCTTTATCTCAACAGTGGATCTGTTTAGATCAAATCAATTTTGAGGCAGTTTCCAATCAAATTTTATTACTTATAATTCTGGAGACAGCTAGATTTATAGTGATCCAAGGGTGACATTTTGATAATATAAACGAAATTCTACATTGATTAACGGTAGAGTGATGGTATATTTGGGCTCATTGTGACCAGTTTGCAGTACCGAATGTGGACTTTTTATAATAACTTGCCTGAAAAACTTTTTTTTTCAGTAAAAAGGTGTTCGATTTGCAAATAACAAAACTTGCGTGTATGCAGACACTTACTTACTTGCTTGTCGTATCGAGACATGCGTACACACGTGTTTGCGCCATAAAAGCCTATAGCTTTTTAGCTATTTGCAGATACCATTGTTTAACCATGGTGTTTCCCCAGCTATTTGCACAGAACAAGAAAAGGAAATGAAAAGTAGTATATAAATATGTATAGCCATATTGTCACTATTTGTTCAGTTTTTTGCGTAAGTGACTAAACCGCTAACTAAATCAAGTTAAGTGATTCATTAGATATTTCACTGGTATACCTACTAGTAGTTATAAATCATACAAGATGAAGTATACATGCCCGAAAGAATTAAATTCTTGAAGCATGGTAGAGGAATTTATTTAATATCTAATGGCATAAAATAATTATCGTCAGGTCGTAAATATCCCAAACAATTCTAGGCAGTATTAGGCACTCTATGTTACATGGTATAGATTTTCAACGATGAATAAATCGATTTGCTATAATGTCCAGACGAACTGTGGGCTTTAGCCGCAAGTGACAACAAATTATTAATTGTTCCAACTAAAGCATGAGTTCATTGTTACCTACAATATATTTCACTTTGAACTCACAGTAGGTAAATTTTACTATCGAATCGTATCTATAGGCCCACCAAATGACCTTGCCACTACTTCTGACAATCGATCTATCCAAATATGCACTGATTGTTACTACCGAGTTGTCACTTAGATGGTCGTGAATAAGAAGTGAAAATTGCTAGTTATAGAATTGTGTTTGCCATCTCATTAGCGACGCTATGGCAAGGATTCTCGACTTCAGCTTACTCGTAATATTATGCATTGTCATGTTGTATAAGAGAACGAATCATTTTCAATGTCTTCAAGAAATTAGTCGGCATTGTGTGACGAAAACTTGGTCATCGAAATAAGTTGCCGTGCACTTCTTCTTTCGAGTCGAAGATGGAAACTTTTTTACGTATTATGGTCTTATTAGTTAGAACGCCTTCGTGACCGGAATATAAACCATAATACCTATAGGGATGTTCGTACGTATGACGCAGTGGAAACAGTCATGATATACCAATAAAGTTTACGGAAAATCCAATGATACATTATATAATGCGCTCAGAGCGTTTATTATACCTACTAATCATGTTTGAATACATTTGTCATGCAAAATAATTGTTAGTGCATTGATGGTTAGTGTTTATGCTAACAGTTATCTATACCAACTTGGGATTGGAAAATATATTTGCATTGGGTATGTTTGTTTGCTGCGCTTATCAATAAGTGCATACAATCTGTTGGTGTTCAAGCTTCGACAGCTGATGCTTCCGAGGAAGATCAACCCTCGAATAGGCAGTCATCGGAGGATTCGTCATCTTCTTCATCCTCGGAGGATGAGGAAGGAATCACATCACCTCCGCCCAACAAAAGATCCTATTATGTTTATACAAACGAGGTATAATAATATACAATATCAGAGGGCTTCTATTTTTTGGGTACTTTTGTCTTGGACAGACTGTATAATTTTAACCAAGGACCAAGTAATTTGGCTGTGGCATGGCAGATAGAACCTGCCGTAAAATAAATAAACCTTATGAATTTTATGGAAAAACGTCATATTACCACAACACAAGTATAACCTTGTTTGGTTCAGTGAATTTGATGGATATTGTATGTAGGTACTTAATTGACAGGTATCAAGGCAACTTGCAGTTTCGTCAAGAATTTCTACTGAATTTGGGACACAACATCGAACTAAATTCAACAGCACTCTATACGAAATCAAGCGGCGAGATGCAAACTGGACGTTGTAAATTGCAACCCAAATTGCATCCGCTCAGATTCTTCCATGGCATTGAATTATTAATCAAAGTAGCGCCATTAAATGTCATGCTTTACATCGACCACTTGATTCACACTCTCATTCACTTTCCGATGCGAAACGTTCAATGTGCTGGGAACTGGTGTCAATTCTCGTAATTACACAAAAAGTTGAACGAAAGTTGACCGAAATGTGATTGGATTATGACTAGACTGAGAATTGGTATTCTGCTCCCATAAATTTACAACTTCATCTCGGTATAATCAACTTACGATCTAGTTACAGTTAAGTCAACCCATTGTCTATGACATATAACTTTAACTCTTTTTTGTTACTAGAATACCATTTTAGCGTTCGGTTACATTACGATATCATTTCGATCAAGCGAACGTTAAATGTCACTTTTCAAGTTACGAGAATACCATTTTTAGACTTTAATGAGATTATAAGTTGATCGGAACTAGATTTTGAACATATTAAATTACCAGAATTGCCCTATTAAAACTGCAGTTCATGTTATACTGGTGGAAGGCGTATACTTATCCACACTTGACCTAGTTGGGAACCGGGGCGTAGCGAAAGCGACAGGCGCGTAACGTGATGTGAGTGCGGTTATTATCACTGGCTGTTGGATCAATTAGAAAACTACTACCTAGTATAATGATTCGTTTAACACAATTCAATACCTAGTACCTTAGTAGTGGTGGTAGCCTAGTGAGCGAACATCCGCCTTCCAAAGCGGAGGTGGCGAGTTCTAATCCCAGTGCGGACACGCACCTACCAATGTGTTTCTTGTTAATCATATATATACATATACGTAATTATCACTCTCTTTTCGGTGAAGGAAAACATCGTGAAGAAACCAACATGCCCGAAAATTATTTCGGAGGCATGTTATCCACCAATCCGGACTAGATCCCCGTGGTGGATTATGGCCTAATACTCCTCACGAAAGTGAGGGGAGGCCTTTGCCCAGCAGTGGGATACTTACAGGCTGAATTATAATTATTATTAATACCTACCTACTCCGGGCACGAGACCAGTGTGCGACTACATTTGAAGATAGTTCTGTCTGCCGCTTCAGGTATCAGGCCACTGAACTGACTCGCCGAACTTACTCAATGAACTGACTCACTGAACTGACTTGCACACTAGCCTCAGTCAGCAGTCATTGTTCAGTCTCTCAACTCACTGACATTGGTCAGACTATCAGACGGTATCGGTCAAGGTTGGTTTACGTATTGACGTATCATCGCTTGATGAGTTCAAAGAGGATAATATACGGACTCAACAGGTAGAGAGAGAGAGAGAAATATTGTAGAGCGCTTATTTCAAGTAACATTTGTGGATCAGCCCCAATGACTTACCCCCAGTTTCTGGAACGTCAGCCATCTTTGAATTAATTATATTCCAATCTTCGTCATTTGTTTATTGTCAGATAGGGACAACGATAGTTTTAATCTACTGTCACAGCCAACAAACGTTCCAGAAACTGGAGGTAACTCTCGTAAGAATGTAGTGATTTCAGCGCTTCTTGTTTCGGAGGGGACTACCATCGTCGGTCGCTGTTGTTATTGATTGATACCAATCGTTAAGCCACATCAAAGACCCATGAGCAGTCTCACCTGACCAGCTCTACATTTCACCAGATGTTGACACTACCTCATACGATAAAAGAAAATCATGTAATTATCCTACGTAGGTAGTTATTTCTATTTAATTAAATGACCGTTTTATTTCATATGCTTTCATTTACAAGTAAAGCTATTTCGAGCAGGTACCTACCTACTCCTATTATGTCTAGTCCTATGGCAATTCAACTTCCAGCACGCAATATTCTAAAGTTATGCGTAAGTATATATTAAAAGTTTTTACTTGGGCATAAAATTTATATAATATTATAGAGACGCGCGTATGTATCGCTAAGATACCTAAGCCTGAGAGTGTTTCAACACACAAGTCTACTACTCGTATCATACGTAAGTATACATTCTACAAGCTACACCTTTTAAAACTTGCCGTGTGGTTTCTAAAGATCTCTAGATCGCTTTTACGAAATAACTTCCATGTTGCTTATTATACGAGTATACCTACAAATCTTGCATCTTGTACTTATTTAGTAGTTCCATAATTTGAGATATTTGTTGGTGACTGGTAGAAAAAGCAAAAAAATGGGAAAAAGTGGTAGGTGTATTTTATCGTGGTCTATCCTGATATTATGTGTAGGTACGCGCATAGCATAGGTACGTAAACCTACCTAAACAGAGTTTGTCTTAACCCGAGGTCATAGACGCAACGAACTAACAATTAGACTGTTCCCATTAACGCATAACGCTAGTCAAGAACTAAATGGCTACCTAGGTATTCTAGCCCTCATTGTTTGTAGGTCTAGGATGCTATTGCTTGTACTTATTATGAATTGTTAACAGTGCCCGTGGACGCGTAACGATCAGTAAATACTTGGCTACCTAACTCGCATAGTGATTAGCTGAGAGGTATAGTAGGTACCTACCTACCTTGGATGATTAAGCCACTAAGGGCCAGCAAAGTGAAGTTGGTGCTTTTTTTAGATTTTCATTGTGGAGGCATTACGAGTATATACTTCATCTATGTATAGATGCTTCAAAATGAATAGCTACTTATTTGACGAGGTGCATGGTCATTCACCTAACAGTTGTGACAGTGCCTAATTATTTATTAGATAGGTTATCTTTTAGCACTGCATTGCGCTCGCAACTCTGTCACATTGGTTCGTTGTAAGATGCCGCTGTTAACAAAATCCAAACACGACACAGTCAAGATATTATAACTCCGGGTTTACACAATCCCATACCGTCTGCAAGAAGTTGCGGAATCGGCTATTATATTAATCACGATCATTAAGATTCCGTGACCGTGCGACAGACTTTCGTAACTTTTATTAGTCCGGTTTGCCTCTGCTGTGTCCGAATGTTCGAATGGACTGTATGAGCTTCTTTTTACTAACCATTATAATACCTATGCTAACATAATACTATCTGCTGCTTGAAAGTTTCGTTTATTTTCTTCTAACTATTTTGTAAAAATCTGTCGCTGCACGCTTTTTTAATGCAAAAAAGCTTGCGTTGGCCCCTATCTTATGCCTGATGGTAAACGATGATGCGTTCTATGATGCGACACGTTGGCTTTCAAGAGGCCTCTCACTGTTAAAACTCCGAGCTTCTTGACCATTTGAATGGTGAAGAAACAAAACGCTAACCCTACACAATGCCTAAGCATAACCTACACGATTCAGCAAAATATCTACGAAGCTACAAATGAAAAAAAAATTGGTTCATAATTGGAACCTTTATAGTGGCTCGTACTTATACTGGTAGTAGGTACTCGGATAGCTACGTAATATTAGTATTCTTTCTGTGGGTACGTAGGTACTTACCATTGCGAAGCGTCCTCGGTTTTTTTAAGTTTTATTTTCGCTAGGTGAAAGCGCGCTTTCCATCCATCTACCGGACCTACTTTGATATTCACGGCTAATGATGTACCTTTAAACGAGCGAGACTTGTAATACTTAATAATTAATGAATGATAATAATTAACCTTTGTTTTAAGTTAAACTGATTTTGTTTTTGATTTCATACTTTTTCGTAAGTATAGATGCGTATAGGTACCTATTCGTATTTGCGTTACGTAGTAAGGGGGCGTCCATAAATTACGTGAGGTGTTTAAGGGGGGGAGGGGGTCGAGTCAAATCTCATCTAATCTTACGTTGGAGAGAGGGGGGGTCTCGGCAAATATCACGCAATTTTTTTTCTGATTGAAACAAAAAAAAATTATACTATTTTGGTCCATTTAATCCAGATTGTATACATGCTCTCAGCAATATTGATTACTAGTCTTAACTAGTCGTAAATAAAAGCACTAAGCAAATTTGTTTTTTTCTTTTTACAATAACAATCCAACGCGTTTACGTAAGAAACTCACATTTTGAAAAATCTCACGTGAGATTGGGGGATGGGGGAGGGGGTTGAATAAAATCTCACGACATCTCACCAGGGGGGGAGGGAGGGGCAGAAAATAAAAAAAAACACCTCACGTAATTTATGGACGCCCCCTAATAATCTCAATGATTTGTAGTATTTTATACAATGTGGCGGACTTAATTTAAAAGCACCTGGCACCGGCCTTTATTAAATGCAAGTAGGTAAGTAGATACCTACTTGGTATAGATGCATGCTCGTTTATGACCTTAATAAAATAAATCTGCATATATACGAAGTTAACATTCAAAAAAATCATCTTGCACAACAATCCTTGAACTAAAAAAACTGGATTGCGTTCACGAGATAATCGTTGTTTTTGACTTCGCTACATAAATGCATCCGTTCTATTCTTTCGTGTGAAGTAGTCAAATAGGTATAAAATAATAAATTAATATAATATTCCACTAAAGTGGAATCTAAAGACATGCTTTAGTAAATAAGCATTGGGTCTGATTGAATCAAAAATCATGGAGTCTAATTTAGATTCTTGGTCTTCTGGAAACGTCTTCCTTGTGCTGTAAGAATCAGAAAAATACTACATAACTAGGTACTTAGTTTATTTTACTTACACTCCAACGACACCAGGCAGTTCCCCAAAGAAGTCCTTCCTGACCTCCGACTTGTATTTCACCAAACACGGCATGGACGGCCTAAACGGAGTCGCGCCTTCTCGCCTGTACATCCTTTCAATTTCGTCTGCATCGTACACAAAGAGCAAATCTGGTCTGCCGATCAAGCCGCCCAACCGCACGATACGACCATATTTATCAAGGAAAAGCTTAGTGACTTTCGCGAACTCTGATATATCGAACTGTCCTATAATAGGAACCATGCGCCAAGTGTTCCCTAGAATAGGGATAGGCTTCGGCCCCGGTACGTCGGAGTACGGTTTGGCGTTTGCGAATATCTCTTCACTTAGTTCAGCTGTGGGGGCGATCTGAGATTGCTGTCGTTTGGAGAAAGGGCAGCCCGTGGTCGCGGAGCGGGCGTTTTTTAGTATGAATGGGCGCGTGTACGCGGTTAAGTTACGGAGGGAGCGACCCATGGCGGTTAAGGCCCTGAGACGACTGCGCGCGATCTGCCCGCGAATATACCGTTCGTTGCGTGCGCGGGAGCCGATCGCGGCTGGTCGTTGTATCTCCGCAGCTGGTTGCTGGAATTGCAGTCAGGGACGGTTGATGCCGATCTCTTTTGTTGTCTCGTTTCATGGTTTATAGGGTGAAATTTTAACTCTGTTGCCGGTCGAAAAAGTATTTAATATATTGGCCTTCGAGTGGGAATGCCAAACATAGGTAAGTAGAGAGTTAAGTAGGTACCTACCTACCTTTTGAAGTAAAAATACTGCAACTATCCTACAAAAGATTGACCTTATTACCTTAAATGAAAGTATCTACCTACATAACGGCTGTAACGGACTAGCAGCGTTGCATGCTTTGATTACCTCGGTAGGTATGGGTACTTGGGTATTCGATCCATGCGTGCTCGGGTCATCTCAAACGCTTAATTAATACGTAGTTATAGCGTGGAATTAAGTAGGTAGCTGTACCAAAGTAGAACTCAAATAAGCGTGGGATCTAAATGTGACTAGTGTGCACCGTTATCATTAATCAGGATATGGGGCTATTCAAAGTAGTCTAATCGATACAATATACCTACTTACCAACACTCTTTTGCTTTTTGATGCCCTTGTTGCTTTAGATAGTTAGGTACCAGTAAGGTAGTACCTACCTTTAGTTTTGACACCGGGATATACCTACCTACCCGATCACCAAAGATTTGCAATGTCGCTAGTAGCACACATAATAATTATTAATATTATTTGAACTAGGATAGGTTTGGGTAGTCTTATTTATATCTACCTACCTAGGTAGGGTGCATTGGGGTAATTTCGAAAATGGGTATATTCCGAAACCTAAAAATATCTACCATACGAAACAATATTTTTCTAATAACAACTTTAATATAGATGCCACCTTGATTGTTCTCGCCGCATCAGTCGTCGCGAATCGCTAGTGTCAATGGTACGTGCGTAGTGTCCATTTTTGTCCAAGAAGTGCTTTTCGCGCAATTTTCGGTAATTTGTAATAACCCCATCATAATTGTAAACCTTCGATCAGGGTGCAATTAAGTCCAATTTTCAATCACTTCGGTTTAACCCCAAGATAGTTCGTAATTACCCGTATTCCAAAAAAATATGACTCAGTATTTAAAATGCTCAGTTTTCAGAATCCAGCTACATATTTAATAGTTTACTAATATTAATTACTCAATATTTTCTTTGGTAAATAGAGGTAGAACAAATAAAGGCAATAAATGTAAAACTTCTTTGAATAATGAACCAAAGTATAACCCTCAACTCATCTCATCAAAATTCCTGTCTGAATTACCCCAATGCACCCTTGCTAATATTATGTGCATTTCGATGCATCAATATTCATCGTCCGGTTGATTTGATTTATCGTTTGGTAGCAGGTACTTTTGTACGCCATGTTTATCGTAAGATTTCCTTTGTGTTAACTCTTCCTTGCTGGCTCATACAAAATATTAATATTATGGTACCAATGGGCTCAATTTGTTTGCGAAGCCAAAACTTACAAAAAATAAATAAGGATAATGTGGTGTCAGCAGTCAGACTGACGTAACTTCAAAAGTGGTCGAAGGCAACGTCAACGCCACGTAGAAAAAAACATCGAAACGAAGAAAAAGGGAGTTTTGGCGGGAATCCGATAGTGAGACGTTGTTGGTTTTGTATTGTTTTCTCAAACTTGTGTTTCTTCGAGTGTTAATGTGTAATATTGGTGGAATATTAATCATTAAGTGTTCGTAAATGTGCACGAGTGTGGGCGAATGATATAAACTCAAAACAAGTGTAATTTCGCATTTTTTCCAAAACTCCCAGGAAGTTTCAGTAAAGCATCCACTACTTTACTGAATCGTGACTTTGACGATGTAAATAATTGACTTGACTACTTGACCACGATTGCTTTATTGCTGTGACTTTGTTGTGAAATTAAGAAATACTTGAAATAATAAAATACTTGACACTGGCTATATGCACAAACTGTGCGAAGCCATAACTAAAACAAAAAAAAAACGATGAAAATATTGTTTGTTTGTAGGCTAAATAAATAGGTCGCTAAAATCTAAAAACAATCACAAGAAACACTACGAACTGAAAGCTCAGAAATGGTATCAGCCTTCGCAAAAGAAAAAGTCTTCTGGACAAAGAGCATGAATATAAGCTTGGCCAAATACATGGCAGACAAACCTCAGATTTGGGATCCGAAGCATCCACAATACACAAACATCGGCTTGAGAGACGAAATATTCGCCAACTTTGCCGCTACATATAACGATGAGTTCAGCTGGCAAGCTGTTAAGGATCGCTGGACAAATATAAGATCGACTTACGGATTTTACATGAGAAAATTACACGCTAGGAAAGCTAAGGGTGAGGTTAGTGTAATGAGTGTTCTGCACTTGCTAAAAACAATCCAACTCTATCACATTACCTACATAGGTACCACTTTCCTTTCGCTCCATACCATGGTTATTTTTTCTAAATAATATTTTCGTTACAGTATCTGCCTACATAATACTTTGATCGAGTTTTGTAGTTTTTCAGACATAATATTAATAGGTACTTTGTGAAATTTACAGAATTTCAAAGTAAACTGGTTCATGTGGCAGCCTTGCAAATATCTCTACAAAGTTCATAAGTTTGCGGACAAAAAGGCAGGCTCAACATCGAAGGCAATAAGCAATAACAGTGATGTAAGCATACAATATAATATATAATACTTCTTTTATCCTGAATCCAGCCATTCAACTATGTTCAAACATCACTCACTGTCATTTGGAAATTCTAATATAATGAAAAAACAATAAGGTTTAAATTCCAGAACATTAGAATGAAGCCCAACCTGATTAGTTACAGAATAAAATATAATATGCGCTTGTATTCTACCAGCTTACAAAACTCACAATTTACCGACTATTGTCACCAACTGCTTGATAATGACTCTCCTGTGCTATTACCTATGTCGTTCTTGGTTCAGCAAAAGGGTTTTCAAGTCATTGGCAAGTGTTTGAATTGCTATCTTTGTCCATGTGATAAAAGTGGTGTAAGATAAATCAGTGATCCCTTTCTTGTCTAATTAACTACATGCTATAACCAAAAGTTAACAGACCTGCGGAACATACCAGCTAATGTAACACATACATTTTGTCATTATCATGTATTTTACAGGCCTCAAATTCAGAAGACAGCAGCGATGATGGGAACGGAGACACCATGAACATTGGAGATGACTGTACTACGTCTGCTGTATCGTGCGATGAAATTGTAGACAACATAGTGACAGTGTTTAAAGGAGTCCAGAATGATGCATTTGGTATTGACAAAACAAAATATGCTGCAGTGGGGCAGGCAGTAACGCAGAAACTCTCCGAGCTAAACTCGTATGATGCTGCATTGTTGTCTCAGAAAATATTGGAAATATTAGCTGAATATGACGAGAATAATCCAATGAATCCAAATAATTAATAATTATGGACAGTTAATTGTTACAAGTTTTTGTTCTATTTGTAACTATTGGTACAAGTTAGTATGACATAGAATATTTACTTCTCTTATGTAGGTAAGCCATAGCTATAAAATTTTAAAATACATTAGTTAGGTACTTACTTTCTTTTATGGCAAATATAATAAAGATTTTTCTAAGTGTAGTAATGTTTTATTATTTGCTTTCATAGGCATATAATATTAGTTTGGATGGTACAGACTACTATGATAATGTACCTATTACTGTATGTACTTGCAAGAGCATAAAAATTGAAAAATACCGCTATGACTTTCCTATTGTGAAAATAAGAAATAAGTATGTACATACTTGACACTGGCTAAATGCGCAAGCCGTGCGAAGCCAAAACTAAAAAGAACTTTAAAATCTTTTTTGTTCTGCCGTTTGCCTCCGTCCGTCACCCGGGACTGTCAAGTTCCGCCGTCTTGCTTGTTTTGAATGTTTTGCTTGTGAACTTTGTGAAGGTGAACTCTTGTGTCGCGGCGCGTAACCGTAAGAAGACAAAGTATTGCATATTGTGTTAGGTACATTAGATTTACTTTAACTAACTATGTTTAAATTAGACTATTTCAAACAAGAAGATTGTTCTGCGTCTGGGGTCACTTTTATGAAGTTATTGAAATCAAAATGGGACAAAATCCACGAAGAACCTAATGTTTTTCGCTATAAAATAAATAATCTGGAAGAAAGATTAGTCGACGACAGGTATTTACTGCAGGTAAGAAAATTACCAATATTTACTTGACTAGTATAGTCACTAGTATATAGGCACTTATTTCATATACTTACTTACACACACACGCACCTGTGAGTTATTCATGGTAATAACTAAGTACGAAAATCTATCTTTTCAGCTTAACCCCGATCGAAGCTCCAACAGGAGAACACCAGAGCATATTGATAGTATATGTCAGCCTTTTGACAGCAAGAAATTTAATTTTACCAAAGTTTCTCAAAAAGAAATAATATTTTCCATTGAATCTAATGGGGACGGTAGGTATGTTGCTTGTTACTTTTTATCCTACTTCAATTATTCTGCTTCAAAGTATTGAAATTCTAGACAAAGAAGGTTCCATGGTGAGGGAACTGTCTAGCCTACTATAAAATAGGTTTACTTTTTTTCAGAACATAGCATCCTCGTTAATGTCAGTCCGATTTCACATTATCACAGTCTGCTTTGTCCATCGGTAAACAAGAAACTGCCTCAAGTGGCCACAGTAGACAGTGTGTATTTGGCAGTGGAAATAATCATCCTTGCTCAGGAACGGTGAGTATAGGTATGTATAATATGATTCTTTCCCATACATTAGGAGCCTGCAAGAGATTAAGGTTTAAGAGAATTGTTTACTCATCGTCACAAAATACCTTTATTAATAGGTACTCTAGTAGAAGGGGCACTCTCAATTAAAGCGAGATAGCATGATCACGATTTTGTATCACATTTGAGTATGTTGTCTCCCTCTTCTATGGTTTGAGTACCTTTAGAGTATGGAGTATCCACCCTGGGCTACCATTTAAACTCTACACTCTGCAGGGTGAATTTTTAAGACTAATACTTCAAGCTTATACCAACACAGTTTTCTGAAGTACCTATTTAAAGGTATATTACCGTATGTATGACTTTATGGCCATAAACTTACAGTATCTTTTTGTTTCAGTGATCTAAAGATTGGTTTCAACAGCTTGTGTGCCCTTGCATCGGTGAACCATCTACATTATCACCTGTTTATAGAGAAGCATACCTTGCCTGTGGAATTAGTGGTAAGATCCTATTTACATCATTTGTTTTTATTAAGTAATTTGGACGAGTCGGATGAGGTAGCCTGCCTCATGCAGGATATAACTACATGTTGTGTGCCCTTTGAGATAACCTTTTGAATGCAAATGATAGCTGCAAACGCCAACAGCAAATCGTGCCCTGTATGTTAACAATAGCTATAGTATTCAAAAATTATAGTCACTAAAATAATCTTATCTAAACATTTTCAATATGATATTGCCTAAATATTTACAATTGTATAATTATTGTAGCATAGCCTTAGGACTGCAGGGAGTCTAGCTCAGCATTAAAATAGAAGTGTTGCTTTCAGAAATGGCGACAGATCAAGGGGCCTCTTCATTGCACACTAGACTATCCTGCTCCAGCATTCTGTTTCGAATTACAAAAGAATCCAACACGCGCTCAGGTTACAGAAATCCACAAACTCATAAATTATTTGTTAGAAAATTCCATAGCACATAATATTCTTGTAACAATGAAATCGAGGAATGTCGGCGATGGGGCCGTCTTTATATGGCCGAGGAAAAATAACGCAGGAGCAAAACAGCTGATGGATTTTAATATTGCCGTTTGTGAACTAAGTGGCTGGTTTCCCATTTATTGTAAGTATTCAAGCAAATTAAAAATAATACCTAACACTGGTAATAAGCATAGTAGATGTTAGTACCTACTTATTAATAAATAGCTTAGCTCATTGATGATCCCCTACTACAGTCCTGACTGAAGTATTTAGTGAATATAGAACTCTAGGTGTATGTAGTACTAAAATACCTATTGCTTAAAGCCAATATACTCAAATGAATGACATATTTGAGACAAATAATTACTATTTATAATAAGTAGGATTCAAAAGGTTGAAAAACTGCAGTGGTGTTGTAACATACTACACAATAAATGTTTCATTGTGTGTCATAAAATTATATTAGTTCGTGTTTGTTGTGGTTTTTTATGTCACTAAGGAACATAGACAGTTACCTAGTACACCTGATGGTAAGTGCCACAGCTGCCCATAACATGACGTGTTTATTGATGCTTCATAAATACCGTTTGTCTTGGTTTCAAATTATGGGATTAAAGTATTAAAAGGAGTAAAAATTTACATAATTTAAACATCTTGATTACAGCTCCAGAGGCATTCCAAAGACTTCGATCGGATGACCTCGAAATGGAATTGACGAAATGGAGAATAGACAACTTTGAAGCCATGTGTAAAGATGTGGAGATTCTGTATTAGCATGTACATTTTCCATCATTATAAAGTTTATGATATAGTTATAAACAGTTATATGTATATACGAGGGTGAATCAAAAAATTCTTGGAATCAATATTAAAAAATGCAAAGATTTAAATAATAATATTTTATTTTTCTACATAATCTCCCTCCAATGCAATGCATTTAGAATAACGCGTTTCTAACTTCCTTATTCATTGTGAAAAAAAATTATTTTCTTGACTCTCGAAAAAGTCCTCTACGGCAGCTATAACCGCGTCATTATCGTGAAATTTTGTTCCACGAATTTCCTCTTTTAATTTTGGAAATAAGTGAAAATCACTTGGGGCTAAGTCCGGAGAATATGGTGGGTGGTCAAGGAGATTGAAGCCAGCACAGCGGATTGCGTTGAGCGCAACTTCCGATCGATGAGCAGGAGCGTTATCTTGAAGGAACAACACGCCCAACGACAGTTTTCCACGACGTTTTTCTTTAATCGCTTCACGCACTTTCGGGATTAAATTTGCATAATAGGGTCCAGTAATCGTCTGGCCTTTTGGCATGTAATCAATAAAAAGGATTCCTTCACTATCCCAGAACACAGAGGCCATAACTTTGCCAGCGGTAGGAGCAACTCGAAATTTCTTAATGGATGGAGAGGATGGTCGTTTCCAAGACATGCTTTGTCTTTTAGTTTCAGGATCAAAATGGTGGACCCACGTTTCATCCATGGTGACAAGACGACGGCAAAAATTATCCGAATCACGCTGGAACATTTCGAGATTACGCTTGGAAATTTCCAAACGTCGCTTTTTGTTTTCGTCGGTTAACATTCGTGGCACCCATCTTGCAGACACTTTTTTGAACCCCAGTGAATCAATTAAAATGGATTGAACGCTACCAAAAGATATCTTTAGGATCTCAGCTATATGTTTTATAGTCATTCTTCTGTCTTCCAAAACCAGATTCTCAACCTTTTTGACATTTTCTTCTGTAACGGAGGTTGAAGGCCGCCCAGAACGCGGGTCATCTTTACAGCTTGATCTACCTCTTTTAAATTCAGCCACCCAGTACGCAACCGTAGAATAGGGTACAGCATCACCCCCTAATGTCTGCTGAATGTCCAAAAAAATTTCCTTCGTAGACATTTTTTTCAAACTGAGATATTTTATCACCGCACGTAACTCACTTTTATCCATAATTTTGACTTTTTAGCAACTCGTTGCACAAAAAAATTTATTACATGCGAACGAACTGACAAAAACAAGTGACAGTCTGCATAAATATAGTGTGATAGACACTCTTTAATTTGAATATCGAACTTGATCCAAAAAGGTTTCATATATATGCACTTCTAAGAACTTTTTGATTCACCCTCGTACATATAATGTAAGTGTACTTTTTGCATATGGGTTGTATGTATTGTAAAATATCTTCATAATTATTGTTGGTATGTATCAGAAACCCTTACTTGTGTTATGAGTGGTTTATACCTATATAGGACCTACTGGTAATTATGTTACTGATGCATAGGAAAATAAAGAAGATACCTATACATTAATTCTGCTATATTTTTTTACTAACCGGTTACACTACCTACTGATATCCAGTTACCATAAACTCAAAAACTGCTGAACGTATTTTGATGGGAGTTTCGTCATTTTGCACCTTTGAGTCTTGAGTAGGTAAGATAATGGTGTACATTGACTTGGCGACTGGGCTGGAGTTTATAAAACTACTGGAAGTCATACTATGATGACGATAGTCTACGTGCACGAAGTCACTGGCAAAAGCTACTATTGAACAAAAACCTCCACAAAACCTTTATAAAAAATTCACACCCTACATAGAATTTAGTTACTCTATGGTACCTACGTAAATAGGTACAAGGTACAACCTTTCTCGCTCTCTGGTATCCAAGATGAGCGGGACGGTAAGGTTTTAGTGCAAATTCGACTTTGATAATGCTCTTTTCCACACCACCCTAGAGGTAGAGCACCAGGGCGCGTTTTTTTTATAGTGGTATCCCCGGAAGGCCTAATCCACTTGATTAGTTCCTATCTTCTACCATTAACAACGCTTTGAAAATAAAGTACATACATAATATACATAATTAATATTTGTTTTTTGTATTGTTAGTACTATAATAAAACTGTAACTTAGTCATATTTGTACATTATAGGATAACCGTATTTGAAATAATTGTTGTAAGTTGTTTCCTAAAAAAACATTTTATATTAATATGTTACTTTAAGTGGAACAATAGTTTATTCACAAATAACTAAACCATTGTTCCACTTTGCTCTTGGACTTTGTGGTCCTCAAAATTCATCGTGATAACCTAACTACGCGTACGAAATCGCGGGCTATAAATACCTACTCAGACGTTGGATGATGAAACTGAAATGATATGGATGAACGTTAAAATTATGAACTGCTTGGTTCCCACCGCGAGGGGAGAGGACCCACTGTGAACTCCGTTTAACTAGTTAGGTATATGCATACGGGAACTTCCACCAATAAAATAGAGCGAGCAAACATGGTAAAATGAACTCGCCCATTTCTAGAAAAAGGAGCGAAGTCCTTTCGTTTAACTCGCAAAGATGAGCAGACGAATCAAACGAACTAATCAAATCAAACGAATACAAAAATGAGTTGAAACGTTCATCTTGCAAGCTTACTTTCAGCGCGTCTAAGGCAACTGTCAAACCCCTTTGTTAGTGGAAGTGTGCCTTTGTCTGAGCGGAGTCCGTCCCGCTTAGCCATTTCCCTATCGCGGTGGAAACCCAGCGTTATATACGTTACCGTCCAAACTTACCTATGTAACAGAGTTACATTTTACCAATTTATGGGAAACCTGATTCCGATTATGTGATTGTAGCAATCAGCGCTCCTCCATCTTCGTGTAAACGGGAACATCTTCCGTACTGCGCAAAATATTAATATTGAGTGTTGTGGTTAATCCACGACTACAGCTCTTAAATTGTACGTATGTAATAGCACTAACCAATTTATAAAACATTTCAAAGCACATTTATCTCCTGAAAGTCCACGATGTTCTTGCTGCATCGTGTCTTCCCGTAATGTCTTGCCAATGTTACTAAATCTTTGCGCAAGCTGGCTCGCGCAGCTGAGCAGCTTCATTGATTTTTTCGCTTGTTTCATAGTGTATAGGTAGACGGCGCAGACCTACCGCATACCAATCCTTTTAATAAATAATATAGGTGGGTAGGTCCGTCTGTACCTACATGCTCTGTGGGTACTTGCCTACTAATCGTCTTATTTTTCGTTTTTGGCTTGGGATGAGAAGAAATTTGTATGCATCTTTGCAAAGGATATTATTAGATATGGGGGCGATTTTTGATATTCATCCGGTGATTTGACGTCACCAAAATGCCCGATTTTTCTAAATTACCTTACCTACTGCGTAGAATGGACCACAATAATTATGCGCGTGGCTATGGAAACAGCTGAGAAATATTTTTACATTGGTAGCATTGATTGGTAGACAGATTACGAGACACCAAATTAACATCTTTTTACGGTGATACTAATTATGACTACTAATTATGAATACTAATTATGAATATCGAAATCACCGATGACATTCAAAAATCACCCCCTGACTTTTAATGAAATGTATTATGATGAAAAAGCTATTATTGTAATCACTGTAGAAAAAAAGCTACTCTTAGCTAGCTACCTAAAATTGCCAAGCAAACATCTTTAAGTCGGATAGAGACGTATTTTAAATTAACCCTACCTATTATTATTTTATGCATAATAATATAGGTAGGTATACCTTCCCAAAGTTAACTATGCTATCTACATAATATTAAGAATACATTACGTAAGTATAGGTACCTACCTAATATGCAAATCTTAGATAGGTATATTATATTTATCTTGTTATTACACTTACTTACTTTTAGTGGGTTATACTCGTAGGTACCTATATATGTATATACCTACTTAAGTACCTATACGTATTTTTTTCGCATTTCCGCGTGTTTCTTTTTGTCCCTAGGGTGCGAGTTCTGACACCGCTATCTCTAGAATACTAGTAGCGAAAACTGAAATTACCTATGTATATAATAATATAATATGTAGGTACCTATCTATATTTTACGTACGGTTTGCCTCGCATAGCGTGAGTCACTTTAAACTCCAAAGTCTACATTCATGTTTTGTTTATCAGTAGTTCAGACATTGTTTGTAAACTTTAACAGCACAGTTGAATTAGTGACGCTTCCCCTTGACCTCTCGAGGGGGATAAATTACATCAGTGCTGCGCTATTAGGTTCAGTCGGTTGAGTATCGGTCGGCGGGAACGCACTACTGCGCAATAAACCATGAAACTTCTAATATTCGTAGTGCTAACTCTGCTATTCCTAATCAGCGGTTGTAGCTGCCGACATGTCTCCTGGTTGCCGAACGTATTCGGTACATTTACAAACAAAACATCGGAAATAGCGAATTATGTGAGAGAAAAGGGACGGAGTCTGAGACATTTTTATGATCAAAATGTGCGCGGTAAAATATCGTCTTACCTCCGTGAGAATCAAACTCAAGAAACAGTTGTGGTCGACGACGAACAGCGGAGGATAAAAAGGAAGTTCAACGATTATGTAAGTAAAGCCCAAGAGAACGATAATAAGATATTCGACGCAATCGCGCCAGAACAAACGGAATATAATTGCGTAGAAGACGATCCTTCAATTCATATGACCACGCCGCAGCTCATCGCGCTTCATGGATATCAGTCGGAGTCGCATACGGTCGTCACTGACGATGGATACATTCTAACTGTCCATAGAATTCCGTTTGCCAAAACGGCTCCTGCAAAGGTTGTTCCTAGAAAAACGGTTTTACTTCACCATGGCCTTCTCGGCAGTTCAGCTGACTGGATAATACCTGGCCCACAGAAAGGCCTAGCTTACATTTTATCAGAGGATGGATACGATGTCTGGCTAGCCAATGTGAGAGGAAACACATACTCCCGAGCCCATGTTACCTGGAACGTGGATACCTTCGAATTCTGGAATTTCACATTCCATGACGTGAGTCAGCACGACTTGCCTGCTGTTATCGACTACATAATGGAGATAAAAGGTTGGGACGCCAAAATAGATTATGTCGGTCATTCAATGGGAACGACAGTATTGTTCGCGCTATTATCTACCAAAACTCAGTATAACAAAATCTTGCGAGCGGGATACGCTTTAGCACCTGTTGCTTTTATGACTGATATAAAAAGTCCGATACGTTTATTGGCCAGATTTAGCAATAACATCGAGTATTTGCTGAAATTGCTCGGAGCCAACGAGTTTCTACCTCAGAATTCAGTGTTGAGGTGGCTTTCAAAACACGCCTGTGAGATCAATCACTACGAAGAGGCTATTTGCGAAAATTCTATGTTCGTCCTATGTGGGCATGACCCGACACAGTTCAATATGACGCTTTTGCCGCTGATACTCGGACACGTTCCTGCAGGCGCATCGACTAGAACACTGGTTCACTACGCTCAAGAAATCCAGAATTCGGGTCGCTTCCAACAATTTGACTATGGACCCGAAGCGAACTACAAGCATTATGGAACCGCTACACCACCCGAGTATCAAGTTGATCAAATAACTTTACCTATTGCTTTACTGAGTGCTCAAAATGACTGGCTTGCCGGTGATATAGATGTCACCAGTTTATACGTTCAGCTTGTGAATCCCATCACACACTACATAGTGCCAATGAAAGAATTTAATCATATTGACTTCTTGTATGCCATAGATGCTCCTAAGTTAGTTTATGTAAAACTTTTAGAGTTACTGGACGAAGGGGCCAGCAGTGTCCTTCCTGATGTGATACCAGACAGTTTAGAAACAAATGTTATAAACGTATAATAATACTTACTTAATTACCTGGGTACGTAAAAACCTTGCAAAGTCAGTAATGTTGTATGATTTATGAAACACGTAGGTAGATTATATTTACTTACTACTTACTACCTACCTACTTTTAATTTTAACTTGTGTCGTTATTTTATCTCCTAATAGTCATAAGGTATGTAGTTAACTAGGTCACTTGGGCTAAGCCACTACACTGCCTGCTTCTTTACACGATTTTCTCACAGGCTTTGACGCGTCAATTCACCCTTTAAGCCTATACCTAAGGGATGAGTTTGGAAAAACCCTATACCTACTAGCAGGTATATTCATAGTAAAAACTCCTACCTACAATATTAAAAAATAATAACCCTTTTTGCCTACAAGTTTTTCGTGGGTGCCGAGCTTTGCTATGGGTTTATTTTGATACTATAGTAAGTTTAGTAATTACGTAAGTACCAACCTAGTTATTGCTTTAAAATTATGTTTGTTATATTCATATCTACAGAGGGATAACATTATGGGTAATTCAAAGCAACTGAAAACAATTAGGTATCCGATGACAGTTTCAGATCAATATTTAGGAAGTGGTAACAAATATTATGTAGTTGTCAGTATAAACCTAATAATATTATGTCGTGGGTAAAATGCTTACAATAAACATAACATTATCACAGTTACATGTATATAAGTAGGTACCTTACGTTAAGAAGCTTTGTATTTATCTTACAACTCCTTATTTACCCTTAGTGACTCATATTTTAAGTACATACATGCTTGTAGTTAAGTAGAATGCAGGGTTTTTAATATACTAAAATTAGGTGTGATCTGTATGTAAAAGGATCTGGCTAAGTGCAGAAACCGTACAAAGTCAAAACTAGATAAAAATGTACCCTGTCACTTCAAAATCCTGGTTTGACATAATTCATAATCAGCTGTTCTCAGCTGAGTGAACTGCCAAAATGTCAGACGAAAACATAACCTAGGCATAATTACTTTGAAACGGAATTTAGGAAGGAAACAAGTAACTGAAGAAATAGTTGCGATTCCTGTCTGTATAGTGGCTGATTAGCGAAAGTAAAATAAAAATAATTAATCTATCCAATGGCCAAGACATAAAAAAAATATACAACAATGGCAAGGGGGTTCTACAAGGGTTGGCGATATGCTGCCTTTATATCTGGTTTGGTTGGATTCATTGGCCTAGCTATGTACCCTATTGCGATCAGCCCGATGATGGACGCTTCTGAATACAGTGAGCCATTTCTTTTTTACTTAGTTGTTAGGTACCTATATAGTTCATAGATTACTTCCCTAGTGTTTCTAATCTAACTGCGGAGTGTCCAAACAAAGAGTCAAGCTGGGCACCTACCTATTTTTTTTTGTGTCCAGGGCAGGGCGTGCTTTGCACATGCACCAATGAGAATTTGATCAGGGGAAATATATTTTTTTATTGCAGAGAATATACAAAAGGAAACTAGGAAAAACATCAAACAAGAAGACATTCAGCCAGGCAGTAAGTAAAATAAATACTATTACACTGGGTATACAATTATACATACATTGACAAGGGGTAGTGTGATGTAATAATATGTAATGACTTGTAGGTTGTCCAAGTGTTGTTGTATTGTATTACAAATAAATCAGTGTGATTGGAACCATAACATAATATGAACAAAAGGTTTCACGGGCAAATGCCTTTTTTGTCAAATAACTCACTCACTTAGACACTGCAACATAAAACTGACTAACCATTTTTGTTCCAGATATGAAAGTATGGACAGATCCATTTGGACGTAAGAAACCAGATACAGAGGGCTAATTTTCTGTACACAATAAGTTTAGATTATTTAGTAAAATGTTTGATAACTACAAAATCTTTCATTTGTATTCCTTGGATGGATAGATAGATAACTTTTTATTGATACCAATATGTATAGACCAGAGAAAGAACAAACTTAACATAGGTATAATGGGTGTATTATTACTTAGTGGTTCTACTAGATAGGCATGGCTCTGATTTCACACTACGAGTATATGGATGGATGGAACTCTGTGATTAGTACATACATTGTAGAAAAACTTTATAGTGATTACATATCATTGGCCTTCGGACTGACAAGCTACGGAGTTCACAACTATGCTCCGTTTTTTGTAAGTCATGCTTATTTTATAGACTATTCTACAAATAAGCACAGCCTTGTTCATTTTGCAATTTATAAGGTCTAATAAAACAATGGACATAAAAAGAACTTTTTATTGATAAATTTTTCAATGACCCCATTTGGGTATATCTCCATTCCACTTCTAATGCTTAATTTTTACAAAAATGTTTACTCTGTTGCCTTTAGATTCCATACAAAAATAATTTTGTCTCACTATTTACACATCGAAATGTGCTTTATCTAAAGCATTTAACTACCAGAAAGTGAGAAAGCAAGCAAAGTACCAATTTTCTAGTTTATATCAAGTACAAAAACTAAGTTTGCTATTAAATATTTACATAATTATATGAATTATACATAGAACTTTACATTTCTTATAAAGGGTAATGAGTCAACAGGTATGATACATGTTTGTGACTCGTTTGATAAAATCTATGTATAAAATAAATCACTATAATATAGCTATATTCTTTCATCAAAAAACATATATGTATGAAATGACTAAACAAGATTATAATAAATTACTATAATTCCCAATATTTAACACAATGAGCAAATGCAAAGTAGGTACAATAAGCATATTGAGCGATACAAATAATATGTAATTAAATATGTATATACTCCAATTTTTAATTAATAATGTTGTTTGTTTTATATAATATCTTGAACTCAAAAAAAAATATACTCCAACATGTAATTTTTTGGGTGAAAATATAAATCAACTTGCACACAAAAGAAAATCCATTAATTCCATAATAATTATGGAAAGTATCTTTTCCTAGTGGTAATATGAAAGTATCTTTTCATATTGCATCAATATGCAGGATATATTGCAATTTTTCCATCGCTGGTGGACACACATAAAATTTTGCATTTGCTTCCTATAAATATTAACAACTAGGTACTTAATATTATTCAATTACTTACCCAAAAAAAATGCAATTTAGTGACTTCTGTCTTTTACAAATATAAAAAAAAAAAGGTTGGTTCAATCAAACATTACAGGTACAGTTAACAAGATTTCTCCAGAATACATAAATGATCTCTCTATACTACTATAAAACTAAGTTATTTCTGTTATATTTATGTAAGTTGTCAACATACATGGATTGACTGAACGCCACATAGACAGAGCTTTATGCACTTGTAACAAGACTGTAATTTAAGAGAATATACCTTTGAAAATATGTTAACTTGTTAAACATTTCCCCCCAGCTTTTATCCAGGGACAATACAAATTATAAAACATACAATTTAATTAGTTTACACTATTTATTTGTCGAACAATAAAATATAGATAAACAAATATAAATTGTATGATAAAACTTACCACTAAAGAGCCTTTATGATAAAAACACAACCCTTCTAATCCTTCACGCATTTAGGTAAAAATAATATCATGGAAATGTACATTAAGAATTTGTAAGTATCTAATTCATAAACTGACTTCGTCTTCACACTAAACAATGAATATATTATTATTATTATTAAAAACTACAGAATAATATTAGGATACAATTACAGCGATTTGTGTTATTACTAAATATTATTATATCACCACTGTTCACTGCTATATCACTTGTTTAGGCAATGTGTATAATCGGTAAACTTCAGTTCTGCATAATTATAGATATCTGAGAATAAGGATCATTGCAGGAATTCATCGTCGTCGCCAACCTGCAAATCAAAAAACTGAATTACCACCTCGAATACCGCGCGTTCAGGTGATCAAGATTCAATGCTGAGTGGATGGGGATAATGGGAAGTGTCATAATCTCCCAGCTGGGGACAACTTGGTGGGGGTGTTATTTGTGTCTTGGAGTGCAATAAAGAGTTAATCTATGTTAATGATCGGAACATCGTAACGACGGAAGACGGTAAACCGTCACGAAATTAGAAATGGTATATTACAACATCACCTGCAAGAAATATTCAAAGTCGCTGCGGTGGCAGTTGCCTTCAGCTGCAAATGTAAACTTGTGGAACGTGCCGTCTTCAGATATCACTGGAGAAATAGTAAATTATCATTATTAAAATGGAGTATTTGTTGATGGAATTATAATATTGCTGCACATATATACACTAGTTTAAAAGTACACACCTATACTTTATGTAAGCTGCTATTACATAATAATTATAGTACACACAATAATAATAATGCTGCAGTGGTTCTATAAAAGATTTTTGAAGGGATCGGACGGAGCCGCATCTTTCTCTCGCGCGCGCGGCGGGGACGGCGTGGGCGGAGAGGTGCGCGCCGCCCACACGTGCACCGTGCCCTTGTAGACACATGGAGGGGAGCACTCACCCACGGCGCTGGTGTCGGAGGAGAAGGCGCAGAGGGCGCGCGCGGCGGGGGCGGCGTGGGCGGCGAGGTGCGCGCCGCCCACACGTGCAGCGTGCCCTTGTAGACACATGGAGGGGAGCACTCACCCACGGCGCTGGTGTCGGAGGAGAAGGCGCAGAGGGCGCGCGCGGCGGGGGCGGCGTGGGCGGCGAGGTGCGCGTAGGCGCCGCGTGCCGCCCACACGTGCAGCGTGCCCTTGTAGACACATGGAGGGGAGCACTCACCCACGGCGCTGGTGTCGGAGGAGAAGGCGCAGAGGGCGCGCGCGGCGGGGGCGGCGTGGGCGGCGAGGTGCGCGCCGCCCACACGTGCAGCGTGCCCTTGTAGACACATGGAGGGGAGCACTCACCCACGGCGCTGGTGTCGGAGGAGAAGGCGCAGAGGGCGCGCGCGGCGGGGGCGGCGTGGGCGGCGAGGTGCGCGCCGCCCACCCGTGCAGCGTGCCCTTGTAGACACATGGAGGGGAGCACTCACCCACGGCGCTGGTGTCGGAGGAGAAGGCGCAGAGGGCGCGCGCGGCGGGGGCGGCGTGGGCGGCGAGGTGCGCGTAGGCGCCGCGTGCCGCCCACACGTGCAGCGTGCCCTTGTAGACACATGGAGGGGAGCACTCACCCACGGCGCTGGTGTCGGAGGAGAAGGCGCAGAGGGCGCGCGCGGCGGGGGCGGCGTGGGCGGCGAGGTGCGCGCCGCCCACACGTGCAGCGTGCCCTTGTAGACACATGGAGGGGAGCACTCACCCACGGCGCTGGTGTCGGAGGAGAAGGCGCAGAGGGCGCGCGCGGCGGGGGCGGCGTGGGCGGCGAGGTGCGCGTAGGCGCCGCGTGCCGCCCACACGTGCAGCGTGCCCTTGTAGACACATGGAGGGGAGCACTCACCCACGGCGCTGGTGTCGGAGGAGAAGGCGCAGAGGGCGCGCGCGGCGGGGGCGGCGTGGGCGGCGAGGTGCGCGTAGGCGCCGCGTGCCGCCCACACGTGCAGCGTGCCCTTGTAGACACATGGAGGGGAGCACTCACCCACGGCGCTGGTGTCGGAGGAGAAGGCGCAGAGGGCGCGCGCGGCGGGGGCGGCGTGGGCGGCGAGGTGCGCGTAGGCGCCGCGTGCCGCCCACACGTGCAGCGTGCCCTTGTCCGACACGCAGCAAAGCAGCGACCCGCTCGGGTTGAACGTTATACTGGAAACAAGGCAGACCGGTCAACGCGGGAGTTATACTCACCTAGTTGTAGTGCCTAACCCCTCTTGGGGAGTTCCGAGCTATCCTCGAGAGCCAACTGCTCAGTTGGTTGTTACGTTTACTATCTTCAACTACATCGTGGGACAATAGTCAAATGCTAGCCTTAAACGCGTAAAAATTATTGACTTCCGTGTGTATTTTTATCAGATGTTACTCACCAATAAACATCAGCATAGTCGGACCCTCGCCTCAGCTCGTGCACCATCTGCTTGCTGCTGGTGTCCCAGATCCGTATGATGGTGCCGCGCTCGGAGGCCGTGGCCAGCTTGGCGCCGTTGGGGGACAGGCTGATGCAGACCAGGTCCGTCTGGTGGCAGCCCACGACGGCCGGGGAGCTGGAGTGGGCGCCCTTCACCGCCCGGGACACGTCCTGAAAATCAGTAAAGATACAATGAATACAATTGAAACTAACTAACTAACAAATTAAGTATGTATAAGTTTTTGGTGCTTCCTTCTCTAATGTTTTGGAAATAGGTACTTCATACGCTAGCATTTCACCATTCTCTCGTGACAACGTGGTCTAAGGTAGTAAACAGTCATTATAGAAGGTACTGGCTTTCGAGGAGGAAATTTACCAACTTGAGGGTGGAAACTAGCCAGACGGGCACTTAGTTCTACTTTTAACCAGTGGTGGCGTTAGGATCGCCTGTCAAATATTTTAAAAAAGGACCTATCACTATTTGTATGCTTAATGCATCGTGCATACCAGTAGCTGCATGGAGCCGCGGCGGTGCGCCGGCGCCGCGAGGATCTGCGCCGCGCTGGGTTCCGTGGCGAGCGCGCACAGCGGCCGCGCCGACGCCGGCGTGCGCAGCAACGCCACGCGCTGCAGCGACGGCAGCGACACCACCTGCACCGACGACGATAGCACCACCGCTACCCTGCCATTACGAGGATATCTTACTTAATATTATAAACGCGAAAGTTTGTAAGTGTGGATGGATGGATGTTTGTTACTCTTTCACGTAAAAACTACTGAATGAATTTTAATGAAACTTCACAATAATATAGCTTATACATCAGAATAACACATAGGCTACAATTTATAAAGATATTGTGTGAATTGTCCAAAATATGACGATAAGTAAGTAGGAACAAATCTACCATCTGCGAGCTATTCTGGCGTGCGCTGTCAAAACCGCTAGAGTTACACATAATTTTAATGCATGATGGAAAGTTACAAGTCGTATAATATAACAGCCACCGCCCTATAGGTGTTGTATGTGACACGCGGGTGAAACCGCGGGGCGCATCTAGTATTATCTAAAGTGAAACCACAAGGTAGACACTGCATAGTTACAGACAGCGTCGTCACTTTACAAAAAGTGGCTGGTTTGCAAATTCATCAATTTGAGTTTTATAATCAAACTTACCGAGTCTAGGCAAAGCCCGACTGCCACGTTGCAAGTAAGAAGCTATAGCGTTGTTTGAAAGTCTTATATTTTTCTTTCATTTGCCTGACGCGTTCAGTAACACGCCCAACACCATTTGTAAAATGCCTATCAATATACGTCGTATAATCTAACTAAGTACTTCAAAAAAAATCAACCTACAAATAATTTAAGTATAATTGTTACAGAACTACCTTATGAAATGTAATAATACTTATTCGGTTATTCGGTCAAGGCTTTTATTATCTTATCGTGAACAATTTGCTACAACCATAAAGTATATAAATACATAAATCCGAATCCAACTCGAGAATGCGCTCACAATACAATTTCAATTTAGTTTAATATCATCGATTCACGCAATCTCACTAGATAAAGGAAAACAACACCTGTGTAAATGAGTCGGAATAAGGCATTTATTTCCAACTAAATATGGTGAGCAAATAAATACATGCTATGGTATGTATGTAGGTAGGTACTTCGATTGTATACCTACCCAATGTGGTACAGACGTTACCCGACTGTAGGTTAGCAGCGTATTTTGTGGCATTGCCAAACCACTTGCCCAAATGGACAAAGAAAGTAATAGATTCGATTGCCACAGAATCACAATATGAAGCAAGCCTAATTGGGCAAGTCCCCCCCAAATAGGGCTGTATCTTATTTCCAATGATCACTCAAGCTAAGGGTCAATATCACATTACGCAATATTCGACTCAACCCCGAGCAGACTGACACAAGAGTACTAAATGCTGTGTGATGATAGCATGACGTGATAGCCACATCATGCTATCATCACCAAAAAAAAAGACCAAGGAGAACTGACTTGTCCTTCCTCGCCCTGAGCGCTCGTATCGGCGACTTGAAGACCACCTCGGCGCGGAAGGCGCGCTGCTGGTCGTCCAGCAGCATCAGGCTGCACGGCTTCCGAGCCTTCACCACCAGGAGCCAGTTCGTGCGGAACACCATTTCGCAGAGCGACACCTCGCCGAGCTCTTCTTTGTCTGAAAAGTTTAGGAATACACAATTACAAAAAAAAACACCAGCCACAGGTTGTTTGGAATCTGGAAGAAATCTCTTTGAGTGATAAGACCACCCATACTACGACTAACTTGTGTTTTAAGTTGTTACTATATTTTAATGCTTCTCGTTATTCTTATTCCACTCCATGCATAGTTGTCTGGACTACGTCGTGGTGTTTCAATAAAGAGTAATCTATCTATTAATCTATCTATAGGTATGGTCATTAATGGTCAATGCTACAGCGCTGGTATTTCTGAGTATATCCAGCTATGATCACTGTAACAACAATATTATTATATCGGTTTCCTGTTTAAATATAAATAACGTGCGATTTATTTGAAGCGGTGCCAAAAATATTATCGCAATATTAGCCTCAATTCTAAACTACTAGATACATTTGAGACCCTAAACTGATCTAGCGATCGATACTATAGCAGTTTGTCTCGAGCTCATCGACTTTATACGTCAAAATATTATATTATTTGGGTAACGCTCAAGTTTTGGTACAATAAGATGGCATAGACGATAGTTAAATATAAAATCAAGATATACAATAAAATAAATCATTGAGTACTTGTATACATAGAACCAAGTCAGCTCACATCTTCAGAAGTTAAACGGAACGTTTAAGAATGCAAGGCCATCGGTACAGATTAATTACGAAGACAATAGAGTTAGCGCGAGCTAGACCCTTCCTGAATGAATTAATTAGTTCAACTTGTGATTTTATAGAATGTTGAGCATTTCCACATTGAACCGTGTGAACACAAAATGGAATGGGGCATCTATCACGCGTAATTAGGTCTGTGTCTAGGAGGTACGGTTTAGTTGACATTCAGTGATTTATGTTGGTTTCACTGCGTAGAAAATCCGTAGATGTGTCTAATGTCTATATCTAACTACCGGTACTCGTATCTAATCAGCCCGTATACCTAGAGTTGAATCTCCTTTCGTCTGCAGCCTGTTTCACCGTTTTACCGTCCTGCCTGTCTTATCCCCAGTTTCTGAAACGTCAGTCAACTTTGACAACAGAATTCTATTGCCATCCTTGTCATTTGCTTATAGTCAGATAGAGGCAACGATAGTTTTAATCTACTGTTAAAGCCTACAAACGTTCTAGAAACCGGGGGTTAGTCCTATGTATTGGCCTCTGGTTCCAACTATAGGCTGCTAATGCACACTTCGCAATGTGATCTGACCATCAGGCTGGAGGTCTGTCTATCTTGGGGTCTCCATGGCTCTTGGATTGACCTACCGCTCATTGACAATCCTTTTAATAAAATAGTGAAATATAGGCCGGGCTAGTTGTGCATATACACTTTACGTTCAAATTGTAATGCACACAAGTGTCTACCGGTTTTAAAAACTCGATATTTCTCTAGACTTTTCTGACACTGATAGAAGCATTAGCCGAGTTGTGGCTTAAAATCAATAATGCCTAAATCATCCACCGTAGCTAAGTCGTATCCATTTAAAAGATTACATATCTCATTCCACGTCGACAGACAATGTGAAGACGTGTAGGCCTAGATTTAAAATAAAGATACAACTCCAAATACTACAAGTTACAAGCGCTCATTATAATTATATTTGCTAATGGATGTATGACCTTAGTTTAAGCTGCAAACATACTGTTTTGGAATACATAATTTAGACACACCTACGTCATATATGGAACGTGAGGATATAAGGAATATAGCACATAATGTAATAGTAAGATAATAAGACGTAGGCAGTTTCAGTTGAGACATCTGCATAAACGGTCTTTGTTTTTACTCTAAAGTGCTAATAATAAATCTTTTGGAAGGGCAACATTTCTTTATGAAGATCGACTATTATGAACTCAAAATAGACGCAAGGCCGAAGAAACTATCAGTCTAACTTTGGGTCGAGAAATTTAGGGTTAGCGTATTATTTGCTCGTAGGAAAACACGTTTCTCCATAGCATATTATGAACATTTTTGATGAAGGTAAAAACTCTTGGTAACCCCGATGTGGTCACACTTAAGGGTATTACGACAGTCACTGGCTCATCGACGATCGATGGCAGCGATTGGCGTAAATCGATCGAGAGAAGCCTTCTCTGAAAAATTGTCGAGGGGGCTGACGGAAAAACTGATGCATTCAGATATCATACTAGTAAATGGGAGTTGCTGTGTATAAACAATAGCTACCTCTATAACTCGTATTTTTGACTTTTTTAGTTTATTCTGTTACATCTTTTTCTTAACGTATACTTACACTAAGTATACGGGATTGGTAAAGACAATGTTACGGTATTGTACTCGTAATTATAATAATGAATTACGCATTGTAGTATTGTACAATGCGCAACGTACATAATTATTAGCGGTCAGTTGTCAGTTCCCATTCTGTCACAGTATAGGTACATTTGGACGCGTTTCAGATAATAATTCAACCGCACTCGGTCGCCGCTAATTTTAGAAGTTCATTCACATCTCGAACGCATGGCCGAATTTTCTCTAGTACCTAGGTACCTACTACTATGTGGATGCAGAGAGCATTAATATTTTCATTTTAAAACTCATTCATAATGAGATTTTGTATTTTAAATTATTCCAAGAAGCTGACTAGTTAAATTCACGCCATGACTTTATACAGGTTGATCTACAAATAATGCCGCTTCACATATAATGGCGTCCACGCCACATCGCGATCACTCCTCAGCCGTTCACGCGGGCTCGACAATGTATAAATCCCGTGGGGGATTTCCGGAATAACGAATTCGAGAATAATGCTCGTTCTTTAACAATAAACTACAGTCACAGGCAGTCAAGTCAACCTTACAGTCTTCTAAACAAGGCATTTATAAATAACTGTTATAGCATTCAAATTTAATTGTATGACTCACTATAATGATGAAATGTTCGTCGGAATAGCTTTAATTCATGTACTTACTTAAAACAAAAATACTTGATTGTCTACCAGTATTAAGTATATGCGCCGCATTTTAAGGTATGTACATTGGCCAAAACAATTTAAAAAAAAGCATTGTCTTTTTATACCTGTCCTGAACAGCTCATTTGTACGTAGTTATGTAGAATAGTAAATACCTACCTAATAATATGGTGTGATCTTATTTAAATGTTACAAATCATTGTGACATAAATTATTTACGTATTTCTTTCAAAGTAATGATTTTAATCTATGTAGGTATAATGGCTAATCAATTTATTATTTGCACAAGTAGGAATCTACCTAGTTATCTACAGCATATATGGCAATGCACTTTTACGAGCTATATTTTGTTTACTACTGATCAGAAACACAACTGTCCATGGTAGCTTTACAAAACCTTTTAATATGACATAGTTATTCCATGCCTTTTATTATAACTCTTGAATTTTGTAAACTCTTGAAGTGGTAAGTTTCTTTGTGAGTTCGTAGGTTTGTATGTAGGAAGTAATCTCCGAAACCACTGATTAGATTCTAAAAATTATTTCACTACTGGAATGTAGCTACATTATTTCTATTATGAATGCTATCAAGTATGTTTTATACTGTAAAAATACTTAGTTGGCTCTAGGAAATATAATGATATGGGTGAATAATAAATAGTAATCATAATAGAAAGACTCACTGTAATGAGCCTTTTCAACAAGTGGCTCCACATTGTAGACGCGCAGGCCGGTCTTTAGGCAACACGTGAAGCAGCCTGGAACAAGCGAGAACAATATAATTTAATCACAATACATAAATCCAGACCCCAAAATGGGACACCCTGTATCTAGAGAAGCAAGAACTAGGAGGATCATGGTCTGACAAAATACCATTGTTGTTGGTTTGCCCTTCTTTTAAGCAACGGAAGAATGGATTGTCATGAGAAAGATAAAAGGATAGAATGGGCTACTTTTTACTCTGGAAAATGGAATTCTAGGATTTATAAAAAAACAGCAAATATTAACAATTCATAATTTGATTATTTACAGTTATCTATGCACTTAGTACTTTTTAAGTAGGTACCTAGGTTTAGTTTGCAAGTAGGTACAGTAGAAATGTGTCCTACTTTAGAACCTTTGTTATTAGCAGTTTGCTTGACGCAGATCTTTCTTACCTATAAGCTAAACAAAACAAACAGTTTGCCAACGACGAAATCAAAAAACAAGCACCTACAAAGCAAGTGTTGCTGAATATTGCGTTTTACATTACAAGTAGGTACACAGAAGACTTGACGCCCGAACAATAGCGGGTAAATCACGTAGGATAGTAAGTGCGTGGGCGCGATACCAGAAATGTTTACAAGCACGTGGAGTAAAGCACGCGTGGTGCAGCGCGTTGAACGTAACGCTGCGATAAACGCTGTCTCTTGTCTTGTTTACAATTCTTAGCGCTATCATAGTAGACAATACAAGCCCTAAATCACACCCTCGCGCTCGTAACTCGTCGGAATCATGAATAATACACCTCATGAGAACAAAGAACGCAGGTTGACGAACTAGGAAGTTTAACAAACCTTGGTCCTGGTTAAACCCCAGGCTCGTGATCCCGCTGCTCCTCCGCCGCGCCATTTTTCACCAACAAATTTATCATAAACATTTAGTTAACTTTATAACAGATGTCTCTGTGGACATTTTCACACGAATAATTTTAATACGCACATTTATTTTTACATGTTCCCTGTGTGTGAAACACAGCTGATTTGATGTGATATTGTAATGACGGACGGAATGACGGCAGGAAATCTGAATAGACGGCATTGAATTGACAAGACACGACGGATGACAGATACATCATAACATAACAGTGTACCTTTTCAGTGTTGCCAAGTTTAGTATGTTTTTTTTGTTATGGCTTCGCACGGTTTGTGCATATAACCAGTGTCAAGTATTTTATTTTAAATATTTCTTAATTCCACATTAACGTAAACACATTTCCACAAAAACTCCCAGGAAGATTTAGTAAAGCATCCACTACTTTACTGAATCGTGACTTTGACGATGTAAATAATTGGCTTGACTACTTGACCACGATTGCTATATTGCTGTGACTTTCTTAATGTGAAATTAAGAAATACTTAAATAATAAAATACTTGACACTGGCTACATGCACAAACCGTGCGAAGCCATTACTAAAAAAAAAGAGGATAAAAAAAAGTCTCACTATCGGATTCCCGCCAAAACTCAAGTTTAGTTTTGTAGTGTAGATACCACTGCCAAGGGTAAGGTTAGGTACCTACCTAACCTACATAGTTTGAAGCTAAGATTTGACATCTCGCTGGTTTGAAGAGTTTATTGTACTGCCAAAAAAGGATTTTGAAAGAGAAAAAGAGAGATAGGTAGGTAGGTAGGTACTCAGTCCTTTTGGGTAGTAGGTACATGGGTAGTGTAGTCACACCATGGAGTTACACCTCGAACGAAGAGTCACACAATAAATATTATACTGACTGATTATTTATGGCGTGACACGAAAAAAAATAAAAAAATCAAAAATGTTTTTATCTTCCCTCATTGAAGAAATTATCATACAACTAAAATTTTTCGCTTCAAAAGCTTTTCTAAATTATGTAGGGTGTCAACTTGCACGAATAGTAATAATAAATCTCAAAAATATTAACGCCATCTAACAAAAGTAAGAAAACAACGGACGGACGTCGGACATGTTGATTATTGTTGATGGATGAACTTTCTATGATAACTTTGTTGATCCCTCCACAGAAGCCACGTTATTAGTACAAGCTATATTGTTACAGATTTGAACTATAAAAATGGGCTTTAATACTACAACAACCAACGATTACACATGGCCCTTTCCGAAGCCCATCGTTGGGAGGTAATCTATTTAAACTTCCTTAGAAAAAAGTCATAGCAAAGTTCTGTTTCTATTTTAATTTTTGTAGGCGCTGTTTTAAGAAATTACGTATCGTGCACGACACGAGCTAGTTATTCGTTGAATGTTAAACAAAGCACCACACCTTGTTTGGTTCTTTGTTAAAAGACCCTTACCATAAAAAGGTGTAAGTGCCATTGCAAGTTCTAAGATGTTGCTTGCTTGTTTGTTTACCATGCAAAGAATTACCAGCTCGTGTCATGACACCTTACGGTACCTACTCGTACCTACGTCTTAGCAGTGTTCTCGTCGCCTTGACTACCTGCGTATCTAATCCTCAGTTATTTCACTAGGTGCTACTCTTCAAACACAGATATGTGTGCATATCTGTTGCTTATAGTGTTTGCATATTTATTACCTAGTAATGTAGTAGTTTGTGCCGACATAAATCGGGTAGGTACCTACCTACGGTGAGATGCGACGTGGCACCTGCATACTGCTGGCCGCCAGAAGAGAGACAATGTAACGGAAGCTGGCGTTTAGCAGCGTCGCATTGAGTTGCGGGTAATCTCGGCCAGTAAATTGGCGATCAAATGGCCGAGTTCTACCTATTCAATTCAAGTTTATCTCAGAGTAGGTGGCAACTCGGCCACACGTGCATTACAGTCAGATACGCTCTAACTTTTTGTGTGTCAGCCCTAACTTTCCCAGACGAGACACTCTTTTAGATAGATTCCACTATCTCTCTCCGGACATAGATCGAGTAACGTGGCGAATGATCTCCAAGAATGTTAACGCGCAATTTACAAACATTATTGTCCATTCGATTGCGACCTATCACAGTAAGCGAATAAGGTATAGACTTGTGTGGCATAACAAAGTCTGGCTGTCTGATCTCTCTGACAGGCCTTGCGAGCCTCCCAGTCCAGACGCGGCACCCGTATCGCGGCCGGCGCCCGTAGCACCATACTGCCACTGCGATGC
Organism: Hylaea fasciaria; assembly: GCA_905147375.1. NCBI lineage: Eukaryota > Metazoa > Arthropoda > Insecta > Lepidoptera > Geometridae > Hylaea > Hylaea fasciaria. Next base: position 4,753,886 of record LR990211.1, on the reverse strand, counting down.
CCACTCCTACTCACCAAGAGTGGAACAGTACAAGCAACTGTTGAAGAAGGAGAGGAAGCTCTGCGAGGACTATGAGCGGTTGAAAAAACAGGTGAGATATCTCTTAAACCTGGACCATCAGCGTGCTAAGCGGAAACCAGTTCAGTGCAAACTTGCAAACAGTAGAACAGATATAACACAAGTCACGAGAGGCACTAATTAAGTTATCACCAACGTCTAAGTACTTTTTCAGATGATCGATGTAACTAACGACATCTTGGACCACCCGTGCGACGACCTGGACAGCAAAATGATCACGATGTATCAAGCTACTTTCAAAAAGAGGTGTAAGTGCATCGCTTCTTCACAGTCAATATGAAAAAATAATTTCCCATGTAACCTGCCAATCTCATCACACAGTTCTATAATATTAACAACTTTTTGGTTCCATACCACCTGCAGCATTTCCAGTAGCAGACTACCGCACAATCATAGCCGCGTCCCAGTCCCCCGCGCCGGTACCCATGGAGAGCAACCGCCTCGGTGTGCTCCGCTGCTACAAGGACCCGACGCATTTCAGGGACGTCCCCCCAACCGTCAGACCTACTATCAACCCTCCAGGTCAATACCTAAACCAACGTCAATAATTCACGAAGTTCCTCCAAAGAAGTCCTCTCCAAAGTTGCACGAACAACCTCCACAGGGCCTGAAGTCTCTTCCCGATAAATTCTATGTGCAAGTCTACACAGACATTTTCCGTATTTACTACCACAAAAGATTATAGACCAGAGTTAAACAGAAGTTTCTAAAATTACGTTCCACATAATCGACGTCTAACACTCGCGTTTTCTTACAAAATCCTGGCATTCCTAATTATTTTACTTGTGAATTTGTTTTTGAGTTAGATTAAGCGAAGATTAGACGTCGATTTGTGGAGGAAATATTTAGGCTCATCTGTTGAACTCTAGTTTAAATCTATTGTGGTAAGACCGTTTGATCGTCAGGTCCAGTTCACATGGGAGTGTCTCCCACGTCTGTCCAGTCGTGGTTCGCCGACTACCCCGGGCGCACTGAGTACATGGACACTTACAGCGCGTCCGCCAAAGCCTGTCTTCGCTCCATGCAACGGTATACGGAGCCAATGCCGTCTACCAGGCGACGCGCTGACGACACCTGCGTGTAGGCTATTTAATAAACCTTGTGGGAAGTTAGCCAGTTGTTTTATTGGACAGGTAGTTTGGTTAGTAGGATGTTTATTGGAATGGGAAGTGCTGTATGCGGGCACCATTGCCGTCTACCCGCCGACGCGCTGACGACACAGGCGTGTAGTTAGTGAGTATAGGTAGTCAGTCAGTTGTTTTATTGAACAGGTAGTTAGTAGGTACCTAGGATATTTATTGGAAACGGTTGGTAGACGGGTCAACGAAAGCGCGTTTTTGCTTCATGCAGCGGTTCAAGAGTAGGTAGTTAGGTACTATGCCTACTAGGCGACCTGAATGACACTGGCGTGTGAACTAATAAACGTAGTGGGAAGGTAGTCAGTTATTTTATTGGACTGTAGGCACTAGGCAGGGACAAGATCCTGACCAGTGACCACTCTGATTCCTTGTAAATAACTACGGGTCAGGAACTTCGAAGACTGTGGTTTTACAAAGACTTAATTTAAACTAGCAAAAACCTGTGCCGTGGTTCTCGCATAATTGCGATTCACGGGAATCAAACTCAAACGACTATAGTCGCTAGCCTGAAGCTTCTTTGACGGGTAATCAACTTACGCTACGATAAGGCCTAATATAAAATAAAAACGGCAAAGTAAAATTGTTAATTATTACAATTAAATATCTACCAGTAATTGTCTACCAACTCAGTACACACAAAGGATGAAAGGAAGTTCTGACTATATCGATTCATTCTTTATGTTGTGTAGCGAGTAGTAAATGGGTATACCTACTTATTTGAGTATATACCTACGATCATTTGCGCTGTGGCATTATAAATAAATTAACTGGATTGATCTGTATAATTAGAGGTCAAAGCGACTGATGCGACGTACCCACTACAAAGATAATACCTATAGCAATGATAAAATATAGTATAGTTCTATGGTATCGTAGAAACAAAAGTGTTCAGTGGGGGAAAATGAACATTTCACTTTAACACTCATCAGATATAGGTGGGTATTTATTTATCCGATGGTCAACCGCTAGTCTTTACATACCTAGTAGGTATCTAGACACATATTATAAAATAACATAATTTTAATAACTCTCAATATTATTACTCAACTTGAAGTCATAATAAATTATGATTTTACTAGGTACCTATCTCTACCTGCTTGTGTACATAATTTTCAAATTAAATCACGAAGAGTATATACCATATTATGAGTAATTAATATGATCAAATCATTATATCCAAACCCAAATTGGCTATTTTTACTGAGTAAGTAAGTATACCTAGGTAAATAGAATATACTTAGGTATATAAGAACTTATTGCTATAAATACGTAGTAATTATATAGCTATATTTTGAGTAGTCTTCTGAAACTTTTCTTGCGTTCGTTGCATTCACTTCCATTATTCTTGTTGGATTTTTCATTTTTGACGGTAGTATCACATATCCGGTCGTGTCATTGGCCAGCATGGCCGCGCACAGCAGGAGCACCATCTGAAATTCCAAATTCAAATATTCAATATCCATTGACTAACTATTCTGCAAGTTGGTCATTACGTTATAATTATTGTAGAGTGTGACTCGTCACTCGACTGAGTTCGGATAATGGAGTTGTAACTAATACGTTTTATTTAAAATTCCCTCAACTATGGTTTATTTTTGCGATCTGAATTCGTACAACAGGACAATAAATAACCGGTTAGGGAACTCTCACGTTTAATAATTATTTACCTGTCTATCTGCAGCCGTAGGTGCCGTAGGTAAGTACCTAGTTAGGTACTAAACCAAATAACAAAATCCATACAAATTTGATTTACTTACTGCTAAAAAAAATTAATTATTGAATTCACTAAGTCAGTACGGGGCGTGCATATTGGTCAGTCTCTCTGCTAGGTAGTACTAGTAACTATAGAGATATAGGTAGGTACTTATTATAGAGACTGGCACATTAGCTATTCGCTAACGACAGTCATGGAGGAAACAACGTAGAGATATCGATGGTATCAACCTTGTGGGTGTTAAATATAGATAATTATTATGTAGCTGCCAACTTTATAGGTAAGTATATATATAGGTATATAGGTAGGTATACCTATGTATTTATATTTTCTGGGAGCCAGTCGGTCAGTATTAGCAATGGGAGAGTCCGAGATGTTTAGTCGATTATTTCTATTGTTCAAACATCCCGATGGTCCTCGATGATTCCCAGCTGCTATTGACTTCGATTCTATTGAGACCATGCACGCTCAACATGCCAGTAGACACGAGCAAGAGAGAGCGAGCGAAGAACGCAGCAGTGGCGAGTCAGTTGACTCAGAACAGAACTATAATATATGCTCAGAACAGTCGATAAGTAACTCGATAGTTCAGTCAAAGAGCGAACGATTGTTATTTATTTCGATTGTCCAAATATTTGGGACCCCATCGCAGGTCGTTCCTTATACCTACCCATGGTAGGTACGTATGTGTTAAATTCTTTTTATTCTGCGCCTACTCAAGGCAAGTTATAAGTACGTTTACTTAGGTGTTGATCTGAGGTTGCTCGGACCCTTTGCACTGCACGTGACTTTGTAGACAAAGACTTCGTTCGGTCGACATTCTTTTGGCCGAGATGACTCCTAACTCTCTTGCTGAAGGCACGTCTTCATGTTGGGGAATGTCGCGTGCGTGACATATTACTCAGTACCAAAGATATCGCCAAAACACTAATCAGTAAAATGCTTTATAATCATTATATCACAAGCTACTGTTACGTAGTACTAAGTTGCCTAAGTTACCTGCACCAATATATAAGTAGGTACCTACCCAACTTATTATATGTTTATATATATTTTTCTGTGACTCTACCTATAGGTGCCTAATTCTAATGTAAAAATAAACATTTCAGTACTTTGCTCCGAGACGGAAACAATTTACCATTCTATTTAAAGTAGGTAAGTAGTTACTTACCTATACTTAATGCCAATTCTATATTTAACCTACATTTTATACCCTCTCACTTTTATGACAAGACTGACGAAAAAATTTAATTATACTGAGACCTATTTGACAAAGGCCTAATAGAAAAGAAACCAAAAATAGAAGGATCATAGCATTAATAATTTAGCATTGTTCCCTTCTAACCGGAATCACAGAATAAATACTGGCAGAATAGTAGTCATTGGTACTTGCCGAGGATTATTATTTCTTGCTATAAACAAAATAACAATAATTCGCGTTCCCTCATCTCTATGAGTTAGTGTAATTTCGTCATAGTGTGATTTGGTCTCACACAAAAACCAGTGTTTATATCGGTCACATTTGTGTGTTTATGTACCGGAAACGCGAATTTACTGTAGCATTTTCAGCGTACCTAACTCAGCGCATTTACCTAGGTATTTTTCAGCAATGCTCTGGCATTTATTTAGGCCTCTGACTGAAGTTCAGCTCCGGCTACGCGCATCGCTCGACGATCAAACATTAATTCAATTCGTTAAAATTGGATAAGGAGTCATTGTACCTACTTATTCAAATGCCAGCTTATCTCGTCTTCCTGAGTATATATAGGGGTTATCAGTGCCAATAGCATAGTCATGTTGTAATGAATTAACACGTGATATGCTATATATACTTATATATACAATCTAAGGTGGCGTGTATCTTCATTACTAGAGTTTCTGTGTATACAAGGTTTACCCGACTACGGCAAAATCAAGGGATGAGTGAAGTCTTTGTTAGTGTTCAAATTCTATGATATGTTCATGATAAGATATGTTCAATACCGACAAAAAGTAAGCCAATGTATACGCAACGCTATAAATAAATAGCGTAGTATCGCACCGCTTTTATGCGTCACCGGCCTTATAATATAATCCTCGTGATTTCACAATGAAATGAAAATGACTAACTTATTGTAAAGTATGTTAGTAGAGTCTCAGTAGCATATAGAGTACATAGTATCCTTTGGTAATTAGTGAGCAAAAATAGTCAAATGAAAATAATATTCATAATTATAATCGAATTAGCTGCTCCCTGAAAAGTGTCACCTTTCCACGAATTATCAAAATCTGTTTAGCCGATATTGACTGGTAGCAAGCAAAAAGCATACGCACTCAAAACTTTCGCATTTTAATATTATTATGCACCTATAATGGAACTATATGTTAGATTTAGTTGGAATTTTACATTCAGTAGCTGTAAGTACTTTGTGCTTAATTGTCTTGTGGAAATTCCCACTAGGATAAATAATTACTGTATTGTATTTATTTCATTATAGCACGATAAACCATTATTATCCATGTGATCTAAATACATTATTAAATCACTAAATATCTAATCGTTTTACCCAAACCAACATCCTGGTACCTAACTAAACACACAGTTAAAAATAAGATGAAAAAAAAACAAAATTCATACTCACTGCTATTCGAAAAGTCCGTGACATGTCGATTTATATCGTCGCATCACTGGTCAGTAACACACGTTTAATTTATTCAAACACTTAGCAAAATGTTTAACAACATTACTACATACTGTTGCAGGTAAATACTAAACACGTCCACATCTCTCGACGCGCCAAGAAGGAATAAATAAGTGAAGTAGATATTTAATTAGTATCCTAAATGCGCGTGAGTCGATTTCTGGACCAGTCATTATTTGTTGTGATATTTTTTTTAATTTATAATTACGTTCTTTGATAAGACGTCAGAAGCAGAGCCATAAACCAGAGCGACCAGGATTCCAGGATGCATAATAGCCTTATTCTTTACATCAAGGAAATGGAATCAAATAAGTATCAGTGAAAGCTATGTAAATAAAAATGTATATAAGTTGGTACTTGATTCCATAGTATACCTACCTATAGAATAATTAATCATATTGAATAATACAGAACATGCAAAACATTACAGTTATCTTTATTTCAAACTAGCTGAGCCACGCGGTTTCAACCGCGTTAGGAATATACTATATTATATCTTTATGAATGGTAGCCTATGTGTTATTCTGATGTATAAGCTATATTATTGTAGAGTTTCATTGAAATCCATTCAGTAGTTTTTACGTGAAAGAGTAACAAACATCCATCCATACTTACAAACTTTCGCGTTTATAATATTAGTAGGATTAACGCAAACATTAATTTATGTACGAATAAAGTAGACAACCTTATACACCTAGGCTGCCGTGTAAATCCAAAATACTGTAACTCTAGATACAGTGTTTTGGCTTAATAGTGCTCAAATGCATTTTTTCGACCTGGCCTACACCCCTATATCAAAATATTTGCTCTATAGATACACAGACGGTAGATAATAGCATTCTCAAAAGACTGTAATTTCCTTATGTTGAAGGTTTAAAATGGCAAAACACTGCAATTAAAGGTACAGTATTATGTTTGAAAAATCCGTGCTCCGTAACTCGCAGTTAGTTACCAGCTGAGATACAGTGTTTTGTAAAACCATTAATCCAAGACCCCTGCCACCACCGTACTCGTTCGTGAGGGAGTTCAACTGTTCTTGGCCAACCGGGCGATGCGCGGGGAATGCGCGGGGTTGAGGGGGTTTGTTCGGTCAGTCAGTGAGTGTCATACCATAACCATACCGACCATAGAAACTGAAGATCTTTTCCACAACATGCTCGGAGAAAGTAATGAAGCTAGGTAATCTTTTATAATTATTGTTATCGCACTGATAAAAAACACTGATGATGATGATGATAGCTTGTAGCCTATGTATGAAGTTGGCATAATTATAAGCTCTGTATACCAAATTTAATGCAAATCGATTCTGCCATTTGAGCGTGAAGAAGAAACAAACAAGCAAACACACTACAAACTTTTGCCCTTATAATTTTAATTAATTAATAAACTAGCTGGCCCGACAGACGTTGTCTTACAAACATTTGTATTTGAAAAATATTTATAATTTTTCCCTCTTTTTCATACATTACTGCCATTTTTTATTAGTTATTCTGCTATTTGGAGTGGACACGAATCCAACAAAGCATAGTTCATGAAAATCAGTCCAGCCGTAATTCTTGACTTATTAGTAAATGGTTTCACTAACACGACTCTGTTTTGTAGTAGGTATTTAGATAAGAATAGTAGAATTATTAAAATAAGGAATCCATATTAAAATACTAACTAAATATTGATACTATGAATTTAAAATTGCCATACATATAATTATTTTAGAAAAGCACTGTATTTCAAGATAGTGTTATAGTACCTACATCTTCATGGCCACTGTTTTGATAGAAGTATTTATTTCCTCTATGTGTTGGTAAGCCAATAAACTGTATTTACGGAATACAGTGTATTGTCATAACAATGCCAATTTGTATAATGGGCTATGGTGTGCCATGACACTTTTTGAGGTATAATTTATTTGTTTTAGTATATAAATAAAATATTTGCGGAGGGCTAGATAGATATTATAAATACCTTTAAATTGATACCAAACTCTTATCGTTTTTTAAAGAAAATAGCTATGTAATCATAAAACAACTAAAATTAAGTTTAATGCTCGTTTTCTCAAAACTCATATTTCTGAGATACAGTATTTTGGAATTACACGGCAGTAGGTACGTTCTATAGTGTTATATCTATTTTTTATTTTCGAAGTAAAGAAATAATCAAACTCTCTCTTTGAGAGAAGGCCAGACGGACTCTACAGCGGGCCATTAAAACAATAAAATCGAATGTAATCGGGCTTAAAACGTCACCAAGAACAATTCTAAAAACGGGTCAGCTAATTACAAAGATAATATAAAAGTTACGTAAACGTAGTTGCGTATGCTTTTCGAATTTCTATGGGTAAATGAATATTAAATACAAAGTCAACACATGAGAGACATTATGGCGCGAAATACAAGTATTTTTACACACTGAATTAGTATTTCACCCGTGAGTAAGTAGGTATATAATATGCAAATTTTATTGTAGGTAAGTAAGTACTGACATTGTTTTGCCATATCATAAAAAACATCATAATACTATATGTATTTCAACAAATCATTCGGTAATACAAGAACCAAATGAAAACTGAAAACTAAACATAAATAAAACTAATCTAATAGGCCGCTACCAATGGGCAAGGTTCCTAAAATGATGGTTGCTAGTAGGTAAGTACTTATCTATCAACAAAAATGTTATGAAAAAAGGAAACATATTTTTTGTGAGAATACACATCTCTTTACGACACATTTTTTTGTATAATATTTTACACGTCCTACCAGCTCTATAGTTACATAGGTACGAGAGCATCAGTATAATTATTGGTATTATACTATGTAACCCCTTTCAATGTAGTTTTCATTAACTTTCAGTCGATGGCGTCCATATTAAATATTTGAAAAGCACGAGTCGTAGATAAGCGATTATTATAATGTAAGTAGTACCTACCTCCTAAGCGAGCAAAAATTTTTTGTGAGTGATGGTTTTTTTGCGGAGCACGTTCAATACGAACTGTTCATAACATCATATCCGTACTCACCCGTATCCATAATTATCCATCTACCAGTATAGGTACATAATATCAGAATAATGGACAAAATTGACTGGTCATTGCAGCATATAATTTAAACATTGATGTAGAGGTCTTAAAGTAAATGAACAAGAGAAGTACCTACTACTTAATATAATAAGTATGTATATTTTTTTGTTATACTGTCCATCTGTCAGAATTGCTATAGATACGTTTTATATAGGTAAATGAAATTTAGATAAATTATACACTCTAGAAATGACACGAGAACAATCAGAGTTGTTTATAAAAAAAAATATGCGTCCCGCCCCTCTGCCTCTGTAGCAACTGCATCATACCCCACCTCGGGCTGACGCAGCGGGTTTGATGGAGAACTGTCTTCTCATATCAATTTTGAACATACCACCTCGTAAGAAATGGCGTGAAACACATAGTCTTTGCTACGATACTACGAAGTATACAAAAACCAGTCCTTGGGCAATGAACCCAGTGAACTGCCAACTGACAAGTAATATTATAAGTAGATAGATATCTGTTTCTGTAATTATGCATCATTGTATAGTTCTTTGGCATGTAGGTAGATGGAAGATTTCTGCGGGTTTTATTATTAATTGAGATGTCATAATAAGTCATTATTATAGTTTTCATGGAAACATTATTTCTCCTTCGCAGAATAGAAAGATAGCACTGCAAAAGTTAAAATATAGCCGCTTTTGCTTACAATGACTACTTTCACGAATAATAAGTAACGACACAGAATAAATAACTTACGGATTTATTATTTTGTAGCAACGTAATTTTTTTCTAAGTGGGCAACTCTGAATTATAATTTCAGCGTGTTTTTAAAACGAAATATATTATCAATGGAGAACCACTCTTTTATATTATTATCAATGCTTGGGAAATCCCTGGTAATATTAGAACAAGAAGTTTGTATGTGGAACAATTCAATATGACTGAGTCTAAAGTCAAATTAACGTGTGGAGGTGGCGCCACTTCCTTCGCAAAAAACTTTACTAAAGTATATAATACTCGTATATAGATTCAAAGATAGTATTTCAAAATTCTGCCACATGCACAAATAAGTTGGTTTGTATGTTGAAAAAAGTTATTTGATTGAAGTAAACCCAAATACAATTATCCAAATTAATAGTGTATTGCTACTAAAAATGAACTAAAACTGATCACAAGTTACTACCTACTAAATTACCTGTGCTTTCACTATGATACAAGGATTTTTAATGTTAGTTTTGTGCGCTATAAATATACAGAAACGGGAAAGATGCACTCTCAATTCTCGGATACATTTCAGTCAGACTCTACCGGTAATAATAAGGGACGGTAAGCTTTTAGAACCGAATGATGCGAACGGCAATGTCGTTATGCAGTTTGGAGACACTTTAACATTGAGTTGTGAAGGAAGTGGTCCTATTTATCATCCGAACACGGTTCGAGAAGAGGTCACCGCAACCATATCCTGCGGTGGTGGTGCAAACTTCAAAAACGACCAGTGGCTTAGTGGCCCTTCCCCTTTCAACTTTTTCCGGTGCGGAGAAGCCCCAAGCTACTCTAGCAGACGGACCAATCGCACTTGTTTCGAAAATCACCCACTTTTTGAGGTCGGTTATTCCGTCCAGGGCGAGTTTTACCCCCTTTACGAGTCCTGCTTCAATGAGTTGGAGCTCAATGCTGTTTACTCTAAGTATACACAGCGGCCCTACAATGCGATGTTCCAAACTAAAGTGGACAGGCCATTTTTCGTGGCCGATGATGTTTACGGATATGCGCCTATCAACTCCTTGTTTTCTCCGAGAGGACAAAAAGAAGCGGTCACTCGTTTGGTTGGAAACGGGATAGTGGACGAATATATAACCAAAGCGGAATTTCTGTCCCGCGGCCATTTAGCTGCTAAAACAGACTTCGTCTTCGCTTTCGGAGAAAGGGGTACTTTCCATTACGTCAACTGCGCTCCTCAATGGTACGGCTTCAACAGCGGTAACTGGAATACTTTGGAGGTTGATTTGAGGAATTATATCCACGATGCCGGCTTAGACACGGTCATATACACAGGGACCTATGGAGTGACCCAGCTGTTCGACGAATACGGACGCAGAGTGAACATCTACCTGTACAGTGACGAAAACAACAATCCAGTAATCCCTGTGCCCCTTTATTTCTACAAAGTGGTATACGAGCCGGCGACTAAGCGTGGAATAGCTTTCATCGGCATCAATGGCCCTTACTACACTTCAAATGAAGCGACAAATTTGTTTTTCTGCCCAGACGTGTGCAGAAACAATTCTGACTGGCGTTGGCTCTCATGGCATCCGCAAAATGCCAATGAAGGATACACTTTCTGCTGCTCGGTGCCCGATTTTCAACTCGTGGTACATCACTTACCAGCGTTTGAAGTTAGCAGTCTCTTCAAGTGAGGTTCTGGAAACGATTTCAATACATTTGTGCAACCCAGTGTCTGTGCTTTGGGTGAATGTCCTGTGATAATTTACTTGTGTGCATGAATACGCAAATCGGGTCAAAGATAGCGGGCCTGGTACCGTGCCCCTTATATACACTAATAATATATGATAAATATAATCTGTCATTGTTAATGTACGTAATAGCAAATTTATTGGGTATTTTTTTCTTACAAATTTAACCTACTTTAATTTTTTTAGTATGTTCATTCCATATTTGGTATTTTTGACAAATTAACAGAGCTAACTACTGTGCAAGTACGATTTGCCATTGAGTGCTATACCCTTATTAAATAATAGGTAAGTTATTAAGTGATGGACTGAACTTAGTTTATAGCTAGTAATGGGGTTTAACCAGAATCTGCAAATTGTTACAAAGCTATTACATTCCACTGATAACTTTCTATAGAAATGAGTAATGACAGTAGGTATTATCGAAGTTATGACTATCTAATTATGAGTCAATAGAGTCAATTTCTATTTAGTTCTAGACTGTGTGTCGCCGCCATCGTGCGATAGAGTAGCTATACGCTGCACAAGTATTTTGGTTCTGTTAAAATGCAAAGATATATTTTATCGGTGAGTGGTTATCTAATAGATAATAAATCATCTTAAACGAAAGAAATAAATAGATGAAACGGACAATTACATATATAAAGTACCTATAGTATTAATATACAGATAATAATTGTATTTACCTTCAAAGTGTGCTTGTGTTTCAGTTTCTATTTTTAATATGTCAAGTGATAACCGTGAGTCAAAGCGAAGATTTCATTGCTGAAAACAATAATATGGAATTGAAGGAACAGAATAGAGTATACCGGCGTGTGCTGCCCATATTTCCTAAGAAAGGCATAAAATTCGTAGTGACCTCGAAACCACACGTCGACGTTGCCACACACTCTCCTAGGAAGCAAATTATGACGAAGATGTTTTTAGTGCCTCATGTTACACCGAAACATAAGACTACTATAACAGCAACAAAGGTAAGCAGAAAGCCATTAATGAAATTGAGAACATTTACAATGACCGAGCGTGGTAATGGGAAATATAACACGATACAAAATACCACAAACGTTTCCGAAAAGGCAGAAGATTCTAAGAACGTTAGTAGTATAGAAATAAATGATCCTGTGACGCGATCAACTGAAGCTTATACGCCAGATGTAGACTTTCCTAAAGAGAGTCCTGTCCATATCGAAAAACTACAATTATTGTCTGATAATACTGACGTTGATAATCAGAACAACAAAATCAACAAACAAGACGAAGGAGATGACAAATCAGTGGGGAATCAAACTAAGGTAGATATAATTTCACCTATAGAAAAGCAAGATCACAATATGAAAGAAGTTGTAAACGTTTTGGCTGACAATATTGACCAGGACTTAGCGATAGCGCCTAAAACTACTACAGAGATTAAACCAATGGAGTACGAAGCGAGACTTAAAAGGTAAACAACGATGAATTATTTATCAGTGCACTTGGATAGAAAAGATTTTCTTACAAATTATTTTCATTTCAGAAGCAACAATATTATCGAAGAAGAAAATGTAGCATCTACGGTTTCCGGCATAAAATACACTGGGAAAAACACAATATTGCAGCATGATATTTATTTCAAAAATATAAATTCATGATTACTAAGACATTGGAGATAAAAAGGTCGTAGGTTCCTACTATCAAATAATGTATATAGGTAGGACCTACTTGATTCCCAAGTATTTGTAGCATTTATATAATTGGTATTCCGGTTTGTTACTGTAAAATACGACACTAAAAAAAATCATATAAATAAAAATCATATTATGTAGCTAAGAGTAAATTATTTATTGTGTTCACTACGAAAAAACTTACATTTACAGGCACCTAAAATGTACACACTTATCCTAGGTACAACATAATGGCAATAATTCAATTCTCCACAAATTACATCATTTTACATCCCGATCGGTCACAATAGTGAGAATCATAAATAAAATTGTAACCTACAAGGCAAGACTGGAATCATACCGATTGGTAACTTTCACACAAAAGTATGACAATTTTATTTCGACCGTAGCATCTTTCTAGCTCTATACAAACTGGAATAAAATAGGTGTTAAATTTATACGTAAAATTTGTATACCTATAGCACGCTCTTGTCCGGTCACTGTGTAATTTTTCACTTATTTCAGGTTACAGCTATGATTGTAGCTTTTAGCAATAATAATTGAACTAGAAATTATAGTAGGTAATTTATATTTCTGTTAGTCCTAGCACCGTTTACTCCAACTAACAATAATTAGGGCAGTTACGTGCTTTCGTGGTGAGGTCACCACGAAAGCAGAAACTTTGCAGAAATTAAAAGCTCACCATAGCGTAGGTACGCTATAGTGAGCTTTTAATTTCTGCAAAGTTGTAGATATAACAAAAATAAAAATTATCGTACCAAACTAGTTTCACATTCTATTTAGTTTTTACTTCATTACTTTAGACTTAATAGCCACGCATAGAGATACACGATCAAAATAAAATTTCCACACTGTTACGAAACACTGGAAATATTCAAAAGAATACAGACCCAAAAAATATCATGATTTAAAATTGTACTCGTAGATCTTAGTTTGTTCAACAGCTGTTGTTCAGAGACGGTCTATAGATAATGTTGGTAATATGTTTTACTCGCGTCGTGAAGATGGTGTTATTTCTTGTTCAATCTGAATACGTCGTTGAAAGGCGTATACGGCGTCCGCGTCGGTATCGCGTTGTAAGCAGGCGAGGGCTGGGCGTCCGCTCGAAGTATCACCACACCTGTTTAACAAAAACAACGGATCAGTAATTTATAAAAACAAAAAAGAAACGAGAAGAATAAGGTTGCAAAACTCGCAAAGATGAGGAAAGCTTGAAAGCGAGAGGCATGAAATACGTGCACCGTTTACATTTTGGCAAGCTTAATTTGTCCTTTGCAAGATTATTTTTAAATAATTAGTTGCACTGTATTTGCAGAGAAAAGACCACCGCTCACCGATCTGCTTTAGTTCAAGTTAAACATAATACGAGGACATATCGTAGAATATAATATTATTCAAGCTATCCATTTCCACAATGATTACTTTTGAGAGGAACTTCGATATTTAATTATATTGCTCTTCTGTTTTTGTGAGTTGTCGTTTCGAATGTGACTATAAAAATTCCATTAGGAGGAGAAACAGTTGATAACGACACATTTTATGAAATAGGTAGGTACACTTAATACACATTTCTAGAAAAGAGGCATAATATGTTCATGTTGGGAAAGAGACATTATGGGAAATGGACGTCAAGGAGGAAAATATTAGGTAAAGGAGATTCTCTTTGCAGTTGGAAGGCAGCCTCTGATATGCTGCCAATAAGAGCTAGTTAAACTAGCTAGTATGGAAAATAAAAAGCGAAGTCCGCGCTCTGCACGATTAACATATGCGACACTTTCTACCTGAGGGGTTCACTTTCACTTTGATCTTTGTATGCGGCGATAGCACTCCGTAGTCCACATCTTCGTACAGATCCTGAAAACAAGGAGTTTCCGATTATGTATGAAAGCGCTACCAAACATTTTGTTATGAAGTTACAGCTGTCACAGAAGTAGTTAAGCAGATTTCGATCTTGTAATCGAGGACTGTAAGAGCGAGGTGGGTGATAACTTCCTCCTTCGTCAACCAACGATTCCGGGTTTCATCCTCGACTCCGAGCCAATGACTTTTCGCTAGTTATGTGTTAATTTTCATAGCTCCGTGCTTCAAAGGGCACAATTCCGGTTGTAATCAATTGATAAATAGTTGCTAGAGCCACTTCACAAGTTATTGGGTGGCAAATACTGACACTAGAGGTTGGCAAAACCTTATTCGACAAACAAAATAAACAACATTCGTTCTTTACTTTTTAATAATTTTGTATGTTACCTCAACTCTATATCCAGCAGGGTTGTTAAGCCCGAGTTCCCTGAGGGTGACAGCCACATCGGAAGGCGTGCCGTCCGTCCGCCTGTTCACAAACGCGACCGCGTACGAGTAGTACTGGCCTTGGATCGGCAGTATGGGACGGGACCAGATCTCGATACCTCGGTGCTGGAAATCAAACCAATAATATTTAGTCTCAGAAATTATTGCTATCCTACCATCTGGCTTTAGATGCTGCAGCTCGAAACAGGAGCCTAAAGCTTAGCTTGAAGCCACGACCGAACATTTTGGAAGCACGAGACGAGTCTTCTTCCACGTATTCACTATTCAGCTTCCTTGGATATCCTTATCGAATGAATCGGAGAATAGTAATTCAATTTACCTTATATATTCTCCTGCCCTGGATTCCCAACGGGTCTTGGTCGACGTCTATAATCTTCTTGTTCTGCAATATCGCCTTGTACTCCGGCCGAATGGTTCGCAGGTCCACGCTCATCAGGAGTGGAGCGGCGAGTATCGCCCATATCGCGAACTGGGTCTTGCTCTGCTCATAGGAGAGGCCGAAGTTGCCGATGATCAACTAAAATGAGATGAGGATGGTCTTGAATAAAAATAAAGTTTGCTGGCTGTTTGTTTGTATGGTGATGAAGATTATGAAAGGTTATCTAATAGGTGACTACGGACCGGAAGACCTGCAAGGTGGACCGGCGACCGCCCGTTGTGGCGCTCTATGGACAGGCCTATGTTCAGCAGTGGATATCTTCCAGCTGATGATGATGATGATGATGTAAAATTTGTTGAAATTTGACTTAGAGGTATTATAAGCAGTATAAGTAGGTACACTGCGTACAGAGACCATCAAAAGTCATATTACTTAGGGCACAAAAAAAACTCTAAGCGTAGCTCATTTACAAAGCAGTACCATAGTACCCAGAAGCACGAGTACCAAAAAAACAACTGCAACAATACTGCTACACGGTGTAAAGACGACATGGAAGATCCATTATCCACTATCCATTACCATGTCAGGGTCATTCCAGTGGCCCGGTCCTGCGTTCGGGACTATCACGTCCTGGTGGTTTCCGTAATAGTCTATGATAGACTCGACGGAAGCCCACGAGTCTTGAATGTCGTCGAAGTTGCGCCACAAGTTGCAGTGCTGTATAATCGATGAGAAGTTCGGCTAAAAATAAAAAATTATAAATGGTTACAAAATCTTATTGTCAGCTTCTTTGAAACAATACATCAACGAGTCCTGGATATACTTACAGCCTACAGATTGCTTTTCAGTTGCAATTAGTTCAAATAAATAACAATGAAATTGTATTATAAATGATGTTAGTAATTGTAAGTAATCAGTGACGCAATAGGCAGACCGCGTCTAACGAGGATGGGTGGTAATCTTTACAAACAGGAGACAATAGCTCTTCATGGCGAGTTTGGAGTACATTGGCTCGCTGCTAATACAAAAGCGTTTAGCCTTGAAAGGACTGGTATGTGTTTGCCAAACTTGCTATTGTACCTATAACCACACAAAAGAAAATAGTGATACTCAAAATTTTAATTTTTGGCGTGCCATAGCTGTTATATAGCTACCGACTTCAAGAACCTTGAATCGTTTCTCAAGGACCATTCGTGAACCTCCCGAAGATGCTTGGTGACAGTTCCTTTTCGGCAGCTGGCCAGAGGAGCATAAGGAAGTAATCCAATCACGAGGATGATAGAAGATTTACCTGAAGACCGGCGTAGATTTGGTAGACAGGCCAGCTGCAGGAGTAGACCATCTGCCGGCCGGTCAAGTTGAGCTGCCGCCCGAACTCCGGGTAGCCGTGGTCCATGTCCACTGGGAGGGCGTAGCACCCGTCCAGCTTCACGTAGTCCACGCCCCATTGTGCGAACGTGTTCGCATCTGGAAAAGATAACCAATAACATATATTACTTTTTCCAGAAGTTAGATGTGGTGCCAATGTTGATGATGATAAATGAAGATCAAAAAATACCTGCCTGATGATAGACATTTGATATCATACTTTATAGCCCTCTCCAAATAACAATAAAACTAACATCCAATGGTATCCTCTCCATCTGGGTGTTTTTCCATTTGTATTACAATAATGTCCGAAATTTCACAGCATAATAATATAATTTTGGAGACCTTATCATTGTAACAATAACGGGTAGATCGATATAGATCAGCTACTATAGGAAATTACAACATTTGACAAGACTTCCTTCCTCCACTCGAAGCGAACAGGTTTCGTTTAATAATTCAGTAATAATGGACTACCACAGTGTCAGCATGTCACTTATCGACAGCCGCAAAGTGAGTAATTATTCGTCCATCCACCAGTAAATAACCAACGTTGTCAGGAAGGCGAGCGAATACTGAATTATGTGAAAAAACACGCTTCCCTCTTGGTACGCCTCAGTGATTCACAAGCCTCACCCTTTGGCCAACAACTGTCTACATTCAGACTTGATACCTTATCACTTGGTATTAAGTGACGAAGTGACTTAAAATGGTTCCATAAACACGGTAAGAACTATTAGGGGGTCGAATAATTAGCACCACTTGCTTGCCGAGGAAGAACCTGGAATATTTTCAATTAATTTGAGGAAGAGATTGCAATTTCCATATAGGAACTAGTATAAAATTCCCATTGCTAATGGCATTTTGCATGCAATGTCCTTTGTCCGTCACTCATCCATCATTGGCTACAATTACGGCGTTGTATGCTAATTTATTTGATTGGTATTATCATCGTTCTAGTCGTATTATTATCGCATGCTGTAGTGAAGATAGTCTTGTCACTTACTAATATTTTGTATTCAGGGTAGATAAATGACGAGACGAGCAGGTCGTTTGATTAATGGTAAATTCCCTATCTGCTTACAACAATTATTGCAGCATTACCCAGAAATTTGGGCGCTAAAACTTGCATAGTAACGTTTTATTCAGCTTGACAATAGTTTCCTCCTGCAGAAGAGGCTCACCAACAATATGTATTTGCGTCAATCAGCCTCATAAAATACCGCAAAATACATTGTATTGCCCAATCACATCCATTAATAGGAGTCGATGGGAAGTCGCGTGTGGTGTGTGGTCGATTTATAGATGCAGGCCAGTAGCGGACTTCAGGCAGGAAATCACGTGAACACTGAACTATTATAGGCACGGAAACGCTGACGCTTACGCAATGCAGTGCGGTACACGCATTGCAATGCAACTTTGCAACTTTGTGCTGATACATTTTATTAAGGGCTAATAATTATGGAGAGATTGTGGCCAAGCGGTGACTTGCGCGCTTTAGATTCCAACTTATCAACGATACTTATTGTGACGATATACGATACGATAGGTGACCTGTATTTATGTATGCTTGTATAGTGTTATTATTTCTATGGAAATATTTTAACATAGCCATACCAAAAGTTGTCTAGGTAGAGATCGCTTAAGCGAGAGGACCACCCATTGTATCTATTTTTAAGTTTGTCCTACCTGTATTCTTTACATTTAGATGTCAAAAAGAGTTATCTATCTATCTAAGTATCTTACGTCTGGAACTAATTTTCATGAAAGCGTTCTAAAATGGAAAACTATTGATACCAAAATATACCTTACTTGTAAGACCTCTGTATATACGAGTACAACATTTACATAAATGGGACTAGATTTCAAATTACATAAATAGAAAATCATTCTAACTCTAAAAGAGTCTAATTATTGTAAACCTCCTGTATTGGATGTCAGTTAGAATGTCATAAATAGAGAAAGTTGAGTAGAGATGCTTGCTTTTGACCCAAATATAGGTACCTACCTACCTTAATTGTCATTACAGTAACCCGTGAATTTAAATCGGCCTTTAATGGCAGTTGCTGTTGTAATGATGAATTTGCTAATACCAATACATGTGGGGCAGTTGCATCGCCATTGTTTTGTAAGTTATGTGCGGCTAACACATACTTATTGATATTTATATCGGTATTAGGGTTGATACTGATATAAATATTAGTGTTCACTGCACCCAGCCCAGGGTCGTTTAGGTAGGCTAGCACATAAATAACCTATTCGCAAACTGATTCTTTGATTTCGTGTTTTTAGATCTATCCGTGATACAAGTACCAACCTTGTTCTAAAATTGCCCTATTCTGGACCATCCTATATGAGTAGCTAGTAGATTAGGTTATATAATGTATACAATATAATAAACAAACAGCTCTATATTTACATCATTAGCGTGAGTTGTTCTCGTTAAATGTAATTTCAATATATCAGCTGTTATACATAATAATATATCAGTTATCAAGTCAGATACAAGAAGAGAGAGGTAATATAACATTATACCAGTATGTTACTAATTATTAACTATTACTAAGTACAAATATAATCGTATACGTGCCGTGTTCTGTTAAAACGGACTTCGTTAAACCACAGGGGGACCACTCCATACAAACAGCTGAATCGGACAAAAGACAACCGAAACTGTATTTATTCGTCATCCGCGTTGATACTGCGTCGTTGTGAGCCTAAAGAGACGTATAGCAGTTTTTTATTATTATAATATCATAGGATTACCTCCTGCTAGATGACCGACCACGCCCGGATATCCGGCGCACGTGAAGTTGCCATAATCCTCGTAGATGCCAAACTTCAGACCCTTGCTATGTACCTGAAAGGACAGAAAAAAAAAAAATTACACACAAATTCAACAGTTATCTCTCTAGCGATTCACTTCATCTAGTTGCGTTCCCAAGTCAGTTGTTGCCATTTAAATTTCATGAGTGTGTGGCTTTTAGGATTTTAATATTTGAACTCTTCATGATAAAATCAGCATTACATTAATAATAAGTAATTATATATTGCTATTGGAACTTGACAGGCACGCAATTAAATCTCAATTACTCAAAACAGTTTTGCATACTAACCGAAGGACATGAACAGCAATACATTTATATTAATATTATGAAAGGTTGCTCACGACTGAAATATGTTATAATAAAAACCCTTCTAACTGCACTCGTTATAAGCAATACACAATTATGCTGATGGATCGTTAGTGTAACATTACACAATTATCTTTTTGCCTTGCCCAAAAAACTGAACACCGTGATTGTTACATTATAAATATTATATCTACTAAGTATCGAAGCTTAATCTCCATTGTGATACATATCTTTGATTATTACGCAACACGTCGTGCAAAAACCATGATCATTATCATTACTGTTAAGAGTAGTTCATTCACTGGGTCCAAGGTTACTTTTATAATAACTTTAATCTGATAAGATTTATAGCTCCAACATTATTTAATTAAATTAAACATCGTGGTCAGACCAATGGCAGGAAGACTAGTGACACACTCGCTAGGCTCGGCTGGTCCTGTTGAATTATGCGAGTGACATACTTTTATTTTAGCCAGCCCGCATAGACCGGAGCAAAAGCACAGATTACATAATAGTTACTTCGGCCCAAGTAACTGCCAGTTAGGACCGTATTATAAATGAAACTCAATAGCGCTACCAAGTGCGCTACCAGCTGATCCACACTCAAAATGTAATCTGCATCTTGAGATCGTTGCTATTTAATAAATGGATATTGAGATGTAGGACTGGCTACTAGATACTGTCTTGTATGTGTCAATTGTGTCATAATCGGATAGCACTTAACCGTTGAGTGTCATTTATTAATTTGCCAGAGATCATGTAAGTTTCTGTTCCTAATCTACAACTTAAGATGTATTTATTAAATAGAACAAAAGAGCAAGTGCACACTGAAGATAGCTCTCAGAGCTAAGTTGTCATTTATTAATACGGACCTAAGGTCCGTATTGAAACTGTCCTTGGGTTACGCCCGAAATTAATATTGTATCTCTTATCCAAGATTTAAATCGATCTTGGATTGCTGCCTATTGTTCGATCGATCTCCAATCTGCGTGCCTTTATAAACCAATCCACGGATCGGTTATTGGCACGTTTGACCCTAAAATGGATTGTGATATCAATCCCAAGCAAAATGTGGATTAGGATTGATTATTAATTTTGGCCGTTAGACGGTGATGTTTCAATTTGATGACATTTATCGTCGGTCGATCGGTGACAGGTGGAAGTGATACCGCTTGCTCACGCCCGCGACAAATATCTCACGGAGCAAGATTTCTTTCTCAACCTAAATTATTCTAAATTAAGTATCTTGTTATATTCTTACGTCTCTCTCAAAGACAGTAAAAGTATAGACTTTAATCCGTCATGATTAAAAATATAGAGCGCAAAATTTGAAAGCGCTAAGATATTAGATTGAACCGGTCTAGAAATAAAAGCTTGTTATAAAACAGGTCGAATTATTCCGAAATTGGACTCACCTATTTAAAGATCACTATCACAAATCATGTTACGGTCGATATTTTTATTATTTCGGAATTAATGTCAAATGTCATTACCAAAAGTCTAACAGGAGTCTTAACAAAATATTTACATAAAATACATATATTATGTTTCACGGTCTATTTAATTGTTTATAACGTTAATCTTTAATTAATTTACATAAGAATGTGTTTAAATCGCCAGGACAATCGTCACAAGGATGTGCCGTCTTAACACCTGGTTTACCTTTGTTTTGGTTAACCTTTTAGATGTTTAGCATAACTAGAAATAAAATAAGCATCGCTTAAATCTATCTGGACCTTCGCGGCATCGTTGGCACGGAACGTTTATATCTACCTACTTATTATAATTCTACGAGTATCAAACATCATCTTTTGTAGGAACGTAAGAGCAGAACTTAGGAACAGAGGATAATATTACCGCGCAATGTATATGTTTTACTGTTAAAGGTTATGTTCATAAACCATCAGTTTGCAACCATAATGAAACAACTTATAAAAAACTAGGCAGCAAAAGGCAGCATTTCAGAGCAACCTAACGTTCATCAGATCATTACAAAACCCGCCAAATTAATTCGCAAGACACCCGTGCAATATTCCAAACGGCCACGATTGTTTTCAACGAGGTGTCATAAATAACCCCGCTCCTTCATAACGACGAGTGAGGCAAAGGAGGTCCAAGTCATCAGCCCTTGCAACACCGTGGGAATATCTCGCATCGAATTGCGAGCGAGTTTCGAAACTCTAGATAGGCCACCGTAATGCAAACTGTAATCGCTTCCTTTACGTTCGATTGCGCCCTTTGCAATAGGTGGCTACTATAGAGAGCTTTTAGAACTATTTTGAAGTTTGATATTATTAGGCTTGTTTGATGACACCTTGTAAAAGTTTAATAAGTTAAGTGTAGATAATTTAAGCATTGTATAGAAATTGGCTCAGTGTGGTTCGGATTATGAACCAGAATCGAGCTTTTATCCCAATTTCTTATTGCCTGCTCATGACCTAGACACTTTCTCTGAGAGAAATCTAGAGTATGGTGAAATGTAGGGCTGAACTTGAAATGTCGTTGTTTTCGCTAACAGTGAATTCCAAGTTATAATTATTTCGATAGTAGCGACCTAAGATTTTATTTAGCAAACAGAGAGACCTCTATATATCTAAGAGCTGTCGATGTAGGTGAGGTGAGGCAGCTTGCGATTTAAGATAATATTATTTATTGCTTCCGTCGAATTATTCCAAGTTATCAGAAAGATTGGTCATTTAAATTGCGAAATATAATGAATTCAAGTCGTGGAGGCAGCAGAGTTGTATAATGATGGCAAGAACGCAAGAGGCATACAAGAAAACCTACTACTGTTGTTTATAGAGCTACTACCAAATACTCTTGATGATTGCTTCTTGAATTTGTCAGTTTTAAAAACATGTTTTAAAAACATGTAGGTATAGATATAGACCATTACACAACGCCTAAACTTTGTTTTACCTACACTGTGCTTATGCCTCCTTCTGAACTAATTTAAAAAAGGTCAAGCCTCTGCATCTTGCAACCTCTTTTGTTATTCGAGCGACACGGCGAAGGCGTGGGAACTTGATACATGGCGTGAAGGTCCGCCGATAACTCGCGAGATATAGTACAGGTGGGCGGAAAAGTGTTTCCTGCTAGTTATGGCGTGTTTAGTTAATAGTTGTTATTTATTATGTGGTCATGCCTAGAGGTTGAATCTGCAGCGTGGTAGGAGCTTTTAATAACAATTAACAATTATATAAGCTGTGGTACCAATTAGGTGATATTAATTTTATTGAACCATGTTCATTGTTCAATTAATAATTCAGACAAAATAAGAAATAGTATTTAAATATAATCAAATACCTACGTAAATACTTAAATAATTTGAACAATTATTAAAGAAGCGTAAATAATTGAAACGTTCACATGACATAGCATACATACCAACTACTTATTTTTTTTAAGAATGGGAGACTTAATTATTGTAAAGTATTCTATTAATAATTATGCCAACGTACCTACTTTTCTCTTCGCCTGTATCACATATTGTTATTTTGTACGCACTATTGTTGCTGAGTTCACATAACTGTAAGGGCTATTGCATTGCAAAATAACAATTGTATTTAATGAGACTGCTTTGTGTGCTTATGTGGCAAAAAATTGTACGCATAAGTATATACGTAGCTAGGCGCTGGACGACTGTATACATTGATAATTAAGTAGTACATTCAAGTGAAATATGTGCAAAAGTATGTTGTGTACAATGTATTACAGGTATTTGAATGTGGCTTTGAAAATTTTATCGATATTGTAACTTTTATGCAGGCTTTTATTAAATAACCTGAACACACCTGTTTAAAATATTTCATGTTATCTATTAGCTTTGTTTGTCAGCCAATTTTAGACAACCTTCTTTCCTTCCTTTTTACTAGACGACGTAGGAAGCCGTTTTTTAAAATAAAACAATTTTTTTAAGTATTTGTCTTTGACATAGAATTTTGTAATGGGATTGCGTAATTTGGAGCAGGTTAAATAGAGTTAGCACGTAAGGCCCTTAACAATGGATAAGCAATGCTTGTCAGCATAACGCAAAATAACCGATGAGTTTTAGCGGGAATTCGATAGGTAGTGAGGCGTTGTTGGTTCTATAATATTTTCTCAACTTGTGTTTCTTCGAGTGTTGATGTGTAATATTAGTGGAATATAAGTCATTGAGTGTTCGTTAACGTGTACAAGTGTGGGCAAATAATATAAACCCAAAAAACGTGTCACTTCGCATAAACGTGCCTTTGACTACTTGACCGAGAGGATTGCTATCACGCTATTCATGACTTTTCTATTGTGCAATTAAGAAATTCTGAAATATTAAAATATTTGACACTGGCCAAAATGCACAAATAGTGCGAAACCATAACAAAAAAAAATAACAGATTTTATATCGTCATTAAAACTAATATTCGTTTCATGGTCCATCGTTAAAGCTAAAGCATTTTATTTTATTAACTACGTATACTTAGCCATAACTTGAAGTTATTATACCATTAAGTATATAACCCTAATAACATACCTACAGTTTAGATTACGATAGAGCCCACAATGTATTATGTAGTAATGATAAGTTTTCATTACCTTTTAATGATGTTAAGTACCTAATAAGGGGCATCATGGCTTGTTATATCTGCATCAATAACAATTTGCTTAAAATCCTTGTGCAATTTACTGGTGAACAATATGAATAAGCGTGTAAGTGAAAAAATTTAGTTTTGAGGATTGACATCATTTTTACATGGGGTTTACTTTATTTGTTACGATATCAATAATTGAATCGATAAATTGGCTTATTTTAGTTTATATTCACGCTTTAAGTTAAAACAACAATGACACGGTGTAACCACAAAACCCGGCTGCGGCCAAAATGTCCAACGAAAGCGTAAACATTCCTATCGAGCAAAAACCGATTAAACTCGCCGGTATTTCCGTATTTACGCACCGAGAATTATTGTAAACTACACTTGACCCAGTTAATCGAGTCATAACTGACTGGGCGTAGTCAGTTTTTTACACTTTTACCGCGACCTTCGTAACAGTTCGCCAGTTGAATGGGATCTGTGGTTTTCTCACGGTGAGCGACTGCGCGTTATCTGTGGCGACATTGAACCTAATTCGTTCAAGTTGCTAATCATACGTAACTGTAACGTTTTTATATCGATCATTTGTTTTTTTTGTGTTTTGGTTATTATCATGGGCATTGACGATATAAATATTGCAATGTTAGTGTCATATTAGTGACGAGTTGACGACGCGTACCTACCTACACATAATAAAATAATTTGAATTTAATTTATTGTAATTAGTTACATCTAAATAAACTCATCGGAACGCTATAACTATAATCTACTAATTATTTACTAACATAAAATAAAGGTAAATGTCAATGACATAATATCGCACTGCATAATTTTAACAATTTTTTTGTGAAAATGGAGTTAGACCATTTTAAAAGTCCAAGGCAGCCCCTGTTTTTCTGTTTTGGTGCATCGAGTCTGTGAGGTCAAAACCGTAAATTAGTTCAACAAGGCTAGGTGACCTAATTTAAATTAGTAACACAAGGTGTTCATATTTGGCTACTGATTAACATAAACATAGGTACCTACACTTTAAACAAAACCTTCTATGTTAGGCTGTAAAGTTGTTATGAACGCTAACGAAGAAAACTTGGAAGCCTTTTTGCAATGTAAGCACATTGCAAAAAGGCTTTTATGCTCAATATCATTTAAGCTCAATCTACTTTCAAACAATAGGGCCATAACAACGTCTATCTAGTCAATTAGGCTATATTCCTAGACATCGCCTACCGCAACCCAGTTGAGGAATCGAAAGGAAAGTCACCGCAGAAGCATTACATTTCTTACCGACCGGAACAGACTGTAAATGTTTAGAAAACGGCGATTTTGAATCATCACGGACGATTTGTCGGGAAAGCGGACTATGAGAACTAGATCTTGTGATGTATGTGGTTTTGAGACCTAGATTTGAGTTAGATAAGTTAGGGAGTATTGTCGGCGAAGACAAAGAGGCCATTCGTCATTTTGCGAGAACCGTGTCAGTGATGTGACAAACCTGAGAATTTAACTTTAAAATTATATATAACAATATTTTATTACAGTGCGCGTAGTATGTTCTCAATTACAAAGAAATCACCTAATTACGAGTGCATGCAATGCAAAAGAAAGCAAACTTAGTTTTACTTTAATGGTTCCAAATGCTAAAGTGTTATTGTCTCCTCCATATTCGAAAAGCTTATTCAAGAATTTAATATATTTGCACGCAGGGTTAACGGACTTAGCGCATCTGGTGTTAAATGCAAAATTATATTCGGCTTTATTTGCTAGGCAAAGTTTATTCACTTTAAGGCTTTGTTGGTTTAATGAATCAGACAAAAGTATATATATTTGGCTCAGTCACGAGTGGTCAGAACTTCTCTGTGTATACAATTGTTATCAGATATTATAATAGTAAGGCTCTTGTTCAAAGGTTCATAATAATATGGACTTCACTACGTACTGTAGGTACACTACACACATATTGCGCTCTGCAGTATATGGAAACTATCAGGCATAAAATATGATGACACGCATTATGCAATGTCGAATAGGACACTTAATTCATACTGATTGTAAATATTTTAATATCCTAATACTTATGCCATTTGTGCCATACCCACCTAACTATGCGTTAAAAAAGCACATAAATCAATTAAGTAGTAAAGTAGACATAAGGCAGGCAATGCTACGAAGACATAAATTGTCATTAAGCATACAAAGGCTGGCAATACCATATATTATATCAAAAGAATGTTCAGTTAATAAATCTTGTAATTAGACAGCAGAGCAGCATTAACGTATAAATGTTACAATTCTTCGATTGGCGTAACGTTTCTGACTCTGATAATTTCAGTGTCAAGCAGTAGTAGTAGACGATGATATCGAATATATTAATGAATATAATGACTAAATCGGTGATAATAATCTGTATGCTTGGAAATGCTTATGATGGAGCTTATTTGCATGATTTTCAGTGCATACAACACAATAATGATGATTCACAGAATGATTCATAGCTTCATCTATCGTTTTAACAACAACTGAGATTCCCGGTTAATATTTTTTACCGCACTAACAGTAGGCAACTTTATTATTCATTATTTACACTTTTTCCATCACTTTCACTGAATTCGACATAGCTTAAATCGAAATTCTCCAAACAATTCGATTTCAATTAGAAGCAATCCAAGCGAATTTCAAGTAAAAGTTGACAATTGGAAATTTCAAATAAATAAGTGGACTTACGAGTAATTGTAGGGGTCAGTGTAACATAATTTACAGCATTGTTACATTATGGCTATATAATACGACATTATTGCGTTACAAGTTTACTTTCGCTACTATTACCTCCATGTCGGTTGTTTTAGTATGTCGTAATGTCAACACTTTAGTGATTTATATTGGATTTTAAGATAAATCGTGCTGTTCAAATAATTGTGAAGCTAATTGTGGAAATAGTTAATTCATGTTTTGTTATCTATTTATAAAAGATGTATGAATACTTTATTAGTATTGAATTTAAAAAGCTCACCACAATGTAACTAAGATGAAAGGGCGTTGTCCTTCACCTTTACTACCGAGGTCACCTTCTTGAATTCCCTTTGTAAGTAAGCACTTAAGTGAAGTGACCTCAGGCTTATTCCGTAAGAATGATACCTTTACGAAAAAAAAATTACAGTTCAGGGGAAGTCTTCCGCCGTTATTTCTTACTTAGCCACAGGCGTCGCAGAAATTATTTACTTTCAATGCTTTTGCTTCCAGTATCCACTAATTATTCCACACTTTTGTAATAATTTTCAAATAAAAAATTTACTACCTATAAGAAAGTTTTTTTTTTATTAGATGGTACCCCGTAAAACTTGCAGCACAATTTTGCAAGTTTGACATCATTCCCTTGCACCGTAACTTTCTTGGCACGCGTTCATCCCGCTGCGGGGGCTTGGATGACTTGCGGTCACAGTACACAACTGCATACTTAGTAGATACTATTTAGTATTCTACGCCCGCGGTAACGATTCAATTTACCAGATGCAACCTTATTTGTGTTGCGGTTAGTAATGAAGATGGATGTCTCTATGCGGTGTTGATAGCTTCCTTGTAGGAAATAATATATTACGACGATTGTGACACTTAGAATCTGCCTTATTCACGGGTTTATTGTAAAATTTGCTATAAACTTTTAACAGACGTCTTTGGCCTGTAACGCTCAGGCTTTGTCGACGCGTTACCTACTTTCTAAAACCCGCTTCACCCTTCATAAGAACCTAATTTTTTATACTGAATACCTATAATATTAATAAATCATGCTGCACACGGACATTTTGGTAGTTCCATCAGGACGTGTGTGTTTAAGCCGTTTGCCACCTTTGACTTGCAATCTTGCACAACTTATCGCGTCGCTTCTAATAGTATCTGAAACAACTGCAGTAGGTGCAAATCCAAGGATGAAACATTCTCATGAGAACCATTTAACCTACGCCATGGCATCCTACGCTCCGGCTCTGTAGGATACTAGCATTGCACCGCACCTTACACTACGATAAATAACTACGATAAAAACGAAGAAAGGTAGTAATCTAAACCTATTTCGAAAGTCGCGCGTTGAGCTCAAAGAAAAAAAAACAAAAGATTGCACATAATATGTGTATGTTATCAATTTGAAACCCAATACGTTAGTTAAGATACAAGTATTATACCGTTTATGCACATGACGGTGAATAGCGTTAAAACTTCAGTTTACACTAACCGATCTATAAAATTTTTTGGCTATTGGAATAAGATATAAAAGTTACCATTACCTACATAAACGAAATTACTACATATACTCTGACAACTAAAAAATCGTATATCCTAAAAAAAATACAAGAATGTCGTAGTCAGGTAAGTTGTAAAAATCACAGAAATATATTATTATTTATATCAATTATACTTCTATTTAAAACTATAATTCCGCTCAGTAACACAATAACTTGTTTTATTCTTAAATATTAGATTTAAATCATTTTAAAGATTACAAATATTATTATTTGATTATTGTTATAAAAATTAGCCCTATTAACTAATCATTGAGAATTAATTGCGGTTATTTATGATGATACAAGGATCTAGTGACGTCAGACCGTTCATCTTATTGATAACGAGATTGTACACTTTTAATTTAACAAACCAGGATGTTAAGCCGACTGCAAAAGTTGCTGAACATGTTATGAATATCAATGTAACCGTAACCACGCATTTTTTTAGAATTTCGTAGAAGCATAGCGGTGGCCGGTGACCCTGACGTGGTC
Source organism: Hylaea fasciaria (assembly GCA_905147375.1). Classification (NCBI taxonomy): domain Eukaryota; kingdom Metazoa; phylum Arthropoda; class Insecta; order Lepidoptera; family Geometridae; genus Hylaea; species Hylaea fasciaria. Next base: position 4,724,601 of record LR990211.1, on the reverse strand, counting down.
ACCGCCACACCGCACACCAAAGACTACTAAAAGCAGGCTTTTAGTTCAATTTATCGATGCAAAATAAATGCCATCACGAACGAAGACGTAAGAAGTGTTTAAAAAATAAATGCAGTACCTACATAAAACTTAGTTCAAAAATACTGCATGATTACGACTTAGCTACACAGGATATTACTTCACTAATTTTAAATTAACATCCACGATCATTATCTCATCGTAAATTGAAATTATGTTAGCTTAAAATCCTACCAGTAAAATCATCTTGCAATATTACACCTGCCAGTTATATTTGTAGCATGTTTCAACTTTTGCAAGTTCGATGACTTGAAAAAAGGCTTCATAGATGTTGTGAAAATGAAACGTCAAAATTAAATTTATACTATGTAATTAGAGGAGAGGAGGCTAAACACGAATATATGAAATAATAGAACGAGACTAAACCAGTTTTGGTTAGGTTATTCTGATATAATATTAAGAATATCTATATTATTAGAACTTTTAAATCTAGAATAGCTATCAGATCACGTCATCTGATAAATTTGTGATTATATAACAACTGATAAATATAAAATAAAATATTTCCATTAAGAATTTGTAGGTAATTTTCATAAATTACAATTTGCATGTGAATGTTACTAAACTAAGACGATAATGAATGGCATCTAAATGAATTGTCAGACACGTAAGTTGTGGGAATGTGACTTTAAAATATGGTATTATAAAGTAACAAAAGGTGTGAATTTAATGTTTCATTATAGATTACGTCACGAAAAGATCGGATTAACTGTTAATAATTAATAAGCTTTATTGTTTTTAGATTCGAAAAATACAGTAGTCAAAGAAGTGCTTGCGACAGACAGACAGCAGACAACCTATTTCTTGTCGTAAATAATTGATAGAAAAGACCAGGAAGCAAGATCATCAGTTACTGATGGGCACACTGCTAAATATTACATTGCGGAATTCATTGGATAATTTCGTTCTAGGAACCACAGGCATTTTGAGTGTGGATTTGTGGGATCGTGGTCTGAGTGATTCTTAGTTCTTTTGATATACAAAATCCTAGGGTACCTATAGGGTTATTATGTAAGATCATGACTTTATAGTTCCACTAAGCCTAAAGGACAAAAGTTACAAAACCAACCTGTTTCATTACGACACTGCTTTCCTTTGTCAATTTTCATTTAATCTTTTACTCTACTTGTAAGAGAGAAGATTACGCAACCACTAAGACTTGATCCCAATAACAAAATCACGATCTGCCGTATTGTGAGCATTGGGTTTCTAAGAAGATACCCGTGAGAACGATGAACAATAAACGGATTCAACGAAGAGTTTGCTCTTTTCAATACAGGTTCTGAGATTCGTTTCTTGCTGGCTGGTGAAAAGCATCTCCACTCTATTCGGCTTAACAAATCCTTTACTCGTTAACTATAGATGTTCCTACGAACGAAGGCATGTTACTTCCGCATATAAGTATTAGAAACAAAAACGATTACAATGGATTCATAACGAAAACTGCTACAAATCAAGTTTGTGTAAGTTATGGAAAACGAACCTGGAAAATACGATGCTCCACCGCAAGAGCGGTTCTTACAACCGATAAGTACTCACAAAAAATATTGAAATACCGATAATTTTCATACAAATAAACGACCACTTTGATACATGAACGAATGGACATAGTCAAATACCTTTTTTTACTGGCCTAAGGAACTATGCATGCATAAGTAAGAAAGAAGTATCTGATTAATATCGGATCTAATCCGTGAAAATTAATATCAATAAAAAATTATAAAGAAATCACTAAAAAACTCCCCTCGTGGGGAGGGGACTACTCAAACTACTCATCACTAAAATAACATAATTAGCTAGCAAGTCGTCGCACGTGGAATCGTGGTATTGATCAGTATTTAATTAAAAAAACAATAGAGTTTTCTGACCTAACTGCAAATAGTTTCGCGAATCTAAATGCGCAGCAGAAACCTTTATTACCATAAGACCTACTTCACAAAGTAGAAAACAGTATTATGTCACTGTGTCGCGACACTTACGCACTTAGCATAGGTACATAGTTTTAAAAGTGAAATAAATGATGTTACGCTCCAGTCGCTCAGCGCCCAGTCGTGAAGATGTTAAGTAATGATACTAAAGGTAATTCTTTTGACTCGATGACAAAAGCCAGTTACACTACATCGTGTCTAATTGAATAGGTGAGTGATGAAATAGAGGCGTTTCTTTTGGAACATGCCTAAAAAGGATTAAGTGTAGAGCACATCCGCTTTTGGTGTTTCCTTTGTCGTCGACGACAACTACTGAAGATTAACTTAATGCCAGTCTTGAAGAGAGCTAGTTTCGTGGTAACAGTAGGTAAGTTAGGTATAACTTTGCATTAGAAGGCGCCGCGCAAGTATTTTTTGTATCACATTGTTTCTTGATTTTGAACAAAAGGGCAGGGAGATCTATTAGAGTGTAGATATTTAGCAGGTAGAGATTTTAAGAACTTGTCTTTGAGAGTTGACTTGTTGGATTTTCAGCTAAACCACAATGTGTCATATTAACTAACTAAAAACGGGTCTAATTGGCGCACAAGCTAACACAATGCTTCAAAAAGATATTTTTTTCCGAAGAGAAAATAAAAAAAAAACTGTATAAAGTCTGTCTTATTGGCTGAAAAGGGGACATTGAGCAAGGTGTAAATGGCAACGGTTCATTGATCAGTTACGCATAGGCGCAAGTAATTGATTAAACAAACACACGAACGCGCGCGCATTCGACAAGTTACTTGGTGACTGGTGGTTACTATCGAGCGAGAGTGGTAATCGTTTATCGATGCTTGGTTAACGTGTTTCGTAGATACCGGATCTAATGTTGCTAAGAACACTGGTGCCTTAACGTGTTTAGTGCAGCTCAATAGTGTAAAGGAAATATGGAATTAGGTTCCGTATAAAATGCTATACGATACTATCCAAACATACCTATTATTTATCTATAAAAAGAAAATATTGAAAAATTAAATTGCAAAATATATAATGTATGACTTGACTAATTTGACTATAGTCTATAGAAACCTTAGTATACAATCTTCAATGCAACATAAATGGCTCAGCTGAAACCGTTAATCTGTCTCAGTAGTGCCTAGTTGAATATATCTCTAGGAGTTTCTTGGGGCATTACCGTTACAAGCAATGGTAAATCCATACAAACATTTTTAAGTAGGTACGCGGCTTTGATACAAATCATATTTTAAATTAGATAATATTATGTTGATCACACGAGATACACGAGATCTGCACGAGTTATTATTCGGCCTCCACCTCTAGCGATTATCAACCATCTTATTTATTTATCGGCATTGCTTACATTCAGATTCGACAAGGCAAAGCCACGCTCGGATACCTCTGAGATTTACATAGAAAATCATCACACGTCTGGCGTCCAGTGAATCGTTATCCAATCTTAATCAGCGCAGTTAATTAGCGTGTCATTATGTTTGCATAATTAATTTAATTACTTCCATTTGCAGAGGACACGTGCTGAGATTTTCCACTCCTGAATAACAAAGCCCTGGAATAGATCAGATACGCGGCGGAAGGAATACAAATATTTGCTCCCTGGCGAGAGTTTGGCATGAACTTTCCACCTGAACTAATTCTATCGTGTGGTTTAATTAATTTGTGGTTGTATACGAGTAGGAACTGACATAAGTGGAAAAAGGTCTTTACTTAGCAGTGGGAAAAACAAAGCACTTTTAAGCTGACAATGGATGCGAAATAGCGAAAAATATAATTTGCTAAAATAAAATTTAATTGACTTAATCTACTGGAAAAGATGCTTCATCGCTCTTGTTTATGGTTACAATTTTTATTCTGATTTCTGTAACGTGGTATAATATAGAAAAATAACAAAATTGCTAATCATTGGCCAAAACTATGCGTGTCATAATAGGCAACTCTACGTAATCTCACACAACGACACCTACTTCACCATGGAGCTGTAATAACCGAGAGACAAGTGAATCTACTCAAGTAGGTCGCAAGAAGCTCTGTCACATAATTGGCTTGATTGCTTCGTGACGAAATGGAAACGCCTTTGTTTTATCATCATTTAAAGCCTCAGCGCAACCACAGAATACGGCTATGCTAAAGCTAAGTGCTTCCTTTTGTTTTTATCGTGAAGACACATTGACAAAACAAGAGACATACTTGCATTCCTACCTGGAATAAATCTTTCCGCACGTCTACCTACATGCCTCATAATAGTATAGGTATACTAAAGAGATTTCGGTGAATTCATCTTCGTTTCATATAATACTTATTAGTAAACGATTCTGATGATGAAGAGCTTACAGTATTCAACCAAGAGTTCCTTCTAGGAGCTACCTCTACAAGCGACAATTCAACAGTAAATACGAATCAATGCTACGCGGCTAGCAATATCATCGCTATGGAAGCAGTGTGTTAGGTGTGACCTACGTTCGAGCATCCACAAGTAAAAGCAAGAAGTACATACATAGTCTGAAAGGCATGCTACGTGGCGAGTGCCAGCAATATCATCGCTAAGGAAGCGGTGTGTTAGGTGTGACCTACGTTCGAGCATCCACAACTAAAAGCAAGAAGTACATACATAGTCTGAAAGGCATGCTACGCGGCGAGTGCTAGCAATATCGTCGATAAGGAAGCGGTGTGTTAGGTGTGACCTACGTTCTAGCATTCACAAGTAGAAGCGAGAAGCACTTACATAGTCTGAGAGGCTCTTCATGCCGTACGGGAACCGCTCCCGGTCCGGGACGAGCTGGCCGGCCGGGCCGCGCTCGCGCTCGGGCCAGCAGTCGTCCACGTTGATGTACTCGTAGCCAGCTGCCGCGTAACCCTCGGTCACCAGGATGTCAGTCATCGTGCGGAACAGTCGATCGCTGGAAGATAACGGAGAATGTTAGCAAGACAGGTTTTTGTTAGCTTAATCATTCGTCATCTCATCAGTACTGGATCAGATGAGATGACTTTGATCGGGAAGTGTTTAGGATGAGAGTCAACAGACATCAGCTAGATGATGCGACGACTGTGAATGAGGACAAACGTGAGCTAAGTCTCTAGTTTGAATACTCTCTTCAAAGGTCAAATTGAATTCAACTACAGTACGCAAAAATTTACTGTTTTGGTTGAAATATCTTGGCTGGAGAATTAGCAAACTATAATTGCAGTAGGTTTTAACTGTCTCTTGTCGTCAGATATTTAAAGAACTGCCTATAAATAGATTTTATAAGATACCACTCCAAGAGGCTCCTATCCAATATTATACTTAAACGACTTAAACTGATTATAAGAAATGATTTAAACTCACCTTATACAATTCTCAGGATCATTCTTACAATCAGTATTACACCTAAACCGCTCCCACGCGAGCCACCCCATTGGAGGCGTCAGAGCCAACCCATTGTCCAACCCCGAGATCCGCCCCAACAAGCACAACACTGCACTCGCGGTCCACACCAGCAAAGACTTCCACGACGCCATCACTGTCACAGTCTTTACGAAATACAAACTATCTTTTCAAAGAACCTATCCTCATCTTCTTCTGCGGCTTCTAAGTTCTGCGGTATTTATGTTTATTCAGCACCGTTATACCATCCAGTACTTTGGCACTGATCTTGAAAGGCAATGGGCACTGATCTCTCCAAACGTCAGAAGTGAAGTGACATCGGTAAGGTTAAATGAGGCCGGAAGTAAAGAGGTCTCTCAGTTTGATCCAAACAGGTTCACAGCGACCGGTTATCTGTAACAAAACGATAATGATTATAATTTATCGCAAAATAATCTTGTTATTGATTTGTGCAGAGGTTACTGGAGACGATAATATGGATGTTTATTTTATAGTGTTATTATCGTTGTTTGTAAACAGTTTTAGTGGCACGTATTGATAGAGTTAGGTACCTATATATTTTACTAGCTGTTGCCCGCGACTTCGTCCGCGTGGACTATATTTTTTACCAATATTCCTAATAACTAATAATAGACCATGACCTCAACTTCGACATCGAAATCGACATCCGATATTCGACATCCAACATATTAGGTATACTACATATTATGATACTCATCACCATCTTTCAAAATTACCATTTTATACAAAAATCCACCATTTCATTTAAAAATCTACCATTTCTTATCAAAATGCCATTTCTACCAAAATCTACCGTTCCTACCAAAATGTACAATAACTACCAAAATATACAATTTCTACCATGTCCTACCAGAATCTATCATTTCCTACCGAAATCTACCATTTCATACTTAAATCTACCATTTCCTACCAAAAACTACCATTTCCTCCCTAAATTTACCATTTTCTTTCTAAATCTAATTTCTACCAAAAGCTATCACTTTCTAACAAAATCTAACATTTTCTACCTAATTCGACCATTTTCAAGAAAAGTCTACCTTATTAACCATAGTCTACCATTATAACCAAAATCTACCATTTTCTTTCTAAATCTAGGTACTATTTACTATCAAAATATATTTGTTTTAACGTAATCTAGCAAATTCTTTCTACTTTTACTATTTTCTACCAAAAGTTACTATTTTATACCAAAACCTCCAATTTATCCAAAATCTTTATCATTTTTATCATAATCTACGTATAAACCATAATCTACCATTTTAACCAAAATCTACCATTTTATTCCTAAATCTACTATTTTCTACCAAAAGCTACCATTCCTTCCAAAATATACCATTATTACCAAAAATCTACCATTTCTTACCTAAATCTATAATTTTCTACCAATATTACAATTTTCTTTGTAAATCCACCATTTTTATCAACCAAAATGTTTAATCAAAATCTACAATCTTCTTCCAAAATCTATCAGTTTATACCAAAATTACTTATAACTAAATGACTTCGACTTTGGCATCGACATAAGACATCCACCATCTTCTACCAAACTCTACCATTTCCTACACCTACATTTTAGGGGTTGAATATTAAAACACGATGACACACGTGTATAATTGAATTATTTAGAACATAAATGCTAAATTTGAAGTTCATCAGACCAATAAAACACGTTGCTCCATACTAACTTTGCAACCCCTTCGCACCCCTTTAGGGGTTGATTTTTCAAAAATCCTTTTTTAGTGCACACCTACGTCACGGAATACTTGTGCAAAGTTTCAATTATAAACTAAACCTGATGAAAAATATTTTGCAACCCCTATTATTATTTAGAGGTTAATATTAAAAAACGATGAAACACGTGTTTAATTAAATCTTTTAAAATATAAATGCCGAGTTTGAAGGTGATCAGACAAAGAAAACACGTTGTTACACAAAAACATTACAACCCCTTTCCTTTTCACCCCTTTAGGGGTTGAATTCTATAAATCATATTTTAGTGCACTCCTATGTCACTTAAGGCATAATTGAGCCAAATTTCAATTATGAACTAAATCGGATGAAAATATGTTGCAACCCCTTTTTCTCACTTTAGGGGTTGAATATTAGAAAATAATGAAACACGTGTTTAATGAAATGTTTTAAAGAATATAAATGCCAAGTTTGAAGTTGATCGGACCAAGAAAACACGTTGCTCCATACAAACTTTGTAACCCCTTTTCACCCCTTTAGGGGTGGAATTTTCAAAAATCCTTTCTTATTGCTCGCCTACGTCACATAAGGAATATTTGTGCAAAATTTCATGGTTCTAGACCCAGCGGTTTCGGCTGTGCGTTGATCGATCAGTCAGTCAGTCAGTCAGTTAGTCAATCAGTCAGTCAGTTTTGGCTTTTATATATATAGATCACAAGGCGATAATACGGAAGTAGCGTACATTTAATCATGATAGCAAGACCGATCACTTACATATTAGTAATAACTAGAGTATCTTAAGAGGGGCATAATTATATACGCTCGATAAACATTTAGGTACCTATGCAAATCGAAGTTTTTAAGTATATGACAATAATTTGCTTATTCAGAACAATGAATTCCTTATTAGAAACTCTTAAACATCCATCAAGCTAGCGGGGACTGGGGAAGAGAATAGATATTCAACCACCATACATTATGATTACAAATTTTATTGCAACAAATCGTAAACTCAACGTGTAATTACGAAGTCTCGATGATAGAAGTATGATATCATAATAAAATCAACGTTTGACACACATAAAGGCCGTACAGAATTATGCAGACAAAGCCTTTGGACCGTGCCCGTCATCTGCCGTCATCGGCATAACACATGCCAGTAATTACACCATATCTAGAGGGTCATCGAGACTTAGATCCGTTAGCAATTAAGCGTAATGATGGTTAACTGAAAAGTCTAAACGCGCTCTGAAAGAGATATCTTGATACTTGATGTGTAAAGATGAAGGACTGAATTTTGCGGCTGATTCTAGATAAATCTATAAAATATGAATCTTATAGGAGTCGCGATAACAAAGTCAGGGTCAAGGCAAGTACTGAATATGAGCCAAAACATAGAGCCAAACTCAACAGCACTCTTTACGAAATCAATGGAAAGATCAGAGTTATCCTTAATAAAGTGGAAATGATGTTACGTGACCTCAAAAAAGTCCTCGAAAGTAAAATGTTGAAGCGTTCTCAGAAATACCAAAAAAAGAAAACACGATTCGTATAAAGTCGACATTTACACCCATGGCTCATAAAGAAATAAAACAATTAACAAATCAAAAGGTCAAATATCTACGAAACACATGCTGTAGCGGTCGTGTGTCGACAATGAAGGAAGATAACAATCGTACATAAAAACGTCAATCGTAAAGTTATGGGAATTACAACAACAAATTAACAATCATCCAATGGTCATTACACATCATGCAACGAAGATTAGTGCAAACTTTTTCATTACAGCAATATTAATTACCATCGATTTCCACCATGTACAGTCAGCTACAAAAGTCGCCAAGCATTGCCACACTATTATTTTCTACTAAATTATTATTGTTATTTGTTTATCACATAGGTATTCTTATTTTGAATATTTTGCGTCGAGGAAATCAGGGTACAATTTCACCGCGGTGAGAGTTGCCAATTTTGTTGGACGTACCAACACTCTTACACTGACTAACATCTGTATCCCTGATTCCCCGTATAATTGCTACTGCAGTGCAACGTGCAACGCAGCGCTTGCATCAGCTGCGTAATTGCGGCGAGGGCGCTGGATTGCAACACATCTCTACCTAATAGGTTATTTTGCATTAGCTTCCGCCAGAGATTTGCGTGCAGTTGCAATTCTCGGTGTTGTTATTTGAACCAAGACATTTTTTTCTGGGTCTTATTGCATTGTACAAAAATAAAAGTGGTGGTACGGTCGGCATCAAAAGTAGCTTAACATCTCCGTATCTTAAATTTTATATACACCCTAAAAATATACTTTTTGCGTATCTACAATTGAACGGCCTCTAAAGTAGTTGAACATCTCCGTATCTTAAATTTAATATACACCCTAAAAATGAACATTTTGCGTATCTACAATGGAATTGGAAACTAGAACATGTTAAGCTACTTTTGATGCCGACCGTACGTACGTACACACAAAATGCGATTTTGGGGCAAGTGGTTTAGCTAAATTTTGAGGTCTTCAGAAAGTACGGCCATATCTAGAGCCATTGTGAACCCAGATACTTTGTCTGTATAAAAATCATGACCCCGTTGTTTTATCCTTAGCGAGTAATACCAGTAATTAAATAATAATAAACACATTATACTCTCTACCGAGAGATCCGTAGTGTTGCTAGGTTGTTCGAGAAAATGTTAGACATACCAATGGCTATAATACGAAATATGGAACAATCAGAATTCATAGTATAATAACTGACGGAATCCACATAGATTTTTAGTTAGGTGTACTTAAATTACCTACGTATAAATTCAGTGTGGGTTCTCAACAGAGCGATCCTATACCCAAAAATTGTAGCACTATATTTTTATGGCACTGTTGTCATACTCGGTCACCTCGTACGTACATGATATCGGCAATTCATGTAATAACACTGTACTGTGATTTGCATTTCCCGCACTACAATTTTCATATTAATCGTTTATGCATGGTTTCCCTTGAAACTCATTATAGAGTGAACAAGTTGAGCCACAAAGCCCTGCCAGTGCAGTCATATTGCACGTAACTGATGTAAATTGCTCGAAAATTAAGGCTAATGGCATAGTATCTAATGGACCAGTTGCCATTGATTCCAGCAAAATGGCAGCAGATGACTCGGTACGTGTATGGTATAATTGGTATGAGTTGGGAATCTTAAATCAGGGCTTTTCTAATACCAAACGATTGAGGTGAAGTATACATGTAACGATTGTTATATGAGAAGATAGATTTACAGTGTTTGAATTTTTTATTTGCAATAACTATGCCATTAACGATAAATAATAATTTAGATAAATCATGAACCAACTAAACGAATTAATCCCACAAAGTTTATTGCAAATCGATACATTACAAAAAAATTACCAAGTTCACCTCGCTGTTATTTATTAACCATACCTAAATAATGTTATATCACACACGTGACTGAATAATCGACTTATAAATCAAGCTTTGATAATCAAAAGTAATTGAAGTCAATCAAGTCTTTTCATTGATTTCATATGGAGAAGAACTATCATTAATGGTTTTAATCCACCGGATGAAACAATTAAACAGTTAAGACGGAACCACAGGAGCGTTTCTCCATATAAACGTATTCCTCCATTTCCTCTCTGGATAATGCCTCTAGATCAATAATTATCTCTTATATATAAAAATCAATTGCTGTTCGTTAGTCTCGCTAAAACTCGAGAACGGCTGGACCGATTTGGCTAAATTTGGTCTTGAATTATTTGAGACAGTCCAGGGAAGGTTTAAAAGGTCAAAGTCACTATTCCACGTGAACGAAGTCGCGGGCACAGCTAGTTTTTTATAAAATGTAGTTTTGGTATACGCATGCCCCTACGTTTTGTTTTTTTTTCAGACACTAATAACTAATGAAAATATTAAACTTTGTAACAAAAACGAAGAAGACCAACTTCATATTCACTATTATGCTATTGTCTGCTACAAAGCCATGTAAATTGAGAGCGTGCGCAGGCGCATCCGGCCACAGAATAGCCAATAGCGGTATAGTATCGGCGCAGGCGCAGCGTCCGAGTTTCAAGCGATTTTATATAAGAAACCGGAGTAAATGTAACGCGGCCACTGGTTACGTCCACCAACATTAGTAATGTGGACGGTACTGGCGGAAAGAAAATTCTTTGGCTTTTTTTATACTTTATACTAGCAGACACGGCCACGCGTTGCTGTGGCTAAAGTTTTTGTTATTGCCACTATACATTGAGATGTAAGCTACCTTATCTTTTAAGTTAGATCAAACTTGCACACAAGTGTGCAATTAAAATCGGTTCAGTAGTTTAGGAGTCCATCGCGGACAAACAACGTGACGCGTAATTTATATAATTATACTAGCAGACACGGCCACGCGTTGCTGTGACTAAGGTTTTTTATTGCGACTATAAATTGAGATGTAAGCTACCCTATCTTTCAAGTTAGATCAAACTGCACGCGCTGTGCAAATTTGATTAAAATCGGTCAAGTAGTTTAGGAGTCCATTGAGGACAAACATTGTGACACGAGATTTATATATATTAAGAAGAAAGATGGTAGCTTTTGATCGCTATCTCACCGGGCTAACCTGGAGAGTAGCTTTGAAGGTTTACCTGCTTACAGCTCCATTTCCTCCTACATTGGCTGGATAAAAAACTGTACTTGTATTTAGTTTTATCTACTAACACGGAGATTTACATAAATAAAGTGCAACATCAAACCTGCCTGCAATAGAAAGAGTAACTATTTTCTCTATTATTCTATGTTTTCTAGCAAGCGTTGTGGCTGTATCGTATAACACTGAGCTTCATGTCTCTTGTTGTCATCTGCAAGTATTATGTAACTAATTGCAATGTGATAGATATACTTCCGAACAGAGTGCCCTCTGTCTCAGCCTCGTCATGCCATCGGTAAAATAAAATGATATGATGAAGACCTTCGATGCACCATTCAGTTAAAAAAGTAATACAATGTCATATCTATCGCAATTGACTAAATGCCTAGCTCGCTAGCTCTGACTCAAGTCTGCGTTTCCTAAGTCCACTTGCAGTAATTAATCGGCTGCCGCTTGCTTCGCAGTCGTATTATTGTGTCCGGTGCAGTATTAACTGCACATGACATGAATGCTTATACCCAGTGTGGTTTAACTTTATTTTTATTCAGGAAAGCTTATTCACGTGCTGTGGTACGCTTCTCGACTCTTGAGTCAAGAAGGGCACAGGGTCATGGGCACAGTGGGAAAAACTCGCCGTAGCTTAGGCAGTGGTAATGATGGAAAGAAACAATGACTGGAATGAGTTCTCTTTGGACCTTCAAGGGTCAGTCATGGGCACAGCCGGCAAGTTTTATTCACTCTACTTCTCGTCTTTTCATAAAAGAAACAATATCATAGGTAATAATACTATCACCATCTTTAGTAATATACTCAAGTGTCTCTTACACTGACTGTACTTACTAAAGTAGCGACTACAAGTCCATATTTTGAGCAGGTTTGCACAAATATGGGTCAAACACGACCGGTCTCATGCGCTTTCTGCATCGGCCATAATGACAAAATGATTATATGCAACAGAATGTATATTATCCATACCGCCATAAAACATCTGTGAAGCTCTATACTGTAGAAAATTCACCGTTACATACTCGTTATAATAATATTATCTTCTGTAAGTGTCGCAGAAAAAAAGTTTGATAGTAAAATTATCAAAATATGAAACTGTCATAGAAAAAGCTAAAAAAACTTGCAGAACCCCTTTCATTTAATACGCTAGGGTCATTTATTGTGTTTTTTTAATGTTTAAAAGTTGTTATTTATTAATTTGATTACACCATCGGAGCATTTTTTAAAAGATTAATTTGTCTTATAGATCGAACAAATTATCATAGTTACTAAAGCAAAATATACAAAAATTACTACTGACATTGAATCAGGTACCAACATTATGCCAATGGCAAAAAACGACCTCAACTTTAACTCAACTTGAATGTCACTTAATTAACTGTTATCTGCATTTCAATTCGTACTGTGGAATATGATATGAATACAAATCATCCCGTTTAGTGTATAACGTATATACATAATACATGCATTACGCGCAAATGATGGTAGTACTATTATGTATTCTGTGAGTGAGGCTAAATACCTTTACACACGACGTTTTTATAAGCGCGTCTGGCGCACATTTCCTCGCTGCTAGCACGCATTAGCAAGAATTTCTAAATGCTGAGTGGATACACGTTATAGTCCTTATCTATCGCTGAGTTTGATTCAGTATAGCGTAAAAATGAACCAACTAAATCAGCTGCTACTAACTTAGATAAGATGTATGTGAATAAGGAAAACTTGTGTGTTATCAAAACATGGAACTTTACATATATTTCATAGTCTACGAGGAGAGATCGAGAGAAACCACAGTATTCGTCTCAAGCATATCAAGATTTAGCTACATTAGATGCTGAAGAGATATCATACTTAGAGGATGTTTTGACACATATACCTAGTCAGGTCATAAATTCTGTCACATGTTTTATATAAAATAATTGAAACAAGTTTATTCATTATGTAACCATTTATATACCAAAATGAACTTAACAAAACATAGATTCTTATGACACTAAAGTTTATTCAAAATGACCTCCGTGATTTTGAATACAGGCCTTCAATCTGCGCGGCCAGTCGTCTATCGCAGCACGAACGAGGTCCATGTCAATATCGGCGGCTGCCTTAATCAAGGATGTCTTGAGTGACTCCAAATTGGGATGAGGCTTTGAGCACGCCTTTTCCTCCAAGTGTTGCCATATCTTGTAATCTAGCGGATTCAAATCTGGACTGGAGGAGGGCCAGTCTTCGTGCCGGATGAAGTCGATTTCACGCGCCGCCAGCCAGTCTTGTGTGCTCTTCGCTCTATGAGCTGGCGCCGAATCTTGTTGGAATACCCAGTGCCTGTTATTAAACATGGTATGAGAAACAGGTTCCACAAGGTTCGTCAGGACTGTATTTTGATACACAACTGCATTCGTTTTTACACCTTTCTCACAAAAATGTACCTCTGTTAAGCCCCAATAAGACACTCCCAACCATACCATGAGCGAGGATGGAAAATGACCTCGTTGGACACGCGGAATACGGTTGCTCGCTTCTTCACTACTGTGTGCGTACACCTTATCATTTTGTTTGTTGTAGCTCTCTTCTACGGTAAAAATTTTTTCATCCGAAAAAAGAATTTCCCGATATTTTTTTCCCGCGTACCGCTTCAACAAAGCGCGGCATCTCTTCAGTCTCAGGTCCATTAGACGAGCATTCAAATGATGTCCTGTTTTTCTTTGATATGCCCGAAGCCCTAAGTCTTCATTTAACACCCTTTTCACCGTGGTTCTGCTTAATCCCATCTGAAGGGCCAACAGTTTCTGCTTACGTTTGGGATTTCTTTGAATTCGCGCCTTCACAGCTTTTATCACTGCTGGAGTCCTAACAGACCGAGGGCGACCACTTCTTGACCTGTCATCTACACTAGAGTCTTCATTGTATCGTTTGATGGTACGATAAACGAATCTCTTGGTTATATTCAAATTTTTCAGTATGTCAAAAATTTGAATTGGCGCGTAACCGCAACGATGCAACGCAATAACTGCAACACGGTCTTCTTTAAGCGTCCACTCCATATTTAAAAATGAGTAAAATTCTAAAAAGTATACATTTTTATTTTCATGAACAATTCGAAATTCGAATTCAATAAACTTTTTTGTGGCCAGCATTCTAAAAGAAAAGTTTTTACTGTGTGACAATACTTATGACCTGACTAAGTATAGTCACGGAAGTGTGATATATGTGGTCTATGGACTGTCATCCGCCTCTTGCTATTGCAAGACGTCTCTGAGTATGGCCGCATTTTTATTATTATAATCCCACAATATCCTAGGCAGCTCCAGGAGCCTAGATACACACTAGGAAGTACATATTATTACGATTGTATAGCTTTGACTCCGAATCTAAGCTGTTTTTGTCAATCGGCGAAACGAAATGCTGTTCCTAGTTATTTTTTATTTCATGCCTTTTACCATTGAATTATTGGTAACTTTTGCCTTCGCTTTGCGTTTTGCTATAGGTATGGTTGCGTTTGATTTCATAAACGCACGGAGTTCGTTTTAGAAAACTCCGTCATGTCAAAAGGCTCTAAGACAAAACAATCATCTTAATATCATGTGCAATTGCTGCGCATTAGTGCTATCAATTAATCTGTGACATAATGGACGGCTTGGTTCATAATCTCCTCTTAAATGAGAGAAGATACTGATCACATTTGTCGTTATGACGTTGTAGCACGCGACTGCTCATAGGTTGTACATTTTCTAGCACATACTGGTCGGAGTGTTGACACAATTTGATTTAGTCAGTGATGCCGAGAAAGAAATTTACGTGGTGGTAAACAGTTAGGAACCTGGGTTCTAAACCACGACAAAACACGGTAACATGGCACGCAACGAACAGTAAATAAAACTGCAGAATTAAAGCGAGTATTTTCATTGGTTTGTTATTCAGAGGCAGCGCCCTAAGTGACTCTGGGTGACACTTTACTTAAAAGGGTTACAAACAAACACATTATCATTTTTTTATAGGCAAATAGGATTAAATTTTGGGTTATCGTATGCTGGCGACGTAAGTCTACACTGCTAGAAATTAGCTGGAGAGGTGGTATAAGGCATCAAACACCCCAAGTGAGACGTTAGTGCAGGCTTTACTGCCTCCATGTCGAATAAGAATAGGAAGTGGAAGGAGACGACGAAGTTCGCCTATCACTATAACAACGATCCATTTAGAATCTCACTACCTCAGCAGTTCTCAGCGAAATAAATAAGTAAGTATACGAACTTTGTCCTAAGTAACGCCCGCAGCAATTGTCATAATAGCTAAATAGCTAATCAGTTACAGCTGTTGCGTCACAAGCGGCTAAACAACAAGCATTTTCTCTGCACTTTCGATTTTATTCGTTGTTCTGCGCACGACATTGTTAACCGTATTAAGTTATTAGGGTTGACATGTAGCTTAACAAATTGTTGTAATGAAATATAGAGTAGGTGAAAATTTTAAATCAAATGGGTTTCATTCAAGCTCATAGCTATCAATTCGCATTTGAATCAAAAACTAAAAGGAACTGTACGAAACGATGACCAAAAAGTTGTATATTTTGTTATTGGTGATCACGCATAGCAAAAATGTGCGGCCGACCCATTACAATAAATTATAATATCAATATTTGACTCATATCAGATCAAATTTCAGATTGCAAGCAACATATACTTGGTTCTAGACTTTTTTTTAAATTTACCTTGTCACGGATTTTAACGTGGTTGCAACTTGCAACACTATCAATTTAGAACTCTAATTTGCGGTATCTGACCAACCGATAACAGTATTTGGTATCTTTGCCATTTTGTTTAGTGCCAAATGGAGACTTACCCCTAGTTTCTGGAACGTTTAACAGTAGATTAAAACTATCGTTGACTCTATCTGACAATAAACAAATGACAAGGATGGCAATAGAATTAATCTGTAGTCAAAGTTGGCTGACGTTTCAGAAACCGGGGGTTAGCTGCTTGTCGTTAGCTAAGGGTTCAGAAACCCACCACGAGAGCTTCATCGATCACTTAACTGCTCCTGACAACCATACCTAAGTGGAAATAAATGCTTTCTTCACTAGATAAGCCAAAGATAGTCGTATAACGTGATTACTGCGACAGCATCATGCCATTGCACTAATAAATTATGACAACAATGGAACGCGCACAATAGCACTATTATTTACTTTTTTTTCTGATGCTATCCGAATACTTTGTGTTGGAGATTGCATTTGATATTTGTTATGGACTCTGGTTTTATTTGCTTGAGAATTGTTCACATTTTATAGTATCCAACTGATATGGCTTACCGATGTACCTGCGCAGAAGATGAATTTTCAAAGCGCGGGAAATGCTATTGACCGCTATTGGTCGGCAGCCGCCGCCATCTTAGCGAGCTTAGAGTGAGATGGAACTAACAGCTGCAGTGTATTATGAACCTTATAATAGTGATCTTAGGTTGATTGTTAGTTTTAAGCATTCTTTCGTTAATCTTCGGACCATACTTTCTTTTCTGCGCGAATGAAGATTCACGACGCGCCTTATAAGTTGGGTACTAGTATACCTACGAGTATGTACATTTACCTAGACCAATATTGTATCATTAACTTTTATGTTTGGTTACGTCATTGTCGTCATGATATGAACATGTTAGATCTGAAATGTATATTTTCAAAATTAAAAAGAATGTCTTAATGAAGTGAATTCTCAGTGCACTCGATCTAGAGATGTGAGACCCAGATACTATATTACATCATTATTGTCTAGTGTTTTTCTAAATATTATCAACTTTTTCATTATACTATAATATTCAATATGTAGGTAGGTAGGTAGACGCACCACCTACTTTCACCTGTTGCATATATAATGTGGTTTTTAATATTTATTTTACCTCATGACCTTTGCAAACGTCTTTACATTCAGCATGATGTTATTAACAGTGTCCGTGAAATCTCTCTCTCACTGTTAACAATTAAAACTCCTAAACGTTAACGTCCATTTTGCATTCAAAATATAACTCGACCTTACAAGGCATGCAGATTAACTTACAAAATTCCTAAACTGTCTTATCGCAATTGACCTGCATACCTAATAACCCATCAGTTACCCATTACTTTTACTCATTTAAGGCGGAATGGTGAGGAACAATTTACACTAATACCGTTTTATAATTGGCTTATGTAATTGCTTACTTAGCTTAACACTGTTGTTGTTGGGTATCGTTAAACTTTAATTTTAGAACTTTTATGTACATCCGACAAAAACGACATTTTTTTTTTTTTTAGTTAAGCGGTGGTAGTCTAGTGGGCGAACGTTCGCCTGCCAAAACGGAGGTGGCTAGTTGAAATTCCAGTGCGGGCACGTACCAATGTGTTTCTTGTTAAATGTATCTACGTAATTATCACTCGCTTTTCGGTGAACGAAAACATCGTGAGGAAACCAACATACCCGAGAATTATTTCGCAGGCATGGTAAGTATGCACCAATCCGGACCGGGCCCCCGTAGTGGAATATGGTTTAATCTTCCTTACGGAAGTGAGGGGAGGGAGGCCTTTTCCCAGCAGTGGACAGTACAGGTTGAGTTATTTGTAAAGTTAAAGTGAATTAAAGTTATGCAAATTTTTCCTTGTAAAATCGCAACAACGCGGTAAAATCCTGACTATATCTATCACTATGTGCATGTAAAGTCTATGTGCTAAGTTATCAAATAAATCCCGCTATCTTAATGCGTTATTAAACTGGTTTTTCAATACTATAGACCTAACAGCATTATGTACATAACTGAACACCCAAGGATTCTAAACATTATTTGCTAAACAAATTTCGTTAATTACCCAGTCAATAGCTAATGCTAATTTCTACGTAGAACAAAGCTGCTTTCACACTTCTATATTTACCCACCATTCATAAGGATTGTGTGGTTACTCGTTAGTCTAGGAGGTAGCGGTAAATTTAAAACCTTGGCAAATAGATTTAGTCAAGTAGTTAGCAAATTCGATATTTTAAGCATCGCTTTTCACAGCAAACATTATAGTGAGTAATGACAAGGATTACTTTGACTTTCGTCACAGAAATCAACGTCAACATTTAATGTGATTATTTGAACTGCTGTATTTGTATTGTTGATCGTATTTATACAAAAAAGTATCGTTTATTATAATATTTATACAAAAAAGTATCGTTTTATCTGTCTCGGATGTCCAACAAGAGAGTGGTGAAACGTATTTTGACGATCTAAGTGCTAGGATGGCACGCGGGAATACAATGACCGGTTCCTTGGGTACAAATGGCACAATAGGGATGTTCAGAAGACTAAACTACAGCCGATTGTCCCAAAATGTGACTTATAAAGGTGCAAAGAGACATCACCAGCCATGCGTCGCAAACAGTGCATAACTCGTACAGCTCGTCTCGGATGTCTGTACGTGTACCCACAGTGACCACAGGTTCACACATCGCGAGGTAACGTGCGATGCATGCCTCGTTACAGTTTTGCACATAACTCCATATAACAGCAAGCTCTACCACTAGCACAAAAAAAATTACTACTATGCAAATAAGCAGAAACTCACAACGTATGTGTGAATTGTTGAATACAGCATTATTCATCGATTACGACACATGATGCCAATTAGTAAAACAATACAAGAAATCCAATTTAAATGATAGATGCTGCATTCAGTAGAAACTGGAGGGAAGATGACACACGGCACGTTTGGCGTAGAGGCTAAGTGTTGGTGTCGCGGGTTCGATTCCCGCTCTAATCAAATACTTGTGAGATCAACAGATATTGGTTTCTGGTCTGGGTGTTATGTATATGTGAAATTTTATGTCTGTAAACGGTACCCACGATACAGGAGAATTCCTAGTGTGGCCTAAGTTTAAAAAAAAGGAAAGGAAAGGAAAGTAGAATAATTTGACAGTTTACACAAAGATGAGGATCCACAATCGGGTTCTATCGTATGGGTATGCGATGCCTAGAGATAATTATTATGGATATGACATTGTATCCAAAGAAAGATACACTTTGCAAAGGCAATTTTAGGGGCTTTCTCGACAAAACTCCAAGAATAAGTAATAGATTATCTATTTCATATCAATTTATCACAATGATAAATGACATTTTTAATAATAACCTATTGGTGGTCAAAGTTTATTGTTGTTAATTTTTCAGCCACTTGTATGATTATACGCGGTAAGTACGCATCTATATTTATATTAAAAAAGCGATTATAATGTTACGTCTTTCATTATCAACAATCCGTGAAGACGTTAAATATTGCGCGAATTAAATTCATGCTCTCATAAGTCCAGCATCTGTCCGAAAATACAACAGACACAATATAATTATAAATTATGAAATGGAACCTACGTAGGTAGTGTCACAGGCATAATGAGATCGACAGAGTTATTCTTATGGTCACAAACCACTTAACTATCTCAAAATAAGGATTTTTCTTAGTCAAAGTGTAGTTGAATGAGATTGGAGCATAAATTATCCTGAAAACATTATAATTCGAGGCATCCGGTTTCACCCTGACACATTTATCGATTTCTATGACTAATAAATAATAATTAGTAATTATAATAATACTTAATATACTTTGGACCCTATTTAGTCACGTCAGTCAAATTTTGGAACAGCTGGTGTAGTAGGTGTGGAATGTTTACATAAATTATAAAAAAATAAGTGCCGTGCACACGACCTCGCAAAAAATCTAGGTGAACGACGCGAATGTAGAAATAGGGTGGCGCACTGAATTATGATAATAACCTAGACACTAAATTAAATTACTATTACAAAAACATGTTATTAAATTAACTAAAACTACACACTTAAATAATATTATATCTCATTTTGTAAGTGTCCTATATATTTATCAAGTCGGATAGATCTGCTCCAGTTTATAAATAGTGTAGGGGTTTGCATATAGTCCAAAATAAAATGTCTAATTAGCATGACTATTATATTGTCCACCACTGTCCCATTGTCCGGACTAGGCCCCCGTGGTGGATTTAGGCCTAATCCTCCTCATGAATGTGAAGGGAGCCTTTTAACCAGCATTGGAACAGTACAGCCCGAATTATAATATATAATTTTATTTTTAAACCAGCTTTACGCACCTCACTTCTCATCCCGTAAGCTATATCTTCTATACATCATAATCGATCATGACTGCCAGTTTTTTTTTATGGTTTATCGATGTATTTGTTTACGTACATAAGTAATTAACCAAAACAACAATGAATCTACAACTGGTAGTAGAGAGGTAAAAACGCGTGGGCTACCTTTGAGCCTGCTATGACTTGTGGGGCCTTCAACTGTTGTATGAAGTAATTATGTTAGTAAGTACCTAGTTAGTTTCATTACGAAGCAGTTAAGGCTCGTTAATTATCTTTTTTTTTTACTAACGTGTATTATGACTCTCTACTCTCAATTATTACTCCACTAGCTGGCACAACATACTTTGCCTTGTCAAGCCATTGTACACCAATTGTGTGTTTCTCGTGATTTTTACCCATGTTTTAATAATTATCCAGCTATTTGGAGCGGAGGTGAATCCAACAAAGTTATAGACTCTAGACAACAACTCTAGATATAGATGGTGTAACTAACACAACTTTGTTTTATATTAAGAAAGATATAGATTCGCACTGAGCTCCTTCACTTGACCTCTGTTGTCTATTATGAAAACACATTACGAATCTATTATGTGTATCAAGGCAGATACAATTTTTCCTAACTACCCACATCTAATCCCACGCGTTGATAAACAATAGCAAATAATCTATAGATAACATCAAAAACAAGTGCCTGTATAATATTATGAGAAACACTTATGATTATGCACGCCTCATACAATAAATTCTATGTTAGTTCTGTTTGCTGGGGCTATAAAATCAATAACAATGTTTCAACGTATTGTAGGCAGTTGTATTATTTTAACTTGCATTACAAATAAACTCTGTAAGTAGGTTTCACATCTAATATTAATATTCTTCTTACGTATCTCCTTCACCAAATTAGGAAAATTCTAAGATTAGATTAGAAATCAAATCAAATGAATAGTTTATCTGCAACGAATTATGATTGTGTATGTGTTAAGAGTAGGTATATACCTACCATCCGTCCATTCGTTTCTCAATTGCTTCGACCTACCGCAATGTCACTTCATTGCTTGCCGTCTGCAGTTATTGAACTAATTAAAACTAGGAATCAAATTTCAAGAGTAACTCAACTGCGTAGATGTATCGTCTCATTAGAAACGTTTATCTTATTCTGTAGTGGCTCAGGACCCAGGTTCAAGAGCAATTTGCATTAACGACACTCTAGGGTCATGTCAGTAGATTATAATTAGACTAGTGAGACGCAAAAACTACAGTTGTACTGTACTGACTCATCGTGACTTTACCTCGTTAAATATTGGGATAGACCTTGTCGTGACCCCTCTTCACTATATTTAAAGTTACGATAAAGTCTTTGGTGGGAAAATGTTAGTTTACATATTACTAGCAGACACGGCCACGTGTTGCTATGGCTAAGGTTTTTATTATTGCGACTATAAATTGAGATGTAAGCTAGCCTATCTTTTAAGTTAGATCAAACTGCAGACGGTGTGCAAATTTGATTAAAATCGGTTAAGCAGCTTAGGAGCCCATCGCGGACACACAACGTGACGCGTAATTTATATAATACTAGCAGACACGGCCACGCGTTGCTGTGGCTAAGGTTTTTGTTATTGCGACTATAAATTGAGATGTAAGCTACCCTATCTTTCAAGTTAGATCAAACTGCACGCGCTGTGCAAATTTGATTAAAATCGGTCAAGTAGTTTAGAAGTCCATTGAGGACAAAGATTGTGACACGAGATTTATATATATTAAGATATATTAGAAGATTTATAATATTCATCGTTCTGAAATTTAGATTCTGCTATCAATTTTGATTCTAGACTGGCAACATCTATGAACCCGAATCACCTGTTTATATATTATAGTATTTTTCACACACTGAGTTAAACATTATAGTATTAGGGATTTCAATTTACCTCTATTTTTTTAATTAAAAACTAAACAAACAGTTACGTATTAACATCACAAATCTGACTTATCTGTTATTGACCAGTTACTTCCGGGTCTACTTTCTTTATAAATCGCTCTACTGCTTTGTGGCGAACTGGTTCGAAGCTATTCGCTTAGATAAGCTAATCAAGCCGTCGCAGAAACACTTTTACTAGGAACGTGGACCGGTTTTAACTTAACGGTTTTACTTTTACAGTTCATAATTAGACTTCATTGAAATTGAATGAAATGGGTAACAGGGGTTAAAAATGAGAAATGGCTGCGAGAAATTCGACAGTAGAGCGCTTTTTAAAAACTTCCACGATAGGTACCTACACCTACCGCAGATAAAGAGATACAAATTCCTATACTATACCTACCTACACTTTTATAGGTTGAACAAATTCGTTATCTAGGTACATTAAAATAGGTACCTACGTACCTTATACCTAATATGCATCTGTGGAGACGCAAAGACACTCGTTCATGAATGATAATCTATGAGCATGACCTATGTTCGCAAGGGGCCTCGGCCGGGCGCCAGGCGCCAGGCGTGAGGCGCGCGTTGATGCGTGTTTCGAAAAAAAACTTAATAAAGAAAGAAAACCTACAAAAAGAAATGAGATCCCATCAAAAACATTACATGTACAAAAATGCACAAGTCTCGCAACGCAGTTTATCTGCCGTAAAAAGTTGTGATATCGAATGTAAACCAAGCCGGTTAATTCAATACCTACCTACTTATTTATTTCTTTGGTAAATAGAGTGTCTTGGCGATTGTACACGGCAGCATAATCTACTAAGTAATCTAAATAATATAGTCTTCCGTGTAGGTATACTTTCAAATATCTAACGGGCGTATTCCGAAGCACTGGTAGAATCAAACGGAGTTTCCTTTTCCTGTCTGAGATTCAATCCTGGACTTGAAAGGGAAACATCCTTTTTCAAACTCAAACCATACCTAATCAATTAATTATAGTTTGTTTTCTTTTATGATTTTATTAATTTGTTTATTAGATTGAAGTGTTTGACTTGTAAAAGTGCGATTTTATTGCCTATTTACAATAAATGATTTGACTTTGACTTTGACTTTGAAATAAATACAAGTACAAAGCGCTATGTAGATTTATGTTGAAGTGTGCAATTGCCAAGTCACTCTATTTACCAAAGAAATAAATAAGTAGGTAGGTATTGAATTAACCGACTTGGTTTACATTCGATATCACAACTTTTTACGGCAGATAAACTGCGTTGCGAGACTTGTGCATTTTTGTACATGTAATGTTTTTGATGGGTTTATTTTTATCATATTACTCAAATCAATTCAACGGAGTTAACGTCATCATATTTTCAAACACTTTATTACAAACCAATAACACTATTCATAATTATAATGAAAAGTACCGATGATAGTAATGGACTTATTTCTTTCAACGATGACCGTTATTCAAAAATACTGCCAAGATTTTACCTAAACTTACTGATAAATCCAACTCTACTAACATCTACTAACTGAATAATTAAATACTCGCGTTGCGCTTTAATCTATTATATATTTGAAAATTAACAAATATTTCTCCAAGTTATTTCGCTAAAACTCGAGAACGGCTTTACCAATTTTGCTAATTCTATTTTGTTGTTTGTTATTTTCAGGAGAACGTTATTATGAAAGAAAATAATTATATTTCGAAAGTTTACCGGAATATGAGAAAATTTAAGAAAACTAACGGCCGAAATTAATAATTAATACAATTCAAATTTTGCTATCTGGGATTGATATCACAATCCATTTTTAGGGTCTAACATGCTAATAACCGATCTGTGGATTGGTTTATAAAGGCACGCAGATTAGAAATCGATCGAACGATAGGCAGCAATCCAAGATAGATTTCAATCTTGGATAGGAGATGCAATATTAATTTCGGCTGTAAGCGACCATGTTAAATTAGATGTAGGGAAATAGAGAGAGATGGAGAGAGGGAAAGAGATAGAGGGAGAAAAAGAAAGATGGAGACAATGACAGGACAAAGTCTGCCGGGTCAGCTAGTAGTTAAAATAATTATAGAACCCAGAGCTGATAGAGCCGCTCGCTCTTTAAATTATGCTGCAACCAATCGTCCTCAATCCACATTACCAATATCCGCGGCACACTCGTATCTTCATGCTTTAATGAAAGTGAACTAACTAGGTTGATGAACACTGTTTAAAATTTATATAAAATTACCCGACTGAACTAGGTAATGTTTCATATGGACTGCACAAGACACAGTCTAGTCAGTCATAATACCTAAATGTATAAACACATTTTTATTTAAACGTATAGCCCCACACTACGGTTGCTCCTGTATTGTGGGTGCCGCTTACAGACATATACTCGTCATTTCACATACACATCACACCCAGACCAGAAACAAATATTTGTGGATCGCACAAATATTTGTCCCAGGCGGGAATCGAACCCGCAACTCCTAGCGCAGCATTCCGATTGCTCAGCCACTACGCCAAACGAGCCGTCATCATAATATTATGTCAATGCTCATACAAGTAGACTATGCCTTAACTGGTACAGAGCGGCTGGAAAGCGAACATATTCTGTGAAGAGACTCATAAATGTGGAAAAGTGAGTAGAGTTTCTTGGTGATGTCTTCTCTAACGGGCGTATTTCCGAAGCTGTAGTAGAGTCAACGGAGTTTCCTTTTCCTGTACGAGATTCAGTCTTGGATCAATGTATGAAAGGGAAATATCTTTTTTTAAACTCAACCCATTATCATTTGGTTCATCATATTTTGTTTTTATTTAAAATGTTTAACTTGGAAAAGTGCGATATTCTTGCCTATTTACAATAAATTTGACTTTGCCTATGCAAACGGAGGAAGGTATGTACGTACATAATATTATTATGTGAATAAAAAACAAATGTTTTATACAAATCGGGTGCATGGTTTATTTCGCTATTATTTCTAATTTAATTCAAACCGTGGGCGTAATATGAATGGCATTATTATTTATACTTATTCAACAAAAGTAAACAAACACAAATTGCCCATTTTCAATAAATTTTACAAAAAAGTTTTATTGTGTAATACACAATTACAAATCTCTGTTTCCTTATTGCGGCACGTATCTGCCCACAGATTAAAAAATAACTATAGGTAGGTAAATTGTGTTTACTAAGTTTCATAACAATGGTTTATTTAAATAATTGAAGGAATTATTTTATTGATGTAGGAGGACTATAACTTATAAAATATAAAAACCTACGCATGAGTTCAAAGAGCAACCGATATAAAAATATAATTTGAAACCGATTTATAGGTATTAAGTATAGAGAAAATTTAAGTTTAAACAGTGCCCATTTAGTTAGTTGTACAAACGTTTTGTATAGTCAAAGTCAAAGCCAAAGCATTTATTGTAAATAAGCAATAAAATCGCACTTTTACGAGTCAATCAGCTCATTCTCGTTAACAAAGAGAAACATGAAACATACATTAAATAAAACAGTAATTGATTATGAAAAAAGGATGTTTCCCTTTCAAGCACTCATCCAAGATTCTGTATAAGAAAAGTAAACTCCGTTGATTCTACCAGTGCTTCGGAATACGCCCGTTAGAGAAGACAGCACCAATACATATAGTTCCGGCTTCTGGCTAATGCCCAGTTTTTTAATGTTATCTATATTATCAATATTATCATTAATTTATTAAACCAATAGCGCAATTGAATAGATAAACCACTCAAAATGGACCTCAGAAACCGGGCATTAGTCACGCCTTTTTATTTAGGTTCGTAAATATTTATAACCAAATAATACTATTCACTTTTTACAATTCACAATTTTGTGCTTTCCGTATCCTGGTACTCTGTGAACCTAGGAAAAAGTCAAGGCTGTTTGATCACAATCTTCAAGCTGTGCGTACAGTGCACTCAACATAATGGTGGCGTACCTATAAGATTTCGTGCTACAGATTATGTTCATTGTGATCACGAAAGCAGTTAGAGAGAATATAACTTAGCAACCATGATTATGTTGATGGTTTGCGGTATTTTAAATCGTAGCACAGAATAATATTTACCACTAGACAAGAAAACAAATTAACATCTACTGAGTTCATACAAAACCAACGATGGTATTTAAAATAACACGAAAGAGAAGCTTTGTGCTTGCAAATAATTATTAAAAAAAAAATGTTGAGTGTCAAACTACAGACAGGCCATCTAATTTTTATCGTTTTCATACTTTATATGAGCTGTGGATCTTGAGCAATATTATGTTTTGCTACTATAAAGAACAAGCTAAAACATTAAAAAATTAAAAACATACACGTCTCGCGTTATCCACATTTTCATTACTAAATTATCCAATACCTATCAATTTCTTTTCTACGAAATAGGTAGTACATAACGTTGTACTGTCTATAATTTATTTCTCAAAATCGGCCCGCAATCTACGCAAGTACATGTTAATTATTAACGTTACGATAGCACGCTCGAACACACATAATTTCCGGTTGTCCGGTTCTACCACAACTTTTTTGCCTTTAGAAAGTTATTCATAAAACTGGCGAAACACTGATTTGTATTGTTCGCCATACATGTGCGACTAATTAAGGAGGTAGAGTCGAAGGAGCCTTGTAGAAGCGTCGTTGGTTGCTAAACAGACTATTTGACCGAATGTTGTACCGTCGTGTGAGGAATTCCAAGTACTGTTTAGGTGTTTATGGTTAAATGGACATTGATAAACTGGACAAGGTAGAGTAAGCTGTTTTTTGTGCTAACTCGACACAATGTTATGTGCATCGAGTATGCACATTGCACAATAATGCACATACGAGTAGATTCTATGGAATGTGAAAAGTTATGAGAAAAGGGTCGCAAATAATAGATAGCCGTACTTAGGTAGTTATTACATAATCAATCCTAATCCAAATTTTGCTATCTGGGATTGATATCACAATCCATTTTTAGGGTCAAACGTGCCAATAATCGATCCGTGGATTGGTTTATGAAGGCACGCAAATTGGAGATCGATCGAACGATAGGCAGCAATCCAAGATCGATTTCAATCTTGGATAGGAGATACAATATTAATTTCGGCTGTTAGTGCATAGATAGCTAAGCCGAGGAACTAAGGTACTCTAATACTCTTGCATAAAGCGTGAATCATCCATCATCGAAAAATCGTCCAAAAACCTTCCAATCATGTCAAAAAATGTCAGATGGAAATCATGATCTTATATTGATATTATTTAAACCCCTGCAAAAGGTCCCACCTATTATATTATCCTTGTTAATTTAAATTCAATATATTATATAACTAGCAGGCTACGCGATGCTGTGGCTAACATTATTGTTATTGCGACTATAAATAATAATTGAGATGTAAGCTACCCTATCTTTCAAGTAAGATCAAACTGCACACGTTGTTAGTTTAGGAGTGCATGGTGGACAAACAACGTGGTGCGTTATTTATATATATTAACTTTATATTATAATATATATTATCTAAGTTCACAATATGTTATCATCAAGTATCACTAAATATTCGGTAATCCGCATCTTGAATTATTATGTAATCAAACGAATTGAGATGAGAACCTCCTCCTTTCTTGAAGTCGTTTAAGTATAAACCAGATACTCTGCCACTTATATTTATAACGTTATTTATATTGGCTTGTTAGAACCGTCTGTGGTTGAAAGCTTACATTATGCTTGTACGTACATACATTCGATGTTTATCACTATACGAGAACGTTAGAGTAATCCATCACTCAAGTTCTTAGCACATGTTGGTTGGGTCAAATAGTTCAAAACAACACATGGGCCCCAAAAGGGCACTCGTGTCAGTTAGCTGGCAACAAGACAGGATTCGGAAGAACTGGCAACAAACTAAAGGTGCATTAGCAGTTTGACTCCAAAGACCTTTTCATGACCATTGACCAACATGGTCAATAATTGTTACTATTACCACTTTGGTCATGGTCTTGGCATTATAATGCACTTATAGATGAAATACTAAAAGAGTTTAGTTTCCTTGTAAATCCCTTTAAGGAGGAAATCGTCCAATCTGGCAGCACTATTTGAATGCAATCCGAATCAACGGACTTTTGCAATCGTACACGTTGGGCCTTTCATTTTCAATATCAACGAACGCTAGGCATACCTTGAGTTCTCGTGTTTAGTAATAATTATAAAGTACGTGATACTTATTATGTCGTATTTATGTAATACATACTAATTGTATCGGGTAAGTTGCAAAACGCACCTGACGTAGATTATTGGAATGGAGACTCCGCAAATTAACCTCGTAAAGATATTTATTGCCATGCGTTATTTTGCGAAAACCCGTATATTATTTAGTTTTAGTTTTTATTTTGTTTTTATATTATTACCTTCTATTGATTAATTATAAATAAATTTTATAATCTAGCTTTCGATAGATGACGATCAATAATTCTGCGGTTCACAATAATTATTTTATTCTAACATCCCACCAGATTGTTTGCCGTTTTATTTTAAAATATAAATTTATAAATACCGCCTATGCATAATTTATTTTTAAAACCAATAACTTCATGCTATAAAGTGAGCTTTCAGTCATAAATCCGAAGGCATCGTAAAGAGCAAATTGTTTTCCCGTGTTCAGCTGACGTTAGTGTTTAAGTTATTGTCTTTGAAAGTTAAATTAAGTTGAAACAACTTTCCATAATTTTGACGGTCAACGTATTGTTTTTTATTAGTATGCATTTAGTAACGTACGGATATTTATTGGACAATGCAATTTACCTGAATACAGTCTACTTTATAACCGACAATTTTCAAGAATATCCTTAGTTAACGGTGTTTTAAGTTTAATGTGTAATTTGTGTGTGCATAAAAATCATTTTAGATGTGCCATTTTGAGTAATAATAACTAAATTATGTAAGACTTTTTTTTACATAACATACTTACTAGTTTCTCTGATTCCTAACATAACCTTTAACATTCCAATAAACAATTGAATCGTTGAGTCCGAGGCAAAAAATTATGTCGCCATATACCAATATAATTTCCCTGGTACGCAATTTAGGTGTTTATTCTACATTTAGTATAATAATATATTATTCAACACTACCATGATTTTTTTCAATGTTTTCCATCTTGTTCAATACAAACGCAAAAAAATACAACAGAAACAAAATGATATTAATTTATTTTATTACCTTTTGTATTTTATGTATTAATAAAATAAAAAGGTAAAGTTACTTAATTACTACAATAATCAATGCCGACTTACGTACTTTGGGACCTTTTTAAGAATAGGTGCTTTGCAAATAACTCAGCGTGACTACTAAGTTTATCAGGTTTTGCCTAACAACCGGTGATGCACGAATGCTGAATATATGCTTAGTATATAATTTAAAATGTTAAATAGGTACTAAAAGTTAATGGAATCTATCATGACGTTTTTATTGTGTTTCTTTTCGGTTGTTGGTTTTAGATCCGGAATCAACGCTTAACGTGTCATTATTGTTTAATGATGATACCTATAGGTTTATTATTTAAGTTACTTAAGATTTTTACTGCTATAGATTCATCATCCGATCTCGTCACACGTTTATGTAAAATTTACGTTATAATTATATAAGTGGAAAAAACTACTATTCATTGCTCTCTCAAAATGTTGGACAAGATATCTTGAAATTTGTTCTTCAGCCCTATTTACCATTGTTATACAATTAAAAAATGGAGTTACCCGATAAAAACATAAACCGGGACCGTATTTGTTCCGTTTCTTAAGTGGCCTAATAAATACTAAACTATCGAACAAAGTAAATAACCCAATAACTCAATACATTAATTGAATATAATAACTTCAATAAAAATGCACGCACATGCTATAAAATACGAGTAGTTTATTTATTTACATAACTCAATATCACCCAAACTAGTTGAGCAACGTAACGTAAACGTAATTGTAGCAGACAACGTTCCAGTTTATACATATAGGTAACGGTTATATACTATTTGTGTAACGCGTTGCGCAACCAACGAATGCAGACGACGTTGATGTCTTTTGTATGGGCTTTTTTTAAGCGCGCGCGCATAGCCTTAGTTTGGTGGGTGCTTTACTATAGCTGAAGGTGAAAAATGTAGAGATACCAGTTTTTTTTTTGGTGTACTAAGTAATTTTTATATTCTACATCATTGTAGCTACATTTTCTATTCCAAATTTAGCATGAAACTTATTTTTATTTGGAACTTTTACTGTTGCGATTCGAATTACCAATTATTTTTTCTAAAGCAATGCAGTGATTTTATATGACTTATTTTTAAGGTTAAATAACTACATTTAAATGGCGTATCTACTTACACATCTACTTAAATTAAACGAAAACAACTGAAGAACTATTCTTCATGCTACACAAATCGCGTGTAAGCTATTATATCGATACTTAAAAAAGCCGTAAGTTTTTATACATGATCGGACAATGCCTCTCGTTCTATTGTTATGTATCAACGCGAGAATGGCTCTAATTGTGCGTAAGCGCAGTTCTCACGTAAATACGGTTATTTGCACAAGATTTACAATTTCAAATGTCATCGCAACGTAACGAGCGAAGAAAACGAAACTCTACTGATATCATTACGACTGCACGCCATCGCGGTATTCCAACATAATTTTATATCTTCATAATAATTGCGGATTAATTTGTGAAATTTCACTCACCGTAAGGGAAACGACGTAAAGCTGCCACTAAAACTTCGTTCCAAAACTCCTTAAAAATATCCTATTTTTATGAAACGGCAACACCGTTTTTGCACGGATCACTTTCTCGGGGAAGGGATTCGATATTTGAATCGCGGGTGTTAATCGAGATGGCGGGTGGTGAGATGAGGAACGCGTGTGTCTGCGTTCCGTTCGGAGCGGCGACTGCGAAGCTCATCGCGCCAGTTGGTTCGTTCCCCCGCGTCGGTCAACGCAGGTCGACAGGCTGTACCGAAACTTGACTCCACAGTGACGCGGCATACACTACTTTCTACCCCCGACATGTTATCCCTCACATGAAAATTACACGCAATGTATACCAAACAATATATACGAACGATGTTACATGAATATGGACGATGAGCTGTCGTCGATATCGGTGATTAGTTTCTGGGAAACAAAAATGTATGCATTTCATGTATTAGATTGCATTAGCTCCTAATTAAGTTAATTTTATCTCAGATGCTGATTAGGTACATAATTGAAATATTTATTTCATTTTCTTTTATTAATTTTTCGTTTGTTTGGTATCTTTTATTTAAAAGTTTAATGGAACCATCATTTGAAATGTGTAGTCACACCAAAGTATCTAGTTATATTAGCATAATTACAAATAGGTTAAGGTCAAATACTAGCATAAAAATAAAAGAAGCACCTATCAAATATTCTATTTAGGTCATTTTGATTATGGGCAAATTCCAGTTAAACGATATTTCCTAAACAATTTAATTAAATTGACCATGTATTTTTCTAATTGCACGACAATCTAATTTTTTCTCTTATCTTCCGAGAATATTTCACTGAATCGCCAGTCAATTGTTTGTTCTCCATCGATATATAAAAGGAATGGGGTCTACTTCAAATTATAAGAGTACACCCCAACGAAAACAATCTAAACAAGTTTAATTATTATACTGACATTCAAAACTTTAATCTACTCGTATATTACCAATATTATAAAGAGGAAGGATTTGATTGTTTGTTTTTTTGTAGGCTTCGAAACTGCCGAACCAATTTGAAAAATTATTTCACTGTTGGGAAGCTACACTATTCCCGGGTGACATAGGCTACTTTTTATCCTATAAAAATCAACAGTTTTCACGGGACAGTAGTTAACGCGAGTGAAACCGCGCAGCGCTTCTAGTCTATCATAATATGTAGAACGCCCATAATGTTTTCAATGTCAAAAAAACATGTTCCAGTTAAACCACTACCGTTTACATTTCATATGTTTACACTACACTATTTCTGAATCGTTTCAACAGACGTGAGAGCTTAAAATTATCTGGCCTTGCGTTCTTGCACAATCTTAGAAACTACACGATAGATATAATTCTAAATTTCCAAAGTGCACACCCAATTGGTCGATTTAGATCGGACGTTGCGTATGAGTTGCGTAACTCGTAACTCATACTCGTATAAGTACATTTAAAATGGGAAATGGCAAGACCTTTTATTTCTCCCTTATTTAATTTTAAGGATTTCCCACCTTTTAGGGCAATAAAAATTATTGTCTAATACTTATACTATCCTGATTTTATTAGCTGCCTTTATAGATTACAACAGCGAACACCTGTTCACCTTCCTTTCGCCACAGCTTAATTTATCATCATCACTCTCTTAAGCTGCCATAATCCAATTTATAACGTCATTATCTTCACAAAGATAGTGGTTATACGCTTCATTGAACTCTTTCAATAGAGCTAACGTTCTAATGAGCGTTATGTGTAAGATATTAAATGATAAGTAGGTAGGTATATTATTATAGAAAGGGGTCTGTTCAGAGAGTATTTTTGCGATTTATCTTATAGTAAGTGTTTATAACTATTTCGTCCCAATGCTTCATGAGTGTCTTATTTGCAATTTGAAACACAGGGAATGATACAGCTGTAGATGGCTACTTTGCGTTTAGTACACTGAGATTTCTATACTCCAATTCAGTTTGTACCGTACAAGTAAGATTCAATCCACATATAAAGTATTAATAAAACTCTGTCTGTTACTATAAAATTAGATAGATAAATACATTAGTAAGTACTTATAACATAATTATATCGCTTTTTCTTATCTATGTGGCATCATTACATAATAATTATATCGTAAAACCTCGTAAATAATTTTCGCAACCTCTGTCACAATACATGTAAATTGAAGATTACATTTATATATTTAAATACCAAATACATCATTTACAGAAGCCGGATGGGCGAAGTTGAACAACCTTGATATATATATATATCAGGATTCTCAATAAGTTGCTATTATAATTTTAATTTACTCGTCTCTATACTCGTAAAGTTTAAAGTTGAAAACATACCTATGTGTGTTTATTGAGCTGTCCTTGTCGAACTTTATTTTATATAAGCTATATTTGTTTGACTAAACTCTTGCAAAGATTTATGCCCGTAAACCAAGGTTGCCCCCACCAGGATGCATTGGATTATGAGGTTTTCAAAAAGAAGGGCCCTCTCTTAGCCCCACTTACGGGGCTGATTACGGTTTTAGCTAAATATCATAATCCCCTTCGAAACTATAGCTGAAGCTAAAACGTGGCCTTGTTGATATTGTATTTCTTTTCTTAAACTTATGTTTTTTCCGAGTGTTAATGTGTCATATTAATGGAATATTAATCATAGTGTTCGTGTGTTTGTTAACGTGCACGAGTGTGAGCAGATTATATAAACTAAAAAACGTGTCATTTCATTTCGCGTTTTTTCCATAACTCCCAGGAAGTATCAGTAAAGCATCCCTCACTCTACTATTCGAGACGCTGACTGCATGAAACCTAACTTGACTACGTAATCGACTTGATTAATAAAATACTTGAAACATCTTAATAATTATTGACACTACCTAAATGCACGAGCCGTGCGAAGCCAAAACAAAAAAAGGTGCTCGCAAGACCCCTCGAGTTTTCATCATACATCCAAAAACGGTAGATCTTAACCAAGAACACCCAAACCGAGGTGAACGACGGCAAACTGAAATATCAAGATCGAGGCTTCTGCCCATTTTGGGACGGCGAAATCAGCGAAATTAATAAGTTTAATGCTGGCCAATTATTTCGCAACTGACCACATTACAGCCAAAAGTAGCACAGACCTACTTCGATCTCATTTCCTGTATGCAGACTGGCAGATGGATCACTTTTATATCAGGTTCTCAGACGCAGTGGTCTTCTTTATTTCTAGTTTATTTTTTAATTTTTTTTCTTAAAATAATAATCCAGTTGCTTGTTATCATATCCTTTTTCGCACGTAACTCGCTGCTGTATGTTTACACGTGCTATCTTCAAGAGGAGTCTTGAAACGTGAATATAATAAAATAACTTATAAAATGACATCACAGCCTTAAACTTAAATTTTTAATAACTTAATCACAATCGTTTATAGACAAAGTTAGAAAACATTAGGCCTTCATTTAAAATTCTTGAGCTCAGGAAGAGTCCTAAAAACTTGAGGTTAGCAAATGTAAGCCGTTAGCTCATATTCAGTTCAGAATAGATAATTATATTGACAACAGCCAAGACACAGAGCTAATAATATATTATGGTTCAGTTTATGACAATTTTTCACCACAGAGCCCGTGGAAAAACTAAACACTTTCACACTTACTTTGAAATTATCATTTGCAAAGTCCATAAATAAAAAAACTACTAAAAAATTATTTGCCCCATTTCTAAACAAGTACAAATCCTAAACTCAGCCTAAACGCAATTTAACTCCACAAAATCCGGTTTAAAAACAATTACTGCAGATATAGAGCATCCGGCTATGGCCCAATAAAGGAACTTGGATTAATCATTAATCTACCATGTCATGTAAAATAAAGCGGTCAAGTGCGAAGGCTCGTTGGGGTTCCGGACATTAATATTATGCTATTAAGAGCTAATATAGCACATAGTGGTAACCAACCTAATAATCCTACGAATTAGAGTTTGAAAGAATAACGAATGGTAATAGCAGAAGATTTTCATGTCGGCAGGGGCATGAAGGTTCCTTTTTGCCTTCCCACACCCGGATCCCTAAAACATAACAAAAATTGATTGTACAAATAAATTCTCACGTATATGCAAAACGACGGTGTATTTAGAAAGGAATAGGATTGAATTCAAGGTGATCTGGTAACACTGAAACGGCTCCGACGGATCAGGTTGGGGCGACTGATTTGTTGCCAATGTGATGACAGATTGAAATACGCTACACACAAAACCAAATAAACATTCAAGTCTGTTAAGTTCTTTTGAACGGTCTGAAATAAAAAAAACAATTACCAATAAGTATTAATCTAACAAGATTAATACTTATTGGTATTTGATGTAACCAAAATGGATCATTTTTAAATATTGTTTTGCGTAGAATGTAAAATACCATCGTTTTAGCAGTGATAATAATATGCCATACGACATTGAACTCAACGATCACTTTAAAATAATAACCCCCCTGTGCAGTTTCAGTGGTACTAACCTAAAAAGCCTGTTGCTTTAGAGCTGTCAAGAAGGCCGAAAACACCATACGAATCACAACAAGAGAGATTAATGGGCTGACATAATATCATTAAAAGCGATTTATCACAAACAGCCAAAGGTTGGTCATAAGATAATGTAGCCAACTGTTGTAGTATACAAACTATTCCTTGGATAGACCATTACGGTAGAGGTTACGATCGAATTTAATTGAAAAAGTAACAAATGACAGCCGCTCTACCTTGAATCTATATGATCGCGACCGCAACCACAGTAATCCATCCATTCACATTTAAGGTCGCCCTAAATTCATTTACTTTTGTACCATAACCCATCTCTTCAGTGAAAATCATCAAAATCTAAAAAAAAGGCACTGACGCTACATGTCAGTGGACAAAATAACCATCTCATCATCATCATCAGACTGAAGACGTCCACTACTGAACGACAATTTTACCACCTGCATCCACCGGTTGCCTGCGACTCTTTTGATGTCTTCGGCCCATCTAGTGGTAGACCTACCTACACTGCGTCTTCCAGTTTGACTCAGAGGCTACGAGGAGAGACTACCAGGGGAATAAAATTCTAGTTTATGAATTTTCGATGTGAAGTAGGTACTATGTGAACCTATGCCGAGTAGGTATGTCGCTACACGCTAGACATTTTATAGTCTTTTTAGTCATACTGCGTTGCATTTGCGCGTCCCTACACTGCGCTCAGCACTTCAATACATCGGTTATTTAATTTTAAGTAGTTCCAAATTATTACTACATTTATTATACAACCAACGAAATGTTATGATAATGTTTACACATAATCGATCTTAAAACTTTATTTAAAAACACATTTTGAATTTCCGGTATACCTACCTACGTATTCCAAAAGGCCAATAAAAATAAGTCCTAGGCCACTAGGTATGTCTTACCGTTTGGAGGTCACAAATTAATAAATACAAAAATTATTATCAAAACGGATACAGTTTTGGTCGAGGTTAACGGGTTGGTCTCGCAAAAGGTGCAAAAGGCTCACATGCAAAAATTGAATTATATTATAACGTATTATATTGATACATGCCCGTTCTTTTGAGGCAGATGGATGTCAGAGCCTGTAGAATGTAATTCAAACCACAAAATATTATGTAAGTATAAAACACAATAAAAACATTAAACCAAATAATAATTATACCTACGTAATGTAATTCATACCAACAACACTATACCACCAAATAATCACACATAATATTATCACTATAATATTACATGATAAAGAAACTAGTTTCGTTGTAATATTATGCTAGGTTCACTCATACATATAGCAAAAAAACTACATTATTTTGACCTACCTCTCTAAAATGTATATGGAAAAAATATTCCTTCGAGCCGGATTTGAACCAGCGACCTATGGATAACAGCTTTCAAATACCTCTACAGTCCACCGCTCTACCAACTGAGCTATCGAAGGGCATGATGTGAGTGCTAAAAAACAAGATAGCACTACGATTAAAATCTTCACTTTACATCATCCGATATTTCAAGTTTTTCAACTAATTATATCAAAATAAATTATATTATTAATAATCTGCGTTATTACTGGTTATTTATGCAATGTTTACTAAAATCTCATTTATTGCTAATTCGTTGACAACGCCATCTATGAAATACAGCTAAAACTAAAATTATCTAACTGAGAAGACGTGCCTCACGTACCTACCTAGGTAGGTACTTATTTTCAGAATAAAATAGGTAGGTTACATTCATACATTGGAGCTTTGGCGGGAATCCGAAAGTGACACTTTGTTGGTTTAGTATTTTTTTCTCAAACTTGTGTTTATTCGAGTGCTTGGAATATATAATCATTGAGTGTTCGTTAACTACGCGAGGGCGGGCATATATAAAAGCCAAAAAACGTGTCATTTCGCATTGTTTCCAATACTCCCAGGAAGTTTCAGTAAAGCATCCACTACTTTAATGAATCTAGTGGCTATGGCTGTAAATTAACTTGACTACTTGATCACGAGAATTGCTACAATGCTGGCGTCCTAATGTGGAAATATGAAAAACTTAAACTTTTTTTATACTTGACACTGGCCAAATGCACAAAGCGAAAAGCCAAAAAAAAACAAAAACTTAATGTTATGTATTTTCTATGGGTAGGTACAGCAGTCTGCAAGCGTATTTATACCTATTGATTTACTGAAACCTCAGAAATCATTTAATCTTGAACTAAGATAATTATAACAAAATTGTTAAGTTCGTTGTAACTTGTTAATCGGTTATTTACAAAAAGTAATATTATTATTTATAATACGACTACAAGAAAATAATATAGTACCCACCAATGATGCACTTAAGGGGAAAGATAATAAAGAGAAAGTATATCATAATCATAAACAGATAACTATAAAAAACGGATAATACGCGAGAAACGGATAGTGCAAAAAGACCGCCCCCGGGTGGGCTTGAACCACCAACCTTTCGGTTAACAGCCGAACGCGCTAACCAATTGCGCCACGGAGGCCTTGGAAACCCGCTCAAAATTAGGGATAACAACATTTCACGTAAAAAAAACGTTTTTGGAAATTTTTATGTACAATTTTTTTACTAACTTATTGTAATACGTGAGGCCTATGAAATGTTTATTTCTTTAGTGTATTACAATAAGATAACGTCTCCAATAAAAAAACTACAATTTAGGAAGAAATCTATTTTTAGGTTATTTGACCAACCCCATTGTTAATATTAAATACTAGCTAAGCTTAATAATAACTGTAGGTACTTAATATTAAGTGTAATCTTTAGTGTACCTAGTTTCATTTCTCAAATTATCCTGTAATCCATAAAATACTCATAGTCGATTTTTCTGCGTAGGTTAGGTACTTAATTCCCTACTACATTGGCAAAACACCACCCATACCTACTTAAAATATAAGAAATCACCAGCCCAGCCCTATCAACATCCAAAAGGCATAGCATCATGACCCCACCGCAAGCGTATCCTTTGTCTGCATAACAGCATGGCGCCATGTCAAAAGGGCTTGGCCACACGAATCGCAAATCCAATAGCAACCTAATGGTAGGTAAGTTGCCATATCACGACTGCTCTATATCAGCTAGTTGCCTTGAGCTGTGGCTTTACTGTTACATTTAGCACTTTATCGCTTTAATTATGTTTTATTTTATTTTATTTTTGAAAGGTATTTAAAGGTAAATACATACCTACGTCAGTCACTATTTCTTATCACAAGGGCCAAAGTTTTTCTTAGTGAATAATTATTTATGACCTTGATTGTACGATTACTAGGTAATTGAACAAAAGAACTGGGTGCTATTTATAGTAGCATATTAAAACATACTTTTAGGTAAAGACAAATGACCAGGTTTATAAACCAGCCTGCAAAAAGATCTCTCCGGCGGGGAATCGAACCCCGGTCTCCCGCGTGACAGGCGGGGATACTTACCACTATACTACCGAAGATTACATTTGCAATTGCAAAATTATGGTACAGTAGGAGTAGTTTACACATTGCTTGTAATTTAATAAAAAAAAATTGGTGTTTTCCATTTGGTTCAATTCAAAGTTTTTTTTTCCTAAATAATACCCATTACGTGATTCAAATTATTAACATTGCATCTTAATTTGCATTAAGATCACATGCGGAGGGGTATTTTAACAAAAACTTGCCTTGTATAAAATTTCACCTTAATACTTGTAAGGTCACTGGCAGTATGTCGTGAGTGATATTTAAAAGCAATAAAAATATTTTGGGTCACACCCACGCCACCTTACAAACCACCTTTGCGTTTATAGAAGTTTTGACGTAACTAACCTACCTATTTAACTAACCATGTATTGTAGTGTTATCTGGTCACCTGTTAGTGGCAACTAAATCTTATTCTGTGATCGCCGCAACATTTTGCCTTGCCTTCACCTTTAACTGGGGCTATTCGAGTAATTTATATAAGTAGGTAATTATCTGATAGGGAAAATACATTAATGTATTAATCTTCTATAATAAAAAAAGGTTTCATGTATAAAAAAGGGGCATATTCAATTAATTAATAAAATTGTAGTATCACATTACATTACTAAAGGTGTGCAGTCACAGACTCATGTAACCAGTAGGTAGGTAGTAATTCTTCCATAATAATATTTTTACAATATAATTTAGTAAAAAATAATTATTTAAGTATTTAATTTGTTTGAAGATGCAAATTATTATCAACATCAACATAGTACCTACATGAATATAATCTAAACAACTAACATTGTTGTAGCAAGTTATATACATATAAATATTTCAAATATTAGCACGCATGTTGTTTGGATATGTATAGATGATGGAGCTTAACTTCGGATGAATGGCCTGCTTGTGGTAAAAGTAAGCTAATCGATTACCATAATAAAGTCTGGATGGCATACCCATTAAAATTGATAAAATATACGTTGAAATCATAGGGTACCTAGGTAAATACCTAACTACCTAAAATAAAATCAGATTATTTGAATTTTGTGCAAAATAAACACACAAAATTCTTTAGATAGACAACACACCCAAACATAATGCCAATGGACTCATAAATATTTAAAAAATGTGATTACAAATTATTATTATGCTAGGCTCCAGGATGTATAATACTTGTTTATAGTGAAGATATTAGAACTACAAAAAAATATCTAAGCACCACGTTTTTGCTAGTTGTGAGTTTATGCCCCTTTCAGCCAGATATAATGATCTAATCGGGAAGTGCTTTAAAAGAGTTGCAACATTCCACCTGGAACGCCTGACATGAAAGTACCTACCTAACTTAAACAAAAGGTGGTAAAATAAAAAAAAAATCACTAGACTATGTACTTTACATTTTTCTTATTATTGTTATGCCTACAGTCAGCTGAATCTCGCGGGCACACAGCCATGATGGTAAGGGTCCGTTCACAGAGACTGGCTCGGAGAGAAAAGCAGATTTGTGTCACGTTTAAAACAGAGATTTTAAGCGTTTGGATAGGTTTATTTTTACAGGTCACTTCTTTTATTATGACT
The DNA here is from genome assembly GCA_905147375.1 of Hylaea fasciaria. Taxonomy (NCBI): domain Eukaryota; kingdom Metazoa; phylum Arthropoda; class Insecta; order Lepidoptera; family Geometridae; genus Hylaea; species Hylaea fasciaria. The sequence continues at coordinate 4,683,550 of LR990211.1, read as the reverse complement.
TCTCAATCTTCGTGCATTTTTAGTGTCAACTAAGCCCAATTATTATTGTCCTCAAAAATGAAAATACTTATACAAATGTGCATTCAAAATCGACACAAATGTAATAAAATCTCTGATAATGAAACACCAGTAATAAATACCTTGATCAACTATACGCAGCATAGAACTTATAAAAGTGCCCACAGTTTTTACTAAACTATTATCTAATTGCAAATAATTTTACAACATAAGTAACTATATTAAGTAACATAGGACTAGACAATAGACCAACCCAATAGATAAGTGAGTTTCCCATGGCCTATGATTGAAATGGTTTAGCAATCTATTGTTCAGCTTAGATATCTTATTGAAAAGAAAATATTATTGCAAGTACCTACCTACGTACCAAGGTTACTTACATACCTATACAAAATCTAATAAGTTTAATAAGTAGTAGAGTAGTTGTTCGGTAACATTAAGAAAGAAGCTTTTATGTTACCTACTAAAATTACTTAGTAGGTATCTATGTAACAATTGCTACTTATAGTAGATATATATGTAATGTACATTGTGATAGTTAATTTTTGCAACCTCTCTCTTTGCTTTTGTAATAATATAGATAGGTAAGTGGGAGTAAAGCTAATTTAATTAACAAGTTATTGCGATTGCTCCAATGAAAGTTTTCATTTCCGAGAACTATACTTGCTTGATTAAGTAAGTGCCTATACTTATACCTATGTACATGGATGTGTCAGTATTTAGACACTCAGCATTCTTCGGACGGTAAAAAACAACCAGTATTTATCGTTACTGACATCGGTCTAATGAGCTGATGATTTGCAACAAGTAAAAAAAACATGCTAACAAATTTAACAATGACTTTACTATATACCTAGCCACTTCTTACAATGGCATAAAAAGATTTGTTTCACAAAAAAGTGCTACGAAAAGGCAAAAAAGCCTAACAAAACAAATACCTATACAGTCACAATGCAAACAGTTTATCATTAAATTCTTCAGCTGAGATGAGGTCACGACATTGTGCTCTTCAAATCAGGCACATCCTATGAAAACCCATAGTCAACATGCAAAAAGCGGTGAAACAAAAACGCAACCAGACTGCCTTATAAAATAGGGTCATTGACACAAAAACTCTATTAAAAGGTCAGAGCAACCTATTATATCACCGGGCAATTTACAGGTTTTTTTTTATCTAGGTAGGTATATGTTTTTATATCTGTTAAATTTTTACTTAGTTTTTTCACCTCGGTCATTTGCATATCCATAAAATAAATATCTGGGAGACTGTTATATTTACTCGTGACACTAAAGACCGATGACCGCTCGAACATAACACTTAAAAACAGCTTTCCTCTATGAGTAGGTGTAATTTAATGAATTAAATAAATATGTACTTATTACCCTTAATAACAAAAATAAAATAAAAAATCTTTGTATAAGTAGATATATTTATAAGCAAACAAAATGTACTCGTATGCATAAAACAAAAATAACTTCTAATCAATGAATGATAAGTACTTAGGTGGGTATTATTTAATCCACACACTGAGCCAGTCCAGCGTGGTGGACTAAAGAACTGGCAATAATAAATTTACGATGACACTCTAAATAGAACGCACCAGTAACTTTGTATAACAGCGCCATCTATCTTCGACGACTCAAGTACAGCATCAAATAAGAAAGACGGTTGGTTTCTTATAATGACGTCTATGCTAGTCTGTCTTTCTGCGGCTTTTCTGTGATATATGCGTGATACTGCCGCTGTCCACTAGATGTCACTAACATGCAAATTAGGTACCTGTATATTATATTTATATAGGTAGAGTTTTGGTAGAGTACGAGAGAGCTAAACAAATGTTTTATATAGATGTCGCTAGCAGGCGATTCGGGTAGGTAGATAGAGAAGGAACTGTTGTATCACTATCAAATCAAATATTATAACTTTGTTGACAGGTAGCTAGGCGTCAAAAATAAATTAAGAGAACTAAACTACTAGAATTATTAATTATCATAATTCCTAAATTACAACAGTAACAGGATCTATTTTTGACGCGCCTGATGTTTCTTAATTTGGCCGAACCAAGTGAATGTAGGTATAATATTTTGTACTTATTAACATTAACTACACAAAGAATTGCAAAATGTAATTAGCTAAGGTCTATTTTGAAACGTACTTATTAATTAAGCCGAAAACGTTCTTACATAGAAAAGTTCAAAGTAAATTTTATAATTTGTAACATAGCACGGCTTACATACGTACAAAAGGAAACCCTGACAATGTGACGTTACCGTCTAGGAAACATTCTAAACTCGAACAATCCCACCGGTTTCCCTGACTCCTGGCGCCTTTTCTTCCTCATCCCATTGGCTGGCGGCGCGTGACGTCATCGCGCCCACGCTTTCTCCGTGACGCAAGTCGATCGATGGATCCCGCTGTCCCCTTCCTACTTGAACCAAATTGTAGGTTCGAAGGTCTTCCCTCTCGTTCTGGCATACATGAATGCTACTAAACCTGAATTCGTAGGCGTCTCGTGCGTAGCCAGTGTGCTATATCTATTCGAGGGATCCACGTATTGGTATATTTTACAGTTTTGTTTTGTTAGTAAATAGGTTTGACCGACGAGAATAAATAAGTGATAAACAAGTTTACTGGCCGTTTATGACATTGGGAGAATAATGATGACGCCAAAGGTGGCGTTACTTAGAATTTGGTAGACAGCTGATTAGATAGAGTAGGGGTTTAATTATCTTACATCATTATCAATTTAGATTTACCCTACATTACCAATCAATAATACGTCCTAATAAGACTTACGTAAGGTAGTACATATTTTGTTCCGTAAGTTTTCTTCGATACCAACGTTCTACCAAGAAGTATGCATTCGAGTCCTTTTCGGTACGTTTTAGCAGTAGTTCTTTTTCGAGTTTCTATGCCTTGGTTTATTTGCATTTCCATGCCACAGTGTCTCCTATCGCAGATGTCTGCAATTACCTTTGTTATCGGATTCAAGGCTCATTCGCGTCAGTTAGATATAGGATATAAGTGGTATAATGCGTACTTACTCTAAATGTGGTTTCCATTTTTTCTTTGTTTTTTTTTTCTATATTAGTCCGACTGTTGCATTTATACTCGTTATTTAGTTGTTCAAATACGTTGTAGTATTTGTAATTAGATATTAGATGAAATAAATAGGAAGCTCCATCTAAAAATCAGACTGACATCATAGCATAAAATACAATAAAAACACATTATATATTATATAAGTTCCTCGATCAAACATCAACTTTGTCCAATTTTCGAGTCTCATTTCATCTTTCACGATGTCTGCAGCTTTATAAATCAAAACTATCATACAGAACCCACGCAGCCATTTGGCATCGAAGCCCTAATGTCGATTCGGAATGATAACAACCCAGTGACTTGGTTCCATACAAAATTGAAATAGAAACGTACACGCGCACAAAATACGCACGAATAGTATTAATTACTTCGAAATGCTGGCGAATCTTCACGGCTATCAAATTTCATAACATAATAAAATATTACTGACTGGTTTTTTCCTACATCGTTCAGTAATAAGACACAATAATGCTTGTGTGAACATTATAATTTTAACCATGATACCAGTTTCATTCTAATTCGCGATCCGTATTTCCCCTCGCGTGTTTCATTCATAACAATTGGTTCGTTTTCGTCAGACTCGTTCGTTTTGTTTCGGCGTTTTCGGAAGAAAGCCGAATTTGCGGCCGAAGGGGCCGGACCCTCTGAGAAATGTTGACTCTAATTAAAAGTAATCTTATACAATTTTGATTATTACTTGTAATATGTTTTATGTGTGCAGCTAGGCCATTTTTTGTATTTAAAAACAGCAATGTGTACAACGCCCGCGGTTAACCGAAAAAAGCTAAGATTATTTACAAAAAATCCTCCACTTTTTCACTGTCTCACCCTACCATGTCCAAATTGCGCAACAGAATAATGAATGGAGCGAAGAGAGTACTTTTTGGCAGCCGTCTGACCTCTGTCTGGGGACGGCGCCGGAGTGTCTGCCGTCTGCCCCATCATCCCCACTGCGTCACTTTGACGTCAAACGTGCAGAACGTTTATCCTGTTAAATCCTGAAAATGCTTAGACAAAGGGAACACGAGTTGGTTAATTTGCTTCCTTTTTCTGTTGACACGAGCAGGGCCTGATGTAAGTTAGTTCTAGAACCGCTATACTTACGCAATCGTTGATACGTCTGCGAAACTTCAAAATGGAGCGTTTCACCAACCTGAGCATAACATACGAGTATTTTGCGATAATATATATAACCGAGCCCCAAATCATTATTTCAATAACAAAAATGACTTAATTTATATGTTATGTAACAACTTAATCAGTGTTAGGTAATTAAGGCGGCGTCCATGAGGCAGACCGCCAGCCCGATGGTTAGCAATTAAACGTCATCGATAATGCAGGAACAGACTGGACTAAACTCGCACAAGCCCGGAACAAGTGGCGTGAGACAGAGGCTTCTACCCAGCATTAGTTGGATACGGGCTGAATAGACAACTCTTCAAATAAAAACCATAATCCATAGCTATTCTTAAATCTCAAAAAAATGAGGAAATCGCCAAATAGACATGCTCACTCAAACTCCAACGGATAAACATAAAACATATTGCATTTAAATACTGTAGTTCACATGGGTGTCACTTCTGACCACACCAAGATAATGTCAAATCAACACTATTATAACAATAATAATTTAGCCTTTACTGTCCCACTGCTGGGCAAAGGCCTCCCCTCACTATCGTGAGGAGGTTTAGGCCGTAATCCACCGCGGGGGTCTGGTCCGGATTAGGGGATAACATGCATGCGTGATAATTCTCGGACTTGTTGGTTTCCTCACCTGTTTCAGTTTCCATAACACTATAATTTATAACAATAATCACATTCGTCAGATGTCATAGAAATCACAAAACCCTTCTTTCAATTTACACAGTGTAAGTAGGACGGTTATAATTGACTGTTCAATCGCGGGTAAAGCCGAAAGGCGCAGGTCGTATTAAAATACCGTTATCGATGTAAAGGAAATTCCCATTCGAAAGCATTCATTCCTAATGACCTACTTTGATAAAGAAGGTATTAATACATACCCTTTTGCGTCAATAGCAATGTCCTATATTATAACATTGTGCAAGATGACGTAACAATCTTGCGAATTGCGCAAGTACTGGAAGATTCAAGCTGTCTTCTTCATGATTACGTTGATAATGACACTTATTTTCGAATGTAATCAGTAACCATCGCTAGATGTCGGAAATTAGGGGGTAGAAATATATAATGAAGGGTATACAAACAAACATACAAATTAACGTACGATGACGCCTTCCTATACTGATAACTACAAATACAAACTACAAACACTACAAATTTAATATAACTAAAACTACAAATACTATACTCAAAAGCTATCAAAAACTTGGCATTGCAAAAATTGCTCGGCAGTGCGCTCCTCACTCTGAGATACTGGCTCTTAGAGAAAGCTCTTAAAGACTTAATCACTATGCCCAGAACTTTCACTGACAACCGAAACACAGTGGTTTTTGCAAACTACTGCTTGGCAACTGATTATCTAGCAAAGGTGGCTTCTTCAGGCGGACTCTTGCTGAAATGCTCTACTTCTACTTACAATTTCATGTAAAATTTATCAGCTCAATATTCGATATGGTCAAAATCATTTTTCCTTGCACGCCAATATAATCTATATCAACATTTCATATGAAAAAAAATAAGCTTTTACGACTTTACCTATGCCGTTGAAAGTTTCAGGGCAGAGATGGACTTATTAGTGGTGATGACTTATAAATATGTTAAATACATAATATTATATACCCAGATGTTATGGATGTTAAGTTATGTTTCTTCTCCTTATCGTTGCGAGACAAATACGCTACGTAAATGGAATTATGAGGTAGGTATGTGTGTGTGTTTTTTTTTATATTGCGGTGCCCTCGTGTTTAAGTCTCTTAATAGGGGGTAACTTAGTTGTAGCCGTTGAAAATTATTTATAACTACGAGTATATTAGCGTTTGGTAAACAATATATAGAACAAAGTAACGTCTATGGAGGTGATTGTTGGATCGCGAGTGGTATGTTTTCATGAAATAATAATTACCACTTTATGAAACTTTCACTTACTACGTTTCGCTGTTATTTATAATCGCAAACCCCTAGTCTAAAAATAAACTCGTTGTGCGCATTTGTCTTCGCGAAGCGTAGCACTACTACGCCGTAACTATTCGTAGCCCAGCCACTACGAGTTACAAAAAGCTCGGAAAACCCCCCGTATAAGCTGCTACGTCGCATTTTTTAAGATATTAAAATAAAGGAAACTACGCTAAATGACTTATACCCTTTGCCTCCGTCACGTTAGACAACAACGATAAACCCTAATTTACTAATCTGTGGCAGTTTTGAAAGAGAACGACAGCACACAGCTCATACATGCGCGTAGATATGTTTTGGCGGGTTCCATCACGCATGCGTGGTCCTCTGCCGTCCGCAGTCCTACCACCATTCTTCAGTTGCACACAGCCTGCCGCGACGTCAGCGCGTGTCACCCCCGCGCTCGATTCTCCACCGAATTGCCAACAAAAACGAGCTAAAATCGCGTTAACATCCCAAAATCTAGTGCAAAACGAATATTACAAGATCCAGGAAGGGTTTTAACCAATTTTCGTGTCGTCGCCGTGCTCAGGGAGGCGTGACACGGTAAACAAATAGGTACTGTGGAATAGCGATTTTTGTGAATGAATTTAAGATGGTGGCCGAGCTTGTGAGAGTGTAGGGCGGCGTAGGAGAGTTTAGTGGTGTTTTATCGTGTTTTTTTGGTTTTTCTGGGGTTCGTGTCGCGTGTCGTGGTATGGTGTGGTGGTGTCTCGGGTGTGGTGGGGCGCGCGTGTATGTGTGCGTGCGATCGAAGCGATGAATGAGGTGACGTGTGCGGAGCGCGCTAATGTCTGTTTGAAAACGTGACACACGTTGCTATTATTTTTAGATCCGCTTCGGCGGATATTGGCGTCGCCGTCGAATGACCACCGCCACTAGTCAGAGACGCTTCCCGATGCATGCCAATGCTTCTCTACTGACTGATATTTACTGTAATATTTACCTTCAATTATTTATTTTCAATTCAATGTTTTTTCATCAACAAAACATTTTTTGTTGAATGTAAAGTAATTCGTATTATGGTAAGCGCCGGTATGTTTAAATCTGAAATATTTTGACCGTTTGTTTTTATAGGACCTACTATGCAACTCCATTCAGCAATGTGTGTGGTTTTTTTTCTTCAACTGAGTAGCAAGACTTATACATGTCGTTCCCTTGATGGTAAATGCAACACCTTTTTCAATGATTGACTACTTTCTTTTAAAATGAGTTGCTTCTCGATTTTATACAAAATCGCCTATAGTGGGTTATCATCGCTCAATCTACTTACAACTTATTGTACAAGCTACTTTATTTAGACAGTATTATTTTCATCCACCAAGCAGTAGTGGTCAAAAATCACTATGTATCAATTGAAGGGCTGTTTCCAGCAAAATTACTTAATAAACGTCTCAAGGCGACGAGCACAGTGCAATGCCGCGCAAGATTTTGCAATGCAACAGCAACCAGCAGTTTAACGCAGTACAGTAAAATACAGTAAAACTAGCTGCAAATTATTTTAAACAAAATGCGCTTTCCTCGTAGCGCACTCGTAGCACTCTTGCTACGCTCTGCTACGATGCCCTACGCACTAGAATTAGTCCATATAGATAGATATTTTGAAGAAAAAGGGACCTACTATATTCAAGTAAATAGTTGTATTATTACATATTCATGTAAATGTATACAGCGTAAAACCGTCAACAATTAACATTTTTATAAATACATGAAGTTGCATTAAGGCTGCACGGCAATGAATACGTAGCTAAAAAAAAATTTATAAAAAATTTAAATCCATGATTTTCTTCATTACTTACATGGTTATACAGACATTTACAAAAATAGGTAACTCTTTATTGACACAAAAATGTATAGAATACAGAAATGGAAACTTAATAATAAGATTATAGTCGAGGGTTACTAGTTTATGTGTAAAATTAAAAACAGACAGACAGCCGCCATTTTCCAAAACAATATACATAATTATTTGAAATTAAAAATTGGTGTCTCCAGACTTATTGAATTTTGATACTTCATTAAGAGCGTAATTCCCAAAGTAAGTAGTAAAGTATAAGTAGTAAAACACTATCCTTCTTCCGAAGGATTGGGTAAACCCCATCATTAACATCAATTACATAATTGACAAACATGTTAGTCCCAAAATATATCTATTGTTTAAAATATCTCATAACATAGGGTTTTATAGTTTTACTTTTTTTGGTTGAGCGTGAAATCCAACCTACAGTACACTCTACGCTGCTCCACTCTCTCTAATGGCCATTGATGTCTTGACATAATAATAATAATCATTGAAATAAACAATGTATAAAAAAATATACCTGCAGAAGGTCATGATTATGTTGTTATTTAATAAACTGTAAAAAAAGGTAATAACCACTATAATTTAAACGTTTAACTGAACAGGTGTTCATTTATATCTTTATCTTTTTAGGTAAAGAAAACGACATAATACAACATAACAAAGGAGTACGCACCTACCCACAAATAATAAAAAAGTGAATTTTCAACATTAGTGCAATGAAATCAAAACAATAAGTTGTGATTGGTGGAAGTAAACAGCAAGTGTTCTCAATTCAAACCAACCAATAACAAGAACGTTCCATTTTCAAAATGTACGGAAACTCAAGATGGCGGATGCGAAGCGCGAAATGACAACGACTTAAAAAGAGCGGCAAGCTGTCTCTACAATATGATAAAGGTAAGTTAATTTAAGCCATGTTGTAATTTTTATCTCCTTTTGAATTTAGCAATTAGGTTACTCGGGTTGTCGGATGTCTTACCAATTTTATTTTAACGGTAACATTATGACCCATTTAATGTTATTCCACCGAGCCATTGACAATGACTTCCATTTCTTTATAATGATTGCATCATTATCCTCGATGTCATCCTTCAAAGCCTCTAACGGCCGATTATTAATAATCAATCCCAATCCAAATTTTTCTATCTGGGATTGATATCACAATCCATTTTAGGGTCAAACGTGCCAATAACCGATCCGTTATGAAGGCACGCAGGTTGGAGATCGATCAAACGATAGGCAGCAATCCAAGATCGATTTTAATCTTGGATAGAAGATACAATATTAATTTCGGGCGTAAGAAAATAAGGTAACGGCATCCATCTTACGAGTTTGGGTGCGATATGGTAATTCAATCTCTCAGTTTACTTGCTTTGATTAATGAAAAGAGCTATTAATATAGTCTATAGTCTATTACGACCGCTAACATTAATTGTTAAAATTTACTCGTGAAATATATGAATTGTGTCCAAATATCCGTCGTGGTACCTAGTCAGGTCATAAATTCTGTCACATGTTTTATATAAAATAATTGAAACAAGTTTATTCATTATGTAACCATTTATATACCAAAATGAACTTAACAAAACATAGATTCTTATGACACTAAAGTTTATTCAAAATGACCTCCGTGATTTTGAATACAGGCCTTCAATCTGCGCGGCCAGTCGTCTATCGCAGCACGAACGAGGTCCATGTCAATATCGGCGGCTGCCTTAATCAAGGATGTCTTGAGTGTCTCCAAATTGGGATGAGGCTTTGAGCACGCCTTTTCCTCCAAGTGTTGCCATATCTTGTAATCTAGCGGATTCAAATCTGGACTGGAGGAGGGCCAGTCTTCGTGCCGGATGAAGTCGATTTCACGCGCCGCCAGCCAGTCTTGTGTGCTCTTCGCTCTATGAGCTGGCGCCGAATCTTGTTGGAATACCCAGTGCCTGTTATTAAACATGGTATGAGAAACAGGTTCCACAAGGTTCGTCAGGACTGTATTTTGATACACAACTGCATTCGTTTTTACACCTTTCTCACAAAAATGTACCTCTGTTAAGCCCCAATAAGACACTCCCAACCATACCATGAGCGAGGATGGAAAATGACCTCGTTGGACACGCGGAATACGGTTGCTCGCTTCTTCACTACTGTGTGCGTACACCTTATCATTTTGTTTGTTGTAGCTCTCTTCTACGGTAAAAATTTTTTCATCCGAAAAAAGAATTTCCCGATATTTTTTTCCCGCGTACCGCTTCAACAAAGCGCGGCATCTCTTCAGTCTCAGGTCCATTAGACGAGCATTCAAATGATGTCCTGTTTTTCTTCGATACGCCCGAAGCCCTAAGTCTTCATTTAACACCCTTCTCACCGTGGTTCTGCTTAATCCCATCTGAAGGGCCAACAGTTTCTACTTACGTTTGGGATTTCTTTGAATTCGCGCCTTCACAGCTTTTATCACTGCTGGAGTCCTAACAGACCGAGGGCGACCACTTCTTGACCTGTCATCTACACTAGAGTCTTCATTGTATCGTTTGATTGTACGATAAACGAATCTCTTGGTTATATTCAAATTTTTCAGTATGTCAAAAATTTGAATTGGCGCGTAACCGCAACGATGCAACGCAATAACTGCAACACGGTCTTCTTTAAGCGTCCACTCCATATTTAAAAATGAGTAAAATTCTAAAAAGTATACATTTTTATTTTCATGAACAATTCGAAATTCGAATTCAATAAACTTTTTTGTGGCCAGCATTCTAAAAGAAAAGTTTTTACTGTGTGACAATACTTATGACCTGACTAAGTATATACGTATAATATTCATGATATCTCTTGAGAAAACACACATTATGCAGACTGAGTTTGGTTGTGCTGCCAACTGCTCAACGAGCCTCGCAGTCAGCTGGTTCCCATTAATGAACTGCGTTGCATTACTTATACGTTAAATAACATTATAAGAAAATTGATTTGTTTATGCTCATTGGGTTTTATTTAATATCACTCGTGGATAGCTTGATATGGAAACTCGCGGCCGTCTACTGAGTCTAGGCGAGCTGCCACCTCGACTAGTCCCGCAGTCTGCTAGCTCTGATTAATGAACGGACTGTCTAGTCAGATAAGTTTCTGGATCGCTAACACATAACATAAGAAGTTTAACGTTAGAGACGGGATATTTACTTACCACAATAGTGTTGGTAGTTGATGACGTGTTTTTTTGCAATATTGCAATGATAAAGGCCTGGACAGCCACAGAGCGGGGGCGGGACGGAACCGGCAGCGCGACGTGAACAGTTGTAATGTACTGAAGCCACCCGCTCTGTTTGTCATGTAACTAGTACAGTACAAATTGCTCACGTCCCGCCCGCTAGCTCTGCGCTGCCGCGCCGTCCCGCCCACGCCCGCTGTCTGTCGAAGGCGTAAATGCATTGCCTTGCGTTCATAATTCTTGTCGCAGTGACAGTGAAAGTTTCGGTTGTAAAATGTACACCTCGTAAAATATTTTTGTTAACTGATCAAGGCTGTTGATAAAAAGTTAAAAACGACTTAATATTGATTCCCGTGTGTTGAGCTAGTTAGTATTTGTAGCTAGATATTATATTTATCTTTCGTCAACATCTCTCCATTTAAAGAGTAAGGTATTGCATTTTCTCTAGTACCTAGTCCATTGCAACAAAAGTGAAATTCCGATGTCAACAACAGAATTCATGTCTATAGAGCTGGTATAGAAGCCTACACCAGTGCAATTCAATTTCATAGGTCATTTGGTAGCGGTCGTGCGCTGTCAAAGTTCCAAGTGGCTGACCGGGTTTGGCAGGCAGTCCAAATATTGCGCTATCCAAAGCGAGCCAATCCAAATATTGGAGATTTTTAGAATCCGGCTTATCGATAATTATTTTGGTAATGCTGACTGAAGTAATAGGTCGCTTAACGAAACAAGTTTAGCTACAATATCCTGTAGTGTAGGTTTCTTATAAAATGGTTTCAAGCCAGCCAAGGCGGTCGTGTATAAAATTGTGCATGCTTTTTTCTTTCAAAAGGCTTACATAAGTCTAAATATTTTACAGTGAAGAATGTTCTCATGTTCGACCAAATCGTAGTCGAGAAAAAACGTACCTGTGAACACTACCGTTTTTATCAAAAATATCTCTCAAAGTATTTATGGACACGTGGGCAGTCTTTATTTTTGAATACAGTAGGTACAATCAACGTCAATGGTGACTATCTTTGTACTTTTAAATTTGCCTTACCCACGCAAAGTACTGAAGCGTAGAAATATAATAGTTGAAGGCTTCAAAATGATCAGTGACATGCCGCTGACTGTACGTACGATATTTTGAACTAAAACATGTGCGAACGATTAGCGACGCGTCATAAACGTGGAGGTTGCGTGGTGAACTTTACGCCCGCACTATTTTTATTGCCAAAGTTCACATTGTCAGCAGTATATAAATACAAATAACGCAAAATAGGCGCAAAAGACTGTCTGCTCACGTCCTTACGTGGTATTCCAGTAGGTAATAATGACTAATAGGTTGCCAATGTCGTTTGTTATTTGCCAGTATTGAGCAGCCCGCCTATAATGGATTAGTGGACAAGGAAGAAGCACAGAGATTTGTCGTCAGTTTTTACACACAAATGAGATGACGGAAACGACGACAAGTGACTGGAGGAATAATGAAAGCTATACATCTGTTTCTGTAACATTTAGAATAGGACTTTCCGCTAAGTAACGCTTAGTTAAAGTGACTCGTGGTTCTATCAACAAAGTTAATGAACTAATATTGAAATTAGCTTCTAAATAACAAGTACTAAACCGTGAATCGCAAAAGCAACTGTTAGTTATACTTGATCACTTTAGTTCATAACTTTAACAAAATTCACACTAGTGTGTGAATTTTCTTTTACACACACACAGAGACAGACTAGCTGACTAGCTGTGCCCGCGACTTCGTCCGCGTGGAATAGTGATAAAATTCACCTTTTAAACCTTCCCTGGACTTCCACAAATGATTCAAGACCCAAATCAGCCAAATTGGTCCAGCCGTTCTCGAGTTTTGGCGAGACACACGAACAGCATGTGATTTTTATATTATATAAGAAAAGAAGAAGAAGATATTTAGAATGACCCAAATAAAGGACAATCCGTCAACACACTAGCACGAGTGTTGCGCGCTTAACAACTTACCAGATGCGATATCAATTCACTGTAACTAGGAAATTAACAACTGTAACAAACCCACTTTGTCTTCAATACTTTGAACTCGTACTTGTTACTGCAAGCACTAGCCGATAAATTATCAAGTGCAAGTGTAACTGTGGTCATAATTTCACAACCTGTAATTGGGTCGCGTCGTCAGTTGGGCGGTGTTGGGCGGGCGGCCAACCAGCCCCTGCCAGCTGCGACTTCACTTCTACTCCGAGACCCGCAAATGAAACTCGCAATGAAAGTTAGTACTTATTCCTGTTCTTAATTGCCTTAGCTTGTAAGTATTGTATGTATCTCGATGCTTTCGTCTTTAACGGTTTTCCGGAGCACTGATAGGGTTGGCGTTACCTATTCCTGTATTAGATTCAGTAAGGTATTAAGCAACCCACAAGCCACAAATCGTTAGTTCATTAATGGAAAATTCATCCCAGACAAAGCCGTCCCATTCAATTGTCATCAATAATATTCCAATTGAACTCGAACGGGGTACCTATCACGCGATTTGGCAGCCTGTCCGCGGCAATTAGGAGGGTCCATTCAAGGCTTTGTGAGCCATGTGACGTCACTAGCCTGCGCCTTTGAGAGTCGAGAGATAAGCGCGTCAATGGAGGGTGAGAATACTGCAAACATCGTGCAGACGTGTACTTGTACCATTGCACGTCAACACGATGCCAATGGATCATGTTTCATAAAATTTATGAATCATGATCCATTGGGGCGTGTTGACGTGAAATGGTACAACAACATCATAAATCTAGTGTGGCACTTGACTCAATACGACAAAACAAAATGAAGCAAAAACTTACAACAACATCATCGTCATCATCATTTTGTTGCAACAAAATAAAGTGATGACATAAATAATCTGATTTGAAGTGAAAATTGGCATCGCTGGATGTTCAATTGTTCAATCCACTTGAGAGCGATTTCCCTGTTAGTTATTATCCATGTCTTCTACTTCAACTCTTCCTATCTGGCTTCTGCGGATTTATTCGTTAAGTTTCTTTAAAATAATTATTTGCCTGATTTACGGATACCTATCGCTACGGAGGTCCATTTTTGCACGTTGTAAAATATATTCAGATGTCATAAAAAAGGTTTTTAAGTTATTGTTAAATACAACAATATAATTATCTCCTATTTCGTATAACTCTAATGGAATGCTATAACTGATAGCTTAACTTTACAATCTTGGTAGCGTTTAGTTTATTTTCTTATTATTTGGTTTCTATAGGTATATAGGATTCGCTATGGTTCTAATAATAATATGTTTAGCCAACATTCTATTTAAAAAATAGAACATCGTTCCGGGCACCAAAATTGCATTATTCTAATCTCATACAGCCATGCATTATTAATTCAAACGGAAATACCCTCGCCTTCTTACCCAATCAATTCTAAGTAGAAATATGTAAAGGCAAGAAAGTCTACGTGGAAAAAACTTCGAAATACGTCAACTATTTGGTACCTTGTCACAATAACTATTCCAATATTTTTTAGACTTTTCGAAGAAACGCTAAACTTTCTTACAATGACAAAGTACTTAGTGCTATTAATATTTATGTGCTACCGTCGGCGACATCGCCTCAGTATGAGTAACTGCAAGAGTGATCCAAGGTCGTCTAAATAAGGCTTATAGCTAAATCCACACGACTATTTTTGCTTCAAAGTACGGTGGATTAAATGCGTAACGAATTGGGTCAAGTATTTATGAACATTTTATGAAGACGATTTATAATTTCAAGTTGGGTGCTATATTTAGTTAGTTTTTATCGTATAATAGCAGGGATAAAACATAGTTTTTTAATATTATAATAAAACTACGTTATATATTTTGTACATAAATAAATGAATCCATTTTTTTACCCAATTACAAATAAGTTCTAAAAACGTTTCTACTCAGTTTTCTGTACTAAGAGTATTTCTTTGTTGTACCCAAGGAAACCATGCATAGGCCATTTTGTACACCCTATCTCCATTAGTTTTCCAAGGGTCTCCACCTCCTTTATGTCCTTACATCGACGCCGCGAAAGACGCCGCGCCACTTGGACCAAAGGGGGTATAACACCACGCTTTGACATCCCACGACCGCTTCCGGCATGTTTACACACTTCAAAGCCTAAGCAAAAAAAACATTGGTGCTACGTTTCCAGTAGGTACTTAAGGCATTGTTTGTCGGATAAACTTAAATTGGACACGTCGGGGGCACTACCATGCCCCCGAATTTATCCGAATTAATCTAAGCATAGATGAAGGTAAAATTAAACAATCCATATTTTTTCTAAAATATAGTAGATCTGCTCATATAACCAGTAAACCACTTTCGAGCATCAAAAGGTTTTAAATCCGTCACCTACTTTTGAAGGCAGAAACCTCTCTACCGCCATCAATAAATCAATAAAAAAATTACATTGTCGCAAAGTACCCTTTCAAGAATGTGCGAGCTCTTGCGTCCTAAATGAATAAGTTTAGCAAAACTCCGTGTGTGTGAATAAAACAACCGCTCCACGAGGCAAGTGTATGTGTGTATGTAATGCTTTATATAAAGATACATAAATACATACTGTCACGCTTTTTCCCATTCGGGTAGGCAGAGACTACATCTTTCCACATGTTCCGATCCTGATTCACCTCTTTCGCTTCTTCCACTTTCATCATCATCATCATCATCAGCCTGAAGACGTCCACTGCTGAACATAAGCCTCCCCCTTAGACCGCCACACCGAACGACAATTTGCCACTTGCATCCACCGGTTGCCTGCGACTCTTTTGATATCGTCGGCCCATCCATTCCATTTTCAAGAGTCCCTTAATTATCCTCGTACATACGCGCCGGTTATGGATACTTTTGACTTGGCCTTTCTATAAGAAGGCCTCGGTCTGATCGTGGCAGGTACGTCAGCCTACGTCGACTCCAACCGGATAAGGAATAAAGTTGAAATTAAATGAAATTTATTGTCACAGATGTAGGTTAGTGAAAGTTAGTATAACAATATGAAGACCCATACACACTTACCCCGTTATGATGTGTGCAACATTTATCTTAGATACTAGCATGCAATACATTTTAAAATGAATATCTAGTAATTAACCCTTCTCATTAGTAAATTAATTAAATAGTCACATAGATCATTTATATTAATTAACTATGTCATTAAATTATATTATATACGATGAAATAACGAAATTGTGGAATGAAGGGCCATGTGAATAATGCAGTCCATCGACTCTCATATTATGTGCATATTATGTAGTAGTAGTAATATGTGCACATCATATAAAAGCGACGGAAGTTTGCGTCGAGAGCGGCACTAATCTTGTCAGCGACTAACTGGATTAGCTGTCTTGTGTCGTCGCGGTGCATTCATAGTTAGCCACTGGCCTTGCTTCCTTCACTAGCATTAGTATTCAAGTAAACTCTGAAAGGTAAACTCAATATCTTCATTAGTCTGACTCAACGTCTCGCATAAACAAAATTCGAAATAACAAAACTGAAAGAATTAATACTCTTCGACTACGTCGCGTCACGTCCAATCAGCCATGTTTTGGATCAAGATATTCTTACGTACTCGTAGCACGGAATAAAGACATTATATAAATAACCCCCTTAAATAACGTATGAAGTGTTTACCACAAACACAATAATTCTACTCATTGATCCGAAATTCAATCGTCCGTAACTCTTGAGATATTGCCCGTGAGATCAACATAACCATCAATAGACTTCCTACTACAAAATCAGCAAACAATGTTTTGGCATTTTTAAGTAACGAGATGCCGTTACGATCTTACTGCGTTTAACAAAACTTAACTTCAATCCTATACGATACTTTCAGTACTTTTAAATCTGTGAGCAAAAGATAGCTTACATCGTCAGCTCACGAGCGGCGACACGTGTATGCGGTTTCTCCTGACGTCACTTGCATTGATTTCCCATCGATAACCCTTTGCCATCCTTCGCTTTCTATTTATAAGTCAGCTCGTAAACTCCCGTTTAGCACGCTCGGTAGTCGAGCGTTGGTGTTGTCTGTCGCTAAATACTAACGGCGCTGAAAATGTTTGGCTGTTATTATAAAAATAGACGCTTGCTTAGCTTCAAACCGTGTGCTTAAAAGTTATTTACTCTATAGTTCTGGACACAGCATTAAATTCTTTCATACAAATTAGTTTATGTTATGCGCCACGTCTGTTCATTAAAATTGCAGTGGCATACAAACTTTGAATGCAAAATTTTGCGCGGCGCCACACTCCGCTACCCACTAAAACTCAATATAAAACAGGGTCATCAGATTTTTATCGGTCAAATATCCGACTCAGTAGAAAATAGAAGGTTGAGCTCCCATAAAAAGCCAGATAAACCGTTATTAAACAATGCCAAGTGAGCTGACAGTATCATGCCTTATCGGAAACTCCGAAAGGAGTTGCCACGAACGTTTTCCGCATAAACAACATTATCAGCAACAACATACAGAAATTGACCTAAATATGGTAAGGTTTCGCAGCACTGGTTTGTAATCTTCAGGCATACTTAAGCGATCACAGAGTGTAATAATGTTATGTAACCCAATATAATATTATAGTACAATAATATTAAATACACCAAAAATATACTTCATTATTTAACATACTAGCTGCGCCCCGCGGTTTCACCCGCGTTTCACATTATAAAACCTACAGGGCGGTGGCTATTAGATAGGACTTGTAACATTGTGTCAGAGAAAATACTGAAGTTAGGTTGTTTTTCACAGTTATTATTGCACTGATGGACAGGAAAACAGTGATGATGATGATGACTTGTAGCCTATATTGTGTCTCTAAACTTTCTGCATACAACATTTCATGCAAATTAAGGTACTATTTCACAGTTTAGCCCACTGTGTATTGTGTAAGTTGGTGTATAAGTTATCAAAATACCAAATTTCAAGCCAATGGGGTAGTTTTTCACAGTTTTTATTGCACTGATGCAAAACAGTGACGATGATTATGATGATGACTTAATAATATGTTCGTAGCCTATGTCCTAAGTTAGAAGATAACCTATCTGTGAAATGAATAAATTATCTCCCCCCACTCTCCCCTCTTTCTACCCCACTCTCCCCTCTTTCTCCCCCACTCTCCCCTCTTTCTCCCCCACTCTCCCCTCTTTCTCCCCGCTCTCCCCTCTCTCCCCTCTCTTTATCCCCACTCTCCCTTCTTTCTCCCCCCACTCTCCTCTCTTACTCCCCCACTCTCCCCTCTTTCTCCCCCACTCTCCCCTATTTCTCCTCCCACCCTCCCCTCTTTCTCCCCCCACTCTCCCTTTTTCTACCCCACTCTCCTCTCTTTCTCCCCCAATCTCCCCTCTTTCTCCCCGCTCTCCCCTCTCTCCCCTCTCTTTATCCCCACTCTCCCTTCTTTCTCCCCCCACTCTCCCCTCTTTTTCCCCCACTCTCCCCTCTTTTTCCCCCACTCTCCCCTCTTTCTCCTCCCACCCTCCCCTCTTTCTCCCCGCTCTCCCTTCTCTTTCTCCCCACTCTACCCTCTTTCTCCCCCACTCTCCCCTCTTTCTCCCCCCACTCTCCCCTCTTTCTCACCCTACTCTCCTCTCTTTCTCCCTCAACTCTCCCCTCTTTCTCCTCCTCTCCCCCCTCTTTCTCCCCGCTCTCCCCTCTCTTTCTCCCCACTCTCCCCTCTTCCTCCCCCACTCTCCCATCTTTCTTCCCGCTCTCCCCGTCTTTCTCCCCACTCTACCCTCTTGTCCCCCCCCACTCTACCATCTAATCCCCCTTTCCCCCCACTCTCCCCCTCCCCTCCCCCGCACTCTCCCCCTTTAAATAACGATCCGTTCAGCCGTTTATTGTGGTCCGTTGGGGGTGCATCTAAAGAATACCTTATAATTTCAACCCCCTTTGCTTTTCCCCCTTTAGGGATGATTTTGCAAAAAAGCTGAAACCCGTATTTATTTATATCTTACCAAAAGCCTAAATAAGAATTTTCAGATCCCTAACTTGAAGAACTATGGATTCCCCATACAAACTTTCCACCCCTATTTCATCCCCTTCGAGATTATTTTTTGAGACAAAAGATAGCCTATGTCCGTCTCATAGGTCCAATCTACCCTTATACCAAATTTCATCGAAATCGGTCCAGGCGTTTGAGCGTGAAGAGGTAACAAACATACATACACACTCACAAACTTTCGGCTTTATAATATTAGTAAGATTACTACTATTACACTACATAATGTATTTAATATTTGTCTTTACTTTCTTTCAATATTGAAACAAAATTGCCTGTGATATATTTATTTGTAGGTTATATTATTATGTACTTACTCGGCTTTATCACGCCTCAAAAGCTTGTCTACCACAGTAACCGAATGCAGAAAACAAATGGAGAAACGTCTTGAGGACTGGGATGATGGAAGATGAACTTCTGACTTTTACGTGTTTAGAGGGCTTATGTCCCTCTTTCAGGCGTAGGTATATAATATTTTGTTGAGTACTCCAGATTTGGTGATTTAAATAGTGAATTAAGATCCTCAATCCTCTCTCTCACTCTCTCTCTCTCTCTCTGCGTGGTGTACTAATGAGAGCTTGAACACGGGTGCGGATTCCCTCCACCGCCAGTCCACGACGTTTGCTTAGGTGTGTCCGGGAGGTTTGCTCGGAGTTTCTGGCCCGCACCCAAATATTCGCTGCAAGCGGTTATTCGCTCCAAGTGATTTACATGGCCCGGGAAACAACTATTTAATGACAATATACTGCTCGGTTGCAACGCCAACGGTGCAAATGGAAAAAAGTTTCAGTTTAATAATCAAGTTTTGCGGGTATTCCGAGAATCAGAAGTTGCAATTTTGAGTTTGTGGTATTCATTTATTACACTACTTTTCAGTTATTACTACTTTTGGTAACACAATTTTAGGAAGCATTTTAAAACACGATATCATCATCATTATCATACCCCGTACCGCCGCTCACTGATAAGCATGTTACCAGTGTAAAAATAAATGTATCTAATATAAAAATGAACCCCTATTTCCCTTGGTCACGGCATCACGCGAGAACGGCTGGACTAATTTTGATAATTATTTTTTGGTGCTTGTTATTGTTCTTATGAAAGCAAAAAATTAGAAAGTTGCATGGAACATAAGCTAACTTAAGAAAACTTAACGACCATATTAACTTTTTGGACAAGACAACGTCTGTTGGGTCAGCTAGTACTTTATAAACGTAGGTCCTACTACAAGATGACGTCACAAACCGTTTAACAATAATCCTACGTCAGACATAAAGGAAAGAAAAAGCTATTCTAAAACTAACGACGATATAAACGTTCCGACGATCGCAAATCGATAGGTGAAAGAACTGCAACATACCATACGAAACGAAGTCAGCATGATGAATATTTCAGTTGTCTTTTGTTAGCACAGCGTAGGCACACCCTACTGAAGTGGCGTAGGTGAAGCCGCCTTTTATTTCAAGTTTGATACATTTAAATAAAAGCTTATAAACGGTTTTGTCAAGTTCATCGTTCCGTGAGCATGCTATGCGGAGAGCTTTTCGGTTGAGATAATATTGAGCTTTTTCTTTGTTGATGGAAAAGAACAGCCTTGTTTGACTTTGTTGCAAATTAAGTTTACTCTAGTGTAGAAGATGCTTATCTTACACTCTTCACTTTTAGAAGAAAGATAAACCAATAAAAACATGGCGACGACGTTCTAAAAATGTCCCGTGTGCGACCGTTATAAATGCACTGGCCAATGAGGTCGTCGCATTGCGCGCAGCGACGCCTCATTGGTCGCCGGAGGGCTCGGTTCGTTCAACTCTCGAATCTGCAAAATGCTGCAGGACTTGCCAAGAAATAATTCTCAAAGTTGCAATTGTTTGTTTTCGGTTCAAAGATGATCTAAGATTTTCTTGTCGTGAGGGAATTCAGTTGTTTATATGCAGTATAATAGGACAATTGGAACTACTTTTTTTTTTTATTGAGGTTGGCGCCCAACTTGGGTTATTTCTATTTGGTATTTTAACGAGTTCATATTTTTAGTTAAATAATAATAGTAATAATAATTCAGCCTGTAACTGTCCCACTGCTGGGCAAAGGCCTCCCCTCACTATCGTGAGGAGGGTTAGGCCATAATCCACCACGGGGGCCTAGTCCGGGATGGTGGATAACATGCCTCCGAAATAATTCTCGGGCATGTTGGTTTCCTCACGATGTTTTCCTTCACCGAAAAGCGAGTGATAATTACGTACATATGTTTTAACGAGAAACACATTGGTACGTGCCCGCACTGGGATTTGAACTTATTATTTTTAGTTATTTAGTACAAAAGTACAGACCTAACTAACTATGCAGTTACAAGCTTTACTATCGTTTTTGTATAAAACAAGGCTTGACGCCCACTAAAAATAAATTTATATTTCGACAGAATCCAAAATTAGAAAATTAATCAAACCTTGTGGAAATATTAAAAAAACTTGCATAACCATGATAAAGTCGGCTGGCTCTCTTCCTACACAGCTGTTGTGGTAATGCCGACGTTTACGCTAAACAACTGTTCCTAAGTGCTGCATACCGAAAATACATTCCGGAAACGCCGATTTGCATCCATAATACCGTGAAATGTGGGCCGCCATTAAAATAAGTGTTGCATTTAAAATTATTTTAAGCTTTTGAGTAGTACCTATATACCAAAACTTTTCTATGCTTAACGCTCGCAGCGTTTAATGTTAATTTAATGTTCTTCACATCTTTGATCGATGATTGATTAAAGCCTTGACTAACTGAAAGCGTTTCAGAAAGACTGATAAAAAAGGCTACATACACTGTGCGGCACAGCGCCGCACGCCACGGTGTAATCTCAGAATATGAAGGTGAAATGTTTAGCCTAACTAATGATGTCTATCTACATAATATCATGTATCAGCATTCCATGGCATATCTGCATAGCATCTGCTGCAGTGAGTAGGTCACAGGGCCAACGACCTTAACCCGCACAAGCAGTCGTTTAATATCCGTTGCAACATTCATTATTCACTTCCTCTGATATCCTGGTACCTACTTTAGGGGCTTACCACCTTTTTTCTATAAGGACGCAAGTTGGCTGAAAAGCAGTCTCTCTTTAGTCTGAGAGCAGCCCTTGATCATTATATCCTATTACGAGTACTTCTATCTAACATACCTAATAGTTCTAGTATACTAACGTAAGGTATTGTAGATATGTAAAGTGTGACTTTAACAAAGACCCTAAAGAATAATTTCTTCTTACTGATTTAGGACAAAGCGGCCAGTCAAAATTATCTAAACCAAGAAATAGCATTTTTTCGAAACCACATATCGATAGCAGAAACTAAACAGCTAGGCTATTAATGTTGCTATTAGCTATTAATATTGTGCCTGAAAATAATTCAAACACAGTGTTCAGACGATGTTGTATTCATGAATTCGTCAATACACCTGCCTATTATTGTGGATATTGATTCGGAGCATGATTTTCATTCGCTATTCGATTTGCATGGAAATCGACGACTTGTATTCGTCGACGGCGACCGTGGAACGCGGCTCGAGGAAACGTAGCAATGGATTGGCTAGATAATAATAAGTAGACGGTTTTATTCAAAACTAACTACGACCCGCGGCGACACACGCGTTTACTGTTAATGCTTATAATGAGAAAACGTGCCCTATGTTTTATTTCATGACCTACAGTAGGTAGAAGTTCTTAAACTTTCTCGAACTGAATATACATGTTAAAATTATAAACCAAAATTATATATTTTGATATTAGTTTAAGCGCGAATTAGACCCGTTTCAATACTAATTAACATCTTTAGTAGGTATATGTTTATGTCAACCTAATTTCACGTTGAATCTTTATGTATGCCATGAGAGACATATTTATTCATAGGGTGAAAAAAAGTCACAGTAAACATAGGTCCTTACTTTAGTTGTAGATACATTCGATTATAAACTAAAGTAATCAATACACTTCATGAATCAAACAAGCCTCTAGACACCCATAATGAAGTTATATGAGGAAGCTCGTCCTCCTTTTCCCTAACCAAATTATTATTGTCTTAGATAATATACCTAGGCACGAACTAGTTCAGAGTGAGATCAAATTAAATGAGAATATGATGTTAATAAGAAATTGATTACCTATGACCTACCGGGTAAATGCGCCATATATATACTGTGTTCTTTTGAGCGTGCAGGGTCATTCTTTAGTTTTATGTGCCACTGCGATCAGCAAGAGCTGCAGGAACTTTGGATAACTACCAATTCATAGTTAGATGTTCGATTTAAGTCTTTGAAGCCCTTTGCATCGGAACAGCTTGACCGCGGGCACAAAATCGTAATCGTCTTCATTAAACGTTATATTTTGTGCGTGAGTGCCATGTAATTATCTCCTCCAAAACACACACAAGGGCAATGAAAATGTCGCATGCGTGGGAATAAATATTTACCATACAAGCTTTGATTTCGAGCAATAGGGAGTCAAAATCCGAACTAGGCCCAAGAAGTCTCAGTAAAAATGGCTACACGACGTTAATGGATATCCTTGATTTCTGTGTTATTCAAAGTATACAATTATTAAGTCAAATGGCCAAGTTCTAAGTGGGTAGTTATAAAGTAGAACGCATCGTACACGATTGCATTAGATGTAGTCGGGTGAAGGTCCCTCGATGACCTGATTTTGCTCCAGATGCGTTGCCGGGCGACGGCCCGCCCGGGGGTCACGGGCTGATTTATGAACATTTATTAGGCTATTCTATGCTTACAGAAAACTATCATATTAGGTATATAGAAATTCAAAATTGTAATATCGCAGGTAAGGTAAGGTAAGCGTCCAGGGTAACTCATGAAAATGTGTGCACGGCACAAGCTGAACATACCCCTTCTGCCCTAATTATACCTACGAGTATCTAAGTATGACATTGTTATACCAAGATAGCACTAAGGGGTTTAGAGCATTAAATATGATTTCATTTCATTTCATTACTAAACCAATCTAATCATTTATGTTTTAAATTATTTTATAGTGTCGTATCTACCTAAAACATTATATCTACCTATTTCAGTAAAATAAAGAAAGAACGAGAACACTATAGTTAGGTAGGCACAAATTTTATTACCAAAACCACCGAAGCAGGGGTCGTAACGTAACACAAACAATTAGGGATGAAGAACGCATCTGCGATCCGGGTACCACGTGGGCGGCTACCCGAGCGTTTTATGAACCAACTTTGCTGAATTTCAGTTTCAGTTGGACAGTCGCCGCTGGCCTTTCTTGTGGTCTGTATCGAACCCTTTGTACCCATGTACGAGTAGCAAGGAGTGAGGTTTGAATGAAATGCTGCTCTCACTTTTTGGTGTGTTCCCTACTCTGATTAACGCCATTGCGTTGGCAAGTTCATTTTTTAATTACTCGTTCGTAAACTGCAATATTGGTGGTGAGAATAACGTCCATTGTTCCGCGATTTTAATGTAGGTACCTAATACCTACATAATATATAACTGCAGCGTAGGAGTCATGCGATTTGAGTTCAAAGTAGATAGATCATAGATCGCAACAAATGAAATGTTTTACAATAATTTCTGATGAAAACCAATCGTGGATAGATGACCCAACAGAAAAGAGAAATAGATCCCAAATCATACCTTGATTACGCTCGTACAAATTCACGAATCCATTTCTGAACGTTGCGAATATTTAATTGGAAGAGTGAGGTAAAGGATTCTGTTTAAAACGAAGTAGATTTCTATTCACGGAAGCGTCGGCATCGGCATGCGGCAACACAATCAAGTCAGTAAGGGCATTTAAAATCGGAACAAGAAAAAAATTAAACAAAACATTCATACCTACAGTCGAATTGAGATCCTCCTCCTCTTTGGAAGTCGGTTAAAAATGCGAATAAGTAGCATTCATGACACAATAATAGCTAACTTGAAATTGGCCCAGTAAGTACATCGGGTTTAGGCAAACAGTTTCCTAATAAATCACACTGAGCTAGTGTAGTTCTCTTGACATCTTTATGAGAAAACATGAGGAAAATTAAATTACTGGGGAGTGCAACATTAACCAAGTTATTTTTTTTACAAAAACATCATTTTTTTTTTTATTATTTATACATCATTTTAGGAATATAGTAGAGGGTAAAGTACCTCGGACGGATATACCTATAAATAGTTTACGAGACTCAAATTCACTCAAATCTTGTTCTATCTCTACAGTCTACATGCAGTCAGCAAGAGCGTCGACATTTTGTTGTTAGGTAGGGTATTCTTACTGCTATACGGTAGCAGTCACACAAAAATGCCGGGATTTATAGGTCGGTGATAGGTAGCGTTGTCCCGGGCTGGGATGCCGGGATTCCGGGATACCGGGACGTTGAACGCGGGTCACCGGGTCACGCCGCGTGCTGTTTTAATTTTTGTATTCTGTTCCTTCTCGGTTCATTCGTTTTACATCGAGTTTTATCGCTATTTTATTACTTAGAAGTTGCGTATATTGTGTAAAAGGATATGGGCCATTAACATTAAGGGTTTAAATGCTTCCATTTGATTTAGAGTCTATTCTTATGCTGATAAAGTGTGTAAACGTTTTGTTTTAAAACTTTAAAATAGAGTTAAACAGATGTTCCTAAAATTTCGTTCCACAAAATCGACGTCTATCACTCGCGTTTTCTTACTCAAACCAGCCATTGCTTGTGAATTTGTTAAATGATTTAGAATAAGCGAGGGTTAGACGTCGATTTTGTCGATTCTGTGGAGAAAACGTTAAGACTCATCTGTTCAACTCTAGTTTAAATCTTTTGTAAGACCGAGAAAGTATCTGCGTACACAGTTTTTTTATCACACTCATGACTCTTCATAAGTTATGTTTTCCATCACTCCGTGCTTCGGAGGCCGTCGGTCCTGGTTGTTATCAATTGATAGCAATCGTTTAACCCTGTCAGAAGTCCTGGCGTGGCCTGATAAACTCTGACACGTGGCTAGCAATAAGTACCTCATACGACAAACAAACAATCTATATAATATAGGTAGGGTTGTAAAACTACCCAGCACTCGTTCGGGGGATCACAGATACAGCAGGTTAGAGCGGGGTTTACTTGCAGAACTCGTGACGCCAAGATCTTGTGCAGACTAGCGTTCCTCTACCTAACCTGATGTTGTGTCTAACCATTTGTGTCCGTTTGTTGCAGCGCTGTGCAATGGCGGTGCGGTGATGGCGGATGGATGCGCGGCCGCAAGCGCGGTGGCGGAGGCGGAGGTGGGCGCGGGCGAGACCGCGGCGCGCGGCGCAGCGCTCGAGCGGGCGTATGTGCACGACGTATACGAGCAAGCGGGCGAGGAAGGCGACGAGGCGCCGCGTCCGCCCGCGCCCGGCGTGCGAGCCTTCCTCGCAGACCTCGAGCCTGGCAGCCTCGTGTGCGATGTCGGTCAGTATCTCTACACCTAGCCTTTGAGATTAGTGTGCGGTGGCTAGACACTTAGACTGTGATATCTACTTGCCCCTGCCCGTATATACCGTGCAGGTGCATCTTCTTCGTAGACTCCGAGCCGGGCAGCCCCGTGTGCGATGTCCGTCAGTATCAATACATCTAGCCTTTGAGATTAGTGTGTGGTGGCTGGACAGTGATATAATCTGCTTCCACCTGCCCGTATATAGCACGCACGTTAACTCGTAGACCTCGAGCCTGCAACTTCGTGTGCGATGTCAGCCACTATCACTATATCTAGTGTTGTCCTGACGTGAGATAAGCGTGTAGTATGGACTGGACAGATATGTTTGCATCCTCTTCGTAGATCTCGAGGCAGTTCATCTGTCTCACAGCTACGATACAACGCAGCATAGGGTTGCGTCCACAAGTAGGTATAAGAGGACGGGGTGCGGGGCTATTTCATCGACTTCCGCTTTTTCTTTTGCAACCAAAGATTGTAGATTCCTTTAGATACTTGACCTAGCTGAAAGCCTTCAAAAAATTTTAGAAGCAATCCTGAAATTCTTCTATATAAAAATAGATTTGACGAAATCTACACCATAGAGCGTGGGTGCGATCCTACGAAACTCCCACGCATTCATGAAATACAACAAAAACTTTGCCAGATACCGAATTTCCTTTATAATCATATCCTAAAGCTGTCTACCTACATGTAGATAGGTATCCTTTAGATGTTCTTCCGCGGTATTTTGGTTGTAAGAAGTTAGGTCTGCCCACATCTAGTGAATTCTTCGTAAACATGATGGCATACCTAATTAGCGATATCCCTTGAGGACTGTAAATGCACAGAATAACTTGAACGTATAAATGTCAACGCGTGGGCGTCGCTCAGGCATGTTTCCGTAACCTCATCGCAATTGAAGTGAATTTGGTAAGCAGGTATGTACCTACCTCCGTAGGTATTTGGGGACAATGTTGTTTATGTGGATCAATCGAAACTCAGCCATGCGGAACGTTTGGCGTGGTTTGGCGTACGTTGTATTGTGTAGGTTACTTACGCTATGAACGGGCTTTACTCATTCAGTTTACAAATATAGTTCCATGATGGAAATAAATTACCCACTTAGAAACGTGTGCTTTATCTATATATTTGTAGGGTTCAGTTACGTACATCAAAAGGAAACAACACAAGAGAAAACCGTTTCAAATCGTAGCAATAATAACATCACTCTCGTTCCTGTCACACAACTATTGAAACTTGAAAGGATGAATCACTACATTTCCTTAAAATTCGCGAATTTTTAGGATTCTAAACTATAGAAATTTGTTTTTTATTACAGGATGCGGCAACGGCAAATACCTGAACGTGAATCCGTCCGTGTACTCGGTAGGCGGAGACAGATGCACGAGGTTAGCGGCGCACGCGCGGCATCATAACAATGAGGTGAGTTCTACCCTCATACTCGTAATAGCCAATACCGGCGCGGGCGTACGTAGAGGTAGCTACACCACCTACCACCGGGTGGCTATTCAACCTAACACTCTGAACCTCTAGTTGCCTGAATAAACAAATGTCCGAGATACAGATCGCATCTGTCGCTCATAGTTTTTGAGGAGTCTCAGTGCTAAAATCCTTTACAATTGTAGGTGGTGGTCTGCGACAACCTATGCCTACCATACCGGGATGAGTCGTTCGACGCCGTTCTATCCATCGCGGTGGTACACCACTTTGCGACCGTGGAGCGTCGCGCGATGGCGCTGCGGGAGCTGGCCCGGGTCACCAGGATCGGCGGCAGGCTGCTGCTCACCGTCTGGGCGATGGAGCATGAGGGGCGAAACTTCCACTCTCAGGTATGCCTTTTTCTTCTTCCAGTATCGAAGGTTAATTTTATAGCTTTCTACAGTCAGTCTGTCTGAGCAAAGGATCTTTCAATCTTTTACCGAACGTGATCCGGCTCGAAGGACCATTTAATGTACGGGACATTAGTTCATAAAAATGCTATTAATAGATTGAGAGGATTCTGATATATTGTGATACTTAATGAACTGTAATGATAGGTGAGCACACGAGACTTTCTTGATGCCGAAACGCGAACTAACGTAATTTATATAATTGCACAAATGTACGGTTGCTGTACCGTACAGATATGACATGGCCTTTAGGTTGTTTGTAGTAAGCGTATAAGTTTTGTAAGTGGTAGTGGTATCAAGCGTCAGTATGATTAAGTAACCGTTTTTATTCTCAGACTTTTATCCTGCTTACAGGCAGGTATTGTCATAAGCTTGTTCCAAAGCGACGTTATTTATTTAAGTGCTGTTTCCATTATTTTCAGGATGTGCTCATCCCGTGGCATCGACCGGCCACGTTGTGTCCACCGACGCAGACTCCGCGCTTCCTATCAGTTGATTACGACCAGTAAGTTTCGTATTTATCTCCTGCACATTATTATGTAAGAAAATAGTGTTTTGTAAGTAATTCTGGGCTTAATGTTTTAACAATGATCTTCTTGTTTCTGCAGAGCGGAACCATGGAAAAGCCACGACGGCTCCCCGGGGTCGTCATCGCTATCATCCCCTAATGAAACCTGTTATTCTTTTGTAAGAAGAGCACTTCAGCGTCTGGCGGGGCGTCGCTCCTTTCTCCCGTCGTGGGGTATAGGACCGAGGGTTCCGCAGAGACCATGTATCCGCCCGGAGCCACCAGCAGCTGACCTCCCTATCGAACTACGACGCCTAGACGAAGCAGTCCCACCTCGATTGATCGCACAACATTCTGACGCTTCCACGTTAAAATCAAGAAGCCTCACGGATATAGCGGACATAGAGCGGCGGGCGCTCGTCCGATCTCGGTCCAGTTTACCAAGTCTTGGAGTAGAAGAAACTGAACCACCGCCACAAGAAACACCAGCTCCTGAAATTACTGAGCCGCGGAAGAAGCCTCGGCTTGTGAAACAGAAAAAGTCGATAAACGAAGACGACGCCGAGGAAGACTTGGACAAACCTACTGACATGAAAAGTATGGTGGAGGAAATGCCTAACTTTAAAATTCACACCCCGAGACTTTCATCGAGAAAGCCAGGAGTATTCAAGCAGACGTCGCTCAACGAAGAATTGATGTCCGTGGAGCGGTTACGGGAAAAGGAACGTTTGCGAAAGAATATACAAAAGCAAGCCTCTTTAAACGAGGAGTACCTTTACCGAAGACCGGGCGCCCTAGACTCAATACGCGATTCAATATTTTCAACATCGGCAACCACTGCCAAAAAGTTCCAATCACTAAAAAACGGCCTCACTAGTAAGTTCAAAACGTCGACAACGAATATAGATAAAGTCACCGTGTTTGTGAGAATGCTACAAGGTTGGAAAAGCCACGGACCGGTCCCCGAAGTTCCTACGCCAAGTGACAATAACACTGGAAGTGAGAAGAGTTACCCTGAACGGCGGCATTCCAAAGAAGATGGCTCTGATTCGTCAAAAGATAGTAGTTTACAAAGTGATACAAGTGTAGATTCGGAAGATAGTTTCGCATCTGTGATATACGTACCAAAAGCTGACGGATCAGCAGATCCTTTGTCGCCGACGCCCCTGTCACCTGGACCAACTTCTCCTAGATTAAAAGTATCTTCGGTTCCTACCTCTCCGAGGATGAAAAGTTCACCTGGTCTTCCATCTCCGAGAATAAAACAAGCGTTCCCATTAATAAGGCCACCTGGGTCACCTAATTCTGTGCAAGCTCCAACAACTGTTAACAAGATTCTTGTTGCTCAGTATAGCTTAAAGAACTATTCAACTACTAATACTATATCTTCTGTACCCACGAAGCCACAGTCGAAAAGTCAGCCCAACTCTCCGCCTAAATCAGAGTCGGATGACAAAGTCACAATAATACCTGAACCACTTCCTATTCTTAACAGGAATATATCTATTGAAGTATTTGAAGAGATCGATCCAATTCCACCTATCAAAGAAGAAGACGAAGAAAGTGCTAGAGAAACACCTACAGATGTGACCAAGGAGCTGCTAGCTGAGATCAACAGAGACATTGAGGAAATTCACAAACTGACGGCAGAGACGAATCAAATGAAACCTCGAGTTTTGCAAGATGTCAAACCGTACCCTAAAATTACTCTACAAACAGTTGCTGAGCTACCAGAAATACCTCAGTTCAAGTTTAAGGAACCTAATAAATCTCTTACAACTGATACACTAGACGCAAAATCCACCGAAAGAAAGCGAAAAGAACGAATACGACAGGTGAAAGAGATGCTAAATAAAGGCATGCCGAATGTCAACCTCGGTAGGCGGCAACCTTTCCCGCTCGTCCGAAGTACTAGTAAAGCAGAGCCGATTATCAAGAGTCGTCCGACTTTAATGTCATTAGAACTATTTAACCCTGCTACAGACGACATGGATAGCGACTCAAGTGGTGTATCTTCACCAGATTCAGTCGACAGCGTCATTAGCGTGGTCCCCGAAGAGTTAAAGAAGCTGGCTCTTGAAAAAGGTATGTATCAAAACCAAATTAGCTTAACAATTTTTAGTAGTGTCCGTCACTCTGTGGTTTACTAAAATTATTTTCTCTTGTTCACAGACTTACCAACAGTATTGATTGAAGTACAGAAAGAGGATCCAACAACTGTTGAGACGTGCTCTCCGCTTTTACCGCCTCCACAAACATTGATAGAAGCCGCAGCGGAAGTTGCTCATTCACTTGACGAAACTTGTGAAACAGTCATCCAATCAAGTCCAAGGTCGAAAAGAAAACATCTTGAAAAACTAGAAACTGCTGAGGCTATAGCAATCGTTCAAGGTGCTTCCAGCAGCAGTAGTAGCAGCAATTGGAGCTTGAATAAATTGTCGCCGGGCGATTTGAGGATATTAGAAGATAGGTCGAGGTCACAATCTCATACCAGTTCAAGTGGTAGCTCGTCTAGCTTAGAGCGCCTTTCACCAGGTAGAAGGTCCAAAGACAGATCTCCAAAACTTGGCAGCATAAGTAACTCTACGTGGAGCTTGAACCGATTGTCCCCAAATAGACCTGAAGGGCGATCTCTAGATGAAAATCTGAGCAAAAGCCACAAAAGTCCGACTAGATTACCTTACGATTCAATATCAATATCCAGCACCGATTCAGAGAAATCGATCTCAAAATCAGAAAGCTTTAATAGGATACAAAACGAACCTCTCATTACATGTAAATCTGATATGTTAATGAAGGAAGAAGATTGGCCGCCAGACCAGGAACGTAATCAACACTTAACAGAATTTGCCGAAAAGCTCAGTGAAAAACTACTGCAAGAAATCGATCAGTATTCCAAACGCATTAACGAAGAAGATTTCGATCTTCCAAGTAGTAGCAGCAGTGAAAAGAGTATTTCTCTTCGACTAAAGAGAGAAGAAGAAGACAGAAATACACAAAAAATATTGGATGAACTTTCGGATAGCTTACAACATTTAGAAGACCCATATATTAGCAAAATTAGTACGGAGATGCAGGGACTGAGCAAACTCAGCCACGAATTGCAGGAACGTCACAAATATATCGCATCTCTCAACGATGCCCAAGAAAATGATATCAATAAACTATTTCCCAAGTGTAGCACCAAAACAAAGAGCAAGAAAAGATCTAAGGATGTAGATCCGATTATCAACAAATACAGAGAACTAAAGAAATCTATGAAAGTGACGAATGACGAAGATTTGCTCCTCAACAATTGTGTCATTCAATACACTGCGAAGCCTATTACCGAAGATAAACTACCCGAATGCGATATCAAGAACCCTGATGATGATAGCGCTATTTGTTCAAGCAATGGAAACCCTGAAATCACTATTGATTCCGGTACGTACGATACAAGCCAATCGCTCGAAACTGGATATTCACTAGAATCAGAAATAAGTGTAGATTCTCTTTGCACAAGTACCGACAAGAGGTCCTCATTAAAAGTAGGCCAGTCAACCGACTCTAGCGATTTGGAAAAGATGGAGATTAGTCCAGAATCTATAACGTCTCGTTCGAGCAACAGCACAGCGCCTCTGAAGTCTGGTTTCTCAATAGAATCGAGCGATACATCTGCAGGCAGCGATTGGAGTCGACGCGACAAAACTGGAAGCACTGCATCATTAGGCTGTGCTAGTTTAGCTTCTCTGCCGTCGTACAGTGAATGCTCGAAAGAACGCAAGCTGGAAACTCGATCGTCATCGGAAGATACAGCTACTGTGCCTGCAGTCCCCGCTCGTGCGATACCCCACGCCCCACTATTACCTTCCTTGAGTGACGGTTCCGACAGTCTCCCTTCAGAAGGAGGGGCAGTCACCTACCACCGTTACTACCACGTATTCAAGAGAGGGGAGCTCGACCAACTAATCGAAAAATACGTGGAAAGTCTCCACGTGGTGTCGTCTTACTACGATCAGGCCAGCTGGTGCGTTGTGGCGGAAAAAGTTCAAGTGTGGACCATATAATGAATAGTTGTACCGTAATCTTTATCCGATCGCCGAAGAATAGAAGTTATGTTGCTGGTTTCTCTATGGCCTGATGATTAATTGTAATGCTGGTTTTAATCTTATGATGTAGAGAAGATTTCGAACTATGAAATATAATATAGGACACTGCGCAGTGACTATAATATTCAAGTGACCTTCCTGACTAACTCGTAAGTGAGTGTAAAGGCAGTATCATCGGAAACGGACATTGCTAGGAGTAGAATCTGTGTGAAATTGTCAAAAGCGAAGCTTTTGTTTTGAATATACCTATTATAATCAGTCTATAATAATCGATTTATTACTTTAATAATCTTAAACTTCGTTGCCTGCCGTGGGACGTAGTTATAAGTGTATTATAGATTTGGAGAAGTAAATAGTGTAGCCATTTTATATGTTTACAGTATCAAATAAGATACAAAACATAACAGGTAGTTTCTACTCTTCGTTTTCTTATCAAATCTACATTAACACTTTGCTATATTCCCAGAAGGCGTTAGTATGCGATGCGACTATATAACTCGCATGACATGAAATCTAAGAGCTTTAAATAGTGAAAATTTAAATATAATATTATATACTTCAGAAGCTCAATATAGTATAAGCTATTCGTAGCTTATTTACTCTATCATTCATGTATACTAACACAATATATTGTAATATTACTCTATACATAAATTATAACGAATGATATAGTCTATATTCTAAAAGTACCGTAATCCAAGACCAAAATAATTAGGGTAGGTACAATTTAATAAATAAAAAAATAT
Source organism: Hylaea fasciaria (assembly GCA_905147375.1). Classification (NCBI taxonomy): domain Eukaryota; kingdom Metazoa; phylum Arthropoda; class Insecta; order Lepidoptera; family Geometridae; genus Hylaea; species Hylaea fasciaria. The sequence goes on along the minus strand of LR990211.1, from coordinate 4,649,652 downwards.
TTATTCAGGTATAGAATATATTCTAATTCTATGACAATAACATGAGTATAGCAGTGATGTCATTTTTGGTTGAAGCTACTTTAGCCCTCGCAGCTTCGAACAATTATTTTGGTTTTGGATTTTGGTTATTGAATATTCTAACACACATTACGTTGATAAAAATAATATGTTAACAGTATTAACATGATTATGAGCTGGCCTCTTGTAGAGATTAACAACATAAGTATAATATTATGTTTGATTAACGATAACAACAATATAAAGGTAATTCATTAATAGACGCTAATCATTATTGATTAACGCTTCAGTGACAGTCATGTGCTAACATTTCAAAACTTCATAATTATTTAACTTGTATTAATTACAAAAATGAAATGATCAGCTTAGCTAGAATCCGATTAGCTAGAAGTGGCATGAAATATATTTAAATGTGTCTGTATTTAAATATCATAGGACCACGCAGTGATGCTAAAAGATTGCATACAAATTCAAAAGTACAAATTCAAACCAAAGAAATATTATCATGTGGTTGCATGAGCGTGTACTTGTGTGCGAGAGAGAGAGAGGGTGTGTGTGTGTGTGTGAATTAATATGAAATTGTGCAAATTAAGTACATAATTATATGAGACTCACAATAAATGTGTTAGATCTTTTTTGCTAAGGTTCGAGCTGGAACTACATTTTAATACCACAACAGACTAGTACAGACAGTTATTTACAGCTACAGCTATTAACGGCTAGACTATATTTATAGACTATATAGACTATAGCTATAGGCGGTCTATATAGAACACACTCATCTGCAGCAGTTTATTCAAAACCTTTTAATACTGGCCCTGGCTACCCTATGTTGTAAGCGAAAACGAATTTTGAATTTCATATTAGTTATTAAGAATATTACAGATAAGTTATACCTACTGTGCAATATAATTACTCTTCATACCTAGCATTGAATGATGGCAAAGTCATATTTATATATTAACTATATAATATGTTTAAGGTATCTGCCAATTCATTTGCATACATACGTAGAAAAGAAGTTATTGGCTTATTCTTAAAGTAATAGACATTTAAAATATAGATAGGACTTCAAAGTTTGAACAATAAAAATACGACATACTTATTGCTTTTAACGATGATAAATATATTACATAGTATATTAAAATTAATGTTGTAAAAGTATTTGGTAATGTAAATACGATCGCTATAAGTACATAATGCTATTAGAATATAATTATGTTATCAAATGAATCAGTGAGATTAAAATAATTATATTAGATTTAGTGAATACAATATGTAATAAACACGACTGCGCATTTAATATTCTCTATTAGAAAGTGAATCTCAGTTAAAAAGAAAATATTAAATGTACAGAGAATGCGTAAATAACGCAGTGTCACTAGTGTTTACGCAAAATTAGTGCATAATAAAGTAGGGAATAGGTCGAAGGTAACATAATATGCACAACCATTATTATTCTTAATTTAAAATCTGTATTTAAGTGTTCATCGTCCCGATATTACGTACTAACAAAACGCATACCTCTATAAATAAAAAATAAAAAATATGGGATAAAATAAAAAAATGTACAGCGAATTTTTGAGTACGGAATTTATTATGTGTGTTTGAAATATCTGTAAATTAAAACGCATGTGCCCAAACAACTCTAGTAAGTACATATTTGTTTCCATAATTGAAATATAAAAATAGAATCAGAATAGCTTATTTTGATGACAATGATTCTAATTAATTAAATATTCCGATTATAACAGAATACCGTTCAGCTAGCCATCCCATTTTTAAACGTTTTCTATATTAGTTGTAAGATTGTTTCTTAAAGTATATTACTTATAATTATTTGGAGTATTTTACTGTCCGAGGGACGTTAAATCAATTTTGGAATGGAGTTGTGAAGTTTTGAAGCATATCAGTGCGGTTGGAACGCAGATATAGAATATGGAGTCAAAATGTACGAGTATAACACAATATTCTACATGGACAATTATAGGGCACTTATTGGGTACTAACTGACGCTCGCGACTTCCTCCGCGTCGACTACATTATATCGCGATAAAAAATATCATACGTCCGTATCCAAGGTCCAATCTATCTCTACACCGAATAATATCATCGCAATCGATTCAGCCGTTTAGCTGTGAAAAGCTCACGAACAAACAGTGTTACTTTCGCATTTTTATTACTAGTATGGACGTGTAACAGATTTACATTTTCTTTTTAAATTAATGTTAGTAGGTACCTACCTACTTATAATTATTATTATGTATTATAAAATGAATACAACGAATTTCCAATTGCATCATCGCCGACAGCATCGCAAAAGAGATATAATTAAAACATGACGTTATCCGATAAAAAATAGAACGTGTTTCAAAAAATTGTACGCGAATACATAAAGTTATAAATAAAAATACACACAATTACTAATTTGCACAAGTTGCCGGGCAAAAGTGTTAATTTTTTTTCGTGTCGATGTTTCAACCAAGGACTTTGGATCGCCCCAGGTTTCAACCATCGTGGTCAATTTCCATTTCAATCAGAACAGCCCAATTTGTCCAACGATCATCTCCTGTAAGCGAATTGTGTTATATCTTTTGACTTTGTGTTATTATTTACTTATGTGTAAAAATTAATTATAATTTTAGTATATTGATTTATTACGAATCATTACCACGCGGATAGATTTCATACACAATAAAGGCACTTAGATGAATAGAAAATAGATTATGTACCTACTTATTCTCCATGTGACCAAATTTGACACATTCATATGTTATTCGGTTGCAAATATTATGCTATACAGAATGATTCTTTTGAAACGTCATGCACTAAATTATAAAATATTACATAGATTCCTTATTTGCTTTAACAATTATTTTGTTTCAAATTTATTTAAAGCTGTGCATTTTCCTAAGTTTTAGACTTATATTCAATAGATATTGTTAATCAGTGAACGCGAGTGCCTGTAAAGAATCAACCTGTATATAATATAGAAATAAATACCCTCATTGCACTACACAGAGTGTAAAGTACACCATGACATTAATTAAAAGCACTTGTTATACTACTAGTTAGCGAAGTTGCTAACTCAGAAACCACAACTATATTTTTAAATAATGCGAAAATAATAGTATACTCATACTTATTTAATGTATAGATCAGCTGATTACTTCCCATTGCTGGGTAATAAGCATTCACAGAGAGTGAGAGAAAGAGAGTTAAAGTTAGAGGGATGTCGAGAGAGAGGCGGGGCTTTAAATCATGCTGGCTAAGAGTGTATTGATAAAAGTTGCGAGTGCCCATTTAATATAATTAATAGCAACTATTGTAGAAAGTCAATTTCATTTTAAAAGATAATACCATTATCCAGATGCCTATCTAAGCAGGTGCTTCAAAATTAATGTCATGGTTAAACTACACTGCTATACTAACAGTAAGGATGTGGAATTCTAACATGCGCACAATACACATTGCATAGAAACGATACTTGTTAAGTACATTTCTCGTCGCGTTTCTCGAAGCGTGGACTGGTTAATGACGTTCATGCATAGTGTGTGTAAAATACACCATTAACTTTACTGTTACTGCTATACTGTGCACATACATTATCTATTCCTTTATCAGGGGCCCTTAGAAGGATGTATTCCTACGCCTATGTAATGTAAATATTTATAATTATATAATACTGAAGCACTTCATATTGGCTTAATCTGTGATATCTAATAGAGAAATTGGCACAAATTCGCTTTTATTTCTACCCCATTAATGTATGGTATATTGGTGCCTATATGATATTTAATAAGTTGTGTCGGAAAGAGAGAGTACCTACTGTTGCAATCTATCGACAAATTTTGTATGGCATGTCTGTGCAGTGCGAAAGAGAGAGCGCTATACATAAGCTCTTCTTTTCCCGGCATATCGTATTGTCTGTCTAGGTACTATATCTATGTAAATAATTCTTATTGTTTTTATTTATGATATTAAATTTAAACGACCGCTTGATATTCTAAACATACCTTTTAAGATGAAATGACGATATCGTCTAAATGGAACAATTATATGTACATAGTATTGTTTCACAAGTTACTGTTAAACTTTAATCAAAGGATTCAGTCAACGTAATACTTAACACTATAAATGTATGACCAAGCTCCTGAAGCAGACATTGCTCTTCACATTAAACAAGTTGTCCTTTTCAAACTGCATGAACACGAAAGGGATAGCAATAACTTTATATTTGGCTGTTTAGTTTTGTTATCTACCAACGAAATTGAAAGGAGTTTTAATACCATATATTTAACAATGGTCATTAGGTTATAGCAGACACCTGTGAAATAATATTCGTCAGTATTTGCAAGAATAAAGAGTTCTGATAGCTAAAGCGTTGGTAATGAATATATATATTTTTTAATGTCGTACTATGCGCTAATAGGCGATGCAGATTCGTTCATATCATGTAAAAGAAGGGGGCTTTGACTCAAGTGGAAAATTACTAAATCTTTTGCCAATATTTTTTTTTTCTGTAAGCACATGCGTTGTCTATATATTTACATATTTTACTGCGTATATTTTGCTGGAGAAACACCGCACTATATAAAAAAGTTGGCCCTTTTCATACGCAGTTTCCGTATATAAACGGTACCGTGCACGGTTTACTAATGTATGGTGGAGCATAGGAGCTTATACACTACGCCGCGACCTACGAACCTAACGGTACCGTTTACACGGAGACAGTCTTGAAAACAAATGCACCCGTTGCCCATGCGCATTGGTACATGTCCATACAAGAATAAGAACAAGCAACCCTCTTCTTGAAAGACAGACGTCCCTCACTAGACCGTCTCTTTCCTCATTTTAACTGCCTTCAAAAAGGAGGTTCTCAATTCGGTTTTTTTTTATCGAATATCTCACATATCGCTTGTTCCAAGCCCCCGCTTTTCCTTCCTAGCAACATAAGCTGACATAAATAAAAACATGACCTCTATTATTAACACACATACCGTATCAAAACACGAATATAATTGTACCGACATACAGTAATATGTAATAAGCTTACGTCATATTATACTTATACATTATATTAGGTGAGACCCTTCACAATAAAATGAAGACTTCAATAATTTGTTTGTTTTATTTTGATAATGTAACCTATGTCTATATATTATTTTTATTGTTCCTGCAAGTTTTCTGTCCTATACCTATATTTAGGTACTTATATAGTTACACTATGATATAAGGCTGGCACGAAAATATTGTTCCAGGAATCAAAACATAGGTTTGTACCTAAATACTTAATAATATATTTACTTACCTACTTACTTTTTCATATTATACGCAAAGTAAATTTTTGCTTATTAACTAAAACTATTTGTTAAATGTTGGTTTTCAATAAAAATTGTTGCTAATTTAAATTGATTTATTCAATTATAAATACATATTTTGTTAAACCTGAAGTGTGAATACAAATTTAGTAATGAAATTACCTTTTACGATCTCACAGCTTAACATAGTATAACTGCTATTATAACTTAGTATATATAACGAATACTATTTTATTAATAAATTAGTGGTAAACAATGATGTTAACACTAGGTACGATCAACTCAGATCAATACAGATCACTGTATTATTTCCAAATATTATAAGGTTCATTTTCGGCTAATCATGTTATTTCACCTGTGATTCACTGTGATATCACATTTTTATAATCACTATAGACGGGAGAAAATCATTAGAAATGGCAACACCGTTGTTTTAAACAATCAGAAGCATTTGAGTTACAGTTACAATTAACTATTAGGTGCAAGAATTAAGACATCAGCTAACCTATTCTACGAACTTATGACGTCACAACATGTACCTAAGTTGAGTAAAAGAATTAGGTCGAACCATCGACCTTAGGCTAGATTCACACTTTGCGAAGTGCGATCCGTAAAGCGCAAACGATAAGGATCGGGACGCGTCTCTCGACCGCCTAGTCATTCAAAATCGCGTCGTATTCCCACAATATTAGAATGAAAATCGCATGACTCGTTCCGTTCGTCACTAGCGCTTCACGGACGCACGGAGCCGCACGCAAAGTGTGAGCTTATCTTTATACGAAGTATGCGGCGAGCTGCGCCATCTTGTCTTTGGGCTGCTTGCTGCGGGTCTTGGCGGGACGCGCGCGGGGCCCGCGGCCGCGGGGCAGGGGCGCGCGGGACGCCACCGCGCGGTGCTTCTCCACCTGCGGGGGGAGGGGGGAGGGGGGCATGAGGTGACAAGCCACTCTGATCTGATCAGTCAGTGTATTAAATCTAGATCGATTTGAAGCAGCCGAATGTGTTGAGCTTTTCTAGTAGCCGTCTTGCCGTCCCTTGACAACCCGGGCACACAGTGCGGAATGCATGCTGTCCCTTTCTTACCCGACTAATACTCAATATTGTTGTCGCTGCGGGAATGAGACACCAAACACATTAACCCCTGGGTATTGAACGGAACCCTCGTGCCGGTGCACTCACCAGCGCGCTGAAGGCGGGCTCGCAGTAGAGGCAGGCCGTCATCTCCGTGAGCGCGGCGGGCAGGCGCGTCTTGTCTCCGCGGTACTCCACCGTCACCTGCTGCGCGCCGCACGCGCCGCACGCCGCCTCCGACACCTGCACGCGGCTCGCGTCCTCGAATATGTTTATGATCACGTCGCAGCTGCCGAACAAAGGTACCGCTGTTAGTTGCGTCCGCCCCGAGGGGCCGTCGGGACTCGTACCGGTTCAACTTGTTTTCCAGACGGAGTGACTGTATTTGATGCAACTCGATCGAGGAATATATCGCGTAGCGACCGACGACGCGTTGCGCTACGCCGTGTAGCGCTACGCCGCGTTACGCTACGCCGCGCTATGCTACGATGCGTTGGGCTATGACGCGTTGTACTACGACGCGTAGCGCTACGCCGGTTACGCTACGCGGCTTTGCACTACGGCACACTGCGCTACGCCGTGCTGCGCTACGTTGCGCGCAAAAACAGTACGCTGTAAGATACTACACGCGGATATTAGACACATAACGCGTCACAATAACGTTTCCATTATCGCTCGGCAGATTAACATCTCGAATAGGTGCAATACTAATGAAAACTTAATTTGGAGTCGTTGAAGAATACGGACAACTTTATCATCAAGAATTTCCGATTTTAGGCTGAGCACGTTTACCACCTTTGACCATGACATCACTTAACACCGGGCTATATATATAGTGGTCAAATGCTGGGCTATAAAGTGTGAAAAATCTGGCCAAAGAAGAAAAAAAAGTGTGAAATAATGTATTGAGTCACCGGTTGCAGGCCAGCTTCCACTTGGGCGCGATGGAGGGGTCCAGCACCAGCACGCCGGGCTCGCACTCCACGCAGCCCGACACGCCGGTGGAGTTGACGCCGTACGCGCACGTCGGGTGCGTGCACGAGTTGCAGCCGAACCCCTTGCGCATGTCCCTGCGGGCGCGGGGGGGGGGGTCAGGTTACTGCGCGCGGGGCGGGGGGCGGGTGCTGCGGCGCCGGCTCACCGGAAGGGCGGGTGGTTGTAGCAGTAGGGGCACAGCGGGAAGCTCTTGCCGCGGTGCCCGGAGGACCAGGACAGCAGCTCGAAGTCGTCGAGCGGGCACTTGAGCTCGCGGTAGATGCGCACGGCGCCGTGCTGCGGCAGCCCGTACGTGTCGTCGCAGTGCGAGCAGTGCAGCCGCGCCGGCTTCGCCTGACACACGTACATCATATTATTATGATATTATGTATATTATTATGTATAAAACCTAAAACTAGTTTTGACTGATAAAGGGTTTTGACTGCAACAATTATACATACATACATTCCGATTAAACACATTAACCCTACGTTAGCTTCGCCGTAGTCGGGTAAACCCCACATAATGCCACTCGAATAGTATAAACAACATTCATAATTATTCGCTCAACTCTATTAACGCCCGGTATCTGAATCCGTAGTTAACTTTGACCAACCGAAAAGTGTATTGCTGTCTTTGTCGTTTATTTAGTGTCAGATAGAGATGACGATAAGACTTATCGGTCAATGTTAACTATAGTATAGGAGTTCAGACACCTGGCATAAAAGAGCTTCGCATTTTACCGGCGATATACATACCTGGATGTATCTCATGTATCTCCTACACTTGCCGCATCGCGACAGCGCTTTCCCACTCGCTTTTAGAGATGAGAAGTTAACCTACAAAATAATTATTGATGAAAGTAACGAGTACTAATGAGTAAAAGAAGCGATTTATTCGTGAGTTAAACGACTTCAAAGTGAAATAAATGATTCAATTGCGAATAAAACGATTCAATTCTAAAATAAATGATTCAATTGTAAAACAAGCGATTCAATTGTGAAACACACGATTCAATTGTAAAACAAGCGATCGATTCCTCAAACCGACATAACTACCTCGAACAGCTGATCCATGGCCTCTATGGACCTGACGAAGAACTGGAACTTCCTGCGGAAGATCTCGGTGGTGTGCGAGAGCACGGCGTGGAAGTCGGCGCGGCCCACGGCGATCAGGTTCAGCTGCTCCTCCACGGCGGAGCGCATGGTGGGCAGCACCAGCTCGGGGTCGATCTGTGGGGGGTAGGAGAAGGGGGGAAAGTGCTAGTAGGCATCTCTCGACCTTGTTTTTCTCCCCCACTTTTCTCTCTCTCACAGAAAAAGGTCTCCGATCATGTGTTCATTATATAATGAGATGATGATCTTCACACTTTTTTGCCTTAATAAATCATTACTTAGAACCATCTCGGTCACATCAGCTTCTTAGAGAAAACCGCATCATTACTAGGTTAACGGTTTGGGAGCTACGATGTCACAGACCTACATACAGATACACACTTCAAACTTGTAACCGTCTTTTTCATCGGAGGTTAAAAAGGACGCAAAGAACGACAGTTACATTCGTAGTTCCACTCAAAACTGAAGCATCTTTCGTGTTTGAGAAAAATTGTGTATGTGAAGAATCGCGTATGAGACAAAATGCGTTCGTGACGTATCATGACGTATCGCATGAATGACAAAATGCGTATTTGACGTACGATTACAGCGTGTATTCCTCATCAATCGACTAACCCAAAAACTCTCACAATTCTCACCAAACATTTCAATGCGCTTAGGGGATTATGGGAACCCGTATTTGGAATGTGCCACAAATCTTCCCTAGTGGGAACAACTCGGCGGGGATTATGAGTACCCAATATTACCGTATTGTGACATTCTGCGCCTATTACACTTCTGTTGGATTGGGATCTTTTTAGGCGTGGTAGTAATTTTATAAAAGAAAGTTATGTTTTTATATTGAGAATGGACAAATACGACAAACTTAAACATTATACATCATCATCATCATCAACATCATCATCATACAGCCCTCACCTTCTGGTACCCGTGCACCAGCACGATGCCCAGGTTGGTGGGCACGAGGCGGCGGCCGTTGCCGACGCTGACGTAGTTCCGCTGGCAGATGTTGTTGATGTGCACGGGGATGGAGGCGTCCGTGCCGATGCCGTGCTTCTCCATCAGCGTGATCACCTGCGACACGCCACAACCGCGGATTACTAAAATGACGATAGCAACTCTGCTGCGAAATAAAAGTTTTTAAGGGTCATATTTAAACCATCATAGCTTCGAAAATATTTAACTTAGGACCTTGATGTAAGATTTATTTTAATGGAAATATCTTGTTCTATGATAATACAATTAAAAAAAAATAGCTTGACAGGTTAGTTTTCATAAAAAATTTAAAAAACTAAAAAAAATGCAATAAATAAATACGATTTTTATTTTGTTAATATTGTTATGTTATTTTGTGAAAAAGATATTGAATAAAATGTATCATAAATTGATTGTCTTCATTGTTAGCTTTCAAATGATACCTCTTTCGTCTTCCTAAGACGTCTACATCGATAGCAATGATTAAATCAGTGTAGGCGTCTGAGCTGCGAAGTAAAAAAAACAAAATGGCTGCCATTTTAGTATGGAGAGGCCAAGAGAAAATCGAGATAGTGATTTGTCGATAAAAATCCCCATATTTAACTCCCCTTAAGTCTCCGACACCGGTGACCAGACACATTGTATATAGATTGTAACAGTTACCTCTGCCTCGGTGAGATAGTCGGGCGGCGCGGTCTGGCACTCCACCAGTCGGTGGTCGTGGGCTTTGAGGATATCATCCACTTGTAGAATCGGGATGAACTCGTCTTTGCCGAACGCCTGCAACCACACAATATACCAATAAAACCTTACAAATAGTGGTAAATAGTATGTATCCGGGCTCCTGGAGCTCCCACGGATAATACAGGATTAAAATGCGGCCATACCGGGAGACGTCTATAATTCTATATTAAAAGAGGCGGATGATAGTGCATAGACAACATATAATATCACAGTAAACATTCTCAGTCTAGAATGGGAAAATAATACAAAACTGAAAGTCTCATTTTCGGATTGCAGCAAAAACTCCGAACTTTTGCTTCCATCACGTGTTACTTTTGTGCAATTTTTTGAAACGATTATGGCAACCCCACGCTACCTGCCAGTGCATGACCTCCGTGTACCCGGGGTCCACCAGCGTGTTCCCCGTGTACATGAAGGTCTCGGTGCCGATCGCGAACGTGACGGTGGTGCTGAGGTAGCGGCAGTCGCGCGACAGCGTCGCGATGAAATGTCGCGTGATGTAGTCGTAGATGCGCCACATGTCGCCCTCCAGTTCCGCTTCCGCTGGGGAGATAACATCTAGCTTAGGCTCCGGTGTGAGATTAAAATGAAGTCGATATTGCTATAAATTTCACAGCTCGAATCGGTTTAACTTATGTCTCCTTTGAATATACTAAGTTTTTTTTTTTTTTTTTTTTAATCTTCTTTTTTTAGGGACTTGGAGTCGTTCAACGACTATGTCAGTCCCATAGTGTCCACTCAATATTTACAATACAACAAAATAGTCTAATCATTCCTAATGAAATAATTTGAGTACTGATTGACAAAGCATTCTAGCTGCTATACTAAGTTCCAATCACACTGTCATAAACTGCTAAAACTGTCGATTCCCGCCCCTAACAAATATTTGTGCGATCCACAAATGTTTATGTTGTAGGTATGTGAAATTATATGTGTGTAAGCGGTACCCACGATACAGGAGCAATCCTAGAGTGGGGTAACTTTTTTTTTTTAAAGATTTGAAGCACAAAGTGTTACTAACTGGCTGCCCTCTGCGGCGTGATGGGCGGGTGGTCTCCCTTGTCCACGCCCTTCTTGGGCCGGTTGATGCCGTTGGCGATGATCGCGCGCACCTCCTCGCCCCACTTGGAGCTGTTCTGTTGCTGACGAAGCGCACCCCTGCAATGCAATATTTTTTTTTGTTTAGCTTCTTCGCTTCTGCATTTAGTTGGTGCCAAATAATAAACTACATCGAATTATATGTATTAAATGAGATTAACATTGATGAGCAAGCGTTACGCACATCAGATCGAAATTTTCAGGGTAGGAGCTGGTTTCCGTGCGGGGGTACGAAATGTAACCGCTGGTGTAGAGACGCTCTGCCACCTTGAACATTAAAAATCTGTATAAATTCTAAGCAAGAAAATGTATATATTATAGAGTTATTTAGTTCATCAAAATTTTAAGAAACCCATAGAAGTTGTCATAGGCAGACGATACATGTTATATCTTTCATCAAATCAACCAATCAGAGCATTATCTCCTCTAGTCTCATCCAAAATAACAGAAAACACAGGAAATCATTGACTGATCCCAGCTTGAACATGTAAGTTCTGCCTACACTGAAGCTTGCAATCACCTGCATGGCATGGTGTGGTCCCATGCCCAGCCCGGAACTGGCCACTCGCATCAGCTCCACTGTATTCAAGGCCACAGGCCGTGCCTTTATTTTCTCTTTAGCTATGATGCTAATAACACTGTACAAAAATTATGTTACATAGACTCAAACAGTATAGCAATACTATGTGTGTTATGGACTTATGTATTTATGACAAGCTGCACCCTGCTGTCACTCCCAAGTGTCCATCAAACCACAAAAGTTTAAGCAAGAGATGAACATATGTGTCCAATACTTTCATCTCTTATGTTAAGATCCAGAATGTAATTCAGAAACAGTACCTCATGACCAGCAATAATCTAAATAATTCCACTTCAAAACCAACTTACGTTGCCTCCTTAAACTCTTTAATCCCAATGAGGAACATATTCGCAACATCCTTCTCAAACACCCTGACTCGCTTCCATTCAAGTGGCAACTCCCTGCCTTCAGAAGTGCTGGCGGTAACTCGTAGCACCCAGTACGATTCCGGTTTGAAGGTCTGGATCTCATCGTGCCGCTGGACACAGAAGCCGAGAGTAGGGGTCTGACACGGCCCGTAGGATATAAGTGATGCATCTAGATCTCCATATCTGCCTGTAAAGTTTATTGGCGTATGCTCTTTACTTAGTCACACACATCACTATTAAATTGACCCAATGAGGTTAATTACTGTCTCACCTTGAAAGTATTTTGTCTGGAACCGAGTGAAAGCGCAACCGATCCTCAGATCTAGCTCTTGCCGAGCATCAACACTCCTCGACTCATTCTCATTGGGTCGAACCAGGTTCATCATGGCTGCTTTGATGTCTTTGTCGGTGATAGCTGAGAACTTAGCTCGGAACGTCACCAGTGGGGAGCACACATCATTTTTAAGGTAACCCTGGACACAATTCATTACCTGAAATATCACAGAGAAAATTCGAGTAAGTAGTTTTATATTTGTCTCTTTCTAGATAAATGTCTGTCATGCCATTTATGCCAAATGTGTAGTTCAATGCATGAGTTTAAAAACGCTAAGAACCGACAAAAGGGTGAAGTTGATAATTGTACCCTACTCCTGCTACCCACCTCAAAACAAATATTCTCCCCTTCCTTGTCACAATCTAGCCAAAGAATCAAGTAGTCAGCGCCTCTACCCTCGGCAGCAAGGAATGGTGGTATTCTCAGACGAGGCATGGCTTCTTTCTTCTCTGTAGGACATGTGAACAACTCCACAGGGTCTACCTTGTCCCAGTTATTGTACTTTCCGGTAAAGTCGAGGTTCATCACGTGGCCACAGACTGATGTCATCTTATAGTGAACTGGCTCATTCTTGAACGTCCCATTCCACTCGTGAACGGGGCATGATTGATTTGACACTGCAAACGGAAACATTTAATTAGATATGATAAGTGCTTGCATATAAGGCAGACCACTGTGGGCCACAATTCAATACATAAAAACTGGTATTTTTTGCAGGGCCTGCACAGGATGTCTAACATAGACAATTATTGTATTATTAAAACGGAGGATTATTGAGCCAGATATTGGCATAGCTAAGATACCTTAAAACAAACTTTTACATATAAGGTAAATTTTCATCTTAATTAACGGGTTAATTTTATTTCATGACATTTCATTTCAATGTAGATAAGTCTGGTTTCCAACCGGACAGCCCCGGTATATACTTATCTCATAAAGCGAATACATATACAAAAAGCACATATATTTACACATGTCAGGCGACAAATCTAAATGAAACAAAAACAATGTTAAAATAAGCTACAATAATACAGACCACCACTACTTTTGTTAGTGTTGAGAAGAAGAGGTCATGGATTGCAAAATAAAAATAAAATCGTCTACCAACTTTTACCAGTGCTGCATTTTCCATTGCTTAGTATGGTTGCTAAGTTTTGCGCTAACGATGGCTTCTCAGCCACCATTAGCGCAATCTTCATCATATATTTGTTTGTATCGTGCTGTAGATTCATGATTAATTATCCTGCGAAACCGCAGATAATGTTCTGTGAGTGAAGACACACAATAATTGAAATCCGAAATCCCTCAGATTCTGATTCTAGGTCCATGCGAAATAATGTGAAATCGGGCCGGAATATTATAGTGAATGACCCACAACCAACACACACACCCGGGAGTTTTGGCGGGAATCCGATAGTGAGACGTTGTTGGCAGTGTGACCATATAAAATTTTACGAAAATACCGAGGCAACCTCGAAAAAATACTGAAAAATACCGACTTCCACGGGGCAAAAGACCAATAAAAATACTGATTTTAAGAAAAATTGTATGTACTTATTAATCATCATTGTGTACAACAAGCTGTTATATACACAGTATGAGAAAAATAATGATCAATTGCCTATCTATTATGTGATTTTTTTCCATGTTTTAATCATTATTCTGCTATTTTGAACGGAGACAAATCTAACGAAGCAAAGATCGTGAAAATCGGTCCCCCCGTTCCCGAGTTATAAATTTAATGTTGTAACTAACACGACTTTGTTTTAAATAGAAAGGAATAGTATAGTATGTAACTATATACATATAGATAAACCCCCTTATTCGTAAAAAGTATCGCGCAGTATAATTTTTTAGTGTGCATTTTTAATAAGCCTTACCTACATATTATTTTTTATGAATAATCATAACCCCCTAGATGAAGGTCTGAATTATGTTTTAACTTGTTTTTCGTAAGATTTCAATTTACCCAACTGCTTCCAGCTTTATCCACTTACTCATAAATATTGTTCCAAAAAGAGTTGAAGCTGGTGTAGGTAAGTACATTATTTTATGTTTAGTTTTGGCTTCGCACAGATTGTGGATTTAACCAGTGTCAAGTACCTTTACAAATATTTCAAATATTTATTTTACTTAATACATAGTAGGTATAAAGTCATAGGTACCATTCTATAGCAATGCTCGTGGCCAAGTCATTTTACAGTCATAGTCAAGATTCAGTAAAGTAGTGGATGCTTTACGGACACTTCCTGGGAATTTTGTAAAAAATGCTTTTTGTAAAAAAATTAGCCTTGTGGGTGTTACAGTCCTAGTCAAGATTCATTAAAGATTTTGGGTCTATGTATATCATTTACCCATACTCTTGCACGTTAACGAACACTCAATGATTAATATTCCACTCGAAGAAACACAAGTCTGAGTAACGTCTCACTTTCGGATTTCCGCTAAATTCCAAAGTCAACTTGACGGTGCTACCATAATTTTATCCAAAATATACCCAAATAACACCGACTTTATCCAAAATATACCGAAAAATACCGATGTTAGCCAATATACCCATAAAAATACTGATGTTCGAAAAACGCCTCAAAAAATACTGAAAAAGTATTAAAATACCGAAAACGGTCACACTGGTTGTTGGTTTTGTATTATTAGCTCAAACTTGTGTTTCTTCGAGTGTTAATGTGTAATATTGGTGGAATATTAACCATTAAGTGTTCGTTAACGTGCATGAGTGTGGGCGAATGATATAAACTCAAAAAACGTGTCATTGCGCATTTTTTCCAAAACTCCCAGGAAGTTTCAGTAAAGCATCCACTACTTTACTGAATCGTGACTGACGATGTAAATAATTGACTTGACTACTTGACCACGATTGCTATAACATTGCTGTGACTTACGTAATGTAAAATTAAGAAATACTTAAAATAAAATACTTGACACTGGCTATATGCACAAACCGTGCGAAGCCATAATTAAAACAAAAAAAAAAAAAAAAAAACACACACACACCCGGCCTCCGGCTCCGGCCTCACTTGACACTAATTATTGCTGTCAATGTCAAGGTGTCAATGACTTTATTGATTATCTAGTTGTGTCCCGCGGTTTCACCCGCGTTACCTACATAACACACAAACCCTCTAGCTATTTCAAAGGTTCGTTGGTTTAAATTGGTTTAAATTGGCACAACTTTTTTAGTTATGAACCGAATAGCAAGTAACCGTTAAACTAGTTATCAAGAATTTAAACGGGTCTAATTTGCGCACAAACTAATGTACAAATATATAATTTTGACAGACCTCGACTTAATCGGATTAAGATAGGCTTACCACATAATATTTATTACATTATTTACCACATGTATTTATTACATTAAATTAATATTTATACCTAATATAATATTTATTAGGGAAAACCACATCTAAATCAGATAAGCCGTTTCTGAGGTTAGCGTGCACAAACGCACAGACAACCACACAAACATTTTGTCATATTGTTTTTCATATTATTATAATTATTCCATGTACAAACAACCAGCGATCCGTAACATTTTTATTAAAGGTAGGTATGTAGGTATAATATAGAGTAATGACATTAATGACATTGACAGCAAGATGGATTTGCGACAGCAACAAATAGCTATCGGGCCACAGAAAACAAGACTGCCAATAGTCATTACAAAAAAAAACGCCAATAAATGGGTAGGTTATAGGTATAATAATAGGTAGGTGCTGCAACTTTATAGAAAGAATAACTTCCACGTGGAAGTTTTAAAGATTCGTATGGTTATATTGCAATAATTATAATTAAAGTGCAAATTGGTAAAAAAAATACTATAAAGTTTGAGTAGGTAGAGCATTTACCGCATTAATAATAATATTATGAATCCATGGCCTAGACTAATCTACTGACTACATTTTGACATTTTAACTACGGTCAATATAATACATTACTGAGGGCTTACCATGACCTCTTATTGCGATCCCATTAAGGACGTAAACGGAATCGTTTCACTTTAAATAACAGTAAAACATGGCTTTCGATATCATTTAGGTAGACGTCAATCCCGTTAGATTTAAAATCAACCTAAATTTGAGCGTCAAGATGTCACAACAAAACGTCATGGTACGAATAAGTAGTAGATTATGTTTAGGTCCTCAATTGGATCGCAATAAGAGGTCATGGTCATGGAGGCCACTAAATATCAATATATTCTCAGTAAATTATTAGGTAAGCTCGTGAATGGCATTTGCTAGTGACTAAATTAATTATTTAAGGATGCCAAAACTAAAATAAATTTAACAAAAAAACTCTGAAGCAGAGGCCAAATGGTTGTGAGTGGGTTATCTAATAATAACAAGTATTTTTTTTCGAAACTAAACAGAAGCTGAAATTGTCCCTTTTCAGGAAACGGAACCTACCACCCTAATGGCCCCATGGTCACTGGCTGGCAGCACTGCATACGTACGTCATTGTCACGGTTTTACCGAAGCTGCACGGGGTGCGCCTACTTACTTTTTTGTTGGAAAAACCTTGAACTATGTGCGATTGTGTACAATTAACAATTCAGTAGAGATCGTGTACTTGTATTCAACACAGTTTTGATAAAAGTAGCGCTCTGCAGTGAAGGAAAAGCGAATTGGCACAACAGTAAACATGGTATAGAATGGTGACAGTGTTTTTACATTGTTTATTTATGTAACTGCTTGCGTAGATGTGCGATATGTGAAAGTTAACGTTGTATTTTGCAGAGCTACCCTCACGGTGATAACATGACTACGACGACGCATTTAAGAGTGATACTGCCGACTTCTATGGAGTCGAACATGCCACCGCCTTTTATTGATATAAGTACGTATAAATTTGATAATTATAAATTCGTATGCGTGCTTATTTGACACATATTGATCGTCATAATACCGTGAGAACTCAATTAGCACTGACCACAACATGACTCAGTAGTTTATCAATAATATTGTCACCTTAGGTATTAATTAATTTCCTTATACTAGGGAAAAATAAAAACCATCAACATCCATAAGGTTAATATGTTGCTTGCCATAACAAACTCATGATACGTCCTATTTATACAAGTCAAGTATTATATGGCAATAAAGTATATTTATGCCAAATTATTAAGTAATAAGTATCTCTACTCTTTATCAACCAATATTTTACTGCAATTATATTCACTTTAACACAGTACAATAATTAATTATGGAACATCCAAACATCATGTTCATGTTTCGCAAACAGTGTACACTTGCCTCACAATGTTTGCGAAACATGCCTCATCGCACTTGTCTCACAATGTGCGGATGTGTGCTCACTGTGAGCAAGCATATAGATAGACTGTGACAAACTGACTAACACACTGCTTGCAACACATGTTGTGATGTTGGGACATGCTTTTAGCAAAATAATAAAGATATGGAATATTCATTTTTATCTTGAGTACATTTAATTTATATTTAATAACATGTCCAATTGTCCATTCATTAAATAATCTATGACCAACTATCTACATGAGATGAGTCTACTTTGCATAACAATAAGTTGAATCAAACACTGTCTATTGTCTGCTTGACAATTGGGTTGAGTAACCGATTGCATAAAGATACATACCAATACATTTATTTACATATATAACTAGCAATAAATGAGTGTAAGATAAAAAAGAACTCATCTCTATTCTCACAAATACTTATTTACTTCTTACATAATGATATTACAAATGAATTAAATATTTGCTCTGTCAATCAATAAATCCTTGACCTGATTGCTTAGATTACGAGTACATTTCACAAGCCACAGAAAACAAAATCAAGAAGTCAATTCACTACATCGCATATCAAGTACTATTGCTAAATATACCTACTTTAGTTTGATGTTACTAATGTGTACTTACTAGTGATGGCAATTAATGCGATTTCATATAAATTTCATAAACATGCGAATTGACGAGTCTTAGCATGCGAATTGCTATTGCTATGCTATTTGCTAAATAAGACGATAAATAATTGACGATATTAAACTCATTTTTCGTAGTTCGCACGATTTCAACGGATTAATCTGTTACACGCATTCATTCGATATACGGCCGTAAGTAGTACTAAGTACAAGCCTCTCAAGGATAATAATTGCTTAACCAAATTTTATAGCGTCCGTATGAGTTTGCTAAGGTTCACGTGAATGAAACAGACTTAGTTACATTGAGGCGGACGAAGAGATCGCACGCTCGCTGGCGGCCGCTACATTAAAATTAAGTATGATGCGAGCGACGAATTCGTTTCGTAAAATTTCGCTACGTAAATTAATTCGTGAAGTGACGATTATGAGTTCGTCACGAAAATTATTACGAATGCGAATTAATCCATTACTAGTACTTACTTATAACTTTCAGTTAAACATGCTCTTAAATTTTCTAATCTAGGGTCTGGAAACTCTTCTTGAAACTCATAATAAACAATTGAATAAAAAAATGTTTCCACTTTCCAGACAATATGCAAGATATCCCCCCACCACAGCCGGACTTCTCCGCGCCTCCCCCCTACGATGTGGCTGCAAACTCCAAGCTTCCGACATATGAAGAGGTGCAGAGAGAGAAGCAAATGGAGGGGGAAGGACTACCACAGGTAAAAATGCTAATGTAACTAGCTCTAATAGGTAATGTTAAGATAATGGGCAAACATCCGCTTATTAAGTGGAGAGACGCAAGTTTAAATCCCAGTGCAGACATGTACCAATTTTTTTCCCTGCTAAATGAATGTACTTTGTTATCACTAGCTTTTCAGTGACGCAAACCGTGAGGCAACCCGCATGCCTGTGAATTGTTTCGGAAGCATATTATATGTATATCCACTAATCTAGACCGGGCCACCTTAGTGGATTGTGGCCTAATCCTCCTTATGGAAGTGAAAGGAGACCCAAGCAGTGGGCGGATATAGGTTGATGATGAGCTAGCTCTAAAATTCATGGAAAAAAGCGTTTAGATTGGATCAGGAATGAATTAGTGGAATCCAATCTTTAATCCTAATCTTATACCGAGTGGAATTTAATCTGTGTGTCCAGATGGGTCCGCCTCCGCACCACCAGACCTTCGCGGCGTTCGTCACGATGGAGCCGTCCGAGTCTGTGGCGGACCAGCTCGACCCTGAGAACAGTCTGCTCGGCACCGACATCATGTTTCTCACTTCTTTCTTCGGTAATTATATTTAAATGCGTTCCGCCCACCGTGACCGTGTCACATGAATCGTGACCGCGTCACGTGACTCAAGATCTTATCGTCCCGTGAGAAGCGTTTGTGACAAGAAAACTATACGGGGTCATACCACAAAAGATTTAAACTATAGTTGAACTATACTGCCCTCAGTAGGAAGAGTGCAGTAACTTAGTCCGACATATTTCGGAGAAAAACGCGGTTAAACAAAATAAAATTGATTTTGTTGTAGCATAAAAACTATGCGTGTTATTTCGACGTGACTTATATCAATAGAAAGGAAAAACTCTATAGATTTATTAAAATGGACTTCTGTAAATATATATTTAATTTCACAACGATAAAATCTAAAAAATACTCTTATAATTAGTCAGTGTATTGTTAAGGAGACCAAACATCCTAACCTTACCTGCAGTAAGTACCTCAGTTACTGCACGTATCATTAGGAGAAATTAGTTATTGCTATTCTAATAATAGACTTCAGTTTTAAAATAAAATAATTTCTAGACATACATGCAGTAACTAACAAGTTACTGCGTACATGATTAGAACTAATTAGTAATACTTACTAGATTTTCCGAATAGTGTATGTAGTAAAAGTACATTATCCTTCAAACAAATGAAATCAAACAAATTTAATTAGTATTTCCAGTTTTATTATGATTCAATATTATATTAGTATCACATAAGAAGAAAATAATCATAATAGGGAAATCAAATTACCTATTTAGAATTAGTTAGCTCTCTAATTGCTCGAAATAGGTAGGTAGGTACCTGCAATATTCAGTCTAAGGGTACATAATTCAGTCACGTCTTACCCACAATCAGAGAAAATAATGGTACCTATCTAAAAATATGTTAATGAGAAATCAATGGCATATTGTGAAGTGCAATGCCTTTTATAACTTAACTAGTGTAGGCGCATTATCAAGTTTTATTTAATTACGCAATACTGCAAATGAACGCACATAATGTAAATGATTTTGTATTTTCATCATCTAAAAGTGTTATTATAATAACATAAAACACAATTACACATTCAGAATAAAGTTTTCTTATGAATTGCTTTAGGAAAATTTTGAGATTAACTTTATACTTATTTTTAAATATTTTTCTTATTTATACATACTTACCTAATATAGAACAATTTCAATACACTTCTCATGATTCAGTATTTTTTTAATCAGAAACAAGAAGAGCTTATTGGGAATGTTTGCCTGTTTCTGACAGAGTTTAAGACCTATGTTTTTTGCCCTTCTAACTGGGTTTTGTCACGTTAATAAGTATACTTACTGCAAATATGTCATTTTTGAAATGGTGACTTTGAATAATACAAACATTATAATATTATGATTTCATGCCAAAACTAATTGATTAAAAAAGACTGAATCATTAGAAGGGTATTGAAATTGATCTATATGTATAAATTTTAGTTCTTGTAAATAAGAAAAGCACGTAGAAATAAGTTGATCTCAAAATGTTCCTAAAATAATTCATAAGAAAAAAATATTCTGAATGTGTAATTGTGTTTTATGTTATTATAATAACAGTTTTTAGATTATGGAAATAAAAATAAAATATATAAAATACCATTATTTTCATAGATTGTGACTAAAGACTGAATTATTTACACTTAGACTGAATATTGTAGGTACCTACCTATTTCGAGCAATTATGAGAGCTTACAAACTCTAAATGAGTAATTTGATTGCCCTAGTTTTCTTCTTCTTTTATACTAATATATTAATATGAATTCATAATATAACTGGAAATGCTAATTAATTTTGTTTGATTTCATTTATTTTAAGGATAACATACATACTACATCACTATTGGAAAATCCGGTTTACTCCGTTATAATCATATATGCAGAAACTATTTTAATACGTAATAGTTGCTACCTCATATTAAGTAAAATCCTGTAGAAAATCATTAAACGACTTAGAATAAGCGCAGTAACTAATAAATATACTGCATTTACACTTGGTCATGTAACTGTAACTTATAAAATATGCTTAAAATTACTGCAGTAACTATAAGATGCTGCACATATGATTAGATATTAGTTGGTTCTGTTTAGGAATACAAATTAATGTAAATGCATTAACTTTAGATACTGCATTTATGTGTAATATTATCTCATCTTTGAACAGCCAATTGTCTAGTAACTAAAGTTAATGCACTTTATCTAAGGTAATTATAAACCAAACAGCGAGTTACTGCAGTTATGCTTCCTGAATTTCAGGGTTCCTGAACGAATTTTGATACGTGAGTAAGACCAGAATGTAGATCTTTTCATGGTGATTTCGAATCTGTATCTAACTCAATTTCGTCAAAAATGCTAGTTACTGCACTCTTCCTATGGAGGGCAGTATAGTAGACACATTGTCTAAAATTTCGTTCCACAAATCGACGTCTAACACTTGCGTTGACAAACTCAACAAATCTATACATATAATAAAAATGTAACGGATCTCTCTCTCTGTCTGTACATGGGAGATACTTAAGAAAAAATATTATTGGGACCTTTATCAACGCAAATAGCATCCAAAACACTGATAGTTTAGATTTATTGTCTGTTTGTCTGTGCGTTTGTGCACGCTAATCACAAAGTAAAAAAAAGTATGCCCAAAACAACGATTAAACAAAAGATATAGCCAAAAAATGCTGCCCAAATTCCACGCGGACGAAGTCGCGGGCACAGCAGCTAGTTCACTAATAAAATGATCAGTAATCACAGGATCGAGTTAGACAAGGCGACTGCGAGTGTTGCTTTTTAGGCACGTAATTTGAGACATGTCTCCAACACCCGTTGAAACCGTTGTGGTGAGACCCCGGACCGCTCCCCAGTGGCGTTCCTGTTCAACTGGATCGGGTTCCTGCTGCTCATGTGCTTCTGCCACACGGTGGCGAGCCGCTACGGCGCGCTGGCCGGCTTCGGCCTCTCGCTCGCCAAGTGGACGCTCATCGTGAAGCACTCCACCGAGCTGGCCTCGCACGAGAACTCCTGGCTGTGGTGGCTCATCATGGCCTTCGGTGAGCCCTAGGGCCGTATTCATAAATGAACCTCAATAGCGGTACCGAGTGCGCTAACGGTTGATCCACACTCAAAATTTAATCTAAATGGATATTGAGATGTAGCACTGGCCACTAGATACTGTCTTGTGTGTGTCAATTGTGTCATAGTCGGATAGCACTGTACCTAATCTGCAACTTAAGATGTATCTATTAAATAGAACGAAATAGCAAGTGCACACTCGAGACGGCTCTCAGAGCTGAGAATGATTTATTAATATATGCCAGAGTCTTTCTTCTTCTTATTAAACCACCGACTGACAAGAGCTATGTGGAGTAACCGCTAGCGTTCCCTATCTTCAGCCAATTCTTTGACTTTATTATACGACTTGATAATTATAATTCCTATATCTCTTTCCAGGCATTTTAATCTGCGTACGCGCCATTATCCAGTACCTGAACATCAAACGTGGATGGCGTTTGCTCTCGGGCACTGCCCAGGAGCGACTGCTGTTCTTCTACTAACGCACTGCTAGCTGTCTCGCTCCCGCACCCGCATTACGCGTTTTATCCCTGTATGTGCGAAAAGGATGGATATATGTTTGATTGTTCGTCGTGTTAGTGAAATCGTTATAAACGTTTGTTCAGCACAGGCTTATCTACATTATTTATTGTATGACATTCATAAAGGATGCGCTAGAATCTGAGGTACTGTGGTACTTCAAGACATAACTTTATAGGACATCTTTATATTAGCTTCATTACTTTTTGGAGTGTCATTTCTTAATGGTAAGATTTTTGTATCGGATTGGGTAATTAATTTGGAACTGAATCCATAACTCGTTACCCAATCAGAACAGAAATACTCAAATAGAATCGACTCGATTCCTTATAGAAAAGTTCTGAATCGTGTAATAGAAGCCGTAGGGCGCGCACGAACCTCTATCGAGAAAGTATTCGATGCGTTAACTGTCAAATTTGTTTGATCAGCGCCTTGCAATATCGACAAGATGCGTACGCGAACGGTTACCTTGATCGATACGTTAACGATACATACCGTTAAAATGTTCGTGCTTGCCCTATTGTAGGAGTACTGATCAAATCTAAAACAAATTTGACAGTTAACGTATTCAATGCTTTCTCGGTAGAGGTTCGTATTCTTTCTACCGGAAATTAGTCTTATTTGATTCGTATACGAGTACGTATGATGCAGATATAAATATCATAAACGGCTGGATAACGTAAAATCTAATGATCAGTAAATGATTACGAAGCAATAGAACTCTAGGGTTCCCTGTAAAACGAGAAGCACGATCTGAGTCGTGCTTCGCTGTTTTTACCATGAATTGTTATTAGTTACATAAAAGCCGTATATTGTAAGCTTATGTTGTGTGGAAAACGAACGCTGTGTTATGCGTTGTACAACATTACTCGGAATACCGAATAAAGAGCATCAAAATACTGAAATTCTCTCGCGTAACATTGCCCCGGATGTAAAGGTCTCGCCAGACTGGGCTGAGCGCGACGGACCTGAGCAGTTCTATTGTACTGAGACGTCCTACCAGGCCCGGTGTTTGTCGAGGCCTTTATGAGAAATTTTAAATCGTGAAAATTTGGCTTGATAGGTATGAAAAAGACGGATTTTTTGCGAAATTCGTCCTCCTATAAATATGGGGCTAAAACGTGGTAGCAAGTAATCCACATTACCGCCTCTACCGGTAAAATATGGAACATCGTATTGAGATTCTATTAACGCGTTCGTTTTTCTATTAACGCGTTGAATAGATATTTTGGTGAATCCATTCTGTAGGTAGATTACCTAGACAAATCTGTTACCTTTACCTTGTCGCGTTAAAATATTGTACTGGTTTCTCGTAGGTATACTATTTAATTAGGTTTGTTTATTGCGCCAAAGTTTTATTTTACATAATACATCTTGTAGATGACACGTAAATGTTGTTGTAATATTTGAGTATAGTAAGAATAGGTAACCTAAGCATGTGTTGTCCAGTATAAAGTCTATTAATAGTTCAATAGTCCAGCTTAAAAAAAAAGTAATAATGGACTTTTTACTAAAAAAAAATAAGAGGCTATTTAATTTTAAAATTTAATTTACTGTTTACACAAATGTTTATATAGAATAAAAGCCTACTTCCATTATTCACTTGTTCAGTGAGTTTTTAATAAAAAGGTTATATAATATCAACTTCAGGCTGGAAACAGTGCAACGCAGACTCCGGTTGCGTGTCACACGCTCGCCGTTGACGCTGCATTACGCACATTGTTTTTATACCTATTGTAAAGACTGCTACGCGTAACGGTCGCGTCGTCTATCAATAACACTGTTAGTAGCCTTATTCAATTAAGCTTATGAAACATACTATACAAATTACTTGAAACTGGCACAATGTGCGAAAAGCACCATGGCCAAAGAAGAAAAGAAAAAAAAAACATACTATACAAAAATGGTATGTGGTCTAGTATCGACTCTTTGAAATCTAACATGCATTTATTAGGCGCTTTACGTTCGCTAAGCATTGGCTTTCTTTAATTTATCTTGGTTTTAAAATTTATCAGCTAGAGGGCGCTGCGACACTATAATTACAGATAGGTACTTATACTATTTCACGAAGACCTCTTCGTTCCTGATATCAATCGTGGAAGAAGTGACCGTATGGATCGCACGATCCTGAGTAATGCTGTGAAATAAATAAATAAAATAAAAAATAAAACTCAAATTACATTCTAATTAATTCTAACGTCTACCATATTTTGTCTTTAAAATCAGCCCTAACACTTATTACTTGACGCAATGAATAGTTAATTATCTGAAGCGTTTATCTCTAATTCTTATGATTGGGCAGATATTTTTATATGATGTTCAATCAATTGGGGCTATTTGAGTAGTATTTTTACTTACTTATGTAGATTTTTTACAGGTTAGTTACAGAATACATTGAAGCTCTATTACTCCTTTTATAATACAAAATGTTGTAAAGCAATAGTTATAATACCTACAAAGGTTGGACTGGTTGACGAATGTAAATAGTCTCTAAAGCGCAAGGCACATTTATAATTTGATGACTCCTAAACTATGAAAATAAGGCGTTTAGAAAGACAAGTTGGTCAAAAGTCGCTACCCAGTTTGAAGCTACTTTTGGGTGTCTTCGAAATTGTACCTTATTTCCATACGTCTAGAATTAAATTCGAAAGGTGGGCACCTTTCAAATTTAATTCTAAAGTGCCTAATTCTTATGCCTTACCTTTGTAGCTTGCGCCTAATTGATTCTCATCTTGGCGCTATAAGCTACAGGGGTAGCGCTTATCTAAGTAAAGGTAGTATAGCGGTGCGGGAAAAGTAACAGCACTCGCGCGCTATACATTGTACCTGATTCTCTAGATGCAAGAAATCTTAGTTAGTTCAGGATCTAAGTATGTAAGTAGTCGTGATGCGTTACAATTTTATTAATATACTGATGAATGGTAACGCAAAAGGCAATACAGCCTCCCGCGCCGTTCTACCACTATAACCTACTTAGTTATGAGCTACCGCTCTAGTGAAGGGAGTTATTGGAACAAAAATGTAGGAACCCGAGGCTGTCAAAGTTGTAGAGTCGATAAAAATCAATTATAGTCGCCAATAGCTCTCGGTATCGGGGGCGCTTCAATTTGACTCAATTTCCTATCGCCATCTAGTCTGTCTTTGTTTTGAAGTTTTTGAAACCATTCTCTCGAATCATTATTATATTAGGTAGCTATTTGAATGGTTGTCGTTTATGTTCAATCATTTATTGCATCGTGTAATAATTATAATGGTTGCATAGATCTTAGTCAAATTATAGCTTCATAATGTCTTCCCTAGGGCATTCCAAGATTTGTTGCCATTATGTACTGTTCATATTATTTTTATTCTGACGCCCGAAGCTTTAGTTGAAATCCAATTGTTCCCAGCTGAAATTGTTATTGTATCTAAATACAGTCAGATACTCGTAACAATGTTGCGTAACAATATTATGCCATGTGGCACAACAATGTGGATCGTCGTCATGCTACGCGTCATGTTCCCTGCAGCCTTGCTCGTGGCATAGGTATTGTGTAATTCTCAATAAAATAGCCCTTTACCAATTATTATAAAATCCAAGATAGGGTTTACTTGTTTAAAAATTTTATAATCATGATTTCTGTTTTATAGGGTAGATAGATAAAATCCAACCGCTATGTACCTACCTACTACTATCAAAAATGAAATTCTCTAGACATGTTTTGTGTTAACACATTAATATTTTTACTTGATTAAACTTAGATCTTTTAGTGAACAATCTTTTGCCATTTTGGTCAAGACTAAAGAAAGAAAAAAACGTATTATTTTATGAAAATTATATTTTTAGTAGCTATGTATTGGAATTTTGTGCTTGAATGATGAATTGAACGGTGTCCAGATGAGACGATTTACACGGGAACGTTCACAAGTGTGGGCGAACGGTATATAAACGAGAATTTCGATTAATTTTTTTCCCAGTTACAGTAAAGCATTCGCCACTTTACTGAATCGTGACATGATTAATCTGAGATCGTGACTATTCGTGGCACTGACTACAACTTGACTCGATTACTTGATTATAATAGAATTTGATGTTTGTGATAATATTAATATTATATTAATAACTTATACCTACTTGACACTGGCTAAATGCACAAACCGTGCGAAACCAAAACTGAAAAAAGTCTTAATTATTAAGTATCTACCTACTACTTATAGGTACTACAATAGTAGGTATTATTTATTTTTTTATTTCTTACGTGTGTAGATTCCTTAATCGGCTCATCTAGACAAGCTCTACGCTAATAATAAGGCTATATTATACTACATACCTACTTTTCATTTTATTACTAATTACCTACCTAAGTTAAGCTTAATTCGTGCTTAAATTCTAATCGCACCAAAAAACAATTTAACTGTGAGTTAATTTAATACATATTATTATTTCTGTATAATTACTTAGGTAAGTATACAATTATTTTAATAATTATAATTTTAGTGCAATAATGTCTAGTTCAGAGTTTCTAGTGGAAATAAATAAGTTATAGTTATTGCTAAATCTCATGTTTTATTGTAAAAGGGCCCTTTTTATACGTAGTTTAGCAACAATTATGCTGGTTCATCAAAAGGCTCAAATACAGATTATACTTAGAATATGGTCTGAGTATGTACCTACCTAGTCTGAGATAAAATAGTGCGACTATTTAACTCAGTCCTAGCCCGCGGGATACAGGGGCATGGGAATAAGACGTCAAAGGGGATCGAGGACTATTAACTATTTAATAATCTGTGATCGAGAGATAATCGCCTGCCGCCCGCAAACCCCCTTTCATATTTACACCCCACGCCCCTGTACCTACCCTGCGGGCGACAACACTATGGTTCTTAGTTGAGGTTGCAAATTCCGAATATAAAAAAAAATATAAAAAATAGTTTTAGTTTGCTATTTATTTTAGTTTACAGTACTTAACTACTTTTATCTCTGAATAAATTAATATGTTTAAAAAATGTAAGTAAGTATATAAACCATCAAAAACAGTCTTCAAACCTCGTCGATATAGAAAAATTCAAGCGCCAAATATACAATGCAGATATTATAACCAGGCTAGCATGGTTAGGATAGTATGATTGGTGCCAAAACCACCCAACCCAACCAGTAGGTACTTTATAATATGCCAGTGTTCTGCCGACCACTGCGTGGGGTAGTCGTGTTGCCATTTCCTTCCGCCTCTAGTTTTCCCGCGTTCACGTCGGGAACCATTCAATAACCAAAAGTGTCCATATGAAGAAAGTAATTTTTTCCTGTTCACTTTGCGTTTTTTTAACGAGTTTAGCGTGTTGTTTGGATAATAATTTCTTTAGAATAATAGGTAAGTTAATTTCACTTTAGTGTCATTTTAATTGTGCAATAGTTGAAATATTTTTTTTAGTATACAGAATTACTTGGCTTCGTTATCTAAGTATTATAATATTAAAACGTTTCACAGTCGATTACTAATCGAAAGGTAAGCCATCCTGCAAAACAGTTGAATAGGTAGCAGCACAAATGGTTATGGTTGACACTGTCATTGATTAATACTAAATACTATCATAAAATCACAGATATACATGAGAGAATGTTCACTGCTATTTGCCTCCACTCCATTCGTGATTTTTTATAGATTTTCCTATACTTAATTTCAGTAAGTGGACGTAGGTGCTTTCTTTCGGGAAGTTTTGGCTTAGTGCCAAAGAATGGAGGTCAACCAGTTACTACCTACTCTACATTTATGAAAGTACTTAATTATTACGACGTTTCTATCCCAGTCAACAGCCTTCTGCGTAACTTATAACATCGAGATTTTTCTTGTAGTCTTTTCAGTGGATTCCTTGTAAGTTTATATTATTATGCTGGATGAATAAAGGCCCCCTATAACTACGAATATATAATATTACGAAATTCAAAAAAAACTAAAACCTATCAGAATAGTTTTTCGGGATGTAACTAGGTACTATACCTAGATAACAATTAAAAATATCATCGAAATCGGATAATTAAGGGTGGGAAACCGTGTGCCCTTTTTCTGAGCTTGTATATATAATTAAATACTGAAGCGAGCTTTTGTAGTCTCGGATTTTAGTCCCTTTTAAACGTAGAAAAAACTTATTTTAAACTGACGTTAGATCCTTAAAGTTCCTGAATTAAAATCTATAACTTTAGGGTTGAGGCTGGCTACATTTCAATCGCAATGTACCTACCTATAACTATCCTCGAGAGTTTTGGCGGGAATCCGATAGTGGGACGTTGTTGGTTTTATATTATTTTCTCAAACTTGTGTTTCTTCGAGTGTTAATGTGTAATATTGGTGGAATATTAATCATTGAGTGTTCGTTAACGTGTACGAGTGTAGGCGAATGATATAAACTCAAAAAACGTGTCATTTCGCATTTTTTCCAAAACTCCCAGGAAGTTTCAGTAAAGCATCCACTACTTTACTGAATCGTGACTTTGACGATGTAAATAATTGACTTGACTACTTGACCACGATTGCTATATTGCTGTGAAATACTTATTATAATAAAAAACTTGACACTGGCTATATGCACAAACCGTGCGAAGCCATTACTAAAACAAAAAAAAAAAAAACTATCCTCGATAATATTCAGTGTTAAAAATAATCATTTCCGGTTTATATTTGAAGGGTACTACAATGCAAAACTAATTAAATTTTTATTTCCTCTATTATTTCATTTGTACTATCTATTTATATTGGTATATTATTATATACTGTTTTATAGGCTAGCGATTGGCCACACACAATCTCACATAACTTATCTAACTTCGTCGGCATACCTCACGCAATGGAAAAATCGGAAATGAAAAGTGTCAGGCTTTTTTGTCTCACTGAATATCCTTACGATTTTACGATAGACACGTTGCTACGAGCGCGTGACGCTCGTAGAATCATGTC
This sequence comes from Hylaea fasciaria, assembly GCA_905147375.1. Lineage (NCBI taxonomy): Eukaryota > Metazoa > Arthropoda > Insecta > Lepidoptera > Geometridae > Hylaea > Hylaea fasciaria. The sequence goes on along the minus strand of LR990211.1, from coordinate 4,619,328 downwards.
ACCCGCAGCGCCATCCAGACGACGATCGTCGTAGACATAGCTGCTTAGTAGAGGTCTTATAATAAAAGATACATTATTTGATGTTAACCAGGTTTTGATATAAAGTTCATTTCTTCGGCTGATAACGTGAATATGATGTACAGAGCTCATGATCGCCGCCAAGGGTTAGAGTATGGCGTCGGTTGCGCTTCGAATAGTGATTTATTATTTTTTCGTTCAATGAGTAAGCAAACATACTTCCACGCTTTCTAGCACTATGAGGGAAGTTCGTAAGTTATGCATGCTGGGACACGCGGAGCGGCGCGGCGCGGCGGCGACGCAGTGGCGGCGACGCCGGTTCCGTTGATTATTCAGCCATGCTTATGGGGATAATTCATGTTAGCCCATGTTCTAGATTAATTTATTAAATGATAATATATGGCACAGTCTAGTTCTTTCTTAGCGATAATTCCCAAAGTAAGATAAAACAGCAAACCTATTACATACTATAATTATTATAAAGAAATGCATTTGCGAGGGTATCTATTTGGGGGGAGGGGGGGGGGTGCCTTCGCACCATATCCCTTCCGCCACGGGGGTGACGAAAGGGGGTGTGTGGGACTTGAAACCACTAAAGCCCCCCGTGAGCCGTCGATATGCGTCGATAGTGGGGCGTGATGGGGTCGTGTTAGCATTCACAATCTCGTCCCAGCGGCTGGCCTGGTGGGACTACCGGGCCATTACGCCTAAGGAGGGGATTACCTTCCTCACCAAGGCCATCCCCTCACACGCGTGGTGCCGTACTAGCCGGCTAGAGCGTATCCCTTTCATCTGACCCTCTACAAGCAAGCTTGAGAGCCATATTACCTCCGTAGTAACGCGTATATTCAACTAGGTATCTACTTCAGACTTCCAAGTCAATACCTAAGCTTCCCCGATCAAGGTTAGAACCAAACTGCAATGACGTAACAATGACGGCGCAAACACGAGCTTAGGCTAAGGACTCACGAAGCGGTTTTCACCCGTGCCTAGGCACACATTGAGTTCCAGACCGTCATGGACACACACCAGAAACGAGCTGTTGCGTTATACTTCCTTCACTTCTTCTAACCTCCCCCGCCCCCCGCTGTCCACGCGCGGTCGCCCGCCAAACGACCGCAGAACGCGCGGGTGCAACTAGCGTAGCGTTTGTATTCTCTTTGGGTGCAACCCGCCGCAGCTGCGGGACCGCGACCCGCGCCCGCCGGTACAAGATGACCGCCGGTGCAGCGGGACCCGCAAACAATCGCACACGCCGCGGGCGTAAAACGCGTCGTGAAATGTGCTTTAATTTTTTACATAATTATATCTGTGTTCTACAAAGGCTGCGGGCCCGCAACCGCGGCGGGCACGGGTAAAAACCGCTTCGTGAGTCCTTAGCCTTAGTCTGCGAAAAATCGCCCAACTCTACATCTACGTCAACGGACGTTGCGTAACTTGCATTGCACCTGACCTGCATTCTCTCATACCCCGACGTCTGAATGAATTGTCATTCTACCCTCAAATGAAACTCTTATCCCGAACGCATAGGGTGCAAGTTGCTGAATTAAAATTATTATAATAATAGCAATGCACTGGCAAGATCTCTTGGCTGATGACAATGTCCTAATTTAACTGTTCATACGTGGTGTGGTAAGCCCTTGATCTAAATCTAATTATGATCGAAATATTGCGTCTGTTATTTGACGCCGGCGATAATAGAGAGAAACCAATGATACGTGTAGTTGCTTGCGTGTCGAACGACCGGGCTACAAGACTTACAAGCAAGCGAGAGCATTCTGAAAATGATGATACTGTCACTGATCACAGCCTAATAAATCCTATGTAGTCTTTACACTGTTCGAGTACTGTGTCATTGATTCCGAGTCAATGTAGGTACTTGCCCTGTGTAGACAATGCCTAGGTATAACTCCTATCATTAATCCTACAGTCAACAAAACTTCAAATGAAAAGTGAAGCGCAATGTGCCCACTGCTGTATGGCTTTCACTCTGAACCAGAAAACCTGATCTAAAAGTTTACCGAAGGAATTTTTTAGATTTTATCCTTTCCAATAAAAAAAGATTAATTCAAGTGTATGTATACAGGGTGTATCGGCAAGGTGTAGTAATATTGAAATGTGGGTATGTGTACCTGGTGATGAATCATTTGCCAGGGTACTAAAACCTGAAATCGATAGTCGATTTTTTCACTAAAATTCACAAAATAACTAAACATTACAACCTTAACATGATACGGATGACGTCACGTTACGCGGGTCACTGGCATTGAATTATTTTTGTCGCAAAGCGCACCGCGGTCTTTGAATTTTCCCGACAATATTTTCTGGCATTGAATTATTTCTGCCGCAAAGAGACCGCGGTGCACCGCGGTCTTTAAATTTGCCGACAATATTTTAGGGTTCAGTACTGTTACAAAGTTGAAAGCCTCTAAAATTCATTTCAGATACTTACTGTACCGCCTTAGAATAGAATTTTGGTATGTACGTTACACGGAGCAGATATCAATCAGCCGCCAAGGAATACTTTTGTCCGGTTGCATCTGTCCGGGTCGGTACAAATCGTATAAATCATTATTTAAAAAACAAACGGAACCCTTAGTACTTTTACGAATTTTTCTTGACGGATTTGACGTTAGTCTATCCTTCAAGTTCACTGACATTGCCCAGCTGATAACTAGGGTTGAACGATGGTTAGTTTTGCAGTAATCTTTGACGTGTCTTAATTCATTACCATAACTACTTACAGATTTATAGTACCTCCAGACTACTTCGAAATATGTATGTGTTTGTGTGTGCGTAGTTTCAGTATTACTACACCTTGCTGTTACACCTTGTATAGGTATATACTCATACTCGTATAGGTATGAGGTAACAAAAATATGCAATTCATAATCTCTTCCTGTGAGGGGTTACATAATTATACTTATGCAATAATTTTATACTTATTAGGACTCGTAGAATACGGTCGTCATGAAAAACTAAATAACGGGTTGTTATCATTTTGGAATCCACCCTACCTATCTCATTTTACAGTAGGTACCGATAGGTACACTTGCAATTGACTATTTGTTTCGCTTATATTTGCTTATGGAGGACCACTTGTACCTTATCGATGTAAGACAAACATTCTGGTAGTCAGCAGGGATCTGGTAAGAGTGGCCGTACACGGTGACCATTTTATGGCCATCCGTTTTGTGATGGGTAGGTTAGGTATATCGTCTTCGACCATCACCAAGAAATAGCCAGAAAGTTGGTCAATTTCAAAGTAGGCTACCTACATAAATTACAAAAATACTTTATCGATTTCACTATTGCTCAGCTCATATCCACCAATCCAGACTGGGTCTCTGTTGTGGATTGTCATGGAAGTGAGGGGAGACCCGCCTGTGGGCGAATATGGATTGTGATGATGATGTTTTGAGTTTTCGACAGATTTTGTTCATCGATGAACGTGGTTTTTGGCAAACGCAATAAAAAAATATCTGTACCTACACTTTCACCGTTTACCCGCTTCATAAACGCACGTTTATCACGAGGTAAAACGTCGCCGTGTGTATAGGCTCTTAACTAAAGGTGTTTGACTGATATCAATGTTCCCTTACACCTACATCCTATTAACAATATTGACAGTGCAATGCGGTAGGTCTAGACTTTAGAGCTAATAACTGATAATAATCAATAAGAAAGGATAAACCAAGCCGGTTTGGTTGCGGTGGCGATGGCGCGATCGAGCACTACATACCGTTGTCGACGGTGCGAAATAAAGCGTAACTATTGATAATTATGAAATTTCGGTAAGGGTACCTATTTCATAAAGTCAGATTACAGATTAGTTATTGTTTAGAATCTTATGGGAACTTTCTTAACGACACGAACTTACCGCTGAATATTTATTATTTCTTCATGATGTTTCCAGGAAGTATAAGTATACGGTTCAGGCATTGAAGGTAATTTACCGCAGTGCGACGGTAGCTAGTACAAATCGATGTTAACCTTTGTAGTTAGAGAACAACGCTAAATATAATTTAATAAAAATAACGATTTTGATAAACATCTGAACTTACTAAACGGCTGTTTGTTGAGGGTCGACGACTTCGACCGAGACTAGTAAACAGTAGAGTATACGGTGTCATAGCATGCAAGTGACTTTACGATATAGAGATAACGCGATTTGGATACTTTGATCCTAAAATTATAATACTGCATGCACCATCTTGAAGCAAGTCAAGTCTTGAGTCAGTCGATAAGCCACGTCAGAGGCCTTTGGGCACCTAACATAAACTCTGATATCGGCAATATCCTATCTTGTTGTCGCAGCCCGGGGAGGGGGAGGGGGAGGGGGGGTCACACGGGAAAGGGGTTATTGGAAAGAGGGGCTCGTGACTAGACTTATCACCCCCTCTCGTGACTTACCCCTTTCCCGTGTCTCGTAACCCCTCAGGTGTTTATTTACCCCATTCGCGTGTTATCTCACTAACGATCAATCTATGATCTATGCAATCTTGCATTACATTAGCTAGCTGAAAATAAGTTTTCATTTAGAACATTCTACCGTAGTAGGTATATATATAATTATCTATGTACCATCTATGTAGTATCTATTATAGGTATACCATAGAGGTTGCATCTTACGTTACCTACGTAGGTATATAAGTACTATTTTATTTCCTCTATGGATGCAACAGGTTCGTCATAGATATTTATTTATTACATTGCCAACAAAACGAACATTCAAAGTTATATGTAATTACTATCACCCCGAAATAAGTAGGTAATTATATCTACTTAGGTACTCTTTGCAAAATCTAACTGAGCAAATAATGAAAACAAAACCAATGGGAGCAGAAAGTTAATTCTCAGGATGTGATCGCGTCATTGCAAGTGGTGACTTTGCGGCTCTACACAATTTCTATGGATTGCCATGGTATGCTGGTGCTATGGCTCCCGTTATTATTTTATGCTATGGCCTAACTATTTATCCTACATCAGAACTTACGATAGATTTACGTAAGCGTTCTTTTCAGATTTATCTAATAAATTATTATATTTTTAATCTACACTTCATTATCACATCAGCTTCTTTTTAATAACATTGTAGCCTCTCGAGAGCTTTTTTGAGAGTTCTCCGAATGTAGTTGATCCAGACAGGCAGGTTGTAAGCGAAAATCGAATTTATTAATACCCATTAAAATGGTCTTACTTACGTAACATTCATAACAATAATTTTATTGCCAATTTTATAATAGGTAATGCGCGTACATACATCACGAGGCAATGCATGGACATTATTGCGCATGCTTCGGACTGTGTGGATGTGTTTGCTTACTATGCGCATTCGCCGCCGTGTGGACGGATGCACTTGCACATTGCACGCGCCCCTCAATCTTTTACTGACGAACATCATGCGTAGTTGTTTGCGTGCTCAGCTTGAGCATGGTGTCTTTCGGAACGCATGCATAAATGGGTTCGCTCGTATGCTTCCGGCTGGGGCATGCATGACGAAACATTCTACGATGCATGCATCGCGATGTCTGTACGCGCCTTAAAATAATAATCCAATTATGTATCTTACTCTTTTTATTTCTCAAACTTGCACGACTAAACAGCTGAAGGGAGCGTAATGAAATTGGGCAAGTGATATATAAATATTAGACCTTGGGGAAGGGTATATGATTCGTATATAGGTACCTACCTACTTACCTACTCTGTATCTCGACAAAGATAGTGCATGCGGAAGACGGGCAACAGCTGTTATTAAAATGTGCCTCGATTGTTCCAGATCGGTTGACGCGAGAATGAAACGCGATGACTCGATAAAGAGCTTTCACTCGACTCAAAATTCGCGCCGCCACAGCGTCTCCAGCCAACGGCCCGGGCTTAACTTCGCCTGGCGGTCGAACTCGCTTACTATCAGCGCACTAGCACAGCACTCCGCTTATTTAGCTGAAAAAGCTCAGAATAAGGCGTAAGTACCACCCACGCGGGAGTAACACCACGGGGAAAGGATACAGTATGAATTTATGGGATAACCAAGTGGTCTCTAAAGCTCATCACCAAAAAGTTAGTAACCCTTGGCCCGGAGAGTGAAACTATTTCAGAGTGAGCCAGGTGTAAGGTGCCAGGTGGTATTAAGTACTAGAAGCACCTCGCGGTTTCACCCGCGTTAACTACTATCCCGCGGGAACCGTTAATTTTTACGGGACAAAAGGTAGCCTATGTGTACCGGGGATAGCATAGCTTCCCAACAGTGAAAAAAATTTTGAAATCGGTTCAGTAGTTTCGGAGCCTATTCATTACAACCAAACAAACAAAATTTTCCTCTTTATAATATTAGTATAGATATGATAAAGGGTAAAGACTTGACCAAGCTTCTTATGGAAACGTGGATGAAAATCAACACAGAAACCAATCATAGATCTGTACCCCTAGTGTGAGTTTTACTAGCTCGATATAGTACGCGTCAACTAGTGCTTTTGTAGGAAGACCCACTAGCGGCGCGTTTATGAACGAAAAATCATACAAAGAGCTAGTTGACGCGTACTATGACGAGCTAGTAAAAACTCCTACTCAGGGCACTGTTGTTCGCCATTACGTTTTCAGACAGGTTAATAGGTTGTAGCGATGTAAGAGATAAAATCCTTATAGGTAAGAATGAATAAATTCAAATAAGCTTTGTAAAGGATTTCCAACAGATTACAATAAACATAATTATATCTAGGTGTTTTTTTGCATGAAATATTTGGATTGCAGTTTACTTTTGAAAATTAAATGTCTGAAAGACAATTTGATACAAATTTGGTACTCTCGTGTTACTTGGCATAGGGGCTTCGCTTGACGCCACGCGTAGTTGCGCAAGCGCTTCTTGGCTGATTTCCATCTCATACAATTAATTCACTAGCTAGCTAGATACTTTTACTATCTTTTTATTTATAATTTTACCGTTATCGTGCACTTTCTTATTCTTCGTAGGATTTCTATACTTTTTTATGTTGAATCGGTAGATTCTTAGACATCATCATATTATTATAATCTCTATTGCAGTGAATTTGACGAGGAAGGTGCGGAAGCTGTTAGTTGGTTTAAGTTAGTAAGTATATTACAATTATTTTAAATACCTATATGTTTCACTTTTAAATCTCCACTTCTATGCCTACGTAAGTATATAGCTAGGTACGTAACGCACAGTCATTTTTTTATCCAAACAAAATTAAATGAGTAGTTATGTATTAGGTACTTATGCTAAACGTTAACTCCTGCACTGCACTTGGCTTGTCAACCAGACGACCAGACATCAGTGTCACAATTATGTTCAGTTGTTTATCTGACTTGAATGCTCTTCTCACCGGAACAGTAATTCTGCCACAATATCTATGTAGACACTGTTTGGTGACAGAATAATGAGCAATGTGAACCAGCATTTAGTTCAGTACCCAGACCTGTCTATCACTGGCTGCTAAATGAAAGAAGATTAGAAACAAACACTTACGATACCGTCATAATATGCAATGGAGATTGGGAAATTCCCTTCAAAGAGAATTTTGGCATAAGTTACAGGGTATTCCGGAAGAATACTTATACCTACTTACTTAGTAGTAGGTACAATTAAATATTATGCCCAATAACCTTTACATTTTTATGTCGGCCAATTCTGAAAAAATCTATGTCGCCAACGTTCTCTTGTAACAGCTGTCTGTACCAACACGCAAACCAACTAAGGTATTTGACAATACATGATCATCATAATGATAATAAGTACCTACATTCAATTCATTTTACATTAATATTCTCAGTTCAACATGTACAATTATTTCCTGCAGTTGAGATTCATAACAGTATGGGAAATATTGCTGATCGTGGTCGGCGTGATCATGGCCTGCGTGAACGGCCTGCTAGTGCCCATCGGTGTGATCATCTACGGGGAGTTCACGGCGCTGCTGATCGACAGGACGGTCATGAACGGAACCTCCACGGAGACGTTGACCATCTCAATGTTCGGTGGAGGCAGGATACTGTGAGTATTTCCTTTGTGGTGAGGTTTTATTCAATTTCGAAGGTTTTTAAGAACGGGAAAACAATGAAAATATAAAATTTTGAGTGTTTTTTTTTGTGAAAATTTGTCATACAATGAAGACGTGAATATAGAGAAACGTGACTAAGAATAATTTGCTCGATAAAAAAAAAACACAAAGATGACACTAAATCGCATCTTTACGTGCCACACTAAGAGATTCCATCATGAAACCACGTGAAAGTTATACCAATAAATGGGGCTTTTTATACAGGAAGCGATTGGGAACTACATTCTCTAATGTAGTTATCACTTTTGTCCAATAAAAAAAAAATGGAAAAACCAGCAGCTCATGCGCTCGCGGTCATGTGCCGGTACTACCTCAGTACAACCTGGTCTTAATCATCTTCACAAGCTGAGCCCCCAATATCATACTAATATTATAAAGGCGAAGTTTGTAAGCGTGTTTCTATTTTGACCAATTTTCATAAAATTTGATGTGGAGGTAGCTAACACCCTGTATTATTCCGAAAATAGCGGGTCATACCGCGAGGCGCAGCTGCAGTTACTAATAACTTCTACACTACTTTAGTGCGTTGTCGTTGTAAGAAATAAATAACTGGGCTATTTCAGTAGGAATAATTTTAATTTTCAGGACAGATGCGAGTACTGAAGAGAACCGCAAAGCGCTGATTGAGGACTCGCAGGCGTTCGGCATCGGTTGTACCGTCTTCTCTGTCCTGCAGTTCGTTGCCGGAGTCATTAGCGTGGACGTATTCAATTATGCTGCGCTCAAGCAGGTTAGTAAACTCACTAACCCTGAGACCTGTAAGGGGTTCTATCCTTTTGATTCTGGCCTTATTAAGTAGACGTACGATACGTGTGTTTTGCTTTTCAGACTGACAGGGTAAAAGAGAAATTCCTTCAAGCGGTATTACGACAAGACATCTCATGGTATGACCTAAACACTACAATGAACTTTGCAACGAAAGTTTCCGAGTAAGTTTCTGTTCCTGATTTTCTCATTGCACCTATACCTACTGTTAACTCTATAAGTAAGAAGATACGGAATTCTACAAAATAACATACGAACAAACCAAACCATAGTTTTATCTACTACTAGAAGCACCTCGCGGTTTCACCCGCGTTAACTACTATCCCGCGGGAACCATTAATTTTTACGGGATAAAAGGTAGCCTATGTCACCCGGGGATAGTGTAGCTTCCCAACAGTGAAAGAATTTTCAAATCGGCTTAGTAGTTTCGGAGCCTATTAATTACAACCAAACAAACAAAGTTTTCCTCTTTATAATATTAGTGTAGATAGGTACATACTTATTTACAAGGCATCTCTTTCTAGCCTCTCTTTCTTTTACTAGGGTATTATAATAGGTATTCTAAATAGAGAAAAAAATGAGAATGTATACACTTATGTACACTGCAGTAAAGAATCCTTCTTGCCAACTTCAGTTATACAGTTTTACAGCTCCATAATTGAGCTTTTTCTATTGTGAACAGCGATGTGGAGAAGTACCGCGAGGGCATCGGCGAGAAAATCCCGATGCTGATATACCTGGTGACGTCTTTCCTCTTTGCCATCATCATATCCTTATGCTACGGCTGGGAACTGACTCTGGTGATCCTGTCGTGCTCTCCAGTCGTTATTGCTACAACCGCTGTCGTCGCGAAGGTAAACTTCAGCTTCTGTGGGAAGGAAGTTATCTTGTTATGTTTTTAAACTTTATTTATGTCATGTGTTCATAAGGGTGTTTGTTAGGGCACTTGACCAAAGTCAATTTGGTCTCAATGTTCGTTGTTCAATGGAATTGTTTGTGCCTGTCCCAAGTTCCGATGACAATACAATATTGTGGTGGCACAAGCAGATCTGGGGGCTTACCATGACGTCTTATTGCGATCCGATTGAGGACCTAAGTAGAATCGTTTCACTTTAAATGATAGTAATACATAGCTTTCGATATCATTTAGGTACGCGTCGATCCGTCGATTCAAATTTAACCTAAATTGAGCGTCAAGAAGTCACAACAAGACGTCATGGTACGAACAAGTACTTAGTAAAAAGATTCTGTTTAGGTCCTCAATTGGATCGCAACAAGACGTCATAGTAAGCCCCCGGATGATAGAGTAGGAAGGTTAACAGTATAAAGCTCTTCAATTACTAAAAGTGGATGGTGTCCAAGTTCCTATTGCTCAACTTGCAGTATCTATTATATAAAAGTATGCAAACTCCGGCATGACACTGCACTGTGCTCGGCGCCGTGGAAAATATTGGTTTTTAGTCTAATATTTTGGACAGGTACAATCATCACTTACAACTCAAGAGTTGGCGGCATACAGCGTGGCTGGCGTCATCGCCGAGGAGGTTCTTTCTTCCATCCGCACTGTCGTCGCCTTCGGGGGAGAAGAAAAGGAAATAAAGAGGTTATTTTGGCGTCGTAAGATATACAGACTCTAACGCAAATGTCTGACGCATTACCAGTTCATTACTTCGATTCAAAATGCAAGTAACTAAAAGATGCCGAATGCTAAAACCAACATTACTGGATCGGTTCATTCATCAATCATTCGAGACTAACGTTATTTTAGGGTCTACCAGAACTTTGGAAGTTTCATTTCTTCAGCGGTTATATGAAATAGGTACATTTTATTATAGGTAGTGTGGTTGTTCGCTCCACAAACATTTCATTCAATCAGCTACCTTATTATTTCCTTTAAGAGGTTTATTCTGACAGTCTATTGCGTTTACGTAAAATGCTTCAATCAAACAATCTAATCTTACAGGTACGAGGTCCGCCTTTTGCCGGCTAAGAAGATGGGCACGAAGAAGGGGGTATATTCAGGGATAGGCAGTGGGGTGATGTGGTTAATCATATATGCATCATACGCGCTTGCTTTCTGGTACGGAGTCGGGCTTATCCTGGAGAGCAGGCATGAAGAAACCCCCGCTTACACGCCGGCCGTGCTGTTAATCGTAAGTAAGGATGGACCACACAAAGGCTAATTTTGTGCGGGCATCTATTTTCGCAAGCAACCGGTGGATACAAGTGGCAATTTGTCGTTCGCTGTGGCGGTCTAAGGGGGAGGCCTATGTTCAGCAGTGGACGTCTTCAGGCTGATGATGATGATGATCTATTTTTGACTGCTGAAGCGAGATATTGTATTGCTTTACGGCACTATCCCGTTGGTACAGAACACCTGCTCACTTTTTAAACGCATAAGCTTAAGCTGTCACGATCTCTAGAGGTGCACGCGTTAATGTGCAGTTAGGTTAATTATTATTACAACCAAGTATACTTACCTGATTGTTATAATTTCAGGTATTCTTCAGCGTCCTCCAAGGTGCCCAGAACGTAGGGCTCACAGCTCCTCACATGGAGGCCATCGCCAACGCCCGCGCCTCCGCCGGGGCCATCTTCGCTGTAATGGACAGGAAGCCAGTCATCGACAGCCTCTCCGAAGACGGCGCCACTCCACCCATCAAGGGGGATTTGGAGCTAAAAGATGTGTACTTCAGATACCCGGCGAGGGTTGATGTTCAGGTAAGAGATGTTCTTACAGACTTGTCTGTAATCCCGGGGCCACACGTATCGTCATCGTCAGCGGCGTACATCGCTTTAAACAACGCGGAAATTGTCCCAATAATTTATCGCCATAAATTTGACTGGCCACACAGTCGTTGTCAACAGCCAAATTCAAAATAAACCAAAATCAAAAAACAAGTGAACGTGAAAATCGAGATATTCAACGGCAATGCCAATGCCATGTCCCGATTATGTGGCTACACTTGTGTAGAACGTCAAATGACGTCACACAACGAGATAGTCAATGGGATATCACGATACGTGTGGCCTCAGAGTTACAGCAGCCGGCGCTGTCGCGACGGCTATATTTGCCGGCAACCATCAGAAGTGTGGTAGCGTGGCAGCCGTGTGTTGGTGACAGTAACAGTTGTCGTTATAAAGAGCCCTAAGATTATGGCTGTCGATATGGACGGTTGAACCATCGCTTCTGTAAATAAGATTCCTGGAAGTGCTTGTGACTAAATGCTTCCTACGTGGCTTCCTTCTTAGGTCCTAAACGGCTTAGACTTGAGGATCAGACAGAACGAAACAGTGGCTTTGGTGGGTCCGAGCGGGTGCGGCAAGTCCACGGTGCTCCAGCTGCTGCAGAGGATGTACGACCCGGACTCGGGCACGGTGACGGAGTCCGGGAACGACTACAGGAACATGAACGTGAGGCACCTGAGGAGCCACCTCGCTGTCGTGGGCCAGGAGCCGGTGCTCTTCGCCGGCAGTATCAAGGACAATATTCAGTAAGTATCACCTAACTGCTTCTATTTACTTGATCCACCTTCTATTAGCAAAGATGGTCAGTGTCGTTTGGTTCTGAAACATGAACTGCTTGTTTTTTTTTTATTGATTGGTAGTGGGATTACCTAGTAATGGGCGAAATAAGGTTGACGGTTCGTAGGGGCCTCCTGCATTTGTTTTGACGTTTTTTTTGTTGCGCGATTTTTGTGTAATGTTCCGTAAAAACACGCGCAAGAGACCCGGCTGAAGAAGGGGATTTAGCTGGAGTTTTATGAAACATTTTAATATGCAGGAGACAACTTGTGTGTGAAATCAAATGTATATGTTTTTTTTTGTAATGTTCCGTAAAAACAAACGCAGGCGACCCGGCTATGTTTAATATTATTTTTGTTTTTAGAATGAGTAACCCCAGTTGTACTCAAGAGGAGATCATAGAAGCCGCCAGACAGGCATACTGTCACGACTTTATCAGAAAATTACCTGATGTAAGTATGAACTACCAAATATATCAAGTACCCAGTATCAGTATACAATGGGCCGTTTATTCTCACCCCTTTTCTACGGTACATTTTTAGTTGTCGCATACCTATACCTATTAGCCATCATGGAAGTCTCATAGGTGGTCGAGTTTTCTTGAGATATCACCTCTGCAGACGTGTCAGGAGCCTCATTAGATACTAAACTACATGCGTTTGAGGCACAGAACGTGTATCTCATAGTGTCCTCCATGCTAGGGCTACGATACCATGATCGGCGAAAGAGGCGCCCAGCTGTCGGGCGGTCAGAAGCAGCGCATAGCCATCGCGCGAGCCCTCGTGCGGAAACCCAAGATCCTGCTGCTGGATGAAGCCACGTCCGCCCTCGACTCCCACAGCGAGGCGAGGGTCCAGAGGGCGCTGGACGCCGCCGCCCACGGCAGGACCACCGTTATGGTGAGCCACAGGTATTTATGAACTAGGGGCGGTAAAGCTTCGACCAACTATTTAGACGCACAATCAAATCACCAGTGGCCAATGATTTTGTGTTTCTAAAATAGCCAACCGACTGTTTTGAGTTCTTTGAGAACCGCCAAGTGGACGATGAATTAGGGGCGGAAAAAGTGATAATGACGCTCTGTATGAAGCTTCGACAAACTATTTAGAAGGACCAATCGAATCACCAATTGCGAATGTTTTTGTGTTTTTGAAATAGGTAACTGACTCATTGGAGAGATCTTTGGGAACTGCTAAGCGGACGTAGAACTGATGAGTTGATCCTGTTGTATTATCAGACTGTGCTAGATGCGTTTGTTATCTATGATGCAGGCTCTCAACTGTCCTGAACGCGAATCGCATAGTATACATTGAGAAGGGCGAGGTGTTGGAAGAGGGAACACACGAGGAGCTGCTGGCGATGAGAGGGCGGTACTACAACCTGGTACTGGAGAATGAGCCCCATATTGCACGGTCTGCCATGGACGGCAACGATGCTGATACACAGAAACGTAACTATCTCGTTCAATCAGTTCTGTAGGTACTTACTTCAAGTAGTTTACGCCGAAGTGGACCTTGCAACCTCTATCTACAGTAGCAATCCCTGTAACGATTTAGTTCTAATCCAAGGTCAAAAATAAATTGAAATTACATGAACGTGTGGCATACATTTCATTTATGAAGATCCGTTCAACGATATGCAAGTTATCATGTACCTATTATACAAAGATACAAACGCGTTTACGAGTGACCCAAAGTTTTCAAATTATATTTAATTAATGAAACCAGCAGTTATGTTATTGTGTGTTTTGTATGCTGGCGTAGGTACAATAGAAATATCTAAGTATTCAAAATGTCAACAGATGCAAGAATACGTCGCCCGAAACTGGCACAGCTGTCGCCTCAAATGTCCACCGAGAGCTATAAAAGTGAATCCGACTCGGCGTCAGAAGACAGTCTGGAAATGGAAGAAAAGGAGGTATGGAAGCAGTCGTGTTCCTCCTCCAGCTCAAATAACCTAGCACGTATTTTTCACCCCAAAAATATACGACTATTGTTGGATGAACTTTCACGATCACATCATTCCATTATGGGGGCATTTGTGCGTCTTTCGTTTTAAAAGCACGTAGTAAAGTTGATGATTTTCATCATAGTTACATCAAGATCTCGCGCCTAGCTATGTTACGTGGCCAGTAATCTTGGTGTGCAATAAAGTGGAGGTCATGGTAATGTTTCCAACGTGTCCTCAGGATGAGGAGTTGGAGCCGACCACGTGGCAGATCATGAAGCTGTGCGAGCCGGAGAAGTGGCTGATGCTGGCGGGGGTGATGGCCGCCGTCGCCGTCGGCGCTTCCTTCCCCACCTTCGCTGTGCTGTTCGGAGAAACTTACGGTGTATGTGACATGACATTCATCTGTGGTTGGCTGAAGCCGAACAAGACTTCTGGTGTTCCCGGGGCAGCTTCTGATAACTAGGCTGATGAAACCTCGAAATAAAAACTCTTATTGCATTCGCCTTGGCCGTTTATGAGCTTGATAAATTATCAGTGTTATTTTCTTACAGCTGCTGGAAAACCCTAATGAGGACTGGGTGCGTAGCGGGACCAACATTATAGCGATGTTGTTCCTCCTCGTCGGCGTGGGGACCGGAGTGGGAATCTTCTTCCAGATTTACATCTTCAATCTCACCGGCGTTCGACTCACTGCCAGGCTCAGGTTTTTATCAATGACTAGCTGCGCCCCGCGGATTCACCCGCGTTTCATATTATAAAACCTATGGGGCGGTGGCTGTTAGATACGACTTATAACATTGTGTCAGAGAAAATAGGTACAGAAGTTAGGTAGTTTTTCACAGTTATTATCGCACTGATGGACAAATAAACAGTGATGATGATGGTGACGATGATGATTTGTAGCCTATATTGTGTCTCTAAACTATCTGCATACTACATATCATGCAAATTAAGGTACCTACTATTTCACAGTTTTTAGGCCACTGTGTATGTGTCAGTTGGGGTATACGCTATAAAAATACCAAATTTCATGTCAAGGGGTTAGTTTGTCACAGTTTTTTTTGCACTGATGCAAAACGGTGGTGATGATGATGATGAATTAAAGCCTTAGTCGTAAGTTGCGGGATAACCTATCTACGTACGAAATTTTATGCACATTGGGTGTTTTATCGCATTGATGGAAAACGGCGATGATTATGATGATGACTTAATAATAATTTCGTAGCCTATGTCCTAAGTTAGAAGATAACCTATCTGAGAACCAAATTCTCTCTCCCCCCACTCTCCCCTCTTCCCGTACTCCCCTATTTCCCCCACTCTCCCCTCCTACCCCCACTCACCCTTCTATCTCCCCCCACACTACCCTCTTTCTCCTCCCACTCTACACTCTTTCTCCCCACTCTACACTCTTTCTCCCCCCACACTTCCTATATCTCCCCTCTTTCCCCCATTCCCCCTCTTTCTCCCCCACCTCCCCTCATTCTCCCCCCACTCTCCCCTCTTTCTCCCACATCCTCCCCTTTCACACCCAACTCTCCTCTCTTTCTCCCTCCACTCTCCCCTCTCTTTCTCCCCACTCTCCCCTCTTTCTTACCCCACTCTCCTCTCTTTCTCCCCGCTCTCCCCTCTCTTTCTCCCCACTCTCCTATCTTTAATCCCCTCTTTCTTACCCCACTCTCCTCTCTTTCTCCCCCCACTTTCCTCTCTTTCTCCCCCCACTCTCCTCTCATTCTCCCCCCACTCTCCCCTCTCTTTCTCCCACTCTTCCCTTTTTCTTACCCCACTCTCCCCTCTTTCTCCCCGCTCTCCTCTCTTACTGCCCCCACTCTCCCCTCTTTCTTACCCCACTCTCCGCTCTTTCTCCCTCCACTCTCCCCTCTTTCTTCCCGCTTTCCCCACTCTACCCTCTTCTCCCCCCACTCTACCATCTACTCCCTTTTTCCCCCACTCTCCCCCTTTCTCCCCCTCCCGTCCCGCCGCGCCGTTCAGCTGTGATCCATTCAGCCGTTTATTGTGGTCCGTTGGGGGTGCATCTAAAGAATACCTCATAATTTCAACCCCCTTGCTTTTCCCCCTTTAGGGATGATTTTGCATAAAAGTTGAAACCCGTATTTATTTATTTCTTACCAAAAGCCTAAATAAGAATTTTCAGATCCTTAACTTGAAGAATTATGGATTCCCCATACAAACTTTCAACCCCTATTTCATCCCCTTCGAGATTATTTTTTGAGACAAAAGATAGCCTATGTCCGTCTCATAGGTCCAATCTACCCCTATACGAAATTTCATCGAAATCGGTTCAGCCGTTTGAGCGTGAAGATCTAACAAACATACACACATACATACACACACTAACTTTCGGCTTTATAATATTAGTAAGATACGAGTACATATTATCATCATCATCATTCACCATACTTATTCATCGTTCATCATAGTATACAGCTATATATTATATGTGGGCGTGATGCATTACTATTTATCAGGGTCGTCTCCATCATCATCATTCATAATCCTTTATTATAATTTAACATTGACATATTCGACATCATTTACGCTTTACGATCGCCTCTTAAAATTTTAACGACGCAACGGTATCAACATGCTATTCTTAGCAGTGAATGTGAAACTTAGCAGAATACGTTTTTTCGGTTTTTCTTTTTAACGCAACTTTATTTGGTGTAAAAGATGATAGTTTTGGTACTTGTCAGGGTTGCCGCGTTCCAGAAAATGCTGTATCAAGAGATCGGCTGGTTCGACCGCCCCGCCAACGGCGTGGGGGCGCTGTGCGCGAGGCTGGCCGCCGACGCCGCCGCTGTTCAGGGCGTGAGTTATGTCTAACAGATCCGTGTTCTAACTTACTATTATTGGCTTTTGTAAGTTTGAATTTGTAACTTACAAAAGCTATAATATAATGCTTTTACCTTGTTGTGCCCGTATGCTCGAAATCTCTCAATCACGATGCGCACATACACTAAGTATAATATACTTATTTATGTATTTCTATACATTCTGGTTTTGGTTTTTGTTTGATCGAATCGTGCGAAGCGTAGCGCAAGCCGTGGCATATGTTATTATGATGGACCTATTATACAGGGCGTCCTACGATATGCCACATGGAGGGAAAGTACCTTGTCAATTCATAGTGTTCCTTTTATTTCTAACACTATGTTATCTAGCAAAAAATAATCCATATGAGGAAGCCTTTCGATCAATATGATAAAGGTACTGGGTGATTATTTTCTCGTGTAACGGGTTCGATTTCCGGTTCAACCATATATAATTATTTAAATATCTATGAATGCAGTTTAAATTCTAATAATGTGTTCTTTCAGTAAAATGCCCCATCTACAATATTCAAGGTACTTTCCCTCCATGTGGCATATCCGTGGGACGCCCCACCCGTATAGGCACATGTGTGGATTGTACCAGTTTTCAGTATAGAGTTTTCAGAACATACAAAAAACTTGAAAAGGTGAACATCCACAGGCGACGGGCACGAGGATCGGCGCGCTAATGCAAGCCACGGCGACTATCGTCATCGGCATCACGTTCTCCATGTACCTGACGTGGAAGATGACGCTGGTGTCGCTGGTGTCGGTGCCCATGGTGATAGCGGCGGTGGTGCTGGAGGGCCGGGTGCTGTCCGCCGGCCTGACCACCGTCCGGGAGGCGTCCTACAGGGCCACCACCATCGCCACGGAAGCTATTACCAATATAAGGACTGTGTCCGCTTTCTGTAAGTGTTGATGTTTAACACGATAGGACGGTGTGGCCCGTTCATTATAGTTGTTGAGCGAACGAAGTAAGCGAAGGAGTGGCCGTTTTTGCTTTCGTCTGGATGTTTGTTTATTGTTTGTTTGTATGTATGTTTGTTCCGGGCTACAGGTCGCATTTCTCAACGGATTTTTACGATATTTGGTATATATACATACAGGTTCTTTGGTTTGTATTGCCTACTTTTTTGTTGAGAGCTATTTTTGATAAGGGGGAAAACGGGGGCAAAAGGGGGGATATCTGCTATAGCGTCATTTATGGGTGTCAAATTTGGTGAAAACCTTAAGTACCGAACTCTGAACAAGTTGTTGTAAAATAAAAGGTGTTAAAGTTGAGGGCAAACGGGGGCACAAAGGGGACACGCCTATCGCCATGATATTGTATCGCTCAGGCGGGGAGCAGCACGTGATGCGGCGCTACCGCAGCCTGGGCGCGGCGGCGCGGGAGTCGGCGCGGCGCAGCCTGCGCTACCGCGGCTGCGTGTTCGCGTGGGGGCAGACGGCGCCGGTGGCGGGCTACGCGCTGGCGCTGTGGTACGGCGGCGTGCTGGTGGCCGAGCGGGAGGTGCACTACAAGACGGTCATCAAGTGAGACGCTTACCTATACAGCCCTCCCTAACTATAGGGTATGTGGGGGCAGACGGCGCCGGTGGCGGGCTACGCGCTGGCGCTGTGGTACGGCGGCGTGCTGGTGGCCGAGCGGGAGGTGCACTACAAGACGGTCATCAAGTGAGACGCTTACCTATACAGCCCTCCCTAACTATAGGGTATGTGGGGGCAGACGGCGCCGGTGGCGGGCTACGCGCTGGCGCTGTGGTACGGCGGCGTGCTGGTGGCCGAGCGGGAGGTGCACTACAAGACGGTCATCAAGTGAGACGCTTACCTATACAGCCCTCCCTAACTATAGGGTATGTGGGGGCAGACGGCGCCGGTGGCGGGCTACGCGCTGGCGCTGTGGTACGGCGGCGTGCTGGTGGCCGAGCGGGAGGTGCACTACAAGACGGTCATCAAGTGAGACGCTTACCTATACAGCCCTCCCTAACTATAGGGTATGTGGGGGCAGACGGCGCCGGTGGCGGGCTACGCGCTGGCGCTGTGGTACGGCGGCGTGCTGGTGGCCGAGCGGGAGGTGCACTACAAGACGGTCATCAAGTGAGACGCTTACCTATACAGCCCTCCCTAACTATAGGGTATGTGGGGGCAGACGGCGCCGGTGGCGGGCTACGCGCTGGCGCTGTGGTACGGCGGCGTGCTGGTGGCCGAGCGGGAGGTGCACTACAAGACGGTCATCAAGTGAGACGCTTACCTATACAGCCCTCCCTAACTATAGGGTATGTGGGGGCAGACGGCGCCGGTGGCGGGCTACGCGCTGGCGCTGTGGTACGGCGGCGTGCTGGTGGCCGAGCGGGAGGTGCACTACAAGACGGTCATCAAGTGAGACGCTTACCTATACAGCCCTCCCTAACTATAGGGTATGTGGGGGCAGACGGCGCCGGTGGCGGGCTACGCGCTGGCGCTGTGGTACGGCGGCGTGCTGGTGGCCGAGCGGGAGGTGCACTACAAGACGGTCATCAAGTGAGACGCTTACCTATACAGCCCTCCCTAACTATAGGGTATGTGGGGGCAGACGGCGCCGGTGGCGGGCTACGCGCTGGCGCTGTGGTACGGCGGCGTGCTGGTGGCCGAGCGGGAGGTGCACTACAAGACGGTCATCAAGTGAGACGCTTACCTATACAGCCCTCCCTAACTATAGGGTATGTGGGGGCAGACGGCGCCGGTGGCGGGCTACGCGCTGGCGCTGTGGTACGGCGGCGTGCTGGTGGCCGAGCGGGAGGTGCACTACAAGACGGTCATCAAGTGAGACGCTTACCTATACAGCCCTCCCTAACTATAGGGTATGTGGGGGCAGACGGCGCCGGTGGCGGGCTACGCGCTGGCGCTGTGGTACGGCGGCGTGCTGGTGGCCGAGCGGGAGGTGCACTACAAGACGGTCATCAAGTGAGACGCTTACCTATACAGCCCTCCCTAACTATAAGGTATGTGGGGGCAGACGGCGCCGGTGGCGGGCTACGCGCTGGCGCTGTGGTACGGCGGCGTGCTGGTGGCCGAGCGGGAGGTGCACTACAAGACGGTCATCAAGTGAGACGCTTACCTATACAGCCCTCCCTAACTATAGGGTATGTGGGGGCAGACGGCGCCGGTGGCGGGCTACGCGCTGGCGCTGTGGTACGGCGGCGTGCTGGTGGCCGAGCGGGAGGTGCACTACAAGACGGTCATCAAGTGAGACGCTTACCTATACAGCCCTCCCTAACTATAGGGTATGTGGGGGCAGACGGCGCCGGTGGCGGGCTACGCGCTGGCGCTGTGGTACGGCGGCGTGCTGGTGGCCGAGCGGGAGGTGCACTACAAGACGGTCATCAAGTGAGACGCTTACCTATACAGCCCTCCCTAACTATAGGGTATGTGGGGGCAGACGGCGCCGGTGGCGGGCTACGCGCTGGCGCTGTGGTACGGCGGCGTGCTGGTGGCCGAGCGGGAGGTGCACTACAAGACGGTCATCAAGTGAGACGCTTACCTATACAGCCCTCCCTAACTATAGGGTATGTGGGGGCAGACGGCGCCGGTGGCGGGCTACGCGCTGGCGCTGTGGTACGGCGGCGTGCTGGTGGCCGAGCGGGAGGTGCACTACAAGACGGTCATCAAGTGAGACGCTTACCTATACAGCCCTCCCTAACTATAGGGTATGTGGGGGCAGACGGCGCCGGTGGCGGGCTACGCGCTGGCGCTGTGGTACGGCGGCGTGCTGGTGGCCGAGCGGGAGGTGCACTACAAGACGGTCATCAAGTGAGACGCTTACCTATACAGCCCTCCCTAACTATAGGGTATGTGGGGGCAGACGGCGCCGGTGGCGGGCTACGCGCTGGCGCTGTGGTACGGCGGCGTGCTGGTGGCCGAGCGGGAGGTGCACTACAAGACGGTCATCAAGTGAGACGCTTACCTATACAGCCCTCCCTAACTATAGGGTATGTGGGGGCAGACGGCGCCGGTGGCGGGCTACGCGCTGGCGCTGTGGTACGGCGGCGTGCTGGTGGCCGAGCGGGAGGTGCACTACAAGACGGTCATCAAGTGAGACGCTTACCTATACAGCCCTCCCTAACTATAGGGTATGTGGGGGCAGACGGCGCCGGTGGCGGGCTACGCGCTGGCGCTGTGGTACGGCGGCGTGCTGGTGGCCGAGCGGGAGGTGCACTACAAGACGGTCATCAAGTGAGACGCTTACCTATACAGCCCTCCCTAACTATAGGGTATGAGTTTGCGGACGAATGCCAGGTGATTTTATCCGAGTGTCTGGAAATACTGCGAGAAAAATGTAGGTAGTTGTGTTCTGTCTTAATTCTATAAACTATTTACTTTAATTATATGCATTGTAATGACTTTACTTTGTTTAACTTTATGATGTGTATACCTACCTGTAAAAAAGTATTGTGAATGTAATTTTATAGTTATTGATGTAATTGGTTGAGCCGTATCAGTTATTGAAATAAGTAAATAAGGTGAACTGACTGCGCGCAGGGTAAAGATCTTAAGACTTGTATCATGTCAACGGAAGGTTTTATTCTGGGGCCGAGTATATTTGTTGAGTTGATTCCCTTAATTACAAGGAATCTTAGTTTGCGACCAATCGTATGTCGGCACATTTGGTGTAGTGGTTGAGCAATCGGACTGCTGCGCTTGGTGTCGCGGGTCCCATTCCCGCCTGGAACGAATATTTGTGCGATCCACAAATATTTTTTCCTAGTCTGGGTGTAATTTGCATGTGAAATTATACATCTGTAAGCGGCACCCACGATACAGGAGCAATCCTAGTGTGGGACTAAGTAAAAATGTGATCGTTTAAAATGGCCAATATGGTAATTTTAGTTTGACAAAGACATTTTATTCTTTGTCAAACTAAAATTACCATATTAATTGATTGTACCATATTAGTGACGGTTCATCTGGGTGTCCGTCAGGGTGTCGGAAGCGCTGATATTCGGCGCGTGGATGATGGGCCAGGCGCTGGCGTTCGCGCCCAACTTCGGCGCGGCGGTGTCGGCGGCGGGCCGCGTGCTGGCGCTGCTGGGCCGCAAGCCGCAGATCTGCAGCACGGCCGCGCCCGCCGTGCCGGAGGGATACGTGAGTTCTACTTCCTTCTTCATCTTCTTCTTTGTGCTTTTCTTTTTTATACCTACTTTCTAAGCTAGCATTTGACCGCTATCTCACTTCGTCTTAACTGGAGTCTTCTTGTTCGTCTTCTTTTTCTTCTTGCACAGTTCTTGTTGGTGGCTTTGATGTCAAAGCATTGGCTGAAGATAGGGAACGCTGTTAATTGAGTAGTACAGCAAAATAACACAATCGTTATCAACACGGACACGGGAAGATCACAAACACTCACTCATCGTAATCATACTTACTCACGCTCTGACATCTACACTAATATTATAAACGCTAAAGTAGCAGTGTTTGTTTATTTATCTGTTTGTTATTTTTGCACCACTACACGGCGATGAAAGTTAAAATAAATAACTTTCATATTTAAATTGTGAGCGGTAAATTGTGGTACAGAGATAGACTGGAACTTGGAGGACATAGGATTGCTTTTAATCCCTATAAAATGTAACATTCAATCGAATGCTTTTCCTTTTGTTTCTCACTATAAGTAACGCCACAGATCACGGAGGGCAGAATCGCGTACAAGAACATAAAGTTCCGCTACCCGACGCGGCGCGAGGCGGAGGTGCTGAGCGGGCTCTCGCTGCTGGTGCCGAGCGGCAGCCGCGTGGCGCTGGTGGGCCCGAGCGGCTGCGGCAAGTCCACGCTCATCCAGCTGCTGCAGCGGCTGTACGACCCCGACGACGGCAGCGTGGTCAGTGGGAAATGTGATGTGTATTTTTGAAGTGAAACTTTTTATGCCCCTGTAGTGTCACAAGACTAGGGCGGGGGCGCGTGAAACCGCTGGGCAGAATGCGCCCCCGCGCCAGTTGTCCCTCCGCCTCGGTATTGTGCACTGCACACGTGAACCCATCCCTATTACGGGTTATGCAATTATGTGATTATAATTTAATTTGTGGCAAAGAACATTATACTCGTAGTAGGTACACTTGGAACGGATGCGAATAAATTCTTTTACCCAGCCCAGTAGGTAGATGAACGCATATATGCTTGGAACCATCGAGATAGCAAACGGTGAACCCCGTTTAGATTCTGCCCCGTCCGCTGTTCCTCCCACTGCCGGCAATCATATTCAGTAAAGAGAAGTGTGTACCTACCTATTCCCATTGTGCCCTACTAGTCTCACTTTGCTCTCACTTTCGCCGGGCTGCATGAGGACCATTATCATAGTGGGAAATGAGAAGTATCGTGGTTACATTCTCGTCCTGCTCACTGTTGCTCAATATAAGCGCAGTATTAGGCGACGACGCGGCGATTCAATGAAGTAGCGAGAGTTAAGACAATTTTAATGACGCGTCATGTTTGGCAGGTTTCGTTACGTAGCAGAGAGGATATAATATATGAAATCAACAGACATTCAATTTGATTGTAAATATGTTTGTAGTACCTGGACAACTACAGCATCACCCGCGACATCCGCATCAGCACCCTGCGCCGGAACCTCGGCATCGTGTCGCAGGAGCCGGTGCTGTTCGACCGCAGCATCGCGGAGAACATCGCGTACGGAGACAACACGCGCGTGGTGCCCATCGAGGAGATCGTGTCCGCCGCCAAGAAGGCCAACGTGCACTCGTTCATCGCGGCGCTGCCTAACGTAAGTTACATGTGCCGCGTTACTGTTACTTTGTACTACGTTACTGTTACTTTACGCTACGTTACTGTTACTTTACGTACATTACTGTTACTTTACGCCACGTTGCTTTGTTACTTTAATTTTGTACAACATTATACGTAACAGAAAAAAATGCGCGTAGTAGCCATCTAGTCTCAAATACGTAGAATTGTATGTTAACACTGGTCACGTGTGGATCACACTTGAGGAGCTAACGGCGTGATGTCCAGGGCTACGAAACGCGAATCGGCGCGCGCGCGTCCCAGCTGTCGGGCGGACAGAAGCAGAGGATAGCCATCGCGAGGGCTCTCGTCAGGAATCCCAGGGTGCTGCTGCTGGATGAAGCTACTTCTGCTCTGGACACTCACAGTGAAAAGGTAGCTCTCAAGCTTATTCATTGATTGATTTATAATAAGTAATTATGTGACCCAAAATATTAGCTGTGGCAAAAAAATTACCAATGCTCATAAATATGAGTCCAGATCAAGCACAATTATTATTAGTATAAGCTTTTGGTAAAGCAGTGTATCGTTATTAATCCTACGTAGAACACTTAATTTGCTTTATCGCTACCACTATGAGAATTCGAAGAGTGAAGAAATTAAACACTTTACTAGCCGCTTTGCTTCCCGATAACTTCTGGGAGTTTTCAATTCGATATACTTAGGTATCTTCTAGGCAAGCATGCGCTCTACCTTCGACGGCGTCGTCACTTACCATCAGGTGAAACTGCGGTCAAATGCCTGCCTATTCGCAATTTAAAAAAGGGAGCAGAGGGAGAGACTTTCTGGTAACAGTCTAAAAGCAGAATTTTTTTGGAATGTTCTGGCATCAGCCAAAAAGTTGGGCAAACTTCGAATCTCTCAGGTTTGAGTTAGGGCTGCCCTACTTTTACTTAGACTTGACCAATTAAGGATTGTTATTTATTGTGGAGTGGACTGATGACGGTGAGCATTCCGATTACTGTATTGCGAGAGGACCGCCCTTGTATCTACCTATTATTATTAATGCTCTTTGTGTGTTCTATACATTTTGTTTGATGTCAATAGTTATCTATGTAACATTCCAGGTGGAGTTTGGGTGGGAATTAGATAGTGAGACGTTGTTATTTTTAAATATTTTTTTCCTCCAGCTTGTGTTTCTTCGGTAATCATGTGTAGGTATAATATTGGGGGAATAATCATTAAGTGTTCGTTAACGTGCACGAGTGTGGGCAAATGATATAAACTCAAAAAGCGTGTCACTTCGCATTTTTTCCAAAATTCCCAGGAAGTTTCAGTAAAGCGTCCAACACTTTACTGAATCGTAACGTTGACTATGCAAATAATCGACTTGGCTATCACCACGAGAATTGCTTTAAAGCTAGGACTTTCCTGTTGTGAAAATAAGAAAGCTAAATGCACAAACCGTGAGAAGCCACAACTAAAACATAAAAAACATTCCAGGTGGTCCAGGAGGCGCTGGACCGCGCCAGCGAGGGCCGCACGTGCCTCATCATCGCGCACCGCCTCGCCACCATACAGAGCGCCGACCTCATCTGCGTGCTGGACCGCGGCGCCGTGGCCGAGGCCGGCTCGCACGCCGACCTCGTGGCGCGCAAGGGGATCTACGCCAAGCTGTACGAGCTGCAGTGCGGGATCGTGGAGGAAGCGGAGGAGGTCGACGAGACCGTCGCCGAACCCCAGGACGAGGCTTGAGGCTGAGACTGGAGGGTCTTAAGCCACTGCCCTTTCCTGTAGACGGGTATTTTCCCTCCTGTGGACGGTCTCGATGCGAACATGCGTCCTCTTGTAGAACAGATAGTTTGACCGGCCCTAGACCCGCTTGGAATAGAATTGCCTCTCATTTGAGGTTTACCAGACACGATTTATGTGAAAACGTGTGAATTCACACGTTGGTAAATGCGAACTAAGTGCTACCTACTCCTCAACCTGCATAAGTAGGACTTGCAGTGAACCAAACATGCGCAAATGTGACTCGAGAATATAATTTCAAATTAATTTACCTAATTGGTCATTGTTGAATCATGCCACTGTCACTGATTTTGTTATCTTATCTCAGTGAGTTGAAAAAGTATAATGGGCCTACCTCCATTAATTGATTTTGATACTATAGATATAGATCAATCACTGCCTAAGTAGGTAGTTCTCCTGGCGCCAATTTTTTGATGACCTAAAATATATCGACTGCAAACAATTCACTGGTAACTTAATAACTACCAAAATATTTTCCTACTTATACGGAAACCCTTAGTAAGCATTCCCTTGGTACATCCCCAATGAACCTACCCCACACATTCCCTGATGAAAGACCTCTGGATAATAAATACCTAAATGATATCTAATAAATTGTTGATTACTAATTTAATTTTAAAATAAAGCTTAACGGTATCTTTTGCAACTAATATGTTAATGTGTTTTATGTAGTAAATGTAGTTTTAAATACTTAGGCAATAGATAAAGGGTTTTGCAATTTGCGCGTTATGGCCTAGGCATTAGGCAACCCATGAAACGTAAGAGCCTATGGATAAACATTATGAGATAAATAAATGACATGAAATGTGAATGCGGAATGTATAAAGACAAAAACATCGTTTGTTTTTTTTCTGATGTGCCATATTTTTGCCAACTTTGTCTTTACTTATGCTATTTTTTACTACCTATTTATTTCATATGGTAGGTATATATTATAAATATTATGTAGTATTATTTTCATTTTACTTCAGGGATTTCTTTTTTTCGGACATTATAATTGCTTACCTACTAGGTACATTATTATTTTACAAAAATGATTTTTTATTTCAATGCAGGTCGTGACGTACCTAACTATCTACAAATAGAGTATTATTACGCTTCTACTCATGGCATCCTATTCGAAAAAGCATTATTGTTAGCATTTCTAGATTGTATGTGTAATAAAATACCCTATAGTTACCTAAATGGAAATTACGCTCAAGTTATCTGTAACATACTATTATATATTATGTATGTAGGTACTGATCAGAGTATTTTTCTACTGTACTGCCGATATTGTTATTTGCTATATTGATGCCGTTGTGTAGCCGTTGTATAGTTATTTATTGAAATATAGGCGTCTATTTTACTTATACATCTGTAGTTTTAATTTGAACCACATCCAGACTCCACAATTTTAATTCATACGAGATAGTTGAATCCACAATTCCACACCAAAATTGCAGAAATAGCATCATGCGACATTGGAACACGGTAATGCAATGGAAGTAACCGTGAACATCTTCAATTGCATTGCTACTGCTTCTACTGGCAAAGGTCATTGATTATCACCCAGTCTTTTAACCCGTGTGCCTCTAACTTCTGAAAATACTCGTAATATTGTCTTAATTCAATTCTCTTCAACTTACCCGAGCGTGTTTGTTTATGCTGGCGGGTTCCCAACGAGTCCGGTCACAAGAGTGACTCGTTGAGAGCTTTTCCCCATCGAGTTACACTGCTACTCAAGTTTAGTGTAACACTTTGGGAACTCTATGAAAAAAAGTGTGTGCGTGTAACCTATCCCCACCAGTGGGGACGGCCTGGTGGGGATTATGACAATAAACCACCTTTACGCGCTATTGAAGTAAAACTACATTGGCATGTCAATGTAACCTTTTTGAAATAGCGGAAACTACACAGACTATAGTAAGCGTTACTTCCGTCAGAAAAAAAATCCGAGTTACTCCCTAGTTGCGCCTAACGAAGTTTTACTTCAAAAAAAGTTGCAACGGTTATGGGTAGATGGCCGTCTTGCGCGGCGTAGCCCTGCGCTCGTCAGACTGAGATATATAATTTCTGAGTAAGTTAGACCTTTCATGCAACAACACCATAACTATTTCTCTTCACATTTCTACTTTCTTATTACCTACTCCTTGGCTACTAAATAAAACTGTAGAAAATATGTGTATAATAAATGTAATAATCATATTTTATACATATCCTCTTAATAAATAAGATAACAGATTTACTTATAGCGCTGGCAGTGGCCCTTATAACTACAAAATACTAAAAGAAACGTGTACAGTAATAACATAATAAAAATATATGTTACCTACCTATGTATATTTATTACTGGATACATGTATCTGTAAAAACTAAATAAATTCTGCATCAAGCGATAATATTCTTACTACTTTAACAGTTTACCTAATTATTGGATTTAAAATATCAATTTATTTAAATTAATAAATATCGTCGCAATTTAACAGACACAATTCATAATGATAGGTAACTATTTCAATAAGGCAGTTTCTAAAATCTGTGATAAAACTATACGACCCTATAAACGTGTTTCACTGAATCTGAAAATCTCTTTAATCTTTGCTTCAGCCAAATTCTATACTTGAGTTGTCTGAAATTATATAGAAACAGTCGGCTTGAAGCTAGGCCAGTAGACATGAAAATCACACATCCAATCCTAATAATCTCGACGCAACTATAATGCCTCGCGCAACTCTAAACAGTTACCAATAACTTCCGGTAGATGGCACTTCAAATTGTGAGTCAAAAAGTACTAACCAGTTTATAGCTACATTTAATAATATAGAGGTCAGTGGTCCTGCTGTGTATAACATATTTTATTCTCCAATACCCGAAGCTATTAGTGAATCCTATGTAAAAAATCAGCGAAACATATCACCAGAGTCCAGACCTAATTCCCTGGCTTGTATTGTTATTGAGACGAGCTTGATCATGTGATGGTAAGCGCTACACCCGTCGACAATTGTACTATCATCCAGAACTTCAAATTAATCGCAAGTGTCACTAACATTCAGCAAAACACGTGATCTGGCGATCCAGAACCGTTCGATAGCTCGTTATCGATCGATTCGATTTCGTAACGATGCATTTTTTATACACATAATTCGACTCGAAGTCGATATCGAATCAAAATTGACCTAATAGAACTACGGTAACGCAGTTACCGGAGCGGGGTTTCTGAACGTCCGATTGTTTTCTCCTCAATCGAATAACGGTTTAGAAACCGAATCGAATCTTCGATAGCACAATTTTTTTTATATCGAATCGACTCGATTAAGTTCTGTATCGATAAGTTCTGAATCTCCAAAGCGAGCTCTAATTGCGTGTAGCGACTTGGATGTGCGTGAGGGGCGCCGCGGGGTGGACGCCGCGGATCGCCGTCTCCAGGGGGTTGCAGTAGATGTCACCAGCCAGCTCCTCCAGCCCAATCTCAGGGTCCACCTTCGCCAGCTTCGTGGCTTCGTCCACTTCCTTCCGGACATCGTTGTCGATTTCCTGTAAAAAAAAGTGGCTTAGTGTGACCTACATAGGACATTTTAGTAGAAACCATATCCGAAGCCGCTAGTAGGGGTTTGAAATTATCTAGTTACTTTGTTGAATTCTGTTTAGGCTATGTTGGGATTGGTATACTTATACCATTGAGGATAAAAATAATCGCATATAGAAAAACAGGGTGCAAATCAAAAACACTCATGAACGAACATTACATATTGACATAAGAGTTCTTCTTGTTTTATCTAATTTCAAGAAAATCTTGCTCTAACTATCTAATATAAAAGACTTATAAAAATGTAGGTCTGTACAAACTAATAGACTTGAAAAACTTATACTTATAGGGTAGTAAAACTAGCCGGTATAGGATACCACGCATTTATAATTTACTAGTGAGGGTAGGCACCCACCTTGAGCTGGTCAGGCGTGGCGAGATCGTTGGAGAGCAGTTTCTCTTTGAAACTAGTGATGGGGTCCCGCGTCTGGCGCACCTCTTGTATCTCGTCGCGCGTCCGGTACGACGTGCCGGGGTCCGACATGGAGTGTCCGGAGTAACGGTACGTCTCCATTTCCAGTACCAGGGGCCCTGGAGCACAGATTATAAAATTGTTACTCCGCAACAGAAAAAAAACACTCCATACAAAATTGTCATTACTAGTGCTATCGAAGTGGTTAAAGAACTAAAAGGATAAAGAATTTTGATCGTAGACAGAGAAAGCTGTAGACGGCCGGTATCGGTAGTCTCTTTCTCACAGGGAGGAGAAGAATAATGAAATATTACTCGTGCTGGTAAAGCAGAGCTACACTGTTCGCATCTCACAGCGCGCTTTTATTAAGGTCAGCTGCCTCAGAAGCTAAACAACTCTGTGAAACGAACTGTGACATTGCGACAAAGTCTTCTCGTGACCACGGTCGATGTGACTCAACCGAAACGTCGACGTATGTCAAAATTAGATATTTGTTTGTGCGCGAATTAGACTCGTTTTTAGACTAGTTCTACCTCCCCCACCCCCATAAAAATATAAAACGCACAAAATTATCGTGTCACGATCGTAGGATGATGCAATCGAGATAAAGTAAAATATTATATCTGTGACATTGTTTTTATATTGACATCACCATGACGTCACAGTGTTCTATCCCATGTGGCCACGCCGTGCCGCCGGCCACAGTTGTGGTCGTCCTCGGTTCCGCCGCTGGGTACCTTTGCCGCTGGCGCAGTAGTCGATGGCGAAGCGCGTGGCCTCCCGGGTGGCCAGCACGTCCATGCCGTCCACCCACATGCCGGGCACGTAGTCCCCGCGCGTGTAGTACTCCGTGCTGGCGGACGCGCGGTCGGCGCTCGTGCCCATGCCTGAGGGACACATTTTTTATATTTTTTTATTATGGCTTCGCACGTTTTGTGCATTTAGCTAGTGTCAAGTATTATTATAATTATTTAAAAAAATATATTTTCACCATAGGAAAGTCATAGTATTATAACAATCTTCGTGGTTAAGTAGTCAAGTCAATTATTTACATAGTCAAAGTCACGATTCTGAAAAGCGGTGGATGCTTTAATATAACTTCCTGGTAGTTTTGGAATAAATGCGAAGTGACACTTTTTTTTGTGACAACTGCTGTACGTATCGAACGTCTGCCTCCAGGTCTAGTGTTCGGCGCAGGTCTCACCGTATCCGTTGTTCTCGCACACGAACACGCAGGGCAGGTCCCACAGCGCGGCCATGTTGTACGCCTCGTACAGCTGGCCCTGGTTGGCGGCGCCGTCGCCGTACAGAGTGAACGCCACGCCGCCGTCGGCGCGGTACTTGTGCGCGAACGCGAGGCCCGCGCCCAACGCCGTCTGGAAATAGAACAGATGTTGTGACCCCAGGGCCGTCTCGAAATAGAACCGAACTTATTCTTGAGGAAAGGTTAAGAAAAGGTACAACGAGGGCTTACCGTGACGTCTTATTGCGATCCAATTGAAGACCTAAAGTAAACAGAATCGTTTTACTTTCAATGATAGTAATACATGGCTTTCCATAGTAATATCAATTGGGTGCACAGTTTAGGGAGAAATAAATCCCCTTAGATTTAAAATCAACCTAAACTGAGCGTCAAGATATCACAACATGACGTTACGGTACGAATAAGCAGTAAAACAATTCTGTTTAGGTCCTCAAATGGATCACAATAAGTCGTCATGGTGAGCCCCCAGGTATTAAAGTAGGCAAAAAGTGAATAAGTATTGCATAGGATCCAATCTTCAATACCTTACATTGTGGTTAATGAAGAGCTGAGCTTATAATGAAATAACGGCTTACTTAGTGTTTCATGTCTAAACTGCTGAACCAATAATGATCAGTTTTGGTATACTGTTAGATTGGACCAAAGAGGACATATTAACATGACACTTTGTATCGCGATAAATAAGTCACGGACGAAGCCGCAGTCAAAAGCTAGAATCTAGTCAGTAAAGACCTACACACACAACGTCAGATGTCACCACATAAGCCAGACCTGTGCGCCGACGATCCCGTTACCACCGAAGAAGTTCTTCGTGTACAGATGCATGGAGCCGCCCTTGCCGCGGCTGACGCCGGACCTGCGCCCCGTCAGCTCCGCCAGCACCCCTATCACCTCCACCCCCATCAGGTAGGTCCACCCGTGGCACCGGTATGCTGTTATGAGGGTGTCCTGACCCCGCATCACTGAACGCATCCCCACAGCCACCGCTTCTTGACCTGAGTAACACAACGTTATATTTATATTTAGTGCTAACTGATCAGAGTATTAGTGCTAATGAAGAAGAAATTATGAAACATATCCATGATTTGAGTCGAGACTAACACAAAAATACCATAGAAAAAATGACTTTCAAATTTTACTGATTTTATTTAGGCAACTTTAACAAATTTTTTATAGAATCACCTAATTCTGACTACATTTAAAGGCATAAAATTACCAAATCAGGACAACTGTTTTCAAATTATGCGCTCGCCGACACACAGCATTTCATTTTTATTTATAGAATAAGAATTACTATGATCATTCTAAAATAATTATGTGCCTAAATCTATACTCACAAACATTTTATTACATATTTTTGCAATTTCCTATGTTTTATTATTATATTTGATACAAATTATACATAATAAAAATATTGTTATCGGGAACAAAAATGTCACATATAGATTTTCCAGATAGCAAAATTCATTGATCAAATCTATTCACAGAATTACACTCCAACGTCCAGTAAAAGATGACATTGGCAAGGTGACTGTTATCATGAACTGAATGTTATTTACAGTTATTAAAACTCAAGCTGCATGCTGATATGCCGCTCTCCATTCATAAACTGATTAATGATTAGATAAAAACAATGTTTACATTTTTATATCACAGCGCAGACATATTTATCTACACTTTTGATAAAAATGTCAAGTGTGATAACTGACAATTGTAGTTTCTGGATTTCTAATTAGAACCTTTTGAAATCTTAGGAAGGTAGTTTGTCTCATGAAACTTAATAAAACATAATCTAAATTTCAAGTGATTTCAACTCCTATAAAAACTAGAAATTAGTAGAAATAAAAATTTTCACTCATAGAGTAGCTTTAGATGAAAATAGTGATCACAATAAATTTTCGAAATCACAATTTTCATCATACAACTCTAAAAGTTGTTAGTATTGGTAATTGAGCTCATACCAGAATACAAGTGACAGAATCCCCTGATGATTTTCTCCTTGTATAAGTTCCCGGCTGCAGTTTCGATTCTCCGCAAAATCGCCAGCTGGCGGTACAACTTGAGGCCATCTTCTGCCGTCAAGGTGGTAGATGTCTCCGGGCCTTTCTCCAATTTGTGGAGTTTGTAAGGCTAGAAAAAGAGAATGATGATCGATTGATAATTTGATTAGATAGATTGATGAGATTAATGAGATGGTAGATTGAACATTGTACAAAAGCAGAATAGCAAAGTTACAAAAGATAATATTTCAGTAAGTAAAGTACATACTGTGATAATAGGTAGCACTATTTAAATTGACTATATCTATAAGATTCTGTGCTATAAGTAAAATTTGTAAAGAAAAGTTTTCTCAATGTTGTGATGAATAAGATGAACTAATTATTATTGATTTTGTAAGTGAAAGTATTTTGTTTTTGTAGTAGTATTTATTTTAATGTAACATTGAAATCAAAGTGCCTTTGCCGTACACGGATTCCATGTAAAATAAGGTTTGCCAATTTATGGAGCATGTTCTTGTCATTGGATGTAAGTAATATCAGACTAACAAAAAGTAATAATCATAGACAGCTGTACCATTTTATGGAAACAGTATATGTATGAAAAGGAGCATATTTTAGTTAGGGCGAGTTTTAATTCTAAACTAGGTAGAGCTATGGTCAGTATTGTCAAATACACAGATGACTGTATTTCTAATGAAACTGAAACAAATGATGATAAAACTAACAAATAATCATATTATCTATTTATTTAATTGTTTATACACAAGCAGCTCATGTCTACAACACAGTGTTGAAAGAACTTCACTAATTAGACAATAATTACATAATAATCTACAACAATTTATTGTTCATTTACAATTCTCTATGCAACAAATTAATTATATAGATACCTACTTATACTTTATTATGTGCACAATAATCATATTTAATTATTGTGCACATTTACTTTAAATTATCATTACTCATAATATTAACTAATTACTTTTAGATACATTGTATGCAATATTTTTTTCTAGATTATAATTTTAACAAAGAAAAACAGAAAAAGTACCGATAGGCAGGTATAGTCCAGGTATAAAAATATATAATGAAGGCACCAGACACTAAAAACCAAATAAAAAACAATATCACTATTGCACAGAGCCATCACTATAATATGGATGAAACTGGGAATTGGCCCTTACTTCTCCCTCACATTCCTTTTTCAATCTCTGTGTGCGAGCAAGAGTTTGGAGTATTATTCCACTTAGGCAAGCGGAAAATCAGAAATATACAACATTTTCCATTTTGAAGTTAAGGTTACTTGCGGTCGTCTTTATCGTCGACAGACTTTATTGTACACATTAATTGTATTACTAGGTAGTTATTTAATTTTCGTACGCGTGGACTATCACAACTTGGAACGTCATTTTGACGACTTCAGCCCACAGCAATAAAAAATTTGCTCACACCAATAATTTCTTCATTTCTCAAACGCCAGTACAACAGGTGATAATGTAAACTTGTTTAGTAAATAAATGTATATTATGAGATTATAATCATCACAAGTTCGCATATTAGTATAATTTACTTCATGATTATCAACAACAACCTCCGTGATAGGAAAACATCTGTTTAAACTTGACACTTTGAAGGTTAGGTTACATAATTTTAAACTTTCGATTTTAACTGTAGAGGAGGCAAATTATGGGAATTATCACAACGAGAAGCGACATATTAACGTATTTACATATAATAGTCAGTGGAATATTATAGGAAATACGGAGATGTAATTTACCTTGATATCGAATTTAGCTTCTTGTTTTGTACTGTATTTCGCATTGGATGTAGAAACCGCAGGGGCAGCCACTTTCTATAAACAAATGCACAATGTTTCACTGAGTTGAACACAATTTAGATATCATTGAACACGTACGAAGCAAATATAAAATAAAAGGTTGAACTCGGCAGAATCTAACCCACCGTTAAAGCCGCATTTCTGCCGAAAAGCTTAGCAGCGGAGGGTATTATCTTGCTCATTTTTGACGCTATTGTTTTAATAAAGCCCAGATTTATTTAGTGATCCTCAATTAGGACCACTTTTTAGGGATTTTGCGGAAAACGGTCCCGATCCCGGGATGTAGTTGTAGACGATTGTGAATTTGTGACGATGTGACGATTTGATGAATGATATGATTGATTACACAATGACAGTTTTTTTTGTTTTGTTATGACCTCGCAAGATTTATGCATTTTGCTAGTGTCATAATAAGTAAGTTAGTGTATTTTATGTAATAATTTAACAAGTATTTTCTTATTTTCACAATAATAATATTCACAGAAGGACAGTCATACCTAGCATTAAAGCAATCCTCGGTCAAGTCGATTATTTATATAGTAAAAGTCAATTGCCCAGCAGTGGGACAGTTACAGGCTGAATTATTATTATAAAAGTCACAATTCAGTAAAGTGGTGAATGCTTTACTATGCCTTCCTATTTCCTGGGAGTTTTGGAAAAATGCTAAGTAATACCCTTTTTGAGTTTATATCATTTGCCCACACTGGTGCACGTTAAATTGGTGGAATATTAGTCATTGAGAGTTCGGTAACGCGCACGAGTGTTGGCAAATGATTTAAACCTAAAAGCGTGTAACTTCACATCTTTTTCAAAACCAAAAAGGTTTCGGCATACCTACCTAAAGCACCAACCACTTTAATCGTGACTTTGACATGTAAAGAATTGACTTGCCTATTTGACCACGAGGATTGCTGTAATGCTATGACTTTTCTAAATCAAAATTAAATATTTTTTTTTAATATTAAAATACTTGATATGTACTGGCTATTGCTGATTAATGGCTAAATACACAAACCGTGCGAAGCCATAACTAAACCAAAAAAAAAAAACTAAAATGTCATTTCATTGTGGAATGACGAGTGATTCATGTCGTTGTTGCGCACGATTACGGATTATTTTATTCCGACCGAATAAT
The DNA here is from genome assembly GCA_905147375.1 of Hylaea fasciaria. NCBI lineage: Eukaryota > Metazoa > Arthropoda > Insecta > Lepidoptera > Geometridae > Hylaea > Hylaea fasciaria. The sequence continues at coordinate 4,583,422 of LR990211.1, read as the reverse complement.
TCCGATGGTATAAAAAGTGTTGATGACGAGCAATTTCGTCATTATTTGTCGTAACTTCACAATATCACAAACGTTAATATAGGAAACTTGTGACAGTTAAACAATGGAGTTCCCACACATTGGAAAGAACTGTTGTTACAAATCTTGCAACAAACTTGGTAAGTAACCCACAATACTTTTACGCAGATACCTACATAATTATTACCATCTACTTTTAATTGGTTGCACTATTTTTCGCAAGGATTGGAATAGCCTTGACATTCTCATTTTAGATAGAATGATCGAGTAAATGTTCCTGTAATTTCCGATGACCATGAACCTATAGAAATCTATAATGATAATAATTCAGCCTGTAATGTCTCACTGCTGGGCAAAGGCCTCCCCTCACTATCGTGAGGAGGATTAGGCTATAATCCACCACGGGGGCCTAGTCCAGGTTGGTGGAAAACATGCCTCCGAAATAATTCTCGGGCATGTTGGTTTCCTCTCGATGTTTTCCTTCACCGAAAAGCGAGTGATAATTACGTACATATTATGTTGAATAAGAAACACATTGGTACGTGCCCATACTGGGATTTGAACTCGCCACCTCCGTTTTACGAAGGCGGACGTTCGCCCACTAGGCTACAACCGCTAGAAAAACTACCTGCAATAATTTTGATACATAGATAGATAATATATGATTGAATACATAGTCCATAATAAAGACTTTTTTGATAATTAAAAAAACAGTGTATGTAGTGGTAGGTAACTGTATTCATGACTTACCTGCACTGCATATTACTCATATTATTATATGAGGTGGTCCAAGTTTAATTGTCTATCTTTCTCTATGTAGAGCTGAGTTTAAATTCATGAAGGCTCGCCAGGCCCACACAGCTGGCACTCAGTTAAAATTTGATTTGTTTTGAGTTTAACAAAAACACCATAACAATATAAACATCAGCCTTGTGCGAAGTTCTACATGACTATAAATCAAGGTTATGACAATATAAAGGAAAAATTAACACCTATCGGTTTATACCCAAATAATTTGTTCAAACTCACATGTAATCAACTATTTGCTCCCTATCTCTTCTTATTTGATAAGAGGGTTTGAAATATTATGTGAAATTTTAAATAGTACATACTTTCTTATTATAAAGTTCCAACAAAAAGTATAAGCGGCCTTGTGCAAAGTTCTAGATGACGCTGTACAGATCAGGGTTGTAATGGAGCTCTGCCTCCATGCTGGCAAGCACGGGTCTCCCACACAGAATTGCACATCCACACCAGCCTGTGTAAGTTCTCAAGCAGGGGTAACAAGGTGTGATTTGTGCATAATCATGATATTTACTAGACAAAGCAGGTCTGATTTGGTGAAATAGACCAGCTTTGTCTAGTAATTATTATGAATAGAAATTGCAAAACTTTGGATATTTGATAATTTTACTTTGTTTAGACAAGTAATGCCCCATTAAGTATGCTGATTTGTGTGGTTCCATATTTGTTCATGGTGTCTATTTGATTATAGCAGCTTTTTTTTTATTACAGACTTTCTGCCAATGAAATGTGGAGCCTGCAAGGAAGTGTTTTGGTAAGTATTTATTTGTTTTATGTAGATTTTCTGAAAGAAAGTTTTGTATTTTGTTAGGATCCTAGTTTAAAGCATGAAACTTAATAGAATGATCACACTAAAAGGTCATTACTTTGTCAATATTATACTGTAGGTCTACATAAACTTATTATACATACTTACGTGACTTTGTTTGAATAAGTTCGTATAGATCTCTTTAGATGTTTTCATAAATTCTCTAGTATATTATTTTTATTTGGTCAGCAGTAAAGCATTCATATTCTATTCTATTGTGTAGTAGACACAATAACTCTCTGCTCTCTTTCCCAATTGTATGTCGACCTTCTTCAATTTCCAGTTCAGAACACTTTGCCTATGCAGAGCATGAGTGCCCCGCACCCAACACCCGAGATGTGCAAGTGCCTGTGTGCCCGCTTTGCAGCGCTCCGGTCCCGGGCCGGAGGGGCGAAGCGCCAGACGTAGCAGTCGGTGCACACATAGACAACCAGTGCACTTCAGACCGAGCCAGGGAGAGAAGAAATAAGGTGAGCAGCCAAAAGCTTTGTATAAGATTGTCGCTACAAACCTTTTTGTCATATTACCAGTATGTTTTTAGTGTATAAGTTTTCTAAGCATGTGACTTGGGGTAACATTTAAGCATTCATATGCCCTTTAATCAGCATTGGTACCACAGTTTGCTCAACACACCAAGCTTAGTTTTAACATGCCCAGACAAACACTATTGACTGTCTAGACTCTAGAGAGAACCCTTAAACATCTATGATGCAATAAACAATTGTATTTCAATGCTTTAAAAAATATACATATCGCTGCAGGTGTTTACAAATCGCTGTTCATACAAAGGATGCAAGACGAAAGAGATGGTGCCGCTGGTGTGCGCAGAATGCTCCCTCAATTACTGCCTGAGACACCGGCACATGACTGACCACGCTTGTGAAGGCAAGCTGGCTGCCAAGAGACGACAAGCTGCGTAAGTGACAACAACTGCACAATTTATTTTGCCACTGCAACTGATCAAATAAACAAATGTTATCTCAAGAAAAAAAACATCTGAGATAATTATTTTCAGATCATTAGATAATAGTCTGGTCACTTTTCTAATTGCAGGGAGGCAGCCATGGCACGAATGAGAGCATCCAAAAGAGTAACAAATGGGACCAACGCAATCTCTCAAGTTCCGGTCACGTCGTTTTCTGAGGTGCAAGGCAACATGGTATGTTGGTACATTTATTGAGACAACTAAAACACTAAAATAACTGCAACACAGGTGAATAAATGAATACGGGTAAGCATGAGTTTTAGGATCAGCCTTAACGCGAAAATAAAGTAAAATTACAATGACATGCTTGTGGTCTCCCTTATTTGTATACGGCGAATATGAGGCAGTACTTACCGATCGGCGAATTTGAGGAGACCCCGTAGATGTCAAGATTTATGACTAACTAGCATAGTCTCTGCGCGCACCGTGTCAGCTCCCGAACTGGGGCTCATACTGAGATATGTACCTATAATAGGTAACTAAAATGCTGACTGTTAACAAATGATTTCAGACTGAAGACGAGGCGCTAGCGCACGCGCTGGCGCTGTCTCTGCAAGAGCAAGGCAGCATCAGCCGCGACAACACCTTCGCTCGAGCGCTCGCGCGACAACGCGTCGGCGGAGACCAGAACAGCCGCTGCTCCGTCTCCTAGCACCAGCTGACAGTGTTGCTACTATCCAGACTTATCGGAATACTATCCACAGACCACAGATTAACACGTCTATGTGCCTGCACTGAGACACTGAGCTTACAGACACTGAAATGTTTCTACAATGCACATCTAACAATAATAGTTGTATGGATATCGGTACTATAATGGTGTTTCTATCTGTTCTGTTGGCAAAGCAAAAGGATTAAAAAGACATTCTTATAAACTAATTCAGGGAACAATGTTACGGTAAAGCAACAATGAGGATGGTCAATTGTTATCACAAGCACTGGTTGCCACGATTCAGTGTTTTAGATGATGGATAAGTTTCACAGTGTGAAATTAAATAATAATTGGTTTAATATTTTATTATAACAGGTCAGTTTCTGGCTTTTGTGAGTTCCATGTACCAGAATAAAAACTGCTAAGGAACATATTATTATATCAATTTGTTAAAGATTTTGATGGATGAAATATTTCCTTGGCATGAGCACGTATGAGTGACATGCACCTAAATGCCTCTGACTATATTATTATTACCCACATAATTAATGTTTACGAGACGGGTTTTTAGGCAAAATGGCGCACACTTTAATTCCTTTTACGGTTATATTTTTATTATAGCACCTCTTCATCAGTTTTTAATATTAAAAATATCTGCTTGCTGTGTTCACTTTATAAACTTATTGTATGTTACGTTAATTAATATTTATCAATATTTTTGAGATCACTATTAATGTTATACGAGAATAAAGGCTATTAAGATTAAAATGTTTTGATTTTGTTCACATTACCCATTCTTGTGAGCGTCAGGTCATACATTTTCAAATAAACACAAGTTTTAACAAAATATATTTATTTTAACAATTATTTGGCAACATATCACAGTACATTTTCATAACAATTTATATGTAGCACAATATAAAAAATGTAAAGTTGGCTTCAATTGGAATGTCGCATACATATTTAGATAGGAACTTGAAATACTATTTAATTTGCTTATGAATACCCCCAACAGCTGTAAATATCACACCCCTTTTAACTGCCTCAGACATAATAATATAACGACGCAATTACATTCTTAACCCTCCAGTAGCGTCTCAGTGCGACGGTTTAACTTAAAGGCTACTTAGCATAGCTTTATTGTGCAGCGTTCTGAACTTGTGGTTGTCGTTTAGATAGCTGGTTATGAACTCGGGCGGGTTTCGACTGAGGAAGAGCTCCATGCTCATGTACCTGGCAGCTGTCAGCCGCTTGCGTTCGGCGTTGGAGCGGCACAGGTTCTTGTGCGCGTGCGCAGCAAAGTTGGCGGCGGTCTTCTCAACCAGTTTCACAGTGACGCGCTGGCTCGAATCGTCTTCTAGTTCTGGCTGTAATTGGAATTTAACATTTAAAAATACATGTTTTTAGTCGCGTCTATTCCCAGTTGTCGTCACTGGCAACAAATGGGAAAGAAATTCCCATTTATTGCCACTACGATGTATGGGTGAATAAAACGTTATCGATCGTCACCAATAATGACGACGAGAGTATAGTATAGTACTCATATTATAGGAATTTAAGCTTCATTATCTCAGATTATGGATTATTCAAGGCAAATGCAAATACGACTAGAAACGGGGTTGTACCTAGTTTTAAATACAAACTGCTTTAAAACTCACCGAAAACCTTATCCACTGCCATATCTGCGACCGGGATATTTCCGCCGTGGCGGAGTCTTCAATGTTGCCGCTGTAGAAGAAGTGCCCAATCCCCGCCAGCCAGTAGTAGATAAACAGGATGGATATGGCAACATTGTGCCTCAGACCCTGTACGGTGACCCCACCAGGGGGAATCGACAGTAGATCTTCTGCTGTTATATTAAGGTCAAATTTCCTGTGAATCTGATTGGGAGTTGTGCTGCTTTTCTTCCACAACTGTTGAGAAAGACATTGATAAGCTAGTATGATAAAGGGCAAGGAAGGGCATATTTACTTACTAGTTACAAATTATACTGCTTGATAACCTATTGACTGATGGAATAATAATTTATCAACACTTCTACTGTTTAGTTCAATCCCTACATAGAGATTCGACGTGGCGCATGCTTGCCTTATTTTCCAACCCCAATGGTGAGACATAAAGGAATGTTTGTGATTGTGACTTGATCATGATTCCCTATTGAGCAGAAGTAGTATTTATTTTTTACTATCTTAAACTTATCTTACTAAAAAATAATTGGCGTTGTTGGCTGGTACTTACCTACCTATATAAGATAGGTACCTAAGTATCTTATTTCCGTAAGACCATTGATAAATACAATTCGCAGTACCTGCTTTTTACAACATTCAAGGTTTCAATTTATTTGTGACTATTGAACCATGACTATCAATGGAATGAATTTGCCTTATGTATGCGGGCGGTATTTAGTAGTACAGTTAGTCTGAAAGATCCTTAGAAGTACTGGATAGTCGTAATACTCTTATCGATGCATGGCTGTCTGGAAGATATCACTTTGAGCGATAAGACCTCCCACTGTGACGCTAATTTTTATTTATTGTTCTGTTCCAGCTTTAAGTTTTACTTGTACTGTGGTGTTTCAATAAAGAGTTTATCTATCTAGACAGATATAGTTAGATATACTCTTTCTTGCTATAAGGTAGAAGAATGCATGGATATTGGACATTTTTAGAGACGATACAAATATTTTCCCTGTAGTAAAGAGAGATGCAAGATTTTAATGATGTGAGATAATTTGATAACAGTACAATATGTAAATGATATGATAACATGATATCTTATCCTAATCGCTATATTGTTATCATCGCTACAAGTTGTTATCATACAAAAATACCACTGTTTTTAAGGGTCTAAGCATTAGCCCGCGACTTCTCGCGGACACAGAATACCTATAAGTACTCTAGATTGCCCTAGAAGAAGGTAGCGATATATCATGATCAGGATTTTGTATGTATGTAGTATGAAGTTTGCGCGTTGTCTCTCCCTTCCGTGAGTTTGAGTGCCTTTTGAGTACGGAGTGTCCACCCTTGGGCGTGGATTTTTTTCGCGATGAAAAGTATCCTAAAGTCCTCTAAGGTTCAATATTTTTTTTATAACGTAACCCCACACTAGGATTGCTCCTGTATCGTGGGTACCGCATACAAACATAATTTCACATGCACATCACACCCAGACAAGAAACAAATATTTGTGGATCGCACAAATATTTGCTCCAGGCGGGGATCGAACCCGCGACACCAAGCGCAGCAGTCCGATCGCTCAGCCACTACGCCAAACGTGCCAATCTAAAATCTAAGACGTGAAAACGCAAGAAATAAACGGACGCGCTTTCGCATTCACAGTAGTGGTATGGGAAATATGAGTTTAGATTTGTTTGATATGATAGGATAGTCGAATACCTCACCTCGTTTATGTAAGGCACCACTCGAGAATCATATACCATGAACCCGTCGACTCCGCACTCTATCTCTTTCAGCTTAGCTTCCAGGATCTTGTTTATTACAGCTTTTGATCTGAAATGTAATGTAAATGTAAGGAGTAGACAAATTTACGAGGGTTCCGTTTCTACAACGTATCTACGGAACTAATTTTATTTATTACTCATTTTATTAGCAGTTTATTTTCAATCATCATAATAGTAGTTTTGTTTTACAAGCGACGAAAACGACTCATTCTTACTCAATGTTTTGCCTCACGAGCGTAGCGAGCGTGGCACATAGAATCGTTTGAGATCCGCGTAAAACACTATTTTTCACATCGAGATAGCGAAAGTATTTTTCGGGACTTCTTAAAGCTTTTTTGAAGTCTAAATTAGACTAATCCAACTTACTCTCTGTCCGTCCCATCGGAGCCCGGTTTGAGCGTCGCGGCGGCCATTCCGCCGGTGGCCGGGGCGCCGCGCGCGTGGCACGCGCCCACCACCAGCCGCAGGTAGCTGTTCAGGAAACGCCGCTCCATGCTTACGTACTTATTCCGGTCTGGTAGCAGGAACTCTCTACGGTCTCCTGTAGGAGACGACATGAAAGGACGAGAAACATTACAGAACTATAGTCGATTTATGCCATATTCGTCCCATTAAAAAGTATTTATTCGTCCCGAATATTCGGTAATATTGATCCCTATTCGTTCCGCATGACACGCCAGTTTCCTAACAATGTTTTGCTTCAATGGTTGAGTGCTAGGAAATCACATAAACACTAGCATTTCTTTCTTTCCTGTGCTAACATAATTATTACTTGTGCTGACCAAAACCAATCACTTACCAAACTTTCCAATAATAGACGCACAATAGTCCCATATGCCACAGTTTAAGCCAAGAGAGTGTTCTTTCAATGCATACAGAATCTCCTCAAGCTCAAAGGTTGATATTATATTTTCGATAAGCACGCACGCTTTGATTGTGCCCTGCGGCAAGCCCAGTTCGTTTTGCGTCCACACAAATATTTCGTTCCATAACTTTGCTTCTGAGGCGCCTTCGACTTTAGAAAGATAGAAGTATGGCCCGCTGTTAGCTTCGAACAGTTTTAGAGCGTTATGATACATTAGTATAGCAAAGTCAACCAAGGGCCCAACTGCTTCTTTGCCATCAATCTGAAAAATCAGGAATTTTTCAGTCTTTTTTTATCTTGTTTGTATGAAAGTGATATTTGTTTTTATATAAAACATCATGGCATAATGGCGTTTAGTGGGCGCCATCTTGATTTCTTCACTCGTAAAATTAGTACAAAATAGTAAGTATATTTTATTATAGACATTTATAGTAATTTAATACTACATAATGCTTTAAATGTAGGAAACAAATTCTTTCCATAACCGATGAATTTGTACCCAAATGCATCGAAAGAATCAACTCCTTAGTAACTACCTCACACCCTGCAATATAAGATAAAAACGATGAAAGAACAGTAGCACACATTCTAACTCTTACCAATATGTTGTGCTCAATCATGTTCCAAGCTCTCGGCCTTAGCATCAGCACTGGAGAAGTGGTGATGCTCAAGGGGGCACCAGGCAGTTTACCTTTAACCGCCAAGGATATGTTCTGATAGGAGAGCAGCTGATTCCTCCATGTAGGGCAATGCCCGTCATCAAAGTCAACCTGAATACCTGTATAGAAATCAACGGTACATATTCATCATCCAAAACTAGTTTACAATTGCAGCTCTATTGCAATAGATACCTTGAACATCTTCATTGAGTGCAGACACAAAATGAGCTGTATTTGATGCTGACACATCTCCGAGGTCCAAGTGACGGTTTCTAAAAATCACATTCGTTTTAGAACTGCATGACACACTGCAGTAAAGTTTATGTCACCAAGTCATCATAAATGCTGTGACGAGTGAATCTGTGTCGACTATACAGATAGGTAAGCAAAAAAAAAAACAAGGCATCTAGAATCTAGACAGTTTGATTGTATTTAAATCCATGGTAGTCACAGAACTTTCATGTGCTTTGTTAATTTCCTTGGGCCAAGTGAGTGACACTAATTATATTTATTAGATTTAGGCCATCACATTTTATTTTATGTGCTTAAAAGCTGTACATTAATGGATACAGATGAACAACCCACAGTCATCTTAGTTATAGCTCAGGTTTTTTATTCTGAAATAATTCACTAACACCAACACAAGACCCGGTTTGATAGCGGTCAAATAGCTAGCCTAGCTGCAAAGTATTTAAAAAAACCGGCCAAGTGCGAGTCGGACTCGCGCATGAAGGGTTCCATACCATTATATATAAATATTGCAAAAAAATCATGTCTGTTGTACCTATGTGAGCCCCCTTAAACATTTATTCTATTCTATGTATTCTAATAGAAATAAATCACCTATGAAAATTTCAACTGTCTAACTATCACAGTTCATGAGATACAGCCTGGTGACAGACAGACGGACAGCGGAGTCTAAGTACTAGTAATAGGGTCCCGTTTTAACCACTGTCAGTGGAACCCTAAAAATGGAACATTAAATAGAGCATCATGTTTACATTCGAAAGGTACTGTTTCCAAAGAAATAAATTCAATGTCTCAGGGCGAGCTCAGTGCAGTGCCACCCCAGGGTGGATACTCCATACTCGAAAGACATTCAAAACCACAGAAGAGCGAGACAACACACATGTCTTTCAAAATTCCAATCAAGCTATCTCGCTTAGATTGAATGTCCTTTCTTCGAGCTAGGGTTTTAAATTCTGTGATGCCGCACAAGACTTTACAAGCCAAAGTTCTTGTAGGCAATGTAACTGATCTATCAGGTACACGACTTCCTCATCTCGCTACTAAATAAAAAAGAAAAAAAAACTTACTGAAGCCGAGAAGGTAATGGAGCAATGTTCCATGATCGGTCACTTCTCTCTAATGAGCTCGCAAAATCCAAAGAAGGAAGGCTCTGGAGGTCGACTGTTCTCCGCTGCCTGTTTTTATATAGTTGGTCTATTTTCTCATCAAAATGCTTGTGTATTTTGGCCAGGAACTCCAATGCTCCTTTATTAAATATAGTTTTCTGGGCATCTTCCAGTTTAAGCGGTGCTGATTGTATGAGCAAAACGTTAGCCATCCTAAATGTACGTTAGATTTATTAGGTTTAGTTATAATCAGTAACGGTAAAGCCAGCCCTATCCTGTGATAGGTAATGTAATTATTAAACTAAATAAAATAGTTCAAATCCACGAACGAAACAAACTTTGAACTGTTTGAATTGAAATGAAAACTTTTTGAAGTTGAACTTGACTTTAGACTAGACTTTTGGACCATAGATAGTTTTTTTTTTTTGTTTTAATGATGGCTTCGTACGGTTTGTGCATTTAGCCAGTGTCAAGTATGCTATTACGTATATATTACGTATTTATATAATAGGAAATTCATAGAACTACTACTTGACCACGAGGCTTGCTTTAATGCTATTACTTTCCTACTGTGAAATTATGAAATACTTCAATATTATAATACTTGACACTGGCTGAATGCACAAACCATGCGAAGCCATAACTAAAACATAAAAATAAAGATACTTTTTGTTTCATTTTGGCTTCGCACGCTTTGTGCACCTAGCCTGTGTCACTGTCAAGCGCTCCAGTATAAAAAGTTAAGTTTCTCTATGACTCTATGGTGTCAAAGTGTCAATGACAATAATAAAAATAGGAGGTTTTTGGCGGGAATCCGATAGTGAGACGTTGTTGGTTTTGTATTATTAGCTCAAACTTGTGTTTCTTCGAGTGTTAATGTGTAATATTGGTGGAATATTAACCATTAAGTGTTCGTTAACGTGCACGAGTGTAGGCAAATGATATAAACTCGAAAAACGTGTCATTTCGCATTTTTTCCAAAACTCCCAGGAAGTTTCAGTAAAGCATCCACTACTTTACTGAATCGTGACTGACGATGTAAATAATTGACTTGACTACTTGACCACGATTGCTATAACATTGCTGTGACTTTCTTAATGTGAAATTAAGAAATACTTAAAATAAAATACTTGACACTGGCTATATGCACAAACCGTGCGAAGCCTTACTAAAACAAAAAAAAAAAAAAAAAAAAAAAAAAAATAGGAGTTTTGGCGGGAATCCGATAGTGAGGCGTTGTTGGTTTTGTATTATTAGCTCAAACTTGTGTTTCTTCGAGTGTTAATGTGTAATATTGGTGGAATATTAACCATTAAGTGTTCGTTAACGTGCACGAGTGTAGGCAAATGATATAAACTCAAAAAACGTGTAATTTCGCATTTTTTCCAAAACTCCCAGGAAGTTTCAGTAAAGCATCCACTACTTTACTGAATCGTGACTGACGATGTAAATAATTGACTTGACTACTTGACCACGATTGCTATATCATTGCTGTGATTTTTTAAATGTGAAATTAAAAAATACTTTAAATAAAATACTTGACACTGGCTATATGCACAAACCGTGCGAAGCCATAACTAAAACAAAAAAAAAAAATAAGAAAAAAAATAGGTATGTATGTACCTATTGATTGATGATTTTCATCCGATCCGCTGTCCATTTGTCCAAGTTGGTTCTCGTGTTTTCGTAAATAGGTAGGTAATCGTTTTGTGACTGAAAACTGAAATATTGAAATGGAAATGGCCGAGTCCGACTCCCAAGAAAAGGAGGAGGTTAAGTTCAAACCTGTAAAGAAAAAAAATCTTCGGCAGCGAATAAAAGATGACGAAGAATCTGACGACGAACTTCATATTTTGGCGAAATTAGAAGAAACTAAAGTTATCCAGAAGCTTCGGAATCGGCCTAACGGCGTGAGTGTGATCGCCCTGGCGACTGGACAAAAAGCGTCGGTTGAAGAAGACATCGCTTGCAAAGATCCCTATAAGGTGAAAGCTGGTGGTATGGTTAACATGCAAGCGTTGAAAAGTGGCAAAGTGAAGCAAGTCGATGATGCATACGACACCGGTATAGGAACTCAGTTCTCAGCTGAAACCAATAAACGTGATGAAGATGAGGAGATGATGAAATATATCGAGGAGCAGTTGTCGAAACGAAAAGGTAATAAGTAACTCAAGTAGTACTAAGTTTTTTAGTGTCCTATGAATTTCCTGGTTTTCACTCTGGGTCTCAAATACTTATTATCGTGTGCCATACATAAGATTTATAACAATGTAGAAAGTTGTATTTCCCTAATCTCTTACAGCCATAACCAAACCACCCACCTTAGTTTGTATCCTACTCTAACTACAAGGAATAAACCAGGATGTTAAACTGATGCTTTACAAGATCTAAAATAAGTTAACAGCTTCTGGTTTTTTCTCATAATTTTTGTCTGTTAGCCTTGTTACAGTACTGCAGGGTATCTCATCAAGTGCTCATTGCACAGTGCACACCCCTCTTTCTTTATGGTTGTGTTAATGTTTGTATCCTCTAATCCACTGTTTTCTTAATACATTTGTAATGTCATCTGACCATTGGACATGTTGTATAATATCATGTCTATCTCCATCCATGGTACATAACAATAATTATGAAATAGGCCCGCCCATCCCACATAATATTATTATAACTTAGTATATTTCTTTATAAAATTTTATAATAATATGTTCATTTTGTGCAATATAAATGGTTGCTTTTGTTGCAGAGGGTCACAACAAGGAGAAGCAAGAATCTGAACACCACGATTCACTGAAATATTTGTCACCGGAAGAAGCTGCTTTACTGTCTCTCCCGGAACACTTAAGAGTTTCCTCCGCCCACAGGTCGGAAGAAATGTTATCAAATCAAATGCTCAGTGGTATTCCTGAGGTTGATTTAGGAATTGATGCCAAAATTAAAAACATTGAAGCTACAGAGGAAGCTAAAATGAAACTTTTATGGGAGAGGCACAACAAAAAAGACAGTCCTTCTCAATTTGTTCCTACCAATATGGCGGTCAATTTTGTCCAACACAACCGGTTCAATATAGATGCAGATACTGCCAAAAAGAGAAAAATAGAGAAACCTGAAACTAAAGTTGAGACAAGTGTTATAGATGACAATGTAGAAAAAATTGTTAAGAAAGCGAAAGGGGAAAGGGCAACTGATGATTTCCATTATGAGAGATTCAAGAAACAATTTCGAAGATATTGAGTGTCGATAAAGCCACTTCTTGGGCTTTGTCTTGTCCTAGGACTTCAACCTGGGATTCTGTTAAGTCTAGACTCCACTCTAACCACCTTCTGACCTTTTTCCAGTTTTGACTAAGTTCCCACTCCGTTCCACTGGAACACCCTGATAGGGGTTTGGTGAGATTTTCTTGAGGGTGGTAGCTAGCCAGCTGGCACTATAGTGTTGTACCAACAAGGGGTTTCCCTCATTGGAGCTCAAGTGTTAGCGGTCAGCTGGTTTCGAACTCTTGCCCTGCGGCGTGTTTCGAAGACGGGACCAACTGAGCTATCATTGCTATGAAAAAATCGATAATGGGTTACACTATGGGGTTACAAATTTCCAGTGACAATCAAACACATAAATAAATGCAAGAAGAATGATAGAATAATAAGAGAACACAAATTAATTTATTTAAAGTTGTATAATTTATTCAGTACCTACATATAATTTAAAATTAAAATTCTTAATAGGACCAGTGTTGGACGGATAAATAATAATTAATACAATTTAAACTTATTATTCTAAAATACTTAAAAATAACAATGGAGATGAATTTAATAACATGGTATAATATTAACGGAGTCAATAAAAAATTTTGTTACATAAATAACTATGTACTGAAAAAATGTGATAAAATGATAAACTCTTACCCAAGTAAGGCTGCAAGGTTCAAGGCACGTTTATTTTGGTTTTGGAAAAGGCACTATTTTATTTTAAAAGGGAATATAATAATTAAGAATATAGACCCGTCAATATGTTATTGGAATTAATTAGAGACAAAATGCACTACAGAATCACATAATTATTAAAAACACCGCACATAAATTAAGTTGATAAAATAAAATTTTGTCAGTATATTTTAAACCAACAATGACCATACATTAATCAGCTATGTAGTAAAAATTTGTTACAAGCATCTAAACTGATGGTTTTAAAAAGCATGGTGGGTTGTTTTCAATACCATAATTTATGTAACTATGAACTCTCGTGCTCATGCATTATTTAATAAATATTAACATCCATAAATAACTTTAATAATACAATATAATATGCTTCATTCTGCTATTAGTTACAACTGAAATGCTTGATACTGAAGGAACATTTGTGGCCAGTAGTATAGTAGAAATCTCCAATACCTACTAACTCTTAGTTAAAATCAGTTCTTGATTTAGCAAATAGACAAATCATTAACTGTTAAAAGGTGGCATAATATTATTACAAAGGTTTGACTGGTTCAATTTTGGAGTCATGCGTTAACTGTATTTGGTTCTAACATCGTCTGCTGAAGGCCCGCTCTAGACATGAGCTATAAATGCCAGATTACACAGATTCTTATCGGCGGGACACAGTGCAAAAACAGCAGTAATTATCAGATAATACATGAAAATGCATTGTGCACGAGAATTCTTAACAATACATTTCTAACGCTATATTGCATCTACTCAACTTAATCCTAATTTTGTAAATACAAAATATAAAACTTCGCACAAAATATACAACAAAGCGATTAAAAACAACAAAAACGTCATATTTCTTTACAACACTTTGTGCTGGTTCTATATACATAATGTGTATAATGTTTATACAAAAAAAAAGAACTTTGTTCAAGCTAAATATACATAAACAATATTGAGATGTAAATAATTTTTCGCTTCAGTTGCTAACTTAGTCGCAATAAAATGTTGTTTTTTTCCAATAACTATTGTGAGATATGTAATTTTCTTATTGCTAAGTAAGTGCTTCGACATACTTAAAAGTAACTTTAATAAGTAGTATAGTTCCTGTACACTATAATTAATAATTTTGTTAATTTAAGTGGTGGCTATAGTTATAACTATCTTATAACTTGACACATAGTAAATTGTAATAAATCCTATAAATGTCAAAAATAAAATAGATAATATTATATAATTGAATGTAAATAGTAGCAGGAAATGTATTATTATAAACAGTAAATAATGTCTTTCAACGTCTTTTGTCACCTTTTTCTATTAATATTCCTTTCTACTTTTCAATAGTTGATGTGTAACTCGCATGATATTTTCAGGATTATAACGAAGTATAGCTAGCTGCTTTTTAAGTAATATTAGATTTCTTCAACAATAGGTACACTTTTGTTGATTTTATCAATACGTAACCGAAAATTAGTACACAAGTTTATCATAACTAAGACCATCTTAGATCTTTAGTTAAAACATCTGGAGGGTGATTTTTAAAAATCATCAACAAATTGATATGCCAAAATAGACGATTTTCTCAATTCTTTTTTTTCATTACTTCAATTATTATAAGTGAACACAATCATGCACTTGTCTGTGGTAAAGGCTGTGAAAATATTTGTATGTTGGTACACATACATATTAATACTATTAACATTGATATCATCAATATCATCAATGACTTTCAAAAATCACTCTCCTCCGATCAATCAATCTTCTGTACCATATTTATGAGTACAAAAGCTCTTTTTATTTACTTATTTATAGATAAAGTTCTAGACCCAATATCCAAATTGTCCTATAAATGTAAACCACTTCACCTATTCATGTAAATATTCAACATTATGGAGTTTGTGCCACACAAGTGTCTTCCGCAGTCTTAATATCAACAACTAAAGATTTCAATTAACATTATAAACACTAATTAAGATGCTACCTTTTTAAATATAACTTTAAGTAACAAGGAGTATGGGTTGAAGGATATATCCTACTCCTGGTTACAAAAGGGATGCGAGACCAGGGACTTCGTCTATCGCTAAATACGGATACTTACCGTAAAATTCGGTATGACGTCATACAGTTATACAGCGGTACCGTAAAATTTCGGTATGACGTCACACGGTTAAGGTACCGGTTTACAGTTTCTGTACCGAAATCGACGCGACGTGACAGGGCGCATCTACCGCTCGGGCTGCCTCTACCTCGTGCTCGCTCGATGTATACCGAAATGGATAAAGGTTTAAATAACTGTAGAAAGTATACGGTAACAAAAACCTGTACCTACCGAAATTCGTAACCGGTAAATATCCTTTCAACGGTAGCCGAAAAGTCTCTGGGTGAGACCCGTGCTTGGGTTAATGCGAGACATCTTCGGTAACATCCGCTGTCACTTCACCGAAAAAAAACGAGCTAATACATACTAGTAGTACCTTCGCCGTTGGAACCACACTTCTGTGCTAAATGCGTACGTTGGAGCTCCAAGTTACACCTCGGTACTGTGTGTCTGTATGCGCACCTTCTTCTGACTCCCGTTCCGGTTGAGCGTGGGCGAGTGTCCGGAGTAGCCAGGGTTCTGGATGCCGAGGCTGGGGTCGGCCTCGCGCCGCGGCTTCTTCAGCGAGGAGCGGAGCGGCGACCGGGTTATGGTGCTGGCGTCTGATGATACTCCTGAAAGTTCAAATAGAAATAAATCATAATCAAATTGTGTGGACATAAAGGCCGCAATAAAAAAAAATATAGCTCGCCACTCGAGGTGGACCGCACCATAGGCCTAAGAAAGGATCTGAATATCACGCACAAAGTCAGGTATATACATACACACATCAAAATTATATTTTCACATTAATTTAGCGAATTAGCTAGTTAGCAGTTTGTGAAAGTCAAAGAACTTGTAGTAATTAGTTAGTCGTATTTTGAAGTTAGTTAAACTTTGCAGTAGTTGTGAGTTGTAGTAGTTAGATCGAGTTGTAATTACTAACCTGTTAACGTTGTAGCTGTGGTGTTCATAGACGCCACGCTTCCATGGCCGTTGGTGCTGTAAGGCTTCCCTGAAGCGTCAGTCATAGATATACCTGAAAAAAAAGGAACATATTACTATTAGTAACAAAAAAAAATCCAAAATCATAATCGGTTAGTCCGCTCTGGAGCTACGATGCCACAGACACGCACATGCACCCAGTTACATCCTCACCCACCCACACACCCTCACACAACCTCTCACAAACACACACACCCACGCACACGCACCGCCGATCTCATCCACGTTCTGCCCTGAACTCTGACCATGTCGCCGATCCATCGGGCTGGTGGTCTGCATACAGGCATCTGATCATAAGCTGAAACCTCTATCGAGTAAGTATTCAATACATCAACTGTCTAATTGGTTTCTTGACGCTTCTCTGGGCCACCATTCTGTGACTGTCCCTTCTAGAGTTTAACATTCTATGCCTCCAGTTACCTCGTCCATCCTTGAAGCCCGGGTTGTTGATGGTGGTGGCGGGCGCAGCCTGCGGGCGGTGCAGGCTGCGCGTGGGGTCTCCGCCCTCGCGCCGCGAGAACAACGCGTCGTACACCGACATTATGAACAGCACCGAGTTCAGTACTATGCACACTATCTGTAAGTTAATGAAAGAGAGTCACACCAGATCTGGTCACAGTGTGAGTCGTTGGTGGTTTTTTCCTCATCGAGTTGCACTATTACACAAGTGTAACACGTTGGGAACTCTTCTATAGAAAAAAGTTGCAACGAGTTAACAGTATGACTATGACTCAATGGGAGAAAAAATGCCAACGATTCGTACCAAATAATTTTCATATGATATGAATAAATAGCCGTCTTACATATTTCGCGTATTTATAGATAGACCAGCTGAGCGGAGCGGTGTTACCCAATGTTTTCGGAATAAAAGTTAACCTATGTTATTTTATATGTTAACCTATGTTAGTTATTCCAGGGTGTAAGCTGCCTACACACCAAATTTCATTAAAATTGGTTCAGCCGATAGAGCGTGAAGAAGTAACAATCACACCGCCTTTATAATATTTATTAGTGGGATACAATACAATTTTACTATTTATTGATCACCATACAGTTATCACATTAACAGTAACAGACAAATTTAATAAATGTTTCACAATGAGCGGCGTTATCGCTTCAGCAATTTGTTACTGGCAGCCTTTGGATAGACAAGATGAGCACAGGGATGGGATGGTATTGACATCAGTGATAAATTGTAATATGGGGCTCTTCAAAAGGTTTTAGGAGGCAAGGCAACGCATCGACAACGTCTTGAGTAATGCAGTCTATAGGCGGTGGTCACTGTTTACTATCAGGCGAGTATTATTCGCCTTGGAGTATGCTTCTTACAAAAAAAAACAACTTTTTTAAAATCTTATCCCCAAACTAGGATTTCTGCGATTTCGTAGGTACCGTTTACAGACATATAATTTCACATACACTTAACACCCAGACCAGAAACAAATATTTTTGTATCACGCTAATATTTGTTGCGGGCGAGAATTGAACCCGCGACACCAAGCGCAGCAGTCCGATTGCTCAGCCACTACGCCAAACGTGTCCAACTGGTTATAAAAATAACTGCAATGAACATACCTGAACATAAAACGCTTCGCCTCTAACCAAGTAGAAACCTCTGTCATCGCCTTGAACAGCAAACAGACCGGCTGCAGCTATGGACAGCAACGCTGAAAGGAAGAGGCACGGTTAGTTAGTAGTCAGTATGCGACTGTCTGACGGGTGACTGACAGCGAATTGCCACCTGGATTTTGGAATGCAAAGATTTAGCCATAATGGTCGATATAATCAGCACCTGATCATTCCAGATCAGGTGCTGGAATGCCACTGGAGCAATGTGAACCGGCACATCCAAATATACCTACCACATCGCGTGCCGTGAGTATGTTACTTACTGGCTAACAGCGCAATTGCCAGCTTCATCATCACGACGCGTAGAAGCCGACGCACTACTTCAAGGATATCATGGCTGGCTGCAGTATGGACAGCACGCAGCACGACTCCGTCATCGGTGAGTACATCATCACAGCGCGGCGAGTGTTACTTACTGGATAACAGCGCCATCGCCGACTTCCATCATCACGACGTGTAGAAGCCGACGCACTACTTCAAGGATATCATGGCTGGCTGCAGGATGGACAGCACGCAGCACGACTCCGTCATCGGTGAGTACATCACTACAGCGCGGTGAGTGTGTTACTTACTGGCTAACAGCGCCATCGCCAGCTTCATCATCACGAGGTGCGGGTACTTGAAGACGACGCGCTCCTTCGAGAACATCATGGCTAGCTGTAGGATGGACAGCAGGCAGAACACGCCGAGCACTGACACGCCGACCGCTCCCACCACTCCGGCGAAGTACACCGCAGCTGGAATAGAAACGCTTAAGTCAGTGTTTCTGTTACCTATTAGATGTAGAGGCCCTTTGAGCATGCTCCGTGAAGTGGTCGTAGTTTGTAAACTAACATGCTAAGCCTGGAAAAAGGAGCTCAGCGGCATATTATTTGGCTGAGTGCGGTAGCTAAACAGCCACTAGATCCCAACTACTAAGGTTTTCAACAAAGTTGCCCGTCTTTGGATGGTCAATGGTCATGCTCATTTTTACAGTTCCTTGGTGGTATCGAGGACCAGTACGAGGACCCAACGCCTGAGTATTGTATGTTTCCAAATCGTCAAAAGATGTCACCGGCGTACCGTCGTGGGAGATCCAACATCTCTTAGGTAAAGTAGAGCATAGGACATGGGAAAATAGTCCGAATGGCACTGAAAACGTATGGCCATAACAACTGCGAGTTAGGGGGAGGACGCCCCAGTAGTGTATTTAAAAGGACTGATAGTGGGAGTTGGAAGAGTGACACGTAATGAATTAAATGCAAAATACAACGTATCGTTGAAGGTGGCAGTAAGGAGATACACGCAGTGAATTTAAGTGTCATCGTAATTACACCTAAATTAGTCGGTTAATTGATGTGTAATGAATCCATTAGGCCTGCGGTATACCTAGAATCTATCAGTGACGCACACTGTTTGAATCCCGCTTGTATTTAGTGAGTAGGCTAAGGCTAAGCTTCCAGATACAGAAATTAGAAATCTTAATAACGTTACACAAAGCGCCATTTCTATTACAACTAGTATGGAGTTATGCCGTTTTTCTCATTGTATTATGTTATTCGGAAATTAACCTTATTCCCAAACTATAAATCTACACATCTACATTCAAGTCGAGCACAAAGAGCATTCTGAAATAGAATGGAAAACGGCTCAAAAAACCTCCGTCCTGCACACTTATGTAAAGTTGTTATTTACTCTTTAAACCATTGTATTGACAGTATTATCAAGAAGCTAACCTAGACTTAGAATTCTTCATACGTTGGATAGTATTGTCCAGCAATAGATTATTTTATCCACTTATATTGTTAACAATTCGCGATCACAAGCGTAGCCGGCTTGTAAAGTACCGTTTATGAAACTAGACAATGATATGAATGCCTAATGACCTGACTCACGGAATACATACCGCTTTCCTCTTACTCACATTAGTTATAAAGTTAATTCACACGAGCTGCATACTTAGGACTTTTTTGTAAGCTACTATAACATAACAGTGATGTGCCCTACTATCATATGCACGCGTTACCATAACCGCCTGATATTTCAGGCGGTTAGAAGATAGAAGAGTTTCATTGGCTTATAAAAATAATGTTACTCCGGCCTAAGCATAAGTTACAAGCTACAAGCAAGAAGTAGTGAAGAACTCCGAAATTATCAAAATTTTTGAAATCCATCATCTGTGAAAATTTCAACTGTCTAACTTAGAAGTTAGACAGTTATGTTAGTTATATGCTCTGCTGCTGTCCGTCTGTTCAGCACAGCATATTATAGGGTCCCGTTTTACCCTTTCGGTAGGGAACCCTAAAAAGTAACTTGGTTTCTTCTTTGGCCATTCAAACCTTGTGTAGCCTGTGATTCATCACTATATTTCTTATCGGTGATGTTGTTTACAATGTGGTGTAATTAACGCCAACTCATTTTCACTGCGAAAGATTACACCTGTGCCAACGACCTACAAGATGCCTTGATGAGCTGTCAAATACCTCTGTAAGTGCACAGTGTGAGTGTAAAATGAGTAATTAGTGATAAGCCCACATTTAGGTCGGGCTGCAGGGTCGGACCCAATGACGTGTTCAACTTGTCACAATGCTCTAATGCCTACCAACTAATGTCGTTATTAGGGTGTGTCGGACTTAGACCGAGTAACTGTATAATCTATATATATAAAAATCAAATGCTGTTCGTGTGTCTCGCTAAAACTCGAGAACGGCTGGACCGATTTGGCTGATTTTGGTCTTGAATCAAAGTCAAAGTCAAATCATTTATTGTAAATAGGCAATAAAATCGCACTTTTACAAATCAAACACTTCAATCTAATAAACAAATTAAACCATAAAAGAAAACAAACTATAATTAATTGATTATGGTTTGAGTTTGAAAAAGGATGTTTTAGGAAGAATGATTTGTGGAAGTCCAGGTAAGGTTTAAAAGGTGAATTTTATCACTATTCCACGCGGACGAAGTCGCGGGCACAGCTAGTTATTATTATTATTACTTGTACTGTGTACAAGGTTGACAGTTTTAATTTTGAAATAGTGTGAAAGCTTACCTATGTAAATAACTGGACTTTAGTAAATAAGTAAAATTTAAAAATAGTAAATAAGTGTTTGGATTAACAAGTAGGCAAATACTTTTTTTTTAGAAACTAGTGAATCAATTACACTAAACTATAAATATTCTTAATTATTATTCCTCACTCGTCACTGCTTCACTCTTGTAATTGCAATAGATACTTATATTGTTACATTCTTCAATCAATAAAAATTATTGATCGAAGGTTACATCGGCTATCCGCTGTCAAGTTCTTTTGTCATATGAATTAGTTTTATTCCCAACGACCACCCCTGATTCTGCCCCCAGTGGTGGTCGTTGCAACAGAATAATAATGAATTAACGTAATGACGAGACCTCACGAGACGGACAAAGCGCCTGAAACAATCCTGCACTTACTGCCATAAAGCATAATATCGTCATCGCTTCAGTAAAGAATACAATGGACAACAGCATAAATACCCACAGCCAATGTAGCATAGGTTCTACTGCAATATGGATATGCAGTCGTGATATGCATCTCTTAGCGATAATACGATGACTCACTACGCCGTAATGCAAGCCCCGGCAAGTTCGTCATGCGAAGGTCGTGTGTCAATCAGGCCTAAGTATTTTCCTCTTATTTTAAATTGACTGTGCTAACATGGCATTTCCAAGATCCGCTAAACAAGTCAAGGGCGTTGTGACATTACTTAAAAGCTGAGGAATATTGCCGTGGTGAATATTTTATAGGACTGTAGATTGAGTAAAAAGTCCTTGGAGTAATCAATGTAGAAACAATTGTGTTTACGAGATATTGGTAAAAGGTTCGAGTCTCATCACTGAGGAAGCAATAGGATGAGTATACAAATAATATAAATATAGTATTACTATCACGTAGTATAGATTCTGATAATCTATGTACGTACATACAACAGTAAAATATCTAGAATTCAACGTGTCTAACCGGCAATAAGAGGACTATTGTCCCGCACAACTGTTCACACAAATATTTGGCCTGCGAGGGAAATGAACCCGCAATCTCACGCTTCGCAGTTAGGCTCATCGCCAACTTACACACTCACAGTGACGGTTTTCGAGTTTGACCTTAAAGACAATCTCGTTTGCCTAAAGAAGTTCAATGTGCAGTAATAGCGGTCGAATTTATACACATTGAGGCACATTGGGTCTTACTAAATCGAGCCTTTTAGCTTTGAATAATACTGTATAATAACAGCCTATAGTGTGGCGAATAGTTATTACTCGTATAAGTCGAACCTCATGGCTCGACTCGTAACATCTGGTTCGTATCGAGTCGCTCGAAGGTATTCAGATTTCCTAGGTAATATTTGTAGTCTTGGAAAAGTGAATTCCCTACACCACGACTGTACTTCCAGTCACTGGACCACAGATGACTATCAGTTACTTCACTGGACGTCGACCGGCTCGGAATACAGTCAAAGTTCAGACTAAAGATTGTGAAAATATCTTTTTCCATCCCTATTATAATTGTAATAACTGCACAAGGTTGTAACTAGATACACAGAATAATTGCTGGAACTTAACAAATAAACACGTAGATGTAATTAAAAGTAGGTAGCTGGTAGATAATCTAGAAGGTTTGTCATTGCGATTTCTAAGAGGAAATTTTAACCACACCAGCGATAGATACCTTTATTAAAATAAGTTTTGTTGAATGCATAAGAACCACAGCCAACGTGACAAACGTTAGTTTAGCCGCATTCCGCCGAACGATAACATATGTACGACACATCATTGTTACCTGAAGCGTAGATTAAATAATAGTTACTACTGGAAACTGCTATGCAAAATGAGTTTTTTTGTATCACCGCATTTTTTCTGCATTCAGCCAGTGTCACGATTCACAGTCAAGAAACGTGTTTTTTTATTACTGTGCAGATTATATTTAAGTAGCTTGCTGCAAACAAAAAAAAAGTACAACAGCGTACCTAAGTACTTTCCTTAGTAATGTTAGTAACGTCTAGTTAATTTTCTGAGGTAACGTCTATTTAATTTGACACAGGCTAACATAGGGTACCGCAAACTGGCAACTGGCTGCACAAATCGTGTATAGCAGTTTTCGAACATAGAATATTAATTTATTCTAAACGTATGAAAATACCTAGTCATCTTACGATACTGTATAAAATGTACATCACCCATGCTGCGGTTTCAATTTCATTGTAAACTCTCCAAAAGTTTACATGCACTCTTCCACAGAGCATCCATATGCCCATCCTGCGATATTTGTCAAACAATGGACGCAATTTCCGACCCCAATTCCAAACAGGAAAAATAACTGCAATGTTTATTGTCTCAAATCGTTTAGTAATCTATATTGGATCCCACATGGAAACCTCTGGTCTTTATGGTCTGCAGAGCACCTGTGAATCCCAATGGGTTTCACACCTGCACCTGTTCAAGCATTGTCTACTTGTAGAACTTAGTTCCTGTATTCAGATATTAAATGAAAACAACAGCTTGGATGCCACATAAGTTTATCCTACGAAGTACATATAGAATTAGATCGTAGGCTCATCAATATAAAGCGTGCAAACAGTAAAACACGACATCCTAAAGATAACATTTGGACATTTTGTTAGCGGTGTTTGCGTCACGACAAAGTGACTGGAGTCCAAATATAAAGACTTGTCCTTCTTTATATTATTATTTGCTAGTCCTTTAAATTTCCAAAGATTATGAGCTAGGTACAGTGCTACACAACTTCCGTTGTGACTACTATAAAGTTTGTCAGATACCTACATGATAGAAAAGCAGATTGCTTTGAGAGATTTCGCTGGTATCCTATAATCTGTGAGATTCCACTACTTTATTGATATGAACAAATTAGGTCGTTTGTTACAATGCAAATATATGGTGATTTCCTTGAATTTACTGGTGTTAAATTAACAATTAAGCCCCTTGGGCAGCTTGACAAACTCTGCCACCAGAGGCCGGCACTACCTCAACGACAAACAAACAATATTAGGCCCTTGGGCGTGCTATTTATTAGTCACAAAATACTGTAGTGGTAACTAAAATATTCCGACGTATGGGCAGAATAAATAGTTTTATTTGGACTTCTGTCGTTTAATGTGACGTCATACGGCATGCCGTTCGGCGATCGTTAGTGGCTAGACTAGTCTGACTGCAGTTGTTGAAAACAAATAGTACAGTAATGTATTGGCATGTCGAATCAAAATAACTTGTAACATTATGACGTCCTTCTTGCTTGGTATGCCTGTTAACGGCGAACCTTGTTAGCTCCGGAAGCGAGAGCAGAGAAGGCGCAGATATAGCTGGTAAATGCCAAATTTTATTGTTGAAGGTGATAATAATGTCATCATTGTTCGTTGGGAGATTAAATTACACAGGTCGCAAGTGGTAAGGTGTTATGTTACTATGGAGGGGTTGCTAACGCGTTGATGTTCGAAGTTCTAACAAAGAAAACATTCCCGAGGGAACTGTAACACGCACTATTGATCGTTCGACCTAAAACGGACTTAAAGGGAGTTTCAATTAACCTTCTCTATAGTTTTAGACAACGGATCTCCATTATAATTATTTGTATAGCTCGTGTCGTAGTTGCAGCACATAATATTTGGATTGGTTACCGTTTAGAGCCATATAACACAACATCTACGTTTCCTTGCTTTGGCGAGCACGAGGCTGTCTTTTTTTTTGTTTTAGTTATGGTTTCGCATGGTTTGTGCATTTAGCCAGTGTCAAGTATTTTCGAGGCTGTCTTGCTAGCTATCGATTGATAGAAGTTGGACGTCGTCACCATCTCTGAAACTCATTCGAGATCGACCATACACTCTAATTCCATGGACTAATTTATCTTCAACTGTTAGAAATATAGTATCTAAGTATTTCAAACATTTTAATTACCTAAGTAAGTTATTACCGGATTGCGATAGAGTGAAAGCGCGTTGCCTAAATACCTAAATAGGTCACCGTCGTTAGGAGGGGCATTTAATGACCCTTAGTCATGGAATGGAACTGTGCGGGTATATCTACATTCACAATGACGTTACGGTTTATAATGCTGTTAGTTTGGATTTTAACTCTGAAGCCAATAGACAGATTTTGTAACATTTTTATGATTATTTAATGATTTATATACAGTAAGTGTTCACAGAACTGAACTACGTCTGAGATTGGCGAGATTTCGTGACGCAGTTTTGTTAGACGTGTGTAAGTACACGATCAGTAAATAGGTACACTGTCTTACTAATGACTGAGGGTTCCGTATCTTTGGTAAATCGTAGTAATCACTTACAATTTTCCATACAGAAGCAAGAAAGACCCATCACGATACAAGATAAAGGTTACACAACACTAATGGCTATTCCATATTCGAAACGCGTAATATCTCAATAGGTTGCAAAACAAATGCGTCAAGTCTCTGGAACATATCTGGATCAAGGGCTTAAATCATGCTAAAAATAGGGATCAATGTTGGTTGTATACTTGTATCATGTTCAGTCTGAAGCGATAGATAAATATGAACGGATCTTGTTGGGTAGGTATGCTGAGAACCTATGAGCCTGTAATGGATTGTTTTAAGTTGTTTGATGTCAGGAATATTGTTTCGTTTCTTCTGTCACATAATATATGTTCTTCTTAAGTATCCTAATAATTAATAAGTAACAAAATCATAACTTACTGGAGGGTCGGAACTTGGAGACGTCGCTGCCGCATTTCTCCCTGTTGTACAGTAGTGTCCTGCACATGCGCCATGGCCCAAAGTATCCTTGGTCAAAGTTTGGATTCTCAACTGCAGACAAAGAAAATGAGCATTCAAAAACCAGTGCAAGTTATGTCGGTGTCATGTCTAGGGAGAAGAATGCAGTTCAGAGCCGTGCAAGAGTTTACAAACTTGTACTATGTTAATTATTGGGCTACATCTCGGTGCATTTTAATTGTCATACTTCGATTCCCAGTTCTAAGGACACGTGGCGCTTACGATCACCTGTTTGCCTTCTTTAAAGTAGCTTAAATGCGGAAAGAGAGTTTAATTGATCACTGCCAGTAAACTACAGCCAGTAAACAGTTTTAGAACAAACGTTGGATATGATGAGGGTTTGATGATGAATCAATTTTCCTCCCATTACTTTTCGTATAAATATTATGGAACCCTAACAAACTGCGTCGTTAGTGGCAAATGTAGGCTATCAGTTTACCAGGTCTTGAGTTTGAGCTATAAAACTTATCGTGACTTTACTAGCCATTGTTCTGTGCAGTTCCTTTAATGAGTACTCTGTCGTACTGCATAATTGCGACGGCTACTGACACAAAAAACCGTTAAAATGAAAATATAATATTCTTGAACAGTCTTTCACTAAGGTTACGTAAGGGCCTGGAAAACAAACTACTCCGAGTCGGATTGCGTAGATCGAAATCGGCTCTATGCCAAGTGTATAAGAGCGAAACGGAATGAACGATTTTTTGCGTGTAATATAGAGCCGCCTTTATTTACCAACTATTGTTTACAACCAGCCTAGTTTTTCGATAATCTCTTTGTGACGAACATTTCCTAACCGTTTGTACCAAAATTGGTTTGTACGCTGTGGCTATGGCGGAGAGACAACGATTGGAGAGCATTATTGATCAATGTTTTATTTGTGAGCGATTTCTCAAATGTTACACTTCAAAGCCATTGCAACGTGATAGCATCCAGATCGATACATTTTAGTAACAACGATGCAAAAAGAAACGGCACGAGTCGCCAGACGTGACACTTCAATTAGCATTAGTGTCACGAACAATGAAGAGCGAAGACTCGAAGAGGCGATAATGACTAAGCTAAGTTGGACGGAGGCTGGACAAAGGTAACTCGATAAAAATAGTAATTTCGAGCGAGGCTCGAACCACATCTGCCTTCTCTAATGCCGTTAAATCGCGATAAGCAAACGAACCAAAATAACACAATAAAAATGAAGAAAAGTATTTATACATAGAGTAAAGATTATACCGTAGGTACGAAATGAAAGTTTTCTTTTATGGGAATATTTGTACCACTTTGCCATGACCGGGACGGACTACGGTAGTTCAGGTTATGTATCATGAACTGAAGTTTTTAGTTACAATTCGAAATAAAGTTCAACCCCTTTGTTAATCTTAACAAATTATCGCCATAAGTCAACGTCACGCCTCCCTTTAGAGTCATATTTTATCGTCGGATCTTTTATAGCTCTAACCGTAGGGCCATCGATGGTGTACAAGTCGCGAGGCCGCGGCTGTATAAGCGCCCGCGCCATGATGAGCACAGATTGAGCACGATTTGACGTCAGCAACCGTTATTCTATTGTAATCTGTACTACATCCAGTACTGTTACTTATTCTGCGTCTATACGTAGAAGTGGAACTAATTTTGTGATGGAATGAAGTACCAGTCAATAGTAGCATGTGACCGTTACTCGATCTTGAGCCAAGCCAGTAGATAGATGTTTACAATACTCAAGGCCATGCAAGACTGTCTAATTGGGAATCAATTAGTCAGAACCTGAGGGTAAACATTTATTTCCTACATGTTTCTTATATGCAAATTACTTCGATGTATTTTTCTCGCATGCAAAACTTACCACTATCACGTTTCAATAATAATATTATCATTGGGACAATCCAATGCAGAATTTGTTTGCACACCCCTTTAGGGCCATCATAGGTCGTAGACCCATCCCTACAATGTTTGCAACATCGACACAAAAGAAGGAGATCATTTACATACACGATTTTCGATCTGATAAAGAGAGAGAGGTTTAAAATCGTAGTGAAAAGGGGTACGATTAAAGGTTAACTATTAAGAAGCTAATTTTACATACGATTTTCACGTCACACGGTAAAACAAGGGGGGGTAAACACGAAGTAGGAATGTATTAACCGACAACCTCTCGGTAGAGTTGCATCATATTCCCTGCCAACGACCGTCTACCAACCCTCTTGTAATTTAATCACACGTAAGTAATACATCTGAACCAACGCGTTCGCAATGTTGAGTTTATGCGAAACATTCAACTTTATCGAATAATGTGTTTTTTGTTTCGAAGCCACCCGAAACTTTGCCAACAGGATATCGTCCTTCTGTTCCACGAAGAGCCAAACTTTAAACAAAATGTCGTCGTAAGATTTCCTTTATAAATATAAACGTTCTGCGCAAACTAAAACAATTTGTGTGCCATTGCACTTATAAACGGGGATATTACTGGCCACTTAGTTATTTGGTACTTACTTTACTAGGTCACAAAACTTCGCACGCGCGACACTTTACCGGAATACCGTAATGTGATACAGAATTTCAATGCTTTTACTCGCTCTTCTTTTGTTTAATTTGGCACAGAGTATGACTATTTGGAGTACCTACTTGGTAAACAAGTTTTAAGTTTTTTTTGTGTATTTTGAATGTCACGCGCACAAATATTAATAACCATTGTTATTACTTATTACATAAGATTAAATATAGGTTCCATCTCGGCAATAGAGGCTCTAACTGCATCTGGCATTCATTTATTTAAACATATCACACATCTCACAATGTCCTATCAAACATCAACAAGAAGAGGTGTACTTATGCGTTACTATTTATGAATTATAACCAGGGACGACGGTTTACCTAATATTGCTAACTAGCTTGCTAACTATCGGTCGTGTCGTAGACGGGTCGACGACAACACTTTCCAATATTTGCGACATAATAAATAGGCCTATAGGTTTACACGAGAAAATATGGCCCTTTAGAGTACATACGTTGAGTTTGTACAATATATTTTTGACATCTAGGAGTTTGAACAAGCTGTAGAAATGTAATACAATAGAATACATAGTATGACAAAGTCTACCGAACGGCGAAAGTATATGGAAATAACAAGGGTGAAATTAATTTGAATTAACAGAAATGTGACTAAATCAAATTCTTTCAATAATAATCCCTTTAAGAATTACCTTATATAGTTAAAAGATGCAGTAATGCAATATCTCGATTATGATATTATACTTATAGATACACTAGCTTAAATCATGGTATGTAGTTGTAAGTGGTATTAGTCGAATCTAATCCTTGAGCATGTTTTTTGCTGTTGTTTCCAAGCCGCTTAACTTTACTGCCTTTACCGTTAAAGACGTAGGTTTGAAATATATCGTTAGGAACAAATGTATTCACTTCACATAATAGCCTGACACTACTACTATACGGAAGGCTGTTGTAATTCAAACTACACTAATAGACAAGTACCTACTAACATGTGTAACACGGCCGTGCATTTTAACACTTCATCAAAGACGTTTTAAACCCTAGACGAGGTAAGCATTAAAAGGACCGCTTGACAGTAAATTAAGTAGGTGTGATTATTGATTATGGCCCCTCAAAAGTCAGAATAAGAACAAATTATACTATTTTCATACATTTATTTTATTGGTCTAGTATTACTGATCTAATTCCCCGATCTAAATACTACACCTGTCCAAGGGACTGTTCGCTCAACAAGATTTTATCGGCATCATAATTTTCATTTACATTTTATTTCGGCAAAATGTACGTTTTCTGTATTAACAACAGCGGCTAGTACTTTATATGCAAGTTGCAAGATATGGCTCACTATATCTAAAGAAATATGGGAAAAAGCAGTTTCGAAATGGGTAAAGCCAACAGAACCTTGAACAAACGTGACATATTGCTCCAAACGGATGTATAGCGAGGTTCCTATTTGTTGTACAAACATAGATTAATCTTTTTTCTAAAACCAGTCCACAGAAACGTGCCAGCAGGTTACGGTAAACCGAGAGATGGTCCTGACTTTGAAAGGTCAGATCGTCTGATTTGGCGAAGGGATTTGTGTGAGAGACCTGTTTGCGCACGGACTTGAGAAAGCATGCGCTTGTGCAGCTATGGCTCGGTTTTTAAAACGTTTATTAGAGGTGATGCTTTTGAGAGTTGTGAGTAATCCTATCTCTTCCCGTTTTTGTTAGGTTCGCGTCGTACAATCTACGAGAGATTTTCACAAACGATCTAAATTTAGACTGAATACCTAGTTATAATAACTTTGCAGATCTAATCGCTCGAAGAATTGAGGTCATTGACTGTATGGCGATGGTGACAATACGCGCCTGGTGTATAACTTGTTTTGTATGTAGTATGACATCATCTTTAAAATATTCAGTGGCCTTAAAAACAGAAAAGAATCAGTGGTTTGAAAATCTGGTAGGTAACAAAACATGTAATGCGAAATGTCCGAAGCTCTGAGCATTTACATCAAGATACTTATTACTTACTTATAATGTAATTACGATATTAACAGGTACCTTAATTGCTCGCTGAGGAATCCGCTAATCAAAAAAACACCTATCCCAATTAACATTTAGACCATTTGAGCAAAAGATTAAATGAGTTATGCAATTGAAGATTGGAAGAAAACCCATCACCTAGATTCTGACAATTAGGCAGTAAGACCCAATAATAATGTACACAAGAAATACTTACATGAGCCATACGACTGCGAGTAGAGTTGAATACCAGAATCATCTGAAAGAATTAGTGTTTGCTATTGATACAGGTGCACAAGCAAGGTAACACTAAAGTAGGTGGTATTAAAATCAAGATAACTATGTCTACCTAAGAATTCTACTCAGGATATTATGGGTTTGAAAGGAAGCTTGGGACAAACCCTACCTAAATCGATCGTGCCTACACTACATAGTTAAAGAAAAAAAAACGTAATACTGCACGAAGTTTTAGAAGAATCAGGCCCCTTGCAAATTAATGAAGCGTCCACTACTAATATTGGTGATATACGTTTCGTCATTGTTGGTCTGCAACGCAACCCGTCTAGGGAATGCAAAACCCAAACCCCCACCAAGCAGATACCTATTTGAAACAATACGTGACAGACATCTTGAAGTGGTAGAGTATAGGTAATGATATAAAAAATAGATACTGGTGTAACTACGCCACTACCGTTTACGTTGATTGGTGTAAACCACGTGCATATTAAATGGTAGGGGCGTCATGCAAGGAAGTGACTTAGGTCTTTATTTATTATTCTTAGTTTATCTTTTACCTAGTTCATTGTTTTGTGATCTAAAAACTGCATTATTATAATATTTACCTATGTAAATTGTTGTAGAGGTACGTTAGACATTATCTTTACTATGAGATGATTGTGATCATTCGTAGGGTCACTTCTGATCTGAACTACTAACTAAACTACCAACTGAACCAAGTCCGAGCTAGAGAGAAAGTGCATAATGCCTGCATTTTTTAAACTAAGAAGAGAAGAGCTAAAAACGGGTCTAATTCACGCACAAACAAATATCAACATATATAATTTTGAAATACCTCGACGTTTCGACCGAGTTACATCGGCCGTGGTCACGAGAAGACTGTTTTTAGCTAGTTAATAAATGTTTCCTGTTCGCGAAAGTTTGAGAAGAGATTTTATTGTAAACAACACTTTTACCTATTTCTAATGATTTCATTGTTATTCCCTACCTAAGTACTACCTAGCCGAGTAATTATATTCAATTAGAGGTCGACAGATGATGCGGTGCTCGCGACCCTGAGAGCAATCCTCAGTCAATGCACAATACAACTCGTGTAGTCCATTTATTTAGCATGATTGTTACTTGTGTATTGTGTACTGGTCACTTAAACATGGCCAGCCATTGCGACATTATTTTTTTACAGACACAATATGTATTCTGTAACAAAGAGATATTAAGTCGCTACTGAACAGAGCTAATGAAAAAGACGCTTAGCGTTTTTTTCAGCTATGATGTGGTAACTTATTTAATGTTATATATATTCATAATATTATAATTTTGTCACCTAGTACTACATAAACATGTTTTATTTAATAAAAATCTGTTTTCCCCAATATTTTAATGTGAATTTTAGTAATGTTTAATAATGAATAAATAAAAATTAAATAATGTCTATCTTTTTAACTACATATTGTTTGTGAATACACCTACAAAACCTTTTAAATAAATACTGAGGTCATCGATAACTATCTTCTTTTCATCTATAAATAAATCATCATTCCTCTACAAAGTTTTACTAAATGAGCTTAATAGCCATATTTTCAGAACTACTGTCCCCTATGCTGTCCCAGAATGTTGTCCCCTATGAAGAACAATACTAATAGAAATTAGAATATTAATAGAAGACCAAATAATCTAACAACACTGCACCTGCACTGGTCCATACAGACCATGTAACAATTATCTATTGTTACTCAAAGGGTACCAGATATATATCACCCACCTATACCAGGTATAGGTTGTACCAAAATCTTATCAATAAAAAGGATAAAATCTAAATATGTAAGTACATGAAAAGGTTTTCTCTAATTACTAAGAAAATTAAGTGGATCATTTGGATACAAAAACATATAGCATATACAACACTATTTACAAAAGACATAATATGTACATGCAAATTACATAGTTGTAAACTGCCAGGACAGACGGCTTAACATGCCCTGAACATGCTCATTCGAAGCACATGGATCATACTCACAGTTATGAAAGTATCCCCAAGTGGGCAAGCCGACCGCAATGGCCCCAACAACAAAACACACAAAGCCCAGGACGACTACAGCTATTGAATAGAGAGCCTTGCCGCTGGCCATGGCTGCATGACTCCGCCGAACTCCCGGAACCTCCTAGACATCAGGATCAATCAGCCGATGTCCGGTGTGGGTGGAGGTGCAGAGACATCTGATGGAAATAAAACACATTTTAAGTATCTAGCTAGACCTGACCCTCAAGTTTTTTAGCCATTGAACTGAGTCACTGATTGTGATAGTTTTCAAAGAGAAAAACTGTTACATATCGCAACATTGCAGCTGTAACTAACAGTTGTGAAGCCCTACTTTTACACTGATGAGAGATAGCAGTTGACGGTATTTTAATATTAGACGTTTATCAGGTTGACATACCTACTAACATTTGACTAGTGCGAGTTCACAGTTGTGGTTTACAATCCAGTTCAGAACAGTACCTACTAATTTTTAATCTCTACCTCTGTATAAGTAACATATATATGATTGTGTACTGTCTTGTGTATAATAAATCAATTTAAATAAAATAAATCACAAGTGATGAACAAACTAATAACCTAATTAGAGACTTTGATAGCTCAGACAAGTCATGCTGTAGAGCGAGCATGACTGTGGAGAGGGCATGTTTAGAAATGCTTTGAGAGACCAGACTATGTTCAGAAGGAACGGTATGAGCTCCACCCGGATTGGCTATATGCCGCACATTGTAAAGAGCACTGGCATCTTTTCTAGTTAATAACTTCACCAGTAACAAAAATTCAATCACTTTACCTTCACAATATCTTCCTAATGGAATGACCGTTTTCAATATAACAAAAAGTAATGTACATGTACTGAAACAGTCCCAAATATAACAAGCGGTGAAAGACCAATGGACATATGTGAGAGACGTCATTTGTCATCTTAGTAATGAACAACTTAATAAGTTTTATGAACATTGTTTGACAGATTTCTTATTCATACTTAATTATGCAAAACCATAGACTTGGTTTATATCTCAATTTTATATCCTACTGAACATAACGGGTCCGTCCAGCCTTGTCATAATAGAGACATGGTCATTGGTCACAATGGTCATATTGGTCAATTACACTAACTACCAAATTTTTTGATAAACATCACTAAAATGCATTGGTTCAACTTGAACCAGATCCTAAGATGGTTCGAAAGTTAAAATTGCTACATAAACCAAAATACCTAGGAACTTACATTTTGGTTTATGCATATAAGTAGGTATACTAGTCATTGGCAATAAATAATAACTCAAACCGGTCTTGAGTTGGCAGTAACGCGATTTGTCTGCAATACTTGCTCAATGGAATTTCGAATCAAAACAATTCAAGGTAGGTAGATATTTAATTGTATTCATTTTTGATCAAAGATTGTAAGATTATCAATTGAAAACAACATCAGTTTCCAACAAATCTAACCAGTGAGAATATATTAGTTATTGTGATAAACATGATCCATCTAAATAATCAAGCTGTTTGTTACTATGATGAAACTTTTACTCACGTTTGACTCGCGAACTCGTCTTGAGGAAGTCGAGTCACACGGTGTTCAACCAACTATGCAATGCATGCAATAAGTACATGAAAACACTTTGTACCTAGGTAGTTACACTTACACCTCTTTTTAGCACAAGCAATTTTATCACAACACTTCACTTTTGTTTAAAGTTAGTGAGATTTATATGATGGTAGGTAGATAAATTCGAATTCGAAACGTACGACACACCTTTTATCTTTTTTTCCAATCCTAAACAAACAAACAACTTTTGGTTTCTTTTCTTTGACCCGTAGATAGATACCTACAGTTACTCAGTCCAGTCACCCTTCATCACAGCAAGCAGGTTCAAAGAAGACACAGATTATTAGAAAATTCAGCGTGATCACAGCACGATGCAAAGCTGACAACGCTGAACGCATCATCCACCCGTCCGCGATCGGTAAATAAACTGGTTTTTTGATTTCTTTCTTTCTTCTCTTTCACTTCACTCACTCCCACTCATCCACTGGACCCACCAGCCAGTCACCAGCCAGCCAGTCACCACTCACTCTCACCCCCTACCAAACCAACCAAATGCTAAATACACCAATCCCACAATTGACAATTCTCACCCAGTGTTACCACCTTAACGATTTTACAGTAGCTGATAAACGTCATAATAATAATTATGTCACCACATTTCATGGAAAAATCTCACCAGAATTATGGCCAAAATCTCGCAAATCTAAATTAATTAACTTTAACATAATTGTTATTATTATATTATACGTGACGACAGTATCAAAGAATCGTTGATTTAATCATTTTAGGGCAATCTACATCCTACTAATATTATAAACGCGAAAGTTTGTAAGTATGGATGGATGGATGTTTGTTACACTTTCACGTAAAACTACTGAATGGATATGAAACTTTACAATAATATAGCTTGAGAGTTTTGGCGGGTAGTGAGACGTTGTTGGTTTTGTATTATTTTCTTAAACTTGTGTTTCTTCGAGTGTTAATGTGTAATATTGGTGGAATATTAATCATTAAGTGTTCGTTAACGTGCACGAGTGTGGGCGAATGATATAAACTCAAAAAACGTGTCATGTCGCATTTTTTCCAAAACTCCCAGGAAGTTTCAGTAAAGTAGTGGATGCTTTACTGAATCGTGACTTTGACGATGTAAAAATTGACTTGACTACTTGACCACGATTGCTATATTGCTGTGACTTTCTTAATGTGGACTTAAGAAATACTTTAATAATAAAATACTTGACACTGGCTATATGCACAAACCATGCGAAGCCATTACTAAAACAAAAAAAAATATAGCTTTAGGTGGTGCTGAATGCTGATGGTGGCTGTCGTTTTGTCCTTGATAAACAGTGCTGCCAGCTACAAAAACTGTGTTAGGTAGGTATTCATTTGATGATTTAATTCATCCATGGATTAGGTACGTATTCTTCATTATGATTATAACAGCGCTCTCTGTTTTAATTCTAAGACAACTGCAGTCATGCAGGCAGAGTGCAGTGCAGACTCAAGACACTAACAATCAAAGGGTAGGCAATCATTACTACTACAAGTTACTGTTCTCTTGAGGTTTCATAGTATGAAATAGTAAACATAGATGTCACTGTTCTAAGCGTTTCAGTTGTAACCAACATTATTGTGTTTATTTATTTATTTATTTTATTTTACAGTATTTGGGGGGCTTACAGCTATAATTACAGAGTAGTTAACTTAAAAAAACTAAGAAAAGCCATTTACAAGCCTCCACATATAGTGAGAAAGTAACATTTACAGATGTCATATAAGTATATAGAACAAATAAGACAGTAAAATATTAAGCGTACAGACACAAAACCGACTACCATAAAACAAACAAATAGTAATAACATAGGTAGTCATTTTTTAAAATACTTCTGGTTAATTACAGACGGTCTGCTGGTGAAGAGGTCGATATTAGAATAGTTGAATTTGATAAGCTTATTAAAGGCAAGTGATGATCTTATCATAAAGGAATTTTTGCGGTAGTTGGTACGTGCAAATGGTGTGTGGAGCAGCTTTCTAGTTCTAGTACATTTAGGAGGAACATAAAGACTGAGCTTACCCACTAGATCGGGACAATCAATTCTGGATTGAGCTATATTCATTAAAAATCTTATATCAGAAATAGTACGGCGAGTAGTAAGCGGTAACAGATGGAGACGGGTGCACCGGTCCTCGTATTTAGAGCGAGGAATTTTAAACTTGTAACCCAAGTACCTAGTAAATTTTTTCTGTATCCGTTCCAATCTATGCTCATGGAGGGCATAGCTAGGATTCCAAACTTGACTAGCATATTCCAGGTGACTACGGACATAAGCACAGTATACAATTTTCAAAGACTTCATATTCTTAAAAGTACAGGCATTGCGCATAATAAAACCTAGAGCCGAAGAAGCTTTTTTAGCAATGGTGTCAATGTGGCTGTCAAACAAGAGCTTACTATCAATATGAACACCAAGATCCCTTATAACATACACACGAGACAGTGGTTGGTTTGCTATAGAATACGCATGCTCTGCAACGTGCGATTTGCGACTGAAACTAATGACTGAACATTTAGATATATTAAGATCCAGGTTGTTAAGCTTACAATAGGAGGCAACCTTCTGTAGATCTTCTTGCAAAAGTGTTGAATCAGATGCATCAGTGATTGCCCTAAACATTTTCATGTCGTCCGCAAAAAGCAAAAAATTAGAATATTTAAAGCAGGTTCCAATATCGTTAATAAACAAAACAAATAACAGAGGACCCAGCAATGATCCCTGGGGAACTCCGGATGGTATAACAGCCCAAGCGGAAGTATAACCACCTAACACCACTGCCTGGGTTCTATTGAAAACATAGGAAGAGAACCATCTGAAAAGGTCACCCCGTATACCAAGATCAAACAGTTTCCTCAATAGAATGTCATGGTCAATTCGGTCGAAGGCCTTACTATAGTCAGTATATATAGCATCTACTTGACTCCCAGAATCCATTTTTTGTGTGATATAATCGGTAAAAAGAACCAGATTAGAGACCGTTGACCTTCCTTTTAAGAAACCGTGCTGCTGAGGGCTAAGGTTGGGCAGAATACTGATATACAGCTGATTATAAATTATGCGCTCCAAGATTTTGGCTAATAGACAGAGCTTAGATATCGGTCTATAGTTTTCCACCACATCCTTAGCACCTTTCTTATGAATGGGCGAAATGAAAGCGGACTTCCACACAGTAGGAACGACACCCTCAGATAAGGACCTCTTAAACAATAATGCCACAGGATAGGCTAGCTCATTAGCACACTTTACTAAGAATATTGCTGGAAGAGCATCAGGGCCAGCTGATTTATTTAAGTCTAGAGATTTGAGGTGCTTGATGACAATATCAGGATTAATTTCTATTGAGTTAATGTGGCTATTGGAGTCGTCTTCAGAACCTGTTACGACGCTAGTAATGGGAGTACTTAGAAACGTTGAATGAAAATAATCAGAGAAAAGCTCACATATTCCTTGGCCCGTGTCACTAACATTGCCGTTATATGACATATTGGAAGGGAAGCTAGTACTCATTCGTCTACTCTTAACATAGGACCAGAAGAATTTAGGATTTAGTGTTAGTTTTTTAGTTATGACTTCACACGGTTTGTTTATTTAGCCAGTGTCAAGTAGGTATGTTTTCACGATAGGAAAGTCATTGCATTATCGCATTTTCAATTCTCGTGGTCAAGTAGTATAGTCAAGCCAATAATTTACATAGTCAAAGTCACGATTCAGTAAGAATCACAAATGGTGGATGCTTTACTGAATCTTCCTGGGAATTTTGGAAAAAATGCGAAATGCTACGATTTTTGGGTTTAAATCATTTGCCCACACTCGTGCACGTTACCGAAATCTCTCAATGACTAATATTCCACCTATATACCTACACCTCACACGAAGAAACACAGGTTTTAGAAAAAAATACAAATCAAACAACGTCTCACTTTCGGATTCCTTCCAAAACTCCCACCAACAGGTTAAGTACGGCCACAGAGTACGGCTTAGTTATTTTGTTAGAGCTGTGGTTTTTATAAATATATATTTAGTTTTTATATTTTATTTACAATAAGTATTACATCGTGCAGTATACAATCCAAAGTAAAGAAAATAATTATAATCAATTTAAATACCTAAATAAATTAAAATTACCTACACTATTCTAACAAACCGCTAGTACCAGATGGCAACGTTCCCAAAATGCTGGCAGCATTGCCACGTTGTATGGCAATGCTTAATCTTTGAGCCAAGTATAAGCCGGAGTTTTGGCGGGAATCCGATAGTGAGACGTTGTTGATTTTGTATTATTAGCTCAAACTTGTGTTTCTTCGAGTGTTAATGTGTAATATTGGTGGAATATTAACCATTAAGTGTTCGTTAACGTGCATGAGCGTGGGCGAATGATATAAACTCAAAAAACGTGTCATTTCGCATTTTTTCCAAAACTCCTAGGAAGTTTCAGTAAAGCATCCACTACTTTACTGAATCGTGACTGACGATGTAAATAATTGACTTGACTACTTGCCCACGATTGCTATAACATTGCTGTGACTTTCTTAATGTGAAATTTAAGAAATACTTAAAATAAAATACTTGACACTGGCTATATACACAAACGGTGCGAAGCCATATAACTAAAACAAAAAAAAAAAGTATAAGCCGAGTTTTGGCGGGAATCCGATAGTGAGACGTTGTTGGTTTTGTATTATTTTCTCAAACTTGTGTTTCTTCGAGTGTTAATGTGTAATATTGGTGGAATATAAATCATTAAGTGTTCGTTAACGTGCACGAGTGTAGGAAAATGATATAAACTCAAAAAGCGTGTCATTTCGCATTTTTTCCAAAACTCCCAGGAAGTTTCAGTAAAGCATCCACTACTTTACTGAATCGTGACTTTGACGATGTAAATAATTGACTTGACTACTTGACCACGATTGCTATAATATTGCTGTGACTTTCTTAATGTGAAATTATTAAGAAATACTTAAAATAAAATACTTGACACTGGCTATTATGCACAAACCGTGCGAAGCCATAACTAAAAAAAAAAAGGATAAGCCAGCATTTTGGTCACGTGTTGCTTCGACCAGACGCCCAGATAAATCTTTGTAGATTCTATGGGCTCCTGGTCCCCACGGCCCTAGCGTCTCAGCCCCAAAAGGTTCAAATAAGTAGCCACTATCTAGGGTACTGTATTTTCGCCTTTTGAGGCTTTCAGCGGATTCTGCCGCAACTCCTTTTTTTTGTTTGTTGTTTTTAGTAACTGGAAGATGGGAAGGAGCAAGGGTATCTACACAGGTAGCATCCCATACCAGTGGCCGTCCCATCTTCCAGGGAATCAGGGTCATTCCGTCGGGTCTCTTACCATCGTCACGCACAAGGCCACTCGGTTCCAGAATGGCAGCGCAGTTGGCGGTGGCAAAAGCCCGACGGATCAAGTCATTAAGACTGGAGTGGCGGGGAATCCTTCCTGCACTTCTGCTACAGGATAGGCCGTGGTGACCAAGCCGGTCAACAGCAGAGCCACACTGGCAACGGTGAGGGGCACAACACGATGCACCCAAGCGGAGCGCCGCTGCAATGCGGAACGCTGACGAGTCCATCAGCGTTCCAGTGTTTGTAGAAGGGAGAGCCTGGAGCCACAAACCCGATTCCCACTCGGCAACTGCTAAAAGACGGGCACGGTCTGCAGAGCTGCACGTATTTAATAAACGCTTCCGTACTATCTCACAGAGGTGCCCGTCCCAAAGCCTCTGCGAAGTTAAAGTTTTGGGCAAATCTGAGTTTGGGCAAGCTGACAACCACGCGATTCTGGCCTCAGTCAAAAAGCTTACGTCAAAGTTGTCTAAAGAGGCCGCAAGTATTTTTTTGGTTAAATTTAGAGTACTGTGGACCGAGGACAGAAATGCAGGGAGAGCCACGCCAGATATAAATCTGATGCCCAGGCCCCCCGAACGTACTGGCAGTGACGCCTGCAACCACTCTCGTTCTTCTAAATGTATGTTTAAAATGGAAGCCAAAGTGTTTCTTACGATGTCGTCTAAACTCTTAAGAAGCTCTGTGTGCTTCCAGAGTTGGCAACATCGTATAGTATGAGTAAATTTTGGGACAAAAAGACAAAATCTGATTAAAGTAAATGCCATGTGCATATTGTGCATATTAATTTTGGTCAAACGGTCTGAGCATAGCTTAAAATTTTGAATTTTTTCTTCAAAAAATAGGGGTACGGATTCGTCGAAAATAGGAGAACCCAATAAGCGGAGGGAACTTTTGTCAATTATGGTAATATTTGGGGCCAAACAATTGAATTTTTGTACAATTAAATCTTTTGCGGGGCATAAGTCTGAAATAAACAGTTCGCACTTTGAAAAATTTAATTCTAGGCCGATAGTGCGAAACTCGCTGATTAATAAGGCGAGATCGTTATACATATACGGTATTCACGTCACCACCCAAAGTCCCATCATCCAAGTACCAAACGTTTAGTGTTGATTGAAGACGTTGTATGATGGGGTGGATAGCGAGGCTAAATACCGCCGGACCGAGCGGATCGCCTTGCTGGCAACCAACCGCAGATAAAATTTCGTTGCCATGAAAAGTTAATTTTGAAGTGGAACTATATTTATATTTATATATTATATGAAAAGATATATAAACGTCCACCTTGCAGGCAGAGGTTGCGGGTGCGAGCTCGAATCCCAGTGCCGCCACGTCAGTATTTTACCCGACTACGTGACGCTAAAGAAAGAGTGAAAAGTCTACCCGTTCAAAAGTGTTACCAATATGATTTGGGTTATTTATCTAAATTCTAACACATTCAAATAAACCCAATGAATACCCTTTCGACGGGTCACCAAAATCGTCCCTGCTTAGACACGCTAGCAACAATTATTTATCTTAGGTATTAGCAACAATTCGTAACGCGCGATAGTTACTGTCTTTCAAAGTTGTACGCCGCAAGAGCCTATTATAATGCCTCGATTACGTTTTGAATGAAAATTTCTTATTTGGTCATTTTTATTACAATATTTAATATTAACCCCCTGCATTTCCGTACAAATATATGGGAAACGTTTTTCGCGATTTCTGACATTTTTATACCTAGTAGGTAGGTACCTTCTCAAACCTCAGTCGGTCCAGTAATATTTTAACCTCAAAATTTACTTAAAATGGGGTTTCTCAAAAACTGCCAATATTTATGAGACATAAATTATCTGACTGATGTGAATATAATTGGATAATTAGCTGGTGCCCGCGACTTCGTCTGCGCAGGATTAGTATTTCGAGTAGCTATTTTGGTTATAATGGCTTACACATAAGATATAAAATATATAATATATAGGTACTGTGGCGGACATTTTTGTAGGACTATTTAAGATAAACATTTCCATATCCATCCATACTTACAAACTTTCGCGTTTATAATATTAAGTAGGATAGTAGGATTATTATAGAGACAAGAGACTGTTGGTAAGCATGTTTTTTGAAAGATGTATTTTTACTGAGTTAATAATAGTAGGTAAGTAATTATTAATTACTGTGATCATATTACAAATACATTAAATTACAAATTACAAGATACAAATTACATTAAATTTGATCCAGTAGTTTAAGAATTATTGCAAGTCAAAGTTCCTTAATTTTGTTACCCACTGACTGACTCACCGATCATCAAAATTCTAAGGTACTTCTAGCCGTCCCACAAGTTTGAAATTTTGAATATATCTATTGTTTAGCCTATAAACCATGGAAAAATTCTGACATTCCATAATTTTCATCCCGTTTTCTAGATATATAATCTGCATAAATAACTTTGTATTCCCATATAAATCCCATTAAATTGTATGTGATTACAAAGTTACTTTTACAGTTCATAATTAGACTTCATTGAAATTGAATGAAATGGGTAGCAGGGGTTAAAAATTAGAAATGGCTTCGAGAAATTCGACAGTTGAGCGATTTTTAAAAACTTCCACTATAGGTACACCTACGGCAGATAGAGAGATACAAATCGCTATAATATATATCTACCTACACTTTTATAGGTCGAACAAATTCGTTACCTAGGTACATTAAAATAGGTACCTAGGTACCTTATACCTTATACGCATCTGTGGAGACGCAAAGACACTCGTTCATGATAATCTATGAGCATGACCTGTCGCAAGGGGCCCCGGCCGCACAGGCGCGGGGCGCGCGTTGATGCGTGTTTTGCAAAAAACGAAATAAAGAAAGAAAACCTACAAAAAGAAATGAGATCCCATCAAAAACATTACATGTACAAAAATGCACAAGTCTCGCAACGCAGTTTATCTGCCGTAAAAAGTAGTGAGATCGAATGTAAACCAAGTCGGTTAATTTCAATACCTACCTATACCTATCTATGGGAGCAGTTATATCTTTATTTCTTTAGTAAATAGAGTGTCTTGGCGATTGTACACTAAGAATGAAGAACTAAGTACTTCGAAGAATGAAGAATAATTAGTAGTTATTTATAGATAAAGTAGACAGAAATACGATATGTTTTCAATTATTGTCTGTCTGCTCGTCTATCTGTCTGTCTGGCTACTTTCATTGAACTTATTACGTACACCCCGCGATTTTACCCGCGGGATAACAGCCATCGCG
The DNA here is from genome assembly GCA_905147375.1 of Hylaea fasciaria. Taxonomy (NCBI): domain Eukaryota; kingdom Metazoa; phylum Arthropoda; class Insecta; order Lepidoptera; family Geometridae; genus Hylaea; species Hylaea fasciaria. The sequence continues at coordinate 4,540,404 of LR990211.1, read as the reverse complement.
GGGCCCACCTCGTACTTACAGACTAAAATTTGGCATTGTACCTAACATAGGGTTAATTAATAGGGTAGGTTCCTACTTACACAAATAGAATCCATCCCTCAAGGGTGTTAAAGTTTACATGGGAAACCAAAAACCATGGGCGAAGAAACCGCGGGGCGCTGCTATGCACAGAATGTAACCCTGAGAACTTGTTACCACTTTGATCATCCTTACGTACAACAGCGTTATTCTCTCTATTTTAGTCGAGTTGTTCGCATTCGTGATTCTTAAAAGGTTTTAAAACAGCTGACAAAACCACGAGTCGTTTAAAAAAAAAAAACCTCTACAATAATGTTTTATCAATTATTAATTATACTTTTTATTGTGTACTTTTTATGCAAGATGTGGTTTAATAGTGAGTTTAATAAAAACAGGTCAAACCAACCTCCGGACCTGTCTGGAAAACTTCCTATTATAGGACACACTCATAGGATTATGGGTAACAGTATAGGTAAGATTATATTTTTGTATTATACTGATTAAAATAATAAGACGTAGTTACTTAGACCAAAAAATTCTAATCCGCATGAAGTTACTTTTGAGTAGGTGAAGGCGATGTCTTCATTATATTGCCTTGCTTAATCTTCATAACATTTAGTTTTATTATTGTTTATGATATTTATTAGTTATTATGTCAACATGTTTATCTACCTATGCGTAATTTAATATTTTCCCTAATTTTTGATGTCTTCATTATATTGCCTTTCTTAATCTTCATAACATTTAGTTTTATTATTTTTTACATATTTATTAGTTTTTATGTCAACATGTTTATCTACCTATGCGTAATTTAATAGTTTTCCAATTTTTTTTGTCAGTCAAAACAACTTTTAACCGTAAATTGGTGTTCAAAAGCATTAGTGACCGGTCAAAACTACATGATATATATCATGTTTAGACCAACACGGTCAGACAAAAGTAGTTTTGACTGTATAAGAGTTCTGACTGTAACATATAAATATATTATGGGATAAGGCTCTTAATGCATATATTCGATGCTTGGGAGAAGTGGCAGGATGCTATTGGTGTTTTCTGTGACCTTTCCAAAGCATTTGACTGCGTTAGTCACGAAACATTATTTTCTAAATTACAGCATTACGGGGTGGGGTTCACGGGAAAGCTCTCGATCTTGTCTTCTCGTATCTTAGTAACAGAATCCATAAAGTGGATATAAATGGAGTAAGGTCATCTGGGTCTCTCACTACAATGGGTGTCACTCAAGGTTCAATACTGGGGCCATTCTTGTTCTTGGTGTATATTAACGATCTTGCCTTTTTTGTAAAGAACTTATGTGATATTGTTTTGTTCGCTGATGACACTTCACTTATTTTTAATGTTGACAGAACAGACAACAATTTTGACGAAGTTAACAAAGCAATCACGCTAGTTCTTAAACGGTTCACGGTAAATAATTTAGTGCTAAATTCTAAAAAAACGAAATGTGTAAAATTCTCACTACCCAATGCTAAAAGAGGCCACACAAATTCAAGTATTTTAATTAATGAGCCGTTAGACCAGGTAGAGTCAACAACCTTCCTGGGAATTAATTTAGATTCTAGATTACAGTGGGGTTCTCACATATCATGTTTAACTGGAAGATTGAGCTCTGCAGCTTTTGCTGTACGTAAAATCACATAATTTACTGATGAAGCCAGTGCAAGATTAGTATATTTTTGTTACTTTCACAGCTTTATGTCATATGGCATTATGTTGTGGGGCAAAGCCGCGGATATCCAATCTGTGTTCGTGCTACAGAAAAGAGCAATTCGGTCAATATATAATATGAAAACCCGCAATTATCTCCGGGAACGATTTAAACACATCAATGTTCATACAGTGGCTTGCCAATAATTATATATAATTATGAATGAAAACTTGTTGTATGTTCATAAAAATACTAACAAGTTTGCTAAAAATTGTGACGTACATAATTTCAACACTAAAAATAAAAATAAACTCAATGTACCAAGATTTCGGTTGCAAAAGGTTAATGGTTCATTTATGGGGAACTGTATACGCTTTTATAATAAGTTGCCAGAGGGAATTGATCAATTATCCATGCAAAGATTTAAAACTAATAGGATTCATTGCAAATGTTATACTAGGTGTCTGTTGTAGATTTGCTTATGAATTAGCGTATAAGTCAACCAAGACAGATTTCTTCCTCTATACTGTAGCGACACATTGCATATGTATTAATTTCTGCCGACTCTACAGAAAGTAATTCATGACGCGAGTTCGCGACACCAGTCGTCACCCCATAGGCACGGTTGTAGCTCGTCTTGTACTAGAGTAATTATTTATACTTGCCTATATTATACCTATACGTGTGGAATTGACAATACATTATTACGGTGATTTATTGCTTTTAATTGAAGGTCACCCGAGGAACTCCGTTAGGTATAACGTTTAACTGTGGCAGGTAAACTGGTGACCCCGACGTGATTGTGACGTGAGTGACGTGCGTTTCGAGCACGTCCATACTGATATCGTTGGTCCTTTAACGGTTACAGCTGATGGGTATAGGTATTTACTTACCGTGATAGATCGCGCTATGCATTGGCCTGAAGCTTTCCCTCTGAAAGAAATAACCGCCGAAGCGGTAGCCAAAGCTATCTACAACGGTTGGTTTACTAGATTCGGTATTTGCAAATATTTAACGACTGATCAAGGTCGTCAATTTGAAAGTACCTTATTTACAGAATTGCTGAAAAGCATGGGTGTGCATAGGATTAGGAGCAGCCCATATCATCCGCAAAGCAATGGAGTGATCGAACGTTTCCATAGGTCTCTCAAGGTAGCTCTTAAAGCACGATTAGATTCTGCGTCATGGGTAGATGAGTTACCAACGATATTATTGGGACTCAGAACCACGTTACGTAGCGATTCTAATCTTAGCGCCGCTAAATTAACATACGGTTGCACCTTGAGATTGCCAGGGGAATTGTTCGTGTCAGCGAGATCAGAGCCTTCAGATCCTCGTTCTCTAGTGCATGACTTACGAGATAGGATACGTAAGTTGAGATCCGTTCCAGTCAAACAACGGGATTCCAGGACCTTATTCATCCATCCGGATCTAAAGGCCTGCGAATATGTTTTCGTTAGGCACGATGCAGTACGTAAACCTTTGCAGACGCCGTACGATGGACCGTATCGGGTACTCAGTAGATACGATAAGGTGTATAAGGTGCAATTACCTAATAGGCAACTTAATGTATCTATTGACCGACTGAAACCGGCATACCTGCTTAATAATGAGCATCCGAGGACGCTCATCGTAAGCAGGATGATGCAACATCCAGCTACGCGCCGCCGGCGCCTGTCATTTCTAGTGGTGCTAATACTGACGCTACGGGTATTTTACGTAAGCAAACCCGGAATACGTCCACCACTACGATTTAATCTGTAATAAGATCGTGTTTTATTTGTAATTTGTACATTGTAGAACGTGTTTTTGCATTTTTTTATATTCCATACTTACCTCGTGATACATTTTTCGTGGAGTAGATTGGGACATTTTCTTGGAGTAAACTGGGAATAACCCCCTCGACACTTAAAATATACTTACCTATACCTACCGTTTACATAATTACATTTATCTTTTATTCTTGTACAAGTATTTTTTTACAAAACTGTTATATTTGGTATTTAAAATAATATGTGTTATTAAAATGTGCGATGTTGTAAATTATTAGTAGACTCATGGCGATTTTGTTAATGTTTCGTAAGTATATTTACTTGTATGACTGTATCAGCAGAAATCAATTGAACATGTAGAATATTATGTTTTCACACCTCATGCTCAAAAAGGGTGTCAGATTAGCTCAGCTTAGCGGTAGCAAACGAGGTTGTTGCGCACTAGGGAGTGAATGTAGTTTTTTTTTTAATTTGTACTCGCTATTATCAACAGGCTGAAGATTCGACTTTTCAATTTTCCATTTTGACATAATTACTTAGAAAAAAAAGAAGAGTAGGTATCTTAATGTACAAACCGTGCGAAGCCTAAACAGTTTACTTTTTTTAAATGAAAGTGTAATTCTCGTCCACTTTTTTAGCAATCATAAGATGTATGCTATGTGTACGTGTGTGTTTGCGAGCTATAGATAATTTTAAAAAGTTTGTAAATGCCGCCTATACCTAATCTGTAGGTGTGTGTAGAACTTTGACAACAGTGCAAATTGGTTTTAAAAGATTGAATTTGATTATTTATTAATTTGAAAGTGAACGTGACTATTTGTGAAATATTCTTAGCTTTTTTTAATTGTATACCTACTTATTATATTTCTCGCAATCTCTGTGTGAAAAATTTTGTGTTTTACGCGGGTCTCAAACGACTCACTCATACTCGATTCTATGTGCCACACTCGCTACGCTCGTGAGGCAAGACATCGAGTATTGTATGAGTCGTTTTATACCCTTGTAAAACAAACTACTATTGTCATTGTTCGTAGCAATTCTTTTCTGATAAAGTCCAAGTTGTTTTGTTTGCAATTTATATATTTATGTTATTGAGCAATTGTAATCTAGGTTACGACGATTTACCTGAAGTCATTTATTTTTGGTGTTTATACTTCGATGTAAATTACTACTTATACTACTATTATTTTATTCTTTATTGGTTCGTTATTTAACCATATTATTATTAATTTTTTTTCACCGATGTTTATAGTGTGTTATATTCTTATTCAGAGTTGCATATTGTTATTATTTTTTGTAACCTTAAACGTGCCTAGTTTGTTATTCAAGTAAATTAATTGTACCTAATTGTTATTGTTTAGACTTGTTTCGAATTACTGAAGATCGCATTACAGCCCTATCAGCAGTGTGCTCGCGTACGATGTCTTATGTATGAATAGCAATAACTTGTAATAATTAAGTACAGTAGTACCCAACTGATATGGCTTACCGATGTACCTACCTGCGCAGAAGATGAATTTTCAAAGCGCGGGAAATGCTATTGACCGCTATTGGTCGGCAGCCGCCGCCATCTTAGCGAGCTTAGAGTGAGATGGAACTAACAGCTGCAGTGTATTATGAACCTTATAATAGTGATCTTAGGTTGATTGTAAGTTTTAAGCATTCTTTCGTTAATTTTCGGACCATACTTTCTTTTCTGCGCGAACGAAGATTCACGACGCGTCTTATAAGTTGGGTACTACTGTACCTATTTTGATTTATATAAATTTAGTATTAACTTTTTTTCAAAAAGGGGGTGGTTGATGTAGCGACACATCGTATATGCATTAATTTCTGCCGACTCTATAGAAAGTAATTCATGACGCGAGTTCGCGACACCAGTCGTCAACCCATAAACACGGTTGTAGCTCGTCTTGTACTAGAGTAATTATTTATACTTGCCTATATTATACCTATACGTGTGGAATTGACAATACATAATTACGGTGATTTATTGCTTTTAATTGAAGGTCACCCGAGGAACCCCGTTAGGTTAAACGTTTAATTGTGGCAGGTAAAATATAGGTATTGTTAGGTAACGCACGCTAGTTACTCGTAGTATTTATGTTTCAGATTTACATCGAATATTCATGAAAATATCTGAGGAATGTCAGCTTAAAGGTGGAGTGCTTACAGCAGACCTGGGATTGCGGAAAATGTATTGTAAGTAACTAGCTAATTAATTTGTTCGCTTTAACAGCGTAAGTCAGTATGTACATAATATATGTCGGCGTACCGCTTACCATCAGGTATTCGACCTGGTCGTAATGCTTCAGTAACATACAAAATATAGGTACCTAATATTATTTAAAGACCCAAAGTTTGTTAAATGTGGGTAGGTAAGTTTATTCATCTGTGAGTTGGAATGTTTAGTGAGATAATCTCTTGAACGACTGATTTGATTATTAAAATACATTTTTAATGGGAAGGTAGTAGGTAGGTACCTACCTACTATTATTTGAGTAATAATAGATATTATTTCGATCCCAGTGGAAATAGGAAATTTCTCGGGTGAAAAGGTAATCTCTGGAACTATTGATCCGATTCCAAACATGCTCTCACTGAAGTGTTCCCAACTTGCCAAATGACATGGGCTGTTTTTACTAAAACAAAAACTGACCTGCAAGAAAATGGGAAATCGCGGGGCGTACCGAACGAAAATAATGAAAATAGAAAAAATAATTACCACTGTATTCTTTTTTGCTGTTATAACAGATCCCGAAGACTGTTTGACTATTTCCAACACTTGTTTGGAAAAAGATAAATATTATAACTTTACTAAGCCCCTTCTTGGCAACGGCTTAATTACTGCTGATGGTATGCTATTTTACATTGTATCAATGGGGGAGTTACACATGAAAACCGAGAGCGCTGCTGTAAAATGACATAATAATATCACTACTATGCATGCTGTAGTTATAATATCCTATATAATAATACTTTAGTTTACTTTTGTATATAAGTAGTATTTGAAATTTTGATCTATGGTTATATCCCACTGTAGACAGAAAAGTTATTCGTCGACGTATCCCACATAATATTATATACCTACCTTACATTTATAATCTTAGTACTTAATACTATTTTATTATCCCATCTTCGCAGTTCTCTATCGTAAAAAGTTCTGAGATCGAATTTAATACCAAGTGGGTTAATTTGTTCAGTAGGCGTGAAAATATACCTATGTAGGTATATTCTAGACATCTATTAGTATATTCATCTGCTCGACAATGAGGTCATTGCCGCAGCACTCCGCTCCGTATACGTACTGAAGTGTAAGGACTCACTTCGACATTTCAGCTGTGTGGACTTGTTCTGACACGTCCACACAGCTTCAACTAGTACACACTATATCCACCGCACCAACCACCACTACCACCAATAACCACCACCACCACTGGCATCATACATAAACCCCCTGCGGATCTTAACTGTAAGCCACATTTTGGCAAAATTATACTTCACAGTGCCGACATGGAAAAAACACCGCAAGCTCTTGAATCCAGCATTTAACCAATCTGTTCTGAACACCTTTACTGAAACTTTCAACAGTCAAGCTAGACTTTTGGTTCAAAACTTCGCTCAAGAAATGGGGAAACCTATTAACCACCACGAATTATTGAGCGAGATCACTTTGGAGGCGATATGTTGTAAGCGAAACATTTTTTGAACTAGATTATTATCCTTTTTTTTAGTAGGTACCTACACCTACATTGAAACAAATAGCCTTGGCTGACGAATAAGGAAGGGGGGGGGGGGGGGGGCAATGCTCTAAAACCCTCCCATGACTGCTCACCACCTTATAGGCTGCCTCCACGATTTTATCGATCGATCTTTAGATCTTAGATACGACTGAGGAGAGGTGACCTTGCTCACCAAGGCCACCCCCCCCAGTCGTGTAACCGTGCATGCCCCCCGACTAGTACCTATCTTAAGTTATCAACACTTTTCTTTCTAGTGACAGCAACTGGCTACGGTGGCAGAGAATACAATACTCTTCAAAAGCAATACTTGAAACTATTCCCAAGCGTTATGAAGACGGGCTATCAGAGAGTCCAGAGACCCTGGTTATACAATGATTTCATCTACAACATGTCAGGACTAAAGAAAGAACAAGACAAAGTAATAAAACCCATTTTGGAGCTTTCAAATAAGGTCAGTACGTACCTAAACTTTTTTCTTTTTTAAGTGGGAGAACATTCAGCCGCACTGTCCCCGTTATTAACTAGTATGACTGTGTTTTTGTATGCAGTTAATTGTATGTAGAATATTAACTAGTAATTGTATGTAGAATATTAAATAGTTATTTACTATTTCAGATTATACACATGAAAAAAGACGAACTGAACAAGAAAAATTGTTGTGATGACAAAAAAACAGGTACTTAAACTTCTTTAACCACTGTTTTGTAGAACCAACTGATGCCAGGTTTACCTTTTTTTTTTACGTGAGTAAAAATCACATACCGGGTACCACCAAGCCGAAGGGGCAGCGAGGTGGTTATGTCGGGCTTACACTGACTAAAAAACCTCACGATTGTCCCTCTCTGCACCATGAGTGTCGGGGCTGCGGGGAATCTTACGAATTACTTCCGCGGCCCCGACGGTGCTGGTCCTCACGGACCCCGTCCCGGCTAGGGGGGTGAAGAGTTTGACGTCTCCGCCCCCAGCCCCACTGAGGTGCGCACGGGACAATGTGCGCGCCACCTCCAGGTTCCTTCGTTGGCAATGGACTCGCCCCTGAAGTCCACCACCAGGAACCTCGGGGAGTCAAAGAGGGAGAGGGAGGAAAAAACACACTCCCTCCTCGACTCCCGACCGCGCCCGCTCCGCACGGCCCGACACGCAGGACATTGACGGTTTATTCGGCAATGTCGAGCGTGGGAGACCGCCGCCGAGCCACGTGCTCATGTCCTAGAACACCCCCTCCTCGAGTCCGCACAACTGTGCTCGGACCCCCCCCCCTCCTCGAGTCCGCACAACTGTGCTCGGATATGCTTATGGATTGCCATACAAACTGTCTTCGCCTATTTCATCCTATTCCAGTTAATTTTTGAGACAATAGATAGCCTGTGTCCGTCTCATAAGTACAAACTACCATACAAAATTTAATCGAAATCGGTTCAGCCGTTTAGCCGTGAAAAGGTAACAAACAGACACATAGATAAACAGACAATAGGACAAACAGATAAACAGAGTTACTTTCGCATTTGTTTCAATCAATCAATATTAGTATGGATTTTTAGGAAAAGTGAAGCCATTTATAGAAATAATACTAGACCTTGCAAATGAAACCAGCTGCTTTACAGATGATGAGATTCGAGCGGAAACAAATACAATTATCGCCGCTGGTTATGAAACCACTGCAACCACACTTTCTTTAGTTTTCACGTTGCTGGGTTCTTTCCCTGAAATTCAATGTAAAGTTTATGATGAGTAAGTATTTCCTTTTCTCGGCATTTTATATTATATTACCTAGTAGATTGTGCAACAAAGGTCGGAAAAGAGTCATTAAATGGATATAATATACTCTGTGTTTTTCCTCCAGAGAGAGAGACTAGAATCGAGTATGAATGACTCGTTTTTGGCCCATGTTCAACGCTACTTTTTAGGAACCCTTATAGATTCGTCATGTCTGTCTGTCTGTCCGTCCGTCCGTATGTCACTGCCACTTTTTTCCGAAATTATAAGAGCTATACCTACTGTTGAAAGTTGGTAAGTAGATATTGTATTCTGTGAACCGCATTAAGATTTTCACACAAAAATACACACATCAAAAAAGTTTAAGCAACATGTACTAATTTCTGGTTCTTTTCTGGTTCGCCGAGCTGTATATGTGGACGCGCATTGTCATGCATTAACGTAAAATCGGAGCCAAAGGTTTATGCAAATGGATGGACATAAGGTCTGAGAATATCCTCAACGTAATTTTCAGCGTTCACGTTTCCATATTTACAAAAACGAGCTCAGTTCGCGTGTTCTTCATAATACCTGCCCATACCATAACTGTTGAGCCGCTGTGTGGATGAACTTCCTGAACGCACCTGAGCCTTTCAGTATTTCCGGGCAGACGGTACACTCGCACCCTTCTTGTATCAGGCCTAAACCCGAATCGCGACTCATTGGAAAATATAATTTTATCCCATTGTTTCTGGGTCCATGTTATGCATGCATGTTGCTTAGACTTTTTTGATGTGTTTAGAAAAAAAACCATGTATTTTGGGGGTCCCTATACTTTTTCTCACTCATCAAACTCATACGTGTCTATGGATAGGTCTTTATATGACATTGAGGTTTCTAATATCGTTTTATTCTTAACTGAATAGTTTGGGCGAGTCCGATTTGCACTTTACAGCTTTTGTTATACTTTATACTCATCTCAGTTGTAGGAGTGCTTTATGTCATTTTTTTTATTTAAGGTGTTCCTCGACGTTAACGTTTTTTTATATTTGCATGCTCTAGAATATCATTCGACTCGCTTCAATCGTGACATTCACATAGGGTAACAATTTTTTTTTTTTTTTTTTTATCTGCAATCAGTATGACTCTTATCAGATTTGCTGTGGGAGATATGTTATGTAGAGTGTGTTCTCCAGTGAGAACATCTCATTTGATTTATTTGGCACTGTTCCCTATTGATGGGGTAGCACTGTCTTTCTTTTAAGTCTTGCGTGTAGGCCTGGTTTGTGAGTTCGACGGCCAGAATATTTGGATGCCGCTTTAATCGTTCTTTGTAGGTTGCTGTGATAATACCAATCTCTTCCTTGATTGTGTTCATTTGCAGGTTTGTGGGTAACAAAAATAAAAATATAACTATTGTCATTATTTTATGGCAACATTGTGACGTCAGCCGACTTTTAGTATAAAATATACCGGCTGCCATAGCATAGTCGGGGCGATCACAATTATAGATTCTCTCCAAAGGCCACGATTAGATTCACTCCAAATATTCAAAGAGACAATAAATTATTAATAAGTCAATTTCAGCGTTTCAGTAGATCCATTTTTATTACACTTTAGCCGCGCTACACTGAACTTTAATGGCACACTTTTCGAGCATGAGGTTTCTGATATTTTGTTTATCTTTCAGAATAATTGAAATTTTTGGAAGTACCGATATTGACTTGGATAAATACAGCTTATCAAAGTTAGTTTACACAGAAGCAGTTGTGAAAGAAAGTTTGCGACTCTATCCCATAGTTCCTGTGATTCTGCGACATGCAAATAAGGCGGTGAAATTAAGTAAGTTGCTATATTCAACGATGGTAATAAATAATTCTATCAGACAACATTATTTAATAGGTTTTGTCCAGACTCTTCCATGCAGTACCTAACTAATACTGGCATCGCTATACATCGCATGAATTATGATGAAGTGAAAGAAAGTTAATCACCAACAGCCACACCAAAGTAGACTTAGATTATTCAAGTACATAATTATCTTTCGAAGTAATTAATTAAACCGAAGCTCACTAATAAATCAGTGTGAATACTTACATAAGTGTTTGTCAAAACGCGCCTCCAGAACCATTATTTGTGTATGAAAATTAACTTCCGGTATCGCTCTTTCTAGGAAACTATACAGTAGAAGCCAACACTGGTTGCGTATTACTTATATGCGGTGTTCACCGTCATCCAATGTGGGGTGCAGATGCGGATCAGTTCAGGCCTGAGAGGTGGCTCGACGCCGCAGCCGCCACTCTGCCTGATGCCAACTACTTCGCCGCATTCAGTCTCGGCAGACGATCTTGCATTGGTAAACTTTATATTAACGTTTGATATATGTTAGTTACATAAATTCCGTTTTTTTAATATAATTTGACGGCACGTTTGGCGCAGTGGCTGAGCAATCGGACTGCTGCGCTTGGTGTCGCGGGTTCCATTCCCGCCCGAAATAAATATCACAGATATTTGTTTCTGGTCTGGGTGTGATGTGTATGTGAAATGATATGTCTGTAAGCGGCACCCACGATACAGGAGCGATCCTAGTGTGGGGCTACGTTTTATTATAAATCAATAAAATATAAAAAAAAATATCACTCGCTTTTCGGTGAAGGAAAACATCGTGAGGAAACCAACATGCCCGAGAATTAATTTGGAGGCATGTTATCCACCAATCCGGACTAGGCCCCCGTGGTGGATTATGGCCTAACCCTCCTCACGATAGTGAGGGGAGGCCTTTGCCCAGCAGTGGGACAGTTACAGGCTGAATTATTATTATTATTATTATTATTATAAAAAAAAAACGCGGCTCTCATGTCCTTGTAAGTTATTCTGTCAAAAATGATTAATTTATTCGTCCATATTTTTTATATTGATGAACGCAGAGGCCATATTTTCAATGTGGCGTATTATGTTTTAGTCCGAAGTTGCTGCCGGCTTGTAAAGCTGGGGACGTGCTGGGAACACGTTAATTGGCTGATTGCTCTGTTACAATACACGCATTTGATTACAGGTAAAGTCTACGCCATGATGTCGATGAAGATAATAATAGCGCATGTCCTGCGCCGTTACCGAATATCCGCTGACGTCACAAAGATGATTCTCAAGTGGGAAATTGTAGCGAGACCTGCATCTGGACATGAAATTACTTTAGAACTTAGAAAATAGTACTTTTTTTTAAATGTTGTTAACGGGTAAATTATGTGCCTTATTGGATCACGTATAAGAGTAGGTAAAGGAAGGGATGGGTCTTGAATCTTGATGTCTCTACAATCCAAATTTACCTCTTCTTACTGCAACTGTAACGCACAAAGTGGTGTAGATATAGATTAAAGTTTTAGGGATCTCGGGGGAGAGCGGGTGGTGGTGGCTGAAAGTTAAATACACGTTTTACTAATACATTATTTTTATTTTACAGCCTACTTAACTATAGGTCGGTAAATGCCAATGTAGGTAGAAAAGTTGGTTATATATTTTTATGATATGAATATGGGAATAATCTTTACATAGAAGTTCTTAAACTTTCGCGAACTGAATACATGGTAATTAGTATTTAAACGGGTCTAATTCGCGCACAAACTAATATCAAAATATATAATTTTGTCATACCTCGACGTTTCGGCCGAGTTACATCGGCCGTGGTCACGAGAAGACTGGAGAATGCGGGTGTCACCGTCAGGAGCGGCAGGTGTTGTTTCCAACTACCCGCGTTTGGTCTTGCAAAATATAACCGTCACGACATACAACACTAACAGTATCTGAAGTCCCACTCGAACACAAATTGAGCCGTAGGTACACACTTGCTAATAACCGGATTCCAGGAACCAGACAACCTAAACCCATCTTCCCAATTGAAATGTCGGTATTTCTTGATTTCAATCGCTTCACGTACAATTATATGATATAAATGACTATCCAATGGTTTGGTCCAGAATCATAAATCTATGTTATATTACATAGCGCTTTATGCTTGTATTTGTTTGAAAGTAATACCTATTACCTATACGGAAGACTATATTTAGATTACCTAGTTAGTAGATTATGCTGCCGTGTGCAATCGCCAAGACACTCTATTTACTAAAGAAATAAACATATTATGTTATCTATATTGATTGATATGGTTACTATAAAATGTTGTTAGCAAACTAACAAGGTAAGTAGGGCCCTATAAATTTATGACAAAGTGGTTGGATAACTGCTCCCGTAGATAGGTAGGTAGGTATTAAATTAACCGACTTGGTTTACATTCGATATCACAACTTTTTACGGCAGATAAACTGCGTTGCGAGACTTGTGCATTTTTGTACTTGTAATGTTTTTGATGGGATTTATCATTTTCAAGTTATGTAATATAAAAATTTCGTAAGCGATAGTGATTTGATACCGGAATTTATTAAATCACTAGCGGCGCCCCGCGGTTTCACCCGCGTTTCACATTATAAAACCTATAGGGCGGTGGCTGTTAGATACGACGCGTAACATTGTGTCAGAGAGAATACTGAAGCTAGGTAGTTTTTCACAGTTATTATCGCACTGATGGACAGGTAAACAGTGATGATGATGGTGATGATGATGACTTGTAGCCTATATTGTGTCTCTAAACTATCTGCATACTACATTTCATGCAAATTAAGGTACTATTTCACGGCCACTGTGTATTATGTGTAAGCTATAAAAATACCAAATTTCATGCCAATGAGGTAGTTTGTCACAGTTTTATAGCACTGATGCAAAACGGTGATGATGATGAGTATGATGAATTAAAGTTTAAGTCGTAAGTTGCAGGATAACCTATCTACGTACGAAATTTAACGCACATTGGGTGTTTTATCGCATTGATGGAAAACGGCGATAATTATGATGATGACTTAATAATATGTTCGCAGCCTATGTCCTAAGTTAGATGACAACCTATCTGCGAACCAAATTCTCTCTCCCAACTCACCCCTCTTCCCCCTCTCCCCTAGGTCCCTCCACTCTCCCCTCTTCTCCTACTCCCCTATTTCCCCCCACTCTCCCCTCTTTCTGCCCTACTCTCCACTCTTTCTCCCCCCACACTACCCTCTTTCTCCCCCACTCTCCCCTCTTTCTCCCCCCACTCTCCCATCTTTCTCCCCCGCTCTCCCCTCTTTCTCCCCTCTCTTTCTCACCCCATTCTCACCCCACTCTCCCCTCTTTCTCTCCCCACTCTCCTCTCTTTCTCCCCTCTCTTTCTCACCCCATTCTCCCCTCTTTCTCTCCCCACTCCCCTCTTTTTCTCCCTCCACTCTGCCCTCTTTCTACTCCCACTCTCCCCTCTTTCTCCCCGCTCTCCCCGATCTTTAACCCCACTCTACCCTCTTTCTCACCCCACTCTCCCCTCTTTCTCACCCCGCTCTCCCCTCTCTTTCTCCCCACTCTACTCTCTTTCTCCCCCCACTCTCCCCTCTTTCTTCCCGCTCTCCCCGTCTTTCTCCCCACTCTACCCTCTTCTCCCCCCACTTTACCATCTACTCCCCCTTTCCCTCCACTCTCCCTCTTTCTCCCCCTCCCCTCCCCCGCACTCTCCCCCCTCTCCTCCGATCGCACTCTCCCCTTTTAAATAACGATCCGTTCAGCCGTTTATTGTGGTCCGTTGGGGGTGCATCTAAAGAATACCTCATAATTTCAACCCCCTTGCTTTTCCCCCTTTAGGGATGATTTTGCAAAAAAGCTGAAACCCGTATTTATTTATTTTTTACCAAAAGCCTAAATAAGAATTTACAGATCCCTAACTTGAAGAATTATGGATTCGCCATACAAACTTTCAACCCCTATTTCATCCCCTTCGAGATTATTTTTGGAGACAAAAGACTGCCTATGTCCGTCTCATACGTCCAATCTACCCCTATACCAAATTTCATCGAAATCGGTTCAGCCGTTTGAGCGTGAAGACCTAACAAACATACACACATACACACACAAACTTTCGGCTTTATAATATTAGTAAGAAGTAAGATAGTAAGATAAGATATACGCTATAGGAATTACCAACAATCTACCTACCTACTGCCAGTATAATCAAATGGTATATAATATGAAAAAGCCTACAATGATTTTAATCGATGGAGAACAACAAAACGAGTGAAGACTGTGACTGAAGCCGCCCTTTTAGTGTATTTCGAACACTTGAGTCATCAACTAGAAAGCCAAGCAGCCTACGGTGCAATTTTTTTATGTGGCTCTGGGTTTTATTGTCTCGCAGAAGGTATGAAAAGTAGAGTACGTCCTCAAGGATAAAGCCTGTCTTCGTCTTAGGCGGCTTTTTTTATTTTTTTTTTATTTAGATATAACATTATAACCATCGACGTGAAGCGTCAATGCCATTTTTTAGTCAATTTTTACATTTTTTATTCTCTCTCAGATTTATTTACTCACTGTCACATTTCCACTTAAAATTAAGGGTTCTTAAACTAAAACTAATCGTAAGTCCGCCGCATTTCTCTTACATACGCGTTTTACATTACAAACATAACCGAAACATAACCGTCTTAGGCGGCTTGAACCCCTCGCTTCTTCAGGACTACATAACCCATCGCTACGCTCGGGAGTTAACTTAAAACACGCTCGCCACGCTCGGGCGTTAACACTCGAGTCCTTCCATGAGCTGTGCCTAGTGTGAGTTTTGAATTTTTTTTACTTGCTCAGTCCGGTTAGCGTAAACATGAAATTGTATAGAATAAGAGCAGTGCCATCTAGTGTCAGTCAGTCAGTCACTAGATGGCGCTGCTCTTAATTGTCGACGCGGGGCATACCTAGTATACTTACAGACTAAAATTTGGCATTGTACATAATAGGGTATAGGGTTAATTAATAGGATAGGTTCCTACTTACACAAATGCAATCCATCTCTCAAGAGTGTTGGGAAACCAAAAACCCGCGGGGGAAGAAACCGCAAGGCGCAGCTATGCACAGAATATTACATGTCCGTACGGATTGAGGTGCCACTTATGAAAAAATACTAATTCTAAATGGAATATCACGCAGTTTAAATGTAGGTGTGTCAATAAAATTTGTAGCTTAAAGCAGATTTTAGTAGATTTTATGCATAAAATGTTCTGTTACTGTAAAGGTGGCACCTCAATTCAGCAAATCAGGATTGAGGTGCCATTTTTCAAGTGAATAGAACTGGTTAAGTTATGGATGAATATTTCTGAAAACGCAATATCTTTACGGACGGGTTGTATATTGGTTGCAACCAAAATCTGGGGCTTGAACGGCTTCAATTTAAAAAGATATATAACATTCAAAGTGGCGCCAAAATCTATAATAATCGATTTTTAATTTTTAATTTTTCGTTGATATAACTAATCAATTTACAAAATAAAATTAATGGAAAATTTGTAGATAGTTGGCTGAAATTGTAGCCGGAGAATGAAGTAATAAAACCAAGTGGGTTTTTTGCTGCGACTAATTTTATGTGGCTCCTCAATCCTTACGGTCTGGAAATAATATTTCGCTATAACTACGTGACAACAAAACGATGAATATCCCAAAAAAATGTAGATATGCGTACCTTAATATTCATAATTATACAATTTAATCACTCTACGTATCCTATATTGGACAAAACACACAATTTTTTACTTTCACATACAAATTTCACTGCGATGACCATAATATTTGAGAAAAACAGGACACGTTTAAAAAAATAATCAATAACAATGTCGCATCATATTCATATATTATGACATACCTATAGTGACATAATATTATAGAAAACAAATAAAAGTAAGTAGGTAGTAGGCACAATACGATACGAGCGGTCTAAGAAGTATACAACTACACGGCGGGACTTAACTTCTGGTGTGCATTTAATAGACTTACTTACACCGCGAGTATCGTATACTATGTAGCGTGTGACATAATCCGCCATCTATATAATTTATTTTAAAATAATCTTCCTGATGTAATTAATAGATGTTCATTTGACTCTTAGCAATAAATACACAAATGTTACCCACATTTGTTAGCATTCCACCAGTAGAAAACGCGATAACTCAATTTCACACCTACCCGTATCACTTCTAGATATTTTGGTGTGTGGGTTATTAGTATTTTCGTATGCATAGATATTTATTGTTCGTGGTTTATTAATTTTATGTGATACTGTCTGTATCAGTTTTAATACTGTTCAGTTTAAATAATAATCAAATAGGTTACAACTAAAAAATAGTGAAAAATATCTTTGCGTATCGTTATATTGTTACGCTTTCGTTTTATAAACATTTTTTTATTGTGAAGTGATTACCTACCCTGATCTAGAAATCTGTGATTTATCTGGTTTGTGCATTGTGCACACTATTAGACTATAGTATTAGGCATGTTGTATTATAATTGAAAGTGTGTTTATTCAGTGAAAATAGTTCATGTGTCGGTAAAAAATTATCTAAACAACAAGAAATCGTATCATTTCTATATCAAGTGTATTTTTATGATATAATAATTATATAATCGTACACAAAAATTTCATAACAACGCGTATACAGGTTAATATTGCTAAATTATAGCGTTTTCACGTAATATTTATTTTTCCCGACGACAACCAAAATGCAAACATGCAGAAATATAGAGCTACAGGCAGGACATTGGCGTTTTCGTCAAGCTTCAATTTGAAATATTATATTGTATAATATGGAATATTATATCCATTATTTACTTATTATTTTTCAGAAAATAGTTGAACAGGCATTTCAAGTAGTTTCTACGAATGGAATTATTGGAAAAATCATGCAAACACGTTATGATGAAAAAAATAGATAGAGAGAATTATGAAAAGAGTGTAACTCTATAGAATGATATCGAAAGGCTCATACTAAATTTGCAAATTGAAAGTAGTCCTGATGAAACATCCAAATCAGAAGATGAGGTTGATAATGTTAGGTACAGCATGCTCAATGGAATCCGTAGATATATAATTTTCAGGAATTGAATATTTGGAAGATTTTCCGGAGAAGAAAATATTTTTAAATACAAAATAATAACCGGAATAGGTAGCTGTTGTAGGGAACAAGACTGCCACGATGGCTCGATGACGTCGATGTCTTCCAAGAGGGATGGTCGGAGTACACTGGGGACCGAGATGTATGGAAGGAAATGGAGAGACCTTTGCCCAGCAGTGGGGCAATATACGAGGATAAAAAATATAGTTTTTATATTCGGTTTATATATTACTTAATACCCGCAACTTCGTTCGCATTTTTATATAAAATGTAAACTGTTTAAAAAATCAATTGATGTCGCAGGAAACAGCTAGGTAAGAATATATCTGTCTCTTTCTCTCTCCATTTTCCTCTATCTTTCTCCCTCTCTGGCTCTCTTTCTATCTTTCAACGTCTTTCGCTATTTCTATCTCTCTTTCTTTATCTCTTTCCCTCTCCTTATATCTATATATCTTTCCCTATCTTTCTATCATTAATATCCCTCTCCACTCTCAATCTCTCGCCTTCTCTCTCCCTGTCCATCTCATCCATCATTTTTATTTCCCTCACCCTCTCAGTCTATATCTCTCCCTTTCCCTCCTTCGCTAACTCCCTCTCCCTCTATTTCTATATATTTCGCACTCAATCTCTCTTTCTCCCCCTACTCTCCCCTATTTCCCACCCACTCTCCCCTCATTCTACCCCCCACTCTCCCCTCTTTCTCCCCCCACTCTCCTCTCTTTCTCCCCCACTCTCCCCTTTCTCCCCCACTCTCCCCTCTTTCTCCCCCACTCTCCCCTTTTTCTCCCCGCACTCCCCTCTCTTTCTCCCCACTCTACCCTATTTCTCCCCCCACCCTCCCCTCTTTCTCTCCCCACTCTCCCCTCTTTCTCACCCCACTCTCCTCTTTCTTCCCTCACTCTCCCCTCTTTCTCACCCCACTCTCCCCTCTTTCTCGACCCACTCTCCCCTCTTTCTCACCCCACTCTCCCCTATTTCTCACCCCACTCTCCTCTCTTTCTCCCTCACTCTCCCCTCTTTCTCACCCCACTCTCCTCTCTTTCTCCCCCCACTCTCCCCTCTTTCTCCCCACGCTCCCTTCTCTTTCCCCCCACTCTACCCTCTTTCCCTCCACTCTACCATCTACTCCCCTTTCCCCCGCCTCTCTCCCCTTTTCCTCCCACTCTCCCTCTTTCCCCCCACTCTCCCCCTCCCCTCCCATCGCACTTTCCCCCTTTAAATTACGATCCGTTCAGCCTTTTATTGTGGTGCGTTGGGGGTGTATCTAAAGAATACTTCACAATTTCAAGCCCCCTGCTTTTCCCCCTTTAGGGATGATTTAGCAAAAAGGCGGAAACCCGTATTTATTTATTTTTTACCAAAAGCCTAAATACGAAATTTCAGATCCCTAACTTGAAGAATTATGGATTCCCCATACAAACTTTCAACCCCTATTTCATCCCCTTCGAGATTGTTTTTTGAGACAAAAGATAGCCTATGTCCGTCTCATAGGTCCAATCTACTCCTATACCAAATATCGTCGAAATCGGTTCAGCCGTTTAGCCGTGAAAAGCTACCAAACAAACAGATATACAGATAAACAGATAAACAGAGTTACTTTCAGATTTATAATATTAGTACCTATGGATTGTAATATGAAAATAAAAAATAATAATAAAAGTGCCTACCCCTTCGGGAAAGAGGCGTAATAATCTAATACGAGATGTGCATGTATGTTAAATGTGATGTCGTTACTTCATTCATTTAAAACATAATATTTATTACTATAAAGTATCAAATTGTTCCGTTGTACTATGAGGGCTACCAGTAGTGTACGTTAAACATCGATAGATTTGATTTCCGATTGTTATCGATAGTTAGCCAAAAACTATCGATTTTTATCGACATATCGATAGTATCAATAGTAAAAAACTATCGATATAGTTAAAATCAAAGGCAGAGAAGGCAAAGTTCAATAATTATAATAAGTATATAATAAAAAAATAGTAGATCGATAGCAGAAAAAAATTATCAATAGTATCGATAGTAATAAACTATCGATACTATCGATAGACTATCGATGTTTAACGTACACTACCTACCAGTTCATAAATACACATACGATAGTGGCTCCTATTAATTTCTACTACCTATATTTTGCTAAGCTGTATGTAGGTAAGTACCTACGTATAACCATAACAACCACAGGAGAGAATTGCATAATATTATAAAAAAACAAATTGCCGCTTGCTACCTACTTACCTTCTTCTCTTGTGTAACCCAAGCTAATGGTTTGTAAAAGTGCTATATTTGCTGGTAGGTATATATAATATTAATCATTGCCTACTAATAATGTTCTTACACAATGCTCGAGTGTAGGCATAGGTAATAATAATATAATAAACCAATAAAACCAATCAGTAGGTAGGTACATTAATGTTTTCACCCAAGTTTCATGTTGAGTTATAGTGTACATTTAAATTAGGTAGGTAATACCTACCTAATTGAAACTACTTATTAATATTATGGATACCTATATATTATTAAACGAGCTGTTTACACTGGCTGACTGCACTAACAGTGCGGGTCCAACACAAAAAAGCGTACTTAACTAGTTCTTGGATTCCATATCCCTGGTTACATACTTAAATTATGGTCACCACTTAAGAAAATTTGTATGAGAAAGTAAAAAATTGTGTGTTTTGTCCAATATAGGATACGTAGAGTGATTAAATTGTATATGAATATTAAGGTACGCATATCTACATTTTTTTGGGATAATCATCGTTCGATTTCGTTTTGTTGTCACGTAGTTATAGCGAAATATTATTTCCAGACCGTAAGGATTGAGGAGCCACATAAAATTAGTCAGAGCAAAAAAACCACTTGGTTTTATTACTTCATTCTCCGGCTACAATTTCAGCCAACTATCTACAATTTTTCCATTAAGTTTATTTTGTAAATTGACTAGTTATATCAACGAAAAATAAAAAATTAAAAATCGATTTTTTATAGATTTTGGCGCCACTTTGAATGTTATATATCTTTTTAAATTGAAGCCGTTCAAGCCCCAGATTTTGGTTGCAACCAATATACAACACGTCCGTAAAGATATTGCGTTTTCAGAAATATTCATCCATAACTTAACCAGTTCTATTCACTTGAAAAATGGCACCTCAATCCTGATTTGCTGAATTGAGGTGCCACCTTTACAGTAACAGAACTTTTTATGCATAAAATCTACTAAAATCTGCTTTAAGCTACAAATTTTATTGACACACCTACATTTAAACTGCGTGATATTCCATTTAGAATTAGTATTTTTTCATAAGTGGCACCTCAATCCTTACGGACATAATATTACACCTGTGAACTTGTGTATCCACTTCGATCATTCAATTCAACAACGTCATTCTCTCTATTTTAGTCGAGTTGTTCGCATTCGTGATTATTCAAAGATTTTTAAAAGAGCACTAAGATAAAACCACGAGACTTTTTCAAAAAATATTTATCCCTACAATAATGTTTTATCAATTACTAATTATACTTTTTTTTGTGTACTTATTATGGAAGATGTGGTTTAATAGTGAATTTAATATAAACAGGTCAAACCAACCTCCCGACCTGTCTGGAAAACTTCCTATTATAGGACACACTCATAGGATTTTCGGCAACAGTATAGGTAAGATTATATTTGTTACTAGCTGACCCGGCAAACGTAGTTTTTCCATATAAATTATATTATTATTAAATGTAATGTAAAATATATTAAATGGTTGTTGGGCCTCACTCGACATAGATAGTGTGCCGCGGTCTTTTTTTGTAGATATTTATAAGATCTACAATTAATTAGGACATTTTATTTATTTATTTATTTAATTGGAAGACCAACAGCAGGTTATGGTTCTATCTTTTATAGTTTAGGCAGTGTACGCAAAATAAGTAACTTTTCTGGTTGATTTTTTACACCTTGTGTCCGAAAAACCCCAAATATCTTACGGAACCCAATTTTTTCACAAAATAAAATTTTGCCTATGTTACTCGTGGATAATGTAGCTTTCAAAAGGTGAAAGAATTTTTAAAACGGTCCAGTAGTTTTTGAGCCTACTCATTACAACCAAACAAACAAAGCTTTCCTCTTTATAATATTAGTGTAGACATAGTAGACTGATCAAAATAATAAGACGTAGTTTAACCAAAACGTTCCAATCCACATGAAGTTACTTTTGTGTAGGTGAAGGATTGATATCTTCGTTATTATTGCCTTGCTTGATCTTCATAACATTTGCCTTTATTTAAGTTTTTATGTCAACGTATGCTTACGCGTAGTTTTTTGTCAGTCAAAACAACGTTTAACCGTAAATTGGCATTCAAAAGCATTATTGACCGGTCAAACCTAAGTAGGTATAGTAGTACCCAACTGATATGGCTTACCGATGTACCTGCGCAGAAGATTAATTTTCAAAGCACGGGAAATGCTATTGACCGCTATTGGTCGGCAGCCGCCGCCATCTTAGCGCCATCTTACCACCGCTTATATTATACCTACTTACAAAAAATATACGCTCACCAGATACATTACAGAATAACGTCAGCGTACCATCTTCAAATTCCAAATATCATGCTCCATTGAAATGGGCATTTTGACGAATAATCTATTATTGTTCAACAAGAGACGAAAACGAGTCACTATTTATACTTACCCAATATTTGTATTAATGGAAATATAAAATACAGTAAGGCTGACTCGTTTGAGGTCCGCGTTCAACACGAAACTTTTCACAAACTTGCGATTGCTAGAAAAAAAATAGGTAAATATACAAATAAAAAAACAATAAAAATATTAGTCTCGTTTTTACTAGTGACGTTCACTCATAAATAAAAAAATAATCTAATCAAATCTTTCTAACCTAATTTGCATTTCTTTAAAAATTCTACAGATTCAAAAAATTCTAACATTCTATTCTAATTTATTGTACCTAATGATAACAAGCGCACACGTAGGTATATAATACTTCCAATGGTCGCCAACAATGTAGGTAAATTATTATCAAAAATAAATTGGCTTTGCTTCGCACGGTTTGTGCATTAACATACGCTTCTTATTTACTAAAAAATTATGTCAAAATAAAACATTGAAAAGTCGGATCTTTAGCCTATTGATAAAAAAGAGTATTTAGTTAAAAAAATACTACTATAACTCACTAGGGCGGAACAGAGGTCCTGGCTGCCTCGGTTTTTATTAGGTACCTATACAGGGTGTATCGGCAAGGTGTAGTAATATTGAAATGTGGGTATGTGTACCTGGTGATGGATCATTTGCCAGGGTACTAAAACCTAAAATCGATAATCGATTTTTTCACTCACATTGACAAAATAACTAAATATAACATGATACGGATGACGTCACGTTACGCGGGTCACTGGCATTGAATTATTTTTGTCACAAAGCGCACCGCGGTCTTTGAATTTTGCCGACAGTATTTTCTGGCATTGAATTATTTCTGCCGCAAAGTGCGCCGCGGTCTTTGAATTTGCCGACAATATTTTAGGGTTCAGTATTGTAACAAAGTTGAAAGCCTCTAAAACTCATTTCAGATACCTACTTACCACCTTAGAATAGAATTTTGGTAGGTACATAACACGGAGCAGATATCACTCAGCCGCCAAGAAATACTTTTGTCAGGTTGCATCTGTCCAGGTTGGTACAAATTGGTAAAAAACATTATTTAAAAAACAAACGGAACCCTTAGTACATTTACGAATTCTTATTGACGGATTTGACGGCGGATCACATGTTAGTCTTTGCGTCAAGTTCACTGACATTGCCCAGCTGATAACTAGGGTTGAACGATGGTTAGTTTTGCAGTAAACTTGACGTGTCTTAATTAATTACCGTGACTACTTACTGATTTAAAATACCTCCAGACTACTTCGAAATAAGTATGTGTATGCATAGTTTCAGTATTACTACACCTTGCTGTTACACCTTGTATAATGCCTATCGGTAGGTAGGTATATATGTTGTACAAACTGATATAACATTTTCGTACTTCCCTTGTGGCATTTTCTTTCTATTATTACGGGTCCGATCGGAAGAATCCGAATCCTTGGGTACTGTATCGGATTCATTGCAAATGTTATAATACTAGGTGTCTGTTGTAGATTTGCTTATGAATTAGCATATAAGTCAACCAAGACAGATTTCTTCCTCTATACTATATTGTTAGGTAACGCACACTAGTTACTCGTAGTATGTTTCAGATTTACATCGAGTAATCATGAAAATATCTGAGGAATGTCAGCTTAAAGGTGGAGTGCTTACAGCAGACCTGGGATTGCGGAAAATGTATTGTAAGTTGCATTGTGTTTTAATAAATTTGTTGTCTAAGTTTTTGGCTGTAACAGCACATAAATGTAGGCGTGCTGCTTACCAGCACGTAATCGACCCGATCGTTCGTTTCATTTCATTTCATTTAAATGTGGGTAGGTACGTTTATTCGTTTGTGAGTTTGAATATTTGTGTGAGATAATCTCTTGAACAGTAGTTCAAGAGATTATAAATTAAGAAAAATAATAAGTATTTTAAGTAAAAGTATTTTCTTCTCATAAAAGTCTGAAAATACTTTTACTTAAAATACCTATTAATTTTGAGTATTAATGAGTAGATATTATTTAAATGCAGCTATCCCCGTGGAAAATAGAAATTGCGTGGGTGAACTGGTACCTAATCTCATTCCAGAGATCAGTAGATTCGACTCCGAATTATGTTCTCACTGAAGTGTTCCCAACTTGCCAAGGGACAATAGGCTGTTTTTCCTGAAAATATTCAGACGTAAATATTCTGAAGAAAATGGGAAACCGTGGGGTATACCTAACGAAAATAACAAAAATAGTGACCACTGTGTTCTTTTTTTGCAGTTATAACAGATCCCGAAGACTGTTTGACTATATCAAACACTTGTTTGGAGAAAGATACATATTATAACCTTTTAAAGCCCCTTCTTGGGAACGGCTTGATTACTGCTGATGGTATGGTCTATCACATTGCATCAATATGGGAGTTACACTTGAAAAGAGAGCACTGCTGTAAATTGACATAATCACTACTATAATTATATGCTGTAGTTATATACAAATAATAATAATAATTCAGCCTGTAACAGTCCCACTGCTGGGCAAAGGCCTCCCCACACCATCGTGAGGAGGGTTAGGCCATATTACACCACGGGGACCCGGTCCGGCTTGGTGATAGTTATATCCTATATACCTAATAATACTTTAGTTTACTTTAGTATACTATAGTATTTGATATTTTAATCTATGATTATATCCTACCGTAGACAGAGATAGTTATCCGTTGACGTATCCCACGTAATAATCCACCAGCTGGATGACCGACCTTGCTCGGTTTTTTTTTTTATAAATTGTGTTTTTTGGAAAAAAAGTAGTATTCGTCATTCTGTCAGGGAGAGTCATATTTTTCAGTTTCAATTGGGACTACTCAAACGCCTCCTTTTTGTTATTTTTCTTCCAAGTTTAAGTTGATAAAACAAGAATAAAATTTATTTTCAAAAAATGATTCCTAGCTAGATCGTTTTATCGCCCCCGAAACCCCCTATATACTAAATTTCATGATAATCGTTGGGGCCGATTCCGAGATTCCAATTATATATATACTCGTATATATATATACTAGCTGACCCGACAGACGTTGTCCTGTCTTTAAAGTCAAGAAATTGATATTTGCCCTGTCAAGAAGGTAAAATTAGAAAATCAATATGGCCGTTCAGTTTGTTTCAATTTTCTAATAATTTGCAATAAATTAAAATTGAGACTATAATTTGAGATTTAAACTATCCTATCTCTCAAGTTGGATCGAACTGCACATGGTGTGCGAATTTTATTATAATCGGTTAAGTGGTTTAGGAGTCCATTGAGGACAAACATTGTGACACGAGATTTATATATATTATTAAGATATAATATATACTTATAAGTATATATATTTACAAGAATTGCTCATTTAAAGATATAAGGTATAATCACCTAAGTAATACTATTATATCCCATCGTCGCAGTTCTCTATCGTAAAAAGTTTTGAGATCTAATTTAACACCAAGTCGTTTAATTTGTTCAGTAGGTGACTAAATATATTTTTTCGCCATCTGCTTGACAATGAGGTTATTGCTGCAGCGCTCCGACACACTTCGACATTTCTAAGTTGTGCGAACTTTTACCGACACATCCACACAGCTTCAATTACACACTATATACACCCCACGAACCACCACTAACCCCCACTACCACTGACATCACACATAATAATGCCGATGAACTATTGAGATCCTAGATATTAGCGATTTTTGGTTACAATTTGGCAAAATTATACTCCACAGTGCCGACATGGAAAAGACATCGCAAGCTCTTAAATCCAGCTTTTAATCAATCTGTCCTGAACACCTTTACTGAAACATTCAACAGTCAAGCTAGATTTTTGGTACAAAAATTCGCTCAAGAAATGGGGAAGCCTATTGACCACCACGACTTATTGACCGAGATCAATTTGGAGGCGATTTGTTGTAAGAGAAACATGTTTTCAATTAGATATTTCTTCCAGGAGGTCAGCTCAATGCGGAAATAACAGGCAAAGCGGCCATGCTCGATTATTCAGTTATTCAATATTCATACTTCATACTAATATTATAAATGTGAAAGTCACTCTGTTTATGTATCTGTTTATCGGTTTATCTGTTTGTCTGTTTGTAACCTTTTCACGGCTAAACGGCTGAACCGATTTCGATGAAATTTGGTATAGGGATAGATTGGACCTATGAGACGGACATAAGCTATCTCTTGTCTCAAAAAATAATCTTGAAAAGGTTGAAAGTTTGTATGGGCAATCCATAATTCCTCAAGTTAGGAATCTGAAAATTCATATTTAGCTTTTTGGTAAGAAATAATTAAATATGTGTTTCAACTTTTATGCAAAATCATCCCCTTCGAATATTTAAGGAGGCTCCCATACAACAAACGTGTTTTTTACCGTTTTTATAGATAATGGTACGGAACCCTTTGTGCGCGAGTCCGACTCGCACCTGGCCGTTTTTTCTTTCTAGTGACAGCAACTGGCTACAGTGGCGCAGAATACAGTACTCTTCAAAAGCAATACTTGAAACTACTTCCAAGCGCTATGAAGGTGGGCTATCAGAGAATCCAGAGACCCTGGTTACACAATGATTTCATCTACAACATGTCAGGACTAAAGAAAGAACAAGACAAAGTTATAAAACCCATTTTGGAACTTTCGAATAAGGTTAATTACCTATAATTATTATGTATTTTTTTCTTTTTTGAGCTAGAGGAGAGATTCCGCTGCACCATCCCCGTGTTATATAGGCGTGACTGTCTTTAAGAACTAGATTATAGTTAGGTATGTATAGATATTATGAAGATTTGATTTTTTTATATATAGATTATTTACTATTTCAGATTATCCAGATGAAAAAAGACGAACTGAAAAAGAAAAACTGTTCTGATGAAAATAAACCAGGTAGACTACTTTAACATTGTTTTGTACGACAAGACAACCTAATGCCAGGTTTACCTGCCCTACCTGCCTATAATCTTTACAGTAACACCTGTAATAATCGTTCTTGGTAGTATTTGTCTACTCTGTTTTATTTCAGGATCTAAAGTTTCCATGTACAATGAATGTACGTACATGGTACCTACATCTACATGTACAAAACATAAACATTTGTGTTTGTTACCATTCAGCTAATTCATTTGATATTTGGTAGGGGAGGCCTTTGTCCAGCAGGGGCACAGTCACAGACTGAATTATTATTATTATTTATTGTTTATTATAATAAAATCAGCATTTAACTGTCCCACTGCTGGGCAAAGGCCTTCCCTCACTTTCGTGAAGAGGATTAGGCCAAAATCCACCACGGGAGCCTAGTCCGGATTGGTGGATACGATGTTTTCCTTAACCGAAAAGCGAGTGATAATTACGCACATATGTTTTAACAAGTAACACATTGGTACGTGCTCGCGCTGGGATTTGAACTCGCCAGTCGCCACTCTTCTTTTGGACGTTCGCCCACTAGGCTATCACCGCTTACTGGCATAATTATTATACTTAATAAAAATATGTATTATATTTTTAGGAAAAGTGAAACCATTTATGGAAATACTACTAGACCTTGCAAATGAAACCGGCTGCTTCACAGATGATGAGGTTCGAGCGGAAACAGATACCATTATCGCCGCAGGTTATGAAACCACTGCAACCACGCTTGCGTTGGTTTTCACGTTGCTGGGCTCTTACCCTGATATTCAATCTAAAGTTTATGACGAGTAAGTAGGTATTTTGATTGCGCGACATTGTCTTATAGTAGATTGTTCAACAAGGGCCATTACATGAACATACTCGGTGGTTTGCCTCCTGAGCGTAGCGAGAGAAACATAATTATAACCTAATATATTGATGGATGACACGTTTTTGGCCTGCGTTCAACACTTCTTTTCATTATTTTACAAGTAGGCAGGCACGTTCACTTTCAAACAGAATAATAAAGCCAATTTGTATCGCAGTATTTTTTTTTTATACGCTGACATTTCATCATGGTGGCAGAAGCCCCACTTACGGGGGATGATTCGTTGATAAAATTGATTATATTTCACTCACACTCATACTAATCAACCTGTATGTGTCATTTACAGCGATTCAGTAGGTCAACTTTTATCACACTTATCAGCACTACTGACATATATTTTGTCGAGCATGAGGATTCTTACATTTTGTTTATCTTTCAGAATAATTGAAGTTTTTGGAAGTACCGATATTGACTTAGATAAATACAGCTTATCAAAGTTAGTTTACACAGAAGCAGTTGTGAAAGAAACTTTGCGACTCTATCCCATAGTTCCTGTGATTCTGCGACATGCAAATAAGGCGGTGAAATTAAGTAAGTTGTTATATTCAACGATGGTAGTAAATAATTCTATCAGACAACATTACTTAATAGGTTTTATCCAGACTCTTCCATGCAGTACCTAACTAATACTGGCATCGCTATACATCGCAAGAATTATGATGAAGTGAAAGAAAGTTGATCACCAACAGCCACACCAAAGTAGACTTAGATTATTCAAGTACATAATTATCTTTCGAAGTACTTAATTTAACCGAAGGTCACTACTCGTAAATCAGTGTGAATACTTACATAAGTGTTTGTCAAAACGTGCCTCCAGAACCATTATTTGTGTATGAAAATTAACTTCCGGTATCGCTCTTTCTAGGAAACTATACAGTAGAAGCCAACACTGGCTGCGTATTACTTATATGCGGTGTTCACCGTCATCCAATGTGGGGTGCAGATGCGGATCAGTTCAGGCCTGAGAGGTGGCTCGACGCCGCAGCCGCCACTCTGCCTGATGCCAACTACTTCGCCGCATTCAGTCTCGGCAGACGATCTTGCATTGGTAAACTTTATATTAACGTTTGATAAATTTTAGTTTCATAAATTCCATTTTTTTTTAATATAATTTGACGGCACGTTTGGCGCAGTGGCTGAGCAATCGGACTGCTGCGCCTGGTTTCGCGGGTTCCATTCCCGCCCGAAATAAATATCACAGATATTTGTTTCTGGTCTGGGTGTGATGTGTATGTGAAATTATATGTCTATAAGCGGTACCTACGATACAGGAGCGATCCTAGTGTGGGGCTACGTATTATTATAAATAAATAAAATATTTAAAAAAAAGTAAAAAGAAATCGCGACTCTCATGTCCTTGTAAGTTATTCTGTCAAAAATGATTAATTTATTCGTCCATATTCTTTATGTTGATGAACGCAGAGGCCATATTTTAAATGTGGCGTATTATGTTTTAGTCCGAAGTTGCTGCCGGCTTGTAAAGCTGGGGACATGCTGGGAACACGTTAATTGGCTGATTGCTCTGTTACAATACACGCATTTGATTACAGGTAAAGTCTACGCCATGATGTCGATGAAGATAATAATAGCGCATGTCCTGCGCCGTTATCGAATATCAGCTGACGTCACAAAGATGATTCTCAAGTGGGAAATTGTAGCGAGACCTGCATCTGGACATGAAATTACTTTAGAACTTAGAAAATAGTACTTTTTTTTAAATGCTGTAAACGGGTAAATTATGTGCCTTATTGGATCACGTATAAGAGTAGGTAAAGGAAGGGATGGGTCTTGAATCTTGATGTCTCTACAATCCAAATTTACCTCTTCTTACTGCAACTGTAACGCACAAAGTGGTGTAGATATACTTATAGATTAAAGTTTTAGGGATCTCGGGGGAGAGCGGGTGGTGGTGGCTGAAAGTTAAATACACGTATTACTAATACATTATTTTTATTTTACAGCCTACTTAACTATAGGTCGGTAAATGCCAATGTACGAGTAGGTAGAAAAGTTGGTTATATATTTTTATGATATGAATATGGGAATAATCTTTACATAGAAGTTCTTAAACTTTCGCGAACTGAATACATGGTAATTAGTATTTAAACGGGTCTAATTCGCGCACAAACTAATATCAAAATATATAATATTGACATACCTCGACGTTTCGGCCGAGTTACATCGGCCGTGGTCACGAGAAGACTGGAGAATGCGGTTGTCACCGTCAGGAGCGGTGCGTGTTGTTTCCAACTACCCGCGTTTAATCTTGCAAAATATAACCGTCACGACATACAACACTAACAGTATCTGATGTCCCACTCGAACACAAATCGCGCCGTACACACTTGCTAATAACCGGATTCCAGGAAACAGACAACCTAAACCCATCTTCCCGATTGAAATTTCGGTATTTCTTGATTTCAATCGCTTCACGTACAATTCTAGGATAGAAATGACGATCTAATGGTTTGGTCCAGAATCATAAATCTATGTTATATTACATAGCGCTTTATGCTTGTATTTGTTTGAATTATATTACCTATTACCTATACGGAAGACTATATTTAGATTACCTAGTTAGTAGATATGCTGCCGTGTACAATCGCCAAGACACTCCATTTACTAAAGAAATAAACATATATTATGTTATCTATAAGTATTGATATGGTTACTATAAAATGTTGTTAGCAAACTTACAAGGTAAGTAGGGCCCTATAAATTTATGACAAAGTGGTTGGATAACTGCTCCCATAGATATGTAGGTAGGTAGGTGTTAAATTAAACGACTTGGTTTACATTCGATATCACAACTTTTTACGGCAGATAAACTGCGTTGCGAGACTTGTGCATTTTTGTACATGTAATGTTTTTGATGGGATTTATCATTTTCAAGTTATGTAATACAAAAATTTCGTCAAGCGATAGTAATTTGATACCGGAATTTATTAAATCATATACGCTTTAGGAATTACCAACAATCTACCTACCTACTGCCAGTAGGTAGGTAGTCAAATGGTATATAATATGAAAAAGTCTATAATGATTTTTATAGCACCGTGCGACCTAAACCTGCACTTAGGTCACGCTTTGCGCTGTTCAAAGTAGCACATTTTTAAACGGCCTGATGTTCACTAACTTCACACCGTTTAAGAATATAGCCATCGTTGCGAGCGTAGTACTGAACCAAAGCTAATCAGTCATACATGTTTACACCACTCACAAACTCATAGTAAGCAAGAGAAGATACGTATAACCTGTAACGTGTGGGACCGAAACGCCAATGTCTTTTGCGCCATATTTCTGCATGTTTTCATTTTGGTCTTCGTCGGACAATATTACGTGAAAACGCTATACCTAAGTTAGCGCTATTAACCGTACACTGTACCTTTTATTCAATTTCTAATCCGATTATATAATTATTCAAACATAAGAATACTTACTTGATTTAGAAATGTAGCGTTTTTTGTTGTTTACATAAAACGTAACCGACACATGAACTATTTTCACTGAATACACACACTTTCAATTATTATACATCATATTATATAATATAGTCTCATTGTGAATACATTTATGCACAAACCAGATCAATCACAGATTCCTATATTGAGTAGATATTCACGTTACGATAAAGATTTGGTTACAAAATGAAGCGCTACAATATTGATATTTTTCACTCCTTTTTTAGTTAAACCTTGTTTGACTATTATTTAAACTGAACAATATTAAATCTGAAACAATATCACATTAAGCAATCCACAAACAGTAAATATGCATCCAAAAACACTAATAACCTAAAAAAACAAATCTAGAAATGATTCGGGTAGGTGTAAATTGTGTTTTCCCGTTCTCTACTGGTGGAATGCCAACCTACCCTCATTTAAATTTGTGTGTTTATTACTAAGAGTCAAATGAACATCTTATCATTGCATTAATTAGAAGATTATTTTAAAATAAATTAAATAGATGGCGGGTTTATGTCGCACGTGCTATAAAATAATATACGATACTCGCTGCGTTAGTAAGTATATTAAATACACGGCAGTTAGCACCCTCGCTTCGCTCGGGCGCTAACTTCACGCCGCCGTGTATTAATATACTACTTAGACAGCTTGTATCGTAATATACTATAATCAATGGAGAACAACAAAACGAGTGAAGACTGTGACTGAAGCCGCCCTTTTAGTGTATTTCGAACACTTGAGTCATCAACTAGAAAGCCAAGCAGCCTACGGTGCAATTTTTTTATGTGGGTCTGGGTTTTATTGTCTCGCAGAAGGTATGAAAAGTAGAGTATATGCACCTCAAGGATAAAGCCTGTCTTCGTCTTAGGCGGCTTGAACCCCTCGCTCCTTCAGGACTCTACATAACCCCTCGCTACGCTCGGGAGTTAACTTAAAACACGCTCGCCACGCTCGGGCGTTAACACTTGAGTCCTTCCATGAGCTGTGCGCCTAGTGTGAGTTTTGACAATTTTTTTACGTCCTCGGTCCGGTTAGCGTTAACTTGAAATTGTATGGAATAAGAGCAGTGCCATCTAGTGTCAGTCAGTCAGTCACTAGATGGCGCTACTTTTATTCCATACAATTTCAAGTTTACGGTAATCGGATCGAGCTCGTACAGAAACTGGCAAAACTCACACTAGGCACACTGGGTTCAATAAGCCGCCCGTGACTATAAGACAGTGCTTTGCCTGCTCGGTGCATAATCTACTAAGTATTAAATCTTTGCCGTACCTTTACTTAAAATCTATACCTATATATAAAAGCAAGAACTGACTGACTGATCGATCAACGCACAGCCGAAACCACTTGGTCTAGAACCATGAAATTTAGCACAAATATTCCTTATGTGACGTAGGCGAGCAATAAGAAAGGATTTTTGAAAATCCTTTTGAAATTTGAAAATCCAACCCCTAAAGGGGTGAAAAGGGGTTGCAAAGTTTGTATGGAGCAACGTGTTTTCTTGGTCCGATCAACTTCAAACTTGGCATTTATTTTCTTTAAAACATTTAATTAAACAAGTGTTTCATCGTTTTCTAATATTCAACCCCTAAAGTGATAAAAAGGGGTTGCAAGATATTTTCATCAGATTTAGTTCATAATTGAATTTTGGCTCAATTATGCCATAAGTGACATAGGAGTGCACTAAAATGTGATTTTTAAAATTAAACCCCTAAGGGGTGAAAAGGGGTTGTATCGTTTGTGTGTAAAAACGTGTTTTATTTGTCTGATCAGCTTCAAACTTGGCATTTACATTATTTAAAAGATTTATTTAAATACATTCATAGTTTTTTAACATTAAACCCCTTAAATAATAATAAAGAGGGGTTGCAAAATATTTTTCAGCAGATTTAGTTCAAAACTGAAATTTTGTACGAATGTGCACTAAGAATATCTTCTTCTTAGTCGGGCACTCTTGGCAGAGTGGTCGTGGTTATGAGTGAGTCCTGATGAATGACGGCTCTTGCTATGCGTTTCCATTCGGCTCTATTGGAGGCATTGTGTGAGCAGTCAGTCATGGTTGATTTGGTGAGGGATTTGATCAGATCTCCCCATCTGGTTGGCGAGCGGCCACGGGATCTCTTGCCCTCCATTCTGCCTTGGATTACAAGACGCTCCATTGAGTCTTCATTTCGGGTTATGTGCCCAAAGAACTTCAGTATTCGTAGCTTTTGGTAGATATGAGTGAATTTGAAATTAAAATGGTAGATTTTGGTTAAAATGGTAGATTATGGTAAAATGTTAGATTATCGTAAAATGGTAGATTACGGTTAAAATGGTAGATTTAATTTAGGAAATGGTAGTTTTTTGTAGCTTTTGGTAGAAAATAGCACATTAAGAAAGAAAATAATAGATTTAGAAACAAAATTTTAGATTGTGGTAGAAAATTTTAGATTTTAGTAGAAAATGGTAGTTTTTGGTAGCACATGGTATTTTGGGAGAAAATGGTAGATTTTGGTAGGAAATGGTAGATTTTTGTATGAAATGTTACATTTTGGTATAAAATGGTAATTTTGATAGAAGATGGTGGATGTCGTACGAGAATGTTGGATATCGCAAATCGGATGTGGATGTCGAACTCGAGGTCATGGTCTATTTTTAGTTATTTGGAATTATGGTAAAGTATGTAGTCCGCGCGGACGAAGTCGCGGGCAACAGCTAGTATTTAATATTTGAACCATCGATAGGACGAAGACGAATGAGTAGGTAGTTCTTTATAGATATAGTAGACAGAAATACGATTTGTTTTCAATTATTGTCTGTCTGCTCGTCTATCTGTCTGTCTGGCTACTTTCATTGAACTTATTACATACACTCCGCGATTTTACCCGCGGGATAACAGCCATCGCGGGGCCCACCTAGTACAGACATACGGGCTAAAATTTGGCATTGTACCTAATATAGGGTTAATTAATAGGGTAGGTTCCTACTTACACAAATGCAATCCATCCCTCAAGAGTGTTGGGAAACCAAAAACTCGCGGGGGAAGAAACCGCGGGGCGCAGCTATGTACAGAATATTACACCTGTGAACTTGTAACCACTTCGATCATGCATTTGTGCAACAACGTCATTCTCTCTATTGTAGTCGAGTTGTTCGCATTCGTGATTATTAAAAGGTTTTAAAAGAGCAATAAAAGCACGAGTCTTTTTCAAAAAATATTTACCTGTACAATAAAATATTAAAAATATTTACCTGTACAATAATGTTTTATCAATTATTAATTATACTTTTTTTTGTGTACTTATTATGGAAGATGTGGTTTAATAGTGAGATTAATAAAAACAGGTCAAACCAACCTCCCGACCTGTCTGGAAAACTTCCTATTATAGGACACACTCATAGGTTTATGGCCAACAGTAAAGGTAAGCGGTAAGATTATATTTGTTACATAGTAGACTGATCAAAATAATAAGACGTAGTTTAACCAAAACGTTCCCATCCACATGAAGTTACTTTTGGGTAGGTGAAGGATTGATAACTTCGTTATATTGCCTTGCTTGATCTTCATATTATCCTTTGATTTTATTGTAGTTTTTATGTCAATGTATGCTTATACGCATAGTTTTTTGTCAGTCAAACGACTTTTAACCGTAAATTGGCATTCAAAAGCATTAGTGACCGGTCAAAACTAAGTAGGTTAGGTACAGACAAAAGGATTTCTCACTGTGACATAATATATCAGAAGTACCAGGCTAGCCTGTGACACAAAGAGGTCACCTCTTGACTACCTCTCACCACTTGTTCCATCCAGTGGTAGGTATGACTATTTTTACTAGCCGCCGTTGAAAGATTCCGTAGCCCACCTTCTACGTCTAACATCAAAGCAGCTCGATGGTACCGTAGTATTATTACACGTTGGTTCGTATTCATAACAGTAGATTCTACCTACCTAAATAAAAAACAAGATACAGGTGTGAATAATTTAAATTGGTTTTTGTGTGTGACAAAATTACACTAACTCATTATACGTTATTAGTACCTACCTACATGCTGTATAAAAATAAACAATGGCCCCACTTTTATTTTATCCTAATTTAAGTAGAGATTTTATTCGATAAAAAATAATAATTTGCAGCATTTTATTGTGTCTATACCTAACAAATAATTGGGCCGTCTGCGTCTACGAAACCGGTTTAGCGTAAAACTGGTTTCGGTTGGTGGGATTGTAATTTTAGCTTGTACTTACGTAGCCAATTTCTGTGAACGTATAGTAAAATACCTATTCTTATAATTATGTCTCGTACATCTGCAGATGTAGGTTTTTAAAGAATGTTAATATCTGTTTCTTTCTGGTTTATTTTGTTTAAGTATATTAAATTTATTCGTCGTTCGATGATAAAAATGATATTATACCATAATTTCATATTGTACCTAATAGTAATAATTCAGCCTGTAACTGTCCCACTGCTGGGTAAAGGCCTCACTTTCGTGAGGAGGATTAGGCCATTACCTACCATGGGGGCCTAGATATTGTTAAGGGAAAAGATGTCGCATATTTTATAATCATAACGTGGGTATGCAACTAAATAAAAAAAAAAGCGGCCAAGTGCGATTCGGACTCGCCCATGAAGGGTAGCAGCAAGTAACATAATATAAAAGTTCTTGAAGTTTGCTAAAACTTTGATCGATGTTTTAATAATAGTGTACTTTTTTACGATTTATGACGTAAAAAGAAACTTCCATATAGATCTCGTTCAAATCAATTTTCGGTGGAAGTTTGCATGGCGACATCATATACTTATATTTTTTAGGGTTATGTAGCCAAAGGCAAAAAAAGGAACCCTTATAGATTCGTCATGTTTGTCTGTCTATCTGTCTGTCTGTCCGTCCGTCCGTATGTCACAGCCACTTTTTGCCGAAACTGTAAGAGCGATACTGTTGAAACTTGGTAAGTAGATGTTTTCTGTGAACCGCATTAAGATTTTTACACAAAAATTGAAAAAAAAAACAATACATTTTGGCTTCCCATACTTAGAACTGAAACTCAATTTGTTTTTCATCAAACATCTGTATCTATCTCGTATCTATCTACGGGGGTATCTATGAATAGGTCTTCAAAAATGATATTGAGGTTCCTAATATATTTTTTTTTAATACGTCATAAATTGTAACAATACACTATTATTAAAACATCGATCAAAGTTACAACGAACTACAAGAACTTTTATATTATGTTACTTCATGGGCGAGTCCGATTCGCACTTGGCCGCTTTTGTAGTTTTATCATCTTATTTTAGAAGTTACCACTTTGAAAGTGTCTCTCGCGCAAATTATTCAGTTTAGAAAAAAAAATACATTATAAACCTTAATATCATCTTTGAAGACTTATCTATAAATACCCCACACATATGGGTTTGATGAAAAAAATATATTGGGTTTCAGTTCTAATTATGGGGACCCCCAAAATGTATTGTTTTTTTTTGTATTCATGTGTGAAAATCTTAATGCGGTTCACAGAATACATCTACTTACCAAGTTTCAACAGTGTTTTTATAGTCTCGGAATAAAGTGGCTGTGACATACGGACGGACAGACAGACATACAGTAGACATACAGACAGACAGACATGACGAATCCATAAGGGTTCCGTTTTTTGCCGTTTGGCTACGGAACCATAAAAAGCAGTCTGTGTACAGCCATCTTGTAGTTTCACTTCACTAGGTAGGTATCTGTTGTAATTTGCTTATGAATTAGCATATAAGTCAACCAAGACAGATTTCTTCCTCTATACTATATTGTTAGGTAACGCACGCTAGTTACTCGTAGTATGTTTCAGATTTACATCAATCATTAATGAAAGTATCTGAGGAATGTCAGCTTAAAGGTGGAGTGGTTACAGCAGACCTGGGAGTGCGGAAAGTGTATTGTAAGTAACCTTTGTGTTTTCAGAATTTTGTTGTGTTTATGTTTTTGGCTGTAACAGCGCATATATTATAGGCGTGCATTACAATCGACCTGATCGTAATACTTCAGTAACATAAAAATATAATTATACAGACGCAAAGTTTGTTAAATGCGGGTAGGTAAGTTTATTCATTTGTGAGTTTGAATAGTTGTGTGAGATAATCTCTTGAACTACTGATTCGATGCTGAAAACACTTTTACTATAAAGTATTCTGAGTATTAATAAATAATACTTAAATGCAGCGATCCCCGTGGAAAATAGATATTTCCTGGGTGAAAAGGTAATCTCTGGAACTACTGACCCGACTCCGAATATGCTCTCAACTTGCCAAGGGACACTGGGCTGTGTTATTCCTGAAAATATTCAGACCAGCAAGAAAATGGGAAACTGCGGGGCGTAGATACCTACCGAAAGTAACAAAAATAATGACCACTGTATTCTTTTTTTGCAGTATTAACAGATCCCGAAGACTGTTTGACTATTTCCAACACTTGTTTGGAAAAAGATAAATATTATAACTTTACTAAGCCCCTTCTTGGCAACGGCTTAATTACTGCTGATGGTATGCTATTTTACATTGTATCAATGGGGTTACACATGAAAACCGAGAGCGCTGCTGTAAAATGACATAATAATATCACTACTATGCATGCTGTAGTTATAATATCCTATATAATAATACTTTAGTTTACTTATGTATATAAGTAGTATTTGAAATTTTGATCTATGGTTATATCCCTCCGTAGACAGAAAAAGTTATTCGTCGACGTATCCCACATAATATTATCTACCTAACATTTAAAATCTTAGTACTTTAATACTATTATATTATCCCATCTTCGCAGTTCTCTATCGTACAAAGTTCTGAGATCGGATTTAATACCAAGTGGGTTAATTTGTTCAGTAGGCGTGAAAATATACCTATGTAGGTATATTCTAGACATCTATTAGTATATTCATCTGCTCGACAATGAGGTCATTGCCGCAGCACTCCGCTCCGTATACGTACTGAAGTGTAAGGACTCACTTCGACATTTCAGCTGTGTGGACTTGTTCTGACACGTCCACACAGCTTCAACTAGTACACACTATATCCACCGCACCAACCACCACTACCACCAATAACCACCACCACCACTGGCATCATACATAAACCCCCTGCGGATCTTAACTGTAAGCCACATTTTGGCAAAATTATACTTCACAGTGCCGACATGGAAAAAACACCGCAAGCTCTTGAATCCAGCATTTAACCAATCTGTTCTGAACACCTTTACTGAAACTTTCAACAGTCAAGCTAGACTTTTGGTTCAAAACTTCGCTCAAGAAATGGGGAAACCTATTAACCACCACGAATTATTGAGCGAGATCACTTTGGAGGCGATATGTTGTAAGCGAAACATTTTTTGAACTAGATTATTATCCTTTTTTTAGTAGGTACCTACACCTACATTGAAACAAATAGCCTGGGCTGACGAATAAGGAAGGGGGGGGGGGGGCAATGCTCTAAAACCCTCCCATGACTGCTCACCACCTTATAGGCTGCCTCCACGATCTTATCGATCGATCTTTAGATCTTAGATACGACTGAGGAGAGGTGACCTTGCTCACCAAGGCCACCCCCCCCAGTCGTGTAACCGTGCATGCCCCCCGACTAGTACCTATCTTAAGTTATCAACACTTTTCTTTCTAGTGACAGCAACTGGCTACGGTGGCAGAGAATACAATACTCTTCAAAAGCAATACTTGAAACTATTCCCAAGCGTTATGAAGACGAGCTATCAGAGAGTCCAGAGACCCTGGTTATACAATGATTTCATCTACAACATGTCAGGACTAAAGAAAGAACAAGACAAAGTAATAAAACCCATTTTGGAGCTTTCAAATAAGGTCAGTACGTACCTAAACTTTTTCCTTTTTTAAGTGGGAGAACATTCAGCCGCACTGTCCCCGTTATTAACTAGTATGACTGTGTTTTTGTATGCAGTTAATTGTATGTAGAATATTAACTAGTAATTGTATGTAGAATATTAAATAGTTATTTACTATTTCAGATTATACACATGAAAAAAGACGAACTGAACAAGAAAAATTGTTGTGATGACAAAAAAACAGGTACTTAAACTTCTTTAACCACTGTTTTGTAGAACCAACTGATGCCAGGTTTACCTTTTTTTTTTTACGTGAGTAAAAATCACATACCGGATACCACCAAGCCGAAGGGGCAGCGAGGTGGTTATGTCGGGCTTACACTGACTAAAAAACCTCACGATTGTCCCTCTCTGCACCATGAGTGTCGGGGCTGCGGGGAATCTTACGAATTACTTCCGCGGCCCCGACGGTGCTGGTCCTCACGGACCCCGTCCCGGCTAGGGGGGTGAAGAGTTGGACGTCTCCGCCCCCGGCCCCACTGAGGTGCGCACGGGACAATGTGCGCGCCACCTCCAGGTTCCTTCGTTGGCAATGGACTCGCCCCTGAAGTCCACCACCAGGAACCTCGGGGAGTCAAAGAGGAAGAGGGAGGAAAAAACACACTCCCTCCTCGACTCCCGACCGCGCCCGCTCCGCACGGCCCGACACGCAGGACATTGACGGTTTATTCGGCAATGTCGAGCGTGGGAGACCGCCGCCGAGCCACGTGCTCATGTCCTAGAACACCCCCTCCTCGAGTCCGCACAACTGTGCTCGGACCCCCCCCCCCTCCTCGAGTCCGCACAACTGTGCTCGGATATGCTTATGGATTGCCATACAAACTGTCTTCGCCTATTTCATCCTATTCCAGTTAATTTTTGAGACAATAGATAG
This sequence comes from Hylaea fasciaria, assembly GCA_905147375.1. NCBI lineage: Eukaryota > Metazoa > Arthropoda > Insecta > Lepidoptera > Geometridae > Hylaea > Hylaea fasciaria. Next base: position 4,499,871 of record LR990211.1, on the reverse strand, counting down.
CCTGTGTCCGTCTCATAAGTACAAACTACCATACAAAATTTAATCGAAATCGGTTCAGCCGTTTAGCCGTGAAAAGGTAACAAACAGACACATAGATAAACAGACAATAGGACAAACAGATAAACAGAGTTACTTTCGCGTTTGTAATATTAGTATGGATTTTCAGGAAAAGTGAAGCCATTTATAGAAATAATACTAGACCTTGCAAATGAAACCAGCTGCTTTACAGATGATGAGATTCGAGCGGAAACAAATACAATTATCGCCGCTGGTTATGAAACCACTGCAACCACACTTTCTTTAGTTTTCACGTTGCTGGGCTCTTTCCCTGAAATTCAATGTAAAGTTTATGATGAGTAAGTATTTCCTTTTCTCGGCATTTTATATGATATTAGTAGATTGTGCAACAGAGGTCGGAAAAGAGTCATTAAATGGACATAATATAGGTACTCTGTGTTTTTCCTCCAGAGAGAGAGAGAGACTAGAATCGAGTATGAATGACTCGTTTTTGGCCCATGTTCAACGCTACTTTTTAGGAACCCTTATAGATTCGTCATGTCTGTCTGTCTGTCCGTCCGTCCGTATGTCACTGCCACTTTTTTCCGAAATTATAAGAGCTATACCTACTGTTGAAAGTTGGTAAGTAGACATTGTATTCTGTGAACCGCATTAAGATTTTCACACAAAAATACACACCAAAAAAGTTTAAGCAAAATGTACTAATTTCTGGTTCTTTTCTGGTTCTCCGAGCTGTATGTAGACGCGCATCGTCATGCACTAACGTAAAATCGGAGCCAAATGTTTATGCAAATGGATGGACATAAGGTCTGAGAATATCCTCAACGTAATTTTCAGCGTTCACGTTTCCGTTTACAAAAACGAGCTCAGTTCGCGTGTTCTTCATAATACCCGCCCATACCATAACTGTTGAGCCGCTGTATGGATGAACTTCCTGAACGCACCTGAGCCTTTCAGTATTTCCGGGCCGACGGTACACTCGCACCCTTCTTGTATCAGTCCTAAACCCGAATCGCGACTCATCGGAAAATATAATTTTATCCCATTGTTCCTGGGTCCATGTTATGCATGCATATTGCTTAGACTTTTTTGATGTGTTTAGAAAAAAAACAATGAATTTTGGGGGTCGCCATACTTTTTTCATCAAACTCATACGTGTCTATGGATAGGTCTTTATATGACATTGAGGTTTGTAATATCGTTTTATTCTCTTAACTGAATAGTTTGGGTGAGTCCGACTCGCACTTTACTGCTTTTGTTATACTACGTTATACTCATCTCAGTTGCTTTATGTCATTTTTTTTATTTAAGGTGTTCCTCGACGTAAAAAAGTTTTTTTTATGTTTGCATGCTCTAGAATATCATTCGACTCGCTTCAATCGTGACATTCACATAGGGTAACAAAAATAAAAATATAACTATTGTCATCATTTTATGGCAACATTGTGACGTCAGCCGACTTTTAGCATAAAATATACCGGCTGCCATAGCATAGTCGGGGCGATCACAATTATAGATTCTCTCCAAAAGCCACGATTAGATTCACTCCAAATATTCAAAGAGACAATAAATTATTAATAAGTCAGTTTCAGCGTTTCAGTAGATCCATTTTTATTACACTTTAGCCGCGCTACACTGAACTTTAATGGCACACTTTTCGAGCATGAGGTTTCTGATATTTTGTTTATCTTTCAGAATAATTGAAATTTTTGGAAGTACCGATATTGACTTGGATAAATACAACTTATCAAAGTTAGTTTACACAGAAGCAGTTGTGAAAGAAACTTTGCGACTCTATCCCATAGCTCCTGTGATTCTGCGACATGCAAATAAGGCGGTGAAATTAAGTAAGTTGCTATATTCAACGATGGTAGTAAATAATATTATCAGATAACATTATTTAATAGGTTTTATCCAGACTCTTCCATGCAGTACCTAACTAATACTGGCATCGCTATACATCGCATGAATTATGATGAAGTGAAAGAAAGTTAATCGCCAACAGCCACACCAAAGTAGACTTAGATTATTCAAGTACATAATTATCTTACGAAGTAATTAATTAAACCGAAGCTCACTAATAAATCAGTGTGAATACTTACATAAGTGTTTGTCAAAGCGCGTCTCCAGAACCATTATTTGTGTATGAAAATTAACTTCCGGTATCGCTCTTTCTAGGAAACTATACAGTAGAAGCCAACACTGGTTGCGTATTACTTATATGCGGTGTTCACCGTCATCCAATGTGGGGTCCAGATGCGGATCAGTTCAGGCCTGAGAGGTGGCTCGACGCCGCCGCCGCCACTCTGCCTGATGCCAACTACTTCGCCGCATTCAGTCTCGGCAGACGATCTTGCATTGGTAAACTTTATATTAACGTTTGAATAATTTTAGTTTCATAAATTCCGCTTTTTTTAATATAATTTGACGGCACGTTTGGCGCAGTGGCTGAGCAATCGGACTGCTGCGCCTGGTGTCGCGGGTTCCATTCACGCTCGAAATAAATATCACAGGTATTTGTTTCTGGTCTGGGTGTGATGTGCATGTGAAATTATATGTCTGTAAGCGGTACCCACGATACAGAAGCGATCCTAGTGTGGGGCTACGTTTTTTTATAAATAAATAAAATATAAAATAAAAATAAAAAAGTGTGTGCGGTGTAACCTTTACGCGCGATTGAAGTAAAACTTCTTTTCCGCTATATTGTTCCTCTGTTTAAAAAAGGTGTCATTGACATGTCAATGTAACCTTTTCTAAACAGCGGAAACTACACAGACTATAGTAAGCGTTACTTACGTTAGAAAAAAATCTGAGTTACTCCCTAGTCGCGCCTAAAGAAGTTTTACTTCAAAAAGAAAAAAGAAATCGCGGCTCTCATGTCCTTGTAAGTTATTCTGTCGGAGTTTTGGCGGGTATCCGATAGTGAGACGTTGTTGGTTTTGTATTATTAGCTCAAACTTGTGTTTCTTCGAGTGTTAATGTGTAATATTGGTGGAATATTAACCATTAAGTGTTCGTTAACGTGCACGAGTGTAGGCAAATGATATAAACTCAAAAAACGTGTCATTTCGCATTTTTTCCAAAACTCCCAGGAAGTTTCAGTAAAGCATCCACTACTTTACTGAATCGTGACTGACGATGTAAATAATTGACTTGACTACTTGACCACGATTGCTATAACATTGCTGTGACTTTCTTAATAATGTAAAATTAAGAAATACTTAAAATAAAATACCTACTTGACACTGGCTATATGCACAAACCGAAGCCATAACTAAAACAAAAAAAAAAAAAAAAGTTATTCTGTCAAAAATGATTAATTTATTCGTCCATATTCTATATGTTGATAAACGCATAGGCCATATTTTCAATGTGGCGTATTATGTTTTAAAGTCCGAAGTTGCTGCCGGCTTGTAAAGCTGGGGACGTGCTGGGAACACGTTAATTGGCTGATTGCTCTGTTACAATACACGCATTTGATTACAGGTAAAGCCTACGCCATGATGTCGATGAAGATAATAATAGCGCATGTCCTGCGCCGTTACCGAATATCCGCTGACGTCACAAAGATGATTCTCAAGTGGGAAATTGTAGCGAGACCTGCATCTGGACATGAAATTACTTTAGAACTTAGAAAATAGTACTTTTTTTAAAATGTTGTAAACGGGTAAATTATGTGCCTTATTGGATCACGTATAAGAGTAGGTAAAGGAAGGGATGGGTCTTGAATCTTGATGTCTCTACAATCCAAATTTACTTACTGCAAGTGTAACGCACAATGTGGTGTAGGTATAGTTTAAAGTTTTAGGGATCTCGGGGGAGAGCGGGTGGTGGAAGGTTAAATACACGTATTACTAATACATTATTTTTATTTTACAGCCTACTTTACTATAGGTCGGTAAATGCCAATGTAGGTAGGAAAGTTGGTTGTATATTTTTATGATATGAATATGGGAATAATCTTTACATAGCTTATCAGTATAAAAATCTGATTTCTTGTCACAATACTCTTCGACTATATCGCCACAATGTCATGTACTCGTAAGTTAAGCGACAACTTGTAAAAGAGGACATGTGAATTACCACAAAGCTGCCAGCATCTTAGGAGCGGTTCCTGCGGTGGTTAGTGATACCTACTTCTATTATTAAATAAAATATACGTTTTTATTATATTGCAAATTCTATTAAACTATAATCTTATTTATACATCATAAATTATAAATAGGTAGGTACACAAAAAATTACGTGTTCCGTGTGAATATTTTTCAATTGTTTTTTTTTTTACAAGTTAGCCTTCAGTTTGATGTGTACGTGCGCATTGAGAGTACCTACTAAAGTTTGCCATTAGCATTTTAAATAGTTTATATTATTTAATCAGCAAATCATAACAATTAGTCTAGTCTTAAAATACATATTTAACTAATTAAACTGGTTCTACCATAAGTAGACCTTGATTGAATCTAAATACAAATTAATTAATACTGGAAAATGACATTGAAGTATAATATTACTAACCAGTATGTATGTATAGTAGGTATGTACCTGCAGTTTTTATTTGTTATTACTGTTAATGGTTTGATCCTCAGGAACAGGAAGTGACAAAATAACAAATACTTATATAACTCGTAACATTGATCAAAAGCTTTAGGTACTCTCCTTTATTTCAACAAATCATTCGGTAATATAATAACAAAATGAAAACTAAAAACTAAACGTAAATAAAACTAATCTAATAGGCCCCTACCAGTGGGCAACGTTCCCAAAATGCTGGCTGCATTGCCACGTTGTATGGCAATGCTCAACCTTTGACCAAAATAAAGGCCAGCATTTTGGTCACGTGTTGTGTCGACCAGACGTCCACATATGTGTTTGAAGATTTTGTGGGTTCCCGGTCCCCATAGCCCCAGCGTTTCGACCCCAAAAGGCACAAACAAGTACCCACTATCAAGGGCACTATATTTGCGCCCCTTGAGGTCCTCAGCCGATTCTGCCGCCGCACCAACCCTAGCTTCAGTCCGTGAAAGATGAGACGGTGCAAAGGTTTCTACGCAGGTAGCGTCCCACACCAATGGCCGCCCCACCTTCCACGGAATGAGGGTCATTCCGTCGGGCCTTTTACCATCATCTCGCATCAGGCCACTGGGCTCTAAAATGGCCGCACAGTTGGCGGTGGTAAAAGCCCGACGGATGATATCATTAAGGCTGGAGTGGCGGGAAATTCTACCAGCACTTCTGCTGCACCAGACAGTTTGCCTAGTTCACCGGTTTCAATTATCAGGATATTTCATTGAAGTTATCATTTGGGACCTGCAACACTGTTCATGTAAGTAGGTACCTACTGGCAGTGAAATCTATCAGCAGATTTCTTCAGGTTACCTGAGCTGACCCGCACCTAAGTCAAGTTACTCTCCGCAGTTTTGAATGATTGAATTAGATTCAGGCAAATTTTCAAAGGTTCAGAACGATTATGGGTAAAGTTATACTTTATTATGCAGCTGAATATACAATAAACGTACCATACACCATTATGTAATTATCAAAAAATACAATCACAAAACAGTAATTATTATAACATCAGCATTATAATAATTTTGTAATAAAAACTGATTCATATCTAAACATGACTTTGAACGATAGATATCTAAATTCGATTCGAAAATAAATCGGAACGCGTCATTTATATTCTAATAACACAGTGGAAAATACACATTTGGTACCTTATCCTATAAATGTAAGGTTAATATAAAAAATCTAACAAAAGAAAACAATAAGACAAAAAAATGGCACAAAAGCTAATCTTACGTCTGCTAATAGTGATATCGCTTACCACTCTACTATATTCTCTCTCGTTCTGCCAAGAAGAAGGGGGTGAAGCAACGACTGCGGCTACAACTGGGGCGAAGGAAGAAGAAGAAGAAGAGGAACCTGAGAAGAAGGGCTGCTCCATCTGGTGCTGGATACAGAAGATCGCTATGTTCGTGATATCCCAGCTGTTGAGTGGTTGAATTAAAAATAAAAGTACTTTGCGGTTCTATTGTTTTTATTTCTTTTCAAATATGCCTAACATGCCTGAATAACTAAATATTACAATGCATTCCTGGTAAGTAAAGGTTAACTAGAACTTATCAGTTGGTTGAAGCATTATCCCCCCATTTTTACCAGACTATACGAATATTTATATATTTTTTTATTACATCTATTATTTATTTCGTATAATTATGAGATTACCCTACTTTTGCAGTGCAGTGGTGTTCAGTGTTAATCCTACTGCATATGAGTCTGAGTGATCAATTCTAAATCTTGTGATTATTTCGGTACCGCTCCCTTTCATAAGCTATAGTACTTTAATAAATAATGTAATTTTGTAGCATAAAGCGGACCTCACACGGTGCCACCGTCTGCCGTCGCTTTGTGGGCGGTCAAGTAGATCATAATAATAACACATTACGTACCTAATTAATTAACGCCTTCCAGCTTAGCCTGTTCATGTTCACTCGGTAACCGCTCGTTTGCGAATCGGTCACACACGAAGCGCCACGCTATATTTTAAAGTGCAATATAAGAATGCTACAGACTAACTTCGAAAAAATATTGGGGTAATGAATTCTTTACGGAAAACATCACTTCACTGACAGTTTCGTCAACTCGGGTCTCCTGCGCTTGTTTTTGCCAAACATTACACAAAAAACCTTATACCATTGATGTACTACTCAAAATCCATGCCTAACACATAAACATACCTAGACGTTTTTCATAGGCAAATGTACGTTTAATTATTTATATCTCTTTGTTTTGACGTTTCTTTGTAATGTTGCGATGTTTTTGGACTGCTGGATGCACAGGAGGCCCCCCCGGCTTTAGATATCGGCGCCCTGTAGACTTATTTTTTTTTTTGACCTGTAGCAATAAAGGCCGCCTCCGCAGATGAAAGCTGTTATTGCCATAAAACCGACCTCACCGTCTCTACACACCGTAGCGTCGTAGCGTCTAACGATGCCATGTGACATCCGCCTAATTTACCACCCTTGTTGTTAATTTTGTCCAATGTACGAGTATATAATTTTCAGTCTATTTGTGGCAAGGAATATCAAAGATAGCTACATAATTTAACTGTCTACAAAGTAATTAATTATTCCTCTACTCACTGTCGATATTGCTACTTCAAAGGCACCAGCAGCATATTAATTACAAATATTTGAATATAGAGTCGAGGGTATCGAAATTCTCAGTTCTGCGAATTTTAATGCTAAGTATTATTCAGCCTTTAACGATCCTGTTTAAACCTAAACTGTTTGAAGCACTATAGTACTTACCTATCCTCAATCGTAATTACTTTTGCGGTAAGTATATCTTACCTGGTAATTTTGCAGACTGTTAGATATTCAAAGGATTCACATTAGCAAACCTTTTATGAACTATTTTGAACAAGCTCTTTTGTTTCAAACACGGTATAGAGTAGGTAGACAATGAATTTCGAGCGCTCATAAACTGGCCCACAAGTGAGATAATATGGTTAATCGGATGATTACCTATGGGAAGATTCACTCGAAACAGCCTTAAATTGTTAGTTGTCAATAAATTGAAATGGGTTATTTCATATTATCAGTTTGATACATTCACATTGGCGTAATTTTTAACGGCGTAATGCCACTGCGCTTCTAAAAATCATACCACTTGGGCTATATATTATAAACACTTTGTTTTTATCACTTGAGCGACCGAGTTGCGTATGTGTGTACATACGCAACTTGCCACATACGCATTATATCTACTATATTTGTATGGCACACTAGCGAATCGGAGAGCAACTTATAGGAGATAGCCGTGACATGCTTTAATCTGTGGCCGCGTGACTGTATTCAATAGGTCACCCAACACGTTCAAAATCCCAATGGTGCTACCTCGCTTTCATTTTAAACTAGAGGGAATATCCCTTCTACTTACTAAGGTATTCGATGACGCGGGATTGGATCAAGAAGGACACTATGCGGGCAAAATATGCACTATGCTCAGTCCTCGCCTGCGGGGTACAGGGGCGTGGGGGTAGGATGTCATTTTTTTTTTTTTTTAATAAATGAATAGGTTTGCGTTTGACCACTATCACCCCTGATGTTAAGTGTCAATGTGGTCTACGATGGTGCACGCTTACCTAGAAGTAACCTATTCACTCGCGACTTGAAGACTCCCAGGTTGTAACTATCAGGAAACACAGACTCAGGCAAGGAGTTCCACTCCTTTGCGGTACGCATAAAGAATGTAGAAGCAAACCGCTTCGTGCGTATAGGTGGATGTCTTTGTCTACCATGTAACGGTGGCGCATTGCCGTACGTCTGTCAAAGGAGATCGACCAGGAAGTAACTATCTAGTAATGTGTGATTGCCTGCCGCCCGCACCTACCGCAACCCCTTTGACATCACACCGCACGCCTCTGTACCCCGCGGGCGAGGACCGAGTTAAACGGTCGCACTAAAGGTATCGCTTGACGGCAAATTGGACAAAAGTCCGTTCAGTCGTTTGTATGGTGCGCCCACCCTGCGCCCGCCTCTCGATCATGCGTATCGTACATGAATCACGCATCAATGATTGACGCAACACCAATTCTGAACTCCCATTTATTTCCATAAGGTCATTTCAACAGGATCTTGTAGAGATGCGTGCAGTCGTTGAAAACTTTGGCCTTTTTGCAGACGTCTTGCTTGTGCTGGGTTGCCTCCGCACTTTCTATGCAGGTGGCGCCGTAGTCGTTAACAGGGCTTCTTTGGTCGAGCTGGTGCGCCACGTGCACTCGTTTTCTGTAAAAAAGTTACATTGTGACTTTGAATATGTTTTTCTAGTTTTCTAGACATGACTAGACTATTTACTACTTGACTGGGAACCCTTCGTATGCGGGTCCGACTTGCACTTGGCCGGGGGTTTCCAAATAATTACATCAAATCGAATCAACTTTAATAAAATTTACTTTTTGACTACTTTTAGCGCCTTTTATTAAGCTATTAGACACACAATTATTGTTCGCTTTTGAACAGAAATATAACTTCGCTGTAATAAATGTATACCAAAAAGACTAAGCTAGCATATACAGTAAGGAAGCATCACTTTATACTATCAGTTTAACGCCTAGATAGGAACAATCTCTTTGAACACATCCCCTACAACAGGGATGCACAGACTTATTAAGACTAGGGGCCACTCGGGCAAATTATGAACTGATGGCGGGCTGCCAGAAGTATAGGTAATTAAAGACAATAAAGAATTTATAATAATGTATTAAAATTGAAAAAGGATTTGTTAATTTGAAGCGTGGCACTGCATAGTGCTTACAATCTTTTTTATATTTGGCTCAAATTTACTTGTAGCAACACGTAAAACTGCTTCCAAACTTTTGTTTGCAAGGCGGTTTCGATTTTTTGTTTTATTATTATTTAGTACTGAAAAGGTTTGTTCACATAAATATAGGTAGAACCAAATAAGCTGGCACATTTCAGAGCGTTTATGCGCAACTCTTTGTACGTATTCTACAAACATACACACATACACACACATAAACTTTCGGCTTTATAATATTAGTAAGATAAGATAGAATTCAATATTTTTCGAATGTACGAGAGTATTATTTTTGCTGTCGGCGGGCCACCAGTATTCGACCGGCGGGCCGCATGCGGCCCGCGGGCCGCGGTCTGTGCATCCCTGCCCTACAAGTATCAACGACGCTTAGGGAACGACCCCACAATTTTAATTAAAAACAAGTCAAAAGTGGCCATGGCAACACATTGGTTGCGTATAAGATACCTATTGTGTTGAATTTCAAGCATCACAGAGTCTTTGTTCAGTTGTACCTATTGAAATATTTTGTATTGTATTGTAACTTTGATGTTAATTTATTTTCGTCCGATCCTATTTCGGTTTAAATGTTGTCAGTCACCAGTAGGCTGGTGACAAAGATAATTTAATTTTATCTGGAGATCACCAACCGAAATCCTATTCCGGGGCATTCATTAATTTAATTTTTGACATAATACTCTGGCTTTGCCAAGGTAGGATTATGAAGGCTTATAAATTTAAGGTAAATTATTTTGATCTGAAATTAATTAGCTCTCGCTTCTCTCAAAGAATTTGTGTTGATGGTATTAAAACATTTTCAGTTAATAAGATTTCTAAAGCTTCATCTTTCTAATTTTAGGTGATTATTACCTTAAGTAGGTAAAAAAGCAGAATAGGGACTATCGGCACTGCAACTGTCAGGGGCTTGGACGTTTACCATAAAAATAACGTATTGCTCATTTAATCACTGTCCGTGTTACCACAAATGTTTAGACCAGAGTTAAACAGATGTTTCTTAAATTTCGTGTGACGAAATCGTCGTCTATCACTCACGTTTTCGTACTCAATCTTGGCATTCGTACTTGTGAATTTGTTATTGAAATGGAAAAATGCGAGGGTTAGACGTCGATTTGTGGAGAAAATATTTAGACTCATCTGTTCAACTCTAGTTTAAATCTTTTGTGGTAATACCATGTAGGTTTAAAGGCAACAGTGATGCCTTACCGATAAGCATCCAAATTGATCACCCCATTGGCGTTGATGATTCCAAACTTCTTCAGGACACAGAAGATTATGCACGGCTCGTCTGACTCCTGGACCTCGACCCTCCGGTTCTTAGGGTACATCTCGTTCAGGCACTGTTCTGCCACGATGTCGCTCAACTTGTCGTGTGCGTACATAACAGAGATGCGAGCTTGGCTGGCTGCGACGGTTAGAAGTACGAGCGTGATTGCTGGAGAGGAAATATGCACTCTATTGTAGATTGAATTTACAGCGGGTTGACACATGATCAACCGCTTTGCTAGGTTACACCACGTTGTTGTATAAGCGCCTTAGGTAAGTACGTGAGCGGCGGGACGGGGGGCACGCGCGCCCCATATATAAATGTATAGGTAAGTAGTAACAGTTATTATGACACGCTCTCTCCCCGCTTTCATGCCTAAGGCGATGACAAACACTCAATACGCGAAGTACCTACTAAATTAGGTATATTAAATTCAACCTAGTCATAGAGCGATAGTAAGGCTCTATACTTGCCTATCTATAGTAACTACAGTTGCCGTACCAGTGTTGGTGCATATATCCGTCGTGTAGAACCTAAAATGAAGTAGCTATAGGCTTGTGCCCTTCCATTCAGCATATAACTCTTTCAGCGCCTAACTCGTTTGTTTTGTTCCCGTCATAAAACCTAATCACAAGAATATTAAAATTTATCCTCTAGGGTAGCTATAAATTGTTTTCATTGTTTATTTGTATGTCTACGGCGGAAGATCCATAAACGTTCATGACCAAAACCTAGTGTATAATGAAAACCTTTTCCCTTTCCCTCCCTTTTTCCCCTATGCAGATCTGCATATCAAAGGGAAAAGGTTTTCATAAGTGGTCGCTCATTTCATCTAGCAATCTAATCTGCCCTTTCAGGTGCTTACAAAAAACGCTTTGTGTATTCCCTTTGAGTCGATATGAAATGTAAACAAGCGAATTGCTTGCCCCGAGGTTTTGTAATAAAAGAACAAACGCACTGTATCGATTTTATTAAACGTAGAAAACGTAATGAAAATTCCTGTTACACTCGGTGGCAAAGGGCTTGACACGTTAGAGAAAAGGAAATTAATTCAGCTATAACGTGCACTATCATATTCTGTGTGATATTATATACATACTCAAGATAGATTTTGAATTTTCCTTTTCCCTTATGTGCTATAAATATGTACTTTAGTTGCTTTAGCGCATAAAGTCATCAGGTTCACTATAAGAGACTGCGTACAGTTGAGTGCAGTCGTTGAAGACTTTGGCTTTCTTGCAGATGTCATGTTCTAGATTCATGCCATTAATGTTCTGTGCACAAGTCTCCCCTACGTCTGAGATCAAAATCCGTGGATCATATCGATGGATGGCTTGTACTCTTCTGTAGTAGTTCTTTATGTTAATGTGCCCATCGTTGGTCATGATCCCGAACTTTTTCAACACGCAATGGATGATGCAAGGTATATCGTTCCTATCTATGTGCAGAGGATATTTGTACAGATTCCTTGGATACATTTCTGCTAGGCATTCATTTGTAACCGCGTCGCTTTTCTTGTCGCGAGCATATAAAATGGATATCGACGGCTCTGTGTCAAGACTTTGAGAGAAAAAGTTCTTTTTAAAGCCAGTTACTGTTATTGCTAGTAACATGGACGTGTAGACTAGTATTTCTGAAAGTATTGTTGTAAAAAACTATTGTGCATTTGTAAATAATATACTTATATGCTTAGATATAATTTTATGGGCTAGATAGAAAAAGGCGAAATAACCACGCGCCCGCAACCCTAATCATAATGTGGATCAGGTCGTGTTACTACCATTACTGAATGTCGTTTTTCGTAGAAGAATTTAGTTTTAAAACATAAAGCCGTCTTACCACGAAAGTTTCGACCAGAGTTAAACAGATGTTTCTAAAATTTCGTTCGACGCAACTCGCGTTGTTTTAATCAATCCTGGCATTCCTAATTATTTTACATAATATGAATTTGTTATGAGTTAGAAAAAGCGAGGGTTAGACGTAGATCTGTGGCGAAAATATTTAGACACATCTGTTCAATTCGTGTTTAAATATTTTGTGGTAAGACCGTAAAAGTAAGATGGGGGTTTAAAGAGATTGCAAACCACCATTTAGCTCTTACAAATCCTATTATTTTTCCTTTTTACAAAGTTTCCTTCAAACAAAAAACATTCTTGGTCGGTCCTTGATAATGTTTCCTTGTTCTTTTACGAAGCATATACACAATTTATTTTATGATGCTTTATTTGTTCGTAAACCTCAAGGGTTACCAGCGGGGAATCATTAATTAATATGTTATAATAAAAGTCTTATAAAAAAATACACTTACTTTCCATATCTGTGTTGCCACTTACGAGTATACTTGTTACAGAAAATTGGCATTTATTTCATGAGCACATGATTTCAGCAACCTCAAATGTTCAAAACTCAAAGGTGACTGAAGTGTGTTTCTTTTCATGAAAATGTATTGTTTCCTGAATGGGGGTGCAGTGTTTATATACTCGTGTGGTTCGGCAAAACAATCGGCCATTGTGCGCCGCCTGATAAGAAATTGTAAGAAGTTGTGCAACATAAAAAACTGAAATACCAGGTGTAATATGAAAGCCTGGTAATTACTGCCTAAAGAGTCTTTTACACTGCTCCAACTTTTTATATCCGAATAGACAAGCATTAGACCGCAATGATTATCTGATAGTAAGTGGCGATGTGGTCGAAATTGTCGAAAGTGATATTTTACTGTACATTTGATTTTATATTTTACTAGCTGCGCCCCGCTGCTTTACCCGCTAATTTCCAAATAAAAAGTAACTTATTTGTTAATTCAGAGTGTTAGCTACCTTCACACCAGACTTCATCAAAATTGTTTTAGCCCTTTGAGCGTGAAGAAGTAATAAACATACAAACACACTTACAAATTTTCGCTTTATAATATTTGTAGGAGTTTTCTGTATGGAGATGTACCTAAATAGGTTGAATTGCATTATTTACCATCTTCAACGCCCAGCTAGCTAAAAATACCGAATTTGTGTACTAAAAGTTCTAGGAGTTCTTAATTAACCTTATCTGGAGAATGTTACTCTACAGCAACCATAAAGAGTTATATTCTTCTGTCAGGATAAATGGGAGGAAAATATAGCACAATATGTATACAATGTAAGCCTATCTAATAAAATATAAGGATTTACTGTTCATTTTTGGACCTCCAATATATTTTATTTTACCAGAATCAACCCCTGTCACGTTCCGGAGAAGTAGAACAAGTTTATTTCCAACTTTTTGCTCATTTTGAGGCCGAAGAAAAATAAGGTGGCCATTTTAACGTAGATATAAACGTAATGGGGATCTAGACGAGTGCTAATACTTGCTTTATGCTCATTATATTAATGTATACATAATAATAATATAATAATATCTTGAAATACCTAATTACCTACTCTAGTCCTCGCTGGGCGAAGGCTTACTTCCTCTTTCCAATGTAGACGGTCCATTGCTTTTATTTGCCAATAAACAACTTTATAGTGATACTTAAATTTTCTTCCATTCTTCGAAATATTATGTATGTGTGGTTACGTATTACTGTATTCCATTTTTATGACAAAATTATATTTCTTTTCTTGCGGGCACATACATATTAACGGGTGTCGGTTTTCGTTTTATCCGATTATAACTATATAATATACGGAAACGAAGTTACGCCGTATTTTCTTCTTTTACAGTCAAGAGAAAAAAATATCTTATTGTGGCTTGACGGACGTAAAAGTAAAAGAAGTATCTTTGCATTACTCTAACTAAAATATATTTGATATTTTGGCACCTATTAGACAAGTAGGTACAGAGGAGATACAAAAATTACGATTATGGAAAATTTTCCTCTGAATATAACTGGTATCTGGTTTTTCTCGCATTAAACAGTCGTAAAGCCATCAAAAGGTCTGCAAAAATGAGAGTGAAATAAAAAAGTGAGAAGTATGAAAAAAAGTTTTCGTTTTCATCAATTTGCTGGGTGCTTTTCGGTGGAAAAATTTGATTATTTTTCAGCTGTCCGTATTGAAATGAGATTCGAGGAAACTTCTCAAGGTAAGAATAGATTACACGTGTTTCAGGGCATTCATACTCTTACCCAGCTTAGTCAAATTGTAATAATCATTATTCAGCCTATGACTTGTACTAGTACGTAGTAGGTACCTAGTACCTACTAAAAAATATCTCCACGTTAAATAGGGTAAAAGTACTAATAGGTATGTTTTGTTTGTATTTGGAACTATCTGTTCTTATTTCGTGAAAATTTTAAATTCTTATTTGTATAATAACAATAACGTGTTATTCGTAAATGAATTAATAAACACTAAATCAGCTTTTGTAGCGGCACAATCCTACTAATATTATAAACGGGAAAGTTTGTAAGTATGGATGGATGGATGGATGGATGGATGGATGTTTGTTACTCTTTCACGTAAAAACTACTGAATGGATTTTAACGAAACTTTACAATAATATAGCTTATACATCTACCGTTTGCGAGCTATTCTGGCGTGCGCTGCCAAAACCGCTGGAAATGTTTATCTTAAATAGGTCTACACAAAAGCCCCCCCCCCCCCTCCCCCCCCCCCACAGTATATATCTATATCTTATGTGTAAGCCGTAATATTATAAATCTTAAAGTATTTTTGCAGTGTTGCAGTTGTCAACTATGATCATTGATGACACAATAATATGCACGAAACTTTCAAATATTTAAAGGTGTCGTATGTGTAATGCGGGTGAAACCGCGGGGCGCAGCTAGTTGTATATAATAATATGTATTATTATTTTCTAAACTGGCCAGCTTTTACAACCAGCTCCCGTCGATCACTTGGTGTGATAACGGACCGCTAAATCGAAGTTATATATTATATTATAGGGTCGGTGCAGCTCGGTACATCGGTACAGTCGGTAGTGCAGAACAGTGTAGGTTCCTGCGGTGCTGGAACGTTGCCGAAAAGATGACATGTGATCTAAAAGCACTGTCGCGCTACAGCTCTGTCTATGCGCTGTACCTTGAATGATGAATATATTATTTAATAGCTACTACGAGTATGTAAGGCTCCCCTCTCCCACACTGTTCCGCGACCACTATAGCAGTCCTCCCTCCATCAGTTCTCTCCTCAATCATTGTCCCACAAGTGAGAAGAAAAGACATAAAAAGAAGTATGGCAGTAAACTCATTTATGCCAGTTATGCGCTACCCATAGGGGTAGCATACAGAAGCTAGTTTTTGTTCTTCATTTCGGTCAAACAGTAGGAGAAAAAGTTTTGCATGTTTCACTACGAATATCTTAAAATGCGTTCCAAGAACCGATCGGTTCGTCAGATTGGCAGCGATGGGGTTTGAGATTTGCTTTTACCCATATCAGTATCGTGTGCAAATAGAATGTTATGTAAATGTATTTTCTCTAAAAGCAATATCTGGAAGAATGTGACTTGTTGCCATGTCGCCCTGTCCTGACATTGGCAATGGGAATAGAAAATAAATTGGATCACAGTTAGGGGGGAATTTTCTATTTAAATCGCTTTCCTGGTGGATTTCGACTACTATTTTCAGACCTGTGGCATTTGAGGGGTGTCTTACGATTATATCTGCCCATCATTCATTGATAATTGGTTGTAGGTACACTACATAATAACCAATGGACATAAACCAGTAATGGTGTTGTTAAAAGTAACAAACCATCTACAAAATTACTATTTTTGATGAGGAAAGGATCACAAGCCTGTAAAGTGAGGATAAAATCAGTTTACAACCTTTCTTTTGTGACACAATTTTTTTCTAAAGCTGCATCTATATCTATATCTCTCTTTTTAACCCTTTGGATTAAAATTTGGCTCAAGTCTATTGAGTTTATTTCAATTTCAGAATCCAGTTTAAAGTTTAGTAAAGTGAAAAATATTCGTTATCAGTAGTTTGATGTAAAGGCAAACACATAAATTATTATAACAGTTTATTTTTTCGTGTCACAGTCACATTGGGCTATATTTCTGTAGGTACAAGTTATTTATTACACAACTAAAATACTTTTTAGCGAAAAGGCCGTCTATTATGGCTTTCTTTTGTATTTATCTTGTATGTGAAGTGCAATAAAGAGTTGTAATCTTATCCAGCCTAATGAAAACGAGCTTCAAATTGATACGTATAATCTTAATATATATAAATTACACGTCACGTTGTTTGCCCGCGATGGACTCCTTAACTACTTAATCGATTTTAATCAAATTTGCATAACGTGTGCAGTTGATCTAACTTTGAAGATAGGATAGCTTACATCTCAATTTATATTCGCAATAACAAAAACCTTAGGCACAGCAACGCGTGGCTGTGTCTGCTAGTATACTTATAAGATTAATCATCGTCTCTAAGTAACTCTTGAACCACATAAAGTCCGACTTTACGCAGCCAGCACCAAATGTTACACGTTGCCTTCGTACTAGTTCTTATTTCTTTTTCTGTCGTGCTCGAATACCTTGTAATAGATGTTGAAGCACCAGGTTTTGAAGATCTCGAAGTACTCGCCATAGAATGGGTTGAAGGCTTGTAGGTAAGTGGGTAGTAGGTGACGGATGAGTATGGTGGAGTCATCGGCGGGTCTGGATATCTTGGTATGTAGCAAGAAGTCGTTGGAGTTATTGCGTTACTTGTGAAGTATAAGTGTGTGAGAATTATTATAGTAGGTTTGAAATTTTCGATTGTCAAGGAACACATGTTTTTTTTATTCTACGTACGTTCGATGTTTGATGGTTTCACGGTAAAATCAGTTCGCAGAGCTTAAGTGTATTACTTTCCTCAATTGTGGCTGTGTCAAGAGTTCAATTTGACCACACTACATTCTTTCCCATTCAATTTCAGTCGATTGTTAATAATTGTAATGTTGTTTTTAGTACGAACAAATAGGTTTTCACTAATGCTTTAGAAACTCCTGTTGTTAGATAATAATGGAGACAACGTTCACATTTATCAATGCAGTTTTTTTGTGGTGAAATAGAACCCAATTACTTGATACATTCTAGCCTTAATGGCATCTAAAAAGTTGTAATTGGTTCATATTTATAGACTAACTCAACTGAAGTTATCATTCGTTTGACAGTTTAATTCCAATAAAATTCTAATATTTCTCTACGTAGCTTTAATGTCCGACGTCTATATCTCTTGGAACAGTCATTGCTTATTTACTAGATAATCTGTTAGCTTTCTCCTTCTATTCATTTTATAGTCGGTAGCTACGTGTGAAGATACCTGAAATTAAAAAAGAACCTTGAGTAAAATCTAAAAACTTTAACCACCACCTGTATCAAATATCATTCTGCTTTTTGTTACATTATCATCACAATAAAGAGATGGAGAGTACAAAATACGAGGATTTTAATATCAATCTGCTATCGTGACTTATTTCATCAAACATTAACTCGTACAACATCCAAAACCACTTTTTTATGCAATAAAAACTTACGAATCTCGAGTCGTTCGGATGCTGTTTCAATCAAGCTGCCCGCACTCCCCCGCTCTCGGCTGATTGAATTTATCTCAATCAGATGTTTCAATATCCGCTTTGAACACGGGGAATATTCAGTTTTCCTGCTAAAAGAGCACAACGTGAAAAAGCGTAGCTAGTGGCAAATTATTTTCATTACTCACGAGCGGCGTTTTAAATGATCACAATATAATAATTAGTAGTCTTTCCATCGAAAATCCCATTCATAAATAACGATTACATGTTGGCGACTTAATAATAAATATAAAACATTTCGTTAAAAATGGAATGTACCTACTCGTACAATATTTTTTTACGCTATGGTTGTCCGTTTAAACATAATGACAAAACGTTTATGTTTTTTTTTTGGTAACAATCAGTTAATTATTAACGCAGACCGGATGTTTTACTATTACAAAAGTGTGTATACCCATTGAGGATACATAATTACTCAATGTGTATTCCCTATTATTTGATTCTTATAAAGGTCACATTATGTATATTGTTCATGATTATAATCTATTTTGTAGCGTCAAGGTAAATTAATGGAAATTATAGTATTATTTGCGTTATTGTTGTTACATTTATATTTAGTTACAAGGACGAATGTTGCGTTACAAATTTCAACATTTGACATTCGGCATTCGACCGATTATTGGGTACAGTCAGTGAAATTGACTGCTTACTTGTAACATTCACATAACGTAAAGGTGGTAACTGACTGTAGCATTAAGTTGTGCGGCGATCTGATTGTATACATTTAGGTGTAAACAACGATGAACAAAATACGTTTATACATTAAGCGCGTCTGATCGTTGCATTGACAGTGTAATGCTCGGGTTGTAACGCGATCATTACACCTAATGTTACAAGTCAGTCGCCATCTTAACGTTTATACACAGTAACGAAAATAGTCATTACGGCACCGCATACTGACTTTGAAGTGTAGTAAAATTAGTCTTCAAGGATCCTTCGCTGGATACAAAAGACAAACGACTTCAGTCCGCAAGAACAATTAAAAACTTGTAGCATTTAAGTAAGCATTGGCAGCTCTACATACAAATTAGTTGGTTCGTCTCGGGAAGCCTTATTGCTTTTAGCGCTCTTGAATGGTAAGTAGTACAAGGATCGTCTGTTTGTTATTGACGTATTGTTCAGCCTCAGTTCGATCCTATAATCGCACTTTGGGCTGTTAGGGAGCCTCGAAACACTCTAGCTACTACTGATCCTGTCTTAAGTATTTCACCCACAGCGCCCGATCCGTCCACCGACACTATGCCGTACTGCGATCTGAACGCATGCGATCTCTGTAACCAATGACCGTATGCATCCCAAATGCGCGCGATTGTTTGCAACGCGTACAGGTGATCGCACAGTACGAACGAAATTATACCTAGTACCTACATAACATATTTTTCTTCTTATTTAAGAGCATAGCCCTTGTCAGTGGAGTAACCGCCAGCGTTCTCTATCTTCAGCCAAAGCTCTGACTTCCCTATACGATGTGACATTTGTCTTTTCTTTCATCTGATCTGTGAATGTCCTTCTAGGTCTGCCTCTTCCTCTCTTCCCTTCTATCTTCCCTTCCATGATGTTTTTGATAAGTATCACGTCGTAATAAGGTGGCCATACGCAAACATTTTTCCTCTTTTCCTTTCCAATGTCACTAATATGTTCCGTTTTACTTAGACCAGGCTAAGTACTTCTTCGTTCATTTTTCTTTCCGTCCAGCTTATTATTTCCTTCTTCGAACTCTTCCAGCATTTCCCGGTCTTACTGGGTCATCGTCCGCGTCTCACATCCGTACAAAGCAATACCTGCATTGCATCGCCTCTTAAAAGAAGACATTAATAGGTATATGTATATTATGTATGCATGTAATATTGTGTTATCAATCCCCAACGCCCACAAAAATAGGATGGTAAAGACCAAAAACGATCCTAACCTCTAACTCTAATTCCCTGTATGTAGGGAATCGGGTACCTATACATATACTTAAGTCACTTTATCAGTGGCCAAAAATGTTAAGGCCAAGACATAATATATCACAGGATTCTGACGGCTAGGGATACTCCAGTGCATTCGCCTACTGTGATATTAGGAAAGTCGTGGGCCGCATAAGCCCCTTATCGGCATTCTCTGCGGTATTTTCGCTAAGTGCCACTTCATTTTGCGGTGCCTTTCTCTGGGGGTTTTATTAATTTCTCTTGATAAGGCAAGAATTGCCTCCATTTAGAATAGTTAGGTACTCCGAGATAAGGTAATATTAATTGGTGAATGTTTCTGATTGAAAAAACGTATTATTTATTTAACTAAAAACCTATATCACCATGCGTAGAAACCTATAATTTATAGATTCTGTACAAGAGTTGAAAGAAAGAAAGAAAGAATGAAGAAGAAAAACTAAAACACCCTTGTAAAAGTATGTATAATATAATATTTTTTAGGAGTCGGAATGGTTTCTTTCAGCATATTATTAGCTTAAAACTTGCTCGCTTTAAATTCTTACTTTATTTCATGTTGAAAAGTGTTTATAACTCAAAGTTACCATGCAATGGCTTTTAGTTATTAATAATTTCGTAGACTATTTCTCAGGCTATTTCCAACCAAAGAAGCCAAGCGTGGGCCACAGAACAGAGTAAATTATAATCATCCGTACAGAACGGTGATTCCGCAGCCAGTATTCTATTTACATAAAGTTGTAAATATTTGGACAAATAGTATTTACCTCTACTTGTTTTTTAATTACCTACTTAAAAGGAAGAAGGGTTAGTTTCTTAATTTTCAAATTATTTTTTGCAATCTTAAATCTCAAATCATCGTCATTACTGAATTAATTTTGAAGATTATATTTACGGTATCCAGGACCAAATTCAGGTTGTTTTGTTATGTTATTGACGCTAACAATAATAATTAATAAGTGAACATTTATCATCATTCATTGATATTATTTTGTACACTTTTTCGTTATTAGCATTTCAAAATGGCACGACGAAAGGAAAAAAAACTATCTGTTCTGTACGGTTTTTAACTTACATAAAGTGAGCGAGCCGAATGAAACTTTTCTCATCTTCAACAGGTACGAGTATCTCAGGGCTTGACGTTAATTATTCATAGAGCAACTTGTTTTTAAGTTGGTGTTATGCTGTACTTTTCTAGATGAAGTCGCAATGCGTTCAACTTGAGTCTGTACCCATATTTTCTGTTTATCTAGCGGATACATTCCAGAATTAAAATATCCTACATTAGTATAGAAATTCTATTTCACAAACACAGTTTGGCTATGGATGTAATGAAGTAGTTGCTACTCTCTCATAAAAAAATATCGTATATTTTTGGTGGTACCTACATGCTATGAAATATGAAACTACAGGTAAGGCAATGTTTACGAAATGGGCTTGTGTTTTATGCCAGCCAGAAAAGCAAAAATAAAGCAGCAAAATTTCCCTGGGATCGAAGAGAAATTGCGAGCACATGAGACTTTGCGTACCATAATGAGAACTGAAATTCAATGCCTTCGCAGCTGCTCTTTCAGGAAATATTGCATTTATTTTCAAGCCATCGGCTTTGTATCAGAGGAGCCATCTGCGACGATTTAATATGACGATATATGAAGACTACAATTCTACGACACATGTCCTCTTTGTGCAAGATCTAGAGTTGCATTTAAGGCTACAGATGTGTAACACTAATGTAACTTTTTTTTTCTTT
Source organism: Hylaea fasciaria (assembly GCA_905147375.1). Classification (NCBI taxonomy): domain Eukaryota; kingdom Metazoa; phylum Arthropoda; class Insecta; order Lepidoptera; family Geometridae; genus Hylaea; species Hylaea fasciaria. The sequence goes on along the minus strand of LR990211.1, from coordinate 4,478,055 downwards.
TTTTTAACTTAGCCCCTAGGACACTTACTTCCCTTAGAACATTGGGGCTTGGCACAGTAATCTTCGGCCCTTCACTAATACCTTCTCGTAAGTTATGTCCGGATTTCCATTGCATCATGCCTCGGAAGGCACGTTAAGCCTTCGGTCCCAATCGTTTCCGATTGATAGCAGTCATTAAAAGCCACGTCAGAGGCTTTTGGTGGCCTGACCAACACTGATACCCTTCGAGCATTGAGAAATGCTCAAAGCTGAAGACAGAAACCAACGCTAACTCATTTGTAAAAAAAAAATGACATTATTATATGACAATGACATATTTAACTTACTTACAAAGAACATGATATAGTGTCTTGTAGTGATAAGTGTCTTCCCCATAATAGATACTATAAGTAAGAAAAGTATCATTGGACTGGACACATTATAAATTAAAAACAATTTAAAAGTGTCAGTTACATTTAAAATATAACTTATTAGCTTTATTCAAGGCTCTATCATATATTTATCAAGGCAATGTTCTAGGATAAGTTCGTTATGATATATTTTTGAAGCAGTTTCGAGGTACGTGTGGGCTGAGAATAACATAACGAGAATGTGATATAGGAATATTATTTTTCATATTATAGGGTTTTAAAAACCGGGCAGGTAATACATTTTGTAGACGTGAGTTTTATTGCATTATATTACAAAGAATTCAAATACACTATTGTATTCATAGAGCGACAAAATAAATGTATGACCATCCCAGCACAATAAGAAATATTTCAATTTTCCGAAATGTTTTAAAACAAATAATTTAATAAAATATTTCAAGATTAAAGCCGGCGTACTTACATGTAAATTTATAACACCAGCCCCTTGTGATTTTGTAGAACAAAGACATGGTATCTATGCTATGCATAAATCTTAACCTACCTTCGACCGCAGTTTACGCGTTTAAATTATGAATATCGATATCTGATACCTATATTTTATCCAAACTCGTCTCCGTGTACTCCGATAATCACGAACCACAGATCCGAGCGAACGAAGATAGTATCAGCTCCCAAAAAATTGTCCCCGCAGCCAGGTGAAGGCAGAGAAATTATCATATAAAGTGAAAATCGCGGAGCACGTGTAATCTGGATAATGCCGGAGTGTAAATAGAGCTTAGTGTTGAATTTGTAATGTGGTTTGGTAGGTAGGAATGTATAGCGTTTGCTGCCACGTGAATAGATGAACAGTTATTGAAATGAAATAGAAGTGAAATTAAAACTTAAACAGAAAAATATTGTTTTCATTTGATGGTTGATACTGGAGACTGGATAGATATTTTATAGTATTTTACCTTCATTGTGGTGTCTGTGGCTACCAATCCTATCAATCCGATCTAGGATTTACAGTTCTCAAACCTTATAACATCAGGCCACGATTGAGCACGAATCTTACCTAATTTTCGTGAAGTTAGTCCATATTCCACCAGCTACGGTTTGGTGGTTCACATACTTTCAAAATAATTCTCAAATGATAAATAATACCTACTATCAACAACTCGTGTATGTAACCGCCTGATATTAGAAACCTAATAATTCGTTGCGATGGTAATAAGTATAGGTAATATTCCAGAGACGATAATTAAATTAATGTATTCTAGTGGGTAGGCGAAGCATCTTACTTATGAATGATTTATTTAAGGGAGAGGTTTCTGTGTTGAAATATAATATTCTTTATCACGGCGTTGGTATACGAGTCTAAATAAGTTATTTACCAATTTACGAGATTCACATAACAAATCTAATAAATAACGAAATAAAGATTTTTAAACCTTAAAATATGTAGATAGTCTTCGTCATTTGTTGGCTTTGAAAATTTAAACAAATCCATATTCATCGTTATCATCAGCTAACTACGTTCTCACTTCTGAAATTCAGGCCTTTTGTCATGTTTACATAATTATGTGTACTGGGACACACAATTTTCTACCCTATATTTTTATGAAGTTTCATGAGTTTGACACCTTCTATCATCACATCGTCACTTAAAACTGATATGAGATAGCGGACTAACAGTAGCGTGTAAAGTACAAGTCTTAAGGAAATAACAACTTCATCCAAAGTCTAGTTAGAGGCAACAATCATCCGCTAGTACTGTAACAAGACAATATAATAATCCTCATTTAAAATTCTACCCCTTAACGAAATTAGTAAGGCTCCATTGATTGCTCAAGACTAATTTTCTAGGCGTTTCCCTGAACGAACCCAAATTACAGTTTCTACTTACAACGTGAATTATTCATGTTCTGTAGAGGAAACCAAATATATGGAAGAAATCAAGTAAGCTGAAGAGGTCGTGGCTTATTAAAAGGTAAGGGAAGCTATTAAAAGTTTTCATAAATGCTTGGGTATATTAGTTGGCTTGGGTTAGCAAAGCATTTAGAAAATATCAAAAAAATTGGACTAATAGCGTCCGCAAGTTTGTAAATTGGATTGTGCTCGCTGACCAATACTGTCCATACGATTAATTAAATGTGCTGTTAGTTTGACATCGGAATTACACCCGTACATCTACATAAGATTGATCAAGCGAGTCAAGTGTAGTAACTGCTAACTTGCCATATACGAGTATTTGTCCCTATTAGGCCATTAAGGGGTTCAGTTTCGTCAGCAGCACTTTAAATCGATCCAAATTAATCCTTATTCCCCGTCTAGAATGGCGCTTTAAATATGTTTGCAAAGATAAATTTTCACGTTATTAATTTTTAGACACATTTCAGAAATCATTTTTTCAATACGGAACACACGAATTTACAACCAATAAACATCGGTCAGTCGGGCAGACGGCTATTAAATGTTACCCAGATTGATGATCGCGTAACTCATATAATCCTATACATTTTTTTAGCATACGAACCAATAACATGGACATGGGCGTGGCGTTTACCATCTAATCATTATCCTCCGTAATATAAAAAGGAAGCGTTGAGTGTCAATAAACCCTCGTGTCGAATGAACACTGGATACTGGATAAGCACTCACTGTACCATAAGAATGTGTAATATGTAAGGACGTGGGCCTGTTTCCACGTGATCGGTTGTGCCGGAGTGATAGACGGAAACGGAGCGATTCCGAGTGTGTTCCGTTTGCACGTGTATTATATACTAGTTGGTGCCCGCGACTTTGTCTGCGCAGGATTAGTATTTCGAGTAGCTATTTTGGCTATAATGGCTTACACATAAGATATAGACACATACTGTGGCGGGGTTTTTTGTAGGACTATTGAAGATAAACATTTCCATCATACATTACATAATATGTGTAACTGTAACGGTTTTGGCAGCGCACGCCAGAATAGATCGAGAGGGTAGATTTTTTCCTACTTACTTGACACTTATCGTCATATTTTGGACAATTCACACAATATCGTTATAAATTGTGGCCTATGTGTTATTCTGATGAATAAGCTATATTATTGTAAAGTTTCATTAAAATCTATTCTGTAGTTTTTACGTGAAAGAGTAACAAACATCCATCCATCCATCCATACTTACAAGTTATCGCGTTTATAGTATTAGTAGGATAGGACTAGTACCGCGTCGTGAGTACAGCTCATGTGCACTATGCAGAATCCCATTGAAATCATGTTTACTAGCTAAGAATATGTCTAGCAAAGTTCATAACACGGAAGCATTTTTATGCTAGTTAAAACACAACCTGGTTTCAATTCTAGTATCGCTACAAAACAAAAATTTCAACCTTACACCATAGATTTTGCAATGCAAAGCTCCTTGAGCTTACTATTATATCTGTTCAGTAACATTAATAAACCGGCCAAGAGCGAGTCGGACTCGCGCGTGAATGGTTCCGTACCATTATCTATAAAACGGCAAGAAAATTACGTTTGTAGTAAGAGAGACCCTTAAATATTTATTTAATTCTGTATTTCACTATTTGTTGTTATAGCGGAATTAGGAATATATGATCTGCGAAAATTTTGACTATCTAACTATCACGGTTCATGAGATATAGCCTGGTGACAAACAGACAGATAGACGGACAGCGGAGTCTTAATATCATGGTTCCTTTGGGTAGGGAACCCTAAAAAATTATCTTGTCAAATTAGATATTAATCGCAACATTTTTTTTTATACTTTATTAACGTGAATTTTCGGTATCATTTTCGGTATCTTATGCTTGCCCAAAATTTTAATGAGTTACTTAATTCAAGTATAATAATTAATGGAGAGTAAGCCCCGCCTAGGGGAAGCTCTTTGATTTATCGAAAAGGTTATTTAGTTAGGGATTGGTACTGTTTACTTGTGCTTCTGAGAACCGATAAGGCTAACATTATAGGGAGTGATTATGTAATGCAATTCGAATATACTCGTAGAACTTCGCCAATAATTAATCCTACAGTTCGTTGCGTAAGTTATTATATTTCACCCTAGTTGTGCCCCGTTGTTTCACCTATGTTGCCTATTTGCTAACAGGACTATTCATTTTTACTGGAGAAATTCATCAAAATCCTGTTGACCGTTACGGCCTGAAAATGTGACAGACATACAAACGTACCAACGTTCACTTCACCTTACAGTTACAGTTACCTACCAAGGAAGTTTTATATGACAATAGATGTATTTTATAATTATTAGTGACGTCTCTATCGGTTTTTGTGCATCCAACCATTTTAACACATAAGAAAATAGCGGTATCCTGCCATTTTACCAACTTTTAATTTGTAAATGTTCGCTTCTTAACCAACATTTACCAAAAATATGAATTGTCAAGTCATTATTCTACAAAAATTTTACGAAACGTTGGTTGTAATGTAATATTTTGTAATAAATATTTTGGTCAATCATTAGTTAACCGAAAATAGCGATACTATTCCAAGACACATGAAAATAAAACGTAAGCTCATTATAAATATCCTTCCTACTAATATTATAAACGCCAAAGTTTGTAAGGATGGATGTTTGTTACTCTTTCACGCAAAAACTACTGGATGGATTTTGATGAAACTTCACAATAATATAGCTTACATATCAGAATAACACGTAGGATACGATTCATAAAGATATATCGTGTATTATCCAATCGCGGGTGAAACCGCGGGGTGCAGCTAAAATAAAATAAATTTAATTCTTCATAGCAAACTTAATGGTGTCACTCACGGATGAAACAGCAGAATTCTCGTTACAACATTAAATAGATATGACACCACGAAATCCATATCGAGGCTTACTATTACATCAGATGCTTCAGCTATAATAACTAATATTATCAGGTATTAATACTGACATAATAGTTTATTAATATCTTGCTGGGCGTGGTAATAACTGTAGGGGAGTGTAACGATGTTTATTTCATATTTTTGTGGTTCCACTTACATATTATATTTTTTTTAACATATATGATTTTACAAAATGTTTACAAACTATTAGCTGAATCAACGTCTATCACTCGCATTATCTTACTTAATCTTGGCATTCCCGATTATTTTACTTGTGAATATGTTATGGAGTTAGAAAAAGCGAGGGCTAACGTCGATTTGTGGAGAAAATACTAAGACTCGTTTGTTCAACTCTGGTTTAAATATTTTGTGTTAAGACCGTGGGTGTGGGTGTGCCCATTATTTCATTACATCACGAAATTCTACCAAGGTAATTTGACGTCGTAATTATTAGGGTATCGTTTAAAAAAAACATATTATTATGGTACACATTTTTTAACCTTGATTTTAAATCTCTTGGCGGTCAGTGATAAATGAGGTTTAATATCATTAAAGTCAATAATAAATACTGGCTATTTTCGTGTCTTGAGCTCTTATAGCATTAAACCCTGTCGGCACATATCTTCGTGTTTAGGTTTACCTCGCATTATAGCCACAAACCATCAATATGCTATTTAATGGCCCATCGGGGGGGCACTCGCCCCTTCCGCCACATCCTATCAAGCGTATAGCCATCAAATCACCCGCTCGTCATAACGGTTCGCCAGACAATCAATCACGACTGCTGGTGAAATCTGGTGAAAAACGGCGTAATAAATTATTTTCCCCTTTTATCCCCTTTGTTTGTATTTCTGCATCGAAAACTGGTATATTGTATGATTTTATCGGCGAGAGAAGATGAATGGGAGTGATGTAGTGCGTATGATTTTTTGTGTAATGGTAACCAGTGAAAATATGACTGAAAATAATTCTTCCTTCGTAACTCGCTCCGTAACTGCGGTTACGTCGACGGCTGAAAGGGTATCCGGATAATAAAACTAGTTTTGGAATAAGCTGGTCGTATTTTAGGAGTGTAATAATAATAATATGTTTGTAGTTTGAAGTCTAAAATTTTGTTCGCGTATTTTCACCAAACTGTATAAAATATCATCAATACATGATAATTTAATTTTTGTACTAAAATCATATATTTATAGTTTGTAGAACAAAAATGAGACTAAAATAATAATTTTCCTGTGGTATCAATTTTTTTTTATGGTGATGATTGACTATGGATTTATGCATATTTCATAAGGGCATGGATGTCCAAAATTTTGATATTGCGAGGCATAGCTCAAAATAGTCGAGTGAATCTCGGACCCGATTTAAATAAAAAAATAGAGCAAATTTTTTACAAAATAAACACTCAATCAAACTGGAAGTGAAACCCGCATACTACGGATTTTTGTTTCTTTTGTATTCGATTGATTGTAAAACTCTCCCGCACATACAATTTCGGTCCGTACAAAAACATTTATCTAAGGCTGTGTTCTCCTATAAGCGCCATTAGCCGCTTACAGAGTAACGCCTTACGTCGCGGCAAGACGATTTTTATAGACGCTTATTAAATTACTGTTGTGGTCTCTTTCGCACGTTGATGTCGGCGTTATGGGTCGGCGTACATTTCTATAGTACATCGTGGCATTTATAACGTGGCTTATGGTGTTTAAAAGAGAACAGAGCCTAAGAGAAAGCAAATAGGGATGTCTTCAGTACCCCGCTCGTAACACAAACATTAAAGAATAACACGAGTTTTCTGTTAAACTTTGTATCCAAAGACTCTAGAAACTCGTGGTTAATTGTAGATTTCGGTTTGCTAGCAGCCAACAGCCAACGTGGCGTAAGTTAGGGATCTAAATGCGACGCGTGTAATTACGTGTAATTATTTTTTCACTTAAATATAACTAGGTAGATGTATTTTAAAAAAATACAGTGTTACTCATGGATAGTATACGAGTACATCGATGGTGTCACTACAGTGTGAACCGTATCTATCATAGAGGTCCCTATAGTAATAATACAAGTTATTGATTGATACAATTCGACATACCTATTTTACGAGTGCTCGAATCGTATGTAAATATAACACAAGATTATCTTCGCTCACGTAATTTAGTCAAACATGTCTTACACGATTCACATTTTGATGGAAGATAAAATTTTCATGTTCACAAATTGGAACTTTTTTCAGTATCTGGCTGTAGGCATCGATCAAAATAATTTAAGTGCTCCTTACACAACTATGAAGGGCGGCGTTTGGGAGTTCAAAGGAAATTAGGCGTCACAGGCGATTACTCAGGTCCGGACCCCTCCGCGTCAATTTCGATATTCAATAACCTCGTTAATATTTAGCGACCCGTGGTTTTATTTGATTAAATATTTTAAGGCCTACGAAGTGCTACGTAAAATACTACCGAATAAAGTGTTTTCGTAGAAGACATTACGTAGTTTTCTTTTCGGATGGACTTACCTATATAAGCCATGTTTGTACATTGAAGGTACTTTTGAAAAACTTACTGGAATCAGATGCATTTCATAGATGAAGATTTTTTTTATCAAACTTCAAAGGTCATTGACTAGTTTGGATGATCTTAAGTTGACACGAAGTATTAAAATTTGATATTTCTTATTGGCCAGACGTCCCATAGCTTCCATAATGATAACACAATATATTGCCGGAACATAGTGGACCCTATCAAATATTTGAAACAAACGAATAGTCTATACATTGATGACAAAAATATGGCTTAGAATCTTCAAATTAAGCTACTGTACAAGTACATGACGGCAATCGAAGTCGCAACAACGCTAGTTAATAAATAATTCCGTTTCTACGATACACAGTAGGTATGTTGTACTGTAAATAAGTCCCAATCGGAACGCCGGACGTAACACTATTACGTAGGACGTAGATAGCGGTTGGGACGTGGTCGTAGCACGTAGCAACTGTCGTAGCTCGTAGTGGCTACGCCAATGCTACGAGTACAAAGTAATTTACTACGTGTCTTTTTACTAGTTTGTTTGACATTGAGTAGTTGTTTTTAGTTGAAAGTGCGGGTTGTTTCTTGTGATAGTGTTTATTTTTTCCTTATATTTTAACCAAACTACAGTACGCTGAAGTTTGGTTAATTTGATTTAATTTGGTTTGAGGATCTTTTATTTGTCACTTGTAGTGATAACGATACGTTGCCATTGCAAGTATTCTTCAATTATTTTAATTTCAGCCTGCATAACTTCAAATACGGTATCTTCAAAATTCTCTAAAACAATGATACATCACAATTTTTGGCATTCCCCTTCATAAATCTTGAAATACTTGCAGAAATGTCTAATTCGTTAGCATGATAACTTTATATTTTCTATGGTTTATGTAGTGTGTAGTATGTTTATAACTTATATGTGAATGTATGTATTCATGTATGTATGTATGTATATGTATGTAGACAACATTAAGAAATTGTGAATTTACATTCGAGTCTAACAGTCTCGACATTCAAGACAATCATTGAATTCACAATCATCTTTGTAAAACATAAGGAATCATATCATTTCGAATATTCCACTGCCGAGAAATAAAGTCTTGAAAGAATTTTAATTCAGAAACGGAGTTCGTATGAAGTTTCAGTAAAGTTAGACAGATCTCATGAAAAATGCAATTCAGTGTTATTTTCATATTAGATATACCGCTAAGAACTTACAAGTATTTGAAGATTAGTTCAACTTTGTAAAGTTTATGTACGGCCAAGACAGTGGGGGTGGCAATCTAAACTATAACAAAATGAAGTTCGAATATAAGCTTATCTATCTCAGTACATATCTCGTACATACATAACATACAATGCTTTTGTTTAACTTGGTGACGTTTAATTGATCATCGTTACGAAAATACGTAATAATGGTTTTGATTGAATGTTAACTTAGGTATTGTATTTCATATTTTCGCATATTTTAACCAACTTTTGGCTAATTAACACAATAATTTATGGTTGTCGATTTCTCTAACAACAACAACCTTTTTATGTTACTTTTCAAATGAATCTTTCCAACATGATGATATTTTGTCTACTCACATAGGCGATTACCGGCTCAAATAACGGCGTTGAATTTATAGCACCCATATAACATGACTGGTATTATGAAAAAAAGCAACTTTGTACATATTATTACATACTTCGTCTAAACAAAGGGTTGCGAACGGTTCATTAACTTCTCTGAAGAAACTGTTTAACACGTACAAGAATAATGCTTGTGACGTGGCCCGAATGAAAATGTTAGTAACGGTAAAGAATACTTGACTATGTTTTTTTGGATACGTAGAGATAACGGAGTTGGAATCCTTCACTCCGCTCCGCTACTATAAAAAATCGATAGACTATTTGCTTCTCGATGCATCACTAGACCTTCAACTATGTAGAGTTAGAACCACTCGCTCACAAGCCTAATCTATCACAGTTTAAGTAGGGAGCGGGACAACTCGTGGATACTAAAACGAATGACGATCTCGCAAGTCTTTTCTCAACGCCTTACGTATCCGTAAGAAAATCTCCAAAAGTTATGAATTTTAATAAAAGGTCTCACTTAAATATCTTGAGACATTTCTAAAACATATTATACTCGTCAAACAAACATTCGAGTGAAAAAGTCCAAAGTAACTGCCAATAAACATGGTACACATCACACTCCAATTTAATTAACTCCGACACTCTTCAGTCCAGTCCTTATTTAAATTAGTACAATAACAGCGAAGCAATTTAACGAGACGCCGCGCAGAGTGCCATCATCGACCCCATTTGCATATTTACAAAGAGCCCCGTGAATGACCGCCTCCTCTTTGTTTTCCGATTCTTTGCGTTTTTATGCCCAACCATCCTTCCGAGTCGGTTACTGAGGCATTTCTGGGGGCGACCTTCACTTGGCCCTACAGTGGACGTCTATAGTACCCAATCTTGCTGTTTTATGCCCCGACATTGCCTTTGTTTACGTTTTCATGCTTTGAATTTCCCTTGTGCGCTTAGTTATTGAAGCATTGTACTAAGTGACCTTGTGTTGGCTCATGGCACTTTTCCTTCTTTTTATAGAGTCAGATAAGAGTGTCTTATTCACTGTGCTTTTTGGGTACTTGCCTGTTAAATGTATCTATGCACTATGGAGACAATCGTTGTGGGTTTTCCACGAAGTTCTAATGGTGGGTAATCATACGCAATAGGTACCTAACTACCTAATTGCCCTTTGACAACAAATCTGTATTGTGTACTTGGGCTGTGTTTTGTGACTATGCACAAATACAGACAACGCACTGTTTGTTTATTCGTTCGCGTGTTTAAACACTGAACACCTTCTGTAGAACTTTCTATATTGTATTTTGCATGCGCACTAAGTTGACAGCGATATTTTTCGTAGACTCAACTTACGGCACAAGCCTTCAATGGCTACAGATAATAAAAAATCACCCAATTGAATATCTTCCACAAAGACATGGATCTAAAAGAAAACATGTGAACCTGGACCGCTTCGTTTCATTTCCCTGACTCCACTACGATTGAGTGCATGCACACAAATAAAATTAATTGGACTCGAAATTCGTTTATTGAAGAAGCGCGCAGTCTACAGATACGCGAAGGAAGTCCCCCCCCGTCAATGAACCTGTCCGTCGCAAAATTTAATTTCCTACTGAAATTTCGGTTTCCGTTGATATTTTGCAGACAGGTTTTAGAAAGACTCCAACTTTGAACTTTAAAATGTATATCGAAATATGAAAATCCTTGACCGCAATATATGATGTTATGTTATTTATATATAAGTTTTAGCTTTATAATATTTTGCTAAATATAATTATATAAATATTTTTATATTCTCTGCTTTCTTAGACATTGTTGCTTAGATATAATTAGTTGGTAATATTGGAGTGTTATTAATTATCTGTCTGTTTTACTGTTTGTTTGATCAAAACAAATAAAGTATCTACAGAATCGTTTGAAATGTAATTTTCTCTGTTTGGTCGTTTAGAATCTTACTAGTATAACAATCTAGTCCTTGAAGTAGAATCAGATTAATTGATAAATACCACGTAGTATTTATTTCCTCTATGAATACCATTTGTAGGTGGCGTATCGCGCATCTGTTTACTAATATCGATCATTTGTAGGTGGCGTATCGCGCATCTGTTTACTAATATCGATCATTTGTAGGTGGCGTATCGCGCATCTGTCTACTAATATCGATCATTTGTAGGTGGCGTATAGCGCATCTGTCTTCTAATATCGATGTAAAACACAAAATACGAGGTAACGGCTAGTCCTATACAATATTTCGTAAAAAGAAACATGGCATGAGGTAAACAAAACAACAGTATTGACAGAGACCGTTCAAGTTCATGTTATTTTCGGTTGCGTAGGTGGCAAGAAATAGTGTAACAAGGAGTTTTGTCACGTCTTGCCGACGACGACGGGGCCTGTCAATACTCGCCCTGAAGAGTAACCTCTCGTTTATATTCGACTAGCTTTCACTGGCAGTTAGTTCACAAACTAACGTCGCGATTATTTCAAAACTCACACAGCCTGCGTAACTGTGGCGTGAGTTCTAGTTTCATCAGGAGCATGGATGCTGAAAATACCTAGCATTATGAGTGTAAATACATTTCAAGTATAGAAACCATGTTAGTTCAAAACTAATTTACTGCATCAGTCATATATATGGGGCAGGGTAAGCAGTAGGGGCAGTGGGTGAGTGTAAACGGAGGAAGGGCTATGTAGTCCGTGTAAACAGAGGCGCCGCGCCGAGGCACCTCCTGGAATCTAATAAAGGAATTTAAAAGACGTGCCTGTTTCCCGTTTACGAAGATATTTGCCGATTCTCTTTTGGGAACAACGAAATAGATAAGTGTCTAGCTAGGTACGTCTAACACGTGGGTAGATACTTAGATGCTTTTACTGTTCATGTAATGTAAATTTAATACAGTTATTTTTAGTGGGCTATTTCACAGTTGTAGCTTATTCGTAGTGATTACATAGGTACCTACTAGATTAGTCATAATTTATTTGTAAAAAGTTTCTCATCAGTACTGCCATTTTTAGGGTTTCCGTACCCAAAGGGTAAAACTGGACCCTATTACTAATACTTTGGTGTCCGTCTGTCTGTTTGTCCAACCGTCTGTCACCAGGCTGTAACTCATGACGCGTGATACTTGAAATTTTCACACGTGATGTATTTTTATCGCCCCTATAACAAAAATTACTAAAAACCAGAATAAAATAAATATTTAAGTGGGCTCCCATAAATCACACGCGATTTGATTGCCGTTTTTATATAAAATGGTACGGAACCCTTCGTACGCAAGTCGACTCGCACTTGGCTGGTTTTATTTGAAATAATAATATGTTCTTAGGTGTCGATGTTTAACCATTGTGATAGGCATAAGAGATACGAGTACCTATTTTGATTTAAACATTGCGGTAATAATGATTGTCCAGGTCCGCAGCAGTCTAACGTTCGTCGAAATATAGGAACTCGAATCATGTAATATTTGGAAAAGTAATCGTTTCTAAACATTATTCGATTATCCATACAATTTTCCAGGCACCAACGAATATACTGTGTGTGTCAATAATACTGTAAAACAATTGCAGAGTTTGTTCGCACCCAGTCACCCGCGCAGTAGTTCCGAGCTTCCAATAAACGAAAATCCGATTGCCTAAACGTTCGACTATGTATAAGCTACATTTCTCGTTAGGGAAGCTGAAAAACGGGAAATTGCTGTGCGACGGCGAGCGCCACGTTTTTATTTTCGTCACCTTTTGCAAGTTGTTTTTGCTTTAGCCGTTGACATTTGGAAAGAGATAAATTGTGACAAATGTTTTACTGATGGTTGTATTCTTGTATTTTCGCTGTGTTGTACGATGTTCTCTGTACTTGTATATTGTGTATATTGGACCCATCAAACACATTAACACTTTCCACGTAAACGAAGGAATAAAACATTGTGAAATAACTCACTCATTTACAAGGTGTTTTTTGTGACGAATAGGTACAAAATAGTAAAAAAACTCCAAATAGGTAGGTAGGTACTAGAAAAATAGTTGAAGTAAGGGTGCTAATCTCGTCGCGTCAAACATAACGACACACAATATAGGATTTCGAGGGCCAAACCTAAATCCCTCGTCAAAACTAGTGATAATATGTCACAAAGTTTCCTTTTTGAGCCTGTTATAGCGACATACAGCAAAAAAGTCTTTATGCTCTACGCTTTTAAGAACCATATCCCAAATAAAGTGTATATGCGGATACGAGAATAATATTATCATTATAAACATGATTTCCACACGTTGTACTTAGCGCGAGGTTCTTTGAAGTTAATAGGAAATGAGGGAGTGTGACTGAATATTATACTGCTAAGGTTTATTTGCGGTAATGGTTTATTTATGATTTTAACATTCGTGCGGAATGGTGATAGAAGTCTTACGTTTCAAATCCGGACCTATTCCACTTTCTTGCTAATAGAGTCGTGCGCTCTAATGTGATAACACTAAAATTGTACCTACGTATTTCTAAGCCGCCTCTAACGCTTATAAGCACCTTCTGCGTGCCTATAGTTGTGTATAACAAAATACCTATAATCCGTTGAGTTACTTACTATATTCAGTATGTATGCACGAATAGGTTTTTGCGAGTAGATATTATAGGATAGTTCGGTCGATAAAATACTAGAATGAGACCATGAACCTAAAATAGTTTTGATTAGGTATCAGGTTATTGTGTTAATAATATAAATTTGAAAGTTTGTATGTTTTGATGTTTGTTTGTTTTCTCTTCGTGCCGCAATAGCCAGGCGGATATTAATGAAATTTGGTATAAGTGTATTAGTGGTTTTACATATCATCATCATTATCAATATTCATAGCTTATAACCGTAGCAAGAAGTTAGTATAAAACAAAAGACTTATTTTTATTTTTTCTCTTTCAAGATAAACGGGATATTTTTATTCATTATTTGATACGTCAAAATGTTGATGAGGGTATGACACATATTGCGCCCATACTTATTTATCGCGTTTAAAAATAATGTGAACTTACAAGCTCCGCTCCTTCCCTTTAAGGCGTGGTACACATTAGGCGTTTTGAAGCGCACGCGTTCGTAACGCGCGTTCGCGCGCTTGATCAGTGTGCCTAGTCTGAGTTTTGACAATATCTTTACGCGCTCCGTCCGTTTAGCGTAAACTTGAAATTGTATGGAATACCTAAGAGCAGCGCCATCTAGTGACTGACTGACTGACTGACGCGCGTGCGTACACCTTCGAACAACCTCTTTATACTAAAACGCGCGTTACCAAAGCGTGCGCTTCAAAACGCCTAATGTGCCCCAGGCCTAAGAAAGTAAGGCGACACGCGTCATCAGCGGAGGGCGAATATTTGTAGTGAAGAAGAGTTACAAAAGCGTGTGAGATGCGATGATGTGTATGCGATAACTAGTCATGTGTGGAAAGTGAGTAGCAAGATTTGCTAACAAACCTACATTAAATAAATTTTGCAATTTAGTTTTGAAATTCAACAATGTTAATCATATTGTATTAGCTAATTTTACTAGTTAAACTTGTTGGTTTTTTGTGGTACAAAAAAGTAGCGACTTCTAGTGTCAGATTGTTTCCAAGGACCTCTGGCGTGGTATCAATCGATAACAACAAGGGCCGGCTTAACTTGCTCTCCGAAGTGTAGACCGTTTAAAATCCGTTCGCAATTACAAAAAGTCATCGATGCAGGACCTAGGAACGAACCCGGTGTCTTTAGATTGCAAAGCGCACGAGCTCCCGCTCGGCAACCATCTCTCTAAACTCGTATAAAGCTTTAACTTAGATAAAGCCTTTATGCGGTAGGCTTACACCCTTAGAAATGGCACCCAAATCATAGGGATCAAGAGATTTGTCTCGGAGCTCGACTGGGTCCCGCTCCGTGCTCACCCCACCTCTAAATTGAGAGAAATATATCTCTTCGATATGATCTCCTTTGCGATTTGTAAAAACAAAATAAATATATATAATACCGAAAAATAATACACCCTACCAACAACGCTTCGAGTGTCGTTTCGGTTTTGGTTTTAAGCATCCTGTATACTTGAATTTAATTTATTTTCGTACATTCACTCCATTTGTTGTCCGTAATTAGGTAAGGCAGTTCTACAATAGAAAAAGATTAAAGTGTATAATGAAGTTTAGCTATTCTCGAGATCCTTACCAAGTTTCTTATACCTCCAACGCTTCATAATTGCTTTAGTATAAAGTCTCGTAGGATCTCGTAGCTACGTCGTAGCACTCGCAGTCGTAGCACACAAAATGCAAATTGAAACTCATTACAACCAGTTGTATAACCTCGCAGTGTTGAGGTGCAGAAACATTGTTGCGATGGCGAGTGAGGGAAGGTAAAACATTCTATAATTATTATTTTATTAATCACCCGACATATATTATTTAATACATGCTCACATAATGGTACAAGTCATTCAGAGGTTGGGATATATATGTATGTGATCGTATCCCGTTTTATGATTTTAATAACGATTTTAATAATTTAACGTTATAACACTTTTTATTTTGTATTTCTACTATTAAGTTTCAACGGTTGGTTGGTTAACAGCTGTTGATTGGCATTTGAAACGGGCACTAAGGGTTTTATTATACGGAATCTGAATTCAACAGCGCAATACCGCTTAAGGTGAATTTAAACGTTGATCAGACCTAACGCGACCAATCTGGCATCAATCATTGATTACCATCATTTCCGGCGTGGATCATCTTGTTAGGATATCGGATTTCTATGAAAAAACTAAACAGATCATTGGACCAATTTCGGTACTTATTACGTTCCTGCAGCAATTATTGATTTGATAAAAGAAAAATGTCTAATGCCAAAACTAACACATGCGCCTCTAAGGTCATAAACATGCTGTATTAAATCACAAATATAACACGTTTTCAAGAAAACTTTTATCGCGTTCAGAAAAATTATAAATTAATGTTAATATATAAATTGATACTGCCTGCTATAAACGCGTTGTAATCTCTCATAAATCCAATTTGAAAATGCTTGTACAATAAACGGTCTCAAAATCCTACCAACATTATAACTGCGAAAGTTTGTATGTTTGGCCTCACTTCACGCCTTAACAGATTACCGGATTTCAATGAAATTTGGCATTCAAATACTATTGGTCCTTGAATAGAAAAATAAGCGACTTTTTATCCCTTGAAATATAACGGTTCTGCGGCAGATAATAGCGACCGCGGGTGGAACCACGGGGCGCGGCTAGTATCTCTATAATTTGAAATACGGCATCAAGAGCTCCCAAATATAAGCATTGTTTGAAATAGCTGAAATAATTGTTCGGAAGTAACATGAATTTTGACGTGAACTAATATAACTTTTGACTTGTTTCGAATAAACAAGTAGTTTACTATTTATAATAATCTGGTTGGTGTTTTATTCTGACCTTTTGTTAATTGATAACAAAGGTCAACTCTAAAGTGGTGTTGATTAAACCTGAATTAATTGTTTGTTAAAACTAACAATATTTATATTTACATTCTTAGGTAGATGAATATAATTAAACCTGTTTTTTATATTTAGCTTGGTATACATTTATGTTGTGGTAAATCACGTCCTAAGTTATGATTAAAAGCAACATTGCAGTCAGTGCAGTAGTTTGTACGTGATGTCAAAACAAACAGACACAAACAAATTGACATTCACCTTTCTGCAATTTCAAGAGAAAATTTTCACTTGTTTAGTAAAAATAACCGGCCTAGTGCGATTCCGACTCGCGCACGTAGGGTTCCGTACCATTATTTATAAATGCAAGCAAAAAAATCACGTTTGTTGTATGGGAGCCCCCTTAAATATTCATTTCATTCAGTTTTTCAGTACTGGTTGTTATAGTAGCAACAGAAATAGATCACCTGTAAAAATCTCAACTGTTTATGTCCATCACGGTTCATGAGATACAGCCTGGTACCAGGCGGACAGACATCGAAGTTTCAGGTTAAGTTAGTTAGTTAGTTTAGTTCTTAGGTTAGGCTACTACGGTTCCGTTTTACCCTTTGGGTACGGAACCCTAAAAAGTGTGAGTTTATGCATCATTTAGATCCCTACACCACTATGATAAAATGTTATTTATGGCAAAAGTTAAATTCAGCTTCAGCTATCGATATTATGCATGAAGTTGGAAGTTCTATGTATGCGACTTGATACTGCAAACCGCAAACAATCTAAGTTTACACTACGTAATACAAACTGAAAAGGTATTGGTATAACATTTTCAATAACTACGCATTTTTTTGAAAATAGAAGATCATTGGGGGGGGGGGGGGGGTATATGGAATTAACCCACAGAAAATAAACAAACACAACTCTTCATTGCGCTCCAAGATATAAATATTCATATGCGTGGTACATTACCGTTTTTTTTCTATTTCTCATGAAAATTATACCAAATAGAGTGAACTATAATTTAACGCTTTGCGTTATGTGCTTACGCGTTACTGCCTATAAACTCGTTCTGTATGTACATTGTACAGTACAATGTACATGTACATCCTGTACTGGCAGGTCAATAATGTCGCACTCAGTACGGAAAGTTCACTGCCAATAATTCTAGTTAGTAGACAGGGAGCGCAGGTGACCACTAATAACATTTTGTTGACAGCCCTCGACTGTGCGACAGGGACGGCACTCTACGGGCACATACTGAGAGATGATAATACCACTATTTTTTTTTACCTATCTCTAGCACTGTCGGGATAAGATTTGAAAGGGTAGACAATTATTGTAATACAAAAATAATAGAAGCAAAATCTTTATGTAGCATTAACCACAAAACCTTTCTATATGGACTCAAAAGTTCTTCCAAGTAGTCTATCTGGAATTAACTGTAAAATTGCCTAACCAGAAAGCTTACAGTTATGTCTGCAACGGTTCCGAGATCGTTGAAATCATAGGTCCTATAAGTATGCTTGTGTATCAGTAGTTGTTCGTTTGTCATATGAGGTTGTGCTAACTCCTCTATAGATGTCCGCCCACCACCTCTCTTTAGCGGCTGGTAGAGCCCGTATAAGGTCCGTGGAGGCTCTGCTGCCCTCACTCGCGCTCTGACTCGCCTCCCGAACACTCGGGGCGGCTCGCCATCTCTCCGCGACACTACGACCGCGCGCGTATGTATTAACTTGCATTATTCAAGGAATAAAATTTAAAAAATTTGAAAATTCTAAGGAAAAATATTTTTTAATATTGAATAATATTTTTCAAAGAAATTTCGGTTTTGATGTGTATAAATTTGGTTGTTTTTGTATGTTTTTTTTTTTAACTTTCTTGGGGGTTGTAGTGTCACAAAAATGTGGATCGGGTGTACATTTTTGGATTTTTTTTTATGGATTTGTATGGATGTTCGATTGATATTTTACTTTAAATACCGAAATTTTCAAATGTGGTGTAACCGTAAGTGGTATACAAAACGTGTGGCGATATTGGTGAGTTGTGCATGGCCGTAATTTTTTCTGACAGTTTTTATCGGTTTTCAGCGGATGGCGGTAACTCGATTCGTGTAAATTGGTTTCGGGCCGTTGCTAGTGGGAAATAGCTTATTGATAAGCGTGAGTCGTTGGCTGATATGTTATCGATTTTTACTGTTACCGAGTGTAATTTTTTATTCTGATAGCTAAATAATGGCTCTTCGTTGCTTGTATTGGCATTATTGCGTGGTATCATTAAATATAGGTAGCCGACAGTAGAGTAAGTAAAATAAAAGGTACAATACAGCTTTTTTGTAAAATACGAATATTAACAAGGACCAAAAAAACAAAACATATGTCAATATAGATTTTTTTATACATGGCATTTTTATTTGGGAATAATAAGCAATACGTTTTTATTCAACACTTCTACAGGAATTTGTCAACGTAAACGCTCCGATCTCATTTTCAGAAGAAAAAGAACAGCTGAGGCACTGCAATATTATACGTTTTATGTTTATTATGTCTCTCATTTTACTGGTACAATATATCATCCGCTTTATATATTACAGTGCGCTACGATGCCGTCGCGTAGCTGCTACGCCGTAGAACGTAGTTCATCTACATTTTCTTGACTTATTTACAGTTTTTGTTCAAATACATGAATACAAAATGGGAAGAATAGATCTTGAGAATAAATAATCCTCAACGACCAAAAAGGAGTACGTGATAATATTCATGTAATAATCATTTATCGTTGAGCTTTCACATAACGACCGTTAACTACCACTTAAGACTATATTCTAACGATGAACTCATGCAAACGCGTGACCAAAATTCTGATACTTAATCAAAAAGGAAAACCTTATGCAAATCTATATTATACAGTCTGTTTTGGAACGGTTCTAAGCAGTGACTAAGGTTCGAAGTAGGTACTAGTCCTGGGTTATAAGTACGGTTTTAACTATTTCGGGTTCTGTTCACGGGTAATCCAGAAATTACTTAAACGATGATTCCATAATACTCAAGAAAAAAAAATTTTTTTTTGTGCACAACAATTTTTTCCGTAACGGGAATCGAACTCACAATCGCAAGACCATTTTGTTTTAAACTTTCATGCGTTTTCTGTCGGGCAAGTGATTAAAATATATTTCAATTGGAATCTTCACACTCCATAGAAATTAAGTCCAATATCGCAACCAAAACATCGGAGCCTCTATGATCCTAAAGAATTATATAAGACTAGCTGCGCCCCGCGGTTTCACCCGCGTTTGTATAATATACGATATATCTTTATGAATTGTAGCCTATGTGTTATTCTGATGTATAAGCTATATTATTGCAAAGTTTCATTAAAATCCATTCAGTAGTTTTTACGTGAAAGAGTAACAAACATCCATCCATACTTCCAAACTTTCGCGTTTATAATATTAAAGTAGGATACTAATACCATCTGGTTTTCCGGCAATAGGCATTAAACGCGAACATTCCAGTCACGCGTCGATACCAGATCGCAAATAGGTTTCCGAGACTGGTATACTGCCCAATTCTACAGGAGCTGCCAGTTTATTACATACCAAAGTGTGAAATATACATTTCAGACTGCAGTTATCGTACAACGTCCCATCCTGGCTACCCTCGTAGCCGGAGTTTGGTAAACTTCAAATTTAAAACGACTTAATTGAAATGTAACTGAACGGTGCTGGTACCGAAAGAGATGGATAAAAGTTTCCAAACTATGGAAGTCGAGAGATGATTTGCGACGTAGTAGTTGAGTCTGTAAAAGCCAACATGAAGATATTATGTTCCCTTTCACCTGAATTGTTAGACCTAGCGCGAGACCTTTGCCCAACCGTGGGACACAAAAGGTTAAAAAAATATATTCTGGTTTTGCTTATTCAGCTTATCCTACTAATATTATAAACGCGAAAGTTTGTAAGTATGGATGAATGGATGGATGGATGGGTGTTTGTTACTCTTTCACGTAAAAACTACTGAATGGATTTTAATGAAACTTTACAATAATATAGCTTATACATCAGAATAACACATAGGCTACAATTTATAAAGATATTATATCGTATATTAACCAAACGCGGGTGAAACCGCGGGGTGCAGCTAGTAGTCTAATAAAAGTTACCGGAGCAGCAGAGACCGAAAACTTACACTTATGAAAGCTACATACTAAAATAACTTTTCTTTCTTTCTTTAAGTGAAATATGCCACCGAGCGCTTCACCCGTTTTGAGGTTATCGGCTGAGCTTATATTTCAGTACCTATCTGTCCTGATAGCGCTTAGTTGTCAGAGATAGATGATAGATAAGCATTATAGTAAGCTCAGTCTTTTAATAAAATATTGGTCTAGCTGGTGCATTCGTGCCTTTATAGGTCAGAAGCGGCTTACAGCTGATTTCCGTTACGTGATGTACGTCAGAGAACGTACCGACTTTTGTTAAGCATTTACTTTCAATGACACAGTTTAAGACCGAACCGGGCACTATAGCTTACTTTAGTGGTTTGTTCAGCTTTATTTCAACTATACAACTAACTGGTACGACTAACTGTCGTTCGAGCGATACCTAGCAGCCGATATATGCAATTAGTTTACATACACTACTCCAGAGATAATCGAACTTGAGCATGATTATAGAAACGCGATAAATACAATGCCATGTTTATCAATTCCATAATTATCTCTAGTACAAGAAATATATGGTTAAAACACTACGGGAAATACATTCATATTTGCAGCACATAATAAGTATTATTATTAGAAACTATAATTTATTCCTTTCCTTAAATATTCTATCAGTTAAATCTCATGTAAATTATTACCAAACAATTGGGATGTTTTACCAAACCACCAAAATAAACCGATGATGAGAAAAAATGTCCCGATTAGCACTTACCGGTATCGCCACCGATTCCGGTACGCTCATTATAGATGCCCTTAAATCTAATTAAGATACAATCAAATAAGGGTCATTTCAAGATGTCCCAAGCATGCCGCAGCACTATGTATCAGAGCCTAAACACATATGTTTTTTGCCCGACCAAAACAAACACGATAAGGGTTGCCATGACCTTAATAACTTCTAATGCCTGGGGTATCGCGCCCTCTAGAGCGGTTTCGTAAACAAAATCGACGTGTAATTAAAGATAATTAGTATGGGTTTGCATAGTTTGCATGTATAAAAAGTGTCCCGTTATAGTATATTATAGTACGTGCCTCCGTTTTAAGGCCTGACAAGAAATATAATAATATATGACGTAAAAATAATAATAAGACAAATTCTAATATATGTACTCAACTTTTTATAGTGACCACAATTTGCCGGCTAATAAGTCTCTCTTATATTGGTTCTTCTCATCCAATAAGTTTGCAGTATAAATATCTATTTTGAAAACTGCTGCATTCACGTTCCTTGGTGCATTATAACAATAGTAGTTTGTTTTACAAGGGTATAAAACGACTCATACATTACTCGATGGTTTGCCTCACGAGCGTAGCGAGTGTGGCACATAGAATCGAGTATGAGTGAGTCGTTTGAGACCCGCGTAAAACACAAAATTTTTCACACAGCGATTGCGAGAAATATAATAAGTAGGTATACAATTAAAAAAAGCTAAGAATATTTCACAAATAACTTTCAAATAAATAAATAATCAAATTCAATCTTTTAAAACCAATTTGCATTGTCGTCAAAATTCTACACACACCTACAGATTATAGGCAGCAATTACAAACTTTTTTAAATTATCTAATATACGCAAACGCACACGTACACATAGCATACGTCCTATGATCGCCAAAAATGTAGACGAGAATTACACTTTCATTTAAAAAAGTAAACTGTTTAGGCTTCGCACGGTTTGTACATTAAGATACTCTTCTTTTTTTTTCGAAGTAATTATGTCAAAATGGATTGAAAAGTCAAATCTTCAGCCTGTTGATAATGACGAGTACAAATAAAAAAAAATACTACTTTCACTCCCTAGTGCGCAATAACCTCGTTTGCTACCGCTAAGCTGAGCTAATCTGACACCTTTTTTGAGCATGAGGTGTGAAAAATATATAATTTCAAAAAGCTTCAATACAACAATATAACTGACATTTATAAAACAAGCCAAAAAACTAGTCTGGGTGCGTTGCCAAGCAGTCGACTGATAGTCTACGGGGCTACCTACCTATAAACCTGCCGGTAGCAGAAGAGTGCTGTTCCAACTGTTTCGTATAGAGAAGTGGCTTTACCTACCTCGGATCTTACCTCAAAAACTTTGGACCTTTTTTGAAAACCATACATTGAAAATAAACCCTTATCAAAATATATATATGGTACCAAATTCCGTGAAATACACATTAATTAGCCCGTCCCATGTTAACATGTATATACTATATGTACCGCCTACACCGTAGTTAAAGGTCTGAATAAATAAATGATGGTACACAGTATGATATTGGTATCATAAAACAGGAACCCACATTAATTTCCAAAAATCGCCAGCTGTTGATAAAGAGCGCGATACAAAAACAATTAAATTAATCTGACGGCCATCCTTTACAGATATTCAAGCCGAACCCTTCCCTTTTTCCCCCTAAGTGGATTAGCTAGCATTACCAATTCACTGGATCACCGATCATTTATAATCCAGCCGTCTCGACGCCACATTGTAATCAAATTTTTAAATTAGAATTGCATATTGCGTTGACAATTCAAAGCGGCCAGTTCGAATGTTTCTAACTTGGAGTTGAGGGCGAGTTTTAAACTTTCGAGAATGAAATACATAGTTTGAGGTAGGGACTGTTGAGTCGTAGTAAAGAGCGTCTGAATTTGAAAGTTTAAAACTATATATATTAATTTAAAAAGTCCTTGCAAAACGATCAGTAATCCACTTCATTACAGTTAATTACGGTCTTGGCAAACTATTCATAATGGCTAGTTAGGACGTTTGAACTATAGACAAGGTATACGAGTATACCAGTAGTGTATAGATTAGTGAAGGGCTCTCTATATAAATATCTGGTGTGAATTCTTGACTATACTTCGTTAACGCAAACAGCTGTTCTTGATAATCTTTGTATAATTGCTCGGTAGTTTGGTTATATATTCCAAGAGGTCCCAACTAAACTGTTTTGTCTTAAATTGTCTGTTTGTTCATACTTATGTCTGATTATTTAATATTAAATATCTGGATGACCGAGCTTTGCTCGGTATTTTTTAATTTTTTTTATAAATTGTGTTTTTTGGAAATTATATTTCAGTACGAATTACTAATAAAATGATGAAATATGAATAATATTTTTCAATCTTACCGATAGAATAATAAAAAAATATGAAATGGTTAATAGAAAAAAATCATAAAAAAACACGAAAAAAATGACATTTTCCAAAAATGATTACTAGCTAGATCGATTTATCGCCCCCGAAACCCCTTATTTACTGAATTTCATGAAAATCGTTGGAGCCGATTCCGAGATTCCATTTATATATATATATATATATATATATATATATATATACAAGAATTGCTCATTTAAAGATATAAGATTGAGTAAGGGTACTTACCTTTAGATCTTAAAATAATCAAGGAACGTTCGAATTACTGGAATATACAAAGCACGAGTTTTAAGTTGGCCGAATTCTAAATGTTAAGGTAACA
Organism: Hylaea fasciaria; assembly: GCA_905147375.1. Classification (NCBI taxonomy): domain Eukaryota; kingdom Metazoa; phylum Arthropoda; class Insecta; order Lepidoptera; family Geometridae; genus Hylaea; species Hylaea fasciaria. The sequence continues at coordinate 4,453,660 of LR990211.1, read as the reverse complement.
CGCTGTGTTCTAACTTATACCCTTTCGTGTTTAAGTTTACCGCAAGCAAAGCAAGACTGAACTAGTTCTCAGTTAGTTCTAAGTTAGTTACGTTATTGTTTGCGCTCCCTAGATAGGAGCTAAACTTACTTGGTAATTTACCGATTTTATATAGGCGCGGCGTCTGGTAACTGGTTCTGTAAGTTGTTTTGTATATATGGTAATTAAGGTTACCTAATTATGCTTTTACCTACCTAGTTACTCTTTTTATTTAAGGATTTGTACATTCGTCACTGTCCGTATAAGCCAAACTTTAAAAAGAACCGGCTAGAAACTCAATGGAGATTTTTCTAAATAGTTATAATAACGTGTATAGTGGATGCAGAATCTCACACTATGTGATTACTTTACATTTGACACATACCTAAATGAGTATGAGTGTGTACATATGTCTATTAATTGTAGTTGTCTTTTCAGCCTTAGTTCGGCCCTGTCGGAATGAATGTTTTTACTGGCTTCACTAGATATCTGTAATGCTCGGTCTGCTTTCTCTTACAAGTATATGATTTGATAGTTCAGAAGTCAAACTAAGTAATATCATCATCATCAGCCCGAAGACGTCCACTGCTGAACATAGGCCTCCACTTTAGACCGCCACACCAAATATATTTGCCACTTGCATCCACCGGTTGCATGCGACTTTTTTGAAAACTAAGTAAGGAAGTACTAAAATAGTGCATAGTAAATACATTACATAAAACTAAGAAAAGTTACGATTTTGACGCGTTAACTGGTACACCAATAAATCGTATTAGACTACAACTGGTACATAAATATTTCATCGTCAGACACATTGAAATGATACAATTTCGTAATTTAAATGTTTCAACTCGCAGACAATGCTACTAATAAATTAACAGTGTGATACACTTGCTGGCTGGCAGTGGATTATATTGTACCCGACCGATGTGGCAGCGACCCAGCTGGCGGATTAACCTGCACGGTTGGCTTTCCAGATGCTATTTAGAGAGAGCACGTGCACCTTATATAATTGGCACCCTGGTATCAGTCTCACCGCCCCAGTTTCACTATCTCTACCAGGTGGCTACGTTCGCAGGGATGAAGTAATATATTGAAAACTAGCTGCGCCCCGCGGTTTCACCCACTTTGGATATTATACTATATATCTTTATAAATTGTAGCCTATATGTTACTCTGATGTATAAGCTATATTATTGTAAAGTTTCATTAAAATCCGTTCAGTAGTTTTAACGCGAAAAAGTAACAAACATCCATCCATACTTACAAACTTTTGCGTTTATAATATTAATAGGTCAAAACTACTGTTTATTCACATGTTGTTACTTTATGACGTCAATATACGGACCCACCCCTTTCCTGCTGATATTAAAAACCCTAATGCAAAAGTGTATTTGTTGGTTTACTTGGTTGGTAACTTTTTTCACGCAATAATGGAACATGCATTGAGCCAGGTAACGACTATAATGGTTTGAAAAAAAAAACCACTATTATAAATAGATGACCAGTTTCTCAGTAGTTGAACATAACGTTTGAAATGTACTTCAAGATTTGATATAGAAACGCACGAAGCTTTGGTATATTATTATGTGCTTATGGATATACCTTTTGATTTGCTATTCGATTCTGCCTAATTAATTATGATAAGAGAATTCCGATCATCTATTATTAGCACAATCCATCGTCTTCTCTACATACCGGATTCCTCGCATTATCTGTGTAACTAACTTACGTATATACGCTATGATAGTAACACTTTGATGGCACCCTCGGTAACTTAGTGGATATACAACAAAAGATAACGATTTCATTGTATAAAGAATTATTTATTTAATTATTATACATAACATAGATTATTGTTCGATCTAAGACATTGATTAATGTTGATAGCATTTTATCAGTAGTCATTTTATCTCATATAATATATTATATAATATGTGTTCAAACGTTAAGACTTAGAGTCGTCTGTAGCCTAGGCATTTAACTCCCTAGTCTTCAACGACTGCGTTTGGAGCTTCTCAATTCGACTGTTTGTTGTTTTTATGTGAGAAAATGTCTCCACAATTCAACCAAGCCGCGACGGCATCCATATTTCATCCAGCCGCAACTTTGGTAAACTATTACCAATAATGATTCTAAAAGCAAATCGAGTCTTTGAACAAGGATGCAAGTAGTCAACTCGGACTTGATAAATGAGGTTATCCTGATAATCTGCCACTCTCGAAACATGAGTGATGGTGATGGTGATGGTGATGGTGATGGTGATGGTGATGGTGCTCGTTTCAGTGGTTTTGAATGTTGATGCAGTGTCATGGGAGAAATAGTGGCAATTGTGGGAGAAATACAGCGTAAGGGCCCATTTTGTTTGAATGATACAAAATATAAACAAGTTTTTTTAACATATTAAATTTCAACCCTAATATAATCACTAAAGTCTCAAAATTAAATGGTTGCCGCGACATACGAACGGATGGCCAACATAAAGAATTTATCAGAGTTCTGTTTTTGCTAATTATTAAGTATTGTCTAAGTAAACCCAATAAAAAAACAATTATCACCACAGAAGCCAACGTTAAAGTAACATCTCGAGTTTAATTCTGCGTTCTATTGTTTCAAAGTAATAACTCAATAAACACCAGTAAATAAGCATCCTTTTCAAAATAAATCAATTTACGGCAACCATTGTTATTTCTCAGAGTTTTAATAACAAGCAAGGGTAGCAGCAGAGCTGAGCAGAAACTCATTATGTTACGCAAAGTGGTAGGTAAACCATAAAATAAATGACATCTAAATTTACTTTGTCTTGAAAATAAAACGGTTACGTAATTTGTTAAGGTTAAATATGACGTTGGGAGTTTTGCTTCTCAATTTTATTACATGAAGCAAAAAATGGGAACACATGCTAGACTAGCGTTAATCACTTCAAAAAGCAGAAGGTTTTAAATCGACTGTATTTTTATGGTCTGACATAATTATCATGTAGATTTCTGAATTTGGTAAACCAACTTTGGTAATATTTTTTGCTTGAAAAGGAAATCTCAAAGGTAGTCCCTTTAAAATTATCCCAGTATTCTTTATTCCCCTCAAGTAAAAGAAGCCGTGACTTCTCCCACGCAGACTTAGGTATACTGTATTTCCAATTACGCAAAAAGGACTTATGCAGTAAATATGAGAAAACTTATGGACCCACCGCCATCTTATTTTTATGATCACCGTAAAAGGGATTATGAGTACCAGACCAGTATACTGAAATACGCTTATATGGCAAAAACCTTTGCAAAGATCTATGCCAATTAAAACTTTTTCGATTATATTACAACAAATACAAACAGTATCTACGCGAAACATAAAACATATTTACGCTTTATATGCTCGATGTAGTCTGAAAACTTTAGATTTAATGTAGACTATGAAATTCAATAAAGCAAACTTTGCCTTATCAAAACAACAAGGTTCATAAACTTTCGAACATGTAGATAAGTTATGCCATAATCTATCAGCAAACATTGAAGTTTATTTATATTCAGCGTATAGCGAATAGAGTATCAAAAACGTAACCCCCCTCAGGCAGTCGGGTGAAAACTTTGCGCATTTGAGAATGTAATAAATCTTTTTCTCACACCGGATGTTTTATGGGGAATAAAGAGATGTTTCCCTTTTAACTTTCTTGTTTATCCTCAAGAAAGGTTGTCTGGTTTCTTCGCAAAACCATTTTCAAGATATCGGGTATCAAAGTGTTTTTGAAGCGGCGCGTTGCGGTGTTTACTATTTTGGTATGGTATATTATCTACCTTTTTGAGGACACCAAAGACGTTTCTGGTGACGTTGTGTAATGAAGCGTATCATTCTACGTATCATTGTCGTAACTGAATCGTTTCTGTTTCTTTGTACATCAGGAAAATTCATTTCGTAAGCATGACTTTTAAATATGTTGATGTGAAATGAAACACAAAATAGATGAAAATTCTTAAAGAGCCTACATTGCACATAATTTTATGTTAAAATATGACACAATTAATTGATACACCAGCGGATCTGAAGCCGAATGTTATATCCACCTCACCTATGCATAGAATCCGCGACCATGCGCAGCTTGTGACGTCACGCATGACACACGATACACATAACTTTCGGATGCATATCACACGTAGGATTATAAAGTAACAAAAAACAAAATCAAATCGCTTCATCCGTACGGGAGCTACGATGTCACAGCCAGAGCCATACATACACACACCCTCTCACCCTCACTCACACACACACCCTCACCCTCACACACCATCACACACCCTCTCTCTCACACACACACACACACTCTCTCACACACCCTGACACGTCAAACTTATAACGCCGTTTTTGTGTCACGGGTTAATAAAATACTGTGTTGTTGTTTGTCGTATTTACGGATTATCTTATTTTAGAAAAATAACATTTTTATTTCTGTACTTTGCTACATGTAATACGTATGAAATGTATGTATAGGTACATATATTTAACAATGGTACAAGGCCTAATTTCATCACACATCATTCACATAGGTACGAGTATAAGAAATGTCATAAAGTTCAATTTATCTTACGTGTCGCCGGAAATTCTCACTTATCGTCGGCTGATAGTCGCTCGCAAGGTGTTATTGTGCCTTACAATTTTACACATAATATAAGCAAACACATCCGAGTATGTTTGAGACGTAAATATTTTCTATAGAAACAGGGTCGCAAAGACGACGTCTTCGTTCTTGTAAGTTGGATTCTCGACAGTGTGACCCTAAAGTTAGTCCCAAATAAAATTAGGGGAAAAAGTTGTGTAATATAAATGTATTTATTGTAATCTAATATCAACACTGTAGAAGCGTAGCGTGACTGAAATATAGGACGTCATATTATTTGGTTTAAAAATAGATGACGTTTAACTAATAAGAAAAATATTTATACCATGTTATTAGGTATAATTATTATTATTAATTTATATTGATATTTTATAGTTATAACTAAGCTAAAGTAGGTTTTCGTGTCACGGCTGATTGAATAGAGAGCCTCAAAGGACGCTAATATATGACTGCCTTCTTAAGTACATAGTTTTTATTTTGTTCTGTGATGTTCAATAAAGAGATTGTCTATCTATCTACCTACCTTTGATTGTGGGTGCCTACATTGTTAGCCTTTTGGGGTCTAAACGCTGCGCTGGATCGTAGAAATCGGTTTTCTATTATTTTTTTAATTTACTGAACCTCGTCTCGTAGTTGTGTTGAAGCAACACGTGATAATATTGTAGGCTTTTGCCTCAGGCATTGCTATATAACGTTGCAATGCCACCGGCATTTTGAGAACGTTGCTTATTGGTAGGGTCAAGAAAAAAAAATCTTTAGAAATATTAAATTTGAATCGTAATTTACTTATTGTAGGGTCTGTTTTTTGCCGGCTTCGACTTCATATGTGACAATTCCGACTAATCCCGAATGCCTAACGAAAAATCCCGTTTGGACACGAATTCCCCGAGCTTATATTGGACAATAGGAACCCTCGTGTGTGACGACCTTTTTGAAACCCAATGCCATTTTGTGTGGTTAAGAGTTAATGGGAATGTCAGAACCTGAACTCACACCGCAGAGTTCGTTAAAAGCTTTTAAAAGCTTTGTGATAGAGAAAACTACCAGAAACAGAGCGCTTCGATAAATTGTTTATTGTTTAGCGGTTGGCAATATCTCTCGAACTGTTTCTATAAATGTATTAAACAAATTAAACAATTTCACACTGACATTAAAAATTGATTTAATTTTGACGCTTTACCAAGGGGGGTTTTGTCGTTTTCTCATCGTTTTTGCTATTTTATTAGTTAATATGACAGTTCTGGTAAATTCCTAACTAATAAACTAGGGGTGAAACTGGAGCTAACCGAAATTTGATCGGTGGTTTCCTCAAAATAACAGTTCACTAATAACAAAATGTATAAATATTACAAGTAAATAAACTTTAATTAAAGAGTACCGCAAGTTGGACTACCGCAGTTGTAAACGTCACGTTATCGCTACTGAAAATTAATGGCTTAAAGAGCTTATTGCTCGAGTAGCCATAATCGATGTCTCTGAGTGAACAGTAGTTACCCCTAGTATGAGTCTTTACTGGCTCGACATAGTACGCGTCAACTAGCGCTTTTGTATGAAGATCCTGTACAGCGCCCCCTACCGGCGCGTTTATGAACGAAAAATCTTCATACTACGAGCTAGTCGACGCGTACTATGTCGAGCTAGTAAAAACTCATACTCAGGGCACAGATATCTATAAATGTCGAGACAAAAATTTACAGACTTTTTGACTGCATTATTATTAAGATGGAAAGGTTTAAAAACATGTAGTCATTTATTTTAAATACTATACTAAATTGCTTATAACCGGATAGGCAAGTGCCCCCTGATAAATATATAGATAGATAGATAAACCGATTATTGAAACATAACAAAACAACGAAAACTTAAAGCTAGAACAGAGCAATTAAATAACAATTTGGTCACATCGGGCGATCTTATAGCTCATAGCGATCTCTAAAATAGTGGTTCTTGTAGGATCATCATTAGCGCGAGTCAAGCCTGGGGCTGCAGCTAGCTATAACGAATGACACCGAAGCCGTTATCCAGTTAGCTGTAAATTAAAAACAGCGCATGCATCTGACAGCAGCCCGCCTTTTGTCTGCAGCGTTCTAGTTTTCATATTTATGTCATGTTGCGGTCCTTGCGTGAGATACACTGGTTAATACCGGTTTCTGCCGGTGCATACCGGATTTAAAGCTTGATGTTTGAATTGTGTTGTAAAATTACATTTCAATAGTATTTTGCTGTTGCGTATAGTTATGTATTGTAAATGTGGTGAAGTGAAACGAAGGAATTGTATGTTTCTATTTTTATTTATGTGTTTAGGAGCGAAAAATATGTTTTATTGGTGAAGTTATATGGTTAAAAACGCTCACAGATCAAAGATTCTATAGTAGTTTAAACGAGCCAATTAAAAAGGCTTTTACTATTAGAGAGTTTCAATGATACACACACACACACACCCCTCCAATGTTTTAGGGGGTAAATGTAGTTGCTCAATATCCACTCTATTCTTCACTGTCTCTAAAAAACACTTAATACTCGTATGATAAGGCAACTCTAGTTATTTTAATAACATCCCAACATCCATAATAATATAGGTCACTTGTCACGTTGTTCAAAGTTCATCGATGACGTAAGCAATACGACCCGACCCGCCCTTTGCCTATTAGTTATGCTCAGTTTAACACGTGCCTCAGTTGCGTGGAATTATTTACTTTATTTTTAAATAGTGAACATGTGACAGAAGAGGAATAATATGCGATTTTTTTTTTATCATGAACGATTTATCACAGCTCTCGTGACGTAAGAAGTTTCAGAGTTGTTTTCCATAAGACTGCGTAGGTGCAGAAAATATCTCCCACGCAGCCAACCTTTTAAGAACATTCACTGACACGTAAAAGATTCATTTTTCGACTACATTTCTACTTATCTGTGAGCATCTACTTCTTGTGTCTTATGTCACGCTAATAACAAATAAATATTTATTTAGGAAACTGCGTCAATGTTATTTTGTACAGCATTGGTTACCTAGATCACAGAACACCTAGATGTTCCAAATGATAGGTAGTGAATATTGTAATTAATCTCCAAATTTATGATTTGTGCATTTAGTGTCAATTAAGAGTTATCTACCTATTTGTGTAAAGTTAAGTATCCATCCGATTTTTATTGACCTACTGATATGATAGCAATTGTGCCGAAAAGTCTTGTTCAAAATTAACGCGAATTGATAATTTCACTTAGTACCACAAATTAAATTCAATGAGCTCAGGCTCTCTCTAACCCAGTCTAGTTACAGTTGTCAAGGGCATACAGTCCTAAAATGTAACCTCCGTAATAATCCCATTAAATTGTTAGAGCGAACGTGCGAACTCCTAACTGCAAAATACAATATAGCACAGTTTTATAGATCCATACAAATAGTTTTGCCAGCTATGCTAGCTATGCCTGCACGTGTCACCTACATTTCTCGAGGACACGACTTTGCTCAAAATATTAGTTCTTTTTAAACTTTGGCTTCGCTGGATATTGTATATTTGGCTAGTGTTCAGGTGCTACAGAATTTAATAGAATAGAAGATGCCTACTTAATTTTACACCAGAATTTTTGTATTGTCATGAAAAAATATATATTTCGAGTTTCACTTATTCGGGTAATTTATAGTCAAGTCGCAGATAAAATCACATCAATACAAAATTACTACACATAATGTGTTGCAACATTAAATAAACTACCTACTCATATTGATGTAAACAGTATTATAAAATCAGAAGGGATTTTTATATTGTCGAGGTCGTCGTTCGTCAGTCAAACAGAATAGACGTGTGTAAATTTTTGCTCCAGATTTAATAATCAGTGCTATTCAAATTTAAAACTTACATAGTCCTTAAGTAAACTCATACTGCAAAAACCAATACTTAAAACAATTGTGCTGTTCTGGCCCTGTGACTGCACATAGTGGATGCGCCTGCGCCGCACCTCACCCCCGCGGGAACAAGACAATCGCGATTTTTCGACTCCCTCACTCATCGACCTGGAAGCCTCGTTTGTATACAGGCAAGTAGCACATTCAAGTTCGTCAGTAATAAATTATTTTGAATAGTCTAAAACTCCTGCCTAAAATATGAGCGTGCAACGATCGCCAACGCGACCGCTAACCAGTGGCGGATCGCAACCGGATTTATCTAAGACTAGCTGTTGCCCGCGACTTCGTTCGCGCGGACGATTTTTTTTTACCAAATAACTAAAAATTTACCATGACCTCGAGTTCGAAATCAACATCCGATATCCGACATCAAATGCATACGACATCCACCATTTTCCATCAAAATTACCATTTTGTACCAAAATGTACAATTTTCTACCGTAACCTACCATTTATACCAAAATATACAATTATAACCAATATCTATAATTTTAATTCTAAATCTACTATTTTCTATCAAAGCTACCATTCCTTCCAAAATTCCTACTATATGCTATCCAAATTTTAGGGGTTGAATATTAAGATACGATAACACACGTGTTTAATTAAATCTTTTAAATAATAAAAATGCCATGTTTGAAGCTGATCAGACAAAGAAAACACGTTGTTACACACAATCTTTACAACCCCTTTTCACCCCCTTAGGGGTTGAGTTTTCAAAAATCTTATTACGCACCTACGTCACTTATGGAATAAATGTGCAAAATTTCAATTATAAGCAAAATCTGATGAAAATATTTTGCAACCCCTTTTTATCACCTTAGGGGTTGAATATAAGAAAACAATGAAACACTTGTTTAACTAAATCTTTTAAAGAATAAAAATGCCAAGTTTGAAGTTGATTGTACCAAGAAAACACTTTGCTCCATACAAACTTTGTAACCCCTTTTCACCCCTTTAGGGGTTGAATTTTCAAAAATCCTTTCTCATTGCTCGCCTACGTCACATAACGAATATTTGTGCAAAATTTCAGTATCGAACTAAATCTGATGAATAATATTTTGCAACCCCTCTTTATCATTTTAGGGGTTGAATAAAAAAAAACATGAAAGTATTTAATAAATCTTTTGAAGAATATAACTGCCAAGTTTGAAGTTGATCAGACCAAGAAAACACGTTGCTCCATACAAACTTTGCAACCCCTTTTCACCCCCTTAGGGGTTGAGTTTTCAAAAATCCTTTCTTAGCGCACACTTACGTCACTTAAGAAATATTTGTGTACAATTTCAATTATGAACTAAATCGGATGAAAATATGTTGCAGCCCCTTTTTCTCACTTTAGGGGTTGAATATTAGAAAATAATGAAACACGTGTTTAATGAAATGTTTTAAAGAATATAAATGCCAAGTTTGAAGTTGATCGGACCAAGAAAACACGTTGCTCCATACAAACTTTGTAACCCCTTTTCACCCCTTTAGGGGTGGAATTTTCAAAAATCCTTTCTTATTGCTCGCCTACGTTACATAAGGAATATTTGTGCAAAATTTCATGGTTCTAGACCCAGTGGTTTCGGCTGTGCGTTGATCGATCAGTCAGTCAGTCAGTCAGTCAGTTCTTGCTTTTATATATATAGACTAGCTGTTGCCCGCGACTTCGTCCGCGCGGACTATATATTTTACCATAATTCCAAATACTTAACTAAAAATAGACCATGACCTCGTGTTCGACATCGACATCCGATATGCGATATCCAACATGCTCGTACGACATCCACCATCTTCTATCAAAATTACTATCTTATATAAAAATCTAGCATTTTATACCAAAATCTAACATTTCATACAAAATTTACCATTTCCTAACAAAATCTACCATTTTCTACCAAAATACCATGTTCTACCCATAAGCTACCATTATCTACCTACTAAAATCTAAAATTTTCTACCACAATCTAAAATTTTGTTTCTAAATCTATTATTTTCTTACTAAATGTATTATTTTCTACCAAAAGCTACCATTTCCTACCAGAACCTACCATTTCCAATCAGAATCTACCATTTTCTACCAAAAAGTACCATTTTTAACCAAAGCTTCCTTTTTTTCCAAAATTTACCGTTTTCATCAAAAGCTACCAAATTTATCATTTCTACCAAATTAGCATTTTAACCAAAATCTACCATTTTAATTCCAAATTCACTATTATCTACCAAAAGCTACAATTCCTTCCAAAATCTACCACTATTACCAAAAATCTACCATTATTACCAATAATCTACCATTTCCTACTAAAAACTACCATTTCCTACTTTAAATTAATCATTTTCTACAAAATCTACCACTTTCTACCTACAATTTAGGATTCATTTAGTTCATTATTAACACCAGATAAAACACGTGTTTAAAATCTTTAAAGGATATAGATGCCAAGTTTGTAGTTGATCAAACCGATAAAACACGTTGTTCCATCCAAACTTTGAAACCCCTTTTCACCCACTTAGGGGTTGAATTAAAAAAAAAAGAAACTTAGTGCACACCTACGTCTTTTAAGGAATATTTGTGCAAAATTTCAGTTTCGAACAAAATCTGATGAAAAATATTTTGCAACCCCTCTTTATTATTTTAGGGGTTGAATATTAAAAAACTATGAAATATTTAAATAAATCTTTTAAATAATGTAAAAGCCAAGTTTGAAGCAGATTAGACAAAGAAAACACGTTGTGACACACAAACATTACAACCCCTTTTCACCCCTTTAGGGGTTGAATTTAAAAATCATATTGAAGTGCACTCCTATGTCACTTATGGCATAATAATTGATCCAAATTTAAATTATGAACTAAATCGGATGAAAATATGTTGCAACCCCTTATTCTCAATTTAGGGGTTGAATATTCAAAAACGATGAAACACGTGTTTAATTAAATCTTTTAAAGAATATAAATGCCAAGTTTGAAGTTGATCGGACTAAGAAAACACGTTGCTCCATACAAACTTTGTAACCCCTTTTCACCCCTTTAGGGGTTGAATTTTCAAAAATCCTTTCTTATTGCTCGCCTACGTCACATAAGGAATATTTGTGCAAAATTTCATGGTTCTAGACCCAGCGGTTTCGGCTGTGCGTTGATCGATCAGTCAGTCAGTCAGTCAGTCAATCAGTCAGTCAGTTTTGGCTTTTATATATATAGATGAATACCCTCACTGTAGATCCACAAATAACTCTCCGTAAAAGAAAACATCCATCAGATCGTGAATGTGGATGCTCTAACGAGATAACACAAATTAAAACGGAGCTAAACCGGATGAGTTCTTTATTAGAGCAATATGTTGGATCTAATCAACAGATAATGAGCAAAATGCAAGAAAGTATAACAGAGGTGAAATCCCAAATTAGTGAAATTAAATCGTCCAACGAGCAAACTATAAATATGTTGCGCGAAAATGTGACTGAAGTTAAAACACAAGTAAATGAAATTAAAAAATCAACAACAGGCATAGTTGAAAAGCAAAAATACCTAGAAACCCACGTAACACGCCTAGAAAAGCTAGTTTCTTTGGGTGAAAATAAAATAAATTCACTTGAATCTTCATTTAAAAACTTAAATCCAACTTCTCAAACTTCATCAGCTACATAATATTTTGAAGATCAGTCAAGTTCGAGTGAACAACTAATTCGTGAAGTGCAAGAGCGCCATAACAGAGAGAAGAATATAATAGTGGTAGGTATACCAGAACAAGCCTCTTCCAACCCGGGAGAAAGAATTGCCAAAGACGAAGCAGATATTTTGAACATTACTTCCATGATTGGTAAGGAAATCCCAAAACCAACAAAAGTCTTCCGAATTGGTAAATATAATCCAGAAAGGAATCGCAGCATCAAAGCATGCTATGACACTAATGGGCCTAGTAAGCAAGTACTACGTAACAAGGACAAATTACCAGAAGATATAAAAGTATTCTCAGATCAGACACCTTTTCAACAAAAATACCTAAAGAACCTGCAAGATGAATTGAAACGTCGTGAAAAGAATGGTGAAAAAGACCTCACTATAAAGTATGTTAACGGGACGCCTACCATCATAAAAATCAGTCCAAAAAACTCCAAATAGTAAACTCAACTACAGAAAGTGGCACAAATGGTATCACCTATCAAATCATCAACGATTATCAAGACTTGATAATCAAAAGGTCGCGTCTCACATTTCTCTATCTCAATGCAAGGAGTATCCGCAAGAAAGGAAAATTTGATGAGCTTAAGTGTATTTTACAGTCAATACCACAGACCACCCATGTTATTTTAATAACAGAAACCTGGATCACCTCTGAGAAACAAGCGCTAGAACTACAACTACCTAACTATACCCACTACTACAACCTAAGGACCGACTCGGGAGGAGGCGGAGTGTCAGCATATGTACATAATAATTTGAAGCACAGTTTGTCGGAATCAACTTACTTAGGAGGAAATAACTACCTATGGATACGGCTGGAAAGATGCGCAATTGAGGTAGGAGTGGTCTATAACCCTGGTAACACCAACTTCCAAGAATTCCTTGAAGTGTACGGATCACAATTACGGCAGAGAAATAGAGCACTTGTCTTTGGAGACTTCAACATTAATTTATTGACCAAGGACAATAAGACCGAACAGTATAAAGAACTTACAAAAGAAACTGGGCACACAATACTTAATAAAGTTAATAAAAAATACGCTACCAGAATATCTTCATCAAGGAAATCTATCATTGATCATGTTAGCACCAACTTAAAGAATGATAACTTCCATATGGCAATAATGGATTCTGCCATGTCCGATCATAGACAGATATACATAGAACTTAAAAAAACTAAACCACTGCAATACATTCGTACCCTATACACAGCCATAGATTATGACAGACTTTATGCCACTGTAGAAAAAATAGATCATGAGGAATTAGGAAGTGACTATGTAATATGGGACAGTAAAATAAAGTTTTTAACAGAACAATGCAGAACAACAAAGGTAAAAATTCTTAACCCGCCACAAAAAGAATGGATCAACAAAAACGTAATTACTGAAATTGCCATCAGAAATTCTTTATGGACTCAACTTCAGAAAACCCCTAACAATAACACATTGAAGGAACAATTTAATTCAAAGAAGGAGTATGTAACCAGACTTATTCGAGATACTAAAGACTCTTATCATTACAAAGAATTCAACAAATATGTGAATAAGCCGAAACAAATGTGGAAACTAGTGAATACTTTAGCAAATAACAAAATAAAACAAAGCTGTGCTCTTCCAAGACTCTTAGTAAATTCAAAGCCAATCACTGAACCTAACGAAATTTGTAATACATTCAATGATTACTTCTGTACAATAGGGCCTCTTTTGGCGAAAAACATACCAAAACCATTTCACGACAATTTTAGTAAAGCCCTGCTAGAAATTCCAGAAACCTCCTCGAAATTAACCACTTTTAACCCAATTACTGTTACCGAAATGATTAAAATTATAAATGATCTAGATCCAAATTGTAGCGCTGGTCTAGATGGAATAAACACTAAAGTCATAAAGCGTATAAAGTGGCTGATAGTGACTCATTTAACTAAATGCTTTAACAAACTACTTTTAAACGGAGAATTTCCAGACCCATTAAAAATCGCAAAGATCACTCCCATTTACAAATCAGGACAAAAAAGTGACCCAGGTAATTACCGTCCCATTTCTGTGTTACCAGTTTTATCCAAAATTCTCGAAAAGATTCTACACAGACAACTAGAAAAATATTTACAATCTATTAACTACATATCTGAACGACAATTTGGATTTAGGCCAAAAAGTAACACACTCACGGCAACTATTGATCTAGTTACAAAAATCAAATCTAACATAGATAGTAAAAACATAGTTTGGGGTATCTTCATTGATTTAAAAAAAGCATTTGATACTGTTAGTCACAGCCTACTCCTAAAAAAACTAGAATGTATAGGTATTAATGGCAATGCTCTGAAAATGTTTGAATCTTACCTAACAAACAGATCCCAAGTAGTCCGTATAGAAAACTACCAAAGTGATGAATTACCTATAACGTGTGGAGTACCACAAGGGTCCATACTAGGCCCATTGCTCTTTTTAACATATATAAACAACATACATGAAATAGGATTACATGGTCATATCACTCTATATGCAGATGACACCATGTCTGTTTTACTTTGGATCGTCAATACATAACATAATTTCACAAGCACAAGATGACTTAAACTCTTTATATCTATGGTTTCAGTTTAACCTTCTCACTATAAACATCTCAAAAACATGCTACATAATTTTTAAAGCCAAAAATAAAATAATTCCGACACATGACCCTCTCAAAATAAATGATATACCCCTACAACAAAAAAACACTGAAAAATATCTAGGTCTACGAATGGACAGCTATTTAACGTGGAATTGTCATATTGAGCACATAAAAAACAAACTATCATCACTTCTTGGCTCTCTACGAAACATGGTGCGCTGTGTCCCACGTCGGTTACGACACACCATTTATAATACCTTAGTAAAGCCACACCTTCTGTACCTAATCGAAATCTGGGGCTGTGCTGCCAAAACTAAACTAGCCGATCTTCAAGTTGCACAAAACAAAATTATCAAAATGCTTTTTCATTACCCGTATTTAACTCCAACTAGTAAAATCTATGCCGAAACAAAGATAATGAATATTAGACAACTATATACAAGGTGTATCGGCAAGGTGTAGTAATATTGAAATGTGGGTATGTGTACCTGGTGATGAATCATTTGCCAGGGTACTAAAACCTGAAATCGATAATCGATTTTTTCACTCAAATTGACAAAATAACTAAATATTACAACCCTAACATGATACGGATGACGTCACGTTACGCCGGTCACACAACGCTTGCGCGATGCAGGATTTCTTAGAAACGGCCCTGGCGCCATCTAGTAATTTTTGGTGGAACTTTTACGAGTAATGCCGCCGGCTAGAGGTGTACAGTCTTACCCAACTTATATGGTGCGTCGTGAATCTTCGTTCGCGCAGAAAATAAATTATGGTCCGAAGATTAACGAAAGAATGCTTAACACTTACAATCAACCTAAGATCACTATTATAAGGTTCATAATACACTGCAGCTGTTAGTTCCATCTCACTCATGCCACGCGGCGATCGCTAAGATGGCGGGGCGGCTGCCGACCAATAGCGGTCAATAGCATTTCCCGCGCTTTGAAAATTCATCTTCTGCGCAGGTAGAACTGCGATGTGCAACAGCTGCAGTGTATTATGAACCTTATAATAGTGATCTTAGGTTGATTGTAAGTGTTAAGCATTCTTTCGTTAATCTTCGGACCATACTTTATTTTCTGCGCGAACGAAGATTCACGACGCACCATATAAGTTGGGTAAGACTGTACATGTTAGCCTATGCCTCAAGTTCACTGACATTGCACAGCTGATAACTAGGGTTGAACGATGGTTAGTTTTGCAGTAAACTTTGACGTGTAATAATTCATTACCGTAACTACTTACAGATTTATAGTACCTCCAGACTACTTTGAAATATGTATGTGTATGCGTAGTTTCAGTATTACTACACCTTGCTGTTACACCTTGTATATACAACATTTGCATTTTTGTGCGAAAAACCCTTAACAAAAGTATCCATACCAATATGACTTTTACTAAAATAAAACAAGTGACTAAACGCAGCACGCGTCGAGCGAGTCTTATTGTCCTACCAAAGATACGAACAAACTATGGCAAAAAAATGTTTACGTTTGAAGGAGCGCAGCTTTATAACCAAATACCCTCGCTAATAAAAAATGTTAACTCATTTAACGCATTCAAGTCCCGATTAGCCCAATATGTTGCGAAAAATTACTAACTACTAACAGTAGGTAATCAAATGGCCAACTTACTTACTACCTACAATGCGTTAAATGAGTGAGCCCCACTCATTGGATATGACAATTTAATGTAACTGACGAATCAGATGTACCTACCAACTTTATGTATAACAGTGTTCTCATGTAAGTGACATTTCTTGTCTTTTTTGAGAATAAATGATCTTTGAACCTATATTGAACGCGTGGGTTGGAATTTGACCACACATTTACAGAAATAATTTAGTTTAGGAGTATTTTTCACAAATCTAACTTCAGGGACCCCTAATCACTTACTAGTAGTTGATAAAGCGCACGTACTCAGACATTATGAATTCGACTCTATACGTGATCAACCTTACCAAAACCGACCAAGCCATAGCACTGTGAAATGCCGTGAACGAGCATTATAACGTTAGCCTTGTTAGGAAGACATGTTTGACTTTCCATTCCCTGCGAATGTCAACCATTATTTTTAACACGGAGTCACAAGTTACGTTTTTTAAGGGGGAAAGCGGTTTATTGGGTTTTATCGCTTCCTTATTTCACTTTAGGCAGTTGCCTCCTTTTCTTTACTCGTTTGTGCTAACATTTTGTGGGCTCAGGCAATTAGTTATTTAGAGACTTTTGTGGGGTCCTGATTTTTATTGCGGGATTCGGTTGAAGATAGGTGTAGGTTAATTAGGATAGGATGTATCTGACTACTATCTGCTTGCTACAAGAATATCATAATTTATGTAGGTTAGAAAAGAAAAATGATAGAAGTTTTACAGAATACACAAGGTTATAATAGAAAAATATACCTACTTATAATTAAAACTATAAGTATACTAAAACTAGAACTATATAAGTCCGATGAAATTGGCGCTACAATCAAGTGCGATGTCTTCCAGGCAACATTACGAAAAGCAACCTTAAAATACCTGGAGCGCGATGGCGTATTATTTCCCAGCATCATCTAGGATAATACACGTTTGCAGATTGGCTACAATAAGAAAATCGAGAGTCCGATTTCATGTTTTACTAATCTAAATTCCATATAACAAAGCTCTGAAATGAAAATGATCTGTAAGACGTCACATACACTTTAATTGAATTAATCGCACAAGTAGCTTATATGATTAATTGGATACCATTGTTTTGCGAATGTTGTCGGCTTAGCGTAGGATGGATCACTTAATTATGAGTGGTGGTAACGTATCTTATGTAAGAGACGGATCAAACGCATTGGGTAGAGTCGTCTTCTTGTGTCTCAGTATGTCAAGCCTCCCAAGGGCTTCTGACATAATATGCCTCGGACTGCTGTTAATAAATAACAACCAGATCTA
Organism: Hylaea fasciaria; assembly: GCA_905147375.1. Classification (NCBI taxonomy): domain Eukaryota; kingdom Metazoa; phylum Arthropoda; class Insecta; order Lepidoptera; family Geometridae; genus Hylaea; species Hylaea fasciaria. The sequence goes on along the minus strand of LR990211.1, from coordinate 4,435,906 downwards.
TGCCTTCCGATATACGAGAGCATTCTGATGTTCCACTTTTGTTTTATGCGAGAATGGGTACACGAAGTGTTGTTCTTTCGGCAACGGGACGGGTAGATAGCATTAGTACATCGCGGGTCGCACTTGGAAGTAAGGGTTTGGATAAACTTGCACCGGTGAAAAGAAACATATTATAGGAGGAATTAGGCAGATGATGATCATATTCTCTAGATAAAAGAACCGTGTTCAAGCACTCTTATTGACGGGGCTGAAAAATGTTTGTTAGTCAGTCGGATTAAAAAAAATGGGCTGTTAAAAACGAGTCGGTAAAAGTAGAACGAATTCCTCGAAATAGCTGAGCTCGTTAAACACAGCGCCGTGAAACTAACAGATCCTTGAACTGAGAGTAAATCTCGATTGTGCTCGTAAAATCACTTTATGACCACTAAAAATCACTTGCTTTCCTATTTTGTTACGCTAGATTGCTCTTTAGGGCGGTTTTCTTATCGGTTCAAAATTAACTCTAAGTAGGTATCAATTCGGATATAATTTTCTTAGATTTTCTGATCTTTATCCAAGCTATCAAGCTATCCAATATAATATTTATATTATGTTATTCTCAACAGTTTTGATAAAAAAAGAAGTCGTCAGATAATATTTTTTTTATCATAATGCTTATCGTATTTTCTATATCGTTATATCCTAACGTCAACTTATACACAACACAGCGCACAGAGCATTAAAAACCTAGTTAGTAGGCTTGCTAGAAATCAAAAACAATAGCGAAAGTAAAAATATTATGACACAAAACATGACTTTTTACGCTGAATAACAAGCCAAATTGTTAGATCATTCATCTTGTTGATAACAAGAAAAAACGGTGTGGCTGATGTATGTCCTTGGACTTACTAAAAGCAGAACGTAACTTCATGAACGGAATGAACCTTGAGAGCAGTGATGGGTCGAGCTCATCGTTTTCCACTGAGATGAAATAATGATGTTCAGTTACTTTCCAAGACCTAAAATATCCATAATTGCACCAACTTTTGTGACAATCTAGAAGTAACTTATTAAACTGAGGCTTTATTTTGACTTGTTCTGCATATTTTGATTACAATCCGCCCCAAAGTTACCTAGCTAGCAACAATCCAAGCACCTTTGCCAAGTGTACCAACACCGGAAGCGTACGAGCAGTTTCATTTGCGACAGATGACTTTTACGACTACCCTCAAAACTGATTCTGCCCTCAAAAGCCGCTTTATTTTTAGCTCAGATCTATTTTTAATGCACACTGCCGGTTCTGTTCTGGCGAGCTGCCATCCTATTCGAGCTTATCCCGAATTCGGTGGAGGCCACCAGATTAAATATAAATCAGAGGTCTTTACTAGAATAGCTGTTCCTGTGAACCGCGAAATCTACTTCAAATTAGTTTTAATTTGTATGGGAATCTTTTGTTTAGGAGTCTACCTCATACCGTACCATATCAAGATCGTGCTAGGAATATATTAACTGGCTAAAAACGGGTCTAATTCGCGCACAAACAAATATCAAAATATATAATTTTGACATACCTCGACGTGCTAGGAACGTATCAGGATCAGAAAGCAACACGATACGCTCTATTATGCCCCCTAGAGCGTACCAATTACGTATTATGCTCGTGCGTAACGGTTGTCTCCGCATATAGCCTCCGTATCATCCGCATCCACGTATCATATCCGTGCGTGTCACCTATTTTCAAACGCGTTTAAAACGCGGCTATAACCCTTTCCTATGACGGTCATGGATATGATATGTTACGGTGTAGTGAGCAGAGTTTTTAAACTGTATGCGTGACACTGTTTACTATAGATCCGTACTTGAGTAAATTAGAGTGTTCCCGGAATTTTAGCGGTGCTAAACCTTCATGATATATTATTATTATAACCCACGCGTTTCCATCGACCACGCTTGCGTAATTGTGAGTGATGGTGATTCACATAATAATATTCACATTTTGCCACTCTAATATGTCTGAAAGTCGACCCATATAATTGAAATTACTTGCAGCCGACAGCGGCGGGGCGGGCAATCATTTTCTTTCCTTTCAGAGGCGCGATAAGAGACGGGAAATTATTATGCCGATATCTTTGTGAATTAGATACCGCTACAGAATTAAAAAGCTTTTTTTCATATTCAGATTTTGTAGGACGATATAATGGATCATAATATTTTGTATTTGGGTTGTCTTTTAATCTGTTTTGGTTTATGAAACAATATTTCACTTTTTATAATATCCTGTACGATAGGTGTGTGTGCTTCCGATGTAAAATATAAAATGTATTCTGAAACATAAGTTTCTTAGTAAAATGAGCCTAAACTAATACAAAGTGTAGAAAATAGACCAGTTTATCAAGAAATATGCACATGTTAAATGCTTAACTGAGGGTCGGAATCAATGTCGTTGGATTACAAAGCGCCTAAGTTACCGCTCCACCACCTTCACATATTAGCAATGCTGGGAATAAACCGCCCATAGGTATACTCGCTACACGCATTTCTACTTGCCACTGGTTCGTCGACACACCACTTTGTAGTAACGAGTAGCTTAGAACAGGTAAGCATTCGAAGCAATTTCCTACGCCGGCGGAAACGTGTCGGAACGAGCGAAACGAGCGAACTTTAATCATCGGGATCGCAATCGAAATCCAGTAGGTGTGTTTAAGCAAGACAAGCAATTTTACGGTTGCTCGGCGACAACTGATTGGACTCGCTTAGTGATGTACTCGTGCCGATATTTGGAGATTTTGGAGGTCTCGTCATCGCTTTTATGGGCTCAAAGTAACGGAGGTTTGGACTGATTAGAGGTGAAATCGGGAAAGTGAGGTAGGCGTAAATTTGTTTGCTGTTCTTATGAGACGGTTTACTGAAGTTCTCTTGATTATTTGCCATTGCCAATTATATGTTGTCTGTGTCACGTGCAAATAACACGAAATGGGGTCTGACGCGCTGTGGGTTTACAGTTATATCTCTGTTATTGGCCGATCTTTCTATTGAGATTATTCTGTTTATCATAATATGGATCCAATTATTCAGTACTTACCGATCCAAAAAAACGTATCTAAAAGTCAGCATGAGAAATTACCACCAAGTTATGTGTGATGAGAGTGTGATAGAGCACAAAAGTCATGTTGAGGCATACATTTTTCAAATAATAATACGTACCGCGTTTTACTCGTTCGGAAACAGTCTTCAATGAATTTGACTACCTATGGGATGAGCCCCGTTGGGGGCGGCGAATGATATCAATGAAATACGCCACGCAGAATCCCAAAAATATAATTACTTAAGAACACAAGTTGAAACAGAAAAATGATGAGGAAGATTGTCGGTCGAGTCAAGCTAAAATCCAGTCACTTGACAGGAACGTTCTTCGTCGTTGCTCCCGGCAACCGACCTCAGGTGGCATAGACTAGCGTCGCCACATCACCCCCCTTGGAGTCTGGAAGACCTGAATAATATTCAGGAAATCTGACAACGCGGCCAAATCGTGTGGTTTTTATTGGATGCTGATCGCCGTTCTTGACCTCTGGCTTTTGTGCGTGTTCAGTGCCTTTCGTGTCAGTCAAAATGTAAGCAGGTTTGACGCGGTCGATCGAAACTTTCTCTGGTCCTCTGTCCAATTCCACAGTGACTGTTTTGTCCGATCTTTGAAGTACACGATACGGTCCTGTGTAGGGTGGTTCTAAAGCTCTACGTAAAGCATCCTTTCGAATAAAAACATACTTGCTGGTCTTTAAATCGTCATGAACAAAAACTGATGCTGGAGAATGCCGCGATGCCGCTTGCGGTCTCAACAATGACATGTTATGCCTAAGTTGAGATACAAAATCTGGAGGACTCAGTTGGTTAGTAAGAGTTGGCTGCAAGAACTCACCAGGTATCCTTAACGGCTCACCATAAACCATCTCAGCCACTGAGCATTGCAGATCTTCTTTCCAAGATGTTCTTAAACCAAGTAGTATAATGGGTAGCATGTCCGACCACCTTCGATCGTCGTGAGCCATGATTGCAGTTTTCAGGGTGCGATGAAACCTCTCGACCATACCGTTGGCCGCGGGATGATATGCCGTCGTGTGGCGTAGTTGACTTCCGCATAGATCTGCGAGTGCTTTGAACAGGTTGGAAGTGAACTGACGACCTCTGTCGGTTGTAACTGACTCTGGACAACCAAAACGTGCAATCCAAACATCGTAGAATGCTTTTGCTACAGTCTCGGCGGTTATGTCGTGCAATGGTTGGACTTCTGGCCATCGCGTATATCTGTCGATTGCTGTCAGGCAATATCTGAACTCGCGAGACGGTGGGAGTGGACCGATCAAATCGATGTGGACGAAACGAAATCTTGATTTTGGTAGCTGATAATTTCCAAGTGGAGATGTAGTGTGGCGCTGTATTTTTGCCTTCTGACAAGCTTCACAGGTTTGAACCCAGGCACGGCAATCTTTCCGAGCTGAAGGCCAAATAAACCTGTCAGTTACCATCTTTATTGTGGACTTTGCACCAGGATGACTCATTGAATGGACCGAGTTGAAGACCTGCCGACGCAACTCCTTAGTAACGAAAGGACGAGGCCTCGACAGAGATACATCACAGTATAACGTAATGTTGGTACCTGATATAGTTACTTGTTCCAGCTTCAATGAAGATGAGCGAGTAGAAAGTAAATCCATAAGTTCAGCATCATTCTTTTGTGACTGAGCCAACCGTTCTAATTCTGGGGGCGTTGAAACGGCTTCCACGCGAGTCAAAGCATCTGCAGTTATGTTGCTGGTCCCAGAAATGTGTCTGATGTCCGTGGTAAATTGTGATATAAAATCGAGATGATTGAACTGTCTTGGCGTACAATTTTGTCTGTTTCTTTGAAAGGCAAACGTTAACGGTTTGTGATCAGTAGAAATAATAAAGTGTCTACCTTCAACCATGAATCGGAAATGTTTGACGCTTTCAGATATGGCGAGTAACTCTCGATCGTACGCGCTATATATCTGCTGCGACTTATTCAATTTCTTCGAAAAGAAAGCAAGGGGCTGCCAATGTTGATCGACTAGCTGCTGTAGAACCGCACCCAAGGCCGAGTTGGAAGCATCGGTCACAAGGGCGAGCGGCGCGTTCATTACAGGATGAGCTAGGAGAGTGTATCTGACAATACTCGCCCTGCATTTCTCGAAAGCTTCAAGAAGCTCTGTGGTCCACGTGAGTGGTTGAGTGCCCTTAATTTTCGGTCCTGACAACATATCATGTAGTGGTGCCTGATCAGCTGCAGCATGCGGGATGAAACGTCTATAAAAATTCAGCATTCCCAGAAATCTGCGCAAACCGTTGACGGTCTTTGGAGGAGGAAATTCCTGTATCGCCTTTATTTTGTCGTCCAGCGGCTGCGTGCCAAGCTCAGAAATGTGGAATCCAAGGAAATTTACCTCACTTTGGCCAAATTCACTTTTTCCTTCGTTGATAACGAGTCCGTAGTCCTGTAAACGCTTGAAAACCTGCTCCAGGTGTTCCAAGTGGTCAGACCTAGACCTGGAGTATACGAGAATGTCATCTATGTATGAAAAACAGCAGTCCAGGCCTCGTAGGACTTCATCTAAGAACCTCTGGAACGTCTGTGCTGCATTTCTTAAACCAAATGGCATAAACGGAAACTCCAACAAACCGAATGGGGTTGTGATGGCTGTCTTCGCAATATCCTCAGAAGCCATAGGAATCTGGTTGTAGGCCTTCACTAAATCGATTTTTGAGTATACTGTACACCCTGCCAGTCTATGCGCATAGTCCTCTATGTGTGGAATAGGGTACCTGTCGGGTATAGTGCGTGCATTGAGTGCACGGTAATCTCCACACGGTCTCCAGCCGTTTTTCTTAGGCGCCAGGTGAAGTGCTGAAGCCCACGGTGAGTCTGATGGACGCGCTGTGCCGTCACGAACCATGTCCTCGAACTGTTCTTTTGCTATCTTTAGTCGATCGGGGGCCAGGCGTCGTGGTCTGCAAAATACTGTAGGGCCAGGTGTAGTATTGATGTAGTGCAATGTCGAGTGCTTGACTTCGCGGAACACGCCTGAAGGCTTGGTCAAATCAGGATATCGAGCAAGTAGTTGATGAAATTCGGTGTTACCTGATATCGCTTTGATGCTAGTCTGATCGCACTTTCTAATAGTTCCCGTAGAAAACAGGGTAGTCATACTGTCGAGTAATCGTCTGTTCTTGCAATCTACCAACAGTCCGTAATGCGAAATAAAATCAGCTCCAATTATTGGTCTGTCCACGTTCGCGACCACGAAGTTCCAGACGAAATCGCGTCTTAATCCCAGGTTCAAATGCATGGAAATGGTCCCGTAGGTACTAATGACACTACCGTTTGCAGCGGAGAGTGTGTAGTCGGCTGGATCTCGAGGTTGACGCAGGAATCGGCGAGGTAGTACGCAGAGATCTGAACCAGTATCTATTAAATACTGTACCTTGGTTTTTCGATCAGTGATGAAAAGGCGACTGGTAGCACCTTGACAGTCGTCCGTCGCTTCTACGAACTGCCCTAGTGGTTTTCCGACTTATAACTACACGGTGACGTGCATTTCCTCGCTTTATCACCGAAATTGTCGTGGTACCAGCACACACCAGGTGATCGACTGCGACTTCTGCTCCTTGAACGATAACCTTGCCGGGATTGAGAACGGCTTCGATTGTTTTCGCTCAATTGTGCTACTTGTGTTTTCAACTCACTTTGTATTCGAGAGGTAATCATATCTTCCATTCGTTTGAAGAAACTGTCCAAATTGTCAGAGGCTGCGCTTGTGCTTGCTACTTGATGGATCGGTGATGGTGCAACTTCACAAATCTTGTCTGCCAGCTCGGCAACGCTTTCTAAGCTGCCGGAGGTCTACGTTGCAATGATAGCCTGAACATGAGGTGGTAAACGGCTCGACCACAAACTTCGCAAAAATTCATCAGTCACTGCATCTGCCGCCAGCGTTCTCAAATGTCGCAGGAACTGAGACGGCTTTCTATCACCCAATTCTTCACACGATAACAATTGAGCGATCTGCTGTTCGCGCGATATGGACAATCGTTTATTAATCTCCTGCTTCAGTTTCTCGTACTTACCGTTGGTTGGCGGGTTTTTAATTACATCCTTAACTTCTCTGATGTAACGCTGATCTAGTTGTGAGATAACCAGGTAAAATTTAGTGGTGTCTTCTTTTACGCCCGATATTTTAAATTGCGCTTCCACCTGAGCGAACCATACCTCCGGATCTTCTGGCCAAAACGGCGGCAAACGTACGGCTACGCGTTCAACCGCGGGGCCCGTTGCATCGAGAAATTCTCCTTCTTCAATTTTTGCGTGCTCGGTCGACATGTTGTAAAAGTTCCGACACGGCGCGGGTCACCAATATGGGATGAGCCCCGTTGGGGGCGGCGAATGATATCAATGAAATACGCCACGCAGAATCCCAAAAATATAATTACTTAAGAACACAAGTTGAAACAGAAAAATGATGAGGAAGATTGTCGGTCGAGTCAAGCTAAAATCCAGTCACTTGACAGGAACGTTCTTCGTCGTTGCTCCCGGCAACCGACCTCAGGTGGCATAGACTAGCGTCGCCACATACCTATAGGTTCTATTAGGTATCTGCTGAAACGGTATCAAACTAATTGGAAAGCATTAATAACTGGGTATCAGTTTCAACAAAGGTATTCGCGTACGACAAAAATAGCTTTATATCGATTGTGGGCTAGGTTACTGTGATGACGTCATACTCTCACCTACAATATCCTACCTATTGTTTTATGTATTTACGTATTTTACAAGGTTATAGAGGCCTTTGGCTTGACCATCTTCAACAAACTGCAAGTGCATAGAACTAGCCTTCTGATATATAGGTACGCTCGTTTTGAGTTGTGGTCATCTCGGCCAAAAGAATATCGTTCGAATGACCGAGTCGTCCCTATAAAATTTTACTTGGCCAACACAAAGTTTTCTCAAAAGAGAAAGTTTTAAATTACAACCGATTTACTTAATTATATAGCTGCAAGCCACTGTAAGTGATAATATCTACAAATCTACTAGACAACTTCGCAGACTTGGAGCGATGCCAAGAAGCAGTACCGTTACAACCGGCAGACGAAAACAATGGAGTTTCTTAAATATAATAACAGTCTAGATTTTCCCGTCTTATGATATTTACGTCAAATTTAACAACAAACGTAAAAGTTGTATTGCAAAAGTTGAGGCATAGAAGAAGAGACACTCTCTTTATTTTTAAATTAGAGCGAGATGGCAGATCGGGATTTCGTTTGAAATTTTGAACGAGATTGAGTATTTTTTGAGTACAACGTGGACGACTATAATGCTTCGCGCTTGTCTTTTGTTCGATTTTATTCGATTCGTTTGTATGAAGTGTCCGCCCTGTGGTTGAGATACTGTAACCACCCCCCCTACCCCCCCCTCTATCTTTTCTAACCATGACCTGATCTCTAAGACCAATTTACACCTATAAACAACGTAGAGTCCTAACCACTAGATGATTACGGCCCTACACGTCTATTATAAATATTACCGATTAGAATAAATATTACCAAATATGTACCGCACCTTAATATTACATCAACCTATAATAACTATAAAGTATAACTCCGCTTAGAATCAAATATGGCCAAGTGATTCGTCTAGTATACCCTTCGTTGTGAACCGCATAGTGTAACCGTAGCTCTTTAAGTATATAGTATGGCATTCTATCTAACTGAACCGTAAACAAAAGATATAAATCTAAGTTACCCTATCCTAATATTGTGCAGTTTACCCTATCTTAATATTGTACAACTTACCCTATCCTATTAAGGCGCTATGTAGATCCGATAAAAGTATCAAGTATTGATTTATTAGATTTCTACCTGAGTTTTACAACTGAAGAAGAGGTTATATCATAATTATTATTATTTAAATACTAAAATGTATTACTTTACCTGATTAATATCGTGACAATAATATATATTATTATTTTTACCAACCACGTCGGTCCAGACTTCCGTATCGCAATACTCCACATAAAAGCGAGAGGGAACGTACCTAGCTGTGGACGAATATGGAATAAAGATGATAATGTTGATGATTAACACAGCGGCTAAGGTCAGGAGCCCCTCCTCCGCTCTAGACTGTGAGATTCGCCTGCCTGACTGGATACTCTCCACCGCTCAGATTTGTACAGTGTTTTATGTTATTACGTACAGTGATCTGTCTTAGTTTGAATTTACTGATGATAGCAAGGCTTCTAGTTTTACCTGATGATCGTCAGTCCGTTTGTTGGTTTGCGTCATTTAGCAAAGATAAAAAGAGGGCATAATCTTTTAGCAAGGATTTTACTTTCCTATTTATATAGTTTGTCATTATTATGTCAGAACCGTTATTTCATAAGTTCACTTTCTTTAGTGCATTGTTAATGGATTAATGTGACATATTATATCGCATAATAACTTTTATTTAGCTCCCAGAACATTGTGATCGATTATTATTTCCATTGTTATATATTTATAATAATTGTTGCCAAGATACGCAATGTAAAGCTGGAGCCGTAGTCTCTCAGTAGATTCTGATGTCAATACAGTTTTGTATAATAAATAGATTATAGAATATAGATTCTCCAACATTTGTAGAGATCTAAGTATGAGTTTTATACTTTAACTCGGAGACACTTTAGTCATGGTGTAGGCCCTCGTTTGTGACCGTAGATAGTAACGTCCTCTAATTCGTATTAGAATAGAGATTCGATACATGAGACTATTTGCTCAATTTGCACTTGCAAAGACACACCAGGTATTTTAGTGTTTACCAGTAGATTTATGTTTGTTAGTTGAATCATATTATCATCAGAAAGGTGCCCTTTAAGACCACAACTTCGACCTTTTTAGCGATACCCATTTACTCAGAGATCAAGTATAATATTATTATTATTATTCAATTATTCACAATCTTACAGGAAGCCATATAAAGAGCCTACTTACCCCCTCAGCCATCTGATAACATTATAGATTAATGTATACATGTATTTTAGAGATCTGAAACCTTAGAGCAATCTCTAGTAGGTCTTGGAACTTCTACCAAGCTCATGAATCGCATTTCGACCTAGAAGAACTCTGAAAGTAACGTGGCCTAGCATTTCTTAGCATAACCGGCATTTATAAACGCAGCTAAAAACCATTATTTTATATCAATATTCATTTTTTCATATATTTTTCCAACATGACATTTTCGTTGCTACAATTCGAATCCCCGTTCTATTAACCTCCCTGACACCTAATGTCTATACCACCTTCAACCTCCTTCGCTGTCAAACCATGTACAAAATTAAAATGAAACAAAACACTGAAAGAGTTTGCATATCTTCCTTGAAAATAATCAAGATTTGCAGATCCCCATATTTGTGAAACAACGAGACCAGGGTATTGAAGCCTGTTCCGTTACAATCAACCCCCAAAATATACGAAGATAATTGATTTATTTCGAAAGTATATTTTGCCCCACTAAACAATTTGTCACAAATATAAAACAACATCTGCATTTATCGAAATATTTTCAATTCTAATTTGTTAACATCTGACTTCAAACGAACGAGTGTGTGTACATGTGGTGTGGTGTTCCTATAGTAGAGTGTATTTAAACCGAATCAGATATCCCTATTATTATGAACCAGTACGTGAGCTTCTATTGTATTGACTCATTGACAAGAAATCACTTCTCACAAGGGCTACCAAAGTCCAAAAGAAAAGGTGGTTGTGAGGCACCTCAACCCTAATAGTATAATGTAAGCGCTTATCCCTCAAATGTCTTTCCATTTGTAGAAATCCATACCTACAAAATCCCTCTGAACTCGGGTAGTCTTTAATAGCTGTCAAGTTCTAACCGTCCATGTTCGCAACAAACCCGCTCACTCCCAACTCATTGTATAATAAAGGTGACAATTCGGAGTATGAATAGTGTGCTGCAGACCAAGGCCATCCCCCCAAACCCGACCTGCACGTGTAGTAGATCCTTTGTGAAATTAGCAAATGCTAATGGATTTGTCATCTGACTTAGCCTAACACCAAGTTCTCCTTCACAAAGAACACTGTAAAGTGAATGTATGTCTGAAACCAATTGACAACAAACCGTCTCAACCCTAGGATATAGATGGATTGCTAAAGCCCTTCTTGCACCCTGCTAACAATTTACTGTCACATTCAAATAACTTCCTTAAAACCTTAATTCTTCCACTTCCAGCCTCTAAATTAACTAACTCCTTCCAAAACCTTCCAATACACCACTTCACTGTGTAACACGCCACTTTGCAATGCATCTAACCCATGTAAGCAGAGAACACGAATTATTATATTTTTTAAATTATTAAAACTTGATATTAAAATGTTAAAACAACCCCCTGTATGCAAAACTGCGGATTATTATTATTAATTTTATTAAAAATTGATATTTAAACCATTAAAGCAACCCCCAGTATTCAAGACTATAGAAATCCCCAAGACTGCCACTTTCAAGAAAGATACATAACTATTACTTTTAAACCGTTGTAGATCACCTTCCTTTTTTATCTTTATCTTTACCTTTACCCCACAAAACTCTATAATAGCAAAGCGTAGTTTTTAACTAGCCCGTAGAACTACTACCAAAGAAACTCTTACGTCAGAATCAACGTACAGAACCGCGATGTTAATTCCCAAGATATTATTATGAACGATTAATATATTTCAGCAGACTAACCTAACAACAGGCTTAATTTCGACTAAGCTGTGTACTGCCTAACCTTTGAGTAACTAGCGCCTTAACATGTTTCTATCACCATCGCTTTAATTTCAGGTAACCTCAGCACCTTAACATATTTTTTTACCATTGCATTAATTTCAGGTATCCTCAGCACCTTAACATATTTTTTCCATTGCATTAATTTCGATTAAGTGCAACGCTTTGTCATCAACAAAACTGTTTACCGTCTTAAGTTCAATTAGTTGAATAACCGTTTTGCAGTTATGCAAATATTTATTCAGATTTTTATGAAGACGTCAGATCCCCATAGATACAACAAACTATCACGATTTAGTTGAACTAATATGAAGGGTTGCTTTTTAAATTCCGTGATGAAACATTAACAACGTAACTCTAAACAGAAATACTAATGAATGTACACAGAAGAACCCTCAGTCCTTCCGATATGCCTCACTAAACGTCACTAAAATGCTAATACCTGTCTACCTACACTGTGTCTTACACGGATGGAGTGACTTGCTGACTGTTGACCTACCGCACCACCTTCCGTGTCCCTTTGTGAATCTATACCATCAATCGCAAACACAAAAGTTTCATCAAAAACGGTCCAGCCGTTTCGGATAACTTCAATTATTTAACTCTAGCAGGGTAATTATATCATAACGATTATCTAAATAATTAGGTATTTTATTATTCTTGAAACTATAATTCCCCAACTTTTACTCGTGCTTTTTGATAAAATGTTGGATAAATCTATTTTACCCTGTCCAATATTTAGCCGATAACCGATCTACCACACTTCTCTACTCCTATTTAAAGCGATTTCCCTTGACTTGGCAGATAGCTGTTATCATGAATGTACAACCTTTATGACCGAACAGTTTAAAATATTTATTATCGAACAACAACCCCAAAATCTTTATTCACATTATTATATTGCACTGTTTAATTTCATATTTCGTTGACCAACGTCTATTTACTCACATAGTCTATTAAAACTACCTATTACATCGAAACCACATTTTCAATATTTCCACCGCGCATTATAATCTTTTGATAACGATGAATACAACAATACTGATTTTAAGACTCTACCGACCTTATCATAATGTTTTTGAAATATTATCAATGTTACCCCAACGCAACTAGCATTACCCTAACTTTCCTAGTCAAACTAAGACATGTGAATTGGCCAAATACCGCTCTCAGCGCTTCTGCTTGCAAACTGTGTTTTCAAACCTCTATTTATTTACAACCTATTATGATCTGACAAAGTGTTTACGAATGTACAATATAAATATTCACATCGAATGACCTAATCATAAAACTGCGTAAAAATGTGCATTTACTACCTTAAGCAGAAACCAGTTCTTCGTTGTTCACATTCTAACCGTTAATCATTTACATATGCGATGAACATCCTCAACCAATGGTCATCTAGCCGAGTCCTAGCTTGCGCCAAATTTACTTCTGAGCACAGAATATCTAAATATAATATACCCTGAGTTAACTCTATTGATATTGAATGTCAGTTTTCGTAAGACACAACATGGAAAGCTCTGTTGCAATGATACGTATCGTGAAGATACCAGTTTTCTTATTTATTAACCTCCACTTCGATGGAAAGATGACTGTGACATCATCAGCCCTCATCATCAAGTATGTACGAAGTGTGCGTACCGTTACAATAGTATTGAATTACTATTTTTATTTACAATTAATAAAAGCTTCCTATCTTACTTGCAAAAACTAAAAGTTTATTTTTGATATATTACATTTCTAACATCCCTGATTTGATTATTTGGACCAAATATTTTCACCTCTGCACCAACCCACCTTGAACTCACATTATGAATGTAGATCCTACAAAGCACCACAATCAAGTACCAAGTCCGTATCCATCTGAATGGCAAACCCGTTTGTCAAAATGTGTTGTGCAATCTCATTTCCAGATACAACCCCAAAACCATTGTCTCCTCCAACATAACTTTGTGTAATTATGTGACTATTATTATTACCGCATGCAGCTAGCCATTAACTATATAATTACGATTATTATTTTACTTAGTTATTCCCACTATCGTTAACCTCAAGATTGAATAATTTACCCATAACATTAAAGCTGTCAAAATCTAGTAAAAATCTACATTTCCCTAGTTCGTATCATGTATAGTTATTATTAAGTATTTTATTTTGCTTAAGCCTGATAATAATGTTGTTACTCATACTGCATTTCTCCACCAACAGAGAAGTAACTGAAGCCAGAACCTGCAAACCGCAACCTGACACACAATATTACAATCTAATTTTTAATGTCTATAATGCCATACTAATACCATCCTTTTCTACAAGCAACAAATTGTGACTAATAAACAGTCACCTCAAAGCGAAGTTACACCAACCCTAATTCGAAAGCTGTGATTCTAAAGATTATATTTTCGCCGTCTAAAGTAAAATAAATTAAATTTGAAAATAGTAACACTAACACGTACCAATAAAGTTAAAACACTAGCCTGAACCGTATGTTAATATCCTGGTAATACTGTCGTTGATCCTGGAAATGCCGTCGTTGATCCTAGTAATGCCGTCATCGATCCTAGTAATGCCGTCACTGATCCTGGTAATGCCGTCACTGATTCTGGTAATGCCGTCATCGATCCTGGTAATGCCGTCCTCGATCCTAGTAATGCCGTCATCGATCCTGGTCCACGGTACCAAATTGTAACCACCCCCCCTACCCCCCCCTCTATCTTTTCTAACCATGACCTGATCTCTAAGACCAATTTACACCTATAAACAACGTAGAGTCCTAACCACTAGATGATTACGGCCCTACACGTCTATTATAAATATTACCGATTAGAATAAATATTACCAAATATGTACCGCACCTTAATATTACATCAACCTATAATAACTATAAAGTATAACTCCGCTTAGAATCAAATATGGCCAAGTGATTCGTCTAGTATACCCTTCGTTGTGAACCGCATAGTGTAACCGTAGCTCTTTAAGTATATAGTATGGCATTCTATCTAACTGAACCGTAAACAAAAGATATAAATCTAAGTTACCCTATCCTAATATTGTGCAGTTTACCCTATCTTAATATTGTACAACTTACCCTATCCTATTAAGGCGCTATGTAGATCCGATAAAAGTATCAAGTATTGATTTATTAGATTTCTACCTGAGTTTTACAACTGAAGAAGAGGTTATATCATAATTATTATTATTTAAATACTAAAATGTATTACTTTACCTGATTAATATCGTGACAATAATATATATTATTATTTTTACCAACCACGTCGGTCCAGACTTCCGTATCGCAATACTCCACATAAAAGCGAGAGGGAACGTACCTAGCTGTGGACGAATATGGAATAAAGATGATAATGTTGATGATTAACACAGCGGCTAAGGTCAGGAGCCCCTCCTCCGCTCTAGACTGTGAGATTCGCCTGCCTGACTGGATACTCTCCACCGCTCAGATTTGTACAGTGTTTTATGTTATTACGTACAGTGATCTGTCTTAGTTTGAATTTACTGATGATAGCAAGGCTTCTAGTTTTACCTGATGATCGTCAGTCCGTTTGTTGGTTTGCGTCATTTAGCAAAGATAAAAAGAGGGCATAATCTTTTAGCAAGGATTTTACTTTCCTATTTATATAGTTTGTCATTATTATGTCAGAACCGTTATTTCATAAGTTCACTTTCTTTAGTGCATTGTTAATGGATTAATGTGACATATTATATCGCATAATAACTTTTATTTAGCTCCCAGAACATTGTGATCGATTATTATTTCCATTGTTATATATTTATAATAATTGTTGCCAAGATACGCAATGTAAAGCTGGAGCCGTAGTCTCTCAGTAGATTCTGATGTCAATACAGTTTTGTATAATAAATAGATTATAGAATATAGATTCTCCAACATTTGTAGAGATCTAAGTATGAGTTTTATACTTTAACTCGGAGACACTTTAGTCATGGTGTAGGCCCTCGTTTGTGACCGTAGATAGTAACGTCCTCTAATTCGTATTAGAATAGAGATTCGATACATGAGACTATTTGCTCAATTTGCACTTGCAAAGACACACCAGGTATTTTAGTGTTTACCAGTAGATTTATGTTTGTTAGTTGAATCATATTATCATCAGAAAGGTGCCCTTTAAGACCACAACTTCGACCTTTTTAGCGATACCCATTTACTCAGAGATCAAGTATAATATTATTATTATTATTCAATTATTCACAATCTTACAGGAAGCCATATAAAGAGCCTACTTACCCCCTCAGCCATCTGATAACATTATAGATTAATGTATACATGTATTTTAGAGATCTGAAACCTTAGAGCAATCTCTAGTAGGTCTTGGAACTTCTACCAAGCTCATGAATCGCATTTCGACCTAGAAGAACTCTGAAAGTAACGTGGCCTAGCATTTCTTAGCATAACCGGCATTTATAAACGCAGCTAAAAACCATTATTTTATATCAATATTCATTTTTTCATATATTTTTCCAACATGACATTTTCGTTGCTACAATTCGAATCCCCGTTCTATTAACCTCCCTGACACCTAATGTCTATACCACCTTCAACCTCCTTCGCTGTCAAACCATGTACAAAATTAAAATGAAACAAAACACTGAAAGAGTTTGCATATCTTCCTTGAAAATAATCAAGATTTGCAGATCCCCATATTTGTGAAACAACGAGACCAGGGTATTGAAGCCTGTTCCGTTACAATACCAAATACGAGATTGAATGTCTTGAAATAGAATAGAATAGAAAACTCTTTACTGAACACCACAAATAAACAATAACGAGAAAAAAGTACAATAGAAAAACAGGGGTAGTACAATAAAGTCTTATCATTAAAGCGATTTCTTCTAGACAACTTTTTTATGGGCAGTGAAAAATATACCATAATAATATCATATTTATTCGGTTTAAAGCAAAAACTCTCATCCTTTTAGTTTTCACGCAAGTTGGCACACAGGACATGGCGTTCATGTCAGCTAGAAGTTTATTACTTGTTTGCTCAGCGTTGTTAAGGAAGGTACTCAATTTTATGGCGGAATATATGACAGCGTTAAAGTAACCTTGTACCAGAATGGTTGGGTGCTCTTAAGGGGCTGCTAATACGAGTTGAAGCAATTGAAGTTAGTACATTTAAATGATTAAATTTCTTAACAAATGTGTGAATACACATGTTAATTAGTATTTAAACGGGTCTAATTCGCGCACAAACTAATATCAAAATATATAATTTTGACATGCCTCGTGATATTCAAATGTGTGAATATTTTCAGTCGTTCTGTAAATTTGTTCTGAAAATGGCAGTAATACGGACATTTTAAACGCGACTATATTTTACATAGATCTTATGTAAAGTGAGACCAAATGAGTTAAATTTTTTCATCAACATAATGTCTTTATATGGAAGATTATGACTTATTATTTTGGTATAATTTCGATTATTATTGTCATTATATTTTAGATTGTCGAAACAACCACGCTGCAGCGCGCCAATTTGGACGTTATGCCAATAGAATTTCGTTCGACAATGCGATATAACATGTTAACATTTAAATGATGATAATAACTTATTATTTTAGTATTATTCAGATTATTATTGCCATTATATTTTAGACTGTCGAAACAACCACGCTGCAGCGCGCGCCAATTTGGACGTTATGCCAATAGGACTTCGTTTGACAATGCGATATAACATGTTATCGATCCACAACGAGCTGTATATTTTCCTCGGACAGCCCCTTAACCGTGCATGCCATCGGATACAATCGGTGGATTAATTTATTTTTATTATGTTAGTTACTACTAAGTTACGACCGCGATGTTTATGCAACGCAATTTTATCTGTTATGTACCTACCTACCAGAATGCCGTACAGACGTTGCCCTGTCAATCCGTTCCATACAAAGCCTATGAGAAAATAAATCACAATTTGTTTATGATATCGCGTGTTTTTCTCATGTTTTAATAGTTGTTCTGCTATTCGGTGTGAAGATAAATCCAACAAAGCAAAGCTCATGAAAAAAATCTGCCCAGGCGTTCTTTGGTTATACTCGTAAATGACAAAACTAAAACGATTTGGTTTATATGTATGTATACGAGTAGATAGGTAGATTCAATTCATCAACACGCTATATAATTTCACGATATAAATATTGGTAAGGTAATATGTGCCACACAAAATCATTGAAGAAGTGTTTTCAAAATTAAACAACGAATCCAGTAAGAAAATCAATCATTGTTTTCCATTTAGTTGTTAATTTCAGAAGTTTTAATTAATGTTTACCGCAGGGATCTACGAGCATAGGATGTAATAAACAATCACTGTCAACTAACAAGTTTGCAACTCCGGGTCCTGCTCCTCGAACCTTGTTTAGTTGTTAACACCCCTGATTACAAACTAAACGGTCCGTTAAATTTGCTCGCCATGATGGAACCGTCGCATACGAGTTGATTTGTTAAGGAGCTGAATAGAGCACGTTGGTTAGACAGGTGGTTGAATAGGGCCCTGATTAATCTGGGTGAACGTGAATAAGTTAGAATCCCGTGTTGAGTCAAACCTATTTGCCGGGTTATATGGGAAACAAAGCTATCATGACGGCATCTAAATGGGGTGTAAATAACCCGACCACATATATGCTTTTTTTGTTATAGTTATGGCTTTGCACTGTTTGTGCATTTAGCCAGTGTCAAGTATTATAATATTTTAGTATTTCTTAATTTCATAATAGGAAACTCATCAATGTCATGTCATGTCAATTATTTACAAAGTCACGATTGCAGTGGTGGATGCTTTACTGAAGCTTCTTGGGTGTTTTGGAAAAATTGCGAAGTACGCTTTTTGGGTTTATATTATTTGCCCACGCTCGTGCACGTTACAGAAAACTCAATGACTAATATTCCAATAACGTCTCACTATCGTATTCCCGCCAATAAACCACACCAAAAGTTTCGGTTTTAGAAGGATATAAAATTCTGAAAATGCGTGTTTTTTTAGTAATTCTTGATTTCAAACTCTGCAGCGAGCTTTTTTCATCAGTGATGTAAAGATCATCTTAAACGTCCATTTATAGCAGCCTATCATGGCCTCGTTAACTATCAATCTATGTATAATAACTATACTGTGCGACCATAGAGCATTGCTATGTTTGCAATGGCCGCCTATTAATATGGCCGTATAGTTTGTGGTTTGTGTTATTAGCAACTGTATATTGGTTTATTATTTTGATCTGTTCATTTGTGCCGTCATTATTTTGGACTAGTTAGTTTATCAATTTCGGGTAGATTAGATATAAAAAAATATATATATCTACCTATCTTTTTTTATGGAAGTAGCAATTGTTTCGGTTGAGTGCTAAAGATTACAATGAACCATTACTTCCGGAGCCCGATGTGTTTATTGAACACTTCTTGTTAACGAGCGGCTTTCTTCATGATTGTAAACTGAAATTGACCGCGATAATTCCTTCTACCACCGACCACCCGAGTAAATGCCCCCCCCCCCTCCCCTCCCCCTCCCAAATGAGCCCCTTTTTATTGCGAGAACAATAACAAAAGAGAGCCCCAAATGGCTGGTTTGCGAAGATAGACACCCGGCTTTTGTTAATATTGGGGTTAGCAAATAGTAATTATGTACAAGAGACCTTTTTGCTGACAAGCCTTGTGAACAAGGTAAAAAATACATTTTATGGGCAAGGCTGTAATTATGTGCATACTAATACAAGACAAAAGAACATGCTTTTTACACATACAGAGTGATGTATTGACATGAATGTATATAATATGATTCATTGCTTTTAGAGTTAAAGTAATATGCATCAAATATTTTTGAATATAAACTCGATTACGGAATTAAAACCGGGTAATTTTACATTCACCTCTCCGCAGCTGCAATTCCAGACACAATATATTTTCAAATGTGTATCGGCAAACCTTGACAAACCTTGTGTCCTTTACAAAGCACGAGAGATTAAAGTACCTTCGCCCATCCAGATTGAGAAGGCTTAGTTCTGAGAAAACCAATCGTAATTAACAAAATTCAAGTAGACAAGCTCTACGTATCATTAAAATTAATCAAGCTAACGCTAGTCTCAGTGAAAAGGCTCTCTCGTCTCATAGTTATTGCGGACGGCTTAATTACAGTCATCAGTTTGCTGGCTAATTGATATCATATTCGTACGGTGGAGCCATCAACGTTATAGGGTTCTATTTATAGCGTAGACTGAAACTGGAGTCGAGAGAAAATGGTTACCGCTTCATTAGAGAAAGTTTGAATAAACTTTTGGCGGATCATCATGCGGTGTGAATGAGATAGGAAGATCGCTAGTTGATATTGTACCTGATTGGTTTATCTATCAATCAATCCTCCTACTCAATCAGTTCTATCAGTTTGAATTTGTGTTCTACAATAAGTTTTTTTTTATTTATTCCTATATTTTCTGATCAAAGCAAACTATCAAGTGTATCAAGGGTTCGAATAAACAAAATAAAAAGCACAACTATAAAAGAAGTATCTACACTATGGATTAAAATATTTAGATTTAGGCTACAAATCCAGTTTTTATCGAACACCCTGTGTTCCATTCGTGTAAGCTGTGCCATTTGACCCATTAACCATAAGCGTCTAGCTGATGACGGGTCAAGAGGACGTATCCGCTGACGCACGGCAAAAATTCTTGACTCTACTTAATTATAACAGAGATATTAAAACCAGTCAGTCGAATATGTACCTAATTGTACAAGCAATACACCATCCTGATTTACTGTGTACTTACATAATATCCGATTGTAGTAAGTAGGTACTGACATTTTATCATTTATTTGGTGTAATCGCCCAGATCGTCACTAAATTTTGTAACGATATAAACTAATTCATAAAAAGCTGTACAGTAGTACCCAACTTATATGGCTTACCGATGTACCTGCGCAGAAGATGAATTTTCAAAGCGCGGGAAATGCTATTGACCGCTATTGGTCGGCAGCCGCCGCCATCTTAGCGATCGCCGCGTGGCATGAGTGAGATGGAACTAACAGCTGCAGTGTATTATGAACCTTATAATAGTGATCTTAGGTTGATTGTAAGTTTTAAGCATTCTTTCGTTAATCTTCGGACCATACTTTCTTTTCTGCGCGAACGAAGATTCACGACGCGCCATATAAGTTGGGTACTACTATACCATACTTTGCTATACTTCTAGTGTCAAGTATAATAAAGTAAACTACCAAATAATCATTCGGAATGGTTGATCGCTATGTGTTTTATGATAAATAGTAGGTACCTACATGTCGGGTCGTAATTACATGCCCCCATGGCAACATCGACAAACCATCGAAAATTGAATTTCTAAGTTAATCAACCTCCCGTGTTAAATTAGTTACATAATTAGATTCTTCGTCACGGTTATTATGTTGCTTACATACCTTTGATCTTTTGATGAAAGTAACCTAAGATTGGAGGTAGCAAAGGAATTCCATTACGTTTTCGAAAAAAATATATAGAAACGTCTATCATGACGCAACCTATATATAGGTGTACTCGTAATTAGATAGCTCAGAAATCTCATTTCAGATTTTCTTCCATACAACGTAATTAACGTCTGAGAGATAATAATTACATTCCGTACGAACAAGTAGACCGTAGTCGATCCTAAATCTAGTTCTTCAATACCATAATTCAAGATAATGGAGGCGAAACCAAATAAAATCGCTCACGATAGTGGCATAGTGTTAGTAAAACCAGTTTTTTTTTAATTATTTACTGGATGTATAAGTGTTTGACCACTATCGCACGAGGCTTGGGGGCTAACCATAAACGTCTTATTGCGATCCATTGAGGACCTAAACAGAACCGTTTCACACTATTCATACCATGACGTCTTGTTGTGCCATCTAGACGCTCAATTTAAGTTGATTTTGAATCTAAAGGAATCTAAATGATATCGAAAACCGTGTATTAATATTATTTAAAGTGAAACGATTCTGGTTAGGTCCTCAATTGGATCGCAATAAGACGTCATGGTATGATGTATGATGTGGAGAAACGAGGAAATATCCCCACTTTCCTCTCTTGCATAGTTTCTTGCATAGTTGCATAGTTTCATAAGGTCTAAACGAGAGCTTGCCAACCACTAATAAGTAGCTTCACATAGCGAACATTACAATTCCAAACACTCGCAAATAAATCTACCATACGTAGCTGACACGAGCACATTCTGCATTAACTCGTCCCCTGGTATGTCTGATATATGGACGTAATTATGCGATACGTATCAAATACAAATGTAATTTAAAATGTAATGTAATATTTCAAGTCTTGTCTGGTTTATATATCAAAATAGTAATGCTTTTTGGATGTAGGATGGTCTCAAAATTGGAGCGAAATAAAGCCAAAGATGTTGGTAAGTTCTGGGTAACATTAAATTGGGTTGCACTGACCATTACTTAAAGAACCTGCTTGTTCCATTACTCAATTAAGTAAAAATAATTTATCTGATGTGGCGGCTACCGATCGCCATGTTTAATTGTCTCCTTATTGCAAATTATGTTTATTTAAATGGCCAATGAGGGTATATATTTACCTGTCCTATTTAGGCACAGTATCATAACATGCGTGTTTTTGACACTCTGGTTTATATTCAATTGATCTATTAAAACGTGTAAACTGTATATAACTGTAAAAATAGCTCGCATGAAAATCAATAGCTCCATTTTGGGCAGTAAAAAGCCACTTCCGTTAATCACTAATTTAAGTAGACGGGACTCCACTCTAATTATAAAAGAGTCATTAAAACGGCACAAGTAGGTATCCAATTAATTGAATACACATCCCGTCCCAAACGCGACACCAATTTATATCCGATTTGAGAACTGAGAATCCGATCATCCCTTCTCAACTTTGATCGTGACTCATACAAACCATAATTAACCAGATTGAACTTGAAGCTGTTGAATCAACTCGTTCGTCAAAGGCAACAGTTGACAACCCTAATTACAACTCTGGCCTTAGACTGGCTGCTCTCGGCGCGTGAAATCGCAAACTTGGCTCCGATTGGCTAATTGGTAAACTATCGCGGGAACTCAACTTTTATATTAGTTTTGTTAGTTCAACCTTACTTGGCTCTGTAGGGACATTTTATCGATATTTTCATGGACAAATAAGAACTACAAATTTGTTTAATATAATAACGCATAAATGAATATGCCAACACAATTTGACGGCACGTTTGGCGTAGAGGCTGAGCAATCGGACTGCTGCGCTTGGCATCGCGGGTTCGATTTCTGGTCTGGGTGTGATGTATATGTGAAATTATATGTCTGTAAGCAGTACCCAAGACACAGGAGCAATCCTAGTGTGGGGCTACGTTTTAAAACAAAAAAAATAAAGGCATGAATCAAAAAACTTCTACGTATTAGAAATTACGTCTATTATTAGGTACTTTTACTTTTTGTGACGCGGCTATTTGACTCCATACATCATTTTTGTGTCTTATTTAGCCGTTTTTTCTCCCTTATAAAGGAATTTTATATAACATTTTCAACATTCTAAAGAATGTTTTCTTACAAAATTCGTATAGAAGTCTTATTTGCCCTAAGAGGTATCCTACAATGAAATCTGATAAAGTAGAAAAGTTTTCGTAGCCTGACCAATTTCAAACTACTTAGGAACGAGATTGAGATGAAACTTTAAACGACAACCTACTAAGTAATGTTACCTGGAAGTTTTATAAGAACGAACTAAATTTAACTTCAGTACTTGACATAGACTTTATAAGACAAAAAATGCTTCAAGATAGCACCTATGAGACTCAAACTCAAACAGAATTTAGCAGGTTTATGATATTATTCCTCCCGCATTTTTCCGCCCACACCATTAATAGTACATTACGATACAAGCTGTCTAAGTAGTATATTAATACACGGCGGCGTGAAGTTAGCGCCCGAGCGAAGCGAGGGTGCTAACCGCCGTGTATTTAATATATACTTCCTTGTGCAGCGAGTATCGTATACTATTTTATAGCACGTGCGACATAAACCCGCCATCCATTTAATTTATTTAAAAATAATCTTCTAATTAATGCAATGAAAAGATATTCATTTGACTCTTAGTAATAAACACACAAATTTTAATGCGGGTAGGTTGGCATTCCACCAGTAGAGAACGGGAAAACACAATTTGCACCTACCCGTATCACTTCTAGATTTGTTTTTTAGGTTATTAGCATTTTTGGATGCATATTTATTGTTCGTGGATTGGTTAATGTGATATTGTTTCAGATTTAATATTGTTCAGTTTAAATAATAGTCAAACAGGTTTCAACTAAAAAACAGTGAAAAAATATCAATAGTGTAGGGCTTCATTTTTTAACCGAATCTTTATCGTAACGTGAATACCTACTTAATATAGGAATCTGTGATTGATCTGGTTTGTGCATAAATGTATTCACTATGAGACTATATTATATAATATGCTGTATAATAATTGAAAGTGTGTGTATTCAGTGAAAATAGTTCGTGTGTCGGTTACATTTTATGTAAACAACAAAAAACGCAACATTTCTAAATCAAGTAAGTATTCTTATGTTTCAATAATTATATAATCGTATTAGAAATTGAATAAAACGTACAGTGTACGGTTAATATCGCTAACTTAAGTATAGCGTTTTCACGTAATATTGTCCGACGGAGATCAAAATGAAATATGGCGCCAAAGACATTGGCGTTTCGGTCCCACACGTTACAGGTTATACGTACGTATCTTCTCTTGCATACTATGAGTTTGTGAGTGGTGTAAAAATGTATGACTGATTAGCTTTGGTTCAGTACTACGCTCGCAACGATGGCTATATTCTTCAACGGTGTGAAGTTAGTGAACATCAGGCCGTTTAAAAATGTGCTACTTTGAACAGCGCAAAGCGTGACCTAAGTGCGGGTTTAGGTTGCACGGTGCTATAAAAAGGTTTTATTCGTCCCACAATTTCATACCTAAACAGTTCAAGCGCCTATCTGGTCCAACTTTCCCCGGACCGATACATAAATAACTTGTAACATAATGACCGATGTTTATTATGTTTACGATTTCATTTCACAATGACCGGCCAATATGAACCAAGAAATCCGCACAATTATAACCTTAAATGAAACATGTGTACGCCTTCGCACTCCATCCAGTCTGCCTGGATAATCCACAGATTACTGAGCCGACGATAACTTTCTTCGAATTAGCGAGCTGCCCTTTGACCTCTACGCAAGCATTAAATTGTGCTCCGTTGTTTTTTTTAAGTTAATCTGTCTGTATCTACTTTAAGCTAATACAGCCTATCTTATTAAGCTAACTGCTTATAGAGTACAATTTAGCGAAACATTTTGTATCTTACTTGGGGGGTCAAGGCATTTACGCAATACCGAATGGCCGCTGACATTACTCAACATCAAATATAGTTAGGCCAATGTGTTTCTGCTTTTAGTAGATCTTAGATGGGTTTTATGTATTCATGTAATAAAATTTGATTTCTTCTATTATGTAATTTGTCAGATTTACTTTTCTACATTTAGTTTTCTACAACATTCGAACATTGATTATCGAAAAACTAAATTTCTCAGAAACTACAATAGTAGCATAATTAGTAATAACAAATTAAAGAACACATAGCCTCGCTTTACCAGCAAGACAACGCCGCCAGCATTTTGGACACATTGCTGGATTTGAAGCATCTAAAGATCTTGGTTATCTTTAGATAGTTAAGTTTAAGCGATCTTAGTATTATTCAGCCCTTTGAGTAACCGATGCCAGACACAATAGATGTTTAATTGACATGATCGGTACGGACTAGTGCAGGCGCAGTGTTGCAGTTTTGTAGTTTTAGTTTATTCAACATTTTGAATATGGATTTCCGTAAAGTCACGCCTGATATAAGCTGTGTTCTTGAGTTATTGTCGAATATCTGTAATTGTAGAAGAGGCTTTGGCCAAGTTATTTTATGTAATTAAAACGCGCTGCTTGTGCCTTACATCTGGCCGGCATTTTGTATTTTTAATTCTACTCGTATTCACAGGACTTTTTGTTGTTAACTCATTTACATTTTTTTCTGTAATGTCATTTAGATTTTACAGTACTTTGGTAGGAGCAACGTGTTTTTAATAATAGCAATCAATTAAACTTTGACCTTTTTAGGTCTCGGTCTGGTGATAGTTCACAATGACCAATGGATTGAAAGTACCTAAGGCCGTTTGACCAACAATGATTACAAACGAATGTCATTGGTTGTCGTCGCTACTCGATATCGACAATGTAATGTGTATACATAATATGTTACAGTCAAAGGGGCTTAAGGGTAAGCAGTCAAAACTAGTATTGACTTATAAAATCCAAAACCAGTATTGACTGGTCAAAACTGATATTGCCCAACACTATTTTTGACTGATTTTGTCAGTCAAAACTAATTCTAGGAAAAATGAAGGACTAAAAGAACTAGAAGGAAAAATGGGTACAACTGTTATTAAGTACGATGAAGCAACGTGATCGCTAGTTTGAATGCGAATAGGTTTAAATGTTAATTCGATGTTTATTTTAATGAGTAAACTAAGTATGCGCGTATTGTGTTCTCTTGTCAAAATTTAGGTATGTAGCCAAAATACCGCAACTTTTGCTACTATATATATATATATATATCTATAACCATTTACTGCCTGTGGGATGTTATCAGGCTTTCTAGACGATAAACTGCTTTATACTGTCCCAGAATGGTTACAGAGTAAAATAACAACATTACACTTTGAGATACTTATCCGGCTTTTAGGGTGGCATTCTTCTGTGTTTTTCTTCTGTTTTATGTCTCCTGTTTTATATCTCCTTAT
Organism: Hylaea fasciaria; assembly: GCA_905147375.1. Taxonomy (NCBI): domain Eukaryota; kingdom Metazoa; phylum Arthropoda; class Insecta; order Lepidoptera; family Geometridae; genus Hylaea; species Hylaea fasciaria. The sequence goes on along the minus strand of LR990211.1, from coordinate 4,409,237 downwards.
GTCATACTTTAAAATCTGAGGCACTCATTTTTATATATTATACTTGCTAAGCCCCACGCCTTCACACCCGTGGACAAAATAGAAAATTATCACAAATTGTTTTACACACACCGAAGAAAAGAAGTTTTAATACACCAGTATTATTTGTATTATGCTAGAGTTTTCATACATATGTTTATGTTACTAATTAAAATCACATTGTTGCCCTTGGGATTCATACAATACTCCTGCATTGCCTTGGGTTTCATTCAATACTCCTGCCTTCGAGATGGAATAACTTGCTTTGCAGTGGAGTGGAGAATGCATTATAATTATGTAATGAGATATTGTCAAGCCGCTGGTATGAAACATGTAATTACATAGGTTTTGGTCTTGCATAGTTTTTGTATTTAGCCAGTTTCATGAATTACTTACTTCAAGTTTTATGTTAATGTTAAAATAGTCTAAACTTCAAGTCTTATTCAGTCTTCCAGTCTTTAGTCTGATCAAGTCACAGTCAACGTCACGCTTCAGTAAATAGGCGAATGATTTACTGAAACTCCCTGGGAGTTTTGAAGATAATACGCAATGCCGCGCGTGTTTTGCGTTAGTGCCATTTACCCACTCGTGTACGTTAAAGAACCCTCAATGGTTAATAAACCGCCAATATTACACATAAACGCTCGAAAACCCCCAAGTTTGAGAAGAATATACGAAATCCACTACGTCACATTTTCGATTTCCGGCCAAGAACTCATAATGGGTCTGATGACATAGGGTGGCTGATACGCGGTATTGTCCATCCGGTTGCGGACAAAAAGACACTTGGCGACCGTTCGCCGTTTACCCTCGGGTCACGAGAAAAGGTAGTGTAGGCACTTATAGGTTATCGACGGGCCTTCTGTCGTTATTTACTTCTCTTATCAATTCTGCCTTTGGTTCAGTGATCCTATTTTTAGACGTTGACAATTGATTCAATATAAAGACCTTTTATTGGATTCATAGTTTTGGGATTCAAAAATAGTGGATGAGTTATGTATTGTTCTCTAAATTTTTATTTTTTCACTTATTGATTAACTTTATTATGAAAACAATTATTTATTTTTAATTTATACAACATTCTGGAAAAGGCTGAAATCAGTGATGCCTCTATGTTCGCACACACGTAACCTGCCTCGATTGTTATAAATATCAATACATTCAATGTAGGGTGGTCAATTTTCTAAATTATGTCACGCCCCATTAACCGGACCTGTAATCCCATTTTAATAGAATAGGACGGAAAAAGAAGTCATTGTGTTGTTAAGTAGGGCACGGGCTCCCACACTACAAAAGCCATAAGTGAGTTATACATTTATATATCTCTATTCTATTCCACCAAAAGGAAGCTGAATTGTGCGAACAATAATTTGCCCCTTGACGTAGCGGCTCACTAAAAGCGTAGCAGTGTTCGGCGTAGCGCCACTACGTGACCTCCGTAGACGGTCTACGAATTTCCGGATTAAGCATTTTCCGAGTGGACGCCTTGAATAAAAAGGGTATTAGGGTAAGTAAGAATGAGCATTGTCCGATGCGGTGAGGGAATATTGCCCTTAAATCTTTATCAGAGAATATACATGTTAAAAGCTATTTTGCTGACAAAAGCGGCCGGCCCATCGATCTTGGTAGGGTAATTCTTGACATGATTAAGGGTCGGTCATCAGTTTTTCTCCTCTTGTTATCTAGGTTTTGTTCGGGTATCTGTTGCGAAGGATTGGTTTAGAAATCGAGTTAGTTATTGAGCGCCTTGTTCGGAGTGAAAAGTTTGGATAGGGGATTAATTTTAGGATTAGTATTATTATTGCGGGTCTTGAGCGTGTTTTCATTGTTTTGCATTAGAAAACAACTGCCCCACCATCTTAACATCGTTGAGAATAATATTAATTTTCATATAGCAATCATAATATAAAAAAAACGTTATTAATCTATAATATTTAATGTGATGTTTGTTGCATGTTGCAGGCAAGCAGCGGTTGCTGCGAGGCGACATGCCGCGCGCCGGCGCCCTTTTGCTGGCAGTAGCGGGCGTGCTGCTAGCTACTGAGTGGGCGCATGCCTCTTATGTTGATCCAGGTGACTGATCATCAACTTATATCTACTCACCACCCATCACTCATCACCCACCGCCCACTGCTGAGCACAGGTGCCTCACTTCTGTAGGAAGGGTTAGGCCACTAGGGAGCCAAGTCCAGATTTTGGATCTCTGACTGAAATAATTATCGGGAACGCCGGTTTCCTCACTATGGTTGTCTCCAGCGAGAAGCGACTAATAATTACTTACGTCATATGTTTATCCAAAAACATATGGGGATGTACCTGCACTAAGATTACTACGTAAGTTTATCAAAATATCTTATTTGCCTTCTCTCAAAGAGAGGGTGCGAGTCATGGGTAATAAATCTACCCCTGATGTTATTTCCTCCAACGTTTAACTTTTGCAGTTCTAACTAAAATATGGCTACGAACTACGATTGTTTGAGGGATAGAAAAATATGATAACATTATCAAGGAGTTTCTAAAAAGCTTTCGCCTTTCAGTTACGAAACAGAAAAAGGGTCGTCAAAAAGAGTCAATTACGTTCAGGTACAAAGGAAATGGCGCCCAGCCACAGAGAGATGCGAGTAAACAAAAGTAGAATAAAATGCGACAAGATCATAAATCAGGCTAATATTTGACTTGATAAAAGCGATTTATTAAAAAACAGAGCCATTCATCATGAAGATTAATTGGCCGACGGTATTTGAATAGAAAAGACATTGATAATATGCATATAAATAGTGATTATTATCAATTAGGTCATTTGTTATGCTTTTTTGCGTTTATAATAGGTATGTGCGGTACAATGTACCTATGGTATCTGTTATTTAAGTATTTTAGTAAGGAAAAGTTGCAGAATTGTATAAATTAAAGAAATGTTGCATTTTATTTTATGATAGACTAGAAGCGCCTCGCGGGTTCACCCGCTTTAACTACTATCCCGCGGGAAGCGTTAACATTTACGGGATAAAAAGCAGCCTATATCACCCGGGGATAGTGTAAGCTTCCCAACAGTGAAACAATTTTTCATATAATTTGAAAAGTTTCGGAGCCTATTCAATGCAAACAAACGACCAACAATCAAATCATTCCTCTTTATAATATATTATAGTTTTGGCAGCGTACGCAAAATAAGTAACTATTCTGGTTGATTTTTGGCGTTTTGATCACTATCGAATATCTAACATAGAATAACATCAAGTTTGTTTACAGGCGATGACGACGTAGACGTGGACTTGGCTAACTACAACGACGACCCGGCCGACTTGCAGCTGCTACAGGATGTTGGAAAGTGAGTTCTAAACACTTGGAAATATAGCCTCATTTTGAATAAAAAGGCCCCCTTTCTTAGATATAAAATGTAGCTCATAAAAATGATTTATGATCCTTGAGACAGTAGGGATATATTCTTTGTTTGTTCTTTCAATCTAACTATTTAACCAATTTTCTAGTATATTAGGCAGTTGGCTAACTTAAAGTCTACAACTCTAGCGTATATAAATTAGAAACATTTAATCTTTGAGTGTCACCCGCACAGTTTGATCGAAAACACCAACTCATATGCGGAGGTTATTATGTAGGTGTGTAGTATATTTGTTACCACTCTCATTCGAAGGATTTTTTACACGCGACTAAAATAGTTACAAATGAAAAGAATTAACTTCAAAAATGCTAATGTTTATTGGAAGGTGCTGACTTATTAATTAAAGCAAATATTCTCCCTTAAACCCCCTTGAAGGTACCGCGAGGAAATTCGTACATCTGGAGGCGAGACCTAAGCACTTAATTAATCCTAGGCTTACTCGTCTTGGCTTAATTCTGAAGCTTAATTTACCTAACGCCGGTTTACGAGCGTAAATGAAGGGCAAACCCATGGAAATTCTTATACCTACTTCCTAATGTATTATTTTATCAAAAATAACAATGTTGTCCTTTGCTTTAGATTTAATTTTACTGTAATATATTTATATTCGAATATAGTTTTTTTTTATAATTTGTATTAGTTCATAATTCTTTTTTTTATCACAAAAGATTAAGCCAGAGTTAAACAGATGAGTCTAAATATCCACAAATTGACATCTAATCCTCGCTTTTTCTGACTCGATAACAAATTCACAAGTAATATTACTCGTATTAGGAAGCCCGGATTGAGTAAGATAACACGAAAGATAGATGTTGATTTTGTCGAACGAAATTTTAGAAAAATCTGTGTAAAACCAGTTGAAAAAAAAACTCTGGTTTAATCTTTTGTGGTGAGACCGTCGAAGAATCAGTCGGCTAAAATTTAAAATAAACTAAAATCCTCGGCTTATCATCGGCGATATCATATCTCTGCCAACGTATAAAGTAAGGTACCACTGATTTACTGCATCCCATAAACGAGAGACGGCTTATTTTAAAGTACAGCAGACTCCTACCCCTAGCATGAAACTTAGGCTAGTCTTCGATGATGTGGTTTCAGACGTTCGTCGCTGATCTACGTTTTCAGGCGTGCGTGCATCCGTCGCGGGGGGAACTGCGACCACCGCCCCGGGGACTGTTGCCACTCGTCCTCCTGCCGCTGCAACCTCTGGGGCTCCAACTGTCGATGCCAGCGCATGGGCCTCTTTCAAAAATGGGGGTAGGACCAGCCCCCCGGACGCAACGCGCCGATGAAGCGTCGACCAGCTCACGCCAGCCGACTTGACCGCCGCTTCAACGGCCGCGACAACTTCAGCAACCCCACACGGACCCGTTTTCAATCTTCATTTCCACTTCCTTCTTGAGATAAATTCGCCAAAACAGGGACCTAGATTACTTTCGGAAATATTTTTGGATGGTTTACATGCGATTTTGTTGGATTACTCTTCCGTCTGAACTGGTCGGGTGTCCGCTTACTCGGTTGGGCAATCACCCAGCCTTATTGCCCAATCAGTACGCCAGACAACGAGCCTGTCCCGTCAGACCCTGGCTTTGTCCCCGGCGACCGGTCCATGGCACACCTTCTTCGGTTCCCTTTATTTCCACCATTGGACTTGTCGCCTCTACGACAACTCTTTATCTCTTCAAATGTATGTATGTAGAGTTAAGTAAGATAACAGTAGTGAAATAAAAAGTAGCTAAATTGGTGGTAAACTTATGTCAATAGGAAGTAGAGAAAATAGTAAAAAAAAAAACTACTTTAAATGTTCTAGTTAAGAGAGTATCGGTAAAAGAAAACTTGGTGAAAGACGCTATAATAAGCCTTTTTATGACTACGCCACTTGTATTTGCGATTGGCAACTTAGAATTTTAAAGTCTACATATAAATGTGTCAATATATAATTCATAATGGTTATTAAAATGGATGTTACAATATGTATCGCGGCTCTCGGACAGGGGGTGTATGGTATCCAGCGAGTACTTTCATCTACGTAGCTTCTTAATATTGTACGTTCCTCTATGTGGAATATGATAATGTATTAATAAACTAATATTGGAATATGGAAAATGAATTATATTAATAAATGTTTATCAACGATAACGGTGTTGTTATTTATTCCTGTCCTATCCTGGTATTAAAATAAGCACAGTGAGTTTAAAGAGAAGCTTGCCTGCCTATAAAATGCTTTGAGGAGTTGTTCGATATCAACAAAAGCACTGTGTAGGAATATTACAATTGTACGTTTATGTTCAACTTATCTGTAAGAAATGTGGTCGAATTTTTTTCTCTAGATATACGGTATATCAAACAAGAATAATTATCAGAAAGCTATCAACTGAAATGCTGAACTGTAACTTGATTTCTGAAAATAGGCACACTACATTTGTAAAACCGGTTTGTCCAGGATAGCTATGCGACCACAAGATAGTAATAAATCATGATTCAGCCGAATCTCGGTTTTGAAGATTTAGCCCACCAGATTTACGCGAAAGAGGTTAAACTTCATAACTTTTTTTGTATAATACTGTAGGAAAACGAGTAATTCATCTGATGGTAAGCGCCCAGCCTGTCCATAACAGTTGCACTGCCTCAGTACTTGGCATCGCATAAATTTGCGAGGCACTGCTATCACTCTGAACCTTTTCCTATTTGAAGTCTGTTAAAAATAACATTCTATTCTAACAGACGCACAGTGAAATCGAACGGAAAAAATACACAGTTGAATAGAGAATCGCCTCTTGACGTAAGAGCCCCTTTTTTGAGGTCGGTTACATATAAGAAAGCCCATCACGCCATGGCACCTTTTCTTTGGTTGTCACGGACGGGACTCCAATAAAATCCTTAAACCTTTAATCCTTAGGTATTTAGTCATACATTTTGGTTAGTAAGTTAAATAAAATAAAATAAAAATAAATAAAATAAACGCTCCCTAAAATCCGAATAGCAAAGTAAACAAAACATAAAGCATGCCATTACAAGTTTTTTATTAGACAACTTTTGAATTCGGTCCATCAGTCAGATTAAGGCGCAGCTACACTGAAGTTCACAAACAAAAAAGTCACAAAAATTTAATACAAAACATTTAAAGAGACGTGAAAATTACATTCATAACACGTTTCACTATTAATGTGCGAGTCCACAGTCCGCATTGCTTGTAGCCATGTAACAGAAAATAAACAATGGAGTTTTGAGTTCAAAACTGTGTAATAATACATTGTAAAACAAATAAAACAAAAGATAGTGGCTATTTGTACGGGTACTGGATTAATAAATTATATTTATTCGTACATTTATTGTTTTTTTTGGATGATTAGCTTGTCTTTTGTTTTTTTAGCCTTTGGATGATTAGCTTGTCTTTTAAGTCTATGACTATTTGAACGGGTACTGGATGAATAAATTATATTTATTCGTACATTTATTCAATAAGAATGAGTATTAGGGTGGGCCACTGATGTATGAAGAAAAAAAAAATGTCTGATATAGATTCGTAATAGTTGTAAAAAGGTGTTACGCTATAAGAGTAGTATGTTCTGAAAAAACTATCACTATACAACCGATGAGACGGACATACGCTATCTTTTGTCTCAAAAAATAATCTCGAAGGGGATGAAATAGGGGTAGAAAGTTTGTATGGGGAATCCATAATTATTCTTCAAGTTAGGGATCTGAAAATTCTTATTTAGGCTTTTGGTAAGAAATAAATAAATACGGGTTTCAGCTTTTTAAAAGCAAAATCATCCCTAAAGGGGGAAAAGCAAGGGGGTTGAAATTATGAGGTATTCTTTAGATGCACCCCCAACGGACAATAATATACGGCTGAACGGATCGTTATTTAAAGGGGGAGAGTGCGGGGAGGGGAGAAGAAGAAAGGAGGAGAGTGGGGAGAAAAGGGAGAGTGGGGGGGAAAGGGGGAGTAGATGGTAGAGTGGGAGGAGAAGAGGGTAGAATGGGGAGAAGAGACGGGGAGAGCGGGAAGAAAGAGGGGAGAGTGGGGGATAAAGAGGGGAGAGTGGGGGATAAAGAGGGGAGATTGGAGGGAGAAAGAGGGTAGAGTGGGGAGAAAGAGAGGGGAGAGCGAGGAGAGTAGAGGGAGAAATAGGGAGGGGGGGAGAAAGAGAGGGGAGAGCGGGGAGAAAGAGGGGAGAATGGACGGAGAAAGAGGGGAGAGTGGGGTGAGAAAGAGGGGAGAGCTGGGAGAAAGAGGGGAGAGTGGAGGGTGAAAGATGGTAGAGTGGGGAGTGGGGAGAAAGAGAGGGGAGAGCGTGGAGAGTAGAGGGAGAAAGTGAGGAAAGTGGGGTGAGGAAAAGGGGAGAGTGGGGTGAAAAAGAGGGGAGAGTGGGGGGACAAAGAGGAAAGAGTGGGGAGAAAGAGAGGGGAGAGCGGGGTGAAAGAGGGGAGAGTGGGGGGAGAAAGAGGGGAGAGTGGGGGGAGAAAGAGGGGAGAGTGGGGTGATAAAGAGGGGAGAAAGAGGGTAGAGTGGGGAGAAAGAGAGGGGAGAGCGGGGAGAAAGAGGGGTGAGTGGGAGGAGAAAGAGGGGAGAGTGGGGAGAAAGAGGGGAGAGTGGGGAGAAAGAGGGGAGAGTGGAACGCAAAATTTATTTTTTTTGCACTCTAATTGATAAAATAAAATTATTCGTCTGACTTATGTACGAATAATAATAAATTGTTTGTCCAGTGCCCGTATTAATAATTATGAATTATTCGTACAGTAACCGTATTAATAATTATAAATTGTTCGTACAGTACCCGTATTAATAGACTCAGCCAAAAAAAAATACAACTCCCCACAACTTGAGTGGAGCGGCACCTTTATTATTCAGCATTGCCCTTTGGAACTTTTGGAAATTAATTGTTAAACTTTGCGCATTCTTTTATTCTGAACTCCTTTTATCTACGCCCTTCGTAGACCCTAAGCGGAAGCTATCGGTTTTAGCCATTTTGTTTTCGATCCATTTGATTTTATGGACAAGGGGTAAACAGGAACATATTTACACATTGAATAGGCATTAATGAAACGTACTGATCTGTTATTTATTATATCTGTAATAGTCACGGGCTGCCATCACACATTAAGGGTGCTAGCATGAATAGAGACTGACTATATCTTAGATGACACACACGCAATATCCAATCCTGCTAATGTTTATGTGTGCTAGTACTTATTACTAATAATCGAAGCAGCTATAGGAAATGTTATACGTAGATATACTTTAGTTCTCTCTCCTCACGAAAGTGAGGGGAGATCTTTGTTCAGCAGTGGGACAATAACAGGCTGAATGATTATTATTATTGTACTTTAGCTCTTGTACTTAAGGTACATAAGGTGGGTACTTTTAATCTGCAGGTGAAGTCACAAAACGCAGGCAGTTGCCACTAGCGAATAAAATTGTGTGTCAGAGTGGCCATAGATTGATTGCTTGCTGTCCCATATATATCACGCTTGCGGATAGGCTTGATACGTCAATTTGTCTCGGCCTTAACTCCTACGCGTCATGTTGCCGGCTCGGTTACTGGATGTCGCGTGGGCTTACCTTTCACTGGTTGTCGCAACATTGCGGCATACAGCCGACAAGGTCTGAGAATACCCTTTGGCTGTGCCGGTTCTAGCTTTGCTCAGTCCATCTGACTTTCATCTTCTTAAAAGCTTTAACTGTATAGAAGTTCACCTCTGAACCACTATGACAGTGTCAAAGAGACAAGAGTAGTCAAAATGAGAAACTTGATAGGCATGCAAACAAACTGATACTTCAAATAGACTTGCAAGTTCCAAAACTTGCAAGTTAAATACAACAAGCTCATTCACAATAAAACTGGAAGTAAATGCTGACTAGGTAACATTAAACGTTTTTGTGCAGAATTATACAACAAAATAATAATCCCTTACATTATATAAACAAATATTCCTTACTAACTACTCATATACACACAGCGCTACACTATGTTACTAAATCCGCCCACAACTTCTCAAACATACACACGACAAGGGATGCTCGCCCCTAGAGAGGGCGCAGTTTTACGTAACACGTCTGATTTACTATGCCTTGTGTATGCTTTAAGATCACGGTTCTACGACCACGGAACACACTGACCGTTGCCTTTATTAGGAAATGGATCGGTAGGTACTTACGTTGAAAACTCTGTGCACTAGTGGGCAAGAACAGAAGGTACTTATTCCTAACTGTACTTTTTGGTTAGTTTGATAGAGGCTCATCTACGAAGTTGTAAGTATTTGTTCGATGGCATCGCTCAGTTATTGGCAAGGGGAACATCGTGAGCAACTAGCGAATGGTGACACCTGAAAAATGGATTATGTGACATTTTACTACCTATATCTTCCAATATTTTTCTGTCTCGAGACAAAGCATGTCTGTCCCGGCAGTGAAGTTTTTTGTAGCGATTTGTTATACACAATGCTATGAACGCTAATACCCTGGTCCAACACTGTCTGAAAACATGTCCTAAACTCATGACCCTGGTTCCACCTATTAGTTTTACGATACCATGAAAAGCCTTCCTAACCGTAAAAAGTAGCGGTTTTCTAACATCACGTGCGTAAGATGGACGGACCACCCCTGGGAACCTAAAAAGTACGTGGTAGTAAAATGGAAAGTTTTGTGTTTCAAATTGTCAATGTTTTACATATTAGTCATATTAATTAAATACGGAAAACAAGTAAATTATTGAGAAAAAAATTACTACAATGCAGGAGTCAAACCCGAGTGTCTATTGTTCTTGAATAATAGGTTCATATTTGAAGTTTCAGTCAGTCGGGTACTCAATAGACTAGCTAAGTGTCTTTCAACGTCACGATTCAGTAAGCCGTTTGATGCTAATATAAAAAAAAAAACAACTTATTACAAATAATTCCTTATCCAACGCTTTTTCTTTGAGTTCACGGTTCATTTTAAAGACTGTTTACAGAATACAAGCGAAGAAAACGGAGCTGATTCAAAGAATTAATCTCAAATATTTGCCAAACACTTAAGATAATTTTGCCTATCCATTGAAATATAACAATCGCAACTTAATTGAAAGCGTTAAGCAAACAGTTTAAATTTAAATCCAATTAAGGGTCTTTGCTTATCCCCGATCCCTTAGGGTACGGTATTACTGGATTAAGCTTAGGGTGTCCTGTATGAAAACGTCGCCCTTAAGTTCGAAGCGAAAACTAAAATTACACAATGATTAACGCCAGGTTTGAGTAAGAAAACCCGAGTGATACACGTCGATTATGTGGTATGAAATTTTAGAAACTTCTGTTTAACTGTGGTCTAATCTTTTGTGGTAAGATGTTTTTAGTCTAATTATTTTGAATTTACTATTTAGAGGGTACTAGAGAGTTACGCGTCGTTTTTCAGATCGCGTGTTAATTAAAGCCCTATGTTTGGATAAAGAAGTTTAGTAAGACTTTGTTTGTATTCCATTGGCTAACCTTATTGTGACAAATGTAGGTTAGACAGTGACTGGAAGCTAATCCAGATTAAACGAGATTACCGTCGCCTGCGTATATTGTTGGCTATATATTATGGTCGGTTTCAATCGGCGTAGGAAAGTAAACTATGTATACGTTTTAATGTTGACTTGAAAAGTTGGGGAAATTTTATTAGCCTAACTTTTCCACCAAAAATTGCCGCAAATAGTAAACAATACAATATAGAAATAGCAATAGTAAAAATAGAATCGTTTTACACAGATAGGTACGTACAAGTTTTTCTGCAGACTCCTGTGTACAAAGGCACATGTAACTTAGATACACTTTGTCCCTCACCATTATGCCTCGCTGTGCCTCTATGCTGAGCTCTTTAGAGATTGCTTGCTAATAACTTAAGTAGGTACCAAGATTCAAAGCTGCGCCTTGATAGGAGTTACTGAACTCACGTGAATGACAAACTTCTCCTAAACTTATTTTGGAATGTGCTTGAACATTCAGGACTTTGAAGCATTTATTATTTTGTGAATATTAGTGAAAGTCGACAGTTAGAAAATTAGTCATTCAGTTTTTTGCGTTTTTTATGGGGACATAATTCTCTTTATTTTGAAGAAAACTGAGATTATGATAACAATAACCACTTATTGTTACATTTATTTATCTACTAGTTTAATAGGGTTCATGTTTGACCATTATCTCTGCGGTCTACGATGTTGCACCCTTAGCTAGAACTAAACTTCATCGTGACATTCATCCATGACTTTAATACTCCCTGGTGACAATAATACCAAGAACTTTGTTTTTTTTTTAGTCTCACATCTTATTTCTTATGCTTTTAACTTTATTTCTCCCGTAGACCCTTTCCTAGAGAAAATAACCAGTAACTTTATTAAAACTATTTTAAGATGACCTCTATGTACACTACAAGTGAAGCTGCTAAATATACCGCATTTAAAATCCGAAAATATTCTGCCCACGCACATAAATCGGGTCATGTTTTCCCTTGGGGCAATAAAATTTGATTTATATACGTGCGTAATGTAGGTATATATATATTTATACCGAGTGTAGGTATAGACACCGTATTGCTTTTCAACATCCCTTCAAGACTTGAAGGTAAAAGTCAAGTGTGATCGAGATCACTAAGCGAAGGTTCCGTAGCGTCATGAAAATGCGTCAGGTTACTGAGATTAATATTGAAGTAAAATTCTTTGAACGCCCCGTTAATATTGTGGGTATAATTTAGATCTTTCGAATAAGTAAGATACCGAAAGATAATTAAATAGTCCCATTTATTTCAAAGGATAGACCTCATAAAATCGGATACCGTACCTCTTAAGTTCCATTTTTATATTATTTTTTTATATTCTGTAGTGCCCAATTTTCCAGGTTGTTTCTAACAAATATTTTAAAACATTATATTACACTAGAAGCACCCCGCGGTTTCACCCGCGTTAACTACTATCCCGCGGAAATCATTAATTTTTACGGGATAAAAGGTAACCTATGTCACCCGGGGATAGCATAGCTTCCCAATAGTGAAATAATTTTTCAAATTCAGTAGTTTCGGAGCCTATTCATTACAACCAAACAAACAAAGTTTTCCTCCTTATAATATTAGTATAGATTATCATTTACACAAGGAAAGCAGTAGGTACATAAATAAAATATGAGCAAGGACACGAGAGAGCTAGACGTCCCGCTTTCCAATTTTGATGAGTAATCCCAAAAACTACATTCGAATTCCCTTTCGTCGAGTTTGAAGGGGACATATTAAATTGGACTCCAATTCTACCCGAGACCAATTTATTTGAGAGCTGTCTCTAGGACGTACTTAATGGCGTAATCTTATTTTGAACTTAATATTAGATTTAACGCTTAGTATTTCTCATTTCCAGGCAGTATTATGTTTTCTTATTGTCTCGCAGGACTCTAGACATCACACAGCGACTGGTTAATGTACCAACTAGAATTAATTATTTAAAGGACACCAACTTAAAAAAAAAACATATAATATGTACATATTATCAGAATTTTAATTTTGCAAGTGAAATCATTTTATTACATTTAAAATCTTGCACATGAGTACAGTCTAAGATAATAGTTCTTTTAAGGAGTTTAATAAAAATCTATTTATTAGTTATATAATAATAATTCAGCCTGTAACTGTCCCACTGCTAGGCAAAGGCCTCGAAGGCAAATTTATTAGTTATCCTTACAAAAAAGGCTTGCTACGGCATACAACAAATATTTTATAATCAACATTCCTTTTCTGTTGTATCGTTACAAAAAAGCTTCGTTACCTATTTTCTTTCTACTGTGGCCAAATAAACCATCTGACCTTTTTAATGTCTCTCGTATGAACCCGTCCCCATAAAGGGATATTCTTTTATTTACTACTAAACTCGCGAAGTAGGTAACGTCCACGCAGCGGAACCGGAAGTGACGTAGGGTGTTTCTTATGGGCATTTAATCTCGTTTATTTACGCCGTGCGTACTGGTTAATGGGTTACGAAAACGAGTGAGTGCTGGCGGATTTGATACGTTATATTTATTGTGTTATAGAGTAAGCCTTCAGAATAAAGGTCAAAGTGCAGTGCTAATAGCGCAGGCCTTGATGACCACCCTTGGTGATGAGTTATTGGCTATGCGTCGAGACGAATCTGTAATCATCCTTTCTAGTATTTAAGTAATAAAATATTCCTACGATATTCCATTGAAATGTTAATGAATATAAAATATTTAGTTTATTTCGTTCGAATACTGGTTACCGTTTGGTATTTAAACTTTCACATTTCCCCGTTGATGACTCCGGAGAGAATGCTTGTTTTCACATAAGAGCTACCATTATCAAACTTCCGCAGAAAACATAGAAAACGACCGGTTCTAATAACAACAACTCCAAACAAACTTCAACAAACTTTATCCTTTCAGAAACAAGTCGCCATTATTGCGATATTAAAAATTTACTACCAGAAAATGAGACATCAAAACTTTTCTATTATATCCGATATTTTTGAATTTCGGCCCGAACCGATACTGAGGGTACTTTTGGGCAACTTTCCAATAGATTGTGTGATGTGGAAATAATTTATATGACACTGAAATATATCAGAGTGTAACACTAATGAAGAGAACTGCCTCGGGGTCGGCGTTTTGTGAAATAACAAGTCGCGATGTTCGAATAAGTTTGCGAAAAGGCACACGCGTTTTGAGCAGACGACATTAAGTTTCATAGTAGTAGTTTCATTTTTTATAGTAGTGATATTATACTTTATTTTTCATAGTGGGTGGATGGTCTCATATTTGACCGCTATCTCACCTGATAGTAAATCACAGTACGTTCGACAATAAAACACGTTTGTCTCGAGTTACATTTTCACTCTCGTCTAGAGAACTCCCAAATTATATTTATAGAAACACGCTGGCACAGGGTTTCGCTACATGACAGTACAAGCGTTCATCACTTGTACTAAAATTAGTACTTTTAACATAAGGTAATGACAAATTTTACAATGTCAACACGTTAATATACGTGAGACCGTCCTGAGACCCTTGCCAGGGCATTCTTTACTTTAGATACTGGTTATTATTTATCTACAAGATGTAGGTGGAATTGTTATTTATTTACTAATAACTCCTTTCAATACATATTATTGCCACTTTTTTTTAAGGATTACAACACTTTACTAATAACTCCTTTCAATACATATTATTGCCACTTTTTTTTAAGGATTACAACACTTATGCATCTGTCACTCGTTTTCTATAATATCACGTGCGCTCATAGACTTATAAAATACGTTTTCTGAAACTCAAAAGTGATATAGTGGAGTTCATAAAGACCGAAATATTTCTGCTGCGCTATAGGTCAAGCTGAAATATGAGCGGAGTGTTCGTATAAATCGTATCTAAAATAGCAGTTCTCTTATAAGAATAAAATATTTCTAACATGAATGTAGACAGAAACTTAAAGTTATGATACTGTGTGTGGGATCGGTGTGTGGGGGCGGGTGGACGTTCTTACGAGTTGTTAGGGTACGGAAGTAATGTACGAAAAAAAGTCAAAAGAAATGTCTATATAAATTAATTTTAGATTAAAATATTTCTATAATAAAAATACACACAGGGTTGGCTATTCCCGTATAAAAACCACAAGACACTTTATTAAAGTTCTTCCTACCTCGATTAGAACAAATTATGGCAAAACGTTTTATACTGAGCGATACGGCTCATTTGTTTTGGAATGGAATGTTTTAATATTGCTTTGGATTTGACAAATTTATTTTAAAAAGTTCAACACGTTTCTGTTACAATGTGGAATACGACATTAACATATACGGTAGCATGGTAGAGCATTTTGGGAGCCACACAAATGCATAAGGACACTTTAATAATTACCTAACGTGCATAACCCTCTAGACCTAACGTCCCTCTAAACCTAGTCTTGCCACAAAAGTTTAGACCAGAGATAACCAGATGTTTCTAAAATTTCGTTCCACTAAATTGACGTCTTCCACTCGAGTTATCTTAGTCACTCCTGGCATTCCTAATTATTTTACTCGTTAATTTGTTAGTGATTTAGAAAAAGCGAGGGTTAGACGCCGATTTGTGGAAAAATATTTAGATACATCTGTTCAACTCTGTTTTAAATCTTTTATGGTAAGACCCAAATAGTTATATTTTTTCGTATTAAAGTTATAATTAATATTCTTGCTTAGTGTCGCGGAATCTTATAAAGCTCTGAGATTGCTATACCGCTATTTATTCGTTTACCATAGATTTTATCTTATAGGTTCATGTAGACTGTATATAAAAATGCGTGTGGCAAAAATCTATGGGTTGCCAAACTTATAAAGAACCCAGTTATATCGTAATGTCGGATCGGAAGATGTTACAGAGGTACCTCAGCACAAAAGCTCGAGTTAAAGTTTATGAACATTACGCTAATTAGAACAGGCAGAAAATGTAAAGGTATCTCGTCGCGACACAGCCAGGATAGAGACCATAAACGGCAAGTACCGAAGAGACAACAAGGACTGGAAATAACAATTTCAAAATTATAAAATTAAGTTGAACTTTATTTTATTTTAGTTCGACCGGTGTCGATAAACAGATACCTAACAAAATATTCAGTAAATATTGTGCCATTACGTCGCGTAATCATGGATTTACTTCGTTATTATTGGAGTAGGTTATAAGCAGCTTCGTGATTATTGCTATGATCGTTATTTATTTTCCATCACTCCCAACATGCCCAAAGAGCATACAAATACTACGTAAGAAACAAGAGAGCTAAGAAGGAGCAAGCCTTCTATTCGACGCGCCGACACGCGCCCCTGCCTATGTTTGCTGTAACTATACAATACGATAATTGTTGTACTAAGGGTGGTTATACTGGTGGTACTGGCCGCGAGCGCTTGAACTGCTAGTTTTTTTATGTTTTTATTTATTGGAAAAAGTGATAACGACATTAGAAAATGTAAGTCCCCAATCGCTTTTTATATTAAAAACACCATTTATTGGTATAACTTTCACGTGGTGGAATTTCTTAGCAGGTGACAAGTAGGTAAAGATGCGATTTAGCGTCATCTTTGTGATTTTTTTATCAAACCAATTATTCGTTATCGCTTTTCTGTCCTTTTTGAGTAAGCTGAGTGAAATACGCCACCATCACTGTTATTGAGAGGGTTGTCATAATGTTACCAATTATTAAGTTACCGTTGGCGCTTTTGATGATTTGTTATCACATCTCGTAGCAAATTTAATATTCTCCGTACAATATCAAAGGAATGATGTATGGGTACGCGAAGCAATATGAATACAACATGACTACAATACCTAAATTGTAACCGAATAATACCTAAACGAGGAAATTCATAAAAGTTCACCACTAATGTATGCTAAAGTACTGACCGGCGTAAGCTGATCCTCGTCCGCGGCAGTCCATGCCCGCATTTGTAAAGCCGCCTGACGCGAGGGAGGTCTGAATAAAATTGACGTTAAAATGAGATCTGACGCGCCCCACGTCGACTAGGGCTGCCACGACCACGAGGGACAAAAGAAATGGAATTATTTTAATGATGGGCGCTCGGGAAATGTTTTAATATTGCTTTGGCTTTGACAAATTTCTTTTAAAAAGTTCGACACGCTTCTTTTACAATGTGGAATACAAATTACAACTACGACACGATAGACGGACAGACAGATAATATAATATGAAATTCTAAAGTAATTAAATTATTCACGAATATCTTGTTTTGTATTCTAAGATTATTTAATATTCTAAGATTGGTCACTCCGTAGAAACGGTTGAATCGGAAAAAAGACAGTCGAAACTGTATGCGAAGCAATAGCATCATCATCCGCGTTAATACTGCGTTGGTACTCAATAGGTCACCCATCACGCTCAAAATGTCATACAAACTCGCGATCTGCCATCTCGTTTTAATTTAATAATAGGGAGAGTGCCCTTCTTCTAGGGCAATCTAGGGTATTAGTAAGAGTTCTATGACGGTAGTCTACTTTACTGAGGAAAAAAGTTTTTTTATTGTATCTGTTATTAATTTTGTGCCGTCAAAACCCTGCAACCCTCAGTCCTCGGAGAAACTATTCACTAGTTGGCTAGAGCTGGAAGGGGTGAAAACGGCAATTGCGCAGGTGAAAAGTTAATATCTGGAACTAGTGATTCTAATAATTATTCTTTTCGTTACAGAATGCTGCTAATTACCGAGTGACATCCTATATGTTTATGCTCAGAAAAACAATGATTCTGGCAGATAGTAGACATTATGCGTATTTCCTGTGTGCGTCAGAGTTTGCGTCAGTATGAAAAAACGACAAGAAAATAAATACCCTTTCAACTTTATGCCAAATTTCAAGAAGTGGTGTAATTGTTTCAGAAACCCTACAAAAGCATGACGTCTCCAACGCTTTCTAAATAGCCGAAACGTTTTGACCTTTCGATTGAGCTTTATTTCGGGATGCCTTTCATCCACGGAGCCACACATCAATGGCTTCCACAACTGTTAAGTTTATTTCAGTAAGTGCCCAATCTACTGGCAACATTTATTTCTGTCATGCATGAAAAATCAATCATCATTCTTTGTTGTTGTTATATTTTAACACGATAGACAAGTTAGTATTCGGTCACGTTTTTTAAATTGGTGAATATGGTTAGGCTAGAATGGAGCTAGGGCGAGATTTGATGGACAGTGATATAACAGTGGTTCGATATCATGTGATAAAATTAATCGTAAAAAGATTGTACTTTTGACGAAAAAAAAATTTACCAGTTTTGTGATATCAAATTACTGATTACTTTCCAACCCCACCCTGTGGCTCAAGAATTACTGCCGAAATATCTCTATAAATAATTGGTTTAGGTTTTTTTTACTTGAAGGTAAAGTAAAGCTTGCTTCGATATTTTTTTTTATCAAAAGTACTCTGGTATATGGATGTTTTATCCGTCTGACCCATTCAGTGAGAACGTGTACATAAGATCTGACCGATATAAATCCATTCCAAACGTTGATTGAAAATATATCTTTGTTTGCACACATCTGCCAACTATATCCTTTCGTCCACCGAATCGACTCGCTGGTCGATTGCGAATAATCGAAGTGTATAATCGGAAACAAAGGCGAGCACTCAGACGAGTTAAATAAAGAAAACAAACAGAACGAACCCGTACATACCAAATAAAATAGCGTATACTGAGAACGAATACTACTATGATAACACAGTATAAAGAAAATTATTACTGCTGTGATGGTAATGGGGTTTGAGAAAAAACTTATAATTGTTGATTTTCTATGTTTTTCTCAAACTAGTGTGTTTTTTTTGTGATATATTGAGTTGAAGTTTATCCCGTCCATATAAATTTAATCCGATCGGACGACCTATAAAAAACGATGATCTATAAAAAACACGTGTGTAGGCAAATTATGCGAAAACGAAAAACACGAGTTTTCTTTCTTTTTTTTTTCTTTTATGGTTTAATTTGTTTATTAGATTGAAGTGTTTGACTTGTAAAAGTGCAATTTTATTGCCTATTAACAATAAATGATTTGACTTTGACTTTGGAGTTTTAGTGTTCCCTCGGAAACTGTCCGCATTCTCTAATTACTAAAATGATATAATGTTGAGTGCGACATTACACTACTTATCTCGCTGACAAGTTTGATATTGTTTAACCGTTCTGTTTGGTTTTATTAAATTACGAAGATTTGTACAAATAATGTTTGTGTTTAAAAAATATTTCTGAGAAAAAGTGGTGCGAGATGACTTTTATATCACCCGACGGCGTTACGCTTATTATCAAACGACCTTTGTCACTCGTATCCATATCCATACTAATATTATAGGTATAATACGAAGGTGAGTCTGTTGGTTTGTTGGGTTTTTAAGCCTAACCCATACATATTTATTATTGCTTTATTTTGGTATAGAGAGATGGGACGTTGAAAAAGGGCATAGAGTAATATTTATTATCAAAATGAATAATTCTAATCCACGTGGACAGACACGGTGGTAGAAGCTTGTATAAAATAATATTACTATTATGAATATTATACATGCGAAAGTTTATGTTTGTGGGTATGTATGTGTGTTCTCTCATTACGCTTTAACGGTATACAGATACCATAGTTCCCGAAATAGAAATAATGAAATTTTTATCACGTATAAATTAACGCTTCCTGTGGGATAATAATAATTACGGATGAAGCCGCAAGGCGCACTTAGTCCAAAATAAAATTATATATGGGTTAAAAAAGAACCCACAGCGAACCACAAACACAAAGAGACTTCAAAGGCTTCAGTGTGGGCGGAACATGTGGGAATAACACTACAAACTATTTATGGAACTAAGAGCGGTCTGCCGATTTGCCTGCAGCGCTTCGGCACTCCCACGGGTACTGTTTCCCGGGATAAAAAATAAAAATGTAGGTGTTTGTTTTTGAGCTGACGAGAATAGGCGTTGCCTTTGCGGTATTTATATAATACGACTGGTTTTTTGAATAAATATGGTTCCCCTACGATTTTCCCTGTGATCTGTAACCACACGTCACGACGGCTACAAAATAATTATTAAAAAAATATATAATTAATATACTCTATTTTTATCGGCTTAAATGATGGTTTTAAGGTAACCGTCACTCATTTGATCACAATTAATATCACTGTTGAGCATGGGTCTTATTTCACTTTCGTGTGGAGGATTAGGCCATAATCTACCACGGAGGCCCGGTCCGGATCGGTAACCATTTAAGTTTAAAGCAAATATCGCTCCTCTACCATCCCTATTTCTGAAACACCAATGAAAAGGAATTCTGTATATAGCCTATGTATAGCTTTATTCAGTTGTATTAATCTCGCAACTTTTGCCCTTTGCTCTCCTAATCTTGGATAAATAAAGAGCCCCAGATGAATAAGAAGGTCGGCTAAAAATAAGCCTTTAATCGTTCCCGTTCAGTTATCGGCAACATGGGATGCTTAATAAACTCTTTTGTGAGTATTGTAGGGATGATTAATTAAGACGGTTGTTAATGGTATTGAAGGGATGTTTTTTGTTTTTACTGAGTAACGTAACGAGCAAGGCGTTCAGTAGATGGCAAGCGCCACGCATGTCGCAATTACAGTGTCACCGGGAATTTAGCATTGCATAATCTTACACGCCAATCGCTGCGCCCGTCATTCTGAGGCATAGGTTCTAAAGTAGGCATGACTTCTTGATTATGGCTTATGTGGGTAGTTGTCACAATTCTGCCAGTGTCCGTTTCATGCTAGTTTCATAAACTTTTGGAGGTGGTGATCTGTACTAAGAATATGGTCGGTGTTGCAAAGGGAGAATCTACCGGAATTATCAGAACCAAGATGATTTATCGGTTCTAAAGTATCTAATGCCATCGATTAGTCATACTAATATTGCAAATTCGACAGTTACTCTGCTAGTTTATTTATTTGTTTGTTTGTTTGTTACAAACACGACTACATGGCTGACCAGATTTGACGAAATTTGGTGTAGACATTGATTGTACCTTGGAAACGGATATAGGTTTTATCGCAATAATTATAATGTAGAACGAGCCGGCTAAGTCGTGTACAGCAGCTTGTTTAGTACAACCACTGAAAAATCATATTTTCCTTTGTTCTACCATATAATAGATAGGGAATGGTTCCTGGAAGTTATTATGTTACAACAGTTGCAAACGATATGATAAACGGGTTTCCTGCAAAGCCGTGCCCGCTATATCAACTGGAAATGTTTTCCCGGTATTCCTAATTTCCTGGTAAACATCCCAGTGTTTCCGATATAATTTGAAGACACAATTAGTTAACTATACGGAACAAAGTCCTATGGACCCATTATTGACCGTAAAGTACGCCACAAAGCTAACAGTATTAACTCTGATTTAACGCACTGTGTATGCCATTAATATCATCGTGTGTGGGCACAATGAACGTACTATTGAAATGAACATACAGAACGGGCAGTTTAACTGATAGTGCTTCGCCGGCCATTAGTTAATTAGCATTAACCGGAGGCAAATGTGAAGCAGACTGCGAGCTTTGTTGGTTTAAAGCCGTGTATTCTAGGGAGGAGGCACGGTAGCCGGTAGTAGACGGTACAAACTAAAACCCTGGCTCCGATAACTTGTTTCATAGCCATCGCTGAAAACATCATTACATACATTATTCTGGGGTTACTGCCTATCCTCTCTCCCTCTCTTTTTCTCTCTAAGAGAAAGCCAGTGTCTCAGCAGTGGGAAATAGGCGGATGATGCTTCACTAGGGAATAGCCCACGACACGTGACTCCACATAGGACATCGCCTGACGTCCTGCGTTGTCTCGTAACAACTGTGTGAAATGAAAAGGTTGCGAGATAAGGTTTTGTATCTCTGTTGACCTTTACCCCAATTTATTTTGTGATAAAAACACCTCTTCTTGATAAATAATCTATTGTGTGAGTAGGAGTCTCCATCATTAATATCCACTGCACCTGCGGTCGACGGGTGACGTCATCGCAATGTCGCAGGTGCGTTGTGTAACCAGCAGAGGTTTAAAGTGACTAAGTTGTGTTTGTTTTTTATACAACTGAACATGATGAGCAAGTGTTGATAAACGCTCGCAGCAGTCCCATTGGTGCTCAGAAGTTATGTACAATCTAAAATCTCATGTTAATGAGAGTTTAAACAAAGTATTAGTGATAATATGTCTAAAATTTATACCATAAAGGGGCATCCTTAGGATTTCTTTGTCTTCTCTCACCCCATCACATTTAGTAATGAATTTTGATAAAATTAGTCAGGGTAATGTAAATACGAAAACAGGAGCAAGCAAATAATATATAACGTACAACAGAAATAATAAAAGCAACATTTCAGTTAAAAAAAATGATAAGTAACAATGTATAGTTCGTAACACCCCACTTTAAATGCTAAAAAAAATCTACATTTTAATCAGTCTATTTGGGAATTCCGGTTTCCTATTTATTGTAACCAAATTCCCAAAGAGTAAAGTTTATTTACCACCCTGCAGTTTGGCCCAGATTTTTTATCCTAGTTCCTGCACAGTACATCAACAAACAGTAGGAAGAGTAGAAAACGAAACGTTAAAATGCGGTGAAGACGACGATAGCGTATCGATCGATCGCTACGCTGCTGCTACGCTGTCACCTCGATGTTGCTACGATGTCGCTACGCTGTGCCTACGCTGCTACGCACTACGCTGTCGCTACGTTATCGCTACGCTATCTTAGTCATTAGCCAATCTAACATTATGGTGTGTCTAATTTCTGCGTCAACTTGCTGTAGCGCAGTAAAAAACTAACAATAAATATCAACTATTCAGTTCAGGCGACTCATAGCTTGGACTGAAACTTCTATACATATTATACTGGTTCAAACAAAAGATTTTTTTGTAAGTGTGTTTTTGCAAGGAACGTTATGTTGCGCTGTGGTGACGTGGTGTACAGCTAGGCCGCCGACAGGACAATTTGCGCGCTCTGTTTATTTTACTAGAAGCGGGTTTAAAAATAGTGTTGTTTTATCTTTTTATATTCTCGTCCCACCACTCTGTTGCTACTTTATATAATTTGCAATGATTGTATCTTTCCAAATACACTTTTAGCGTTGAGAATCAATTTACCCAATTAAGCTTATTTTATATTTCTTATGCCATTTGATATTTAAAGGGAGAAACATGGATGAAGCTGAAGCTGAAGTTCGCTGACAGTGCGTTCACATTACCGATAGAATCTGATAAATTGGTAATAAAATTCCATCTATAGAAACATGTAGTCGCATCAGAAAACTTAAATACACACTCAAAAAAAAATTTCCGTTCCTACTTACCTATATGAGCTTCGCAAGGGCACTCATAAAAGTAAAATTAACTTTATTCGGAGTAAATAATTATGTGCGTGCGTGTGTGCATAAACTTAATATTAATTGCAAACCATTTGCTTGTATAATAATATACCTATATATCCATAAACATAAGTACCAAAGTAAGTATCCATAGCCCATAACTTTACGAACACAGCGGCTTCCCAGCTAGGGTTGTCACTAAAAGTATATATGTACCAGATTGAATTTCGGTACCGTAGAGCGTAATTTAAATTCTAAGCGGTACACATCTGAAAGGTGGAAGTAACAAAAGCTCTGCTCCGGGGCAACCCTGTAACTTTACATTAGGGTTGCTACTCGCCGCACGCCAAGTTATAAATAAGTTTTAGATGTATACATTTTTTGCTACTTGTGCTAAAGGCATGATATATCACTTTTTTCAAGATGGGCTAGACTCTTAATCTGCCTAAAAAGTGTGTAAAATATCGCTTCTATCTTAGCATATTATATTTACAGTGTCCGTAATGGATATATAATCAAGTTAACTTAAACGACAATTGATGTAGAGCAAAGAGGAAATCTATTATGTCACAGTTCATTAGACACTGTCAAAGGCTATTGTCATTTGCCAAACATCCTTCACATCTCGTCGCTTAGTTGTTAAACTTAGAGCGACAACCCTATACATCAATTTTATCGGCGTGTACAATGAGCTATTTTAACAACAGGCGGACGAACTTTGCCTCACCTACTCACCTCCGTTTTAAAAATGTCACCCCGCGTATACGCCAACGCTGCGGCGCCAACTTTCATTCACGTTTCAATTTATAAATTCACAATTTTATGGGAGCTTTGGAATATTTAAGCGGCTTTTATACAAATTGTAGGTTAACTTGTGTTCGGGTGTGAAACCATGAATGGAAATGCTGGGCTAAACTGGTAGTTTCGATTCAAGCCCTCTTCTATAGAATGTCTAACTAGAAAGTTAGACACTCTAGTTACAATTTACCATAGCATTATACCATTCCATACAATTTAGCATAACACTCGCAAAATCCATACAAAATAAAATGATTCATTTATTTAATACTCTTTTCCTACATGCCTAATCACACTGACGATGACTGTGATGTCTATCTGTCTGGAAGAGATCTCTTTTAGCGACCAAACCGTCCATTGCAGCATATAATTATTTCATAGTGTGTTGTTGTACCTACAGAATTATTATGTTCATAACTTTCAAGTGTATACTCGTATTATATTACCACAAATTATTTCAGTTCATTTCCCACTGTCTTCCAGCAAATTGATGTATTAGCTTTTAAATGCCGAAACATTATAAATTACCTTGCAATCCAGACAATAAATTCCCGGAATTGCCAGCTATCCTCTTGATGTCTCCGGCAGACTTTCGGGAATGCGTTCATTTAGTTAGGCAGCGTACGCCGGGCGTTGTAGAATGTAGCGTATTTTTATATATAAAAATCGAACGTAGCTTGTAGTAAGTACACAATTGATTCACTTAGATACTCCGTTGCCGCAACGATCATGAGTGAGTCTTGGCCGCCACGCCCCTCTTCGCCACGCCACGTCACTCTCCGCCACTTCATGACAAGCTGCGCCTGACTATAATTGATGCAATAATATATTAGGTAGGTACGTAGATAATTTTTACGCAATGTAAATTAGATGCACAGAGGGAAATGTTTTCTTTAGCTCCAACGTTATTATTAAGTACGTAGCTACTATTTAGTAACTATTTAATCATAGTGGGTACTAGAACTACGTCAATACATACAGATAGTCAGATACGCTTTGAAAAACGCCATAGAACCCGCGTAAAGCTTGTAAATGAGCGGCCTTATTTCCAGAGTAGGTATAGTACGTCGTAACCTGCGCAAAGTCCCGCTTGAAGTTTGTCAACTTGAACTTGAATTTGAATGGTTTATTGTTTAATCTACCAATACATAAAGTTTCAGTATAAAAGGCAAGTTTGCCTCTTCGCTGAAGACGTGGCGTTCTATGTGATCGTTGGGAAACTTGTAGGATGGAATTCAAACTACTTGGAAGTCTAATCCACTGATGCGATACTGACATCCGATTTGCCAGTCAAATACTGTAGCCTGTAATAACAATGAGAACTTTAGTAACCAAAAACATGAAGCTTACAAATTGTGCAATAAAAAACGAAAAAAAAACATCCTTACTGTCACAGAGTAACCTACGTACTTAATTCAACACAAACAAGGCTAGTGATGCACTCAGGGCACTCTACTAAAAGTAACATGCTACCTTTTATGTTTCGCTACTTTTCCTCTGAAACGGTGAAAGGGTACCGTGTGCATTGCAGGCGTGGCGTCGCTGCATCGTAATGGATAGTTTACATTCTCAAAGAGCTTTTCACCGGGTAAGGTTATTTTTATTCACGACTCCAAAATATATTTATTTTTTATATTTTCTATATTTTCTATTTTCACAATGGACTCGTATATCGTACTGAAATTGATTATGCGTTAGTATGGTATCGCTGATACCGAACCTGGCACCAATAGCGACGTCGATAATATAATATCGAACCAGTTTGAAAACTCTTGGATACGTACTATTAAAAACTTGCCTACGACTCGAACAACAATAAAAGTAAAAAAAATGATTGTGTAGCACAAAGCAATGATTTTTTAAAGGTAGGTAGTTATAGGTGTTAATTTGAATTAAATTTAAATAATTTCTCAAATATATATTCTTAGAAATGTTTTCCTTGATACGTTGCAGCTGCGGACGTGACGCGTTCTAGCCCGCCGAATTAGCTTGTGTATTCTACTCAGTGGAAAACTACTCTGAAGTCTTCCAACCTACGAGTAGTTAACAATGTTGTCTGGTGCAGATGGCTTGCATCGTGTCTATTGAATGTTTAATAGTAAAAAATCATGTTCAAAAACACTGCCTATTTACGTAAAAATATGTCAACATATAATTGTGAATTATATAAATCTCGTCGTTGCGATTAATTCATGTCCAAATGTAGTTTGATGGACAGTGTCCAAAATCAGCGAGAGTATACAATAATGTGAGAGGCACTAGCAGAAATTAATATACTCCATAAACCACCTTCCGATTTCATCATCCCGTCAGCTCTGTAGCCAGTGCAATAATCATCAGAACTGCAGAAAATTGCCAAGTTTCATAACTGTGCAAAATTCAAAAGTTGGTAAAATTTGATTCATTCGATTCTTTTACAATGTCATAAAAAGACAAAGATCGGGAAGCTAATAAAAGCGTGTCAATAATACAACCCACTCGTCTTTGAGCAAATCTATTTTAAAAGTCCTTTTATAGGAGCAGCTTTGAAGCCTCGTTCGAAAGGAAATGTCGCATCTGCCATCAGTCTATACAGAGCGCCTTAGTTAATATGGATGACAGGGTGTCCTGCAATAAAAAACAACTTTTATTGTCCTATTTTATAGGCAACTTTGAAGCCACAGCCTTGATGTTTAATTTGGTTAGGACTTTTCGAGTTGATTCAGGGTTTTTTCAGGATTGTTTCAGGGTAGAGACGAGTAATCAGTGCCGTTGAGATAGTACGTAACTAATCTAGGTTACAATGTTGTTCCCAGACATCCACCATTTATTACTGCCACGTTCTCTCGGCTTTTGTTACAAAAAATTTATTGGCCGTTGAAGTCGGTATTTTTAATTGGAAAAAATCTCGTACGTCATGGTGTAAAATTCAATTTACCAAAACATAGACAGGAGATGAGTCACGCTCGTGTCTACCAAAAGATCAAAGACATCATCGTCTGAACAGAATACCTGAACGCTAGTGGAACGTATCATGAATAAATCAAATGAAAGACCCATGCATAGTCTGGAAAAGGTAACTTAAAGACTAAAAACTAAGCGACAGCAGAACTGGCTATCGTTTTCGTAGAATTAACTGTATCTAGGCAAAACATCGTGAAAGAGTGATTTAGTTATGATGAGCGACAGCAGATGGATCCATAAATACGTCTTGCTGTGTTCATCGGAATCGCCTACCCCGCCTGAAGCGTCAGTGACGCGTAATTTGAAATTACAAACCAGCCAAGTGCGAGTCGGACTCGCGCACGAAGGGTTCCGTACCATTATCTATGAAAATGTGATACAGCTTGGTGACAGACGGACGGCCAGATAGACAGACAGACAGATGGAAGGACAGTGAAGTCTTAGTAACAGTGTCCCGTTTTACTCTTTGGGTACAGAACCCTAAAAAGTAGATTCTAGACCTTGGACCAACCTATTACGAATACTGCAATAACCCTTCTACCCAAACGTCGACCATCTCGCGTTGTCTCGACGACTGTACAGTGCGTAATCTACCAAGTTTTGGTAACACTCTAGGTATCGTTACATGTCTAATTTAGAGACGACATCATGGTCATCATCTGATGGAAGATGACCACGCCTGCACAATGCACATAGGCATCCCCAATACAACGCCACGTCAAAAACGTAACGTAATCTCTTATACCATAGAATTCCATCACGCTCTGTACCGTCCTGCTACTAATCTAATATTTGTCTTGCGAAGGACATTCTGATCGGTCCGTTCAGGGAGATTGGATCAAAAGCTCTTGATTATCAAACCCATGGAGTTGTTTGGATTGCCTACCTAAATAAATTGAAATTACTACCGTGGCATAAGTTTGACAAACTCTAATTTGACCGAATCGTCATCATACCGTGCCGTTGGTATATTCTTGTATTTATTTAGCGAAGGGAAACATCCTATTTTCAAACTCAAACCATAATCAATTACCTACTGTTTAATTTAATTTGTCAGACTTTATGTTTTATGATTCTCTTCGTTAACGAGAATTAGCTGTTTGACTTGTAAACGTGCGATTTTAATGCCTACTACCGGCCCCGACAGACTTTGTCCTGTAATTGTCATTTTTCCTGTCAAAAAAGTAACATTACAAAAGTGATGTGGTCTTGAAGTATCCTCTAATTTTCTAATGTTCGGTCTAACTTTTTTATTTTTTTCTTTCATAAGAACCTTCTCCTGATAATAACAAACACAAAAAAAAAAGAATTAGGAAAATTGGTCAAGCCGTTCACGCGTGATGCCGTGACCAAGGGAAATTGGGATTCATTTTTATATACAGATATTTACAATAAATGCTTTGACTTTGACTTTGAAGGGTATTTTAATTAGTCTGTCAAAGGTTGTTTGATCAAAGGCGTTGATTACTAGATCAGTTTAGATACTTTAAATTACCAAGTCCTGAAATTATTGATACTAAAGAAAACATGTTGGACTATAGTATGCTGATACTCATAAGGCGATTTCAAAATACCGTGCGTTCGGCAGCTGAGCCTGATGATCAATATAGGTCTTGCATCGCACTGTCTGATCTCGTCAAAGGCGGTTAGATAAAAGGCCCTTGATTGCCGGAACGACGGAGATGTTTGGATTGCTCCAGAATTTAATGGGATTGGCAATGCAAATGCGGATCCTGTAGTGGCGACTTTGAGTTGGTACTGAAGCGTTTATTTGAGGTATTATTTCCCTTGAGCTCGTTGACTAGTGGTGCTTATGTCATCTAGTAATTTATTTAATTCTTTAATTATAAGCAGTTGTATTTATTTTCTCTATGGGTAGGTACGTAAATTTGGATCAAACAGATACGTTTTGGAGATTCTTTGACAAAAAAATACATTTTAGTAAGTTCCATAGCAAACATCTTTATCCTTATTTGATCTCAGATCGATACGAATGGTATTTACGAGAATTCTTTACAATATTTTTGCCACGTAAATATCAACCTTATCACGTCGACTAAAGACACTGAACTATCCCAAACTCGGGATGTTTACTTCACTCACTTCCGCAAATATAGATTTGGTATTCCTTCCTCGCGTACTAGCGGAGGCATAACGGAATGATGGCATTATATTAAACGAAATGATGGCTTTTATGGCGGAAAATAGGTAAAATTATAACACAAAGGGAGTCAAGAAGGACGTAAATAGGTTAATTCCTCTGCGAAAGTGAAAGTATGTTGAGATCTTTTGAGATGGTCCTATTTAATTTGAATTAGGCACGGGTTTCCGCTCTAAATACCTACTAGTGTAGAGTGATATCGATCGTAATAAAACAAAGAGGGGGTCTTTATAGGGGGGTCACAATAATAGTTCTCATTGTCTTGATAGATGGCGTTAAAACAAAAAGCTTGGGATCTTCAGTCTCTAATCTCCATATTAAACACAGTAGGTAAAGCGCTAAATAATAAAAAATATTTATTTAGCGCTTTTCCTACTGTGTTTAATAAGGAGATTAGAGACTGAAGATCCCAAGCTTTTGTTGATTTTTGTTATTACTTTCGACTTGGAACTCGGGGGGACAGACGCAAATGATTTTTTGTGCAAAGGCTCTCGTTTTTCACTCGTATTTCTCATTGTAATTCATTTCTGATGCTAAACCAATGTACATGATTTACAATACTATCTTTTCCCATGTACCCCAGGCCTAGATTAGGTATATTATGGGTATACTAAACAAGTGATAAGCGAACAAGTGAATAGAAAAAATGCTACCACGGTCACCAAAAAAAATTTCGTTCTAGAGTGTAGAGTGTGATAAAATAAAAAGCTAAAGAATTTAATGAAAAATTCCATTGTCTTATAACGTTCCACAACATTGTTTGATGTGGGTAAAACGGCTACTAAGTATATAGCTAAATATCTAATTTCAATTCCAGGATTTCGAATTCCAATATCAACTTATGTAATAAACAAGGTTTAATTCATTCCTCGAAAAGCTGTTGGTTCTAATAACCAGCCAGCATCAAGTATCAAGTACCAGAACACCAATAAACGCGGGAACCGCC
Source organism: Hylaea fasciaria (assembly GCA_905147375.1). Taxonomy (NCBI): domain Eukaryota; kingdom Metazoa; phylum Arthropoda; class Insecta; order Lepidoptera; family Geometridae; genus Hylaea; species Hylaea fasciaria. Next base: position 4,379,132 of record LR990211.1, on the reverse strand, counting down.
CGAGTAAGCGTTTAGAAATTCAATAATTCGAACATTCTTATTCCAATTTCAAATGTATTTCGGGACATGATGGAGTCCTGAATGTGCTCGAACTGCTCGAACTGCTCGATCACAGTTTGCTCAAGCGAAATCTAGGACATCCGGTCTAGTGATGTTCCTAGCTCAGACTTTTACCATCATTGATCGATAGTTAATTTGCTTGTCCGGAATGTGACATCGACATCGACAGAATGTAAGTGACACTCCCATTCTCTTATATAAAACATAGACAGCCCCGGAATCGATTTCCTAAAAATTCGCTAGAAAACCCCCTTAATTAAGTTCAGAGATACAGCAAGGTAGAGTTTGGAAATCTGGGCGATATGTTACACGGATAATTAAACTAGTTGCCTGCGTCACCATTTATACGAAAAATAAACATTTGAAACAACATAATTTATATTCCAAATATCCATATATAGTAGTAGGTACTAACACCCATGCACAATGAGAGCAAATCCTTCAGAGTATTATAGCTTACACAAATATTAACAACTCCACGACGACGAAATACAAAAGTATCGATCGGGAGTAACGGCGTCGGCTCCTCACTATCCACTGAAGATTTGGAGCTTGTTTGCGCGCTAAAGTGCACTGCAACATCCGTTCGAGCATTTACGTTAGCGACGACCGGCGATGTAGGTACTTCGTTGGTCGTACGCTGGCCGAATCATAATCCTTACTGCGCTTTTTTTTAAGTATAACTGAGCAAAGAGATTATAAATGAGCGCCACTCTTGCCAATAGTTGCAGCCGGCCAAAAATTTGCATTGTTGTTTATTATTGTCAAATTAGTACGCGGTCGATGAATAAGCGAAATGTGGCCATCGAACATAGAAATGAAATGTGTAGGTACTTTAGAGAACAATATTTTTGAAGTGGCTGTCGCACTCCTAAAATCCTGTTCTCAAAAGTAAGCACTTCTAGGACTGTGTTTTATAGTACTCGCGGTTTCACCCGCGTTAACTACTATCCCGCGGGAACAATTAATTTTTACGGGATAAAAGGTAGCCTATGTCACCCGGGGATAGCATAGCTTCCCAACAGTGAAAGAATGTTTCAAATCGGTTCAGTAGTTTCGGAGCCTATTCATTACAACCAAACAAACAAAGTGTTCCTCTTTATAATATTATTAGTATAGATGAACAACGAGACACGACACAATAGTGGCGCTCAGCCCGTCAAGTGTCTAAACCAGATATCCTACTAATATTATAAAGGCGATAGCTTGAGAGTATTTATGTTTGTTACTTCTTCACGCTCAAAGGCACGGATAAATTTTGATGAAGTTTGCTACGGAGATATAGCTAACCCTGGATTACCACACAGGCTACTTGTTATTTGGAAAACAGCGGGTAACATCGCGGCGCGCAGCTGATATATAATAAAAGCTTGCAAAAATTTAAGCAAGTCCACTATGTAACTCAGAGCGGCCAATTTATCCCCTACTATCCTACTGTGCCATAGTGTAATGGAATCCGAGCTATTCCATTACGTGCGTCACAGCGTCACAGCGCCCCCTAGCGGTCATAAATCATCGCAGACGTAAACCGAGCCACGACGTATTCGAGACGCTAATTTAGCGAATCTGAAACCGGCAACAGTCTATTTTAAAACCCGTGCTTCGCTTATGCTCAATTTTGTTGTGGGCTGTGCTAACTTGGGTTTTAAAGCTGTCTAGCTTAAGTTTGTTTTCATTTGACGCTAGTAACTGGCAGTGGGCTGTGTTTAGGAATAAGTAAAATAGGAATTAAAATGGTTTATTGTAAGAACAAGGTAAGAACAATCAAAGGCAAAGGAACAAGAAGTATATCAGGAAGATAAAAGAGAGAGAGAGAGAGCCATAAGCCATAAAAACAGTTTAGGTACTCTCGTTTGTGTATCATTTCAATGTGAATTCACGCAAAATTAGAGAGCGTTGAATTGTTCCAAAAAATATTAATGGATTCAGAGTCCATCTTTGTAAGGTAAATGTTTATTTTATTTTTATTTAAGGTCCAGCTCTCTCGTGAAATAAACCTAAGCGCCCCGTGCCAATCACTTCTGGAATCGTTTGATGTGTCTCTACCGATCCCACCTTTGGTGCGTAACGTATCTGGTAATAAACCTTTTTGTAATACCAACAAACCTTTTTCCTGACCCAATATTGTGCCACTGCTCCACACAGGCCCTTTAGTTGAATTCTGAAAATAAAAAACCACAAAAACTGTCCAAAAAAAAGCAATCATTCGAGTTTTTTTGGCGGGAATCCGAAAGTGAAACGTTGTGGATATTGTATTTTTTTCTGAAATTTGTGTTGTTATATTCGCGGATCATTATGTAACCATTAAGCATTTTAGGTTTTCAGGCAAATGATCCATAATTATAACTAAAATACGTGTAATTTCTTGTTCTCTTTAAAACTCCCAGTTAAATTCAGTACAGCATCCAGCACGTTACTGAATCATGACGTCGACAATGACTTGACTAGACTGACTTACGACTCCACGTTGTTATTCTATGCTCCAAATTGTATTATTTGCTAAATGTACCTACACAGTGAATCATTTTTATAATATTTTATCTCGCTGTGGGATGTGGGTTGGAGAAGACGGTAAATACGCTAAATCTAATGGAACTCAAATCTTTACGAACCTGAGTGGTAACATACACAGTTGCATATACAGTCGATATGTATCTCCATGTTGGTGGGAAATGTGAAGATATTCGAGTCTTTTTTGTTGTTGGTTGATAAATACAAATCAGTCATTGCTTTCTCCCTTCCCTATTGCCAGTCAATATTTTCTCACCATCCCATCAACGAAATCACATTAATCCTAGATTATTTATATACTCGTATATCCGATTTGTGGAATACAACGCGGGCGTAAAATTGGTAATCGCCATTAATCTTTTTTACATTGCACAGATAAATATAACATCGGTTTGTTAATGTAAATCCATTTACGTTTTAAATTCTGGCACTTTGATATAATTAGATTTGCCACCAGTTGGGATACAATTTGGTTAATTTGACAAACAAATCGAATCTCAGATTGACTAATTTCAGAGCTTTTTGTAACCTACCTTACTCGTGAAATATGGCAGTCCGTTAACAAAACAACAAATTGAATCTTAATTGAGTTCAATTTACGGGCGTCTGAATAAAAGGCTATAAACGTGACGGGTGGCGTCACGATTTAATTAACACAATTTGCTTAATTAAACACAATTTGTTTATGTTACCGTGCGTTTACGGTTGTTTGCTGTCTTTGTCTAGGGCATGAATTATCTTCCCGGCATAGATAAAATACATGGTTATACTAGTACCCAACTTATAAGGCGCGTCGTGAATCTTCGTTCGCGCAGAAAAGAAAGTATGGTCCGAAGATTAACGAAAGAATGCTTAAAACTTACAATCAACCTAAGATCACTATCATATAAGGTTCATAATACACTGCAGTTGTTAGTTCCATCTCACTCTAAGCTCGCTAAGATGGCGGCGGCTGCCGACCAATAGCGGTCGATAGCATTTCCCGCGCTTTGAAAATTCAACTTCTGCGCAGGTACATCGGGAAGCCATATCAGTTGGGTACTACTGTACTATAATATCTATATCAGTTCCGAAGTGACAAATTATATTGTTGTCTGTAACTTCTTTCGCAGGGTACTTGGATTTATAGCACTAGTTCGTATGCAAGTCCTCTGAACTCAGAACCAAAATGGAATGAAGACGAAAATTTAAGGAATTATGTAAATGAGCAATAATATCCGTTGGGTCTATGCAAAATTCCAACAAAATCATGATGATGCTGAAGCGCGGTTTATCAGATTATAGAGCATATTCCGTTTGCAACTTTGCATAACTTTTGTTATGGAAAATCGGGATTTTTCACGATAAAAATGTATCCTGCTCACGGACGGCGTGTCAAAATATACCTATTGTGCCAAGCTGTCAATAAAGTAAACATTTAAACAAGCTCCTATGGTTCTTGTCATAGCTGTCACCAATATTTCTACATTATTAGCTGCGACTCGCGGGTTATCCGTTGTTTCCGGAATAAAAAATAGCCATTTACGTACAGTTTTACCCAACTGATATGGCTTATACCGATGTACCTGCGCAGAAGATGAATTTTCAAAGCGAGGGAAATGCTATTGACCGCTATTGGTCGGCAGCCGGCCGCCATCTTAGCGAGCTTAGAGTGAGATGGAACTAACAGCTGCAGTGTATTATGAACCTTATAATAGTGATCTTAGGTTGATTGTAAGTTTTAAGCATTCTTTCGTTAATCTTCGGACCATTCTTTCTTATTCACGACGCGCCTTATAAGTTGGGTACTAGTATAATCCAGGGCATTATAACTACCATCATACTCAATGTCTAATTATGAACTGTAAATGTAACTTTGTAATTACAAACAATTTAATGGGATTTCTATGGGAATACAAAGTTATTAATGCAGATTTTAAATCTGAAAAACGCGTCGGTTATTATGGAAATTCCGAATTTTTCCTTGATTTATAGGCTAAACAAAAGCTATATATTCAAAATTTGAACCTTGTGGGACGGCTAGAAGAACCTTAGAATTTCGATGATCGGTGAGTCAGTCAGTCAGTGGGGAACAAAATTAAAGAACTTTGGCTTGCAATAATTCTTACTGGTTCAAATTTAATGTAATTTTGATTGTTATCTGTAGACGTTAGTTTATCTGAGGCTTTAGTTTATTCATAACGAAGTTACAGGGGGTCGAAAATGGCCCGAATCGCTTCGAGAAAAGGATAGTACTGCCGTGAGAGCTTCTGTTTTGCTCGACTTGGCGGGGGCACTGCCGTGCCCCCAGATAATCGAAACTTTGGTTGCGTTACCCGTTGCACCATTTCCGTAAACGTTGAATAAGAACACGCCATTACCGATAGCCGGGACAGTTAATAGAAGGCAATATTCGTTAAATGGGACCCATGCCAAACCCATTTCTACAAATGGGACTTGTCGATAGGTGATAGGTACCGTGATATTGACCGCTGATATAACGTTGTTCTCGATGTTATTAAATACGTTCCCATTTGTATTAGGGGTTAATACAATTATTATTGTTATTAGGGAAATGGAACCACACTATTACATCAGTAATTTTAGACGAACGTAGTGTTTAAGTCATTTCGGCATCGTGATTTTATCCAACCTGTTGGAACGTATGCCTTCACCTTCAGTAATGTTCCAATTATTATTTTCGTTGGATTATGATCCCGTTAGAATTTCGTAGATCTGTAGATCTGTGAACCAAAGAACGAACGAACAAGCGAAACAAAGAAACAACTAAACCAAGAACCACAGAACCAAAGAACTAAAGAACTGAAGAACGAATGAACGAAAGAACGAACGAACGAAAAAACGAAAGAACAAAAGAACGAAAGAGAGAAAGAACGAAAGAACGAAAGAACCAAAGAACGAACGAACGAACGAAACAAAGAAACAACTAAACCAAGAACCACAGAATCAAAGAACTAAAGAACTAAACTACTGAAGAACGAATGAACGAACGAACGAAAAAAGGAAAGAACGAAAGAACGAAAGAGCGAAAGAACGAAAGAGCGAAAGAACGACCGAACGAACGAAACAAAGAAACAACTAAACCAAGAACCACAGAATCAAAGAACTAAAGAACTAAAGAACGAATGAACGTAAGAACGAACGAACGAAAAAACGAAAGAACGAAAGAGCGAAAGAACGTAAGAACTTAATTACATAGCGCTTTGTGATTGTATTTGTTTGAAAGTATACCTATCACCTAAACGGAAGACTATATTTAGATGACCTAGTAGATTATGCTGCCGTGTAGGTACAATCGCCAAGACTCTCTCTTTACTAAAGAAATAAAGATATGTTATTTATTATTGATATGGTTACTATAAAAATGTTGTTAGCAAACTAACAAGGTAAGTAGGGAGGGACCCTATAAATTTATGATAAAGTGGTTGGATAACTGTTCCCATAGATATGTAGGTAGGTATTAAATTAACCCACTTGGTTTGTACATTCGATATCACAACTTTTTACGGCAGATAAACTGCGTTGCGAGACTTGTGCATTTTTGTACATGTAATGTTTTTGATAGGATAAACTTAACCTGTTCCGGGAAGTGATAAGCAATTGGGACAAAGGCAAAGTTAAATGTGTGTCAAATCGACATTCATGTCGTGAAGTGTTTCACTCGCAACTTTCTCGTGGCAACTGGTAAATTAATGGGACGTCATCATTAGCCTATTACGCCTCTTCTCTGGTCTTCGAGATAATCTGGGGCATGATCCATCACGCTGTCCCAGTATGTACGACTAACATCAATCTCATTTTTGATGCTGTGTGTGTTACATTTTTTTATTTCTGTGCTTCTTTATTGATATCAACTTTATTGACATCGAGACTTGGTCGCTTTCTTTCGTCTTTTATGTAGACGGTTTGAAGAGGACTGTGGTGACCATTCAAGCAGAAAAATAGTCGCAAACCATTTTTGGTGTTGTGACCACAGTTTATGAGAGACAGTCTCCTCTTAAACTAGCACCTTCAATCACATCGTCACTTGGGTGAGTAAATAGGGCAAGACCTTCCATGATAGGTACTTGCGCTGACTCAATTTATTATAATTACTTGTCTAACAAATGTTACTTCTTTGCGAACACAATGTTTATTGTTATCGTCAGGTGTCGTAATATTCTGTCTTACTTATATAATAACGTGTTTGTTTAGGATTCTTAGCAGAATAAAGTTAAATGTTTTCCTTGTATAGTGCTACGAGTACAACATTTTGATAACCATATCTCCAATTCATTTTATGCATCTTTTAGCTGTAGTAAGTAGCATACATTTAATTGCACGACAAAGCTGAAACGAAACCTGACCAAAACACACGTGCCCCATTTACCTATTTCATATTGCACAATACATATTACAAGCATCAAAGGAGGCGAACCCTCGCAGAAAGTAAATTAGGTACAAGTCGACGGGAACTCTTCAAAATTGAAACCGGTCGGCAGCGGCGACAGATCGAGTCATTCCACGGCGCGTGAAATTGAACTCGTCGCAAACAAGACCTATTTTAACTATAAGGAATAGTTTGCTGATTCAGCACAGGATGCACCCAAAAACAATCGCGCTTGAACAGACATAGATAGACTGGTATTTAATTTTAATGCACGATCTAAACGGTTTGTACAATCAGCCAAACCTCATGCAAGAAAGAGAAACCATTCATCGATGTGAACCAAGTTTTTGAATTAAAGAAGTTGTGTTTCTAGTTTGTACCACAACTACCACATTATTGAACAAGTTGACGGAAAAATTCATCAGTCATGTTGTTCCCCAAACCACCCTTCAACCACCTCGTTGTTATGTTATGTTATGTTTGTTGTTGTTGTTTGTTGTGTTATATTGTACCTCACTGCCTCGCTACCGGCTTCCATTGCTAAGCGGTGACGCTGACTGCAAAGCCTTATCTTGCAACTTCAAATCCCGTACAGGTAAACATTTGAGTAAACCACAAGGCCATACTTCAGCTCTGAGTCAATGTCCTCTTCATTCCTGATTCCCCAGATACAGTTAAATCATAGGGGTCTACTATTCCAAAAGTGATCCTGGCGCGTCATTATTAATATTACAATTTGTTTATACCATCAAATCCGCAAACACTTTACCCTGTACTAAATTGCTACTGGTAATGAAGCCTCGTAAAAGTCTATTACTCGCTATACAGTGTACGGCCAGTAATAGACTTTTACGAGTCACCTTAAATGACAATAATGATTGGAGACTTCGGTTTACAGCTTGTATAGGTATTTTCATTAAAAGGGTGCAAAAGACCTCAATACGGAACGCGCCCAACGGATTGGAATAAAACGGTGGCAAAGGTCAGCTTCGATAAATGCGGCGCAGTAATCTTTCCGCACATGACATTTCCAGTTCAGCAGATTAAGGTCCCAAGGGAGCCTATCTTATCTTTGGGAACACGTGTAAGGGGTTCAAGTGGTGCAGGCCACTTGAGGCTATGGTTTCGTTACGTTAAGACGAAGAGAGCTGCTACTGACATTTCACAATCCGACTGCAGCGCACGAAGAAACAGCGGCGAAACGGCGTAATAAAAGTTTCAGCTCCGCGACCTACCTACCTACCTAAATATACAGAAATACATTTTCTTGAATGAAAATTAGTAAATTGTTGTAACATTAAGCAATAAACAGCTTTATTATTTTAATGGTTTCAAATTCTATAGATTTCAATAATGTTCTTCCATAAATTAGGGAGATTTTAATGTCAGAAACTTTTTTCAAGAGGTTACTTTGTAATTTTTTTCTATCGAGAAAATATCTTTTGATTGTGTTTCACTACCTATGATCAATTAAGGTATATGATCAAAATTAACATATATTTTTTCTACATTGCCAAGTTATACGGATTTGTCGTAAGCGGCGTTCAAAATCTGTGTAATCAGCTGAATTCACGACCTTAATGATTGTGTTGCGACTTACGTTTTTAGGAAAAGTTGTGTTAGTCTTTATAAAGATAATGTATCTAGGAATATACAGAAAAACTCCTGGAGGTTAGCACCCCTGCCCATAACATTGCTGTGAACCCCCCCCCCCCCCCCCCCAGTACTTTTCACTACAATGTCTTGCGTAACTCTGCAACGCACTACCTTAACCCATTAACCCATTCTCTTAGCACGTCTAACATCATCTCTATCCCTCTACACGGGCATACTCCTGGATAATCGGAGTATACCTACCCTTCGTAAACCTAGTCGACTTCAGCTTCTTTTGAGTTGATATAAGAATCTACGTCAGGGGTATAGCTAACGCATCCATAATAGTGAGACTAGAGTTTGTAACCCGGCACGAGCCAAAGCTTTTAGGTGTTTATTGATAAAAGCGAAGCAAAATTGAAAACGGCAGATTATCCCTATTATCCGCTATTTTTAATGTAACCTTTAAAATGTGATACCTTATTGACACCACCCAAATTTTCCTTAGTTGTATAACGATGAAGGTGGTTAAAGTCCGAAATTATATTTGATTGAATTAATCAAGCAAAGTTAAGAGCGGTCGAGGGCTCAAAACTAAATAATAACTTACCTACTAAAATTAAAACCATAACAACTTGTTGTAGGTAAATCAAAGTTAACGTGGGTTTGGTTTTGAATAACTATACCTTTCAAAGTCCTTAAAATATAATAGCTTACCATATTTTATAGTTGTAAACAAAACAGCAAAAAAACAGTGCCAGTTACACTTTTCCCGACTTGGTCTCCGTAGAGGAAATAAATCTTACTTAATATTATAAACGCGAAAGTTTGTAAGTATGGATGGATGGATGGATGTTTGTTACTCTTTAACGTAAAAACTACTGAATGGATTTTAATGAAACTTAACAATAATATAGCTTATACATCAGAATAACACATAGGCTACAATTTATACAGATATTGTGTGAATTGTCCAAAAAATTACGATAAGTGCCAAGTAAGTAGGAAAAAATCTACCGTCTGCGAGCTATTCTGACGTGCGCTGCCAAAACCGCTAGTTACACATAAATGTAATGTATGATGGAAATGTTTAACTTAAATAGTTCTACAAAAAAGCCCGCCACAGTATATATCTATATCTTATGTGTAAGCCATTTTAGCCAAAATAGTGAACCATTAAAATGTGTGATAAATGTAATGTCCTAATGTTAGTTATTTTCTACGCCACGCTAATAATTATAAGCTGCTCAAAATACTAATCCTGCGCAGACGAAGTCGCGGGAATCAGCTAGTACTACATAAGAACGGTCTGTTCCAGACTAGGCTGCGACACTAACGTGTATCTATGCGTACCACCTTTGGGGATCACATTTTGGCTTCGTCCTAACAAAATAACCAAAAAGGTTCTTCTTCAACAAAGTAGTCCCCCAGTTTTTATCTTTAACCTCCGCTGAGGAAACATTACCTTTAGGAGCATTTAACCTCAACATCGGATGTGACGTGAGCATCGGCGAAATAAAAGGTACGATCCAGGGGGATTTGCGAAGTTTTTGCTTAGAAGTCTACCAAGAATCGACCGCTGGAAGCGACATTGTCATAGTGGAGTTTTAAAATTGTATGAAGGCATATGGCAGGTATGAAGTTAGGCGCAAGACGCAATAGGAAATCTTAGGTGGGTGCGGGGTGTAGTGAAACAGGTCCCGCTCGCAGCGTATTTTACAGCAGCTGTTAGCATTATACGAGTTATACATAGTATTTTAAATAGAAGATTATTACATATTTATTATATGTTATAATATAAATTCGGTTACCGTAATATAATTATATAGTATTGTAAACTAGAAATTAGTAATGCCTCAGGAAAATTATGTTCACGAACAAATATGTCAACACCAATAATTAATTAAACTCTAGTGCAATACTGGTTGGCTTAGAATAATAAGGGGTTAGGTGAACGCCTGCATCTCTTTGACAGAGCTTCGTATAATATACTTTGTTTGCAGTTATTAACGGTAGATAATACAATTCTGCATGTCTGTTCCAGGAACTCTATACCTGATACCTCGCAGTCCGAAGGGTGATGTAAATTTCATTATCATGAGGGTTGCTTTTTCTGACTTCAGAATATCTCCCACATTTTCAACGCATGTAATGTTAAGTATAACTTACCAATTACTGGGGGTTTTTAAACATAACCCGTCAAGCGGGGAACAAGTGCCTCGCGGCGTTCGGGGATTTTAAGGTGCCTTAGGGTATCAGAAAATTGTCTCATATAACCTTAAATTTCTTATTATTTTCTGATTTTCCTTATTATAAGTTACGTTTAATATAATTCACTCTGTTGAAATGAAAGTTGATCAAAATACCTACATTTCCAGCACATCTACGATTTTAAAAGGAAGCAGTATTTCTGACACTACATTTTAAGAACAGTGGTTATGTATAGATAATATTATTGTTCTCGGAAATTCGCCTTAACTTCAATGAATAGCCGACTTTATAGGCTAGTTCTAGTTCTGATAGCTACGTGAGTTGGTTCATCCCCGCTAGTTTCCAATTTGTCCCTTACATTTCTATTAAGCTGGGAGAGCCAGGTATCTGCCATTGCTCTGGTCGGGGTTACAAGGGACCTTTCTAGCCGGGTAAACTATTTTCTTTTAGTTTTTCTATCATACAAGATACGGAGTAGGAAGATACAAAACAATAATCTGAGGCATAACCACTACCCGGTTTCGAGTATTCGGTGTGCGTAGATATCTTTTTCGTTTTATAACGTGCAAACTTTATTCACTTTTTTCAGCTTAATTAAGTACTTACTGAGAAAATATATTTTAGAGCCAGTCTGTTTAGCCTTTGTAGAACCAATTTTATACTAGACGCGCTATTATTGAGTATCTTCTAAAATATTCTTAGACTAATATAGGCGGTTCACAGTTTTCCTATAGATCTAACTTATCTAAAAACCTTTATTAGTAAATGTCTATAACCTTATTACAATTACATAGAAATTCTCTGGCCTGCGGATAATTCAGTTTTAGTTCAATCAGGTTAGCTCTAGCTTAGTGCAAAAAGTTAGGGTAATAAAGGTTTAAATCCATCGAGTCTTTTCAACGAAAATCGTAGAATGGTAACTAAATAATATACCTTTTCAGACAACAAGTTAAATATTTTACAGGTTTTTCATAATAACCCTTCTTTTTGATTATGAAAGCAAGAATGAAAATAAAACTTGACTGAGTTGGTTGGAGATCGTATTTTATGTACGAGTAAGAAAGTATAATGATGTTATTAAAGCAACGTTTAGAAGGATTCTTGAATTATTCAAGAAAATACAATAGGTCATTGTTTGTTGTCGAACCGAGGAGCTGACCTTTATATCAAACCACACAAAGGCTGCTATCAATGGATAACGGACCATGCTCTGACAAAAGTAGAAGGACCAAATATAGGTAAAAATTGTGAGCACCTGAAATAACATTGCCAGTGACTTTCAGGCTTAGAACAGTTCATACAATTAAAGCCAAGGGCCCAGACTCAATTAGTTTGCCACCCACCCTCAGTGGCGTCACATTTTTTTTTATGATCTTACTTTTCAGGATATCTGAAGCAGAACTATGTATTCATCAGTAATAACTCTAATATTATAAAGGCAAAAGTTTGCGAGTGTGTTTGTACATTTTTTACTTCTTCACGCTCAAACGGCTGGACCAAATATGATGAACTTTGGTATGGAGGTATAGCACCCTGGATTAATACAAAACAGCGGGTAACACTGCGGGGCGCAGCTAGTTTAATATAAACAATATTTAGAATGGAATCTGAAGTACTTGCCGGACCTTTAAATTAAGACCATTGTAATTATTCAGTCATACAAAAGGAAGTCGTCTTAACCGGTTTCATGTCAAGGGTACATTAATGTAACCTGTCTCATTGTGCCAAGGGTACGTTAGTGATGGAGCAGACCACAGGTGGCTACCCGTCCAGGGTACGACTGGTAGGGTTTCGGCCCTGAATAATTAGCCGCCATATATTTTCCTACGCGACGGGTTTTAGGCAAACTTGGGTAGGTAGGTACCTATATTTCAAGAGATTGCTTTAAGAAATACTTATAAAAAAACTGCGTTGAGAATTATTTTGTAAATGAGGTTTTATTAACGAACAGAAGCAATATGTTACCTTTTTCCATCCTAACTAATATAAAAGTGTAAAATCAAATTTATTCGAGCCGTTTCTTCCCAATTAACTGCATTTAAATTGTATTTACCTAGTCAGGTCATAAATTCTGTCACATGTTTTATATAAAATAATTGAAACAAGTTTATTGATTATGTAACCATTTATATACCAAAATGAACTTAACAAAACATAGATTCTTATGACACTAAAGTTTATTCAAAATGACCTCCGTGATGTTGAATACAGGCCTTCAATCTGCGCGGCCAGTCGTCTATCGCAGCACGAACGAGGTCCATGTCAATATCGGCGGCTGCCTTAATCAAGGATGACTTGAGTGACTCCAAATTGGGATGAGGCTTTGAGCACGCCTTTTCCTCCAAGTGTTGCCATATCTTGTAATCTAGCGGATTCAAATCTGGACTGGAGGAGGGCCAGTCTTCGTGCCGGATGAAGTCGATTTCACGCGCCGCCAGCCAGTCTTGTGTGCTCTTCGCTCTATGAGCTGGCGCCGAATCTTGTTGGAATACCCAGTGCCTGTTATTAAACATGGTATGAGAAACAGGTTCCACAAGGTTCGTCAGGACTGTATTTTGATACACAACTGCATTCGTTTTTACACCTTTCTCACAAAAATGTACCTCTGTTAAGCCCCAATAAGACACTCCCAACCATACCATGAGCGAGGATGGAAAATGACCTCGTTGGACACGCGGAATACGGTTGCTCGCTTCTTCACTACTGTGTGCGTACACCTTATCATTTTGTTTGTTGTAGCTCTCTTCTACGGTAAAAATTTTTTCATCCGAAAAAAGAATTTCCCGATATTTTTTTCCCGCGTACCGCTTCAACAAAGCGCGGCATCTCTTCAGTCTCAGGTCCATTAGACGAGCATTCAAATGATGTCCTGTTTTTCTTCGATATGCCCGAAGCCCTAAGTCTTCATTTAACACCCTTTTCACCGTGGTTCTGCTTAATCCCATCTGAAGGGCCAACAGTTTCTGCTTACGTTTGGGATTTCTTTGAATTCGCGCCTTCACAGCTTTTATCACTGCTGGAGTCCTAACAGACCGAGGGCGACCACTTCTTGACCTGTCATTTCCACTAGAGTCTTCATTGTATCGTTTGATGGTACGATAAACGAATCTCTTGGTTATATTCAAATTTTTCAGTATGTCAAAAATTTGAATTGGCGCGTAACCGCAACGATGCAACGCAATAACTGCAACACGGTCTTCTTTAAGCGTCCACTCCATATTTAAAAATGAGTAAAATTCTAAAAAGTATACATATTTATTTTCATGAACAATTCGAAATTCGAATTCAATAAACTTTTTTGTGGCCAGCATTCTAAAAGAAAAGTTTTTACTGTGTGACAATACTTATGACCTGACTAAGTATATTTACGGCAAAAAGGGGCAGATTAATTCACAAAACATATTTGACTGATTTCAAATCAAAATATTATATTGTTAACCCTCGATGCTTTGATCAAGATAGCCTGGCCTATATAAAAAACCTTGCACCAAAATACGATCTATACCTACACCTAAAACCAGTCTATAATAAAAGTGATTGATGAATACAGCGTCACCTCGTCAATACGTAAATAAACAATGGATTAAATAAATCTTAACGCAATAAAATGACTTATGTATTTTAATATAGGTACCTACGTACAAAGATTATGGTTTCATCATCATCATCAGCTTTAAGAAGTCCGCTTTAGACTGCTAAGTTTAGACTTTGTGACGACGGCGACGAGCGACCGCTTAGACTGCTGAACATAGGGCTCCTCCTTAGACCGCCATGGTTATGGTTTAGTTAAGGTAAATGCTACTCTAAAAATTCGCCCATAGCAAAATGCCTCCCAGATCTTTGGCATTGAATATCTAAGGCGGCACCGCACTGCGCCCGTCACCTTATACTTACCTACTAAAGTATCAGGGGCGGATCCAGGATTTCATTTTGTGGGGGGCTATTTTGACAAGGTTCGAAGGTTAAAATCACAAGGGAACAAAAAAAGAAGTTAATTAATTACTTTGTATGTTTACAAAATAATGTTTACTCGCCTAGTGCCGCTTTTAGCAAACCTATCAATAATTTTGTCAACATCAACTCGGACATCCCTGTGGATGTGTAGTAGTGCAAGCCTGCACAGCACAGCCGCTCTTCCCCTGTCCGCGTACGTACGGCAGTGCCGTCAATAGCCTTTTCTGCGCCATGTGCGAGCTTCTATAACAGCGCCCTTGTTTTTTTTAGATATTATACGTGCCTTAGCTAGATCATTGCTATGTATACTGTATAGGCCTACTCAGTGGCGTAGATTGAGTCACTGTCGCCCGGAGCGGAGTTATAATTTGCCGCCCTTTTGTTAAAATTATAATGTTGGTGTTAGTGAGCAAAAACGTAACGAAATAAAAAAAATATTTATTTCGAAACACATTTTATCATTCCTCTCTAATTGTATAAGTATGTACCTACCTACTATCTGATTTAGTTTTATATTTAGGCTAAAATTAAAAGTGAACAACATACATCCAGCACACTAAACGCGAAAATTTTAAGGGGTATTTATCAGTGTGCTGAATGAAATACAATCCCAAATATAGATGCGCGAGCGCAGCGAGCGCTGAAATTTTTTTGGGGTATTTATCAGTGTGCTCAACGAAATCCAAATCCAAATAGAAAAGCGCGAGCATAGCGAGCGCTGAAATTTTTTTGGGGTTTTATCAGTGTGCTGAACGAAAAACAATTCCAAGTATAAATGCGCGAGGGTAGCGAGCGCTGAAATTTTTTTGGGTTATTTATCAGTGTGCTGAACGAAATACAATTAAAATATAAATGCGCGAGCGCAGCGAGCGCTAAAAATTTTTTGGGGTACTTATCAGTGTGCTGAATGAAACATAATTCCAAATAGAAATGCGCAAACGCAGCGAGCGCTGAAAAATTTTTGGGGTACTTATCAGTGTGCTGAATGAAAAACAATTCCAAGTATAAATGCGCGAGCGCAGCGAGCGCTGAAATTTTTTTGGGTTTTTTATCAGTGTGCTGAATGAAATACAAAACCAAATATAAATGCGCGAGCGCAGCGAGCGCTGAATTTTTTTGGGGTATTTATCAGTGTGATATGTTGTGCCTCTAGTGCTGCACTAGGGGCGCAGCGGGAACTTATCAGGAGCAAACCGAAAAAATAATAGTCCTGCCTAGTCTGGCCATTTAATTCTTGCGCCCCCCAGAGTCTACGCCCTGTGCCTGGGCACCGGCGGCACCGCCCTATTTACGGCACTGTACGTACGCTGCCATGTTTTTAAGCGGCGTAAAGTGGAAAAGGATATTTCGGAAGTGTCAACTCTCACTGGCAATGTAGCTAAAATAATTATGTATAGCGTTCTAATTGCAGGGCGACATGGCAGGCCTATCGCCGCGGCCCGCGCGCGCCGCTACTGCCTGCTTGGACACCGTCACGTCATTATTATTATTACCTACTAACTTCATTCTTTATTTTAGTTTATAATAAAGACATTCGGCATTTTGGACTTCACTTCATGAGTGGGTAGGTATGTTGTGTAAAAAAAGTACACCTGAAGATGAGTCGAAAATGTGATGTATTTCCTGGGTCTTCTGGGGGGGGCCATGGCCCCCATGCCCCCCCCCCCTGGATCCGCCACTGTAAAGTATCATAATTTATGCCCAGTGTTTTTACTGGAAACAGTGCCCTTCCAACCCGAACACGATAATGTTTGGACACTACTACTCGGTGCATGAATAACAGGTGAAGGTATTTTCCCAGACGAATTCTTGCAGAAGAGCTCTGCTATTAAAATAGTAGAATCAAATTATTAACACGACTTTCTACTTTCTACCAGTCATTGATAGTTTACATGCCATTTCGTACTTTTTAAAAGTGCAGCCGATAATCAAGCCAAAACTGTTGAAAACAAGATCTTCGATTGTAAAAACAATCAGTCTTTGTTGGGACACAAACAATGCCCCCTGATTTCTGTTTGCATTCATCATGATAAAAGCAAACTTTGGAATGGTTTTACATTGATCGCGAGGCCGTCGAATGTAAACTCTATTTGCATTCGACAACCGCTGGCGTTTCCGAAATGGATTTACTGAATATTACCTACTATTGTTTTGGTTCCGGCATCGGTATTTGCGATCAAATATTGTATTACATTACTATTATTAATATGGTAAGTATTAATGATTTATTGAAAATTAAGTAACTATGCGTGATTCTGCACGCTTGGTTTAGTTTATCGTATAGCGACTAAACCATCGTTAAAGTTAATAATTATGTGTGTTTGTTTATTCAGCCTACAGTTGCCTGGAAGATATCGCGGCTTAGTGATAAATATACCGATTGGTGTATATAATTACAGCATAAAAACGCAAATATTTTTTTACATCTATAAAAATCCAGTAGGTACTAAATTAATAGCCCGCCATCTCTGAAGCTTATCTTAAAGAAATTCAAATAAAAATATTTAGTAACTTGGTGACGTAAAGCCTGTATTTTTTACTTGTGCCCTTAATTTTTGAAAGTCAACACTGAATTTGATGGAAATAAAAATATACCTAAGTTTAGTGAAAGTGTTTCGTAGACATTTGCGCTTCACCTAATTTAAAAATTCTCAGACAATGTTGAGCAAAAGCTCTTTGTAATTTATTTCATTCAGAGCATTTTATGAAATCTAATTTGACATTGTAGAAATATTTTGTAGTCAAAAATAACTTTCATTTTTATCATTGCTTAAAGTAAAAAAGTATACAAAGAAATATTAGGTATCCTACAACAATTTCTTATTTCCAAAGACAAGTTACTTAAAGAGTATATGCCTAATGAATACAAGTAACTCACATAACAAAACCGACTACCTGCCACGACAAAATTATGTCATGCGATAAAGAAACACACAAAATAATTAACGAGGCGCTGAAGACGTAAGGTGACGTAGTGCCGATTCCAAAATAAATTCAGAGACATAATAACACACTAACATCAGAGATCTCCGGCTGGCCTGGTTTGAAGATACCTCAATACCTCATCGACAAGACGAAAGGAGCTAACCAACCCGACCACACCACGATGTGCCAACCAGCACTGGCCATCCCATAGCACAATGGTTAAAACGACAACATGAGAAACGAAGTGAAACACCGTCTTTTCTTCAACGATGAAATGTTGACCATGGCCGTCTTAAAGATAAATTTATCTTCTGGATTGTAAATAAAGGCCGGCAGCATAAAAGTGTTCTTTCATAATCATTTTTTGGCGCCATATCTCAGTGATAATCGCGGAATCTAATAAAGTTGTATTACAAAAGTCATCCATTTAAATGAGAGCTGTGATTTATTTTTATGGTTTTGTAGATAGATGAAATGAAAACGCTTGTTTTGAGCATAACATCCTACCTACGCTTAGCTAAGGACTAATTTAATCGTAAATCTAAAGCGCTTCCAAATATATTTATTCACGTTGGTTCCACGAGGACACTCGTGGACGTGAACTGAGGCTGCCGCTGGATTCGGCATACATCCACTCAACACGAAACTCGAAAGCAAAACGACTTTAGTCCACTCAATGTATCAGATTATTCTTATGCAAAACCATATAATACCTATTAATATCCTTGAAGAACGGACACTCTATTTTTAAATTAAAGTGAGTTGTCAGATCGGGAGTTCGGGAGTGTCGGGTGACTTATTGAGTATCAACGCAGTATCAAGGCGGACGATGCTATTTCTGCGCATACAGTTTCGCTTGTAGAGTGTTCATCCTATGGCAACACTACAAACGGGCAGTTTCAAAGAAGTAGCTAGCACCTCCCATGGATTTTCGCACAAAGCTTTGCCACCTGACACTTCATCGCAGAGCCACAAATAAACAGAAACAGCACCCTCGCAGTAAAAATAACCACAGCTCTTCATATTCTGGTCGGCCCGAGTTTGTCGGCAACATTAAACGACGTAAACGTCAAGATTTTACTGCTTTCCATTATTTAAGAACAGAGCTTTATGCATAAAATTGAAATAAAGCATTTTGTTGTTTACGCCGTTTAAATTATAAGGTTATTACTGTTTGTATTGCTTATCAAGGTTTGTTTTCAGTCTAGATTGCTCTGCTTGTAATCGTAGGTATATAAATTGCTACTTATTGATAGTTTGAAAGTCAACGTATCAAGAGATATTGCCATTTTCCAACCTACCAATCACCTACACCTATTTATTAGGTGTAGGTGATTGGTAGGTTGGTCAAATATTGAGCATTGCCATACAACGTGGCAATGCAGCCAACATTTTGGGAACGTTGCCTATTGGTAGCGGCCTATTAGATTAGTTTTAGTTTTCATTTTGTTTTATATTACCGAATGATTTGTAGAAATAAATATAATTAAATAGAAAATCCTATAATTTACACCAGCTTAAGGCGACCTCTGCTATTCTTCATATTAGTATTATAAATATCCATAAGAAATTAGAAATTTCAGTCACACCAGTGTTTCTGCGGTCACGTTGTAAAATCTAATCTGCGAAAAAGTTCTTATCACCATTTAAATCACCGCTGCAGAAACAATTAAAATAAATGAGCTTATCTCGAATTAGACTTGGCTTAATGGTCCTCGAGGGAACCATCATCTCAGAAAATCAGTCTAAGCACAGTAGAATTGCATTTTGATTAATCTTATCTGCAATAATAACCGTAAGGCTTATTGGAAGTATTGCTGCGAATAGCTGATTTATATTATATTAAGCTTCTTGAATTTTCTATGGCGTAAGTACCTCCTACTCCTGAAAGTTTATCTCTGTCTTAGGATTCCAGCCTTGATCTTTAAATTATGAGTATTAGGTATCAATTAACATCATAATATTATCATTTTATTTACGTACATAATATGTCATATTATGAATTGTAACATAATACTTTTCTTCTTAAATTAGATTAAATTCAAAACATGAATTGTAACTAACATAAAACCACTGGTTCTTTAAAACGGACACAGCTTTTGTTACTGTGAGTTTCGTTAGGCGTCGTCATAAAACAAATGCTTAGGTCTCGGAATGTATGTATGTATGTATGTATGTGTGCCCCACATCTGTTCTGAGACACAACCTCATTTCCCTCAACACGTCTCTCGCGAGACAGTGCCCCTACGTTCCCACTTCCAAACAATTGAGTTACCAAACTCGAGGCGTTTACATTTTCAGGTCAACTATTAAGTTCGGGACATGTTCGTTCAAACTAGGAACAGCGTTACCATTCAAACTTGTAATAATTATGTACATTACACTTGAGCATAGCTCCGGGCGCTAGCGGAAATTATCCAGTGGTCTAATCGATAGGTACAATTAACGCCGCATTGTATGTGATATGTGTTGAAATCTGCCGCCAAGCCCCTTTAGGTTATTCTGGCAGTTATAATCCTTGAAAGCTATTCCCATTCTTACTAACTCAGCGAATAACTAATTCAGCTTACTAACTTTGTCAGGCGCTATTAAAAATATCGTCAAGGTCAAATATCTTTTCAACCTCAAACCTTAAATATCCTTTGCTCTCTGTAACCTACAAAAATCTGTTACATTTGATTGTTATATACAATCTGACTGTATTACTTTTAAGACTAACGTCCAAAAACAGCACATAAAAACAGTTGACAGTTTGCGTAAGAAGTCAGTGAAACTACTAATAGGTATAGGTTTGCAGTGATAACGTGATTTATTAACAACAGACCTGGGCCTGCAACAAAAGTTAAAATTAGAAAAGGCAAATTAATTTTATTAGTCGAGCAGCAACCTCCTGAACTATAAAAATGCTAAACACCTGGCCGGCTGGCATAAAAAATAAAAAATCCAAATTCCAATACAATACTAGGTGACGCAACAAAGCCCATTGTTTCCTTGTCCGATCGCACAATTGCGCCAACGTTTCCTACTTTTTATAAAACCTGGCGCAAAAGGTACCTCGTTTCCTATGCATTAAAGTCTTGTGCTGATGCCAAAGCGGACTTCGTGAGTTAAGCTTTGACTTTATCCTTTGGCGGCAGGAGTGAAAGCTTTGAGTAAAAAGTTTCGACCCACTCGTGTTCTGGACTTGATGTGTCCTAGACTTACTTAGTTAAGTTTATAGTGGTTTATTAAGTCAAGTTTGTTAGGGATACGGCGGAACGAGTCATGGTGAGTGAGATTTATATGGGTGGGATGTATTGGTATAGGACTGAGCGGGTTACTGGATACAGTGTGAAAATCTACGCTATAGTAAAGATCTATTTTGTTTGGTGGATGTATACAGGTCAACTATTTTGCAACTACGTGGCGGACAATTCGGGTTTTATTGTCATATGAACTTTTCGGCTTAATACAGCCAAGGAAACGGGGCAATCTAGCTAACAAGCTACTTCAGTCACTTTAAAAAAAATGCAACTAATTTTTACAGATCAACATCGAAATCTTAATTCAAACCAAACTTCAAATCAAAGGTGTTTTAAAGCGAGTTCACTTTAAATTTAGTTTAACAGCGAGGTAAAGATCGACGTAAGATGAATCTGTTTGTACCTTAAATGTCTTTGGAAACTAACAGACCCCGACTCCGAATTAACGTTCCACCTGAAACATCGACCCTTTTATCTCGTTCAATGTTTAATAGATTTTAATGGATCTGTCAGTTCAAATCTTAATTCATCCCAAATCAATTGATCCGACTCATTGGTTCAGTGACTTTACTATTTATTATGTAATGCTGCATGTTCCAACCCATTTCGGGTACGTTAGAATACGTTATCCGTTTTACCACAAAATATTAGCGCAGAGTTAAACGGAGGCTTCTAAAATTTCGTTCCACGACATTGAGGTCTATCACTCGCGTTTTCTTACTCAATTCAGGTATTTCTAATTATTTTACTTGTGAATTTGCTAATTAGTTAGAAAAAGCGAGGGTTAGACGTCAGCTTGTGGAGAAAATATTTATACTCAATTGTTCCACTCTAGTTTAAATATTTTGTGGTAAGACCGAATATACGAGTAGCTCTCTAATTCTCAGCTAAAACAAATGTAATATTCATTCATATTCATAACTCTACGCGCCTCCTCTACAACTCGGTACCTACCTATAGCTTCTCGTAATGGTACTCGTAATAGGTTGTAGGTCTATATATGGCTTATACTGTCATATATACAAGTACAGCTTTAAAGTGGTTAAAATACCATTCAGCAGTGGATGAACGAGGTTGCGGGCTAATAAATACGAATAAAGGAGTGATTTCTAATCAATACAAATAAATTAGTCTTTGACTCGACGACAAATAAAACAAACCAGATAGGTAAGTACCAAATTATTAATGTTTTACTTCTGCAATTATAGGTGGTAACTGCTCCTACAATGGTACTCTTGAAACTGCTGGTATTCCTGCCGGTCCTAGTAGTCTCCAGAAAGGCTCACAACCCATCAGGGACGATGGTGGACTTCACGGATCCTAAGGTAATCTGTCGTTTTCTGATGAACAAGTTAAAAATGAGGCTAGAATCCGGCTTTAACGGGCACTTATACTTCATTAATTTCATTTCATTAAATACATACTTAAGATATCATCTTACTTCGTATATATATCTTACTATATATACTCGTACTATCGTATATATATATATATATACCTAGATTCTTATGACACTACAAATAACAAAACATAGATTCTTATGACACTAAAGTTTATTCAAAATGACCTCCGTGATTTTGAATACAGGCCTTCAATCTGCGCGGCCAGTCGTCTATCGCAGCACGAACGAGGTCCATGTCAATATCGGCGGCTGCCTTAATCAAGGATGTCTTGAGTGACTCCAAATTGGGATGAGGCTTTGAGCACGCCTTTTCCTCCAAGTGTTGCCATATCTTGTAATCTAGCGGATTCAAATCTGGACTGGAGGAGGGCCAGTCTTCGTGCCCGATGAAGTCGATTTCACGCGCCGCCAGCCAGTCTTGTGTGCTCTTCGCTCTATGAGCTGGCGCCGAATCTTGTTGGAATACCCAGTGCCTGTTATTAAACATGGTATGAGAAACAGGTTCCACAAGGTTCGTCAGGACTGTATTTTGATACACAACTGCATTCGTTTTTACACCTTTCTCACAAAAATGTACCTCTGTTAAGCCCCAATAAGACACTCCCAACCATACCATGAGCGAGGATGGAAAATGACCTCGTTGGACACGCGGAATACGGTTGCTCGCTTCTTCACTACTGTGTGCGTACACCTTATCATTTTGTTTGTTGTAGCTCTCTTCTACGGTAAAAATTTTTTCATCCAAAAAAAGAATTTCCCGATATTTTTTTCCCGCGTACCGCTTCAACAAAGCGCGGCATCTCTTCAGTCTCAGGTCCATTAGACGAGCATTCAAATGATGTCCTGTTTTTCTTCGATATGCCCGAAGCCCTAAGTCTTCATTTAACACCCTTTTCACCGTGGTTCTGCTTAATCCCATCTGAAGGGCCAACAGTTTCTGCTTACGTTTGGGATTTCTTTGAATTCGCGCCTTCACATCTTTTATCACTGCTGGAGTCCTAACAGACCGAGGGCGACCACTTCTTGACCTGTCATATAAACTAGAGTCTTCATTGTATCGTTTGATGGTACGATAAACGAATCTCTTGGTTATATTCAAATTTTTCAGTATGTCAAAAATTTGAATTGGCGCGTAACCGCAACGATGCAACGCAATAACTGCAACACGGTCTTCTTTAAGCGTCTACTCCATATTTAAAAATGAGTAAAATTCTAAAAAGTATACATTTTTATTTTCATGAACAATTCGAAATTCGAATTCAATAAACTTTTTTGTGGCCAGCATTCTAAAAGAAAAGTTTTTACTGTGTGACAATACTTATGACCTGACTAAGTATATATCTTACTTTCCAGGTCCAAGGTCATCTGGACGCGCTGGTACGCATGGCGCAGTCCTGCGTCATCAGGGTTCGTGCTACCCCGAAGGATGTGAGGGCTTACTTCACCAACTCCTCACCTACGTCCAGGTCGGGGCAGTGTTTCGCGGCTTGCATGCTGGAACAGAGTGACGTCATTAACCATGGAAAGGTTCGTTTTTTCCGTTTCCACTGGACGTAGAAGTTTTCATGATCAAATAGAAAAACGGAACTCCTATAACTAATTGTATACCTGTTCTTCTGATTTTGTAATAGAACAGATACAACGTACATGCACAAAGACAGATAGATAAATATAGATAGATTGATAACTCTTTATTGACACCAAAATGTATATAGAACGTAAAAAGGACTAACTTAATAATTACTTGATTACAACAAACAAGGGTGTAAGTTAGGTATCAAACTTCACCAATTAAACCAAACCAGCCCCTCATGCAGCTCGTCCCTATACAATACCAATTGCTCCAGCGCGAACTGCGAGCTCGTAACCTATGCAAT
Organism: Hylaea fasciaria; assembly: GCA_905147375.1. NCBI lineage: Eukaryota > Metazoa > Arthropoda > Insecta > Lepidoptera > Geometridae > Hylaea > Hylaea fasciaria. The sequence goes on along the minus strand of LR990211.1, from coordinate 4,354,988 downwards.
CAGCAACTAAACAGAAACAACTATAGTTGTTTAACATAATTTCGAAACAGAACAATGTGGATAAGCCCGAACACCTTTGTTTGCTTCCCTGCAAACAGGCAAATTAATTAGGTTTACGAATAGACAACGTTGCACTTTTGTCTTGCGCTAAAATTAGTTTAACTACGCTGTAAAGTTGGAAATTGTGTTTTGCATTAGTGAATTGGATTTTACCTGAAATGGCTCCGTGTGGGAGACTTGGATCCTTTGATAGAAATCGTCCGACGTAATTTTTTTACGAATCGTGTCCACAACTACGACAAAATCAGCCAGAGGACCTTAATTCTCATTACGAGCTAATTTCTTACTAGTGCTTCGAATTGGAAATGAATCAGAATGAATTCCAACCCTTCATTTCATTAGACTATATCGAACTGAGCTGGGAGCTAAATGAAATGGACAAAATCCAATAATACTGATGCTCTTTGTTCTTTGTCCATTAGCGACATCCATTACGTGCAGCATTGCATTTACAAATGGAGGCAAAAAATCTGGTGCAATCTTTTTTTTTTTGCATTCGACTATGTAAATGTATACACCAGGCTCAAAGTTTATGATTCCTTTTGCTTTTTGATCGAGTCTAAAACCTAGAGTTGGTACTTGGTAGATCCGTACTAAAGGGTAACAGCAGTTACCTGTAGTTGAACTTGGATGGTGAATGCTAATCTCGCTCCAGTCCAGGACTCCAGGTGTCTCGATGACTCACGGGGGGAGTAGTGCATTCAACCCCCACACATCACCCTTGATGGAAGGCATATCGCGAAGGCATTAACCCCCTCAAAAAAAGGATGTAAACAGAGATGTATTTGCAGGTGAACAGAGAGTTACTCGTCCACCTGTCAAGTCTCGTGAACGGGAAGAGTTCCCGTGTGGTGCGCAAACTTAACAGCGTATCCCGACTCTGCCTGGACAGCATCGAAGGGATGTCGGACCGGTGTCAGCTGGCTTCTGCCTACAACGACTGCTTGAACGAGAACATGATAGAATTCGCCTTTCCACTTGACATTGCCGAAGAAGCTGTACGGAAGATGCCCTTCCACTTGATACAGCCTAAGTGAGTAAGTCGACATTTGAGCTGGTCTCTTAGTTTGAAACCTAAGTGCAATAGTGAAAATGTGATGTTGTAAAATTTCTGATAAAAGATAAAATAGGCATGGGTCTTATATTATGTCATATCTAACGAGTACAAGTCGCCTTTAATATACCTACTGTTTCACAAGCAAATAAAGGACAGTATAAATCCAGCTTAACTTCTCAAATAACATTTCTATTGTGTCTTAATTTATCCATCCCTAACTTTGGATCCATCGTTTCATTTAACCCCCTCAGAACTTTTTGTATCGTCTCTGCATCAGAGATTGTCAAACTTTAAATAGAATTAAACAAGTCGTCGAAAGTCCAAGTTGATTACAGAGTTTGACTCCGTAATAAATATGCAGATTGATACTGCCTGGCTACCTGGAATATTTTATTAACAAATACCCCTCAACTCATTGAGTATGCGTCGACGGGCATCTTACACATTATTTTCTGGTATTTTTTTATAATTTTGTCTTTTAATTTTCAGTTTACCTCAACAAGTTAGGGCAGCTCCGCCGGTATATTGATCCAGGTTAGTTAGTATTTATTGTTTCTATGTTTGTAATTGAGTGAAGTTTTTTTCAATAAATTATTATTATAATACAATTATATAACTTTTTATTCCTCATCCGTTAGAGTGCAAAATAGGAAATTCGAAATGTCTAATTACCGGATACTTCTCAATGTATCACATGACCTGATAACGTCGTCAGCGGATCACAGCTTTTGTTCCCGTCGGATTAAGATCCATTGCAAGTAAAATAAATCATATTTCTTCCCAAACCTCCCACCAAGCTTAGATTAGACGTCAGTTCAAAATATAACGTATCGTTATTGGACTGAATCCATTCAAAACAAATAACAGTACAAATTTTGTTGACCAAACAGGGCTAACACGCGGGAATAAACTAAAATAAATATAATCTATCAACTGTCATTAATTTTCATATTTTCCCGTTCAAAGTTAACGTTGGACAAAATAGACAGTATTATTTACTGTCCACTAGATCAAAATGAAAGCACTTAAATAGATATATTATGACAGGATTGAATGGTTGAAAAGTTCATAATATTATATTGATATAGCCTATGGGCATTGGGATGATATAAATGATATAAAAAAATATAATATTTTCTGGGTATGCTGCGACTGAGGCTGATTTTATTTTATAGTTCAGCAATATTGATTAATTTTTCGAGTGTCACAAGTTGAGTGTAGAACAAGATTCTACACGATAATTGTTGAGGCAATTTTACGTCACCACTTTTAAGAAGGTATTTTACTTCATATTTTTTAGTAAAACCCGGTCAAGTATTAGTCGGACTCACGCACGAAGGGGTCCGTAACATTATCTATAAAAACAGCAAAAAAAATCACGCTTCTTTTATGGGAGCCCCCAAAAATGTTAATTACATAATATTCTCCTTTTACTATTTATATAGAATTTGTGAAATTTGTGGTCCTCACAGACGAAGCCGCAGAGAAAAGCTCGTATTTTATTTAAAAAAACTAACAGAATCTATAAATGGAGTAAATAGACGATTGCCGAGTCAAAGCTCTATGTAGACTTTATATAAGCGTTAGTAGAGCCGTGCCGAGGTCGACAACAGTGAGAGGCTTTAGAACATCCATTATTAATAGCCTGAATTCCTTGTCCACTAGTGGCTGAAGAGAGCCCTCTCTTGCAAACAGAGTTAGGGTAAGCTGTTAACGAGGTGTCCACTCAAAAGCTCGCCAACCCTAAATTCTCTGTAGTCAATTGCTACTTCAAGGGTATTTAATTATTAACTTCATAACTACTCCAACTTTGAGATTCAATGCAGCTTGCTTAGATTGCGTAGCTCGCGTTTTATCGCGTAAAATTATAATAAAAATCCGGCCAAGTGAGAGTTGGCCTCGAGCACGGAGGGTTCCGTACCATAAACAATAAAAACGGCAAAAATCAAGTTTGTTGTTTGGCAGCTCCTTTAAATATTATTTGTATTTTGTTTTTTTAGTATTTGTTGTTATAGCGGCAACAAAAATACTTCATCTGTGAAAATTTCAACTGTTTAACTATCACGGTTCATGAGATACAGCCTGGTGACAGACGGACAGACGGACGGAGAGACAGCTGAGCCGTAGTAATAGGGTCCCGTTTTACCCGTTGGGTACGGAACCCTAAAAACTATAGGAATTCAGACAGTTCTTGTCTACTTGCCGCGGTACACAAAACGTCACTTCAAAAAGCGTTCTAAAGAGGGTATACAGAGAATAGGTACTGTTGAGACAACAAACGTCAGTTATTAGAAACTGTAGGAAGGCGAAGTCAATAAAGCGAACTTATTGGACGCAGAGCAAACAAACAGTCGACGGATAAATACAGAAGGTACGCCCTTAACATTGAATTATGTTTGAACAATCGCAGTGTGGGACGCTCGGGGGAAAAAAGGCCATTGATTGGTCACTGGATGTTTTCTAAGTGATTCTGGTAGCTGATGTCGAAAAGTACCTCTTAGGCCTCCCAGACTTTTATGTTAATAGTATAGTTTTGGTTTATGTTAATGGTATAGTCAATCTCTGAGTAGATTATAATCTATCATTGAGACGTAAAAAAGGCAAACAATCCCCAAAAAATATTATTAATTGAGAGCATTTAATAACACGGTATATTATTTCTTTTTAACTATGCCTCCAGCCAGTGTGTCCATTGTCATAGTATTCCATTATTTCTGGTAAAATAGTCAAAATGACCAATAAACATGATATGTGGTATAGTTAATGTTAGCTCTCCGACTATGACTTAATTCCATTTTAGTGCTAAAGTTCTCCAAAACCTAACCACTATTAATTTACATACACTATAAACTCCTTTATTTATTTTAAGCGACAGTAAATACAAAACAATTCACGATTAATCGATATATTCACGATATAACTGGAAAATCAAGTGCCACTTTGATTAATTATTCACGAACTTTGCAACCCTTGCTTATCTTGGGGGCCACTGTCCTTGATCACAAAAAGGTTAGGAAACACTCGGATACGGATAACTATTTCTTATTAGGCGCACAATTGTAATTTAGTTGCCAAGGGAGTCAAAAGTTCCGAGAACCCTGGTCAATAGGTATTATGTTCTATACAGTTATATACAGCTGGATATTATGTCGTCCCCTGTAAGGCAAATTCACGAATCTGATAAAATCAAACTTTTTAGGAGAGCGAAAAAACTGAAGGTAAAAACGTTTTTTCACTTTTAAAATAGTAGGTACCCAAGGAGTTATTTAAAAATTTTATATCTATTTAAATGTAAAATCGAAAGCTTGTTTAAATGTAGATTTTACTCTAATAGCATAATAATACGTAATTGTGGGACTTATATCCGAGTCATGGAACAGTAGGTGAAACGGGGCTGACGAATAAAACAACAATAGTGGCCTTCATTAATCAGTCGTTAAGCCGACAAAAAAGATAAACCATGCTCCATCGTCGCCCGCATCGCCACTTACCATCAGGTGAAATGCTTGCCGAATTGCAATAAAAAGGTATTATTTTTTATGGAACTATTTGTCCACTTTCTCGCCTGTTGTAAGATGACGATGATGGTAATCTAATAACGATCGAAGGTGGAAACCATGCAAAGTTTAGAATAGGATTAATTTGCTATTTTGATTTGATAAATCCCGCTAAAACTCCCGCTTCCACTTTTAGTTTTGGTAAAATTAAGGTTACTCTAAGGTTACTACTGTGAGTAAATAACGGAAAAGAAACTTGAATACCTCTTTAAGCGTATATTTGTTCACTCTTGATAAAAGGAAGGTAGCACTAAATAAATCTTGACAAAGTATATAAAAAAATCTTTATTCAGGACGCTATATTTCATAAAAACCTGATTATACTGTTTTATTGAGTACAGGTACCTATAAAGAAAGCTTTGTGGTAGGGTACATTATATGTAGGGGTTTATTAGCATAATATTACCTTAATTTTATTTATAAGATAATAATATTATAGGCTGAAAAGCTCGCTCAGAGAATATTAAAAAGTTTCATCGTTCATTTCTATCATAGAATTGTAGCTTACATTTAAATCAGATACTTACTGAATATTTATGTTTACAATTCCTATATTGCATTAACTTTAAAACCTTTTGCGAATACTAATTGTATTTTATACAGATACTGTTTAGGAATACACTGCTAGTTCATAAGTATAATTACGATTACGTTTTTGTTTTTAATTTATCCTATTACGACTTCAGGAACTTAATACATAGACAAAATCTACTACCTTGTTATACTAAAGTTAATTCAAATCATACACACTTAGCATTTAGGTAATGTTTGTCTAAATAGCAATAACAAATAACAAAACAAAAACATAAATCCCCTACCAAATATCCCCCACGAACCATAAAATCAACAATATTAAACTATGGGGATCACGTAATTATTGATTAATCGGAGCCAATCAAGCAGCCGGAAGTCAAACATTCCGCTTCCGTCGCAAGTTAAACAGAGTTCAACACACAAGCTATCGGAAGTTAACCAATACCGCTAAGCCAGTATCTACGGATCTCACAAAGAGATCTCCTCGCTTTGCAAGGCGAGCCAACAGATATCGAGTGAGAACTTATCTTCAAAGGAGTTTAAAGCACATATTATACGTTTTAGAATCTTCCTGTATTGAAGTCGTTTTTTTCGATTCTGTGTGGGTGTTAGGTATTATTCATACCAAGCGTACATATTGTGCGCCGAATGTGGGTGCGCGTTACTTGGCAACTTTTGTCTACATTTTCAATTTATACTCGCATTTTCATTGCACTGTCGTCTACGTCATATTGTGGTAACATTTCCGCAACTGTGTAAACGTGTAAAAATAATATACGTAAGTGAAAGTTTCACCAAAAACAAGACATGACTAATATTATCTTCGAAGTGATTTATGATAATTAATCTGATAAAGGTGCCTTACGTTATCAATACGTAAGGTTTTGAGTTACTAACACAAATAACCTTTCAGCTAGTGACTAACAATGTATTATGTATCTAATCGTGAGTTACTAACTCCTTCAAAATAATATCAATTATTTTAGCAACATAATTAGCTAGGTCGGCATTTTTACTTCGCCTTAACAAAGGGGACTGATTAAACAAGGAAAGCCGACCGTAATCAAGCACAATTTTCTTTAGTCGGATGCTAGGGAGGTTGAATAGAGCCAGTGAAGAATAGAGACTTTAATATCCGGTTTTACGATGGCTGAGTTCCAAGTTCTTTAATCAAGCAGATATTAATACCCAATTAGTCAACTGAAAATCAAGCTTTACATTATTTACTTTAACATTATTCACTGTATGTGATAGAATCTGTTTAAAATGCTTCATATATTATATTTATTTGTATTATCAGGCGTCACTTTCCGGAAATCCATAGCGGTGAAGATGAAAAAGATAATCCTATCCTATATTTTTGTCAAAAAACCACGCTTCCTGCACGCTTCCTCTTTCCACTTTTCTTTAGCGGAAAACATAATACAATATATTATATCCTATCTTTCAATCTTTTTCATATCTTTACATGATAAATAAATGGAATTGTGAAAGGAAAATGTACGTACTTAATTACAATAAAAATATAGAAGATGATCAGAATAACTGTTAATTTGCTTCATCGTAAGTATAGTTAAAAACACGATTACAATATCCATAATCTTATGTCATTTCAATTATACTAACATATTACAACATAAATATAAAAAACGTTCCTTATTTATCACGATTAAATGGGGTTAACAATGCAGCAATAATACGAGCACACAACCGTGATACAATTCTGAAACAACTCCGACAAAAATATCACTAAAAAGTGTTAGCATCACTCAAAGGTGTTGTTCAACACTCTCCACCAGTCAAGTCCGGGTCGTACCGTGAAGTACTTCCCCAATGCGGTTGTTCTACAACCGCCCTTATGCTAGCAGCCCCAGTTCACCTTGCACTGGGGCCTGTCCGGGTACCTCTGCTTCAAAGCGGCTATTATCTTCGTGTACTTCTGCGTGTTGATTCTTTCGGCCCTAGTAGACAGATATACCATCATTTATTGTTTAAGGAAATTCAGGAAATTAAGTGAGACCTATGCTTAGCAGTGGGCAGAAATGAGTTGATGATGATGATGTTATGGAATCACAAGTTGTAGACGGATTGATAAATGATGATGACGGGGTTTCAACAAAGAAATGATAATCCATTATTTCGGACATTATTTATAGAATATTAGCTCCGTTCTCAATATTGGGCGGATATGGGTTGATGATGATGATGATGGTAAGAAAACACATGTTGTAAACGGATTTATGATGATGATGACGATGCGGTTTCAACACAGAAATGATTAGACCATGATATCCATCGCTTCAAACATAAAGAATGTTAGCTACCCTCAAATATGTTGTAGGTGTGGAAACAAGTACTAAAAATAATATAATAAGCAATTGGCCGACAAGCCAGCAAGTTTCAATCTAGATTTAAAACTGTCGTCATTGGAAGCTGTAATGATGTCATCAGGATGCCTGATAAAAAAGTAAATAGATAGAAGAGGGGAGATTATACCTGTTGTGGCGGTTGGAACTCTTAGAGGCTGCAGCATGGCAGAGGAAGGCACCGTCGAGGACGACCATGCGGTACTCTTGCAGGCAAAGCTCGAGCATCTACACACAAACATTTGAGGTTAGAAGCAACCCTACATTCTACATATTATAAATGCGAAAGTTTGTGTGTGTATGTGTTTGTGTGTCTCTCCTCTTCACGCCTTTACGGATGAACGGATTTTGATGAAATTTGGTATACAGTTACAACAGATCCTGGAACAGATAATAAGATACTTTTTATCCGGTAAAAATTAACGGTTATTGTGGGGTAATAGCGAACGCAGATGAAAACAGGGCGCATCTAGTATCAAATAAATATATCACGCCACGATCGCACTCGTGTATCCTAACCTCTAACCAGGATTCCTTGTGTTTAGGGAATCAGAACTACGAGGACCATGGCATCAGAAATAATGAAAATATGTTAGTCCTATCTTACAACATACATAGAATAGTGTATAAGAAAAGTATAAGAAAACTTACTACAATTTTGTACTTTTTATGAAGCATAATGATATAAGTCCAATAGTTAAACTATCATTATCACTAGTCTCTTAATTTTTTTCTCAAAGATAAAACACTATAACGTCCATTATTATTTAGGCTCCTAATGTATACCTCCTATTGTAACCTCTAGAACCCTTTTTGAGAAAGCCAGTGCAACGTAATCAAGAATGATCGCTCGTTAAAACAGTTTGGGTATAAGCTAACCATTTTGCGTTCAAAAAGTTTATTTCTTATAATTATATCGATCTTTCCCTAACTGAGAAATTAAACGAAACGAAACGATAAAAAGGCTAGGCTAGGCTTTGCGTACTAAATGTAAACTGAATTAGTCCAATGTCTTCAATATTACGTGCCCCGCGACCCAATAGGGGCATAGTCTAAGTCCTACAATAAAATTGTTTCAATAAAGGGAAATGGCCTATTACGACCCCAACTTTCGCTCTAAATAGACACATTATTTTGTCGACTAACTCGCTTCCCCGCGCGACTCTGCCCACGTGAGCATTTGGCTACACTCCTTCAGTTTTTTTCTAGAAAAGGTAACGCACTCCGAAAATAACTGACAGTCATGTAGGTAGATAACTCTATGAACACCAAATTGTACAATGCACAGATAAAACAAACTGAATAATAGGTACAATCATCTCTACCAGACAATCTTTGGATGGGCAAGATAGACAGCAGGTACAGGGGGGGGCGGGGAAGGGGTATACTTGATGAATAAGAGTCTCAATTCGCGTATGTTATTAAATTTAAGTACCTGGGTCATTTTGTCCTGCCTCCCTTCCCAGGATAGCATCTCACTGTACCATGGCTCCTTGTGGGTCCCGAAGTATAGTGGCTCCCAGCGGTGATAAGGGTACTCTCTTCTAGCGATCAGCATTGGCTGAAAAAGGAACCTTATGTAAATCAAGTTTTGGGGCGATGATTGCTTGGTTAGTTTCGTCGCTGTATCGCACGTAAGGTGTAAATTTTAAAACCAGCTTAACGCAAATGTTATCATTTCGATGAAGGAAAACATCGTTTAAAATTTTGATGGTAGGGGACTATGGTATCCGCCTGGCTAGAGCTACAATTTTTAAGTACAAAATCTAAACCACTATTGGGGTGTTCCATCCGACAGCAGTCCTTGATAGCTAGCTAGCTGATAAAATATAATACAAAACTGTTTTTATATACTAAAAAACCTTCTACCTAAATCTTCTACGGTAAATATTATTATAATATACGCCATAACTTAGCTTCCCGTGAAGATACCTGTTTACCTTGGAAAACTTTGTGTTATTCGACGAAGCAAAAGATATTTTAACAAAAAGAATTCCACTCCTTCGGTGTTGATATAAAAATAATAAAAGTAGAATCTTTCCAAACTGTACATAATCCATCTAACAAAAATGCTAACTCCGAGAAAAGGCTGGCCAATAAATCTTCTAAAGTTATGACAGATCTCGTAGTTCGACGTAATTATGTTCTGTGCGCAGCCGAAAGACTCTTGGGGGCACACGAGACACGTACGTACTTGGTTTGAGTTCAGAGTACTTCTAGTTTGTACTTCAAGTGATGAGGGAGAGTGTAGACAGCAAACATAATAAAAAGGTACCTATTCTTGATAGCATATGAAACTTTGTAGTTCATAAATCTAAAGATAATCATTAAACCCCATAATAACCCTAGGAGCCAGAAACTAAAAGGAATATGTCTCATGATAACTAACAAAGTTATGGTAACTAACATAACAGGATCTGGAGATCAAATCCAGCGCTTTAGATATCTAATTACTTGATGGTTTATTGAATAGACTGATGTGCTTAACCGCAGCCTCAATCCCCGACTAAGCGCCTATCCAATCCTCTTCAACTGTGGCTCTCAACATGTTCCATCACCTAGTATAATTTAGCTAACGTAGAATTTCCATCCACACTCCAATCAAGTGACTTAATACGAATAGTTTGTTTTTAATTTGCGCGAGACCGATAAACGACCTTATTCGCATGCTCACGAATCGTGTAAAATTACAAATATATCGAAAAAATATGAATCTGTCCGGACGAATCACGATTCGGTTCATAAAATATATGAGCGTCTATTTGTTATATCACGATTCGTTTTATATGAAGGTCTATTCGTCTCTCTCTTTAACGAATTGTCGTCCATGACGGATGTATGTGTGAATGAGCTCTCAGTATAAAGATATAACACAACAGGCGCTTCGTATGATGCCAAACAAAAAACACATTAGGTGGGAAACTAGGAAATATCACATAAAGAAAATCCACATAACTTAATGTGCTTTTTGTTTGACTTACGACACCTCCCTACGCTTACCAAGATCTATTTTGGTTCGCGTCATAAATTATCGGGAAATAAAGACAAGCTTTACGATAGCAGCTAGTGACGTCACAAGCTGGTGTAGTGCGGTTACGCCTAGCAATATTTAGCATCGTAACTGTATGTACTTTTATATCTGCGCCTATATAGCCTTCTACTGTTGTAATAGTACTACGTAAACCATCTAAGAGCATGTGTGTAGAACACATTTTGGCTTACAAAGGGAGAATTTTAAAAACATGCGTGCGTAGGCCGTCGTCTTTTCGTATTAAACTCAAGACATGTAGCAATATCAAATAAAAACGAGAATAATCACATTCGCAGATGGGCTCTCTACGCCCACGTAGACAAAATATATCTGTGTGAAACTGTTATTAGTATATTTGTATATTATAAAGAAAACATTTCTATACTAGCACGGTACTACACATATAAGATATCCCTGGAGGTTGCTGTGATAATGGATACGAAAAACTGAGAAGAAGTGTCAAGATTTAGAAGATTATTTTCTCTTCAATTTTTTATACAACTGAGCGACGACACGAGCAGACACCCGGCTGTAGGTAAGCGCTAAGTCTGCCCATAATAGCTCCGTAAAAGCTCTATATATTGCAAAGACGAGGTACCCTACTCCAAGACTCCTCAAACAAACCCTGAGAACGCCCAGTCCTAGTTCTCACTTGAGCACCGCCGTACTACTGACAGGTTCTCAACACACTTACCCCACCCATTCTCGCCACCCTCGCTGGAGGGCGCTCGCTCTAATTGCCAACTAATTATTACGATGGAAGGGGGGGGGGGGGTGACTAACTGGGGCACTTTGCCATATTATTGCGCTGACACTTCACTATGTAGACGTACCACTTCATTTGGATCCGGATGAGATTATGCCTGCGAGAGGCCCAGAAGAGTTTGTGCAAATTAACTATACGGTTTTGTAATTGTACCTACGTACAGCGAAATACCTGCGTAAGTGAAATGTGTAAGTAGGTCGCAATTGTTTTTAGTTTCTCGTGACGCGAGTTTGTGTGTTTATATTTCTACATGACGCAGGCTTGCTACTTAGAAGTATTAAGGCTGCCAACCGTACTTTATAATAAAATATATTAGATTATTTTATGTCTTTGTACGTCATACTTTTGAGTAACAACCTTAAGTTTATTTCGATCATACTTGAGCCAGTGTTTTTGAAAACACCGTGTCATTAAAAATCATCAAAATTTGTGCCATGTCATTTTACTCGATACTGGGGCATGGTACCTATAGCTAGTCTAGCAATTTATTTTTACATTAGGTACCAGATATTCTGCGCTTTGAAAGATATTTCCCAGACCATAAGATAAAGTTTGGTGCTAACCAGAGCGAGAAATAACTTTACGAGTTCTTATTTCTTATTAATAAGTAGGTATATAATATCTTCTGCCGATAGTTGCGTAATATCTGTAGGCAGTACTACCTACCGAATTCGCCAGATAAGATCGGAGTGGGCGATGATAAAGTTGTGGTCTAACTATCTATTATGCTATTACGAGATTCTGAGTCTGACGCGTAATTTCTAAGACCGCGCCGAAAAGTTTCGTGCTCGGTCACGAACAAACTTTTACACGTTTCTGCGTAAATAAATAATTCTTTTTTCGACATTGAACACGAGTTTTGTGGATCAAAGGGGTGACAATAGAATGAAAAATATAATGTTACACAGGAAAAAGGAACTCAAATTCCATTTCTATATTCCAGTCTGCCTCGAGAGAGCACTCATAAAAGAGAGCTGACTTCATCACCAGTTTTAATAAATCAATTCGAAAAGAACCAGCAAGTAATACTACGGCGTATTTTATCAAAATTATAATTGTTCTATAGGTAGATACGATATGTAGGTAACATGCTGATTTTTTTTCTTAAAAAAAACGTTTTCCCACACTAGAATTTCTCCTGTATCGTGGGTGCCGTATACAGACATATATATATATATATATATCCACATACCCAGACAGAAACAAATATCTGTGGATCCCACAAACAAATATTTGTTCCGGGCGGGAATCGAATCCGCGACACAAAGCGCAGCTGTCCGATCGCTCAGCCACTATGCCAAACGTGTCGTCAAACACATAAACATTGTCATTAAAATAATAACGTCAATATTATTAAAACTATACCTACTAGTTAGAGAGCCCGGATATTTCATCACCATCACCTTTTTCTTCCAGGTCTTTTCTAAAAGAATTTGCTTATCATTATCGCATCGCGGCTAGTGGATATTTTCTCAACTGGATGTGAAAAGTATATTATAATAATACCTACAGAATAAGTGCGGGTATTTGGTCTCAAATAATGTTAAGACACGAAAAATATATTCATAAGAAATATCTCTAGTATCTTTATGTGTCTGTTCCATTATAACCTCCGTGTCACGTTATTTAAGTTATATAATGTTATTTATACTATTAAGTTATATATCAGGAATTTATACATTATTATTATAATAAACCAAAAAAAGTTTAACTGTATTTGGAAAACGTAAACTAATTACAACGGGTGTGTATAAATTATTAGGTATTTTCTGGCGACCTTCGTTATAAATTTATCCTTCAAAAAATGAAAGCTGAAGTTGAAATAATAATAAGCTGAAAAGCATATTAATAATCATTTAACTTTCTCGAGTACTCGCTTAGGGCCCATTATGAATAAACCAACAATTTGGGTTAAGAATAACTAGCTCGCTATTTATGAAGTAGATACGCCTACTGTTAAAATACTTTTACATTGTAAAGAGGGAAGCCTAAGTTCGTTTTTACGGTTCATCTGGAAAATCTTTTCACTGATAGAGATCCTCACTATTCCCGAGTGATATAGGTTATTTTTTATCCCGAGAAAATATGGAGCGCCTGCGGGAAGACGGGTATTACGCTGGTGAAGGTAATCTCTGAAATCACCGGATCAGAATCTAAAAAATATTTCACTGTTCAAAAGCTAGGCTATAAGTAATTCCCGAGTGTTTTACACTATTCCGTGACATAAATACGCAAGTATATCACAGTGCGCTCATAAAACGATTGTCGTCACAAAACCTGAACAAATTAAGAAGTTTCACTTGATAACTGCAATTTAAAACAATGAAGTAGAAATATATGTAGTTTTAATCCCGCCAAAAATTCGTCTGATCAACTAACTTAAACTACATAAAACTACATATATTTCTACTTCATTATTTGAATATGGATTTCCGCAAAGTAACGCCTGATTCTATCAACTAACTGCAATTTACTTTCTGACGATAAACCAATAAATAAACGACTACGATTTTAATTATAATACGAGTGTCCACTACGTTCAAAAACGCGCTTTTGTACTGCGATATTGCATACGCAAGCAAAAGGTCAGGTAATAAATGAAGGATAACAACGTCATTATATAACAATGCAGTTTCTAACCTCAATGGTGCCTGGAGAAGGTCTCATCAGCCAGGACTGGAGGCCGGGAAACCGTTGGCAGTGAGAACAGAACTTCTGGTGGAAGTACATCGCTCGGTTCGCTGCTATCATGCGGACTAGCCTGTATAGAAAACGAAAAAAGTCGAAACAAAAAAGCTCGTTTTTTTTTAAACTGAGGAAAGTTCTAACCTACGAAAGGAATATTATGACCATGTACGTACAGCGCTATTTAATAGCGAGCCATTTCGTAGCATTAACCACCGATGTCAATAAAATCGATGATAAAACTGCGTTCTAAAGCAACCAACCCTTCCGAGACATAAAAGTGTAAGACGATTTTATCGTAAAATGTAGCTACTTTTATTTTATGATAAAAGACAGATGGTGATACTGAAAAAGTACTAAGACATTGGTGACGATCAATTTGATTTAAACAAGAATAAATAATAACAGGATGATCGAATAAATATAATATAGCGGATATGAACGATGTAAAATTGTAAAAGCGACTATTGTATCAGAGATTACATGGAAAATATTTGCATTTCTAAACGTATAAAAAGATAGTCTAACAATACACGTCGCCGACTGTTCAGACTAACAAAAGTTTAGTGCGTCTGTTGCTAGAATACTAAGACTTCTGCGGCCCTTTGTCGACAAGCTTAGTCCATACAATGCCACGTTTTTATTTATAAACTGAGTGCGTCATAGAAGTCTCTCAACAAAGACATACAAGGACGCATCGCCCACACCTGGATCGTAACAATAGCGAGGCAGATTTGTTACTTCTCTTTGTACTGGCACATCAAAAGCTCTATTTATCAACTTACGTATCTTTGTCGCGGGGTATCGCCTCGCCCCTTTCCACTTCGAACAATGGCACTACAAAGACTGTCTTAGCGAATACACAACCTTCGTCTCGCTTCTTATCGCCCATGAGCTTCCGCACCATTGTGAGGAACTTGGGCGCTAACCCCTCACTCGGCACCATCTCTATGTCAGACACTAGGAAGTAGTTTGTCGTTGACGCATTCCGGGCAACGTTCCTGCCCACGTTTATAGGATATATCATATTCTGTTCCTTTCTGACTGTGGAAATGTCGAGGGTCTCTCCAGAACAATCATTGAATACCAAATTAAAAGCGCCCGGTATCCTTTTTGGCATCTTTCTCATCATTCTCTCCAGCTTTCGTTTCCTCGCCCTTTGTATGTACTGATATCTAGTCCTGGTATCTAGATTTCTATAGTTCTCAATTTTTTTCTTTAACAACTCTTCGTTTGTTATATTGGCTGTTGTAGTTGGGATCTCTGTTGATATAACCATTTGCTCTTTTGTCCTAATTTTGGGCGGATATTTCTTTGGGTAAAACAAGTGCAAGGAAACTTTAGACATTCCAGAATAGCAATAGCAGAGCTGGACCATTAGCTGCATGGTAAGGTCTAAGTCGTAACTCGGTACGAACACGGCGACGCTGATAGGGCCATCCCAATATCTAGCAATTTCCACGATATGATAGAGAAATTCTGGCGTTGCCTGCGTGGCATACGTCACCGCATCATACTTGCTATAGTTCACGTATGCTCGTCCTCTAACGGCATTGTAAATGACTCTGTACGGGCTTTTGCTTCCAAACTCAGGCGAGCCGTATACAGGCACGGTAGCCCATTGGAGAGTTTCAGGCAGGCCATAGTTGAACTCGCAATGGCTAGTGTTCTCATTCGGTAGTTTACCCCTGAGGAAGCTTCCGGGCCTGTAGTCAAAGTCACCGAGCGGTGGTAGAGAGTGCGGCCGGCCTTGAAGCCGGTACGAATATAGCTGCAGTATGACAGTAATGGTGACTATGAATGAAGCTATGAGAAGCAGCGTGGAATGCCTCCTCGAAAGCCGGAAGGAGTAGGCTCCGCATATCCGAATGCATCCCGTCATTTTTGACTGGCATTGTTTACAATTTTGACGATCTTTTAACAAACATGTTGGTGTGGAATGTTTGTACTGGCATCACATTAACTTGCGGATCTCAGCTGGGAGAAAATAGGTCGATGATAATTGTTAGTGGTGGAATATATAGAGATAATACAACCTTTAATTAGGTACCTAAATTGATACTATATTCACCTCAATAGTAGGTAGCGTACAAAATAAATTGTGTCACAATCACTATAACCTTTTGCACTGAAACTGACCTTTAAGCTTCATCAAACACATTCCCTGTAATAAAATGGTAATCTCACAGGAAGTTAGACTCGTTATCACGGTTATTTAATAATCGGAAATCGTATAATTTGTCCTGAAACTGTATTTATTTGCCAGATAATGTTTAATGTTTTATTTTGACAGCTAGATGCGCGCGCTGTCTGGTGCGGGCATGCGCAGAAGGTAGATCAATATCACGAACCTACTTGCTTCCCTTGAAAGCTTACAAGGAAATGGAAAATAACGACATCTCTACGTAGAACGGAACGTCATACACCTTGATTGGCCCAGGCTTTGATTTCAGTACTACCTATACCTATTATCTCAAATATTAAAACTCTAATTTGTAGGAAAATATTTGATAGCGAAAGGAAACCACACCTGCAACTAGATATTATTTTAATAATACTTTGGCTTTGTGCGTTTGTATAATTTAAGCAAAGGATAATCTACTTAATTATAATATTGAACTCGGAGTAACAGTCATGTAAAACAATTAATTTTACCAGCTCGAAACAGTTGAAGTCTCAGCTGTCGACTGCAGACCGCAAGTCACGAACATAATTTAAACTTTATATAAACTTAGGTTTTGTTTAAGTTTACTTCAACTTAATTAAGTTAAAGTAAGATACCAACTAATACTACAACAGCTGGCGTGTTGAATTATGGGGCATCCACTTTCTCTATGTTTCAGGTTTTTTTGTCAATTCGCAATCAGTCAGGTAGTCTAGTATTAGTAGTCTAGTCAAGTCTCAGTAAAGTAGTGTATGATTACAACAATGTTACATATTTTCAGTTTCTCGTCAAAGTTCCTCTCCGTTGGTTACCTATCTATATTATATTTGTTTGTTTGTTTGTTTGTATGAGGTTGCCCCTAGGTTCAGACTTTCTCAGGCCGCCCAAGGGCGTCTGGTATGACTACACGACTGCTATCAATGAATGGATAACAAACGGGACGGATGGCTTAACGCGCCTTCCGAATCATAAAGTGATGGAATACTGCAGATAGTTTTCCTAAGTAATTTTGTCGAAGATCGAACCCGGTGTCATTAGATTCTATACGCCCCAGTAACCGCCCGGCTACCATCACTTTTTTATTTATATTATTTTTTATCTTGACAATCGATTACTTTCGGAAAAATCTGCCTCTTACATAGAACTTTTATTTTCAGTAGAGTGAATAAAAACTCGCGCCCGAACATTCATACCATCCAGAAATTCGCGAGAGCCGTCCAAACTTTGCCCGTTCCTCAACAGTGATTGCTCACCGACAATCGTTTATCGGAAGTAGGCAATTCAAAGTTTCCCGAACACGCTATATCGCAACGGTTTTGGGATTCAGTTATAGCCTACTATTCATCCGAGCACTATCTCATTCTTTTACATCTAGGCGTTTTTAAATTTATATGATATCGGGCTTGAATGTTTAATTCATGTTTCCATAAATATTTTACTGTGCTGAATTTTGTTCGAATATTGGTGCAAGAAAACAACTTTTGGGCTCACACGGTATTCAGTACACTCAGTCACAGAGTTACAGTGTATATAATTATATCATTCGTAAACATTGTGCTTGGAGCTGTCCAAACTTTGAACATTATGAAAAATAAATCGCTACAGGACAAATTTACGAACAACATTTTAGTGAGACCCCTTTACAAAAAAGCTGGCCGAAACGTCACACCTAACAACTTGTTGGTTTCGATAACCATTGACAATGCTCACAAACTAGAAGGCAACGATTTCAATGTCAGGAGACAAATAGTAAGTGGTGCCAAAGGTGAAGTGATATCAGTTAATACGAGAAAAGTTGATATTTTGCCAGGCGTCTGTGAGAATGTAAACGAAGCGGAATTGAAAGCAGCGACTGATACGAGTACAGTATTAGTAGTAAGTGACCGTAAACTACAAGATATAAAAATGCTGGACAATGCAAGTGAAGTTGTTATTGATAATCCTGTACAAAACGCGGCTACCAATAAATTGGTGCAGGCAGAAATACTTGTGGCTATAAAAAATGTTAGTATCTTCTTTGTTATACGTATACTTCTTAGACACAAAAGGACAGTTCCAGAAAGCATATTTGCTCAAGTGAAAGCCCAACGACGGATTATCGTTCATTACACCCGTTCACAGCTTAAACAAATGATCCTTCGTCACGCGTTCATCCGAAGAACAAACTAAGCATACCCAGTACAAATAAACAGAAACTTGCTTTTATTGCTTAAGATATCTCCACTCGCGCTGAACAGTTGTGGAACAACATACATAGGGCGAAAAAAAACACATATTTTTATACCACTAAGTATTATGTGACAATGCTCGCAATTTTTTTCAATTGGTTGCATTGATTAGTAGCTACCATCAAAACTATTGATGTCAAGGACTTTCTTAGGCTTAAAGGCTAGTTGAGTCGGTTGTTTGTAATGTGTAAAATTGGTGACAATGTTCACACTAAAACCACTACCATCTTCGGAATTCCTGATTCCCTAAACAAAGAAAATGCAAAACTAGTTTATGATCGTCGGACATTTTATAGTTTACTAGCAGACTCGGCCACGCGTTGCTGTGGCTAAGGTTTTTGTTGTTGCGACTATAAATTGAGATGTAAGCTATCCTATCTTTTAAGTTAGACCAAATTGCACACGGTGTGCAAATTTGATTTAAATCGGTTCAGTAGTTTAGAAGTCCATCGCGGACAAACGACGTGACGCTTAATTTATAATTTTTAGTGTGAGCAGGTTGTTAAAATAAAACATTTTTAAGGTTCCAGATTCCTGGCTCCGAGTGTTTCCCCTTCCAGCTCTGCCCAAAGAGACCATCTGTTCTATCATATTCAGATGCATCGTCTGCCAAATGGGATTAGCCACCTTATTGATCCTTTGGACAGTTATTTGGACATTTGTCATACATTCTTTTGAAGGTAAATAGTAGGTACATTATAATGTACTATTTTATAGCACGAGTGACATAATACAGCTATTTAATTAATTTAAAAATTATTTTCTTAATTATGTAATTAAAAGATGTTAATTTGACTCTTAGTGATAAACACACAAATGTGGGTAGGTTAGCACTCCACCAGTAGAAAACGTGACAACACAATATCACACCTTGCCGTATCAGTTCTTGATTTAGTTTTTGGGTTATTAATATTTTCGAATGCATATTTATTGTTGATGGATTACTTTAATGTGATATAGTTTCAGTTTTAGTACTGTTCAGTGTTCAGGGGGCTTACTATGACGTCTTATTGCGATCCAATTGAGGACTTAAAAATAACAGTTTCACTAATTAAATAATCTTAAATTAAGCGTCCGTAGATATCACAACAAGACGTCACGGCACGAATAAATACGTAGTAAAACGGCCCTCATAAGACGTCATGGTAAGCCCCCAGTTTAAACTGGGGGCTATAATATATATAGGCTATATATAATGGTCAAACAAACCGCTTTCAACTAAAATACTGTAAAATATCGTTGCGTTGCGTTGCGTTATTGTCACGCTTTCGTTTTAAACAAATCTTTATTGAGAAGTGATTACGTGATCTAGGAATCTGTGATGTATCTGGTATATGCATAAGTGTGCTCACTATCAGACTATATGATAGTTTTAGAGATGGGGTATAATAATTGTCATTCTCTGTATTCAGTAAAAATAGTTCATGTGTCGGTTAATATTTATGTGATCAACATAAAATCGCATCATTTCTTTATCAACTAAGTATTTTTTATGATACAATAGTTATACATATAATCGGGGCTTATTCCAGAAATACCCTGGCAGTATCCCTTGCGCAGGGGATATCTGGACTTTTTGTCCATTTTTCCCCTGCGCGTACAGTTTTCGCATGCACAGGGGAAAATTGATAGGCAATTTCATAATACTTAAAAAATTTAATATGAAACAACAAACTGTTCTATTATATAGCGAGTATACCTACTATATTATTTTCTATTCGTACCGACGGTTATTATGGATAACACAATAATTATTCGGTTCATTTTGAGAAATATCACGAAAGATCCCAAATTACCTGACGAAAGAGTATCAAAGAGCAACCTCGCAATAATGACATCATACATAATTCATTATGATATTTTAGGTCCGTACGAGTTGGAAACATCTGAGAACTTCGAAAGGGAGCAGAATCAACTTGTTATTGATCTTGCTACAGAGTTAAGACAAGTAAGTAAAAGCAATTAATTTTATCTAAAGTTCAATATTGGATTTGAAATTAAATGTTTCAGGATAACAGGCTCTGTTCAATATTTGATAAAAACATTATATTCACTAAACAAAATTGGATGCATTGGTGTGGTGCCGTTGGAAATAATTAGTTTCAACAGAATCAGGAAGGGTCGTCAACCCCTGAAAGTTTTGTGTGCGTTTGTATTATGCTTTATACAACTGATATTTGACTCGATTTAAGAGCGGGCTCAGTCTATAAAAGATATATTATAAAATTAACGAATAGGTCAACTCATCCCGCGGATACAGTTTGGAGCGGGCTCAGTTGACGTAAGAGCCCAATTCGCGTACACAATATTTTTTTGTGATCTATGACACGTCGATGTTTGTTTTAATAAAACGTGGAGTCTGATCAAATTAATAATGAGATATTTAATGGCAACTTTAACACATAGATCCTGAAATCCCTGTATCTAGGAAATCTAGAACTATGAGGACTATGTTCACACGAATTTATGCTCTGTGCGGGAATCGAATAATGCTTTTGTTTGATCCGCCAATTTCCAAATGTGTCCGAACCATTATTTCCACCATAGTCTTAAACTACTCAGACAGAATCATACGTGTCCCAGTTTACCACCAACCCTCTCCCCTAAATATAGAAATCTCATCATCCCCGGTCCCAGGAGGGTGTCACGATAAGTACATGGTATCCCTCACTGAGAATATTCAAATTTCATTCCGACGATGTGCGCAAATTGACAGACTAACATATTTTCTTATTTTCTCCCTTTCGTTGCGGTAGTGTAAATAAATAAGCAGTAGGCAGTAGTGGCAAGGCTTATTTGGGTACTCTACATAATATTATGTTGATAATACATAACAATTTATGTTGAATATAGGTTCGAAATCTTAAATAAATCTCGTGTCACAATGTTTGTCCTCAATGGACTCCTAAACTACTTGACCGATTTTAATCAAATTTGCACAGCGCGTGCAGTTTGATCTAATTTGAAAGATAGGGTAGCTTACATCTCAATTTATAGTCGCAACAACAAAAACCTTAGCCACAGCAACGCGTGGCCGTGTCTGCTAGTATAATTATAAATTACGCTTCACGTTGTTTGGGTTAACCGATTTTAATCAAATTTGCACACCGTGTGCAGTTTAATCTAACTTAAAAGATAGTATAGCTTACATCTCAATTTATAGTCGTAATAATAATAACCTTAGCTATAGCAAAGTGTGGCCGTATCTGCTAGTAATATATAATTATACAGGATTATGAGCTACACGACAGTTTAACGTTTAGTAGAAGTTGCCTGCGTATACAGCACTTCGCATTAACATTTTAAGGGGGTGCACTGAGTTACAGGCTTTTAGCAACACATAAATTTAGTCGCACCCTATAAAAATCACCGATGCTGTAACGCCACGAGCAAACAGCGGCGTAACGGAGTAATGAGACTTTCAACTTTGCTACACTCACATACCACTTATAGAAGACTACCTATTACTACAGCAGTGACAATTATTGCACCCGCCCCGGGTATATTTCCAACACGCGGGTTATTCGTCAATTATACGGGTTACCTAATCTGATCTCAAAGTTCTGTTTCCATTTTATTATAGCAGGTTCCATACCTGCACGTGAATGAATTCGGCCAAAGGATATTCTTATTTTCATAATGACGAATTATTTGTTTGTCAAATTTTTAAACCATGTTTAGGGAGGTATGTCAATAGGTGATATAATTATTTTAATGCTATACATAATTATATATAAAACATAGGCGACATAAAAATATTTGAAGAGCGATTTACAAATTTATCAGATCCCAGGTTATTTAGATTATTTAGTAGTTCTAGCACTTTTATTTTCACGAATAATTAATTATACAAACAATAATAACCATTTATTACAAACAATTATGTGAGGATTTTAATAGGTAACCAACGTATTGACAGTATGATGAGGTTGCAACATATTTCTGCCTTTTACCAGTGACTAATAAATTGATGCTACATTTCAATAGGCATAATTTATTCGAGCGAGAACATGGCGAGCCATATACATATACAACTATCTGCTAATAATCCCCAGCGAATAACATTCCATACAAACTATGTATCCAGCCGACAGCACCTGAACTATTTAACTGGACGGACAAAGAATTTTCACGCAACTCCGCAAGTTAATAATTCGCATTCCTCTGTGAATAATGCAACTCGACATTACTCAGTTGCGGAATGTGGTTAATTGCGGATTTGTTGTGAGTTTCATTCTGTACTGGGGAAGCAGTTTTATGAATACATGTGATTGTTTGTCCGGAATTATCTCATAGCAGCCTCGCTTATCATAATGCACAGCTTTTATGTTGTCCCTAATGGGTCAATCCCAATACCCATTAGGAAAAGGACAAAGACAGGACAATGCCTTTCTTTGACAAGTTACTTGCGTCAGACCGGTGTCGATCTTAATACTACCGTCGTCGGACCATCTCCGCGCCGGAGGACATACGCTTTGCCTTTTGTCTCCACCTACCGCACTCTCCCTGGCCGTATGTCATAATAGAGGTAAGTACCTCTGAGGAAAATGAGAATTGTAGGTACTTGGTAGCAATATGCTACGTACCCGTACAATCAATGCCAATCATTGACACCGGCGCTTGGTAATTGGGCACATGTGCTTGGATCCAATTGTACGAGTATAAATTCTCGAAGTTACACAGATATCGATTTGACGGAATTCTGGATGACGTGATATCACCCTTTACGTGATACTTACATGGAGTATACCTACTTGTCTATCGAGAGCCTGTCTGTATTGTCAAACAGCATGTACGTATGATACAGTGCTATATAGGTAGCATATTACCTCCATGTCAAATACTGACTAGGACGCTTTTGGCAAGAAGTTAAAAGAGATGATGGCCCATTTAAAAAAAAGTAATTTTCTCGTTTGCTAATTTTTGTACAAGCTTTATTTTAACTGACTGTGTTAGTTACTATTTAGTAGGTCTGTGTTAGTTAAATCTTGCACTTGCAAGTCCATTTGTTCCAATAACAATACAGTATTAGCTAGCGAGTTGATTTGATGATAGAGACGGATAGTAGGCAATGGAGCCCTCAGTGACTAGTAAAGTGATGGCGTTTAGGATAATTGTATTGAGTCCGGACCAAATACGTAGAAATAAAGATTTGTCTAGAAAATATATTTTACTATGAAAACATTGCAGCATACGAAGCCACGGTGAGACTCCGACTTTTTTAGATGTAGATCGCATTACATAATGTTCTGTGATATCTATACTGTTTTTTTTTTTTTTTAGTTATGGCTTCGCACGTTTTGTGCATATAGCCAGTGTCAAGTATTTTATTTTAAGTATTTCTTAATTTCTCATTCAGAAAGTCAGCAATTTTATAGCAATCGTGGTCAAGTAGTCAAGTCAATTATTTACATCGTCAGTCACGATTCAGTAAAGTAGTGGATGTTTTACTGAAACTTCCTGGGAGTTTTGGAAAAAATGCGAAATGACACGTTTTTTGAGTTTATATCATTCGCCTACACTCGTGCACGTTAACGAACACTTAACGGTTAATATTCCACCAATATTACACATTAACACTCGAAGAAACACAAGTTTGAGCTAATAATACAAAACCAACAACGTCTCACTATCGGATTCCCGCCAAAACTCATCTATACTGTTATAAAACTGTAACTGAGCCATGTCTGTACATTGAAGATATTTTTTCTATAACATCACCACTGAACCCAAAAATATGGTTGATAGGATTTTAGTGTTTGTTTGCGAAACTACCGGACGGTTTTTATGCGAGTTTTGACATTCGGCAGTTTTGGTTTCAAGCAAGTTAACGGTGCCGTTTCATAACTAAGGGGCAACTTATGCAATTCTGCTATAAAGTGGGTACCGCATCCAACATTGCTGAAATGATCCACGGGCTATGTGATATAATAAGGGCTGGTAGGAGTTGAACGGGGCTAGTGAGCATGATGACGTGAGACATTGTGATAGTACGCGCGTACAAAGTCGCGGGAAAAAGGCTAGAATAAAATAAGATCTGATATACTCGTAAAATAGTATAGCGTTCGAAATATTCCAGACTTAGTTCGAGTGTATTCCAATCGCATTAGTTTCAAGGACCCATTGCGACTGATCCTTTAGGACATTTGAGGGATTCTCTCCGATTGGCCCACAGTAGATGTAGGTGTAGATGTGCCATTATAATATGGTATTATATTATATGTATTTCAAAAACCTCCTACCTAGAGGTCTCACTCATAATATTATGAAACCAAAAATAAGTGTGTGTTTTACCACATGTAAACTAAAGAGTAGGTTTACAAATTACATACCATAGGTACACCTTAAAATAAACTTAAACACCTTAATTATTTTATTATGACTGATATTTTTGCGGTAGATAACGTTTTCTATACGATTTATTTATATAAGGATAAGATCGGGCTAGGAGTTGTAATTTAAATCAAATTCATCAGAAAGTTTTATATCAAAGTCGGGCATAACTTTGATTTATTACTTTTTGCGTAGAAATTTCTCATACAGAAGTCGTTTTAATATGGACTCGGCAAATTAATACGCCTGAAAGTTTAATGAAAAATCTTCTTCCTAGTAAAACATCCTAAACTTATTGATGAACCGTGTTATGACGATAATTAGGTATGAAATAGCTGCGACTTGCGGCGTCGAAACCACTTTCTGGGCTAAAAATTGGAAGACAGAACCATCGACATCAAAAGAAGAGGAATCAAATCAAAACCGTTTACGGAGCTGAGTTATTGACAGATTTAAACCAGAGTTGTACTACAGATGTGTCTAAATATTTTCTCCACAAATCGAAGTCTAACCCTAGCTTTTTCTAACAAATTCACAAGTAAAATAATAAGAATACCAGGAGTAAGAAAACGCGAGTGATAGACATAGATTTAGTAGAACACAGTTTTAGAAACATCTGCTTAACTTCGGTCTAAACTTTTGTGGTAAGACGAAAGTGAGGTCGTCTCCAAATGGGACTGTTCATTAAGCTATTATTTAACTGCCAGCGTGACATAGAGGGATTGTGGCATGCGGGGCCTAGCTCCAATCCCGTCACCTGTGGCGATTTGTTACAGAACTTAAGGCTACACACATACTACATAGATTTACGTACTGTGCCTTTATGTCAACGCACTACGTAACTGCCTTTTTGAAATTGTAGCTATGGCAAATCTTTATCTTTCAATTTTTTGTGTTGTGAATTGACATAATCACAATTCTCCCGATATCACATGAATATACAATACATACTACATAATATATTAGTCGAGCAAAATAAATTTATTGAGTTTTTATAATAATTGAAATTTTAAAGTTTTTTTTTATTCCATCATCCTACTTCATGCCCAATCCCGGTTGATAATTCAACTACGCTCATTACGCATTCATTGTCCCCAATAATTTATGGATCATAGCATTATGATTGATGATCAACTTTAATCGAATCATCGTTTGTCCCCATTTCATTCTCGTGGAACTCCCTTGTGTCTAATTAAAAACCCGATTTTTTTATTCCAGTACGTTAGGGAAAGAACATATCCCTAAAATATGGTTGTCAACCCGAAAATCATTCTTAAAACTTGTTTCGGGATATTATAGTTGCTTGAAAGATTATTTCGAGCAGACAAGCAGGACCTCTCATTGTGGAATACATTTCATAAGTTTTGTTGTTGTTAAGTTGTTTTCTATAATTATTTGGGTTGCATGAATAGACTTGTTTATCTAGATGACTTCGCAAACAATATTACACAATATACTCGTTTTTTTCTAATTGAAAATGTTGGTTATTTGTTCAATTATAGTGCAACTCGAAGTTGGAGCTTATAAAATCATGCTTATATCACCTTGTAATATTGTAGTTTCCTCAGAGCACGCGCCCAATGTATATACCCTATCACGTATCGTCCTGGCGTGGTGCCAGTTAGTAGTCACTACTTCGCCAAAATCGGTTAAATTTTAGTATACCATTCAGAATAGTACTGTACTGTACTGTAAAACATACAGCTATACTAACAAAAGTTTCAGCTCTGACCCTCTCGTAACAGAAGATAGAGTTTTAGTGCCCATTTTCCTCTGGTTCGCGCAGATCACCGTCAGAATCTCAATTGACATATATAAGAAACATTTCAGAAATAATACCATTGTTAGTACTTTTTTGGATCCTAGAATTAGCGTTGCAAATGTACAGGGTAATACTGACAGCATATTGGGTATGCTATGAACTGGTACTGAATTAGAACACTAATGTTACTTAGAAGCCTGTTTATAAGTTGTCTAACTTTTGTTATTATAATTATGTGCTTTGTATAACCGCATTGAAACGAGCACTAATCATAACACGCGATTTATAGCTTTGGAAGGTGACGCAGTAAAAATTTTATGACTGCTAATTTTTATAATGCTTTCGCCGGTGTTCGTGCATTTTAATAATTTTACAGGTGAAGTCTGCGTGAAGTTTTTTATGTTTTCCTTGAAACAAATCTACTAGCGGCACTTACCCGATGTTCATCATTTCGAGTATGCCCAGCGACCACAAAGCGATTTCCTTGTTTATCGACCTACAGACAAGACTGAAATCCCTATAGCATAGCTGGCATGCTTTCCATGCCTGTTATATTGTTGCTAAGTTATGAGTAAGCTATTTTGAGCCTTGACTGTTTTAAATAAGAATCAGATTTCTTCAACTTGAGTTCTTCTTGTAGCCAGGTTTCATGCTGAGCGATTTTATGACTAGAAAGGTTACGAATAGGATTGTTATTACAACATAGCGTATTAGTTTAACCGAAATTCTGAAGGGAATCCATGAAACGTTGGTTTACATAGTTGGCGTTTACAAGACTGGTGTTGGTTGAATGGCTTAGATTGAGTTATGCAGCTTAATTACGCAGATGTCGAGGTAATTCCTAACATTGCACGTACTGGTATCTTTGCTTCATTAATAAATAATTGGATTTGCACAAATACTTACAAGAATATTTCATAGATAGTTCATAGATTCTCTAGGTTTACACGTATTTATAATCATTATGTTTACTATAGAACGTTTTAATGGGAACTTAGAAATTTATTTAGCTATGATTTGTCATATCTATCTATCTTAATAATGTATATAAACTACGCGTCACGTTGTTTGTCCGCGATGGGATCCGATTTTAATCAAATTGGCACACCGTGTGCAGTTTGATCTAACTAAAAGATAGGATAGCTTACATCTCAATTTATAGTCGCAGTAACAAAAACCTTAGCCACAGCAACGCGCGGACGTGTGTGCTAGTAAAATATATTTTGAAACAATATGCTTAAAAAGTTATAGCAAAGGATATTATGTTTACACGAAATAACCAAAAAATTAAGCCTGTAAAATAGGAAATAGGTGTATCTGTTTTTACCGTTCTTTATTAGTGACACTTTTGACTCGGCCTAAAAAACCTCCCTCGTTTGATATCATTCACACGATGCCGTAAATTGCCTGATTTCTCCCTTATGCAAAGCGTTACAAATTACAACGCATTACGGTTCAGGGGATAAATCCCGGGATTTTCATAGCCTCCCAACATATCGGAAGGAATATACTTACCGGGAAAACCGGTACCTTCTACTATGCTAGTATTTTTAGCAAGAACTCGTGTGTAGGCACCTTTATCACCAATTTTGTAAAGAAAACGCGTGTAAGAAAAAATGTTCGTCTATTTTTTTTGTGGGGAAATTCCTCATGTTTTCATTAAGACTCTTTGAAGGGAGAATTCCAGGTGCGATTTTCATAAAATATGAGTCGACGCGGTATGTCTGCGTTAAGTGATTGATGAAAGATGTTATCTAAATACATCACCAAAATTATTTTTACCAGGACAAGATAAGCCTCTTACGTTTCTCGAATAATATTATATTTTACTCGATTTTGACATTATTATTCATTAATAACTTGTACTTTCTATTAGCTTGTTTCACAAACACAATTGAGATAGCTCAGCGGATAGAGGAATCATATGAGTTTAAGTTTATGCCTGTCCAAAGTAAACTATGGAATCCAAATTTCGGCTGTTTTTACCCGTCAGCCTAGAAAAAGGGTCAGTTTTTTTCAAACAACTTGATAGTCTACGAATAGTAGTCGATAGTAACTTTACGTATTTCATCACTTTACTTTTGAATGTCATATTAATATCAAACCATCATATCATGCTGTATCCAAGTTAGTAGACTATTGGTAGGTACCTAACACACCTAAAATCTAATCTAACTAAATCAATAGATATGCAGTCGATCAATAGCGTTTATTTAATTATTTAATTTTTTTTCAATTGTAAATTGTTTGTCAATGAATTGAGATTGTTCAATTCAACCAACTTCATTAAGTGACCCAGAATAGCTCATTATGAAAGCAGTAGGCTACGGACGTACTATGAAATAAAATTTGTAAAATAATAAAAACTTATACTGAAAAAAAAGTAAAAACCAAAAGAAGAAAGGAAAACAATTAAAACACCATTGTGTATTTCTTCAGTTCTGACATTATGAATTTCCTAAAGAGTACTGTGATTAAGCCTACAAAGCATGCTTACTTAAGCATGGAAGGATGGGTCAGTGAGGATTGTAGGATAGACGCAGTCGCAACAAAGATGGTTCATTCTACCCGAAAGGACATTACACCACCCCTTTACTTGTACTATTTTCAAAGAATTTTTAACCAAATATTGTTTTTATATAAGAGAAAACGTCGCCATAATGTAACCTGGATTTTTGACGTTCTTGGTCACCCCGTTGACCGATCACGCGATGCTTCTCAGCAGCGTTGGCGGGAACCAATTAGTAGAATGCGAACGAAATGTTACTTCTTTAGTATTATTGTAATATCTATCTACTTATTTATTCTAGCATGGTCATCCCCACTGCAGGGCAAAGGTGGGATTTGACACTCCATTCATTCGTCTTGGTGCGATTCTGCGGCCAATCCAATAGATGTCCAGCTCGACCCACCTTATCTAGTAGTGTAGTTGTAAGTACTTTCGTCGTCTTACGTTGCGTGGGCTCCATTCAGTGATGAGCTTTTTTCCAAAATAGCTCTTAATTTACATACAATATTAACTTAATTAAAAATAGAAAACGTAAAATGAATTTCAAAACATTCTCTTGTCAGCTAAATGAAAATCAGAGACCCCTTTGACATGTTTTCGTAGTTTAAATGCAAAACGCGGTGCGTATCACAGAAGCGAAGTGAACTCAATTTCGGCGAGGTTTGTAGGCATGTGTTGATATCCATATCCGTAACTGAAGTAATCGGATATCCCAAATTATGAAAAAACATACCGAAAATGTCATAATAATCATAATCCTAATAATTTTAGTAGGTATAAAGTACAAAACGCGTCAGACTTATTGTATAATAAATTGACTAGGTAAATCAAATCTCATTCTTAATTCGAACAGGTTAAAAAAAACCACTCATCGTTAGTTTTCTGACTTATTACTCTCATGATAATAGATCGGTGGCCTTCCACCGTGACGGGAGTCTACGAATATGTTATAGTATTTTTTCGCCCATAGTTATTCAAAAAAACTCAACACCAATAAGACTTCTCCTTATCTATTTATTTACAGAGCCTATTAGTTAGAGACAGATATTAATAAAATAAAACTCAAATAATCCGTAACAGCAAAGTCAACCCCTAGAAACTGTAGTGGCGTGAGCCTGGAAAAATCCCGGTTGGATGAAATTTTAACATGACAAAGAACAGTGGCGCTTGCGGTCGGCGACCCTCGCGAATGTTCTAAATTCTTTGGGGATTCCAGCTGAATTGCCAGATATGAGGGTACTCGGTTTTCCCAAAATTAGGCGATTCTCTTGTATCTCAAAACACAATTAACTTGTACGTGATATAAACCCATAACCGGAGAGCATGTATGAAGCAAATCATGAAAGTAGAAGAAGCGAAAGAGGTGTTTCAGGATCGTAGCATGTGGAAAGTAGTCTCTGCCTACCCCAACGAGAAAAAGGCGTGACTATACAGTCACGCCTTTTTCTGTGTATAATATAATGTATGTGATATAAATTAAAAAAAAACCGAAATAATTTATATATTATAAAGAAACAAATAAGAAGTAATATAAATTTTATACCTACTAGACAATTTTACAATGACTAAATTATAGACACCATTTTTGGCAAGACGATACAGGCAGCTAAGTGTTATTTTTACCCAATTTTATCAATTTGAGGTAATTTGAAATGGCCACGTAGCAACACCTCAACACATGGAGCATGTTAAGAATTTACTTGAAACATGGATATCTCGAGCTTTGACGTCGTTTGAGGAAAATGTCGTCGCTCTAGGGAAGACTACCTGTTTGATCAAAGTCATGCCTTCTACGCATATTTGAGCAGATTACGAGCATACTAGATCAACGACAAACTTATATAGAGGTCCCTAGTTCCCGACGTCGCAAAATACTGGCGTTTATTGTCATGTTCCGGAGTGTGTAACTAACCTCCCTACCTAAAAAAAAAATATACACGTGATAAAATATATGGCCAAATGATCGTCTTAACCCAACGTTGTGGAAAAACAGTAACCTCGGTTCTTTTAGAGTTAGAGACTGTTTATAGTGAAATACAAATAAAATTATATAGTTAAATAAAGGAGAAGTATATAAGTAAGAAGTATATAATTAAATAAAGGAGAAGTAAAAGGGAGTCTTATAAATATAAGAGAGAGATTAACCTGTGAATACCAAGGAAAACGAAAGGCTGCTTTCCTTTTGTGAAGAATATAGCCCCCCCCATTTGGGGAGGGAGGATAGGCCCCAGCCAACGCCCATCCTTGTGAGTGCCAACCACAGAGTGCACTCCCCGGGAAAGAGGTAAAGGTAAGGACATTAGGTCTTGTTTTAACCATTCAGTCCAAATGTGATTGTACTTTTTTTTTCCTTTACTCAATCCCGGAATTCATTATTTATGTTTGTTGACCATTCACGGTTCTTTTCATATTGGGTATTTTCCCAATTACTAGACTTCATCAAGAGATCAATGCTCATGACTACAACCAATCCACAATGCGTAAAGCAGAGCCAGAAGGTACACCCAGGGGTCCCACTGCTATGTAGCGCTTGTACATACGTGATGTTCCAGGAGTGCTGGGTGCCCAGCTGCGGAAATGATTGAGCCCACATATATTTCCCCAAGGAAATCCGATAATTGCATAAAAGCTTTTTTTATAAATTGTAATTATCATTTGTAAATAATGCTCCGGTAATTAGCATGGATCAATCACATCCAGGCTGAAATAGTTTTCAGTAAATACATAATCAGTTTTGTCGTAAATTAACGGAGAGAATGGATAGGAAATGATTAAAAGGAGGAAAGCTAATAGGAGTCGGTACTCCCCTATCACTATTTGCGAAAGTTACTGACTAGCAATAATTTACTTAATGTGGTTGGTCATAGTGTTGTAATTTTGAATAAACAAGGGATGCACAATTGGCCTAACTGAACATTTCCTCGCCGATTCGGTGTATAGTGTGGGGAAATATTTGTGCCCTGCGTGTATAGTGTTAATGCTTGCAGTAAGACGTAATCACTAGTAGTAACTTCATCGGAATAATTCCAAGCATATAAGGGTTGTGAGGCCTCGGACGTAACAACGATTCCAAGCAGTCACTCACTAGTTATGAAAACACCTACAGTATGTTATATGAGCAAACTACTGCACATCAGCAATTAATATAAAGTTTGTTGATTTTAATCTAAACTAGGGGATGTTACCTGGACAAAACGTTACCTCAAAACCTTAGTTACCAGTAAAAGAATAATAGACAATCCCACCATTGTCCACAATTTACCGACTGAAATGGGATTGCCTGTACCTTGCACAACACATAGTGTCAGATAATATTATAGCGCATCAGCTTATTTCAATAGAGCCGGGTTCTGGTAGGTTTTAAATAAAACAATGTGTAACCATCCCGCAGTCTTGTACTCATAATATAACTGAAGTAACCAATAGTTTTGTTTAGGACTTAAGTCAATTATAGATCGTAGTTCAGTGCTGTAGTAATGTAGTAAATCGTGGGTAATATATTTGACATAGTCAAAGAGTTGGTTAAGGCTGTAAATAAACAGTAAGACGATGATTGTGTGTATGATAATTGTCGAAAGTAGAAATAAACCCCATATGCTGTTATATAGTAATGATTATACCGATGTGAATAATAATTTGATCGTGAGTCGTAAATATATGTCAATCGAACGATGGTAAGATAAATTCAGGCTGAAAATAATTGTATGAATGGTTTCGTAGAAATGGTAGGTAGTAAAGTAAGTGAAGGTTTAGTTAGAACTGTAAATAAAATGTCAATATAATCGTAAATATAGAATGTCCACGTAACGCACGTAGACGTAGAATCGTAGAGGTAAACGTAATTAATAATTTCAAAGCCGTGAGTAATCGTAATTTATATAAGCCGTTCCGTAAAAGTGGTGTCGAAGTACATAACGTATAGTTATGATCGTAAATAAAATGATAGAGTACGAACGTATGGTAAATTCAGTAGATAGTATGGTAGTATGGTAGTATTCAGAAGACGTATGGTAAATTCAGTAAATAGCCGCAAACATCAGAAGGGTAAAGCCTTCCAATATTACATGAGAGATAAAATAATAAACGCAAAATAAGTCAAAAGCTGAAAATAAACACGTACAATGTAAGCATGTTAAATAGTAGAAATCAAAGTAAAATAATTTCAAAATCGTGATTAATCATAAAAGCCGTATCGTAGAAATAGTATCGAAGTAAATAATGTTCCGTTATGGCCGTAAATAAAATGGTAAAATAACGTAAGTATGTAAAGTAAATACAGTAACACCAGAAGGGTAAAGCCTTCCGATATACCATAAGATGAAATAAAATGGCAGAATAACGAACGTAAAGTAAATTCAGTAGTTAAACGTAAATTGCCGCAAACATTGGAAGGGTAAAGCCTTCCAATGTAACACAAGTTTAAATAAAATAACGAACACAACATAAAATCAAAAAATGAACACAATGTAAACATTTAAATAGGTACCAGAAGTACAATGAGTGATTTATAAATTACTTTGCATAAAATGTGGAAACTTATCACTCACCATATCGACTGATGTAACCAAATTGGATCTTTACACAGCAAAAGTTATGAAAGTAGATAATAATTTCAGTAAAGTAATTTAAACAAATATATTAATATCATGATAAAATAGCCATATTATGATTCGATCCAATTAGGCATGTTAATAAAAGTTCCACCAACCTCGCGAAGACTTCTTTTACCTTAGGATTGCCATGTTAGGTTCACCTGAAATAGCCTAGCTTTCGGAAGTGAATGAGCACTATTACTCATTTAATTACTGAAATAGCTCGAAGATTTCATTTAATCTAAGTTGGAATGAGTTTATTTGAATAGACCATATTAAGCACCGAAACCAATCGAAGGTTTCATCTTATTAGAAAACTGAACTAGATGGATCACAATAAATCTAGAAACCGATCGAAGGTTTTGTTACTATCAATTAAACGATTAATATAACTGAAAGAAAGTGACTAGCTAATCAGAGACATGGCAACCCATAAGGATCTCCTCCGGCACCCATCAGTCATCAGTTCTCGGCACACATATTATAATTCAAATAAAGTAGCATAATAAAATGCGCATGTTTAATGGAACTTGCAAAATATAACTTTACATGAACATTTTACCAAGCCAAATAAAGATGCCGGCACAAAAGAACAATGTACTGGGAAAACGTCCCAGCTTACTAGAAAAGTTACAACCGAACCATCTTTAAATAATAGATAATCGACTCACGACCTCGGCTTGAAGATCACTAACACTTCACTATCACACCACTAACCCGAATTAGCACACCGCTATCCCTATGCATAATATTACACCCCCAACCCTTTCTACCACTGTGTTGCGGATGCGTGTGCGTTACTCTCCAATTATCGACCAACTATCCCGACTGAAATCACGTCTCCTCTGACGACAGGTGCCCCCCTTCACCCCTGTAATTCCACTTGACTCTCATACAACGAGCCCTTGTTCCCAAAACTTGCGTACGCGCTAATAATTTGTTTAACTTAACTGAGGTAGGTACTATGGGTCGGTACATTCACCCCCAAAAATTTTAAAAGGTCTATCCGGTTAAAATTTTTTCATCAAAACGAACCATAGTTACCGAAATTATTTATCTCCATCTCATATTACACTAACAGATATAACACAAGACAGATTCCTAAGATTTAATTTAAATCCTCCTTCTTTCCGAAAGTGGTGGCCTTACGCCCCACTAGTCACTTTTAACTCAATCGCAATAATGTTGTCAATCCATAAATTTTTTTTCGATATTCATTAAGATATTATTTTTCATAAATATTCACGATATTTATCAATGTTCACGCGCTCACAATTCACAAGTAGTCACCCTGGTGACAATTACTATTTGTGCTAACAATATTCTTCGCTAATTCATTATTTGTTTACCGCAAAATAAAAACCCCAAATAACTACTCACGGTACCTTTTAATA
The DNA here is from genome assembly GCA_905147375.1 of Hylaea fasciaria. Taxonomy (NCBI): domain Eukaryota; kingdom Metazoa; phylum Arthropoda; class Insecta; order Lepidoptera; family Geometridae; genus Hylaea; species Hylaea fasciaria. Next base: position 4,319,950 of record LR990211.1, on the reverse strand, counting down.
ATTATTGTAAATCTGCTACAACCAACAATATGCAAATACTTATGTTGATTTGCGACTAATAGTATAGCAGCCTATTGTGTTTTAGTACCTACCTAGCTAGAACAATATTCCTAATGACAATATAATCCGAACACCAAAATAGGTACCGACAAAACCCATGTAATATTTCACAACCTAAGTGTGGTTTACCGATACCCTACTCGTATTAGTAATACGTATACAACTATGTTGTATCAATTTCTTACCTAATATTCGTCTACTTATATCATAATTATTTTGTGCAAAGTTCCTAATTTAAAATAAGACGTTTTTTTTTTTTTTTTTTTTTTTTTTTTTTTTTTTTTTTTTTTTTTTTTTTTTTTTTTTTTTTAACGCTTCCTATCATTTTAAATTTTATTTTATAGGAATATAATTGCCTATAACCATAAACACCGTATCCGCAAGTACCCATTTAGTGTACATTTACATAACGCATACGCATAGATAAGCAGCTATAACACTTAGAAATAGAGGCATTCCTACTCGTACTCACTACAGCTCAAGTAGGTAGCTGAACCCCACTCAAAGCCCCTGCTCAGTCGTCACTCCTTTCCGTTCCCACCATGCTAATACTAACATAGTCGTAAGCAAAGTGGCTGACTTGTTTATGACGCCAGGTCTCATTTCTCTTTGCACTCCCTTAAGGCACAATACAATAACTCTTCATGGAACCCCACACAGTTGGCCTATTCACAATACAAAAAAATAAACAATTAAATGCTGAGCAATACGTGGCCACAAAGATTAAGCCGCGGGGCTCTCGTTACCTACTAATTATAAACAATACTTAATACTGGTCCCCTTTCATAACCTGCCATCACAAAATCTGCTTACTTGTAAACAAACATTCAACCTACTTCGTGACAGAGAACGGTTATTTTCCTAAGAGTGTACCTATCAATGCCCGGCTTATAAAGAACAAGTACCTACTTCAACAAAATTTAACTAACTTGTAGGTACGTTATATAAAGTTTTATATAACAATATTGAAACCGTTATATGGAGTAGTTAATACCGTATAATTATGTTACTTATCCGCGTAAATGAAAATTAAATAACTAACATTATCTAACTATTATCTTTCTTTTTACTAACACCCCCACAAACTTTGGACTCAATACACCCCCACGCCCTTAATGTCCTAAATATTTTGAAGTTAACAGAATTAAAAACGCAACACCCCCACGGTCTTAAGATCTTAGGTATTTTAAACATTTAGGTAGGTACTGAACATAAGTAAAGTTCCCAAAACAGTCTCATAAACTCTTTCCATTTCACGAACACCAAATTGTAGGCTGAAAAGCCTACTTTTAATATAAAGATTACTCTAAAATATCCTGGTCCTAAGGCACCAAATTGTAACTAACCTCCCTACCTAAAAAAAAAATATACACGTGATAAAATATATGGCCAAATGATCGTCTTAACCCAACGTTGTGGAAAAACAGTAACCTCGGTTCTTTTAGAGTTAGAGACTGTTTATAGTGAAATACAAATAAAATTATATAGTTAAATAAAGGAGAAGTATATAAGTAAGAAGTATATAATTAAATAAAGGAGAAGTAAAAGGGAGTCTTATAAATATAAGAGAGAGATTAACCTGTGAATACCAAGGAAAACGAAAGGCTGCTTTCCTTTTGTGAAGAATATAGCCCCCCCCATTTGGGGAGGGAGGATAGGCCCCAGCCAACGCCCATCCTTGTGAGTGCCAACCACAGAGTGCACTCCCCGGGAAAGAGGTAAAGGTAAGGACATTAGGTCTTGTTTTAACCATTCAGTCCAAATGTGATTGTACTTTTTTTTTCCTTTACTCAATCCCGGAATTCATTATTTATGTTTGTTGACCATTCACGGTTCTTTTCATATTGGGTATTTTCCCAATTACTAGACTTCATCAAGAGATCAATGCTCATGACTACAACCAATCCACAATGCGTAAAGCAGAGCCAGAAGGTACACCCAGGGGTCCCACTGCTATGTAGCGCTTGTACATACGTGATGTTCCAGGAGTGCTGGGTGCCCAGCTGCGGAAATGATTGAGCCCACATATATTTCCCCAAGGAAATCCGATAATTGCATAAAAGCTTTTTTTATAAATTGTAATTATCATTTGTAAATAATGCTCCGGTAATTAGCATGGATCAATCACATCCAGGCTGAAATAGTTTTCAGTAAATACATAATCAGTTTTGTCGTAAATTAACGGAGAGAATGGATAGGAAATGATTAAAAGGAGGAAAGCTAATAGGAGTCGGTACTCCCCTATCACTATTTGCGAAAGTTACTGACTAGCAATAATTTACTTAATGTGGTTGGTCATAGTGTTGTAATTTTGAATAAACAAGGGATGCACAATTGGCCTAACTGAACATTTCCTCGCCGATTCGGTGTATAGTGTGGGGAAATATTTGTGCCCTGCGTGTATAGTGTTAATGCTTGCAGTAAGACGTAATCACTAGTAGTAACTTCATCGGAATAATTCCAAGCATATAAGGGTTGTGAGGCCTCGGACGTAACAACGATTCCAAGCAGTCACTCACTAGTTATGAAAACACCTACAGTATGTTATATGAGCAAACTACTGCACATCAGCAATTAATATAAAGTTTGTTGATTTTAATCTAAACTAGGGGATGTTACCTGGACAAAACGTTACCTCAAAACCTTAGTTACCAGTAAAAGAATAATAGACAATCCCACCATTGTCCACAATTTACCGACTGAAATGGGATTGCCTGTACCTTGCACAACACATAGTGTCAGATAATATTATAGCGCATCAGCTTATTTCAATAGAGCCGGGTTCTGGTAGGTTTTAAATAAAACAATGTGTAACCATCCCGCAGTCTTGTACTCATAATATAACTGAAGTAACCAATAGTTTTGTTTAGGACTTAAGTCAATTATAGATCGTAGTTCAGTGCTGTAGTAATGTAGTAAATCGTGGGTAATATATTTGACATAGTCAAAGAGTTGGTTAAGGCTGTAAATAAACAGTAAGACGATGATTGTGTGTATGATAATTGTCGAAAGTAGAAATAAACCCCATATGCTGTTATATAGTAATGATTATACCGATGTGAATAATAATTTGATCGTGAGTCGTAAATATATGTCAATCGAACGATGGTAAGATAAATTCAGGCTGAAAATAATTGTATGAATGGTTTCGTAGAAATGGTAGGTAGTAAAGTAAGTGAAGGTTTAGTTAGAACTGTAAATAAAATGTCAATATAATCGTAAATATAGAATGTCCACGTAACGCACGTAGACGTAGAATCGTAGAGGTAAACGTAATTAATAATTTCAAAGCCGTGAGTAATCGTAATTTATATAAGCCGTTCCGTAAAAGTGGTGTCGAAGTACATAACGTATAGTTATGATCGTAAATAAAATGATAGAGTACGAACGTATGGTAAATTCAGTAGATAGTATGGTAGTATGGTAGTATTCAGAAGACGTATGGTAAATTCAGTAAATAGCCGCAAACATCAGAAGGGTAAAGCCTTCCAATATTACATGAGAGATAAAATAATAAACGCAAAATAAGTCAAAAGCTGAAAATAAACACGTACAATGTAAGCATGTTAAATAGTAGAAATCAAAGTAAAATAATTTCAAAATCGTGATTAATCATAAAAGCCGTATCGTAGAAATAGTATCGAAGTAAATAATGTTCCGTTATGGCCGTAAATAAAATGGTAAAATAACGTAAGTATGTAAAGTAAATACAGTAACACCAGAAGGGTAAAGCCTTCCGATATACCATAAGATGAAATAAAATGGCAGAATAACGAACGTAAAGTAAATTCAGTAGTTAAACGTAAATTGCCGCAAACATTGGAAGGGTAAAGCCTTCCAATGTAACACAAGTTTAAATAAAATAACGAACACAACATAAAATCAAAAAATGAACACAATGTAAACATTTAAATAGGTACCAGAAGTACAATGAGTGATTTATAAATTACTTTGCATAAAATGTGGAAACTTATCACTCACCATATCGACTGATGTAACCAAATTGGATCTTTACACAGCAAAAGTTATGAAAGTAGATAATAATTTCAGTAAAGTAATTTAAACAAATATATTAATATCATGATAAAATAGCCATATTATGATTCGATCCAATTAGGCATGTTAATAAAAGTTCCACCAACCTCGCGAAGACTTCTTTTACCTTAGGATTGCCATGTTAGGTTCACCTGAAATAGCCTAGCTTTCGGAAGTGAATGAGCACTATTACTCATTTAATTACTGAAATAGCTCGAAGATTTCATTTAATCTAAGTTGGAATGAGTTTATTTGAATAGACCATATTAAGCACCGAAACCAATCGAAGGTTTCATCTTATTAGAAAACTGAACTAGATGGATCACAATAAATCTAGAAACCGATCGAAGGTTTTGTTACTATCAATTAAACGATTAATATAACTGAAAGAAAGTGACTAGCTAATCAGAGACATGGCAACCCATAAGGATCTCCTCCGGCACCCATCAGTCATCAGTTCTCGGCACACATATTATAATTCAAATAAAGTAGCATAATAAAATGCGCATGTTTAATGGAACTTGCAAAATATAACTTTACATGAACATTTTACCAAGCCAAATAAAGATGCCGGCACAAAAGAACAATGTACTGGGAAAACGTCCCAGCTTACTAGAAAAGTTACAACCGAACCATCTTTAAATAATAGATAATCGACTCACGACCTCGGCTTGAAGATCACTAACACTTCACTATCACACCACTAACCCGAATTAGCACACCGCTATCCCTATGCATAATATTACACCCCCAACCCTTTCTACCACTGTGTTGCGGATGCGTGTGCGTTACTCTCCAATTATCGACCAACTATCCCGACTGAAATCACGTCTCCTCTGACGACAGGTGCCCCCCTTCACCCCTGTAATTCCACTTGACTCTCATACAACGAGCCCTTGTTCCCAAAACTTGCGTACGCGCTAATAATTTGTTTAACTTAACTGAGGTAGGTACTATGGGTCGGTACAAGTGGGGTACGAAAACTATCCGACACTCGAGAATAGGGGGCCGTTTTCTTATTTTTACGTATCAACGTTTCATGGTGGTGTCCTGCTGTCGGTGAAAATACTATTTTCGTCATAGGGATGAAATACAAAAATAATATTGAGGGATTATTCCCAGAGTAATCCAAATTTTTTTTCCAATCTACTTACTCTACGAATAAAATATTAAAAAATAATGTATATCATTCTAGTGCACGAAATATGAAAATGTTGTCAAAGTACGCCACGCGCACTACTACATATAAATATTACTAACTGTAAGGCCCGTTCTCAGTTCACTTTACTAGTAGGTACATAACTAAAAAGTGTACTAAATTCCTAGTCCAGGAAATTGGAATAATGGAACGTAAATAGATTTTCAACATTGGTGTTCTCGCAACTTTCCGTCTCCAGAAGATCCGCCCGCAGTAAAGCCGCGACGTAGCATGTTAAGTACTACGATGCTACGAGATATTGTAGCTACGTGCTACAACCGTAGCAGTCGGTAGCACTCGCGACATGCATAGATACTTGGAGAGAACTCTCTAAACATAGAATGCATTAAACTTTATGTAGTGAACATGAAAACCTTTATAGTAGCGATAAAAGTGAGCTTATGTATAATAATTTTCAAAACGTTTATGTCAATGCCTATTCACATTGAACAATGTTGACTCAATAGGTGTATTTAGTTTCTACGACCATATTTATGTTGACAGTTGAGCGTAAAACTACATAAACCGGAAAATATTTTAATAACGTAGTTCTAACATCCGCTTCAGCCCGTTTTAAAAGCTTTTAAAAGCTCTGCTGCCCCATCTCGTTAACGCAATAATAATTGCGACAAACCTTGTTAAAATTCACGCTCAAAATTTTAGCAAAAAAAGTAAAAAAACAATCTTTCCCACCAAAGCATTGTGACCTTAATTGGAATTTAGACTTTTTTTTACCGAGATAAAAAGCTTTGAGTTTCGTTAATGGTAAATCTAAGGAGATTTATTCTACAAAGCAGTGTTTCGAATTTTTAAATGCTGTATAGATAAATACATTTTATAATATAACAGTTTCGAGTTTCCCGAGGCATCGTATTTTATTTCGATCGGTTTTCTAGCGGTTTTCTAATTTTTGCACGGAATTACATTTTCCTGAGTCGCAGGCCCGTATTAATAAATCAAACTCAGCTCTGAGAGTTATCTTCAGTGTGCACTTGCTCTTTCGTTCTATTTAATATATACCTACATCTTAAGTTGAAGATTAGGGACAGAAACTTACATGATCTCTGGCAAATTAATAAATGACACTCAGCGGTTGAGTGCTATCCGATTATGACACAATTGACACCTACAAGACAGTATCTAGTAGCCAGTTTTACATCTCAATATCTATTTATTAAATAGCAACGATTTCAAGATGTAGATTACATTTTGAGTGTGGATCAGCTAGTAGCGCACTTGGTAGTGCTATTGAGGTTCATTTATTAATACGGGCCGCAGTGTATTAGAAAAATCCACATCTTGTGTTTCTTCACGACAAACACTCTATAAAGGCACTGCCTTTTTTTATTTCTCCAAGCACTTGGCTCGCATTACTAATTGCCAGGAGCTCGAAGTTTGGCATGCCTGCAACCAACATTTACTTGTTGGGTTCTTTTTAAACTGTCAAGTGTCAATTTCTCTAACTTCATATTTTGAACCAATAATTTTCAAATTTTACCAAGATTTGAAACATGATTACGCCAAAGTGAATTTGGAACGATCTTCCAAGTTAGCTAAAGCTTTAGGTTTACCAACTCACAAACTGAGCTCGAAGCCTCACTGATTTAAGGTTTCATACCAGATATTTCTGATTACATAACGTCATAACATAGGTAACTAACTACACAAATCAATTGGCCTAACTCAACCCGTGTTCACTTGGGCAAGGAACGAAACGTTGACAGGAAGGTCAAGTGCGGCCCCACGCTGTATGCACTTGACAGCACCTGCCTAATGGCTCGCAACGCCATGTACACACGAGGCCGAGGTTTAGCGTACATGCAACAACAACTCTGTCTTCTTCATTCTCCGTCTCTTGGAGTAATTCGCTAACTACTGAAGATTAGGAGTCAACTCTAAAACATTGATGCTACAAATCGAAATATCTTTTTATTATTATGTGAATTTGACGAAAATGTTTTAGTAAGAATATAAAATAGGCATGTCGACTAGTCTACTCGTAAGTTCACCCACAGTAAAACAATTTTGTGATAACTTTTGCTAACGACAGATTAGTTAATTGTTGGTGGACTCGGACTAACATTCTTTTTTTAATATAATTTCACAGAGACGTCATTGAGGTTTTTATTTAGAACATTTATTCATTAATTTTGCACAATTTCCACTCTTAATTATTGCGGTGTTTGTTGGAACTTTTAAGGCTGCTTTACTTTACGTACCTGAGGTTTATTTCCGACTTGTTGGAGCAGGTACTCACTTTGCATGGTTTCTAGTCCTTTGTTTTTGTAGACTTAATTTATATATTTTTTTAGGTTGGCAGCGAATACCTCGTAACTTGCGATTTGTTAGCGTTCTTTGTTCACTTTAATGGTCAGCTTTGGCTTGTAAAATTATTGGCGTAGGTGTATTCACTGCCTATTTACCTTGAAATTAAAGAATTTCCAGCACGCGGTATCGGTTTTACCCTACTCTTCGACGATATTATAAATGCTTCATTTTATGTGGGCTTTAGATGTATGTGTATGTTATCATTCAAAGCTGAAAAACGTGAATGGATATTGACGAAATATGATGCACATATAGCTACTATATATTACTCTTATATAGGTAGGATCCTAAAATAATATAGCTCAGGTTTTTGCATAGAAATACCAAATAAGCATGACCTTATAATTAAGGCGCTAAGATTTTTAGAAAGTTCCCTAAGGGAAGCATCCTAAGGAACACTTCCTAAAATAAAATGTTAGTGGGTGGGGTACTGTAGTTTCCGCCCGGCTATCTACCTTCTCGGAGAAGATTTTAGCCTCTTTCATGGTGATTCTAAAGCCATTCTATACTATCTTGCATGTTAACTAACTTCGACCACATAACATCAGGTGTGATAGCGGTTTAATTGCTAGCCCATAAAGTACGAAAACCACCGTGAAGTTAGGACGTATTCTGTAAATTTACAGAATTTAAAACCTTAACATTTGTTATGACTCCTGGCCACACTACTTTGTCCCCGCATGTAACTCGTAACACGACCACATGAAATGGCAATAGGCAATGGATACTCAATGGCTCAGAAAACTGGACGTACTTAGCTGAATGAAATTTCCGCACCAGAAGACATCAGGGTCCAGTAATTAATCAAGCCGGATTCCGCAATATGCTTAAGATTTATGAGTTCAACCGCTGTAGTTAGCAGATATTACATGGATCTTGTTTTCTATGGAAATAGGTATATACTGCTTGGGAATGGCTTAATGTGTTCAGTGCGGGATCATTAGCGGCTGGGGTGGGGATAATCAATTCGACAAGGGTGTTTGTAATTGGAAATTGTTATGGATAGTTTGGTGTTGCCATCATCGATCTATCTAATTGGCAATTTACTGTGTACAATGTGGAGCTATGTAATTATAGCACTACAGTGGTGCGGTTCCAGATTTTGGAGCGCGGGATTTCTTTGTTGGCGTCATAATAATATTATTATCACCAGTTGTATCAAACAATAAATATTCCGCAATAAGACACTTCATTTTGCGGCGTCACCATTTTTTTTTGTTAAAAATGTATCTCATGGAAATTTAACGCAGAGAAGGAGAATTTTATAGGGTATAGTTTTACTCATAAGTGAAGCCACTTTTCTATCAACGTGTGCGTAATTGGCATGTATTTATTTTCTTCGACACGCACATATTATAGTCGTACACACGCTGCGTTATATTTCTATATGTATACTTATAATTATTTATCTATAATTAATGTCACACTTTTTATCTAATAAGCACCTACCTATTATTACTGACAAGAAGTCCTACTCATGTTAACTCTTATTAATGTCGTCAATAGCTTCACTGTGTACATGTATTGAAGTAAACATCGCAATGGAAAGAATGATTCGTCTTTTAGATAACACCACTTTCACCGAAATGGAGAGGAGCCATAGAGAGGCGTATCGAAGATGAGAGGCAGCTGACCATCCTGGCTGTAGGCAGGGGAGCCAGGGCCCATCCGGGGCAGTTCTGGAACCTGCCAGGCACCTTCCTGTTCACAATATATGTGATGACGGCTTTGGGTAACTTACCTTTGACAAAACTACGGTAATAAAATTGATATTTCAGAAAAAAATATGATGGGATAACAATAATGAGCAGCTTTTCGTATTTCCGTGATGGTAATCATAACAACGTCAATGTCACCCAGAACTATGCATGCAGTGAGTGTGCTGCGCTGGTCCGTTCCTATGAATGGTCACGGTCACAGTCACTACCGTGACGACCGCCCATTGCGCTAGAAACGTCAAACGGTAACACCGATTTTAAAACCACTAACTTTTTTCGGATCAGTTACTTTTGTTTTTACTGTGGGCCAGAAACTCTTTCGACCGTATTTACAGTTATACACCCTCGCGAGTCGTTGAAACGAATACGTTAAAAAATACAAATCATTCAAAACGAATCACAGTTAAACAATTGTGAGCATATATTTGTTAATTCACGATTCTGTTTAAAAATGTGAACCTATTCATTTTAGACGAAATAGTTAACGACGGATGTACGAGTATGTGCAAAGAAAACACAAATCGAGATCCATTTAACAACATCAAAGAATTGTATAGCTATTCACATTTTGATTTCTTTAACAGGCTTCGGCGCTCCAGTGCCGCACACTATATTGGGCAGGACTTCAGCTATAATCTACGCATTCATGGCTATCCCAGTTCACATATATCTGAGTAAGTATTTACTTGTGCTACGTAAGGTCCGTTTAATTCCAAAACATTTTAAGAGATATAAGGAACTTTTAACTAACGCCATTTGATATGGCCGGTTATGGCTAAACTTCCTTCACATAATACTTTACAACTGATTTTTATCATCATTTTGGATCAAGCTTTTTGAAGGATTCAAGTTTCTGATTGAAAGACAATTGACTAACGAACCTGCCACTTATCCAATAATCAGTTCACATCAATTTTTTTTGGTATCGCACGGTTTGTGCTTTTAGCCAGTGTGAAGTATTAAAATATTTACGTATTTCTCATTTTCACTATACAGGAAATTCATAGCACTAAAGCAGTCCTCGTGGTCAAGTAGTCAAGTCGATTATTTACATAGTCAAAGTCACGATTCAGTAAAGTGGTGAGTGCTTTACTGAAACTTCCCGGGAGTTTTGGAAAAAAATGTGAAGTGACGCGCTTTTTGGGAACACTCAATGACTAATATTCCACCAATATAATACTCGAAGAAACACAAGTTTGAGAAAAAAATACAAATCCAACGTCTCACTATGGAATTCCCGCCAAAACTCTCACATCTTAATATTATCTTCTTTTTTACAGTGGTTAATGCCAGCACGTGCTTGATTGTGAACTTGGAGAAATGCTGCTGTCAACAGAGGAAGATGAAGAAAGTAAATGACGATGCAGAACCAAAATCAACATCTAGAAATAATGCAGGTGGGGCTAGAGTATTTTTAATAACATCTCAAAACTAATCATTTATTGTAGTAAGCGTTAAAGTTTAGAGCAGTTAAGTATTTACTTAGGTACCCCATTAAGGCCAATGTTAAGTCGTTGAAATTATATGCGAGTAGATCCAAATTCAAGTACTTAAATCTGAAAATCGTCCATTGCAGTAACAGTAAGCTGTTTACACGGTAAAGGGTACATCCCAGCGCAACGATTAAACTAGGCATTATACAAATTAACTACAATTGCCTTTCCTGCCATGCGATAGGGTCTCTAACCGGCCGTTAAGCGTTCATTAGCTGTAGCCCACAATTTATGTTATTGAGCAAATGTCCCAACTGTAAACATTTGCGGTAGGTATAGAGAGCTATGTTTAACGTCAGGCATATAAATCCTGCCCTTACGTAGATCTACGTGCGTTTGATTCCTATTCTATGAGTTTAGCCTTTACCTGACTTTTGCTATACCATACATGATAGTCGCTTTGTAAAAGCTACAACCTACAATGCGATGAAATCAAATTTAAAATATAATTTATTGGTGTAGTGGTGACCTCTACCGCCACATTGGAATCAGCGCCGCTCAGCGGTCGAGCAACGAACTATCTGCATCGCGCAAAAGATATTCGCGTAACCTGAGCGCTATAATGTAAAACTTCCAACGAAAAACACGAACAGCTCTCCCCGCGCAAGAGGTTCACTTGAATGACTTTCCAAAATTCGTGTACCCAAAAGTGAATCATCATCAGCACGACACACACCACACCTTTGACCTCCACAGCAATATTCATCAATGTGTTGAGAATTTCTATAACCATAACCTATTACATGAATACGTTACCTGAGTTTTGGCGGGAATCCGATAGTGAGACGTTGTTGGTTTTGTATTATTTTCTCAAACTTGTGTTTCTTCGAGTGTTAATGTGTAATATTGGTGGAATATTAATCATTGAGTGTTCGTTAACGTGCACGAGTGTAGGCGAATGATATAAACTCAAAAATCGTGTCATTTCGCATTTTTTCCAAAACTCCCAGGAAGTTTCAGTAAAGCATCCACTACTTTACTGAATCGTGACTTTGACGATGTAAATAATTGACTTGACTACTTGACCACGATTGCTATATTGCTGTGATTTTCTTAATGTGAAAATAAGAAATACTTAAATAATAAAATACTTGACACTGGCTATATGCACAAACCGTGCGAAGCCATAACTAAAAAAAAAAAAAATACGTTACCTATTTCCAGAACAGGTCTATCTAGTGTAGGATTGAGAAACTACAATGACTAGAGGGTGCTTAGCGTTTGCTACTAGTTTTCGAGCATCACGCTAGAGAGGCAGCACCAGCGCATATTGGTTGAAATCTTTCGTCTTAAGTGGACTTCTCAGACTTACTAGTAGCAGCCTATCCATTGGATAACTCTGGGGTCCTCTTTTCTTTGAACATCTCGAAGAATGTGTAAGGGTGTTTGTTTCTAAGAGATTTTCCTAGTAGTTTTCTTTAGGTACTACTGTTGTTTTTCCAAGCTAAATATCAGCATAATCCAGGCTTAGTTTATCAGTTCTACAACTCTCTTGTTCCTTGATAAATAAAAGTTGGTAGTTTTTAACATTTGTTATTACAAACCAATCTTTTTCCATATTAGTTCTAAGCTTTTGTCGTTATATTATTGCTATACCATATGGCATCATATACAGATTGATTATAGAAGAGTGGAAGGCATTGAGGATTAGGTAGTAGGTAAAGAAAAAAGCATTAGAACCTAAGTAAAATTTATTGTTAGGTATTGTTTATAAATCGTACAATAGGTTCAAAATGTGTCCAAATATTTTTGCAGTCGTTTCCTAAGTCATAGTAAGTATACAGTAAGTAGGTAGGTTCATAATATTTCCCAAAAGTGTACAGAGTATAGGTAGAAGTCTTAGAATTAACAATCATTCATCCAGTACCTGTAATCTAAAGTCATAGATTCCTTATAATTAGAGCATCCGGAAATACCAGATCATAGTCCCGTTCCACTAACGCTGAGTCCGTAACTTCAGGCTCGGAGACATCTGTAAATTAGATGCATGTATTTGTGCGATGGCTTTATATTATACTGTGACATATTATTGTCATTACACCGTTAAAATTACAATCTTAATATAAACATCCAAAACAGACAAAGTTGCCCATATTTTTTTATATAACATCTCAATAGGTTTGATTACACGGATTTAATTATTATAGTATCTAATAAGACCTTTAACAAAGTTCATGCTTAGGTATTACATTTTTTGAATCACACACATCGAATGAATACATAAGTACATTTTTTTGTACCTACACCATAAGTGTAATATTTATATTAAATTCTCGAATATCTTAAATATTAATTAAAACGAAAACTGCCCGGTGTATCCTAGACAGACAGACTGCGTCATTGCCGTTTGTCTGGCTAATCCTATAAAAATGGTTCCACGAATACAGCTTTACTACAATTGGCACAAACAACAAAGTACCATCACAAAAGAAAAAAGCCAATTTCTTCATTGGCTCTCTTACATAGATTTTTATCGTAGTTAGTCTACGATGGTACCCGCCGTTCCAAAATGGCCGTCATATGCCTTGTTTTGAACAACGCTATTGATATTACAGTGTGTTTAAATGCATAATATGCCTTGTTTCATAAAACCGTCACAGATGTTTTACAACGCTATGGCAGTGCGTTTAAGATTCATTATTAAATGAAACGTTACCGGCTGGGCCTTTTTTATAGAGACTGTGTATCTATATAGTACTCGTATATTTGATCGAAGCAGTTAGTAGATATTACACATTTTTATAATAACTTTAAACAAGTACATTTTGAGCAAATTTTGCTGATATAGCAACATAATTATTATTAATATTCATGATAACTATAACATTTTAAACAGTAGAAAAATTTAAGACTTATGTTCAATTAAATTCATGTTTAATTAAAGCAAAATTTAGACCCTTTGTGACAAATAGCTTAGCTTAAAAGTAGTAAAAATTATAAGTATAATTTTAAATTATAAATCTTATATCTTAATTCATATTATATTCGGTACAAGAAGTATCAAAAATTTAAAAATCACAATAAACTTAGCACTGTGTTTTCATTATAATACAAAATGGTACAATATACCTAGCTTACGACTGTCATACTTAATATAATATCAAGAAAGATAGATGGATAGAAAACTCTTTATTGACATCAAAATGTAAAGAAAGAACACGGGAAGGGCCAACTAGTCACTATCAAGAGAAAATTATTAAAACAACTCACGCGCAGATGAGTATAGTAATTGTAACACAGTAATTGATACATAAAGCTACTATTCGCTCTGCAGCTGATTCTATATATATTAGATATATAGATACACATATTATATCTAACAAAAATTGGCATCGCAGCCATATGCGCTCTCACCTTTGGAGCTTACAAGATGCATACAAGGTTCACCGTTACGTATACATCTTCATACTTATTACCAGTGTACATATTATATAATTATATAATACACAATTATATATTTTACAACTGTCAACACTGTGACTGTTAATTAGCAAATTACGCTCCCGTTTTTATTTATACATCAACATTTTATGTCATATGAAATTTGTATTTCAATAGTTATTTAATTACTCATTTTTGTATCAAGTAATATATTTTCCCCCAATATTATATATTTTTATCACTTCCTAGATCACATTGAAAAATAAGTGCCACATCATTTGATAACGTTCAACAAATGGCACGTCAATTATTTGAATCCCCTGAAGTCGTTTATAGCTAATGTACCTACACTAGAGTAGGTAATTATATCAATATCTGTGGCGCATTAACATTGACCGTGCTGAAGACTTAGAAGTAATCAAAAGCAAAACGTAGTCAGCCAACGTCACCGATATGATGGATAGTTAATAATTAAAACTATAAAAAAAAATATAGACCGTTTTATAAAAATAGGTACATTTAAAACAAGGTTAGACTTTATTAACAACGCCTACGACGCTAACGACGGTGGGTAATCGTTTATAAGACGAGTTTTGTATTAGGACAGTGTTCTACCGATGAATTGTTGATATTCGGTTCTTATATACGTTGTCCGAGTGAGACTAACCCCCGGTTTCTAGAACGTTTGTTGGCTTTGACAGTAGATTAAAACTATCGTTGCCTCTATCTGACTATATAAGCAAATGACAAGGATGGCAATAAAATTAACCTGTTGTCAACGTTGACTGACGTTTCAGAAACTGGGGGTGAGTGTTGTGTTTATGACGCTTTTTTAATTCTCCTACATATTTTGTATATGTATATTATGTAGAAGTAATTAGTTGCAAATTTCTTCACAATTTCTGAACTTATTCCGTACTCAGAAAAATTGTCGTATCTGTTAAACTATACATAATAAAGTCGTCTATATGTCTATGCATTTCAGAATTAGTACTTTATCTGTAAGTACACTTGTTCTTTTCACGATGATGTAACGCATTTATTTTGGTCTATGTACTCCTTCATCAGTTTTCCAGATCCCTTAACCATGTAAAATTTTTCAAGCCATATCACGGGGTTCTGATCAATATCATCACTAGTAAGGTATATTATGAGTAATTCATTGATCTAAATTTGCGGTAACTTGTGTTTCAAAGACCGTCTTTAAGATGTTTATATAAGAGAAACATAATCTACTTAGAACGTTAAGGGTAGTTATTACCAACTGTACCTACTCTGCAATCAAAAATTAAACGCCCGCTTACAGGCCCCCAGTACGTCGGTAATAACGCCAAGACTAGAAGAATGAAGGTTTTGCGCTCACTTATGTTAAGGCCGTCTTTAAGATAATCCTACAAGAGTAGAAAACTCATAAAATAAGTCAAACACTCGCTTACACGCCTCCAATATATTACTGTACCTTCGCGTGTACCCAACAACCTTCATCGAAGTTTAGGACTTCATTTTGTTCCAATAACTTAGTTGTAAATCTTTGAGCATCTCCATTATTACTAATCATTTAATTGATATAATTTTTTTTAACCATATAAGTGTGAGTCGGACTCACGCACGAAGGGTTCCGAAACATTATTTATAAAAACGGTAAAAAAATCACGTTTGCTGTTTGGGGGCTTTATTTTATTCTGTTTTTTTTTAGTATTTGTTGTTTTTGTTGTAGTAATTGTCGTCGTAGCAGTAATCGTAGTAATTGTTGTTGTCAACTGTCTAACTATCGTGGCTCATGAGATACAGCCTGGTGACAGACGGACAGACAGACAGAGAGGGAGGCAGACAGACAAACGTACAGATAGCGGAGTCTTAGCCATTATACGATTTGTTACTATACAAATGTATGCTCGTTTCAAATTCTTCAATGCAAATTTTATTAGCTAATATTTTTTTTACAAAAGCATTTTTTTTTTGTGAATCCAAAATAAATTTGTAGTCCAAATTGGAAGTCCAAAACGATGATACATCACTTCGCAGTACCGAACTCGCATAAATATGATTCCGCTTCGTCGCTTGCAATGTACTATGTTACAACATTTGGATAAAGAATTATCATTTAAGCTAATGGGTTTTCATAAACGCCTTTTTCACGGCATTCCGTTGCATGATAGTAATAATTTTCTATTAGATCTAGATATCTTATATCTTTAAATGAGCAATTCTTGTATATATATATATATATAATATATAATTGGATACTCGGAATCGGCTCCAATGATTTTCATGAAATTCAGTATACAGGGGGTTTCGGGGGCGATACATCGATCTAGCTAGGAATCATTTTTAGAAAATGTTTTTTTTTCGTGTTTTTTACCATTTTTTTCTTTAAATAACCAGTTCATATTTATTTTAAAACTCTATCGGTAATATCGAATAATATTATCATCTATTTATTAGTAATTCGTACTTAAATATAATTTCCAAAAAACACAATTTATAAAAAAAATACCGAGCTAAGCTCGGTCATCCAGATATTATATTATTATCTACGCGCGTTATTTCTTTATGCAATGACGTAAAGTGTCTGTGATTTACCGAATTATAGCGAAGTAAAAGTATGATTATTATTTTGAGTAGTAATCGTAAGTAGGTATATATTTATGCTCTCCCTCATAATTTCTGAACTGTTTAATATTTTTTTGGCAAATGAGGTATAGTTAGAAGCGTTTAATCGTCCGCTGGTTATTGTGTGTTTTGTGTAATGAAAATATTAGTCCTCAATCGCTTCCTATATCCAAAGCCCGATTGATCGATATATATATATAAGTTTCACATGGTTTCATGATGGAATCTCTTAGTAGGTGATTTAGTGTCATCTTTTTGGTTTTTTTATAACTAGCTAGACAATTATTTGTAATCGCTTTTCTGTCTTCCCAATCGTCTTCATTGTATGATACATTTTAATTTACAAAATATTTTCACTCACAATTTTATATTGTTTCCTGACTGAGCTTACAAAACTTCGAAATTAGTAAAACCTCGCCTCAATCTGTTTTCCAATGATGGCCATACAACGTAATGTATCACGTTCATTACAATATTTGTCATAAAGCTAAGCAGCTTTTAAATAATTAGTTTTTCGTCACGTTATCTGGGAGACTATTATTGTAAATTAATACAACATCTAAAATGTTCAGTCAAATACTTCTACCGAATAACTTCAGTACCTACTTCTAGGTAATTAAATATCATTGTACCAACTTTTAAGTATTTAAAGTGTGTCTACGAAATTATCAAACTGCACATTAACAAATTTTTGGTAAAAACAATACTTCACTTCCTTGTTCGGAAAGTTTTTTATTGTTTTTACGACGCTTTTAAATTCTTCTACATACGTATCTGAGTAATTAGGCGGCAATAATTTTACCATGAACAAATAAATTTCCGGTATAGTAAACTGAACTAGCCCCGTGCATAGTAGAATAGTCATATCTGTTAAACTATCCATAATGAAGTTGTCCCTGTCTAAGCATTTTTTCAGAATTAGTACTTTATCTATAAGTATACTCTCTATTTCTGTATACAATGACATAAACCATTTGTTTTGCTCTATATACTCTTTTATAATTTCTCCAAACTCTTCGGCCAGCTTGACCATACATCTGATAAGCCGTATCGCGAGCATCTGATCTACATCATCATCAAAAGTGTCACTGGGTGCTTCATTGATCAGAATTTTTTTTGTTATCGCTCCTAGGCGTAAATTCCATATTATCATATAGATCTCATGTTCGGGCAATGTGGTTAGTAATTGTATAATTATTGCGTCATATAGTATATTGATTTTACCATACTCGTCCACATCATGATCGTAGCTGAAGCACTCGACGTCTTTCAGGAAGTCTGAACAAAACTGTCGCACAATATACTTGCCTTTTTGTACGTCGTCCCATAATTTTCTGCATTCAGATATAATAGTTGTAGCTAGATTCAAATTGTTGATTATTTGCTGTTCTCCAATGACGTAAGTTAAATTTTTTGCTGTTAGCTCCCATTTTGCTTTTATCAAAAGTTCGCGATCTTTTTCAATACTGGTGCTTAATATTAGTCTGTCTTTTAACATCTCCTCTGCGTGGGATGTAATGATTTTATTCAAATCATCTTCGGGGATAATACAGATATCCTGTTCGATCAGCTTTATAATGGCGGTCATACGTTGGAAATTAGCAGCGCGAAGAGAAAATTTTGAAAATGCTTCCCAAGCCGCTATTAAAAAACGTCCCTTCATGTTGTCTGGGAGACGATTATCATAAATTAAATGAAACAGTATTTCCCCCTCATTTTCCTTTAAAGTTTGAGTGAAATGTATCAAGGTCCCGAATAACTTCTGTTGCGTTACGTCCTTTTCTTTTCTAAACTTTTTGATAAACGTTACATATATAAATGCTCTTGACGAAAGATCGGTATGTTTATTCCATATGTCAGATATAAACGAGCTTAAGTTTGTAGCATTAAAATATTTAAAAACCAAGAGTAAGCCCTGCTTTTGTATTGAAAACGGCGTGTATGTAAGCGTTTCCACAAATTGACGAAACAATGCTTGTGGTAATGTCATTGAATAGTTATAAAACATAGGAAGGCAATAAGAGACCGAGTCTTCCAAAATGTAAGGCGTCACACACGCTAGCGGCAAAGGGGGACGCGAGTAACATAGTTGCATACAAATGGCACGTTGGATATTTATAATCCTGTCAGGTTCGTGATCTTTTTTGACCATATGTTGATTTGCAGGAGCGTACTGCATCATGAACCTAACTTTGTCAGTCTCATCACCCAAAGTGAGAATACCGCGGATTAGTACAGCCGCCATTCTCTGACTGAGATCACCGGTAGAAAGACACTTAACGAGTCTATTAAGATATATTTTAGCAATATCGTTACAGAAGTAGCTTTTTAGTTTCATAAAAAGCCAATTCATATTTCCAAATCGGCTAGCGCAATATTCTTTGATTTTTTCAAAGTCTCGTACGACAAAGGCGGCGTTGTCTTTTAAAGATCTCCTTATATCACCTTCACTCAATATATGTTTAGGTGTAATTAGATTATGGTATCTATATTTATCCCAGTCTAGATGCATAAGCTCAATCATAAAGTCAGGGATATCATCCTTCGTTTTCTTATATACTAACATCAAGTCTAGTAAACACTGTAAATATCTATGTAAATCACGTTTGTCTTCATTCGTAGACGTTTTAGAATTATTGTGTTTTATTTTATCCGTATAATAATTATGTATAAATGTATACACCTGCTCCATCATCTCACCGTTGATTTCATTTTTATAATTCATTATACTAAGAAAATGTATATGACCCTTATTTAATAATTCATACAAAATATCAGTTACTTCCTTACCATTAATTATATAATGTAATAACGCAATAACTCTAAAAATACTGATGTTATTTTGGGTGTTAGATGGATCAAATACACCTAAGCTAGAAAACAATCTTTCGAGTGCCACCCAACAGCTCTCATCAAAGTTTAGAACTTTGTTTTGTTCTAGTAACTTAATTATGAATTTTTGAGTATCTTCGTTTGAATTATTATTCATTTCATTGTTATAATAATGATTTAAAAGTTGTTTAACATCTTCTTGACTTTTTACGCTTTCAATCAGCATTTCAAACATTTCCGACCTGTGGTCAGAACTTGTATCATCATTAATGATTATTTTAATACCTTCAAAAGCCTTGTCAAATGGAAGGAATTTGTACCACATGATTTCCGAACCAAGCAGTGGCTGCTCGCTTGCAATATGCCACAAAGCCCATTCTTGTCTCTCTGATTCAGTCATAAAATTATATAATTTGTAATTATAAAAATGTATACTCGTTTCAAATTCTTCGCCTGGATATTTGTCAGAAAATATATTTTTTATAAAAGCAAATTTCTCTTTATGATTAACTAAATCCAATATAAATTTGTATGTACTACAATAATTGGAAGTCCAAAACGATGATATATCACTTGGCAGTACCGAACTCGCATATAATTCCGCTTCGTCGCTTGCAACGTGCTTTGTCACAACATTTGGATGGAGAACGTTCATGTAAATTGATGGGTTTTCATTAACCCTTTTTTTATGTTTAGTCAGAATGTTTGTAGAAAGCCTAAGACCAAATCGATTACTTTCGCGGCTTTCCGTAGCATGATTGTAATAACTTTCTACTAAATCCAAAAATTTTGTATTTGATACTGAGTACATATTTCGAAGAGCAGACAAAGACTGGTTCCTTTGTGAAGGTGGTATGATATTTTCTAAATAATATTGAGCAAGTGTAAACGAGCTCCCAATAAAATGCTTCAAATGTTTCCCGCCTGGTATCACAGTGCAGGCGTACTGTTCCCTACACTCTTCGAGCTTAAATGATTCTGAAGTAACGCAAAGAAACTTAGATGCTATATTAACATCATTTTCATCACAACACAGTCTATAAAAGTCTTTCAAACGATTTTCATTCTTCAGTAGAGTAGACATTTTTGACAAGAATTTTTTTTTCATTTTTATCGACATGTGTGGAAATATGTTGTAATATTTAAATATTAGCGCCTTCTCTAGTGTTAATTGTTTACTCTGTTTCTTACGTCAATGTCAATGTCCTACTGTCAGGTGTCAGTCATCATGACTGATTGCTTGTTTTGACGGATGTGTAATACTATTACTTTTTGCCTGACCATTGAGCTCGCAATAAATACGCCGTACATCACAAAAGAAAATCTGGTTTTATTCACGAAATCTAACAGGTTATGGGCTCAGAAATTATTTATAATCACGCTAAAGGCCATAGTGAATAATCTGTGAAAATATTTCCGAGTTATTTTCAAGTTTGCGAAAAATCAATCGCGCATGTGCGCGTGCACTCAGGCGCCCCGGCATTCCAGCATCTTTTTTTCAGCTTTTCAGCAATTCTAACGATGACTATCACAAATAGCAATGTACACGGAATGCAGATTGAGAAGTTGGTGGGACGATCCAACTTTGCAACTTGGAAGTTTGCTATCCAAACATACTTGGAGCATGAGGAACTCTGGGAATGTGTAACCGGCGTTGAAACCGACAAGAAGAAGATTCTAAAAGCTAAGTCAAAACTTATTTTACTATGTGATTCATCAGTTTATGTACACATAGAGGAGGCCAAAACCGCACAAGAAGTGTGGAATAACCTAACAAAAGCATTTGATGACTCAGGGCTAACTAGGAAAGTTGGTTTATTGCGAGACCTGATAACGACAAACCTCGACGGGTGTCAAAACATCGAGGAGTATGTATCAAAGATAATGAGCACTGCACACAAACTCAGAAACATCAATTTCAAAGTAGATGATGAGTGGTTAGGTACACTATTATTGGCCGGCCTGCCCGATATCTATAAACCGATGATAATGGCTTTGGAAAGTTCCGGTGTAGCGGTCTCAGCTGATTTGATTAAGACAAAGTTGTTGCAAGAAGTCAAAACAGACACAGTGGCATTATATACAAATAATAAGAAAGATCAGAAACAAAAGACTAAAGGACCTAGATGTTATGCATGCAATAAACATGGCCATATTGCAAAGCACTGTAAATCTAAAAGAGCAGGGGCCTTACCATGACCTCTTATTGCGATCCAATTGCAGACCTAAACAGAATCGTACCACTCACGTTCTACTCAGTCGTACCATAACGTCTTATTTTGACAACTTCGACGCTCAGTTTAGGTTGCCGCCATTTTATATTCAAAGGATTTACGTCTGCTTTATTGATATCGAAACCGAGGTATTACTATTATTTCATGTTTCGTTCATTCATTTGGTACTAACCTACTTCTTTTGACCTTTTTACCAATACTGAACCGCTTAGCTGTCATAATTAGCGGCCCAAGAAAAGTTAAGATTTTCTCGCCAAAACTGAATCGTTTTGATACATACTACACTTTGCACATTCCCAAGACTGACGAAACCCGAGGATTCGACCCGTGGTCACTTCGACAGATTAACCGTAATCATCGCGGCACCCGCCACGGTCACAACTTCAACAATACTAGCCTTTTGTTCTGAGAATACGAGTTGTAGCCCCGACCGTCAACGAAACCTCTCTAGTCTCTCGCCTGGACGAGGAATCCTAAGATGTTGGACTCACACGAACAATAACAACATCGAGTTTTGGTGGGAATCCTATAGTGAGACGTTAGTTTTGTATTTTTTTCACAAACTTGTGTTTCTTTAAATGTTAATGTGTAGTTAGTATTGGTGGCATAGTAATCACTTAGTGTTCGTTAACGTACACGAGTGTGGGCAAATGATATAAACCCAAAAAGCGTGTCACTTCGCATTTTTTCCAAATCTCCCAAGAAATTTCAGTAAAGCATCCACTACTTTACTGAATCGTGACTTTGACCATGTAAATACTTAATATATTTATTTATATCTAAACACTTAATGATTAAGACTCCACCAATATTGCACATTAACACTCGAAGAAACACAAGTTTGAGAAAATATACAAAACCTAAAACATCTCACTATCGGATTCCCGCCAAAACTCTTGTACCTACCTAGGTACTTTATAGCTTACAGCTCCACCACAGAGAATTTTATCGCAAATGAGTGAGCGAGGAATGAACGTCAACCTTACGTAGACGGAAAGAGCTATAGACGATTGGTATCGGTAGTCTCTTTCCCACAATAAGAAGAAGACTATTCAAATGTTACTCGTGACGGAAAAGGACAGAGCTAGTCTATATTTTGCATCTTGCTATAAGTAGGTAGTATCCAGCAGTCTGTGGCTCTGCTTACGATACATATAAAAAAAATATATTAGCTATTCACGGTTTGTGCCATAGACGATGTATCAATAGACTTGACAAAAGCGTATACCCGAAAGGGACACCTATGCTGCAATTGATAAATCGGTTTAATTTAATACACGTTATTTAGGTGTAGCTCCAATCATTCGTGCGACATTCTAAAAGCCAAGATCGCTGGGTATCTCTATAAATCGGAGAAATATAATACACGTTATTTAGGTGGTGCTCCAATCATTCGTGCGACATTCTAAAATGTTAAGATTAGTTTGCTTCTGCAGCACAGCAATAAATTAGTGCATACGCTGACAAAAACAAAACATCATCGTACTATCCTACTTACTCCTTTGTCTATTTGTATTCACTTCTCTTTTCTTCCCCGGATCTTGAGTTAAATATCATATCTGTTGGATGAATAATCTGAGGTTTGTGCATTTAGCCATAGATAATATTGTTCACTCATTCTAAGCTAAGCGATGTCAATCAGGGACATATTCATGGTATTTTCAAAACCCCCGATAATGGTAGTTGATACATTGCTAAATACCGATATTTTCTTAGTACCTATTTTGGGAATTAAAATACTGAACACGTGTGTAACCACACGGCACAGGTAAATAGGTACGCGCAAGCCACATTTTTCTCGTGGTCGTCGGCGTGGAAACAATTTTCAAATGAAGAACTATTTCTGCTGTGTAAAAAAGTGATGATTATAGCCTCAATTGCTGCAACAGCTTGAACACGGTGATACATAAGAAAACCATGGATATATGGTTTTAATATAATAAAATTTGTAGTATGAGTGACAATTGACAGTTTGTCATCTCAGATGCTTTTTAACACAATGATAAATAGAGAAGGTTGAATAGTTACAAAGAGTTTGCAACACCACACACGGAACGCTCAAACACACGCATAGACAAGTAGGTACGCGCAAGCCGGGCTTGCACATGCAAAATTTAAAGCAAGTCGAAAAGTGTACAAGCCAAGCCAAGCAGGTTTGCGCGTCATTCCGTTTTACCAACCACACACACACAGATCCCACAGTGTTCGTGTACAAGCCGGCTTGCGCATGCAAAACTGTGGTGAAGCTTGTGCGTGTGGTTGGCCGTTGGCCGATGTGTATTTTAACCGATATTTTATATCGATACCTAGGTACCTCAAAAATATCAGTATTTCAGTGCCCGTTGTCGATCTCAATACGGTTATCTTTAGAAGTAGGTGATGGTACGAAATTAGTCGATTCCATTTAGGAACCTAAACTGAATAGAACCTAAAGAAAATCGTTTGCTATAAGGTGGGAGTAGGCCCCCAGGTAATAAATCACAAGATAATGCAAATTTCATTGCCGTGCTTTCAGCTACTCAACAGAATCACGATGGCTGGTTCATCGACTCGGGCGCCTCCATGCACATGACAAAGCACAGGGAGTGGCTATACGATGAAACATGTCCTCCGGTGAGCAGTATTCGAGTAGCAAATGACAAAGTCCTTCCGGTGCAGAGTTCAGGAAGTGTCGACATACAAATTTCCAATGGAGGGAAACTGAAGGTAACAAATGTACTGTATGTTCCTGAACTAGCTACAAATCTTTTGTCCGTGAGCCAGATGATTAGTAAAGGATGCCATGTCAAGTTTGATAGCCACGGTTGTAAGATAATCAACGCGCAGAATAAAGAAGTGGCTACAGCCAAACTCAGTAATAATATGTACAGGCTAAACACTACAAGCAGTGTTGCATACATATCAGAAATAAATGAAAATGATTCTTATATATGGCACCAAAGAATGGGCCATCTGAACTTCTCAGATCTAAAGAAACTACCTGGATGTGCTGAAGGTATAGCACTGAGTGACAAGGTTGACAAAATGATATGTGTATCATGCCTTGAAGGGAAACAGACCAGACAGAAGTTCCCGAGTGAAGGATCGAGAGCCGATGGACTACTGCAGACAGTACACTCTGATATATGTGGCCCCATGGAAGTAAAGTCAATTGGAGGGGCAAGGTACTTTGTCACCTTCATCGATGATTTTTCAAGGAAAGTATACATCTATTTCATGAAAAATAAGTCTGATATGATTGAAAAATTTAAAGAGTTCAAAAGTAATGTAGAAAATCAGTTAAATGCAAAGATTAAAATTTTCCGGTCAGATAATGGAACTGAATATACAAGTAAAAATTTTTCAAACATTCTGAAAGACTCAGGTATTTTACATCAAACCACAAACCCATATACTCCAGAGCAAAATGGGTTGGCGGAGCGTGCTAATCGCACTTTAGTTGAAAAGGCTCGATGTATGCTAATAAATGCAAAGTTACAGAAGCAGTACTGGGCAGAAGCTGTGTCAACTGCAGCTTATCTTATGAATCGCTCACCGACACGCACACTGAACTTTTCAACTCCAGAGGAAATGTGGTCCGGAAAGAAGCCTGATGTAAGTCACTTAAGAATCTTTGGTTGTGAAGTAATGGTGCATGTTCCCAAAGAAAAATCAAAGAAATGGGACTCAAAAGCACATAAAATGATTTTTATTGGCTATTGTGAAAATACAAAAGGGTATAAAGTCATAGACCCTAAAACTAGAACAGCCACTAGAAGTAGAGATGTTGTCTTTCTTGAGAGTTCAGTAAAAAGAAACTTTGCAACAGTACCTATATCAGAAATAATATCAGACTATGAAATTGATTCAAAATCAGAGGAAGTTGTTCAGGAACAACTTAGTTCAGAAAATGAAAGAGTCAGACACTCCAGTTCTAATGATTCTGATGAATCATTTTATTCAGAAAATGGTTCACCTTCTAAAAGGTCAGAGGAACCACATCCAAATGTCACAACGAGGTCAAGGAAAATTAATATGAAGAATGAGGACTCATATTTTTGTTCATATGTGAATACAGTTTTGATTCCAGAGACATATAATGAAGCAGTAAATTCACCAGAGGCCAGTGAATGGAAACAGTCAATTGAGGAAGAGCTGAAAGCGCATGAGAAGAACAAAACATGGGAGCTGGTGGAGAAACCATCTGAAACAAAAATAATTGGATGTAAATGGGTATTTCGCACCAAGGAACAGAAATCAGGTACTCTTTACAAAGCCAGACTATGTGCAAAAGGCTGTGCTCAGAAAAAAGGCATTGATTACAATGAGACATTCTCTCCCACAGTAAGGTATGATTCAATTCGTATGGTTCTCTCAGAAGTAGCTCAACATAACTTAAAAATGGTCCAATTTGACATAAAAACTGCATTTTTGTATGGCGATATTCAGGAAAACATCTACATGAAACCACCAGAAGGTCTGAAAGTTCCTGAGACCAATGTCTGTAAACTGAACAGATCGCTTTATGGGCTGAAACAATCCCCACGATGCTGGAATCACAAATTTGACTCTACACTGAAACAATATGGTTTTGTCAACAGCCATGCAGACCGATGTGTGTACACAGCTTGGATAAATGAGAAGAAGACATATTTGTTATTGTTTGTCGATGATGGACTTTTAATTTCAGATGATGTTACCATTTTGAACAGGATCATCAAAAGTCTCAAAGAGGACTTTGAGATAAAATTATGTGAACCACATAATTTTGTAGGAGTACAAATAGAAAGAGTAGATGGGAATCTATTCATTCATCAACAAAAATATATTGAACAGGTACTTGTAAAATTTGATTTGTGTAATGCTAATTCAAGTCAAATTCCAGTTGACCCACACACGAAGTTGGAGAGGGCTGAGCAGCCGGAGGATAAAAATATTCCATACCGGGAAGCTGTTGGCTCTCTGATGCACCTGGCCATCGTCAGTCGGCCAGATATCATGTATGGAGTCAGCTTGGTCAGTCGCTACCTCAACTGCTATGACCATACTCACTATGCCGTTGTTAAGAAGATCCTGAAGTACTTGAAAGAAACCAAAGACTACGGGCTCAAGTATACAAGCACACTGCAGAATCCTGTGGTTGGATACAGTGATGTGGACTATGCCAACGACACAAGTACGAGACGCTCAATGACAGGGTACGTGTTCATGAAGAATGGTGCAGCTGTGACGTGGGCCAGTCAGAGACAGGCAAGTGTTGCCTTGTCCACCACAGAGGCGGAGTTTATGGCTGCCTGTGCTGCGACCAAGGAAGCTATGTGGATTCAACAGTTACTGAAAGACATTGGTGAATATAATCAGAACTCTATTTGTTTGAATATTGATAATCAAAGTGCAATTTGTGTAATTAAAAATGTAGATTATCATAAAAGATGTAAACATATTGAAGTAAGATATAATTTTATTAAGGAAAAGTATGTAAACAAACAAATTGATTTAAATTATATCTGTACTAATGAACAAAATGCTGATATTTTTACAAAAGCTCTGTCTAAAGAAAGATTTCAATATTTGAGAGCAAAGCTTGGTGTATGTAAAATAGAAAGATAAGTTTTATATACTTTGCTATGTATATTTTACAGCTTACTAGTAATGTGAAACTATCTCATAAAGATCTGATTTGCTTAAGTAGAAATAAGCTTATGTTTCTCATTATGTTTAGTACTACTACTAGTTATGTACTGTTACTATGTTTTGTAAGTTTATGTAATTTCGTTAGTGCAGTTAGTAGTAGAATGAGTTGTTAAAATTTTTGTAAGTTGTTTAGTCTTAAAAATTAGGTCAGAGACGTTGACTTGTATACATACCTTGCTATGTTTAGTTCTATATTGTTTGTATGTATAGGCAGGTATGTACCCTAAGTAAAAATTAAGTAATGTTAGCTAGAAGGCTTAAATTTGGTCAGAGTGTTGTAATATTTAAATATTAGCGCCTTCTCTAGTGTTAATTGTTTACTCTGTTTCTTACGTCAATGTCAATGTCCTACTGTCAGGTGTCAGTCATCATGACTGATTGCTTGTTTTGACGGATGTGTAATACTATTACTTTTTGCCTGACCATTGAGCTCGCAATAAATACGCCGTACATCACAAAAGAAAATCTGGTTTTATTCACGAAATCTAACAAAATATGTAATGGTTTACACACTCGGCATTGATATATTTGCCGAACGTGTCTTCGTATATCCATATACATTTATTGAGTACTCGGCTGATAACAAACTCGTCGCCTGACTTCAATAATTCTAAAATATAGTTTATGTTTTTTTGTTTGCAGGCAATATTTATTAAGTACATTTTTTTTATGTCTGTCGTTTCCCACCTTACTTGTTCTAAAGTCTCATTATTTGTGATGGCGGTGTCGATTTTCTTGTTTAATTCTTTTTGTCTAGCACCCAGGTTTGCTGCTGTGAGGGCAATCATGTTTCTTGTAAATTCGTAGACCTGGAAAAACAACAATTCCCATACATTAGATTTATGCCTTTCATAATACGTATCTAACGAATTGAATCTATTATTTAGTAACTTCGTACTTTTCTAACATTTCCCTAAAACATATTTGCAACGTTTCTACGCATAATCTCCATGCCAATAAATTATCCTTTGAACCAGACAGAGAGGGATAGCGCGAACGACGCGCAAACTTATTGATTTGGTCTAACCCAATCATCACCCCTTGTTACTTATTTTCCCTACGTAATACAGTGGAAATTAATAATATTATAGGTATATTATACCTTCTTACTCCGCGTCTGGCGCACCGATGCGCCGCGCAAGTGTAGTGTACCGGTAGTAGGTATATGATATTATCTGAGTGGACGCCGAACACACAATAGACATTTATCTGATTCTGATTCTGAATAATGTATAGTGAAGCCTTGAGTAGGTATTCGCGGCGTGAACCAAACCGAATACGAACAGATTCATAAAGCTACATCGACCACGCTTAGGTAGCGTCCCACGGTGTGAGATTCGCTTACTTGTTTCACCAAATTGTATGGCGAATAAATAATTTAGTGTTATTTTAGTTGCAACCACACAATAATATGATTCGAGTTTTAGGTACAGGTGGTTGTTTTTAACCGACTTCCAAAAAGGAGGAGGTTCTGAATTCGACTGTAGGTATGTTTTTTCCTATAATATGTTATATTATTTATTGTACACAATAACATTTATGTCCAGAGAGTTACATAGGATATAAATGTACAAAGGGGAGTTTAACTTTATAAAGAGTTTTCTTCTAGCAACCCCTTGGGGAAAGAGAGAATTCAGTCGAACGTGTAGCTACAGTGTATTTTTTTTATATAGGTAGATAAAAACGTTTCTGAGCAACGGTGCCAGCATCCGTTGATTGTGAAAACGCGGATCGGTGCTACCGGGCACAGTGCGCAGGCCGCGTCGCGGTGTAGTCTCGCTCTCTCGCGTCACGCCCGGCTGAAGTGCGAGCAAGACGATCAACAACGGGATTAGGCAATGAGCCGATACTAGTGGCTAGCAACCACCTCCGTTGCCACTAGCGACGGTGCATGGCAACAACTGGAAAAACCGGTGCGCAACAGATGGCAACAATTTACAAAACCTCCCATCGCAACCGTGATCGCTCTTTTAGGCCACAAAACCACCATTTTTATTATTATCCGGTAATGTAATATTGAACGAAGTCTAAATGGATCTAAGTTCTAAATGATGCAGATGTTCACGAAATTATAAAACCGTCTACAGATTATTTCTAAAAGAGCGTAAAAAATATTTAGACTCATCTGTTCAACTCGTGTTTAAATCTTTTGTGGTAAGACGGTGACGGTTTCAAAAGAAAAGACGGTTAATTATTAGCATTAAAATTCGAGAAACTGTGTATTCTGATGCTACGGACTTACTACGTGTAGGGCCTGCTACGAATCCACTACGAGGTGTGCTACGTCTACGCCATTGCTATAATTATGCCTATTCTATCGCTACGCCCCGAGCTGAGTATTTTCGTCTCTCACTGAAAGGAATAACTAGTTCCTATTCTACGTCTTTTAAATAAATATTTTAAGTAAAATAATATCCCTTTGCAACAATTCCCGCACGGTAGAAAAACGTTCCCAGATTATGTTTTACACAAAGAAATAAACTACAAATACGATTACCTAGGTAGTGTATAAAGATTACAAAAATTCTAAGAAAAATTTACGGTTTCACTTTATTACACAATTATTGCAAACACGTATTGGTAATTCTGTAATGTATGAGTATACCTATCTAAATTACATCCCTTATTAGTTTCATCGTCTAACGACGAAAGAAGTGTCCCAACAAAAGAACAAAGAATCAAAAGTCCGTTTCACAAAGGTCGTCCGTCTTGAACTAGGCCCTAAAACAATATCACAAAACAATAAAAGTAATGAAAATAAACTTACAATGAGAGATATTATGAAGGGAAGAACTAAAAACACTTTTATAAATCACCGAATAAAAACGACGAACAATTAATTATAAAAAGTCGGCGGCTGGGGACGCCGTCCGTCGTCAAGAGAATAAATCAATAACGAAATTACCGACCACCCAATTGGATTGATGCTGAAACTCAGGTAAGTATGACCGAATGTAAGTATGACACGCAAATATGACCTCTACCCCCGCAATAATAACGTTCGTCGCATTCGCACAGGCAATGCCTAAGAGCATAAGGTACCTACCGAACTAAGATGGTCGCCCATTAGTATACGCATTAGTAATATAAAATACGCACCTTCGCTAATATGCTGGGCAGAAACAAAGCAGGTGCAAAACTGGTTAAATAGTGTTGTTAATTTACTGGTGTTGGAATTTATTGCATATCGGAAGCACCGACGACCGCCCTGCAGCACCGATGTCGCCAAACGGAGGCCGAAACAGGTGTCAGAGTTGCCAGCTTGCCACTACAAGCAAATAGGGGAGACGTCCTGTGACTCTACAAAGTTTTATAGAGGGTAAAGGGGGGCGCCACTGTTAAACAAATTCATGAAATCGCTTCGATAGTGATTTAGTGCCATTTTTGGCCACGTTCGCAAACTACCTTGCACGACACTGTGTACGGTGTACCACAACACATAAATCATCGGTTTTCCGCTCGTTTCGCATGTCATTCGTTCGGATACGCTGCTTCGTTAGTCAAAGTCAAAGTCAAATCATTTATTGTAAATAGGCAATAAAATCGCACTTTTACAAGTCAAACACTTCAATCTAATAAACAAATTAAACCATAAAAGAAAACAAACTATAATTAATTGATTATGGTTTGAGTTTGAAAAAGGATGTTTCCCTTGGCTTCGTTGGCATTATTGTAGTAGTAAACATGCTACGGGCTACGATGTTGGTCGTTGTAATATGGATGCATTTAGTCTACGAGGTTTTCTGAAAGTAATCGTGTTTTCTCGTAGACGTTTAGCAGAAGATACATTTACAGAGATTTATTACGGGGTATTGTATTAAAAAGTGTAAGTAGGTAGGTATATTATTATTTCCTCTGGGAGGGTAGGTATTGGGCGGAAAACAGAAAAAAACATTTTTTCAATAATAAAGGATATAGAATAAAGAAACATTTGTTTTATTTTCATTTTTTATGACGCGAGGAGCTAACTAAACGATGGTTGATTATTAAATCCAACTGGATTGAGTATTCCAACTATTGACTATAGGAACAATTATTCACAAAAGTTGCGTGTTGTACCTTACTAGCAAGTGAAAAGTTTAGACATTTGCAGCAACTTTTTCTGCTAATTAACTGAGATTTAATACCTAATTGTGTCATCATTTCAGAAAATCAGAACTGCAGTAGAAATGCAGGGATCATGAAAAACTCCAAACGTGGAAAACTCAGGAAAAAAATATTGGTGAGGCAACACAATGGCGTGTTTACTTATTTTATTTGTTTCGTATTGCAACTTAGTTTATAAATAGCCTTTACCAACTTGAATGGGGTAATTGTAGAATTGCCCATTTTGTTAACTGGTAATTCCGCACCTAAACCAACATTTTGCGTCGATAAATTTACTACAAGATAATGTACAAGAGTTTGCCTCGGTCATGACCTTATTACGCGGTAAGCATGCAATAGTAACAAATACCTTCTTCCTTTACCTTAGCGTGTGCTGTGCATGCCATGTGCATGTCGGTGCGTTCCACTAGCGGCGGTCTTGTACTACGTCTGCGGCGCGATCGCATTCGGCGCGATGCGCGTCCTGACGGCCGTTGACACCTTAATGTTCCCACTAGAGTTCACCACTACAGGTGGACTGGAACATGTGAGTGTGCACTCGCAATAACCTACTATACTTATTATATAGTCAGATATAATATGTATGAAAACAAGTTGAAATCCCTATTATACGTATAAGGTTTATTCCCAACGACCCCTACTAATAGTGACACCACTGGTAGTGGTTAGCGTAAATAATATTGGTTGACCCAACCGTCCCTAGTGGTCGTGGTTGGGACATCAAAAAATTAATTAAATTTTAAATCGGTACTTTGAACCTTTTAATTTGACTTTACACACACAAAACTTTTTTTTCGTAGGATATAGTGTTGTTGTACCTACTTCTCAGGTCGACAGTAATTTTGAATAAGTCCATTGCTCATATTTTTATGCTTAGTGGTGATTTCCTAGTGGTGCAAATCCCCAACCTGGTGCATTATGGTTTATTTATTTTATTTCATAGGTCTGGTGGCCTAATTACTCCTAAAGAAAAGGAGTTGAGAAGCACAACTGAGTGGCCGCATATAGGTTGTGATGATGACGTCTGTTACCATTTCACAGGTGCAAGGCTACGTACGCATCCTGTACGGTGTGTATGTAGAGGGCGCCATGGTGCTGGTGTCGTGTGCGCTCGCGCAGCTCAAGCGCCACAGTAGATCCACTGTGAACACCGTGGCCGAGAACTATCGCTTGTTCCAAATGGAGCGGCCTTAGAGCTAGTTTTTTTTTAGACATCGAGGCAACACTTTGTCATCTTTTTTGTAAGGTTCTGTACTCCCCTATTAATCCTATTACTAAGACTTCGCTGTCCGTCCGTCTGTGTGTCTGACCGTGTGTCACCATGCAGGCTGTATCTCATGAACCGTGATATTTAGATAGTAGAAATTTTCATAGATGATGTATTTGTATTGCCCCTATAACAACAAATAGGTAAGTTAGTTTCTTGACTATAGTAGAAAGCTCATCTTCAATCATTGGTGACACCTAACTTAAATCTAGGTTTCATACAAATAAAACAAAAACATAATTTGTTCATTTTATTTACCTACCAATAACTACACACAAGTCAACGGCTATTTACAGCTTTGATTAATAAAATCCATGCGTTAGCAATAACTTTAACCAATCTTTATTTTGATATCGAACTTCGGTTAATCGAAACTCAGTAACTAAATCGAACTTCGATATAAGTGCCGAAAGCTATGTTCTGAACTTTAGACAAATCCAAAGCAAAACTGTTCCATTTACGATAAATTATTATCACAGAATAGTAACGAAACATTGGTACAGAGGAATACCTATTTTTGGTAAATTAAAAATATACGATGAAACGAAACAATTACATGTCACAACTAATGTGATTTTTTATAACTAAACATTGGAATAATTCTAATTCTTTCTACAACGAGAAATTATTGAGTCTCATGCGTCGAGTCTTCGGCTTTAAATATGAGCTTTAATCAAATAAACCGGTAAATATTTCAGTATATTCAGGATTTGGCGACTATAAAAAACGTAATGTTATGAAAACTTTATTCCCATGAACTTTATATTTGTAGTGTTCAGAGATATCGAGCGTATTACTACTTATAAATCATTAGATTTGACGGAAGCCACCCCAAATATAGCATTTATTCGACCCCTATGTTTTTAATCAATTCCAGCCAGATTTAGGGATGTTCGCTTCGGCATGAGCAATTCGTTTGTATCGATTTCAAAGGTGTCGTGGCAATCAATCAATGCCTGATTTATGACTTTTGTGTAAGAGCCACCAAATAGTAACACCACACATAAAATCAGCATATTATTCAATTCTGAGTCCACAGCCACAAAGTTAGTTACACATTACGCATTTTAAATAGCTGATAAATTAATATTTGATTTATTATTACCCCAGTTTGTTTGTTAAAGCTCATATTTAACCCTGTGCTTCCTAGCCCTTGCTCCTTTTAGATTCTTTGAGCACGTCTTCGGTTTCCGTCGGAGCGCCTTCGATAGACTTCTTCTCTTTTAGAGCCTCTCTGACGGCGTCCACAATGTTGTGCGGTTCGGCCACTGACACCTTCTTACCTGCGAATGTTAAATTTAAATACCCATGTAGAGAACCTTATAATTTACTAGCAGATTTTATTCACGCGTTGCTGTGGGTAAGGTTTTTGTTATTGCGACTATAAGTAAATCAGTTGTGATGTAAGCTACCCTATCTTTCAAGTTACATCAAACTACAGACTGTGTGCGAATTTGATTAAAATCGGTTAAGTAGTTTAGGAGTCCATCGCGGACAAACAACGTGACGCGTAATTTATATGTTAGGATAAGGTCGATATTGGCGCCCAATTATTTTGCCACAAACTGGACTAAAGATTCGTTCTTATTCAAACTTAATGAAAACAAAAAGCAATAACTTAAAAACTATCGATTTCATTTTGATTTGTGCCAGCAGCATTGGTGCCATTTTTATTCGGCAAGCTTGAGGTCAACGACAGTCTTTATGGCCAGGCAGATGCCTAAGGCTTTGCTTGATCATTCCTACCAACGAGACACCTAATCTAACTATACATACCCACCTACATTATTGCTAAATGATGTCGATCATGTTTCACTTACATAAAACTAAATTTACACGTATAGGCTCGGGTTTGGTCACTTTTTAAACTAATATTTAGCTGACCTAAACTAAGTACTATACGTTCTCAGCTACCTCAGCGTTTTCTAGAATATTCTACATAGTAAATTAGTAAGTGATATAAATTATAAACCAATTTCTACTATTAGAGAAAAGATGGCTTACGATTACAGAGCTTCATTTTCTTTACGCTGTCTCACCTATGAAATCGAAACATAATTTAACCATAGATAAAATACTTCGAACAGGGCATTACTTAATAAAAATATATATATATGAACATTTTAATTTCCCCTTACTAGATACTCTACTAATTAACTCTGATAAGTACTGATGCACAGTTTCAGTGTGCCTAGTGTGAGTTCTGACAATTTCTTTACGCGCTCGGTCCGTTTAGCGTAAACTTGAAATTGTATGGAATAAGAGCAGCGCCATCTAGTGACTAACGGACTGACGCTATACGGACCGAGCGCGTAAAGAAATTGTCAGAACTCACACTAGGCACACAGAACCTTAGTTAACTTTGACCAATCGATAAGTGAATTGCTGTCTTTGTCATTTGCGTAGAGCCAGATAGAGACGATAGACTCAGTAACATAAACATAACACTTAACTAGATTTAAACGGGTCTAATTCGAGCACAAACTAATAAGGAGAAAGAAGACAATTATGACAATCGATTATTTTCACTCTACATCGACAAGACAAACATACGGCCTTCTAATGTATCTCGTATTCAAACTATGGAAATGATCTAACAATTTTATATATTACAGTTTTGCTCAATTTCACAGCAAGGTCTATAGCATGATGGTGCATTAGGGACAGAAGGATACAAAATGAAACAACATTATGAATTCAACTTGAATATATTCATGTCATTATTTACAATATTGTTATACTAAGTATAACCATCATACTATATGCCTGCTCCTTTCATTCCTATTTTCCCTTTCAAATGACTCTTTCATATAATGGAATGTATCTATATCTACCACGTTTAAAAACTTGTAAAGGATTAACTTTTGATTCAACTTCTGACTCATATATCCGAGTGATATTGCGACTAGAGACACTACACACAACAGCTGATATTTATGCAAATTGGATATTATTTTGCGTTTCGCAATAAGTGTCAAAAGTTTTTCAGTTATCAAGTGGTTTTAAACTATGTCGAATTTCAGATACATTTATCTCACACTAAATGCAGTCTAAATTGCATAACTTCACCATAAAAACAACGTTATATTTTATAATTTTATATTGATATTTTATTCGTAACTGACTAATCCTGTCACTGATGTTTCAAAGAAATAATTTAGCGAACACATATAAATAGAGTAAGTATTTTCCTACTACCAATTCTACACCGTTCACGACCATTCAAACTTCATACAATTCAGGCTTTTCCTTTTTCTCCCTCTGAATCATCCTTTCATACCCTAACGGTCTGTCCATTTCTTTGTTTTCCGGCAAATTTCGTTCCACAAACCGACTGAACCCGATCTTATCGTGCGGATCTTGCATTATAAGAATCCACGTCCAGAACAAGGCACCAAAAAAGCCGACTAAGAAATAGGTGCGATTCGTCCGGTAACTATCGAACATACTGTCTAGAAACGTCCAAGCTTTGGACTTGTCACCCTTGTACTCGGTATCGCGGTTACTGGGATGAATCTTTTCGGTTTTTGTGGACGCGTTCGTTTTAGCCGTCTCTTTTTCAGTATTGGGTACCTCTGTAAAATAAATTATGTTTGGCAGTCGTTCCGGGGCTCGGTTCCATGATGATGACAGGTTAGAATAATGGAAAGCAGCGGATAATGCGGTAAGTGATTCCGTGAGGTTACTACATAACAAAAAAAATTGCAAGTAGAAACAAGGGAGCACCACTCATCCTACTAATATTCTCCTTTAATCTACATGTCATTGACAGAAAAGAGACAAAAGACTAATTGTTACTGTTTGACAGGAATTTATAGGATCATGCGAGCCGAGTCACATCGAACTCTCAATGCCATCAAGTACCTAGCCCGAGCCGTTGACTATATCATTAGCTCTTACCATCTCTATCATAGGACACCCCGTGGATCTGCCCTGGAGTGTCTTCTTCAAGCTCAGCGTAGGCGTAAATCAGAGCCTTCTGCTTCTGCGACAGCGTCTTTGGTACCTGAAATTTTATAGACACCATTAGCAATGTGCAAAAGCTCAGCACTGTATAGTATAGATATATAGATAACTCTTTATTGACCACCTATGGATAGAAAAGAACGACAGCAGGAATAGGGTTAGGTCTGTTGACAGTGTAAAATTATGACTAATTTGTATAATATACATCTCAACACCGTGGAATGATTTAGGTCTAATATCTGTAAACAATTTGATCAGGGCTTTAGGATATTTCAGCCCTCTGCTATCACAGCGTATAATACAGCCAAAACTTGATAATTATATGAATAATAAACAAGAAAATATAAACACATGAATGTTAGTAGAAAGATTACCTGTATTTTAATATGCACATAATGGTCACCATATCCGTGTTGGCTGACTCGCTTCATGCCCTTCCGAGACAGGCGGATAGTGCTGTGAGAGGAAGTGCACGGCATGATCTGTGACACAGGAAAAAATATTATTGTGTAATATCTTATGTATATTATGTATAATACTATACCTGACACTGTGATTTCTTTCCATTGCGCGCAAATTAGACTCGTTTAAATCTAGTTAATGTTTTCATTTCCCGAAAGTTTAAGGATTTTTATTTTTTACTATTACACTCATTAGAATTATCTAAATCCGGATCTCTTACTGATGCCTTACATTTTTTCAGAGATTGAAAATTTATAGCCATAAGTTGAGCTTCATGGAAACCTACTAAAATACTTCTGTAGCTTTCATTTATATTTCAGCACAAAAATAGATTGTGTTTATTACCATTTTACACTTACCTGAATTGTATGGTCTTCATATAAGCCCTGTAATCTGACAGTGCCGCCCAAAAGTGCCTGAGAGATCGAAATCTGTAAATAAAAATAGGCTCATTTACCCCCAGTTTCTGAAACGTCAGTCAGCGTTGACAACAGATTAATTCTATTGCCATCCTTGTCATTTGTTTATAGTCAGATAGAGGCAACGATAGTTTTAATCTACTGTCAACGCTAACAAACGTTCTAGAAACCGGGGGTAAACCTATCACAACAACAGTGACACAATTTTATTTACATCGAACCTGTTCCACTGACAGGCAAAGACCTCCACACCCTACTTTTGGTTCAAAGATATATTAAAAAGAAGACAAAAAGAGTAGTCATGAAACTCACATTGCAGTCAGTATGCACGTCGGGGCCGTCGCGGCGAAAGTATACCGAGTTTTCCACTCGGAAAGTGACAAAGACCTCGTTGTTGCCGACTGCCATGCGCACAGTCTGCCCGTCCTCAACCCCTGCCGGTACCGGCACATTCACCTTCCTCCGTTGCACCTGACAACAGAGTGTTCATTGAGAATTCTGGTATAAGCACTGTCCGTCTCACCACAGACTACAGATTTTTCTAAAATTTCGTTCCACAAAATCGACGTCTATCACTCACGTTTTCTTACTCAATCCTGACATTCCTTATTATTTTACTTGTGAATGTTGTTTAGTTAGAAAAAGCGAGGGTTAGACGTCGATTTGTGGTGAAATTATTTAGACACATCTGTTCAACTCTGGTTTAAATCTTTTGTGGCAAAACCATGCCTGTCTATTTTGTTCTAACTAATAAACATTAGGGCTGTGTTTTGGGTAAATAAAACTCAGGTGTGAATAGATAGCGTGATCAAGATAATTGTTTCCATACAATTGAGAGGTACTATTAAGTCCTAAAGTTAATGAAACACATTATTTAACATGAATCATGTATTCGGCTAGGTAGCCAGTACAGAGAAGTGAGAATGTGTCGAAGTTTGTTCGCTACCCACATAATCAACCTTATTTATTAATAAAGCAGAAATGTACTGTCACACTAACTAATAGATGCAATTATGATCTTTATGCATATGACACGTACAATGGGCTATGATACTTACAGATTGTCCCTTTCCTTCGCACTCCACGCAGGGGAATTTGATAAGCATCCGAGTGCCGTGGCAGTGTCGGCAGGTCGAACGCATCACAAATGGACCTGTAAATATCAGTTTATTGTGATAATTTTTCAGTTTTCATAACCATAACTTATGTAGAAGGTTGAGTTCTGATAAGTGTACATGGAAATAATCCTTCT
This sequence comes from Hylaea fasciaria, assembly GCA_905147375.1. Lineage (NCBI taxonomy): Eukaryota > Metazoa > Arthropoda > Insecta > Lepidoptera > Geometridae > Hylaea > Hylaea fasciaria. The sequence goes on along the minus strand of LR990211.1, from coordinate 4,280,912 downwards.
TTTTCTTATTTGGCATATAAAGAGGTTTTGTTCTAATCTCACTTAAATCTTATGTAGAAAATTATTAAACAAAATACCCCTAGAGAATGTCTCCATCCCAGTGCCATTGCAGTAGGTGCACTTTATGGCTTTAGTGCCTGGTTCGCTGCGGGACCCCTGGCACTTAGGGCATGTATCTACAACGTTGATGTTGACCTCTTTGTTCACCCCGCGGGCTGCCTCTGTGAATTTGAGGTTCACAATCACCTGAAAAAAAAACAAAGCTAAAAGTAATTCAATTTGGGGATTAGGCTGTTTTCCGCAACTAGGCCAAATTGTCAGCCCTTTTTGTGCAATGACAGGTGACGGGTCGCTAGTTCAATCACCCGATGTCCTCCAGGAAGGCCAACAGCTTGTAGATGTAGGTGCAGGCCTCCTGCAGGGTTCCTACTTAATATTATAATGGTGGAAGATTGTGTTTGCATGTTTGTTAATTCAAACGGATGGACCAATGTTAATGAAATTCGGTATGGAGGTAGCTAACACCCTGCATTAGCACATGGCTACTTTTTATTGCAAAAACAGCAGGATAACACCTAGTAATGCAGCTAGTGACAAACAACAGTGCATGTTCGGCTGAACATGCACCGTAACAGTAAATCTATGTGATCTATGAATAGATCTCTTTGCACACCTACCTATGCAGGAATCTAACCTGCAACCTCACTCTTTGCACTCAGTCAGGAGTTATACCACATAGGCCTTCCCAACATACAAGCATAACTGAGACGGCTAGAAATATGACTGACCTCTTGGGCACCTCCAAAACCAAACTGGCTCTCAGCAAAGTCACTGAAGGCCTCACTCTTGAAGCCCGCATCTCCGAATATTTTACGGAACAACTCCTCCGGATCTATGGTGGATTTGTACTGCCATTGGTGGGTGAAACCGTCTGTGCCAGAAGGCCCTCCCATTCCCATTTGCTCGGATGTTGCCCCATATGTGTCATACTCTTTACGCTTAGTCTCGTCAGACAGTATCTGAAATATTGTAAAAAAAACATATTGATTGTTATCCAACATCCCATATGTATCTGGATTCAGACAGAGTTAATTGGCACATAATCTCATATCTAAATATAAAGACCTAAACAGAATATTTCAATGTCAAATACACAGTTTTACATAGGTACTTACTTCATAAGCTTCGGACACTTCCTGAAACTTCTTGGATGCCTCCGGATCTGACTTGTTTGCATCGGGGTGGTATTTCTTGGCCAGTTGGTAGTATGCTTTCTTGATATCTTTTGCCGAAGAATTCTTGGAGATACCAAGTACCTTGTAATAGTCAGCGCGGGCGTTTAATCCGCTGCTGGTGTGGAAAAATCTATGGCTTGGCCCAGCATTATCTGTTGACAAGAGAGATTGAGGTTATTATTTCACAATGTTTTCAAGGTTTTACAGGATATTAAGTTCTCGTGAACGCCTTCCCAGTGATTTTTGGATATTAAATACATGATATAAAAATAATTTTACTGATTAATTAGCTAAAACCGGTGATGTAATGGAAGCATGTACATACAGTTTTTATTGACCAGCGAGGCGACGGACAAGGCAGGACCAGACACATTTTTTTCACAGGTGTTGCATCGTTTATGCACAAAACGATACGGCGTTTTTGATAAATTACTAGTAAACACCGCGCTAAGAGTTTTTGGGTTTAGAAATCCTAAAACACTTCGGGTCGGGGCCATTGTCGAAAAAAATGACATGTAGTTGACAAATGACAGTAGCTAACTTGACAGCATGACAGTCTTCCTAACTTTATGGCCGCAAACAAAAAAAGCAACAACTCTATGGTTAGCTTAATAACGTTTTAGTCGATTATTTGAACGATACCGATATTGGAACGATATCGAACTTTGTATCAGGCATCCTTAGCCACTTCCGGTATTGCCATGTTTCGCAAAGTAATCTACCATAGAAATAGTGCTTACTCAGAACAGGTTGTTTCACACTCGAGAGGTCGAGAACTCGAGACCCACTCCACGCCCGCCGTGCCGTACCATGAAAATCCAGTCCTAGTTTTATTTATAATTTTCACTACATAACTCAAAGTACCTAGATAGGTAGAATTTACTATTTCTCTATTTCTCATACGAAAGATTATTGAACTAATAATGTTAATTACGAAAAGTACTTTTTCATTGAATTAATCACATATCAGTAATATCATAGGAGATTATTTTGACTAAGTACCTAAGCATTTAAAACCAAGCTAACTTAAGACATGATATTTTATTATTTTCTACTAATGTAGGTATTTTTCAAATTTGTAGGCAACATTTTCGTCCTCGGCAACGGTAGGGAAAAATTTATAAACAAAAAAGGCAGCTTTAGTAACTGTGTCTAGAAATGCCAATAAATTTGCTAATTTGAGTAGGTAATTCAGTTAGATAATTTATTTATGTCTTTTACGATAATCACTGCCTCACCAGTTGATAATAAGGTCAAACAATGGCAAAGAAATTAAACATTGCGAGAATCGAAGTGCAGGTTAGTAAACATTTCATAATAAAAATGCATGTTTTACACAGTTATATCCTATGAAATAGAATTCTTGGCTACACAATGTAATAATGTTTGTTTGCAGAAAATAATTGATCAGCAAAAAGAACAGAAAATGAAGCAGAAACGACAGAATTCTGGGATGGTCCAGGCGAACGATTTGAGAGTTGGCTCGGCCAAAAGACCTATATCAGGAGCCCGGTCTCGGGAGCTCCATGGTAAGCTGATCTTCCTTTACCTAACTTCAGTGGTAACCAAGTTATTCGATGTTTTAGTTTTCATGCATGAATTTCTATGTAATTTTTCGTTATGCGCATTTCTTTTCGTTTCATGGCAGGCTATGATGGTCCGATGCAATTTCTTATGTCGCCAGTGAATCCAGACCAAGTAATACCACTGCAGACTAACAGAGTATCAACCTATGACGGTAAGCAGCTGGGTCAATGAAGGTGAAGGTTTACATTATATTTTACGGAGTTCATTAGAATATTACAGGAAACTGTCACTGTAATATACTACTCATAGTAAATGGATTTGGCTACTATTTTTGTATACACAATCTCATCATACTTGCCTATCTCACTAGTCATAAATGTACTAGAATACAATATAAATAAATCACAGTGCAGAAGCAATTAAAACTATTTTAAACTATCCCAGTCTGTCTTTTCAATATGTGATAAAACCAGCCAGTCAAACAGTCTTATTAGTAGAAGTTGCTAGTCAAATCTCTGCATTATATTATATACAAAATGTAATGTAAACAACTTATTGACATTATGCTTTTCATACTACATTACTGTAAGGGCATGTGATATACAAAACATATGATTTCATTACTCATTATGCTTACAACTGATTTGATATTTTCCTTGCATTGTTAATAATATTTGCGTCACAATACCTACAATATTAAGGCAAATGCTTTACTTCTGTTCTGTCAGAGCTGTACACAACAGTGCTAAATAGAATATATTTAAATAAAAATGTTAGGAGTGCAGATTTGTGGTAAGTCAATCATGATTAATTTTTTACTCAATTAACTAAAAATATCTGGATGACCGAGTTTTGCTCGGTTTTTTAATTTTTTTTTATAAATTATTTTTGTACGAATTACTAATAAAATGATGAAATATGAATAATATTTTTCGATCTTACCGATAGGATAATAAAAAAAGGTGAAAAGGTTATTTAAAGAAAAAAATCATAAAAAACACGAATAAAATGACATTTTCTAAAAATGATTCCTAGCTAGATCGATTTATCGCCCCCGAAACCCTCTATATACTGAATTTCATGAAAATCGTTCCGAATCCGAGATTCCAATTATAATACAAGAATTGCTCATTTTAAGATATAAGATTAGTTATACACTAAAACACTATGCACTGGACATTTTCACTACTATTCTTTCGTGCTACTTTTTTTGAAGTGAAAACATTATGTACCCGTTTCATTAACAGGTATTAATGCTACACTAGTTTTTCTTGGTACCTTTTCTGAGAAATGGCAATTTCCATAGCACTATATTCAAATGTCAATTGTAACAATTGCACCTGTAATTAGCAATTGTAGCAAACTGCATTTCTATACACAACAGGTGTGTCACTTCCATTGCCAAGGTTGACAACCCTGATAATAAGAATGTACAAATTCACAGAGTTAGGCAACCAAATAGAAGTGCTGACGGTTGATGATGCAGACAACAGCGGAGAGGAGGACGAGGAGAGCGTGCCGGTGTGCAGCGTGAACCGAGACGCGAGCGCTGATGACCTGTGCGCTGACGCCGCTGTGGCGCCGCTGCAAGCTCAGTGCACAGACCGGGACTCTTCACCAAGCCAGGTAAACCTATACATGAAACTAAGGCACTGTTATTAGTTGCCCATGAATGCTTTTTTTCCAAACTCCTAATTAACTTTCACAATATTACAGTCTGTGCCATTTAGAGACAACATAGATACCTAAGTGAAAGTTAAGTAAGGTTTCAGAAACTGGGCATAAGTGGCATCTTTTAAAACACACGGTTTCCATATAATCAGTACCATCCATTGTTAACTAATTAGGTAATTAAAGTTTTGGCATGTTCACATGACAGTGACTTTACATTATAAAACCAACACTGTACCATTTATATGGAAGCTCTGCACGTGAAAACGCTCGAGTTTCTAGAACTAACAATAACATTGATTTCAGTCAGCAGAAATCGAAGGCTCTGTCGAAGGCTCCGTGGAAAGCTTCGTCGTGACTCCAGCTAAGCAAGGCACCTTATACAAGTGCAGGATAGCTCGTGACCGCAAGGGAATGGACCGTGGCTTCTATCCAACATACTTCTTGCATTTGGAGAAGGACTATGGGAAGAAAGTGTTCTTGTTGGCTGGTAGGTACCTATAAAACTTAGTATTAGTTAGTACTGAATGAAGTATTGGGTCTGAAGTATTTTGATGGGTATCTGTGCTGAGAAGCCGCGCGGAAATGCTTGTTAAATTGGTGTGGTTACATTATTATGAAAGTTCCGTTTCTAAAAACTTGACTCTAAAATGACGTGAATATAGTTCCAACAATTTGTCTTCATCTTTTATGTGGTTTGGGATCACTTGCTGCAGAAAAAAAAACACTTCAATAAAAGCTAAGATTTTGCCAGTTACGTTTTGATTGCAAGAGTTTACACGAGTTCGAAGTATTAGATATACAGCTGAAATTAATATTGTATCTCCTATCCAAGATTGAAATCGATCTTGGATTGCTGCCTATCGTTCGAACGATCTCCAATCTGCGCGCCTTCATAACATTTCCACGGATCGGTTATTGGCACGTTTGACCCTAAAAATGAATTGTGATATCAATCCCAGATAGCAAAATTTGGATTGGATTGATTATTAATTTCGGCCGATAGACAATATGTATAAACACACCTACCCTAACAATAATGACATAAGTAATAGTATTGATTTATTACTAATATACATTATACAAATAGCTACCTATAAGCAATTCATTAATGAATCATGCTCCGAAGACTTTACAGCCACCATTACGGGCAACAGTTATTTCACCCACGCCATAAGCTAGGTCAAGGTAATTTAGAGCATTAGGTTTCTTAAAAATCATGTTAACTTCAAGAATATAAACCTACGTAACATCGCGAACGCAGATCGCAAAAAATGAGTATGAACTTCTGATGAAGGAAAACGTGCAAAACACCAATTAATATGTTGGCCTATAAACGGTGGCAAAAGTATTATGGTAACTGCCACTCGGCTTCGTGACGGGGAAGGTGTGGCAGACTCGAAATGGCATGGTTTCCGAAATCTGAATCAATAACGGTAACTCCTTATAGCGCCTCTTCATTTCCGTCTCTATTTGGCATCGACAGCATCTACTTTCCAAGCAGAGGCTTGCAACTCTTGCAAGTTGGAATATAGCTACCAACTTTTTTCTTGCAAAATCATATTATGTACGTAATTATCACTCGCTTGTCAGTGATGAAATACATAGTGAGGAAACCCACATGCAAGGAGGTATGTGATCGGTGGATCTAGACCGGACCAGTCGCCGCCTAATCCTCCTTTGAGACCCGTGTGCTCAGAAGTGGGCGGATGTGAGTTGCGATGATGAATAACCGGGTCCACACCGGACGATCTGTTCTGGATCGACGCTCCGTGATCTATGATCCAGGTCGAGTGGATCGCTCGAGGCTAGGAGCGCGCGAAGCACGTCCGCACCGACGACGCTCCAGCCGCGCGCGATCGTATCACGGTGGATCGTCCAGTGTGGACCCGGCTAAACAGTAGATTTTATCCCCAGGCCGCAAACGCAAGAAGTCGACAACGTCTAACTACCTGATATCCACGGACCCGACCGAGCTGACGCGCACGGCCGACAGCTTCGCCGGCAAGCTGCGCTCCAACCTGCTGGGCACGGCCTTCACCGTGTACGACAACGGAGCCGCGTGGCGCAAGCACGGCCACAGCCGCACGAGGCACGAGCTCGCCGCTGTTGTTTATGTGAGTCTACTCACCTTCTGATCGAAGCTACTTACATTCTGGTCGAAGCTACTTACCTTCTGATCGAAGCTACTTACATTCTGATCGAAGCTACTCACATTCTGGTCGAAACTACTTACCTTGTGCTCGAAGCTACTTACCTTCTGATCGAAGCTACTTACCCTTGTGTCGAATGAGATGTTGCCAGCTTCCCATGTTGAGTTTGTCAGGTCGCCTAAACGTCTTTAATGTGGATTAACGACAGCTTTCAATAGATAACAAAAGGTATCGATACTTACCCAGCGAACACACTACGAATGTGGCAATGCAGCCAGCATTTTGGGAATGTTAACCATGGTAGCTTTCCTTATAGTCCAGGAGTTAAGTTCGTTAAATTTATAGTCCTGAGTCATTTACTCTGAGGCCTCCTTAGCTCAGTTCTTAATCTTGGTCGTGGGACTTCTCCGAGTACGGTAATTATTGATTGACAGTATCGAGCCTCTTCCTAGATAGTAACAGCCTAACAACCAACAAGTTATTAACCTCGATGCTGATATATACACACCTACAAAAGCTGTTACTATTTTGCATGGGAATTTTCAAGGACTACTCACAGGAAACTTGACTACAAATATTTACTAAGTAGTAGGTATACCTGTTACAATTGTATGAATGAATATCAAGTCCGCCGACCTGACCTAAATGGTAAATGTAAGTAAATACCCATTCAAAACGAAACAATGACGCATTTCGTACATACGACGCATGGATCTGCGTAACGAGCCAGCCGGCCGGCTAGTCATGAAACGATTATTTTCTTGTGGTGTATTTTCCTTATATTGTAGCCGGGACTCTACCACATTAGGTATATGGTACAAGCCGCAACACAGTAGCACCTTTGTTTATTTTATACCTACATTATTGGTATGGTGATATGTTCCGACTTTACATCAGAAAACTGCTAATAAAGATTGGGGCCCCTGTCAATAAATAGTAGGTAGTTTGTTTTACAAGGGTAGACAACGACTCATTCTTTACTCGATGTTTTGCCTCACAAGCGTAGCGAGTGTGGCACATAGAATCGAGTATGAGTGAGTCGTTTGAGACCCGCGTAAAACACACAATTTTTCACACCGAGATTGCGAGAAATATAATAAGTAAGTATACAATTAAAAAAAGCTAAGAATATTTCACAAATAGTCACGTTCACTTTCAAATAAATAAATAATCAAATTCAATCTTTTAAAACCAATTTGCGTTGTTGTCAAAGTTCTACACACACCTACAGATTATAGGCGGCAATTACAAACTTTTTAAATTTATTCTAATGTTAGCAAACGCACACGTACACATAGCATACGTCCTATGATCGCCAAAAATGTAGACGAGAATTACACTTTCATTTAAAAAAGTAAACTGATTAGGCTTCGCACGGTTTGTACATTAAGATACTCTTCTTTTTTTTCTAAGTAATTATGTCAAAATGGAAAATTGAAAAGTCGAATCTTCAGCCTGTTGATAATAGCGACTACAAATTAAAAAAAAATACTACATTCACTCCCTAGTGCCCAACAACTTCGTTTGCTCCCGCTAAGCTGAGCTAATCTGACACTCTTTTTGAGCATGATGTGTGAAAAATGTTTTACTTCGTACTACATATTATTATCTCTAGTTAGCTGGTACGATGAGTCATTAAAAAGGCCGAAATGTGTAAAAACGGGGAATCATCTAACTCAAAGTGTAACATGCCTAATTTGGAATTAACTCAATTGCAGGACACCAACGTGCTCGGCTTCAAGGGGCCCCGCAAGATGACCGTCATCCTCCCGGGCATGACCCCGGACCGTCAACGCGTCACCATCGCCCCTCAAGACGAAAGCGAAACCCTCCTCGAGAGGCTGAAAACCCAGAACTTGGACGACATCGTCGTCCTACATAACAAAACCCCAGTTTGGAACGACGAGACCCAATCCTACGTGCTCAACTTTCACGGTAGGGTCACGCAGGCGAGTGTGAAGAACTTTCAAATAGTGCACGACTCCGAACCGGATTATGTGGTGATGCAGTTCGGTCGTATATCCGAAGACGTTTTCACAATGGATTTTAGATATCCGCTGTGCGCACTGCAAGCGTTCGGGATCGCTCTCAGCTCGTTCGATAGCAAGCTGGCTTGCGAGTGATGGTGTACGCACTTTGTTTCCGATGTTGCTATACGTTTTGGACGTCATGGAATTATGAATAGAAAGGATTGTAAGTGTTGCTGTGACTATCGCAGGGAAACTTACAGGATTAGTAAATGCATTTATACTACAAATAATGTAGACGACTCACTCCTGAAATCAGTGCATCTTGATTATTGATTACAAAGGGGCGTTACGGGCGCATACGCGTTTTTGAACGTGCTGTACGCACATTGGTTTTTAACATCAACTTGAATAGTCTTTTTCTTTTTTATTTAGTTGCGTGGTTGGCATCGACTGCAAACTGTTGTAACTACATACCACCTCTGAATATATCCAAAACCTAACACAATATATCCAAAAGGGGTTCGTCCTTATATTCATAGTTCCATGATATCATTAGATGTGTAATTACTCAGAACTATGCGCACATGAGTTAGTTTTGGTGCTTGCTGTATTGTGTTGTGATGTGTCGTATCGTAGGTTGTGTTAACGCTTTGCATTCCATCGATGTTACCTGAACGAATTTCGGACTGTACCTACTTTAAAAACTACACTTTTTGTGAAAAGGTATAATGTAGGTGCTAATTGGTCACATATAACCTACATTATAGTAAAATTTAAAAAAAAATACTAAATATCGTATAATTTGAGCATCTTGTCAAAGTATATTTTCCATTTTTACGCTATTAAGTATATCAAACGTCTTTATTTCTTATTACGGCGAGGTGCTAAAAATTATTTGCAATGGACTACCATATTTGGTAAGACTTTTATGCACATTTTATGAGTATAGTTAATTTAAGAAATGATGTAAACAAAACTCTTTATCCGAAATCGAAATAGTTTTAACTTTGATTAATATTAATGTTTACCAATATTAAAATAATTTTTTTAATATATAATACCTTTAATAAAATAATATATAAAAAATCCGTTTCGAAATTAATTCTGATATTAAATTAAAACACGCCATAGATTAATTTAACCAATCCACAAATGTACAAACTATATTTTAAGATTTAATTATTGCACTGTACTAGTCATAGTTTTATTTATAATCAATAATTGTTTTTATTAATAATCATGTCTCTATATTTTGCGCACAATATTAGGTATAATGAATGTCATGGATGTTTTGACAAACATGCAGCTAGCTATATTTGGTGTCTACATAATATGATTCTATGTTTATAATAAATTTAAATAATACATTGGTGTTAGTTTTTAGTGGTAAAAATCACAATGTAGATGTAGTTCTGTGTATGTTCCTGTCACTGATTTTTTGGTATAACCAACCATGCCTGTACCGTGTCAGTATTAGAGGGATAATGTGGTTATTTCCTTCACCATACAAGGTGTTACAACGGGACATTATAACAATAATTATTCCGGTGTTAAGTAGGGTTTCTTGCCACTCAAATATAGGCCTTATCCCCACTGTGGAAGTCACCTACCCAGAAGTGTAGAAAAGGAATGATTTATTGTATTCCTGGCCAAGTCATTCACATCGCTGTAGATTTAATATTAATCGTCACAATTATTATAGTTATAAACAATATACCTATTATTAATCTACATAAAGAATTTAAGCTTGACATCTTCACTGGATCTCGATCGGGGTATATTTGAAATATTAAATTGATTGAACGAAATGGGGAAAGTAGTCGCGAGGCGTACTGTTTCCAGCTTAACGTAACTGTGGGAATGAGAAAAGTTGCAGTGAAAAGCTGGTATCATCCGACCAACTGCCTGGAACTTTAAGTATATTGTTTGAATAAAACTAGCCTAATAGTACTTAATAAATGTGTGCCTATTATAGGTTACGTGTGTAGATAGATAAAATAATGTCACCTGAAAGAAAATGTAAAATAAGTAAAAAAAGATATAAACGCGTCAATACATAACGAGCTTCGTAATGTTATGTCCAAATAAATGGGTATATTTTTATCCCCAATTTTGTGTTTGGAAAATTTTGAAATGTCCATTTGTAATTTAGATTGGTGTTTAGGTAATTATAATTATAAAAAAATACAGTCATACCGAAGTTGAGAATTTAAACGACCTTCCTTTTGTCACTTTGATTCCTAGAAATGAATCAAATTAAACATTGTAATAATAAAATAATATATTAGGTACACGGTGACAATATGGCGCATAAAACTTCGGGACGTCTAAACATGTTAAGTTAAATTAAATAAAAACACAGATGATGGGTATGTAACGGTTTCACCAGGTTCTCTAATATTATCCGTAAAATCCTACAATCGAATTTCTGACTACCATTGTACTTTAGATTTTTGTATTATAAAAATATCTTTGCACAAAGCAAATCCAAGGAACAGAATTGTCACACCATAATTATTATGTTACGAAATATAATTTAGAACTTGTCCATATTATTTCGTGTCATATACATAATGTACATACCTACAAAAAACATGCTGTTCTATTTTAATTAGTATGTGGAAATTATCGGTGTACTGCTACTACTATTGATTTTGTATTTACCGGAATCTTCATTTGTGTTGGTCGGTCTTTAGTGTGTGTATATAGATCTATAATGGTTTACTTTGTGGGAATAGCTTAAAAAAATATTACAAATTGATACACATTTTAGATTATCTTTGGAATATTATCAAATATCCCTATTTTGCTGAGCACTAATTCTTATAGTAGTAAAGTCTATTATGGATAGGTACATGTTTAAAAACAAACAGGTTCCATCTAACTAAATTGATGTTAAAATAATGCTGTTTTTCTAATGTGGTAGACATAGTAAGGTGTTTAGATTATTAACATAATATGTGTTTTACTGGCATAGACAAGTAAAGTATTTTACTTTAATTAAACTTGAATCCTTTAGTACTTTTGTTGTGAAGTAATAAGTAAAAAAGCATTTAAAAAGTGCAGTGGCAAGTCATTTAATAAAGACTGAGAAGCTCTTGATGCTATTTAATTTCAATTGAGTAAGTAAGCACTGAATAATATTTTCATTACTTAATGCATATTTACTATTGTTTAGGTTATAAGTTTGTCATAATGCTACAAATTGTGTAATTATTCTGAATGAAATACAAATACTTTGGCTCTCTATTTATGTTTGTAAGAAATATTTTGTGATAATATCTACTGTAAATAATATATTGATTGCATTTAATGTTTACACAATATTGTATTTGTATTAAATTAATTATTAAAATACAGTACTTACTACTTAATTATGATTATTTATTAAAATAGTACACTGAATATTAATACTTACTTATTATTATGAAATTGTCCATTATGTATTATGTACCTACCTACATAATTGTAAAAATGATTTAGTTTAATCTCCTACATATGAATTTATAAATAAAATATAAATACTACAATAATTAACATGTTTTTGAAAATACTATAAATGTGAGGGTAATATCCTAATTCTTATGAACACACAGGTATCTCTAATCTATCTATAGAAAACTATACTATTATGAAACTGTTAAGCCTGGTCTCCTGCATTTGTTTTTATGGAACATTACACAAAAAACCTTACACATATATACCTACATATGATTTCATACACAAGGTGTCTCCAGTATAAATTAATTTGTGACTGATTGAAAATAAATCTAACCCTCTTCACAATGCACTGCGATAAACATAAAACATTGTTTGCTCATAGACAAATGAAATCTACCATTTGCATAGACAAATTTGTAAAGCCACGCCTCTTTGTTTTGACGCGCTGTTTTTGTGTAATGTTCCGTAAAAACACGCACAGGAGACCCGGCTTCGCTGACCCATGTCTCACATTGAGGATATTTTAGAAAACCGAATTGGGGTTGTCCATGTATAAATAACAGCCAGAAAATGTGGTTTTTAGAATTTGCCTATTTGTTTGTCACTGCCTGCACAGATTTTGATGGGAGTTTCAGTATTCGGTAGCTTTGGTTTTGTATAAGTTAACAGTACATGTTTCATAACTATATGCAATGTATATCACCATAACTCAGTATTATGGAGTCTGTGCAACAAATACTTTAAAATTTTTCCCTTACATATAAATCACAGTATTGATGCCTTTCATACACATTTTTCATAGTTGCAATGTATGGGATTTATTTGCAATTTATCACCAGTGGTGGCAGAGCCAGTGGTGACCACTGGAAGTATACTAGCATGCCTACTTCTGTGTCACTTTTATCTTTGTTATACACAGCTAACTGTAGTATAGGTAGTGCACTACTGTTTCATAATTTTCAATGATAATGTTGTCATCTCCAACTCTGTTTATCAAGGCACAAAATTGGAATTATTTTATCAGAAAAACATATCTTCGTAAGTTTGCAAAAGTGATGCTTTGTATGGATATGAAACTTAATTTTACATTCCTTTTTTGTGATATGGAAAATCATGTTATTAAATATTGATGCTGTAAAATTTGTCTTTTCCTTTTATATACTTGTCTTTTTAGTATACATCTAATGTACAAACTCCAGCCTACTAATAAAAATGTGAAAACATGTTGGTTTATCCTTCTGCAACAGAGAAATGCATTGATATGATTTATATCATACAGACAGATATGAGGCCTAGAAAGCAACCACAACAAGATAGAACTAATTTTTAAGGTTATGAAGATTAGGAGTAATATCTTGGAAATAATAGAACAAAATGAAGGTTTTAGGTTTTTAATTACTGCTACATACAAAATTATTCGGTCTTAGCCGCTGCGGGCTTAGCCTTCTTTGCCTTGATGGGTCGCTGGGAGCGCAGGATAGCAGAGGCGCGGCGGAGGGTGGCCTTGGTCAGGTCAGTGCGGTAGTGGTTGGCTTCCATCAGCCTCTTTACCTTGAACAGTGATCTTCTCGCGCCGGCTTTGAATGGTCGACGTACTATGTTTTTGGAGGGCTTGTTGGTCGCCTTAGCTTTTTTGTACACCACTGTGAATCCTTTTCTGTCAGGGTTCTCCACCACCGAGATAGCCTTCTTGTGAACCAAGCCGCTGTATCTGTACGAGTTGAGGTTAGTCACATTGTTTGGCTCCTTGCTGAACGGTTTTTTGATGTTGGTCTTCTTCACTAGGAAGGCGTTGTTGTTGCGGATGATCATCCAGTTCAGATGGGACGACATTTTTGTAGTTTATTCGTTTCAGTAAAAACTACAGGAACGTGCTCACGACGTGTTCGCGAACAAAAAGACAAACTTTTACTTGTCTATGATTGAGAAAAAGTCAACGTCAATATTTGTCAACCGAACTGTCTTGAATTTTTTTTGTTATATGGCTTCGCATGGTTTGTGCATTTAGCCAGTGTCAAGTATTTAATTATTTCAGTAATTTTTAATTTCACAGCAATCCTCGTGGTCAAGTAGTAAGTCAATTATTTACATAATCAAAGTCACGATATAAGTGGTAGATACTTTACTGAAACTTTCTGGGAGTTTTGGAAAAATACGAAGTGACACTCTTTTTGAGTTTATATCATTTGCTTACACTCGTACACGTTACCGAACACTCAATGACTAATATTCCACCAATATTACACATTTAATTAACATTCGAAGAAACACAAGTTTGAGAAAATAATACAAAATCGTCTCACTAGGGAGGGAGTTTTGGCGGGAATCCGATAGCGAGACGTTGTTGGTTTGTATTATTTTCTCAAACTTGTGTTTCTTCGAGTGTTGATGTGTAATATTGGTGGAATCTTAATCATTAAGCGTTCGTTAACGTGCACGAGTGTAGGCGAATGATATAAACTCAAAAATCGTGTCATTTCGCATTTTTTTCCAAAACTCCCAGGAAGTTTCAGCAAAGCATCCACTACTTTACTGAATCGTGACTTTGACGATGTAAATAATTGACTTGACTACTTGAGCACGATTGCTATATTGCTGTGACTTTCTTAATGTGAAATTAATATAATATACGTAGTATAATAAAATACTTGACACTGGGTATATGCACAAACCGTGCGAAGCCATTACATAAACAAAAAAAAGAAACAAAAAAGTCTCACCGTAGACGTAGTGCATTGACCAATATCGATACTTTAACATATTGGTACTTATTGTCTATGGGAATACCAATAATGGTATCGATACTACCTAGATACCAATATTTTTAACGATATTTAACTTATACCGGTATTATGGTATCGATACTTTCACTGAATTATAGCGTAATATACCGATATTTTCTAGGCAGCTTTGCGACGTTACCAGAATAATAATATTCTAGTTTCCATCCGTTTATCGTTTTAGTATCGTTTCTAATATCGGTATTTCGGTACCAAAAGTATCTTATTTGTATATGTAGAAACATTATAAATATCGGTGTTTCATTGTCTGATATAATTATGTCATTTTACTTTGTCTATGGTTCATTTAGTCCGTCTATGGTCCAGCGTTGCTGTAACGGGTAATATTACCTCACTTTTGGTAATTTCAACGATAACTGGGTAACTGATGGGTAATAAAAACAGGTGGGTCATTTTTGGTAATTTCGCGATCATCAAACTGAAAGCTAGTCAAGAACGGAACGTAACTGAAATCGGTGACAGAAATTACCTAACTGTATAATAAATGGGTGCCCAGTGTGGACTCATATCAATGTATATCTTGTTAAACAATTATGTACGTGTACGTTATTATCACTCACTTTTCGGTGAAGGAAAACATAGTGAGGAAACCAACATGCCTGAGAATTATTTCGGAGGCATATTATCCACCAACCCGGACTAGGCCCCCGTGGAAGATTATGGCCCAATCCTCCTCACGAAAGTGAGGGGGGGGTCTTTGCCCAGCTGTGGGACAGTTGCAGGCTGAGTTATTATTATTTTATTAGAAAAATGGGAAATTTTTGGTAATAATTCTTTTTTGTTTTAGTTATGGCTTCGCACGGTTTGTGCATATAGCCAGTGTCAAGTATTTTATTGTATTAAATTTCTTAATTTCACATAAAGAAAGTCACAGCAATGTTATAGCAATCGTGGTCAAGTAGTCGAGTCAATTATTTACATCGTCAGTCACGATTCAGTAAAGTAGTGGATGCTTTACTGAAACTTCCTGGGAGTTTTGGAAAAAATGCGAAATGACACGCTTTTTGAGTTTATATCATTCGCCCACACTCGTGCACGTTAACGAACACTTAATGGTTAATATTCCACCAATATTACACATTAACACTCGAAGAAACACAAGTTTGAGCTAATAATACAAAACCAACAACGTCTCACTATCGGATTCCCGCCAAAACTCCGTAATAATTCTTCATTCGGTTTTGGACTTTTTCTTGTTTGACCGCGACAACACTGCTATGGCCTGCTGTGACTGTGAGTGACTGCTGTCTGTCTGTCTGTCAAGCAAGTAGTGTCAAGACTGTCAAGACAAGTCGATTTCCAAACTTGCTTGTCTGAGACAATTTCGACTTTCGTGTTGGTTTTGGTTTTCTTTAGCTTCATTTACAAATTTCATATGATTAGTGTGTAGATCTGTTGTGAAGAAAATTATATGTGATTCCTGAAAAGTGCCAAATTGATGTCTTGTGTTCGTTGGTATTATGAATCAGGCTAATCAAAATATAAACAAAGATATGTTTGATTCAGACCTGATCGACGTGGAGTCAATGGATTTCAGCGATGATCAGACCTGGTGAGAGTGCTTGGTCTTGTTTATACATAACGAAACAACTTCCACCCTCAACCTTCAACCTTCCACCTATTAAAGACATAAGTCTGGGTCCTTAAGGGTGTCGTGTCCGTTCTAAACGTCATATGTCTTACAGCTGCAAATTAGACCATAGGTAGCAATTTAATCGTTCAGCTATTTCAGGTCTAACCAGTTATCCAATATCTATACAAAAGGCAAGATGCGAGTGGGTGTTTGCTTTCTGATGATTCATGTGCACACAGGTGTTGCAGTTTTATTGTATTCTTTACTTTTGAAATACTCAAATATATAGTTACCATGTTACCAGTTTCCCATCTGAACCTATGTTTGGACTTTGATGGTCTGCATGGACCGCAGGTAACAATCGGGAACTGTTCTTCCAGCAAAGCATAGGTGGTTTGTCTCATTTGTCAGCAGTGGCAACAAAGCCAGGGGTGGCAATAGGAAATTAACAATTTCTACTCCCATGCTAATAGATTTAACAACTGTTGTGTCTCTAGCATTGGTTACTAAAAGGGTTTATTAAGGTTAAAGGGGCAGAAAAGAAATTATAAGTGTTTTTTACTGTATTATATTATAAATCACAATAGAGTAGGTGTAAAACTATTACCTACATTATTAAATAATAATTCATTGAGACATTTTTTTAAATAATTTATAGGTTAGCATTTTTACACTATCTCGCTGGGTCCTAGGAGATGGTGTGGTCCAAGGTGACATGCTCAGCCTAGAATAGTACTGACTCTAAAGGACCATCATCGTAACACCCCGATAGAGGTTCGGCAACAGATTTTCTACTTAAGAGTGATAGCTAATACAACAAAGTTTTTAACAGTGTTTTCTCTCCTCAGATGTTCAAATGTTTACAATTTAAAAGTTTCAAAATCATCCTTTGTCTTTTGCTTATAAAGTATAGTACCTAAATTAGAGTGTTAACTGATATCAGGGTGATAAGATAAAGATATCTTGATGCAAATTATTATAGCACAAAGTATGCATATAAATAAATTTATAATAGGTAGGTATATTGAAAAGGACTTGAAAAGATAATATTCATGTGTGATGAACACATAACAACAACATAATAAATGGTACTGTCACATACAGAAATAGAAATGTTTATGAGAGAACTTGCGATGGTCAAGGATTTAGTTCAGTCAGAGTATAACAAACAGTGGGAAGGGCATCCTTGTCTGTTGTAATCCTCTCCACGTTCTTGACTGTATGTATATTTTTTCATAACAAATCAACATTACACAGGTTGTACAAAGCTCCGGAGGATTCCGGCCAGCGGGTTGACATTGTGGACTGGAATGTGTCTCTCGATTGGCCCAACACAGAGGACCAGGAATATCTGCAGATGGAGAAAGAATTCCACGCCATACTAGATAATATAATCAAAAGTAAGTACATACTTACTAAGTCTAAATGTTCAATGTTTTGATGTATTACTGTATCTGTAGTACACTTATATTGCTGTAATGGCAGCACTATATTGCAAAGTGGAATTATAATATTTCTGTTTAAATTTTATGGAATAAAAAGTAGCCTATGTCACCCGCAGATAGTTTAGCTTTCCAACAGTGAAAGAGTTTTTCAAATCAGTCCAGTAGTTTCGGATCCTATTCAATGCAAGCAAACAAACAATAAAATCTATCCTCTTTATAATATTATTAGTTTAGATATAAAAATCAATATAGGCCTCTGGTGTCATAATTATAAAAGCACATACATTTATTGGGACCGAAAATGCCATTACAAATAGTAGCTAATTAAGTAAATACCTTGCTTTCGTAACTAAGAGTCTAAATCTAGGTCCCATTCGTGACTGAACTATAGCTACTAACGCTGTCTGGGAGTAGCCTAAAATTAGTACCGACTAATTCAATTAGTGAATAAAATTAATGAAAAGTTAGTTAAACCGAGCCGATTGGGCGATTTTGTGAATCATTGCGGTTAAAAAAGAAGACTTGATCGCTCCTAGCTTATCTAACGATATTCGCCACGCGTCATAAACTCCGCACAAAAGATCCTGTTTCGAGACGGTAGTCCTTCATATATCTTGGTAGCCGATCACTGATATCCTATTCCAATATTAGTAACTTAATATGGAGTATTCATACTATAGTAAAGTTAAATGTTTATGGACATAATCTTAGTTGCCATAAATGCTGCAGTAAGCGTCACAATATTATTACGTTGTAGTTAGTGTGCTGTAATCGGCTGTAAGGAAAATACTTTTTACTGTTTTATTAATATTTAGAGTTTGTTTATTAACTGTACAACAAATATCCGTTCTCTGACTTGATGTTTTAGCTTAGCTGCAAGGTTTGTTAAAGTATGGACAATAATTTCGATTGTACTGAGATTGCGCTGAGAAATCTCAAGTGTAGTTCAAATTAAGATAAGGCTGTAATTATTTAAGATAATATATACAGAACAGATTGATACAAATATGTAAGTATTATAATAATAATAAAATAGAAAGCTTACTAGAACTTAGCACATGGACCGACCGCGAACGAACCACCCGAGTGGGGCATATTAGGCCCTGAATTATTATAGTAGGTACCTACATATTTAGTTCTAAAATTAAGGTTTCAATTTTAAACCGAGGCGCGGCGGAGTTCCATTCACCCATAAAGCGCCTTCTACACCTACGACATAGATAAGTGTACCAGTTCAATGCCAGCAATGCAATCATCTGACAATGGGAGCATTCGTTAGCCGGGGGATATTGTTACGTGACTTATCGACTGTGAAGGACTGGCCATTCAAGAATTAGCACAGTTAATGCGCACATATTCTCAGACATATTTACTACGGTACGATTAGAGCAAATAGATAAATTGATTTATGGTACAACACAAAAAAAAAGCTAACTGCTGTAAGTAACATACTTCCTATAATTTTTATCCATATGGATTGATAAATGGTTAAAAGTAGCCTATGCCCTCCCGAAGTAATTTGAGAAAGGAACTTCGACATCCAATTAGACTTTGAGTAACTTACGACAGTCAGAGATAACAGACATACTGACAAACAAATGATAAAAGCCCACTCTAGCCACGGATCAGTCTAATGAAGTATTAGTCGTCTTACTGTGAGAGTATTCTTCGGCCAAAAGATGTTATATGTGATGTACCGCCTGGAATGCTAAATGACAGACAAACCTGTAGGCAGTGTATAATGGATTTAACACATAAATTTGTGCTTAACAGGAAAATATGGGAATTTTATTACAACCATAAATACATCTAGGATGTTTTATACATAATATTTATATACTAAGATAGCCAATAAATGAAATAATTGCGCTCGTAAATAAACAAATTGCCTATCAGTAAAGAGCTGATATTCAAATACTTTCATAATAAAATAGAACGTCTAAAATAGAATCCAATTATGATTACAGAGTTTTTTCCGTAACAACGAAACACAACGCTCTAAAAATAAATAAATGTTAGGGAAAATAATGATTCGTGAAGATGTGCCACGTGTAAAGACAATTCGATAAAAACGCACTTAGATCTACCAAAGTCTTTAGAAAATGAGGCACAGATTGCGAAGCGCCTCGTCTAATAATACGCCTTAAATGTCACAACAAAGCTAAATAAAGAATGCGAGCTCCATTTCCGCGTAAAGATTCCCTGAACATACACACAAAAGATTGTCTGAACAAGTCCCATTCATAGAAACGTTTCCCAGATGGGAGGAAATGGAAAAAGCGCTTCGATCCATGTTTACTCCGCTGCGCAAAAACTTGGCTGGTTAATTGATAGTTGCTTGCACAGGAAGTAATCTATGGGGCAGTATCCTATTACAAATTTGTGCAACAGTCGTGCGACATACCCTACCTGGCTATACACGTTCACAGGTGGACAGAGTTGGTATGGTTGCGTGAAATAAATATAGGGATGTGTCTCTCTGGCATTACATTAAAAAAAAAGCCTTTTTCTATGTACGACTTTTTTCTGGAACTATAAACTTCTTCGCTCCTACCACAAAAGATTAAAACTAGAGTTAACAGATAAGTGTAAATATTTTCTCTACAATTCGATGTCTAAACCTCGCTTTTTATAACTCAATAACAAATTCACAAGTGAGATAATTAGAAATGCGAGGATTGAGTAAGACAACGCGAGTGATAGAAGTCGATTTTATGGAACGAAATTTTTGAAACATCTGTTTAACTCTGGTCTAAACTTTTGTGGTGAAACGGCTTATGTGTACGTTTTCAGGGTTCATCAGATTAAATACTTTCATTAGATAAAACTTGTTGACCGAGATTTTTGGTAAATAAAACACATAAAAAGACTATCCGACATCCGACATACATTTTCTTGTGATCCATCAGAACACCACTCCTTAACCTACTTACGGTTAACATGAAATAGCCGATCGACTAGCTAGCTGTATTGTGGGAAACGAAATCCTTCGGAAGTAAAATAAAATAAATGTTAAACACTGCTAAATATACGCACATAGACACACAGATACAGATCTGTGTGGGCAGACAACGATCACAGTTTATCTCTATATACGGATTACGGACACAATATATTATAGACTTGAGAAATACCTATAAGTAATATTATAGGAAGTACTATTCAAGCTCTTTAGCGGACTGACAGACGATGTTTACTTCCGTACGACAATATTATTAACGATTACGTCAGTACCTACCTACCTAGTACCTACCCATGAGATAAAGATGGTCCTAAAGGAGGTTTAAGTATTTCTATTTTACTCGTTTTTAAGCATTTTCTTATCATGCCCATACCTTTTAATTGACTATAATTATATATACGAGTATGTCGCGGTTTGTTTGTACGAGTATGTCGTATGTGTGTTATTGTGCTAGGTTGTCCCTCTAGTGTCAGAGTTGGTCAGACTGTCTCTGACGTGCAGTATCGACACAGAATCTGACGTAACACAAAAATATGATTTGTATGCAACGAAGAGTTGCGCCTACGCATCGATTACCATGCGTAACTTGTATAGAGTTTCACTTTCTATGCAATAGCCTGAGATACGACTTATATTTGTAGTTGAAGGTTCAAATTGGTATACAACTATACATAAATATGTTTAAAGCAGGTACTTACCTATTTAATTTAAATTCGCCCGTCTTATTTATAACCACTCCAGCCTTTATATTATTTTAATACAGCCGTCTTAATACAAGTATACGTCTTAATACGTTTAATATGTAATTACTAGCCTTTATAAGAAATTATGACATACCAATACAATAAAATCAATTAAGCTGTGACAGAATGAGAGACGCATAAGAAGGTGCGTTTCTACTACATACAAAAATCATTCTTGTATTGTGATTCTCGAACACAATACAACGCGATGTTATTTTAGTAAATCGTGTGCATGTAGGAATCGTTTTTAAACTTACTTTCGATAAACTACATTCGCTCTTTTATTGAGCTGCCTGACACGCTTGCGGATGGAACACATAGACTACAAAACCACAGAAAAACTTGGAATGCAGGCAGTAAACCAGTCTTAAAGGTACTTGTAGCTGGATCAGCTGAATGGGCTTATACGGTCTATCTTTAGCCATCACTACATACATATCGATCGCCATGTCCACCGACCCACATTCTATCTCCATCTGTGTGGTCCGCAAACTTCAAATCCGCCTTTTATTAGAATGGATAAAGCAAGTTAGAATCACTTCAAGTCAAAGCATGTGGATCGCTTGTATGGAATTTAACACAGTTTATGTATTGTTGTATAATTTCTCGGATTTAGGCGTACTA
The DNA here is from genome assembly GCA_905147375.1 of Hylaea fasciaria. Lineage (NCBI taxonomy): Eukaryota > Metazoa > Arthropoda > Insecta > Lepidoptera > Geometridae > Hylaea > Hylaea fasciaria. Next base: position 4,258,767 of record LR990211.1, on the reverse strand, counting down.
CATAATATGCTATGATGTTTTACATTGACGCTATTCCAAAGGCTTTTATGAACCTGTAACTTAATTAAGCATAGTTTTGCTCAGATAAATGTGTAGAGCCCCGTAACAAAGGAACGAATGCTCAGTTTTTTAACCCTTAGGCCAATAGATAAGTCTGTCGTTGTCTGTATCTGGCACTAAACAAATGACAATGATAACAGTATACTTATCGGTTGGTCAAAGTTAACTATGGATCCAGACACCAGACAGAAGTTGTTAACTGAAAAGTTATGGGACTTGTGGAGTCGTTAAATCAGGGCTGCTGGTTAAAAGTGTGCCACGTAGATTACGGGCATGCATCCTACAAACTTTATTCTATCCATTAGCAATTCTCTATATCCTATCACTCCACACTATCTAGGTTATACATTCTGACATATTATCTAACAAACTGTCGCTCATATTTCCTGACCACATCTAGCGCTGCATACGAAATGCAAATCCATCGTTTTTGGCGCGACTAACACATTTCTATGCCGGCAGTGTGTTCTCTACTGCTGACGGTCGTATTTTAGTTGTAACAACTACCAAACTGTTGTAAGCCCTAATGCAATGTCGATAAAGATGTAAATGTATTGTAGATTGTGTATTGTTGCTGCGAGGTGCGGTTTTTGATGGGTTCGTTGAACTGACTCAGTTCTTTCGAGTTGGCAGCTCTAATTGTACCTCACAGGCTCAGTATCGAACCTTAATTATTTAGCGAGAATCTATGATCAAATTCAAGCCAATAAATTAATAAGCGCTAGTGTTTCATTATCGCGGGACGTTTACTATCGCATTGATTCGTGTTCTAAATGTCATATTGTTTTATAGACTGGTAATGGGCCTCGTATATCCAAGATCGGTTTGAAATGCCTAATTCGAATGATTATATAAATGATTTTAAGTGTAAAGGTTCTTTCACATGGAACACCATTAACATCAATAATGGAGCTCCTGTCGTACCGTAATAAATGTATCTCCCAACAAACACAAACATACATAATATACCTAGGCAATTCTCAATTATCTTAATGATTTCGTTTTTGGACTTTCGCGCAGCTTTTACACTTTTAACTATTTCGTCTATTCAAGTTTTTATGCCAACTCACTGTCATCGTTTCTTCCAGATCAAACCTTTTCGTTACCAGACAAGAACAAGTTTGACTCGCGCACCTACGTGAAGCCGAAGAAACGCGTCCTTAGGCCGAGCATCCAGAACATCGTCGAGGCCCCCCCGACCCCGTCTTCCATGTCCCCGTATCCCTCGCTCAACCCTACGATAGGAGGGTTCCACTCTGCCATGGGAGCTATGCACGCCAATCCGGCTACGAACAAGTACTTGACTTATAACAAGTATAACTCGCCGCTGGGGCCTATCAGTCCAATGTTGCGGTTGAAAACGTTCAATGTTGACGCGAATACGGATAACAGTACTGCGGTCAAGGAATATGCGATGAAGAGAAGGAGTCTGGTGCACGATGAGGATCCACAGGTAAATAAGACTTCTTTATTAAGTCGTATATTATAAACTCTAGACGCAAACAAAGAGTTCACTGTAGTATAGGTAGAAGACAATGCTGCGCTAGTGATATTTGGAGGTCGTATTTTTATCATCATCAGCCTCTTACGTACTGCTAGGACATAAACCTCTCAGAGATATGGCCACAAGTCATAATTGACTACGCTAGCCCAGTGCTGATTGTTAGCTATATCACGTGTCGTTGAATTGTGTTGTTTTTTGTCGGTTTCGTCACAATATTTTCCCTTTGTGATATCGATCTCCGCATATAACTTAACATGGGTGCAGAAAAATTATCTTCATTCTGATTTACCATCCAATTCGTGCAGCATTGATGCGGCTAGGCAGACCGTCGTGAAGCGATGGCGCTGCGTCATTGACGTCGCGTCCAAATTGATTGATTGACTGATTGATCGTTAACATGGCTCATTAAATTTGAGGCCCGTCTGGCTGAGACTTTAGTTCTTCGACTCAGAGCTAAAAGTATACCGTAATGTGATTGATGCGAAATTTTAGTGCTGACATATTAAAGAGGACATAATATTGTTTGTTTGGTCATTACATAACGAGAATATTCGAAAAAAAAAACGATTAGGACTTAACTTGAATTGCCTTAAGACAAAAGGCAATTCGGTCGGGTTCTGTGTTTGGGTTCTTTCGCTACTGTCTTATACATATACATGGATAATAAACTATACACTATACATATTTATCTACTATACATACATGTATAATAAACATTGTACCGACATTAGATATACAAACTTCCTGTTGCATACTGAAGTACATACGGAAGTTTGCGGAGCTCACACTTTTCGATCAGTCAGAAATAAGTCGATCTGTTCGATTTAGCGATTTTCGAACAAATTCACTTTAAAATTTGATGCGTAAGTCAAATGTAAGTAGGTACATTGTTGTAGTAGAGGTTATCACTTTAGTGTTGACCTACACAGCTACCGACAAAAATCTGTATCGTAGGCGCGCTATAGGTACCTTAAATAAAAAAATATTGCGTACGGACGGACACGCTTGTGACGAAAATATGTGTTCAGCTTTACCAATTGCTTGCGGAACCATAAATATTATGTGCTTGTACGCGACTGGACTAAAGTAACTGTAGAGTAGACAACAGACGACACTGACTGTGTTTGGCCATGACTGTGAACTTACATAACGAATGAGATCACGGCCGCCGGCTCTCCGTCCAACGGTTAAAATTTTAATGAACCCCAAACTTACTTGCCGTCGAGCGTTTCCAGATGAACTCGGGTAATTATAGCGACCCAATATCGATCTTTAGCGCACTCGAGATTGGTATTTGTGAAATACTTCGATCAAGTTGAACGACTTTTCTTATTGTGAGAAATTGAGCGGGATAAAGAAAAGTGAATCCGCTTTTAGAAAAAAGGCAAGGAATTGACGGTGGTTAATGCCGGTACCTATCTGATTAATTGATATATTTGTCGATATGAGAAAAGACGGGAAAACGCCCACAAAAGTCCGGCAACTACAGTACTGACTGAGATTTATTTAAATCATAGAAAAAATAAGTAAAAGAAGCAACGGCGAGTAAACTTATGAGGCGTCTCTAGTGAGTAATACAATACATAATAGAAATGGAGTAAAAAAACGATTCTTAATTAGCACGCTCGTAAATATTTGTATGCTTACTTAAAATATTTGCTTTCCTCGATTACATACGTTTATGTATGCGAATCAACACGATCTATAATAATTAGTTGACACACATCCACGGACAGGATACGTTGACCGACATCGCCTACATTCCGTTGACACCTACAAACTTTAAGCCAAAAGAAGCATGTAAATAGCAAGAGTGGCTAGAGAAAGCAGTTGACATTTGGATCAAAGTCAAATATGGCGCAGGCGTTGAATGAAATGCGTGCGGTTTCTTGACCTCACGCGCAGAAACAAAAGATTTCGCTGATTGATTGGTATGGAAAGTTGATATATTTTAGTAGATAAACGTATTACCGTTCCGTTGTTCAGATGCCCACGCATTCTGAATTAGTTTCATAGTTCTGCCTGTGTTTATTGAGTCATACAGGTATCTTGTAAAGCTTTTACCTGCGACTGCCACAGTATCGCTTATCTCAAAGAGGATCTTACAGATTTAGTATAGAGTGCTATTTTTTATTGTGAGCTATCATTGGCACCATAAAAACTTGGTTCGTTTACTATTTTCCGGCAAAACTTGTTGGAATTCGTGTTTTGTTAGGACTAACTTTTATGGCCCATATAATCTCGATCACGTATTATTACTGTACAGTTGTTACAAATGGTAACTCAATTAAACATAAAGAAACATGAAATGAACTTTATCACAGATGCATAAAGCTCACTAACACTTGGACTTGTTTGCACAGCTGTTAGAAAACGGAACAATCGACAAGTGGTAGCAGTAGCAAAACAAATCGTGTTTAAGCAGCCATCATTTGTAATTGCAATGGTTCAAATTGGACTTCTAACTGTTGTGCACAATCTTGTTATGAGCACAGTTATGCTGTTCACTAATTGCATATAATGAAATCTTTTGGATCTGTCCCTTTATTTGAAACGTTTTGTTTTAGTCTTATTTTACTATCGCGTCGGTTTTTCGACAATTTTGTCTTGAGTTAGCTTATTTATATTGTTTGAAAATATCTCTGCCACAGAATGAAATAGCTAAACAACGGTGTGATCTGACTGCCGTGTGCCAAATTTTTGACTTGATAAATTTCTACATGATTAACAAAAACAATAATATTAGTTTCTTGCTTTGTGAGAAACGTATGCGTAACATTTTATATTTATAGGTAGTTACAGAAATGCCATTCTAGTGTTATACCTGGCTCTATATATACTCCGCCAGTACGAGTGCACTCAATGACGCGAGCGGATTACGCGCACTGTCATAGGTGCTAAAATATCACGGAACAGTCTTATACAGTTTTAGCATGTTACATAACCGCTTGTGAATTGATCATGAAATATTTGGATCGCTACACATATTGTGTGCGAATTTCATTAGATTGCTGTTCATCGCTTTCGTTTTTCGGTGAGCGGAGATAATATGAGGTTTGTACCTCCGTGATAATAATAAATAGTAAGTAATGACTGTCACGCCCCTGTATAATATAAGAAATCAAGGCCTACGAGGACATATTATCGTACGAACAAATATACATTATTTGTACGATGATTTATGCGTTTACAACCACTAAAATTAATTTACCTAAGGGAGGATGACTACACACACTTTCGAGTTCTCATCGCCACTTGAGTTTAGCCATACTGCAGCCGAAGTCTTCACTCTTGGTTCTTCCTCCGATCTCCATATTCCTAACGGTCGTCCAACCTGATGGCTGATCCTAATTAAACATTTAATTATTTCAGTTAGAAGACATGGACTCTACGCAGTCGTCGGAGGCTTCAGAGCGTCTGTCCATGGATCACACGCCTACAAAGCCTATCAACATCGACCTGTCCCAGCCTGCGCATAACTTGCACAACACTTTTAACAAGTAAGTGACGTCACTGTGGATGCGCAGGATCGCGGCCGCTAGCCAGCAGTGTCTCTCGCTCTAACGAAGGACGCCCCTGAGCGTCAGAATGGGATAGAGTTAGGGAAGTCTACGGTCCCGTGCGAGCGAGCGAGCGGGGTCAATCCTAACTTTTATCCTTGTTATAAACTAGCTGTCTGACTTACGTAAGTCATTAGTGTTCTATATGTTCAGGTGTTCCTTGGGAAATTTTGGTGCGATAATCAACTTGATAAAATAATTATATTTCCGTATATCCGTGTAATAAGTCAAAAACTCATTTATACACTACGCCGTTCCGTAGTATTTATGTACTTCCACACAATACTAAAGTACTAGTTGGTCTAAACCTTAAAAAGAAGTAATACAGTGATCGCGTGTCTGGCACCATTATTAATTGAGATAAAGAATTTAAATCATCACTTGAGATGTTGTGATTCATCAAAAAGTTTAATGATCGATTTATGTTCGACCTTGCGTTTTGTAAAATAACTTATACAATATTTTATATCGATGTACATAAGTCTCCGGGAGGCCAAAGTAAAGATTTTGGTAAGTAGGTACAGCGGATTGAGATGTAAAAAGGATTTTTTTTTTTTAAACGTAGCCCCACACTAGGATTGCTCCTGTATCGTGGGTACCGCTTACAGACATATATTTTCACTTACACATCACACCCAGACCAGAAACAAATATTTGTGGATCGCACAAATATTTGTCCCAGGCGGGAATCGAACCCGCAACCCCTAGCGCAGCAGTCCGATTGCTCAGCCACTACGCCAAACGAGCCGTCATTATTAAATGTAATTTTATTTAACTGGTAGGTGCACCAACTTAAAAAGCTGAGTATACATGATTATGCGTGCTATTGTCTTCGCATGTAGGCAAGTACATAATATTACGTAGTTTTTTAGGTTCCGCGCGAGTTGTGCAAGACATTTGGATTCTAACTAAATATTCACTATGCCTATTGTAACCTCCAGTGGATACTTATATTACGGGCAATAACTATGAACTGTCTCTGGTGGTAGTTTAGTTAGGTGACCCAGAACCGACACCACAGTTGATACAGCCATATTTGATCAGTTGATCGCTATAGGAATAATTAAAAAAAATGATTAAATAGCAACGATTTCAAGATGTAGATTACATTTTGAGTGTGGATCAGCCGATAGCGCACTTGGTAGCGCTATTGAGGTTCATTTATTAGTACGGCCCATAATATATAATAATATGTAGTCTCTGCCTACCCCAACGGGAAAAAGGCGTGACTGTATATGTTAAATATATGTATGTGTAAAATATAGTACCTATATAATATGTCAACTTAATTAATTTTGCATGTTTCAATGAAGAAGCGATGACTTTGCAATACGAAAATAGATATGATAGCTAATTTTATCGTCGCTAATTTAATTCTGAAAACGTTGCAACATATTGGATTTATTTATTAGAAGAATTTGATAAATCACATCTATAAATTTTCTAATTACCAAGGATGACTTAGCACAGACGGAGAAAAACGGACATAACAGTCCGATTACGTGTATTTTTAATCTCCCAAGTTGCAGACAAAGGAACCTGTTACTTTTACTTTCAAAAATGCTAATCGCAACAGAATGTGAATCAAGTGAATTCGAGTAATCTTAATTCACTTTGTAATTCGCCTTTCGCAAGTCGCAATCCAAATTTCATAGAGTTAACACGTGTATTTATTTAAGTACCTAGTTTTTTTAGTTGATCAAAATGATTATTCCTATTCATAATTACGCTGAAATTGCTGTGACTTGTGGACCATATCCAAGGTATACCTACTATATTTATTTTGCACTCGGTTACTAGAAGTTTTCGGACTGTCACGCGTAATTCTTACCATGTCGCGCGATCCGTATAAATATATAATGAAACAGAATAATATGTCACACATAAGCGACTCGCGGCCATCAGAAGCATCAACTTTACAAACGATATATTTTTTCTTATTATCAATTAAGTAATTCGTAAAACATACGTCTGTGACGACTGTGACGTGTGAAAGAATCTATTAAAATTAATTTCGCTCAGTAAAAGTTTACTTGGCTCATTTATTCACTCGCTTATTCATTGCATGAATAATGAGCGATGTTGGGCTCGTACCCCATCTCCGAAATATTGAAAAAAAAATTGAGCTATTTCAACTACTTCGTAAAATAATAATTCAGAGGTTGCGGCTTCGATTCCCGGTCAGGGTGAAGGTATGAACCGATTTTGATTTCAATTAAAGAAATATGCTTTTTCTCATAATTCGGTAGGTACGCCGTATATCGTACTTTCATGTGCATTTAGTAAAAATCTGTTACTTTGACATCACAAACAGACGCTTCAACTTGATTTATTTGTATAGAAGATTAACATACAAAATGGTAGATATAATGAGAAAAAAATTGCTCTTTCTTAAATTCGTTTTAGTACAAAACCCGAAATGAAAATGTTATAATCAATTGTAACTTTACGCTCCGTGCGCTCGCAGACTACTTAGCTCGATTCAAGTAGAAAGTAAGTTCCGACTTCCGTTTATTACTCTAAGCTAGTCGAAATTATAGCCTCTATATTTGTATTACCGTGTTTTCTTTGTCATACAAAAAAATCTTACTGAAATTGTTATCGCGAAGAATGGAACCTATATGTATCCAACTGATGTTATAAAAGCTACTCGTGTCAGTTTAGGCCCTTTTCACGGCTCTTGATATAATTGATATGTGTGTAGGTAAATAACTTGAACCCTGAGGAAAGTATATAGGATACTGTTGTTAATATTACGTTTTTTGGCACGGTCGATGTCGTGGGTAAAAGTTAGTGCTATTATAAATTTGTTTGTTACCAGTAAGCTTTTCGGATTTTTATGAAATTTTATCTATATAGGTATAATAATATACTTTATAGGTCTTCAAGACTGTTCACGCAAGCGAACCCGTCGAGCGCAGTTATTTAATAATAGTTTTCTCTTCTCTTAATTTTCATTTATTCGTTCTTATTTATTCCGTATCATAACTTTGTGAATATTTCCTTCATTGCAGAGGTCTAACAAACATCCTCAACGAGCGGGGTAGTCTGAACATGTACCAGAGCGGGGAGTCGCTCATGAGGATGTCACCGCCCAGCCTCGTCTCCTCCCTGATGATGGAGAGCTCCGGGACCTTCAACCCCGAGTCCATGGAGGGTCGGAAGTCCATGCCCTCGAACAAGGACTCGGGTAAGTCAGTTGGGTTGTGTAAGAATTTAGGTCAATGCATGCCAATTTCCATTGTCAGCGGTAGGATACTGTGTCTGTCTTAATGTGTTCAGATAATATAGTTTCCTGGGTGTGTGTCGACTAAAATTTTAATTAGTGTAATTAATGCCGTGCTCAGAGCCATCATAATGAACGCGAATTAGCATTGAAGTCTGACGAAGTCCATAGAAAAAGATTTATTAAAATTGATTCAATTTGTTAGTAAGTTACACGTAGGCGGTAATGTTTTGTTTCCAAGAATTCCAAATAACTAAAGATTATTATTTTGGGATGCACTAGCCGCGGTCGTTCAAAGCCATTTTAGACTTAGCATCTTTACCACATTCAATGACATCGACACTCGACACGAAATCGGATATGAAATTTCATTTTCAGGGTTGCCAATGTCATGCCGTGACAGCATCGACCCGATGATGACCAGCATGACCCTCAGCATACTCGACGAGAAGGATATGAGCACCAGTTTCCTCTCGCAGACCACGTACCCCGACCACGACAGCCTGATGGACTCCCTACCCCCGAGCCTGGTCAGCTCGGTCAACTCTTCCTTCGTCGTCTCCAACACGTCCAAGCCGAGAGAGAACAATGACTCCAATATCTTCAGCTCGGCCACGTTCACCCACCTGGAGCAATCGGAGAAACTGCTCTCCGCCCGCCCCCGGTGCCCGCTGTACAACAGTTTCACGAAACGCGAATCTAACATTCGAAACTCAGAAAGCTACACGAAGTCCCGAGAGGAGGCGTGCCAGATTGACACGGGGAAAGTGCTCAACGAGAATACAGATAAGAAGGAGCCGCCCAAAACGAAGCCGAACCTCGACATGACAGAAACGATCACCCTACACTACTCTAATAACAAATTTAGCGATGCGGAAAAGGAGAACTTCCAGAGAGACGACGCGTTTTACAATGACATGGGGGTCGCGAAGCCGGACGACGCCGCCCGGAACAGCTTGAATGTTACTTTAGGGAAGCAGGAGCTGAATGAGATCATTCAAGCGCGGCAGAAGCTGTCGCTAGCGAGGAGAGCGCTGCCGACCGAGCCCGAGAAGCCTCTGCCGAATCAGATCGAAGCATCGCCCATCAAGACTATACAGCTCCCCAACCAGACCATAACCGTGCCGAGGCAGAGCATGGAGAACGCTTCGGAGCTGCTCTCCAGGCGAAGAGCTATGAACGGCTTCGAGAGGCCGGAGGAGCCGCCAGCCCACCAGCCTGTAAGAGAGACGCCTAAAAGGAACGCTACGTTCAAAGTGTCCCCCAAACTGAACGCGATGGAGACGACCGTCGTCTTCATGAGGGGGGAGGACGAGCCGCTCACCACTAACGACATTATCGATATCAATTCTGCGACCCTGAACCTGCTGGCGGAAGGAGAAAGGACGTTGCAACAAGAGGTAAGGATTTGAATTGTTATTACTAATGTGGCAGAGTTAATTAATTGGCAACTTAATTTTAAGTCTTAACTTAATATGTATTGCTTGAAATGAAATACTACCCAATACTCATATGTATGAAATAACAGTCTGTTATGGTGTAGTTATTAAATTATGACGTTATTATAGTGTTATTAGCTAAAATAGCACCGGCCGCTTGGGCGGGAAGACTTAACAAACATACAAACACTCACAAACTCTGGTCTTTATAATATAGGTTAGATAATGGTTCTGTTTGTTTGCAGGAGTGGGGTTCCCAGGAGCGTGCCATGGTGGGGTCTAGCGAGAGCACGGACACGGCCACCTTCAGCTCCTCCAGCCCGCCGGACCCCGCGCCCGGGCCCAAGCGCCCGCCCGACTGCCGTACGTCTATCATTCATAATAATTACAATAATTCAGCCTGTAACTCTCCCACTGACGGGCAAAGGCCTTCTCTCACTTTTGTGAGTACGTTTACGTACATATATCCCGCACTGGGGGTTGAACTCGCCACCTCCGCTTTGGAAGGCGGACGTTCGCCCACTAGGCTACCACCGCTGACAAAAATACTACGGTTTATTTCACAATGTTAACCTAAAAGTTAATATAAGTTACAAATCGCAGAATGGAAATTAAAGTTTCTAAGTTGCACTTCGGAATCGTTGCGCCTAGATCACTAAGTAACCCCTACGATAAATCACTCCCACCTTGTGCAAACCCCCTTATTTACGACTGAATTTGAACGAAACTCCTTCTAACAAATTCTAGCCTAACCTTTGAATTCGAATATGGATTTCCACTAAGCAAAGCCAGATTTTATCAAATACTAGCAGACACGGCCACGCGTTGCTGTGGCAAATTTTTTTGGTATTGCGACTATAAATTGGGATGTAAGCTTTCTTTCAAGTTAGATCAAACTACACACGGTGTGCAAATTCGATTAAATCGGTTCAGTAGTTTAGGAGTCCATCGCGGACAAACTTTGTTAGTTCTTCACGCTCAAACGGCTGAACCGATTTGCATGAAATTTGCTATGGAGGTACTAACTACCCTGCATTCATATGTAGGCTTCACTTTTTGTTCAGAAAACTGCGGGCAACACCGCGGGGCGCAGCTATTAGGTATACAATAAACGTGAACTCCTGTCACAGGCTCCCAAACCGCCTCGACGCCGCTGATGCCCCTCCGCAGGGGCGCCAAGAACGACCTCCTCGGCCTCCACACCACCATCTCCCCCATCTACGACATGCTGGACGCCAAGCCCCCCCCGGGCCCGGCCGACGCCTCCCTGGACCGGACCTTCGACATGCACAACGCGACGGTCATCAACAGCGCCACCATGGTGAAGAAGACGAACGCCAAAAGGGACATCTTGGCGCCGAAGCAGAACGAGAAGAAAGTACCGCCCAGTTCCCTAATGAGGTCGCCGAACAAGATACCCGCTACGAGCTCAGGTAGGATTGTTGTTGTGCGAGTGTTTGTTTATTTTGGTGTATTCGTGTTTTTTTTTCTACTAAGAAGTGAGAGCAAATCGCACCATAGCCAAAAAAAAGAAAGTGTAAAAATAAATATATAACCCGTAACACTTGCATAATATTTTACTAAGCAGTTTTTGCAATACCGCTCGCTTCCACTTGCACAGCTATAGGATCGGCTAAAACAATGTCTTTCCATATTGTTTGAAAATCCAACATCACGCAAAATGGTTCAGCTATATCACCACGCAAGCCGCAAGTTCCACAGCCATCGTTGAAACTGTGATTAACTGTGTGTGGTATAGGCCGAATAAAATATTAGCATATAATGCGTGGCGATCAAAAATCGATCGAAACTACTCCGAAATAACGTTCTTATTAGCACGTGTTGTAGTGGCTGTTACTACAAGCGCTCTGCGTCTAGATCCGCAAACAGAACTTTCTGACTGTTCGAGGATATACTGCTATAATCCTACTAATATTATAAACGTGAAAGTTTGTAAGTATGGATGGATGGATGTTTGTTACTCTTTCACGTAAAAACTACTGAATGGATTTTGATGAAACTTTTCAATAATATAACTTACATATCAGAATAACACATAGGTTACAATTCATAAAGATATATCGTATATTATGCAAACGCGGGTGAAACCGCGGGGCGCAGCTAGTTATATATATTATCGACCGACAATACCGCATTTGTGTCATAGTGGCATAAAGATAATTAAGCTAGCGGTCACAACAGCTCATAATATGCAAAGACACTGTCATCTTCGAATCTTAACCCCACGGAATGGACACTCCATACAAACGGCTGAATCGGACAAAAGACAAGCGAAACTGTATGCTAAGCGATATCGTCATCCGTGTTGATACTGCCTCGGTACTCAATAGGTCGTCACCTGACTGACACGCTCAAAACTCCCGAACCATCTCGCCTTAATATAAAAATAGAGAGTGTCTCTTCTAGGGTAATTAATAGGTAATGTATGGCCAGGCTTCAAGCTCAGATAGCCGTAAGTGGGCATAAAATATTAATATTTTCAGCGTCGTACGGCGTTATCGTACCACCGCCGGGCATCCCGAGGAAATCCAGCTTGCCCACCTCCAAGCTAAGGCAATATAGTTCGCACAGAGAGCTTAGCCGGATACCTGGTAACTAACGCTTTTATTTATGCTTTTTATTATATCAACTAATGCGTTATTCCAGGCCGGCAACACCTGCATTTGTAAAACTAAAATTCAGAAGTTGCAAATGCATCATTTTGCATGTGTGTGAGGATATGATGTAAAATTACCAGTAGCATTTAAATCGGCGGGTGAAGTTGGGCGCAAGACGTTGTGCTATTGGAAATAACAGAGAAAAGTAGCGCGGGTGTCTGGTATGCGCAGTGGGGGGCCTAGGGCTTTAGAGAAATGAGGCCCGTGCTAGTGATATGGTGAACTTCACAGCCGCTATTCAGTTGGCATAAACTTAACTTAACATAAACTAAGTGATCGCATCTTGAAGACCACCTTTATTCAATACGAAATTACATTTAGCAATCACAAAAATACATGTCAGTTGCCTTACGCGGTTTCGTCACTGCTTGCCAAATGCCATCACGATTCCACCCACTAATCTTGTTTTAAGGATTTTCCGGCCCTATGCGCGATTTCAAAATGTATCCGTCGTGTGTACTGTAGCGCGATCCTCGTGTTCCAGCTGGCCCGCCGCAGCTGCCCCGCGGCGGCGCGGGGCGCTGCATGGTGCGGCGCGGGGTGTACGCCTCCAACCCCGCGCTCAGCCCCACCGCCCCCGCCCCCGCCCCCGCCCCGCTCGGCCCCGCGTGCGCAGACCTACACGTACGTACGATACGCGTGCACGCAATAATCTCCGGAACTACGGATCCGATTTTGACAATTTGGGTAGTAAGCTACATTATCCCCGAGTGCTAGGCCTTAGAAAGGTAAGTACGGTTCCTTCGGGAATTACGAAGGAGAAATCGCATACTAACCGAATACCATTATTTGAACTTAACTAACCCCCTTGCCTTCTATCGTTAATTCCTTGCAGAAAGAGGAGGAGCGGCCCGGCCGGCCGACGCTCGCGAACCCCCCGGCGCTGGTCCGCCAGGGCACGGAGACCCTGCGCCGCGAGCGCCCGCAGAGCCAGCTGGTGGCGCCTAGAGACGTGAGGCCACCACCGCACTAATGCCTCATTCCTGAATCCCTAGTTAGCTTTGACCAACCGATATGTCTATTTGTTGTCTTCATCAATAAATGAAAATGACAGCAATACAGTTATCGGATGGTGAAAGTTAACGGGCTCATGGAATCCACGCGTAATACTGCATACTAATACTTACATCGACATTGTCTAGTGATATTTTATTTCTTACATACCTACTAAGTACATACTTAATAACCTGACATACTGACAACCTAATACTGATAGATACTGATATACAGCAGAAGCGTGCAATGAAGACTGGAAATACATATAATCTAATAGCTCTCCATACTAGCATAGTATACTTTCAATATTCTATGTCGTTATAGCAGGATTTTAGGTGAAGGTGTTTGTTACATTACATAATACATAATAATTGTACCTAATTTCAGGTGTGTCGTTGGTATAATCAATATGTTGATATAAAGCAATGCTGGAAATTGATATAATTATGTAGAACAAATCGCGAATCCTAATATCAATAAATTCAATCAATGTCTTCGCCGATATTCCATTTTGATATTACCAATGCCTCACGGACATAATATCACGTCGCCGTATTATTGCATAAACTGTAACTTTACGTAAACACGAGGGGTTTTAAAACTATAGTGACGCGCGTAGTTTTGTGAAAAAACACGGTGTAACGGTAATCCACGAATCAGACTCGACAACGGTTTAGCGTCCGAATCGGTAGCGACTATCCTTTTTTATCTAGTTACTGTTGTAAACTAAACCTTACCCCCTACACGTTACGGCACACGTCAATATTTGAAGGGTTTTTACGCGAACCCCCTAAGTTTTACGTAGATACAGTTTACGCCATACTCGAGCGGTACGCTAACATAACCATGTGACGTAACCTTGTGTGTGTGTGCGGGGCAGCTGCGCGGCGCGGGGGGCGCGGGGGGCGCGGGGCCGGCGTCCGCTTCCATGCGCAACCATCACATGCCCGTGAGTTCGATGCATTCATTACGCTTTGTTTTTCACTAGTACTGACTGACGGATTGGCGGCGAAGCGGCTAATGTAGTGACAAGCTAAATTCAACTTTATTTTCTTAGAAATAGGGCTGTAATTGGTATAGCGAAATAAAATCCCACTGGAGAATCAAAGCGTTCAAGGGGACTGTTCTTATTATTATTATCATCACTCGCTGTTCGGTGAAGGAAAACATCGTGAGGAAAGTCAAATGCCGGATCGTTATTTCGGAGGCATGTGCTGATGATGATGATGAACGATGATGATTGCTCTTCATCGCCACTCTGTCCGTCTGTGCTGTGTGCCTAGTGTGAGTTTTGACAATTTCTTTAGCGTAAACTTGAAATTGTATGGAATAAGAGCAGCGCCATCTAGTGACTGACGCTAGATGGCGCTGCTCTTATTCCATACAATTTCAAGTTTACGCTAAACGGACCGAGCGCGTAAAGAAATTGTCAAAACTCACACTAGGCACACTGATCCCAACGCCCAGCGCCCAATATGCAATCTCTCAATTTACTCGCCGGAGTGACATGAGACCCATAGAGATTCCTTTCTCAATGGCTCGAAGTAATAATTTCGAATATAAATAGGCTAACATTGTAGATAGATTGAATATTGGTATGGACCGGGCCTCTAAACTGAAATACCACCTGTTTTTTGTCAAAGTACGGTAATTCTATTCGGTCAGCTGAAATGTTTGTATCATTTTCCTTGTATAATTACATATTTTATACCTACGTTATTTGTTGCTTTTACGTACTAATGATATTACATAACTTAATGATCATGTAGTCATATTCTATATCTTTACTCTGAGATTCAACTCGGATACCAAATTAACTCTCCGCCAGATTCGGACTAGGTACTTACATCAAAGTTAGATTTTGATTTTCTGCCAAGAACCGGCCATTATTTCACCTGGCGCTAGAAGACGATGTGGTCGAAGGTGACGTGTCCCGAGTACAACCCATGTGTTGTCCATTCCAGCCGCCGACGACGAGGCCTTACTCCGTGGCGGGAGCAACGCAACTCCGCGTCACGATGTCGCGTCCGGTTTCCGGGCCCGTGCAAAAATGTGTGCCAGGTAATTAATATTGCATTTCTACACCATCTTCATTGTTCCTCGTTTACCCTTCTTCAACCTCGACTCTCTCCATCACAGGTTGACTTGCAGAGATCGTTTTTAGCGATGTATTTTTGATTCATCTAAATTTCTGTATTATACGCTTTGTATTTTTCTAACTGGTGTATATATTCTATTCTAAACTGTTATTATGAAGTGATAAACATTGTGTCTTTGTAGGAAGTAATATTCTGAACAGTGGTTCAAACATATTCTTTCATAGCTACACTATTCCTTAATGGCATAGACTATGTTATACAAACATCCATCCATTTTCCTACTCTCCGACATCCACTATTACTTAATGAATTGAGGCTCCGCAAGGGCAATTCTCGAAAATATGACATTTCATGCCTATTACCAAAAACTTTTCATCAAAATTTCCAAGTCTCCTCTGAAAATGCCTTATTCTAAAAATACATTTCTAATTCTACAAATTTATGTCTCTCAAACTTTCAATAATTATGCGTAATTTTGCAAATGCCTTATCAAATAAGACAAACCATATAACTTATTTACATTGGCAACAGTTCCAGTAATGGACCAACCTCGGCCAGCCTCCAGCAACGAAGTGCGACTATCTGCATTGCCGCGGCCATCGAGACTGCCGGCGCCGAGGCGCGCTCTTAGGTAAAACTGCTATAACCATCAGCGCCCGCGCCTACAGTGATGAAGGTGTCTCTTAATTCAGGATCGAAAGTATCTGCATGTCAAATAAAAATTAGTCCAGCCGTTACGAAGTTGTGTGAACTTGCATGGCAAATTACAATTACTTTCATACGTTTTATTGAAATGAAGGGTCATAGTTTTTGGCCGATTAATTATTGGACAAAATGGTAAAACTTGTGCACATTACAACACAAAGATACCATGTTCGATCCTCTGCGCTGTCGCTTCCTTTTTGAAATTTAGAAAACATAACACATACATTATATTCACAGACCACCGTCAGCCTACTCCGTGGCGCCGACGGCCGACACGGACCATTACTGACATTTGGCCTGCTGCGCCCACCTCCTGCGGCGGCCGGACTGACGCCCCGAGCGCCCCGGCCTGACGGCCTGACGCCCCGTGTGCCCCGGGCGCACCGGCCTGCGTCCGGCCCTGGAGGACTAACCAACTAAACTCGCTAGTTGACTGACTGATGCGTTGATGACAAACTGTGCTGCATAGTGTCTTGACGTTTTTAGAAATGATTTTTAGGTGAAATTATTGTTTAGGTGCTCACGGGTCTTGAGGTAGTTGAAAATTATGTATGTGTAGATAAAAGTATAATGACAGCTGGTAGCACTTATATTTGATATAAATCATATTAGATATTAATCAGCCAAGAAGTGTGATAAATATTACTCTGTTCCGGTGTGAAGGTTTTCCAGCGAAGTTAATGGGCATGTGAGACTTTAGAACAAATGTGTCTGTGTGACGGCGCAGTGCAATGCAAACTTCTGGGGGCACTATAGCGGGTAGCACTTCTCGTCTCGCTCAGTACGCAACTCAAAAAAAAATGTATTTATAAACAGGAGAACGAATAAAAGACTTGAGTAAATACAACCAGTAACTGCGCCTCTGTACCGCAATCGATCATGAATGATCAACTTGATCTTCTTGATTACGCGTAATTTTGTTTTGAAACTGTCTCTAAATTGATTAATTTATTATCTGAGACATTGCTACTATTATAAGTTATCAACAGCTGAAGTATATCCGCGCGCAAATGATAGTCATCGCCTTAGGTATGCGAGCGGCGGGAAGGCAAGGGAACGGGGGGAGGGGGGCATAGTAACTATGTATATATCAATGTAACACACTGCCTTGCCCCCCCCTCTACGGCCACTGCCCCCCCCCCCCTGCCCCCCGTCCCGCCGCTCGCTTACCTTAGGCCAACATTTATGTTGTAACCTTCCTCGAGACCTGACTACCATAATATCTTCGTGAATTCTACTGTAGAATTTCTATATAAGCGCCGACCAATTTAAAGTAGATTTTGGATGATTGGATACTATGCGGTGACAATAAATTGATGAATGTTTTTATATGACACTTTTTAACGAGCTTCATTTTGGTATTGATGCGTTTCTCATCGTTTATAAAATGTGCATATTTTTAGTATTTATTTAGAACAGGTTTTTTTTTAATTTTCGGCATTCAAAGTTTTCTGCTGAAAACTTTGCCAATGTCTTTCAGGAGAGGTATGAAATTCACTTTTCTTGCAGTGAAAAGTTTTACAATTTCGACCTCTGTCTATGTATTTTTACAAGAGCTTTTATTTCACTACTATCTGATTATCATAGCGTATGATCGATCTTCATCCACCTTTTTTTTTTGACCTGACGCTTTCAAATGTTTAGAATGATAACATCAGTGCGGCGCTGCATAATATAAGTTACAAACCCCCGAATTTGTACTCTATTTCATTTACGGAGGGCAGAAAACGTAACGGCGCGTCATTACTGCGTTGCGGCCCCGAATATACGTCAACTTTGCGGCGCCGCCGCCGCATTGCAACGTTATGTTTGTTTATTGCCTATAATCATCAAATGTCTTGATATTTAATTCTATCCTAGTCTGCTGGTACGTGTTTGGACATATTTTTTTCTAAACTAAGCTATTTTTTCAACTGTTTTATAAAAGCCTGCTTTTATAACTGAATATCTATAGATTAAATATTGTATAATATATTATGATTTTATCCACGATGCTCTCTCGTCATTCTCATTGCCATTTTAGCTCAAAAATTACAAAATTCTCTATACAAAAAAAATGATTTGGTACAAAGACATACAAATTAAGATATTATTCCTATATCATTTACAAATGTAGTGTAGTTGTACTAAAAGTTAACTTTGTTGATAGTAATTTATTGCAGTGTACGTAAATGTGAGATATTTTTGCATTTTTGTTTAGAGATTGTAATCATTTAGGGACATGTAATTTAATAATTGTATTCTCGCTTTAGATTTAGAATTACCTAGATACTACAAAGTTTGTTTCAAGCTTTCTGGCTAAAATCTAGTATAAATGTATAAAAACATAATGTAGGTAAGTATATGTATCAGAATAAATTATAATGGTGTTCAATTTTTACCCAGAAAGCAGTGAAATAGACCGTACTCTGCATACTATACTAAGTTGTATTATAAAATTAACTAAGCACGGGCACATTGATAATGTTAACCATTTTTGTAATAAAACACGCGACCGCAATCTATATCTACTATAAAAAGTATACTTCCATATCGATAATATAAACCTCTTTACTTAGAATAATCATTAACGCACAAAGTCGTAATGTATGTACTATGCATGTATATTATTCTAATATTAATTATTGTACATTATATAAATTTCAGGGTTTCATTTTATTGTTAAAAGATAAATTTATTTCATGCTATTGTATCCTTTCCATCCTACGCCTGTCCTTTCAATATTTTATAAATTCTAATATATTTATTCACATTTTATCGGATAATAATAATAATAATGTTTTTAAAATCGCAAGCTTTATAATCTTTCGAGGTATTTTAATCGTTGCATCGATGTCCTCCGGCCAAATCCCAGTATTTTCGAATAGGCATCCTTTATTAGCTATGCGCCTATTCGTTCGTACGTAAATGTATATTTTGTAACTCGTTTAGTACAGGGACTGATTTTTAATGTTTTATTACAGTTGTGTTTAGCTAAATCTAATGATGTTTTCTGTTTCATTCACACCCGATTGTTGTTAGACAGTCGATGACGTAAGTCGTTGCATTAATACTCAGTGATAAATAAAAAAGTGTGAACGACTTCTGTCGTGGACTGTACGTTCGCGGGTCGCCGTACGGTTTGTTTGGACACGTCGTGCCTTATTTAGGGTAGTGTAAGGGGTTTTGTTTCCATTTTCTATTAAAATTATGTATTTACACAAAATATTTTTCATTTATTTGCACTTCCTACTGCCTAATTATTATTATAAGTAGAACCTCGGACCGCCGAATATTTTATTTCATAACAAGACGAAAATATTCCTAAAAGAAAAACATATTTCGTAAATATTATATGGTACGATTTTTTTACATTATTACGAGCTCGTAGCTTTTTGAAAAGATCTTTGCTGTTTATCTATTTTTTTTACGATTCTAACTAATCACTTCTGTTAGAAGAAAAATCTGCAGTATTCGGACCCCACTGAAAACTACGTGCCGACCCCTGTATTATACAATAAGTACATAATATTATTATGTAAGTACGCGCCCCTACTGCGATTATAAAAAAAAGTTTCCTCTATTTTGGGGCATACTTTTCAAGCCGAAAGAAAAATAAACTGAAACTAAGTAGGTAGGCATTAAGTACATAAAAATGTACCTACCTACCCTTGTAGGTACCTCAATGTTTTTGTTGCCTACAACTCTACAAGAATAGATAATAATTTAGATTACTTGATACCAAAATGTACACATATACTCGATGTTAAGATAAGGGTAATCAAGGGCAACACAATCAAAATATTGTGTTTGTTTGTGTGCACTTAGAAGCATTACCACAGAAAAAGTATTTTATAAAAGTTCATTCCCAAATTTCCCAAACCCCGCCAAGTTTATTCGAATCGAAATCTTAACAGGGCTCATGTCCGTCCGGTATCCGGTCCATAATATCCGGTATTCACTGGTCCGAATTAAGGTGTAGACTCGAGACAGGACGATGAATGTTAAAATAAAACACTATGAATGAGTTGAAAAATTTCAAATTATTCAGAAACGTTAAAATGTTTTAGTATGCACAAATTACAGTAAGGTAAACAATAAAAATAACTTAAAGATTTTATGAATATTTAACATGTGCCTACATACATACCTTGTAACTAGCAATACATTCTTTTCGGACATCTCGGTATTCTCGGTGCGATACTAGCGCCCAACTGTCAGTTTGACAATTTTGACATAAAGATATGCATGTGTGTGTGCGAATGTAATCCGCACGTTGACGTTACGTTACGTGAGTGAGTGTGCGAAGTCGTGAATGCTGTGTACGAGTAATTTTTGCTTTTACCTTTTTATTTTTATATATTACCGAAACAGACGAAGTGATTAATAATGTAATAACCTCAAGTGATAAGAATTGTGATATTCCAGCGTAATGGCCCGTACCATACGCAGTGTTTTCATCCACTCTGTGATTCCGTGCAATAACTCGTCACTTCAGTTGTTTGTCAATGACGTCTGCGTTTAGCGCAGCAAAAAGTGGAATTTTATTTGATTGTCACAAGTAGTGCAAACATAAAATCAAATGAATTGTGATAACCGATGAGTGTTCGTAAAATGGATGAGTGTTATCAACTTTGGAACCTTCTTTTACCAACTGGTGCCAACAGAGCTGGCTCATGAAGAAAGGGTTAGTTTACCTGTTTATGTTTACTTTCAGTCGCATACATATACTTTACTCTGTGTGTAATAGTTATTTTTACCGCAATTACGAAATCTATGGAGAAGATAACTTTATCTTCTACTATTACCAACTTTGTTGATGTACCTACTTACGTGTAGGTTAGAAAAGTGGTTTATTCCATGGTATAATAACATAACTTGTATGAGAGTTTACAGTGCCTGAAAGTAGTATTTAATTACGACAAATCAATTCACAAATTATTGTGAATTGAGGCTGCAATATTCATTTTCTTTTGTTACTTTCTCTTACGGTGGAGTGAAGGGGGCGACAGGGATGGCTATACGCCTAACACAATTCGTGTGAAAGAGATAGCGCTCTACAAGTTGTTATAAAGACCATTTACACATGAAAACTTACTTTTTCTATAAGTTTTAGTAAAAAAAACCTATTCAGTGCTGTCTGTAAACTTTACACCTTGAAGTTGTTTATCTCATAGTTATATGTAACTTACATAACAACTTATTTAAAAAAAGTTCTACCAGATCAATTACCTAAAGTAGGTAAAGTAGTACCTACCTAACTAAATTGTCTAACTTTATAGTTTAGAAATGTACCTATTAGTAATTTTAATTAGCTACATAGTCAATCATAGGATACCAACAGGAGACAAGCCATAACTACCATCAAAAGGATGGTAATTATATAATTTTTCCTAGATATTGTTTTTCAGATTTATTTATACTTTTTAAATTTAACAGCTTTGAAACTCATTGTCCAACTAATTAACCTAGTCGCTTATTTCCCACTGAACCAGAAGGCAAATTCTCTCAATTGATCAACACTTGATCACATAATCATGTGGATCAAATAAACACTGAAATTTATAACTCAAAACTTAACTGCCTGAACTGAAACTAACTGGTAACTTTCAGTCTATTCTTTGCATGATCATGTCACAGTAATTAATTATTAAATTTGTCGCCATAAATTCAATTTTGTATATAAGGACAAGGTGAGACGCTATTGATGTTAGTCTTTTTTTCTTTTTTTTTTATCAACAATATATTAGGGCTTTTCGACTTACTAGAATATGCCGCCCTGGTAGGTTTAACAGTAGTATTACTTATCTTATCTATTAACCACCCACCTTATGATGTTGGGCTTATTTTAATTATGAATAGAAATTTGTTGCATGAAATGTGTTATCCTTGTTTTATCAATTGTGACTAAATGATATTGTTAGCAGAATACTGTTAAAGATACAATGATACAAGCTGTCCCGGCAGATCTTGTCCTTCCATTTCTCACCCTCTAATTCTAATATGAACCATCATCTCATCGAAACGAATAGTTCAAATAATACTTCAATCAGTCGATCATTCACCAGTACTTAACATAATCACTCACAGATATTTGAACATAGTAAATTATTGGTTTTTTTTTTACTTATAGGAGAATTTGTAATATCTACTAATGTTGAATCTTCTATAGTAAATTATGAAATATTTGCAAAGAGTAAACCGAGTAAGTTATTAGTTGTTGACTAGTTAAATAAGTACACCTATCCCAATAACGAAACTTTCATTAGGCACTTCTTTACCAAAACACCGTAAACAAAATCACAACAATGAAACAGCTGATCTCTAAACTTGCATTCAACTTTGATCTGGATATGCATTTTAAATTCCATTCATGGCCCTTAAATGCAAACCGGTTATTTTTGAGAGGTGGATTACCTTGTCTGTGGTACCGTGGATTGTGCCGAGGGTTCCCCTCTGATATCAGAACCAAACCGATCAGACAGTGCTCTATTGTGACACTATGAGAAGGATGACCAATAAAATACCTTCGAAATAACGAGGTACCTATAAATATGGCAAATAATGTTCCAAAATTATGTCCGCAATAAAGTTTTTTTTTATATTTTTTAGTTTAAGTACATGAAATCCATCTTATAAACAATCTCTCAAAACCTATGTGGCTTATAGTGTGTATCTAATACCTCTATATTTAAATAAAGATTAAAAGCTAAATAACCACTTTATAAAACAAAGCTAAGTGCTCATTTTGCCATAGTACAACCAATCTAATAGGTACTATTATAAATGTGAAAGTGTATGTATGTTTGTTAGTCACTCACGCTAAAATGGCTTAAAATGGATTTGGTAGCTTGTTTGGAGGGGATAGTTAGTTAGCAAATAGGGTACTTTTGTCCCGGGAATTGTGAACGAATCTGTGGGGCACAGCAAGTGTTTCATAAGTTTTTTTTTCTATAAAAACGATGCCTACTTATTGGTGGCGTTAATACCTCTTTTTATTTAGCTATTATATTTGATTTATTCACGTTTAAAAAGTTTGCATACTCGTAATTTAAGGACAAGTATTTAAAATTGTAGGATATCATCATGCGGGGATCCACAGTTGTGGGCACTGCGGGTATGCCCACAACCTAAATTGACTTGTGATGTCATAGTTACTTCTTATCATAGGTTGGTATCATAGGTTTTATTATGTCAACAGTTTTTAGGTTGACTGTACATTGTGCAGCACATTATACTAAGACTAAGGGAAGAGAGTAAGTGGGTGGGTGTAAAACAATTCACATGATGTAATGTGATAATTGCATCAATAAAATTATACAACAATATACTATAATATATATGTATACAACAATAAAATTAGTGCAACTAATGGGCAACCAGTCTAACTTATTACTGTCATATTAATTAACTCATAAAAAATAATATTCAGATAATGCCTCACTAAAATCCAATTCGGTACTAAGTACTGTTTTATAATAGGTAGGTACCTGATGGATAATATGAGATAGAGGAGCTTAGATAAAATTGTATCTCATTTGGACCAAATATTGTGGCATTGTAGTAATTTTGCTATTAATAAACTCTAAGGAACTTATTTATGAGACAAAGTACCTTACATTTACATATTATATGAGGTGGAATTTTTTTTGCTGACCAGTTTATATATATTAACATCCAACATTCAACCAGAGAGTAACATAGCTCTGCATTTTCAACTGACATAGAACATTATAATAATGTAATCAATAATAATTAAGTATTAAAATAATAAGATATTAGTACATCTTGAAATAAGTAATCCAATGATTATGAATCGTATGAATGTTTGACATGTAATCTGTAGTAATTTAAATATTAGTAGGATTACTGTCACACATAATATTATGGTGTATAGAAATGCAAACAGGGACTGCAATTGCAAGGTTGGATGGTGAACAGGTGAAGCTTGCAAAAAAAAAAAAATATAACTATGATGAAAAGAGAGTGGCAACCCTAGTTCACCCTAGTCACGCACACAAAGACCACAGCGTATAATAGGAACACTCACACATGTATGTTACTCACATGGGTACCATTCAGTTGTAATCAAAACAATTTTATTAAAATGGCCCACACATGTGATCACCTTAATCGTTTCTTCTCAACACGTATCCGGTTATAATTAAAACAAGTGTCTAAAATAAAAGTTGTGTTTTTAGTTCAATCGTTCTTACCATAGCTGCCCTCTTGCGACTCCGTTCGAACTTTCAAAGTTTACCCATTTTCCCGCGGGTAATACTTGCAAGTGTCATAATGTGAACAGTGCACGCTAATGTATAGTCAGCTGCGATAGCAAATTATGTCGGTAAACATTCTCAAACTTTTTTTAGAATGGCACCCCCCAACAAGTCACACGGTTACTGTTCGACGTAAAATTTTAGTATTTTGGATGCGTAAAAGTTAGTCAGGACATGTTTAAATGGCGACTTGTTGCTGACTGTACTACCACTTCCTATCTGTTTTGCCAAATCCGTTCGTTATGGTGTAATTGAGAAACAATTCTGAAACACTTTCGTAGAAGCTTACTTTGTTCTTTTCGAATTGTTTTCTTGTGTTTACTTCGTACTGATATAAGTAGATCCATGATAGACGCAAGTATACCTGTGAATGTCTAATCGTTACAGCCATAGCCCTAACTTAAAACGCTCAAAACTCGTAGCGTTTCGCTTACTTTTATACTTAGTGATGATTGAATCTAACAGTACCTGCTGACCTACATGAAACGGTCGAATAGTATTTTTGAGCTTATGATGACCTATTCCTACATGAAACGGTCGAAAAGTATTTAGAAGCTTATAAAGAACAGAACTATAAATGTAGCCTTATTATATAAATGGCAGATATTGAGTTAATCTCAGTTATATGCGCAGTGCGCACGCGCTGCTGTTCTTGTAACAGCTCCGTTATCTACAGTTAATGATTGGTTCGCTCTAATTACTTAAATTCTCGATTTTGGAGTATATATATCAAAATAAGTTAGGTATTAATAATATTGGAAGAACATAGCCAAAGATATAAAAAGTAGGAAGGAATCGGGGGAGACCTTTGCCCAGGAGTGGGATATAACAGGTTGAAAAAAAAACTTGGTTGCCTATCTCGACGTTTTGTCTATAGGTCAATTTTGTCTGTGCTTTTCAAAAAAATCGGCTTAGCCATTTATTATAGGTGTGGAAGGTACAAAGAAGTGTCATTCAAACAGATTATCTCTAGATCTAGGGTGCAGTGTCGTGTTAGTTGGTACATTATGTCGTACAAAGACGAGTTCATCGCAACCGGTGCTTACCATTCCTCGAACAACCTGCTTGCTCTGCTCATCTCGTCATTGAGCTGTATAAAAACAATAAAGATTATATTCCACAATTTTATAGACCCATTTATAAACGTACATTATACGCCATGTCGGATGTAACAAGATATTTTGTCGCAACAATCAGCATTCGATTGACGTTCATTTGGTTTGATTAAAAACGTGCCAGTCATTAATTCATTCATTTTGCAAAGAGCCAGTTAATATTTCTGTTTACGTGAGTAAAAGGAATATATACAATTATTTGTAATCACATCAATGGATCAAAGTGGATCTACCGATGTATGGATGTACTTTAAGACAGATGTTAAAATGTTGTATCAAAGAGGAACCTTCGATCACCATCATCAATTCATCACGACTAGGTGGGATATTGGTCAATGATAGCCTATAAATACTTGTATTAAAAAACAAGTTGCAATTGCTATCCAACTTTATATCAATACACGTGGATAATTAATTCTAAAGAAATGTATTTTTTCCTCTTACGAATCTCATAGAAACGTCATTAGTAAGCACACACAGTCATACCTATATATTAAACTCTACAAACGAGACATTACAATGAGAGTAATTTAAAAATGAAATCCCTACTATGCAAAACTTCCCCAGTTAACAATTTATTCGCAAAGTTAAATGCCTGCGTGGAACAAAGCAAATTAACTTTTGGTTACTCTCTATTATATAAGCCATAGCGGGCCGGTAGCGGACATGGGACCACCCAGTTTTGTTTGTTTTTATCTAACAAGCTACACTCTGAGGGCATTCTTACCCTCCCCCCCGGTTTGAACGCTGAGACACCCGGGGAACATTCATCATCTAGCAAGTTTCTATAATGTCGGACACCGCGACTGACACTTCAAAAATGATCGTCTTTAGGAAGCCTTCGAGGTTGTTTATTTTTTTTCATAGAGTAGTTACCATATTACCATTGACCTTTCCTATAACCCTGTGGTGGTCGTCCTGCGCTACTAACACATCCTTGATGCCGTTGAACTCTGATACTCGTACGGGGAATATTATTAAAGCACAGTTTTTGCTGGCAATTTGACAAAAGATCCGGTTTTGTTAAAACTACTCTGTTTCAACACTAATATCTTTGCGGTGAGATTCATGCGGTGCCTTACTTTTTGCGTCATTTTTACATTATTTTTTTGGGTTAGCGACTGTGATTAATATATTTTTCCATACACGTTTATATGAAACTCTATCTACCAGATTGAATTATATATACAACGTCTGCTGTTATAATAGCTTAATCTTTTTCACTGCTAACATTTTTTGAATTAGTTTGTTGACTATAATAATGACAATGAATATGCAAATAAGAATGGAGCCAATCATTATGTGTGCTTATGAACTTCTCACCTTTAAACTGTATATCAATACTTAATACTGCAACGTGGTAGGTATGGCAAAGCAGAGAGGCAGCCTTTGAGAGAGATATATAGAGATCATTTTCTATGAACCTGTGTCTTAACAATCAACTAAGTACATAGTCCCAGTACCTGTCTACTTAGTCATACTTATTATCCTACAAGAGAATCAAAGTAATCGAAATGAAGATGCACCTAAAATATAACATTCCCGTTTGGCGCGAAGACGGGAGCGTTCGCGAAATCCGCAAATAATTGCAATAAACACGAGGAACTGTTAGTTACTCTTTTGGCACGACGCCCGCGACAACACCGCTGTAAAACATATCCCCACTTAAAAACTAATCGATGGTTCTGGAACAATATTTTATGCTTTTTTAAGAAGTTGGCTGAAGATGAACGCCAACGATGTATGATGACGCCGGCTAGAACTTTGAATTGATAAATTCCTATGTAAACTATGTTAAATCACACCGCAACATTGCATCGGACGCTACAAACTACAATGTTTAACGAAATAGTGCTGAACGTTGAACGCTACTTCTTGCCAACCCAATAATCAGATACTTGATTGGTACAGATTGGTACCACAGACCACCGAAAACTCCCGTAGGAACCGTTTCACAAGGAATGACTATTTAAAAGATTGCCCAAATAACTTGTAGCTCAAACTCCGACGGAATCGAGGTCGCAGTTTCCTTTGACACTTACAATTCATCTCAACCTCAAGTCTTACAGAGTTAATATTGGTCAGAATTAACAGAAAATTAATTGAAAAATAAGTGTTCACTATGACTTAGCGGCGTTAACTGGTAATTGACAGTATTTTACTCAGATTAGATTAGATTAAATTAACTGAGTAAGTACCTAGTGTATTTATTTGGGAAAACCTAGGCTTATTTAAACTCTCGGGAAAACACAAAACTATATTATTTTTTTTTATCCTATTAGGTATATTTTTATTTTAAGTATTTAAGTAGGTATATACCCTTTTTCATTTTATTAGAGTAAGTACCTATTAGAAGAGCTGTAGGTTGATGTATATTGTGAACTTGCAGTGAAACTGCCAGTATTATTCGTACCTGCGAGAGTCAATGATCACCACTCAGTGACTTTCACTCAAATCACGCTCGATATGTAGAAAAATAACGAGTAAGCAACTCAAACTAATAATAGAAAAGGGAGACCAATTCATTAACCCCTGTCCCTTGGTATCGAACATTCGAAACCTTCCCCCAAGTGGGGGCATCTTTACTTCCCCTTCAGATTTTATGGCCTCCAAGTAATGTGTAAATTATGATTCAGCTGCATTGCATTTAAGTTAATTGTAATGACATGTTTACAATGAATTATTAACGTGCCTAATAGGTAGTTGTACGATGTCTTTTGAGCTTTTGTTATCAGAAAGAGTAGCAATTATAAAATTCCAAAGATGGTGTCAAGTTTTATGTCTTCTACCTAAAAGCTTCTACCTATTTGCAGTTAATGTTTATAATGTTGATTAATACATGGATAATAATTTTAGCAAGGTATCTAGGTACACGATTTAAAGCACTCACTCGTTCGCCAACCTAACCATTCAAAATTTACGCTCACGATTAGATGTCTGCCTGGAGCAGACAGCATATCATGGAGCTCCTCTACCCACCCATATTTATTAGTAACCTAGTATCTATTAGTATTCCTCAGTTAAGCTCTATTTAGGGACTTCGGATAGGCAGAACTTTCCATTTCGACAGTTTCCTGACCAAAAGCCACTATCAATATTCGCCGCCGTACCTTTGTTAAAACCTAATGAATAGGTCATGTTATAACACTTATTATTTTCAATATGGTTACCCTTTGAATTGCGTCACAGTATTATGTGACTTTTGACATTTTTAATATGATAATAGGTCAGCTGGTTAGACGACAAATGATTATTAAATATAGCTTATTATAATCGTGCCTACTGCATGACGGTTATTATTATCGGAGCTCCCATAATCGCCTGATCGATCGTCGAGACTTCAAATACTTAGTCCAGCTCTTCATAGTGACTAATCAGTTTGCATTTCTATCCAGCAGTAACGTGCACTTCATAGCTACATTTTCAACATCCTCGTTGTGAGTTATTGACCTTATATTCAGGAGTTCTATTGACAAATCGATTTGTCTCGAACGCGAACTGACTCCCACGTTACACCCCAACATTAAACCCCAGTAAAAATTGCATTGCAACCTCATTACTTGATGCCCCGTTTATAATTGCATGCTTTCATACTTGGTAATCTCGATCCAGGTGTTTGTAGATATGCGCACGTCCCCTCGTAGACAAGGGGACGGCGCGCCGCTACCCTCCTTCACATGTGTTCTCAGCTTGTGGGTTCACTACCCTTAGGCGAGGAGCTTGCCATGACTTTTTAACTGAACCCTTTTTTTATAAGGAATAGAAGAAATCAATGAAAATGGTATTCCCTGTCAGTGTACGCGACTGCTTCGCCGCTATTTATAAATTTCAAAAGTTTTCAATTTGAAACGTAGCCCATGTAGGTGGTACTTCTACTAATAACGTCAAATGATTTGTATTGGCGATCAGCCCAGTCTCTGTTAGTTATCCCAATTATAAGCGAGTTTAATTGAATTAAATAAAATAGAATCAACCAACCGGTGACAATTAGACATTGGTGGGCAATTGACATCTACACTAGCTGATGTGGTGACATTTTCAATTGCGATTTCGTAAAACAGGTCATCAGCAAAGTCAATATTTAATTAAAAAATAGTTCAAAGAAAGCTAGCAAAGAAAGTTACGAGCTTTTGTTGTCAATGACATGTAAAAACAAGGTTATGAAACCCCTTTGAAATGTTTAGTGGCTTTACTTTAGCCAATAGCTATAGTATGATTTACTCTGTTGTTTTGAACAACACGATACTCTTCTAAATAGAACATATTTATTTTCAGCGTACAATACATATAACGAACCCTATTTATAGCCGCTTTGGAACCGAAATTGCATTCTATTTATGTTCCATTGATTCCCTAACGCCAGTCTATACTTTGCGTTTGTTATTTTTGAATACGTTCATTATTTACTTGTGGTGTGTTCGAGGGGGATCGGAACCAACCCCAGCTTTGTTCCTTATTGACAAAAATTGTTTTAAAGAAAAGTTACCGTAAACTTTTTTTTTTGCTTAATTTTCTGAAACTCAATTTAGGATAACTTCAGAACGTGTCTCCCGCCTCCTATCAGTACAATACTTTGTTGTAATCATTTATAAGTTATACTGCTGAAAGCTGGACTCCGGCTCACAACTCATTTTTTCGTGTCTGGTTTAATTTACCTTACATTGCTAAATGTTAGAATGTCGCGCGTTCTGTTTATCTAAAAAAAACATAATCTTTCGCACGTGTACGACACGCAACCGCTTAAAATTAAAATTCATAATCGTAACCGGCACTCGTCACAACAACAACCCAAACATCGGAAAATATGTTGCGCGAATTTCGACCTTGAACAGTGTGCTCCTTATCTCTTAATACAGTGTAAATACAATATTACATACCGATTGTTTATATTATTACGCTGTGCCTTTTATTAATTCATCTAAAGATTAAACTAGTTTACATAAATTATCGATACGAATTCTACATAATATTTAATATAATCATAAGTATTGGTCACTTCACAACAAACTATGTTATATTTCTTACATAAATTAATGTGTTTCTTCACTCAATACGTACAATGTGTAGTATTTTTTGTAGCATGAAAATACATCTTATACCTATATTAAAAATATTATTATAATTATTAAGATTGAGAGATGTCTGTGGTAACACTACAACATCATCAGAGAATTCAATCATACCAAATTGCGAAACACAAACTCAAAATAAGGTTATTAACTATTCATTTAATTGCACTGTAACATGTACATTTGCTATTACGTGATTCATTCTTATTAATTACTACTATAATTATAAAATACTAGAAGCGCCTCGCGGTTTCACCCGCGTTAACTACTATCCCGCGGATCCGTTAATTTTTACGGGATAAAAATTAGTCAAATTATATGTCACCCGGTAATAGTGTAGCTTTCTCAACAGTGAAATAATTTTTCAAATCGGTTCAGTAGTTTCGGAGCCTATTCATTGCAAACAAACAAAGAATCAAATCTTTCCTCTTTATAATATTAGTATAGATATTGTTTGTTTTTTATTCATAAATACATATTTATATAATATATATATATGTAAGTCTGTAGTTTAATTAAGTACTTAGATATAGGTAACACCAACAATATTACATTTTCCTTGTTAAGATATTTCATTCTACAATTACAATGTACACTGTACATTACAATGTAAACAGTGTAAACCAATAATTTCCATAGTAATTTTTCAAACATTCCCATTACTAAGCCCTTTTAGCTTTTGATACGAGATAAGCTCTAAACAGCAATATAAAGAGCCCAGCCATGATACTAAATCTCATAAAAAACAATTGGTTGAAAATGTTGATGAATTAGCTTTTATTATTAACAGATAAACAAGTATTTAAGTAAATTCCTCAACTTTTATAGCTAAGAGTAAAGAAATGGTTGGAAATGCGTAATTTAAAGCAAATGTAATAGAAACTAGAATAGAAGGAATTGACAACGTTTAAGGGGTGTCTAGATGAGTTAGTTCCACTTGGTCACAATCCCGATTATAACTTTAGATTTAGAATTTATAATCTTTTAGAATTATATAATTGAATAGAGTTCCGATAGGTTTGTGAATGAGCTCCACAAGAAGACGAAACTGGTGGGTAGATTTACCCCCCTAGGTAAGGTAGCCCACTCATGGCTTGCGGTACTTACTTTCAGTTTTTAGGATCTTCAAACCCCAATATCCATAGCTGTATGAAGTTCATACATCTCGGTTCTTGTCCAATCACTGAGGTTACAATTTTATCCTTTTGTTAAATAGAGAAAAGTGGATAAATGTACTACATAATTATCACTAGTCATTCCATAACATAAAAACCACAATTATTAGGACTAAAATGATTTTTAATTATTTTAACATAATTATATAAATTACTCGTCACGTTGTTAGTTCGCGATGGACTCCTCAACTACTTAACCGATTTCAATCTAATTTGCACACCGTGTGCAGTTTGGTCTAACTTAAAAGATAGAACAGTTTACATCTCAATTTATAGTCGCAATAACAAAAACCTTAGCCACAGCAACGCGTAGCCGTGTCTACTAGTACGGGTATATAATATATTATTATTATATCTAACCTATTTTCAGTTCCTTCAGTATAAACTAAAAGCTTATTAGAAAGTATCAAGTGTATTTGAGGATGTAGTGGCGAGGGTCGTGTCTGTAGTCTTTGGATGAAATCTTAATCGTAACATCTTGTGATCTTGTCGGCTGGCACTGTCGGCGGCTCGCCGGGCCCGAGGATTGCGGATACCATGTTCTGCTTGTCTCCTTCTCGCATTAAAACAGCAACATAGCGTTGTCGTATCGTAAAGAGCCAGTGAAAGTAAATTCTATAACTCTCCTGCTTAGGTTTAACCTCAATCGGCTATTGTGTTGGGGTTTTTTTGGTTTCTTTTATTCTAGTTGCGGTACTTCATTCAAGTGTTTCGGTCCAATCTCATTTTGAAGATGACGCCGTTTTAACCTACTTTTCGAACGATTAGCCAGGTAAGTTGTGTGATACATCAATTTTGACTGATTAAAATAATTAACTGAGATTGAAATTCGCTCCATTTATGTCTAGACTGGGGTGCGTTGGTGTTTAACGTAAACGGGTCGGTTAAAATTCCTTTGTTGCTCTTGTTTTGATTTAAATGTTGTGGTCTAGGCCAAATACTGGGTGGGGCTGTAGGATGTACCTACTATATATAATACTACTCTGACTATACACATTAATTACCCCTTGGAATATTCCTACCAGTAAATAGAGCAGCGAATATGGTAACGCTAATGTGAAATGAATGGTGTCTTTGATTGTCGGAGCCGCACTTTGCTCCAGCATTTGGAAAATAATTAAATGTCAATTTTGAATTAAATAGATGATGATATTCTTTCAACTTCACCTTTTGGCCTTGCCGTATAGTCACAGGAAGCGTCGCCGTCGTACGTAAACACAGTGTATTGTTAGGTTACCGCGCCGGGTGTGTTACATTCGAGACAATATGATCCGTTTACCTACATAATAATGCATTACGAAGTACATTTTGTCGTAGGACGGTGTTTGGATCAAATGCATAAAATGTGAACTCACACGAGCCGAGTTTCAGTCACATAAACTGATGTTTAACGAACGAACAGTTGACGAGCAGTCAAGACTGTTGATGTATCAGATGGAGTGCCAAATTTGGATCCTAAAACTCATGGTGGTAATGTTTTCGTATTGGCATGCGAACGATGGAACAATCTGCTCTCTCGAGTTGCAAAGAGTTGTGGGTATTCTCTCGTTAGTACATCTTCATTCTGACTACTCGACAAACGCGGCTGTCGCGTTTACGCGTTTTATAAGTACGTGGTAAATTCATGCTCGCCATACTTGTCCGGCTGCGTCCCGCGTAGAAAATGGTGAATAGTACTCTTCAGTGCTAGGTATTCCAGGAGCTAAACTATCTGTTACCAAACTTCATCAAAATCTGGTCATCCGTCACTAAGCTAAGCAATAGCATGAGTGTGTTATAGATCTTACTAATATTATAAATCCGAAACTTTGTGTTTGTTAGTTATTCACGTTCAAACGGCTGAACCCATTTGCATGAAATTTGGTATGGAGGTAGCTACCACCCTGGATTAACACATAGGCTTCTTGCTATTCAGAAAACAGCTGGTATCACTGCAGGGCTCCGCTAGTTATTATATAGTTGAAGTAGCTTCCATCGACGTCGAATAAAATGTATTTATTTACTTACCTGACAATACTTAACTTGTTACCTATAGATGGAACTTTCCTTACTTTCAATCCAGTCAACAATGTCGACTTGATTAACATACGAGTATATCAGTTATCATGAACAAGACCAGCCATTATGAGAATTATCGTGTATTAATTTAAGATTCGTTATCGATCGCGCCATATTTGTAATGGTCTTCAGATATGGCATGCGCCTGTATAATGGTAACTCTTGAACTGTACATACGTACATGTATGTGCACATAATTTAAATGTGTTTGTTGTATATATAATGGGTATAGGGTTATATTTGCTTAAGCCGAAACATAAAAATAATGGTAACTTGGTGTATTTTTTATCGATGGTGAATGTAACTTAATTTCGAATAAAAATATAGACGAAGTAGCCAGGCACTTTTTAGGGTTCCGTACCGTACCCAAAGGGTAAACCTATTACTCCTAAGACTCCGCTGTTCGTCTGACTGTCTGTCTGCCTGTTTGTCCGGCCGTCTGTCACCAGGCTGTATCTCATGAGCCATGATAGTTAGACAATTATAATTTATTTATGTTGCCGCTATAACACCGAATATTAACAAATAGATACAACTATTTTATAACTTTTATTTTACCAAAATGAGATCCGCTCTCAAGAACTATAGAACTAAACGTCTCAAAAAAATAGGGATGATAAGAAAGAAGCTGTTAACACTTAACGCTTAATAAATTGTTAGTCGGTTGTAAATAATTTATTTTCATAGCTCGTCGCCGCTGATTTATCGCTGGAAGCTTGAATTAATAGTTTCAGGAAGTCAACAGTCCCGGCACCGCTTATGACACGCGTCTAGTGCGACACTGCGTTCTAAAATAGACCGTAAAGAAGGTCTTGTCACACATCTGGTGGTTTGAGACAGTTTATGGGTTGGAGTGACGAGTGATGACGTTCTATTTGGAGGAAGTTCAGTTCTATCAGCGACGATAAGAATGTACCCCTAATTGGCGTTTTAGAAACGGTTTTATTTACCTTGCCCTGTTTGTTATTTTGATCGGAAGCGGCCGGGTCTTTCGTTAGAATAGTTTGACTTGTATTACGAGACGAAGTTATATTAAGTAGTTATGGTGTAGTTATATAAGGTTTGCTATTTTCTTCATAAGTTATATGTGTTGTTCTTTTCGCGAAGTTATAACTATGGAGTCTTGTCCAAAATTAATCTAACATGTCAGCCAATATTGAATCACTTTATACTTTGCATCAACATTTTTGGTGGCACTTCAACCGTTGAGAGCAGGTGAAGTATGAGCGGTGTGACGCTCACTATCTACTGAATGAACTGCTCGTCTCTTAACTCAGTTCTACAAATAGAAATCTTAACGAACGGCAGCGATCTCATAGAGCAGCGACATAGTGCAAATGTTTTCATAGGATTTAGTTGCAAAAAGTTGCTCGGGCGCATGCCGTCTCTACCTAGTTCTAGAGAAAGCGAAAGGTCGCGTTCCTTCATATAAGTACCTGAGATGTTATACGTCCAATAATAAATGTCCGACTGTTCATTCACACCTCCTATACTACCTAGAGTTTCGAATTTAGCCTCATAAGCATTGCGTGACACCCATAATCTACGACTACAGTTGTGTTGGATGGTTTGTATGGAATTGGTGTAATTATCTAATTAATGCATTGTTCCGTTATTGCATCTTCACGACACATTCTTTGATAATGTTATATCAATAAGTGTCATCTTTTGAGGGCGTGGCAGGTGTTAAGCAATTCGCTGAAGAAATCCACGAAGCGTTTTGAAATGTTATTCTTCGACGCATTCTGATGCAACATTTGTATTTTGGGACTACACTACATACTCTACCTACATTATTTAAATACTGTTTTAATGTTGCATCGATTCCATTGAAGTCTCACGCCAAACGGCACTGTAATGCTAATAAAAATGTTACTCGAGCAAGTCAATAAAAATATTCAAAATAATCCTCCTGATCCACATTAGTAGTCGGTCTCGAATCACTAATGTATTTATTGCCATTGAATTTATTTTCAGATGTTATTCTGCTAGGATTAACAACTAATTCGTTGTCTACGCCGTGCGAAACTGTTGGTCTGTTATATTTTGGTTCACTTCTTTGAGTTTGATCGTCATCATCTTCATAGTTT
The DNA here is from genome assembly GCA_905147375.1 of Hylaea fasciaria. Classification (NCBI taxonomy): domain Eukaryota; kingdom Metazoa; phylum Arthropoda; class Insecta; order Lepidoptera; family Geometridae; genus Hylaea; species Hylaea fasciaria. The sequence continues at coordinate 4,222,735 of LR990211.1, read as the reverse complement.
CTTGTAGCACATGAATCAAACAAAAAACCGATGGTTTTCCATATAAGTACAATATGGGGCTTTTCATAGGGCGGATGAAGACAGTCAACAGAGAATAGAGAGTGGGCGATGTATCGACAACGAGTTGCAGGTATCCCTAGGTGGCGGTGACCTAGCATCAGACGGGCCGTCAGCTTGTTTGCAACTCTATCACATTTATAAAAAAATACTACTTTTAAAACGTGGTAACTTTTAAAATAAATCAAACGATGTAAAATTGTATGTAAGATAAAAATAATCCCAAGTTTCAATTATACTACGTAAACTTTCCTCGGAAGTAATCATATTTTCGGTCATCCGTATTATGATTACGATAAACATTGAATTATATAGCAGGTGTTTGTTACATAATGCGATTAACGAATCGAAAGATCTAGGAAAAACCAAACATAATAAGATAAAATTTACATACAAAAATACTGTTATATTATGTAACACAATAGAAACAATTCAATAGGTAATTATTGCTGTCTACATGATGTATAGGTACATATTATTATTCTTTTCTTTATCGTATCAATGTATGTTTATCTTGATTTTTTTTAAATGGGCTTGCGTTTTACCAGTAGTATCTTACCTGATGTGAAGCGATGATGGTGCTCGCTTGCCTATTTCAGTGCTTTATTGCGATAAAAAGTATTATATTCCCTTCCCCAGGGTTCAACCCATCTCCTTAACAAATGTCATCGAGATTGATTCAGCTGTTTAGCCGTGTGAACGTAATAAACAATCAGAGGCAGTTTCGCATTTATAAATGAAATGGAAGTATTGATAGTAGGTATGGCTAATATGGTTATGAATACATGACGTTGTATGTGTTGACTAGGGTTCCCACCCGTACTTTATAATAATGTATTGTACCTGTGTTATTTCAGGTGATTGTACTCTATACTTTATGGGAACAATAAAGTACACGAAAATACTTTATATCGCATGAATTGATATCGTTGGGATTTTGAAAGTTTAGTCGTAATACGTACCTAAGTATTATATTCGTAATACGGTCGTTTAGAGATGCTATGCAATTAGTAGAGACAAATACTAATTTGATACAAAGTGCAAAAAGCTGTAAAAAATATATATATGTATATGTTTTTAAACATACCTTCCTAATAATAAACAAACATATATTTTACTTTATTTTGATACCTGATACTTACTTCCGTACGTAAAGGGTAAAACGTGACCCTATTACTAAGACTCCGCTGTCCGTCCATCTATCTATTCGTCTGTTTGTCTGTCTCTGTGTCCGTCTATCACCAGGCTGTATCTCACGAACCGTGATAGTTAGACAGTTGAAATTTTCACACCATAATGTATTATGTTGCCCCTATAACAACAAATACGAAAATCTCGAATAAAATAAATATTTGCTCATAATAAATATTTATATTGGTGGCTCCCATATAAATAAACGTGATTTTTTCGTACTTATAAAACCTAGATTTAAGTACTTTAACTGCAAAAAACAAAAGGTTGCAACCCTAGTGTTGACTTTAGCTCATTGATTGTTATGAGAGCCATCCAATCGGTTATTAATTTAATACGTTCAATTAAATCCGCTTAGATAATGCTAATTCGATGTCAATCTGTTTACTAATAAAGTTCATTGGGTAAGTACCTACTGTCAGAATATATTATGGCTTAGCGTTTTAGCAGTAAGATGATAATGGAGAGTGTATCTAGACTAGCTAGCTATAGCAATCTACTAACTTAGTTATTGTGTTATCAGGGAATCTAAATCGATGCCTATGATTAATTAGTTAACGGGATTGTTTCTAGATTTACCGAACTAATTTTAATTAAATTTGTCAGCTCTAAAATTATTGCCTTGTCAATTTCAAACCGAGTGAAAATGAAAGGGGCGGCCATTGTTTGACAGCAGTCTTAGTTAGGATCACTATATATCAACGTTATAACCGACAGTGCTGCAGACCAATCGGAATTTCATTAAACATTCGAAAAAAATATCGTGAAAATAAACTCGTTTTCACCCATTTGGTTTATTTCTCCACTGAACTTTCGGGCTGTGTACGAAATGGCATGGAGCCCCTCAGCAGTTCGCAGATATGGGATAATTAGTGACATTCGCAATCGCCACATAAAACTAGATTGTAAAGACTACCAGGGCCATTTATTGGAAAGCACACGTCGCCAAAGAATCCCTCTCCCCAGCTAGTTGCTAGTTTGTATGATGAATATAGAAGCGAATCGCTTCGTGCATACAGAATAAGGCCCCGACCCGACCCCTTTTAGTACTCTAGGATTCCCTGTATTACGAACTGTTCCGACTCCAAGGACTGACATTAAGAAACATAACGTCATTACTATGACTTGTTTATTTAGTAGAGTAGTCCTTACAGTCGTACTGGAAACAAGGCTTGGCAAAGACGTGGCCCCAACGCTGTCCATCTTCCTCTCCATCCACCTATGACGGCATTGCATACTGATCTCGCCCAAAGAGATACTTGGTACTTGATGTGCGTGCTCTTTTCCGCAACTAGACCGGTTGTCGGTCCTTTTTGTGCGATGCCGGGTGTCGCGTCGCTAGTTCGAAACCACCCGATGGCCTCCAGGGGGGCCAGCAGCTTGTAGATATTAGTGAAGGTCTCCTGCAGGGTTCCCGGTGTTGCCACGAACTGCACCCTTCGAGACGCCACGCCCATGGCCAAAAAGATACGAATGAGATGTGATCTTGTGGCGAATTGACCTCATCCAATGACAGACGACCCGCGTGAAAGCCAGCCTTGGCTTGAGCTAATGCTAGATGACTTGTGCGACATCAGTCTGGAAGCGATACGAGAGCGAAGAAGGCCCATTATGTTGGTTGCAGCTTCAAACGCCTCAATCCGCTTGGCTATACATCTGTGGATATTGTGACGTCTTGCACCGGTCACACCTCCAAGATGACGTCTATCTACGTAACCCTACCTCACGGCTCAAACGAGACGTCTTCGTACCGCTCAGGCCTCTAAATAAGACGTCTACGCATTGCTTACTTGCTTAGTGCTCGTTCACGGTAACTCGCGGGCGCGAGCGCGGTAGACGTGGCTTAGACCGCACCTGCGATTTGCACGTGAACACTTGTATAGTACACCATAATATTATGTTTGATATTTCGCGCCCGTTTCGAAAACTTAGGCCTGCCTCCATTGCTTACGACGTGATCTAGTAGACGTGTATCGTCGTCGTTCTGTAATGCTCGCTCCAGCACACGCCTCGTTTCACCTTCGCCACGCCTTCGTTTCACGCTGTTTGTACGACTTTCCACTTTTAAACTACGGACATATTTTGCAAACATTTCTGACAGTTCAGCAAAGGTCGTTAAGACTTCCCGAGTTATCATCATAAAATTTAATAATTACCTATTCATTTGACCTTTTCGCGATTCGTGAAAATGTACGCTATTCGAATTCTTACTTAGTTGTTGGTAGATAAGGTTGGAAATGTTACGAATGAGCGTCGAGTGTTGTATTGTTATCATTATGTTAAGTTATCTATTCTACGCACAAATAATAAAATTGTTAATGGTGCCAGATTTTAAGTAAACGCTGAATAAATTGTTGACAACAATGTGGAAGTGAGAGATCTCATGCCCATGGTAACATTTATGGTAATGCTCAAAATGCTCTACGGATTTTGATGCCACTTATTAACGTTGGGTTGTTCCCACAGATCCAACGCGTATAAATATCAAGAGACTGAGTTAAGTACATGAAAGTAGTTGATGTGGCTAGATAGTTATATGCCACGATAAACTGTCTGCAACTCGTGGCTTCTACACAAACAAGCACTAATCGAAAGTTAAACGTGAATCAAACCGCAGACATCAGCTAGGTTGATAATAAAAATGGCAAATATAAAGCGCTCCACTAGCCTTCACACAGTAATATTTATAGCGTGGTATCTTATCGTAGCGTGTGCGAGTTGCTATTTACAATTACTAGCTGTTGCCCGCGACTTCGTCCGCGCGGACTACATTATATCGCGATAAAAGTATTCTATGTCCGTCTCGAAAGTACAATCTATCTCTATACCAAATTTCATCGAAATCGGTTCCGCCGTTTAGCCGTGAAAAGGTAACGAAGAAACAAAAAGAGTTACTTTCAAGTATGGATGAACAGTTGATTGACGCACAGTATGGATGGGGTTGAGAAAGTTCCTAAGAAGTATTCAAATAATCCTAAAATATTCAAACATGTCAAAGTTCTACCTTGTCTATGTTCCGTGTTAATACGGATTTCGAATTAAATCTGATGACAATATTTTGCAACCTTTTTTTATAATTTTAGGGGTTGTATATTAAAAAACGATGAAATACATGTAAATCTTTCAAATAATATAAATGCCAAGTTTGAAGTAGATTTGACCAAGGAATCAGGTTGTCCCATATAACATTTTCCCCCTTTTTCACCCTCTTAGAGGTAGAATTTCGGAAAATCCTTTCTTATCGGATGTCTACGTCATACAAAGAACACACCCTCCAAGTTTCAGGTTTCTACAATCAGCGGTTGGTCCGTTAGTAATTCAAGACATCGACCTCGACTTCGACATCCACCATCTTCTACCAAAATACCCTTTTTATACAAAAATCTTCCATTTTATAACAAATTCTACCATTTTCTCCCAAAACCTACCATTTCCTACATTTTTTATCATGTACAATTTTTTATCATAATCTCTCAAAAGCTTCCATTTACTAAAATCTATCAGGCTACCAGAATCTATCAAAGGCTACCATTTCCTACTAAAATCTACCATTTTCTACCAAAATGTACAATTTTCTACCATAATCTACCATTTCCTACTTAAATCTACAATTTTCTACGACAACCTACCTTTTCTTTCGGAATCTTTTATTTTCTACCATTTCCTACCGAAATCTACTCAACACCTACAACAGTCTACCATTTCCTACCAAAATCTACCATTTTCTATATAAATCTACCATATAAACGAAAATCTACCATTTACTTTCTGTTTTTACTTTTTTCTATCAAAAGCTACCATTCATTACCAAAATCTACCGCTATTACCGAAATCTACCATTTCTTTCTAAAACTACCATTTTCTACCAAAAGGTACCATTTCCTTTCAAAATCTACCATTTTTACCAAAAATCTACCATTTCCTACCGATATTACCATTTCCTACTTAAATCTACCAATCCCTAGAACAATCTACCATTTCCTACCTAAATCTATCATATTCTACCAAAATCTACCATTTTCCTTCCTATATTTTAGGGATTGATGTTAAAACACGCGGAAACAGGTGCTAAATTAATTTTTAAAGAATTTTATTCGAACTTTGTAGTTGATCAGACCAAGAAAACACGTTGTTGTATACAAATTTACAACCCCTTTTTACCCCCTTAGTGGTTGAACTTTAAAAAGATTCTTTCTTAGTGCACACCTACGTCACTAAGAAATATTAGAGAAAAAACATAATTTCGAAATAAATCTGACGAAAAATATTTTCCGACCCCCTTTTATCTCTTAAGGGGTTGAATATTCAAAAACTATGAACCACGTGTTCAATTATATCGTTTAAAGAATATAACTGCCAAGTTTGAAGTTGATCAAACCAAGAAAACACGTTGCTCCATACAAACTTTGCAACCCCTTTTCACCCCCTTAGAGGTTGAATTTTCAAAAATCCTTTCTTAGTGCACACCTACGTCACTTAAGAAATATTTGTGTAAAATTTCAATGTCGAACTCAATCGGATGTAAAATATTTTGCAACCCCTTTTCACCCTCTTAGGTATTGAATTTTCAAAAATCCTTTAACCCCTTTTCACCCCTTTAGGGGTTGAATTTAAAAATCATATTGAAGTGCACTCCTATGTCACTTATGGCATAATTGAGCCAAATTTAAATTATGAACTAAATCGGATGAAAATATGTTGCAACCCCTTATTCTCAATTTAGGGGTTGAATATTCAAAAACGATGAAACACGTGTTTAATTAAATCTTTCAAAAAATATAAATGCCAAGTTTGAAGTTGATCGGACTAAGAAAACACGTTGCTCCATACAAACTTTGTAACCCCTTTTCACCCCTTTAGGGGTTGAATTTTCAAAAATCCTTTCTTATTGCTCGCCTACGTCACATAAGGAATATTTGTGCAAAATTTCATGGTTCTAGACCCAGCGGTTTCGGCTGTGCGTTGATCGATCAGTCAGTCAGTCAGTCAGTCAGTCAGTCAGTCAGTCAGTCAGTCAATCAGTCAGTCAGTCAGTTTTGGCTTTTATATATATAGATTATGATCTTGTTCCATTGAATACCGCCGAGTATTGATGTAACTTTGCGATCAACATAATTTAATTGAAAATCTTTCTCAGAGCACTAAATTGTTGACTTCCCCTTTAGGAAAATTGTCTACCTCCCATCGGTGAACGTGCCTAGTTATTTTCCGTCAATAAACCTCTTCAATATTCCGCGGTGGCACCCGTCCCCGATCTACGATTCGCTCTTGAACATAATGGATGATCCAACTTTACTCGCACTCGACGACCTTGCCTGCGTCCCATGTTAATGAACTGAGTTTAAGCTCGCATGCCTAACATGCCACTTCCGAATTAGCACCTTATTACGTTCACGGCGGCCGGTGTTGCCATGTGGGTGTGTCGAATAGTCGTACAGTTGAGACAACAATGTGAATGAATTAGGTCTATAGAATGGTGCCTCTAAAAACTAATGACGCATGGGCTATATGGCATTGGTGAGTGCTGCATTTTTTTGTTATTGTGCAAAACAGTGATTACTGTACATAGTATCATCCTTCTTATACAAAACTTATTTAAAAACTCACATAGAACTATATCCATACTAATATTATAAATCTGAAAGTAACTCTGTTTGTCTGTTTGTTTGTTACCTTTTCACGGCTAAACGGCTGAACCGATTTCGATGAAATTTGGTATAAGGGTAGATTGGACCTATGAGACGGACATAGGCTATCTTTTGTCTCAAAAAATAATCTCGAAGGGGATGAAATAGGGGTTGAAAGTTTGTATGGGGAATCCATAATTCCTCAAGTTAGGGATCTGAAAATTCTTATTTAGGCTTTCGGTAAGAAATTAATAAATACGGGTTTCAGCTTTTTTGCAAAATCATCCCTAAAGGGGGAAAAGCAAGAGGGTTGAAATTATGAGGTATTCTTTAGATGCACCCCCTACGGACCACAATAAACGGCTAAACGGATCGTAATTTAAATTGGAAATTAATTAAGGGGGGAGAGTGCGACGGGAGACGGGGGAAAAAGGGGGAAAAGGGAGAGTGGGGGGAAAGGGGCAGTAGATGGTAGAGTGAGGGGAGAAGAGGGTAGAGTGAGGAGAAAGAGAGGGGAGAGCGGGAAGAAAGAGGGGAGAGTGGGGGGAGACAGCGGATAGAGTGGGGAGAAAAAGAGGGGAGAGTGGGGGGAGGGAGCGGACAAAGTGGGGTGAGAAAAAGGTTAGAGTGGGGGGAGAAAGAGGGGAGAGTGGGGGGAGAAAGCGGACAGAGTGGGGGGAAAAAGAGGGGAGAGTGGGGTGAGAAAGAGAGTAGAGTGGGGAGAAAGAGAGGGTAGAGTGGGTGAGAAAGAGGGGAGAGTGGGGTGAGAAAGAGGGGAGAGTGGGGTGAGCAAGAGAGTAGAGTCGGGAGAAAGAGAGGGGAGAGTGGGGGATAAAGAGGGGAGAGTGGGGAGAAAGAGAGGGGAGAATGGGGGATTAAGAGGGGTGAGTGGGGGGAGAAAGAGGGGAGAGTGGGGTGAGAAAGAGGGGAGAGTGGGGGGAGAAAGAGGGGAGAGTGGGGTGAGAAAAAGGGTAGAGTGGGGAGATAGAGAGGGGAGAGTGGGGTATGAGGGTAGAGGGGAGAATGATGATAAAGTGGGGGGAGAAAGAGGGTAGAGTGGGGTGAGAAAAAGGGTAGAGTGGGGAGTTAGAGAGGGGAGAGCGGGGAGAATGAGAGTATAGTGGGGGGAGAAAGAGGGGAGAGTGGGGGGAGAAAGAGGGAAGAGTGGGGGGGAAGAGGGGAGAGTGGTTTGAGAAAGAGGGGAGAGTGGGGTGAGAAAGAGAGTAGAGTGGGGAGAAAGAGAGGGTAGAGTGGGTGAGAAAGAGGGGAGAGTGAATAGAAAGAGATGAGACAGTGGGGGGAGAAAGAGGGGAGAGTGGGGGGAGAAAAGGGGAGAGTGGGGGGAGAAAGAGTGGAGAGTGGGAGTTAGAGGGGAGGGTGGTGCTAGAAGGAGGGGAGAGTGGGGGGAAATAGGTGAGAGAGATTGAGTGCGAAATATATAGAAATAGAGGGAGAGGGAGTGAGCGAAGGAGGGAAAGGAAGAGATATAGACGGAGAGGGTGAGGGAAATAAATATAATGTATGAGATGGACAGGGAGAGGGAACGCAAGAGATTGAGAGTGGAGAGGGATATTAATGATAGAAAGATAGGGAAAGATATAGAGATATAGGGAGAGAGAAAGAGACAGATATATATTACCTACTAGCTGTTGCCCGCGACTTCGTCCGCGCGGACTATATATTTTACCATAATTCCAAATACTTAACTAAAAATAGACCATGACCTCGTGTTCGACATCGACATCCGATATGCGATATCCAACATGCTCGTACGACATCCACCATCTTCTATCAAAATTACTATCTTATATAAAAATCTAGCATTTTATACCAAAATCTAACATTTCATACAAAATTTACCATTTCCTAACAAAATCTACCATTTTCTACCAAAATACCATGTTCTACCCATAAGCTACCATTATCTACCTACTAAAATCTAAAATTTTCTACCACAATCTAAAATTTTGTTTCTAAATCTATTATTTTCTTACTAAATGTATTATTTTCTACCAAAAGCTACCATTTCCTACCAGAACCTACCATTTCCAATCAGAATCTACCATTTTCTACCAAAAAGTACCATTTTTAACCAAAGCTTCCTTTTTTTCCAAAATTTACCGTTTTCATCAAAAGCTACCAAATTTATCATTTCTACCAAATTAGCATTTTAACCAAAATCTACCATTTTAATTCCAAATTCACTATTATCTACCAAAAGCTACAATTCCTTCCAAAATCTACCACTATTACCAAAAATCTACCATTATTACCAATAATCTACCATTTCCTACTAAAAACTACCATTTCCTACTTTAAATTAATCATTTTCTACAAAATCTACCACTTTCTACCTACAATTTAGGATTCATTTAGTTCATTATTAAAACCAGATAAAACACGTGTTTAAAATCTTTAAAGGATATAGATGCCAAGTTTGTAGTTGATCAAACCGATAAAACACGTTGTTCCATCCAAACTTTGAAACCCCTTTTCACCCACTTAGGGGTTGAATTAAAAAAAAAAGAAACTTAGTGCACACCTACGTCTTTTAAGGAATATTTGTGCAAAATTTCAGTTTCGAACAAAATCTGATGAAAAATATTTTGCAACCCCTCTTTATTATTTTAGGGGTTGAATATTAAAAAACTATGAAATATTTAAATAAATCTTTTAAATAATGTAAAAGCCAAGTTTGAAGCAGATTAGACAAAGAAAACACGTTGTGAACTTGTGACACACAAACATTACAACCTCTTTTCACCCCTTTAGGGGTTGAATTTAAAAATCATATTGAAGTGCACTCCTATGTCACTTATGGCATAATAATTGATCCAAATTTAAATTATGAACTAAATCGGATGAAAATATGTTGCAACCCCTTATTCTCAATTTAGGGGTTGAATATTCAAAAACGATGAAACACGTGTTTAATTAAATCTTTTAAAGAATATAAATGCCAAGTTTGAAGTTGAACGGACTAAGAAAACACGTTGCTCCATACAAACTTTGTAACCCCTTTTCACCCCTTTAGGGGTTGAATTTTCAAAAATCCTTTCTTATTGCTCGCCTACGTCACATAAGGAATATTTGTGCAAAATTTCATGGTTCTAGACCCAGCGGTTTCGGCTGTGCGTTGATCGATCAGTCAGTCAGTCAGTCAGTCAGTTTTGGCTTTTATATATATAGATAACTGTTCCCCGCGACATCAATTGATTTTCTAAACAGTTTACATTTTATATAAAAATTCGAACGAAGTTGCGGGTATCAGCTAGTTATGTATATTTCAGACAAACTATGTCTGACTCTCACAAGACAGAGTGAGTACCTACTTAACTAAATGCCTATTACTTAATATGTTTCTTGTAGCAAGCTGTTCCATTCGAACTTACACCCATTTAGATAAATCTGTGATTTTGATGAGCTAGTTTTAGGCCTATAATATACAATCCAACCCCCAGTATTGTGGGGTAAGCTTAACTTGGCAACACCGGTACGCACTCCGCAATGTTATTCTGGGGGCGTTAGCACCTTGTGTTTTTTTGACAATCCTTGAGTGGAAATATTCGGGATTCGCGACAAAGTGCCAAAGGTGAGAGTTTATTTAACGTAAGGTTTGTAAGTAAGTAAATAAGTTACTTGTAGCTAAAACTCGTACACAAGTCATGAAAGTGGCATACGGCCGATTGTACACAAATTTATTGTGCTATGTTTGAGGTTCTATCAGTTTATGTGCTTTTTTTATGAGGGGAAGTGACAGAAATCCTATAATATACATATCATATATATATATATATTTATTATGTAGAAAGACTGAACCATAACATAACTTTTTAGGACTTTAAACCCATATTAATTCCATACGTTACGACTTACGAAGCACCCTCGTCTTACATGAGCATTAACCAACATGAAAATTTAAAACTCGATTGTCAAGTTAACCTACATATTTGTTGTTAAGCAGGCTAAGGCCGTAGAATACTGAGGTAACTCCACTCAGACCTAGATAAAAAGGTTTTGTTGCTATTCATTAATTTAATTGACATCTTTATGGCCATAGCTGAAGATCTATAGTGTTACAAAATGTTCACAAATTATCAACAGTTTATAGATTTTTTTATTGTACCTAGGTTAAGCTTTTTTAAATCGTGTTTTGGGTGACATTGCAGCGTTTTAATTAAAGCTGCAATGCCACCCAATTCCCAAAATTATTATATTAGATATATTAGATAAAAGAGGTGCCCGACTTTAGCTACTGGATAAACACGGAGTATATTCTGTAAAAATTGGACCCAGATGAGATAGGGCCTATGTACCTACTTTGGAGTCGCTAATGTCCGTCGTAGAGTCAAAGTGGTCCAAAGTGGTCTTCTACCGGAGCGATTTCAAAAGGTTTGATATCGATATTGAAGTTATGCGGTTAGTTTCGCGTTCTCCGGTTTCCCATGGTTGTTTTCCGCGCGGATGGCGCGGTTCCCACGATGGCTATATTGGCTGTGTGCAAGTCTGCATGCGCTTCCCTCAATTACAGGCCACTTCTTTTCTATATATTATTAGCACAGAAGTCTTTCATTTTCTCTTTCATGTGTGTACCTATTATTTATTACTTAATTATAAAAAAAAATGCCAACCAAACAGCTTCAAACGGATTTTCAAAAACGGAACAGTTTTGCTTGTATAATAGCAAAGAACAATCCATGAAGTCACCTTTCAATTACATATAACTCCTAGATTATGTACTTTTAAATACGAACTATTAATAAAAACAAATGCTTCGCAGTGAAGGGGAAGTCGGTACGTTTCAGTTGGAAACGTCCATACGCTTAAAAAATTACAAGCACATAAAGCAGTAACGCTACTTTATGACGCAACGCATTAAATACGCGTTTTGTTAATTGAATTTAAACTTTCTCCTGTGGTAATTAGTTGCTAAGTCAAATATTATTAACTTAGTTCGGTTGTAAAATCAAATAAAAGTGGATCCATCCGCCTGTTATCGCGTTTCAATAACCACCGGTCAGATAAACAACTTTGGACTCACATTTTGGTACCCCAAAAGTTTTCCTTTTCCGTTGTGAGCATTAAAGTAAATATGTGGGCGGAACCAACTTCTCGGCTTCATTCTTGATGTTATCCTAATCTATTTCAAAATACTGTTAAATATACTGGTATTTCCTTTTTTCCTTATTTTCTTACAGGAATATATTAATTTAGATACAACATCCGATAAGGGGTTGGAAAGTTTTTTGACCCCTAAACATACGGGGCTAGCTTCCCGGCTTTTTTAAATTATAGAAACGAGCTTGTTTTTACGGCCGCATCTCATTTGATGTGACCTGGTAAGGTGGCGCAGTGTCTGCTAGAATCTTCTTTACCCTAGACTCGAAGAGGCCCATAATAAATTATGTAGGAAAGAGATTCTGTATTTATTTGTAGAGCGTCGTTGCGGTTGCTCTTCCTCCGCGTCCTCCCTGCCTCCCGGTTGTCGGAAGTGGACGCTGCATCCCGCCTCCCATTGTGCATGCAGAATGCGAACGTGACCGGACCGCGCTCGCGGCCAGCTTTATTATTGCATTTTAATAGGCTTTAATGTTACCGGTTATCGGGCGAACGGGCGAATCTATCGTTTCCGCTGAGATTGCAATGGGAGTGTCAGTTTTTGATATTCATTAGACGTCTACATATTTTACACAAAATTTTAGTGTTAATTATTTATTCAACATTTAAATAAGATTAAAGATGGAGCCCGTTATCCATTCCGAATAAAGCGTAATTTTACGAGTTGGCTGTTATCTCGTCCGCAATAAATTCGCCCATGCGGCCGAGTTACCACCTTTAATTTTAGTAGTAGTGAACTCGACCGCCCTTGCAAAGTACAGTCAGTTGAAAAAGTGATATCAATAAAAAAAATATACATTTAAGTATAGTTGATGTAAATTTTCATTGATGCAACAATAATTGACTAGAATGGATTTAACGGGTCAGATTATGGAAGTTACTAAATTGATTGCAAGTATGAACATAATATTATTATGTTTCACTAGTAAGTCATCGCTAGGCAATAGTCGGGGCAGATAAGCAGATAAGCGTTGGATAGGTGTACGATACTGCCAACAGATGTCACGGACGGACAGACAGACAAATGGGCCACGCCCCGCAATAGCTTACGTAGGTAGCGATCGACCTATTGTACGGCGAAATTATTGCCGTTTACTAAAATATTTTTCTAAAAGGGTTCCAACATAGATTGATGCGCTATCACGCTTGACTGAAAGCGGCGATTGCTGATATGAATTTGTCCGAGGCGTTAGTTTATCACCTAAACCGCTAATAATTATCACGGGGCTGGTCTCAGTCGCCTACGTAATATCCTAACTAAATATTGTATAATGAGAATGTATGTATGTAGGTACATGTACCGTCAGTGTTTGTGCGTTTAGTAAAATGCATGAATGTTGACGTCGGTTCGGTATAGGTATTTATTTATTTTTCCTCAATGTGCAATATAGTCGGATCCGTGCGTCGTGTCGTGAACTCAGAAGCCGCGGAAAACCCGCATTTTGGTTTATCGCCATTGCAGCCGACATTTTTTCATTGGTTGACGTCAAATTACCATATATTAAAATTCATTGATAAATGTAAAATTGTTTTATATTAATTATTATAATACTTATGTTTATTGTTATAAACAGAGGTAACCAGTAAAGGTGCTAAGTACTCTATTTGAATTGTATAATTATGGCTAGTATCTAGAGTAAAACGTGAATGTAAATAAATTGGAATTATGAATGAGTTAGAAGAGTGATTAATAACCTACAAATGATTACTAATTACCCAACGCGATAACGTTGTCAAAATGCTAACGTCTCGCAGTTTCGTGCAACAACTTTGAAAAGCGGGAAACAAGCTGAAAGCTATTTACCGAAGGGCAAGCAATGAGAGGGAATTTCACGTCTTCCTGAAAATTAATGAGTTCGCCGCTTAGGCCGTTTGCGATCGCACCTCGTTTCCACAATACGGACGACGACGGTGGCGCGCCCGCGAGCGAGCTGTACCGGTACTAATGACTGCCATGCGAAATAACAAAAACATCTCCGTCTTCCTCCATCCTAAGACAAGGATCGCGATGGTTTCAGTCGCACAACACCCGGAGCGGCAACGTAGCGCTTCAACCCGGATAAATTACATCCTATTAACTCTGTCCCGACACTCGATTTAAGCTTTAATGCCCGGGGCGCAAGGATTCAAATCGCTTAAGAACACTTTATTCAAACCAAAATGTTTACCTTAGACTTTATTGCTTATATTATAAAGTCGATGTTACACAGCCGCTCGTGTTAGTTAAGGCGTTTCGGTCTCGTTTGTGATTATTAATTTGCTGTCAAATAAAGGGGCCGCTCACTTGGGCGTGCGTGTCGGCACAAATTTCTGCCATACTTTGGAATCGGTGATTATTTTTTTTGTTGCCTTAACTTTGGATTCGCAGACTGACAGACATTTAGTGCATTATTATTTTGGTTACATGTCATAGGTGGAATGGCCGGCGAGCGGTCGCCGCCACCGCGCCGGCGTCGCCGTCTGCCTTCTAATTAACCGATGTAGGTAGATGGCGCTTACAAGATAACAAACCGACCAACTTCTTGGCGATTGTTTATTTTTTACTTTTCGCCAGACATTCTTTATCAAGTCAATTCCGATTTAGGTTTTGTTTTCTTCAATATTAAATCTCTATTTTATTGAATACATTAAAAACTGCATATTTGATAACAATATATAGATATAGATACTATAATACCTGCCTACTTTAAAAAAGTAATTTTTGTTACTTATCTTATTTGTTTTAATTTTCTTACCAAAACTGAATGACGTGTAACTTGTATACGATATAATTATGTAGATACAATAATATAAACGATAAAGAATCCTAAAACTCTTGAGTGAGTTAAGAATTTGCAACTGTAAACAGCCCAATAGTGACCGAGACACGCACGTACAGACGACTGTAGGCACTTACATAATTATTATAAGCATTCCTTTACAAGTCGATCATTAATTTTGTTAATAAATATGTGAACACCAACTTGCTACTTTACAGATTTATGGAAGACCTAGCCCCACATAAAATAAGGGCCTTTACATACATTTTATCTTCCCCTGATCCAATTTGACCTCATTTGTATTCAAGTCACACCGCCACAAACGTATTCTGTACATTTCTGATGCATTAAGATTTTTTTACCAAATGTAGCCAATGTTTGAAATATATGTATAATATAGGTTACTCATTCTGAGTGGAATTGACGTTTCGGTAAACATTGTAGGTATATGCCTGCCTCCCCCTCGCCCCATTTGAATATTAAACAACCATTGTGAAGGTGGCTTTATGGGTTAAAAATACAAATTAACTGATTGTTTACATTGAGGTGTAGATAATCCGGTATCAGTTAGTATTTTTATTTTAAGTTTATACAATTTCTCGTCGTTGTAGTTCTTTGAACTGTCAATAGATGGCGTTAGGTTGACTTTACAAAGTAAAAAAATATTAATATTCTAATAATAATATCTGCGTCTTTGCCCCACAACACTATGTTTTTGGATTGGAATATATTTATTAAATTGTGACTTTTTTGTAATAGGTACATAATATTATAATAATATTCAATACCTCACCCCGTTAGTTGTCTGTAATGATGGGCTATTCCCAGAGTACTCCATTTGATAATTATCATACTCATATCCACCAACCCACACTGGGCCAGCGTGGTAATTAATGGCCCATCACCTTTTTCTTTCTCTTTCTCTCTCTTACGCTCTCTCTTTGCCTAGTCGTGGGACCGAAATAGGCTGATGATGATGAATGACAATCATTACTACATTAAATAAATAAACCAATTGTAATATCTGTGTCTGACACCTACATCGAGCTATTGAGCTGTTATATCGCAACAAATTGTAAGGTCTAGGGCAGTTCCTAGAATAGACGTCATCCTTCTTACATTTTTCATTCATAACCTCTCTCTGCGCGGAACGGAAATGAATGCAGTTTCACAATCCCCAGCAATTTCGCAAACAATCTTTTGTATCCAGTAAGAGTAGGAGTTTGTGGGAGTCTAGGAGTTTATTACTTTGTTAGTGGCCGCCCGGCCGCCCACGCGTTCCGCCCGCCCAGCATAGATGCGCCCTTTAAATGTGACGGGACGTTTAAATGGGCTTGAATCGTTTTAATTATACAGAATTGGTTTCAATTACGAATTCAGCATATCTTATTTCGTTAATTAGGCCTATAATAGACGGGCTCGGGTGTGAAGGTGTTATAACGCGTTCCGGTATTGTGAGTTTCAATGGCCTTTCAAACCAGTAAGCCTTTTTAATTCTTTACATTTTTATTTGTCTTAACTGTTAGGAGAATAATAATTATGTACCTAATGGTTGATCATTATAAATTATATCAGCTTCTTAGTGTCTATGTGCCTTTATTATAATGTGAGTAGATTAGACAATGTGATCCCTGCATTCGTTTTCTCAAACCCCATGATAATAAGTGGCATAAAGATCCGATAAATATGACACTAGTTTTCTAGGAACTTTCCTTACAGAGAGATAAAGATAATAAATACGTGTGCGTATATAATATTAGTATTCCTTTTCCCTAATCATTTTTATGACGAGAAAATCTGTCTGGCGAATTATACAGAAAGGAAAACAGAAGAGCTACCCACGATGTAATACCGTGCGAATACAAGACAACCCAAACAAACACTTAGCTTAGTTAGAGATATTAAAGTTGAGCCGCAGTTCAGGACCTCTCGGTGTCAATTAAGGAAACTACAAATAAGTAAGTACTTATTATTTCCATACATAGCCTCTACTTGGAGTCGAATGGCCCACCTGTTAGTTTATCAGCATCATAGATTAGGCGTGAGTTACTGCGCTAACGAAACAAGCGATTGTTCTTTGACGTTAATATCCGGAAGAGTGGCTGTGGATGAGGTCGACAACCATCTAAACTTGGATTAGGAGTCACTTAATACAATAATTAACAACTCTCTTTTTTAGTAATGATGAGATGTTAAGTGATTTAGAAGCAGAAAGAGTAGGTAGGTACTGATGTGCTGGCAGAAGTATCAGTTTGATACATAATATGTTGGAAATTATGTAGATAGCGTAATAAAGAAATCGACCAAACACGGATACTTACTTAATTTTTTTACAGATATTTTCTCTCACGAAGATTGCTGCCGATAATATAGAAAGTGTAGCGACTGATAAGCGTGTTGTATGCTCTTTTGGTTGAAGAACACAATGTTTTGTTACTAGTAACATTATTTTTATGACTTCGGTAAAAAAATGTATGGTATATTATATTATATGATACCATTTGTGTAACAAAAAACGACCGCAGGGATCCATTCCTATGGGATAATAAGTTTGCGTGTTTCTGTTTGACCTAACTATAGCTAAGCCCAGTTCTTATTAGAGAAACGTGTGTTGTTAGAAATGACAAAAGACATGTTCACAGCGGATATACGCCCACTAAAATAATGTGCATCGTAACAACAATCTTATCCAAGCGTATTTCGTGATTGAGGAAACATTTTTATCATACCAATCGACTAAGAATATAGATATAGATATTATGGTGACAGCGAGCTTATCTGATGATTACGACGAAATATTGACCACAGAACTCCACCGGGCGGAGTTCCGTGGTCAATGGTCAAGCATCGTGGTCAATGGTGCTGCGGCTGGCTGACTTTGATCATCTTATCAATTACGTAGCTACTTATAGTATTACCCAACTTATATGGCTTACCGATGTACCTGCGCAGAAGATGAATTTTCAAAGCGCGGAAAATGCTATTGACCGCTATTGGTCGGCAGCCGCCACCATCTTAGCGATCGCCGCGTGGCATGAGTGAGATGGAACTAACAGCTGCAGTGTATTATGAACCTTATAATAGTGAGCTTAGGTTGATTGTAAGTTTTAAGCATTCTTTCGTTAATCTTCGGACCATACTTTCTTTTCTGCGCGAACGAAGATTCACGACGCGCCTTATAAGTTGGGTACTAGTATACCTACTTATTTTATAGAGCTAAGCTGATTTGGAAAAGTATATACCTAATATCAACCAAAAACTTAATATATGCATAAAAATGGTCGCAGCCTAAAATACGCGTAGAGTGGATACAATGAAGACTGAAAAGTAGGTGACCCCCCATAGTACGTCAACAATAAACAACCACCACGACCACAGACAAGAGCGCCGGAATAAGAACAACCACTCAATGCAATAGATAAAGTATCAGAAGTCAAATAGTACTTTTTAATCATTTGCCGCCTAAAACAAAAAGGTCAAACCGACAAGGCCGTTGGAAAGGAACTTGCCGCCGGTTGGTACGGGTCGTGGAGTGAAGACGATGAAATTGCGATAAAACGTCGGCTTCCAGTCTTTAAATTATTGCCGTAAATTAGACTATTATATACGCGTTTTGCCCCGGGGTAAGTAACTGCTTAATGCCACTGAAAGAACATCATTCGTAATGTGTACAAATTACCAAAAGTTTTATTATTTTTTATTAATCCATACTAATATTATAAATCTGAAAGTAACTCTGTTTATCTGTTTATCTGTTTATCTGTATATCTGTTTGTCTGTTTGTTTGTTACCTTTTCACGGCTAATCGGCTGAACCGATTTCGATGAAATTTGATATAGGGGTAGATTGGACCTATGAGACGGACATAGGCTATCTTTTATCTCAAAAAACAATCTCGAAGGGGATGAAATAGGGGTTGAAAGTTTGTATGGGGAATCCATAATTCTTCAAGTTAGGGATCTGAAAATTCTTATTTAGGCTTTTGGTATGAAATAAATAAATACGGGTTTCCGCCTTTTTGCTAAATCATCCCTAAAGGGGGAAAAGGGGTTGAAATTATGAGGTACTAGCTGATACCCGCAACTTCGTTCGCATTTTTATATAAAATGTAAACTGTTTAGAAAATCAATTGATGTCGCGGGGAACAGTTATAGGTAAGAATATATCTGTCTCTTTCTCACTCCCTTTTCCTCTATCTTTCGCCCTCTCTAGCTCTTTTTCTATCTTTCTCCCTCTTTCGCTCTTTCTATCTCTCTTCCTCTACCTCCATCTCTTTCCCTCTCCCTATATCTCTATATCTTTCCCTATCTTGTCCATCTCATCCATTATATTTATTTCCCTCACCCTCTCCGTCTATATCTCTTCCTTTCCCTCCTTCGCTCACTCCCTCTCCCTCTATTTCTATATATTTCGCAATCAATCTCTCTCACCTATTTCCCCCCACTCTCCCCTCCTTCTAGCCCCACTCTCCCCTCTTTCACTCCCACTCTCCACTCTATCTCCCCCCACTCTCTCCTTTCCCCCCCACTCTCCCCTCTTTCTCCCCCCACTCTCCCCTTTTCTCCCCCCCACTCTCCCCTCTTTCTCCCCCCACTCTCCCCTTTTCTCCCCCCCCACTCTCCCCTCTTTCTCAACTCACTCTCCCCTCTTTCTCCCCCCACTCTCCCCTCTTCCCCCCACTCTTCCCTCTTTCTCTCCCCACTCTCCCCTCTTTCTCCCCCCACTCTCCCCTCTTCCCCCCACTCTTCCCTCTTTCTCCCCCCACTCTCCCCTCTTTCTCCCCCCACTCTCCCCTCTTCCCCCCACTCTTCCCTTTTTCTAACCCCACTCTCCACTCTTTCTCCCCCCATTCTATCCTCATTCTCCCCTCTACCATCATACCCCACTCTCCCCTCTCTAACTCCCCACTCTACCTTTTTTCTCACCCCACTCTCCCCTCTTTCTCACCCCTCTTTATCCCCCACTCTCCCCTCTCTATCTCCCCACTCTACTCTCTTTCTCACCCCACTCTCCCCTTTTCCTCCCCCCCTCTAACCTTTTTCTTACCCCACTCTCCCTTCTTTCTCCCCCCACTCTCCCCTATTTCCCCCCCCCACTCTGTCCGCTTTCTCCCCCCACTCTCTCCTCTTTCTCCCCCCACTCTAACCTTTTTCTCACCCCACTCTCCCCTCTTTCTCCCCCCACTCTCCCCTCTTCCCCCCCCCCCACTCTGTCCGCTTTCTCCCCCCATTCTCCTCTCTTTCTCCCCACTCTACCTTCTTCTCCCCTCACTCTACCATCTACTCCCCCTTTCCCCCCACTCTCCCCTTTCCCCCACTTTACCCCTTTCTCCCCTTCCTCCTATCACACTCTCCCCCCTTAATTACTTTCCAATTTAAATTACGATCCGTTTAGCCGTTTATTGTGGTCCGTAGGGGGTGCATCTAAAGAATACCTCATAATTTCAACCCCCTTGCTTTTCCCCCTTTAGGGATGATTTTGCAAAAAAGCTGAAAACCGTATTTATTTATTTCTTACCAAAAGCCTAAATAAGAATTTTCAGATCCCTAACTTGAGGAATTATGGATTCCCCATACAAACTTTCAACCCCTATTTCATCCCTTTCGAGATTATTTTTTGAGACAAAAGATAGCCTATGTCCGTCTCATAGGTCCAATCTACCCCTATACCAAATTTCATCGAAATCGGTTCAGCCGTTAAGCCGTGAAAAGGTAACAAACAAACAGACAAACAGATATACAGATAAACAGATAAACAGATAAACAGAGTTACTTTCAGATTTATAATATTGGTATGGATTCTTTAGATGCACCCCCAACGGACCACAATAAACGGCTGAACGGATCGTAATTTAAAGGGGGAGAGTGCGATGGGAGGAGTAGGGGAGAGTGCGGGGGAGGCGAGGGGGAGAGTGGGGGGAAAAGGGGAGAGTGGGGGGAAAAGGGGAGAGTGGGGGAAAAAGGGGAGAGTGGGGGAAAAGGGGAGTAGATGGTAGAGTGGAGGGAAAGAGGGTAGAGTGGGGGGAAAGAGAGGGGAGCGCGGGGAGAAAGACGGGAGAGTGGAGGAGAAAGAGGAGAGAGTGGGAGGAGAATGAGGGGAGAGTGGGGGGAGAAAGAGAGGAGAGTGGGATGAGAAATAGGGGAGAGTGGGGAGAGAAAGAGGGGAGAGTGGGGGGAGAAAGAGGGGAGAGTGGGGGAGAAAGAGGGTAGAGTGGGGAGAAAGAGAGGGGAGAGTGGGAGAAAGAGGGGACAATGGGTGGAGAAATAGGGTGAGTGGGGGGGGGGGGAGAAATAGAGGAGAGTGGGGGGAGACAGAGGGGAGAGTGGTGGGAGAAAAAGGGGAGAGTGGGGGAGAAAGAAGGGAGAGTGGGAGATAAAAAGAGGAGAGTAGGGGAGAAAGAGGGAGGGGAGAGTGGGGGAGAAAGAGGGGTGAATGGTGTGAGAAAGAGAGTAGAGTGGGGATAAATAGAGGGAAGAATAGAGGGAGAAAGAGAAAGAGGGGAGAGTGGGGGTAGAATGAGGGGAGAGTGGGGGGAAATAGGGGTGAGTGGGGGGAGAAAGAGAGATTGAGTGCGAAATATATAGAAATAGAGGGAGAGGGAGTGAGGGAAGGAGGGAAAGGGAGATATATAGACTGAGAGGGTGAGGGAAATAAATATAATGGATGAGATGGACAGGGAGAGAGATGGCGAGAGATTGAGAATGGAGAGGGATATTAATGATAGAAAGATAGGGAAAGATATAGAAATATAAGGAGAGGGAAACAGATAGTGGTAGAGGAAGAGAGATAGAAATATCGAAAGAAGGAGAAAGATAGAAAGAGAGCCAGAGAGGGAGAAAGATAGAGGAAAAGGGAGAGAGAAAGAGACAGATATATTCTTACCTAGCTGTTAACCGCGACATCAATTATTTTTTAAACAGTTTACATTTTATATAAAAATGCGAACGAAGTTGCGGGTATCCGCTAGTTAAAAATAAATTAAACATGGTGTACACAGGAGACGGTTAGTTCTCAAACATTTGCCCCTTAGCGTAGTCAGAATGGAACTGTCATCGTTAGTTTCATCATTATCATCATCATCGTCATCATAATTAGCTGACACAAAAACTTATATTACACAGGGCGCCCGTTGTTATAGTTTGTATCTAGCGTACCGCTTTGTCTCGTATCTGCACCGCACCAAATGCAACGCTGCAACCTATTCAGAAAATGTCCTCAGCGCATCTCATTGCCGGTCTAATTACCGGTTGTTTCGCTCTACAGCCTCTCGCGGTAACATAAAGCGGTTAAAGCCACTTTTCTGAGAGTAGTATGATCAAAGCGGCTTCGCGCTCACCCGGACAAAGGTGTCCCGCCAAATAACTCTCACCGTTTCATCCGTTACCTTTTCTAGGACGTTATTTAACCGTAGGTATTTCAAAATTTTCTGGGAAAACGTTTGTCGTAATATAGAATAGCACTTTGCCCACAAGATTTGTCTATTTAACGGCTACCGTTGAGTATATCTACGGTACAAAATAAATACTAATTGGTTGTATCATCTCTGTCCTATTCTTTACTTTTTAGGTGGTGCTTTTATCTATACAGTCATTAATATTTATTGGTAGTAAGTACTTCTTTGAGACGTTATCAAGTTTTATCTCGTTTGTTTCAGGTATGTAAACATCCAATTGATGTGTGTGGCGTCGTCGCTGGGAGAAATTTGACATCGGCGCGTTATGGTAAACACGCCTGAGTGTTATTGATCTGAACTTCTACCGGAATTGCGTTGTGTTGCCGTTCTACACGTGTTTTCTGCACGGGCATGTAAGCTAGTGTATGAGGAACTGCAGTAAGTAATTCCCCAAATGAAATAAGAACTCGTTTCTCTAATGTATCGTTATTTGTTAACTCTCTAAAGTATTTTAGAAAAAAAGCTACTAGCAACTAGCGATCGCAAAGATTATCTTTAATAATAGATCGTGGCGTTATGATATAGGTACTTATTGTATTATCATAGTACTGGTACTCACACGTACGGCGATGACGTAGGTTCGTGTCACCCACATGATCGACTTGTTCGTAGTGCCATACCTGGTTGCGTTGTACCATGATTGGAATGACGAGACATTAATTAAACTACGCACACACTGATTAGGACTTATCGTTTTGCATAATCGAAATCACGCTTGTGTTTGTCAGCAAGCTTATACGAAATTAGACAGCCCATGCCCCCGTTTTGCGTAAACAGTGGCATTTACAATTTCACTTGGCATGACGGGCGTAGGGACCTCGCCACGTGGCTATGGAAACCTCTCAAGTCTTATTTTTGTGATTGTGTGTTATTGTTGTATTTTGTTTCTGCTAAGAAAACAATTTCAATGTGTTGGAACTTCGGCTTTCCTTTAGCTGATTGCAAATTAAAAGCTTCTTTAGTGTGCGATATGATTTAGAGGTGTTTGTTATATGGGCCAATAAGGTTACTCATACTATACTTATAAATGCGCAGGATATTAGTTAAAATCCCTTTTTTTTGTTGTGGCTAAACTATCAAATCGTTTACCTGGGGTGGCCTGTCCATTAAACACGACATAAATACATAAATATCTCTTAAAAGACCTAGTTTCATCAAGCAACGGTAACGTACTAAAATTAATTCGAACAATAAGTAAGATTTCTTAGACGCAATAACTTTCACTTAATAAGTAGGTACTTTTATTGTGAACACGGTTAACATAACAATTTCGTACTTATCCGCTAGTAGCTTCCGCATGAATGAACAATCTATTCTAATACATTACCATGCTCTATAAAATCACTATCCATCCCCTGCGCCAATAAAATATGAAATAGTATAAAACAGTAGTGGAGGGGTATACTACTACTCTGTCGGAAATTAGTCGCCGGGAGGTTTTCAGATTGCAAGTGGGGGCGGATCACCCCTATACCTCCCCCTGGCTAGGGCTGCTCCGTCCGCTTTTCCTCCAGACTGTTGCCGACGTCCTTGTATCTCAGTAACTAGGGCGCCTGGCGATTCCCGGTCACTCTGTTTGATTATTTTCAGGTTCCAAGTTTTTAAGTCGTGCAAGCTTATACGATTTGAGTATGTTTCACTTTCGATGTCAATAAAGGCGGCAAGTCATTAAAGGTGCATCTTACATCGGATGGTCGAAAATTGTTTATCAGTTTTTCAAAGGTTTAGGCGGTTTTCGGAAATCTCCAAAACATGCGGTGGTGACCCTATACAACGGCCCCTTTGCTTTAATATCTCCTGGTGTAGGCTGGATCGTTGAATGCATAGTCGAGACCAAGTTTCGTGCACAAGTGCATTTTCATAGTGGAATAAATAATCAGGTTGCATGCCAGGTACAAAAAGATACTGTTTTTCATATACTTATCAGATTTTGTGAGCATCTCTGTAGGTCATAGAGTTTCCGTGCCCAAAGGATGTTTGCAGTTCTATAGCTATGACAAAACCTACTCTTTGTCGTCGGCTCTTTTCGAATGAATATCTCATATTCCGAATCCCGTAGGTACTACAGTCAGTTAACTTTCACGAGTGCCGTCTTGGAAACCCATGTCAATAAAGATAGTTGAATTCCAATGGCAATGGTTTACCTGGTCAAAAAATTATTATTTACGATGTGAAGTTCATTACATCATGAATTCTACCATCTTCATCGTCTAATTGCACTAAAAAGCATCATAACATCTCTCGAATCGCAACATTCGCCTTGGTCCTAAGCCTTGTGCCAGTCTCATTCCCCCTCGATGAATATCAGAGGTACAAATAAAACGAGTTCATTGTTAAAATCCTCACTCACCACCTTGCAGACAGTGAAATTCAAGAGCATGATATATGTGGCTGGCAGTTTGCACGTCTCCTAATGTGTATATTATGCAGTCGCCGACTGGTCGCCTTGTTTTGTAGCCTTCTGCTCATAAGCTCAACTGCATCCTTGAACTGTTGAAACGTATTGTAGTCTGTGACGTCTGTAGAGAAAGAGTATATTATTAGGTTTTTGGTATTTTTGACGGTATCAGAAAGTTCTGATATTCGTCACATTTTATGTTACTAGCATTTCCTCTCCCACCAAACTCTCACTTGTGTACTCTTAGATAGTTCTCTATACATGTATCTTTTGTATACATTATTAATTTATACATTTAAGTAATTTGTATTGTTTTCCCAATCGTGTACCTACCCGTTTACATACATCTTAGACATCTTCTTATATTTTGGTCGTACGATCGTAGGTGTTGCTAATAGCAATGCTGCTTCGCTTTGCTTAATGATCTAAAACTTTGTAAGCACTTCACATGCTATTCTGCTTGTCTCGCCGCCTATCAAGACACCAAGATCTCAACAGGAACCATTTGCCAAATCAAATGGGCCGTCTTGTTGTCTCAATTACGTAATTGGTGCAAGCACGTCCCAGACTTCAACAGTCCGCCGTCCGCTATCTGGAGATTATCCACATTACCCGGGCGGTACGCACAAAAGCCAATATATGCCATTAGCCGAACGTGGTCATGTCACGAGCAGCCGCCCATGCCGCTCCACCCCGCCTATGCATTCACGGCTATTAGCTCGGCAACCTATCATTTAAATAATATCACTGGCCGGTATAATGTGTGCCACGTGCAGTAGGCTGATACATTTTTAAGTTAAACTGGATGCCGCGTTGATAAATAACATAAATGTGTTGTGCGGTGCATACTTAACAGTGACCTTCTATCTAACACCCACCCACTGGCTCAGTGTACAGTTCCACATAATATATAGTTAGCAGGTTGACATGACGGGGCGATGATGCCTCCAACTTCATAGAAACGTAAAGATAGGAATCAGTGTACTAACTGGCTGGTGCGATCTATATTCGAGGCAGAAGTATTGTATGACCTACGTTTCCTTATGACAGTACCGCCGACAACCCACGCATGCCGCCTACAAGAGTAACAAATGGTCGTAAGATTCGCAACAAATACAATTACTTTATTATATTTTTCATTCATAAAACGGTTATATACTTGTTTTCAGATAAATTGCACGGAAATGTGGGTAGAGTTAGTGGATACTTCAAGTGAAAGTACTACCAGCCCTCAGGGTCCTATTACAAGGACTGGTTTACGACTTTCTTTGAGAATGTTAAACATTTTTCATACACCTACGATACCGTGTAATACATGAAGATGAACATTTCATTAGAAGCCATTCTGCCCACTGCTGAAGCAATGTACTGATACCCATAACTTTTATATCTTTATTTATTTATACAATCTTATATAAGAATCTTCGTTCTGAAAATGTCGACCTTATTGAAATGGAATTGCGACGGTTAACCTTCTTTGTGCTCTAATTTGTGGGACCAGGTCTATCGGTTATTCTTGTATAGGTACTTTATAAGTTACAGGCCTGATAAGCCTGCCATCATAATAACAAAGGCATTTAGTTAGTAATATGTGGTTCAGACAAAAGGCGGCCGAATTGAAGCTTCGTATTTGTCTTTTTCATCTCTAACAAGGGTTCTCGTAAAACTTAGCTAATATGAGGTCAAGTGATGATCCTATTAAATTCACCCAACTACAGTGTCCGTCTGCTACCAGAGTGGGCCGATTAAAAATAAAAGAATACACTGTGTCTGCCAAGTTTCCCGGAAAGGCTTAACTTTGGCATTAGAGTTTCCACTTGACGATGTATCGCGGCAACTCGCACGGGTGCAACCAAATAGCATTATATGTTTCGAAAAGTTGAGAATATACACCGTCATATTATTACGAAACCTTTTGATTTTTGGAAGTTAAACCGCAAGGATTTCTTCTAATTTGTTTATTAATCGTTTAGATCTCCTTTAATTGACCTCCAAACCAAGTCGTTCTTACCAATTCCAAGATGCAGAATATGCGTCCTGTAAAGCATGTAGTGCGAAAAAAATGTGACGCATGCTACTTACTCATCTGATTCTCAAGATGACTTGTGCCTTATTTAACATAAAGCACGGTAAACGTACCTATATACGGCAATGTATGTCTACCTTGTCGTTCCAAAGGTTGTCTGGTTGAGATCGCTTAAGGCCGCCCTTATTATTAATTTTAAAAAAAAACTGTGTTTAGTACATTTTGGTGTCAATCAAGAGTTTTCTAATCTCAGTATATAGTATTTTGTATTCTATAATTATCTTATTTATATCATTTCTAACAAACAAACGGAACTGGTTCTATTGTAACAGCTTAAAATGTCTGCATGATTCGTTTTGACTGCCATCAAGTTCGATTGTAATCTTCTCTCCTTCTATATCTCACCAGTCTCTCCCAATATTATTCCTTGTGGTTAGCGATCCGTGTATACTTTGTCCTCTTTGTTCTTTAATCGACATTTTCTATTTCACATTTAATACCATGTTCTCCAGTTTACGGAGCACGTACCTACCTTCTATGTATCCGGTATGACGACGGTGAACAAACAAACACTATTAAATTTATTGAAGGATGAACAGGACTCACGGTGCGTCACGATATGATATTATTTACAAGATACCTTTTGTTTCCTATATTCCATCAATTGTCCAACAATATAGCCCTCTCAGAAGCCGTCTCGCGAAGAAGTTAACGTTGAAATTTCAAAGAATATGTTCTAATAATAAAGAGATTGTCGCGTCGCCCGTGGGTGGACCGAGTGCCAATAACCTAATTAATGAGTGTTGGAATACGAAAGGGAAACATTGTGGCGGCTAGAGAACAAAACGTTTCTTGTAGTATCCACGACTCTTTGACGATGTCTAGAATTAATGGAATTGTAGGCTTTACACTTTTTTTTTGGTCACTCATCTCAACTCACGTTTCGCAGAATATAAAGAATACTTACGTGTTTCCGAATAGCCAATTATGACAAAAATAGTTTGTATTATTATGTGTATCAACTGATAATAAAAGTTACAAATCCACACGATAAAAACGAATTTCAACTTTCTATTTTCCTGATAAAATAATCTGCGGAACCGGAATAAAAACACTCTACATTTCAAATATCGAAAAAAAAGGTTTTTTTAATACAAGCTTAATTAAATAGGTACCTAAGTACTATATGATATTAGTTGAACCATCCTCACCATAGTAATAACTTGAATAGAAGAAAGAAACGTTCTTCACAGCTGTATGGTAAACTGAAAACTTCGAGCAACTTCAGACTAAAAAGGTTAGTTAGTTCAATCCAATTAAACTACGTTCGTACAAACAGTCAGGCTGGCACATTACATAATTAGCGGACGTATTTAATATGTAGCTGATCCAGATAGGCGACGCCCAGTCTAGTATTAACTGCTCAACGGTAAGTAGATAAATGTTTACCCATTTGTTGAGGTGCTCTCTCGGATTTCATTTTGCCGGCGGTGTTGCCACCTTTGCGGAGTTACGGTATTCGGCTGGTTCTCAATTTGTAATAATGTTTTAAGCTATAATGTCCCATATGAACTCACAAGATAAGATAGTAAATTCTTCATTGCACTCCGAGATAAACTGGTACAATACCATGTAAAAAGTAGAAATGGATGGCCTTCGTGATAGCCAGTTTTTATGGACCTCTTAGAGGCATTAGATAATTGTAATTCTAAACTCACTGAACACTCGCAAATGTAGACTTCATCATTATGAACGCAGTCAGTGATATTAAATATCACACATTAATTTAAAGTTATGCATTAGCTTATTTCAGAAGACCTTTATTTTGTGTGTATTAGTGATGCCTAGGTCTTCGTTGTAAGTATGTTGTGTACAATCGCAAATAAATGTTTTTCTTGCTTTCTTTAATGAAAGGTGTGATTTTTTTTTTTATATTACTATTTGAAGTAAGTATTGTATTATGCAGTTTTAAGCTTCTTCTACTTTTAGGTCCCTAGTATGATGAATGGACGTATGTTTAGGTAAAATCTTGCAAGTAAATCTTGACACAGTTTCCGATTGATGTTTTGCGTGTCTGTCAAGTTCTGATGACGATACAATATTGTTATGGTCATAGCGACTGACGATAGAAACTGAAAGTGGACAATGGAACTCCTCAGTAACTTATTTGAGCGTATTTGGATCAGTTTCCACTTCAGAATACGTATTTAGTATAAGCTTGTCTGGAATAATGTTTTTCAAAAAAATCCTTATTATTACATTTTTTTTAAATTAATTAATAGGTTTGCGTTTGACCACTATCACACCTGATGTGTGTGTGTACATATTGTGTTGAAATCGGACATATTATTTTACTTTTGAACCTGATACAAATAAACTAGTTGGCAACACTGGTTGTATTAAATGCTACGCTCGCGAACGTAGTAACTAGTCCAACTATATAATATGTATTTATATAAATGTAGACGGTGTCGTGTGTCTTATTTATATGCTGATAAATTCGGTTGTCGTGGAGCCATTAAATAAACCAAATGTACTCGTTATCTCTGGCTTCGAGGAAAAATATTATTCATACTGTGTTGGACTGATGTTTGCTCTCATTCCCACTTGGCGACGGGCGATTATTAAATTCATGGTTCACGGAAACGTTTCCCTTATTTGCATCTCATTTTCGTATCAGATGCCTACTATTAGGTTGGTACCTACTATTAAAAAAAAATGTATTAATCTAGTTTACAGGCCAATTATCGTTACACATTCCGAGAAATAATTCCAAGCAGTTTGCGTTTAATCGATTTGATAAACTTACACACATTTTCATAAAATAGTTTCTATGTAGTATGCACTATGGACCAACCTAACCCTATTCCTGCTATCTCTCTTGTCCATTTAAGGGTTGCCTGGTAGAGATCGCTTTAAACGACAAGACCGCCCATTATACCTATATTAAGTTGGACCCTTCTATGTTTTGTACATTTTGGTGTCAATAAAGAGTCTATCTATGCATACCTACCGAAAGCATATTTATCAGCGTTCGCGAAAACTTCGGCGTCTGTCGTTCATCAGTTAATAAACTATACCTCGAAGACTTTATGCCCATCGTAATTATTTATTTTATTGGATACCTTTATTAGCCATACTTTACTATTCTCACCACTGTTACTACTATTAAGTTAAACAGCTTGTTGAACTATGAAACGCTCAAGTCAACCACTAATTATCTCTATTTTTAAAGTTTTTAAATCTGCAAATTTGTTTGCAAGTCTGGCAAACTTTGAGCAAACTCTAGTGATCCTTCTCACCAACCTTTTCGTTGGGTGTCTAATAAATTCATCAATTTCAGCAGTGTCAAAGCCCTCCTATTCCTGAGAGTCAATAAACTTAACAAAAATGCCCTGAACTGCGTCATTGACATTCAAAACTACTCCGTAGACATCAATATCTAAATCGCTAACATCAATCATACCCGTGTACCACTGTACGTATGTTTAGCAAACGGTTAGTGGCCGCATCATTCAATCAAGTGTCTCTGTTGTAAATAATTAGGTTCATGATCAATGATAATCGCGTTTGTGGTCAGGTAACACATAATTAAGTCGATATTTTGGAGTTTTTCCCAATTTACATAATAATATTATATTATTCACGCTGGGCTTTTTTCAGAACTAGTCTTTTTTTAGATAGGTTCTTCGATCGACTTAACAAATCATGAATTGTTATTGTATGTACGACAATATTCAATTTCTTTATTATTTTCTCCATGAATATGATACCATATTCAAAATCGTTTTCAGATTTAATGGTATTGGCCCGAGACTCAGCCAAACCAATTAAATTAACTGCTGCAGTAGTTGGAAAAAATGCCACGACGCTTCGGTGAAACGCAAGAACATTTAGTTTTAAGTTGCATGCAACTAACTCTATTAAATGTCTTGCGCGAATGCTAGCCATGTTGCAGAACAAAGTAATGTGGCATGACCGGATAGATGTATGCTTTTTACATAATGTTATTTCAGTTACAATCTTTGATTGGATTACTGATACATCAGATTGAGTCTCAAATGGCAAATTATATCTGTGATAGCTAGTGCAAAACAGAACTCAGCATGCTTACATATTCAGTAATCAGGGTAACATCCGAAAACTTTCGATATGGACAGTTCTTTATTCTGTGATCCACAGTGCTTAATGAACCGACGAAATCAGCTGTCTTGGTGGTTACCAGTGTTACCACTTACTAAGAATGCCATGCTAATCTACCCCATATTTCAGTGTAGAGACATACTTCCCCTGAATTATTGGAAAGGGAAGGAGTCCTCAATCATGCTGGGGCAATTGGCCGCGTTGATGGATACGCTGTTGACAGACTATTTCCGGAACAATCGGGTCTAATACCGGTCATCTTGCTCACAAAGACGTAATAGATTGTGTAAAGCGGGACTCGGGAGCACGTTTGTATTTAGTTTACATTTCATTATTTGAATTCATTATGAGATTTGGTGTTTATTTCAACTTTTACAATTTTCAAATGAGTTACAGACGCATGAGTTCAGACTGCAATATAATAATTGCTGCTCATGCATAATGTTGTGCTGTATGTTATTTCTTTTCTCTCACTTTTTAACGTTTTTATACTTTTTCTTTCGTTCCGTACTGCTCTACATCGGTTTGAATGCGTTGGATGCAATGCTCTAAACGGCATTGCTTTGGTACTGGACCATAAATTGTGCCATCTAATGTAATCAACAGTAAAGAAGATGCGTAACATAAAGCTATTTTAGGGTAGATTTGTCTTATTCAGGGCTATGCCAAAATCATCGCGTCAAAATTACTCTTTTGATCTGTGACGCTATTATTCGCTAACAGATTGATGTTGCGTAAAATGTAAGCGGCCCAGGACGAGACAAGGTCAAGGCCGTCACAGCCGCCACTAAAGCGTTAACCGTTAGGTATTCAGTGATTAAAGGCCGGCATTATCGCTCATTTCCCACCGATATATCCTCTCCAATCACGACAAAGCCCACGACTTAATTGCCAAATCGTGCGTCTTGTATGGGGATAGGTGGCCGGATGACGTGGCGCATCCGGCTCGTGGCCGCGGCCGCTGGCTGTCGCCGCCGGAGGTACCGTTATGCGATTGCGTGCACACCGGCGTCGGTTATGTCTCACCTACATCTGCGACCACATTACGTACATATGAACATCTGACGTCGGACGCATATCTAACATTATGTTTTCGCGTTATTTTACCATTCTTCATTATTCCTCTAGCGAACTGACCATGACCGTTCTCACATCTCTTACAAGTTGGGTACAACTATTGTTTCACGAGCGATGCTCGTGCACTGTCTATAGTATCAGGTAACTCTGATCACTCAGCTGGTTTCATTTACACTTTTGTTAAATACGTAATCTGAACTGGTGCTTACTGTGCATGTTTGTCGTTTACCCTAGTATTTTATACAACAACAGTTTAGGAAGCCGAATAAAAATGAATTGGGCAGTCAGTTTCCGATTTGCCGTTTACCGATATGGGTTCAAAAAGTGTTGTTATTAAAGTGAAAAAGTCTCGTAGACTGAGGAAGGGTTATAGTTCCCGCAGCTCGATTCTCGGACGATCTGGGTCGAGTACCAGGTCTCCAGAGAGATATAGGAGGCTGGCTCGAGTTGACAGGTCAAGGCGGCAATCTCCGTCACCGCGGCTTCGCTGGCCGAGGACCGTGGCGGATCTCTCTCCACGATTCAGGTAGGTCCTATTGACTCCTCCCGACATATCGCTCTGGCAATTATCAAAACGTGCCATGAATTATAGACGTTGAACTCGATAAAATCGATAATTCGGACTGGGCAAGCGAATTGCCCCGTAAACTTAATTTGTTTAGTAATTTGCAATTACGAAGTTGTAGGGTCGATAGCTAAACCAACAATAATGTTTGCGTTGAACGTTAAACTTGTGTATATAAGGCTTTGTGTGGAACTTGGTGCAGTTATATATAGCAATTTTATTGCATTTAAATTGAGGGTATTCATTACAAGAATGTTCCGATAATGCTCTTGTTTGTGTGCGTCAGATCTGCCGCGTGGGAACCCGACGAACCGCGCCGTACAGAAGCGGTTCAGCGAAGTAGCTTATCTTGAAATATCGCCGCTGACAGCGCGACTCGCCCGAAACACCGCGCCGTCGCGCCATGGAAAATTGTTAACGTTTATAGCCATTAATTTTATTTAGTCGTCATGTAATGGAAGTATTTTCACGACGAATAACTGTTTAGATAAATCACAATTAACTTTTCACAAAAGTCCAAAACGGTAATGTTTGTCAATCTCTACGGCGTAAGATAATTTGTTGCCGCATTTGCGTAACGTTTTAGTGAGCTTGCTCGGCCTGAACACAATAATAGCCCAAGATGGCATGATAATTATAAGGATACCATGTTTAGCGGTGGTTTTCTGTCGGTTTCGCGGTTGGCTTAGCATTTTATACTGCAGAATCTAATTGGTAAGAGTTGAGATGATATCATCGCTAGACAACAGATACCTTGGGGCTTTATTGTTTTGCACGTTTTATGTCTCGATTGAGAATCATCTAATCCCTCTTCAGTTTGCGTCATTGATATTCATTGCTGCACTTATTGAAGTGCCATTTCGATTTATACAATCAAATACTTGGATCTCTGTGTTTTAATAGCCCTTAATCGCGGTTTTCATTGACTTCGATAGATAAAACTGAGGCATTTCCAATTTCCATTGAAAGGAACGGCGGGAATTATATAAAATAAGCAACTTTTATGTTTACACTATTCAATTTAATTACCTCGTCCAATTTCGAAGGCGGAAGTATGTAATATTCCGATGAAATCGCGCACAGAATCCGTAGTCCCGTTCCAAGATTCATTGTTATTGATTTATCTTTTACACATTGTAATGACTTAATCAGTACTGAAACGATTATAACCGATTTGATGTAGCACTGCGCTAATGAAATAGTCTCGAATACGTTAAGCATGTAGTATAGTAAGTAGCGATGTGTATGTTGGCCAGCCGCCAACTCCGCCCTATCGGACTTACGTACAGGCGGCAGTGTACTGTACAAAATTTGAAAGCGTTGCAAATTCGCAATATGTTTAATAAATTGCGTTATTGCCGTCCGCGGTGGCCCTCGACCGTGATTGATAGGTATTATAATAATGCCTTTATTGTGTGCCTCGAATGTGAATCGAAACGTTTATTGCGAACTGTTGATACCTCTTTAATGATATGCAATCCGATTCCCTTTGCGGTTTCCAAAGAACTAAGGTATAATGGTAGGGTGTTTAATATTCGGAATATGTATTAAATTTATAATCATTACTTTATAACATAGATTGGTTTAGTTTGTTAGATATGAAGTTTATTTGTTATTAAAACTTACATAGTGATGTGCGTACAATCTATATACAAAAATTATATCGTGTTGCGACAAAAGTAATATGATTTGAAATTGGTGCTGAAACCAGGATGGGGTAGTGCGAACACTCGGACAATATATGTCTCCTTTGTAGGTTTGTCACTAGTATGATGATAAAGGAAGCAGTAACTGTGTCCTCGGCACATCTGTCTGCGATGTTGGCGAATAAATGTCCCGCCTGACTTTGATTTACACCAACGTTACACTAACAGATTTAACACCAGGAATATTAGCTCAATAAACTCTGCATATAAGTGTACATTAACTTTTCTAAATAGCTCACTCCAATTCACAGAATCGGCTTGCAATAAATCTATTTCCGAGAAAGACGCGCTATCAAAAATGAGTTTTTAATAAAGATGAAAAATAGAATGAACCATTAAAATAGGTTGTAAGTTACCGCCGAAGCGGCAGCAGTGCAATAATTTTGACAAATTGCTACTGTTATGGCAACACATATAGCTGCTTCGCGAGTTACTTTGCTGGCAAAAAAATACTAATGTAACTTTGCGAACGCACTCCTTGTTCTAGATTTGGTTGTGTTAAATTTTACACTGTGTAAAGTCGTAAATGTGACACTATCAGCTGTAACTACACAAATGGTGTCTGGGAATGGAAAATTAGTGAAGATTCATGATACCATAAATTACCGAAATATTTGTTACGCAAAATATCGAATAGCTTAACGTCGAAAGCTGTATGTTACAACTACCTGTTGTAAGTACATATAATATAACAAAGCATTAAGCGCAATAAAAAAGTTGACCAGTTCAATACTGCAGGGACAAATAAAACAACAACATCTGCTGTCAGATGTATATGAATGTAAAGCAGTGATTTACATTTTGATTGGAATCCAGGATCTGTCCGTCGATTGTTCCGCCTACGATGAGAATGGTGGAAAAGTTGAGTCCCATCGCGCTTCAACTAAAGCTATTAGTCTGGTTAACTAAATATAGTGACAACATACTAAAATCTAAATTGCTACAATTACGCAATAAGGTTCACTTTAAATTGACAACTTTTCATAGGTAACTGCGCGAGTTGAACACGGTTCGAATGTTGGTGAACGTCTAAGAGAACACTTGTACAGTAACCGTCGGCTTTTAATTATACATTGGCTGTACTTAACCCTTGATTTGAACTCTGGACCTAATGTCTAACAAGCCGGTTAGGTTCCTGGTGGAAACCAATTATGGTCCACTTAGACGGGTTTCCTGGACTTTACCTCTCGAAATCATCTCTTCTCGTATTTCTGTATGATATCGAAGAATCCTACTGATCTGATGTCGTAAATGCTAAAATAAATGTGTAGGTGCCTACTTAAGTGTGACTTCGTAGATAAATGACCTATTGTTTGAAGGTATATTTACTTTACTGAAAGAAACTACTTTAGATCATGTAATCTTTGTTCATATCATCGTAATCATCAATCAATATCATCAATATCCACGTGAGTTAGGTTACGGGCAGACCTAGTGAAATAATAAGTTGCCCTTTATGCAAGATCTGCTAAGTATACGAGTATACCTAAAGCATCGCGTTTGGTTTAAAAACTGGAAAACGACAAACATTTCTCACTATCGTTTCAATAAAGCTATCAATAATCTTCATTCATCAAACAGTGAAAGTTTACTACAGCCTATCATAACACCAAAGCGGAATGATAGCAAAAATGTAGCGTACTGTATAAGTAAAGTAGTTGCCGGTTCAGTACCATTTCACAACCTCACTTTATCAATCATTCGTCCAATAATTGAAGGAAATGTCAGTATGCTTACTGCGACACGGTGCTGAATTGTAATTTATGTATGTAGTTGAATGCACGGAATCGAAAGCTGCGCAAGGTCGTCGACGGCAACCAGTCGGGTCGGTTTGGGTGGTCAGTGGTCGCTACCAGTACGAGGGGGACCTACTATGTGACCCTTAGCTACCTACTGTAGTGCCATTTTGTCGGGTTCAAGACCACTTGTGCCGGTAAACATTATTTCATTACAAATTCGAATAAGATGTCTATTCACATGAGCCTTTAAGGGTCATCCTCGAGAGATGTCATGATCTGTTTTGAGAGCATCCAATTTGGTTTGTTATAGCGGTACTTAAAAAATAGGTACCTACCTATATTACGAGTACAATAAAATAATACACATTATCATAATACTATGCAATACACCATAATCTATAATTATCTATAACTATTAAGCTTAGGCTCCATCGCTATTAGGTATGTGTAACTTAAAAAAATATTAAAAAAATTTCAAAAAATAGTAATGTTTGGTTTGACCAGATATCGTTATTATTCAGCCTTTTATAGGTGCATTTCAAATGTAACTCGTCTTCAAGTTAGCATAATCGCTGCCAAATACCAATATTACCAATACTAATTTCGAAATCCCATGGTAGCTCTTCGAAATAACCGCACGCGTCCGTCCGGCTTTTCGTATCTGATTAATTGTTATATCAGTCATATGTGGGTGCATTCTTAATGTGTATATTGAAACATGTGATTATAGTATGAGCTCTGATAATAATGATAACGCAACTGTTATCACACTTGATGATAATGATAAGTGACACGATAGGACTGTTAATTTCGAAAATGACATAACGTATACAATAACACATGTGAACAATGTGTTAATAATAGCTATATATACTTTATTATTTCGGAAATTACATCGAAGACGATCATAAAGCTTAATTGGGACGATATATAAAATTAAATACGTTTAATTACAAACAGTAGTAGTACACTTATTGTACTAATGACGAAATTCACTAATGTTTAAAAAAAATCCGTCCAACCAATTAGAAACATCTATGGTGTCAAATCAAATTATCGAGGCACGCACCGGAGGTGGTCTTAAAATCGCTATGTACCCGACTGCCTGAAGGAACAATAATATTAATGTATTTTACCCGACTGCCGAGAGATGGCAATGTTTCTTGTCTCAATTCGTGGAACATAATCTGAATAGTTGTCTAGATGGAATAAACACTAAAGTCATAAAGCGTATAAAGTGGCTGATAGTGACTCATTTAACTAAATGCTTTAACAAACTACTTTTAAACGGAGAATTTCCAGACCCATTAAAAATCGCAAAGATCACTCCCATTTACAAATCAGGACAAAAAAGTGACCCAGGTAATTACCGTCCCATTTCTGTGTTACCAGTTTTATCCAAAATTCTCGAAAAGATTCTACACAGACAACTAGAAAAATATTTACAATCTATTAACTACATATCTGAACGACAATTTGGATTTAGGCCAAAAAGTAACACACTCACGGCAACTATTGATCTAGTTACAAAAATCAAATCTAACATAGATAGTAAAAACATAGTTTTGGGTATCTTCATTGATTTAAAAAAAGCATTTGATACTGTTAGTTACAGCCTACTCCTAAAAAAACTAGAATGTATAGGTATTAATGGCAATGCTCTGAAAATGTTTGAATCTTACCTAACAAACAGATCCCAAGTAGTCCGTATAGAAAACTACCAAAGTGATGAATTACCTATAACGTGTGGAGTACCACAAGGGTCCATACTAGGCCCATTGCTCTTTTTAACATATATAAACAACATACATGAAATAGGATTACATGGTCATATCACTCTATATGCAGATGACACATGTCTGTTTTACTTTGGATCGTCAATACATAACATAATTTCACAAGCACAAGATGACTTAAACTCTTTATATCTATGGTTTCAGTTTAACCTTCTCACTATAAACATCTCAAAAACATGCTACATAATTTTTAAAGCCAAAAATAAAATAATTCCGACACATGACCCTCTCAAAATAAATGATATACCCCTACAACAAAAAAACACTGAAAAATATCTAGGTCTACGAATGGACAGCTATTTAACGTGGAATTGTCATATTGAGCACATAAAAAACAAACTATCATCACTTCTTGGCTCTCTACGAAACATGGTGCGCTGTGTCCCACGTCGGTTACGACACACCATTTATAATACCTTAGTAAAGCCACACCTTCTGTACCTAATCGAAATCTGGGGCTGTGCTGCCAAAACTAAACTAGCCGATCTTCAAGTTGCACAAAACAAAATTATCAAAATGCTTTTTCATTACCCGTATTTAACTCCAACTAGTAAAATCTATGCCGAAACAAAGATAATGAATATTAGACAACTATATATATACAACATTTGCATTTTTGTGCGAAAAACCCTTAACAAAAGTATCCATACCAATATGACTTTTACTAAAATAAAACAAGTGACTAAACGCAGCACGCGTCGAGCGAGTCTTATTGTCCTACCAAAGATACGAACAAACTATGGCAAAAAAATGTTTACGTTTGAAGGAGCGCAGCTTTATAACCAAATACCCTCGCTAATAAAAAATGTTAACTCATTTAACGCATTCAAGTCCCGATTAGCCCAATATGTTGCGAAAAATTACTAACTACTAACAGTAGGTAATCAAATGGCCAACTTACTTACTACCTACAATGCGTTAAATGAGTGAGCCCCACTCATTGGATATGACAATTTAATGTAACTGACGAATCAGATGTACCTACCAACTTTATGTATAACAGTGTTCTCATGTAAGTGACATTTCTTGTCTTTTTTGAGAATAAATGATCTTTGAACCTATAGTTTAATCAAGTATTGTACTCCGTAGTCCAATTTGTTGGGACATTTATTAAAATATCAGTGTTTACCGTAGCGAATTTAATACCTTCGTCTATCCCGAGGGAGTAATTACATTCGTTTGTAGACTTTAAGACCTCTCTGTTGATACAATTCGCTTTAGGGTCAACGTCATCGCTGTCTGCTCTCCTTATAAAACCAACGAAATAGTGTGCAGCGGCCACCTGTCGGCTAATAAGGCCCTCCGCCGCGGAGCCCATCGCGCCCCATCTCTGTAACCACGGCATGCGCCGCTCGTTTCGCTAATGAGACACTGCAGTATTCTTCCCATTGCCGTCCTCGACTGTAAAACCATTCACAAATGAATATATCGTTTTTAAAATCCCCCTGTTACCACTTATTCTTTTATTCCATTCCGTCCGGACCGTGGGTTTTAGTGGCAGCTTTAGATCTCTATTATGTCACTCGGCAAAAAAATTGCCGGCAGTGATTTTCAATGGGAGCTTTTATTTGAAGATTAGTCAAGTATTTATTGTTATAGGTCGGTAGAACGTCATATTAGCCAAGGTCGTCG
Organism: Hylaea fasciaria; assembly: GCA_905147375.1. Lineage (NCBI taxonomy): Eukaryota > Metazoa > Arthropoda > Insecta > Lepidoptera > Geometridae > Hylaea > Hylaea fasciaria. The sequence goes on along the minus strand of LR990211.1, from coordinate 4,183,448 downwards.
ATACTATACAACGGTCAGTGAACTGGCGGCTGGATTACCCATATTTTTATTTGCAAAAAGCTTTCGATACATCCGCTTTAAATTGAAGGGCTCAAAACGGCCTGAGCGTTGTCTGTCCATCCGTCCTCAATTATTAGTATCCCGCCATTTTGGTTAATTCATCAAAACAAAATTACAGGGCGATGAGCCGCCCGACGATGTAAAAACATTTAAATCGACCAAGAATTTGTGAATGGTGAGAGTAATATAGAGTTAAGAACCTTTTTAAGGTAGTATAAGTATCATAACTTCAAAGAGATCTCATATACATTCTACGTCAGTAATAAAAAGGGAAGAGAAATCAAAACTTTTTCTTGTGATAAAAATAAACTCGTGCTGAAGAAGTCTGGTGTTTTAAGGGTTCTCTTTATACGAGTATTGTCATGTAGTTAAAAGGATCTTACAGGTATGAGGTTGCGGAGTCAGTGAGCTATAAATAGCTAATTAAAATTCATTATGAATGCTGATTCGCGTACGCTCCTTAACAGCCTGTCGGTAGAAGCACGCTTAATTTGTTTATGAAAGTCAATATTATCCGCCTGCGTAACGAACATACCTTACTTTTACATCATTTTAATAACCGAAACAACAAAGTCCTCCTCGATGATTTCTACTTGTTTTTTTGTTTCCCTGCCTTTGCTTTTCGAAGGCTTTTTTCTGTCGAATCCACTTTGTAGATCACCGACATCCTCCCCCAAATGATCTATCAACGCATTGCTAACTTTATTTGTTTCGAATTTAAAGCACAAATTATCCTGTCACAATATGGCTTTTACGAGAACGTCGAACTTTTTAACGGTTATTGTTTAGGTTTAAATTGGCTTGCACATTTTTTTCTCGGAACAGCTTATCCGTAGAGAGTTCGGGCAATTGCAAATTTACCTGCTCCATGGGATTCGATGGCAGATAGTCCGTGGTGGTCTCGGGGTGAATTGCGATGTGTGTTTTCTATTTACAAAACTGATTTATTACGCTAATTTCGTTGTTATCTGTGCTCTAGAAGTGTCAATTTGTACCAGTGTAATTGAGTAATAATGCTGATAAGCTAGTATCAGAATCCAATTGGTTGATTACTAACTAAATAATGTTATATTGTACATTGAACATATTATTTATTAAAATTCAGCGTTGAGAGTGATACAACCGCAACATGATGGTTGTAGCAATTATGATTAAAAATCAAATACGTGTCAGTGTAACCTTTGATAAACAGTTTCCTAATCATCCAAGCTATGAACAGTACTGTCATGTTTATTCATATACTGCCTTATTGTGATTTCGTGGTATATTTTATATAAATTTTATTGCTCATGTCGAGCCTTTATAGTTTCAAAGTGGTCGTTAAGGCCAGGTTGTACTAAGGTGGTTAGGTATTTAAGCGTAACCTCCGTCCCCGCAAATGCCGAGCGCGTATAATCGCAGCCCGCAGAAACGTGGCGCTATTCGAACGCGGCTCGTTTGCTCCGTAAAAATGTTTCCCTCACACTTGCCTGTGTTCTACTAGCCCCGACCGATTGACAATTTCGCCACATCGGTGTAAGTTAGAATGGTCGAACGGTCCCGCACCACGCTTGTGAGAAGACGGGTGGTATGGCGTGGGTTCTAATCCTCCTACTGGCAAACTTTTTGCACTTAGTTTTTGGATATTACGTAATTTATTGCGATAACAACACAAAACAAACATAATAATTAAGTCGATATCTAAATTAATAAACTTAACTAAAGTAGGTATACTAAGGTAAACGAAGGAATTACTCCCTTCTAAATCTACAGAGAATTTCCCTGTATTGTGTATTATTCAAATTAAAGCTTAACACTGAGACTATGGCGAATTTCCGTACGACAAAACAATGTAAAAATGTCATGTACTCTGTACTATAGTTGTAATAGAAATTGCACTGTAAAAGCATTCAAGTTTGTAATCATAAAACCTGTGACTTATCTCCTGCGTCCGCGAAGAGCACGAAATGAGAATAATGTACAGGTAGGTAGGTAGGTATTTGTATGGTAAAAATTATGGAGCGAGCTGATCATCACAAAAAAATAATATTTTTTTGCCCAATCGCCACCAGTGGTGGTAATTGGAAGTAATTATTTCCAGCGAGCCCCAAAAATTGCCACCACTGGTGGTGGTTAGAACCACATTATATAAATGGTTTGCCGTACCTCCCCCAGTGGTGGTGGTTGAGATAATATGAAAACATATTTATTTCCAACGACCTCCACATACTGTCACCACTGGTGGTGGTTAGGACTAAATCATAAATTGTTTGCCCAACCGCTCTCAGTGGTGGTGGTCGGTACTAGAGAATGCAAACCGGTTTTAACCGATATCAGAAAACCGGGTTTTCGGTTATTTCAAGCATACAAATAAACTCGGTTTTTATTTTTCACTAAACCGGTTTTTTCAATTATTCGGTTAATTTGGTTTTCTTGTTTGGGACACACTCAAAAAGAAAATACGTGCCACCATTTTGATTTCTTTCGTTCAGTGACCTACTACCAAATGACGCGTAAGGGTTTGTGTAATAAGTAACAACATACACATTGTTTTGTTATTTAGGTTTTTTTATGATATAGGTATGTAATTCTTATTTGCCCTTATACTCAGTCAGTAGGAATCCAATATCCATTTATCCAGGTACAGTAAGTATCAAGCACGTTTTTTTTATAGAATATTGATAAGTTTATCTCATTTTAAAGTTTTTGTGACATGAAAATTGCTAATATTAAGCCAATTCTTTAAATTTATTGCTTGTACTGTACTTGGCATTGTAAAATGTGGAAATCCACAGTAACTGTTCCCTCCAGTGATTTTTTTCAAAATCGTATTTATATAAAACCGAAAAAAAACGGGTTTTATATTGCTCCGGTTTGGCATTCTCTAGTCGGGACATGAAAAAATGATTATTTCCAACGACCCCCACTAAAACTGCCACCACTGGTGGAGGTTAAGACACAATCATAATGTTTAGTGCTATCAACTACCACTGAAGAAAGGAAATGTTTTAGAATTTTGCTTCAGTCCTGTTTTTGTCATTTTTTATAGTCTATTACGATAGGAGTGGTCTAAGTAGTATATTAATACACGGCGTGAAGTTAGCGCCCGAGCGAAGTAAAGTAAGGGTAAGTAAAAAGTAAGGGTGCTAAACGCCGTACATTTAATAGACTTACTTCATTCATCTACTGAATTACTACAGACTAACAGTATAGAATCGATAGATCGATGTTTTAATAATAGTGTATTTTTTACGATCTATGACGTATTACCAAAACTACTTACTATAATATAGATCTCGTTCAAACCAATTTTCGGTGGAAGTATCATATAATTATATTTTTTTTTGTTTTATCAATCTCTTATTTTAGAACTTCTAAAATAAGAGGGGCGGATGATGACGACACATTTCACCACTTTGGTTGTGTCTCTCTCGCAAACTATTCAGTTTATAAAAAATAGAAATCTCAATATATTTTTTAAGACCTATCCATAGATTATTTCATGCAAAAGGGCTGCTGAAAAAAAAAATTGATTTTCAGTTTTAGGTATGGGGAACCCCCAAAATTTTGTTAGTATAAATTTAGATAGTAGTATAGTTCTTATAATTTTGGAAAAATGTGACAGGCAGACATGACAAATCCATAAGGATTCCATTTTTTGCCGTATAACGCATAATTTCTGTATCAAGTAAGTATTTTTATGATACAATAATTGTATGATCGGATAGAAAATTTTATAAAACAGTTACAGTGTACGGTATAAATGTGTTTCTAATTTAGTTATAGCGTTTTCACGTAATAATCCATTTTTCCCGACGAAAAAACAAAGTGCAAACATACAGAATTCTGGCACCACAAACAAGACATTGACGTTTCGTTCACACATTACGGGTTAAATGTATCTTCTCTTGTTTACTATATGAATCAGTGAGTGGTGTAAAAACGGACTAATTAGATGTGGTTCAGCCTACACTCACTACACTGGGTATATTCTTAAACGGCGTGAAGTTAGGGAACTTCACGCCGTTAAAGAATATTATGCTACTTTGAACAGCGCAAAGTCATTAGTCTAATTATTTTCATGTGCCGTCCACTACTATTGAAGGCGGATGGGCAAACAAATTATGATTTGGTCCTAACCACCACCAGTGGTGGCAGTTTGTGGGGCTCGTTGGATATAATTAATTCCAACTACCACCACTGGGGCGGTTGGGAAAAAATATTCTTGTTCTAACGCCACCACTGGTGGCAATTCATCGGTGGTGGTCGTTGGGAATAAACAAGCGTGATAGAATTAATTGACTTGTGTAATTTTTATTTGTAATGTAATTTTAACTGATTGAAAATACATAAGTAGGTACCTATAATAAATAAATGACAAATAAATCATAACTATTTATTAGTGAATATGAAATTGTCTTATTATTATAAAAAGTATCATACACAGATTAACAAGTAAAATTTTAACAAAAAAGAACCTACTTCAATAAAAATACTATAATATTTCCAGTTATTGTGATTTAAAAACCAAACTGCTGAGCAAATTTTGATAAAATGTATATGGGGCCACATGAAAAGTATATAATATACCCTTTCAAATAAAAAATAGTCATTAAAATCGGTTCACTCAGTCGAAAGTTATGAGGTAATAAACATAAAAAAAAATACAGTCGAATTGAGAACCTCCTCCTTTTTGAAGTCGGTTAAAAATAATAAGCACCAGTTCTCTTCGGTGAACTTCGTTTCATCAAGGTAATTTTTATAATACTATATAATATTACATAATCATATAATAGTATAGTAATATAGCATTATAATAATATTTAATAGTAAATATAATAATTAATTATACGTGTTTGTTTTTTTATGTGATAAACTTCAAAAAACGCAAATCAACGCATGCAAAAAGTTCGGCCGCTGTGGGGCTCGAACTCTGGCCTACGCGGCACAGCGGAGTCGCGTCCGTACCCCTGGGCCATTTAGACCCAGCATAGTCACGCGAAATTGTTATACAGTCTAAATGAAAGAGATGCTCGACCGTTCTAAGTGACCGTGATTGGCCAGTGGGCGTACACAACCGTATACTGGTAGCTACATATAGGTCATATTCATGGCCCAGGCAAATGCGGGGGTGAAGTATTTTTGGAGCAAACGGCGATACGTCCTCCCTTCGAGGCGCCTGAGCGAGTACTGGCGGATGGCCGCGAGCGCTACAACTCCTAGATTTTGTATGTTTTTATTTATAGGAAAAAAGTGGTAACGAATTTAGAACAAATATTCTGATCCCCACTCCTATATAAAAATCCCCGTTTATTGGTACAACTTTCACGTGGTTTCGTGATGGAATCTCTTAGCAGGAGATAAAGTCAGATGCGAAGTAGTGTCATCTTTGCCATTTTTTTTTATCGAGCCAATCATTCGAAGTCACGTTTTTGTCTCTGATCAACTAAAAATAATACGTTCAATTTTAATAAAATATTTTTTTTTACTCATAAATCTTATATTTTAATAGGTTTCCTTAGCTTCAAAAGCCTGAAACTCAATGCCACGTCGCCTTAACAGTGAAACGGTTCGTGTGTCTGACTGTGTGAAGGATTCCAGAACGAACATTTCGAGTCGGGCAGGACGGAATAGTACCCGTGACCGCAGCACTGCATGACGGGATGTGGTCGCATACAACTGATAGAAGAACTAAACCAACACTATGTTCTAGGGTTGAATTGTCTTTCATCTTCATCATACCTGATTCTATATCCAATAAAATATTTGCGTTGCAGTTATTGGATTTAAGAAAGTACTTGTTTGCTTATTTCAAACGTTGAATTTTAATTGGTCTTTTTGATTCGACCTTTTCGTTGTTTTGTAACAATTAATTTAAATGTCTTTTTCCCTTTTTTACCTGTAATTCGTTGTCTATTGGGATTCACTGATCCCTTAAACGACGATCTTTATTTATTATGAAGCACAAAATGTTTGCTTATTCTTTTAACGAAGTAGCCTTTCAATTAAAACAGTAAAACATATGTTGAAAATTGTGTCGAAGTAAGCCCAAAATAAAGGAATATTATATTCTGAAAAACGATTAACACTCAGTTGCAAAAATCGTCAACGGCCGTTTATCTTATCATTGAACTAGTGTTGATAACCTGATAAGAGTGATAACAATGATGTGACAATGGGATGGCGTAGCAAGAGATGGTGTCATCGTAGCGACGACCTCGACGACCTTGGATTTCTGTTCGCCAAATTATGGTGAGTGGAATATGCCATGGCATGATGGCACCGTTACTGGCAACGTGCCATCGGAATATGATACAGGAAATTGCAATCCGTGCTATCATAATTAATACACTTGTAATTTGGAGCACTTGCATCATGAAAACAGCAAATTGATTAGCCCTTCAAAATAACACTTTAACATTCCAGACGAAAATAATTAGGTTAAAGAAGTTACCAGCAACAAAAATAAGACAGAACCAATAATTAATGAAGGCAATGATTACAACGAAAGTAAACCGATTTCTCAAGAAACATTTCACTCGGCGAACGTCGATAAAGCTAAATTGTAAAGAAATGAAAAATGACTCGGGGTCATTCACGGACTAGGAGTATGGAAGCCAGGTGGTCAATATTCTGGCAAAGGTATTGCTTCGTTTTATTACACTTCGGAAGAATTAGAATTAAAACGAATCGATTTTATGCATGACATTTGATTATGCCTAGGTTTTACAATTAGTAATTCGTTTAGCATATTATTCATCGCTCGAGGCTAAATCAAAGCACCATTTCTGGTGGGCATTCTATAGGTATCTTGTTGCAGTAAACACGACAACGTATTATAAATAGCTGACATTGCCTGCGAGAGACGATGGTAGACGAAAATTGTTATTGAATTTACATTCAGAAGTAAATTCAAACACGAGTAAGTTTTTAAATTTATCGAATAATGACGACACTTGAAATGAAAAGGACTGAACAGAGTATATAAAGCGCCCTGTCCCCGCGGTGATCACTTCATGCCAAACGGTTGAACGTCTACAACCTTTTGAGATTACCATGATTGGTGCTAAGGTCGTCGCACTTATGTAGGGAAGGTCCAGTAGGTTCCGGTCGAGTGGCCTTAGGAGGTTCCTCGGTATTAGGACCTTTTGCATCTTTATTAGCATACTTCTAGTGTTGCTATATCATATTAAGTTATATAACAAACAGTTGCAATGTTTCTCATGATGTTATTCCTCCAGTAATAAACTTAGCATTCTTTCATTGTTTTGTAAGTTGTCCATTATATGCAATAAGAATTTGTGTGTCGATCTTGTTCTTTTTTAGCTTTCGATTATATTTTGTTTATAATCTCATCTCTCAGATAAATTGTAATACTTCCGTTCTTTTTATTTCTAATTCTAACATTTGATTTGGCTAGAAAATTTTGGACTTGATCTAACTATAGTGTTTTTAAATATATAAATGATATCTTGGCACTATCATAGTTTGCTAAGTTAGTTACTTAAACATATACCTACTTACCTAGTTCACTTACTAAAATATTGATTGATACTATATCAGATCGGCATAAATGAATATTTGAACACATGCATGGCAAACGTTCGTGATTGTTGTATGTTTCCAAGTGCTACATTTCCTATTACATTGTAAACCTTTTAGTCAATTGATCTGCTAATTACTAGCCTTTGCCTCCTGCCATTGGAGTTTCAAAAGCCACTAAATAGTTTAAGAGACTGGAAGTGAAATGTACAATGAAACTTGTAATCTAATAACTATAAAAAAAATTAATTGTCTCTTTTGATAATATATAATTGACTAAGATAAAATAAAGGAAGCACATACATTGATAGCATTTAAACAATAGTCAGTCTGAATCTAACATTCTATTTCAATTTTCAAAACCATAGAATTCTGTTTTAGATTTATATGCCATATTCGTCCTTAGGCACGATATCTTGAAGCATATTTATCTAAATATGTTCATATTTGTTTACAGGCCACACAAAATGTTGCTGGAGTCCAGCCGGTGAGTTAACTTGTGTGAATATTTACTCATTAAAATCCAGCGTAGGGATATACTTTATGCAAGTTAAACCTAAAAGCCCTTTGTGATAGTCCATTTGAAAATGACTAGGCGTATTATTTGTAGTCTTCATTTTAATTTTCACTCGTTTTTCGGTGATGGAAAACATCGTGAGGAAACCAACATGCCCGAGAATTATTTCGGAGGCATGTTATGCACCAACCCGGACTAGGGCCCCGCGGTGGGTTGTGGCCTAATCTTCTTCACGACAGTGAGGGGAGACCTTTGCTCAGCAGTGGGACAGTTACATGCTGAATTATTATTATAATTTAGATGCTTACGCAAGTAACGTTCACAGTCAATTTGATTTATCCAAGTCAATGAAATCAGTAACATTTCCAATATGTTTATAAGTGTCCTCTGAACATGAGCCGTCTTACCACAAAAGTTTAGACCCGAGTTAAACAGATGTTTCTAAAATTTTGTTCCACTAAATCGATATCTATCACTCGCGTTTTCTTACTCAATCCTGACATTCCTAATTATTTTACTTTGTGAATTTGTTATTGAGTTAGAAAAAGCGAGGTTAGACGTGGATTTGTGGAGAAAATACTTAGACTTATCTGTTCAATTCTGGTTTAAATCTTTTGTGGTCAGACCGAAAAGGTTTTAATGGCGTCCTCGGATTTCTCAGCATATCACATCTCAGCCGAATATAGCTCGCTGAATCCATCCAACATGGGCTATTACCGCCAAGTCATGTGTTACATTACATAATAGCACTGCACCATTATCTAACTGTGACAGTGATTAAGGTTCATAGGTGTCTTCAGTTTTTCCGTAATAGCATAGAATAACTAATAAGAATACTTACTAGAAGATTACACTCAGCACTCCTATCGGAATATAAATATGACGCTGCTGAATTGATTTGTATTTGAAGATCATTGAGACTAAACTTCAATCCGTTTCGCAAGTCACTGACATATTGTGTAAAGACCTGTCGATCAGTTTCATTACACAGTAGCGCCTCTTAATTATATGTTTCTTTGCTCGAAAGATAAATAATACACATGGAATTCCCTCGGCTCTTCAATGATGCCTTGATGAAATATAATTCGTTAAAAAACCGGCCAAATGTGAGTCGTACTCGCGCACGGAGGGTTCCGTTCTATAAAAATGGCAAAAAATCACGTTTGTTGAATGGTAACCCCCTTAAATATAAATTTATTTGATTCTGGTATTTTGTGTTTGTTGTTTTGTTATAGCGGCAACAAATATACATAATCTGTGAACATTTCAACTGTCTAACTATCACGGTTCATGAGATACAGCCTGGTGACAGACGAACAGACGGACGCACAGACGGACACGGAGCCATAGTAATAGGGTTCCCGTTTTACCCTTTGCGTGCGGAAGCCTAAAAAACTAAAGTATTCAATCTGTCAATAACGCGCCAGTTTACCTCCTTAGTGGATCCGTATGCTGTGGCACTGCACTCACTCTGTAATTAGTTTCGCCTATTCACTCGCCGCCGCGCTATACTGTACCTGTACCTATACTGTGGGCGCATCTATTACGTGAAAGTCATTCGTTTTCTAATTTCTATTTTAATTGCGATTAACAGTGCAAGGCGTTGACATTTCTCAATATTGGAAATATGCTATACAGAAATTGTAATCATCGAAATTGACATTATCATCTCAAAAGGGTAAAATAGCAGATAAATCAACCAAGCTAAAACTTAAATTCGTTATATTATCTTGGGATCGCCCTAATTAATCTATTCCCATTTCAGTGGTTTCGAGGGTTGATTTATCAGCAAATCAGTTTAACCATTTTCATGTTTACTACCTATTTGTCGTTATTATTTTGAAAGTAACTCTCTCTATAATGTTATAATGTAATGGTGTCATTACCGTTATTCAATTATTAATGTTTGTCTAAGTTTCAATCAGCGCCTGTGACCCACATCACTGTCAATTTGTATATCTTTTGAATTGATGACCGGCTCTGAACCCCTTCGAAATTCTGTCTTTTACACTTAAAACTTGATTTTATGCCTTTGAAAGTTTATCAGATTTCGTTACAATCGGTGATCTACTTCGAAATTCTAGAATGTTTCAATAAAGTTTTATTATCTGTGTACTTTACTTGATTTTACCATTTATGTATACTTACTTATCAGAGATTCGGAGCCAGAATTTATGTTTACGAAATAGCTCTCATCCTATATCATTGTTTACAGTTGAATTGACACATAGGTAGGCAATACGTATCGTTACTGTTACTTTCTGCAAGCGTAGAAGACAACGAGTAATCGAAAAATGCATCACGATGCTATGCTAACGAGATAAAATAATTACTTTACAGCGTCATAATCATGATAAACGAACTGGCACTAGCACAACTTGTAGTAAGTAGCCAGTGCGGTTATGTAAAGCTTCTTGGACTATAAATCACAACCGGAACGAGATGGAAGACACGCCTCGTGTATGAACAACATACGAGCAGGAAAGAGATACAACAATAACCGCCGGTTCCGATCTTAAACTCGGCCGTGAACCGTGAAAGTAAACATAGGGCATTATGGAGTTTAATTTATTTTCCGCACAACTCTTTTACTTAGGTTTCTCTACTTTATTATTCTATAACCAGTAATTCTCACGCTTTTGATGTCCAATTACCGACACTCGTTTCGTAGTCACAGACGATAGATATTGCAAGTCCATTATTGCACTGCAAGTAATTAACAGAAACAAAACATAGATTAATATTAATGAACCTTCAAGTGGAATGGGGGCTAAAGAGCAAAACGATGTCAAAATAACGGAGCGTGAAGAATGTGACCAAATGGACAAAAAATATGCAAGGAAGTATATCCGTGTACCGATAGATGGAGTGGTTTTAAATATGCAGTATGCTCGATATTCTTCCGATTTAAGTCCGCTGATCGAGGATCTAAACGTCGTTAAATAAATAACGGCCAAGGCGAAGCGAGATTATTATTCATAATTTTTAATACGAGCGTCCGCCTGTTGGTATAGGCGACATGTTATCGTCAAATTGTCACATTATAACCCAGTTCTGGACGGGAATTTATGCGCGCGTCGCCGGTTTACGATCTATTTATTGCTCTACCTTCCAGCGAGACGCTAACCATTGTTAAAATGTAATGGTATGTCGAAACGGACAAACAATGGACGCGACCAGAGCACTCGGTTCCAAGTAAACGCCGCATCTACCAGAAAAAGGTGCATCTAATCAATCACTGGGACTCGCCGCACTGAGTCAAATTCAAATGCTTAGTTTTTTACCAGGACTCATTTGCATAGCTCGACGTCTCGTTCGCTCTTTTACCATTTTAACATATTTGGGAAAAGACGGATAATATAATGTGTCGCAGTGACCTTAGCAGTGCGCGTGCGTCGGGTACCGTTGTATCCGTGAGAAGGAATTCTTCTATGGGTTTTTTCTCAGCTGGCGATATTCATAATCCCGTTTTTATGTTTGGAATGTTTTTGATAAATTTAAATTGGTAATTAAAGTATTTATTTTGTGAATTAAATGCAGTGTACGTACAACTTCTGCTATTTTATTAACTAGCTGTTGCCCGCGACTTCGTCCGCGCGGACTATATTATATCGCGATAAAAGTATTCTATGTCCGTCTCGAAAGTACAATCTATCTCTATACCAAATTTCATCGAAATCGGTTCAGCCGTTTAGCCGTGAAAAGGTAACGAAGAAACAAAAATAGTTACTTTCAAGTATGGATGAACAGTTGATTGACGCACAGTATGGATGGGGTTGAGAAAGTTCCTAAGAAGTATTCAAATAATCCAAAAAATATTCAAACATGTCAAAGTTCTACCCTGTCTATGTTCCGTGTTAATACGGATTTCGAATTAAATCTGATGACAATATTTTGTACCCTTTTTTATAATTTTAGGGGTTGTATATTAAAAAACGATGAAATACCTACATGTAAATCTTTCAAATAATATAATTATGCCAAGTTTGAAGTAGATTTGACCAAGGCGAATCACGTTGTCCCATACAAACTTTGCTCCCTTTTTCACCCTCTTAGAGGTAGAATTTCGGAAAATCCTTTCTTATCGGATGTCTACGTCATACAAAGAACACACCCTCCAAGTTTCAGGTTTCTACAATCAGCGGTTGGTCCGTAAGTAATTCAAGACATCGACCTCGACTTCGACATCAACATCGCCATCCCATATCCAACATACGACATCTACCATCTTCTACCAAAATAACCTTTTTATACAAAAAATCGACCATTTCCTACATTTCCTATCATGTACAATTTTTTATCATAATCTATCAAAAGCTTCCATTTACTAAAATCTATCAGGCTACCAGAATCTATCAAAGGCTACCATTTCATACTAAAATCTACCATTTTCTACCAAAATGTACAATTTTCTACCATAATCTACCATTTCCTACTGAAATCTACAATTTTCTACGACAACCTACCTTTTCTTTCTGAATCTTCTATTTTCTACCATTTCCTACCGAAATCTACTCAACCCCTACAACAGTCTACCATTTCCTACAACAATCTACCATTTCCTACCAAAATCTACCATTTTCTATATAAATCTACCATTTAAACGAAAATCTACCATTTTCTTTCTGTATTTACTATTTTCTACCAAAAGCTACCATTTATTACCAAAATGTACCGCTATTACCGAAATCTACCATTTCTTTCTAATACTACCATTTTCTACCAAAAGCTACTATTTCCTTCCGAAATCTACCATTTTTACCAAAAATCTACCATTTCCTACTAAAATCGGCCATTTCCTACCGATATTACCATTTCCTACTTAAATCTACCAATCCCTAGAACAATCTACCATTTCCTACCTAAATCTATCATCTTCTACCAAAATCTACCATTTTCCTGCGTAGATTTTAGGGATTGATGTTAAAACACGCGGAAACAGGTGCTAAATTAATTTTTAAAGAATTTTATTCGAAGTTTGTAGTTGATCAGACCAAGAAAACACGTTGTTGTATACAAATTTTGCAACCCCTTTTTACCCCCTTAGTGGTTAAACTTAAAAAAAATCCTTTCTTAGTGCACACCTACGTCACTACGAAATATTTGTGAAAAAAAATAATTTCGAAATAAAAATGACGAAAAATATTTTGTGGCCCCCTTTTATCCCTTAAGGGGTTGAATATTCAAAAACTATGAACCACGTGTTTAATTAAATCGTTTAAAGAATATAACTGCCAAGTTTGAAGTTGATCAAACCAAGAAAACACGTTGCTCCATACAAACTTTGCAACCCCTTTTCACCCCCTTAGGGGTTGAATTTTCAAACATCCTTTCTTAGTGCACACCTACGTCACTTAAGAAATATTTGTGTAAAATTTCAATGTATAACTAAATCGGATGTAAAATATTTTGCATCCCCTTTTTACCCCTTTAGGGGTTGAATATTAAAAAAAGATGAAACACGTGTTTCATTAAATCTTTTAAAGAATATAATTGCCAAGTTTGAAGTGGATCAGGCCAAGAAAACACGTTGCTCCATACAAACTTTGCAACCCCTTTTCACCCCCTTAGGGGTTGAATTTTCAAAAATCCTTTCTTAGTGCACGCCTACGTCACATAAGGAGTATTTGTGCAAAATTTCATGGTTCTAGACCCAGTAGTTTCAGCTGTGCGTTGATCGTCAGTCAGTCAGTCAGTCAGTCAGTCAGTCAGTCAGTTTTGGCTTTTATATATATAGATAACATCATTCATTTTCAATCTAAATTATATCACACTTCTGTTACGGTTTTCTAAGTATAAAATATCATTAAGATCGCTACAATGTTATCAGTCGAGAATTCTGTTTCTATTATTAGCTGTAGGCTGGATCTTTTGAGCTCTATGAACATAATTCGTATTCATAGTGCAAACTTGACTAGCATGCCTGTCAACTAGCCCCTTAATAACTACATGCTTATAAGTATTTCAATAGCACAGGAATATATCAAGCTAATGCGCTTCGGAAATCGTGACCGCTCCACAAACTCGCATATTATGTACTAGAAGTGTCCATCTCACGAACTTTGATGATAATAAATTACTAGTTTATAAATTATACGGATTGTACTCGGTACATGCATTGAAATGTGTACGCTTTTTATACTTTTGGGCTGATGTATGAGGAACGTCTCTATTAGGAAAGTTCATTTTGTCTTTTTGTGTAATTGTAAAAGGTTAAACGGAGAAATGTTAGACCTCAGAAAGCAAATAAGTAATGCTTATAAGAAAATCAATATTGTTTCCGAGATCTAGGTATCCTGATCTCCCTGGGGCACAAGAAACTAACAAGCACTTGAACCTAAAAATCAAGACCTAATGGAATTACTAAAGACAACTGAAACAAACATAGAATGATATTCAGAGTCTGGGAAGTCTTGCGTTTTAAATTTATAAAAGGAATCATCCAAATTGGGTTCCAATATTTTGATTAATGAGCGTCAAATTAAAAAGGTTACTAGGGTAAGTAGGTAGGTACATATAGAAACGATATCACAAAATAAATAATCAAACAAATATCTATGCAACGAACGAACGAACGAAGCATAGAATACAATTAAGTATCGAGCACTTATTCATCAACCCGATGCTCCCTTGGCTGTTCTATTAGAAAATTGCTTACTGCCGTGATCGTTAATGACCGCTCTGCTATTCGGCCCTCTGCAAACAACGATTCGACCGGATAATTCGTTCGGTAAAACATCGATTCGTTCAGATAAGTACGCTCAGGTTGCACCTCGTCGTCCCTTTTGTTTATGCAATTAAAAAAAGTGTAAATCACCTTGATGATGTACTTATGGAAATTTATTTGGGTAGAAAGGGTCTCGATAGTTGGTTGGGTCTTATTTAGAACACGACGATTTTAGCTCATTTCGTTCGTGATCATTAATCATTAAGTATCATCTTCGGCTTTTGGGTTACCTATAACTGTAGGAGGGCGAATATAGATAACTTTTGTGGTTGTTCCTTATCAGGAGCGAATTGTAAAAAATAAAACCACTTCAATTAATCTAAAATATGATTTTTGAAAATGTGTTTTAACTGAATTCAATGAAAGGAATTGAACTTTACTAACTAACTGCCTTAACAAGTTTCTTCTTAAAATTATTCAAAATGGACAAGGCGGCGTAAGCTTCCGGGGAACATTTTCATTAAATTTGTCGTCAAATCGTGAACTTTGTTGGAGAACAGTTTAGTTTTTAAATCCAAAGATTATATACACAAGAGTTATCTTTTAAACACGAATTGAAATAAATGTTTCTAAAATAAGAGGGGATAGGGTTTTGAATGAAAAGAGCCTAGAAGGTGAGACGCAAGAAAAACAATTCAACCCCATTTACAAGTACATACGTAAAGTACTTAGTGCCTATTGAGAATGAAGTTGAGATTTACTGTTAAGTTTTGTGACGAAAAGTACAATTTTCGATGCAACCATGTCTGTTAATAATATATTAATGTTGATGGTAAGCAAATAAACAATAAGCGGCCACGGTTGGCTTGATACCAAAACGTGCATGATCTATTTGAGTTATCGCAGTTAATAAAATAATTATTAATGATTGATTCAGTATCCACTGCGGTGGAATATTATTGAAAACTAATGGCCGTCGCTTTACTAAGTAGCCTGTTGGTGCGGGCTCATTACTTATGGTGGTTATTAATAATGTTCGTGTAGTTTATTACCATTTGCGTAATACGATAATGATAAAGTAGTCAAAGAAATCATTTATTTCAAAGTTCCTAATAATATTTGCATAGTAAACATATATAATTTGTTCAATTCACCTCTTCTAAATTTAACATATACTAATAAACATCATAATGGACACCATAATAAAAAATTACAATACATTATAATTAAAAACATATTGTAAAATGGGCGGCCTTATCGCATTAGTTTCTCATAAGCCATATTTGATCGGAACTTTTGTACTTTGAGTACTATTTATTATCTGTGGTACTACGTCAGATTAGAATAGAGCATTAATACTTTTCTTGAAACTTGAATTAACCTACTAAAACATCCTGATGTACAATATCGCACCGTGTCTTGCCTATTATAATATCCAATCAGGCCTTTCCACATTGAACTTATTGTTCCAACCTCGACTCCCAGACTCAATCATCGTCTACTCATCCCTCTATGTCATCATCGTATTTATAAGCGTGATCTACATTCAGCGCTGGGCGTACCATCTTTCCACTGGTCGTTAAAAACCATAATTTCACGTGCACACCGCGTTCTACACCGATGATGTCACGCACTTCTGTTTGTTTGTCTTTAGTAAACATGAACGGCGCGTTTCGCATGCATCATAGTGCATTGGATGACATTAAAAATGTATCGGTAATTTTAATCATTTCTTCCTGCTCATTTTATGTTGGCATATCGCCTTATTAACAGTTAGTTTTTTCCTAATATCTCATTGAAATCTATTTCTATTACTTCAGGGTTACCGCAACCAAGTCTGCTTTTAGAATTTAAATACTGTTTCATTGCGCTGTGACATCGGATCGTTATTTTTTCTTCCTAATCGTACGAAGTCGCTTAAGCAATGTTGGTTTCAACATAATAATGTATATTTTTACTATTTGTTTTTATTTCGCCGTGCTCGGGTTGGAGTCCTTGACATTGGCAGCTGCTAATTTTAAATCTTGGTGCGATTTTTTCGTCGATACAGCTCTTCGGTGTTCACACTTCATTGTCTCACGTTTTGGTACTCGTGATTGGCGGAAAATTAACGTTTCTTTGTTATTGCCAAGTAGGTTAGCTACTTTGTCTTCATGTGTGTTGTTACTGATGATGATGACTTTTTAATTTAACTGAGGCTTAAATAAAAAAATAGTATTTTTGACCATGCTTTCCACTGATGGCGATCGCGTTATTCCAAATATTTCCGCGTTACTTTTCGAAACCAACTTATAGAAGGTTAGTATTTCGTTTAGTCGACATTCGTCAGATTCTTTAAATGTTGTATCTCCAAGGTCGTGATGAGTAGAGTCAACCCCGTAATCTGAAATCTAAGCAAGAACTTACGCCGCGGCGCAGTTATGTTTGTTGATTAATGTACTAATTGAAACCACCCACTCGAGAAACATGTCAGACGCTAGTTATGCATATCTATGACTATAGCGGCCTTGAAGCAACGAACATGATACGGACCAAGGTTAACTGTGCTGCTTCAAGGTTGGAACAGGACTTTAGGACTTATTACGTCGCAATAGTGTACATATTTAAAAATTGAATTTGCATACTGAATTGAGTAGTTTCATCTGTGTTTTTGTAATCATTGTAGGCTTGCATTTGAGCACACATACTAACCAACGGTGATGTGTGAAGCCTGAAATGGCTAGCTTTCATCAATTTCCTCCGTTAACCCTGATAAGGCTTGGTTGCATGAGCTTACTCTACTTATGGTTATTCGATTCGGTGATTTTCGTATTTTCGAAATGCTATCGATTGGCGTTCAATTATGGGTCATTAATTGTACCTTGTTGTCATGGTCAAATAACTGTTTACTGTGTATTACAAAGGTTGCCTGTAAGAAATGGATGTAATCGATAAGGCCGCCCATTGTACAGCATAATATCTGTATTAATTCCTGTAATTTACTTTATTATGGTGTCAATAAAGATTTATTGTATTGTATTGTATTGTAACATTGACCAGCGTTGGTGGCAGAGTATCTAGTACTACTACTAGTATAACTAGCGCATATTTTATGAAAATTGAAGACGAAAATTGTCCAGGCCTGTACCTTGGATTTGTACCTATATCATTAAAAAATGTTGATACCTACTAAAACAAAAACAATCCTAATCATTTATGATATCATATTTCCACTGCTGCAACCTGTACTGGTTTCACAGAAATAAAGAGTGAGATATTGTAGAGTATCTGTAGTAATAAAGTAGCGTCTTAAATCTGATCTTATCTAAGTCGGACGCTGCTGGTTCATAGAAAGTGCATTAAATCAGCTCAATAACATTAGATATATTTATTGAATTTATCCTAACGCTTAAATACAATTCTGCATATCACAAACGCAAAATATAATCATTGCAGTACATAAAAGCAATAACCACAATACAATCCAGCCACGTTTTCGAGCATTGAATTGTGTTGTGTTTCATTTACGTGCAATTTAATAGATCTGCATGAGTCGCGGTATCACAGCGTGTTCTTTACTATAAACATTGCTCGGTATCGCATTATCGTTTTGCGGGTATCGGGTAACAATATTATGCACGTTACGTTACCGCTCGCCGCCGGCTTTGAATACAAGGGGAGAGAGAACAAAAAGACTTCGAAAAGTGTTCTCTGTTCTCATATGAAAAGTCTCTGTCTGTTAGCGCGTTCTTCCGTCCACAATGTGAACCTTTATATACAGTCTGTTGTGTTTTAGCTTATTCACGAAGGCTTCCAGTGTTCAAAACTTGAAGCACCTCAATTACTTTAAAAGGGTTTGTTACGTAAAATGTTTTAACTTAATGCGCTGTGAACGGAATGAGATCTGATGCTCCTCTTTAGCTGTTTTCTATGTGGTGAATTATACTACGTCTGAGAGCATTCTGTTGTCTTATTATCGCAACTAGAGATTTAGAAATACACCCGATGGCATGGATTAATTGGATGTATTTTTTGTCAATATATCGTTTTAAATGACTGAACAATAAACGATCCATCCATAGAATTCTTCGGAAGTATTTGACCTCGCAAAAACATCGTCAAGGTAAACAAAGAACGGATCGCCGCCATCGTTACTGAACAATACAACGACTACTAAATCGTCCAAATGTCAGCAAACATTTCATCAAAATGTTTACGTTAGATGCCAGTATGTCTCTGCCGAATCGCCCAATCCTGTCCGCCCGACTGTCGTCAGGTATTTCAATTATCCGACGCTCTCCCGATGCCTGCCCGCTTTCATAGTTGCCCCCCAAAGAATCGATTGCGGGACATTCCTCGTTCGAATCTCACCCTTGTCACCCTAAGCTTGCACCGCTTTGCTTGCATACGTATATAGATATAACGTTTACTTCGGAGAATTTCCCTTCTTTGTTACTTAATCTCTCACCAACTACATTGGTCTAGCTTCCATTTTGAGTCGCGGTGTCTTGTCTAGACTATAGCGAGTTGTATGCTGCTACTGTTCAAGTATTCTCATATTTTCTCTCTATAATTTGATTTTCAGTAACATCTCAGGTCGTGTCTGAAAATTTGGCGTTGAATGCTCCATACTCGGCTCGGATCTCAACGTATTTCATGTTTTTTTTTTGGAAATTGCCGAAAAGATTTTTATAAATATTCTGGGTGAAGAAAAATGCGTCTCCACATTCTTGAATGTTGTCAAGGGTAATGTTACATTAGTAATTCAACAAATTTTCACACCAAAAACATGACACTGATAAAGCAACAAGTTCCCTTTTTCCCCCACATTTGTGGCGACGTTTTGTCGACGTTCCGCCGCGTTCTGGTGAGGGTGGGGGGGATTGGAGACGAGTGGTGGGGTGATAGAAAGGGGGGTTGGAGCGACATGTCGCGCACTCTCACCGCCATAATTATTTCATACTCTGCATTTTGCGTACGGCTCCGGTTGACGAGAAACAATCGGCAACCAAGTATTTTCCGTCTGGATAGATGGGGTCGGAAAAGCATTTGTTTTTTGCCTCCGCTCTATAATTAATACGACTCTTTCAAATGTTTACATACATGACATACCTCTTTGTTCAATGTCGAATGCTATTAAGTTTTAATACGTACTTAGAACATAGAACATGATAAATTAATCACAATTTCATTCACAAGTGTTTGTGTGGATAGCCAAAGGTTATCTGCTTGCTTTCCGCGAGAACATCTCAGTTTAATTCTTACTTTATTAGTTGTAGTAAATACGTATTATTCTCTTCAATTACTTGAATACTTTTTGCCACTCTTATATGTAATACTAACTGCGCCCCGCGGTGCTATCCGCTGTTTTCGGAATAAATATGTAGTTGCTTTAAATTTGTGAATCCAGAATACCTATTAGCTAACTCCATACCAAATTTCATCAAAATTGGTCCAGCAGTTTGAGTGTGAAGAAGTAACGAACATACAAACACACATAGTTTCGCCTTCATAATATTAGTAGGATATAAATATAGGTATAGATAAATCAACGTAATTAGGTTGCACTTAGTTATTCTCGTAGCAGACTGTTATAAAGTTGCTTTGTTATAAAGGAAAGTTTTATAACTTGAGATTTATGTAATCAAACAAAAGACGGTTTAAATCATTCATTTATTCTTCATTCTAAAACACATATTTTTAAGTCCGTATAAAAACTAATGGAATACCCGGAAAAGACCTTCCGAGCGGTATCTTCTGATCTCACAGGTATAAAAAGTGCTTCTTAGTAACACAAACAATGAAAATACAGATTTCGACCGTACTGCAATTAGTTTTGAACCTTGCAAGCATACATTTTCGGTAAAAATTTCAACCGTCATAAAAATTTAATCTTATACGATTCTTACGTGGTAATTCCATGTTAATACCTATTACCTGAAACATTTGCCAAACAAAACCATTCGTGTTAAAATTAATATGATGTAAATAATCAAACACAATTAATACGCCTACTTTCTTAACACCGGCTAATGAATTCGTAGTCACTACGAGTGATGCGCATTCTCAGGGTCGTAATGTGTAAATCGTAGTGACGTTCATAAAAGCCACAAGAGCACTGATTGCATATATTAAATCAAAATGAATAATTGATAACCGACACCTAGCCCCACGTATCTCTTTGATTAAAGATGTAGTGGAATTATAGCAGGATAACGCGATTTGTAGCTGATATCACATAGATAAAATGATAACGTTGACATTCGTACGATTTTGCTTATCTAAACTTGAAACGTGAACTCAATTGTTTTCTTTGACAACACTGATATGTTTTGGGTCTGGCTTAAGTTACGGAAAGTTGATGGTTTTCAAATATATAATCAGATAATAATGTTGTATGATGAGAGCAAAACGCTGATGAAAGATATTGTATTGTAATATGACGTTACGAATGTTTCTACAGCTTTATTCAGCGAGGAAGAAAGTATTCTGAAAGTATAATATGTATCGTAATTAAATAAAAGTATTTTATGCAACCGATGCTAATTCTACTATACTGTCCAGTAACTGTACTGAACTAGATAATAATACTATAATCAAAGCGAAGCTCTTCAATAACTTATCTTTATCCAATCGTAGAAAACAAAGGAATATAATACAGCTGGGTTTCATGCATTTGGTTAATCAATATATTCCCTTACCAAATAGACTCAAAGCCTGTATAAACTCCCAGGCAAGTGCTTAACACAGTTTGCTTCCCAATGACCTGTTAGTTGGTTCCCGTGTATCGTCTACAGAAGCAAACATTGCGTGTACGTTTACTACCGACGTAATTACATTAAGAAGCCTCCTGGCCGGGCGTCCGGTTCGCTGTTCTTTACTGCGAGTCGGCAATTCCCCTCGCGGTGGGCCGTTTATGTGCATATTTAACCGGGATTCCGGGCCCTGACCGGACCGCTGCCCGGCTTTTAGAGATGTACTTACCTATAAATCTAACAAATTCTTTGGTATTTGGTATCACTTATCGTTGTTCCTGGTAAATCTCGCATCACCAGGAGTGTAGGGTAGGCTGTAGTTGAGTGAGGGGCGAGGGTGACAGTCACGCAGCGCCAATATACATTTAGATTTAGTCGCGCGAAAAAGGTTGTTACATTTATTTATGTTTTAATTAGCATTTAATTTTTTGGAACTGAAAGCAATGGTGGTCAATCGGTCCAAATCTCTCAGTAAGCAGTGGTGTTCAATTAATTAACATTTATCGATGTTCTGGGATATTTTCATCTCTATTTCTCTTCACTAAGCGGAACTGCAGCAGCAACCTATAGCAAACTTAAATTGTGTGGTCCTCGTGGCCAATATAATGCGCTCGTTGTTTTAGATATCGATTTGTAAACCTCTCGTTTCTCTCTTTCAGAAGTTGCAGCTCCTTACGTGCCTTCCGACGAATAGATATCTACTTTGAAAGTTTAAGATGGTACTCTACCTCATCATCTTCAAAATCATTACCAGCATTTTTCACGACACGCCGGGTAGCATAACACTCATCAAAAGAGCCCAGATTATACCACCATGGCAATACTCACCTGACTGATCTATGTATACAGAAGTTAAACCCTTGTATAGATAGATCAGTGGTTCAACCACTGTATAGATCAGTCAATGGGCTGAGTGAGCCGCATTAATGTTCACGGAGCGTTAACGGGTGGCTGTCGCAGTTGTACTTTCACATAAGGCATGGGCTTTTCCCTGTGAGCTTTGGATTATCATGTATTGATACTAATAGTATCATTTTAGAATTTAGATTAAACTTATGAATACTATTTGGCTGATCATAATTAAATTCAAATATACATGCCCCATTTACGTTTGCACCCGCTTATAAGTATATTAAATCTATTTTCGGTCACCACATTACTTTACTTTAATTGTTATGGTCTTCATCGAGACCCACCTAAGAACCTGTTACGAGTAGCAACAAGCACTTGTTAGACACACCACGTAGAAAGTGCCAGCCGATCCTTGGATATGTTCCCCTTGCGGCCCTAAAGTTTCCCCCCGCACGTCCCTCGGGATCATCCGCCTATTTCCGCTCCGCTCCGCTCGCAGCCCACCGCGCTCCACTTGTCATACGAAATTTAGGTCACTACGAATTAGTTATCTGTGCGCAATTTGCTTAATAACCAATACAGGTCCTGTTTTCAGTTGACTCATCACTAAACACAATTGCTCCCAATAGAACGCCATCGGTTGAATCGAGACTTCATTCTATGTAAAGGCATCTGCTAATATGTGTCAAGTTTATTTTTGTATCACGCTCGACAGCACCAATATTACGCAGCGGATGCGTCGCTTTAATTACAAACTTTGATGTCAATTGGAGCTGCGAAATGTATTCGTTAGTGGATATGTTATATTCAAATTGGAGTGGCACGAGGACGCTTACGCCAACCTCAACAAGCAGAAAAACGCAGTTTTCCGCTTGCAAGCTGCGAGCTCTTTCACGAAATCTACCGCAAAAACCTCAACCAGCTAAGCATCCATCAAACGAAGCTCGCTTCTTAATAGGACCAAAACATATAGAGCCACACAACGTCTTGCTAAATGGAAATACGCGCGAACGCCATTCGCCGAACGAGACTCTATCTCACGCAGATATAAGGCCAATTTTACACAAGCTTCCTGTAAAATGGCACGAAACATGTCCTCCGTATTAACGTGAGCAATGCGTTAACCACTCCAATACAATCACGATACGGTGCACATTCGGAAGGTCGTCAAAATATCAACATTATTCGGTTTGACTAAAACTGTTGGCGGTGTATTATTTTCTTTCTTGGAGTATTGTGTTAAGGAACAATTTGGCTTGAACGCATAAACAGTGTGGGACAATAAAAATTACGGGCGGTGTTTCGCGCCGCACCAGGCGCCCGCTCGGTTCGATGAGTGATATCCACCGCTGATACTTCTTTGTTGGTACAATTTTTAAAGGCGTGGTGAAGAATATTATATTTGTTGATAAACAATGTACTTACTTACGTATAGATCATTTATATTCAACCCAATATCCCCTTTTCAGAAAGTAAACATATCCGGCTCAAAGGACCAAGATAGATAAAACACAATGTAGCTCACACAACAAGACACATAAGATAAAACATTCATCAGTTAAATTGAAAGAAGTGCGTAATTGATACAATCATTAGCATAAGAATGGCGCGTTCATCTCGCAAGATGATTTGACATTTAACGTAACAATAATATTCAATTCGTCAGTGGGAACAAGGAACCGGAGCTGACGGTGCAACATTGGAAGTTCGGAGCGCCGACTCGGGTTATTCGGAACGTTTACAACATAATAGAGAGCATTAGTCCGATCCACTTTTGACATCATTATCTGTGTGTGCGACTGACGATAACCTGCGAGCGCGGCGTTCGTCGCTCCCGCCCCTCCTCGAGCCGAACAGCGAGCTTCGGCTCAGTCGCGCGCGTCCTCGCCTACCGTCTGGTTGTGTACGGTCACAGCGCATGCTCGACAATACCACATAAAGGGTACTCAGGGAACTCGCTTTTGGCGGGTTTTCGCACGAGCGCGAGCCGAGCGGCGAACGTGATGCGCCTCTCGTTCGGACAAGGAATGCGTGCGTGTTGTTGTCGGCGAATGTATGTGTTGCATCGTCGCAGTGAAATCTGTGGCGAGGACCATCAGTGATCACTTGGATTGCAGTGTTGGATCGTAGGATTGTTGCGGACGCGGCCCGCTCTACGGGTTTTTGTAAGAAATAATCGCTTCGACGGATGTAATGTCCATGATGTTGACTCATGCATGACGCACTTGATTGCTGGAACTGGGAATTTGTGATTTACGATTAACTTATTTAGAACTCCTCCAAGTACATCTTCTATTCCATTGGCTATGTAGTCGATGAATTAGGAATGTTTTAGGTAGATTGTTCCTGCTTATAATTAGCTTTATTTAAAATCGAAATACAAGGCTGAAACGATCTAAAATTAGTCATTCAATGACAAAGATGTTTTGTATGTTTTACCACCTCCTACCTCATGAATTTCTATGCATATGAAAATTGGTAATTTTGACATTGACTTTTGTTTACATACTAATATACCAGTATAATTAGAATTCAGGTTACAGTAAATTAGCATAATATCACCTCAAGAAAGTATTTCCCCCAATTTCTCTAAACAAATGTAAGTAAGTACATGAGCAAGATATTTCCAATTATATTTCTTGCGTACTTGTTATGGCTATTACGTATCCTAACATCTTATGTAACGATGTACGTACGCATCTTTATTATCAAAGTTGTAGATTTAACGCGATTCTTAGCATTGTTTACAGTAAAGTAATCAATTCTAAATTAACTTTATCGCGCTTAGTTCATAATGACTAAGCAGCATGGTGTTGCTAGATAATTCATCCTTACAGACTTAGTAATTTCATGTAGGTAATTGCATAGAATTGTCTGTTGCTCAGAACATTATAATGTGCGGTATATTAACATTTTCATAGCATGCTAATCTTCATCGGGTAAACTATATTTCTTGAGTTAACTAGAGTTTTTTACAAAATCGTCAGTATAGGAATGCTATAATTATGTCAATCCCAACTAATTACTTGCCTACCCTGAAATATTGTAGAGTAACAAAAATTGTAGTAATGATTATCAGGATAAAATAGCATGTGTTAATGGCTGATAACAGCTGCAAAAAAATGCATTCGGACAATATTATCTTAAAACAGAGATAAGCAATAAATCGAAGCAATAAGCATATCGCTGTAGATGTTAAATATTGTAGCGTCCAAAAACAATAACAATTATCAGGAACTTTTAATGACATTAGACATCTGAATCAACAAAAAAAAACTATTATGTATATCACTTATTAAACAACCATCCTTTTAAAATAACCGAGATAAGCAATGGTCACATAGTTTGCCATTTTGTTATCAGCGGAATGAACGCAAGGCCAATGCTGATAAACTTCTTTTGACAAGTTCTGAATTGTCATAACGAAGTAGGTAAATTCCGGGAATTTAACAGAATTTCGTCGTTCATTTACAAATTCGGAATGAAAATTTATTTTGGGATACATTTTGGGGCTAATTACAATTCAGTGTGAACCTGAAGTAATTCGGTGTGTTACATGTTTCGTTTTATAGGGCTAAATGGTGTTCACGTTAAATAGCTCTCTCTAAACCGCCCTGCGGTCAGTTGCCGGGACATTATCTTTAGTTTAAGTTATTCCCTTCCCACGGGACGCCCGACGAGGGTTCCAACATCTCAAGGGTTATCTGCAATAGTCTTGTATATAAGCCGAATAACTATTCGACAATATATGCTTGCGCTACGAACTTATTTCACGCCTGACCTTCTTTTGCTCCACTACCTGCGTACATCTAAATTCAATCCAATAGAAAACAAACCCAAATTATTCTGCTCTTTGAATAAAATAGATACAGCTTGCGGTTTCTACCAAATATCCGTGACGGAGTGGTCACAATATGACCTCGACTTTAAACTAGGTTAATGTATCCGAGATGTAGGACAGTCAGTATTCGGCTCGTATAGAAAATTAACTCGTTTTGCCACTACGTAATGTTTGTTACGTTAGCCTTGACAAGATATTCACAAAGATAAAATGGTGTTCAAGCATCTGAGTGTAGATTGTTTCTATTCGGTACCTATGTTGCCGCTTATTGTTATCATCAGTAGCATGAATTCGCAAATCGAATTAAAGTAGACAATACTGAGAAAGGAACGTTTGTGTTCGTAGATACAAATCTACCGGTTTGCCCCTCGGGAATATTTGGTACCTAGTCAGTCACAGTCAAATCACTCAACAAATTTTATGATAATCGTCAATCAGACACGCTGTTACATCGCTCGCAATCAAAGCAGCCCGTTAGTTTATTGCGCACGCCAATTTAAACTCAACCATTGTTATGGCCTAGAAGTAACAGGCAAACTGTTACAACATAGACGTATGTATAAAATAAAATGCTTTCATGTTTCAATACATATGAATGCTTTGTTCCATCCATAGTGGTCTCTCCTTTTTACGTAATCCGGATGGCGCAGTAGGCCCGGGGAGCGAAACTGGCGAACAAGCGCGTAACGCAGATCAATCACACGGGAAAACACCCGCGTAATGGCTCCTTATGACCCAACGCGAAAAAACCGGCCACATCCTATTTACTCGATGTCCGCGCTAAATAACGCAAAAAGTATCCGCTAGACTGCCTCGCAATTAATCATCGGTCCGGGCCCACAAAACTCGCACGTAACACGTAATCAATGTTTCTTTTAATTTGAGATTACACCTTTCATGGACGTGTCGGAAACATTATTTGGAAACTTATTTATCTGGATGACTTCTTTGTATTCGGAAGCTCATCAGAGGTGCTTTTGGAATCACTTTTGCATTTAACCAAAAGTTAAATATTCATTTTCATATATTCAAAAAGTAATTTATATCGAATAGAAACTAAATTTTCGTTTCCATGAACAAAATGAAACATTTACGACTTCGTCGTCCCATCGGGACATACGAAACAAATGACGCTGTTCCGTTGTCCTATGTTTACATGGGATCATGGATATTTTCCTTGTTATTTTGTGTGAGCTCTCGTTGTTTGTTTCCATTAAAATGTGCTGTCTAATTCCTGTATTCCATAATCGCTTTTCTGAAAAATCTGTGTATCGACGTATTAAGAAATAAATAACTAAATGTTGTTCACGATTAAAATTTTTGACCATCCGTGAAGCGGTCGTGATATTGTAATCTCAGTTTCTAATACGAAGATTTAACTAAATGGTATATAATGTTCAGAAGCAATCAAGTGTACATGGTATGAATATTTACAATTGCAACGCGATTGGTTTATATCGACTTACATTCGTCGAACCGTAGCTAACGTTAAATTTGTTTCACAGTCGTTGTACTGAACGAGTGAACGATCGATCGATTGATTGATGCACCTTGAAAACCAAAAATGTTTGCACGCGGTGTAGACTAACTCTACTTGTGTATATCTCTGTGATATTGTGTGTGTGAAAACCGACGGTGATTGTTGTGTTTGAAGAGAAAGTTTTAATAAGATTTTTATACTGAGTGTCAACAATAAGTGCTCAAACGATTTTCCTGTTATGCATATGTGTTATGAGAGACCCGGTTTAGTCACCCCCCTGAACGGAGGCGTCGGGTAAGACACCTTTTTTATCAGCTTTTTCTCGGCTTTATTCTCGCGTATGAGCATTGTTTATTGCATATTGTTCGTTAATGAAGACATGTACCTACGTACTTAAATGTGGGCACTGTTCGTTTACAGCTTTCATTACTTTTAATGGCCTTAATGTACTATAATTTTGGTCTTGTATTTGAATTGTATAATACGTATTTCTCTTCTCCTGCACTACATGAATATTTTTCTTGCGCTAATGTTTACACATGTAGACCAGAATTTTTGTCTTTATAATGCATGCATAATTAGGTACACATACTTACCAATTTCGTTCATTACTAAAAACGGATAATGGATGAAATGCCAATAATGGGACAATTTCAGTGCACACTTCTGCATCAAGCTCGTAAACTTACAACTGGCATTTATGTGCGGTATCATGCAACCAAGGTATCAATTATGTATGAATCTGAAATGGCTTTGCACAACCCATCTTTCGTATTTGTTTAAATATTCACAAACATTCATTCTACTAACTTTACAGCTGAAGACGCTTGGAAAGATCATACGTTATGTTTCTTCAGTATATAAGTTTGTCCTTAAGCGAAGTCTATCATTGGTAAGAGTTAGAAGAAAGAATGCCACTATCTTCATGTTTTCAAAACATTTATATTGAGTAAACGGATCGATTATTGCGTATTTGTTTAGGAATTGCTTATTTGCTGGTCAAGATTTGTCTTCCTATATTAGTAATTTAGATTTATGATTTCATAACACATTTTCATTATTTCATATCAATTGGTCCCTAATAATCATGAGTATTAAAGGCACAACATATTCAAATCTTGTTCCCTGATTTGTGACATTTGTTTGCTCGTAGTCCTGATTAGCTTTTATTGGTTGTGTTTTATGTGTCTTAATGTCCTTGGTATTATTTGTATCCGACCTATTTTACTTGCTGTTATCTTATACGCCTGACACCTTTTATTTGGCTCAACTAGTTTCTATACTTATTCTCTTATTTGATATTTTCCAGCAGAAAAATCTCGTAGATGCTCTAAACTGATATTAAATGTTTTGTTTTATTTATATTATGATAATGGAACCATTTTATTAACTTGCATAGTATGAGTGTATTGGGCTGCAAACGGCTTCGCGAGCAAATTCTAAACTGTCCGCTTGAGTATAGAAGCGCCGCTAATGCTATTTTCATTGGGTTAAGCACCTTGCTACCTGGTGAAGTCTATACTTCGTCCTATTGCGTTAGTTAGTTGTAAAAACAGCTTATTTATTTGAATAGTTGCATAGTCATTAAAGTTTCATATTGTTACCTGCATAGTATTAACTCGGATCATTCTGGCTTTGAATTTAGTTTTGAGTGGTAATCTCGAACTCGTAACTAGTTAGTCTATCAGTTTGTTCTGTTCACTAGGTTGCTAATGCTAATGAAGTTCATTAACTAGACAAGTAAATAAAGAGTCTCACATAGCATTTTTGTAATCTATGTACCACCTAGTTAGTATAATAGCAACAACAACGTTTTTGTTGTCTAGTAAACAACCTTAGCCAGACTGCTTGTGGCAGCTATTATTCTCTAGTTATTTCTTATGGCTTATTAGTCTTATTACCTTTTATAATTGCGTAGTTGCTTTAGTTTGCATAGCACTATTCCATATTAACCTGTACAATGTCAGTGATAAAGCTCGACGTTAGCGTATTTGTCAAGTTTGTCGACAAGCTCTACTAAACAGCTTATAGTAGTTGATAGTTGCCTGCTAAGCTGTTGCCGTAAGATTAGTAAGCTAACTGTTTGGTACTCTGCTTCTGGCGATGTCTAGTGCAGTTTTGCATTGCAACATTCTTATGGTCGCTGATTTCTCTGTATGTGTCTCTTTGAAGAGTTATGCAAGGATTAAGCTTGCTTCACCGGATATAGTAGCTTTTGTTTAAGCATTTATTTATTAACGGTGCGTTGTGAGGCTGTAATGGAGTGATAAACAACACATTACGACCTGGGTGGGACTCAACATATCTACCAGAGGCGAGTCCTTATTTTACAAGATGTAAATTCCATCCTGTATACATGTAAATTAGAAACTGCTACGACTAATATAAATAATTGGCTCCACTCCTACTTCTACATGTCTGCATTAGACGAACGTCTCGTTCTCGGCAAACGCGATAATCCAATAAACTGAATTGAAAGTGGCTCGAATAACTCGAATTAACCTCCAGCCCGTGTGCACTGTAACTCGATATAAAACGGCGACACGACACGACAGACAATAGTGGGAACTAACACAAGAAATGAATAGGCTCCAAACACAGGAAAAGCTTTGTCTTGTTACTTAATTTAATAATGACACGAGTGACGAGATTGCCATAATTTCGTTACTTGTACACAGATCTTTGGCCATTTAAGTTAATGCTCTTTTAAAGTTAGTGCTGTTGTTGGATCTGAAATGAAATTGGATTTTTGAAGTATTCGCAGCATTACAGTCTGCATTTTAGTGTTAGTAGTCAAAATAAGTGATGCAAGCAGAAAACGTCTTAATATTGTCTTAGTTTGTTCTTCCTGTGTTCTTTACATTTTGGTGGCAATAAAGTGTTATCTATCTATCTAATATTGAACCCCAATATGTAATATTTGTGTCACTGAAGAAACAACAAAGATTGCACAAGAATTAGTAGGTAAGATTATCCTTAACGTCTTAGATAAGGTACCAACAATAATCAAAACTAATCCGTACCTATATGCCCCGCTTAAGGGCTCTTTATTCTAAGCATAATGTTTTATTATTTTTAATACTAGCGGTATGTTACAAATAGCGTCACAGAATAATAACTAGATAGCGTGTTCATTTTAATTATTTGTATATTCCCTTAGTTCCCATTTCCTTAGTGAAAATATTTAGACCATAACGCTCCTCCTCAGTTCCAAATTAAATTTTACGTTCAAAGAATCTGGGGAACTATTCGTTTAATAAATTTTTGAAGGCTACTTACAATATTCATGAAGAAGAAAAGGGAAACGAAATCAGTGAGACCAACTTTTAGCAGAGCTCATCCCACCTCACTGTCCTCGGGTTGAGTTATTTAGTGGACGGGACTCTTTGCTCGCCTAACGCAAATCTTTATGAATTGCTCGCAACAAACTTTGGTCAGAAGACACATTTGCTCATAAACCTCGGTGTTACATTATCTAATGTATCTATCTCTAAAATCTACGAACGATTCATATACGCGATTTATTCAAACTTCACAAATAATGATAAGTTAAACTCTTACGTCAACTGAGCCCGCTCCAAACTGTGTCCGCGGGATGAGTTGACCTATTCGTTAATCTTAATATATATAAATCACGCGTCACGTTGTTTATCCGCGATGGACTCCTAAACTACTGAACCGATTTTAATCAAATATGCACACCGTGTGTAGTTTAATCTAACTTTAAAGATAGGATAACTTACTTCTCAATGTATACAGCGACACGTGGCGCACAGCAACGCGTGGCCATGTCTGATAGTTTTATTATATATATAGCTTTTGTCGACTGATTCCGCTCTTAAATTGAGTTGTACTTTAGTACAGATTACGAAAGTTACTACGGTATCATTGGTAACGGTGACAGCGACCTGTCTTGAAATCGGTATCGAAATATGTTGAACTCATAACAAACAATAGGGTTTTTGGTAAATCTCCTGTATTTATTCTTTAGAAAACAAATTAATATACAATGAGGACTTTATGCTAAGTAGCATTCTTTACCAGTCACTCATCCTGAAGCTGCAATTAAGATTGCGCTGGTATGGCAACATAAAATATTTCAATAGGTAAGTATTTGCAATGTTCAATTAGGCACAATTGACTACATGTAAAAAACTAATGTATGTAAACGTTTTAACGTGACCTTAACTATTTAAAACCTTCATAGAGTATCTGTATATAACAATTACGATTGGTAACTTGCAATATTATTATTCTGATGTTTAATTAATTATCTACGAATAGACGAATAGTAAACACTCCGTTCCTAATGCAAATTCTTAATTAATTATTAGGTATCAGTAAAACTTCATCGGTCACAGATCCAAATGTCGACTTTCAATTAACTGTTTAGAATGTCAGTGAAACAATTTGCAGAGTCGTTAACTGTGTCTGTATAAACCTAGTACCCTCGGTTCCCGCATTAATCCTCATCATTATGTTATCTAATCTAGTCCTAATTAACAGAGACCTAAACACATAATCACTGGAGCACACAGCGTGTAAGGCTTTAACCAAATAGTTTCGACAACGATTATTCCTTGATTCGCTCTGCTAACTAACGAACAATAATGCTCCTTCATTCTCTCACTCCGCTTGGATTACGAATACCGAATTTACTTCAGCTCCATAATTTCCGCTAATACTTGTTTCGCCAAAGAAGCTTCACAGCTATAAAGTACTGAGACAAGGTCATGCGAAATTCTCACAAGGTTCTTAAAAACTTCCGTCATAGATTAAACAACAGTGGCGAGAGACGCGAGGTTGAAAGCGAGAGATAGTTGATTTGTTAATTTTCATTCTCAGTAAACATCTTATCCAAAGTAGTCATTAAACGTAGTGCATTAAGCGCGAATACAATAAATGCATCCGCTTGTAAGACGGTCGTATATTCGCAGGGGCGTTTACTGCCTTTACCGTATTGCTAGGCCGTTAGTTCTATATATTCCAAGTACTTTGTAGAGTTATTAGTGTTATTACGCAACGCCAGCTACCAAACATGAATTTTTTTTACACGAAAATTAATAAAATATTAAAACGAACATCTGTTGTGCTAAAAAATTACAAAAAATACTTTAAATGCACAAATATTTGTAAAGAAAAATTAAATTTGCAGATAGAATTAGATGAATGCTATAGCTTGTTAGGCCGCAACAATAGAGAAATAGATTATATGAATGGTAGAATTAAGTGCTTACAGAAGCAGTTATGTGATATAAGTGGTAGGTATGAAACATCAAAAAAGCAGATTAAAGGTCATATAGCAGCCATGACATGCTTGATGAACCAAAGTCGCAGCAGCCCTAACAGTTGTGATAAGTGCAGTACAAACATTGACAGCACAGAAGACTCTAGCTTGCTGTCTTTAATTCCGATTACACCTTTAGTGGAGAGTGGCTCCCCATGCCTGGTTCCGGAGCACAAATCATCTGTGCAGGAACCTTTATCCCAATGTCCAGATGTTTCTCTGGTGGACTCGGATTGTTTATCCAGGCAACCCGGGTGCACTAGAAAAACAGTAGTGTTCAGTGACCAAATGGGAGTGGGTATGGGCAGCTTACTACAAAACTGTCTAACTCAAACTGTCTGCAATAACAGTTTCTCGGGCATGTCTGTGAAGGATTTATCATTAAAAATTAAAAACAATGTATATGACAAAAATACCACTATTGTGGTATTATTAGGAGATAGTTTAGGTATAAATAAATGTGATATTATAAGTCTTATTGAGACCCTGATAGATATAGAAAGTAAAGGTATAGGCAAAATCATTATCTGCTCACTGCCATATTCAAATAGAATGACTCCGACTCAGAAAGGTCATGTACATGATCTAAATTTGACATTATATAATTTGACATGTCGTCAAAGTGACATATTGTATTTTGAAATTAATAAATTCATTAGTAGATTTATATTGACAAAGAATACTTTGTATCTCAGCAAAAAGGACATGACGACCATTGCTAAATTGTTAGCATTTAATATATATGATCCATTTATACATAGTATAATTGATCACTCTGACAATCCCACAGTTGAGAGCTGTAATAACGGGGATATAGGTAGGATGACTAGGACAGTTGATTTAAACTGACCGCTAAGACAATGGAAAGGCCCGGTACCATTCATATATTCCATCAGAATATTCAAGGCCTTTCTAGCAAAGCACTAGAATTAGAACTATTTTTAGACTTTAGTAAAATTCATGTTATGTGTGTAACTGAACATTGGTTCAGGAAAAATACTGTGTTACCGCCTATTCAGAATTACCAAATTGCAAGTTCTTTCACTAGGGAAAAAGCTATCCACGGCGGGTCATTAATTTATGTAGTAAACAATTGCCAATTTAAAGAGAGAAAAGACATTGTGTCCTTGTCTATAGAACGTACTATAGAGTTATCATGTGTAGAGCTAGAGCAGCATATAATTGTTTGTGTATACAGACCCCCAACAGCTGATTTCAAAGTGTTTGAGTCCATTATGGAAGAAGTGCTGAGAAAATCATTTAATACCTCGAAATATCTAGTTGTTTGTGGTGATTTTAATGTTAATATTCTTGATAAGTGCCCATTAAGTGATAAATTACTAAATTTATTTTTGTGCTTTAATCTAAAAAATCTTTTTAATCAGCCAACTAGAATCACTACCTCGTCTGCAACTTGCTTAGACAATGTTTTCTGTAACTGTGAACCACAAAGCATGGCCATATGTAACAAGCTTAGCTCGGATCATTGTGGCCAAAGCGCTGTGTTTCCATGCAATTCAAATAAAGTCTCCACGGAGTTTACTTACAGACCCATTACCACCAACCGTATGGGACAGTTCTCGGAAAGCATTGATAAGCAACTTACTTATTTACCGTTTCTTGAGGATCCAGATGACCTTTGCAATTCCTTGTTCAAAATGATAGATAAAGAGTTTAATACAATATTTAAAGTAAAAACATATAGAGGTAGCACCAAGGCGAGATTTGATGGGGACTGGGCTACACCTGGTATCTATAAAAGCAGGAACAAATTGTATGATTTATATTCACAAAAATGTATAAATGCACATGACACAAAATTTTTAGACTATGTTAAACAATACTCAAAGACATTCAAATCTGTGTGCCGTACCGCGAAGTCTCTTCACTTGAGTAGGAAAATTAAGCAGGCCGAAGACAAAATCAAAACAACGTGGAAAATAATAAACACTGAAACTGGCAAAATTAAACCTCGGGACCGGAAATATGTCTTAAATATAAACCAAAAATTAATTTCAAAAGATTGCGAAGTAGCCAATGCGTTTGAAGATTTTTTTACCAATATACCTATTGTTACTACCCAGTCGTTAGAGTCATCCCCGGTTGCGGCTGCTTCTATACTATTAAATAATGTTGAAAGATGTAATGATATATTTAAGTTCAAATATATTGATGTAGACACCATTGTTAAGACATTTAAATTACTTAATATTAAGAACACTGAGGATCTGTGGGGAATGTCTACAAAAATTTTAACTTGTATTATTAATTCAATTGCCCCGTATTTGGTCGTTATTTTTAATACATGTGTCGATGAAGGAGTTTTTCCCGACGTAATGAAAAATAGTAAACTAATTCCTCTGTATAAATCCGGAAATAAAAATGACCCGACTAACTACAGACCCATCTCAATACTTCCCGCACTAAGTAAAATTTTTGAAAAAATTATCTTGAACCAATTAATGACTCATTTTAATTTAAACAGCCTGTTTCATACTGAACAATATGGCTTCACTAAAGGGCGTTCTACCACAGATGCAGGGATAAGGCTCTTAAAGCATATTTTCGATGCTTGGGAGAAGTCGCAGGATGCTATTGGTGTCTTCTGTGACCTTTCCAAAGCATTTGACTGCGTTAGTCACGAAACATTAATTTCTAAATTACAGCATTACGGGGTTCACGGGAAAGCTCTCGATCTTGTCTTCTCGTATCTTAGTAACAGAATCCAGAAAGTGGATATAAATGGAGTAAGGTCATCTGGGTCGCTCTCTACAATGGGCGTCCCTCAAGGTTCAATACTGGGGCCATTCTTGTTCTTGGTGTATATTAACGATCTTGCCTTTTTTGTAAAGAACTTATGTGATATTGTTTTGTTCGCTGATGACACTTCACTTATTTTTAAGGTTGACAGAACAGACAACAATTTTGACGATGTTAACAAAGCAATCACGCTAGTTCTTAAATGGTTCACGGTAAATAATTTAGTGCTAAATTCTAAAAAAACGAAATGTATAAAATTCTCACTACCCAATGTTAGAAGAGGCCTCACAAATTCAAGTATTTTAATTAATAATGAGCCGTTAGACCAGGTAGAGTCAACCACGTTCCTGGGAATTAATTTAGATTCTAGATTACAGTGGGGTCCTCACATATCATCTTTAACTGGAAGATTGAGCTCTGCAGCTTTTGCTGTACGTAAAATCAGACAATTTACTGATGAAGCCACTGCAAGATTAGTATATTTTAGTTACTTTCACAGCGTTATGTCGTATGGCATTATGTTGTGGGGCAAAGCCGCGGATATCCAATCTGTGTTCGTGCTACAGAAAAGAGCAATTCGGTCAATATATAATATGAAAACCCGCGATTCTCTCCGGGAACGATTTAAAGACATCAATGTTCTTACAGTGGCTTGCCAATATATTTATGAAAACTTATTGTATATTCATAAAAATATTAACAAGTTTGCTAAAAATTGTGACGTACATAATTTCAACACTAGAAATAAAAATAAACTCCATGTACCAAGATTTCGGTTGCAGAAGGTTAATGGTTCATTTATGGGGAACTGTATACGCTTTTATAATAAGTTGCCAGAGGGAATTGATCAATTATCCATGCAAAGATATAAAACTTATATTAAGGCTAATCTCATAAAGAAAGCCTATTACACTGTTAATGACTATATTAAAGATACAAAGGCATGGCCTCAATGCCCCCAGCTCCATGGTAGTAATAATTAACGTGAATTTTATTAATATGTTTTGAAATTTTTATTTTTAATGGTAATATTTATACCTACTTATGTAAATATTGTGATTGAAAAAAAATGGAAAGAAATTATACAATATGAGAAAAAAAAAGACATCCCCGTAGAGTTTCTTGGTGCTGTCTTCTCTAACGGGTGTATTCCGAAGCACTGGTAGAATCAAACGGAGTTTCCTTTTCCTGTCTGAGATTCAATCCTGGACTTGAAAGGGAAACATCCTTTTTCAAACTCAAACCATACCTTATCAATTAATTATAGTTTGTTTTCTTTTATGATTTTATTAATTTGTTTATTAGATTGAAGTGTTTGACTTGTAAAAGTGCGATTTTATTGCCTATTTACAATAAATGATTTGACTTTGAATTATGTGCCAGAGAGCGCACAGCAGTGCTGTTGACAAATGTAGTTGTGGCTCTGCTTATTTACTTTACATTTGCGCTATTAAAACGAAAATTAGCCGCCTGCGGAGCCGCCGTAGCGACAATTTGCTAATTGGCCGCGCTCACCGCGCCGAATCTTAATAAAATCATGTTTGACAGTATAATAACAGCCAACGTAGTCGTACAAGGCTTTTAAGCTAACGTTGAACACCTACAAACGTAGGTCTCTTTGTATCACGTACCAGATTAAATGTATACTTTCAAAGCTAAACTAAAACAAACTCTTCATTTAGTCACAGTAGGTCAACTGTTAAACAATTTTCATGTCAAAACAGTATAAGATTCTAGTATAAAAAAAAGTATTCACTTAATTACTTTTCGACAAATGATAACTTCGTATACATCAATGGTATCTTTAATAACAAACTGGTAATGGAAGTTGAAGTGCCTACTGAATGTAATGACATTAAAATTATAGACTTTGACACGGTGTTATAATTTAACGACGTCAAAATTTAACCTCTCGTATAAAGTAGAGAAAGAATAAGTTTTTCTAAGGCTCCGATAGCACACAGTACAGTTGTTAAACGTAATACAATCAATTGCATTCTAAAGGTCATATACAGTTACTATTATGTTAATCTCCATCTAAATTGGCCAAATTAAAAATAACAAGATTACGTGAGTATAATATGAAAGAGACGCTAGAAATGTTAGCAAAGGTTTCGGTGGTCATTTTTTCATGTTTAA
The DNA here is from genome assembly GCA_905147375.1 of Hylaea fasciaria. Taxonomy (NCBI): domain Eukaryota; kingdom Metazoa; phylum Arthropoda; class Insecta; order Lepidoptera; family Geometridae; genus Hylaea; species Hylaea fasciaria. The sequence goes on along the minus strand of LR990211.1, from coordinate 4,145,590 downwards.
ATAATCATAATTAAAATTGTTTGAAGTTTCAAGGGTTACTGCTTATCCGAACTTATCACTGCTACGGCCTGTGGTCCGCGTGGTCTATCTCAGATCTTAATTATTATCTATGCCTCTATATATAGACTATATAATATACTGAAATGAAATCAAATAGCTTTCGTCTCTATCTAGACTTCAAGTGCAGGTTACAGCTGAGCCTTTGAATTAAACTTGAGGCTTATGTCCCCATTAACCAAAGCGTATATTAATTGTAATGACATTTTGGATCAATGTCTCTAAACATTTCTGCGAAAGGCAAACTCGATAATCTCGATACTGTCAGATCTTAGGATGGGAGATATATTACTGAACCCCCAATTACTTGTTACACCATTAGAGTTAATATTAACGTATTATCGGCTTTATAAAACAGACATTCTAACATTAGCGTTTAGTGATATTCTACTCGTTTTAAGATTAGATTATGCTAAGTAGGGTATAATATTATTTTCTATAATTATATTTAAAATTTTCATATGTACCCCTTCAACTTCAAATCTAACAACTGGAATAGTTAATAGATTTATATGTACTTGTGAATTCCCATAAAAAAAGAATTGAACGGAAAACAGAACATATCTCGGAGTTCTGACGATTAGATGAATGCTCTTAAAAGAATACGCACGCTTCCCCTTTCATTGAAGCCGTCAAAAAGATCTCCCCAGATACAAGTAGTGTAAACCTCAAAAGCTTACGCGAAGGATGAGTGTGTCGGGATCCACGGAACAGCCCCGGCGTAACCTTGGCGTCGCCCACTCCAAGCCAGTCTAGTACTGCCTACACATCGCTATTCAGTATCAACGGGTCTATTGTTGCGCTACCAATTCCCGCTATACATAATCACCCTGTGGGCGGCGCTACAAGCCCTGCGGTTAGGTCACGGCGAAGTTTAACTTCACTATTTGAAGCACCCCTCTAGATAATTGCCTGAACTTACTTTACCTTTGTTTACTTTTCTTTGTCTCGGGCCAGAGCTAATCCTGAGTTTAGGTCATGGTTGTTTACATCAGTGTTTGAAGCTGAATCTTCTGTAATAATATAAATGTTATATTATGGAGCTAATTTTCTGAGGGTTGTTACGCTTTAAAGCTCGGTTCTATCACAGTATATGTATGCAAATAGTATTCAGCACAAAATGCTGTAGTGATCACATTGTCGACCTTTCTATAGGTACTAAACTGTGTTGGTATCTGTAAACAATCCTTTCCTTCATTTAAGTTCATTATATTATCTATGTTCCTAACCTTCAAAAGTAAATGGCCCCTAAAGGGTTGATCCTCATCATTATGCAAGACGACTTAAAGACCTAATCTTGTATGTTGATCAGTATGGTTCATTTCCGTTGTATTTTGTCTGTCCTTCGATTATTATCTCTAGCAAAAAAACTAATCCGCCAAGATGTTTCCGAGCCCCCATATCGGTAAAATAAATACGCATTATTACAAATCGTGCTCGACGACGCGCGTTATCAGAATAACAATGGCCGTCGACAGCTTATCGCCCAATAATAAAAATGCCCTCTGAAAAAAATAAGTGGGGGAGTCAATGACCTCGTAACCTACGACATGAGAGGCGCCGCCGGTTTGCGTTAGGCGGGACTTCGGACCAAAGTAATCGCATTATACAAAGAGCATCCAGACTTGAAACAAAAGGTATTTAATAGGTATTCCGCGACGAAATGTGAATTTACCGAAATTATACGAAAAAATGTTTTCAATTTCATGTATTTGAAACGAATACATCATTACTTCATCGGTTGAAAAAGTGGTCAGATGCAAGCCTAGCAAATTGTAAAAAGGGTTTAGTGATTTTTTGGCACATCATACTAAAAAGTGCTTATAAATTTATGATCGTAGCTTACAAATAAGAATATTACTATTCCTCTTCCTTGAAGATATAGATCTTCATAAAAAAATCGATGTAGAAGCGTGACTTAATAGTTAACAAGGTGGAAAAACGAAATAAAAACAGAGGCAATACTCGTCCTTTGGCTGTTAATTATCTCGAATGGCTTCCTAGCAATTTGTATAATTTGAATGAAAACGGTCAGTATCTGGTCATGAATTTTAAACAGGTCTACATTTAGTTTGTTACTTCGGAGTTCATCGAAACTATATCGTTTGTATTATGAAATATGAACCGAATTACCAATAAATTGCCGAATTTAAGTGATATGAGAAGTATTGCGGAGATTTATTATTTCATATAATTCTGCCTTTGAATCACTGCAACTTATGTTAACAAAATGCTTATAAAACGTCGATGATATAAGTTTTATGTACACAAGAGAAAACTACAATATTGATAAAATATTGATGTAAAATATTCGCCTACATTTTCATAGTAGATTTCAATGAAAAATATATTTTTATGCCACTGAACTATAAACCATGAATTTTATTCTTTGTGCGTTCCGATATTTTGGCATTGTTGCAAGCGTCGCCGTGATCACGGATAAACTGAAGTATATCGGATTAGCGATTAACATCCCGTTTCTGTTTCTAGTGAATTCGTTTCAACTTTTACTGACCATGCCGGTTCCAAAACTCCTACAATGCTAGTGCCCCACTGGGTAGATAAGTGGCCGGTAATGCACACAACTATTATCTTTAGTCTTGGCAACGTTGACTTTCCCCATTACTTATGCCGGCGCGTCCGTCGTCGGCAGGTTTTAAAGCGTTTCACCTAATGTGGTGTTTGTGGTTCTTATCAGGTTGTAAGGCGACTGAACTAAGGACCTCACGCGACGGCACTAACTAGCTGTTTACAGGCGCGCGTTCTATCTCAGCGGTTCCAGTTGTAAAACTACCCACATCCCGTTCTGAGATAAAACTTTAAATTGCAAACGAACTTGCCCATTTGATTCGGATTGTTCGCTGTATGGACTCGGGACTTTGTAAATAACAATTCTTTCGTCCTGATTTACTTACTCTATAACATTTTAGTGAAGTTTGTACGCGGCCAAAACAGCTATGCTTCGAAATTGTATTCATTTCTAAATAGCAAAAAGATATGAGAAAGGTTGAATGCTTATGTGAGTTAATAACTTTTTATGTAAACTACGTTATGCGCAATTTTGTTCATTGTGCTATTATTTCTATATTGATAGTAGAAAATTCTGTGATTACTCATTGTAAAGTTATTTTTATCAGGGTTAAAATAAAGTTTTCTTATTAGTGAAATATTTTTCCGAATCGGATCAGTAGTTTCAGAAGCCATAACAAATAATAAATTTTACCTCTATAATAGGTTATGTGGTTTCACGTTAGAACTGTACAGTTAATTTGTATTGTGCTAACTATACAACACGTTCTTAACCGACTAAGAAGGTAATCAAAAAGGATATAGCATCATTAACACCTAATTCATGGTTATATTGCCTCTGTATCAAGATTGACCCTAACGAGTTTATCCCACAACTATTGTTATTAATTACATCAACATCAACTGTTATTGTTCTTGATAATTATCCCACCTATATACAGCTTTTTAAAACTGTTTAATTGGTATACTCTCTACATAATTCTGCGATATGTATATTTAGCTTCACACAGTTTCTGTGCTTTCCGTGTTTAGTCATCTCTACTGTTACTGGTATTACTAATTAATAATAGTATCTAGTTAATTACGCTCTCATAGGTATAATTAAGTAAGAACTATAGCTTGTGACTTAACGTATCTTAATATATTTCAATGTATGTTTATTAAGATACGTGTTCATAAAATAGTACCATTTTAATGCTTGCTTTACCTGTAAGATGATCTAGTATAATTATACAAGTATCCACCGAGAATTTTAACTTTCTATCAAACAATATGCACATGAGATTGAGCCTGCTATGTTAAGCATAATATATTGGTTCACTCGGTTTACCGTGACGTCTGCTATTTTACTCTTCGATGAGCTTTGGTATTTTTTGAGAGACTTTTACCGTGGTTATTTCACTGGCAAAAAAATATTTTTCCATCAAGTTCGAATACTGATAGGTCTTTGACATAGTAATGTCTTGTGGTCTTGTCTTTACGCAATTATTAGTACTTGCTCTCGTTTATAATAATAATGAGCAACAATACAATACCACCGTTTTTGTATTTTCACTATTTCTAGTAATTTTCTTTGTCAACGAAGATTCTCGCTAGTGTCGCGTGATACTTACGTTTGCTTCCGAGAATTATTTTACTACCAAAACATTCCCACACTCTTGACGAGCCTTGTCAAAAAATGCTACTATCGTTTCCACTTTGCATAAGCGTCACTAATTACAGGTGTATAAGTAACCGCCTATTTAATTGTATACTTGTGTGTGAACATATTAATTGACGCCTCGGGCTAAAGTGTCAGCGCTGCGGTCTACGAGGCGCGTATTCATAAATCTCTACCACAGCTGACAGTGTGAATGCTGGTGAAAGTGATATTGTTTACAATATTCTACTTTATAACAGTTATAACACTCATTCTCCGCGCATAATTTACGACGATTACGATTTGATGCGACCGATATAGTGCTGAAACGTCGAGCTCCGATATGATTGATATCGGTGGCGTGTCCTATTTGCATCGACCTCGTTTCTGGATACATTATCGCGGTTTTAATTCACGGTTGCTCAAGTAGACCGATTTATTTTGCATCGGTAATAACAGTGTTAATCTGCACAAAGGCGATATGACGCGCTCTTTCATTAATGTCAAAGCAGTGTGCGGTCATTCGTCATCGGTGTCATAATCGTAATGAATCGAGGTGAAAACTCGTTTAAAACGCTTGATCCATTAGCGAGAAATACTGCTGTGCTATTATTGGTGGAGTTTGGTGCGATCAGCGGGCGTGGTATATTACGTCGACGCGCGCGGCTCGTGCATCTCTAGAGGAATTAAAGTCTCAAATATTATGGAAGTAGATATCGGTGGTGGCGGACAGTCTATTCAGAAATCAACATCAGCAGGTTAATGATAACGTAGTTTCGTGGAACTGTAACATGAGAAAGAAAAGAAAGCGTTGTTCGAACATAACAAAAGCCTGCTAGAGCGGCAACAAAATGTGTAATGTAATGTAACGTTTGAAAATCTGCGGTCACGGTCATGCTACGAAAACTTTTGAATGTTACGTAAGTATTTAAGACTACAATTCCTACAAGAAATAAAAATAACACTGCTGTCTACGACCGGCCATACTATTATATATCACATACACTCTTAATAGTATGACAGTCAGTTGTCAAGGACGCCACGCGGCAGGCAGAGTAGGTCTACCTTTAATATGTAATGTTTAAATTATAACATTAAACAATCATAATAGGCACGAGCCCAGTTTTATGATACTCTACCACGTAAATTTTACATGAGCTTTCAAATTAACCATTCATAGTTTGGGATATTACATTAATGCACCGATGAATCGCAAACAATGCGATGTCAGCAATGCCTTTATTGATATTTAATGAGGACGTTTTCAGTATTATTCGATTGTGTCAATTACTTCATACATATACATAGCGTGTTATTCTAAAGAATCGTTCGATTTATTCTGTGCCTTATCTCGATCGCTGTTTATAAATAATTATTTCAGTTTTATCGCATTGTTGAACGAGGAAAATGTTAACCATGAGTATATAATTACACATTAGGAATATATTAGTACGTATACGGTAATAAGATGGGGTATTTAGAATATTATTATTCACGAAACCGTCGAAGACATTGACATTGAAATATGATATTGAGACTGTTGTAGAGTTATTTTTAGATGATTAGTCATGCCATGTGATTTCTAGCAAGGTTGGCTCATGGTGGAGATCTTAAACCCAATTTGAATAGCTTCGAATGCTCCTAGTCATGTGATCATGATGACTTTAAAAAGCATATTATTATACAAGTGTCTTGAATGATTTATCGTTGTAGGGTTATCCTGCATACTTCGAAATATTAGTGTTTTCATTTCTGTATGATTTACAACAACTCGGAGAGTTTTGTATTAATGTTGTTGACTTGATCTCATTACGATTTGTATTAATAGTATCTCTTGAGTTCTTCGCCATTCTTGTTTTCATCGAATCGAAATAATTCAGTCAAATCAACGCCAATAATATTTAAGTACGTGGTATCTCGGAGTTGCAAGTTTGACTCCTGGTAATAGTCAAATTTCCATTTCACAATCTTGTTTGAGTTTCTATAACATGCATGACGCATATAAACGTGATATTCATTAGGTTTTTATTTACTTTATCAATATGCCAGTACGTGACTATTTAACATTCCATTGGCGGGGTCACCTTCGGGCCCCGTCTAGGTCGACAAATAATTTAGACAGCTTTAGGGCCGCGGTTTAGTGCAGGTGAAAAAATGTTTCGTGGAATGTGTCTATCCTTTCTGTATGACTCATTCTGACGTCGGTCGGGAGGGCAATCATTCCAATATTGTGACTATATATATATAGCTTACGGGTATGTGTCACGTCTAACCAAATTAGTCTACCCATAAGCTATGTTACTTATACTTTTGTAATAGTCACTAGCCCGAAACAAAAACCCTAACCAAAGCTGTATGTTATGTAAGATATTTTTGGAATTTCGTGAACCGATTGTGAGCGGGTACAGGGTTTGTGTTCTTCTTATTCAACGTTTGCTATTATGTCATTATTCACTGAATTGTCCTTTTTAAAGATTATAATACTTCGGCTGGCTAGAGCTCAAACAAATTATAACCAAGTTGTTCGTAAACGAGACAAATATTCATTGTCTCCATTCAGGGCACCAATTGTCTCCTACAACTGCTCCAAGTTCATAACGCCTGCTCACTCATGCGAAGAGCATCATTGTTGGGCTTGCTATTGTTTAACCTGTGGCCGGTTTCGATCGATTAAAGGTTTCTGTCTTTGAGCGTGTTGTGTGTTTTTTCCACGTCTACATCTGAATTTTCTATTTACATGTTTGCTTATTATTTAGTGTCTTTTGCCTGTAATATACAAGCTTAATAGTCAAGTGCTGAATGTAAGCTTCTCTCAAGGTGCGCCACTAGGACCGAACCTTGATTCTCCTTTTGACTGTCAGGGCCTTACGCAGATTGTCGCTCTATCTCTATCAGAGAGGCGTCTTAGTCTACGTTAATCAATCCAGCCTCTAAGTCTAATCTAAGGCTCGTGTAGACTATACACGTGTGACCTACCACCGGTTATAGTTTCCTTGATAAAGACCAGCTGGTCCGTTTACATTAGGTACTGCTTGCTTATTCGCTGCGTTATGACGGACTGTGTGTTATTGATGTCTAACGGTGACTTGTGAATTGTTCCAGGTACGAGAAGTGGGACCGGGACCGGGGCGGGGGCGGCGGCGGCGGCGGCGGTGGCGGCGGCGGAGGCGGCGGCTCGGGCGCGCCCGGGGGCGCCTGGGCTGGCCGCGAGCGTGAGCGCGACCGTGAGCGCGACCGGGAGCGCGAGCGGCAGGCGCGCGCGCACCAGATGTCGCACGCGCACGCCGCCGAGCCCGACGCCTCGTCTCTCTTCCCGGCGCCGATTAGGGTGAGTGCGCTTTTTGACAACCACATGTCCACTACATCATTCCCCACTGCTGAGAAACATATCTCTCGGAGAGAGAGAATAAGGGCGTTATCCGCCACGTTTTTGGGTCATAGAGTATTAAAGTAGTTGGACATGCCGAATTCCTAACTACGTTTTCTTCGTCACATCAAACCAGTCTAGTGCAGAGATGAGGTTCGAACCGGTTGCCATCTGATTGTGAACTGCCTCCTGACAACCACATCCACTTGCAGCCCTCGCAAACAACTGACAGGACAGTGTTGCAAAACAACACGCCACGCGTCCACGCGTCTCCCCTTCACGACACCGATTAGGCGAATACTTGTTGATCTTCTTCGCTGCGCACAACTTTCGAGGGGAACAGGATTGCGGCGCGTGCGCTCCTCATACCTACTTGTCTGATCTGGATAATGTTTTTTTGCTGCATATTTTTTGGGGCGCATCAAAAACCGTTCGACGCACGTGGTTGTTTTACCATACATCGCCCCTACTTGAATTCTATATTAATTCTAAATACCTTAACCTAGCGTTGGGATTGAACGGCAGGCAAAGGATTTGTTAATTGATGGATATAACAGTAATAGCACTTAAAAAACTAGGTAGCTCATTGCCTTATCCACGAGGTGATTACGTAGAACAACTGACCTTTGCTGAAGAATGTGGCGCCAACTTTTGCACACACAAAAACTTACAGGCGGTTCAGCTCATATGAACATAATATACTCTCGTCTAGACTCTAAATCAATATTGTCTGTGAGTATATATCTACAAAAGAAGTGTGACCCGAACAAAACTTCACACGGTATTGACTCTGTAAGTACGTACATGCACGGAGGCTATAACTGAATATAGAATGCAATTTACTGACACTGAACATTACCCAGTGGCGTTCAACTTTCGACGTTTATAGCTTGTTTGACAGTGAGAACATACCAGTCGGCTGCGTCACTGCATTCCGACCGCAGCCGCGCCGAAAATGGGGCTCCCACGAATCACGAATTGCCTTTCTTTTTATGCGGAGGTCTAGATCGGATATATTTCTAAAGGTTGGTAGTTGACGCGGTTAGTGTTAATGTAAGTGTTTAGCACCATTTAGTTTTTGCAGGACTGTGCGGTCTAACACGCGTGTACAGTTCGGGTCCATGCCATAAATAGATTCGGACATTATTATCATACAAATCCTGGTCAGACCGCAGCGGCCAAAATCCATCGATGGGCGCCATTAGCAAATTGTCGTGCTCAATGTTTAAAATCTAGTCACAGTTACGTTTAGCGTGATTTAAAATGACGTAACATGGAATTTGACTCATTACATAACTATGCACACAATGTTTTATGTAATTAATGAGGGTTTCCTAAACGATAAATGTAAGGGAAGATCATAATGTCGTTCAAGACTATGCCCAGTAAATAACAAATCTCAAAGCTAAGAATTAAAATTCTAAAACGGATGAAGCCAAAGGTAAAAATGGTAGCAATAATGAAATTGGACCGTTCTGGATTATCTCTTCTGCGAACGTTCCGTCGGCGTCGCCTCATAATTAAAAAAGTCCATTGGTAAAGGGTGGCGGGCGAAAGCCGAAAACGAACTGTTTGCGAGGTCAAGCGGTGTTTGTCTTCACCGAAACATACCAATTGTTATATTACAAGTTATTATTTCAGTGAAGTACGTCATAGAATTTGAAGAGTGCCCTGAGTATGAGTTTTTACTAGCTCGACATAGTACGCATCAACTAGCTCTTCGTATGAAGATTTTTCGTTCATAAACGCGCCGGTAGGGGCGCTGTACAGGATCTTCATACAAAAGCGCTAGTTGACGTGTACTAAGTCGAGATAGTAAAAACTCATACTAGGGGTACCTACTTGTCATTGTAAAGGTTCGACCCCATCTGCTCGCACGAAATCACTTTTTACTCGCGTCACCGGGTGCAGGTGAACAATACAGCGGGCACGCGATCGCATTCCAGAATGCAATCGCACTTTTCCTCATATGGCTCTAGCTGCGATAAGTTTTCAGCGACAGAGAAGGATTCCGTGCAAGCGATACAACGCGTGCATCTAATAAGCAAGCGCACTTCATCCTTGGCCACATCGTTGCCTCCCGTCAAACGCTGGCATAGTACGTCAAAATAAAAATAAAAATATGGAGCCCATCCCAACGGGGGCCTGTTAAAAACAAATACAGTAGAAAGTAGGTGCTTATACCCCAAATAATATCCTCATGGCTCATAATAATTATACAAAACGCAACGGGCTGGCTCTAAAAATGTATTCATTGTACCTACATATTTTGATCGTCTCTAAGGTTTGCTTGCCTACGGTGTAGTTTTTCCTGTCATACATTTTATGGTAATAGGGAAAATTCGTTTCCCACTCACAGATAATTTGCGGTTTTTCGATAAGGGAATTCCCATTTGGTTTGAAACAAAACAACTAAGTGGCCAGACGAGCCAGTTGTCGTCTGATAACGGGCCCTACGCGTGCCGATAACAGTTTTAGTGCCACCCAGAGTTTTGGATTCCAAAAACTCGGCGCATCAGCACCGGTCGTCAACCTGCTTGAGACGACAGTTTTAAGTGGGCTCATAATAATCCTAACCAACATTATAAAATGCGAAAGTAGTGTGTGTTGTCAGCTGTATGGTTGTATTTCAAAAAGTAAAATAAAAGATCCCGTTTTTATCCATTTGTTTTTTTTCCTCGAGTGTACCTTGTGGTACTGTGGCTTGTACCTGTCGCTACTCAGCTTCGTAGCGATTGAACAAATAATTTGATGGGATTTGAAATTCAGGTCTTTGAATAACAGATTAATTATTGTAACACTTGCTTGATGTGACTGTCAATTGCAGTTAGAGCCGTTCATAAAAGACTGATATAATAATACCGCCCAGTATCTAGTTGTCAAAAACAGATTGTGTTGAATTCAACAACAACAAGCGTGTTGTTATGTAAACTGTAATTCTATTGTTGACCGATCGCGAACATCTAAGTACGAGCACAATCATTGTGTCGGTGCCGCACACATACTCGTATGACAATACGAAATCATTACAACAATAGCAATTTATTTTGTTTAAGATTAACGGCCCGCCCTGGCTCCGCACGAGGTGGTAAACGTTTCTTCAAATAATCGTTTCTTCAATTATATAGTAGAAACCTCTAATAAGTCCAGCCGTTACGCTGCTAAGTTCTATAACATCACAGTCCACAGTGATGACTCTGACATACTAACCAACAGCGGACTGCTCCTAGACATCCTTATCGGATTGTGGAACTCTCAAAAAAGTTAGAAAACAGGTGTCTCTACTGGGAATGCGCCTTGCTAATCACGCAAATGCACCAGAAGCAACTTAACGCGTTTTATCGATGAAACCGTAAACGCACACCATGCATGCAACCATTTCTAGACACGTCACTGAAACGCTCCAAGTTACACAAATAATAGTTTCCACGAAGCTTATCTACGGTTTGCAGTATTACACGTACCAGCTGGTATTTTATCTGTGGCCTGTCTTCGGATCGCGTGATAGACCGCAGTAAAAGTGAAGTGTGCTGCCTTGTTATTGCGACAACGCACGTGTGGTGGGATCTTGCAGCTGCTGCCTAGCAGTGCTCGTATTAAACACCTTGACAATAGGAGGAAGTCTAGTCTTCGTCTTGCTCTCTTCCACTCGTTAAGAACAGAAGAGAGGCGATGGACGTGTTTACTGCGAGTACTGCAGCAGCAAACAGGTTTACAGGTGAATAATAGATTCTCGATTTAGATGCATGGCCGGTGATAAAAAAAACGGCACAGAAGATTTCTGACACGAGTGGACCGACCTGTGCAGCACTGCACAGTGCACATTGCACAAGTATCCGGTACATAGGTCGCTAGTCGTAACGTGTATGACTACGAGATCCCGGATAAAGCGTCCGGCCCACAACTCACTCGTTACAGTTTGTTCCGGTGGCTGAGACGGCGGAGACAGACTTGGATCTGACTAGCCAATGTCAACACAGTTCGAGGCCAGCCCTTGTTTACGTGCCCACTTGTAATTACGTAGAATCACGATACAAGATGTTGCCAAAACGATTTTTTGCTCCTCTGTGGTAAACGGCCGTACTCTAAAATGACGTAATGAGCGTGTTACTGTGGATGTCGCATAAGAATTGCGTTTAGCATTAGCACGGTATTGAATTCCTCCACGATTTTGTGTCTGACGCTTAAAATATTTTATTTATTTTATACATATTCGTTCCAAATCATCGTGGCGATGTGACTTTAGTGTTGTAACTTAATGCTGTCTAGTGATTTAAAAGTAGTAGAACCAGCAGACGTCACTTATAAATTAATTACAATTGATACCTACTCAACACCTGAGATACTGTCCAATCTCGTTCCAGTCCTGTTCCCCCGCACCTGCGCTCGCCGCTCGCCTCTGTCGAGACTGTTTACAATGTTATAATGCTCCCAATGCTTCTTTAATCTCAAATTGCTTAATTTAACTAGCAGCTTCCGAAACGTGGTGATGTATATAATAAGTTTTTATAAGCGGTTGGCTTATCTCAGCCAGCTGAGTGCACTCGCCCGACCCACTTTAGTGCACACAACGGCGCATATGCTCACATGCACACAAGTGTAATTAAACTCGCCCTGCCTCCCGCTACCCTACCAGTAGAGGCAGGGACACACATTACGAAGAAGGCTTCTCTGGTTTATACGATAACTAGTTACATCTGTATAGGTCTCGCAGACAAACGCAAGCGTTGAGTATCCGAGTGCTTCTGTTTACCCATGATAATACTCGATTGAGCACCGTCATTGTCGATTCCGTCCCAGTACATTTGCTATTTACTGAGTTTGTCCGATTCAAGTTGTTTGTTATTGTACGTAAATTTTTCTTGTGCCACTTTGTGGAACCAGTTGTGTGTCACCTTGTCAAGGCCGCACCTACACACATATTAATTCCCTGGTGTTGCGAGTGCTACTATGTCTAGTACAGTGTGGTTCGGTTTCTCAATTTCTTCATGCGTTTCCATCTTAGACAATATATCCCTCTCGCACTATGCGATTGGAATAGAACGAGCAGGTTGTTTCACTAGGAATATCTATTTCAGTTCTCGAGCTATTTTTATGCGACGCGAGCTATATTTCACTGCACGAGAATACACTTTTGTTTGAAGTGGGCGCTATTAGTAGTTTATGAGAATATGTGTATTGGTGTCCTTTATGTAAGGACATTTAAGCAGACGACACCTCTTTATTTCTGGTTTCATAGTGAAATTATTACGCTAGACAAGTGTGAAATATTTATTTTTCTCATATTTCATAGCAGGAAATTTTCCGCCGCTACTGATGTTTTGACAGCTCTATTGTTATTATCTATCCAAGATATCTTTGTTATCATAAATCAGACACAGGTTAATGATCTCCTGAAAACACCGCTATTTTAGATGGAGGCGTTGAGTTGAACATACATTTTTCCAAAAGGTAAACTAGAGCTGATAGCAAGAAAACGTTATAATATCGTCAAGATAGGTGAACACTCGATACGTGTCGTGCCTACTTTCAGATAGAAATCGATACGCTTTCCCGCCTTCAATACATACGAGAGTATTATTAAAATCTAAATAGACAGCGCCAGAGCACTCTTAATTCGTCCCTGTGTATTCATTAACGTAAGCGATAAGTTAAGAGTTGTATAGTTTGTGGAGTGAGCACAATAGGAGCCACAATACAGTCGCAATGTAGTATTGCAGAAGCGTCTAGACAGGCCTCATTACGGACTTCGGCTCTCGCTCTCCCTCCTCCTCCCACCTACCCCACTCGAATATCTAATGAAAATATGCCTTTTTAATGGCAAATGTGTACGGTTGAAAAGTTCTTACCGCGAATGCAAAAGATAAAAACTCGTTTTCGAATGTTGTCACCACTCAGTAGGGTAATCCAGCTTCTACAAATGGAACGTTACAATATAATCGTTATCGTGAGTGTTTCTTAGATGATTCTGTTATTGCATTGCAATTCATGTAGCTATTCATGCATTTCGCCTTATATGGCCTGTGTCGAGAACCGGATAGTTGACTTGACAGCATCAATGCTCGTTCGTGTGAAGTTCTCGGTTTTTCTGTGCGGTTCATTGCGATTGAACGTAATGCGTATCGCGCCATAGAGAACCGAGGTCAGCTCGAGACACTTCTAAAAAACTGGTTTCAAATCCACGGGCTTCAGTATGAAATGGAATCTTGTAATTTGGCTATTGTAAAAAAATCCTGTCTCCTGCGTTTGACAGAGTCATTGACATCGCCGATTTGGGTCGATGACTCGTCGCGGCTACAAGTTTTATTGCCCCCACATTGTCAGTGATAAGTTGATAACTAACTTCATAGGTAACAGTTAACGGTCCGGTGTTATTATTTTTTAAATTGCCTACCCCATCTGCGCTAAGTAATATAATACGACCCTTCTCCGTTCGTCCTTTTTGCACTCCTTTTGCACCCTTCGTGTGAACTCTAGGGCATTGACACGCACATAAGTTCGTATTTATCAGGGGCAGAAAATCTTGGGGTATTTATTTGCTAATTCTCTACCTGGGGTTGTTGAGATGAAATTCAGTCTAAATTGACAGAGCAGTATGAGTGTATGAGCTCAGCGGGGTTCCATGTGACGTCAATGTTACTACGTGAAATTCTAATTATTTAAATGGGATTATCTGAATAATTTGTGACATTTGCATAACCACATTAAGGTCTATGAATTATTAGCTCTATCAATTGATTATTAGTCTATAGGCTCGATCATGATTCAACAGATTTAACTGCTGTTCTTTTGCATGTTTATGAATGTTTAAATATCAGTTTCGCAATCTTAATTTATTTTATCTGTTGCTTTCCCAGATTCGTCACTCCCTGTCCAATCTTTCCTTGGCAAATTGTGATAGAGCTCGGCTCTAACCCGGAAAATAAATGGAAACAACAAACTGTCTCCTGCAATCGAAGCGTCACCGTTTGTCATGGCTCCGTCACCAATTCACCATTTTCCTCCTGTCCGGCCTCAAATCGCAGCCACGGCGGCGCGCCGTTCTTCCTTCCTTATTGGCCTTTGTTCCGTCATCTGGGATATTGTTTGTGGAAACAGATAAATAGTTACCGCTACTGGATATTATTATACTGAGGCACACCCTTGTAATTAATTTGAATGCTTAACGCTCATTGGACACTTCTGTTAGTATGTTGGCATTGGCATATCAAATTTAAATGATGTTGCAGGTATATGAATATCTATCGATAACCGCGTGACTAGTAGTTTCCTACTACAATATAAATTGACCATTTTGTACCCTTTTATGTATAATTGATGGCCATCAGTAATGAACGAGTTAATTTAGTGCCAAGGCTATGTTGTATATAGTCAATTAGCCACCTTTAATGTTATGTAAATAATAATATATGAAACTATACACTACCTCTTGTGTTTCCATTATAGACAAATATTATTATGTGCCCACAAAATTATTATGTGGTCCTTCGAAACAACCAAATTTATCACTTTCGGGCTTAGATACGGTCAACGTTGCCCATTCTGTTCTCTTACTACTATTTAGTATACCAGCCTTTTTTTACTAAAACATTATATCAATAGCTAGGACATAGGTATTTAAGTAGGCCATAGTCGGTTCCTCCAGGAGTAGCCGGCCCCTAAAGTACGTCCTTTCGTCCGGGCGCGGTGGCGCGCCCGACGGCCTGACGCAGGGCGGACGTTGACTCCTCGGCTAGCGAACTGACTGCCTCCCCCACGTACAGGATTTATTATACTCACAGATACGAATAACATGTGGCGAAATTCACTTGTACCACCTCAGCTTGAGATTTATATCGCTCGGTTCCTAGACGATGCGAATTGCTAATTCCGCCCGATGATGAGTTGCGGTGGAAGTGCTGATAAGCGAAACTTGTTGCTTAATCTTTCCTGGGGAACTACTAGCTAGAGCTTTCTTTGAAGAGTTTTAAAGTCGTAAATTCGCGGAATAAAGTATCTAACGCGCCTTTTGTGCTGTTAAAAACAAGGAAGGTAAGTTATTAACGCGACAGAACTCGCCCTCTGAAACTTTGCGAATCGATGCCGTCATGAAAATTCATAGCACCCGTAATTGTTCGCGTCTGGTGACCCACATCGCTTCTCAGCCGTGAACTATGAAATCAAATAAAAATGGGAAAAGTTAACAACTCTATGAATTTTGCATATTGCGTTCACTGATTTGTTGTTCTTTCACATATTTCGATGCATGTTTTTACTTTTTGTCTATATAATATTGCTCTGACGCAAACGCAACCAGCTGCGACCTTAAAACTACCTACCTACTTTACTAAAACGGCAACTTGTAGAATCGCGTAAAAACTAACCTTGACCTTAGAAGTTGCTTAAGAGGATCTGAGTGTAAGACCACTTGAGGAAGTAAAAGCACTATAGTAGGCTACTTGACTCCCTCGCGAAACCAAGCCAGGCTTTTATTGAATATGATTACAGGCGACCCGAAATCGAATAATTTACAAAAAGACAGGTGGGTAAACGTTCCTTCCTACGCACCGAACGATCTGTATTAGTCAGGGCGTCGATATTTGGGAGTACGCGAATACAATAAAGGGACCGTAAAAGTAAATCTCAATGCGTAAAACGTTCCACTGAAGCAGGTTTCGGTGAATGATTTGGCGTTTCAATCAAATCGCAACCAAGCCGGCCATCGAAATCGAATAATAGGTACGTTCTTTTTATACCTATACACTTTGACCTTTATGTGTACTGTGTTAAAATTGTGCATTATGTATGGCTGGTTTATTGTTTCGTGCATGACTATTTGCAAATGCTGGGTTTGTATCGGCGGCGCCGGACAAAGTTATGCAAACAAGTTTGAGACATTCGAGCGAAGCGTGCGGTCAAGATTGCTGAATTATAGACTCGGTATTGAACTTCTCTGCGCTACAGCGGATCAGTATACAGTGTTTTGATCTGTTTACTCGTTCATTGATCCACGGTTTGCCTTCTTTGTATTCGCCATAATTGAAAAGCGGATCCGATTTGCCGTGTGCAGCTTTCTATGCGGATTCTCCGCAGGTAACGACTGGCACTAGATCGTGCATAAAGTTTGTGAAACTGAATTTGCGGACATAAACTTACCTAATGGAAATACGCCATAAAACTTAGTCGAAATCCATCGTGGACTAGCTCGTAAATGGCCTATTATTCCCAGTCAGGAAGCTTATTTTACCGTAAACTGAATGCGTTTCGGTGTTCGCAAATAGCTCCCCACCTACTGGTTTGTTGTTATCGCTCGTGAAATATAATTGAATTGGTATCGAATAGAATAAATATTTAGGTAAAGGAGTGAAACTGTGGTTGAATTTCCTGTTCTTTGTATACTGGTTGCCTTGCTCAAGAACGATCGGAATCTGTTCGACGTGTTCTGTTGTCGCTTTCCTTTAGAGTCTTTGACGATAATGGCGATCCTACTCAAAAGTTTGGTCATTTAGATAGAGCCATCGTACGGTAAGGAGAATTCGTACCAACAACGGGTACCTTTATTTATAAAGATGGCCAAAACACCGTGTTTGCGTTGATATCAGACATGAATCACTTCAGACGGCACGACATTGAGCCGGTTTATTTGGGACATGAGCCGCGACGCGTGCCACATGGTGCCCGGCCTCGACGCACGCTGGATGCATAACATATATACGAGTATTATAATATATAGTGCTGTGCACTTTTATTGTCGTCTTTATACGTCTTACTCATTATCTGGCGCCTGCTCCGGAAAGTTACACATTTGACATCTCGTATCACCTTCGAATCGTAATAGAAGAAGCTGATGGGCGTCATTGTCATGATTCACAAATCTTACAATGGGCCATAGCTGTCTGTTTTACTCACATTATGGTTAAAATTAGATCTCTGGTGGTGTAAAGGAAAACGTGTAGGCGTTTGCGGGTGTAATGCTCAGAGTTAATTAACAGGAAAATTGTTATTAGCATTATCTTGCGTGTTATTAAGCATTTCGACTTTTCTCTTGTGCTTAGAGGTTTCTCCAATATTCACATATCTTTGACACTCTGTTTCCCGGTATTATAGCTAAATTTTTCCTTGTTTTTATATGGCTTGTTCTCGTATCAAGGTTTGATGGATGTTTTGTTTTACAGGTCTCAGGCCACAGGGACAAAGTCAGCCAGCAGATCCAGACCAAGCTTGGTGACTACCACCTCGCTCAGACCTTCATCGACGATCCTAGCAAGTCCATCGGCATTTGCGCGGAACCCCCCAGCCCAGCACCATGTGAGTACGCTTATACTACACATTCTAGACATACTTATCCATCGTAAACGTCAATTGCTTTTCCTACTTTCATAATTTTGTCCGATTGTATGCGGAACATAAGGTTTTGCTCACTACCGTTGTGACGTCATCAGCTTATCCGCCTAGTTTGTTAATTGAGTTCCAAATATCGGATCTCTACTCCACCTGTCATCTACAAGTCGTCCAAAAGTAATGTCCACGCCCCTTTCAGGGCCAAAATAATTTAGTGTTTGTAATGTAGGTACCTAAAATACTTCTTCGACTAAGAGATCTATCGGAATTCCTACCACGTACAGTTTTGTATCATAAGCAGACTGAACACATTTCGCAAAGCTCTCCATTTTCACACAGTACATGAGTTGCGATCCTCGTGAAAATTCAAAAGCACAAACATCCCGAGATAAAATAGATATTGCGGCCTCACATGTTTCCTATTTGGGAAATACGACGGTCTTTCTTTCCTCGACGTAATATGAACTGTAAGCAAAACATGTGTTCCTCGGTCTCATAACTGTAGATATGCGCAGACAAGTCTGTTTGATCACAGTATTTTTATCGCGGACATTCCGCTATCAAAGGCTTCAAAGATCCTCAACTCGCAAATCGTTCGTGTGGAAATTCCATTTAATATCGTATAGATTTCCTTGAACGGCCGGAACCGGAGACTTGTCATTTAAAACGTGGGTACGCACAAGTAAAGGCAACACATTGTACCGGCAGCCTTCGCAGAGTGCACACGGAAAATACCGTCATTTGTCCATGTCGGAGTGAATCCTCCAAATTACAGTATACGAAACGTTGCACGGCTCACAAAATGACCAGAATTTTCATTGCGTAAGGTAAGACTTTAGCTTTACAATCCGGAACAATAGCTGTGTATAAAACAAAAGTCTCATTAGAAGCGACGCTATAATTCCAATCAAATTGGTCAAGTTGCCCCACAGAAAACAAAGAAGCCAACATAAGCGCTGTAAAAAGTTTTATTGCAGATTATACTCGGAACAGATAATTTCGGGAGAGCATTACCATAACAAAAGCGGATAAGTTATTTGATACGCGGTCGCGGCGCTCTCCCAGCTACTTTACGGAATCTCCAATTTTTCAGGTGAACCCTGGAGTGGATAGGATATCCGATATTTTTTCCACCCCTCGCGCCTGGATGAGATTTGCATAATCGTTAATTCAGCTCAATTTGTGTATACCTAGTCCCACGCGCTTACAATACATGTGCTACTGTTTGCTTCTTGTCTGCCAACATTCTTGACTGTGATTACGTAATTTAAAGTGACAACAGCATTGTCGGATGAATGAATGAAGTGTTCTTCATATTAGAATTTGCATTCGCATGAAATATAAATCGTCTTATCGGGAACATTATATTTATTAACCTTGACCTATAAAGAATATCGTGCGCATAAAATCCCCGATCCTTTGTTCAAAATGTTGATTTCGCAACAACAGAGTCCAGTATCGGTGCAATTGTTGCCGGAACAGTAATGCAGCTTTATCAACGGAGCGGTTGCGCAATCACTACCGGTTGTAAATTGCCAAATAGCGCTCCGTTGCGTGCTGTTTGTTACTCCAATTTTTGTTTTGATTGACGACACCGCGCTGGTAGCGTGATAATAAATGATTCAGTCGGAGATTCGGTGCTCTCTCTCGCTCGGGCCCCGCACAATACATAAGCCGTCGCTCACTTTGTTACTGACAGCCGTGACGACTCCGCTCCGGTCTGCAGTGACGTCACATAATAGTCGCGGACAGAACGTCACGCATCCGCGACTACCCACTATTGGCCGACGTCGCGTCGTGCGACTGAAGACTGCGGAATTGTTTATGGTCGACGGCTCGTACTTTACGCGCTTCCGTCTTCGTGACGCGCTCTCTTATTTTCAAAATTAATAACCTTGTTATTCGTATCGCCCTCACGGACCTTCATAATCTCTTTGACCTCGAAACCACTGCTCAATTTGCAATAAAACCATAAGCCTGCATTAGGCTCTACCGATATTTTTGTTTAGAAATGGATGTTCGGTAAACATATATAAAGGTATACGCTTAAGGGACAATTTCATCCAAACTTAGGGATTCATCGTTCGGAACGGGCGGGGTCGTAAAAACGTTACCCCTATAAAAAGCGGGTAATAATGATATTCTGGCAGGAGAGAATAATTGTAAGACAGCGCGTAAACCCAGCCTCGGGTGCGTGCCACGGTTTACGACGATTCGCTACTCTCTCGAAGATCTTAATTAAACCGGTTACAAATGGCTCATCTAAAGCGATGTGAAATGTATAAATGTTTGCGTAGAATGCAATCTTACATGTCCGATCCTTCGGAACATGCTCCTGTGTTGCTTCCGCGTCAGATCGTTGCGTTGATAAGAACAGTATAGATAAAAGATAAAGATAAATTTGGGTTAAAAAATTGTCCGTCGTTTATACAGTTAACGTGAAATTTCTTCACATATACCAAAATTATGCGACAAAAACGGGCAATGGACTGATATCGGGAAATATGTTGTTTTAGATATTATGCTTCTTTTGGATCTGGAATTTTAGGGCACCCTAAAATTGGAAACGTGAATAAAATTATAAATTCTTATGTAATAAGCCTGAGAAAATATACAATATTAATTCCAGAAATCATCTGCCCAACTGGCTAAACAGGCACATCCGTCGTTACGATCACGGTACACATACTTGTATAGGGACACTAATCATGCGAATTTATCTCTAGTGTTCGTTCTTTATTGACCTCTGTCAATGATTATAATGGAATAGTGTTCCTGCACGCGACTCCTTACATAAAAGTTGAGATGTATTTAGAAATATAATATAATGTGGGTACTTTGTAAAGTTGTGAACACCGTCATATAAATAAATCAGTCTCGAATATTAGTGCGTTTGTGTTGACTCCCGGATCCTTTATTGGCGACGATTATAGGGAATAAATCACGATGCCGTTCGGGAAACTGCAAGAATTCAACCTCGAGGACGGGCGGAACTGGTCAGCGTATATTCGTTTAGTGAAACAGTTTATTTTGCTCAACGAAATAAAAGACGAATTGCGAGTGGCCACGTTGGTGACGCATGTCGGCGCTCCGACATACCAGTTGATGTGCGATCTGTGCGCGCCGGCTGACCCCGAGGACAAGACATTCGAGCAGCTCGTCGAGCTCGTGACGGGCCATCTAGAACCCAAACGATCGGAGATCGCGGAGCGACACACGTTCCGTCTGCGACGGCAGGCCGAAGGCGAAGCTATCGGCGCGTTTTTGCAGAGTTTAAAACACCTTGCCACGTACTGCAACTTCGGCGTCACCCTGGAGGTTAACATCCGTGACCAGTTCGTCTCCGGACTGCGCAGCGAAGATATGCGCTCGCGGCTATTCGCGGAGCCGTCGTTGGACTACAAGAAAGCAGTGGAGCTGGCGCTCGCGCTGGAGGCGGCGGAGCGGCACGCGGCGGAGGCTGCGGCCGGCGGCGCCGCGCTGTCGGCGATCGCCGGCAATTCGGGACTCGGGCACGGCGCCGTACACCGGGTGGCGCCGACGGCGGCGCGCCGCCGCCCGCCAGGCGCTTGCTGGCGCTGCGGGAAAGGAGCGCACGCGCCTAACAAATGCAGATATAAATCATATGTTTGTGATAAGTGTAGTGTTAAAGGTCATCTGTCTGCGGTGTGTTCGAAAAGTGATAAGGACAATACGCGCGGATCAAGGTACCAAAATTTTATTAACAAGGACAGTTCCGATTCTGAGTCGAATGATGATCTGTATCAAGTCGTAGCGTTAAAAAGTAATTCTAAAGATGGACCGTATCGATATGTACTGTTAGTAGAAGGGGTTAACGTCAATTTCGAAATTGATACCGGCAGTAGAATATCGGCTATCAGTAAATCGTTTTACGATAGGTATTTTTCGCATTTGCCTATAACCCGAGATAACAATAAATTCCATTCATATACCGGCGAAGCGATCGTCCCGCTGGGCCACGTCTCAGTGAATGTGCAGAGCGGCAACGCCGCAGCTGCACTGCCTTTGTTTATCATTGATAACGGCGGTCCACCGTTACTAGGACGCAGCTGGTTACGTGAATTAAAATTGAACTCGATAAGTTTGCATCATTTGTCAACAGAGAATGATCCCGTAATAATACAATTGAAACTTGATTTTCCAGAGGTTTTTATGTCGGGTTTAGGTAGTTGTAAGACGAAACTTAAGTTACATTTGAAAGATAATACGCCAATATTCTGCAAAGCCCGGCCGCTGCCCCTCGCCATGCGCGCGCCTGTCGAGCGCGAGCTCGAGCGTCTGCAGCGCGAGCAGGTCGTCTACAAGGTGGAGCGCAGTGACTACGGCACGCCGATCGTGCCCGTAGTCAAACGCGACGGGTCCATCAGACTGTGTGGCGATTATAAATTAACGCTTAATAAAGTTTTAAAAGATTTTCATTATCCGCTTCCACGGGTGGAACAGCTGTTCGCCGCACTGAGTGGAGGGGAGCAGTACAGTAAAATCGATCTCAAGCACGCATATTTACAGTGTATTTTAGAAGAAAGCTCACAACCGTTGACTGCCATAACTACACACGTAGGTACATTTGTATATCGAAGAGCCCCGTTTGGTTTAAAAAGGGAACTAGATGGCGGTGGCCGCGGGAGTGCGACGCGGCATACGCGGCAATCAAGACTAAGCTGACGTGCGAGCCGGTGCTCGCGCACTACGACCCCGCGCTGCCGCTGGTGCTGTCCGTCGACAGCAGCTCATTCGGTCTGGGCGCGGTGCTGTCGCACGCCTACCCCGACGGCAGCGAGCGCGTCGTGTGCTGCGCCTCGCGCACGCTGTCTCCCGCCGAGCAGAAGTACAGTCAGGTAGACAAAGAGGCGCTCGCGATTGTGTACGGGGTTACCCGTCACCACCAGTACGTCTACGGGCGGCGGTTTACTCTAAAGACCGATCATATGGCACTCAGTCATATATTCGGGCCGAAGAAAGGTATCCCTCAAACCGCCGCTAGCCGACTACAACGATATGCGGTGAGGCTAGCCGCTTACGACTTCGATATTAAATTTGTTTCGTCCGAACGCAATGGTAACGCTGATGGATTATCTAGGTTGCCGTTAGACAGGGATAAAGGAGAATCGGAGCAGGATGACGCAACCTATTTACACTTCGTGGAAGATAGCTTCCCAATCAGCCATAGAGAAGTGGCAAAGGCCATAAAAAGTGATATGGTACTACGAAAAATTTATAGTTACATAATGAGTGGTTGGCCACAGAGCACGGAAATTGAGAACGAAAAGCCGTACTTTCATAGAAAAGAAGACCTTCATTTGGATCACGGTTGCATAGTATGGGGGTACAGGGTGGTCATTCCGTCCACACTGCGCACATCAATATTACAAGAGATTCATAGCGGACACCCGGGCGTGGTGCGTATGAAGCAAATCGCGCGGGGCTATGTTTGGTGGCCGCTTATCGACGTCGATATCGAAGCGCGAGCGCGCGCCTGTACCGCGTGCGCTGCCGTGCGAGACGCGCCACCACATGCACCGCCCGTGCCCTACGTGTGGCCCACGGAGCCATGGTCAAGACTCCACGCAGACTTTTTACAATTTGGAGGTAAAAGTTATTTTTTAATAATAGACTCTCACTCAAAATGGCTAGAAGTATTCGCGATGTCAGCCGGCACTTCCGCCATCAGAGTTGTGGCCAAGTTGAGGGAGTGTTTCGCTAGATTTGGCCTTCCCAAGGTCCTGGTGACCGACGGAGGACCCCCGTATACGTCACGAGAATTTGAAAAGTTCCTGGAAGGTAACGGAATTAAACACATTTTCACGGCACCTTACCATCCGGCCAGCAACGGCGCCGCAGAGAATGCGGTCAAGACAGTGAAAAAGGCTATAAAAAGAGCGTCACTGGAAGGTGAAGACTTGGAACGAGCGTTGTGCAAATTCCTTTTTCAATATCGCAACACCGCGCATGCGAGCACGCAGCGTGAACCAGCTGTGGCTATGATGGGGCGTAGGCTTCGGTCACGCCTCGACATGTTACGCCCGCGCACCGCCGACTACGTGGAAGCGGCACAGGAAGCGCAAGTGCGTAACGCGGGTGGTGTCGCCAGGCAGGTAGAAGAGGGGGACGAAGTGCTCGTCAAAGATTTTTCCCAAAATATCGCGAAATGGAAACCAGGGGTAGTAACAAACCGCACCGGTGCTGTCACATATAAAGTACAGTCTGGAGATACCGTTAAAAGTAAGCATATAGATCAAATTATTCGTACAAATAATAGGCTATCATTGGCTAGGGCCGTTCGTAATGACACCGACGATGACGTCACTGAGACACTAGTGGATTCAGTGGCAGAACCCAATGGTTCGGTGTCTACTGAACGACCTCTTCGTAATGACGTAAATTCTCCGCCGCCACTGCCGTCTACTTCTCATCAGTCGGCCCTAAAACAGCATAGTCCTAGGGAACAACTTGAAAAGGCTCCACGGTACAATTTGCGTCCCCGCAAAAATAAACCAAACTACAAAATGTAAATTAATAATCTTACGCATTGGTAATTTGGTATGCAAGACGGCTCGGTCAGTTCCTATTTCCAGGGTGTGTTTTATGATAATAAGTAATACTGATAGATACGAGTATTTATGTATTAGAGATTAAGGAACTACCTATACCTGTATACCTAAGTCATTTTTTTTTTTGTTGCTAAATAGAATAAGTTAAACATTAAACTTACTATTGTTTTGAAGTTAAGGAAGTAATGTACTTATTTGGTATTCTCAAATTGTAGTTTGTAAGTTTAAGTTACCTCTTACGTTGTGTTCGGTATTTATTTATATCGGTTTTGATAAGTACCTACGTTAGATTCCGAAGAGGGGAAAATTGAGATGTATTTAGAAATATAATATAATGTGGGTACTTTGTAAAGTTGTGAACACCGTCATATAAATAAATCAGTCTCGAATATTAGTGCGTTTGTGTTGACTCCCGGATCCTTTATTGAGTAACGCGCGATAGACGATGCCAATCAATGGATAGGCCTCGTCCCCGAGTCGCGACCGTAATGAAGTGTGACCCAGTTTCCGCAAACCGGTCGCCGGTGCGCGATAAACCAGAGTAAACATACAAGTTTGATAAATGATTCCAAAAATCGCAAGCGACGCGCGCCCTGACGCGTGCGATCCAAATAAGGGTGCCGTGCCGCTGAGATACTGGTAGAAAACACAAGAGAAACGATTACAATTCGTGTCAAACCATGAAAAGTATGTAAACTAGTCGACAGACTGGATAAGTCCGAGTTACGAACCAACGACAAGCCCCAGGGATATAAAGACAGATGGCGCAGCCCTATGAGGTTCGTGACGCGCGACATAAAGCGTTCGTTGTCACCGACAGAGGCGACACGACAACGCGCCGCGACGACTAATGACTGAAACAAAGCGCGGTTGTTTGTCATCAATGTCATCCCTATTCTGATATCCGTGTTTAATAAAGCGGCATATGGAGCAACCCTTTATCTTCCGCCTGATTAGACGTACATTAAAGCGGGAATATTCACGGGTAAAACACTTTAAAAGAAGCGACATTGTTTTTGTATGGCAGGCATTCTTGTTCTTCTGATCCAACAAAGAAAAAAATGACTCAATGAGCTAACACCGCGGATGCTTTCGGAACAACTTCCCGCATGCAATTTGCGTGTTCGCAATAAACTTCCAAAGAACAATGGTCGTCGTCGTTAAAAACATAATTCTCATTGTAATTGTATAGCCGAACTGTAACTAAGCCGGCTGTGGCCTTATCGCGTAAACTGATGGTTTGTTTGCTTGACCACGACGTCACGCAACGCGACACGCTCGCCTTACTTGAATCGAGTGACCATATTCCCGCCTTAAATTATCCAATTTGACATTATAATTTACTGAAAATTGCTATATAAACAAAACTTTATCGTCTGATGGCTATTCGAAGACCCTTATTCTACTGCACAAACTCTCATAATTCTACCAAAATGTTCCAAAGAAGTTTAATTGAATCCAAATCTATGTCGAGGGGTTTTTTGCCATTTTTTTCCTTTGATTTTCCGGTTGTCCAGATTTGGCATCTAAATGTTCAGACGTAGCTTGTCACGTAAATGGCTTATTATTTTGTCAATCGTGTACCGTTTGCAGGTAGTTAGTAGATTTACCCAGCTGAACGATGAGCTTATTGCAACTTCACACCCCAGATACAACGAGATTTTACGAGATCCATCATAATTACTTTGGAATAATACAAGACAGGCGCCGTGCCATGCCAATACACTAAACAAAAGATTCACAGATTTCCAAAGTTGGCGCGAAGGCAATCGTACATATCTCATAACTTTCGAATTGTCGAGTTCGCGATTGCTGACTTGCCAGTGAGTTATTGAGTTTCGAGCGTGCATGGTTCGATATAAGCATTCTTGGAGAAATATTCTCCACTCCGGGCAGAAGATATTATTATGGAAAATGTAATATTCATAAACGGAGATATAACAAACAAGATTTCTAAGGGATATAGTTTATCGTTTGTATTAACGCCGCCGTGCCGTAGTGAGGCGGAAACATCGTTGGTGGTACGGCTCCTTAAAATTTTATAGGTTCTCTTTCTTTTCAACCTGAGAGTAAAGCTTTTGTCGATCTGTGAGGAGAGTCAATTGGTCACGCATGCGGTAACTTAATTCCGTTAACGGCTTCCCTCGTTGCCATATACTGTGTCCATCACATTCCGATGTTGATTTGATCTCCGCCTATGATAAATGACTGTACGCCAGTGATGGGACAGTCAATAGGGATCGGGATTAATGCGATCTTTTGTCGTCAACTGTATCTGGTCCTTTAAACGGTTGAACTCGTATCAAGTTTTTTAATTTATTTCGAAGTGTGTTGCATTTTGAACCACATTTTCATGAACTCAATCCAAGAAATACCCAAGAGAATTTTGTCGTTCGATCGTTTTTCGCAGGGTGATCTACCACCCGCTTGTAAACCGTGTTCAGTCTGATTTGAGCTGTAGCTATCTAGTTTCTGGACCGGTCCATTTCTGGCGTATATTGTGTGTAGGCAGCATCTCGAGTACCGCTCAATGCATTGACTCCGAGGATCCTCACCAATTGACTTGTACTACATTATGGCGGCCCTAATAGCTTTATCGCTCGAACCTTATGAAAGTGAAGTAATTGACGCAATTGTAACTATCTCAATGACACCAGTTCCATCATCATCAATATGCCATCATATTACAATATTGCTTTCACATAGACCATATCCTTTTTAACCTTTATTACCTTTAGTTAGATACTCTATCAGTTAGTGTTTCTTTCAAGCTTCAATTGAATTATTTTCTTTAAAGATATCATCTTCTTTATGTCTTCGTACTTCCGGCTATCTTATTGCGCACATCCTGTAAAACTTATCCTTTGTCTAACATTTTGCTCAGCATCAACTTTATATCACTTCCTGCAGTAAAAATCTGTATTCCTCAATCCTAAGCTTTCTACATTGTGACGTTCTATTTTCAGCCAAATTAAATTTTATCTTTCGGAAAATTTCGCCAGTCATATCGGATTTGACAAGCTACGTTTAATAGTCTGCCCTCGGGACCATCCTGGATTCTCCACAGCTTGACGTTCCATTTACACATAATATTTTAATGAATTCGAATATGTATAGTTAACTATTTTTGTAACAATCGATTTAAATTTGGAACTCTCCTTGCATTATTTAACGCAATCGAAATATCTGGCGGAGTGAGATTTGTGTTCTCGGTATTTGATGAAAGTTCTGATGGTCCGTGATTGTTAAAGAAATAATAGATCAGGATCACGATCAACGCCTTCTGTCTCCTCAAACTTTAGGACAATTCTCTGTGATTTTGTTGACGCAAACAACACTGAATAGAGAATGGAATTGTGTCTATTCCAATACCTCAAAGCCTCAATCTATATATATAAAAGCCAAAACTGACTGACTGACTGACTGACTGACTGACGATCAACGCACAGCTGAAACTACTGGGTCTAGAACCATGAAATTTTGCACAAATACTCCTTATGTGACGTAAGCGTGCACTAAGAAAGGATTTTTGAAAATTCAACCCCTAAGGGGGTGAAAAGGGGTTGCAAAGTTTGTATGGAGCAACGTGTTTTCTTGGCCTGATCCACTTCAAACTTGGCAATTATATTCTTTAAAAGATTTAATGAAACACGTGTTTCATCTTTTTTTAATATTCAACCCCTAAAGGGGTAAAAAGGGGATGCAAAATATTTTACATCCGATTTAGTTATACATTGAAATTTTACACAAATATTTCTTAAGTGACGTAGGTGTGCACTATTAAACACGTGGTTCATAGTTTTTGAATATTCAACCCCTTAAGGGATAAAAGGGGGCCACAAAATATTTTTCGTCATTTTTATTTCGAAATTATTTTTTTTCACAAATATTTCGTAGTGACGTAGGTGTGCACTAAGAAAGGATTTTTTTAAAGTTTAACCACTAAGGGGGTAAAAAGGGGTTGCAAAATTTGTATACAACAACGTGTTTTCTTGGTCTGATCAACTACAAACTTCGAATAAAATTCTTTAAAAATTAATTTAGCACCTGTTTCCGCGTGTTTTAACATCAATCCCTAAAATCTACGCAGGAAAATGGTAGATTTTGGTAGAAGATGATAGATTTAGGTAGGAAATGGTAGATTGTTCTAGGGATTGGTAGATTTAAGTAGGAAATGGTAATATCGGTAGGAAATGGCCGATTTTAGTAGGAAATGGTAGATTTTTGGTAAAAATGGTAGATTTCGGAAGGAAATAGTAGCTTTTGGTAGAAAATGGTAGTATTAGAAAGAAATGGTAGATTTCGGTAATAGCGGTACATTTTGGTAATAAATGGTAGCTTTTGGTAGAAAATAGTAAATACAGAAAGAAAATGTTAGATTTTCGTTTAAATGGTAGATTTATATAGAAAATGGTAGATTTTGGTAGGAAATGGTAGATTGTTGTAGGAAATGGTAGACTGTTGTAGGGGTTGAGTAGATTTCGGTAGGAAATGGTAGAAAATAGAAGATTCAGAAAGAAAAGGTAGGTTGTCGTAGAAAATTGTAGATTTCAGTAGGAAATGGTAGATTATGGTAGAAAATTGTACATTTTGGTAGAAAATGGTATATTTTAGTATGAAATGGTAGCCTTTGATAGATTCTGGTAGCCTGATAGATTTTAGTAAATGGAAGCTTTTGATAGATTATGATAAAAAATTGTACATGATAGGAAATGTAGGAAATGGTCGATTTTGGGAGAAAATGGTAGAATTTGTTATAAAATGGTAGATTTTTTGTATAAAAAGGTTATTTTGGTAGAAGATGGTAGATGTCGTATGTTGGATATGGGATGGCGATGTTGATGTCGAAGTCGAGGTCGATGTCTTGAATTACTTACGGACCAACCGCTGATTGTAGAAACCTGAAACTTGGAGGGTGTGTTCTTTGTATGACGTAGACATCCGATAAGAAAGGATTTTCCGAAATTCTACCTCTAAGAGGGTGAAAAAGGGAGCAAAGTTTGTATGGGACAACGTGATTCGCCTTGGTCAAATCTACTTCAAACTTGGCATAATTATATTATTTGAAAGATTTACATGTAGGTATTTCATCGGTTTTTAATATACAACCCCTAAAATTATAAAAAAGGGTACAAAATATTGTCATCAGATTTAATTCGAAATCCGTATTAACACGGAACATAGACAGGGTAGAACTTTGACATGTTTGAATATTTTTTGGATTATTTGAATACTTCTTAGGAACTTTCTCAACCCCATCCATACTGTGCGTCAATCAACTGTTCATCCATACTTGAAAGTAACTATTTTTGTTTCTTCGTTACCTTTTCACGGCTAAACGGCTGAAACGATTTCGATGAAATTTGGTATAGAGATAGATTGTACTTTCGAGACGGACATAGAATACTTTTATCGCGATATAATATAGTCCGCGCGGACGAAGTCGCGGGCAACAGCTAGTGATACATAAGTTTGTATGTTTGCAAACTCAAATAACCGCGCGTTTAAAACATTTTTATCTGGGGACCGTCGCGTCGTCGTAAATAACAGGAGTGAATGTCTCAAATTATTCCTCTACTCATTTAAAAGTGCTAGTGTAGTGCAAATAATAAGTTGCGGAATAAAAAGTGCGGCTGTTATAAAGTGTTTCAATGGCGTGGTTTTATATAGTCGGCATAACGTGCGACTCGCCTGCGAGAAATAAAGAGTTTGGTTGGCGATACGACAATGATGGGAGAAGTGGGAGCGGGAAGCGGAAAGTTTCAAGATACTGTAATTCCTTATTAGCCTTTCAAAGTACATTGTTGCATTAGCCAAGTTTACTTACATAATTTCCCCGTTATTTACGATTATCACCTCAGACATGATTTATATATCTCCTTTCATATGGATTGCCCCGAACAAGTAATTTATAATAGGTTATTTTTTAGTTTATATACCTTTAATGTTTAAAGTATTGTTTAACAATAGAATAATTAAGGCCAGCTGTATGTCAAACTTTTCGCTCGTTAAACAAAGGGTACGCTTTGTGAATACCGCGAGCTCTTACGGCCTAGTTGGAGACAGTCAAGGTTTTGCTTCACCAATCATGGTCATTCATCTGAGGCCGAATAATAGCTGTGCAGATTGGTTCACAATTATTGCATAATGCTTTTCGACAATGTTTTATCTTTCTTCGTCACCTTTATTACTGATTGTATATTTTCCTTTTGACGCTTCCCGCACTTCCTCGTTCACTAAAGCACCGGTCTAAAGTCTAACTTTATAATATATACTTTAGTTGGATGTGCCTTTGTGCATTACTAAATTCTCTGAACAATTTTTAGGTACCACGGAACATTTTTCTGGAACGTGCTTAATAGACTTTTCTGAATTTCGGAAAATGTAGCGCACCTTGCTCCAATTCATTATCTTAACCTTATGTGGAAGTTATTATGCGATTTATTAATAGATATTATCGAATTAAAAGATGGGGGGCTACATTTATCTCGTACATCTGTCACAATTCTAAAATCAGACTCTTTGTTATTAAAGTTAATATTGAGAACTTTAACTTTTTAGTATTACCCCACAGAACTATTAATTATTATTTCTGTACTTCTTTATCCATGGTCTACATAAACTTGTTTGTCATAACTGACCTCTTTAAATTCAACGTAAGTTCAATTCGACTCAGCCGTTTGACCCAGAACAATGTAAAGTATCATTTGTTACGAAACATTACTAAAATATGGACATAGTCCCTTGACCCACTTGTTCCAGGTGCTATAAATTATGGCAACATTGTAGACGCCATTGTAGTTATGATGAGCAAGAAAGTTGCAATGAAAACATGCGTAATTCATAAGACGAAGGACACAATTATTCAAGTTCTTATGACTCACAGAGTAAAATAAATAAAAATAATAATAATAAAAAGATAAAAATAAATACACGCCGCGTCATTAGCTTAAACGTTGACATGACTTTTGCTTTCATTCCGACGTGTGTCACAAATGAAAGTTTTAACAACTGCGTACTAAATATTTTAATGGTATGACGCATAACCTTTAAACTTTAGTATGTCCATAACTTATCGTTAACACCATAAGATGCGGATACTCATCAGAAATACGTGTACAATACACCCTTGACATTCAGGTTACAGAACTTAGATTGGTGCGCGTGTCTGGCGAAAACAATTTACATTTATAATGGCCGCAATATCGTTTAAATGCTTGCGGATTTCGGTTGATATTGGGGATTCATGAAATAAGGACGGTAAACTGCTGTATAGAGTAGGGCTTATATTAAGAAGAGGCGAGCGGGGCGGCGCCTCCACAATGAAACATTTATGAGGATAATTCTTTAGAGGTGCTAAAAGCGGTTGAATGTTGTGTTACCGCGCGTTGTTTCTGGTGGTTCACTATTGCGAGATTAGCATACCATTTTGTCCGGAACGATTACAAAGGCGCGTATTTTAAGATTATTCCCAAAGCTCTCGCCGCCAGCGAGAGTTGAAGTGTTAACTACTAAATGTCGGTTGTAATTTGCAATTGTTTTGGTTGCTTCGTTTATTCCTTTATCACTTACCTTATAACCTTACTTGCCTTGATATTCTTCATCATCATTTAGTTTATTATCATCTCTTTATGCTTCACATAATTAGGCCTCATTTGCCTTTAAATTTTCTCCGTATCAGATTTAGTAAGAGGTCGTTATGCTCGTGTGACATGCATGACCTATTTCTTCCAAGCACTTTTCCAGTTACATATTGCCGCCTCTGGACGCTGATATGAGCTATGGCCCCCGGGGGACTCCCGGAATTGATTCCGACATTCGCCTGGATAAATGTATACAACACGAAATGTGTATATAACTAGTGGATATCGCATGACACGAGCACGACCGTATGCCATAGGTGATCCCGTAAAATAGCGTGTAGTCCGGTTAGAGTTAGGGTTGGGCTTTGAATCTTTATCGTGAGTCTTGTTTGTTACAATTCTGAAACCACCCGCTGCTGGGTATACAAACATTTAGAAGATATGGTTTGGCGTGATATTAAATATATTGAATGCATTACTTAGATATACTTACCTGAAGAGTTCAGTAAGACTTTATGTACAGCACAATGTCCAGTTCTAGTTATTGTTCATTTTTTTATCTTGCTCATTAAACTTTTAACTCTCCTGTTCAAGTTGCCCCACAATCCCCAAAAACAATGCCCTAATGCGGAATCAGCAGGTTCTGGAAGATAACTATTCGAAATCTACTGACTGTACTAGGAAACCAGCCGATCTTAACGAAACCCCGACATCGGTTTGACATCACTACTGTGCGTCGTTTCGCCCTGCTCCGGAATTTATTGGCATTTGACACTGGACGCTTGTAACGTACCACTGTCGCCACTTTTGCGACCCACTGGCTCCCTTGTAATCCATTCTGGCCGAAATTGGAGTGCTATAACTTTCGCCGCGTTTTGCGGGCAGTTTACGTTTTGTGGGCATCATTGAATAGATCGCTGAACGAATTGAACGTTTTTTATTTCAATATTATTTGTACCCTTCTCAATTAACTCGAGCAGGAAGTCCATTTCGTAATTGATGCCTAAATAAAGCTCTTTTTACACTCATATTTTAGGTTTAGCTTTATTTATTTTGTAAACTAATGCATCTCTGCTCATTCTTGTCAGCTGATAGAGTTGATAAATAAAATGTTTGAGTTTAATTTAACAAATTACATATTGCAAATTGATATCATTAAGGTTATCGCCGGTTGTGAACAAGGTCTGACTTTGTATCATAATAATAAATCATATTATAATAGAATCATACACTCAATGGTGACATCACATTTGTTGCTTATTACCATACTTCTTCTCGTATTAAATATAGAGAAACGTCACGTCTGCATACAAATATGTCTGAGGTCTTTAGTGCCTGATTACGAAATATACGTACACCGGGCGGGTGGGTACTCGTACGTCGTTGATTAAATGCAAATTGTGGAAGTTACTCGTATCTCTACTGTTCTGCAGTACTTAGTCCATCTTAGCATAAGAGTAGCTGGGAAAGCTAGGGGCTTAATCACCTGCGGAATACGGAAGGATAGAACTGGATTTGATTATCATCAGACTCAGCCTTTTCGTTGTTTTATATGGGCTTTTGATTAACGTCAATTTAAACTCTTCTCATCAGGGTACTGGTCTCCCAACATTCCCAAAAGTTCTGACGACGCGTCGCCCCCAAAATGATCTGGCGACGTTCGCGACTTGGTCTAAGCTTCACATAGCAAAGACGCGAACTTACCAGCCCTATGCAAATGTGGTGCACATGCTCTGAGTATTAATGCTGCCATTGCTTCGGTTAATGACGTCGGCTTGCGGAATGTTTTGCTCGTTCCTCGCGGTTGTCCTCCGATTGTTCGTGCGCTGATGTTAGTTGATGTGCTCTTTTCCATGTGAGACAAACTGATGTCACCTTCATACTGCTTAACCATGTATAGCATATCTAAATGGCTATTCAAATCACATTCTTGTTGAATCTTGTCCATAATCGTGAATATAAAAAACATGTCTTGAATATGTAACTTATGATATTTGTGTACATAGTTTCAAGGTTGACGTCGTATAGTAATGTTTGCTGCTAAGACAAACAATGTTTATTAATAGGTTTTTATATTTTTATTGTATTAATAAAAACAGGCTTATTAATCCAAATAAATATGTTTTCAAACTCAAACAAGAAAAAGATAAATAGAATAACAGAAGTTTGGCGTTTCAGCACAGAACAACTAATTGTTACATTTGCTAATCACACTCATGATGATCGACACCGCGGCGCGTTTGAACCTGAAGGTGACCTGAATAAGTTAACGAAAGTCACACATGGGCATGTTAATGAAGAACCATTTACACCTAACGTTGTAGTAAAAGTATTCAAAAGCGGAGAAAAAGACCATGAAAATAATAATTAACTCTATTACACCTTAATATGCTTTGCAAGACACGACCTCGGAAAATCATCCTGCGAAATCATGAAATAACTTATCTACTTTTACGACACAGGCGGCCACTAAGAACATATTTCTCCTTCCTATAATCCTAAAGGGCATGAAATATGTTGGGCCAGGATCAACATAGAAACTTATTATCGGATACGAAGCAGCCCCGAATGGTTACCTTATAGCCAGCCTATAACGCTATGATTTAAGTCTCAGTTGCTAAACTCGCAACTATAAAAACTGTTCTTTGATATAACTTTTCCGTTCTGTTACCTTAATCAGTTCGAAACTTGACGATAAAGTTTCTCATCTCGTTTACCATGGCTTGATTAGTAACTAAATGTGACCGGCACCGTAATATCGAACTTTCAATGTATGCATTGGATATTCCTTTGTTAGAAATCTAGCAAGGTACTCCATTGTGTGAGATAGTACGTTTGCAGCGCCCTGTTTATGCACTCGGTCGTCTGCATACAAAACAAAGAGCTGTTACCCCTTCTTATGTACAAACTGCGATAGGAAAGTTATAAAAATGTCTCGAGGCACCTTTGTCAAGAGGTAGATATATCAATTTGTCGATCTGCGGACCCGTTCGAAAGTATTGAATGCCCCTGTGTGGGAAAATTCGGCAATATCAAGTTACGGTCTTAACTCTGACATCTCACGGAAAGTTGGCCGGCCCGTGTTTTGTTCGTATATCAGTATATCACAGGTTGTTATTTCGATTCAGATTATTTTGATACAATGAAATAAACTTATTGACAACAAGTTCCAAAAAATAGTGGTTGAAAGCTGTACCTGGAGTGGTTGTTTGTGGTTTTGAGGAGTCTTGATCCCTTCTAGCTTTAGTTTGCTTTCTATTTTACTACTTATCACTTAACACAAGTTGAGAGGATAGTAATCAAACCAAAGGCCAACAACAACAAAAACTTGAACTTAAAGGTCAAAGCTAAGAAAGTCCAAGAAAGTCATTAAAATAACAAGCGTGAAAATCTTCGACGGAATTCCATTCTCAAAAATGTTATGGGTCTTCTAAATGGCAAGTACAGCGGCAGTTTTCTATAGAAGGTCAACGGAGCGGGTTAAATATTCAATTATTTCATGCTAGTTAGCCACCGCCGGGGAAGCTCGCGTGCCGACCACGTATCCACCGCTAAACATACTATCGTGCTTTGAGAAATATAATGAGACGACAGGAATAATGCCATGCGCTGGAAGAATTACGATCCAGGAAGTGGTGTTTCGAACATGGAAGAAAGAGCGACACACATAAGACAAAGAAGAGCAAAGGTGACTCGAAGTCGAGTCGAAACTGACTGCATTTTTCTATTCATAGGGAACAAAGCGAGTAATAAAATGAATCGTATGTAAATTAAGCCCAAAGATTTTAATTCCATGCCTACAACGGCAGCTCCGTAACGTTCATTGTTTTGATTTGCAATTGTGTGAACAACCACGCTTGCGAAGTTTGTATAATAATCCAAGTTGGCGAAGTCACGTTGCTCCCCTCGTGTTTTTAAGGCTTGCTTAACTGACCGCAGTGGTTCAACAACGGTTTCCATAAATGAACGCAGAATTGCCATGAGTACTTACCAACTTCATGATTTTTTTGAAATGTAAAATTGTTAAATTTTTGTCATTATTTTTTGCTGTACTCTACTGCTAGTAAATGCCTACTCTACTGCCACTTATGACTCTAGCAGATAACTACTGTACAAATTCTACAATGCTCTATTACGAGGACCGTGCGTGTTCCCACAAACGTCGAGGAGCCAGATGTAAAGCAAATATCTACGGATCAAATCTTTCGCAGTCTGCTGTCAAATTTAGGCTGATTGGATTATTAATAAATGTAGCAGAAAATAGCATATAATGGGGAAGATCACTAGGTACCCATAAAAGATGACATGGAGAATTGGAGACCTTAGCTTGGTATTGGATGAACGATGCCTTATAGGAGATTAAAACACGGATAGCCAGTTCTAATATTCCACAAAGCTTACCGTTTCTGATTAGACGAGAATTATTAACGGGTTCATAATTATATAATGACGATTCTATTAAGCCCTTTCCTATTGTTATGAATGCTATTAATTTCCTTGTGATCTGGTCCTCTGATTTCTGTATCAGCGATTAATCCGACTATCCTTCAAATATTGTAATTTTTTGTTGCTAAGGCTGGCGCTTCTATTTTATCTAAGTTTAACGGTAATTAATATTTAATGGCTATGATAATTGAATGTGATTAATCGTAAATGTTTGTATATGATATTCATAGCACGACTCACGTAATAATAATAGCTCGGCAACCTAGGATGCATCATACAGTTGTGAATAAATCTTATTAACTTCCTTATAGCGCAGGGAAAGGCCTCGAGACGTGTCGTCGCGGATCGCATTGACCCGTTTTACGTGTATACCATACTGTGGAAAAATCTTAATGACTATGAACCTTACCTTCCTCATAATAAAGTTCAGAAATAAGCCTCGAAGACGACGAGCAGAGTGCTTAAACACGAAGGCGACATAAAAGCACTGGCAGAGAAGTAGTGAAGACGCGACGTGTGTGCGAAATAAGGAAAAGCTTATCATACATTTTTAGGCAAATATGGTGATTATTTACAATACTGGCATTTCAATATAATTGTCACAGGATCAGAACCTGACTCCACAATTGTCTGGTAAAATTTCTGTCTCAATTTCCCCGCCTATAGTTGTGGCCACAGTAACAGCTGCGGCCGGATTGCGTAAATTGCACGCGAGCTTTGCAGTAAATTGCGAACGCACAATGCATTCTCCCATCCGAT
This sequence comes from Hylaea fasciaria, assembly GCA_905147375.1. Classification (NCBI taxonomy): domain Eukaryota; kingdom Metazoa; phylum Arthropoda; class Insecta; order Lepidoptera; family Geometridae; genus Hylaea; species Hylaea fasciaria. The sequence continues at coordinate 4,108,318 of LR990211.1, read as the reverse complement.
CCGATAGCCGGTTGGCCAGGTGCCTTGTGGAACCAATAGTATTCAGGGAATTTCCACGGTGACTGTACCACCACGCTTGTGCTTGGGGCCATGCGACCTCGTACGGTGAACAAAGAGGGCACGTGCCCTGAATGCTGTCCATCATTTTGTGGATTTTTTGCTCCCAACTGCCTTTCCCGTTGGTAATCGAGTCATGTTATTGGGTATGACATTTCGTTTCAGTGGGAAGGTCGCGCGTGGTCGCAATTTAATCGGACGAGGTAACGGAGCCGTCAGTGTTGCATCACGTTGTGGATACATTTATGGAATGCTTTACTTTACATCTTGTAGGGTATCATTGATCTCCTTGACTTGTTGTTTTTTATTTTTTTCCGGGTGACATTGAACTCGTTCTGTTTTCGGACGTAGGTACGAAGTCACTTACCTTCTCGGTAGATGTCACTGCCAAAGGAAATGTCATCGTTTCGATTATGGCTGATTCTTCGTAACGTATGTTATATGTTCTGGCTTCTGTAACCAATAATACGTCAAGAAACACAATATACGTTATTGCGCATGCCTTATATTTATTGTATCACAGTCAAATGATAATTACATTTAGTGCAGCCATTGCGGGCGTCTAATTAGCACATGTTGCTCGCTATACTCACGGGCGGGCGCTTGCGCCGGCGCATGTGTCAACGCCCGCAGCCACGCGTCATTGGTCAGTGTCCGCCATTGTTCGAGTACATACCTCCCTCCCCCTACTTCTTAACGGCTTGCCCCACCCCCTCAAAGTTGTAAAACTACCCGCTTTGTGATCAAGGAATGGTATGCATTGGTTGTGGCGATTTGACTACCCACTTGCCGAGAACTCGTGAATATTTCCGAGTACGTGGTACTCGGAACTACGAGTACCACGTACTCGGAAATATTCACGATAATCTCAGAGCTTAAAATGTTAAATGTTACTTAGTTAATGTCTATTTTGAGGTTCTTTTTACGAATTGCACTTTAACCTCGTGAACATTGGGTCCATCATTAACCCCTATCCGCCGATTGCTGAGCACGGATCTACCCTCACTTTCGTGAGGAGGGTTAGGCCATAGCCCACCACGTGCGCCCGATCCGGATTGGTGGAACATTGGTTAAGGTTATGCCATTTGTAGGAATCTGAAGAGGCATCAAAACCAGCTCATCTACTGGAATGCTGAAACCCGTGGAACTTTCCGAATAGGCCTTGCAATTGAAACCTAAAACATCCATTATCCATACATAATTAGCGTGTCCGTGTTAACGGTCATCGATTAAAAGCCGCCGCTGTTCGATATTCAATTACAAATTTCCCCCTAATTAAGGTTATTAAACTCGCCACCATATCTTGAGCACGAACGGCTACAAACATTTGTTCTCGAACTTTCGCCGGAGCTTATTAATCTTTGATAGATGACAATGAATAGCCAATATTGGTTCAGTGATGCCTAAAAGACTAGGGATGTTGAATCTGCGAGTGAGTTAAGGATTATTTTCTATGCAATCGTTTGTATGATATGTGTCTTATCGTATGGTCGTGATACCTTATTCATTTAGGACCTACGCCTAACACCGGTCCACGCAGGTTCGTACTTATCACTCTAGACTCTAGGATGTACCTAATTGAAAAATCCTTTACACCCACTATGGAGGTTGCCTAATTCCATAAGGCATTCTAAGTTTATGACATCAAATTCCTATTAATTTTCGTTTCACTCACCAAAATACTTATGAAACGTTATTTGTAGAAGTCACAATTGCTGCAGAGGAAGTTGATGCTTATGTCCAAATTAGTTTGCCGAGTTTTGGCTTTGTTGATATTTGAGACGACTTGTATAAAATACCGCAAAAATACAAAATAGTCTGTCCCTGGTGTAAAAAATAAGCAAATATTTAATTGTATCCGACCAATAGTCCTCAATCGTCTATTAGTTTTATGATCGAGTTCGACATTGATGTGGATCAAGCTATTTCATTCACACCGATTCGCATACCAAATCGCGTGTCGTTCACAACAAAAGGGACAATGGAAATATAACGGGCCGTCAATTTTGTAAGCCGGTTCTGTCAGAAGTCACTTATCTATGGACCTTATTCGGTCGAATGAAGGGCTGAATTCGCCTGGTTAGGTTTTAAAGGTATTGACTGAACAAGCGTATCTGGTTATTGTGGTGGCTACGCCGGGAACTATCGCTATTTTGTACGGAGAAAGACAGTGATTCAACTTCGCACAGATGCGTAAGAACTTCAATGTATTTACACTGTTTTGTTCGTTTTTTATGTGTGAAAACAGTTGGTCTGATGTTGAGTATTAAATCACGTCGAGTAGGTATGTTATGGTAATTATGGTAATAAGGCAGTTCTCCTAATAAAATTAGTAGTGTGATGTGGGTATTTTATTTACTCAAGGAATGAGAATTTAGCACTTTAATAGTGTCTAGTAACATTAACAGACTGTTCTAATAGCAAATGGAAATGCCTAAGCTTGGTCACTGTGTGCATTAGGTATTTCATGATTTTGGCCCATCGTCTACGTTGTGTGGCCTTGTCCGTGTAGTTTGCAATTTGTAGGAATTTCTAATTAAATGATGGCATCCCTGTTTTCAATATCATTTCCACGGTGGGGGAGGTACTGCGAAAAACAAAATATTATGTATGACAGAATTTGAGAGGGAAAAGGCGTGAGATAGAATTGTTTTGAAATCTCATCCATCACGTGTAAAGGTTGAGAGGTGATTGGCATGCCTCAAAAGCTTATTTGAATTCCCCTTTATACGAGAAAGATAAGAAGTATATTTAACATTTAAGTTCATTGATCAATTCCGAATAACAATTTATTCTTAGAAGCGTTCTAAGCCACCACGAACAGCGTAATGCTAAAAATAACCTTAACGATTCTCGATTCACTGCAGAAACTTGAAACACGGGTAATACAAGTGTTCGTAATTTGTTAACCACCCTCCGATAAAGAGAATTAAGTAAAGTAGGTTACCATTTATGTCCTTTTAGCTTCGATTCGATAAGCAGGTCTTCATTGGTACATTACATACGTATAGAGAAGTTCCTGAATTAATCTGCCAAATTTCATCATTGCTATCAATAAATCCCATATTGCTGCTAACAGGAAAACAGGCCCAAAGGTTTTTATTAATCCTTGAATAGTTGTATCGTGTCATCCCCCCTTTCATATCGTTTTAAGCAAATTGTTGTGCCGAGTTTAAAAACAATATTACAACACTGATTTCTCCTTATTACGATGATTATCTGTCACGCTCTCAAGCTCTAAATCGATTATTTGAAATAAATCTGGTGTTACAGCCCTCACGAAAGTGCTCAAGACCTGTGCTCAGCAGTTGGCGGATAGGAGTTGATGATGATGATGATGATACTCCTCTCTACAATGTTACTCGACATATTATATAATGCTTTCAAACTCATAGACTATGTTACCAAACGCGCGGTTCTAAGCTACAAACTTAGTTTCATGGTAGCACCTAACTTAGGTAGCAACTTGTTAACGGCTCGCATCAGCGGTTATAACTTGGGACCTATTTCTAGATCACAAGTTTACAAGTGTACAGAATCAGATTCCTGACGAATTTACATTTTGGGTTCATTATTAAAGTTTGCAAGTTTGTTCTAGTTTAATTGGAACTCAATCTGTGGCATCCCACATTATTGTACTTAGAATTTAATATCGTGAGATTGTAGAATAATTATTTTGTCATTGTACCACCTAATATTACGATAAAAATATCAATACTTGTGGTACGTATAAACTAATCTACATTGTAGCACAGGTTCAAAATCATCAAGACCAAGAGAGAAAAATGTAAAATTGTAATCTTGGAAAGTCAGACCTTTCACGGATAATAAGAAAATAGTAAATTGACCAATCGCATGGCTACTGCATACGTGTGCACGTAATTGAACGCGAATTCCTCAATACCGTGCTGATGGAATACTTAGTGCGGTTTATATTGCCTCTCGTCATAATGAAGTCATGATCGTGGGAGACGTTATTGAGACAGTAAAAATGTTAGGAGAGACTGAACGCCGGTCGCGGTTACGCGAACAAGACTTGCAAGGAAATTGGTATGAGAATTATATGACTCTTTATACTTGGGATACTGGTAATGAATAATAGACTATACATGTTCTGCAGTAAAACATTGAGAATATATTGTTCATAAGGTTACTTAACTGGATGCGAGACAGAACCCTATACGAGTGGTGTTTTAATAAATAGATCCCCATGAGTCTCGGAAAGACGGGCACATTCTATACTAATCACTATGATCATGATAAAAGCCCAGTTCAAGACATACTTGGGGTTGAAACATCAACAGACATTAATAATAAAATAGCAGTGAATAATTCTAGAGCAAATAACAATATTTCAACAGAGGTGATAAAACCTTTCTGTGATAAAAATATATTTAAACACTGTAGAATGCAGTAAGCAAGCGGTACGAGTACAAAAATGGCATAAGAATATCTTGAAGATTTAAATATGAACTTGACTCGATCTGCCCAAAACGGCCTGTTCACCACAATGCCGTATATCACGTTCCTGTTAAGTGAGGTAGGTACGTGTATGGTTTTCACGCGTCACGTGTTCGTATTGCATTTCGCAAACAACAAGCCGGTTTTCCTTAAAGCCCGCACGCAATGAAACAAATTAAACACCTCCCAAGGTCGTCCCCTTGGATCGGCCAATCACAACGCTTCCCCTTTACTTTCCTCACCGGAAAATCCTTCTGTACACATCTGATAAGTATTTCAGTAAGTTCCTGTGAATTTTTCCCTAGGGCTCTATCGGACTGCCCTCAGAAACCATTGAGGCCATTCGAGGCAGTAATCAAAATTGGCACAACGACTTTGGCGCCCCATTTTAACGGATCTCTCTCCATTGTCTATTCCGACAAATCTTAGTTACCTGCGCACAGCATTTCAGCTGCGAGCTCTACATTCGTTGCGTCACGATTCAATAACCCCTAATCCATTTAACACTTGCAGGTGTTTCATTACATTATTGAACTGAGTCATACTCCGCAGTAGGCTAAACAAACAATCGGACCTATTACCCTTTGTTGTTCAAATGTGTCAACCACGGTAACCGAAGTGAACTGATCACTCATTTCCTGATAGAAAAAAGGTGGGGGCTATCTATTTAGAGGGGACTATATGGATCAACTCGCAATCTAGGCGTCGTAACTTGGACTCCTTTGTCCTGATCGCAATCTCCATAAACCAGCTAAACACCTAGCCGAGATTCCCCTCACGAGGCTCCCGAGGGGCGGGGGCGGACAGGGGGCCGCCGGGTGCACCCCCAGCCTCCCACCTCTTTTAGTTATACGGGAGTTAAAGTGCCTTATGATTTCGAGACTTTGCCCCGCTAAGGTGATCACGCTCCTTTATTAATCCATAAAAATCTCGGCTTGTAAACGTTGACACCGAATTATTATAAAAGACCTCCCAGAAAATCAAGGTGCGACAGTGACCAGTGGCGATCGTCATGTTGGTGGCGCGTGGTACAAATGTCATTTAAAACGTATCAAGCTCTTTTTTGCATACATCGTGCGCCGGGCCCGTTCGCTTGAGTCGCGTGTGCACACTTGACGATTCCGTTTACGGTCCCGTGCAAGATTGACAGGTGTCACTGCCGTTTTGTCATATCTCGATCGGGAGCTGATATGAGATTTCTTTGTCCGCAGTCCCGTCTCGGCGCGAAAGCGAGTTCAAGAAACCAGCGCACGCCCCTCAAAATGGACGCGTCCACAGTCGACATTACGCGTACAACAAGGTAAGGAGAAATTGGCACGCGACGAAGAATATGTTTTCTCTCATTTCGTAGCTGAACGCCAGGATAAATAATAATCGACGCGTGGTGCGATTGCCGAGTGCGAGGCCTCAGGAGCGGCTAACGGCTGGAGAACTGGGCACATGTTACAACTGCAGGCTTACCGCTTCAAGGTATTTGCTATTGTTACGGCGTGTGCTCGATGCCGATATTGGCGATTTTCATGAAACTTAAAAAGTATCGAATAAACCTCTTTACTACCCGCAAGATCTTCTAAACAGCTTCGGTGCAGCTGAAATATTATGCTCAACCGAGCCGTTTCCTCGGTAAGTTCTCTGCGAGTGTCGATTTTCTCGCTGCTTGCGAACATTTATTTATGTTTTGCTGCGAAGGCGTGCTGGCAAGTTGTTCGCAAGACAAATAAAAGTCAATTACTAAGGATGTTAATTAAGAGTCCTCGTGAACGAGCCATTCGCGACTCAGTTCATAATGTGTGGCGCGTCGTGCCACACACTGAGCTAGTTTATGCTTTAAAAACATTAATCCTCAGATGAAACTCGCTTCGTATTTACATAAATAAAAAGGGGTTTAACGTTTTGGGATTATCATTATTCTTGAAGTTAATCAAAGCCGTGGTAGCAAAATTACTGACCTATGGTAATAAGCCAATGAAACATGTCGGAAATGCTGAATTTATCTGTTAATACTCGTAAACATATTATCTTGTTTATTTTTGGTGTACAAGAAAGAGTTTTTATATTCTATTATATTCATAACATTTGGTATCATGTATCCTTTGGTATCGTTATAAAGGCTTCCAAATTCCACAAACCATAAAAGTGATACCGATATTTGCTCTACCCTAATAATTCACCCAGAAACATATCCTAAAAAGCGAATGTATTTTATTTTAGAGTTCAGTAAGCTCACGTCTGATTGAAAATGTCGGATATCATTTAGTTCCGTTTAAATATGAAGTTTTACGAGGCATGCAACGTATAAAAATATGTTTAAAAATTTGTGTTTCCTGGATGGAAAAATCCGTTGGGAAAACTAATTCTGCTGCGGCACCCTGAACAGCCTGGTATACCTACATTTTATTACTTTTGTGTTTAGTGTAATTTTATATGACAGGGTTATGATCGAAGGTTTCCATCGAGACCACAACGCTTCGGATTGCTTCTTCACAGCAGGCTCGGTGTTGACCGCTAACTCACATATAATTCATGAAGGTTTAATTTAAAACCCTATTTTTCTACATCTCTAATGTTTGCTTTTCCAAAATTGACTTTGATCTGTCAAAGACAATTTGTTTTGATGATTTATTTTATGGTCCTAGCACTTATTACTACACTACACAAGTACACACACGCACACTATATGTTTTTTTGTTGTAATGTCTTACCACAGAATATCTAGCGTTGCATAAGATTATGTTTCTCGATACAATGTCATTTTTTATTCCTAGAAGCCAAGCTTCGTAATGTATTTTGTGCTCAAGTTCAGTCCAAGATTAGTCGTATTGTATCAAAGTTTTTTTAAGTCTCCAAAGTTTGTGATGCAAACGGCGGATTTATTCGAAACTAATATTCTGACGCTCGCGGCGCGCTTGCCACAGTTTCCAAACATAAACTTAGAAGAAAACCATTAAACTAAACACGTCTCAAACGTGGTAGTTAAGTTTATCTTATTACGCAATGATGACAGATGCACGTTCCTTTGATGGTAAGCGTCCCGCGTACCTAAGAATTGCAGCCCCGGCTTTAGGAAGGGAAACCCTTTCGCGACGCTATTCTGCACATTGCGTGTCGTATTTCAACTATTTAATCCTGAAGGGGGTCGGCTTTAAACACCGAGTCACGGGAGACCCAGATAGGTAGACTAAGAGGCGCGGTCTAGCTGCGCGAAGTGCGCCTGACGCTTGTAAAATAATGATCCTACATCAAAAATATCGATGGGTAGAATCGATAGGGGGTGGATTTATTGAAACGCCGCTCGCGGTCCTAATTGATGTGATAACGATGGTTGATTGTTGTTTCTGTTGGTGCAGAGCGATGGTTCGAGCTCGGGAGCGCCAGCCCACCGGCCGCCCCCACTCCGGATACCCAACGGTTTCAGCCAGCCGCAGGTCAGTTCAGCACCATCACCACTCCACTCCAAATATCCGCAGTAACCGCTTTTCTATCGCAAGCTTTTTTTTAAGTTAGCGCTGCTTATTTTGCAAATGTTCAGCCTCTTGATATGCTTGATACTATTAATGCTGTCTCATCATTAACCTTTTGTATAAACGGTTTTTTTTTTATTCTCTATGGATTAGTATTTGACCACTGCCTCATCAGCTACCTCTACTTCTTTTCAAACGAACACACTACACACCCTTATCTATCGAATCGTGTGAACTCCTTAGCCAGGAGCTACTACACTAAGCTTTATTTCTTTTAACAGTGTATACAGTGTATAGTGTTTTCAATCTGAATTTGTAGATACATGGTAGCTAAATTCTAAACCATACAATAGCAAATTAACGTTGTGGATGATACAATTCAGCACTAAATTCTGAACCTCTCAGACCGTGCTTCCTGCTCAGTCAACAGTTCAATAAATAAACCACTATTACCCCATATCCTTTGTGACGCGCCTACTCCTAATAAAAGCTGATATTTCAGTGTGATCTTTGAGCATAATACATTAGGACGAGGAAAACTCGGTGGATTATCCAGAAATATGTGTAGTTCGCGGTGAGCACAAACTCTACATAAGTACACACACTCTACAATACAGTACCTTAGCTCACAATTTAGAAGCAGAAGGCTACGGTCGTTTGTAATTATCGCGTTCATAGTCAATTACTTGTCCGAATTTATTAATAAAATATCAAGTTCGGTTTACGAACTCGCAAAATGTGCGTTCTGTATTATTTGTCCGTCTATATTTGAAGTTGTTTGTATAGGCAAAATGACGAACGGAATACATATTATGAGGGCATCGACGGTCAGAGGACAGATCTTTCCAAATTCATCACAAATTTTTACCAAATGTATTATCGCCCCCAATCGTATATTTGCTCGATGTCGCGTAAACCCACGCGTCAGCGCGTGACTTAAAGGACGTATCCATCCGTGAACCCTCTCATTATGGGTCAGATTAGGATGTGTCGATATTATAAATATTATCCCGGTATTTGCTAGGCGTCATGAACTTTACGCCACCCACTCGATTCCCAGCATTTTCCCTACTGTAATAGGGCAACAAGTGGGTGTAATATAGCGGCAAAACTCAAGCCAATAAATACAATAGTGAGCTGAGAATCTTCAGTTTAAGGTGATGGTTGTGAGGTTGCACAATGCACAGGGTTTCAGGGGGTGAATTTAGGTAGAAACTAGAAGCGTTCTCTGGTGTTACTTTGTGTACTGTTTACGAATGCTGAAGTCTGATCTCTATGTATTTTCCGGATTTAATAATCAACATCATTTAATAATAATCATCGCAGAGTACCTACTCGTAGAAGTCTCGCGAAACCCCGTTAAAAATCGCATGATGTTAAAGAGTAATTAGCAATTTGCTGAATATACGCAGCAAGTTATAATTGTTATTATGAAATGCCTTTACGTTTCACACGATCTACGAAACATCACAGATTAAAAAAAAGTGTGTATAACTTGTTTGTAGAAGGGTGTGTTTGCAAGACTACGAAGCCAAAAGAGGCAAAATAAACGACAAGGAAAAAAATACAAATTAAATGTTATTCTGATTTTTACAATCAATTTCAGCCCAGTATTTTGGCTACATTGAACATAATAAGTTTGATTGAACTCTCATGCCAGGGTCAAATTGATAATAGAGTGTAAAGGCCACCTGTTCTGTAAACGTATACCTTTGGAACATACAGTAGCATTTCTTTGGTCCGATTATTATGTGTCTCTTTTTTTTGTAGGGATTTGATAATAATTAATAATTGGTGATCATCAAATACCTATCAAAATGGTTACAATATCTAAATAAACATCACACTCAAAGTATTACACAAAAAAGTGTTTAACAAGCGACACTTTAAGTAATATGAGAGTTGTTCACAAAGGCGATGCGAGGGTATTAACTTTTTCCCTTTTGTAGACATTTTGTACAATACGAGATCTTTCTCAGAAAATGTTCGATATTTACTTATTTCATATGTACATAAAAATCACAACTCTTAACGTTCGTGAACTTGACTAACTTAGAATTTATTTGACAGGTATTTTGCGTAAACAAGCATTAGGTAGGAGCAACTAAAAAGGTAAGGTTTTAACATAAATTACGGACAAAGTTGGATTTAGTTTTCGGAATGTATTAAGATATTATGCCTCAGCCGAACCAAAGCCTTAGGTTCTATTAATATACGGGTCCATCATAGAAAACACGGTTCCATATAACATATCAGCAGCCATCTGGTCCATCAGCTTCAGCCAAAGGTTCCATGTAATATTCGTGGTTGTAAATCTAAATCACTTCCAAGCTTAGGACGCTAAATGCATTGCCATATATAAGTAGATGTATATTTTATTTAATGCTAACGCGAATTGTACCCTTACCGGTGCAACTAAACTGTTATTAGCTCTTTTCATAGCTCCATTTGTTTTATTATTTCTTCGTACGAGCTCAAGAAAGCCTAAATTGGAATGTTACAATTGTCTATTAAAAGTACATTTCACATATTGGGCGACGTACTATATACTTACGCTTTTTTCCGGGAACTTTTTCATACTAATGTACAGATGAAAAAATATACGATAAGAAATACTATAAGATAATACAGATAAGAATATACGAGTAGAAACAAATATACTGAGAATTTTTACCGTAGGTACTACCTAAAAACATAAGAATACAGAATGTAAATCGTTACGTTACCTGGGCGTTACTTTGCAGAAATACATATTGAAAATGAACGCACTAATATAATATGCATAAACTTAAATTCATATTTTTTAATATTTTGGTTGCTCTTTGTTTAATTATAACTAAAATATAATGAACACAAGAATCCGAAACTATATGCTTAGTTTTAAAACTGTTTAATTTTAATTCAGCCAACGTGGTCGACCAGTAAACTAGTAAAAATGCGAAGTAATACGGTGAAAATTAAATTGCAATTATTTTGTCCACAGAGTGCTATCGACAGCAGTCAACCGCCAATAGAAAGTATTTTAAAGGTACGTATTTAATAATTATTCATTAATAACACCTTATATAATTCTCTCGTAGTCCTGGCCTGAGTTAAAACTCCATGGAGTAATATTAGGGTAATGCTACTCTTTCTCGTATGGAATTGCGTTTTTACCTGACTGCAGAAGGAGGGTAATGTTTTCCGTAGGCTGTATCTCTCGGAAAATTCGTCCGCTAAAGCGAGAAACACTGCGGGCATGCTTCCGGTAGAGCTACGGAAAACGCGATTCCGTGCTGAAAAACGTAAACATAAAAAACAATATTCCTCACACGCGCTGCGCTGTTGTTTAAAATTTTCACATAACCCTTAAAGTAGGATATTATAGTAACTTTGTTTAAATGATCGATATTTAAGTATATTTTTATAATGTTTATTTATATTTTATGTTTACAGGAAATGAAATCTATACCAACCCCGTTAACAGTGATAGCGGCGACGCCAAGAAAAGAATTAGAAAACAAATTTATTTTCGATCCCCGCACCAACAAGGTAAGATTTATCGAAATTAATATTTTTTTAATTAGGCACTATAAATAAAATAAGGTTCGTATTCCACAACATCACTTTAGACGTGCGTTGATTTAAGTGGAGAACTTTATAGAAATTGAGTAATTAATCTACGCTAAAGTCGAGGCTAACTCGGAATGACGTACTAGACTGGTTTAGGTAATACTTTTAGATGTTAGATGTTTACCTCATTATAAGTAATAAAATCTTTAAATTAATTGGAGTACTTAACTAATATATGAATTATTTATGTTCTGTTTTAAATAACTACTTACCAACAAAAATGTAACGATAAGATCATGTAAATAGACATTATAAAAAGCACGGAATAAAAAAAATAAAAACCTTGAAACATAAATACATGAAAAGTCGTATCTTTTTTTATAAATTATTATTATCATTCATAACGTCGCTTAAAAATTCTGTTTCGGTTTCACGTCTAAACAGATTAATGAATTTTGACGAATTTTGTTAGGTTGGACTTTGAAGAAGGACGCGGATAATCTTAATCGCGATAGTCTGTAGTGCGTGCGGACCAAGTAACGGGCAGAAGCTAGTCTACACTAATATTATAAAGAAGAAAACTTTGTTTGTTTGGTTGTAATGAATAGGCTCCGAAATTACTCAACCGATATGAAAAATTCTTTCACTGTTGGGAAACTATGCCTTCCCCGGGTGACATAGGCTACCTTTTATCCCGTAAAAATTACAGGTTCCCGCGGGATAGTAGTTAACGCGAGTGAAACCTCGAGGTGCTTCTAGTCTGTAATAAACAGACTACTCTTACATCAGTTCATAGTCTGGGTAGCCTATAGTTGCCATGCGCATAAGTGAATTAGCAAATGTTTACACGAGTGACGTGCTGGCGGTGGGTATAATGTGGGATTTGTGGGTGGGTAATAAAGCAATTGATGCACCCAATTACGGTTAACAGTACGAGGTAATGTGCATTAAACGGATTATAACTTGTACACTGAAAAGTCATTTATAATTTTTGACAAAACATTGGTGCTGCGACATAATCTATCGAACAAATTGGGGCAATTTATTCTATGAATCCGAATCATTTGTTTAATCCCTCGTATGTACAATTTTCAGACACAATAGTTATTGCCAGGATTTTGAATGAGATGTAATTTCGGCATAGTGTAATTTGGTCACACGCAAAAACCAGTGTAAATAGGTGAAATGTGTGAAATTATTGTCTGTAAACGGTACCCACGATACAGAAAAAATCCTAGTGCGGATCTACAAAAAAATACTATAACAACAATCGTCACTAACCACGTCCGTAGAGCAGCTAGGACACAACCAAATGCTTGTCTCATCAGTTGGATTATCCAAACCGAGACACAATGATCGTGCAAAAACAAGTCTCCGCCGACACCTTGACGCACGGCGGCGGCGTCTCCGAACAATAGATCCGTAATTCTAACATCAACCGCGGGGAAGTCGTAAATTCACTCGTCGACGGAGCATTAGCATATTTACGTATAATTAATTTATTGTGGACACACACAATCGTCAATTATGTTTTTTTAACTGTCTACGGTTTTTGGTCGTGTTGGATGTTAAATAATTATATTTATAGCGTCGCGTCGTCAATGCAATTTGGTCGACATCCCGTTGTTTACAATAGTCATTAGGGTGCTTTTACTCAAACCATAAAGTAAACAATTCCAAGGAAAAGAAACCTTTGAAGTTGGTATGTCGGATGTAACTATTGGAGATGCAGTTTTAATAATCTTACATAATATACTACCTATGTAAAAGCAAAATTGAAGGTAAACTGTTCTAAACCACTGTTTTTAACTTGTTTATTTATTCCACAGGTGCAAGAAAATCCACAATTAAGCAGTAACGATCTCAAATCACCTCTTCCAAAGCCCGGTAAGTGATAGGCTTAAGTATTGTTTAAAAGTATGTTGAACAAAGTTATCAAATTTTAAAAAATCTACATCAAAGCTTTTAACAGTTGATAAGTGATAGAAATACGCGTAGTAGGTATATTTTCGAGGACATTATTATAATTGACACAATTATTTAGGATTCGGGCGCGGAGTGCTCAATTTACAAAATGTATATTACAAACAAATTCTTCAAATTACCAATTATACAAATATTTAATTCTACAAAATACCGATCCCCCAACTACCCAATTCTAAAAATGCCATTCAACTTCCTATAGTAAATATTTTGTTCTGTCGGGCAAAGACACCTTTATGTTGATGATACCATTGATGTTGAATTTTAAGATACATCATCACCATCATCATTAGCCTGAATACGTCCACTGCTGAACATAGGCCTCCCCCTTAGACCGCCACACCGACCGACAATTTGCCACTTGCATCCACCGGTTGCCTGCGACTCTTTTGATGTCGTCGGCCCATCTAGTGGGAGGCCTACCTACACTGCGTCTTCCAGTCCGTGGTCGCCACTCTAGAACCTTTCTTCCCAATCGGTCATCATTTCTACGAGTGGTGTATCTTTAGAAATGGTGTCAGCTAATTAATTCGTATCTAAATGCTACGAGTAGACAGATGAATTAATTATTTCAAACTTGGATACGGTTCCTTTGTCTAATGCAAACACGATATAATATCATTTAGAGAGACAGAGGCCCTTGGGCGACCTGACAAATTTTGACACTAGAGCCCAATCGGCACTACCTCATACCACAAACAAACAGCCTGCCACCTTCGGCCAGTCCTCCCCCCGGAGGTCCGCAAATCCTCCACTTCTAGTAATTCTAGATAGTAACATTCAACTTTATAGGCACCTTGATGAGACCATTACGTTAGAGTTTAGCCTCGTGTGGCTCTTTATTAGAATTTCTCGGATCTTATTAAACTATAAAGCATTGTTATTCATTATAAGGGTTTCCTGTTGCTTCTACGTGTAGCCGATGTGTGTCATCCGCGAGACTTAATGGTCTTTATGGCTAATAACTCTGAATTTAAATTTTAATCAGCTGTTAACGTTCAATGTAATTCGATTTTGGAATACGTCTTTGTTGTTATTTAGTTAAATACTGTAGATATTGTTGTCCGCCTGCGGACTTAAAGTATACTTAGTGCTTAGTATCTCTAGGGCTTAAAATATCGATTTACAACATTTTATTAAAATCTGCTCAGCTGTTACAGAGCTGAGGCACAAACAATTTCTCACAATCACATATCACATATTTTTTTGACGGCACGTTTGGCGTAGTGGCTGAGCAACGGACTGCTGCGCCAGGTGTCGCGGGTTCGATTCCCGCCTGGAACGAATATTGGTGCGATCCACAAATATTTGTTTCTGGTCTGGATGTGATGTGTATGTGAAATTATATGTCTAAACAGTAACCACGATACAGGAGAAATCCTAGTGTGGGGCTACGTTATAAAAAAATATGTATAATCTATGTTACAAAAAATCAGGAAATGGTTTTAGCGCCAAACAGTTACCTACCATAATTAATTGTATCAACGATCAAAATAAATTGTTTCCGATTGTACGTTATCAATTACCATTTATCAACTCCCATTCTCTTCACAGATATTGAAGCGATAAGTACATTATCAATCATATCTATCTCCATGAAAAAGTGCGAATATTTAAGCCTCCATCAACATACATTTCCTTTATTATATGATTGATATCAATGCTTAAATTAAGGCATTTGTATTCCACTGGCGGATGTTCTGCGCGAGGATTCGCTCGCAGTCAAATGGGTGCGAGGTTGTTATATAAAGCAATCTATACATGCATATAAAACCACCCTTATAACATTTTATAAGGGTACCTTCTAGCCGTTTCGTGGCCCACCAAGCCCTTTTGCGGCTCAAAGTGTAAGTACTCACTAAAGGCGCATTACACGATAAAAACATACTCTAGTCCGAGAGACCTCTAATTAGCTCGTAACTCGACCGTCTCACTCGGCAACCGATGAGAAAGTAAACGGAAAAACGACAGGCCTTACTTATTTTCAACGAACAAAGCTGGGCAAAACAAGAAATTAGCTTCCCGCCGCAGTTATTAAAATTAATAGAGGCGTAAAACTCCGAATCCTAATCAAAAAGAACAACAGTAAAGGACAAAACAACGGTGTACGGATTTCGCATAAAACGAGCGTAATGGGCCGCAATACGAAAAGTTTCGTCTGAAA
This sequence comes from Hylaea fasciaria, assembly GCA_905147375.1. Classification (NCBI taxonomy): domain Eukaryota; kingdom Metazoa; phylum Arthropoda; class Insecta; order Lepidoptera; family Geometridae; genus Hylaea; species Hylaea fasciaria. Next base: position 4,092,640 of record LR990211.1, on the reverse strand, counting down.
AACAATATTTGAAAAAGCATTTCGCACGAGCCCGTTAAGGTTGACTGCACCTAAATAAAATGTGGAATGAAATATTAAGAGCCAGTTTACACGTATCGCGGGCGCGGATCGGCCGGCAGCGCCACCTGTCGCCGACGCGAATAAATAAATTGCGAAAAAAAAAATGTACGAAACGAACGAGCACTGCACAGACTAGCGGCTCTACACACCATCACGGAACACATAAAACAAGAGCTGCCGCAAAAATATTTGCGCTTGCTAACTGAATAATAATGAATAAACGAACCGGACGTAACCGGATTTGCTTCAATGTAATTGCCACTGGTGTAAGTCACTCGCGCTATTATACCATTATTAATAGTACACTACTTGGTTACGGTCGGTTAATCCCGCTCGATTGACTGTTTAAGTCGCTTTCTTTGCGTTAGTTACTGTATTATCTGTAATTAAGAGTCACATAGCGTACTAACGGTGGTTAATTATTGTGTCATCGCTCATCAGAGCTGCAAACATAACACCGGTCAAAGAATATCGAGCGCGCCCTATTCCATTTGTCGAACGTAAACGTGTATGGGTATAGTCAAGAGGTCTCGTTAAATCGGCGTCGTTTTGTGCCCCGAGAACGTCAGGCAGGCGCACACCTCACCTGCCACCACCGCGCCGCCACCACGCCGCCACCACGCCGCCACCACAGCGGGATAGAGCGACGAAAAGTAAAATAAAAACTCCACGGTTAGCGCAGATTAAAACCGTACGGTTTATAACTACATGCGATAACGAGCGTTTTGTGAACAGTGCTTAGCTTTAAATAATACCACCCGATAACTATTTTATACGTGCATTTCGCAGTGTAAACCAATTAAACCTTAATTGATGCAAAGGGGTCCGTAAAACTGAAGTGTTTCGAAAATTGATTTTGTTATCATGATTCTGTAACGGTATGCAACAGTAAATCTTGTCTTTTGCAATCCTTTGTGTGATCTTCTATACCCATAGTAAGGGTAAACAGTATGTACAATTATACATTGGAGATCTATGTAAAATATGGTCTAAGAGGTTTTAAGAATATAGCATTTTTGAATACTTATAGTCTCAGTGTGATTGTTTTTGCATCACATAAAAACTACCGAACTGATTGCAACACTGTGCTGGACGTGTCGGTGTAGGCCATTGAGGGTAGTCGACTTATATCGATGTAAAAAAAATCATTCGTTAAAGCAGCGGAGGCACCTAGTGCCTACTAAATAAGTGATATTAAATTCTGACTGAAAAAATATAATATTATGATGATTCTTTATTCAAGAACGATCTTCAATTATATTATGTAACGTAACAAAACAAACTCAGCCGGCAAACTTAATTTACAACTGTTTTTCGGTGTGCCCATAAATTCGTTGACAAAATCAACATATTTATTATATTTAACATGAAGTTCAAATTGAAAACGTCCTTTTTTAATGTTGAAAAACAAGGATAGCGCACAGATAAAGCAAACGTCTAGTGTCCTCGATAGAGCGGATGGTTGTCGATAGTTTAGCGGCGCGCTTGCTGGATTGTCATCAGTGTACGAGCCCTGTCTGTGACACAGGCTTCTGCCGGAATCAGTTTCGCGAATTAGATTTCCTTTTTTTGCTCACTGCCTGCAAACTGATCCTTTCTACTTTTTGTGTCTGCAAAGAGGCTCGTGAATAGATTTGGTTTAGCATTCATTGGGGCTCACTTAGGTCCTTTGTGTGCTTAGCGTTTAGCCTTTTACTTTATCAGTCATTTGTGGTCTATTTATCAAGTTTGCTTTAGTACTGCAATGTTTAGTTTTACCAAAATACTATACTATATACTAATACTTTATCCACTTGTAAACTCTTCTGCGATATCTGTTGTAGAACGTTGGGATTACAAATTTCTATCTTATCTAGTTTGGGTTAAATACGTAAAATCGCGTTGTATAATATGAGGGTATTCGAGTAAACTGATAACATAAACATAGTGGTCGAAACTTCTTCGGAAAGTACACGTATCGCTTCTTTGAAACTTTTTATTTTGTCACTTCTCCAACTGTCTGCAGCAGTCGAGTTTGCTTCCAAAGCTTTATCCTCCATTCTGTCGATTGCGCAACTTGGTAGCTTTGCTGCCTAACCTACCGAACAGTTTGTATAATCTTATTTATTAACTGTAGTTTGCTTTGAAGCGACGCGTTGGTATCAACTGCCATAAGGCAAATACGATTTGGAATCTAAATCTGACCTCTATTTTAACGGCCCCATTTCTTCCCACTTTACGTTTGACACCATTCCGTTTTATCAATAATTTTTACAATTTTGACAGGTTTTAATGAAACGTAAAAAAGCGGTTTAAAACCATTCAAAAACTGAATTCCCTCCAACTCATATTTTATCAAGAACACTTTTACTTTTTCTAAGAATTGGAACACGCTTAGTACATTTTTCAACGCTAAACGCGTAGTGTAAATCAGCATTCATCCCGTCCATGTGACGTGTAGTTCGCAGCGTGTCATACCGTGATGTAATATTGCCTTTATGCGCACAACTAATGTAAAATATCGACGACACATTTACGACTTTCCATAGCGTTTTATTTATTTCTTAGGCCCGAGTGGAGGTTTACGAGCTGAGACCTGCCTTTATCGCGGGACTTCGCTTTGATGTCCGCTCCTTTATACAACAGTTTGTCTGTATCGTCTGCCACTTTATTTTACAGATTACTAATTATAGCTCGACCCGTTTCTGTTATAATTAATTGGAAGTTTATCGGTTGGAAATAGTGTCCCCGTTCTTTATGCTTGTACAAGACTAGAAAAGTCCGCCAAAAGTAAAAAAAAAAAATATGTAGGAACGAAACCTCTGCATATAAATTAAAAAACAAGAAAACTAGATTCAGGATATTTTTTACGTCCATAAATATCTCAGCGAGATATAACGGAGACCGCGCAACTGGGTCAGAAAATAACCGACTAATACGAGTACATGCCACATAGCAGAATTGTTTTCCAAGTTTTACGATTGCCGAATCGTAAAAGTGTTCCTGTCCTCATCTCTGCCCGGCTACGCCGCGCGCTACCCCTGCAACACAGTGTACCCGGTAGGGAATCAACACCGTTATTAAGGGGAAAAGTTCGCTTTTATGACAGAATTAAAAACGTTACGACTGGGGCGAATTAAAAAGGTTAGAACTTGGCTGAAAATGATTTGTTGAATGATCTCGACACGAACGGTTTAAAGCCATGTCTATACGAGTATATCGTTTAACGAATTTCGCTGTGTCGTAACGATTGTTATACCACCGTGTACTGTTTAACTGCATCTAGTGTAGACACGAAACAGTATCTTCTAACAAAATATTCAAAATTGGAACGGAATTGTTTTTGACAGATGGCACGCACACATTCATAAGTTTCTCTGTGTGCATAGTTTCCCCGTTTAGCCCTTTATATAGAGTTTTAATATAATACAGTCCTTCTGAATCAAATCTTCTGTGACAGCTATGGGTGGGGGACGTGTCGTGTCTGATAAATAAATCAGTCTTTTGGCCATTGAAAAGGTTGTATTCAAGCGTCTATGTATGTTGTTCTAATAAATACACGTTGCCACATTATGGGATTAAAGTAGCGGCTCGTTTAATGAATTAATTCCTATATTAGCTCCACTATGCGTTTTATTCTCATTCGCATATCGCGTTGTGCAACTTATTTGCTGAGTGATTCTTGTCAGAAAGGTTATAAACCTATTGCCGAGTTTATATTTGTTCTCACTTGTCATCACTATACCTGTTTAGTTGTAATAAAACGTTAACTTGGCTTGTTTATTTCCTACTTTTTCTGCAATAAACTTGAGAACAGCAAGCAAAAAGCTGTTAAAGTTATAACTGAATTAATCATGCTATTCGCTAAAAATTACGTTGGAATATAGAATTGTGGACTCGTCTATATTAGTATCATAGTTTATTTAGTAATTAATTATTTAATGATTCAATTATAATGAAAATATTAACAATCATGAAAACATTAACAAATTTAGTATATCTTTATCTTATTTCGTTATTTCTAGAGGAAAGTTATTAAAATCACTTATGATCTTTAGTAATTAGACTTTTAAATGTGTTTAAAAAGACTGAGCACTATAATATTATGAATTGGTACATTAAGGTTTACTGTTGAATGTTGTTTTAGTATGATGATTAATTTGCGTCTTTACTATCAATCTACTCTACTGGCCACTGAGTTTAAATAAACCCTCGTTGAAGTGAGTTTTTTTTGCGTCAGTTGTAAATAGATTTAAAAGCAACTTAAGTTGAACGTAGAAAAGGAGGTTTTGAATAATGGCGAGAGACAAATATTATAACTACATATAAATTAAGTATATAAAGTTTAGTTTAGAAGCCGGAAGATATTGTTCAAAGTTAAAAATCGCTTGTAAGCTCTACGGGGTAGGTGTACACTGTACAGTACAGATTACAGAACCCAGTTCTTTCAGCCACGTTACCTAGATGTAACTGTAACTAGGGTCGTAAAGTGACAGGCCCGTCCATTATTAGAAGATGGCCATTAATTAAGGGAGCATAAAATGGGGGGGGGGGACCCCGCCTTAACTCAACGCTAGGGAGGAAACGTCCATCTCACGTTGACTTTGTGATTCTTAACAAATGAAACAAACTTTTTTGTTGTATTGTTGTAGGATTTTGAATTAATTTTGCTGTATTTGAACGTTTTCAATTACAACTTTTTTTTTTTTCTGATGACAGTCCAACGTTATGGTGACAGCGAGCTGATCTGATGATAGAGACGAAAGGTTGATGGTCTTTAAGCTCAGTTAGATTAGCTTGCAGTGCCGAAAACGTGTTTTAAAAACTTGTGAAAAAAAAACAATAATAAGAAAATTCACCAAAACTCTTATTTATTTATCGGCGAAATTTCCCGGAATTTCAAGCGTTGGAAAGGATAAACGTACATTTTATGTACTAAATAAAAAAAAGCTTAAGTTATTGATCCCTCAAATCAACATCATCAATCTAATCGTATCTATCGTAACTAATGAATCCTCATTAGTTAACTGACGTCCCTGGCCCTTTAAACCAGGTAACTCTAAGAATTAACACCGATCAAGCTAAGTATATATCACGATTCCGCACAGTCTACTCGAACCCTACCTATCGGGTCTAATATAAAACTCGTTTAGTATGCCACGGCGGAATAATCGAAAATTAATTATTCAATTACTTTTTGACCTAGAAGCTTTGGAAATGGGACGTATAGATATGCCACTATAGCATGAAATGTGGCCTCTAACAGTAAGTGCATCAGTGGACGTATTTGTGGCAATATTAGATTTTACCGCGACTTGTTTGCGATGGGCATTTGTTTAGTCTATATTAGAAGACGGTTACAAGCGCGCCACCATTTTTATCATTAGCTCGATTTTTTGGATTTAGAAGTAATAAATATGAACGAAAGGAAAACAAGCTTGTACACAAATCTAAGTTGCGGTTTGAATCGGGTGTAGTTGGATTATGTTCGCTCTATTCGTAGGTTATTTGACTATTCGTTCCGAGTGCTTCGTGGAAGACCTAGGGTAAAGTACACATGCACTGACGTATAGGGTCACGTGGTTTGTTGTTGTTTCCCATGCTTGTCGGTCCACGAATAGCAGGGTAACATTATTTACCATCTTGAACGTCTTCCATCGATACTGCCCGGCGCTAGATGATCATTGCAATGCGACATGATTGAAGGTTGATAGATTTAATATTTAATTTGTCGGAGGAAGACGCGGACGGGGGAAATCGCGCGTCACCCTAAAATTGTTCATCTGCTTTTGTTTCGAAGAAAAAGTCTTGAATTTGGGTAAGCACGCAAGTTTTTGAAATTGGTATACCGATGGGATTTTTTTTTATAACATGTAGCTTTATCGGCTGTCCAAGTCTTACAGACAAGAAAGTAATTCTTCAACTTACCGCCTCATATTCCTCAATCTGAACACTTAAATCTCCACAGTATGCTCTATCTAATCTGTAATGCATACAAATCGGAACTTTTCCATTGCAAAGTTTGTAAACTCCGCTCTCAGGTGGCTGCTAACATCGTGACGAAGTTAAGCATTTTCGATAGGTTTATCGATATTCCATATCGTCGCGGTACACGCTTCCCGGGAATCATGTTTTCCGTTGGAGGTAATGGAGTTTTCAGAATCTGGAGTTCTGGGCTACAAGGGAGCGGTTAATCGATTTGTAATCTCAATTATCGATTCCTAGTACAAAGGCAAGTGAGCGAAGAGTGAATTTTAATAGCTTTAGGCTTTTATGCGAAAGTGGCGGGGTTTTTATGTTTTGTTGACAGTGTTTCTTTCGTTTATCAATCTACAAAATTTAAGTATCTTCCTACTATGAACCTATAAAAAGTGTTTTGTGAGTTCATGGTCTCTTCAATTAATCACTCTAGGTGACCACAATCCGTCACTGCTTCAGTTCGAGTTGATGCATGAATACGATAATTAGAGTATATAATTATCGGATTCTTAGACTTGTATACATTCCTTCTCCAGATACCTTTACTACACTTTTTAGTATTCAATGTTATAGGCGGGCAGGCCAAAATGCACTCATAAGTTCAATACAAATTGACGTATGACCAAATTGCACTCATTATATTATCCACCTAAAATTATTCATCAAAGCAACCAAATTGCACTCATTATTATGTAATATTGAAACTGGTGTGACCAATTTGCACTGGTATTTGCGTGTGACCCAATTACACTATGCCCATATTGCCCTTACCCTTTTGAGATGTGTTAAATCCACACAAATCTAATTAAAAAGTGTTTGTTCGAGACTAGGCAAGGCAAGACTAGAACAAAGAGCAAACACAAATAAATATCATAACTTAAAAGTTTGGAGTAAAAGACTTGGCGGATTATTAACTCTAAAGTAATGAGGATTTATTTAATTGACGGTAGTTACATAAACACTCATGTTATAGTTGTGTAATCCAATAACATTGAGCAACTGAGCAAAAGTACCAATTACCTAAAAACTGAATCGTCATCGCTATTATAAGACCATCGTGCCGTCTTCGTTTACTCATCTGCTTATCACCTCTACATACACTTTTTATATGCCACAGATGGGCTAATACTGCTAAACCTATTAGTAAATATTTCTGCCAGTCCATCGTGAATTGCAGTTTGAATTTTTTTGCACAGCTGCCAGCTGCGGGTGATATTTAGTTACCAATTTCCATAAAATCAGAACGCTCCGTATCGATGGCCGGCGGCCGCGGCGTTTATAAAATTGATACATTCAATTAAGTCCCCTGGACCGACCGTTCTGACTGCTGCTTTGTTTGTGACGTCACTAGACATTAACCAGTATTGTTTAACTTTTAGTTGATAATATATGCACCCGTAATGAAGATATATTTAAGCTACATTTTTGGTTAATGTGTTGTTTAGTCGGTAGGTTCCTACTGTCTCATTGTTGGAGAATGACTTCCCTCCGATTCAGATTTATTATTCGGTCCAGACTCTAAATTTTAAATAAGCTCTTAAACCTGACCGGCAGGTATTCCGGGGCCAATATAGTGATCATTATAGCTTTTGTAACGATCGAAATGGTAGTAATATCCCTTTCGACGTAATTAACTACAATACTGGATAGACCACAAGAAGATTGGTAATGTAAGGAATGGCCAAACTTTAGATTACTTCGGTACCAGCAGTTCCAGCTGCCCATCTGTGGTTTAACTAGAGCCTTTGTAATAAATCGCCATCAATATGCTCAAAACTGTTAAGCTTTTCCACAGTTCATTTGATATCGTATCCGAGTGTTCCGAGCCGGCTCCGGGACGGTTATTAATCCCCGCGATAAGTTTCAAAACGGCAATGAACCGGGGAACTTATCGTCCGAGCGGGGTTGCCGGAACGTGGGCTTGGAAATTCGGAATAGCCCGACTGCTGACCTAGAGGTGAAAAACGCGGGACAATCCCAAGAGATAACTAATATAAACTAACGTAAAAGGACTGTTCAATGTTCATTGAAGTCTAACCGCCGCCGACCGCAACATGGCTTTTGCACGTAATAAATAATACCCCAATTTTTTTTATCAAATACAGATTTTTTTTATTTATTTGAACTAGAATCGCAATTGGAAAGTAGGTACACTTGGTAATATAATTTATTGTTTTTTTTTAATCTCCCATTTCATCGATGAGCCGGCTCAAGGCTCTAGGACTTTATCGCCTCTTCTGACGTAAGTAATAAATACTCCTGCGTACAATAAAACTGCTATTCAGTAGATGTGTAATGAGGTGGATCGAGTAATAGTGGTAATTGCCATTATCTTGAACAATGCAAAAAGTAAAATGTAAATCGAGGGAAATACGATAGATGGCGTGCGTAAACGGAGCTCACTGCCACCGCGACGGCAAAAAGACGAATACGGCCCACACGGCTAGGTTTGCTAATTTCACCCGCCAAATGGACTTATTCAATAACAGAGCTCGCAAAGTTGCTTAGGTATCTTGCCAACTGAACGAATGCGTGTGTTACACGTCTATCGGAACACGGTTGCGACACCGCGTACCGTGGCAATATCATGGGCTAATTACCACCACTCATGTTTGCAATGCAATTAACTAATTAAATTCTGGATACCGTCTCGTAAAAACTGCACTATCGCTCATTTTAGGTCGTTTGTGCCTTGTGCCTACCTAGCAGCTGTAGCATGCCCACTTAGTGCTCGTTTTAATCATCGTCGGTTTATGTTTCCTTTAATGTTGTAAAAGAAATAATAACAGTCGCCCGAGTGCTTAATGCCAATTAAAATGTTTTAAGAATCACTGCCGACAACTAACTGACGTCGCGATAACAATAACTTGTAACAGTAATAAATTACGGACCATAAATTAATGTTAGATTAAACGTAAATAACATTAAAATGTTAGCTATTTCCCCAATAACTTACATATTAAAAGCGGTTCCAAATAGTTTGCGAAGGCGGAAGCCCCGAGTTGCCGGGAATTGAGAAGTTAAAGAAAAGTGGGGGTTGCGATACGACCCCGTTTCCTCCCGACGACGGATGGCGGGTTTCTAGACGTCCTGTCGACGCTCGGCACACCGACCGAAGGATGCTAGAATCTATTACTTGACAAGTTGACTTTTTTTTATTTGTGGCGATCTCGTCTGCGATACGCCAATTTGGACGTATAGCGCCATCTATGCGGTGGGGTCGGAAGCTGCGCGGCCTCCCGACAACCACCCTGCTCACCCTCCCGCGGCCGTGACGTTACTACGTAGTACGTTATACGAGGCACAATACTACGGTTTTGACTATGCACATTTGTGACTCTGGGGAAGCGATTGAGCGATCGTTTGCAAGCGGATTGCGCGGTAGAGCACTTACATTACAAGGAAGATGCTGCGCCTCAGGACTGCCATCGAAAAGGAATGACAACTTTATCGGTATATTTTACCTGAGCTTTGGTTGTTTGCATATGTGTTCTGATTCATTGAAACAAGGCTTAACAAGCTTATTACAATTATCTGATTGATCAACATGACATGTGTATGATGTCAATCTGAAATTGTGTCAGTATCGTCTAGAATTCCAATATCCAATATTCATATCTTCGCAATTCTCGCAGCGTACAAACAAAATCCTCGCGTTCCCATTTTAAAACCAATCATTTCACGTTCGTTCGACTTCACAGTGAGATCGAATCGGAAACACTTCGGAAACAGCTTTATCGGATGTGTAGCGGAGCTGGAGCCCATAGCTTAGACTCCTGCCTTATCTGTGTCTATTTCGAGAGCAGACATTAGCTCACCAGCTTTGCCGCCGTGGAGGTACGAGTACTGGCTACCAAACCCATGTTTCGATGTGCACCGATTTAGATTATTGTCCCAGCTGGCACAGGGGGTTACCAGGGGTTAAATGTTGAATGAGCTGTTCTGATGGGATCATCGTCACGACACTGCCATTGTACAAGTTCGTGCGTAGGTCTGGTAAGGTTGAGAATACAAATCAATTCAGTAGCATTTGTTTTGCTGAACCTGTGTTCAAGTTCTTTAAGTTTGAAGGGCATTAGTGCAATAACTTGACATACAATATTAAAGTGTTGACCGCAGTGTAAAGCTGGATTATGCGATGATATATTTCAGTAAATTCGCTTCTACTGGCTTGGAAGATTAAACAGTCTCGCCAACTTTCTGTAGTGTTGAGCGGGGTGTTACCATATTACCTACTGTCGGCGAAGTGACGTGTAATATTCATTAGTTCCAAATATTTTTACTCTACAGATAAGGTGCATTTTATCACTAAACAATTGTCAGGAATTATTGCTGAATTGACACCTAAATTATGGTTGTTGATGTTCAGTTTCAGTGTTGTTGCAACGCCACCGCAAGAAGCTCAATCTAAGTAATTGAAAATTCTTCTTCAAATTCTGATATCCCAGTCAAAAATTCCCCTTATAACTTGCGATTGAATAATCTATTAGAGGTGGGCACTTCTGCCGCTATTCATCGAGCGGGCTCACACTTCGCTTGTCAGCAGTCTGAAGGAAGTAGTTAGTTCCACTTCCACCCCTTTCAATATTCCGCAGGTCTCCATTGACCAAGCTCCGCAGGGGGGCATGTTCTTGCACCAATTTACTAATAACAATATGATGAATTTATGTTACGGCTACGGTTTACTTGCAAATTTAACTAATTATAGAGTCGACCGCCCGACGCACATTTCAACTGTTACTTTCATATAAAGTACTGGCCCGTATAAGTCGGCACATAAAGGAATCCTTTCCCAGAATCTTGGTAGAGTTACATTAGTTAATACTAGATATATTATGTGGTATAAAGGGTTTCTGCGGAGTCGGACTCTACAGTGTAGTGAAGAATTGTACACTTACATAGAGTCGATACGGTTAGAGGTTTCATTTTCTTTTCGAATATCCAATAGTTTTAGATACTGATATGGATATGCATTGCTGGAGTATCGTCAGTGGCTCATGTTATTTCGTACGGATTTTGCATTTTTTTTAGATGAAAAGGATCAGATTCTCCGAACTTACAGACGTCTAGATCTATTTGCCTAGTGTTATTTCTTAATTGCTTAACTTTTTATTCTTCTTGGAGCAACAAATAGCAACACGAGTAATTATCTCCTAAACTTGATCAAATATTATGATATCTTCTTTGTACAGACTATTAGTCCTATACTGCTTTTATGCCGCGATTGAGAATTCCGTCCTCCTCATTTGGAGTGTATAAGCAGTGATCTCTTGTGTGCTTGTGCTGAGAGTGTGTCTACTTGTTCGTTCACTGTGGTCTCTGTCCGCATTGCTACTTCGGCGAATGTTTTAAAACAAAGGTAGTCGAGTGGGAAATCATTCCGCTAGGTGCGGGCCCTACGTGTTTCTACCTTATTTGTTACGTAAAAGGTAGGCTAAATACGGCGTTTGGGTACAGTGTACACTTTGTAGAATTACGTCGCGTCGTACGGGAGTACAGTACTTACTTATATTGGTTGAAAGATGAAGCTTGTGTGAGTAGCGATTAGGTAAAAGGTCAACGGTATATGACCGCGGTGACTGGTAGTTGGTTTTATATAATTTCGAGTTTCTAACGACTAACAATTTATTGATTAATTTCAGTTTGTTGTATAATGAACTTCCTTCGTTTATTGCAGAGTACCAACAAGGTAGGTACTTATTTTGTAAACTGCTAAAATAAACTCTTCTAAAGAAATATCTTCCTAACGCCATCTAGGGGCGAGCCAATTTCATAGTTCCGCAATCTGCCCACAGATGTCGCTGACACAAATTTCCCTCTCTAGCACGTTGACACTATTCATTCCCCTCATTAAAGCTATTGCCATCCAGGGCAAACAAAGTCCCCCATTATATTATTAACGCGCACCGTGTGAAACACAAGATGGGATCGGGACGTATGAGACAGGTGGCCATTACTTGGAAGCGAGGGCTCTACGCCGGACGTACTGTCAGTTATTCTGTGGCTGTACGGTGTACGCAGAATATTAGAACGGGCACAGTCGCGTACGGACGGCTGAGTCGGTGATAAAACGTGTATCGTAATGTGGCCTCCCTATGCCCTACTATATGTTCTCGAACAATGTCGTTATTTCACATTAAATATCTTGACTCGTCACACATGAGCCATGACCACTGACTAGGACTCCGTTTTTAGGGTATCAGGAACTACGAGGGCCATAATCTCCCAAGCGGCCAGATTCAAGACAAATTCTTGTGATTCACACAGACATTAGTTGAGCTGAGGGATAATTTAACCCGTATCCTCATGCTTCGCAGGTTGGTTCTTCATCATCGTCAACATATGCGACACGGAGGCGGTCATATAAGTATCAATAAAAAGTAAATACATTTCAATTTGACCAAAAACCAAACAGTCCATATTCAACTTTCAAAAACCATACACATTATTTTACAAATTCTTGTTACAAAGACAATGGCGACTGGCGAATCCAAATTATTTATTACATACATAAAACACCCGATTTTAACGTCTTTAAAGCTAGACTAGTAAGTCAAAATCTGTTTTATATTGTGGTATTCGTAATTCGTTACGTACAGAATTGTATTTTCTTTTGTTACCTTATGTTATCCATAACATGGATACGATTTCTTCCACATAAATAATACTTACATCCCTACTATATCACTCGACCAATATTGGCATTTATGAATCCAAACAATATCGAATATTATGATTTTTTGTCTTTTTACAAGTATTTATTTTCACCGGTCCCGGTGTCTGTATGCGGTCCAATCTTGCAAGTTTTTGAACTACTTCTCGATTTCCGATTGAGCCGAAATTTAGCTTATCTGAAAACTAACCGTATTAAAAAAAAACAAATTAAAGTCGAGTTCTTGCTATTATCGTCTGCTATCGAGAGCCAGTGGTAGCCCCCGCGGTTGACGGAGGTCGCCACGGAATACGGGACAGGGCATTAGAATGCAGCGCGCGTGTGCTCTGCCCCCTGTACTTCCTTGCGGGTACCCGCCCGCGCTGATTCTAACGCAATAACCACGCGCCGGAGCCTCTCGGAGCCAATGGCTCGGCCTGTTTCGAGTCGGCAATCGGCCGAATCAGCAGGGACAAGGTTACGAGTGGAATTTACCTTTTCGGAGCAATTAGGACTATTTTTAGAACTTTAGTTGACAATACTGAATGGGAACTACATAATGCACTTATATCTGTTTTATTTTGTTTTACTCTTAGGTTTTATTGTTAAGTTCTATTACTCACGCTTTTTTTCGTATTATTCAAAACCTAGGTGATCTTGTAAGGCGCGATAATGTCTTGCTAGCTACCACCCTCAGCAGAAAATCGGTTGCAAATCCCCAATCGGATCCAACAACATAGTCCATAAGACCAGTCCCATTCCAAGCATATCGCGCCTTGCTTATAATCAGTGCTTATTCATATCTCTGTCTCATACTCGTATTCAGTATACATTCTGGAGTTTAAGAAACACACTAATCTAAACCGCTGGCATTGCGTTGGCCCAACGTTGGTTCTAATACAAGTTCGAGTATCGCAATGTCCACATGTTTCTCCGTTTTCAATGTTTCGGATCTTATTGGTGGTCTGCGGTGGCCACGGCCCGGCTCGTGGGCGGAGGAAATTATATGAGCTTAGATCAAATTGAGTCATAATGATAGCACTGTTCTCTGGGAACCTTACGTTGTGGAATGGAAGGTGATGAAACAGATCCGTGGTAGGTTGACTTCACAGAATAACTTAATTTCCATTTATTGTTAGTCTTGGTCATTTCACTATTTATTGAAACTACTATGAAACTAGATGGTATTAAAATGTACACAGTTGTTGAGCTAAAGTTTGTATCTCCTTTGTTCATGATAATGTCATTTACAGACAATATGTTCTGCATAATTGGCAGTAACCCATGGAAATAAAATATAATATATAATTATGTAACCACCGGAATCAAAACATACAAACAATCTCGTATCGTTCGCTTCTCTTTGTTCAATCTTTCTAAGCTTCAATATGAAAGACGAATCAAATCCACAAGGACGCTTTTCGCCCTCTGTTTTCTCGATTCGCCGCAAGAACGGCTTAACTGCATGTATATCGTGCAATCAATATAATACTCTATTGTTTTCCGCAAGAAGCTACTATCAAGTATTCATGTCGCCTTTTACCGATTCAAAAGGCCGTTAAGACATTAGGAACACGATGGAAATTCAACTTTACAGTATAGTCGTGAGGTTTACTTCAGATTAAACCAATAGTCGGTAGTTGTGGAATATTCCCAGGTTAATACCGGATGAAATAATGGCGTCTGAAAGCTGAAGGCGAGGCGTCGCGCTTTCCGTTTCCCAGTCAAGAGTTATTTTTTTTCTCGTGAGATTGTCACTGCTCAGAGCTGCTTTTAAGTATTTTTTTACCGTGGTCTAAACCTTTGCGGTTTCAAAAGCACCTTTTGAATTTAAAACTGAATTTTGAAAACATTTATGAGCGGGTCATGAATATAGTAGACACGGTTTTTTTATTGCTCTTTCCTCACACCTGCTCGTCGTTTACAGGGTTCAAATTAACTTTTCCCGCTAGTTAAATAAATGTATGGTACTTATTGCGCTTCATATAGAGTCCAACAGGATCAAACGAGCCCGGACCTTGTTTACTGATTGCTCTTGTGATTTATTACCCGTTGAAGTTTACGGGTCCTCTTTGTTACAAGTTTTTAGCGGAATTTCGGACCAGGGGCCTTATTTAAATTTACACTTGCCCCATTTACTGGGTTCAGTTTGTAAGTCATCTTCTAACTTTAATCCAGATCGATGTTCCGCCGTCGACTGCATACCCCTTTTCTCACGATAAACCCCCATTGATGACGGAGTATAAAGCTGTTATAAATTATATTTCTATATTACGGAACCCCAATCTCGAAGTTTTCTATTGACCTTGTTTCACCCCTTTCTAAATGCCCCTCATCCGGGGACCAAGTGAATAACACTGCAAAATACTGCACGCGCTACACAATAACAACTACCCGCATAAATGTGTACCTACCGGTAGTATATAAACAATTAACATCTTTACTATTTGGCATTAGCTATTGAAGTAAGGATACGTACAGCCAACTGATTTCAGTAGCTTCGCTAATCTATTCCGTTGATGCGGTACCGAGGGCTATCTCAGTTGACAGCGTTTACCCGAGGGTCAGCCAATGTGGCGAAGTTAGATATGCTTATGAATTAAAGCCGGAACGTGAGGCTAGGGGGCCCGTTTAATTTTCCAGTGTGATATTAATTTTAGGGTAGCGATCCGCTGTGTTCAGGCGAAATCGGCCACCCCTCCATTGTTGATGATCGGCGGCGATAATGTAGACCCAAATCAAATAGAATCAAGTAATAAGATGCGACCTTAAAAAGCTTTTGTTAACGCGATTCCTGGTAGTGGCGGTTGTGAGCGGAAATCGCGGAGACCATTGTGTTACTTTATGGTAGGTACGCAAACCTAATAATTACGGACCAAAATGATGTCACACGCTCCACTGACTGCCAACACTGGCCATTAATTTTACACCGCGGCGGAGGATGTAAGTACGCGGGTCGCAGACGTCCGCATCTTAAAATAATTGCCTCTACATTCACAACTAGTTGTTCGCTTAACTATCCGCCATGTTGATTGTCCATAGCTTCCAGTTTATTTGCGCATTTGAATATTTTTGTATTCTATTAAGTGCTTTATTAATTATACCAAAAAACATTCAATCAAAAGCGTTCGGCTGAGTCAAGTTCGGGAACGGAGAAGTAATTTTCCCCTTTACGAAAGTTTTCGCCTCTGGTTTGCGGTTGCTATTGCGTAAAATTGTAGACTTAATTTGATCCGTATTTAGAAATTTGTTCACAATAGAAACCTTTGAAACTACTTGGCTTCTCGTTATTCGAAGTTGGAGCTCTCCGCAACTTCGGAGCTGTGCGGCTCTGCTGGAGTACATTTGATGTAGCAATCGTGTTTTGCTTCGTTATGAACGTGTTTAATTAGAATTATACTTGCGTCATTTGCCACGTTTTCAATGTAAAGTCAAGCGTGAAGACAAGAGTTTTTTTTGGTGGGGTTTGAGAATTGGAACGGGAAAGTACGTGGAATTATTATAAATTTCGGTATATCTGACACGGGTACGGTTAAAGGTAAAAAGTTAAATTGTCACAGAATTACGGCGTCCGTCAGGTATAGGGATGTAATTGAAAAGCGTCCGTCCGCTTTGTTTCTAAGGGTCCGTGAATCTTTTGTCCTCGTTCGGAAGTTCGCCCTTGGTACGTTCCATTGTCGCATATTTCAAAGTCTCCGTACAAAACGGCCTCTTTAAAAATTACGCAATACCACAGCGCTCAGCTTCTAGACCTTTCCGTAATAACAACGATGTATCAATGTCCATTACGAGATTGAAATGCTTTCCAGAATTCAACGCGTACAGCCGTCCATGCAACAAAGCCTCGCTACCTAGTCGTAGCTCAATAACAACCTTCCGAGAAGAATAATAAGGACTTCCACCTGACCTTTACCTTTGATCGCTATCCGACAAAATTTTGAAGCAGTCGATTCGATCGCAGATCAATTTACTGGCATCAATATTCAATCGGCGTGTTTTCTACAGTGGAATAATCGGAAAAATGTTTTCGATATCTCGAAGCGCTATTTTGTAACTCGATAGTGATTAATAGGCTGAATATATGGAATGCTTAGTCGGTACCGAAATAGTGCAGTTGCCGCGTGCATCACCGCATATAGCCTACTTGCGTACACCGACGATGTTTAACACCTATTCTGTGGATGAAATATTTATATCCCCAAGGAGCGACAGCACATTTCCACCTTGGGCTGTTTAGGGATACGGATTCAGCTCATCAAATTTTCAACGCACTGGACAGCCGAGATGCGAGGAACCTGAGGGTTGATGATCTTGATGATCATTAATACTAAAACACTAAACTTATATGAATTACTGGGATAGTATACATTTTAACTTCGAAAAAAAGGACGAGGTTCTCAGTTCGACTGTATTTGTTTTTAATAATTTTTTTTACCTCATAACTTTCGACTGGGTGAACCGATTTTGATGAATATTTTTTTATTTGAAAGGGTGTACTTCCCATGTGGTCCCATTGAAAAATCTATTTTTTATCAAAATCTGCTCAGAAGTTTGGTTTTTAAATCACAATAACTGGAAATATTGTAGTATTTTCATTGAAGTCGGTACTTTTTGTTAAAATTTTACTTTTTATCTGTGAATGTTAAATTGCAGATTAAATTAAATTCAACCACGAATCGTATCCAAGGACAATCGGAACTGCTCCCCTATCCAAAATTCTAATGAGCCACCGTTACCATTTGGTTATAATGGGATAAACGTTGATCGCGTATCCACGCTATTCTAACGCCTATGCACATAGTGCATCGAGACACGCGTCCGATCCGAAGCGAAGGCTCGCGGTCGCCGGTCAGTACACTCGCGAGCGTCGGTGCGTCGCGACGTAAATCACTCGGCACTCTGCGGCGCGCGCGTCGCTCCGAACGCGACTGTACCCACGTGCGTACAACTAAAATAAATAAACGCGCCGCGCGTTCGTAGTAGACGCGCGCTTGTGACTTCTGCCTTGTACTTCACTCGGTCGTTTACTCGGAGAAGTCTCGACTATTCCAGCGAGGTGCGCATTGTTCGTCGGACTGTGGCTTATCCACGCTAATACGCCTTTGTTGTTTTCGAATATCTCATAAAACCAGTCTAGCATGTTAAGGTTGCACATTAAGTCTGACGAAATCGATGCAATGCGAACATGTTGATGTGAGAGAGAATAATCAAACCCCGATTCAACCCCCTTTATTCGGCGCGAGTAATAATAGCCGGCGAGTGCGGCGGGGGTGGGCCCCTGCACCCGATCACGTACCCACAGGCGGTGCATACTTAGTCAAATAGTGCCTTGTATTAGTACATAGTATCTAGAGACGGATAGGACTCGTATTAGGAGACGATACGGACTTCGACGATACAAACTTTTAGTCCGCGACTGTACCTAGGTACATCTTAAATTGATTCCAATTGCTTTGAATGCCTGCGAAAGAGGATGTTTATAGTGAAATGTTGTCAATAGCGTACGACAATATCGTTAGCTTTACGTCTTATCGTTTGTTCATGCTTGAAGTTATCAACATGAATAATCTATTCTATATTCACTTATTCATTTTATTTTGATTTATATGTTTTCTTTGAGGCGCTGCTGATTTTCAATTACAAATGGTTTGATAAAGTTCATTTTCATATCCTTCTAAATGCGTCGAAGCTTCCCGCTTTCTTACACCAGCGATGAATGGTCGACGAACGCAATTCAATAAACTTGCTCGCCGACCGTGACCGAATTTGATTCCGCTATTAAAATTGGTCATTGCACTTTGTATAGTTCTATCCCTACAGCCGCGATTGGTCGGCCGGCCGATCGCCTGGCTACTCGATAGACATCCCTGTCTAACGAGCTATATGAGCTTAAAAAAATACCACCATATCGATAATTTTCATGTTTAAATATACACAAATATAATTATTAATGATAAAATATCATAATACGTAGTATAAAAAAACTCCTAACCGGAAATTATCAGATTTCAACAGTGATTGAGTTGAGTTTTATCGGTTTGTAGTCATTATCGTGATAGCAATGAGCGAATCAAGCCAATATCGATTTATATAAGATATCGCTCCCATACCGATTACCGTTCCATTCCTGCGCTCGATGAATAGAGGGGAAGCACGAGCTCCTTTGTCACCACCTGTCTCCCTGTAATAGCTTTCGGAAGAAACCAAACGCGCAGTTGCGCCGCAGACGGGCGCCGGGCGGCGCGAGCGCATCTGCCCCTGTCTTCGCGCCAAAACACATGACATGTGTTCAGTTAGACTCGATGTTTCAGTTAGAAACGATGTGTTGTGCCTCAATCAGTGGAAACCGATGTAAAAAGGATAATTCACTTGAACATTATTTGCCGAAAATGTGACAAGGATTAGTGCGCGAGTGACAAGATGCAGTGTCTAAGGGACGAATGTACGGTGAAGTAGCTATAATGCTGGGATTGCTCACGTCGGATTTCGGTTATCAGAACCGAATGACCTTGTTGGAGCAGCTGATCGACTGCGGAGATGTGCTGCTGGGGAACCAGTTGATTTTAGGTACGATTCTGTTTTTAAACGTGTGTAACCGGCCGTTTTCCGACGATGCTTCAGTCAATAAATCAACGAGATTGTAAAGGTCGCCGGTCTATCCTGGATCTGAATGGCGCTAGATTGTGATGAGAAAAGGAAGTCTTTGCTCAGCACTGGGAGGATGAAGCAGTAAACAAATGATGGAACACAAAGACACTAAAAATAATGCTGGTGTTTGAGTACCTAATTATTTGTCATGAAATACAATTTAGAGATCAATCATATCAACTTCGGAGAATATCGATCTCTGTTGGATAATATGAACCTACTCCTTTAGAGCCACTCATCTTTGGAGTCCTTGTAGTTCAGTATCTTTCCTTGAATCTAGAGTCTTTAGAGAACTATCGTTAAAATAAAGATAATACATCTACAACTGTATTAAAAACTGCATAGAGATTAGCGAAGGATTTGCATTTGAATGCAACAAGTTATAATAACGTGTGTTATGATTACTCAGTCAAGGTTAAATTTTATCAGCAGTTAACTTGTCTACTGAATTCCCCTTGCGCTCCTCATTCCGACCTTGCGCAGCATCACGTGAGTTAGTTACATGGTATGAACTGCTAGAATACTGTGATACGATGAAAAAAGGAAGTAATTTTTCACCAACATGTATACCTCTGCATTTTTAAACAATAACAATTGGCATAACAATCATGCC
Organism: Hylaea fasciaria; assembly: GCA_905147375.1. NCBI lineage: Eukaryota > Metazoa > Arthropoda > Insecta > Lepidoptera > Geometridae > Hylaea > Hylaea fasciaria. The sequence goes on along the minus strand of LR990211.1, from coordinate 4,072,709 downwards.
CTAATATTGATAGACAGTAGACACCTTAGGATCAATTGTTTGAGGTCTCAAAAGGGATCTGTCTCAAATACGGTCAAATATAGAGCCATGAAAACGACAAGAGTTTGATAGAGCCGGCACAAATGTAATGACATCACCACGCTAGCGACGACGCCGGTTGCCTCACTTCCTTCAAAGAACCAATAAAATCCTCCAGAAGTCGTATTCGTTGGAAGTCGGACGGAATTATTAATGCACCGCACGGTGTCCAGCGGCGTGCGCACGCGCCGATCCTATCGCGCCTTTATTTATTGGCGCATTGTCCCGCGAATTTAACCACTTTTAATTAGGATATTTTTAAATCGACATATAAATTGTATTGATTTATTTACTTGTCGTGAATTTTTGTTTGCTCTGCCAACTTTTGAGAGAGCTCCCCTCTAAAATTTCGCTATTGTTTTACAGTACAATGTCTCGCTTCAGCTCTACTTCTGCATATGAGAGATCGCATTAGTTATTTGGAAATTAATTAATTAAAATATGTATGTAAATTCTTCATCGGTTTCTGTTAGTCAGTATTAGTAAAAATCACAATCTTTATTTCGAAACTATATTACAGCGTCGGTGTCGATATGTGCACATACTGATTGAACTCGAGAATTTAATTTGGTAATTCTTACTTAATAAATCAATTTCATTTTTTGAATTCATTATGCCAAATATTCACTTTAATCGACCAGGTCATCAACAGAACGAGTGTTAGCAAAACCAACGTACCTACCTTTGCCCAATTATAGATAAACCAAATTAATTCTCCGAATATAACTTAATGACTTGCTTGCTTTATCTAATTCTAAGTATTATGTTTGACTAAACATAACGTTTAGTGAGAAACTATTATTTATTTCGACATTTACAACCACTCCACTTGTAATCGAAATGTTTTCGATAACGATATCGATTAGCTTGTATAATGCTCCGATATCGACTAGAATAAATCACGAGTTTTACTGTCCTGAAATCAGAAAAAATCTAGACTTACTTACCGACTGAAATACCAGACAAGGCGCGGTTTATAATCAGCTGAAAGTAAAAACGGTTCAGCAATTTCTTATTGTTTTTGTTTGTTTTTTTTATTAATATTTCTTTTCGTCGCCCACAGTATGCATAACACAGCAATAAATATTTTTTAAAAGTGGACCCATGTCGACGTATACCTACTACATTAAAATGAATTATTCTCCATGCGGGTGAAACCGCTAGTTGTCAGCTAGTATTGTATCTAGTAAAGTTATGCCACCAATTGGGTATGCCAGTGGTAAGCCTGCGGTGCCTGGTACTATATCATAGGAATACACTTTTAATTGTATTTGTAGCTAATAGTGTAATTAAATACTTTTGTAGTCAGTCCAGCCAGTGACATTGTAGTAATTCCACCGCACGCGCCATTCAATAAAGCAGTGATGGTAATTTTGTTTGTGGCTCTCATTAATTGGATACGGGTACGCATGTATTAATTACATCATTTAACAATTTCACTGATTATTGTACTGCTGGTCACGTGGCAACTGTGCCGAAGATGAGGAGTCTGTAACTTACTCCAGATAAAAAATAACATTTTCGGACTCTCGGCGGAAATAACAATGATCTCGTTACGGTATACGTAAATAAACAGTTTGTGACAAAGGACAGTAGTCAATAACAATCTCCAGAAAAAATAGAAAATTGACCCTTCAATATATTCCACACAATTGCACAACAGCCTCTCGTCATACCTAAGTAACAATAAAAACGAATAAAAAATAACATCATGCAGAGTTTGGAATCGAGTTCCTGCCGAATCGTATTATGTAACTAATTGGTGACTGTAAACAAAGAAAAACGAATAAGGGCCGAAAACGGTAAATCTTTACCCTTTTTTGCGCAAGTGACTCTAATTTCTTTAGACACATTTCTTCCATTCACCTCCCAAGGTTGTTTTTCTAAACGAACCCCTAAAATTGGTGGCATTGTAAGTATTTAAAAATAGCTCTTTTGTTTCTTTTAGTCGGCACGGCTTGTGGGTTCAGCTCAGCATAATGTGTATTTTAGGAACATCGCCCAATTTTCGGGTTCTGCAAATGTTAAAATTCAACCTCGTAAAAAATACTAGGTATCTACTGTTTCTGATATGGCTATTGTAACAGATTCGTGAACGTTCTTAGTTCTGACAAGTGCATCGTGTTGGTACAAGTCAGTCGCTGTCGGGTCATTACGCGAGTTCACCGCCTCTCTCGTCATGCGTGGCGTTTCTTTGTGTGCGACGCGCGGCAATGCGTTACCTGACCGATTCTCATCATTTACATCATTAGACCCACTTGAGTTCACGGTAACGGCTCTAGCTACGTTTTTTATGTAGCCATGACAAGTGCCAAGGTGATTTGTGTCGCGCCGGAATAACAATTGAAACTGGTTTGCTTTTAGTTGATTCTGTCACCATACACGGTTAGGGAGACTGGTATAGGAACAATTTTGGCATGCGACAAAGTTTGTGATCGCGTTAATTCTAAGAACTGAACTGAGTTGAAAATCGGCGGCGGCGGCGTGTTTTCGGCGTGAAACCGGCGTGGGAACATTTTTTGTAGACTTTCATAAAAACATGAATTATTCAGTTTTTTCAATTAATAAAGCACTAATAAACAAATATAATAAACAGCTAGATTGAGTTATTACGGAGCTCTTAGAAAGCAGCAGGAAAGCCGTTAGGTACTTCTTGAATTCTAAAAATTGTTCAACTTTGCTCTGAAGAATGGGGGAACTGCAAAGGCGTTGAACAGTGAAATTCCACAGTTCCTGAAGACAAGAGTCTTCAACCAGTGTGTTACCAGTGATGACATAATGGAACGGAGACGTGGTCCTTAACTGCTGGCCTTTTGTAGAATCTCAGAGTCAGAGCAATGGAGAGAGCTATGCTCGGAGTTTCTTTACGCGATAAAATCCGGAACGAGGATATTGGCCAAAGCGCTAAAGTTTACTAATAGCTCCCAGGGTTTGTAAGTTGAAGTGGTAATGGGCACGCCACATCGCTCGTTGAACTGATAACCGATGGGTGAGAAACTTTCTAGAGCGGTGACCACGGACTGGAAAACGCAGCGTAGATAGGCCTCCCACTAGATGATAGCCTTCGACATCAAAAGAGCCGCAAACAACCGGTGGATGCAAGTGGCAAATTGCCGTTCAGTGTGGCGGTCTAAGGGGGAGGCTTATGTTCAGCAGTGGACGTCTTCAGGCTGATGATGATGATGACTCTGAAGGACAGGATCTGCAGTGAAGTGATCTGATAGAGAACCAAGGTGACCGACATAGCTCAAAAGGGTAATAAGCTGAAGTGGACCGGTCACATCTCTCGAAGAACCGACAACTGCTGTAGTAGGCGAAATAGAAGCCTCGTCCGGCACATAGACAAGAGTGGAAGTGACTTGACATCTGTATCGGAACCGCTGTTGCAAAAAAAATATTGAAATTTACTGTGTCATAAGGTTTATAATAAGTCAACTGCCGTTTATTTGAAATTTGCCTTATGTGTTAACTGATAATATGCTTCGTTTGAATGGGCTCTATTCATTGTGTGACAGACTTAGAGCATGGCATAGTATGTATGGCAAAACTGGCGTTAGTTTTGAGCTACGAGTTATATGTTTGGCACGTGCACCCCACCCATTTTTTACTTCCTCTTGTCTCTCTCTTTCGCGAGGAAAACAAAGTCTAGGACGCCCGCCGCCGGCACGGTGAAGTTGCGTAAAACGGCTGGCAGCGACTGGATGAGGCGAGCCAAAGATTAGGCTCAGTGGCGTTCACGAGAGGGCTACGTCGAGCAGTGAAGAGTATAAGCTGATGGTGATGCAAAAATCAAACCATAAAGCCGCTACGCAGTGATGTCCAAAACACTAAGCCGTCCCGACGGCAAAATAGAGTTTAATTTCGTTTGTAGTATGGGGTAACTTTTACGTTGCGGTGCCCGCGCAGCACAGCGCTTTTATTATTTTCCCCCAATATTTTTAACAGTACAGACCTATTAGGTTAAATAGCTAATAAGCGAAGAAAATAAAATAAGATTACAGAAAAGGGAGGTTAATTTCAAAAATGCACTAAAATAGTATATTTCACTTGACGCCGATTTCACGCCGGTCCCAAAATCGGCGGCGGCGGCGTGGAAAATTTACCGGCGGCGGCGGCGCGCCGGCGCGGAGCACACGTCTAGTTCTGACGTGATGAATCTGGTTACCGAGTTTATCTTAAATGTTTTTTTTTAACGTTCTTTATCTTTTTGGCTTATTCTTTCCTGTTGGCTGTTTGTTTAGTGATTATCTTTTTTAATTGGATATATAAATATAATTTTCAACGTTTACCTGCTCACTTAAAACGGAACTGTATTAATACTAGCTGGACACCTCGGGTTCACCCGCGATGCCTATGATAAGCTGTGGATACCAAATTAAAAAAAAAAAAGAAAAAGTTTAACCAATTCAGCGCTGGTTGGTAACAAACACTAACACACAAACATACACAACATGCATAATAATATTGAGTAGGCTAGAAAATTAAATATCGATTACTAATTGTGTGTCTTCATCTCCAATTCAAAATTCATAGCTTAAGTAAATCCAACATACATGGGCTAAAACGGTATAACGAGGCCTGCCTCTCAATCTAAGCCATGGAATACATAACAGGCCACACTAATGCACATGCGTCGTGGCCTGTGTTCCCATACAAGCGCGGGCCTGACACGGCTCTTGGATAGATGGCCGGTCGTAAAGGTTGATTGGTTGTGATCCAAAGCTGCCAGAACAGGTGATAGCTTAAAAAGAAGTTCTGCATGTGGAAAATAATTACACTGTGAAAACAATGCTTTCTTTTTGACGAGTTTCGCCGTGGTTTTCGCATTTTCAAACTTTGACACCTCATTTTACCTAATCGAACAACTCAATAGAAAAGTTCAAATGTGTAATAATCTTAATGATAAAAAATTCAATTTAATTAGCATTACCTAATGCAATGCACCAAATACGCTTTAAATTCAACTGTTTTAGTTTTGAAGTCTAACATCGTTTTCTGCTTTTTTTCCATTGCACTAAGTTGATACGGTGTTCAGTTCACGGTCTTACAAACGTGGGTGGTCATGCGCAAGTTAGCGCGTCGACGGAAACTATGTATGACGCTTGGAACACCACAAATGTGTCTATAGCCCAGCTTCCGAAACGCACGCATGTGGGACAATAGCTCGGTACATTTATTAGCTTAGCTTTAGCTTGCGTAGCGGCTGTGGGACGACGGGTTTAGAACCTCCAGCTCTTCACAGTCATTTTGGGGAGCAATTAAGTAATTCGGTTTTGTAAACAATCACTTGAAAGGTTTTTATTTGGATTAGCCAAAGGTATTTCTTTTTAATTAGTGAAAGTGAACGAATTATGTTAAAATGACTCTAGTTTTTCAAATGGCATCAAGATCATATTTTCAGCATTTAGTATGCTCCAGAAACAAATTTGGTAACATAATTTGTTTACAAAAAAAAAATATATGTGTAGGTACTATTCGGATAATGGTCCAATCTCTTTCCTCCTCAGAGAGTAATCTAAAAATATTTTTTCTTGTATTCACATAATATGTAGTTAACACGGTTTTTGAGTCAAACGTTGTCACTTAAAAAGGTTTCCAGACTGCATAGACATTGGCATCATAATATTTCATCGGTTAACAAATTGTATCTCCACGATTCAATTTCATTCGCAAAGCTTACATTACAATAGAGTTAGTGATATTAAACTGTCATTGGCAAAAAAGCGTCTGTTCTAGCTACGACCGCATCCTTCAGGTGTCACCCCTGGGTCGTCGACCGAACGAGACACGGTCCTACAAATTATTGCAAAGCCAGCGACTGCGTAGGGTTACCTCGGCCGTTGAGATTTGCTCTAGAATCTAGAAGACATTATATGCCTGTAGTTGAAGTTCATTGCTTTTGGGTTATTTAGTACTAAATGTTGCCTGCTCCTTTGTACGCGTGGACTTCATTTTATCGCGCTAAAAAGTATCCTATATATCCATCCCCTAAAATCCAAGCTATCTCTATACCCAAATTCTTCATCGATTCAACAGTGAAAAAAATTACAAAGAAAACAGTACTTTCTCATGTATATAATATTAGTATAGATGGATGGAACGAATTGCATCGAAAGCTTTTTGTCGGTAGCTTGTCTACTTTTACTTTAATTTTATTATTGTTAATCAAAACACTGTAGCTTTCAAATATTATGTTTTCCCTTCCGCCGCTTCCCTGAGCACTTCATAATAAGCATTATACTAGAGATTAAACACTGGTTACAACGTAAACTACGCCTATAAAGCCTATAACCATTAGGTACGTAGTATCTGACGTGTCCGGCGCCGAATACCCTCCCACAGGGGTACTGTGAGAAAACTCATGTTTACATAATGCATAATTACGGGCGTCGCAGTCGAGTTCAAAGCTCTGACGGCCATTTGAAGTTGAAGCTCGCGGCCACAGTACAGTCGGGAATACAAGGAACATAACAATAGATTTGACCCTTATTTGTTTTGGTGTACTAACTGGGAATCGTAGCATGAAAAATTTAGTGTACGAACGGATATAGCCGTAGGAACAATATTCGAAATAAATTCATGGTTGGCTAGGTATGTATGGTATGGTAGAATAGGTAGATGGAGACTTAAAAAGTTGAAATGAGCATGACATACTTGTCGAGTTGTTAAACCTCTCCTTCACTTTCAAACTAAGAAGGTAAGCTACTTGCCTATATTTTTACTGTCCTATCTATTCAACCGCTCGTATCCCGGTAGTGGGTCTAAGAAGCTTATTCTACCCTCGACAGTACTCGAAAAGTTTACATTTCTCCATGCCTAAGTCAATATGGGGCTCTCGAGATGCACTCGGCGTTCACATGCTATGTGCCAGCATGGCTGTTAGAATCTTTAATTAGAACTAATTTGTTACGTCTAGCTGCCGTTGAAATGTTCACGATCGATCACTGGCAACCGACGACTCGTAAACAACGATGAGAAATATGATTTCTGTATGTCATCGCAGATAAGTGTTTGAACGATATTCTCAAGTAGTTAGAGGTCAGTCGAGTAAAGGTTTTATGGATGGACCGCGGGATATGATATGGCGATCTATCGAAAAATTTTATATTAATTATTATATTATAGGAAAGCCAAGTGCAAGCGTGTGTTACGTTTTTATTTGTAATTTGCATTTCAGTACACACACACGCACACACCCTCACACACAGCCATACATTATTATAACCATCGACAAAATAAAACAGAAGTTGCGCCTGCCTTATCCATATCTAATATTTGCTTTTGGATAAAATAGCAATGGTAACTTTCTTTTTCGTAAAACTAGGAGAGCATTTCCTTATATAGGTAGTTCCTAGGCGCGTTGATTCCGCTACCTCCGCAGGTATAACATTAAAAGCTATTAAATTTGTTAGTTTCAATTCTCGAGAACACCAAACTTCGCTCCGAGAGGAACTTGAGTTGGTGCTAAACGCATAACTCCCTCGCATCGCGGGCGGATATGAAATTAGCGGAATTTCGCGGAACTACTCATTTGTAAAGAGGGGTGTTTAATTATGCGCTCGTATTAACTGCTGTTTTATTTCAATTGTAACGCCTTGTATCCGTTTAAAATAGGCCTTTTCGAAAACACTCTTAAAACACAACCCATGTCAAAAATTGGTTTTTACAATCAATTTTTTTTGTAGGTAATATTAACTAGGTTACCACAGTGACCCCAAAACGAGTCATGGCCTCCTGACCTTGCTACTTGATTTTCGAAATACTCATAATACTTCGGAAAGCGTTCCAGAATTGTCGTGCCACATTCATTAGCGGCGAGATCGCTCACAAGCACCGCCATGCATAATAAACACGGCGACAAAGTCGCGACTAGATTATTTACTAGCCGAATGCTCGCAACCAACTTTAAAAGACTTTATTTATGGTGTCGGAAAACTAGATTTTTTTTACTTGACTTTAGCACAAAGCCTAACCAGACTAGGTGGAAGATAAAGTATATACTAGCTAGAGGCTCATCCAAAAAAAATGTCGTTTGCCACTCATATCGTCTTTGGTAGCTCAAACTACCACCTGCCGAGATAGGTACGTGGGATAACTCTCCTTCCCAAACAATGAAATGCCACGGTTATATACCAGTCAATAAATAGGATGGTCCTCGTAAATAACAATGCCAAAGCCCATCTACCTCGAATATAATATACCGCTTCGAGGTAAGGTCTAGTACAGATAAATACTTCTACGTAACGTTGACCTTGACCCCGCCAGTCTAGACTGAGCCATAAATCAAACAACTCTGTAACGTGACTATCTTTACTGTATTACTCCACCCACTAGTTAAATATGTTAGTCTGACCGTCACGTCAGAGGTACACGGGTAGAGTTAACGTCATAGTAGCATAGTAGCTATCCTAGACATGTCGTAGTATCAATAAATAGACTTGACAATAGCGTAATTACCCGAAAAGGCACACGCCTTTGCTGCAATTTATAAATCGGATATATATAAGTATACCTAATACACGTTTTTTAGGTGTAGCTCCAATCATTGCGACTTTCTAAAATGTCAATATTGATTTGCTTCTGCAGCACAGCAATACGCCGAAAAAGACAAAACATCATAGTACTATCCTACTTACTCCTTTGTCTATTTGTACACACTTGTCTCTTTTCTTCCCCGGATCTTGAGTTAAATGTCATATCTTTTGGATGAATAATTTGAGGTGTAGACAGATTTGGTAGAGCGCTGAAATGTGGAAGCGTAATGTAGCTAACCGGTCATATTCGACTTGCATTCCCTCAACCCAACGACCATTATACTCTGCCGGCTACTCGACCAATGTACACGCTTTATACCTACTCGTAGAGTGAAACTTCTCACAATAGATGATGTAGACGAACGACGTTCACTACTAACAAAATATACTTGTAGACGGTAGAGCACTGAACGGGTAGATAGTAACTGCAGTAAGCTACTTGACTCTACCGTGTACTCTACCCATTGACTACTGGTGTACCCTCGGCTCGATCATCATTTGAGCGTACTCGGATTAAGTGGCAATATATGTGTTCATCTATAAATCGGAAACTCCAACATATTTTGCTTGCTAGCTTAGGCTTTCTGCACCAATAAGCTATGTGAGATTTGCCACTTGTCCGATGATAAGGAATTAAACAGAGCTTCTTCTTATCTTTTGATCTTTCAAAAGCCATCTTTCTTAACGTAAAGGAACTAGAAGCTAGGTATCGTTATGGACGACGTCTTTGTCTAAGACTATTCCGAGCGATTGAATAAAACTAATGGTTTGCAACTAATTGATAGTATTTAATTGCAGTTTAACTGTTCTCTGCCGTTTTATTAGACTCGTGTTGTTTTTTTAAATAACTGTTAGGATTATTCGTCTGAAGCAATGTGTCTTGTTGGTACAAAAATAACCCAGTCCATGAAAACATCTCAATTTTTTTGGTATTCAATCTGTGTCAATTTTTTGTAACAAACTCCCTAAGTACTTATATATCTTTCCCACGATTTAGTATCTAGGGCAAATAGCCCCAGATAAGTGTGTTCTGATTTTTTGCGTGATTCTAAATCAAATACGGTATCTCTGATATTTGTCTATAACATGCCCCCTTTCTTTTGTTACAGGCCTGGACAACCGGATATCCAATTCCAGAAGTTCAGTCTCCCCGTAAGTACTGGCTCCTGTAGAACTGACTGCCTACTTGGAGATGGACTGGACCGTGGGTACATCGTGTGGCTTTGTTTACAGGGACGTGGCACCAATCAAGGAGGTTGGGCTATCCGAGAGCGATGACGAAGTCGCCGCCGCCACGCATCGGATAGGACCGTGAGTAATTGTCTACTAAATATTATTAAAGTGCAATGTGGTACAGAAAAGGTAACTGCCCACTTAAGTTCGAGGAAGCCTGAAAAACAACCAATATAGGGTGGTACGTTAGAGGTGTAATTTAACTATACCTAAGAATTTGATCAAATCTAACCGCTTTCCGGAGCGCAGAGAGTTTGTAATATCCACACATAATTTACGAGAAATCAATTGAAAATGTTTTCTTCCGCATCCGCAGGCCACTCTCCCCAATCGGCTCAGGCAGTCCAAGCTCAGGCAGTTCTTCCCAGTCCGACTCGGAGTCGGAGTCTTCCTCGGCGGAGTCGACGGCGCCGGCGCCCGCGCCCTCCGCGGCCGCGCCCGCGCAGTCCGCGCCCGCGCCCTCCGCCGCCGCGGCGCCCGCGCAGCGCTCCTCGTGGAGTCTGGTCAACTTCGCGCCGCCGCCCGCGCAACCCGTCGACCAGCCCTTCGACTCCGGCAAGGAGTTGAGGAGCGTCCTCGCCGATGTCAAGGGCAAGCCCGTGAGTTCCTGTTGCAGTTTAACCATTATCTCACCTGGTGCTAAGTGACGATGTGATCGAAGGTGATAAACATGATCAGCCCAGATAGGAGCTTTGGGGTATGGGTAAATATAATAATATATGTAAATAACAAATCACGATCGCACACATCGATCTTACCTACATCTAACTAAAAAGTATATGACGCTAATTATTCCAAATAGGTGAAACTATGCTTTTCAGTACAATAAAAACTCCAAATGGCTCCACTCTACAGTGTCCACAGAGTATTATAATATAAGCTATATAGATAAAAGAGCAGACGTTTAACAACATAGATGATTACGATGAGACACGGCGTCAGAAATCTTCACAGCTCATCGGTTCCGCGTTAGGCATGCACCATACAAGCGCAAACTGCACTCGGTGCGAATTGGACACGCCACCGTCGCTTAGAGGACGGATCGTGCGACTCCGTCCATTCCCAGGTGTCACTTTGCAAAAGATAAACAGTTCCCCGTACATGGGCGCTGAGTCAGCGCTTTTCGAGTCTTCGTCTTCTAGATTCTGTCGCAGCACTTGTACCTAACGATACAGTTTTGCTTAAATAAATTGTCAGTCGTGTTTTACACTTGAGCTGTTATGCTGTTATCCGCTATAGTTTTCTGGGGGATTTTTATATTTAAATAGTGATGGTGAAATTTTAAGATTTTGTCTTCGTAGGATTTGTGCGTAGAGCTATTTTTAACGCGTTTTCTGCAATATCCAAAAGTTTATTTTCGAATTGATGGTGGATTTATGGCTATGGCTTGGTTTACGAGTTCTATACAAAATCCTAAACTATTTCATTACAAAACCCTCAAATAAATGGAGGGGTTCGTGTACGCATTGAATGTATTCCTGTATCGAATAATGAATGAACGCGAGATTGACATTAAAGAGAAATGGGTTTCGCTCGCCTTCCTGAAGTCAAACTTACGCGTCGTCCTCACTGACTTCGAAGATAGTTTGCGATGCCATGTGCCTTATGGTGATAGGAAGAAGGTGCTAGATGAGTTCTATAGGCTGAAGGATGGGGTGTGGCAAGCTATAGGGGGCCTGCACGGGACTTTGGCCTCTACCGCTGTGGTGATTGAGGTTAGATGTGTTTCCGCCGTGTGAAAATTGTGCAATTGTGATCTGGAATATTCGAAAGTAGTAGTGCCTCTATCTCTGCCCATAAAAACAACTGAGCTAATTGTTGAAGTTGACCAGGATTTGTTTTCAGTTGCGATAACATGTTATGGACACTACCAACTATTATCACGTATTATTTGATAATTGCAAAACACAAATCGCTGCAATTTTTTGTGAATATGTATATCTTAGTGCCACATTCTGAAACCACCTTTATGTTTCTTCTAGCAGAGTCCATTATCGGACTTGTCCGACTCGGAAGTGTCCTCTCCGTCGCCCGGGTCGGTGCGGCGGCGGCCGCGCGTCAACAGAACGTCGACGGCTTCCAGCGACGATGACACCGACCAGCGATCACATCACACGGTAAGGAAAACCTACCTTATGTTATTTTTAGTAGAACTCAATATACGAAGTCAGTTTGGATGTTATATTTTTGTAGGTTTTACTTCGCTTGTGCATATGCCGAGCGTCAAGTATCAGTACATCCAGATCTGACGAGCTTTATTAAAAAAAAAACATGTAATGTCAATAATTAACACTAAGTTTTTGGAATAGAATCTCGTGTAGCTTACAACAATGTCGGTTATGTTGCAGTCGTCGCCGCGCGTGCCGTCGTCGGCGGCGCCGACGCCCACGCAGAAGCGCGGCCGGCCGCCCAACCCCCGCGCCGAGGAGCGGCCCGCCAAGAAGCGGCGCGGCCGCCCGCCCAAGCCGCGCCCCGAGCCCGCGCCCGACTCCGAGCCGGAGCCCGAGCCCGCGCCCGCGCCCGCGCCCGCGCCGCACCACCACTCGCTGCAGGACACCAAGACGCATATATTTCGCAAGGTGAGGGACGGACACACACGCACGCAACCGTGCGTGTACGCACGCATTAATCCACTATTTTGTAACTCTACTGCTCTACTGCCTAGGCTAGTAAAACTATACTCTCGGCTATTCGTAACTACGGCTTTCCGTCTCCGACCCACTTTTCGGGTGCTCCAGTAGTAAACCTGGAGGGTCTTACTAATTTAAGCGTATTCGCCATGTCAGTCGGCACTCAAGTTATTTTTCAAGCGTACTATGTGCCGTCCGAAGATGGTGTCTCAGTAGAAAATTATATAAAAATGATCATGCCATCGTTCCTTCCAGGTGTTCACTCCCAAGAAGGGCGACGAAGGTGGCGGGAAAGGGGGCAAGGGCGGGAAGGGCAAGGGGGGCAAGGGCAAGGGGCAGGTGACCATCGTGGAGATGGAGCGCGCCGAGACTGGCGCGGAGGAGGCGGCGCGCCGACACCGACAGTCGGAGGCGATGGCGCGCGTGTCGCCGCCGCCTTCGCCGCGCCGCCGGGACGAGCGCCGCGACCGCGCCTCCATCGAGCGCGCCGAGCACCGCCGCTCCGACGACCGCCACGACCGGCCGCCGCCCGCGCGCGACCGCGCGCCGCGCGCCGCCGACAAGCCGGCCAGCCGCCCGCCGGACGGGAAGCCGGCCGACCGCCGCGCCGACCCCGCGCCGACGAGCGACCGGCTCGACGGCGAGACGGCGCTCGAGCGGGCGCCGGCCGAGCCGCTCGACGGGCTCATCGAGAGCGAGATGGCGGCGATCGACGCCAAGATGTCGATCGACCGGCTCACGGACGGGAAGCTGTCGATCGACCGGCTCGCGGACGGCGCCGGCTCGCGCGGCCCCGACCCGCCGCAGCGGCCGGACAGCAAGCTGCCGCCGGGCGACCGCTTCGTGCGCGCCGAGGCCGACGTGGGCTCGGGGCTGAAGCCGGGCCGCGGCTCGGAGCGGCTGGAGGAGGCCGCGGTGTCGGAGCGGCGCAAGGCGCGGCTGCTGGTGCGGGTGCCGCTGGCGCGGCTGCGGGCGGACACGCTGCGCGCGCTGCAGCGCCCGCGCCGCGCGCCGCCCGCCAAGCGCAAGCCGCTGCCGGAGGAACAGGTACACTACTGCTACTGACTACTGTCTATACTTAGCCAACATAAACAAGATTCATCAACATAAAAGTAATCCGATTATTTGCGCTCGCTTCGCTCACCTCTGTTTTGTTTCCGATTCTGATTTGGATGTACAAGCTTTTCCCAAGTGACAGTTTCGTTCAAGTTAAAAGACAACCCTCTAGCTATAATCGAAGATCTAGTTCGAGCGAAGCGAGCGGAAAAGATTAAAACAGAAAATAAACAATCGAGAAACATCATTTGTAAACTTACGTGGTTACAGTTGTCGAGATAGTTTCTGTAAAAGCATTATAGTCATTAATCGCATACGCGTAACGTTTGTAGTTGGGGTCCGTCGCGGCGACCAACCACGAGCGGACGGGCGCGGCGGGGCAGACGCCCATCTACTACTCGTACTTCGAGCGGCTGCCGGCCGACGCGCTGTCCGACGAGGAGCGGGACCACAAGTGACTACACACACCACGACACCACAAACACATAACACACATATTAACTGGCTGAAAAAGGGACAAATTTGCGCACAAACGGATATAAAAATATTTAGAATAATAACGCAGAGGAAGATGCCGTGCGTAGTTTCACACAAAAGTGAAGCCACTTTTTTTCAATGTGTGCGTGAGTGCCGTGTAATTATCTTTCACAAGAGAAAAGAAAATGTCGCACGCGTGTTGGTATTTAGTCCAAAAGCAGGGAAAATTAGTAAATGTTGACCATTAAAGCTTTGATTTCCAGCAATAGAAAGGCAAAGGTCAAAGTAGGTCCAAAAAGTCAATAAAAATGTCTACACAGCGCTAGCGAGTACTTGGTTTCTTTGTGTTATTTATTTTTCTAAGATGATTTTGGCCAAACTACATCGACCGTGATCACGACGAGACTGAGCGTGACTGAGCTGATTGAATTTATTTTATTTTACTCGTACAACTTGCAGTAACTTATCTAACTTACTAACTAAAATTAATGACTAAATACCATTCAATAGTTTTCGCATATTCATACAATATTTGTTTATGCGCGAAGTAGTCCAGTTTTTAGCTAGTTAACAGGTGTTCTGTGTAAGTTAAAGAAGTGTCCACATACGTCACGTCTCACACTCGCTACTCCCCCGTCCCAGATACTACCTGGAGGAGGCGACGCGGCTGCGCTCGTCCGCGGAGAGCGAGCAGGAGCCGCTGGCGCGGGTCATGCTGTACCTGGAGTCCGTGCTGTGCTTCGTGCTCACCGGCCGCGTGCTGGAGCTGGAGCTGGACACCAAGGGCGCCTTCACCATCTACCGCGAGACCATAGAGTACATCAAGCTCATCCACAGCATGCCGCAGCGGTTCCGCGCCAGCCCGCACGACACGTTCAACAAGCTGGACATATTGGGGTACGCTGGCGCACACTATACACCACAAACAAAACGAGAACACTTACTTTCGCATCCGGCCACTAGGTGGCGTTCAATTAAACTGCTGAATTTAGTCGCATTTACGTAAATATTTACTCGGAAACTGCTAAGTTTGGCCTTTAAACAAGTTCACGTCTGAACCGGTTTTGATTTATCTGTATTTGTTTCAGTCTTCGGGTGCAAGCGCTATTGTACCTGCGAATGTTCAAAATGTACAACCGTGAAGTGAAGGAATACAACAAGATCGTTACCGAATATCAACAAAAAGTGAGTGTTTTACTGACATACATTCAACTCTATGATGCATACAATATTCGTAGAATAATATTTTCATACGATGGTGATGTCATTAGATGAGTAGAATAATACGACTAACTCACTAGAATTATAAATGTTAAAGTTTCGATGTTTGGATATTTGTTGCGTAACGTTAATGGAGCGCCGTAGCACCGAAGCATCGTAGCGATAATGAAGCACCGTAGAACCGTAGCGTTAATGGAGCACCGTAGCACCGAAGCGCCGTAGTGTTCATGGAGCACAGTTTTTAGAACCTGAGCACCGAAGCACCGTAGTCTTCATGGGGCACCGTAGCACCGTAGCGTTAATGGAGCACCGAAGCACCGTAGCACCGTAGTGCTAATGGGCCACCGTAGCATCGTAGCGATAATGGAGCATCGAAGCGTAATGGGAGTTTTCTTTTCCGGGCATCCTTTGAAATTCAGACCGTAATTAGTGGCATTAGCTTGATTTATCTTTATGTTATGTTTAATTTTATTCGTATCTACGTTCATGAGATTCAATAGTTGACTCGTACCTTATGCGTACGTACAATAAGCGAGTGAGTGTTGAGTGCTGACGCTCGCTTCCCCCCAGCCGGCGTGCGCGGAGTCCGCGTCGCCGCTGTCGCCCACGCCGTCGCCCGCGGGCTCGGTGGGCTCGGTGGGCTCCGGCGCCTCCGCCTCCTCCGGCTACTGCAGCCTCGTGCACTCCGTGCCGGCGCACGCGCACCAGGCGCTGCTGCTGCTCACCAAGTACTACGCCTTCCTCTACGTGGCGCACGACCTGTGGGAGCGGGCCGACGGCCTGTGCCGACTCAAGGCCAACCAGGGTGAGTACCGCGCCTCCCTGTACGTGGCGCACGACCTGTGGGAGCGGGCCGACGGCCTGTGCCGACTCAAGGCCAACCAGGGTGAGTACCGCGCCTCCCTGTACGTGGCGCACGACCTGTGGGAGCGGGCCGACGGCCTGTGCCGACTCAAGGCCAACCAGAACGAAGACGAACTTGACTTCTTTCACAATTTAGTTTCTCGTCAAATCTATCATTATATCTCGTACTAAATCATCGATTATCCGATTCCAGATCTGTTCATCGCCGTGGACCGCAAATGCGGCCCGCTCTCCCTGTCCTCCACGTTCCGCCACCTCGTGCAGTACGTGCGCTACGCCATCTCCCTCCTGAAGAGCGCCCCCCGCGAGTGACCCCCGCCCCCCGGGCCCCCCGGCCCCCCGGCCCCCCGGGCGCCCCCCCAGGTACCCGCCCGCCGTCGAGGCGGAGACTGCGCGCGCGAGTCGGCGACTGCGCGGGAGAGTCCGGCGACTACATGTGACAGTTGTGTGACTATACGTGAAAGTTCGACGACGTCTAGTTGAGTCATTGCATGTGTTGGTCAAGCTTGACTACTTCCTCTAGTCGGGTTGGCTACATGTGCAAGTCACGCTACTTTTGCTAGTGTGGCGCCGCGTGAGCGAGAGAGGGTTATGATCAGACTTGCTGTTAATGTTACCGAGGCGAGATCAGTGATGGGTCCCGCGATAGTCATGTAACATGGAAAGTTACATGCCTGCGTAGTCCAGGAGAAACTAATCCATCAGTACCTAAACATTTTGTGCCTAAATTAAGCAGATAATTGATTCTGTCGGTCTACGTATGGAGACCTAATAATAAATACTCATTATCGTCTAACATTTTGGACGATGCCCTAAGTTTCAACTTTTGATACTCTCAACAATCATTGTTTGTCGCATCACTGATTTGAATACTTGACTGAGGTAATGAGAACGATCTCACTTCTTCCTAACGATGTGACGTCGTTGTCATTGTATTAGTCGGATATTGTGACGAGGCAGGTGGCGAAAATGTCTGCCGAACATAATATATGACTGGTAGAAACGGTAGCTTCCGAGATTGGCTGCTCTGATGCCCAAACGTACCGGCAGCGAATGATACAACACTGTCTTCGCATTTCATTCTTCCCAAAATCGATTACCAAAAACGATTGTAAAAATGTAAGAATTTGTAAATAAGCTTCGTTGCCTAGCAACGAGTACGCAAATTATAACTGCGTTCCTTTAGATCTGAGAAAAATGTAGCGAAGAAAAGAGATGTAGGAATTATTTTACTTTGTATTTTTTTTTCGAGTGCTATTTAACGACTAATGAAATTATAGTAAGACCATAAATTCTCAAATGTTTTTGTTAATTATTGTAATACTATTGAGCGCGTTAAACTTTTAATTATTCTGAAATAGTGAGAACGGTTTAGAGGAACGCAGTGAATTGATTCTGTATTTATATTAAGTGATAGACTAATCATATCTTTAGTGTTTTTCGTTAGTAATCTTCCTTATAGAACTATTATACAACTTTTCATACTTCGGGAACACGTAACGACATGATCGTTTAAGTGTAAATGGGAATTATACGACACAATGTTGATCGCGCGCGGGCCAATCGAGAATATTTAAATATCTCAACATGTATGGGATCACTGTAGTTCTTCGCAATATTTACTTTCCCGTTCATTCGTGTATGATTTCGCATCGAGTGGGCATTCGAATGAGAGATTCTTAATCGATAACTAGTTTAGTTTCGGGACCGATTTCAATTTGATCTAAAATGTGCAGTTTGCGGCCAGTTGTGTGATAAAATAATCGTATTTTATGCTAGTATGATCATCTATGATTGAATACATTCTGGCCCCGAAACGTGTCGAACATCTGAAGCGCTTTATCTGCAAATGTTCCTATTGATTTCGTTAGATACAGAACAATGATTGAGCAAAACTCTTAAACTAAGAAGAAATCGGACGTTTATTCTTAAAACATATCAAATGATTTGGACAAATGGTATGTAGATGATTTGACTCAGCAATACTCCGATTGGTTACTAGTTGATTACGCTTAGGAGATTTTGATAACGCGATCGAGACAGGATATGATCTCTGAATTAAAAGTGTTTGTGAAATATTTTGGAGTGACAATAATAGCCCTGGTAGAGGCAACGCTAGATTCGTTTGTGTAAATGTTAAATTCAAACATTCGAAGGCAAAAGGATAGTTGTAATAAAATCATCTACTCTAAATCTATTTTATCTGAATTAATTATATGTAAAGCTTAGAACAAATCGATCGACTGTTCAATATAATTTTCATAATAATAAAAAAGTTCAAATATTTTTTAATTAATCTTTTAAAGAGTACAATTTAAATGACTTGAATCAAAACAGAAACAACAAATTCGCCGTAACACCAATATATATATATAAAATATCTATTTCTCTCGGTTGTTTATCAAATTTATGTTGTGATTGTATATACATAATATAATTATATTATACATTTTGTAATGAATATACATGTTAGTGCCAGATAGGTTTTTGTATGAACATTTATAGTAAGTGTAGGGGGCGCGGGGAGCGAACGGAGGCGACCGCAATGACAAACATATTCGAGGGAGTAAAGTTACAATGTTGTTTATAAGGAACAACAAGAGATGCCTTGTACATAATATATTGTAAGAAATGTGTAGTTTTCATTCTATATTTTAATTTATATGTAAACTATATTTATAGATAAGTGGACAAGGATTTAACATAATAAAGTAAGCGTAAGTGAAGGGTGCATGGTCGGTGTGCGACGAGGCCTGGCGAGTGAGTGACTGAGACGGGGATTCCTTTATTTTGTAATAAGACAATTATTTTTAATAAATTGAATATTGTAAATGTGTGTAGTTGAGCTTGCAGCGTTCAGTTTATTAGTGTAATTATAGATTAGGCGTCGGAGCGGTCGGTAGAAGCAATAATTCGCGTTCCGAAGTTATTATTTACCTACGCTAGTTACCCGGCGGGCGAGCGGTGGTCAGCGCATACTTCTACTTATTAAATCATGTTAATTTGCGAACGCAGCTCTATACTAACACGATGATACCGTGCCACGGATACTACTAGCAAATACAACCTAACGAATCATCAGTTACTATTGTCATAAACAAGGTCGGAGGATTCAAATTTAGTTCATGTTGCCTCTGGTGTCGCTTACTCAGATCCTTACCGATATCGCCCAATCCCAGGTCGCCACCTTTCCAGAATGTCCCTCTCCCTCACCCATAATGTCCATTTCAATAAAATCAGAGGCGGTTGGAATGTGAACGGTTGGAAACACTTTTAAAATAGCTGCATCGTTCGTTTGTTGGATATTATTTGTTACTAGTGGTCAGAGATCCGACTACCTACCTACTCAGTTTCCTCATGTTATATAGAGTTCGCTTTTATTTCGTTGTACATAAAAAATATTAATGACAATATATTTCTTAACTTAATTACCGCCCTAGGACATCGACATCAAAGACAAATCGGTACTTACCCGCACAAATATTTATTATGTTTAGTTGTTTAATATTTATTTATTGTGGCAAAATGTATTTATTTCGAATTATAGCGAAGTTTACTTAAATTGTAATGTTAATATTTACTGAGGCATTGTACTGTTTATGCATTTTACAAAGATCTGGTTACGAATGTGCCTTACGAGAAAATTGTATACCCTTGACGATTTTCTGGCGGAGCAATTGTTCTCTTAACTAATGGTTTTTAAAATTTTAGTTGACAACAAACGTATCTCGTTCGGAAACTCGCAACAATGTGCTTGGTTAACTATTATTGTTATCGTTCTTAGTTCTTAAATTTATTTTTTGATTTTTGGTTCTGTTTTGTTGCTTATTTTTGTTTTTTATGCCATTAGTTTGACTTTTTTGTCTTCGATAGTGTCATAGAAGGTACCATTGATGAAATTTTATTGTAATTTTGCACTCACGTTACTTAGATGATTAACTTTTTTAGACCTATTTATGTAAACTAATTTTTTAGACAACAATTTTATATGGACGTCGTTGGTACGGTGATATCCTGTTAGTTCAATGAATGTGCTTCTTAAAGAAACTTATTCTTCCTGCACAAAGTTTACGGACTTTGAAATAATTTTATTATAAAATCTCAGATTGAGCCCTAAAATTGAGACCAAATTTTATTGACAAATATATTGAGTATAAGTTGAACAAGTGAGCGCTGGGTAAGGAATGTTAGGCTACTTGTTTATTAGTAAATTGTAAAATACTGTTTTCCCCTTTTTCATAATAGCATCTTGTGTTGATAGTATGTATGATAATTTGTTTTTTTATTATTATTATTTCTAGTTAAGGATTATGTATAAATTTGTTTTCCTTTAATTTTATTATTATTTGTGTAACTATACCTTATGTTATTGAATATAGAATACATTAATTTTTATGTATGGATTATTTTTGTTTTGCTTTTCCTTTATTTCCTTTTGTTTGCGAGGTGGCGCTGCAGGATTAGGTAACTCTTCTTATAAGCGTTATTTGTAGAGTTACAGACTGGATGATCTCTTTTTATGATAACAAAAAAAGTTAATTTTCCAAAAACGTTCCATAGAATAATAAATACACACCAAAAAACCAAATCTGTTAAACATATGGTTCTCAAATTGTAATTTAATTGTCCCAAGAATTATCAAATAAACTCTTCCCATCGCCACATATAAATTAATTGAGTTGATTTATCAGAATCAGCTACTATATGAACTAATATAGCATTTATATTAAGAGCAAGTCAATTTAGCCACAAACGCCGAGACGACATTGATAAAGTAATAATACCTAAAGCCTTTAATAGTAATAGTTTGTAAGTAAGTATGTCGCGCGGAATCAAGTGCTTTATGATAAGTAATGTGATAAATTCGACACCGCCTTTGTCAATTTGTGTCAAAAATAAGAAAATGGAAATAATTATTATATTCCATTATATATCGACACAGCAAGGGATTGAGATACAGCCTTATGTCCGGTTTCTTAACCCGTTATTTTGGACCAACCGGTAAGTGTATTGCCGTCTTTGTCATTTGCTTAGTGCCAGATAAAGACAGCGAGAGACTTATCGGTTGGTCAAAGTTAACTAGAAGCCTAGAAACCGGACATTAGACGTGCAACTGTAGGTCCACACCACGACCACAAAAAGTGGCATCTCATAGCTACATCTTATAAATTCTATAGCAGATGTTTTGCATTGCCTTGTAGTTCTGGTATGGGCTAGCGTGACTCTTGGTAGGTGAACGACTTGCTTGTCTCATTGTCTCACTAACATACAAAAGTAAAAAAAAAAACAAATAAAAAGAAAAAACATGTGGTTGGGAATATTTTACCAGTCCACACCCGCCGTAGTATATATATCTACATTATTATATAATTATTGTTTGATATTTTAGATTTATTTCGCTAATCTACACACATCAAAAAAGTCTAAGCAACATGTACTCATTTCTGGTTATTTTCTGGTTCGCCGAGCTGTATGTATGTGGATTGTGGACGCGCATTGTCATGCATTAACGTAAAATCGGAGCCAAAGGTTTGTGCAAATGGATGGACATAAGGTCTGAGAATATCCTCAACGTAATTTTCAGCGTTCATATTTCCATTTACAAAAACGAGCTCAATTCGCCTGTTCTTCATAATACCCGCCCATACCATAACTGTTGAGCCGCTGTATGGATGAACTTCCTGAAAGTACCTGAGCCTTTCAGTATTATTTCGGGCCGACGACGGTACACTCGCAACCTTCTTGTATCAGGCCTAAACCCGAATCGCGACTCATCGGAAAACATAATTTTATCCCATTGTTCCTGGGTCCATGTTATGCATGCATGTTGCTCAGACTTTTTTGATGTGTATACCTATATAGTATTTATTTTTAGGGACTTTGCCAGCCCCGTAAAGGATTTCATTATTACTACTTACTAATTAATTTATCTATTGTGTAAAGTGCTGCTCCACTCAATGGATTAGCTTCTTTTTTTTTTGCAGTCGTGGTGTGTTTCAAAAGTTGTACGTCTATTCGGCCAATGTTTCATAGGTCAGCTTAAAAATTCTAGCGCCTTACTAGCACAAAATTTAACACGTTGGTAGACGCGTTAAAATACTGCAACGGTAGTTGTACGAACACGAATACCTCATGCATGGGCTCGGTACAGTTTGGATGTCATTAGTTCGTGTTAGCCAAAGATTAGAAAGATAATTTAATGCCAAAGAAAGCTAAGAGTACCTTTTTAGAACTTATAAGGAATGACAAAATTAATTGAATCATCTCGTCATACAAGCTTAGAAACAGCATGAAAAAATCGAACAGAAAAAAATATCTTACCTAGATTTAAACGGGTCTGATTCGCAAAATCAAATCTGAAAATTTTATGAAAAAGAGGACATCATATTATTATAAATGTCAATCATAAATATAATGTCTCCATTTGTCTCTGGACAGCAATAATGTATCTCAGTCACATGTCACAATCGACTCCGTTCTTGGCGTGACACCATTATAAGTAGGAATAGCTATAATCTCATTAGATTAATTGATAACTGCCGTAAAAGACAACACTGCTAGTTTTAGTGCCTTTATAGTTGCTCCCTTAGAATAAAGGTTGCTCCAAACTGTTACTGAACCCAGGGCACATCTCTAACACTAAAATCAAGATGTTTCAATTATTTAACGTTAAATATTACGTAACGTGAAATCGTCGATAGTCGCTAGATGCCGCTGCAAGCTCTGAATTGTAATTTTATCTAGACTCGTAGGTGCACAATCTGACAATTGTTAGCTGCGTGTTCATTGGGGAACATCTAGGTGACCAAATATGTCACGACGCACGTGACAC
This sequence comes from Hylaea fasciaria, assembly GCA_905147375.1. Lineage (NCBI taxonomy): Eukaryota > Metazoa > Arthropoda > Insecta > Lepidoptera > Geometridae > Hylaea > Hylaea fasciaria. The sequence continues at coordinate 4,049,784 of LR990211.1, read as the reverse complement.
GGTGTAGTCGGCCCGGCACGCACTGTGGTTAACCGCAGTGTCCCCATTTTTGCAGTGCGGGAGTGAGAACGCTGGTGACAGCTCTCGACGGATATTGGCCGCCCACGCACTGCGGTAAAACGCGCGCGGTTACCCGCAGTGCGTGCAGGGCCTAAGTCTTGTCTCGCGACCAACAGTGAACCGACAAATAAGGCGAAAGACATAGCAGTGATAAGAACCTACCATAAAAATTAATCATTTATATAAATACTGAATATCGAAACTTACGGCAAATAAAGGTTTAGACATGGGGGCGGTTTTTGAAAGTCACCGGTGATTCGATATGTCATCAAACACCGATGACTTTTATCACAGAACACAGAGACAATAGAAATGGGCTAGGTTTTCATCTGTATCGGAAACGCTATCGCCAAAAATATAGCTAACGTTATTCGTAATGACATCAAATCAATCACATTACTTTCTAAAATCACCCCCAAAATGTTTGACCAGTTCACTCGAGACATGACTGCAAAATGCTAAAACCTTGAAAAAATATTGGGCACCAATATATTTATCAATAATTAATTTAACAAACTAAAATGAATACAGATTGTGTACCTACAATTATTATACCACGGAACCGAATCGTGTAGTTGTTTAATAGCCGCGCGCTGTTGTATACGATAGATATAGTAAATCAACGACATAGTTATATATATATTATGTAGATATACATATAAATCCGAGAATGTACGTTACTATTATTTAAAACCAATACATCTATGAAGAAAAGAGTGGCGTTTAACTTTGTATTATTTTAGGGATCATACAACTGACAACCATCACCAGTATTTACTAGACAAAACACCTGAATATAATTTTGATAAAACTCGACTTGGCTCTTCTCGTGACGACGGTAAAACGAGATCGTCAAATGGGTCAATGTATACGTAACTTAATCTAAACGAAGAGGTTTGTCAAAATTATATTTTGATACGAATTAGACCCGGTCTGTCTAGATGAATTCAATTTGCAATTGATTTGTATTATTTTGCTGTTTTATGACTTTCCGCCACCATTATTGAAAAGAGTGTGAGACAAAAGCAGGGGCCCGCAAAATCAACAAAATGTACCGTACATGGAGGATGTAATAGTTATCAAAAGTGCGCCATTCATCATAGTTAGACACTTTTTCAAGATTGCTTCCATATTTGGTATATAAAACTTTGTTCGCAACTCAAACGTAAAACAAGTTTATGATTTATTCTAGTTGACACATTGACGATTGCGTGGCATGTTAGAATAATTACAATTTGCTATTGTTAATTAAGTATGTATAGATTTAACGACCCTCGGTTTCACTACCTCTGTTAATAGGTGATTGTATAGTAAAGTAAGTACTTTTGTATGTTATTGTATGGCAATGTTAGAGTATTGTAACGTTTGGCAATATGAACGAAACATACGAGAAAAATCCCTCGTCTGCGCAGGCCTTGGCTTACCTACACGATCTAACTTTGGTCATCTAGCGTAAAATTTGACTCGAGGTACCAAAATTTGATAATTTTAATGCAAGCAATAAATACTTTTACGGCTTAATTGTTGTTAAGGTAAGCCTTTTGTACTGCCGTGTTTAATTTAAACAAGGACAATGTTGAATATACTTACTATTGCACTATATGAAGTGCTTCATGGACTTTTTTGCTCCAGCATCCAATATTGCAATGGGAAGAAATGAATATAAGTATTTAGGCTTTCATAATAATAATTGATCTTGTTAAAAGCTATAGTGTAGGTCATAATAATCGAATTCAACGTGCAATAGTTAGCATGTACCTAACAGCTTCGGAGGTGTAACCAAGTGGAAGTGGGGGGGGTTTTGTTCAAAACTTCACACACCAAAAATAATCAGTCAATTAAGTAAGTATGTACTTACTTACTTATGCGATTTCCTCCACTGACTGGTTACACTACAGTGTTGATATTCTAAAAAATAAAGACAATTCTAAAATAATTACGCTTGTATTAAAGTTGCAAAGTAATTTTACATTTATATTTTATTATGCAATATTTTTGCAATATTTTAGACTTTTGCATAACTGCCAGTTTTGGTGTGTATTTTGAAGTCAGAGCTGTTTGTAACGATCGCTTGGGACCCTTTCTGCTAGATCAGTTGTGTCGGAATGACGTCGATTTCACAACTGAGTAATTTGGTGTCTTAAACCTTTTTATTAAAACGATTCTATTTCCACGCAGTTGATTTAGAAGAATTGTATTCCTAGGGACGGGTTTAGAGGACGCTAATTCAGCCGCGAAGCGTTTGAGAGAGGGGAATTGAATTCGTTTAATTAAAAGTGGAATAAAGTTCAAATGAAAAATTTAAATTGTGCCTTAGTGACATTCCAAACATTCGGGTAATCTCGGACACGAGCGCGGTTGGAGGTATGTAACGTTAATTTCGTTTTAAAACGAGATGGAAGTATTAACTTCGCAGTATTTCAGATAATTAGCACTGTACAAACTGCACGAATAGAACGCAGAGAACCCTTTCTGAGTTACAATTGAACTCATAAATGCAATAATGTTAACAATATTTTGTTTATTGGATGTTGTGATTGAATATTGATTATATTTACATTATATAATACGTAGAACGGTACTTATATGTCGTAGCAATAACTTTAAGTGTGGCAATAAGGTCTAGTGCATTGCTTTTGTGTATCGAGTTTACGATTCAGATGTATTTATATATTATTATGTATATGATAGAGCCCAACCCAATCCGGCACTAGCTGTACACTGCTTACCACTAAACTACGTAAAATAAGTTCAAATTCTTGAAGTTTTTAAAGTATATTTTATAATATATCAATCGAAGGTAGCGTAGCGTTTGAATATTGGATGTCGGATCGGTTCACCCGTTATTTTCTATCGCACGCGAACTAATAGTTTCACGTGAATTCTGTTTCTTATACCTACTTTTTTAACACGTTCTGAAGTTTGTCGTTCACAGTTGTTTTACACATGTGCCTGAGTTGTTACTCCTGCTATCATATTTGTTATCGATAGTTACTCTTCCGTATTGCTTAACTAAGTTACCTATAGTGACAAAAGCCGTTAAACATGTCCGATAATCCCTTTCAGCTTTACTGACGCATACCTACATAAATCCTAAACTCTAACTATACTTACCTACTATTCACTGTATCAAATAAATCACGAATCTGATCTACGAATGTGATCCCAGACCCCCAAGCACAAGCTACACCTGTGTTTTACATACATGCCCTGCACGGGAATTGAGTCCGCAACCTCACTGACGTTAGCATGTTTAGCAACTTTTCTCGCACAAGGAATGTCGTTAAGTTGGCGCAGAACTGAATCAAGAGTTTCCATAAATCTTCCTTTTCTTAGTAAATCGGTAGTGATAACAATTCTGGTAATATTGTGATGCTATTTATATAAATAAGTTGAAGTATATTTTCTTATCTTAAGTTACCTCAACGCCTACTAAGTCAAAGTGCCAAGAGTTGCAAGCCTCTTCTAAGTGCAATTTCTATACTCAATTATTATATTCATACCGTCTTCAATTATAAGTAGTAGGTATTATCCATATTGTTAATTATTAACAATAGAACTCCAATCCTATATCTTTTCGCTTAGCCAGAGTTAATTGTGTGGGGTACTTCGAAGTATGTAATTATATTTTGATATCACCTGTATTTGATAATTAATTTCCTTTATTACGCCACAAATGTTTTGGATTCGTTTGATTTATTTTAAAGAAAATTATTTTTTACAGAATAATACAGATACATTGTGCGTATCCTACCTACTCCTGACTAGGGATGTTACGAATATTCGCATTCGCATTCGGGAATGTGATAAATATGACATTCGTAACATCCCTACTCCTGACCTACATAGTTTAATATCATTGGTTACTACAACGATCAATAGTGTAGGTATACGGTTGATATCAAAATATATCTATTAATAAAAGTATCCCGTTTATCAAAAGTGATACTTAATGTATTTGTGAAAGAAAAGCTGTACTTAATGATAAAATAGCATGTTAATGATATTCTAAATTATGTTTTGTAGTGATGTTTTATTCTCTATATTTAACTACCATTATGAGATAGGGTCTTCGTGTGAGTACAAGTACCTAAACGAAATTGGTGTCAGCAGTTCCATTGCAATGGAATGTTATAGGTAAAGCCAATGCAATGGAGCTGCGGGTCGGTGATTTCAATGCAATTGTGAGAAATATGTGATTGGTAGAATTCTCATTGGAATTATCGTCGAGGAGCGTCGGGCCTTCGCTGTAAAAAACTAGCGGTAATAGCCAGTTACGTTTTCGTTTGAATCGAGTAGAGCGTGTATAAAATAAGGGAAAACAAATTATAGTATAAATTGTTTACTAAACGCCCGCCGCCGGGCGCTAGACGAATACATTATTTTTCTTAGATCACAATATATTGTAATAAAAATGGTAAAGTATAGAAGTATGCGTGCGGCGGCGGCACAGGCGGGCGCGGGCGCACGCGGCGTTCGATGTTAAAAAGATATTTTTTTACTGCGGCCCGTCGCGAGCCGAGTGCCGCTGCATCACCTCATATTTGTTATGTTTAAGAGGAAATATCTATTGTCTAATCCAAGGTTAAACTACCAACACTTTTTTATATTACAATAATTATAGAAATTATTATTGAACATGTTGTTTCTTTCCTGAATTATTATTTTAAATACACATTGATTTTATTTAATTAGGTCCATGAATGGTATCCACAATGTTTTTGAAAAGAAGAGCTAAGTATAATGGTTAACGGGTATGTCAATTAACATTTACTATTAAAATAAAAAAGTTAGTAGGAGACTACCTAAGAGAAGACTTAGTGGCTAAGCTATCAAAATGGATATAATATATATAACGCTTTATATATACTATGTATAGATAGATAAAATTCAGTCTTTTATTACACAATTTCTAAGCGGGTTTTATGTCACAGGTGCATGTATGTATAAAACATAATAAGTGCTATAAAATATAAGCTATACAAACAGTATACTTATGATACATAGTTTGTTTAACAAGGGACAAAAACGACTCTTACGTTTTGCCTCACTAGCGTAGCGAGAGAATCGAGTATGAATGATTCGTTTGAGATTTATTTATTTATAGACTACTTAGGCCGCTCGTGTCGTAATGTAATATTCTTAAATGTTTGGCAATAAGAGGGTAAGTTCTTTCGTCCAAGTGCGGCCGATTTAGGAAGGGACTTGAACAAATGAAAGACTGAAGTATATCCTTAACAACGTTTATTAAGTCCTAGTTCCTGACGTGTTTCTTCTTCTTTTTCTTTTTGCCATTGTGCGACTCGATGAGGTCTTCGATCTCTTTGCTGTCATCGCCGAGGCGCTTCTCGCCACTGGAATGACAGTCACACATTAAAATCACGTTAAATTAGTTAAAAGATTGTCACATAGAGACACGAGATCTGTCGAGAAAAAAAGGCACAGCCGGTACCATACTTGTCTCGATACTAAGATCGTCTGTTTAAAGATTTTCTCCCGTGGCTTTAGTTGTGGGCCGACTTCCAAACAAGAGGGCGAGGGATCGATTCCCGCACTGAGCAAACTAAGCATAAGCGTGACGCATCCAATGTTTCTCTCACTAAAAACTTCATTTGAAAAATCAATGTGTACTGTAAAATCGTGCGAATAGAACTCAAACCAGTTTTACTAGGCGAAGTATGGGCATTTACCTCTTGACGGAAACGAGTTGTTTCTGCTTGGACGTGGCGATGGCCTGGCCCCAGTCCATTTCGGTGCCTTTAATCCGGTACTGCGCCAAGTCCTCCCCCATCAGCCGCGACAGCTCCTTGCGCTGCTTCCGATCCAGCTCCTGGAATCGTATTACGACCGTGAAGTCACCATTGGTTTATATACAGACAATGCCTTTTCTTGAGTAAATGCCTTCCACCACGGGGGTGACGGAAGGGGGTGTTTGGGACACTAAAGCCCCCCCCCCCCCCCCCCTCCCCGTGAGCGGTTGGCATACAGACAGTGCCTAGCTTATATATAGGTACGTATTACGTAGTGTAATGTGATAAGACGTTCTTGTTATCCTATCCTATTCACAGCATAGACAATAGTAGAAGTGACTTAACTTGACATATCTGTATTGGAACCGCTGTCGCCGAAAAGTTACTGTGTCAACAGAGTTTTATATAAATCAACTGCCGTTTATTTGAAAATGTGTCTTATGCTTCATTTTAATGGGCTCTAAAACTGCGCATATGTGTGTCAGACGTAGGTCAAGACATAGTAATGCATGGCAAAACTGGCGTTGGTTTTGAGCCACGAGTCATATGTGTGGCGCGCGCCCCGACCACTTCACACTTCCACTTGATCACTCTTTCGTGATCCCACCAATATTATAAAGGCGAAATATTATGTTTTTGTACGTTTGTTACTTCTGCACGCAGAAACGGCTGGACCAATTTTGATGATATTTGGTATGGAGGTAGTTAACGCCCTGGACAACAGGGGGTAACATCGCGGAGCGCATCTAGTTCGTTCCTCCGGTAAATGGCACCAAACGCTTATACATAGGTTTGCATAAGCGTTTGGTGCCATTTACCAATGTGTTTCTTGTAAGATCACAATGTACAGTAGTACCCAACTTATATGGCGCGTCGTGGATCTTCGTTCACGCAGAAAAGAAAGTATGGTCCGAAGATTAACGAAAGAATGCTTAAAACTTACAATCAACCTAAGATCACTATTATAAGGTTCATAATACATTGCAGCTGTTAGTTCCATCTCACTCTAAGCTCGCTAAGATGGCGGGCGGCTGCCGACTACTGCTGGGTACTACTGTACTTATGTATTTATCACTCGCTTGAATACATAAGAATACTGTGGCTTCCTAGCAGTGAAGATTGTTTTATTCTGATCAGTAAAAATATAAGAGTAATAAATGTTTGGGGCATTCCTGCCGGACGACTGGGTCCTGAGCCAGTCCCATTCTAGGCTGTGCATGTTCACCGCCTTAGAAAACATCGCCACTTAAGACCGGTGAGGTCGTGGTCTAATGCTAGTATACAAAGAATAAAAACAAATGTATTCCTGCACTAATTTACTGCTCCAAGGACCAAACAAATAAAACCTCGATCACACCTAATACCAAATTTATTCAACCTCCAAACAACAAAACAGACAAGAGCACAGACACCCACCTTAGCCGCTTTGGCCAGTTCATCATGCAAGCTCTGCTTCACTGGCGCCTCTACGGCCACATCTTCTGCGGTCTTATCTTCTATGCCCATCTCTTTGGCTGCCGTATCCTCTAGCACGGCGTTCAGGGTGGAGTGGATCTTCTTGCAGGCCTCGTAGAACTTAGCCAGGATCTGCGAGGCGGGCAGGCCCAGCTCCGACGCCACGTCGTCCACATCTTTCATTTGGAAACCCATCGCTAGGAATATCACCTGCAAATGGATTGTGGGAGTAGGTGTGAGTGCAAACCTTATAGTATTCAACGGTTATATAGCAACGGTTCAGAAACGGGGCATTAGTGTTTTCTCGGTGGTGAGTGGCAGAGTGTCCGCCCAGGGCCGACAGGCCGAGTGTCCGCCCAGGGCTGACAGGACGCGTGTCCGCCCCGGGCTGACAGGCCGCGTGTCCGCCCCGGGCTGACAGGCCGAGTGTCCGCCCAGGGCTGACAGGACGCGTGTCCGCCCCGGGCTGACAGGCCGCGTGTCCGCCCCGGGCTGACAGGCCGAGTGTCCGCCCAAGGCCGACAGGCCGAATGACCGCCCCGGGATGACAGGCCTCAAGTCCGCCCCAGGCTGACCGGCCTCGTGTTCTCCCCGGGCTGACAGGCCTCGTGTCCGCTCCGGGCTGCCCGGCCTAGTGTCCGCCCCGGGCTGCCCGGCCTCGTGTCCGCCCCGGGCTGCCCGGCCTCGTGTCCGCCCCGGGCTGCCCGGCCTCGTGTCCACCCCGGGCTGCCCGGCCTCGTGTCCGCCCCGGGCTGCCCGGCCTCGTGTCCGCCCCGGGCTGCCCGGCCTCGTGTCCGCCCCGGGCTGCCCGGCCTCGTGTCCGCCGCGGGCTGCCCGGCCGCGCCCCCCCCCGGCCCACCTGCTGCACGGCGTCCAGCCTGGCCCCGGGCCCGGCGTGGAACTGCAGCTCCGCCAGCGGCTGCAGCAGGTCCGCCACGAGGCGGTGCTCCGCCTGCTGCCGGCTGTAGGCCTCCAGCCGCGCCAGGTCGTGCCCCGACAGCTGCTGCCCTATCAGCTGGCGAGACAGCACTGAGGATAAAACAAACTCATTCTAAACATATTATCAGTTATTCTAATCTAAGTATCTGGGAATCTGAACGGTAGAGCAAGTATATCGGATAGTTAAAAAAGACGGAAGGGTTCGGATTTATAAATATTATTGTTTTATTACTGCGTATAATGGAAGACGATCACGCGCTTGTGCCTGTGGCAAAACCTATGAAAATATAAATGATGTTGCTACAAGTCTCCGAGTTACCGACGATTTAGAAACCGAGTTAGAATCTAACGATACCGTGTTCGATCGTCAGTCACCAATTTTTCCTAAGTTATATGCAGTTTTCCATCGCTCCGCTCTTCGAAGGACACGTTGTTACCGATCGACAGCAGTCGTTAAGCCACTTCAGAGGCCTTCGGACGGCCTGATAAACTCTGACACTAGAGGCTAGCACAACCTCATACGTCAAACGAACAGCAAACATGACTTAACGACTGACCGGGCTTCTCGCATTTGACGCTATCGTTCAGCAGCATGGATAGGGCAAGAGCTGCCGGCAGCTGCCGCAGCTGCCGCGCCAGCAGCCGCGCGAAGCGGCGGCGGAAGTCCGCGCTGTAGGCCGCCAGCCAGGGCCCGGGGCGGAGCGCCCGCAGCATGATGCACGAATGCTCGCCGGTTAGCTCGTTCGCTTTCTGACTGGAAACGGATAGATTTAGGGGTTGACTGAAGAGATCGCTTTACAGACTTGAAGCTAAAATGTTTACATAACATACCCACTATCTATATAACAAAGGCACACACATACATCGTGTGTCATTGTGATTTGTTACAAAAGCCAATACTTTGTTATGTAGTATTTATTTTCTGTTTTGTTTAAACCGTGTCCAATAGCATTTCTAATCTATTCTGTGTTACTAGCATTAGTACTAATTATTATTTCGTATTGCCTTCGCAAGATTTGTCAGTGTCAAGATTTAAAATACTACAAGTGTTTTATTATGTTTCCACAATCATCGAGCTCCAGTAACACGGCCCCGGATACAAAATCACATTTCATCTTCACGCCTCGCATAATTCACGTAAGAAAGTAGAAACCTGGCCAAGTTAAGGCGAATGCTCATCAGCTTTCTTCTTAGAGAAAAAAATAAACAATATTTCATCAAACCTACTGACCTTAAATACACCGGTACATATTTCTGGGACTTCCAAAACTTGAGCAGATCCTCTGTGAGGCCGAAACTGGTTCCTAAGTAGTCGAGGGGTTCAGCTCTCACTTCAGTCAGCCGCCTCAGTAGGGTTGGCGGCTTTGCTCTGGGGAATTAGGCCGTATTGTGAGGTTGATAGAGTTGGTGTTTGTAAGACCTGATTATTCGTCCTTGTGGAAATATTTGTGTGAACGACGGGTATTTGTTGGGATCCGAGTGTTTGTGGGACCATGGACCTCCTAGTACCGGATTTTCTAGATACACGGAATCGCAGTTAAGAGTCTAGGTAGTATGAGATCGTGGTGCGTAAAACAAGTACATTTCCTATGGTGCCAGGAGAAAAAGAAACCAACGCGACGCTATCGCACCGTGCAAGTATATTAATAAACAGCACATCTATAACCGTCGCTGCCGCCGTGTAGCGTCGTGTCGCTCGCGGGGAGACGTTACCTCGGCGCTATAGTCTGTGTGCAGCGAGCCCCGCCCCCCAGCGCCGGCCTCCTCCGCGTCGCTGCCGCCGTGTAGCGTCGTGTCGCTCGCGGGGAGACGTTACCTCGGCGCTATAGTCTCCGTGTGCAGCGAGCCCCGCCCGCCAGCGCCGGCCTCCTCCGCGTCGCTGCCGCCGTGTAGCGTCGTGTCGCTCGCGGGGAGACGTTACCTCGGCGCTATAGTCTCCGTGTGCAGCGAGCCCCGCCCGCCAGCGCCGGCCTCCTCCGCGTCGCTGCCGCCGTGTAGCGTCGTGTCGCTGGCGGGGAGACGTTACCTCGGCGCTATAGTCTCCGTGTGCAGCGAGCCCCGCCCGCCAGCGCCGGCCTCCTCCGCGTCGCTGCCGCCGTGTAGCGTCGTGTCGCTCGCGGGGAGACGTTACCTCGGCGCTATAGTCTCCGTGTGCAGCGAGCCCCGCCCGCCAGCGCCGGCCTCCTCCGCGTCGCTGCCGCCGTGTAGCGTCGTGTCGCTCGCGGGGAGACGTTACCTCGGCGCTATAGTCTCCGTGTGCAGCGAGCCCCGCCCGCCAGCGCCGGCCTCCTCCGCGTCGCTGCCGCCGTGTAGCGTCGTGTCGCTCGCGGGGAGACGTTACCTCGGCGCTATAGTCTCCGTGTGCAGCGAGCCCCGCCCGCCAGCGCCGGCCTCCTCCGCGTCGCTGCCGCCGTGTAGCGTCGTGTCGCTCGCGGGGAGACGTTACCTCGGCGCTATAGTCTCCGTGTGCAGCGAGCCCCGCCCGCCAGCGCCGGCCTCCTCTGCGTCGCTGCCGCCGTGTAGCGTCGTGTCGCTCGCGGGGAGACGTTACCTCGGCGCTATAGTCTCCGTGTGCAGCGAGCCCCGCCCGCCAGCGCCGGCCTCCTCCGCGTCGCTGCCGCCGTGTAGCGTCGTGTCGCTCGCGGGGAGACGTTACCTCGGCGCTATAGTCTCCGTGTGCAGCGAGCCCCGCCCGCCAGCGCCGGCCTCCTCCGCGTCGCTGCCGCCGTGTAGCGTCGTGTCGCTCGCGGGGAGACGTTACCTCGGCGCTATAGTCTCCGTGTGCAGCGAGCCCCGCCCGCCAGCGCCGGCCTCCTCCGCGTCGCTGCCGCCGTGTAGCGTCGTGTCGCTCGCGGGGAGACGTTACCTCGGCGCTATAGTCTCCGTGTGCAGCGAGCCCCGCCCGCCAGCGCCGGCCTCCTCCGCGTCGCTGCCGCCGTGTAGCGTCGTGTCGCTCGCGGGGAGACGTTACCTCGGCGCTATAGTCTCCGTGTGCAGCGAGCCCCGCCCGCCAGCGCCGGCCTCCTCCGCGTCGCTGCCGCCGTGTAGCGTCGTGTCGCTCGCGGGGAGACGTTACCTCGGCGCTATAGTCTCCGTGTGCAGCGAGCCCCGCCCGCCAGCGCCGGCCTCCTCCGCGTCGCTGCCGCCGTGTAGCGTCGTGTCGCTCGCGGGGAGACGTTACCTCGGCGCTATAGTCTCCGTGTGCAGCGAGCCCCGCCCGCCAGCGCCGGCCTCCTCCGCGTCGCTGCCGCCGTGTAGCGTCGTGTCGCTCGCGGGGAGACGTTACCTCGGCGCTATAGTCTCCGTGTGCAGCGAGCCCCGCCCGCCAGCGCCGGCCTCCTCCGCGTCGCTGCCGCCGTGTAGCGTCGTGTCGCTCGCGGGGAGACGTTACCTCGGCGCTATAGTCTCCGTGTGCAGCGAGCCCCGCCCGCCAGCGCCGGCCTCCTCCGCGTCGCTGCCGCCGTGTAGCGTCGTGTCGCTCGCGGGGAGACGTTACCTCGGCGCTATAGTCTCCGTGTGCAGCGAGCCCCGCCCGCCAGCGCCGGCCTCCTCCGCGTCGCTGCCGCCGTGTAGCGTCGTGTCGCTCGCGGGGAGACGTTACCTCGGCGCTATAGTCTCCGTGTGCAGCGAGCCCCGCCCCCCAGCGCCGGCCTCCTCCGCGTCGGACGGCTCCTCGTCGAGGCAGGGGATGTCCCCGCTGTAGTACGCCGCTAGCTGCTGCAACGCTCGCTTGCCGTATCCCATCTGGAAATTTTATTTATTTCTTTTTTTCAACAGACGTCCTGAATTCATCATTTACTGAGATTTTTCACCTGTTCCTCATGATATATCTTAAACCAGTATTGAGACGACAAAAACAAAAGCCATTTACTCCTTATAACATCATCTATCTGCAAGTCAAAATCGGTCCCCTTTTCGGACATTAGTTAGTTGGAGCGAACAGACGTTGTTTTTTTCGTCCTAAGTATATACTTGCATATGCATTTAGTCAAATGCTGTTCTTTTGACATTACAAACAGACTCTTCAAGTCTATTTACTCATATAGATGATGAAGTTATTCCTTAACTATAGATATGAAGTTATCGGTTACTGTGATACTGCAAGGCACAGCTATCAAAGAAATGTTGACTTGTACAGATAAAAAAGTTATTCCTAAGGACCGTATTAATAAATGAAACTCAATAGCGCTACCAAGTGCGCTACCAGCTGATCCACACTCAAAATGTAATCTACATCTTGAAATCGTTGCTATTTAATAAATGGATATTGAGATGTAGCACTGGCCACTAGATACTGTCTTGTATGTGTCAATTGTGGCATAATCTGATAGCACTTACCCGCTGAGTGTCATTTATTAATTTGCCAGAGATCATGTAAGTTTCTGTTCCTAATCTACAACTTAAGATGTATAATATATTAATTAGAACTAAAGAGCAAGTGCACACTGAAGATAGCTCTCAGAGCTAAGTTTGATTTATTAATACGGCCCTAAGTTTTCGGTTCCCGTAGGGTCATACACAGATACTCTATTATTTATATGAGTTAGTTACCCTCTGGTAGGAGGGGTGGGTGGCGATCCTCACGATCCTGGCTCCGGAGAGCTTGGGGAAGTCCTTGTCTCCGAACTGCTCGCACACGTTCCAAGGGATCAGATCGCCGGCGGCCTTGCGACCTCGCCCCAGGCTGTCCCGGACCGATCTGATGGAAAAATGTAATAGAAACATATACAAGTAGGACGTTAAAAATTTATCCGTGTACCTAGGTACTATACAATACACGAACACGATTTGTTTTTCGACAATCGACCGACAGAGTTGCAGAGTTGTCGCATAATTATATGTAATTTGGTCAAAGCAGAGAATAATAATAATTAGTAATACCCTAGAAGGAACACTATTTTTAAATTAAAGCGAGATGGCAGTTCGGGAGTTTGTATGACATTTTGAGTGTGTCGAGTGACCATTCAGTTGTTTTTGCGTGAAAGAGCAACAAACATACATACATAGGTACTCACAAACTTTCACGTTTATAATTTTAGTGCATGGGGTAGGATGTGGTTCCTCACTTGTCGGAGATGTTTCCCTCTAGGCACAGCTGCACGACGCACAGCACCTCCGGCACGGCGGCGGCGGCGGGGGCGGAGCCCGGGGGCGCCAGCAGCACGAACAGCCGGTGCGCCGGCGCGTCCGCCAGCAGCTGCAGGTCGTTGGGGCTGTTCTGGGGTGGCAAAGGAGCAAACGGAGATACTTTATCTCACTATTACAGAATAGACGCGCCCAGTAACTATTATCCCCGCGTGAACTATTATCCCGCGGGAACTGTTAATTTTAACGGGATAAAAAGTAGCCTATCACCCGGGGATAGTGCAGCTTCCTAACAGTGAAATAATTTTTCAAATAAATTCGGTAGTTCCGGAGCCTATTCAACGCAAACAAACAATCAAATCTTTCATCTTTATAATATTTGTATAGAAAATGGAGCGAACGGACGAACATGTAAGTTTCAAAATGGGTGTAAAACTAAAATGTATACATCACAAACATACCTTGTAATGGCTAGAGACGTATATGGCGACCAGGCGCTGCAGGAACGCCTCGGCCGCCTTGTGGTAGCAGAAGAGTGTGTCGCGGTTGACGCGGTACAGCTCGCAGGCGCCGGGGGGCGGAGCGCCCGCGCCCGCGCCCGGCGCCGGCGCCTCCAGGCACAGCAGCGCCGACAGCCAGGCCTCCACGGGGTCCCCCGTGCGGTAGCGGATCGGCTCTTCCAGTTTAATCTGGAATATTATTAGTAATTATAGATAGATAGATAGATAAATTATATCATGCTATTATTATAAATGTGAATGTTCGTTACTCTATCATACCAAAACGGCGATTCGGAATTTCACGAATTTTAGAGATGGTATATAAAGACAAAAATATTATTGGAAAAACTGCCTGGAAAATTGGAAAATTCGGCACAAGATTCAATGTTTATACGAGTTCACGATCCGTACGCGGTAATTATTTTACCCTAATTCATAATCACAAGACTGAGAACAAAATCGACAATGTCACATTTTCGCCAATGTCGAAGAAAATAAAAAAAACAACAAAAAACACACGAAATCATTAATAGTGTGTGATATCGTGTCGTGGTCCTCACCGGCGGCGGCGCGCCGTGCTGCCGCTGCAGCTGCGCGAACAGCTTGAGCGCCAGCGCGCGGCCCGTGCCCTCGTACCCCGCCACCGTGGACGCCAGCAGCGCCAGCGGCGCCGCGCGCGCCGCCGCCGCCACCTGCGCCAGCGGGATGGCGGCCGCCTCGTCCACCAGCACCAGGTCCGCCGCCGCCAGCAGCGAGTGGTCGTCCGGGGTTATGTACTGGAACGAGACATACGTCACAAGTGGCAAAATATGACGTCACGAGCGCGCCAGCAGGCCGATTCTGCCAGCTCTACTAACGCGAGACACGTCACACTATGACGTCACGAGCGCGGCCGGCGGACCGACTCTGCCGATTGCAGAGTTCTACTGACGTCATAGTTTCGACGAATTTTTTTGGAAACAAATAGTCGATTTAATTTAATTTACTTGATAGACATTAATTACAACATTGCTTTTAAAATTAATCGACTGTTCATTATATTCGAATAGCATTCAAGCCAATAGATGCGCAAGCTAATCATAAAAAAAATGCCGAATATAAAAAAAAATACCTGAACAGTTTGTCGCGAGTTTCTGGCGATGTTGATCCTGACGATAGCTTTCTTGAAGTCTGGGTTGGTTGAACGCACGATGTTGTAGTCTATGTGCTCTTGATACAGACACGCGTCTAGGCCCTGCGAACATCAATAATAATATTATCCTCTAATATCATAAAGCGGTGGTAGCCTAGTGGGCGAACGTGCGCCTTCGAAAACGGAGGTGGCGAGTTCAAATCTCAGTGCGGGCACGTACCAATGTGTTTCTTGTTAAAACATATGTACGTAATTATCACTCGCTTTTCGGTGAAGGAAAACATCGTGAGGAAACCAACATGCCCGAGAATTAATTCGGAGGCATGTTATCCACCAACCCGGACTAGGCCCTCGTGGTGGATTATGGCCTAACCCTCCTCACGATAGTGAGGGGAGGCCTTTGCCCAGCAGTGGGACAGTTACAGGCTGAATTATTATATTATATACTAGCTGTTGCCCGCGACTTCGTCCGCGCGGACTACATTATATCGCGATAAAAGTATCCTATGTCCGCCTCGAAAGTACAATCTATCTCTATACCAAATTTCATCGAAATCGGTTCAGCCGTTTAGCCGTGAAAAGGTAACGAAGAAACAAAACGTACGCACAGTATGGATGGGGTTGAGAAAGTTCCAAAGAAGTATTCAAATAATACTAAAAAGTATTCAAACATGTCAAAGCAAACATGTCAAATTTCTACCTTGTCTATATTCCGTGTTTTAATAGGTACCTACGGATTTCGAATTAAATCTGACGACAATATTTTGCAATATTTTTCATCATACAATCAATTTTGTATGATGAAATACATGTAAATCTTTCAAATAATATAAATGCCAAGTTTGAAGTAGATTTGACCAAGGAATCATGTTGTCTCATAGAAACTTTCCCCCCTTTTTCACCCCCTTAGAGGTAGAATTTCGGAAAATTATTTCTTATCGGATGTCTACGTCATACAAAGAACACACCCTCCGAGTTTCAGGTTTCTATAATCAGCGGTTGGTCCGTTAGTAATTCAAGACATCGAACTCGACTTTGACATCAACATAGCCATCCCATATCCGACATACGACATCCACCATCTTCTACCAAAATTACCATTTTATAACAATTTCTACCATTTCCTACCAAAATCTACCATTTCTTACATTTTCTACCAATATTACCATGTACTTTTTTTTACCATAATCTAACAAAAGCTACCATTTACTAAAATCTGCAATTTTTTACCAGAATCTATCAAAGGCTACCATTATCTACTAAAATCTACCATTTTCTACCAAAATTTAAAATTTTCTACCAAATTCTACCATTTCCTACTGAAGTCTACAATTTTCTACGACAACCTTCCTTTTCTTTCTGAATCTTCTATTTTCTACCATTTCCTACCGAAATCTACCCAACCCCTACAACAGTCTACCATTTCCTACCAAAATCTACCATTTCATACCTAAATCTACCATTTTCTATATAAATCTACCATTGAAACAAAAATCTACTATTTTCTTTTTGAATGTACTATTTTCTACCAAAAGCTACCATTTATTAACAAAATCTACCATTTCTTTCCAAATTTACCATTTTCTACCAAAATCTACCATTTCCTTCCAAAATCTACCATTTCCTACCAAAATCGACCATTTCCTACCGATATTACCATTTCCTACCTAAATCTACCATCTTCTACCAAAATCTACCAGTTCCTGCCTAAATTTTAGGGATTGATGTTAAAACACGCTGAAACAGGTGCTAAATTAATTTTTTTAAGTATTTAATGCGAAGTTTGTAATTGATCAGACCAATAAAACACGTTGCTCCATACAAATTTTGCAACCCCTTTTTACCCCCTTAGTGGTTGAACTTTAAAAAATCCTTTCTTAGTGCACACCTACGTCACTTAAAAATATAGTAAAAAAATTTAATTTCGAAATAAATCTGACGAAAAATATTTTGCTACCCCCTTTTATCCCTTTAGGGGTTGAATATTCAAAAACTATGAACCACGTGTTCAATCAAATCTTTCAAAGAATATAAATATGCTAAGTTTGAAGTTGATCAGACCAAGAACACGTTGCTCCATAAACACTTCGCAACCCCTTTTCACCCCTTTAGGGGTTGAAGTTTCAAAAATCCTTTCTTAGTGCACACCTACGTCACTTAAGAAATATTTGTGTAAAATTTCAATGTTGAACTAAATCTGATGTAAAATATTTTGCACCCCCTTTTTACCCCTTTAGGGGTTGAATATTAGAAAACTATGAAACATGTATTTAATTAAATGTTTAAAAAAATATAAATGCCAAGTTTGAAGTTGATCGGACCAAGAAAACACGTTTCTCGATACAAATTTTGTAACCCCTTTTCACCCCTTTAGGGGTTGAATTTTCAAAAATCCTTTCTTATTGCACGCCTACGTCACATAAGGAATATTTGTGCGAAATTTCATGGTTCTAGACCCAATAGTTTTAGCTGTGCGTTGATCGATCAGTCAGTCAGTCAGTCAGTCAGTTCTTGCTTTTATATATATAGATTATTATTATTATTATTATATCATAAAAGCGAAATTAAATCTGTTTGGTGGCTCCCTTATTCATGAACGGATCTTCATGTCTGGTGAATTCTGAGGAAGTACACATCGATGTGGATTAGTGAGCTAATGGTAGGTTGATAGATAACTCTTTATTGACACCAAAATGTAAAGAACATGGGAAGGCCAAACTTAAAAATAGGTAGGTAAATAATAGTTACAAAATAAAAACCTTGCTAACCATGCAACCTACTTTTTTTATTATAATAGTAAAAGGTGTTGGTGCCTATTCGGTTAAATCTTAGTTTAGTCTTGTCAAATGGTATTTTGTTACACTTTAACCTTATGAAGACAAAAGAGAGGGCTATAACTTTAGAGCTGCCAAATTAAGATTTAGTATACTTTGTAACAACAGTATATTTAATTCCGACGTTTGGTGAAAATTCAGAGTTCATCACATAAAATGATCACCATTTCACAATGAACTGATCATACTGCTTAAATATTTAGACGCAAATAAAATTTTTCCGTCTTTCTTGTTTACTCGTCAGTTGAGTATACCTTCAGCACAAACTCAAACAGCGTGATCAAGTTCTCTGGATGCGGTGACGTCACGTAAATGTTCACATAACCCAGCGCGACTGCGGCCGCGATGGCGAGCCCCAGCGTGGCAGACTTGCCGCGCCCGCGGGCCGCCGTGAGGCAGTGGGGAGGTCTGGAAGAAAATTATATATCTGCCTACTTCTGATCCCGGGTCTCACCAAGGGTTGTCAACCATACTTAGTAATCTTTCATTACTTAAAGCTTGTGTACCTAGGTACTTCATTTTTTAAATAGCAATATAGTGAGTGAACATACTTCATTTCAACATCAGGCTTATTCTGATATACACAAGTATTACAAAACTACACTATTTTAAAGCGAGCTAAAGTCGCCATTTAAATATTATAGTTTTACAACTAACAAACACTTTGTTTTCGTCTGTACTTTTAGACTGTATAATGACACAAAGATCATTCTGTTCATTTACCTGGATTGCTTGTCAGCGAGCGTGTTGATGAGAGCGGCGAGGGCCGTCGCCTGCTCGTACGTGCGACAGAGAGCTACCAGCGGGCCTGCAGGCGGCGAGTCCGAGAGGGACGACACTAGCTCTGTCAGTTTCGAGTTCACACGCTGTAAATTTTTACAAATATGTAATACTAGAAGCGCCTTGCGGTTTCATTCGCGTTAACTACTATCCCGCGGGAACTGTTACAATTTTTACGGGATAAAAAGTAGCCTATGTCACCCAGGGATAGCATAGCTTCCCAACAGTGAAAGAATTTTTCAAATCGGTTCAGTAGTTTCGGAACCATTACAACCAAACAAACAAAGTTTTCCTCTTTATAATATTAGTATAGACAAACATAACAAAAATACAAATCTTTCCTCTTTATAATAGTAGTGTAGACTAGAAACAATTGAAATCTTGAAGTCAAGAGTGAATGGGTCCCGTAATATGTGTTTATGGTTGCGTTTATCATGACCTTACCTCAGGCACAGAGTCCACAGGTTCCACTTGAGCAGTTCTTGACGATATGGGCAGGACATTGAGTGCGTCGTCTAGCACCAGGCAGCGCGGGTTGTCAGCCAGGGACAGGAGGAACCGTTCGTTGAAACGATTCACTACCGTGTCGTAGGCCTCGGTTTTGAACCTGCAAACAGTAGGTATATGATGCCGAGATTCTTAGTAGAGAAGTCAACCGTCGCACATGAAGATATTAAGTCAGTACGTACATTGAAGATTGATCTAGGAAGTTGAGGAGACAGTAAAAAGTATTGAACCAAATTGCAATGCCATTTCACAGACTCATTGCTACTGGTCCTACAATATATTAATATTAGATTGAGTGAATAACAATGAATATTATGAAGCAATATTATCATATAATTGGACATAGTTATGCAAACTAGAACCAACCCTCAAAAAGTAACTTTTGAGATAATTAGGTTTTTGTTTCAATAGTGTGAAGAAACAAATAGGAGAAGAAATGGGTGAAAAAAAATATACAACGTTAGGCGTAGAGTTGATGACAACATATTAAAATAAAATAGTTTGTAGTTTTCTCTGTTTTAATATTTGTTTAAGATCAAAAACCTGCTGGTTCCTTATTGCAAAATAGCCTTTTAACGAATTGGTTCTTTTTTGCAATAAAGAACCAAGCAGTTAGGTAAGCAGATTAATTGAAATAACTTTAAAATACCATCATGTTTTAGTTATATTTGTATTATTACTTCTTTATACATATAAGTTATACAAACTAAAATCATACTATTCGCAATTTTACTTAAAGTAAGACACTATTGACCCGGGTACGTCGTTAAACTGCGACCAGTCTCACCGGAAGATGGGCAGCAGCGTTTTCTTATATTTATGGTGAGCATTCTGCGATCCCCAAGCCGCATGCTAAGCGTTGGGGGGGATTATGGCACCCCCCCCCCCTCAAATGACAGACAAACAAAACCCACGGCCCCTAGTCCCCGGCAGTTCCTCTATCCCTGGCTTAGGTAGCAGACCCGGTAACGGTGGAGCAAGGGGTGCTAAGAATCCCCAGCAGATGCCCCGCTACCACCCCAAACGGACTCTGGCCCTGGTAACACACAACATCCACACGCTCAGGACTGACGAGAAAATTGTCGAGCTGGAGGAAGAATTGAGCAAGATGCGATGGGATATCGTGGGGCTATCAGAAATCCGACTAGAGGGACAGGATACGGTAACCCTGGATTTCGGCAACATGCTCTTCTTCCGGGAAAGAGAACGAAAATCCCAGGGGATGTTGAGTTTCTCGTCCATAGGTCCCTCATAAACAATGTAGTGAAGGTCGATAGTGTGTCAAGCAGGGTAGCGTACCTTATACTCAGAATCACCGATCGGTATTCGCTGAAGGTCATACAGGTATACGCGCCGACATCGACACACCCTGACGATGAAGTAGAGGCATTGTATGAGGAGATATCAGAAGCCAGACATGTATCCGAATCATACTTCACAGTTGTTATGGGGGATTTCAACGCGAAGGTGGGCTCACGGAATGTTGACGAGTTGAGAGTGGGGTTATACGGATATGGACAGCGGAACCAGAGGGGCCAGCGACTGGTTGACTTCATGGAGAAGGAGGGACTCTATTTGATGAACTCCTTCTTCCAGAAGCGACCATCCAGGAAGTGGACGTGGATGAGCCCCGATGGTTCAACCAGAAATGAGATCGACTTCATCATGACGACCAAGAAGCGAATATTCAATGATGTCTCCGTGATCGCCAAGGTCAAAGACCGATAGCGATCACCGTATTGTTAGAGGCACATTGAATATCGATGTCAAGCTTGAGAGGTCACGTCTAGTGGAAGTCCACGCTCCGTCCTGGCCCTGCCCAAATCCAGAACCCCGAACACTTTCAATTAGAACTGCATAATCGCTTCCAGCGCCTAGCCGAATGCGAAACTGTAGACGAGATAAACAGTGGGCTGGTGGAAACTGTCCAAGCAGTGGGTTCAAAGCACTTTAAGGGCCAAGCCGGAATAAACCTCAAAAGCTCTCGGACAGATCAATTTAATTAATGGCAAATCGGACTGAGATGATACTGCAATCTTTAGCTGATATGTCAGAATACGGCAAACTTAATAGACGAATCTCGAAATCCTTGCGACACGGCCTGCGTTCCTACCATACAACACGTATTAAGAACGCAATCGAGCGGAACCAGGGCTCGAAAGTGTTCGCGAGAAATTCGTCTATTGGGCAAAGCCACATGACAAAGCTGAAGATCGAGAACGGTAGTATCATCTCGTCGAAGCCGGAGATTCTGAGGGAGCTGGAGAGGTTTTACGGACAGTTGTACACCTCGACACGAGAACCCACTGTCAGTTTAGCTCATGACACCAGAGCCAAACCACAGTGAGACGGACCATGTGCCTAGACACTATTTGGTACGTAGATAAATATTCTTTTTATCGAAAATCGAGTTAATTAAGCACTTCAAAGCCTACATACACTAGGCTGTGAGGTTAAAAAACCATAATAAAAAAAATATATATTACAAACAAACAAGTTTTTTGGTTCGTTAGCTTACTAGTGATTTTACAAAATGTAATAACCATATGGAACTAAGCATCTTGGTTATTATAAAAGCTATTTATTTGAAATGCAAATTAGAACCAACCACATCATGGTTCCCTATAACAAACAAAAGCAAACAATTTTATTTTTTCAACAAGAACCATGTGACTTGGTTCTTGTTTGCGTAATTAAAAATGCGAAGATATACAGGTACCATGTGCCATGGGTCCGTTTAACTTTTCAAAAGTGACTCAATCAAAGGTTGGTACCCTAGGCGGTATTCATTATTTTTGTTTAGGCTTGGTATTTTGGCTTGGATCTTTTTTGAGTCTGTTAAAAATACGATTGGGTGTCTAACTAAATAACTAACTCAATTTCACTCAAGGTGTGGGTTGGTTCTTGTTTGCATAACTATGTCCAATTAATTTAAATGTTTGTATACCTAGAATGAACATCCATAGTGATTGAATGCAGTTGCCTCAAGGAGTCCATGGTTTTGAGCAGGAAAATGATCAGGCCTCCACCTTCCACTGTTTCTATGGTGCGAGCCATCAAGTTTGGCGTGAGTGCTTCAAAATCCTGTTAAAATTAACTGGCAATTAAAAAAAAGAACAAAGAAACATTATAGCTCGTATATAAAAATTAAACCATGCATAAGAAACATACAAACATTATCACCACATACCTGTAATACACAAACTCCATATGTCTGTCCGAGCAAAGCGTGGCTCTCGGAATAATACCGTCCATGGATGGTAGTGGCCACCCTGAACGAGTCAAACAGGGACTCCTCCGACACTTCCAGTTTGCCCGCTGCTATCTTTTTGGCCCTTTTCCGGCCGTGACTAAAATACAAACAGAAATTAGGTTCATATCCGCCCATTTCTATTGATGTTCAAATATGTCTAAAACTGACAAGGATATGAAAATAAGGTTGTTTTACTGAAGGGCCCATTTAATATACCATTGTACCTTTTTTAGTTTGCCCTTCCTGTGTTTGTTACATACTAGTGTCAATAATGTATTATCTATCTATTTAATTTATCAAAATAAGACGAAATTCTCTTACAAATTAAAACCACCTAATTTATTTTAAAAGCTAGTGACCCTCCTCCTATATATACGATGGGTGAGTTGGAACTGCTGTTTATCACAAGGCTTATTTTACACTGACAAATCCAATCAGTTTGGTATCACTATTCTGACAGACACAACTATAAATAAAGTTGATTTATTTCATTGAATTTCAAAACAAATGTAAAAATAGGCAGTTAACTTACTTGCTAATAGCTTCATCTTTATTTTTGTAGCACCAAAGAACTGTTGGCCTCGCTTTAACAGTTGATTTAACCAGCATATCATAGAGAATAGGTACCTGTAAAAATACATGTGTATTTGTCGAGTAGTACAAAGTTAAATCGGATAGCCTTCACTCCCAGGTACTTTTATTTGGTGCACATGTAACTTTCTGTTATATCAAGTCTCAGCCGTTGGGAAGGTTTTTTTTCTCAATAAAATTACCAGTTCTTGTCCTATACCTTTCAGTGTTAAATAAGCACATCCTTTGTTGGTTGTATAATTATTTGTGGGCTGAAATTCTTTGTTATAACCGCGAAAAAGGTAAAATAAGTTATATTTTGAAGACTTACTTGATCTCTACTTTTATCACCCACTAAGAGGAACATGGTGCGATGCCCCAGCTTCACCCCATTCTCTATCATTACTCTGATACGGTTGTCTATCTTCTTTTTCACCATTTTTGTAAATAGGGATCCTTTGAATTATAATGTTGAGTAGAGCATTACAAATAAATTAAATATAACCTCAATTCAAAACAAAACCTACGGCCGGCATGTTTTCCCTTTTTGGTTGCGTTGACAACTTGACTTGACATTGATATTGACAATGGAATCAATATATTGCTTCTTGTTTTTTTTTAGTTATGGCTTCGCACGGTTTGTTCATTTAGCCAGTGTCAAGTTTATTTTGGTGATCAAATGAACTTACATATTGATGTTCAATCATAATTATAATTACTGAAGTTTTTCATAATTTTACATTATTTGTTTCTCAAACTTGCGTTTCTTCGAGTGTTAACTAGTGGAATTTATTAGTGGAATATTAGTCATAGTGTGTTCGATAACGTGCACGAGTGTGGACAAATGAAATGTACACAAAAAGCGTGTTACTTCGTAGTTTTTTTGCAAAACTCCTAGAAAATTTCAGTCAAAGTCAAAGCATTTATTGTAAATAGGCATTGTAAATCGCACTTTTACAAGTCAAACAGTTAATTCTCGTTAACAAAGAGAATCATAAAAACATAAAGTATGATACATTAAATTAATTAAAGATTCAGTAAAGCATGCACCACTTTACTGAATCGTGACTATGGCTATGACTGTAAATTGACTATTTGACCACGAGGATTACTATTCAATGACTTTCCTATTGTCAAAATATAAAATATTTGAATTATTACTCCCATCATTTATTTTATAATCTTAGCTATTTGAATTTTTTACAATATTTTTATATAAACCTAAAAACATTATAAAAAACTCAAACCTAGGATACCACCGGTAGCGGAGCAGGGCCCAGGCTACCGGTGGTTAGGACTGCAGAGAGAGGAATCTCCTGACAATACGTGCCGTGTCGAGGAGTACTACTGCATCCAGCCGTCAAGCGAGAGCCTCTTAAGATGTTGGTCGAGGCTCTTCGCTATAAGGTCGTGCGCTGAAACCACTATCGGGACAATGAACGTCGAGTCAACATCCCACATGGCGGTCACCTCATGGGCCAAGTCGAAGTACTTGTTGAGCTTGTCCTTCTCGGCCTTCACGAGGTTCTCGTCATGGGGGATGGTGATGTCGACGAGCATTGCCCGGCGCTGGGACCGATCTAACAACACGATATCAGGCTTATTGGCTACAATAGTCCGGTCCGTGATGACAGATCGGTCCCAGTAAAGCAACGCACGGAATTATTATTATTATTATACCTGTCGCTGGCTAACTGCACAAAGCGTGCGAAGTCATAATGAAAAAAAAAAGTAACTACAGGCATTTGTCAAATAGTCTTGTTGTCAATGTCACTTTAAAATTAAAGCCATTCATTCCAACATTTCCAACAACGCTAAATCCAAAATTAGAAAAATAAGATTTTTCTGAATAAAAGTCCAAGATATAAGTTTATATTGAATGATAATATAAGATTTCAGTGAGTTAGTGACCATCTGCTTTATTCTTGCCCGGAAAAGAGACTGTATTTAGTTGTACCAGGGGGCACGCCATCCGGCTCTTTTAGTCGGTAAAAATGGCTAAATTCCAAATAAACACGAAATCAAGCAGCTATCTGAGAGACAGAGAGGCTTTCTTGAAAGATTTGAGGCAGTTCAACGAAAGTAAGAAGTGAGTGTAGCTTGAATTTCAACAATTTATTCATACATTTTGCCCACTATACCTACAAGGTATCGACTTATTGTTTATGCACAAATCTGCTCCAAAATTTACGACTGAAAATACTTCATGGGTATCCTAAACTTTCTTTGTTATGTACCCATATATTACACTTAACAGGACTGATATTATCAATTGCTTTTTTTCAGTATCAATGTTAAACCTGCTATTGTAAATGGTATTGAAATAGATTTGTTCCTGTTCTATACATTAGTACAACAGAGAGGGGGTATTGGCAAGGTAAATTGATTTTGTTCAACATAAGTATTGGAAGTGTTTACTTAATGTAGATAGCTGACTTAATATTTACTCAATAATAGGTAAACCAGAATGACGTTTGGGAAACATTTTTGAGGCCGCTACGGCTACCACATCCTTGCATCAATGGATCGACTCTGCTGAGGAGAATATACAGCACTCATCTCGAGAAGTAAGTTACCACACGGTACCTTAAGTTGTTGCATGCTTCTGCAATGAGAACAGCATTGTAATGTTTTTCTTTCTACTACTTTGATGTTTTAATCAGGTATGAAAGAGCTAAAGGACCACCGGGTCGCGATGATGACTTGGAGCTAGACGAGGACCCGAGACGCGGCCGCGGCGGCAACATGCCCCGTATTACTTTCAGTGGTGGTACATACATTTCAGGTAAATTCATTGAGGGCCTGTCTCATCACTCCCTGGTTGCATAGATGTGGAAGGTAGTTTTGTTCAGATTGTTTTGTAGAAATTGTTCATAATGTTGTGTTTAAAAATTTTTTAGTCGCTAGAAAACTCGATATCTTAACTAGCTACGAATCAATAAAAATCATTGTTACCAAAGTGAACAAGTCAGTAAAATGTTCTTGTTGCATCTGCAAAACGATCATCTGTAAATAAATTGATAATGAATTGCCTACGAACTATACTACCTATCTCGGTACACAGATGTGATGGCACAGGTCCTAAATGTCAACACCGACTGCTATGTTTTATTTGTGCATTTATTCTATGGGTTTGTACTTTGTACGTCATGCCCAATGTGTAATCAATGGGTGGGCTAACTAACTCCCTTACTCATAAAAAGAAAAACTATAAACGTTTGATAGTAACAGTGTACTTGTGATTTGGTTTGTTTTTATGTGATGAGAGGGCCAAATGAATATTACCAGTCACTTCTGGACATAATTTCTTTTTATGAATAATGGTAACTGGCATGCAATGGAACAGGGTAATTAAGGGATGGCTGACTACCGTTTCTATCAAATACAAATATTACAATGCACGTTCCAACTGTTTGATATTAATATGTATTAGAAACCAGGACAAGATGTTTGTGATATGCTATGGGGAATTTGTATGTAAAGATCGTGAATGTTTATTTGATAATTCGGTAAAAAGCTGGGTATTCATGGGCTCATATTATTGGAGCTAGTTACGATAAACAAATGGATGTAGGACTCTACTAAGTTACATTTTTGCCAACAGCATCCGGCGAAGCTCTACGTGCAGCTACCAAACCGAGCCCAGCACCATCGGAACGGTTGGCCCTATCCTTGCTCTCTCCAATGCCCAACGAGCAAGACTTTGCAGTCAACGTGTGTACTGTGCTCGCTGCTGACCACTCAAATAGACTACCGCTGTCCACAACTCCACATATATTGGACTTCTTGCTTGCTCATGCTGGTGTTTACAATCATTGTAAGTGTTTTATCTAAGTATTCCTAGTGAAAATGTTGTAGTCAAAACAGTTACAGGCAAGTATTTGGTTTCTGAATGATATTCTTCTAAGTCTAAGATACGAACAGTGCTTTATTCTGTACCAAATCTTGTTTTCCCAGCTAGTCTACGCGAGACCATCGGTCGGTCGTACTTCGAAGCACGGGGGCGGTACCCTGATGATTTCTGGAAGCTTCGCGCCGGAGGCGGAGGCGCGAGGGAGCTAGCGGATGAGACCAAGTTCATGCAGATCGGTGTGGAACAACCCGAGCTGATGGTTCAGGCCATGGCTGCTCACAACAATTTGACCGACTGTCTGATGAGGGACGGCTCTGATGATGAGGGCTCCGAGAAAGCTATGAGCGAACTTGTAAGCGTTTTTTTGCAAACTTGAGTAGTACACAATTATTATTATTAGTCAAATTCTTGTCTTGAAAAGAGATGAATAGAAATTAAGGTCTGAGTTTGAATGAGAATATTATCTTTTATGTGCTTATACTTTTATGTATAAAGCTTTTTGCTGTGCTGTATCTTGCAGAAGAAAAGGAATCTTATCACTCTGCCTGATCTCTGACCTGTGCGTCGGAAATACGCACTTTATAACCACTAAGAAACTCTACAGGGATGTAATTTTATATCTGATATTTTATTCTTACAGCAAG
Organism: Hylaea fasciaria; assembly: GCA_905147375.1. Taxonomy (NCBI): domain Eukaryota; kingdom Metazoa; phylum Arthropoda; class Insecta; order Lepidoptera; family Geometridae; genus Hylaea; species Hylaea fasciaria. The sequence goes on along the minus strand of LR990211.1, from coordinate 4,022,422 downwards.
ACATTCTAGAAGATTGGGTGACGGAGCCGTCAGAAGAGAGTTCTCTGTTCGCCCCAGAGCTAGCGGGGGGAGCCTCGTGCGTTTATACACAGAGGGTGCTTCAGATCGCCTCGATTGTGCGCTCTCTGTCCTTCCATGAAGAGAATGTTCAATATCTGGCTAGAAATACTACTTTGATCAGGTAAGACAATTATTTTATTTTGTACAACATTATTCACAACTCTAATTTCATAGGTCTCTGAAATATCAGTGGGAAACTAGAGAAAGGAAACTTGAAACGCCATTGTAGATTGTATCTTCACTTTAGATCAGGCAAGATAGTGAGAAACTCGTACCTTTTCCATAATAATAAAAAAGACACTGAATCACCACTTACTTTACCACAAATGATTTTGTTAGGGCTAAAGCAGTGAGACGTTAAAGGCTGATAATCCTATTTTATTTATAGAATGTAATATTACTCTTGTTTGGAGTATGTTAGGGCACAATTTCAAAATACTGGTAGTACCCCTGTAACTAGCCGGTTCCTGATTGAAGATAGAATTTTAACTATTTAGTTTTTTTTAGGTTCCTGCTACTCTGTGCTAACTGTTGGGTAGGAACCCTTCGTCAATCAGGCTTGGACACACTTGGAAATGTTTCCACGGAGCTCATTATCAAGGTAAGAACAATATCGATACATATTTCTACAATTTCTAATCTTTTCAACAGTTGTGAGCTTTTTTTAAACTTTTTACATGAATTGTCTCATCAAAAACTGTTTTGGACCCAGAAAGTGTTCACTGGGTGAAATATTTTTTGTTATAAGTATCTTATAAGAAATGTGCTAGTGGCGTCCTCTAGTATCAGAGGCGCAAAACTGATGGTGACGATGATGAGGATATGATGTTGAATTATATTTCAGGATCCAGCAACGTGTCTTATATCTAGACACATCCTCTCCACCATACAGTCGGCCCTGGTGTCCTCGGACCGCGCTAGGGTGTTGGCAGCACTGGAGCTGCTCAACAAACTAGCTCAGACTGAGGCTAATGAAGAGGCTTTGTTGAGAGCATTGGAGGCTAAGGTACGTTTTTGTGGTGCTCGGACCTACTAAACCCCCTCCTGGTCTTCAACCGAAGTTGGACAACACAGGGTCGCGCTAACAGCAATCTGGCTTCGGAGGCTGTGGATATGTTTTTACCCGTCACATGTCTCTACAGTGGGAAATATTTTGATTGAACTGAACGGAATACTCTGAGACAGCAGTTGGATTTCTTTTCTTTCAAATGTCAACATTACTCTACAATTTCTTTAATAAACAGTTATTGGCATAATATATTTATCTCCGTAACCTGAATATTCCGGTTTGAATCGGCGTGCTGTTTATTTGATATACTGAATGAGAGTTGTTTCCGCAGGTGTACCACGACGTGTGTGCGTTGCTGACGCTCCGCGACATCATGGTGCTGGTGTGCACGCTGGAGTGTGTGTACGCACTCACCTCGCTCGGCGACCGCGCCAGCGAGGCCGCGGCGCGCGTGCCGGGCCTGCTGCACACGCTCGTGTCGCTCGTCACGGTCGAGGTCGGTACTGCACCGTGCCACCACACACCCACACCCACTATCCACGCGCCAGCGAGGCCGCGGCGCGCGTGCCGGGCCTGCTGCACACGCTCGTGTCGCTCGTCACGGTCGAGGTCGGTACTGCACCGTGCCACCACACACCCACACCCACTATCCACGCGCCAGCGAGGCCGCGGCGCGCGTGCCGGGCCTGCTGCACACGCTCGTGTCGCTCGTCACGGTCGAGGTCGGTACTGCACCGTGCCACCACACACCCACACCCACTATCCACGCGCCAGCGAGGCCGCGGCGCGCGTGCCGGGCCTGCTGCACACGCTCGTGTCGCTCGTCACGGTCGAGGTCGGTACTGCACCGTGCCACCACACACCCACACCCACTATCCACGCGCCAGCGAGGCCGCGGCGCGCGTGCCGGGCCTGCTGCACACGCTCGTGTCGCTCGTCACGGTCGAGGTCGGTACTGCACCGTGCCACCACACACCCACACCCACTATCCACGCGCCAGCGAGGCCGCGGCGCGCGTGCCGGGCCTGCTGCACACGCTCGTGTCGCTCGTCACGGTCGAGGTCGGTACTGCACCGTGCCACCACACACCCACACCCACTATCCACGCGCCAGCGAGGCCGCGGCGCGCGTGCCGGGCCTGCTGCACACGCTCGTGTCGCTCGTCACGGTCGAGGTCGGTACTGCACCGTGCCACCACACACCCACACCCACTATCCACGCGCCAGCGAGGCCGCGGCGCGCGTGCCGGGCCTGCTGCACACGCTCGTGTCGCTCGTCACGGTCGAGGTCGGTACTGCACCGTGCCACCACACACCCACACCCACTATCCACGCGCCAGCGAGGCCGCGGCGCGCGTGCCGGGCCTGCTGCACACGCTCGTGTCGCTCGTCACGGTCGAGGTCGGTACTGCACCGTGCCACCACACACCCACACCCACTATCCACGCGCCAGCGAGGCCGCGGCGCGCGTGCCGGGCCTGCTGCACACGCTCGTGTCGCTCGTCACGGTCGAGGTCGGTACTGCACCGTGCCACCACACACCCACACCCACTATCCACGCGCCAGCGAGGCCGCGGCGCGCGTGCCGGGCCTGCTGCACACGCTCGTGTCGCTCGTCACGGTCGAGGTCGGTACTGCACCGTGCCACCACACACCCACACCCACTATCCACGCGCCAGCGAGGCCGCGGCGCGCGTGCCGGGCCTGCTGCACACGCTCGTGTCGCTCGTCACGGTCGAGGTCGGTACTGCACCGTGCCACCACACACCCACACCCACTATCCACGCGCCAGCGAGGCCGCGGCGCGCGTGCCGGGCCTGCTGCACACGCTCGTGTCGCTCGTCACGGTCGAGGTCGGTACTGCACCGTGCCACCACACACCCACACCCACTATCCACGCGCCAGCGAGGCCGCGGCGCGCGTGCCGGGCCTGCTGCACACGCTCGTGTCGCTCGTCACGGTCGAGGTCGGTACTGCACCGTGCCACCACACACCCACACCCACTATCCACGCGCCAGCGAGGCCGCGGCGCGCGTGCCGGGCCTGCTGCACACGCTCGTGTCGCTCGTCACGGTCGAGGTCGGTACTGCACCGTGCCACCACACACCCACACCCACTATCCACGCGCCAGCGAGGCCGCGGCGCGCGTGCCGGGCCTGCTGCACACGCTCGTGTCGCTCGTCACGGTCGAGGTCGGTACTGCACCGTGCCACCACACACCCACACCCACTATCCACGCGCCAGCGAGGCCGCGGCGCGCGTGCCGGGCCTGCTGCACACGCTCGTGTCGCTCGTCACGGTCGAGGTCGGTACTGCACCGTGCCACCACACACCCACACCCACTATCCACGCGCCAGCGAGGCCGCGGCGCGCGTGCCGGGCCTGCTGCACACGCTCGTGTCGCTCGTCACGGTCGAGGTCGGTACTGCACCGTGCCACCACACACCCACACCCACTATCCACGCGCCAGCGAGGCCGCGGCGCGCGTGCCGGGCCTGCTGCACACGCTCGTGTCGCTCGTCACGGTCGAGGTCGGTACTGCACCGTGCCACCACACACCCACACCCACTATCCACGCGCCAGCGAGGCCGCGGCGCGCGTGCCGGGCCTGCTGCACACGCTCGTGTCGCTCGTCACGGTCGAGGTCGGTACTGCACCGTGCCACCACACACCCACACCCACTATCCACGCGCCAGCGAGGCCGCGGCGCGCGTGCCGGGCCTGCTGCACACGCTCGTGTCGCTCGTCACGGTCGAGGTCGGTACTGCACCGTGCCACCACACACCCACACCCACTATCCACGCGCCAGCGAGGCCGCGGCGCGCGTGCCGGGCCTGCTGCACACGCTCGTGTCGCTCGTCACGGTCGAGGTCGGTACTGCACCGTGCCACCACACACCCACACCCACTATCCACGCGCCAGCGAGGCCGCGGCGCGCGTGCCGGGCCTGCTGCACACGCTCGTGTCGCTCGTCACGGTCGAGGTCGGTACTGCACCGTGCCACCACACACCCACACCCACTATCCACGCGCCAGCGAGGCCGCGGCGCGCGTGCCGGGCCTGCTGCACACGCTCGTGTCGCTCGTCACGGTCGAGGTCGGTACTGCACCGTGCCACCACACACCCACACCCACTATCCACGCGCCAGCGAGGCCGCGGCGCGCGTGCCGGGCCTGCTGCACACGCTCGTGTCGCTCGTCACGGTCGAGGTCGGTACTGCACCGTGCCACCACACACCCACACCCACTATCCACGCGCCAGCGAGGCCGCGGCGCGCGTGCCGGGCCTGCTGCACACGCTCGTGTCGCTCGTCACGGTCGAGGTCGGTACTGCACCGTGCCACCACACACCCACACCCACCCAGATCAATACCAGAACGTGTGATCAGTATAAGAACGTCAGGTCAGCTTCAGAAATTCCGGTCAATATCAGAACGTCCGGTTCGGCAGAAGATTTCGTGTAAAACAACATTGTAATGTAAACAAGAAAAAACAAGTTTGATTATTTTATGATGCATTTTTCCATGTGTTTGTGGATTTCCAGGCGCAAAGCTACGGCCCCCGCGCCTGCATCCTCATGCGGGTGGTGGAGACGGTGAGCGGGCCGGCGGCGCTGGCCGCGGTGGCGGACAGCCAGCAGCACCAGCCGCCGCCGCAACCGCAACCGCAGCCGCAAGTGCTGCAGGTATGTTGTACAATATCAACACTTCCACACTGAAACGGTTCGATTGATTTGGAGAAAATTTGGTAGGCAGATTTTTTTTCATCTTATGTTAGGTGACGATGCGTTCTACGATGGTGTTCTTTACCTTGAAGTAACCAATTCACTCGTGACTTAAAGGTTATGAGGAAACAGATTCCCTGCATGAACAATTGAACATAGTAAAATTCCTTTTTATCTACAAAGACGAATGTTTTTCGTATAGGGAAGTCAATCGATGGCGGTGACCAGACCGACAAGAGCTAAGCTCTTAAATAAGAAGAAGATTTATAATTTCATATCGGGGATCGCGAGTGAAATCTTGGGGCGCAGCTAGTTTAGAATATCAGTGGGATGCAATTGGTGCAGGTGCAAGCCAAGCCGGCGGCGGAGGCGATGCCGCCGGCCGCCGCGTCCCCCGCCGCGCCCGCGCCCGCGCCCGCCAACACCTTGCAGCAGTCGCACATGCAGCAGAGGACCGTGCAGGTGACCCAGTAGGGGAACTCGTTTGTAGGGTCAATTACAAGTACGGTAAATTACGGTAAAACCTTGTACAGGAAATAACATTTAGGGTAAATAAGTATACCTAACTGAAAGCGGGTCTAATTCGTGCACAAACAGATATTAAAATGTATAATTTTGACATACCTCGACGTTTCGGCCGAATTACATCGACCGTGATTACTAGCAGTCTTCTCGTGACCCGTTTTTAGCTAGTTAATAAGTACCTACTAGAGTTAATAACTAGTATAGGGTAAATAACCACTAGGGAAATAACTAGTACGGTAAATAATGTTTGCTGGTGCGGATACAAACATAACATTTGATAATTCTCGAGATCGAAGCTTCGTGAGTGCCCCCTCAGTGCCCTTTAGTTACTCGTAATGGCACCTCGGCCGGCGCAGGAGAACGAGCACTTCGCGCTGGCGTGGCTGCGCTCCACGTTCGAGCCGCTGGCGGCGCACGACAACACCCCGTTCGAGGCGGCCGAGCTGTACCGCCAGTACCTGGCTTGCTGCGCCAAGCTGGGCCGCAAGGGCGTCATCTCGCCGCAGCACTTCCCGCGCCTCGTCAGGTCGGTGTCAGGACGGCAGGTCAATATTAGTATGACCCGTCGGTATCATAACGTCCGCTCAGTTTACGTCTGGTCAGTATTGGAATGTAATGTCAATGTCAGAATGCCCGGTAAAAATCAGAACGCTCGGTCAATGTAATATTGTCTGGTCAATATCAGAAATTCCGGTCAGTATCAAATCAGTATAGTAATGACCTGTCAGTATTTGAATGACTGGTCAGTACCAAAACGTCCGGTCAGTATTATAACGACGGTCAATTTAATAACGTCTGGTATACATCATAACGTCCGGTCAGTATGATAACATCCGCTCAGTATAGTAACGTACGGTCCATATCAGAACATTCGGTCAATATCAGAATGGCTGGTCAATATCAGAACGCCCGGTGAATATCAAGACGTCTGGTCAGTAAATAAACAAAAAGTCAGTACCTATCAGTCGGATTCTTACAGGCTCTATTACCTGAAATCCGTTTTTTTTTTCAATTTAGTTTAGGAACTGAAAAATTAGTATATATTTGAGTGAGTGTACGTTGTTTGTAGAACCGTGTTCGGCGGCACGGTCGGGCCGAACACGGTGGGCGAGGCTCCGGTGTACGTGGGGATCCGCGCGCGCGCCCCGCCCGCCCCCAGCCCCGCCTCGCCCATACTGAAGGCGCAGCTGACGAGCAAGGCGGCCGCCGAGGGCAAGGCCGCCGCGCAGGTAACCACGCTCCTACACAACACCGCAGGGACACCAAAGAAGAGAGAGACAACACGCTCCAAATGCGATCATGCTATCTCGCTTTAATAAAAAATAGAAAAAGGGCCCCTTCTTATGTCTATGTTTCGCAGTGGACGTCTTCATGATGATGATGACGATGACGATGACGATGACGATGACGATGACGATGACGATGACGATGACGATGACGATGACGATGATGATGATGATTACACCGACGTTCTTCGTTGCCTCCCCAGCCGCCGGCCGTGCACCCGCACCTGTCCCAGGCGCTGGAGTCGAACCCCACCAACACGACGCTGATAAAGCACCTGCTCGCGCACAAAGTAAGCCCCGCCTCCCCGCAGACGCAAGTAAGTGCACTAACACCACTAATGTATTAACCGGCGGGGGACGCGTGGCTCTTTGACTATAGCTGTGAGATTTATGCCTTCTTGTACAAATTATGTATGTGTTAAAATGTATACTTTTGCACCTAAATAAAATGTACATGAAGTTAAACAGCTTGATCTCACGGCATTGACATTGATTTCTTTAAAGTAAGTGATTTGTCTATCATGTTCCAATAGATTTAACAGTACACACCACTATCGAAATGAAATAAAATAAAATTTATTTATAATTACCTATTGAAAGTCAAATAGTCACGCTGTCGTTTACATATTAAAATGTATCGTTGTCAAAAATGTTATCCTTCAAATATAAGTATTTATCCCTTTTCCTGTAGGAAGAAAATGGAGTATTGAAACTTTTTAGTAATACTGCACACTGCAATATTGTATTGTGGCCATTTGTGGGGTACTAAGTTACATTACAACTTAGTTAAAGCGTCGCGCGGTCGAATTGAATTAGGACATCATATTTTAAATCATGTGCGACACGTGACCGCTTATTTCATTAGTTCTAACGGTAGATTATCCATAAAGGTCGTATTACAAAAGATTTGAATTACAGTTGAACAGATGTGTCTAAATTATTTTCTCCACAATTCGACGTTTAACCCTCGCTTTTTCTAACTCAATAACAAATTCACTACTTAGTAAAATAATTAGGAATGCCAGGATTGTGTAAGAAAACGCGAGTGATAGACGTCGATTTTGTGGAACGAAATTTTAGAAACATCTGTTTAACTCTGGCTTAAAATTTTGTGGTACAGTTAGTGTTTATTTTCTCTCAGTCGCCGTAGAATATTCTTTACCATTTAAGCACAACCACTGAAACGAACCTATCGGAATGTTTCAGCTATGTTTCTCACTGTTCAGGGTAACCCGAAATTCAGGTATAGATAATAAAAAAAAACAGCAAATATTTGCTTTAACCAATAGCATGCTGATTGATTTTTGAAAGTAAAACTAAGATTGTACCTTTGAAGCCAACTTTTCAAAGTGAAAGTATAGACTGTTATGTTGTTTAGTGGCAGATTCGTAGAGGCATGCCCAAGTATTATTAGAGTACTAACAATAACAATTAAATAACATTTTGAAATAGTTGGCATGAGTTGAAGCTTATTTGAAAAGCATGATGAAATTAAAATTAATATTTGAAAATGTATAATAAGTATTGAATTTTTTGTTTTTCCAAATGACAAACATTCGTTATTTTTCCGCCCCAGAATTACAGTTCTTAAATTATAGTGAGCAAAATTATATTTATTTGGTAACAAGCAACAAATTTAAAATATACCTACATTGAAAAAAAATATCTCAGCTATCAATACTAGTAATATTCCTTTCCTAGGGGATAAATGCCTCTCGAGATTTGTCGCAGACACAATGCAAAGTCGCGCGACATCGCCAGACTTCTTACAACATGACTGGCAATCAAAATAATCGCAAGACAAGTTCTGGCGACATTGCGCGATGTCTGGAAACTTGATATCGTCTGGCGACACGTATCGCAGACTGTCGCTTATGCCCTAGTGAACATGCGACATAAAACTCAAAGTATCATAATATGTAAAGACATATATCCGAATTGTTATACTCGTATATTGATGTCCTTACAGTTTTTTTATAATGATGTCTTATTTATGTAGGTTACGCAACGGCAACAGAACCAACAAAGAGGGCCTACTGCGGCTAACACAGTGGTGGTACAACCGCCTTCACAGGTATAGTATAACATGATCTAATCAAATCATTTAAACCCCTCTAAAACTTCGTACCAAATTCCGGTAGCCAATATCAGTGCACCGCGCCGCCTACAAGTAGTTCGGTTTCTACTCCTTGGATTTCTTAGCATTGCTCAAATTCAAAGGTACGTAACCATAGATTATCCATAGATAATAATATAATTAAAAGGGATGAAAAGTGAGTTGTGCGAATTTCTCGTCAAGTTACAGGTCAGGCTAATTATCGCGTGTTAAAAGTTGTGTCTGTCTATACATCCCGTAGAATGAACTACGATGATGAATGAATGAATCTTTGTTACGTCTCTCTAAAGGCGATGGAGATCGATCCCGAGGCTATGATCAAATGCACGGCCATCACGCCCGGCGGTGTTGCCAGTATTACCCCCGCGGTGCAGGAGAAGGTATTAACGATATCTTTTTAAAACGGCATGGTGACTAACATTTTCAAAATATAACCGCTTCAGTGAAGGGTTGGTGTTCTTTCTACCCCGGGTTTCCGGTTCTTAGGAGCCGTTCTTCTTAGTGTTAGTTTGTGTTTCCTGTCTTTTTGCTATACGAGTTGTGATGCTGAAACGCTAGCCTGTGTTGGATTCTAGACCGCACGTTTCTCTGTCTCGCTTTAGCGAACGACGTCTTCGAACGTCGGAATAGGACGCTAGATACGGAATATTTTAGATTTACGGTAATCGGGTTCCAACCGTGTACTAAACTAATTTTGTAAATCTGGTAACTAATTTATTGGAATCAATATGGATTGATCATGTTTCTTTGGTTGATTCTCGCTGTCTGGCGCTGTAAGCTTTAGCGGGAGTTGTTGGAACTAAACTTTGTAACTAATATCAAGAAGTACGGTATCGATTCGTTCCTATTGGTTGTTGAAACGTCAAATAGTTTCAAAGAACGTGTCGATAGATGGCGCTATAAATTGAAACAGATATTCAGTAGGTGGAGGTCAGTCTATTCAATTTGACTGCACTTCAGTGAGTGAGGTCTCACAAAATACCACTTGTATTGTATTCATGGTTCATCTATATTTAATCTATTTCTTTCTATTTCTTGTTCTAACTGCTATAATAATAATAATGATGCGCCACAATCTCATACTAACATACATCCTGACCTGACATCTAAGCGGGGTTGCCTGTATTAAGGGAATCAAGGACTACGAGGTCCATGGTTCCACATACACTCGGAGCGGATACCTGTCTAGCTAACCAACTAACTATCAACCGAGTGTTTTAATATTAGCGAGTTAAATATTTTCCGTTTTTTTTCCAGGTCATTATGAATTCAGCCGACGAGCTGCAAGGTAAAGTGTACAATAGTTTGAACTGTCAAATAATGTAAATGCAAAAGATTGTCCGTTACTTACCCAGCTTACCGTTTTCAGTACCGAAGGAAGAGCCAGTGCAAATACAAATTGATGAGCAATCACAATTAACAATCGTAAGTGGTAATAATAAGACAAGTTAATGTTGACCTCTATGTGCATGTGCATAAAGTGCAACTTGCTAAACATCATAAGTTTCAGTATTGTACCATGTCAAACATGTCAGCTAATCAGTCTAAACACCCTCACCCTCCTTAACATAAATAAAATTTAGCGAGTCAATCAAATCTGTCGATTCAATTCGGTTTTACATTGTACAACCGAATTACGAGGCAAGCAGTACTCCTAGGATGAGTTTTACTAGCTCGACATAGTACGCGTCAATTCGCTCTTTTGTATGAAGATCCTGTACAGCGCCCCTACCGGCGCGTTTATGAACCAAAAATCTTTATACAAAGAGCTAGTTGATGCGTACTATGTCGAGCTAGTCAAAACCCATACTCCCCTTATGGTGACCGCTACCTATAACAATTTGAAAACCGGAAAAGATTACGCCGATCAGTGTCGTTTGGACCGGTTAAATCTTGGTGAAAAATCAGTCGCCAAATCGTGTTCCGCCAGGCTGAGCATGCTAACCGCCTTCGGCAACATCGTCACTTAAGATCGGGTGTGATAGTGGTCAAATGTTAGCCTATAAAGAAATAAAAAAAATAAAAAACAGACGGAAAAGAAAAAGAAAATAAAAAGTTCCACATTAATTGTATCCGATGTTGGATTAAATACTCATAGCTTGTGCGGCGCGTTCGTCATCCTACGAGTACATTCACCAATGGCACCCTCATTGTCTTACTGTAGAGATATAAAGAAATGTGTGATTCTAATAAATCTTCACAGAAAACGAGTCAAAATAAAATGCTAGCTGATCTTCTAGAGAAGAAATCCAATCCTCCAGTGCAAGTGGTACAAATGGGCCAACAGATCAACGCGCCCACCATCCAAATCACGGAGACCGGTCAGATAGTACAAGTGAAACCGGACCAGGCGCCGGTTATTCAGATTAACGAGGCGGGCGTGCTGTCGCAGGGGAACCAGTTCTTCCAAATAAAGAATGAACAAGGTGAGATGAATCATTGAATGATTAAACCAGTAAAAATAAAAATAAATTATCGGGAAATAATTCTATTAAAATTATTTTTTTAATTAGTTTTATTAATTTAATATTTACCTATAACGTTTTCTTCTTAATCTTTGCTAATTTTGAGATTTTCAACAAAAAATAAACTAGACTAAAATCGATTCATTCGTTTGAGAGCTACCGTCGTAGCTCGACACACTTTAAAATCCGGCAATCACGTTTCCAGGTCAACTGATCCAGATCAAAAACGACCAGGGCCAGATAATCCAGCTCAAAACGGACCAGCTCCAGCAGCCGCTGCTGCAGTACAAGAACGAGCAGCTGGTCCAAATCAAGCCCGAGAACCAGGTCGGCCAGCTGCTGCAGGGCCAGCTCGGCCAGCTCATCCAGAACATCAAGGCGGAGAAGGATCTTGTGGAACACGTCGCCATCGACCACTCTTACACTGAACCGCCGTCCAAGAAGATAAAGTTAGAGGAGAAGAAAGACGTAAGTGTATTACAAGATTTGTTTCAACTACACCCGTCTGGAGTTCATTATAAAGTTCATTTAAACCTAATCAGTGTGTTCCGGGAAATTTTGCAAGTTCATTTTGACTTTGATATGTAGCAGTTTACGTAGAAATAAAAGTAGCATTTATGCGTTTCTGGCTACGCAGCAAAGGTTTCATAGATGGCCGTAGGCTTGGATGAAGTATAATATTTTATGGTCAAGTGACAGTACTTACTTAATTTATTATTTTGTATATCGTTGTAAAAAAAATATTTAAAAAAAAATACTACGAGTGAAAGAGATGAGCTTATATACACCATTCCATAGGACTGACAGAGCTCAAATTTTTTTGTCTTTATCGGCGTATCCTATAATATCTGTGCCACTCTGACAACAAAGTACATTTGTGACATTATATTTTTGTGGTTAACAAATAAACGAACTAAGTTTTTTAGGTTAAAATAAAATGGAGTCATGCATTTACTATTGCCAATTCCATATTAATACTCCTTCTTAGGCCGTAAGGGTTGAATTCAGTTGCGTGCCTGTCTTTTGTTTTACCTATCTGTTTGAGACGATTTTTTTTAAATATTATCATTTCGTTCTAGAATCCACCCCAAGAGAGTGTATCCAAAACGGCTGCTAATCTGTACGCCGCGCTCGCCGCCTCGGCCCTCGAAGACGAGGAGGATTTGGTACGTTGCTCCACGCCGGTTTGTATTGACCTATTTATAACTTTTTTTTTAAGTTTCGGCTTCGCTCGACTTGTAGTATTATCGACTCTCATTATATTGAGTTTTAAGTTAAAATACATAGTGCAAAATGTCGAGTTATAAACAGTCTGTAATGTAGGCAAAAGCAATCTACGTCAAGACAGTGGTGGATGATTTTTTAAATCTTCCGCGGAGTTTTGAAGCGGACACGATATCGTATGTTTATTGGGTTTGCATCGTTTGCCTATATTCGTATAACGTATCGTATATTCGTATCGTATATTCATATCGTGTGTTCACTCACACATAACGAAACACAGATTTGAGATAATAGTATGAAATCAATTAACGACGCCTATTCTGTTTCCCGCCAATAAGTAGTTTTAATAACGTTATGGCTACGGATAAAGCAGGTTAGTAAGCTTAGCTGACGTAAAATAGTAAAAGGGCGGGTCTTAAGTTTCGACCCAAGACGCTGCGCGGTTGCAAATCTTATGCATCACAAAAAATCATTGTATTATTGTTTTTTATAGATCTGGTTGATATAATAATCTGCAATCTGCAATATTATTTTCACATTAGCGTAGAGTAGGTTTTTGTTCTTTGTAATATGATAGTATACATATTCTTGAGATTTTTTACATCTGAAGTGTATGTTTTTTTATATACCTATAATTAATTTTGGTATATTTTAACTGACTTGTTTAAAATTATTACACTGTATAAGAGTACAATTAGCAAACTTAAATCTTATAAACTTTATCTACCACATAATATAGATTGATACAAGATTGTGAGGACATCGTAAATGACAAGTGACAACTTATCAAACGAAAATTGATGAATGCAATAAAGTTACACCCATACTTTTGTTTCATGTCTGTCCATAACGCTGATAATTCCGTAGCGAATTAGCCACGGATCGCTGATAATGGCTGCGCTCCGCGCCAAGGTGCACACTAAATTCGCCCATATTGACTGTCGTAGTTAAAAACGTCTCATTTCCAATGCCTAATGGTTTATTTTCTATTGTCTGTGAGAGATTTTCATTTCAGTGCCATGAGTATGAGTTTTTACTAGTGCGACATAGTACGCGTCAACTAGCTCTTTGTAAGAAGATTTTTCGTACATAAACGCGTCGGCAGAGGCGCTGTACAAGATCTTCATATAAACGCGCTAATTGACGCATACTTTGTCGAGCTTGTAAAAACTCATACTAGGGGTACTGCTGAGTGGATGCACGTTATACATCAATCGACTTATCTTCGTATGAAATATTTTATACCACCTTATTATTTGATTAAAATATGGGTCAATAGTATTTATTATTTCATTCTAACTGTCCCAGTGTGCTGTATAATAGAAGTCAGTACTTTGGTATGATGTCACGAAACGAATAAATTAGTTTATAATAACTTTACAAGCGATAGAAATAAAGTTGTAATTTCTTTGACAGCTTCCCCCGCCACAACCGAAGCTAGAACCAGAGGTAATGCAACCATCTGTTTTAGTTAGTGGCGATAACGGATCCATGATCATACAAGAACCTATTTTACAGGTGAGTGTTACTGAACAAACAATTATGACCTCTATTACTATATGTATTTTAGTCTATTTTTTTAAGCAGTCACGTGCGCTTCTGGCATTTCAGCTATTGTGATAAGGGTTGTTTTAATTTCTATGAGAAGATAGGAGGGGCGAGTTGACCACTCATTACACGCAAAACTAGAGAAACGAATCTACACTAGACGACAATTTACTTCATGATAGCCATAGATAGATAGATAACTCTATATTCACACCAAAATGTAAAGAACATGGGAAGGACAAACATAAATGGAGGTACAATGGGCGGTCTTTCCGCTTAAATCGAACTCTACCAGACAGACTTACTTTTTTATCTATAAAAAGTTTATTATGCGTCCGGATAGAAAATAGTCCGCATAGTGTTGGAAACTTGTATGAGTTTCTTACTTAGTACTATCAACTTGCACTAGGTGGCGTGCGAGTCGTGCCATTATTTATATTTATTTCAGTCAGGGATGTTATGTCAAATTGTCAATGCTTCAAAAGTGTCGTCGTTAAGTCATATCCCTTCCACAGGACGACACTATACTTCTCTCGTCAAAGAAATAGGGATGTTATACATAATATTTGTATGTACAATTTAAAGACGTATTTTTTTACATAGGTGCAACAACCGACTATGCAAGTTCAGCAACCGACAATGGTGCAGCAACCGACGATGCAGGTGCAACAACCTACGATGCAGCTGCAGGGGAATACAATACAGGTAAATAATGTTTTTATACTATAATACTATAATAAACTTTACCTTTATGTTTACTCTCGTCTACATTTATGTATGCGTACCGCCATGGAGTGGAACTCCTTGCCGGATAATTGTGTTGTCTGATACAATTTGGTAGGCTACAAGTTTTGAGTTAGTTAGCTATTTTTAGTCAGCGTGCAACATAATCGACCGCATCGTCGCTTAACATCAGATGAGATGATGTTCAATCGTGGAAATAGTTCTAATTAAAAAAAAATTGTCAGCTTCAATCTAGACACATAGTAAATATTACATCTATTTATTATTATTTATGCCAAAACAGGAATTCTCTTCTCGTTTCTATTTCGCTTTACTCCCTCAATTGTAGAATATAATATTATACAACAAAATTGTACAGATAAATCAGAATATAATTACTAATACCCAAGAAAAAGTGACACTCTATTTTTAAAATCAAGCGAGATGGTAGATCGTGATTTATTCTATGACATTTTGAGGGTGTCGGGTGACCTATTGAGTACCGACGCAGTATCAACGCGGACGCCGCTGTAGCTTCGCATTCAGTTTCGCTTGTCTTTTCTTCGCTTCAGTAGTTTATATGGAGTGTCCACCTTGTGGCTACGTACAAAGGGCGGACTTACCGCGTAGCACAGTCTCCTCTCCGTAAGACTACTCCAGAAAGTAGTCGTTAAATGAGTCGTTTATATCACTTACACAGTTGTATTGCACCGCTTCACAGTAATATTCAAACAAAACGTATTTATCATCCTCAATCAATGGCGGTATACTAGTACCCAACTTATAAGGCGCGTCGTGAATCTTCGTTCGCGCAGAAAAGAAAGTATGGTCCGAAGATTAACGAAAGAATGCTTAAAACTTACAGTCAACCTAAGATCACTATTATAAGGTTCATTATACACTGCAGTTGTTAGTTCCATCCCACTCTAAGCTCGCTAAGATGGCGGCGGCTGCCGACCAATAGCGGTCAATAGCATTTCCCGCGCTTTGAAAATTCATCGTCTGCGCAGGTACATCGGTAAGCCATATCAGTTGGGTACTACTGTACCAGAAGACTGCCCCTTGACTGCAAGTCTTGACGTTTTACCAACACTGGCAGTGACATTTAACAAAACAATGACTTAACTTACACGTGACCACAGATATGCACAGATAGACAGAGAGGCAGATAGGATGTCGTGTTACATCTCTTATTGTCGATGGTTGTTCACGTTTGTTCCCACAGGTCCAGCAGCCCACCATGCAGGTGCAGCAGCCGATGCTGCAAGTTCAACCGATGGACGTTCAGAACATTATGGCCTCGCAAGCCGGGCAGATCATCTTACAAGGTAGATGTTGGTAGACTGATAAGAAAGAAGAAGATGAAGAAAAAATATTCTAATTATTATTTTGTGGGATGTGTAACAGCTTAATGTTGAAAAAAAACAACATTGAAATTAATTCCTATTATCCCTACTAATATGAATGAGAAAAAGGAAAGGAAGAAAACAGATTTAACTAATCTACATATTGGGTGGATCGCGCGACGGGTATTGGTACTGGCACACGATTTTTACAAGCTATAGTTGTAAAAAGAAACCCCATAGTGAAATGAAATCCTATTATATTATACTTGTGATGGTTTGTTTATTTGTATATTTGTGACACAATCGCGTCAAAACAGCTAAACGAATGATGGTGCAATTTAGTAGGTAGATGTTTGAGGCGCTGAATTACACATGGCTATTAATTATCCCGTGAATTGATACGGATCCGGTGTGATACGAGTCAGCTCTCTTGTCACCAGCGGAGTCAAACATATTAAAAAAATATTAGGGCACACGTATGTCATAATACATTTTTAATTTTTCAGAGAAAACAATATCTTCGCAGCCGCAGTACGTGCAACAGCCAATGCAACTCATTGCGACCCCAAGCACCTCTCAAGGTAAGATTATTGTTTGTTTATAATGACCGAAGAGAGAGAGAGAGAAAGAGAGAGAGAGAAAGAGAGAGAGAGAAAGAGAGAGAGAGAAAGAGAGAGAGAGAAAGAGAGAGAGAGAGAAAGAGAGAGAGAGAAAGAGAGAGAGAGAAAGAGAGAGAGAGAAAGAGAGAGAGAGAGAAAAAGAGAGAGAGAAAGTGATAAGCGCCAATTGTGACACTAATTGTTATTCTATCTATTCGAACTTTGAATTGACTTTGTTGTGTGATGTTTCAATAAATAAAATTTATCTATCTATCTAACGATTTCACTGGCTTCTAGCGATACACTTTGGCCGTAATGCTTTTATATCTATTTTACAGGAGGTCTCAGCTACATAACGCAAAATCTACCCACCAATATGATGCAAAAGACCATCATAATTGTGCAAGGACCGTCTGGGGGCGGACCTCTCACTCTAACGGTAAGGATACGACCGTTTCTGTAAAGAAATAAGGCTTAAAATCCTTTATCAAAAACGAGGAATTTAGAATCAAGCTTGAATTGCATGCCGAGAACTTTTCGAAAAGTTGGCATTTCTAATTAAGTACCTACTATTAATCTTGCAGCAGACTATCCACTGAAGCTGATATTTGTAGAGGATGGTGAAGTGGGATTTTTGTTTGATAACTTTGATACAGTACTGTAGCAGACTTTGCTTGACCTCAAAGTAATGTAAGGGACAATAGACTTATATTGCAATAAATCATAGTTGGAACAGTCTCCCACAAATAATTACGGGTCGTTGTCATAGTAACCTGTCGTGTTTGAATGTTGCTCTAGTTACTATGGCAACACCCATTATCTTTTGGGGACTTTTGGCTTATCGACTATCAATTATTATTCTGTCTTTGTAAAAGTTAATAAAGGCCACAGAAACCCACTGATAGCTAATTCATGTAATTTTGTAATTCATAATATTTATTGTATCAATTGAAAGCCACTGCGACTATGAACCTAAAAATAATGATTTACATGAAAAGGTGAACAACCCAGGCGGTTTGGACGAGGCAACGCTAAACAGCCTTATCGCCCAGGCCACAGAGGCGATAACGCAACAGCAAATCATACAGGTTACTCTAAGGCTACAGTTATTACATTGGCTTGTACTGACACTGCGCAATGGGTCCTGTCACCACCACCACCACCACTTTTCATCACCTCATCTTTCATTGTCTGACGCATGTGTAACAAACAAAGGTTAGCTGGGAGAAAATGCTCATTAGCATTAAATTCACTTTATTTATAAAATATAATCTAATTATTATATCGATTGACTAGAACCACCTCGCGGTTTCACCCGCGTTAACTACTATCCCGCGGGAACTATAAACTTTTACGGGATAAAAGGTAGCCTATGCCACCCGGGGATAGCATAGCTTCAAGTGAAAGACTTTTTCAAATCTTTTTCATATTTTCAATCTTAACCAAACAAAGTTTTCATCTTTATAAAATTAGTATGGATAGTTCCCAATATTATATTAAAATCTAATACATTGGTGATACAAAAAACAAATCTAAACGCTTTAATATTTGTTTGTCTTTGTAAATAGCAATTCCGGCTTGCGACGCCGTTCGTCCTTGTAACGGAAGTGTTCGTAGGAACTGAGTTTGTCTTAAGCCGTTATACCAAAGTTCAATGTGGCTTAAAGTATAGTATTTACTTAACCTAAATTTATATTCTTAGGATTTAAATTATGCGTTAGATAACTAATATAACACTAACTCGGTTCTTTGACCCATCATTAACTAATTTTCATCATTTTTTAACTAAAATAACAATAACGTTTAGAAAATTTAATACGGGCTAATGAGGACTACGCATATTACAACGGCAGAGTTACTATGTGCGAGTTTAACACGGAATGCACCGTATTTATGTACTGTGGGCCTAGTGTGAGTTTTTCGCGCTCGATATAGTACGCGTCAACGCGCGCTTTGTATGAAGATCTTTCGTTCATAAACGCGCCGGTAGGGGGCACTGTACAGGATCTTCATACAAAGCGCGAACTATTGAACAAGCACTCTGAAAAATACATTGAAATCGGTTTAGCATTTTATTTATGAAAGTGTAACAAACATACAGACCGGCATTTATGTACTTTCGATATCGAATGTGATTGAATTGTTAGACATCATTTGGATTGGAAGCGATTCAAATCACATATTTTAGAAGCATTACTAGGACTGTGGTGCGAAAGATCAAATTTTAGAAGAGTGTGTCGTTTCGCACCGACGTGCGAAACGCACCACACCCCATTGAAAAGGCATTTGTGTAATCTAAATTACTCATATCACAGGAATCAGGATTAAAAAAACCGTTTATTCGACAAAAATATTGGTATAAACGAAAGGTATCATCTCATTAAATACATAATTAATATCATTATAATATCATTATTTTCTATTAAGGAAAATATTGTATGCATTTTTTACATAGCGCTGTCTGTGTATTAAGATTTATTTATACATTTCAATCTAATTTTCCATCGCTATTTTGAAATTTTAATACTATGTTTTGCTTTGGACTAAAAGTTTGGGTTATAATTCCTATTACTTATTTTTCCTTTGCTTATTATAATAATTACCTGATATCTAAAATGTTCTAGACGTCCCTTCGCACACCATGTTTTATATGAATACTCAATATTAAGTTGCAAGCAAGCATGTTTTTATCTTCATTTTAATTAGTAATATTTAACGGTTTTAAGAAATTTGTAATTATTTATAAGTAAGTATCGACAAGCCTAAGAAGAGTCGTCTTCTGTGTTCGTTAACTTAGTTTTCTATCATTTTCCAATATTTCCTACTCTTCTAATACTATTTTAATTTTAGTATTGTTATTGGTAATGGGATATTAATTAGTATAATGTTTATTTAATCTTCCGTCACGATGGTAGTCACCATGACTGTTAAGCTTAAAAATTCTAAGTATCAGCTACTTCTAAGTAAAATTTGATAAGAATACAAGAGCCAATATAATACTACACTTGTAAGAAACAAGCAAGTGGCTTATACAGACTCCGAAATAGATATAAGGTTTGTAACCTATATTTTAAGGTCCAGAGCCCACCTAAGTGACGTGGCATAACAAAGGATACATTTGTTATGCAAGTTACAAGACCAGTGGCAAGTTAAGCGGGACTATTTTTTTTTGATTACGCCAAGTTGCTGGTGGCAGTAATGCAATGAAAAAATACATATTTCTTTTGATAAATACATGTGCGTTGCGCCGCGTGACAATTTTGTCGTCATGTGTAAGAGAGACATAATATCTATGCACACATCATTTTGTCTCTTTTCCGCACGGTGACGAAATTATATCATAGCCGGCGCGGCGGTGCTCTACTTGCAACGCAACGCGTGATATAGATGATAAGTGAATTTGCATGCATTCAGTAGGTACATAGCAATAGCAAGCCTTTCACCCGTGATTTGTGACGTGTAAGCTTCCCCTCCTAGCCAATGTGAGGGAGCACATTTTGTATTCATAACATTCACACAACCACTTGTCATGTTATTCCTAAAATAACGATTGCTTCTTAGATTTTGTGGCACCGTAAAATACACGCAAGCTTAAAAGAAAGGAACCTTATCTGTCTCAGAATAAAGTAGGTTTTCCCATTGTACAGAATCCGGGGTTGCTTAAATCGGCGAAACGGGTGATTATAAAACAAACAACACTAGTCAGCAGTTCTCAGCCGACCTCTTCGGTGAGAGACGTTTGTAGAATGTTGTTGTCTCTTTCTAGTTATAGTAATTTTCTTCCTGTCGATGTTTCAACAGTACACTAAAAAAAAACAAATCAAAATCGGTCTGTTCTGATTGAAAACTCGACGTTTCTTTAGCATAGCAGTAGTTATACGTCGAATTCGTAATAATTTCCATACATGCAATCATCGTAAAGAAGAATTGTAATTAATAGTAACGTAATTGTCTATTTCTGGATATTAATGGACATTTCCTATGGCCGCAGCGTTGGTGTTACAGACCACAAAATGCCATTTCACATCATTGCACTGAGCACTGGCTGTCCGGAAAGTATGCGCAGGCGCAGGCCTGTCGATAAAATTTGAAAGTTTAGGCTTATTTCTATAAATTCTACAAGTAGATAGTAGTATTTCTAGTACAGTAGTAAAATGTTACTTATTCTGTGGTAGTGATAAAAACTTCTAAAAATGGCGACTTCCGACAAATGTTTATAAAAAGTCATGTATTACCGTGACATAGTATAAAAAACCTGCATTGTATGCTTTCCTCAGAAAACATTGTTACCTCCTCCTAATTATGAAAATCTTTACTTTTACACTATATTAGACATCAATGTATGGTAGAAACTGCTTTTGTAGGAAAAAAAACTAGTTTTATTATCGTTTTAAACTGATCGATAAATTGATTTTTACCATACAGAACACTGGATTGATACAGTCTTCGCAGCGGGTGATAATGCCACCGGCCTTAGTCAGTTCGTCTCAGCCGACAATTACTTCGGTGAGGCCTGTTTATGTGTAGAGTACCTATCTCTTTCTAGCACGATAGAAAGAAAGGGACGGCACTACACCAAGAACTCAGTGCGGTGGCGTTCGAGGAATTTTCTTTAAATGCTAACGGTCTTACTACAGAAGATTTAAACCAGAGTTGAACAGATGAGTCTAAATATTTTCTCCACAAACAGACGTCTAAACCCCTCGCTTTTTCTACCTCAATAACAAATTCACAAGTAAAATAATCAGGATAGCCAGGTTTGAGTAAGAAAACGCGAATGATACACGTAGATTTTGTGGAACGAAAATTTAAAAAGTGCTGTTTAACTTCAGTCTAATCTTTTGTGGGAATACGGCAAAAGTGTAACTGACTCGCCCGTCTCTTATTTCTAAAAATATTCTGCCTTTCACATACTATATACATTTATAGTTAGATTAGCAAGCAATCTCAGTCCGCGTGTGTATAAGACACATTCAATTAATGCATGATAGGAATTTTGTACGACATTTGAGCGTGTTCTCTCTCTCTCTCTCTCCACCGTAGGTTTGAGTACCTTTTGAGTACGGAGTGTCTCCTGGACCTGTAGTTAAATAGTTTTTACTGTGCAGAACCCGGGAATAATACAAACAGCTCAACGTGTAATAATGGCGCAACCTACGCTAGTCAGCGCTTCTCAGCCGACTTCTTCGGTGAGGGTTTTAAGAGTGTTGATATCTCTTTCTGGCATGGCAGTAATTGGAAAGGGACGTCGTATTTATACAGCTTCTACTGCATGGTTACGTATCTCAAAGTATGCCATAGATTTCGGTTGGCTTCTAGGATTCGTCTGTTAGACAATATTATATACATTTATGTAGGCTAATAATTTTGTTCCGGTGTAAAATGTTAAGGCGAATCCACGTAGGTAAGCAGACACTGTCCATTGTCCAATGCTACCATATTGTACCTAGTCAAGTCATAAATTCTGTCACATGTTTTATATAAAATAATTGAAACAAGTTTATTCATTATGTAACCATTTATATACCAAAATGAACTTAACAAAACATAGATTCTTATGACACTAAAGTTTATTCAAAATGACCTCCGTGATTTTGAATACAGGCCTTCAATCTGCGCGGCCAGTCGTCTATCGCAGCACGAACGAGGTCCATGTCAATATCGGCGGCTGCCTTAATCAAGGATGTCTTGAGTGACTCCAAATTGGGATGAGGCTTTGAGCACGCCTTTTCCTCCAAGTGTTGCCATATCTTGTAATCTAGCGGATTCAAATCTGGACTGGAGGAGGGCCAGTGTTCGTGCCGGATGAAGTCGATTTCACGCGCCGCCAGCCAGTCTTGTGTGCTCTTCGCTCTATGAGCTGGCGCCGAATCTTGTTGGAATACCCAGTGCCTGTTATTAAACATGGTATGAGAAACAGGTTCCACAAGGTTCGTCAGGACTGTATTTTGATACACAACTGCATTCGTTTTTACACCTTTCTCACAAAAATGTACCTCTGTTAAGCCCCAATAAGACACTCCCAACCATACCATGAGCGAGGATGGAAAATGACCTCGTTGGACACGCGGAATACGGTTGCTCGCTTCTTCACTACTGTGTGCGTACACCTTATCATTTTGTTTGTTGTAGCTCTCTTCTACGGTAAAAAATTTTCATCCGAAAAAAGAATTTTCCCGATATTTTTTTCCCGCGTACCGCTTCAACAAAGCGCGGCATCTCTTCAGTCTCAGGTCCATTAGACGAGCATTCAAATGATGTCCTGTTTTTCTTCGATATGCCCGAAGCCCTAAGTCTTCATTTAACACCCTTTTCACCGTGGTTCTGCTTAATCCCATCTGAAGGGCCAACAGTTTCTGCTTACGTTTGGGATTTCTTTGAATTCGCGCCGTCACAGCTTTTATGACTGCTGGAGTCCTAACAGACCGAGGGCGACCACTTCTTGACCTGTCATCTACACTAGAGTCTTCATTGTATCGTTTGATGGTACGATAAACGAATCTCTTGGTTATATTCAAATTTTTCAGTATGTCAAAAATTTGAATTGGCGCGTAACCGCAACGATGCAACGCAATAACTGCAACACGGTCTTCTTTAAGCGTCCATTCCATATTTAAAAATGAGTAAAATTCTAAAAAGTATACATTTTTATTTTCATGAACAATTCGAAATTCGAATTCAATAAACTTTTTTGTGGCCAGCATTCTAAAAGAAAAGTTTTTACTGTGTGACAATACTTATGACCTGACTAAGTATATGCGTGCATTTTTTTATTATGGCAGTGTTAATTAATCATCATTGAGAGTAGAAGTCTCGTTATAGTACGCACTTAACAAGCACAATGAACGCAGATTCAAGTGCTTTCGCAATGAAAGCCTTGATATCTGCATAGCAGTGAACTCATTCATTGCCAGTAATGACAAGTGAATATTGTTATCCTTTTGCATGGTAATTAAGTGATACTGTTCCTGATATTATTATGAAACCTTTAATATTATAATATAATAATATGTGAACAAATGTAGTTAGCTGAATTTGACACCTTTATTGTAAGTGTATAAAGTGCATTTCCCGCTGTACAGAATACTGGAATCATACAATCAACGCAGCGCGTGATAATGCAACCGCAACCGACGCTGGTGAGCGTCTCTCAACCGACCTCGGTGAGACTAGTAGACTTTTGCATGTAGATTTGTATTTAGAACTATTGCAAACATTCAAAGTGGTAAGATCATGGCACTGTGAACCTTATCAGTCAAAGTATAAGTTACATTTTCCTGCACAGAACTCTGGGATCATACAAACGGCGCAGCGAGTGATTATGTCGCAACCTACGCTCGTGAGCTCTTCCCAGGCCATTGTATCGGTGAGCTCAGCTCTTACTAATTCTTTAGTATCCTGAACACGCACGAGATGGCATTCATGCTTTTCTATATATTGTGAAATTGAGCAAAGGTTAATGAACGTTCTAGAGTTTCGAATATCCGATTCGACATTATTCGTAAGCACTTCATACCGGTTACTTCGACTCTCTTTCAATATAGCATACACGCAATGAACGCACAAGAACGGGCGCAATGAACCATGCTTTTTTCTAATCACTATGACATATCATAGACTAATTCACAATGAATGCGCTATCACATGCACTCCTAAGTAATTCGATGAGATAGAAATATCAAATAGATATTTCTCCTCGTATGTCGATTAAAATAAAAACTTTCGATTCACAACTTCATTAACGTAATTTCGTCTTTTTTGATAATCATGTAAAGTACATTTTCCTGTAACAGAATACGGGGATAATACAATCAGCGCAGCGCGTCATAATGTCACCACAGCCAACCCTCGTGAGCACGACTCACACAATGGCATCGGTGAGAGTAGCTCTACTCGTAGTGTTGTTTGCAGTATTTAATGTTATGTAGAAGCATATTACATCAATGTTTCTAAATAAAGCTTAGCATGGGCTCGTGAGGATGATGTAGGTTCTGCGAAGATCAATCCAATTCTCGCCAGCTTATATGAAATATATTTATAGTTTCAAGATTGCATTGATTCTAGCGCGGAACTGTTCGGCAGCTCGACTGGGTGTTTGGTGGAATGCAATTTGTTACGTTATTTGCTAAGGGCTAAAGTCGAATTTTATATGTTACCGGAAATATTTCTTGGTTATCGGTAGGTAGCGTTGGATCCGATAAGTTTGTAAAGCATGTCATATGTAGTGGTTAATTGAGACGGTTGCAAAGTTTTGAAATTTTGAGTTATGCAAAACGAATTCTACTATAATTTAATTGTTGAGTTGATTTTCCTTATTTATAGGTATAAATCAACTCAACCATACAATTATAGTATCATGTATCTAGGTAGATACAGCTTGCATTTTGAACACGGAAAAAGTTAATACTTATGCATTATGGGAGAGACGTCAATATTTTTTGGTAGTATCTAAGTAATAATTACATATAAGTACTCTCATGCTTTGGCTGATTTAGATGCGTCTTGGTCTTATATTTAGTAGCTTACGCAATGAACGCATGCCTCCGAGCGTTCATTGCATAAGCAATAAGTTCAATGCGGGCTTTACGCAATGAATCGGCTTTTAGTGTTCGACTTTATTGTCAGAAAATATTGTAAAAAGATAGCGAAAGCAGAGGTTAATGTCATGGAAATATTTATAGAATTTTGCATGTAATAAATGTAGCTCAATAAATGTAGCTTTATCTCTTTCTTAGCAAAAATAAACTGAAAATGGCATCCGCTCGTAATATCGTCCTAAAAATATATCTGTCTTCCTCTTTCTCCCTCTTTCTTCATACATGTGACAGGTGCGGACGTAATTTTCAGGGTAATTCTTTGAAAGCCCGCGTACTTTAATCGACTATTATACGTAGACTTGCTTATACTTTTTCTTGCCGCTTATAATAGTAGTGCGTAGAAGTATAGTAGATGTACAAACGGATTTTAACCTTGTGTATAAACTTGTGTGAAATAACTTCACAGAACACGCCTCACATGACAACCAGTCAGCAGCCCGTCATAACTACGCAACCGCAACCGCATAAAGCTCAAATCATGAACCAACCCCAACAGGTATGTGTATGCTAACCGTAAAAAAAGTAGTAAGTCTGGATGCGTAGGCATTTTCCTCCTATGACGTTACCCTTAAAACTAGCCTAAGTTTGTTTCTGCAGTATTCAACGGTTAATGAAAAGTTGTGGGCGATCGTCGGCTTACCAAGCAGAGGGAGTTTCATATGACAGCGCAAACAATGTGTTTCTTTCTAAAACGTGTACGTAAATTTAACTCGTTTTTCCGTGAAGGAAGACATCGTAAGGAAACACGTTCCCGAGAATTATTCGGAGGGTATACCGACGACATCAAAAGAGTCGCAGGCAACCGGTGGGTGCAAGTGCAAATTGTCGTTCGGTGTGGCGGTCTAAGGGGGAGGCCTATGTTCAGCAGTGGACGTCTTCAGGCTGATGATGATGATGATCTGGACCGGCCCTCTGTGGTGGATTAGGGCCTTGAGCAGAGACTCAGCAGTGGGCAGAATATACAAGTTCTAGCGATAAGGCCTACCCATTATACAGAATGATTTTTATTTTTTTAAGTTTTTTGTTGTATTGCAAACTAACCAAATCCACAGATCGTAGTAACGCAAAAGAACCCGCCAGCGCTGATCAGTGCGTCGTCTGCCAACCAGCAGATCATAGTTTCTAGCAATCAGCAGATAATTATGAACTCTCCGCTGAAAACGGTCGGGCACAGGGGGGCGCAGCCGCAGCGGACCCAGGTTATCAACGTGCAGAATCAAGTGATACAAGACGGCAAGGCACAGGTGAGAGGGTGTAGGTATTCTGTGGGAGCTAAGATTCGAGTTTCGCACCACTTCTACGTCATGGTACAGATAATAAAATGTCCAAATATGTTCAATAAAAGCTTAATTCTGAATAGTATTCAGCGCTAGATCAAATCAAACAGCTGCAAACTATGTGCATGCGATCGCGCTCAATCTCATATACTGTCCGTCTCTTACACTAGTTTTAAAATTTCTCGCTTCCGATCTCGTAGTACAAAATAATGTTCATATTTACAGAAATCGCAGCAACCTATAATCCGACAAGTGATCACTCGCCAGCCTGTAATGGTGGGGAACACAAAAATTGGGGATAAAGAAATCGTCGTCAACCAACCAGTGATAGAGGTAGGTTTTGTTTGACATGACAATGTAGAATCATATCGAAATTTTGAATGTGTTCAAAGAAGGTCGTCCCTGACTGTGTTAAAATACCATCAGATAAGTGGGAACACAAAGTCGATTTGACTAACGTAGACCTGAATTTTACCAAATCATGCCCAAATTAATCCAAAATGAAAATAAAATTCACATGGATTCCACATTATAATTGTAAGGAACAGTTTCGCTCGAAACATAATATGATGGGATTATATTCTCTCGGATGTTGAAATGAAAAGAGTGATGTATAACGATCTCGCTCTTTCATATACGTTTGCCGCACCGCCCTCTTTAATAAAACTGTTTTACCGTTACGCAATGGTTCACAGAGCCTATCTTCAGAGTCACAAAGATATAGTACTGACTATTGTAAATGTATGCTTTCATTTAACGTGAAATTTACTCCGTCATTTAAACATTCTGCCAGCAGCAAAAACCTGTGCCGTCGGCGTCGCAAGCCCCGGTACTGACGCCGGTAATCAAACCCACGTCGTCGGCGACGCCGCCGCCGCTGCAGCCCGCCACGCAGGAGGACACCCCGTGGGTGTGCCACTGGCGGGGATGCGGCAAGTAAGTGTCCAGTAAGGCCTCTTGCACTACATGTACTTGCGTGCGATAATCTTCTTATACCTAACTAGCTGTTACCCGCGACTTCTTTTGATTTATATAGGTAACAGCTAGTATGAACATCATTTGTGAACTTTGGAAATCGATCTGTCACATAACTATCTCTATATCTCAAACGACTCTGTCTCTCTGCCATTCTGTTACTTTGTCACCCACTAACTCACTCACTTACACACTCATTCACTCACTCATTTACTCACTCACTCACTCACTCACTCACTCATACACTCATTCACTCACTCACTCACACACTCATACACCAAGTCACACAATAATTCACCCAACTCGCTCACCTACTTATCCAATCGCCCACTCATCCATTCTCTCACTCCCTCTCTCCTTTACTCTCACTTTCTTCCGCTCTCTCACTTTCACTCTTTCACTATCACTTTCACATTCCCTAATGTTTCTCCATGTCATATTTCGTTACGATCCGATCTCCCCTTTAGTCGTGGTGACCCATAGACTGTACAGTACAGTGTAGGTCCATAGGGTTACATCATCTAAAAAAAAATGGTTCACTAATGATTGACCAAAATATTTATTACAAAATGCTACATTACAACCAACGTTTCGTATACCATTCATTTCTTAAACATGTAATTTCACAAATGATTCATTTTACAAACAAGGTTTCGAAAACAGCTCGTTTCAAAAACCTCTTATTTTAGCAATGTTTTGTTTCGCAAACCATCACGTTACAAGTACCTATCTATTTCACAAACGCTCCTCTTGTAAAATCAAGCGTACAAAAATAAATAAAATCATTATAATCAAAATAAAATCATTACTAATTAGTTTTGAGCGTTGTTTTGTAGCAGTTCTAACCTAACCTAAAATTGGAGCCACAATATTTATTAAATAATATAAGTATAAAATGAACCGTTTGTCAGATGTCACGTTGTAAAATGTAAATTTGTCGAATTATCATTTTAATAAATGAACGATTTGCTAAATCTGTTTGTAAAATAATGATTTGACAATTCATATTTTTGGTAAATGTTGGTTATGAAGTGAACATTTATAAATTAAAAGTTGTTAAAATGGCAGGATACCAAAAAAATACATTATGTAAAGCTCTTGATTTGTCCCCTTTAAGGATGATTTTGCAAAAAAGCTGAAATACGTATTTCCTTATTTCTTACCAAAAGCTTAAATATGAATATTCTGATTGTTGCCCTATACTTTCCTTTTTATGCGTAACCTTGGTATGCGTGGTCCGCAGAGCGTTCTCTAGCGCGGCGGCGGTGTTCACGCACGCGGCGCGCGCGCACTGCCCCGGCGGCGCGGGCGGCGAGGCGCCGTGCCAGTGGCTGGACTGCGACCGCGTGCCGCGCAAGACCTTCGCGCTCATCAACCATCTCACCGACAAGCACTGCACGCCGCAGGTGCACGCACACACGCACACGCACACGCACACGCGCACGCACACGCACACGCGCACGCACACGCACACGCACACGCCCACGCGCACGCACACGCACACGCACACGCACACGCACACGCGCATGCACACGCGCACGCACACGCACACGCGCACGCACACGTACACGCACACGCACACGCACACGCGCACGCACACGCACACGCGCACGCACACGCACACGCACACGCACACGCACACGCGCATGCAGACGCGCACGCACACGCACACGCACACGCACACGCGCATGCACACGCACACGCACACGCGCACGCACACGCACACGCACACACCAGCCTCGGCAAGCACGGGTCTCACCTCGCTCAAGGAGGCTAAGGCGATAATGCAACATAGGGGCCCGCCTAAGATTGGGCATGCGAGTTTTCACGGTGTTTTCCATAGATAAAATCAATACTACGGTGTTTTCTTTACCTGAAAAGCGAGTGATACCTACCTACATCTGTGTGTTTAAAAGAAAAACATTGGTATGTGCGCTCACTGAGATTTGAACTGACCACACAACTCTCTGCATGGAAAAGACCGTTTCTCTAAGAACCATAATCTCATATCACAGCTAATAGAAAAAAATTGCTAAAAGAACGCTAAAGTCACGTCTGACGGTGTTAACTTTACAAGCACAATAACAAACCTTAACTCGGCGTCCGCATCTGTAGGCCCTCAAAGCGGTGTACAACTCGCGGCGGAGCGCGGCGACGGAAGCGGACGCCAACAAGCCGGTGGCGCTCGGCTACCCGCCCAACGCGGCGCTCGCGGCGCTCAACAAGCACGCCACCGACCTGTTCAACCCGAGGGAGCTCATGGTGAGAACAAACCGCATCATTTTATTCGAAGCCGACAATAATTATATCGCACTTTTACATGTCGAAGAGTCATATTTAATTAGAATTTGAATAGGAAAGTAGAATATTTGGTTCGGAGCTATGTACGATGATGGGAAAGATTGAAAAGATGGAAATAATTCACGCAGAGACATATAATAACATGAAGTAGATAGGTATGATATTATTTAATAAAAAATTAAAATAATATGGAAAATTCGATTAAGGAGTACCTAACTGATTATGGATTGATTTTGAAAGGATGCATAAACAAGCATATTCTTATTAGAGTATATTATTATAGAGTAGAGTGTAGATGCAGACCAATAGATTTTTATGTTCGGCTTTCCGTCCCCGGATCGCGTTTATTACTGAGCAAAGAATCGAGCAAAGCGCTCGCCTTATGGAAAGCGCCACTCGATCGTAGCTACCACAAGTTTTCGTATTGACTCTAAACATTTGTTCTAAAGTCTCAAAGGCCCAGTAATCTTGCTAGGAACAGTGTCTTTCATACCGGAACAGTATGCACAATACGCCTCTTTGAGATTTCAAGTAACACTATTACTAAGACACTGTTGTGGTAAAGATTAATGTCTGATAAAAGACGCCGCTCTTATTGGTTCTAGGGGTTATGAGCAAAATAAATTGGTCACCAAATTACCATTTCATTTTATTTAACGCGAATGCAAGTAATTTAGATTATATGTTTATTTAATTGAATGGTATAATTTAATTATCAATAACCATCAACCGAGTGAAGGTTTATACTCATTCCCACACACTCCCACAACTGTGTGATGCCATGTCCACGCTTAGAAAGAACAAGTTTATTGCCATCTCGCTTTTTAACTACAAAGAAGGTATTGCAGTTAGATGCTTTCTATCTGGGTCTCCGCTCACACTATCTTGTTTAATTGGCTTGAGATATTGTTACGCCGATGTTCGGAGATATGGCTTACGTGTAACCGTTAGAAGAATCCACAGATAGAGATCAATCTTTAGTACCTATCTGTTTTTCTTTGCTAAATCGCATATTTTTAGTAGTGATACCTATTTAGATAAACTTTAAAGCTACACCTTTTTCTCGAAAATAATTGCTCGTCAGCTACGTTTCTTGATAGGGCTCTGTGCCGTTAAAAAGTGAACAATTTATAATATGTCGAGCCCGAACCGCCAGTCGGCGTAACAGAATGTCGAGCCTGACACTAACACGCACACGCGTGCAATGTGTGACGTCACTAACGTGTATGTGTCCGCGTACAGACCAGGGCCGAAATGAGCCGCCCCGCCGCACCGGAGCCTGTCACGGTGAGAATGGGGACGCGACGAGTAACAACAAGCTTCACTCAAACGTTTTCAGACCGCATTTTCAGTGTTTTCAAAGAAAATCTAATTAGATTGTTTATTTCTCGTAATTGATCATTCAAATCTAGACTGTGTACTCAACTGTACATGCATATTGCAACAGTAGGTATAAAAAATAAAAGATGTGTTAAAAATCATCAACGGAAAAATACATCAAAAAGTATTTATCTTACGAACAAATGATCAAGTTACCTTTCAAACAAAAAAACAGATAAAAATCTTATAACATCCCTCTGTTTGCGTTTAGGGTTACAAAAAGCATTGGCACGCGGTCAACTGCGCCGATGTACGCTATTATGAACCGTATCGTGCTTTTTTACGGTCTTAAAAGTTAAAGAGTTCAATGATCAATTACTCAAGTAAACTCCAAAAAATAAATCGAATAGAAAAGGAACGTTTTTTTTTTCTTTCTTCCAATTTATTGTGTTGCATCTGAATTTGCGGCCCTGTTGACGCCAAATAAGCAAAATTACTATTGGGAGATGATTCTCGCTGTAAATTTTTGGGTTTTTTAATGTGCATTGTTACTCGTGTTATGTTTCATCAATTCTCACGGGCATCATTGTGTATTGTCTTTGTGATTTGCTTCATGTCCTTGGTGTGTTTGTCACTTGTGTCGTTTATTATGCATTCTGTTTTCTATTTTGCTTCTGCACTCGTAAATCGTTTTATAATATGTATTTTGTTTGTCTTTGTTGCGGATTTGATCCTTGTCATAATGCTTATAAGTACAAAGTAGAGTGCGTGCTAATCGTAAAAGTAAGAGAACATCTTTATTGTATCGTTCTACTCTAGTTTTGAATGCGCTTAGCTTAGTGTGTTTATACATTTTTTGAAAAAAGCATGTTCCATTTCAAGACCTCAACGCTATTGAGCGTTGCTTAAACTTTTAAACTGTTTGACATGTTTTTTTTTTCAATATTCCTACAGGATGAAAACGAAGGCCCAGTGACGAAGAGTATCAGATTGACGGCAGCTCTCATATTGAGGAATATCGTGATCTACTCCAACACTGGGAGGCGGTGAGTTTAACCGCTATTTAGTGAAATTGTTGTCCCACGGTGGGCGCCAATTTTTTTTTAGTTGCCAGATGTAATAATGCCCAATTATATAGGCCAGTCCTGATCCCGTCTAGGATTAATTTTGTCTAGAAATCAGGAACTACCAAGAGTAGACCCCATAATGTTAACTGCACATTTTATAACTAACAAGTAAGTAAATAGGCTTGCCCCAAAATATACATTTAATATTTTTTCTAACAGAATTGCATCATATTTGGTGTGGAGATTCATAATACCCTGCATTAACATTGTGCTGCAAAAGTCATATTTTTGTAACGTGATATAAATTATTTTTACAGGCAACTCCGTTCCTATGAGGCACACCTAGCCTGCATCGCCCTCAGCAGCGTAGAAGCTTCTCGAACGATCGCGCAAGTTCTGTACGACATGAACAACATTTGAGAACCACTGGACGCAAGCTCGAACGATTAATTCTCGCAGAACGAGTCTTGTTGTGTAAATTAAGAAACTGTGTTTATTTTGGGAAACACCACGTTTTTGTTAAACATTTTGTGAAATTCTGTTTTGTTAATTTGATTTTATCAATTTAAGAGAACCTTCGCAGGCTAATTTTGGTGGCAGTAAAAAAAAATGTATGATTATTTAAAGAATTAATATGAAAAAAAGTATGTAATTTTCTATGGATATGAATGGAATGATTCTCCTATTGCTTCCAGTTACAGTCGTATTGAAAGCACTTCTTTACATGACATTTATTCCTGTTCATGACAATACCAAAAAAAAAATACTGCAACAGCAATATAGAGTACTATTTTCCTTCCTTAAATACCCTAAAACAATCAGTGTCACCTAAACTAGACTTAGGGTTCTCTAAATGTGATTGCACGTAAAATTGTTTCATTGCATAGTGAAAACGTAACGTAATTCGCAAAACTTGTCAATTGAGTTGTCTTCTGGAATATAATTGGACAATTTCTGAATTAAATAGTGAAAAATGAGTATTTTTGTACCTAAATTGCATTTCAGTTACGCTATAATATACTTGAATTTGAGTAATTGAGTATTGTGCGTAGAAAATGAGTGTAATAAGTATTTATAAGATAGGAGGTAAGAATCTATAAATAATTAAAGCTATGTGGAAGTATTTCGTGTTTGCTTTATTCTTCATAGAAGCAAACAGCAGCAATGAACACAAAAAACACATGAGCCCCAATACAAAATAGTAATTATACCTATAATGCAAGATGTAACTTCAAGTGGCTGAAAGAACCATTAACACGTAAAGAAAAAGAAATAAAACGTTCGTACATGATAACAATAAACATCTCGTAGCACTATTACTATGACAATAGAATACTTAAATAAAAATGATTCAAAATTAGTTACAAAAATCACCATCGATGATTTAGAACGTCCGACACGCAACGCACGAAGAATAAACATATTAATCTTCTCAAGCCACAAATAAAATGTTTTCCTCATCTGAAACGTAACACCACCTGGATTTAACTTCGCATTTCCGGAAGCAAACCTGACGGTGTGCATTTCTTCTTAATTTATTTCCCCATAATACTGAGGGGACGCACGACGCAATTAAGCGAGACAGCTTCGAGAAACATCGATCGAAACTACACACATCTCTTGAGAAAGCGGTGGTAGAATATTCTGTGCGCTTCACAATCTACCGGTACCAATCAAATAGGGTCTACATCTACTTACTTTTTTCTAATTATGAGCAGGTGAAGGAAAACCTAATGAATCGGACGTAGGTATTTGAGAAAGAAATAATTTAAGATCTTGTGACATCCACCAATTCGCGCTGGGTCATCGTGGTAGGGTTCCATTTCTTAAATCGACAAAACCTGTCTCACAGCTGTGGAAAATTGGGAATGTATAATAGGCTGCCGATGGCGATTATTGGCGATAACATAACTAAAATGTGACCCCATCTGGTTTCAACTCTCAATTTAGTGGAAACCTACACACATGCTCATTTCTCTGCAATAGTGGGCGACAGAGGCCCGCAATGAAGACAGATGGTCTCGCGAGAAACATCGATCAA
The DNA here is from genome assembly GCA_905147375.1 of Hylaea fasciaria. Taxonomy (NCBI): domain Eukaryota; kingdom Metazoa; phylum Arthropoda; class Insecta; order Lepidoptera; family Geometridae; genus Hylaea; species Hylaea fasciaria. Next base: position 3,988,221 of record LR990211.1, on the reverse strand, counting down.
GCGGTGCTTTCCTTTGTTTCGCCCTCACTGGGATTCCAACATATTTTTACGTAGACGAGACACGATATATTGCTGGCCAGTATGGGCTCTTCATGCAAAACAGGGGGCCTACCATGATGTCTTATTGCGATCCAATTTAGGACTTAAACAGAATCGTTTTACTATACTTATTCGTACCATGACGTCTAGTTGTGACATCTTGACGCTCAATAATTTAAGTTGATTTTAAATCTATAAAGGGATTGACGTCTACCTAAATGATATCGACAGCCATGTATTAGGAACTATTATTTAAAGTGAAACAATTATATTTAGGTCGCAATAAAATGTCACGGTATGCCCCCAGATCTGCTATCACAGTACCCAAATGTTTGCTGATCAACTTTTGATTATAATTCTAGATAATTGTAGCCTGAACATGATGACGCGGTCATAAATTTAACGATCTACGAAAGAAAAAAAACAAATCATTAATCCAATTTTCGATGACTCGCGACAACGTTATAGTATACAGTAGGTAATAAGTAATGTCCGGTGTGCCAATCGAAGACTGTAACCTACCTTTAGCGCTGATTGATGTAGGTACATGCCTACGACTTATACCTACTAGTGAACTACGTAGATAGCGCTTTATATAAACTAAGTACGTCTGGTGTGAAAGTCCAGTTATTGTTACACTACAGCTGTCAATAGATAACTCAGTGTGTCTTGTTTGAAGATTATCTACTGACTTAATAAATAAGGTGACGTTATAGGTTGTAGGTAAGTATGTATAGTGGTGTCCTGTCCGACCTAATCTGCGGTGATATCTCATGTGGATGTAGCGGCTTTGTACCTACGTGATCCATCTTATTTGTCTCTAGAACATAGTTTTTATTCATCCTTTTTGTTTACACTAATATACTATTGGAAAACCGCGAAAAAATCCTGCAAAATGGCTAGTAAGGGACGTATTTTAGGAACGTCTGTTCCTCCCTTAATTGTGTTATGATATCTCTGCAAAACTTTCATTTTCATTTTATCGATCACCTTGCCCTTGTATTGCCTTTGGGGTTATTATACCGAATCACTGTTTGTGGGAATCCCTAAACAACAAGCTTTAAGTACTTGTCCTAATTTTAAGAACCTTAACCCAGCCCTTTAAACCCTAAAGCCGCGCCTAAAAGCAAACCCCATTCTACCTCTAAGTAATAGGTATAGGTACCTACCTACTATCTACGCAAGACTAAATGATTTATGAACCTGGTTAACAACCCTAATTAATCTCGAGTTAGCGTGTTCCAGGATTGCATTAATAAAATGACCCAAGATTAAGCTTAATTTGTAGTAGGTCTTGAGTCTTGGGGTTTTACTCAAGTTTACCCTCTGCCTGGCCGGGGACCGAATGTCGAAATTGACAATTTTAAGCCTTGATAGTAGGTAGAAATTTAATAATGAGTAAAATTAGGGCCCATACTAATAAATCAAACTTAGCTCTGAGAGCTATCTTCAGTGTGCACTTGATCTTTCGTTCTATTTAATATTTAACATCTTATGTTGTAGATTAGGAACAGAAACTTACATGATATCTGGCAAATTAATAAATTACACTTAACGGTTAATTGCTATCCGATTATGACACAATTGTCACATACAAGACAGTAGGTATGTAGCAGCCAGTGCTAAATCTCAATATGTACCTATTTATTAAATAGCAACGGTTTTAAGATGTCGATTACGTTTTGAGTGTGGATCAGCTGATAGCGCACTTGGTAGCGCTATTAAGGTTCATTTATTAATACGGCCCTAGTGTAGGCATTTCATTGATTGTTAGCTGATTGCCCTGTTTCAAACGGAAGTGGGGTAGATCCTACCTATTTTTAAAGTAAGTAGATAAGTAAGTAATTTAATAATTATTGTAGGTACTATTAATTTCAAGAAATCAAGTAGTTATTGTTTACTATTAGCGTACGAGACCATACGAGCCTATAATTATCTACAACCCCTCAGTATAATAATAATAATAATATTTATTTGGACACTGATGTGGAACTTAGGTACAACAATGAGCTCTGTCTCCTGGAGTAGCGTGAGCTGTGGCCCAGAAGACAGTACTCCCCCATTTTGATTACAATAGTATACATCAGTAAAAACAAAAAAATATTATAATATAGTATTCTAGATTAAATTCCACTGACCTCACTCTGTTGAGTCGCACTTAAAATTGATCTGACAGTAACGTACCTAGTAGCTATTATTCTGTGCTAGTAGGAAGGTAGGTACTTAAGTGTACCTACCTACTCTACAAACTCGGGTTTAACCGCTTGACTAATTTAAACAAGCCTGACTAATTAGCTACCGAGGAGGGTTGTTATGAACAAGTTAGGTATTATTAAGATATCTCTCGCGGGTGTACCCTCTTCAATATATAACTTTCATTATGGTGATTAACTTTACCTACTTCCATAGATAACACCACACGTTATGGGTTTGATGGAAAAAAATATTTGGGTTTCAGTTCTAAGTAGTAGGTATGAGGAACCCCAAAATGTATTGTTATTTTTTTATTTTTGTGTGAAAATCTTAATGTGGATCACATAATACATCTACTTACCAAGTTTCAACAGTAGCCCTTATAGTTTCGGGAAAAAATGGCTGTGACTTACGGACGGACAGACCGACATGACGAATCTATAAGAGTTCTGTTTTTGCCTTTGGCTACGGAACCCTAAAAACGAAAACAGCAAGCCTTTAGTTACGCGTTTTTTTAACTTTTTGAGGAGTATTATAGGTAGGTATAGGTATCTACATCTACCTATCTATATAAAATATTAAAATTATATACTTACCTAATTATTTTCGTAAGTATACTTAGGTAGTATAGGTAGGAAGGCACTTACCCATACAAATAAGCAAAGCATCGCAGACCGCGTTCAAAACACTAAGGCAGTTGAATTGTTACAATTGTTACCTAGTTCGGCGGTAAAATCACTTCGCATTCTGCTCATCAACTTTACACCCCACTCACTGAGGCAATAATTCCGACTATCTACTTTATTTAATTTAGCAATTAAGTTCAAAAACACTTCTTAACAAAGTAAAATTAGAAGTCACTTTTAGAAACAAATTTGATTAATAAAATCTAGAAACTTTACTCATCACAAGGAAAATTCTATTAAGTAGGTTCTAATATTGCTAAGTAATGGACTGAAATTCAAGTGAACGCTGTAAGGGTAATTTAGATTTCAAATGAATTTATGAATTGGAACTCATAACTCAATTTATAAATTAGGAACTCTGTGAACGTGACAACTGACAACTAGAAAATAATTTCATAGATAATCTTGTTTTTTTTGGCGGTATGTAACCTAAACAATTGTCTTGTCTCCTCTTATTTTTTGGCGGGAAACCTCTAAGTCAGGAGTCATACCATTCGTGTCATGTTCTAATGGAGGGAAACCTGACTTTTTTATGCTACATTGGGCTTTATGCCGCGAAACATTTTTACAAAACTGCTCAGCCGTTGGTTTGAAAAGTTTGTAAACCATAAAGGATAGGACACAGCGTTTCACATAATATTTCGTAATTGTACAATTTGTACATACTTTACCTACTTTATTTTATGCTGGTTATTTCACCTAACTAGTAACTTGTGTTTAGGCGTAATCAGTGCGGAAAGCTCTGCATTTGACTTTCTACCTACCATTTTATTTAGTTTTTATATTTTTACAATCTACAATGTTATAGATAGGTATGATAATATTGACCAACACCAGCACGCTAGAGTATAAACTATAAAATACTTAGGTATTGATATAATAATTGTATAAAACTGTAATACCAAACAAAAATCTAATCCTTATTTAAAAATAACCCGTACAAACGGTCCGTAGGTACAGAATAAACACGTAAAACGATTTATTACATTGAAAAAGGCCACAATTAACGTGAAATTTAGCAAACGGTCAGTCCCATAGCATCGTGACAGCGCGCAATCGATAAATCCACATCAACCGGGCGGAGCGTGTGGTGGAACCCTCATCAAGGCGTCCGAGACATGGGGTGAACCGTGATTTGTTGAATATAAATAACTGTTTTGCCAAACCATATGATCACCCTTTGTATTTAAAACAACGAGATTCAGTTTTTGACGTGATAACCTGTCGAGGAACGCCGGCTGCAGCCAAGAAAAGGAATGGCTCATCGTTACAGACAGTTACGGTCTATCTGAGCTATCGATATACTACCAGCGTAGCGTTTGTATTCTCTTTGATACTACCCATAGTAAATTGAGCCGAGCGTGTCAGCGAGAGCGCAGAACAAGCGATAGAGAGGTAGGACGTTATCACGTAAAAATATTATTATCGTCCGTATCTAAACCAACTTTATAAACAACATTTTTTTTTGTAATAATATTTTTCCCAGAGTGTGCACGTTACCGAACTGTTACGAAACCCCATACACGCCGACCGCATAGAGACGGAAACGCTGACGCTTGCACTTTTAGCGAGGCCAGCGTTTCCGATATCATGCATATTTCGGTCTGGTAGTTTCCCACGTTTCTAAGTCAGTCAGACTTGAACTTCGGGCGCGGTCAGATATTGTTTATGTTCTAATATCTTTTACTAATTTTCAATTTCCATAATATAATATTTTTTCTAGTTTAATAAAATCTTTTTTTAAAAACCGTTTCCTGACCCACCCCGTAACAGTGGTGTCAGAAGTGGGATGAGTTGGCAAAATTAAGCTAACCATCTCATACGGGTCAAAAAGAAAGTTCGCTTGTGCTCGCCATCAACCTGGTGTCCCGCGCTGGCCCTGAGCCGCGTGGACCCCAAAGCTGCCGCCGTCGCCCCGCTGTGCCCCAACTTTGTTTACGCTGGTATTGTACCGCGTAAACCCTGAGACCGTCGCCGCGTCTGACTCCCGTTCTCGTCCATCGCTGGCTGTGTGCCGCGTGGACACCGCCGCATCACGCTGTATCCTGGTACAAACACGGGCTGTGTGAGCCCGTAGTCTCCGCGCACTCGTCGCCATCCGCCGCTCCTCTTCGCCACCGCTCCTGCGTTCCTGGGAAAGAAGTCTACCTGGAATCGAGGCTGCCCACCGCTGCCAACCTGCTGCCACTGTATCGTCAACCCCGATAGCCGACACAGGATGTTCACCGTGCAAGTCGTAATCGTCCTGTGAGTGGAACCTATTTTTATCCGTTATTGCCACAGTCTACTCACTTATCCAACTGACTAATACTAAATTCGTTCAATACCTTATTTCAATAAGTAAATAATTTGATTCTATATCTGTGCTGTTCGCTCGTATCGTATACTATTTCCATCATGTCCCAAAAAAGTGAATTATCCGATAAGGTTTTAGAATCCGCTGCATCACCCGAGTTTCCGATCAATGTTTTGTGTAATTTTATAAGTACTTACAAGGGAGATAGAGAAACGTTGCCGGCGTTCCTCACTAATTGCAAAAATGCCCTCGAGTTGGCCTCACAAAACCAAAAAGGGCTACTTTTCAAATACATTATTTCAAGGCTAGAAGGAAAAGCCCAAATTGCATGTACCACCAAACTTTTCGACAATTTCGATGAACTAAAAACTTTCCTCCAGCTAAACTTTGGTGAAAGGAAACATTACTCCCACTTGTTGTTAGAACTGCAGTCATGCAAACAGTTACCGAACGAAACGGTAGCCCAGTTCGCCCTTCGGGTTGAAACTTACGTCACAGAACTCCAGTCTGAAATCCACAATTCAGAGACTTATAAAAAAGACCTGCCTGGTAGAATAGCAATGACCGAAGACCTAGGTCTCCACACGTTCTGTCTGGGTCTTAGCCCGCGTATCAGCGCGATTGTTCGCGCGAGGGACGTTAAAACCCTCAACGCTGCGATTAACCTAGCTATCAGCGAAGAAAAAGTCCAAAATGTACTATATAGAACCGGTAATGGAAGTTCAGTTCCCTCAGGGTCCATGACTTGTAGGTTTTGTCACAAGTTAGGGCATGCCGAAAAAGATTGCCGCGCTAAAAAGATGCAAGCTTTAGTCCCGAGTCCACCTCAAGGACTCCCCATGCAACAATATCGCGCTCAGAGACCCCCGATACAACAATATCAACAACAAAGGGCCCCTTTCCAACAGCATCAGTTCCAAAGACCTGCTGCACCACAAGTGTGTAGATATTGTAAAAATATAGGACACGACATATCACAGTGTATAAAACGTAGAGTTAATAACTCGCGACAAGGCACGTTTCAACGTAGCCTCCCGCAACAGAATCATGTTACCATAGAATCACCGCCGCCTTCTGAATATAATGAAGAACATTTAAACTAAAGTATCAGGTATCGAATACGTGCCGACGAGTACCTGATACTAAAACAGGCACATTTGCAAGTGTTCAACCTACTGAACTGATAAACAGTTTAAAAACGACAGTCGATCCTATTTCTCGTAAAAAACTTTATAGTGATATTGTGGTAGGACGTCCTTCTACAATGCCCTCTGTTCCACGTGGTCCCCCTGTCTCTGTCGACCACCATCATTCGATGCCCCCTGGTTCACGTGGTCCCACTGTTTCTATTAATAATAATTATTTTAAGTCGATACCCTCTGATCCGTGTGGTCCCTCCGTTTTTTCTGACCATCATCATTCTAAATCGATGCCCTCTGGTTCATATGGCTCCTCTGTTTCTGCAAACCGTTACTATGCTAAGTCGATGTCCTCTGTCTCGCGTGGTCCCTCTGTTCCTGCCGACCATCATTATCCTAAACCAATGCCCTCTGGTTCATATGGCTCCTCTGTTTCTGAAAACCGTTACTATTCTAAGTCAATGCCCTCTGTTTCGCGTGGTCCCTCTGGTTCTGACGATCGCCGCCATTCTAAATCAATGTCCTCTGTTCCGCATGCACCCACTGTTTCTATTAGCTGTCGTAATGCCAAACCGATATCCTCTGTGTCATATAATCCCTCTGTCTCCAACGACCTTTATAACATGAAATTATTGTCCGCTGTACCCCCAAACTCCTCTGTGCCTATCAATCGCTGTCCAACTAAATCGACGCGCTCTGACTCACACAGTTCTGGTTCCGCACCTGTAACAGATAATCAAAATTTTAAAAATAACGAAAATAAATACCTCTCTGAGTCACGATACGCAGCATCATCTGAAAGAAAATATAGGAAACATGACAAAAATTCGAGATCAAAAATAAACGAGGAAATCGTCGTGTACGATATTCGTGAAGACAAGTCTTCCCTGCCATTTATAGAAGTTCTTACCTCACATTCTTGTAAACCTCTCCGTCTCTTGATTGATTCCGGTAGTTCTATTTGCCTCATCAGAGAGTCTAGTCTCACACCAATGCCTAAATTAGAAAACCATACAATAAAGTTTAAAGGCATCAATGACGTAAATTCCTACGCTGAGACAAAAGGCAAGTTCATTTTATCTATTAAGCTAAATGAAACCGACTCTTTACCCTTTTACTTCCATGTCGTAGGTAGAGATATAAATTTAGATTATGACGGAATCATCGGTACTAGTTTCATGAAAGCTTATAATGCAAACGTCCGATATTCTAAATCAAGGTTAGAAATATCCGATAACCCGAACTGCTACTTCAACATTAAAATGACAAAGAACATTTATGATGTCCCCGCTCGCAGCGAAATGTTTATAGAATGTGTCGTCACAAATCCAGAAATCAAAGAAGGACTCATTTTGGAAAATACTTTATCTAAATATCCGGACTTATACTTTGCTAGGTGCCTCGTAAGTGTAAATTCTAGGGATAGTGTTGTCATCTCTGTGTTAAACACGTCCGAATACAACGTCCTTGTAGAGGACCTTAAGTTCACGCTAGAACCAGTCTCTCAAGTGCTAGAAATCGCAATTCCATCTCCCGAATCAAATGACGAAGATCTCTCTCTGGACCCTTCTCAGATTCCCTGTTTCATGACTGTTACTAATTCCCAACGAGATCTCAAGGTCCAAACTTCCCTTCGTTGTGATCATATGAACGACGAAGAAGAAAAGTCGTTACGTGACTTATGCTCTAGATACTCAGATATCTTTCACCTTGAAGGTGACCCGCTGACTCATACTAACTCAATACAACATGAAATTCGTACCACCTCAGAAACACCGATCAACGTAAAAAGTTATAGATTCCCTGAATGCCACAAACAGGAAGTAAGTAGGCAAATTCAAGATATGCTAGACCAAAAAATAATACGTCCTTCCAATTCACCTTGGTCAGCTCCCATCTGGGTCGTCCCTAAAAAGCCGGACGCTTCAGGCAAAATGAAGTGGCGTATTGTTATAGACTATAGAAAGTTGAATGAAATAACGATTGGGGACGCTTACCCCATCCCTAACATAACTGACATTCTAGATCAGCTTGGACACAGTAAATATTTTACAACCCTCGATTTAGCGTCAAGTTTCCACCAAATTTGTGTCAAGGACACCGAAAAAACCGCCTTCAGTGTCCCAGCCGGACACTACGAATTCACTAGAATGCCTTTCGGGCTTCGCAACGCACCTTCCACGTTTCAAAGACTAATGAATATCGTCTTAACCGGCCTTCAAGGTCTCCATTGTTATACGTACATGGATGACGTCATAATACACAATTCTAATCTAAATATGCATATAGAAAGCCTAGAACATGTATTTAAGAGACTCCGAGAACACAATCTCAAACTCCAACCAGACAAGAGTGAGTTTTTGCGAAAAGAGGTTCAGTACTTAGGCCACATAATCTCCGATCAGGGCGTGAAACCTGACCCCAAAAAGATAGAGTGCGTCGCTGAATTTCCAATTCCGAAATCTCCCAAGGATATAAAATCCTTCCTCGGATTGGTTGGTTATTACCGTCGTTTCATACAAGATTTTTCTAATATCTCGAAGCCCCTGACAAGCCTCTTGAAAAAAGATACTAATTTTCACTGGACCCTCGATCAACAAAAATCTTTCGAACTCCTAAAACTAAAAATAACCACCGCCCCTATACTACAATTCCCAGACTTTACTAAACCATTTGTTCTTACCACTGACGCTTCTAATTTCGCTATCTCTGCAATTCTCTCTCAAGGTGAAGTAGGGAAAGATTTACCCATCTCGTTCGCATCAAGAACCCTTAACAAAGCCGAAGGCAATTATTCAACAACAGAAAAAGAATGCTTAGCTATCATATTTGGAACGAAAGTGTTCCGTCCTTACCTTTTCGGTCACAAGTTCAAAATCGTCACTGATCATAAACCGTTACAATGGCTTTTCAGTTGTAAAGATCCTAGTTCGAAACTCGTCCGCTGGCGGCTCAGGTTAGAAGAATTCGATTACGAAATTGAATATAAAAAAGGGACTCTTAATAATAACGCCGATTCTCTGTCTAGAAATCCACCAGTCCTTGCTGTCGATGACAATAACCCGCTGAATTCTCCCACAACCTCAGAAACCTACGAAAAGTATTTACAAGTATGTCGCGATTCTCCCTCTGCATCTTACAACACTATAATCGAAGAACATAACGAGTCTCTTCTTAGAGCTAAATGTAAAATGGTAGCTTATCCTACCTCGATTGACCTAGACGATTCTACTCCATATTGTTCTGAGATAATATCCTTATCTACAAGTAAACCATGCATCCGAGATGTCGAACGCGAACTATACACTTTCTATAACACATCGAATGATAAACACGTGTTTACTCACCTTTTTCTTTCGGTACATCACTACGACGAAATCTCATATAAATACATATTCAACATCTTACGTGACTATAGAGATATGATCAAATACTGGTGGCTAGAAGAAAAAGAAGTTGCCATCTCAGACTTTTCTAATCCATTCACTAAGTTATCATTCACGAGAATATACAATATCATTGCATTTATTTTCCATGACACAGACATAAAAGTCCACATTTATCACAACAATATACTATTTCCAACACCAGACGAAATAAAGAAAATTCTTAAAGACAATCATGACTCACCCTCGGCGGGCCACCCTGGCATAGCTCGAATGTATGAACGCATTAAAACAATGTATTGGTGGAAGAATATGCGTACAGATATAGAAGAATATGTTAAAGCTTGCAAGTCATGCCAAGTCAACAAACCTCTGCGTCAGACAAATCGGGCACCCATGATAATAACCTCCACCGCGACCAGACCCATAGAAAAAGTCTATCTTGACATTGTTGGCCCACTTCCGGAAACTTACGAATTCACGTACAAGTTCATTCTCACCCTTCAAGACGACTTAACAAAGTATTCCCAGGCTTACCCGTTACAAACCTGCTCCGCCGAGGAAACAGCAAAGAAATTTGTACACTTCATTTCCCATGTCGGAATACCCAGACTGATCATCAGCGATCAAGGAACTAATTTTTGTAGCGAAGTCTTCCGACAGTTAGAACACCTCTTCGGGATCAAACATATTTTTGCGAGTCCTTACCACCCGCAAACATCTGGCGCCCTTGAAAGGAGCCACTCCACTCTTAAAGAGTATTTACGTCCTTTTGTGAACGATAGCCCTAATGCTTGGGATTTATATCTAGACTCTGCAATGTTAGCTTACAATACAAATGTACATACTACCACCGGTTTCACTCCTTTTGAGCTACTGTTTGGTTTTAAACCTTATGTCCCAAAGTCCATCGACGTCATCGAAAATAATACCTACACAGACTATATTCGGGCACTGAACCATAGACTGTTTTATAGTAGACAGAGAGCCCTTCAAAATATACAATGTTCTAAAGAAAGGTCCAAAAAGTACTACGACTCGCGTACAAAACCAACAACTTATAATGTCGGCGATATGGTATATTTAAAATGCCATCATAAACAGAACAAGTCTCTCTTGCCCATCTGGAAAGGTCCTTTTAGAGTTATTAAGATAAACGGAAATCACACAGTTACTCTACTGATAAACCGACGCCATGTGCGTCATCATTATGATGAAATAAAACTAGCCGCCGATAATCCCTCACAGTAACTTCTCTTCTTTTCCAGACAAATCTTTCTCGCTACCAGTTCGAGCCACCCGTTCACAGCCTCTATAGTAGATAGTTCCGGCCTTTACTATGATAAGTTGCTCGACGTTAAGTTCAGTAATGATAAGTGGGACGTTGTAACTTTCACAGATATTCGTAACATACAACCTCATCTAAATGTGGTAGATAGTCTACTAGGTAAGGTCGAAGAGTTTTGTAGGTCCACGTCCTCAAAAATACAAATAGAGTGCACCAACTCCCTATCGTCCTTAGAAAGCCTGCACGTAAATAACATAAAGAAATTCTCCTCTGTTTCATATCTAATCTTCGGTAATGAACCTACACGATTCAAACGTGGTTTAATTGACGCAGGCGGATCTTTACTTAAATCATTGTTCGGAACGCTCGATAGTGATGACGCTTTAAAATACTCAGAAGCCATTGACAAGGTACAATCAGACGAAAAACAGTTATTACACCTAATGAAAGATAATATTCATGTCATTAAGTCTACTATATCTACGTTCAACAAGTCCATTTCTAAAACTGAGGATAATGAAAAACGTCTTAACCATAACTTAGAACTAATTAATGAATCTTTTGCACAACTTTCCAATTCTAACGATAAATTAGAAATTAAATCCCAGTTAAACTTAGTACTAAATTCGCTAGAAATTATTATCATTTCCATCTCCTTCGATATCGAAGATATAAACAATGCCATTTTGTTCGGTAAACTAAACATTCTACACCCGACTGTACTCAGCCCGCAACAGGTGTACAACGAGCTCGAGTTACACAGAAACCGCTTACCCAGACATTGTGAATTACCTTTATCGCTATCTCTACACAATGTGCATCAATTAATAGATATCTCTAAACTCATCTGCTATTACCATAACCAAAAATTTGTAACCATTCTTCGAATCCCACTCGTGCTTCCCCAAAAATATAGACTCTATCATGTTATCCCTATGCCAGTCCCTTATGATATCGCGAAACCTAACACGTATGCCTTGCTAGCTCCTCACCAACCCTATGTGGCAATAACTATAGATAATATGTTCTACTCGCTGTTGGACTCTATCGATAATTGTAAACTTATAGTAGGAGAGTGCTACGTCTGTGATCTATCTAGTGCAAATGTGTTATCCACCATAGCCAATCCCGCGTGTGAAACAATTCTCCTAACAGAAGTGGTGCGTAAACTGCCACCTCAGTGCGAAGTAAAACTGATTAAAGGTGTCGTAGATGCTTTTCACAGAATTAGCAACAATCGGTGGATTTACGCCCAATCGGAGCCAGGGAAGTGCCACATAACGTGTGAAAGTGACACTCATGACGAAGTTCTATTCGGCACCGGTATCCTAAGCCTTCCTAAGAAATGTAAAGCATTCTTTAAAACTCTACAATTCACGCCAAGTGACGTTCTTGTAAGTAATACCAGTATGAACACTGTTTCCAATTTTAAACTAGTTGAAGACGATTGTTGTATACAAACCATTAAGAATAAAACACTCCAAACTCTCCCGTTTATGAAACTAGGGAATACGGGAGACTTCCATTCGCTACTTCACGCAAGCTTGTCACTCAAGAACCTTGAGGACGAACTAAATAAAATTGAAAGTCCAACGCATTTCCAGCAATATGGAGTGCATTATACGTCGATAGGATATACTATATCTTTAATTACATTACTGTACCTCTTGTATAAATGTAAGAGATTAATATGTGGCAAAAATGCCTCGCAATGTTGCATAAGAATTTATAATCAATGCTATACTAATTCAAAATCGAATTCTGTACAAACTGTAAAAGTCAATGAGCCTTCTAAAAATCCTGACACATCAGAGGATGAAGAAGCTGAAATATCTTATAGCACAGTAAGTAAACGTAATATCATTAAATTGAACCAAACTTTGTAAGAACTCAATTATATAACTCTGTGTCTCTCTGTGTCACCCTGTATCTCTCTGTGTCACTCTGTGCCTCTCCGTGTCGCTCTGTGTCGCTTTGTGTTACTCTGTGTCATTCACTTTTATTACTAGTTGTACTAGTTAATTACTATATAGAGAATAAGAATAAACCTTACATAGGTTTATAGTCTTTTAAATGCTATTTTCAAGTTTCTTATATAATTTCAATGTAGGTTAAGATTTGTATTAGAAATAATTAACTACTTATTTAGTTCCAGATCCGAAACGAAGTTCCAGTCTGTTCATGATTCCTCATCACTTCCTCTGTGATGATCCATCTTATGGGGGGGGTTGTTACGAAACCCCATACACGCCGACCGCATAGAGACGGAAACGCTGACGCTTGCACTTTTAGCGAGGCCAGCGTTTCCGATATCATGCATATTTCGGTCTGGTAGTTTCCCACGTTTCTAAGTCAGTCAGACTTGAACTTCGGGCGCGGTCAGATATTGTTTATGTTCTAATATCTTTTACTAATTTTCAATTTCCATAATATAATATTTTTTCTAGTTTAATAAAATCTTTTTTTAAAAACCGTTTCCTGACCCACCCCGTAACAGAACACTCAATTATTTAAGTATTCCACCAATATTACCTACACTTTCACACTCGTAAAAACACAAGTTTGAGCAAAAACTACAAGACCAACAAGTTCTCACTATCTGAATCCCGCCAAAACTCCAAAAAATGACAGCTTATTTTAGTTTTTATCGTAGGGTCGGCCAATTCCACCACCAGCAGTTTGCATCTAAGCTCCAAAAGCTCCAATATTTCAAGGAACTTCGTACCTTGCATAATACAATGCTTTAAATTCCCATCTCCAGTTTCTAAACGCTCAAACCCGAGGCACGCTCGCAAAATATCTCAACTACCAACCCTGAAGCGAGCGCATTTTTAACATTCTAAAATTGAGATTGATGACCGTAGTCGAGTATTGTACCTACCCTTTTTGGCCGGCCATCGGGGCTGTGTGGCTTGACTCGTCAATAGGGTTGGTGGGACATTTTTGTGGGAAGAGGCAGGTAGGAATGCGGGTGATTATCAGGCACCTAAGGTACGTATAGGCAGCTGTGTATTGTTGACCTCGAATGTAGGGTCAGAGTCAGCCTCGCGTGTGTTGTAGGCAGTGAGTTAATAATCAACAGAAAATGCTTCCACACTAATTTACAAAACTAATTTATTATTAGTATTATATATAATATTAATTATTAGGTAAGTACTCAAACTGAAGTAGGATAAGAGTTATCGCTTAAAGCGATCTCTTTCACTTAACGTTTGGATAGTTGTCAAGAGTCAAGAAGAAAGATGAGTGGTCGTACGGACGATACGGATTTATAAGGGCTCCACTAAACCCTACCCTACTAACAATTGGACCCTAAAATTCCCTTATAGGGTTGACCTACACACTATAGGTACCTTGACGTGTCGCAATATCGCGATTGAGAGAAATTGGCACCTTTGTCAAACTTTCCTTTCACGCGCACGGACCTTTCAAAAAGCCAAATCTGGGAGAATAGAGAACGCAACCCAACCCTACTCAAAATATGCTAAACCAAAAAGAGCAGTGACAACGATACAGTACCTATTCTATTTGCATTCGTAACTGAAGTTAATATTTGGCGTGGAATACTGGAAATTCCGTCCATTTTGGGGGTCTGAATGCGGGAATCGCTATAGGCTCGGCTCGGGCGAGAGAACGCAGAGAGCCTAGTTTAGGCATATTTGAATGGTAAGTAGGTACATAACTAATGTTGTGTTGCTTCAATTATTGAATCCAAAACTTGTTTGGAGGTACCTACAAACATTTTTTGTTACTTTTGATGATTGCTCTCAATCGCTCTCAATCGCAATCATCCAAAGTAAACTTTGGATGATTGCGTCTACCGAACATTACCCAGGTTGGATATTAAAAAAATAAACTTATTTTAATGCTCCACCTAAAGAAAAAGTTAAAACAAATTGCGCTTTCTGAACAAGATGTTCTTAATTTATGAATACTTATACCATTTTAGACTGCACTTTCCCTACGCTTTTGCCTTTCCTTTCCCAAGGAAAACCTCAATTTCATTACTTTAAAATATTAATAGATAATTAAGTAGGTACATACCAAAATATTAATAGATAACAATTAAGTAGGTACACACCTGGATGTCTGGAAGAGATCGCTTTGAGCGATAATACCGACCATTGTAACACAATTTTTGTTATTTATTGCTTTGTTCTAGCCTTAAGTTTTTCTTTGTTCTGTGGTGTTTCAATAAAGAGTTTATCTATCTATTTATCTATTTATACTTAGCAGCAGAGAAAATGCAAATGCCTAAACGTCTTTTGCAGTTTACAGAAAGGTTTCGGTTACTATACCTAGTTTCATTGCCGAAATTTCAGTTCAGCTCAATTAAGTAAATGTTGCAGATGCCGAGGCATCTAGCTTGGTGTTTGCCGCCACCACCAGAAAAGTTTCCATGTGTGATTATATGTGACAGTTAATTCATTGGTATGCCAGCCATTCTGACACAACTATATTCTGAGGTCTCAGCGGACAGGAAGCAGTCATGCATTCTGATTCCACGTAGTATAGTACCGCTGCTCACACAGGCGTCGGATTGTCAACAGTCAACGTAAACCCAGAACATTTGAATGCATGACTGGATTCTGTCTACGTAGAGTACCTGCCTAGTGTAATGGAACATTTAATATTTAATATTGCAGTAACGTATCCATTTATGTAACATATTTGAAGTAAGTCAGCATTTGGCACTTAGGTTTCAAGCATGTATAAAACATTTTAGTTGACTTTCGATACAACCTATGAATTCGGGATTCTCATTCCCCTGCATTCCAACATTGATTGTGATCACCAAACAAATAAATTTACCTCGCAATTAGTCTAATAGCTTCAGTCAAGTAAATTATAACATCATCATCATCATTTCAGCCCGTGTCAACCCACTGTTCGGTATAGGCCTCCTTTCCTTCGCGTCACATATTCCGGTCCTGTGTATAGGGCATATCCACTTATCCACTGCTTGCGGACTGCAGCCACAAGGTCGACGGTCAGAGCGGGCTATGTTAGGCATATCCATTTTAGACCGAACATAGAAATTCGACGCCGTACAAAGATTGAAGATGTGGGTAAACGGATAGCAAGGTTAAGTGGAGATGGGCACCTGGCTGGAAGGGGTCATTCCAGGGATGATGGCAGATGGACAAAGGCAGTCACAGAACAGTGGCCGAGAGACGGGCACAGACTGGTCGGCAGACCACCAGCCCGTTGATCAGAAATTATAACGAATCCCATACATTATCTCGCTACCACGGCGCCTTATTTTTTATTTAACCAGGGCCGTTCGTTTGACCATTCGCGGATTTCGACCGGTGGCGGGTTAAGCCCCGGATTAGAGAGACGCCGGCCTAAAAGCCTAACTGTTTTATATTTTGAAAAGTTTATTAAAAACCTCCGGCTGTCGGGCGCTTGGTTAAGCCATGTTTATGATTATGCTTAACCGAGGTGTAATCAATTATTCTTGTTATTTAAAATTTACGTTAATTGAAGCCTTTGCGGCGGTAAAAAATCTCTAAGCATTTCTCGTTTGACCAGCATCAACGTCATCAATGATACCGCCAACGTCGATGACAATGGTACACGCTTGCTAGAAGGGCTTATTCCCAACGACCACCCCTGAAGTGAGACTTCAAGACTTCAAGACTTCAAGACTCATTGAATTTACTCACTCGAATTTACCAACATGTGTTTCGATTGTAAGCACACTCTATAATGTTACCATTTCTAGCGATCCGAAAGCATCTAATACTTAGTCAGGTCATAAGTATTGTCACACAGTAAAAACTTTTTAGAATGCTGGCCACAAAAAAGTTTATTGAATTCGAATTTCGAATTGTTCATGAAAATAAAAATGTATACTTTTTAGAATTTTACTCATTTTTAAATATGGAGTGGACGCTTAAAGAAGACCGTGTTGCAGTTATTGCGTTGCATCGTTGCGGTTACGCGCCAATTCAAATTTTTGACATACTGAAAAATTTTAATATAACCAAGAGATTCGTTTATCGTACCATCAAACGATACAATGAAGACTCTAGTGTAGATGACAGGTCAAGAAGTGGTCGCCCTCGGTCTGTTAGGACTCCAGCAGTGATAAAAGCTGTGAAGGCGCGAATTCAAAGAAATCCCAAACGTAAGCAGAAACTGTTGGCCCTTCAGATGGGATTAAGCAGAACCACGGTGAAAAGGGTGTTAAATGAAGACTTAGGGCTTCGGGCATATCGAAGAAAAACAGGACATCATTTGAATGCTCGTCTAATGGACCTGAGACTGAAGAGATGCCGCGCTTTGTTGAAGCGGTACGCGGGAAAAAAATATCGGGAAATTCTTTTTTCGGATGAAAAAATTTTTACCGTAGAAGAGAGTTACAACAAACAAAATGATAAGGTGTACGCACACAGTAGTGAAGAAGCGAGCAACCGTATTCCGCGTGTCCAACGAGGTCATTTTCCATCCTCGCTCATGGTATGGTTGGGAGTGTCTTATTGGGGCTTAACAGAGGTACATTTTTGTGAGAAAGGTGTAAAAACGAATGCAGTTGTGTATCAAAATACAGTCCTGACGAACCTTGTGGAACCTGTTTCTCATACCATGTTTAATAACAGGCACTGGGTATTCCAACAAGATTCGGCGCCAGCTCATAGAGCGAAGAGCACACAAGACTGGCTGGCGGCGCGTGAAATCGACTTCATCCGGCACGAAGACTGGCCCTCCTCCAGTCCAGATTTAGTCCGCTAGATTACAAGATATGGCAACACTTGGAGGAAAAGGCGTGCTCAAAGCCTCATCCCAATTTGGAGTCACTCAAGACATCCTTGATTAAGGCAGCCGCCGATATTGACATGGACCTCGTTCGTGCTGCGATAGACGACTGGCCGCGCAGATTGAAGGCCTGTATTCAAAATCACGGAGGTCATTTTGAATAAACTTTAGTGTCATAAGAATCTATGTTTTGTTAAGTTCATTTTGGTAAGTATATAAATGGTTACATAATGAATAAACTTGTTTCAATTATTTTATATAAAACATGTGACAGAATTTATGACCTGACTAGGTATATATAAGTTAAATCTATAGACGCTTCCGTTGACCTAATTCTTGATCGAAGTGGAAAGTAAATAGAACCGTTTTCCCAGTAAAAATATTTGCTCGCTACTGGAAGCTCCAGACGTTATAAATAATGGTGATAATATTTATATAAGGGCCAGGACTCAGAGTGGCCACATTAGTTCTTAAGGGTTACAAGTGGGCTTCGAACCTAGAATTTATTACAAGCCTCTTGTACTTAATAATATAAGAAAGTTACGTAGGTAGGTGTCTGTATAAATGCTGATACTGAATGTATTCTACCCTTAAGGCCAGGTTGTACTGAGGTGGTTATACTGGTGGTACTGACAGATGGCCGCGAGCGCTTCAACTGCTAATATTTTTATGTGTTTATTCATTGGAGAAAAGTGATAACGAAATTAGAAATGTAAGTTCCCAATAGCTTCCTATAGAAAAAAAAACCCGATTATTGGTATAACTTTCATGTGTTTTCATGGTGGAATTTCTTTAGTAGGTGAGAAATTAAGATGCGATTTTTCATAATCACGTTTATATCTTCGCTATCGTCTTCATTGTGTAATCAATTTTAACAAAATAATATTTCACTCATAATTTTATATTTTAATTGGTTTCCTGAGTATACGAAACTTCGGAATTGAGTAAAATCTCACCGCGGTTTGGAGTCAGGGTACGCTATCAGTAGAGATATCACTATCAATAGGTAATTAATTATACTCAAAATAATGTAGGTATAGTTAATAACATAATTAACCTTGTCCACCAAGCTATGCTTTCAGTTTTCCGAGTTACCCCACATAGGTCATAAAAATACATAAATAATTCCATAATTAACTGAACACCGTAACAATAGCATGCTAAAATATGGCGGAACAAAACAAATACTACAATGTGCTGCCTTATCGCTTTCAGAGATTTCTTGCATGCAATCTGTGGATAGACAAGAATCGACTAACGGCCGAAGTTAATAATCAATCCAATCCAAATTTTGCTATCTGGGATTGATATCACAATCCATTTTTAGGGTCAAACGTGCCAATAACCGATCCGTGGATTGGTTTATAATGGCACGCAGATTGGAAATCAATCGAACGATATGCAGCAATCCAAGATCGATTTCAATCTTGGATAGGAGATAAGTACACTATTAATTTCGGCTGTAAGTACCTATGCGGTAAAATGTCATCATCAAAGTATGAGGTAGCATTTCCACTATTTTCAACATAGATCTTATCCCACTGTTTTAAAGCTGATTTTCCTCCGTTAGAGTTCTTATGTGACAATTTTTAGCGAAACAGCTAGAAACCCGCAAGGAATTGGCTGGTGCAAATGTATTGGGGCCTTAATAACGCGCAGGTGTTCCGTACATACGTGTAATGAGAAAGGTGCTTTATTATTATAAGGTTGGGTACCTTTACTATTACTATTATGTATTCTGTGGTTAGGGTAGGCAGCGTGAAATTATACATGAAAATATACTAGGTACGTATGTACACAACACGTATAATTGCCTATTTTATTTCTGTGCTGCTTCAAAATAAAAATGTACTTATATCTTATGTAGAAAATCATATTTTTCTCAAGCTCTAAAACTTCATAAAAATAACATGACAACATTGTAGAGTAAATAAAAGTTTAAAAAAACATGAAAAACATCATGAACTACTTACTCATGGACTACATTTGTTAGCATATGCACCATGGATTTAGTATAAAATGTAGATAATATAGTGATTGATGAGATATCTCCGCAGTCCATAATAATATCATGTTTTTGTTCCTCTGTCCCTATTTGTCCCTCGGTGACTTCTTTAGTTAGAGCGAAATACAATGAAAACTACGTGTGCATTTCGTATTCAGTTGAGCTATTAAATACAACCATTTTTCCAAAGAAAAAGCATGTTTTTCACAATTACTAAGGAGTTTCCATCCAAAATACGCCACCAAAATATAAGTAACAACTGGACAAACTACGAGTATGCTGACGAATACAAAATAAACACAAACGCTTTCGAACCACGTCAAAGTAAGCCAGCTGGTAACTACTTCCAACATCCAAAGCAACACCAAAATTTCTATTACGATAAGGTGTCAAAGCGGACGCAGCTTTGCGCTCGGCGATGTCGATTGATCACCAAATATGATGGAGAGAAAATAGTGAAGGCTGATAGATGGTTACACATTTAAGGGGATGTTCCAACCCTCTTCAAGGTCAAGGTCTCTGCAGGGATGTTACCGTGACTGGTAAGTTTAGGGGGTTAAGGGCATATTTACCGTGCGAAGGGACATAATAGTTTCACGACTTGATCACAGTTCTGAATAATGTATTTTAAACATTTTCTCAACAACGTTAGATTTATAAATGTCTCCCATAGCTGTCACCATGTAAATTTGAAACTTCTGAAGCGATTGCAATGAAATTTTCACTGGTGTGGTGGTTGTTTAGGTACCTTTCGGCAAGCGACCTCTTTCATCAGCTAATAATAGCTTAGTAAAAACAATATTTTTAGATAGCGTTTGATAATAGAACTATAATTTCCAAACGAATTAAGACTTTTGCCTAACGCTGCAGTGGATGTCACCCTTAATTGACTCAGTAAAGCTAAATTGATGATCCCGCTTTTGGAACCACTATTAATCTTCTGTCCCGTTTTTATCTCACGTCGTAGCAGACTACGAGCTAGATGATTGAAGAAAGGTTGTCTGAAAGATATTGCTCTAAGCTATAAAACATTAGTGATAATTATACCTCTTACTTAGTGGTTTTTATTATGATATCGACGCGGTTTGTTTGTATTGTTTGTTGCGCTTATCATCGGGCTAGTTATCGTGATGCGACTCGTTACATAATCGGAAAACGACTTCAAATTGATTTAGGTAGGTACCTACTAAAAATACTAAAACAATCATGAATAATATGAAAGTTTAGTTTTGGGTACTCAACCATGTAAAATTGAATAACAGAATCATCCAAATTAGTTTTAAAAATTCCAGCTTTATGAGGTACCTAATACTTACACAAAATAATCCAATAGAGAACCTACTATTTATTTCAAAGTCATTCTTTCTAAAAAAAAAAACATTTAACACTTCTTAATACATGCACCTAATCCTCCACTAGCAGACATGAGAGCAGTCGGATTCATGTCTGGCGAGGGTTTTTTGTCTAGTCCAGCTATTAGCCTTTTAAGCTTAGCTATGGCACGTCCTGGATGTAGGCCTTTCGGGCATGCCAAGGAACAGTTCAAAATCGTATGGCATCGGAACGCTTTAAAGTCATCTCTCAACTCGTGCAGTCTCCGCTCCGAGTCCTCGTCTCTGGAGTCCATCACCCATCTGTACGCGTGTAGCAGAGCCGCTGGTCCCAGGAACCGTCTCCCATTCCACCAGTACGAAGGGCAAGCCGTGGAACAGCAGCTGCAGAGCACGCACTCATACAAGCCATCCATTTTCAAGTTGTCGTTGATGCTCTGAGCGAGCTGTCCTCTCCCTATCTCAATCTCATCCTTCCTGACCAAGTACGGGCGTATGCTGTCATAGCCCTGCATGAACCAAGTCATGTCCACAACCAAGTCCCTGATCACGTACATGTGAGGAAGGGGGTGTATCGTGATGACCTTGTCGTCGGGTATCGCGGTGATGCAAGCGAGGCAGTTGGATCCTTGGAGGTTGATGCCGCAAGAGCCACAGATGCCTTCTCGGCACGATCTGCGGAAGGTGAATGAGCCGTCCATGTCTTTGATTTTGATCATCGCGTCGAGGACCATGGGCCCGCAAGTGCTGACGTCGAGGTCGTAGCTTTGAAGCTTGGGCTCCTCTTTAGCCAGGATTCCGTCGAAACGATAGATTTTGAACACTCTTCGAGGATCTACCTTTTTTTCGGACAGCCCCGTCTTGCATGATTTGGGTTGATCTTTCTTGGCATCAGCGAAACGTCTGAAAGGTAATACGCTGATTTTGTGCCTTATGAATGTAAGCCTATACATAATGGATTAAAATTGTTCAAAATTCCATCGATCATGAATTCAATAATTTGAAAAATTAAATAAATCACTTTGCAAATTGTAAATAAACAATAATATTTGAATCACAAAACGTCACTTTTGACTGCGTCAATTTGCAGTTTCATATAGTTATAGCCTATTTTGTGAAAGATTTAAGTTTGTATTTCAAGTTTTATTATGGTCATGATACCATTTGATACCATGATACCATACCAAGCAGCAAGTTTGCATGTGTCTCGCTAGCTCTTTTGGAGAGAGTCAAAGAGAGTAGGTAAGTGCTATTCTAAACTCAGCATGTTTACCACCGATCACATAATCAACGTACTGATTGGTTTGCTAATTTTATATCTTTAAATGAGCAATTCTTGTATATTGGAATCTCGGAATCGGCTCCAACGATTTTCATGAAATTCGTTCAAGTTTCGGGGGCGATAAATCGATCTAGCTAGGAATCATTTTTAGAAAATGACATTTTATTCGTGTTTTTTTATGATTTTTTTGTTTAAACAACCAGTTCATACTTTTTTATTATTCTATCGGTAAGATCGAAAAATATTATTCATGTTTCATCATTTTATTAGTAATTCGTAATTAAATATTATAATTTCCAAAAAAACTCAATTTATAAAAAAAAAACAAAACACCGAGCAAAGCTCGGTCATCCAGATATTTAGTTTTAATTAACCCAGGCCCCAAAATAGACTTAGCATCAACGCCAGTCATCTACATTGGGTACCTACCTTTATTAGGTACAGTCATGAGTTACAATTTATTATCCCTTAACCGCACTGATGTCAAATCAAAGCAAATTCGGGTAGCTCCCTTTTCACTGTACCGGCCAACTGTAAACCAAAGGTCCTTTCACACAAAATGAAACAAAGAGCCTTGAAGCTCAGAAATACAGACTGACAGATTGTGGTGCCGCTTATTAGTAGATATGCCATAGAAACTCAGGTGCGCAATTTTATTTATGAATAGTTACTTTTGATTGGTCCATACAGTGGGCTTGTGGATTTAATACAGCGCTCAGCTGTTAGTGCTTCAAGAGAAGACATCAAGTGCGGCAATGTTAACCTTAGGCCCTGTATGAGGTGATGTTTGGGCACTGTTTGTGAAGTGGAACAGAGATGTAACTATAAAGCATGCGTAGCTTCACCCTGTCTAAATATCTAACGTGCGTATACGCAACGCCATGCAAAGTGAGATGCAGAATCATAATACGCGGGGATATAAAGGCTGTAACGAAAACTAGTTCACGCAGTTCGCTTTAGTTAATCAAAGTTTACGTGTTGCGTATTTGACAAATAGAAAGAGACGTAAGCTATTCAGGTTGATATATACGTCCTTTTTGGCGACATAAAAGCTAGCATGACGCTAATACAATAGAGTGAGGGTAAGTCAACCGAGTGTGCAACCACTCAGGGTAATTACCCGCCCAATCCTCGCCTACGTTGAATAGTTTATTTGTGAGGAACCTCGCCTCCGGCCTATCTTGGTGGGTTATCTGTTCAACATACAGATGGTTAAAGTGGAAAACTTGAGAATAAAATTCGGAATAATAGTAGAAGAATAAAATTTACCCTAGCTCGAAACAGTGTTTGTTTTAAATAAACCGTACGCCTATTGGTTTCACAGATATTGTGCTATATGGGAACACAGAACAAAAACTCTTTACTATACCCCAAGATACAACAGTAAAAATCCCTTATTATGGAAAACTTTGACCGTCTTACTACGAAAGTTTAGAACAGAGTTAAACAGATGTTTCTAAAATTTAGTTCGAAAAAATTTACGTCTGTGTCTCGCGTTTTCTTACTCAATCCTGGTATTCCTAATTATTTTACGAATTTTGTTATTGAGTTAGATACAGAAGATTAGACGTCAATTTGTGGAGAATATATTTAGACTCATCTGTTCAACTGTGGTTTAAATCTTTCGGGGTAAGACCGTGATAGTATCAATTCAGCATTAGGCCGATAACCCACAGCGGCGGAGTTAAGTGAAGACAAAACTCCGCTCGCTCCCACGCAACTCCGCTTCAGTGGATATCTGTCCATTTGCAGAGCCGTGTGTCAGACCAACCCTACTCAAGGGCGCCTTTGACGGGCGCTGTGATATTTACTGAAGAACACCTCTAGATAATATTATGTCGCGGCGGACCGAAACAGAATTTAAATTGATCTTCCCTCACTGGGTCATGTTACCTTAATTTGTTACAAGATTTGATGGGTGCGGTGTAATGCTATTTCAATTCTGTCATAGTTTCGTGGGAAGTTGAAACGTGACAATGTCTGATGGATGATATGAAAATCCGCGCGCTTTGCTGAATCGTGACGTCGACTACGGCCTGACTAGACTACTGACAAATTGCGACCCTTTTCCACTTCGTAAACATTTTGATTGGAAATCCATTGAGTCACAGGTTTCAGGAACGTTTGTTATCACAGCCGTTTAAATCTATTAATGTCTCTATCTGGCACTAAGCAAATGACAAGGACAGTGATACATTTAATGTATTGTCACGTTAAGTAAGTTTCCAAAAATTTGTCGAAATCTTTTGCAATTAAATAGAATAGAATAGGAAATACTTCATTGTATGTACCATTATAGAATCAATGCAACCTTAAAGGCGCACCTTCCAAGGTTACCAGCAGCCACCACTAGGAAAAATCCCTGGGGGTAAATTCTGCTAATTTAAGAACGCTTCAATCGAATCTCTTAGGAGAGGATTCGGAATAGTCTATGACGTATTATCGTTGGTGCCATCCGCCACATGCCGTATGTTGTTTTTATCAACTTTTCAGGAGCAACATAATTTTTACCCGAAGGGAAAAAACAAAACAATTTGTAGGTACTTGTTCCACATATTTTCTTAACTCAATTCCAAAGGTCGATTCAAAGTAATCCCGTAAACCATAACAATATATTCTGACCGCAATAATATTAAAACCGTTACCTTCTCTGCTGTTCACAAGTAGACGCTTTTGAACTTGCGACTTGCATGGTTCACGTTTCTGTTATTCGATGAAAGCTCGACATTGATACTCGTATATCCGATACGACTCGCGCACCATCCCGTTGATGGTGCTACACCAGAAACCTTCACGCAAGAACAGATTACTACATAATTACTACCTATGTCCTAAGTTGGGGTATATAAGCTATCTGTGTACCAAATTTAATGCAAATCGGTCGAGCCGTTTGAGGGTTACCACCTAACAAACATAGACACTCACAAACTTTCGAATTCATAATATTAGTAGGAAGTAGGGATTGAGCATAACATAAATTGAATTTCGTTCTTAAGCATAATTTTAAAAGACAAACCTGCTTATTTTTAGTAATATTTGAAATTGGGTAACCTCGTAATATAAGTACAAACTAAACTTGGAAACTTAACTTGTCTTAGCAGCTAACCACCATCACATTCTAAAAGTGTCTGCAAACTTTGCCGCTAGGTACTCTGCACTTTGCTAAACTCGGGTCTTGAAAGATATCACACGTTTTCGAGACGCTTTTATAAATACGCGGCGGTCATTTAGATATCTAATCTAGATTTATTATTCAATTTAATATTACTACTATATTTTCTTGGAAATAAACTTCGGGTAGTAATAACAATAAACTTTGGGTAGGTAACAAATAAAAATAAACTTCGGACATGAAAATAAACCTATCCCATTAGATTTTCGGGTTAATGGCCATCCTTTGCCAAGAATATTATCTACGAATCAACTCAAATCTTCAATATGCTGCCCGTGATAGTACAACACTGCTTTGCTTTATCCTCTCGGTATATAATGTTACGATTATGCTATCAATGCAGTTTTTACTACCACACATTCGCCTTCTTGACATTTCGATCACGTATCCAACCCGCACGTAACTTTGCGATTGGGCTATGTTATAACTTCGTTAATTATTTAGACTAGGAGCCAGGCACATAATAGATACCTAGGCTTTTATCTAAAAGTTTTTAGTCATGTTTTTTTTTGTTCAGATTGTGGATCTAGCCTGGTTTTATTAGATGCTTGCCTATTCTTTATTTACACAAAATAACAGTTTACATCGATCGTCGATCTTGAAGGAACTCCTCAGCGACTAGGAGTATAATGATGGTGTTTGGGCCCATTTTGATCAGATTACAGTAGCAAATATTTATTTCATGAAAAAAAAGCTTTGAACAATACTTTGCAATAAAAAGTTATTGAGATCAAAGTCAAGCTCTTAGTCTATAATCGATTATTTGCGCCTGTAATTGGACCAATAATAGCTACACCAATAACGATGAATATAGATAATCATTGCTCATAACGTTGGCTGTGAATATTAATCTAGGAGTGGATGTAATTCAAATGTAGGTATAACACATTGATACTTCTGAGGTACAAACAGACTGGGGAAGACAGGGCGAAGTGGTTATCCACACAAAACTAATAAAATGACACTCATATACCTCGTCATTCTCTAGTATTATCTACTAGCTGCGCCCAGTGGCTTCACCCGCTATTTTGGCTATACCAGCAGATATAATATTTATCCTAAGTATATAATAAAAAAAATAAAAATTTAAAGTGTCTTTATTGCAATGTGCTTACGACACATTGTTAGGCTCTAACGCGAAACATTGCAAAAATAACTACCTACGTAATAAATTTGTATCATAATTGTAGTGTTTTTATACCACTGTTTGAGATGTCGTTAATTTGGCTTCGAACAACCCGCTCTTCCCCCATAAGATGCTGAATGAAACAGTAAAGGTAAAGCCTCAGATAAAATCAACTAGGTCTATGGGTATAGCAGTGTGACGCCACCTAGCGTGAACATTGGGAACTGACTGGCCGAGCAACTTGCGCGTTCGGGAAAATTCAGATAAACGCCACCTGCCATGAAAACTAGGAAATTACTGTTAATAGCAACTTCCTCACTTTTGTGAGGAGGATTAGATTTATTACTTATTCGTAGAGGCTTATACTATCCTACTATTATTATAAATATGAGAGTTTGTATGAATGTTTTCGCTTTTATGTTTCAACGATTGAACAGATTTGGATGAAAGGTAGGTAGATGGCTGAGGTAGGTACTGGATTAGTACAGGCTACTTTTTACTGCCTATATTCCACGTTTACTTTTATCCCACAGGAACCTTCAGTTTTCCCGGGATAAAAAGTGAGTACGTTAGTAACGTCATGTAAAACGAAAGTGAGGGGAAACCCGTGCTCAGCGATGTGGCGATGATGATAATGATGAGGATGATAATGATGATGATGAGGATAGTAAGATCACAGTGTAAAGACTAAATTTATTATAATACTGTGGTAGGTTATCTTAGCACCAGATAGGCGTCTTCGTAATTTAATTATCCAATAGTCGGTAGGTACTCAGACAAATAAGAGTCCTTGAATATATAATAAGCTACACGCTCATTTAAAGAGGGCGGAGATTTGTAATAACCTCTTTTTTACTGTAATGATTGCACTGCTGAAATCTTTGACGTGTAATGTGTGCCTTACAGGTATTTACGTAGGTATGTTGGGCTACATGAATACCGCTGGTATGTTCGGAACTCCGCATATTAAGCGTTATGAATAATTAAATGCACTCGCGTCTAAGTACGTAGTTTGCAGACCATAATGTTTGAGTTCCATTCTGAAGTGGCGCTTGGTAGTAAGTAATTAACGCGTGCTTAGCTAAGTATGTCAGTGTTAGTAGGGAAAATAGGCCAGTGAGTTTTCCCTTTGGTTTTTCTTTGGGTAATCCGCTCTAAGTTGCGTTCTACTCACTAGATTCTTGCGTGATCGACATTTATGTCGCACTAGCTTTTGCCCGCGACGTCTTTCGTATGGACTACATTTTATCGTAATCAAGTGTCATGTTCTTCTTCAAGGTCCAATCTACTTACCATAGCAAATATTAATTAAATTTGGTTCCGCTTTTTAGATGTGAAAAGTCACAAACAAACTTAGGCACAGTTTCGAATTTATAATATTAGTAGGGATTCCAGTTTATCCTTTCGAAACAAAATGTCCATTGAGGACCCATTTTCGTACATCGGATTATCACTAGATAGGTAATTAGCTACTTCAAGCCCCTTCCAGCGCCCGACATATAACGAATAACGGGAAAGTTAGTAATTTAGATGAGACGTCAAACGAATGAAGATCACTTTAAACGTTACTAGATTATATCCTGCACTAAATAACAGCATAGATGGCAAAAGATAAGCAATTTCGAAGCAAACTTATTGTCATGCAAGTGGTGAGATAAATATTCCCCGTAACTCCATCAGTGGGCCAGTTATTGGGGACATTGGGAATTCGCATGAGCTCTCATTAACCTTTAACTCCATTTAAGATCTTAACTCTAACATCATCTTACGAGCATCGGAACCGCTGGGAACGTAACTCGCGTTAAGATAAAAGTTTTCGATTTATGAGAAGACGTCGACGAGAGGCTCGTGAGGAATTTAAGGAGCCGCGATAAAAGCTGCTGTCGGTTTGGCGTATGGTATATATTGCAAGCGCTAGCGTAGCAGAACAAAATGACGAACAGTTAAATGTAGGAAAAAGCATATTTGGGAGATGATTGTCGATTATAGATGGATCTTGCAGTCTGCTTGTTCTTTTGGATCCATATTTTTGGCGTGTAAAATTTGATACACATACATTAATGATATTAAGAAAATCTTATAGGAAATAATTATACCCTTGAAACATAATATTTACGTATGAGTAAATAGTCACATATCAAACAACAAAGCAAGCTTGCGTTGCATTCACCCAATGTTTCCTTGGCTGTGTGTCAAACAAGAACGATATTTGATGTCAATTAGGCATATTATGACGTAATGAAGTGCTGGCGCAGCGCCGCCTGCAAGTAAAATGATTGAGGAAACCATGCAATGGTGTATTAAACTGCATATCTTAATACCTAAGTGAGCACTAATTACGTCTACAATTAAAGGTGGTTTCAGCGGTTGCGCTTATAGCTTACACCTCACCATTTTCACACGTGTCGATGCACAGGTATCGCAGATAATATATCTGCGATCCACACCTGCCTTCTGTGATACTATCTCGATACGTCGACGGTATGTAGCAACCTTCTACAATCGGATAAAAAATATTTTTCGGCTAGACGGGAATTATGTATAAACTTCTTATCAAATTCTTACAAAATCAGACAATTAGCAATTACACAGCGATGTAACCAACTTGAGGTCTGGGTATTTTATGAATGACGTTTTTAACAACATCAACCTCTTCTACTATCTTCACAAAATCGGCAAACAATATCAATAGCCTATCGTTTCAAACGTATCTCATCTTCCATTCAGACAACGGGCATAGTAGATTCCTTTTACAGACCTACATGTTTACTCACATTCATCTGAATCCCGGTTCCAGTTGCAACGTAGGTACGTACTCAAATATGTACTCGTGGATTAGTGAAATGTTGGAAGCCACCTGGCTGCGACGCAACGCCGTGGCCGGAGTATATTCCGCGTTGTATTCGCATTTCTCATTCATTGTTGCGTTCTGCTCGCATGGTTCACCTTTGGCTATTCAGAGAGAGTGGCGTATCGTGCGAGGAAATGTCTACAGAGTGATAGATTAGCTGCTGTTTGGATATGGGCTTTGGTTGCGACACATTGAAGTATTCATGGTAGGAAATTCCGGATGGGGAAAAGTTACTAACGTCTTTGTCTGTGTATGACTCTCCATTTTACTGGTCATAGGTTTCTCTGTTTTCCAACTACTCTTCCTGGTGTTGGACGACTGACGGTGTAACAAGCGAAGTCTGGAATAGGACTTGTTCTCATGTACTCCTACTGGGGCAACCCAAAAGAGGTTTTGGGAAGTATCAGCCGCGTGACAACTTCACTGCGATGGTACGAGATCAAAATTGTGAAGAGAACATGAGCAAGGTATTCTATCAATATGAACCGGAATTGTACAAGTAAGACGTAATTCCGTTTCTTTCATTGATAAAAAAGATCGTGGTTCACTCTTTGTCATTAGCTTTGTTTGTTGAATCCCGCGAATCACGAGTAGTATTCGAGACACGCACGCAACCGCGTATTTAACAAAATTACGTTATAAGCCCAAACTGTTCTTTGTATGTGGGTAATCCTCAAATGTTCGCTCCCGCGTCAGCCAATAATCTCATAAAGATTAAATCATACTTACAAATTACAAGACCTCTAAAAACTTTCCGGATACAACCCTCTACGAACTACCTTCACAACCCCACCACAGTTTAATATCCATAACGAGCATACAAATGCCGGCCTATTCATCCCCATCTCATAATCAAGTCAGTGAATGCTTACAGTCCCACCCCAATGGATTAGTTCGGTCGGCTTGAAGACTGATTTACATTGATCCAGTGTCTCAATCCAGCGCTGGAGCCTGGTGATGTTGTAGCACACACAACACAATTATGAACACTATTAAAACTATCTAGGCTAAGGTAATACATACAGTTACTTTTAGGCCGAGACTATATCTTTTCACATGCTAAGATCCCCTTCCGCTCCTTCCACTTTCATGAGTCCTTTCTATAAGCTCGCCGATTATAGATACATTTTTCTTGGCCTTTCTTCAGGTTATCCTCAATTTCATCGTGGTACGTTCACCTACCTCGATCCCTACCGACTGATCCATGTTAGATAATGTCTAATTATATGATCTGTATAGTTAAGCTGCTAAATACTGTCCTGCAATCATGTGTTCTGTGGCTGTACCCACTAGTTCCAGCACTGGATTGGAAAAGTGGATCAGTGTGAAGAAACCGCGAGCGTGATTGAAACCCGCAAGACCCGCAACTATGCTGCAACGTGAACCATTGACCAACTTTGACTATTCAGTGGTGGTGACTGTCCGACTGCACTTCTGGCATTTGCGTTCTCTTTGACTACGCTATCTATCAGCCGTTATATGCTGACTAGCGAAAATTGGGACGATTTGGTTGGATTATTGAGATTCAGATTGAACTGGTAAGATATTAGCATGAAGTTCTCACGTATGGATGATAAGAGTAGAAATGACATAGTAACTAGCTAATAACGAGTCTATGTCAAAGTTATTATAATCCTACTAATATTATAAACGCGAAAGTTTGTGAGTATGGATGGATGGATGGATGGATGTTTGTTACTCTTTCACGCAAAAACTATTGAATGGATTTTGATGAAACTTCACAATAATATAGCTTACATATCAGAATAACACATAGGTTACAATTCATAAAGATATATTATTATATATTATCCAAATGCGGGTGAAACCGCGGGGTGCAGCTAGTATTAACATATTTTGATATTTGATTGTGAGCGAATTGACCCGTTTTTAGCTAGTTAATGTTTTCTGTTCGCGAAAGTTTAAGAAATGACATCATAGGCTAGGCACATTCATTATAAACGATAGGCTCCAAAAGAACTTATCTATCTGGGAGCAGTAGTGCTTACGATTGGGAACGAAACCTTGACAAATGAATTGATACCATTAGTTACTTGCGGATTCCCATCGCTCCGTGCTTCAGAAGGCGCGTTAAGTCGTCGGTCTCGGTTGGCGTCGATTGATTGCAGTCGTTAAGCCACGTGTTAGGTCGTGGGCGGGCAAACCGACACCGAGGCACTACGTCATTCTACAAACACCAAGAATGAGAAACTATTCTTGGTACCACTACATATATTGGTCACCATTAAACCAATGTGTAATTTAGTGTATGCGTGAATTAGTGTTGTGTGTCGCTTGCATACAAATGGGGCGCACGCCCCTCCTGGTACACATGGTGACATGTCGTGGCGTCAAAATATCCGGCTTCGTAATTTGTACGTATCGGGTTTAGTTTCAAGCTAAGGAAAAGACGAAATAGCCGTCTATATGGTAAACGTGTAGCGATCGTGTTCAATAAGTTTTTACTTACCTACTGGATGACCCAAACACGTCACGATACCTAACGAAATTGAGTAAAAGAAGGTATATTCATTAAAAAAAACAATAAAAATATCGTATAAATTTGTAGAAACTGTTTGTACTTGTAGAAATTGTTGAAACTGTCATTGGTCTTACGTTAGTGTTTATTTCCTTTATGTACAACAAGGCAATGGTGAATCTCGATACGGGATTGGAAGCGTTCGTAAGCAACCATCGAGTAGCTTGTGTAATATTATACTGGACATACACGTACATCGCTCATTGCAGACGCCTGGATGAGTGTCCATCCAAGGCCAAAACATTTGCGCTTCTATACTACGAAGCGTTTAATGCAATGGCCCTAGGGCAAACCGTCAAACTCAAACACCAGAGACCAACCGCAAGCGACAAACAAACAAATAAACAAAAATTCCCGTCCACAACTTCAACGAGCAAATTTCCACGTCAGTACATTTTGTGCACACAAAACTCGAATGATCTCGCGAAGGAATTCAAATAAAACCACTACGTATATGGTGCGAGTCGCTCGAGTGGTTTTTCTAAGGCACCGGAGAGACATCAGCAAATGAGATCCTTGCGATATATGAGCTACACAACCAGACTCAATTGTGTGGATTCCTTCCTTACTGTAACAAATTAGGGGCATTTGCCACGTTCTAAGGAATTCTGTAGCGCGAGAGCGGGGTACTAGCGAACTTACTTTATTTGTCTGAAATAGATCTTTAAGTGTTTGTCTATTGATGGAGAGATTGACAGAAACCGAGTTGTTATCCTTGTTTGTTTTGCAATCCAACAGTTCAGAGTTTGAGCGATGACCCCGCTTCGCTCCAATGACTTCTTGTAAATTTCCATCGCTTTATGCTTTGGTAGGTCAGGTAGTTCAAAGGATGGCAGTCGTTAAGCCACGTCAGAATATAAGTATAAAGGGCTGGAGAGTGACATAGACTACTTATTCCGGATCTTAGTCCGGATAAATTTAGGGTTAGGTATATTTTTAAACATGCTTTGATCCCAACCGTAGCCTGCTCCTTGTCTACACTGCGAACCAAGAGTTCATTCTTTTTGGGTCTCATAAATAATGTATAATACACTATTTGTTTAGGATTCAAAGCGATTGCTAAGAATATGGGCCAATAGATACTCGTCGAAAAACACCCTTAAATAAGTCCCTTAAAAGTTTGCTTGTCTATACTGATATTATAAAGAGGAAAGATTTGATTGTTTTTTTGTTTGTTTGTTTCGTTGTTTTTTTGTTTGCATTGAATCGGCTCCGAAACTACTGAACAAATTTGAAAAATTCTTACACTATTGGGAAGTTACACTATCCCCTTGTGACATAGGCTACTTTTTATCCCGTAAAAATTAACAGTTCTCGCGGGATAGTAAGACTTAACGCGGATGAAACCGCGAGGCGCTTCTAGTCCACAATAAAGGTACTGCTAAATAAACGCGCTTACTATCAGCTAAGTGATCTACTCGTCTCAAACGAGATATCTCCAACGTTATTTTTTTCACAATCTAGCAACTTAGTTGAAAGCTCGCAAAACATTAAAAACGTGAACAAAGCTGAAAATAAAACAGCAAATTCTAGCTAAAACAACTAAACTAAAGTTAATTAACCACCGTGAATGTTAAAACTGGGCTCATAGTCTAATGACAGGGCTGTTGTCTCCAATTTGCCGGCTAGTAGGAGATTATGTTAGTATCAGGGTGTGTCAGGCTTAGGAGCACTATGCGTTGGACAAAAGAAAGGAAATACAAGAAATATAAAACTCTACAACATTTAATCTTACTTTAAATAACAACAATAACGAAAACAACAATGTTTCGTCGACGATATTGGAGAATTACAGATTGACAGGCATGTAAGGTACATATCGATAAATGTACATCACAGAATCTTAGATTGTTTGTTAGCTAACTGAAATGCATTAGACCGCTTTAAACTTTACTAAATTCGTTCTAAAATGTACATGCCTGAACTTTTTATTCAACTGTATTAAGGGGTTGCGCTTTATAAATATTGTTCTTACTTGCAAGTATGAGTATCTGTTATGTTATTTAATTCTAAAAATTTGCGAGAAAAAAAATTAAAAGGAATATCGCTTTCATGTTTTCATTGCATTGCCACCGGCGCCGACGTGGGAGGGCATGATATGTTGGTTCATCACGCCTCAAAAAATTGCGCCCGCTGCGTGTTTTTAACTTGAGGATTAATGGCTTTATCCTTTAGCTAACCTCAAAAATACTAACAAAAGGTATAAAAAAAGTCTAGAGGTGGTGACCCTATTCGAATATTGTTAAGGCAGATAATCTTGAATTACACCTCCAGTAATCTTAAGGCCAAAAGGTGGTAATTTTTTATAGTCAGTCACCAAATTGTCCATTCAAAAATACTATTTTTTTTTTACGGTGATAATAATATGACTTATGATTTCGAAGGTGTGACTGTCTTAAATCACCTCATAGCACTTAACTTGGCTTGGATTAACTCTCTATGGAAGTCTTGGCCCTAAATTTTTCTAGAGAATGTCCGTACAAAACGTATGACGTGGCCACCTTATTCGAAGCATTTGCATTCGCTGTAAGTTAATTGTTTCAGACCAGTTACAGACGCCCTTCAGGGAAATACGCCTAAGTATACTTGTTGTGGAAATGGACATGATTCAATCTTTGGGTTTGGCAAACGTAATATATTTGGAAGGTTGATTGGAGTAGGCGCATTACCTTGAATAAAGCCACCGACTCCATTGAAACTTCAGAACACTCCACAACAAAAACTCAAACATAATTCCGACGCTGTTTATCAATATTTTATTTTATCCCATCAATTTTTCCTTAGGCCGGAAAGTTTTTGCAACATACAATACAACACGTATTGGCAAAATATCAAGCTTGGAAACTTTCGACAAGTACAACCAATTTCGACAAACATATGATTTCAGCCGTAAACATTGCCGTATCCTCTTTCCCTTGTTTCAAGGTTCAAAATTGGGGAGAAGTGAAATTTGGATAGTAAAAGACGATGGCACGGTAATAGTCTTCGTTGGAATATAGCCAAATATTTTCACGGGGTAAACATAAAAGATTCAAGCCAGAATATGGTACATAATGTAGTTTTTTTAACCTACTCGTATATTATGTCTGCTGATCAGATTGATAAAACATTGCGGGAGCCATATTATTATCTTAATCATTTGCAGAATATTATCATATAATAAAAATATCCCTTTTTTAGATAAGCTGGCGTTTGACTCAGATTCTCTGACCGGTAAAAGTTTCCATATTGATACATGGGAGTATCAAAATTATATATATTTGATATCAGTTTATGCGCGAATCAGACCCGTTTAAATTGTAGTTAACATGTATTAAGTTCGCGAAAGTCTTCTATTTCTACAATATACCTACTCTAAGCACCAAGGATAAGCTAGGTACCTACTTGTTTGCTTTTGCTCCGTGTTGCGGAGGTCACGTCACACCATTGGCCCCGGTTGTTATTGATTGATGACACGCGCATCACGTCACCCACATCAGAGGCCCTTGGGCCGCCTAACAAACATGACCAGGGCCGGTCACTACCCCAAACAAAATATCTGTCCTTACAAAAGATTTTCCCCTTAATCCCCATAGAGATTTTATGAAATTCTTATGAACTTCCACATTAGAGAATTCTTTCCCACGCCGCTGAATATAGATAAACCTTTCTTAGAAATAGGACCAGGTAGAGACTTCGTATTTCAAACTTCGCTGTATGAATTTGAATTTGTAAAATCCTTTCAGATGTCGGTACATCTGAAAGTCCAGCTGGAGTAGCTGGAGTTTTACAGAGTAAATCCAATAACTTCAGTGTTTACAATTTACATAAACTTTATCTTTGTATTGTTTGAGAAGGGTGTGTTGTGTAAATTGCAATGCGCCTACGCCATGAATACATCGAACAAATCACCTTATTTCTCACGAACTATTCCAAAAAACATATTCGGAGCTAAATGAGCCCAAACACCATTTCCTAAGGAGTTATAATATCATCTACCTTCCGCCTCTTCCACATCTAATGATGATTTGCTGTCACCACAATATTGCATTGTCACTGAAACTTGCAAAATTTCAGCTCAATTGAACCACGGGAACTGGGTCGAAATTGACATGCAAGATTTGACCTAAATACCAACCACACAGTCTGCATGTACAACCATTGCCTAAGGTTCAGAATTGTTTTTAATGTATTTGTATGTATATGTAATTTAATTGTATTATACAGTTCAAGTTTCAACAATTTGCCCATTTCGGGCGTACAATAAATGAACTTAATAACTAAATAAAATTGGAAAACGAAACAATAGGTAAACCATATATAACTTAATTAGGTAAATAATTAGGAATTTCGGAAATTAAATCTATTTTGAAAAATATTCCATACCAGACTTTGCAATCCAAACAGTTTTATAGGCAGATATGGCGCTCACTATCGGACAATGGCTTGCCATGTTACATTAAAAAAGTTTCGGATGTGTTTAATTTTGTCGCAGAACGTTCGTCACCGAATGAATATTTCGCAGCACTCTACTGTACCACCGCCCGATGGTACTAGGTGACTTTATAGAACATAATATAATAGAAACACTATACTTTCTGGGCACTTTCACCTCCACCAATGGTCTTTTAGACTTGTAAGGGATTTAAAAATGTGTTTTACTCGCTTGTTTTTGTATTTGTTTTTATTGGAAATATTATCCTATAACTAATCTCATTATGCATGCCAAAATAGAAACACATTATTGTCGGTAGGTACACCAAAAAAAACACAGTACAGAAAAACAAAATACACAACTAGATAGTACTATGGGCGGTCTTATCGAGATTTCTTCCAGATAATCTTTATGTTAGGTACTTATATTTATGTTAGGTACTATATTACTTCTTATGTTAGGTATTTTTAGAGCGGCCAGTTGGGAATAAGTCGCACTTCTCGTCTTATTATGAATGGTACACCGGTAAGCCGAAATACAGAGATCGGTTTCCTTTCAAATGTTAACGAAATGTCTGTAGATAACATTATTCTCTGAATTGGGGGAGTTAATAAGCGTTTTACCATGGTAGAATTATGATGAATCATGGGTAGGTCGTTTTTATGTTTATTTCTCTGTATGATAATAACCCCCAGTTTCTGGAACGTTTGTTAGCTTTGACAGTAGATTAAAACTATCGTTGTCTCTATCTGACACTAAGCAAATGACAAGGACGGCAATATAATTAATCTGCAGTTAAAGTTGGCTGACGTTTCAGAAACCG
Source organism: Hylaea fasciaria (assembly GCA_905147375.1). Taxonomy (NCBI): domain Eukaryota; kingdom Metazoa; phylum Arthropoda; class Insecta; order Lepidoptera; family Geometridae; genus Hylaea; species Hylaea fasciaria. The sequence goes on along the minus strand of LR990211.1, from coordinate 3,950,889 downwards.
GGTGTAAGTTTATCATGTCTGTAAATAAATACATGATATAAGAGTATTTTATCGCCATATAGTTCTGATATTCTTCTTTACGACCACAATTTAGACGATAATATCAGATACATCGTCAACAACTATATCTAACACCAATAAAAGCTAAGGAATTGGTATTTCTTCTTAGACTGGGTGTGTGTTAAAACTGACAAACAAAATATATTCCGTAAACATGTTACGTTCCCATGTTATATTATGTCTGGCGCTCAGTAGACATAATGATATACGCAGTCAGGAACTAAAAATATTGTGTTTTTACGAAGTATTCGGTGTCTACTTATGTTACAATAATAATAATAATTCAGCCTGGAACTGTCCCACTGCTTCGCAAAGGCATTCACTATCTTGAAGAGGACTAGGCCATAATCAGCTCATAATCATAATCATAATAGGGCATAATCATAATCGGGCTGGGGACTATAGACTATAGCGGTCCGGCGAATCACATACCCCAGAAATATTTCTCAGGCATAATATCCTACTTCCTACTAATATTATAAATGCGAAAGTTTGTAAGTATGGATGGATGGATGGATGGATGGATGGATGGATGTTTGTTACTCTTTCACGCAAAAACTACTGTATGCATTTTGATGAAACTTCACAATAATATAGCTTACGTATCAGAATAACACATAGGCTACAATTCATTAAGATATATTATTGTATATTATCCGAACGCGGGTTAAACCGCGGGTCGCAGCTAGTGTAGCACTTATGTATTTTCCCACAATATTTTTCGATACCGAAAAGCGAGTAGTTGACATTAAATTATTGTGTTAATATTTTTGTAATAAATTGATATTTATTTAGAGGATGTTATGAACTAAAGTAAACAGTTCCAGACAGTTACAAGGAGTCGGAATCATGGTAGACAAGACAAGAGAAAAAAATGGCCAACCATGGCAAAGAATAAAAAACCTGGGCAGGCTTTTGACCAGCAGCGGACCAGTAAACAAGCTAACATACATAATAATGTTGTATAGGTAATTAGTTTTAGTTTTTAGTTTTCATTTTGTTTATTATATTAAACCCAGATGCTTTTTAAAAGTTGAATAAAAGTAAAATAATATCATATTACATTAGCGGCAGCTTTGATCGTCCCGCCCCACCGTGAACAAGTATATCTTATGTGTTTTGTACTATATGTAACGTATTTACGATAATGTATTTCAGTCGCACTGAAATATAATTTATCTCTCAAGGTTCCTCAAATAGAGCATAACCCATCATAGGCCAAGAGATAATGGGCTTTTGCAGATCAGAGACCAGACTTCCAAAAGCATACATTGCCAAATTCAATCATACGATAAATCAAAATTTTATTCTAAGGAAGTTAGCTCCCAAGTGTCGTTTAATTACAAAAAAAGTAGGTACGTAAAAATATGTACAGTACTGTTTTAGTGTTCCGTACCCTAGACTAAGTACCTACTAAGGCTCCGCTGTCCGTTCGTCTATCTGTCCATCTGTCGCCAGGCTGTATCTCATGAACCGTGATCGTTACACTGTTGAAATTTTCACAGACGATGTACTTCTGTTGCCGTTATAACAACAAATTCTAAAAAACAGAATAAATTAAATATTTATTCTGTTACCCCATACAAAAACGTAATTTAATTGCTGATTTTAGAGATTATGGTACGGAACTCATCGTGCGCGAGTCCAACTCACACTTGGCCAGGGGTTTATATTTGCATTTTGAATATGGATTTCCGCAAAGTAACGTCTAATTCTATAAACAACAGCGATTAATTAAAAAAACAAAGCCGATGCCCAAAACTGTGACCATGATATTTCCTACGCACGATGCAACGGTTAAACCATCCTCGAAAGAGGAACCTTAGACAATCTCTCCATGCCTCCTGCTCTACAACTCCTACGTATCTTGACCCAATTCCTCAGCAGCCGTGAACAAAATATTAACACAATGCGTCTTTCGCACAATGCCCTAGAGCCTGATGAGTCTTCACCCCATCGTCGATGGAAATATTGTCTTCATATAATTATTTACTCTTTCCGGAACAATGGAGAATTAAGATATTATGGTGAGATAAAGAAGGCATAAAAAAACAATACAACATTTCTTTACTCTACTTTTCTCCTTTTCTTTACTTTCATCATATACTCGTACTTAGCTCCTTTTAAATCTTTCCATTATATTTCACTCACGTACGTAAAACGAAGGCAGATTCGGTAAGTTTGGTGGACTGTGAAGTTATGATTAGGTATAATATACGTATACAAATATAATCGTTATTACGTACCAGCTGTTTACCGTGGCTTTGCCCGGATTCTTTCCTTTTTACGCTGTTTTTTTCGGAAAGAAGATACTCGACAACCTAGTGAAAGAACGTCCGCTCCAAAAAATTATAGGTAAGTAACCCACCCACATTCCACAAGCCCCGGAACGTTTTACTAGCGTATGCTCGCGACGCAGTCCATGTGGACTACATTGTACCGCGATAAAAATAACCCTATGCCCTAACTTAGGGTTAAACTATCTCCGCACCAAACTTATTCATAATCGGGTCAGCTGTGAAAGTGGTTTGCCGTGTAAACAGACAGTTACTTTCACTAACTATTAGTAGATATGTTTTAGTCGGTTTTCCGCTGGACGGATCGTCTAATGAACTAAGTTCGAAGATGCCATGGCATTGCCTGGATTACGTTGATTGGAACTTCATTATTGCTGCTTGTCAGACGTATCTTTTGGGTGTAATTGTATCAGAGAGATAAAGGCGCGTACGTGCCTGTACAGATGAAATTGAATCGCCCTCCTTCTTAAAATGGGACGATTCAGGAGAACAAGAAGTCCTTGTTTTATCTTAGACCCTCTTATACCGTATAGAATACCTATACTATCATCTTGGTATTAAAATAATGGCGAGGTTTGGGTGAAAATAGTATTACGAACTGGCAGCATCTCGCAGTTTTACGGGTGTTGATTGTGATGATAAGCTGTGATGACGATCAAATAAATATTTTGTCTTACTCCAGGATCTAAAGTAAGCTGTATGATATTTATTGATATTTATATTTAAGAACCGTTCAATTGTTACAGCTATAAGTATGTGGGGCATGTGTAGCGACAAACATACCATCCACATACTCTCTCGCTCTAGTTGCTTTAGTAGGATAGGGTGTCATCGCGGCTGTCGCATTTCTGGGCAGTCAATTGAAATCCTTGACTCGTAAAATATGGTTCCCATATAAATTGCAAGCTTCATACCCAAGGTTCCTCTATATCTTACCATATTAAGGACGAATTTGACCGCTCTTATAGTGTCTGCATTTATCGATACAGTACAGTATGTCCCTTGCAGTACCTATGATAGGTTAATATATTATTTTTTAATTTTTGGGGTTTTAAGGTACCTCCCTCAACAGCCGTATCAATTTATTTATTGGTGTGGTGTTCTTTCTTCTGAAAGAATCCGTTTGGGGAACCTATTAGCTAGATCAGCCACCAAGCAATAGTGATGTGCAAACTGTGTTCTCAATCAAAAGTAGGAGTAAGTTCTTACCAAGAGTCGAAAGAGTCCAAAATGAACTAGGTACTGCTTTGTACTGTGGCACCTTCATGCAAATCTCGGGTCCCGGGGCAATCCCGTAGGTAATATTCAATGGGGCGACCTATCTGATACACATTTCACGCTTCGCGCGCCCCCGATGCGTGTTGAATTTTTCCCATTTGCCCACACAGTTCGGGTTTCTTCGGCGTCCTGTACATGAAAGAGGATATTTTTGTTTGTGTTTACACACACATATTATATGAACCGAAGTTATTTGATATTTGCACTAAAATGTACGCGAGAAAAACAATTTTTGGTAGACTTGGTGATTGACCGCTGATACCAGACAATTATTGGATTGTTAGCTGGCCAAGGGTTAACACAAAACAAAACATAGAATAGAATAGAATAGAAAATACTTTATTGAACACCAGCTATAACAAAATCATCTAAATGATAATCTTACGAAGCGGGAGCTAGTGTAGAATCATTCACCCGAGCCGTTACGTCGGGTGCCCGGGGACGTTGCGACGTTATGCCTTGTCAGATAAAAGCTGCAATACTTGCTAAGTAGGAATCTTCTTTACTACACTTCCCTCGTTCATCATTTAGGTATATTAGAGATAATAAGTGAGAGGCAGTGGTGCATTCGGGTTGCTTTGTTGATTGATATGTCAAATCTGTATAGCGTCGAAATGTTATTGAACATAATTGTGTATCAAACTTCAAGTTAATATTTAGATTGAAATAACGAATTGAGTACCCATAGAATGAAGAAGATCTAGATAAAAAATCTTAGTCCCAGCCACTGTGTGTCGATTATATCGTAAACGAAGATGACGAACTGACACGAAAAACTTACATAGGGTAAGTCCAGGATAGTTGCCATACTTTTTGAAAACGCCTTATATTTCCCACTTTAATTAATGGATCTGAACGTTTGTCACACATGTTAATAGATTGGTCTTTCGACTACCACTTTGAAGGAAAAAGAAAACATCACTGTTGATATTTACTAATCTATATCGATTTTCCCAGACCTCTATTTTTGGAAGTATAGATGCCCTATGGCGGATAGTTGCTCTATGCGTCAAAACCAGTTATGGGATACATGCCTCATTGATAAAAAGACACTTTTTCAGTTTGAAATTAGGTATTCGTGATGGGAAGTAAAATCGAAACACAGACATTAATTAAAAATGTTCGTAAAAAGTGTATTTTCTTTATAATCATATTAGGGTATAGAAGCCTCACAAAATAAGTTTCCTTCCTGAGGCAGCTATACCCTAATATAGTTACATCGTTTGAAAATAATGGGAATTATTTGTTTTGTATGGTTAAACATAGGCGAAAATAAATCGAGGCGTCTATACTTTTCGTAGAGGATAGATGCCTTTTATATTCAGGAATGTGTATTCAATAAATATTCTAAAAAAACTGATTTTAGTGTTAATATACAGTCCATTGTAACATTTAGATACAAAATATAAATTATTTAATCACCATGTAAAAAGTTCCAGCACCTCAAAAAGGTTGTAGAAAAAGAATTAGCAATTTTTTCGTCGCACCAAATCTTTCATTGAGTATAGATGGAATGCACGACGGGTCAGGGGTTACCTCGCGGGGGGTACCGGGTAGGTGCGGGGATGTCTCTCGTTTGGCAATATCAACGACAACAAAAACAAGCCGGGAAATCATAGTTTTTGAATTTGAGGCATCTATCCGAGCCGGGCATCTATCCTGGAATTACCCTACTACTTACTTATTACAAATTGATAAAAAATTATGAAACATACGTTTTTATACGCCATGACAATATATGGGAGATTAGGATGTCGCGTCTGGAGCGGTTTCGTTTCTATCTTTCAAAACAAAACAAATAGCTACTGCCAATTCAAATCCGTGCGAAGATCAAACAAAAAGACGCCAACAAATACACATTTCCCTGCAAAGGTGGATCAATAGGTGCCTGAGCTCGGTGATACAATACGCTCCCAATCCCGCGGGAAGCGAGAAATAGGAGGAATATGATAGATATTGTAGCGACGACACGACAATGACATGTGAACGACGCGACGCGACGCTTGGAAGCGACAAGGCGACGTTTGGGAGCGATGGATTGGAATAGAAACAATCCTGTACAGGTGTTTCGCTTTCAGTAAAAAGGGTACTTCTGAAATAGGATATTCAGTAATCTGTCAGAGAACTAAGCATTTTTTATTTGATAGGTATCTACTCTGGTGAATAGGTTCTTCGGTGTGAACTGCGAAGTTAAAGAGGTCAGACAACAAAAATTAACGTGTTAAAAATTTGTTGAAATAGTCAAATATCATCGCTTTCAACAAATAGCGTAGCGTTCTACGAGTAATACAGATTTTGGGCACAGACAATAATTACAATAATTATAAGCTCGTGTACGAGTCACAAAAAATGGTCCAAATTGCGTGGTTGTTACGCCTCTAAACTAGGCACTGACTCAACTTTGGGTACCATCTTGTGCGTTCATCAAAAGTTGATAGAAGAATAAAAACTTCTATTTGACGAACAAAGCAACTTCTCCGCGGACGTAAAATTCCATGGACCAGCTTTCTTCACTGCTTGCACGTGATGTCAGTACAGGCTATTTTACACTGTTTGTTCTCTAGAAACTCACAGGAAGCGGATATTGGGAATCTAAGCGCGTTGTCCACGGGAAATTGGTCGTTAGCGTTCGACCTGTCTGTACGCTCCTTTGTGCGAAGGTGTTGCAAAGGTAAAATGTTCAGACGTTAGACTAGATGAGAAACTGTAGAGAAATATACGATTATGGGAAGCTATATCTGGTCAATTTTCCTTGTGCTTGATTTTTGTAGGAAACCATAGCTTAAGGAGGCTATAAGAAACCTCTCAGAAGGCAAAAGGGTCTTGCGAAGTTGCGGTCAACAGTCCATGAATATTTTAACCAACTTTGTAATTGTATTGGCCAAGTGGTAATCCAGGCGTTTTGCAGCCCAAAACCACTTGCTTCGAAACTTTTGAGTACGGACTAATGACTTAAAGTCGTAAGTTTGTGGATTGCTATCGTTTTGTACTTCGGAAGATACGCGTCTCAGCTGTTATCGATAGAAAGACGTCGTTTAGCCACGCCAGAAGTCGTTGGCCTGACAAACTCTGACGTCAGAGGCTGATACCTCCTGGCTCATTCAGACAGCTAACATTCCTTACAAGTTAAAATTATTGTTGTGAACGGTAAACACTCAACTATTTCGCAGAATAGTATTTGAACTGGAACTCTAAATTATGTAAAGCAAGCAAGTTGAATAGGATTATACAATATCTGATTCGGCTCAAAGCTCTTCAAACTGAACGCACACAGTTCCAATTTCGTAACCAGCCTCGGCAGGCGACTTATTAAAGAAATATGGTAATTTACAAAACGGATATTAAATCTGTAAGGTCTTGCTTCTGATTAATTTAGATTTGAAATGTAATTACAACAGAACCGTTCCACTTTTTTTTGATTTGGGCATGAAGTTTGGCAACATTATAAGTACTTGGACATAAAGCCTAACGAATGCATATCCAAAAAATAATAAACATTGATTACTGAAAAGTGTTGCACATCAGAAAAACTGTAATCCGTATCGTAGATTATTCAAGAGTGAATCCATAATACTTTTAACTTGGAAGATGTAAATTGCGTTCATATATAATTATTTGAGAAATATCCGATTTGAGATTTACTTTCCTCCACCGTTCTCTCATAATATCTGGGCGATTTCGTCCGTCGCTCTGACTCTCAGATTAATCTTTGACCCCACTGTATTTTTTTATTTTAATGGCTTCGCACGGTTGGTGCATTTAGCCAGTGTCAAGTATATTTAAGTATTTCTTATTTTCACGATAGAAAAGTCATAGCATTAAAGGAATCCTCGTAGTTAAGTCAATTATTTACATTTTCAAAGTCACGATTTAGTAATTTGGTGTATGATTTACTGAAACCACCTGGGAGTTTTGGAAAAAATGCGAAGTGACACGCTTTTTGAGTTTATATCATTTGCCACCATTAGTGGAAGTTACCGATCACTCAATGACTAATATTCCACCATTATAACATGTGAGAACTCAAACAAAGACAAGTTTGAGAAAATAATACAAAACCTACAACCTCACACTATCGAATTCCCTCCAAAAAATCCCCACTGTTGTTATCAACTGATATGAGCCCTGTCAGACATCTTTGGGCAGCTCATAGACGTAGTTTTCGTGAAGACTGTGACACCACAGGACGCCATTACCTGCAACCATCCACAACCAAACTTAAATCAAACGAATCCCTGCTATGAATTTCCTGTGATCCTCACGCACATAAACAGTTCGAATAGTTTATAATACTAACATAAATAACATCTACGAATCGGCAATTACACCCTCTATACCGCAATATATCGTGACTTTAAAGCCTCGCAGAGGAAAGCCATATATTTCGCTGTCTCGCAGGATTCGGAGCGAGAAATCATAAAAATGTAAGACACAAAATGCTGGTTCGATTGGGAGTTCAAGATTCTTTTCGAGGAGCGCGGTCGTGCCTCTGAGAGTATAAATCATAATGTACATTGTACAGACTCTAATGGAGTTTCTTATAGTTTTGGCAGTAAATATTAATGTTGTAAATGTTGTTGATTTTCCAGTATTTCTCAAGCTTGTCTTTCTTTCGTGTGAATTCGAAAGTTTGTGAGTGTCTTTGTATGACCAAATGTTTTGAAATTTGGTGTGGAGGTAGTTAACACCCTGGATTAACATATTGGTTACTTTTCGGTCCGATAATAGCGGGCGACACCGCGGGGCGCAGCTAGTCTGTAATATTCTCGGAATATTAACTAGATTTCATTTCTTTTGCTTTCTCTACAGAATTTTCCAGAAAGTTTCAGTTCCTTTGAGTAAACTTCTGAATGGGACTCATAATTTTGATTATTTTAACAACACCTTGAAATATAACGGAGAAAACCAATACTCTAATTATTTGAAAATTAAATCATTAATTTGAGGCAGACTCTCCCACAATAATTAGTACAAAAAATACATTAAAATCAACCTAAAAATGTGGCCTAATTATTTCGTAGCAAAAGCAAGCTGAACAAAGCATCCAAACTTTTAGTGGCGGCCGTAACTGCGGCTTCAAAGTTGAAACATAAAGGAAAGGAATCGTTTAGATTTCGAAAATTGCTTTAAACTTTATTACACGCCCAGCTGAAGGCGCGGAAAATGCGTAGGAAGCTGAGGTGAAGCGAAAATAATGTAGAATAAGAAAATTACAAACAAATTAATGTTATCGCACCACATCCCAGTCTGGGGCTCTGAGAATCAGAATCGTCTTAAAACATTATTGTTCTCAGTTGTGAAATATGATCTATGTTAATAAAAGAAAGTTGTGTTAGTTACACTTTATATAACTCAAGGACGGCTGAAAATTGGTAGGAAGGTAGCTGAGAACCAGGAGAAGGATATAGGATACTATTTATTCCGTTATCACGGGAAAATTTTGAAACTGGGAAAAATATATCTGATAAAATCGGGTTGTACCTACAGTTGGCTACAGCTGTCACTCATTTTAACTCATCGAGACAATGACAGGACAAAGTCTGTCGGGTCAGCTAGTCTAATAATAATATAACGCGTCACGATCACTTACTACGAGTATTAATCTTCCCCCAAAGTAGGAATTCCTGTATCAATATTATCAGAACGAATAAGGACCGTGGTTCCATAAACACCCAGGTTCAAAGCTAACCCAATGACCACATGAATCTATGCCTTGTGCGGGAATCGAACAGGCTACTAACGCTACAACGTCAGTTCAGCACTCACTACGCTATGGAGGCTGTAAATTGAATCTATCGTAGAGTGGACCACGAAAAAGCAACTAACCTCAAACTACTCACAGACATATAAGAGGAAGCACAACGGACATTACATATATCTAGTGAAGCCAGAAACAATATCATTCAGGCGAGCCGAACTAAGGCTGCCAACTTTGCATAAGTTCATAAATAGAACTTAACTAAAATTAACATCAAAAGAGTCAACAGGATGCAACTGGCAAATTGTCGTTCGGTGTGGCGGTCTAAGGGGGAGGCCTATGTTCAGCAGTGGACGTCTTCAGACTGATGATAATGATGGAAATTAACATTCGTGCTTGAATCCAACCGTATATTTTTAAAAGTAGAATGAGCTGTCAATCTGTCGCTAGCGTCACTCATCAATATCGGGGCTGGCTTCACGACTACATTCACTAGGTCTCTTATAATGCCCTGTCTGCTTCCTTTTATATGTCTGTGTATACCTAAAACCGTTCAGCAATACTAGTCAGAGTTATCCCAGTCTAGATCGTGCCCTAAATAAATAACTCATTTCGCCCCAGAGTGTCTGCGGGGGAAGTATCCATTTCAGGGTTATATTTATCGCCCGAGATGGCAATGCGAGTGGGAATTAAACTGCTGGTCGGAGTTTAAACCGTTTAAGTACTCTTAGGGGGACGATTAGTTCTAGGCTTCGGATAATCTAGTATATTCTTTAGTTAAATTGAACTGCTAAGCAGGCGTGTTCGTTTTATAGTTGCTTTAAAATTGAATTTGCTATCTGCTGAATCTGCTATCAGGATTATTACATTTGAACACTTGCGAAATGAAAGCGCATCAGGAGTTCTGACGTGGTAATTTTTATTATAGTGGTAGGCCTCTTCTGCAAGCTAAGCTAAATACCAGTTTTGCCAGAAATACATCTGCCAAGCAGGATTGTGCAAACATAACTGTGTTCTAGTTTGAAAGGCACTGCTTCCAGTGAAATTACTGGGTGAGACTACCGAACTAATCAAGCATGATATTCAATTCAAAGTTCAGGGAGATACTGGAACTATTGGGGGCAGTCGTATGGACGTGCTACATAAAAAAACATGCAGAGGAATTGAGAACCTCCTTCTTTTAGGGAGTCTGTTAAAAAGTGGAACAACTTTACAGATTTTAATGATAACAGGGGTTTCTTCTATTGATCTCTGCTTAAAAAAAACTCTCGAAATGAAAGGAAAAGTAAACAGCCGACTTCCTTTTGAAGACAGTTAAAACGTTACGCGTATAATGGACGATATTCCAGCTCATTCAATTTGCAATATAACGTGATGGCTTTCATTACTCACTTATATAATATAACAAGATCTGATACTCAAAAGATAGCTTTGAAATGTGATTCGTTCCCGGCAGAAAGAAGGAATTTCAGATGAAAACGCTTGAAAAAATCTACGGCAGGAAAATGATAATGTTCTCGTGTAAGTCGATTAATAATGTATTTTTTTTGGTTTCTACGATAGAAGGTAAAGAAAAAGTGTCAGTTTCATGTTTTTCTGTCCAGCAGACCAGACAGTATCATATCGCTCAGTCGCCTGTTTATATAACATACTAGGTCCTATAACATAATACACCATTGTCTTGTACATTCTCAAACTAAAGGTCTTGAATATATTTTTATCAGATGCTTATGTTTTATAAAGGTTCGTTACTATAAAACTGTCTCTCACCCGTTACCTTTCTGTGAAGAAGTCATTCGAAGATTACGTAGGTAAAATAATGTTATTTTTTATAACAATAAACGTAGAAGATCAAAAAACATGCAGGCGGAACCAGACCCACACGGTTTTACCATAAAAGATTTAAACCAGAGTTGAACTGATGAGTTTTAATATTTTCTCCACGAATCGACGTCTAATCCTTACTTTTTCTAACTCAATAACAAATTTACAAGTAAAATAATTCGATGTACCAGATTTGAGAGAGAAAACGCGAGTGGAAGACGTCGAATTTGTCAAACGAAATTTTAGTAACCTCTGTCTAACTCTGGCCTAATCTTTTGTGGTAAGTCGGACATAGTTTATCATCATCATTTTGACTTAAGATCTCTGTAAACTATCTCCTTATTTTTGTTATGAATTAGATGTTTACAGCTATACGAAGACCTCTAAAACAGGTGACATTTAGAACATTACACTAAATTGCTCAGTGAGGCATCTAAGGAAGACTTACGTGCTTAGAATACTCCGTGTCCTCGAATGCCTCGAACTACGCTTGCTATCAGACCTTGGATCGAGGGTAAGGCTTCGGGTCAAAATGAGATTTTTCTGAGCGACGTGGGCTTGTCGGATCAATTTCTAACCTCGTACATTTTAGATCACAATATTCTATTGAAAGGTGTTTTTACGTGGCGATACTGTTAGAATTTTGGTGACGTTATGATTACTGTTAAGTACCTGTTCCTGTTAGATTCGTTTAGGATTATTGTTTATATTATGTGTTAATAATTATGTCAATAATCCTGTCATTTGAAATTATGAGAAGCTATTTAGTTCTTTAATCACACGAATACTAATGATTCCTGACGAATTTAGGAATTGATTTAATTCGTTGTTTATATATCCGAAAGAAAACTAGCTATCACCCTTCATTCCATGCTATCATTTCTCTTCCATTTCCATTTGGAAGAACAGAATCGGGTCATAATTTATATGGCACGATAAATATGCAAGTAGTATAAGATAAACGTACACACGAGCAATGCCTAGCGAAATGAGGAGAGACTAGAGCGGCACCTTAATATCGGCATATCAGCAGAATAACTAAGGCGAATATTTGCACAAAGCACTTTTGGTCTTGAGATAAATATTCATTGGGCACTCCTTTCTTGGAATCCTTCGTATTACACCGAGAACGCAGGATAAAACCTACACTTTGCATCAGTAGCAAATCTTGATACGTATCCGTATTCATAATCTGAACAGAGGAGGAATGGAATACCCTACCGGCACGATCGTCTTATGTTTCAGAATCTTCAAGTTTCTTTTTGTTCTCTTTTTTCCCGTACTCAAAGGGTAAAACGGGAACCCTATTACTGAGACTCTGCTGTCCGTCCGTCCGTCCGTCCGTCTGTCACCGGCTGTATCTCATGAACCGTGATAGTTAGACGGTTGAAACTTTCACAGATGATGTATTTCTGTTGCCGCTATAACAAGAAATGCAAAAAAAAACAATAAAATAAACATTGTTTATTATTTATACGTGATTATTTTGCCGTTTTTATTGATAATGGTACGGAACTTTTCGTGCGCGATTTCGATTCGCATATTACCGGTTTTTAAGCTTCATATAATATTATGTATTCTTTCAACATTTATAATTGTATCACTATAAATATTATATACAGACATAGCTTTTATAAAGGTAGCTACATCATTGCATAGTTTATACAGTACAGTCAAGATGGCCAAGACATTTATTAGGATCGGTATATTGCCCATACTGTTTATATACTGTGGTCTTACACCAAAATACTGGCATCTCTGAATAATTCATTCGGAAGGTTTCCAGACGAAATTAAAAGTGACTGGTACTTTAACTCGAATTCCCAAGTAATAGATTTAATTCGGTTGGCTAATTCGTTTTGTTGTCGTGTTGATGTTGTCGCCTTTGTGGAAACGAAGCCGCGTTAGGGGATGTTGAGGTAAGTTGGATTCCAAGTTTGTCGTTCGCGGCGCGGTATTGTTAAATATCGGTGTAATTTTGAATAGCGATTAACCATCTATTTGCTCATATTATTATTGTCCTATTTTAGGACAATATGAGTTCGAACACAATCAATAAAGATTTAATGGTTTTATTCACAATTCTCAATACATAATCCCTAATTACCTAAATCAGTGACCTAATATTACATAATTATTATCAATTTCATTGAAAAGATACACAATCTTTTGTTAAATGACCTGTCTAAGTGTTTCATGTAAACATTGTATGGATATTATTATGTGATTATTCCATATGCGAAAACTATTAAATGGTATTTCGTCATTCATTTTAGTTAGTAAGTTAGATAAGGTTACTGTAAGTTTTCCGAATAAGGTAATATAAATCGCGTATTATAATTCTAATAATTATGACAAGCGCATAAGTGTATTGTGTATTAAATTATCACATAGAAATCGTCTTATTTTTACACAGATACGTATATAGTAATAAACTGATAAAAATATATTGCAATTTATTCTAGTAGATCCCTCCTATTGCATATAACCAGTACTTTTATCATAATAGTCATTAGTGGGAGCGTAGGAACCCATTCTACTTTTTATCTGGGTCACTAGAGATATCTATAGAGATGGGAAGCATTATACTATCGACAATAATGAACATACTATTCGTTATAACAATTACTATCCATGTTGCTCTTTTCCTGTTTATGTATGTCATGAGTCAGACTTCCTTAGTAACTCTCCGGTTGCTTGATTTGAATGAAATTTGGTATATTTATTTTTAGATCAGGAAATACTGCGGAGAGCTTGAAGCCGTGGTTTAGCTAGTATCTAAGAGTATTTATGTTTTTTGCTTCATTCATACTTTATTATACTTATTTCAGGTAACTTATATAACATGACTGACTACTAATATTATTCTACGACCTATAATTATATTAAATCGAGAGATCTTTACAATCGATTTAATTTTATCGATTTAACCAACGAACTAATCTCTACAAGTCTACACTCGAGCGATCATGAAAAATAAGGTAGGTATTCGCAATATTGTAGATTTCTCCTTCTCACTGCATCCGAGGTAGACGCGGAAATAAACGGTTATTCCGTTCTTCCGATTATCTTGTGCTTGGAAATGTAAGTAAATTTAGTTTGAAGTTGATCTGCGGAACCGGATATTACTTGTAAATTTAAAAATCTTCGATTTTATAAGCGGTTTTTATTGCGATCTGGAAAAACGATACACCCGGCGGTTTTCATGTTTTCTTCATTGTGTTTTCCTTACACTGTGCTTTTCTGAGGTAATGTAGTTTCGCTATCGCTCGACCTCATCTCCACTTTTGGCCCTAAAGCCTCTCTAAACAAAAAAGTAATATAGAAAAACAGTTGACCCACATCTACGGCTAACTTGATCCTACTAGATTTTTACTGCCTTCCGATCCGAAAGATACCTACATTGGCATGTATGCCTTGAACATAAAAACTTTCCTTATCAATATCATCGGTCGTAAATATCTATTACAATTTTACCCTAACTTCCCGAAGGCCGATATTTTTTATAACCCAAAAAACCATTTCGCGAACGTTTTCAAAGAGAATAAATAAGTAGAAGTGCATTTTATCAGTTTCTCCTACTTTATTTGTATTTCCAAACCCACAGAATGTTTTATTTATTTAGGAGTCAGTTTTCTTAGAAAATTCACGGAATTTCTAGAGGTCCGAGTGAATGTAGAGAGCCTAGTTGTCCGCTTAAATGGATTGGGCTTTTTCTACCTGACCAACTTTTGGGTTCTTTTAAAGCTTGTCCTTTTGATAGGCTGGATAAAATGGGGATCTTAAGGCGTGTTCGGCCAGAATAGGTTTTGTAATGAATATTGAGTAAACGGACTGACATTTACTTGGAGCTTTTATGAGAAGGTTCTGTTTTTTTTGTTCAGAAATGTTCTGCGAAAGCGCGTTGCAACGCAGTGAAATTTTTGAGATATAGAGTAGGCATTGGGGTTAGCATGTAGAATTGAAACATGTCTAATTCGCACAAAAACTAATATCATATTTTCTAATATTGACAGTTCGCTAAAGTTTAAGAACTTTTTTTGGTAAAGTAGTTTACATGACGATAGGTGGTGGCGTTAGCCCCAAAGATTAGGACTACTAACAAGTGTGTTGGCAGCGGTCGTTGAGAGCCCCTCCTAGGCTGAGCACTTTTACCATCTTCGACCACATCGTCACAAATGATAGCATATAAAGTGTTATAAATCATTTGAGCGGAATCTTGTCTCTGTGATTCGATAATTGGATTTTAGGACTCTTAAGCCAAAAAAATTCTCATACAATGCCACAATGTTTGAGTAACTGGCAACTTTGCGCCCCAACCATTCCGGTCTTCTATTTCACATAATAATATTATAAGTATGAAATGTGTTATGTTTTGTTCAAAGGACCATATCAGGCGCAGGCACCAATTTACCTGAGTTTTTAATCTGGTATACAACAAACTGTATCTATGTTTGACCATTTAATACCATAATAGTCTACAGGGAACAGATTGAGCCTTCATCTGTTCTAAGACAGATGCGTACAGAAACTTCCTTACATCAGAATTCGCTTTGCGTACCTCTCGCGAAGTTAGGGGTGCCGTAACTAATAAATAAGTTCCGCTCTGAAGCCCCACTGGGTCGGGATCAAATTAAACTCCTTGATCAACTTGATGATTTATTAGAAAGGAACTAAAGGAGTCTAGAATCGGTTAATATCATTGTTTGTTATACTGAGCGACGAGGTCGTTTATTTGATAGTGTGTATAAGCGCGAAGCCAGCGCATAACAATTTGCAGAGTCAGACAAACTTTGCACAAAGTCTTGTGTGCCACTGAGCGGCGCTTGTCGTCTTGCCACTCATATGCTCAGTTATTTAACTAACTTGTTATTTGACTACCCTTTAGCCCGGTACTCGATTTGGTTACAGTACACAATACCTACTGCTTGGCGGATGAATATTTGCAAAGGTATATTTCTTCAGAAGGACAAATGTTGAGTGCAATGAAGACACGCCACAAGACATTGTTATCCTAGGTTTTGAGTGGAACTGTAGTTTTGTTTTGAGTGACATTGCATTTGTTTTGAGTAGTACTGCATTTGTTTTGTATAGTACTGCATTTGTTTTGAGTGACGTTGTATTTGTTTTGAGTAGTACTGCATTTGTTTTGAGTGGCTCTTCATTTGTTTTGAGAGGCACTGCATTTGTTCTAGGGTGGCGTTCACTATCAAATGGTTGGATTGTTTGGCTTTTTTATACGTATCTATACAAGTATTTTCTTCTCACACGATATGTAATCCATAGCTTTTCTTCTCCGGACAAAGTTACGCGTTGGCGTAACTAAGTCTAATAAATAAGTTGCCGTCCAAACTTCCCGTGATCCAGCAAGACTAAATTAAACCTCAACGCGTGTTTGATTACTTTTAATTTGTGTGATGTTGTGAAAGAAGAATTTACAAGTGTTAAAGTAAATTTATTTCCAAGTATTCTATTTAAAGCGCTAGCAGTTTGCGATTACTGAGCAGGCGTTGTTTGCCTGTATGTGAAAGTCCTGATATTGTCGTGTTGTCATCAAATCAATAACGTGAATGGTCTAGGTAGTGAACTGGCATAGTTGGCTTCTAGTATAATTATATTATATTTCGCGAAGACTATGGCGCGTATAGTTTCTATTAAAATAAGTAACGCAGTCGAACAAATGAGAATAAAAACTTCTCACTACTTCGGCGATTAAACGAGTCGAACTAGTGAGAACGAACGTCGGTAAACGATATGCAATTTTGTTACTGATAGTACAACAGATAGTGTGACCGAATTACACTAAAATAACTTAAGATATCTTTATTTTAAATTAGGTATGACCAATAATAAATATTTCGATAAATACTTGACGTGACCAAATTGCACTCAATGTATGAAGGTGAAAATGTATGACCAAATTACACTAACCCCGTACATGCATTTTGCTTTAGTGTGCGTTTTCACAGACACGACACGACTTTACTGTCGGTACACGTGGTACTAGTACATCCTTGGCCAAAAAGTCTTCGTGAAATAAAATATCTATATACGTTACGTGCGTATAGTATAGCGGTAGAATAATAATTTTCATAGAAGTGCGTGTTAGATAGCAAACAACACAGAAACCGTGCCGCAATAAAAGTCCTGTACCTTTCCCACAAATATCATTTGGACCATAAATTATAGGGCTCTCCTCTCTTATAAATAAAGCACATAAAACGACCATTTCGCGTCTGCTCCAGATATACGGCGCTAAACTTAATTTGTTACGTCTCAATTGAGAGAAAATGGAGAACGCCCGGTTTCTGTATCTAATGAAATGGTTTATGAACTTCGGACGAAATGGTTTCTAGTTGAAGGGTGAGATTTTTATTTGGACTGATGAAAATAAATAAACAGTTCGAGTGATTATGTTACTGTGTGACGAGACGAGCATCGAGCAGGGTTTAGCTTGAAGGTAATCGCACTGATTAAAAATCTCAGTCGAGTTCACACACACACTTTTTGATTTTTCGGTCCATATATTTTCGCAGTAAACTGAGTATTTTACCAGATCTACGCGGAGTCTGACTTACCAGACGCCCACTTCACTTCCACCACTATTTGTGGCGTCTATTTATTGGCGTGGTACTGTATGTATTGTGGTGTGAACTTCATGATGGTGCTGGGTAAGGCAAGTGTTTTTGCAACGAACGATCGTGATTGGTTCCTTATTAAACCGATTTCATGAGTTTAACCCTACCGTTCCTTTAAAGGACATCGGCCCTTCAACTCCCACAGTGAACGCAAACCAAATTGAATTGCCCTGATATTGGAATCACTAACTTTGCTAATATAATCTGAAAGGAAAGGTAGAAAGGCCCACAATGTATTGTAGGATGTTGGAAGACCTTTTCAATATGATAATATGAATATATTTTGGTACAAATAAACATCCTTTGTGTGAGAAATACTCAGAAGAAAGACTCACAGGATTTATGTTTCTATAAAAGTGTGACGATAAAAATGTAACAGCAAAATAAAACCAAATGTATATTATACTCGTAATATAATATTATAGAAGCTTATAAATATTGGATGTCACAAAGCTTTCATTGGCTGACTAACACACTTAAAGTAGACAATCTGTAGGCACATTGAGTTACAGTTATGTTACGATAAGTAAGGAGCGAAGTTATTTCACAGTTGCTTGTCAAAGTTAAAATAATATATAATTTCCCATCATTATTATGTATTTTTTATGTAGGTACCTATAATATATAAAAACAAAAAAGACTGCGGGCGTGAGGAACTTTATTCGATCCGTTTACGATTTTCGGATTCTAAAAATCCATTAGAAAGCAATCGCCGCGCAGGTGCTTACCGAAAAGTAGGCAATGGATGAATGGCAGATCGGTTTCAAAATAAAACGTTTGAATAGAGATCAAAGCACGTTTAAACGAGCCGGATATTACGCGATCAACGAGATTACAATTCAATTTCAAATTTTCAATGGAAATGATATTTTGCACGCGACGAGCGCTCGCCTCGCTTGGCGCAACTAGCAGTGCGAGATGAGGTTTTAAACAGCTGTGAAAGATGTTTATCGTTAAAAAGTTTATTTTAATTACTTTCAAGGTAAAAGAGAGGTTTGAGAGAGAAGATCTTGCTTTCATCTGTTTGGTCCTGCTTATAATGTTTGTGCCCTTTTCACGCCGTACGTAGATAACGGGTGAACGAATTTGGTACTACGTATACGTATATATAAGTATACGGTTATATTACGTATACGTATATTGTAGATCGCCAACTATCGCGCTAGTATTGTAGCGTCGACGTTACATAAAATGGACATCGAAACGTAATATTATGTAACTTTTAAAATATCATAAAGGGCGATTGTGAAACTGTTTAGAATTCAATCGACAACGGATGGACGATTGACAGTGGTCAATCCACGCGAGTCGACAAACACGTAACAGCCTTTCCTTCCAATAGTTTTCAACTTTTCAGCCAGGGTTTGGAACCGGTACTTAAAGTACAGTTTCAATACCGGTACTTAGCGGTTCTGGTACCGGAGTACAGGCCAAGCCAAGGCAAGCCTAGATCAAAGGTACCGGTATTACAAGCCCTGCTTTCAGCCCTAATGACTACGAGCAGTCAAGTAGTGGCTAGTGGTGATAATTCAAACTTCGGTCATTTTGTCAGCCAAACCGGCACACTCAGCACAGAGGTGGTTGTAGTTAGCGAATGAGAGCTTTCACTCTAATTGGTGGTTCTAATCAGGGTTAATTTGTGGCCTGATTAGGTTGGGTTGTAGTGCGAGCACTTTTATATCCCTATCTATCATATAGGGAATTTAGTGAATGCCAATTTATTTCATTGATTCGATACAGATATATTCCATCAGAAGGATTTTTTTAACTCAGTATTTAAAACGATTAACTGTGGTGCGAATCGACGCTATCTTTTGACGTGACAACGTCTTATAATCCGATGGAGCCGGCTGAACGCACGAAAAAACATGGCTCTTGCGGCGGTACCTCGCTCTGAGGCGTTCCATTTAAGGCTTGAAGTGCAAGCGAAAGCGCGGAACGAGCGACAAAGAGGCACAATCGGCGTCCGCGTTCGGCAGCGCTCGACATCTGTCTCTCTCCTACTTGAGTGAGCGATGCGTCCGCGTGGACGGTATTTTCTTATGACGTTGTCACGTTCAACTATCGTCAGTAAACCGAATTTACAGACAACTGATTTTTTTAAATATGGTTGGTGTTTCTCACTACATTATTTATGCGGTGCGCAACAAGCTATAAAAAACGAGTAGGTACTGGGTCGTTTCGCACCGTGATGCGAACCGGCCGTGGTGCGAAACGCCCTTCTACACGGAGACGCGCCCATATTAATTACAAAATAACATTTCGCAATTCCTCAAAGTTTCGCTCAAACGAAAAATTCATACACCCACACGGAATACAATTTACGAGAAGTTAATGAAGTAGGTACCTACCAACAAAATAAACAAGTTTCATTGTTTCACGCCTCAAGTAAACGGTTAATCATCGTCGGTACTCGAATTACGAATCGCCTGTTAAAATA
Source organism: Hylaea fasciaria (assembly GCA_905147375.1). Classification (NCBI taxonomy): domain Eukaryota; kingdom Metazoa; phylum Arthropoda; class Insecta; order Lepidoptera; family Geometridae; genus Hylaea; species Hylaea fasciaria. Next base: position 3,930,654 of record LR990211.1, on the reverse strand, counting down.
CACCATTTATCAAAGAAGTAACCCGGCACCCGGGCTTACTTAGCAACTCGCATTAAATCTAGGCCGCGGCGTCGTCTCACAAAGCAAAACTCATTTCTGAACAGTCATTCTGCTAATCCATGAGAAATACTCAAAGTAATCTACGGTAAAAGTTGGCGGTTTATTTTGACGGGCTTATTTTGAAATAATTTAACTTATTAACGAAGAATTAGCATTTAGATGAGGTATCTATTGTTGATGACGTTTATTGTGTCCTAATAACGGACACAGCAGTTATTTCTACGCAATGCAATACAACTGACTTCAAACGGCTGGTTCTAAACCTATCGAAAACTCAGTTATCCATGATTGAGCAGTTCGATACATTTCTAATTTCCAATAGAAGCACCGTTGAACTTGTTGCAACGGTAAACCTACTAATGTCCGATAACATTCTCCCGTAACTTATTTTTCCAACGGGTCACACTGTTACACGGGCGCGTAAATTTAACCCCCTATGTCCTTCTCCAAGATTACTCTATATCTATACCAAACTATTACACTATAAGATAAAAAATGTAAAACAGTACAATTGCTAATAAAATCCTAAAGTGCTGCCGCTGCCAAAGTAGAATAAAACTTCATTTCTATTGCGCTTTTAAATTTAAATCGTAATTTTCTTTCACAGATTTACCCTATATAAAGCGTAACTTGAACCATTCCTTTTGCGCAAGCTTAGCGAAGTTCCTTTTAATATCTTGGAAAATGGGAAAGTGGTCTACACGGAGGTTACTTTAACTACAGTTATTGGGGAAAGTCTAGGAACTGCTCGGTCACGTTACGACTTTGAGGTAAAGTCAGGTACAACATTCATTTTAACTTTTAAGCTTTTGCAAATTTTACCTTTGCCTCGTGCCTTGAGAGGTGAGAATTTTACGGGATAAAAAGTAGCCTATGTTACCTGGGGATAGTGTAGCTTCCCAGCGGTGAAAGGATTTTTCCAATCGGTTCATTAGTTTCGGAGCCTATTCAATGCAAACTAACAATCGAATCTTTCCTCCTTATGATATTATAGTAAGTATAGATTACTAGCTGCGCCCCGCGGTTTCACCCGCGTTTGTATAATATACAATATATCTTTATGAATTGTAGCCTATATGTTATTCTGATGTATAAGCTATATTATTGCAAAGTTTCATTAAAATTAATTCAGTTGTTTTTACGTGAAAGAGTAACAAACATCCATCCATACTTACAAACTTTCGCGTTTATAATATAAGTAGGATAATCGGAACTAGACTGGTACGTACATTTTCAAACCAATCGAACTGGGGCAAAATTGACCAACGAGGTTTGATCTAAACAACCGTGAAATTATCGGGGTAGCAGCGATTTTCCCCATTCACGATTTTCCCCAACAAATTAAATATTAAATATATAGATCATCATTTTCCATCTAAATAAAATACAAAAGATATGCGACCCTACGAGGAAATAAAACATAGGTGACTGAATTACACTGGTTTTTGCGTGTCACCAAATTAGGTACTACATCGAATTAGGCCCAGCCCATCGATATACTACCCATAGTAAATCTATGGCGCAACCATACTAGGATGTCAAATAAACCTTGTAGATGCTAACTTCTGTAAAGTAGGCCAAAAGGCGAATTGAAACATTTGTCACTCTTTTTAAAGACAGTGACGGGCTCAAAAAGCAAATGCCAAGGTTTACGCCCCTACTAACACGGGAGGTTCATTTTCGATGACGTCACGACATCTCCTAGCTATCGGCACGGCTCAGATACCGATTCAAAGGGATGAACGGGTGAAATATTGCCAAAGATATAAAAAATTGTTTTTGTCTAACAAGACCTTTTTCAATCCTTGTTTGAGTCAGCCTCAGCGAGGTTATTGGCGACGACAATGGCGCAAAGTTTCTAATAATATATTGTATAGGAAAAGGGAACGGAGTTTTGTACAGTCTTTGACTATAGTCGGTAAACATGTTCTTATTGCCAATATAACTTTACGCGCGCAAAATAATCAAATTTACAATAGTAAATTTATAGTTTGAATATTGGCGGTGAATTTTGTTTCTGACCGTACCAGCCCACATGACACCTGCATTACAATTTAAGCGAATATTGTATGATAATGATAATAATATTATATGATAATATGACATAATATACACGAATGAAACGAATTAATGCCCTCAGTGGTAAAATAAAAAGTTCTTCCAAATTCTCAGCCAGTTCGAAAGCGATAGAAATAAGCAATAACTTTTGATTTGTTTATTTTAGTTTCAAATTAGTTTTTAAGAAGAATAAACTGATACCATTGTAATAACTAATACTTATATCAAATTATTTTAGCTAGGTTAATAATGTTTCCATTCAACATTAAATTGATATTTATTTTACTAGCGCAAATCCCCGCCGCTGCAGCGCTTATAGCGCTTCGCAAGACGTTCACGGGAAATTGAACTAACTTTATCTGCAAGAATTCCTGAGATGGGAAGCACTTAAAACGATTATATGCTAGGTTTCAGATTGCCCAAGCTGAGACAGGAAAAGCTATTTAAGCCAATGTTACCCGCATTTAAAGTCTAAAGTAGAATATCACATATTAGAAAACTCTATTTTCTAAACCAAAAAGAAACACTATGCAGAAAAACAACCACTGTGTACTTAAACAACGTGTGTGTTACCAAATATATAGAAGTCAGTGGACACATCAGACGTAATTAATATAAAAAATTTAATGTAAAAAAAGCGGTGGTAGCCTAGTGGGCGAACGACCGCCTTCGAAAACGGAGGTGGCGAGTTCAAATCCCAGTGCGGGCACGTACCAATGTGTTTCTCGTTAAACATATGTACGTAATTATCACTCGCTTTTCGGTGAAGGAAAACATCGTGAGGAAACCAACATGCCCGAGAATAAATTCGGAGGCATGTTATCCACCAACCCGGACTAGGCCCCCGTGGTGGATTATGGCCTAACCCTCCTCACGATAGTGAGGGGAGGCCTTTGCCCAGCAGTGGGACAGTTACAGGCTGAAGAATGTCGAGAGTTGAGATGATTACACATATTTTGAACGCCACTTACGACAAATCCGTACAACTTGGGAATGTGGAAAAAATATATGTTAATATCGAACATATACTTTCTAGGCGTGATGTATCAGAAACACAATTACAAGATATTTTCTCGATAGAAAAAAATTACAAAGTAACCTCTTCAAAATAGCAATTTAAATTCAATCTCACTAATTTATGAGAGAACATTATTCAAATCGAAAGAACTTGAAATCATTGTACAATAATAAAGGTTTTTGGTGTATAATATAGCAACTATGCGCCAATTTTCATTCAAGAAAACATATTTGAGTGAATTTTCGTTCAAGTAGAATGACGCGCCAGCCGCCATGTTGTGTCCTCTCTATCATTTCCATACGATTCGACAGTAATCGCTGCGGCGCGCCGCTAGACGGACCTGTGTCACTTTTTTCAATTATTTTTTTACGTAATTTAATTTTTCCGAAATACTGGACCGCATCCATCGCTTGTCATGTTTGGTCTGTCAAGGCACTGATTAGGCAAAACAAGCATTGGATGCGGCGCGGCCAGTGGCGGCTGTGTTTTGTTTTTCTAGCCCGTTTATTACAATAGAATTTAAATAGAAGTGCCAAGCAGTCACGTTGCTCCCGTTATTACCTACATAACGAGACAATCTTTGTGTAGGCCATCTTGACGATTCAATCTAAGTACATGCGTGTGAGCTTCGCAATGACCACCTAGTTCTTATAGCATCATCGTCATTGGTGCTTATTATAGGTATTGTTATGAAAAAGTCTGGTGTCGCTAAGCAAGAGATTTCCAAGAGTATTTGTACTCTTGGAAACTTACTTGTAATTTGTATTTGCGAGAGATAAACTTAATTTAGGTAACTTCGCAGGTTTTCCAACTTGGTCTCAGCACATATCAAACATATTTGAATCTATGAGTTCATGCCTACACTTTTGAGAGTAGCTCAATCAAAACTTAATCCTATTTAAATGAACACGAATGACACGCACACGTCATATGCAAATGGAAAAACTGAAGTATATGAACATCAAAATTTGACGGTCTTTAAAATTGCAATATAGCATAGTTGTAACTATGATGGATTTATGATACGACGAGCCGGAGTTCGGTTCTCGATCGCCGTAGTTTGGTTTTGTTGGAAAATATTTTTCTTGACCTTTTGGTTATCCATTGCGCCTAGATTACCCACCTAGTTTTTCTGCTTTTTAGAACCACAATCAATACGCTTTCTAACAGCCAGCCAACGAGGATATTTTGACAGTCATCGTGTGGTGTGGTGCAGCCCGAAACTCAATAGGTTCGGACTATGACTGCGTATTATTATATTAGATCGATTAGTGAAATGAAAGATTACATTAGGTTTAAAAATATTTATTTACAGATATCCTATATTAAAAATCTATGCATTTTGCATTTTTTTAACCCTTCTCAGAACAAGTTCTGGTAGGTATATAGGTTCCACTGGTGAAATGAAGCACACAAAGTAATTTTTTTTCTTTCTTGCGATTCTTAGCTGCCCTTGTACCTGTAATCCAAAATAACTCCATAACTTGTAAATGCCTACACAAATTTGGATGTACTATAAATAGGGCTTCGTTATTTGCTAATGTTGGTACCACACCACCCCTATTCATTTCTGTAGTAGCGTATAATGTCTTGAGTAGAGGTACATAACAACTGAACATAAATAATCACAGGTTTACATTACAATCATTTCATCTCGTCTGTATAAAAGAAATAACAATCTGCACAGTACAGAATTTTCAGGTTGGTCTTTGTACTCGTACCAAGAAATTTGTTGCACGTTAACAATGTGTTCAATACTTACGAAACATCTTCGCCATGGAAACTCTTGAGCGCAGCACGAACACGTTTTCAGCTACATACAGGTCCAGAATAACTGTGAGCTCGTTTTTGATGTTTTTGCTCTATACATTTTTAGCATCGTCCGTGAAAACAGGAACTCTCCGACCCAACCTAAAAATCAAAATAATTATATTTAAAATGTTGGAATGTTCTTAATACGTATGTGATAGAAAAATAAAACGGTTTTCACGGTTCACAACACTGAACATAATATGAAATATCGTCAACTCTTGAATCTTACAATTTTTATTTACCCCAAAGCCGGTGACTACAGAGAACGAAACGTGACAGTCTGACACTGACAGACAGTGTCACGTCACGATCAAGGAGGTACCAGTTGATAATTACTGTATTGCCTTGCCAGTGCACAACAGTCAAATGTACTGTACCATTGTACCACAATTGTACTCTGCTTTGATTGAACACGTCTTATCGTCATCGCGTCGTCTTTGTCGTCGGGAACCAATCGTGTAATTGCTATAATTATTTAAATATATTCAATAAAATTACGTAGGTATTTAAGATAAAATACTTATTTAATTATTTAAGTCACTTTTGCTCTTATCTGTTTACTGGTATACCTTGCTCATTAGTTTTCTTTGTTGATGATATCGTTGGAAACTTGAAACCCATATAATTAATTAACTTGTTCAAAGTAAACACGTTCTACAATACATATTATTCATATCTTTTAAGAAAAAATGTCCAAAATTACATTCGGCTATAGTATAGTACGAGAGTAAATGTGATAATGTAGTAAGTGACACAAAATCTACCACGTGCAAGATTCTGGCAGCACTGAATTGGATACGTCACCTGGCGCTTATTTTATTATTTTGAATTACATATTATTTAATTACATAATACGAAACGGCGAAACGGCAACGCCCGATTACGCTGCGATTATATCGCGGATATGCTCACACAAAGTAATGTCTTCTTACTCCCACAGGCCTAGTGTGTCGACGTCGCATAGTGTCAATCTTTTTGAGACACAAGATAGCCTATGTCCGTCTCATAGGTCCAATCTATTCCTATACGTACCAAATTTCATCGAAATCCGTTCAGCCGTTTAGCCGTGAAAAGGCAACAAACCGACAATTAACAGAGTGACTTTCACATTTCTAATATTAGTATGGATTATAGTATTATTTAAGAACTTTTATATTTTGGACTCTGGGATTTTATCACTATAATAAAACTGTTAATGTACCTAGTAGGTGGATCGTTCATCTAATTTAGCTTTTTAATATAGTGGGTTGGAATGGGAAATAAAATTTCACATCTAAATACGAGTACATTGATTGTATAATATTTTATTTAAGTCTAAACGGTTATGTACCTACATATTATTATTTCAATAAAATAGTGACCAACTTTTATTAGATAAACTGCTTATTTAACAGATCGCCGGCGCGTAACTTCTTAACGTTCTAATAGTTCAATATTCTTTGGTCGTGAGAGCCGGTAGTTTTTGGTAGTTGAAGGTCACGTAGCTGAAACTTTTATTACGCCGTTTCCCCGCTGTTTCTTCGTTCGCTGCAGTCGGATTGTGAAATGTCAGTAGCAGATGTATGCCTCTGTACGATAATTTTAATGTTTAGTCTTGGCGGGATACTGGTCAAATGCTAGCCTGTAATGTATAAAAACAAAACATAATCCATCTTACCACAAAAATTTAAAACCAGAGTTAAACAATTGTTTCTAAAATTTCTTTCGTCAAAATCTACGTCTATCACTCATGTTTTCTTACTCAATCCTGGTATAACTAATAATGTTACTAGTAAATTTGTTATTGTGGGTGCGATTTAAGGAGAAAATACTCAGACTCTTCTGTTCAACTCTGGTTTAAATCTTTTGTAGTTAGACCGAGTATGCCAATTTTTGTGGAGAATCCTCAATTATATTTTAGTGTAATGGATCATCAAACATTGAAAAGACGTTCAAATTTTACCAACATTTGTGGGAAATAAATTATTTCATTTCGTTCTGTTTTATTGCATTATGCATAACGATCGAGTTTCCATTTTGCGAGCATGAAATAAGAACACCGATTTTAGCATCGTTTCGGTATTTTTGACAAATTAGTTTAGGTATACTTACTTACAATGAACTGAAAATAGTTTTTTTATATTTTCAATTTACAAGAAAGATAAACGCTATCAAGCGATTTTGCTAGATTTCATACTGAAGGTATCTCAAAAATTATTATTTTCTCTGACGCTAGAGCCAGCGAGGTGTAGGACATAAAGGAACGAGATTTAAATAAATTTCGCTCTACCCGCCTGGAAGTTTCGATCACGTCGTGAAATGTTGATAGTGGCCCTATAGTAAAATCAGTAAGGGCGTTTTCGTTTTTAACTTTTCGTTTATTCACTCTTTTTTCTTGATTCATGACTCAAAACTTTTGTAAATTTTATTTATGTTAACTTGTTTTCTTTCATCGTAAAAAGTTTAGATTCATTTTATTTTCGTTTGCACTTTTTATTAATTTTTGAATTGCTAGTAAGTTACTATTAGGAATGTTGTTTGCTAAAGTTTTGTACGTTTGCTCGTATTGTTCGGCATCCTTACTATCTTTATAGTGCGACTGAGTCCTATTTCGATCATGTCATCAAGCGTTGATAGGCATAGTTCTTTTTCGGTTACGACCGCCTTAACGTTATGGATGTCGATAACCATTCGATACCTGTAAAAGTAGATAGTGCTTTGTTTGCTTTTTGTAGGTTGTATAAAATGAGAGACAGCCCTAGCTTACATAGACTTGAGTTATGGATTTGTTTTTACACTCGTAATTTTTTATTTGGATGTTTAAAGTATGAGATTGTGTAGCTTTTTGTTGTGATTGATTTTTGACGCTGACAGTACCAAATAGATTTCAGAATGTTGACACAAAATATGTTACCATTCAATTGTATCAAAATTAAGTAGGTACATAATTACACACCTACTTAAATTTTAATTAACAATGCATACAAACCACCAACAAATTGACAATTTGTTTGTAGATAATTTTCTCCTCTTGCCTATTGCCAAAATGGCTTTTATTTCCTTTTCATTTTAATTTGTTCTTTTCTACCAACAGCTTTCCTTATCCACATTCAAAGATACAATTTGACATTCCTTTAAAGACGTGTATTATAATATACAGACGGGCATTTTTCCGACAAACGGTAACCCGAACGCAATAAGTTCGTGTTCCATTAAGGTTGACAATCGCTTGCCGGGACACTATAACGACACAATATTGAGTTTCTCCCAAAGAATTGGATTGGTAGAAGGGTAGTTAGTGGATACTGGATGTACATACCTACTTTGATGAGATTTTATTTTTACTCATTGAATTTTGTTCTTAGACGAAATACACTTATTGCCTAGGAGGATGAAAAGATAGAAATGAGAATTGAGTAGTTAGTAATCTCTAGAATCTAGACAGTGTACATATTATTATGTATAATTATTTTTAATATGATAAAATTACAGAAAAAATTACATCCCCGTAGAGAACCCCGTTAGGAACAAATGTATTTAGGGACTACGAGTAATTCATACAATAATAACGTTAAATAATTATATAAAGAAACACAATTTTGCAAAATTAACGTCTAAGGACGACGATATCGCGTCACATAATTTAATATCAACACCGGAAAACTTGAGATTGATAGATAGATAAACTCTTTATCGAAACACCATAAAACAAAGAACACTTAAGGCTAGAACAGAGCATTAAATAACTTTTAAAAAATAGTGTCACAATGGGCGGTGTTATCGCTCAAGCGATCTCTAATTGAGGATTGATAATTCCTCAATGAAAAATAATGACAAAACTGCATAATTATTGTATTAATTAGTCCCTAACTACATTCTCCGTTAAAACTCCCTCGGATATTGAGGGAGCGAACGTCGCCAACCATTAGCAACCGCCCCCGGCATATTAGAATCAATTTTAGACTGCGGGAACATTTTTATCTACATCTGTATAGATATCAAGGTTTGATCACATCTAAATGGGAGATGCGTAAAATTGTTCGGCAAAATAGCTAGCAGGCATTTAATGCGGTGAAGTTCGCTTAGCTCAGCCTATGCTATCGATCGACCACCTCTAATAACGTAGGAGCGTCTTCTGGTGACACAGTTTGTAAAGTCGACCTAGGGTCTCAGAAACAATGTATATCAACCAGGGCCGAAGTTTCAACGTACCTTCCGAAGCACGTATAAGAGCTCATAAGTCATATCAACGGTCCAGTTGATAGCGAAAAATTCAACAGAAAAACTATGCCAAGAAGCGCTATTCAAGCTATGCCAATGAGCGCTTACTACGGAGTCCTTTCGATTTGCCATTCGATTCGGAGACTTTGCCAGCCATTCACTCTCACTTCAGAGCTAACAAGATTCATTCATTACCATCATTACTATGGAGTAAATTGACTCAATGTTAGAATGACAAAGATCAATTGGGAAAGATTGGTGACAGGCCGTATTATAACATTTATATCATGGCTTTTGCTCATAAGCGGCAACGGTTCGTCCTGAATTCATGATGAAGGTGCAATATCGCTAACACATCTGTTTCTTTTTATTTTATCACAGAAGTCGTCGCAATTTTTAACGTTCTTCCGTACAGATGTCACGACAATTTTGAGGTCAGAGGTCTTAATGTAAATTGGCAGCAAGGAATGGAGGTTCAAATTTCAGGGTCCAAATTTGTGTAATGCTGGGTAGCAGCTACCTAATTCGTTGGGTAGATTGCCTGTTAAAAGACATTTTTGGTTATAATTCCCAAAGCTTTAATTTTAATGTACCTTCTAGTTCATATATCAACTCGCGCGTCAAATTACCTAGGCATAAAGCTTGGCAGGAACTTGTTTTTATAAAGAAACGGAGCGGAAAATAGTCTCTAAATAGTTATCCCATTTGCTTCCCCAAACCAAATGACTCATGATGTCGCTACTCATTTTGTGCCAATACCTATTAAGTATTCTGTGCTAAAACTAACTTTGCTTGGTTTGCTTAGTTCTTAAAGCTCTAGGAGTCTGTCTGTATACTCTACGGCTCGGCATCTTGAGTGGTTGTTACGAGACTTACGAGCTTAGAGGCGCCACAGACAGCAGTTTCAGTTGAAAAAACTATCAACTTTTTACAAGTTTTCGTTTAAGGTTGTGAGTTGCAGCAACTAAAATGTGTTGCTATGTAAGGTTTAAATGTTAAATGTAAGGTTTATAGGTGTTGCCACGTGTGCTAACCGCCTTAGCTTAGACTAGACTGACGTTCGTTAAAAATAGAAAGAGTGACTAATTAATCTTCAAGAAAGAAAAATTTTTTTTTAGATGACTTTCCTTACTCTGATCGATCTCTGAAGATTTTATGCTTATTAATATAGTGAAGTGAACTATTTTAGAGCAGTTTATAATCAGTGGTATATACAGTGATGCGTGGTGTATTACAGTAGTGCATTGACTCATTATCATAATTATCAGCAATAATACGCTTGTATGTTTGTTTTTGACGTGGACCTCTCAAAGTAAACGCCACTGAGCCATTGCTTAAGAAATTGAATCAATATAAATCAAATTTGAATTTAGCACCATAATAAGTATATCCTACTAATATTATAAACGCGAAAGTTTGTAAGTATGGATGGATGGATGGATTGATGGATGTTTGTTACTCTTTCACGTAAAAACTACTAAATGGATTTTAATGAAACTTTACAATAATATAGCTTTAATTTAATTTTATTATGTTAAATATTAGTACAGCTATGTAGTACAAATTAGGTAGGTATGTAGGCCACCGCACGCTGAGCACAAAGATTCCAGGATAAGCTGCCGGGCATGATTTAGACACACCTTATCTTCCTTCCTACAAAGTAAAATTACCTGTAAATCCAGTGTCCACTGGTGCTAATAAATACAGACCCCGTCTTGTGACAAATCCTCGGAATACTTACAGCCTCTTAGATAAATCGGGAAAGATGTGTACGCCGCAGATTCGATGCTTTGTAAATTGAGTCCGTTGGACCTGGTGTAAGTGCTACTTCACACACAATTACTGTAAACTGAAACTCAGTGAAAATGACTATACGCGTCCATATTTTGGGAAGAAGATTCACATAATTATGTGAAATGTATTCTTTTATTAAAGCTTTACGTGTAATACTCAAGGAAAGCGATGCAATAAGTAAGTTCGGGTAAACTAATAACTAATGTATTATTTTTATTTCATTATAGCCCTTCACACTTTAAACATCATCTCAAATTAATAAATCAAGAAATATAAACAGAAATCCAATTGCAGTAGAAGCTCGGGCTATTAATTTTTTATAATAAGTAGGTCATTATACTTTTTTTCAGTAGGTAGGCTAACCAATTGTCATAATCAATAAACTACAACAAGTAGGGTATCGCCTTTTGATGATTGTATGTTAATGAGTATGTTTTAGTCAATGTAAAATTATATTACAATATACAATACAGTAAACTAACGCATCTTTCGATTTATTTAGGTACAGCAAAGTAGCGGGTGGTACTAACAATATTTCTTCGTCGCCAGCCTCGTTGGGGTGACCATATGGCGATCGTTCCCCGGATTTAGTGCGTACTTTGGGCTGGTCCGAAGTAGAAGGCGAATTTATATCATGTTGGATAAGAAAAGTTGTTAACGCAATGCGAAACCTAGAAAATCCAATATTTGCAATATTTCTAGTAAAAAATTAGCAGTAAAAATAACCGAGGCTACAGCACCGCGGCGCATTAAATGTTGCCAGGTTTGCAGCGAATATTTCCAAGAAATTTTTTGTTCGGTTTCAGGAAGATTCATATTGGAATAGAGGCCAAGTTTGTACCAAAATAAGACATTTTCTATAATGCTGAGTTCGGTTTGCATTGCATTTTTCTATATTATTTCGAATATAATGATGCAATTTATTATTCGTGGCTTTTAACCGTTTTCAAAATTGTCAATACGATGGCAGTACAATATTGCTAGATTATTAGCTTTAGATTTTATTTTGCGAAAACTAGCATAGACGCTAGGTATAATGATATTTTAGATAACTTAATTAAAAATAACCATCAAATTAAAAACACTACTCGACACGCAAGTAAAGAGTGGCCTACACATTATTTCTAAAATATATTATGTAATTTATGGAATGGGTACTTAAGAATAGCTTTTCTAAGTGCAAGTTAAGGATTCCAATATTATTTTACAGTAAATTCTCAGACTTCTGCCAGCCATTATTACATTTGCTTATCTAGATCTAACGTCTAGATACGACCTTTTTCTGTCTAAATGTTGCCAAAAACACCTATTAAATGTCCCTTCAAATATACGCTTTATTGCTCCAAGTTATGGTATCTTTTAGAACGACAAAATGGCATTGAAATATCTAAGTATTTATCTGAACGTAATTCTTTTTCAGAACGTTTCAGACTCGTATTAACGTGGAGAGAAGACCTTATTTTCAGGGGCGTTAAATCATGTCTAACGATTTTCACAGAGCGCTGTTGCTTATTTTTAGAAGAATAATGTTGTTAGTAAAAATATATTTATTTATATTTTATGACTATTTATGTATGAGGTCAAACGCTATTGTTTAAATTAGTTAACATATTTTGTATGTTCATGAGGGTGAATCTGCGTACGCAATTACAAAATAAACATTAACATTAATTTGAATAGAAACTACTTGAAAAGCTTACACCCATTAAACAACGTTTAAATTACACTCAAAAGCACCAAAACTTAGCGTTCCAATTTTGCTCAGCGACGGAGAAAACCGAGCAATAGTTACTATACCTTGCTATATCTAGGACAAGGAGGGATAACTACATACAAATATCAAGATGTGCCAGTATGGAGTGTACCTACATTACCTACAGCATATTTCTATGACCTACAGGTTCTACCTATGATCATTTCTTTACAAAGAATCTGATGTACTAACAGTTAGACAGCTATTCATTCTAATACTGATCCTGCGACAACATAAATTATGCCCGCTAGCCATATCCTCCTATACCAAGCGCCGCGCTGATAAAGTTATGTTTGTACCCAAATACAGAACTTTTTTCGTAAACAGATTTTCATGTTTCCTGGGCGGTTATATGTACAACAAAATTTCCAAAGTTTGTCAAATCCAACAATTGAATTATTTCAACCTTAAAAATACAGTCACAAACATACTTAAAACGTATTCATATGACCAAACTGAGGACTTACTATCTGTTTTGAAATGAAAGTACTTCTCTGTCACATATTATGCACACACACTCCCATACACACACACTGCCATACACACACACACACACACCCTCTCTCTCTCATACAAACTCACAGTACCCCCCCCCCCCCCCCACACACACACACACACTAAATTAAATAATAGGTTTAGTTTACAGATTTCTGATACCTTCAATTATTTATGTGTAATTTACTTTTCCAAACAGCAATATTATATTTAATTCAATATTTATAATCCAACAGTTATTCAATTATTAATACAGTTAATTACCTATTGTACGTTAATTAACTTTAAACATGTCCAACAGTTGGGGGCACAGATCCCTACAATCACAGGCTTTCCTAAGTCTAGCGTAGGGTTCTGAGGCTTATATTATATCCAGTGATGCAAATTAACATACTTTGCCTTTCATCAAAATAATTATATTCATGTTATTTACAATCCACATAGTTATGGATCAATCTTTAATTTTATATACCGTACTCTGAAATTTAATCTTGAGTGTCTACTTTCAAATTGCTTCATGATGCTGTTGTTTACTGTTTTGATACTGTTTTCTGTTTATGTGTTTTAACATTTATGTTCACAGCTGATAATTTTGTAGTCACATGGAATTTTGCTATGTTTACAAGTCAATAAATGATTTATTATTATTATTATTATATTATTATTATTAGTAAAGAGATCAGAGAAAAAAGACAATATTGTCTATGTACCTAACTATATTTATGACTCCAAAGTTCCTTGGTTTCAAAGCAAAAGCGCAACTATATGCAATCATAAATTTATTATAATGTTTCACACAGGTAATTAATTTCAGTTTTGATTTAATAGGTAGTAAGAACTGACTGGTAGAGAATCCTACTTAGCATTAAAATACAATTATTTGGCACAAGGAGGAACATTAAAATACCATTCTCACATCTCCTCAGCCCACCTCTGGCTCTCTCCCTCCCTTTCTCCCGTCTCTTTTCTTGTCTGTCCTTCGTTGTCCTTGTCTTGTTGTCCTTGTCTCACTACGCGGCTTCCAATGTAGGTAGAGACCATACTGTTTGTTCCCTATATTCCTAGTTCGTACATTAGTACCGCATAGCAAGGAAATTGTATTTGCTACGAGTCAACAATCAAAGGGAAGAAGCTTTCAGACCATTTCAGCCGTGGTTTTACTTTGTGTTCTCTTTCATATTTTGTTTGCGGGTGCGATGCATTTTTGCAGTGGCCGAGTGTTTGCTACTTCTCAATGGATTTATTGTTTTACTGTTATGGATGAAATTGGTTGCATGAATTGCGGTCTATTTTTTTTTCATACTGTTAAATCGGGTTTAGTTTGACTATTGCCGCATCTGATACACTCAACCTTGATGTCATCTATTCACTCACTCGTGTATTGAAGATTCCCAGGTTACAGGTTCCTATGCCGGCGCTTACCATCATAGTAAATAACATCAGAAAAGTTGACGCCGCGATTTGAAAGTCAAATCAAATCAATTTTGTAAGAATACATAAGATAGTGTACATTTTCGGGTGTTATGAAATAAATGTGTCACAGTATTCGACCTGCAAGCAGGTGTACAAAATTATTGTCAATGTGAATTTAAGATACCTTGATAATTGATGTGGAAATTGAAGTAAGTACTGTTAATATATTATACATGACCAATAAAAAGACAGATATTTATTTGTGAAATCATATCACTCCTTTCAGGCCCTATATACAAACTACTCCAGGGATTTATTAACAATCCCATTCTATAATTATAAAAAAATCGAAGCAAATGGCGAAGGAGACTATTTAAGTGGAATAACTTGAATAAACAAAGATTTTACGAAGTAAATCCTTTGTCACTAATAGTTTGCTAAGAGCCTGGAAGCCTGTGCAAACACTACGTAGAGAAAGATGAGGCTTGGGACGGATTATAAAACAATTAAGATTGGCGGGCTGCCGTCTTTGGAAACGTTTCGAATGTAGTTTTAAAGTCTGTACTAAAACAACGTATCTTTTAAAATTTTGAGTGTCAATTTCTATAATGACATCTAAAAAAAAATATTTAGGTATTTCGATTAGACTTGGCATAAGACCAAATTGCACTCGACGTATAAAGCTGAACATGCATGCCCAAATTACACTATGACAAAATTACAGTAATCGTCTAAAATCTACGTTCCACTTAAGAATAAAAAAAACTGTGCTTCGTTTTGAGCGTCTATTCTTAGTATAACCTTCTTAGTTTAAACTTGTACAGAAACTGACGGAATAAGGTCTAATAGAACCAAGAGAAGCTCTTCAAGGCAAACTGTGAGGGCTAATAATAATAGTATAGGTATCGTGTTATTACTTATATCCGCAGTTCATAAAAATACATGTTTTTACTCTTTTCATGTTAGCAGCTTTGATGTTGAGGAGAAAAGATTTGATGGTATAGGTACGTTCATCCAATAACAACTACCATATAATAATATTATCTTGTACCATACTACGATATATATTCGTCGGATATCAATATTTACGATACGTGGGCCTCGCTTTATGACGTACCTACTACGTTTACGAAATTAGTATTTACGGTTACTAAAATCTATTTACGATAGGATTTATGATACGTTATTGGTACTGCTTAACTTCGGCTGTTTATGGCGGACTGTTTGGAAGTTGGAAAGATGGGAGATAGACGGTTTAAATATTATTCATTCTAAGGAGGTTTTATTCAGACAGAATACACAATAACTTGTTATTTTTTTTATCGAATAAAATGATTAAAATATAACAATTTGTACTCGTATTATTAGTATTAGAGACAACAAAACAAGTTTTTTGTATAAGGCGTTGCATTTTGCTAAATTTATAACTTGATATTATATTGGTCGAGGAAGTCTAATCAAGATATAGAGTTTCATCAGAAAGGCTTCAAGTGTATTAGCTATTTATATCTCAGTGCCTTATAGCTGCAAATATGCCAATTTTGTAAGTAATTTGTATACGAAAACTGTCAAAATCTGCGTCATGATAGTTTTTTTTTTTTAGTTTAAAAAAACAAAAAAAAAAAATACACTTATTGTTGCTCAGCCTCCACCGTTCAATATTAAACCATCGTTATTTGATTTAGTCCCAAAAGGTAAACGTTTCATACTTTATTAAGAAATATAAAGTGCTCGAGACGTTACTCAAAGAACAATTTCTTTTGGGCTTTGTCAAAACTCTTGATTGAAATGGTACTATTGTCCTAACAAAAACTCATTTCGTTAAGAATTCTGTAAGTTGAATATACGAGTTGGAGATATATTCGAGTCAGGTGTTTGTTTTCGGTTAACTTCTTTAGGCTTTCGGCTTTTTTTAGTTGACTGCTATCCCTAGTAAACGGTTCAGGGGATTTCTGGACTGTTTGTCCAATTTTCCCCTGTGCATGCGAAAACTGTACGCTCAAGGCAAAATTGGACAAAAAGTCCAGAAATCCCCTGCGCAGGGGATACTGCCAGGGGATTTCTGGAATAAGCCTTTATTTTCAGTCTTTTGTCGTTGCGATCGTGATCTATACCCAAATTAGTTTATGAACAATACTGCAAACACCATATTTCTCAATACGTAATCGGACCCAGACCTTCCTAAATTCTGCCTAACAGATATCGATATTCCACTAGGCCCCTATAAAGATTTCGTATTGTAACAGAAATTGATGGTACTATATATTCGCATTAGGACTACATCGGAAGCTATTTATGTACCGGAATTTCACAGGCTAATACTCTTTGACTGATGCAAAGAATTGGGACTAAGATCTCATAAAACTACATACTTTTTGACTGATGCAAAGAATGTGAAATAAGAGATCATAAAGCATCTTTGTGGACCCCAGAGGATTTCATATAATACAACAGCGTAAAATGTATAATGTTACAGACATATTGACACACTAACCTACCGTATGTTTTCTTTAATAACGCATCAGGAACATAGATCTTGATCCCTTGAGATACGTTGTAGGTATCTTGAAAATAAGGAACTAGAAGGACTACAAACACATACATTGAGTATATACAATTAAATGGGGTAGTAAATAGTGCCACTACGCGTCCTTAAGTACTGTGTCCGTAGTGCGAGTTTTGCCAATTTCTGTACGAGCTCGATCTGGTTAGCGTAAACTTGAAATTGTATGGAATAGGAGCAACGCCATCTATTGACTGACTGACTGGCACTAGATGGCGCTGCTCTTATTCCATGTAAATAAATTGACAAAACTCACACTAGGCACACAGGTCATGAACATGTTAAACACACAGCAGAGATAATGTTTACTGCAAATACCTACTCGTTATACTTAGGTCTCTTCAAGGAAATTAACAACAAAATAAACGGAGTTAAACTGTGGAATCTTGATTCGGTTGTTACGTATGTTTTTTCACACTCACCCTTTAAACATTAACTTATAGTCATTCTTTCCACAGGCCTTCTCACCCCTGTAATTTCGGGGATTGTTTTTACTTTTGTTTACGAGTCTTGCTTGAAAACTCAGCGGTGACAGATTGACTGCGCCGACGACGGGCGACAAGTTGACAGTTCGCGTTCCTTTTTCTTTTGGTTTGGCTTCGCCCGGTCGCGCAAATGTCGCCACTCGACTAAATACCGATATCGATCTCTACTAAAGTTAATCCCGGCGGGCGCGTCTGCCATCTTTGGATTGCCGCCGAGTATTATAATCGACTAAATTTGAGAATCGATATCAGTTGATGTTTGGTGCGGCAGATGTCAGCCCCGCCCTTCAGGTCCTACCGATTTTTTCCCAGCACAACGGGTATAAAACCGACGCGCAACGGACCTCGAGCCTTTTTCTTTTTCCGAACTTACGCGGAGCCCCGGTCGTTTTGCTGTCGGTGTTTAGGGCTCCCTTGTGCTTGTGCGTGGTTTGTGCCGAGTGGGATTGTTGTGCGCGTAGTGAGTTCCAAGTTTCGACGGCGCTCCATCGGCAAACCACGCGCACTTTGACGGCGCTCCAGCAGCGACTCCCGCGCACGGGAAGGCCCGCCGACAGGTAAGCACCGCGTGGTTTTCCCCTCGCCTCGATTCTCGGGCGCCCCTGGCTTGTTCGTAATGCTAATCACGCCTATTCTTTACAGCAAACCCGACGAACGTTTCCACGTGGTCCGCGTGCGTCCCGCGGGTTCCAAAAGGGCGAAGACTGCCCTTCTTTTCGACCACGCGGCCGGCGCGGATCCGCCGCGAGGTCACGCCTTCAGTTACCCTGATTTAAAGGTGAGCCATTGTTTTAGTTATTCGGCCCGCGTGCATAAACCGCGGCGTCGTCCAGCGTACCAAATCACTTCAAATCTTTTCAATCATTTAGGGCTTCCAGCCCTAACCTTGTTTAACCTCTTCCTCCTATGCCGGGCCTCCGCCCCGGCAGGAGATTTTCGTCATTTTACAACTTGTAACGTGTCTTTTGGACGGCGCGTTCCAGGGTCGTTGGAGGACCCCCAGTTCGTTGGAGGACCCCCAGTTCGTTGGAGGACCCCCAGTTCATTGGAGGACCGCCATTTTGAGCGGAAAACCTCGAGTGCGGTGAGCGCCCGCTGCCCTCCATCTAGTGGCGTGACGCCGTCGGCCTGCGACCTTCAACGGCGAGCGTACCAGGCCCGCCAGGTCGTCGCTTCCTTCTGCGTGCCGGCGTGCCGTACAGGACAGTACCAATCCCACCTTCGTACCTTCATTTATATAACCACAAGGTCCCAGCGCCCACGCTGGGTGGCGCTCGAACCTTCTGCCTTACTCGAGAGCAACCCTGGCATTAATCTTTATCTAAATTTAACCGCGAGCTATCCGGCTCCGATTAGGCCTTTCATATATATCAAAATTGCAACCATTGGCACACTGAATAGGTAGGAGAGTATTTAAATTATAAGATCTTGACTGTAATAAAGCCCCGTCTTCCACGGAACTGAGGTCTCACTGGAGGCCTCCATTCTCATTGTATAAATTCAATTATTTTAATAAACAATTTCGTTTGGGCATTACTATTTCTGGTATTTCATTTACAAAACCTTAGCTGAACTTAGGTAGGTAATACATTCACCGGAGAGTTGCGGGTTCGATTCCCTGACCTCCGGATTATACATGTAACAGTGGCGCCACGAACAGGGAACCTTTTGCTCTCGAGATCCAACCACAGTGCCTTCTGCACCGAGGAAGGAAAGGCAAATTTTTTTTCTTTTTGTACTAACCTTTTAGAAACTTAACTTTTACTTGTGGTTTTACTATTTACATTTATTGCTGTGACAATTCTATTGTGCTATTGTGTACTAGGGTGTATTTGCAATTTGTTTTAGAATCTATACCTTAGACACATTTATTATTTTAATCATTGTTAACATTGTGCCAACGGTGTAGTCGCAGTATATACATTTAAGTTCACTTTTCACAATGGAGCACCATATTGCCATGGGCTCCGCAGCTATGAACTGGGGTTGCAGTACTAGTATCTGGTGGTCGATTAGGAATAATTCAAATATTAAATTGCATAATCCAATTCATTCATAACGGTGCATTAATTCCATTATCTTACATTATGCAATTATTTAGACAGTTGTAATGCATGGTTGATTTTTATTATAGATATTATTGAATGTTGACTTTTATAATTTCATTGATGCAATTCTTTTTACAAATTCAATGTTTACAATTTCGCCTCTATTGGGTAATTTTTTTTTGTTGTTTGTTGAATGTTGACAATTCTATTTAATTTTGAATGGTTATAGAATGGTTTATGAAGTTTTCAGTTGGAGTAATCATTTTAGTAGGTAGGTACCTTGGATTTGGACAATTTCCTGTTTTCTTTTTGTTTTCAAACATATTTTTTCTTTCCATTACATGTAGTGAGTCTGTTTGTCATTTCAAACCTTTTGCCACCCCCCCTTTTGGTCTATTTTTGGGACATTATTAGATTTTTCCAACTTTTTATTTTTTCACGGATTGAGGAGGCTTGAATTTTGGTTTGTTTTGGAAAGCAGGGGTTTTTGAAAAGCTTCGCCCCACCTTTTGTCTCTCTTGGAGAGGGACGTTTTTTCCGGTTTGCTGGGTTCGGGTACTTTTATTTTTCAGTTTTCGGACCGGCAGATTTTTTCGGATTTTGTGGTGCGAGCTTCAACCCTGTTTTGGTAACGAGTCACACTGGCCTTTAGCGTTTTCTCGCTCTTTTTTCTATGGTGTCAATTTTCTTTCATTTGACACCGTAGGACATTCTGTCATTCAGCCCCACTCCGGGATGAGTGAAGCCAAGGTGACCGTTTCCTTTCCTTTTTCACATTCTTCCAAGCCTTCCCCTTTTTACTTTTTCTCTTTTCTACCTCTTTTTAGGGTCTTCACAGGTCGATTCGAGTTCTTCTCGAGGTTTCTATTTTTTTTTCAGGATGAGCTACTCATTTTGGCTCATTTGAAATCTGTGAGCTTAGTTGAGCGTCTTATTTATGCTTATTTTGCATACTGGGACAAAGAATTGTTTCTTTTTCATTATCAACTTTAAGTGGGGTATGGTTGTGAGTGGATAATTGTTTTCATCATTGAATTAGGTTGTGTAACCGAGGTTAAGCTTCATCGCGTTCGGTTCCGGCCGCTGGGGTATCAACCCCTCGCTTATTTCAAATTAAGTATACTTTCTTTCACAGAATTCTTTTAACAATTGACTTTCTTCCTCGTTGGCTCGGGGTGACAAAATTAAAACACAACAATTTATAACTTTTGGAATAGGGAAACAAACAATTTAATTAACAAATCTTTAATTGTATTTGACAACCAACCTTTGTCCAACTAAATTACTTCTTTCAAGCGGTCCATAACTTTCATAAAGCCTTATATGACAAGCGGTGCATAACTTGTAAAACAAGCCTTATATGTGTAACGGTACTCAACTTGTGCCAATAAATGCCATTGAGTACCGGGTCTTTTCCTTCCTTTAGAATCAAAATTTTGCCTCTACCAATTAAAATACATTAGAATGTTACCACCCCCCCTCTATTGGTAGTCAGTAGTTGTCATCAGTAAATTTCCAATTTTTTTTATTAGCTTTGCCCTTCCTAAATTTACTTCTTTCCAAGCGGTACATAACTTGTAAAATTAAGCCTCATATGTCAAGCGGTGCATAACTTGTAAAACAAGCCTTATATGTGTAACGGTACCCAACTTGTGCCAATAAATGCCATTGGATACCGGGTCTTTTCTCTTCCTTCAAAAATAAATCTAAACTGTTCAGATTCAGTCTTCTCTCTAGAAGATCACCAAAATTTATTTTTTCCAAGCGGTACATAACTTATAAAACTAAGCCTTATATGTCAAGCGGTGCATAACTTGTAAAACAAGCCTTATATGTGTAACGGTGCCCAACTTGAGCCAATAAATGCCATTGGATACCGGGTCTTTTCCTTCCTTTCGAATTTCAACTAAAATTCAAAACTGTACCAATAAAACCATCCTTCAAGCGCTTCACGCCAGGATTAATTCAATTAAAAAAAAAAAAAAAAAAAAAAAAAAAAAAAAAAAAAAAAAAAAAACTTTGTTGTTCATTAATTAATTAAAATCGTAATTAACATCCTAAACTTGAGTCCACGGGGTAAGAAATCATTAAACTAGTTTTCCTACCCAAATATTAGGTTGTCCTTATACTACAATATGATGACCACTCACAATGCATAACCCCTTCGTTGTAAACAATTCCTCTTAGGTAATGTAGGTCTTTTGTTTCAGATCGACAAACATTAAATAGCCCTAGGTCCTATTTAGAATTTAACTAAGCTTTCCATTTAGAAATAACCTCGGCTTTCGGATTGGCAAAGAGGGACCCCTTTTAATTTTTAGGTGTTTTCAGCGCGGAAATTGTTTCTTTTTTAGGTTTTACTTTTTTGACCATGGCGTGGTCTGACCCAGAAATTGTGGGCTTTGCGCTGGATTTTTTGTATTTTATGGCAGAATGGACGGGACAGATCACTACCTCTGAAAATTACAATGCTAGGATTTTATTTTGTGGTTCTCTTACAGAAACATTTTCAAGACGGGCTTCGCGATAGAAGTTACCGCACCTTATAACACGCTTTTGGTTTGATAGGCGTTACGATTCAGTTCCGCATGGGCTGATCGTAGCTACCAAGATCGAACCATCCTTTTCATGTTTCTCCTCTAGAAACATCTTCAAGACGGGCTTCGCGATAGGAGTTACCGCAATTTAAACTTTAATTTCAACTGTTATTTCAACTTTAATTTCAACTTTAATTTCAATTTTAATTTCAACCGTATGGGACGCATTGGCAGGTAATTATTTATTTTTTGCATTCCTGAGTTCCGGAGGAGACCGTAAACAAGTCTCACCCTTATTTAAATTCCAGGTAAACGTTTTATTTTAGCGCCCTCTGTCGGTTAGCGGTGGAACAACTTGAAGATCGCGAATCGATACGTTACGCCGTCGATTCCCCTACCGTTTCAACCGTTAGATATCACTATTCTCGTGAGGATTTTGTTGAGCTGGATTGTTTTGAGACTGTTCCGAGCGTACGGCCCGGTTTAAATATAGTTTACTACTGGATAGGAAGGTACCGTCGTAAATTTTGAAAATAATAATCTTCTAAATATTAACGTTTTGAATTATGCTGGTTCTGATTTACTGGCTTCAGTTTAACTTCGCCTGGTCCGATTTGGACAGGTCTTACGAGCAGAACAAGACCCCTTCCGTGGCTCGATCGGACGCTTTATGATGGAACTCATGTATTTTCGGGAACACCACCCATATCAACCTACACTTACTCATACACTACTCATACACACCCCTATCAACAGATCCACACTTACACGTCTAAACACCATCACGCATTTATACCCACTCGTCAACATAGTCACCCCTACGTACGTAACCATACATCCATGCGCCTCGACACGAAAGCTCCCTTCGCTCAAGCCTTTAAAATTATTTTAAATAAACAGCTCAGCTTGCATCGGTAATAATTTATTTGATATAACTTCAGAGGACAGGTGTTTACAAAATTAATACTAAATTATCATGTTATACTTTGCAGTTTGTTGTTACTCTTGACAAAGGTAATGCAGATCTTCGTTAGGACTATGACGGCCTTTCCGTAACAGCTCCACCTATCGGCGTGCGCCGGAACCATCTCAAAGCGAAACAGCATCGATTCGTAGTTTCAATCTATCTATGACAACACCCGCGGTCAACCGATAGATGGCGTTAATATTCATTCTTGAATTGTTTGTTCGTTTCAGTTAAAATTTGTTATCCTCTTCGTTTTCTTTCTTACAGGCTAAGATTCTAAACATAGTGATCGGCATTCTGTTTGCTCCGATTGATCAAACAGGTTTAGTGTCGTTTTCCGTTTCGTTTCTTTTAAGCTTCGGAGAGTTCTTTTCAGGTGAACTGTTGCCCTCCACCTACTGTGGTGAGGCAGCTTCACGATTGGAGTAGTTACCTACGCTTATGGGCGTGTAGCCCGCTCGACGCTTTTCGATCCGACGAGTCCGGGTTCGAACTAGAGCACGTCCTCTTCACCTTCGGGGATCGGGTAGTTTCGAGCTGGGGTCCAGCTCAGGATTTTCTCTTGCTTTATCCCGATAAAATCCTTATCGGGGAAGGGGGTGTTGTTACGTATGTTTTTTCACACTCACCCTTTAAACATTAACTTATAGTCATTCTTTCCACAGGCCTTCTCACCCCTGTAATTTCGGGGATTGTTTTTACTTTTGTTTACGAGTCTTGCTTGAAAACTCAGCGGTGACAGATTGACTGCGCCGACGACGGGCGACAAGTTGACAGTTCGCGTTCCTTTTTCTTTTGGTTTGGCTTCGCCCGGTCGCGCAAATGTCGCCACTCGACTAAATACCGATATCGATCTCTACTAAAGTTAATCCCGGCGGGCGCGTCTGCCATCTTTGGATTGCCGCCGAGTATTATAATCGACTAAATTTGAGAATCGATATCAGTTGATGTTTGGTGCGGCAGATGTCAGCCCCGCCCTTCAGGTCCTACCGATTTTTTCCCAGCACAACGGGTATAAAACCGACGCGCAACGGACCTCGAGCCTTTTTCTTTTTCCGAACTTACGCGGAGCCCCGGTCGTTTTGCTGTCGGTGTTTAGGGCTCCCTTGTGCTTGTGCGTGGTTTGTGCCGAGTGGGATTGTTGTGCGCGTAGTGAGTTCCAAGTTTCGACGGCGCTCCATCGGCAAACCACGCGCACTTTGACGGCGCTCCAGCAGCGACTCCCGCGCACGGGAAGGCCCGCCGACAGGTAAGCACCGCGTGGTTTTCCCCTCGCCTCGATTCTCGGGCGCCCCTGGCTTGTTCGTAATGCTAATCACGCCTATTCTTTACAGCAAACCCGACGAACGTTTCCACGTGGTCCGCGTGCGTCCCGCGGGTTCCAAAAGGGCGAAGACTGCCCTTCTTTTCGACCACGCGGCCGGCGCGGATCCGCCGCGAGGTCACGCCTTCAGTTACCCTGATTTAAAGGTGAGCCATTGTTTTAGTTATTCGGCCCGCGTGCATAAACCGCGGCGTCGTCCAGCGTACCAAATCACTTCAAATCTTTTCAATCATTTAGGGCTTCCAGCCCTAACCTTGTTTAACCTCTTCCTCCTATGCCGGGCCTCCGCCCCGGCAGGAGATTTTCGTCATTTTACAACTTGTAACGTGTCTTTTGGACGGCGCGTTCCAGGGTCGTTGGAGGACCCCCAGTTCGTTGGAGGACCCCCAGTTCGTTGGAGGACCCCCAGTTCATTGGAGGACCGCCATTTTGAGCGGAAAACCTCGAGTGCGGTGAGCGCCCGCTGCCCTCCATCTAGTGGCGTGACGCCGTCGGCCTGCGACCTTCAACGGCGAGCGTACCAGGCCCGCCAGGTCGTCGCTTCCTTCTGCGTGCCGGCGTGCCGTACAGGACAGTACCAATCCCACCTTCGTACCTTCATTTATATAACCACAAGGTCCCAGCGCCCACGCTGGGTGGCGCTCGAACCTTCTGCCTTACTCGAGAGCAACCCTGGCATTAATCTTTATCTAAATTTAACCGCGAGCTATCCGGCTCCGATTAGGCCTTTCATATATATCAAAATTGCAACCATTGGCACACTGAATAGGTAGGAGAGTATTTAAATTATAAGATCTTGACTGTAATAAAGCCCCGTCTTCCACGGAACTGAGGTCTCACTGGAGGCCTCCATTCTCATTGTATAAATTCAATTATTTTAATAAACAATTTCGTTTGGGCATTACTATTTCTGGTATTTCATTTACAAAACCTTAGCTGAACTTAGGTAGGTAATACATTCACCGGAGAGTTGCGGGTTCGATTCCCTGACCTCCGGATTATACATGTAACACGGTTGTGTTAAGGTAAAATGATTATACGTTATGAGTATTGCTATTTATTTGAAAATGTTAATTTGGTTCATGTAATCTTTCAGTGTGACATTGAATAATTTGGTAAACACGCCTGCCGCGGTTCCAAGATCGTCTGCCTGATGGACATTCCGGTAAAGCTACGAAGTATTTTAATAAATATAAAGGTAATCGCTAGTATTTGGTATGAATTTAACACACTGAGAATAACCAAACAATACATACTGTCAAAATACGACACCAAATCCGTTACAAGAATTTGTACACACGAAATCGTTACCAAAATAAATGAAATAATACATGTTTTTAATACGTCAATACACACTATACTGTTACTACAGATTTTCCTCTTAACAGCTTTGTAAAATATGATGCAGAAAATCAAAGAGTTGACTAAAAGAGTAACAAACTTAATGATCATATATGATTTGTAGAAAATAGCGAAAAGCTTCAATTGATCGATCCACAACAACGTAAAACACAAAATACCCAGTGGCATCGACAGCAGCCAGATTAGGAGCGACTTCCAAACGAAGGCGATTTTCTTTGTAGTGAACACTTGTACCACTTTGTCGTACAGATTCTTCGAAAAGACGAACATCCAGCTGATGAAGACACAGTCTGTATGCACGTACATCGCAATGCCAAGGATTAAAGTCCATCCACTGAGAGACTCGGTCACCACGGCGTACTCTAACGCGACGTTCGCGAGCCTCGCTATTGTTATCTGAGTTACCAATTTGAGGTCCGTCTTCCTGCTACTCGGCACGCGAGCGAAGATGTAGATTTGTAACAGTAAACCCATAGCCGATAAGCTGAATCCGACCAACCAAAGAAACTTCACCGCTATGGGTATTACCTCAGCCTGCGGTCCCTCCATTTAGTATTGGGTGCGATGTGTAAATCACAAAATAATTGTGGCAAAATTTTGAAAGTTCTTGCGAGGTTTTAAATCACCATGGAGTTTTAGTTAAACACTTTTCAGCCAGTCACACTCAGTAATGAAAACTGAACCGATGTTGAACATTATAATTTTCGAACACGGTCAATTATTCACTCAATAACAATAATATTAACCACAAGTGTCTCTCGAGGTGTTTAGATATAAAATAATAGTAGTTATTGTTATTGTGGTTGAGAAACTCATGCAGTTTATTGAAAACACTTCCTCACTAAGTACCTACCTACAAGATAGCTGATAACCGCACCTAATACTTTAGGTAGGTACATAGTATTATATACAGTATTACACACTTTAGGTATAATTGGGAGCCATCCATTCGTCTATCACTGACCCTGTGAGTAACTAATTGGAGTAAATAAGTTTGAGTTAAAGTATTCACTAACTGGACTCGAGCGGTTAAAATAAAAAAAAACTTTTACTTGTTATTTCGTCATTTGGATACGTCAAGATTTTTATGTGTGTCCAGATAATTAATTAATGATTTTAGTCGAAACTTTTACTGTACAAAAAAGAATGATGTCGCCGAGGGTCGCGTTCGCCGTAGGTTTTATGCAGAAACGCTCTCGTGTTTACGACCCAGATCAGACAAGATAATTGTTTAAGGAATCGCAACTTCAATGTAGTAAGTAGAATGTTATGATATAACACTTTTTATGCCACATTTGCTGATGTTACTGTTATGTAACACATAAAATATATTGTAAAGGATCGTGTTACGGCTACCTACGAAACAATGATCATTTTTACGCGAAATCCATCGTTTTTACGAGGAGTTAAGGTTTACGAAAGTTCGTTTATTATCTTATAAAGTGTTCTACCGCGTCAAATGCACTACTTACCCCCTGATGAACTTCACTGTAAGGCTCAGGCCACATAAATAAATGTTGTCAGACAAGTAGGTAATGGTATGGGCGGATTTCTATTCCATTCAAATTTCGTACAAAATGCATGGAAATAAAGCGCAATTTAGGACACACGGTATGTCGTTGCTCGGACGTTGATATAGGTACGCTAACTTCCATGCATTGTGGATGAAATTTGCGCTTGTGCCATATCCGTGCCTGGCGCCATTTAGGTATAATACGAGGGTGAATCAAAAAGTTCTTAGAAGTGCATATATATGAAACCTTTTTGGATCAAGTTCGATATTCAAATTAAAGAGTGTCTATCACACTATATTTATGCAGACTGTCACTTGTTTTTGTCAGTTCGTTCGCATGTAATAAATTTTTTTGTGCAACGAGTTGCTAAAAAGTCAAAATTATGGATAAAAGTGAGTTACGTGCGGTGATAAAATATCTCAGTTTGAAAAAAATGTCTACGAAGGAAATTTTTTTGGACATTCAGCAGACATTAGGGGGTGATGCTGTACCCTATTCTACGGTTGCGTACTGGGTGGCTGAATTTAAAAGAGGTAGATCAAGCTGTAAAGATGACCCGCGTTCTGGGCGGCCTTCAACTGGGGTTCAAAAAAGTGTCTGCAAGATGGGTGCCACGAATGTTAACCGACGAAAACAAAAAGCGACGTTTGGAAATTTCCAAGCGTAATCTCGAAATGTTCCAGCGTGATTCGGATAATTTTTGCCGTCGTCTTGTCACCATGGATGAAACGTGGGTCCACCATTTTGATCCTGAAACTAAAAGACAAAGCATGTCTTGGAAACGACCATCCTCTCCATCCATTAAGAAATTTCGAGTTGCTCCTACCGCTGGCAAAGTTATGGCCTCTGTGTTCTGGGATAGTGAAGGAATCCTTTTTATTGATTACATGCCAAAAGGCCAGACGATTACTGGACCCTATTATGCAAATTTAATCCCGAAAGTGCGTGAAGCGATTAAAGAAAAACGTCGTGGAAAACTGTCGTTGGGCGTGTTGTTCCTTCAAGATAACGCTCCTGCTCATCGATCGGAAGTTGCGCTCAACGCAATCCGCTGTGCTGGCTTCAATCTCCTTGACCACCCACCATATTCTCCGGACTTAGCCCCAAGTGATTTTCACTTATTTCCAAAATTAAAAGAGGAAATTCGTGGAACAAAATTTCACGATAATGACGCGGTTATAGCTGCCGTAGAGGACTTTTTCGAGAGTCAAGAAAATAATTTTTTTTCACAAGGAATAAGGAAGTTAGAAACGCGTTATTCTAAATGCATTGCATTGGAGGGAGATTATGTAGAAAAATAAAATATTATTATTTAAATCTTTGCATTTTTTAATATTGATTCCAAGAATTTTTTGATTCACCCTCGTAATATGTGGCCTGCACCTTACGATAACACTTCAACTTTCCTATCCTCAACCTTCTTCTGATATTATTATGTCAATTACAGGACACATAGAAGAGAAAATACTTAAATGTAAAACAGTTATAAAAATACACAACGAACGCACACACAAAACACACACATCCTCTCTTTCAGCCTCAATTTTAATAAGTACTCTTTTAGCGTAAACGCACCGTCAAGGGTGTAGATTACTGGTTCACACAATATCTGCACTGTATCGGCATGGAATCTGCAATCTCGCGGTTCAACGTTCATCCCATTACCATCTCACGCCATTGAATAAAAAAAAATTGAGGCGGGCGGAAAATAAGTATTTTCATGGGGCAGGTGTTTGTTAGGCGATTTCTATATATACACTGCCAATGTTGTACGTGTATGTTTGTCCGAGAAAATTGATCTCCGAAAACCAATATCTACGAAAGATAATGCCGAAAAGGTTCACAAGCATTTTTCAAGTGAAAAGGGTTGTCATGGAAAAAGGCTTGCAATACCAAATAGATTTTTGTCTAATTTCACATCACGGAGTTTCTTACCTAAAAACTATGTACTCTGACCATTAGGTACTTTATTCTGTGATTTTTTCCGTAAATTGTTCGTGATATTATTAACACGTGTAACATTATAATACTCATTATGTACGTTAGTTGGTATGTACGTGTTTACTACTTACTTGCTAAAGAAGCGTGTGTCAGTAAAAGTATTTGCCCCTTGGTAGTGGTTCTCCTATCTGTACCATTCAGTGGGTGGTCGCATAAACATCGTAGAATGAGGGTTCCGTGCGAATTCAGCGAAAACGGATCCCCAACCACCATAAGCTTTTGAAATATGACTCGAAGTTTCATTTTGTAACCTCTCATTCTTTGTGGAAGGGTTAGAGACTATAATTTAATTCATAATTTAGATTTCTTTTATACATTTATCCATAGCATTATCAATGTCTTATTTTTAGAATAATTATATTTTTTGTGAGTTTTACATAATTATATTATTATTGTAATAGAGTACGAGTAAAATTATTTGTTATATTTCGTAATCACCCTGAAAATTATATCACAGTGAGCAGATTCATCACAGAAAGCGATCTCAATAAACTTGGTTTGTAAGAACAACAAAATTGATCATATCTTTGATTAAATTAAACTGAATTCATTGAGTTTCATTCGCATTTCAGATGTCTCAACCAAATTGAGTACACAAACTTTTAAGTTATTCAATTTACTCAGATGGATTAAACATTGGGTAAACTTAACTGGGACTTGAGTTTAATTATAAGTGAGCTAATATTATTTTGTTCGTTGAAATTACCGTAGTTGTTTTTAAATTATGTTATTGGTAAGAGGCCGTCTTGTGGGATCCGAATAGGTATACTAGAAATAAAATAAAGTGTATTTTGACTCACTATATTCACAATACTTTTACGCAACGCACCAATGCATTTATATGAATCATACAACAGAAATGCAAAATATAATTATAATGTACGTATGTATAAATAGTCAATTACGCATGAATTTCGTAACAAAATTAACTTACAACAGGTATGTACGAAGAGGACTCTGAAGCGAGACAGTATTTCTCGACATTCCATAAAAAAAGATATAAAGAACCAGTCTTAGACATAGCCTTAGACAAATGCTCGCGTGTCGGCACGCCCTAAATCTTTCCGCAGATTCCTTCCAGTACCTAATTTATTCTTGGAGCAAAATCCACAGAGGACACAGTAGGTACAGAAAATGTGGCTGAATAAGTATTATAATTTTTGCCCAAGTTTAACCATATCGGTGTCTAGCCTCCACAATTGTTGAAAAGTGTAAAGTAGTTTAGTGGCATAAAATAATTATTTTATTCGGTTTTTAAGTATTTGTTGTTATAATACAGAAATACATCGTCTATGAAAATTTCAACTGTCTAACTATCACGACCCAGAGATTCAGAGAAACAGACATACTGATAGACGTACAGCGGAGTCTTAGTAAGAGTACGGAACCCTAAAAATTAACACCATTTCATCCATCATCCATTATCCATCATAAATAACCAACACAATCAGAGTGTTGAGTCTCGAACGTACCCCTGATTGGTAAGCCTAGTACCTAACTTCTTGAATAACTTATTGGAGAAGATTTCAAACTCGGCGTTCCAAATTGGAAAGCGCACGACCTACCCTTCGACCACCACAGCTTTCACGAAGTTGTTTAAAACTTTGAAAAATAAACTGTAGCGAATGAACGTAACACATGGCGGAGCACGCGTAGAGCTATACAATTTATTAAATATTAGTGTGCTTCTAGACACTCTGCTTTTTTTTTGCGGCATGCTAGGCTC
Organism: Hylaea fasciaria; assembly: GCA_905147375.1. Taxonomy (NCBI): domain Eukaryota; kingdom Metazoa; phylum Arthropoda; class Insecta; order Lepidoptera; family Geometridae; genus Hylaea; species Hylaea fasciaria. The sequence continues at coordinate 3,899,524 of LR990211.1, read as the reverse complement.
TCTGGGTGGTCAACCTTAGTTGTCAAGCATTAATTAACAAACTCGTGCCTTGGGGCCACGTTTAAACATTCAGACTCATTTGACGTACTGTAGAAGCGAGAAATCCAGCACATCACTTTCGTGCTTGACATGCAATTTTGACCGTCTATGGACCATCTCAATACGCCGTTGTTTTATTAACCTGTAGTACGTTTGTCTGACATAACATACTGGGATTTTGGAAGTCTTGAACTAATTTTGTAAGCGAAGCGAGGTGCCAATTTCAAGTATCAGAAAACGGCGTGGCATTTGTATTTAATTATGTACTAGCTGCACCCCGCGGTTTCACCCGCGTTTGGATAATATACAATAATATATCTTAATGAATTCTAGCCTATGTATTATTCTGATATGTAAGCTATATTATTGTGAAGTTTCATCAAAATCCATTCAGTAGTTTTTGCGTGAAAGAGTAACAAACAAACATCCATCCATCCATTACTCACAAACATTCGCGTTTATAATATTATATGTATATGTATGTATAAGTATTATGATTGGGATAGGAATATTTATTTAGACTTCACGTAATTCTTTACCTTTGCTGGGTTTCTCTATATAGTGTGAGATCACGAGTAATCTTAGTTATCTGCCGGTGGGTAGTTATTAAGAGCCAACGTATCGATTTATCCCGTATCTCCCACGTTTTTGACATTAAAACCATTGTTGGAAAATTCAGTCGAAAGCTTCGTTTGAATCTCGATATGATGCGACTTATAACACTAGCTTTATTTTCGTGGACGCTTCCATAAATGTCGAAATTAAGTTCTTTTTTGATATATGGAAGGCCCTCACTTAGCTTTGCTCCTGAGAGTGTAAGTTCACACACAACACTCTTCCGTTTGTTACAAAAGCGTGCCGCTACATTCCAGACACTCGACACTACACAGTATCAAATAAAAACTACGGAAAACAAAAACAATATACAAACATATTGCATACCAGTTGCCGCATACTGCAAAGGGATCGTAACACCCAATATTCCATTTTACACGACACGCCAGCCAAATTGAATTCGTTAAGTTAACCGCTCTTTCGATACATCGGTGAAATGAACGTGAATTTAGCCGTCGTGTTAAACGAACCCGTTACCTACCGACTTAATCATTGATAACCGCTTACTCATTTTTCATATCTTTTCGAAAAATTGTATTTCTGTAACAGTTAAGTTGTAGTCTTACGGCAGAAATTAATAATCAATCCAATCCAAATTTTGCTATCTGGGATTGACATCACAATCCATTTTTAGGGTTAGACGTGCCAATAACCGATCCGTGGATTGGTTTATAAAGGCGTGCAGATTGGAAATCGATCGAAAGATAGGCAGCAGTCCAAGATCGATTTCAATCTTGGATAGGAGATACAATATTAATTTCGGCTGTTAATCCATACACGCGTGAGCCCATAAGTAACGAGTACGTGTGGGTGTCGCAGTTCTGTATATTCTACGAAACACTTTTGAAACTCGAAAGTTAATGAGACAAACCTATTAAAAAGTCCAAAGAACAAACCGTCATTTTTCATCTCGAAGCAGCGCACAGTGACACGAAAATAAAAGGGTATAAAATGTAGGAAAATAAAAATTTCGTGCCAAAACATTGGGGGAACTCAAAGGGTCCAGGCGGCCAGGTATCCTTTTTTAATACAGTAATTTGTATTCAGTTTTGCCGACGGTGGACCCGCAGGATAGTGAATTTGGGGGCCCCGGTAAATAAGTTTCGTGTTTAGTTTGACCCCGTGGAACTGTTTTGGGGAATGGCAAATTGTTTGGCTTATTGAAAGGTGTAGACGGTATTGGTTGCGAGTGTCCCGGAGTAAGTGACCCTACTTCGGAGTATTCTTTATTGATGCTGAAAATAGATAGGAATGTTTGGAGGGTCTAATTGAGGTATTGAATGAATAATAAATATCCTGCGTGCTCATACGTTGGTTATGAATGGGACGTCAATCGGTAAGCATTAATATTTTGGCCTTCATTTATTTCCTCTTGGCACTCGATCGTTCTTTCGTCTTTCATAAATAAGTTGGCTTTTACACTAACTTAGAATAAATGTAATTTATACTCTGTTTAAGCTTGACCGTAGTTTCATATAATTATGTTGCGCTATGTCCTCCGTCGAATCTTGATTTAAAGAAACACCAACATTTTCTGGCGACGCTGAGTTCAGTAGGTAGGTACTATGTACTAAATATGAACAAACTCGAATTTAAAAAAATCAGTAATCTTGGTGCAAGCTGCCCGTGTCACACGGTACGTAAAAAAAGGCTAAAGAAATTTGCATAACATATTTAACGAAGATGCGACACGCGTCCGCCAACATCATATAACAAAGTTCAACTGAGATTAATGTAGTTGTGCCAAAGAAGTGACGTCAACACTTCAGTTATTTCAGACATGCTTGTGATGTGTGAAGAAACACTTATTGAAGCTTCTGAAAGTTTTTTAAATCGTTTTTATAAACAGTACGCGGCGTGACGTGACTGGGAAAGTCGCAGTTTTTACTGAACTTGTTTGAAAGGATTTACAAACCATTTTGTTCATGTTATTATACCTATTTGGTGTTACGTGTACTAAGTTTAAATAAAATAAGAGGTTACCTACGGTTTTAAATTGATTTTTATATTCTAGTGTATTCTATGCATTCTAGCTTAAATCTGTCAATGTGGATTTTTTTAAGTGTGTTTTGAGTGTATTGGATTTTATGATCTAAACTTATGGTCATACAGTACACTACTGTAGAAGCTATCAGCATACAGATCTTCAATGGAACCGAAGGTAAAGTAAAAAGGTTTGTTATTTTATGAGTTTCAGTAGGAAAAATAATCCCACAGGTATATAGAAAAAAAACCATAAATAATGTCTTAAATCTTACTTCTTACTAATATTATAAACGCGAAAGTTTGTCTGTATGGATGGATGTTTGTTACTCTTTCACGTAAAAACTACTGAATGGATTGACGAAACTTCACAACAATATAGCTTACATATCAGAATAACACATAGGCTACAATTCATATAGATATATTATCGTATATTATCCAAACGCGGGTGAAACCGCGGGGCGCAACTAGTTGATTATAAAGTCACAATGTGCCACAATTTATGAGTGTTAAGTGTATATGAAATTATATGTCTGTAAACGGTAGACGTGAAACAGGAGAAAAACTAGTGTGAAGGATATGTTAAAAAAACATAAACAGAGAAAATTGCCAACGAATATTTATTTAGGTAGGTACCGTTTTATGCCTGACTAATCTATTTATGAGAAAAATTATGTCATGGTTACCTCCAAATCTATTAATTTGATAAGACAAAATTATTAATTTGATGTAATCATAATCATTAACACCAACGAAGAAAAAGAGGAGTATTATTGTTTTACGAGATTAATGTGCTTGGCTCAACCATCAGATTTCCTAGATTTAATGAATTCTAGTAACGATTGGAGTCAGGGTATCATAAAAATAAATTATTCAACACAATTTATCATTCGCTTTTCGGTGAAGGAAGAAGAAGGTGTACATCACGAGGAAACAAACATGCCCGAGAATTATTTCGGAGGCATGTTATCCACCAATCCGGCCCGGGCCCCCGTGGTGGATTACGGCCTAACCCTCCTCACGAAAGTGAGAGGAGGCCTTTGCCCAGCAGTAGAAAAGTTACAGGCTGAATTATTACTATTAAAACTAGTCAGTTGAAATAGATTCAACAATGCCCGGTGTCACTGCGATAAGTAGATAGATGTAAAGATTCTTTATTGACACTAAAATGCATAGAACACAGAAAGTTCCAACCTTAGTAATAGGTACAATTGACCGCAGGTTATATGCTCCAACGGATTCACAACCTCTAAACAAAGCGCTCGATTAAACGAGTGAGTAGGTAGTCATATAAGCCACCAAATTGATTGGCCCATTTTCAACCGCATTCGGCGCTAGACGGCTTAACCTCTGGGCAGGCTAGACCTCAGAGTTCAACATTAAACCAGCGACCGACTGCAAAGTTTTCATTTAGGTCACGTTCATTTAGGTGAGCCAATCTCTAACTATATTAATCTAATACTCAGAAGTAGAGCCACATTAGTTGATCTATGGTAGGTATGTTTGTATAACATAAGTTTTGGTTATATGCAAAGTTTTAGTGTGTGTAAAATTAAACGACTAAGGAATAAAAGTTGAGGCCAGAGTTAAACAGTGATTCCTAAAATGATGTTCGACAAAATCGACGTAGGTATATCACTCGCGTTTTCGTACTCAATCCTGGCATTTCTAATTATTTTACTCGTGAATTTGTTATTTAGTTGGCAACAACTAGGGCTTGACGTCGATTTGTGGAGAAAATATTTAGCCACATCTGTTCAACTCTGGTTTAAATATTTTGTGGTAAGACCGAAATTGTTGAGCTGCTTCTGAGGTCGATTGTACTTCAGTGGACGTACTAAAGCGGTTTTTGGAAGTACAGGCGTCTATTTATGCCTTTCAGGGATTGGTTTACGCTGTTCTTGGTTCTATAACAAATAACAGCGTAAACTAATCAGCATCTGATTAGGGAATTTAATTGTTTCTTCGTATCCAAATGAAATGCTGCAGTAGTGAGCAAAGTTCACTGTGTTCCGTGTTGAAGTGTAAAAACGGTTGGCCTAAATATAAGACTAAAAAACCGATGTCTCTAGGTGACGAGCGCCGTAAAGTGTTGGGCAAGTATCCATAAAAATTTTGTTGGCATAAAAAGCGGCGAGAGTTTTATCGTCCGTTAAATCCTGAAAAGTTTGAAGCATTTTGGAACTAGCAGATGCTATTTCATACTTAAAGTTGACGTAAAAAGACAATTTCACACCAGTTTGCGTTTTGTCCCCTTAATTTTTGACATTTATTAAATGTCTAACAGCGCCTTGCGGTTTCACCCGCATTGACTGTTAGTGACTGACATTGCTAGTTATCAATACATAACAATCAGGAACGACTGGTAAACGTGCCTGATGTAATAAAAAGAAACCTAGTTGTTGGCAATTGTATTTATGTGGCTTATAATGACCTAAATCCAAATTCAGTTTATAGTATGTATAGTTATTGCCTTCATTTCCTTTAGTTCACCGAAATAATAGCACAATCCAAAAATAAAACATTTTGTTCTCTCAACCTCAACTCTTACCACAAAAGTTTAGACCAGAGTTACACAGATGTGTCTAAAATTTAATTACACAAAATCGTCTATCACTCCCTTTCTGTTACTCGATCTTGGCGTTCTTAATTATTTTACTTGTGAATTTGTTATTGAGTTAGAAAATATTTAGAATCATCTGTTCAACTCTTGTTTAATTATTTTGTGGTAAGACCATCAGTGTTATGCTTGTTTAATTTGTTTCATATCTTTCCGTAATTTGCCCTAATATTCCTGTCATGTTATTATTATTCTGGTCTAAAAGAGGCACATTTACAGCGACGACCTTTCAGGAGGGTTTTACACGTCGCTAACGTTGCTATGCGATATAAGATGTCGTACTATAGGTATATACACAATATCGTACTGTGTATATCTTATACTGGACCCAGCTCTCTTTTTCCTTCGATTTCATTTTGTTTTAGGTACAAAAAGCAAATTTAGCCTAATAATAAGGAACATGATAAGTGTCTTCTTTTGCTGACTGTACTATGCACTTACAGAATCAGGTTATACAACATAACTGTGCTTGGCAATTCAATTAGTTGTTTCATTAAAAGTTTCATGCTAATTACAAAAATACACCAAGTAGGCTTACTAGTTCATCATTAATAAAGTTATTGTAGAAGGACACATTTTCCGAGCTTCCAACTTTATACCCTAACGATATAACGGCTCACAGAAACCACTATTCGCCGTTAACAAAATTTACCGACAGCTCGGTTTGCCGAACGAAATAATGTTAAAAAAATAAATATTTCACTGATTTGCAAATAAGGCTATAACCATTACTTTACTCCTACTCAAAATTAAATTCAGAAGAAAACGTAAAACGCAAGCAAAGCCGCTAGCTAGTTGAGAACATGATACAAATTTTAAAGTAGTGAGATGGTTTAGAGATCAGAACAGTAGAGACGAAGGAAGATTGACAAAACAAATTTATGGATCTAGTATGATAGATCAGCCAGTTACGGTCAACGTAGGCGGATATACAATATACATACAAACAAATCGAGGAGGTCATAAAGAAACCTCAAGACGGCTCGTTTGGCGTAGTGGCTGAGCAATCGGACTGCTGCGCTAGGGGTTGCGGGTTCGATTCCCGCCTGGGACAAATATTTATGCGATCCACAAATATTTGTTTCTGGTCTGGGTGTGATGTGTATGTGAAATTATATGTCTGTAAGCGGTACCCACGATACAGGAGCAATCCTAGTGTGGGGCTACGTATTCTAAAAAACTAAAAAAAAAAAACAAGTTAAAATTACCTTTAACCGGCGACCATGACGTATGATTAAGGGACTTGTGAAAATGTGAACTCACGAACAGTCGCAGGATCGTAGCATGTGGAAAGATGTATCTGCCTACTTCAACGATAAAAAAGACGTAAATGTATGTATGTATGAATTCTAATGGATCTCTAGAGGTTTATAATAACAAGAATACGATATCACATCGCGTCGTCTAAACGCCGCCTTAAAATTATGACTTCGTACTTACTGTTTATTGTGATGAAAAAGGGATCCCTTAAATAATTAAAAAGTGTATACAGCACGTTTTTCTTTCATATCGTGTAATGAGAATATTAATTTAGAAGTCTTCACGACCTGGATTAGCTTTGATGTTGTAAATTAAAAAAAGTAACTGTGGGATTTAGTTTCATTTGCACTAACATGAAATAAGTATGACCATTAAACATGCTGAACTGAAAACATCCTCAATTTTAAAGTAGTAACCATTTATCACAGAGTCAGTAGATAACATTCCGTTGTCAGTCTTATTCTCGACAGAATTCGTCTGATCGCCATACCGAAGAGGATCTGTAACGTGCTTTGCAATCTAAAATCTCCAATTTCCCGTTCAATAATCTGAGTCTTAAATTAAATCTTGCGACTTTTACATAACTAGCTGTTATCCATGGCTTTGTCCGCGCGTACTACATCTACTAATATCGCTAGAAAAATATCCTATCTCCTTCTCCAATGTCCAATCTATTTCTACCGAATTTAATCGAGGTTGGTTCAGCCGTGATCATGTAACAAACAAACAAATAAAGAGAGTTACTTTCGCCTCTATATTATTACTATGGATGGATGGATGGATTAAAGGATTATAGAGAAATCTACTCACATAATACTCTTTTAACTTTAAGTAGCGCTGAGTCTGCAGATGACATTGATAGATCGCAGAACCGGGTATGCGCTCGAAGCTGACGCGTTGAATTTACAATTTGGGTAAGTAAATATCAGTATAATATACAAGTTACTTAGTACATAGGTTACTATATCACACAGCTTGCACCAATACTACAGAGTGGGGCAAAATAATAGGGTATTAAACGTGCCTTCCCTTCTGTAATTTTAAGGAAAATAGTTTTTCATTTATGATAACAAGTACCTACAGTTAATGTAAGCGTACCTCGGATTTCATACGTTGAACTAGAGAAATGAAAGTTAAACTTTCGTGAACAGAAAACATGTTTACTAGATTCATTCTGAGTCATCTCGTGACCATAGTTGATGTAACTCGGCCGAAACGTCGAGGTATGTCAAAATTATAAATTTAGTTTTCATTTTGTGCGCAAACCCGTTTAAATCTAGGTAATATGTTGAGAAATACAGTCACCCAATCAAGTAGGACGTAGGCGTTGGTGTAATTTGGTCATACTAAAAAACCAGTGTAAATTGGTCACACATGTTTTTTTATTTTTTATTAGATGGATATTGAGTGCAATTTGGTCACACGTCAATTTGTTTGCAACTTTTGAGTGCATTTTGGTCACACCTATAATCTTGCACGTCAAAAGGTACAATCAGCGTCACAAACGAACACCCACATATTATACAGTAAAAATTGTAAAAGAATATAATAGGGAGGCGAAAAGCTTTCCTTGCCTGCCAGTATGTATTTAAGGAACTCTAAGCGGTTAATGCTACAACACTTAGGCCCGTATTAATAAATCAAACTTAGCTCTGAGAGTTATCTTCAGTGTGCACTTGCTCTTTCGTTCTATTTAATATTATACATCTTAAGTTGTAGATAAGGAACCGAAACTTACATGATATCTGGCAAATTAATAAATGACACTCAGCGGTTAAGTGCTATCCGATTATGACACAATTGACACATACAAGACAGTATCTAGTAGCCAGTGCTACATCTCAATATTCATTTATGAAATAGCAACGATTTCAAGATGTAGATTACATTTTGAGTGTGGATCAGCTGATAGCGCACTTGGTAGCGCTATTGAGGTTCATTTATTAATACGGCCCTTAAAGCCAATACGTATGTTGGTAGATGTTGGATAGACGTAGCTGTGGCTGCAGATGACGTTGACAGATTGGAGATGTGGATGGTGTGCGGTCGTTAGCACAACATTAACGAATAGCTACCCCTTGTGTCGAATTAGAGTTGTTTATATTATTATTGTGACGTTCTTTTGTGAGATTTGGAACAATCAGTATTCAACTTATCTTATGATTATGACGGCACTTATTGTTCTAAGCGAAATTAATTTATAGTGGCCTTACGTAAATATTTTTGAAATGCGCAATTTTCATGCGTTTATATATTATAATTGTTGCAGTGTTCTGTAACGGTAAGACCAACCTATAAACTTTGTTTGGGATCAGTTTTAAAAATTGGTACTTCTTCTTCTTCTTTTCGAGTCAATGGTCGTAACTCAAAATTGGTACTTATCCGTTTGGAATACACACACAGAAACACCATACATAGAAACACCATTGATTTTAAAATGTGGTACCTATTAGTTTGGAATAGATGAGTTGGTTGTTATCTCGACCGCAATAAATTCGCCCATGCGGCCGAGTTACCACCTTTAATTTTAGTAGTAGTGAATTCGACATATTGAATATGTACATGAATCTAATAATAAAATCTAGGTATTCTCTGACCAAAATCAAAACACTACGATTAAACCATAGTGTTTGCCTAATAACAACAATAACAATGTATGACAGGTGTTCTTATCATACTTATTATAATATAGTCTAACATATTTTTGTAAACAGCAGTATGCAAACAGTACTGGAATTCTAAAAAAGGTAGAAGTCACAGTTAATTGCCACTGGAACAAATATGCAACGTCAACAAACAAAAACGCTAGACCTTACCCCATGCACAATCTAAACTGCAAACGCGACTCCATAAATCCCACACAAAATGGCAACAAATTTCAATACCCAACTTTCAGAGGGGCGGTATTGAATTTCAGAATAAAAGAGGCAGTTTAAGCCGTGATGCGATAATAAAACGGGTAAAAATGCCGGCATCCTAGATGGCGCTTCGCTCGCATTTCAAACTACTGCAGTGGAGATGTGGCAGAATAGATTTAGTGATGGGAAGGGGACGTACTATCGATAACAGTGTCCAGTTATAATGTTGGTCAAACTTAACTCACACTCACAAATCAATGTCAATGTCAAAGCCTCACTCAAACTCGGCGAGGAGCGTGTTCGACAATATTCCTAAGGGGGCAAGGTCTGTTAGCTGCTGAGCTTACCCCCAGTTTCTGAAACGTCAATCAACGTTGACAACAGATTAATTCTATTGCCATCCTTGTCATTTGTTTGTAGTCAGATAGAGACAACGATAGTTTTAATCTACTGTCAAAGCCAACAAACGTTCTAGAAACCGGGGGTTAGTAATTGCTCCAGATTTCTGTCAAATCAGATATTGATAGTTTTTGTAGGTATATGAAAATTTTCCAAGTCGCCGATTTTGACAACTTTCTTTGTACAGCTGTTAAAAAGATTATACCTATTTCTGACATATGAATTGAAATAAAAATAACTTATATTTACGCAGAATATAAATACGTCTATAATTATGTATATCATGAACCAAATTGTTCTGTAAAAGCCTCTAATTATTACTCAGACCGAATATAATGATATCACAGAAAATTTCTAATTATAGCATTATCTCAAGTGCCAATAATTCTTATCATTAAATTCTAATTTAGGCATATCTCGTAACAAGAAATTAATGGACGGCAGCTTTTATTACCGGAACCCTACTAAGTATACAATATTTAAATATATGCTAGGTGTGTTAGATTGTCTCCAACTCACTTAGTAATTAATAATATTCAAGTAATTTTCCTCTTTAGGTCTTATTTTTATTCTTAGAATACTAAATTGATTGAAATATGTAGATAGGCATATATAGGTACATAGACGTGTAAATAAAATTAAAACCTGATTGCCAACTTCCAGAGCCTATCAGGTGGTATATCTCTTATCGATATCAATGCATGTCCCATCACTACTACGTCGTGTGCAGCGGTGACCTCGCGGAATTAGATTTGTAAGCTATCAGACCGGCTCAGCCGCCAACCGGATATAACGGCCACCCGGATATTATAGCCTCTATGGCGGCCAAACAATGCTAGGTCAGATTTCAGTCGCATTGCTGTTGTTCAAAAAGCCCTAGAGGGGTGCAATTGAATTGTCTTTGAAACCGGGCTACTGGTGAAGTTAGATTGACTACGACATGATAGTCAAACCGGCTGGTTTATTCCGTTGTAAGAGGATTATTGAGTTGGTAGACTATTGGATGTCGCTCCGTTAATATTCCTAGCGTTGTAGATGAAAATATTTATTGAACTTTGATATTCTAGTTCTTTTTTATACTTTATCGGCTAGACCAGTATTTCTTCCCGTTTTAGTTGACGACGTGGTCGTCAAATACCTATTTTTAGTTTAATCAACTGATCACACGAGTTTTTAGCCGCTCGTGTTCGTGATAGTTGATGAATAATCCCAAATTTTCTACTTCATTGATATCTACTTTAAATACCGCACAAACAACGTAGGTATGTGGTGTGTGGTGAGTATATTTAAGTGAAATATTGTTAATTATATTCCCATTGTTCTAATCTATCATTGAATTAAATGCCATTGAAAATAATTGCTGACCTTAATTAGCAGTGCCTCTCTTTGAGATTTAATAAGCTTTGTTGATGAGCCACATTTATATAATTTCGCAATAATAGGAAAAAAACGTCTCCATATTAATCTTTCCCATTTTCTTTTACGCCCAAAGTATTGAGATTAATAAGTCAACGCAGACAACCTTCGAGTTTCCCCTCAAGAAATATACAAAACAACACTAACCTACGTAAAGTAGCGAACTTTATCTAAACATTTTACAAGCATCGCAATTTGGGGAAAAATGCTTTTTTATCTGGCAACATTCAACGTCCCCATCTACTCGACGATCCAATAAAACTTTTTTAATAACGATTTTCGTCGGTTTATTCCCCCCCTAAAACTCAATTCATTGATGATCCTAAAAGTAGGGATGTAGAGAACCGTCGTTTAGCCGGATCGCCAAATATTATATCAAAATACTAGCAGACACGGCCACGCGTTGCTGTAATTAACGCCGGACCACTTGACTAACCGACTGACTGACTGACACGACTGATTGACTGTTGCGACTATAATTCGCGTATTTTAAATTGTAAATAGGTACAGGTACTTAACTTAGTCACTTTATTTTTACTTAATTTGACGCTGAACTCATTATACTAATAATAAAAGTAAACTTGACACTTAGTGTCTGCTTAGGTACTCATGAGTGAAAAAGTTACATAATGTTACTTTTTCAGCAAGATGAAATACGAGTAGTTCACGTTTACCTAGTTATCGGTTTTATATCCGGCCAAAATATAGTATTACCGAATTTACAATAGATCTACATCTCTATTTAAACTTTGTTGAGATATAACTCTGAAATGAAAATAATATGACCTTTCGTAGCAGCACTTCAATATTTTAATAACTTCACTCTGAATTTCAATTACAACAGGAACACTTTGTTTCAGGTAATGATATTATGTTTAATTTTGCAATTCTATTACATTCTTATTTAGTACCTATTTATCTATAGGAATATTTCTGCTTGTGAGATACTGGTAAAATGGATGTGGCACTTAATCGCGCGTTGTGGAATCGTCAGATGTCGGATAGGTACATTATAATTATGTGAGATGTCGCCGTATCAATTACTAATTTTGATATTAATTTTCACGAAATTGTAATAGGTTTAAAAGTACAATTATTTTAAGGTAGAAAAATAACATACGCTTAAATATGAGCTAACAATATCTATGTAAGAATAAATATAAGAGTAGAATAAATATAAGAATAGAATTTACAAACTAAACTAAAATTTTGTTTAGTCCTGTCAAACGGTATTTTGTCATACTTCAATCTTATGAAAACAAAACGGATGGCTATAACTTTAGAGCTGTCCAATTAAGATTTAGTTTAGTTTGTAACACCAGAATAGGTCTCATTGACGTGATACGTAAGATCTTTCCAAACTTTCCTTTCCAAAAATCTTCAAGTTATACCAAAACAAAAAAGAGAACATCATACTTACTTTGCAAGAAGCCATAAGTTAATATCACAACATTGTCCAAAACAAAGACGAATAGTCATTAATGTAATTCCGTTGATATGATTTTCTTATTCGGAGCCTTTCTGTAGGCCAAGTCTCCGCTATAAACCACGAAACAGTACCTAAATTTCGAAAGGCTAATTAAAATGGATCTCTGTCAAATTTTCAGCTTTTTTTGTTGCTACACTGGTATTTTAATAGTGACTCTTACGTCAACTGAGCCCTCTCCAAACTGTGTCCGCGGGATCAGTTGACCTTATCAATATATGAATCGGTCAACTGAACCCATTAACAAAATTTTCAATTTATACAGTCACAGGAAAAGTTTTTTAAAACTAACACGACAGCGCAGGTGGCCGGCTCAACCGATTAGAGGGTTATTTTGCCCTTTTTTAAATTAACTATGTATTTTTTGTTTTTTTTTTTACCAAGCTCAAAACTGTCTGAAGTAGATACATAGTTTTACAGCTGTTTTATTAGTCAAAGTTAGTTTTGTTATTGTTATTTTTGACTTTTATACCTCAGTTTCGTTGGACACAACCCTTGTTCCAATAAATATCTGATTAATAACATCAAAATCTATTTCCTCGGGCAAACTATTATTCTGACTGTCGTTGTATTGTTATGATAAGGCATTATTGCTGTTACAAGCCGGGGCTTGACCGCCTCCGCAATTGTTACCCGGTAGGAGGATAACATTACAATACATCTACTAAGCTACCGTGGAGATTTCCTTTTCATCATCATAAAGTAATTGGCATGTTCAAAGTAATAAAAAATGTAGGAGATTTAATACTGCTTCTTTGTTGTTTGGTTAATAAGATAGTGTCAATTTTCTGTGTCAAAGTTGTTTTAAGCCGCTCAAGAGCTATGACCGTGAGATAACGGCTGCACGTTGTAAATCTGCAAGTAGGTAACTTACGAAAAGTAATTGGCATGTTCAAAGTAATAAAAAATGTAGGAGATTTAATACTGCTTCTTTGTTGTTTGGTTAATAAGATAGTGTCAATTTTCTGTGTCAAAGTTGTTTTAAGCCGCTCAAGAGCTATGACCGTGAGATAACGGCTGCACGTTGTAAATCTGCAAGTAGGTAACTTACGAAAAGTAATTGGTGTGGCTGAGGATCGAACCCGGTGTCTTGGATTCTAAAGCGCACAAGTTACCGCTCCGCCACTATCTCTCCAAAGTTAAAGTCAGTCTCCATGACCCGTGAAGTTGGCGACCGCGCACGGTCAACGATTCTACCCTTGAGCTCTAATTTGACATTTCCACTGTCTATTTTTCAACAGGTACTTTCATCACGCCTTTCCGGGACGACTTACCCGCAAATTTGTTAGTAAGTCGGGCGCGCTATGGCATATTATTGGACTACAAAATCCACCTCAAGAAGCTCTATTTAGATCATTATACATAAAAAAAACGACGATCGCAAGCTTGAACCGACGTCGAACAAAGGACGTCGAATGAACCTGAGTGGCATAATATTGTTATTATGTACCCGGAGGTATTAGTTCCATGAATATACCATTAATCACGTGTGTAACAATATGCTTTCAGTGACTTCAGACATGGCGGCGTCATCCTTGTTAATAGGAAGGCGGCGATGGAGCGCTATAGAATGTATAATGGTTTAGTTACAACAACATTGTAGTTGAGAGGTTATAAGTTTTGCTAAAAGCACTCATCTACTCACTCAGTCATAACTCTCTGTTTTCTTTGTTGTGTAGTGTTTCAATAAAGAGTTTATCTATCTATCTATCTAATCAAACTTTAATTTGTTTTATAACAGTATCGAAAGTGTCAACACAATTGCTTTGTAACTTTTAGATTTTTGCTTGAACTTTTTTTAATCATAAATCCCTTTTGCGTTACATTCTCGGACCGGAAGTAATTAGTTGAAGAGTTGGCAAAATTTGTATAATTTTGTTAAGGAATATGTATCATTGTTCGATTTTAGGCAGTAAAAGTACGAATAATACAATTAATGTTATCACTATAATAATATGTATTCATACTTGACGTTAGAGCGAAAACTCCAAACGTATATTAATTAACATATCAAAAAGCCTGACCACTGACCGGCCTATCTCAGTGATTGATGTACCTAGTGTAATAAAAAAATACTGGCACTGCTATATTACCATTTTCTTATCGGCACCATTTCGTTCGTCCTAATCGCGCCCTTTTAGATCTTTAGAACGTTCAACTTTCCTTTTTATAGTGATGTTTTTAGTGAATAAAATGTACTTAATAGCGCTTTTTACTACTAAAGTTTAGTAGTTTGTGGTTTGACTGAATAATTCATTGTTTTCTGTGGCCTGGCAATGTCTATGTGACTCTGCCTTTCTGTAAAACCTTTTATATCCAAATATTACATTGTATGAATATAGTTTTAGCCCTGTAATATTGTCTATAAAATAGTTAAATAATTTATTATCAGCCTGGAATATACAGCTTTTCCTTATAATTTTTCAGTAAATCATTTTTATAGGTATCGGAACTAGGGGTTTTCTATGTACAGACATGGCTCAGTTACAGTTTCGTAGTAGATAATATAGATAATTATTATGAAATGAGTATGATATAGACGCAAAAAAAACACGACGAGGCGCGTTTTTGCGTTATAATCGATCGAAAATATTGTTGTGAGGGGTGACATTGCGATAATATTGGCTGATATTATCGCAGCAGTCGGGTAGAGCCTTAAATCTCCAACGACCATCGATATTATCTAAAATATCAATCAACGTCCAAAGCACGCCAAATGCAGCCTGTTTGTTCCATCGAGGCAAAATCAATCAATTTACTTCGTTACTTGAAAATTTAAATTGCAAAATAATTTTACCAATACACCTTGGGAATGGATTTTCTTGATCAAGATTTTCCTAGACAGGCCTGAAATATGGGTTTCGTGGAGAAAATGATAAAGTTTTTGCGTTATGTTTTTGCGGTTACATTCCGCCCAGAACTATTCAAAAAAAGTATAAATACACACTTTATGAACGATTTTTTGTTTTAAGTGCCCACTTAGGTACGTTTCATTTGGTCGATTTTGCATCCACACACAGATTTAAATTACCGGTCGATAGTTTCGCGAATCTAACCATATTTATATTGCACTAGCTGGCCCAACACACGTTGTCCTGTCATTGTCTCTATGGGGAAAAGCTTCCTCTCCCTCTATATCTATCTCTTTCCCTTGCACTATATCTCTCTCCCTCTATATCCATCTCTTTCAGATTTTTCCCAGACTTAGTGACAGGTGTCAACTGTACAACCCGATTTTATCAGATATATTTTTCCCAGTTTAAAATTTTCCCGTGGTAACGGGATAAATAGTATCCTATATCCTTCTCCTGGTTCTCAGCTACCTTCCTACCAATTTTCAGCCTAATCGGTTCAGCCGTTCTTGAGTTATAAAAAGTGTAACTGACACGACTTTCTTTTATTAATATAAATTTTGTATCATACTGTGGGCGATCGCCTATATAATATTTATACAGCTGCTTAATTTAAAAAGCGGAAAAACTCCAATAAAAATTACAGTAATATTTTATTTTTCACCTTTCCAGAAGCGCTTTACATGATACCTACAACCAGTATATTGAGATTGTAATCATCTGCCTACTATACTATTCATTAATTCCGCTACTTAACTCTTTTTTATAGTCATTATCATAAAAATCTCAATAGAACTTCTGTCTCACCACTTCACTTCCACTTTACTTGAAATAGCTACATAATAGATATAGCTTTATAGCTATACAAAAATTTGTTTTTGACCGTTACGTGGCGTTTTCGTTGCCAAACCGCATTACGGCACGTGACTTGCATATTTCACCGCTTGTGGCGATTTGGCCCGCCCTCCTCTCAGGAACCGCTGTTTTATCAATTACGTGGGTTTGTTTAATGGAAATATTATAGCAAAAAAATAAATGACTTATTTATTTAAAAACAATAATAACAATGGCGTTAATTGTTTTGAATAATATTTTAGATGTGTTGCAAAATTATTCCACGTTCCTTATTTACCAAGCATAGCTAAAGCAACAGCATTTTACTCAATTAAAAGCGTTTTAGTCGTACATCCTCACACCTTTTGATCAAAGCATGTATCCAAAGCTCTTTCATAGACTAAAATAAACCTAACTCCCTTCAAGCTTACGAGCTAATAAATTATCGCTTATCTTGTAAACCATTCAAAAGAGATTTTAGGGGTTGGTGGAACCCCTAATCCCAGATAATGGGGTCGATTTTAGACACAGCCGTTGAAAAAAGTATTATGTCCGTATTGTGCAACGTTATGGTCGGAATTGAAATTTAATGTAGGGTCGGATTTACCCGCGGCTACTCTCAGCCGTTTTTATGTTGAATTTAGTTGACATTTGGATTGGACGGCTTTAGTTTGGAAATAAAAGTAAATTAAATTAAAAAGATAGGCAATTTAACGTCGCAAAAATTAAATAAGTCAGTAGCAACATTTGGGATAAGGAGATTTTCTTAACACCCAAGTTTACCCTTGGTGGTAGCCTTACGGTCTATTTCTGGAACGTTTGTTGGCTTTGACAGTAGATTAAAACTATCGTTGTCTCTATCTGACACTAAACAAATGACAAGGATGGCAATAGAATTAATCTGTAGTCAAAGTTGGCTGATGTTTCAGAAACCGGCAGTTTGGGTGCTATAATACCCACCTAGCTAACAACCACCCTCAAGTATAAAATTTGTAGCCAAACCCTTATTGGGGAGTTCCGGCAGCGATCCTGAGAGCCACTGTCATTCTAGGTTGGACATGTTTACGTACTTCGCCCACATCGTCACTTTCTAACAGGTGGTTTTAGTCAGTGGTCAAACGCAAACCTTAATATCTCAGCAATACCCATGTAGGTTGTCATGTAGATACTACGAACGTAAACAACATCAGCTATGCAGATGATATGGTGTTGCTGAGCCCATCGGTTGGTGGTCTAAGAAAGTTACTTGCGTGTTGTGAGTCATATGCTGAGGAGCATGGGTTGAAGTATAACGCAAAGAAGAGCGAAGTTCTAATATTTAAAGTAAAAAGCAAGTCTCCAGCCTGTGTTCCTCCCATATGTCTCAACGGTAAGCCAATGTGTGTAGTCAGTAAGTTCAAATATCTTGGTCACATAGTGACAGATGATCTCAAGGATGATCAGGACATAGAGAGGGAACGCAGAGCGCTAGCAGTTAGATGCAATATGCTTGCCCGTAGGTTTGCTCGATGTACTGATGAAGTCAAAATTGCTTTATTTAAGGCGTTTTGTCAATCGTTTTACTCGAGCAGCCTATGGGTAAAATATACGCAGAAGGCTTATAGCGCTCTGCGAGTCCAATATAATAACGCGTTTCGGCTGCTGTTGAGGCTGCCGCGCTTTTGCAGCGCGTCGGGGATGTTCGCACAGGCACGAACAGATGGCTTTCACGCCATTATGAGAAAAAAAGCTCATTCCCTGCTCAGCAGATTGCGCGGCTGCAGCAATCGCATCCTTATAGCTATTACTGACAAACCTGACTGTAAAGTATTGGGTTAAGCTGATGATAGGTATAACCTAATGTGAGACTGGTCAATGATGACCTTTATGTTTATTTTAATGTGTAATTTTTAGTTGTCTGTGTACCTACATAACTAAGATAACTCTAATATGGATCTCTGGTCATCTGAAATAAAGTTTTATTATTATTATTATTATTATTAATGGTAGTAAAAAAAAGTGTGTGCGTGTAACCTATACGCGCGATTGAAGTAAAACTTCTTTTCCGCTATATTGTTCCGCTATTTAAAAAAGGTTACATTGACATGTCAATGTAACCTTTTTTAAATAGCGGAAACTCGAAAACTACACAGACTACAGTAAGCGTTACTTCCGTCAGAAAAAAAATCTGAGTTACTCCCTAGTCGCACCTAAAGAAGTTTTACTTCAAAATCAATATCTGTCAAAAAGCAAAAAGAGCAGAAAAAAAACAAATGCTGAAATTCAAAACTTTAAATAGGTTAGTGTATTTTGGTTCTACGCAATACCAGTGTAAATTGGTCACACATGTATTCTTATTTTTTATTAGCATGGATTATGACAAAGGCACAAGACAATTTGTTTTCGACTTTGGAGTGCAATTTAGTCACACCTGAAAACTATTCTGCGTAAAGTTTGTGTAATTTACGTGCCTAAAATGAATTTATTGAAATAGTTATACGACTATGTTTACCGAGTTTTTTCGCTAACTGTATTTCTTGTCTTACTCAATGCATTCGATATGGATGGAAACGAATTCTTTGCCATCTTATATCCACATTCGTGGCCTGAATAAGATACATTAATCAAATCGAAATTGTATTGACGGTTGGGATTTACGCATCCGTAATTTCAGATTCGGTTTTTAATAATTCATGAGAAGTATTTAATTGTATTTTGGTACAAAAATATATTAAATATATTATACTTACTACTGTTACATATTACGATGCGAGATAAGGTGCGAGTTATTCCAGGTAAAACTTTAGTCTGTTTGTTTGTTTGTTTGTTTGTTTGTTCGTTTGTTTGTTATATATAAAAAAATATATAAAAACCTTTGCAACTTTACTGAAAAGTGGATAAGTGCGTCTAACTAACATAGCTGATCCCATATGTTCCACGGGTTATGTATATAAAATTGGCGACTGGGCTGTCATGATAACGTCACACAGTGTGATAATCCACGCGTACGAAGTCGCGGGAAAAGCTAGTCTATCACTAACTCTTCACTTTCTTTTTGTCTTGCTGTTATTTTGTTATTCTCATTATTGATGTGACTGATACAAGTATTTTTTTATGTTGTTTTTTCTTTCTTTATTTCTTTACTTAAAGTCCTCTCATAGTATTATTTACGAAGCTATATAAGTCACTTAATATCCTTCGGTTTCACGGCAATTCTGAGCAATTCGTTTTTCATCTCGCTAAGGGCGCAATTACCCAGCTTTCCCCTACATCGGGGGTAAAATCATCCCTGCTTTCGTTTTCATTTGCGTTGCTTCCTTTCTGCTGTTGCTCCAGGGGATTTGGATTTTGATAAATGTATATATCTCACAATACATTCTTGTGCCCGAAAGACAAAAAGTGTACTAAATAATTAATTATTATTCGTGGTTACACAAAGACGCATATACAGGGCAGGAAAATAATATATGCGTTATGTTTAAATACATTCGTACTAAATGATTAAAAATTGGTATGTAACCGTTTGTTTGTTTGTTAGTTACCTTTTCAAGACAAAACGGTTGAACAAATATTGATGAATTTTGCTATGAATAGCATGTAGATAGTTTTTTGGGAACGTTGCTTATTGGATAAGGTTTAGTTAGTTATTAGTGTTTTTGGGTTATTTTTATAGTAATTGAATAAAAGTATATTTAAACAAAAACTGGCAGGTCTACGAAAACTTCTTGAAAACATTTATTATTCGGTTTTCGATTATTCTAATGGCCCCCTAGCGGATTATTGGAATGAAAACAATTCATAAATATCTTACTCCGGTTTATCGCTAAACCGAATAATTTGAATGTATAAAACCTTTTTATTTTTAATGTTACTCTCAAGAGCCTACTTGCTGAAACTTTCGGGCCATTATTAGTTGTCAAATAATAATATTTTACGCACGGGACTCAACATAACTAAAACTATAAGTTATAAAAAATATTCCATGAAAACTTTACAATGATTAAGGAATTATATCTTTTATTCTGATGCCTTGAGTGTCGCTTGGATAGTTACACATTCATAAGATTAGATAAAACATACATACGTACTGAAAATCTCGCCTTGTTTGAAGTCTGTTAAAATAAGTAAATTTTTCCTTTCATGAAGGTTTTCTCAATACGTTATAAATCTTTTAAATTTGTTTGTTATCCTAATGTAAGCCATAAATTGTTAGAAGCGGCCATTTGCTTATCTTAAGCACATTTCTTTTATGTTCAATGTTTAAGTAACGTACATACTGCGATGTACCATTGTAATTTTATATCACTCATAGTAATAATCATGTCAATTATTCCATTAGGAAAATAAAGACAGTCAGTGAGACGACATTTTCAAAGTTCACTTTTTAAGAAGTTCCTTCACTAGTTTCTTTGTCTTATATTGCTATAAGTATATAAATAAATATCAGTACACTCCAGATTTAATTTTATTATTTGGGGTGCGATACGACCAATGCAAATGAGTACTGGATCAGTTCGCACCGTTAACCGCTAAAGGAATGTAGCGCAAAAGATACAATTCAAATCGAGACGAGGTCGATTCGTAACGCTGTGCGAATCGCCCAACAAATCACATAGCTTCACAAATCACGCCATATTACCCGCATTCAACCAAACCCGATACCGAGGCTCAATCCGTCCTAATCTAGTCGTATCTCCAATCAGATTTCCGGCTGAATAGCTAACAGATAGTCTAGATTTGAGATAGCGGCAGTAACACCCAGTTTCTGGAACGTTTGTTGGCTTTGACAGTAGATTAAATCTATCGTTGTCTCTATCTGACACTAAGCAAATGACAAGGACGTTGATATAATTAATCTGCAGTCAAAGTTGGTTGACGTTTCAGAAACCGGGTGTAACTGTCTTACCACAAAAGTTTAGACCAGAGTTAAACAGATGTTTCTAAAATTTCGTTTCACAAAATCACTCGCGTTTACTTACTCAATCCTAGCATTCTTAATTTTTTTACTTGTGAATTTGTTATTGAGTTAGACGTCGATTTGTGGAGAAAATATTTAGACTCATCTGTTCAACTCTCGTTTAAATATTTTGTGGTAAGTCCGTAGACGTCGAAGCTCTAGATTACTGGCTACCGCTGCTAGATTTGAGGATTAAATTATACTGGCTACCCCTCGCGGTGTTACCTGCAGTTTTAAATAAACTATACAAAAATGACTGGTTCTCCATAGTTTGTCTCTTAACATGTTTCGGAGAAAGGACTGAAGTAAGGTAGTTGTTCAGTTTTGATCGCACTAAGGAAACGGTAATAATGATGACTTTGATTACTATGCTTATGGGTTATGTTGGAGTTTAAGCTAAGCATACCAGATTTCATGCAAAATAGTCCAGCCGTTTGAGCGTAAAGAAGTAACAAGCATACAAACACAGTCACAAACTTTTGCCTTCATAATATTAGTAGGAATTAGGATTCTGAGTATCATATTAGGGTTAGTAGAAGATGACCGCCTTTTCGAACTATGTTTGAAGTAGAAATTGATGACCGAAACAGAATCAAAACTTGTGACCATGGGAGTGTTGTCACAGATTACTAAATAGTTAATTTATTGTGTCGTCGTTTTGCCTATTAAGCTGTAGGATGCAAGCAGGGCTTTGATATAGAATAAATTTTAGTAAATGTTGCAGTAATGAGGTTACCATCGTGTTGGTTTGCTGCTTTGTGTTACAAAAGTTTATCGAGTAAAGTGTCAAATAAACAATAAGCCCAACCTGAAAAGGCTCCGCTTTTAAGATTAACTGGCACTGCACTATTGCTAGCACTTTACGTGTTATTCTTGAGCTTAGGATAAGGATTTAGTTATCAGCGGAGCGAAAAGTGGTTTAAAAAGCATTGGGATTGTAAAAATCCCATTTCCGTTTTGGTTTGGTGACTTGCGCTGTTTTATTTGGTTGACTGTTTTTTGAGCAAGTCAAACGAAGGACCATATTTTATCATAAATTATGTAACAAACTAAACCAACAATGTATGTAATTGTATAGTTAAAAGTATTTTTTTCTTTTACGATACTATTATGTAGAGACTTATTAATTCAAACGCATATTTTATGCGCATACATTTTTATCTATAGGCTGTTATCAAAGTTTAAATCGGCTTTATTAATTAACAATGGCAACCTAAGAAACTAAAAATAAAGATTACTTTATAGTCTCACAAACCGCTACCAGTAGGTAACTTTAAATTGGTCTTAAACTTTGTGTATCCGCTCAGCTCATGCTTCCGCTCATCGCTCCGCTTTTCACTAAGTGTATCCCTTACTCTGCCACCCAGATGTGCTCTGAAGATTACGCTGTAATCTTGGTTTACTTTAAGAAAGATAGATTGAGTCCGGAAAACTATTGTTATCTTTAAGGACATAATTATTAATCTTACTGTTGATTCCTTTACTTTGCTGCAACAGTGGTAGGTAATTATTTTCTGGCGATTTTGATGATAAAAATGCAATCATCATCATCATCAACCTAAAGACAACCGCCACACCGAACGACAACTTGCCACTTGCATCCACCGGTTGCCTGTGGTTGCAGCTAAGTAGTTGAAAATATAATGACAAAAGAAAAATGAGAAATTTCCCATGAAACAGAGTAGGTACCTACAGCCAATTTTGATTGGTCAGCCGAAACAAAATCCCTAAGTTTATTTGTTACAGCTAAACTATCTACTGAACTACTAATTGAAAACTACTTTTTGGATACTGAGAATGCTTTCACACATAAAATGCTACACTGTTATCGAGCGACATAAGCGATGTATGGAAATTGGGTAAGTGAAACCGCGCGGAACAGCAGTACTTACTACCTATCTATAGTATCTATGCTATAATTCTGTTTGTGCCTACAACGAAACCACCAATCAGTGACGAGCGATATAATCCGATTTGTTTTATATTCGGGT
Source organism: Hylaea fasciaria (assembly GCA_905147375.1). NCBI lineage: Eukaryota > Metazoa > Arthropoda > Insecta > Lepidoptera > Geometridae > Hylaea > Hylaea fasciaria. Next base: position 3,876,232 of record LR990211.1, on the reverse strand, counting down.
TTCCTTAATTAAAGCGATCCAATATACGGGAATTATCTGAAAATACATTTATAAAATACGCTTAAGAGTAGGGTTGCTATAGAAATAGAGTTCCGGTTCCAGATACGGATAGAAATCACTATATCGAGAATTTTATATTGTTCAGTCTGATATTTGAAAATTTCAGATAGTAGCTTATATTACAAGACCTATACCTTATATCACGCATTATTAAACTCAGATCACGCATAATAATTATAATCTCTATTATTGATTCTTAAAATAAGAAGTATAATACGCAGTATAATTAATTATACTTCTGATTATAATTTGAACATGAAAGATTTATTTATTCTCTCTTCTCTTTCTCTTTTAAAAAATAAAGTAGCCTCACCACCTAGCCATTAGGATTTCTCCTGTGTCGGGGTAACGTTTACAGACCTAAAATATAGTTTCACGTACACATAGCACCCAGACCAGAATCAAATATTTGGGGGTTACACAAATATTTGTGCCGAGCGGGAATCGAACCCGCGACACCAAGCGCATCAGTCCAATTGCTCAGCCACTACGCCAAACGCGTCGTCAATCATAGGATTATGATATAACAAGCTTATTTTTGTGTGCTGCCTTTGATAACTTTATTGTACGTCTGTATAAATGGTAACAATGGTCGGCAGAAACCGTTTGATATCCGAAACTTTTGTTTGGTTGTATATTTTATTTCATATATCCAACGGTTACGGATATGGATATCCCTAAAATGCTACTTAAGAGGATTACAATAATATCGGTTCTGTAAATCTCCAAATATAACAACGGATTGGGAACCAACAAGCAACGTTGTTTTGTACTAATCATTTCTGTTTGAATACAAATATGAGATAGCTACTCAAGTTCCGACGGACCCAAAGGACGTTTTAAAAAATACAAAATTGATTTTAAATTTATGTATTAATTCAATGAATGCCAATTACAGACTGACTTAATCTAAACCTTAAAAGTATGCCCAGCGCGCAGACTGGGGCGTGGGAGCGCGTCGCGCGATGATCATCCTATCGAATAGTACCTAAATGCTTACATGGCAAGAAATACCGGGCGAGCCGATGGTACTGGCGCCATAACTCCTCCCTCCATAACTTCGAGATTATCCGAGGAATGAGGATTATCTCGAGTTTTACACATTTTTCTTATTCTATTCTTACAGGCTAGCAGTACAATACAAATTACCATGATGGTGTAAAACACTATGCTTCCTATATTAAAACTTTTATCACTAAAAACACTTTTATCACTTATAACACTGTTATAGTTTTCACTTTCACTTCTCTGCCAAAGGTAAGTTAAACGTTGAATGTCAGCAAGATCAATTCCGTTTAGATTGATGGGTTTCTTCTGGACGTCTGGTGAGTTAGGTGATATTTTAGGCAGGTTGATAACTGGAATCCTGGAGTAGATTACATTCTTCCCTTGAGTTTGGTGCGTTTTTAAAATAAGTTCTTTAATTTTAACTTCGCAATCGTCATCTATTGACAACAGGTACGTTCCGCAAATGCTTTCTTGCAGTATTTCATTTTCGCAATATTTGGTGAGTAATATTTCAGTTTTGGCGTAGATTATCCAGCGATTGGGCTGAATAAGGTTGACCTTGATGTCATCAATGGTCACAGGAACTGGGTGACAACTTGAGATATTTGTGGAAAATCTCATAAGTTCAGAGATGCATTTATCTTCAACCAGCGGTGACACGTCGTTCTCAAAGCACAGGAACCGGACATCGTCGATCTCACGGCATGGCTGGGAGAGCGGCTTGGTTTTTAAACCTTTCACAAGGAGGTAAGGATATCTTGGAAGGATAAGGGAAGTAAGACCGTTATTGCTATTATGCACAGGCAATGGAATCAATTTAAAATAGTTATAGATTTCGTTTCTAATGAGTGGGATGTGCATGATAAATTTTATCTGATTTTGTTTTATGTATGCTTTCATCTCTATACATTGTTCTATTTTCTGAAGGTTTTCTATGTTAACCGGGTACACTAATTTATTGGTTTTCTCTATTTCTTGTAACAATACCAGTAATTCATTTGTATCTACGACTGACTGGTGTAACAATTTAATTCTGGCAAAAGCAACAGCTGTCTCAATTTCATCCAATCTTGTGTAAAGTGTCTGGAAGTTATTTGTAAATATATTGTAAATATGAGTAATTTTATTTCCGGTTTGCAATATTCTTGACGCGTTCATGTTATTATTAAGATCTATTAGACTTTCGTTAATTTGAATGAAATTGTTTCTTGTTGTCTTACTAATATTTGTGAACGAACCCACCATTTCAGCGACTATTGTCAATTTTTGAGCGTTCGCGTCTTGTTTTGTTCTCAACCCATTAATTAGCTTTTCGTACATTTCAGCATCGTCATGGTCGAGATTACCTGTAATCGCCTTGATTAAGGAACCAAGAGGATTAAATAAACCGCGTTTAGTTCTTATAGAGGTGGGAATCAACTGCTTATACTTTTCTAAGGTTATATTCATAATGTAATCAGTTTGAGTTTCTTCTTCAGTGAAATCTGAATCAAAGGCTTTGGTATCAAAACAGGTATGAACTTGTCGTTTCAGTTGCACGTAATTATCAGTAATTAATTCTAATTGGTTGTAAATTAGTCTTAAGTCTAAAACTTTTATAAGTGTCCACGAATCATAACTGATAACAGCTTGACCTTGCTTTACAGGCAGCAGCCCCGGATTCTTTTCAATCGGCTGCAGATGAAGGGCCTGGCTGTGGATCGCTTGGACCGCCAGAAGCATTAACCTGTGGAGGACGCCTTATATCTTTAATTGTTACTTTGGTATTTCTATTTTGCGTAGAAACGGGTACAACATTCCTGTGAATGTTTCCGGTGATTTTAGCTTTTTGGTATCGTGGCTTATCTTTACTACGTCTCGTATTGACTCCTTTTATAAATACCGTATCTCCTACATCTATGTCAAATTCAGTCTCTCCACCACGCTTCTCCTTTACAACCATCTTTCTATCAACCATCTTGTCTGTCAAGTACTCATACAAGTACTTCGTTTTCCTGACATGCTCTTTAACTAATTGTTGAGTGAATTGTTTGTTGAAATCTACATGAAACGCGCTATTTGATTCGGTATGTCCGAAAACAACTTCAAACGGTGTGAGGCCAGTAGCGGAATGGATCGTATGATTGTATGACATAATTGCATACGTCATTATGGACGCAGCGTCCGTGACCTTGCGTTCGTACTTTGCTAATCTGTATATTTCAACCAGGGTCGAATGGAACCTTTCGACTATTCCCATAGAGTTGGGATTGTGCGGGGTGCTGATGTGAAGGTCAATTTTATAAAAAGTCAGCATTTCTTTGATCAGCGTGTTATTAAATTCCACACCAGGATCGGAACTGATTCTGCCAGGTATGCCGTATAATGAAAAGTACTTTAAAAGGGCTCTAATTACTTCCGGGGTGGATTTGGTGCTAATTTCAATTGCCTGACCTAGTTTGCTGAAGGCATCTACGATCGTGAGAAAATACTTTCCTTCAATAGAAAAGGTAGGTATCGATAAACAATTCTTGAAATGGCTTAGTCTGCGTTTGTGATAATTGTAGTTCCGGTTTAAGTGGTTTACGTTCGTATTTCATTTTTTTACAGAGTTCGCACGCATTAATTACGCTAGCAACAATTTGTTCCATGTTATTCCAATAAAAGTTTCGTTTGAGATGCACTAGTGTCTCTTTGATTCCCCTGTGACTGTTCTTCCCTTCGTGATATTTAATTACAACATCTCGCTGCTCCTTCTCTTCGTCTACATAAATGACTCTTTTAGTGCATTCGTAAAATTTTACTGTTCCTTTTTGAAAAAGTGATATGGTAGTTTCTGAGAATTGTTTGCGGAGTTTTTCATCTTCGAAATAAAAGAAATATTTTATTTTTGGCCTAATATATTCTTTTAGGAATTTCTTCACAAGATCTGGGTTGTTATGAGGTACGTGTACTTCTAATACTTTTTGTTTAGCTCTAGATAAATCTTTAACTGTTAAATCATTTCTGTTCCAGGAAAAGACTAGCACCTGGTTTGGCTTCGTATCTATAGCTTCCTGTAATATAGGTATTCCGTCAGTGTCTAAATCACGGGCTGAATGAATTGTGCCTATACTATCACTACTTGGTGCCTCTGACGCAGTTGCTGTGCTACTATGTATTGATGGAATGGAATACGGGGATCGTCTACCATCGCCGGCTATAGATGGAATACTTCTTGTTTTCTCGGAGTCGGATGAGATTTCTATTACAGGTGGCGATTGTTGACGTGAAGTGGATGCGCGAGGGGAACTATTTTTAATTTTAGTCAATCTCATTATGTCTCTTGTAACTTCTTCTAATTGCCGTTGTAGTTCTTGCTCTTTTGGGTCTACATTTACTTCCATTGAAATGTCATCGTCATTACCTAATGCGTTAACTTTAATCCGTGATAATGCGTCCGCATTGCAATTTTGCTTTCCGTTCTTGTATACGATATGATAATCAAATTCTTCTAAGCGCAATTTCCACCTCGTTAACTTACTGTTCGGTTCTTTTATCGAGTTCAACCAAGCAAGTGGTCGATGGTCGGTATAAATTGTGAATTTCTTTCCATACAGATACGGTCTAAAATGCTTTGTAGCCCACACTATGGCTAAAAGCTCTTTCTCAATTGTGCTATAACGGGATTCAGCGTCGTTCAACGTGCGGCTGGCGTAAGCTATAGGCTTATCACCCCCAACGGGTCCTTGAGACAAAACGGCACCTAGTGCATAGTTTGACGCATCTGTTGTAAGGACAAATGGTTTGGAAAAATCGGGGAACTGTAAAAGCGGTGCGTTAGTTAAGAGTTCTTTGCATTTTTCGAATGCGTCGATATATTCTTGTTTGGTATGGTCGATTTTATTTTTCTTTTTAAGGCATGATGTTAATGGTTGTGTCAATTTGGAAAAGTCTTTTATAAATTTTCGATAATACCCTACTAACCCAAGGAAACTTTTGATTTCAGTAGTCGTTCGCGGTAATGGGAAGTTCATTACGGCTTGTATTTTATCGTCATTAGGCATTAAACCGTCTTTAGTGATTGTATGGCCCAAATAGAGGACCTCTTTCCTAAGAAATTCACACTTATCGAGGGTGACTTTAAGGTTCGTTTTCCTAAGTCGGTCAAAGATCTTCCGGAGTTTGTCGACGTGTTCTTGAAGGCTAGTAGAATAAATGATGATGTCATCAAGATATACTAGACAATGTATACCTTGCAAGCCTCTCAAGACATTGTCCATTGCCCTTTGGAACGTAGCAGGTGCCGTTTTTAGACCGAACGGCATCCTTGCAAACTCGTAATGCCCTGATTGGGTTGTGAACGCAGTTTTTGCTCTATCTGCTTCATTTACTTCGATTTGATGGTACCCACTTGCAAGGTCAAGCGTACTGAAGTACTGAGATTTGCCTAACTTGTCAAAAAGGTCGGTGATATTAGGCAAAGGGTATTTATCGTCGACTGTAATTTCGTTTAGGCGCCGATAATCGATCACCATCCTATACTTTCTTTCTCCAGATGAGTCAGATTTTTTTGGAACTAAGTGTACTGGTGCACTCCAAGGTGAGTGTGAATTTTGAATCACGTTATCTTCCAAAAGTTTGTCAACCTGTTTTTGAATCTCTTCGTTTTGGCAAGGTGGATGTCTATAGGGTCGAACATATATTGGATCTTCGTTGGTTGTTCTGATGTTGTGTTTCACTTGATTTGTGAAAGATAATGGTATTTTATCGCTGTAAAATATATCCCTATATTCAAAACAAAGTTTAGATATAGTATCGCGTTCCTCTTTGTTCATGTGGTCCGTACGTATTTTGTTCAAATTTTGTTTAAGGACATCGTCAATCATACAGTCATCACTCACAAAATTTATCTCACATTCCTCGTTCTCATATACAGTCACATCTAAAGGTTCTTTAAACGTAATAGTCGCTTCCTCATCCAATACATTCTGAACAACAGTTTCAGCGAAAAAGTTATCACATCTGATGAGGGCGGTAGGCATTCGCAATCCGTCTGTAAATTGTACAAAATCTACGATGGCGTCTCCGTTTTGTAAGTTCGTGGGAATTCGTACTCGTGTTTCAGATCGTGGCGGTATAATTATCTCATAAGGCGGGTTGTAAATTATCGGAATTGCCGCGTTATGTGTTTGTAAGATCTGATTCCTCATATCAATATTTGCCGCTAATTTCTTTAATAAATCAGATCCAATGAGGCCGTCATATCGTCCGTCAACGTCATAAACGTAAAATTTGTGAGGAAGTGTGCTTTTAAACGTTCTGAGCAATGGGATGTAAATCACTTCGTTGTGCATGCTCTGAGCATGAGTGCTGACGACGGTAAAAGGTTCATAGTATTTGTGGTCACTAAAAAACTCGTCAGCTTTAGCAGGGCTGATAAAAGATCGACTACTTCCGGTGTCTATGAGAAACTTTGAATTAATCTCGGGAATCTCTATATGGGGTAATTTTAAAATACTGTCACAATAGTTCAAGTGGATCACGTCGTTTGGTCTCTCGAGGCCGTTTCCTGAAAATTTTCAGTATTTTGTTCCTGGTTCGAAAGTTCAGTGATTTCGTAATTTTCCGAGTAATGACAATCTGCCGCTGACAAAGGCTCTACATATTCACTACACATGTCATACGTATTATTGTAATCGCTTGCGTAATTCATATCGAGTGGGTATTCCTGACCTTGACCTGGATCTTCGATATAGTACAAGTCATTTGCAATCATGTTTTGTCTAACAGGGGCAGTGCGCATTGATACATCGGTATCCTGAAACCTAGGCGCCTGTTGCTGAGTTGAAGTACCAAATTTATGTTGGTTGTGGTTCACTTGAGGTTGGTTCTGAATTCCGAACTTAAAACCTTGTTGTTGAGGCATGCCAAACTTAAAGCCACCGTGTTGAAAAGGTGCGCGTGGTTGTTGGAACGGCATTTGATTGAAATTCCGTTGTAATTGATTTTGGGGTCTAAATTGACCTTGAGGACTCGTGAATCTATTTGGTTGCATGAATTGTGGTCGGAATCCCTGATTTTGGGGAATACCAAATCTGAAGTTATTATTTTGGGGAATACCAAATCTAAAATTATTATTTGGTGGTGCTGTATTAAACGCTGGCTTAATAAATCCCTGACCCATGGGTAGCGGTCTCAACGCACTTTGTGAGGTTTGCTGTGGTACCGTGTTTTGTTTTATTAATTTATTTTTAGCGTTATACTGAAACTGAAAGTTCACTTCTTCAGTTACGATACTCAAAGCATTTTCGAGATTACTGCATCCTTTCAAACGTACAATGCGTATTAAATCTTCCGGTAGATTATATAAGAAAATATTTAAAGCCGTGTTGTTATATATTATCATTTTAGCCGCTTTGACTCCCTCATCTGACAGTCTATTTACCTTTGCAAATAGAGAACTTCTCACGTTTTGAATTCTTTGACAAAACTGAATGTACGACTCTCCCTGTTTTAATTTAAGCGTCTCAAGCTCTATCGATATACACTCTTCCGAGCGCGGGTCGCCGAAATGCTGCGTAAGTATTTCTTTTAGTTGTATCCATGTACATATATTTGGATTGTCACTAAGGAGAGACGCAGCTCTACCAATAAGTTTGCTACTAATAGCATGGAAAAGATACAGTTCGTGTGCTCTATTACCATCGATACTACTACCACTTATCACATATTCGCATTTGGATACGAATAGATTTAACAATTTTTCGTCCCCATCGTATTTAGGAATTAAACATAAAATTTCTTTCGGAATCGTTTGAATTTTTGTTTGTTCAGTCATTTTTAGAATTATATTTTAGCTTTCTTTACACAGATAACACAATCACACAAATTAATTATAATAGTACTAAATATAACTATAATAGTTTATTTTATTTTATAGTACTAAAACAAAATCAGATAAATGCAAGATCGCAATAGGCCCAACAATGTAGTTCGGGACTAAAAGTAAGGAAAAGAACGGGATTAAAAACGGGAAGTGAAAAGGTTCGCTCACCAGCCGCTCGATCCCATGTCCTCCTTGTGTGAGCCTGTCCTTGGTCAATCCGTCACTTTAGGTCTGATGCACAAACCGATCACTTATTGAACTGGTTATTAGTGCACACGCGTCGCGGGAGAGTTATTATTTTTGGTTCGAGGATACCCGAATCACTGCACAGGGTATTTTGACGCGAAACACTGATTTTTAAGGGTCTCTAAGCGTCAGCCCGGCAGCAGGATATAACGGATATCCTACCGGCTGCGCCACTCAAGTTCCGACGGACCCAAAGGACGTTTTAAAAAATACAAAATTGATTTTAAATTTATGTATTAATTCAATGAATGCCAATTACAGACTGACTTAATCTAAACCTTAAAAGTATGCCCAGCGCGCAGACTGGGGCGTGGGAGCGCGTCGCGCGATGATCATCCTATCGAATAGTACCTAAATGCTTACATGGCAAGAAATACCGGGCGAGCCGATGGTACTGGCGCCATAACTAGCTACTCGTACATATAGGTACATAACTGGTAAACGTCTAAGGTAAGATTTAGAAACGAGTCTAAGCTGAAATTTAAGGAATAAACTTACCTCAGTTTAGGTTTATACAATATAATTGAATGTTATACATTTTATTACAAGATTTCGTGGGGTATGGGGCGTTTAGCCCAACATCTGATATGCCACAGTCCGAATCGACTCATCATCTAACGCCAAAGTTATCCTTAGCAAGGTTAAACTATAAATTAAAACCTTAGATTGAGCTAATCAAACATCAATAAAGGTGAAATAGAAGATATTCTGATAGTTATATCGCTGTAATAAAAGCACCATTACGAATAACACACGCTTTGTCTTATTCCAGGAACATGCTGACTTCTGGCGTGAATGACGAGAATCATGGTCCTAGACTCAGAGTAAAATATATACGTCGTTGACACATAATATTTACCCGGCACCGAAATTAAATACACAGCCATACGCTTCGCAATCCACTCATCATCTACTTACACCAATTTCCGTCTTATAAACCCGATACTAAATTGTAATAACTTCATCGATACTGATTTGAAAGCGTTCCACCGTCGAATCGATAATGTGGCACAGCGTTTATAATGAACTCATCTTCCGACTTCCCCTGTACAAAGCAGATTTGTATCGCTTTCTTCTTTTCCGTCTTAGGCGTTACCGTTTACAAACGATGTCTGAGTAGGTACATTGTTCTTTAAGCTAACTTTAGTTTACGTTATTCTCGTGTTCTTTTCGTTTTAGAAAACTACGGTGAAAAGGTGCCTTATATTATTATTATTATGTAGTTAGGTTTAGACTTCATTAAACTTTCCCGAGCTTTGTCGAAGGTCCTGCCGAGAAACAATTTAAAATCTATTGTGTCTGGAATTAAGGTTAAGGTAATGAGCAATTCACCTGAGTTAAAAAAACGCTGTAACAAAATCAAATCATGAAAGCCTAATCTCACTTCCTAACACTTACGGAACAATTATCTAACGGCGCAGTTAATTGTAAGTCATTACGGAACCAAGCCCGCGAGAATGTGATTGACGTGAAATTTGCAAGTGGTATGTGACGCAAATTGTATGGGAACTTTGGGAATTGACGCACGCCAGAAAAGGTTGCCCGTAGGGAAAGGCGCAGGATCATTCGTAGCTGAATATTGAGCAAAGCTGACAATCTATAGAGCGAACACTGCCTTAGCTTAGGAGTTAGCGTAGCTTAGCTATTTTAAAAATTGTGTGGTCAGATTTTTTCCGTCTAAGACATTATTATAGATGGAATTATTACAGCATTTCTACTAAATCCTATCATTTCTAAATAAAGAAAAAGCGCTAACAATGTAAGACGCAAAACAAATATTACCTTTGAAATATTCAGCTGTACTGTACAACGCATAAATCAGATATAGGAGGTATTCTCTCGGGAGGGTGGCGTGAATTATTGAAAGGTATGACAGGATTACTGTCACGGAGGTGTTTTTTGTCAGGACGTGTTCATTTGTTACTATATGAGATTGTATAGTTTTGAACCGACATCCAAAAACGAGGAGGTTCTCGATTCGACTGTATGTTCTTGAGGTTATCACCGTTATAATGTATTGTCTATGGCGCAACTACATATACACGTATAGGTATATAGTAAGGTAAGTATAAATTAAAAGTCTATATAATGCAAAGACGAGCTACAACCGTGCCTGTGGGTGACGACTGGTGTCGCAAACTCGCGTCATGTATTACCTTCTGTAGAGTCAGCAGAAATTAATACATATGCATTGTGTCGCTACATATTTTGTTTTAAAGAGACAAGCAAGTCGTTCAACAATATGACATGAGTTTCTTTACGTACGATTCTAATCCAACCCCCATTTCAGTAGTATTAACGTTAAATGATTGAATCAGAAGAGCGCTATCGGTTTTACCACAAGAGATTTAAACCAGAGTTGAACAGATGAGTCTAAATATTTTCTCCACAAACTCAATTATAAATTCACAAGTAAAAAAATATTAAGTTAAGACGTCGATTTTGTAGAACAAAATTTTAAAAATATTTGTTTAATTGAAGTCTAAACTTTTGTGGTAGGACGGTATTACTTGTGTTATGCGAGAAACCTCCAACACATTTGAAACTTAGGTACCTTATATCAAAAGCTTCTATCTTTACCCTTACCTAACGAGAACTTATCTAACAAGTCTATTTCGGACTTCACAGTGCAGCACAACGTTCCGCTTTTAACTTGGTAACTCCAGATAGGAACTACATAAATTGACGGTACAATCTTTCCTCTTCGACGGCAACGTCCGAGATTAAAACGTCCCTGACTTTGTCCAAGAAAATTAGCCGTAAAACCGGGCCCTAATGAAATTGACCAAGACATCGCGTCCGTGTGGTTACAGTTACTAAGGTTGTAACGAGTACAATGCATCGTGACGTCACACTTCACAATGTCAGGGGCCGTCCATTAATCACGTCAGGCTTGAAAGGGGGGGGGGGGGGAGGGCGGTTTATCAAAAGTCACGAAATATCACAAACGGGGAGGGGGGCTTAGTAAGATATCACGTGTGTTTATTTATACCAGTCACAAACAGCCTGCAACCTTCCTTATTTTCCAATCCTTATTTTCAGAATAAAATTATACTTATACCTGGATTTCAAGATATTATTTTAAAAATTGTAACATTCTTTGCAGTTACTAAAAAATACGTGATTGTGTGGGGGGAGGGGGGGCTAGTCTGTAACATCACCACGTATCACCAAGGGGGAGGGGGGTCTAAGAAATGCTGAAAAAACATTACGTGATTAATGGACGGCCCCTCAGGTGCTGGTGGATTTGACCCTATTTCAGTGCGACGTGATTAATCCGATGAGGGGTTCTAAACGCCGGTTTAATTAAACATTTGACGTAGGAAAAAGCTACTTTCTTTCATAGCAGACTTTGTATATTATGTATCGAAATCAACAGAAAATTTTTCATCAAGGCCCAGTAGCCTATGGATAATTAAGCGCTACGAACATGTATCCATAGTTCGATATTATTTTCGTTTAATTTAAAAGTTTTAACATAACTGCTAATGTCAGATTGTAAGCTACGAAACAGTAAAAATTGCATTGTAATCCGTTTAGTAGTTACGTGATGCGAAAACTAACAAACAGACACCATTTCCAAAAAGCTTATTTTAATAATTCTTCTACCGTCTTATCACAAAAGACGTCTATCACTCGCGTTGTCTTACTCAATCCTGGCGTTCCTAATCATTTTACTTGTGAATTTGTTATCGAGCTAGAAAATGCGCGGGTTAGACGTTCATTTGTGGAGAAAATATTTAGACACATCTGTTCAATTCTTGTTTACATCTTTTGTGGTAAAGAGTCTAGATATTTTTTTTAAGAAACTTTTCCAATAACTGCATTACATAGAATCGAAGCTTATGTACTGCATCCATAAATGAATGATTCTTCGTCCCCTGAGTTTGGCAATTCGATCAATCGGGGTAGCTGCTATTTTTACTCTGCTACGGCTTTCATTAGTTTAGCGAAGGTAATTCGATTTTGAGCCTCTTTTTGTAGAATTTTCTGGGTTCATTTTACTTTGTTGTGACAACACCTGTTCTTGGAAGACATCGCGTGGTTTCATATTGAAGGTTTGACAAACGTGAAGCTCTTACAAGCATTGTATGTTGTTATTTTACCCAAAGTACTAAGAACCAACAACTTGACAACTTTTGATGCGACTTACTGTGTTCGAGCCGATGCAACGACCACCAACGGAGCTAGAACCAATCACAGCACCGGCACATGACGTGATACGCGATCGCGTCATGTGCCCAGTCGCCCATTGGCCAACTTGTTGCATTGTACTGTCACTTAAAGAAATTACACGTTGCAGTAAACACGCTCTCGTCCTTTTTATTTTTCAAATAGGAAAACCTTCCATAAAATAGCTAAAAGTACCACATCAGGAGCACACTGGCTCCAACATTTGGACCTTCAGATCCGGACATAACAATTTGGCGCATCAGATCCAGACCCGACGTAATCCAACGTCAGGAATCAACGACCTCAACACTAACGCGGTACTTTGGAAGTTTGGAAGAAATACGCAAACCTCAATCAGGAGCAGGAGGCCAAGCGCACCAGGAATAATTACGCAGGATTGGCAACATCAGGAAGCGCTATCTGGTGGGACCATCCAAGTATTCCCTTCACCTTCTGTTCCCAGTGTTTATATTTCCGAGAGTGAGTGTTGAATTAAGTGAATACCGACCTATTACAGTGTTCTTCACATCAACCGTAAGTACTCCTGATTCTCCTAAACACCAAAATGCTATTTGACAAATCACGCGACCCATCTCCTAATTTACTAGGCGTAGAACCCGTAACGGTAGAAAGTAATGCCAAAGTTCGTGAGTTAGTGAGAAAACGGGGTATCATAAAAGGCAGGCTTACAAAATTTACTAAATATTTACATACATTGGAAGAAAATGGTCATGAGCTAGTAGGTCAAAGTCGCATCGATTTGAAACTAAGGGTTCAAGGGGCTACTAGTTTATTTAGTGAGTTCAACGAGATTCAAACCAAAATCGAGGAGAGTGTATCTGAGGTTGAAGTACCTGATCAGTTGAACCAACGCGAAAAGTTTGAAGATAGTTACTATAGCACTATGGCTCATGCTGAATCTATGCTTGACTCAGGAGAGGCCACCGATTGTTCGCATAATAAATCATGTCACAAATCTTATGTACAATCAGTCAAATTGCCCACTATTGCTATGCCCACCTTTGACGGTTCTTATGAGCGCTGGCTCGAGTTTAGGGACACGTTCATGTCGTTGGTGCATAATCAAGATATTAGCGATATTCAAAAGTTCCATTATTTGAAATCTGCTTTAAAGGGAAGCGCACAGCTGATAATTGAGTCTATTGAATTTTCAGCCAACAACTATCGTGTTGCATGGCAGCTCTTGCTAGATAGGTACAACAATACTAGACTGCTGGTCAATAACCATGTCAAGGCCTTATTTACTCTTACTCCACTAACCAAAGAGTCATCGACTCTTATCAGAACGCTCATTGACACCATACTAAAAAATATGCGTGCACTAAAAATCTTAGGTGAACCTGCAGACACCTGGGATACGCTAGTTAATTACATCATCGTATCTAAGTTAGATAAAACAACTGAACGTGAATGGGAATCGCATAAGTCGTCATTGTTTTCGAATGATTCAAACAAGTCGATCAAAGTTGATGATTTAATTCAATTTCTAAAACGCAGGGCTGACATGTTAGAAACGTTGCAATTGTCACATAGTAAAGATGCACTAGGTACCGAAGTAAAAAAATCTAAATTCACTTCTAACTCACAATCCACTTCACATTGCAATGTTTCATCTAATGGCAAGCTGTCGTGCTATAAATGTAAGGGTGATCATCCAATATATTCTTGTAAAAAATTCATCGACAGCGACTTAAAATCGAAATTTCAATTAGTACGTGAGCACCACCTATGCGCTAATTGTTTACGATCAGGACACTCGAGTGACAACTGTAAATTCGGTACGTGCAAAAAATGCAATTCCAAACATAATTCATTATTACATCACGATAACGCTAATACCGTTGCATTTCATTCATCCCGGCCGGCTGGAGCTCAGAGTGAGAGGTCCGACGAGAGTGCAGCCTTATCAGTTGCTCCTCCCGTCCCCGCTACCCGCGCGCCCTCCTCTACTGACGTCCTTCCCATTCAGGTAAATAAATCACATTTTATTCAAAACCAGTCTACAGAGTGCGTTCTGTTATCAACAGCTGTAGTTGAGGTTGCAGATAAACAAGGTGTTTATCACAAGGCTCGCGCTCTTCTCGACAACGGCAGCCAGAGCTGTTTTGTGACTGAATCCTTATGTCAGCTTTTAAACACGCAACTAATACAGTCCACTCTCGAAATAAGAGGCGTAGGTAATTCAGTCGTAAATTGCTCGAAAACTTGCAGTATTGAGATTAAATCTTGCGTTGATAAAACTTATGCTACAATTTTGAAATGCTTTGTGCTACGTGAAATAACCTCCCCTATGCCGAACGCATTTCATTTACATGCAAGGCTGAGCATTCCGGCTAATATTCAATTAGCCGATCCGCATTTTGTAGAATCAAAGCAGGTTGATATATTGATAGGCGCAGACAAGTTCTGGGAACTTTTAGGCGAAGGGATCATCAGATTACCTACGGGACCATTCCTGCAAAACACAAGATTAGGATGGATTATTTCTGGCCCTGTTCACAACAATTTTAAGTCACGGCATTCTGCTAAACAAATTCAATGCAACTTTTCCAGTGCTCTTGAGTCGCAACTTCGGAGGTTCTGGGAGCTGGAGGAGGTGCCTAAGGTCAGAGACACGCAGACTGAAGAGGAACGTGCATGTGAGGATCATTTCATTCGCACTACTACGCGCATGAGCGATGGAAGATTCTGTGTACGTATTCCTTTAAAACAGTCACCTGACGTATTAGGCGATACGCACACCAATGCAGAACGACAGTTCCTCGCATTGGAAAAGCGACTTCAGCGCTCACCAGAGTACAAGTCGTTATACGCTAATTTCATGCAGGAGTATCTCGATCTAGGGCACATGACCAAGATAGATACTTATTCTACGCCATATTATGTCATGCCGCATCACGGTGTGTACCGCGAGCATAGCACGACGACGAAGCTGCGCGTCGTGTTCAATGCGAGTGCTGCGTCGAGCACGGGTAAATCGCTCAATGATTTACAGCTGGTCGGGCCGCCCATTCAAGGCGACTTAATTGCTATTTTACTGCGTTTCAGGCAGCACAAATATGTAATATGCGCCGACGTATGCAAAATGTATAGGCAATGTTTAGTCGACGTTTCGCAACGGAACCTACAGCTGGTCCTGTGGCGTGAAAATCCGTCGCAAGAAATCGGTATTTATCAGCTTAATACAGTGACCTACGGTACCGCTTCAGCGCCATTTCTCAGCGTTAGGTGCCTTAAGCAATTGGCCATTGAATCTCAAGACCCGGAAATACAGAGAGTAATCAATGAAGACATGTATGTGGATGACGTCATCACTGGTCTGGATGATAAGCACGAGTTGCTGAGGCTATGCAGCGAACTTACAAGCACGCTGGCTCGAGGTTGTTTACCACTACGCAAGTGGATTTACAATTTTCCATGCTGTGAAGACGAGACGCTCTCTGACTTATCTAAAGAATTAACGCTAGATGATAACGTCAGTTCAAAAACCTTAGGCTTAGGCTGGTCTAATTTGTCAGACGAATTATTTTTCAGTTCGCAATGTCAGAGCAATAAAAATACCGCTACAGTAACTAAAAGGTCAATTTTATCAAATGTGTCACAAATCTTTGACCCTTTGGGCCTTTTAAGTCCTGTTATAATTGTCGCAAAAATACTGTTACAACAATTATGGTTGTTGAAATTGGACTGGGATGACGCGGTCCCGCCTAGTGTCAACAACGCGTGGAACCGGTTTGTTATTTCTCTGCGCGATCTCAGTGATGCTCGCGTTCCTCGGCACGCTATAGGTGCCCAGCCCATGTATATCGAACTGCATGTTTTCACAGATGCGTCTCAAACAGCCTACGGCGCGTGCATTTATATACGCACAGTTAATCAGGATTGTACTGTCTCGGTGCACTTATTGATTTCTAAAGCAAAGGTTGCACCTTTGAAACCAATAAGCGTGCCTCGACTTGAACTTTGTGGTGCTTTACTGGGTGCTAGGCTGTATGACAAAGTACGAAACTCACTACACCTAAAATTTGCTAGTATTGTATTCTGGACGGACTCGACTATAGTGTTGGGCTGGTTGAAAATGTCACCCAATCGATTAAAACCGTTCGTTCAGAATAGGACAGCCGAGATACACGAATTAACGCAAGACACTCCGTGGTACCACGTAAGCACCAAGCATAACCCAGCTGACATTGCGTCACGTGGGGCTAATCTGAATGACCTGTCCTGTTCTACTTTATGGTGGCAGGGCCCAGAATTTTTACGCAATCCCGAGTTTTCACTCGACGAATTTAAGAAATCAGACACGTCCTTACTCCAGTCCGACGACCAGCTGCCTGAACTTAAGTCAGTAGTTACGGCGTTAGTGACTCAGGAGCTGAGTGACTCATCTCTGTTTCCATTCAGTCGGTTTTCACAATTCAAGCGCATGCTGCGCTCCATGGCGTATGTGATGCGATTTATACATAATACACGGAACAAGCTTAATAAACTCGATGGACTTTTGAGTGTTGATGAGTTACAACAAGCTCAAACTGTACTGGTTAGGTTTTCACAGAGGGAATCGTTCCCCACAGAATATGATTCATTAAAAGAAGGGAAAAGTGTAAAGGCTAAATCAATTCTATCAAAACTAAATATATTTCTAGATGATAATGCAATCATGCGAGTAGGCGGTCGTTTAGAATATTCTGATGAATTTGACTACAATAAAAAACACCCAACCTTAATTTCTAGCAAACATCACTTTGCGTGTTTATTATTTCGCCATGAACATACGCAACTGCTCCATGCAGGGCCGCAGGCATTACTTTTTCATATACGCGAATCATGGTGGCCCATGAGTGGTAGAAATTTGGCGCGGCAAGTGATGCATCAATGCGTCACGTGCACGCGTCTGAAAGGTAGAACTCTCACGCCTCTAATGGGCAACTTGCCTAAAGAACGTATCACCCCAGGTTTTCCCTTCATACGATGCGGAGTGGACTATGCTGGTCCAGTACTTATATTAAACCGAAAAGGTAGGGGCGCGAGAACTAGTAAATGTTATATATGTTTATTTATATGTTTCGTAACGCGAGCTATTCATTTGGAGCTGGTCAGTGACCTCTCCAGTCAGGCATATTTATTAGCGCTAAAAAGGTTTATATCGCGACGGGGCAAACCGTTAGATATATTCTCGGATAATGGTCGGAATTTCGTTGGCCTCATGAACGAATTTTCAGTTTTTTTACGCAAGTGTAGTTCAGACATTCTAGACTACGCAACTAGTCAACAGATTAAATTTCATTTCATTCCTAGCTACGCAAGTCACTTTGGTGGTTTATGGGAATCAGGAATAAAATCGTGTAAGCACCATATCCGGCGTGTGGTAGGAAACGCGCATCTCACGTTTGAGGAACTGAGTACGGTATTGATCCAAATAGAGGCAATTCTCAACTCTCGTCCATTGTCCCCACTTTCCTCTGATCCAAAAGACCTTTCTCCTCTTACACCTGCCCATTTTTTGGTTGGTCGACCACTTACAGCGCCAGTCAGCGACGACCTGCGTGAAGTTCCATGCACCAGGCTACAACGTTTCCAGAGAGTGGAACAACTTCGCCAGCATTTCTGGTCCCGTTGGGCCAAAGAGTACGTATCGCAGCTACAAATCCGGACCAAGTGGACGGAGACCAAAGATGAGCTGAAACCAGACTCGCTCGTTGTCATCAAGGACGACAACTTGCCGCCGTTGAAATGGCTGATGGGCCGCGTGCTACGGACCATCCCAGGCAAGGACGGCGTCTCGCGAGTGGCAGATATTCGCACCGCCACCGGTGTCATCAGGCGAGCCTACGTCAAGATATGCCCCTTGTTCCAAGATACGCACGAGAGTCAAGACAGAGTCGCGGTTCCAACTGTTCATTGAAAGCCACTGCTTCACTGCTTTCAAGGCCGGGGGCATGTTCGAGCCGATGCAACGACCACCAACGGAGCTAGAACCAATCACAGCACCGGCACATGACGTGATACGCGATCGCGTCATGTGCCCAGTCGCCCATTGGCCAACTTGTTGCATTGTACTGTCACTTAAAGAAATTACACGTTGCAGTAAACACGCTCTCGTCCTTTTTATTTTTCAAATAGGAAAACCTTCCATAAAATAGCTAAAAGTACCACATCAGGAGCACACTGGCTCCAACATACTGATTTTTTAATTTTACTTATAGTTTTTTTAGTTTCACGTATATTATTTAAATACACCGTACAAAGAACAATATTATTTATCTGGTGTTACATAAAAATAAATGGTTGAAAAGACCAATCATATAATTATAACTAAATAACAATTTTAATTTCACCAAGTACATAAGTTTCAAGTGTTACTCGACACTCGTATAGTTTCATCGGCAAACGTAAACATACTAATAAAATAAATACAACCCTCAAGCCCGTATTGTGGGCAGTAATGCAATAAATTCTACCACTTACAATAAAACTAAATATCTATAGTTACGACAACGTAGTAAATTGTTTTACGTTATACTCGTAGAAGCTTCTCTGATTAGTTACGGTTTGTAAAATTGGACCTTTAGAAACTGTTTATCTGAAACTGAAAGACTGAACAATTGGGTTGTCGATTAACTTTTTTTTCAATAGGTGTTCTTTTTTTTTTTTTAAACGTAGCCCCACACTAGGATTGCTCCTGTATAATTTCACATACACATCACACCCAGACCAGAAACAAATATTTGTGGATCGCACAAATATTTGTCTCAGGCGGGAATCGAACCCGCAACCCCTAGCGCAGCAGTCCGATTGCTCAGCCACTACGCCAAACGAGCCGATTTTCTCACCATCTCACCAGCTACGGTAGTGCACGCTTACCTACAAGTACCCTATACAGTTATACACTCGTAAAACTTTAAAACTAGGCAAAGGCTCTGCTCATACGGTATTCCACTGTTAGTAGCCCTATATTAGACTAGACAGATATTAACTGAGTATTGGACATCTGCTACATTGGGAATGTTGAACTTTAACTCTTTTTATTCCATTAACAACGGGTTTCATTTTTTTTTATCAACAGTGCCCCAAATACGTACGCAGGTCCTTTTTCCATTTATTTCCCTGTATAAGTGGGTGCCGTGGTCGTGTGCCTCTAACAGTGCCAGTTTGAACACTAAATACGGACATTTTTACGAGCCAAGCTTATTTCCTGACGGTACCTACACGAATTATTACGGTTGGTCACCAGAAACGCATCAATGAGGAACGGCCGTAAGCGCTTGGGTGTGAAGGTTCTGATACTGATTGATCAGACTTTGGTATACATTTTAGGTTTTACGTGAATAGAATGATGTAGAATGGTAGAATGATTTATTTTTAATTTAAGTATTTATTTATTCTATTGCAGGAATTTCCCAATTCAATAGCGTAAGTAAGTCAAAGTGATCGTACCAGCTGTATGAAGATGTAATTCAAAAAGACTGAAATTGCTAATTTTATTGCTACAAATCAATAAAATGACAATAAAATAGATGGAATTGATCTATTTCGAGCTTTGTTGATCCAATCGCCATGTGTGACCACTTTATGTGTTTATTTTTACAAACGAATGTTTATTGTACATCTAACGGAGCTCCTTGACTTTGATTTAGGAAAAATAGGAATGTTTTACCTAATTAATTATACATCAGACATCGAACGATGTCTGAACGACAATAACGTCAAGGTATAAGAGTACCTTAAAAGGATCTGCATTAATTGTATATTTACGAAATTATACAATGAATAAAGATACTAATAAAAAAAATACGAATTAAAAAAATTAAATAAAAAAGATACTAAATAAATTAATCGATTTGTTTGTAAAATAGAAAAGTATATTAACAACTTTTTATGGTATAGGTAAGAACTACTTTGCGCTTTTGAAACTTTTTTGTATGTACGTTATGTTTTGTTGTGATAAAATTTACTCAGACTATTGAAACATTAAAATTCAACAACAACTTCAAACTTTTAGGCATTCTAACCTTTGAAGTACAAAACTACAAACAGCCATTCCATGGTCATCAATATCTTTTTATATGATACTCCTTAAATTATTACGCTTGAGTAATGGTGTAGGTGCAATAAATCGCGCTCATTGTTCTTTGTTGATATTAGACAAGGTTCGCTACGGAAAATTGACCTTTATGGAGCATTTAGAAGAAGATGAAAATGGAGAAACGTTTATTTGGCACAAAGGTTATTACAACAAGCTCGTAAGTGATACGTTATACAGCTTCTATCTAACGTAGGACTAATAAAAATATGCCTTAGGGGTTACTACTAGTACCGTGGCTTCGGATGCGTGATCTATCGTACCACGATAGAATATAATAGAACATTCTACTACTCTCTTCTATCAATCTATCATTATTAAGATGTAGGTAATTCGTTCAGTTGTATTTACGGTCATGATTTGCCTATAGGCGATGCCAAGTGATTTCCAAAAGATTATATGAGTTTGATAATTTGATTGCCCCAATCTGGAAGATACCACGCATTTTTTTACCATTTGTTTGTTTTGAAATTTGGCATCGTGGTGTGGTCTATATAGTTATATACTCAAGTATTTATCAAGTATATTTGTCACCGTCATCATCGCGTCGATGTGTTTACAAACTTTACACCCTACTGCAATGTAACGCCATTATTAAGCTTCATGATGCACATTCGAACACTGGCCACTACATCACAATAAGCTCCACCTACAGACGTACCCGTATGAATTATGCATCGAGCCATGTTTCAGTTAATTCTACACAAAGTTTTACGTGGTATTATCCCGCAAATGTATTGACAGGACCAGTTTGCTGAGTCGAATTAACAACAGAATCATTTAGTAGCAAGTTCTTTCGTTATCATTATTTAGCCACTCGTGTGATAGAACCTTATTTGTAAAGCGGTGGTCAATGGTCCGCTCTGAATCACTCAATATACATCTTCATCATCATCATCGACCAATATCCGCCCACTGCTGAACAACGTGTCTACCCTCACTTTCGCGGGGGAATAAGGCCCACCACGGGAGTGAGTCCGGATAACTAGATATACCAGATAGACTGTACCTATCACTCAAAATTATCGGCTATAATTCACTAGTAACTGTGTGCCTAGTGCGAGTTTTGACAATTTATTTACGCGCTCGGCCCGTTTGGCGTAAACATGAAATTGTATGGAATAATAGCAGCGCCATCTAGTGACTGATTCACTGACGCTAGATGGCACTGCTCTTATTCCATACAATTTCAAGTTTACGCCAAACGGACCGAGCACGTAAATAAATTGTCAAAACTCGCACTAGGCACACGGATATGAATTTACCATGCACGTTCACTTGTCACTTGTCACGTTTATTAATTGGACACATTTGCATGCGCATCGGTCATAAGCATCGCTTTTAAATTACCTTATTGTTGGACAGGTGGGTGTGAAGCATTGCCATTCAGGCATTGCCATTCAATTATAGTACCTACCTAATGTATGATGTAACGGTAAGTCAATACCATGTAGTTTGCTATGTTAGTGGTTAGTTTGTATACTAGTTTTTTTGCTGTAATTTGTGAGATAGGGTAAATAGTAGGTACTGTTCGTCGGCGCAATACGTCGTATTACGTGGGATGGCATGTCCGATCGATAGAATGTGTGGGCTGAAACTGTAAGTAGTGGCGCCAATCCTGCAAATACATTATCGACGTCAATTTAATCATTTTAAAAATATAACACGAACATTTTTAACTAATGCATTTAGTTAGAAGGCCAAAATGAACCGGCCAAGTAAGAGTTTGACTCTCACACGAAGAGTTCTGTACTACCATTATCCATAAAAAACGGGGGAAAAATCACATTTGTTTTATGGGAGCTCTCTTAAATGCCTATTCATTTTATTCTTTTTGTACTTGTTGTTGTTTGTAGTGGCAACAGAAATACATAATCATATGAAAATTCTAATTGATTAAACATCACGGTTCATGAGATACAGCCTGCTGACAGTCGGACAGACAGAGGAACGGACAGCGGAGTCTTAGTAATAGGGTCCCGTTTTACCCTTTAGTTCGGAACCCTAAGACCGATCTACTCAATCTCATTAAGACTCAAATGGTCTCTAAATTCACGATTCACCCGTATCAGCCTAAATCGGCGTGCGATTGAAAGCGGATTGTAAAACGACATTCACTTGATTCTACCGAGAGTATTGAATTCTTTGAAATTAAATTGTGATAATAAGGGAGCAGAATACCGCTTAGTCATTTTAAATACGTTCTTTCAATCAATTCGTAGTATAATTAGGAAAATCGGCCTTCTCTTTGTCCAGAAGGCTACCCCAGTCTGAATAGGGCAACCTTTCTTTTCACTGAAATTATCATGTAAACTCCCACCTCTACCAACCACTTTAGCAACCCCAACCATTCTGCCAAGGAATGGCGCAAGTTAGGCAGTAAAATGATTTAACGGCCTTTCCCCGATCGAGGCTTTATGGACCACTTAACTTTTTAATTTATGGTTTCAGTCGATACTAAGTTGCGGCGTCGCCACACGTGAAGTTATATACTTTACTTTTTAATATTCTTCGAAAAGATTGTCTCAGTTGACTATAGTAAGAACATCGCTTTATCAATATTAATCTGCACTGAAACTGAGTGTTTGCCTTACGTAGGTAGGTGGTTAGAATAATGTATTATTAAAACCTGAACACCATTAGCACGTCTGCTTCTTGAGACCTATTATCCTACATTTATTCTAACAAATAAACGATTTGATTTATTTGATCACGGTCTTCGTAGTTTCTAATTCCCTAGATAGGTACAGGAAATGTTAATGAGGTCAAAATCGATGTACATAATATGTTATTATGTGGTTTGAACGTAGGTTTAGATGAAAAACAAAAATCTGTGTACTCCAAAAGTTAGAATGCAATTGACGATGTAGCAGGCTTACCTAGAAAAACGTAGGTTTAGTATTGACGAACCGACCTACATACAACATGCATAATTAAAAAAGGTAGTAATTAACCCTACGAGTGTCAGGTGGACCGCTTAAATAAAAGAAAACAAAAGAATCCACATAATATGACATTTGTGACGTGTGACCAGCGCCTATATCGTAAAATACGATTCTTGTAAAAAGAACTTGGATTGTTTTATTTTCTACGTTACATAGCAGGATTTTTTTTAGAAAAAAATTAGGTTGTATTTATCTAACGTTCTAATACAAAGGTATTAAAAGCTTCCCCGCTCTTCGCTCTTTGCATTCTGTAGGCCTATCGTAAACGAAGCTGACGGACGTTCGAAATGTTTGCATTCCTAAGCCCAAGCAAGTCCCAGGAGGTTAGGTTATGTTTATATTGTTTTCTTGAAGTGTTTTTTCTTTTTTTTTTTAGCCCCACACTAGGATTGCTCCTGTATCGTGGGTACCGCTTACAGACATATAATTTCACATACACATCACACCCAGACCAGAAACGAATATTTGTGGATCGCACAAATATTTGTCCCAGGCGGGAATCGAACCCGCAACCCCTAGCGCAGCAGTCCGATTGCTCAGCCACTACGCCAAACGAGCCGTCAACGTGTTTGACTTGCAAAAGTGCGATTTTATTGTCTACTTGCAATAAATGCTATGACTTTGTTAGACGTCAGCCGGGACTCCATCTTGAAACGCTTTGACCTCTAAACAGAACAGACAGAAAAGAAATCAAGTCCTGCCTAATTTGGTCACAACCCCACTTGAGCTTCTAAATGCGTTTTGGCAAACGGAACGCGGACGGCTTTCTAGAGCGGAGATTGGCATGTTTTTCCTTAGTTCAAGGTCAATTTTCGTATCTCTAGGGATAATCATGAAGAAATGAAAAGCGCTAATATAATTATAGCGTTATTAGCGTTTATAATTGCAATATTTGCAATACGAGAAGAATTTAATGTAATAGAAAATAATAGAATTGCTTTATTGTACACCGAATAAAAAAGTTAATGCACAAGGTAATAACTAAGACAAAATTAAACACTACAAAATCTACGGCGGGCTAATCGCTAAAAGAGATTTCTTTCAGTCAACCAAAAATAAGTAAAAAGAAACGAGTCATTTTAGAAAAAGAAGAACTCTAAACTAGAAATGTGCATGACGGCCGACCGCCAAACCTTTCCAAAACTTTTTACTATGAAAACAAACAACTGATAAAGGACGTAGCACAGAAAAAAAGTCCCTAAAATAAAAAAGCTACATAGAAAAAAAGCCAGGGCCACCGTCCCCTGCCGTCGGAAATATCCTCATCACCATAACATAAACCGTAACAAAGCGATGGTACAGGTAATCGCAGAATTTATTCCCAAAATGAGCGACAGTGCGTGCCGAGGCATCTACTGTGACATTTCATAATGGCCCTTGATGAGAAATGTCAGAGATCTGTCAATGACACCTCCTGTACCAACTTATGAAGCTACCCGTTTTAATGACTATCACTCTTATCGGTCGGCTTTAAGGGTTATTGTGATGGTAAATATATATTTGTAATTTCCTAATGACGTCTTCGGCTCAGAACCTCGTGACGTCATTTGCAAAGCGGTCGAATTTGGAAGAAACGTTCGGTTCTTTTTCCTATTCTGAGGCATGATATTGTTTTCGGATTTTCTTGTGAAAATGAGCAAGTGTTACGCGGGACCGCGGTTCTAAAAAGAAGAATTTGATGTCATTATTTATAATTTACATGCCCATATTTCGGAGTTACGTTATCTACCAATCTAGCCCGGGCTGCCGTGGTGGAAAGTGACCACCCTAGTATGAGTTTTTACTAGCTCGACATAATGCGCGCCAACTAGCGCATTTGTATGAATATCCTGTACAGCGCCCCTACAGGTGCGTTTATAAACGAAAAATCTTCATACAAAGAGCTAGTTGACGCGTACCATGTCGAGCTAGTAAAAACACATACTCAGGGTACTGATCAATCATCCTCGCGAAAGTGAGGTGAGATTCGTACTCAGCTGTGGGCGTATACCTATGGGGAGTTTATGATAACGTATAATGAAAAAATTAACACATAGAGGATGTTTAAGTCATTAAAAACTTATAAACCGTAATCGTAACTGAAAATCAAATTTATGAATGAATCAAAATGAAATTCAAATAGCTATTTGAAACAATGCCGCTGGCGTAGTGGCAGTCAAAATGAACCATTCATGGCAAGAACGAGGCACATTTTAGTAATTGCATTTGCACGGTTATTAAATTCTAATCCAGGTAGGAAGCGTTTTTAGTAAACCAAAAGAAGAACCGCAGTGTGAAAAAATATAGCAACGAAATTGTACGTATCATTATCGATTCCTCAAGTAAAAAAACAGGAAGGTACAAAATAAATGATCAGTGTATTCTATATTGTTTTTTTTAATCTGTAGTATAGAAGTTACAAAGCTATCGGTGGCAAGTTGCATTCGCCGCATGCTACTAACCATCTGCAAAATTACCGGCGCGTCTCGTTACTGAGTGATATAAAATGTATGTAGTAAGAAAATTTTCTCATTACAAGCACTGCTGACTCCGCCATATTTTACGTGTTACCAAACTCTAATAGAGTAACAACTGGGCGCTCTCATGAGGAATTCCAATTACTCGCATCCTGTCGTTATAAATACCGATAAAAACTTTTCTAGTTAGCCGCCTCGCTGAATACCTACGCAGCATCTAAATAATGTCTCACGGAAACGAGACGAGGCGATACGGGATTGCTGGAAACGACGTGACAAATAGATCAACGCGGTCGCGTTTGCGTTTTCACCTTTCCTTTTTAGGGTTCCGTACCCGAAGGGTAAACGGGACCCTATTACTAAGGCTTTGCTGCCCGTCCGTCTGTCTGCCTGTCTGTCCGTCTGTCACTAGGCTGTATCTCATGAAAGGTGATAGTTAGATGTTAGACATTTTCACAGATGATGCAGACTAACTCTAAGTCTCCCAAACAACAAACGTGTTATTTTTGCCGTTTTTATAGTTTATGGTACGGAACACTTCGTGCGCGAGTCCGACTCGTACTTGGCCGGTTTTTTATGTTTTGGATTTGCATGGGTTATGCGTTCAGTCAGTAACAATTAAGAATATACCTATTACAAGTATTTTTCCTAAAATGGTCGAAATTTCGCAGTCAGTTACATAGTCTAGTCAAGTTAAAGTCAAAGACTCGAACCTTTCTAGAAGTTTTGTAGATAATACTCACTTTTATCATTATCACAACCCATATCCGTTCACTAAATAGTGTTAATGTTTTGCTATCCTATTCCAATGGCTGCGTGAAAAAATTAGATAACGCAATAAAGCCTTACCTAGCAACACATTATACACGGGATATACAGTGGAATGCCTTTATTCATATCAGCAGCAGTGATTCCAAATCTGGCAAAAAGCCAAGACCGAGCGAGCTCCGAAGTAACCACGAATATTGAGATATCCACATTTTACTTGAATTTTTGCCAGTAATAATGTTATGTAAGTAAATTGTATGTTTTTCTGGAAGAACTTGAGCTTTTTTATACAATTCGTTAGAAATTTGGAGGGTTAACATTTTCGACACAATAATACTTACAGCATTTACGTATCCAGTCTGAGCTAAATCAGATGACGTCTCCCTTATATCGGCTTAAATGAAGCCCAAAACAAGAACATTTAAAAACAGTTTAAAATATACCTAGTACTCGTACAAACGAATGATAGTGTATTTTTAAAGCAACGGGAATTGTTTTCATGTCCTTTTAAGTTGCACTGAAAATAACAAATTTAATGGAAACTGGCGTCCCAGTTAACAAGCGCACAGAAGGCTCACATCGCACCGTTGTGAGAGGGTGAGGAAAGCAGGGATTGCAAGGGAGTACAATGCTGCAATACAATGCAAATGTATGTATGGGGGGGGGGGGGGGTAGAGAAAGAAAACAAACGAAAACCATTATTCACGCTTACCAGGCAACTAGCCTGCTCATATCATCACTTATTTGTATAATCAAACTGGCTTATATCATCAGCGAAGTCCCAAGTCAATAAATATCGCCAATATTCCCGATGCCATCGAGTAAATCTATTACCTCATAACCAATTCCTAGCACGAGCAGAACAGTCTATCGTCATAAAATGGGGACCTAAAACGAATGAAAATCCTAGACTTTGCATAATAGGAAGTGATCTTAAGAATCGCGCTGAGTCGAAGTCGTACATAAAATACCAAATGGCCAGTCAAAGAGCTCACGTGCGCTTAGATTTCACAACATTCTAAATTGTATAATAAATTGTATTTTGTGATTCTCCACATTTTTTTTTTACTAGAAGTCAGAGTCGAACCACCGTACATTATTAAACTGCCTACGTGGTTATGATACAAAAACACAGTGTAATCTTTTTCTACTGTGTAGCGAAATAGTGCAATTTCTAGTTTTTTCTTTGTTAATTTACGTTTAGGTTTGTGAGCGGTGTGAGCGAAAATGCAGAAACGTCGACTACTAAGAAAGTTTGCACAGGGTAAAACACTGGAAATGTACATGTTTTTGTGTAATGGTTTTAAGTGTTCTGTTTGTCGTATTATTGTATGAAGGTCTAGACTGAAGGAATCGTTTCATTTTAAACCTAAAGTTATAGAACAAACAGCACCGAACGTTCAAATTCATATTGTGTTTTGAACAGATTTCCAACTATTTCCTGCCACATTAAAACACTCCTTTCGTTGTCGTCCAGACAATACTGGTCATCAATCATTGGTTAAGAATAGGTTATTGTATAGGTAATCATTGGTTAAGAATAGGTTATTCTATAGGTAATCATTGGTTAAGAATAGGTTATTCTATAGGTAATCATTGGTTAAGAATAACCTATTCTTAACCAATGATGTCAAAATGAAGCGAGCCCTGTAAGCGTATGTCCAGTAAAAATCACACATTTACCAGATATTCAACCACCAAGCAGTAGTGTGCAAAAAAGCTATATCCAGTTTTAAAAGGCAATACTTTCAGCGAATTACCGGAAAAAAGAACTAGCAGTGTAGTACTGCGCAAGACTTTCAAATGTCTAGTAAAGGCGCTAACCATCAGTCAGATGACCTGCTCTCTATATTATACTCAGTAATATAAAAAACATACAACTTTTCGCTTTCCTACGGTACATTAAAACGCCGTTTCATACCCAAATACGCATTTATACGAGCATTTCCTTACAAACCTCATTTACCGGAATGTCTTAAGAGTTTAATTAACTTAACCTAATTAATTACGCACACGCGCGCGCACGTAACTCTTCCCGAAGAAAACTCTACGTGTCTACACTTTGTGGCTGTGTGTGCCAGGAGTTCATGAAGAAACGGCTGTGGGAAGTAATCACTGAGCTTTATGAAGCCTGATTTTATTGCGAAGCCTTTTATGACGACCCTGATTAGACACGGATTTTTATTTCGCTAAGTCTGGTTTTCACGGAACCAGTAACTGAGCAGACAGTAGCCAGCAACTGCACATTCTGCTGCCTGTACGGTAGGTACTATAGTACTGTATGTGACGGTTGGACCTACCTAAATTATGTTTAAAAGACGCAGTAGCTGTACAGATAGTAACTGTCCTTTACTGTCCGCTCAGCTACTGGATCCGTGAAAACCAGGCCTAAGGCGCATAGATATTGTTTCAGATTATTTTTGTATATGAAGAGTTTCATTATAGTTCACCCATCGTCTACCTATATATTTTGTATGCTAGAAAGTAACGTAACTAGACCGCCAAAGCGTTACCTGAATGCACTGGCATTGCACTGCACATTCTTGCAAGGCACTGCTCTGCGCTCTTCCCCAATCTGTATCCTGTTTGAGAATGAAACCTCTCAGCAGAACGGTTTCAACTCTCCAAACAAATCTTAGTCCATGCATTTTGATATACATAGTTCATTCCTTCATCGTGTATTCAGTCCATTCTACCATAGACGTAGTATCAAGAAATATATAGTTGACAGTAGCGTATACCCGAAAGGGACACACCTGTGCTCAATGTTTAAATCTGATAAATTTAATACACGTTATTTAGGTGTAGCTCCAATCATTCGTGCGACATTCTAAAATGACAAGATCGCTGGTTTGCTTCTGCAGTACAGCAATAAATTAGTGCATACGCCGGCAAAGACAGAACATCATCGTACTATCCTAATTACTCCTATGTCTATTTGTATACACTTGTCTCTTTTCTTCCCCGGAGCTTGAGTTAAATGTCACATCTATTGGATGAATAATCTGAGATATAATAGAAGCTTACTCAACTGTACTGAAGTATGTTCGTACCGTTATCCCGTTGTCATTACACGACAGTTTGCCCGCCTTTGACTCACTCGGGGAGAAGTTCTTTGTGCCTTTGTCCGGGAAATGGAGGAAACAACAAAGCTCATAGTTTCCTGCCAATTGGGTCGCACTTGTTGTTATGGAACGTGCAATTATGATCAATTGTAGTTATAATATAATACTTTACTGTGTTGGAACTTGGTGACTTGCGACTTAATTCTGAAATGTTTAACTGGCAGAGGAGACGGCGACGAAGATCACACGCTGCAGCGACCAGACACCACCTCTTGAAGTCGATTAAAATTGCATTGGTAATTAAATTTACTCTATCTTGGTAAGAAACGTCACAATCGGAATTACTATCGGAACGGAATTCGCTCGGCTTATGTTGCCCGAGCGCTGTGTATTGTAGACATTTCTTATTAAATTATTTGCTGATGATTAATTTCAAGCAACGTACTAGAACGAAAATACCTACAAAATATGTCTTATCCTAAAATGTTACCCTTTCAAGGCAGACAACTGAATTAGTTTAGGAATCCCAGGCAGGTGTTTTGGGCTTACGTTAAACCATGTGGGAACGTTTATCTGCGCTAAGTCTTCGCTAGATTTAGACATTAGACGAGCCGGTCTTCGTAACGGGGCTTTAGTAGGTATATGTGACTTACCTAAAAAGGCTTAGCTACTCTATGTTTAGTATGCATTAGGAAGATGAGGTTAGTATGGATCCAATTGTGGATTGAATATGCTGTCAGGCCCTGGCATTTTCTTTTGTGATTCTCATAATATCCTACTGGTTATCACGGGTCTCACTCTCAACATATTAATATGGGGATGGGTAGGCCGTAATAAGCTACAGGGGGCCAGATTAGTGGATTACATACCTCTGAAATAATTATCGGGCATAAAGTATTCCTTGCAAAGTTTTCCTTTACTGAAGAGCAAGCTAAAAGTATTTACAAAATAGTACGTACGTGCTCGCACTGGGATTTGAACTCGTAACCCTCCGTTTGAGAGATGAACGTCCCACCACTAAGCTATGATGGCTTACTGCGTAAAAATAACTAATTCCTACCGCTGTACTCGTAATGCGACTCAGTCCGCGTAGTACGTATTTAAACCTTTGCCAAAAACTTTGCAAGCTTCGCATTCAGATTTGGGGAACTCAGCGAAATTCTAAAGTTATGAATTAAGTTGGAACAAGATTTACATGATAGGAAGTGGAAATGTTGAAAAGGAACTAATTAACCTTGGAGAATATATTACGCTTAAAACTTACTGAAGCAAAGCTTTAAAGAAGTTGGTAAAGAGCAAGACAAAGTACATACATCTGTGGCCTTTACTAGTATTCCGTATATCTACAGAATCTCTAGATATACTCAATTTCTAGTAGAGAATTAGAACATACGAGTGGCGTGGTCCAAAACTGAGCTAACCTAAAACAAAATGCTCCTATTGCTTCACAGAAATATTCGCCTTGCCCTTAATATCCTAAGATTTAATTTTTCTTCCACCAAACTGTGAACTGAGCTCTCGCAATTACGACACTAGCATTATAACTATGGAGTGCAACAGATAATACGAGACGATAAGCTGACAGAAGTCGTCATGGTCCCATGGTCATGGTCAAGGTCTGGTCGTGAAGTTAACCCAAAAATCATTGTAACTCATTTGTAGAGGTAACGCCTTTGCCATGGGGGACACCAATGTTCACAACCGTGTTTGTTAGTCAGGGCTTTACTTGGTAGTTCTAAAACAAACGCAATCAAATTACAATAACACAGCTCGAGTCAGAGACAGAGCTGACAGTGGGAAATGTGCAATATTGAACATAATGCATACAAGACGTGTAGTGATCAGATAACCGCGTCGTGAATGTGTAATGGAGGTATTATGCGTAGTTCTGATGGTTAGAGCGTTGATTACTAGGTTGTGGGTTGAAGAAGGCCACGTTTGCAAGATTCCCAATGCCGACTTCGGCAGACGAGGCGTAACAAAAAAAAATCAATTCAAAAAGTTGTTGCAAGAGATCCGTAATTTCATGACCACCAAGTGAGGATTATGAGGCTCTCTTTTAGAAGAAACGTATTATTTCTCTCTCTGCGTTTTCTTTCACAGAGATACAAGAAACAGACCGGGAATTACAGAGAATTATTTAGTAAAACCAGTCGTGATGCTGGCGACATTTTGACAGCTCATTCTGCTTGTAAAAATATTTAGATCGGACTCAGCACGAATTTTAATCTTAGTTATTTTCTATGAACGTTCGCATAGTTTTCTTATCATCCTAGGCTTGCCCCTGCCAGAACGCCTTGTTTTGGATACACTAGATGTTATGTAACGTTCGGTCTGCTTCCTCTAAAATGCCTGTGGTTTTCTTTTTTATCACTCACGTTGTCAACTGACTAATTTATATTATCCCATTTTTTTAGAGGAAGAAATAATTAATTATATTACATAGCGTTTGTTTCACAATTCGACCTCGCCTAGTCGGGTCAGGTCGCTAACCGCAATACGATGAAATAATTAACAATTAGCATGCATTAGTGGATTAGCACGTTTGTGTCTAGTTATAGCAGTGATAGGTATATAGTTGAATTAAACTCAGCTACGCATTTAATTAATGACACATTATTTAGTGACATGTTCGTCAGAAGCATCAAATCCTGATACCACACCAGATGTCGGCATTGCCACATTCGACAAAGTAAAAAGGTTGTATTTTTGCGAAAATGGATTCAATGAAAAATACTGACAGAAAACAGGTGAACAGGTTACTTCTAGGTAAGCGTGCACTATCGTAGACCGCATCGTCACTTGCGAGATATTGGTTAAGCGCAGATATTTACAGCAGCAATATTGCTACGATATTCCTGAAATTTATTTGAATTTATTTGGAATACACACACTCAGGGCACATACACAGGCCTTTTTATGTAACATTTACAAATAGACTTTATTTACAAAAATAAATACTAGATAGATCTAATTTTCAAATAAATAGAAATGTTTCTTCTCTTAATTCAAAAAACAAACCGTATAATTATAATAGAGTATTGATCTCTGGAATCACTTCATTCGTTTTCTTCATCTCGTAAAAAGCAACAAAAAAAAAGGATATTTAGCCTGTTCTTCGGCGTTTTAATAAGAGAAAAGGCACATCCCTAATACCGAAAAATTACCTAAAATTTGCTTTCACACTCAATTTATATTTTAACCCGGCACTAGTCCAATGTGTGTGTACATTCATCCGGTATCAATTAGCTGATGAACATTATTAATTAGTAAAGTAATTTTCCATTATCCTTTGTGCTGGGGGCGGATAAATACCTACCAATTAATTACATTAAATATGACGTAGGTATAAAAGTCGATACAATCCGTGCATTTTACAATGCGAAGCCACTGGGTTCGAAACGATGGCCTTTCATCTGAGGAAGTCTACGCTCTGTACTTCGATGGAAATTATTATAAAATTTGCCTAAAATACTTTATTGTAGCTCTATTCAAAGACGTCTGATTAACACCTGACTGATGACTGATGACCGCGCTAGATGGCGCGGATGCTCTTATTCCATATAATTTCAAGTTTAGGCTAAACGGACCGAGCGCGTAAAGAAATTGTCAAAACTCACACTAGGCGCACTGATAACTCTGTCGCTTTAAGCAATATAAATAATTTACTTTAGTTCACTTTAACAAAACTCACTCTTGTAGCTGAAACGTTATCTTTAGGCCTGGTACACGTTGGGCGTTTTGAAGCGCACGCTTGGTACCGCGCGTTTTAAGAATAAAAGAGGTTGTTCGAAGCGTACGCTTCGGTAACGCGCGTTTTATTGAAGCATAAAGAGGTTGTTCGAAGGAGTACACATATGATTCTGATCAAGCGCGCGATCAGAAGCGCGCGTTTGCGTGTGTTCGCCTTCGAACAACCTCTTTATTCTTCAATAAAACGCGCGTTACCAAAGCGTGCGCTTCAAAACGCCTAATGTGTACCAGACCTTTGGTGTAAAGTAGAAAGTTTCCCAAAATAGATAGGTACAGTATGTAGCGTCCAAAACAGCTCACCCTACATGATAAGAAATGCAGTCTCTCTGCATCTCCGAGAAATAGCTAGCAAAAGAAATTCTCGGAAAACATGCCGTTTAGACAGCTACCTTGCTATACTAGCATTAAAGTCTATTTTCAATTGCATCTTGTGAGATCGCTTTCAAAGACAAGTGACAATACAGAATGTAACGAATGTTGCTTTTCAAATATTAGGTGTAAGGAAAAACTTTCGTTTGATTTTAGTCTTTATGTCTTGCTCTTTTGGGTGTAGTTTTGTGGTGTCAGAGTTTTCAAAGTTCAGATAGAGTATGTACACTCAAAATCGCCTTTGGATTCGTGTCTGATATAACGACACAAAAGAAACAGACTCGTGTAGCTGACGCTTGTCTCTATTGTTCATTTGCAACATAATATAGCTTAGATATATAAAAACAAAGAAGTTAATGCCTCAAACCAAAATGTAATTGTTCAAATTTTATGAAAATGAATGATTATTCTGGTAATACATGTTTTCACACTTACAATTAACAAAATAACCAATCTAATTACTTTCTAGAAGCGCCTCGCGGTTTCACCCGCGTTATCCACTATCCCGCGGGAACCGTTCATTTATACGGGATAAAAAGTAGCCTATTCTACCAGGAGATAGTGTAGCTTCCGAACAGTGAAATACTTTTTTTAATCGGTTCAGTAGTTTTGGAGCATGTTCAATTCAAACAAACAATCAACTCTTTCCTCTTTATGATATTAATAATATATTAGTATACAAGTAAAGTATATTAGAACTAGCTGACCCGACAGACGTTGTCCTGACATTGTCTCTATGGGAAAAGCTACCTCTCCTTCTATATCTATCTCTTTCCCTCGCACTCTATCTCTTTTCCTCTCCCTCTGTCTCTCTCCCTGCCCCAGCTGTTAAACTAAGTGACAGCTGTCACCTGTACAACCCGATTTTATCAGATATATTTTTCCCAGTTTCAAAATTGTTCCCGTGGTAACGGGATAAATAGTATCGTATATCCTTCTCCTGGTTCTCAGCTACCTCCCTACCAATTATCACCCTAATCGGTTCAACCGTTCTTGAGTTATAAAAAGTGTAACTAACACAACTTTATTTTATCAATATAGATTAGGTGCCAGTGCTTTATCAATCTAACAATGCACTCTAGTCACAGCATGGTTCGTTTACTTATTGTATATTGGACACTAACTCTTCTAATAAATGACAATTAAACGCAACCCCAATCAGTTTAGAATCGAAAACAAATGAAAATTAACGGCCGGAAACTACTTCGGACCACCGTTTATAAATTAATCCCTGAAATTGGGTAGAACTCGGGAGAATTGATGTGTGCTACTTGCCTACCCTTCTGTCCCCGTAGGGTTTGAATGAGGCTATAGTTATTAAGAGATTTTAGATGATCTTAGTAATATTCCATGAATAGTTCTCAAATATAAGACTCAGTTCACATACGGTTAACTTCGAATAGGCTAGAATATAATTAAGCTTTATTAGCTACGCCCCACGGTGTTACCAAACCGTTACACCGGTACACGGTGTTACCGCCATACCAAATTTCATCAAAATGGGTCCAGCCGTTTCAACGTAAAGAAGTAACAAACATACAACACACACAAACTTTCGCCTTTACAATATTAGTAGGATTGTACATAATATAGAAAACACGAAAAGAAAATACACAAAGACAGAACATACTCGTATAAAGACAAAAAATAAAAATCAACGGAACCTGACGTCATCATACTCGTACTCTCGATAATAACTGTGTCGAGCGTCAATCACATTATTATGTACTATTGTGTATAACGAGGAAAATTGCAGGAAGGAGGAAAACTAGAAATTAAATGGCGAACAATAGAACCATTTATGGCGACGCAGTAGAAAAAATTATCATTACTTTTATTTGTCCAAGTTCGATCGTGATACAACGGAACACAGGTTGGTTTCAAACCTGTGACCTGCGGCGGCGTGACGTCCCACCACACAACCAACTGAGGAATCATCGTAACAGTCTGATACGTTATTACCTCCGTACACTTGCAATCGCGCTCTGTTTAGGCATAATCTCTGACAAAGTTGACAGAATTGTTTTTTTTTTGGTACTGGTATGATGATGGTGTACCTATCTTTGTTCTTTATACCGTCCATGGGAAGCGCAGACAATTAGTTCAACATCAACCTTGAAGACTTTCTCAGTTCGGTGTTGCAGAAATATTATTTTAAGGTCAATTGAATGACAATCTATTGAAATATTCATATCTAACGGTGCTTAAATTTGAATAATATTCTATAAAAAATTTCGTCAATAGTTTAGTCTAGAAATTAGCTACTTAATCTATGAAAAGTAATTTTAAATCTCAATAGAAAAATCTAATGACAATGCAAACAACAGTTGTCGTGCCGTCGCACAGTCTGTGCCGAGCCTTAAGTTGCGCACATCGCGTGAGTTGGTCCATTTCAAACCGTAGCGCCAGTGCCGCGTAGACCCCTCTACAGACCGCTACGCGCGTCTGGACCAGCTACGACCGCGATCTACGAATAAAAAAATCTATTTTTATTCTTTGAAAACCGTTGTGCACGTGTTTCTGTATTTTTGTGTTGTGTTATTTTTCGGTGACTGTATTTTTTCTATTTTTGTGTGGCTTCGTGATTGGCTCGAGCGGAACTCAGGTTTGTATGTTGTTTAATTGGATTTATTATTTTTGCCGTGTGTGTTTGTATGTGTGGAATAAAATGTGTTATTTATAATGTTACATGCTATTATTATTGGTTAAACTTAACGAAGTGGTTATAATTTGCTTGCTAATAAATGATCAAAGTGTAAAATTGGTTTTAACCTAGGTAATAAGTAGATGTATCAAAATGTTAAACGATTTAGAAGCACTTTACAGACGTCCAGTTTTGCAACAAAATATCAGTAGATAACGGCTCTAGAGACAAATACTGCTTATGATTATATTTAAACCAGCTCGCTAATTATCATCGCGTCCCAATCGTATTTAATTTCGTCTCATTATGAAAAGACAAGGAACCACAAATGTTATTAATTTCAATTTAAAGACAACAAACGCCACTGAAAGATATTTGTTTTGTGGCTGATTTAACTAGTGTTTCTTTATGAACGAATTATACTATAATCACTTTTTCCAGAGAAATATCTTATAGCAATTACAATGTTTAAGCAAAAACAATAATAATTAAATAAAACCTACACTATTCTAACAAACCGCTACCAGATGGCAAAGTTCCCAAAATGCTGGCAGCATTGCCACGTTGTATGGCATAATTTTGTACTAATTTCGATCCATTTTTATTTGCACCGTGGTCTTAACCGATTCTTCACCGTTTTATCTTTCATTTACTTTCAAACAAAACTGTACATTATTTTTGAGAAACTTACCTTAGAAACATGGTAATGCCAGTTAGCATTTAAGATCATTATAAATTGGTAGCGACTCGTGAGATTGGGTTTACTATAAAAATAAATAACCAGATTATTTCGTA
This sequence comes from Hylaea fasciaria, assembly GCA_905147375.1. Lineage (NCBI taxonomy): Eukaryota > Metazoa > Arthropoda > Insecta > Lepidoptera > Geometridae > Hylaea > Hylaea fasciaria. Next base: position 3,838,999 of record LR990211.1, on the reverse strand, counting down.
AAAAAAAGCCAAATTATGTAAGTCGATCCGCTTGTGAATCGATCGGGACTCAAATTAAATTAAACACAATTATCATTGCCAATTTGCAGTAATTATCAACTGATAGGGAACGATTTCAGTACCGAATTACAATGAAAATAAGTATCAAATTCCAAAAACAGGACCATTTGTTGGTAAAAAATTGTACTATCCAAAATACTGATGATCTAAAACCGTAGAAATTGAACATTAGTCATGCGTCAGACATTTCTAAACTCTACTGACGAACGGAAATATCTACCAGTAATAAAACGTAGCTATATTAAGATTCCTAAACAAATTAACCATAAATTAATGTTGGTTTATTATGAACTGCGTTCGAGGAAAGATGGGTGTACTATCTTCCATCATCGGAATAGTTTGTCTAGTTTTTTTTACCAGACTGTCAAAGGAGCATAGGTAATAATTATTATCAGTACGCTGGTGGAAGCTGTTACAATTTATTACAAGATCCAGTTTCGCTCGACGGGTGCTTTTAGTACTTTTTGTAGGTTTAGTCACTGGAGGCATAGCATTGGGGACTAATAGGTAAAGACAACTATAGATTTGACCAACCGATAAGTCTATCTTTGTCTCTATCTGGCACTAAATAAATGACTAAAACAGCAATACACTTTATCATTGGGGCGCAAAATCCAGGCATAAATCGTGCGAGGTTTTTTTGTCATAGTCTTTAAAGTAAAGATGTTTAACTTTTTAGTGGTAGGCCGCTCCCACGACTTTTTTATTTGTTTTCATAATTGCCTCTTTTGTATATTTTTTTTCAATAATAGTGGCAAACTTGGATCTGGCAGCCATTGAAGAGTATCTTTGCCTGACATTCAACTGCTAAGTAGCATTACTATGTTCCGGCTTAAAAGGCAAAATTTCCAGTGAAAATACTGGCCATGTCAGACTAAACAACCATGCATTGGCCACAAAGACATCACATCTTACAACAAGTGATACGGATGAATACTCAATTTTAGCATTTCATTAGCAAAACAAGCGTGTCATGCATTAAGTAGAACCATTCATATGTAATTAAAATACCTCCTTACAACTATATCATGCTAATTGCTATTATCACGCTTAACAATCTGAAACAACTACGTGACTGAAATAATGTTTCGCTACCGCGTACTTATTTGTCATACTCGTGTTTTGGTTTACTTACATAATAACTTATTCTGAATCCTATCGTATCTTATATAGATCAAACTTATAGTATAGATCGTAACTTATAGAGACAATGACAGACGTTGTCCTGTCATTGTCTCTATGAGTCAAAATGGGTGACAGTATTCAACTGTACAATCCGATTTTATCAGATATATTTTTCCCAGTTCAAATTTTTTCCCGTGATAACGGGATAAATAGTATTCTATATCCTTCTCCTTGTTCTCAGCTACCTTCCTACCAATTTTCAGCCAAATCGGTTCAGCCGTTCTTGAGTTATAAATAGTGTAACTAACACGACATTCTTTTATTAATATAGATATTATGTAACACTTTGTGTTTCTCACAATTCAGCGCCAGTACTGCTGAATGTATACTTTAGGCTCTGAAATACTACATAGGTACTTATTGGAAATTTATCGACATTCGTCATGCGCGATTAGGTGCGGGCCACAAATATTAAAACACTTTACACGTGTCATAATAGCTCCAACCACAACAAAATAAAAAAAAAACACAAATTAAAACTGTTGTAAATATTTGTAAAATCACATAGCGTGCTATATTCACAAGGTGCCTGTACATGACGTTTACGTGAGTGACCTCCATTTAAAAAGAAGGTATTCAAGTGGTTTTTAATAAGCATACGGGGGTGAGGTCAATTCTATTGCAGTGGTTTGATCTAGGTCGGGTGAATAATGAAGGAGTTTCTGTGACCTTTATGGTGGAGAGACTTTGTACGGTGTTCTTTAACTAAACTAGTTCTTAGACCCTTTTTTTTTAATCTAAACAACCAGGTTACGAAAAGAGGGAGCCTTTTTGTATACTGTTGCTTAAAGTTTTTTGTACAGAACCGAGCTAGTGTAACGTAAAATAGTAAAATAGTAAAAGTGCGATTTTATTGCCTATTTACAATAAATGATTTGACTTTGACTTTGACTAACAAGTAGTATAAGTCACAACGGATGTAACTAAATAAAATAAAATAGCATTTGAATCCGGTACACGTTTATAGACTTTTAAACCAGAGTTGAACTGGTGAGTCTTAATATTTTCACCGCACATCGACGTCTAACCTTCGATTTTTCTAACTTAATAACAAATTCACAAGTAAAATAATTAAAAAAGCAAGGATTGAGCAAGAAAACGCGAGTGATTGACGTCGATTTTGTCGAACGAAATTTTAAAAACCTATGTTTAGCTCTGGTCTAATTTTGTGTGATATGACGGCGCATGTTTATCACTTTTGACCACAACGTTTCTGATGACCCGGGTATTAAGATGGTGGTAAAATGCTGGGTTATAATATAAATAGAAAAGGAGTGGAATTTTCATCCTTGACTTACTCTTGCCCGGCGTGGTAAGGATAACTCTTGACAATAATTGGATCGATTCTGGGATTAGACGTTTTGAGTAAAACGAGGACGCGCAGTATTTAAAATCGATTTCAATCAAAACTGACCAGAACAGGTCACTGTAAATCAGTGGTCTGTTACAGTTAAAGATAAAATAAGTTGATTAATTGAAAAACCTCGGCCAAGTGCGAGTTGGACTCGTGCACGAAGGGTGCCGTACCATTATCTATAAAACGGCAAATATATTATCACGTTTGTTGTATGGGAGCCCCTTAAATATTTATTTTATTCTGTTTTTTTGGCATTTGTTGTTACAGCGGCAACAGAAATACATCTGTGTAAACTTCAAATGTCTAACTATCACGGTTCATGAGATATAACCTGGTGACAGACGGACAGACGGGCGGGCAGCGGAGCTTTAGTAATAGGGTTCCGTTTTACCCTTTGTTTAGGAGGGAACCCTAAAGAGAATAGACGTACAGACGCAAACAACTTCAAACGTTTCTCATGTAAAATTGGTCATAAGAGATGTTAATCGTTTTTCTCTTACTATTTGAAATTTTGTGAGGATGCCGTTTGTGATTTTTACCTAAAAAGCTGCGGAATGAGGTACCTACTTGTAGTTTTTTTTTTAATTGTTTCAACTGTTCACGCCGTTGTCGACTGAAGCATACTTTATTTGTGACACTCTTCTTGATAAACATTTGACCCACTTTGGAAGGGCGTCCTCCGTAAATTTTAAAACAATCTGCAGCTGGCATTTGAATTAAAATTTGATATTCAAACAAGGGGCTTGGTGCCGGACTTGGCTCAGTTAATTTAAAATAGCTTAAAATAGTGTAATTTTGGTCCGAACTTTGAGATAGTTTTATTTCAATGAGCGTTAGTTAACTTCTCATCAGATACTCGATTTAAGACAAATAAATAACGTTTAGATTTTGAGGTAGGACAAATTATTAGGGTTATTATAGTATGTTATTTGAAAGGCACTTTTTCTGCTGCGAAGCAATCGAATACTTTTTACAATACGTTATGCCTTGAATGTCGCGCGCACAGCTGATTCAATTTGCTGATTGCATGAAGCTGATTGCATGAAAAAGCTACAGTACAATTAAGATAATTATGTAGACTATCAAAGTGGGCAGCCGCTATACCGTTTCAACCCCTACCCTTAACAAGTAAACTACTAGCCAACTTATTATTAACCCTGCAGTCTATGGGTACGAACCATTACAACATTACAAAATTGGATTAGTTTGATTAAATCTAAACAAACTTTACGGAAAACTGTGCCTAATATTAGGAACGTTCGAGTTGTCTTTTCTACAAAAGGGGCTAATATGACTTGAATATAGTTATGGGACTTTCATGAAAATATTTTATTCATGGATTGATCACCAAAGTTAAGTTAAGTTAGGCAACTTTTCCATGGGGATGTATGTGACCAGTCGCGTTGTATCTGTACCTACCGTGCGTAGTGAGTCTAGTATTATTTTTCATTCCTGACATTTTTCAGCGGCGAATAAGTAAAAGTCTCTTACTTAACCATCTCTATTTTACATCTAAAATTATTATCTCTTCGATCCAGTTTCACAACGCCAAAAGTTTATATGGAAATTACACTTTTTTTTTTGTTTCACTAGATGTCGCTTCTAACATATCACCGTGGTTAACTTCAACTTGAAGTTTTACGGGTATAAAGTTTGAAGTTAGGTGATTTTTGCGTACAGAAAATAAAAGCTAGAGTGGTTACTACGGAAGTTTCTATTTCTATTATGAAATATAATTATTAGATGAATACTAAAACCTGATTACGCAACAGTAGTGAACTTTTAAGTGCAATTATTTAGCCGGATACCTTTTTTACAAATAAATGTACTCGTATGTACATTTGGCCTACAACTACTAAACACCTCCGCTTGTCAACATAATTTAGTATTCATAAACGCTTCTACAATAATTTAGAAAAGGCCAGAATAGTCTCGCTTTTTATTTACTCATTTATATTTATAAAAGAATTATAGTATTAAGTTAAACTTAAACTACAGACATAACCCACAAAAAATATTATGACAAAAAATATTTTTTTAGTCTAAAAAATACATAAAACAATGAAAACGACGGCAAAAAATTTACTACTTAATATTTAGAATAGCTTTTGTCCAAAATATAGTTTTTCTAATATTAACAACTGATCCTACCATCTATCGCAAAAGACAAAATCTCCATAAATCGAGCTCAATGTGAACTGGTTATTCTATTTGGATAGTCAGCAGAGCAGCCGTTGCATTGAGTAAGCATTGAATTGCGGCCCGTGGACCGGGTTATTGTTTGCAAACTGACTGTCTGACCCAGATTATTGAGGGAGCAGTTTATTAGTTTGTTTGAAAATAAAAGCAAATGTAGCAATAAATTGATGCGGTCGGTCAATCTCTAATAAGGATTGAGAATCGTTCTTTGAAATTGTTGAAATTTTAAGTTATATCTACAAGTCCTGAGGTGCAAGATAGTACTTCTATGATAAATCGATTCCAATTACGATTTTGGACAACTAAACTGCGTCATCTTATTCTGTCTGGGTTATCCAGTCACCGCGATGTTTCAACCAAACTAGGACATCTCAGCGCACAATGGTTAAACCACATCACGAAAACAAAGCCACGAGGCAGATAAAACAATGCTTCGTATTCTCTTTGCGTTAATTCAGCTAAAACTTGTAATTAATTTAACCGAATGTTTTCTACAGAAAAACATATAATTTTCAGTTTATTGTTTGTTACTTTGGCTTTATTATTGTTTCGATTTGTTTGTACGTCAAAGTTTGTCTAAATGTTTGACATGAATCTATGCATGAAAAGACAGGCGTTTATCTTTTTGAAACAAGCAATATTTCTTTACTGTTCAAAGCAAAGCTATTTGATTGGTAGGCAGGTAAATCAACCTTCAATCCAAAGATAGGTCAAATGAGGCTATATATTGAGAATCTTTAATCATTATTTTATGCAAGCTTCAAAGCAAATATCAGGCACGCTATTATGGGGCACCGGGCGGTTCGCACCACCCCTGTTTCACACCGTGGGGCAAATCGACCCAGTCTCTTTTTGAATTGGGTATTTCGTACCACATTCCTTTTACAGTGCAAACCGACCCAGCACATACTAAATTTGCATTGGACGTTTAGCAGCATTATTTAAGTTCTTAGTTGGCGTCTTCAAATACTGTTGTGAGACATGAAAACATCTGTTTCGATTACTTTCCATAATAATAAATATCGAACTGGCCACCTACCAAAGAATCGAGGTAAAAAATCTATCGCCCGTTACTGTCGGGTTGGACTTCCAACTAAAGGGCTCGACAGTAAGCCTTGATCGCGAATCTCATTCGAGGCTTAAGAGTGCTTACGTTACGACCTACCAAATAGTTAGAAATGGGTGGATTGTTTCGTTATTTTTCCTTTACATTAAGAACTAGCTCTTACCCGGGAATCCTCCCGCGGATAACATTATATCGCAATAAACATACCTCTAACTCTATGCCTTTTTCAAGGCCCAATCTATCTCCTTGCAAAATTTCATTAAGTACAAATTTTAGTCAAACCAATACGAACAATTACAATAGATTAATTTCAGGTCTGTTCCAAGTTCACCAATTTTATTCCGACGCTAAGCTTATGCTAGTGAATCTTAGGTCCGTATTAATAAATCAAACTTAGCTCTGAGAGCTATCTTCAGTGTGCACTTGCTCTTTTGTTGTATTTAATAAATACATCTTAAGTTGTAGATTAGGAACAGAAACTTACATGATCTCTGGCAAATTAATAAAATTAAATGACACTCAGCGGTTGAGTGCTATCCAATTATGACACAATTGACACATACAAGACAGTATCTAGTAGCCAGTGCTACATCTCAATATCCATTTATTAAATAGCAACGATCTCATTCAACGATTACATTTTGAGTGTGGATCAGCTGGTAGCGCACTTGGTAGCGCTATTGAGGTTCATTTATTAATTCGGCCCTAAGGGGCGTATTAATAAATGAACCTTTATTATTATATGATTTATTAATACGGACCTTAATGTTGTTTCTTTGTTTTTTTGCAAGCTCACACGTCTTTACCTGATGGGATGAGAATTTCTGATATGAGTAAAGCACGTTACCTATCTAACGTTCGCTTGACGGCTTGCTTCTTTTGCGTGGCTTTTTTAACTGAAAAATCTTGGTTATTTATAGTTTATATTATAAGCTAGGCGAATAAGGCGTGTATTGTCTTTCTATTTGGATGTTCAAAAACATATGTTTTAGTTTTGCCGTAGTTGTGTTACAAAGAAACAGTATTGTATCATAATAATTTTAGATCTAAAAATGAGAAACTTTCAATGTAAATCTTTTCAACAAACAAACAAATATTAAACAACATCATCATAATCAAAATTGTTAAACAACAGGCAATCATAATTTACAAATGTAAATTAGATAAATAATATGCACAAAATTCCTCTACATAACCTGTTATACCATATCTGTGTCTCAGTGATTTTACATACTTCCTTTATTTTCAACTCAAACTATGTGCTAAAAATAGGAACATATTATATCTAAAATATACCTATGCGCTATCTACATAAAACATACATATTACGTGTCTCCTTTCATAAGATTTCTTCTTCAAACAATTACATTCGTGCACAAACCCGTATTGTTATCACAACCAAGTCAGATCAAGTAAATGAAACGCAAATTATAATGTCAACACCAATTTCACTTGATACCCTTCCTTCAGGCACACTCACTCGTAGGGTTGCCACGTGTTCTCTCACCGTCTAATATTTTAAGTTTACAATTTGTAAATTGACGCCGGATAGAGAGATCGTGGTCTTTTGAAGTTCGTCCATTTAATCAGTCTTTGCGCAACAGAAATAAATACCTCACTCGGATCAGGTTCATTGTCTCTACTATCCACGCGCGTTTTTGATTTCGATTAAACTATTTTTGAAATGGAAACTATTTTTTTTTTATTTTTGGTATATTTTGAGCTTGGTTTCACAATGCCGCTAAGCGAAAACGTGGTTTAAATGGTTTTCATTTATAGTCATTATCTATTATCGCTTCGAAAGCGAGTATCTAAAGAACATAATGCCAACCCTACAACGCATATTACGTACACGCGTATTTACTTAAAACTTTTACGCGTCGCATACAAAATTAAACCTTGACACTTGGCATGAGGCATACAGATTTGTATAGCATAAAATGTGGGGTAAAAACTTAAATCGGATTTTCTGTGTGTCCCAAATATTTTGACCTCGCGACAAACATTTTCTTGAAGGCAGCTTCGTTGAAAACGTACCTATACTTGAATGACATGAGTAAAAGCTGTTTGTTGAAATGGATGAATTTGTGATGCTTAGCTCTCTGTTTACGGAGATTGTGGGAGACAACTTCACACAGACTTGGTAAGATATGCGTGTCGCAGAGTTTTCGGTACCTATCTGCTATTTACCTACTCAGTAATAAAACGTGACACTGACGAATATAGTAAACCAAAAATGGTACAAATAATACTCGTGTATGACGTCATCACGTTTATTTATGTTACTGAGTATGTTATGTAGTGCCAAACAGAACTTGGCATTGCAAAGTCGTCATTGCACTGCCACTGCGCTCGTCCCCCTGACATATTGATCTAGAAATGTTTGTGCTAGCTACTGCTTGGTGGATAAATATCATGTAAATTGGTACACTTCCCCAGGTAGACTATCTCACTATATATATTATTTTATTATTACTATTACTTTCACTTACAATCAGCATTTATAAACCATTTCGGCACTACTTTCTTATCACTATATCCTTTGGTATCAATTTTTTTTTAAAGTTAAAAGTCAACATTCTTCCACTAAATCTTTTTATGTTCACACACACAGTATTAGTGGAGAATAGAGCTAATTCATCCAAACACGTACTTCTGTGTCAGTTGTCTGTTTCTAGCCCAATAAGCAAGGGTAAGTGACGTTTCTTTTGATGTAGCCCCCTTGTCAGTACTTCTCGCTGGATCAGAGGGTCTATCGAGTCACTTACTTGTCATATTACACGGTGTGACATCACCCGTTATAAGGTTGATGTATTGATTAGCGGTTCGGCTGATATTATCTTTGATCTCTGCGAAATTGGTGTTTGCAAAACGATAGCCTTGCGTTTGTAAGTGGATTTGGGGATTAGAACGGGTATGTTATTTAAATATCTTGTGTACGAAAGTATGTAAGTTTATATTTTAGTGTTAAATTTTCGATTAGTGATGGTACTATACAGACGGTCTTACCACAAAAGTTTAGACCAGAGTTAAACAGATCAAAGTCAAAGTCAAAGCATTTACTTATCGTAAATAGGCAACTAAATCGCACTTTTACAAGTCAAACAGCTAATTCTCGTTAACAAAGAGAATCATAAATAGTACATAAAGTATGATACATTAAATTAAACAGTAAAAATTGATTATGGTTTGAGTTTGAAAAAAGGATGTTTCCTTTTCAAGCACTGTACCAAGATTCTGGACAGGAAAAGGAAACTCCGTTGACTCTACCATGTTTCTAAAATTTCGCTTAACAAAATCAACGTGTATCACTCGCGTTTTCTTACGCAATCCTGGAATTCCTAATTATTTGACTTGTGAATTTGTTATTGAGTTAGAAACAAGAGGGTAAGACGTCGATTTGTGGAGAAATCATTTAGACTCATGTGTTCAACTTTGGTTTAAATATTTTGTGGTAAGGCCGAGAATGTATCGGTAGTTAAAATGATTGAATCCGTTAGGGGTTGCTTTGCATTGCATTTAAAGTTCGAACTGTAATCTCTATGACACAATTGAAATTAATAAATAAATGTTTAATATATTTGTTATAAAATGACAGGTGCTTTGTTTTTATAAAATCTGTATTTTAATTTCAATGTTGTACCAAGAAAATCTGAAATGTTTAGTACACAGTTATAATAATTCTGTTTTCAGTGTAATTAGAATCAAGTGTACCTATTTTTTAAAATAAAATGAACAAGGTTACTTCAATTAAGTTGCTTCAGCGACCTCTAAATTTAGTAAGTTTTGATTATCTTGTCAGAGTGCCAGAACAAAAGCAGTTAATACAATGTCGAAAGTTTGGTAAACAAATAAGATATAATAATTTTAACAACAAATGACCGAGACGGGTCTAATATTCCGAAACTTTTCAAACTGAGATCGTTCTATAGAATTTCTCATTGGACCCCAAAATAACGCCAGAATAATTTTAAAAATATACATATATTACAGACAATTATTTATTGACAAATACTAATGGAACGCGCAATAATAACATTTAAAAAAATCTACTAAATCAATAGTAATTGCAATATCAATTTATTGGTAATAATCAGTAATTTATTAGCTACAATTGTCTTATATTTGGGCCACTAAAAAAATTATATATTAATCAATGATTTATTATAGCCAAAAAGGTAATAACTTCGGCTATACAATTTATTAGGCTAACGTGAGGACAAATCTATTTTTATTAGCAGACGTTATTGAGGTTAGTGATACCTTTAACTTTACCTTTACTTTTTATCTTTGATAACTAACTTTGGAGTAGTTCCTTGTAGTGTGCCTCTTACCTATAGAAAGGATCCACAATTTTACTGGCGAAATCTTTTGTTAATTAAAAATCTTGATAACGGTTTACTCTATGATTATAAATTCGAAGAATTCCGGAACAACATCATCGATTAAAAATCAACAATACACATTACTATTATCAATAATACAAACACGACGATCGCATAAAAATTGTTATTGTTTTAACAAATGACATTGGGATTGCCCGTGAGCTTGTTACGCTGTATGGTGACAGAATTGAGTTAGGCCACCCGAGGGTAGAGTAGAAGTTGATTAGTACGCAAGTTCAGAAACATCTGTTCAACTTCTGTTTAAATATTTTGTGGTAAGACGGCGAGTGTGGCTTGCTACCACCCACAAGAACTATTGGATTATATCGTTGCAAACTTGTATTTTTCTCTCAGAACATGCGAAGTAAGAGTAACATTTACGGTGACAAAGCTACATAAAACTGTTAATAATAAATCACACGCCACCACAGATCACAATAAATAAAACAACCAATCAGAAGCCACATTTATTATCTGCGACCTTAATATGTGCCACAACCTAGATCAACTGATTTATAGCGAACAAGGGGTTGGAGATAGAAATAAAATATTGTTTATTTGGAAGCTAAAACGAATAATAAAAAACGTTGCCTGTCTAACATCCACAGATTAAACAAACAAGATACCACGTAATAAAATGTATGTCTCAAATATAATCAAACTGAATAGGCGCAAGGCACCAATTGGTATGACTACCGTGTCTCTTTCACCCTCACGCTTATGAGCATGATAGAGACAACTGCTGTTGTATTGCTTTGCTACCGAAATGAAAAATGTTTTTTAAATTGTTTTTCCTTATTATTATTTTGCAAATTACAAAGTAAGTTCATTATAAGTTTTTGATTATGTACTATAAGCGGAACATTTCCCAACCATCTGTCCCATTAATAAGAATTGCTTGTTCTATTGGGTTGGGATCAGCTTACTCTAGTGATAATAAATCACTTTTCCAGAAATGGGAACAATCACATCTTGTATCTAGGAGGCCAAAGGCTTTGACCTTATAACCTTCAAGTTAGAGCCTTTTGGCAACTGGTTCTCGTTTTGGCATATTGTGGCGAGATACGTCACAGTATTCAGACATTACTTGTTCAAGCAGAGATTTTGGCACCGCGCCAACGGAAGAATACGTGTTTCGACGTTATAAGATAATCTAAAGGTGTTACATACATAACGTAGATAACGTAACGTAACGTAACGTAACGTGACAGTGCCCCGCGTAGAAAGGACACAAATTTGATCATTTTTGGTCACGATAGCTCAAGACAATATGACGTTGATCATTCTATTGTTTTCTATGTTGGGGATTATGAACGAGTATACTCGTAAGCATTTTTTAACATATTTGTTGCGTCTATATGACAAGTTTTACACGACGTTACAGTTGAAGTGATTGAATATAGACGAACTTGGTCAATAAACGTCTTACATCTGCGAATGTCAAACACTAAAATAAATTTATGTGAATTTATTGCGACAAGCCATTATATCTATGACTAGTTGTTACGGTGTACGGTACAGGAGGACGATTTGTTGAAATGTCGCAAATGTGAACCTAGCTTTATGTTACGTAAACGTTAAGTTTCACCTAGAAATAGAACACGAGAAGATTTAATCACACATGGCAAGAACCAAGCCGGCACTGAAATTTGCTCAGCCATTTTAAAAGCGATTTCACACGATTACAAATAAGATACTTTAACAGGGTACATACGTAAAGGGTTACTCTTATAAAAACTATAATTTTGCGTTAATACCATCTTTTTAAAAACATGCCAACCAAACTATATAAGTTCGTTACTGAAAGTTTCGTCTAATTTCCAATGAATATTTCAAAATTCCCCTTTCGAAGCATACGTAGGTTACATATTCTATCTACCGGGAGTGCCGGCGACCTTTCCGATAGCACTTCAGTACTAATTTAATTAGCCGTAAGCCAAACATGTCACGAAAATGGGTCACAGTATTCGCGACAGCTGCCTAAATCGATATTCTATCTTGATATTTTAATTAACCATCTGGGGTTATCAATATTAAAGCGAGTTTTCAATTTTGGCGGATCTTATCGGAGCTTAAGTTTGTGATTTATGTAATGGGTGTTTCGGAGTTTGATAATAATCTAATGGCAGTTGAATGCCATTTAGCCCAGAATTTTCTTGTGAAATAAAGAGTTATCAATATCAAATTATAAGTAGAAAAAAAATCGGGCGATAGTTTAGAAATATTCAAGGCCGTTAATGGGATGCTTAATTTGCTTCTATCAGGATTGCTATATATATTATAAAATAACTTTATACCAGTCAAAAAGGAAAATTGAATTAGAAAACAAAAGTTGAAACCTAAAACTAAACCAAACCGTAAAAATCTAAACAAAGCTTAATAATAGGTAATAATAAATTGTTATGTGTATCTGATAACCTATAAAATACTTGAATGAAATAAATGAGATAGTATATATATAATCAAAAAGGCCAAACATTTGATCTATTTCAAAATAGTTGAGGCCAAGCATTTTTTACAGTTCCCTTGAAAAGCCCTCCTAAAGTTTTACTGCCGTTCTCACCAGTGGCCTGAAAAAGGGCCATAAACGGAACGTAAACGTTCCAATCCATAAAGTGATAAATAATCCATATAATTTCCAATATTTCACATACTCTAGCATGGGCGCCGCCAGGGTTGGATGAGAGACGGTTGGGGCGGGGCCATTAGAAATTTTCTCCGTGGTATTAGCGCTGTTTTTAGTTATAATACATGGTGATTTACATTTATTTTAATTGTTAAAAAGAAGATACCAACTACTAGGGGACAAGTAATTTTTCTATGCTCTAAATTATAATTAAATATAGGAATACAGTTTCCATAAACAATTGTTTGGAAGTTCTATATTTGTGAAGAATAAAATTATTTATCACAAGGAGAATATCAAAAAATCTGTATTATCTAAAAATAATCATAATTTTAGAGAGAGTGGCCCTCTAGCCCCCTGAATACGTACCCAAGGAAAGTTTATTGATAAAGTGATGGGACTCGTTTCATAATTTCCGCTATTGCTTCACACTTTCTGGATTTATGGAAACTTGAACGTTGGAAAGCAATCCTTTTTGCGTGAATACGATCGATTGTAGACGATAGTTGGTACCTCATGACGATGCATAGGTATTTTTAACATCTAAAACTAACAAATGTGCATTTAAACGAGTTATTTGGGCGTATACCGAAGCACTGGTAGTCAACGGAGTTTCCTTTTCCTGTCTGAAATTCAATTTTGGATCAGTGCTTGAAAGGGAAATATCCTTGTTAAAACTCACACCAAAATCAATTACTTCTTTTTTGATAATTTATCTTTCGATCAAAAAATATACAAGTTAAATATAAAATAAAATAAAGAAGCTATAAATAAATTATAATTCTATTATATATTTTTATATTACTCCATACTTATAGTACATTACGATACAAGCTGTCTAAGTAGTATATTAATACACGGCGGCGTGAAGTTAGCGCCCGAGCGAAGCGAGGGTGCTAACCGCCGTGTATTTAATATACTTACTAACGCAGCGAGTATCGTATACTATTTTATAGCACGTGCGACATAAACCCGCCATCTATTTAATTTATTTAAAAATAAGCTAATTAATGCAATGAAAAGATGTTCATTTGACTCTTAGTAATAAACACACAAATTTTAATGTGGGTAGGTTGGCATTCCACCAGTAGAGAACGGGAAAACACAATTTACACCTACCCGTATCACTTCTAGATTTGTTTATTTAGGTTATTAGTATTTTTAGATGCATATTTATTGTTCGTGGATGGCTTAATGTGATATTGTTTCCGGTTTAATATTGTTCAGTTTAAATCATAGTCAAACAGGTTCCAACTAAAAAACAGTGAAAAATATCAAAATTGTAGTGCTTCATTTTGTAACCAAATCTTTTTCGTAACGAATCTGTGATTGATCTAGTTTGTGCATAAATATATTCACTATGAGACTATAATTATTATCTAATATTAGATATGGTGTATGATAATTGAAAGTGTGTGTATTCAGTGAAAATAGTTCATGTGGCGGTTTAATTTTATGTAAACAACAAAAAAACGCAACATTTCAAAATCAAGTAATTATTCTTATGTTTCAATCATTATATAATCGGATAAGCAATTTTATAACAAAGGTACAGTGTACGGTTAATATCGCTAACTTAGGTATAGCGTTTTCACGTAATAAGTTATATTGTTCGACAAAGACCAAAATGATAACATGCAGAAATATGGCGCCAAAGACATTTGCGTTTCGGTCTCACACGTTACAGATTATGGGTACGTATCTTCTCTTGCTTACTATGAGTTTGTGAGTGGTGTAAAAATGTATGACTGATTAGCTTTAGTTCAGTACTACAATCGCAACGATGGGTATATTCTTAAACGGTGTGAAGTTAGTGAACATCAGGCCGTTTAAAAATGTGCTACTTTGAACAGCGCAAAGCGTGACCTAAGTGCGGGTTTAGGTCGCACGGTGCTATAAAATGTATTATATTTTATGTTGATGATTTATCTTTGTTAATGATATTTTGTATTTGATTTGTAAAAGTGCTATTTTGTTAACTACTTACAATAAACGGTTTTGACTCTGACTTGAACAAGATTTTTTTTAAACGTGGTGTCTTTTTTCTTATTTCCGCTTAACGAAAAACTTTGAAATGATTGAAATGCTGTTTTTATTGTTTCTAATACTAATAACTATTTTATTTTGGTTCAATGAGCTCTTAATAAAATTCTTTGTAACAGGATGCTTTAATCGTCTCCAATGATAATAAACTAGCTAGTTTAGTTCCAAAATAATTCATAGCAAATACGAGTACATGATAATAAGTATTATCTGTCTCATATAGATTTTATTTACGACGTAGGCAAAATAAAACTCCGTGGTCAATAAACGTAACAGATCTCTTGTTACTATTAATACTTCTGAACACGTGTCTAATTATGCAACACTTTTTATTAACCTGTCATTATTAGAAAAGTAGCTGATAGTGTTTTGGCCGGAATTTGCCGGAACATTTGGCCGAATACTCGTACAAAACTCGTATCGTACTCATAGAAAAAATTAAAAAAAAAGAATCTAACTGGATACCGTAGATAAATTATAAAATGATATTTTCAATTACATCGATGACACATTTTAGGCAAGTTTGAACTTAACACCAGACTCAATTAAAATTATCACAAAAAGGTGTGCTTAAAGAATAGGGGCTTCGAGTACCCAAAATCACCAAATCAGCCTTAAGCCGGATTAATTCCATCTCTAATAATAGTGCCTACATAGCTCAACAAAAACAGTTATTCTTTGTATGAATGATTCATAGCCTATTGTTCATTGGTAGACGTTGCGGTGCGTTGCGTGCCGTTCCTTTTGTTGCATCGGAATCCCATCGGAATTCTATCAGGAAAACTATGCTTTATTTACAGGCGATGAAATACCTAACAGTCAAGAAAAATAATCTGTGATCATAGTGCGTGCGTTCATAGCATTCTTCTTCTGTGTGAATTGTATCCATTAAAAACTCGTCGTAGCCAATTTTTATATTCTATTTTTACTCAAAGACACTTACTAAAAGCCAATTCAGTTTTTATTCGCTCAACCATATTAAAAGATTGCCTTTCTGTCTGAAAATATATTTCTTTTTCCGCTTCTTTTAGGGTCGTCTATTTTATTACGCAAATCGCGCCTTGTATGCAGAGAATAAGGTAGTTTTTTATGGTGTCATAAATCTACGGTAGCCACTTGGCAGAAATTTAATACTTTAGTCCACATGAGTGAAGCTGCAAATTTTTGGACAGAGTAGTTCTGTAGGCTGTCTGAAGTATAAATTAATATAAAATTGAGATGGACGTAACCAACCAATAATTTTTTTTTTCATAATAAGTATGGCGTTTCACAATTTTACCACAATCCGTTGAAAGATACAACTAATTTATAATGTATCCAAATTTATAACTTAAACTTTTGAATTGTCTCACTAAGTGTGTCCATGCTAATATAATGCACTGTTCTTATTGTTTTCGTAAAATAAAAACACTTTGCTTAACCAAAAATCCACCGGAACATATTGTGTTGTATACGCAGATATTATTGGTTACACCAACGTCAAAAAGCTAGTATTTTCTGCTCACTCAATAGGACTGGTATGGTTTTATCAAAACATTTTTTTAGACAAGAGTAAAAACTTAAATAATAATATATTTCACATCATATTGCTGCTGTTTCTTCATTCACATTCACTACTTCTAGATAATTAAATAAGAAAATTAAATATTATAGCAACAACAACACACGTAGGTATTTCAGTCCATAACAATGGCTAAAACCATACAGCACAAAAATCTTCAAACATAATAAAGCGTCTCATGTTAGAATAGGCCACAAATCATCTCCCTGTGACGTAAGCTAGGCTACCTATATAAATAAAATGCAGTAAGGGAAGTTCGGCAGACAAAACTGGACCTAGTCTATTCGTGTCGCCATTGATGACGGAATACGTTTGATTAAAATATTATACTTTTAATTTTGGGAAAACGAAAAGAAATATTGATTCGCAGGTGTTACAATTATAATAATAATAAATGGTTGCAGACACACATCCATTGCAATAGAGACAAGCAAGAAGCATATAAATAACTAGAAAGTCTAAATAGGTACATATTCTGTTCATATTTATGAAAAACAAAAGCGAAGACTGTAGTTAAACTATGCAATTATATGCGTAACTTTATCTTCTCTGATAATTAACGTAACAAGAATTTTCATTTCAGTGTGAAAGACCATAATTATTATTTAAGTAACTATACTACATTTTTGGCTACACGCAGCTTTCTAGATACATAATTATCTTTAACCACTCCACAGTTACACGAAAAGCAATTATCATCTGCGGATACGCTAATCACGTGACCGCTACGAATTTTCCATAGATTTTGTACGGTGTTGAGATACTGCTTCCATTATAATGTAGCATACAAGTCGAATGTTTCGGGAAATGATGAGAATACCCCCTGATTTACTGCCTAAAGAATAATTCACGCACGTCCGACCCCATTGCTTTGCGGGTGAGTGCGCAGAACTAACGCTTATTTTTGGGCTGATTACTTCCGTCTATTCTAGGGACTCTCTTTTCATGAGCATATTCCGTATGTATTGGGAATGTTGAAACGAAATTACTTGCGTTTGCGTTTTGTTGTTTTTCAGGAACGCGAAAGATACGAGCAAATTTTCACTTAGCAGCTTAAGACTGCTTATAAAGGAGTGATTACACGTAGTAGTAACTTACTATTTGTAACACTGATATTTATGATATTAAAGTACATATTATGTAATATTTTTAGTAAATAAATTTAAAAAATTACTTCGCCTTCCAGGTGGTCTGAAAAGAGGCAAACAAGCTTAGATTATTCATTTATCAATATGAAATGCGTCTTCCAAGATGAAGTTAAAGCAAACTTCATTCCCCAGCTAATCATCTAAAAAATAATCTCTAACCTTTAGTTAGCGAATCAAATCTTTAATGGACGTCTATACCCAATTATTTAGTGGGCTTAATTAGAAACTTAAGTAATCCCAAAGCTAAATCATATTTAACAGCCCGTGTGATCGTTCGATTAATATTAATCAGAGATGCCCTGATCCTTATTCAATAAACCCGATCATTACGGATTCATGAAATCGGTCCTTCATTAAGTCTGAGAGTGAATGAATGGTATTGAATGAGTTGCGGGCCCTTTTGTTCATTCATTAATTGGATCCCGTTCGCGTCTTCAGGACAAGTTGGTTAGAATGAACGATACCGAAGTGTTCTTTTTTGATATAGTTATTGTTCATATCAACCTATAATAATATAGTTCAAATAGTGTCACAATTTCGATGTAGCGTGCATCGCACTCGCGTACTTTCGAACTAACGTACATCGAACTCCTGCACTTCGACATAGCGTACATCGGGATTTCATACTTCGAACTAGATAAATAGGTACAATCGTTTACTATTTGTGCTCCACAACTGGAACCTACAAAAAATGCATACAGACGAATTGAGAACCTCCGCCTTTTTGGAAGTCGGTTAATAGAACTGAATTATCAACTTTCCTGTACAATTATCTATAATATAACAATAATAACATAATTACCACCACATAAAAGCATCAA
Organism: Hylaea fasciaria; assembly: GCA_905147375.1. Lineage (NCBI taxonomy): Eukaryota > Metazoa > Arthropoda > Insecta > Lepidoptera > Geometridae > Hylaea > Hylaea fasciaria. The sequence goes on along the minus strand of LR990211.1, from coordinate 3,820,548 downwards.
TATCATGTCGTGTTCTATGGAACCTAACTGCCTTATAAACTTAGTCGAAGGTACGTTGTATTAATATTATCGTCCTCGAGTTTAGATCTAAGGGTTATGAGCAATAAAGCGAAGGAGTCCATAACGGTGACGCCACTATAGTTATGTAGATCTTGATGTCTTTGAATTAAGAGCTATTATAATTTAAGCCTATTTATAATTTAAGGGCCTAAGTAGGCCTCAATTTTGGTAGGTAGCTATACACTCGAGAGTGGCTGCAAGATCGTGAATTTTATTGGTATAGGAAAACTGTCAAAATAGGCGACTTTGACAGCGATTGATGATAACTACCGATCGTCCGTAAGATATACTGTCCGTACACCATAGGCAATGCAGCCAATTCCCAAGGCATGGACTAACATTATGGTGAACGGTCTGTAAACAGAGTCGTGATTGGACGCATTATTTGAACAGTGCAAAGACTTTGACAGTCAACCAGACTTTAGGCCCTTTTGCGAAAAATGTCTACTGTATTTTTTATGTTTACCGTTTGGCAAGATATCGTGCCTTTAGCTACCGTCAATTGTATTAAAACAAGATGTTGCTATAGTAAAAATGTGAAGTCCCTGTCTTCACTGTTGTTTATTCTGTGGCACTATATATTCCTCTTACAAATTACATAAACCAATCCTGAACAAACGTCGGACGCCAAACAAAAGGCGTCCATTTGTACAGACGAATTAACACGCGCCGGGCTAACTTTCCCCCACCAACTCTGTGTACATTTCAGTGAGATGGTAGTTTTTGTAAGTACTTAATTTGTTAGGCAGATTAAAAAAAAGTTGAAGTTAGTAGTGTTTGAAGTATAAAGTTTAAATTCCTATTTATACGTTGCTTTTTAATTCGAGTCTTCGTGATGTGAATTTATTCGTAGTTACGATATTCAGGAAGTTTCAAGGTACACCTCTTTACTGAATGGTGACGTTGCCTGCGACCTACTACTACTTGACTTTGAGTGATAGGAGACTCAACATTTTGAACATTTGCATTAGGTTTGCATCTACTATACAATAACCCTGATTCGGCAGTGGGGTAAAATTGTTAAAATATAAAAATAATGCGAATATGAAACGTGCCAAGAAATTGTTGTTAAAATTAAAATTTAAAATAAATTTATCTGTACATTGTTTAGCACTCACTGAAAACGCAGACAACTCTGAAAGGCTTTGTTCACGAAGGTTTTCTAAAAGGCTTCAGCGGATTGAAAAAAACTCACAACAGAAAACACTGAAGTAAAAAGGTCACGTTGCCGTGAAATTGTCCCTTTACCTCGAGATTCCAGTGGAATATATTTTCCCTTTATGTGTAAGTAGATATGTTTGTATGTTTGTTATCCTAAAACGTCCAATCAAATACACGATTTGCTTTTTTTAGGGTCAATATCTGGCTACTATAATTATAATAATGAGGTGGGGATATCGAAATTTAATCGAAGTGATCAAAAAAGAGTATAACATAGGTATTTATTTTTTAAGTACATTTGACTATACCTACTCTCTTCAAGTGCTGGGTTCAAATCATAGCAGATAAAGGCTAAAAATTATACGTATTATGCCCACTAAATACATGTTTTTATCAATTGACAACAGTTGCTAAGCCACGTCAAAGGCCCACAGACGGTCTGACACACTCTGACACACACTGACACTAGAATCTGGCAGTACTACATTCAGTACAAAAACCCTGACACCGTTTTCTCTTCCTTTTCAGATTCAAACCAAAGCAATATCCATCAAGCTTGCTATGACTTGAAACCTTTGAAGATTCACCATGACGTGTCCCTTTCGTCGGGCGTCGTCCCAGCACCAGTTCGCGAATGGAGCTAGCTCCACCTCCAAGAAGCCGGAGTTCAGATCCAGACAGTCCTCGGTCCACCTGCCAGGGCCTGAAGAGGACGAGGAAAGGAACACTCTAACGCTGAAGAACCTGAGCGAAGCGCTGCAGCTGCTGACTGCGCCTTCGGTGAGTTATTGTCGTCATCATCATCATTATCAACTATGTTCACCCACTGCTTAGCAATTTGATATGGTAAGGTTTCTTTACCAATAGGTACATAGGCTGGGGTCTCCTATAAACGCCATAGGCCGCTTACAGCGTCACACCGTACGCTGCGTCACGATGCTTATTAAAGAAATGTACATCTTTTTTACATGCTTTTGTCGGCGTACACGTAGTACATCGTGACGCGACGTACGTCGCTGTAAGCTTATAAAAATATGCATTTAAAATGATTTCACATATATTCAGAATCGTTATAATTTGTTTCCGAACATTGTGGTTTGCGCGCCCACATAGGAGGAATTTTCAATATCATTTGATCGAAGCTGGTAAAGAATTTAACGAAGCACGTGATTTTTTACCGAGTTCACTTATTACATTTTACCGGTCAATAAAGGAGAATAAAGTTGTCGAAGCAGCCTTGGGAAAGACGTTAAAAGGCTTCGCACAAATGAAAAGTGACGGCTACGGGGTGAAGGTGAACTATTTAAAAGTTATATACTTTCTTTATAGTTACTTTTTATAGGTATGTTCTTAGTCTACAAGGTAGGGGCTTATATTAACTACTCCTCAAAGGAGACATCAGTGCTTTGTTTCCCTATTGTATTCGAAGACATTTCTCTTTTTTAAGGTATAATTTGTCAGGGTGCTAATCTATAAAAACCGAGTCTGTCAGTCTGATAAGCCCTGACAGAGCCGATTTGGTAGATTTTTTAAATCCTGCCAAGTAACAAAATAGCCAACGCTTTATTGGCTACACAATAAACATTTCAGAAGCAAACAGCAATTTGTCAAAAACAAAAACATAAAATATTTGTTTTATGATCAACGTTTGATTGGACGACTCAAATAAAAGTAGACCAATTTATTGTGACTTTTAACTTCAAATGAGTTCATTGTTATGGCGCGTTGATACTTTTATATCATTCGCGTTGATACGTTTATATCACTCGCGTTGATACGTTTATATCACTCGTGATTCCTTCTATATATTATAACATGCTGCTATTTTTCTACCAAATACCAGTTCATAGTACCTGCACGCCAGTTGAACATATCTTTTTAATCTGAGTTAGAAATTACTTGAGTTAGATCCCATAACTAAGAGATTTGAAAACACCTTACACTTATCACTACTTAAACTTTTGAATTTAAAAAATCACATGTAATGTTAATGCAATTATTAGGCACTCCAGACGAGGATTATACTTTGCCTGATAGCTATACTATATTCTATAACCAAATCTATGATCTACTAGGTAGGTATAAATAATCTTAATATACTTATATGAATTACACGTCACGTTGTGTGTCCGCGATGGACTCCTAAGCTACTTAACTGATTTTAACCAAATTAGCAGCGTGTGTAGTTTGATCTAACTTAAAAGATAGGATAGCTTACATCTCAATTTATAGTCGCAATAATAACAACCTTAGCTACAGTAACGCGTGTCCGTGTCTGCAAGAATAATATGTAATATAACTTCAGCGTACCTCTGCTTATCTGCCAAACGTCACCCCAAGCCATATCTCTGGAATAATATCATAAAATATTCCATCGCCTTATTTATTAGCCTCTTAAAATTCAATACACGGTTCTCCCTGTTTTACGACGCCATACAAAATCAAATATGGACCCGTAATGTTTGATACTTTATTAAGATATAATAATATTATTATAAGAACAATAGACCCCATTAGTTATGAATTGGTAGGTTTTAGAATAGGTGAAACAATAGTTATAAATATAACTAAATTAATGATTACGCATAGTCGAAGCACAGCCGAAACCGACTAATTATAATTAGTAAAAATGTACTGACCACTGCTGCGGTGATAAAACAAAGGTACAAACACGGTATACTGAATTAATTATGTAAGTAAAATACGAATTAAAAACAAATTATTTTTGGGCGCGTCTATGTCGGTTTAATCAGAGTCGACGCAAATATCAAACGAAATCCCATTATCATCTCGCGCCTTAATCGTAATGAACATAAACCTTTTGCATGTTGCATAGCATTCGTACACGCGTACTCATTTCGTTACCAAAAAGTGCAATCAAATTAACACAGTTTATACAGCACATAACATAGCTCCACGTACGTTATTTTTAATTAATGTTTTTCTATGCCGTTGCGTGTATAAATAATGAGGTATCGCTGTAACTTTTTTAATTAATCAGTTCTTTACGCGAAACTTCAAAGGAGAATCCGTAATAAACGACCTTGCATCCAAGGGCATACTGGGTAATGTAGGGCGCTTGCGGATCTAACAGTAGAGTTTACAAGTAATTAAAGTTTTAACTGGATGGATTCTATACCCATTACGAGTACCTATAAGATCGAGTAGAGCGCTTTTCGAGTAGAAGAGCTGTTGCGATAATATGTGATATGAGATCCAAATTCACTGGATATGAAACCTCTTTTCAGTGTGACCAGCTTTGAAATGAGAAATCTACTGTAACCTAGGTTTAAAACTTACTAAATACTACTAGCAATATGCTGGAATCTACTAAAAATCTAACGTAATCTATCTAAAGGAGTGGAACCGAGGCTCGGTTCCACTCTCTCTCTACACATGCCCTCTGACGCGTCATCAGTCTCGGTTGTTTTCTGTTGATAGCAATCAATAAGCTACATCAGAGGCCCTTGGACGGAATGGAAAACTAGGCACCAGAGCCCTGCTAGCTTCTGATAGATAAACAAACGCATCTCAATCCGCATCAACGTAAATCCTGATTCCTAACTACGAGTAGAATTCCCTGTATCTAGGCGATTAGAAACAATGGAGAAAGAAAGAAACAAAAACCATTTATTACATAATATGTGTACCACGAACCAAACCACACTATATGCGTACTGGTACCACTAAAAGGAAATACCTATGGATCATATTATACATACATATTATATGCCCTGTTCAGAAATCGAACCTACAAAAAAAGTGCCTCACGTTTCGAAGTCGACTCGTGAAGTCATGACCGACGGGCTGACTATCAAATAGTAAACACGCTATAAAACGGAATACCTAATCACAACAAAAATACAAAATAAAAAAAACACATTAAATAATAGCAATTTACATTATAATATTTAAACGAATTCAGAATTCACTGAAACGGTTAACAAGAAAATACCTACAGTATTTTCGATGCGAATTCTTACCAGCTATTCGATGCCGTCACTTGATATCGCGAATGCTATTTCGTACTAGAAAATTACAGAGCAAATTTCTAATGTCTTCTCAAAGAAGGGCTTTGACGTCAAATTTAAATTATAGAGTTACGTTGAAGGTTCAACTTGAGTCGTCTTCATAATTTGAACTTTTGAAGTGAAGTTTTCTAGAGTCTTTGGACTGTATTCTAAAAAGTTACAGTTGTTTAACCGTTGTCTTGCAAGTTCGTAACTGTGCCAACGAAATGTTAAAAGTACTACCAGTTCGTACACTCAAATTTTCTCCAAGCTAAAATAAGGTTCAAATCTGCATAGAATGGTTGAAAACACAGAAAATTTTTTCACTCTTGCCGAACTGGCAAGAGTGAAAAATTATCCTACCTAGTTACAATTGGATTTGTATTAGTCATATTAGGGAAGTTATCCGTATCTGGCTGGTGACGACGCACATCCATTAAAACATTATCATTGATCCGTTACATAATTTATGCCAGCTGCTTAATTACTATAACACGGAACATGCCAACTTTACATGTAATATAGCGGATTACATAATTAATATGTTCGCTCTGACATAATATTGTAACCGAATAGTTATTGTGATTAGTAAGTAATATATCGGTGATATAATATTATATCCTCTCCTCTGATTAATTTATGTCTATCTGAATATTATATCCTATCCTCTGATTAATATAAATCAATAATACAAATGAAATGTCTGTGTTGCCAATTTCCGTCTTACCAAAAAAGTTTAGACCAGAATTAAACGGATTTTAGCATTTCGTTCCAAAAAATAGACGTTTATCTATCGAGTTTTTTTACTCAATTCTAGCGTTTCTAATTATTTTACTTGTAAATTTGTTATTGAGTTAGGAAAAGCGAGCGTTAGATGTCTTAAGGAGAAAATATTTAGACACATCATTAGATTTAAACCAGAGTTGAACTTTTATGGTAAGACCGTTTCAGTTTAATATTTTAGTAAAAACTGCTATTTACACGCACCTAATCATAACCTTTTTCGAGTATTTGTCTGTCTGTTTGAAAGCTTGTCTGGAATATAGGCCCCGAAAGAGTTCAGTGGAGTTTATTGAATGTTTTATTACAACAGATATACATATTATACCTACTTAAATTATACTATACATCGCAAACAAATTCGCGTGCACGGTTAGTAGCTAATAACTCAATATATTGTCAGCAACAGTACGAACACAACTTTGGAAGTAACATCACATATGAAATACTTAGAGCCTTCCTAATCACTTTTACATCGAAGAGCGGCAATTCCTCTATAACAACTAAGTTTGTCAGAATTACTGACTTAGCTTATAAGTTATTTCGCTATGCAAACACTCTTATAATATACTCATAGAATAACATATTTCAGATAAACTAATAAATTCAGTAGCCGAGGTGGGCTAAAACTTTTTCAGTTGGGAAACTTATCTAGACGCTTGCCTTGTTGAGAAGTTAGTATGTTTGCCTTGAAGAGTAAAATTATGTTAGTTAGTGAGTTTGTGTTAGTTATGTTTGCACAGTAAGTTAGACTTAATTATAGGTTACACGTTTGAGTAGATTGACTCCCGATTTGAATTAGTTTTTGACATATGAGTGAACCTTTGGTCTTTCTTCTCTCGCTGAGTTTAGACACTTGATACAATTTGTAGATAGATGGATGAGGCACTGGGTTAACATTTAAGCTAGTTTTTATGTTTCCGTTCCCAAAGGGTAAAGCGGAAACCTATTACTAAGGCTTCTCTGTCCGTCCGTCTGTCTGTCTGTCTGTCAACAGGCTGTATCTCATGAACCGTGATAGCTAGACAGTTGAAGTTTTCTCATAATATGATGTATTTCTGTTGGCGCTATAACAACAAATACTAAATGTAATATAAATAATAAAAACAAAATAAATACAATATTTAAGGGGTCTCCCATACAACAAACGTGATTTTTTTCCGTTTTTATAGATGACGGTACGGAACCCTTCGTGTGTCAGTCCGACTCGCACTTGGCTGGTTTTTTTATCATTCACAGTGATGACAGCTCAGTTGGTTCCTTCCGCGGATGATGCGTCAGCGTAGGTTAGAAACCAGCTATCCGCAAACACTAAGATTACGCTTCCGATCAAGGAAAACATCGTTAAAAATCTTGGTGGTAGGGTAGTTAAATGTCGGCCTGGTTATCCACCGACCCTCAATTAGATAATCTGTCGCCTAATTCTTATCGGGATGTTTTGGCAGCGGCCGGTGAGAGCCAGATGAGTATGTATACCTACCTCTTTCGACATCTTCATAACTTAAGACCAGAGGTCACCACTATCAGGCCTAAACCCGAATCGCGACTCATCGGAAAACATAATTTTATCCCATTGTTCCTTGGTCTATGTTATGCATGCATGTTGCTTAGACTTTTTTGATGAGTTTATGTTAAAAAGAAACTGGAAAACCCCGAGGCTCAGATAGCTGTACATAAATACTAAACATACCTAATACTAAAACTACAATTAGTAATGACTATACCACAGTAGGAAGTTAGCAACGGGATCTTATAACGTACTTAGGTAGGCAAATTTAGCACTCCGCACTTTCCGCAAATTTCGCACGTCTTTCCTCAACTGCCACTTTTGAGCATTCAAGCAGTTGTGGGAAACTTTGCACTCATGCGGGAATGTAAGGGTTGACTTTGCTGAGTCAAGCTCCCATACTAATGGGCTTTGTCATGGGGTGTTCGAGCAATCACAGTTGAGAAAGATTTGACATTGCTAATGTGGTTACATACCTATGTTAAATTTGGAGTTTAATGTTAAAATAAAATAAAAAGTTGTGAAATTTAGTTCTAACACGAACAGGATATTTGTCTGATAGTGAGCGCTACGAGGCACGCTTAGCCTACTGCATTACATTCTTGAGGAATTGATGTCTGTTTTGCAAAATAGCCAGTTGTTATTGCTTCTACACTATGATTATCACTCTTAGAAGTTAAGAAATTAAAAAGTTATTTTTGTGTTGACTGAAAGCCGCTATCCATAATACTTCCTCTCATCCCTCTCAATGCATGGCTGTCTCGAATAAAACATATACTAACTCTTTAAGCTGTAACTGAGTTAACTTTCCATTCTTCTGTGGAGTTTCAATAAAGCGTTTATTCATAACGTTATTCCGAAATGGTGCTTGTGTTATTCATAACATACTCGTAAATTCAAAGCGCTATTCGCACGGCGCGGTAAACCCGCCACTCCGGCACAGTAAAGAATTCGATAGCGCAGTATAGCCACAGTGTAAACCGAAGCTTGACAGATGTCACATCAATCAACCAGCACTGTGCTCCCTCTCTGTCTCTATCTATCTCTCGCTCGTAAATAACTCCACAGTGTAAAGAGTAACCAACCTGGTTTTCAGCAGTAGGTTTTGTATACAGTATTACCCAACTGATATGGCTTACCGATGTACCTGCGCAGAAGATGAATTTTCAAAGCGCGGGAAATGCTATTGACCGCTATTGGTCGGCAGCTACCGCCATCTTAGCGAGCTTAGAGTGAGATGGAACTAACAGCTGCAGTGTATTATGAATCTTATAATAGTGATCTTAGGTTGATTGTAAGTGTTAAGCATTCTTTCGTTAATCTTCGGACCATACTTTCTTTTCTGCGCGAACGAAGATTCACGACGCGCCTTATAAGTTGGGTACTAGTATACCAGTCTTTGTCCGAGTGGCTATAGAAAATACATTGCTTATATTATAATTACGAATATTTCGAATTATTATTTATCTCATAATTATTGACTGAGATAGCGTCGAGTTATTAATTAATTGTCACCCCTAAAAATACGGATCTGAATTAGAATATAACAAACTTTTTGTTGATTAAAATAAAGATTTTAATAATTGTTATAGGTAAAATTCTGATGTTAAAAAAAAACAAAAAAGGTTTTATGTTATAAGTAACACGAATTTTCACAAGAGAAAAGCCGCGGGAGGAAGCTAGTATTACATAATATGTGGATATTCATATTCATTCATGACGCTGTCTAAGCTGTACCTTTTGACATGCAAAGATATAGATGTGGCCAAATTGCACTTAAAAGTAGAAAACAAAATGACGTGTGACCATTCGACTAACATTTTTTTGGTACCTATTATTCATCTAAATAAAAAAAAATAAACAGAGGTGTTACAAACTTTCACTGGTTTTTGAGAATAGTTAATTATTAGTTAGTGCCCAAATAATACTATGACCAAATTATACTAACCCCATCCATCTAGCGCGAACATCGAAAAAGTAAGGTTAAAAAGTGTAAGTTTACCTTCTGGCCCTGTTATGTGTCTGTGGTCGAACAGTGAAAAGGCCAATAATATTGGACTATAATATAATACCTATATGATATTGTATTTTACCCACGTCACGCCTTTGAGCGGTGTCTATCATTCGATTGCATTCATCGATATCATATGCGTGAACTCGAATGAATATATTATGCCCCTCTTTGTGTTTAAGTAGATGTTAAGAATTCATGCTTTTATTTTGCTAAACAAAAACATAATGTTGATATTCAATGCACAATTTGGAGGGTCAGGGAAATAAGGTTAAACACTTTTAAATCCCCACGAGTTGTAGCGTGATTTTGTGTGTCGTGAGCTACGAATGCTACGACATAACGACACGCTACGGCACATCGTCCGTAGCGCTATGCTACGACACAAAACTCGCCAAATGTTATTTCCTTCTATAAATAAATATGTAAACCATAACGTGCAATAAAACATTTGGAATGCGTATAATACTGATTTACGATACGTATTAAATTTGGCGGAAATGATATATTATTTTAATGCAATGTTTATTTGTTAATAACGTTTCCCGTGATAATTCGTGGTACAGTTTAATATTATTTATCGGGTGTTTATTTAACAAACACCTACTAAAGCAGAAGTTCATGATATAAATTAAGAATTGTACAATAATTTTGAGAAATAATGCTTTTACTCTCAATTCTTGTTAAGGTATAAACAACAGAATATTTTGTAAGACGAATTCTCGCCAAAAAAAACTTTTGAAATTCAAATAATCCTATTAAAGGTAGAAATAGCAGACAAATAAATAAAAACACACTTCCCCGACATTAAAAATAAGCTGTCCAGAGTAAATAAGCTCATCTGACACCAAACGAAAAGTTCGTGTCATCCTATTTGGGCATCGAAAACTTCCGAGTCGGAATAAATCGTTTATTTTTGTCATGAAATATGGTCACAGATAACTGAATAGTTTTTGATATGGCGGCACGTAATATGGGTCAGTTCATATGGCACCCTCCACTGCTGCGATGCGCGGTCAAGCGGATAGCTTCAGATGCGCTAAGCTGTATATAATTCATCCAGTGCTTCGTGCATATAGTGCAATGATTGGGCGTTATATACACCGCCACGTATAGGTAAGCAGCTGCATGTTCCGCGTGGAGCAGCGGTTTGCCGCGCAGATACGCGGTATAGCGAGGGCGGACGGTATTGACCCGCATTTTAACTAGATATCGATTATCTGTTTCTTTACCTGGTGGTAAGTGTCATGCTTTTCAAAAACCCTTGTATACATAACTAGAGATTTACCAAACAAAATCCTCCGAGACTTACACTATTTTTAAGGTGTTACCTTAAATTTATAAAAAAGATATCTACTCAAATTCAATTTTTAATATTGGTTATTCACAAGGGCAGAGAGCACTTATAAAAAACAGTGCACTAAAATACAGATCATAAAAATCTTATTTGAAAAAAGTCATGCAATGGTTAGTTACTTGAATCACGTTATTTTACATAGACCTAGATTCTTCGCCCGCAAGGCAACACACTTTGAACCCCCGAAAGACGCACAATTTCCTGAAATACGGTGTATGAAAGAGCCCAAACGTTACTTATCAGTAACTTGACAGCTAAGTAAAACGGGTTAAGTCTTCATTGTGCTTGCTTATTGTACAGTTTTCCTTTTAGATAGCGTTTATCGTGGAAAGCGGGCAGGTTATAATGAAACGTCGAGTACCAGTATGCTCTTCAATGTATACGGAATAACAGAATTTGTACGCAGAATAAAAATATGTATTAATTCACGTAGTTAGCAACGAGTTAGTTAGCAATATTTCTTTTGTTTTTCAATTAACGAAAGCTTTTTATACCTATTTCAGTTTTATTCTAATAGTACGTTTTTTATCTGAAAACTGCCTCAAAAAACTTCTGTGACAATTCAATAGTGATCATGTTTTTAATAATAGCAAAGAGTCTAACAGGACCTTCGCTAAAAATCTTCGCTAAACTCGTCTGTAAAAGCATTTAGGTACGTACTTTCGAGGCACAAACGGGAAACATGTACTTTTATTTTTGCCTTTACAAATGATAATAATTATCCAAAAATAAAATACTCGTAGATACATTATTGAGTAACAGCTATTGTAACCACGAATATAACGAACGAACCAAGCTACTATTTCGCGTTAAAGATTTTTTACTAAATCCAATCCAGTTGGTAGGTACAACCTATTCAAGTACCTAACTAACGACAAAACTCTCCCATACCCTCGACGACTAATGAAGCGACAGCGACGTCTATCGCATCTAGTGACGTCACAGTTTTATTGTCGCACTCTGCTCTGATTGGAACCTTCCGGTAATTGGATGAGCTCAAATCTTTGCCATACGGTGCATTTTACTTTGAACTTTTGAGTAGTGCTTCACAGTTCTAGACGGATTCTAGTTTGAGTTTCAAAGCACTTTTTACTTTAAGTTCCAGCTTAAATAAGGAGGTTTTATTTTGATCTGACGTGTTTAAAAAAGTTTGTCTATCTAAGTTAGCGATTATAACAAATATAAATTCTCAGAATAGAAGTGCTGGTAAAAGTATTCCAGCCTCTTAGTAGAACGCTTTGCAAGGTGCACTGTCAATACTGGTTATTTCGAAAACTCTCCGTTCAATAATTTATTATTGGTCACGACTGGTGCCAATCAATGCACCGCAGCTACTGAAAAAGTTGATAAAATTAGGTATCTACTTTTATTTCCGCCAAAAACGTAGGGTTACTTATGTACCTATCTGCTTTTTTCTGACCTATCTCATCTCTACTATAAATAAACAAACATTATTTTATCCTTTGGTGTTGCCGCGAATTTCCTGTAAAGCCGATTAATTATCTTCCTAAGGCCCTACAATGCACTTACCATCAACTCTTAATAGAGCTCTAACTATAAAAATCGGATGCGACGAGCGGTCGGACTCAGCCATATTTTATTTTATGCTGAACTTTACGAGCTATCTAGCAGTTTGCAAGTAATTTCGCGTTTAAATTTACCATCTCATTTCGGTACTAAAACGCTCCACAGTAAATAGATCACAAAACGTTTGCACGATAGTTGTGTGCAGTCGTCGACACAAGTCACTGAACATTTTGTTCTAACTTCCAATTTAACTTTTGTACGCAAAACGCTTTCAATTATGTTGCGTTGAAATTGAAATTTAAGAAAAGTTCAACAAATTTGTATGTTAACTGAACATGCCAAGTTTTTGGGTAAAAAGCATTTTCTGACCAGCCTTTATTAATTGCAGTACATGTTCAGTACTGCAAGCTAATAAAATTTAACGAATTACACCGAACTACGGTCACCGATGCGCTCCATTTTCTACCTTCCATCTCTGACATCAGACCAGCTTGCTATCACCATGATATTGTAATGTCATCGGAACTTGACAAGTAGGTAAACACAATTTCAACTAAAATCTGGGTCAAAATTGACATAACAGTAGCTAAACTATGGATAACAATGGAACGCTCCCAAAAAAGATATTCCACGCAAAACAGAACCTAAAAACTTTATCGTAATAAAATTGTGTTAGCAAAATATAACTGAACAAAAAACTGACGGATCTATCAATAAAATATTAGAGAAGCGAAAAATACGCAATATTCCGTAGAGCTAAGGAAGTGTTAGTAATCCCTCTGGGAACGTCTCGTCCGATGATTTATTTACTTATGAAGGAAAATCGTATTTACTGATAGTGCTTTGGGATAGTGTGAAAACTTTGGGACCTGTAAGAAGTCTTACAACTAATTAAATGATTGTGAGCTAAGATTTGTCTTTTATCAGACTTTGATTTGTTTTTTCTATATAATAGCACGTCACTGTCACATACGTTGATGCTGTCTCTATCCATGTAGGTTACTAGATAATCAGGAACTAAGAAGACCATAAGCTCACAAGCACTCAGACTCAGATCAAATAACGAATGGTTCATACAAATATTTCTACTGAGCGGGAAACATACCAACCCGCTACGGCACGCTTATCAGTCGATTCTTCGCTCACCACACCACAGATACCCTTAAAACTAAGTACCCAGTGTAATTGAAAAGTAAGAATGTAAGGGAAATCGTACAGGCTTTAACTGCAAGAAAACCATTTAAAGAACTTACCCGGTTTAATGGCACCTGTATCTGTCATCCCTGACAAATTGCTGGTGTCTGCGTATGATTTGATTGATGATCCCCGCACAGATTCGTACATATGTCTCGCACGTGACAGTGTTTTATCGATGGAATTGTTTACGTTTGGTGTTTGAGGAAAACGAATGTATTCTCTGATGCTGGTACAGTTGAAATTGGAATAATCTGTTTTTCCACTTGAATCCACCACTGGCTCCACAATTGGATCCACGGACATCTTTATGCCCACTTAAATCCATCAGCGGATCATGGATCCTTTTTGAAAAATGGTGGCCAAGCGTATAATGGCCGCTTTACAAACGCCGACGGTCGATCTTCGGCCCCGAACTAATGACTTTTCGGAAGTTATGTGCGGATTTCCATCGACCCGTGCTTCAGAAGGCGCTTATACCGTCGGAGCAATCGGAGGCTCCCGGGTTGCCAGATAAAACTTTACACTAGAGGTCCGCACTAGGGCATAAGATTTTGACTTCCGTCTATAAAAGGCTGTAGGCTACTGATGGACGGGCATAGTCTTTACAACTGTATTTGCCATTACGCCGCGGAACTCTTAAAAAGCAATATTAGCTTTCGCAAACCAATCATAAACAAAGTTTTATACGACCAACAAACGCGAAAAGCGAACGGGAGCAAATACGTAGTTCCGCCTTTCTTTCCGCTGTTCTTTTCAATCATGAATTTATGCGCGACGACAACAAACTTTGTTGAATTGAAAACTCTTTTAATAGAAGGGCGAACAGTGATTCCTCACGGGACTTATTTAAAAACTTTCCGAGTAGTTTTAAAATCTCATCTCGGGTGCGCGAATGCGCAAAACCATCGCGGAATTATTTAAAGTTCGAGAATAAATAATTTTCCTGAGAATAGAGAATGTTGTTACATAGTATAATAAACCCTTTTGGCCATTTCTTGTGGATCATTGTTTAAATAAAATATCAGGTTTTCATTGTTTATTCTTGTGTGATGGCCACTTTGGTTAATTAAAATCGAGATAATCGAGTTACCTTTCAACAAGCTTTTATTCAGGAAGGGCGTGTGTTCGCTTTGTTAAATCTTGCTTATCTACACATGCGATGCTAGAGCGAGTCGCTAGCTTAATAAATAGTAAAGTAAGAAAAAAAATATGTTATTGAAGAACAGCTTACAAAAACACAATAATTATACTAATTCTATAATCACAACAAATTCATTTACACACCTATATTTACACTTCAAAGGGCGAAATTCTACAAACTACAGTCCATCACAAAGTAAATCTATAAGCCTACTAACTGCGAGACTAACCTTTTACAATTGAACTTCTTAGTTCGTAATATTAACACAACTGTGGGCCTAGGGTTTTGTAGTACCTAAACTAACTCTATAAACATAGTACGAGTACCTATATAAAATATGCCCCTGCTTAAACTTCAAACGCGAAGTAGATAGTACATAGAAATACATACACCACCGCGGTCCTAGTTTCCTCATTTAATAAATAATAAAACTTGTGAATTGTTAAACGAAAATGAACTTTGAACAAACGTACCAACCGTCGAATCAAGAACTAAAAAAAAAGAAATAAATTAATCCTATCCTGTCGGATTCTGACCCTATCGCTCGGGTGATCAATCCAGGTATAATTGAATACCAAAATTAATTGGTTATGTAACCAATAATTACATATTACAGGTCTCACAAAATAATTAATCTGTCAGAACGATGAGCGATGAGATTTTCATAAGCAACGTCTATTAGATACACACCCTTCTCAATTTTATGAATGAACAGCTGTCTGAATTTTGCCTTTGACTTTATTGTCCATTGTTTTCCTCAGTTTTTACGTTGAAATAGAATACCTTTTGAAATAAATTCCGGCATATTTAAGGGTTCCGTTCTAAACGATCCTATTGCTATGGCAACGATATCCCACTGTAAAGTAAGGTATTATTTTTGTCTTCTTTTTTGTTATATTTTATTATATTTTTATTTGCATTTTGACGGTTTCTTTGGAGTTTATTTTGTAGCGTAAATGTGACATTCAGAGAGTACCTATTGGATTTTGTTGACACGCGTTTATAACATGTTTTTTTTCTTCATTTTTTGCGTTGTTTATTTATCCCTAGTACACTTATAGGTACACTTATAGGTTATCTTTGTTGAACCATCACTTTGTGAATTAAACCAGCTAGATTGCGATAACAATCTCTGCCCAGGGCCTCAGAAGATTTTAGTATCATAAAAATTACACTCGTATATGCTGACGAGGAAATACTGACACGCCATAGTCAGAATATGGTTCATACAAATATTAAGTAAGTTTCACTAACTTCTAATGCATATCAGTGGCCAGATTTCTTCCAGTACAATCAAAAGCATCAGTGACTTCACCCGTACATATATTATTTAGACTAAACGCAATTGGATTAGGTATTATCTCCCAATAAAAGACAAGCTCAACAGCTTCCACTTATCCTCACATAGGATTTTATTACACTCTCAAAACCGACTGAAGTATTGGTTGCCTTCAAGAGGAATCAAAACAATCTCGACCGTCCATTAGACACCTGATATGCCATTTTCGCCCTTTCCGCTATTCACCGAACGCCCTCACCGTATCACTGGCGGATGGAGACGAGCACTCAGGGTATTCTGTTACTGGAGGCGGTCTAAGTGACGGCCGCCAATGGAGGTGGTGACAACCCTGACGTTTGATTAATCTCGATGGAGTGACGTATCCATTTGTCAAGGGACCAGCGGGGCACAAAGTTGGCCATGGCCTTGAGCGGAAACCTCGCTTTGCTAATCGTATATTATGTGAGTATGCCGCCTTTGGTCATTGATGCAGTAAGGACTACTCTGATACAGCCTAAGCCTTGAGCCATCAACGATGGTTGCTAAATATTACTAGACTAATAATATGGAATCGTAGTGTGTGGGATGGAACCATTCGACCTAAAATGATCCTCGAAAGCCAATGACTTTCTTAATTTTTTATTGAGCCTGGAACATCCAGGATATAAAAAAAAAACAGAGAGATTCTTCATTGAAGTTTTCTTCATATTTGCCAACACAATTTGGTAACGACAGTATATAAACCACATAAAATATCTAGAGCAGCTGCAGAGCTGATCGTCTGGGTTGTTCTGTAATGCTACGTGATAGGGATATTAGTATAACAGAACTCTCCACATCAAGTTTAATGAGAAGCATCCATACTGCAGGTTTTATTTAGTGCGCTTCCTACCGTGTCATGTCAGTGCACGACGTTCCGTGAAATAGAACGAGATTACGCGCGTAACGATATGTGATATAAGTACCTAGATTATCTAGGTGTCAGTGTATACTATGCAAATAAGTAGAGATGTACGTAGGTACATTTCTCAGCTTCATGCAATAAAAATGCAAGGCTCACTGCCACGCCTATACGCGGATTCGTAATCTCATGGAACAAAATTGACAATCGAAATGAGATGACATGAGGCGAGATGAGAGAGAGAGAAAGGGAGAGAGAGAGAGGGAGGGAGAGAGAGAGATGAGAGAGAGATAAACTTTTACTCCATGAGATTAATAATCCGAGTATAAAGTATCGGAAGGCTGAGTGTTAAAATAATTAAATAATGCGTCGGCTTGAAAAGTAACAACATACAAAATCCTATCATTATGTTCTACTCTTTGGTCTTAGTTATTGGTGTAGTTGCTACCGAGTCGTGCTATATTACTCTTACCCACCTAGATCTCAGTAGGTATATAGCGCAATCTTAATAGCTCTACAAAAACTCAGATAAGTATCATAACATTAGACCCTTTGCATTTCAAAGATATGTCATACTCATGTAACAGCTAGATAGTAAACGTTCCAAGGAGAAACATAACCAGACGTTAAGTTTATGACTTGCACAGAACCCATTTACACCTAGATGGTTGTTTGCTGTCCCTCATTTTAATTAGGGGCCAGCCCTTTTAGCGCTTTATGAATACAGTATTACAAACGACCAAATTAATTTACAAGGAGAACAGAGTGATTGATTTATAATTTAATAAGGGTGATTTAAATTTCTCTCTCATTTGAAAGTAAACCTATTGGGGAAGGGATTATTTGGAACAGTTTTGTTAATTTTGAATTCTATATAAATAAGTTTTGTTGAACGATGAACAACGTTAAGTCAAAACTGACTTACAAGCCTTGAGCTAAACATAGGTACATGGCAGAGGGTAACAAATAGCTTGATAAGTAGCATATCCAAGAATCTGTAATGGTTGGTAAAATAACTTCTCCAAGAATGCCCATTATTTCGTCAAATAGCTTATTAGGAGTCAAATAATTTGCAAAACAGCTTATCCAAGTATATTTACGAACCATATTCCGTCAACACGTACAGTTTGTAACCTTGCCTGCATATGTGGTGCTTCGTGCTCCGCGTCCTCTCTCTGATCTCCTTACGTAACGACATATCCGGTTAACGCCTGGTGATATTGAACCAATTCGAGTGGAGCTTATCCAATAGATAATGCACATTTTTCATTCTTTCATTTGCACCAAAACACTCGCGTTTGAGAAGCATTATTTATTATTTCAGAATTTTATAGTAGGTTAGTAATCCTGTAGGCACCAGTTACATAAAGATATTTTCAGCAGTTGCGAAGCTGGGGACACATACACACTTACAAATAACATACTTGTTTCGCCAAGAACCCAAATGGCGTGAGATATGACTAGACTATTTACTTATTTATCTATTTCCATTTTTTTTTATTACTCGACATAATAATGTGTAAATTTACTTCTCTGCATTCAATTTACATTCAAAGTTTGAAAATGATCGGTGACTTTGCCCACTTTTGTGGCTGATTGTACGGTGGCGTCCTAATACCTTTAGTACTGTACCTAGTACTGTAAGTCTTGTAACTTCTACAAAATTTTACGAGTAACATCGCCGGCGAAATCGCCCGAAACCTTTGCTAAGAATAACTACTCTGATAAGCGTTCTTCCCACTTCATTGTTGTTAAGATCGCAAAGATCCTCATAATGCTAATTAGAATAATAATTACCATCGTTTTGTTCCAGAATGAGTGCCTTCACGCCGCCGTCGCCTCCCTAACCAAGAACCAAGCGGAACAATATGACAAATACAATTGCTTGTAAGTATAAGTACTGTTACTGGAAACGGAGGTTAAACACTAATGTTATGACTATGTTACTTTAAAGTCTTATACTGCACTTTTTTACCGCTATATTATTTATTACCTTTTATTAAAAAAAATATCGCTATAATTATGTTATTTATTCATGCTTTATACTTTTCTACTTCGTTTATTGTAGGCTTCACAAGACGCCATTTTTTAGGATACTTGTGAAATATCATTTGATGTAGCAAATAAATGTTTTCCCTTCTTTCTTTACTTTTTTGCTCGCATTGCTTTTTAAAGCGATATGGAAACTTTATAGGTGTTTTTGGCACATCTGTTTTAGTACATTTCGAATGAAGACACGCTCAATTTTAAACGCTGCTGTAAAAATATCGCTGCGATAGTGAAGTGCAAAACTAGTTGTTACTAGCAAACAATCGTATCAATGTGAATAGTCACAAGTAAAAGTTAGTATTGTATACAATACTTTCAGCACATGTGAAGTGCCCTACAATATCCCATCACCACCGAGCCCTGGAGCTAATTAACTTTCTTCGTTGTCCGGATTACAGTTAATTATGGTGGCTTCTTAAATTGGTCGCTTAACACGCTTAAGACTTACGCAACGCCACTGTCTGTTGTTTAATGCTTTTAACGCTTTGTTTATAGCGTTAAGTAGCGGGAACGTAAATTAAATGGGTAATTAGGCGTATCACGTACGCTTTCTTTGAACTCCTTTGAAAGTTTTGACGGCAGTCTCCTCTAGGTGTTTTGGTTCAATTTTAGAAAATGTAGCGCTAATTACATTTTGTTTATTGGTTCGTTAAAGTATCGTATTAGCGGCTGCAAATTGCGACTTTATAGTCTGTAATTTCCTGTTAGTAATTTTGGAGGCGTATGTTGGAATAATAGGGTTAGCTGGAATTATAGCAATTATTGAGTTGGTGAGCATTTTGATTAAGAAAATGTTTTGATTCTACGTAGCTACTTAAATGTAGGTGTGTGGTCTGCTGACTTGATAGAGTCGCAGATAATTTGTGAAATCGGTTAGAGATAAATATAATGGGTAGTTTATATATAGTTGTACATATAAGTGTAGGTAAATTGTTACTATCAAAAGAGTAAAGCGATATTTTTGAAATCTAATATTACCTACTCGTATTAAAGTAGTTTTGTCCTATAAAATAAAGTAAGGAAGAAATCCCAACCAATCAGTTTCATAAAGCAAGATTATTTTATAGGTATAAAATAGATAATACGAATATTAAAAGGTCCACTCTTGTTATTTACCGTCAATAAAACGTTTCCTAACCAGAATGCCGTCCAGATACTTCATCAACCGACTAGATTACAATCTACAGAAGAACAAATAAAGTCCTTTGATAGGCTAAGATTGGATCTGAACCTTGGACACAGTAAATAAACAGTAAGGCAACTATTTGCGTTTTGCGATGTCGTTCCTATTTACGTTAGAATTGTGTGGATTTGTTCCTACACGCTAGCTACACTAACGCGTCTGAGAAAACATTTGCGGTAGCTCTTCAAAAATATTGTGGTACATTTTGGGGATTTTTTTAGTGACAAATTAAAAGAGGATTCAACCAAATGCGCTCAGTAGACACTTACTTGTATAAATAGATAAGTTGACTGTTTAGAGCCATAATGTGGGAGCGCTTCTGTTCTTCAGAGGTTTATAAATGATTATGTGCATACTTAGGCCGTAAAGCGACCTGCCAAATTCTGACTTTAAAAGAAGATGTGTAATCGATAGATCATTTTAATCTGTTAATTATTGGTCTCCTAATCACATGTTTTCTTACTTTTGATACACTGTGGCTCGAAGGACGAAGAGATAAGACATCTCAGAGGCACATAAATGGATAAGATAGGCAATCTGGAGTCACTCAAGGAGAAAAATTGGCTATCTAGGGCAACAAACAGATATACTTTCGCATTTGTAATAAGTATAAGTAGGGATAGTAGATATGGATGGATTAAAATAGCGTTTTTTTTATTCTGAACTGGTTACTAGAAATAAACGTTAAGGGGCTGCCAATCGTAATTTTCATATCATTAAGAGACATAGAACGAGTACGAATTGGACACATTTTTGTTCGCAGAAGAAGATTACCAGACGACGTCAAGACTTGTAGGAATTACGCGTACTTACAAGAAATTTACGACGCGGTGCGGGCGACAGACAGTAAGTAAATAATACGTGTATTCGAGTATCTATATGATACGAGTAATAAGTACGAGTACCCATACGATACGAGTATTCGGTACGAGATTATCCGTGTCTGTGGATTTACTGGGTTCCCGCATGGACTAACATTTATTTTCCATGTGTTTAGGATCATTAATTATTTACACTGACACTTGCGTGGGAGAAAAAACGCCGCAGAAAACTAGCAAGAATGGTAAAGGTCATGGTTCATTGTTTGAAATCCAGACGTTGGAGAATAGGGATTTAGAATTTCAGGACTAGTAAAATAGGTAATGGCTCTGGCACATTGTTGTTTGTACGTACGTGGCCACGCTACATATTCTGTAATTATACATTTTGAAGAGTTTTACGCGAGTTCCATTCAACATGTACCTAGACACTTTGAAAGACAATAATTATAGATTCATTCTCAACAATCAGATTTATTTATCAACAATTAAAGATAAATATTATTATAGATAAAATGTTTTGAAGTTCTTAAACTTTCGCGAACTGAATACATGTTAATTAGTATTTAAACGGGTCTAATTCGCGCACAAACGAATATCAAAATATATAATTTTGACATACCTCGACGTTTCGACCAAGTTACATCGGCCGTGGTCACGAGAAGACTGGTGAATGCGGGTATCACCGTCCGGAGCGGCAGGTGTTGTTTCCAACTACCCGCGTTTGATCTTGCAAAACATAATCGTCACGACATACAATACTAACAGTATCCGAAGTCCCACTTGAACATAAGTTGCGCCGTACACACTTGCTAATTACTGGATTCCATGATCCAGACAACCTAAACCCATCTTCCCGATTGAAATTCCGGTACTTCTTGATTTCAATCGCTTCACGAACAATTCTAGGATAGAAATGACGATCAGTGGAAAGGATCTTCGGGTCATGTAATTCGATCCAATGGTTTGGTCCTGAATCAAGCAAGTGCTCGGCTATGGCTGACTTGTTCACCTGACGGTTCTTTACTGCTGCGATATGCTCCTTCACTCTTTCCGCGATAGTACGCTTCGTCTGTCCGATGTAAGAGCTACCACAACTGCAATCAACCTTGTATACCCCCGGTGTCTGGAATGGTATCACATCCTTCGCCGTCCTAACCTGCTGTGCTACTTTGGATAACGGAGTATATACAGTCTTCATGGAGTATTTTCTCAGTACTGCTCCAATTTTGTCCGTTACCCCTTTCACATATGGCATGTATACCATTTGCCGGGCGACCTCAAAGTCAACCGCCTTCTTCGGGTATCTTCGTCTAGGCAACCTCTTCTCCACTTTGTAGCCGTTCCATTTAAGCACCTCCTGAACATGCGACAACTCCGTCTGCAAATGCTCAGGGTCACACAAATCATGGGCACGGTCCACCAAAGAATTAACAACAGACCGTAAGTGGCGGGGATGGTGGTGAGAAGAAGCATCCAGATATCTGTCAGTGTGAGTTGGTTTTCTGTATACAGAGTGCGCCAAAGAACCATCCGGACTCACCATCACATTCACGTCAAGAAACGCCAGAGCTCTGTCCACTTCCATTTCAAAAGAAAATTTGATCTTCGGATGAACGGACTCCAGACGAAGTCGAAGTTGTTCCACTTCCTGCCGACCTCCTTTTAATATACAGAAAATATCGTCAACGTACCGCTTCCACAAGCTTACCGTCGACGACTGCAGCACTAAAGCAGACTCCACATGTTCCATCCAGATATTAGCTAAAGCCGGCGCCACTGGGCTGCCCATAGCAACGCCATCTATCTGAATGTAGTACTGCCCGCGATACAAAAAGGGTATGTCAAAATTATATATTTTGATATTCGTTTGTGCGCGAATTAGACCCGTTTAAATACTAATTAACATAAAATGTTTTGACTTTGTATTATACATTTTAATTGTAGCAATTAGATGCAAATATTGATTTAGCACAGATTAAAAATGGAAGATTCAATGGCAACGTCTTACAATACGATGTGCCAAGCAATAAAAAAATGGCACAAAAAGGAACGGCAGCAATGTAGTACCTATGGTGTTATTAAAAAGATTATCGAAGCTCCTTATTATCCTTATAAAAAATACTAAAGATTTAAATATTACACGATTGTGAAGATTAAAAAATAGAGAGCCATTCTTTATCTCCTCGATATTCGTAACGAAAATTCCAAGATATTAAAAACGGTTTTGTCAACCTGTCATATAAAAAGATTACCTTAACGATTTGGGACAAAACATTTTTTGAATGCTTCGAGAAAAAATGTATTTAGGTTATATTATGTATAAAATGGAGGGTGAGCTTGACGATAACTCTCCTCCCCCTCAATCCCCCCTTTAGGCACTTTGTTATTAATCTCGTAGTGCATAACTAATAATGGTAATATTAGAAAATAAATTATTGTGTACTTTCACTAAAATAATTATAAAGTTTTGAAGAATGTAGATTGCTTACTTGATATTTACTTGTAGGAAACTTTTCAGCAAGTTTTAATTGTTTGTCTGCAATGAGCTGAATTTGCAACAAATCAGTTATTTCATTTAAATTTGTTCTACTTAAAATGAAAACTAATACCCTTTAACTAAACCCCTTGAACCGCTCTTAACAGTGACTGAATGGACATAATAACTCTTTTACCTTTTCAAGCGTGATCAGTTTCGAAGGGGTTTAGGTAATTTAAATTGTTACCGTTATCATTGTTTTTTGTTAAAGAGACGAGTAAAGCAATGCGGTATCGGTCGCGGTGGAATAAAAACCATACCTACGCGCCGTCATTTGTTTTTCGTTTGGAACGGTACCGCTACAAACTCACAACGAACTATACCGTTTAATAAATTCACATTTAATTAAACATTCCTTTGTATGTCACATAAATCAAAGTAATGTCATCTTTATTCATATCTGGGTAGCTCGTAATTCAGAGCCCCTTTTACTTGGAATCCCAGCACCCATTTAGAGGTCTCCCAGCTGTCATAACCTTCCTTTTGGTTTCCCTTTGGCGCAGTACAGTGATAAACAGTAGTGAAACTCGTGCGTTTAATTTAAATTTCTCCTGGCCGTAGTTAAAAATTAACAAATTACGTATACATAATAAGATTTTTATCGACACCTTTCGATGAAACAGCTGACTCTTACTAAAACAGACACCAATTTCCACGACAAAACAAAAGTTAATGGGGTTAGGCAGAAATAAGACGACTTAAAACGCATAATTGCGCAAATCAAATAATGAGTATAATTTGAGTGGAACCAAAATGTACCCAAAATACCACGCTAATTTATGAATACCTTACGTGTTATTGGCTTAGAAGCTTTGTTTGCAGTTGCATCCAAATTAAATATCATTCACTTAACCAAGGATCGAATTTACATCCCTACCTTTTCACTTTTATACTGTGACGCAATTGAAAATTTAGAACTAACTCATACTGCGAACTAACGTGTGCCATCACGATTCAAGTTTGTCTAAAGATAATTTACTGTCTAAAAGTGCACTGCGCATCCCTTTAGTGAAGTAAAGTGAGACGTTTCTTTGTAATGACGGTCATTATGCAAATGATTTTTGTTTCAGGTGTTAGCACTAAGGATTTTATGGCAAAATTAGGGGAATACTTAATATTAACAGCTTTCTCACATAACTGTCGACTCGAGAGGGCTTTCAAATGTCTAGGCACCAATTTGAGCGAGTTTCTGACGACATTGGACAGCGTACACGATGTTCTACACGATCAGGTAAGAATGTTATGTTAAAGTATCTTTAAAACCTATGTGTAACATCTGCACCAAGCCGAAATAAGATAGTCTTTTTTTCTGTCAATACGATTACAATGAAAAGCGATGTTCAATGCACTCACTTACCTTGGACTGCTGCAAGCACTCGATGAGGCTTCACCTGCAATCGTTCATCAGCCGGCTAGTTAAGCCTATTGCCTATAAGTATTCACTCAGTCTATGTAGCACACGCGAAAAAGCAGGAAGATTCTTTTTTCCACAGAAACTACCGACATAATGTCTCGCGTGCGACGTTCACTTTAACACTGTCTTGAAGTTCAAAATTTTAATAAGTGCATCGGCTGTTAAAATGCATTTAACCTCACCTGCTACTTTTTCTTGTATTGAATATCGATGTAATTATAACTGTGGCTAATTATATGATAACGAAACAGTATGTAATATGTGTAAGATAATGGGAATCGACGATAGATCGATCTTCGATCTATATTCACGATCATGGATCGATGACGATAAGCGGATATAATGTGGTTTTGTGTTTATTTGGTACCATAGGTATTCGCTCTGCCTGAGTGTATGCCTCTCGTGGTTTTTGCTTCCCCAGACATAGGAAATCCTAGAGGTCAGGATTTATGTATGTAACGTGACGCGTCAAACACATTTTTCAACAGGACGATGCCCTCAGAGACGAAACAATAGAGTACGAGGCCAATTTCGTGTGCACCACGTCTCTGGAGGGCAATATTCAACTCCACCTGACGACAGAGAGCGAGCCCGTGGCGTACCTACTAGTCGGGAGCTTGAAGGCGATAGCGATGAAGCTGTACGACACACAGACAGACATAAGACTGATGAGCTATACTAATGATCCTAGGAGATTTAAGTAAGTCTCTCTTCCACCTGCTACCGTTTTTGGGTCTCGCCTTATTTTTCTTCGAAGTGCATATTCCAAGTTTTTCAGCTGGCAAGATGGTTTAGCGTGTTGCTTTGTACCATATTATATTTTCGAATAGTGTAGGTAAATGCTCGTAATTAAGTACAGCGTAAAGTTTTCTCAACGTCACTTCGAATTTCAGAATTACAACTCCGATTATCAAATTGGCTAAATGTAGGCGTCAACATGTATGTATAATTATGTGTCCTATAATATCATTGTGTCCGGCACTGAAATAATTTTTCACAAAAAAATTACAATAACTAAAACTCACGGATCTAAAAAAAATGTTAACCGTAAACAAAGTCAACATTGATCGAAACAATAGAATGGGCTGACTTTTATCAGAACTGTTTCCAACGAAATGCTCTCCACTACTCGTTCCAAAGAGAATGTATATATATTTTTACTGGTCCCTTTATCGTGTAAACTGCAAATACGAACGGATAAAATCAGGAACGGATAAAGCTATGCGAACATATCCATTGGATTTGATTACTACAATCCTATTACTGAACATAACGGCATGGACATACGGAATCATTGTGACGTAGCCGGCGGTTAGTGCCGAGAAATGGTTTCAGTATGGACTACCCCGCCGCTGCCCACAATGTAAGCATAGCCTAATAAAACCACCAACTTAACACTGATGCGGAAAATAATTCCCACAAATTACTGGTGTCTTGTTCTTTACTCCATCCGTATTCAGTCGCATATTGATTATCACATATCTACTTATGAAACAAGTAAAATACATAAAAGTGATTTCTAATTTAAACAGGCATATTTTAAGCTAGCTTGGTTTCGATCGTGTTGCACTTTAGAACTAGGTACTTAAAAATAGCATCAAAAAGCACAAAAATAGCATCCAATTACACGTCACCTCAATGAGTCCGGTAATATTTATGTCAATTAGAAACACATTCATAGATCGAATCCGGTCGGACCGGTGAATTTATGTGGTTCTGTAATATCTACGTGGCGCGGCTATCTCTAGCCGCTATCATGTTGTGGCATGTTTATGGGTCTGCCCTTACTATCGGTAAAGATGTATTGTGTTACAGACCTGTAGGGCAATTCTGGTAATTTAATATGTTCAAAATCTAGTTCCGATCAACTTATAATCTCATTAAAGTCTAAAAATGGTATTCTCGTAACTTGAAAAGTGACATTTAACGTTCGCTTGATCGAAATGATATCGTAATGTAACCGAACGCTAAAATGGTATTCTAGTAACAAAAATGAGTTGAATTTATATGTCATAGACAATGGGTTGACTTAACTGTAACTAGATCGTAAGTTGATTATACCGAGATGAAGTTGTAAATTTATGGGAGCAGAATACCAATTTCTCAGTCTAGTCATAATCCAATCACATTTCGGTCAACTTTCGTTCAACTTTTTGTGTAATTACGAGAATTGACACCCTGTTTATTTTAACAAGCTTTCGATTGCAATGTTTCGGTATTAACCTTTTTTGTTTTTGTTACGTCTGAGTCGAATACGTGGTTAGTTTTTACGATTTTGTCCTTTGAGAAAGGCTTTTCGATTTCGCCCAAGTTAGGAAAAATGTGATGCAAAAGCTTACAACAAAGTATTAACAAAATTAACTTTCGGGCTTGTTCAACGATTTATTAGTAATTTTATACAGTTAGCTGGTTTTAATTTAAGGCTGGCTGAGTGCGTGGTTTACCAACTGAACAGTCATCGCCTCAATCCATCGGGCTACGTATGACATGCCAAATTTAATTATAAAAATAAAGCCTTGATTCTAAGAGAGAAGTGTTACAGACAATAAACTATTTTCCAATTTGCAGGTACGAAATAAACGCCATTCCACAACACCAAAAGCACAAGGAGGATAACGGCGAACCGCCGAGCGAAGCTGTGACGGTCGCGTCGTCGAGCAAAGTGACGGACCTGAAGATTGGCGTCGCGAGCTTCTGCAAAGCCTTCCCTTGGCACTTTGTCGTGGATAAACGCTTAGAACTTGTACAGTTGGGTAAGTTTTCTAGCCAACGCGCGCGTTATTATCGACCGATAAAAACGTCGCGTTATTTTCCATAATGTTCTAAGTCTTCTATACGTTTATATACACAGATTTTTCCAATGCCCACAAATATACAACTCTTTTCACCGTGTTTTGTTTCGCGTTCGAGCAATATTATCGCTGCAGTGTGTTGGAACGCGCGTCCCAATACAAAATGTAATAAAAGTAAATATCGCAAAAACGCAAAAAAATGGACTCGTATACGTTTTGCGTCGCGCCATTTCCATTTTCGTCTTACGTTGTATAACTTCGTTATTTTATAAATAATTTTATTATACATCGCAGTAGTGACCAGGAAACGCGAGCGTCGCAATTTCAAATGTAGTAAGTAGTATTTAATGTGTATATACCGCAAGCGATTTTATTTATCGATAAAAACGCGCCAGCGGAAGGAGGCTTTATTAATTGAGTCTCTATGCCTGTATTTCTAGAAAAAAAGGCACTTACTTATAGGCTTCTACCTAAAATAGACAGTGCGCGAAAAGACCAATGGCCATATTATGTTAAGACGTTTACTAAACATTTAGTTTTCGTTTTACGGTTTACGAGCTTCAGTATATATTTTAGTTTTATTTGTTTAGTTTCATTCCATTTTTCGTACTCATATAATATGTAGTTTTTTATTAATGGGGAGAATAAACAACGAAATTGGACTATAAAAGGTAGTAAGTACCACTAATTTCTAAATCGTATTTCCGGGGAATGTAGCTATTGTACGGGTATTTTACTGATAGTCTGGATACTTGCTGTCAATTGGTTTATTTTATATATAATTTTATGAGTTCAACTTATATTTTGTTACTTACGCGTTTGGCCGGTTTTTTTAATTTTGAAGTTCGCTACTACATTACTAAAGCTAGAGTTAAAATACAACTAGAACCCTGAATTTAGTTTTCAGAATAAATTGCATACTCGAATAACATTCAAATAAAGCTCGGCCTTTCCAAGATATAACGTATGGCATTGAGCTACTTTCCTAAAATGGCATTTTAGAATAGAATTCTGAAAATATTTCAACTGACCTAGAACACGTTATTGGATATCTGTCTAAGTCTGCTCTTATTTTGAGTTTCTATTTTATTTTTTATGGCTTGATCTATATTTTTATTTAATCCTTTTTTGGCATCGAAAATATGAACTTTCAAGTCAGGTGTTTTATTTATTATCGGGAACTCATAACAAACATGATACGCAATAAATATCGCGTTGCCAAAAGTAGTTTAATTTATTGTAAAAAAGTTTTTTTAAAGAGAGGTAAATACAACAGGGAGACAAAAATAAAAGAGAAATAAAATTGAGTCGCTGTCAATAAATATTTGTGACTTGACTTTAATAAATAAATAAAGAGTCAACGTACAGATGGTAAAAAAAAACTTTTATTAATACTTTAAAAGAAGGGACACTCAATTAAAGCGAGATAGCACGATCGGGATTTTGTATGACATTTGAGCGTTTTGACTCTCTCTTCCGTGAGTTTGAGTACTTTTTGAGGACGGTGTGTCCAGTCCACCCTAGGATCTCGATACCTCGACTAAAAGTACTAAATCTCGACACCAACTTCATTATCTCTCGACGACGCAAGAGGTCTGACGTCAGAGATAATCACTAAAGGTGTTAGCAGATAGTTATCAAGACCTCCTAACGACTCCTGGATCACCGGTGTACCCATTCAAGTTAATTAGATTCTTGGGAAGAAAACGTTTTCCACTTACATCTCGTATTTTGCAGTATACAATGTCTGTTCATTAAATGCAAAGTACGATGACGGATGGTATGTACATAATCCTTTTGACGAGGCGAGATAGATGACCGTTGTACTGCGATTCGATAGACACTTGATTCGATGTGATTGTGTGATTCGATCAGTTCAAAGAAGGTTGGAAATTGCGTGACATAAATGGCATTTTGGAGATGTTTTCATATCATGAGTAACCTAATTACTTGTTTATCGTTTCTGACATTGATTTTTATAACTGGCATCAGCGTTTTTAATATACTGCTACATAATACAATTAACTTCACAATTAAGTAAAATCTGCTAAACGACACCATATTGTGTTGCAATAAGTACCTACGTAATTATGTAAATAGCTGATCTCAATCTGACATAGATTTTGATCCCTGAGGAGGGATTCGGGAATTATGGAGATCATGTATAGTCCAACATACACCTAGTCTTAGAGCGAACGAGTAATGGACGTTTACGTTTCGCAGTCGGGTCTTTGCTAATGTACGCTTCGCAGTCGGGTCTTTACTAATTTACGCTTCGCAGTCAGATCTTTGCTAATGTACGCTTCGCAGTCGGGTCTTTACTAATTTACGCTTCGCAGTCAGATCTTTGCTAATGTACGCTTCGCAGTCGGGTCTTTACTAATTTACGCTTCGCAGTCGGCTTTTTACTAATGAACGCTTGGCAGTCGGGGTATTTACTAATTTACGCTTCAGAAGTCGTCATAATTTTACAACC
The DNA here is from genome assembly GCA_905147375.1 of Hylaea fasciaria. NCBI lineage: Eukaryota > Metazoa > Arthropoda > Insecta > Lepidoptera > Geometridae > Hylaea > Hylaea fasciaria. The sequence goes on along the minus strand of LR990211.1, from coordinate 3,790,346 downwards.
CAAGTGATATAACCATTTTGACAGAATTGAAACGAAAATGATTAGATCATTTTAAATTATAATGCCATATCTAACGTTATCTAATCCCTTGAAACAAAAAGCATGATTAAGTTCTTATAAATGTATGTAATAAACAATAGGGCTGAAACAAAGCGTTTTTTTTTTTCATAATAATAACTTTCAGTTTTGAATTTTAATTCTAACTTCAGTCGTTAAGTTGTAAAGTTGGAATAACAGTTCTTTTTGGTGATTACTCGTCATTTATTTCTTTTCGTAAGTTCTAAGGTATCATTAAACATTTAATCTCGACATATCGCTTAGACTTCAACAAAATGAAGCTGAGAGAGAGAGAGAGAGAGAGAGTTCTCTTAAAACCATCAATTTCAACTTTTTCTGAGCATTTACTATGTTCACTACGTTGAAAAATTACTTTCTTTATAATTTATGAGCTATTCCAGAAACTTTGGACTCGCTTTTCATATTGCGATTAAGCTCCACGTCTGCCAATAACAGTTGCAGTGCCACCTAGAACTTTGCATTGCTAAATCGTTGATCACTCGTCGACACTGATTTGCGCATGTCGCCTTGAAACTATAGATTCATCAGGATTATAAATTACGATCCGTACTATCACTGTCACTGTGAATTCCGCCATTGTACTTAATAGTTTATTTATTTTATTTATTATCTTACTAATTACCTTGTGTTTTTCTCTATTCACAATAAAGTATTTCCATACAATTTGGTATATGATTGTGAACAATTACTTTCAAACCGGTACACAGTAATGTATGCACTGCACACATTTCTGCTTGGCAGGCAAGTATTTGGCAAAGGTTGCCAAGACACCGCCTGGCAATAGAACTTGCAACAAATTGACACTGGCTGAATGCATAAATCGTGCGAAGCCAAAATTAAAAAAACTTTGCACGTTGCGTTGCGCATTTTACTGAGCAACATCTACAATGTATATCTCCGCAATCAACTACTGTGATAACAACGCCTTTCCTTCATCAGGAGCGGGATTCATGCGTCTATTCGGGACTCACCTGGCATCGCAAGGCTCCTCTCTCGGGACCTACTTCCGACTCCTGAGACCACGGGGAGTGACCCTCGACTACCGCGAGATCCTCAAGCGAGTCAACACACCTTTCATGTTCTGCCTTAAGATACCTGGAACTTCTTTAGCTGAGGTAAGTAGGTGAAGCGTTTCATCATCATCAATGGCCTGAAGTCGTCTACTGCTGAACATACGCTTCCCTCTTGGACCGCCACACCGAACGACAATTTTACCACTTGCAATCTAAGTGAACATCTTGTGAAGCATTTCAGATTGCAGGAAAATAGGACCTATAACGGGAAGCCACTGATGGAACACGTAGGTACACACGGCATCCGAAAACGGTTGGCATTACTCCATTGCACATAAATCGAACAGCAACGGAATATAGCAGCCTACCAGCATCTTTGTTTCTCAATAATTATGATCAGTTTTCAAATCGAGAGTGAATAGGTTCTAGGCAAGTATGATACAACGTTTACTGCATCACCGCTTATCACCAACTACCTAAGGCTCTGATCAAATTGGCTGTTTGGCAATTAAAAAAGCCTTAGACGAATAATTATATAAGAACTTCTGAGGAGTAAGCGTTTTAGGTACTTGGTGTGACCAATATACACTGTTTTTTGCGTGTCACCAAATTAAACTTACCCACTTGCGTTAGCTGAGTTGTTACAAAGCAGAGGTATTTAATTAGTCCTTGTATGCAGACGTTTCTGCTTAAAATCATAGTACTAGCCTCACACAAAATCGATTAAAAACTCAAGGCAACGCTATGCAAAGTTCTTACCATGGGGCCTATGTACTATACGTGCCAAATAGCATCCAATAAACCTTGGCTGCCTTGCCCTCGGCCAAGAACATTAAATTGTAAACTTTGTTGTTACAAACAACAATACTTTGCATCTAAGATACTTTGGAAAGCCAACTATTTAGTCGTCGTTTCGAAAATATCGGTTTTGGCTGTGATGCCAATACGCCTAAATTGCAAGTAATATGCTTTATGAAAATGTACAAATACATCAATGCCACAATGCATAGTTACGGTGTTGGCATAGTATACATTTACACACAGCCATGCTGTACATTCAAGAGGTAATTTAGGAACAAAAGTTATGGTAATCCTTTTTATTTGGATAATTAATAATATTGCAAACAAGTGTAGTACTAATTAGAAAAATAAAATAAACTTAAAACCATGTATTTGCCAATAAGTGCATTTAGAATGCATTGTCTTCAAGTTGAGAGCTACTCTGAAAGTTCAACCGGAAAGCTAATCGAGAGTAGATTAGACGGCTCGTTTGGCGTAGTGGCCGAGCAATCGGACTGCTGCGCTAGGGGTCGCGGGTTCGATTCCCGCCTGGAATAAATATTTGTGCAATCCACAAATGTTTGTTTCTGGTCTGGGTGTGATGTGTATGTGAAATTATATGTCTGTAAGCGGTACCCACGATACAGGAGCAAACCTAGTGGGCTACGTAAAAAAAAAAGAAGGAAAAAAGAAGAGTGCTCTTTCGAATTGGAAAATTCCACCTGAAACGGCCAAAAGACAGGTCATAAGTAGAAATTATTGACACAATTGTATTTTTTGTATTTGAGCTGATTTGATTTAGGGATATTATAATTATCAAGTTAAATTGAATGCCCCATAATATGGGTTTTCTTTGATATGTAGGTATACATTTCAGGATTCGTCTTTGCTTATCATTACATTTCTTAGTATTTTAGATAATATGAGCTTAAGTAGAAACATTGCAAGGTATCAGCTTGGGGCGAATAAGAATAATCGATTTTCAAAAACAACATTATCTCTCGGCTACATTAAATTTAAGCCTCAGGCCAAGAATCAAAGATAAAACGAAGAAAAGTTCAAAAGAGTTTGAAATCTCTCCATTAATCGAAAATTCTTTAATATCCTCGATATTTTCCCTTCTTTTCGCCAACGGAAGTATTTGATGATATTAATCAGTTTATTATTTCCAACCGAAGATATTAAAATTGGGTCTTGGCGACACTCGCCTGAATAGCTCTCAACTGTTTCCAACAAAGAGAAAAGATATTAGATTATTTTAAATTGTGAATTCGTAATTCTTACAACTGATTAACAATTATGGTAGTAAATGTTTTCTTTGAATTGTAAATTAGAAAATACTCACACAGGTACCAATGAAAGGAAATAAAATAGTGAAATCTTAACAAAACATTATCTTACAAAAGGTGGAGCCCATGAAATACGGGCATACATATTGGCTGCATTTCTGCGTTAAATAACATTTCGTATTTTTTCCGAATCCTAAGTTACACCAATAATACTTACCCATCATCATTAGCCTGAAGACGTCCACTGCTGAACATAGGCCTCCCCCTTAGACCGCCACACCGAACGACAATTTGCCACAAACTTGCATCCACCGGTTGCCTGCGACACTTTTTATGTTGTCGGCCCATCTAGTGGGAGGTCTACCCGCACTGCGTCTTCTAGTTCAAAACTTACACATAGTATGCGGTAATTATTGCTGTTAATTAGAGCATCCCTTAATACGTTTCCCGATGATTCCATAGGCACGCTTTGATTTAGTATGTTGCTTATGTCAGCGCAAAGAAAATAAAACATTACGGCTGAAGAAACTTTATAACACGATTATCTTTGTTTAAATAAAAAGGAAAGTTGCACGACTGCGGCACAGAGCTGATACGAACACGACAGACAATTATTAAAACCACATGCAAATACAACACAATATCTCTAATAGCAGTAGACCCTTATAAACGAATACAAACCCAACTAGATTATTCCCAAAATCGCAAACAACAGTCTCAGATCAATTTGAGAGGATCTAAAATATTTGGCCAGTCCCTCGGAGCACGCAAACTACGCCAAAGCAAATAGTCCGCGTCCGCCGCGTAATATTGTTAAGTAAATGCCCCGTAAGTGCCTTACAACAAAGGGCTCCAAAATGGAAGTGTGTGAAACGACCACAGAGCCCAGTCAACAAAAGACGGACAATATAGATATCCACGTACAACACTCGCAGTATTTCTATTTGAGAGTGGTTCGTAGGCACAAATTTGTCCTCTTGATCTCTCATGTAAGGATAATTACCATCAACGCAACCCATTATTATCGCACTGCTGGTCTGTCTTCAGTCTTCACTTTTGTGAGTAGGATTAGGCCTTTGTACACGATTGGAGACAAGTTTAGTCCGGATCGGTAGTTCATACCTCCAAAATAATGCTCGCGCAAGTAGGTTTTCTCACGATGTGTTCCTTCGCCCGAAAGCGTGATAAACATAGGTTATTTTAACCAGAAACACTATTAGTACGTCTTCATAGTCGTAGGTCAGTTTTAAAAGCATAAACACTAGTTAGTTACACTATTCGTTATTATAAGTCGTGTTAGTTACACTATTTATAACTCAAGAACGGCTGAACCGATTTGGCTGAAAATTGGTAGGAAGGTAGCTGAGAACCAGGAGAAGGATATAAGATACTACACACATCACAAAAGTCTAAGCAACATGTACTAATTTGCCAAGTATTCACTGGTTCGGCGAGCTGTATGTGGACGCGCATTGTCATGCATTAACGTAAAATCGGAGCCAAAGGTTTGTGCAAATGGATGGACATAAGGTCTGAGAATATCCTCAACGTAATTTTCAGCGTTCATGTTTCCATTTACAAAAACGAGCTCAGTTCGCCTGTTCTTCATAATACCTGCCCATACCATAACTGTTGAGCCGCTGTATGGATGAACTTCCTGAATGCACCTGAGCCTTTCCGATAAAATCGGGTAGAAATCGGGTAGAATCGGGAGAAAAATATATCCGATAAAATCGGGTTGTACAGTTGACTACTTTCACTCATTTTGACTCAAAGACAATGACAGGACAACGTCTGTCGGGTCAGCTAGTTACCAATATACAAGTACACACCGCAGCCCTAATGTAACATTTCCGAAATAGAACATAATTCACGCCCCGACATACTTGGAAACTTACTACAATAGCCGGAAAGTGTGTCACACGGAAGTGCGCGCATTGTGAAACAGGTAAAGGCTACTCTACAGACACTGCGCTACAGACAGTACAGACACTGCTCTAGCCCGCTCTATTGAACTGGGACACTAAATTGCCACTGTGCAGATGTAGTAGTAAATTGCTTGAGTGTTGGCAAAGCTTTGGTGCTTGAAGTGAATTGTTGCATGACGTGGCAGCCGTGGATTTGATTTGATTTAGGTACCTTTTTATTTACGAGAGAAGTTGATTCAATATTATATTATAATAATTCAGCATGTAACAGTCCCATTGCTGGGCAAATGCCTCCCCTCACTTTAGTGAGGAAGATTAGGCCATAATTCCACCACGGGGTCCTAGTCTGGGTTGGTGGAAAACATGCCTCCGAAATAATTCACGGGCATGTTGGCTTCCTCACGATGTTTTCTTTCACTGAAAAGCGAGTGACAATTACGTACATATGTTTAACAAGTAACACATTGGTACGTGTCCGCACTGGGATTTGAACTCGCCACCTCCGCTTTGGAAGGCGGACGTTCGCCCACTAGGCTACCACCGCACGATTCAATTACGAAGTTTTAATTAGCTTTGAGCAGATAAGGCAGGGCAGATCTTTTGATGTAGGTATATAAAAGAAACGCAAGGGGTTATTAATAAACCTAATACTATATAATAGCAGATACAACGAAACGAACAGTATGCCCAGAATATTGTGGGCGTATATAAGTATCTACTTCCCAAATTGCAATTAATTAAACTTGCAGGTATATGCAATCATAACTGTTTAAATTCAGCATTATATTTATACTGACGGACCGCAATGGCAAAGTCAAAAACACAATAATTCCTAAAATCTTTCACCCAACACTCCTCAAAAATAAAATGAGAAACAAACATTGCAACAATTCTCGTACTCAGTTATTTTCCCTCACCTTTGTAAATAAAGATCGAATAATTTCCATCAATTGGCCGGCCCTTTGATGGCATCATCAGAAGATACCCAAAGAAAACAACTTGAAATGCGAACAGCCAATGAGAACGAAAATAAAGTGTCAATGGGAAAAATAAAACCCCTATCGGAATAAGCTCGTTAACTTAGATTTGTTAGAGAAAATAAACAGAAAGGCTGTTTGTACGTCCTTAACTATGTTTGGCGAAGGAATTGAGCTGGACGGAGAGGTTTGTGGGAGAATTCGGTTTGTCTGAGTGTGGCTCAGGTACGAGGTTCAATTCGGATAGATTGTTTGTCGCGATAGACATCGGAATTGAACCGATTTTTAAGTTTTATTCTTAACCAAAACGCTGCACTATACGTATTTAGCATAAAAAGTTACCATTTAACATAACAATGCGTACGTTACAAGTACCTAATAATAGAAGTTACGTATTATAGAATAGATGTGAACCAACTGAAACGGCATACTTTTATGTTATATATAGATGAGAAAACAAAGATAATTATAGACAACAAAAATTGTATTGTGACTTTGAAGTCTTCTAATTTGGATAGCAAAATAGTTCTGCATTATTATTCTGTGAACACAAGCTTTCGCCATTATACTAAGTAGTTAAAAAGCAAACAAAAGCCAAGCAAAACTTTGCTAATGAAGGTAAAGCCCGTGAACTGGTCCGTTCATTCACTAATGAAGCATTGTTACTCAAATCAAGTTTTTTGTTCTGGAGAAAGGAATGCAAGCAGCATACTAATATAAAAGGGTACACTGCAAATTTTAACAAAACGTAATTTTGGAATGGATAAAACCTAGTATAATTATACTTTATTGAGCTGATATCATAATTGGTGGTGGTGCTTTAAACTTTTTACAAAAACTGTTTGTTTTTATAAAATCTGGTCTCAACTGAGAACACCTATAAAATAGTGTTGTTTTTTTATTTTTCATAAAAGCAATGAGGATTTCATGTATGTGATTACGCTGCACAGAACTACGACAGATCTGTGTGCCTAGTGCGAGTTTTGACAATTTATTTACGCGCTCGGTCCGTTTGGCGTAAACTTGAAATTGTATGGAATAAATAATAGCAGCGCCATCTAGTGACTGATTCACCGACGCTAGATGGCACTGCTCTTATTCCATACAATTTCAAGTTTACGCCAAACGGACCGTGCGCGTAAATAAATTGACAAAACTCGCACTAGGCACACTGGTCGAAACGTGTGAAATGCCAGTGAACCTTTTCACAGAAAACCTATGTGTGGATACAAGTGGATGTAATCCGAGTTCCGCAATTGATTCACCTAATCCGACCCTGAGCAACGTTCACTCAGGTGGAATTAGGAACATTTTTCGACTATTCAGGCGTGAGTGGTTCGCTGAAAATAGACCTTTTAATTTTAGAAGTTTAAATGAAACAATTTATTTATTATGTCTGATAACCGCTAATTCTTACATTGTGTTCCAAGTTAAGTACCTACCAAGGTTCCAAGGCATACACATACACGATCTTTTAAGAATATGAAGCGGACAAGTAGAGAGGGCGAGTGCGAAGATTCCGGGTCAGTCCTCTTACAGTGTAAACAAGTCTTTCGTTTCATGACGGCACGTTTGGCGTAGTGGCTGAGCAATCGGACTGCTGCGCTAGGTGTCGCGGGTTCGATTCCCGCCTAGAACGAATATTTGTGCGATCCACAAATATTTGTTTCTGGTATGGATGTGATGTGTATGTGAAATTATATGTCTGTAAGCGGTACCCACGATACAGGAGCAATCCTAGTGTGGGACTACGTTAAAAAAAAATCCATGATGATCCATCCATCCATGATCCATGAGTCCCAGGTAGTTGTTGGTATGAATTAAATAGTGTGTAAGTTGCCTTACGTTTGGACAGAGTTAAATACTAGTTAGCCTTAATTTGCATCTTTGAGTGCGATAGAGCTATGTCATAGTCATAAGTCATAGTCATAAGTTACGGAGTTCTTGCGTTACGTGAAGCGTTCGTCTCCGCCCAAGGGCTTGCTTGGGTCTTGGGTGGTCTGACAGACTCTGACACCCGAGTCTAACACTACCATCATCGTCATCATCGTCAGCCTGAAGACGTCCACTGCTGAACATAGGCCTCCCCCTTAGACCGCCACACCGAACGACAACTTGCCACTTGCATCCACCGGTTGCCTGCGACTCTTTTGATGTCGTCGGCCCATCTAGTGGGAGGCCTACCTACACTGCGTCTTCCAGTCTGTGGTCGCCACTCTAGAACCTTTCTTCCTCATCGGTTGTCAGTTCTACGAGCGAAACTACCAAATTTAACAAATACGTCAGTGTACCTAAAGAGTTTCTGACATTTAATTATTTAATTTATTTATTTGATACACATACAAAACACGTTAAACCATTGTGACTTAAGATCTAATTAAAGTTAAATATTGACCAATACATTTCGCAATGAAAATTGGGTGATACATTTTCTTTATACTCTACGGTACTTAATACTAAAATAAATTGAATAAAAGAAGATAAAAGGAGAATGTAAAAAATAGGCATAAAATATAAATTACCTATATTAAAAAGTTTCAAGCTTATCTAGCGCAAGTTTTTAAATGGAAAAGTTGACCCAATTGTGTTAAGGTAGAAGTGTCACATTTTATAGTAAGTCGAACAAGAACAAGGTAGAATAGCCAACGGTTTTTTTGCTTAGCGGGCCGTGCACGCTCAGGTAAAATAGCAATAAGCATTAGTGTACCTACCGTGTGTTACCTACTTTTTTAATTGCCAGGACACCAACAATTTTAAGAAAAGCATTTAAAAGATTATGTTTATAACATATTTTTGTATAATTATGAGTTTGCAACTAGTTACTATAGTAACACGATTAAAGCATATTCTTGTATAATTATGATATTGCCACTTTCAAAACGTAGTGAATATTTTATTTTTGCAGACGGATTATTGCATTACAGATTCACGTTTAAAAAACCTGTTCAAAATTGTAGGCCTTCAGGTTTAAAAAAAATAATCCGATTTACGAATTGTCAAACGACAAGTATACTAGTACCCAACTTATAAGGCGCGTCGTGAATCTTCGTTCGCGCAGAAAAGAAAGTATGGTCCGAAGATTAACGAAAGAATGCTTAAAACTTACAATCAACCTAAGATCACTATTATAAGGTTCATAATACACTGCAGCTGTTAGTTCCATCTCACTCTAAGCTCGCTAAGATGGCGGCGGCTGCCGACCAATTAATAGCGGTCAATAGCATTTCCCGCGCTTTGAAAATTCATCTACTGCGCAGGTACATCGGTAAGCCATATCAGTTGGGTACTACTATACCTAGGTGTTATTTGCCCAGTTGACTAATTTCTTCTCCATTTCACAGGGGCTAGAGATCAAAGGTCAGATGGTCTTCTGCCCTGAGTCAGACTCGTTACTCTTCGTGGGATCTCCATTCTTGGACGGCCTCGAAGGATTGACAGGGAGAGGGCTGTTCATCTCTGACATTCCACTGCATGATGCCACAAGAGACGTCATCTTGGTTGGAGAACAAGCCAGAGCCCAGGTAATATATAAGAAAACTCACTGTTAAACTAAATTAGGCTCTATTTTAAAACTACTAAAGAAATAGATTGCGTTCGCCTTACCACCTTTCGGCTCCATCATTACATCTTGGGCAGCAGCAACTGATTAGAACTCATAAAAAAGAACCCAAAGTCGATATTTGTGCTAGCGGTCATTGAGAAGTTCCATCAGCAACATGGCCCGACCCTCGTCACTATTCTCTCTGGATAGGATGGAACTCCGCTCAACAGTCGTTGGTGTCGCTGATGATGCATCAAGCGAACTTGCCAAGCGAGTTTTTGGTTGGACTGCCAGTGGAGCATTCTGGCAGCCATGCTTGATGAGAAAGAGCATCGTACTGTCGTATGTAACGCAACACTTCAACTGTGAGCAGACAACTGCACAGTTGAAAATGAAATGAAAATGAAATTGAATAAAAAACAGATTTGTGCTATTTCGTTCCGCGCCTCCCCATATCATATCAAACAGTCACGAGAACTCCAGAAGTTCTGTTGACCTATAAAACTTCTGCGAATCAGTTCTCTCCTTTATCTCTTGAAGTTAGTGGATCTCCAAGTTTGTAAAGGAAGCTGCTTAAGTAGTTTAAAAACATACCGCAGTTGTTGAAATCCGAGAGTTGAAGGGTTTTATATCGGAACTTGAGACTTGCTTTGTTCTCAGTTTAATCTGGGGTCCATTGAGGAATGATTTATAGAGTCACAAAACGAGCGTCCGCACCAAAACTTAGTTTTAGTGTGGGCTAACTAAGTTTAGTCTTAGTTGCATACTAGCGACAGTGAATAACGGCTAAGTTCAAGTCATTGTGAACTATTTATATAGATCATGTCAACGGCGCACAGATGACTTTAAAAAAAACTTTATAGGATAGCATCTATCCACTATCTCACCCGTGGCCTTACCATGACGTCTTATTGCGATCCAATTGAGGGTCTTAACGGAATTGTTTTACTTCTTATTCGTACCATGACGTCTTATTGTAACATCTTGACGCTCAATGTAGTGGTTGATATTAAATTTAAAGGGATCTCCTGTTATGATTGATTGAATGCATTCAGTGAATATTTCCCCGGCGTACCAATTCATTTTCACAGACTTTTACCGGTCAGCAAAAGAACGCGCGTTTTGTGTTGAAATTGCACGATAAAAACAACATGATCCGCAAATTCCTTTGATGTTCGTCGAAAAACGACATCGATCAGGTCACATGAACGAATAGCCAAAAATATTTTAGCCGAATTCAGTGCAAATAGAGTTATGTATTGCTATCTATCATATCTATATTGATTACATCTATGGAGTCCAGTGTCATAATGGCGAATAATTTCTAAAGAACTACTACTGCATTACTAGGATGGACTGCGCAGACGCATGGATAAGTTGAAGAACTCAATAGAAGAGGCTAGTAAAGCAGTCGACAAAGAACGGGAGAAGAATGTCAGTCTTCTACATCTAATATTCCCGCCGCACATCGCCAAGAGGCTTTGGTTGGGTAAGTAACCAATTTTGCTGACAATTACCAAATTAATATTACAGATAGGTTTGAAGTGGTTGCTATCCCTTTCGTTTTAGTAAAATTTGAAAGGGACAAACATATTTTTCCTTAGCTTTAATTACCAGGTTGGTGTTATTAGTGTTAGTGCACACAAACATGCTTTTTGATCGTCACATTGAATATTAAATGGCCAATTTCAATGCAACTGGTCACATTTTCGGATTCTAGTAACACCGAACTGCAAAACGTCAAATACTCGCGCAAAGTCGACGTGTATTGAGATAAAACGTAACATTTTTCGTTAAAAGCGATGTTTACTCGTGAATGCCTCTATCTTGACTAATGCGGCCATATTTCGTGCGCCCCAAGCTTTATGGCGCCAGGTGTGGTAAACTTTCATAATGCTGTAATGCTTATTACGCTCCTTGGGATGATTATAGCAAGATTGCTTTTAAAATGAGATTTATTATTATTTTTTAAGTTGAATTTACACGACCATTGAATCCTGTAGGGTTGGATTTATGAACTTTTTTATGAACGGTTGTATTTTGCAAGCTTCTTATAATAATTATTAAGTGTGACAGACTTTTTACGCTCTTGAGAGTAAAGTTATATTATAAGGCTAGTGAGTTGCTAAACTTTATTTATAGGGAGAAAGAGAGAGTGAAAGAGAGAGAGAATGAGAGAAACAGAAAAAAATTAAATATGTTTATGCTTTTATGATGTAGATGAAATCAGGATCCACTTGCTCAGCGGAAAGGCTTTCTTTATTTGCCGTTATACAAAAGACGTCAAGAAAGAAAAACTGGTAGCAAGTAGCAACTATTCTCTCATGTTCATGAATATTACTTTCAAAAGAATTCATTTTCTAGAAGTTCAGAATTCGATCGAATTCTTTAAAAATTATAGATTAGGGGCGACTTTTGAAAGTTATCGGTGATATCGATATCGTTAAAGATATAAAATACTTATCAGCGTAAAGAGCGCAATTTTACGAGTGTTTGTAAAATTGCTTTATATTTCCCAAAGGCGAGAAGATTGAAGCCAAAAGCCATGATGACGTCACGATGCTCTTCAGTGACATAGTCGGGTTCACATCGATATGCGCCACGGCCACGCCCATGATGGTTATCGACATGCTGGAAGACCTGTATAGCGTGTTCGACATATTCTGTGAGGAGCTGGATGTCTACAAAGTGAGTTGTTTTTTTTTAATTATTTTTTTTAAACGTAGCCTCACACTATGATTGCTCCTGTATCGTAGGTACCGCTTACAGATATATAATTTTACATGCACATCACACCCAGACCAGAAACAAATATTTGTGGATCGCACAAATATTTGTTCCAGGCGGGAATCGTCCCGCGACACCAAGCGCAGCAGTCCGATTGCTCAGCCACTACGCCAAACGTGCCGTCAAGTTGGTCTTCGATATCACAACCTTGCTTTGTCTTATGATGTCCTAAACGAGCTTTTGGCCACAATCTCACCTCGTGGGAAGCGACGACGCAGCCGAAAGTGTAGCACATTTGCTTAGAAGATACCTGTTCACTCCTAACTTGACTACACCTGGGTTGTATTTAGCCGAAAGCAGCCAAATCTTTCCCATCATTTGCGGTTCTGATGATGAACGAGATGGGTGTCGCTTCGTTCTCAAAGGTAGTGTCTCCACCGTAAAAGGATGATGACCTGCCGACTGCCTGGTTCATTATTAATTCGTCAAAAACTCGATTTTCAATTGCTAATGATTGTTTGTCTCAAAATGTTTAGTTTCATACTTTTGGTATCTGCGATTGAATATGGATTTCATTTTTTTTGTAGTTTACTCAAACAATGAATCCTGGTTTGCGGTGGTAGTCTCCTCAATGTTTCAATATAACTTATTAAAATTTTATTAACAAATGAATATTTATATTCCTATAATCTGGAACTCCTCAAAATATTTCATTAATTACAATTACATGTACCTATGATCACTGACAAACGTAAGATCAACGAAAAACCCTTGAAATAACTGCTCCTAAATTCATATCAGTTGTATCAGTTTGTGCGCGAATTAGGCCCGTTTTTAGCTAGTTATTACTAATTATAATGGTTGTTGTGTTGATATCGTGGTTGATTTACAATCGATTTCTCTTAGGTGGAGACCATAGGAGACGCATACTGCGTGGCGAGTGGTTTGCATCGTAAGATCGACACGCACGCGCCGCAGATCGCTTGGATGGCACTACGCATGGTGGAAACTTGCGCTCAACACCTAACCCATGAGGGGAACCCTATCAAGGTTGGTGGAAATATTTTATCAAAGGATATTTTTCAAAAAGCTAAAGTTTTTCCATTGTTAATAGCATCAAAAGTAATGTTTTAGCGAAATTCCGAAAAAAATTAAAAAAGTAATAATTAACTATCACAAGTAGTTATTTAGCCTTTATGGTACCCTATTCAAGTTTCTACACGTTTATACCTAAATACTTTTTGAAGAACCACTGACAGAGTTACTAGTGATATTGAGGATATCTATAGGTATTCATTCTAATTAATAAAAAAATTTTGTTGCTCGAATTTCTCGCCTTGAGCTCGACGGAATTAATATTCTACTACAAAATTAAAAAAATGTAGAACTGAGATAAACAATCTGGGCTACAAAAATTGGTTCAACAATATTGTTCCACACAGATGCGTATAGGACTCCACACGGGGACAGTGCTGGCGGGTGTCGTCGGGAAGACCATGCTCAAGTACTGCCTCTTCGGCCACAACTGCACCCTCGCTAACAAGTTCGAATCCGGCTCCGAGCCCTTGAAGATCAACGTTAGCCCCACCACTTATGAGTAAGACATTGGAATATTTTTTTTACTTTCATTTCATCCTCCTAACCCATATCTTAACTATCCATATCCATCCCTTTAGTATCCAGTTTCACCTCACTTTTTGGAGGAGAGTGAAGCACTTTTCACTAACTTCATTTCCTGTAAAGGTAAGTAGCATTATCAATTCAAAAATACGTATAAAAATATCATATAAAAGTAATCTTGTACACAAAAAAAAACACTAATTCTGTGATCTTGTTTGCGACTAAAAGTTGTCTCGTATGTTGGAAGGTATCGAATAACGTACAATTGAAAAGCATATTACACATTTTCGTGTACACGTAAGTGTTTTTTATAAATCACATTGGCTTAAAACTTATGCTGTGATGAAACTTCATCCATTATTATGTTATAATGTTAGAGCCATGAAAGGGCTGTTCTTTACGACATTACCCGAAATACATTTTAAGCAGGTCTGGCGAAGCACTTCCAGTGTAATGGAATTTATGGGGTGTTAGTGCTCTAGAGAGAAATAGATTCGGTGTAGTGTAGTGTTACTATTTTAGAGGTTAAAGCGCGGGCGGTAGTAGAATATATTAATAATATACACATACATACTAGCAGACACGGGCACGCGTTGCTGTGGCTAAGGTTTTTGTTATTACGGCTATAAATTGAGATGTAAGCTACCCTATCTTTCAAGTTCGATCAAACTGCACACGGTGTGCAAATTTGATTAAAACCGGTTGAGTAGTTTAGGAGTCCATCGCGGACAAACAAGGTGACGCGTAATTTATATATATTAAGACATATACAGTCACGCTTTTTCCCCGTCGGGGTAGGCAGAAGCCATATCTTTCCACATGCTACGATCCTGATACACCTCTTTCGCTTCTTCCACTTTCATGAGTCCAACATGTTTCGTGAGACGCTTTGATGTGTAATAAATGTGGCAAAAATCATGGAGGAAATGAATACTACGTAAGAGCAAAAACAATTATACTTACTGAATAATTATTATTCTATTACTTTTATAAAAAAAGATGAACTGAACTAAAATCAGTTTGACATTTTATGTATACTATTCTTGTACACAGTATACTGTAGTACAAAATACCTACCTGTACCTAAACTGTATAAATGTAATTAATGTCTTTGTAGCAGTAGGTACTCGTAAATATAAATAAACCGCTTCCACAGTCATTGGATAAACATCTTATCTAAAGATATTATGAGAGTTCTGTATAAGATTATATAAACAACTAGCTGCGCCCCGCGGTTTCACCCGCGTTTCACATTATAAAACCTACAGGGTGGGGTGGCTATTAGATAGGACTTGTAACATTGGGTCAGAGAAAATACTGAAGTTAGGGCGTTTTTCACAGTTATTAGTGCACTGATGGACAGGAAAACACTGATGATGGTGATGACTTGTAGCCTATATTGTGTCTCTAAACTATCTGCATACAACATTTCATGCAAATTAAGGTACTATTTCACAGTTTAGCCCACTGTGTATTGTTAAAGTTGGTGTATAAGTTATCAAAATACCAAATTTCAAGCCAATGGGGTAGTTTTTCGCAGTTTTTATTGCACTGATGCAAAACGGTGACGATGATGATGATGAATTAAAGCCTAAGTCGTAAGTTGCGGGATAAACTATCTACGTACGAAATTTTACTCACATTGGGTGTTTTATCGCATTGATGGAAAACGGCGATGATTATGATGATGACTTAATAATATGTTCGTAGCTTATGTCCTAAGTTGGAAGATAACCTATTTGTGAACCAAATTATCTCCCCCCACTCCCCCCTCTTCCCACTCTCCCCTATTTCCCCCACTCTCCCCTCTTCCCCTGCACCCCTATTTCCCCCCACTCTCCCCTCCTTCTACCCCCACTCTCCCCTCTTTCTCCCCCTCTCGCCTCTTTCTCCCCCCGCTATCCCCTCTTTCTCCTCCCACTTTCCCTTCTTTCTCCCCGCTCTACCTCTTTCTCCCCCCACTCTACCCTCTTTCTCCCCCCACTCTCCCTCTTTCTACCCCACTCTCCCCTTTCTCCCCCACTCTCCCCTCTTTCTCCCTGCTCTCCCCTCTCTTTCTCCCCACTCTTCCCTCTTTCTCCCCCCACTCTCCCCTCTTTCTACCCCACTCTCCCCTTTCTCCCCCACTCTTCCCTCTTTCTCCCTGCTCTCCCCTCTCTCCCCTCTTTCTCCCCCACTCTCCCCTCTTTTTCCCCCACTCTCCCCTCTTTCTCCCCCACTCTCCCCTCTTTTCCCCCACTCGCCCCTCTTTTCCCCCACTATCCCCTCTTTCTACCCCACTCTCCCCTCTTTCTCCTCCCACCCTCCCCTCTTTCTTCCCGCTCTCCCCTCTCTTTCTCCCCACTCTACACTCTTTCTCACCCCACTCTCCCCTCTTTCTCACCCCACTCTCTTCTCTTTCTCCCTCCACTCTCCCCTCTTTCTCCCCCCTCTCCCCTCTTTCTCCCCGTTCTCCCCTCTCTCCCCTCTTTCGCCCCCACTCTCCTCTCTTTCTTCCCGCTCTCCCCGTCTTTCTCCCCACTCTACCCTCTTCTCCCCCCACTATACCATCTAATCCCCCTTTCCCCCCACTCTCCCCCTCCTCTCCCCCGCACTCTCCCCCCTCTCCTTCCATCGCACTCTCCCCCTTTAAATAACGATCCGTTCAGCCGTTTATTGTTGTCCGTTGGGGGCGCATCTAAAGAATACCTCATAATTTCAAGCCCCCTTGCTTTTCCCCCTTTAGGGATGATTTTGCAAAAACGCTGAAACCCGTATTTATTTATATCTTACCAAAAGCCTAAATAAGAATTTTCAGATCCCTAACTTGAAGAATTATGGATTCCCCATACAAACTTTCAACCCCTATTTCATCCCCTTCGAGATTATTTTTGAGACAAAAGATAGCCTATGTCCGTCTCATAGGTCCAATCTACCCCTATACCAAATTTCATCGAAATCGGTCCAGCCGTTTGAGCGTGAAGAGGTAACAAACATACATACACACTCACAAACTTTCGGCTTTATAATATTAGTAAGATTATTGATTATTTCAACTGACAATCTTGTTTCAATTTGAATGTACGTACGTTGTACGTCAAGAGAAAATTGGAACAAAAGGAACCCTTACAGAATCGCTTCAACAAAGAAGTTAGCGAAGTAGCTTCACGGAACTGCGCCTCCAAAAGCAAGGGTTGTCACAAAAACAATGAATCCCTGTACAGGCATAATATACGAGTATTCCTAAAGTTGTTGTCAATTTGGCAAACCTACTTACATAAGTATCTATAAATGATTTCTTGGTATGTATGTATATTTGAAGTTACATCGAGTTGCGCTTTATAGATAAAGGTGAATTATAATAGAGACAGCTCGCCTGTTTGGGCGATATTCTTTTAGGCATGATGACCCTTGAATCGAAATAAAGTACCTAAGCTTATCTCTACAATCTACATACCTAAGATTATATACGGAATAATTCATACAGATACCTACCTAGCCTACCTACTGATATCGCCGCGTAGTTTCATTCGCGGAATTAGTAGACACTGCGTTTTCCAGGAATAAAATATAGCATCTAACACTCAAAAATATCTATCAGCTATATAGCTACCTAGCAGTGTAAACAATTTTAGAATCAGAATACGCGGTTCTGGAGATTACTTCCAAGGAAATAACATAAATCTTTAGGTTAGAAGTGTAGACAATATTGTATTATTACTAGTACCGAATATGAAGCATTGTTAATTAGTATTTAAACGGGTCTAATTCGCGCACAAACTAATATCAAAATATATAATTTTGACATACCTCGACGTTGCGATGAAGCATTGTTTGGTGGGCAAATCACAATAGTATTTAATAGTCATCATCATCACCAGCAACATTATCATCATCATCATCATCATTATCACCATTTCAGCGAGACGCCTACGTATCCCACTGCTTTTCCACTACCATCACGAGGTTCTGTGATCAACGGGCTGTTCATGAGCCATGCCCACGACGTTAATTTAAAATCCCCTTAATAAGTAAATCATTTTTAGTTTAAAAATGCATCTAATGATCTTTACGCCTTTTTATACTGCCGTCCGATTACTAAAAAACCGTTATGTGCACAACCCTAATTTTGAGATAAGAGCAAAAACGTGTAAAATTCTGTATCTCGAAAATATGAATACATAGAGAAGTTTTTCCTAAACCAAATTACTTGTATGCTTTTAAGCTTTCTATGTATGGCTTAGAATGTGCCATACGACTTTTCTTTATTTTAAAATGTAAGATTTCGTGTTTTAGTAGTGCTTGTCAATTCAAAAATGTTTTTATTTACAATACTAAAAAACGGCTGGCTGAAGCGCAGCCGTCTTATAGGGTTGTAATGTTCTACAACTGTAAGGCGAGTTTTTATCGAGCCACAGTTACATACAATTTCAAAGCTAAATAACAGTTAAGTCACTTTAACTTTTTTTTCAATTTGACAATAATTAAAATTTTATCAACACCACAACTAAAAAAGCCTTTATCGGACTCTAACGGGTTTTATTATGGTTTAAATAAACCATTTTTCACAGATTTCAACGTTAAATAACAGTACCTGGTAGAACCTTTCATAGTAACTGTATTTTAGTGTAGGAAACACAGGTCAGAGATAAAATCACATTATGTTAAAAGGGCGGCTAAGTGTACTTTCCTTGAATGGAGAAGCTGTTGTTAGGTCTTGAAATGGTGATTAAATAAAATTGGGTAGCATTTTCTAAACTCGTCTTTAATAAAAGTTAGTAATTAGTAACCATTTAAACCAGTTAGACTCAGTAGAATTAAACTGGACAGTCAAATGGTGCCCAATTGACATTTGTGGGTTACGTTACGGTTAAGATGTTAACTTAACTGGGTAAAACATAAACCACCTGTAAAAATATCATGTACAGAGTTCTAAATCCAAAAAAATAATAATTAATACCCGCTTAAAAATAAATGGTACATATTAGTTTAAGTACATACTATTAGATTAAGTTGGTAGGTAGGGATTTATTTGGTGTTAAGGACCACTTCTTTCGATGACTACCTTCAAGATACTGGAATTATCTAGTTCATACTCCGTCACCGCTCCTGTTCCATCACCTCTGCATCATCCCTGCGTCGTCAGATTGTATGCCCAAGTATCCCGACCGTCGCTGTCAGTGAAGCGGCACTTTACAAACGCGCAGCCGCAAACCATCGCTGCGTACTACAACTGCACCTACCCGGAACCAGACCGACGAAAACTGCTTCATGCTTGTAGAGAAGAAGCACAGGTTCCACGAATGAATCGCAACCATCGCGGCACCGCCTCGGTTACAACTTAGACGCTACAAGTTGTCTGTAGCCCCGACCGTCGGCATCTAACTCTCTCGTCTGGACAAAGAATACGAAGGAAAGGAAGAAGAAGCTGAGCTGTATGCCCAGGAGAGAATGGCCATGTATCGAAGTTCGCGTGAGGAGCCTATCAGCGTGAGGTTGCAGCACTTGGAGGAGCAGCCTAGGACCACTGACTTCAAGTCCTACGTGCTCCAGGTTCCAGCCGAGCACCTGAAGATGTTCCTCAACCCGGACTTCTGGCCTTCAGGGGTGGTCTTCCGCCAATACAGGGAGTGTAGGCGAATATTAGTAGCATAATAAGTAATCAATATAGTAGGTAGTTATAATATTACATACTAAGTTATGTCTGTTAGTCTGTAAAGTATACTATTACATGGTTCGTAGGATAATAATTATATTAGTAGTCATTAATGTTATTGAAGTTAGTACCTCAATAAAAGTGTTATCATTCCCATTATTTATTTCATAATCTTAAATTTAAATTTTTCACAATATTTTTATAAAAACCTAAAAACATTATAAAAAACTTAAACCTAGGGTACCACCGATAGCGGAGCAGACCCCAGGCTACCGGTGGTTAGGGCTGCAGAGAGAGGAACCTCCTGACAATACGTGCCGTGTCGAGGAGTACTGCCTTCTGCATCCGACCCTTAATCCTTTTTCAAACACAAACCATAATCAATTAATTATAGTTTGTTTCTTTTATGGTTTAATTTGTTTATTAGATTGAAGTGTTTGACTTGTAAAAGTGCGATTTATTGCCTATTTACAATAAATGATTTGACTTTGACTTTGAATCCAGTCGTCTAGCGAGAGCCTCTTAAGATGTTGGTCGAGGCTCTTCGCTATAAAGCCGTTCGCCGTAACCGCTATCGGGACAATGATCGTCGAGTCAACATCCCACATGGCGGTCACCTCATGGGCCAAGTCTAGGTACTTGCTGAGCTTGTGCTACTCGGCCTTCACGAGGTTCTCGTCATGGGGGATGGTGATGTCGACGAGCACTGCCCAACATATTATCATTATTATTAAGTACCTATACTATAATCACAGAACACACTTTAAAAAGAACTTATTATCAGAAATAGATTCTGGGTTTACTTATAAACTAAAAACAGTAAGTATAGTTTTACCCATGATAAAGCTGTATAGATTACCTAGATTCGCCATAGCGTGTCACAAGTATAATCTGCTAATATAACATCATTCAATAAAACATTTAAAATTAAGTACATAAAATGCTTACCTCCTTGCTTTCGAATCCACTCTGGCGGGATTTCGCGCTCACGTAGCGTCCTAGCGACAAATGCGCGAGCGCGCGGGGTTGGGAGCTTGGGAAAGCCTTAGCGCATAAACGTCTTTTAGCGTTGTAATGTAATTTAACTGTTATCTAATATTGTTTTTATTGGCGTGAATTAAAAACTACGTATAACTAAAAAAACGGTCACCGTCTTTTAGAATTGTAAATGTTTTAAACTCTAATTGCTTAACCAACGACGGAGCGGCTAAGTCTGGCTAGCGGTTTTATAGGATAGTTGTTGTTGAAAAACTGTCTTTTAGACGTCGTAGATCTAAGAAGATATATGCTATTGTAAATCACAAAAACACATCTTAAGTCAGGTAACGGCTTAATAGTATCGTACGTGCATGAAGCCGTTTTCTAAGCTTGAATACCAGGGTAAATTCAACGTTTAAATACACAGTTAAGTGATTCTATCGGTATTTAAGTGTTTTAAAGCAAGGTAACCGTATTTAAGCGTTGGAAAAGTCGGAAAAGCTAGTAGTTAACCGCGGGCATAGTGTCTGTATCTCAGTAACTAATAAACATTAAATAAAATGATCCAGACTAGAAGATAGAGCAAAATTTTCGCTTTCATGTGGTGTTTCTAACTCAAATTTGACAAAATGTCACATAACGGTCTTTTAGTCATCGGACGGCAGTATAGGTATGATACTAGCATTTATTGACCACTATCTTTCATCTAAAGTGTCGATGTGGTCGAAGGGGGCCAACATGCTCAGCTTAGAATGGGACTGGCTATCAAGGACCGCTGGCAGAACACCCCGATAGGGGTTTGGTCCCAGATTTACTACTAGGTACTTTTATCTACAAATTTCATTGCCAATTCAATTTTTTTATAGGTGGTTGATAAAGTTTCCTGGTTTCGAGATGGAGCCTCGGGACCGGGCGTGTCTGCCAAGTTCGTTCCCTAAAGACATCCCAGGGACATGTTATTTCCTCCACAAATATACGCACCCTGGGACCGACCCTAACGCGTCGCAGGTGAGTAATTTTACAATATCTTCACATTCCGGAATTTCAACCTTATCTGTAGCTGCATAAGACTACCATAAAATAAATTACTTCCATGAAATTCCCCCTTTCGTTTTATATTCAAGTATTAATATTTAGATGGCACGATTAGTGAAATTTTATATAATTACTTAGGAATGTTACCTACTATTGTTTTTTATAGCATTTATTTTTAATAACGGTGCTTATATTAATAATCATAATATAAAGAGTAGAACTTGATCATGCCTTGAATTGTTTTGAACCAATACATCTAATTAATGATCACATTGTTATGCATAATACTTTATTACCTATGTCAAAAAGATTATTCGATTGCGTTGTTATTTTGATTGAAGCTGCTCCCACGTAGGCGCGATAATTATTATTATCAGTCGATAATAACATAAAAACGCGCCGTGCCGTGTTTGGTTTTGCATCCCGGCGATATTACAGTAGCAGTGTGTAAAGAAGCACGCATCGTAATACAAAAAGTACTAAAGTAGATTTTCACAACAGCGTAACCTCTCGAACTTCTATCTTGCGGTATTATCGACCAATAATATCGCACCTACGTGATGCAGACTGCCGTCAACGACTTACGTTAAAAGTAAAATTTTAACAAAAAGAACTGTCTTCATTAAAAATACTATAATATTTCCAGTTATTGTGATTTAAAAACCAAACTACTGAGCAGATTTTGTTAAAATGTATATGGAACCACATGAAAAGTATACCCTTTCATATAAAAAAAATATCATCATATTCAAGCAATCGAAAGTTATGAGGTAACAAATATAAAAAAAAAATACTGTGAGTTAACTTAAAAAAATAATACCTACTTCAAAAAATGTTTTTGAAGTCGGCTAAAAAGTGGCCGTGGTCGACCTCCCGTAGACTGAACTAATAGAAAAATAATAATTACGGTTGAACGTATTTCTTCCAACAGGTAAAACACATAGAAGGTGCGTTAAAAGAGTACAATATAGGACAGACCAAACCAGGCGACGTTGGGGAGCCCACTTAGTCTCAATAGCTTACAAGTAACAACATTCTAGTAACAAAATATCGTGAACAATATAAATACTGTTGTTAAATTAATTGCTTCACCAAGTGTTAATTCAAAAACTTTGTTCATTAAAATGTTTGATGTTGAAGTTATTTTTTGGAAGCTAATAATTATTTTGTGCCGGCCTACAGTTACGTTAATTAGAGTAGGATCTGAGTAAATGTGGGAATTTTTCGATTGTAATTAAATTTGTTTAATGTGATTTTTTTCTTGAGGAATTGTTGTAAAAAATGTCTGTAAATTAATAATATAGTTTGTAATTAAAATAGAATCATATTTGCGAATATTCTAATAGGCAATATCTGTAATCTTCAACAAGTAAATTTCAATACTATCGAATTTGTAAACGATAACTTTGATAATATATATTTATATATTAATGTAATGTATTAAATAGCGCTCGATGTGAAGCTTTACTATCTCGTTTGTAAGGAAATTGTATATAAAAATGAACCCGGGATAATTACGACTTACATAGTTATAAAGCGATTTGCTGTAGAATCTTAACTTAAGACGACGGCATGGTTGAACAAAATTATGCTTGTAGTAAATTAGATTAATTAAATACATACTTATATACTAGAATTAGCATTTCAGCTTATTTTACTATATTTGAGACATATTGATATTTATTTTCTCCAGTAATAGTATCGAACACAAAAATAATAACGTGTACTAACGGGCGTATTTCCGAATATATATATTTTCGTTGTCTCCATATGATAGCGTAGCTGATTTTTTGAGTAATGGATTTCCTTTTTCCTGTCCGAGATTCAGCCATGAATCAACGCATGAAAGGGAAACGTCCTTTTACAACCTCCAACCATAATCCTCATTAATTGAATTTATCATTATATCTTATTTATAGCTGTAAGTTTTTATCCTTCTTTTTATTTATGAGATTTCAGTGTTTGTTCTATCAAGTAATATTATACTTCCTTACTTACAAGTTATTATTAGAATTTGGAGTAAATGTTTTAGCCAAATCTAGATTTTTTTATTGCCATCGTCATTGTTAGAGATGTTATACTCGTATTATTATTGTGATCTTTATTTAGTTATTGTCGTTGATTTCCAGTTTCTATTTATAATTATAATCTTCGGCTAGATAATATTATAATTGTTGTACTCATTTTAGTAAGCTGTTTAGAATAAACTAGTCTAAAAGTTGTATATAATATGTAACTTCTAAAACATAATACGAGTACATACTGGAAATAAAGCGTACGTTCTAAAGTAGTTAATGTGCTTATTGCAGTGTATTTTGAATATAATGCGTAATTAACTTGTATAATTAAGAATGTAGTATTATTGAAAATTAGTAATTATTGTCATTATTAATAAATATTGCGTAATTTCATTTATTATTTATATTAGGTACTTCTATTAAGGATTCGCTTAGTGGATACATCTTCTTCCTTTCCAAATTAAGGCACATTATTATTAAAGGTATGTAGTTCTTAATTGACTTACCTTCATTTATTTGTAAAGTATCCCTTCTAATCATCCATTTAATTATGATACTTATCTCTGACCAAAGACTTTCTAGATCATTATTATTTCTATCTATAAGGATATTTATACTGACATAGAAACAAATAACATACATTGTCGTAGTAGGTATATATAGCAGTATCGTACATTCCCTAAGCCTTTTAAATTTTGCAGTGTTGTGATTTAGCATTATGGATATTTAATCACTATTATTAAGTATATAAGTTCTATAATGCTATGCTTTGAGCGTGATGCACATATCGCATAGAACACTTAATGCATTTTCATCTAGTCACTAGCGTTAGTTCTATTTCCTATCAAATACATCGGTAATAATATGTCTGTGCCTTAAAGGCGAAAATGAACCTTTTGTAGATGCAGCTTAAGTTCGTTATTGTATGTCTAGATTTTGTATACTATTCAAATTCAAAATATATATATTTTAAAATGCAGTGTTGCTAACGATGTAACTTAAAATAAAAAAGTGATTTTTTCACTTAAAGTTAAAAAAAAGTATACAATAAGATTATGAGTTTGTACCATCTCACTGTTGATATTATATCATATTAATCGTATTATGTAAATGTAATTGTATTTATTCGTATTCATAGATATTATATGTTATAATTCAAAGGTAAATAATTAAAGGTACATAGATTTTTAAAATTCCTAAAAAAATCAAAATATTTTTAACAAATTACTTAGTTCAGGAGGAAGTTTATACAATAGTTATATTTAGGTTTGATTTTTAAATTTTACATACAATTTGTAGGATTTATAGCAAGTAAATACATTTTTTTAAGTAGAAACGTCATTGAATCTGTAACTGTGTCTCGAAGCTCAAAAAGCTACTTTGTTTTCTTTTGCTTTCTGTCATCTCTATATTGTCTGTAAAATTATATTTTTCTCATTAGATTAACAAAGCTAAGTAAGAATATAAAACACGTTACCATGTATGTAAGTAGGTGCATTGGATTTAGCGTAAGAAATTTTCTTAGTTCACAAAGAATCTGCCCTTATAAATATTGCCAACGCGATGAATACTACCTACCTATCTTTTATGCTAAATTATTTGTTAAATATAATATGCAATTGGCAAACTGTCATCAGGTAATGAATAATGAAATGTAGGTATGTAGGTATGTACTTTGAGTATTTGTTTTTTTTTAAACTTTCATACTTTAAGTATAATTAAATTTTTTTCTGCAATGTTTTTTTTATACTTAATAAAATGATAATGTAATATTAATAAATATTCAGTAAGTCCTGCAAAAGTCACGAAAAAAGTCATTGGCAAGTTGGCCAACCTTTTTTTGTAGGTTATTTACCCATTTTCCAAGCTACAAAGTACCTTTGCATTGCCAAAACTCGTTGGGCACTGCACCACGTCGATGGACCCTCTTGATACTCTGAGACCTTAGTTCTGTATCATATACCCAGTTATTGCGCAGGAACCGTGCGTTTCGAACCGGAACACTGTCACGGCTTTTAAGCGGGTAAAATCTGGTAGAGTTGTACTTTCTCAACCAGAAACTTGCAGAAGAGGCCTATAACTGTTAGGTATTCTTTCCTGACATGAACCCACTGTGGTTACAATTTGTTTTAACGTACTTATAACATTGTCGACGCCTGCACTTAGTTCTTATATTTGCCTAAATACACGGCCTTCTACTCGTACTATAGATGTTAATGTATAGCCACGAATCTTCTAGTCTTATAAACTTGTAATACTTATAAATTAGAATTAATTATGTATATCCACGATTTGTATAAGCTATTTGTATTTCACGCTGATATGAAATTGTATAATTTCTTATCTTGTTTTTGATGTTTCTTAAGCGAGAAACTTTAATTGAGAAACTTTTAACTGTGACTGCACTATTAGTGAAACAAAGAATCTAAAAATAAAGTGTTTCTCTCGTACATTGTTGTTTTATTTAAAACGCCGCCCGTCTTGATACTACATTAGTGATTTTAAATTAGTTTCACGGAACCATTTTCACTAAAACTACGATTCACTTTATCGTAATTACATCAGTGTGCCTAGTGCGAGTTTTGACAATTTAATTACGCGCTCGGTCCGTTTAGCGTAAACTTGAAATTGTATGGAATAAGAGCAGTGCCATCTAGCGTCAGTCAATCAGTCACTAGATGGCGCTGCTCTTATTCCATACAATTTCAAGTTTACGCTAAACGGACCGAGCGCGTAAATCAATTGTCAAAACTCGCACTAGGCACACAGATTCACATCTCAAAATACTTTACATACGACTTTAGGTCCTACTCAGTAGGTATAGGCTCGTGCAACTAATTTTGTTGTGAAAACTGCGCTTAAAAGTATGACCAGTGTCTGCTTCATAAGAATATAATTAAGGTAAGTAAGTGTGTCAGCATGTAGTATCGGCAGAATAAACTTTCGTAAAATCTTATGTAAACAATAATGACTCGTAATTTATTAAGCAAAGGTAAATTTGTAGGGCGCACTATGAAATTGATGGGCTACATAATGAAATCAGCTTAAAAAATCTCTCACAATATATTCTAGACAAGAAACTTACGCACTTAAGCAAGCAAATACAAGATAACTATGGGATATAATACAGTGAATGTTAAAGAATGGAATATTTGAGCATGTTACCGCCTCATTTCGTATACATAAACGTATTTGCATTTAAACTGAAATGTTAAATAAATCTTGAATAGACGCGAAACGAGGAGTTAGCATTTACATGAATAACCAAAGGAAAAAGGTAGTGTGACATTTGAAAAATTGCACTTGCAATTTTACCAGAATTACTAGGAAAAGAATGATAAGGAGGTAATTAAGAAATATTTAAATTTCAGAAGTTAGATGCAGACAATAAGTTCTGATTTCTAGTTTACCAGATGAAGCAGTATCGGCTGTCGAGTACTAGTGTCTTGAACTACAAAAAAACAGATAAGATATTACTATGATCTTATAAAATAAATACCAAATTTCAATAGAAATAAAATATAGATTTTAGCTCGCACATTTCGATACCGTACCTAACTCTTTTTATAATATTATGTGGTGTGTTATTATCTATGTGGTGCCTTTGTATTATGTGTATGATGTTAGAATTTTTATACGAGTTTTGAAGTTACCAATTCAAATCACATTATTGCCCTCGGGAGTTTCATACAGCATTATTAACTAGGGATATAATGGCTTATTTTAAGTTGAGATTGTGTGACATGTAATTAAACATTGTTGAGCATTTCGTATGAAAGTTTTATTATGTGTGCTGGGGCACTATATTAATATTTTATTTGAAAAACTTACCCAAATTGCTTCGCCTCTCGTCTTGGACTGGATTTAAGGCAGAAAAGCAAGCGCTTTTTGCTTAAATTCATTATGGCTCGAGACATTTATGAGGCAATTCAGTTTAGCGGCAGGGGTATAAAAATAGCAAAACGGACGTAATAGAATATAAGATTAGTTTTCTAGAAATAAAATTTTATTGGAATCTTCTTAAATGAAACCTTTATGATTTTTATTTACATACTAGCAAAGTTAACGGTTGCCTAAAGCTGCTGTTTCTGTATAATGAGTGCAGTTTAATATTATTCAGTTTCAGGAGCAGCAGTAGGAGACATCAAACACTTGCAATTTGGTAAAGAGTCAGAAAGCAACAAAACCGTTTTCAAAAAAATATTGTCGTGTTTTTCACCTCCTTCCTGTTATCGTAAATTATTGTCGAGTGTCGTTTATGGTGTTTATTGTCCAAAAGAGCTAATATAATATTCTAATATTATATTTTTATCATTATTTCATCCTTAGAGCTTAAACGTTGTAATTATTTATCCGACGATGGTAAAGTCAAAACAATTTAATGTGTATTATATCATTCAAAATACTTAGCTGCAATCTCTACACACTCCACATATTTGCTGCGGCTCAGTCGTTCCATTCATTAGAAACCACTCACGCTTAATGAACGTGACACAGAATTTCTATATCAACGCCTTGAAAATGAACCAGTCGAGTCAGGGAAGGCTATGGTCTTGACCTTTGCATATCATTAATGTCTCATAACATATGATATTATGATCTAGGAATGGGGGCTTTCTTGTTCCACTCGTATTATTAAAATTGACTAGAGAAAAGGGTAATATTTTAATACTATGCCCTTTGCTTTTTTTATTATTCAAAAAGTAGAAAAAATATGTAGGTATCGTAATATAAATATAATGCGATTATCTACTTTAAAGTGGCCTCACTACACACCGTTAAACTTCAACTCAAGCAAGTTGTAAAACCTGGTTTAGTCCGACGCCATGTTTGAAACAGAGAAACTGCGTAAAAAGTGAGCCAGTACCTGAATCCTCGACTAGAATTCGAAAAATTCCACATCAAAGAGATCGAACGAAAGTTAACTAGCAGAAATTTCAGGAAACATGTTCTATAAAAGTGCTATTTTATAAAAACCCTTACAAGTCGGTTAAACTAATATTAGTTATTTAGAATCTCTATTATATTTGGAAAGTTTTAGAGAATCTTGATTCAAATATTTTCTTAATTGCTTCCACAATACCAATACTTGAGAAAGACTTGAGATGGAGGAACCATCTCCAACTACTCACACTTAATAAATGCGAAAGAATTTCTTTATTAACGCCTCGAATAAGTACGGAGCTTAAGTCAAGTCACGGAAGGCAATAGACTTGACCTTTACCAAGTCTTTTGTAGGCCGCTCTATTGTACTTTTATTTTTAAAGGGGTAAATAGAATGTTGGCAACCCTTTCCTGTGAGCCGATATGGGGTGATTCCATTGAAAGAGCGTGACGAGCAAGATAGAGGGTAACCTTGACAGTTTCGCCGCAAAACATTATCTGGGGGCACTCAACAATGCAGTGCCCCCGCCAAGTCGTGTAAAAACCGAAGGCTCGGCCGTACCACCCTTATTTTGATTTTAGTATTTACTAAAAGCGTGTTAAGTACAATCCCGTGGGAACCGTTAATTTTTACGGGATATAAAGTAACTTATGTCACCCGGGGATAGTGTAGCTTCCCAACAAAGAATTTTTTTTTCAAATCGGTTTAGTAGTTTTGGAGCCTATTCAAAACAAACAAACAATCAAATCTTTCCTCTTTATAGCATTATATAATATACCTAGTATAGATTATGCATTCTTTGAGAAATTATATATATAAAAAATCACCGCCATTGACTTTGTTGTCAGTTTTCCCGAAAGGATATCGATTCCGATGATAGAGTGAAATGGCTTTCACGAGCACGAATGTAGGGTATAAACTCCAAGGGAAGAATGCAGTGATCCGAAAAATTCCGAATAGACGCCTAGGTACCTACTACGTATTATGAACGAACGTGAATATGTTCATAAGTAGGCACATACTAAAATAAACTACCATAGGAGTTGCTCGTTAAAAGTTAAAAGTATACCGTTTATATTGAAAAACTTTTTATTCTAGTGTTTATGAATAAACTGGTTTACTAAAAATTACAAAATTATACATAAACATTATGGTTAGCATCACTAGTTAATTGCAGCTCTGAAATACAAGTTTAACGATTAACAAATATAGAACCGTTATAATGTTAACAAATAAATAAATTTCGTTGGTACATTGTTAACGACTGACTATGTAAAAACAAATTGAAATCTAAAAACTAAACGTAAATAAAACTAATCTAATAGGCCGCTACCAGTGGGCAACGTTCCCAAAATGCTGAACGCTGACTATGTTAACTTTTGGTTTAACTATGTATCCAACAGCTAGACTAGAGCATGATCTAACTTGGCACATATATTGTCAATTCATGTGAAAATAAATACCATTTCAGCCATATCTAGGATCATCGAAATGAGACTTTGATGTCGTAATAGACAGAGAAGTTTCCCCATATATTTCGACCATTAGTTATCCGTAAATAGGCACATCACTAGACCTCAATTCAGAACGAATCCCCGTTGAAAACAAATAAGCACTTTTATCTACAGACTTTTCCTTAATCCTTACCACATCACTCAAGGGCAGTAGGGGTCATATAAATTCGGACAAACAACCCCTCGAGAGGCCGAATTACTTAGGTACAAGATTAAACGATTTAAGATAAGATAGGGTCGGCAACTCACACAAAACTACCCTAGAAGTGAGATTAGGATCTGTTCGTTGACCGGAGTAAACAGATTTGTAAATGAGATCTAACCACGAGTTCTCTTAGAACTCACTGTACGTTTACATGGTGACACCCCTAACTTTGACCTCAACGAAGCGATGACGTGAGGAAGTTTAATTGTGCGTAATAATACAGTGTGCCTAGTGCGAGTTTTGACAATTTATTTACGCGCTTGGTCCGTTTGACGTAAACTTGAAATTGTATGGAATAATAGCAGCGCCATCTAGTGACTGATTCACTGACGCTAGATGGCACTGCTCTTATTCCATACAATTTCAAGTTTACGCCAAACGGACCGAGCGCGTAAATAAATTGACAAGACTCGCACTAGGCACACAGATCCCGCAACCAGTAAACATTTAACTTTACTGAAATACGTGAGACTAATTTAGATAGAACACAATATAGCATAATAATTCTTTATTTATTAACATAGAAATAATCAGAGACAACAAGACAGAAAAATAAGATTAAATTTCAAAAAACTTGGAAGGAAATTAAAAAAGGCAAATTACATGATAAAACAAAACAGATGACTAATAATATGATTTGTTAATATCTTAACTAAGATGTTTAATAATACGACAAAATACCTATGTTTCGTATATTGTGTTTGAACTTGGTACTTATAGTTTGACGGGGGTCGTGATGTTTCAGTTGGTATTTATAATTGACTAGCTGATACCCGCAACTTCGTTCGCATTTTTATATAAAATGTCAACTGTTTAAAAAATCTATTTATGTCGCGGGTAACAGCTAGGTAAGAATATATCTGTCTCTTTCTCTCTCCCTTTTCCTCTATCTTTCTCCCTCTCTGGCTCTCTTTCTATTATTCTCCTTCTTTCGCTATTTCTATCTCTCTTCCTCTACCTCTATCTCTTTCCCTCTCCTTATATCTCTATATCTTTCCCTATCTTTCTATCATTAATATCCCTCTCCACTCTCAATCTCTCGCCTTCTCTCTCCCTGTCCATCTCATCCATTATATTTATTTCCCTCACGCTCTGTCTATATCTCTCCCTTTCCCTCCTTCGCTCACTCCCTCTCCCTCTATTTCTATATATTTCGCACTCAATCTCTCTTTCTCCTACTCTCCCCTATTTCCCCCCACTCTCCCCTCATTCTGCCCCCACTCTTCCTCTTTCTCCCTCCACTCTCCCCTCTCTTTCTCCCCACTCTACTCTCTTTCTCACTCCAGTCACCCCTCTTTCTCCCCCCACTCTCACCTCTTTCTCCCCCACTATCCCCTCCCTCTTTTTCCCCCACTCTCCTCTTTTTATCTCCCACTCTCCCCTTTTTCTCCCCCACTCTCCCCTTTTCTCCCCCCACTCTCCCCTCTTTCTCCCCCACTCTCCCCTCTGTCTCCCCCTACTCTCCGCTCTTTCTCCCCCCTCTCCCCTCTTTCTTCCCGCTCTCCCCTCTCTTTCTCCCCTCCCCACTCTACCCTCTTTCTCCCCCCACTCGCCCTTTCTCCCCCCGCTCTCCCCTCTTTCTCTCCCCGCTCTCCCTTCTTTCTCCCCCACTCTCCCCTTTTTCTCCCCACTCTACCCTCTTTATCCCCCAACCTCCCCTCTTTCTCCCCCCACTCTCCCCTCTTTCTCCCCCCGCTCTCCCCTCTTTCTCTCCCCGCTCTCCCCTCTTTCTCCCCCACTCGCCCTTTTTCTCCCCACTCTACCCTCTTTCTCCCCCACCCTCCCCTCTTTTTCACCCCACTCTTCCCTCTTTCTCCCCCACTCTCCTCTCTTTCTCCCCCCACTCTCCCCTCTTTCTCACCCCACACTCCCCTCTTTATCACCCCACTCTCCCCTCTTTTCACCCCACTCTCCCCTCTTTCTCACCCCACTCTCCCCTCTTTCTCACCCCACTCTCCCCTCTTTCTCACCCCACTCTCCCCTATTTCTCATCCCACTCTCCTCTCTTTCTCCCCCCACTCTCCCCTCTTTCTCAACCCACTCTCCTCTCTTTCTCCCCTCACTCTCCCCTCTTTCTCTCCCCACTCTCTCCTCTTTCTCCCCCACTCTCCCCTCTTTCCCCCCACTCTACCCTCTTTCTGTCCACTCTACCATCTACTCCCCTTTTCCCCCCACTCTCCCCTTTTCCCCCCACTCTCCCCCCCCACTCTCCCCCTCCCCTCCCCCGCACACTCCCCCTCTCCTCCCATCGCACTCTCCCCCTTTAAATTACAATCCGTTCAGCCGTTTATTGTGGTCCGTTGGGGGTGCATCTAAAGAATACCTCATAATTTCAACCCCCGTTATGTTTCCCCTTTTAGGGATGATTTAGCAAAACGGTGGAAACCCGTATTTATTTATTACCAAAAGCCTAAATAAGAATTTTCAGATCCCTAACTTGAAGAATTATGGATTCCCCATACAAACTTTCAACCCCTATTTCATCCCCTTCGAGATTGTTTTTTGAGACAAAAGATAGCCTATGTCCGTCTCATAGGTCCAATCTACCCCTATACCAAATTTCATCGAAATCGGTTCAGCCGTTTAGCCGTGAAAAGGTAACAAACAAACAGACAAACAGATAAACAGATAAACAGAGTTACTTTCAGATTTATAATATTAGTATGGATAG
This sequence comes from Hylaea fasciaria, assembly GCA_905147375.1. Taxonomy (NCBI): domain Eukaryota; kingdom Metazoa; phylum Arthropoda; class Insecta; order Lepidoptera; family Geometridae; genus Hylaea; species Hylaea fasciaria. Next base: position 3,757,452 of record LR990211.1, on the reverse strand, counting down.
CAGTCGTTCAGGCATGTCAGGCAAGGCCTTGTCAGAGTTGGTCAGGCCACCGCCACTACCTCATTCTAGATCAGCGGTTCTCAAACTTTTTTGGTCACGGAACCCTTTTGACAAGCAAAATACTTGACAGAACCCTACAATAAAACAATAGTTTTTAAAAGTGTATTCTTTAACAATCTCGACTTTATGTTTTCGAAGATAGAGCCGGAAGTCACTTGTTCACAACTATAGAGTCTAATTCAGAGGCTTTTATCAAAGGGACTGCGCGCTCACAAGTACTCGTATACTTACGCGCGGCGGGCGGAGTCAAAACGTTCGACCAGTGACCAGAGAGAGGTGTTATGATTTTTTTCTAGTCTTGCGGAACCCCTACAGGGGTAGCGCGGAACCCTAGGGTTCCGCGGAACACACTTAGAGTACCGCTGTTCTAGATCAATCAGATAATCTAACTTCTGAGGCTACAACTGCAGTAAAGCAGTCTTATTTAAACATAATCAGAGTTTAAACACTAAACGAATAAAACAAATCCGATGGAGGCGTTTTCATGGTATCAATAGTTTACTGCTTCCTTCTATCTATCTATTTATTTATCTGTCTTTAACATACTAACGCCCGAAATTAATATTGTTTCGTCTATCTATATTAAAATCGATCTTGGGTTATTGCCTATCGTTCGATCGATGTCCAACCTGCGTGCCTTCATAAACCAATCCACGGATCGGTTATTGGCACGTTTGACCCTAAAATGGATTGTGATATCAATCCCAGATAGCAAAATTTGGATTAGAATTGATTATTTTCGGCCGTAAATCAACCTACTACTAAGCTAAGTACCTATGTTATCTGTGATCTCTCATAGTTATAAATGCGAAAGTTTGTGTGTGTGTTTGCCTTCTTTTCACGCCTTAAAAGATTATGTACTTTTGATGAAATTTGGTTATGATCCAGAAATTAAACATCATACTTTTTATCTCGTAAATTATGTTATTCATCGAAGCTGGAAACATTAGTTCCTGTGGGGGTGAACCTGCGTGGTGCAACTAGTCTGGGGTAAAGGAACGCACGCCACTGTTCCCGGACGTCATTATTTCGAACAAATTCCTGTCTTCCTGCCATTTATTTCTACTGAAGACAATTACACAAATAACCAAAAAACCTGCTCGCTGAAGCCCAACATAAACAGAAATTAAATGAAAGGCTAAATATTGCTTTAATTCAGTCACAAAGGTAATTAAGGGCGCCATTAGCGAAGCGATTTGCTTGAAAACGTCGCGTCGGATCTGTGATAATGTCGCTTTAATTTGCGCCTTTGTTTGCAAATTATTTGCCCATTGGGAATTGGAGGTAATATGCCTTAAGCCGAGGTTGAGGAAATTATTTTATTTTTCCCTTTTTTGTACATTCAAACATTTTATTATTGATTTATTTTGGTCCAGTAAGTTTTTGGCAGTCACTGTTTTCACTAGGGAATAAAATATGTCCCACGACACCCAAGACATTGAATGATGACATTCCCCTCAAATAATATAAGCTTAATGGAGTGTGCAAAATGAGTTTTCTCGTTAATTAATTAAATGATTTTATTACCATCGTGGCTTACCCGGACCGTGCGACCGGATGACAGAAGTACGGATATAATTATTTGTATATAGATGGAAGTAGCCTATTGATAGGTATTGTGACCAAACCAAGGTCTGCTGATGTCATATCACTGTCTTTATCACTTGTTTCGCGCCAGACAAAGACGACATTCTTTAATCTGGTTGTCAAAGGTAAGAATAATGTTGTGAAATTAACTTTTTACAGAACCACAATATTCACATTAAGTACTCTGTGTATCTCGCTCAAGCTTCAAATAACATAATGTAATCTACTTAGTTTCTTACAAACAGTAATTACGGTACTTACATGCCTCTGATCTTGTTAGCTTCAAGGGTACAAGAAGGTTAACTAGCTAAGCATTCACGAAGTATTGGCGAATTTTGCGGTAGCAGCATCGTTTTGCACGATAACATAGCGTACCCTGACGAAACGCAAAAGGTTACCTTACGGAAGTATTAAAAACGCAAAAGGTTACCTTACGGAAGTATTAAAAAATAATGATTTTGTGTTTTTCTGATTATTGAGGTTTTACTTTTTTGTTTATAAAATAACTCGTTACGGAAATATACGAGTACCAACACAGGTGACTCTCTAAGATTTCTTGTATCTAAGGAATCACGAGAACCGTGGCCCCACTAACGTAGTAACACAGAGTAAAACTGGTCATTGAATAAATATTAAAATGTTAGGTAACCACACTGTGGTTCACAAAAATATTTGCCACGTACGGGACGCGAACCCAAATCAAGTTGGGCAGTTAGCTTATCACCAATCTACGCCACGTACGCCGTCAATTGGATACTTTCAAAAGTTTCAAACACAAACACGTTTTGGTAGCGCTCCCAGTTTCACAAAGTTTAAAGTGAAAATGGAAAACCTTCCGGCGGCGTCGACGCCAAGAGATAAATGAACGGAAATATCGTACAGATTTTGTGATATATTTTTATTACAAACCAACAATACAATGTACCAGTATAGTGTAGACATAAACAGAGGGTAGACCAAGCAAAAGCTGACAGACCATTTGACTTGAGACTTTTATATTTCAGTGCACTACGAAAGTAGGTATATACATTATAAGAGTGTAGATAATTATGACAAATGTATATCTGTTTTACTTCAGCAGAACCAGCTCTGAGAGCGTGTCACTAATCTTCCTCCTTTGAAACTGTCATTGTCATAACTCTGTTCCGAATACTAAACATATTTCGATGCAATTTGATATAATAGATACTTTAGGTCGTGGAGATACCAACTTTTTTCTTTCATTATTTTAATAAAGACTAGAAATGAGACTGCGATACTCAAGGACGACTTGAACACTCATCATTTTCGACCTGGATGAAACCTAGGGTCGCGTGAGTTCATTAGACCGCCCCAGGGCCTCTGACATGGCACATTGCCTCTATTCTGTGACATCAAAATCTTTCCAAACGTCTCGTGACACTCGCTCGAGACGGGCACGTTAATCGATACCTAAAGTATTATAAGAGTGGTTGAGATCTCTTCGATCGTCATTATACGTTTCATTCCCATCATTGAATACGGAATTTGGCTGCATAATATCTTCACATTGTAATCTACGTGAAGGTATTAAGCAGCCAAATTCCATCTCAAGTAACGCAAATCTCACACATTGCTAAGATAGCTGTACAAGTCTGCCGTCTTCACTACAAGCAAGCTAGAAGCTATTGGGTTACTAATTCGAACTCACTAGATATTTCCGTTCATTAGACCGCCTTCAAAGGGGTGCACTTGTCGGTAAGATGCGCTTATACAACACCGAGCGTATGTAAGAGCGACAGGCGTGTATATAAGGCCTTAGTTCGAGGTAATACAGTCTTCATGTTGTCGCTTCGTGAATCAGGTACTTACTCACCTTTGAGTGTAGGATTGAATTGCGAATGGTTAAGAAATAACTTCGATAAGTCTTTATTGACTCGATTTCGACAAAACCCTTCTTGCATCTGTTTTTCGACACGATTGAAACAAAGCTACGGCATAAATAAACGGTAATGTGAGTTTTACTCGCACGCTTAGGGTTCCCCAATTACTGTCCCCACAGACATTTGAGAGGAAACAGACCAGGCATTAGGTACAGGTATGTAGTAAATCCAGTCGTGATTCCGGCCGCCATAGATAAGTGACGCAGGCGATATTTTGACAGCTAGCCATACGAACATCTCACACGTTGATCACGCAAAACGTTAGGTAATGCGTGATATTGGCGATATCCAATATTTATTTATTAAACACAAGATGTTGAATAAATTATATTATGAACTGTACTTGATTAAACTCACCGTGGCAGAAAGGCAGATTTCCCTAGGGTCTGACTTCGATCCCCGAAGTGAAAGGTCGCAACGTTACAAGAAGCTGTTTCCAATTTTAATAACTATGCTAATGTCCAATTTTGACTTCTGAAGACTGTGCTATGAATGATTAATATGATAACTAACAGACGTGTCAGTAGACACGGTCACACATCCCATAAGGACGTTGTTTATCTTCGGTAGGTAATGCTTAAGATCTCAGTGTTACCTAATTAATTCACCCACGCCCACGCCCACGCCCACGCCCACGCCCACGCCCACGCCCACGCCCACGCCCACGCCCACGCCCACGCCCACGCCCACGCCCACGCCCACGCCCACGCCCACGCCCACGCCCACGCCCACGCCCACGCCCACGCCCACGCCCACGCCCACGCCCACGCCCACGCCCACGCCCACGCCCACGCCCACGCCCACGCCCACGCCCACGCCCACGCCCACGCCCACGCCCACGCCCACGCCCACGCCCACGCCCACGCCCACGCCCACGCCCACGCCCACGCCCACGCCCACGCCCACGCCCACGCCCACGCCCACGCCCACGCCCACGCCCACGCCCACGCCCACGCCCACGCCCACGCCCACGCCCACGCCCACGCCCACGCCCACGCCCACGCCCACGCCCACGCCCATGCCACGTACGCCTTCGCCTAAGCGTTCGCCAACGCCTACCCCTTCGCGTAGGCGAAGGGGTAGGCGTCCACGTCCACGTCCACGACCACGTCCACGTGGTCGTGGTCGTGGTCGTGTTCGTGGTCGTGGTCGTGGTCGTGGTCGTGGTCGTGGTCGTGGTCGTGGTCGTGGTCGTGGTCGTGGTCGTGGTCGTGGTCGTGGTCGTGGTCGTGGTCGTGGTCGTGGTCGTGGTCGTGGTCGTGGTCGTGGTCGTGGTCGTGGTCGTGGTCGTGGTCGTGGTCGTGGTCGTGGTCGTGGTCGTGGTCGTGGTCGTGGTCGTGGTCGTGGTCGTGGTCGTGGTCGTGGTCGTGGTCGTGGTCGTGGTCGTGGTCGTGGTCGTGGTCGTGGTCGTGGTCGTGGTCGAGGCGATCCCTCATCGGTGACAAATTATTAAACGTTTTATCTTGGAGCTCAGTTTGGTTAACCTAGCCGAATGATTGACGTTCTTCAATTTTCGAAACAGGAAAATAGACTGTAAATAAATTGCAGTTTTAAATCTATTATAAATTAATTAATAGAAATCAGTTTTTTGAGGGCTTTAATCAATTTTATTACGATACGATTGGTGTCGCAGTGATCGATTTTATAATTTATTCGGTTTATTATCCGTTGCTGATTGTAATATTGTTTATTTTAGAAATACAAACGAATCTAAGTGGTGATTGATTAACCAGGCAAAATTTTAATGTTTTCGTTATAGATACCTAGTTACGTGGCGTGGAGAGTACCTACCTGACAAAACTATTTGAGCCGCTCTCAATGAGTTTTGAGATCCATAAATTCATATTTTATCAAACTTAAATCAAACAAGTATCTAAGTTGATTATCCCAATTATCATATTATTATTATCTGTAGAATTATTACAGCAATGCAAATTGGAATAAAAAAAATTGATAAGATTATTTTCATTTGAAAGTGAACGAGACTACTTGTAAAATAAAATATACAATAGGTACCTGGTGTTTTTATTGTATGTAAACTTACTTATTTTATTTCTCGCAATCTCGATGTGAAAACTTTTGTGTCGAATACGGATCTCAAACGACTCACCCATACTCAATTCATCGAGTATAAAATACGAGTCATTTCCGTCCCTCGTTAAACAAACTACTATTGTCATCACTCTAACCTAAAACAGAAATTTTCACAGTTCTCACATCCCATCACAAATTCCGGCTCGGATTGTCCAAACAAGTAAACTTCGGGCTCAATGACACTTGTTCCTACGAAGTTCCAAAACACTTCTCTATTGTACACCGTCTGATGGAAATGGAGGGGGAACCGATTGAACATAAAATGGCCTTAGAAGTACGAAACCTTGCTACTTAGGGGGACTTGAGTATTTTGATGTGAAAGTTGGAAGTTTTTTGGAGGATCACTGAACATTCTTAAAGTATTTCTTATAAGTCAGCGTTTTGAATCGCACTGTGGTCCAAAGATATTGATAAACTTTCAACGAGACTGACTTTCTAGGACTTGATGCCGTAATATCCTAAAAGGGTCTCATGGCGATTTTACAAAGCAGCAAAATAAGAAAGCCTATAGTGGTACTATGAAGTTGGAAGATTGCTGTGAACCTGGTGATTGCTGTGAACCATGTACTGTGAAAATCAAAGTTTGGTGCGGATTTCGCCATGCTTGCTAAGCTGAAATAAATTTTAGTTATGCGGGATCCCACTTCTGATATTTTATAGGTACACGTTGGCACAAAAGTCGTAAACCGTGTACTGAACATCAAACCGTCGAAATGACAAATCTCAGTCACTTCCGCTCGCGAACATTTTGTTTTATGGCCGGTTGGGAACACGCATAGATCATAATTTTATTTGTTTTCTGTGGCTTTTATGTTCTGTAATAATATGAGGTTATGTGCAAGTAACATTTTAATTCTTAACAAAAATGTAAGATATGGTAATATCAGGGATACGAATTGTGCCTTGGCCTACGCTTACTGTACATACTCAGCTACTTCAGTAACCGAAGGTTTCGTTATGGTGTTATTAATTTGTTAATTCGATTGATTTGTTTGATTTGTAAAAGAGCTATTTTATTGCCTATTTACAATAAATGATTTGACTTTGAGTTTCTGGTCAGATAATAATGTTACAAAATTAATTTTATATTTTTTGTTTTAATTAAACCAATACCTATGTCATTTAATTTAAACAAAAATAATATTACATGAAACAAGTTACATTAAATTAAATAAAAGTAATACTAAAGCTAGCTAAATCTACATCTTAAAAATCTAACACAAGTGGGTGTCCATGTGGCATGGAAATTTTTGTATCAGTTTACCAGATTTTTTTCTAAAGTTATTGCCATGCACGTAATTGCCACCTAGTAATTGTAATAGAAATGAGAAAGACACTATTTCGCCTCTATAGTTACAGTATCAATCTTCACTAAGTAAAAACACAAACTTCACATTTAATTTAGGTACTCAATCAATCTTCAGTCATGCACTCTAAAAGTTGTCAACATAACACATGGTGCGCTCAAAAATCATTTTACGTTTCCATGGAAAAAGCTTATTGATGGATGACCTATTTTAATTGGTCTCGTGTCTTACAAAATCAGATAGGTTTTGTTTTCATTTATTTAAAATGTGCACGCGACACGCAAAGGATGGAATATATAATTATACCCATATTTTGTACTATAAATGCGGGTAAGCAAACGTTAACAATTTCAAGTCCATGTAGGTACATATTTAATTTTATGTATGGATGTATGTAATTATGTACATATGCATGTATACTAGTACCCAACTTATAAGGCGCGTCGTGAATCTTCGTTCGCGCAGTAAAGAAAGTATGGTCCGAAGATTAACGAAAGAACTTACAATCAACCTAAGATCACTATTATAAGGTTCATAATACACTGCAACTGTTAGTTCCATCTCACTCTAAGCTCGCTAAGATGGCGGCGGCTGCCGACCAATAGCGGTCAATAGCATTTCCCGCGCTTTGAAAATTCAACTTCTGCGCAGGTACATCGGTAAGCCATATCAGTTGGGTAATACTGTACTACATTATAATTTATGTAATTTCGATTTCACTTCACATGCAGGTAAATTAAAAATGTACCCATTCCATAATTATCTTGAACACCATCGCAATCCAAATTCTATTCCAACTGTGACGTGTACTTTGGCTTAATACGAAACTTTCCAATACCAATGCAATTCCAATTAGGTTTAAGTGTAAGCCCACTCACTGCAATGAGAGAATATTAAATCTAATTTTGCAAGGGTCTGTAGGTCGTCCAACTGTTGAATAATTATTATAGGAGTTTGTTTGTGTGGTACGTTGTACTTTGTACTATTGTTTTTAAATATAATAAAATACCATTTAGAAAATATGACATGCGTCCAAATTTGCCAGCTTCATCCGTCAAAAAGGCGAATATATAGTTCCTAAATGATATTTTAGAGTCGCGATCGCCTACCACTGACACCCTTTCAGAATACAACTTTTATGTAAGCGCTGTTTGAAAATGCCCTTCGTAACAATGTTTCAACAAATCGATGTGTCAATATTTGTGTTGTTGTGAAGAGCTGTACCTAATTGTTGAAACATCGTGGCGACAGTTTGCAAATTAGGTCGGATATTGTGTTACTTGGAATAAAGGTTTGCGCATACATAATTCATGATCTACCATGTCATCAGCGTAAATTGGAAGTTGTGTGTTAACATGCGATATTGCGTTTTTGTGCCCGCGACCTCTAACACTGGTGCGTTTTTATCGGCCGATATTATCGCACGATACTCGACAACGTCAACAACGTCGTTTGACCAACGAGGAAGGAACGTCTCTCACTCAGAGACGAAGCGCGCCGTGTTTTGTTTTTCCTGTCATGTAGCGCAAAATCGCCAAACACGCCAGTGTGTATAAATAGCTGAACGCGTGCATTCCGATAGAATAACGTGACACTGCGATTTTATCGACCGATAAAAACGCGTCAGTCGGTTATCATCACTAGGGAGGTCGCTGTGCCCTTTTGAGGCAAATCCACGGAAATTAGATATGTTAATGCAGACGATGAAAAATTTACGGAAAATATGAAAATTACGTGTCCGAGGCTGTGTGTCTGGGATGAGCGAGGGAGAATAATCACAGGAGATCATTCGGGTGGTTGCGCACTGGTCTAAGACACGCACACGGCATTTTGTGTGTACTGGTTGACGCACTTTGGACACAAGTATAGGCCATCTGTGCGACCAATAAATATTGTATATTGTATACCATTCTTGGGGTTACAAATTTTGTTTTTTTCAACTCTCTTTGTAAAATCATTGTTATGGCAATCAAAAACGTCTTATATTCATTCCAAGTTTAAAAAAGTCCACCCCTACATGTGTGCGATTATCCTGTGACTTGCGTTTATTTTTCTGTACGCAACATTAACCAATATTCAGGAGCACCGTACGCTACGCGGTCTAAAGTAATGGCTTTTTAATTGTAGACGACGTCAGAATTTAAATGATCTTATTTGTAATACAAATCTTTTCGATTTTGATTACTTTTCCCCAAAATTTACCTTTTAAAAAACTGTATTTTTGTGTCTCGTTTGAATCATAAACTGAATCATTGAAATTTCAACCAGCAGAAACAACAAAACTAATTACCGATGTACTGATTAGCAAAATGTGTTATGCAAATATCGACTGTAGGTACTACTAAAAAGTCCAATTGAACGAATTCAATAAACATAGATTAAACAAGCTCCTAAATTCAGCAGAAGGAACAAAATATATACGGTTGTTGCAGAAAACAAATGGGGCTTGCTTTGCATGTCGCCTACTAATTTTGGCCTGAAGTGGATGGAGCCTACTTTGTTCTTGTTTACGTACAGTTGCGTGCCGATGTAGCTTTTGCTAACAGGCTGATAAGAGACGGTATTAGCATAACAATAGGGCATCAACTGTAGCTACATGAAAATCGTTAAGCCCTAATTACAAGTACATACAAGCTATTTTATAGTCGCTTATAATTTAATCCGTTGTTTAGTTGGGCACGGTATCTGCTTATCTGTGCGGATTCCACGCGGAGTCGCGAAACGTGAAATTAGATTCTATTTCCTCTGAAATCCGTTGGAAAGTGAGAAGCGGATATATAAGGCTCGGATCGAATGGTAGTGAACGTATGAAAATAATAAGTCAGCGAAATAGCCCATTAATGTCCGGATTATAGGTAATTTGGCCCCTTTCGGTAACATTCGTCGATCGGACGGATAATTTCAGGGGATTATTGGCTATTTGTCGCACATATTTTTATAAGACCCACACAAACTCACAGCTGTGCCGTGCCTGCTTAGGTACATTTTTCGAAGATCTACCTGTTTTACTCTCCAAGATAATTTTTTTTCTGAGAGAATAGTACCTACTAAATAGTATACCTATAATAATAGTACCTACCACAGCCACTATAATGGGGCGTAGATAAAACCTTCTCTCAGAGCTAGAGAGATAGAGAGAGTGAGATAGGAAGAGAATTCTTTTTGGTCTGGCCCTAGATCACCACCGTCTCCGTGTGACCATCACCTACTTGTAATCTGTGGCATACAACGAAATGTTTACGTTGCCCTGTTTACCATAAAACAAAATGGCAGTCGAACGCAAACACGAAAAACCGCTAGGAACATGTTTGCGCGCCCCTGACCGCAACTGTTTCAAATCCCATTTCACAAAATCAAATTTTAATACGCCTGGAGCGGACTTCGTCGCAACATGTTTTCAGAAGGCCAACTGCATCTCTTTGGTAGATTCTCTAAGCGCTGTTACAGCTAAACGGATTCGGATAAAATTTAGTATACTTTACATAGGTATACTAGCTGGGTAACATTATATAAGGCGCGTCGTGAATCTACGTTCGCGCAGAAAAGAAAGTATGGTCCGAAGATTAACGAAAGAATGCTTAAAACTTACAATCAACCTAAGATCACTATTATAAGGTTCAAAATACACTGCAGCTGTTAGTTCCATCTCACTCTAAGCTCGCTAAGATGGCGGCGGCTGCCGACCAATAGCGGTCAATAGCATTTCCCGCGCTTTGAAAATTCATCTTCTGCGCAGGTACATCGGTAAGCCATATCAGTTGGGTACTACTATACTGCAGTAACCTTTTTCTCCCTTAGAAATAGTTGCCACATAGCAAAATTTGGATGAGTATTGATTATTAATTTCGGCCGTTAATGAACGATCAGTCGCTACGCTGTTTGTTGAAAATAGAAGCTGAGTTTGCTATTGGATGGTAAACATAATATCTCATAATATCTGACCTAATGTTACTTATGAGTCCTGAATTCCAGGTTTCCAATTTACAAGCTATCAGGAAAGACGGTATCTAGCAATAAATTCCACTTCCTAGTGAGACTTAAGGTTGCTTTTGGAAAACACAGACATTGGAAATGGGCAAGTGGAATCTTTAGCTAAGCTATATTGTAGAACGGAAAATAATACCATTCTTATTCTAGTATTAATTCCAAATGTGAGTGTTGCGTGGAGTGGTAATGGTAGTGGAATTCTTGGTATCCTAGAAACTGAGATGGATTTTAGGAGTCTGTACAACATATAGAAGTTATTAATTAATATTTATCGTCACCGACATAAGCACATTGGTACCTACTACAATATTTTATGTAAATATTTAGTGTCTAACGTCAGAAATCAGGATATGTTTAGTGCTGACTGTACCATAATCTTTTCTCTCACTCCAAGGCTCTCGCAAAGCAGGAATCTTGATTAACGTCATTAAGCCTACCTACTGAATGTTCTGTGGCAATACATATTAAATTATTTACACAGCAATTATCGCGTCTCCTCCGCGGGGAAATACATCGTTACGGTTTGGAAATTAAATTGAAAGCTTGATTAATGTTCTGACAAATGTAGAAGATGATGAGAATATTATGTCTATTTAGGTATAATAGTATGGAGGTATCTGGTGGAAACTTACTTATGTAGGTAGTACAAGAAACATGAATGCAAACTCTTTATCAAAAAGGCAATGAGGCCGATGGGAATTAAAATTCTCATCTGCCACCTTACGACGCCAAGGGGGCAGATAGGAATTAAAATTCTAAACTACCCCCTTGCTGGGGAGTCTAAGGGGCCGTTGGGAATATAATACTATCCCTATTTCACTTAGAGTAGAACTTAGAACCTCAAATCTTTCACGGCATCCAAAGATAGCGGCTGGTAAGTAAACTCTCATTAAAATGTAATAACCCTTTCAACCTTTCACTTCAAAAACTGCACTAACTCTAACAAATATGTTCACTTTATGTGCACTACTTTTGCATCGAACAATGTACAGTTACGCCCAAAATGATTTTCGGTGTTACAGTGATTTTTGCCTATGGTTATTATAGGCTAGCTATATTTAGGCTATATCTGATTTCAACGCGCTATTTTGCGTACGTCATTACGTTTTTTTGTACAAACGTCAAAACATAAAGAAGGCGTTCAGTGTTGAAGTTAATGACTACAGACATTTATTATTTACTTGAAATTCCGTTCACATCGTTCGGCGTGGGCATTTTGTAATATTTTCCAGTATATATTGCGTGGAACATTTTATTATAATTTTTATCTCAAACACGTAAAAAACTTGAATGAAAGTTAAATAATTATTATTGCTTGACATTAAAAAAAACTGGGTGTGGGTGGTGGTGGAGAGTTAACAGTTGCGTTTTATTTTTATACAGAGTTTAATTTCATCGTTTAGCGTCGAACGACTTGAACGCGTACCCTGATTGGTTGGTAGACGATAATACTATAGAATTATCAATCTAGGATAAAATATTAGGGCTATAATATTCGAATAGAAACATAATTTTGTGAAACGAATCCATAGAGATCTGTAGACCAAACATTATGTTCGCGACAGTACATTTGTATGTATGCTTGCTTAATGATCGTACCTACAAAGCGTCTGCACGCTTGGCTCGAGGCATTTACTGGGTTGTGTTATATAATACCTAGTTGTTGTTTTCTAGAAGTCTAATACTGTCTTATTATTATAATAAGTCAAAGGATTACCTCGCTGTTGTTTGTAGTCACAGTATTACTAGCACTGGGGTGCCGCCATCTGACTTATTAAAATAATCAGTTATTTCTTGAAGCCAGTATAAGTCTAAGTATGCTATTATAAAACGGTAAGCCATAATTATGTACATTAAAGATAATTCTGAAAAACGAACTGGGATCGACTAGGTCGCCGAATCTGAAAATGTGGCTTTACGCTTTTTTTTTTCTTGTCTGTTTATTTTTTACCTTACAACCTTAAACTACTGGACGGATTTTGATGGGAGTCCCAAATGTTTAGGTGAGAGCCAGTATGTTCCACAGGTTATGCATATGGAGTTGGTTACTGAGCAGAACTTAAAATTTTTACTCCAAGACATAATAATGACGTCACACCTAGCGATAGTCCACGGGTAAGTAACGGGCAAGAGTTAGCCATAAATAAACCCGCATTTATAAAGTCTGACATTAAAAAGCAATAACTACCAATATTCCACAAAACAATTATACAACTCTTTAAGAATTTATCACCATTGGCTCAGTAAATAACAGTGTAAGCTCACAACTTATGCGGTATTCATTATAAGACCTAAAATCCTAAAATATACGGAATGTGAAGAGAGGAAAAGATTCTGCGTGTATTGCGGTATTATATTTTTCTCATATTGTGTTTTTTTTAAGAGAGATTTAATATTACTATTTTATTTATAGTAGATGATAAGCATTGATACGGTCTAGGTTGTGGCTTGCTATAGTAAAGTGAACGCGTTCACATAGAACAAATAAATAAACAGTTATAAATCGATTCTAACTTGTATACTATGAACCTAAAGAACATTAACCTCCTTGGAAAGTTAAATGGTTAAAATACACGAAAAACCGGAACAACCCAATAGTCGGTCCGCAGTCCGTATTATTAAATGGCACATGAAATTGAGTACGCGCCTAGTAATGTACGCTTCAAAGTTTAGGAAAGTTTAATTGGTTTAACGACCCTCTCTTAGTACGGTTATGAGCACGATTCGACTTGTGCTAGTTAGTTTAAATTTAGATTTATGCCTGTATTAATTGATTTGTATCTATAGGCAATGGTGGTACATTCATGTCTATATTTACCGCAATATGGGCATGATGTAGGAAGTATAAGTATATATATGGCGTGTACTTGGGACGCGTTTCGCGCACCATTGACCATTGACGGCACGTTTGGCGTAGTGGCTGAGCAATCGGACTCATGCTGTCGCGGGTTCGAATCCCGCCCGGAACAAATATTTGTGCGATCCACAAATATTTGTTTCTGGTCTGGCTGTGATGTGTATGTGAGATTATATGTTTGGTATACGGTACCCACGATACAGAAGCAGTCCTAGTGTAGAGCTACATTAAAAAAAAACCATGAGCGCATGGCACGCTTCTCATTAGCTTACTATGGACATGCAATGCTATGTGCTATGTGTAATGTGTATGCCCTATTATAGAGCGCCATACATTTGTCTCCAACGCGCCCCGGGCGCACGCCTTTCAGCTTTAGACATAAATAGTAGAAAAATATAGATATTCGTTCGACGTGGCCACACCCTATAGAAGACCATGCGGTCATGATGACGTAAATGTAAGAAGAATGTCACAGTTCATTTCACAGCTTGTGTCACAGAGTTCATTATCATTTCTTTAGCTACTCATGAAGCTGACTTAAAACTCATGAAGCTGACGAAAAAAGCAGTCTGCGCTTAGGGATACAAATAATGTAGCTGTGTTATTTTCCGGCACGATAATTATTTTAATATTTTTCTCCTTCTTATGAGACTTCCGATACCAGTCATCTATAGCTTTCTCCGTCTACGGCTTTAGATGTATGTGGGTATAAACAATTGTGCATAGTCTGCTCTCGTAAGGTCGTTGTGTATTTCTGATGCCGATTCCAATTTAATTTAAAATTCTACAGCTCGGGGTTCAAAAACAACTGAGCTCGAAACAAACCTCATTTGAAATTTAAAAGTTGTGTGAATGGAAACCCTGACATATGGACTCTGACTGGGAATTCGTTCAACAAAGAGTGAGAAATAACAGAGCTATATATTATGTGTTTATCTTGGCGAAAACGCTGCTTTAAAACTAATTATGAACGACACTTAATTGTGTTTTGTACGATGATAGATGCAATGCGTAGAAAGAAACCGCTGTTTAGTTTTTATTACACAGCTATCATATATATCCAGATATTATATTTTTAAATGTTATCTAGGTACATAGGGGCCTGTTCAGCCAGTTCTGAAGCTGACTGTACTACCCTCGCTTCCCTCACATCTGATGTGACTACAATGGTACCACGAGGCAATAAAGTAGAACCTTATTCAGTAGGTATCAAGGTGGAAAATCTGTGTATACTCGTATCGTACTGACGGGAACAAGTCCACGCACTTTGGATGCGATCGAGTGCTGCTACATTTTTACGCATTTCTTGCTCTAGCAAAAGACATCTCCGAGTGAGAGGAAGGGCGTCCTATCACAAAATTGCGATGCCATCAAAACACCTAAATAATATAAAAAAATTGGTACCAATAACTCTTTTTTATCCTGACTAATTATGGAATTGTCATTGATCCTGAAATTTTTTCTACTTCAAATTTAGGTTGATGTTTTCAAAACTTCAAAACTAAGACTGAACAATGAAGTTTACTAAAATGAAACCTCCATTAAACTTCGTAGGTCTTACAATCCAGATGCAGATCCCAGCTTAGTCTGTTCATTTTTCCGTCACGTCCCCCGCATTGTTCCTCGCACCTGTCGCCTACCCTAATAGAAAATACATGCAAGCTGGGATTTCAGCGAGATTTATTTCTCACTCCACCCCGCGCAATTCACGGGGTAAAAAGAAACCTGTATATTAATCTAGTGCCCTAGAATACTACATGACCCTATATTGCCCCATTTTAGTGAAGGACTGCTCACGGGGAAGTTTTTAGTGGGTCCGTACCGTACTCACATATTCCGTCACACCCTGAAGACAGAGCGGTGCCTGCCATTCATCAAAAAAGGGTAATTTTTCAACCTACCTTTCTTCATGAAATGGGCAAATTGTTGGAACTTAAACTGTATACCTAATAACAACTTATATTAGAGGAATTGAGTTACAAACATGCGTGGACGCATACAACATTTATAATATCAGTAGGATAGTAGGATTAAAACGACCTTTCCGTAACCATAAACCACAATTTAATCGCTATGCCCATAAACAAATAATTTACTTCCCTAATTGATAATTCCACGGAACATTAAATCATAGTTTAGGTTACAAGGTAACTATTAAGTAATCTACGGTTTAGGTAATGCCTTTTCATCACGATATCTAGTATAAATACGCCAGCGATATTAAACATGTGCTGCAAAAAGAATAACTAGCTAGCGTTAGGCTACATCTTAATTTATTGCTGCCATATTTCAAAGCCTTTCGCGGATATTTCCACATGAAACTGAAGCTCTCGTGAAAATTACAGACGATTTATATTGTTTAGTAATAGCTAAGATTATATAAACGGTCAACTAGCACCACGATCCGTTGGATCTAAATTTTGTTTTCATTCGAATTCAGTTCTGAAATAAGCTTTACTCAACGCCATCGGCATCAAGTACCTATTTGAAACACCACGGGCGTCGTTTAATATACAAAATCTGTATTTTCATTAATTTTTCTCATGGTTCAATAATTGGTCTGCTTTTCGGAGCGGAGACAACTCCAACAAAGTAAAGATCATGAAAATCGGTCCAGGTTATAAATGGTGTAACTAACACGTCGACACAAACAATAATATACATTATATATTGATAGATAGAATAGAATTAGGTTCGTTCAGTAACTTCTAAGGTCGACTACCCAATACAAAGACAGAATACAATTGGGGTGGGAGCTATTTGTTGTTTTAGTAAACTTTAAATTACCCTTTCATTGCTTTACAGGATATTGACGATCTAATCGCGTGTCAAGCTGAATTTGTTCGGAATGATGATAATTTATGGAAGCACGCTGCAATGTCTACAAAACTACCTACTGCCATTTGTTCTACTATTTATGAAGGTATAACAATAGGTTGCAATGTTATGACTTCAATTTTGTTAACATTATAAAATGAATAGTTAAAATTATAATTCTTTTATCACACTTGAATCCAAGCTAAGAAACTCCATAAGAAAGATTAATTACGGAGTCAATTATGTTAAGTTAATTAATTAAAGCTTACACTTAATTATGTCGGAACTCGGAAGCTTCGTAAAGCTTATCACATGATTTGAGGAAACTCAACGCATATACGTAAATTTATCAAAATTTCGTTTCGCCATAGAATTCTGAATATATAATGAATTAAGCCGGCATCTGTAGTAAAGCACCTGTTACTAATCTGTTACTAAACGACTAATACTTTCGAACCACGTTTCTAGGTGTGTCTACCTTGTTGAAGCGTCAGGAGCGCGCGCTTCTAGCGTCAGTGACGCGCGCTTATAGCGTCAGTGACGCGCGCATATAACGTCAGTGACGCGCGACGAGTTTTTGTACAGCTAGACACTAATGACACCGTTTCCGACGCATCAGTAACATTAGTAATACCATGCATTACTGACGCTACGAAAATAACCAACACCATATTTGCGTTCCTGAAATTTGCATAGAATATTAATGTTTTAATTTCGAGAGATGCGCAGTGGGACACGCAACCCCCAGTGAGGCTAAGGGACGCGTTTGGATATTAATTCAGCACGTCAACCGTGTGTGGGTAATATGCTAGCATTCATTATCACCGAAGCGATAATATTGTGTAATTCATTTCGTGAACCCAACAATTTCATTAGAGCCCGTGTGCGGATTGAATCAGCCGCTGAATAGGGTAATATGGGTGGGTGTGATTATGTTAGGTTACTGCAATGACTGAATTAACGTGGTACCTACTTATAAAAAACTAGAAGCACCTCGCGGTTTCACCCGCGTTAACTACCATCCCGCGGGTACTATTAATTTTTACGGGATAAAAGGTAGCCTATGTCACCCGGGGATAGCATAGCTTCCCAACAGGGAAATAATTTTTCAAATCGGTTCAGTAGTTTCGGAGCCTATTCATTACAACCAAACAAACAAAGTTTTCCTCTTTATAATATTAAGTGTAGATATGAAACGTAGGATTTCTCCTGTGTCGTGGGCACCGTTTACAGACATAAAATATAATTTCACATACACATAACACCCAGACCTTAAACAAATAAGTATCTGTGAATCGCACAAATATTTGTTCCGGGCGGGAATCGAACCCGCGACACCAAGCGCAGCAGTCCGAGCTCAGCCACTCCGCCAAACGTATCGTCAATAACGTGTCGAGTCGTATTCATAACGAATCTACACAGTGTTGTTTTTGTTTTATATATGCGAATTTGAACCTTATTTCTCTAGCGTACAAACTGGGTATCCAATTATTATAAAAAGCATTAGTATCAGAACAGAAAAACATGCTTCTTATAAAACGTGTATTCTATAATTACTCACCATAAGCTAAATATGTTTTTTATACCCACGCGATAAATCCTGGAATTCCATACTACGGAGTTTCAATATTTTCGTCACATTATTTCACTCCCACGCTAAACTAATCTCTGTCACTTCATTATGTAAACTTTGCGGGGCTGTCAGATTTGAACTAAGTAAACAAAGATTAAAACCCCATCTGGAAGGGAGACCTCTTCAAACATTTCACCCTTGCAAGATTTGAAAGGGTGGCTTGTAAGAAAGCAAATTCAATAGCTTCGACATATTATTACTATGCGGTCAGGAGTAGTAAATTGAAAGTGAGTGACGTGTAGGTACACTGTACATGAATGTATTACGAACACATTAACGCGGTGCGAGCTTAGTTGACGGATACCTAATGGTGTTAAACAGCTACCATACTAGAATGAGCTTGTTTACCATCTTCGAACTTTCATCTAGCCTTTATAGTACAAAAAATTGTACTTTGTTCAAAAGTGTAACTATTCCACACAATTTTTTATACGATTTAGTATGTTGTTATATTAATATAAATAAATTGGTATGACTATAAATTATGAAGGTATACAATTTACCACTTTATCACAAACTGCATAAGGCTGCGCTTAGCTTAAAGTACAGGTAAACCACTATAAGCGAGAATACTACGCAAGCCCCAAAAATATACAATCTATGACAATAACTATAAAAACGTGCTACCATGCCTTATGTTTCCTTTCACTCACACTCAAAGCAACTACATTTCAACCATAATTATTATCATAAAAAAAATATTGCCATTTGCAAAAAATAGCACATAAACAGGATTGGTTGTTGCGTATCACATTTTCGTGGTTCATCTATGTAATATGTATAATATCTAGAGTAGATAATTCCATAAGTTGTACATCCACGTCTAAGTGCATGGCAACTGGCAAGGATCGTTAGCTTGCAGCGCTAAGTTATTTGTGACATAATTGCGTTAAGCGTTTAGTGCGCTGTATTGTCAATTAATTTAAACAGGCCTTGCTGTTGGATGCCTTCTAGTATTGAGTTTGAGTAAAGGTGCGTATATAAGACAATCAGCTCTAAAATACGATTAGCCAAGGTGCAGAGAAAGAATATTGTATCCAGAAGAACAGCCTGGTTTAAAAGCTTACATCATTTATTCAGCATTTGCTTTTTAATTGGATTTGTTTTGCTTGGAGGACCAAGTGGTTTCGATAGCAGATCTTACTTAGAATACGGCACTAGAAGAAGAAGATTTTCTAAGGCCTGTATTAATATTATATTTGCAAAAGTATGACTGTCTGAATTTGTATGTGTGTATGACACCACTGTATTTCGTGTCCTAAAATAATATATTATGGTACTAACTTTCCTTATCAACTCAAGTAAAACCACGTGGATAAATAAAATTGGTACATTAATACATATTGAACTATTACAAATATGTTAACATATTTTCCAAAGACGTGCTTACCGCCAAAATACGGTAGGTAACTTTTATTGCGTCCAAGATATATCTTATCATCGTAATAACTGCGCAAGTAAAACCACGTGAAGCTATTAATATAACAATAAGAATTTGAATAATATTTAATTAATATTATTTTCCACAGACGCCCTTACTGTCAAAATACACAAGGTAACTTTTACATCAAAGATATATTATCTATAAAGAAAAGTGCTTATATTACAGCAGAATAGGTCGATAAATAAAAAAAACAAACCTATTTATACGGTGACATCGCCCTAAACCTCGTTCCTGTAAATCGCAATGTCCTCAATCTATTTCATAAAATAGGTAGATTATGTAGCTACACCGACGACACTCATTACACGCTACCAAAAACAAAAGCTATCTCCGAGTTAACAACAAACCAGAAAGAAAAACGCCTTCCCGGTAATTTAGTAGACGCCGCTCTGTAAGAGCTCGTAACCGGTTTTCGCAGCTGGGTTTTAACCGGTTTCCTAGAAAATTGCGGCAAAACGGAATACGTAAACACTGTACCTATTTATCGCGGCTGACACCGTAGTGATAAACAAATGTTGGCCTCTGCTACAACGTATTTTACAGCGTTTTCCTCGTCGCCTTTTTTCGCCTTTTGTTTAGTTTTAGGCTGGAACCGCGAAGTTATAAAACCCGGAATGTTGAAATATTTTTCGGCTGTTTTTTGCACAACTGTTTGAGGGACAAGTGACAAGGCGGGCAGCAGAGCATTTCACGCTTGTATGACATAATCTCTGTTCAGACATTTGCATACTATGTTCGACTTATATGTAAACCATGTGTAAACTAATCTGCCAGAATTAATTGTCAAAAAAAAGGTGTACCTACTCAAAAATAGGGACATTGCAGTTATAATCCACAATTTGGTTAAACCAGAAATGTATTATTTATTCGTATTAAAAATGACTAGATTAGCCACAAACGTAACCATTGATGAGGAAGAACATGTACATAATAATTGTTATACAAAATGTGCATTTACTTTTCACCTAGTACTTGTACTAATGAAAAGGATACGTAACATCGATAAGAAGGTAATAACAATAATGTTACCTTATAATTTTTACTTCTTCTTTAACTGTTATGACCAAAAGTATTGTAGCTTTTCCATGAAGCTATAAAGTTAAATTAGAAAATCCTTTTTGTGTTAACAGGGAACAGTCCCTCGTAAAGTGGACGCGCGAAATGGAATTTATACTGTCACATTTCAAGTCACGATTTCAAATTTAATGAAAAATGGCTGATGTTTCATTTGGAAACTAACCAGAGTTTATTGTTTTATACATTTGCATCCATTTCTATCGAATATTTATAATTCAAGCAGTAGTCTGCAAATACTCTGGGTTTCCAGAACTGTTTCTAGCTACCTAAATTACTAGGAAAAGCGCAGCGTAGTGCCGCACAAAGTTTTATTAAGGGTCGGGTAAATGGTGACGCTTACGAGGCACATTTTAGCGCACAAAATTACACAAAATTCGTCAGCCGTGACGAAAATCACCCCAAGATCAACTCAAACTCCATCCTTCGCCATAATGAGAACTAACAAAGCGTAGGTGTTGCTCTTTATTATAAAAAATCGTTTCTCCTAACAACACTCCCGAAAATCCCTACGCTGAAACTTTCAGAGCAACAAAACGTCGACGTCCCTTCACACACCACTAACCCTTTACAGCCTATACTAACGAAGCTGTAAAAATACTTGATCCGGAAACTCTAATAAAAGCCCTCTTGGCGGCATTATACACTTTTCAATCACGTTTACGCATGCAGATCGGTCCCATCCGCCGGAAACGACCGGACCCGGGTACACCCGGGTGTGCACAACTATGCCTACTATAGGGTGACCATACATTTGTGAGCTACCCGGTGCGGTTGCGAGTGGGTAACCGGATAACCGTTTTAGCGTGAGTGAGCCAGTCACTAGTAGTTGACAGGGTAACGTACAAAAAGAAAAATATCCTTATGAAATTATTTTCGTGCTGGTCTTTGATTCCACTGGGTGATAGCAGATTTCCAGAAGATAATTGTAGTTTCATTGTGTTCTCTGGCTAAACACGCGCTTAATCTTTCCAATTTTTTACATCCATCATTAAAAATAATTCTTGATTAGATTTGATCACTTTTCAGTTTTCATCGAAAAACTACAGACGTACAATTCAAGCGCGTAAAACAAAAATAATTTTGATAGCACTTTCAAGATGATTGACAATTAAAATAAAGTATCCTATTTAAAAATAATGCGTTTGGTTACCCTAAAATGAACCGGACCGAAATACCCTCCTTATCGCTCCCGGGATACCCGGACGGCCGGTTAAAGGTTTTCGTTACGCACATTGAAACGCTAGTTTAGTTCTGTGTATAATGACGTTTTTGTTCTATGTGTGAATAAAGTTTCCGGAGATAATGTTAGAATTAGTTGTTAATAAGGGGTTTCAGCCCCTAGTTTTATCCGGGTTTATATTAACAATGCTATTGCCTCCTTACCTACTATTATATGCCTCCTTACCCTACTTCCACTCATCTCAACCCGAGGATCTCTGCGGCCAATCCTTCCAACAGATCTCCGGGTCATAGATATCCGGCTCGTCCCGCGATCTTCTTCTAGGCCTGCAGTGACGTCATCTAACGATTTGTGAGGTTGGGCACACTAATGTGTAACAGAAGCATTTTTTCCCTCTGTACCTATCATCAGTGTGACTTGCAATAACTAATGGCATCGTAAGCCTAACCATCATGCTAGGTGGACTCCATTCGGCGGGAGTTTGCCGACCGCTGGCCGACATGCGACATTCGTGGCCAGCCCTGTTGAGCCTTGGTCAATAAGTGAAGTAATTTTACATGGATTCATAAAATGATTTAACTTTGAAAATAATGTTATTTCGTTTGTTAAAAATATGTCACGCCAAATTAAATTGACTGATAACACCGGAATCACAGAAACGTGTGAAAAAATATACGGAAATAAGATGTGAAAATCCAAATTAAGGTCTAAAGACGGGAAAAAGTCCGGCAAACGCTTAAAAATGTTAATTACCAGCAAACATTTTGAATGCAAAATTCTAAATTACTTCACAGTTAAGCAATTTACTTTTTTCAGAACACACAAGGATGGCAAACACATGAATAATGCAGGAGTGGTGGACTAACGCCGGACCTCAATGTGGGTGAGGCTTTATTTTTAATGGAGTCTATTATGTTTTTCCATATTTTAAAGGTCCATCCTCGTGCTACATACCAGTCCGTACACTCAAATTTTCATACTTCGATTACCAGTTTGTACACCAGAACAAATAAGGCTCAAATTCGCATGGATACAATTAAAACAATAAAAAAATTACAGATGGTTATACGCTGGATCGTAAGTATTCTATGTATACAATTAGGAAAAAACTTTAAAGGACAGATTCATAGCCTACGAAAAAATGCCTTAAAAATATACAAGACTTTTGGTAAAGGGGAAATTGCTTTTCAGGTAATTTGTTTCATAGATATTCATTTGAGGCGTATTGGGCATAATAAAATCCATTATTCATTTCATGATGATTTTTCAGGAGGCTTGCTGCTCTATTTAGAGGCCAGGTCACATGTTATGGGACATTTTTTAACTTTTTTTTTCTGTACTTGCCGCGTGTGACCTCTATCCTAAGCGTCACGCGACTACTAATGCATTCATAGAGCATTCACGTAATGCATTTAGCAAAACTCAACAAAAAAAAGTTTTACATATACATATACATATAAATTTTATATGTATATTATTAACATAACACTGTACTGCAAAATCGTTACAAATAGCCGTTGCATGGAAACAAAGCAACTCAAAACTTTAAACATAATTCGTTTTTATTGAATGTTTATAATGTATCTGCGTACAGATACGAGTATGTTCATTTATACAGCAAATGGAAGACAAAATATTATAATATTTAAAATTAGAATATTGTATTAATCGGCGCCCAAATTAAGCCGGTATTTTGTATAGCAAATATGAATATAAAACTAAAAGAATAGGTCGTGAATTTCGCAAATTTCTTTAGAATCCTCCCACAGGAAAATTGGGATAACGTGAAAGGATCGAGGGGCGGGCTTAATATAAATTGCCTGCGAACCAATTCATGAAACTTAATTTATCGCCTGTAAATTTTGTAGATCTCATATTACCTAAAAGGTTTATTTGGTATACATTTTTATAGTTATTCAACGAACTTAAACAAATTTGCGTTGAAGTTGCGGCGGTCAACCGAAGCTGTGTCGTTGATGGCGTTCAACGTTTGTAGCAGTCGTTAAGCCACCGCAGACGCCCTTGAGCAGCCTGACATACTCTGATAGAGGCAAGCACAACTTTATTCGACAAAAAAGCAGCAACCATAAACAAGTTACAATCAAACTGATTTGTAAAGTGATAACTGTGCTCCACAGTTTCACCAGCTTTAACTATTATCCCACCGGATAATGGTTATCAAGTATTATTACAGGACCTGAAACATTTACATGCTGATCTACCCACCAAATTTCATTAAAATCCGTTCAACCGCAGGGAACAACACACTCACAAAATTTCGTATCAGTAACATTATGAGGATGAGATCTAATTAGATTCTATTTATATACAATATCTAAACAAAATTGCGAGAAAAACTAGATAGATAGATTTTATCTATTGCGTAAGGCTTGTGTATTTACATAATAGCCTTTGTGAGAGAGCCAAGGGGGCATCACATGGATTCAATTCGCGCCAGGGTACTTAATCTTAGTGTTGCAGTTTAATTGGAAATGATTAAATATCGTACTAATATTATAAACGCCAAAGTTTGTGAGTTTTTATGTCAGTATGTTTGTTGCTCTTTCACGCAAAAACTACTGATTGAATTTTAATGAAGCTTCACAATAATATAGCTTACATATCAGAATAACACATAGGCTACAATTCATAAAGATATATCGTATATTGTCCATTGTCCAATATAATATATGTAATATATTAATGTAATATAATATATGTAATATATTGTGTATTTAGACGTTAAACCACTCCCAGATCTCACCACACAGCCGCAATAATATCGATCGATAATAACGACAATACGAGCCGCAGTGTGTTTTGCGTCAAAGTCAAAGCATTTATTGTAAATAGGCAATTAAATCGCACTTTTACAAATCAAACAGCTAATTCTCGTTAACAAAGAGAATCATAAAAACATAAAGTATGATAAATTAAATTAAACAGTAATTGATTATGGTTTGAGTTTGAAAAAAGGATGTTTCCCTTTCAAGCACTGTACCAAGATCTGTCCCGCCGATATTATAATTGTAGCAGTGTGAAGAACCCACGCGTACTAAATACACAGAACGTACTAAAACAAAAAATATGACCTCACGTGAAGCACATTTGCCTAGCACTTACCTCTTTACTAAAACACACCTGAGTTCTAGTGAACAGGAAACACAAGGGAAGGCAAAGCATTTCAGGCCATTGCGGTTCTTAAAATAAACGAAGATGCTTGCTTTTCGTTCTCAAACGTGTTTTGGTATCTGAAATGGAACAAACCTTACATTTATGTAGGCTGTAAAGTTAACTTATGTATGAGTAGAACGCGTCATTCGCAATTCCTCAGCATATTAAAGCAAGGTAGAAAGCGTTTCTTTACAAAGCGTTTCTTTAATAAATTATGTGATTCCACCAGATGAAAATAATAGAAGAAAAGTATGAAAAGCTTTGTAAACCGCCTGTCATTTGTGTTTTGCGAATAATGTTTACTTTCCTTTGATGCTGTCGGAGTGATAATGGGAACTTAAATTTTATTGTTGGAAGTTTTTTTTATGGCTAACAGCACCCCGCGGTTTCTCCTACGTTACCCACGATGATGACGGTGATGATATTGACAAAGTGAACGTGCTATTTGAGAACCTTTTGTAACCGAAAAAAAAACCTATAAAATTAAAGTTTTTTAAATAAGTACCTACTTTATAGGCTAATATGTGAACACTATCTCACCTAGCCTTAAGTGACGATATAGTCGATGGTGGTGAACATGGTGGATTCTGTATATTAAGAGAATCAGTACAAGTACGTATGACGGTGCCACAAATACTCAGAGTACGGGAATCAAGTCCGCAAATCTTTCGCTTTCCAGGGACCTTACCATGACGTGTTATTGCGATCCAATTGAGGGCCTAAAAAGGATCGTTTCAATTTAAATGATGGCTTATTGGCATGGATTCCGATATCATTTAAGTAGACGTCAATCCCTGTAGATTTACAATCAACCTAAATTGAGCGTCAAGATGTCACAACAAGACGCCATGGTACGAATAAGTAGTAAAACGATTCTGGTTAGGTCCTCAATGGGATTGGATAGCAATAAGACGTCATGCTCACTACTCGACGGAAGTTGTTACATAACGTACTTGAAAAATCTATATACGTAATTTTGTCTAGTTGTAGGTTAAAATCAACGGCTGCCCAAAACAGTAATAATAATATACACCTACCAAATTTCACCGGTAAAAACTCCTATTGTACTTTTTTACTTGCATTTTTTCCTTCAGCAGGTAATTTAAAATTTCTGAAATACTTTCGTAATCGCTTCCCAAAATTCTTTGTAGCTGAACTCGAACAAGAAGGCAGATTGTAAAGAAATACTTTTGTTTACAAACTTTGTTATAAATAACAAGAGCACTTTTCCGCTTTCAAGCGACTACATTTTGTATAAGCGCCATGGAAATTCCGTAACAAGTGATGCAGTGATGATGTAAAACAACATATTTTATTATCTAACTGTGCCCGCGACATCGTCCGCGTGGAATAGTGATAATGTTCACCTTTTAAACCTTCCCTGGACTTCCACAAATAATTCAAGACCAAAATTATCCAAATCGGTCCAGCCGTTCTCGAGTTTTAGCGAGACTAAAGAACAGCGATTGATTTTTATATATACGACGAAGAAGAAGAAGAAGATATATTTTCTCTAACTCAATACATCCATAGTTACAAGTTTTCAAAAGAGAATAGCATCAATAACTTAACGACCAAATAACAAATGATTGCTATTCGTAGTCTTGGCTAGAAAACGCAGTGAAATTTGCTTCTGCTAAATATAAACTTTCCATCATAGTAATAATTTACGGTGCGAATAATTAAAAACATAGCTAACATTCATAAATTTAAGAACCACTTTCCAACCCCTATCAGTTCACAAGGCGTTCAATTAATAATTTCCAAACTTTCCAAGGTTTCATAAAACAAGACAGACTGCCCCATTCCAGTGGCCCCTTTTACCCCATCCTTACAAAGTGGAGTAAAATGCAGCAGTTATTTGAATGTCTCAACTAGATTGGCGTACTCTCAAGGCTCTGTAATAAGAAAACCGTGCACAACGTCCACTCAGGAAGTAATGCATACGAATGCTTCGAAATAAGGTTCCGGGTTCACGCCTAAATTACAATGAACGTACCCACGTTCATTGTAATTTAGACGGAGAATACTTTGTTTGTCCTCATAAACTTACATTGAAGAATATGTATGTCGTTCCGCTGGAATCTTGCTGCTCAAGTTTCGAGCACTTTTCGATTAGCTATTCTTTCTGGAGCTGGATTAGCTATCCTGGCTGAAACTTTCTAGGTAGCTCACAACTCGATTACAATGCGTTCTAAATCCATCTATTAGTAAAACATGGGTTTTAGATTATTTTTAAAATACAATAGGTAGGCACTTCACTTGTTTTTAATTTAATATCAGATTTTATTAATTGACGATACTTTTTCATGGTAACTATAAAAATAATTGCATTAATCATGCCTTAACTGCAACCCCACGCTATTAGCTCAATACTATAGATATTGACATGTAAAGATTGTTAAAACAATTATGAAAATAGCAGGAAAGTATATATATATATCTACTAAGTACTACTTTACCAGTGGGCAAGGTTCTAAAATGATCCGTAGTAAGCAGCCGCAGCAGTAGTAAGAAAACGAATGAATACGAGTATCATACATTTCACCGTGGCGCCGCGCCGTAGGCTAAATGTGATGCTGATGTAACTTTACTAGAAAAGTAGATGAATAAACCCTTTATCATAGAACAAAACAACAACTTTTGTACCAGACTACATCTAAGTCAAAGATAAGCAGTCTATGTATGTATAATAAAATATCACGTATGCCGCCGTTGGTAAAATAATAGTCTGTAAAAAATATTCGATGCTTGTACATTTTTTCCCGGACTTCTTTCTGGGTAGATAAAAAACAAAGCTAGAAAAGTTGTATCGGAATACAGAACGACCGACTGGACAGCCCAGCCCATAGCAGGAAGGAAATATCTCACAAGGGAAATGACGTAGCATACATTTTTCTTCCCCAATAAAGATCAAGCGGGGAGTAGCAATTGTCTCCATTCGCGGGGTTTCCCGACAAATCAAATATTGAATATCACTTCGTCTTTTCCCCGCGTAGTTATGGAGAGTACCTTGTTTAAGAGCATTTTTGTTGCTAGCTCATTGTCCTACAAAGACCTTGTCTAGCCACGTTCCTAAGAACACTTCTGACACGGCTAGCGTTTTAGTGCGAAATCCAATATTTACTAGCCAAGGTAAAATAAGCCGTAAAAGTCCAACGCAATCTCTTCAATCGATATAGAGACATTATACTTGCCAACAAAAGTTTTATGGTCGGGACAGATGGTGTACTGTAAAAACTAACGGGATAGCTTTATTTGAGTGAATCCTCTTTATTGCATACTGTTGCTATTTGATGTGATAGTAAAGAGCTTACAGTACCCTGAACACTCAAAGGCAAAGAAATATCTGTGTAAAAGATGGATAGATATAGGTGCTATATAATTACGAAACCATTTGCATCTGCGTGTTACCCGTTTTTCTTACTTTTCCTGGCATAAAATTTAAGATGATGTAGATTCCTATTATTGAAAGAGATTTCAGAGTCCGATCAGTAGTTCCAGATGTTACTTACTTTCTACAAAGAAACAAACCGACTTTATTCTGCAGTTTGCACAGATTTAGATGTCTTATATTACTTGATGCAGATTTGAGAGAAAATATTTTTGAAATGTATATTTTCCTCCAAATAAGGTATAAAATTTGCTGATTGCGTAATTTCAGTTCGAATTACAAATTACCGATGAATATGCTGGAACGATAAACCATAGATATCATATCAACATTGTATTTAACTACGTAAGAATTAGTCGATTTCTTTGCACAATTTAGGCAATTTCAATGAATACTTGTAGCAATTTTTTTAACAAATCGCATGCTCTTACACCAAACTCCCTTTAGCTAAACAAACCATATTATCCTAAATTCAGTTGTATAGTAATTAAATAATATTTTATATTAATATGTGTGTGTGACACACACAGCGGTGGTAGCCTAGTGGGCGAACGTGCGCCTTCGAAAACGAAGGTGGCGAGTTCAAATCCCAGTGCGGGCACGTACCAATGTGTTTCTTGTTAAAACATATGTACGTAATTATCACTCGCTTTTCGGTGAAGGAAAACATCGTGAGGAAACCAACATGCCCGAGAATTATTTCGGAGGCATGTTATCCACCAATCCGGACTAGGCCCCCGTGGTGGATTATGGCCTAACCCTCCTCATGATAGTGAGGGGAGGCCTTTGCCCAGCAGTGGGACTGTTACAGGCTGAATTATTATTATTATTATATTAATAATAATATGTATTAGGGTGTCCCATAAAAATCAATGTTTTTTTTTTCCACCGCATACCCTTTTATTTTGTTTGAATGATGTCAAAACAATAGTAAATAAAGTTTCATGTACTTAGAACCGCGGCAACCCGTGCCGACTTGCATCGAAACATGTCACTACTTGCGTACTGAGGCGCGCGGGAGCTAACGTATCGATGTGCTTGTTATTGCTTGTTTGTTTTATTAGTAAGTGCACTGTTTTCGTTCAGTCAACATGGCAGTAGAGTTACGCAGTTCTAAAAAAGGAATATTTTTAATAGGGGATGTAAAACATCAAATTACCGGTTCAAAACTTCCCTCTAATGGACAAATACTGGCAGTTCTGTTCTATAATATTCGTGAAGTGAAATTAAGTGTCAATGAAAGCGCAAATCTTACCATTCGTGAGTGTATTATTTATTGGGAAAAGGCGCGTATACCGACTAAATCTGTACCTAACTGTGTTAAGAAACTAGTTAACTTATACCAAGTTTGGAGAGATTTGCAAAAAAATGCAAACAAAACACAAGACGTTTTTAAGCAGCGTCGAGAAGAGTTTGTTACAAACTTAGACAATTTGTTTGACATTGCACATGCCGATGCACTTCAATCAATAAAAATAAATGAAGATAGGGTGTTCTTGCTGCGCCAGAGAGAGCCAGGTCGACCTGGTCACTTAGCTGGAGTGGACAAAAAATTGTCTGAAAAAGAGGAAAAGACGCGCCTTAGAAACATTGAGGAACAAAAGCGGCGTGCTAAATATTTGTCATCCATAACTCCTTCGACATCATCCCATGAACCACTACAAGAAATCTCGTCTTCTGATTCTGAAATAATAGATTTACAAGAACATTTACCTTTCCCAACTGAGAGCACACAATCCGATACGAATAAAATTTGCAAGAAGAAAAATTTCATCACCCCAAAATTAGTTGCAGCATTAGATAGGTGTCAGCTAAGTATGAGAAGCTCTGTTTTTATAATTGAAGCCACTATTGAGGCACTTGGACATAACATTGACGAATTTCCCATAAGCAAGTCCTCCATTCAACGAATTCGTACGGAAAAGCGAAAAGAGCGCGCAGAAGCTATAAAACACAATTTCAAAAACGAAGTACCGGACACTGTAACTATCCATTGGGATGGCAAACTGTTACCGGCCTTAAATGCACGCAAATCTAAAGAAGAACGTCTGCCAATAGTAATTTCGTATGGCAATAACGAACAACTTATCGCTGTGCCAAAATTGGACAACTCTTCAGGAAGCGAGCAGGCACAAGCAGTTTGGGACGCTATTATGGACTGGATTCTCGAAGATAAAGTACAAATACTTTGTTGTGATACTACTGCTTCAAATACAGGTCGTATTAATGGTGCTTGTGTGCTTCTCGAACAGAAACTGAATAGAGAAATGCTTATTTTTGCTTGCCGTCATCACGTCTACGAATTGGTATTGAAAGGCGTGTTTGAGTCAAAAATTAGCCGAATAACTACAAGCCCTGATATTCCATTGTTCAAAAAGTTCCGAGAAAACTGGAAAAATGTGGACCCAGAAAAAATACAGAGCTTTACAGAAAAGCTATCATGCCTGAATGCTTCAGAAATTGACACACTGCTAGAATTTTACCGAACTGAATTGACTAAAAAAATTGCTAGAGATGACTATAGAGAGTTAATAGAGCTTTCAATAATATTTCTGGGCGGTGATACAGAGCACAAATTTAAGATTCGGCCTCCAGGCGCCATGCACCAAGCTCGATGGATGGCTAGAGCAATTTACTCATTAAAAATATCATTACTTAGCTCTCAATTCAGAATCGCAAGCAAGGATAAGGCAGCTCTGTTAGACGTCTGCCTGTTCATTGTGAAATCCTACGTCAAACCTTGGCTGCAATGCATTCTAGCGGTAAAAGCACCTTACCAGGATTTGTGCTTTTTGAAGGCCATGAAAGCTTACGAAACGATCGACAAAAGCATCTCGAAAGCAGCCTTACAAAAGTTCTGCCAGCATTTATGGTATTTGATAGATGAAGTGTCTGTCTTGTCCCTATTTGACGATGATGTTGATCAAGAAACAAAAGTAAAAATGGTTACTAACTTAGCCAAAGAAACCCCATCAGCCCACAGTAAACGCTACATCCCATCTAAAGAAGAACTTTGTGGCTCACTTTACGAGAAAAACATCGATGATTTTGTTTCAGCCAAAAGCAAGTTCTTGTTCAATCGACTCCAAATTGATGACAGCTTTCTCAAAGAGTGTCCTACTTCATGGTCGAATAATGTTTCATTTCAACAAGCTAAAACAAAGGTGCTGACACTAAGAGCAGTTAACGATACGGCTGAAAGGGCGGTTAAGTTAATGCAAGACTTTCATGGCTTAATCACTGTTGAAGAGGAATAAAAACAATTTTTATTACGTTGCGTACAAGAACACAGACAAATATATCCTGATTGTAAAAAGCAAACATTGAAAAAACAATTTCATAAATAATGTCCTTTTAATGATGAATATTTAATAAATATAATATACAAGTAAAATAGTAGTTTTTTTACTGAGTAAACATCATGTTCTTAAATCCCTGTAAGGCTTCCATACTAACTTTTATGTTGACGTTTGACATCAAGTCGGCACGGGTTATCGTTATTAGATATTATTAATTCCAGTTATTAGGGTCAAATAGAAAAAAATTAGATGGTATGCATTTCTCTATTCTAAAAAAAAAATATAAACCTTGTAGTCTGGGACACCCTAATATGTATTCATATTTTTATACTATTCAACTGTAATCTTAATAAATAAATGAACATCAAAAGTGTATTGCAATAATCACTATGATGTTCTGGTAATAACTATTTCAAGTTTTTATTGTTACTCTGATAAAACACAACAAAATACCGTAACGCAATATGATTCGTTCAAATAACATTATCCTTTTACGCCCATCTTTAATTTATTTACGAAGAGCAAGCAAGGGTTGCCACCGTGGGTGTGTCCAAAGTACCGCACTGAAAGGAAACTACTTAACGTTCAAAGGGAACTAAAGTAATCACAACCCTACAGTAAGCATTCTGTAACTAACAGAGGTTGTAAGGACTGGCAACATTATCGACTCGCGAACAAAAAGTGTACCGAATGTTTTGTATGTAGGTGAAGAGAAAATATCGTAAAGGGGGAGGGGATATAGATAAGAAATATACAAGCGGAACTTTGAAATGCAAAGTCGTGTGCATTACAGCTGTACTGCGGCATCAGATGTTTCTCGTTCATATTCCTTGCAATCACTAGGTTCAACTCGCACTGGGCAGATGAGGTCGAATGGTTGATTATATTTGCTCATCGGATACTTTTTAATTGACTCACTAACTCTTTAGATATTTCGAATAATTAGACTTAAAGATAAATATGCTCACGCGTGAATATAGATCAACGCTGATCGGTCTATATTTATGTCAGTGTTGAAAATACTGTGCCTCAAACAATTATAACTATAGCCCATTCATTATTC
The DNA here is from genome assembly GCA_905147375.1 of Hylaea fasciaria. Classification (NCBI taxonomy): domain Eukaryota; kingdom Metazoa; phylum Arthropoda; class Insecta; order Lepidoptera; family Geometridae; genus Hylaea; species Hylaea fasciaria. The sequence continues at coordinate 3,724,578 of LR990211.1, read as the reverse complement.
ATATGAAAACTTGGGCAAAAAGTAGGATGTAAAAATAAGAAAATTAAATCAAATAAGGAATACGAAAGAGTTTTATTTATAGAGAAATAAATTATTTTTTTGGATTTTAAACGCCTTAGTTTCAAAATTAAACACTATATAATATGACAGTCGTTCAAGACAATTTGTGGAAAAATTTGTAAAGGTTGGTACAATACGATTTAGGACGGGCTTAGTTTGAATGTGTAGTAAATGACCCTTATATCGAAATACAAATGAGCAATGAAAAGCATTTCAAAATAAATGTGCAGCTCACCAAACTTCCACGATTTTACACAGCCAATAATCATGTGATCATAATTCCAAATCCATAAACATGATAAAGAAACCCCTAATATGGAATACAAAAAGCCAAAAAGAGCGAAGATTGTCTCGGAACGAGGCCATGTAAATTGTCTTTTCAGCACAGACAATAAAAACCCTACGTGATCTGGAGAGTAAGGCGAAATTTGTGGTTTTTTATTTACCGAATATGAGGCATATCATGGTTAGAAAATATCGTTTTATAGCTTCGGCGTGCTGAGTTATTTTTATCCTGTGGTTCAGTGAGGAATTGGCGGGATGCCTGTTGAATACCTTTGCAGATTTTAGTCAAAATATTAAAACCTATAAATAAAAAAAAAACTGTCTTTATTTTTGTATTTTTCTTTCAAACGTAGTTTACTTCCTTTGATTTTGAACGAGTAATACACGAACTCAAGGAAAATAACCCTGGTTGCCAAATGATTAGAAAAAAAAAAGAAAAAATCCGATACATATTTTCGGAGAGAGAGAAAAACGTTTCTCGATTCAGCATTCACTGTGTCAAGAGGTCTTGAAGATACCTCACAAGTAAAAAAGGTGGCGACGTTAAGTATTTGACTTGATATTTTGTATTTTTAGATTTTCGCAACCGCCAACCTTTGACTCTCCATTATAACTCTCCATCCAAAGTTGACTGGAAGAGATCGCTTTTAGCGATAAGTCCACGCATTGTAGTTTAGATTTAATTAAAGCTCCTTTAGTTGTTTGTGCATTTTTATAACTGGTGTGCAATGAAGTGTTTTCAATTCTATTCTATTCTTTTTTTTTCTTTCTTTTTTTTTTTTTTTAAACACTAGGATTGCTCCTGTATCGTGGGTACCGCTTACAGACATATAATTTCACATACACATCACACCCAGACCAGAAACTAATATTTGTGGATCGCACAAATATTTGTTCCAGGCGGGAATCGAACCCGCAACCCCTAGCGCAGCAGTCCGATTGCTCAGCCACTACGCCAAACGAGCCGTCAAATTCTATATTGCAATAAAAATAATTTCACAGAAGAAAACTCGTAGTTATGTTTCGTAGAACGTTTACAATTTTATCGAAGCAAATAAAAATGAGTTTGGTCTCATGGCCGTTCAGTTATTGGTATTTACGTACCTACTGTGTTTAATTGATTGATGCCAATGTTTCATTTTATTAATTGACCACTTAATCTTATTGGTATGAGTGGTACGAATATAAGTGCATAATTATTTATAATTATAAACAAAAGTAATTTATAGTAATGTTCGGTTCAACATTCGATTGTTTTAACAAGCCTAATCAATAATATTATCTCATTTTGTTAATGTGTTTAATATTATGTTTTCTTAGTAATGTATCACAGTGTAAATACTGCATAGAATATTACTCTGTGCTCTGTATGCGTGTGGATCCTTGCACGTAAATTATGATTTATGTCTAATTACTCAATAAAATTAATTTGATCACAATAAGATGGGAAGCGACGATGCCGACGTGTACGTAACTACATACACACACTTCTAAGTACCTAATCACGGATGTAAAGATCAACTTATATTTAGCGTTGTTATCCTCTAGTTTTCCCATCACTAGTAGCCTCATAAATACGCCTTTTGACTCGATAGTGGTGGAGCGAATGATTAATCGTTTCGCTGAAAGTTATTCAGCTTTTTTCTGTAATTATGAAGCCTTGATTAATGACATTCGCGCCTTTTGTGTAGCTAAGTAGGTTACTTACTGGCACGAAATGAGTTTTTCGTTGATTAATATCATTTTACTCGTCGTCACATTTGAACTTTACAAACTTGCAAAATTGCATTTAAAAATAAACAATTCATATGTTATTACTATCCGCGGATGTTCACTCAAATGAAAATTAAACGATGTAACGTAATCACAACGTAACTGTTACGTTTGTGTAATAGTTCCCTATGCATCAAAATCAATTTCTTAAGTGGTTTCAGAAATATTGAATAACGTTCAGTGGAATAGCTCATATTACTTAAAATTTCATAATCTCACTTTCAGAAAGTGGTTTAATCTAATGCTTGCAGTAGCATCCTTGGGCCTTTGGAACCGTAACACATTAAAAATACTACCTTATGTCTCACACACCTACAGTAGAGGCCACTACAAAAAGTATAAATTTACCGTCTACATTTCGAACATTCCAAGTTTACTATAATATTACGATCTAACATTCTTTCTATCTTTCATGATTTGGGACTTCATACTTCACCTTCCTCTCATTCAAAGTCGAATAACTTGTTTGTTAGTATCATTACTATCTAGTGGATACGAACATAGATATCAATTATTTATTAATTACAGGGGACTATCCTACATGTTAGCTCTACTTATATGTATCTATGTATAAGTCTCTTCAATAGAGATAGCATCTCTCATCCCGTGAGACCATTAACGGCCAACAGGTAATCTCACCAATTACCGGCAGCTCGTTAACGCTACCGCGTGATAAGGTAACGGAACTATCCGTTGTTCACGAACAAATTAACGGAATCGTTGTTGAGACTTCGGGATTCGTTACTAGAGTTTTTGTGTTGTCTCCTGGAGACGGTAGATTTGTGTGAGACAAGTTTGGAGACGGGGAAATTGGAGCGGCGATCCATATGATCTAGAAATGTTAGATCTTTTTTGGAAGTCGTGTTTTTTTTTTATCCCGACTGTCGATGGAGGTCATGTTGGTGACAAAGATTTTAATGGTCACCTATATTAATACTTTTGTATTTTCATCTACTTTCCTCATAGAGACTAATTTTGTTTGAGAAATAGAAAAAATGGTCTTTTAATTTGTAAATTTATTGACTATTTTGTTGAATTTTTATTGGTTTATATTGAAATTACATTTTTGCCTGATACAATGTTTTCTTCGAAAGAGACGTAGGTACTAATAAAATATTTGTCATATCAAACAAGAAACAAGAACGATTTTGGGATTTCTAAGATAATGACCGTATAGTTACAAAGAGAGGCCTTACTTTGTTAAAGTTAGATCAAAACAGCGCAGTTTACATTGCTGATACTTAATTATTAATTTTTTATTAATTTTTTCCCGCCCTAGTCTATTTGTTCTTTTAATCCAGCTTATGTAGTACAATGAAAACTTTAATATATCAACGGAGAGGCAGACGGCATTAATTGAGAGAACAAAGGGACTTTAAGCCAGCTTTTCTGAACATTCTCACATTCAAGTCTGATAATATTTGGTAGATAATTATTTCTAGTTCAATGTACATTTACTGGAAATGTCATATAAAAACATAGATCTTCGTCTTTCTAAGATTAAATGAAAATTTAGGAGGTAAATTACAATAGCAACATGGTGTGAAAAGTGTTGGCAACTATGTAAAATTCAGGGTTTCAGACGAACAACGGCCAACATATCTAAATCGTGATCTTGTAGCAAATTCAACCGGTACAGAGCTCACATTGACGTCTCTGACGGGAGCGTCTCACGTGAGTCTCTGACGTGACTTAACGACTGCTATCATTCGATAACAACCAGGACAGGTGGCTTAACGCGCCGTCCGAAGCACGGAGTGATGTAAAAGCGCACATAGCATATGAAAAGTCATTGGAAGACGGGAGGCATATCATAAGTGTGCAATCTTTTATCACGTCATCCGTACACTATGCCGTTGTGCCTTCGTGAAAGGAATAGTTTCCGAACTGTCACTTCCAGCGCTCCACTCGATTCCAACCATTGTAAGATATTTAGCGAGAAGCCTCGAGTTCTCAGCGGAAGCCTCTTGAGCCTGTTGTTCTCAACTTTGCCGGTTCAAATGTTTGAGAATCCATTTGCGTTGCTCACTCTATCGTAATTTCAATCTTCTACTAGGTATACACACTGAAATTGCTACGCCGATTGGGAATGCTAATGCTCAAATTTATAATAATAAATTAGAATTGGTTTTCATTTCAACACCATAACATTGGGTAGGTACTATGAAAATCAAATAACAACTCAAAACTATATCTAATCTAATGAGCCGCTATAAATGTGCAATGCTCCCGAATGTTAGTATTAAAAATAAAAATGTTAAAATGGAAAATATTTTTGGTAACTCAGTTCCATAACAGCTGAATGGGTTTTGATAATAGGTGTACAGGTTCTTAACTGACTTTTCGGCTGTTAAATTGTAATAAAATAGAATTATTTGAAACCTCTCATAATGTTAACGATTAATAAAAATAATTATGAACAATTAGATTATATCGAACAGTATACGGCTGTAACTTTTGAATAATTTGTCGTGCACAGCTTTTTGACGGCATAAAGTTTCACATAGTTAAAAATCAAGTAATAATGCTTAATTGCCACTTCCCAACGGCTCTACAGCCACAAAAATACAAACTATAAAATGTTTTTGAAATTCTACGAATTCGTGATTTGGTGAAACATTTTATTTGATTGTATAAACTGAATTCAATAGTCCCTATGATACAAGTTTTTGTTTTTTCTCCGTATCAATGCACTTTACGATCAATACGACGTTTTCATTCGATACAGTAACGAACCTCTGTTGTTAGTTTTTATTGAGTGGCTTGCAACGTGATTTTTCGTTGAATATTATTTACTAAATGCCTAGAAAAAATAGTATTTACATCACTATTTGCAATTTAGTTGCTCGTTCTTTCGAACTATACTACTCGCAGCTGTTAAGGCTAGCCTCATGAACAGTTCAAACGCAGCAATATTAGTGCCGTGGCATACATCCTTTGACAACAATAAAAATCTGTTGCTTCTAAAAATAACGCTCACGAAGAGTTAAAAACAATAGTAAATAGGCATCTACATATTATTATATTATTATGGACCAATTTGAACACAGTATTAATATCGTACAAATGCATTATGTCAAGCCAAACGTCGCTATTTTACAACACGCAGAGATGTCGCCTTAGTTAAAAATAGCTCCAAACAAAAGCCATTAAACTTCTCCCACTACGGTTTTAAATCTAAAGATTTAATGAGCTCGAAATCCCATTAGGCCTCAATACTACTCTCATTGTCCTCGCCGGATCGAGGTGTTGAATTTAAACCTAAAACAATGGCATTGAAGCTATTGTGCTAGCTTAGGGTACGCCAAGGTTTATACAGTCGGGGTATCTGTGCTGAGGCTTCATTTGTACAATGAAGAGTAAAAATTTCTTGATTTTAAAACTGTAGCTAGTTTTATTTATATTTTACTAGCTTACTCCACAGACATATTCCTGCAATTGACATTTTACAAAAAAGCTCCATATTACAAAAGTTAATGTGGTCGTGACGTTTCCTCTAATTTTCTAATGTTCCGCGCAACTTTTTTGTTTTTTTCTTTCATAATAACCTTCTCCTGACAATAAAAAACACAAAAAAAAATAATTAGCAAAATCGATCCAGCCGTTCAAGCGTGATGCCGTGACCAAGAGAAAAAAGGAATCATTTTTATATATCTAGAAGGTAATTTTTGGTTGTAAACTATCGTTCTTCAAGCAATATTTTCTAAAATATGCAGTAGCTGTGTCATAGTGACACTTACAATTGGATATCATAGTTGAATTTGTATCTATACATGCCACGCAATGTTTATGTTCATGTCTACGATGCTTGACGACAATTAGAAAAAAAAAAAACATGGTATGGTCCTAACGCGATAGTGGTGCCGATCGAAATGGCGATCGAGAGTTCAAATCGCAATATATGCTAAGCCCCAGTATTTAGCATACTCGTATACCGTGATCTACATAGCCGATTCGTTTCCGAGCGTTCGACCGTGCAGTGCAACCAAAATATAGTTTCCCAACATGCTCTAGTTTAACAACTTATTCAAACCCAGCCGCAATATACTAGTGTTACAAGACCAGGATTTGCCAACCAGTGTTCATCAAACTAGGATTTACCGCAGTCCACACAGCGAGGGCGCGGCACGTTTTCACTCACCGTGACGGTATTGGAAAACACCGTCATCTTTATTTGACCTAGAAGGCAGTTTTTGAAAGTAATCCACGATTTGATGTCACCAAAATGGCCGAGTTATAACTTTATGGCCGGAATGTGTAAAACTTAAAATGACTAATTAGCTAAATTAATGTCTATCATGCAAATTATGCTTGTAGACGGAGTATAGGAATCCAGAATACCATAGTTTTTACAGTGATAATACGAGTAATATCACTTATGGTATTGAAATCACCGATGGCTACTAAAAATAACCATTGGTTTTGAAGATTTCTAGTTTTTTTTTTTACATAGTAGTATTTTACTGGATCAATTCCTACCAAAATATTTCAAAGAATGTATTTTTACACTTTTTAGTCTAGCATTTCATTAATTACCATTTCGCTTCGTACCTAATCACTGATGTCAATCCACCCGATATCCCTGTTGTGTATCTTATCCATACAAATATTGTCTGGTAGATATCGCTTTAAACGATAAGATCGCCCATTTAATCTATATATTTATCAGGTCTCAAGATGTTCATGGTATGTGGTGGACAGTGGTAGGGATGGGAGTTTGACCGATTTCTACTTAAGGGTAGTAACATAATGAGCCAGGTGGACTATGCTATGTGGTAAAGCTAAGTTGGAATCTAACCGTGATTTAGATGAATATGTTTTAATAATGAGGTTTATTCCAAAACTCGCCTCTAAAATGCTTGTAGGTAGTGGTTTTGGATAGTTGTTTTTCCGAAAATCTCCATCAACCATGACACGAAAACTGGTTATTTCATGAATATGTATGCTTGAAACCCTCACCAAATTGTTTTGCTTTTTTTCCTTTGTTTAATTTGCATCAAAAAGAGTATATGGTATAGATAAGCCCTTTGTTAGTTTCACAGATTCTATGTCTTGTCTTCACAGATTCTATATCACTGAATTAATCTTGGAATCAATTTCATTAGCTTCCAATTTTAAAGCTAATATCTGAAACCCGTAAGATAACAAGCGTTTCATCCATTACCGAACGAACTAATTAGTTCAAAATATTAAATGCGCCGGTCTCCGGCTTTTGGCTTTGAGGCTACGCTTCGTAGCTCGGTAGCTACAATGCTACGTGGGTTGCTACGTGTGTAGCAAAGGCGTAGCTTCGCAGGAAACTTTATTATTAATTTTCAGGAATCATCTTATCTTGTAGAAATTATTAATAAACATTACTGGGATGTAGTTTAAGAAAAGTATTTTTGTTACTCTAAAAGTATTTTCTTCATGTTTGAATAGTATCTGGTATTGCTTTTGAAGGAATTTAGATCTAGCAATAAATTTGACTTCAGAAATTTTTAATGCAGATACTGACGGCCTATATATTATTTTTCTTGTAATGAAATACTATGGGCAAAATGTAAAAGCACCTCTGTCCAAGCTATGACATTTATACTTGTATAGTTGGCATGTTCCCAAGCAAAATGCATATGAACGGATGCCACATCGTTAGCTTTCATAGCTTCAATTTGGAAGTGTACCACGAGTGTGTAAGAGATATTGATAGACAGACAGGAGTGTAATGGAGTATTTCCCTTCGCTTTTATGTAATGGCATAATACGTGAACAATTTGACAGGGTACAAACACGGTACCCATGATAGTAAATGGTAAATGGGCAAGTGAATCTTAAATGATTATTTTATTACTGGAGATTGAGTTTTTCGAAAATAACTAGAGTAAAAAAGGTTGTTAGTGAGAACAACGTTGTTAGTGAGACAAACTGGCAGGTCCATAAAAAGAGTGTCGAGCGACATTTTATGATGGACTTATTAATATGATATACTCGTAATATGCGAATTCGACTTTATTTCTCATCACTTTCATCACTCACCTCATGACTTTATATCTATTCTTCGTATTATGTCCATTCGTGTTGCAACACCAGTCACTAAGAGAAATGCGAATAAAATATTTTATCCAAAAAGCCTACCTTCAGTGAAATAAAATAATAATAAGTCGCTCCACCTAGCAATAAAACCCGCGCTCCTCCACTCAAAGGATCCGGCTCTTTGAAGATAAAGCTTCGCACATTTTTTTAATTTCTATCGTTTCTCTGCCGTGAGGGGATGATGCGTATATTTTTAACTGGCATCTTGAGATTAGACATGTGGGTGAGTTATTTGGCCGGATACTGGCCGGTTATCATTGTCATTCTGCGTCCACTGGTGAAGCTGCGTACGAGGTGAAGCTGTAAGCGGCCTATGGCTTTTATATGAGACCACAGCCATGAATGCCGGATATCAAATTACCAACACTCGCCTCGGTTAATTCTCAATTCATCATCGTTTCATTGCGCTTTGCCAGAATAGCACTCTAAAAAATATTTTAGATCATCTAACGGCTGAAATTAATAATCAATCCAATCCAAATTTTGCTATCTGGGATTGATATCACAATCCATTGTTAAGGTCAAACATGCCAATAACCGATCCGTGGATTAGTTTATAAAGGCACGCAGATTGGAAATTGATCGAACGATAGGCAGATATCCAAGATCTATTTCAATCTTGGATAGGAGATACAATATTAATTTCGGCTGTAACACTGTATTGTTACAGCATTTTTGACCCGTACGTTGCTGTATATACAAGAAATAATAATTTGTTGGTTTATTCGTCTTGTAAGCTTACCCATTGTTCTATTTGTCATCATAGTTTGAACAGTTGTCGTTGGCACTTGTTTGAAAGATTCTAACGTAGAGTCAGGAGTGCGCGGTTCGTATCGCGCAATTTCGCGTTCATCCGATGGATTCGAAACAAAACGTTGAATGGGAACAATGCTGCGTTACCAACAGCTATTTTTAGAAACTAACATTGCCGCAAGCATGGTACAGGTCAACGGTAAATGATACAATGTCCGCAGTAACATAAAATATTTGGCGGTAAGCCGAATTATAGTTGTGCCTAACATTCTTTCCATCCCTAATAACATAAAACTTCACAGAAAAGATGCTTTTGACGCCGTTCTCGGCATAATCACACTCTTGTTCGTTTTTTCAAATGAAGGTATTTTAAAGAGCCAGATAAGGGTGATACGGGCTTTTTATACGAGATTTCTTATAAAAAGCCCGTAGCATGATATCGTTCACAGGGCCATGCGCATTTGTCCTGTCTTTGCTTGTCTGAGTCTACCCCCGTATCGTTAATCGTTACCTCCAAATTTACTTCGATCCACTCAACGTCACTTGCCTGTTTTGGTATCGTTAGTTGGTAAAATTTCCTCCACTCGGTTATTCCTTGACAATAATCCTTCTGTTAGCTATCTAGCTATATCTAGCTATCTATAATCTGTTAGCTAGCTCATGGTACCTCGCGACGTACCTTGAGGACTTCTCAATATCGCTTCTCTAAGATCATTTGTGGTAAAATGGAGTACCGAGGAACCTCGAAAGTTTTAGGATACCAAATATGAGAAACTTTTGGGGGGAGTTTCGAGGTCCCTCAGCAAAGGTCGAGTGAAAGAAATTTGGAAGTAACGACTAACGACACGGGGGTTAGTCTTATTTGAGTCTGAGATAGTGTTATATAGTAGGACCAATAGTCCTAGTAGTTTTTAATCCTTAGGCATAAATAATTTTAGTACGAGGGATTATACCTATATTATGCTGTCAAGTATAAACGTAAACAATGTGGCAAATAAGTGGTTACGATGAAGTGAAAAAAGATAAAATAGTACTTACATGAAATGTGTTTCGTAGATGAAACGTAGCTCCGATCATACGAGCATAGTAACATCGTACATTGTATATATTGAATTGTATATGCAATGAATGACCGATGATTCGTCTTAGGTGAAATAGTTAACGTGTTTTGGAGTAGCTTAGTAAACCCATTTCGCCCGTAGCATAAACGTTAACTGTAAACGTTTACCACTACGAGTATTATTTGCAGCGAGCACAGTTAAGTAATTAATCCCTTAATATGTACAAATCAATAGCTAAAACTATTAGCATTAGCATTCTATAACTAGTCCCATAACCATTTGGAAAATATCTCACGTAGCCCCGACTACCTGAGGCTCGCCGTAATGAAATTCCCGGATAGATCGGAATTGTTGTGCGGTCTTCTATGGAGACGCCATACTTTCAAATATGAACTACTAGCTGCGCCCCGCGGTTTCACCCGCGTTTGGATAATATACGATATATATTTATGAATGGTAGCCTATGTGTTATTCTGATATGTAAGCTATATTATTGCGAAGTTTCATCAAAATCCATTCAGTAGTTTTTACGTGAAAGAGTAACACACATCCATCCATCCATACTTACAAACTTTCGCGTTTATAATATTAGTAGGATTGATCTATACTTTTATAAAACTGCAACTGGACTATGTCCGGACATTGAAGATTGTTTTGAAAAACTAACTGGGAACGACTATTTAGATGTCACTAAGCCAGCAAATGTGGCTTTTAAAATTTTGTCTGTTGTTTACCTAAAAACTCAGAAAGTACCGGAAAGATTTCGTAATTTGGTAGTTTCAGTTTGAGTATGTTAACGGTATACATTTCAACTATATGACTTTTAAGACTTTGCTAACAAATGAGTACGCTGCCGCGTCCAATTGCAGCGCCCGCGCGTACCGCGGGCTAAGGAAATTAAGTCGGCGACTGTGCTGGAGTGGGCATAATGACATCTCACAGTGTTAATTATAGTTCACACGTAAGAAATCACAGGCGTATGAAATAATTATGGAAAATGTATTGACCCTTAATCATAACCAAAATAACCAAAACGAGCCAAAACGCGGTCAAATCTTCTGTTGAAAGTTTCTTTCTCTCAAATCATCTAGACGATAAGGATCTATACAAAAGCGTCATGAAGAGTATACCACAAATCTAATAAAAAATAAATAATAAAAAAAACGCTGAATCATTTTTTTTAAATTCTATTCGTACATACTATGATAATGTTAGTGTGGGAAGTTTTGACAAGTCCACAGGATTTCCTACGTTGGATTCCGTCCCGATCACTCGGACGGAATCCAACGCAAGGACTGGTACCTATAGTACGCAGTAAAATTAAATATTCATGACTTAATTAATATTTGATTACTGCCCCCAGTTGATTGCCAGAGACGAATTAGCTGAAGCTTGTTTAATTGAGTTGTTTTTAATTGGAGATTGCTTTTTGATTCGCTTTTAGGGGAAATGTGGTTTGGTAATTGTACAATTTTATGACACGTTTTTCCGCACTTTTTCTTCGTTTGCTTATTTTTTATGGGATAGGTACTTTCAGTAGGTAGTCCGATAAATCCTTGAATGATGCGAGTACGGAATGCGGCTTACTCAGTGGGGTTAATGTTAGTAGTTTCTAGGTGCTACTTTCCGTAACGGGCACATTGCCGCTTTACAAACTCAAACCAAATACTCTAGTATCCGTAGAATATACTCTCGGTAAGCGATTACCGAGAGTATTCTACCTATCATTATTGATTAACTGTTGTCAATCGCGACGCCGATACTATATGCCTTCTCACAACACAACTGTACCCCTAGTATGAGTTTTACTAGCTCGACATGGTACGCGTCAACTAGCGCTTTTGTATACAGCTACAGCGGTAGGGGTGCCGGCGCGTTTATGAACGAAAAATCTTTATACAAAGAGCTAGTTGACTCGTACTATGTCGAGCTTGTAAAACTTATACTCAGAACACTGCTTGCTTAATAACTTACAATTTACTACCACTATCGAATATTATATAGGAATTAACTATGATCCATAATCTTCTGCCATCGTAGCAGTTGTATCCTATCGTACACTAAACAATAAGTTTCAATTTACCTATTATTCAAAACAGCCTAATTCACCGTACTCACTCTATTACGTATAATATGATAGTGACCCGCAAATTCGTGCATTATCTTACTTAGCTTGCGCACATTCATTGGTTGGGTCACGTCGAACCGCAACATGAATATAGTGATTAATACGTTTTGTGTCAGCATAATGTAGTTATTGCTCGCCGCCACACTGACCCGGTGGAAAATGTTAACAGTACCTAAAGTCACACCAAAGCACTTATAAGCTCCTTCTATAGGTACTTCGTGAAAAACACTTTTGTCAGCCGCACGGGATATGAACCGGGACTATAGCATAGCATATAAATAATAGCACTGCAATATATTATATTACGTATATTATAATAACTTTATTTTAGTTGCACACAGTTATTTTTGACAGTTGATCATACGTTGCATGACGTAGCACCGAAACCTATCGAAAGCTATCAGCAAAATAAGCATGAACTTCGGATGAAGGAACCCAGTGATAAAAACCAGGCAACAGTCGTTTTAACAATATTTTTCTTCATTGCTCGTTCTCGTTTTCCGGTCACCCTGTTTCGAGGCTAAACCTCATGTTTATTGATGGATCTATACAACTGTCTTTGTCAATACTACGCCAACGGGTTCACATGCGCCACTAACTGTGTTAGAAGACTGTAAACTGTGGCTTGGCGCTTTCACCCCATTACTGGATAGTGATTGGACGTTAAGACGTTAAACTGATCTAATCGCGTACCGTATGACGTGGACGCACGAGATTTTAAACAGATTAAAATTAAGCTCTATAAACTTTCTCAAAATCAATATCACAATCTGTGTCCGCCTTTGAGGACGGAGCTCACTTCACGTGTGAAAACTAAGTTGATTCTTTGTGCAAATTAGGCCGCGTAGTAGGTAAAAAATAATTAAATAAAATATGTGTAAGTTAGAAACTCCTATCAGATTTGTGTTCAACATGCTACGAACGCTTAAATGATTTATGAAATATACGCAGCAGACAGTTTGCCCTCACTTAAATGATCTATGAAATATACGCAGCAGGCAGTTTGCCCTCACTTAAATATGACCTCAATAGCATGTTGGCCGCCCGGACCCGGATATTAGCAGGGCAATTAATGCCGACAAGGTTCCAACCGGGTCTGATGCCTCTCATTTTAATGATTAGCACTGGAATGTGTTAGAACTCTGGTTTAATGATATGGGTGGATAAATCGATAAGTAGTGGGTACTTGTGCCTGTTACTTATCAAGGATATAAAATACCATCAGGTTCTATCCAGAGCCCCGACATCGTTTCATACTTCGGAGGGTGCGTTACGCCGTTTGTCCTGGTTGTTATCGGTTGATAGCAGACGTTAAGCTACGTCAGAGACCTCAGAGCGGCCGTACTAATTATGGCACTAGAGGTTGGTACTCGTGCGACTAGAAACATTATTAGTCTAGAAACATTGTTATATCAATATCATTGGCATTAAAATTATTAGAGAAGTAAGACTTCAAAGTTAATAAAATTAATTGGTTAGTTTATTCTTTGCTCAGCTTTGCTCTTACTGCCTTGCTTCTCGTCTTTATTAAAATTGGAGCAACTTCCAACTTATTTGTAATATCTTAAAGCCGTCTTTAATAATTACAAGGCGTGACAAATTTTATCAAAGCGTCCAGATTTTAATTAAATAAACTGAATATTAAATGAAATATTGAAAACACAATCAGGCATGGAATGATGAAATTAGGTGAAGGCAATTATTATAAATGGAAATTTAACTACGTAAAAACTAAAATTTGTGAAATGTTCAGCAACTTTTTCGCTGACTCTACTAAGTAGGTACTCACTCACCTATAGAAACTAGGTACACACAGCGCACTCCAATACTATCGAATATGTATTCACAATGAATTCTGAGGCAGACATTTTCATTTTAACAGGTTATACGTTATTTAAAGACACGGTTTGCCACTCAGACGTTTCAATTGCATTTTGGAATTGCAGTTCGGAGCGTAACTCTCGGAAAATTGTAACTAAACGTAGGTAGATGGAAAACTGTATTCCCTTTGGGAAAATAATGTTGGGATGTCAATGAACTCGATAGCTTACATTTACGAATACTAGTACCCAACTTATAAGGCGCGTCGTGAATCTTCGTTCGCGCAGAAAAGAAAGTATGGTCCGAAGATTAACGAAAGAATGCTTAAAACTTACAATCAACGTAAGCTCACTATTATAAAGTTCATAATACACTGCAGCTGTTAGTTCCATCTCACTCTAAGCTCGCTAAGATGGCGGCGGCTACCGACCAATAGCGGTCAATAGCATTTCCTGCGCTTTGAAAATTCATCTTCTGCGCAGGTACATCGGTAAGCCATATCAGTTGGGTAATACTATACCTATACTACTATTGTGACGTGTCGTTGGTTTGTCAAAGGAGGCAGTGCTGACATCTGGTGTCAAAGTATACCAGCTTTTCAATCGGGATCAATACCTTTAAGTGCCCGTTCAAGGAAATAGCGATAAAAATCATAATGTAAACCAATCAATGGTGCGGGCCGAGGTTGTGAACACGTTTGTAAATTTGACCGTAGATAAATACCGTGTGATTTATGGGTCAGCCCAGTTGCCCTCGACAAAGATAGGTAAAATAGAATGGGGGCAGTTCAGACGACATTCCTTTGGTCGAGATGACCCCCAACTTAAATTGGAGTTTATTCAATGGAATATTTAGAATAAGGAATTAGTAATTAATTGGGAACCATGAACAAGAACTTGAGCGTTACCATAGAATACCCATTAATAAAGAAGGGACACTCTCTATTTTTAAATTAGAGCGAGATGGCCGATCGGGTGCTAGTTTGGCATTTTGAGCGTGTTTGGCTACCTATTGAGTACCAACGCAGTATTAATGCGAACGACGCAATTGCTTCGCATACAGTTTCGCATGTCTTTTGTTCGATTCAGCCGTGTGTATGGAGTGGCGTTACGTAAACACGTCGGATGCTACACGGCGCTCCGGCACGAGGCGAGAACTAACCAAAAAGTTGTAGGGAAAGTAACATCAACGCGGATATAAATGTAAGCAAAAGCTATGTTAGTTGCAAAAGCGCCTTTATAACCCGAAAGATCTAGCCAAACTTAGCATCTCAAAGAGACAAGTAACAAACTCTGCTACGGTTCAAAGTCTTCATAATACTATGTAAACTAGTCCTCGTATGAGAAATAATAATTTTAAATCTCGTTTTGGCAAAGCACTGCAAAAAGACCTTAAAAGATAGTAGAGGTGGTACTGATTGTTTTTATTACTAATGCAGATTATGTAAATGTAGTAAACCTACACATCATCATCATCATCAGCCTGAAGACGTCCACTACTGAAAGTGAACATAGGCCTCCCCCTTAAACCTACACATTGGATATAATTTTTTTTTTTTTTGTCAAATGAAATGCAATTATTTTTCGGATTACTTTCAACAGTGCGTATACGGGTTGTAATGATGATAGTTCTAGGATAATTAGACATGTTTTTTTTTGTAGTTTAGGGGCGAAGTTGACAAATTGCAAACTAAACAAGGGGCAGGTAATTAAGCCTACCGTACCTTCAATGTTTTCGAACGCTTCCCAGTCGTAAATTCTATTTAATTTGCTCGTTATGCTTACTTTGTAAGTAAACGTTTACGCGGAATTTGAATATTGATTTTACAAATGAGAAAAATGCGGCAAAGCGGGGGTTGAAGTCAGGGGTGAAATTACTACCTTGGGGTCTCTATTTTTTCGTGTGGCGTACCGTGCGATATCACAATGGAAGTCATTAAGCGATATTTATTAGTACAGTCGACAGCATAGGTTAATAAAACTGTGAGTAACGAAGGTTAAATTATTATAATAAATATAAATGTCAAATTGGAAACATGTTTGCATTAACAACAGCTCAAGTTCTTAGCAATCGGGAGGTCTGTAGATTTAATTTCAACTTTAACAGATAGAAATAAGGTCTTACAACCAGCCAAGTGTGAGTCGGACTCGCGCACGTTACCACTACCGTACCATTGTATAAAAACGGTATAAAATTCACGTTTATTGTATGGGAGCCCCCTTATTAAATATTTATTATGTTCTGTTTTTTTTAGTATTTGTTACTATAATGGCAACAGAAATACATCATCTGTAAAAATTTCAACTGTCTAACTATCACGGTTTATGAGATACAGCCTGGTGACAGACAGACAGACAGACGGACGGACAGCGCAGTCTTAGTAATAGGGTCCCGTTTTACCCTTTGGGTACGGAACCCTAAAAAGCACCCGATAATCGAGTCTTAATAACGAACGCTTACCACGTTTCGACTTAAAAATAGCTCAAGCGTCGCTAATCCTTGAGTCCGTAGTTAACACGTTCCCCCCATAAAAAATACCATGAATCTCCTTGTTTGAACTCGTCCACGCAAGTATAACTTTACGATGCAACACATTTTTTTTTCAATACTTTTTACAATGTAAGGCTTTTCATGGCACTATAAAATTGTGACATTTGCAGCAGTAAATTAACGGTTCGGCTGTTCGCGGACTAGTAGTCCAAGTGGTTTGGTTGCCTTATATAAATTGTGTTATGAAACATTTGAGTGTTCACTGTTCAATTGTTCATGTTATCACGCTTGGTCAATAGTCTGGTAGGACGCGCTCCGGTACTGTCTAGCTTGCGTCCAACGGTCTTAGATTTGGACTTCTAGTGCGCGATCACCCTCGGTCTTACCACAAAAGATTTAAACCAGAGCTGAACAGGAGACTAAATGTTTTCTCCACAAATCGATGTCTAACCCTAGCCTTTTCTAACTCAATAACAAATTTACAAGTAAAATAATTAGGTATCCCAGGCTTGAGTAAGAAAAGGCGAGTGATAGACGTCGATTTTGTCGAACGAAATTGTAGAAACCTCTGTTCAACTCTGGTCTAAACTTTTGTGGTAATACGGCCTGAGTTTCGAATACAATGCGAGGTTTCATTTAAAATTCAGGGGTTGACGCAACAGCGCTTCGCTTTCTGCGGTGGAAGTTTCTTGGTGCAATATTTACGATGTGCGGTTCTTTTGGCTTTTGTTAGCCTTCTCTCAAATATGAGGGCAGTTTTTAGTGCTAGTTTATTAGTTTTTAACGAGTTCAAGACCATGAAAAATTTAATGTCAGCCATATAGAATAGTACCTACCTATAGAATGGAATATAAAGCACTTTATAGGAGCGTTGCATGAGGAAATGTGGATAGACGTAGTCTGCCTATTCCGACGTGAAAAAAGTGTAACTGTGTATTATGTTTTCGTGCCACGAAAAAATATGATACTTATCATATCGGGCGGCTTTTAAATCAAAGACGATATACCATCGTAATAAATGTTATTGTCAATTCTCACGTAAAGATATTATAATATAAACATTTATTTCACTAATATAAAGACGAGCTACAACTGTGCCAATGGGGTGACGACGTCGCGCACTCGCAATATGTATTACCTTCTGTAGAATCAGCTGAAATTAATATACAACACAATGTGTCGCTACATAATGTATGAGTGAGTACTATAACATAATGTTTTTCATCGCTGTAGACCTTGCCCAATTATTTGTGGATTTCTATAAAGTAAGATCCATAAGATAGTTGATAGAATCAGGCGTTACTTTGCGGAAATCCATATTCAAAACAATGAAGTAGAAATATATGTAGTTTTAATCCCGCCAAAAATTCGTCTGATCAATGTTGGCTAGATGACTGATGTCGTAATCTTGTATACTAATAACCCCCTGAAAAAACCTAGCTAATATCCCAAACAGTACTCTACCCCCTAATTATGCCTAAAACAATTATGAAAAACACCGTCCCCTAATAATCCACAAAGCCCTGTGTCCGAACGTAAAATAAATAAAATAAAAAGACTTACTCCCATCCAAGAACCTATCCAACATTGACTGACAGCAATACGACACGTGTTTCGTCTCTACACGAGACATCCTCAGGAGATGTTGACTGGATTAAAGCTACATATATTTCTACTTCATTGTTTTCAAGATCCATAAATTAATCACACACCAATTAAAGATATTGTAGTAACAATTATTATCCGTGATAAAATAATCTTACGCTGAAACTAGCTTGCGGTAAACCACATTTTTGTAGAAATGCGAGAAGAACGATAGTGAAATAAAGATCAATCTCTTTACATTGTGGAACGAATATGAATCTAAACGGCACGAACGGCAATTCCTCCGCCACAGATTGAAACCATGAAAACTAATGACTTTCTATACAGGCCGGTGCACTTGGAGACTTGCCAGATCTTACTACTTCCTTGCGAAGTCTACCTATTTACATTTTGGGTACAAACACTGGCTAGATTGAAATGGTGATCTTTTGAAGTATGTTTGTAAGGAGGTCAAGTCTTGCAAAGGTTGCATTACAACCACTTCCTAATAATTATCATACGAGTTGAATGTTTGCATGTTGGTACAATTCCGATGACAATGCATTTGTATGCATTAGAACCACTTCTTCATAATTATCATACGAGTTTAATGTTTCCATGTTGGTTCAGTTCCGATGACAATGCATTTTTATGGTAAGCATGACTTGAATCGACTTCCAGGATTAGCTCCAGATAAAGGAACTCTTTAAAGGTCAACAGCACAACCTGAAAATGTTGTGCAGGCATCAGTTTTGCTATGAAATTGTTGCACTCAGGGTTTGGTCTTGACTATGGAACTCCTCAATAGTTAGCAGTACAGAAATAAAATGTTATATACGCATTCAATTATGATACACCATTCTAAGAGTCACCACGACACGGCTACTGCACTTATAAAAGTTAATCTGGAAAAAAATATTTTTTATAAAAAAAATTGCTTGTCTAGTAAAATATATTTTTCATAAAATTATGTATATTTGTTAAGGCTCCACACTCTCATTTGGTGCTAGTGACAGTCTAGTCGAAGGTGTTAAGTAGGCGAAGCTTAGCTTTAACCCCATTTGGGAAGTCTGTAACTGGTTTTCAGGGACAGCCGGTCACCCTTTAAGGGGTTTAATGGCGATTGTTTTTGCTTGGGCGTGGTAACCAGGCGGGCATGTAAGTGCCTTGTGACTGTGACTACGGGAAATAGGTACTCGATTTTTAAAGACCATTACAAACTCTATATATATGCATACTAGCAGACACGGGCACGCGTTGCTGTGGCTAAGGTTTTTGTTATGGCGACTATAAATTGAGATGTCAGCTATCCTATCTTTTAAGTTAGATCAAACTGCACACGGTGTGCAAATTTGATTAAAATCGGTTTAGTAGTTTAGGAGTCCATCGCGGACAAATAATATATTAAGATATATTGTGCTCTGTTATTATTTTAAACGTGTATGTGAAACCAATTTAAAAGTGATGAAAAATAATGTTGCGTTTAAATTTAAAATCCAAATCGTAATAAATGTTCCTGAATCCTATTTGCATGCGCGAGCGGAGGGTCATTGAATTAAAGCGATCAGAACGCATTCAATTTTATTGAGCATTGCTAGGCGAGGGTGCTCCAGCTTATTTCACATTTCCGTATTTTCATAACTATTTGGTCAGAACTACGACAAAACTCTTTATGTCAGAAGTTTTGAATAGGTCGTAGATTGCGTTTTCAAACAAACAACACAAACATCATAATAAAGTTATTTATTTTTCATCTCAAATAAGTTTTGTGCTGACTAGAAATCTTGAGAAAAGATAAACATATTACTTCGGAGTTAAATAACGTCCGAACTATTAATCGTACACACCAATACCTCAAAAATTGCTGCACCTGCAGCATAGCCGAATTCCGACTAACTATTGCAGCAAATCTCCGGCCAAACCAAACCCCAGCACATCCCTATAAATCACGTAATTAGCGTATCTACGCTGCCATATTGCCAAAGAGCTTATGAGTGCCATTACTGACTATAGGGGTGGGAAAACAAAGAGATGTGTGTTTGAGTTATTTTCCCGGTTTAGTCGGGAACTAAGTTTGAGTAGAGTTATAATGGTAATATGACGCATAATCCACTGCGGGGGCCCGGTCCCGTGAATTACATACCCCAGAAATATTTCTTGTGCATGTGAATATTGTCCCACAACATTTTCCGTTATCGAAAAGCAAGTCGTTATTTAGATAATATTACGTTATATCTCGTACAATATTACGTTTGATTTTATGTAGGTATTGTTATTTATGTAGCCGGGTGGATTGTTCGAAACAGTTACGCACCTGATCGCTAACGAGTATTTTTAGGATCTAGGGAATCAGGAACTAAAAAGAACACCACATAGAAACAAAATGAGGAAAACCTCTGCGGTAGATTAAGGATACTGCCTGGCAAAACCTGACTAGTGTCATCACCATAAATAACGATTAAAAAACCTCTATACTAAAGAATAACGATCTCAACTATGCAATGAAAATAAAACTGAAAAAGCACTTAGTCAAACAACTTCCGAAACTAAAGTTACGCTATAAATTACAGAAACTACGCACGCTTTTCCTGAAACAAAATGTCTTCATTGACGAAAGTTAACCGTCGTTAAATTACCAAGCGAAAAAACTGTTATCGGTCACTTAAATCACTATAATCGAGGAGCAACTCGTAAAATTATCGAGTTAGCTGATAACCCGTGAACATAAAAAAGGTAAAATAACGTAATTGGCCTTTACAATCACAGGTGAGTAGGACAAGTTAAATAATCGTAAGGCATTAGTCGACGTCGGCCGTTATCGTGTCTTGTCACGCGAACACTAAAATGACTTGCTTTATGACCCACTGACTACGCCGCATGGCTTCAGTTGCGTGGACATGGACAATGTTGAAAAGATTAACCCCCAGTTTCTAGAACGTTTGTTGGATTTGACAGTAGATTAAAACGATCGTTGTCTCTATCTGACAATAAACAAATGACAAGGATGGCAATATAATTAATCTTTAGTCAAAGTTGGTTGACGTTTCAGAAACTGGGGGTTAATGTTATTCGTGGACCTAGGATAATATTCCAATTTAAGTTTAAGCATGGAGAGCAATCGAAATTATTTTGAGTAACTTGTTGTGTTACTTACGTAGATACTACGCTTTTTGCTGTCGTTCGGAAAACTAAGCACTTACAAAAAGCATTGAAATTCGGTTACGCACAGTTTTAAAAAACTTTTTAAAATTTCAGTATAATGTACCAATATTCTAATGTAGTGTTGTCATTGATGACTCACACTGAAAAAAATAATATCATGACTTCTTTTATACAAGGTATTTATAAAATATATTGTACAAAAATCATCTAAAAGATTTAAAATCGTTGCCGACTTCAATCCGAGGCGAAGCTTAACAGAATTAAGAGCATTAATAAAACAGGGTACTCTAATTACTACGCAGGTGGTGTTAAACAAATAACGGTTTTTACAAAGCTTTCGCGGCATTACCTTTCCATTTTAGTACTATGTCGCTTTAAGGAGAGTGGTTTAAGCTTTAGTAAATTGAGTTAACGTGGGTCTTAGGTTAATGTGTCATGGTGCTTGATTCTCTTTTTTTACTTGTGAAAAGAGTTCGTAGGTAGGTACGTGAATTATTTTGTTGGTACGGTCTCGACGTGGATCTGCCGCAAGTTGATGGTACGGTATGTTTATGAATGGGATAGGAGATTGAATTTTATATTTTGTACAGGAACTCGTGCGGGTTATTGCTGATTTTTCATTCACCATCGAATATGAATAAAATATTTTATACAGCTACATTTGCTAAAAAAAAAACAGTGTTTTCGCAATATTTCGTTTGTGTTTTATTGGTGGCCGTATTTTAGTGTCATCACCAATCAATTCGTATTCGGAAGCATTGGTAGAGTCAACGGTGTTTCCTATTCCTGACCGAGATTCAATCTTGGGTGAAGGCTTGAAAAGGAAACATCCTTTTTCAAACTTACCATAATGACTTAAGTGCTTATGTTTATTGGTTCACTTTGTTAATTTATTAGCTTAGCTGTGCGACTTGTAAAAGTGCGATTTTATTGCCTATTTACAATAAATGATTTAATTTGAATTTATTTACAATGTTTTTCCTTTTTATTATAAAACTTAGCCCCATACTAGAATTGCTCCTGTATCGTGGGTGCCGCTTACAGATATATAATTTCACATACACATCCCACCCAGACCAGAAACAAATATTTGTGGATCGCACAAATATTTGTTCCGGGCGGGAATCGAACCCAGTGTGGTGTCGCACCAAGCGCAGCAGTCCGATTGCTCAGCCACTACGCAAAAGGTGCCGTTACATTATCAAAAGAAAAAAAAGTCAGAAATTTTAGTTTAATCTAACGTCTACTGTTAAACTTTATTTTACCTAAACCTGCCCCTATCTAGGAATCCATACATCTAAGAAATTAGGAACTAAGAGAATCATGGCCTTACAAACACCCTGACTCAGTGCCTGTGTTTCACACATTTGCCATTTTCGGGACTAGAACCCGCAATCTCACACTTCGCATGCGGCTCCCCACTCACTACGCCAGGGAAGCCGTCAACATGTACGTCCATATACATTGTACAATGTCCATGCAATATAATATACAGTTGTTGACGCAGCCAACTTGTTATCTAATTATATATCCTTAGTCTACCGTTAATAAAACTAGCCAACTTGAAACTGAATTATAACCGAATGAAAAACTGAAGGGCTGAAACTAGAGATGAGTAGATAGGTTTCTCCGGATAGCCGGATAATTAAGCCGTGTTAAATTCAGCCTTAACTTTGGCACTAAATTTTTTTGGCGTATTTTACTATGTAAATTATATTGACCAAAACCTTTTTAATGTGATACAGATCTTGGTGCGAACGCAAAAAACCATTCTCATACCATTTTAGTTACGTTTAACTGCTGCCAAAACTGAATGATTTGATGAAATATTGAACGTGTAAAGCGCCCATTACATTATCAAATTCGCTGAGCTCTAAATTGGTGTGCTAGCTACTGCAGAAAGCGTGGCAAAGTTCTTACCAACGAGTAAATAATATTCACCATTACGAGTATACGATACAAATTTAGCGCACAGTCCTCTTCAAGTTCGACAATGTACAAATACATTGTACATAGTATACGCCGGATCTGACCGGTTTGTTTAGGTATATCTAGCAAAATATAAACTAATTCAGGCGCTCGGCAAACCTAATTTCTGTTTTGAGTTTTATGAGCTTGTCTGCTTCGGTCACCGGCAGCAAACCACGTTTTGCATAATAAACAGTTTACAACTACCTTTAGTGTAATGAGACTTTTTAAATTGTTTTTACATTGGAGATAGCCTCATCTAGCTGGTAGTTAAACTTTAGTTCGGCGTGAAACAGGCAATGGAAGAGGAGATGGTCATCGTTTTATTTATAAAAACTAAGGCTGAGCAGTTTACAACCCAATGACATCGGGTGATTTTTGAATGACATTGGTGATTAGATGTCTTTGGACAGTAATATTTTTAAAATAAAAATATTTGACAAAGTGTGTGATTTTTCCATTCTACGCAGTAATTGAGAAAATAATTTAACAACCAGCCGTTTTGGTGACATCAGATCCACCGATGCCTTTCAAAAATCTCCTCAGGTTCGATCTTCGGCCATCCAGTGACTTTGTTATATGGCGGTTTCCATCGTTCCGTGCTTTGGAGGACACGTTACGTTAAGCCATCGCTGTCGGTTGTTATGTTACGCCTCGTCAGAGACCCTGTCACCCTCTGGTGGCCTCAGCCAGCACTGCCTCGTTCGACAAACAAACCATATTTGTGCAACATACATATAAAGGGTATATTTTGTAACAGAGATTTATCGTAGAACATCTACATTTATAACAATATCGGGACACCAGGAAGAATTTTGATCTGCTACGTATCAATGGTTCAACCAGTTGTGCCATGTCATGTTTCAGCTAAAACTTCGGACGATAATGACTATCATTAGAAGGTCTTATATTCATACTTCAAGGAAGTCAAACTGTGACCTAGCTACCTAAAATAAGACAGCATTTGATACGACCTTCAAAATGGTAGGCTCAATAGCTTGCCTCCTTATTTGTTTGTTGTAAACTCCAAATTTATGTAGGCTAAACATTAACATACGATTAGCATAATAAACGTAGTACTTCCAAAACATCGCTGTTCTCGGAAAAACATTGTTGCCAACGCACTAAATGGCTGCCAAAAGTACGGACACGCAAATAGGCGATTCTATGTAGAAAATTATAACTTGTCACTGTGGTACCTTGTCTTTTTAAAAACCTGTCGCTGTCGCTTCGAATTTTTGTTAGAGTGACGCAAAAATTTAACTCGATACGGTAGATCAGTGATTTTTTTATTGTTGACTGTATATTGTATAGGGGTGTGGTACTTTCTAATTATACAAATGGATTAACGGAGGCTTGGCGTGTACTACTCAGTAATTGGTCGAGCTTTGATAAAGTAGGCTGCGGTGACTAATTAAGGGATAGGTGTGAAAACTTTGTGGTGGAACCATGGAAATGAGTTTGTTTACTCCATTTGCGTTTACTTAAGTTTTAGCTTTGCACGATTAGTGCATTTCAATGCAAAATATTACAAGTTTCAGTTAATATATTTTCAAAATATTTATGCAATTATGAGCCAAAATATATCCCGCAAGAAAGTAAATAGCAAGTAGGTACTTATGTACCTACTCAGAAATTCAGTTATCACGTCAGATCAAAAAGTTACAGTTATAGAATAGAAAAACTGTCAACGTCAGGGAAACTGATTTACGGCAACAACGCATTTCAATATCAGTGTTGAAGCCCTGAAAGATAGATGATGGTTTTTTTTTGTTTTATTTATGGCTTCGCACGGTTTGTGCATATAGCCAGTGTCAAGTATTTTATTTTAAGTAGGTATTTCTTAATTTCACATTAAGAAAGTCACAGCAATGTTATAGCAATCGTGGTCAAGTAGTCAAGTCAATTATTTACATCGTCAGTCACGATTCAGTAAAGTAGTGGATGCTTTACTGAAACTTCATGGGAGTTTTGGAAAAAATGCGAAATGACACGTTTTTTGAGTCAATATCATTCGCCTACACTCGTGCACGTTAACGAACACTTAATGGTTAATATTCCACCAATATTACACATTAACACTCGAAGAAACACAAGTTTGAGCCAATAATACAAAACCAACAACGTCTCACTATCGGATTCCCGCCAAAACTCTAGATGATGGTTGCGCGTAAAAATCTAAATTACTTTTCAAATAGTGATTTTATAGAGCACTTCCTGCCACCTATTGCGGAATAGCTGTAGCTTTAGTTTAGGAAAATTCCGTATGGTGTCGCTACTTGTTTGGAAATTTTACTTCGTATTTTTAACTATCGCTAAAGTTATTAAGTTTAACTACTTTAATGAATTTGTTGCCTACGACATATATTTTAAGTATACATCTCGTTAAGCATAGTAAACATTTCCATTATTTTAACTTAATAATAAACAAATTTATTTTTGAAGCTGGTCTGAGCGCTGGTGTCGCTTTTTTCCATATAACTGCACTCTTTATACATGTAGTTCCTAATTTTGACGTCTAAATTGTAACTTTGTAATCCGTCTACCAATGAAATTGCTGCTCCAGTAAGAGCCAGACTCTTGGCTCGATCAGTCACGTGTACGGAGGTTTCTCGGCCTAAATACAAACAAATAAGTGCGTATCCAATTATACGGCTTCATTACAGACTGTTTGTGAAGTAGGCTGAAGTTATTTGTGAAGTTAAAACTAGAGGTAAGTAATGAAAGGGAATTTATAAAACTGTATTTTGCAGACTGTATTTTTCTTTAAGTATTACATACGGTTGTAATTGCTTAGATTCATATTTTAGTTATGGATTTTAGTTTATAAACAATGAATTTAACAGTAAATGTAGGTAGGTAGAATGCTGTAAAGTGAAATTTAAAAAAAACCTACAATCACCTTTTTTATTGAACGTTATTTTGCGAATCAAATTACTTATAATTATTTCTTTACTTATGCATTTATACTCCAAACAAAAATTATCAGTAAATGGTGTTTTGTGTGGATATTTCCCGTCAGCTTTATTATTTATTTAGATAATAATAATATTATTTTAAGCAGTTAATAGTGGATATACCACGGTCACCCATCATTGCAGCTTGTATATTTTACATTTAGCGCCACCTAGCGTCGAGTAGGGCTCTAAATGAAAATGAAAATGGTTTGAAATTTCCACAATTTTCACGATTGTGCTGCCATCTATGAATAGATTTATTGGTCAATATTTTACAGGGTTTGAAAGAGGTTATATTATATAGATAGGTACCTACGTGATGATTAAAGCTGTCAGGTAGCTGAGGTTGTTTCAGTGGGATAATGTTATGCCAAACATTTCTGATAATATAATAATTACAAAAAAGAAGGTTGGTAGGTTGTAAAAACTGACTTCAATAGATACTATTTATTATATTTAGTGGCGTATTTGTTCAACTTTATATTTCTGTAGATAAGTACCTACCTACCTTTATAATAAAATTACACCATTCGGGGTTTGATCTAATTCTTATGCACATTAACATCCCATTTATAAATATAATTATTATTCCCAATAAGATTTTTCAAGCCCAAACAAGGAAACATTTTCTGTCTAGCATTTCATTACATTGACACTCCAAACACAAACATAATAATTAATCTTAGCAACAAATTGTAGATACCGCCTTTATTCTGGTACCGCTGGTTGTCTCGCAAAGAGATACTGAATTGGAAAATTAAAAAAACACCAACAGAAGAGCCTTTTGTTATTTTCTTCGCGGACTGATTGTGAGATTATACTCAAGGCAAAACGTCTTTTATGCTTGTTGGAGACAAACGGAATTATCTGCAGTTTTGTTTTTATTGTAATAGCGGAACACTGAGTGAAGATAAATTCGTTTGGTGTTTTAGGCTTGAATGTATGTATTTATATTATTTAGGATAGGGAGGAGAGTGGAATAGCGGAGTTATTTTGTAGGTGAAAGTTAAATAAAATCTTATTGTAAAATTGTATATCTTCAATTGTTGGGCAGTAATGTTTTTTTTTACATTTATTGTAGGTAAGGTGTTACCTACTTTAAATACAAAATAAAAGTTCTTTTTTTTGTTATTGTTTCAGATAAATCATTTCATCAAACAGCTCAAAGATGGTAAGAAAAAGAGTTTCATCATTTGTTGCATTTTATCCGACTGTCCTGAAAGAAACTTACCTATGTTAATTTATAAATTAAATGTATTCTCACATAATATTATTGTGATAGTGAAGTGCACGAGTGACTGACTGGCTGGAAACATATAGTTACTAAAGAAAATTTACAGTTAAAATATTAATTTGTCATCTATTTGTTTTGCTTTTTATTGGAAATAATAGTTTTGTTTTAATTAATTGCATATTATGTATTTTACAGTATGGCTTCGTTAATTATGCACTGGAGCTGCTGGTGATGAAAACATTCGATGCGGAGACATGGGAAACCATCAAGTATGTTTTTTTTTATCTCAACACCGATAATTATTTGTCTCTTGTTTTGTTATTTTCTATGGTAATAATACTGTTGACCGACTTGAATACTACCAATAAACCCAAGATACCCATACTCAGAATAAAGATCTGGGGGTTATTTTTTAAAGTCGTCGAAGATTTCAATATTTAAGTCATATAAGTCATATTATCCCTGTAAAAATGATGGTATTTTGGATTCTCATACTCTGCCTACCAACGTAAAACATACACTGCTTTTACCACAAAAAACACCATGATTCTGTTCCATTTTAAGCAGCAAGTAAAGTGACATCAAACCACCGATGACTTGAAAATCATACCCCGGTAGTTCGCGCAACTCTTTTGCTCTTAGCGGGGTTTGAACTTGCCACATCTAGCTTCACTCCAAACTACGCATTGTGGTCAACAAAATACTGAAATCTTGTTTGTTTTTCAGGAGGAAGGCGGATGTGACCATGGAGGGAAGCTTCCTCGTTCGCCAGACATACGAGGATGAGATCACATATAACCTGATAACTGCTGCTGTTGAAGTTCTTCGTAAGTACAAATTTACCATTTTATTTATGTATGTATTTATCTACATAGGTATACAGGGTATACTGTTCTAGATAAATGCTTGTGTTTACAAACTTTGTACAAAAAAATATTTATTCTAGTCTGCTGATGATCGAACATAATATTATGATAACTAATCGGTTTATAAACTTTGATCCTTTTTCGGGACCATGTGAGTAAAGAAAATTGAATTTGAATTTGAAATTCATTACTGTCATTCAGTACACATCATTACATCTGCATTATAGTCAGATAAATCGTTTTCTTTTTTGCTGGTCCATAGCATGTTAGTTTACGAAACAGTAGCCAGCCGATATTAATTATTTATTTTTCCAGATTCAAATATCATTTATGCATAAGTTTCTTTTTTCATACCGGAAATAGCGTGATTAATTATTATTTACTATGTAATTTTCTTTTTTGCAGAGATACCAGCAGACGCAATTCTGGAACTGTTCGGGAAGACCTTCTTTGAGTTTTGCCAGGATTCTGGATATGACAAGATTTTACAAGTATTGGGAGCTACCCCCCGTGACTTCTTGCAGGTATCTATCAGGACTCTATCATTCTATGCCTTTTGTTGATAGAGACAAAGTTCAAAATGGTGTGGCAGTAAAATTTCCGTTGCGCTGCCACTTCGGTATGATTTGAGCCTGATACACAAATTAGAATAAACACCCGTTAGCTAGGATCCCTTATTTGTCAAATTATGATAGTAGTTTAAAGCTGAGTCATCCTTCAAACCTCCATTCAGAAATCCCGACCTGATATCGCGCAATAGCAAATATCAAAATATATAATTTTCACGTATTTCGACGTTTTGGCTGAGTTACATCGACCGTGGTCACGAGAAGACTCCGAGGTATGTCAAAATTATATATTTTGATATTTGTTTGTGCGCGAATTAAACCAGTTTATGTTTTCTGTTCGCCAAAGTTTAAGAACTTCTATCCCTACTGATTTCAGAATCTAGATGGCTTACACGACCACCTGGGAACCTTGTATCCCGGGATGCGTTCGCCATCCTTCAGATGCACTGAGAGACCGGAAGATGGCGCTCTGGTGCTACACTATTATTCTGACAGACCAGGGTTGGAGCATATTGTGATTGGAATCGTCAAGGTATTTGATGTATTTTTGTAGTACGATGATGTTTCGTCTTTGTCGGCGTATGCACTAATTTATTGCTGTGCTGCAGAAGCAAACCAATCTTGACATTTTAGAATGTCGCACGAATGATTGGAGCTACACCTAAGTAACGTGTATTGAATTTATCCGATTTATAAATTGCAGCCAAGGTGTGTCTCTCCCTTTCGAATGTACGCTTTTGTCATGTCTATTTCTGATACTACGTCTATGGGTTAGCGCTGCTTGTTTGTGAGCTAAAAGGTCGCTGGGGAAGATTTCTGGCGAGTTAATGTCTCTTTTGATTGTACAACAAACTTTGCCCCCTAGTGGAATACATAGCTTAGCCATTTATATAGGTCTATTCATTCTCTCTAATTTGCTAAATTGAATTACAAGACAAAAATATAAAAAGGTAAATCTATGGACGACAAACTGTAGGTAAAGCCTTACACATTTTGGATGAATAAAAAATAGAACACATGAATAAAAGTGTTATTTAATTTAGAGTAGTAGTATTTTTTCCTCCACTTTTTTACCACCAACATTGCACCAGAATATTGCTGCCTGAGAATAATGCAAATAAAATGCGACACTCACCTAAAAATCTATAAAAAATTGGGCATTCTGCCAATCGCTTAATAGCTGCAGTAGCATTTGTCGCAGCAAAGTCTTTTAACATGTTTATTTTCTTATTTTAGACAGTGGCTAGCAAACTGCACAACACAGAAGTGAAAGTCGAGATATTGAAGACCAAGCAAGAATGCGACCACGTCCAATTTCTCATCACCGAGACTTCCAATACCGGTCGTGTCTCCGCTCCTGAAATAGCTGAGATTGAGACTTTATCTCTTGGTAATGAGACCATTAATATTTTACTATCTGAGTCTCGCGGCTTCATCCACATGGATACGATAAAAAGTGTCATGTAGTATGTGATTCTAAGATCTAAAATATGTATACACTTACTTATTTATATCATCTTTTATTGAGATCCGTTTAGTCTTTAGAATCTTTACAGAGCTAAGTGGTAACGAACACATAATATACTTCACGCTTTATAATTTAAACTAGCTAATTCCTGTTTTCGGAATATAAAGCAGTCTTATGTGTTAAATCAGGGTGTTAACTGCCTTTACACCAAATTACATCAAAATTGGTCCATCCGTTTGAGCGTGAAGAAGTAAGAAATGTACAATGGTAGCCTTTATAATGTTAGTAAAATAAGATCTGGTATTAAATGCGTAAGAGACGAGCTTGATATAAATCAAACCATAAATTCAAGACAAAGAACTGCCTTAATACCGAATGCAATACTCCACCCTACTTTCAGAGCCAAAAGTGAGTCCAGCCACATTCTGCCGGGTGTTTCCCTTCCACCTGATGTTTGATCGCGAGCTGAATATCATTCAAGCCGGACGTACTGTCTCCCGTCTTCTGCCAAGAGTCACTAAAGCTGGGTGCAAGATCACTGATGTTTTGGACACGGTAAACTAGTCTACTTCTGTTTTTTATCTATATTTCTACAATTCTAGTTCTTTTGACATAGTCGGCCTTACCACAAATAAATTAAATCAGAGTTGAACAGATGTGTCTATATATTTTCTCCACAAATCGACGTCTAAGCTTTTTCTAACTCAATAACAAATTCACAAGTAAAATAATTATCCATGCCAAGATTTAGTAAGAAACGCGAGTGATATACACGTCGACTTTGTGAAACGAAATTTCAGAAACTTCTGTTTAACTCTGGTCTAAACTTTTGTGGTAAGACGATTTATGTCTTCGTTTTAAGTTTTGAGTGTGGACAAAATGTATAAGAGAATACCTTTACCATTACTGGCCTAGAACCAGATGTACCTAATGGAGATCAAAAGCTGTTCTAGATTCTAAAAAAAACGGCAAAAATCCTATCGACTCGGTTGATAGTTGTTTATTTTTTATACTTTGTAAGCCAGGATTTGACCAGTAATAAGTAACGATGTGGTCAAAAATGATAAACGTGCTCAGCCTAAATTGGAACTGGCTCTCAAAGACCGCTTCCAGAATACCCCAATAAGGATTTGGCAACTGGTCTTCTACGTGAGGGTGGTAACCAGACGAGGTTTCTATCAATGTTTTCTTTCATCGGAAGCTCAAGCTCAGTTGTTCCGGTGTATTGCCTTAACTCCAGGATAACAATACTGCTGACGTTCTCAGGTGCGGCCTCATCTGGAGATGACGTTTGCCAACGTCCTCGCTCACATCAACACCGTTTATGTCCTCAAAACTAAGTCTGAGGAGATGAACCATACTGATCCTCACGAGGATATCGCTTCGCTTCGTTTGAAGGTAATTTTGATTTTTAATTGAAGAAGCTTCTAACATGAAAATTCATATTATTCTGGCGGCGTATAGCATAACCCCTTATATTATCACGTGTCTCTTTAGATGCAGCTGTAACATTTGAATCAATAGCATAAATTCTTAACAAATTCCGTTTCAAATGTGGTATTACATTTTTAACCTTTATTATATCATTCCCAAATCTTGCATTTGCCTGTGTGTAGTGTATGTTAAAGTATTCTATTTTGTAAATGTTATGTTTTTTCTTGATAGGGACAAATGCTGTACATTCCGGAGTCAGATGTTGTGGTATTTCAATGCTACCCAAGCGTCACCAACTTGGATGATCTGACTCGGTAAGTGTCTGCAATATCCTCAACGTATAAAACGTACGTCGTACGTCAATAAAGTGAAGTATTTTCAAACTAACTTCACTTCTAACTAACTGTAAAGTAACTTGAGAAATGAGAGTCAAGTTCAATATTATGATTAGGTATATGCCTTAGTTTGTTGACTTCAGCGATAAAAAAAGTGAGATCTAAGTGGGTGCCCAGTTCAATGGTAGTCTTGAAATGTATTTAAACAACACAAAATATTTTATTAAAACTAAAAATATAATTACATGTTTCTTATAACTTAGGATAATATATTGAAGTCTTAAGTTCTGACTTGGGTAGTTCTAATATACGAAGTATATTATACACACACACGGTCCTGCTCCCAAGTTCTGTTAGCTTGAACTTGACTTGAACCACTGATAATAAAAGCCAATTCTCCTAACTTCCAGTCGCGGTCTCTGCATCTCCGACATTCCGCTCCACGACGCGACTCGCGACCTTGTCCTCATGTCGGAACAGTTCGAGGCCGACTACAAGCTGACTCAGAACCTGGAAGTCCTCACTGATAAGCTGCAGCAGACGTTCAGGGAGCTGGATTCGGAGAAGCAGAAGACAGACAGGTTCGATAACATAGAAAATTGGCAAAATGCTTATAGGTTTTGGTATGAGGAGTGTATAAAGTTTCGAAATTGTATCTCAATTTTAGTTTCTCAAGGTTTTGTAAACTAACTTTCTTATGTGCCTGCACAAAATTTTCTCGAAAACGTCTTTGAAAAAATTAACTGTACTAAAACTCATCACGAAAAATAGTCTCTATGCATCTCATATCTCCTTCCCACATAAAACTGCTAATAACTATTGAACTTTCAAAGAAAGTTATCTCTTATGCCAATACAATGGTATCTAATAAACATATGGCTTTGATTCCAGACTCCTATACTCAGTTCTGCCAATCAGCGTGGCCACGGAACTGCGTCACCGTCGCCCAGTCCCGGCCCGTCGCTACGACACCGTCACCCTCCTGTTCAGTGGCATCGTTGGCTTTGCCAACTACTGCGCTAGGAACAATGACCACAAGGGCGCCATGAAGATTGTCAGGATGTTGAACGATCTGTACACTGCGTTTGACGTTCTCACTGATCCGAAAAGGAACCCTAATGTTTACAAGGTAAAGTTGAATCATCTCAATGGCATGCAATTAAAGGCTCTTAAGTGACATCGGTAGTAGCAACTACTGTGCCGGGAATAAATAGGAGCAATGGCACCGAGAATTGCTTTGCATATCACACGAAAAGTTACCCAAATTTGTTTTAAGTAAGGTGTTAATTCAATTGTAGAATTTCCAGTGCTGCACCACTCAATTCGAAGCTTGTAAATGCTCAATAAATTCTAATACACCTAAAGATTACATTCCAAAACCGAACAGCACTAGAACACGTAAGTTAAAACTGATTCCTTATTGCAGGTGGAAACCGTTGGAGACAAGTACATGGCTGTATCAGGACTGCCGGAGTATGAGCCAGGTCATGCCAAGCACATCTCGCTTCTGGCACTAGACATGATGGATCTGTCGCAGACCGTCACCGTTGACGGTGAACCTGTGGTAAATCTAGATCAGGCATCCTGCTGAATAACTCCTAGATTTAAACCAAAAAGTCTAATGGGACCATAAGTTGGTAATATCGTCATCTATCGTCTAATTAAACAGATCCATAAAGATTCTACCTACATAATTTAGTTACTGAATGTAGTCCATGGCTTTTATTCCAGAACTTCTATGTAAGCGTTAATGTTATGTCGTCTAATCGTCTCTATGTAGGTCTGAACTAATGTTGATAATTATTTCAGTTTCTTAATACCTAGTCATTATTTTTTATAAGTATGGGTTTCATACTTTCAGGGCATCACAATCGGTATCCACTCTGGCGAGGTGGTCACTGGAGTGATCGGCCACCGCATGCCGCGCTACTGCCTCTTCGGCAATACTGTCAACTTGACCAGCCGCTGTGAGACTACTGGGGTCCCTGGAACTATTAACGTCAGCGAAGATACCTACAAGTAAGTACCTATACCTTCCTTTTGTTTTTATCAAATTTGTATGACAAATGTCACCTGCCCTTGATGTGATGGCAATTTGAGGCAAAGCAACTGTCTGAAATTATGTGAGTATTTCTTTTGATGTGAATATAGTCCAAATAATGCCTATTATAACTACTATAACACCGAAGTAAACTGAAAACCTTTTTACACCTTGATTATTCTAATTCAATGCATTCTAACATTGGACTCCTCTATTTTACCTACAATCTTGTTTGTGCTCAAAAGGTTACAATTTTCCATTGATCACATTGGAGTTAAAATCCGGGGCAACTATTGAAGAGAAGCTAAAATACTGATTTTTATATATTATCTGAAATACATGCCTACCATTGATAACAAGTGGATCAAAATGAGTAAAAGAAACACATAGTAAAAAAATCACATTTTAATCTTCACACAAATCCAAATATCTCTTTACATGCAACGGCACTGGCAATTTTTGAATCCCCAATGGCAATTCAAAGTTCTTCCACAACAAATGCCTCACCTGACACCTGCAAAGATGTTTCAACTCCACTGGTCTCAATCCACACCTAGAAGCTGGCATCAAGTGGTCTTGTAATATCTCCCCATATTTCTCCAGAGCGACCTTTCGTTGATAATTATAATCTACAGGCAACCCCAAATGCCTGAATTGGTTTTTGTCTACCGTGAAGGTTATATGCGGAACTGCTCTTAGAATTAGCTTCAGGCAACTAACTAGTTCATATGGATATTTCCTGTTGTATTCTTTGAGTCTGTCCAGTATAGATTCTGCAGGGTTGGTCGAGGCTTTCTCTGACGTGACCCTAGCTCCAAATCTTAGTAGAATCATCAGCATTTCGGAAGCTCCCATTTGTATTACAACTCTAACTGGGGACGCGTGTCCACAGCTTTCTAGAGGCACGTCTATGAAGCGATACTTTTTATTGCCATCGTGAAATTCTAAGCTCGCGTTAGTGGCGTGGTCGAGGAAGAAAACTAAAGCGTGAATGTTCTCTTCTTTATCCATGAAGTCTGATTTCCAGCCGGCTAAGAAGTACGGTGCTGATGTGCCAAATATGGCTCCTGAAATGACAACAAGACTTTTAACATGAGACGATGATTGCAGTAAACTGCAAACTTTAAAGACTAGTTCCTGTATGAATCTTGAGAGCAATGCGCCTACCTGAAGATTATTATTTATTTGCTTAGACTACGTATCTTTTTCAAACTTCCAATGATGTCATACATTATAGATTCTGCCTTAGCATGAAACATAGAACATGTGACTAAATCTTACCCAAAAATATCCTCTCAAAAGTTCCCTCACAAGCGTACAATTCATCCAACAAAGCCGCAACCACCCCATTGTCCTGCAGGCTCCAATCAAAAGCCAGCTTTATGGCTATGTACAGAAGGTTGTGGTACTTCCCCATGAGGCAAACGTCGCCATTGCCGGATTTGCAAGTGTTGTGGTACCGGATGGTGGATGCCACGAAGTTACGGCACGTTGTGTTGTCCGACAGGTTTTGGCCTGAATATAAACATGGGAATTAATCACTCCAGTGTAGCGCAACGTGCAAAGATATATTAATATCAATCCATTATACAGTGCTAATGTCGAACTACTACCCTGGGTACCATTACATCCATGGTCAATCTAAACGGCAACAACAATAAATAAATCACCTTTAGCACACCCGGCGATTACTGTATTAAAGTAACCGACCAACTCTCGTCTTTTAAACCTTTCGTTTAAAGAATCTCTGCCCAAATTACTGAACACCTCTTCAAAGTAATACTCCATGAAATTCTCCATCTTCACACATTCACTTACGTAGGATTTATCTACTAATATACTCGTAATATAGGTTAAACTTTGATACACCAAAATTATTTTGACCAAATTTTGACTGACCGAAACTTCAATATTGGAAAGAATTGGAAACAGTCCGTATTCATAGATATTTTCTTTCAACATTTATAACTTTGATCATGGTTAGAAACTTTTTTGGAAAATTCCTGGTGGTAGTAAATACGTGATCTCACTTCCACAACTATCAACACAATAGCTGAGAAATCAGTACGACCCCCTGTTCCATAGGGATGACTTCCAAGTGCCTAATCAGCTTACCTCTGGTCACGCTGCTGGGAAGCCATATATGCTTTCTCGCTTTTATATCCGTGACACTAGATGCTATGATCGATAAGCGTTCAACTCCTTCTACGCTTTATAATAGACACTAAGATAGGCTTAGCAGACTTTATAGGTAGCTATCTATATAGCTTTTAGGTTGAAGATGAAAAGAGTGTTTGGTAAAATTCGAGCAAAATAACATTCGCGAACAGAAAAATATGAACTAGACATAACAGAATTATTACGTCGAGGTATTTCAAAATTGTAATAATATTATGTTTATATTAGTTTGTGCGCATATTAGACTTGTAGAAATCCTACTAATATTATAAACGCGAAAGTTTTTAATTATGGATAGATGGATGGATGGATGGATGTTTGTTACTCTTTCACGTAAAAACTACTGAATGGATTTTAATGAACCTTTACAATAATGTAGCTTACATATCAGAATAACACATAGGCTACAATTCATAAAGATATATCGTATATTATCCAAACGCGAGTGAAACCGCGGGGTGCAGCTAGTTTAGTATTATATTGACCTAATTGCGTATATTATTATTACGTAGGGATCACGTTCACAGGTAATTAGGTAAGTATGTAATAGGATCGCGCATCCGTCACAAACGCAGTCAGCAGAATATTATCACATGTGTGGAACTGTGAACTACGGAAATTTCTATTAACTATTTTAGCGATAATAATACTCCCTAAATATAACCGGAACATTCGTTTTAAAAACTACCCGTCTTACCACATAAGTTTAGACCAGAGTTAAATAGATGTTTCTAAACTTACGTTCGACAAAATCGACGTCCTTCACTCGCGTTTTTATCCTGGCATTCCTAATTATTTTGCTTGTGAATTTGTTATTGAGTTCGAAAAAGCCAGAGTTAGACAACGATTTGTGGAGAAAATATTTAGACTCGTCTGTTCAACTCTAGTTTAAATCTTTTATTGTGAGACGACTTATGTTCTGTATTTATGTATGTATGTAAATACGTTTGTATGTAAGCCTGACTGTCATTGGTACAAGTACTAACGTCCGTCGGTAGTCTGCAGATATCGATCAATCTCAGTAGATCCATTGTACAAATTGACTTGCACCAAATTGCACCATTGACCAAATCTCTAAGTAATAAACAAAACACAAATGAGATCAATTTCCACTGGTTTTTGCGCGTGACCAAATTACACTATGACATATCTGGGGGCACGGCAGTGCCCCCGCCAAGTCGAGCCAAACAAAAGGCACGGCCGTACTATCCTTTTCTCGAAGCGATTCGGGCCATTTTCGACCCCCTTTAACTTCGTTATGGGTAAAACTAGAAGCCTAAATTTTTAGTGACCAAGAGGGCATCACGTCTACAGATAATAATCCAAATTACATCAAATTTAAATCAGTAGTTTAAGAATTATTGCAAGTCAAAGTTCCTTAATTTTGCTGCCCACTGACTGACTGACTGACTGACTGACTCACCGATCATCAAAATTACAGGTACTTCTAGCCGTCCCACAAGTTTCAAATGTTGAATATAGCTATTGTTTAGCCTATAAACCATGGAAAAATTCTGACATTCCATAATATTCATCCCGTTTTCTAGATATATAATCTGCATAAATAACCTTGTATTCCCATATAAATCCCATTAAATTGTATGTGATTACAAAGTTACTTTTACAGTTCATAATTAGACTTCATTGAAATTGAATGAAATGGGTAACAGGGGTTAAAAATGAGAAATGGCTTCGAGAAATTGGACAGGTGAGCGCTTTTTAAAAACTTCCACGATAAGTACACTTACCGCAGATAGAGAGATACAAATCCCTATACTATACCTACCTACACTTTTATAGGTCGAACAAATTCGTTACCTATGTACATTAAAATAGGTACCTAGGTACCTTATACCTAATACGCATCTGTGGAGACGAAAAGACACTCGTTCATGATAATCTATGAGCATTACCTATGTCGCAAGGGGCCCCTGCCGCGCAGGCGCGGGGCGCGCGTTGATGCGTGTTTCGCAAAAAAACGAAATAAAGAAAGAAAACCTACAAAAAGAAATGAGATCCCATCAAAAACATTACATGTACAAAAATGCACAAGTCTCGCAACGCAGTTTATCTGCCGTAAAAAGTTGTGAGATCGAATGTAAACCAAGTCGGTTAATTTCAATACCTACCTATACCTATCTATGGGAGCAGTTATATCTTTATTTCTTTAGTGTGCAATTGCCAAGACACTCTATTTACTAAAGAAATAGAGATATAACTGCTCCCATAGATAGGTATAGGTAGATATTGAAATTAACCGACTTGGTTTACATTCGATCTCACAACTTTTTACGGCAGATAAACTGCGTTGCGAGACTTGTGCATTTTTGTACATGTAATGTTTTTGATGGGATTTATACTAACCCGTTCAGATTCATGGATCTAGCAAGAACAATTCTCTTCAAAGATCCATTTTTTAACAGTGTGGTTCTACTGGAAAGTATTTTTCTCGGCTATAAAAGCCGTGCGGACGCGGTCAGTGAGTTGCACGCATGCCCAGTTCTCATAGCTAATTGGCTATACTGCCGTAGGTCATCATATTTACAAATATCCTTCTTCTTTCAGTTGGCTGATGCGCGAAGACAACCATGACGACCAATTCAACCTGACATACCGCGGACACGTATCCATGAAAGGGAAAGCTGAGCCGATGCAAACTTGGTTCCTCACTAGGAAGACGGCTTAATGTAACTTACAGCATTACACAAAGTTTAAAGGTCTTAGCTTATAATGAGCAACGCTTACTTCAGTATCTCTTCATAGTTTTGAAGTCGGGAATACCCGCGTATGTAGTGTATTAAATGTATAATCTCCATTATCAAAGGTCAAGGTATTTTTTACGTAGTGAACGCATGTGGCACATGTTGAAATAATTTATTTTCATTTGTGCGACAGTCAACTGAAAACGGAACTGAAAACGGAAAAATAACAAATATGTTTATAGGATTTTATTTCGCATTGTTCGTGAATTTAGCCACACATGTTATTATCTATTTATAACAAAACCATAATGTCGAGTGCACAGACTATGAGTTGCAATCGGTCAGAGTCAATAGTCTATCTAGTCAGGTCGCTATCAACGAAATGAATCAGGAAAGAGATGGATTATTTTATGAATCTTAGTTTTTGATCAAACACAAAATTTCACAGTAGCGTTGGAGATAAAAAATACACTTTTGACGTCACTCTCAGCTTTCCGTCAACCCCCTTAAGGTATCTTTTAGAAAAGCGTCTGTAACTTTCCAAGTATAATTTTAGAACTTAATTGTAGAGCCTAAATAAATAGCGCATACTGTTTTGGCCTAAATGTTTTGGTCTATAATATATTTAAAAAATATATTTTAAGAACATATTATCTTCATTTTTAGATGCTCCAAACTAAAATTACATGCACACTGTTTTATATATAAATAGATTTTACTTTTGTTGGAGGTACATTATAATGTATTAGTAGAATTATAAAATAACACATAGCACCTATGTTAAACTTTCAAAAGGTTAATATACATTTCTAGTCAATGTTTTTAAGTTTTCATTTATTTTTAGTGTGAATCTAGATGTATTTATTTATTGTTGTTATATCATTGTCTATGTAATATAATATAGTATTTATTTTAATGTTATTACATTCTTAAAACACTATCTTTTAGAGAATATATTCACTTGAATGTGATATTGTGTCTATGTCGAATAAATCTATTAAACTCTTAACATACTTTTGTTTCACCAAAACATAAATCCGCGAGTTCTCCTCCAGCCTTCCACTGCTAAATATTAGAAGTAGTTCAATGTATTATTAAAATATCAGGCTCTGGCGAGCATGAGCATATGAGAAACAACAATGAATTATTATAGCCAAAAAATTGCCACTAACAAACGCAAAGCGTGAAATCTCGCTCCTACCAGAGGCGATATCATCTTCAAAATTAGCGAATACCTAAAAATAAATCCACTGCGTCGGAATGCCGCAGGGCGGCCTCAGCAGCCACTTGTCCGCGAAACGCCACCAAACTGGTTTGCTTATTATTGTCCATTTTGAGGCTCCGCCGATGCAAGTTTAAGTGTGTAATATAATATGTTAGGCTGTGTTCTCCTATAAAAGCCATCTGCGCCGTACGTCGCGCCACGATACTATAGAAATGTACACTGATATCAGCGTGTATAAGACCACAACAGTATCTACATAATAAAATACATAGTTTACTATTCATTAGTTTATCTAAGATGAAAATAATATAAAAAAAATAACTAATTTTTTTTTTAATTTCTCTGTGTCAATCTATCAATTAATCAAACCTATTAGTCTGTATACTAATTAAAACAAAAGCTATCTGATATTTAAATTTATTACAGAAACAAGCCAACTCCCGCCACGCCATCAGCCGTCGATACAATCTACAATGTCGATTCACATAAAAACTGGACCGATTATTGTCCCTGCTTCCGCACACTACTTGCAAATCAGCTGTAATTACCAGTTTTCTATTTCTTCTAGACGGTTCCGCATTCACACTCGAACAGGCGAACTAAACACAGGGAAGTGCTTTCATTAGATCCCTGAGTCTATTGTGTGCTCTCGGAAGTGCAATGAAGGTAACTTTTGTTTTTTTGAGGATTGTCAAGTTAACTCTTCAAGTTAGCACTTCAAATAGATGTGTAAGTTTGTCTTAGGTGATACTATTCGTATCAATCAGAAAAAACGTCATTAATTAAGTAAGTGAGTAAAATATTGCTGTCGGTCTACTGTGAGATAGAGAGAGAGAGAGAGAGAGAGAGAATTGCAATTGTACATTATTATTTTTAATGAAATTTACACCTTGCGGAAGGAAAACGGTTTCCATCCTCTAATGCCCGGTTTCTGAAGTTCTAGTAAACTTCGCCAAACTGATAATTGTATTGCTGACTATGTCATTTGTTTAGTGCCAGATAGAGACAGAGATAGCGATAGAGATATAAATATCTGAACCTCTACAGATAAGTATCTTAGGGGTGCATAAATCTTAAAAATACTTTTAATCAGCATATTATTCATAGACCCTGACCTCTAACCAGAATATACCTACTGTATTTAAGCAATTATCATCATCATCATCAGCCTGAAGACATCCACTGCTGAACAAAGGCCTCCTCCTTAGACCACCACACCGAACGACAATTTGCCACTTGCATCCACCGGTTGCCTGCGACTCTTTTGATGTCGTCGGCCCATCTAGTGGAGGCCTACCGACACCTCGTCTTTCAGTCCGTGGTCGCCACTCTAGAACCTTTCTTCCCCATCGGTTGTCAGTTCTACAAGCGATGTGGCCTGCCCTATGCCCATTGCCAATTCAGCTTGCAACCCTTGAGAGTTATGTCGTAAACTTTAGTTCTTTGGCGAATATCCCCGTTCCGAATTTTATCGCGCAAAGAAACTCCGAGCATAGCTTTCTCCATTACCTACCCGCTGTGTGACTCTGAACTCCTCCAAAAGGCTAGCAGTCTTATCAATCAGGAACTATAAATACCATGGTCCCACAAATCAGACAGAGCAAACACATAAACCTTGTGGTACACGCAAATATCTTCCATTGAGCGGGAATCGACGCCTCGCTTCCTAACAGAAAACCAATTTATAAACAAACTCAATGTCTTTTAAATTCTCAAGAGTGTGAAGGAAACCCGTTGGCTTCTATAGATAACGCGGTTAAATTAATATCCACACAACGTTATGCTAACTAAAACCTGTCGATAACTGTACTGCATGTATTTACTGCGCAAACAGAAATACTTGTAAATGGACGTCAGGTGAGTTTTCAAGTGGGTACTCCACGATGCAAATGAGGTCCTGTTCCTTGGACAAGTGTATTGGTTTATTAATAGTATGTTAACCCCTTCGTTTGACTGACTATTCCGAAGCCACTCGATTGAGATTCGATTGAAGCGTTCTTAAATTAGCAGACTTGACTACCTAGGCCTACGTGTTTACTATTCCAAATCATCAGTCATGAGGAAAAGAAAGAGAGAAAAGAAGCCTCAGTGAAGAGTTTCTCCGAGGGATGCAGTTGGTGTATATATGAACAAAATTTCTCGATTTCGATTACATATTTTTAACCGTTTTCCAAAAAGGAGGCGGTTCTAAATTCGAGTGTACGTTTTGTTTTTTCAAAATTTTTAAAATAAGTTTAGCTATAAAATACAGCAAAAAGGTTTAGAATGTCTATAAAACCACTAACATTTTTAGCAAGAATTTAAATATCAACGCCGACATTAACATCAGACTAATAAATAAACAAACAACACTATTATTATATTACCTATTCTAGACATCCGAATTAACCTTTAAAAACCTCAAATATATTGAAATTAGTGATTACCTTGGAATTTAGCTGGCGTGAGGTTAGCCCATAAAAAAGATTTCAACGCGTTACCGTTCGTTCGTGTTGTATTTATTGTTATTTTTTACATTACAAAATAATTACAACAATGACACAGAATTACAACAGAGGTCAACATTTAATGTAATTGTAATTAGAATTAAATTTATGTGGTCGAAACACCAGACCTTGTCAACAAAATCACTTGCGTGAATTAGGCTTTTTAGAATTTTTACCGTTCCCGCTTTATTTATTTTTTATTTTAATAACCTTACAGAAACCAATAAAAAATACGATAAAATTAATATGAGACATTGCAAAAAAGTGTGCCCGTGCGCATGTGAAGGC
The DNA here is from genome assembly GCA_905147375.1 of Hylaea fasciaria. Taxonomy (NCBI): domain Eukaryota; kingdom Metazoa; phylum Arthropoda; class Insecta; order Lepidoptera; family Geometridae; genus Hylaea; species Hylaea fasciaria. The sequence goes on along the minus strand of LR990211.1, from coordinate 3,681,638 downwards.
GACCGAGGTTTCATTTAACTACCTGTAAAAGAAATTAAACACCAACAATGTAACCAAGAACAACTAGCCTTAATTACATTGGCCGGAAGAGTGAAAATGGTCTGTTCATTAGCACAGCAGCTTAACATGTGAATGGAGAGGCTCGATTGACGTTCTTTTGAGAAACTACCTCAGTCCGCGTCAAGCACTTGTCGCTGCACGACGCATGCGCGAACCCGTCTCATTGGCCAATTCAAATTTCGAATCCAACCGTTCCGTTCGAACCGGCCAATCGCGTTCGATTCGTTTGATTTCTTTTTCGCGACCACTTTTCGCTTCTATAGTGTGTCCCGCTAGTGTTGTGTGTGTTGACATTGAAAGACAAAGTGTGTTGTGACAGCTCATTGTGTCGCTTTTACGCTGGAAGGTCGGATATTTTCTCACGTTTTCTGGTAAGATTTTTAGAGATAAATTAGCCTTAATTGTATCATTTACACCGTAATTTGTGAAATTCATTTCTCACAAGTTGGTTCGAGAAAAAATGTGACTTTATGTAATGAATGACAAAATCTCAAGGGGTCATTGTCACAGCACTTTTAATTGCGGGTAACTCGTAACTTATTTTACGAATGCATCAATGCTCTTTTGTTTTCCCTTGCTTTTGTTATATTTAGTTCAATTGAGTACACTAAAATAGTTGCGATACTTATTAGCAACGCAAAAGAGATTGCAATACGCGGTAGGTATGTTTTGTTTATGTTTTTATTTTTTATTGTATAACATTAAAAGTCGATCTGTGGAACCTTGACTTATTGAAATGTGAGTTCACGAGTGTACGAAACTACTCTTGAAAGAGCCGAAGTATTCGTATTCCATTATTATGCAGACAGGATTCCGAAAGCTTTGGTAATCCTACAAGAATGTCATCGTCTGACACTAAATTGTTAAGTAGTATAGTTGTACATGAATTACTTTTCATTACAAATACATATAAGCAAATCATATTTTTACTATGTAAACTATTATGCATCCTTATTTAGTAAGGGGTCATTATATACTATAATTATATTTTATCCCTATCAAGAATAATCTCTGAATTATAACGCCAAAATAATTGTAGCTTTATGTAACATAAAAATGTAGGTACTCAATCAAATACCATTCGTAATTATCTCTACCAATTCCTGAAAATAGCGAATAAATAATCGTACACAGAATCGAATACCTTATTAGATCGATATACGAGTATAGTTACACTTACTGCACATGTCAATAACCTATCAGTGACGTCATATACTATTGGAAACTCTACCACGCTCACGTCATCTGTCAAAGCTTCGTTGCACTTGACAGCACATGTCATTTTGACCGTATCACAAGGCTGGTAAAGTTTAAAATCGTTCAACATTGTTTATACTCAATCGCTACCGCTGATATACGTTCACTAGGAAAGGTGACAGAATCAATGCCACTTCATCGACATTAATGACAGAATACTTAGCAAGGCGAATTGTACCTACTTCAGACCAATTCTAATGAAAAGCCTAATCAAACGTGTTTCGTCGTAAGTAGGTACCAAGCACTTGTTTTGTTGGTTAAGAAACATCTTGGTTTAAAAGTCAGTCCCTATTTAAGCTTCGCCAGCGACGTACGGCCGAAATTAATAATCAATCCTAATCCAAACTTTGCCATCTGGGATTGATATCACAATCCATTTTAGGGTGAAACGTGCCAATAACCGATCCGTGGATTGGTTTATAAAGGTACCCAGGTCGGAGATCGATCGAACAATAGGCAGTAATCCAAGATCGATTTTAATCTTGGATAGAAGATACAATATTAATTTCGGGCGATAGTAGTGCTCGAAAGCTAGCATATAAACCAATAATAATTACATATTCAAGCTGTATAACCACCTCCTATTATTCTAGCGTAACAAGTCGCAGAACGGAGATGTTAACAGGGGGTAGGTACATTATAATTATGTCAATTATCATTCATCAAGTCTCGACTAGAAGATAATCGTTTTATCCTTGAGGCCATCTTCAATGCCGTTCAGTTATGTGCGCTAGATAGAGCATTAATAGAGCCTTTATAGATCTATCGGTTTAATGCATTAGTTTTGAAACGTCATCAATCTTTTAGTTGACTCGCAGCGTTGAATGATTTGAAGTGATTATAAAAAAGGTCACTGGGGTTATACATAGACGGTTGTCTATTGTACTTTTTTTTGTAAGATGGTGGTTGAACGGTAAATCGTGCGCTTTGCAATCCAACGGCGCCGGGTTCTATCCTAGTCTCTGCGTAAATGACTTCTTTTAAGTTATGCGTCGATTTCAGTCGCTCCGTACCTACTTTGGAGGACGTAACCGTTTTATAGGAGTCACGGCAAAAGCTTTTGTGCAGTCTTACAAAGTGTAAATCCGAATGTATATTATTTATTTTTTGATTAATAATATTCATCGCTGAAAATTACTTTAAACATTATTTTATATTACTTGTATAAAGTCATAAATATAATTATTTCAATAAAAGATTCAGATATCATTTAACATACAATAATTACCTTCAACTATCTAACTTGATATATACAAAAAAAAACTCAACATAGTTTGTTATATTGTTATCTTCGTCAATATGATTTTAGTATGTTTACTTACAATAAATGTTTCAAGATTTAAAAAAAAAAAACTTAAAACATTATTTAAGTACGAGAATTTTACTGCCTCAGTTCACACAGTTTAAACTCGTATTTAGCAGTTCTCAAAATTGCTACCATTAAATGAACTCTCAAAATGGCCAATGCAGTTTATAGCTTACGTTTATAGGTTCTTACGAGTAATGCTTACTGGTGGAGATGCTTTCAACGGCTAAACATCAAATCGATGTTACGATATGCCTTCAAAAGTTCTTACTAAAAACATAAGATTGAAACTTTATATCGTAAAGCAAACGTTAAAAATTTTACGTCCACGCCGAGCGGAATATTTATGGAATAATTATTCAGATTAACATAAACTATACGAACCAAATCTGATAAAACTCCATAATGAAAAATAACCAGTGGTTAGGGAAACCCTTGGGAAGAAAATTATATTTATTGATTAGACGCTTTAAAATATAGGTAGGTAGGTACTAAGAAACTAATAATACTTGCATATTACGAGTACATTTGAATATTTAAATATTATAGTTGTATCAATGTTTTTTTTGTTTAAAGCTGGCTTCTAGTGTGACAGTTTGTTAGGATATCTTAACAGTCCATAGAATAAAGGTGGTTATTAAACGGTTGTTACTTTAACCAGAGATTAAAGTTACCTACCTACTTAAAAAACAAGAAGTATTTAGCAATACTTACCTACTGCGTGAAGGTAGGCCTTTTTGAGTAATGGCAAAAATGGGGATTATTATATAACTTGATAGGTTCTATTTTAAATATTTTAAGTAAATAGTTGGGACTAAATTATTATTTTGTATTTTTTTTCTAATAATATGTTTTTGCATCGTTTATTTTTCTCCCATTTTGACTTTATATAGGTACGTGGTTTATTGGTACCTAAAATAAACATATTTTTGTAACTTTATAAACATACCTATTATTGTGGAATATTAAAATATCTTGATTCGCAAAGTGACCATTTGACACCATATCGTGTATCAAAACATTAACTTTCATGTAAGCCTTTATCGTTTTAGTCGCAACATCCATTTCATCACAGTCGCTAGCCAATACCATCAACTTAAACACGCTAACACATACTCTATTACTGGAGCAATAAAGTGTAATTTTGAGCGAGAGCGCCTGGAGGTCTATCTCGGGAAAAGTAGCTTTTTGCTGAGTAATCGAGATTATTCGTTAGAGATTACAAGAAATCGCAGATTTGTCAGGAAAGTGGAGTATCGTGCGATGTGGGTTAATGTGAGGAAGTAGTCGGAATACTATTTCTTATTCCAAGTAGTAGGAATAAATACTTTTACTGCCGGTTTCTGAAACGTCAGTCAACTTTGACTACAGATTAATTATATTGCCATCCTTGTCATTTGTATAGTGTCAGATAGAGACAACGATAGTTTTAATCTACTGTCAAAGCCAACAAACGTTCCAGAAACTGGGGGATAGTCTATTATAGGTGCTTGAATAAATCCAAAATCATGTGAATGTGATTTGAGGATCTACTTGCAAAAGATAAAAATATTGTCTGACATTGTATAAGACAGAATCAGATGTTGAGTCAAGTTGAGTTGGTAGAGTTTAGTTGCATTGTTCGTTCATTTCAGATTTCCGATGTTCAAGGTTTAATTTAATTCTAGAATTTCCTCCATCTTCGAAGCATAGACAAATCGAGAAGACAAAATTTATCTATGCCATTAAAAATATCTGTTATATACCGTAATGAAACACCTCGATTAAAATTCTAAATTCAAATCAAATAAAACGATCGCGGATACGTCGAGGTGCGCATGAGCACAGACAATAAAACTGAGTTCATCAACACATTTAGCCGATCCGTTAGCACGAGGCGAGATACCTATATCGACACATACTCGTACATAAAATAGTATAACTAGTTAAGAGGTACATACAAAAACTACCTTTATTTACACCTACTGATATTGTAAAATGTACGTAGTAAAAGCAACGCCTTGCGAGCAGTATAGATATCTTGCGAAAGGGACATTCTGCGATTAGGTCCATAGACACCTTGCAAACCTTTTTTTTTCGTAATCTATGTATTTATTTAAAGCAGATGTATAGGAAAAAGTGAGAACTAAATAGTTGTTGAATGATGTCTCTAATATAGAAATAGATTAGACTATGATAATATTATGTAAAATAGATTTTTCAAAGTTATTAAGAACATGATAATTAAATCCAATAACTAGGTATCTAATATAATAAAAAGAATAATAGAAAACGTGTTGAATAATTAACACACTTTATTATCAGTCTATATACACGCACGTATAATAATTTATTATAAATAATAAATACTTTATAATGGAAAAATATGCGGCAGGTGTCATGAGGTCACGTGCCGAGCGTCTGATTCAAAGGTCAAGTAAAGCATAGGTATCTATCATTGTATACTTTGTGTCTCGTGGAAGACACGTTACGGCCTTTATTTAGTACATTAATAAATTACGTCCATTGGACTAAATATGATGCTGCTAAAGGAAAATGCGTGATTTGTTTTTAAATTTGATCGAGTAGTGGGAAGGTTTTACATTTGGTGGTAGTGGGGCTAAAAGCTTCAGTTGTGGTGACTTGATTGAGCTTACACTAGTGTAGTGTGTTTGAAGATTATAGGGATAGACTAGAAATTAAGTACAACTCAAAGCGTTAACTAAACTAGTCTCGGTAGGTGATATAAGGTATTACGTATCTTCGCGTATAAATATATTATTCATCGTGTTCATTTTTACACTTCAAATATTGTAAAAATTGATAAAATATCGATTTTGAGCGAAGATTACGCTATTTTTGAACAAACTTGCAGAATTATGAATTGGTTTTAAAATTTAGAATCGATAGACGTGTGAATTATCTAGATATGTATAGTATAGTTTCGTTTGTTTGTGGAATTAGGAAGTAAAAACAAGTCGGAGAATCTTGAACAAACGATACCTATTATACGCACTTAGCTTTGCTTAGCATGTGCTTAGTAACATCATATCTGTATACTCGTAGGTGTAAGTTTATTCTTACTATCCAAAACCTTTTACCTCCCATACATCTAAATCTAGAACCATAAATAAAGGCATACAATAATATGTCACTGTGTGGCCACCAACATCCTAGAATCGATGAATTATTCAAATAAATGCATAATCTATCCAGACATTACTATATCTTCCCAGCCTTATCACAGTAACATATCTAATGTATCTGTAGGCTCTTCTTTAGGTATCACAGAATGTTATTTAATGTGACACGGTCATAAAGTGTTCAATGTTATAGATCATACATAAACAATCTAGTTGGCAAAAGGTAAAGCAAGAACAGGATGAGCGTATTGAGCGTCTGCGACTATGAATAGAAATGAGGATATGTCAGGTGAAGCAAGCTTGACAGTTTTTATTTCTCAGTGAAAACTTATTATTGTATTTAATTTTACTGTCGCGATGTTTGCCTTCATTGTGTAGGTAAAGGCCAATTGGATTCTAATCCACAATGATATAAAAATTGTACATCTTTTCAAGTAGTAACTATAAATGAGAATTTTTTCGTCTTTTGATCTAACCCTACAAGAAACTTTTCTCTTATATATCCTTGTTTAAACTTTTAAGTAAATTTATAAGTACCTACCCTTAGCCTTATTGCCTAAAATATGACAACTAGCTTCTATAGTATGATTCGGTCCTATATTCTGTTTGGAAATCCTATTCTACTTCCTACTGATATTATAAAAGCTGATTTTGTTTATAAGTTTGTTACTTCTACACGTTGTAACGGTTGGACCAGTTTTGATAAAATTCGGTATCGAATAATATATTATTTTTATTCCGAAAATAGCGGGTAACACCGTGGCTTGCACCTAGTATTGAATATAAAATCTTCAAAATAATATATTTTTGGAAATTTAAGACAATTTATCGTTGTTCACTCTCCCAGGCTCCCGACTTTGTATAAAGCATTATCAGGCCCAAATGCAATTACAGAGCCTAAAGAATCGCTTCACAGCCTTTCGTAGCGGTATGGAGACAAAGAAAGCCAATGGTAATATGGATGCGGCAGAATTGATGAAACATGTCTCCTTATAGGAAAGGTCATGGTTTCATGAGCACGTTCAATTTTATGCCAAATAACATTAAATTGAATGATAAAAGTTAAACGAGACTTCCTCATTAATAAGTCATACTTCGATTCAGGTAGGTAGACGCCAGTTTGATAATTCATTGTGTGAAATTGACTCATATTCTGTTACAAAATTAATGAATCCTCTGCATTACAAATTGAGTAAAACTTTCCACAATAAGACAGTTAAAAAGATATAAAAAAATTACGGTATGCAACAGTGAGAAGGTAAAAAAAAATCTTAGGTATGCAAATATTTTCGTAAAACGGATAGAGCATACTTTCGATCCTTCGTTCCGCATCGCTTATTCAAAATATGAACAATTTGTTTGCAAATTTCTTATAATATAAATATTTACTAGCATCTAAATATAGTAATGTTTTTTTAGGTTTTAATCCTCGTTATTCAGGCTACATATAAATCATACTGGATTAACTATGACAATGACCACGATTCGCATTTCTTCACACTAGAAAACTTTAAAGCACTTTCTATTTCCATCTGTTACTTTTATGTAAATGTTCGTTTTATATCTTGCTACTTGATCTTTATCTCCATTAATGTTTAAACTAGTGGTATTTCATATTTATTTTGTCTGGGATTTGTCTCTACTCTACTAACTATGGTACGGGTTTACTCGTATAATTTGCAATCGTGAAATTCCAAATACGCTTGGCATGACGGTACGTTTTATATTCTTGTTTTTAACATTTTATAATATACGTATGTCATATTTTATACGTCGTTTATATTCAAAATGAAAAGGTCCTCTTCTGGCAAATGGGTCTGTGTTTTATTAAATTTTGCACCTTCTTCTGATTACCTCTATAACTGAATTATGTACATACCTCTGTTTATTACTATTTAATGCAATAAAGATTTGTTTAAACGAATTAAAATTTTTAGAAACTGTTCTAATTTATTAAATGTATAATCACTTCCTCGTTTTTAATACTTTCATAAATGCATTTCCGCTATTAATCAGTATAAATATCAAATTATTACTTAATCATTTTGTTTAATGAAGTAAACAATTAAATTCATTAAAATAAAAATAAAACTAGATAAATCTACACCTTAAAAATCTACTAAAAGTTGGTGTCCATAGTGACACGGTACCAAGAACACTGGCTGCAAAAAAAAGTATAACTCAATTTAAAAAAACATAATAGCTTCCAGACTTTTGGTAGTTGATCATAATGGCTGTGCACACTTACTACAAAACAGTCATAGAAACAATGATAAACTGCGGCGTCAACACACCTTATTATTAAAAAATAATTTTAGTAGGTAATTTCCAATACTTATTACCGCCTCCACCGCCACCCTCTCCATTCGCCAGCATAGTTACTATACTGCTTATAAACTAAAGTCACCATCGAATAATATATGAATAATAATTAGTACGTGACTTATTAGCGAACATTTTGTACATAAATAATTTAATTACTTTGATATTACAATGATTTTCTGAACAATAATGAGGACACGTTTTATTATTCACTAGCTGCGCCCTGCTGTTTCACCCGTGTTTGGATAATATACGATATATCTTTATGAATTGTAGCCTATGTGTTATTTTGATATGTAAGCTATATTATTGTGAAGTTTCATCAAAATCCATTCAGTAGTTTTTACGTGAAAGAGTAACAAACATCCATCCATACTTACAAACTTTCGCGTTTATAATATTAGTAGGATGTTGGCACTCAAATCCTAGACATGAACGTAAAAGTTTGATTCGTCTATATTTCTTCTTCTTAAAATGCTAGGTCAGCTTATTTAGTTTTGTCTTGTGCCACCTGAAGATTTTCTGTATTCGAATTGATCCTCACATATAAAGTAGTAGTCAAATAAAACTACTAAATGGTGGTGGATTTTTCAAATACCCAAATTGTATATATGTCTCCAAATAAATATCCAACATCCACGCCAAATAAGACGGTATTGAAAATTCCCACAAATCACCATCTCAATTCAACAATGGAATTGGCACATCTCACCAGACGTATTATACATCGATGGCGCCAGCTGAGTCACAGTGCTAGCAGCAGTATCCCAGTTATTGCTTGAAACCGGTCGGACTCACGACTCGAAGGACCTCGGCCGAGAAGACCGCATTCAAGGACAAGGTACAATGGGCGCAGGGTTTCGATAGATGTTGGGATTGATTTTCAGACACACTATGATTTCAATGATGATGCCAATTGAGATTGGGATAATGATGGTTATGTTAGAAACGATAGTTCGTAAGATACAATTAAGTAATATAGAATTGTGGGAGACAGTTTAATTGGATGAGTTGGCTTGATTACAATTTAAAAAGCTTTCCTAAACCAAAGCATCACCTAAAACTAAATGTTATCTAACAAACTGGGGAGGTAACGATACTAAAACATCTGCAGCAAGTTGAACGGGTATTATGAAATAAACAAATTATAAAGTATGTTTTTTACGATAGCTGAAATTCTGAGATTACCATTAATCTCGCCATAAATTAATGCGCGTCCAAGAGCCACGTACCGCTTCTGAACAAATCACTGAAATTGAATTTAAACAAGCACATATTTTGCAAAAGTGTAAAAAAGTTAACTGCTCAAAGCCCACCGCTTTCTGAAATTGATTTTTTCATATTAAATGTGACTAATGACGTAAAAGGCAGTGCAATTTGCAATTGCATGAAAAACTTTAAAATGCTGCCCTCAATTCACTTTGCGCAATTTTTTTCCACCACTGAGTCCAGTATGGCCGTTTGACATTCTTTTGCATATACCTTGCTGCGTAACAAATTGACCGTATTTTCGTATTTAAATGCATGGCTAATGATAAATTGAGGATAATTTTACTGTCATTACTTCATGGTTATTAATGATCCTACAATATTGAAATGGGAGTGATGAGAGTTTTGTAAGACGGTTCTCAATTTTGTATCTACCAATAATGTCAAAAATGTTAATTCATACCGTGATGAGTATCGGAAGTTTATTTAATCATTTTAGTATCAACTAATGAAGAATGGAAGACCTTGCAATCTTCCCTGACACCCAAGCTTTTTTAAATTTGCGAAGCACTCCATCCTTGACTTCATAGCTAATGACCAGGCAAGTCGACTATCACGTAATAGATCTGTAATCGTTATACAATCTTATCTGCAGCACCTCAACGATATCAATACATAAAAATCGATGTAGAAACCCAATAACATCACTAGGTTTGGAAGGCTGTATGTTAGTATTTTAATAAAGATTTCTTACATTGAACTTTACAGTAAAAACATAATTTATCTCCCACTTTTCTCGTTACGACTGACTACACTTGCAATCGTACATTTTTCGGCTTTAAGCCGCGCCTAGTTGGGTCATTGTATTCGGTTTGTTTCCCAAACACACGCAATTGTTAGGTAAATGTGGGCAAATGCAGTTACATCGTTAAGTTGACACACCTCGCATGTGACCTGTTGATGTGATGTTCTCCTTTTGACAAATTCCTTTCGATCCAGAGCGTTATGAAAGTTATTATGAGCGAGCAGTGTTAATTGGATTATATTTTACTTCAAATTTGACTCTTAATTGGATTGTGGCATATTTTTACTTCTGCCTTTATTTTGATTAAAAAGGCAAACACATGAAATGTTAGATTGTGCTCCATATTTCATAATTTGAACCTTAGAAGCCTACTTTTTTATGTACGCCATTTGCTCTGACCCTAATTCAGTAAGCTGTACTGCGATATTTACTAATCGCAATTAATAATTGAGAACTTCAAGATCGTCCTGGATAAAAAAACACCCCGTAACCCTCTGGTTACAAGGGAGTTAGAAGTCAAAAGTCTCTACTTCTTACTCGTCAAAGGACATTTTGCTCACACGGTTGATTTGCGAAAGCTTTTAAGGCTGTTGCGTGTCACCTCGACCGTTCAACTCTTTGTGCCTTTGTATCATACCGTCATTGTACCGAGTTATTTTGAAAGAGCCTTGGTGACGCAAAGTTCTTCAGTGTTGAGATTGATTCATAGGTATTTAGAAAGTGAATGGAAAGCAGATCATCATTAGCGCGATTAGACTTAAGGACGTTGTTAGAAATGTCTCATTTGGCCTCGTCTGGAGACAATAGATGCTTATGACTGAATGATCCAACTCAATGCAATATTGCATTGCTTTAAAAGCTTCTGTAATCACAATATTATTTTTTTTGTACCTTATCCTTGGTTAAACCAAGCTTCAAGTTCAGTTATCGTGGCTTCCAAGAGTTCCTCCGGTCTTCTAAACATTGTCATCAGATGGTTGCTAATCTACAATTTATCATGTTTTGATACTGTACATAGAGCATCTCGCGTAATTACTGTTTATAACGCAATACCAGAATCTATAAAACTTTCATAATCCAAGAAAATATTGGCCTGTTCACATTAAACTTCCAAGAAAAGCAATGAATAAGTAATTTCACCAAACCTGCTTGGTCAAGTTCCAACCGGTTCCGTCCAGTTATTCGTTATCCCAAACCAGGGACCAAAGAAAGTCCTGAAGGGTGGCAGGTCAGCGACCCGAAAACCTGTGCACGGCTCGCCACTGCCTTACACAATGGACCTAATAAGCTTCTGAATATGAAACTCGCTATGCATATCGATTACCATCGGCATCTACGAAAAGGATTCTTGAAACGGTACTGATGCTGGTCACTCATTGATCCATTAATTCATTATCCTGTCATGGTGCATACATAACAATAAGAATGCATGTATACGTCACAAATAACAATAAGGTCGAAACTCAAAGCTCAAGAACTGCTCCACAATTGGTAATTTAAGTTGTGCAGTAAGTTTATCAGCCCCCGTCCCTGCACACTACACTTGACGGTGAAATATTTGGCATAAAGCTTATTTCCTCAAGTAGTTGTTGTAGAAAATAGCTAGTGATAACACAACCCAAACGATCTTGATAGTCTACTATCGTCTACTAGCATAAGTAATTCCTATGAACCCTTTCTAATCAAATGCAAAACATCTCGTCCAAACTCGGTCACGGTACAGTTATAATAAACACTAACACTAATACTGGACGATGAAAACAGAGAAATTATAATAGAAACGCTTGATCATCGGTTTCTCTCGGGGTATCGGTGACCCTTTTACAATTGATTAGCTCTGATTTTACGAATACAGCGATTTCTAGAAATCAACCGTGTTAAAACCTTATTAATGTTTCTTGCCCATTGTGCGAGGTATACCTTCTGATCTGAATCACAAAAATCAAGGTCAAAAAGTTACGAAACTGTCCCAAAATACCGCAAACAAGTAATGCCACTTGCTGAGTCTCGCTGGCTACAAATACGAGTCTCCTTCAGCCTTTATTTAATTACTATCTCAGTCGATTTAGAGATGAACGAGAAACCAAGGCATGGGAACCAAGATTTCAGACCATTAAAAAATTGTGGCAGAGTTGCGAGTCTATCACCATCTTATCGGATGCAATAAGGAGATTCGAGTTATAGATGTAGACAAAATCTGATTAACCTAAGTTCATTTCACCATTGGATGATAGTGTACGTTGATGGGCCACCTTTCCCACCGTTTTATGATGAATAATATATCTACCTATAAAAAGGAAGGGTTTTGTTTCCACATTTACGCCACCAAGTGGGACTAACACCCCATTAGTTGACTCTTCAAATCAGGAGCAAATAAATATGTTACTTCTATATGAATTGTTGTTCGTATCATCCCAATGGGGCAAGAGAGACAGTGACCAAATACAATTTTATTTTTTATTGTGTCTAGCCTAGATACATTTCTCAAATCTAGAACAGTCTGTTTTAAAATAACAATAGTTCATTGACGCCCACATTTGAACATGATCGACAGTTACAAATTATATCATGAGCAAAAACATCGAGTGAAGTCGTGATACCACTCGAATACATAGAGGAAATAAATACTACGTCTCGAATAATTTGCTTTACATTTTTGGGTCCGTCACTAATAGGAAGCAGGACCGAAAGCCCAATCTTTACTTTATTGTTTTATCTGTCGATGAGAAATTAGGTCATAATAACAGAAAAAACCTCCCGCAGTTTTGCATTTCAATTTGCAATAATTGTAGGTATATAACTATATTTTTCCCGCAACATCATTCACATGGATTATTTATTTCATTGCGATATCCAGTATTCTATGTTCTACCCTAGACTTCAAACTATCTCCTTACCAATTCACACCAAGATCGTTGCATCCTTTTCTTAAAAAGGTATCAAACAGAAGAAAGACAGCAATATTTGAACACAAATACGAACATAGGTTTAAATGAAGCCCTCATTAAAGGGAACTGTACCACCAGTAAACGGAACTGTACCACGAAATTAAAACAGTGCAATCGCCGTTTCAAATTGCACCAAAAAATTCAACCTAAACAGCCGTTAATCATAACACGAACGGTTAACGATTGAAACAGTATGGTAAGTTAACGGTGGTTAATAACCATGGGACTGGTCTACAATCAAATGCACCGCCACTGTGTCTAATTGGCTTGAGTTACGACTTGAGCTTCGGAGCCAGCGACTCTGTTAATTTTTGATTAACAAGAAAATTGATATCGGCTTATCGATCAAGAGTAACCTAACTGATACCTACTTTTAATAGGTTTTGTTTATTTCATAATATGAAATTATGTTATTTAAAGAAAAAAGCTAAATATGGAGAACATCAGAAGTGGGATCATTGTGAAAGTTCGGGCAAGCTCCAAGTTGTATGTCATCTCTATTTGATAGGCCTCAAAGATGGGTACTTTTCATTTTTTTTTATATATAAATCACGTTTTTCTATTAATCTGCTTGTTCAGTTTCGCATCGTCATCTGTACTACATAGGCATGTAAAATTTCAACTCAACTGAACAATGAAGCAAGGGGCCTTTCAAGATTTGTCTAAACATCTTCTTCTTATTTAAGAGCATAGCTCTTGTCGGTGGAGTAACCGCCAGCGTTCTCTATCTTCAGCCAAAGTTTTGACTTCCCTATACGACGTGACATTTGTCTTTTCTTTTATCTGATCTGTGAATGTCCTTCTAGGTCTGCCTCTTCCTCTCTTCCCTTCTACTTTCCCTTCTATGATGTTTTTGATAAATGTGTCATGTCGTATAAGGTGGCCAAACATCTTTCCTCTCCTCCGTTCCACTGTCGCTAATATGTTCCGTTTTTCTTGGACCAGGCTAAGCACTTCCTCGTTCGTTTTTCTTTCCGTCCAGCTTATTCTTTCCATTCGCCTCCAGCACCACATTTCGAACGCTTCCAGCCTTTCCCGGTCTTTCTGGGTCATCGTCCACGTTTCGCATCCGTATAAAGCAATACTCCAGACGTAAATTTTTATTAGGCGTTTTCGTAAAAATTTTGTAATTTTGGATTTAAAGAGGCATTTTTTGTTATTGAATGCTCTTTTCGCCATTGATATTCGAGCTTTGATATCTGACGAGCATCTAGCGTCACTGCTAATAAGGCTTCCTAAATATCTGAATGAAGTTACTTGTTCTATTGGGTTATTGTTCAACTTAATGTGATTTCCAGTCGGTGAATCTCTAGTGATTGTCATTGTTTTTGTTTTATTTATATTAATTTTTAGACCTATTTCTTGAAAAGTGCTATCCATTAGTGTTACAAGTTGTTCCAATTCCTTTTTATTATCTGCCAGTGGAGTCTAAACATACTGGACTGATATAAAAAGAAAAAATCCGACAAACGAACGGGCATACCATTCTATGATATCATAATGACATCACGCAAAGGAGTTTGCACATCGGCCACAACCTTCTCAGAAACCAAGCCCAACCTTTTTTCTGATTCGATTCTAAAGTCAAACTAAATTATTAAGGTGTAATTTCGTGTTTCCTCCTTGCAACTGTTAAACTTCAACATTATCCTGTTGATCACACAAGTATTTATCTAACGCGAGAACTGAATCCTCTATTTCACGGTTCGAATTTGGCTCGTCATTGGACACGGAGGCCGATGGAACTGAACTATAATAGCTCCTGCTTTTCCTACTTCACATAATCCTTGTGTATATTTAAAAAGGTTTTTTCATCACATCGTAATCCTGTAGTTTCGATATAGCTACATCGAACTTGCGTAATTTCGAGCTAACGTAATTCGAACTCTTGAACTTTCGGTACCTATAGCGTTCATTCGGGATTTCATACTTCGAGCTGGATAGAAACAGTCCTATAATCGATCCTATATCGATGTAGTTGCTCCTATCATTGTAAAAACTTCCGTCAGTTGCATAGTCCATCACTTGTCGACTGCAGCCAAACCGTTCCGCATGGCAAGTCTAAACTTAGTTGTTTGTGTACTCTTTAGTCGGAACTTTTATTATTCATTCTTTGCAGTGAAAGTGGTCGGGTTGTCATTTTTACCTAACGTGCCTTGTTTACTAAGAATGGTATTAGTTGGTCACCATCATTTTGTCAACAAATAGGTAGCGGAAGTTACCTATTTGTTGACGCTTCGTTGTACTGGACAAAGTATAGTGGTAAATATCCTCATCCGAGACTGACCCCCGTATCGTTAGTCGTTACCTCCAAATGTCTTTGGCTCCACTCCAAATGACGTTCATTTGCCTGTTTTGGTATCGTTTCGTATCGTTGGCAAAATTACCTCCACTCGGTTATTCCTTGACAATAATCCTCGTACGATGGAAACAAACCATCTGTCAGCTATAAGGTACCTCGCGACGTACCTTGAGGATTCCTCGAAACCGCTTCTCTACGATCGTTTGTGTTAAAATGGAGTACCGAAGAACCTCGAAAGTTCAACTTACGATACCAAATATGAGGAACTTTTGGGGGGAGTATCGATGTCCCTCAGCAAAGGTCGAGTGAAAGAAATTTGGAGGTAACGACTAACGATTACGGGGGTTCGACTGGCTGGCAAGGACCGCTGCCGTGACACCCCGACAGGAATTGGCGACAGATTTTCTACTTGAGGGTGGAAGCTAGCCATACTACCACCAAGGTTTCTGACCCTACCCACCACCTCTCTGTATCTGTGGAAACAGGAACCACAAGCACATGTTCAGTTACTTTTGCGCCCAACCGTACCTACCTAGTTCAGATTCGTAAGATGCAATTACACCATTCAACAACAATATAATAATTCAACCATTTAAAATGTATAGTTATAAATTGTTTCTAACGGTTAATAATAGGTATTCAACTCATCAAAACATCTCGAATCCTAACAACACCAAGTTATTATGGCATCAGAAAAAATAATAATAGAGATGTCTAAAAAAAACTTCAAAACTCGTTTTGGATTTTGGTGTTTTTCCTCCAAACAAGCTTTAAGCATTTCGTTTCAATAAAAGACAAAAATAAAATAAAAGAGCAACTATACACGAGACATAATTTACGTCCGTAAAATATTCATCCAGAAATACTACATTTTGTAAATTATCCAAATTGAACAGGTACCTATTAAAGAATGACGATAACCAGTAATGAAACAACCGGTAAACTATCTTGAAATATTTGACAACTAAAAACCTGCTATATTAACACTATTCAACCACAATTTATTAATATTTCGCCGAAGTATCGAAACGATTACCAAACTTCATTGGTACAACTGATTTGGCAAAATTTTGCAAGCACTGAATCATCCTTATGCTGACTTTACAATTAGCGAGTACTTGTTCCAGACACTGGACATTGTATTATTTTCTTTTGCACCTGCTCTTGTGTTAGCGAACCCAGGAAAATTACGAAGTTAGTAATGATAGAGCCTTCTTTGCCACTAAGCACCACTGCAATACGCCACTAGCTAAGATTGGAAGACCAATCAGAGCTTACTTCAACACAATATTAGACTCTTACTGTTGTGAAATTTGAAATTCCACACTAACCGTAAATAGTATTAGTACGTCACTTAATCAGGGTCTAAATGAGAACGGTATGTTATTTCATAGTAGCCCGCATAGTACGACAAAGATTCAGCCAAGTGTCTGTTTACTGCTTAGTGCTCTGGCGAGTGCTCTGTGGAGTCTACTGCCTCGATCCAGCGCTCGCCGCGTGCGAACACGGCTTTACTGCCCAGACAGGTTTGCCTTGCAAAAGTTTGTGTCGAATAATTAAGACTACTGACCACCCGCGGTGTTACTTATGTTTACTTTTGCAAATAGTCGGTTGAGAATTTGTTTGTGTCATTGATATAATGAATGCGATAGGCAAGGTTGAATCTAATTAGGCGTATAATTAGGCAACCCATTTTATAGATACATAGTTAGATTGCTTTTTATCGCACCAATTGAACAAATCACCTAACATACAAAACTTATTTTACAATAGGCAGTCGGCATAGTGATTTCTTCCAGACAATTTCATACCAAGGTAGATCTTGGTTTTTGCCTTGCATGATCTCCGCAGCCAACTTCAAAACACAAAACCTACTTTCTTTTAGTACATTTTTGTAATTTATTCAGGTTACATAGCATTTAAGTTTCATATTGAAAACCTCACACTGATGAAGTGGTGACGTCATCGAGTGAACGACCTTACTTACCACCGGATGGTCAAGAGTGAATGGTCATGCCGAGCTCGAATATGGTATGCCGTCTGCTTTCTTATTTATTGCCTATCGTATAAGAAACGTGTGTATTGCCCAATAGACAAGAAATGTGAGCGAATCTGTAACAAAATCTACCTACCTGAGTCATGGAGTGCCACGAACAAATTATATAGACGCCGCAAAATAAGACGCGTCAAAAAGAAATAGGTAATAATTATTTAGGAATTTAATACAGTTTTAAAAATAAACAATAACCGTCTTACCACAAAAACTTAGACCAGAGTTAGTTTTCTACAATTTTCTAAACCAGTTTTCTAAAATTTCGTTCCACAAAATCTACGTCCATTACTCGCGTTTTCTTACTCAATCCTGGCATTCCTATTTATTTTACTCGTGAATAAGTTATTGAGTTAGAAAAATCTTGAGATAGACGTCATTTTGTGATGAAAATATTTAGACCCATCTGTTAAAGTCTACTTTAATTTGTTTGTGTGTAAGACCGTTAAAAATTGCCATCATCGAAACTACACCCACCCACAGTAATATAAAGGGCAATTTGCAACAAAATTATGCACATCAACACAAATGTCAAAATAATATGTCTACCATACAAACAATGTAACGTTTCGAAAACTGAGTAGTACAAAATATATTACAGGTAGAAGATAGGGCGAAGTAACGCAATGATTCAGAGCTAACGCATATTTTTATACAGAAACAGTGATTTTTCACTGATACGTGAACTGGCGGCAAGTATTGCGCCTCCATTGGGGGTGTTCTACTCGTAAGGTGCATGAATGGGTTCTGGGGAAAAGATCTGATTAATAACGTAATGAAACGATGTTGACGCAAGATTGTGTAGAAAGTTCAATAACTTTGAAGATTGTTCTGGAAAGGTGCAGGAAAGCTCGCAATAATTCATTGACTCGATAATTACTGCAGTAATATTTTGATAATAGATAAGTAACTTCATATTATGCTACAGTCGAGCTACAACATAATTATTTTAGTGTAATAATTATGTTAAGTGTAATATATATAACATATTATAATGGCATGAACATAAATAGTTATAATTGGTACAGTCAGCGACAGGAGAAGCGTAACACGTAAAAATATTACATTTCTGTATTATATAATAATATAGTATTATTATTGAGAACGAGTGTACCTACCTAAAAAAAAATGTACAATACAAGTAGAACCGCAGGATGCAACTACTACCTAAAATAATATTAGGAATTCTAAGAAATGTTTATGAACAATCGTCATTTCGACCTTCGCGAATCGTGAGGCTGAAGTGACGGGAACAGACAGTCTGACAGACTCATTATCTTTTAGATATAGGGTGACGTGTTCGCTCTATCTAACGCTGGCTTTTTGTGACCCTTCGTGGACTACCAGACGAACATTTATTCCATTATTTAGTACTATCAGTACATATATATTTAGCTTTAAATAATGAAGTGTAGTTCCATTATTATTGTGCAGTAATGAAACCGATTAGGATTTTATTAGCTTTTCTAAATAATAGTAATTCACTGAACCATAAAAACCATTTATAATAGACTTATAAAAAATACGAATGAACCAATTATCATCATACGAAGCACAATGGAAATGTTATTTATTGTAATAAAGAACGGATCATAAAAATCGGTTAAAAAACCAGGAGATTAAGAAAAATATAGCAGAGCCAACTCCTTTGGAAGTCGCCTCAAAATTACTTCTTTATTACAATATTGTATGACACGTATGACAAGGACGTAACTTTTTTTCATTGTATCTGTATTCTGCCAGTATAAGGTCATCATCATCATTTCAGCCCGAAGAAGTCCACTGCTGAACATAGGCCTCCCCTACACCTTTCCAGGAAGAACGATTCTGAGCCCTTTCCATCCATCGACTTCCCGCGATCTTAACAATGTCGTCGGTCCATCTGGTGGGTGGGCGCCCTACGCTTCGTCTTCCGGTTCGTGGTCGCCATTCGAGAACCTTTATTCCCCAACGGTTGTCGGTTCTTCGAGCTATATGGCCTGCCCATTGCCACTTCAACTTACTAACTCTACGAGCTATGTCGGTGACCTTGGTTCTTCTACGGATATCCTCATTTCTGATTCTATCACGTAGTGAAACTCCCAGCATAGCTCTCTCCATAGCTCGTTGCGCGACTTTGAGCTTGTGCACGAGGCCAATAGTTAGCGACCACGTCTCAGTTCCATAAGTCATCACTGGCAACACGCACTGATTATAGACTTTTGTCTTGAGGCTCTGCGGTATCTGCGATGAGAAGAGCGTCTGACCCAAATAAACATAGTGGTCCACAACTTCGATGATATCGCTCCCAACATGTACCGGCATGGGTGTGACATGAGCATTTGACATGATTTTTGTCTTGCTCATGTTCATATTTAGACCCACCTGTTGGGAGACAATATTGAGGTCTCTAAGCATTGTGCCTAAGTCTTCCAGCGACTCCGCCATTATGACTACGTCGTCGGCAAATCGAAGGTGGGTGATGAATTCGCCATTGATGTTGATGCCATACCTTGTCCAGGACACGAGCTTGAAAATATCCTCCAGTGCCGAGGTGAACAGTTTCGGAGATATTACATCTCCCTGTCTCACCCCTTTTTGCATGTGGATTGGATTTGTACTCTGGTCCTGAAGTCGGATAGACATTGTGGCATTCCTGTAGAGACATTTCAACACTTCGATATACCGGTAGTCAATTTGACACCGCTGGAGGGACTGTAGCACTGCCCAGGTTTCGACTGAATCAAAGGCTTTCTCATAGTCCACAAACGCTAAGCAAAGTGGCCGATTATACTACTCGGTCTTCTGTATAATCTGCCGTAGCGTATGGATGTGGTCTATGGTACTGAAGCCTTTTCGGAACCCGGCTTGTTCGGGAGGCTGAAATTCGTCGAACCTACGAGCGAGACGATTAGTAACTACTCTCGAAAACAGCTTATAAACGTGGCTAAGCAAGGAGATCGGCCTATAATTTTTCAAGAGGGTGTTATCACCTTTCTTGAAAAAAAGCACCACTACGCTCTTGCCCCACGCCTCAGGCGTCGTACCTTCGATGATGACAGAATTAAATAGCTTCTGAAGGACCTTAAGTATCGGCGTTCCGCCCGCTTTCAGAAGCTCTGTCGTTATTCCGTCTTCCCCGGGTGCCTTGTTACTTTTAAGCTGCTTGAGAGCCGTTCTGATCTCGTATAGGCTGACGTCCGGGATATCTTCTGTGTAGTGTCGGGTTAAACGGGCTCTTGCATCGCTAGTCGTGCTTGTAGCAGGACTTTGCGATGAGGTGTATAGTTGTCCATAGAACTTCTCGAGCTCTCTTAAAATTTCCGTCTTCGAGGAAACGATGTTGCCACTATCGGTCTTCAGTTTCGTCAACTGACTTTGCCCAACAGACAGATCTCTAGCGAACACTTTCGAGCCCCTATTGCGTTCTATCGCCTTTTGAATACGATTAGTATTAAAAAGGCGAAGATCGTGTCGCATGGACTTCGAGATCTGTTTATTGAGCAAGCCGTATTTCGACCTGTCCACTGAAGACTGCAACCTCATTTCACTGCGGTCTGCCAGAAGTTTAAGAGTATGCTCAGAGAGTTTCTGAGTTCTATTATTGCGTTGGGTCTTATAGAACTCTGACCCTACCGCTTGGACAATTTCCACCAGCCCGTTGTTTAGTTCGTCCACTGTTTCGCAATTGGTGAGGCATTGGAAGCGATTTTCGAGCTCCAACTGAAAGCTCTCGGGGTTTTGGATTTGGGCAGGACTTGGGCGAAGAGTAGAT
Organism: Hylaea fasciaria; assembly: GCA_905147375.1. NCBI lineage: Eukaryota > Metazoa > Arthropoda > Insecta > Lepidoptera > Geometridae > Hylaea > Hylaea fasciaria. Next base: position 3,660,503 of record LR990211.1, on the reverse strand, counting down.
TTCACCAAACGAGACCTTTCAAGCTTGACGTTGAGATTCAATGTGCCTCTTACCATGCGGTGATCACTGCCGGTTTTCACCCTGTTGATCACGGAGACATCATTGAATATATGCTTATTCGTCGTTAAAATGAAATCTATTTCGCGTTTGTGTCCACCGGGGTGCAGCCACGTCCATTTCCTGGACGACCGTTTCTTGAAGAAGGAGTTCATCATGAAGAGTCCCTCCTTTTCCATGAAGTCGGCCAATCGCTGACCTCGGTGGTTCCGCTGTCCAAATCCGAATTGCCCCACTCTCAGTTCATCGCCAATCCTCACGCCTAACCGCGCGTTGAAGTCCCCCATCACCACCGTAAAGTGTGTTTTCGAAGCTTGTATGGCGATTGAAATATCGTCATACATTGCCTCCACTTCATCGTCCGGGCGTTTCGAGTGAGGGGCGTATACCTGTATGACCTTCAGCGAATACCGACTGGTGATTCTGAGTATAAGGTATATAACCCTGTTCGAAACGCTTTCGATCTTTACGATGTTATTGACGAGGGACTTATGAACGATAAACCCGACACCATGTTGGGATTGCTGGTCTCCCTCCCGGTAGTAGAGCAAGTTGCCGGAATTTAGAATTATCGTGTCCTCCCCCTCTCTTCGGACTTCTGATAATCCTATCACATCCCAGCGCAACTTACTGACTACTTCTTCCAGCTCAATCAGCTTCTCATCGGTCCTCAGTGTGCGTGCGTTATATGTTGCCAGGGCCAAGGGTCTTTGTTTTGGGGGTTGGTGGCTGGATCTCTGCCGGAGATTCTTCGCACCCCTTGTTCTGCCGTTACCATGGCCGCCACCTGTGCCAGGAATAGCAGAACTGCCGGGGACTAAGGGCCGTCTCGTGTTCGTGTTCATTTTCATGGGGGGGAGGGGGGGTTTGCCATAGTCACCACGCTTGGCAGGCGGATTGGTGACCGCAGTATTGGTGGTATGTACATTGAGGAAATGCTGCTGCCCATTTCCCAGTATAAGGTATGTGTACTTATATCAATCAAAACCAGCGAAAGTCTTATCTTTCGACACTAACCTAGACCTAAGCTAATGGAAACAAATGCAATGCGTGCCCCGTCTCTATTGTCCGATCGATCGTATAATACTAACTCGCATTCAGTTCATTAGCCACATAATGCGAAGATCGATTAATTATCGGCATTACCACGCATGAGCGAGTTGTATAATCGATTTCTTGTCGATAAATCCGGACTCAATTTTGAAGTGAAAGTATCGCGGCACAGGCACAGGTGTTACGGCGGACTCGATAACTATGACTCGATTGGGATGGAACACGCTATTCGATAGTTCGTTACCTTATCACTGCGCCAATTGTAACTTGATCTACGGAGCGTGATGGCTCTCGAACCAACTATTACTTATTCTGTGGCATTTAACGTGCAATATTGGCTGGTTTCAAATATTGCAGAGTTCTAAGTAATTTTGTCAGACTGTACCGAGCTGCTCGTAGAATAGTTTTTAATTGTTAGCGGAGGTTTTGATGGGTGTTCGTGTTTGGAACGGACATTCCGTTATTTAATAGTCGATAAGTTAAGTGTTTGATGGAAAGTTTGATCTCTCAAGGGTATATACACTTAACGTATGTGTTCGCTAGATTTTTCACGCGACTTCGTGCGCATAGACTATCACAATGCGTGACGTCATTTTGCCAATTCTAATCCAGTCGCTCACTCTTATTTCTATCGCACGTGGAACACACGGGTTCAGCAATTTTGAACGCGATACTTACTTCTTGGCAAAATTTAAAAAGTTATCAGTTAGGAATTATGAAACGAACACCGTTAACTTACGCAAAACCAAATGGCCAACTCTCATTGACGAACTAAACGAATTCAGTAGTAACTCGATTGTATGGTAACAAACAAACATCTATTTATTTTCTAAATACATTAACTAGATCCATATCCGTTTACAAGAAGTCGACTAGCCATGTCCATTCATCTGTTCATTTTTTATCAACTATCATAGTTACAATGTATCAAGGAATGAGTGGTGCGCCGGCGCAGGTACCCGGTTTCCGGTCTGCTACACACACAAACACAAGAAAAAGATAATATAAGGGTAGGTATGAGGAATTTGTTGTCGACAGATGCATAGATGTGCGCCTTTGTATATCTACAAGTTGCCGGGTCTTTTCTGTATTGTTTTTTATGCACACTGTGACGGGTTTCAGCTGGTTCACCAAACAGCTGGCTTAGCTAGTTTAGAATCATTGCCACATTATAATTAATTACATTACATGTGAATCGATAGACTACGCCGTCACGTCTCTTGAAAGCAATTGAATCGCAATGTTACTTAAAAGTTTTTGAGACGACGACGGCTGAAATATTGTTGCTGAATTTGATTATAATCGAATTGTCACTGGATTGTACAGTATTATTTTTATTATAAACAACAAATCTAATATAAAAAAAATTACCCAATAGAAAACTAAAACTAATTAAAATCTAACAAAAATGGGCGTCCATGTGGCATGGTGATTTTTCTGCTGTCCATACGGAAAAAATCAATGTCACGAACTTACAATAATAACAATTAAATAAACGAGGAATTTATCAGAAAATTTGAATTGTGGCGAATTTAAACATACTTTTTTTTCGTGACAAATTTACTGTGTGGCAAATGCACAACAACCCCTAATAACACTGGCTGCGTATCCACGTTGAATAGCGATAGGTTTTCATGCGTCTGTAGCAGTTGTTTTTTGTATATTGCATTGTTTTAAGCAGTCAAACTACGCTGTATACGTAAAAGCGCTGAGCTCCACCAACTTACGTTTTATGCAAAAACTTAGCACATCCATTTAACGAGCTCCCGTTAAAGAAATACTAATGTACCAGTCGGATGGACCACCGAAACGTTTGAAAGCGCCCATTGACGGCTCCGCAACATTAGCAGGCAGCGCACGCGCAGCTTTCATCAGTATCAACGCTGACCGACTTGCGCGCGTGTGCGTGTGGGTGTCGTTTGTTAGTCATAACCATAACTAGACGCGTCTTCTCAGACTAGATTTTCTAGATCTGGAGATCGTGGTACTGCTTGGGCCGTCCGTCTGTTATTTAATTTGGCAGTAGGTTGCGCCTTTACGGACCATAATGGCAACAAAACTACTAATAAGTTACTGATTCTTTTTCCGGTATACTTTATATTTGACGGCACGTTTGGCGTAGTGGCTGAGCAATCGGACTGCTTCGTTTGGTGTCGCGGGTTGATTCCCGCCCGGAACAAATATTTGTGCGATCCACAAATACTTGAAATTATATGGGGTACCTATCCACGATACAGGAGCAATCTTAGTACAGGGCTACTTTAAAAAAATATGTTAAAATTAAATCACATTATTGAATGTTGTAACATTTATCATACACTCCAAAAACATCCAAATCATATTCAGAATAAGAATCACGCATTCTTTGAATTATTATAAAATTATTTAAATTAGTAAATTCCTGCATACCTATTCAGCTCGACAACGCTCATTGATTGACCAATGAGCTGAATAGGAAAATAATTGAATTTATATTTATAACCATGAGCAGTGTGCACACCTGAACGAACGCGGCGACTGCAAAGCGGGAGCAAGCCACCAACCCACTTGTGAAGTTTTATTTCTGCTCTAGTTTCAGATCTTCTGTTATGTGGTAGGTATTTCAATAAAAACTTTATCGGCCTCACCGCAAAAGATTAGACCAGCGTTAAACAGAGGTTTCTAAAATTTCGTTCGACAAAGTCGACGTCTATCACTCACGTTTTTTTACTTTATCCTGGCATTCCTGATTATTCTACTTGTAAATTTGTTATTTAGTTAGAAAAAACGAGGATTAGACGTTGATTTGTGGAGTAAATATTTAGACTCATCTTTTAAACTCTGGTCTAAATCTTTTGTTGTAAGACGGTATCTATCTATCTATGTACTTACTTGTTGAATTAAATAATACCTTGTATAATAAACTGAAGTAGCTGCTATTCACATTTACCTAATAAGTCGTCCCATTATTTACCACTGTAGTCATGGTATCAAGACTCAGTCACCCTATTTGCTTAGGTGTGCCCCTATCTTTGTATTGGAAACTAACTGGAAATCCAGCTCTAAATATGGCGTCTAGTCTATCCATCCGTAGAGACTAGACTTTATAATAGGTATTTAGGACAACCTCGGAAAACCTATGGTTGTTTGAAGGTAACCATGCTAAAGTGGGCTAAAAAACAGTGAACACTTTAGTACCTTGTCTTTTAAACGAACATTGAATATGCATAGATGTACTGAAGCAGTTTTACAAGCTCTATATAACGACAAAGTAGTAAATAGTCGTACAGATTTATGTACGTGACTATTAAAATTAAATACTACTTTAAAGGATATCTTTGCATAGTAATTTATATGCTAGGAATTTTACTGAGATAAATAACAAGTAGATTACATTTAATGAATTTAAATTATATAAGTATGTACTGGAAAAGGGTGCTAATGTTCAAAATTAACTGTGTTAAATTGAAACAAGCACTTATATACTCGTAGTTTAGTTCAATTGGACACAATAATTAGATAATTACTTTATTTCAGCCACTTATTTATGCAAGTTATGTTTATATTAATTAGGATAATCTAACTTCAGGCTCATACTTTTTGTGTGATCTGTGTATCTTGAAAACGGCTCTCAGGATAAAAATTAAATTTTGCAATCAGATAAGTTGTTACTTTTTAAATTAATCTGTACCGCCTGTATGGACCGACGACATTGTTAACATCGCGGGAAGTCGGTGGATGGAAAGAGCTCAGAATCGTTCTTCCTAGAAATGTATACTGTATAGGGGAGGCCTAATGTCTATGGACTTCTTCAGGCTGATGATGATGTACCTACAGTCCTACATGAGTCTTTTTGAAATTTCACTGCTATAACGCAGAGTGAAGTTTTACTACCCAGTTACTAAAAGATTCAGACACAATATCGCACCTTCATCTTAAATGATTCTGTTCGCATGGTTCATCAACTAAGCCTTGACTCCGTGACTTTAAGCACCGACTAAATGTTAGTATCATGCATTATTTGAAAGGCCACACTCATCAAATAACATAATCATGTATGCTCATTGCTCATAATATATGCTTGATAGAGTAGATTCTCAAATTGCTCCCAAAATGACTGGCAGGGAAAGAAAAGTCGTGTTTATTACGCCTTTATAACTCAAGACGGGTGACCAATAATTGTCATGATCTTTGCTTTGTTGCGTTTCAGCTCCGAATAGCAGAATAAATAATAGAAAAACTAGAAAAAATCACAACGTCTGTCAAGTCAGCAAGTTATTATTAAATGTGGAAGTATGTGTAAAAGAAATAGAGTTTAAAAAGTTGAGGGTTAAACTTACCCCCTTATTCATAAAGATTTATTAAACGTTACAGAACCGCGCAGTTCAATCTTTATAACTTTTTATAAATAAATCACGTTGGGTGTAGTGTAGGGTATTGGTATTGCAATTCAACGGCATCACCAATGTCATTTTATTTTAATTTGTAAGAGTTAGAATTTAACTTATGTACCTACCTATACTTAAGTATTCTCTTCTAGGATTAGTAGCCAACTTTGAATTAAAATTAAAGTAGGTACATACTTATATTAAATTTAACGTTTTTGTACTTCATATTATGACACATTTTCACGATCAAGCAAGTTGACGACAAAAATAATAGATACAATCAGAAGGTGCCAACTCGCGCGCGCTCGCGAATTCTACGCTCGCGAGTTGACGAATAACTCTTGAAATGAATCGTTAGGTATGTGAGATACCACCGAGTGCGATTCTTATTTCAATAGGTAAATCACATTCACCTAAATCTTAACATCAACTGGAAGGTATTTCAAGGGCAAACCTTGATTGTGTCTTAATCAATTCGTCTACTCAATCAATACTGACATTTTTGATTGACAAGTGATATGTATATCTAATTCTGCAGTTTTTTGTCCACAATCACAGGTAGGCAAATTACAAACGTATCACTTAAGGATGTAATTACAAGAAATAATCTAAATAATGTCCGCATGTTTACAACACAATTGATGATAAAAAAAATATACTTAATCATTCTTGGATTGTAGCATTTATAATTTTTTACTCGTTTTAATTCGACTGACTACATTAGATATAATAATGACGTATGGATCGATAAAATATGATGAATATAATGGATGGTGTTAGTCTAAATCCATTGAGTTGGAATCTTGCATCCTACCTGTCGCGTAATCACGTTTCAATGACAACACAGTATCATGGTGACAACAAACTGATGTGAAAATAGAGATACAATGCCTCCCAGCTGATTGGTGTTTGGGCTCATTTCTGTCAGTGGAATTGCTAACGTATGTTATAAAATCTTGCTACGAAGAACGTAAAAGTATTTTTTACAGTTGGTTTTACCTTATTCTCGCCGGAAATACATTAAATACATACTCAATTTATAATTTCGACCAATTCCGTGAGTCGCCTTGATTTTATGGTATGTACCGTTCCTAACATATCCTACAAGTTATGGGCTATTTGAATAATTGAAATCCGGTGATTAAAGTAATTTTCGTAATTACAAAATGTCTAGAATAATCACGGTTCTTAAAAGTTGCCTATTCCTTCTGTGTAGATTATTACTGGAAATGCCATTTTAAATAGAAATCATTGACAGTTTCAGTTTATTTACCAGATTGTGATAAAAATTTTCGAAAGTATTATTAATGAACTATATAAATCTGTAAAATACCCAATCTGAATGTATTTACGTAATATTTTAAAACCGTGCCATTTCTAATACCACCTTTATCCAAAATTGACCCCAAGTAGGTACTTTGATACTTTTTACAAACATAGAAAATGTTATATAATCTACCAGAAAAAACATCTATCTACGCCTCGTTGGCCAGATATTTAATACTATTTGCTACGGTTCAAAAAAGGTTACGTCGAATGGGCAAAGTCGTGACGTTATTATTAGGGCAAAATAAAAACCGTTTTCACGCCTAGTATACGAGCGAAAGTGGTATCACAAGAGTTCATGGTACCAGATGTCTACATAGAGCGGTATTATCGGTCGATAATAATCACAGGCCTTTTGTGATTTTAGTACATCTACACTAATATTATAAAGAGGAAAACTTTGTTTGTTTGGTTGTAATGAATAGGCTCCGAAACTACCGAACTAATTTTAAAAATTATTTCACTGTTGGGAAGCTATGCTATCCCCGGTACACATAGGCTACCTTTTATCCCGTAAAAATTAATGGTTCCCGCGGGATAGTAGTTAACGCGGGTGAAACCGCGTGGTGCTTCTAGTATCTGATACGATGCTAGCGCTGGGATCAAGGGTGACGCTGTACCCTGCGTTTTGCTAGGTTTTATCTATTGCGAGCGTTTGGAATGCACGCACGGAATAACGTGGTGATATTATCGACCGATAATATTTTGCCCGTGTGATAGTGGCTTTAATTATATATCTTCACCTTGCGGTATTTCTCCAATACTGGAGGTTGGTATTCAGCTATGCATAATATACATATTATGCCGTTTTGTTTCTCGCCAGATGAAACAGCTCTTCAAAGCTGGACGATATTTATCATATTTTATGCATATTAAGGCATATTGAAAATTAATGGTAAAGATACTGAAAATAGCTAACTAACCCGTGCTATTTTAAACTTTCGGAAACAAAAATAATTATAATAACATAAAAAAATATACCGACTAAGCAATAAAAATAATCCTAATGATTATTACAGTTTATCTACCATTGAAGTAAATGCCGTACTAATATGACAGTAATGATGATGAAGACTGAAGATTGAATGGCCCGTCAAGTTGAAGAAAGTTATACGGTTCGGAAATACAACAATAATTGAACGTTTTAATTACTGGCAATACCGCGAGTGTGGCTGACTTAAATAAATTTGCGTCACTATGACTTTTCATGATATTTTAATTTGTTTATAATAATAATAATATATATATTATATATTATATAGGATAGCATTTGACCACTATAACCTCACGTCATGTTGTTTTTGTCTAAAGGCAGTTTATTTGTTTTTTCGAGCTAAGGCACAATTTATACGTGCGTTCCGAAAGCGTCGCCATGATACTTTTTTACACGATGTCGACGGGGGAATATTTCAATTTACGTAAGAACGCTTATTTCAATGCTACTTATTAATAGGTACGTGCGTATTTATTTAGTATCATACTTTATTATGTAGGTAATACAAATTTATTTAATACTGTATTGTACACAAAACATAAAAATGGTAAGTACAATGTGGCGGACTTCATACTAAAGTATTTTCTACCAGTCAATCGCCAATCAAAAATCAAGAGTGGTGTAGGCGTGCAACACAATTCGTGTTTCATTACGCGGTGACATAATAATTATAAACTTCACAAGACAGATATCCGCCCTCAATAAGAAATAACACCGTTATATCAAAGAACACCCTATAAAATAACGGATGCGTTATTACAACGATTATAAAAACATTCCTACCGCTCATAAAAAAAAAAAACACCGATCACGATCTATTGAATATGTACATTTTAATTATGTTATCTTCCTACGTTGTCGTGACAACCGATCGTCGTGTTCAATTATAACAGGTAACACATTTTTTCACGGCTTAGCATTAACATTTGAATATTCTGTCAGTAAGTACGTAGTTTTTCTCGCCGTAATATGGTACTGAATCGCTGGTACTTTCTCTGGTCTGGTGATGAGAATAGAACTGGACCGTTTATAGGTTAGCGCTAAAGTCGCTAAGCTTATAATGGGGCTGGCTGTAAATAAACTTATTGCCGTGGTGGCCGTGTCTAATTGCTGAAAGCTCAAGCTCAATGGTACGATTCGAAAATATGAAATACGGATACGTCATAGCGTTTCAGCAATCATCGCGTCAAAACGTTTCATGGAAATGTTCCTTAAAAATAATTTTGTTCTTGACCGAATTCTGGTACGTTTGATAACTCTGACAGGCGATTAAGTGTAACGCTGTCTCTATTTAGCGCTAAGCAAATGACAGAAGCGGCAACACACGTCCCAGAAGTTGGTTGTCGGTAAAAAACTAAATTCCGATCTAAAAACTACCATTTGCCAGTTTTCACTCCATAAAAACACCATGAATAAATCTATAAAATCCTTTATTTCCAATACTTCTACCGTAAAATCGCAGATACTTATAAAGGCATTAAGCTAGAAACTACTGACAGGTGTCTAGTGAAAGTGCCCAGTACGTTTGTCAACAGTAATTTGTTGCGTAAAAGAGTTACACTGATTGTCAATAATTTGATATCATTAGGCAAGAGTAGGTCTGCCGTTTTTGGAGCTACTACTGGTTCGCGATTGTCGAATTCATCGAATCGAAATTACGTAAGAGCACTGAACGTATAAAATAATGTATAGTCTGTCATACAATTTTAATTCATCATCATTATCAACATACTCACTTTAATGTGGAAAATTATCTGTATATTCCACCACATCAGATACTTTCGAAATAATGCCCGGGCTTGGGGTTCCTCGCGATGTTTTCGCTTAAGAAAAGCGAGCGATGATTACGTATACGTATGTTTTGCACTGGTATTTGAACTAGCAACCCTTTCATTGGAACGCGGACGTTCTCACTAGGACGCTCAACATTATAATTATTATTTTTAATCCAATTAATATTTTATGACATTCTATAAGCACGTTTTATGAATAATCGATGCCATCTGATTAAGTGGCATCGATAAACTTAGTTGTCACTTGTGCAATTATGAGTTAAGTGTGTCTGCTTTTGATCAAAGGAAGTAATAAATTTAACTTTCATTTTGAATGCGAAATTTTAGTTTAAGCATGGCAGTTACTGCCATATTTGGGAAGGATTTATTGTTTCTAATTGAATGACAAAGCGCAACAAGTTATGAGAGAGTTAAATTCAAATAATTTATTATTTTTTGTAAACTTTCCACTAAATTTCTTATAGTTTTTTTTATGTGTACCGATACCTCTAAAACGTGTTCTGAAATCACATTGCATTTTTACAATAGTTACGTGTTTCTTTTTTTTATTTCTGTATATTTCTATACTTAATTTATGTATACCATTATGTTATTTTGCGTTGTACCAACTAAGGTATAATCCATGTATGTTACTGAAATACTACAAAATAATATAGATAGGATATGGGTTGATGATGACGATGATGATTAATAAAATATAAACAGTATGTTGTCATCGAATTCGATAATTATTTTATCAATCGAAGTTGCGAACTAATGGTAGCCCCCAATACGTCGAAGTAAGACAAGCCACATTGTCATTATATATGATTGGGTTATTTTTTCTATTTGTTAAATAATTGGTGTTTCGTATGAAGTCATAACCGTGTCTAATAGCATGTTGTCAATAAATTGATTGTTGACGGATTGCTGTGGCGAATTTGATTTCGCAAGTGCTTGCGAAGATTTTTTTGTTGGTACCACAACTAATTGTAACTAACGACATTTTTTAAACAATTAAGTGATGCGACGGACTGTCGTTTGCCTGTTGAACCGCCAAGCCTGCTCCCATTCATTGCATTACCGTCTCAAACATTGCATTGAACAATTATACGCGGTACTCCATTGCGTTGTTCTTCATCTAACAAGATCAGAACAGTCTAACGACTGAAACTAACCGTCTTGCCACAAAAGTTTAGACCACAGTTAAACAGATGTTGCTAAAATTTCGTTCTACAAAATCGACGTCTATCACTCGCGTTGTCTTACTCAATCCTGGCATTCCTAATTATTTTACTTGTGAATTTGTTATTGAGTTAGAAAAAGCGAGGGTTAGACGTCGATATGTGGAGAAAATATTTAGACACGTGATCAACTCTAATTTAAATATTTTGTGGTAAGACCGTTAATCTTTTTAATTCCAATAACCAATCAGTATGACGTTGAACTCAAAAAAAAAAACTGAAACAACGGAATACTCTCACGCACAAAATTCCAATTTGTTACTTCTTATTGAATGTAATGTCTGCAGATCAACATAGAAACCGAAACAAATCTTTAAACGTAAGTTTCATGCCACAAAAACCAATAAACAAAGATTTATTGACTTAGATGCAGTGAGTTTAACAATGAACTTAACCGTCAGTTAACTTAAATAAAATTGAAAATGCACAACAAGTAATAATGAACTAGTACACATGATACGAACATCTATATTAATAAAAGAATGTCGTGTTAGTTACACTTTTTATAACTCAAGAACGGCTGAACCGATTTGGCTGATAATTGGTAGGAAGATAGCTGAGAACCAGAAGAAGGATATAGGATTTTTTATAGACTTTTTATAGGATTTTTTATAGGATTTATATAGACTATTTATCACGTTATGTTATCACGGGGAAAAAATTGAAACTGGGAAAAATATATCTGATAAAATCGGGTTGTACAGTTGACTACTGCCACTCATTTTGACTCATAGAGACAATGACAGGACAACGTCTGTCGCGTCAGCTAGTTTTGAATATCATGTTAGGACTGGAAAAACTAGATATCAACAACAGTGCCACCTACCGGCTCCAACTATAGCTAAGTGCCGTAAGGACTACAGTAAAAACATCAAAATTGGTCAAGCCGATAAGGAGAAGTATTATTACGATCGCAAGTAGATACACAAGATTTTTTTAATTATGAGGAAATCGATTGCTCTGCATTGTTTGATTTGAAATATCTCGAGTAATTAGACAAAATGATTCTTCGAATATTAGTGTTTTTTAATCAGTCCTTACTTAAACTGTTGTTTATCTTTAATCGGCAATTAACATCATTGTTGAACTCAAAGTGTAACCGTGGTGCCAACATACCGTAACCAATTATCTGACCGATTAAGTATAAATGTAACGTTTATGAAATTTAAAGCGATTAATTGCTATCGTAATTCGTTTATGCAAATGAATTTGTGATTGAGGAAATAACAGTTTGGTATCTATTTTGTTATTATTTTAACTAGAGCATTACATAATATCATGTTCTATTACAAAAATAGGCATTATATTTAAAAACGAGTTTTAATTAGCAAACTTTTCGTTAGTTACGTAGTTACCTACTTTTATAAACGTAAACGTGTTTGTATTTTCACAGAGTGTTTTCAATTTGGAGCCTACGGGTGTCCTAGTAACCTAACGTAAAGATTAGGTTACTAGCAAATCCCTCTGACCAGGGGGTAAATTCTGCTAATTTAAGAACGCTTTAATTGAATCTCAATGGAAAGACTTCGGAATAGTTTGTGACATTTCTTTGTGACATTCATTTTAAATGTGTTATTAGACTAGCAGACTGATAAAAAAAAAAAATTAGATTCAATGAAAGAGTTCTTAAATTTGCAGAATTTACCCCCTGCTCTTAAGTTGAATCTGATGTAAAATTATAGATAGATAGATAAACTCTTTAATGGAACACCACAGAATAAAGCATTATTTATGTTGAATTACAAATATTATTGAAACTTCATAAAATAAATCTGGTTGACTGCAAATGTAACTGTACCGGAAACAAACTTACATAACTTTAATGATACCATAAAAATTACCATAGATTTCTGAAATTATAGCGAAATCGAATCGCTTCGATTGTGATGTTGCGAAATAGAGTTAACTACCGTTGCGTGGATAATTGTCTTTAGGTATTATTTGTTAATGCGTCAATTTTCTGCTCCAAGTATAACGTTTACAAAACTCAATTGAATGTTTGGCGATGACACCTCCATTGTGTTGGTGACAAAGTTTTTCTGTGTTTTTTGTCATACATATTTTTGGATGTTTATGTCTCCTCATACGCATCTGTGACATCGATTCCAAATATTATTAATGATTAAAAAACAAACGAACAGTCTTCCGTAGGTCTGTCACAAACTACTCCCAACACCATATTAAGATTCAATTGAAGCGTACATAAATTAGCAGCAGACTTGACCCACAAGTGAGATAGTAGCATAGAGAGCAAAAAAATCAACACTGAAAATAACACAGAGTTGTAATCTTTCTGCCATATCCACTACTATTGGTCTAACAAAGCGAGAGTTTAGATTTTGTAAACCAATTAAGTCTAAAAATAGACCAACTGTTCAGACATTCTCTACCCAACGAAGTTAGTTATATAACGCCGCTTTTAAGTGATGAAGAAGTAAACTGCGTATGTACTAACTTCACATTCACGCATATTATATCTATTTACATTAAGTAATATATAGCAAAGATTGTTTGTTGTTCTTATTAACAAAACTAGCGGCACAGTTGCATTAGAATATCGTAGTATAATAACTTAGTTCTGAAACGTGACTTATAACGATTTTTAAAAGGTATAATTTTATCGGTCAAGGGCATGTCTCTTACTAATAAAGAATTTAAAATATTTTGCTAATTTTTAATCGGAGTGGGAAGAGAAGTAACGAATGTGCTATATCTTTCTCGTTAATTGCATTTTTAAACACGTATGTAGCTTTAATAATTAAATATTTATAACGTTTTTATGAACACGACTAGTAATTAAATTATGGATAGATATAAAGTTTCATATGACATTATATGCATATACACATGTAATAGAAAGTTTTCGCTTATGTTTTGGCCTAAAATATAGGCAACAGTACCTATTTTTATTACTATTTGTCCTTTGAAACCCAACCTCCTCTCACCAGAGCAAAGTATTAACCTACAAACATTTTCTTTACAGGTGCTCGAGCAAATAAACAAAGAAAAGAGGGCAGCTGTGGGCATATCGACCCAGTCACGGCTACCACCGGAACCATTATGCCATATACATCCACCACCATCTGAACCTGACCGGCATTGAAAACAAGACTTACCGTTAATTATGCCAATTCATTAGTCGGAGCCATGGAAGACGTTACCACCAGACCGAGTATAGAATACATCCCTCCTCTACCGCCCAAGGTCAAGCAGAAAGGATCGACGACGTTCACTCAAATAACAAGTGAAGATAACGGCTACGATGTAGTTGGTGCACGGAACATGGACTCGCTGAGTTCGATGCACTCGCATGTCCTTAATTCTAAGAGCTCATCTGCAACGGTATTCGTAGCGGCGACCCAGTCAGAACGACCCGCGATTACACCTAGTTCGGACGCTCTCAACGGGCCACATGTAGTCACGATCAGAATAAACACGGAGACGGACAAACCTAAGCCGAAAATATCGAGCGTCCACCTGAAAAGTGACGTTGACTTTGACAGCTTCAAAATCAACGACCTCTACAAGAAGAACACGCTGGTCAGACTCAACGCCGACGACCGCCCCAAGATTTTCGACAATGAAGAGTCACTGAAGCCCGATAAGGCGCCCTACATCTACTGCAATTCGTATATGAACTCGATGACCAACATGGTCATGTCTAGCGGCCAGTGCTCGCCGAGCGATACCCTAGATTCGGGGACATGCAGTGACCTTGATGGCACACCGCCGCCGCTGCCCAAAAAGAAGACGACGAAATCGAGCACAAAGAAAGCCATCTCAGTCACTATGATAAGTTCGAGAAACGGCAGCAGCCAGAGCGAGGTTGATTTTGAAGATAACGACTCCAACATATCGTGCGATTCGCTGAACAGCAGCGAGTTGAACGGAAGCGTGCATGCCGATGAAAGTCAAAGCGAAGATGGCAAAAAAGAAAAAAAGGAGCTTGAACCGCCTGTCGCACCGGAGATGCCCACGTTTGTCTCCAAACCTAACAACAAAGACAGCTTTCTACCACAAGGTCTCTTGCAAGACATTAGAGACCGTTCAGCGAAACTGAGCACAGTTGAAACCGAAAGCGATTCGAGCGAACACAACGAGGAAGCGAGCCAGAATATTAATGACGCTACTAATATATCAAAAGAAAGCGCGCAGCTCACTTCGTTCCGTCTAGTTTCCCAGCTTAATAGTGAGCAAAGGAGCGCAGACGAGGACTCATTAGCCTCTAACACATCAAAATCTCCGCTGATCAGCGAGAGCACTTACGAAGAACGTAAACAAGACAAAATGAAGCAAGACATATGCTATAGCAGTCATTACTTCGACACGGACAAATTTTACGATTTCCATTTGAACGAAAAACAATTCGATGAACCAGTGAATAGTGTTAGTGTTGCTAAAAGTGGCAGTGAAGTGGCGGAAGTGGAGTTTTTCGCCGGAGTGAAGGATTTCAAAGTGGAGGAAGCGCCTTCAACGATCAAAAGTTCAAAAGGCACCATACGCGGTGTCAAAAACCGCGTGAGAGCCGGCATCGCGACTTTCCTACAAATGCAGAGCACGAAAAAGGTAATTTTGCCGTAATTGTTTCGCTTTTTTAATTTTAGCGCAGTCATGTACTCGTTACACACGTAGTGATTTTAGAGGTCAGTGTTTCGAAAGTGCTCGTTGGCAAGTTGTCTGGTGTTTATTGAAGTAAACATTCTGTGCACAGTGGCAGCGTTATTGAATATTGAACCTTCATGGACCGTTGTTGAGAATAATGGCCGCAAGTGGAAACAGGTGAACAATCGAAACTTGTAATGCTATTCAGCATTATAAACGGACGTGTGCCGTGTTGGAGTCTTGTGAGGCATTTCGTCAACAATGTCGATTGTCATTTTAATAAGTCTTTGTTATTGAATTGCTGGAAAACAGGTGTTTACAATTGCGAATAAGACAATACCTTCTTAGTAAAAATTCTATTCCTCGAATTACCGTAAAATCTTATCTCACAGAACATTCTTGTCTGTCAGTCGGTAAGGTTCTATAAAATGTATGTATTATGTACAGATTAACATTTTCTCTATAGGTTACTTAAGCTTTGAGCTCTGATAAATTAACATCACTTAGGTCACCAAGCCTTTAGTCTGTTATTCTTAACTGGACCACCTGTGAGCTGTGGATGGTAATTAAGATCACGACTTAATTAACATCCAGCAGTATAGCCTTGCTACTGACACCCTTTAATTTGCTTCATTATTTTCAAGCTCATCTTCCGCTTTCCAAGACCGGTCTCAATTAAATGCATTTCCTACAGACGGTCTCACGTATTAAGTGTGTCGGAAGAACGACAATCTTCTAGTTTTCTAACAGACTCAATGGGACAAGAAATACGAAACATGGTGTTGCGGTGAAAGTGAAGGAAAAATTGCATATTTCCATTGCTGTTGATAGATGTGAAATCTTTGATGGCATTGGAGTAGCAATTTCTTGAACTTTTGAGACGAAGGACAGTATTATGTTATGTTATTTTGAACATGTTTTTTTTGTTTTAGTTATGGCTTCGCATGATTTGTGCATATAGCCAGTGTCAAGTATTTTATTATATGTAGTTTATCGGATTCCCGTCAAAACTCTCCTGAACATGTTAATACTTATAAAATTGTAGCTCCTACTGTCAAACACAGATTTACAATCTACTGTAACATTCATATAAGTTACATCATCAACAGATGTAAGATTTAAACCAGCATTTTTTATGATACGTACTTTTCGTCTTGAGCTAGAGAGACTGCGCCTAACAGCTGAAATTAATATTGTATCCCCTATCCAAGATTGAAATCGATCTTGGATTGCTGCCTATCGTTCCATCGATTACCAATCTGCGTGCCTTTATAAACCAATCCACGGATCGGTTATTGGCACTTTTGACCCTAAAAATGGATTGTGATATCAATCCCAGATGGCAAAATTTGGATTGGATTGATTATTAATTTCGGCCGTAAGAGTTTAATACCATGTGTCACTAAGCTATGGTATCCTATAAACGCCATCTGCCACTAACAGCGTCGCGGCAAACACCTCGTCACGACGATAGAAGAGATAAGAATGTACTCTGATATACGCGTGTGAAAGAGACCACAACAGTCTGCATTTTAACGCAAATAAAATGCATTTATCATCTCAACAGATGCCTTGAAAAAGTTCGCGTGCATTAAAAAAGGCGTCAGATCCAATCCCCGGCTACTGGCACGTGAGTCGAACAAAATTGTTCGTCCGTGAAACGGCATCGACGTGAGCATGGCATAGGTTTTATTTATTGCCGTATCTAGCCGTTTTTATAGCAGTGTGAGATTTTTAACTCCTTTTAGAGAATCGTTTAAATACATTAATAGTCATTTGACGCATGAACCATGGACCGAGCGTCTAAATGGGAATACGTTTACCATTACGATAAGTATTTATTTTATAAAAACACTGGCTACATACACAAACCATGCGAATCCAAAATTAAAAAAGAGCGTGATCGCAGTCCAAACAACATCTTTTATCAGACAGTACAGCTTATTGCCGCCTTAATATTTTTTTTTTCATTTAATCATTTTATATTATTTTACATGGTCATTAGTACCAGTAAACTTGCTAACCATTTAGGTCAAAATGACTAGGTACTCATTTCATTTTATTGTGATTAGTGAGCAAGCAAAGATATAAGCTCTGAGTAATCAAGGCTCAATCAACATGCGGAAGCTAATTTAAAACTCACAGGAGCATAATTATTCCCATTCAACTAGATAGGTACAAAAACAATTTATTTTCTTTAACTCTCAACAATGGTACTAGAATAACGGGGGCCTGCAATATGACATTGACATAAAAGGACCAAGTTACTGCTTGCTTGCTCCTGCTAGCCTCTAGTGTCAGTTTATCAGCCCATCCAAGGACCTCTGACATGGCTTAACGACTGCTAGCAATCACTAATAAGTGGAAATTATGACTTAACGTGCCTTCCGAAGCACGGTACAATGGAAATCAGCACATAACTAACGAAAAGTCATTGGTGCGAGGACCGATCTTAGTATCGTTGGATTCGAAAACGCATGTATATGTCGCTTAGCCGCCATCTCACGAAGCTATTACTAGAATGTCATCCTACGATATAAATCAATAACCCGTTTTAATTCTTATTCCGTGGCGGAACACACTAGGCCTTGACTTTTAATATATTACTGTAACTTTCATTTAGTCAGCGTCAGCGTACGTATCATATAAAAAAAATGATCTGCATACAACTACATTGGTACACGGTTATTGTAGCTCACCCACAATCGGTTTATTGTTTGTATTCTTTCGCGTGGACTACATTTTATGACGATGAAAATTATCTTATGTCTTTCTCTGAAATCTAATATAATTCAAAATTCGTGCAAAATTCATTAAATACGGTTCAGCCGTTAGGTCCCAAATAAACAAACAGAGTTACTTTGCCATTTTTAATATTAGGATGGGTGGATTACTGACTTCTATTAGAAACTTGCCTACATGACAAACGTATTGTCCAACGTCTAAAATTCTAAAAAAACCGCTTATCCATCGTTCGAATTATCAATGTGTTTGCTAATGTTCTAGGCAACTTTGCCAAGTTTTGTTTCCATTAAAACTGGCCAAATTGACCCAGCCGTAGGTAATTTAGACAAACTATTGTACCTATCTAATTTTATTCACATCCATAACTTTTGCGAATTTTCATTTCAAGTTACTTTGAATGTTTTTGAATCGATTTGTATAATATTGGTTTAGGTCTGTACATTAAATTCAAATGTAAGCTAGTTTTAGTTTATTTTATGTTATTTATACTATTATTAAACAAATGAAAATTTGAAAAAAAAAAAAAAAAAAAAAAAAAAACAAATAATTAAAACCTTTTTTTTGTCACGACCGCGCAACTGTCTCCATGTAATCGAATTAAAGGCACGATCGCAATGCTTTTTGTAATCGGCAACTCGTTTTTACTATCGATAGTAATCGATTATATGCCAGACACAGCTTCCTAATAGAGACAACGTAATTGGTGTAATTGTAACACACTGATTCCGATTGTAAGTAAGTATCGGGTCAGTATCACTTTTTTTGTAATTTGACTTTTCGTTGTCTTAATTTCACTTTCAATTATTGTAGGCATAAGTGAAACTTCAACGTTGTTCTTTAGCGTTATAAATCCTATTTGAAAATGCATTACTTTCTGAGAAATAAAACCGCTCATTGTAACGCTGATTGTTAAGATTCTATTTGTTCTAAGTCTTATTTTGTTTAATTATGGCTTCGCACGGTTTGTGCATATAGCCAGTGTCAAGTATTATAATAATAACGTAAGTACATAATATTTTTATTTTCACATTAGGAAAGTAATAGCTTTAAAGCAATCCTCGTGGTCAAGTAGTCAAGTCAATTATTTACATAGTCAAAGTCACGATTCAGTAAAGTGGTGGATGCTTTACTGAAACTTCCTGGGAGTTTTGGAAAAAATACGAAATGACACGCTTTTTGAGTTTGTATCATTCGCCCACACTCGTGCACGTTAACGAACACTTAATGGTTAATATTCCACCAATATTACACATTAACACTCGAAGAAACACAAGTTTAAGAAAATAACACAAAACCAACAACGTCTCACTATCGTATTCCCGCCAAAACTCCTTCTAAGTCTTAACTTTTGATTTTGTTTGTTAGTTGTTAAATTTGCTTTGGTTAATTTCTTACAATACAATACAATAACTCTTTATTGGGCACCATACAATAAAAATAATATACCAAAACAAAAATAAAATAAATAATTAGCGGACTTATCGCTTAAGCAATTTCTTACAGACAACCTTTAGATGGACAAGAATTTCAGAGAGATGTTGCGGTGTCTTATGTTTTCCTTTTGCTCTATGGTGTTAAGTCAAAAGTTTGTCTGTCTATAACATGTACCGAAATACATGTTATACCTGAATATATGTTATACCGAAATACCGAATATACATGTACAAAGCACGAAATATTGAACACTAAGCAGACAAACAGACAGAATGCGGTTAACAATATTTTGGTGAGATCAAATACGTGCTTCTGTGAAATGCCTTAACGGTAATTCGATTCTGTGGGTTTTGAGATTACGCGGTTGAATCATCTACATTCAGATGTAACAAAACAAACAAACACTAGTATTTTCGATTATTGTGTGTAAGCTCTATTCAGTAAAAGTAGTAAAGTCAAAGTCAATGCATTTATTGTAAATAGGCAATTAAATCGCACTTTTACAAGTCAAACACCTAATTCTAGTTAACAAAGAGAACCATAAAAGTCAGTAAAAAGTGATTCAGGTGTATCGTAAACAAATTTACGGGGTGAGAGGTACAGGAGGTACAGGTCGCTCGACAGATGGTAAGCACTTCATTATGTTTTTATAAATACGTGCCCGTAGTAAGAATACTGGGATTCGAACTCACCACCCTGTGCTTGAAATGCGTACGCCTCCCTACATGCTATTACTGCTTTTCAGATACTCCACTGATTAGAAACAATAAAAAAAATATTTTTATTATGTTTTATTTATTATGGTCCGACAAAAGTTTCTCAATTATGTACCTATCTATATATACGTTAATCAGATTCTTGTTTATGAAACAGAATGTTTAATCTAAATTCCGTTTTGCAAACCATAAACATCACCAAGGAATGAGGCAATTGAAGTAACAGTATAACGAATGTGGTACGACATGCCTTCCGCATTCCGCTCGTGCCGGCTCTGTGATTTATGTAGCTCTGTGATAGATGTGGCGAAAGAGATGAGGTGAATGAGATGATTCAGTGATAGAGTTTAAATGCTCCATGCTGCAAAATAATGGAGCTGCTTGCCGGAGTATGTTTCCTGTTAGGTTCTGGCTGACTTCAAGTAATTAGGTTACTTCTGGGTAAGTGTTCACCATTATCGACCGCATATCGCTTCTCACCATCTGAGACCATATTCAACAATAAATAAGATTATACAAAAAACAAATACAACATTATGGTATTTTTTGCGCATTATATTTCTAGTATACCTGTCAGAGCTGGTTACCGGATCTGGGTTAATCATAACGGCCGGTTAAAATACTTCATTCCCCTACTACTGAAGATCACTAACATTTAAACAGTGGTTACTTGTTATTCGTGATTCAACTGCAGTTTTCATGCAGGTGAACTACACATTTAAGTTAAAATAGCCGTCTACTACATAACAGAGAAACTTCCCCAGAACTAGCGACTTAACATAAATCTCTTGAACACCAATAACAATAAACAAACATTTCAACCACATCAAAAAGCCACGGATTCAAATGGATGCAATGGAATGCACAAGAAAACTGGTAAAAACCTCAAGAACGCGGTGTGAAAGCAGAGATTTATTTGCAGTTGGCTGTGCCGAAAGCAAAGGACGACCTAAAAACCTGGCTGTGGAAATGATAACTTAGTTTCCCCCAGTTTCTAGAACCTTTGTTGGCTTTGACAGTAGATTAAAACTATCGTTGTCTCTATCTGACAATAAACAAATGACAAGGATGGCAATAGAAATAAACTGTAGTCAAAGTTGACTGACGTTTCAGAAACTGGGGGTAAGGCTGTGGTCTCCTATAAGCCCCATCGGCCGGTTACAACGTCACGCCGTACCGTACGCCGCGTCAAGATGGATACTATTAATAGTCGAACAAAATAAGTTTTTGACATGCATTAATTGCACTTCTGGTGATATTATGGCCTGTCGTAGAATACTAATATACTAGAATACTAATAACTCTTGAAATAACATAAATCCGAAAGATCACCAGTCTCTGATGTATCGTTTTTGTAATATAAGGCTTCAAAGTTTGAACACAAAATGTTGTATGAAAAGTATGTAGGAGACTGGTGATTTTTGGCTTGTTTCATTCTATTTTACTATTGGTTATAGCTATTTCTGGATTTAATTGGAATTTGATCAAATTATGGCAATATTTTACCCACAAAATTTACTTAAAACGGGTTTTCTCAAAAACTGCTACTGCAGGCCAAAAGATCACCAGAAGTGCAATTAATGCAAGGTACCCAGTACAAAAATTATTTATTTTACCCCGACTACTATAGAAATGTAGTGTTGCGGTTTTTTTGACGCGGCGACGTCAGCGTACATCTTTATTTATTGTACCTATTGTTCCATGTTTCTTGTTCATTATGACTATAGGTACTGTGTTTCCGAGCTAATATTATTTATATCAGAAGTACCAGGGTTGCATAGAATACAAGGAGGTTTCGTTTCATGTGCCATCCAGTATGATTACTGTGGTTTATTACTTACATGTTTATATCAGACGTACCAGGGTTGCATCACAATGAGGTCTTATTTCTAGTGCCATCCATAGTAAATGGTTCAGGGGATTTCTGGACTGTTTGTCCAATTTTCTCCTGTGCATGTGAAAACTGTACACGTAGGGGATTTCTGGACAAAAAGTCCAGAAATACCCTGCGCAGGAGATACTGCCAGGGGATTTCTGGAATAAGCCATTTCTATAGTATATCGTAACGCGGCGTACGTTGTGACGCTGTATCCAGCTGATGGCGTTTTTAGGAGGCCTAATCCTCCTCACGAAAGTAAGGGGAGGCCTTTGCCCAGCAGTGGGACAGTAGAGGCTGAATTATTATAATAATTATTATACACAGATGTGCCTCTCGCCATTGAACTAGATTGCATGATTTACTTCGCCACCTGTCGCTTATCATTTAGGATTAACATTCTTCGATATGGACACGGCATTGCTATAATTGGTCGTGGAACCTTGCATGTTTATTAAGTGTTAGATATGCATAGATTGAGGTTAAGAATGTAGGCAGCGATTAACCTTGGACTTCATTAAAACTATTCATGGTATCGAGGTTTTTACCAGCGTTTGTGTTAGCATATCAGAATACTGGGTAAAGTCCTGTAAAGATTTTTACAACGTGAAGGAGAGCTCCACTGTCAAAGTCAAAGCATTTATTGTAAATAAACACTAAAATCGCACTTTTACAAGTCAAACAGCTAATTCTCGTTAACAAAGAGAACCATAAAACATTAAATATGATAAATTAAATAGTAATTGATTATGGTTGAAGTTTGAAAATGGATGTTTCTCTTTCAAGTACTGTACCAAATGTCAAACTAATGAAAACAATCAGTTACTGGTAAGACTTGGTTCTAACTTTAACCACGTTTCAAATCATCCTTGCAGACTGACTAAGTATACACTGCTGAGCTCGTACGAAAGATTTGTAGCGAACACTGTGAAAAGCGCTGAAGAGGAACTCGTTTTGTCTAAAGATAATGTTATGTTCTAACTGGAACAAAACGATGGATAAAATTTCGAAAAGTTTTGGATTCTGACGTTTCGTACTAACTCAAAGTACGAACTTAAAGTACGAAACGTCACAATTACAAATCGATCACATTTCATGATTCGTTCATGATTTAGCCCGCTGACCCTTTTCGTTCATTATTTAGTCTCACGTTTAGTTTTTGACTTGTACAGCTGTTTGCTCTTTTTCTTTCTTATGACTTCATCGTCCAAGTTTTCGCAGCTGATAGCATCGTAGGCGGCAGTGGGCTGCCAAGGTAAGCCTGGTTTATTTGTGACACAATACTGAGGTGCTAAGACGTAATAATTTATGTTAATTCGTATAATAAATGGATTATTCAGTTCATAATCTTGACCGGCGTTTGAATGTTACAACGCCCATAATATTAACGTAGTGTCCGAAGCGAGGTACCTAGCTGTAATAATTAAATTGTTTTATAACCCAAGTATACCTATTACCTACAATCACAAAAAATATAGGCCCTATACTAATACTAAATAGCATTGTAGCCTGTTCGCCAATCTACATACGAATACATTTTTTTTTAAACTCTGGACTTATTTGTTACGGCAAAGATCTAGTATTAGGTAACTGTTACACAACATATCCGAAACACGAGGTAAATACGGATGTAGTCTACAAAATGGAATGTAGAATAAGCAGCAATAAAGATAGAAAATAAAAATAGCGATCTTCTCTAACGCGCGTATTCCGAAGCACTGGTAGAGTCAACGGAGTTTCCTTTTTTTGTCCGAGATTCAATCTTCGATCAGTGCTTGGAAAGGAAACATCCTTTTTCAAACTCAAACCTTATTCAATTAATTATATTTTGTTTTCATGGTTCTACGAGTATTTGTTAATGAGATTTAATCTTAAATGTGCGATTTTATTGCCTATTTACAATAAATGATTTGACTTCGACTTTGACTCTAAAATAAAACGTCTCAGACACTATTAGCGATAAACATAGTATGCTATTGAAAATTATAGAGCTAACTTATTTGTGTGTTATACTCGTACGTTAGTTGCAAATTGCCGCATAGCTGCATCTTTATCTGCGATCGATATTCAGCCATAGTGGAAAGAGGACAGTAGACAATTCAGCATCGTTTTTAGGGTCCCGTACCCAAAAAGTAAAAAGGTACCCTATTACTAAGGCTCCGCTGTCGGTCTGTCTATCCGTCTGACACCAGGCTGTATCTCATGAACCGTAATAGCTAGACAGTTGAAATTTTCACTGATGTGTAATATCATTATAAATTGTAGTCATGCGCGAGTCCGACTCGCACTTGGCTATTTATTTTACATCGTATCTATGAAAGTACCTATCGCTCTTTGTTGTAATAATCACAGTCATAGTCTTGCTTCATCATCATCATCTTGTTATAATCAGCCAGAGATTTTATCGCGCCACGCCAAACTAGGTCGCAGGCGCGAAGCTCACGGGAGGAATTTCCCGTGTGTGTAAACATTTAACTGAAACAAAGCTTCTCTACTGTTTCCCGTACGCTGTGGCACCGACTTCGTCCCCATCTCAACAATACTATCGCTTCTGCATTCCATCACGCCACGCGAGTGGAAAACAGCTTCATTGACGAGAAAATTTAATCACTACTGTTTTTTCTTGAGCAACTGATAACTTGCTATTTCTATCGACATCATAGAAATGAAAGGAAACCACCGCATTTATCAATAACAGCCGCCAGAATAAAAGAAGGTCAAGCGGTGACCTCTATATAAGTTTTGGTTATTTTATAACTGTACCATTTTTTGCGAATCAATCTCGTCTTCAAAACTCACACAACGTTTGTCGTGTGTATGATTGATTGTTTGTGCCATTTTTTTTCATCTGTGTGGCGGCGGCGTTGGTTAGAGGGACCGTTAGAAGATGTGTAGACAGTGGAAGGCAGTACGTAAGGCTTGAATAGTGTTTTAGGTCTAAAATACGCAGCATCGAATTTGACACATTTGCTAGGAATGTTTGGGAGTGGTTCGGTGGTTGAAGGCGGTAATCTATGCGCTTTGCGACGCAACCACACCGGGTTCGGTCCTCAGTCTTTGCTGCAATTATGCGGATTTGCATTGCTCATCGCTCTGTAAGAAGTGAACGTTAAACCGGTTGTTGCGGTTGGTATGGATTATGGATTGATAAGCCACATCTGAGGCCAAAACAACAACAACGCGAAAGTTTGTGAGTATATGTTTGTTGCTCTTTCACACAAAAACTGCTGAATGGATTTTGATGAAACTTCACAATAATATAGCTTACATATCAGAATAACATATAGGCTACAATTCATAAAGATATATTGCATCTTATCCAAACGCGGGTGAAACCGCGGGGCGCAGCTAGTTGTTATTAAATGCAGCAATGATTTCTCCCTCAGCTTGTCTGTCTAAAGCTTGAGTACTGTGAAATTATTCTATTACACAGTGTAAGTAATGTTAGGTACCGTTTGTGGCAATTTATGAGTCGGTTGCCTGAACTATAAGCCTGATCGATATTTTTCGCGATCGATCGCTATTCTCGTGACGATCATTGCCATTTTATGGCCTCCATTATGGCCAATGCCTATTATCATATTGGCCGTTAGAGAATTGACTGAAAGTGGGTCGTTATGGCGCTCAACCAAAACGTAAAATGTAATTTTCAGTTGTACAATTTATTTTTAACCGACTTCCAAAAAGGAGAAGATTATCAATTCGTGCGTATGTTTTTTTTTTGTTTTTTGTATGTTTGTTACGCGATTTCTCCGTAAATTGGACATTGATATTGATGATTCTTTTTCTGTCCGTTAGATTATACTTCATGTATACCTATTATAAGTTTTAATTATTATTAAATATAATTTATAAGCCACTAGGAACTAGAATGTTCAGTGACCCCTGCCGAAAACCTCGATAGGGCTTTGACAACATATTTTCTACTTGAAGGTAGAAGCTAGCCAGGCTAGGCACTTTAATACTTCACTCACTCACCATAGAAAATAAAAAAAAATATTTAGAAAAATAGAGGAAAAACTTATTCAGGCTACAACCTATACTTTAATACCACCAAGGGGTATTTCACCTCTTCCTAGACACCTCTTCATACTACCTGTAACCAAAAGGGGAATTAAAACCAAGGTTCCTCACGTATATTACACTTGGTAAACGTTTAATATGCCGATCAATCAGCCAACCCGTTTGTGAGTTCGTGAGATTCGTGACATATCCGCTCGATTTATCAATTTAGTGCACAATAAACATTTTATATGAAGCATATAACACGTACTGTAGTATGCTACTTTGTCAATACCTACCTATTAAAATAGTTTGATGTTGTTAGACCGAAAAAAAAAAATTGTTTTCCTCGTTAAAACAGAATGGCTGAATTATTTTTACCAATTTAATACCCGACGCAAACAGAGGGGTGTTACGAGGATAAGAGTCTCTGGTATTAAAACTGCTAAAAGGGTGAACCGATAAGTCATTTGTTTTTGTAACAATTAATATTTGATACTATAAAAAAAAACATAACTATTATTGCCAAAACCGTCTGTCTAGCAATATAACTGATAATAAATTAATAAAACAATAATGACAAAATATCGTAATGCTTTGTGTCACGCGTATCAACGATCGTCACGCAAGTTGTAAAACGACAGTTTGCAAGTGTTATAAGTCCAGTATCATCACATCATCATTATAACCTTGCAACCCATTGACATCGGGGCTGATCCTAGGCCAACAATGACTTTCATACCTTTTTTTTTAGCTTCGCGCGGCTTGTGCATTTAGCAGTGTCAAGTATTAAAATATTCAAGTTTTTCTTATATTACCAGCCAACTTTTGGATGGGCAAGAATCCAAATGATCCAAATCATTCCAATATTTCAAGTGATTTTAATCTAATTGAACAACGGAAACGGGGTTCGAAGACACTTTCATTAGCTTCTCAGTTACCAAAAGTATACATTCCAATTAAACTGTCTGGTAACGTTATACAATAATACATACCTACTATAATTCCGTGCTTGTTCTGTATTGAAATAGGACACCCTGTGATCTGCGGCTTACTCATTCAGTATCCGATTATGAATCTAAGTATCTTTGATACTCGTTTATTATGGTGTATCAAAATTAATGCATTAACGGCTGTCCCATAGAATAAATGAATAAGCATATTTTGTTTGGTAAAACATTTTTGTATATTATGCATCACAATCCTTCTTAAGACCCGGTATATTCTATGCGCCTACATGGGAGGTGGAATGTGCGTGTCTGAACCATGCCATCACGATCCAGCTACACGACCTTGTGAGGTAAACCGGTCGAGTTCCGCGGCTGGCCGAAGGACCATTCTTTAGCATACCGGTTTATACCGCTGGGTACCGGTTACGTAGTAACTACTTAGTAATCTGCGGTACCGGTTTGAGGGAAAACTGATCTTTGCTCGGTCTACTTTCCAGTATGGCATTCATAGGTGCAGATGCTAGGTGGTTTCGTTTGTGCTAGTTTGCTGCTAACGTTTTATGCGTAAAGTGAAATCATTGAAAACTATTTGACAGTTATGTCTATAAAGCGTCTATGTCAAAGCATTTATAAAATCTCACTTTTACTAGTCGAGTGTAAGATTGGGACTCGATTCCCTTACAGAGCAAACAATGGTGAACAACAGAAAATAATTGCGTTGAGTCTGATTATTTTGTGGGGATATTGTGCTCGTGGTTCCTAATTTTATGATTACTGAAGCTCCTAGGGTTAAAATAACATGTGATAATGACGTGTAATATTGTTTTATAAATTGAATACAATCTAAGAATTGTATTCGAATTTTTTTCGAATTATAAGTAATTGATGAGCATACAATGCTTACTATTTATAGTAACTTCACCTGATGTACCTACACCTCTATTTGTAATGCAATATAATAATATTTGAATTCCAGTCTAACAAAATATTAATCAATCAAAAGTCAATGTCAATTGGTATTGCAAAATGGAAGCTCCACCGTAATGTATACGGCATTTACGATATGGATATCAATAAATTATTTCTTAACCACATTGCCGGATTAAAAGTTTCACAATGATGTGTACATCTAACTCGATTAGGTATGCCTTCGTTTTAATTGATTTAAGGTTGTTTATATTACAAATTAGGTGACTGAAGTTCTTAAACTTTCGCGAACAGGAAACATATTAATTAGCTAAAAACGGGTCTAATTCGCGCACAACGTCGAGGTATGTCAAAATTATATACTTTGATATTTGTTTGTGCACGAATTAGACCCGTTTTAAGCTAGTTAATAGGTGACTGAAGTTGTGTTTCATTTGTACAAACTGACCCGACAGAATAATTAGTCATGCCAAAAATGTATGAGATAATTAATTATGTTTTTGCTATCCTTTTCGTGACTTTATGCAAGTAGTACCTATGGTCGGTGGCTTGCATCATCTCACAAATAGGTAAAGTGCTATAATATCAAATTCACCGTAAATCAAGTCTGATCAAATTTTCACTTAACAAGTTCTATTGTTATAATTTTTCTTTCATTTGTAAAGATTTGACGACGCGTTCGGCGTAGTGGCTGAACAATGGGACTACTGCGCTTGGTGTCGCGGATTCGATTCCCACCCGGAACAAATATTTGTGCGATCTATAATTGTTTCTTTCTGGTCTGGGAGTGACGTGTAGGATGTGAAATTATATATGTCTGATAGCGGTACCTGCGATACAGGAGCAAACGTTGTGTGCGCTTATTAAAAAAAATGAAATATGAAAGAAACATTTATTGCACTAGAAGACTTTTCAGTTCTTTTTCGTGGTGTTTGTCGCCGATACCACAGTTTCAGTGAACCTAATGTCAAGTGGAATACGTTTAGCTAGTGAGTTGCAAGTTGTATTTACCTCTACTTCTAATGGATCTTAGCGTTTACCACCTCAATGCTTGTTTCATATAATAGCTAAATGCCTAATTCGTTTGCAGGCGAAACATCAATGAACGCGTAACAAACATAAGTACAAAGAAACCATTCAGTCTTTCCAAGTCGGTTAAAAAAGCGGTCGTGCTATTTATCAATACGGATCGCAGAGTCACACGCTTCAAATACAATAATTATAACTGGGCATAAGTTTTCCTGTATAATATAATAATCACCGAAATTTAATTCACAGTTTCACACTAACATTTTAACACGTAACACGCAATTAGACACGACTATTCAATTCAAATTCAAGGCGAAATCAATCAAGGTCGTGCGTTTAATTAATCTTAACTAAAATAACAATATGAGTATATTTTGAGCCCTTCGATGCAAAAAAATCTCGATGTGAAAAGTTTTGTCTTGAAGGCGGATAGATCTCAAACGACTCATCCATACCCGATTCTATGTGTCACACTTGAGTAAAAATTTCTTCAGGAAAAACATTGAGTATGAAATAGTAATTTTCGTCCCTTGTTAAACAAACTACTATTTCTGACACAATAACAAATAAGTACAAGAATTAGTCAGGCTCTGACATAATATTGACTAATTACGGACTGGATATCACTGGATTATGACCTAATCCTCCTAACGAAAGAAAGCGGAGGTCCGTGCTTAGCTACAGGGAATAGGGGTTCATGATGATGACATATTGACTGCCATCAGTCAATTAAAACTAACACCAATACCTCTGAAACATCGCCCATACAAGTACGTGCCACTAAGGGTGGTCGCGCACTAGTAAGTCTAACCCCCGTATCCACAAACCTTACATAACTAAGAGACGTAGCACTAAGGAGACTCAGACTTCGTTTTGACGAACACATTTTCACGGCACGTTTGGCGTAGTGGCTGAGCAATTGGACTGCTGCGCTAGGGGTTGCGGGTGCGATTCCCGCCTGGGACTAATATTTGTGCGATCCACAAATATTTGTTTCTGGTCTGGGTGTGGTGTGTATGTGAAAATATATGTCTGTAAGCGGTAACCACAATACAGGAGCAATCCTAGTGTGGGGATAAAAAAGAAAACCATACTAGCGTCTGACACCTTAAGTATAGTTCATGAATGGGTTTTGTAACCCTGTGCATTCGACACTGTGAGACCGCATAGTAACGTTTATACCTATATATACGGGGGTTACACTTTGACAACTAAGTAGTGCGCAAACACCCTAAGGACATCGCTTAACTTTGGTGACCACTTGATTAGTCCAACGATGCTAACGACGGTTTAGTCAACCTCAAATACTGTCCTCTGACAGTTAGTCTAATTATCAGTTCATAAGTTACTTAAACAAAACCAATTTCACTTACAATAAGTGTGTGCCGTGCCTGTTTAAGTTACCACTAAGTAGCGCATTAAGTTGCATCGTCCACTTAAACTTAAGTCGTTTCGAATGATGTAACCCAAGTACAAAGACTACCAAGTGAAGTACGCATAATGTTTATGGTGTTTCAAAGGCTAACCGCAAAATGGACCTCTGTTTATTGCCGAAGGCAAACTGTTGTGAAATTGCGGAATGTGATGCGGCCGTTTTTTAATTTTTTTTTTCTTAGAGAATATCAAGTTGCACCCTAATCTTATTACAATCTAGCTTTGAACAATGAACATGTAGCCATAAGTAGGTAATTTAATTTTAAATTTTTTGTTAATTGTTAATAACTAAGAATGTGTCCAATGGCACTTTTCTTATTGTCTCTAATAAGGGGAAGACACATTTATACTGTATTCTTTAAAAAAATAAAAATAAAATGTTCAAATGTGACTCCGACATACTCACAATTAAAAGTCTGGACATACCTAACCTACCCGGATATTGTACTGTACAATATAATTTCTAAGTAGCTAGTTTTATTCTTCTCTAACCTACAAACACATTTGATTGAATGCTAAACAAGCGATCTAATCGATTTCACGTCCTTCATAACAATGAGTTAAATTAACTCGCATAATAAGTGTATCTAATGCTACTTTGTTATGCGTATTTAATTTTGTTGAAATACTCGTGTGAATATAAATATTTTGTAATTGCAAGCGTTTGAGCATACCTAGATGTGGTGACTTAGTGGGAGAACGTCCTCCTTCCAAGCAGAAAGTTACGAGTTCAAATCCCAGTACAGTATGTACCAATGTTTTATCATAAATATGTAGTTACGTATTAACTCTAGCTTTTCGGTGAAGGAAAACATCATGTGGAAACTTATAATTATGTATGCCCGAAAAGTGGACATTTTGAGAATGTCCATGGTAGAATTAGACATTCTGAGAATGTCCAATATACGAGTATGTCCATGGTAAAATAGAACATTTTGAGAACCAAAAGTTTCGAAAAAGAACCAAAAAATTCGGGCTGTAACTTAAGACTGTTAATTTTATCAATGTAATTATGTACGTACCTTGTCAATATTAACACTAATTGACAATTGCTTCCCTATTCATAGAATGCGATAACATGTTTAATTGCGACATAGGAAGAGAGTGATTTCCCAAGTTTGATTGGTCAATCCAAACACTTTGGCTCACATAACACTTTACGGCGTGTCATCAAACCATCAATATTTGTATGTAAAGTATTGCATCACAATACAAACATTTACCGTAATGCATTGCGTAAGGGAGAGGGTTTATACTTGTTGTACACTTGATGACAAAAGTGTTTCAGTACTTATAGGTAATTGACATAAAAATAATATAAAATGTGGGTGCGGAAGAGACAATTTTTCCAATCTTACTATCCGGAATAAATTGATTTTTATCGTTTTTAGGCTAGCATTTGATCTCGGTGATGGTCGAAGATGGTCAACATGCTCAGCCTAGAATGGGTCTGGCTCCAAAGACCTCTACCGGAACACCCCAATAAGGGTTCCATGACAGATTGTTTGCTTCGATTAGATTTTACTTTCTTCAAGAGATAGCAATTTACTTTCCAGCTATCTTTGTTTACTTTGACTGCCAACCGATTTGGTGTCAAAGCGATGCACTTTTCTCGGTGCCTGTACTAAGTAGGAAGTTGCATGAACATTCGGACACCTTCACGTGACTAATGCTCATAAATTCATAACATAAATATGCGAAATTGTGTGTACTACTTAGCGCTTTGTTGACAAGCCGCCTAACGGTGTGTGGGTCAATTAGTTTATCGCTTTGTAATATTTAAAAGCCATTTGTTTCATTCCGGGTTACTTTACTTACTCGGGCAGAGTAAATTGCAATTCGTCCAAATTCTATGATTTTGCTCAGAAAAATAAATTGAAAGTAAGTACCTATTTAAGCAGTTTCCAGCTAATTTTTATGCTGACTCCATGCCTACTTTACTTTTTAAAACTAGTGATGTGCAATTAGTTGCATGCCAATAGTTTCGTAATGTAGGTAAATATAGCTTTAAATATTTGTCTGATTTTAACTCAAAAACACTATTTAAATAAACCATTAAGTTAATGTACATAATTATATTATTAATATTATTAGCATTATGTGTACCTAAAACGTTTAAAAGAACATGCATAGACCTATAATATAACAGTGACATCTATCAGATTCAATTTGAACTAAAATAAAAAGCAGCTGAGTATTTGAATGTACCTATAACTATATCGTACCACAAAGCATCCTTAAATGCTAGAAGTGTATAATGTGAATTAGGTTCACTCGTTTTCCATAGATGGCGCTAAAATCAATTTCTCTATCGTCGGTTTTACAGTAATAATCATCATAAATATCGCCTCCTAAAATGTTTACTTTCGGAATATCTCATACCTAAATACTTAGATAATATTAATTAAAAAAGCGAAGAAAAAAATTAAAATTTTTCTTTTGTCCACAGAGTTACAGAGAAAAGGATGGGGGTAAAGTGGTCCTCTACACCACTACGATGGGCATCGTCCGTTCAACGTACCAGCGATGCCTTCTCGTGAAGAAGATCCTGCGGAACCTCCTCATCAAGTACGAGGAGCGGGACGTCTTCATGAGCACGGAGTACCAGGACGAGATCAGGGAACGGATGAAGAGCGAACAGATCCTGATACCGCAGCTGTTCATCGATGGGATGCATATTGGGGTAAGTTTATCTTTTCTTTTGACTTTCTGAGCGTTGAAGTTTAGTATCCCACCCGACCAGGTGAGATGGTGATCCAATGCTAGCCCCTAAGTATTAAGGCCAGGTTGTACTAAGGTGGTTTGACTAATGGTGCTGGCAGATGGTAAACAATGCAATATCCTGGCTTACAGGACAATAATAAAAATGCTTCACAGACCCTTTGGGTATAACATACCGTTAAACTGCGGCGATTTGTTAAGGAAAATAACAAAACAAATAGAAAATATAATTCGCACATCATCTCGAATTTGCATGGAGGGAATCATTTTGAGCACAATACAAGAAGTTAAAACAGTAAGGGCACCTCATTAATAGTTAGCGCTACAGGAGCTGTTACTGTTAAGTAAAATTACTATACATTTTAAAGTAATATTGCAGGATTTACAAGTGATAATTTATAATTTCCAGTGACAATTTGAAATAGGTAATGGCTTTATAGCGTTTGCAGCGGCTATTTACAATTTCTGATGACAACAAGAATTATTGTATAGTTACTTTTTTTCAAAAACTCCCAGGTAGTTTCAGTAGGCAGCTTTTGTATGTAAAATTATTATTATTATCAATAAATTATGAAGGAGGTCATAATAATTATTATAAACAATTAAAAAATATTTTCGTTAAAAGTTACGCTACCGTCTTAAATCTATTAGGTACCTGTTTCGTTAGAAATGCAAAACGAAGGTCTTAAATACTAATTCAAGGTGAAGTGTACCTTGAGACCCTTATTGGTTGATATTTGCGTCTTTTCAAGGTTGTGTCTTAAAGGTACTGAGGCCGAAACTTAGGGCAATGCTTTACAAACGAAACAATTGGAAATGCTCAGTTTAATTTCAATTACATTGCTGTTAGCCGAAAAAAAAATGTAACAAATTCATGATTTACTTCGGATTACTGTACCCATAATTTTTTTACGAGTATTATTGTGGACCCTACTGGAATAATAAATGTGCATGTTTTGATGATTGTTGGTTAATAATAGTAAGTATCTATATATTTTAACATGCAAGTTACTCGTACATGTAAATTATGTAGGAATTTACACTATAATAATGTTTTTTTTTTAATTTGTATAGTAACAGTTGTAGGCGATCACTAGTCGGAGCATAATATAGAAGAGACAACAGTTCATGAAAATTAATTCCCGTAATTTATTTAACACTAGCT
This sequence comes from Hylaea fasciaria, assembly GCA_905147375.1. Taxonomy (NCBI): domain Eukaryota; kingdom Metazoa; phylum Arthropoda; class Insecta; order Lepidoptera; family Geometridae; genus Hylaea; species Hylaea fasciaria. Next base: position 3,626,089 of record LR990211.1, on the reverse strand, counting down.
GCGTCCCGCGGTTTCACTCGCGTTCGCTATTATCCCACAGAAACCGTTAATTTTCATGGGATAAAAAGTATTCTATATTTTATTCCAGGACCTATAGTGTCTGTATACCAAATTTCATCAAAATCCGTTCATCCGTTAAGGCATGGAGAGAGGACAAACACACACACAAAGTTTCGCATTTCTAATATTAGTTGAATTCTTTTTGACTATAATTATTATTGTTAACTGTCTCAAATGTTACTTGAAATTAAGATGGATCACCTTGGTTCTCGTTTCCATAGAAATGTCCGGAGCCCCATCGTTATGTGCAGGTGCTCACATTTCCAAACAACCTTTGTGAAAACCTTATTTGTGAAAGGCTTTTCAAATTTCTGCTATTGAAACATCGTTCGAATGGAAAATGTCTCCCATTATTTTTTTTCCGAATTAAATACCTGTTCCTTATCAACGGTTACTGAAACTGGGCAACGTTTTAGGGTTCCGTACCCGAAGGGTAAAACGGGACCCTATTACTATGGCTCCGCAGACCGTCCGTCCGTCTGTCACCAGGCTGTATCAATGAACCGTGAAAGTTAGACAGTTGAAATTTTCACAGATGATTTATTTCTTTTGCCGCTATAACAATAAAAACTACTAATAAACAGAATAAAATAAATATTTAAGGGGGCTCCGATATAAAATAAACGAGTATTTTTTTGCCGTTTTTATAGATAATAGTATGGAACCCTTCCTGCGCTAGTCCGTCTCACACTTGGCCGGTTTTTGTATTAAATCCTGGCCCACTCCACACGCGTACTTGAAACATAGTATAATAGTGGAATCTGGAATCTGGAAATAATAGTGGCTAGGTATAGGTATACCCCTTAATTAATTATTGAGCAATCTGTTACCGACCGGCTTACTGTCCCAGTCTGTCTGAGATTACTGGGGATTAGGGATGTTTTGGGTAATATATCCATATCTAAAATTTCGGATAGTCGAGAAATAGAATGATAGAGTATCGCTACAACAGTAAGATAAATAATGTTGCTGTGAGATATTACTTGAAACATTACAATTAATCACCACAATACGTAACTGTATCTGAAAATGCACGATCCATGCTCGACAATATTTCAGAGGTTCCTATATAGTCCACTAATCTGGACCGAGTCCTCGTAGCGGATAATATGTAAGGTGAGATCCACGCACAGCCATGGGCGGATATTGTGATGAAAGATCTGCAAAACGAAACAAGCATAGATCTAAAAATATATCGATATACCTACATATTTTTAAGTGAAACTTGATACTAGTTCCATCCCTTTTACGTATGTATGTTGTTCACAAATCTGGACCGGGATGCTCGTGGCGGATTATGTGAAGTAAGTATAGGTAAGCAGAAATCTAAAAATAGATCGATATCCATATCTGTACGTGAAACTTGATACTAATTCCACCCCTATTAAGGATGAAAGCTAACACAAGGCTAGATAGTGGAATAGTCTTGCTTGATGCAGTTTCTTGCATGAAACTTTAAACAATATTAGGCGGATTTTATATGGTATCGTCAGCGAAGCAGTGCGCGGGAATGATTAAAAAATGGGGCAGCACACCATCAGTATATGTGGAGCCATCAGACTCCATACTTATATGAAATACAAACACATACACCCCCTAAAACACACACCCTTACATACCGCCGTACGTCGACGTATTCACCGAACTACGTATCAATGGCGAATGGCGGATCATATGAAATGACATTTTTTTTTTGCAGAATTAAATCCCTCACTTTGTATATTATTTTAGAAGTTCTTAAACTTTCGCGAACTGAATACATGTTAATTAGTATTTAAACGGGTCTAATTCGCGCACAAACTATTATCAAAATATATAATTTTGACATACTTACCTCGGCGTTTCGGCCGAGTTACATCGACCGTGGTCACGAGAAGACTCGAGAAGATATTAGTTTGTACGCAAATTACATCCGTTTAAATACTAATTAACATATATTATTTTAGCTGGTCACTTGAAAATTATGTAGGTAACTCATTTCTAAAATGTTGTTAAATATTTTATTACATTTGATAGGGTGGTGCTTTTCGAACACTGCTTTCATCGACAGCAAAATGAACTCTAAAACAATCCAACAAAACGTACCTGCACCTTCAACACAAACTAAAACGTAATATCCGCACTAATCCCTGCGCTCTAGAACTTTCCTGAAGCTATAGAGCTTCAGGAAAGTTCTAGGCTACTATAGAGTAGCCTAGAGAGTGTATGGTGGCGCAGTCTCTCGTTAGTGCGGAACTAAATAGTTTGGAGAGCCGGTGGTAGAGAATTGGTTTAATAACTGGACTCTCGTACGTACCTACTATAGGATTTCTGCTTGTATTCCAGCAGAGTTCATAAGTTTGACCAACATTATGATAATATGAAATGACTCTGTGTTTGATGATTCGATCCATATTCACTATTCGGTTGAGTTGTAGCAGAGACCGAAAAAAGGAACTTTGTATGTATGTGATTTTTTCTAAAAATGTTTGTCTTCGTCACTCTTATTATTGGTGGAATATGTGTAGCCAAATGATAGATTTCGTGGTCTATCTAATACTCTCGTGCAGTTTTAACAGCATCCCCCATTTTACTGAATCGTGACGTCTACTGTGATTGGTCTAGGCTACTGACTACCCAACTGAAGCGGACTCGACATTTAGAGACTTTCTGAGAAAATATAAATACGTACTTATTACTTGAAATATTATAGTATTTCGCACTGGCTAAATGCACTAATAGTGCGACCTAGCACCCTTGGACTCCTGGTAAATTCTTACCCGTATAACTCAATCAATCATCAATTCAAAGCAAATCCTGTCATTCTTCCAGCCCTATCTTCAAAAGATGACTAGGTATATATTACCGAAAATCTTTTGCAATATTGGCTCCGTTAGCAAGGTCGCGAACTCATGAACCTATGGCACTATTGGGTATTCTTGTCCCATGGATCAATTTAGCTTTGAATATGTTTAATGTAGATTTAGTACCGACGCGACGGGATTACGGTTTAGCTGTGACATCGAAGCTTTAGCACGTGATAGGTCAAACGTTTGATACTCCTTTTCTATAAAAGAAGCGTCTTGCAATCTTGCCAAGACGCTTGAGTAAGTACACTATAAATAAAGATTCTAATGACTTGTCATTATAAAAAAAGATTCTAATGTCTTGTCAGTAGAATCTTTTTTTGTAATCTACTATTTTTTTACCTGGTAGGTATAAGGCGTCTGTGTGGAGTGTGTGGTTCGCAGATGGAAGTATAGAAACGGAAGGTAGACAATTGAACTTTTCAGTTTGATGGTTGGACTTAATTTTTGATCAGGTTTTAAAAGGTTCTTGGGAAAAATAATAATTATACTAGTATTTTTGTAATTCAAAGCATATTCTCCGATTTTGCAAATTATCATCACCATCATGCCAGCGTTTCATTGTTTCTTGTTTCGGGTAGTGGATGTAAGAAATGCTCATATACAATACAAGATCAGATCCTGCAACTACTCTCTTTCGTTGTTAAGATTTCATGTCCGCCTCGTCCCCCTGCCTCCCCTCTCTCCCCCTCCACCGCTAGCATTACAGCATACTAAAGGTGGCCTTCCAATTAAATTAATATAAGAAGAGTCTTATCCACAATGAGCCTGGCCGTAAAAGACAGCTATCATCATATTAAGGTAGGGTTGCTCCGCGACTCTTTTGATTGTAAGATCAAACGAACCTTCAAGGACCGATTTCTAAAAACCGGTATTATTTTTTAAGAATCTTACTACGAGTATTTTTAAATGGTATTTGTGAAAGTATGTCAAAGAGTTTGTGTCAGTGCGGGCTTTGATTCCAATTTGATCTTGTAGCATTACATCGTTTCTTATTGGTGTACAACAGTCGAACATTAGGTACGTTTTAGTATAGAGTTAAGTTAAGTTAGCAATGGGGCAGTCGGTGATGTTTAAACAATCGAGAGAATCGTATTCGGTGCAAAGACAGGTTGAATTATTCTAATACGTTCAACCCTAGATCTTGAATACTCACAACATAACCGAGCGCGGCGCACATTGCAAGAACAACTTAGCTTTATTGCAATGAGATATATCTACCAAGTTACGTTACTTAGGAGAAAAACAGCCTACGGCAGTAAAGGCAATTCGCTAATATACGAAAAATATACACATATTCAAAGATTACCTCAAATTCACTTGCGTATAAAGAATCGACGTAAAATATTTTAATGAAAACTATTTTATATAGTAGGTAATGACGATTCTGTATTTAATTAATATACATACTTACTTACTTCCAACTTTGTCTGTCGTCAACTACTTGATTTCAAATTACATTTCTAATCGTTTTTACACAGAGAAAATTAAATAGTGTGTGTTGTGCTATAATATCAGGTTAACGAATGTCGTCACAATAATATCCTAATTTTAGATGCTTAATGTATGTTCGCAACACTTACTTCAATAGCCATACCTCATGACCCTTGACCACAGATAGAATAGACGCTAGACCTCACTAACCGTCTCAATATGGTTCCCAATAGTCACCCATTGGGTACATACGTCTTACTTGTATTGTAACGCATCCTCACCCGATAGCTACAGCTACAGAGTATAGGCACTAGTCATTACCCTCACTCGAGGTTCGAATCGATACAGCCTCGCGACCTCCACCTGTTGAACACGACACACACACACACACAGACAATCACAAACACGTGCGCACAAAGGGGTAAGAATAAGGTATACTTTACGCGAATTCCGAGATTTTTTTATGATGATAATGGACAGTAACAGTGCTCTATGGGTTTTGCTTTGGAGCTAAAGTTTTGGGGTGATACGGCGTGTTTCGTTTTTGTTGTAGGTAGAGAGAGGTGCTATTTTAGAGAAGGCGTTACACGAAATGGTGCCGAGAGATTTAGGTACAGCTTTTTAGGGTTCCGTACCCAAAGGGAAAACGGGGCCCTATTACTAAGACTTTACTGTCCGTCCGTCTGTCTGTCTGTCCGTCTGTCACCAGACTGTATCTCATGAACCGTGATAGTTAGACAGTTGAAATATTCACAGATAATGTATTTCTATTACCGCTATAACAACTTATCGCCATATAAACTTTTTTGCCTTTTTTATTTATAATTGTACGGAACCCTTCGTGAGTGAGTCCGACTCGCACTTGGCCGATTTTTTTTGGTTGAGTTATTTAATCTTTAAGATAGAGTCATTTATTATTACGCCAGCGTTTAGTTACAAATTAACAAGACGTATACCTAGTTAATTGCGTTAAATTCCATAGGGGCAACGTCTCAATCCTACCTCAGATTAAGTTGTTTTGAAATTAAACTTTGTAATTAAATACTTGATTAGTGCTTTTTGAGCATTATTATCAGCCTATTACACTCCCTCTGGGTGAACACGTCGTTCAATCAAAGAAGGAGGACAGATTGAATGGATAAGATATAATTATAGGACATAATCTATCGCGCTGGTCACACATGCCGCAAATTTTGAGGTTCTTATACTTCTAACGGCAGTGACGCGATATTTTTCTTCATTTTTGAGCGATACGCTTTTAGACTTTTACCTATAACTGCTGAACAATATTTAACAACAGAAATAAAAGAGACTTGCGCTGTCATATGCAATAGGAATACGTAAATATCTTTGCGTGAATTTTCCAAAGGCTTTTGATAGTGTTCAATCGATTCAATGTAAAAGTTCTTTTCAGTCTGCTTATACATCCTGAATAATGGATAAAAGTGCACTGTTAAAGCTTTTAAGACTTAAAAGGAACCAAAGATATAGTGACTGCAAAAGTTTTTGGCAGGTAATTAACGTGATGGGTGTACCGCAAGGTTCATGCCTGGGGTCATTACTGTTTCTTACATACATCGCAGTAGCAACATTGCAGTTTTTATCCAAGGTCTAGAAAGTTCTCGAACGCCCCTTTGGGATAGTAAAACGGGTGTTATCTTACTTTGTAAGCTTAGCACCTGTTCCAAGTAATAGCTTTCAAAGAACTTTTAAAACTAATCCCATTTAGTTTCCACTGTTCTAAGCTAATACGTTGGGTCGTTAAAACTACATACAAACGTTAATGTTACATGTATAGTACATAGGATGGATCCTTACTAAGGAAATGTAGAAAATTGTGTTTCAACTACATTTTTATTATTACTAACTGCGTAAGTACCTTTAAAAGCTATATTAAGATTGACAAGGTTTTTAACAGTTTCATAATTGTAGGTACTTATTGCATAGGTTTTTCTAGTTTTGCTTTGATTTTTGGACCCTTAAAGTAATTATTAAGATTAGCTTCTTGAATTCATTGAATCCAGTAACTTCTAAAATGAAAATAATGTAGGTACGTTGTTAAAATTCAATAACGTTATTTTCCTATAATTATTCCCTAGAGTCGTTAACCTGGATTTTAAAAACTGGAAATGCTTGCTCTCCTTTCAGGAAACCATTCCGGGGTCAATAGCCCTTTAACGAGCATCTTCTTTCGATACCTTTGATATCACCTCCATTATAAAGTTCCAAGTGAGTGGTTTTTATGACTTTTATTGGGGTTTTATAGATAACTGTATCGTAAGATGTAATGTTACCCGTTATGCCTTAAGTGGAACACTTTTCAAAGCTTTTGTCACTTGTCAGGTATTGGATGGTAGTTAGGTATGAAAAACTACACGTGAACTGAATCCAAACATTATTTCAGTAAGCTGAAAATAGTAGTAGTTAGGGAGCCTATATTATATTATATCATAGTTAAATCATTTTGATCTAGTTATGGGAACTATACGCTTATATCAATAGAAACACGTTTACTTCCAAAATTTATAATTATAATTCAGCCTGTAACTGTCCCACTGCTGGGCAAAGGCCTCCCCTCACTATCGTGAGGAGGGTTAGGCCATAATCCACCACGGGGGCCTATTCCGGGTTGGTGGATAACATGCCAAAATTATATTACTACTAATATGCAAATGTACAAGATTGTAACTTAATCACAACTGGACAGATTTTAATGAAATTTGGTACGTTATTGAGGCACTCTACATTTTACCGCGAGCAAAACCGCGGGGCTCACTAAGTATTCAATCATAAAACACTATACGCGGCACGAAGCTTAAAGCAAGACAGAGGAAAAGAATCTGAATGTTAACAAATACTAAGTTAATAAAGGCCAAGTTCCGTTCCACTTCAATATGCAGACAGCCGTCAACTGCACGGCGCTCGAGCCACGTGCACAGCACGGGTGACCTTCGCCCCTGAATAGGGGTGGCACGTTTGGAAAACCAGTTTTAACATTATCATAAGTTTAAGTTTGCTGATCAGTGGGCAAGGTTTGCATGTTGTTCAACTGTTGATTTAATTAGGTTTACAGGAAATCTAAATAGCTATACGTACATTTTGTTTTTTTTTTTTATTTCGATATGTTGCTTTTTCCTTGTAAGTTTATTATTCTAGGCTCACTTTCAAAGTTATGAAACCCAATGTCGTTTTACGCATAATATTATTCATACATACCGCAGAAAATGTTATGAGGACTACTAAGACTCTCTAGTTTTAACAATACATCATTTCTTAGGTTGCAGAAATGTTAAGTTTCATAATTTATTTATTTATTTATTTATTTATTCAAAACAAAAACCACAGCTCTTAATTAACAATGAGCATAACTTATCATTCTAACTTATAGCCAATAATGGTTTTACATTTTACAAATCTCACATTAATTTACATTATGACTGACGTCAGTAGGTGTGTGTATGGTATTGCGCATGTCCGTGTGCGAATGCATGGACAGACATCCAACATTCGCACACAGACACAAGGGTGTTTGTATGTGCGTATATGTATGTAATTTTGTTGAATTTTACCATAATTTGACAACCCTACAAAAAAATCAAATACATAGCGACTCTAAATTGACCTTTCTGACCCTTTGAAATTCTCCGTCTGTATCCGAAGTAGAGAGCTCTATTTACATAGAGCGTTACACAGAGATCTGGTCGTCACATGTATCTAATAATTATTATTGTGCAAGTTATATTGGATTGGATATTGGCATCCTACTTCCTACTAATATTATAAACGCGTTTTTGTAACTATGGATGGATGGATGGATGGATGGATGGATGGATGGATGGATGTTTGTGACTCTTTCACGCAAAAACTACTGAATGGATTTTGATGAAACTTCACAACAATATAGCTTACATATTAGAATAACACATAAGCTACAATTCATAAAGACATATTATCGTATATTATCTAAACGCGGGTGAAACCGCGGGGCGCAGCTAGTAATAAAATATTTGCATAGTTTTCATACGTGGTGAGAATTCCGTTGATAAAATATGTATATTATTGGCATTCCCAAACCTACTGGAGTATTTGAATTATAAATTATTATGATTTATTCGAAAAGTTTCAACGATTTTTGATCAACTTTTTGTTTTTTTCTTGTTATTTGTCACTGAAAACTTATTGAAAAGAAAATTGTCGTAGTTTCATTTTGATTGCGCATATTTAGATGCTGTAAAAAATGTGCATGAAATATTTATTGAGGCATGAGCTTATTCCAAGTTCTAAAATAGTGGTAAATTATAAAATTGTCTTTTAAAAACGGAAAAGATAAGTGCACCGTAATGAAACTTACAGCCACATTAACAACAGGAAATGGCAAAATGAAATTAAACCCGATAGATATAAGGTTTAAAATCTACGGAAGAGATTGTAATAATTTCCCAAGCACATTTTCTTGAACGGCCTCATTATATAGCCCGGCAGAAAGTAGGCAAACTTCATAGTTAGTATCAACAGATTAATATCTAGCAGGTGAAAACGTTGAAATTGCTTTTTTAGCTTCAGTAGATTAGTTTCCAAGTCTTTATAGACCGAGAGCTAGCCGTGTAACATATTAAGCTATTCTCAAACTAACTAATAAATTATCTAATAATTAACAGATCAGTTTTTCCTACATAAGAACTTTAAAATAAAGTAACGATAGCCACTAGCCTATAAAATATAAAAAGTAGCAAGAAATTGCGAGTAATAAAAGTGAGATGGTGAAGTGAGGTTGCAAAATACGCCACCATCTTCAACGTTGTCGCTTGCGTATCGCGAAATGACGCTTTAACTAAAGTGATACTGGATTCCATAAAGCCGTCCCTCGGTCTATAATATTGGTTTCTTATATTACCTTAATATTATGGGCGAGGGATAAAAGTCGGCCTACGTCCAATGGGTATATAATGAGGAGATTTTAGATAGAAATTGTGTGATACTTCTGAACACGATGCCTTGTTGAAACGTTGTCAAAGACTTTAAGACTCTTGTGGTGACTTTGTTTTGGGGTTTACGCTAATCCTGTATTTACTAACCAATGCTTATCTTGTTTGTATTCCGCTGAATGAATTAAACATAAAAGGCAAAGCAAATAACGAGTCATGTTCAAATTGCGTATGATTTATAGTATTTCCCATATCCACGAATTGAGCAACAAGAAGACTATAGTCCGAGCATTATTCAGAGCAAATGTGGTGATTCTATCAATAAAATGTTTTCTACTAGAAGCGCCTCGCGGTTTCACCCGCGTACTGTTAATTTATATGGAATTAAAGTAGCCTATGTCTCCCGCGGATAGTGCATCTTCCCAACATTGAAATAATTGTTCAAATCGGTTCAGTAGTTTCGGAGCCTATTCAATGCAAACAAACAATCAAATCTTTCCTCTTTATCTTTAAATGAGCAATTCTTGTAATTGGAATCTCGGAATCGGCTCGGATTTTCATGAAATTCAGTATATAGGGGGTTTCGGGGGCGATAAATCGATCTACCTAGGAATCATTTTTAGAAAATGTCATTTTTTTCGTGTTTTTTTATGATTTTTTTCTTCAAATATTTTTTAATTTTTCTATCGGTAAGATCGAAAAATATTATTCATATTTCATCATTTTATTGGTAATTCGTACTTAAATATAATTTCCAAAAACACAATTTATAAAAAAATAAAAAAAATACCGATCAAAGCTCGGTCAACCAGATATTAATAATTAGTATAGACAAAAACACAATAAAGAGTTTATCTATCTATCTATCTACAATATTGTAGGTAAGTATTAATGTAATGTTAATATGAAGTTGCAAGAAACGCTATATTATAGTTTGGTGCTGTTTTTCACTGGCCACAAGACAATAGAGGCAATGTGTAGAAGATAAGCTATGGACACATGTGCCACGATTGGCCATTTAATACAGGGTTCGCCGTATAGACTTGACTATAATACAAAGATAAGGATTAAGTAGCCACTAAATCCGTATTATTTTAACCAAATATTTAATATAGACTCTGTTTTAACCAAATCCACATGCATGAAAGTGCGAACTGTGCACCAGTCTACTTGTAAAAAAGGTTACCTATAGCATCGGAGAAGAAAACACATACGGTGTTAACCACAAAAGATTTAAACCAGAGTTGAACAGGTGATTCTAAATATTTTCTCTACAAATAGACGTCTAACCTACGCTTTTTCTAACTCAATAACAAATTTACAATTAAAATAATTAAGAATGCCAGGATTTAGTTAGACAACATGAGTGATAGACGTCGATTTTGTAGAACGAAATTTTAGAAAATAATGTTTAACTCTGTTCTAAACTTGTATGGTAAGACGAATATTGTATTTCTTCTATAGTGGATTCAACTCCTAATAAAAATGTCTATAACACCAAATAAGGTACACAATTGAGATGTCAACAATATGTGAGAATCTTATATTGTCTTTTTTTCTCTCACGATAATTGTTAGTTATTAGCTAATGTCAACAACTCAATAATTGGTTCGTAGGCGATGTAAGGTATCCAGTACATAGTTTTGTCACTTAGCCACAATTAGTTTATAGATGGGAAATTACAAATTAAAACAATAATTACATCAGTCAATAACTCATTATGGATACCGATATTTGAGTACCTATTCTTTGACGCAGAGATAAAACTAGATTTAATTTAAGTACGTTGTATTTGATGGCATTTGATTTTATTAATAACTGATGAAATTGACTGATGCATGCATGAGCTTCTTTCAACTTAAAGAGTTAGGCAAAAAGCTCAAGGTATATCAAAGAGGCTATAAACACCTCTATTTCTTATACTGTAACTTGTAAAATTAACTCTTCTATATTATATCACAAAAAAGGGCTTAGTCCTTACAGCTGATCCCTCGATTCAGAAGAAACCTGGAAGAATGATGGATTATTATTTTTACGTGCGCCGGCTGGGACAAAGTGAGACATTTGTTACACTGAGCGTTGGCAGCACTGGCTGGCTATTATGATATTTGCTCGGAGTGTGGCAACACTAGCTTATCTGGCTACTACGCTCCAGTTTTTCCAAATTTGCAAAGACGGCAGGAAATATGGGAAGTGAGGAATTTGGGTTATCACTAATTTTGATGATATGGAGACATCGGCACCCTCTGATGAATAGGTTTTGCTATGACGGAAGAACGTTTGAAGAATGTAATTTGTTAACTTTTATGGTACCGGATAACGGCCGAAATTAATGTTGTATCCTCCTATCCAAGATTTATATCGATCTTGGATTGCTGCCTTATCGTTCGATCGATTTCCAATCTGCGTGCCTTCATAAACCAATCTACGGATCGGTTATTGGCACTTTTGACCCTAAAAATGGATTGTGATATCAATCCCAGATAGCAAAATTTGGATTGGATTGATTATTCATTTCGGCCGTAAATGCTCGAATGCTCGAATTTAAATGCTCGGTTACCGATGACATATTATTCCAACTAAAATCCCTTAAAGAGTTAGGGTTGTCACTTACATGAAAAGTACTCGAATAGATAGATTATGAATCATTTTCATTTATAACACTATAACTCAATTTAACAAAGATAATAATTATAAATAGGAACATGAATTACTATGAAAAATTAGATTATAGAGTAACTGTACAGTTCAAGATTGAAAAAAATATTTCCTTCTCGTACCCTGATACATATTTGAATCTCAGTTTCATATAAATACTGTATTTGTAATTTTATGGTAAAACTTAATTAATTTCTGTACTGTATCTAACCAAATACTATTGAATATTCACGTCCTGTACATGAGCTATTTAAACATTATGTATTTGGCGCGTGTGACAACCCTACAGTGATACTATCGGCTTCAAAGAGTTCAAAGTGCCGTTTCGCGGTAGAGGTATGGAGTTATCAAAGGTGCGTTAATTATAAAGTTTTAATTAATCTTGATGTTCTTTTCAGGACGCGGATACTGTGGAGAAGCTGAACGAGAGCGGCGAACTGAGGAAAATGCTGAAACCGTATAAGGTGACGTACTTTCCTATATGTATAACCTTAAAGGCTGGCGCATACTACAGCCGCAGCGCAACGCATTGCAAAGTTGCGCCAAAGAAAGCGCATCGCATTGCTAAGTTGCAAAATAGGAATCGCGGCCCGCTGGTACTGTGGGATGAGATGTACGAAAGTGACGACAGGAGCATTTTTGTTATGCGATGCGGTGCGGTAAACGGCTCACTATAATGTGCGTCAGCCTGAAATGTCTCGCAAATTAGTCAAAAAAGAAAAAAAAGAGGTTGATAACACATCACAGTAAATAGGTAAATCTCGGGCTTTGGATATTATATGACCTAACTCGAATTCATTATTTTATTGGTATCAGAAATGCAAAATTACAAGGACTATACAGCACTACACAGACTATGCCTGTGAAATTAATGACTATGACAAGGGAATAAGGCCCAAAAGTTTTCACAGAGACAGAGAAAAGTTAAACCACGCTCACTGACTATCAGGTTACCTTCCGAACAATCAACGATCAATCACCACCTTTTAATTATGACAAGGTGTCATTATCTCGCTTTTGCATCAACATTCAACATCGGCTCCTTGTATGGTACCTAGGTGCTTTAAAATTCCGTGGTATTTTTTTATTGCGATTTCTTGCGAAACGCATCATTCTGCAACGAATTGCATCAGTCTGTGCTACCACCACACACCAATATACAATATTATGCAAAACCATAGTGTATAATATATTATAGAGAGGATTTATTAAGCTGTGGTAAAACCTACTGCAAACTCGTAGACATAATCGAAATCATATTTGGGAGAAACGACTGGTGCCAATTCTGTTAGAAACTGATGTTAATTTTAGTTTAGTCCTGTCAATTTTATTGATATTATGTTTTAACTTTCAAACTTATGAAAACAAAGGGGATGGTAACAACCTAGAGCCGTCAAATTAAGTTTTAGTTTAGTAAGTGCCAACAGAAATGATATACCGAGCTGGTGAAATACAGTTCAGACTAGTTCAGGAGCATTTGGATTAAAAAATAAGCATATATTTTTTTTTTATTGTAATATTGATTTCAGTTGAAACTAGGCCCGTGACTAAAAGGAAAGTTCGGTGTGCCCAAAAAGCCAAATGCAGCCGGACAGTAATTTTGGCTGTGCAACCACTCCATACCTATTTAAAGTTTCGACCGCACCTTTATTACACAACACAATATACAAGATCGTCTGCGATAATGTTTGTCCTTACAATCTGCAGCTATGTGTAAATAATTTTGAGAGTGAAATCGGGTCAAACGTGACCGTTTTAGTTTAGACTGTTAGGTATTAGAAATTATGTGTGCATTGCAATTTGTGGTATCGGAATTATGCGCGGAGGCTTATTTTTTACCGACTACAAAGTGGCAAATACTTAATTTTGCTGTTTGTTTTGTGCTAACCTCACGTTAACCATTCCAACTCGTCTATAGTACTAACCCAGCCACTGAGAAATTCCGTTAGGTATCTACCTTCCGAACTACCATGAAATTTTCTATGTTATTTTTGACATTGGTAGAAACAATTACTATAACACATAGTATACAATATGTACACACTTTTGGGACGTTGAGCTCTATATTGATTCATAACTCACACAATAGCAAACTACACTTACAGTGGCTACATAAGTAAGGCCCTGTCAATACGTCCGTCTATGCGAAGCGCTCCTTCCGGTAGACGCCGGAACTCTTGCTGTGTGGAAATATCAGTTAGTACAGTCACGTACAAAAATCACTAAACATACATTAAAACAATACTGTCAATGCAACTTGACGCGCGCCAAATACGAGCGTAGATAAATAAATCGAAAGTCTCATATTCAGTGACTTCTATCGCTGACTGTACCGCAACTATAAATAGAGTGTTTATTTGCTCTACCTTCGCTTTGTCGTCTACGAGACTTTTTGTGAAAGAATATTGTTGTATTTTTGTTGAGGGACGCGACCGCGACGATATTTGTCGTTTGTTTGATTTACGGTCTTGTCATAAAAGCTATTTATTATTGTCGTTCTTTGACCCCCAGTTTCTGAAACGTCAGTCAGCGTTGACAACAGATTAATTCTATTGCCATCCTTGTCATTTGTTTATAGTCAGATAGAGACAACGATAGTTTTAATCTACTGTCAACGCCAACAAACGTTCTAGAAACCGGGGGTTAAACTTTCTAATACAAATACGCAATTTTAGAAAAACAAAAAACCGTATAGGATTACACACACATTCAATGCAATAATATTCAATGCCGTTTCAGTTTTTTTCCCTGTATCCAAAAGTATTAATTTCGTACAAATACTGTTTCCAATAAAATATTCCTCAGAAAAAGTATCCAATTTCCACCCGGTCTCCGTTTCCAATATTAGTCAGGGTTAGTTACATGCACCGGAGAACCAATTAATGCAAAATGTAACAATATGGTACGTGAGTCGAAGGTCGGGCATAACCATAAAGAGAAAATTAAATTTGCAAGTCGCAGACTGGCGTCAGGGTAGAAAGTTATTTTCATTTCTGTTGCATAGGTACAAAAACCATAGAATTATTGAATAGTAGTCTCAATAATAGGTATCACTACAAAAATAAGTGTGTAATGAGCAACAGAGAAGGCTTTAAATGAGGGGCCTAAATCATTTCAGTTCATTTGTCTATTTTCGAGGTGTTGTTGATTATTAAAACACATGGAACCATTTTCGCGTGTCAATAGGAAACGCATGCGGCTGCAACAGATTTCAAAAATGCATGTCATAAGTCAAAATCCGAGAAATGATTCTGTACTTCATATGAAGAACGCTGAATGTCCTTGATCGGTATCCCGCATACGGGGCCTGTATACGATATATCAACAGTTATAGACCGGCAAAGTTTATTAGCCGCTATCCCACCACCAGCGCGGGATCCCAGAATGTGGTATATTGAACGAGTTGTCGATTGGATTGCTGATCGGATTGCTGATAAGGATTGATAGCAAATGAGCCATTAGAGCCTTCTATGTTGGTACTATCTGCGGTTAGCCTAATGAGGAACGTCGTATAGACGTGAATAAATATTCTAAAATTTTAGAATTTATCCTCCCCAGCCCCGCCCGTTACTAAATTATTGGCACTCTGTGTCAATGCCAGACTGATTAAAACTAATAGCACTTGAATTTTTAATTTAAATAATTGTGCACATAAAACGCAAGATATTCATAAACTAAAAAATGAAATAACCGCCATTTACTCGTATTACATTCATAAGATGATAGAATACACCTACGGTACTTATGACAATTACATATATATCTCATAAATATATTATTAACTAATAATCTTTGTCTGTCTGTCTCGGGAAATCAAAACAAATATTATTTCTATACCGTAGGTATACATTAAATGTCCCCTTTTCAATGAGAACACTAGTGACCATGACAGTACTAATCAAAATTGTCTCCCAATTCCAGAGTCCAGACGCCTGCACAACCTGCCAAGTGTGCGGCGGCTTCCGCCTCCTGCCCTGCCGAATTTGCAACGGCTCGAAGAAGTCCCTGCATCGCAACCACTTCACTGCCGAGTTCGTCGCGCTCAAGTGCATGAACTGTGACGAAGTTGGCTTGGTGCGATGTGAAGCATGCTCTTAGGGCTGTTCGTAATTTTACTTTATGGTCTAAAAAGTCCCTGCAGGCTCCAAGCGTCGTGTTTAAGTGCATGTACCGTGATGAAGTTCGCATGATCCGATGTGACGCTTGCTCTTAGGGTTGTTAATCATAATGTTACTTGTGGACCGAGAAGTCCCTGCATAACCACTTCACTGGTGAATTCGTCGCGCTAGTGCATGATTCACGACGAAGTTCGCTTGGTTCGATTTGAAGGTTGCTCTTAAGGATTCATAATTTTATTTAGTTTTAGCTTTAGATTAATAAATTAGTTAAGTATTTTAGGTCTACAGTATTCTTATGAATGTAAACTAAGCGTCTATAAATCGTTCTGTTAGCGTTGACGCCACAGTTTTTCTCGCTCTTGTCTCGCTCTAGCAAATGAAGTTTAGAAGCGTTAGCACGGGAAAAAACATGGTTATGAGCAATTCCTTGAAAGACACAACTCACATATTCACAAACGTTACTATGCTGTCTTACAGTAGGTACCCTTGAACGCACATGGTAATAAAAAGCCATTCATTAACAATATTCTACTATGTGTCCGGCAAAAGGAATGCAAAAGTTTTACTTTGCATAGTGTTGCTACGAAGTATAGTATTGTTAAATAGTTAAGGTATGTGAATACGGGGAGTGCAGCGATTGCTATAATGATTAATTATTATAATAAAGATAATAATAGTTATAATATTATCTATTCTTCACAAATTTTCAAATGTGAGTTGATTATAAAAGATGTTTTATAGACAAAGATAATTAGGATAAATTTAACGAAATTGCTCACTCGTTTAATGCATGCTGATGCTTAATGCGAATTAATTATAAACTTAGGTTTCAAGATTTACGCAACCATTTGGCATTCTACTAAATCTACTTTACGACTATGCGTGATAAAATTATTTCAGTAAAATTAGTTACTAGATTAATCCTTGAAGAAAATTAATGACCAGATATTATAATAGTTGTTAATTTGGATTTTGATGATAATTTAGAACCAATGGAAAGTAATTACGTAATTGGAAGAATGTATAATCTTAATGTACTTATTAAAAAAATATCTATATTATAATATAGATATGTAGATAACTTTATTTATCCATACACTGATGTCAATACCGGGTATAGTCAAAATTAAGCTAGCTAATGTCATAACTCTTATTAAGTGACTCATAGCTGTATAATAATTATGACCGCTCTACAATGTTTGCTGGTGAAGACTGCTACAATTTTAGATATAGTTTTAGTAGGCAGCACAATTTCTTTGATTATTTCACCCGTAATGTTCATCATTACGACCTTGTAATTGAACTACGAAGTTTCTATCAAATTCATAAAAAACAATATTATATCAAACAATAATTATTTTATCTATTGGTATAGTGAAATGAAATCGATCGATCCTCAATCTAATACATCTCCAAAGTTTGGATCAGTTGGTTAATTCTTAATTTATAGAATGATTTGGTTAATATTAAATAATAATTTATAGGGTTGTAAAGATAGTGGAAAGTGGTGAGTAGGTATGCGTATGTTATGTATCGAAAACAATATGCCATAAATTAATTATAATGGTCAATTATTGCAATGAAATGTGTTGTTATATTTTTTTACAAATAATTTTTAAGTGAAATATAATTACAAATAGTTTGTAGAACTTCTGAAATCAGCTAGTACATGAATGAAAGTTAATAATATAAATGCGATTTTAATAAAACACCACAATACCGTATACAGATCATAATACCTATATACATAGCAAGATTAAGTTACGTAAGTTGCACAAAACAATGATTGGAGAATTCCAATTCAACAATGCTAGTAACGTGCAATTATGGCACACTAGCAACCGATACAAAATCGATAGTCAATGGAACTCGCTGCATCATCAAAATGTATCAAAAACGTCGCTTTATTTAAATTGCGACTTAAACTCAGATTTGAATGGCAATCTCCATAAAAATCGACACTTAAATCTAAGGCCAACTCGGGATTCAACAAAGCGAGTGCCGTACTGGAATATAGGCTTAGTTACAATAGGCAAATCGGTCGTTCTAATCGAAATGGCTTATTGAATCGACAAGTTTAAAGATAAGATTCTAGCTAAACTGCTGTAAGGGTACGTAACATTCAAAATAGCGGTAGAATGGCGATCAATCAATTGTAATACAAATCAAGAAATCGACGGTCATTTTGTTCTTTTCATTGTATGATTAAGAGGCACAACACATAAAACTTGTTTTACCTTCAAGTTCATGTTTCGACCGCAGGTCAGATTAGTCGCTGGCGCTAGTATCGCAACTTACTGTTTGTATAGGTACCTACTTAAACTTACCCGACCGCAACCGCTTCTATTTGTACGGACCTTAATCTATTGTTTTATTAAATAAACTTATTACAAAGTTGTGATAGTGTAAAAGTGTAAAAGATAATTTTATTATGATCATGAATGGATTAGTTTAATTTTATTTAGTTTAAACAATGATAGTTTTGTATACTTAATAGTTGATACCGAATAATATGCAACTCTTAATATTGATAGGGCATTTGTAAATACTAAATAAACAATTTATTTTATGGAATAACAGCATTATTTCAGTAAACTGTGTATTTTTTTTTCATTATACCTACCTACGGCCGTTTTATTAACACATACCTACTGTTAGAGATGTTGAAATAAGACGACTAAGTTTAAGGTTTCCAATCACTTGTAATTCGATTGACCATCGACACACGTTCATTCAAAAGGAAAGCTCGAATAGGAATGCCGTCCTTCCCCGCATCTTCCCCTCGCGTAGCGCTGGGATGACTACGGCGCGGCACTGACGTCATGGCGTAGCTGATGACGTCACAGGCGTAGCACCATACCGACGTCATGGCATCTCTCTGATGATGTCCTAGGTGTAGCACCACACGAGGCTACCTGTATCTCCATCATTTCTTACACTCGGCCATCCTGAGAAATAATACGACCCCGTATTATCATTTGACAGGCATTAAAACAAAAAAAAAAAAAACATTCTTCGGCAAGCTGTCGACGAACTATTACGAACTGACGACGAAATTTAGCAAACTAAACAAATAATCCACGATTCATGATCTCTAACCTAACTGGTTTTAACCAAACTGAATTGCGACAGACCAGTTTCTAGTGTCAAAAATTAAACTTTACACCTTGATCTATGGTTCTCGATCTCAAACCGAACTGGTCTTAACCGAACTGGTCATAAACTGAGTCTAACTGATCCAGTTTACGAGATCACATTAGCATCTGGTGTCAATTAAACTTTACACATTGATCCATGGTCCATGATCTCAAACCTAACTGGTCTTAACCGAACTGGTCATAAACTGAGTCTAACTGATCCAGTTTACGAGATCACAGTAGCATCTGGGGTCAATTAAACTTCACACATTGACCCATGGTCCATGATCTCAAACCTAACTGGTCTTAACCGAACTGGTCATAAACTGAGTCTTACTGATCCAGTTTACGAGATCACAGCAACATTTTGGTGTTGTATTATTTACTTCAACCTCACAAATTTTACTCTACCGAACTGGTTATAAACTGAATCTTACTGATCCTAACTGAGATGGTCATACCTGAGCTGGTTAATGGTTATACTTTGAATCTTACTGACACTGGCTATCTTACAACAGAGCTGGTCTTAGCCAAATTGGTTACCTATACGCTGAGTCGACCTGATGTCTAGTATGAGCTTTTGATTTATTGCAGCCCTCACTAAGCCGGTCATAACGGAATAGACTATTATAATTATTATGATTTTGCAAACAATAATGTGATTTTGCTGGCGTATTAAAATAAAAAACAACGTCTAGTTTAGAGTTTACTCTTATTTACTGTATCGATTATCGTTAATATAAAAAAAGAACAAGGTGCAT
This sequence comes from Hylaea fasciaria, assembly GCA_905147375.1. Lineage (NCBI taxonomy): Eukaryota > Metazoa > Arthropoda > Insecta > Lepidoptera > Geometridae > Hylaea > Hylaea fasciaria. The sequence continues at coordinate 3,606,150 of LR990211.1, read as the reverse complement.
ACAATAAAATATGACAGGACTGTGGTTTAACCAGCCTGTTTCACTTACATCTACTTCACAGTCAGTATCTGATTCTGAATAAAATTCCAAACCACGTCATTTTACATCTGCAATGACGCTATTATATTCCATTCGCGTGAATTTGTAAAGTCCATCTACTGTTACTATGTCATTGCGTAATCAAAATTAAAATATTATGTTCCCAGTAACATGGTTAAAATTAGCACTTTTGTGATACTTTCTATAATCAACAAATAACTGATAAACTAAATAATATTTAGAATGATTGCTGACGTGACTCTATGCGCAAATACAATGCTCCCCATCGTGGCCCTCTCGGTTACAATTAGAGCATTGTGCTCTCTTTACAGTCATTCATTATGTGGCCAAATTTTAAACAACGGTCACAGCGTGGGGAATCACTTTTAGAACACTGTGAAGCAAAATGACCCTTCTTACCACACCTATAACAGGTTACGTCATCCCGGTGCTTAGGCATCCGGGCGACTCCAGCATTGTTTACATTGGGTACGTCGTCGCTGACTTTATCCTGATAAGCAACACTAGTATCGCCCGCGGCATCGGTTAAATATTGTAATAGGCTTCTAGTACCACGACACACTGCCCCTCGGGCCCCTGCCTTTAACAATGAGTCGTTCAACGTAAAAATGATCACGTCTGCAACAACATGGTCCGGCTGATCGCATTGTTTGCCCAGAGAAAGCTTTTTATAATAAAAATCTAAAACACTTTCATTATTTGCACGTTTAACAGTAACAAAATCATGTAACTTCGAAGCTATTCCACGACCCTCAGGGAAATTGTTGATAAGTTCAGTTTTCCATTCTAGCCAACTGAAATCTATTTCTTGTAGTGAATCGAACCATAACCGTGCATTCCCAGACAGATTAGATGTCATCTGATGAATCAAAAAGCGTTCATCCCAACAAAATATTTTAGCCAAAGACTCTAACCGCTTTATCCAAACTTGTGCAGACATATTATTATTGTCTTTCTCAATATTACCTGTAAAGCTGGGAATACTCTCTGAACCCGATAATAATTTGTTTACATAACCTTGACTTGACGACCAAACCATGTGCCCGACCGTGCTCGGTCCAGGCGAGGCAGCATACACGACCTCCGGTGCGATCTGCTCCGCTCGTGTTGGCACAGCACCTGCAGCATCGGCCGCGCGCTGCAATGCTGGCAGCGCCCGCGCCGTTGTGCCCGGTGCGTTCTGCTCCACTTCTGTTGCCACCGTGTCCTCAGCTTCGTCACGCACCCGGCTGACCTTCTGCAGTGGCGGCGGTGTTCTGACATCACGTATGTCACTAGCGGAATCTTGCCCAGGTTTCTTTGATCTGATTAATTTCAGTAGCATCCGTTCCAAATTGTCAATTCTTGATTCCGAGTCAACTCTTCTTTTTCGTTTGGATCGCTGCGCATCACGATACCGCTCTCCAGATGCGGTACGAGATCGACGCACACTACGATGCCGCTCTCGGGAATTTCTTTCCATTTTCTCGTGGGACGGGTTATCCTTTCTTTGGGATAGCGAAGAAAATTCGCCCTATCCCACTTCTGAACTGTTAGAGATGTTGAAATAAGACGACTAAGTTTAAGGTTTCCAATCACTTGTAATTCGATTGACCATCGACACACGTTCATTCAAAAGGAAAGCTCGAATAGGAATGCCGTCCTTCCCCGCATCTTCCCCTCGCGTAGCGCTGGGATGACTACGGCGCGGCACTGACGTCATGGCGTAGCTGATGACGTCACAGGCGTAGCACCATACCGACGTCATGGCATCTCTCTGATGATGTCCTAGGTGTAGCACCACACGAGGCTACCTGTATCTCCATCATTTCTTACACTACTTACGGCCGAAATTAATAATCAATCCAATCCAAATATTGCTATCTGGGGTTGATATCACAATCCATTTTTAGGGTCAAACGTGCCAATAACCGATCCGTGGATTGGTTTATAAAGGCACGCAGAATGGAAATCGATCGAACGATAGGCAGCAATCCAAGATCGATTTCAATCTCGGATAGGAGATACAATATTAATTTTGGCTGTTAGCCATTTGTCATCTCGAAGTACTTATCAACCATGCACCCTTGACTAATAATTTTAAACAAATGGGCTTTCTAAGTCAAAACTAAGAGGTTGTTGATCGGCAAAACAAAGTAGCGGTTAACTCGGTAACCTATACCAAGGACGACCTATTCCTACGAATCTTCGAAATACAAATAAATAAATAGAAGTGTCTGTTTGTTAAATCAAAACAATATTTTTTTACCATACGCACGAGAGGAAGAACTATTCCTGGTGGTCAAATCAGTTAGACAAAATAGTTCGATCATGAGGACTCAATCCAAGAAGTTTGACCAAAAAGATTTTTTTTTCTCGTGGTCAATACAGTTTGACAAAATAGTTAGTCCACCTGGAAGAACCGCATGAACATGAAACGGCTTGGTACCGCTCGGTCATAAGCCCTATCTGTAACATTTTTAAAAGCGTGTACAAAGAGTCCCGAACGGTCATACCTTTAAAAATAAACACATTTGTTTTATTTTCTCATCGGACACAATTTTTTTTAAAATTAGGTACAGTTTTACCCAACTGATATGGCTTACCGATGTACCTGCGCAGAAGATGAATTTTCAAAGCGTGGGAAATGCTATTGACCGCTATTGGTCGGGGCAGCCGCCGCCATCTTAGCGATCGCCGCGTGGCATGAGTGAGATGGAACTAACAGCTGCAGTGTATTATGAACCTTATAATAGTGATCTTAGGTTGATTGTAAGTTTTCAGCATTCTTTTGTTAGTCTTCGGACTATACTTTCTTTTCTGCGCGAAGATTCACGACGCGCCATATAAGTTGGGTACTAGTATATTATACCTACTCGTTGAAATTTTGTAAATTGTGCAAACTGAGGTAAAAGTCTTAACCACAGATCCATGCAAGTACATAATTATATACCGTTGAGAGTCGACATTTGACAGATTCTACTTTTGACATATTCGACAAAATTTCAATTTTTTTTATTTTTGTCTTTCTGTCTAATTGATCTAACTAATCTCCGAAATGGCTGGACCGATTTTGACGAGACTTTCACTGGCAGAGAGCTGACATTACAAGAAGTAATATACTGCATACTTTTATTTAAGAACTAGCTGCACCACGTGGTTTCACCCACAATGGTTCCTGCGGGATAATAAACAACGCGAATGAAAACGCAGGGCACAGCTAGTGAAACATAATTGGATTTTAATGGGTAGCTGTGCCCGAAACGTATACAACAATGTATTGTAAGCTCTGATTCAAATCTTTCCAAATCACTGGCTTTTGTTTAACAGAAACTTAAAGGGTTGGATTCAGTTAAAACGCCTTAACTGACTTTACGGTTGACCTTTTAACTATTGTGTTAACGCAACACCACCTGAAGTTGTATTGTGTGGTAAAACAAAAGGGGATGTTGAACGAACGTGGGCGAACAGAAGTAGGTTCGAGTCAACAGTGCGGGGCGCTAAAACTTAGCTCTCAGGCGATATTACACGTTATTCAGTGGGCGGTAAACGGAAAAGTCCTATGTTTCAGTTTTATTTATCCTTGCATACAATAAATGCGCTCTATTGCCAAGTACATAAATAGTAACTTGAAAATCACTAAATATATTTCCTGTATCTATGGACAGAATAACCGTAGATGACCTTAATTCCACTAGCTCCCAGACTAAGATCTAAAAACTGTGAGATTAATAGACATACCTAGTTGCAGTAAAATACAGTTTTTCCAGACAACCTCATACCTGTGTATTATGTAAGTAAGTAGACATTCTCGTATATCTAAGTATGTACATAGACATGTATCAACATCGACTATAATATTATACAAAGACAATCTATATAATATTATACAAATATAATATTATACAAATATCAACATAGACATTTGTATCAAATCAAAATAGCAACCTTTTCTTACAAGAAAAGATCTTGTGGATAAACAATTACTCACAACATTTTTCTTTTACATTTATGTTGTAATCAAGGACTTCCCTAAGGGAAAGGTCAGCTGGATTGGTTTATTTTATAGCTTTTCTATTCTCTTGTGATCTATCTGTGTGTGTGAGAGGGTAAGTACTTATCTGTGGGTAGAGTGCTTCACTAGGAAAAATATATTACAAACTGTAGGTAGGTTTCTTCTTTGACGCAATACGATTAATGAAATAAACAAATAAGTCGATGAAATCTTCTCAGTAACCTCACTGGTGAACAAGTGGATAGGAATAGAGATTTCCAGCGATTAGGATTGAGTACAGTGATTGTGAACAGTTGATTGAATTTTCATCGGATTGTAAATAATTATTATTTAGGTGTTATGCTGATTTGTCTAACTAACGAATGATACTTGCCCGTTTATTTTATATCACACCGATATAAAATAAATGAGCAAAGTTACTTTGTATATAGAGTATTATAACAAAGTAATAATATATTAAGTACCTATCTACTGAAGGTTTTCAATAACGATCCGGCGGTGTCTGAAAAATTAAACAAATTTTAATAAAGCCACAAGAAGTTTACAGCCTAAGTATATATTTTGATAAGCACCGTGAAAGCTACTAAATTGAATTTTATTTTAATACCTAGAACATTCACTGGGATAATATAATATGTCCAAAGGAACTTTTTTTTAGTTCCGAAATCAGGATAGGAAACTGAAATTAATTTATGTACCGAAATGCTATCTAACCAGAATTCAAGATATTCAAAATTATTACTTTATTTCATATTCATAAGTCAAAACTATTTGAAAACCGTTCAAATATAGTTTTGATTTCATGCTTCTGAATAACTAACGGGCATTATTATAATTTAGAAGTACTTTTAGTTCTTGTTATAGCTTTTTAATTCTGACAAAACTTAGAAAACAAAAAATATAGAAACAAAACTCGGGTAGGTATTATAGGTCGTATCTTTACCTATACTCTTTTCCCAAATAAAAGGTTACAGAAAACTTAGAAACTTAATCCAGCAATTTAACTATGAAATAATTAATTAAGTACGTCTTGGTAACTGAAGGTAGGTAAACAATTTTCTCTTAAATCTTAATCTATTTAACCACTCCAAACGACAGAGTTAATCATCTTCTAAGTAGTGCAATAACGTTTTACTTAACCAATTTCTTTATAATAACCCTTAAATAATTTAGTGCAAAGATAACGTTTGAGATGTAATTCGCATCACGCTACGAGAAATCAATGTCACAAACACATGCGCGTCCGTTGCATAGCACCCGTGTGTTTACGCGGAAAATGCACGCACACAGCCGCGGCTCTTACAGGAAGACAGGATTACCTAACGCACACTGCGATAATTCAGGGTCTGGTTCACGCACACACACGTGATAGGGGAAGGCTGCAGCTAGGTCGCGAATGACGTCATAAACGCGCAAGGTCAATATCACTTTTCTCTCCCTATCTAGCTTGTAGGATCGATATCCTTTGTCTCTGTTTAGTGGCGGGCTCGTCCCGACCGTCTGGGCCCGGGACTGCACGCGTTTGGCTTTACTGTGTGTGCGTCAAGCTGTCTTATGTATGTACGGATTATACTTGTGAGTGTATTAGTGCGAGTATATGTGTGCGTGTTTTGTTTAGTGTGCGTGCACGAGGGTGTGTTTACGCTTGTTGTAAACTATAGTCGTCTGTCGCTCTTTTCCGCTCTGAAATGACTTTCACAGTAATTTTGTTACCATAATCAACTTCCGGCTGAAGGTCGGATAGTTTTAAACTGTAAACGCCCTATTTACATAGGTTTTGATGTTGTGCAAAGTAAGAGTAATGGTTCTCGGAGCTTATGGAATCCCTTTATCTTATTTAAGGTTCGAAACGGTTAGGACAAGTTGCAGAGTTGATTTATAGTAGAAATTAGGAGAGATTTTTAGGATTATTATGATTCATTGGTTAGTTTAACGGGTGGGTAGGTAATTGAGTTCATAGTTAGGGTTTCTTAACACTATTTTATTGTGGTATAGTAGGGATACAATGGCTGGCGGATTTCCCGCTACTTACCTACCTGTTGAGTTAATTCTACGCATCGCGCTTGATCTAATCGTTCAACACATATCGCCAACAAACTGTTTGTACCTGTTGCTAGCTGCGAGCTTTACGTGCTCTATGCTTTATAGGGCACATTAGACTCTGATCTTTGGTCGTTATCTTATAGTAGTGGTTAAGCCATGACTAAATTCTTACCCCCCAACTGAACTAAAAAAAAACATCTTCCCCAATATTTTGTCACTGTGCCAATGGTGTCTATGTCAGGGCTTGAAAACCGGGTTAATTTTCGAACCGGTTTCGGCCTAAGTACATAGGGAGTTTTAGATGCGGTTTCGTTCTACCTTTAACCTTCATTAATCGGTTATAGGTTAATAAAGTTCGCATTATAGGTTAATGTTCAATAAACCAAAATTTACCGGTTTTTGCCTTAATTTGCCATTCTGTTGCAACAACGAATAACTATTCATTCGTAAACTTACATCTTACATCTATCGGGAACACCGTGTTAAGTGGAAGGGTCGCGCCTTGCGTAATGATGGCCGATGGATAAGTAATTTTATTATTGTAATTATGTAAGTAGGTACTTAACTACCTGCCATTATCTATTGTTCATGAGTGAGAGGTGTTTTAATGTTTTAAATTAAAGATAACCGTATTCACCTTGTCATTATTGTAAAATATTATGATGTATACTTCAAGCTAAAAACTAGGACTAGGTAGGTACCAACGTATTGGCAAAATATATAGATCCACATAAGTAAATTATGCAAGCTTAAAGTAGGTACCTATCTTCAGGCTCGACAGTAGCTTTTAATATTTATTTAGCGTTAAAATTCTTAATGTGTTTTATTTAGCGGATACTATAACTTCGTTCGCAGTTTCAACTAGCTACCTGTATAAAATGTCATACTACCTAATGTTAACTGTTTAGAAAATCAATTGATTTCACGGATAATAGATAGGTAAAAATATCTCTCTATTAAATTTTTATCCTTTTCTCTCTATCTATCTCCCTCTCTAGCTCTCTGTCCATCTCTCTCCCTATTCCTCCATTTTGTTCCCTCTCTCGCTCTTCCCTCATCTTTCTCCCTCTTCTTTTATCTCTTTATCTTTCCCTCTCCTTCTATCTCAATATATTTACCTCTCCACTCTCAATCTCTCTCTATCTTTCTCCCTCTCCCTCTTTCGATCTCTCTCCCTTTAATTGTATGTATATTTCCCTCTCAATTTATCACTTTCTTCCTCGCTCTCGCTCTCTATATCTCTCTTCCTTTATTGCTATATATTTCCCACTCACTCTATCTCTCTCTCACTTTGTCACTCTCCCTTTATCTCCTGCTTCTTTCTTATTTATCTCCCTCTCCCTCTATTTCTATATATTTCCCTCTCAATCTATTTATCTCCCTCTCTCGCTCTCTTTCTCTCTCTCTCTCTACCTCGAACTCTCATCATCATCATCAGCTTGAAGACGCCCACTACTGAACATAGGCTTCACTCTTAGACTGCCACACCAAACGACTATTTGCCACTTGCATCCACCGGTTGCTTGCGACTCTTTTGATGTCGTCGGCCCATCTAGTAGGAGGCCTACCTACGCTGCGTCTTCCAGCTCGTGGTCGCCACTCTAGAAACTTTCTTCCCCATCGGTTATCAGTTCTACTAGCGATGCGGACTGCCCATTTCCACTTCAGCTTGCAAACCCTGAGGAGCTATGTCGTCAACTTTAGTTCTTTGGCGAATATCCTCGGTCCGGATTTTATTGCGCAAAGAAACTCCAAGCATAGCTCTCTCCATTGCCCGCTGTGTCACTCTGAGCTTCTCCAAAAGGCCAGCAGTTAAGGAACACGACTCAGTACCATAATTATGTCATCACTGGTAACACATACTGGTTGTAGACCCTTGTCTTCAGGCACTGTGGAATTTAGGACGAGAAAATGTCACGTAACTTCCCGAACACTGCCCATCCGAGTTGGATTCTTCGGCAACCTCTTTGTCGAAGTTGGACCTGCCTACCGGGATAATCTGGCCAAGGGAGGTATACTGGTCAACAACTTCGAGTATCGTTCTCAACGATTACCGGCACGGGTACATCATGGCCATTGGACATAACTTTCGTCTTGTCCATGCTCATTTTAAGACCCACCAGTTGGGAAACGCTATTGAGGTCGCTGAGCATAGTATTGAGATCCTCCAGCGACTCTGCCATGATGACTACATCATCGGAAAAACAAAGGTAAGTGAATTCGCCATTGATGTTGATGCCGAATCTGTTCCAGTCCAAGAGCTTTAAAACGTCCTCCAATGCGTTCATGAACAGTTTCGGAGAAATAATATCTCCTTGTCTCACGCCTTTCTGCAATGCGATAGGTTTTGTGCTCTCGTACTGTAGTCGGATTGATATGGTGGCGTTACTATACAAGCACTTCAGCACTTTGATATACCTATACTTGATATGGCATCGCTGAAGGGACTTCAATACTGCCCAGGTCTCGATTGAATCGAAGGCTTTTTCATAGTCCACAAACGCCAAACATAACGACCGATTATACTCCTCAGCTTCTGTATAATCTAGCGGAGCGTGTGTATGTATTGTGGTCTATTGTGCCAAAGCCTTTCCGGAAACCGGCTTGTTCGGGAGGCTGGAAGTCATCAAACCTGCGTTCGAGATGGTTCGTAAGGACTCTCGAGAACAGCTTATACACATGGCTCAGATGTAAGATGGGTTTATAATTCTTCAATAAGGGTTTGTCATCTAAGAAGAAGAGCACTACCACACTCCTGTGCCATGCTTCTGGCGTGATACCCTCGAGTATGATGGATTTAATAACTTCTGGAGGACTAAAAGTATCGGTTTTCCACCCGCTCTCAGAAATTCTGTTGCGGTTCTGTCATCCCCTGGCACCTTGTTGTCCTTAAGCTGTTTGAGAGCCATTCTAATCTCGTACAAGCTGATATCTGGGATGCATTATCATCAGTTCAGCCGTTTATTGAAGTCCGTAGGGGGTAAATCTAAAGAATACTTCTTCAACCCCTTGCTTTGCCCCCTATAGGGATGATTTTGTCAAAAAGCTGAAACCCGTATTTCTTTATAATTACAAAAAGCCAAAATATACATTTTCAGATTCTAAACTAACTTGAAGAATTATTAATTACACATACAAATTTTCAACCCCTATTTCATCCCTTTCCAAGATTACATTTAAGACCAAAGAGCTTATGTCCGCCTCATAAGTCCAATCTATCTCTATACCAAATTTCATCGAAATCGGTCCTGCCGTTTGAGCGTGAAGGACCAACAAATATACACACACATTCACAAACTTTCGGCTTATTAATATTAGTATGATAAGGCAACATATTATTTCGGATGACAAGGACGTGATCAATTATATCGTCTTTGAGATACCTAATCGCTCGTTGTGTTATAAAGATGCGTTCGTCAGGTCAGATAGTTAACAAGTGAGTGCGCGTTCAAGCCACATGGCGCGGAGCGTGCCGACCCTTCCGTACTTCACCTGCGCCGTTCGAAGCCGCGAGACGCGAGAGCGAGGCGGTGCCTGTCTGTTTACCCACCCCCCCTAACCTCTCTCGCACCCCGCAAACACGGCTGATCTTACAATACACGCATCGCCGATTAAACCGGTTAATTATGGTTTTCATAACACTCTTATAACGTTTTCACTCGGAACGAAAAAGTCTAAGAAATCGATATTTTACCGTTTATTACCGGTATATTTGAAACCGGTTCGAGGCCCTGGTCTATGTTACTCATGTGCGGCCTCACTCATACTGCACCAAAATACAGCTCTACGGTAGAGCTACGAAGCTACGAATGATGTAGAGATCGATTAATTATTGCAAATATGAAGCCATGTCAAAAGCCTGGTAGAGAACGAAACGCAACGTATTTTCGTAGCGCTTCGTTTTACTGTACGTACTATACTCTACCTAATGGTAGAGCTGGATTACATGCAATTATTAAGCTACGCCATAAGCTTTTCGGTAGCCTTACAGGCTCTACATCAAAGGTTTTATCTCTTGTGCCAATACAAAAACTGCACAATAGAGCTTTGTGTCGAGTAGACCCATTTTACAGGGCATTTAAACTTCATGCACGGGTATTGATCTCGCAGCCTCACCGACACTGTCGAACGAATGGAGGCATTTTTATAGCATTATGTATAAGTATATTATGTACCTATATTGTATGCTATTTATTTTTTATGCGACTTTTAAACTTTCACGTTTTTCCCGTGAGATTTTCGTATGAACTCGGACGACGGATATGTGTTTTTGCTATTTTCATATTTTTTTATATCATAACAGTACGTCTGTCATTTCAGCTGACTCAGCTAGTTTCTAATGAAAATGCGTTTTTATTAGTCAGTTTTAATACAAGATCCACTGCGCAATTTACTATTTTCCGGTTAACCTTTTTATTTATTTTTTATATGCAATATTCGAGTGGGAATTCCTTTGAAAAAATTCAAGCTAGCTTTGAACGAATGCTGTTACTTTTTTACTTTGATGCTCAGCTAAAAGTGTCAATATTTGTTTGGCAATATTTAGTATGTGAATAAATTAACCTACCTGTGAGGTGACTGCATTACAAAATGTACTCTCTTGCTTTAACAGTAAGTACTTTATAGGATGGCCGACTGCACTAATACCCGCGACTTGGTTAATGTGTTTTTAAACTTTATTCGAAATCAGTTGCAGACAAAGTTTTCCCGCCTTTGAACAGTTTTATAAGCTTAAAACTAAATCGTGGTAAGGAGGTAGGTACCTAGTGACAAAGTACAAAAACAATCACCAGACGGCAAATAAACAAACTCAGCTAAAGGCAAGAGATTGCTAGACACTGCGGGCGAAACACGTCCCTTGCAGCTGCCACGTCTGGCCACCGAAATTATAATGGCTCTGTCGTTTGTGATAGTGTTGGGGCGCTACGACACAAATCAAATATTTCGTTAATATTGACATCTGTATACGGATAAAGCGGTTCGTTTCCATATTTATTCGGTATGCAGTTATAAAGTGGAACTCAAATAATCAGGTATTATGAATTTTCCAAAAATGTGTCAAATAATATTTTTGGCAAACTATACAAACTAAAAAATATTGCGGATATCAAAAAATTTAGAACCTCCTCTTATTTTGAAGTTGGTTATAAACCACAACTTACAGGCAAATTTGGGATTCAATTTATTCAAAAAGCAATAAATAAATACTACTTACAACTAACGAAACCTTATCTAATAATAAGCAATTTAGTCCTGAGAAATACAAGTTTAACGACATGACGATGATTTCTGAAAAAAAAGTTATTATTCTCTCTATTTACCTTTACCAAACCTCCCCTTGTACTATAATGAGCTATTTAGGTACTTTTAGAGATCTGTTTGTATAATCTGACAGTATAGTAGTACCCAACTGATATGGCTTACCGATGTACCTGCGCAGAAGATGAATTTTCAAAGCGCGGGAAATGCTATTGACCGCTATTGGTCGGCAGCCGCCGCCATCTTAGCGAGCTTAGAGTGAGATGGAACTAACAGCAGCAGTGTATTATGAACCTTATAATAGTGATCTTAGGTTGATTGTAAGTTTTAAGCATTCTTTCGTTAATCTTCGGACCATACTTTCTTTTCTGCGCGATCGAAGATTCACGACGCGCCTTATAAGTTGGGTACTAGTATACCTAAGTATCTATTAAAAATATAGAAATAAACAAATAACCTTTATTTGCGGCACAGTATTATGAAAAAAAAGCAGACTTAGAGACTCTTCACCGTCCCGAACTTAGCCGTACATAATCCGTAATCGATATTGAGCAATTGAGATATGCCCCACTCTACCCTCAGTAAATAAATGCATACAGCGACAGACGTACATTACCTACCCTTTTTGTCAAAAGCACCCTCGAAATATTAAAGCTGGGATTATTCTTATCGCGGTTGGTCCGACTGCGACGTTATCCTGAGCTAAAACGTAGTTGAAGTAGTACAAAGATTTGACACCTGTGACGTGTAATGTAGTGTAATGTAATGTAGTAACACCACTCATCATCATCATCATCAACTCCTATTCGCCCGTTGCCAAGCACGTATCTCTAATCATATCAGTAACTTCTTTCATCATCATCATCATCATCATCATCATGAACTCCTATCCGCCCGTTGCCAAGCACGTGTCTCTACTAATATTAGTAACCCCATTCATCATCATCATCATCATCATCAACCCCGACCCGCCCGTTGCTAAGCCCGTTCTCCGTGAGAGACCCGTGTCTCTCCTGACTTTCGTGAGGAGGATCAGGTCATAATTCACCACGCAGCCCAGTTTGAGTCCTAAATAAGTTTGTGTGTATGTTTGGATGCTTGTTCCCTCTTCACGCTGCAATGGCTCAACGGATTATGATGTTTGGTAATGGAAATAGAATATAGGATACTTTTTATCCCGTAAAATTGTACAGTTCCTGTAGGATAACAGTCTAGGGGAAACCTCGGTGCGCAGTTTGTATAAGAATAAGGTATCGTTAGGTACATACGAACCTATTACGTGTTGTATATATGCACAAAATATAATGTGCTCAGATTGCTCACTAGCCCTTGTAACTGTGCCATAATTTCGGCTGTGCGACGTGTGGTAGCGTGGCCGAGCGGTCTAAGGCGCTGGTTTAAGGCACCAGTCTCTTCGGAGGCGTGGGTTCGAATCCCACCGCTGCCAAACTTTTTGTTTTACAAGTTTTTCCCTGTAAACTTTTTTCATTCGCCCTTATTGTGTTTTGTAATACCATTTTGTGCTATCGTACTTATATCATTAAACAACGCATGTGATTTTAATTAAACATATATTATGTTACACCGATCTCTACCACACGACAGCGATCCCTCTCTCTCTTTTATACTGCGATAAAGGAGTTAAACGTAAAATAATTTAAAAGTTAATTAGTCATCATACCAACAGTTTCAAGCATAACTATTTACAATGATTGGCAATAAAAGTTATTAAAATTAGAGAGCAACTAGGTACCATATTCCTAACTTATTATTAATTATTAATGTTAACTAAGCGATAAACCGCTGCGATAGATAACCCAGTTAAACAAATACCTAAACGATGATTAATCAATTCAATGCTAATTGACTCATCTCGCTTAACACATAATTAGTTATCTGAAATAGTTACAAACACATATTATTATCTAAACTAGCCTTATTTCATTAGATCACATACAATTGAGTGCAAATGCTTTTTGGCATCATTTTGGAGTAAAAATCTTTTTGAGCGACATTTTCAGGTAAAGTACCTATAAACAATGTCTAAATGGTAGACAATAACATTTTACCATTTTACCCTCCTCGCGCTTCGAGCACGTGACATTGACATTGCATCTGACGTTGACATCATTGACGTCACATTGCGACCAACGTGCCGCCCTTTCGGATCTCCGGAAATAGATTTGACATATTCAATCGTTTTCATTTACGCGGGGCGTGGGTGGATAATTCGAATACCTATGTAACGTGCTGCTATACCTTGTGTCTAGTGCGAGTTTTGACAATTTATTTACGCGCTCGGTCCGTTTGGCGTAAACTTGAAATTGTATGAAATAATAGCAGCGCCATCTAGTGACTGATTCACTGACGCTAGATGGTGCTGCTCTTATTCCATACAATTTCAAGTTTACGCCAAACGGACCGAGCGCGTAAATAAATTGACAAAACTCGCACTAGGCCCACAGAGATGCCAATTAACTTTTTCACTTTGTGTTTGAGTTTCGAACGCTTTGTGCATTTAACCAGCGTATCATTATTTGTTTTTTAATTCCATAGTAATATTATACGTAAAGAGGAACGATTTGAGATTTGATTGTTTTTTTGCTTATTTGCTTGCATTGAATAGGCTCCGAAATTACTTAACCGATTTGTAAAATGATTTCACTGTTGAAAAGCTACACTATCCCCGGGTGACATAGGTTACTTTTTATCCCGTAAAAATTAACGGTTCCCGCGGGATAGTAGTTAACGCGGGTGAAACCGCGTGGCGCTTCTAATATGGAATAAGTAGTTTACTAAAACTTTCTGAAAATTTTAGAGAGAACACGAAAAAACACGTTTTGGGTTAGTAAGTATCATTTCAATGCAAGAATCCACCAAAATCACGTCCAAGTCCATTTTACTTGAATATGATTAATCAATCATGGATCATAATATTTATAGATAGATGATGGAAGTCATCGATCATAGGACGTGTGACGTCACGTTACCATAAACAAAATATCCTCTAATCATCCCTAAAACCGCCCACTTTGATATCCTTGAAACCCCCATTTCCCGGACACGCGTGAGTATCGGCTATGCATTTATTTTTCGTCCGGATAATACGAAACTTATCCGGAGGTCAGTGGGTGTACGTGAGCGAGTTGTCAACTCGGCGTTAGTTACGGACAGATTATACTCGTATTTTGACCCGGATGTGGCTTCCGGATAAAATGATCGAAATGAAAAATTCAGGTTCGACACTGACATTGAATTTAGTAAAATAATTCTTTTTAATTTTCACATTCTCACCATCAGCGGCTCACGCGATAGAATAATTATCTGGGTCAGGCGTTTTGTCAAGTGTTATCTCATACTTTTAAGTGCGAACCAAGTTTTTAACAAATAACAATTCTAACCTGTACAATAATATTATTATGTTGTTACATCTTTAGAAATTACAACTATTGTTTCTGTGCTAAAAATAATGATTTGTATAATTAATTTTCTTTTCATTTTTCCCCTCATTAGTCCACTTAAAACATAATTAATATTTTTAAAATAGGTATATAATGCCATAAAAAATGCATGGAATGTCACGATCTAATCATTGTTTTTTTATTCTAGTTATTTACTTTTATATACATAAATGAATAAAATTATTATGTTTTAAGTTAAACGAAACGAACACAAAAGTAGGTATATTTTTTGTTTTTTTTTCAATACCTAGTTCAATAATGTTAAATAGTTCAATAAATTGTATTAAAAAAATAATTAGAATTACATAGTCTGCTATAAAATTTAATGGTATTGTAAATATACAATTAATGTTTTTTACGTAGGCAACTAGGATAGTAAATAATACCACGTTTTTTAGACACTTTCTTGTTTGTCTGTCTGTGTATTGAAATTAGAAATTCGATCATTTCGAATTTCGAGCACTACTCGATGGGCTATTCAGCGGAAAATTTTAGAGTACTTACCTATCTCACCCGATGGCAATGCATTCTAAATCCATCTATTGTAAAGAAACGAGTTATAGCTTGCACGCTATTATAACTTGCAGTCAGTGCGCAGTCGTTGAAACTGTATTTCAACCGCACACCGACTGCATTCGGGCTGCACTGTTGGTTTGCAGTTTTATCGCAGTCGTATTAACTGCATTGAAACTGCTAACTTGCAGTCGGAATGCAGATGCAATACAGCCCCTCTATATATAGCCCTATGCTATTCCTATAAACGTATAGGTAAAGGAACCAACTAAACAATATTATAATCTAAGCAAATTTTAATTTAGCTGATACAAATAGTTTTCTTTTCACGAATGTAACAAACAAGTATAGTGCTGTCACAGTTACTGTTAAGACAAACAGCGCAGCCAATGCTAAGACTGTCATCAGTTCCACATCCAAGTAGTCTGCCCATGACATGTTGGCGATGGGTGAACGGAGGTGTGATGCTCCTTTGTGACGGATGACGTGCTCTGTCCACCACACGGCGAGGTCCAAGGCACTCTCTGGCTGGTCATGTAACTTCTTCCGAAGATCTTCCATATTGCGGCGGTACCTGCGAAATGCATTACAAGAAAGATTGGACATTAGCGGCGTCAAAGCCTTTACTATCCCAATATTATTATGACTCATCATCATCAGTATCGCTGCTAAAGACTCAATATTGGTGTAAAGCAAATCAGCTCCATTCTCTACCTGCGCCCTCAAAAAGTAAAATAATGATAGAACTGCTCACGTTGGGTCGTCAATGACAGTGTTCACAGCATTCACGAGTTTATCTTCAGTCAGATCTTCCATGAGAAGTCCTACTCCAACTTTAAGAGAAACTATTCTTTCAACGTTGTACCACTGGTCACCAAGCATTGGAATCCCTACGACTGGGACAGCGCCCAATAGCGCTTCGTCGAAGGACTGTAGCCCTCCTTGTGTGATGAATGCTTTAAGATTTGGATGACCTTAAAAAAATAAATAATAACCAAATTTAACAAGGAAAGTTTCAAAAGTTACATAATATATTAAACATCTACCTATTGTTATATCTTCGCCTTGCTTAAATTCAGAGAAAAGGGATTACAATATTACTATTCAAAGATTATAAAAATTAAACGTTTATTACACAAATAAATCTTTCTTTAGATCATTTAATTGGCTTTCGAAATTATGTTAACAAGCCTTGCTCTCGACATTAGTTAAGTAAACACTTCAATAACTTACGCAGCAAATCAGATTGTGGTAGCCACTTGGCCACCTTGGTGTTGGTCGCAATGCTGTCCAGATCCTCGTTGTCCCACTTTATCAGTATATCATACGGTAGCCTGGACCACGCCTTGATCAGCTCTTGAACCTTTTTCGGAGGTAACCTAGATGGACTCACGTTGGTGCCCAAGCTAAAGTATAACACTCCTTGTTTTGAAGAATCAAGGTACGTTTTCAATGCCTGAAATGTATACGATTATATTGTATTGTTATTTTGTTCGCTAAACGTATATTAAACTCAATTAGCAAGCTCAGCATCTGTTGTTTCTACTGCTTCTTAAATTCTACCTACTTATTTAGTGTTTGTACTCGTATAGTTATTGTGTTAAACTAGTCGTAATATTTTAGTTATAAATTGATTATAAATGTATGGAGATCGAACTAACACTGTTACCATATTCACTTACCGTGGGAAATTCTTTCTGAAGCTTCTGATGTAGCCCTCCAATAAAAATCACACTCGGTGGAACTGGATGGTTCATTTCCCAAATTGGATAGATATTAAAAAATAACATATCAACATTGTTGCCCAGCTCTTCCAAAGATGGAGAGTGTCAGGTCCGAATAATCTTTTCACAATTTTGTTTTCTTCCACCCTAAACTTTGTATAGAATCTTGTCTCCAACGGTCATGTTGTTCAATTTCTGGTGCCAAAAGTTAGGATATATCAGTTAAGGGTGCGTTGGTGCACCTATTACGTGGTAATTGTTCTGAAGAGCTCCCAAAGAGCTCATTAAAATTACTGGAGCCTTGAACACGTGAGACAGAGACTGGGCTGATTTAGTGATAGTTTCAATTATGAGCAAATCGAAGTGTGTCTGTCTTCTTCCTTATCAGGTCTTGAACTTCTGGTGTGAGCATTTGTAGTTCAAACGATTTAGTCACACTGGGCGCCATTATTTCTACTTGAGGGTACGTATCACTTCTGCTTCCTGTAGTTGCTGCACCAGTTAGAAAATTATCCTTCCAAAGTCTGTACGCGACTTCGTGAGTGTCGATTTCTGATAAGTTATCAGGAGCCTGTCCTTTAGGGTACATCGCATCTGTGGTGATGAAGACTACTTCGTATCCTCGCTTCAGCAGTGCCTTGATCAAGGGATAAAACACCACTTGATGGCTTATAGATGGTGTTGGAACGCAAACTAGTATTTTTGACGTTTCAATAAACGTTAGACAAAAAATACTGATCAGGGTTGTAAAATACATTTTTGTGAAACGATTCAGAAATCAATTGAAAAAAATATCTCTCGGAGTTTTACTAGCAGCGATCTCTGTATCGACCGATAGCTTTGTTATTAGAAACTTTGAACAGTAAGGGCCTTATTTATCTCACTCATTTATATTATCTCGTGCGTTAATTAATAATATTTATTCATGGGCCATTTTCATATTCATATTCATTCCTCAGTTTTTATCATATCATACTCATTCACACGAGAGATATTATAATGAGACTAATTACGATACTGCTAGTAAAAACATTAAGCGCATTTGTCAGCTAATCTATTAGTTGTAAATAGTCCGTAATTACAGTTGGCAAACTGTACCTACAGGTTGCTAATATATAAATAGTTTGGTGGCTCGGGTGTTGTAGGTGGTAACAAATAAGCAAGTCTGAATCCACAGTTGAACCAAAGTTTATTATGCTATGCAACACAAAGCCACAAAAGTTTTGTAAGAAGGAAAAACAGATGAAGAGTAAGATAGTAATTTTATAGGTCACACATAGGTCGTAGTCACCGCGCGAAAGAAAGCGGAAGCCCTAAAGCATCCCAAACAACGGATCGTTTATTATTGAACGGAGGCGCGTCGAGTAAGAGGCGATACGGGTACCGCGTCTGTACGCTAGTTCTCGACTGGCCGGTTCGGCCGCGCGGGGCTGAGCCCTCAGTGCGCGTGCACCGCTTGTCTGCGTTGAAACAATGCCTGCCGCATACTACGGGTCTCACCCGGCCTTGCGCGTGTATTTAATATTTTATTGTTATTTGTATAAATGTTGATGTGTGAAGTGTGACGTATTAAAGTGTAGTTAAAGTGTAAATATAAAATAGATAGGTAGGTATGCTATATTATTGTGTATTGTTAGTGTTTGTAAATTAATAAAATAGGTATTGTAGTGTATGTAGTGAGTCACCTACAAATAGTATACTCGTATACTTGTAAAAATGAAATGATTTACTGATAACGTAACAATATCATAAAAATAATCTTTAAAAGAGTAATAGTATGTGGAAAAAGTCGTACATAATACATTCGGATTTTTTCGATTGTAGTGTCATAATTACTTAGATAGAGTTACTAATCCTTCCACAGATTTATTTGTTTCCGAATAATATTGTGTAACCGATAACGTCGAACAACAATTTATTGTTCCATATTTTAATTATTTCTCCTTAACACCACATTGGCTATATTTTCAAAATGTCATATTCATAAAACTTTCCTTATTAATTATTCTACTCGCAATCAAACACAGCACGTTTTTCACGACAATGACAGTTAGATTTCTTATCTAACAGAACTTTACTATACCTATTTAAATTCCCGGGAAAAATAACATCTGCGTTCAGAAAAACGTAGTATAGAACGTCGAAAAATAGCAAAAAATACGGCGATGACGAAGCAAACCTAATAAAATAAGCAAACCTAATACCAATAGCATTTTCCAATGCGAACAAAGTCGCAGGTAACAACCAGTTCATCCATCAATCACAAACTCCATTTTGCACGGCCGCAAGGGTCTCTGACAATGCTAACTAGAAGTAAATAATGACGCAACGAACCCGATCAAAAGTTGGCAGGTCAAAAGCATATTATACCGGAACAAGGACCCGAACGTGACTCTTCAAACTGCCAGCGTTCGCCAACCCTATTGACTTTTGTCTGAGCAAAGTTCTATCACTTTTCTGATTTGCATTATCGCCTACTTTTATTACGGATGACACATAAAAATCCTACTAATATTATAAAGACGGAAGTTTGTATTAGTTGTAGTTCATCATCATCAGCCTGAAGACGTCCACTGCTGCACATAGGCCTCCCCCTTAGACCGCCACACCGAACGACAATTAGCCATTTACATCCACCGGTATTGGTACCGGTGGTAGTATTTGTATGTTTGTTACTTCTTCACGCTCAAACGGCTGGACTCATTTTGATGAAATTTGTAATGGAGGTAACTAACACCCAGGTTTAGCACATAGATTACTTTTTATTCCGAAAACCGCGAGTAACACAGCGGGGTGCAGTTAGCATAAATTTAATATCAATATCTCCTGACTCTCACTTATAAGTTAGTGAGACATCGGGTATTCTGCAGTTTTTTGGTGATGCTGCAGCATCAGTTCTAATTATCATGCTCTTGCAATACCTTTGAAGTGACAAAATGGCTTTCGAATCGATCAGTCCTTGGTAGAGCTGATGATCTTCGGCTAAATACACTCTTTTGGCATTTCGGTTGCTCAGCAACCGTTTTAGGTAGATGTGGCGCTTGCCTTCAGTCAGCTAACCTGCTCACGGTACTGCTTTATTTCTTAAGTCAGACTTCCCTCATCTAGTATATATATCCATAACATTACTATGATTACAAAAAGATACGTTAAGATAAAAATTATTAGACGATCGAATTTCATAATAATTTCAGCCCCTTTAGAATATTTACATTAGAAATGAATATTATGAATATTATAAACATTTATCAGCGCTAATGAATTCTAGCGCAGTCACTACTTATCACGAACAATGTGACGGTGCATAAACATTACGTTATGCTAATAATTAGGTATTGTATACAAATCAGTAGGCTTGTAAATATTCCAAGAAATTATCTTTAGTATCTAGGTATGACTATACCTACGAGTAGGTACGACATAAAGTATACTTTATTGTCGTATTCTTATTGAAGATTCGACACTTCCTCAGAATCGACCTCAATTGGTGGCTCCATTTTAAACTAGGTATGAAATATCCATTATTTGATCAGAAAATAATATATTTATGTTTGTGACATTCTAAATAAGTTAACCGATACCTACTACTTTGTCCGATTATAAAAAAATCTCGAAAACATTGAAATTCTGATAACTTTATAGCGAGGATAGGTGAGGGCTTCTTCGCTTACTTCACTTCACTAACCTTCCCTTCACTTCACCTTCTAACAAGACATGTACCGTAACAGAAAGACGCTACCTCTTCAGATTACAAATAACCACCCACACTCCAAGTAACACTAATAACTACCCTTTTCCGTGACCATTTTAGATTTCGTAGAAAAAGTGACCAATTACGTCCGAGCTTATTTTAGATGTCACATGAGGAAAAGGATCTTAATTAAGACTGTGTTTTATTTTCGGATGGATGCATTTTTGGTACCTACCTATGGATAGTGGAACGTGGTCACGGTTTTCATAATATATCAAACCATGACCATAATATTATAGGAACTTATTAAAATTTACTTGAATAATTTAATGTGACCAAAAACATGATCTATGTCAGAAGGATATGTTGATAGGGCCGCCCCTATCAACATATCCTAATATATAAGTAACAAGAAAGAGCAAGTTAATATTTAAGTAACAAGCATGTTAATATATAAGTAACAAGCAAGGTACCCCAGGTACCCGGGTAACATAATGTCAAAGTCAAAGTCAAAGCATTTATTGTAAATAGGCAATTAAATCGCACTTTTACAAGTCAAACAGCTAATTCTCGTTAACAAAGAGAATCATAAAAACATAAAGCATGATAGGTACGAATTGATTATGGTTGGAATAATATAATACGAGTGAGTGAGTAGTACTGGGTTTTGGTACTAGAGCTAATTTCGATCAGCTTGCAGTAAGTATCAAATGTATTTAAGGATTACACCATAGGTACATAAATAATTAAAAATAATTGATTATGGTTGGAATAATATAATACGAGTGAGTGAGTAGTAGTGAGTTTTGGTACTAGAGCTAATTTCGATCAGCTTGCAGTAAGTATCAAATGTATTTAAGGATTACACCATAGGTACATAAATAATTAAAAATATATTTAATATTCCTGATAATGAGATGTAAGTATGTGAGATTAACGAAAAGTAAATGGTGTGCCGCATATTATCTTCTGGTTTGACAAATATATTTAGACGATTATTTTATTTTTAGAATTTGTAACCTTTTTTAATTATTGTAAATAATAATTATTGAAGGTACGCCATGACCATTGACCAATGACCATGCTTTAAGTTTATAGACACCATCAATGACCAACATCTTTTAGATGCTAAGGTTCCTCTTTAGTTTAGATTTCTCTTTATAATCACATTTAATAAAATTGTTTTAAACAACAATTACCTACGTAAGTACATTTCGGTTTTTGCCTTTTAGCGTTTGATGAACGAGTAACAGTAATTAAGCAAAGTTAAATGAAATTAAACAACGGAAAAGTTTTTTTGATTGTACGGCAAATTAAACTTTTCAGTAAAGTTTTACGTTTCACCGCTTCAGCTGAATTCTCTTTAATATGTTATTAAACAATTTAATCATTCCAACGAACGGGATCAAAGTTGAACGTTTGTTAAGTTTTGAATTTCTGTTTCTTTACCAACGCATTTTATATTATGGTTCATGATATCCATTATTTATTTATTGTAATTTTTATTTTTAATAAAATCAATGAATTATGGTTACTTAATAAATAAGTACCTACGAGTAATTTTTGCAATTATTATTTTTATTTAAAATTTACCTTCATAGTATTTTTGTTGTAAAAAGACGGTGATATTTCTTTCAGTGCATAAAATATTTAAAGTTTATAAGTTATATAATGTTATGCTTTTACGTAAAGATAAATACAGCCAGTCAGTTGTAAAATGGACACCGAAATTCGTGTCAAGGAAGTCATCTAAGTAATCT
Organism: Hylaea fasciaria; assembly: GCA_905147375.1. NCBI lineage: Eukaryota > Metazoa > Arthropoda > Insecta > Lepidoptera > Geometridae > Hylaea > Hylaea fasciaria. The sequence continues at coordinate 3,583,645 of LR990211.1, read as the reverse complement.
CAAAAATTCGTCCGGGGCGCCCTTAGCGATCATTAGCATGCAGGCTGCAGGGCAGCTAGGGGGCGCGAGCGTCGCCAGAGGTCACATTCATGGCCCACTTTAGATAAGACTAGCTAAGGCCCCAGGTTTCACGCGTGGAGTTTGATTGTCGGTTTGGCGAATGAGACTGACAAAGTCTGATACTAAACAAATTTTCACTGAAACAAACGTTGGGTGTACTATTGTCAGGTCTATCTTTGATACCTAGGTACGTGTTCAAAATACGAGTTCCGAAACGCGCTAAAAGGGTTCACAGCGCAATTACACTGTATATACACAATAATTACACACACAGTCTCTATGAAAATGAAATCTCAAAAGTGTCCAATCGTCAATGCATTGACGACGCCATTGCGTAGTGGCTGAGCAATCGGACTGGTGCGCTTGGTGTCGTGGATTCGATTCCCGTCTGAAACAAATATTTGTTTCCGGTCTGTGCATGTGAAATTATATGTCTGTAAGCGGTTCCCACGATACAGGAGCAATCATAATATGGGGCCACGTTTAAAAAAAAAACAAATGAAATAAAAGCAAAACAATGCGCGTCAAACCGATATTGCTTCATTAATGCCGGGTTCCTATATTTAACGATCCGTCATTGGTAACAGTAACCATTCGTTTTCTACTTACTACTAACGGATCATTACTAGGTGTTCCACAAGTTTTTTACGCCTCCTACCTGCGACGAGCATCCGTAGGTAGACCGCTTACCAATGGTCCTCCATGCGTTTCGTTACTTCAAGAAACAAAAATATAGTAAATAGAAAAAGAAGTTTTTTTTCAATAATACTGGCGTTATTATTTGATATGTATACAGTTTAGTAATTATGTAATGAATTAATCGCTAAAAGTAACTTTCTTCAGTCATAAACTGAAATAATCTTATTTAATATTATTTTGATTTTCGGTGCAGAAGGACGGAACGAAACGTCAAATGGCGCATGCGTAAAGACATGCCCGCCCACAGACTAGGATGTGACATTTAATTTTCTTCCCATTGTCTTCCTGATTTTTTTATGATATTGAGAAATTATTGAGCACGTTCGCGATCTTAAATTAATATGAATCTTAGACATGTGCCATTTACCGCCTATAACATAGAATCATGTGGAAACAATCTGCGTTTTGAAGGCCGACCTCCTCGACGGCAAAATGAAACTCAAAAACTCGGAGAGTGTAACCCCGACCCAACCGTCCGCGTCAATTCTCTCTCGCCTAGACAAGAATACGAAGGGCGGAGAAGTCGTGCTTTATATCCAGGAGAGATTATAGGCATGCACCGAAGTTCGCGTGAGGAGCCGATCGAGGTGTAGTTAGCGCCTACGTGCTCCTGTTTCCAGCCGAGCACCTGGAGATGTTCGTCAACCCTTACTTCTGGCCTACAGGGTAGTCTACCACCGATATAGGAAATGTAGTCGAAAGCAGTTTCCTGTTAGAAGCTCTGTAATGTCGTGAGCTTTATTATGATATTATGTATATTATTCTGTAAGGAATATAATATGGGATGGGCCATAGAATACATTTTATTTTACTAATGTTATACGTAACTTGAAATAAAGAGTTATTATTATTATGAACCATATTTATTTTAATCCTTTAACTAAATACCTAAATAGATATATTAAGACTACTATCTAAAGAATATATACCTACACATTCGACATTATAGAAGTAATTTATAAAATTGCAGCTGAAAATCGCCAAACTGGCCGAGCTCGAGATACTTTACCCGCCGAATTCTGCCGGTAGCGAAACGAACAACGGATCGTTACCTTGACAGTTAACTGACGTTTAATTTTTTTATAGGAACACCATTTTCTACTCTCCCCATACAATATGCTAACGGAGCGTAGCTATTAACCCTCCCATCCGTTAGTAACTAACTGTTGGTAACTTTCCTTACGAAGCGTTTTTTATAGGAACAGTTTCAGCTTACGTCTGGTTAAAAAAGTAACTGTTCGTTACCAAAACGGATCGTTTTGTAGATATAGGAACCGGGCTTTAATAGTGAAAGGTTCACCACATGAAACAATATTGGCTTGACGCACTGCAATAGCGTTGTCAATCATCTGTGACGGTATTTAAAACAAGCCATCTATGCATTTAATAAGGTATAATATTATGAGGGCGATTTTCGAGCGGCGATCGGGGATCTACCCTATCATTTACATCATAATAGCCATATACCTTGATACACAGCTAGTTTACAAAAATATGTTGTAATTACAAACATGACACGGTTACAGTATAAATATAGATAGATAACTTATGCAGATATAGAATAGGGGTTAGTTTTTTACCCCGGCTACGCCCGCTTGGTCTTCCTAAAAGGTCTGTACCGAAACATAAACATGTGTTTCTAAATAGGGGTTCCAACAAACAGGTATATAATTTAATTTCCTCATTTTTCCCGAGGGAAATCATCATTTACAGTATCTTACAGGAATAAAGTATCTACCCTCATAATTATTATACTCTACTTCTAAGCTTTCATTAAACATGTAGTTACGAATTATAAATTACCAAAACACGAAATATACATACAGCTCTCAAGCAGTTATACCGACCGACCGACAGGACCAACCGACAGAATCAAATCGAATTGAATCGAATCGAACTGGACCGAATCTAACCGCATAAAATCATCAGTGTATCCAATCGTCGATCATACAGGAAGAGTGTCTGAGTGTCTGAGAATGAGTATCTGAGTGTCTGAGAGTGAGTGTCTGGTTGTCTGAGAGTAAGCGTGTCTGAGAGTGAATATCTGAGTCAGAGTGTTTGAGAGTCTGATGAGTGTCTGAGTATCTGAGTGTGAGTGTCCGAGTGTCTGAGAGAGTGTCTGAGTGTCTGAGTGAGTGTCTGAGTGTTTGAATGCCTGAGTGTCTGAGAGTGTCTGAGAGTGAGTGTCTGAGGGTCTGAGTGTGAGTGTCTAATGAGTGTCTGAGTGTCTGAGTGTCTCAGGGTCTGAGAGTGAATGTCTGAGTAAGAGTGTCTGAGTTTCTGAGTGTCTGAGGTTCTGAGAATGAGTGTCTGAGTAAGAGTGTCTGAGTGTCAGAGAGCATGTCTGTGAGTGTCTGAGAGTTTCTGAGTGTCTGAGTGTTTGAGAGTAAGTGTCTGAGTGTCTGAGAGTGAGTGTCTGAGAGTTTCTGAGTGTCAGTATCTGAGTGTCTGAGAGTTAGTGTCTGAGGGTCTGAGTGTCTGAGAGTGAGTGTCTGAGTGTCTGAGTAAGAGTGTCTGAGTGTCTGAGAGTAAGTGTCCGAGTGTCTGAGAGTAAGTGTCTGAGTGTCTGAGAGAGTGTCTGAGTGTCTGAGAGTGAGTGTCTGAGTGTCAGTTTCAGAGGACCAGTGTCAGTGTCTGTTGAGGGTCTGAGGGTCTGAGAGTGAGTGTGTGAGGGTCTGAGTGTCAGAGAGTGAGTGTCTGAGTGTGAGTGTCTGAGTGTCCGACAGTATCTAAGTGTGAGTGTCTGAGAGTGAGTGTGTGAGGGTCTGAGTGTCAGAGAGTAAGTATCTGAGTGTCTGAGAGAGTGTCTGAGTGTCTGAGAGTGAGTGTCTGAGTGTCAGTGTCTGAGTGTCAGAGGGTATGAGTGTGAGTGTCTGTTGAGTGTCTGAGTGTCTGAGGGTCTGAGAGTGGTTGTGTGAGGGTCTGAGTGTCTGAGATTGAGTGTGTGAGAGTCTGAATGTCAGAGAGTGAGTGTCTGAGTGTGAGTGTCTGAGTGTCCGAGAGTGTCTTAGTGTCTGAGTGTGAGTGTCTGTGAGTTTCTGAGTGTCAGTGTCTGAGAGTTAGTGTCTGAGGGTCTGAGTGTCTGAGAGTGAGTGTCTGAGTGTCTGAGATTGAGTGTCTGAGAGTCTGAGTGTCAGAGAGTGAGTGTCTGAGTGTGAGTGTCTGAGTGTCGGAGAGTGTCTTAGTGTCTGAGTGTGAGTGTCTGAGAGTTTCTGAGTGTCAGTGTCTGAGTGTCTGAGAGTTAGTGTCTGAGGGTCTGAGTGTCTGAGAGTGAGTGTCTGAGTGTCAGAGAGTGAGTGTCTGAGTGTCAGAGAGTGAGTGTCTGAGTGTGAGTGTCTGAGTGTCCGAGAGTGTCTTAGTGTCTGAGTGTGAGTGTCTGTGAGTTTCTGAGTGTCAGTGTCTGAGAGTTAGTGTCTGAGGGTCTGAGTGTCTGAGAGTGAGTGTCTGAGTGTCTGAGTGTCCGACAGTATCTAAGTGTGAGTGTCTGAGAGTGAGTGTGTGAGGGTCTGAGTGTGAGTGTCTAATGAGTGTCTGAGTGTCTGAGTGTCTCAGGGTCTGAGAGTGAATGTCTGAGTAAGAGTGTCTGAGTTTCTGAGTGTCTGAGGTTCTGAGAATGAGTGTCTGAGTAAGAGTGTCTGAGTGTCAGAGAGCATGTCTGTGAGTGTCTGAGAGTTTCTGAGTGTCTGAGTGTTTGAGAGTAAGTGTCTGAGTGTCTGAGAGTGAGTGTCTGAGAGTTTCTGAGTGTCAGTATCTGAGTGTCTGAGAGTTAGTGTCTGAGGGTCTGAGTGTCTGAGAGTGAGTGTCTGAGTGTCTGAGTAAGAGTGTCTGAGTGTCTGAGAGAGTGTCTGAGTGTCTGAGAGTAAGTGTCTGAGTGTCTGAGAGAGTGTCTGAGTGTCTGAGAGTGAGTGTCTGAGTGTCAGTGTCAGAGGACCAGTGTCAGTGTCTGTTGAGTGTCTGAGGGTCTGAGAGTGAGTGTGTGAGGGTCTGAGTGTCAGAGAGTGAGTGTCTGAGTGTGAGTGTCTGAGTGTCCGACAGTATCTAAGTGTGAGTGTCTGAGAGTGAGTGTGTGAGGGTCTGAGTGTCAGAGAGTAAGTATCTGAGTGTCTGAGAGAGTGTCTCAGTGTCTGAGAGTGAGTGTCTGAGTGTCAGTGTCTGAGAGAGTGTCTGAGTGTCTGAGAGTGAGTGTCTGTTGAGTGTCTGAGTGTCTGAGGGTCTGAGAGTGGTTGTTGTTAGTGTTAAATAAGTATAATGTAAACTAAGTAATCTTACTAATATTATAAAGCCGAAAGTTTGTGAGTGTGTGTGTGTGTATGTTTGTTAGCTCTTCACGCTCAAACGGCTGGACCGATTTCGATGAAATTTGGTACAGGGGTAGATTGGACCTATGAGACGGACATAGGCCATCTTTTGTCTCAAAAAATAATCTCTAAGGGGATGAAATAGGGGTTGAAAGTTTGTATGGGTGATTTATAATTCTTCAAGCTAGGAATCTGAAAATGTATATTTAAGCTTTTGGTAAGAAATAAAGAAATACGGGTTTCAGCTTTTTTGCAAAATCATCCCTAAAGAGGGCAAGGCAAGGGGTTGAAATTATGTGGTATTCTTTAGATGCACCCCCTACGGACCACAATAAACGGCTGAACGGATCGTTATTTAAAGGGGGAGAGTGCGATGGGAGAAGAGGGGGGAGAGTGCGGGGGAGGGGAGGGGGAGAAAGAGGGAGAGTGGGGGAAAGGGGGAGTAGATGGTAGAGTGGGGGGAGAAGAGGGTAGAGTGGGGAGAAAGACGGGGAGAGCGGGAAGAAAGAGGGGAGAGTGGGGGATAAACAGGGGAGAGTGGGGGGAGAAAGAGAGGAGAGTGGGATGAGAAAGAGGGGTGAGTGGGGGGAGAAAGTGGGTAGAGTGGGGAGAAAAAGAGGGGAGAACGGGGAGAGTAGAGGGAGAAAGAGAGGAGAGTGGGGTGAGAAAGAGGGTAGAGTGGGGAGAAAGAGAGGGGAGAGCGGGGAGAAAGAGGGGAGAGTGGGAGGAGAAAGAGGGGAGAGTGGAGGGAGAAAGAGAGGGGAGTGGGGTGAGAAAGAGGGGAGAGTGGGGGGAGAAAGAGGGGAGAAAGAAGGTGAGTGGGGAGAAAGATAGTTGAGAGCGGGGAGAAAGAGGGGAGAGTGGGAGGAGAAAGAGGGGAGAGTGGCGGGAGAAAGAGGGGAGAGTGGTGTGAGAATGAGGTGAGAGTGGGGTGAGATAGAGAGTAGAGTGTGGAGAAAGAGAGGGGAGAAAGAGGAGAGAGTGGGGGGAGAAAGAGGGGAGAGTGGGGATAGAAGGAGGGAAGAGTAGGGGAAATAGGGGAGTAGAAGAAGAGGGGAGAGTGGGGGGAAATAGGGGAGAGGGGGAAGAGTGGAGAGTGGGGGGAGAAATAATCTGGTTCGCAGATAGGTTATCTTCTAACTTAGGATATGTCCTACTACGCTACATGGCTACGAACATATTATTAAGTCATCATCATAATCATCGCCGTTTTCCATCAATGCGATAAAACACCCAATGTGCGTAAAATTTCGAACGTAGATAGGTTATCCCGCAACTTACGACTTAAACTTTAATTCATCACATACTCAGCGATCATCACCACCGTTTTGCATCAGTGCAATAAAAACTGTGACAAACTACCCCATTGGCATGAAATTTGGTATTTTTATAGCTTACTAGCTGTTGCCCGCGACTTCGTCCGCGCGGACTATATATTTTACCATAATTCCAAATACTTAACTAAAAATAGACCATGACCTCGTGTTCGACATCGACATCCGATATGCGATATCCAACATGCTCGTACGACATCCACCATCTTCTATCAAAATTACTGTCATTTATAAAAATCTAGCATTTTATACCAAAATCTAACATTTCATACAAAATTTACCATTTTCTACCAAAATACCATGTTCTACCAAAAGCTACCATTATCTACCTACTAAAATCTAAAATTTTCTACCACAATTTAAAATTTTGTTTCTAAATCTATTATTTTCTTACTAAATGTATTATTTTCTACCAAAAGCTACCATTTCCTACCAGAACCTACCATTTCCAACCAGAATCTACCATTTTCTACCAAAAAGTACCATTTTTAACCAAAGCTTCCTTTTTTCCAACATTTACCGTTTTCATCAAAAGCTACCAAATTTATCATTTCTACCAAATTAGCATTTTAACCAAAATCTACAATTTTAATTCCAAATTCACTATTATCTACCAAAAGCTACAATTCCTTCCAAAATCTACCACTATTACCAAAAATCTACCTATATTACCAATAATCTACCATTGCCTACTAAAAACTACCATTTCCTACCTTAAATTAATCATTTTCTACAAAATCTACCACTTTCTACCTACAATTTAGGAGTTCATTATTAAAACCAGATAAAACACGTGTTTAAAATCTTTAAAGAATATAGATGCCAAGTTTGTAGTTGATCAAACCGATAAAACACGTTGTTCCATCCAAACTTTGAAACCCCTTTTCACCCACTTAGGGGTTGAATTAAAAAAAAAAAGAAACTTAGTGCACACCTACGTCTTTTAAGGAATATTTGTGCAAAATTTCAGTTTCGAACAAAATCTGATGAAAAATATTTTGCAACCCCTCTTTATTATTTTAGGGGTTGAATATTAAAAAACTATGAAATATTTAAATAAATCTTTTAAATAATGTAAAAGCCAAGTTTGAAGCAGATTAGACAAAGAAAACACGTTGTGACACACAAACATTACAACCCCTTTTCACCCCTTTAGGGGTTGAATTTAAAAATCATATTGAAGTGCACTCCTATGTCACTTATGGCATAATTGAGCCAAATTTAAATTATGAACTAAATCGGATGAAAATATGTTGCAACCCCTTATTCTCAATTTAGGGGTTGAATATTCAAAAACGATGAAATACGTGTTTAATTAAATCTTTTAAAGAATATAAATGCCAAGTTTGAAGTTGATCGGACTAAGAAAACACGTTGCTCCATACAAACTTTGTAACCCCTTTTCACCCCTTTAGGGGTTGAATTTTCAAAAATCCTTTCTTATTGCTCGCCTACGTCACATAAGGAATATTTGTGCAAAATTTCATGGTTCTAGACCCAGCGGTTTCGGCTGTGCGTTGATCGATCAGTCAGTCAGTCAGTCAGTCAATCAGTCAGTCAGTTTTGGCTTTTATATATATAGATACCCCAAGTTACACATAATACACAGTGGCCGTGAAATAGTACCTTAATTTGCATGAAATGTAGTATGCAGATAGTTCAGAGACACAATATAGGCTACAAGTCATCATCATCACCATCATCATCACTGTTTACCTGTCCATCAGCGCGATAATAACTGTGAAAAACTACCTAACTTCAGTATTTTCTCTGACACAATGTTACAAGTCGTATCTAACAGCCACCGCCCTATAGATTTTATAATGTGAAACGCGGGTGAAACCGCGGGGCGCCGCTAGTTTAGTATATAAGCTATTATATGTACTGGTAACATTGTAGACATGATTGTTTCTGGTTTACTGTTTTTAGTTATGGCTTCGGTCATGGAAGTTCTTTTCCGGTTCCGTTCTTCTTTGGTTGTCCGAGTCTAAGTTGAGATGTGTTGTGTTATTAAATAATTATATCTAATGTTACTATGCCAATCGCAGTGTCATTTTGTCAGAAATTGTCCATCAAAATCTAATGTGAGCGAGACCAGTGAAAAAGCATGGAATGGAACATTGTTAACCGCTCTAGCTGTGAATATTAAGTCGAATGCATGGTATGTTGATTCCGGAGCTACTTGCCATATGACAAACAATAAAGGTCTACTAGTGAACTATATAGTTGACTCTCCGCGCTTAGTGACTGTTGCAAATAATCAGAAAATGTATAGTGAAGGACACGGTGAAGTGAAACTGTTATTGAAAGGGCATAAACAAACCACAACATTGACTGAGGTTATTTTCGTACCTGATTTGTCTACGAATTTGCTTTCAGTGAATAAAATTACTGATAAGGGACTTGAGGTGGTGTTTAATATACAGAAATGCAATATTTACTGTGGTGAATTGGCAGTTGCAAGTGCTACAAAGGTAAACGGTGTGTATGAGCTCGACATTGCAACTGATGTGTGCGAGCTTACTGCAGTATGCCAGTCAACGGATGAAAGTCAACCATTGTCTGGGGCTGAGTCTGCTGCTGAGGCAACAGAAGCTGCAAATTTTTGTGAAGAGAAGTCTACTCAAGAACTATGGCATCGCCGGCTTGGACATCTAAACAGACGAAGTATGGATTTACTTAAGCGAGGTATGGCTAGTGGAATTGATTATACTGATAGTGACTTTACTCCATGTGTAGCATGTATTGAAGGTAAACATTTCCGATTACCATTTCCAAAACGATCATACACTAGAGCTACAGAAAAATTAGGCCTAATACACTCAGACTTGTGTGGTCCAATGTCAGTTCCCTCATTCAGTGGAGCAAAGTATCTATTAACCTTTATAGATGACTTCACTAGAAAGACATTTGTTTATTTTGTAAAATCAAAAGATGAAGTCTTAGAAAATTTTAAATTGTTCAAGACATATGCAGAAAATCAAACTGGTTTGACAATAAAAATGCTGAGAACAGATAATGGTGGTGAATATGTGAATAACCTGTTTCAGGCATTTCTGAAAGACCATGGCATCGAACACCAACCAAAGCAGTGATGGGCATCACACCAGAGGCGAAATGGACCGGTAAAAAGATTGACTTAACTAATATGAGAGTTTTTGGCTGTGTTGCATATGCATTAATCCCGTATGAGAAGCGTAAGAAATTAGATGCAAAAAGTCAACGATTGGTTTTTGTTGGATACTGTACTGATTCGAAGGGTTACAGATTGGTAGATCCGAGCGTTCCTTCAAAATGTATCAAGTCTCGAGATGTACAATTTTTGGAAGGGAAAATGTATAAAGATTTTCATAATGACTGTAAAATAAAAGATGATCAGATGGATAAGACTATCCAGAATTTAGAATGTGGGGATGTTACAGTTCAATCTGTGCCTGAAATTGAGGACAGTCCAAGATCAGTTGAAGTTGTCTCAGATTCTGATTCAGAGAATGATGAAAATCCATCCGATGTAACATGGAATCCTAATATGACTTCAGATATGTCATCAAGTGACGGCGAGTACCATGAGAGCGTGGCAGTGGCTACAGCGGCAGCAACTAGCTACAGTGATGAGCCATTAACAGTGCAAGAGGCGCTGTCAGGACCAGAGTGCGAGTACTGGAGAGCTGCCATTACAGATGAGTATCAGTCATTTGAAGATAATAAAGCCTGGACTCTAATGCCACTACCTGCTGGAAAGAAAGCTGTAAAATGCAAATGGGTGTTTAAGAAAAAATATGGAGCAGATGGTGAACTGCTGCGTTATAAAGCACGCCTGGTTGCCAAAGGCTTTACTCAGAAATATGGTATAGACTATAGGGAAACATACTCTCCCGTGGTTAGATATTCTACGATACGTACGTTACTGGCTCTGGCAGTGAATTTAGATATGCAAGTTGATCACATGGATGTGAAAACGGCATTCTTAAATGGTGATTTAACAGAGACTGTGTTTATGGAACAACCAGAGGGATACATAGCAGAAGGAAAAGGAAACTATGTTTTTAAATTAAACAAAGCTATATATGGATTGAAACAAGCGTCAAGAGCATGGTATGAGAAGATAGATAAGGCTCTGGTAGACCTGCAGTTCAGAAAATCGCTAAATGAACCCTGTGTGTATATAAAACAAGATAACACAGGTGAACTCATTATATTAGCTCTATATGTTGACGACATACTATTGATAAGCAAAAATACTCCTGAGAAAAAGGAACTCAAAGAAGAGTTAATGAGAATTTTTGAAATGAAAGATCTGGGGAAAGCTTCACACATAATATTGGGAATGCGCTTGAGACAAGAACAAGGAAAGATTAGTATTGATCAGAAAAACTACATTCAGAAAGTTTTGGAGAAATTTAATATGGCAGACTGTAAACCGGCATGTACACCATTGGAGAATGGTTTGAAGTTGGAAAAGGGAAGTCAGAATGATTTGCATTCACAATACAGAAGTCTAATAGGATGCATCATGTATGTAGCAGTATGTACACGACCTGACATTGCGCATGCTGCAAGTATATTGAGCCAATTCAATGATTGTCACTCCGATATCCACTGGAAAGCAGCAAAGCGAGTTCTTCGATATCTCAAAGGGACTATGGATTACAACTTGGTTTACATGAAATCCGAACTGACTGTTAGAGGCTTTGTGGATGCAGACTGGGCTTCAACAAACATTGATAGACGTTCATATACAGGATATATATTTGAGATTGGTGGCTCAGCAGTGTCTTGGGAAAGTAGAAAACAAAGAACTGTAGCTTTATCGAGTACAGAGGCAGAATACATGGCTATAGGTGATGGTACAAAGGAAGCTATATTTATTAGAAGTTTTCTGAATGAATGTATAGGTAAACTTTTGCATGTTACATTATACAATGATAGTCAATCAGCTCAGAAGTTATGTAATAGTCAAATTCACCACAGTAGAAGCAAACATATTGATGTAAGACATCATTTTGTACGTCAAGTTGTAAAAGATAAAATTGTTAATTTAGAATATATGTGTACAGAGCAAATGCCCGCAGATGTTTTGACTAAACCATTGTGTAAAGACAAACACTACAACTGTATTAAAAATATAGGTCTGAAAATAATTGCTTAGTTTAAGGGCAGGTGTTAGTGTTAAATAAGTATAATGTAAACTAAGTAATTTAGTATATAAGCTATTATATGTACTGGTAACATTGTAGACATGATTGTTTCTGGTTTACTGTTTTTAGTTATGGCTTCGGTCATGGAAGTTCTTTTCCGGTTCCGTTCTTCTTTGGTTGTCCGAGTCTAAGTTGAGATGTGTTGTGTTATTAAATAATTATATCTAATGTTACTATGCCAATCGCAGTGTCATTTTGTCATAAAACCCATCAGTTGTGTGAGGGTCTGAGTGTCTGAGAGTCTGAATGTCAGAGAGTGAGTGTCTGAGTGTGAGTGTCTGAGTGTCCGAGAGTGTCTTAGTGTCTGAGTGTGAGTGTCTGTGAGTTTCTGAGTGTCAGTGTCTGAGAGTTAGTGTCTGAGGGTCTGAGTGTCTGAGAGTGAGTGTCTGAGTGTCTGAGATTGAGTGTCTGAGAGTCTGAGTGTCAGAGAGTGAGTGTCTGAGTGTGAGTGTCTGAGTGTCGGAGAGTGTCTTAGTGTCTGAGTGTGAGTATCTGAGAGTTTCTGAGTGTCAGTGTCTGAGTGTCTGAGAGTTAGTGTCTGAGGGTCTGAGTGTCTGAGAGTGAGTGTCTGAGTGTCAGAGAGTGAGTGTCTGAGTGTCAGAGAGTGAGTGTCTGAGTGTGAGTGTCTGAGTGTCCGAGAGTGTCTTAGTGTCTGAGTGTGAGTGTCTGTGAGTTTCTGAGTGTCAGTGTCTGAGAGTTAGTGTCTGAGGGTCTGAGTGTCTGAGAGTGAGTGTCTGAGATTGAGTGTCTGAGAGTCTGAGTGTCAGAGAGTGAGTGTCTGAGTGTGAGTGTCTGAGTGTCGGAGAGTGTCTTAGTGTCTGAGTGTGAGTGTCTGAGAGTTTCTGAGTGTCAGTGTCTGAGTGTCAGTGTCTGAGTGTCTGAGAGTTAGTGTCTGAGGGTCTGAGTGTCTGAGAGTGAGTGTCTGAGTGTCAGAGAGTGAGTGTCTGAGTGTGAGTGTCAGAGTGTCCGAGAGTGTCTAAGTGTGAGTGTCTGAGAGTGAGTGTCTGATTGTGAGTGTCTGATTGTGAGTGTCTGAGTATCCAAGAGTGTCTAAGTGTGAGTGTCTGAGAGTGAGTGTGTGAGTGTCTGTGTGAGTGTCTGAGTGTCTGAGAGTGTCTGAGTGTCTGAGAGTAAGTGTCTGAATATATGAGTGTCTGATGAGGGTCTGAGTGTCTGAGGGTCTGAGAGTGAGTGTCTGAGTGTCTGAGATTGAGTGTCTGAGATTGAGTGTGTGAGAGTGTCTGAGTGTGAGTGTCTGATAAGTGTCTGAGTGTCTGAGTGTCTGAGGGTCTTAAAGTGAGTATCTGAGTGTCTGAGAGTATCTGAGTGTAAGTGTCTTAGTGTCAGAGGGTATGAGTGTTAGTGTCTGATGAGTGTCTGAATGTATTAGGGTCTGAGAGTGAGTGTGTGAGGGTCTGAGTGTCTGAGAGTGAGTGTCTGAGTGTCTGACAGTGTCTGAGAGTCAGTGTCTGAGTGTCTGAGAGTGAGTGTTGAGAGTGTCTGAATGTGAGTGTCTAAACGTCTGAGAGTGAGTGTCTGAGTAAGAGTGTCTGAGTGTCTGTGTGAGTGTCTGAGTGTCTGAGTATCTGATAGTGTCTGAGAGTCAGTGTCTGAGTGTCTGAGAGTGAGTGTTGAGTGTCTGAATGTGAGTGGCTGAACGTTTGAGAGTGAGTGTCTGAGGGTCTGAGAGTGAGTGTCTGAGTAAGAGTGTCTGAGTGTCTGAGAGTTAGTGTCTGAGGGTCTGAGTGTCTGAGAGTGAGTGTCTGAGTGTCAGAGAGTGAGTGTCTGAGTGTCAGAGAGTGAGTGTCTGAGTGTGAGTGTCAGAGTGTCCGAGAGTGTCTAAGTGTGAGTGTCTGAGAGTGAGTGTCTGATTGTGAGTGTCTGATTGTGAGTGTCTGAGTATCCAAGAGTGTCTAAGTGTGAGTGTCTGAGAGTGAGTGTGTGAGTGTCTGTGTGAGTGTCTGAGTGTCTGAGAGTAAGTGTCTGAATATATGAGTGTCTGATGAGGGTCTGAGTGTCTGAGGGTCTGAGAGTGAGTGTCTGAGTGTCTGAGATTGAGTGTCTGAGATTGAGTGTGTGAGAGTGTCTGAGTGTGAGTGTCTGATAAGTGTCTGAGCGTCTGAGTGTCTGAGGGTCTTAAAGTGAGTATCTGAGTGTCTGAGAGTATCTGAGTGTAAGTGTCTTAGTGTCAGAGGGTATGAGTGTTAGTGTCTGATGAGTGTCTGAATGTATTAGGGTCTGAGAGTGAGTGTGTGAGGGTCTGAGTGTCTGAGAGTGAGTGTCTGAGTGTCTGACAGTGTCTGAGAGTCAGTGTCTGAGTGTCTGAGAGTGAGTGTTGAGAGTGTCTGAATGTGAGTGTCTAAACGTCTGAGAGTGAGTGTCTGAGTAAGAGTGTCTGAGTGTCTGTGTGAGTGTCTGAGTGTCTGAGTATCTGATAGTGTCTGAGAGTCAGTGTCTGAGTGTCTGAGAGTGAGTGTTGAGTGTCTGAATGTGAGTGGCTGAACGTTTGAGAGTGAGTGTCTGAGGGTCTGAGAGTGAGTGTCTGAGTAAGAGTGTCTGAGTGTCTGAGAGTAAGTGTCTGAATATATGAGTGTCTGATGAGTGTCTGAGTGTCTGAGCGTGAGGGCCTGAGTGTCTGAGATTGAGTGTGTGAGAGTGTCTGAGTGTGAGTGTATGAGTGTCTGAGAGAGTGTCTGAGCGTGAGTGTCTGAGTGTCAGTGTCTGAGTGTCAGAGGGTATGAGTGTGAGTGTCTGATGAGTGTCTGAGTGTATTAGGGTCTGAGAGTGAGTGTGTGAGGGTCTAAGTGTCTGAGTGTCAGTGTGAGTGTCTGAGTGTCTGATAGTGTCTGAGAGTCAGTGTCTGAGTGTCTGAGAGTGAGTGTTGAGAGTGTCTGAAAGTGTCTGATGAGTGTCTGAGGGTCTGAGAGTGAGTTTCTGAGAGTCTGAGTATCTGGAAGTGAGTGTCTGAGTGAGTGTCTGAGTGTGTGTCTTTTAGAAATTTGTTTAAGCTGGGTGTCTGAGTGTTCGATTGTCTGAGTATCTGTAGAAATGAAGTCTAGGATTCTTCATTGTTTTCAAAAAATTTAAATTTTACTATGAATGAATAGATTGCCAGTAAATAAAAAAATATGAGAATGGTTATTATATTCTTAAATGCATGTTATTTACGTCACGGCTTCAGACAAGCTCCTGTTTATTATAGTTTAAACCGCTTCGTGTAAGTTCAGTATTGTCTATCAATTTTAAAGTCGCTGTTATAATCCGACACCCGAAAGCGGCTATTTTTCTCAACTTTCGCCTTTCCCACTTATAAACTAACGAGAAACCTTGGATGGGGGCTGGATCTAGTAACTATTCAGCTGTGGGAAAAATACAATATTTATAAGCTTTCACTGAGAAAATAACGAATGTAGGCTACAACGAAAATACTAATGATTTATTTGGAACAAACATAAATAAAAAAAAGCTTTTAATGCGAGTGTGTATGTGGTATATATATTATCATATTTCGTATAATACTTAGTAGCATTTAGCTTTGATTTTTTTCCAACAAATCTTTTTATTACATGTTTCCCAAAAAAAATAATGCTTAGGTACATCCAAGGCGTAAGCTTTTCCTGTAAATCAATGCCTACGATTCCTACGTAAAGGTTCACGAACGTTAGTTAACTTTGACAACATATTCCTGTCTTTGTCATTTGTTCAGTGCCAGATAGAGACAATGCCAGACTTTCGGATGGTCAAAGCGGTTCTGAAACCGGGCATCAATCTATTGCTGTTGTTAGCATTTGTTAAGTGGCAGACAAAAACGGCGATAGTCTTACGGCCGAAATTAATAATCAATTCAGTCCAAATTTTGCTATCTTGGATTGATTACATTCCATTTTAGGGTCAAACGTGCCAATAACCGATCCGTGGATAGGTTTATAAAGGCACGCAGGTTGGAGATCGATAGAACCATAGGCAGCAATCCAAGATCGATTTTAATATTGGATAGAAGATACAATATTAGTTTCGGGCGTTAATCAGCTGTCGAGGTTCTGCAAACGTTACGGAAACTAGTCATGCAACCCCGTTGCAAAGCTTTCTCAAAATTCACGCTATCTTAATCCGGCCCTGTCACAGGATCTATTCTGAAAGTAATGAACACCGGCGCACTTTGACACCGGATCTGGTATCTAACGAGGGTTTCAGTGGGCGAAATATAACAGGATGTATGGCCTTCTACTGTATAGTTGCCAACAGTATTGAAGGTTTACAGAATTGATAACACTAATACCGCTATCTGGAAGGAAAACATCTAACCCTGCTACCTTCTTTTATTCTACTATAGTAATGAGACGAGTAATTCGTTGATGAGCCTACCTCTAACAGTTTTAATGCCACCCAGTAATTTGCATTGCATAATCTTGCGTAACACTGCACTTACCGGAACACCGACATATTATTTACTAGTTCGAAGTATAAAACCCCAATGTATGCTATATAGAGAATACATGAGTTCAATGTATACATTAGTTCTAAAGTACCTTAGTAGTATAATTTATGTAGAGAAACCACGAAACCTACGTAAGTATACGCGTATATTTTTTGGCACAAACATTACGTACTGTCTTACATGGACACCATTCTCTTACCAGACATAAAAAGTGAAAATGAAGACGCATAAACAAAGGTACGCAATTGGAATTTATTCGGTACAAAGTTAATGTCAGCGATAGGGCTTGCTTTTTATGCATCCACATCTACACAAACCACTATTCATGTTAAATTTATAGGCTATAGGTTTTTTAAAATACGCCCACTTTATTTAGGTAAGTCTTAAGGGCGCGTAACTCAAGATCAACCTGCTGGCGGCTCCGTTTTAAACAATCAAAATATACATATCTTTGTTCCGACTAAAATATAATAATGATAAGTTCTACATACATTTTAAATTATGGTGTAAGTCAAAACAAAATATGTACTACTTCGCTTGATCATAAATAATCGCGAAAACGGCGTACAAGGCCATCGCATACTTATGCACTTTATATCCTACTAATATTATAAACGCGAAAGTTTGTGAGTATGGATGGATGGATGGATAGATGTTTGTTACTCTTTCACGCAAAAACTACTGAATGGATTTTCATGAAACTTCACAATAATATAGCTAATATATCAGAATAACACATAGGCTACAATTCATAATGATATATTATTGTATATTATCCAAACTCGGGTGAAACCGCGGGGCGCAGCTAGTCTAGATATAAAGGTGACCGACTCTTTACCACAGGTCTCCAGCGGGTAAGTACTTGCATATTTCGACCATATTACGCGAAGTGCTGATAACCTTGAGAAGCTCCTAGTGACAGGGAAGGTAGAAGGCAAGAGGTCAAGAGGTAGAAGATCAAAGAGATGGTCTGCACAAGTGTATGAACAGCTTGACACCGTGATGTGAGATGTGATGTGTGATGTGAATGTGATGAGATGAGATGAAATATAATGAGATGAGACATGATGAGATGAGACGTGATGAGATATGATGAGATGCGACGTGATGAGATGACACATGATGAAATTAGTCGTGATGCGATGACAGGAGACGTGATGAGATGACACATGATGAAATTAGACGTGACGCGATGACAGGAGACGTGATGCGATGACAGGAGACGTGATGAGATGAGAGGAGACGTGATGAGCTGAGTATTTTTTTTCTTTCTTTCTTTCCATTGATTGACTGATTGTCTGATAGACTGATTGACTGACGTGACTGACTGGTTTGTCTGACGTGACTGACAAGACATCAAACAATAATAAAAATTAGCTAAAAGTTAGATTTCAGTGGTGACCTCCATGAAAACCAACACTGAAATCGACAACCAAGTCGAGGTGTAAACTGTTCGTCGATATCGTATACGATCCTGAGTGGTTTACTTACTCGTACAATTCTATAGAAGCGAGTAAACGTTAGAACTGTCAAGTGTCTCCACAACCACACCGTTTTGTGCTTCGCTACTTCTTGCTCGACTACTTAGTGTTAGGTCTGAACCTTGACTAGAACTTTAGTACTACTGTCTTCTCAGAACATAGACTATACTTACTCCTAATAATTCATGGAGAAACAATAGTAGTAGCTGAAACTTGCCGAATTGTTCTGAACTGTTCAAGAACAAAGTGCGATTTGTATTTCAGGACGCGTAAAATAGTTGGTCACTTTGTATTTTTTAGTACAGATGTTATTTTACAATTATTAGGTATTTGTGAAAATAACTTTTATTTCTACACACATTTTACTGAAAATACATGTTACAGTCTGGGAGGGTTCTGTACCTAACGATTGGTTACAAACATGTTATTCCTATTCCCGCATTCTCCCATCTCCCCATGTCCCTTTTTCCCATCACCCCATTTTCTCACCTCACTCATTTTCCCATCTCCCCACAGTTTCATTTCAGTTCGTTCAGCGGTTTAGTCGTGGTGGTTCATAATAATATAAACTGCACACACGACGTACCGTCGTTAAATGAGCATAGGTATACTTCATCGAAAAAATTCAATCCCTTGCTTAGCTTTTTAAAAGAATGATTTTACAAAAAAGCTGAAATATTCTTTTTTATCTCTTACTAAAAATCCTATATATAAAATTATCAGACTCCTAACTTGAGAAATGATGGATTGCCCGTACAAACTTTCAACCCATATTCCCTCGAGAGTATTTTTAAACAAATTATTGCATCAAAACAAATTTATCAACAAATTTATCCATCTCATAGATCCATCTATCACTATACCAAATTTCATCTAAATCGGTGCAGCCGTTTAGTCGTGAAAAGGTAACAAACAAACAAACAGATAAACAAAGTTTCTTTCGGATTTATAATATTAGTATTAATATGGATAAATACTCTCAGCCTTGAAATAAACTTGTAATAACTATACCAACTGACACACAAACAAAAACAATCCCACGTATTGTTTATGTTTACCATCCTACGCGTTAGAAAAGTCGGTATAAGTCTTAAAATAGACTATCGTAGTCGCAAGACCGAGTGCAGTAAGTAAACTGATGTTGTATGTTAATCAAAATTATATTCTCCTTCTATCTCTCTCCCTTTACCTGTCGCTCTCACTCTCTCTCCCTCTTCCCCTAAAATTATATCTCTGTCTCTGTCTCTCTCCCTCTTCCGCTATTTCTGTCCCTGCCCTTTAATCTCTCTCCCTCTCAATCTCTTTCCTTCTCACTCTATATCTCTCCCTCTCCCTCTATTTAAGTTAACGTGGTCACTAAGTATTCTTATTTTCTTATTTTCCGCGCTATTTCATTACGTTTTTCTTTCATAAGAACCTTCTCCTGACAAACACCAAAAAAAGAATTCAATATGAACTTTATACAATAGCAATAAACCTCGTTTTAGTTAGAAAACGTTTGTATGGGAAAAAGAAAAGGGCTGTTTTAGGGTTTCTCCGGCAATTATTCGAATTTTTCTCACCGTAAAAACCATCTTAGAACTTCAACGAAGATTTAAAAAAAAGAATTGGCCAAATTGGTCCAGGCGTTTTTGAGTTATGCGCTTACCAACACATTAGGTAGGTACACAGGAGGTACAGCAACAGGTAGGTACACAGCTGGATAAAAAGAAAACGTACAGGTATCTATCAAGTATTCAATATAACCATAACAAATATAATTTTATATTTCGTAAGCAACCAATAACAAAATAAGAAACAATATGAAAAGAAAAGCTGGAAACTTCCACCCAGGCAGCCAGTTTCATAAACTTTAATTCAACTGCATTTTCCTTTCTCTTTGGCTGACTTCTTGAGAGTTGGTAAAGAAAACGCGTTTCAAGTGTTCGTTCTTGCAGTGAAATTGAAAATTGTTTTTTTTTTACTTGGGTTCATTGATTTTGACTGGCAGTGAACATTTAAGCTCTCGCCAGACAGCGGGCTTGGGCCACGTGAGCAGTTGTAAAGTGTCTACTAGGTGTGCTCTGACGCGACTTACAACTGCTCATGTCGCGCCAGCACCGGCGCCGTCTCGCTCCGCCCGCTATCTTCCGCTATCTTCCGCTATTCCATTATTGAACCCTTGAAATTGAACATTTGGTTGCGTTTTTGTTAGTTTGGCAGCCTCCGTGTCATAGCCGAGTACGAAGCGTGTTCGATTCCCACAAAGATTTCAGTGCGCCACAGGTGTTTGTTCCATGTCAGGGTTGTGTGGCTATACTTTTCGTCGTTCCTAATTTTCTAGTTACAGGGGATCATAGTTAAGGGTATATGAGGTTATATAAGGGTATATGAAGGGTAAGTTAATCCAATAACAAGTAAAATTTTAACATAAAAGAACCGACTTCAATTAAAATGCTGTAATATTTCCAGTTATTGTGGTATAAAAACCAAACTACTCAGCAGATTTTGATAAAATTGTTACCACATGGGAAGAATACCCTTTCAAATAAAAAAAATAACTTGAAGTTGGTTAAAAATAACCTAAGTGTTAGAACTCTAAAGCTAAGTGTTAGCTATACTTTGACCATTCAAGACGTCCACGTAAGACGCATACTTGCTCAGAAAATCGCCAACACAAAATAAAGTTCTCTTATTATATATCTTTCACTTTTCAGCCTCTTTTTTTTCATTTAGCTGTCTCCGAAGTTATAATGGTAATTTATCAACGTTACTTTGTACTATTTAAATTTACGTTTACGTATAAAAACGATAATGACAAGTTTATTCCATCTACCTACCTACAATCTACATACATAAATATGGGGTAACGACAAAGTCTCAAGCCAATCCACAAAGTATATAACCACAAGCACTGAGCTACTTTGCTTAGTGGTTTTACAAGTAGGTACTTTTTTATATTATCACATTGCCTTTTCTGACCTAACCCACAGTGCAACCACGTGGTAGTCACGACCCTGGTTATAAGTTATATTTATTCAGTATTTAATTAAATTTTACATTAACCAGGCACAGAGTAATTTACGGCGATAGAAAGCAAAAGTGTCTAATTGTACTTTTATTTATTCTATGCTCGTGGTCATGGTCACAAAACCAAACCCTGCTGGGGCAGTTTAACCTGTGTTTAATGTGTACATACCTCGATGCCATTCCTTGTAATTATTACTTATTCACCTTATATGAGGAAAACTGTATAACGTAGGGCGCAAAATAAATTCAACTACTTTTGAGGTGAAATTTCAGAAACTTATAGCAAACAGCGTGGGTCTATGCAAATAATGTGATTTAGTATAATTTACTCCGTGTGCTTTAATCTGCATGTGAAATTAAACGAATTTGTTGTGTTTTGGTTTGTTAGTAACTTTTAACATATAGTAATGTGTCTGAGTAATGTTTTTTTAATATATTTTGGGGTTTTTTTAGCTCCGGAGATTGTTTTTTGATAGCATTAAATAAATAACTCGGGAACCTAATTTTTTTTCATCATCATCATCGACATTTCGATCTGAGACTGGGTTGGGCTGATAAGGGCGTAGTTATCTTACGGCCGAAATTAATAATCAATCCCAATACAAATTTTGCTATCTGGGATTGATATCACAATCCATTTTAGGGTCAAACGTGCCAATAACCGATCCGTGCATTGGTTTATAAAGGCACGCAGATTGGTAATCGATCGAACGATAGGCAGCAATCGAAGATCGATATCAATCTTGGATAGGAGATACAATATTAATTTCGGCTGTTAGGGGACTTGGCACGAACCCGTCTTGATATAAACGCGTGAGTTTAGAAAAATCGATAAGGTGCCAGATTGTTCTATCAATTTTGCGATTTAATATTTTAATTTATTGCAAATGAAGTCACATAATAAGTGCTGCTTATAGCATTAATTAATGTACGAGATAGTACAGATGTAGGCGAGATATAGCCAGATTAGGTGGAATGGAAGACTATTTACACACCTACGATATTAAGTTACTCGGGAATCTAATTCCTTGCTTGCTGCATTTGTCGAGATTACAGTGTGTCCAGTCCAGATAGGATTCAAGACTTCAAACCAACTCGGAGTTATATTGGTTTTTAGTTTAAAAAAGGCGGACAAGGTAAAGTTGTGTGAGATCCGCTTTAACGTACCTTACTACTAGATGTAACTAAGAGATTTGACGTGTTTAAATAAAACCAAGAAAGACTCAGTTTATTTCGATATAGGTATATAGGGATGGTATTAAAATAATTGCGGATGGAAATAAAAAATAATAATGTTCTTTAAAAAGTCAACATTTTATTTATAAATCACTTTAAATGCTTACATCCACTTAAAACTACACTATAGTACTGCTTACAGTATAAAGACTAAGTAATACATTTCACGACAAATAGCTTAGTTTTTTTTATACAAAAATATTAACTCTCGTTCAACCATCAAATTGTACTCTCTTTTCCTTTCTTTTCCGTAACAGATATTACATATTAGGTACATTATAAGAAATTAAATTATGGAATTGTATGTCCGATTCCTGACGATTTTAGTCATAATTACTTACTTATCTATTTATAGCTGTTATTTAGTAGTCTAGTTTAGAGTCAAGTAGTCTAGTCATGTCACAGGCAAAGTCACGATTCAGTGATATTGTGTTGTGGATGATTTACTTAAACTTAATGCTCAGTTTTGGAAATAACACGAAATTACGCCGTGACATAGGAAGAATCTCATGTTTGAAAAAAATACAACACCACAGCCCCTTCTCCCCCCCCTTCCGTCTAAAACTCAGTTCACAGTTATTGGTAGGTGCAAGTATGTATACTAATATTATCCCAAACATCAGTTTTGACATGAAACTCAAACACAAACAATTCCTTTGATAAACATACAGTCCAATATTGTCTCAGATATAATTACGATGAGAATTCGGAAACGTGATAGTTACCTACGGAATTAATTAAAATAGATTATAGAATAGATAACATGACGTTACCTCAGAAACCGGACAAACTATGCAAGTATTGGAAATTGATATTTTCATTGTATACAAAAATGATAAACTAGAATAAAAAAATATCAGACCTCTCAAATAATTATAAATATTACACTGAAAATCTTATCTTCGCTTAATAATATCAATGTATTTGCCTAAGATATGTGGAAAATGATAAAATTGAGTAAACTATAAAGAAATTTACTTTCTCTAGCAGCTGTCATTATTAACATTTAACAACATTCAAATACCTTATAAGATCACCACGAATATACACCCAAAATATAATATTAGGTGGTCCAATACATATTGACCAATTGGAGTGATATTTTATACCTTTTTATACCTCTGAATTGAACCGCAATTTTACAGAAATGTATTTAAGTGAAAGAAAAATCTTAATACATATTTCGTCTATATTCTTGACACAGAAAGCACTAATGTCGGTCTAGTTAACACACGACTATCGTCTAAAGAGAAATATATAAAATGATTTAGATATGTTTGCCCTCGCGTGTCCCTATTACGCTGTTTTGAATCTGAACGCATGACGCCCGAACATACTAACAATGGGAAAAAAACAGCCACAGTGACAACATTATATTCTCAGAATCAATCTTAAGTCATCAAATCTTCAAGTACCTATATAATATATTTAAAAGTACCATTTGAAATTCGTACGTGCCTAAAAGTTCTTTTTAGATAAATATAAAACGCTAAGAACCGATAAATGTTCTTTTTGCAATGACATGTTAAATTTTTCATTGATATTCTTATAAAATAGATTTCACAATATTAAAAAAGATCTCTAATATAATATTTGGACACAAGTACAATGATATAGGGTAGCAAGTAAAGACAACGAGTAATATATCATCATATATCACACGTAAAAAGTTATATATATATATATATTATGTTAGATAGATCCCTAACTATACAAAATTATTATTTTTTTTATAATTTTAGGATATACTCGCTCAGTCAAAATTATGTAAGCTGCTTTACTATATATATATTAATTAAACTTGAAGTCAAGCTACATTTTTATATATACGTAGTTGTTATTTAAATTCAATAGAGAGAGGAATCTGCTTGTTTAAATGTATATTGAGATAATACGTTTTTATTTCCAATCACATTGGATGAGATTCATAATAATATTATAAGGATATAAATCATATTCAGCTGAGTATACTGTGATTTATTTTTATATTAGATACAATTTAACACGATTTAAAGCTTTGTTTTTATCTTACAAAGATTGTAACATATATATATATTTATATATATTATACAATATATTTATATATCATAGTAATATACGTCGTGTAATAGAAAGGGCTCGTATTGTGCACAGAAAAAAAAACAGATTTTGCAAAGTTTTCATCTACATTATTGTCAAATAATGCATGAATGTTTCAAACATTCGGCACGTTTTTTAGAAATAGCAGTTACTATAATATTCTGTTTAAGATTAAAATGCAGTAATATCATGGATATAATAATATATATACGATAATATTATCGTAATCTTAAATCTATACGCTATAAAGACAACAACTATACAACATTGATTAATAATTATGTATATTATAAAGTATAATATAATATATTATGTACATGATACGATCAAGTCTTGAATTTGAAGTGTGCGTTTAGGTATAAATATAGTAACAGTGTATATTTAGAAAAGAATAGGGAAGGAGGAAAGTATACAAATGATAATGGTTTCATGACTCTAAATATTTTTTTATTCTACCACTAAGTACTAGAAAATGATATAATTATAGGTACACCAACTAATTCAACAATCAGAAATTCTACGGGATTAATTCATTTCCCCTACTTTCAACGGATATAGTACGTCCTAGTCTATTCGGCTACCTCCAATAGGTAATACTCCTAACACTGATTTTTATATATCTTCTCTACAGTAAATGGACATACAACCGTTTTTCTCTAATCACGTTTGCTTATTATATTTTGGCATCTCGAGAAACCTGGATATGGAATATTTCCGCATTCCATAATATGACGCCGCCGTGTTGTCACAATCTTCAGTCGTTCAAACTTTGCCTCTTCATCTATAAGAAATATGAAAAAGTTATACAAGTGGATAAGGTACCAAGTACAGCTAATGGATAATAGTCAAACATTTTTCTAGATAAAGTTAATGGTGCCTTGATAGCAGAAGCGTCGCAACAAAAATGCCTCCAAAATTACAAATAATACAACACTAAATAACGTCGAAGTAAAATGATACTTTGAAATAAACACTTTATGTATATATAAAAAAGGAGTTTCTATAACTATACTACTGCGACTATGACTGACTATTTACCGACACAAAAACTCATCAACAACTCGACAATTAAATTGGTGGCCTTATTTCTAAAACCCACAATTTCAACTACGAGTAAAAAAGCAATATTCGGATTCTACCAAACACCTATTGCTCATCTGTAACAACCTTACTGTTTCCACTTTCGCAGAGAACAACAGAACACCCCCCCCCCCTCTTCCCCACCCCCTTTTCGGTGTGACAATGGCCCTTGTCAGTGACCCCGCTTGATATCATTTGAAATGGCTCCGACATAGAATGTGAATAAAACGGAAGTTCATAGATTGATAAGACATCTCAAGTCTCTAGATTTCAATGCGAGGTTTGTCCTTTCATTTCAGAACTTTCAAGGTTGCTGTTTGTAAGTCTTTCAATGGCACTTCTGAGGGCCAGTCAACGAGTGAGATATTGGAAATGGGCAAACAAAGAAGCAACTTCCTTAGGAGTATTCTCAATGTGAAACGCGGTAGCTTTCTGTTTTCGCATCCGAAGAAAAAGAATAAGAATCAGACACAGGCTCAATTTTGAAAAAAAAAAAGAAAACATTATAAAAAAAAAATATTACCCTTCATTTTTTTATTAAGGAAATCCTTTACATTTTATAACCACTTTCGACAAGTTTTCTGTTCCCCCAAATTACCTGGAACACCTATTTCCGAAGAAACTTTTGCCACCTCCACTTTCCACTGTTGCCTATGAAACCAGGGGCGTCGCTAGTAGAATTCAGAAAGGGGCACCTAAATCCTCACCTTCCATTTAAACAGCTCAGTCCCACGCTCTGCTGGTCACTGCTCGGTAGCACCACGTTGGAGGGGGGGCTCTTGTTCAGGGGGTACCACTGCGCCACCGGCTTGCGGGGGTTGTCCACCATCTCATGCCAGTGGTCGCGCCCGACGCCAAGGATCGTGGACCCGATGGCTGTGCAGCCGATGAGCTCGTTCGGACCAATTCTAGGCATAAAGGAAGAGGGAGCTAGACCACTTATTATTGACACCAACATGTGAGACTGCTGTATAATAATAAAATTAACGAATAGGTCAACTGATGATGTTTTGTATGGTCAAACGGAATCAATTATTTTAATAGAAGTTCTTAATTTTTCGCGAACAGAAAACGTATTAACTAGCTAAAAACGGGCCTAATTCGCGCGCAAATAAATATCAAAATACATAATTTTGACATACCTCGATGCTTAGGCGGAGTTACATCGACCGTGGTCACGAGAAGACTAGTCTGATCGTCCCGAAACGGCCGAAAGGTCAAGGTATTTCAAAAGTTTTAAGCTTGTTAAGAAATTATTATAATTACAAAATGAATAAATCGTTGACCTTATTGAAACTTAATTGTGTTGACGAAATTTGTATTCTGTTACCTAACCACGTACAGTCTTATTTCCCGTGATAGCCATCACAAGATTTATCCAATTTCACCTCGATTAAGTTGAGTCTGCATTAAGATTTTATTAAGAAATTATTCGAGTGCCCCTCCACTTCCTTTGTATTAAAATCGCCCTAACTCGGATTTCATGAAAACTAGATGGTGGTGTTAGTTGGTAGTAAGGTTTGGAAAAAAGTGGCTTTTTCATTAGTAATATCGAGAGTTAGTAGGTACAACAAGACATAAAGTCATTAAAAAATTCGAACCAAGTCGTTAAAAATTGTAACAGCAATGAATAAAAAAATCAATTAGGTACTATTAGTAAAGTTATTCTATAGTTCACGCCCATTAAAACTACTGCGTTGAATCGAAATGATTCACGAACTTAGTTATTAACTGCAATTACCTCAGTTCAGGTTTCTACTATACGTGCGTACCTACATCTGTAACTAATAAATAAGTTTCGTTTTACCTTCAACGATATTACGAAAGTTTTAATCACTTACTCATATAGCGATTAATATAAGCACCGTCTATCATGAAGTTACACAGAGTGTATCAAAAGTCTACGTTGAATTAAATATTAAGGGGGAGAGCACCAGTTTAATTCCAATGATGGCCGCACAATAAACAGTATTTTATTAGTGAAATTTTACTATTTTCTAAAATGTTTACTGTATGCTGTTCAATTAAAAATTAGTGTATTGATGACATAGAATAATCTGAGATTGATTAGGTACATAAATATAATTTTACTGACCATAGACAAGCAAGTAGTAAATAATAATAAAATTTACGTTATGAGTTTATTAAAGGTGACACGTCATGTCATTTATAGATATCACACCTAAATGTGATCAGGGTACAATTTAAAAATAAAGTTTAAATTCACTTCCATACAAGATTGTCAGGATAAGATCGCTCTTGGCGATAAGACCGCCCATTATGACACTAATCGTTATTTGTTTATTCTAGCTTTACGTATAGCTTTGGAGTTTTGGCGGGAATCACTAATTATGTACAAACCGTGCAAAGCCATAACTAAAATAAAAAAAGTATAGCGTTAG
Organism: Hylaea fasciaria; assembly: GCA_905147375.1. Classification (NCBI taxonomy): domain Eukaryota; kingdom Metazoa; phylum Arthropoda; class Insecta; order Lepidoptera; family Geometridae; genus Hylaea; species Hylaea fasciaria. Next base: position 3,556,331 of record LR990211.1, on the reverse strand, counting down.
CGTGTCACACGTGACGTCAAACAACACGTTACAGACCGCCATGCTTCGCCACCACGCTCCACTACCTCCGTAGACGGATAATCCGTCTACGACTACCTCACTCCGCTCTGTCAGAATGACTATTGGTTCCTCACCTGTCATAGTCAATGACTTTAATGAGCAGCGTCACGTCAAACACGTTGACAGCGGGCAGGTCGAAAACCAGCGCCTCGTTGTAGACTGGGCTGAGGGTGTTCTTCTTCACGGTTGTCTTCTTCTTCTTGATCCTCTTCCCTTGGCATATGAGGCAGACTTTCACGTATGGATCTGTGTGAGAAGATGGGGTTGAATCGAAACTGCACTTCTATTCCAATGTAAAAGGAAACATTTGCATAGAAAAATGAAAATTTAAATAAACTTATGAAAAAACTAGCTGCGTCCCACGGTTTCACCCGGGTTTGCATAATATTCGATATATCTTTATGAATTGTAGCCTATGTGATATTCTGATATGTAAGCTATATTATTGGGAAGTTTTATCAAAATCCATGCAGTAGTTTTGCGTGAAAGAGCAACAAACATACATACATACATGCTCACAAACTTTCGCGTTTATAATATTAGTAGGATAAGAAAAAGTATTTGAAGCTTGGAAAATAGAAAGGAAGTTGGCAACTTTATAAACGTGATGAAATGTTTATATTGCTGTCTAACTTCACCACCCTTCTCAGGTCTAATTCAATCTAATCTAATTCAACTTTAAGGTCTGAATAAGTCAGGAAAATAAAGTTCCCTTTTGCATTGGACCATACTACTACTTCTCAGCGTAGTAACAAGTATACCGCAGAATATATTTTTTATTTAAACAAGATAATATTTTGAGAATTTAGAATACATTCAAAACGGTGAGAAACGGAATCACACTGAGATGTTTGAAAACGATTTAAAGTTTTTTTTATTCTATGTACTTTGATATCGTCGATATGTAATTAGGAGGTGTCTCATTTTCTCTCTCGGATCTCCATTTCAGTTGTTAACTCGATCTCTCTCCTACGCTCCCTTTTCAAATTACTACCCGCTCGATAACTTCGACAACGCCCTTCTAAATACCAAGGAGTCTGATTGCCGCAACAGGAGGCCTATTCAACCGGTCGGCACCTAAATCTCGAACACCGAACCACTTCCATTCAATACTATATTATTATTGTATTTGCTATAGAAACCTAGTATCCGGTATCCGATACTGTAATCTTTCGCTGTTGCTGTTTTTGCTAGGTAGGTATTTTGCTGCATTTAGAGGTTGTCTTACAAATACTATGGCAAAGAGTAGGGATGGAAATGAATTAGATATCAATATTATGGTATTATTATCCAATTGTAATCGCATAAGAAAAGCTACTGAAGGTTTTTTTTCAAGTGATTGTCTTTTTGTTTTCTTATCACGTAAGAGTACTGAACTTTTTGTTTGCAATGCGATTTTCATTGATTTGTAGCTTAGAATTTGGCCTAAGAAATTAATATTTACATACATAAACAAGTTAAATGAAATAAAATTAAAACTAGCTAAATCTACACCTTTAAAATCTAACAAAAGTGGGTGTCCATGTGGCATGGTGCCAAGAACACTGGCTGCATTACCTCGCTGAATAGCAATGGCTATTCTCTGTGCGAGATAACAGCCAACCCTCTTATCACACTGCCACTCAGCCGAAATTAACATAATTATGGCATCTAAATCCAATGAGCGGAAGCAGAGCTCGACGGCTCGTTAGGCGTAGTGGCTGAGCAATCGGACTGCCGCGCTAGGAGTTGCGGATCTGATTCCCGACTGAGACAAATAATTCTGCGATCCACAAATACATATTGGTTTCTGGTCTGGGTGTGATGTGCATGTGAAATTATATGTCTGTAAGCGGTACCCACGATACAGGAGCAATCCTAGTGTGAGGCTAAGTTTAAAAAAAAGAAAAAAAACGAGCTAGAAGAATAAGTTTCAATGTAGAGTACCAGTTTCTACCTTTCGTCTTTATTAGATCAACTCGCGATTACCGTAATATATGTCATCGATACTTGACCAGCATGTTAACAACTCTATTGAACTAACCGAAGTCAAAAATTCCTTCCAAGATTGAAAGCAAATAGAAAAGCGAAAAGTTAAACTGTTCTGTTCATTTCCCTTTCCCAGTCGCATTCAAAGCTTTGCATTTTCCAAAGCAAATTTGCTTCAGAAGCCTCGCGATCCATAAAGATAACCGTCAGCCGTTCCTCCATTAGCATTCATTATTTCAGCCAACGTATATTCATAGTGGCACGAAAAACAAAACAGTTATGGAAAAATATTCCAGTCAATAATTATTCAGATTTCAATTCGCTTCATGCTCGAGTTAGCATTGACGTATCGTAATGTATGTGGAATTATATGTAAAAAGATCTAATGTACCCTACCTAATTGCTCGAATTCAGAAATTCATACTGATAAATATGTAAGAGATCTGTTTTTAGGCCTGTAGTTTTTTCCAATATAATGGTTTTGTAGGAATCTTCATCGTTTATTGTTATTGTTTTGACTATTGTAAGTAGGGAATGTCTGGCTTGGTACAATAAATACTTTGGTCTGTACGTGCTAGCAACACATTTACATAATTATCACTTTTTTTCGGTGAAAGTAAACAACATGCCCGAGCTCAGAAGTATGTTACGAGTCTCTACCAAGATTTAGATTTCGAGTATTTACCAATCTCGAATGGACCCTTGTGGTGGCTATGGCCTAATCCTCCTCAAATGTGATAAAACCTGTGCTCAACACTAAAGGCATATGGATTGTGAAAAAGGTGTTTTACTTCTACAATTTATTATTTTCCGTAACCTCATTTAGATATTTAGCCGTGTAGGAATCGTGATCCATCTGGTATGGAACTGCACAGAAGTTGCATCGGTTTTGACGTGGGCCACTGACCTGAAGATCCATTGATGTCCATCGCTTTCAAGTTACGCGCTTTGATGACAGTGACGGTAAGTCGGCCGGCAGTGGGAAGGTAACATAGCGACAGCATCAACTCGCCGAGGTCTTTCTTCTCCTGGAAACAAATATCCTCGTTTACTTTCTATTAAATTGAATAAAGAAAATGTGAAAGTTTGACAATGACAAAGGGCAATCTTTGTAAAGTAATTTTGAACGAAATAAGTAGTTGGTGAACGATGGCCTAGTTTTATTACGAGACAAAAAGTATTTTTTTACCTAAAATAATGACAGTATCATATTTTTGTATACTTTTAATATATCTTTGTGTATTAAATAAATGTTAGGATTGGATGCTTAGTTTAATTAAAGACACTGGCATTGAAGTATAAGAAGAAGATAAGTCGAAAATATCTGTGATTGATCTAACTAAATCAAGTACTTCGTAGCCAGACAAGATCCACGATTAATGTGCAATTCAAAGTACAATGTTAATACCGAAAATCTCCGTTCGTAATTAAGCCAGGCACTAGCTTCCACACTATATTTTTGCACATACAAATTACAAATAAAGTTAATGCCTTTACAAAGTTGAGTTTGTCAGGCTTCTGCAAAAGGGCGCAACAGAATAATGAGAATGAAAGTTTTGTAATCAGGCTGGTGTAAAAATGTTTTTTATTTGCATAGGCAAGTAAATAAGTGGTGAAAACTGATGTGAATTGATGAAAAAAACAGACCTGGTCAAATAAGGTTTCATTATGCAAAAGATTTTTGTATACCTACTTCAAAACATTTTTATTCATATGGGTATCTTTTTTGACTAAAAGCCATGATGTGGATAAAATCAGTAAGCAATTATTAATTAAAGAGAATATAAGATATCTCCATTAGTATTGTCTACTGTAATTAGTATTATTTATGATATATTGATGTATTTTTTTATCTTTCTTTTTAAAGTGGTAACCCCGTTTTTGATCATTTCTAATCGTTCTGACCGCTGGGTTCAGAGTGAACAGTGTACAAAATATATCTGTGCAAATTATGTTCCAAGCTGGTCTCGGAACCGGCAAAAAAAGCACAGCTTCAGTACTGGTACAGGGCTACAGTGCAGGTCTCACCTGAGGTGCAGCCAGGATGTTCATCGTGTACTCGATCTCCTGATGCAGGTCAGCTGACTCCAGGAGCCCCTTCAGCACCACGTGGCCGATCAGGTCGTGCCGGCTGAACCGGTCGAAGTCGTACACCGAGAACTGAAGGAACCGCTCCCGGATTTCCTCGTAGGCGACGCTGGGGGAAACAAAGAGATTTAGACCTTAACCTCATTAAACTAGAGATTGAATCTGGACAACATTCTTGCAGTCATTTAGATGGAAAATTGCCTGTCAAATTTAAATAGTTACGGTAATTTGTTTATGCCACTACTTGGTGTTTGAATATCTAGTAAAACTTAACCTGAACTATTCCAAAAGAGAATTGGCCCATGTCACCCAACCTAAAATGCATAATATAATAGCTCAATCTATATAGCCAAGTAATAGCTCTTTCTACAAAACAAAGATGATACGCACAAACAATTTTTTTCAAGATTGAAAGCATTTTAAACCAATGAAATCCTAGATTTAAAATTCTTCCAAAGTCAAATATTTATTTCAACCGGAGTGAAACTTCTGATTGCTTCTCATTTCGAGAGGTGATTGACCTTTAGAAAAAGTCCGCCAAGATTTGGCAAAGGTAAACATTTTCAGCCTTACGGTTGGAAAACAGTTATTTGCTTTGCGATTCGTGTTTTAGAAAAATAATACCGGTTAGCGTAATTCGAAAAATAAATTGTTCGTGATTTCACTTTGCCACACTTGAACCTGCGGCCTTTGCCTTTGTGTGACAACTGATCAAAATTAACTAAGCTGTCATATAAAGATAGATAGATAACTCTTTTGTCATCTCATCATCAGATTTTGTTTATTTTATTAGTTTATAGACGAGCAGCATAGACTTGCTGATATGTCTACATCACACAGCGTTGAAAAACACTTCACAAAATTGACACAAAATTGTTCACATCTATTGTAACAATGACTTATTAGTTCGTAGCCAGTTATCGAGTTTGTTTTTAAATGTGTTGACAGAGGAGGCAGAAACAACCTCGTCAGGGAGTAGATTCCAATTATGGACCACTCTGTTACTGAGGAAGTGATGAGCAGTGTCGGTGTGGGTCAGTGCACGAATAATTTTTAGGTGGTTGCCTCGTGAAGGTCTTTGGTCTTCCTTTCTTATAAAAATATTATGTAGATCTGAAAGGTTATATTTATGGGTATTAATTTTGAAGGTCTCAATTAGATCACCGCGAAGGCGTCTTTCTTTAAGGGTGGTGAGGCGTAATATATGGAGTCTGTCCTCATAGGTCATACGACGTAGAGCTCGTGGAATTTTGGTGGCTTTTCTCTGCACACTTTCAAGGAGGTGGATGTCTTTTTTGAAGTAGGGGTTCCAAATTTGAAAAGCATATTCTAGTAAAGGCCTGATATACGTTTTGTAGACCTTGAGGAAGACCTCCACCGTCAATACTTGAAAGGATCTGCGTATCACATATATGAAGGAGTTGGCTTTCTTGACCATGGCAAGAATATGATTTTCCCATTTCAGATTAGAAGCAATGTTAACTCCAAGATCCTTTTGTAGGTTCACTGCGGCTAGGGGGATTCCATCCAAACTGTATGTCGATCTGGGGTTATTTTGGCCTAGATGTAGGATGTTGCACTTTGATGAATTTAGCTTTACTATCCAATCTTTGGTCCAAACCTGAATTTTCAATAGTTATTGAACAAAAGATTTGTTAAATAACTATTGTCTTGTGTAGGCAATTATGTCTCAACTCCGGTGACATCGTCGCTTCTGAGATCCCACCTGAGATCTTGACCAAACATTAAAAACCATTAGCACCATATCCTCTAAGTATCTGCCTACCCATCTATCTATCCATAACACTGAGATAATATTTGGGTCTATGGTAGATTTCTACGAAAACCTACTCAATCTCTGCTATGCCGTTGTAAATCCACTCTCGAACCAACGAAGAAAACAAATTAAGAGCTTTCATATTATCCCTATACAGCCTGCTCTTTGTAATATTCACAGTGGTAGTATATACATAAAATTAAGTAGTCAAAGACAAACTATACTTTACATTATGGTAGCTTAGGATCCCGCCGTTAATTAGTACCTACGTAATACATAAGCTGCCCGTAGGCGCCTCGCGGCGAGAAACAGGACGCTGTTTTCATCTGTTGCCGTTATAAAAAAATTGGTTGTCTGTAAAGTCGGTTTACTGACGATAGTCGAACGTGACAACGTCATAAGAAAATACCGTCCACGCGGACGCATCGCTCACTCAAGTAGGAGAGAGACAGATGTCGAGCGCTGCCGAACGCGGACGCCGATTGTGCCTCTTTGTCGCTCGTTCCGCGCTCTCGCTTGCACTTCAAGCCTTAAATGGAACGCCTCAGAGCGAGGTAACGCCGCATGAGTCATGTTTTTTCGTGCGTTCAGCCGGCTCTATCGAATTATAAGACGTTGTCACGTCAAAAAACCTCACGATAGAAGTCGCGGGTAAGAGCTAGTGGTCCAATGAAGTAAACCTCTCCACAATAACGATTTCAGCTTAGTAGGGCTGCCAATGTATGGCTGTGGTCTCTTGTAAATGACAACGGCCGCTTATAGCATCTCGCCGTACGCCGCGTCACGATGTACTACAGAAATGTATGCCAAGCCAACATCAGCGTGTGAAAGACACCAGAACAGTAAATTCATATGAAGTGAAATTCAGATTTTAAAACCCTGCAAAAAAAGTAAGAAAGGAAGACACCGAGATACAGTTAAGTAGTGGATCGATTTAGGTTCAAATGATGATGATTAACTTAGCAACTAAGTGGTAACCCTAGCCCCTGAGGTATCACGACAGAATAACGAGATCCCTTCATAACTTCCCCGAAGGCTCTAACGTAAGTCTGAAAATTAATCCCAATAACTGTCAAGACTCGAAACGTAAACAAAACTCGTAAGTAGTCAACTGCTAAGTTTTTAGATGCGTCATCCGGACAATACTTAAAATGGGGAAACAAAGTTAGAATGAGAAGAGCAGTCAGTCAGTCAGTGGGCTACATGGACCTAGTATCAGAAATGGACTTGACAAAAGCGTTTACCCGAAAGGGACACACTTGGCTACAATCCCTATAAATTGGATAAATTTAATACACGTTATTTAGGTGGTGCTCCAATCATTCGTGCGACATTCTAAAATGTCAAGATTGGTTTGATTCTGCAGCCAAGCAAAAAAATTGTGCATATGCCGACATAGACAAAACATCATCGTACTATCCTACTTACTCCTTTGTCTATTTCTATACACTTGTCTCTTTTCTTCCCCGCATCTTGAGTTAAATGTCATATCTGTTAGATGATTAATCTGAGGTGGCCTATGACTTTTCGTAAGTTATGTACGTTATGATACGTTCGTAAGTTATGATTTACATCGGGTGGGGTCAAAAATTAAAATATCAACGGAGGGCACGCGCGTCGGTCTCGGTTGTAATCGATTATTAATCGTTATGCCACGTCAGAGGTTCTTGGGTCACCTGACAAACTCTGACATAAGAGGCGGGCACTACCTCATTCCACAAATAATAATAAGTCAGCGTCGGTGTACAGATCGATGTGATTTTTGTAATAATTGAGTTAAAATTGTGTAAAGTTGGGATATATCGATTATTTTCATTTAAAAATAACTCATTAGTACTTAGATCATAATGCAATACATTTTCCAAGTATGGGAAAAGTTTAGGTTGATTCAAAAGTTTCGAGTCATCAATCGGACACAACCGAGGCGATATCATAACGATTATCTAAAAGGAGACAACAATATTAATGCATTTCAATACTCAACTGGAATTTGAAAATACAATTTCTTTCAAACATGTAAATGGAATGAAATACAGTTTATGCGGTAAAAGTCATTCGATATTATAGTATTTTATGTTGATCAAACAAATGAACCTCTTCTTAGAAGGACTTTCCTTTTCTTAAAAGGTTTTCCTTACAGTTAGCAGGATCAATGAAAATAACAAAGATTGTCCCGGTCAACAGAAGTTGTCTTAGTGGATTTTCGCATTCGCTAATACCGTTTATGTACTAGAAGAGACTTAATTATATGCCATGCTGACACAACACGCGAAGTATTCAGACCTTGTCCACGGACCTTTTGATTCCAGAAAATGCTGATGTCATGTCTCCGGCGATAAGTGTCGCGGGATATTTGTTCCGTAGTGGATATAGCGTCTTCACTGACAAAGGATGGCGAAAAGATCTAGTCAGTGCCCAGCTTACAAGGAACATAATAGTAACCTTATATTTCCAATCCTACTTACGAGTATATTATAAACGCGAAAGTTTGTGAGTATGTACTCGTATGTATGTATGTTTGTTGCTTTTTCACGCAAGAACTGCTAAATGGATTTTGATGAAACTTCACAGTAATATAGCTTACATATCAGAATAGCACGTAGGCTACAATTCATATAGATCATTATATTTTTTATTATCCAAACGCGGGCCAAACCGCACGGCGCAGCTATACGTCAATAAATAAAATTGAATTATCTGTTAGTGTTTACTTAATGCTTATGATAGATCTAGTACCTATAAAAATATCAATATTGAACATTTTTGTCTGTTGTCTATCTGTATGACTCTTCCAGCAAATCTTCTAAACGGCCTGAATTTCACTGGCAGTTAAAAGGGAAGTAGAAAATTAGATAAGAAAAGATAAGGACATTCTCACCTGAACAAAAACGTCTCATTGAATACTGGATTCAAGTTCTTTCTATGGACCTTGGTCTGGAACTTCTTCTTCCTATCAGGCAGCAAGAAAACCTTGATGTAAGGGTCGCTGCTTCCAGTCACATCCTTGATGGGCAGGTCTCGTGCTTCGAAGATCTGGAAAGAACAGCATGGTCAAACCAACTCTGTTCTATCAGAGGTATACGTGGCAATAAGAGTGGTGTAGCGGATATAAGTCCCTCATAGATAAATCCTTTTGGAGCTCAGAGTCACACAGCGGGCCATGGAGAGAGCTATGCTCGGAGTGTCTTTGCGCGATAAAATCCGTAATGAGGATATTTGCCAAAAATACTAAAGTTTACGACGTAGCTCTCAGGGTTTGCAAGCTGAAGTGGCAATGGGCAGGCCACATCGCTCGTAGAGATGACAACCGATGGGGAAGAAAGGTTCTAGAGTGGCGACCACGGACTGGAAGACGCAGTGTAGGTAGGCCTCCCACTAGATGGGCCGACGACATCAAAAGAGTCGCACGCAACCGGTGGATACAAGTGACAGATTGTCGTTCGGTGTGGCGGTCTAAGGGGAGACCAATGTTCAGCAGTGGAAGTCTTCTAGCTGATGATGATAATGACGATAGATAAATCCGAAGTTTCGACCTGTTCAGTGACTTTATATATGGATGGAAGTCAGGTTGTTGATTGTCAGGTAAAATCTAGAGAATGAAATATGAACCTGTACCAGTTTAGTTAGCCTGTCACGTTCTGCTGACAATACAGTATTGTAATGACAGCGAGCTGATCTGATGATATAGATAGAAGTTGGTCCATAGAACTCGTCAACGGCTTACATTAGAATTGATACCGTCTTACCAAAAAGATTTAGACCAGAGTTGAACAGATGAGTCTAAATATTTTCTCCGCAAATCGACGTCTAATTCTCGCCTTATCTAACTAAATAACAAGTTTATAAGTAGAATAATCAGGAATGCCAGGGTTGAGTAAGAAAACGCCAGTGATAGACGTCGATTTTGTTAAACGAAATTTTAGAAACCTCTTCTAATCTTTTGTAGTTAGAGCGATAGTGTTTAAGTGCATTTTTACCGACTTGCAGTACCGGATACGTATTGCAGGGTGTGAAGCAAAGTATTATGATGGCACGTTTGGCGTAGTGGCTGAGCAATTGGAGTGCTGCGCTTGGTGTCGCGGGTTCGATTCCCGCCCGGAACAAATATTTGTTTCTGGTCTGATGTGCATGTGAAATTATATGTCTGTAAGTGGTACCCACGACACAGGAGCAATCCTAGTGTGGGACCACGTTTAAAAAAAATACCAATTTTTGTTTTCAAAGGAACTTATATACCAACTTAATTTTCGATTAACCCCAAGTTAACCCCTATCAAAACAAGATTGGAAAACGCTGTCAAATCAACCCATATATTTTACGTGATAGATGAATCCTAAATGAGATGTCATCCATTTATTATGAAATGTCATGACACCCTCTTCTGAACTTTTCAGCGAAAATCGGCTGAAAAGATTTTAATTAATCAGGTTACGGTTAACAGGATAATTGTTTTAAAGGAATATTTTGGTGTTAAAACCACTTAATAATACAAATTCTCAAATATTACGAGTGATTTGTTATGGCTTGAGTTTCCTAATCCACTGAGATATTTGAAATTTTAAGAAAAATATTGACGTATGATGTTCTTCATGAAATCAAATCCTTAGGGCTTGTCAAAATGTTATTTTGGTATTAATAATTTTTCAGCGATCTATTTATAAGCATCGATTAGAAGTTACTTGAAAGTATTTTAATTTAAAATATAAATGTCAATAATGTTTATTAAAGCCCATACGATCCAATATCTATAATCTTCTTATTGCTGTCAGTCAATAAAGAAATATTCATTTATTTAACCTCAATTTGCAATGTAATAAGGACAAATACCCCAATACTAAGAAATCGCTGTATAAGCAAAGCCTTCACTTAATCTAGATCAAATTGAATATTATAAGAATTCAGTCTTCTTTTGTCGCTCCTAAAGACAAGACCATAAAAGAGAGATTACTATATCCACTCTCAATGTAAAGTTACTCATTGATGAGCTAAATAAAAATAAACTAATTTTACCGATCTTGATTCTACCTTTGTACATTTAAAGCGGATCTCATACGGCAGAGATGAAACTAGCTTAGAAATACGGCGTTACGTATGAGTGCGTAATTTGAGTTCAAAGTACAAAATATGACCTATGAACGTTACTCCTAAAGAATGCTTGTTCGACGAACGCTAATGCTAAATAATGCTTGTTCGACGAACGCTAATGCTAAAGAATGCTTGTTCGACGAACGCTAATGCTAAATAATGCTTGTTCGACGAACGCTAATGCTAAACAATGCTTGTTCGACGAACGCTAATGCTAAAGAATGCTTGTTCGACGAACGCTAATGCTAAAGAACGCCTGCTTGCGCAAATAAAGGTAGTGCTACGTATACCCTGCATTCCTCGTCCGTGTCTCTAACAAACCACCACCACTACAAACCCACCACCAGCCACTAGTGAATAGGTTACATCTAGGTTAGCATGCACCAGCATAGGCCGCATTGTCACTTACATCAGATAAGATACTGGTAGCGTTAAACCGCGAACTTACTTACTTCCACGCGCCTCTATCCTACACTCTAGAATGTATGAATGCACGCAGCGACAGCCAGCATCGAGTGAGACCCGCCCTAGTTGTACACAATGTATGGACGTGTCGAATTAATAATGTCTACCCTTTCAAAGCCTGATTAAAATCGGGTTTAATCGATTATTATTTTACGACGATCCGATATCGGCCAAAATGAGCAACTATTGGTAAGAACAAACTTCACACGATAGTACTATATGTCTGAGGTAAAGCTTTCCGAGGAAGCCCCTCCGGTACAGTGACAAGGTCTATTAGTTAGAGCGCTTCATTTAATTAACTAGTCTTTCGGTATTTCCACGTGTACATTCTTACGTAATTTCACCTAAAGAGGAACTAGATTTCGTAAGAGCCTTTAGAGATTTGGTCACTTTATTGTGTGCTTGATTGTATTCTGAAATGCACTGAAACAATATTATGTTGTGGTTGGAATTTTTTAAATAATTCTCACTTGTTGGTTCCGATCTCAATCCAGATTATTTTCGGGTGCAGTGTGACTCTGAATGTGGAATCGGAATCATTTTGGATTGTGAGAGTTGTATGTAGGGTCTTACCCATATTGCACATACATAAAATATACATGGCCATTACTTTGGAGTATAGACGAAGCTTTAGCCAAGCCACAACCCAATTTCTCTTGTGAACTATACTGGCATTTCCAAGTGATTAAGGTTAACAAAATCGTCTGTATTTCCAAACCTTTCCTCCAATTATTTGTGGCTAATTGTTGCGCCCAATCTGAGGGCTATTGTAATAAATATGATAATTTTCAGCATCTGCTTACGTAAATGGGTCTCTTTATTTAATTTTACTGCTAAAAGTAGGTAAATCGCTTCATTTTTGCGCTCAGCGTTATGAATCTACGGGCTAAAGGGCAATTTACAAAATGTCTGAGTAAGTAAGCCTTATTGCTTGCACGGATTCGTCTAAGGAAGGAAAATTTAGTTAGAGAAAATAAGTCGGGTTCCTCTTTGACCAGATTGTTATATTAGTATTTTGGAGATGACCTGGATAGAAAGCAATATCGTAGGTTGAATGTTAATTATTTGGAATTTTTGCATGTATAATATTTGTATTTCAAGAAAGGCTTATAAGGTACAAAATATACAGTGGTAACGGAGCACCTGGTTTCACTGGGTTGAACCCCATAATACAAAAACCAGAACTCTTTCCTCGGAATACAGTTGATGGCTTGAATTTTATCTCTGTTCATGGATTTTTATGTTTATGAATTGCATATAAGTGTGATGTATGAGTTCATTGTGTGTGATTCATTGTGTGATGTGTGAGTTGTGTTATTGTGTGAGAGCGTGTAAGGGTCAGTGTGTGCGCGTCCACACCGTGGATTACCTGTTCACGCTCGAAGTGTGCAAACTGTTCAGATTGACAGATGAACTCTTTATTAAACACCGCAGAAGAAAAGAAAATGGTACTAGAACATAATACGTAATACATAATACTCCGGAAAAGACGATGACGTAGCTGTCTCTTTCTACGTCATCAACGTACGTGTGATACCATGTTATAGCTCCCCGATCGTACGTTGATTGACGTAGAAAGAGACACTTACGTGTCCGTGTTTTCCGGAGCGTCATACTTAGCGTAGTATATTATTGTACCATGAACTAGAACAAAAACAATAAACAAACAAAATAAAAACTTACCTTGACAACTAAGGCCTCGACCTCCTGGTCGTACTTGAGCGAAAAGTGCAGCTTGCCACAGAACTCCAACTCGGCGCTGTCCGTCGAGGGCTGGCGGACCAGCTCGTTCTTATATAGCTCGGGCTGGAACAAAGAAAACACATATACCCATTTCCACAGGTGTGACACAGATCCTCATAATCATAGCGCAGACTTTAACGTATAACGTTGAATTGAAAACATACTTAAACCTCACACAAAACTATTTAACTATCGTAATCAAATCAAAAATTCCATCAACTCTACGCTTTTTCCAGGAGAAAGCAGTACAGAGAATAATAATTGAGTTGGCTGGAACAAAGTCGTTAAATAATTTTATTAGGGTCCATTACTGCGCTCGTTACACCATTTATCGGTTTTGAGACAGCTGCGGCCGACACTTGTTAATTGCTAGGTTTGTATCAATTTAGTGGTGGTTACCCTAACAGAGATTGTTTTATTAGGTTAGGAGCTGCAGGTCTGTTTAGTTAGGCACTGTGGAGTTTTTGGTTGGTGGCATGATCGTTTTGTCTGACTTATAAATGTGTTAGTGCGAAAGACCCGTAGTAAGAAGAAAAATATATCATTATGACAATAACATTCGAACAGTATCACAAAAAAATCTGGCAGTTTTTCTTACTTCACAGTAATTTAGTGTACTGCATATAAGTTCTAAGGCATGTATTTTTTATTGACCATTATCTCACCTGTAAGCAAAACGGCGGTGGTTCAAAATGTAATACGCTTAATAAGCGCTTCTATAAAATGCATACACTTATATATATATGTCATGAAAAAAGTTTATTTTTTGTTCGATAAATCACGACCCATTTATCCCAGACTACAGTCATTCCAATTAATTTTCATGTCGTTTATAATACCCCAAACAATGAAAACAACCTGGAAAGGATACCTTATCAAAGCTCAAAAGTCTTTGATGGCCAATAAATAATAGTATTTAGGACACCGTCCCTTATTTCATTACCTTTGCCACCGTGATTTTATAATGGTCGTTAAACCCGATTTTAGGGTAAAATTCAATAAACTCCCGAATTTATTGATTTGGAAAGTAGAGCTTAGGGTTTGTTTTGAACACAAATACCTTATTTAAATAGGCAAAAATGTCAGTTATGACTAAACCGGGATCTTTATTAGTCCATGGTCCTGAGGTCTTTCTTATAAGCCGTAATCTCTTCGGTAATATTTCTCTATATTAACTTCATGTCGCATTAAACCTGCCCACGTTGATATAGAACGTATTTGTAACCGAGTATGTTTTTTTTCATAAAGTAGTTTCCAGACGTCCACGATATTGAACTTAAAACATTTCAAATGGGATTATTAAACAAATGAGAACCGCAACCGGAAACCAAATGAGAACTCACACACAACGCTATATGGAACTAAATACCCTATATTATGAGGATCATAGCCCATCCAAGTCCGGGAACAAAGCGCAGCTTACGTGAAAATTCAGCGAAAATTTCACGCAACTACTACAATTTCACGGTAAAATATTAATTACGGAACAAACACTGAACTCTCATTATACTGGGATAATAATAATAACTCCATACATTATTTTACGGGCAAGTATAAACTATTTGAAATTGTACAGGTAGTTAACGATAGTTAATTAATATATTATTTGAGATTTTCATAAAATTATTAACTCTGAAATTGCAGCGATGTTCATAACCTTTGACGCGTATGATGATGATATTGCTCGTGATAATTGTGATGGAGATTTTAAGGGCAAGTACAAACTATTTGAAAGTGCTGAGGTAATTAATGAGTGTTAATAATTATTTGAGATTTTCATAAGCTTTTGACATGAGTGATGATGATATTTCATGTGTGTCATTAAAAATTCCGTGACAATACTCACATGTAAGTTATTAAAGATTTTTTTGGGAATAATCAGTAAACAGTCTATGTGAAGTCTATGTCAAGAATAAAGGTAAAATTTTCCATTGTTTGTTTGTCAAATGCGATAGAGCCACTAAAATAGTGTCAGAGTAATCAGACTGCGGACGAACCTCTGACGTGGCTTAACGACAACCTGCCATTGAAACATTAATAACAGCCTATTATTCTCATCTCGCAGTAGGCATTGCGTCGGCAGACATGTGCCATTTCCATCCGATTTCCGAATTCCCGCGACCTCGACGGACAAACGTGACCGGGTTGTGTAGGCGGTGCCTATAATTGAAGCTAGAAATGGAAATTACTGCCAGGTATAGAATTCTATTTCCACTGAGAGCAAAATAGATTTGACATTAAAATATCCAAAACTTCCTGTTCCTGCTCTATACGCCTATGTTCCGCAAGGAAGATATGGCTAGAAATGGTAAACACGAACCTTAGCACAGGCTTACTCATCATCAAAAAGAACTGCGACCCTAACGTTCGACCTGAGCCCAATTTTTGTCTATTTCATACAGCTGATTGCCACGTATCGTGGCTCCATCACGTTTCTCGGTCGACGTTTTCCACTCTAGAGCTCGCTACCCAGTTATCGATTCTACAACATACGTGACTGATCCAATGTCACTTATCCTGTTCTGCTCGTTTATTCTGTAACGGCCGAAATTAATAATCAATCCAATCTAAATTTTGGTATCTTGGATTGATATCACAATCCATTTTTAGGGTCAAACGTGCCAATAACCGATCCGTGGATTGGTTTATAAAGGCAAGCAGATTGAAAATCGATCGGACGATAGGCAGCAATCCAAGATAGATTTCAATCTTGGATAGGAGATACAATATTAATATCGGCCGTAAGTCGCCTTCACGGATTTCTCAGGGAATTTGTTTTACAATTCTATGCTACCTTAGTTTTCTGGTGGATCACCTCATTTCTGATTTGGATCTGAAGGCTTCTTAGTTTCTATTTCATAGTAATCACATTGTGCCAATGTGTTAGTTTGCCGTCAATCTCGTTCTACCAGTCAGTACCACATCTATCGACGTGCATAAGTGTGGCGTGTCGATCGACGCTCAGCCATACCATCTATTGTATACGCGTCGATGCGTATACAGCTCACGGCTCGGTGGCCACGGGGTGCTAGCTCTACCGTCGGTAATAAAATAATATACCCATTACACATTATCGATGTTTTAGATACGGAATTATTCCAGCCAATATCGTCCCACGTCTGTGTAAAAGCCTTTCCTTCCCTCTAGCTTCCCTTATTCCAAACTTTGCGGTCTGTTTCTAATGTGGACAAATAATTTTGGGTATGAAAGTCAAGCCCGCCGTCGTATCTCCGGCCTCACTGCCATTACCTCCCTGAGGGACCCGGCCAGTGGTCGCTATAGCTCGTCTGGCACGATGCTGACGTGCCCCGTCCAGCCCCACTTTAGGACACCGGTATCAGAGTGACATCAGGGATTTGTGTCTTGGACTCATGGGACAATTACTAATTTGTTACTAGACAATCGAGTCATTAACTTGATAGTAAGGATAACCTGTTGCATAAGATACTCTCTTGCAAAAGTGAACCAAGCCTCTGTCAGACAGTAAAATTTAAAACAAGAGGGTAAAAGAAAAAAATGCCGCTTTAATGAATTCGATATAGGTATTACCTTTATCTAGTTTTTCTGAGTTAGATTTTGGCATTGACATCTCTTAACCGCCAGTAACCACGTAATATTCAGTTGCTCATAAAAATCAATCATAAAGTTTCAGAGAGGGTACGGCACGTGGTGAGAAAACAAATAGTTTGGTCTATGCATCAATATTTAAGTACCGAAGTTGGAAAATACTTTAAAACTTAGTAGTTTTATCGGTTTAAACAATGAATATCAAATGGAAAACAGACCGCTAGGCAAGTAGTTATAAAACTCTTCTTTTGTATTAACTCAACATTTCAACCAATGTGAAATGAATATTAATATGTTATTAATTCCACATTGGTCAAATAGCTTTATAAATCATCGTTTCAAGTTTCAACCATTGTGAAATGGATATATTTTTAAATCTATATGGGTCTGAAAATACCACATGCACATTTTGTGTTTCAAAGCGTAGTACAAGTATGTACAAGCTCTGAAACAGAAAAAAAGACGGCAGGTAAGGTTGAACAAGTCCCATCGAATATAACTAAAACAGCTGATAAAAAGATCTGAATTTTCCATATATCCTTGAATAAGTACCAGCTATTAGTCCTGTTATTATTCCTCCAAAATTATTCAAGATTTTCCAAAAAATAAAAGAACTTATGAATCTCTAAACTCAAATGCGACAGCACAAAGTATTTAAGCTGAAAACGTGAAAAAAGCTCTTAATTACTGGGTAAGAGTAACCCAAATACTCTAAGCGGAATAAACTTACATCACAGTAGCACAACTTATGCGCTTTCGTGAGCTAGCCTCCGTATTTTGCGGTTATGCTAGAGAAGCGCAGAGATAGTTTTAACCACATTGAAAAGCTTAACTACAAAGACAAAGTTACGCTGTTTTTTTATTATAGAGGTTTCGTGGATATTGTAAGAAGTTTCTGCTACATTTCAGGTCATCTAGACTTTGAGCAATTAATTAATTTTCAACCCAATCAACCTATCTCGAAGCACGTTGTTTGAATGAGTGGAAAATGTTCACAAAGAAGGTCATGATTCGGGTTTTTTATATTTTCAAATGCGTATCATTGTGAATACAGAATGAGTTACGACTACAGCAGAGACTGATGAAAGAAATAAAAAGAAGCAGAGAAAAGAAAGATTAGATTGTAATATTAAAAAAATTAAAAAGACAAGAGAAACAAGACAGATTACTACACCGGAGCGAAACCAGAAGAAGAAGGAAATTAAAAGTATGGGAGGCCGTACAACTAACAAAAAGTGATGTGATTAACTGTTTCAATTCCATAAGTGTGGCTACTTACTACTATGTCAATGCACACCAATATATCTAGAACGAAATCACTGGAATACGCGACACTAGCACTGCATGTGCCAAGCCACTGGGCGTCACATTTACATGCATCTTAGTGTGAGTGAGTTGGTATAAGAACCCTGCATGAAACTTATGTACTGTTCCACTGTGAATTTAGTGGACTTGTAACAACACCGCTCAAAGACAAAGGGCGGTAATTAAAAGCAAGAGGCCATGTTCTGCGGGGCTTTTTTTTGGCACAGGCTTTAATTTTCTTTTTCCAATTCGCAAGTAACGTGAGAACAAGTTCTTAGTGGTAATTATTTTAAAGTTAATTGAGACCTAATTTGAAAAAAAAACTTTTTCAAGAAACAATTTGTCTTTGGAATTTCGATACTGATTCGAGTTGGAACAAAAAGAGATGGTACAGTTGGCCTCAAAAGTACCTGGACGTGTCCTAACACAAATAAACTGTCGTATATGAAATTTAAAGTATAGCGACACTCAGTTACTTTTGAGGTCGACAAAAATAAACTTTTCATTTACATAAGATTAGATTCAGAATTGGATTCATCAGCGTCACTATTAATTGTTGGGTGCGGTTTTTTGGTTAAATCTAGACATGCGGCTTTACGGATTGGTCCCTTGGCCGTGTCTCACCTTGATGAGTCCAATGGAGGAGTCGGCGCGTTCCAGGCTGCAGATGCTGAACTGGATCGAAGGCATCTCGAGCCGGTGGGAGAGTTGACGCTGGAAGGTCTGGTGTCGCGTCGGCACGATGGGCAAGGTCGTTTGCCGGAGGACCTGGTGAACAGGAGTTCTGGTCACGAAAGTTGAACTTTATGCAGCAATGATTAAAAACACAATGAAGCAAAATTTATGTAGTTGTCCGCCGGAAATTGTCACTAAAATATAGGATAGGAATAGTGACAGAAGACGTAATAATTATGCTAATAGTAACCCTGTCTAAAATATAAAAAAACCCATGGATTTACTCATGAAAACCCCCTAGCTATTTTCATATAGTTTTGAATGTGGATTTCCGCAAAGTATAACCTGATTTTATGAACTATCAGCATTGATTATACACATAGTTCATTATCACCATCATCGTCACCCCTATCCGCCTTCTGGTGAGCACGCGTCTCAAGTCACTTTCGAGACTTTTCGTTACTTTAGGCTATGATCTACCTTTTACTAAGAACAATTTGTTATTGTAAGTTAATAAAAAATAATCCCTTTTCCAAACAATATAATATGAGGAAGCCAGGTGGACGATTTCGTTCGATTGAGCCCTTTATCGTTTAATGTATCGGAAGATTCCAACGCGCGTATTTTTAGACGCGTCGTGTGACAGTTTATGTGTTTTTTCTCTCTGTAATATACCTTATTTTATTGAACTTTCGGTCTTACCACATAAGATAAGGACCAGAGTTTTCTAAAATTTCGTTCGACAAAATCGAAGTCTATCACTCGCGTTTTCTTACTCAATCTTGGCATTCCTGATTATTCTAATTGTTAATTTGTTATTTACGAGTAGTTAGAAAAATCGAGGGTTAGATGTCGATTTGTGGAGAAAATATTTAGACACATCTGTTCAACTCTGGTTTAAATCTTTTGTGGTAAGAAAACTAAGCAAAAACAATAACTTTATGAGAGCCGTGGTCCTCGTAGCTCCCGATGTATGATCCTGATTCATCTACGTGTGATCGTGACATATCTGTACTAATATTATAAAGAGGAAAGCTTTGTTTGTTTGGTTGTAATGAATAGGCTCCGAAACTACTGAACCGATTTGAAAAAATATTTTACTGTTGGGAAGCTATGAAAATTAATAGTTCCCGCGGGATAGTAGTTAACGCGGGTGAAACCGCGAGGTGCTTCTAGTTATAAATATTATTACATTCGCTTTATAACACATTCTGGTCATTTCAACTTCAAAATGAATAGTCAGACCTCCCTTTGATATATCCGACTGAAAAGCACAGCCCTTCAGCATCGCTACCTGAAAGAGCTGTCAAGATTAAATCTGCTTTCAAAGTTGGACAGTTAGGAACCGCCTGGAGTTCTCTTAACATGTGTAATTTGAAAGGTACAAGTCCGTTGGAATTTGATTCGGAAGGTACAACCCCGTAGGAATATCTTTGATCAGTTACTTACTACGTTTCCTAGGGTTAATACCCTCATCTCAAGTCTGGTCTTACTTTGACCGGTGTGGTTTAGTGATTGTCATAAAAGAAGTAGTAGATACGTGACACTTGAACATACAAAAACTGTAGCATAATAATGATACCTGAAGTGTCACATTCCCGAGATATTTGGAGGTAAAAATCGCCAAATGAGAACAATGAAAAGCGTTGTAAAAAAGGCTAAATGCACAATCTGCGCCAAGCCAATTTTCGAGCTGGAAAGGTATAAATTAAGGTTAAAATGATTAATTTGGGATCCCAAATTCTTTTAGGGTGGCAATTAAACAGAAAGTAACTTCAGATTGCTCTTAATGACGTCGATTTACCTTGTGATGTGTCCAAGTGAGGTAAAGGATGATTGAGATACAATTTTATCCAATTAAGTTGTGTGGCGTTAATCCACATAATACTCGTATACTATATCGATGGCAGGCGCGTTATAAGGACTAATCTATATTGTTTGACAGGAAATTTCAGCTATCGTCTTAAAGTATGTCTCCATAGAGGAAATAAATACTACGTTATATCATGTCCAACTTGGATTTAAGCATCATAGAATGTCAAGTAATATTTCAACATAAGCCTTATTATAAGTTGTGTTTTAAGGTTTCTTCCACATAATCTCTATATCATTGCTTACCAGTTCCACATTTAATCTTGCAGCTGCACTCGCTAAGTGTTGTTTAGTGGGGGCTCAGAGGAATTCTTTACCAGCTATGTGTTGGAATAGACCACTAAACTCTTAGTTTATCAGATATTTTGGGATCGTTTTTCGGATTCTGATTCTGGATTCTGGTTCTGGAGCTTTCTGGTTCGACCATTGCCAGTCAGCTTTTACTCCTAACTTAAGGTCTAACTTGTCTTGCTTATCTTATGTTTTGTGCTATCCCTAATGTTCTCGTTTTTGTTTTTTTTCTTTATCTCTTTTACTACTACTTACTCTGTTACTGCTGTTGCTTTGATTAGCTCTGCCCCGCGGTTTCACCCGCGATTCCCAGAATAAATAGCCCTTGTGTCGATCCAGTGCCTCACTCCTCGCACCTACCTTATTTCATCAACATCTGTTCAGGCGTGATTGTGTATCAAGCATCCAAACATTCAAACTTTCACATTATTAATATTAGTAGGATTCTAACTCTTGATGACAGGGAATGAGGTAGAATCATTTATTTATCCCTAAATAGTCCTGAAAACGTAATAAAATGTTCCGGGATCGGCAGAGGTCAACAATCGAGGGATCGTTGTCCTCTCACAATGGATATCTAGAAATGTGTTGACAGATCCTGTTTGTAGCGAACAAAGCCTTGATTTATTGGAAGAGGAAGAGAAACGTATTTACAGAGCTTATGGATTTATTCTACTTGTTAGGCTTTGCGATGGGGCGTGTGTAACTTTTACAAAGCTTTAGGTTGATCGGGTGGCTTGGGTTCACTTTATTTAGTCTTGTTAGCTAGGTGAGGTAGTGCTGACCTCTGATGTCAGAGTTTGTCAGATCGTCCCAGGGCTTTTGACTTGACTTGACGACTTATATACTTATTAGTAAAATAAAGTCGTGTTAGTTACACTTTTTATAACTCAAGAACGGCTGAACTGATTTGGCTGAAAATTAGTGGGGAGGATATATAGAAGGATATAGAATACTATGTATCCCATTATCACGGGGAAAATTTTGAAACTGGGAAAATATATCTGATAAAATCGCGTTGTACAGTTGACTACTGTCACTCATTTTGACTCATAGAGACAATGACCGGACAACGTCTGTCGGGTCAGCTAGTATTAGAATATAGCCAAGTTATACCTTTGCATATCATTACAAGATCAACATAGATACATAACACATACCTAATATATTAGGAGATGCCTACGCATAGAAGATAGAAAGCTATATAGGAGCATACACTGCCGCATCAGATTCCCCTATGATGTTAGTAATTACTAATTAGGTATTTGTGATAGTGGATCATCGATAACTAATTAGTAGGTCATGAAGTTAGCAATTAGCGTGGGCGCGTCGATTTGGATAGAACTAGGTTCTGACTAATTAAGCGAATTATCGTATAATTAGGTAGAACTCAGATACATATTATGTTGAGCCTAGATATTATCGATTATAATTATGTTATGGGTGTCTTTAAGAAAACAGATGCGTTTCGCAGGGAACCAAACATTTGACGCAATGGTTTTATTCTGTATAATAATTTTTAATATTAATTGTTCGTTTACGTGCACGAGTGTGGGCAAACGGCACGACTCCAAAAAGTGTCATTTCGTGCTATTTCCAAGCATCCACATCTTTTATGAATCGTGACTTTGACTGAACTCGATAATTAGACAATATGAAACAAAACCAAAATTAAACCATCAATATCGCAATAAGTACTTGACTTATATAGTAACTATTTAGTAATCTGTGACATGACATAGATGCTATTATCTTGATTCATATAGGGTGTATGTTAATAGTACATTACGATACGAGCTGTCTAAGTAGTACATTAATATACACGGCGGCGTGAAGTTAGCGCCCGAGTGAAGCGAGGGTGCTAACCGCCCTGTATTTAATAGACTTACTTACGAAGCGAGTATCGTATACTATTTTATAGCTCGTGCGACATAAACCCGCCATATATAATATTATAAATTTAAAATTATAATTCGATAATTTATTTAAAAATTATCTTCCAATTAATGGAATGAAAAGATGTTTATTTGACTCTTAGTAATAAACACACAAATTTTAATGTGGGTAAGTTGGCATTCCACCAGAAGAGAATGGGAAAACACAATTTACACCTACCCGTATCACTTCTAGGTTTGTTTGTTTAGGTTATTAGTATTTTTGGATGCATATTTATTGTTTGTGAATTGCTTAATGTGATATTGTTCAGTTTAAATAATAGTTAAACAGGTTTCAAGTAAAAAACAATGAATAATATCAATATTGTAGCGCTTCATTTTGTAACCGAATCTGTGATTGACCTGGTTTGTGCATAAATGTATTCACTATGAGACTATAATTATTATATAATATTAGATTATGGTGTATAATAATTGAAAGTGTGTGTATTCAGTGAAAATAGTTCATTTGTCGGTTACATTTTATGTAAACAACAAAGAAACGCAACATTTCTAAATCAAGTAAGTAATCAAGTAATTCGTATGTTTCAATAATTATATAATCGGATAAGAAATTTTATAACAAAGGTACAGTATACGGTTAATATCGCTAACATAGGTACCTAAACGTTTTCACGTAATAAGTAATATTGTCCGACGAAGACCAAAATGAAAACAATCAGAAATATGGCGCCAAATACATTGGCGTTTCGTTCCCACACGTTACAGGATATACGTATCTTCTCTTGCTTACTATGAGTTTGTGAGTGGTGTAAAAATATATGACTGATTAGCTTTGGGTCAGTACTGTATTCTTAAACGGTGTAAAGTTAGTGAACACCAGGCCGTTTAAAAATGTGTTTAAAAGCGTGACCTAAGTGCGGGCTTAGGTCGCACGGTGCTATAAACATCTTTAATGCATATCTGATTATTATTATCTATACAAGCACTATTTCCATATGTACGTAGATACATTTTCTTGGTTTAAATAGGCTCTTTTCAGACCAAGAAGTGTTAATTATCCTGCTACCAAGTTGCATTACAAAGGGCGCTTGATTAAACATTCCGAGAATACAATAAGAATAGTCTAACAGTGCAATGCAGCGATGGAAGATGCAAATTAGTTTCAGTGTTGTCAGTTTTAGTTCAATAAAACCATGCCTTATATAATAACCTAGTATATACTTGACCACTATCTCACCTGTACCCCTAGTATGAGTTGTTACTAGCTCGCTCAACGAGCTCTTTGTACAAAGATTTTCGTTCATAAACGCGCCGGTAGGGGCGCTGTACAGGATCTTCATACAAAAGCGCTAGTTGACGCGTACTATGTCGAGCTAGTAAAAACTCATACTAGGGGTACCGGTCTAAGTGACGATGTGGTCGAAGGTGCTAAGCCTAGAATGGGACTGGCTTTCAAGGATCGCTGCTGGAACACCCCGATAGGGGTTTGGCGACAGATCTTCTACTTGAGTGTTTTTATTGCCACCTGATTTTTCATTATTTTATAATCTTTTCTATTGTTATTTAGTAATGTTCAAAAAAACTTTTTTGATATGTCGTAAGGGTACGAGTAGATACGTATTTCAAATTGGAATAATAAATGTTAAATTTTGCTTGTACGTTCGTGGAAATCTTTATAATAATATGCCATAATGCTATGGTTATTAAAACTTCATGAATGCTATCATTTTTATTAATATATCCAAAGTCCTGCAACTTTTCAAGACGTAATGAAGGTGAGTGTCACCCCTAAATGTCAAGGCGAGTCGTTTACCTGACATTGTCAAATTAGAACCCCCTTTATATGAGGCAAAATATAACACACACGAAACGCAAAATACGTAATTACAAGTTTAATTATTGTACTTACACATGGAATAATGTAATCTTAGTTACGTGTTCTCTTTTCGCGTATTTTAATCGTTGCATGAGTAACCAGCGGTCACGAGCGCGTGTGACGCCTCAATTTCGTGAGGAGGATTAGGCCATAATCCACAGCGGGTCCGCTCTGGATTGGTGAATGTCATACCTCCGAAATAATTTTCAGGCGTGAGGGTTTCCGGACGATGTTTTCCTTCACCGGAATGTAGACGATACATGTACAATGTACATGACACATACTCGTATATTGTGACATAGTAAAACCAATATTACTGGTATTGTAGCGCGATTAACTGCGACATGTTATAAGTACCAAACCGTTCGCTAACAATAATGAAGCTAGCTGATCCGATAGACATTGTCTTATCAAAATAAGTAATTTTAACTTTTGAATTTTTCAGCTTTGGATTATTTGGATTTTATGCATCAGCTTCAGTAGTCTGTAGGGTATTCCCCAAAGCTATTTTTCAGTGGTAACAAAAAAAATACCATACCCATATAAGTTTTGGCAAGACTTGCCCACTTCTATTTGTTTATAGGTATATACATACTCGTGGATATAATATAGTAATACAGCATAGTAACTAAACAAACTCTGCAAAGTAAATCTACTTGCTCATATCGATAGCAGTTTCGCAGAAAGTCGAGGGGTGCCGTCGAAATACGTAATTGTGTACACAAGAAAGGCTCGTGTTTGCGATTCCACATAGAGTGGAGAAAGCTTTCCACTGTTCCACCCCCTGTTGCTAACCGACACATTATGTTTTCATTTTCAGCCAACAATAAGTTCGAGACCCGTTGGACTAGAAAAACAATTGTCAATACAATTTGCGTAGAATACGGCAAGGAACACCGATTTTCTTGTGGGTTTTCTCGCCCTTATTTTTATACGTGTTATCACGGTAAGTGTTTTGGTGCACGATTAATTACAGACCTGACTGCTAACTAGGGTCTGTCTGGGGAATCCGGAACTGAGGGATTATGGTCCCACAAACACCACTCGGTTTCACTTTACGATTTTGCGATTTCGATGTCTCGATTTTTTCGTTAACGGACAATTTTTCAGCTTGTGAAATTCGCCCTTAGCGCATATTTCTAGGCTAGCATTTTTACAGCCGAATATTGATTGAAACGTTCGTCAAGTATTTCAGACCTTTTCAAATATTCAGTTCCAATTAAGTATCCATCATCGTAATATAGAAACGTTTATCAAATCTCCATTTAAAATTGAAATTACCTCTAATTTTAGCCTATTATTATGGTGAACAATTTATTTAAAATTACCACTACACCACTTAGATGTTAAGTATGACTAAGGTCAAAGTTAATAAACACGTTTAGCTTAAAATGGAACTATTTACAAGGGCTTTCGCAGATAAAGGACAGAAATTTTCCCAGTGTGATGTTTCTGAATCCGTTATGATATGAGTATATTCGTTCCCAGTGGGTTTTGATCCTCACCTATGAAAAGGGTTGACTAGCAGTGCTTGAAACGGACTGATAAGCGCTGAAGTTTTTTATCATTTGGTGGGTTTAATTATTTAGTTTTACACGTCACCTTTATAAGGTTTACAGCGGTTCGGATTTTTATAAAGCGCCGAAACGTATTCGTTTAAACTGTCTCAACTATGAAGGAGCTTATAGACGACACACAATCATTCTGCTGCTTCTCTCTTGCTAGTCACTGAGGAGTTCCGCTGTCTGCCTTCCGCCTCCATCATCAGATCATCGCTGTCACCATAACATTGTATACTCACCGGAACTTAACAGGCTTGTATTCCAAGTCAATTGAACAACGGAAACTGGAGCAAAATCAACTTACAGGACCTAAACAAACACCTATCATTAAACACGTATGTTGACTTGCACCAAAACACCTTGATACATTTTGTTTATACGAAAATCGGGGCTAAACTTAGCTAAACTCAATATCATAGATACATTTTGACGTTTGCTTAAATCGGACGTAAACCATTTTACCACAAAAAGATGTTTCTAAAGTTTCTTTACACAAAATCGACGTCTATCACTCGCTTTATCTTACTCAATCCTGGCATTACTAACTATATTTCTTGTGAATTTGTTATTGAGTTAGAAAAAACGAGGGTTAGTTGTCGATTCGTGCCGAAAATATTTAGACACATCTGTTCATATCTGGTTTAAACATTTTTTGGTAAGACCGTATATTTAACCCCGTTTCAGCAGGCGGAGTAAATTGGGTTCATTCTAGATTTAATTATACTTAGTTGGTACAAGACTTGACAGTTAATCAAAACCTTGTGAAGCTTAAGTTCCAACCAAGAGCGGTGCCATCATTTAGCGGTTGTGGTTTATAGCGTCGAGTATAAGAAATAGACCAACAAAAAACGTTACAGTATCCAAGAAACAGTATTTAGGAAGCCACCTGGAACAACCAACATTCACGATCATACAGACGTTAATAGACGCTATAAACCGACCGTTATAGAAGTCACTGCAGAATCAATAACAAAAACGATAAAGCCAGCTCACCTTCTTCCCAGGGTCCTTGTGCTCCTGCACGTACTCCTGCTTCAAGGGTTCCGTCTGCAGATCAGGCAGCGAGTGGCTGATCCTGATAGCCGCTTGCCGCGAGAGGGAGTCGTTGTTGCTTTCTTCGGAGTCGCGTCTCGTCCTGGGAAACCAGCACCTAGTCAGTCGGATACGGTGTGTTAATGTGGTGATTAAATCGAAGAAACAATTAAGTTACGAGTAAGCTTAACATACACTCTACATTATACAACCGATGTTTTATTCAATTTAAGAGCGGGCTCAGTCGACAAAATTTAAAATACATATATTATAATAAACTAGCTGCGCCCCGTGGTTTCACCCGCATTTGGATAATATACGATATATCTTTATGAATTGTAGCCTATATGTTATTCTGATATGTAAGCTACATTATTGTAAAGTTTCATTAAAATCCATTCAGTAGTTTTTACGTGAAAGATTAACAAACATCCATCCATACATCCATCCATACTTACAAACTTGAGTATTAGTAGGATTAACGAATAGGTCAACTTATCCCGCGGACACAGTTTGAGCGGGCTGAGTTGACGTAAGAGCCGATAGGAGCGCCTGACTTTGCGTAAGTTATGAGCGGTTTTGCATCGCTCCGTGCTCTGGAGGGCAGGTTAAGTCACCGGTCCCGGTTGTTACCTATTGCTAGCAGTCGTTAACGGCTAAAATTAATAATCAATCCAATCCAAATTTTGCCATCTGGGATTGATATCACAATCCATTTTTAGGGTCAAACGTGCCAATAACCGATCCGTGGATTGGTTTATGAAGGCACGCAGATTGGAAATCGATCGAAAGATAGGCAGCAATCCAAGATCGAATTCAATCTTTGATAGGAGATACAATATTAATTTCGGCTGTTAGTCATTAGCAACATATCAGACGTGTCTCTCCTCTTCAATCAGTTCAATTCTTCAGCCAGTAAGTATTTTGCTAGTCGTCACTCCATCCTCTTTCGGGGACCTGCACTATGTGTTTCGTTCTACAACTATAACTCGTTAGCCCTAATCCTTGTCTAATAATCCTAGTTCTTCAAATGAAGCAGCGTTATCTCTAGACTAAACTAATATTATTATCTAACTTTGATAGACTGGGAGAACGGCAGTGTCAACCCTACGTGATAAAAAATAACAATGTAAACATAACTCTACAATCGTCCTTATAGTAATACACGTCACATGTTGTTACTCGATTACGTAGGGCTGACACTGTTTCTCAGTTTATATGCTAATGTTGTCGATTTAGCTTAGCACACCTAAAACTTACAACTATGGATATATACCTAAGCAATCCTTTCAGCCACACAGGCATACTTTTGAACCTTTATTATCATTAGCAGAAGGTCTGAGATAGGAAGAAGATTATGAATAAAATTGAGACCATCATGATCACCTCTTTTCTTTCTTTTTTTAATCGTTGCCCCACACTAGGATTGCTCCTGTATCGTGGGTACCGCTTATAGACATACAAGTTCACATACACATCACACCCAGACCAGAAACAAACATTTGTGAATCGCAAAAATATTTGTTCCGGGCGGGAATCGAACCCGCAACACCTAGCGCAGCAATCCCATTGCTCAGCCACTACGCCAAACGTGCTATCATCCACTCACTGCTGAGCATAGGTCTGCGTCACTTTGGTGAATATGCTTAATTTTAATAGGATAGTCTGTGAAGGAGAATGTACCTGCCCACAATCCATCTCCAGGTGTTAGCGCACTGGTAGCCCACAGCCGCCAGCAGGACCGCTGCCATCGCTGCGAGTAGCAGGGCCGCGGCGTAGTCCACCGAGCTGGCGCGAAGGCCCGACTGGCTCTCCAAGCTTTCCGGAGGCCACACAGCTGGAACAGAGGAGCACCATGACTTTCACGTTTTTTTATGGTTCCTTTAGGTTTTTCAAGGTTTTTGGTTTCGATCGATAGACAGTGTTTAAAAGTCTTCTTCGTTCGTCGTATATCGATGGTTCATTACACGGTTTCAACAGTGTCCAAAGTCTTCTTCGTCGTATCGATGGTTCATTACACGGTTTAGACAGTGTCCAAGCCTTCTTCGTCGTATCGTATCGAACGAAGAACACACGAGTATGAGAAAAAAATACAATAACAATTTCACGTCACTCTCCTGACAAAATTCCGCCTGCATTTGATAGATATCTCTATAGATCTCTATAGATTATTTGGGGGCACTCTGCTACGATGTACATACTCTACTGTTGGGTATAGTTCTATCGTACACGGCGGCTGATGTCACGATGCCGTCATTGATAATGTGCGAGTGGTTACCGAGGGGTGATATTCCGGTCACTGCATCAGTAACGGGGCGGAAGTAATGAGGGGGAAATATATACCTAGCATAGCTTCTGTACTAAATTTTGGGTAATATATCTTATCTTAGTAATCTTATAGGACTGGTAATGGCGAATGATTGTATGTTTGTATGTTTGTTGTTGTGTCTTCTCGTGACCACGGTCGATGGAACTCGGCAGAAATGTCGAGGTATATCAAAATTATGTATTTTGATATTTGTCTATTCGCGAATTAGACCCATTTTTAGCTGGTTAATATGTTTATTACTTCTTAACGTGGAAACGGCTGGGCTAATTTTGATGGAATTTGGTATCATATGGAGGTAACCAACACCCTAGATTAGCACATAGGCTTTTTATTTTGAGAACAGCGGGTCACACCGCGGGGCAAAGCTAGTACTATTATAAGACGTAAGTTAGTATAAAACACAGGGTTCATAATTTATTGTGAACCAAAAGCGTTTGCTGAGTCTCGATGTTTGTAGGACCATGTTCCTCGTAGTTTGTCGATGACCTTGAAATGCCCTGCATCTAACAAAAAATTTAGTTCGTCACAATTTATGCTGTTTAGAACTTTTAAGCGTAGGTGAAGACATAAAGTATGTGAAAAAAAATCAAATATAAAGTAAAAAAAAAACATCCAACAAAAATTCTCGAAAGTGCTTAGTAAGTAAACGGGCGATTACGGTATACTGATTACTTACACATACGTTGAATAACAATATCATCTATACAAAATAATACCACGTAAAACAAATTAAGGAACATTATTCACGTATTTACGAGTATATCTACGTGACGCGCTAGGGTTACGTTTACAGGGCACAGTGCAAAACATTCTAGTGATCCAGGTTATTCCTTTCTTTTTAGGGTTTGAATGAGATACAAAAATCAAATATTATTCGTACCATCTTTTCATATTATCCTGGCTTAGCTATATTTAAGACAGTATGTTTGAGCTAAATTTTATGCATAAATGGAAATGTGCTAGAGCAAAAGAATAATTATTATGGTAATCCTGATATGACTGCGCCTTCCTTACTGCCTTACTGAATTAATTGATTGTGTGAGCTCTTAGGGAGTCACATATCAATCTTTGCTGGCAAATGGAAATGTGACCAAAATGGCTCCTGCAGGCAATACGGACTGTTCCGTTTATTCTGTAACTGTCAAAATAATAAGAATAGTATACGCACTGTTTGTGTTCACTTGGTACTATGTTTGTAATATTCTATGTCAAGCTTGAATTTACTGGTTTTTGTACAGGTAACTCTCTTATTCATTTGAGAAACAAGTGACCTTTAAGGTTCTTGAAATTATGAAAATGTCAATTATTTCTATCCTTACTTACTTCTGTGCGTGCACTGTACCTCAGTTCGTAACGGGCTTAAGGCGCGAGAGCGAGAGACGTGAAATGAATCCCACCTTCACAATAAACATAGCATGAACAACAATTTAGCTTTGTAGTCGAGGATATTGTAGTACCTGTAGCTTGGCTCAAGAAAAGGGCCAAGGGTTAGATTTGATAAGGTTATTCACTTAATCCCATCAAAAAAGGTTCCGTTTTGGACATTTTTCTGCGAAACCCAAACATAAATGAGATTCGAAAAAGTCTATTGTTGTATTGTTTACTTTAGCAGCACGCTCGCAATAATTAATTTAAAACACACGCCCTGTTTCTAACAATTTGTGTAAGGAAAGTTTTGGTGACGAGTTTGTCTACTTGTTTCTTAAAAATTACTGCCGCCTCGTGCCGAGGAGTCGTCGCGTCGGTTCGACGAAATATTTTTTTTGTAAATCCTCTTGCGTGAGACGAAACTTTTGATTGCTTTTGTTTAGATGGAGCTTAAGCCTCTTTAATCATTGTTGAGCACTTGTATAATTTGATGAAAGGGTTCCAATTACGAAGACCACTAACAGATGATAAATAATATTAACATTATGTCAAGAGGTGAAGTTTGTTTGTTGCGACCTTTGATTCCGTATAATCTCTCATAAATAATACTTAAGTGCTCATAAGAAGCTTTTCAAGTAAATTGCCTTTTTACTTTTTGACGATGCGATCATAAACATTTTTTGGAAGATTCTCTTAGAAAGGTACTCGAGTGGCATAAGTTAAGTGTTGTGTCCGAAATTTTATTCTTCACATTGAATAACACATTGGAGGTTGACCGAACTTTGGAACAGCCATCTAATGATGACCTGGCGTACAGGCCCGTTTTACGTTGTCATGTATAGACGACGGGAGCGGTCAAAAGGTTAATATCTATCATATGACCATGACCTAACGATTAAATCCCCGGGCTTTAGGTAAACTATCCCCTTCAGGATTATATAAAATATTCTATATTTATCGTGTTATAGTTAATGATGGAGGTAAGCAAAGTCGCTCAATTTTAACTCAATCCCGCAACAACGTTTGCGAACTACCTAGCTTACAACCGATCCTACAACTTACTTCATACCAAATTGCGTTTACTAGTTTACCTAACTACAGAAGTTACCCAATCACCTAACAGGATTACGAGTAATCTGATGTGTTGCTAACTAGCTCGTAACTAGCTGCTCTTGTAATCTCGTAACTTTTAAGTTTGTTGATTAATGGCAGAATTAACGCTCTTGGGTTCCTGGTATTTTTCGTATTCTTATTTGTTTTAGTTACCATAACAAATGGGGTAATATACTAGTTTTTACCCGATATTTCGCGCGGACTATTATCGTGACAGCGATAAAACTGTGTCCGTCATTACTCTTCACTTCAGTGGATGGTAGGCTTTACTTTACACGCTTGGGCTGCCACTGATTTCGCGGTTGTGGTGGTTCTAGAACCACAAGGGGTGGGGGTTGCGTTCGACAAACTATGTTTAGTGTCTAGCCGCGGTGTAATGGGCGGTGAATCTCATCAAGCTGCGGTTTGTCACTTTGATTAATCGATCTGTGTAATGACTAGTATAATATATTTATCTTATATCTTTAAATTAGCAATTCTTGTATATATATATATATATATATAATTGGAATCTCGGAATCGGCTCCAACGATTTTCATGAAATTCAGTCCCTATATAGGGGGTTTCGGGGGCGATAAATCGATCCAGCTAGGAATAATTTTTAGAAAATGTCATTTTATTCGTGTTTTTTATGATTTTTTTCTTTAAATAACCAGTTCATATTATTTTATTATTCTATCGGTAAGATCGAAAATTATTATTAATATTTCATCATTTTATTAGTAATTCGTACTTAAATATAATTTCCAAAAAACACAATTTATAAAAAAAAATAAAAATACCGAGCAAAGCTCGGTCATCCAAATATTATTATATAATTCTACGTGTCACTGTCAATATCACTGGACTCCTCCTATACTGCTGGACCGATTTGAATGATTTTTGTCCCTTGTCCTTGTCCTCGTCCCAGGGTGGCGCCCTGGATGGTTTAGATTCACAAATGATGGCAAATGATGAACGGCAGATGGCGCTGTCGCATCTAGGTTATTTATCTACAGCTGGATCGATTAATCATGCAGGACAACGTCTGTCGGGTCCGCTAGACTATGTATAGATACGAATATAGTCACTGTGACCGCGTCCACCACGGTCTCAGTCTGTGTGTACTGTTAATTGGGATGGGTACATTACGCGAAAGTAGTCACGCCCGTTGGATTAACATTTGTGTCTTGAAAAATGGTTTCTTAATTTTATACCCGGGCCGCCTAACCTAACCTTTTCATGATAAATGTTTACTATGAGGAGTGTCAGTGAGCAGTAGAAGATTGCTAGCTCTCCAGTCATTCTATCTCTCTCTCTCTCTCTCTCTCTTTATGCACAAATAGTCGTTCAGTTGCGGCGTAAAAGAAGGTCAAACCTATAAACACACATTCGCTTTCATCCGCGTATTTAAAGGGAATCCTAGTTGAAGGTGCTAAATCACGTTACCTTTGGAAAGACGAATGAAGACGAGAACTGAAATATCGATTTTCGATTCTCAAGAGACAACTTAGTTGCGGCAACACCAAAAGTGACCAGAATATTTGGAGCGTAACGAGACCAATGAAATTTAGTTGTTTCCTCAACTAGAAATGAGGTCAATTGTAGTTTTTACTACTTCTGCAATAACAGCAAATCCTCTGTGGAAATTGCCTTTGTTCAGCTGTTTTGGAGACTGCCATAATTTTCTGAGAGCTCAGAGTAATATTGAAATAAATCAATATGTGGATACGGTGAAAATACTTAACCTCTAGCGATCTTACCAAAAAGATTTAATCAAAAGTTGAACAGATGAGTCTAAACATTTTTCCACAAATCGAAGTCTAACCTTCGCTTTTTCAATCTCAATAACAAATTCACAAGTAAAATAATTAGGAATGCCAGGGCTGAGTAAGAAAACGCGAGTGATAGATATGTCGATTTTGTCGAACGAAATTTTAGAAACATCTGTTTAACTCTGCTCTAAACTTTTGTGGTAAGACGGTACAAGTTTTTCTTATATATACTGGCCAATGTCCACTGATTAAATGCAAAAATTAAGCCAGAGCAAATTTTAAGAAGCATAGTTTCAAAATCCAACGCCTACATCTAAATCTAAGGAACTAAACAATACTATCATGAAGCTAATAACATACTTTTTTGTGTCTTCGATTTTACATAAATATGCCCCTAAATTCACGAGACTATTATTATATGCTATCAATAACATAATTCAAATTGTAAATTTCTAAAATTGACATCGGAGACATAGATCGGATATATTTGCTCAGTTCCTAGTTTTACCCCATCCGATATAAATCACGCGATAGGTACAGCGGTGCCCCAACCTTGGTCATAAATTACCCCAACTTTATGTTTCTGACGTATAGACTAAAGTTTTGCTTACATTTTGAAATGGATAAAACAATTTAATGGTTTTCTATTTGCTGTAAACATTCGCTAGAGAGCTAAATAATATTCTATACTGTTTCAAATTTTGCAAGCTTTTAATATTAATTATGTTAGTTAAGGATTTTTGTTTAGGTAAAATCTTGAGTGTCATCGACCCCTCATTGTTTAATTGAGTTGAAATATAAGGTGCATAATTATGGGGTAATATTTACATACTATGGTGACAGTGAGCTGATCTGATGATAGAGGTAGAATAACTTCATCTGTTACTAACAATAGATTGATCGTGGTTGGGCTGGGCTCACTTTTATCACCCTGTAGTACCGAATACGTCATTATACTCGTCTAGCTTTGCTGTAAAAAAGTTTTACTCTTTTTTTTCTAGGTGAAACAAAAGATTATTTACAATGAAATTAGGTAAATAATTAGCAGTAAATTAGTTACTACAGTTTCAGTGAGTTTCAACCAAAGAGTATTCAAATAACTTAGAATTTAAAGTTTGGAATGTAACCGAGTTCGTTTCCCTCTTACTCCCGGCTCTCCTGTAATTTCATTAGCAAAGAGGAGACACTAAAATAAATTACGACCCGCGAATGCGTCCGAAGACCCCGCAGAGGTGGGCCTTTTACTGAAATTGAAAAAGTTTTGATGTGTCACTTGTCAGCGTTTACAGTGAATACCTACCGAGTTGTACCATCACCAGTAGCCTAGCATCTCATGAGCAGCCTATTACGTTCAGTCGGTAAAAATATGGGGGTATATTTTTTCAAATAAATTAATAGTTAATGTCCTGACTCCTGATGTTCTTGGATATAATGAGGTCGTGTTTTAATCGTAGATGCCATATTGATCGATACTTAACATCGAAATTAGCAGAATAAGTCATGTTATTTTAATTATAGTAAGTCGGACGATGTGTAATAGGATCAATTTCCGGTTTTAAGTCAGTTACCTTTCAACCGTGTAAAGCCCATGTGAGTAAAAAATTGAGTTTTTTTCTTTGGATGTTTTTGCTTAGCTACAAGCTCAGAATTGTAACTAAACATATAAATTGGTAAGTTATGATTACTTCGCTATTATTTATATTGTAATCCAATATTCTAGCGTTTCCAAAGAGATTGCCAGATGACGGTTACCATAGAACCCATTCCAACTTAAACAAAAACCATTTTCCACAAATGAGGCCAATAAAAGAAATTACAAAGTTTACAGAAAAAATATAGGCTTTTCTCTCCGCCTTTTTGCCGTTAATCAGAGGACTTGTCAAAAATTACCAAGGCAGTGCCAAAGAATTTGGACTTAAAAGTTTTTGGGGAGTCGCGTAAGGCCGTGTCGGTCAATGCCCTCTCTAAGGTTCCTCCTTGTTTCTTACGCACATGAAAACTGAATTATAAACACGCGATGAAGATTTTCGCGGAATATCTGAATTATTTGTACGTATGAATGTAACAAAGTCGTTTTCAGCTGGAACTAATCTGGTTGCACAAATTAATTAGTTAGCTTTCAATAGACGATTTCAATTTGAACTAGTCAAATGTCAACGTGATTTAGATAGAATGCTTTTCGTACGATCAGCCACAAATGCTAATGAATTCTAAATTTCGTCTATTATGTGTAAGGTCATGCACCATCTTTGCTTTTTGAAATTGTGGAACATAGGTTCTTGATGTAACATACAAAAACAGCAGAGTACCTACATTGAAGTAAAATAGCGTTTTTACATTAATTTAATATAACTGAGAAAATTATTTTCATTCTAAACATTAATTTCATGGAACCTCTTCACTCAAACATTAGTGAGAAATGTATTCATCTGTTATTAAAATATTTAATTATATTTACGAATAAAATCAGACAACGATAACAGGAGCTATTTTAGCCACGCGAAATATGAGCCGCCAACCCTTGTAAAAAAAAACAATAATTTATGAATAAAAAAAACAAAAGCTCCACAGGTCTTTGAACAAAAGCAAACATGCATAAAACTCTCTGAACCGAACCGGCGCAAATTCTGCTGAATCTACAGGATTATGCGCACTATTAACTGAAGGATAACACGGTGTGAATGAACCCTCGGCAAACATTGGAAGCGCAAACACATGTTGAATCTCGGGGTTCTAGTTATACTGGACTGAAATGACAAGCTACGACTTGTAATTCTCTGCAGTAATTGTATGCATAAATACCTATTATAGCTGGCACAGAGCTAAATGGGCTTACGTAGGCATACATTTTACAATCATGTCAAAATTGTAATTATAATTAATTTAATTATTTTTTTATTGTTAGCCTAAATGTATCGATCCCACATTATAATTGCAAGGCATATGCACTATAATTATATCCTATTAAATCGCATTGTATGGAATTACAAACTGAATTTTACAGTTCTCAATTAGACTTAGTTGAAATTGAATGAAACCTTTTACCTTGAAAATGAGCCGAATGGCTTTCGACAAACTCAACAGATGAGATCCGGTTACATAAAAAA
The DNA here is from genome assembly GCA_905147375.1 of Hylaea fasciaria. Classification (NCBI taxonomy): domain Eukaryota; kingdom Metazoa; phylum Arthropoda; class Insecta; order Lepidoptera; family Geometridae; genus Hylaea; species Hylaea fasciaria. The sequence continues at coordinate 3,519,396 of LR990211.1, read as the reverse complement.
AAAATATTTTATACACAATTAGAATTAAAATAGCCTTTATTTTGTCATCCAGTTTCGTATTAATTTTATTATGGTTAACATATAATTGAGACTAAAATTAACTAAATAATATCACCGACTTACACGGATGTCTGCCACTGCAGGGATAGATTTAACGAAAGAGGATTTACGAAGGATTTTACGAATTTATAGTATGAATTATTGAAGCAAAATTAATTTGGATGGTACAATTCGCTTACAAGGCATGATCAGAAATTTACTGGCATGATACGTGCTGTATAATATCTGCCTCGCTTTCAAGAAGAAATTTGATATAATAAATGAATGAAATTGATTAATGATCGTCTTTACATCCAAAGTTTGCCTTGTAGAGATCCCGCCGAGAATGATAAGTTTATAATATATTATACTGTAGGTTCAACAATGAATTAAAACAATTCATTTATTATTATACTGGTAAATCATAAGACACAAAAAGATCGACGCTATGGTATCTGAGGATCCACAAAAAGACAGGTGATAGATACTTTCCTTGGTATTTAGACCGCAGCCGCGCCGGTGTGTTTGTATCATTACCAAAGTTTACTCCGAAACAAACTGTACGTAAACCAATAAAAGAAATACTAGAAGGAATCAGCTCTTGCAATGATTAATGTAAAAAAAAGAGAAATAAGATTAATTGCCTGTCTTCGATTTAATCCAGAACGCACCAGACAGTTCAACGATCGGGGAACCTTTATTTCAGTAAAAGGTACATTATAAACTATACACTACAAGTTGCTTGCTTGGTGGTAGTTGAACGGGGATCTGAGCAGTTGACACCGGGTTCAAACCCGCAACTTCAACCAAGCGCCAATCACGTTTGAATGTCCGATACACCTTGCTCCGGGCTCGTTAAGTCACGTCAGAGGCGCTTGACTAACAATCGACAAAGGCAGACACTACTTCGTTCGATAACAGACAAACAACTTACCGACAAAAATTTTGCTGCTATTGTAGTCATCATAATGTTGTTTGCAACCATTTATAAATCACTTCGTTTTCTGAGACAAACCAGAGTGATATCAGTTTCAGTGAATGTAAAATTGTGAAATATGTAGTCGTAAAAAGCACCCGCTGCGACACCACGTGATTTATTATTATGGTCGTGGGCAGGGCCGGACTGAAGGTCTCATTGTAGTCTTGTACTACTTTGTGGGTAAATCGAGGTCACATGTCATAACGTGGCAAACTAGCCCCGGCCCTCTTTATGGTAAAGGGCTACCGCCGCCTATAGACACTTGCGACGCTTGAACGTTGCCGACACATTGCTTCTCTAACACTGTTTTCACCCTTCTTTGAATATCCCCATTACGCGGAAAAATGTTTGATGGAAGCTATTTACACATTCTACAGGGAGTAAGGCAGAAAACATCGCGGAAAGTGGACATGCGGGATTTCCGCAAATCCGTTACGGTAATGTGGGTGAGTTTTACCGCATTTTTGCAGTAGTGTAGAAGATTTACTTTCAAATATAAGGCAGTTCGATGTAATGTTTTAGAGTTTAGAATGAGGCTTCTTTGGAAAATTATCTTTATAATGTTAATTAGCATTTTAGTACTCGTAAGAACATAATTGTTAAGTTGCGTAGGGTACCCCCAAACACACGTGTAATTGTGTAAAGTTATTTATGTTAAGTAACCACAAAATCGTTATTTCTAACAACGTAATTCAATTACCTTTACACAACCCGATCAAATCCACATCATACCCTCGAGGCGTTCCCCCCGTTATAAGGTAATAAAGCCTGTAATGTTTTCTTTTGTTTTACCCAAACGTCATATCAAACGATCAGGGGCCCGGGGCGGGTGCCCCCGCCTCTAATCCCTCCCTGTCCTGCCAGCCACAACAAGCCGCGCTCATTTTTTAAGCGACACGCCTATATGAAAAAAGCTCTTAAATTAAGAGACGAATATAACGAATGGCACAAAAAACTACAAGTAATTAAGATAGCAACTGTTTGGTGTAGTTAGGAAGGTTTTGTGTTTTGTTTTTACGTTCGGTTGCCGTTAGTTTTAATTTCAAAAAAGCGCAGAGAATTATAATGTAAATTGTGTTAATTTTAACGGGGCTTTTATGGTACCATAAAAAAGGCACTGGAGCACATGATTTATGGAATTATGGAACCCAGAACTCAGTAGTGGGATTGTAATAAAGATCCTTAGCTACTTTAGTTACAAAAGGTAAAAAAAATTTAGCGCAAAAATTTGGCGAAGCGTAGTTTTGCGTGACGCAGCAACTTTTATAGGCATGCGAGGCACTTACCATCTAATGCCAAATAAACCAAATAATACCATGCGTGAACTAAGTGCTCGTGTCGTTATAGTTCTATACAAAAATATGTTATAAAGTTACAACGTACAGTGAAGAGAAATGCATAATGTTTTATCAAAATACTTTTCACCTTAAAAAGGTAAGCTTCCGGAAATGTTATACTATCTTTCAATCACTCCAACAAAAAAACGGATAGACGGCTAAAAGATAAACAATTTTACGGGATGTCGGGATGTCCTCTACGTATAAATGAGTGTTATAGTAGTTGACGTGAATAATGGATCGCTGAACCGGACGGGACACGGGGCCCGTAAGCCTACAATCGATTTGAGTCAAGGGGCATCTCGTCCAAAAGAATGGCATCCGATTGGGCGAGCTGTCCCCATTGAAAGTGACCTAACTTTTTAAGGCAACTCGCCCGACACTTTATACACGGTATTTATATAGTACAGTCAAAATGTAAGCACTATTTTATGAAAGAAATATGTATAATATGTAAATCACGGAGTTCGTATAATTTATTCAAATAAAGCGATATGAAATGGTTCGTACCTCACAACTTTTGTGGACATTTTACTTCATTTTTACCCGACTGCCAGAAGGCTAATTATATCTTTCCCATTATAACTATTTTTTTAATTACTGAATCACAAGAAGGCGTCGTGCACCTAATTAATACGTCTCTACGACGCTCGAGTAAATCCCCATTTAGCCTCGTGGGCTCCCCTACTATAATAAATAAGTCCGAAAATATGTTTACACTTAGGTATAGGTATAAATCCATATTTGCATAATGATGTATCCCGCCTTTGTACTATAATCAAATGTATTATTTCTAGAAATGTACTAAATCACTATACAAATTATAAAAACAAATATTGTACGTGTGTTTGTTACAAAAGGCTGACCGGATTTTGATGAGATTAAACATGCACTAGATCCAAAGCCTAGATCTTGTTTCTCCCATTTCATGTCAACGCTCCGTCGAGGGCTGAACGATGTTCGTGAAATAAATTATTTGTACACTATCGCAAAGCCCTGTCTGTAAGTACAAAAATAAGAAAATAGGCCAGCATATCTGGGTTAATTTAGTTACATGATAACATAATATACGCGAATGTCACTCATAAGCCAGATGATGTGCAAAAACCTACGGAACATTACCCAAATTATTCCGTGACTCTATTTATAGTTGGGATATTATGTGGCTGTCACCTTGACATCAGGAATGGCATGAAGTCATGAATAACATAATTAATTTACCCACAATTCAGTTGTTTTCCACAGCTCTTAGCTTTTTAGCTTTATACAGTGAGATTCGTGGAAATATTCAAAACTAGAAACCTGGTTATGCTAAAAAATGGTTTTCTGGAACTCATCGCTGTAAGCCTAATAAGACGCTGTAAATAATAAGACCTCCCATGAATCGTCATAATCTATCTATTTTTCTACCTATTTTTTGTATGTTCCTCACACTATCACACGTATAGGTACGCTAGTGCAACATAATTAGTGTTGTTCTAATAAATGGATCAATTTTTATCTAAAAACCACTAACCCACTGCAAGGCTTGGGGGTGCGTGTTCAATTCCCGCACAAGATAAATATTTATGTGACCATAGGTATTTCCTCTGAGTCTGGGTGCTTGTAATATATGACCATTGTCCACGCGGATATGTGCGAACATCACTTCTTTTTCATGTTCTCAATATAAAATGTCGCTAAAACCTATCCTAATCTCGAACATCCGACTATGACAGTCCACCGTCGCCGTTCATACGTAAATGAATATACAATTGAACGTATAGAGCTATTCCATTTGCCACTTCAGCGGTTGTATTCACATGACGTGGCTACCAGACGCGTTTTTAAGGACGCCGAAGGACGCGACCTTGTGATGGCCTTGTCAGAATTGCTAGTAAAATATGGCATAGAACATGCGAGTTTTAACAAATCTAGTCCAAATTGTATATCATATTTTATGAGGTATAGTATATTACATACAACGTACGCTCAATGCTTTAAAATCTATTGATAGACCCTGTGTTTTGGTGCGTTAGTCAATCAAAGACATCAAAGTAAATTTCCAATTTACAATATTGTATTTCAGAGAAACATAGTTTCTAATTTCTTTAGGTTGCTATAGCAACATCACATAATAATCTTGGGGGACTGTAATGTTCGCCTCCTTACTATAAATTCCACTGTTACTCAACTATAATGGAGCGAACGAGATCTGAAACAAAACAACCTAAACTACGGCTTAATAACACTACCACGGAAGCCGTAACGGGACTTGTATATTTTAGGACTTCTGCGACCGAAAAAACGGTTTACAATGCTTCGGGCGTTTGCAGGGCCTTTTGTCGCCTTATCGTTTAGTTTTGAAGTGTAGTGGTGTTTTTTTTTTCATAAGCGACAGGGCTGTTTAAAAGGCGGTCTAAAATGTTCGGTTTTCCGGAAGGAAAAATGTGTTGGTTAATAGATATGTCGAGTTTTGGCGGGAATCCGATAGTGAGGCTTTATTGGTTTTGTATTATTTTCTCAAACTTGTGTTTCTTCGAGTGTTAATGTGTAATATTGGTGTAAGTTTGTTAATGTGAAATTAAGAAAAACTTAAATAATAAAATACTTGACACTGGCTATATGCACATACCGTGCTAACCATAACTAAAACAAAAAAAAAAAAACAAAAAAAAAATAGATATGTCAAATAAAATCATCCATGGTAGTGGAAAATTGCAACCCTATCGTCTACACCTAGATAGCACTGTGGCTTATTACCTCTTCGTAGAGCGACATCGTAGAGTTTATAGCCTTACGTGTCAAGATCGATTCCACCCGCTTTTATGGCTTGCTAAGAAAAGTGAGTAATAAAATGACCATAGTAAAAATACTGCCCCCACGAATACTAAGGTAAGATATCGGAGTACTCCTTAAGAAAGTGGATGATAAAACCTCTAAATCTATTACTTTATACAACCAACTTGTTGCTTCGAATCCTGGTTGTTTAGCAACTGTCTTAGGACCTTGAGCAATGAGCAATGATTAAGGCTGTGATTTTGAAATTTCTTAACTTTCATTAACTTTTGTTTCCGTAGTGCGCGCGCACTGTTACCACGGATGGGTTGGTTGTTCAGTTGATCATGACCCAGAAGTAGGTCGACCCGGGCCTCCGGACTTGACCTTCGAAGCATACGTCACATAAGTTACCTTTATCTATGGAGGCTGGGTAGCCCATGAAATTTTATGAGTTACCCGGGATGTTTTCGAAATATTAAACAGAAGCTCGGTGTAATAATATAAATGTTAATAATTGTCTGGTTGCCTATGAGTTATTAAAATTAAAACATTATAAGGGAAGAGAAGAAGAAGAGAAGCCGATTGATCGACCGATAGATAAGTAACGCTTTGTCTACAGATTTATACCTACACGAGTAGGTATACAATAGGTAACAACGAATAAATTGTTACTAGCCTCAATTTTTTTTTCTTTTGGCTTCGCACGGTTTGTGCTTTTAGCCACTGTCAAGTATAAAATATTTCTTGTTTTACATAATAATATATTATATTCACAATAGAAGAGTCTTAGCATTATAGCAATCCTGGTGGTCCTGGTACTGAAACTTCCTGGGAGTTGTGGATTAAATGCGAAATGACCCGTTTTTTGGGTTAATAACATTTGCCCACACTCGTGGACGTTAACGAACACTCAACGATATATGGCATCATATATTCCACCAATATTACAGAACACTAGTAACACAAGTTTGAGAAAAAAATCCAAAACAACAACGTCTCACTTTCGGAATCCCGCCAAAATTCCTACCCTAGCATTTTTTTTTATTTTAAGGTATCTGGCCAGTGTTTCGCACAGTAGGTACCTATTAGTATACCTACCTCAGATGAGACAATGTGAGGTTCCACTTTCAAATTTCTTTTTTAGGGTTCCGTACCCAAAGGGTATTACGGGACCCTATTATTAAGACTTCGCTGTCCATCCGTCTGTCTATCTTTAGACAGTTGAAACTTTCACACATGATGTATTTCTATTGGCGCTATACTTAACAACGATATATAGATAGGGGGAAGTCCCCCAGTGGCGGACACCTAAGGTTTTAAGACAATAACAAAAAAACTGTTTCGAGAAAAGTACTTTTATGTATTGTTTAGCTATGTCAACAAAATTTAAAATCAAATGAAGTAAATAAAAATGCAACCACTGCTTAAATATTACTTAATAACTTAAGTCAAACTTTGGCAACAAAAATTGCAATCACTACAATTGGCACCTAGTACCGGACAGCTTTATCTTCGAACCCCTAGCGCCGGACACCTTCAAAACATCATCAAATGATCATGTATCGATCATTTATTTAGGCTCCTGAACTTTCAGGGATGTCTGCTCATGCTTCATGCGCCCACCCACAGCAGCTAAAGCATTGTATCCAATCTTCATTGTGCTCCTCTAAGCACACGGCGCAAGTAGTTTCTGTGCTATCTGACAGATGATTCTGCCTTAATGGTTCCGTTTTATTTCCTTTTTCTCCACTTTTGCCTTTGGCCTTTACTTCTTTGGTTGGTTTCCCCTTCATTTCTAATGTTTTTCTGAATTTGTTTCATATTTATTTCTTTGTTGCGTAACGGTTCTTTTTATCTTCTTGTTGAACCCATTTTCCTTTCTTTTTCACCTCTTCTATTTGGATTTCTCTTAGTACTTGTATGCTCTAAAACAAGGTATAATAGTTACTATAAAAAGTTTAAATACGGATAAGAAAAAACAACTTTTTAACTGTCCGACGTTAAGGGACGATTTTGTGTCCGGTACAAGGGGACAGGAAGTCCACTAAATTACATTATTTATCCCAAAACTTCTTTTAAAATCATTAAATAATTTCACGCAATATGAATATTTATAGAACACTACATATAATAAAAATATTAAAGACACTTAATCACAAAAATGTAGCAGTAGGTACTCACTTCAATCTTGTGCGACGCAGTGGATTCTCACCAAAAGTAGCAAACGATCGCTCCCACCTTCGCCTCGCGAGTCATACGTGAGCCGCGACCCGCGTCCGGGTATCGTACCGTTCCCCTGCACCCCTTTCAACTGTTTTTTAAACGAACGCATTGCCACTTGCCAAGATACTGGAAGTGTCCGACGCTAGGTGCCGTCCGGCGTTAGGGGACTTCCCCCTAATTGTACGGAATCCTTCGTGCGCGAGTGCGACTCGCACTTGGCCGATTGTTATTATTGATACATTCACTAAACTGGGCAGTACACTTTGTGTTACATATTTAGACTGAGTACAAAAGATAATAATAATTATGTCGCTTACTAAACGACCTCACTGAGAGACAAAAAGGGTAAGGTAAGACCTGACGGAACCCTACTCTTATTAGCGCAATCATACTATAACTTGTATCGACGTCGTTGTAAAAGTAATTGTGCACTTTTCATGGGTCAGCTTATGACCTAAATTAGGTCATCCAGGGCCCAGATGCGACCCTGAACCTGGATCACGTCGCGTCAAAATACGACCTCGCTATTTAATGGCGCAGGATAATGTTAAAATAATAAAACATGTAAGATATTTATGGGAAAATAAAGAACTTCAATGTTAGCGAACGGCGAAAGCATAAAATGGTAATTTTTGTATGTTGTGGGATCTAAAGGGATTATAGATTTTAAGTACGTACTCGTACTTCTTTTGTGTATTTGCTTCTCATTAACTTTCCGTATTTTCGGAGAATTTGTGTTATAAATTGATGTTATTATGCAAAGTTCATTTGTGTTCATTGTGTTCAGACGAATAGGGATGAGTGACTCTAATATTATATTGGTGCCTATAACTTGTAGTAAAAACATTTTTTTTTATTTCTGTCGTTAACCTGGCTCATCAGCTAAACGCAACGTCAAATGATGGTGTGATGATGATACACAATATTATCCGATGTTTTCGTAGGTTCGGCTTCGGCTCCAGAGCTCACTGACCTCACACATTTAATTAATTAAATCCTCCTGAATTACAGTTACAGAATACAGCAGCAAAGCAGATTTTCGTTTGAACGAACCGTAATATTTTTATTTCAGTTACTTTAAATATACATGAAGAGCTACTATCAAATTAGAAATAAATGATTAGTCTTTGACGCTTATTTACTTATGTATAATTTTATATATTAAGATCTTTCTTTAATTTATAAAAACTAATGTATACCTAGTTAATTTTAGATAGGTACCTACCTACTCAAAAAGTTTTACCAATTACATTTTAAAACATATACTTAGGTACATTTTTACAAGCTTTAGCATTCAAGCAAAATGGCCGACCAACTAGGACGAAAACGGTGAGAAAATTGGCCGTCCAATGTTAAGATAATATACAGACAATACGATAAACCGAAAAACTTTCTTGATAATAACATCTCACCGCTTTTCATTCCAATTACCCAATCTCTTTCTATTCACAGATGAAGCGCTTACATTTCCCATTGACGTCATTGCCAAACCTTAAGATCCTTTTTACGTTCATTGTGGATTCAACCTTGTCTTATGTCCGTAAAACATCTCTTAAAGTGAAGAATTGTATTTACCAACACACCTACGCTCGGTGAAAATATTTATCTCAATCGATTACACTAGGCAAACATAACAACGCGACAGGTGGCTATACAAATAGAAAATCAATGCAGCTTTGAATCCAAATTTGGATATCGCTTGAGTATACGAAATTTTGCGAATCGCCATTGGTTCGGTCTATTGATGCTTTAAGAAGCTTGTAACCAACTCAAGGTTTGTAATCAATCAGCGGTTCCGACAATACACGAGACGGTGAGTGATTAATCTTCTAAGATTGAGGCTCATCTGCACGATGTAAGCGACGTTAAGGCGGTTATGTCTTCACTTAGGTAATGAGGTAAGCATCAATTTTCATACATAAATTATAATGTTTTAACTCGAAAAAAAATGAAAAAGAATATGTAAAAAAAAGACTACCCCGTAGAGTTTCTTGGTGCTGTCTTCTCTAACGGGCGTATTTCGAAGCGCTGGTAGAGTCAACGGTGTTTCCTCTTCCTGTCCAGAATCTTGGTACAGTGCTTGAAAGGGAAACATCCTTTTCCAAACTCAAACTATAATCAGTTAGGGACTGTTTAATTTAATTTATCATATTTTATGTTTTATGAATCTCTTTGTTAACGAGAATTAGCTGTATGACTTGTGAAAGTGCGATTTTATTGCCTGTTTACAATAAATGCTTTGACTTTGACATTACAATCCTGTGTGCTCGGAGTACCGCTAAATATGCCAGGGAAGGACAGAGCCTCTGACACGGCTTAACGACTCCCATCCAGCTATAGCAACAAGCACCGACGACGCCCCAACGTGTGCGAAGCACGTCGCAATAGAAACTACACTAGTTAATATCATATTCAGTAAATTCAAGAATATAGCTAAATGAAAATTCATATTCAAATCCGTAGCGATGAAAAGGCGCCATTAACGCGATCTCCATAATATGAAATTCAATTCAGAGTGAGACATCGTCCAGTTTTGCGTGGATTTTATTTGTTTATTCACTATAAGTCTAAACTGTAACCATTTTGCCCAGCATTTTCTTTAACCGTCTCTCATTGTACGTACATAGTTATTAATGTGAATTTGTTTGTTTTTGAACACGTGTTAGATCGATTATTCGTGATACCAAAATGTATAAAACACAGAAAAAATAAACTTAATAATAATTACAATGGGCGGTCTTATAGCTTAAAGCGACCTCTAAAAGTCAAAGCGACAGACAAAGCGACAGACAATCTTTGGATGGACGAGATAGGCATTAGGAATAGGGTAGATGGGTTCAGTTATTAAGATATGGAGATTTTTAATAAGACTAGAATAAACATCCACTGAATTAGTAGACATACATAATTGAGTAGTTCGGCTAACAATCTATAGCTGGCTCTAAAAGAGCTTAAAGAAAAGAAAAAATTTAACAAATAAAACAGAGTATACCTACTAACTAACATGACTATCTCCGAAGTAAACAGAGAGTTATGGATCACACTTTCCTCTAATCTTGCATTATGGGTTTGTATTCCGCTTCATTAACATTCATAGTAAAATGAGCCTTAGTGAACTTGATTGTTTATTATGTAGAACGTACATAATTCCCGTATCCCACAAGGTCTTTCCATTTTCTCGGGACGAAAACAGCCTCACACGAATACTGAATAGTGTTATACTTATACAGATTATTCAGAACCAAATCTTTCCAAAGTTTTCTTGAACTTTACCTTTATAAAAATATCCTATAGCACCTTCGAGGAACTTCCTCAAAGTATAGCACTCCAAGATAATGGTGACTATTCTGTTGTTACAAACTTAATCTTAATTGTACAGCTCTCAAGTTATAGCCATCCCTTTTGCCTTCATAAGGTTGAAGTGAGACAAAATACCATTTGACAGCCACAAACTAATATTTCGTTTAGTTCGTAACAACATAATAGGCACTAATGTAGCTTCTTATTAGAGCAAGGATATCAAACTCACGAGCGAATTTTACCTCCTTCTTATAATACTGTAGATTTCAGTAAGTATCATAAACTATACTAAAGTGTATGTCAAACGTGACTGTATTGTAACTTCTAGTTTTGGTGGCACACGGCCTCGCCTCGTGCTGCCAATAAGGTCGTGAATGCCTTCGACCAGGTCTAGTTCTAGGTCGCGTCCTTCTCCTATTTCATCCATTGATGATGCACAGTGTTAAGCAGTACGTAAGGCACATATAAACACTCATTTGGATGCAACCTCACACTGACGTAGGATTATTGTGTGCGTGTGTATAGGTGCACACACACATAGCGTAAATTATGTCGCGTTCGCCCGCATTAGCTGCGTTTCTATGAAGATCCTAATTTTCCTATTCTACTATGATTGCGTGGTTTAATTGTCATCGCTTAAACTTATCAAGGAAGATATCACAATGAAACCGACAAGCCAAAAGATTCAAAATTCAAGACTTATTTACCGACACGTATTACATGGCTCTGCCGCTTCTCTTCCGATGTTGTTTATTAGTTATCTGTATCATATTTATGTGACCTCTAGAAATATCCTAATCTTCGGCTCCTCCGACCTCGCAAAGCCCTATTTCCACGGTGTTCTAGAAACAACATCGGCCAACCTTCAACACTGCTCATCAAAGTATCTACTGAAGCATGAATGTAATGAATTCTCTGTGCGCATGCGTGATACAGCCAGGACTGGGCGGAAAGGGGGGAGGGGAGGGGAGCTTGGTCTTGACCCAGAGGCAGGTCACGATCGTATCCCGCGCAGCTTCCGACCTTGCTTCCCGAACGAGCATTGATGCTGCGGGCTATTTTTACCTACTAACTTTTATTTAAGTCGCTGTGCTGGTTGCTATTATGATTAAATTATTTGAGCTACAATTGTCGCTTGCGCCCTTTTTTGGTTACTTGAATTGAATTACAATACTTTTCATTACAAGTAGTTACCAAAAGTTCAGTTAAGTAAGTATAAGGATTAAATTATTTGACCTAGAATTGTTTGTCATTTATGGTTTCTCCAATAGAATTTGAAGACATCATCGGAAATACTCCATGTATGCGTGTGATTCTAATGGTTCGCTGATATCCCAGAAACATTTGAGACTCGTTTTAATTACTAGATAAATCTTAATAGGGTTTTCACCGTTCGGTAGGTAGGCACCTGAGGTATTTTTAGCTAAGTGACAAGCGGTTGTTCAGTTGTAAGCTTTGGATCCTTTTTTATTGTCGATGTAATGTAATTTGAATAAGTGTTAGAAATAAATTACTAATATAATATGTGTAGAGAATCGTTTCATTAAATTTAATTCAAGTGATTGCACCTCTAATTTCAAAGGTAGTCCCAAAATTTAATCATCAGTGCGTTTCGCTTATTTCCGCGCGGCGCCTCTACTTAGTAACCATTTAATAATTTTGTGCCTCTACTACAGAGACACTGTTAGCCTTTTAGCCCACTATACTGCAAGCGCCTTACTGTGTGCTTTATTATTCTGTCTGTATTGTGTTGCTATTTATAGTACGTCGAATGCGTAGGCAGGATGTGTGTTAGCTAGTACTATGAAATATTAGTAAGGTTCTGAGTACTCCCGCCACGCCAGTCGCGCCCACGGCTTTCCTTGTCCTCAGGGTTGAGAAATACTACGCACCGGTCATATTATAAACTGTGATGATAGAGTGTCTCTTTCTATGTTACGTTTTCCAAGCTAAGCCGAGGTCGATGGAAGGTATAGCTCTAAACTGGATCTTGGAGAAGGTCATAGGATTTTGTATCGCGATGTATGTAGTTCGCGTGGCTGAAGTTGCGGGCAACAGCTTGTACCTATTATAACAAAAATTGTCTAACCCACAAATGTACGTACCACGATAATGTATGCATAAGTTCTGCCCCCAAATAGAAGCACCTGTATGTATGGAATCCGGAACTATGAGAAGCAATAAAAGACCCAAACTTATAATGACCTTTTGAAATGAAAAGATTTCGTTCAGCGCAATAATCTAAATGGTATTTCCGTTGATGTGTGTAACCCTTAAAACGTTAGCACATCGAAAATAATAAATAAATTAAATATTACGGGTTCTACCCGAGGGTAATAACCCTCTTACGCCAGCCACACCCACGCACCACAAACTTTTACTCGAATGAAAACGTAATTTTCCCATTTTTCTACAAGCAAAATATATATCTGGGGGCACGGCAGTGCCCCCGCCAAGTCGAGCAAAACAAAAGGCACGGCCGTACTATCCTTTTCTCGAAGCGATTCGGGCCATTTTCGACCCCCTGTAACTTCGTTATGGATAAAACTAGAATCCTAAATTTTTTGTGACCTAGAGGGCATCACGTCTACAGATAATAATTCAACTTACATCAAATTTGAACCAGTAGTTTAAGAATTATTGCAAGTCAAAGTTCCTTAATTTTGCTGCCCACTGACTGACTCACCGATCATCAAAATTCTAAGGTACTTCTAGCCGTCCCACAAGTTTCAAATTTTGAATATAGCTATTGTTTAGCCTATAAACCATGGAAAAATTCTGACATTCCATAATTTTCATCCCGTTTTCTAGATATATAATCTGCATAAATAACTTTGTACTCCCATATAAATCCCATTAAAATGTATGTGATTACAATGTTACTTTTACAGTTCATTATTAGACTTCATTGAAATTGAATGAAATGTGTAACAGGGGTTAAAAATGAGAAATAGCTTAGAGAAATTCGACAGTTGAGTGCTTAAACTTCCACGATAGGTACACCTACCCCAGATAGAGAGATACAAATCCCTATACTATACCTACCTACACTTTTATAGGTCGAACAAATTCGTTACCTAGGTACATCAAAATAAGCACCTAGGTACCTTATACCTAATACGCATCTGTGGAGACGCAAAGACACTCGTTCATGATAATCTATGAGCATGACCTATGTCGGCCGCACAGGCGCGGGGCGAGCGTTGATGCGTGTTTTGCAAAAAACGAAATAAAGAAAGAAAACCTACAAAAAGAAATGAGATCCCATCAAAAACATTACATGTACAAAAATGCACAAGTCTCGCAACGCAGTTTATCTGCCGTAAAAAGTTGTGAGATCGAATGTAAACCAAGTCGGTTAATTTCAATACCTATCTATACCTATCTATGGGAGCAGTTATATCTTTATTTCTTTAGTAAATAGAGTGTCTTGGCGATTGTACACGGCAGCATAATCTACTAGGCAATCTAAATATACTCTTCCGTATAGGTGTACTTTCAAACAAATACAAGCACAAAGCGATTAACATAGATTTATGTTGTCGTGTGCAATTGCCAAGTCACTCTATTTACTAAAGAAATAAAGATGTAACTGCTCCCATAGATAGGTATAGGTAGGTATTGAAATTAACCGACTTGGTTTACATTCGATCTCACAACTTTTTACGGCAGATAAACTGCGTTGCGAGACTTGTGCATTTTTGTACATGTAATGTTTTTGATGGGATTTGTTTATTTCGCGTGTATCTCGTCGAGCCTAATTAGTGAGCTTGTCAGATAAACGTGTATTCTCATCGGTATGAGTGGCCTTCTGTCGTATCCAATAATTGGTTATTCTTTTGTGTTTTTTCGACATTCATTTGTTTTGCGATCATTTCTCTATGATACTTTTCTACTTAATATACCATTGCGTTCATTTACAATGAGTTGGGTTCTTTTATGATCGGAATCCATCTATTCTTATCCATTATAAAGATTATAAGTGTATTCATTAAATATATGTTTTTAACAATTGCTCTATATTATTATTTTCAGTGAGAATGTAGGTAATTTAGTTATTGTAATTGTGTTATAAATTGAATTTACCAATAAAATTCACAAATCACCAACCATTGAGCTGCCTATAGACACGTTACTTTAACTTATTTTCCTTACTTTTGAATTCAGTGTCAGCAACAATCGTTCCTGAACAATTTGTTAACTTCCTTTTTTAACACGCTAGACACAAAATATTAGCGTAGAAAAGTAAACTGAAAGTGTGGAAATATCAATATTGTATATATATTTTTGCCCCTGACTATATGTACGAGTATTACATAGAGTATCCGTTTTCGGAATTTATACCAAAACAATTAGAGTACATACTTATCCTCTATAATTAAATTAAATTAATTATAGAGTATAAGTATAAACTACTTTTCCTTTGTCATTGTTTCTTAAATGTATTAAACACATTAGTGTTCTAATTTTACCCTCACAATCAACCCTTATAATAGGATAAGGACATACAACACCCCATAAACCTTTTCATACCCCACTGAGGCAAACCCTCTCACGGTCATAAGTACCACCAACTTAATAATAACATTATCAACAACGCAAAGCCTAATAAAGATGATTTATTATGAAACTGTGAAAAACTAATGAAGGTGCAAAACCTGAAACCTGAACCTGAATGTAGCAAAACACCAAAAGAGCCAGGCTGGATTTCTGTACTTCGAAGAATGAAAGTATGAAGTAGGTACTCCTGTATTTTCAATGTATATAATAGACGAACACGCGTACTTACGAAGTATATATAAGTATCTACATCGCACATTTGTCTTCTATCAGTCTGCGTTCTCGATGCCGAGAAATAATCATCACCTCGGCGACGCCACGTTGCGTTGGTCCGACTGACTTATAAAAAAAGAATAAAAACAATTTATCTAGTAGCAGCTTCGTTATGCCCCTAATGAAATGTTGGCTGGAATATAAAGTACCGGCTAAGACTTCTTTTTAATTAGTGGACAAGAAAAACTAACTGTAATAGGGTTTTGAGTTAATAGGAAACACTTCTGGATTGTGTTTAGTCTGACACCCCCACCCCTTTCGTTCTCTGGCTAGAATTTTTAGTAGAAATTTCTTTCAAAAATGTTACAGGAAACAAAACATCATCATCATCATCATCATCATCACATTTGTATGTAATAATTGTCACTCGTTTCGGTGAAGGAAAACGTCGTTAGGAAACCAACATGCCTGAGATTTATTTCGGAGGTAGGTACGTTATCCACCAATCCGGACTAGACCTCTGTGGTGTATAATCCTAATTCTCTTCACGAAAGTGAGGGGAGGTCTTGGCTAACAGTGTGACAATACAGGCTGAATTATTTATTTATTTTATCGTCATCATCACAAGTCTTATCAGCTACTTGCTGAGCACGAGTCTCACTTTTAAGAGGAGGAAAACAAATCAAACCACGACTAAAACAAAGACAAAACACTAAAATAAAAATGAAACATGACTTAGTTAAATTACTTTTCCTGTTCCTTTGCCGTATAGTCATAATATTATGTTGTCGTAAGTGAATTAAGCAACAAAAGAACACAAAAGATAATTCCCGCATGAAATATCAACGATGATTACTTAACCACCTGCCGGGACATTACAAGGACAAACAAGATCGTTATTTTCTAACATTTTGGCGTGAGAATCGATCAAAACGGTATAGGCACTGAACGTAATAAGAGAATCAATCAACGATTTTTTTTACCGGACTTGTACTCGAGTATTTCTCGAGGTGAATGTTTGATTTAGAATAGCAGCCTAGATAGATCGATCGCATTATACTGATGCCAAAATGGAAACATAAGACAACTCAATATTATAAATGAATTATGTACAATGGAAGATTGTACTAAGGGGGTTATAAATAGTGGTGGTACTGGCAGATGGCCGCGAGCGCTTGAACTGCTAGTTTTTGTATGTTTTTATTTATTGGATAAAAGTGATAACGAAATTAGACAATGTAAGTGGCCAATCGCTTCCTATATAAAAAGACTCATTTATTGGTATAACTTTCACTTGATTTCATGATGGAATCTCGTAGTAGGTGATAAGCTAAGGCGCAATTTAATGTCATCTTTGTGATTTTTTTCTATAGCGCCAATTATTGGTAATCGCGTTTCTGTCTTCCCAATGGTCATCATTGTATGATGTAATTAACAAAAAAAAAATCACTCATAATTTTATATTCTAATTGGTTTCCTGAGCTAACAAAACATCGAATTTGAGTAAAACCTTGTCTTAAAGCGAACTCGAACCACAAACCACCAGACAGACAACCTTTGGATGGTTGAAATAAACTGTGTAAATAGGGTTGGATCCGCTTCACAATATCACAATATGATACATAAGATAAACATATTAACTATCAACTAAATATCATCGTTCGTCCCTCTCCAGATAATAATTCGTCCTTCACGTTCGCCGATCGCTCCAAGACAACAATGGCACGTTGTTCAAAAGATCTCGGTCTAGTTACAGACGAATCTATTGTCTGTGCAACTTACAGCGTTACCTACCCTTCATTTTCCTCATGTGCGTAGAACCGAGCTTACAGAGGTCACGCGTAATGTTGCATCAATGTTTACGGAAACGTAAACTGGGGCTGTGCAACGGACCGCGAACGCAAACTTATATTGCTTTCCAGACGCGAAGGGAAACAAACGACTAGCGATGCGAGTAATAAAAACGATACACACATAGGTTTCCGCCTCATATATTTTTACTTTTGTGTGATATGGATAGATAGATATAAGTACAATATAGAAAGATAACATTCCGAAATGTTATTTTATGGATGCGGTTATAAACAAATGACGAGCTCCTACTTCTATCTACTATCCTACTTCCCACTAATATTATAAACGCGAAAGTTTGTGAGTATGGATGAATGAATGGATGGATGTTTGTTACCCTTTCACGCAAAAACTACTGAATGGATTTTGATGAAACATCACAATAATATAGCTTATATATCAGAATAACACATAGGCTATAATTCATAAAGATATATTATTGTATATTATCCAAACGCGGGTGAAACCGCGGGGCGCAGCTAGTATGCCATAAATATGTAAATACCTTGTAAAGACTAATGCGATATACTTCAAAGTGTATATTAACATAAATAACTAATAACGCAAGATAATTAATTATATTATGCGTATCTTTGATCACCTTCACACATGACTTAACTCTGCTTTTACAGCTCATTAAATATCAATAAAGGATCTAATTTTATTTTAGATCTTCAAAGTACTGCAGAATAGATTGAAACTGTTAATTAGTTTCACTAAAAGCGGGGGCTAAGTACTCACGTACCTAGTTCACGCGGCAGGGTCCTAGTCAGTAAGTCATGACGTCGTCGTATCTATCGGCCTTCCTATTATGCTGTCATAAATTTAGCAAATTAAATTTTGCAGTTATTAATATCATTAACTTTTGTGATTTATGGCCTAACACCTCTAAAAACCTTCACATACAACAAAATACTTGGAGAGAATACGCGAACAAAAGTAACTCCACTCAAAACCACCGATATATTCAAACACTTCCACCGACATCATTATTAATAAAACGACCGTGTGCATTTGAACTACTGACTGACTGGTTTTATTGTAACATCACATTCCATACATGGTTACCCTACATGAACACAGATGTCGCTGCTTGTAGCATACATGAACAAATTACAATATTTTGATATTCTTACCATAATATTAACACCCCCACTATATCAAAATGTTATACAGTAAATACATAATAAGATTCTAAATTAATTACATTTATGTTGCACCCCCATCAGTTCCAAAAACTTGTAATGTTTTACACAGCTTAAAGATTTTGTTAGAACATCTGCAGCCATATCAGCTGTTGGTAGGTACTCTACTTTAACAATGTTGTTATTAATACATTCTTTTCCAAAATGATATCTAATATCTACATGTTTTGATTTACAATGAAAAACTGTGTTGTATAATAATTTATGGGCACTTTGATTATCATTAAATATAAGAATAGAATCAGAGGAACCAGTTATTTCTTTATACAAATTTCTTAAGTAAACAGCTTCCTTACAACTTTCAGAGATACCAATATATTCTGCTTCTGTGCTAGACAGAGCTACATTATTTTGCTTTTTACTACTCCAAGAAATTACTCCTCCTGATAGGCTGAAACAAAATCCAGTATATGATTTTCTATCTGAAGTATCGCTGCCCCAATCTGCATCTACATAACCAATTATATCCGTATTACCTGTACCACAATATTTAATGCAATAATCTTTAGTTATCTTTAAATATCTCAAGATCCGCTTAGCATGAGCCCAATGCTCTCTACTATAGCAATTGTTAAACCGACTTAGGTATCCTACTGAGAATGCAATATCCGGTCGTGTAAGTATGGCAAGGTACATTAAACAACCAATTAATTGCTGGTATGGTAAACTCTTATCACAATTACTATGTTTAGCCAACTTCAGTCCACTTTCCATAGGAGTATCTATAGTTTTACAATTTTCTAAATTAAATTTTAACAATAACTGTTCTATGTAATGACTTTGATCTAATGTTAACACTTTATTTTCTTTATCATAACAAACTGACATACCAAGGCATTGTTTTATTTGGCCTAAATCTTTAATCTTAAATTGAGATTCTAATACACACTTTAACTTATCAGTTTCTTTAGAACAATTTGAAAAAATGAAAAAATCATCGACATATAATGCAATTATAGTCATATTTTTATCTTCATTCTTTACATACAAACAAGGTTCATATTTAGATTAAATAACCATTTTTTGTTAAACAAATATCTACTTTGTTATACCACATTCTTGATGACTGCTTCAATCCATAAATGGCTTTCTTTAACTTTAGAACTTTATTAGTATCTGAACTATCAAATCCTTCAGGTATTTGCATGTAAATATTTTCATGAAGTTCGCCATTTAAAAATGCAGTTACAACATCAAAATGTCTAATGTCAAGTCCTAGTTTTACTGACAAAGCAAAAAGTAATCTTAACGAACTATGTCGCACCACTGGTGAAAATGTCTCTGCATAGTCTATACCCGGTTGTTGCGAGAAGCCCTTTGCCACTAATCTCGCACGATAACGCACTTTATTATCAGGTTCTATTTTCTTTTTGAGCACCCACTTACACTGCACAATTGTACCACTACTAGGAATATCTACCACATTCCAAGCATCATTGTCTTCGAAGCACTTCAGTTCATCTTTGACAGCCTGCAACCACTGGTTTCCTTCTGGTCCCTTCAACGCTTGCTTCAGTGTAAGATCAGCTCCGCAAACCATATCATTCTCCGAGTAGCAGATTCCTCCAAAACCATATCTATCTGGAGCACGGCGTTCTCTTGTAAGTTTGACTTGATGATAATCATCATCCATAGTTTCTACAGAATCCTCATACTCGCTCGGCATATAGTCTGAAATAGAATCATCTTCTGACACTTCTTTTAAAGTTGAATCTGTGTCATCCCCCACTGAATCATGTAGATTCGGGGTTTTCTGTGGCATGCCATCATTCACGGATTCCTGATCCTTGCCTTCAGATGCAACCTCCATCAAGATTGATTCTTTTTCCATTACAATCACATCTCTGCTAGTGGTTATAATTTTTTTTTTTTTTTTTTTTACAGAATCATACACTCTGTAGCCCTTCATGTTCTCGGGAAATCCAACTAGTATACATTCAGTGGATTTTTTATCCCATTTTGACCTTTTCTCTTTATTGACATGGACCATGACTGGTGATCCAAAAATCCTCAGATTGCTAAGATCTGGTTTTACACCTGTCCATAACTCATATGGTGTTTTACCATCTAAAACAGATGAAACTGTTCGATTATGCAAATATACAGCTGTATTACAAGCTTCAGCCCAAAACTTTTTATCTATCTTGGCATCATAAATCATACATTTCGCCTTCTCAATGATGGTTCTGTTCATCCTTTCGCATAACCCATTCTGCTGTGGTGTATATGGATTCGTTTTTTGGTGAACTATGCCATATTCTTTTAAGAAAACATCAAAATCTGAATTACAGAACTCCTTTCCATTGTCACTTCTGAAGAATTTTACTTTTCTATTAGTTTGATTCTCTGACATCGCCTTGAACTCTTTGAAATATTTCAAAGCTTCATTTTTATGCTTCAAAAAATGAATAAAGGTCATTCGACTGAAGTCGTCAACAAACAAAAGAAAGTAGGACGAACCTCCTAGTGATTTCTCCTCCATGGGTCCACAAAGATCACTGTGCACTACATTTAATAATTCTGTGCTTCTCGTACCAACATTTGTGAAAGGTAGCCGACACTGCTTGCCCTCACAACATGTCTTGCATGATGATTTGCTTATCTCAATTTTCTCAACGAAATCCATTCCTGTTACAGCATTCTTCGTTTTCATCAAACTATCACTGTTCACGTGACCTAATCTGCGATGCCAGATGTGACCTGAGGTGGTGGCCGCAGCTGCCAACCTCTCTTGTGTGTTCAATCTATAGACACCATTCAACAACGTAGCAGTAGCAACTAAATCTCCATCACTGTTGTGTATAAGACAGCCATTCTTATTGAAATACACTCTATTTCCTTTTTCTATCAATTTGCTTACGGAAATGAGGTTAGTTGTCAATTCTGGTACACAAAACACATCTTCGATGTTGATGTCGATTTCACTGTCATTCACTGTAGTTATTATCTTAACATCGCCAGCACACGTAACTGAAACAGTTTCTTGATTTGCAACTATGATATCTTCATGAACTTTACGGTATCGGCTTGCTATCCAATCTGTGTTAGCGGTTAAGTGGACGCTAGCACCGGAATCGATATACCAGTCCCTTTTATTGAAACTTCCGCTTAGAAATACGGCTGAAAAAGCGTTGGTTTGTTTACGGTCTTCGTTTTTATTATTATTCGAGTTATTTGGACATTGAGTTCGGTAGTGCCCGATTTGTTTACAACGATAGCATTTGACATTGACAGTTTTCATGTTGGCATTACTCGTCTTTGACAAGTTCGAGCTCGAGGCGCCATCTTTATTTAGTGTTGTGGATGCCTGTTTCTTTTTGTGTTGCCATTTTCTAGACACGGCAAATGCGCTATCTTCACTACTGTTTCCGATTCCAGTCTCCATATCTAGAAGTTTGCTTTTAATGGCGTCCGTTGTCACTTGAATGCCTGAATGCTCTATCGCCATGATCATGGGAGAGAACTTCTCTGGTAATCCAGCTAGCAATAACGAACCAATCCATTCGTCATTGATTGCAAATCCTGTTCCACAAAGTTTCTGACCCGTCTCAATTATTTGGGTGACGTACGAGGTCATGGAACTGCAATCATCCAGACGGATAGAAATTAAATTTCTCAGGAGACTTATTCTTCTGGTGAAACCGGAATCATCAAAAAGAGACTTCAATTTTTCCCACAGCTCTTTAGTAGTCTTGACTGTCTTGATGTGCACGTACAACGACGCATCTATCGTTAAAATCAGTTTCGCTTTTGTCTTGACGTCATCCGCGGCTGATGCAATAATTGCCGCACCACCGGTGTCCAACTCTGGTTTGATGCACTTCATCATTCCTTCAAGTATAAGGAAATTTTCAGCTGCAAACGCCCACTCGTCGTAATTTTCCCTTCCTCGTAACTTAGGCACATTCACGATATAATTAGCCGCCATTGCGGTACTATGCAAAAAAAAAAACAACCGGCTAATTATACCATAATATTAACAATCATCATAAACGCAATAAAAAGCGTCATCTATCCCCGTCAAGTGAAGGTGCGACACGAGTCACCTGGTCCCTTACCCTTGAAGGGTACTCTAAAGATCCAAGGACTAAGGTAGAATGGCCCGAGACGTGCGTATTGTAGCTACCGGGCCTCGAGAGACTTTTGCAAAATGTCAACAGTCACGCGAAACCGTTTCCTTGGCTCGTCGAAACCAAATTTCAAGGTTATCCATATAACCCTCAGACTATGAAGCTGTACCAAGCAATGCATGATACGTGATAATACGCGATAGCTGATAAATACGTGAGTAATAGTATGGCTCTGAATCAATGTCAACTTTTCTCAACTCGAAAAGAAACATCTCTAGAAGTGTTTTAGCTACGCCGCGTATAATGAAAATAAAATCAACAACCGTGTTAAAACCGCGAAAGTTTCAATATTACATTTTGTACCTATGGTTATTCTAAACAAAGTACCTAATTGTTTAGGAAGAGCTCTTTCAAACGTAATTTATAAACATTTCCACAAGCCAATAACAATGTCTGCCAATATTTGTCTCTATCCAATAAACACTCACAGTATTCACTTTACAGTATTCACATATCAGGTTCCCGTGAAAACCCGCTAAAGCCGTTCTATCAGTTCGAATTCTTCGATCAAGGTCGACGGGACAAGTTGGCCCGGATTTCAAGGCGAGATTTGTAACCCGGTAACAATATCCAAGGACACCGGGAAATGGCAACTGTTGCTTTTATAATATGTTAGAAGCGCTTTAAAATTCGGGTCTTTAAAGTCGCGAATGCTTTGTATTTTTGGGAGGAATTGAAAGGGTGTTAATGGCGCCATGCCACCTGGACAGTGGACATCCACTTTTGTTAGATTTTAGGTTTAGATTTAGTCATGTAGTTTTCGTTTTTTAAATATTTTGAATCGAATACATTATTTTTTTTTTTTTCAATTTATAATTACATCCGTGAGAACTGTGTGTATTAAATTAAACACGTAAGTACATACCTATTCATTTAAATAACCACTTACCTTTAACTCCTGGATATAAACTAGCAAATCAATACTTACATCAAGCACTATATTAAATATGCACCAATTTGTTTTTTATTACATTATAAAAGTAAAAAATTAACCGCCATAATATGTGTACCAACAACCGCGCTACAGAACAATACAATAGATATGATTAGTTTAGAGCGGCGGATGAACAGGATATCCGGGCTCGATAGCGAGGATGATAATAATTAATACATGTTTCAACAAACATACATACGAGTACATTAGTCAGATATTTGATAAAGGGAATCCTATGTTTCCTATTGTATCCTATGTTTTCGTGACGCGTTATTTATCTATTTCAATTTATTGTAGAAAACTGTGTATTGTTACCACACACAGCCAGATGTCTCACATAATGTTTAGGTATATTATTACTTAAGCTAATGCCTTCCCTCAAACGTACACAAAACGTTTGGACACACATAAAGGACCCAAAACCCAACAGGATTCGAAGACAACTAAGTTGTATACTGAGTACCCTAAACTAGATACTTACCTGAAACCAAAAAAGAACAAACGCAAGAGAGTAAACGAAAACAATCCTTAGCCGTTATCAGCCTTTTCTACACATAAGTATTTTTTTGTGGCACAATTAATTAAATACGTATTCGGTACCCGCTTCAAGCCTGTTCTATATGAGCCGAAACATAATCGACCTCTGGTAAACAAATTATAGAGAATTTCTGTTGCCTACCATGCGTATCTATCAATTCTATCATCATAATATTATCAACTGGCTGTCGCCATAATATAATATTGTTATTGGAACTTGACAGATTTCAACTCGATTGATTGAATATTATCTTCCAAGATTTTACACAAACAAGTAAACATATCCATCTACTTAGAGTATTCACACAAATCCATTCTAACACAGTAAAATATAAAAGTTTAAAAAAAGTCTGACTCCTTTTTAGGCATGACAACGCGTACTTTTGTCTACGTGTTGTATTAACAATAAACACCTATTTCAGAAAGAATCTACAACTAAGATTTTCTAAAAGAAACCCCAAAGGGGACGAAAACCCAAAAGTTTATTCATCTAGAATAAATACATTTAACGGGAACAGGAAGGCGTTTATTTTTTCTTTATTTTACTTAAACTTTAATTACTTATGTAATGATTCTTAATATCTCAATTGTTCAGCTGTAAACAGTAGATACATATTATTTTATATTCAATTTTATTCTCATATATAGGGTACTTGTAAATGTAAACACAACTAAGTAATATGCTAGGAAACGCTGTAGCAGTTTGGCTCCATGCATCTTTACCGCGGTAATGGAGCATGATAATGGCATTGCCATTGTCTTCCGTCCATATCTATTACGACCCAGCCCGGTGACTTTAGACCTCCACTCTTTACTCGCAAGAAACCCATCTCATTATCCTAAGAGCATGCCCACTTTTTCCACTAATGAATTAAGATTTGGTACTTTCACTGGTCCTTGCTCGGATTTTGTACGCGGCACGGAATAGACGAGTTCTACAATAACATTTCGGTGTAGCGTACTCGTAACATTCATGTCAGGGATTGTTACAATAAAAGTTAGGGCAGCGCAAAAGTGTTTTACGAGTATGTTTCGTTCTGCGTTGGTTTAGACTTTCTGAGCATTTATTTATATTGTATAGTAAATTATTGTATCATTAAAACACGTAATAGTTTTGACTTTTTTATATCGAACGAGCAAACGTACTGAATATAATAATAAGCACAATAAGCACATACCAGAGCATTTTGTCAAACTGTATCACGCGTGATGCTCTGGTCATAATGAGCGTAATAGTAACAAAACACAATCGTCTTGCTTCTTTCAATGATCCATCGATGTTCCTTTCAAAAAGGTTTGTGACACACCCTTCTTTAGTGAGTGAGCACTGTAGATACCCAGCATAAAGTAAAACATTCATAATAATTTTATGGAAAGTTAAATAGTTAATTAATGAAATGAAAAGCGAAGCGAAGCTGAAACTTAATAGAAGTAATTTCCCTTTTCTTAGGAAAACGCGGGTTGTTTACTTTCTTATAATAATAGCTTTTGCCGAGTAATTGTCAAGAATTTATTATTTGAGTTGGGCTCACGGTGGGTACCACTAGCGGATTTTAATCAACGACCCATCACTAGATAACCCAGACGCGATACGAAGTTGTAAGTGGTTTGAGCTCGCCATCTGCGGAGCGCCCTGCTCGTGCAGTTGAATAAAAAAGGTTACATAGATATCCAATGTCTATCCAATTGTACTTAGAGGTAAGCAAAAAAATCTTTAAAAAGCCCTTTACAAAATCGTCAAGATGTCACAAAATAAATCGATCATCATTATAACTATAAAGTATATACCCACTACTAACTATAAACTATTAATATAAAATAAGTAGGTAATTATCCCGGTGCTGTCTGACTGTTAAGCGCACAAATAACCGATAGTCCATTCAACCCCAACACTATACTTTAACACATCAATAATGACAACAGCACTTCAGAACTATTCCACAAGATTTGCACAACCCTAAATTAACCTTAATTTACATAGAACAATAGAACGTACCATAATAGCCCTCCTCACGGAAATTAGCGAAACATTTCATCCCTTAGGAAGTGTGCAGGCACAGCTTAATTATGTACACCTTTGTTGTGGCAACTATAATGTACAGAAACGTACTATAATATACAGAAATATACTATAATGTAGGAACATCAACATGATCTAGATTTATGTGGTCTGAAAACGGGAAACAATAGGTAAGTACTTTGTAAGGCGGGAACAACAAATGTACATTTACCTATGTGCGTATACTATGCATTTACTGAACGAATTTTAATGTAAATATCTACTTCTAGTGTTATTTAACATAAGGTGGTTTCATAATATTACAAGATAAATTATGAAGTAAGAGCGAAGACCAATCGCAAAGAAGCAGTTCACTAATAAATATAAGGTAGCTTGTAACTGTTAATAAAAATTAGTCCTCCCATTGAACAACTTACTTTTGTTAAGTACGTATTATTTGTAAGATAATATTATGCAATGATTGTGTTCGATAAAAAATAATTGTATTGTATTTTATGTGAATTAAGGTAGGTACCTACGTAATTTTAAAAACGCATTGTATCGAGTTAGCATAAAATTTTTCGAAAATATACAAGTTGTGTAGAATTTTCAAAATATTTTCATTCGTTATGTAGCTCTACTAGAATATAATTGAACAAAGAAAGCACAACTACTTTAAATTGCAAATGTTCCAGATGCTGAATTTCCGATCTATAAAAAACAAACTTGAAGAATCAGCTGTTTTATTCATCTCAATAACAAACCTGCTAGGATCCTAACTCTACAACTATAAATACAATAAGGTACCGTTACGACCTTATTACGTCCGTATTTTTTTTTACCATCTCTTTCGTATTATATACTATACTGAGAATATCTTCACCTTCTGCAAACTCTCATATTGGAAGGTAAAATATATATAGAGTTGAACCACAAAGTTTACTTTACGACCAGTAACCTCTTTACGATCCGCCTCGTCCGAAGTAATTTCGTAAATAAATATTTTAGATCGAAAATCGAACCGAACCCGTTTTTGAACAACATTATTTATTTTACCATAGCCTGGGAGATTTTATTAAACTTATTTTAAGGGGTACAAAAGACTAGACGAATTAATTAGTTAAATTGATATTTTCGATAAGGAGAGGTGTCTCCAATTAATAAATTTCATTTAGTTAGGAAGAAGGGATTTTAGTAAAATAATGCGACCATTAAATGAATACATTGCTCAAATGTTTTATAGACAATAATGTTGTCATTGTATAGTAAAGAATTGGAATACAGATTTGAAAGTAAGGAGTCATGTCAACTTGTAAATGTACCCGTAGGTACGAGTATATCATCAACGCAATAAAACAATGAAACTGAAAACTGAAACGTGAAAATTTCCTTATTTCACGATATCCATGTTCACGTAAACTCCCTTAGTAACCACTATTATAGTAACACTTCTTTACAAACAGTCCAATAACAACTTCTAAAGGAAAAGCAAAGTAGGGCTCAAAAAGCCAACAAATATATATATTTTTTTTCAATATAAAAAATAACCATAAGACCACCACAAAAAAACAAAAGCCACCAAAAAAACAAAAGCCTGGGTGGCTTAAGAAAAATAAGTTAAAACCGCTGTCACAAAAAAACCTGCCCACTACTAAAAAAAACTCATGTTCCTTTACAAAGCAAAAACAAAAAAAAAATACTGGCCACTACAAAAGTAACACAAGTTCCTTTACAAAGCTTTCAAAAATGGAACTAACCTTCTCCGCGCGCTTCCCTGGAATCGTCTACGATCAACAGGTGCGGTCGGCGCGGCCGCGCGAGCTCCGGCTCGGCAGAGGCGGTCGTGACACCAACGCGAGTGACGCCCATCGCGGCCGACGGTCGGGGCGCGAGTGAGCGCCCAGGTAGCGAGACGAGGGTCGGCCTGGTGAAGCTACCTTGCCACAGGCCGTGGGGCAGAGGCGGCTGCACAGATACGAGGTTGCGTTCAGACTGAATGCCAAGGTGAATGTCAGAATGGTCAGCGTGTGTTCGAAAATGTTTATTACCCATCTCTAGTAAGGTTCCAAAATGTTTGTTACTCATTTCTAGTGAGACCCGGAATTGTATCCTCCCATTGCAGCTTGAATTTTCAGTACATACATTTTGGGGCCATTTTCTAGTGCACTTTAGTTGTGTGAAACCGCTATAGGAATGATTTTCCTGTTGGAACTCGAGTTCTATGTTAATGCTCAGCTATTGTGAGTTTTAATTAACGTGAAGAATATTTGTTGTCGTCCATTACAATTTTCTAAAGCTGGAATTAATAATTTCTTGCTATTCAAAATATTACAATTATTTTTCTACATTTTTACCCAAAAATCTTTGTTACAAAGAGAGTCTGTAACAAAGAAAAAGAGAATTTAAGTCTAACTTCGAAGAAACACAATAGCGAGTGTTGGCTTTCACAGACTGACTAAGACTCAGACACTGGATCTTAGCCTTTTTAGCGAAGGTACCTATATTATAAAGAAAGTACCTTATAAAAGAAAGCACTTTACGTAAATGTCGTGACACATTCTTACAAAATGTATGAATATATATTATGTGTTATTGCTGAATTGTTGAACAGATTTTGCTGAAATTGCGATTTTTTGGATTTTGTTCTTTAGTAACCTGTGATTTAGTGTAATATTAGGCCCTGAAATATAACTGGGACACTTTTTGTCATTCACACGCGGTTGAATAAGTAGGCGAAGCTATGGAGTAAGTTTGGTTCCGAGAAACGGGTAAAAAAGGTAAAGAACGAGCGAAGCCGTAAATTCAGATAGTATTGAATAAGCTTAATTAAAATAATATAAATGTGTATTAAATTATTCCTTTTCCATTATAATAATAATATGTACAGCTACGAGATAATAACTTTGTTCTGTGAATCTCACTCACCCCTGTTTGCTACGACGTAGCTCGGAGAGGCACTACGTCGTAGCCTCGTAGACATCGTAGCGCTACGCCACCGTAGCTCTTTGTGTAGCACCGTTCGTTTAAGACTCAGAGCAATCAATGCAATGCAAAATGACACTTTGATAGTCCGACATAATCACAAAGCGGTTCATTTTAGTAAAATATAATAATACTAGTCGATTTGATTGGCTCTATAGGTTATTAGCACGTAAATCGATACGACTCCTAGTATATTATTATGACAAATTATATATCTATAAAATAAATTCATTATCTGACACGCTTCCGATACTTGAGGTTAAAGGACCTGCATAGTCCTCGCTATGTTTTAGTTTTCACAGAGAAAGGAGTCATCAGTTAGATTTCAGGTACAGCCAGCGATAAAAATTGATAAGCATATTTTCTATATTTCCAGTCAAACCTTTGCGTGCGTAAGCCTAATTAGAAGTTGGTACAACTTTTTCAACAAGTTTTGTCACTGTCTGTAGGTATATACATTATTCTAGAGATCGTTGGGCAAAATATCAATGTTCACATTCATTGAAACGTAATAAAAATCTAAGCGATACAATTTTTGTTCAATCGGAAAGCATCAGGTAAATTGACCAGCTTAGCTTGACCCTCCTCCCATTCGAAGCCTGTTTTTGGTTCCTTCATGTAGCAATATGGGAGGTCTAATTACGCTGGCTGTTACGAACCATCGTTTATTGGAAAACTGTAATGTCAGATTGAAACGACGCACTTACCCCCAGTTTCTAGAACGTTTGTTAGCTTTGACAGTAGATTAAAACTATCGTTGTCTCTATCTAACACTAAGCAAATGACAAGGACGGCAATATAATTAATCTGTTGTCAAAGTTGACTGACGTTTCAGAAACCGGCAGTTAATGTACTATACCTATACTACGCTATAGGTCATATTTGAACAGTCTAGAGACTAGGCTTTGTAAAGTAGTATTTCTAGGAACAGAAATGATAATTCAGGAGGGTTAATTTATTCAAATTTAGTTATTTTATCATTTTCGTTCTCAGTTTTATTCTTTATACCTACTTGGCTAGCTTTCTGGCAGTGATTTCATTCGCATGTATCTATAAATGTTAAAGTCGCTTCGGAGTTTATCTAGCTGCTGTTCTTCTAAGGCTGTCAATAGTTTTCTAAAATCACTTAAGCACGTCATTCTTAATTAGTAACTAATAGATTAAATAAATACCATGTTCGTGGATTTATGTGCATTACAGTCGATCCAAACGTTTTTACTAAATTTATTTATCTGTTTTTGTTCTGATAAAAACAGACAGCATTCCAACAGATAACATTTTTATACAACATTTTTGTTTATTATTGTTTTCAGATGTCCAAGAATTAATCTATAATCGTATTGAATATCCAAAGGAAGATAATTAAAATATAGATTTTTTTTGTGTTATTTTTTATTGTAGAATATCGGCATCCCGCACTTTCACATAATAATATTTTTAATAATATTTATGTATTTATATACTAAAAAAATTTTGAATGTTAGTTAGCCTAATGAATCACTACAACACCATTAAATATAAGCTGACCACACCCTGATGCAAATTATAGTAGAATTTTGCGACACCTTATATATTTCCATTCACTATATGTATCTAGGTATGATATATACATACGCTAACCACCCAATTAATTAGGGTAATGGTTCCAATGTTTGCCATCTGGTTCCAATTTGGCGAACGAGATTGATTCTGTTACCATGTTCGCGGAAATTTTGTTGAAACGCAAAATATGCTCATTGAATATAATACGTAAGTATGTTTAGTGGATATTATTTATTGTTGCGCAATAGTTGAGTATTTGGGTCGATACCTATATTTTTATATAATTTCGCTAAATTAGCGGTGGGGAGTCTGAGAAGCTTTATTCGATGGTTCAAACACCTCGATGGTTTATTTACCATTCAAATATAAATTGAAAGGAATTAGTCGCGAACGGTGCCGCCAACTTCGATTCTATCGAGTTTGACCGCACACATGACGAGGGGGAGGCCTATGTTCAGCAGTGGACGGCTTTAGGCTGATGATGATGATGACGTGACGACATGGAGCGGCAGAGCGAGTGAAGGAAGCAGTGGCGAGTCAGCCGGCTCGAATCGGAAAACGTTTTGATGAGCGAGATGTTTAAAGACATTTTTATACACTCGATTGTAATTGACGCCGTGTTTGGCGTAGTGGCTGAGCAATCGGACTGCTGCGCTGGGGGTCGCGGGTTCGATTCCCGCCTGGAACAAATATTTGTGCGGTCCACAAATATTTGTTTCGGGTCTGGGTGTGATGTGTATGTGAAATTATATGTCTCACAGCGGTACCCACGGTACAGGAGCAATCCTAATGTGGGGCTAAGTTTATTAAAAATATAAAAAAAAAATCCCTTTTCGATTCTTTCGATATTCAAAACATCTGTTAACATTACCCACAGTTACACTACATTCCATGAAGCCTCAGGTAAAGTTAATTATCCTTTTTCAAAACCAAATTGGTATGCCGGTTGCAGAAAAAATACCTACTACTTATAAAGATTTTACTGAAAGATAATATTTTGCCTCTAGCAGTCACAAATACAAGTTCAAATTGTAAATTTATGACTAAATAACTTTCTAAGAAAACGGTTTTTTATTAGAGGACAAGTAGGTATATACTCCAGGATTACGGCACAATACTACATTTTGTAAGCCCCAAGTCACAGATTACTAAATAGTTACATCCCCAAGCCTGTTCGTAGGCTGTAGCTACACAATACTATTTTATTAATAAAAGTGTCTAAGAAACACGTTCACATTTGCAAAAAGGAGATAATACTCAATAGGGAACAAATATTCGTACTATGACACCAAAACAACCCTAACAATGTTTAGGAATGAATATAGAAATTTCCTAAATATTTAGGATAATAATATTATAAAATGATGATTGCCCGTCGATTAAGTGGATTTTTTTTTTTTAAACAGATCATGTCACTATCAAGGTATTAATTCAACACGTATTTAAACTCCGTTCTCTAGTCATTAATGAAAAAATAAAAGGAAAAATATCAATTTTGAATTACGAGTACCATCTTTGCCGCCCATTGTACTTTTACTTATGTCTTTCTTTTGTGAGCCTTTGAGTGCAATAGAGTGATTACCTTATCTTACCTTCCCATCTTGTAAACGTAGCCTTAGTCAGGATCGTGTTCTTCGTGCGCCTGTGTGCGTGATGCGCAACAAGCGAGCGCACACAGACAAAGTTTCAGCACACACACACACCTTAACCTTCTTCTGTGTGTGAGGAGATAGAGTCCAGTGGTAGCACTTAAACGAATGTTTTCCTAATAAATGGAACGGCGTGGTGTAGTAACGTCTGAAGGGTACGGCCAAGCGAATTGTTTTTTAATTGATTTTGATTACGTACACCATACTTTTTTGTAGCTTTGTTTTTAAAAGGAAGAAGTTGTAGACTCGCTAATGCTTTATGATCGATTTTTCAAATTGGTTTGTATTTTGTCAGAAGCGAGGACTTGTTTCAATTGTAAATCTTACTGGAAAACACTTCTGTGTGTGTGTTTTATGTAGGTAAGAGCTTAATTCGTAGTGTTAAAATAAAGTGATTGTATGTATACTGGCTGGTGTTCTGAGATGTTTCATGTTACGTCTGGACCTCAAAGGTATTTTAATACGTTTAGAAATTCATTATACCTGAGACGGGACTCATTTATGCCACCTGAGAAGGTCGGTTACCGGGTGCAACCAAAAATAAAGATGCTGTCGGGAGTTTAGGCGGGAATCCGAATGTGACACTGCGTTTTTTTTTCTTTCTCCTTTGGCCAGAGACGTAGTTGGGTTGTTTTTTTTTTCCTCTAATTTGTTTTTCTTTGGCGGAATAAGACGAGTGTGGGCAAATGACGTAAACTCAAAAACGTGTCATTTCGCATTTTTTCCAAAAACCGTCAAGGAGTTTCAGTAAAGCATCCACCACTTTACTAAATCGTGACTATGAGTTTCTTTGAAATCATCCGCCGCTCCATCATCCCTTGGGTTCACTATGCTATTCCTGAAGGCGTTTAAACTTGTTACATTTCACCTGATTTACATTTCCATGACGACTCACATTCATTAAATATAAAATTCAATTTATACAATGTATTAATGGACTATGTCCGTTTGATCAGAGTTACGCCATATACCGATAAGACCTCCCATTGCCTTTACCTTGCGCCTGTTGTTTTCTGTTTTGAGCTTCCTTTTCGTATACAATAAAGAGTTTTCTATTCTAGTCTATGTACTTACTTTTCAATATAATGAAAAAAGCAACAGACAGCTTCATCAGTGTTTACTTGAAGATAGCGGCAAGCTTGTTCTTCCCTTTGAACTTTAAATTACAATGTAATTAAGTCTAGCTAAAATATATTGCAAGTGAATTTAGACTCTGTTCCCATTATTCAATTGAGATGAAATTTGACAAAGCTGTCAAGTTGCAATGACAGTATTATGGTGAAAGTGAGCTGATCTGATAATAGAGGTAGACTGTAGAAGTTGTTCCGTAACTTAGAATACACTTTTATGCCGTTTTACCACAAAAGTTTAGACCAGAGTTAAACAGATGTTTCTAATATTTCGTTGCATAAAATCGACGTCCATCACTCGCGTTTTCTTACTCAATCCTGGTATTCCTAATTATTTTACTTGTGAATTTGTTATTGAGTTCCAAAAAGCGATTTTAGACGTCGAAGTTTGCGAGTTAGACGTCGATTTGTGGAGAAAATAATTAGACTCATCTGTTCAACTCTTATTTAAATCTGTTGTGGTAAGACCGACGGTGTTTTAGGCTCATTTTAATAATCTCAGCGTACGATATTTTTACTGTGTATTTTTGACCACCTCAACTATTTATCAAATATAATAATAATTGTAGATATTGTAAACCTGTCCTTTATTTTACGCCTGCTGACAATCAATTTGTTTCAAACCCTATGGGTCGACGCGATCCTTGTTTTGAGCCCTAATTAAATGAACAATCAAAAATCAATTATTTTCCTAAATGTACAGTAAACATAAACAACACAAAATTTAGTATTTTAAGTTAACAAGTATTTTTAGCTAATTGTATATTGTAAACTCGCCTGTAGACATCGACGCCATAGTGGGTTGGAGAACTATAAAATAAGAAAAATTGAATTAAAATTATTAAATTAATTAATTATAGGTAAAAAATTAAATGAATAAAATAATGCCGCAGCTTTGGAAACTAATATCCTCCGACTAACAGTAGGCTGGGCTCATTTTGATGAGTTTCCAGTAAATTCCTAATATTAATCAAGGATTGTAATTAAACAGATATTGACGTGGGTGATAATGATCACGCAATGTAGGCGGTATCAAGTAATTACTTTGAAATCCCATTTCAAAGACACCTTCAGTATTCAGTCTGTAGGATGTCGCCCACGTAAAGAAGTTTCACTTCAATTTATGATCAACCTACTTCCTGAAGCTATGAACTAGTATGAGGATTGAGGAGTATGGGTGAGAGATAATGCGCACTTTGCGATTTAACATCACCGGATTGCAAACCTCGTTCCTGTGCCAATTAGTGCGACAGCACCACAGAAAGTTTTGGCACAATTCTGACACAAAGTTAGGTGAGACCCATGCACAGATTGCACAGCGGTGGGGTGGATGACGATGACGATGACGATGATGATGATGATGATGATGATAATGATGATGATGCTATTGATCTCAAACAAAACAGCACTCGGTTCCTTTTTTTTAAATCTCCCATTTTATTTATTTTTTGCTTTTTAAGGCCCTCGGACGGTCTGATAAACTTTGACACTAGAGGGTTGCAGAAAGTCATACGACAAACAAACAATCGACTTAGAGTCGATCTACGTCTATGTCAGTCCCAACATGTTCACTCCAGTTTCTCATAAACTTTTCACACCTCATGCTCAAAAAAGGTGTCAGATTAGCTGAGCTTAGCGGTAGCAAACGAGGTTGTTGGGCACGGGTGAGTGAAAGTAGTTTTTTTTTAATTTGTACTCGCTATTATCAACAGGCTGAAGATTCGACTTTTCAATTTTCCATTTTCGGTTTAAAGATCTTTATTGTCTTAAGAAATTACAAAAATTTCACTTGCAAGACAAACAACAATCTGTAGGAATGTTGTGCAGTGAGCATGCATGGTTATTTACTAAGCTAAATTAAAATAATTATTATTACTATTATGTGCTTAACTAAATACTTTGGTCGCAAAAGACTACAAAGCGACAGTTGTTATTGTAAACTACCCTAATTTTTATTAAGCAAAACATAACAGAGCTTAGGCCCGGTACACAGTATCAAAAACATCCGCAGATTTTCTCTAAGATAAATCGCGACACAAACTTTAGTGCTTAACAATTGTAGTTCGTAATAACATACGATTTGACGGCTTCTTTATAAAGTTTCATTGATTTTTTATTTTTTATAGTGTTCGGTAATTTGTTATATAATTTAGCACCTTCATACATTATATTTTCTGTTCCATATTTTGTTCTAGGAAAAGGTAGGTATAGATTTTCTGAATTTCTCAATGTTTTAGTTTGTAGTTGACAGTTTTTGGTAAATGCTATCTCAGACTGAATTTCCCCGTTTATAATTTTACGTATTAATATACAAGTTTTAAATATATACATTTGTTTTAGATTCATTAATTTGGTTTCTTGGTATAGTTTTTTAGTTGATGTTAGATAATCATAATTTGGAGTTCTTTGAGATTGGAGACTGGATTTTAACATAATTACTTAGAAAAAGAAGAAGAGTATCTTAATGTACAAAACGTGCGAAGCCTAAACAGTTTACTTTTTTTAAATGAAAGTGTATTTCTCGTCTACATTTTTGGCGATCATAGGATGTATGCTATGTGTACTCGTACGTGTGCGTTTGCGAACATTCGAATAAATTTAAAAAGTTTGTAATTGCCGCCTATAATCTGTAGGTGTGTGTAGAATTTTGACAACAATGCAAATTGGTTTTAAAAGATCGAATTTGATTATTTATTTATTTGAAAGTGAACGTGACTATTTGTGAAATATACTTAGCTTTTTTTAATTGTATACCTACTTATTTTATTTCTCGCAATC
This sequence comes from Hylaea fasciaria, assembly GCA_905147375.1. NCBI lineage: Eukaryota > Metazoa > Arthropoda > Insecta > Lepidoptera > Geometridae > Hylaea > Hylaea fasciaria. Next base: position 3,483,248 of record LR990211.1, on the reverse strand, counting down.
TCGGTGTGAAAAATTGTGTGTTTTACGCGGGTTTCAAACGACTCACTCATACTCGATTCTATGTGCCACACTCGCTACGCTCGTGAAGCAAAACATCGAGTAATGTATGAGTCGTTTTCTACCCTTGTAAAACAAACTACTATTAATAAAGAGTATAAACACAATTTTTTTTTATACAATCCAATTTGTTAAATTTTTAGTAGGTTTATTAATCCAATTGGTTTAATTGTGGATTATTAATAAGGCTTCGTGTGCACCTTGACGTTGCTGTAAGTTCAGCAAGCACATAACATAATAATAAATAAAACATAAATCAATCAATAAGGTTTCAAATTACGGTACGGCGAATGTTATCTATCTCGTCCATCCTATTTCAATATTTATTATATTCAGAGATGTGACTTTATTCTGAAGATCCTACTAGAAAAAATTATGTCAACAGAACCCACGCGTAGCCTCCAAAAATGATTTCTAAAAACCTTTAGTTTCTTACACGTGCCTTCGAGTTGCGACATAAATTGGTAAAATAATATTTGATACCATCCCACGCCACCCCTAAACTGCTTTCAGTCTACTTTTGTGCACCACATAATATTATGTTTTTTGAGTGCGTCGTAATTTGTTGTATAGTGAAAATTTTAAAAATGACATCCCTGTAGAGTTTCTTGGTTTATCTACCACGTACAATATAAACTATTGAATTTCTTTTATGCCCTGGCTGTATTATTGAGACATGCAATTAGCCCCCGATGTTGGACGTTTTAATAGCAATGTCATAACGAAGTTAAATTATCCCGATTATGGCGGCTACACCTACGATGAACGTCCAATATTGGGATAGTCAATGGCTTCTCGATAATAATATTGCTAGGACATTACAGACGATATAACTATGATTATCGAATGAGGAACGCTCTTCTAGATCGGGTTTGTTATTACGCCACTATAAACTTTCCAAAGAACGAAACAACACAATGTTTCTTTGTCAACACTGCCGTGACCTTGTAGTAATCATTACCTACTTGGGAAAAGTCTCGCCTTCTTCATCGTCGATCTCGTCAACTAAGTCCATGCCTGATAATGCATACTGTACCAGTAACAGAAGGGCTGAACTACACCATCGCTGCCAATATAATCATCACGATGGGATCAAATAGATCACATAAGAGGAAGCGAGGGTGGCGATGGAAGACCGACGCACGACGGGCCAGCCGCGTGTACAACAAACCATGCTGTGGTGGTAGAAAACAACACATTTCGAAAACAACATCAAAAAACATTGACCGATAAGTGACTATACTCCCGTTCACCGCTACGCACACACTTCATAAAGAATTTCACGGCTTGTGAGCAAGCAATGACAACAGTAGCTGGTCGGCTGGACGAAAGACCCGCGCCCACGCTCAACGTTATGCGACGGATTTTTATTTCTTATTACATTTTGCGAGCGACTTCATCCGCATGTACTTACTAAAGTTTATCGTGATAAAATGTCTATGTCTCTTCCTAATGCCCAATCTATTTCCATACCAAATTCATAAAAATTAGTTAGTCGGCTTGGACGTGAAAAAATATCAACAAACAAACTTTCCCATTAATAATATTAGTAGGATAACGACGTGGCGTTCACTCTTTTTTACGGTTTAAGAATTTTATTTCAAAGACAAAACATCATCGTGTTATCTTACTTACTCCATTGTCTATTTGTATACACTAGTCTCTTTTCTTCCCCGGATTTTGAGTTAAATGTCATATGTATTAGATGATTAATCTGAGGACGCTATATTATAGTTACTTAAATATTGCCACCGCCATTTAGCCAAAAACGTGTTTGATTTATTCTCCCACCTTTATTTCAACGAAGTTTCGTAGGGCCTATCTATGTTACGTATTCAATTCATAAATAGTTACAACATAATTACGCTACCCTCCCACACTTACCCTTATTTACCCCATAACGTCACGCAGAAATGAAGGGGTAATTTCCCCTGATATGATGTGCGTTACTACCCGTAAAGCTAATATTGGTTTGTGTAGGAAGGGGTAGGCGTAGCGAACTGGTTAGGTGTTAAAGGTGCAGTTATTAGATCCTCCGTTAGTAGTATTAAATAATCGGGCTATGGTGGGTTCCCAACGAGCCACATCAGCTCCGGTCACAGATTGACTAGTTGGGAGTTTTTTTCCCATCGAGTTACACTGTTACACATTGGGAATACAACAAGTTGCAACAAGTAACAATGTGGCTCAAAAAAGTGTTTCGGTAAACTCAAATTATACATATTTATTTGCGATTACTAGGTAGTTATAAAAAACCTAACAACCCTAACCTACCTGTGTGGCGGTCTTGTTTTTTCTCCCATTGAGTGAATCTGTTACTCGTTGCAACTTTTTTTTATAGAAGAGTTCCCAACGTGTTACACTTGTGTAACAGTGTAACTCGATGAGAAAAAAACTCCCAATGAGTCACACTGTGACCGGATCTGGTGTGACTCGTTGGGAAATCCTCTTTATAGTATGATCTTTGCTTTGTCAGGCTTGTCTCCACTCCGAATAGTAGAAAAACTATTAAAACATTGGAAAAATTCGCGATAAGCAAAAAAAGAGAATTAATTTTCTCTCATACATTTTATATAGAATGATTTGACGTCGGTTTGGTCAGCTAGAATAATATTTCGTTGAGTTCGTGTATATGTAGTATTATACATTATACAAGTGGTAGGATCGATAGGATTCGGTAAAAGGTCCCAAAAGGCTGACAATCCCACCTGCTGTTTTCTAGATATCGATTCGTCTTGTACTGTGATACCACAGTAAAACACGAATACTATCCCAATATAAATACTTTCTCAGTGATACAAATAAGAATTTAAGTTGTAATGCTCGTTGCCGTGTTTGGAATGAAAGGGGCATAGGACTATAGAACTTTGAATCGCAATAACTGTGTAGCGCGGACAATATCGCGGGCATACGCTAACACCCGATAGTTATGTGTCTCGTAATTTATATGACCCTTGATATGAGAATACACGCGAAACTCATTGAATTCATCCGGTTCGATCAGAAATCGCTCCATATTCATCCTTGAGTAACCCCTGAATAAAAGCTGCGAGTAGGTATCATCAAGGGAGTAGGGCCGGACTGAGAATCATTTGGGGTAGTGACAATTGTACCTATTCTGAGAATAAAGAAAGAAAAACATATTTTATTTGCGATCACACAATTTTAATTCTTGCATGTTCTATATGTACCTACAACAATCGATATTGAACTGAGCTAACATATTATTAACTCATTCTTCTGCCCCTTATTACTTCTGCTTCTGGGCAGCAGTGGTGTTTGCTTTCCGTCAGGTAACCGACATTGGTGCTTCTTAAATAAATTACTTCTTATATAAATATTTTCATAGTTTAAACAATAATATTTTAACGAAGCGATCTATAGTTTCCCAAAAGCGCTTGACGTTTTTAGATTATTCAAAAAATATATATAATTATGCTCAGCCCCTTTTACAACATTTCTACTAAAATTACCTTGTATTGTTGTTACTTTATGGTGCCTGTAGGAAACGCTTAATCCTCTCCTACGCACAATAAAGTAATTCACTGGCTCGACAATGCCCCCGTGCTGGTCCACCACTTTACCGCCATAATCCAATCCCTCACTCCCGCCGGTGGCGTTCCCGGCTCTCGTGACAGCGACATTGACAATGACAGTTGCTAACCAACACCGGAACACACGAGACAGTGCATGTATGCTATAGTGCATACACTACATCCCTCCCTTAATAAAATATTTAAAATAGAAAATAAAACATCCTTTATATGCAAAAACCAAATTATATTCTAATTCGTATTACATTAGTTATAGCCTCGTACAAACAATTCGTATTCAAGAAATTAGAGATTTATAGACTAGCTTCTTTGTTTATTCATTTTCATTATCCTTGTCTTCTTCTTCGGTTTCTTCTTCCTGATCCTTTCCTTGAACCGCTTTCCACTGTCCCTCTACTCTCTTCAGGTGAACAACGTTCCTCCTTAAGACCTGTCCCGTTTGGTCGTTTCTGACGGTGATGTCACCTCCATTTGTACATTGTACGGTATGAGGTGTTGGGTTGTAGTTTGGGCTGAGCTTATTAATTTTGTCCATGTTCTTTACATATACTTTGTCGCCTTCAGTCACGTTCGGTTCTGCTGCTCCTCTCCTTCTATCCCCATACTCTTTTCCTTTTTCCTTCTGAATTTTGTCTCTATCTCTCACCTCCATATCAACTTCTGCACCTTCCAGTCTATCAATCGATGGGATTTTGTCCCTGTTTTGCCGTCTAAAGAACAGTTCCGAGGGCGACTTCCCCGTAGCTGAATGGGGGGTGCTGTTGTACATTAAAAGGTAGTCCATCAGGCTCTCTCTCATGTCCTTTTTCTCTATGTGACTTATCTTGAGGCGCTTCATGATATCACGGTTCTGCCTTTCAACCTCCCCGTTCTGTTGGGGCCAATATGGCACCGTATTATAAAGGATAATGTTGCATTCCTTACAAAACGAACGAAACTCATCGCTGACAAATTGTCTCCCATTGTCTGCAGTAATTGAGACTGGATATCCTAATCTGCTAAAAATCTCCTTGAGTAACTTTATAATCTGAGTGCTGCTCACTGTTTTTGTGATTTTGACTTCTTTGTAGCGGCTATAATAGTCAACCATAACAAGTAAGTAGTCGTTGTTTGGTAGAGGGCCCAGCAGATCCATCGCGACATCAATCCAAGGAGCTATAGGGAGCTCCCGCCTTTTCATAGGCGTTGGGGGGTTAGGCAATCCGACTAAAGTACAGCTCTTGCAAGATTTGACCAAGTTTTCTGCGTCTTTGTCAATCCTTGGCCACCATACTTTGCATCTCAACCTTCCTTTCATCGCGACAATCCCAGGGTGACCCTCGTGTGCAGCATCTAATACAGCTTTCTGTAATGTCTTGGGTATAACAATCCGGTTTCCTCGGAGTAAAATGTTTCCACAGAAACATAACTCATTTTCAAATACCTTGTAACACTTGGCAGATTCGTTCCACTCATTTTCGTATAGACCTTTTTTTACATCAATGATGCTCATATCGTTTCCTGACGCTTCTATAATAGCAGCCATAGAGATTGCATGAGGTCTTGCCATTTCAATGATTTGATGTATATGGTCTTCTCCCTTTGGAGGTGCCTTTAAATTTTCACATAGACGAGATAGCGGATCAGCGATGTTCACCTTTCCTGGTTTGTAGATCACATTGTAAATATATGATTGTAGCCTAAGTACCCACCGTTCTATACGCGCACAAGGCTTAGATTTTGCTCCAAACAGTATTTCCAGTGGTTTGTGATCAGTAATGAGATCAAATTCTTTGCCGAAAAGAAAAATATTGAAGTGCTCTACAGACCACACTAAAGCTAAAGCTTCTTTTTCTGTTTGACTATATTTCCTTTCGCAATCTGTCAATGTCCTGTTTCCATATGCGATTATTCGCGGACCCTTTGAGTCAGTCTGTACTAAAACAGCGCCTAGGCCGACAGGGCTGGCGTCTGCGATCACTCGGGTTTTGTCATTAATATCGTAGTATCCCAAAAATTGTATTTGGGACAGCGCTTTTTTCAATTCTGTGAAAGCTTTGTCTTGCTCGCTTGTCCAGAACGGTTCAATAGTAGTCTTCTTTCCCAGTTTTTTCCGCAATAACTGCTTCAAAGGTTCGGTTTTTGTAGCCAAGTTGGGCAACCATTTATTCACATAGTTCACCAAACCTAGGAAACTCTGTAGTTCTTCTATGGTGGTAGGAACTCTGAAGTTTGTGATACTCTCTATGTACTTTGGCAATGGGTTTACTCCGTTCGATGACAATTCATGCCCCAAAAAGTTAACCTTCTCAACTTTGCGTATGCATTTCTGTTTGTTAAGCTGTACGTTATTTTCTTCGAGTACTTGTAACACTTCTCCGAGTCGGGAGTCATGCTGTTCTTCGTTATCTCCAAAAATCAAAATGTCATCAATAAAGTTGACAACTCCATCGCACTTTACCAAGACTTTTTCCAATGTCTTTTGAAAGATTTCCGGAGCGCAACTGACTCCGAACATAAGCCTTTTATATCTGTAGAGCCCTTTAGCCGTTATAAAAGTCGTTATGTGTCTGCAATCTGGGTGTAATTCTAATTGATGGAAAGCGTCTTTAATATCTAACTTGCTAAAATATTTAGCTTTACCGATTCTCGGCAAAAGTTTATCCATGCAGGGCAACGGGTGATTCTCTCGCATAATAGCAGCGTTTGCACGTCGCATATCCACACATAATCGTAGGTCCCCGTTTTCCTTTATGATGGGTACCATTGGAGAGACCCACCTTGAGGGTCCATTTGCTTCTTCGATTATGTCCCGATCAAGTAGGTCTTGTATCTTGTTTTCTACTTTCCGTTCAATCGGTAATGGTATTCTCCGGTATGGTTGTGATACTGGTTGTATGTTGTCATTGATAGGAATCTCTATTAGTACATCCTTAAACTTGGGGAATGGCTGTGATGGTGAGTTGCCCTCGATTTTGTTGATATCAACCCCTATTTTCAACACGCCTAGAAGTGTGGCAGTTTCTTTCCCCAATAGATCTCTTGTACCTTCTGTAATAACATAGACAGTTGTTTGTTGTTCCTGTTCATTTACTCCAATTGTGGTCTCGAATGATCCTTTAACATTGAGTGGGGTGTGACTGCCATATGCCAGAAAAGTCTTATTTGGCTTAGATGTCTGGTTAACTGCTATGACTCCTTGGTTTTTCAAGTTCTCCCATGTTTCTTGAGTTATTAAGTTGACCTTACAGCCTGAGTCAACTAACATTTTAGTCTTAACCCCGCCTAGGGTGCATTCAATCATTGCGTCATCATCAATGTTGAAAACATAGTCTACTGGAACTTTCGCTTTTTTGTTACTTTTTTCATACTGTGAATTTTCCGTTTTTCCTAGTTCATTAGCTTTCCTTTTTGTGCCTCCTGTTCTACAGTATTGACGAAAATGTCCCAGCTTGCCACACGTAAAACAAGTTTTTCCTTGAGCAGGGCATTCTTTAAAATCTGATTGGTGGCTTTTGCCTCCACACCGTCCACAGGGTTTTATATTTCTATTGTATACTGGTCTAGTTCTTTGAGTTCCTTCTTTTTTATTTCTGTTGTATATAGCATTAACTTCTTGGTTTCCCTGTTTCTTGTCCTGAATGTCTTGTTTTTTATCTTCATATACTACCAATTGGTCGTTAACAACTTCTAAAGTATTGGCCTCAGTTACAATTTTTTCCAGAGTTATGCTGTCACCGACTGTAAGAATCTTCTTTCGTAATTCAGCTGAAGTACATTTCTCAGTGATTTGGTCGATCAAGTGGTCTTCTTTTTTGTCAAAGTTACATTTTTCAGCTTGTTTCCGTAATCTTACTAAGAACCCCTCGAACTTCTCGTTGTCTTCTTGCTTGATCAGTCTAAACATATGACGTTCAAAAACGCGGTTCTGCTTCGGAAGGAAGTATTCATCAAGCTTTTTGATAGCCACTTCAAAAACATCTATTCCTTCGCCAACTTGAATGTGCGCACCAGGTAAATTATAAAATATATCTTGTAGGCCGGCCCCTCCAAAGTGCAACAATGTGGCTCGTTTTTTCTGTGAAGACTCAATTTCAGCTGCATCTAAGTATATAAGCAGTGATCTTTTCCATCTTTCCCATTTCAAGCCAATGGAGGCCCTGTCACCGTCTAAATCTAGGCCTTCCAGTGCCAGGAATGGCTGTTGAGCCATGTTTCTAGATCCCCTTGGTGTGACCTGAAACATCCAATTTAATGGAGGTATTCATTCGAACTACCCGACGATTCCCAATTTAATGGAGGTTCCGTCAACCAGCTTTAATTCAATGCAGGCATTCATTTGAACTGCCAGACAATTTCCAATTAAATGGAGGTTTTGTCAACCAGTCTCAATTTAATGGAGGCATTCATTTGAACTGCCAGACAATTTCCAATTAAATGGGGGTTTTGTCAACCAATTCCACTTCAATGGGGCATGCATTTAAATTTCCAGACAATTTCCAATTTAATGGGGGTGATGTCAACCAAGTGTTTGTTAATAGCAAAATTAAATAATGACTAAAGTAGCATGCAATTTTATTTTTATTTTTTTTATTTTGTTTTTGGTCAACCAAGCCTTATTTAATAGCGGAGCTTATTTTATAATGAACAGGCATATTTCCATAATTAATCCTTAGTTAACCCTCCTGGTCACACCATATGACAAAAGCGCATCTCATATTCCCATAATTGTACTTATTTCCCAAATTTACCAGTAACACATGCTCTTCAAACAACTTCATGAAATTTATAATAAATGTTAATTTATATACTATGCAATTGTTTATTATTATTATTATTATTATTAGGTACTTTTAATTATAAATGTTAAATAAATATTATTTACCTATGAGGTAGGACCTACTTAGAAATTAAGGATTTATTTCAGGTCAGGAGTGTATTGTTTTTATTAATTTTAAATTCCCCAAATACTATGATGTAACTAGTCGAAGCTGAATTAGTAAATAATGAGGCTAATATAATTCCACATAGTTTAATCTAGCTTGCATTGCACAAGGGCCCAATGCTGATTTTAAAATGTGAAGCTTCCCACCGTTGAAGACACTGAATTGTCACCCTACCAATAAGAATATTATAAATATTATATAGGTGAATTGGCACTTCCTATTTATAGTACCTACTTGTAAATCTGCAGTGGGTAAGTACTAAGTATCTGGCTATAAGTATTGTTTTGTAAAATGATTATTACACAGGTAGGTAGTAGTAGCCAGTAGGTGAGGTAGGTAGGTAAGCAACAATGTACCTAAATAAAATCTCAACATTGCCTTGTACCTATAATATCCGGATCTACAATTGTAGTAATGATTGATCCACTTGCAAGTAGATACCTACTCTGTTTAACACTATAATACGACAGATTGTCATTAATTATCGCCATCGTGTGCCTACGCACATAAAATATCACGCGTTGGCAGGGTAGCTAAACTAGCTAACAACCTCACTTTGCTTTACGTATTTTAGGCTAGGTAAGCTAGAGCTACCATATTTTACAAAACGTACATCATAAGGAACCCTTGGTTGTGCTATTACCACCAGTATTTCGCTTCGCATAATGATATAATACAGCGATTTACTCGCATGTTGATTTGTAAACGGTGGCGATGTCGACACAGCGGCGTCCGCGTCGGTCATCGGTCGGTGTGTTTTCCTCACGTAAGATTTTAGTAAAATGTGTTACCTTTAGCTCGTCGACACTTGTAGGAAACGCTTAATCCTCTCCTACGCACAATAAAGTAATTCACTGGCTCGACAATGCCCCCGTGCTGGTCCACCACTTTACCGCCATAATCCAATCCCTCACTCCCGCCGGTGGCGTTCCCGGCTCTCGTGACAGCGACATTGACAATGACAGTTGCTAACCAACACCGGAACACACGAGACAGTGCATGTATGCTATAGTGCATACACTACAGTGCCTAATGAGTTATTTTATTGTATAGGGGCGAGAACCCCAAATGTAGGATTTTTTGCCTTATTCCATACCTGTGCTCAACCTTCAGCGGGTATTAATCCACCACCGATTGCGGTGTAACTTAATTATTATTCCAATAACGAGCCGAAGCTTTTTCAATACCTACTGTCATAATAATAAAGCCTTTGTTGTGACTCTCCTTATTGTTATTTTTAGGCGTAGGCGTGATAATTAAAATGCGCCAGCTGTATTTGAATAGAACTGTGGTTTAAATTAATATTGTACGGGTAAGTACCTTCCAGTTGAACGTACTCATAGGTATAGGTAAGCGTACTGTGATTTTGTCCACTCGCATGTAAACAACAGTGTGTAAATATTTAACGCAGCTAAGCTAAATACGACTTGGGGCATAGATATTATATCTAGGTATCGTTCTCTACACGGGCAATACCTAAGCAGTTCTGTTGAACATTCGCTACGTAAAAGGCCATTACTATCATAAATGGATGCTCTGCTTTAAAATAAAACTCTTCAACGCCTTTATTTCTTCATCCGCAATAGATTTTAGTAAGCACTCGCAAGCTATTAATACTTAAATTTCGTAGTAATAGTAGGGGAGCCCACGATGCTAAATGGGGATTTACTCGAGCGTCGTAGAGACCTATTGGGATGCAAAGCTTAGATGATAAGAAGAAAAAAATGTTATATGATATATACCTTTACATCGGTGGGGGAAGCGGCTATAGATTTTTAAATATGTAAAAAAAAACTGTTGCATGGGCATCCTCGAGCGCGTCAGATATTGATAGCATCAATGCCCTACGTATTTTTAATAATGTACGTATGTTAATCTGATCGTTTGCATGATGCGGGTGGTTGTATTTAAGGATTGAAAATGAAAAAAAAAAAAAATTAATCGAGCGCGTCAGATTTTCTTAGGGAGTGTTAAGTGCACCAAAAAAAAGCTCTTATTCACTAATCTGACGATTTCGATGGGACGCAAACTCGCGGCCATTTTCATAATGTGCAAAAAAAATTCGCCATTTTGAAATACTCAAGCGCGTCAGATTAAGATATATATGGTTCATCTCTATGTTCTAAACGTACTGTCTCATAATCTGACGACTATCTAGAGGGATTCGCCTGATCTGACAAAAAAAAATTAGAAAAACGGTTCACCTTAAAGGCCATCCCTGCAACTTCCCGCTAATTCCATTCCTGGGCGCTTAAAGTTGTACTTATGACATTTTTGAGCCCAAAATATAATTTATGTGATATTTTGAGCTCTCCCAGCTCGAAAGTCTGATAGAAGTTTCATAGAACACTATTTTTGGAATTTTCAAACCGCAATAACTTTTGAATGGATCAACCAATTTTCACGCGGTTGGCGGCATTCGACGCAGTTTTATCATCCTCATAAGTAATTTTGCAATTTTAATTGATCGAACCACAAATTTCGGAGTAATCCCGAAAAAACACTTTTTCGGGTTTCTTTCGTTCACGATATCTCTCGAACGAATCAACCGCTTTTGACCAGCTTGGTGGCGATCGACGTGGTTTTTTAAGCTCAAAGACGGATTAGTTTTTGAAGTTGATCGATAAAGCCGGTTAAAAGTAATTCCAAAAAAAACCACTTTAAAAAAAAAAAACAGTTTTTTTTGAGATTTTTCAAAATTTCTCAAAATCTATCGGTCCGAATCGGTTCAAATTCACAGGAAATCAGAAACGCGGAGAAGGAAATGTAGGCATAACACAGCTGCACCCATTTAACTTTATCGACGAATTTTTTTATTTCGGCTTGCGGAAATCGTCAGATTATATATTTTTCATTATTCTTGAATTATTTCCTTCAAAATAAAAAAAAATTTTGCTACGCTCGAGAATGTCGAGATGACGTTTTTTTTTTACAACTTTGTTGCCCTCCCATTTTTTTACGTCTCTCTCAAATTGTCAGATTAGTGGAATATACACTTTTTAGGATGTAATTAACTCATCCTACCTTAATCTGACGCGCTCGAGAATTTCTGATAGTCAATTTTTTTTTACTAATCTGATCCTGTATCTTTCACGGGCGGCCTTATATAAGGGCCTTATGTTTTGTGGAGGTACTTAACCGGGTACAAGGTATCCCCCTGTATATTAATCTGCCGCGCTTTAGTAAATCCCGAAATCCCCGCTTGGGCTCCCCTACCATAAAGTCCGTTGGGACAACCCCACGTCAAATTTCACACCCGCACTACAACGGTTGATTTCGCTGCTGAATATTGGTCAGTCTTTCAAAGTTACTACAGATTTTATTACTGTCTGAAATAAACAAGAACTATAGAAACACCTCTATTGTGAAGGGTTTTAATATAGGATTAGCTCCCCTACATAACTCGTAAAGATGATCCTGGTATGATCCGGTTAGGAAGGCGACTCGTAAAATTGGCTCAAGGTTTTGTCGCATGTGGTGTCTTTATTGTGTTACCTATATCAATTATATGAAGCGGTATAGAATTGATGTATGTGTGTACCTATACTCGTGTCCTTCAATGTGTAGGAATATTAATCTATCCGCTCTCAGGAGGTTTTTTAGTTCAGTCTTATTTGACGTTGTCAAATAAGACTGAGTTTGGTTCCCTTGACTATTATTATTATGAGTTATTTAAATTCACTACAAACCATGCGTAGAAAGTTAGCATAAATAAAGAGACCTCAAAACTCATCTCCAGTGAAATGTATTTACACTTTACAGCAAATAAGGATTCCGTTTTCATTTTATTCAATTCGTTCAACGTATCAGAGCGCGGGCGAGGTGCGAAATGTAATAAATTGTACCCTTCCGCTGTTTATTTAGTGCACGTCAGAAAAATGAATATTCTTTATGAAGAGATGAAGGAAATATTTCATTTTTGTAATAAATAGACGCTTGGGAAAGCTAGTTTTCAGTAAACGCTAAGAATATTTGAACACGTGTCATAATAGGAAGAAATATTTAAACTTTGAAACAGCAGCTATAAGTAATTGGGAAAACTGTAGTGAGGTCGTCATGTTCGTTTTGGTTTGTATTGTAAATCACAATTTATTCAACGAGTTAGCCTAATTCTACATTTCAGTATATTATTATAATACCTTACCTAGATTCTATGAGTATTTTGGTAGCCTCGCAAGTTGCAATAAGTATTATTTAGAAACGCGACGGCGTTGCATCGCTGACATGTTCTCGCTACTTCAGTGACTTGGTAACAGACCGGAAACGTTTCAGTTTGACTCTGAAATTTTCGGGCCTTCCTAGTCCAACACAAATATTTTAATAACAAATTGATATCTAAAAACTAAACGTAAATAGAACTAATCTAATAGGCCGCTACCAGTGGGCAACGTTCCCAAAATGCTGGCCGCATTGCCACGTTGTATGACAATGCTCAATCTTTGACCAAAATAAAGGCCAGCATTTTGGTCACGTGTTGCGTCGACCAGACGTCCACATATGTCCTAGAAGATTTTGTGGGCTCCCGGTCCCCATGGCCCCAGCGTTTCGACCCCAAATTTATATTTTTGGGGTTATTATGGTTAATATATATACAATATTTTAATTGACATTCTGCTCTTTAAAATATATCATATTCTTTTACCCAATTTTGATGTTACAAAAAATCCAGAGCGATTGTTTTATACATCGAAACAATTATTAGGTATACAGCAATATTCCGCATGTTTACCACTTTTGAACACATCGTCATTAAAAAACAGATAAGATACTGGCCAAATGCTAGGCTATAAAGTATTTAAACAAACGCTATGTACACATTATATTCGGTAGTATCAAAACAGCGTAGCTTTTAACTAGGTATATAAGTAATTAATTATGTTGTTATTTCTTGTTTACGAAAGCAAATATTTGAAACATTTTAAACGTCTATTTCGTACTACGAAATGCAACGAAGAAAAAGTTTCCATTTAACAGCAGAAGGGAAAGATTGGCTCGAATCGACGATATGAAGTCGTCTCTATTGACCGGCGGCAGCTATTGTGAAACCTCCCTCGTGTATGTCCTATAGCCGGGTCTAGCATCAATTGATAGAGAACTGGGACATCTACGGATACGACTACCTACTGAACTTTACATTAACATTCTCGAAAAATCTTTGTCAAAGTATACATCCATAACTAAACGAATGATACTTTAGGACTGATCGAACGAATTATGTTGTTTCATCATTATCATCATCATTATCAATATCATTAATCCATTAGTTAATATTATATTGCCATAATCCACCACTGACGCCCGGTCCGGTGTGGTGGATAAAATGAATGATGATGATTGTTTATTTCGTAGTTTTTATCAGTGCAATTAGAACATCTAAAGGATCCACAACATAGCAATCGCTCAGATCTGGCTCATTGTTTACTGCCACAATTAATAGTAAGGGCTTTATAATATTTACCACACACCATCAAGTTTACTATGTTAGCCGATATTTCTTATCCGATTTGCTATTTCGATCAGTCAGAAAATATATTGAAAGCCATTAAGTCTAGTAGTCTCCACGCCTTTATTAGTCCACTTCGCACCTCGCTGACCATCTGTTCGATTGTTCATTTTCCTCATTCCGCAGTCTGCCCTTCTGCCGCAAAAACAACAGAGGCTCCAACAACTATGCCTATTATCTCAGCAAGAAGGTTTTTTTTTATTAAAATATCTATTATTTAAACCACACTCTGAACGGAACCTTTTCAATTAGCAGACTGAGGGAGGACTGTCAATAGTTACTAGGAGTAAAACGTAGGTGTTCGGATGCCAAAAGTATTGGTTCCTGGAACTGAAGATAAATGTTTCGAAAGTTTACCTGGTTTGGGTGCGGCGCGCTACAGCCGCTATAGCATAATATAGACATCCAAGGCAGGTATTCAATTTCAATTATTTTTCTGACTCATTGCGCCAGCCCATCTGCTGACAAAGTGCCTTCATATTTTATTAATAAATAGGTTTGCGTTTGTCCACGAATATATACGGTTTACCGCAGGAAGGAAACTGTATTGTACTGATTATGGTGTAAAATATTATGAAACGTAGAAATTAGGTACCTACCTACTGAATGGTAATTGATTTCCTCCAAGTTTTAAGGATTGGAAGATTTAAGTTTTAAGGATAGGCACTGGGGACTAAACCAAGCACTGCAGTTTGCAACCAAGCCCTTAAAACTTTCAGATGCCGCAATGGAGTGTAAAAGCGGGTGTCATCGCAAAACTGTCGACTCGACCAAATCCTTCGCATAGTGGGTTGGTTAGTGCTAACCACGCAGTTAGATACACTTAGAGCTAAAGATTGCAGCATATGGGGATATAATTTGATGTTTATGGTTCAGCCAGCATGGCATGGCATGGCATTGTATGTATACCTACGTCACCCTGAGATGTTGGTGCCCGGGCCAGTGAAGCCTTCACTCAGGAAAGAGTAGGCAAGGTGGTAGATTCGACGAGAAACGATAACGTGGGAGTTTACGTTACAGACGTAATAGGTCAAGCCTTTGATAAAAGTAAGTAATTAACAGAGATTTGGGTAGTAAAATAAATATTAAAGGTTTAAAGGTTGCTGTAAATTACTTGTAAAGTCAATAAGATTAACCTTTACATTTAGAACACCAACACACCAAATAAATTTAAGACCAAATCCAAAAGAAAACACGTTCTTACCTATTTTTAGTACTTACTTAGGTACAACTTCTTTGGAAGCGACCTCTATTTTTACCTTGTATGTGTATACGCAACCATGAAACTTCTAGAGTTACAAAGAGCGAGCGGTTTTTGAGGGATGAAAGGGTACGAACGATAGTTATATAAAATGTACCCTCGTCAAAGAAAAATGGTGGTAGGTGTCACTCGTCTTTTCTGCTTTGATGTAAAGCAATTTGATATATTTCGCGTGTATTGTGCACCTTTCTGCCTGTTACGTAGCCTCTCCTTTTAATCAATCGGTAGTATTGGCAGGTTACAAAGTAACAGGCTATTATATAGGCAGCTTAATAGCACTAGGTACCTACGTTGTATGACTGCGAAGGAGTTTAATAATAATTATAATAATCGGAAGATGAAACGCAATATTGTTTTGGAAGTTAGATTTTGGCTATTCGGCTAGGTGTCTCCTATAAATATTTAAAAACGGGAAAGTGCAAAAAACATGTTGTTATAGGCTCAGTATGATAAACACCTTCAAAGAATAATATTAACTAAGGAGATTTTAACCAGGTCTAATTCGCGTAGGTACTTATACAAACTACCGTTTCCTATTTAGTAGGCAGACATACATGTCGACGCATAAGGATCCTAGCATCTGTCTTCTTCAACCGGGTTGAATAAAAGAGTTCAGTGGCATCCGTTCCAAGTGTATTATTTGTCTTTTCCACAAATTTAAAACATGTTTCAATTTTCAACAGCCATTTATTAGGGCGGGGTTGACATGTGCATTGTGCACAGTAGGTACCGAGGTCGCAATCTGCCGACACAGCGGTTTCATGCGCCTAAAGCTTAGTCCTGTGTTCCCACAACCAAAACTAAACACGCCTTCATCAAACAAATCTACAAGTTTTGTTTTTTGTGTGATTTTTTAAAAAACGTAGCCCCACACTAGGATTGCTCCTGTATCGTGGGTACCGCTTAGAGACAATTATAATTTCACATTCACATCACACCCAGACCAGAAACAAATATTTGTGGATCGCACAAATACTTGCTCCGGGCGGGCATCGAAACCGCGACCCCCAGCGCAGCAGTCCGGTTGCTCGGCCACTAGCATCTCGGAAGTCATTGCCGTCTCTCTGGCTGTGCCTAAATACTCGTAATCTCATAAAGTACTTACCTAACTGATTTGGTTCCGATTTTAATGGATAACCAACCATTCCGAATAAAGTTTAATTAAAAAATAACTAAAAAACAAAATAAAATAAAATAAATAACTAATAAATACAATAAAATAAATAAATAAGCCTTTACCTTATGTACTTTCCATCCACGCGGCGTAGCTAGTAACCAATCGTTTATGTAACGTACCGCTGGAAAAGAAAATAATATCTCGAAGAACCTGGAGATTATTGATGGCGAATATGATCCGAGAGTAAACCTGAAGTATAAATAACAGACATTATTCACTTCGTTATATCTTATTTTGTTGAGGTATTAACGAGATTTTGGCTGCTATTACAGCATCATTATCGCCTGCGAAATAGATAAGAGGAAAGCCTAGCTCGTAAACAAGCGAATTAACCTTGATTCGGAAAAATGCGCAATGTGGTTGAATATGAGCTTTCAGGTACTTACCGTGTTTGGCTGGTACCTATCTAAAAATCGGATACGAAATCGCTGGTTAAATATAATATGTACTACCAAGAAATATACCTATATACCTACCTAAGCGCCTCTAACAACTTTTTACGAGATGTTACTTTACGTAAAACTCCACCACAGAGGATTACGAATCAAAGACTCAGGGTTCGTTGGGGTTTGTAGGTTTTCTACAAAGAATTTTATTACTTACATAGATAACCAATTATATTAATAGATTAGATTAGTAGGTACCTAAAGTTAGTCAATGGTTCATGGTATTCACAGTGAGACTGAGATGCAAATTGAGTGGCCTTTTTTTGTGTAACTCCGAGTTCTACGTAGGGAGCAAAAGCTTTTGAGTTACAAAGCCTTTTGTTCGCAGTTAGGTGGTAAGTAACTGTATGTGGTCATTAATCATAGAATACCTACCTATTATGCCTTATACTTACTATGCTATGTGAAAATTTGACCGATGTGTGCTAAGGACAAAAAGGCTAACAAAGCATGTAATATCTAAAACATTATCTAGTCCAGCGGTACTCTAAGTGTGTTCCGCGGATCCCTAGGGTTCCACGCTACCCCTGTAGGGGTTCCGCAAGAATTTAGAAAAAAAATCAAACCTGATATCAACCAATTAAGTTAGTAACCATTAGTTAAGATTTTTTCATTTTTAATATCTTCTATTATTGTACTAAGTACTTGCCATGTGGTAAAGTAAGTAATAATTAGTAACTGTTACATTGTACTTTTATAATGCTTATACTTATAATAAAGAATACACTTTTCAAAACTATTGTTTTATTGTAGGGTTCTGTCAAGTATTTTGCTTGTCGAAAGGGTTCCGTGACCAAAAAAGTTTGAGAACCGCTGATCTAGTCAATCCCATTATAAAGACATTTTATATTTCCCCTCTATAAAGAAACGATTTCCTAGAAACTAGGACGTACTTAAAGAGTAGTCATCAAAATAAGTGTTCTTGAGTGAATCAATAGCTTTCTCCGAAGAAAAAAATGTTGTTTCAGGTTAAGGTCACGATCCCGAAGTAGTTATGGCGGATTTAATCTTTATATTTCCCTTATTATTTTATTGGTTCGGGGAAAAGTCGATTGCTAGGGTCTACACAAAAAGTCTAGAAATCCCCTGCGCAGGGGATACTGCCAGGGAACTTCTGGAATAAGCCCTATTAAGTATATGTTGAGTTTTTCTTCAATGCCATGGAAATCTACTTTACAATAAAACCCGCCCATAATACCTTTACGTTTGACTTGTGTCCTACTCCGTATGCGAGATCTTCCAATTATTTTATTCTTGTTGACATTTTCTCCTATTTACTCTATTCAGCCGGAATCCACCACTGTTACACCCAGTTTCTGGAACGTTTGTTGGCTTTGACAGTAGATTAAAACTATCGTTGTCTCTATCTGACACTAAACAAATGACAAGGATGGCAGTAATAATTAATTTGTAGTCAAAGTTGACTGACGTTTCAGAAATCGGCAGTTAGATAAATAGGCCCCCTTTATCTCACGCCACTATTTCCAATCTCGTGAGTCTCATCCGGCCTATTCCTGCGTGTTTCGCGATGTTATGCGACCATCGGGTCACCACACGGACACCACTCCGACCACACTTGTTCTTTGGTTTTCCAGTCTTGCACAATGCGGTCTTTTACTTTCTACTTACATCTTGGTCTTGGCCCTTTTGCCAATATTTCTCTATATATAAACCTTGACTGGAAGCGATGAGCCCGCCCATGTTAATTAAGATAAAGCTGTTTAAATTATTGTTCTCTTGTGTGCGCTGAACTGCAGTTGGTATATTATTACATACTGCCTAACCATAATTCCCACCAAGTTGACCCCACCAGGTGATATACGGAATTGTTCTCGTAACTTCATGAAAATACAAGTATGTAGCCAGTCAAGGACGCAAATTGTAATCAATATTACTTTCTGCTCAAATATTACGTACCGTGCTCCGGAGGCGGTACACAAAAAGTGACCTCTTCATGTGACTTACTCGATAGGTCAAGAATATTAATATGTATTATGTACCTACAAAATAATCTTATACATTTGGGAGTGACCTTTTGGAATCGCAATTCCAGACGTCCCCAGTGAGACTAGTGCGGACGTCAGGAATCTTTTCGCCACTAATGCCACACTAAAAGTTTTGCATTTTTGGCCACTCCGATAGGATTGAGTGTCTAAAGTTATTTCATTTAATATTGAATGGGCTTGCCCTACTCAACCTCCGACTCCCATCTCATGAAGAAGCGAAGCATATTTAAATTGTTTCCTATTAAAAGCAATGAATATATTTATTTCATCATGTTTTCATAATAATAATAAAATAACTGACATTACTTCAACGTGAATCGTATCGTTACGTATCGACTACTGGGCTTTGCTTTTAGGGGTAGGTATTTATCAAGGATTAGAAGAATTCATAAACACGTTCATATTGATACTTTAATTTATTTAAGTAAATTAAATTCTAGGGTCATAATCTAATTATTATTATGGAACAGTCCATACAAGAATACCTTAACTTATGACTAAAACCTTACAATAACACGTATCTTTCCTATCGATAACGCAATGAAACTACTACAGATAGGAAAATAGATATTAAACAATTTCAAGTCGCGAAACAGGTCATAATAAAATATTTTTATAAATTGATTAAGAACCATTTTTGTACACATTGTGAAAGAATGAAAACATTTTAGTACGGTAATCGGTTTTTGGAATGTACCTTATTATTCGCTCAAACTATCAATTGTTAGACAAAAAGTAAATATTTCGAGCCAAATAACGACAAGGTCAACAATCGTATCTATATGTTTCTACAAGTATGTATGTAGTCACAACTACAAATGATTGCAAGTTACAAAGCTGACGTTGTTCTCCGTATATATAAATAAACGGTGAAATCAAATAGACGTGAAAGTCAATCGGCTGGTTTACGTAACGGTGTCGTTTGGTAAACCGACAGGCCGATAGTACGGCGAATTCTACAATTTGGCTGCGACACATAATAATTATGGTTATATTGCTGGCATGTTGGTTAATCCGGCTTTTCACAAACGGCGCCGTTCTTTTGTAAACGCTCGTTAGTTTCTAAATACATCAGACAAATTATAGAAAAAAAAAACAAACAATACTTTGTTCACTAAACTCTATAATTATTGCTTTTGCAAATGTTGTCAAATAACGACGCCGTTTGTGAAATGCCGAATTCTACAATTTGCGATGACATAATAGCCATCAAGTTTAAAGAACAATAATTATCAAACTTGTCAAGATTATTTCGGGCGGGAGTCGCTCGAGAGCCGAGTAAGTTGGACTAATCCCTGAAGTTTTCCATCTCCAATCCGTCCACTGTCACGGCCGGTGGCGCGGCTAGTGGCGCGGCTAGTGGCGCGGCTAGTGGCGCGGCTGGTGGCGCGGCTAGTGGCGCGCGTCGCGGCGATGGTCGCGCTCGCGGTCGCGGTCGGCGGGCGGCGGGTCCCGGTCGCGGCGCTCGCGGTAACGTTCGTCGTAGTACGGCGCGGCGGCCGCGCGGCTCTTCGCTCCGCTCGCGTCGCCCGCGCCGCTCTCCACCGCCGGCTCCACGGGAGATTTGCGTGGCCTGGGAGAGGCATTCAATTTTATTTAGTATGTTTACAGATAGAGGAACTACGTGGAGTCGTTCAAAAAATAAAAATGGTACTTGCAACGTCTATAATAATTATTACGACTACTATAAAATATATTGAAGGACCCACCTCTCCTCCCGACTGTGCCCCCTGTTGTAATGGTCCGCCCTTTCCCGATCGCGGGACCTGGAGCGATCCCTTTCCCGTTCACGGTAGTCCCTGTAATACCTACAACAATAAGACAAACCTGTGTTATTTTCTAACCGGCTGGCAACTCTAGCCAGACGTCAGGCACACACAGTAAAAGAAGAAAAGCGTTTCTCTTACAATGGAATATTGTACAGTGCGCGCAAGCATGCTTTGGACTCAAGTGCACCAAGAAATAGTAAACACAACACTCAGAATTAAATAAAATCCACTTCATCACGTCAGACGTCACGAACGCGTCGATGACGCTCATGCCTCTAACGTCAGTAACGCGCGCATGGTTCAGCTATTTTTATGAAAGCGTTTCCGACGCCAACGTCTGAACTGCGCGCGTCCAAAACGCCATGACTAACGTCACAGACGCGCGTGTGTCGGCTGACGCGATGGTCCAGTCTACCTTTACTGAACTGAAATAATATTGTGAGAGTGTAATTCATACCAAGTTGCGATTCAGACTAAACTTGATAAGCAACTTGTTGCTTTTGTCAATCCAACAACCGGCATTTCTCAAGTCCTTTAAATAAGGTTCTCCAATATTTCGCATCTTATTAAAATCTATTTAATCAAGCCTATTTCAAACTCGCCCTTTTTTCCTACTATACCGCCCAAATACTAATAAATAATAGTCATCCATACGGCGACTGAAGTGTTCAACCATAGTATATATTTTATAGAAGGGCTTCAAAATACGAATACGTTAGTTAGAGCCTCGACAATACGTGTATTGATCGTACCTACGCTCGAAAATGTTAATACAAGTAAATATTGAAAATTAGTAGAATAAATAAAACTAAATGTTACATGAGAAGATCTACCTCCCATCACATACGTAGTTTAAAGTGGTATATACATAAGAATCTTTAACAGTTCAAACATACCAACGATACCTATAAAAAACATATCTTTTAATATTATGGCGGGATCCAGCTACTTTTGTTAACTTAGACGACAGGATTAAGTTCATTGCTGTCTTCGTCTGGAAGAACGCAAAATTAAACGACACAGACAGCAATCTTTATCTCTTCTCTAAGTTGAAAAACGTAAGAATAAGAAACAGTATGGTAATCAGTTCGTAAATTAATCTTATCCATACTAATATTATAAATCTGAAAGTAACTCTGTTTGTCTGTTTGTTTGTTACCTTTTCACGGCTAAACGGCTGAACCGATTTCGATGAAATTTGGTATAGGGGTAGATTGGACCTATGAGACGGACATAGGCTATCTTTTGTCTCAAAAAATAATCTCGAAGGGGATGAAATAGGGGGTGAAAGTTTGTATGGGGAATCCATAATTCCTCAAGTTAGGGATCTGAAAATTCTTATTTAGGCTTTTGGTAAGAAATTAATAAATGCGGGTTTCAGCTTTTTTGCAAAATCATCCCTAAAGGGGGAAAAGCAAGGGGGTTGAAATTATGAGGTATTCTTTTGATGCACCCCCTACGGACCACAATAAACGGCTGAACGGATCGTAATTTAAATTGGAAAGTAATTAAAGGAGGAGAGTGCGATGGGAGGAGGGGGAGAAAGGGGGAAAGTGGGGGAAAGGGGAAAGTGGGGGGAAAGGGGGAGTAGATGGTAGAGTGAGGGAAGAAGAGGGTAGAGTGGGGAGAAAGAGAGGGGAGAGCGGGAAGTAAGAAGGGAGAGTGGGGGGAGAAAGAGGGGAGAGTGGGGTGAGAAAAAGGTAAGAGTGGGGGGAGAAAGAGGGAAGAGTGGGGTGAGAAAGAGGGAAGAGTGGGGCGAGAAAGAGAGTAGAGTGGAGAGAAAGAGCTGGGAGAGTGGGGGGAGAAAGAGGGGAGAAAAGGGGAGAGTTGGGGGAGAAAGAGGGGTGAGTGGGGGAAAAAGAGGGGAGAGTGGGGTGAGAAAAAGGGTAGAGTGGGGAGATAGAAAGGGTAGAGCGGGAAAATAAGGGTATAGTGGGAGAGAAAGAGGGGAGAGTGGGGGGCGAAAGAGGGAAGAGTGGGGGGAATAGGGGAGAGTGGGGGGAGAAAAGGGGAGAGTGGGGGAGAAAGAGGGGAGAGTGGAGGAGAAAGAGGGTAGAGTGCGGGGAGAAAGAGCTGGGAGAGTGAGGGGAGAAAGAGGGGAGAGTGGGGGAGAAAAGGGGAGAGTGGGGGGAGAAAGAGGGGAGAGTGGGGGAGAAAGAGGGGTGAGTGGGGGGAGAAAGAAGGGAGAGGGGTGAGAAAGAGGGGAGAATGGGGTGAGAAAAAGGGTAGAGTGGGGAGATAGAGGGGAGAGCGGGGTATGAGGGTAGAGGAGAGAATGAGGGTAGAGTGGGGGGAGAAAGAGGGGAGAGTGGGGTGAGAAATAGGGTAGAGTGGGGAGATAGAGAGGGGAGAGCGGGGAGAATAAGGGTATAGTGGGGGAGAAAGAGGGGAGAGTGGGGGGCGAAAGAGGGAAGAGTGGGGGGATGAGGGGAGAGTGGGGGGAGAATGAGGAGAGTGGGGGGAGAGAGAAGGGAGAGTGGGGTGAGAAAAAGAGTAGAGTGGGGAGAAAGAGAGGGGAGAGTGGGGGATAAAGAGGGGTGAGTGGGGGAGAAAGTGGGGTGAGAAAGATGGAGAGTGGGGTGAGAAAGAGAGTAGAGTGGAGAGAAAGAGATGGGAGAGTGGGGGGAGAAAGAGGGGAGAGTGGGGGGAGAAAAGGGGAGAGTGGGGGGAGAAAAGGGGAGAGTGGGGGGAGAAAGAGGGGAGAGTGGGGGAGAAAGAGGGGAGAGTGGGGGAGAAAGAGGGTAGAGTGCGGGGAGAAAGAGTTGAGAGTGGGAGTGAAAAAGGGGAGAGTGGGGCTAGAAGTAGGGGAGAGTGGGGGGAAATAGGTGAGAGAGATTGAGTGCGAAATATATAGAAATAGAGGGAGAGGGAGTGAGCGAAGGAGGGAAAGGGAGATATATAGACGGAGAGGGTGAGGGAAATAAATATAATGGATGAGATGGACAGGGAGAGGGAACGCAAGAGATTGAGAGTGGAGAGGGATATTAATGATAGAAAGATAGGAAAAGATATAGAGATATAGGGAGAGGGAAAGAGATAGAGGTAGAGGAAGAGAGATAGAAAAAGCGAAAGAGGGAGAAATATAGAAAGAGAGCTAGAGCTATTTATATAAAAATGCGAACGAAGTTGCGGGTATCAGCTAGTATCCAATAAAAATATAACACAACTACAAAAGTACAGCCATTATATAATTTTCATTGATTAAACTGTATGGCACATGCAGATGTATATTGTATAGTCGTCGGAATTGTCGTAAATATCTGCACTCGACACATACACATGGGATCTGGATGGAAATCCTACCCGATGTCCAAGGTAAGCGGCGGCGACGCGATGCGGCACTACTAAAATATAAAATTATAGCTTTACTTACACGTGGATTACTTTGCTGTATAGATTTGGCGTAAACCACGGACTAACTGACGTATTGACAGGTAATTATCAGTTATTGATAGTAAGTACATAGCTGTTAGAAGCGGCATCAAAGAGCGGTCGTTTTTTTTTAAATATAGAAATCAAAACAATTTATATTCAACTGAAATCACTTTAATCTTGCAATGTTTGTTTGTATTTTAAATCAGATTCTGAGTAATCGAAAAGTAAAAACTCTATTGTAAAAAACTGACCTTTATACGTGATGAGAGTACAAAGTACAAACAAAAAATACATAAATGCACACAGACACCATTTAAAATTCTATATTCTTGTCGCGTAGCATTCTAGATTATAATTTTACAGACTTTTCTCCTTTATCTCTTTATTCTAAATTATGTAGATGACGGTATAGTCGCATCGCGTAGCGTAGCTCGCTCGCCTAGGACACAGAGTGAGACAGTACCACCCACAGCTATGCAAATGTCATTAACTGTATGATCTATCAATTTTATGAATGCACTTACACCTCGCGGTCGCGCTCACGGTCACGCTCCCTCGACCTTTCCCTATACCTGCAATCAATGGGCCAGTTGCATTAACGTTGTGGTGTTCAACTTTAACGCGGCATGTATCGACCTAGGTCAGATTGCTGCATGTAACGACTTGGATCAGATCGCGGCATGTATTGGACCTGGGCCAGATCGCAGCATCTATTGACCAGGTTCAGATCGCGGCATGTATCGATTTGGGTCAGATAAATTACAGACAAACGACAAAATCGAAGACGATTGGTTGTGAATACTAGTATAAGTACTTTCATAGGCAGAATAATACGTTTCCATTCAAACTTTCGTTCTTTTGACCAAATTGACCAACTGACAATATGAAGTGACAATTACCAATATCGTCTTTCGTTCTTGTCGTGCTGACCTAATAATGGTCACAAATTAAAATATGCATTAGCGCAAGTTAGACCTTTTTTACATGGGTATATTTTAATTATATTTTTAACAGCTTCGTATAAGTCGATTCTCATCATTAGCGCTCTACGTAATATGAATTATCGACCAAAATGTAGCCTAAGCAATATTTAGTGCCAGAACCCGCCACCTACGACCGCATCGTCGCTTTTCACCAGGCGAGAAAGCGTACACACGGGAGCGTTTATGCAAATGAAAGTTGCGACAAAGTTATGCGATATTATAAAAAAAAAAACAACATTTTGCTATTTTTTAAACAATGCCATTACATAATAGATTAAAATAATGCTTATTAATAATGGCGACGGCAGTTTTTACGGTTGTTAGTTAACTCTGACATCAGGTTAAGTTAATAGCTGTCCTTTGTTTGTGACAGATAGATACCGATATATTTAATCTGCTGTCAAGATTAACCTTCCAAAAATAAGCCGTGAGTCTCTAGTGATAGGATGCAATGTCGGGGTTTGTTATCAATGTTATGATTTGTTACACTCTTCTTATAGTTTAGTTCAGGCGT
Organism: Hylaea fasciaria; assembly: GCA_905147375.1. Taxonomy (NCBI): domain Eukaryota; kingdom Metazoa; phylum Arthropoda; class Insecta; order Lepidoptera; family Geometridae; genus Hylaea; species Hylaea fasciaria. The sequence continues at coordinate 3,457,678 of LR990211.1, read as the reverse complement.
ACGGCAAGAAAATGATTACTAGAAAATAGTTAGTTCTCGGCGGAATTATGTACAAATATGACGTGAATTTCTTGCGGTATATCATACCGGACGCGGTGGTAAGTATCAAGATGGAGGACGAAAAATGCATAGTCGGTTCGTTCGTGCACATCACGAGTCGTTCAATCGCACTCGGCACTGACGTGACCCGCTGAAGTACGCGGATATCGTGGCCGGCGGCTCCGCCTCGCTGCACGCCTCGGGCTCGCTAGGGCGGGGGGCGGCGGTACCTGTCGCGGTCCGCTCGCTAGGGCGGGGGGCGGCGGTACCTGTCGCGGTCCTCGCGGTCGCGCGAGCGCTCGCGGTAGCGGCTGGCGGAGCGCTCGCGGCGGCGCGGCGCGCGGTGGTGCGCCCGCGCGTCGCGGTCCCGCGAGCGCGAGCGGCGCCGCTCCGCCTCGCTGCACGCCTCGGGCTCGCTAGGGCGGGGGGCGGCGGTACCTGTCGCGGTCCTCGCGGTCGCGCGAGCGCTCGCGGTAGCGGCTGGCGGAGCGCTCGCGGCGGCGCGGCGCGCGGTGGTGCGCCCGCGCGTCGCGGTCCCGCGAGCGCGAGCGGCGCCGCTCCGCCTCGCTGCACGCCTCGGGCTCGCTAGGGCGGGGGGCGGCGGTACCTGTCGCGGTCCTCGCGGTCGCGCGAGCGCTCGCGGTAGCGGCTGGCGGAGCGCTCGCGGCGGCGCGGCGCGCGGTGGTGCGCCCGCGCGTCGCGGTCCCGCGAGCGCGAGCGGCGCCGCTCCGCCGAGCTGTACGACTTGGTCTCGACGCCGTGCAGCGTGTCCTGAAGCGACGAGATGAGGATCTTGCAGCGGTCGTCGTGCGCCACCTGGAACCGAAGCGCGGACGCGCCGAGTGAGGACTCGCGAGCTATCGACGGCCGCATCCCCGGTCTCGCCTCGGCGCGTACCTTGCTCTGCTTGATGAGCGAGATGGCGGTGACGAGCGTCTCGATGGCGGAGGCGTACTCCCCGGCGGCGGCGTCGCTGACGGCGCGCGCGATGGCGGAGGAGGAGACGGTGCGGTTGCGGGACATGACCTCCTCGAACTCGGCCTCGCTGATGGCGGCGAGCGGCGGCAGCGGCGCGAGCGGCGCGAGCGGCGGCGGGTGGTGCGCGCGCGCCTCGCCGCCCACCGGGTACTGCTGGGGTACATAACTCTGCATACTATACTGTATCTGCGTGGCGGACCGTTCGGTAAGTTTTATTGCCCTAAGTACAGCGTTACGAACCACGAAAGAGAGTCTAGTGGAAGTGAAAATCGGGCGGGGCGCGCGTTAAAAACATTTGACTCGTAGCTCAAAACCAACGCCAGTTTTTCTATACATACTATATCATAATCTAATTCTGCCACAAAATTAAAAATGCTATATTATGTGCAGTTTTAGCGCCCATTAAAATGAAGCATATCAGTTAACACATAAAGCACATTTTCAAATAAACGGCAGTTGACAGTTGATCAGTACTCATACGATATACCACAAATAGTTTGCATTATATTCTTGCATTTCTAAACTAATCCCATTTCTACTTAGTAATATTGTGGGAATCAGCATAGGATACATTTTCTCAAGACATAGTCCGCGCGGACCAAATATTATCTGTTATTGTAGCCTGAAGTTATTGTGGTACTATGCAAAGAATTATTACGAGTAGGTCTATATTATTTATTGTCAGAAATATGAAGTACTTCAACATACCTGTGGCGGTCTTCCGTAGGGCTGCCTAGCCCCCGGCGGCGGGCCCTGCGTCGGGGGCGGAGCGCCGTGCGGGGGGTGGCCGTAGGGGCCTCCCGCACCTGAAATTATCACATGTATTGTATATGTCACTAGGTGGTAGCCGGAACTTCGTACGCATTTATATAGGTAACAAGTAACAATCAAGTAGGTATGTGCACTTTTAATGTTAAAAATCAATAGGTTATCTCTCTCTATCGCTCATATTAACATAGGTATCATATATATCCAAATATCATATCGCGAAATTTCACATCACCAAATATCATATCGCCAAATATCATAAAAAAATATCTAATCCTATTTTTCTTCGTAATGCTGTGGGCTTAGGTTGTATTGGTGTTTCGGTGATTTGGCATAAAAAGTCCCCCAAATTTAGTTCCATCGATTCAACAAATAAAAGGTAAAATGACCGAGGCATGTTAGGTATCTATGAACATAACTTTCTTAGTTATATGCCTTTGTAATGTATGTAATTACTCTCTGTATGTTCGATATAATTAGATAAATGATTAATCACTTTATTTATTACAACTGTGGCACTAATTTCATTTTAAGACATCCACTGTACAATGATTTTTATAACTGAAAACTGTTCCAAGCTGTGTAAATCAATAGTGTATCCATGATCTTTTTAAGAATCTGTTGGTTTTCCAAAAAAAAACTGCAGTATTTAGATGATGGTTACCTGGGGGTCCGGCCTGCGGGGGCGGCTGCACCCCCGGCGCGGGCTGCGGGGGCTGCTGGTTGAAGAAGGCCGGGTTCACGTGCGGCGCCGGAGCGCCGGGGCCCACGCCTAAGGACATCACTACTGAGCGTCAGGGATCACACGTGATCATGAACATGTGGATTGAATGGTGGACGTAAGGTGTATCAGGGCGAAAGTTGTCGCTTATGTTAGACAATGAGCATTGTTTAAATTTTCTGACCAATAGTTTTTGTACAACTTTTTTAATAATAGACCATTTTAGGACAGTAATTTGAATATTTTAGTTGTCCATGGGATAGTTATTTTCGTAAACATATTTTAAGTTTCAGCATGCTGACGTCATCATTGGCAGAATACCATACAGCGCCGTTGCTTTTTAATTGATTCATCAATTTGGACAATTTACTTTGTTTACATTTGGTGTAAATAAATAAATGATGTGCACTCATTTATTTTTTCCCCTATCTCGAGCTGAACCATAAAAATAAAATTACACTTCTTTGAGATCCTGCATGACATGACATTAGGATTGTGTTTGAAAAAAAATTATTTGGGTTACAGTTAATTCTACAAGTTGTTTTTTGGTAAGTACAAACTTGTGTATAAAATACAGCAAGGGCAGTAGAATCAGCGATGAACTTTTCAGAGCTTATTTCAGCTGATTGTAGCATCTTGTCGAAGAATGGTTGGTAAAATACTGAAGTATGGAGCCGGTTGTTACCTGGATGTTGGGGCATAGGAGCGGGGCCACGTGGGGGGCCCTGGTGCGGGGGCATCTGGTGCGGCGGGGGCCCCATGCCCGGACCTCCAGGCTACAACACACACATGAGGCTACAGAAGACATTCACCACCAAATGAACGAGTTCATTTGTCGTGCATGCTGGGTTCTTTTACACTGTTCTTAGCTTAAGTATGAACTGCATAACATAACTAATTCCGCATAACTGTAGAAGGCTTGGTTGATAAGCCAACGTTTCAACTTTATTTTAAATGAGGCAAGGCTAGGTGCTCCAGTAATGTCTGCCGGTAGTCTGTTATAGACTTTTGGGCCCATGATGTGAGTCAACTTGTCGGACTTGGCGAGAGAATGAGACAAGACTATAGATGTAAAAAAAAACGATTTTATCATACGTTTAAAACCAAATGAGGCGGTTTAAACCCCCCAATAAATCGTTTTAGACGATTTAAAACTCGCCTACTAAAATAAAAGAACTACACTTCATTATCGACAATATTTGGTCACCTAACGTTACGTTTCGTTTTAGTTAATTAGTTTATACGTATATCTACATTACAATACACAGATAACCCCCAATAGATACCGCATCATTGGATTTTTGTACTGTTCATAAACCAGGGTGATTCGAATCTCTATTTTCGATAAGAGTCCCATCACTACTCTACACAGTAGAGCAGGCGAGCTGGCAACGTTGCATCTTGACCTTGACTTGACATCTCACGGCGCCAGGAGTGCGAGTGTGTGAGTTTGGTTTTAAACCGTATTAAATAGAATCAAACTGATTGTATCTTTTGAAAACAACCAACACAGTTTTAACTATAGTTTTTTATAACTTAGCTAGGTAATGCCTACGCTTGGTGGGTCGACTTGCACCAACTAGAACCTAACCAAGTCAGTGTACCGATCTAGGTATCACACATTTCATTTTACAGTTTATAGGTATATATACCTACTCCGTTCCATTCCTTCTTCGGAATATTAAGAAAATGTGGTTATATTTTAAGAAAAACATAGTCGTCAACACCAACCGTTTTAAATCGAAAAAAATGCCTTATTTCGATTTAAACCGATTGATTTAATTGGTTATAAACCGGCCTTACATCTATAGACAAGACAGCCAGTCGGCCTTTATGGCGAGTGGCGTACATATTGTGTAACTCACCTATTTTTTTAAAAGTTTTTATATTGTCTTTAGTGTACACTGCTACCTGATAAATTACCACTGATGGTAAAGTTAAAATACCTAGCGATTTAAAAAACATTACGAGGCGACTAACTGCATGCGGTGGTGGCATCTGATGCATCTGGTGCTGCGGCGGGCCGTACTGAGGCGCGTTCTGGGGCGGCATGTGCGGCGGGCCCCGGGGGCCCCAGTCCTGCCCCGGCCTGGGGCCCGGCGGACGCTGCATCTGCGGCGGACCCTGGAACTGTACGAAGGTAAATATGAGTTGTGAAATTCCTGTAATAGGAATATATTACGGTCCCGAATTACGGGAATGCCACTTGAATTAGTCACTATCCATTTGTCACATCATCGCGACAGAATACGAACTATTGTATCATCATTCTGATATAAAAAAAATACATAACCCTAACCTAACGTTATTCCTGCTATCGTGCCCATTCAAAGGCTGTCTGGTAGAGATCGCTTTAGAGACAACGATAGACTTACCGGTTAGTCAAAGTTAATAGGACAGGGTGGACATTTTATACTCAAAACGTACTCAAACCCACGGAAGAGAGACACCACGCACCAATGTCGTAAAAAATCCCGATCATATGTTATCTCGCTTTAAATTGAGTTTCCCTTCTTTTAGGGTATTTTTTTTTACGGTTGTAGTATTCTGTGCTAGGGGTTCAGAAAAGTGAATGATGATTTCGTTTAGCATACCTGCATGGGAGGGCGATGCGGCGGCGGCCCTTGGTGCGGCGGCGGGCCCTGGTGCTGCATGTGGTGCGGCGGCGGCCCCTGGTGCGGCGGCATGTGGTGGGGCGCGTGGTGCGGCGGACCCTGGGGCGGCCCTCGCATCTGATGGTGCGGCCCTGGCGGCCCTCCAGGCATCATCATGCGCGGCCCGTTCGGTCCCGGCCCGTTGGGTGGCCCGAAAAACTCTATAACATAGGTATTTCCATAAGACTTCACGATTAGTTGATGGGAGTCGAGAGAGTTTTAATCCATATTTAACACGATATGTAGTGTAAAACATATAGGTTTAATTCTGCTGAAATAAAAAACGGCAGAATAAAGTTACATATTTTTACTTAACGGTCTTCACAATTATTTGATAAGGGCTTGGAGAATAAAATAATTATTTATCTACTATGGAACCAAAATGCATAAAGGCCTATTGTCGTGCCCGTAAATAATGTACACGTGCGCTCGATTAAACCCTGTACTTCACAGATTTGGCTTTGTTTACGAGAGGAAACATATTATTTCCGATACAGACTTTGTTATATCATACAATACCCATAAATTGTCTGGTTGCCACGACTCATCTTTCTTCATGTTACGTTTTATTTAATGTACTATTAATGACTGATTACTCATTAGATGTAGGTAGTAGTAGACTTTACACCCGGTTTTTCAAAAGTCAGCCAACTTTGACTACAGATTAATTCTATTGCCATCCTTATCATTTGTGTATTGTCAGATAGAGACAACGATAGTTTCAATCTACTGTCAAAACCAACAATCGTTCCACAAACTGGGGCTTAGTAGATTACCTCCAGGGTGTGACCCGGGTGGGCCACCCGGATGGGGGCCTCTCATCCCAGGGTTGTTGGGGCCGGGGGGAGTGGACCTCGTCTTCGACTGGCTCTCGAACTGATTGAGTGCCTGTAGGAAACGTTGACTCCGTGTAAAGGCTAGCGCATACTACAGCCGCAGCGCATCGCATTGCAAAATTGCACAAGTTAATCATCACAGCCTGCAGTTTGCGATAGTTCATACAAAATATACGAAGGTGATGCGGGATTTGTGTTATGCGATGCGGTGCGGCCCGCCCTAATGTGCGTTAGCCTTAACGGAACCTTTACTTGCTTACAAAGTTACGTGGCAAATGTAGGTTATTCCGTTTGTCCCCCAGTTGAGGAGAAACCGATTACTTATACCGTATCCTTAAGGCACTGTCCCCACGAGCGAGAGAATAGCGGCGATATCGTCACCGTGCCACGTATTTATCGCCACGATAACATCGCCGTGTGGAGACGCGTTCATAGAGTATAATCTACACTAACATTATAAAGAGGAAAACTTTGTTTGTTTGGTTGTAATGCATAGGCTCCGAAACTTCTGAACCAATTTGAAAAATTCTTTCACTGTTGGGAAGCTATGCTATCCCCGGGTGACATAGGCTACCTTTTATCCCGTAAAACTTAATGGTTCCTGCGGGATAGTAGTTAACGCGGGTGAAACCGCGAGGTGCTTCTAGTATAAAATATAGAAATACGTGGCACGACGAGAATATCGCCGCGATTCTCTCGCTCGTGCAGACAGCGCCTAAGCGGATTGTCCTTGGTGCCTAAACCAATAGTTAGCTTATGCCTCAGGAATAAGCTACATTTCAGATTGAGTATCCACCCATCCATATCGTTAACCGTATTATTGCACTTAATAGGCCTACCTGGAACTCTCTTTCCCGCCCATTGACACACTATTTATGTGAGGACGAGACGCGCGTCCGCGCTGGCTCTGCTATTTTGATAGTTACTCTATTCATTCTAAACTAACATATAAATAAGCCACTTCATCATGCAAATCGATTTTGGAACGATACTCGTCCCTACTCGATATCGTCATAAATATTCGTTTAGACTTATTATGATCGATATGCATCGCAGATATTCACAAGTAATTAAAGGCTTGCTAAAACAGCACACATATTATTATGAAACAGGTCTACGAAATATGCTTGCCATGAGGGTCGCCTTTTTTATAGGGAAATAATTATGGCACCACGATAACGCGTATACCTAGTTTAGTTTCAATGAATGTCAGTGGTTACCTAGTTTTCAGTTTTTCCAAGCAGTAGTTGATACCTACGCTTATATTGGCATAGTACCTACTTAGAACCTAGTTTATATAACTTGCTAAGCGGTTCAGAAACTTTCTATAAGAATATTTATCTGTTATCGATCAATTCGGATGAATTCCGTACCGGCATTCTGTACAGCAATCGATAGTCGAAATCGATGCGTAACAGGAAGGCATTCGAATGAATTCCGTAAACTCGGCATTCTGTACAGCAATCGATAGTCGAAATCGATGCGAAACAGGAAATCATTCGAATGAATTCCGTAAAATCAGCTTTCTGTACTGCAATCGATAGTCGAAATCGATTCGTAACAGGAAATCAATAGTCCTGAATAACTCGAGATAATTAAAGTTTAAAGACAAGAAATTCTAGGTTGAGCATGTTTACCACTTTCGGCCACGTCGGCATTAATTAGGTCATAATATGATAGTGGTCAAATGCTCGCCAAATAACTATTTGAAATCAGACGATCTCGAATCGAATCTATTTTTATTTCTCATCGAAAAGCTCTGCATCGCCTAGCAACGTACGGTTGTCCTTTCATACGCAATTTCAGTTTCTATGCATCTCTTGTATACTAATGTAATTTTGTGTATTTCAGTTTGTCTTATTTACCTGTTTAGTGGGCAAAGTGACTGCCGGATGCTGGCCATGTATCTCCTTTTTGGGCAGACGGTCCATCACCATTCGGATGGACTGATCTGAACCCAAAGATATGACGCAGAACCCCTTGGATTGTCCATTGGCCCTATTCTCGAAGAACTTAACGTCTTGGAAGTCCGTGACGCCGACATCTGCGATAGCATTGGCGATGTCTTGATCCGTTGCCCACTGAAAAAAGCGTTATGCAAAACTAAACCAACAGTACGCCAACTGATGAGACTTCTCATTGGCGTGATATAAGCATGTTCAGTTTACATACCTCTTGACATAAAAAGTAGTCACTAAAATTCGGCACGGTCCTAACGTATGAGAAATACACCTAACGTGTTAGAAAAATTAAAATCGACTATGGAGATCCGACCTCAAACAAAAACGACTACTTTAAAAAGGTATTCTCAGTAAACGCGTTTTTTTTTTCTAAACTCAAAAATAGTACGACGATTCACGTTTTCCGACTTCCGTAACAGGAACGTTGGGATAAAAGAAACAGTTTTCTTTGTCACCACAAGTTTATTATCATCTTTTTATTTATATCACAGATTTAGATTATTAAAATATCACTATAGAATTTAAATAAGGCAGTGCACAGACTGCTGAAACGTATTACAAAGCGGGAGCAGAGGCCTTCCAAACATCTGAGAAGGCCAAATTATTATCTTGACACGACTTCTAAATACAATTTGTGTTATATTTTGCAACTCACTTTTAATACTTAATTAATTGTATTGTTATTAGAAAATAATTTAACAATGTCGTACGTAATTTAACAAGATGATCTATTAATGGGACGTTCAAAGATTTATCTGGCATTCAAAATGATACATTTTGCTAAGCCGCGCAGCGACGTCAACGGCAATGAACGTTACATTAAATTAACGAGAACATTTGCATGACACCAACCCTAGTTGTGGACATTGCATTTAGAGAAAACAATACATTTTTTTTTATGTACTATACTATAAGTCAGACGAAGAAGGTAATATGTTGTTTGTTACAAAATTAGAATTAACCGTCGTACAAAACTGAGTAGATTATGAGTAACCGTAATTCCCAAATATACAACTTTAACCCGAAACATTGTCATTTGCATACCGTAGTCTTGATTGGACATTTTATATAAATAATGTACAAATGTGAGGTATCTAAATTAATACATATTCAACAAAAATAACACGAATAAATCAACAACACATGAAAATTGTTGGCGAAATAGCCGAATTGCCAGCATCAATAAAGATGACACGGAACAAAATTGCAACAAGTTGAAAACAAAATAAAATAAATACATTACTACCGAAACAAGCTAAAACATCTTACCTCTGCAAACCTGATAAAATAAAACATTAGTTATCATACACATACAGGAAAACCAGAATAATAACCCGTCTGTCTGGATCAATATTCTGATTTTGTAACAAGCATATTCAAACAAGCCGTTAAAATTCACCCCGCGCTACAGACTCAACATTTTTAAAGATAAAATATTCATTTATGCTTTTGATTCAAGAAATTAATCTTAAAAATGCTTTTAGGGCAGAATTTATTGGCAGTTGCAGGAAAGGTAATTTTTATTTCTCCTTATGTTAGACCTGGTAATATAAGATTTTTATACTGTAAGACAATGTTTGTGTTTATTCCTATAACTGTAACAACTGTTTTAGTGGAATTCACAATAATGTATAAGTTTTTGTCAACACAATGCCCAATTTACAATACCAGTAATTGTACCGAGTACCTACTACCTAATTGCAATTAATGCCTACACTAAGTTAGGCAATATTTTTCCAGCGTGGCCACAGTAGCCTGTACACGTTAGTACTCAACCAAGATTATTGTACCCAAGTAAATACACACAGACCATCGAATTTAATATCCTATACAAAAAATCTATACAGACGCCGTGTTTATCGATATAATTATAATAGAATGGATAAGTCACTCGCTAGTTAATTCCAGTGATATAATAAATTATATACATTTTCTTAGCAATTTATCAGCAGTTTATCATCTACTTTCATACAATCAAGCTAGCATTCAACCATTTCAGACCAAGCCAATAACGTAAATACTTTTAGACGATAATAATAGGAACATACATTTAGGTAAAGAGATATTTACAATGTATACGGTTTGCACATTTACTTACCTTTTCAGTAATGATAACAAAGAACTATATGGTGAGCATTACTAGTTTCCTATAGACAAGGCAAATTACATAATTATTGTAACGAATAATAACATAAATATTATTTTTAGCATATGAATTATGTTGTGTTAATGGTACATTAACCTTGGACTTCAGCCACCATTACAGTATCTCAATTTTTGTAACAATAATTTTTACCTTTCATATAATAATATATGGTTCTATTCAGTCACTTAAAGCAAGCAAAAGAGATTTCAAATAAGTACTAGGTATTATTTTAGTAACGAAGTTGGGTATGAAACAAATTAAATAACTAATTTCAACTATATCTATTGTAAATGTATGATAAGGATTAAATCTATAAGTATAAAAATACATTTAACTAAAATTTTCTACATTTGTACAAACCATGGAACAAACATGCAAATATCTCTTTAGCCATAATATGTATTAGGTATTACTATTGTAATGTTAGCAGTAATGCTATCACGGTATCTTCAAAGAGGTGGGAAAATGTGTGCTACAGATCTGATTAGAAACTGCAACCATCAATGAACTGGACAGCATTCTCCACAGATAATAATTGTCAGTTTGAATCCCATCCATAGTTCAAATAATAAAAAAATAGGTAAAACAATGTTACTCTAAATATAAAGTTTTTGTGTAGAAGAAAAACCAGTGTTACAGAAACTGCAATGCAACAGAAAAAAATGTGGACAGATACGAACTAAAAATGAGTCATGGGGACATAACTGTTTTCTTTCTTAAATACATACTCAGGCGATACAGGGTACAAGACTTAAATGGGCCATAGTATAAAGATCACAATTATGTATCTTCCCTTTTGGCTGAATGCTATAATTTGTTCTCAGCCAAAAAGAATACTTTCTTGTAAATAAATATGTAAAAATCCTAGAAGTCATAAATAATAATTTTACATTTTTTATGATAGCTAAAACAGTCTTATTGAATTAAAAATATTTTAGAAGGATATCCTTGGAGTTAAATGACTTAATTTTGACCATACATAAAAGGTATAATAACTAATTGCGCTGAACAATCAGCACGGTTGGACAAATGCACAAACATTATTGAAAAGATTTGAGCAAGCGTTCACACTTTCTCAAGAAGAATTTCACTTTCCCATGTGAATTAAGTAATCATAAATAGTATGGTTTAGTAAATACAAATGTGAATATATTTAGAAGCAAAAACATAGTTTAATAATCAAACAAATGTTTCAAGTATAATTACCAATTGAAAACAAATGATTAAAGTCTTTCACCACAAATGACTGTAACTATATTTTTGCTTACAATTTGGTTTTTATATTGCAAACATTTTAAGATTGTTGGTTTGGCTGCCGAACCAACAACCTCATAATATTTTCAATACAACTTAATTAAGTGGATATTTTTTTTAATTAAGTGAATCAAATAGACAACTCATACAAGGGACCAATTAGATTTAAATAGTAAATGTGCTGCTATAGTGATTTAATAGCAAAGCCATATTAAAACCTTCATACTATATCAAAAGTAGAAAAAAATTAGCTTACAAAATGCACTTAATTATGTATTTCAGTTTGCTGACGCTAATTAAGTCACACATTTATAATATTGTAAAATTTAAATCATATTAAAACAAAAATAATTTTGTTATGCAGTTATTTGATTACAACATATGTAATTTTTAAAAATAATGTAAACATGTAGGTATTTCAAAACATAGAAAAACTAGATTATTATCACATCACAAGTTTAACAAGTTATTTCTAACATTTTCTTAGGCTTTACCATTAGATTCAGTTTTATAATGTCAACAACAGCACAAGTACTACATTATCTTTATATACTTACTTTTATGTTTGTACTATATACCTAATACTAATACCTAATGTACATCAACCTAGTATCTCGGCCATAGAGAATACATAATTACAGCAAAAACTAAACTGTGGATGAGTTAAACAGTTGCCAAGAATTAACTCAAGTTATGTGTAGGTTAATGGCATATTATCCCAATATTGTCTCTTGTGAAACTGACTTTAAAATATCTATTATACATACATTATTTATACTGTATTATACATACAGTTGCATTCTAGTTTATTGATAATAAATGTCCAAAACAAATCTGATGAAACAGTACCTTTTTCATAATAATTGTATTCCAATAACACTACAAAACTATATGAAAATAGCCTGTTCTAAAAGTTAATCATATTGTAAGTGATTTTAATGTATTACTAAGTCTGAAATAGGAATGAAACAGCTCTTGAAGAGTTGAACCTGCTCGCTCCCACTTATGCAAGAATTACAGGACATTCTTGGGATAACCTGTCCTTAATTAGTACCTGGCTGGAACACCCAGTTGATGTAAATAAGGCATAAATTAATAATCAAATGAAACATTAGCCCCAATATGTTGCTAATCTTGCAAGTTTATTTGTTTATTGATGTGTAATTGATACATTTATTGGAGCAACATCTATTTAGCTTGATAATTTAAAAAATTGAGGTTTAATTAACTACATATTATTGATTACGACTTCATCCCAATTGTCCAAGGAACTAATTAATTAACGGAGTGAACTGGTACTAATCAACTGTCATATCCTTCAAAGTATTTCAACGACTTACTTTCGTCCATCTTCATTCAAATGAGGTAAAAAGGCAATTCCTCAGAAAATTTGCTCAAATACAATATTGTTGTTTCATTTGCTTATTTCAAGGTAAGCTTGTCACTCGACACTGTGATCATTACTGGAATATCTCCTCCGTTAGCTCTAAATGTACAATGTTTTAACTTTATTTCAAGCACTTGTACCTCTGTTACAGAGCATTACAGTGGTACAAGCTGGGGATTGCAAGTGCAAATACAGTAATGTAAAGATGCTAGGAATAATCCTGAGTCGTAGGCATGTCCCACCACATGATACAATAGATAGGACATATTAACCGAGTATTGAAAGCCCAAGCTTGGTTTTATAGTGGAACTTGACTGCAATCATGGTATACAAGGAACTTATTGTACTCTTATGTGACGAATTCCAGTAATAACACGTATTTTATGGTGTTCCACATAAACACTACACTAGGCTTCAGTCAAACATGGGACTTTCGGCAAAAGTGCGTAGTAATGTTGAACACTTTTCGGTGACAGACCTACAAGATCTCTTTTTTCGCCGCTCCATGGCATAAACAGAGATCAAAACATAAAACATCCTATATTTACATTACAAACTAAATAGAACAAAATCGTGTACGAACCCAGGTCAGGTTGCCGACGTAAAGTTGAAAGCGGCGGCCATGATGTCCGTGGCTTGGTCCGTTGTGGTAAGGAACGTTGCCGTTGGTCTCCTCGGGCGCGTGCTGCGAAGACACCGAGTTCGAAGCGCCGTCACCGTCTTCGGGCTTCGATGCAGGCGCGGCGATCACGTCGTCATACAAATCCACGTTATCACCGCCGAACTCGTCCTGGAAAACGCCGCAAACGCCCACTCCATATCACAATTCCCATAACATCAACAGACCACGCCGCATAACCAGAGAACTTGCACCACCATCAATATGATGCCAATAGGTATATTTCTACACATTTGTGCGTACCTGGCGATTGAAATCGGATTCAATATCATCAGCGTATAAATCTATATCTACACCTCCATCCGCCATTTTGCGAAATGTGAATAACGCCAGAAAGAACGGAACGGAACGAATGGTTGAACCAAAAGGGCAGAGACTCAGAGACACACAAAAAGTTAATCGATCATCATTCGAAGTGTTGTGTTTTGATATTCAATTCAACATAATTTTTGATTTTTGATTTTCCGTAAAACTATAATAGCTTTGATAAAACAAATAATGTGGTAGGAAATGCTAAACTTACTTACAGCATAACAACAACATACAACTGTTTGATATAATGTCTTTTGACATATCTTATTCTTTAAATGAGCAATTCTTGTATATAATTGTAATAATATATATAATTGGAATCTCGGAATCGGCTCCAACGATTTTCATGAAATTCAGTATATAGGGGGTTTCGGGGGCGATACACCGATCTAGCTAGGAATCATTTTTAGAAAATGTCATTTTATTCGTGTTTTTTAGGATTTTATCTTTAAATAACCAGTTCATATTTTTTTATTATTCTATCGGTAAGATCGAAAAATATTATTCATATTTCATAATTTTATTAGTAATTAGTACCTAAATATAATTTCCAAAAAACACAATTTATAAAAATAATAAAATACCGAGCAAAGCTCGGTCACGAACACGCGCTTTTCTATTATTATCATAACAACACAACTCAACCACGTTTTATTTGAATTAACAGGTCAGTGTAATGATTGAGTGAAGAAATCGAACGATGATGTAGTTTTAGTAGAACGTCACTAAGCGTCAAGCGGAAGCAGCACCAACATACTGAACTCAACAAAATGTATGCATCAATAATCAGTTTTAAATAATTGCGAAAGATACCTAGTTAAAAATGCATTATTATAATATCTAAATGTTTTTAATGTAACAATACACAGCTATTAATAGTGCAATGAATGCTAGTACTTGGTTTCGATAAAATTAGTGGTTGTACCAACTTAACAAATATCTTTTTTAATTATAAAATCCGACTACAGATGGCGCATAGACTGTTGGATGCACAGATTTGATAATTATTAGTGTGGAATTTATACAAGCGAAAATATTTCTATCAATATAACTACATACAAAACTATTGTAGTGTCAATGTTTCCTGGTAAATAGGCAATACTATTCAGAGAATAAATAGCAACAGATCCATCATGATCCATGCAACATCATGAACTTACATTTTTTACAACGCCATCTATTCCCTACTTTTTCAAATATTATGCATGACATTTGTTTGTTGTTGTAATGTGCTGCCATCTGTCTAAACTGCTACTGTCACTTCACCATAGGCATGCGCGGGGAATGAGCGGTGAAGGGAGGGGCGTGCACCCCTCGCCATTTTCCGTCAAGCAAGCTAAACTCAATCAAGTTAGCTTCTGTCAGTCGTTGTGTTTGTGTATGGTGTTGTGAAAAATTATCTGTGCCGATGAATCTCAATGGGAAATCGTGTTGATTACGACTCGAAACGATGGGTCGATTATTGTTTGTGTGGCTTTAATGCATCTCGCGATCAGTGATGATGATCGAGTGATTGGTTTAGTGTTTGTGTTTTGGTGGGCACTCACGACATCAGTGAGATCTTTTCTTTGGATACATCGTCAGAAAGACGACGTCGGACCTCGGGACAGGCAGGTGACCCATCATGTCGGCAAAAAACATACCAGGAGATAAGGTAAACATTATAGAATGTGCTGCTAAGCTAACGTTGTACACTTCGTAAAGGTCATTCGTTTTTTTTTATGACCGCTCCTTTCTCTCGAGGCGTGGACTGGCTAGTGGCTACGTAAGAAAGCCACCAGCTATGCAAGTTTTAGAAGTATAATTCTATTTCAGTAGGACAATAATGTGGTTATTGTATTGATAATGTTCAGTGATAGAAATGATCTACAAGTAAACAAAACTTTCAAAAAGTTTACTAAAGTAGAATGAAGTATAGCTGTTAGAGGTTGGTAAGTAACTTGTAGCCTAGCGGTAACAAATGCTATGTTCACTATTTTGATATCACTCCCATTAAATTAAAATATTACCCATAGAGGGAATAAATAGATATCTACAACTACCATGCAATTATTCCTGAACAGAATAAATTCACTAACAGGACATCTCAAGTAGCAATGTAATTATAGAATGAATGAATTAATTAATTAATTTACCTCGTTTAGTAGGAGGTAATTAAGTATAGGAACAGCTACAAAATGTCTAAATAATCTTCAATTATCCACTTTGAGGAAATTGCATTTATTTTGTATCCTACCTTCATAAATTAATATTCCTTCAGTGAGGCATGTGTGTGGGAGCTGTCCATATATCCAGTTTAATTCAATGTCATTTAGTACATTTGCTTTTAAAATTAATATAATAGGTATGTATTACTTACCTACTTAAAAGTTTAAAGTAAAATATCTATTCAGTAATGGTTTTCACGGGCATGATATCGTATTGGTTTTAACAGCTAGGATAATATGAATAAATAAATATATTATACATAAATGCCTACGCTAGACTTCTGATTTTTCACATACATGACATAATACCTTAACACATTATTTCTTGTAAGAATAGAACAATAATTCAAGTTTACTTCAATATATAAACGTAATTGCTTCAAGGATGACAATTGACAAGTAATGTCTACTTATAATTACCTACCTATTATTATAATTAACCGATTTAAAAAAAGACACAGTTCTAAATTCAACACATTTTATGTAGGAACGTGGGTATGTAGATACACCAATTTTTGGGATGCTTTGTGTAGCTTTTTTAGATAGGTACCTACTAGCTGTACATACTACCAATATACAACTAATAGGAATGGAAATATTATAGACTACAAATAGTGAATGTTATTATTTAGTTAGTGGGTAAGTATTATAGTTTTTCCCAGTGATGCCTCGTAGCTGTCACTAACAATAAACCCCTGTAGACTGGTCTACAAACTTGGAACATTAATAAAATTATATTGGCGTATGTATGACATATTATTATCTTCCGTGTGAACGCGCTCCAATGAGCAATATTCACCCACGCTATGCAACTATACCTCCACAGAATGCTGTCGGTGCGAGCACGCATCTACTCATAAAATGTCCTACCTCCCCTATTCGACTTTCTTAACTCCCCAAGATAAAGATCTTGAGGTACCCGCTCTAATCCTGCAAAATAATGCAACGCATCTATGGCTGGAATTACCGCTTACTTTGCGACTCCTCGCTTGACCGCTTCGATAAACGGTCGTTTATACAAGGAGGCCGTATACAATCACAATATCTTTTTAAAAAGTAGGTCAGACAACAAAGGTCGGAAAGTAAATCGCAGCTTAAAACACAGAAATGCGTAGGTCCTGTCCTTTATACTTTAGCCAGCGGTGCCACACTTTGCGGCATGGGGGTCGAAGTGAAACTGCAGATTATGCCGAAATAAATTGCCAAATTCATGCCATTTTCGGAGTTTTTCTTTTCATGCAATGGCGGTCGAGGCGTCTTTCTACTGGCTTACTGTCGACGCGATTTGGGAGCAAATATCCGGTTCTTTAAGCTTTGCATCGCGCCTTTCTATTAGACTTAAATTTGCTTTGTAGCTTCAGATGTTCTGAGAGATAAACGCATGTAAACTATTAAACATAGAGGAAGTAGGTATGAAGTGAAACGGGTGAATGCACTCATTGTTTTTCGATTGAAATCGTGATTCAACGTTCCATTTATTTCTACCAGTTATCGCGGGCTGAACGAAAGTCGTATGTAGGTAGAATGCCTGCATTGCTTGCACTAAGTACATTTCGCTGTTCATACATGTGTAAAGCACCAAGGAAAGTGTAACGTTCTTTGTACATTGCAAATTGCAGTTAAAAAGCTGCATTTCATTTGCTTTGCCAACTCCCACTTTCTTCAGAAACCGTCTGTGCCATTTTGGACCTTAATGCATTGCAATAACGTCAAAGGGCCGTGTATTATTTTACCATTAGTAGGCAGAGCGAAGCAAACAGCGGAGCTCCAAGCACCCTCGCTTCGTTGGCGCTTCATTACCAAGCAAAATACCTTTTTACAACACACCCAGCCACTTGTTTTATCGACAGACCGTCCAAAGATGTATAATGCCCGTCGACAAACATGTTGAGATCGTAAGTAACAAATGAAATTGGATTTCAATGAAGCATTTGACAGAGAAGTCTCGCTCATTCCCGCAGAAAAGTAATAAGCAATCCAAATATGCAGCAAAGTCTCTCTTTTGATGTCTGTTAGTGCCATGTATTCGTTGTTTCTCCCCTCGCCTCGCCTGCCTTCAGCAATTTGGGAGTTTCTTCTTTGTACATTTCACTTGGCGATGATTTCTTTTTATTGCGTTTGTTTCCTTTGTTCGAGCACCTCTATAAATATATACTCACCACTCCGAGTTTATTACTAGCGAAAATATAAGGATCGTAAAGAAGGCAATAAAAGTGAGGTGAAATTATCGGTGAAAGTCTAATTAACCTGATAACTTGCCAAACGTGCCTAAACGTCGATAAGCTATGTAGACAGATAAGTACCTACATAATATAGTTTCTATTATACTCACTATGTTTTTATTAAAGTCTGCGCTCAATCGGAACGCTTTATTGGAGC
Source organism: Hylaea fasciaria (assembly GCA_905147375.1). Taxonomy (NCBI): domain Eukaryota; kingdom Metazoa; phylum Arthropoda; class Insecta; order Lepidoptera; family Geometridae; genus Hylaea; species Hylaea fasciaria. Next base: position 3,439,357 of record LR990211.1, on the reverse strand, counting down.
GATGTGGCGTAATATATAATTAAGTACCTAGGTATGTGAATATTATTCAGTTTTTATTTAAAATATTCATAATGGCATAATGGCTTCAAAAATAACTCATTTGACATTCAACCAAAACATTATCCCGTATAGAAGCCTCCGTCGCCAAACGTCTAACCGAAAAGCGCTGCTCCCAGTGTATTGTTTTAGCTAAAGCCTCGCCGGAAAAAGGATGAAATGAAGAACCCAAACGCGCAGCCACTGCTTTCAGCGGACAATTGTCCTTTGTTCCTTTCCTTTCGTAATGATTATGAACCTCTCTTGCAAATTGTGGAAAAAATATCTCATCAACAGACCATTCTTTCGGAGTCGCTATGAATGGCGGGGGATTCGCAAATTGTCTATGCGTTTCGCTGCACATAACATCATTAACGTTAATTTCGAGTGAATGAATGGTTTGTTTCGGATAGAAACGATACTTATCTATGGTTTATTGCTAATAAAACATGTTGATTGCCTAGTTATTGAATGACAATTATTCAATACCAGTGATTAAAGGGGATATTATCGTATATCGATACAACGTTTTACGTTTTAATAGGTAATAATGACGTACTGCTGTAAGTTAAACGACTTTAACTATGAAAAATGTAACAATTTTAGCATATTTTATATTTTTTAACCAGTGACAGGACTGAAGTCGTTAGTAGGTTATCTGTAGGTAGCTTCTACAAAGTAAGTTCTTTGACGAAGTATATTTAGCGTCATTATCATATATCGTTTACCGCTGGCTTAGAAAAACACACTTTTTCGGTAAATTAATTAAAACCACTCAAACTTAACTGAAGGAAACACTTTGGTGTGCTTAATCACGGAAATATTTTGATTACAAATCAACGTACAGCTATCTTATACCCAGCAGATGTTCTTATGGGGAAATCTCCCGAAACGTAATTAAAAACTCAAAAAAAGTAGTTAAAAGCTATAAACTATACACTCATGAACAGTCTTACAAACTGACGATAGCTATGGTTAAGCTACGACAGGCTCTGACGAACCGATACCCAAGGACGTACCTCACCTCATTCGGAATCGATCGATACGTCATGTAAATATGTGTTCTGTCAGCGAATGAGCGAACGAATCTTAATAAACAACAAAACAAGCTTCTAGACGATGTTTGCATCCACGTTTCGTTTGTTTTGTTAAGACTTTAGTGTTTTTCCTAAACACTGTAAGCCGTCAAAGCAAGAAGTATGACAGCCAGAGCACTTAGCGGACAAACGTTTGTTTAAGCTTCCGCTGGTAGTCTAGACTAAGTGCTGTCAGATTGTATTATTTGCTAACAAACTGAGACACGTTGAGGTATGTATACCTAAACTAAGACTATAATCTGTGCTATAATATAAGTTTAGATGATTGTTTCGTTTGGCGAGTCGATATTGCCAGTATCAGAGTGCTACACACCGCTCAAGGGTCTCTGACTGCTATGAATGGATAACCCTCTGAAGCACGGAGCAGCGGGACCGGTACACAACTGATGAAATGTGCTGTCGTGAGGTCGCAAATACCTTATGTGCAGTGCTGTATCTTAACAGCTGCACAGGAACAAGTGGAATAGTCACCCAGCCACCAAATTCCACCTGTAAAAGCTAGGTCACAGGGCCAGCGTTCAGCAGTCGGCTAAACTCCGGTTAACGATCCGCAATTATGACGAGACCAGTCTCGGCTCTTGGATGCGAACAATGGACAGTTAACGGTACAACAGCGGTTTCGTCACGCTGGCAATACTATTGCTTCAGAATTGTTACGTAGACAGTGCCTGAGATCGAGCGTTTGGACATCGGACAAACTGTCAACAGTTGGTCCCAGGTAGAAAACCCGTGGTAGAAAACGCATGTTGTGACCTACCGTTGATTCACTCTTGAGTCTCCCGGCTGTGGTGGCAAGTGAATCGTGTACGCTTAGAGGGTCTACAGATGCTGGCTATGATTCTTACACACCCAAGCTTCTAAAGCCTCCCGCCCTGCTTGCTTTCTGCCGTGTGCGTCCAGCTAGTCAGTGTAGACCGACGGTCCAGTAGCTTTAGTGTGCAAGCGTAAAATGCATAGCTAACCTACCCAAACGTAGCCAGTTGTATGTCCAACGGCTATAAAGCTTTGACACCATTTACCAGCGTACCGTTTCTAGATTGGCCGCTCTACATTTTCTTTCCGCTTCATGGTGGTTTTCAAGGTGGTCGTTTATCGGGCTAATGGATTTGGCGTTTCTCAATGGCTTATTGTCTCACAATCACGACAGTTTCGGATATGGACCAGAAAGTTTTCAGGTTGGTTTTAGCGGTCAATTCCAATTGGCCGCTAAAGAAACTTGATTGACCATTGTTGTTTGTATTTTGTCCCGCGGTCTAAGTTCACGTTCAAAAAAACACGTAGACATTTGCCCTACTAACGCTAACTCGTCCCACTTTTACCAAGAACAAGTCAGTCAGTGTAAAAAAATTGTTTTCAATTCATATAATTATTATGTTATGTTAATTACTAGATTATTTTCAAATGAGTTGAGCACTTTTACATAATTAGCATCGTCTAGTTTTGTAGCATCGTCCGCGAACTGTATCTCTCAATTAACACCTAACAAAATTAAAATGAAATCTTCAACCTAACAATTTAATACGCTTATAAACTGTAATTTAGCGTAGATGTGTGCGAGTTTCGGTGCGAGCGAAAACCTCAGGCTTAATTTATGACTTTAATAATGATTCCTTTTGTTTATGATGATTAATGTTCTCGGCAGAGGCAAGGTGGCGTCACAGAATAATTAATAGTAGCGTAAACCTTTTGACGCGAATTACGGCTGGAACCTCTGTGAATTACCTACGTTTGTTATTAATTTCAGTTCCTAAACACGTGAGATATAAATATGTTGAAGTACGTAATACGAAATTGTTACTAAATATTCAAGGGATACAAATTATTTCAGTATTGTCGAGTACCAGGATAAAGTTTGTTTCTAACGCCTATTTATTATCTAGCGGATTATAAGGCTCTTCAATAATATATCCTCGGTGGCTAATTTCGCAATCATTTTAGGGTTTCTTCTGTCTACGTAATCAGGAACTGCAAGGACCATACATATTGTCACCTAAAACCAGACCCATGAAAACTAGTTCACGCAATCTGCATCTAGGTACATCCAAAGAGTACAAAGTGAGCTATAGATGAAATAAACAGGTTTTTGTGGGAAACTTTATTGTTATCATTAACATAAACGAAGTCGCCAACTGATACAAGATATATCTCGGTGGTCCAATGTGATCATGGTTTGCTGTCGCTCCGTGACTCGCCAGTAACGGGATCCAAACTATAGTACTGTGGCCACTAACACAGAATACCAAATAGTGCCCATGACACTAGCGAGGTAGTAGGTACTGATCTCTCGATACGCTTATAGCTCCTACAACCTGATACGGAGTTGAATGAACCACTACAATATAGTGAACTCGAGAACATGTATTTGTCATGACGTACGGTGTTTAGATGTTCAAGTGGCTGTACATTTGTGGATCATCTGAGAAGTTACGCTTCTGTTCTAATCATAGATTATTTACAGACCTGGTTATTGGAACCGTAGCTAGTCACTTGATGTTAAGATGTACCTACCTAGAGGCTTCATTGCAAAGTCTATCGTGCTTTATGAAAAATTAATTTGTCTTCGGATGGGATTTTGGATATTTCTGGATTCTAAGCAATGTTGTTCCGGTAAGATCTTATTCCATCATCAGGCAAGCAGAGATATACGCTGTATCGTCATCCTTCTATGGATTGTATCCACAAACCTTCGAACAAAGGTTTCGCGTCGCGTCTATGCTATCTATCGGCCAATGTGAGGACTACGGTCTCCCTCTGTATTGGTTTCCATAAAGCTATTATGATGGAACTTTTAAAGTGAGAGTTGATCTGCTAGCTTGTTCAATCAGGCCATGTTTGTCATGGTGGCCGAGCGGTTACTCGCGCTCTTTGCAACCAAGCGATACCATGGTCCATCCTCGGCCCAGACCAATTACTTACCGCTTGTTATTTGCGGATTTTCATCGCTTCATGCTCCGGAAGACACGTTAACAAACAACCAACTTTAGACAACAAATATGAAGAAGAGGTTATCTGTACGACTTACAATACTGTCTACTTCTATCTGACACGAAGTTCATAGAACTATACCTACTAGTGAATAGTGGCATCTTGAACGGTAAACCGGCCCTGTATCATGAGACACCGCGTAGGTGTGCTCATAAAGAGGCGATGAGATATGACATGTCTTGTCACCTGACTCATCATAATTGGGAGCTTCAGGCCCATTCACATCGCTCCGCGTGTAACATCAAACATCATCTTACTATTGTGTTGAATTGTAAAAGCTCTATGGTAATAAGAAGCTATGAACGTGGGTGTGACAGAGAAGCGATGATTCTGTGGCTGCGCGCCCCCTGACTCATCATCATAAAGGCCGTCAGCATTGCTGTCGTCAAATGTGAAACTTGTAGGCATTGTGAAGGTTTACTAGGCGTGTGAGATAGCGAGATTATAATCATAGTAAGTTACATAGAACACTGGTGGAAAGGATCGCGAGCGAGTGCGTTGCGGATCTAAATCGAATTTCGCTTCGCAATAATTATACTCGCGGTCAACGAAATGTACATACAAGCTGTTATCATTTAATGACAATGGTAACGTGCTTAATGGTATTCTTTACCATATTCACACAGTTTTGCAAGGTAACATTTCCAAAATGCTGGCAACACTGACTCGTTGAATGTCCAGCACTTTGGTCACGTGTTACCTTGAGCCACACATAAAGCTCATAATCGATCGAAGCTCATTGTTGTGAAGTTCGGTGTAAACGCAACCTTATCCGTTGTGTAATGGTCGTCGCCCACGTCGAAGTGCAGCTACCAACTATTTGTAAATCAATGGTATTACAAATCGATGATCTGTCATCGGCGTTGAGCAAACAACTGTTAACTGTTATATGGGCGGGAAAGGAAAAAAATACTGATTCAATGCTGTAAAAATATAATTTTTATAGGATTTCTATTTATTATTTTTATGCACCTATTGTCTTAAAATATTTATTACTGCTATGCGCTTATAATTCAGTATTAACTTGTAAGGCTACTCCAGAAAGGAATCATAAATGAAACGCTAGTCGGCTCTATCATAGAGGATCCGGAAGGCTGACCGACTGACAGAATTACTGCAATATTGTCGTTGGACAAACGCTCTAGCACTGACATTTAATCAAAGATGTGACTTTATGATATTACATCAGAACTGACAGTTGACAACACTCGGTATCATAGACATCCACAGACTATTCATGTTACAAACTGTACTGGGAAATATCTAATTTGAAATGAATAGATAGTCCTTAAATAACGTCGATAGATTACCATTCATAAATGTGCTGCGATGAAAAACATCGGCAGTTAATTGCACCTGGAATCTGGAATACTGGGCCGGCTGGAAGCTGATCGATCCTGGAATCGTTTTTTTAACATAATGTAAAAATAATAAAAGTGAATATATATATATCTATCTATATCTCTTCTGATATACGTGACGTTTGTAGTCTGAACGAGTAAACTCCAACAAATCCACTTTGAACACATCACCGAAATGCTCCATGCCTAAAACTAAACGTTGGTCGTTGTCGTCGAAGTGTTTTTTTTAATATATTTATCACTTTTATAAAGATGATCAAGGGCATAGGTACCTATTAAATTTTTTTTTTGTAGGTAATTCAAATATTGCTAGTACTTACCCTAAAGAAGCTCTGTCCAATAAAAAAATTATGACTATGCAAGAATGTTACCTCGTTAGTCTCAAGCAGTTTGTTTACGTTTACATCTAGCCACCAGAAACAAGCTTCAAGTCGGTTTTGATTAATTCTTGATGTCGCTAACTTAACCTATGACAACTTGATTAGAACCGACCTCCTATTAATGAAGTTTTACATAACGATGGCAATTAATTGTATTTATTCATTTATGGACGAGCAATGGATGCTGATAGTTATGTCTGCATCACAGTGTTGACACTTCACGGAAATGTTCACTTTTATTACAATATTACTTAGTTCGTTGCTTGTTAGTTGTCTCCATTGTCGTTTGTCTGTTCACCGAGTGTGTATTTTTTTTTAACAGTGTCTAAAGATTTTTTAGTAACAACTTTTAAGTAGGTACTTTTAGGTAGAAGACCTACCTGAAAATCTTTCGGGTTTTATTTCCATGACATTCCTATTTTTGGTGAAAATGTGACGAACCATTCATTTAGAAATGTACTGCAAGCTTGTGTTTCTACATGTACAAGCGTGTAGAAAAACAACAAACTAAATTTGGGATATATATATACATAACATAATAAATTATAATTAAATATAAAACGTGTCAATGTCATGCTCTCACCAAAACTCCTCAACAACTAACTCACCTTATTGCTGTATCTTGACTTTGACTGCGACCTAGACTGCCATTAAGTATGTATACACATTATTATTAAAACTAGATAAACACTGACTAAATGTACAAATAGCGTAAAGCCAATGTTCAAAAATACTGGAGTAAAGTCAACAATGCTCAAAATAAACAATACAGTATAACGAAGCTAGTTGGGTTCCTCTATCGTTTTAACTCGCTACACTCAATAATTGCTTGTTCCTTTCTTTCCACTTCCAAGTATGTACACAGTCACTGAATACAATATCACAATACCTCTTTCTTATGGACATTGAGTACAAAGCTATGCTCTAAACGTTCCTTCAACATTTCTAAGTTCGAAGATTCCTTTGTTCGACTTCCGAGTAATAGACGTTTCGTAAGGATGCTGTAATTTTTATGTGATAGTAAAAGTGTCATTAGCATACTTTTTAAATATGAGAGCTCTTGTTTCGCTGTCGTTTCCTTTACTTTGTTTACTACTAAAGTAAGGCAACTTAATAGTACGCACTGTCTTTATCACTGAACGAGTACTTTTACAAAGTAATTTATCGTAATTTTTATCTGTTATTAGTGCATTAAATTCATCATTAACTACATAACAGCCTTATTACCAGCTGGGATAAGACTCTTCTGTTTCCGTCTGTATATTATGACAGTTCCCTACCTACCTGTGATAATTGCCGACTTGGATGACCATCATTCTGTCAACGCTCTACTTCACCTGCCGTCACCTCGTCTAATCAGCCACAGTCTATCAAAGTTATCTTCAGTTACGCAGTGGATTAGAGAATTGTGTAATTTTCCTGAGTTTCATTATTTCTCATCCGGTTAAACATACATTCCAGTTACACCTACGAAAGAGAGCTCCCTCTTGAAACTTTTCTATAAATAAACGGTTAATGACGATTTCATTAGCAGCTCACTTTCTTCTCTACTACTTTTGGAAAGAGCTCATTTACATCAACGGTTTATAATTATCTCGGTGACTTCACCGAGAGGTTTTCTATTAGTTGTTGAGTTTGCCTGCCCAATGCGTTTGATTTAAACGAGATTAGGGTATAACACGTTTGACAGCCCGTTAATAAGAACTCGGCTGCACCCCTGTTGGCTTTACACCCTCCCTCGTCTAATCTTACACATGCGTGTAAATACATCATGTCTACTGTTGTATTATGTAGGTATTTTAACAATGGGGTGCTGATTTTGCACTGTCAGTTTCATATTACAAGAACATACTAATTTGATTAAGTTTAATTTATGTACGATTGGTCTACCTATATCGTGTTCATGACCCTAACTTGAAAGTCAAGTCAAGGTTTCTTTTATTTTGATCACCCTTACTCATGTGTCATCCCATATCATTACATCGACCCTCGAGATCGTTCGCCCGAAATTCATAAAATATAAAAGCTGAACTTTCGCTTAAAAAGTACGAAATTAAGTTTGCCCAGGTGTATTTATAAAAGCAACGCACGACGCTCGAAATCTCTGTGATCGGCAGACGTTTTTCCATTAGGGAGGCTGTCGGCAGTTTCTCAGTAGGGCCATTACCTCTCAAATGGCTCGCGCTAAAGCTCGCGAAATTCATGCGCGATTCTGAAAATCTCAGAAGGAACAGTAGGTATAGGATGGAAGCTAAGAGTTTCTACTAAACGTAACCCTGAGACATTATATAATTAAGAATGGTTTTTAAGAGATACTTGACCATGCAAGCTATCATAAATGTACAATCTCAGGGGCTTTGCAATCAGTAACACCGGTTCTTATGTGAGAAGAATCAGTGGCTGCTACATAGCTAAATATGACTAAGATGTATATTGTATGCCGAGTAAATATATACAAAATGACGCACTTTGCATAATTCTTCAATCAACAACTCAATCTGACATTGAGACACAGTACTTTTCAAATGTTTATTTAACCCTGAACTAAATCCAGATGACTGGAAATTTGCACAACAAAAAACTTGAGAGGCAGAGAGCATTTTTGAAGACGCCAATATATCTTTGATGACCGTATAACTATTAAAGTATCGAGATATTACTGTGGATTTAAATCTAAAGACTGTAAAGAAAGCTAGGGTGTACTATTTTCAGAAAATGCATTATCCAGCTCGTTATGATACCCTGGTACTTATATAAAGCCGATCAGCGTTCTTGGTAAAGATACCTGTAATCCGATTAAATGTTCAATCTGAGATGTGGTTATCGGTGAACCTGCCAGAACTTATACCGGCATTACCAGACCGGCTTATCAGATTTGACCATCTTGGAGTCCGATAAACCCCCTTTTAAATATGTTGCGATAAAGGTCATGCCCCGCTAAGTATTTTTGTAACCGTTTATGTTTACCCGTCAATAGGTTTTTCTAGCGTACAAATTGAATATTCTTGAGTAAATGTTTAAGAGTGGTTGGTTCAATATAATCGAGCGTGTACGAAGGGGGCCGTCTAGACAAATCGTTGTATCGAGCCACGAAGCCTGCCTTTGAACAGTTTGAACTAATTGACACGGGCCCTCGCTCAGAGCTCGTCATGCGAACTCATTTGTCCGTCCCGGTGACTCATCGGAAAGCGAGGGAAGTGTCCAGACAATCTACATTATTAATGAGGAAACCAGATGACCGCTAGTAAACCGAACGATCCCTATTTAGGCGCAATATACCACTAAAATGGGGACCCTTAACAGTTGGAGAACTTCATTTTCTACTAGCGATGCCGACAAACAGCATTGTTAGTGGAAACAATCGAATGTGCTCAGACAAAGCGGCTCGTAAAGATTAAGGTGACTTATCAAGTAACGTAATGCCTCACAAAGGGAAATGCCAATAATCCCTACTAATGCTTTTCGGGTTATCGTCCTCTTTTTCCCCAATATGTGCCGTTACGGTTGTATTGGGGGTGCATTCTCAAGTGCAGGGGCAATAATCCCCTTTAACGCGGATGTCGCGTGTCGGACCCTCGGCCTCAGGGGTGTTGCGTAATTTTATTTCGCCCCAGCCGCCTTCAGACGCCTGGGAGTACGTTCCGTGTGGTGTAATCTAAACTGCGCCGCTGGCATGCTTAAGCAACGATTGCTTCCGTTGTAGAAACGATTTACGAACCTATTTTTTGCTAGCATAAGTTGAAGCCTGATCATTAATTGTGCAACTAAATAGATCCGAAACATCCAGGTCACCGGCTTCGGATAAAGCACCAATTTATCGGACCTTCGTTTACACAATCGTAGATCAAGCATAATGGCAACATAATTCGCGTCCAGTGGCCGACGCTGACGCGATTCGAATGCGGCCAAGATGCGGGCAGATTGCGAGCGCCGATAAAACGTGGGTAGTTGGAAGTTTTATGGAGCGGCCGGTAGCGTGGCCTGTTTGCTTGTTATCGCCGACAGGGGGCTTTAAATCAAGCGCCTTTTATTCTTACAAGCTTTTAGCCAGACGCCTTAACGTAACACAACACTCTGATAATCTAATAGACCTTAAATATACCTTAGTGTATTGTGCTATGAACTTAAAGGCACAGCATGTGTTGCTATTTTTTCGCTTAATGATGCGGGGCAAGAGTAATGGAACACCAAAGATTATGGATACGAGATACTGTTGCCTTAACTACTACCAGATTTTATTTTCCTTGAAACGAGTGCATTGCATGTCTAACGTGAAATTTTACTACCAAACGGAAACGTTCGTTACCGTTAATCTCCAGACTTGAGTCACACAACTTTCTTCCGATATCTGATTCGGCGTCTAGTTCGCGTGCATTCGCAAACCTATCGCTAATGCAATAGCTGTGGTTCACAGCTTTTACGTTGAAATATCTATAAAACTTGTCTTCATGAAACCGATACGGTTGAGCTAATGCGAATTCGCTCGGAGCAATAGAGTTCAATTTTAAAGTTCAAGGATCGCATTCTTTATTCAGCCGAATCTCTAATGTCGCCTTTGTTTGAGATGTTGAACTTCGGGCACGAAAACTTTTGACTAAAAGATATTGTAGGTTCTCTAACGAGTCGTGATCCTAACAAGACGAATCCACTGTGTAATTGGATAACAGTGTAGACACCGTTGAAGACAAAGTAAATAGAATTACTGTACAACCCCTTCCAAGACTCACTCGAAGGACCATAATTGACGGTGACGCGGTTCGCGCAGAATTTGTTACGTATAAAATATTCAGTGAAATACCTACGGGCGAGCTCCTTTGTCTCGTAAAGAAAATTGCCAAAGAACAAAGGGAGTTGCAATACAATGATTGGCGCAGATGTTTGATTGAGTTTCGGATAAGTAAGTACCAAGTTTAAAGTCGTGCAGCGCTTGGAGAGTTGTGGAGGTCACGAATAAAAAGCGCTTAATACAGACAAGTTGACTTATCACGATCACCTAAATGCCAAGAATATTAGAACGAAATTGTAAAAGAAAATAAGTTCCATTGCCTATATAAATACCTCCCAAAGGAGTGCTGATGTTATAATTCAAATGAAGGGGAAAATTGTGAGGGGTTCTTTTTGATTTTGCAAAATAGGATTATGATAATGCCGACTTGAACGAAATGGATCACGTGCAGCCGCCAGAGCAACTGAGGCTGTATCTTTGAAGATAATACAATAATCCTTCATTTATTACTTGATTTGACGCTACTGGAGAGAGAACAGTTCAAGAGATGATAGAACCAAACTAAGCTGAACAATTGTATTATGAGTTGGATCATCTTGAAACTTTTAATAAGTGGTTTGGACTTAAATGTATTCTCATTTAATCGGTTGCCTAGGAAAAACAATGTGTGAAATAACAACCATGAAATCAAGGTATCAGCATATATTCAAGGAACCTCCTTGGCGAAAGGGTTTATTCGAGAAAATCTTCGCACTATATTGTAATGAACCATGTGGTGCTTCCCTGTCTCTAAGTCCATTCGAAGGCGAAGTAAACTCAATTATTCACCAACAAGCGTAGGTACATTTTCAAACAGTTCCAGGAATAGAAATAGTTACCGAAAATCTCTCTAATAGATCAGTAAGGAAGGAGAGACTACTACCATCATACCTATTGGTCCTATACATGTACCTACATTATCTAAAGATTCTCCTGACCCCTCACTTTTACACGATCTTTATCTTAAGTGATTCAAGATAAGGATAAAGATCAATAAGGATTATGAAGTTAAGCAAATTTCGCTTTTCAATCTGTTACCCAGCGTCTGCGTTCTTGCTAAATGCATAGGATACAGTGCTGAGAGGTGTAATTAATAATTATGTTTTGTAGGGCATACTTATACTTACGTTTGTATGATGCAAGACTTGGATGGATAAGTAATGCCACTACTGCTGTAAATAGTTATAGTTCTGTCCTACACCGTCGCCTTGAAACTAACTGCCTGATGAGCAGTGGATGCCACGACAGTTGAAAATATTTTACGCTGTTATTAACTGTTAGATATGGGAAACGGAGCTGCGGAGACAAGTGATACGAACGCTGGTTAGCTTTGCACTGCTTTATTAAACTATGCAACTGTAGTGGTGGGCGCAGCCACACACACCTACTTAACATTCCTCCCTCTAGTTTAATAACCTTTTTTGACAAGATAAAATCAATTAAGAGTACTTTTATAAGACACCTCGGGCCGTAACTTTGGTACAACTTCAAAACCCGGTACAGTGTACATTATTCTGGTCTTCGAGTTCGTCTTCAGCTTCATGGAACTCATCGTCGGTGGTTATCTGCCTGTCTGAAATTTCTTCGGACGAGTCGTTTTGAGCAGTTACCGCCTCACCGCTCGACTGTTGCGTACTACTCTGATTTCTATCCTCCCTTGTCGGCGGAGAATCATAAGGTATGTATATTTCGGCTCTCCTTCCCTTGTCTAAACGTGGCATGATATTATACGGCGATGCAGAATCTAGCTGAGTTTCCTGTGACCCGGATGATCTCGATGACGGAGACGCCAGTGACCGTGAAGGCGAGACCGGCGGCGACGGCGGCGACTGCAGCGGCGGTGTTGGTAAGTCTGCATTTGTATTTTGTTGTACCACATCATTATCCCAGTTATTGTTACTGGCCCCTTTATACAACATCAATTGATTTATGTGCCTTTTGTGTACTTCTGAGCTATTTATGTCCATGACTAAGTATACAACTTTGCCTATTCTATCCTGTATTATTCCTTTACACCATGTGGTTTTTGTTTTGTTAATAAATTTTTTATACAATACAATATCGGTTTTCTTTAAATATTTAGCTTTAGCATTTTTTTCCTTAGTTTGTAAGCACTGTTGATTATTAACAAGTTTAGGTGGAGGCGGTGACGAAGGTGCTGATGAGTTTGGATCGATTAAATCCAATATTGATCTTAACTTGTGACCAAATACAAGTTGAGCAGGGGACAACCCTGTAGTAGTGTGCACAGAATTACGGTAATCCATTAAGTATCTAAGTAATTTTACCAACGTATCCTTCGCGTTAAGACCTGACAAAATACATGCCTTTATACCCTTTTTCACAATTTTAACATAGCTTTCCGCTTGGCCGTTGCTAGGCGGGTGGTACACAGGGGATGTCAGGTGCGAAATCCCGTTTTTAGTACAAAAATCGTTAAATTCCCGTGAACAGAAAGCTGTGCCATTATCACTTACTAAAGTTTTAGGAACACCAAATCTTGACATGAACTCACATAATTTTACAATCACTGCAGCTGATGACGTAGAGGTTTTCATGTCATATACTTCTACCCACTTAGTATAGGCGTCTACTAATACCAAATACGTACACCCCTTGATCGGACCTAAGAAATCTATGTGTATTCTATCGAATGAGCAAGCTGGGTACTGCCATTTAGCCAGGGGGGCGCGGGGCGGTGAGGGACGCAGCTGAATGCACACATCGCATGAACCGATCATGGTCTCCACCGCTTGATCAATTCCTGGAAACCAAAATCTTGCACGGGCCTCGGCTTTGGTTTTTACTATACCTAAATGCGAAGAATGCAATTCTTTTAACAACGGCTGGTATAAACTTACGGGAAGCACAACTTTGTGACCTCTCATGACACAACCATTCTCATACGACAGTTGAGACCTACACAAGTGGTATGGCTTTAACCGAATATCATTAACTTTAGGTGGCCAACCATTCATGATATAATCGATGACCAACCGCAAGACTTCATCGATTTCTGTCTCCACGCGTAATTTATCTAAAGTGACGGGCATACTTCCGTCTACGATGAAGTAAACATATGTCGCGCGGTCGTACGCTACTTCACAATCGCAGCACTTGCATTGTTCGGTGCACGCACACTCGTGCGCTTCCCTCGGCAGACTCGCACGCGATAGGTAGTCCGCACTGTTATCAGCGCTGCGTACGTATTCTATTATATAGTTATAGCTACTTAAGAATAAAGCGTACCGCTGTAACCGGTTTGCCGACATTTCTGGAATGCCCTTGTGAGATCCAAATATTGACAACAATGGTTTGTGGTCCGTTCGTAAAATGAAGGGTTCAGTTCTACCATACAAATACTGATGGAACCGTCTCACACCGAAGATTATGGCAGTTGCTTCCTTCTGTATTTGAGCATAACGCTTTTCCGCAGGGTTCAACGTACGCGACACGAATGATACGGGCCTTTCCTCACCGTCCTTGCTTACTTGTGAGAGTATAGCCCCCAATCCCGTAGGAGAAGCGTCTACGGTCAATATTATTTTCAAGTTCGGATCAAAATGAGCAAGAACCTGATCTGACGTCATCACCTTTTTTATTTGTCGAAACGCTACGTCATGAACCTCAGACCAGTTCCACTTACAACCTTTCTTTAGCAACTCATATAACGGACTGAGGATCGTAGATGCATTTTGTACAAAGTTTCTGTAATAGTTAATAAGCCCTAGGAACGACTGTAGTTCATTAACATTTTTCGGAATCGGTGCTTCAACCATGGCTTTAATCTTACTCGGTTCTTTCTTCAATCCGTTTTTAGTGATAACATAACCAAGGTAATGAACTTCGTCTTGAAAAAAACTGCATTTTTCTTTCTGCAACGTAAGCCCTGCGTCCTGCAACCGTTTGAGGACAGCGTTCAGCCTTTCCAGGTGCTGATTCCTATTCTGGCCCGTGATTAAAATGTCATCTAACAGGCACAGTACCCCATCTATCCCTGCGAGTATCCCTTCTATCGCACGCTGAAAAATACTTGGAGCGCTTGCTAGCCCAAAAACTAACCGCGTAAACCTAAAAATACCACGGTTAGTGTTGATACATGTAAGGTTTTTTGACTCTTCATCAAGTAAGCATTGGTTATACGCCATTTTTAAGTCCAGTTTACTGAATTGTTCTCCCCCATGGATCTTAGAAAATAGTTCACTTGTTGTGGGAAGTGGATATTGTTCTACGAGCAGCTGTTTGTTTATAGTCCCTGAATAATCGGCACACAATCTGACTGACCCATTCTGTTTCAGAACCGGAACTATAGGAGATGCGTATTCTGAATACTCAACAGGCTCGATAATACCTAACTCGACCAACCTGTCAATTTCTTTGTCTACCTTTTCACGTAGTGCGAATGCTACCGGGCGCGCCTTGCAGAAAACCGGTTTAGCGTTATCCTTCAACAAAAATTTTATTTTATATTTATTTAAAGTTCCCAATTTATCTGAAAACAGTTCAGCATATTGTTGTTGTAAATTTTTTACAACCGATTCAGAACCAAAACAGTAATTTACTGGCACCAACTCTAAATTAAAATGTGATATGAAATCCCTACCTAGAAGTGGTGGGCCTCCGTCGCGTACCACATAAAAAACATTGACGTGAGATTGACCAGCGTAGCTTATCGGTAACCGAAATGTACCTACGCACTCAATTTTCTTACCATTGTAAGTCATCAGCTGCTTCTTAGTTTTGGATAATGGCACATCCTTAAAATGCATTGTATAAAAATCTTGTGACACTACTGTTACTGCAGAACCACTATCTATTTCAAATTGGAAGGGTACGTCTTTTATTAAAACTGTTTCAATCATGGGTTCTCCCCTGAATGAACGGATATAAAAAAGCTTACCGTCATCACCTTCATCATCCTCACCTTTGTCACCGCCATCCACCTCTACGTAATTTACTTTGGTACACATTTTACGCAAGTGGCCTTTTACGTGACACTTTTTGCAAACGTAATTTGCATATTTGCAATCGGATGACTTGTGATTCGTATAACCACAAACACTGCACTTCACTTTGCCTACACTTCCACGATTGCTATTGTTCGAGATCTTAAACAGCTGATCGTCTGCTACGCTCGCCTGGCCGATGCCGCCGGCGGCGGAGCGGGTGGCCGCGGCGCTCCGGGCTCGACTGTGGTTCTCCGCGACCTCCACGACCTTGGCCAGCGTGAGATCGGACAGATCCTTAGCGTACAACTCCTCTTTTTCTCGTCCCGACAGCATACCCATTATGAACTTGTCACGTAGCGCCTCTTCGACGTTGAGAAAGCCACACTTTGCAGTCAGACCTCGCAGCCTAGCCGCCCACTGTGAATGGGTTTCCCCTGCTTGTTGAGCGGCTGCGTAGAAATTGTGGCGCTCACCGAATCCGACACTCTTTGGAGTGAAATGAGTGTCTAGGAGACCAAGTAAATCTTCGTAGGGCACATCTTCGACTTCTTTGGGTAACGCCAAGTCTGAAGCTAGCTTGTAAGTACCCTCCGTGAGTGCGCTGAGTAGGATCGCCTTTCTTCTCTTGCCCGCAGGATCCGTCGTTTCGTTGAAATTATTAGCAACGAAATATTGCCCAATACGACCTTTATAAGTTTTCCACGTCTGTATATTGTGATCAAAACTATTTAAAATTCCGAATTGAGCATTATTCGACATTTTGCACACGATTTTTTTTTTTTTTGCGGGTAGCTCGTCGCCACTGTTAGATATGGGAAACGGAGCTGCGGAGACAAGTGATACGAACGCTGGTTAGCTTTGCACTGCTTTATTAAACTATGCAACTGTAGTGGTGGGCGCAGCCACACACACCTACTTAACATTAACCCAGTTATAAAGACATTGAACTAGCTGATTTACGGGAATAAATAAGTTGCACCCACACTAGGCAACTGTATCAGTCAATATTAACTGATAAGTATGTTTAAAGTGATTTATTTCAAAGTTCACAGTTATCTGCGTGTAGGCAGGTGAAGGTTTCTCTTTACTATAGCACTATATTCGCATATTCAGTCAAAAGAGGGTCATGTGAGATGTAGCACGTTTTCAAAATAATGTTGTTTAATAGATAATCTCTTTTTTTTTTTCTTATTAGGTATATCATCCAAGCTTTCACAATGAAAAATAAATTGAAAATATTTTATATAAATCTTTCCAGACTTAAAATAATTGCAGACATAACAATATTGATGTACTTAATGAAAGTAGAAGTGAACTTCAGTTGTACCTAAGTATTTACCTACCTAGACCATTTATTAAGAATGTTGCTGGCAAAACAAGACAATGTGTACAACTTCGTTTACTTCCCGTTTTGACTGCAAAATAATACTCTACCACTCTCTTTCAGCGTCTTCAATATTTTCAACACTCACACGGTGTACAGTTACAAATCTCTGAGATAGGTCCCACGTGGCACCGACCATCGATAAATCTTGCAAGCACGCCTTAAGGGATATTCTTACTGGATAGTCAAAATTTAGTGACGCTGGCCGATGACAGCTGAAAGATTTACCAGCATTGGGCGGCGCCAGTCGTTTGTACCTTGACCAAGCCATTTTGCCAGTTTTTCTGACTTATTGGCGATAATGTTGGCAATTTACCATGACATATTATTTGGCTTCGCTTTATGACACTTTCGAAGACATTTGAAGGTTTCGCTATTTATCAGCCAAGACATCTAATTTGGGATAGAAACATGCCGATTGGGGCTTTTTGGCCGATTTCAGATACCATTTACAATTCTGAATCGCGTAGCTCAAGTTTATTTGCACGTATCGCGATGATAATAAATGCTTATATATTTGGATAAAAGTAAGGCAGAACACAACGCAGTCCCCGTACGTGATGTATCGACGAAAGAGAGTCCGCATGTGGCTTTATGGACGATAAAACATCTAGGGACGTCTATTTACGGCGGTTTTTGTAAAGGGGAACATGTGTCGATCGATAGCATTGAATGGGGAACGTGTGGCCTGCGGGGCACCTGTGACCGTTTGTTAGGGAATGAGGAAAGATGGAACAAGTTCATTTTGCAGTTTACAATTTTTTAGTGGTGGGAAACTTAAATTAAGGTTTTTTTTTATTATTATTGGCCATTAAAAGTGCATTAGTTAATCATGAGAAACTGCGTGAGAATGTAATTGTTCAAAAATAATTTTAATAAGTTCCAAAACGCTACGCCAGTCAGTGCTTTGTCGCAAATCTTGGAAGGGGCCACTATCGCGCATTAGATTAAAGTGAAGTAAGTATAAGTGCCTAATATAAAATAAATTGTTGATGATATATCACAAAATGAATCTAGAATCAAAAGCCAGTAGGTTAAGTTTGCTTTCGACAATCTTGCTTTAAAACAAGTAATCGAAATACCCTTAAACGATATAAGTATTTAGTATGCAGTGAGTCAATACAGGAAGACACCTTTCATGATAAAATATAGCATATTTTATGTTCTTTGGGGCAACAGGGAAAAAAGTGGGGCAACCTTTACGGCGAGGCGGAGTCATCTGGGACGTGGCCTTTTCCCGTTTTTTCACAAGGTCCATTTTCTATATTCCCCTTTGAAGATATCTAATCCCTTTCCGATGGAATCTCAAGGCGGGTAAATATTGAGAACGCACCATACCACGTTACATATTTCTATGAAGTGATGAGTTTATTATTGAATTCTGTGTGGTATGTGTGTGTGTATGTGATTTTTATTCTCTTTGAATGCATCTACATAATTAAGTGACACGACCTGTAATTCTTGGTTTGATTCTCTTTATTTTTTTTGCAGTAAAGCACCAAGTTCAATTGTGTTTCACACCATAGAGTACCTCACAATACCTACGTACTACGTACTTAGATGAATATTATATGCCAATTTTCTTTGTGAGTATAATATTATGTATTTTCAGTTAAAATAGGTAGGTGCTTAACCGTACCTACCTACCTACACTCATACCTATCTATCGATATTTTTGTCTTTATAACCCGCGTTTAAATTAAAAGCTAACATTTACTTTAACACCATAGCATTGAAAGTAAAGTCATAAAAAGTGTCCTTTACAAACATTATTCTATTAACAAACACGTTCTCTAGGGTTCCATGGCGCAAAATGGAAACCCGAGCCCCGAGAGTAAGTAGATGGGTAGGTTAGCTGCTATTAGGTAGCCTGTTGTATTTGTTCAGTAACTAACAATAAATGTAAAAACTTTGCAAAGTATTTTTAGGATCTGGATGGCATCGTATAATTTTATAGTTGTTTTTATGGTTCTATCAGGCATGTTTTACGGTGACGATACAGTTGACATTGTAGCCGTTGCTTAGACAAATACGTGTCACTAAATAATAGCTTTAAAAGCCCCTTTTCCACAAATACCATAAATAAACCTGT
Organism: Hylaea fasciaria; assembly: GCA_905147375.1. NCBI lineage: Eukaryota > Metazoa > Arthropoda > Insecta > Lepidoptera > Geometridae > Hylaea > Hylaea fasciaria. The sequence continues at coordinate 3,420,308 of LR990211.1, read as the reverse complement.
GTCTACTGCCTTAAACACTGGCTTTAGTGGTTTTATTAGTATTTGAAGCTGTTATGGAGGGCTCTTAAATTATTTCCACACCCTGCTAACAATTTCTGTACATTTTCTATCGTGTCTATCACCCTTACGTTGTTATGTCGCCACCTCGCATGTGGCGCTCATTACTGGATATGACATGTAACATGCATGTTACGGGCCGATAATGAGCGCGTCGAACGCACAAATGGCAGAAACTGAGGGTAGAATGACAATAGTTCGGTTGATGTAATCGCACGTCTGGACACGCCATTAGTTAATTATATAGGTAATTAACGCCTGGTAACAACATTTAATGCCTACATTTTACTGTACAGGTGAGATAGAAATAATATGATGAAGAGCCATACCGGAAGCAAAAGTTTCACTTTCCATATTTGAAGGTTACTCGAAAATGAAACTGTTTGGTGATTTCATGGTGCTTTACGTCTCTCATTCTGTTCTCTACGCGGCGCACTTAGCTCTACAGTGAATTACCTAAAACACCTAGGTACATTATCGTTGTTTTTGGATAACGTTCTATTTAGCATGAAAAGTTTTTGTTGTTAATTTACCTTCGCTTCGATCTATTTAAGTTACATCCTGATAGATTCGAATTGCGTATTGAAAACAGAGGTGGCGTCGATCAGACGACCTTGCTTGTCCAAAACAAGAGCGAGGCAAACAAAGGTTCATGTTTATGGAATGTCGAATTCACAAATAATTCCTCGAATACAGTTCGCAGAGGCTGAGACTAGACAATAAGTTTAGTATCAAAAATAAATTGATAAACATGTAAACAGTATGACCGGGAATGCCAGAATTGCCGACTTTGGATCAGATAAAATAATCTTCAGATAGGTATTTAGGGGCATGGTATGCATTTAAATGAGAACTTGGTTGGAAAAACGCCCGGATTTGAATATGAAGTCATGACCTTTTATAAAATTGGCGATAAACGTACTCTATATTCAAATCGCTGCAGACCTAGGTTATGAAATAACATATTTTATCCTATTGATAATACTTTTTGATATGTTCGTAGTGTCAAGCATTGTTGCCAATCCCACAAACTGATGACGAATCTGAAAACTTAAAGCGTTGCCCAACATTATAACATTAAATTCGCCCACCACTGATATCTTCAAACCAAAGAGCCAAATAACAATTGAGCACAATAGATTGCGCGGTGTAAATGCTCGTGAGCCGTGAAACTGCACGTTTAATACCCTTGGATCGTTTGTGAGATTAAACGCTAAATCTGCGCCTCGCTGTTGCAATCGCGGCCAGCCTTGGTATTCTTAGCCATGTCAGCGTACTTTCAAACAAATTCCTCCAAGCACTTCAATATTATGTAGTTGATCCGTTCAATTTTACTCGGTGCCTTGGTTTAATAACACATTGTAGTCTTTATATCGATGAACGGTATTTGAATGTAGCTCCTGTCTAAGAGTTGGGCGATTCCGACACTAAAGATTATATTAGCAGATTTATAAACAAATCAATCTTCTCTTCAACTCTATTTATTAATGTTACACAAGCTCTGAATAGACTGCAGAGATGTACAACGTTTAGATCTAACTAGGAGTAACAAGCCATCATATTTTGCTTTGATCCCGTGCACAATGGAGCTAAAACAGGCGAACCGTTTCTATTTTTGGCGCTAAGTTACAGTCGTGCTAGCAGCTCGTTGCGAGCACTGGCGAGATACAACAAAGGTCAAGTAGGAGTTCTCTTTCGGCGCCTCTGAAGGTACTTAACATTTCATAGAGATTAGTAATTGTTTCTCATATATTTTTGTAGGTAGAGGCGTTTCTATCCATGTAATGGTTTTGAGGAGAGCGTGTGTGTAGTTTGTAGACTTTCAGTGAGAAGATATTGATCAAGATTATAACTATTCTCAAAGTGAAAGAATGCATTTGGTGCCAGCATTGTTATCAGTATGTAGCTTTTATTTTAGTCCTGTCAAACGATTTGTGGCCAGTCTTGCTTTCTTACTTTCTTACAGAGAAACGGCAATGGCCTAGACCATTATATTGGCAACAGAATTACACCATTAGTAATCTTATTTAAAGAAGCATAATAAACAGTTTTCCCTGACCTGGTTTCTTCACGATGTCTCCGAGTTTTGTATTCTTAGGCACCTGAATCACTTCTTTTACTAGCACCTTCATCCAAATACTTGCTGTTAGTACCAGGTTGGTACAGGTATTGTATGTTTCGTAATTCGTTTGTATTGAACTGGACAAAGGTATTGAATTTTGTTACAATCTGCTACTATTACAAGCTCATGGCAATTGACGGTTTTGCCTATGATTTGACAGTTTTGTGCTTAACGGTCTGTGATTCAAATAGATTGAGTGCGACTAAAATAGATAATCGTCCTGCCGTACCTCACTTCTAGTTGGGTTGTGCTGAACCCTTTGGACCGATATATAACTGAGATGAATACGTCAACAATGGAACGATAAACTCTAATTAAACCTAACCTCTGAGACAATTGCAAAACAGAACGTTTCTTAATTAATTTAATACATCGATGTAATCACCAAATGTCTCAACTCGTATTGCGTTACACGCGTGCGACTTCGAATTCAATTGGGCTTTATTAGGAGCAATGCATGTTAAAAGCTGATCCTATCTTAGTTCAGAAGAGATCTTTTGAAATCAGAGTCTTACGTGTGCAATCATTATTCGTTATGCACTATATTTATGTTCATCTCCAACATCCATCACCTCATAAAAAAATAATATTAATCCTACTGTGGAAGTGTGGCACAGCCGCACAGCCCACAGGCCTAGTCACATAGAGGATGGGTCATAATCCACCACGCCGACGACCCAGTGCAATTGCCGGTCCCGCGATTACGAATTCCGGTTCCCTACAGCTTTTACTAATAGGCATTCTATGACCACGACCACGACAAAAGTAAATATATGTATAAACGGACGTTTTGCTAACCAATTCATAAGTCATAATGTCACATTTGTCTGGGCGAAAGAAACTGTCTGGAAACCATTGGATAGAAACCATTTCTCATTGTGCACTGTTCCATTAACTATTTTCACGAAGCGAGCGCGATATTCCTTCAGCTTTCCATCAAGGTTCATAATTGTTAGGTTTCGGTTGACAGTTGCGGTGCAAAGTATTTTGTTGTGAGATAATTTCACAAAATAATTATATTCATTCATTTTATTCGTGAAATACCTTCACGGGTCAACAGTACTATGGCCGAGATAGATCTGTTAGGTACTACTTAGTGGCAGTGCCAAGAGAAAGTATCGACTATTCCTTAGTTTTTAGATTCTACAATTTGGCTGCGATATTACGTAATATAGGTTGGCTGATCAAAAGCACGCACAAATCGGTGGTTGAAATCGGACAGACACCTGTAGACATTATTAAACGACAATTATTAGCAAAGATCAAAATATCAATGTCTACTATAATCCGTGAACTATTTAAACCTTATCCATTTCGTTCTTTAGGTTTATACGTTCTTAGTCTAACTAGTTGCCAATGTTAATAAGTTAGAGAAGTCAACAGCAACCACGAAAACACAGCTAAGTTAACTGTAATTAACTAAATAACACACGAAAAGTCATAACTACAATTTGAGACAGCCACTAAAACCAAAAGTTAAATGGCTAATTTTGACCACAGCCGTCGTTAAAGCATCTGTTCTAGTTTAACCAGCTTGTAACGTTTAATTAAAGCAAGATTGCATAACAGTGCCACGCGGCTTAGTCACATTTGTTGATGGAACAGTCTCCAGCCCAAGTTTACCAAAACATGGTCGAATCTGCTGCCGTATTTGATCTGCACAGGGTTCAAAGTCGCTCGGATGTGAACATGTGAACTACTTACGTGGACTCTCGTGTGTGTATAACACGTTCACGTAACACGTACTCTCTCACTACTGTGGCTGTTTGCGGGAAAGTAGGGTTTGTCTTCGTGTAATTGGTTTACTCGCGGCTAAGTGCTGCTACCACTACAGATTTGGTAACTTGTCCAATAAATCAGGATTTGTATGATGACGCGACGTAGAATTATAACGCGTCACCTGAGCCGGTCGCGGTTAATCTTTGGCATGCCTCAAGAAGGTCAATCTTTACTTTTCATTTTCATGCCGAAAATAAACCTTAAGGATTAGCTGTGTTCAATAGGTAGGTAGGGATCGGCGCCGATTATCTGTTGCAGACAATTGTCCAATTTATCCAATGCAATTTCGTTTCTAATAACCTAGCATGGAGAACGAATACTCATGATTCTATTACAGAAACTCTTTGGGCAATATAACATGTTCTGTGCACAGATTTAATTTAGTGTTAATTGCCAACCGGTTTGATTTGAAACGGAGTTGAGTTTAAATGACCGTCTTAGTCTGACGTCGTCTATATATTATATAATTAATAGTTGTTCATAAATATATCTTAACCTTTGTGTATTTATTTAAAAGTCCATATCTTTGTTGCAGGTAAATTATTTGGAGCCGAACTTCAATGACGGTAGTAGTAGTGGTAAGCTTTGGCTAAAGAATTAAATGTTATAATTAACGTTTGGTTCATTGTTGTTTAAATTGCTTTATATTAATAACGACTACAAATTACATATTATGTCAAACGATACGGTTGCCCATTAAAATATAAAATAAATCTCGATTTCTTGATCCCTGGTTCCTCTATACCTAGAAACGACGAGGACTGCACAGTTCCACAACAATCCATACTTACATATCACGTGCGAATCTTTTATACCAACAGTTTCAGTAAAAAAAAATGTAAATATAAGTGCTTTATCCTTAAATTACTTATATTTATTAGTACTTATAATATTATTATGTTTTGCACATCCTGTTATAATTAAGCAGCACTACAAATCCTCCTAATGGGGGCTGGTATAGCCCCTTATCACGAACTAGGGAGCAGTGTTTAATAACGATTAATGTGGAATATCAGTTATCTCCATCTAATAACGTTGCTGCACGCTTTGACCCGGAATTATAGCAGTTAGATGTAAGATAACATAAATAGCCTTTTGTTTTTATAAACTGATTGACGTTAAACGTTTGTGTTTTCTTGGAGAGGAGAATTGCGGATCCACAATATGTTAATTGACGACTTTATTATGGATCATCGATCAGCTCCCAGGATAAATACATTTGTTTCTTTTTAATGTTCAATAAAAATGGCCCAATCAATTCAATAGGCCAAGTTACGGTTATTCTTGGCGTAAAACGTTCGGATTAGTGTAATATGGTCACACGCAAAAACCAGTGTAAATCGGTCACATCTGTGTTTTGTTTTTTATTTAGCCTACGTTCTATTCTAATCCAAAGCTGAGTCTGAACTGGGTGATCACGGCATATCATATATTATAGGGAGGGGGCGTATATCAACGAGTTTCTCACTGGATACTGTCGGTGCTGTATCGTCTGCAAGAATGGCATCTACATCTCTAGCGTACTACGGGTCTGTCGATCATACTACCGTTTCTTTTGTCGATCGAAGTATAAATCATCTCTACCTTCAACCACGATATGATACATCTAGGTGTTTCTACAGGTATGGTAAGATAATACGAAAATTATTTCCAAACAGAACGAAACTCACCAATGACTTCCCAGAAAACTGAGGTCAATCGATAATTTCTTGAAACACCCTTACCAATCACACTTAAATTAACTATGTTTCATTCTACAACACCACCCAACTGCTACCTGACATCCTGAACTACATCCCCTAAGAAATAGAATCCATATTCCTCCGACAGAGTCATGGTGCTTAAATTAATTGATTTTGTAACTTGCACACACTCTATTTGCGAAAACGGTTGTCGCTAATACCATTTAGAGATATCAAAGTACTTTTAAGTATGCATTAATTATTGTACTTAAATTAGGTAGATCACCTACCTAAATCACCTACATTGTAAAGGCATTAGGTTACGAGGTTGTAAATATAATTACATATAACCTAATTTCATAAACTGGTATTCAACAGCAACCACGGTCCGGCGCGACGACATTTTTTTCATAACTTATTTTTTATACAGCGACCGTAACTGTATCACGCAAACTCATTTACTATCGACACATATCGGTGCGGATGCGTTCGTTAATCGATATTCCTGCATTTTCCACTCGATTAGCCGCTGAACGTTCGCGTTGAAAAATTGCCGTCGCGGGTCTAGGCACGTTTTCCGACACGCTCTTGAGGTGAAAGATTATTGATTTCTATTATAAACCTTATGCCTTATAGTGGAGGGACGTTCTGCTATATTTTTGGGCGAGATTTTTATATGTGACGTTTATTTGCATACATAAACTAGTAAGAAATTAATCACGGTTCAATAAAATAATAAAAGGTACCGTGACACTGAAAAATGCTAAAATAACCTGCAAAAGACAGCAAGTAATATCAAATTAAAATAAAAATTGAGAATAGGACCTACGTCATGGTTTATTGACCTATCTGAGTCAAAAAAGAAACACGAAGCTTACTGCCTTTCGTCCTTTCATGCTCAACGCTAATTATAATTTAATGCTCTGATATAAAAAAAATATAAAGAGTCGAACGAAAGTTAAGAGGGCTTCACTTAGAATACTGTACAATTCTTATATATACAATAACAAATTTAAGTGAATAATAATGTACAGAAAAAGCATGACACCCATATTATGTCACAGAAATACATTATGTCTTGCGACAATATAATGTTCTATTTTTTCGGCATAATGCGTCATAAACACGCAGTGGCGGCAAGAATAAGGAAATAGTTACATAGCCCTATTCACGTTATGGTTCATAAAGTTAGCCGCATTTAGAGGAAACACCTTCAACAGCATTGTTTCGGTAATGCGTTTCGTAAACAAAACTCGAAAGTTTAAAATAATAGGAATCCACTGAAATTTCTCAGATGACGATAAAATTGAAATTTGGCACCGACTCCTAATTGATCAGTGGGTAACGCAATAATAATATTAGTTCACTAATTTTATTTCGTACACTAATTACTTGTACATAGGTATACGTATTTTTCGCTTTTTGTGCCTGTCAATTGGGTTTGAGTTGGTCTTATTTTTTTCCAAGTTTTTTTTATATCATTTCAAGTGTTTAAAATTAGCTAAGCATTAAGACCGTAATTGGAATAAAACCCAAAATTTGTGACATTCATTAATTGATATTTAATTAATCGATTGCAATATCAAATTATCTTTATCTAGGTACATTTTCGGGGGCTTAACCGATTTAAAATTAAGAAATTCACGGACGTATGTGTTGTCTTTTTTATAATCGATATAATTGGTAAAGGTTTGTTATTCAGTGTAGGTGGGTCATCTATTATTAATGAAGATATTGAGGTAATTATATAGGTGTATGCACGAAAACTCGTTAACATTATCTATGTAGATATCCAATGACAGATTGTAATTTAGGCAAAGCTACAAAAACAGGCTAATGATTGGAAACTAGAAAGCAGTAATCACTGTGCCGTAGAAGACTGTTGCTGTTGTCACCCAATGTGAAACCGGATTTCTAGTTACTGCCATTGGACAGTAACTAGCCAGATTGCCTACCGTAGATAATCGCTTCGTTAATTTTACTGGACCATAAAAAGCCTCAAATATAGAAGTGTTTTGTTAACAGTTCTCCAGACATCATTAGCCGTGATCATAAGCGGATCGTATCTGGTCTGTTGCCATCTGTAAGGTAGAGTATGAATAAAAAGCGAAATATGGTAGAAAAGCTAGCTTGGAACTCACGTTAATGCATAGTTATTAAAAAGTCTGGCAACATGTATACGACTTGGAGCCATAAAGCCCTTGAATCTTAACCTTAAAGCCCTTGAAGCAAAGAAAATCGATTTCTACGAAATGACCGCACTGCAGCGTAAAACGCGATTATCAGTTTAGTTTCCACTAGTCGCATGAGGGTAGAGTTAGACCCATTTCTCAACTTTGATTTCCATCGACAAACAAGTTTAAAAGTCCACTGTGTGGTTATACCTGTTTCAGGCTTTCAGATTGCCACTCTTGTCCTATTCCCAGTTACTCTCTCCACATTGTTATTAAAAGCGTAGTACTGGTTCAGATTCCATGTTGCTCTCCGCTTCTTGTAAAAGAAGACGTGTCATGTAATAATTTTACAATCAATCTCGCGCTTCCCCCGAGCCACCGGGACGTTGATAGAGCACGGAGATGCTCCAATGTCTTCGTAGTCGCTAATTGTGTGATCGATAAGATATTATCCAGTTTTTTACAGTCGGGCTGTTGCTTTTGTTGATGCCCCAAATAATTATGTGGCAGCGCTAACAGTAAATTAGTTAAAATTGGTTTGGTGAACCATCGCTTGCGAGGGATTCGATGTTTAAGGATAGGATGTCGATATTTTGCAATTTGGTTGTAACTTTCGTTGAAACTTTATTCGGGGCATCTCAATCCTTAGCTGAAGTTATGAATGGTTTCCAGCAACTTCAACATTCAGGGCTAGGTAAAGAAATTTATATCTAGCTATCGAAGTGTAGCTAGTCTTAACAAGTTGACTTAAGAGTTGAAGTTGAGAAGGAAGTTTCAATCTATGGCGCAATATCGTACCAAGTCAATACAAGTGGTATATACTTATTAGCTATGGATTTTTATGCCAATAAGAGAACAGAAAATCGTAATTTCTCATTCCTACCATACAAACGAAATGTCGTAAACTTTGATCCGGATGCCCACATAAACTCGTATAATTTTGGCAAAGAGCTTATCGAAAATCGGGGCAAAAAATTCACATTTATTAGAGTCAAGCTGGATCAGTCGTTTTAAAATTTTCGATGTCTCACTGTGACCCAAATAACTCATTTGGAGGCCGACCGTTCCGGGTTTAACTGCGCGGATCTGGACAAATGGTTTTTATAGTAATCGCTGCCCTGTGTCCGGGGCATCTGCGAATTTGTCACTTTTTTCTGACACCATGTGAAATGTGCGGGTTTCGAGCACGTTCCAATGACACCCGCAAAAAGGTACAAGACAAATTGATGTCGCTGCTAATGGCTGTTTATTTTTACCTCTTTAGTAATTGATTTGATAGAAACTCGGTTCGGGCTGGCGTTAAATTGTTACTAAAAAGTCAAAAGAACAAAGCGGCAAAGAACTTGAGAGAGCTACGCACTCCTTACTCATAAAGTTAGACCGTCGGCCTGTAAATGGCTTCTAAATCGAGCTACTCCATTTTTAGAGGTGTCGGCACTTATACTCGTTTCCATGACAACAGGCCGACACCTGGACTCTGCAGATTGATAGTCCGGCCGTCCGTTGAGGTTAGATATGAAACATTTGCATACAAATGTAATAAAGGTTTGGGAGCACTTTCAGCATAGCTAGCCGTTTTTTCATGCAGAGCTGTTTGTGATCCGTACTTTGTTGCGTAGGCACCTATTTTCTGTAATGTTAAGCATAATAGTTCAAAAGCTTCTTCATTCGATAATTACAAAGAACTAGAAGTGGTACGATCGATTCCCAACACGGCAATATGAACGGACTTACATGTGAATAAAGATATTTGGCCTATCCACTCGAACCAGTGTGTAATCGGGAGTTTGGGACCACTAATGCGACATCAAGGGCCGATTGCTGATCGACAATATCGATTTATCGGCAAGTCATCGACGCGTTCCACACTCATCGACTATTCATCGAGTCGATATTCGATGTCTGGCCATGAATATTGATGGTACTCACGGGTGTCACGTAATCCGCGGTACCGAATCCACCGACTGATTGGGTTTTGGCAAGAACCCCTATTTGAATAGTTCCCGGATAACGAACGGAAACTATTCTCACAATGACATCCCATATTTTATGGAGGCGCTTGACAGGACGAAAGACGACGGGATCCTAATTGCTCGGAAGCTTGTAATAATTTACCGCATCAGGGCTCGAACGCGTTGGTTGACGTCTGAAATGTTGACTAACGAATGGAAAGGTGTGGTTAGCCGTAAGAAGAATTATGTGCAATCATCGACAAAAGGCGCTGCTACTGAAAATTTTCTAGCTGGTAACTTACTATTTGATTATAGTAATTTGCGTTGGCAAAGTTGCACTGACAGTAATTATATAATCAACTACTTGAGTCGTGGGCTGTACCATGATAGCAAGGTGTTCTTGTGTAAAACTATTTAGATTAAGACATAATTGATGAAGAAACCAAACGCACGACCAAATAAGTGAGTAAATGTTGAGGTTCATCAAAATGCATCAGTGTTAGGAAGCTAATTCAAAACAGTCCATAGGAAATAAGGTACGGTTCATTAACTATGTACAGCTTACGTAAGTTCCGCGCCAGCTCACGGACGGGACCAAATTGCCAACGAGGACTTGAAACTACTTAATTCCAAGAGAAACGCATTTCTGGGCAAGGCATTCCTAATCCGAAACTACTAGCGAGCAGATCAGGGTAATGTGGTACGCATACTACGCAGGACGCCTCATGAATACTAAACAGGGTCAGCACTGGATGTAAGATATAGGTCGAGAAAAAAAACTTGAGGTTTATGCCATAGCTATTTCTTAGAGGCATTGATTTTCTTATTACTAGTATGCTCAGAAAATTTCGTAAGCTTCTATGAGTTTTTCACAGCAGTAGTCATTATAGTACTCAATAAGATAGATGCGATGAATGAGGTTGTCTCTGAAGCGTATATTTTCATTAATTTATAATTATTATTCCCATTTCCTCCATCTGTGTAGCTCCAATTTTCATCAGGTTTAGCGGGAATGCCGTGGCATTAATTACATTTCCACGGTGCACTGCTGTAAGCGATGCGTATTTGCATTCGCTTCGGTTACCTAGATTTCCCGTTACTTGTCGAGCGAGGCTGCCGGTTAAATTATTATCCTTTGAGCCTTGTTGTCTACGGTACAATAATATTGTTGCTCACGTGTTTGCTGCTTCTCTGTAGAAGCATTAAACTTGTTTAGTAACGACGAACAAAGTCATATGTTCAGTTGATATACATTGGGTGTTTTGATTTATATTTATGATTTGTTGGTATATGCTTCACAACCTGTGTTGAAAAGCTCTTGTTATAGTATAACTTGTTCATAATTTTGAGAATACACAATTAATCCTTTCTTAATTTAGATTTTAATCTTTTGGGAATTGGAATCTTGATTACGAGAGTTTCGAGTGTTATTTAAAGTTGAAACGAATCTTTATTTGAAGTTGAGGTTAGCCGAAATATTAGGAAGTTAATCTGTGCGTCAACCGACTTTGTCACAAATTAACTACCTATAGTGATTCAACGTTTTACCTCCAGAATACCATCGATGTTGTTTTCTTCCGATAGAAAACTAGAATAGGCGTCTGTTTTAATAGAAAGCACTCAACTCCTCGGTTATATTTCAATTAAAGGCATCACCGCAGCGGCTTCCATTGAATTCCTCCCATTCATCGTCCATTACAGGACTTCTGAAAACAACTCGCAGATTGTTCAACTCGGTCCCGCATCCGCCGTTTGTTTACGAATGCATTATCAACTTTGTAAACTGTGTTCCTATGAGCATTTTGCGCGTGTGACGTCTGCTGTAGAGTCCAGTACAAAGCGACGCTCCACTTCACTTTTCAGGCTGCAGGATACAGGAACTTGGTCCACTTTATGTTGAGAGAACTCTATTATTTTTGCATGATACATACTCTGGAGTTTGAGTAAATATTCTAGAGTCATGTTTTACAGGCCTTGTCTTGACAAGATAGAAAAAGTTACAATGAAAGAGGCGAGTTGCTTATACATCTTCCAGAGCATCAGAACTGGGTTGGGAGGGTACCTACTGGTAAGTGCAAAGTAAACACCGACGAAACTCGGTTCAAACAGGGTAAACAAGACACTCGACCGAATCGTAATACTTGCTACATTTGTGAGAGCTTGCAGTATCCATGTATTCCTTGTTATTTCTGCGATGCTGCCATTTGCCGTAATACAAGTTGGAACTTAGGCACTTGGAATTGCATAACACTATTGCAGTCTGAAAATGCCTTTTCCGTTGCATACGGGTGTGCTTCTAAACCATATTGTTTGTTCGTAGCTCTTTAAAAATTTCTGGCGTTTTGAATTCAACTACATATTATAATGCCTCATCGCACCACGATATTTCAACCTACACAGCCATGCGCATGGCACCCATCTTTCACAAAGTAGAAAATGTATCTCCTTTAATCGAATCGAAAACTTAACCTGAATTATTCATTAGCTGTTCCACCGCAACTGATATTTCCACTTAAAACATTCTCAAACAACATTCTGGAGCCTACAAGTACATACTTTGTTCTACCCCTGAGGTAATAAAATATTCGACTGTATTACGACATGGAACATGCCATTTGTTATACGAAAGCTTGTAAATTCTCACCCTTGAAAATCTGTGATGTCCGAGGAAACTGAGCGGAACAGGTCACTTGACTCCGTCATGGTCCTTCGAGCCGAGTTCGGTGTGAATCGCCCTTTATGCATCGCGCTTCGATGCTCTACGCATTATTCATAGGGATTTCTTCTATTTGACTGATCTCCTTTTGTACCATGTACTTTACAATCCGCCTAAGCCCGAATTATGCTAAATTTGATGCCTTTTTATTGATCAGGATATGTCTTAAACTGACACTTCTAGTAAGTAAGGCTTTGAATTTTATATATTCATTGGATTTTCTCAAGAGATAAAGGTAATAAGACCACGCATGACTTAAATATCCATCCATATCCAATCATAATAATATATTGTGCTATCATGGAAACAGACATTAGCTTAGTATTAGACCTATTGCTGAAAATTAGCTACATCAGCTAGAATATTGATCAATCTATTAAGAGCTATTACAGCCCTGTATACAGTAGTTAATTTGTTTCCAACTAAAACTTCATCAAACTGTTTTTCGAGTAGTTAAAATGTTAAGAATATTAACTCTTAATTGTACTACTTACTAAGAACCTGTTGACTTAATTAAATGAAGAAGTTCTTTATTAACAGCTTGGCAATTATTGATTGAAGCTGAAACTGTGGAAAGTTTGGGAGATCAGACATTACATTATTTATTTACACCATTATTTATTTCTTTGGCGATTGTTTTCTTAACAAACAGTATTTTTAAAACCATCTGAACATTTTACGGTGAAATTTCCGACCATCTGCCATTAATGAACCCAGAATCGAATTACGAAAGTCGTAAAAAAATATTGTTATTATAATTTCCCCGTTGACCCTTTCTCGCTTGTTTATTGAAAGGTATTATTCACAAGTGGTCTGTCCACAAATTGCGGGCTCCCGCGCATTTTTCCCCGCCATCCCCTCAGGGCGTCGTAAAGGGACTCTTAGGAGCCGAAGATTAATGAGATACTTGGAGCATGCCCTTTGCATGGTACCCATGAATTAATTTATCTCTCGGAGCCATCAACAGATTGCGAGCCGCAGGTAGAATTATGCAAATTTTTGAATTAATGAGGCTAAGTGCCGTGTCGTTATAGATAGGTAAAGGTTTTGAACTGACCCTGTTACAGGAGCATTTTGAATTATGCAGTCTCAAATTTAAATTTCGTCCGTTTGGAAATTATTGGCAATTATAAAATTATCATTTTCTACAATACTGGACTGATTTGGAATAATCTATACTTAGAAAATCTTAATAATCACTCCTGAGCAATAATTAGAGTCACATTTAACTCATAATACTACCTATGATTCCTTGATACTAGGGCAGTCGAATAAAACTCATGGCTATTTATAACTACGAAATTAGAAATCCCTAATCTTGCTCAAAGTTAAAGAATCCAATTAGTAGTTATTATTACTTCCCCAATCGTTGCCCAAAGTTACGTAATAACCGCTGCGGCCAAACATCTCTGGAAGTCAATTTATTCTGGTAACTTCTTTTTTCTACCGAACCCGTGGAAATTAAATAACTGATTAACCGTTATGCCTATTACAGTACAAATAGTAACTCAATTTGCCTTTCAATAAACGTTACATTATGTTGAAATTAAATATATAACTGTAACATTATCATGTAACACTGGAGCAACACCATCGCTCAAACCAAGCGTTGTCATCAAACCACACGATACACAGTGATCGCTACCCTAAAAAGAATTGGCGCGGATTAAACTTTGATCGTCTTTAATCAATGTTAGGATCGGCATCAATTACTGGATTAATATTAAAGCGGCGCTGTGTCAGTGTCGCAGTATCGATTCTTTCAGGTCGAAGGTCGTGTGTGGCACAAGGTCGCGCAATGTCGCTCGATGGACTGCCAGCACAGAATACATGTTAATAGTTATAACTGCCAGCATTGCGTGTCAGTAGCTGATGTGGTTCAAGACACAGCGCACACTACAGGAAATACTGTAGGGCACTTCAAAAGTAGAATCAATAGAGTTTGTAGAGTAGACAATACATTAACAACGCCCAGGTGTTGGTGGCAGCGATAATCTGTGGTGAATAGGATTCCTTTATAGTATTGAGGATCAAGAATTAGAAACACAAAGATCTCAAATAATATTACGTAAGATTACAACGGGTCTTGTAAGAAAACCCCCTGTCTTATCGAGCTTGTTTAGTCCACTGAAGTCAAAGCAGTCATCATCACTAACTTTGCCAAAGAAACGAGTACAAACTGGCACCTCTTCTACTGCCGCTTACCGTCTAAGTCCAATTACCACGCTTCCCCAACCAATTTCACGATAATTGCGAGCTCATTTGAAACCAGTATCGATTGGACGACCACGTGGTCCCGTGACCCTGACTAGTCAGTCTACATAGTCCTAATGGCCTACAATTAGAAGCGTTTGCGTCACCGTTACCTGATGTGACATAACTGGCATACATTGCGTTGACCAGTTAACAACTGTTGTTGCTGCTTTAGCAAGATTGTTTAACATGGAAGCTATACCATTACTAATTATTCGTGTCTGTGGTATGTATGGTAGTGATTTAATTGTAGTGTCCTTTTTTTCTTCTACTATTCCCTGTTATGCTTTAATGGGTCTGTTTTTCGAAGAATCCAGCTCTTTTACTCCGCTAAGCCGCCGGTCCCGGTTGTTATAGATAGATTGACACCGGTTGTTTCAGAGACCCTGAGTGGTCTGACGAACAAATCATTCGAAAGAATAAAACCATTAATTTTCGCGTACGCAAACAACAAATATTTACCTACAAGTATCGGTAACGAGGCAGTTGTTCCTCAAAAACACTTCCACAATAAGTGGTTATATTGCCTGAGCTGTAATCCGATTCTCTCCACTTCGGGGTTATTTAATTACTGTTGATGGTATTCCCGTTCGTATTGATGATTGCTTTATTAACGTTGCTATTGTTCTGGGGAAAAGGATTTTAAAGTAAATAGTATCCTGCGATTTAGATAATATTTATGCCTGGTTGATTGTCAAAAGCAAATATCTGTGAGGCATTTCAAAGAATTCAGCCGGGTCCACTAAAACTTTGTCGTATAACGATTCATGAGCTACATATCAAGTCGTAATCGGCTCGTTTTTTCCATATCGTAATTACCTTCACAACTATTAGGGCTTTATCCGAATTTCTAATTGATGATCGGACAGAACCGACTCGAGATAAATCGAGTCCTATCACATAATCAGAACCCTCGATGCTCTAGAATGACTAAATAAAAAGTCAAAATTCTGGCAGACCGCAAAAAATATAGAAACGTATAAAAATCTTCCAGACCTTCATGACCAAAGCTAAAAATACATACATTTATAAGCAAATTAGATTTAGTGAATTTCATAAACCAACATCTTTTCAACTTGTCTCTTACCTTCTGGTTTGTAAAACGCTTTTTGCAGGCAGCGCAGTTACCTCAGCTTCCATACTTAGTTGTTTGACTAATATTTCTGCGAAGTATAGGCGCAGATTACTTAAGTTACTTTAGGTGCTGTTATTAAATTACATTAACCTTCTGTTAAGTAGGTAAGTATGTATATAATAATTATGTGGTTCTGTCTGCTCGGAGTTCTGACCGCAACTAAGGTCAGTCTTCGAATTGGCACCGTATTTTGTTCTACAATTAAAGAGGCTGTAAATAAATACTACATCATTACAGCGTATACTAATTTAAGCAGTTTCATTTGGTGATCCCTCAGCTATTGGTGTAAGATGTTAAACTTACTTATTTATACATTATTTGTTGGAAAAAACGTCCAGATGAAATCCTTTTCTAAAATCGTACTAAGACCCATGTTTTTCAGTATCAAAATATCAAAGTTAAGAAAGTATATGGACCTGCCATATACTATTTACTGTTTTGTTTAGGATACTATCAAAGTCAAAGTCAAGGTCAAAGCATTTATTGTAAATAGGCAATTAAATCGCACTTTTACAAGTCAAACAGCTAATTCTCGTTAACAAAGAGAATCTACTTAATCCATATCATATCACCGTGATTGCAGTGATTGAATAACACCATAACATCCAAACGATACGCACAAAGTTTCGTACTCATATAATTTATTAACAGGACTACTACACACTTGACCATAGCTATATTGACTATCAAATAGTTATTAATTAAGCTGTTAATTCTTTACGCGGCTGTTGGTTGATCTCTATGCATATATACGAGAGTAATACGAGCTTTCCATAAAGCTGCAGTGAACGTATATATCTGCGTCTATGCCTGGATTTCATTTCCCGCTAGCGTTCGGTCTATTATTCATCGCGACATTGTGTTAAACCGGTGTTCTGCACCACGATATCAGCTGTATGCCAACGCTATGCGGATATCTCTATGTAACTCTATCTCTATCTTACTTTATGCCGCTTCTAGGTTCGCCGCAAGTATAAATCGACTAACATAATCTGTAGAATCTTTCGACTTAAGCAGAGGTGTCACTATGTAACAAAGTCGGTCAGTGACTTCTCTTTTGAGGGTTCATTAGTTGCAATTTTATTTCATTCTACATACTTCTACAGATGAGATGGTGCAGTCGTGGTCTAGAGCTATTTCCATAGTTAAATATTCACGGCTCCAACAAGGTTATTAAGGTTATCCTGATGGTACTTGACGTGTATAAAATCCACACCCCTTGCAAAACAAGCTCCCCGTTGAATATTCATGTATTGCCAGCAAAAACACAATGACAGTGAATAAATAACGACGTTTACGCGAATGCATCAGACGTTAAGAACAGGAAAAATGACAAAAGAAATAGCAATTCTGTCTATCAACTCCCAACTAGAGTTGGCAGATCACGCGAACCTCAAAAGGTAACTCGCAACTTTTCACTCGTAATTTAACAAAACTTCTCCCATCCATCGCTCGGTAGGTTGTTGTCAACAAACCAACATATTACGCGGAGGGGAACTTCAGAATACGAATGCCCGGGTGCCCCGTTTTGAAATTGGGTCAGAGCTTCGTCGCATCCATACTTCTCTATACTCCCGGATTGATCGGCCAACCGGTTGGCAATCCAATCGGCCGCACCGTCTACCGCCTCGTTTCGCGCAGCAAAACCCTCCTGAGACCTTTTACGTAAATTACTAATTACTATATTAAATTCCAACTGAAATAAATTAAGTTGAAAAGATCGTCGAACTGGTATTTATGGTTGGTGAGCATGCGAAACACCTATTGTTTTCATTGCTTCAAACTGTTCCGAAACTACCTGAGCTTCATAACCAAATGTTATACTTAGTTGGTGTAATTTCCGAGAGCGCCATGAAAGTTTTCTGTTTGTTTTCCTGAAGTTTGGGGTTTGTGAGTTTCCATTACTCTGCAGAGGAGTATCCCAAGCTTAGGTTGATACTTTAAAGGATTTCGAACTTTTCTTAAGGAATCTAAGAGCTTAAAGCGCTCCGATCAGAGTATAGTTGAGGTATCAGCTAAATTAATTTAATTGAATGAAAGTATTTATTAACTAACTATTAGAGATCGCCTAACAATTTTTCGGGTGGCCTGGAGTAGTCGTTGGGAGACGGTCCCATTCTAGATTCTAGACATTCAAGCTTTACCTCGCAGAACCCCAGAGGTAATATGCAGTAAGATACTGGCCAAAACATGCAGATGATTATTTTAAAACTTAGCACTTTGCCGAGAAAGACAAAACCATTGCACGTATTTCAAACACCATAAACATCTCTGCGGACAATTTTATCCGTAGATCTGTGTTCGGTGTAGTACCCTTGTCGGAGATATCTCCAAGACAATCTCTTAGATTAGCCGGCCGATCGTTTGCCCATTTTTATATCGCTTTACGTCTTCCGCATGCCCCTATGCTCATAAAAACAATGTATACCTATTTACTGTAGAAACTTACTTGTTACATATTTACTAGTTGAAATTATAAATGTTCACAAGCATTGCATGCTTGCTATCATTTCATCCTACTAAAATCTCAATAGACGAAAATATCTTCATACCTTCAATTTACACTAATACTATTTCTATAGCCAGGCTACTGTGTAAAATAAGTTGTATCCGGCAAAAATACATTTGCAGACAAGCTTGTATAAAATATGTATTTGGTATTGCAAGCTTGTTGAAACGAGCCCAATCACCATCAATCTATTGCTTAGAGATGTTCCGATGTTTCTCTTCATTCGTCAGATCAGCTCGCTGTTGCTATGTTTTCTTGCCATCGGAACGTGAAAGACATGCTTTAGTTTTACTCAACTGAGCAAGTTTTACTTGCAAGTATAGTGCCTCCTGCTATCCATACAAGTAAAGCAGTTATAGCTTGTAAAAAGAGACCCTCCAAGAAGAGTTACCGATGTTTGTGGTAACGCCGCAGCCATGAATAGGAAGTCTGCAGAGTAGTCCCACTTAATTCAGCTTACCATCAACATATCCACGGTTTTATTGAAACGCCACAGTGACATATAAAGCGACAAACGTGAATATGTTTCAGTCGTTTGCTCGTTCACTGTGTCAGGGGCAATCTAGTAAATTATGACTGTTTCATTCTTTTGTTACGTTGGTGTTATGTCTGAATTGTTTATGTCATTTTATGTGTGTGAAATCATTACCGGTGCCATTGTCTTGTGTGGGATGAATACAAGTGTCGGTAGCAAACATCAAGCGGGTATTACTGGGCCTTCGGTGTCTTTACCTTTCTTGGGTATTAACAGGTCTGGGATTAATTAACCTACAGGTAATTTAACGTTAATAATAAGTCAGGTATTCTGGAATTCTTGTTAATTATGATAACAGGTGAGGTTAATATTGTCTTTGTAAACTTTTGCACAAAACAAGATAGACTGCGTGTTGTCACCTTTAATAACAGATTACGTCTAATGTTGCCTTGACATGTAACTTTCTCGCTCCATCCTTCTGTTAAATGTTATCTATTCTATACTCCGTAATTATTGTGAGTTCTCACTCAGGGATTATATCAAAACAAACTAACACAAACAACTCTCTAAAGCACTCGTGTAACGCTGTGAACCTTCTATACGGTTGATTGAATACGGAATTTCAAAGCGAGAGAAGCACCCGAATCCACTGGCGATTCTGGACTGAAAAAGGTTGCAGAACAATGCGGTGCTGCAATGGTAGTTAGTTCGCCGAAATTACAAGCACAGTCGGTCAGTCAGTGAATGTGCAGTAAAGGCTTTTGTCTACAAAGCAAAGCCAAGCAAGCTCTTGTGGAGAGTTACAAATATATTAAAGCCACTGTCGTGTATGTATATACATGTCGCAAGTAGAAATATCAATAGCGATAGGACAGATAATAATTTAGAACAATTTTAATATAATTTGTTTAAGTAACTGTAATATGACAACGAGAGCAGTCCACTGTAGTCAAAAATTAACTCATGAAGCCAATTCAGACAAAGCTATAAAATTGTAACTATATATCTGCTAGAATCTAGAATAATAGATTAGTAGTTCAGACTCAGAATAAATAAGTTAGCACGATTCATTCGCAAAAAGCAAGCAACCATTCCATATTTTTTTGTTGCACCTTTTTCTTCCGACATGACCATTACCGTGACCACAAAATCGTTAGGTGCTATGTGACTATAATAATTTATGTATAATTTAATAATCTAACCAGTTAATCTACTGCGTGAACTTTGTCAGAAACTTGTACAAGCTAGCGGCGAAATCGCTTCGAAAACAACTCTGTGCTCGAATCCGATCGATCGATACTTTTGATTGCTTTCCGTAACATCCGTGTCGGCGTTCGTGGCAATTATTACTATTGTTGTTATAAAAGATTTGATGTCATAAATTTAACTCAGTAGGTACCCACTAAAATAAATACCTACCTAATATTATAGATGTTATGTAGTATAAAAATTCAGGCACGAGCACATCCATTGTGCGTGCTCGTACAGTACATAGCATACTCGTATACAAGGTTGCCATAGAGACCACAATCCCTGAAACAAAGTCTTATGATGCCCTTGAATGTTTTCGTAAGTTTTGTTTTATTTCTTCGAACGACGTCCAAACGTGTACGCGTGTACCGAGCTTGAGCAACGTTTGGATGACGTGTCTCGCTTTCTATTTCTTAAATCGATAAACCCACGTCGGCCTGAATCGTCTTGGATATTCAAAAGTAGGTAATTTTCCGATTGTGCAGTCCCTTCTATTTCGGTCGTTGCCCACGCTTGGGATTATAGTGCTATTCCATTGCTCATTTAGTATTAATGACATTAATTATACTTGGTCTTCGACCGGGTAGACTATGAGACGCGTCAGAAGGATTCGTTTAATCTATTTTGGCACACTGCTTCTTTTGACTCGACTGTTGGACTTTAAAAGACTATAGCCGATGGATCCTCTAGCTAGGTAATTTGACCATAGAGCGTAATGAACGCATTCTTTGATTGTTTGAGGATCGATCGTTGTTAACGATAATGGCAGAAACGTTTAAAGTAGGTACCAGTGCTTACATTACTTTAATTTACTTTACACACATGACATGCCTACATCAAATGTCGTAGATGACTTTTACTGATATTTTACTTAACACGGCACCACACTTTGGTGCTCATTCCTCTTTGTAAACTATAGATAAGTAAACTAATACAAATTAAAGTGTAAGCCATCGATCAGTGAGTTGCTACTCTCCACATCGAAGCCCCTGTTTGGGCGCCATAGAATGTCTAGCGGATTTCCTAGTCTTCGTGTTTCGGCGCAAGAAACGATTGGCGCTGTATTTAGCACCAAATCAGGTTATCAGGTTAACGAGGCTGGTGCTTCTGAAGTTACTGAAACCAGCCGATAGATTGATAACCCCGAGTCGTTTCGACGCGAGAAAGATCGTAAAACTGTCAGCGTACATTTTGATGAGAGAAACGATGATTAAAAAGTTTCAAATTTATTGAAGCGATAATTGTTCTGAGTGTTGGTGATTACATTGAAGATTTAGTACCAAATAAATAACAGTTTTCATCACAGTTTAATAGAAAAAACGCTACAACGTTCATGTACGCACAGTTACACGTGTTAATAACGCTGGACAAACACGTTTCTCATTAAGTATGAATGCCAGTAAAATATTGTTTTTTTATGGTTAAAAACTTACTGAATTAGGTCTTATTTGTTTTTGGTAGGATTGGGTTAATCTGCCATTTTATTTTGTAATACCGACCGTATAATCGAATCGTGCAATATTCCCGATTTTCCCCCGATACAAATAGTCATTCCGAAACTTATCTTCATTATCGAAAGGGACAAAAACAGGGTCCTTGTTTACCATTACTATTAAACAACAGCGATTTGACTTACGCTTGGCATTTCTCTCTGTCCCACCAATTCCTCCTGGCCTCCGTTAGTTACGTCTTTGAAAACTTAATTTGTGAGGCCCATAATCAAGCTGAGGTCTGGTTACGTTGGTCTGCGATCTTAGTTGTTTCCCCCTAACGATCTGTTTGTATTTACGTGGGTATTGTTTTGTTGCAGGTACTGAGTAGACGAAGCGGAAACTGCGCGCATTGGAGATTTTTATTGAACTTCAGCGCAGGTTTTGAATACAAATGGATTAATTTTACCGCGGGGACAAAAATCGTCGGGTTCATTCATGGCTTAATGTTTGTTCTTTTGTTATTTACGGTGCTTTGATTCTGTCGACTTAGCTGAAGTAAGTCTAGCATTTGATAAATGATGGTACTGAGCCGTTGACACTGAAGATCTGAAAAGGTTTAGGTCTTTGAAGATTTAGTATGTCTAACTATAATTTTCTTAATAATACATTAAATACTATATTTCCAGTTGAGATAAGGTCACTATTCAAACTAGGAATCACTTTGTAACAATACAAAATATTATTGCGCGTTATTCCATGAACAAAGAAGCTACAGAAACACTTACATTTTGACAAAGTAGCTACAATACAAATAACTGACCTATACAATACAATACAATACAACTAACAGATCCTACAGTCTACTGCAAGCTAGTGGAAAACACTCCACTGCGATTATCAGACTTGAAAAGGCTGCACCAACTTAATTAATTCGCATCAACTACTTTTATACTTTAATTTAAAAACTGCACAGTTGCGGCAACTTCCATGTTGTTACCTGTTGTGATTCAATTACTGCTCTCTTAACTTCTTGTTTCTTCTCCTTATCTGGGCGCACAACTTTTAAACCGATAACAAAGTCGAGTGTACACAACTAATTTTTATTTTGCTGTTAAAAGATCAGACAATCTCATTTATTTATAACATTCGTCTCCACTCGGGCTATAATTAAACCCAACTGCTGCCGTATAATAATAACAGGTCTTTTTCAGCACGTTAAAATGTGCCAGTGTGACCCTAAGCACGTCATTAGTCTTTCGGGTCGGTGTGTCTGCCTGCCCTAAGCCCTTTTCTTGTCTATCTGGGCGACGCCCAGTCATTCATATCAAAATGAAACTAACCAACAGTAAATAGACGTTATTTCTCATATATATTTTTTAGTTACAGCAGATTTTTGTCGCTGCTCGAATTATTTTATTTAAGTTATAAGTAAGAAAGTGAGGAGAGGTGCTCAGTTGTGGGCGGATAGAGGTTGGTGATGATGATGATGATGATCATAAGTTTGTGAAAACTAATAGTTTTGAAGTCGTGAGAACTTTGATCCGATACTTCAAGCATATCTTTTCACCAGTCACTGAGGAGTTGCATTGTCTCCCTTCCATCCCCATCATCAGATCAGCTTCATGCCATCTAACATTGTATTGTCATCGAAACTAGGCAAGCGTGCATAATTTCCACTCAATCGGGCAACGAAAATTAATTTCAAAAGACCTAAACATACATCCCTTTTCACAAATCAGCGCAGTGAGTTACATAAAAGCTTCCGAGAAAATAATTATAACGTTCTGATTAACTAAAATGTAAGTTAAATAAAGCGAGAAACATTAAGGGCACGTATAAAATAGGTCACGAATTCATAATCCTATAATAACACGCTTCATTCCTAATTTCCCTAGATGGATATAAAATTTTGACGTCTTTTCATCAGGTCTTGTTCAATTTTGGTATTCAAATTAACTAGTTCAGTACCTAAATGCAATTTTTTGTTAAACCTTGTTTTTTTTTAATTGATCTTTCTTGGCTGTTTTTTGGAAGTGTCTACACAGCGGGACCTCAAATCGTATAAGGTATATTATACGATTTGATTGAGGTATTGAGGATTGTCCTATACTATAGATACTTAGACCAATCACATTAGTTATGATCATAGCCATAGCGTTCAAAATACAGACAATGGTGTGTATATTTTCTTGACATAAAATTGCATGCCTGCTCTTCGAAGATCGTACCTACTCCAGTTTCATCCCTAGGGGCGAGTTTTTAATTACGATAGAGATTGCTTCGACCACTATTCTGTTTGCTGTAAACAAGTTTTTTTCTTCTTTACTTCGTATTTCGAAATTAATGTTTTATTTTGTACCAGTGGCCAGTTTTATTATTGTGTTGGTCCTGTGTGTCGGCTCGGTCGACGTCTTTGATGTTTTTAAATAAAACGACTCGTTTACCAGAGAAGTGATTATAATGAAACCTTGTGGTAATTTTGTTGTTCGGGTATTTGTTCCGTATTTTTTTCCGTTTTTATGTCTACCAAATACTGACGACTAAATATTACAAGGTGTACCTACATATATTTATTCGAATATATGAGAGTTAATTGTTAACTCGACCGCACTAAAATTCGCCCGCGTAGTCGAGTCACCACCTTTTATTTAGATCACGATTTCTACTCGGTAAAGTCTTTATAATACCAATTTTATTTTTTCTGAAATACTCACGAGTAACTTTTTACCACTAACGTGACATGGAGGATAATGATTATGAATTGTATAATATCCAAGTCATAACCATAACCAGCTGAGCATTTCACGCCTACTCGCAAACCCATTCCCATTCTATATTTTGAGGTGCCGGTAAACAGGCTTTGTGCTTACCGTCGCCTCCGAAGTATAATGAATCGGTAATTTGCTTAACGCCTCGCTAATGCCTTACAAATTGTCAGAAAATAAATTGAATTTCTGTTGTCAGTTGTTACCAACTGCGTTTTGAACTAGCGCATGTATTTCACCATCCAATTTTCCAATGAGCCGTGATGGAGTCTTTGAGGATCGTTGAGATTGAATATCAATTGAGTTTGCTTTCAGATTTAGATCAGATTTTGAGGCTTCATGTTTTTGGAAAAGAGAAATGAGATTGACCTATTTGATCCCTTCACGCAGGTGCCTATCTGATTTTATTTATAGTGTCATATTTATGGAGAGCTAAGTATACTAATAACGGGGTCTATTTACATGAATTAGAGCAG
Organism: Hylaea fasciaria; assembly: GCA_905147375.1. Taxonomy (NCBI): domain Eukaryota; kingdom Metazoa; phylum Arthropoda; class Insecta; order Lepidoptera; family Geometridae; genus Hylaea; species Hylaea fasciaria. The sequence continues at coordinate 3,395,529 of LR990211.1, read as the reverse complement.
GAAACTTCGAGTAGCCATGATGTGAATAGTGAAATGATAATCGAGCATATATTATTCATGTCTCCATCTAGCCCAATAACTATAAATATATACTGCTCACATAATAATATATACCGCATAACCACATGTCTTCTTCAATTAAAGTCGCTTAGCATCGATGTCGTAAGGTCTCGGAGTCATACACATACTTATTGGTCTTAAAAGGAACGAGCTACCAATACACGTATTGCGACAACTACAACAGAGATATTATGTAGAACTTATCGCAGAACATACGCAGTAACAGATATACAGACATGAGTTTGCCTAATTTTCAAAACTTGTACCTACCAGTCTACAAAGATTAATTCACATGCCTATGTAACTTAACCAGTTCCCATAACAGATACATGTTGACGTGCAACCTTTTAAAGACTAAATTAACTCGTACTATCCTGTCCAGTGGTGTTTAGGGAGTGTCTTATGCCTCTCTTAATAATCACCGCTCTCCATGACAAGACATACAATGAAAGTATTCAGCGCTCCTCATTCATTACTTGCTGGCCGTCTTACGCAGATTCTGGGATTCATGCTGGGATGGTCGGTTGGCGTTCCACACTATAATGCGATTAAGTGATGACTACAAACGCAAAGTGACTGTCGCATCTGTATTAGCAGTTCATACTACCTGATACCCGGTTGTTATGTGAACCGATTCGCTCCGGATTCCATTTGCATGAAGCGAGCTAAGTTCAGGGGCGTATCACTTTGGTTCGGACCACCAGTTTAGACTCTAATCGATCTGATTGCTGCGAACGCGACGCGACAAATTGGACGTGACTGACAACTGGGTATTGGATTGTATTGGATTCTGCGGTCGTTGATTTTGTTTCGATGCAAAAATTTTGTGAGTCGGGCCTGGAGGTTAGTTTTATCATACAGTTTAGATGACGATAGTTGCATGTGAACGTGAATATTTTCTAATATCTATGGCTGTCAAGTTCCGAAGACAATACAAATTTATTAGAATAGTGACTGCAAACTTTTCTAGTGATAGAGGCGGAGTTCTAAAGTACATACGCGTTTATTGAACTCGTTTTAATCAGCTTGCAGTGCCTAAATGTTTTTTATAAAATCATGTCTGACAAATATTGATTTTCAACGAACAAACAAAAATAGATTTATTAATACTGTGCTTGTTACTTTCAAAGTCAGATGTTTGAAGTACGCCCCTATATCGAACAAGTACACGAAAGAGTCATTTACCCTAGGCGTCCTAGACTGCTTGCGCTTAGAAACAAAATTTTAATTAACCTTTACCAAATATCAATAAACATCACCTCAGGGTTACGCGATTTAAATTAGGAGCCAGTATTCGTTACGCACTGATTCTGTTTACGGTGGCTGTGCTGGAAGCAGCGAAGAAAATATTTTTTATGAACGGTAAATTTTTATTCTATTTGTATACTGGACAATGACAACCGATGAGTAGACAAGTTCTAGAGTGGAGACCGCGTTGAGGCAACCTATAGTGTAGGACGCCTGTCGGTTGGTAGAGGGGCGACTGCGGGCAACGCCTGACAAAGACTGGATGAGGACAACCAAAGATGGCAGTAGATTTCACTAGGAGAAGTCTATTTAAGCCATTGATGGTATTGGGGGCGGTAGTCCGTCTTGGCACAGTGAGATAGTTTCCAATTTGTATCTAGATTCAATTCCTGTAACTGCAGATCAGTCGACTTTTTGAATATTAACTAACACGTTCATGCATCTTGTCCGTGTTACTTTTATCTCCCTCCATGTGTATCAATAGGCATATCCGAAGTCACATCTCCACGTGACGTGACGTGAAAATTTAACGTACCGGGTAAAACTTTGGCGGAAAAACGCGGATCCCTCTTGTGCATCGTAACTCCTACAGCTATAAGTCGAAGATTAAACGTGTATGATACATATACCTTACTAGCTTTCGCCCATGCCTTTGTCCACGTAGATGCCTAAAGCATTGAAATAAATTAATGTTTAATGTCATGTAACAGATGTGATGATAGCATTTCATGAAAGTGTATTTATTAATGAAGTGTTCCATATTAATTTACACTAGCGGATATGTGCATAATTATTTCGCTCGCATTGAATATCGAATGAATACCAATTCAACACGTCATACAACTTTCGTTCTCATCCATGTATGCATAGATGATTGGTAATTTGTCATACGAGATTTAACCCTATTCGTTTCCTGCTATAGTTTGATCCATGTTGTTTTGATTTGCTTGTGAATGAACATCTACTCTAATTATGTAGTATATTAACATGACCGTTAATGTGTTGATTGAATATTTAAACTGTAATTTCACTCGCGCAGATAATTCGCGTGTTGGTGGATGCAATTTTAAACAAGCTTGTTCGCACGGGTGAGTTTTAGTCACTTGACCAGTCTAGGGAATTCATTAACTGGCAATCTCCGTGGAGTAAATTGATGATGAGCCGACAGGTAAAGGTATGAGGATGCGGGCTCTAATCCTGCACAGAACAAATATTTATTGGACCATGGTCCTCGTAGTTGTGGATTCTCTTGATACAGGAAATGCAGGGACAGAACGAGATTGTTCCATCTTACTCAGTAAGTGTTAGTCCCGCTTTGCTACACTAGAAAAATACCTACCTACAAGGTTCGCTTTGCACGACTTTATTTGTTTTCAGTGTGAGCATGACCATTTCGAAACGTAGAACTATTCCCTGCAGTCAGTTCTAAAATACATTACGAAAAATCTTGACGCGTACTATGTCGAGCTAGTAAAACTCATACTAGGGTAGGTACAGGTGAGATAGTGGCCAAATGCTAACCTGTAAAGGATAAAAGGTAAGTTTTTAGGTACAACCAAAATTGTGTCTGATTAACTTTATACAGAAGTTGGAGAACATCCAATTCGGGGCAATCCACTGATCTATTTTGTTTGCGATGAAAGGCGCGGATGCAGGCGTTATACGGTTATACAATGGTATACAATGGCTACTCTTGGCCCGCGCCGCCTGATCGCAATGGTCATTGGCGAATTGTGGTTAGGCGTTTCCTTTCTCTTATTGTGGCCGGTGCGTGAAAGGAAAGTTTCATTGGCTTTACGTAATCCAATTTGATGGTTATTACTGCGGTTTGCTGTTTTCAAACTATTGCTGATTTGAATCGGCGTCGAGGGGAGGTTTTAGATTCAACTGTATTGAGGTATGTATGTGGATAGACAAGTCTCTATGTCTTCGACTTTGTTTATTTCTCTGCTCTCTCGCGTAGAGATCTCTATCAGACAATATTTTGAGTAAGTAGATGTTATATGTTACCTGAAATCTCTGGGATAAATTAATTCATATTTGGGATCATTGTTTTTCATTAAGTTTAATAGTTATTGTTCGTAATTTTATTTTTCAAAATTATTATTAGTCTACGTTCCCTTTTCAGGTCCTCAGACAAAGAGCGATAGATAATCTGTAATTCATCACGAAAATCTATCGGGGTTGTGCATTATATACAAGAAATAATTCCCGAGCGAAACCGCAAGCTACCTACATCCATCATTCCACAACAAGCAAAACCACTCGCTCACCTAGTAGTCTTCGCGATTACAACCTGCCGTCGTGGATGCACGTCTTAATTATATTATACTTAAGCCCATTTTATTTGTACTTATATTCTGCCCAAATTACAAATTGAACACGGTAATTACGATGCGTCTCCGCGTACAGGATGTCTAACACGACATTCGATAAACTTTTGATGGCATTATCATCGTATTTCTCTGTCTTTCGAGTCTGCGGTCCTTTATTATTTTAGCAACTAGATATAAGGTCGAAAATCAAATGTGAATATTGCCACTATGAGGTTGGACAACGCGGTACCGTTTCTAATATTTACATGAAATGAGATCTAAAATGTCCCAGACGAGACCAAGTTTTGTTAAGAGAAAATAGGAACGGACGCCGATTTTCTTTATTCTTACGTCAATGAGAAAATTGTAATATAATGACTAGGACGTATATTTTATCGACTCTTGCAGGTCTTCGGCTGTAGCAATTTTATTTATGCCTTCATTTCGGTTTATTTTCAGTAGACAAGGTTTTTATATATTTTTCCTACATCTCAGGATAAGTATACGTATTTCGATAAGACCTTTGGCAAAACAGGACAATAATTTAATTTTATTCCATGAAATCTCCAATTCCTTTTAATATCATCGTGTTTATTAGCCATTTTCCGGGAAACAAGGGGACAAGAGTTACAATTACGCTTATTATAAAATTCCCTTTAGGCGAATTCCAGCCTAATAAGGATTGAGATAAAGGACAATTAAGTGACAAGGGTTTATTGTAGGTACATTGATAAAATTCATTCTGGTCATAATTAAAGCAAATTAAGGCTTCTATAATTTCTATATTTATTATTTTCCAACATTGAACTGTGAAAGTAAAGAAGTAGGATGGTAACGTAAGATTCGTAAAATAAATTCGCATTGAACATTCAGCAAGTTTTTATTTAACTCTGCTACAAACGATATTTGACTATAATTTGAATGTGTTTTTCTCTATTGTTGCCTTGTTGGAGAATAATATTCACAGAGCTTTTTATAATTTGGTCGCAGCCCGTCCGTACCTACGTATGTCACGACTTTTCCATTATTTGCTCCACTGCGTCTTTCCGCTTAAGGAACCCATCGTAAAAATGTGCTCTACAGCTTTTATGTTTCCAATTCAGTTGATATATAACAAGTACATAGGGACTTTATGTCTTGTGTGATTTTTGTATATTCTATGATAAGAGGTGTGATTTTTTTGCTTCATTCTTTCTGGAAATATGTGCCTACCCAAGCCTCACTCAACCTGTATACGAAAAGTCATTCGCCGCTTTTGTTTCACTTACTTAAGATTTGAATAGCAGAAATGTTTTATACAAGGCAAAATTTATTGACAGGATTCGCTTACTTCTTATTTGAAGGACTTCCCGTTCTAGACTGAGCATGCTAACCACCTTCGACCACATTGTAACTTAAGATCAGGTGAGATAGTATTGAAATGCTAGTCTATAAAGTGTACAAAAAATACTCCAGTATATGGATTGGCACTAACAATATGACTATGATATTATGGTGATATAGATACGCCAACGTCTCCTCCGCTAAAAATAGACGGTTCTATCAATGGTGTTCAACAGAGAGTGTATCTATCTATCCGACGGCCACCGAATCTTGTATCGCAATATATTTGGTTTCACACAATTTCCCTGACTATCAGTCCCCCGGTGGATTTAATTAAGCGTCGTACGTGGCGACAATAAATCGCTGCAGGACGACACTGCTTCCAAGCACCAACCTCCGATTTAGATAGATACCACAGGAAAAACTTCGAGGAGGCAGTAAGTAAGAGAGCAGGAAACACAGAAGTACCACGAAGATGCAGTAGAAGGGCTTTGACGGCTGGCTGGCCTAGATAAATAGACGTTTCTTAGACAAAGGCCGTGCAGGCTGAGTCTGCTTTCTCGGTCAAAACATCACCTTTCTTCACTAATCAGTCTTGCCTTGTCTTAATACAAAACTAACAAACACCAAGTAATAGAGAGGCGTTTAGACGGCTTATCGCTTAGCATCTGCTGTCTAACTACCTTGGCCTACGCGTTTCTGTCGAGTTCTGCCCATAACAACTACAAATGGTTCACGCGAATCCATACATTCTATTCCTAAATTCCAGTCGTAAGTCTTACAAAAAGTTACAGCCACGTGTCCTGCCTCGATATTCAATACCCGACATTCCCCCGGCCGTCCCCTGGCCAGTGGATTTAATTACGGCTGTTCCGGTCGGCGATAAATCGCCGCAGGGTGCCACCGCTGGTCGTTCCGTCCACTTTGGCCACGTTTACTAAATATTAACACAGTGCATGGGAATTTCGGTCTAATTACCTGCAGTGGTGTTCCACTGATATTTGCAATGTCCACAAAGTGAAAATACGTGTACTAGGCGTAGGTCATAGTGCCCGATCATCGTTTCTGTGCAGAAGACAGTAATGCATCTCCCAAAGGACTCACTCAAGCTACTGTTTTGTTTTTTGGCCATCAACCGTTTCAATAGGTTGGGACCTTTACGTCCCAATATGACTGGAACTAAATTTCGATATGATTATATTGCGGGGTTAAATAGCTCTCCAGGCCTATAATTCCCAATAATTAGACAACATTTAATCTTTGCAGTCTTCGAAGCTATTAACGAGTAATCACTCTGTGTATTTTCCATTCTCCACTGGCTGCAATGTTGGTGTTGATTGTGTTTTCGTCATCACAATGGTCTGCGACATTACGAAACAGACCAGTTACATCAAACGTATAGCCGCCGTGTGTCGTATACAACAATCGGCAATTCATTATGTATTCAATTGGCCGTTTGCATTTGGCGGATTAAAGCTCTTCCAGCTAATGGTCGAGGGCATTGATTATAATGCGTCGATTTTGCATCGGGGTTGCAGCATACTGTGTATGAGAAGTAACTTTATAGTATCGACATTATCTAGGAACAGCTAGGAAAACCCTATTGAGATCAGGAAGGAAATTGGAAAATATGAAGGCTACGTAACATACTCGTACGAAGTCGTCCAACAAATTATAATATGTGTAGATGTTTAAGAAGACGTTCCGATGACCTGTGATGTTGGCTCGAGAAGAATGCTTAATTGCTTAATTGTATCGTCATGGCGATGCTTTGATGTTGACAGAATTTAGCTCGGTTGATAACGCCTCATTTGGCTAATTCAATGGTATAATCACTCGATTTTGTATCGAGACAAACAAAGCTTGGATAATGTAGATTCCTGTTTATGCGACTGTCGATTTATAGCTTTTTGCGGCATTTCGCGTCCACCGATAAATTAATGAATGTGTTCTGCTATTTGTGTTGTTATTTTTCAGTCCAAAGCTATAAATTAGGATAGAATACGCCCATTGCAAGGGCATCCTAATAAGGGCATACCTACTTCTTGCATTCGCACGCTGAAGCACTTTTTGTTGCTGTTTTTTTAACGGTTGTATTATTTCATGCCATTATAGCAACATCGTATAGTTTATCGGGGCCTATGGGAGCCCGTCATTTATTGTACCTTCAACTAGAGTTCCCAATTAAAGTTAAACAACAAAAGGATACATTTTATGCGTCATAACATTTTAATGGTCAGATAGAACAGCGGCTGGTGCTTAACTTTTCCTTATAACCCGGATAAACTAACCTATAAATACCCATTGGACACACTTAACAGACAATAGGACAGTTTTTTCTCCGCTAAATATTCCAAACTGCTCCCGACCACATTTAATTATTCACATAGTTACCGAGCGGGACAGCGGGCTAGCTAACAAATTAATCGATGTGGACAAATTCCGTATTGGGGTCACTCGGGACCCGGGAGTAATCTAAATTCTTAACGTTGTTTGCATTTAGCTCAGGTCGAGTGGGAGGGTGTAGCGTAGACCATCATAAGGAGATCGCGCACTTCCTTGTCCTAGCCCAGAAATTGTGCATCGAGCGGGCGTACAACGTAAAACTTGGGAAACTAAGAATATCGACGAATTAGATCTTGAGCAAAGCACGTTTTGTTAAAGGTCTTCCTACACCTACCGACAGGATCTGAAGCGCCATTGACACACGTCATGGAAAACATCACCATACGTTCAAGCTCGAAACAATGTAGGCTAGACTATTATTCTGTAGTCTAAAGTCCAACGTTTTAATCAAGAGTAACCAGTCCTAGAGACCTACAAGTACGCGATCTCCCTTATTATGAGCGGCTTTATCAACGGGCTTGTTGGAAAGCCCACTCGACTGGCACCTTTAATTTATATGAGACCGATACTCGTGTTTCGTTTTTCTAGTGGACGGTGGGGTGTTCGATGATTTGATTACACGAAGCCGATTAAGCCGGATCTATTTCAAATATCAAGAAGGTAGGGATCAAAGCAAATAAAGCGTTTGTAATTAGATGAGAAAAAGAGATGGCTGTTACGAGAAAATATTGCCGTTAAAAGTGACTTCAATTACGGAAAAAAGATTCTTCGCGTCTGAGCTAGCGAAGTCTTATTGTGATACAGGGAGATGAGAATAATAAAAACATACATTTATCAAACAAAACAGTATTTCGTCGAACGCGAATTTAGACGTAAATAAATAATACTATCCTTTAGACGCAAGAAAAATAGCAAGTCTAACATTTAGCAGAAAAGTAGTGGGATGTATAAACAATCCGAGTGCGTCGCTCTTGCTTCTCAGACGTCTGTATTTAACTTCTGCAAGTGAATTTCTCGCTACAGGGCTCAAATTGGAACTTAATCAAATATCGTCTAGTTCCTTGAAGTGCACGTGGTTTTATTAGAGAAAATTGCAATTAAGTCTGTGTTGTGAACCGTCTCTGGAGGGGAGAGCTTTACATCGTAATTAAGATCAGCGTTGATTAATTCTCAGACAGGAGCCGTTTCATTTAACAGTAAATTATACCGGTCTTCGATAACTCCACGCTATATCCCTATTTCGTTCCCACTGCTTAGACATAGGCTTTCTCTTACAAAGAGAGATGTTGGGTTGGCCATAAGTACCATAATCTACTACGCCGTCCGTGCGGGTTAGTGTTTCTCGTGGCTTTGAATTTTGACTTCCTTGGAGGCTCGGTTTCCTTTCGAGGTGTTTTTCCTTCGCCGTTATCGAGCGCTGAAACTTATGAAGCAAGCGATTGATGCCTTGTGACTACCACTGCTAATAACATCATCCATTTACATAACACCGAATTTAAGCAGCTCGTTTAAATTTTCTGCTTTACCGTTCTCGTTCTATAGCCTGACCAGCGATAACAAGGCAGTTTATCAAATGCATTGTCGGTCATTGTCCAGGCCGGGCAGTGCATGGTCCGGGACCGATGCCAAACTGTAAATTATGCCAACGCTAAAATCGCTTAGCGTCCTTGAACGGGCCTTTATACAAGTCATAATGCAATATTATTTGGCTATCATATAGGCTATAACTTATTTCTTGGCTGGCATTGAAAATTGCTCATCGGCCTTGAGTACTAATTTTCTCTTTTGGCAAAGGCTTTCATAGCTTGAATAGTTGATTGGAGATAATAATAGTCTTCATAGCTGCCCGTTTCTTTTACCGATGTGCTAACTATGAACGTACTTCATCATATCAATGTCCAAACTATGACAGCACTAAATCATTCGCGGAGCCAACGTTATATCCTGGCCGTTCCTGGCGTGTTATCAGTTGCAATGTCCAGTGGACTGAATAGTCTGTTCAGAGCCGGAACTGTGACTCCGTTCTATATGTGCCTGCTTGTCATTTACTGTAGCTGTGTAGCTGGTCCGAGTTGTTTAAGTATGGCTTGCTTTAACAGTAGCAAAATAATCGTCTAGTTTGAAGCTCGTTTCTTCTATTCAGGAGACGATTCCAGTTATTCCAGAATATTTCAACTTGTAGAACATTTTTTCCCGATACCACCACTTCAGGAATTTTAGAGGATTCGTATTTAATTAGGTGTTTGTCCTTTTCAATTTGCATACTGAAAACAGGCTACAGGCTAAGGAATTGGTGCATAAATTTTTATTCGAATTGGCCAATAGTAGGGCACTATTGGCTAATTAATGGAGACAATGAAGACAAAATTAATGTTGTTAGCCAATTTGGTTTTGAAACAATCATATCTTCATTTTACATGTAGTTTACCTTACCTACTAACGGCAAGATATGTTATAGTAATAATAAGTATAAGTAATAACGAAATTATTCATTTCATTGTTTTAGTAAAACATGATGAATGGTTGTTTTTAATCGTTTTGATGTTACCGCTTTCGATTACAGTAACTGTGAATAAGCATTCGGAGAAAGTGGTAAATGACTACTATTGCATGTCTGCAAAATGTCTTACACACCAACAAACAGCATCAGCATTTGACATACCAATATTCCGTCGGTCCAGTCTCTCCTGTAAACATACGAGTATATCTTGGTGCATTGCAGTGGTGTGTATGTGTGTGTAACCTATCGCAGACCCGCATGATTGCACCAGTAGCCAGAGATAAGGCACAGCCGGGCGCCAGACTTTGTAGGTATTTAGACGCCTGAATTTGTGCAGTTCAATAACACCTATGATGAGACTGCTTTTGTTTATAGTGCCCTAATACAAGCTCTATTATCCCTCAACCTTTGAAGGCACTGCGTCTTTCATGTCAACATTTTAACGAATGTTCCCAAAGAGATGTTTTGTGTATTAAAACAAAATGGCGATAGGATTAGTCAGCTATACTAGACTTCTAACAGTCTATATATATAAAAGCCAAAACTGACTGACTGATTGACTGACTGACTGACTGACTGATCGATCAACGCACAGCCGAAACCGCTGGGTCTAGAACCATGAAATTTTGCACAAATATTCCTTATGTGACGTAGGCGAGCAATAAGAAAGGATTTTTGAAAATTCAACCCCTAAAGGGGTGAAAAGGGGTTACAAAGTTTGTATGGAGCAACGTGTTTTCTTAGTCCGATCAACTTCAAACTTGGCATTTATATTCTTTAAAAGATTTAATTAAACACGTGTTTCATCGTTTTTGAATATTCAACCCCTAAATTGAGAATAAGGGGTTGCAACATATTTTCATCCGATTTAGTTCATAATTTAAATTTGGATCAGTTATTATGCCATAAGTGACATAGGAGTGCACTTCAATATGATTTTTAAATTCAACCCCTAAAGGGGTGAAAAGGGGTTGTAATGTTTGTGTGTCACAACGTGTTTTCTTTGTCTAATCTGCTTCAAACTTGGCTTTTACATTATTTAAAAGATTTATTTAAATATTTCATAGTTTTTTTAATATTCAACCCCTAAAATAATAAAGAGGGGTTGCAAAATATTTTTCATCAAATTTTGTTCGAAACTGAAATTTTGCACAAATATTCCTTAAAAGACGTAGGTGTGCACTAAGTTTCTTTTTTTTTTAATTCAACCCCTAAGTGGGTGAAAAGGGGTTTCAAAATTTGGATGGAACAACGTGTTTTATCGGTTTGATCAACTACAAACTTGGCATCTATATCCTTTAAAGATTTTAAACACGTGTTTTATCTGGTTGTTTAATGAACTAAATGAATCCTAAATTGTAGGTAGAAAGTGGTAGATTTTGTAGAAAATGATTAATTTAAAGTAGGAAATGGTAGTTTTTAGTAGGAAATGGTAGATTATGGGTAATAATGGTAGATTTTTGGTAATAGTGGTAGATTTTGGAAGGAATTGTAGCTTTTGGTAGATAATAGTGAATTTGGAATTAAAATGGTAGATTTTGTTTAAAATGGTAATTTGGTAGAAATGATAAATTTGGTAGCTTTTGATGAAAACGGTAAATTTTGGAAAAAAGGAAGCTTTGGTTAAAAATGGTACTTTTTGGTAGAAAATGGTAGATTCTGATTGGAAATGGTAGGTTCTGGTAGGAAATGGTAGCTTTTGGTAGAAAATAATACATTTAGTAAGAAAATCATAGATTTAGAAACAAAATTTTAGATTGTGGTAGAAAATTTTAGATTTTAGTAGGTAGATAATGGTAGCTTATGAGTAGAACATGGTATTTTGGTAGAAAATGGTAGATTTTGTTAGGAAATGGTAAATTTTGTATGAAATGTTAGATTTTGGTATAAAATGCTAGATTTTTATATAAGATAGTAATTTTGATAGAAGATGGTGGATGTCGTACGAGCAAGTTGGATATCGCATATCGGATGTCGATGTCAAACACGAGGTCATGGTCTATTTTTAGTTAAGTATTTGGAATTATGGTAAAATATATAGTCCGCGCGGACGAAGTCGCGGGCAACAGCTAGTCTAGTATAATGGTGCTGCAGACGTTATAGAATAAAAATCATAGACATCATCAGATCATACCTTTGATCTTTTGGGAGAAGATACTCCTGAAATGTTATTAGTTGCTTTCTGGTTTGCAGTCGAGACACATTAAATGATATTGAAAGAGTATACGAATAATGTAGTAATTCACCAATTTCCACATAGTAATGACATTTTCAATTATTTTTTTGATGCAAATTGTCAGCCTACAGTTTGTTCAAATAAATAGTTCTTCCTTCCATCATTGATTTTGCCTTTGAATTCAGCTGAAATGTTGTTGTATTGTAGTTAAGCTTGTCGTAACAAAATCTCCTGGTGTTTACATCCAAGTTCGTCGTCCGCACTGTGCTCGCTGAATCCAGACGATCGCACACTGAGCCCAGATAAACTTGTCAACGCGCCGTGACAGTCAGTACAATCTAGGCTCAAGATATCTGACTATTCTATATCTATATCTACATATAATAAACTAATAAAAGGGAGTCTTCCAATATCGCTATAAAGTAAATATCGTCGTAAAAACTAGTAAACAGTATCTCTAGCGGGTAAAATGTAGTAGGTATTTTACGAAATTGCTTAGTAATGAAGAACATAAATATGGAATCTTCTACGAAACCATGAATGAGAAATGTAATACTATTAAAACCGTTTTAACCGCTTTTTTACTTCGTTATTTTCTTTGTTCTTAAAATAACTTGTTGTGTTACGTTTACGACTTGTCCCATTCACCGTTCTGGTGGTTGACACTTTCTCGATGTGCGTCCAGGCGGAAACTGGACGAATACAATACCCTATCCTCTTTATTCCTCTTTTGTAGTATGAAGTAAAAGGCTCTGTATTTCTAGGGGTTTTATCATTTCTAAGTACAACTCATGTACTCAGACAATAACTTAATTAGCGTTAGACTGCCTCTTTCTCGGTTTCTCGGTGAGGCAGATACCCTTATAGTAGAACCCTACCCTATTATTATCAAAACTATTGAAGCTATGCTGGAACTATAAAAAGTCAAACTATTTGAAATGCAAGTTTATATGTTGTATAGCTTTTGGGAAAGTCTTTTCTATGCTGCATAGAAAAATTACAATAAAACAAGATTAACCAATGAATGTAAACTCAAATTTATTCTTTTTTGTTACAGGTAACGAGTACATACGTATACCTCTTAAAGCGATGAAGCTACAGACCGTGGAGGTAATAAAATGTTGGAAATACAGAATGGCAACATTATAGATTTCACATGAAACGAGGTGAACGCCCCGGCGGCGACCGTTTCCGGGATAAAAACCTCAATAAATAATCATAAAATTCTGGAGCTTGTCCTGAAAACTTCGATATTAAACTGTCCTATATAATCAGACCTAAATAAACAACCACGCACGCGATGAAACGTGTATTGCAATGAATGTAGCGTTACAGAATAAACGTGTGTTTGTTAATCGTCGAATATTAAACGATTGATGAAGTCATTCATAAAGTAACTGACGTAGTCTTTATTTATAGGCTCGGTCTGATCCAAAATAAGTCATACCCCCAAAGAAAAGACGCCCAGTCGATTAACTGAGGATTCCGTCTCTGTTAGATTAGATACGGGCGTACAATAATATCTTATTTCGGTTCTGTGATTCAATAGCCCCGGAGAAGGTCAGACGGGTTCGCGTCAGGAATCCGACTGGTTTCCAGCGCTCACTCCATTGATATAGGACTAGATAGGTTTAATATTTCTCTTCATATCTTCTTACTGTGGTCTGAATTTTCTAAGAAATATTGCTAATTAATATGAAGGAAAAAAAGACGGATTATATTACTTATGTCTATTGACAAAGATAAACTTGATATCTTGAAAAAAATTGAAAACGACTTGAAAAAACGACTGTAATATCTTGATCATTTTCATTAAAGAAAAACGTGTAACAAGAATATATTATTATAGAAAAAAAAATCTAATAAGAGCGATGGTATTACGGCCCGAGCGTTCATTACGCTTCTCTCGGAAAGTTTTAATAGTGACATAAAAGTAGTTTTAAAATAGTTTGCCTCAACCGACGACACCGGCAGAAGTTGGATCGTAAAAAGTTGCAGGTGTACAAGGCGTCCCGGTTACAGGACTTGCCGTGGACTTTCTTAGACCTACTAAGACAGATTTCTTTACTGTACTTCTGGCAATGTCTCGCTAAAGGAAACTTAAAATAGTTTGTTTTAAATTCGACAACTTTTGCGGGCTTCGTAGGTCGTTGGGTTAGCAAAACAGGTTTGTTTAGTTTGTTATTTAGATATACAGCAATGCATACGAAGAATAATATAGTATGTTTGTAAAAATATGTGAGTGTATAAGCTCTTATCGTGGTTAAATCAGGACGCTCTCTGCCTTGCCCCTGCTACACTCAACACATGATTACAGAACTTGTTTAGACATGTTGCTTCTTGATATCGAATATTGTAGCTAACATGAACCCCTATTACTTTATTAACATTAATTTGACTGTATTGTTACTTTCCTTCTGTAACCTTTCAATTGCAATCCTGTCTTTGTTATTGTTAATACATAATAATATTTTGTGTTAAACAATTTGAATTAATATGTTACTTTCATACGTGACTAGCTTATTAAGATTTTTTTAATTACACATTAGTGCATTTTGTTTCATATCGATTTATAATTATTTCATATTTTAAAACGTAGCTCCACACTAGGATTTCTCCTGTGTCGTGAGTACTGTTTACAGACACATAATTTGACGTACATTTTTGTTACTAAAATAACGAGAAAACTGCGTCCAAAAAAGTGTCACTTTGTACGATGCATGTTCACTCAATAGAAAGCGGGCAAAAATCACGAGGACAGAAGAGAAAGTCAAATGTTTCAACACAATACATCCGTCATCTCGCACGCTTTACGTTTAGTAAACAACAATCTATGGCTCTCTTATATTTATATGCACGATAGCACACAACGAAATATTGCTCAAATTATAACTGCAAATATCGGTCACAATAACAAATTACAACCGTTATCGTGTTCACAGTCTGGTGACCGTAGTATTCAATTATCATAATACAATACCGTATACGGGGAACAGGTTGTAAAATTATCGCTTGATATTAAAATCAGAGTGGCGGACGCGTCCGGCGCTGACGATAGGTCAACGCGCTCTGGCTGACTCACAACTCGCAGCCTGTGAAGTGGCAAGTGGCGTATGGTATGGCGCATGCGTCGCGCCGAGTCATACGTGATAATAAATGCGCCCGCGCATAGTCTGATCGAGCTTTTTCAGACCGGTTGCGTATTTCTCATGACTTGACATTGAATGTGGTTTTGTTCAAATTTCAATCCACGTGTCAAAATTTTACTTACCTATGTAATTTATATGTCAAATTAAATCGCAGAATAACTTAATAGATTTCATTGTATTATGTAACCCGGTTGACAAGGAGCAATTCTATCTTTTTAAATATAATTTACAATGCAATAAAATTGTAAATGGTGCCTGTAAAGAGCAATTTCTAGGGATATTTAGATGATGTACTTGTATGCTAGTTCGACATGTGATCACAGCTTAGGCGGTCTTCTAGATTTTTTTTGAAATGCATGCAATCTCACACAGTGGGTTAAAAAAAGCTGAACTTCGTAGTTTGTTCTTGGCTTGTACTTTTAGCTTCATACTGTACCTAAGTATATTTCGAGCGTAGGATTAACACCTTTATCTGTATATCCGACCTTTTACCAACCGTAGCTCGCCAACGCCCGAATTTAATTAAACTCGCTTTAAAGGGTGATATGGAACGGGTGACGAGTGTCGAATATTTGACTGTTTCGCGGAAACAAGCTACCAACGCATATCCGTGTGTCTGTAATCGGCAGCTGTGTATACTTGATACGTGATTATTATCGTATTAAATGACCAAAATGATGAAGCTTGCGTTATTGATTTGACTACACAAATGTAGGGTACATCGAAGCACAAACTAAATAAATAAATTCATCTTCAGACTTTGTTTAAGTGACTATTTATTAATGTTAACGAAATGAAATACTGACCCATAAATATATCTTATCAAGTTTACTGGCATTAGCAATTAACATCCATCTTAGTAAGCAAATATTGTAAGGCCGATAAAATCTTGTTGTACATAACCGTTCTTACAAACGGTCACGATTAGAAAAGTCACGAACAACAACTAACACAAATATTTGATAAGGATTTACGTAAATCTCCAATAACGGACTACAGTTTACTGTTCAGATTCAGGGGTTTGGATTAAACTTTACCAATTGTTGTTAAAGGTGTCTTTGATTCATGGTAATTTAAACTTACCGTAAACGCGTTTAGTTTTACACATTTATATTTATTCACGAAATGATGTAGGCAAATAAGATGGAAGTATGATTAGTCAAACAAGTGATAACATCCAAGTATATAATTAATACCTTGCGGTCCTTCCTTTGCGTGGACTAGAAGAAATGATGTAAGTACAAATACAGATATTGTCTTAATATGTAATAATGTACCAACATTAGTAAGATCCGGTTCTAAGAAATATAAATTCGCTTGCCCAGAACAAAGACTGCATGTCTCCAACAGTAATATGAATATCCGACTTACGAAAAGGTGGATCGGTCTCGGGAAAAAATATCGAATATACAATACGATGGAAACTTTTCCTCCCATGCTACGCAACAGCTGAAACTATCGCCTGAACACGTACTCGATATCTATTTGAACAACAATACAAACTAACATTCAATTTCATATGTGCGTAAAGCAAACACACCCTCTTTTTGCGCTATACAACTATACAGTCTCACATATTATATCGACCTAGGCATTGACACAATGGAACTGTTAAAGGCAGTATGATATCTTCGTAAATGTCAGTTTGAATTTATATGCTGCTCCTGGTGTGGTATTTTCACAATGTTTGCTTTTCATTGAGGAATAGTGAGGTGAAACATTTGCGGTGTCGTCGTCTGTAGTCCTGTTGTCTAGGATAAAGGGTATTGCTATGAGTAACTTTGATTGTAACTTTAAAGCGATTTTTCATTTATGCACTGGAAGTTGTGTTGTAGAAAAATAGCTATTCTTCGGCTCAAGCGAGCCTTTGAAAAGGTTAAACTTCGGAAAGTTGCAGTCGCAATACACATCACAGGTGGCAAAAAATCGGAGTGCCACTCTATACTTATCAATGAACGGATTTGCTGATCTAAAAAACTACAGCGCTCTTCGTAAAGAATCTGATACTCAGATATGTGTGAAGAGTGCATACTATTCAGATATTGCTTGAAAAAAATCTGTTAGACGCTTTGTCGGGAGATGGCGAACGTATGCGGTGCTATGTTGGCATTGCGTTGGCATGTGAGTGAACACAAAAAACAAATTTCCGCTGTTCTGTGGTGTGGAAGCTATTTCAAGGCTTGAATTTAATACTAGTGCAGTTTTTGGATATTCAGCGCGTTTTCTTTGTGAGTAAATTTTTCACAAGCTGAAATGTCGAGTTATTTTAGTGATAGCCATTTTTCACGGATTGAAAGTTTGGAACAATTCGAAGTTTTGTAAGCAAATACTACTTCGTGATGCTTAGGTAATAAGCATGACGCAATCGCCTAGAAGATACCGGTTCACTCTCGATTAAACAACTCTCATCTGACACGCGCAATGAATAACGCCATCCACTTTTGACTACGAAACTTGGTTGTCACTTGTCCTACATCTTAGTCTTACATACACTAGAATATGCAAGCCCATTGTCTACAAATACCGACCGATTTCTTTAAATATTTAACTCCCAAAATTCTTCCTAATTCGCAGGCTTGTGTTCGTGACCCACATCACCTGTTCCTCTCTGTTCTACCCCTCAAATAATTGACATGAGGACGAGGGTACAACGTCTACAATATACCCTGTGTGCATTGGCATTTATTTATTACACGATATAACAATGATGACACTTTTCAATAAATAAAGAAATGAAAAATGACTTGCTGGAAAGAGATGTTTGACTTCATCGAAACTTTGATTGTCCTCTGTTAAAATAATATCAGTCATGGAGGTTGATTCAATTTTTATAGCATCGTGCAAAAAAAGTAAAACCGAATCATGTAGTATCCTCTTCAAATCTTGTTTGTCCTCTTCTTTATCTAAATGTGTATAACATTAGCCAAAAGTTTTCGCTCTTCACAAGCCTGGATTCTGGTGCGTTAACTATGTCTCTCGCGTTATTTCAAGGGTCTAATGTGTTTCACGTTATTACGGAGCCAAAGGATGCGTGCGCTGTTAATAACGTTTGAAATATTGACGGGTTTAGTCATACACGACCTGTTGTGGAGGGAACGTTTCGAGTAACTGCTTCTAATGAGAAATGTAGAGCGCGTAATCCTACTAATATTGTTAAGGCGGAAGTTGGTGCGTTTGTTCGTTACCAGTAACGCTGAAACGCCGATCGGAGTTAGATGAAATCATATTTTTGATGGTGAAGTAAAAGATTGGATCATTTTCGTCATCATCCTTAGCTTATCTTAAGAATCGTTGGGAAGTCCATAATACCAGCGCATAATATAAGCTGCTATAAGCTTAAACTTCAGCTTATAATAGCAACGATTGCTTTGATGTTATATTTAAAATAAATAGCATCGGACCAAGGTCTATGATCAGAAGGCGGTAACCGCCCACCGCAGAATAAGCCCACAACTCATATACCACCCTAACCGTTACAATTTCCAATCAGTTTTACCCTTAAACATGTAACTAAGGCATATAAATCTAAAACAAAGCGCCGATAAAGGCGGCAACAATTCACACTAACAATTTGGCAACCTACCGCTAACTCGACTAGCCAAGTTTCCCTGAAAAATTTCAACTCGCAAAGTTGCCGAGAAAATTTTAATATAAACGAGCGAACTTCTACTGAAGCTATCCAATAAATAAACGTTAATGAATCAAGCGGGACTTGACAGCGGAATACTAAGAACGGTTAAATTACAAATACCTTTGCTGTGAGGTGTTCCAGATAAATTATAAACGTGAGCTGGAGTTGTATTCAAAGGTCATCCGGCTACGAGAGCGGTGGTGTTAGGATGATTGAGCTAAGGAGTAAGAATTAAAGGCCTGACATGTATAGGGACAGTACGTCTATTTTCGTTAATGTTCCTTTGTAACGTAAACGTTTTGAAACCGGTTCATATCCGTGTATGATGTTGAACGCGAAGACGCGTCCTGAATGTTTATGAGAAGCTTGATGAACCACGGATATGCTTTGTTTTTGGCAAGAAACAGACATATTGGGCAGGTCTTGCTTCAATAAATAAATTAAGCTTGAATTTTGGAATCTATCCGGCATACTGATAAGCATCTGCTCAAGCTCGCCACGGATTTCAAATGCTTGGTTTTTACGTCCATCAACATGGAGATTGGGATTTGCTCTTGCCGGCTTTCCTAGCGTGATAATTAAAGTTTGCAGATACGGCATAGCGAGACTTTGAACCTTCAAATTCTTGCATCTCGTAGGAAATTGCTAAACTTTGAACGACATAAAGGACCTGAGATCATGTTCTAGTGGGGAATTAGCTACGGCCTCACAAACAGTAATTTAGAACAGTGCCACTACATACATATAATAAAAGCGAAAGTGTAGCGGAGTTACCGTGGCGTAAGAAATACTTCTCAGAATTGTTCTCATGAATAATCATGAACCTTGTACATTGTTCTTAGATTCTGTTTTATTACATCATGTATGAACATTTTACAACATTTTACTCTCTATGCAAACAAACCTGACCCACATAGTTTTAGGGATATAACCGTATGAACTAATTTTGAAAATGTGCCTCATCGATAATCAGCACTTGCACAATTTGCACAACTGTAAGAAGATCAATCAATACTTTTCAATACATCCTCAAGCAACACAATACAAAATGGTATGACCATAATCGAGTTCCAAATTATTTAATTAATATAACATCATTCCATTAAAAACGGAAAACAAATAATAAATTAAACTCAAACAACTCCTCCGAAACCGAATAAAATGAAATGATCAAGAACACTCCACACGATCCTTCCCCGCGCTTGTTCCAACAAAAGTACTCGCGTTAATTTCGTTCGGCCCTTTGAAGCATCAGAAACAAACGGTACCTAAGTGGAGAGATAAGATAAAGAGCCTTAATTGCAATCGAAGATTTAACTCTCGATGGGATCGGACGATTGGAGATCTATCTCGGATAGATGGGACGCATTAGGAAAAGCCTTCTTCGATACTGATGACGTATGAAATAAATAAATGGTGGATTACTTCGCGAGACTGAAATTGATAGGATTCGTTGGGATACTGTCATTGCTCCAGTTGAGTTTATATTAGCTTTCCACACTAATAATCCTATTGGCGGAGAGTTTGTTCTTCAAATTTATGGTGGCGAGATGTAGGGCAAGCTAACGCGAAGGATTCCATAATTCCATTCCATTCTATATTTCATCATTCATTCATTCCATTCCATTCTATAACGACATTATAGAGTGCATACTTGACTGGTAGCGATAAAATGGATCAATTGTTGTACCTACGAGTTACTCTATTATTATAGACCAGACTATCAAAGCAGCGGGCATATTAGATAAAATATTATCTGTTACGCCTCGTTACAATGCAAATAGTAGGATAGTAGGTTAATTCATTTCTTTATTAAGTACCTACTAACTGGGCCTATGGTTCAAACACTTTACTACACGTCTCTGCGGGGTGAAGGGGGTATGGTTAGAAAGAGAAATCCTACATAACACCCGATAAAACACCCAAAATAGAGATCCCAATTTGTAATGCTGACCTGGCCTAAGCATCTGCCAGCCAGCTCATTAAATGTTGTTATTTGATGATATGGCTGAATATAATTCAGGAAACTAGTTAGCCGGCGCTATTTATTTCAAAGTCTAGGCTGCTAATTAAAGGGCTGATTAAAGTAGTTGGCTGCGGCACATATAGGTATATATCTTGTATTCAACCCCTCAGAGATCATGGAATACGCTGACGTATCGACACGTCGTGCAGAATTAGCGAAGGATTTAACTAACAATGCCTGGATGTGGGTCAAACGTGGATCGGACTGGGATCTACGGAATATTAGCACGACGTGTTAATAACCAATCGATGTGAGTTCACTCGGGTAGTACAGTCAGGAGCAAAAACCCTATCAAAACTCGCCTAGAGAGAAAAAATTTCTCAAGCCTGTATTAAAGAAATTAAACAAAAATGTATCAACAAATTATTAATGAGAGAAAACAAAACTATTTTTATGTATGTACCAACCAATAAACAATATTGAATAATAAGGTGTTCTGCGCAAGGCCTGCGGCAATTTTATACGGAGTTTGGCATTCTCCTTTTGCGCAGAAAATTAAATTAAATTTTTGAAATGTTCAGCGGCTACTGTTGCTGACTGTACATCCAGGCTCAAACTGGGTTAAGTGACGTACCTAAACCTAATCACGATAATGTTTGATATGCTGGAGTTAGTTACTATAAGTTGTGAAACTAGTTTAGTTATGAAAGCTGCGGTAGACGAGATCGCACAGTAGTTTTCTTCACCCGTCTATTTTGGTGACATGTAACTTATAGCTAGTGCTAATGGTTATGCATGGAATCATATTTCTCATTTTTAATAGCACCGAAATAGAACTATACGAGGGTGAATCAAAAAATTCTTGGAATCAATATTAAAAAATGCAAAGATTTAAATAATAATATTTTATTTTTCTACATAATCTCCCTCCAATGCAATGCATTTAGAATAACGCGTTTCTAACTTCCTTATTCCTTGTGAAAAAAAATTATTTTCTTGACTCTCGAAAAAGTCCTCTACGGCAGCTATAACCGCGTCATTATCGTGAAATTTTGTTCCACGAATTTCCTCTTTTAATTTTGGAAATAAGTGAAAATCACTTGGGGCTAAGTCCGGAGAATATGGTGGGTGGTCAAGGAGATTGAAGCCAGCACAGCGGATTGCGTTGAGCGCAACTTCCGATCGATGAGCAGGAGCGTTATCTTGAAGGAACAACACGCCCAACGACAGTTTTCCACGACGTTTTTCTTTAATCGCTTCACGCACTTTCGGGATTAAATTTGCATAATAGGGTCCAGTAATCGTCTGGCCTTTTGGCATGTAATCAATAAAAAGGATTCCTTCACTATCCCAGAACACAGAGGCCATAACTTTGCCAGCGGTAGGAGCAACTCGAAATTTCTTAATGGATGGAGAGGATGGTCGTTTCCAAGACATGCTTTGTCTTTTAGTTTCAGGATCAAAATGGTGGACCCACGTTTCATCCATGGTGACAAGACGACGGCAAAAATTATCCGAATCACGCTGGAACATTTCGAGATTACGCTTGGAAATTTCCAAACGTCGCTTTTTGTTTTCGTCGGTTAACATTCGTGGCACCCATCTTGCAGACACTTTTTTGAACCCCAGTGAATCAATTAAAATGGATTGAACGCTACCAAAAGATATCTTTAGGATCTCAGCTATATGTTTTATAGTCATTCTTCTGTCTTCCAAAACCAGATTCTCAACCTTTTTGACATTTTCTTCTGTAACGGAGGTTGAAGGCCGCCCAGAACGCGGGTCATCTTTACAGCTTGATCTACCTCTTTTAAATTCAGCCACCCAGTACGCAACCGTAGAATAGGGTACAGCATCACCCCCTAATGTCTGCTGAATGTCCAAAAAAATTTCCTTCGTAGACATTTTTTTCAAACTGAGATATTTTATCACCGCACGTAACTCACTTTTATCCATAATTTTGACTTTTTAGCAACTCGTTGCACAAAAAAATTTATTACATGCGAACGAACTGACAAAAACAAGTGACAGTCTGCATAAATATAGTGTGATAGACACTCTTTAATTTGAATATCGAACTTGATCCAAAAAGGTTTCATATATATATATGCACTTCTAAGAACTTTTTGATTCACCCTCGTAAACTTCTTTGCATTATATGGTAGTAATGAAGAACTGCCAATGATGATGGATTGCATATTCAGCGTAATGGCATGTACACTTGTACACTGTACAGAGTCCACTGAAAATGGAAACAACCTGCAAGGCTGAACGGCATACAATGGAGAAGATTCACTTCCTAAAGTGTAACCAAAGACCGTCACTACCGCATTTAACAACAACATTGGAGCATGACATTGTAGATGTAGGAACCAGGGTATCAGAAAACATATATTATATAGTATTTGTAGGTATATCGAAATGCCGACAGAAGGCTCCAGCCATCCCTAATCATGGCTTAACTTGTTCCGAAATGAACCATCGTTACGTCACGTTGTTGCGCTTAACTTAATGGTCTAAGTTCCGAAGAAAGTCTTTAATACTTTTCCGTTGAAGGCTTTGTTGATGCCTTCCGCTGAATTCTGACTTAAAATTTATGCATGAGCTTACGTAATTTCATTTTCAAAATTGTAATTTGTTATTACACCCGTAGAGTTTAAATTTAAACTTGTTTACGTACAACGCTTAGAAAATGGCTCGGGGAAGTTTTTAAAAGTTGTGGTAGGTATTTGTGAGCGCTTCTCGTAGAGCTATCGTTTATTTATGTTCACATGATCTAGTACGATTTATTATGAACTCATCATTAACGGGATACCTATTCTCAGTAGTAATATTAACATTATATGTTAATTTCCGTTAGTAGCATTACCTTGTAGTAAAGTAGTGTTCATATTGCTGACAGAACTTTTGTGTTATGAAACCTTTCACTTACTTATTTTATGCATAAACATTTGACTCTACTACCATTAGTTTAACCACAAAATCTAATCCACGGATCAAACAATGGTCCCTAAATCCAATTAGTGAAACATCAATCAGAACTAATCACAAGGTTAGTTACACAGATATGAACGAATCAAATTAAATTAAAACACGCAAACAGCATTTGCCTTGATAAAAGCCGAGTTTAATCACCCGTTCGTTTGGTACCGTATCAAAACTGAACATGACGCGTCCCACGGCCGGCTAAACCGTCGATTTATCAATATCGGATGCTCAACGTCCCGTTTGCGCGATATGCCGAAGGTCACTCGGTGGCCGGGCTTAATCTGGAATTTACGATACATTCATTATTACCGTGCGTATATGCAATATACGAAATATCCTTTTATCGTCTTGATACCACATACGCTTTCCCGGAGCGCTGAGTGCGGAAAAAATGTGCCGAGCGATATTGCAATATTGACCTTTAGGGTACTGTACGAGTAAATGAGTAGACCGTATTGTTGAGTATTGGATTATGGTATAGTTTTCCTAATCTATTAAATATCAAGTATAATAATTATTATTGTTTCTGATTACTTAGATACAGGGAATCTGAGGGAGTCAGTTTTATGTTTTTTCGGGTAGAATACGGCCTTCTTCATGAGTGGAACTCGAAATTAAATACTTGTGGCTTGAAAGTGTGTGTGGAAAATGAATGCACCCAGGATTTTGGCTACGCGTCGCATCGAACTATACAGTCGGTCCTAAATAGTCAAGATGTCTCAGTACTAAGCTTTTTACCCGACCGCCGAAGGGTTATGGTTTTGGTTTTGACTAAACAAAGTTTCTCTAAAAACCACATCCAGTTAAGCCTCCTTCTGATTGCCAATTTTTTCTTATTGTATTACTGTTGGACATCTGAATTCTTGTTTAGAGGGTTAGGTATTAATATGTATTCTATGTAGAGGGTTTATCTTTACCCATTCAGTCCCTTTGCCAAGAACTGTGTATCGTAAAAACTATGTAAAGCCACAAAAGTTCAAGAGTAAGGCAAAGTTGCGGTATAGTTTCCAGAACAACGTGTGTGAAGATATTTCAACTTCCTCCCTATGTCACGGAATATTCTGCTACATTCACAAGTGTGCTTTTCTAATCTTTGCTGATATTTTCAGTCTGCCACCACAACATATCCCGGTTGTCCTTGACAGCACTCGTTAAACCTCGGTCAATCTTTGACACCAGAGGTCGCTATCTCATTCGACATACAAATACGTGGCCCAGTTATTAAATTTACACATAGTTAAGTATTATTACTTTAATTGCTTAATTTTAGTAGGCAAAGCTGCAAGTGTTCTCACACTTCCCACCAACTCGCCGTCTTCTGTGATTAGTGCCCACAACTTGTTAACAT
Organism: Hylaea fasciaria; assembly: GCA_905147375.1. Classification (NCBI taxonomy): domain Eukaryota; kingdom Metazoa; phylum Arthropoda; class Insecta; order Lepidoptera; family Geometridae; genus Hylaea; species Hylaea fasciaria. Next base: position 3,370,479 of record LR990211.1, on the reverse strand, counting down.
TTTGAGTTCATAAGTCGCATCACGTCAGTAATACGCTGCATGAATTATTCAATCGCGGAGAATTTCACGGGAGAATGCGTTTCGGTTTAATAAATCACCCTTTTTATGAGTTCACGCGTATTGACACAAAAGCTTAAGAAATGAAGAAACTACATTATTGAGTCTGTCCAAATTTACTTCCATTATGTCCTAATTGTGTGTCAATCCGATTTGCAAATTTGTGGAACCAGTCTACCGCATTATGTTGAGAAATGACATCGTTTCCATATGTAACGTATTCGTTATAAGGTATCAACATTGGAGCTATGAAATACTGTGTAATACTATGTAATTCTAAAGGAGGGTCTGATTGGATTACGGTAATGGTAGTAATGGTTCTATTACAACATCTGCTATTCAGGCGATCGCTGGCGTCGTCAGCACATCCCAAATAAATATAATGTCGTCACTTTCCATTAAGTTCGACGCTATGCAACGCTTCCGGAATTTTACTTGACTAAGAAACAGTGTGGTCAGCATCATTGACGGTGTTATTTAGCAAGAGCAAATCGATAGGTACTACCTAGAGTATACTCTACAATGAAACTTTTGGTTTATTTCAACCAATAGTCGTTCATGCTCTACAAAACCCAAAACCTTGCCAAAAATGAACTTTAAAGGTTCAACTTTTAAGCTTATCGTCAATACGAAGTCTACCGCATCTGAAACGAGAATCTACCCGTTATTAACCAACAAAAAGTTACCACGGTAATGTTATCTAAGCAAGTTCCTCTCGTGTCTGAAGCCACGGTGTGACAAAGGCCCTTGTTACCCGCCCGCAATTAGAACTGGATTCAGGCGAGCCCTCATTCGCACTGGAACAAAGACCTATCCGGGTCAACCTTGATTAGACACGAGTCGTATGCACTGTTGCCAGTGTTACTAGGCTTTCAGGGAACGTCTTCAGCGGTAGAGACTGGAGCAATTTCCACAACTGCTTTCTGGGGATCAGCAGTGATTGTCGGGCTATACCTATAACTTTCTCATTGAAAAATGTGTTTCAATTTCTTCTCATCATAAATTTAATTGCATAAATTTGTTAAGAAATCGAACACGTCCCTCGCATTGGTGAGATTTTGTCCAAACTGAACGACAGTCTAACGAATAAATAAATTATACTCAGAAGAACGGCGCGGTCTATTGTGGCGTGTGTCTGACCTATTTTTTTTTATTAAAAAGATGAATGATACATTTTCACGAATTTTACGCTGATCTGTTTTACGGTCATATAGCTTCCCTTTGTGCTGCTGAACATAATCTGGTTCAGTGATCTGATCATTGGCATGAAATGATTACGCACTAAATTCTTAATACTTCTATTTCTATTTTATGTGTCATAAAATGATGTTTATACCTAGAATTTTTCTACATCTTTTTGGCCATTTTACAAGTTTTGGTTACCACAATCATTTTATGTTTTTATTGTGTTTTCGTGAACGCTTAGTTGGGATAAGATTTTTATGGTATCTCCATAAAACGAGCAAACCTAAAATATATGGTACAGCGAACTGTTTGCGTTACGTTTTCAATTTCCGTTCAAGATATCAGTTTTCTGGAGTACCTCCTTGTATCTTGTTATTTCAACATGCTCTACTCGTTATTTCTCTCCGCTGTATTTCAAAAACTGTTGTTTTTACAAGCTTTATTTTAACTTATATTTGGACAAGTCTTGCATGTCAATTTTGACCGTTTCTCGTCAATTGAGTTTAAATTTTGCATGACTGTCAAAAACTAATGATGGTAAATATTATTATAAAAAGTACCTAATATCTTGACATAGCAAGTTGATCTGATGATAGAGACGAAACATGGCTATTAGAAATATTTGCATTTTCAGCATTCGGTACTCCAAATGCTTACGTCTCATAAAACGTCGCCTTGAAAATTTTAAATTCGATTAAATATTTTTCTTTGCTTTCAGGTATTTCTCAAAGGAGCATTTTCACCAATGGGCGAGGATTTTCATCTCAACAAAGTCATCTTCGATAAGGTAGTCCGAAAGAGGGCCTTGCCGAGATGCAATCTGATTTCATTCAATAGATGAAAAAAAAACAACTGTCGATTTGAGAACCTTGTTCTTTTTTGAAGTCGGCGAATAAAATTACTAACAAAATAAGCACTAAAGCCGCTTTACTAACAAACTTTTTTAAGCTTTCTGCAATTTTACACCTTCAGCCACGTGAGATATAGATGAGACTGCAACTTGGCTCGAGGCTCTACCACAGATTAAAAATTGTTTGCTATTTGTGTAATGCTTCCAAAACGTAGAGTAGAATAGAGATAGCTAGATATATGTAGATGTAGATAGTAGATGTAGATAGTTCTGATATTTTGAACCGATATTCGTGTAATATGTAATACAATATGTATATAAATAATCGATATTATGTAATATGCAAAGATAGCTCTCTCGCCTGTTATAAATAATGAATCTAAAATACTAGGTCAGCTCTGGAGTAGTCTGGGCAACCGATTTATAAATTCATGTCGAATACAACTTCACAGTTTGGCATAGTTATGAGTACTATTCATTTACTATACGACTTCCAGTGATTTTATTGTGTTTTTGTTCAGCATAACTCCCTCTTCCACTTGGATCTCCTTAGCTCAACGCTGTTTTTACATAATTTCGAAACGTTTCGTAAGTCCTGTTTCAAATTCAAACCAGGTTCAATACCACGCCAATGAGAAAGAACCTAAAAGCTATAATTATTCCGTTTCCAGTCTTTCGGACAACACAGAATAAAAATCAGCTAAATTGTTTTCCAACTCGGGTTTGGATACAAAGTTTTAGTCCTTTTTAAATTGGGACTATGGTAATTACCGGCTGTCTTGACACAGCGACTCTTAATTAAGGGTCAGGGCTATAATTTACGTGAACATTAGGCCCTATTTATTCTAAGAAGTCGTTTCTACGAGTAATACTACTGTAGAATATTTTAACCACTATTCAGTTGTACTCGTAATAATTTCACTTAGACCGACGCTTGTTTGATTAATTATCTCGTTTAGTTCACTCCTGTGATGTATTATATTTGGTAGCGTCCTATATACAATGAACATACGAATATATAGTAAGTAATCTAGTAAATCTTTAGTCTTTCTAATGATTATAAACAAGGCTGAAGGCAAGCATCTCCCGAGTGATGTTTTAATATAACAACGGTATCACGTTTCGGTAGATCCTGATTCCTGACCTGACCCCGAACTAGGATAGCTTGCATCTATGGAATCGGAAACTATAAGGACCAGTTTTTCGCCATAGATCTGCATACTAAACACTGTCTGAACTCTGACATAATATAATACTACATACTTAGTTATCGGACTGACTCAACGGGATTATCTGCATATAGGTACATGTAGCATACTTTAGCCTTTGCAATGATATTAATTTACAGACCTTACATACTTATTATAATCTCATTGTTAGCCGGAATACGTTGCCGCGACTCGCACCAGGTAGTCGGTTCACTTACGCCGTGTCTGATAAAACTACTTCTTATATCTTCCTTGCTGGGAATACACTTTGTGCTATAAATATAACTAAAACATTTGTATGCTGTTTAGCCGCGGCTGTACGTGACCGTAGCGCAATTATTGCAGCGTGGGATGTGTTATCCCTCATTTTCCCGGTGTGTTTGCGTTTAATTAAATTGTACACACAGTAGGTATGTGTATGTCTCTATAGAAGCATGGAAGTTTTGATAGTATTCAGTGATATTTATCTGTCTTTCATTTCAGGTATGTAGGTACTTAGTTAGATGTTCGTCCGTACGTATTGCAGTACAACCTCGAACTTTGTGCCAGTATTCCGCGACACTGTACTTACTGCGCTTGTAAATCTGATTGGTCCTAACGAATCCGCTAAAACCTTTTCAACGAACTTGCGAAGTACTGCTTGGTAATTAAATAAAAAAGTGCTTCTAGTGTCTGGCCAATTGCATCCATCGTCCTTTCCCGGCCGAAGAACAGTTTCCTCAAATGGCCCGCCCACCCTTTGGCAATTTCTATTATACTTATCTGTCGTTATGTTTAGTTCTCGGTTTGGCACAAGCCGTGACGTCGCGCGTGAGTGGTGATAACGGGGTTTATTCCACCCCTGTGACGATTCCGAAGCTATATCTTTGTGGGGGATGTAGATCTTTTTTGGTTTTCGCTCGAGGCTTACAGTTATTGTCAACGTCTTTATCTGTTTTGTTATGGTTGTTGTGATGAAAGTACATAAGTGATGATATCAGTTTCATGTTTGTATAAAATTGAACAATTTTGTGTGATGTACGTTATTGGCGGATTCTTTGAGAGGAGAGTATATAATACTCTAATCATTCACTGATTCAGAAGTAGCTATAAGTGAAAACACAACCTGCTCCTTTAAATTGTAATTAACTCTGAAATGATAAATCCCTTAAACCTAATTGATATTCTTGACTGATGAATGTATTAATAATAGACATACAAGATACGAATCACAAAATGAAATTTGAACCAATAAATTGACCACAATACTGCGCCTGCACTAGTCCGTAGCTCACCCTACGGACCATGTGACAATTAAACATCTATTGTGTCTGTCATTGATTAGTCAAAGAGTTTAATTACTACTGCTTCACTGTGTTTACCTGACAATCAAATCTTTGCAACTATCCATAATTCCCCCAAACAAACACCAAATTACTATTTAAATAGTCTTATTGACTTTTAACCCCTACTCTAATGGCTGTGGGACGCTCAAGTCAGTCTTAATTTGTCATGTGAGGAAGCCGAGGTCTTTGTTCAGACTGATTAACCCTTTGGATCTACTTGGGGATTTGGGAGTAGATTTGCATCAATAAATAAAATGTAAGTCGTATTTTGGGACTAAACCACTTTGTATGTTAGTGGCACATGAGAACTTTTTCCTTTCGTGTCGATGTTTCAATCACTTATATATAAATCTCAGATGGTAGTAACTGTAGCAGTACAACTCCGAAAGCAGGATTAGCCAACTGTCAGACACTATTGTGAATATTTGTGAGACCACATCGGCACTAACAAACCTAATTCAACTGAGGCTCTTCGTACAGGTTTAACGGGATGGAATTGGCTCGCATACCAGCGAAGGAAACTCGCCATCAAAGGAGTTAAAATCCATTAAGTGTTTGCGAACTATCTCCCTGTCTGCCGGCTGGACGCGATCTATGGGATTAAAGAGTTCTTTGCAATGGAGACACTGCGCTCAAATACTCACAGCGACGATCCACTAAGAGATTACATACTTAACTAAATTAATAAGGGTCTCTTAAAAACAGACTCAAATGTCTCCAGCAGCGTAATGCTTGAGCTTGGGAGCGGTGACTCCAAAATCCAGTGCTGTTGAGCTTTACAACGTTTTCTGTTGGTTAATCTTTTCCTGCCATCACAGAATGGTTTATTTGGATTAGCTTAACGTAACTGCCCTAGTCCCCGAAGTCTCATCATGCTCATGCTCGGATATCCCCATAACACCACATTAACCCCGTCATAAAACTGAGTTCTATTCCAATATCCGAACCGAGCCTGCCGTTAGAACTAATCGACCGTCTGCGGTACCCGAACAGCGGTCATATTGGAGTTTTATGCAGCTGCCAGCCCTGCCAAGTGTCGCCATGGATATATCCATATCCATGATATGGAGGCAGCTGCTGTGCATGCGGATTGGATATTGATGAACGTTGAATTTGATGAGGTTTCTTCTTGTATCCCTTAGGAATAGTCGAATTCTTAGAGGCGATAGTATCGACAGTTGACACATTTTTATGCTTAAAGTCTAGTTAGTGATATTGGCACAGTGCGAAAGTTTGTAATGATCTTAGGGCAATATATCTTCGAACAATCTATAACTTATTTTAAAAGGTTAAACAATATTGGATGAGTTTGATGGTTGTTCTGTGAATAGGTAATAAAGAAAAGTAAATGTCATTATCACATCTCGATGATATCGGTTTTTACATCGCAAAATTCAAAATGTCACCGTTGCAAATGAGAAAGCCCTTACCCCTCCATCCTTAACAAATATTTAGATTTCTTAAATGTCATCTACTAAGATTTATGAGCGAAGGCACGGTAACTCGAAACTTGGTTACCGTCGGTATCGAGATTTGCATATTAGCCGTGAGTGTATCATATAAGTTGTACCACAACTTCGGGCACGCTATATATGTGTTCTCACGTCTCGGGAAACTTTGTGGCCTCATATCCTTGCTTCTTGGGTCCTTTGTTATATAAATAGAGTTAGATGTTACTTGCTGAGCTTTCGCAACGTTATCGAATGAGGTTTTCAGGCCGGCTGAGAGCCTAAACATGTCTTAACAATAACGGTCAATCGATAGCAACCGGGACATTGGATTGGTCATGGATGTCTTGGGAAATGCCTTTGAAATGCATCACCTAATTTTATCAAGCCATTTCCATCTCTTATCATCATTCTTGAAGAGGGCAAACGATACGTTGGAAGGAGAAAGTAATAGTGGTTACGCAACATCCGGGTGTGGACAAATATTACCAGTGTAGAACAACTTTTAGCTCGGCATATAGCATCGGCTATAGATAAATTCTCTGATCTGACAGCAACCTCCAGAAGTAAAGAGGCTTTATAAGTTGAAGATTAATGACGTGTTGTGTTGGCCTCTCCTAAGTACTGACTATGGATAGGGCTATTCGCTCTCGCCAAGTTTTGGTAACCTGTCTCTCTGTTTAAGAAGACCTTCGCTTTTTCTATTTAATCCACATTCGCACACGGAAGTTCGTCCCATATTAAAAAATCTGCTTTCGTCCCAAATTGTATGCCATATTGGGCCCAGATTATATTTTGTTTTAAAAATCTTATTTCTTCCCACTTTTCATCTCCACATTCGGCCCAACTTTTTTCAATCTTAACGTTAGACAGAAATTTTTTCAACCTTAACGTTTTGGCAGTACTTCTCTATCGTAGTAACGTCGACCAAAATTACTGAAATACGCTCCATGCTCCCGATAGAGAAACGGTCTAGCCCAGCATAGATCGACGCCGGCATGTCCGCACCCCAGTTAGTAAAGTACGTGAGTACCTACTACGTGCGTGACTAGCCCAACCCAGACCGCAGGAAAAAGCTAGCACGTATGGTTTGTATCGAGGAAGTATTTCCCCGCGGCCATTAGCCTAATGAACGGATGAAAGTGTTCGCTCCACGTGCCATTACGTCTAATGTAAATGTGTATTAGATTTAGCCGTGACTCCGCGGTTGCCGCATAATGTGCTGTGTGTCACGTCTTGGGTATTAGAGAGCCAATTAGGAGACGAGCTGGTAAGCTCGACTCGTTTTGTAGGTTCTTTGTTACGGAATGTAGAAGAACATGAAGTTGTTTATGATTTTACGGGTTGTTTGTCTGTTGGCACGGCACGCTACAGTCATAGGGCTTATTCTAGTTGAGCTTTGCGTGCTAACATGGCTAACCATTCGTAACTTGGTTACGTTGTTGGAAAGCTTTGTGCTGTTATGCAAAATTACGTCTTCTGCGTACTAAATTAGGATCCACCGAGTCAGCAATCTCTTTGCCCCGTAATCTTTCCAACTAGCGCTCAACCCGCAAAAAGTGCCAACCCCAACATTAGCCCTATGACAAATTTTAGTCACGAATTCGCCCCGGTGGCGAGGGCTGGGGGCGGGGTAGCTATTAATTCTTTAATCAACCCGCGCGCGGGTCATTGGCGAAACGAATTAGAAGGAACGAGATAACCGCCGACGAGCGAGGCGACATTTGTATCCGGGCAGGATGAACGGGCGAATGGGACGCGGGCACGATGCGGACGAGATAAAGCGCAGATGCTACGTGGCTCGTGAGGGCCTGCTTTGATTTTGCTTCAAATTAAGAGTTAACAGGTACAGTTAGAAATTTATGAAATTACCATGAGGTAAAGCAGCGGACCAACTTTTCTGACAGGGTAAAAGACGCTGTGTGAGTATTGTTAGTGTGTCCGCTCATCACAGGACAAAGTTCAGTCACAAACCAACTGACTAGGTTAACCTGTAAGGTTCAGCAAGAAAGCACTTTCTACGATAGATCGTCATTCCGTTACTTCACGGCAGCAATTCATAAGCGTCACTCCCGTTCTCGGCTCAAAGTAAGCACTCGGCATGTAATAATCACCTTTGACCTCAGGCATAGCATAGTCGAGTAATAGTGGTCGAACGGTAATAACTAAACAATAGCAAGGAGCTGTGGTACTAGGTGGAAAAGGGGCAACCAACGATGTAACGATACTGTTCTGATCGCCATATAAGTTAATGCAAAGTTTCCAGTCCGTAACGTTATACTAATAAGTCCAAATTCTTACGTGAGAATGAGGCTATTATAGTTGCGAGTAATCTTTATCTGGTTAACACTATGTTTATTAATGTGTAGAGCTTCGTTGTTAATTAGTAACGTAATAAAAACACAAACTAGATGTTCTGACCTCGACTTATTCGTGAATATGCGTCGGAACCGCGAAAACCCATAATTAATTGTAATTGCAGATAATTAACATTTACAATTGATTACCTGTTGGTACGTTTGTTACGTATGTTTTTTCACACTCACCCTTTAAACATTAACTTATAGTCATTCTTTCCACAAGGCCTTCTCACCCCTGTAATTTCGGGGATTGTTTTTTACTTTTGTTTACGAGTCTTGCTTGAAAACTCAGCGGTGACAGATTGACTGCGCCGACGACGGGTGACAGATTGACCGCGCCGATGACGGGCGACAAGTTGACAGTTCGCGTTCCTTTTTCTTTTGGTTTGGCTTCGCCCGGTCGCGCAAATGTCGCCACTCGACTAAATACCGATATCGATCTCTACTAAAGTTAATTCCGGCGGGCGCGTCTGCCATCTTTGGATTGCCGCCGAGTATTATAATCGACTAAATTTGAGAATCGATATCAGTTGATGTTTGGTGCGGCAGATGTCAGCCCCGCCCTTCAGGTCCTACCGATTTTTTTTTCCCAGCACAACGATATGTATAAAAACCGGCGCGCAACGGACCTCGAGCCTTTTTCTTTTCCCGAATTTACGCGGAGCCCCGGTCGTTTTGCTGTCGGTGTTTAGGGCTCCCTTGTGCTTGTGCGTGGTTTGTGCCGAGTTGAATTGTTGTGCGCGTAGTGAGTTCCAAGTTTCGACGGCGCTCCATCGGCAAACCACGCGCACTTTGACGGCGCTCCAGCAGCGACTCCCGCGCACGGGAAGGCCCGCCGACAGGTAAGCACCGCGTGGTTTTCCCCTCGCCTCGATTCTCGGGCGCCCCTGGCTCGTTCGTAATGCTAATCACGCCTATTCTTTACAGCAAACCCGACGAACGTTTCCACGTGGTCCACGTGCGTCCCGCGGGTTCCAAAAGGGCGAAGACTGCCCTTCTTTTCGACCACGCGGCCGGCGCGGATCCGCCGCGAGGTCACGCCTTCTTTTACCCTGATTTAAAGGTGAGCCATTTTTTTGTTATTCGGCCCGCGTGCATAAACCGCGGAGTCGTCAAGCGTACCAAATCACTTCAAATCTTTTCAATCATTTAGGGCTTCCAGCCCTAACCTTGTTTAACCTCTTCCTCCTATGCCGGGCCTCCGCCCCGGCAGGAGATTTTCGTCATTTTACAACTTGTAACGTGTCTTTTGGACGGCGCGTTCCAGGGTCGTTGGAGGACCCCCAGTTCGTTGGAGGACCCCCAGTTCGTTGGAGGACCCCCAGTTCGTTGGAGGACCCCCAGTTCGTTGGAGGACCCCCAGTTCATTGGAGGACCGCCATTTTGAGCGGAAAACCTCGAGTGCGGTGAGCGCCCGCTGCCCTCCATCTAGTGGCGTGACGCCGTCGGCCTGCGACCTTCAACGGCGAGCGTACCAGGCCCGCCAGGTCGTCGCTTCCTTCTGCGTGCCGGCGTGCCGTACAGGACAGTACCAATCCCACCTTCGTACCTTCATTTATATAACCACAAGGTCCCAGCGCCCACGCTGGGTGGCGCTCGAACCTTCTGCCTTACTCGAGAGCAACCCTGGCATTAATCTTTATCTAAATTTAACCGCGAGCTATCCGGCTCCGATTAGGCCTTTCATATATATCAAAATTGCAACCATTGGCACACTGAATAGGTAGGAGAGTATTTAAATTATAAGATCTTTACTGTAATAAAGCCCCGTCTTCCACGGAACTGAGGTCTCACTGGAGGCCTCCATTCTCATTGTATAAATTCAATTATTTTAATAAACAATTTCGTTTGGGCATTACTATTTCTGGTATTTCATTTACAAAACCTTAGCTGAACTTAGGTAGGTAATACATTCACCGGAGAGTTGCGGGTTCGATTCCCTGACCTCCGGATTATACATGTAACAGTGGCGCCCGAACAGGGACCCTTTTGCTCTCGAGATCCAACCACAGTGCCTTCTGCACCGAGGAAGGAAAGGCAAATTTTTTTTCTTTTTGTACTAACCTTTTAGAAACTTAACTTTTACTTGTGGTTTTACTATTTACATTTATTGCTGTGACAATTCTATTGTGCTATTGTGTACTAGGGTGTATTTGCAATTTGTTTTAGAATCTATACCTTAGACACATTTATTATTTTAATCATTGTTAACATTGTGCCAACGGTGTAGTCGCAGTATATACATTTAAGTTCACTTTTCACAATGGAGCACCATATTGCCATGGGCTCCGCAGCTATGAACTGGGGTTGCAGTACTAGTATCTGGTGGTCGATTAGGAATAATTCAAATATTAAATTGCATAATCCAATTCATTCATAACGGTGCATTAATTCCATTATCTTACATTATGCAATTATTTAGACAGTTGTAATGCATGGTTGATTTTTATTATAGATATTATTGAATGTTGACTTTTATAATTTCATTGATGCAATTCTTTTTACAAATTCAATGTTTACAATTTCGCCTCTATTGGGTAATTTTTTTTTGTTGTTTGTTGAATGTTGACAATTCTATTTAATTTTGAATGGTTATAGAATGGTTTATGAAGTTTTCAGTTGGAGTAATCATTTTAGTAGGTAGGTACCTTGGATTTGGACAATTTCCTGTTTTCTTTTTGTTTTCAAAAATAATTTTTTCTTTCCATTACAAGTAGTGAGTCTGTTTTGTCATTTCAAACCTTTTGCCACCCCCTTTTGGTCTATTTTTGGGACATTATTAGATTTTTCCAACGTTTTATTTTTTCACGGATTGAGGAGGCTTGAATTTTGGTTTGTTTTTGGAAAGCAGGGGTTTTTGAAAAGCTTCGCCCCACCTTTTGTCTCTATTGGAGAGGGACGTTTTTTCCGGTTTGCTGGGTTCGGGTACTTTTATTTTTCAGTTTTCGGACCGGCAGATTTTTTCGGATTTTGCGGTGCGAGCTTCAACCCTGTTTTGGTAACGAGTCACACTGGCCTTTAGCGTTTTCTCGCTCTTTTTTCTATGGTGTCAATTTTCTTTCATTTGACACCGTAGGACATTCTGTCATTCAGCCCCACCCCGGGATGAGTGAAGCCAAGGTGACCGTTTCCTTTCCTTTTTCACATTCTTCCAAGCCTTCCCCTTTTTACTTTTTCTCTTTTCTACCTCTTTTTAGGGTCTTCACAGGTCGATTCGAGTTCTTCTCGAGGTTTCTAATTTTTTTTTCAGGATGAGCTACTCATTTTGGCTCATTTGAAATCTGTGAGCTTAGTTGAGCGTCTTGTTTATGCTTATTTTGCATACTGGGACAAAGAATTGTTTCTTTTTCATTATCAACTTTAAGTGGGGTATGGTTGTGAGTGGATAATTGTTTTCATCATTGAATTAGGTTGTGTAACCGAGGTTAAGCTTCATCGCGTTCGGTTCCGGCCGCTGGGGTATCAACCCCTCGCTTATTTCAAATTAAGTATACTTTCTTTCACAGAATTCTTTTAACAATTGACTTTCTTCCTCGTTGGCTCGGGGCGACAAAATTAAAACACAACAATTTATAACTTTTGGAATAGGGAAACAAACAATTTAATTAACAAACCTTTAATAGTATTTGACAACAAACCTTTTACTAACTAAATTACTTATTTCAAAGCGGTCCATAACTTTCATAAAGCCTTATATGTCAAGCGGTGCATAACTTGTAAAACAAGCCTTATATGTGTAACGGTACTCAACTTGTGCCAATAAATGCCATTGAGTACCGGGTCTTTTCCTTCCTTTAGAATCAAAATTTTGCCTCTACCAATTAAAATACATTAGAATGTTACCACCCCCCCTCTATTGGTAGTCAGTAGTTGTCATCAGTAAATTTCCAATTTTTTTTATTAGCTTTGCCCTTCCTAAATTTACTTCTTTCCAAGCGGTACATAACTTGTAAAATTAAGCCTCATATGTCAAGCGGTGCATAACTTGTAAAACAAGCCTTATATGTGTAACGGTACCCAACTTGTGCCAATAAATGCCATTGGATACCGGGTCTTTTCTCTTCCTTCAAAAATAAATCTAAACTGTTCAGATTCAGTCTTCTCTCTAGAAGATCACCAAAATTTATTTTTTCCAAGCGGTACATAACTTATAAAACTAAGCCTTATATGTCAAGCGGTGCATAACTTGTAAAACAAGCCTTATATGTGTAACGGTGCCCAACTTGAGCCAATAAATGCCATTGGATACCGGGTCTTTTCCTTCCTTTCGAATTTCACCTAAAATTCAAAACTGTACCAATAAAACCATCCTTCAAGCGCTTCACGCCAGGATTAATTCAATTAAAAAAAAAAAAAAATACTTTGTTGTTAATTAATTAATTAAAATCGTAATTAACATCCTAAACTTGAGTCCACGGGGTAAGTAATCATTAAACTAGTTTTCCTACCCAAATATTAGGTTGTCCTTATACTACAATATGATGACCACTCACAATGCATAACCCCCTCGTTGTAAACAATTCCTCTTAGGTAGTGTAGGTCTTTTGTTTCAGATCGACAAACATTAAATAGCCCTAGGTCCTATTTATAATTTAACTAAGCTTTCCATTTAGAAATAACCTCGACTTTCGGATTGGCAAAGAGGGAACCCTTTTAATTTTTAGGTGTTTTCAGCGCGGAAATTGTTTTTTTTTAGGTTTTACTTTTTTGACCATGGCGTGGTCTGACCCAGAAATTGTGGGCTTTGCGCTGGATTTTTGTATTTTATGGCAGAATGGACGGGACAGATCGCTACCACTAAAGTTTAAATGGTTAGGTTTTGTTTTTATGGTTCTCTTACAGAAACATTTTCAAGACGGGCTTCGCGATAGAAGTTACCGCACCTTATAACACGCTTTTGGTTTGATAGGCGTTACGATTCAGTTCCGCATGGGCTGATCGTAGCTACCAAGATCGAACCATCCTTTTCATGTTCCTCCTCTAGAAACATCTTCAAGACGGGCTTCGCGATAGGAGTTACCGCAATTTAAACTTTAATTTCAACTGTTATTTCAACTTTAATTTCAACTTTAATTTCAATTTTAATTTCAACCGTATGGTACGCATTGGCAGGTAATTCTTTTTTTTTGCATTCCTGAGTTCCGGAGGAGACCGTAAACAAGTGTCACCCTTATTTAAATTCCAGGTAACCGTTTTATTTTAGCGCCCTCTGTCGGTTAGCGGTGGAACAACTTGAAGATCGCGAATCGATACGTTACGCCGTCGATTCCCCTACCGTTTCAACCGTTAGATATCACTATTCTCGTGAGGATTTTGTTGAGCTGGATTGTTTTGAGACTGTTCCGAGCGTACGGCCCGGTTTAAATATAGTTTACTACTGGATAGGAAGGTACCGTCGTAAATTTTGAAAATAATAATCTTCTAAATATTAACGTTTTGAATTATGCTGGTTCTGATTTACTGGCTTCAGTTTAACTTCACCTGTTCCGATTTGGACAGGTCTTACGAGCAGAACAAGACCCCTTCCGTGGCTCGATCGGACGCATTATGATTGAACTCATGTATCCTCGGTAACACCACCCTATCAACAGATCCACACTTACACGTCTAAACACCATCCCGCATTTATACCCACTCGTCAACATAGTCACCCCTACGTACGTAACCATACATCCATGCGCCTCGACACGAAAGCTCCCCTTCGCTCATGCCTTTAAAATTCTTTATTTAATAAAATTTAAAATAAACAGCTCAGCTTACATCGGTAATTATTTATTTGATATAACTTCAGAGGATAGGTGTTTACAAAATTAATACTAAATTATCATGTTATACTTTGCAGTTTGTTGTTACTCTTGACAAAGGTAATGCAGATCTTCGTTAGGACTATGACGGCCTTTTCGCTAATCTTTAGTCGGCCTTTCCGTAACAGCTCCACCTATCGGCGTGCGCCGGAACCATCTCAAAGCGAAACAGCATCGATTCGTAGTTTCAATCTATCTATGACAACACCCGCGGTCAACCGATAGATGGCGTTAATATTCATTCTTGAATTGTTTGTTCGTTTCAGTTAAAATTTGTTATCCTCTTCATTTTCTTTCTTACAGGCCAAGATTCTAAACATAGTGATCGGCATTCTGTTTGCTCCGATTGATCAAACAGGTTTAGTGTCGTTTTCCGTTTCGTTTCTTTTAAGCTTCGGAGAGTTCTTTTCAGGTGAACTGTTGCCCTCCACCTACTGTGGTGAGGCAGCTTCACGATTGGAGTAGTTACCTACGCTTATGGGCGTGGAGCCCACTCGACGCTTTTCGATCCGACGAGTCCGGGTTCGAACTAGAGCACGTCCTCTTCACCTTCGGGGATCGGGTAGTTTCGAGCTGGGGTCCAGCTCAGGATTTTCTCTTGCTTTATCCCGATAAAATCCTTATCGGGGAAGGGGGTGTTGTTACGTATGTTTTTTCACACTCACCCTTTAAACATTAACTTATAGTCATTCTTTCCACAAGGCCTTCTCACCCCTGTAATTTCGGGGATTGTTTTTTACTTTTGTTTACGAGTCTTGCTTGAAAACTCAGCGGTGACAGATTGACTGCGCCGACGACGGGTGACAGATTGACCGCGCCGATGACGGGCGACAAGTTGACAGTTCGCGTTCCTTTTTCTTTTGGTTTGGCTTCGCCCGGTCGCGCAAATGTCGCCACTCGACTAAATACCGATATCGATCTCTACTAAAGTTAATTCCGGCGGGCGCGTCTGCCATCTTTGGATTGCCGCCGAGTATTATAATCGACTAAATTTGAGAATCGATATCAGTTGATGTTTGGTGCGGCAGATGTCAGCCCCGCCCTTCAGGTCCTACCGATTTTTTTTTCCCAGCACAACGATATGTATAAAAACCGGCGCGCAACGGACCTCGAGCCTTTTTCTTTTCCCGAATTTACGCGGAGCCCCGGTCGTTTTGCTGTCGGTGTTTAGGGCTCCCTTGTGCTTGTGCGTGGTTTGTGCCGAGTTGAATTGTTGTGCGCGTAGTGAGTTCCAAGTTTCGACGGCGCTCCATCGGCAAACCACGCGCACTTTGACGGCGCTCCAGCAGCGACTCCCGCGCACGGGAAGGCCCGCCGACAGGTAAGCACCGCGTGGTTTTCCCCTCGCCTCGATTCTCGGGCGCCCCTGGCTCGTTCGTAATGCTAATCACGCCTATTCTTTACAGCAAACCCGACGAACGTTTCCACGTGGTCCACGTGCGTCCCGCGGGTTCCAAAAGGGCGAAGACTGCCCTTCTTTTCGACCACGCGGCCGGCGCGGATCCGCCGCGAGGTCACGCCTTCTTTTACCCTGATTTAAAGGTGAGCCATTTTTTTGTTATTCGGCCCGCGTGCATAAACCGCGGAGTCGTCAAGCGTACCAAATCACTTCAAATCTTTTCAATCATTTAGGGCTTCCAGCCCTAACCTTGTTTAACCTCTTCCTCCTATGCCGGGCCTCCGCCCCGGCAGGAGATTTTCGTCATTTTACAACTTGTAACGTGTCTTTTGGACGGCGCGTTCCAGGGTCGTTGGAGGACCCCCAGTTCGTTGGAGGACCCCCAGTTCGTTGGAGGACCCCCAGTTCGTTGGAGGACCCCCAGTTCGTTGGAGGACCCCCAGTTCATTGGAGGACCGCCATTTTGAGCGGAAAACCTCGAGTGCGGTGAGCGCCCGCTGCCCTCCATCTAGTGGCGTGACGCCGTCGGCCTGCGACCTTCAACGGCGAGCGTACCAGGCCCGCCAGGTCGTCGCTTCCTTCTGCGTGCCGGCGTGCCGTACAGGACAGTACCAATCCCACCTTCGTACCTTCATTTATATAACCACAAGGTCCCAGCGCCCACGCTGGGTGGCGCTCGAACCTTCTGCCTTACTCGAGAGCAACCCTGGCATTAATCTTTATCTAAATTTAACCGCGAGCTATCCGGCTCCGATTAGGCCTTTCATATATATCAAAATTGCAACCATTGGCACACTGAATAGGTAGGAGAGTATTTAAATTATAAGATCTTTACTGTAATAAAGCCCCGTCTTCCACGGAACTGAGGTCTCACTGGAGGCCTCCATTCTCATTGTATAAATTCAATTATTTTAATAAACAATTTCGTTTGGGCATTACTATTTCTGGTATTTCATTTACAAAACCTTAGCTGAACTTAGGTAGGTAATACATTCACCGGAGAGTTGCGGGTTCGATTCCCTGACCTCCGGATTATACATGTAACACGTTAATAAATAAAGTTAACGACTGATAAGGAAATAAAGCTGTTTTATCATCCAATAAAACCTTATATGATCGTAATAAAATAATCGGAAGTTAAATATTGTTCAGACCGTGCGTTTGTTACAATGTTACTTCTTCTCTAGCGGTACCAGTGAAGTTAGCAGAACATTTTCCAGCAGATTAAAAATAAAAGTGAGTCTCATTCTACTTCGTCCCTTCTTCCGAACTCGCTTTTATTTATATTCATACCTATATATTTTTCGTATTTAGAACTTATTCCTGATAATGTTCAAGAATAGTTCTAACTAAATTCCAGAAAAAATATCAACTGAAATAATGGTCTGAAAAAACTTCTCGTAGCAGTCTTGACTTCTTGAGAGTCGGAGACGCGGTGAAAGCCAATGAAGTCGCCATGTAGTGGAAAAGATAATCGCTATCAAATGACCAACTCTAAAAGTTTGAGCCTCTTTAAAACTTTTGACTAATTGGGAAACAATGCAAAAAATATTTCCTCTGTTAGTGGAGCTGGTGGTTACAAATGGTTTGTTAATTAACGGGTTAATGTCGCTACGGTTCTTGTCACCTTGCCTCATGAACGTTGAAAATTAATAATTGCAAAATCCAATGGTAAAAGACTATAATGAACAAATATTGACGAAACATTTTAATCAACGTGCATCAGTGGTCATACCCTCCGGGGTGTTCCACTGAATTATAATTAGTTACCAAACGAGGTCCCCCTCAAAGGGCTGAATGGATGCCATTAACTGGATATATTAGGCAAACGTGTTTCATATTAAAAGGAGCCGCGCGCCGTTCGGTAAACGTTATAAATTTTAATACCTTGCGTAAGGTGGCGCGGATTATTTTCGAGACAGTAAAATGGTAATAAACTCATTACAATCAAGCTGTTTGAAACTATCTGTAAACGTTACTGGGAAATTAACGAGTTTACTGATTATTCACAATTAGCTGATAATCTATGGGATGCTGATTGACTCTGTTTGCTAATCGTATCGTGTCTGCTTGAGCTAAAGAAATATTGCACGTCTCAGGCGATCGGAGCTTTCCAATTATTTGAGACTGAAGCCCGATCCCAATCCCGATCTGCGATCTAGCTTACTTTTAGAAGCTTAAAATATCTAAATCTTTAGAGTAATCTGGGGGCACGGCAGTGCCCCCGCCAAGTCGAGCAAAACAAAAGGCACGGCCGTACTATCCTTTTCTCGAAGCGATTCGGGCCATTTTCGACCCCCTGTAACTTCGTTATGGATAAAACTAGAAGCCTAAATTTTTAGTGACCAAGAGGGCATCACGTTCACAGATAACAATCCAAATTACATCAAATTTGAACCAGTAGTTTAAGAATTATTGCAAGTCAAAGTTCCTTAATTTTGCTGCCCACTGACTGACTGACTGACTGACCGATCATCAAAATTCTAAGGTACTTCTAGCCGTCCCACAAGTTTGAGATTTTGAATATAGCTATTGTTTAGCCTATAAACTATGGAAAAATTCTGACATTCCATAATTTTCATCCCGTTTTCTAGATATATAATCTGCATAAATAACTTTGTATTCCCATATAAATCCCATTAAATTGTATGTGATTACAAAGTTACTTTTACAGTTCATAATTAGACTTCATTGAAATTGAATGAAACGGGTAGCAGGGGTTAAAAATTAGAAATAGCTTCGAGAAATTCGACAGTTGAGCGATTTTTAAAAACTTCCACTATAGGTACACCTACGGCAGATAGAGAGATACAAATCGCTATAATATATATCTACCTACACTTTTATAGGTCGAACAAATTCGTTACCTAGGTACATTAAAATAGGTACCTAGGTACCTTATACCTAATACGCATCTGTGGAGACGCAAAGACACTCGTTCATGATAATCTATGAGCATGACCTATGTCGCAAGGGGCCCCGGCCGCGCAGGCGCGGGGCGCGCGTTGATGCGTGTTTCGCAAAAAAACGAAATAAAGAAAGAAAACCTACAAAAAGAAATGAGATCCCATCAAAAACATTACATGTACAAAAATGCACAAGTCTCGCAACACAGTTAATCTGCCGTAAAAAGTTGTGAGATCGAATGTAAACCAAGTCGGTTAATTTCAATAGGTACCTACCTATACCTATCTATGGGAGCAGTTATACCTTTATTTCTTTAGTAAATAGAGTGTCTTGGCGATTGTACACGGCAGCATAATTTACTAGGCAATCTAAATATAGTCTTCCGTATAAGTGTACTTTCAAACAAATACAAGCACAAAGCGCTTAACATAGATTTATGTTGCCGTGTGCAATTGCCAAGTCACTTTATTTACTAAAGAAATAAAGGTATAACTGCTCCCATAGATAGGTATAGGTAGGTACCTATTGAAATTAACCGACTTGGTTTACATTCGATCTCACAACTTTTTACGGCAGATTAACTGTGTTGCGAGACTTGTGCATTTTTGTACATGTAATGTTTTTGATGGGATCCAATTTTCAAGAAAAGCTAGCTAGTTTCTTCACAGCTAGATAAGTTACTTTAAAGCACTAACTACGGCTTTAGATTTATGCTGACGGTTAGCACTGACGTATTTCGTACTGTAGCTATCGCTATGGAAATCGTGCGGACGCGGTCAGCGCGTTGCTAATAAATAAACGCCTCCATGGTTGTGAGCGTCATAGCACAGAAAAGTCACTCACTAACTTCAAAAATCTTTTAGTTTTCTATCATCATACAGGTTAATATAATAATATCATGTAGCTGTAAGTAATGCGACGACACTTACAAGTTTACGCTACAAAAAACGCTTAAAAAGTCCTCAAACATTTTGGTTTTATAGCAGCAACAAAAATAACAACTTGGACTATAAAATCTAAACTTCTATACGGTATCGTAAAAAGATCGTTAGATTAGAAGTAAAGCTTCAGCACTTTGTACATTATTTCTTTACCAATATAATTTATTATTACATAATAAAATGTTTTACAAATCGAGCACGGTTATTTTGCTATATAAACTTAGTTTGATATGGTTGTAGAAAAATAACATTCAATAAAACCCCTTGTCTATGAATTATGTATGTGCATCTATTAAGATTTTCGCGTTGTAATATTAGAAATGGATGATATCGATTTATATAGACTACGTAATAAGGAAGACTTCAGAATGAGATAAACCGAATAAGTTAATCGAGAACTACAGCTTTTGTTTACATACAAAGTAACTCGAGTGAGAAAAATTGAACAGACGAGCACAAATTGTATGTAATAGTAATCGATGCATAATCGAAAGCTGGTTCGAATCGATGGCACATAACTCGATTTATATATCGAAGCCGCAAACAAAGAGCCCACACCGTGTGAAGTGGGCTGTGCACGCGGTGATTAATGCTCGTTCGCTGTTCCCCGATGAGACTTGCGCTTCACTCGATAATTGCGCGAATGTATCGATTGATATCGGTGGGCACTAGTGGCCAGGGCTCGTCGCTCATGGAGCCGATATTCCAGGGAATATCGATATCATTCGATATGTGTAGTTTGTGTTGTGGTACAGCATCAATTATATTTGGGAATGCTTGCAGTTCTGTTGCCTCGTCATTTCTTGTGATCACTCCTCAATATTATTTTAGTAATCATAGCAATAGACAATTTTCTAGTCTAATTTTATCCATCTTTTGTTCCGGTAAGCTCGTAATAGTGGCTTATTTACGAGGTCAGGTTAGAATTGGAAAGCACAAATAATTGTTTCCCTGTACGTAACTTTTTGAACGAAAAACCTTGACAAATTATAACTGTCACGATATAACGAACAATTCTATGATTTGTTGATTTAAGGTTAGAATACACCAGCTACCTTAAGTTGAATTATAATGTCACGGTACAGTATTACCCAACTGATATGGCTTAACGATGTACCTGCGCAGAATATGAATTTTCAAAGCGCGAGAAATGCTATTGACCGCTATAATATTGGTCGGCAGCTGCCGCCATCTTAGCGAGCTTAGAGTGAGATGGAGCTAACAGCTCAGCAGTGTATTATGAACCTTATAATAGTGAGCTTAGGTTGATTGTAAGTTTTAAGCATTCTTTCGTTAATCTTCGGACCATACTTTCTTTTCTGCGCGAACGAAGATTCACGACGCGCCTTATAAGTTGGGTACTAGTATACCATCGAGTGAAAATTTGCAAAGTCCGGCTCTGAATCAATAGACTTCATGCACTTGTAACTATTTGCTCCAACAAATCAACTCCGAAATTCATTCAAGCAGTAAGAGCTGGCTATATCCACAAGAAGTTTGTTTTACAAGCGGAAGGCTTTGATTCTTCGCATCGAACCTAGAGTTGTTGACACAACATCGAAGCGAGTATCGGTAGTTCAACTTACGGACTAATTTTGGAAGACTGGGATGCAAATGGGACTTCTGAAGTGCTATTGATTAGTCAGTCCATACTGTTAATAGTGGCAAATATAGTATTTGCCTAGTTTTACTTGGCTGATGTTATGCTATTATAATTGGATTGTCATAATCTCTCATAGTCTTGTATGTAATTAGCTGTTACTCTTTTTGTTCATATTATATCACGGTCATCTCTATTGACGCATGTTGACATGTCTGAGACTAACTTTGGTTGGAAAGGGAATCTGTTTGTGGAATACTTAATGCTTCTACTGTTTGTAACCCAAGTCGATGATAAACGAAGCTAAGTAAAACTCATTAAGTACCTAAGGCAGTCTTCTATGATGGTTAGAATAGTAGATCACTCCGTACAAGATACTTTGTGTAAAATAACATGGGGATGTTAATAAGCAAGCTGGACTAAGTCTCATTGTTTCTCCACCGGCGCTCTATCTTACCATCACTTTTAAGGGCATTCCCCTTGCCTGTTCCTCTGTCACTAGAGTCGCCATCCGTCCTGTATTATATGGGACAATGTCCCTTGAATCTGCTGGTTCGAGTGCCATCGGAAACGTCCGCAACGAATCACTTCCTCAATGTAAAGCCGAAGCAATTACAAGTAAGACAGACAGAACACATGGCCCGTTATTGGCTGAATCATACACAGTTGAAAAGATAAGGCATGCGGAGGCCTTATAAATCACCATAGGACGAGATATGGTTCCTCTAACGTCTCTATCAAACGGTTGGCCTATGTTACTAAGTAGCTTATCTATGTATGTCATGTGTTCTACAAACAATTTGGAGCTACTGATCAATGAACTTCTCCGCCACGGATCGGGACTTTATCTATATTTTGTTGGACCTTAAATTTATTGATAAGACTAGTTGGCAGCCTTCGTTAAGATTAAGAAGTGTAATGAAAGTCTCAACTAAAATTGAAGTCGTTTTGTTCGTCTCCTATATTGGAAAATCAAAAAGAATAAACATAGTTTATTGCCATAACAAGATGTACAAAAAAAAAATAAACGACAACAAACGAATTGTTAATTATGTATAGCTAGAGGCTCCGCAACAACACGGCGCGCGACAACCGGCCGGACAGCCCAAGACGGCGCGTCATGTTATCGTTCGGTATCCAATATTATCCAGTAGCATGGCAGCAATAACACCACGCTGCCTTTTACACGCGTATTTTGCCGTGTACTTAGTCTCGTTTTTCATATTTCCACGGCGCGTCTGTTTGCCTCTATTGTCTCGTTACATCGCTGCGTTTGAGCTGAGAGGAAAATTGACAAGCTGTGACAAAGCGATCGTGCCCGTGGAAAAATAGGGAAATGTTGATAATGTTGCCATAGACAAGGTTCCACTGTAATGGCCTTACCTGGAAAGGTATTCTTTCAGCGCAATTGAAAAAGAAGTGTCTAATAAATTAAGAAGTAAGTAGCTGTGCCTTTCTATAGTTACAAAAAAAATTGAACGAATTTACGAACTATGACATACTAGGTCCATCTCAATGTAGCGCAGATTCTGTTGTAAAACTTGCACAGTAAGGAACACACCAACACACACACAGTCTGTAAGTACATAATATATTTAATTGGAATTGAACAAAATACCTTTTATTAATATAGTTCATCACATGCTGATTTATGATTTCCATAAAATAATTTATACATCGTAAATCGGCATCGACAATAAAATTATATCCTGAAAAATATGCAATGTTAAATGCATTGCACAACGCGCAATTGCTCAACATGTTGTGGCGTAACAATATATGATACTACCTCTATTTTGTAAACCAACACAATAATACAACTCCACCAAATAGGTATGCGTAATCAAAGCTCAAAGTACATCGGACATTAATTCTCTAACCGTGACACCGCATCAACAAACGGGACAGATTATCCGCATACAAATTGTAATAAGCTCATTAACTAAATAGGAATATTTAATTAAAATACAGAGTGTGCTGGCCACATTTGAAAATTTTGAGATATATAGTGCAGTTTGTGAACCAAAGCTATATTATATCTCGCTGTAATCACAGTTTAAGGAATGTAGGATGTTTCTTATAACTTTAGGATGTATTGTTACTTTAGGATGTTTGCCATATCTCAGAATGAACGTATTCCTTCGGCCGATGATATTGATTATAGCGACATAGTAATATACCGCACAACATAATTACTGCTAAACCCACTTTGCATGACGACATGACGGTGTATTACAAAGAACAAACTTTTTAGATTAAAAAAACGGCGCGCGTAATATTGTCAGACAGGCCGCAGTACAAAATAGAAGCCCCAGTTGCAAAACTGCAATAAAATTAAAGGGTACCTTCCGTCCGCGATTTAAATCACTTGTCCTACGTTTGCGAGCAGTAATTTTTACAGCGAGTCCTAAATCCAATTTAGCTGTGAAATCCGGCGCGCTTCTCTATTTTGTCTCTCATACATTATTCAGAATTATTCCGCCTGAATTATTCCAGATTGCGGTATTATTGTGGACTGTTTGAGTTTACAACTTAGTTAGTTGCTGCTCAGTTTTTAATGCTAGTATATTATTGTGCTTGTATGTAACGTTGCGTGATAATAATTTTAAATCAGATTGAATAGGTTTGAACTCGCCATATCATCTATCCATCAATTAACGAGGGTGAAGTTTACAGTCACATACATACGCACCCTCGCTCACTCACCCTCACACACGAACACACATACACGTGCATTCTAAAAAAATAAAAATTAGTCTGTTCTTTAGTGTCTGTCGCTTTCTAGCATTAATGTCTAACATTGAGAAGCACGTCATTTTGAATAAATAGTAACAAAATTCGGCGCTTTAAAGCGTTCGCTAAATGACGGCACGTAACATGTATACCTATGTAATTACGTTTACATTTACAATCTTCATGTAACACAATACAACATATAAATTGACCGTGTTGCACTGATACAGCAGATAATTATATGATACGGCACGGAAGGCCAGACGCGATATTTTTGCATCACAGATCACAGCTGTATCTACTCTGGCGTATTGTGTTGCATATTATTATGTTTGCTTTGCATATACTGATTGCAACTTCAAAGTTAACATTTCAAAGCATGCGAGTATCGAATATAAGGATTCTTCATGAAACGTCGGGTTTACAATAATCTTAGTCTGAAAGAATTTTCTATATACACATTTGAATTGAGCTCGGTTTTCGTGTACAAAAGATCCGCTGTACAATAAGGTAAACATGTCATATAAGCTGGTTTTGTATAGGTAGGCCTATTTTGTAAGTCTATCTGGGGAAGTCTCACTTTTGCCACTTATTCATTCGCCAAACAGTAGTGTGCAAATAATACTGCTTTCCAGTTTAGAGTGCACTGTTTCCAGCTAAATTTATGGGCATATGAGGCTTGAGAAAAAATTAAGTTGACGATGCTTACTTAGGTAAACGGAATGTTGTCATTACTATGTAGTTTAAAAAAAAAGTTGGGAAACCCCCTAAAGCCAACTCGAGGAAGTAAACTAGCTAAAACTAACCGCCTCAGCCGCTACAATTATATCTGACTCATTACGTTTCGAAGTCTAAGTAAGTTTGTAAGTTTATAAAGTCTCCAGCACTTTCAGCATTCGGAAAAATTCTTGACTGTTTTTATCCCAACGCGAACGCTCCCTCGAAAATTATTCCCTCCACGTACCCCCGTCGACTATAAACAATTAATTTCTTTAATCAACTGTACCCGACTCGAGTCGCAGAGATAAAACGTCGAGTGGATTCTGAAAATATATAGGTACCTAGTCCCTTTTTTATTTGCCCAAGAGTTATCCGCGCGAATTCCCCAAGATTACAGCCGAGCCGTAAAACTTAGTTTTATCCCTCGAACTGTTTAATTTTTTGACGGTCGTCATTTTTAAACGCAATAAACGAATTCGAATTAAGTATAAAAGTTTACAATTGTCGTTAAAAACTTCTACGTCTTATTGTGTATTTGTGATTGCTTCTACAATTTCCCAGAACTTTTATATATAGTCAATTTCGTTATATCCAACAAGCATAATTTATTTTTAAATGCTGTGGTTTCATATTGTACTTTCGTAGACAAGTAACGCTTTACGATCATATTATAAGTAGTAGGTATAGTTAAACCACGATAACATGAAAATGTAGAGAAAATGGTGACGCCTGCCCCTGCATGCACGGTTGTCTGGTAGAATCAATGTTGCCCGCTGAATGTTGTGCGTTTGCTTATCTAGTATAATTATGTTTATGTATTTATATAATATATTATTATGTTTGTTGCTACTATATTTCAATAATGGATTTATCGAATAGTATGTTTTAGATATCTTAAGTGTTTAATTTAGAACGGGTAATGGGGCGTTTTGCATCACGTCCGGTTCGCACAGCGCTGCAGATCGACCCTCATTTTGAATTTGGTCTTAACACGTGAAGCATGTATTGTCCTGAGATAGATATAACAATGTTTTCGTTTAAAATAATTAATTTGGTGCCCGTACTTCAATATGAGGGCGTTGTGTTGGAATCTCGAATTGAGCCACGGAATAAATAGTAAAACTACGTGCTTGAGCGCAGATTTGAATCGATTCCTATGGAGATATTTACCCAAAGCGATGCTCCAGTCGCGATGCGAACAGTGCGTCTTGGAATACAGCCTTTATTCATTGATTATCACTACAGAAACTTGACCAACAACGGGTAGTTCGGATTAAGTCATTAATTATGATAAATAAGGTAAACTCTGATTACATCCATTGCGGTACATTACCCCAGAAACGGTTGCAATCACTGTCATTATGTTAACTGTGGGGCCCGCAGTAACGCTATGGACAAAGTGAACAAATTGCCAGCACAAGCGTACAGCTGAAGCGAATCTAGGAACTTAAAGGTCGCCCAGTGATACTGACAAAATCTCTTCTTATTTTTATGTGTTTTACGTAATGTCGGCAATAAATGTGGTAGATACTTTAGGTCTTGGGAAATCAGAGGATATTTTTCGTTACGGTCCACCCGGGGAAGCCATGGGCGGAGGTAGTTAGTTACCATTAATAAATCCGTAACAGCCATGTTGTCTATATTGAAGATATTTGTGAAAACTCCATCATGATGACTATTTAGTTACTAGAAAACAAATAATAGGGGAGAAAAAAAGAAGGAATAACAATAGGTTAAATAGGGAAGTGTTAACCTCTCCGCTGCTACAATTCTAAACAAAATAGATTTTCAATTGTGTCTCGGCAGGATCCTTGACAAAGCAGGGCAGAGATTAAAGCAGTTTTGCAGTCTATGGCTCTATGCCAACCGCTTCCGCTCACTACTTACCCCATACCCAGGAAGATAACGGTCACCGACGACAGTCGCCGCTGGCCCTCCTACCGTTACTCCGATCGGAACCGCGCGCGGCTGCTTCTAAATCTAGATGAAGTATCCACTACTACTCGTACCTACTTATTGCGTCAGATCTTTGCAGGTGGATGATGAAGCCGTATTGTACTTGTTTTGTACTCCTTATGTCTCTATCAACTAATATACTTAGAACGTGCGGTCGAGTTGACCACTACAAAATAAAAGGTGGCAACTTAGCCGCATGGACGAGTTTATTGCGGTCGAGTTGTCACCAACTCATGAGCACAGCTCGCTTTCAACACAATATTATAGTCTTGCTAATTTAGACTTGACAGCCTGCGAAACAATTGAATAGCGGGTCTAAAATTCCATCCCATCCACGTTGAACAGGAAGTAAAAATGAAATAGCAATAGACAACGGTACAAATAAAACAAGAATATAAAATAAAAGTTACACTCGAATTGCGAACCTCCTGTTTTTTGGAAGTCGGTTATAAAATAGGAATCCTTGACGTACCTACTTCGTTTACGAGGGTGAATCAAAAAATTCTTGGAATCAATATTAAAAAATGCAAAGATTTAAATAATAATATTTTATTTTTCTACATAATCTCCCTCCAATGCAATGCATTTAGAATAACGCGTTTCTAACTTCCTTATTCCTTGTGAAAAAAAATTATTTTCTTGACTCTCGAAAAAGTCCTCTACGGCAGCTATAACCGCGTCATTATCGTGAAATTTTGTTCCACGAATTTCCTCTTTTAATTTTGGAAATAAGTGAAAATCACTTGGGGCTAAGTCCGGAGAATATGGTGGGTGGTCAAGGAGATTGAAGCCAGCACAGCGGATTGCGTTGAGCGCAACTTCCGATCGATGAGCAGGAGCGTTATCTTGAAGGAACAACACGCCCAACGACAGTTTTCCACGACGTTTTTCTTTAATCGCTTCACGCACTTTCGGGATTAAATTTGCATAATAGGGTCCAGTAATCGTCTGGCCTTTTGGCATGTAATCAATAAAAAGGATTCCTTCACTATCCCAGAACACAGAGGCCATAACTTTGCCAGCGGTAGGAGCAACTCGAAATTTCTTAATGGATGGAGAGGATGGTCGTTTCCAAGACATGCTTTGTCTTTTAGTTTCAGGATCAAAATGGTGGACCCACGTTTCATCCATGGTGACAAGACGACGGCAAAAATTATCCGAATCACGCTGGAACATTTCGAGATTACGCTTGGAAATTTCCAAACGTCGCTTTTTGTTTTCGTCGGTTAACATTCGTGGCACCCATCTTGCAGACACTTTTTTGAACCCCAGTGAATCAATTAAAATGGATTGAACGCTACCAAAAGATATCTTTAGGATCTCAGCTATATGTTTTATAGTCATTCTTCTGTCTTCCAAAACCAGATTCTCAACCTTTTTGACATTTTCTTCTGTAACGGAGGTTGAAGGCCGCCCAGAACGCGGGTCATCTTTACAGCTTGATCTACCTCTTTTAAATTCAGCCACCCAGTACGCAACCGTAGAATAGGGTACAGCATCACCCCCTAATGTCTGCTGAATGTCCAAAAAAATTTCCTTCGTAGACATTTTTTTCAAACTGAGATATTTTATCACCGCACGTAACTCACTTTTATCCATAATTTTGACTTTTTAGCAACTCGTTGCACAAAAAAATTTATTACATGCGAACGAACTGACAAAAACAAGTGACAGTCTGCATAAATATAGTGTGATAGACACTCTTTAATTTGAATATCGAACTTGATCCAAAAAGGTTTCATATATATGCACTTCTAAGAACTTTTTGATTCACCCTCGTAGATCGAGTATCTACCTCTAGACAAAAGAAAAATAAGAACAACACTTTTAGAAGCGAAGGAAACAATTAAAAATACAAAAGCGAATACATCCCCATTTAAAATATAAACTAAGCTTTCCTCTAGGCATGAATTAGGAGACAGACGAAGCCCTTCGCCGTCTTGTTGCAGTCTGCAGGTCAACAAGAAGTCACGTATCTAAGATACAAAGCGAAGTGCACATTCGTATGCAAATATAATATTTATGTCCAATGCAATGGACGCTCGTTTGGTTTGCGCCGTTTATCTCCCAAGCGGTGGTTAGTATGCACCGGCGCATGCTGAAGCTCTGTCACGCACCGCCAACACAATAATCTGCATACGTATAAAAAGCAAAAATCTGATTGTTGTTTATTCACGTACGGCCCTGAATTTCAATTCGATTGGTGCCTGCGTCTTTATCTGTACACTTGCAGGGATTGAACTCGTTATTTTTTATCCATCTGTCTCGTATGATTGGACAACGGAAGAACCGTATATCAGATTAGTTATAAGTGCTATGACTTGTTGAAAACGGAATAGATTCTGGTATGGTCATTCGTCGTTCAAAAATCGTTCTTATTTCATCCACGTTTCGCTTTCATGTCGGACTGGGGTTCGGTTTTCGGGCTCTCAGAAGAATTTACCGTTACTGAAAGCGAGAATTGAATTTGAAATGCTTATTTTTAAATATAATTGAGGTTATGGTGAAAAATTCACGCTTTATATGTTGCGGTTAGCTCGTTACCGCGCCTGCGGTATTTTATCGAGTCGTGTTTTAATTAAATCGATTTTATTTCACTTTGCAGCTCGTGCTCAATTCACTTTAACGTTCTTTTCTTTTTTTTTTGTTTAAGGTAATTAGATCATTTTAAATGAACGAAGACCCAGAGCAGTATTACTAGTCCCTTCCTAGACTCGACCTCTATCAATAAGACCTTATAGAATTACTCTATAGATCTTGGAGAGAGTACTCTTCTAATTGAGGAATCTGTTAAACATAGAAGCACTCACTGCGCTTATTCCAACATTTCATACATCTAAAGTCTAAACGTTGTAAATAAATTAACTATCTTTATCTGAGTGAATGTGACGTTTGGTCCTTCGAGCCGGATACATATCTAATTGGTCAAGTGTGTAAACAAGAGCCAATTAAGCGAATAGGATAGTGTTGTGAATTGAATGTGCAGTGTACCGCTATATTTAGACAAACTATGTCAATTGCACACTTGTAAGTGATGATAACAAGTGAAACAACTAGAAGAGTCTGTTACTAGTTATATTGTCCATTATGAATTTAATAATAAATATTTCTATTCATTAGCGTCTCACGTCATTAGCGTCAGTAGTAATATTGTTGAACGTAAAATCAGCAGAATATTTAGTAAATATATATTGTATACAACTAGGTACAACTGTCACATAATATGTTTCATTACAATTTTATCACACGTGCAATAATCCATTTGCAAATCCTAATTAATCATTTAAATGAAGTACACGTGCAATGGATCCACATTAACACCTACACGCACTAAACAGTAATAGATCAACATAAAACGACGCAAATGTCTATAAACAACATTAGCTATGATTAGTCTAATTAAACGTCTAGACGTTTAGCCAAATGACCGAGCGAGTGTCTGTCTGTGACACTTGGCATATATGCCAATAATACCTTGCCACTAAACTAAACGGTTTCGTAGATAAATGACCTATTCGCAAAATTACCCCCATGCGTTTTTGGACCTATTCGCGGTATACCTTATTACTGAAAATGCCTATTCTACTAAGGACTTATTCTTAAAATACCTTATTTTTTAAGTGGCAATATGTACGGTGTATTACACACGTACACATTGCAATTTCAAAAATACAACCAATCAGACTGCAAAATTGAAGCACTTGTGAGTTGTGAGCGACTCCACTTTAGATTCTAGCCAGAGCGACCAACACGGTTTTCTACCAAGAGAACGATAATATTCGAAACTACCTACCGCGGAATGTGAGAAATTCCAATAACGCATGGTATAAAGCTTACATGCGCCCGCATTTAAAATTAGCTTTCCTTAGTCATAAATTGGAAAATCGTTAACTCGACTATACCTACCTACTACTCAATCTGAAGGTTAATGTGAATAACGTTACATTATTCACATAACCTTCAGATTGAGTAGTTGGTATAGTCGGAACAGGTATGCATGCACGGTATGCTTTCGCGTTGTAAATGCTCCCGTTGTTGCATAGTTTATGCTGGTCGCGA
Organism: Hylaea fasciaria; assembly: GCA_905147375.1. Lineage (NCBI taxonomy): Eukaryota > Metazoa > Arthropoda > Insecta > Lepidoptera > Geometridae > Hylaea > Hylaea fasciaria. Next base: position 3,339,927 of record LR990211.1, on the reverse strand, counting down.
AAGTACACGCGAACTTTTCTCATCTTAACAAAAAGTAATGGGTGGGCGTAGTGAGGTGAAAATATCCCGGGTACCTCACGCTTCCAGTATATTTCACGTCTAGGGATAAAAATGTGTTTGCCCAACGTTTGCCTCCGCTCGCCCCCGCTTTTACATTACGCCCCGACTTAGACAAAATGTAAATGGACTGTTTTCTTTTTATTAAAAAGAAGTGGAAAATGAGCTCATTTGAATTGTGGCTTTACGTTTCCGTGGAAACGGTACGTAAGGTGGAAAATGGTGGGGAAGGTCACCGAATTATTAAGTTGAAGTGTTTTACAGTTCGTGTTGTAAGTAAGTACGAGTACTAATAATATAATTAATGCGATAGCTTAAATTTTCATGTGTATTTGTAAATCAGTCACGGCAAAATGACTAAGTAAATGGATTTTAATTTAGTGCAAAATTGCACAAATTTTTGGGTTACTTCATACTCTTTTTTCTAAAACCCTACCCCTAAATGGGGTTTTAAATTACCTATAGATGTCAATGAAAACAAGATACCCGCTTGGCAGATACGTAGTTTTAAATATGACGTGAAAAAATATTTAATTTGGAATGGCATTGGAATTTTGTAACCATTAAGTAAGTATGTTGAAATATTATTATGTAGGTATGAATCTTAAAATCTTTCCCACCGTTAGCTTTTACTGTATATAAATTGTTATTAAGGATGTTATTAACAATTTTTCACTGGAAAACATAATCGTGTTATCATATATGATAATAAATCTCTTTAATCTCTAGGTCAGCCTTGCCGATCCTTAAGAGTTACCGTGGGCACTAATATAAAGCAGATTCAGGAAGTAGTAAATATACCAGTTTAGTTGGAAACAGGGCGATCTAATCTGAGAATTGTGGAACGCGACTGGAACGCCAAACAAATGGCTAAAAGTAGTTGGACGAAATTCTGAGCATTTCTCAATAAGAACTTATTCCGAATAAGCGGAATACCACTGCTACTAGTGCAACAACGGCATAGAATGTTTTCTTTTCTTGATAGATTATTATTATTTCTTACTGTCTTTGCTCCAGCAGAGTAAGCCTGCTCATAATATTTCTTAATGTCAGTTAAAAGTAGCGCCCGCTTTTACAAACTCGAATATTTAGAAAAACTATTTTTCCCCCTATAATGAGATTGACGACTGATGAATGATAAGGTGTGCAGTTGTTTCAACAAAACGTTATGTATCTTCTTTAACCCCTTGGTCAACGAAATAGATAATGCCTAGTATAGAATTTTATGTGAAATACGGAGCACCAAAGATCATAGTCCAATAATGCCCAGACACAGATTATAAAAACCTTTGTCCCAGAGTGTAACGAACCCGTAACCTTTACGTGGTACAGAAATGGAGTCCATCAACCCAGGTCTACATATTTAATTGCGTTCACGTCAACCATTCAGTACCATGCCCCTGTAATTAATAATCTTTAAGTTAATAAAAACTTATAAATAGACTAGATTTTGTGACTGTAGGAAGTACATAGCACTAAACGATGATCGTCATTTTCAGCCATGAAGTTTTATCTGTGGATAGCGACAAATAATTATTAAAAACATATCTATGTAGAGTATCCGAAAAAATAAAAATAATAATTCGTCCTCAAATATTTAATCACAAACGTAATCTCGCAGCAAACAATCATGAGATCTCGAATCGATTTCGCAATTTGCTCGGAGGCTCGAAATCTCGAATTTCTCGAGCCAACTCCGTAACCGAAACACAATTAAAAATACCAGTGTCAATTACAACTGTCCGTGGAATGAGGTCGCGGACAATCCGATTTTTAGCGCCTGCTATCGTAACTCTGGGTCACTTCACAGATTAAGCTAAGACAGTTTTAGCATCAGACAGAACTGACCGCAAAATGAAAATAGGTAAATACGCCCCTTTCGCTCAATATTGAGTTTCATGCGCTTGATGATTAAGAACAGTATTTCAATTAAACTGCGAGAGCATAACACCTGGAGATTCTATAACAAAACCACAAGAAGTATCTTTGTAAGTAGGCTGAATCTTCCCTGGCACATGGTCCGGAGAGGAGAACGAGAAGAAGAGAAAAGAATGAGCGAATCACATCGCTTTATTTCAAACTAGCTAGGTACCAGCTTATACCAGTCATAACATCTAAACGAAAAACGATGGCTTTTCATTGAACCACACTATTGGAAACGATCTAAGCAATACAAGAAGCACGTACATTTCCTCTTTAGCTTCATGACCTTAATTAGAAACCGAAGGTCTCTGGCGCAAGAAATCGGAATCCAATCTCGACTCGGCACCGCGATGGTTTCCTTGTGTTTGGGTTCCACGTGGAAGTGACGGAATTCTGTTGTGGTGATACAGTGGCTTTCAGTTGTCAGGCTTTAGTTGTGTATCGGAGTCCTTGATGTTTTCTGTAATGATGTTATGAGGAAAAATAAATGTGGGTTGTTTATATGTGAATTTTATTGGAGATTTACACGTGCCGTGATGAATTTTGGGGATCCTTTATAAATATGGTATTCAAGGTGTATTTTACTCCAAGCTCAATTATAACAAATTAACATACCAAGATCTTCAAACTCTCTTGACGCTTATCTGGGGTATTCAGGGAGGAAAATGTGGACAGAATTATTTTCGTCCTTCCTAATAATAATATGTTTTCCATTTTTGTAGCCCTTGAAAATTTACATACAGGTTATATCGGCAAGGTGTAGTAATATTGAAATGTGGGTATGTGTACCTGGTGATGAATCTTTTGCCAGGGTACTAAAACCTGAAATCGATAATCGATTTTTTCACTCAAATTGACAAAATAACTAAATATTACAACCCTAACATGATACGGATGACGTCACGTTACGCGGGTCACTGGCATTGAATTATTTCTGCCGCGAAGTGCGCCGCGCTCTTTGAATTTGCCGACAATATTTTAGGGTTCAGTATTGTAACAAAGTTGAAAGCCTCTAAAATTCATTTCAGATACTTACCGCCTTAGAATAGAATTTTGGTAGGTACATTACACGGAGCAGATATCACTCAGCCGCCAAGAAATACTTTTGTCAGGTTGCATCTGTCCGGGTTGGTACAAATTGGTATAAAACATTATTTAGTACATTTACGAATTCTTATTGACGGATTTGACGGCGGATCACATGTTAGTCTTTGCGTCAAGTTCACTGACATTGCCCAGCTGATAACTAGGGTTGTACGATGGTTAGTTTTGCAGTAAACTTTGACGTGTCTTAATTCATTACCGTGACTACTTACTGATTTAAAATACCTCCAGACTACTTCGAAATAAGTATGTGTATGCATAGTTTCAGTATTGCTACACCTTGCTGTTACACCTTGTATATATATTATGATACCTCTAATAGCGAAATTGTATGAATTCTAGTAAACTTCTGCAATTGCCTGTAAGTGTGATTAGCTTTTAGATTTTGCGATATGAACAGTGAAAGTACATTTCATCCTCTCGTTATTTATTCGCTGATATGCCAATGAATATTATGCATTTTAAAAGAATTCCCTTTTCAAGTTGGGTACGACGACGCACTATGAGGCCAAATCTCTCGTTTGACAATAAATACCGCGGCGCGGTAAATTACTGACCTCCCCCGGGTACCGTACTGCCGACTGACACGGTATCTTGTAATAAATACAAAGAGGAAAATGTTTCCGTCAAATTGGAATCAAATTACGTATTTTATCCCTTTGCAATGAACTCAGCAGTTGCTACATGATGTATATTGGTTTTGTTGAAATTACATTTAAATGCATCGATGACAGCGTTGGCTTAATGAATGCTGATTGCGTTTCTTTTAATGTAAACTGTTAGACCGTTATTAATAATTATTCATTTCAATGGTACAGACTTAATGAATTTATTATTCTAGGGCTCTTAAGCCAACTGAGCCTGCTCCAAACTGTTCCCGTGGGATGAGTTTGACGTAAAGTACATATATATGTTAATCGGTCAACAGAACCCGTTAACAAAATTTTCAATCTGTACGTACAGTCACGGTAAAAGTCAAAACGTATGAAACCAAGAGGTGCAAAGCTCGTCAATTGCCTACTTATACTCGTAAATAGATAGATAAGCACCTGTTTATCTTGGGGCTTAATAGCCGTCAGACCTTTAATAAGAAAGGGAATATTAATAATGTACCTACCCAGGCCTACGTAATAAATCATCCGTAATCGCCGCGTACACTTCATCGGTGAATTCCGCCGTCTCATTGATCGTAATGAAAAGATCAATATCGGCATATCTAAGTTACGAGCTTGACCTGCGATCGGAGTATTTGCAGATGCATAATATAATCAGATATCTCCTAGCTGACATCAGCTGGGTTAATTATTTCAGTTTGCTGATTATTTTTCTTTAGAATCATAGAAATAGGAGGCTTAAATCGAATATTTTGGAACAAAATGTAACGAAACGTTCATTGACACACTTTATTTGTGGGATCTCAGCCGATCCGTGTTTAGCAGACACGGGCTTCGCCTTTGAACTGTAGTCCACCCGTATCGATTGGCTGACATTAATCTTTACTTCTCCCTTCGGCGGACTGATAAATTCTGTAACCAGACGTGATGGTTCTTCAACGGTTGCTTCTACTTCCGATGACATACTGAAAGCAGCAGCAATTCAGAATAAACGTGCCGTAATTCAAAATTAAATTTCCTAAAAGAGCCCTGCCTCGTTACCTGTATGCACACTTCCCATCTCGCCGCATTGAAATCCAATTTACCTCGCTCTCGACGAACACTCGCAATTCTTACGTTGCGATTACTCGAGCCAAGTGTCGGGACACCGGCGACAGTGTCGACACTGCCGACACTCGGAGACATAGGGGCGCATCTGACATTCCCGGGTCGGCCATTAGTGCAAGTAGGGTGACGTCACCGGGGCCGTGTTTGAGAGCAGCGGGAGGCGCGCCAACTAGGCCACTGGAACTCTTGGACGCTCCACATTATAAAGCAGCGTTGAATGCTCTGACCCTCAAACTTACGAGTGTTGGACTAGAGTCGGCCTCAGCAGCTGACGCGGCGCTTTCGAAGGTAAAGCCCGGCTTGATATATTGCTACGTGTTTACGTTTACGACTGGGGCCAGTTTATTTCGAAATGGTTCTCCCTGTTTGTGATTATTATAGTCACAAAAATGTAGCAGGTTTTTAGTATGTATTTTTGTGCCAACGTAAATCTTTCCTACTAGTTCATTTGGCGTACATAGACATTATAATGTTACTTTGTTATCTAAAGTTATTAGGAACATGAGAGAAATATTTGTAACCACTGATTCATCATTCTCCATATTGACCTTTACAATTGATTAGTTCTTGATATATCAAAGGTCAGATTCAAGAGGACTCGACAAGCCACGGGATACAAATTAGGCCCGGGTCCTATTCACAGAGTTATCAATCATAGGCCTCTCGTCCCGACCTCCCGACATGTTATCTTGGCTTGTGAAGGGTTTTACGTAATAAATTATCTTATGTTGGACTGCGGAAATAATTAGGAGCTCTTGCTTGCTTACTTTTACGTTATATTTATGTGCGAATATTTACATTCTGCCCGGTAGTTGGGTGCTACCCAAAAGTTTAGCCATTGTTTATAATGTAAAATATAACGCATTTTTCCTATATCAACACCTTTGTGGCTTATTACGAATATACTCATAAACGACTTGCAAGATTTTGGACATTGTTCAGTTTTTATTAGTTTTTGGTTATTTCTCAACAACACACTGCTATCTTGCACGTTACATTTTCTTATAGGTGTTCTACGCAATCATAGAGCTTAGTTTATAACTAGCTCATCATATTCCTTGACGTCATAGTTCATCGAAATCCACGTGTTCGGTTCAGTTCAGTTCCTTGGATTGCCGACACAAACCGGTAAATATATTCAATTCATAATTCTGCGGTCAGCCGCCTGGTCAGTTAGCCAGTCAAGGGTTCCTAGTTCCTATTCATCTTTAGACTCCTCATTAATATCGGTTGGGCTAGTTCCTATCCCATTCCGTACGTCCGGTTTCCGCAACCCTATCTGACCAGTTCGAACGTAGTATTCTTTCTTTTTGAGGCAACTTATGGTGTACTCAAAATCAATAAAAATCAATAGTTCTGAAAGCAATACTTTGTTTGTTCTCATAAGTGTTTCTGGTTAGTTTAATTTAATTGTGATATGAAGTTCGGAGCCATCAGCATTTCGTTTTAACTTTTGACTGTAATGCCGGCGACTGTCTTTCACGTCTTGAGCTTAAACTCAAAAGGGAAAACAGCTTTAGAGCTTGTTTCACTCTTTTCAGGCTATTTTGCTGTCATAGTTTTTTTTTATCTGTTCATTTCTTTAGTCAGATTCTAAGCTACTCAACGTTTAAAACCGCTTTGCATTCGGGTCAGCCATTGCTGAATTCTCCTCTTCTTCACGCCATTTGTTTCGATCCTAATAAGATGAATACATTTAATTAATAAGTTTTTCTGTGTCTTTCGTTCTGATAAATACATTAGCAACGCTACTATTACTTCACAATGCTTAAATAATTATAGTTACTGCACGTTTGAACGAAGAAACCACAAACTAGATAATTACGTTAAATTGTATCACTAATAATAAATAATTATTGATGTATCCTTGGCCTGAATAACGGCAAGTTTAGCCATCGAGAGTCGAGCACTGTGCCGGGGGTGCGTGACGTCACTTCCGGGGGATCCCCACCCTCCCAAGCACTGGGGGTGGGGGCTGCCGGCAGAGCATAAGTTATGCCGGTGAAATCATAGACAAAGGAACGCGGTAGGCAGCATTTTTATGTGAAAATAAATGGTCGTCGGCGGCTTCCTTTTGTTTGATATGTTTTCGCCACTGAACTGGAAATGATAGGAGACATAGCACAATTGAAACGGAACGTCTTTCTTATAATGCCGGGAATATTGTCAAAGGAATATGCGATAAAGTTTTGCGTGTAAATATCTGAGGAACTGGGGAACCCAATAATTACGGAAGTCAGCTCAGCTTTCATTTTCTTTCAAAATACGAGATGGTACTGATGCAAATTGATGGCAGATCGCAACGTACAGTGGTCCACCGGAAGCCATGAAGCGCAGTGTCGTGCCTTCAATGCACTTGCTTGCACACAACCTGTTCTACGGGTTCCGTGAGGTATATGGCGACGGCACAGCAGAGCCCCAGACTTTCTATCACAAGACCAATTATATATTATGGCGAAGAATATCTACCAATTCAATGCACTCTTAAATTGTTGCTCTTTCTAACTATAATGGACCTGATTCTCTCATCTGTGTTCCGCTGCTGCCAAATATCTTGCTACTACAAGCTTCTGCGTACGACTCGCTGTGCTCTTCAACTCTCCATATCTTATTATCATCAGAATAAGATACCGTTCCATTTCCTTATGAACATCAAACATGTGAATAAACCTCAGTGCACATGATAATATGAATGTCGCATGCTCTTGATTTTATTAAATTAAAGAGAGAGACAAGTGGAAGTGTGTAGTGGACGGGGCGCGCGTGCCAAAGATATGATTCGTAGCTCAAAACCAACGGTAGTTTTGCCATACATACTGTGTCATGCCCTATGTCTACCGCACATTAAAAATGCCTTATGTGCAGTTTAAGAACCCATTAAAATGGAGCATGTTTACACATAAGGCACAGTTTGAAATAAATGACAGTTGATTTATAAACCTTTATTGACATGGTAACTTTCAACAATTTTTTGCGACAGCGGTCCAATACAGATTTTAAGTTATGTCACTTCCACTCTTGTCTGTGTTCCGTGTTTTGTTGGTTATTGAACACACTTGCCAGATTTAACTGTGTGTTCTGTCAACATTTGGAGCCGTGACAAACTGGTTATCTAAGTATATCACAATGTTTTGTGTTATAAATCGTGGCGCTGTCGCATTTGTTCTAAAGCTGCTCCACTAACAATGTTGTCTTGTGTAGAGTTATCTTGAAAAGTACATATCATTTCGCCTATTATAATACGTGTCGCTAGAATTAGAAAAGAAATATGTGTTTAACTCTTCTAATAATGTGGGAACGAAATGTTAACGAATATAAAAGATAAAATATTAAAAACCCAGTTTTGGGTCACGCACGATCTATTTATAATGTGAACATGACCCAATTATTGAAATAAAGTACATGAGTGTAACTTACCGCTGACCCATCCTTCTACATTATGCATTTTCTCTGATACCTCTATCAATCATATCTTCTCTTTCCTACTTAGAACTTTACACTGTTGTGTTTAGGATTGTCATGTTTTCCATCCTGAACCACACGGTATTCTAACACCAGATCAAGTATTTGTCAAACGCTAGTGCCCATGAACATTTAAACCAAATCGTATGGGTGCTAAAAACACTTTCTAAATGTAGTTCTATTTAGTTTATTCGATTGTACTAATAGACCCTAATTTCTGTGTTACAGGTAAAGATCTGAATGATTGGTGGAGAGATGGAGTGCTTTGATAAAGGTCAACCCGAAGTAAGGCTCTTTTGGTATCTAGTCAATAGTTGTGCGTAGGTGGAATATTAGGACTGTTTCTGACTTATTGGATGGATTTTCTAAGAAATACCATCCAGTTCCTGTACACATATTACATCTCCTTCCCCTTTTCACACGCCCGCATATAATGTGGTACAGACGTGTATTATTTAGTCCTAAGTATGTTGCATTTCACGAATTTTCGCTGGCACTGTGGGCAGCTAGCTAATTCGTGAGGGCAGAGTCACGCACGCGTGTCTTGAGCTATAAGCAGTGCGGCTCAAAGTGCATTATTCGTAGATTGCAAAGAATGTCTGTATATGCCGTTTTGGTATCAGCAGTTCTGAAACATCATCGAGATTGATTTTCTTAAATATGATTTGGTTGTATTATGGGACGGGATCAACTGAATGGGTCTGTTAAGTTTAAACTTCCGAGAAGTTCCATTCGTTTAGTAGGGTTCGGGGTTGAAGTCTTGTGAGATATGCCAATGATTCATCACTTCTTAACACTGATTCTAAGCAATTGCGAGTGCGACAGTTCCCTATTAAGGAATAACGAGTACCTACCTAGCTATACAATTTGCGTTTGCAATATTTCTTTCGCTACAAAGTTTTACTTTTGGTAAAACACCGGTTTATTTTTCACTGACGATAAAACATTGCTCTGTGATTTTCCGTCCTTTAATTTGCTAATTGATACATTAGAATTGACACGATGACTTTAAAAAGAAAGTGTTCCAGGAGTTTTCGAGAAAAGTGTAAATGTATTTTACACTTACAATTCTAAAAAAGGAAAAGTTAAATAACACTTAAGCCTAGCAATGAAGAATGTAATTATCATTAGAGAAATGACGTAAGACACAGTAGCCTGCATAGATGTCGCTAATGATGATGAAGCTGTTAAAACGCCTACGCTTCCGATATCTTTCACCGCCATAAAGTTTCCCATAATCGCCAGCGATGGGAAGATAATGTCGGCCTAAGAACAAGATAACTCCCCTGCAGCCTCCGTGCTGATAACGCAAGTTATAACTCCCACCGTCTTACCACAAAAGTTTAGACCAGAGTTAAACAGATGTTTCTAAAAATTCGTTCCACACGTCTATCACTCGCGTTTGCTTCCTCAAACATGGCTTTCCTAATGATTTGACTTGTGAATTTGTTATTGAGAAAGAAATAGCGAGCGTTACACGTCGATTTGTAGAGAAAATATTTAGACACATCTGTTTAACTCTGGTTTTAATCATTTGTGGTAAGATTGACAGAGCTTACTTAGCGCTCAACGATGTGAAGTCTTCCGGACTTTACGTATACTCGTTTGAGAATTTAGTTAAAGCCGAGCTAATATTGTGTTATCAAAGACGTGTATTAGAAGGAGGCGTGCAGGAAGAATCAAAATAGAACACAATATGTATAAGAATGCATGTATATGAATAGGAAATTTTTTATTGTATACACCAGTTAAAAAAAGATAATTATACAAAGAATGAGGTAGCTATTAGGAAACCTAGTCAATTTCAACTACATAGTAAAAATACAGATATAGTAAACGAAGTTTTCATATTATGATTTATTAAACTAACCGCTATTGAAAAGGTCATCTTTAACGGCTTACTGTTGTGTTATTATGTGGTAGGGGGGCTGAAAATACCACTGTACGAAAAGGGTGGCGAATAAATAATGTACGAGAGTAATTTTATATGGCCTTGTCGAACTCTATAACAATATCACAAGTCAAATTATCACAAATTACATGATTGTGTTAGGCAACGCGAGTGTTAGACGTCGATTTGTTGGACTTAATTTTAGACACGCCTGTTTAACTCTTGTTGATCTTCTGTGGGAAGACCCTTAGAGCTGATTTGATGATGAACATGATGAAAAGCAACCGAAACACCTGAACTTCTCAGTGACTAATAGAATAGTACATTGATTGTATTTGGATTCATTTTGATCAGCCGAATCCGTATTTTATAAATACTTGCCTAAAAAAATATTATTTCTGTTTCGATCTTGTTCATTCTCTAAGTCAGTTATATTTGTTGTGCTATATGAAATCCCAGTAACGACAAGGCAAGCTGGGTCTAATGCAATAGAATGTCTCTTATCATGTTGATGACGAAGTAACAAGTGATACCTATCTTAAGGTGATGAAGAACCCTTATTCGTTGTGAATTGTGAAACACCTGTGGTAGGGCAAACCTTGGCATGCCGGAAGTAGGTCATCGCAAGCCCGTTCAAAACTTATCGGTCCCTGCAACGCCGACGTAATTGGTATTGGATGAAACATTTATTTCCAAGTGCTGGCTGTGGCTCGCTGCCTTGACCTAGTCCTGTGACCTAGTCCCTAGTCGCAATTTGAGCGCTATTGCGGACAATTGTACAATAGAACTGTTCAAATGTCAGCTTAAGAGCAGTGGGAATAAGGTTACTATCTGGATAACAATAATTTCGTAACTTTGTAGCCTCAGTGTGAGTTACGTTAGACGTGCTATTCTAAAAAGGTGAATACTCGAAATAGACAAACCAAGCAGCTAAATATGCCCCTTATGTATATTAGGTATAAGAAACTAAAGGCCTTGTTCTTTAACACTCCCGTCATAAACACCCCTGAACTTGGCAGTTCCCTTTAAACCTCAATAATACAAATGGTCGCGACTTTCCCCGAATCCATTCGCAGGTTGCCAGTGAAAGTCGATGTCGTGTGGTGTGACGTCACCACCTGCGCTCTCATATCGATTTTTACGTCTAGACTCGTCACGACTCACGACCCGCAAAGCTGTTCATTTGGTACCGCTCAAGTTGGATTATAGTGCGGCGATATTTGAAACTGGCACTTTAGAAATGATTTTCCCACAATTTCAAAACAGTGTTCGAAAATCTAGTTTTATGACATTTTAATATCAATGCCCTGCTTGACATCTTTAAGATCGGCCAAGTAATCGGTTTGGCTGTATTCTACTTTATGTATTTTTGTTTGTACAACTTGGATTAGTTTTAATAGAACACGGGATTAGGTTATTTTGGAAGCAATATAAATAATCTGTAAGTGGGAGAGGACAGAAACGATTTCTTGAAAAATTATACTTTTTCCAAAGAACCTTGTATAAAAAAACGTAATTGGTATTAAAAGTTTCACCAATCTACTGTTAGCCACTGGGCAGTCTGTCTACGTTCCGTCCCTATTATAAGATCAGCTCGCTGTCACCATAATTTATAGTGTTGTGTTGTGAACTAGTACGAATTATTCTACAGGATTAGAACTACATGCATACATTTCAATTCAATTGAACAACGGAAACTGGTTCTAAATTTACTGCAAGTGTGACCTAAACATTCATACATTACTAACTATTTTGATTAGAATAAAAGCTACCCCGATGTTGCAAACGAAACGAAACGATTCGACCAATAGAATATCAAGCTGGACCATAAAGTGTAATCCTATCTCAATGAGCTCGCAACAATCGTCAAGCAATCAAGTTTGCTGACAGTGACTGCCAAGCAATCAAGCCATTTGATCACTGACAGCGCGCAGCTGCGAGCGATGCGATGACGACCCGGTTCTAATCAAATGATCGTTTACGTTGCTAAATTTGAATTTCCATCGATCGTCATTTGTCATTACTGTTGCCCCATCATCACGCAAGGCTTCTTCGTGATCTCTTTCTAGGGTTTTTTACGGGTAACAGAAAATATGGCGTTTCTGATGTTCTACTTTATGTTCTACGTGATGTTATTTAAAATTTGTGTTTCTTCCTGGTCATCGGCTATATTCAAACCCTTATAATAAGTGCATTTTTAAACGTGCACAAATGATAAAAATGTGTTTTACGTAGTCTCTCGATAATATCTAGAAAGTTGCAGCAAAGCATCCAGACTTTACTGAATCGTGATTTTGGCTGTCACTTGACTAGGATACTGACGTCCTCATTGGCTGAATTCTACTCGTAACTGGGGCTTAAATTTCAACTATATTTTATACTTGAAGTAATTGACACTAGCTAAATATAAAAAAAAAACCTTTTTATTTGGCGACTCTTCATAAAGCCGTGTGGACAGTTTCTGACTTACCTGTTCTTACTTGGAAAAGATAATAAATATCGATTATAAGAATTCAATAAACATTCAATAAACCGTCGAATTGGCAGTAAAAATAGCCTTTATAAACACTTGTGTTTCGCTTAAAGCTAACCAACAGCGTCCAGGTAAGTAAAAGATCTAGCAATAAGAATTTGAAATAGAAAATACTTTTAACTTGAAACTAGTAAGTAATAACTACATGCATGGATTTTCTAACACAAAAACTCATAATGAACATGGGAGATGGGTGCATGAAATCTATTTCATTTCCATAACTACAGTTTGCTAAAATATAGTTTGTCTGCTTCAGATTTATTCAATCGATCGTCCTCGAGTTTGTTAGTGACGTAGTTCTGGTGTCGGAGCTGTCAGTCCGCCCTAGGGACTCTGGAGCTTCTGTCTTCTATCAATCGATAATAACCGGGACCGGAATAATTTGAGAGTACTAAGTATTACGCCACAGAATGGGAAATACTGCAAATAAATAAACCTAATACAAAACAAAAATTATAGATGTCTTTCTTTCTTTTTAGCATATACTATAATACCTCTTTTCTATTTGTCGCAACATATGGGTCGTCGAAGTTGCTAAGCACGTAAGAACAAGGCCAAACTCCTGAACAAAGCTTTCAACTTGCAGCAAAAACATTTCTATCGTTCGCTCCCAATTAAGTGACATATACAGTTTTAAATTTCGATTCTGTTTTCCGAATAATATGATATATCATCTTCTCCTTTATCTTTTTCGTAAGTCGCATGAGTGGTCATGTGTACTTTGTAACAAATAACAAAGTTCCTCGTTGGTAAGCCCTTATTAATCCTACTGTTAGTAAATAATGAAAGAATTTCGTTGTTGTTCTTTTGTCTTTACCATTAGATAGATCCGCTCGCTGTTATCATCAAATTGTATTGTCATCGGATCTTACCAGGCGTATTGTATTGACATGACAATACAATATTTAATTTCGCTATATAGTTATAACTATTTGACCCTTTTCAACGCAGGCTGATGGACGCCAACAAAAGCAACCACGTTCCCAAAGACTAGCCAAAGTTAATGAAAAGCCTTCGTGTTCCTAAAATTCAAACGCAAATGCTCGTGGAATTGGAGCCAAGTACAGACATTTCCACACCGCACTCGGCCGCCGCTGGCCGCTCGCCAACGAATAGTTCCGTTGCCGTAGGCCAACGACTACCAACGCAATGTTGTGTTCTTGCACTCGTACTGAGTTAATAAACAGTGCGTTTGATTATGCATCTAATTGTAAATACTAACTAGCACTATAAAATATGTGTGCGTAATTTTAGTTCTAATTACAAATGACTGATTAACGTTATTGCTAAAGAATGGAGATATCCACATTGCTGATAGGATTAGCAAGCTTCAGAAGGTCCCACGTATTGTCCCATCCAGTCGATCTAATATGTAGTTTTATTGTTCCCTTGTTCTGATTTTAAAATGTCACTTTTTATTCCATCGTTGGTGTCGGTACAAGCCACATTTTTAACTTTTATTTTTGGGGCGAATCGCTCAATGCAGATTGAGTACTGTGTCGATTCGACCGGCGGGGCCGACCAAACATTTATGATGACAGTGTTGAAAATTCTACTACACTGCTACCGAAGAAACGTACTCCTGTAATTGCTGTTGTTATTGTGCCAACCCAAGTAGTAACTTTGATTTTAGTGCTGCAGTATGAGCTGCATATAAACCGTATGTTTACAATGGACTAACAATTAGCATATACCTACCGCTTATTTATTTCTCTTCATAAGCTTTTTATTCAAAGTTTGCATGTCTGAGCCATGCATGACGTTAGGCATATAGTCACACAAACTTTTTGTTAATAAGTATATTTATTTCTACCGCTAAGGTTGAACTTGTGTGGGTAGTTGGTCACATAATATGAATGCCCTTGAATTAGCAGCTCTAGGCTCCCGATGTTTTTAGCGTGGATCCGCAGGTCTGGTTGTTCAAAAAGATAAATACTTTGATGCTCTCATTCATATCCTCGGTTAAATGGCCCGTGTATAGTTTAATGGACTATAAGAATCCCTAGTCGTGTATAAGGACGTTCACGCACCCGCGTCCTTTCTTGTGATCGTAGACAGTATCTAATACGACACATCTTACCCCGACTATTTTTTCTATTTTGAGTGGTGGCTGTCCGCACACAACTTCATATTTCTATTCTCATAAATAAGTGCTTGCAGGATTAGGGAAATAAGTACGGAATCATGCCGCATAGTAAACACTTCATTTGTGTAATAGATTGCGGGTATAACGTATCGACAAACATCAATTTGTATTGCTTGATTGTACCCATTTCTTGTCACTTTATTATATTTCGTTCCGTGGTAACGAATAATCCGTGGTAATAAATGTAAGTATTATGCCAACATTAATATGATTTTAAAGTTCACCTTTCCAAGGCCGATGCGATCGCTGCAGCATTTCGCTTGCCAAGTGCGGTGGATTGTTTCGGTTTTCCGCATTTCTTTTCTCTCTCTGTTTATTATACTAGTTGCTAAAATAATACTAGCTAATACTAGCTAAAAATTGCGAATATTTAAGTCTTAAGTACCTACCTACTTACTTATGGATAGTCGCCCAACTATTCCTGAATATGAATTTTCCAATTTACCTTTAAAAAGCATTGAGGGTGAAACGAAAGTTAACGTTATCTCAGATTGCTTTTCACCCGCTTCGCACATATTTTAACCATCACCCCCAAACCCTTGTCTAATATTTATATGATTGACTACCATCTTTACCTGAGCGGACAATGCAATAAATCTACTTTTCCATTGTTTGCTAACCGCGCTTGAAAATGCTCTATTGCACAAAATAAAACAATAATATTAGAACACCCTCTCGCATCCCCCGTAACGTCTGTTTAGGCAGCAAAGGCGATAAATAAGCGCGACCCCTAAGGAAAACAATGCATCCCTCACTTTTGGGGGAGGAAATGGAAAACTAATATTAACACGGTGTGTTGCAAAGTATTACATTCAATATTATAAGAATGCAGCAAGTACCTGTAAATTTAGTAACTATTAATTCTGTAGAAATCTTAATTATTACAGAATAATCTTAGAGTAATTATAATTACCAATCTAACCAATCTTACTATTATAATACCACTTGATGTACATAGGTATACTGACACATAATATGTACAAAATTTATCAACGATTATGCTTAGAGAAAAAGAGAAGCACCTACATACTTATATAAATCATTTTTTATAAAAGTTACCTATACCTACTACCTACTTACAGATACAGGTAAAAACGGTATAAACATTGAGAATACGGTCTCAGCATCACTACAAAGACCATGAAATTGTTGAAAGCAACTATTCACTTTGAGAGCGTACCCAAAAATCCAGCGGAAACACAAAAGGAAGGTATAATAATTTCGCGCCACGTTGTGGGTGGATGCAAACGAAAATGGCCGACCGCTCCCGGATGGCGGGAAAATGAAATATGGCCGCTGCAAGACGACTCGGCCCTTGCAAGCACGCGCCCAAAATACCTATAAACTTAGCAATGTTTCATTCCATTTTTTCATAGCTGCGAATCCCGGTTTAAGTTGGTTGTGTTATTTGTTATTGTTACACTACTGTTATTGTTACACTGTGTTAAAATATGAGTAAGCTGAAAGACTGAAAAAAATGCATTTGATTCGACCAATGATTACGCAACTACATATTGTAATCCTGGTCACTGCACCATGCGTCCATAGCAATCCCAAATGTTCAATACACTGCCGTTTGTATAAAATAGGATCTTTGTATAATTCGGAACTATTGAACGGTTACATGTCTCAAATTTCGGTTCTTGTCTCATTGGCCCTGTGGCGCAATGGATAACGCGTCTGACTACGGATCAGAAGATTCCAGGTTCGAATCCTGGCAGGGTCGCGTGTAAACTTTTTGCTATTTAATTTTTGTAATCATTACCGTATTACACACATTACAAGCATTTATTAACATTTCATTCATTAGTGACCTTCATTCAGCTAATCAAAGCAATGTAAAATCAAGAAGGTCGCAAGGTGTTTGTATGTTTGTCTTTGTATCTTAGGCGTCATTGTTACTTAAGTTTATGTTCATATTTTTGCAGTGAATAAATTTATATTTTTTTTAATTTTCATGTAGGCAAATTGCAACTTATTCTGTGTCTATATTTGATCTGAAAGATCAGCGTCAATGTTGACAGTTTACAAACATAATTATCTCAAGCCAGCCCATTAAGCATGCATTAGTTAGGGTGAGCGCACACCGCACCGGTAGCGCATCGTACCGAACGATGTAAAGTTACGCCATGTTACGCGACATTTCGGCGCCCCACGCGGCTTCTGCGGCGTAACATTTACATACATATTAATGCGGCAAGGATGAGCCCGGCAAATCTTGCTCCGCGGCTTTGTCATGTTAATCCGGGAACGTAAACGCCGCATTGGAAAAGGTCACAATCGGAACTAGGTAATTAGCTGGCAACAGTTTCGCCTCTTGCTTGCATAACTTGCGACCATGACTTTTTCAATAACGTAAAGGATGAGTCTTTGGACATTGAATAAACGTACATTTTAACGAAAGGAAAACAGGGGTTCCAATTGTTCTTTACTGTAATATTTGAAGTTCTCATTATGTTTTTGCCAATCCTTTATTTCCTACTCCACACGACACAAGCCAGTGCCAGTGCCAGCAACCCTAAGTGTAGGAAAATCAGCTTTTTTTCAATTTAACGCTTCGCTCAGCTCGGAGCGGAGGCCCGAACGTGCCAATTTCTAAGGTCAAAGCTTCCAGCGAAGTGAACAGAGTGAAATATTAATAAGCCCAGTCTATTTCGCGGGAGGTTTACTTTCCTGCTGAATATGTGGGTCGGACGTTTCCCTTGACCCGTTTCAGCATTGTACCTGTTGCTTTGCTTTTATAACATATCCATAAAAAAAAACAAGGATTTTGTATGATAAGTGGGTGCTGTGTTATTTATGGACGCAAGCATTGGGTGAGTTATAGGTGTTTCCTTTTCGTGTAGTAGAATTCAGTCTTGAATTAGGTCGTGAAATGGAAAATTCTCTTTCAAATCCAAACTATGATCAATCAGTTACTAAATTTAAAGATTAATTTAGCTTTATCATGTTTTTGAGTTGTTACTTTTCTATTGGAAATTTTTGTTCATGAGACAAGACATGTTTTTTCACACAATGGCTCTTCAAGTATTAAACATCCTTATATGACACAGGGACACGCAGCTTGTTCTTGGCTGTGAAGGTGTTTTGTAGGATGTTCTTCTTCTGTCGTGTCCATATTTGAAGTTTCATCATCCATTGCTGCGATCGACAGCTAGGTAGACTTTTATTATTTACTTACTTCCATTTTACTATAACTTGCATGTTTTAACTGTTAGTGTAAGTTGTATTTTTTAAGAAATAAATAAATAAACAAATTTTCCACATCGCGTCGCAAATAGTGTCCATATAATGCCATGTGAAGCGTCAGTTGCGTTGCGGTTCACTCATTGGTGCAGGCAGACCAAGTTGGAATGAAATGCATATCCAAATATGTATAGTACGTAAATATGTGCATATTGATGAGTGAATATGTTGTTCCAGATCAACCTTCGACTGATCCTGGTGTCCGGCAAAACGAAGGAGTTCACGTTCAGCGCGGTCGACTCGGCGGGCGACATCGCGATGCACGTCTACGACAATTGGCCGGAAGGTACGTCACATCATAACCGCTTCTTCATCTTCCGTGATGATGTTTCTGCCATTGCGCCATGAGTTTTGTTTTAGATCGTCTGTTTTGGTTGTATCATCGCCGGGTAGACTGCTTCATCGTAGTATTATGCTTACACTGCGCCGACCAGTTTGAACATCATAGGGATCGGATTATTAAAACGAAAACTCAGAAGACCACACAACAATAAAAACTTTAACCACCGAAGTTATGTTAAGTAACAACGAATTGACAAAAACACTAGTTGTCTTACCAGAGTTGACAAGATGTGTCCTAAATTTCGTTCGATAAAATCGACGCCTTGGTCACATAGGTAGGTCTTGGTAGGTACCAAACCAACGAATAAATAAAACTGCAACGAACCATCAGGCCGCACAGAAATAACTAAATTAAAACATTGAGCACGAAATATACGTACCACAACACTAGTGGCGATTCTAACCGCTTTTAATATTACACGATTTCGTCGTTGGTACAAATATTGATTATTACTATACTATAACTAGCATAACGGACATGATGTGGGACATCATAGTATCTCCAATATAATATTAATCTTGTATGGTTTCTTTTCAATCTTGTTCCAGGCTGCATTTGTGCTAAAGTACTTACTATCAGCAAGGGCAGACATTAAACTCAATGGCTTATGATATTATCGCTTTCAAGAACGTCAAACATAACAATGTAACAAGGTCACTTTCATTGGATAGGTTGTCCCATCTATGCTATATCGGGAACATTGTAAAAGTGACTCACTTACCTCACTCCAAGTGTCGAATAATTAAAGAATAATTAAGTTTAAAATGGTGTCTCTGTTTTGTGGAACCGGTAGTGTTTGGTCGTTTTAATACCAAGGCTGAGGTCGGACACAACGTTATTGTATTAATTGTGTTAATTAAACCTTGGTTCTTCTTTAAATGAGCTTCGCCTTTGACAGTTTTAAATAAGCTTACGTTAATTTGATTATATCTTGTGGCACGGCGTCGTATGAAATTCCTTCAATTCATTCATAATAATAATTTGCTCTTGTTTCTAATTTATTTCTTAATAGGGCAGTGTGCTTGTCTCCCGATAAATATAATTTGAGAGTCTTCAAGCCAGGAGTTAACATGTGTCTTCTAGTCAATCATGATCCTCCGTCGAACGCATCACCATTCAGCATTAGGTGAGACTGTGGTTACAATAATATTACAGACTCGAAGCCCAGTAATTAATCATAATTGATTTCATGTTGCATTAATATTGCAATTAATTGACTATTTACATAATTCTAACGATTTTAGCGCGTTGTTTTCGGTCATCAAATTTTAAACCTTGACATCATTTGATAAGATAAGAACTCTTTATTGCATTCCGAGACATACCAAAAGAAGTAAAAAAAACATATGATAAGTAAAGGTGCAATGGGCGGCCTTATTGCTATCGCTATATCTTCCAGACCACCATGCAGAATATAGCTTTTTATATAGAATTGACGTTTATTAGACGGCTACTTTTATTGCCGGTATGAATCTCCATAGGCGTAATCTAAATTGCAAAACACTCGTTACGTTATTATTTACGCGATACATAACGCTGGATAAATATCCAATATTGAGTCAGGGGTGAACATCGAGGGAGTTCAATGGGGTGTACCTTTATCGACGCCATGGAAATCAGTTATGCCGTTATGCCATTGTCGTATAATGGGGGTTTCACTACGACGAGCATCAGCCTTTGTATTTTTTATGCATACTTCCACGCTTATTTATAGGTACAGTTTTTTTCTTCAGTTTACGTTATGTTTTTAATTGAAAATAGGCTTTCCCCCTCATACCACGTCTTCCTATCCTGTGCGAGATTTCTGCAATAGTCAGAGAACGGGCTGGTGATTTCCCTACCAGAATACTAGGTACGTGTCCATCCCTGGGCCACCATTCTGTCCTGACTTTATGCATATGTCCACTGCCGTTAGATACCGATATCGTCTTCTTCTAGTTGCCTCTCTTTTACTGGAGTTTGGTTGTCCTGCCCGCTAGCTATTTCCCTGGATCCTGCATGCAAAGTATTTATTTGCACACAAAACTTACTAAGTAGTACCAAGGTAATTAAAGCGCACGATCCAATACTCCAAATCCCTTATCATGCTGGGGCCACACCTATCGTGATATCCCATTGAATATCCCGTAGTTTGACGTCATTTGGCGTTCGCCGTAAGAGTAGCCACATAATTGGGATAATATCGCATCGACATTGCCGTTGAATATCCCGATTTCAACGTTCACTTGTTTTTTGATTTAGGTTTATTTTGGATTTGGCTGTTGACGATTACGATAGTGTGGCCAGTCCAATTTATGGCGATAAATCAATTTCCGCGTTGTTTAAAGCGATGTTGGCCGTTGACGATGACGATAGGTGTAGCCCGTGCATCAGTAACAGAATTGTTATTTCTAGATTCATTTCAACTAAATAATTTAGTCACAAGAGAAATAACAATATTCAGTCTGACCATTTTAGGATTCCGGAGTGCGGACGTGATGGAGACGTGACAGGATTGCCGGATTTTATTTTCGGAATAAAAATGGGAATGACGTCGATGGTGCCCGTGCCCGAGATTCCGAAGCCTGATTAAAATATAAATTGGAACAGAATCAGGGAAATGTGACCTGGACTGATTTTAGTTTTTTGTACCAAACCGGCGTGTTGTGGACTTATAAGACTAACATGGATGATTTGAAAGTAATGAATACGAAACTTTTCATTGTCATTTGCGAAGAATTTTTAAACGTTCGCCTTTGCTAACGCTACGGGATATTTTGGTTGAATGTTTTCAATGAGTGGAAGAGCATTTGGGTAATTTAGTCACGGCCAAACATGCTTCAGTTTCCAAGTTGAGGACTATTTTCGTATACGAACGACCTAAAAAGAAATATGTCATAAGAATTTCACTATGAGCATGCGAAAAGATCTATCCAACCGTTGTAAAAGGCAAAATCTCAGTAAAGTAGTGTGGTTACGTTTCGCACAAAGAAAGAAGCCGCAGGATTTATGATAACAATACATTTATGTGCATAAAATAACTCGGAATGCACATTCCTTTATGTAAATGTAACTGTTATTCCATAACTCCGTTACTTAGCTATTCTCCTCAGATTCTTTATTTCGCCAGTTATGCGGAGGAATCTCCGGATCCGGGGCTTGATGTTATGCTAATTTTATTATGTTTTTGTCGGTTTCTTTCCTTTGCTACTCCCGTTCGTACGAGCAATTGAAAATGAAGGCGAAATTGCGTTAGGATTGTGGGGGCAAAATCAAGACTTTGCCGGGAAAACGTCGAAGGCGGACTGTTTCAATTAAGCCTGTTACCGAAGCAGTGATACGTGTGGCTTGGAACTCTTGGAAGTAAACGATCCAGTTTGGCTATTGGATTGAGCTGTTCGGTGCGATGTCTAAGTCAGGCTTGCAGGGTTTTATCTCCAAATAATATTATGATAATACGCAATATGTCAGGTCGGCAGTCGACACACATTCGCGCGGTCAGCTTCGCACATATTGCGTTAATATACGACCTCGCCTGGCGAATAACATTACGCGAGGTCAGTTACCCGGGTTCACGTTTTTCGCGTTCCACCACCTACTCGCCGCGTACGAGCGTAGTGAGGACAGTGAACATACCTTCAGGTTTTATAATTTAGTCGTCGTCAGCGCAACGGTGCTTAAAATACCTATCAAGCTGTAGGAAGAAGTACAATAGGTAGCTGATCATCTTTTTCCAGATTCAAAAATATGAAGGCTCCTACAAAACAGACACGGCCACGCGTTGCTGTGGCTAAGGTTTTTGTTATTGCGACTATAAATTGAGATGTAAGCTACCCTATCTTTCAAGTTAGATGCAACTGCACGCGCTGTGCAAATTTGATTAAAATCGGTCAAGTAGTTTAGGAGTCCATTGAGGACAAACATTGTGACACGATATTTATATATATTAAGATTTTATAAAAACTTGCAAGCTTTAGTTATCGCGTAGTATGTATCCGCGTAGTATGTATCAGGGCAGTAATTTAACTCGGCGTCAGCCGTTATGTTCATGGAGTTTATGCGATAGCGAAGCGTTAAATTGTATCTATTGTACAATTTAGCGATCTTACGTTTTTTCGCTGGCTACAGTACAATAATTTATAATCAAATACCGTTGGCCATGCTTAACATTTTGTACTGTGGCTTGACTGTAGCCTCTGAGATTTTTTGGGTCCGACTTGTAGGATAACTACAGTCGAATAATAAATATGACGTAACTTCATGAGATAATAATGCATAGGTACGTGTAACTTCTAATTTAGCCTCACTGACGCAACACACTCAAAATAAATAGAGTAAGCGACTTAATTATTCACCAGTTGGATAGCTATGGACATTGGACATTCTTTTACGTACGGAAAATCGGAGCGGTTTTCGAACGAAGCCGCGACGTTTCCCGCGAAAAGAGCTGTCAGTGCTGTCACTGTCGCCAGTCAGATAAGCATCATCAGGGCTGTTAAAAAAGGCTGACTCAGCGAAAAAGTGAAAACAGGTGTGGGATGAAAATTACAAAAGAACATGCCAGAGACGTGTTGTTATTGTTATTTCCCGGCCCCTGGTGTCAACCGTCCAAGGACCTATGAGGTGGCTTAACGACTGCTATCAATCGATAACAACCGGGAACGACGGCTTAACCAGCCCTTCGAAGCACGGAACAATAGAAATCCTCCCACTGTCGTAGGTATATCAAAGGGCATCACCGGATCTACAGCGGGTACGATAGCGTGCCGTTGTATCGTAAACATGCCCTGGTAGCGAGCCGATAGCAGCAGCCGCAAGCCCCCGAATATCCAGGGAAAATGAACACCTAGATGCTGATACGCGACTCATTTAGGTACTTACCTGAACAGTAACTCATAATGTGGATGTTTTGTTAATGGACATTTCGTTCTTTTCTTCGGTACTTCTTGAGTTCTTGTTATATAAAGACATTTTGATGGACTTTCTGCTAAAATTATACCTAGGTAGTCTAGGTACACTCTTGGTGTGTGGTTGTGATTTTAGCCAAATATATCGATTGTTTGTTTGTCGTATGTGGTTGTGCTAGTTGTATAAGGTCAGAATAATACACAAAAATGGTACATACATATTTGCCGAACCAGCTCCATTACGAATTCGGCTAAAACTAGTTGTTCTTTTCCACTTTATAACAACGCCCTCTACCGTCGGCCATGCAAATCTAAACGGTTGAATAAACATCCTGCTTGTGTTAGTCGACTCATCGCAGTGTGTGTGAGCTGGCGCGCTCTTTATAGCTATCGGCATTTACAACACGCAAGTCGTGCGCCTCCATAGCTCAGGGGTTAGAGCACTGGTCTTGTAAACCAGGGGTCGAGAGTTCAAATCTCTCTGGGGGCAGATGTGGTGGTATCATTTTTGACAGCTAGGGGGATGATTTTGACAAGTTATTTCCAATTTCATGTGAATATTGTTTTTGTGCGCACACAAGAGGTGAGGCTTCTTTTATTATAGCTATACATACACTATTATCATAAGGATAATAATAATACAGTATTCCTTTGCCCTACTTATTACGATATTAAATATCGTATCGTCTTTCCTTATGATAACAGTGTATCATTGGCTTCGATTTCTTTTGACAGTGTTTAGCATTTATATATTAATTCAATTATTGTAATATAATGTATTATAATTTAATTTATTAAACACTTACTGTGTTAGCCATTGACCTAATACTTATACATCACAATACGTGAACCACTCTGTAAATCTATCTTTATGAAATTACAGCTTAAACCGGTTAAAAAATCCCAAAAGCTAGGACGTCCCAAGTCATCCTCGAAGCGACGAGACTTTGAAACCATGGACTCCCCAAGTGATTTATTGTGATTTGATATATTTTTCGTGGAGTAACATTGGGAAATTTTGTTGGAGTACTCTGGGAATAACCGATCTCCCCTTCCCCTGTTTCCAGCGGACTGGGCGTCGGAGTGCGTGTCGCGCGCCGAGATCCTGCGGCTCATCTACCAGGGGCGGTTCCTGCACAGCTCGGTGACGCTCGGCGCGCTGGGGCTGCCGCTCGGCCGCACCACCGTCATGCACCTGGTGCCGCGCGAGCACTTGCCCGAGCCCAACTCACACGGTACGTGTACTTTTTTCTTTAGGGGGGAAATAGCATTTGAACTAAACCCCCCTGCTCACACACACACACACACACACACACACGGGACTTGTAGGGAATTGTAGCTGGAGCCTTACACTCAAACGGTAAGCTATACAAAGCTCAGTGCGCGTACACAGCATCGCGATGGTCTATGGCAGACCAAAACCGCTAGGAGCATAGAGCAGTTTCCCCAGGCAAGGTGAGCTGTCAGTATTGTTTCTAGTTTCCATTATGCCAGCAGTGGAATAAATATTCCTCTAACAAGGGGAGGACACGATGACTTGTGTTCGAGTCCAACAGGTTTGTTTTTATATGAATACTACATAGCGAAAGCACCATAGAGGTTGAACATATTTCATCCTGCGCATGGAAACATCTTTTGTTGTTACTCATTTTGTAAGGCCTCCAAGAGTCCAAGAGGTCCAAGTAAGTCCCCCCACAGGTGTCCAGAAGTCTAGTTCCAGATCCAATCGGTCAGACTTTATCCATTGCTTTAAAGGTAAAGTTGGGAGGCGGGGATGGCTGGGATGAAGGTGGGTGAGATAGGCGGGTAACAAATGTAGACATCGTATTTTTTACACAACGTAAGTTACCTTATTTTTAGAGGATTAAAGGGTTTAACAGAACGCCAGTTTAGTCTTCAACATTAAAACAACTTGCAAACGTTCGCTTCTAAAGTATTTTGTCTTGTGTTGGTCCCAAACAGTTTACGTCAGCGAAAACGAAACAAAACGTACTGTTAGCTATGACTTTGAGAGACGTGTTTTATGAAAAAGTAGCAGTACCTACTAGTAGGAAAATAGAGTGATCATGATTTCTATTTTTTCAGAAGTCCGATGGAGCTAACAAATCCTAATCCTACCCGTTGTCCCAACCTTCCTTCCTCCTTTTCAATAGTAAGTCTTGATGTCAGTCATCATCGTAGATAGATTTAACTTTTCACTCCATTTACTTTATCAATTTGACAGATTATGACGTATTTCGCTAGAAATGTTTGGCAATGGGGCGAATTCTGTTGATACAAACTAAACTAAATTTTAGTTTAGTCATGTCAAGTGATCTCTTGTCTCTTTTCAAACTTATGAAAACGAGAGGCATGGCAATAAATTTAGCACTGTCAAATTAAATTGTAGACTAGTTTGTAACAAAATTTTCACCAATAACTATGTGGCATACATTTGTATGTCTTAATCAATGTAGCGTTCTAAAAATAAACAGACTTCTAACAGCAAAGTTTACCTTGTAGTATGCATAAATATTAAACACATCTATAATTAGGTATATTATCATTTATTGTTGCGATAGTGGCCAAATGTCTTAAGACCTTGCGATCACCACAAACCGGCTATGGGATTATGTATGAGACCCAGCGACCTAAAATATGAGATCCATATTTTCTGAACTGCGAGTGGAGATAAAAAAATATTGATCCAGTTACCAATGATTAATTTTATTAAAGTTTTTGACCATAATATTGTTATCGTTTCCAGATCAACGGCAGAAGAGTAAAGGTGGCTCCAGCAGTTGTTGTTCGGCATCCTGCTGCATATTGTAATGTCCCCTCGTGGGAGCGAGACGGAGCTATACAAGCGGCGAACGGGCGAGAGAGACGGGCGATGCCAGACCACAGACTCTTATGTGTTCACAGTGTAGAAACCAGATTAACGTGCGCCCTACGACTTACTAGACCCGTACTTGTGACGTTTTGAAATCAGGAACAAAGTGGCTAATTAAAAAAATCATCCGTTGTAGGTCCTTCATCGACAATACTACAAAATAAAGCACAAAAATTGGTTACGACACTCGCATATTTGTTTTGAAAATGTCACAAGTGATGGCTGTTTGGGAAATTTATGATGGTACGTTTATCGTTCTGGATAACTTTGCGGGCGTGATTGAGTAAGTAATAGCTCGGATTAGGATCACGCTGCGGGTTCGTTTAAATATTCAGTAGATGTTCGGATAAGTCGAGACTTTTCGCCTGTTTTTTATAAATACTTAATTAGTTTGTCAGGCTTTCGACTTCCCTCTCTATCCGGAAACTTACAAATGTTTTAGTATTATTTAGGCCATGAATTTAAAAATATTTATATTGAAAGATTAAATGACAAATTAAATATAGTAAAAGTAATGAGTGTAAGTAATATTACTTTCATTTGCAATGTAAATACATAGTATATTTGATGTTAAGGGGAGGACTACATTTTGTGATAAGTTCATGCAATATTGGATTCTTTTTTTATTTTATTTACAAAATTATTTTGCTGCGCTAGTTTTAGCCGTATGGAATGTTTGACTTGTTGTGGCGCGTGGGTTCGCCCGCCGGCCGTGACGGAAATTAAGCATAATGTTTAATTAGAATAAACGATTATGTATTTTAATGAAACATACGAACATGGCGACTGGGTTACACATATTATAAAAGATAAATTATAGCGATAATGCACTAGAATAAATTTGAAAATATCTCGCTTATAAAGTATGTACATGCCCACGTAAAGATATTTAGAAAGCACCGCTAGGAACCGCAATTTATCTTTTTATAATAATTTCTAAAGTTTTACTCGTTTTGAGAATTGAGTTTTCCATTACCAGTTTCTGAACGCTTTTGTAAATATGAATAGAACTTTTTTGAATATTTTTATCAGCCTGTATTTTTATTTCGTCGCTCATAGCTAGCAGCCTACGGTAATGAGTTCATGACCGTTCTTTTATTTGGCAATTATGTAGACGTTATGAAATAATTAATAAAATTTTAAATTGGCTTTAAGGTTTTGTCACGTTTTATCGACATTATTTTGGCTTAGCCTTACTTTTCGTTTTAAGCTTAAAATTATTTGACTTATTTTAAACTTGTATATTCCCCCGGCATTGCTTCAAAGATGCAAACATTATATTTTGCGGTAGTACAAATTTATCTCTCAAATGAAATTAAGGGCTCAGTCATGTTAAATTAACAGTATTATGAGAAACTTTGGAGTAGTTTGCATTGACCTCTTTGACACATTGCTTCATTTTGATCCGAAATTAAAGTGAAACGATTAAAATCTTGCCATTACAAAAGTCACATGGAAAACTGAGATATTGCTTAATTATAACAAGCATATAAAAATGTTCTGAATTTGGTATCTTTAGCATGCATTGCACATTTAATACAATGTGAGAGGTGCCCTATTCAGATAGATAGCTTCGAATCTGGCTGCACCAATCTGTGATTAAAGTTAGCTCGTATTGTTGTTGTCACTTTCATCCCTTATGAAAATGAAAGCGACAATGATAATTATTTAGAGCCGTCTTTGATTTTAGTTTCGTGCTGTCAAAATTGGCTCCAGTTTTTTTTATTATAGTGCCGCTTATTTATATGTGGAGTCAAGCGGGCGCCGCCGCCACTGACAATGGTGCCAATTCTGTTGTTACAGTCTATATTTTAGTTTTAATCTAAATTTGTCGTTGTCTCTTTTTAAAGTTATAAAAACGAGAGAGATGGCAATAACTTTAAAGGTGTCAAATAAAGTTTGAGTATAGTTTGTACCAACAGAATTGGTACTAGTATTAGAATATAGTGACGTTAAGCGAGATAGCATCTTTATATTTTTTTTAACACTTCAGATAAGTTGGCGGTGTTTGTGTTGGAATATATCGGAGGAAATGAATGCATAATGTGAACACTTTTTAAACAATATGGTTGCCGCTAAAAGAATGAACGTAGACATTATTTTGGTTGCTCTGTTTATTTTGATGTAAGTATGTATTTTGTTAAGTTGTGTAAAATATCCTAGTTTATAAATAAATTTAATGATACAACTTTTATGCATGTTTTATTTTTGTTCGCTTTTTCCTTTTTATTTGCGTCAGCTTTTGCTAACACAGACAAAATTAAGGGGCTGTTCACATGCTAATGTTGCGAAGTGTAGGTAAGGGACGTAAATATCTGTCTGTATCGCTGCGCCCCATTCTAAATGTCAAATGCACTACGCCATGTAACGTGCCGCCATTTAAAGAAAATACATGCCGTGAAAAATATGACATTATGTGGAACATAACCTTAATTAAACCAATTAATTTGCAATAATACTTATTACGTTTTAGGTATGGCGATAATGTTAAGATATATTTTGAAATTACGCACTTGCCATAATATTAAATTTAAACTAAAATAGGAAAGCTTTTGTAAACTTTTCAGTATGTATGTATAGTCTGTATTAAACGTAGGATTCGTTAAGGTGATATTTAGGGCCGATAGATCAATGTCTTCACTGTATTTTAATATTCATAGAATAGTTATTAACTTTATCTGGACTAACTGTTGCAGTCGCTAATGATTAATTAAGTCTGTCGCCTCAAAACCATCATTACTGTAATTCACATCAGATCTTTAACTATTTAATGCGTGAACTAATTAACAATATTTTTATCCTATCATGTTAATTGGTTAGTATAACCACTGATCGAAATGCATTAGACCGCATCATCACTTAGCATCGGATGAGAATTGAGATAGCGCAAGATACGTTATAATGAAAGATATGTGTGTGGGCGTGTGTTGCCATTCAGTACCGTAATGGCTGAATAGATTTCGATAAGTACTTGTGCTGAAATGATGGATGACGATGAATGGATAATTTTCATCCGCGAGTAAAATAGTGAGCATCCGGTAGACTAAAACTGGCTTATTTAATCATTAACGTAAGCGACTCTTTTACAACAGTAAGCGTAACGTTTTTACCACATGCTTTGATGTCTTCAACAATTTTGATCAATTCCCTGAGGAAGGAAGTGCACATTTGAAGTAATAAATACGCACAAGATAATAGAAGATTAATTAATTACGTGCGGGTTTCTACTGATCCTTAGGGGAGCATATAACATTATCTTTCCCAAAATATAATAGTATGATATATTGTGGCATCAGGCTGTGGTCTAATCAAATTGTAAATATTCGTGAACTCTTTAATTTAGACGATTATTAGTATAAAAATATATTAGCTTGAAGTGGATATCTCAATCGTTGTGTTTGTTGACATTGGCTTAGCGGACCACCTTGATGTGGGCTAATAATGTATGCATCTAGGTACATACCTACTGAATAGACAACTGATTCCTCGTATAATATCAAATCAAGTTTTCTGCAATAAATACTTATAGAAGTTCTTATACTTTCGCGAACTGATATCAAAATATTTAATTTTGACATACCTCGACGTTTGTGCGCGAATTAGACCCGTTTAAATACTAATTAACATAAATACTTATGTTATTATATTCTTGATATCATTTGTTTGGAGCTCAATTCAGAAAATTGTAGGTAACAAAAGTAAAAAAAAATATGTTCCCTATCTTTACTATGTATTAGTTATGTGATTTTTAACCCCTTCAGCATTTATTTATTCGTATTATGAGGCAATGTCAACAGATACAACTGAGACGTTTCTGTAATAAATACTTACTTATATAAAAATATTAGGTGTCACTGTATAACAGGTGTTTAACTAACGTACCTACATAATCTATATACTTGTTAATATTAATTAATGATTATAACGATGTTGGTTATCTTTTGTGTTCAAACATGAGGTGTGTCCATTACACGATGCAGTTGCAAAGTAATTTAGTTAAAATGTACAAATTAAAGAGTGGTTGGTACAAGACTTACGAGTAAAAGCTAGAAATCGCTAAACGATTAACCTCGCATTAAGGGTTGAAAAGGAACAATTGGCAAATTTTCATGTACTTACTTAAATAACGATAAACTGAAAATAGAGTCGTTTCATTATCATGTATATACAAATTTTTAGTGATCCTAAAATATTTATGGTTTTTTTTTAACCACTCGAAACAATACTCAATCATCGATTAGGTTTGACATAGTTCGATTGAACACTGAACTGTGTAAAGAAGTGAACATGTAGCTATTGTATTCGAATCGAATAGAATACGAGACGAAATAAAATCAAATTTATCCGGTTTCTAATCATCGAAAAGTTCTGAATCGCTTGAAAAATTGATATCAGTGACATAATGGCATTTGCAAGTAATTACTCTAAAGGTGTAACAGCAAGGTGTAGTAATACTGAAACTATGCATACACATACTTATTTCGAAGTAGTCTGGAGGTACTATAAATCTGTAAGTAGGTAGGGTAATGAATTAAGACACGTCAAAGTTTACTGCAAAACTAACCATCGTTCAACCCTAGTTATCAGCTGGGCAATGTCAGTGAACGTCAAATCCGTCAAGACAAATTCATAAAAGTACTTAGGGTTCCGTTTGTTTTTTAAATAATGATTTTTACCGATTTGTACCGACCCGGACAGATGCAACCGGACAAAAGTATTCCTTGGCGGCTGATTGATATCTGGTCCGTGTAATGTACATACCAAAATTCTATTCTAAGGCGGTAAGTATCTGAAATGAATTTTAGAGGCTTTCAACTTTGTAACAATACTGAACCCTAAAATATTGTCGGCAAATTCAAAGACCGCGCGGTGCACCGCGGTCTCTTTGCGGCAGAAATAATTCAATGCCAGAAAATATTGTCGGCAAAATTCAAAGACCGCGGTGCACCGCGGTCTCTTTGCGACAAAAATAATTCAATGCCAGTGACCCGCGTAACGTGACGTCATCCGTATCATGTTAGGGTTGTAATATTTAGTTATTTTGTGAAAAAATCGATTATCGATTTCAGGTTTTAGTACCCTGGCAAATGATTCATCACCAGGTACACATACCCACATTTCAATATTACTACACCTTGCCGATACACCTTGTATAAAGGCTATGAATAACATCATTTCTAGCAATCCTGACTCATTAGCTTTGTATGAAAAAGAATACACTATCCTTCCCAGACGAGATTTCAATGGACCCTCAGTATTAAGTTGGACGTTTTCAGGGTAGATCTAAATTAGCTTGAACCAATTTAGTTAAATTACGTTCGTACGTGTAGAGCCGAAAATGTTTTATAATTGTAACTAATAATCGACACAATAGGCTGTAAATTGTTTGAACGACTTGAGTTTTGATGGGGTCAAATAAAACTTTAAGAATGTATCCAATGGCTTTTATTTATATACACTTGGCGGTCCACTACGAAGAAAACAAGCCGAAGAGCCTCTGCAAGAAAAGTAGCCGTTCTTTTGTCAGTTCAGTCCTCTAGTGTCACAGTCTGTGAGGCCGTCAAAGCTACTCTGACACGGCTAAGAATCTGTCATAATTATGTAGAATATGTCATATATAGACTATGATGTCAAAAGTAGAACCTGTCAAATGTCGACTTACAGCCGAAACCTGACTTAAGTCGGCTACGGCCAAAATCAATCCAATCCAAATTTTGCTATCTGAGATGGATATCACAATCCATTTTTAGGGTCAAACGTGCCAATAACCGATCCGTGGATTGGTTTATGAAGGCACGCAGATTGGAAATCGATCGAACGATAGGCAGCAATCCAAAATCGATTTCAATCTTGGATAGGAGATACAATATTAATTTCGGCTGTAAACGGGCTCAACGTGCCCTCCTCAGCACGGGAACCCGCACATAAGTTACAAGTCATCGGCGACCGCCGTCTCTAGGCAGCTGATGCCGCTCCCACTACTGGTACAGCAGGAACCACTTCAGCAGGAACAGGTTCCGGTCCAGCTCCAGCTCGGCGGTGCTCAGCTGCTTCAGGCGGCGCTCCACGGCCGCCAGGACCTCCGCCTCGGGCGGGGTCAGGGTCTCCTCCACCTGGAAGGAGGATTGTCTTCGTCAGCTTGTTTTACCACGGCCGGACTTCCTCTCGAAGAACCGGTGGCGAGAAGGAGCATCGGCGTCTGTATAGATACATTTATAGTTTGGTCCAAATCGATACATAGAGCCGTTTGCGGTATTATACACGAAATACCCCACTTCAAATTATAAGGGCGAAAATTTGTAAGTGTGTTTGTGTGTTTGTAACATTTTCACGCTCAAACGGCTGAACGAAAATTATGATGTTTGGTATTTTTTTCTTTATTAACACATAGGTTAGGTACTCATTATTTCGAGAAGGGCGAGTAACAGTGCAGTGTGCCTAGTGCGAGTTTTGTCAATTTATTTACGCGCTCGGTCCGTTTGGCGTAAACTTGAAATTGTATGGAATAAGATCAGCGCCATCTAGCGTCAGTGAATCAGTCACTAGATGGCGCTGCTCTTAATAATATAATATATCTTTATATCTTATAATCTATATCTTATATCTATATATATCTTTATAATATATCTTTATGAATCGTAGCCTATGTGTTATTCTGATATGTAAGCTATATTATTGTGAAGTTTCATCAAAATCCATTCAGTAGTTTTTGCGTGAAAGAGTAACAAACATCCATCCATCCATCCATCCATACTCACAAACTCTCGCGTTTATAATATAAGTAGGATGGGCGGGCGGCGTTAGTAGGAATCGATGGTCTTGTGGGACTGACGTCTGCGATGTTCTGTTGGGGCTCGCCGCGCGCCCGCATGCCGTGCACGATGCTGCGCACGCGGCGCTGCTTGCCCAGCAGCCGGGCGTGGGTTCGGCGCTGCGCGGCCGCGCCCGCCGCCACGTTGTGCAGCGCGCGGTAGCACATCTCCACCGCCGTGTGCGCAGTCTACCAACAAACATACATTATGCGTTTTTATTTAAAAAAAATCATTGGATTTCAATTTTCAACTAGCTCACCCGACTGACGGAAATACGTCGGTTATCCAATTCCGTCGATTACAAAATAACGCATATTAAATAGATTATATAGAATCTTTATGGACACCAAAATGTATAAACATACACAAAAGGATAAACTTACAAAGTGTGGTACGATAGCGCTCTTATCGCTACACGATGTCTACTAGACAACCTTATATTATCATTCGAATCGGGCGTTTTATGGTATAGTTGTTGAAGTTTGGTAAACATTTTATAAAGGGAGTTGTAACCATACTCTTTCCATTCGGATATATACATACCTCGTGCAATTTTATGTGATATAAGTATATAGCTTTGGCCATTCCGCCAGACGACGCCGCTTTTCTCATTGGCTGAAAAATAAAACAGAGCGTTTAAATAAATGAATGCAGAGGTATAGTCGACCCCAAAACTAGCTGAACAAGTTGTGATTTTTTTACGGAAGATTTTTTTTTTTCTTAGGAAAAGTAGTTTACGTTGCGAGTTTGGAGATGTTCACCTACTTTTCATGCCGTCCTTACTTTATTACATATACATAAACTGTGAAGTTATTTGTATACTAACTTGTTGGTTATGTAGATATGTTTTACACCGAATATGCAAGCATTTGGACCCAGTCTCACTTGATGGTAAGTGAGGACGCGGTCGCCAGTGAAGTACCTATACTTGCTTTGAAGATAATTATCTATTATTTTTACCTTCATCTATTAGTCAAAGTCAAATCATTTATTGTAAATAGTCAATATAATCGCACTTTACAAGTCAAACACTTCAATCTAATAAACAAATTAACAAAACCATAAAAGAAAACAAACTACCTAGTCAGGTCATAAATTCTGTCACATGTTTTATATAAAATAATTGAAACAAGTTTATTCATTATGTAACCATTTATATACCAAAATGAACTTAACAAAACATAGATTCTTATGACACTAAAGTTTATTCAAAATGACCTCCGTGATTTTGAATACAGGCCTTCAATCTGCGCGGCCAGTCGTCTATCGCAGCACGAACGAGGTCCATGTCAATATCGGCGGCTGCCTTAATCAAGGATGTCTTGAGTGACTCCAAATTGGCATGAGGCTTTGAGCACGCCTTTTCCTCCAAGTGTTGCCATATCTTGTAATCTAGCGGATTCAAATCTGGACTGGAGGAGGGCCAGTCTTCGTGCCGGATGAAGTCGATTTCACGCGCCGCCAGCCAGTCTTGTGTGCTCTTCGCTCTATGAGCTGGCGCCGAATCTTGTTGGAATACCCAGTGCCTGTTATTAAAACATGGTATGAGAAACAGGTTCCACAAGGTTCGTCAGGACTGTATTTTGATACACAACTGCATTCGTTTTTACACCTTTCTCACAAAAATGTACCTCTGTTAAGCCCCAATAAGACACTCCCAACCATACCATGAGCGAGGATGGAAAATGACCTCGTTGGACACGCGGAATACGGTTGCTCGCTTCTTCACTACTGTGTGCGTACACCTTATCATTTTGTTTGTTGTAGCTCTCTTCTACGGTAAAAATTTTTTCATCCGAAAAAAGAATTTCCCGATATTTTTTTCCCGCGTACCGCTTCAACAAAGCGCGGCATCTCTTCAGTCTCAGGTCCATTAGACGAGCATTCAAATGATGTCCTGTTTTTCTTCGATATGCCCGAAGCCCTAAGTCTTCATTTAACACCCTTTTCACCGTGGTTCTGCTTAATCCCATCTGAAGGGCCAACAGTTTCTGCTTACGTTTGGGATTTCTTTGAATTCGCGCCTTCACAGCTTTTATCACTGCTGGAGTCCTAACAGACCGAGGGCGACCACTTCTTGACCTGTCATCTACACTAGAGTCTTCATTGTATCGTTTGATGGTACGATAAACGAATCTCTTGGTTATATTCAAATTTTTCAGTATGTCAAAAATTTGAATTGGCGCGTAACCGCAACGATGCAACGCAATAACTGCAACACGGTCTTCTCTAAGCGTCCACTCCATATTTAAAAATGAGTAAAAGTCTAAAAAGTATACATTTTTATTTTCATGAACAATTCGAAATTCGAATTCAATAAAC
This sequence comes from Hylaea fasciaria, assembly GCA_905147375.1. Taxonomy (NCBI): domain Eukaryota; kingdom Metazoa; phylum Arthropoda; class Insecta; order Lepidoptera; family Geometridae; genus Hylaea; species Hylaea fasciaria. The sequence continues at coordinate 3,304,609 of LR990211.1, read as the reverse complement.
TTTTTTGTGGCCAGCATTCTAAAAGAAAAGTTTTTACTGTGTGACAATACTTATGACCTGACTAAGTATAATTAATTGATTATGGTTTGAGTTTGAAAAAGGATGTTTCCCTTTCAAGCACTGGTCCAGGATTGTTTTTTTTTTGTTTTAGTACTGGCTTCGCACGGTTTGTGCATATAGCCAGTGTCAAGTATTACAGGATTGATTTAAACTTGTATAAATAAACTTACTTTACCTGGACACTGATAAAGTGTTCCTCCAATAACTTGTAAGTCAGCTCTTTGCACTCCTTGTTCACTAACATCGCGTGTTTCTGTATATCGTCTTCTTCTATGTACATTTTACTTCGAATTAATCTGAAAATATTAAGCTCTTTTTGTTACCGTCCAGGGTGGACACACCGTACTCAAAATGTACTCAAAACCACGGAAGGGAGAACACAATTGAAAGACATAAAAACCCCGGTCATGCTTTGTTGCTTTAATTGAGTATCTCTTCTTCTAGGGTAATAACAATGTATTCTGTGATACACTACACATAATATTAGAGGCTCCAGCGGAATTGACGAGGCGTTTGGCGTAGTGGCTGAGCAACCGGAGTGCTGCGCTTGGTGTCGCGGGATCGATTCCCGCCTGGAACAAATATTTGTGCGATCCACAAATATTTGTTCTGGTCTGGGTGTGATGTGTATGTGAAATTATAAGTCTGTAAGCGGTAGGACCCACGATACAGGAGCAATCCTAGTTTGGACTTACATAAAAATAAAAATAAAGTTTTATATTTTGACTCCATTGTTTCGAATTAGAAAGGGAAAGTAGCGGGCGATTCTATCGAGTCCCTCCAATATGCTGCACCGCGGACGATGCGGTCGGTGCGGTACCGGAATATCCTGGCCGCCTTGGAGCCGAGCCGCTCCGCCACGGTGTGGTCCAGCACGGCGCAGGCGAGGTGCCGCGCGGCCACGGCGGCCGCCACCTCGTACTGTCCGCCCGACGCGTCGCCGCTGCGCCGGATGAAGCCGCTGCCGCTCTCCTCTGTAAACGATACAACAGGTTTTTATAAAAAATCTCGACTGAACGTTTGGCGGAGTGGCTAAGCTATCGGACTGCTGCGCTTGGTGTCGCGGGTTCGAATCCCGCACGGAACAAATATTTGCGTGATCCACGCTAGCATAGAGGCGCTGTCATTATGCCACGTGTTCCAAATAGTCAATCGCAAATTTTCGGAAGACTAGTCCTAAGGCCCTGTGGCGCAATGGATAACGCGTCTGACTACGGATCAGAAGATTCCAGGTTCGAATCCTGGCAGGGTCGCGTTGACTTTTTGCACTTTGTAACTTTTGTTAGGAATAAAATATTGATGAGATTTTTAGTATTGTAATAACAATTATGTTTTTACACTTCTACCCAAATAATAATGGTATAGGTAGTATATAATTGTTAGAATAAATCTTACCATCACATGAAAGAGCATTTTGTAAATTCCAACCTGTAGCCCACAATTTCGGGTTATTGAAGTTTAACAACTTGCATTGGTCATTTAATAAAAAGGCTAAAGAGTTTCCATTACGGATATAGCTGGAAAGCCACCTCACCTAGCACTTTCAGATACTGGTCCATGTACTGGTGCAGAAGGGAGCGCTCGTGGCCCGGGCGCCGCGGGTGCGCCTCCGCGCCGCGCAGCTCCAGCACCGCCGTGGGGTTGGACACGGGCGCCCACGCCGGCGACGTTATGTACATCTGCTGCAGCAGCAGCCGCATCAGCTCGCCGGCTGGAAAGGGACCATTTACGGCAGAAATTAATCAATACAATCCAAATTTTGCTATCTTGGATTGATATCACAATCCATTTTTAGGGTCAAACGTGCCAATAACCGATCCGTGGATTGGTTTATGAAGGCACGCAGATTGGACATCGATCGAACGATAGGCAGCAATCCAAAATCGATTTCAATCTTGGATAGGAGATACAATATTAATTTCGGCTGTTAGGGGTTATAGATAGTTATTTGGGAACGGGGACCATTTAGGAATTATAGATAGTTATTTGGGAATGGGGACCATTTAGTGCTCGTTCACGGTAACTCGCGGGCGCGGTAGACGTGGCTTAGACCGCAAATGCGATTTGTACGTGAACACTTGTATAGTACGCCATGTGTTTGATATTTCGCGCCCGCGAGTAAGCGTGATCGAGCACTTAGGGGTTATAGGTAGTTATTTGGGAACGGGGACAATTTTGGAAGTTTATTTATTGGTAGTTATTTTTTAGGGATTGTATTTTTTAATAGCATTTTTTTATTTGTTTGTTTATAGACAAGCAGCCAGCATAGATGTTGATATGACTCATCACAGTGTTGATTTGAAAGGAACTTTACAAAATTAATTACTGCAGCTAGATGATTCAGACAGAACTTATAGATAAGGAACAGAATCGATCTGATTCGGTACCATTCTCGTAACAAGAAGTTGAATTTTGAAGCTATTCGCCCATAAATGAGTCGATTCAATAACTGCCAATTATTATTACGATACAAACCATAATACACGATAAATTACCGAAGAAATTAATACAAAGTCCGAAAGCTCTGCATCAATAACTGAAATGAGCTTCGAATAGCATTACTTACCAGTAGAAAACAATGTACTCGTATATTACCATTTTCGTCTATCCTTCTCGTCACAGCGTTGATCATGACCTCATCTCTGAAGTCCTGGTGGAATCTATCATAGTTCACTTTCCAATATACCTCTGAAAAATCAAAAGTGTGTTAAAAATATGAGTGAGTTAAAAATATAATATGTTAGTCATCACTCCGCTCCGTAATGACTCGGATTTTAAGGCTCACCTTCTAGTTTAATGGTTGGTAAAATACAGAAATAAATATACAGCTTACTTACTGTCACTATTGCCATCAATATTCCCCGAGGTGACAGCCTGGATGAGAGCCCGGGTATCCAACTCGGGGACAATGGTGGCTACTGGCACCAAGGTGGGCACCTCACTGCCCTCTTTCAACTCAGCCACTGGGGCTTGTTGGATGTAGGCTGCGGTGACGAGGCTGATGAACGTCTCTTTCAGACTTATTACGTTGATATTTTTTTCCTGTAATAGTTTTATTTATTTTCATACTATTAGTACATTATGATACGAGTGTATTGTATTGAGTGTATTATGTGATACGAGTATATTATAGGTACTCGCTGTACATTTAATAGAATCACTTACGCCGCAAATATCGTTTACTATTTTATAGCGTAAGTGTGACATAAACCCGCCATCTATTTAATTTATTTATGAATAACGGTCTAATAATTTATGTAATGAAAAGGTGATCATTTGACGTCTAGCAATAAGCACACAAATGTGGGTAGGTTGGCATTCGACCAATATAAAACATGACAATGCAATTTCATGCATGGACAAATATTAAATTATCAATGCCAGTGGGGGTAAAATGAAGTCTTCAGCAGCCACCATCATGTTCACAGTCATGAATAGTAGTAAATCTAGTAAGTAACACTTTTTTTTTGTTACATTTTCATGTTTAAACTATTTGATGTAGAGATAGATTGGGTCTTAGAGAAAGACAGGATGCTTTTTATTACGATAAACTGTGTTCGCGGCGGACAAAGTCGCGGGTAGAAGTATAACAACATAAATAACACCTAACCTAGCAGACTTCAGCCCTTTGACCTTTTATTTGTGACTTCATAGCGATATGGGCAAGATATCCCGAAATATCGGATCTTGTAATAATCACCTTATCATCTTTGAACTTTATAGCGATGCATACTAGTAAGACCGTTGCAGTGCAAGTTGCTTGTTGCAGCAACTCTTCAATCAGAAGCTCGGCTTCTGTACCATATTTGCTCTTCATTTGTAAGAGGTATCTGAAATGTAAGTTTGTAAAATAGTTGTGGTGAAGATAAAGATTGTGAGGAAACCCCCATACCCGGGAATTATTTCTGTGTAAGAAACTTGTCAATCCAGAAAAAGCCCTTTAGGTGGATAATTGCCTAATCCTCCTCATGAAAAGTGGTGGTTAGTGTAGAAAGTTATCCTTTCATAGCACAAATACAATATTTAATGTTCATGTCTCAAGGACTTTACAGGTAAAATGGTGATTGTTTACCTCGGATATCTAATAAGCAACAACACATTTTCAGGCACAAGTTTGTAGTCTGCGATGACTTCATTTACGGATGGTTCAAATGTGACCAAATCAAATTTGAGTAAGGTGCGGAGACTTTCTATGACCTGAAATGGAACAATTATACTAAGGAATGCGAATAATAAGCAGATTGTTTATGGGTTACTTAAACAGCAACACTTTGCAAGATAAGTAGACGTAGCTATAAAGCTCGTTGTGCTTTGTTGGTTTTGGTGTCTATTTTTTTTATTGATTACTAGCTGTGCCCGCAACTACGTCCGCGTGGAATAGTGACTTCACCTTTTAAACCTTCCCTGGACTTCCACAAATAATTCAAAATCAAATTTAGCCTAATCGTTCCAGCCGTTCTCGAGTTGTAGCGTGACTAACGAACAGCAATTGATTTTTATATGTAAGAGATGGACTGGACAGGAGTTAGCTTATCTCTCGCCATGTGACAGTGAAGGTGGTAAACATGCTAAGCCTAGAATGGGATTCACATGCATGTTACAGGAATACAGGAGCTTGGCAACAGATTTTCTGCTTGAGAGTGGTAGCTACCCAGCAAACACTGATAATAGATATTTACCTATAGTATTTAACAACATTTGTCTTTATTGGTACTGAGATTTTTATCAATCATGCGGGAACTTGTAATGTTAATTAGCTGCTATCAACACTAAAATGTGCAACAACAGCTGATTTTCACATGTGAAAACATAACCTAAATATCGGGTATAAAGGCTTTATTACCTGAGACCGCAGAAGCCCAGTAGACTTTACTATGAGAGCAATAGGTTTGCTGCCATACTTGAACAAATCATCCCCAACTTTCTGTACAATTTCACCGAAATATCGCTCGAGAACCACGGACACTACACGGCCCAGTTGTCGCGACATTTCCACCTTTACGTCCTCCTTCTGATATGGTCTGACGATAGTACACTTTCTACTCTTTCTAGTGATTTCTGGTAATTATTTGCTGTAACAAAATATGAATAACACTAGCTAGCCAGCGTAGCGTTTGTATTCTCTTTGAGCTAGCCGATTGAATAAAAACTTTGGAATCACTCGCTTGTTTACATATTTTCTGCGTTCCGTTCGTTATTATCACTAAGCGCTAACCCATATCACATTCTGTGCCTACGTAGAATGGAACGCTTTTGTCAAAACGGCGCGGCGGCGCGGCGGGTAGTTTAGGCGATGTCCTTTAATGGTTTTATAATAATCATGAAATTGAACCAGCTTAAACTAGAAATGCCTACTTGGTTGCAGATCTTTAAATCTATCATTTCTACATAATTTATATATTTTTAAATGCCGCTGATTTTGAGAAAAATATGTTTTATTTTGCCATAAATTTGAAAAGCTTTGGGAAGTACCTATTATTGCGGTTTGGATGGCATAAAAAAAAAAACAAAAATGTTTTACTGTCACTATCGCCGTCACTAATGTCAGATTTGACAGTAACATTGACTCAACATGAAATGTCTTGTTTTCACCAACACTGACAATGGCATACACAGTGTATTCCCTCTTGTTCATTGGCTATGGCCTATGGCTATGGTGCTGTTCTGACCAATCAAATGGTAGAACTTTTGGTGGGACTGCCAGGACTAAAAAATACCCTTGTACCACAAATATACAAACTAGAGTCTGTCAAGCGAAAGAAGGCCCTGATAAATCGCGGCAAATTCAAAAAATATTAGTATGGCAATACATTAAGTAATAGGATAACTTGGAATTACATAATTTGATACTTTAATATTATTCTAAATAAATATACTTACATAATTTTTTGATGATGATGAATAAGTAGATGATATACTCCAATATAAACAAGTAATATTCTTCAGAGTACCTACACGCCCAGGGTGCATCTTAGAAATATCTTAGTGTAGGTAATAAATAAAAAAGGCTCAATTATAAAGTTTTTTTTTATTCGTCGTAATCAAAATCTGAATCTAAAAATTCCACTTGAAGTGATAAATCGGAGTCACTGGTATCATCACTGCTATTTTCTCCCATATTAATTATAAAACGTTCTAAATTATCTTCTGTAATTCTGTCTCTTTCTTTGTATTTTGCTTCTATGTTGATTACGTGTTGAGTCATTTTTTTCCAATCATCCGCTGTTATGCTTTCAAATGACTCCTTAACAACTTCTTCAAATTGTGCCGCAGTCAAGTTCACATTTCTCATGGCCACCTTTCTTTTGGCCAAACGCCATATGAGTTCAATTGGGTTCAAGTCGCAGTGATATGGGGGAAGTCTTAATACCTCATGACCATGCTGTTTTAAAATTTCATCTGCTTCATAAATTCGTTCTGGTGTATTTTGTTTTACAAAACATAGCAGTTCTGCTTTGGTGTGGTATTCTTCAAATGCAACACCATTCAACGTAAGCCATTCTCTTATTTCTGGTTTGCGGGTTTGAGCGGTAGGTGGTTTGTTATTAATGACCGAATGATATGAGGCATTATCCATTACTATCAGACTTGGCCCATTCAAATTTGGCAGGAGTTTTTCTTGTAGCCATTTATTGAAATTCGCAGCGTTCATATCGTGATGGTAGTCCGCCATTTTCGATTTAGTGCTAAACACTAACAATGAATTCGGAACAGGGCCTCTCTCCGATCCAGCATGGACAATGATGTAGCGTTTACCCGATGAAATATTTTCAACTACACCGCTTGTTGATGGGCCTTGCCAACACTTCTTGGGCTTGTACGATTTGTGGATATAAGTCTCATCTAAATAAATGATGGGTTTTCCTTCCAAACGCTTTGAAGCTATTGTCCGTAAAAATCGATGTCTCCATGCAGAGATATCATAAGCTCGATCAACAACGAGGTTCATTTTTGTTTTTCTTGAATTCATAGCCACTCTTCAATAGTATTTGACGAAGAGTCTCATGAGATCCACTGAATTCAATGCTTTCTTTTAGTTCCGCCAACAAAGTTCTTAATGTGGGGACTTGTTTTCTTACAATGTAGAACTCGTTTAGTTTATTCCGGATAACATCCATGTCAAAACTATCCAGGTTTGACACTGTGGACTGGTGAGGTCTTTTTTTACCCGGAGTACTCCAGACATTTTCATTCTCCACACCTTCATTTTTAATCCTCTTTAATGTTCTGACACTTACTTCTGCAAATACAATAAAATAAATGTATGAAAGTGGTCAGGCAGATCTGAGCAACATATTTTCCATTTGGAAACACAACAGTAGTTAGGTACAGGTGGAGCTAAGTAAAAACTTACCAGTGAGTGAAGATATTTCATCCAAGAACTCGTTCTGGGATTTTATCCTTACTTTACTTTCCAAATCAGTTAGCTTCTCAATTGTACGCATTATTTCGGTAACTCCTGCTACTTCCTTCAGATTAGCTGTAAAATAACAATCATTCATAAATTATACCTAATGCAATGTTTATTTTTCCAAATGTGTAGTATGCTATTAATGTTATTAAGATATAATAAAAGAAGACAACAGTATTTTAATAAAAGAAAATAAAAGTCGAGAACCACAAAAATGTTATCAAAGTATCAAAATATTTGTGCAATACAAACCTAAGAAATCGACCACAATACGTAAACAATCCTGTTTCTGCAGGAATACAGCTTCTTTTTCCTGCTGCTTCTCCTGATACTTGGATATCATACAGAATAATAACTTTCGCACGCCACTCTTGATTGTTTTAGGCATTTTAACACGCAAAAAACTCAAAATGTATTCTCAAACAAACCACACCAACAATGCTTTAAGCCGCCATCTAAATACGTTGCGCCGTCGTTGAGGATACAAAAAAAAACCGAAATAGAATTTAAAAGTAATTTAATTCTATTAAAATTATTACAATTTAATTATAATTAAGATGCGCGACGATCGTTCAATGTAAGAACCGAAAGTGACGAATACAATAAAAGAATCCCTAACGTTATATTTGGTTACAATGAAATCGATGAGTCGACAGTCACACGGTGCCTCACGGTGGCATCTTCTCACGGGCGGTCGGTAGATCTTGCGCAACGACGTAGCGTTCCTCGTAGCGCTTGGTAGGTATGTGTCATCGGTTCCCGTACTATGTAATTACTTAACAATCTTATAAACATTGAGGGGAACAGTACTGCCACACACCGATACCAATTTTCCCTAATGTTTTGGAAAAGTCTATGTACTAAAATATGTATGTACCCCACGTGTTTGCGTATTTTTCCGATTCAGGATAAAAAAATAATAAAAAGGTTTATTTCATAAGTTCATTAGAGTGAGTTAAAATTCGTTATTAACAATTATTATTTTATGCCACCCTGACTTTACCCCGTTAAAGGACATAGTGTCCGTAGGTGGAAACACATTAGTATTGCCATGTAAAAAGTTACGTAAAAAATCGAGTGCCTTCTTTCGCTTGACAGACTCTAATTAATATCAAAAAACAGCGGTACATATAAAACATATTATTTTATGGTTTTGGATTATTTTATTTCGTATCTTTCAAATGAGGGCTGATTTCGGCTAGTTTCAATTGTCGGAATAAAAAACCAAGCTCCATATTCCTACCCATATGTGCCCATATCCTATTTTAATTTATACCTACAAAACTCTAAAATGAATTCCGGGGATTACCCACAATTGACTACATTACTGACCGGAGTTGACCGGACAGAGAAAGACACTGACAGACAATGTGAGTGTGAGAGACTGAGATCAGTGTCTCCAGATTGGGGGTTTTTTCCCCATATTGAGGAAAAATAAAATTTTTGCGAAATTTTTGGGGGAACGAAAACTGTGTGGAAATTTTTGGGGAACGCATTTTATTTTGGCGAAAGTTTGGGGAGAAATGTGAACATATTTTCAATTCAGTTATGTAATAAATAAATATTATGGCTAATATTTGTTCTCTGTTTAGTGATTGAAATTGCACGCGTATAACAATACAATGCTGCCAACATTATTATTTCTATAACATGCCCGTAACCACGCGTCGCACCGCTGCCAATGGCAAGTCAAATATTTCATCCTTTACTATTATTTTAGCCATGGTATGAAATGTTTGTTTCATTCCAAGTGAAGCTTAATATTTATATTATTTATGATTGTCATGGGCATTTCTATTTTTTTTTAAAGTTAGTGATTTTAAACCCATGTCCAGGAATAGACCTTACCCACCCAAAAAAGTTAAATCTGTGTTTGTGCCTATAAATTAACCAATGCCCCAAAAAATAAACAAACAACACAAAGTAAACCACACAAATTAAAAATCTAGAAGTTTTTAATCTCACGTAGTGGCAATGGTGGTGTATGGTACTGATGACGTCAGCATGCTAAATTTTAAAATATGTTTAATAAAATACCTATCCCACGGAAAATTAAAATATTCAAATTCGTTTCTTAAAGTGCTCTATATTTTAAGAAAATAATATAATAATTATATAAAATTTAAACAATGCCCATTGTATGTTCAAGGAATGAAGTAGAAAAATATAAATTTAAATTGTATAGGTACTTTTTGTTGAAACATGAGTCTTCAAATGTCAGATATTATCCACCTGCAATAGGTATGTACTTACTTATTTTGAAATTTATGAGAGTATAATATCTGATACATAGTAACAATTTATTTTTTTAATTTTTGTCTGTGTCTTTTTGTTCTATCTAGGTAATCTCCGAAACGGTTGGACCGATTTTTACGGGACTTTCACTAGTAGATAGCTGAGACCACTGGGCGTAAAATAAGATACTTTTATTTCGATATTCCCACGGGAACATTGGAATAAAACGGAAAAACTCATTTACGCGGGTGAAACCGCGGGACGCAGCTTACTACAATAATAAAATACAAGGACAAACTATTTTGGGGAAAACTTTCGAAAGAGGTATCATTTTGGGGAAAATTTAAACCTGATCTTAGGAAATTTCACATACTCAATCTGGAGACACTGACTGAGATAGGCATTGATGTCTCTCCGTCAGACAGAAGTCAGAATTTTGTTTGGTTTGACATTTCCATTTTTCATTTTCCCATCGGAAATAGGAAATAAATACCTACTTCGTAAGAGGTGTGTGTAATTTAATGTGTTTGATTTTCGACAAATTCGACATTTGTTTGATGCATTATTTTTATATTTACAATGTATGTTTTGTTTTCCCATTTGTGGCGGGCTGGCGACTTATAAATTGGTTTTCTTTCATCTGTCTGCTGCGCTGCAAAGAGCCACCACCACAGAGCCACCTAGCCACTAATGCCACCATCCATAGAGGAAATCTACTACTACCTACGTAGCAGCACCAGCACCAGCGTTGATTAAAAATAATCACAATGAATTTCGAAAGTGCTGCAATAAATATACTCAAACGTGGCGTGGAACTAGACACCAAAAAACGTTATACAGAGGCACTTGTCTGCTATCAAGAGGGCCTTCAAATCTTGGTAGATAAAATGAAAGGTAAACCAGACTAATAAATAATTCAATAAATCTGTAATAACTCCCTATAATGTAGGTACTTACTATTATTTACTGCTGCATCAATAATTACATACTTACCTCTAAGCACATACATATTTTGCCTCTTGTTGCTAATTTTTGTGTATAGTTCAGCCCACCTACCTATTGAAAAATGAAATTTTTTCCAGCCGTGCCAGATGAAGTTACTAGATCATACCTCAGAAAGAAAGTGACGGAATACATGAACAGAGCTGAAACCATAAAAAAGTTGGTAATCCAGCAGAAAGAATCAGGCCAGTTTCATGAACAAGTGCATATAGAGAATAATTCCACCGGACACGGTTACAAGGCACTGTTTGGAAGGTTCCTCGATGAGGATGTGGAGTTCGTTGTTGTGGAGGATCCGTATATTAGAAGTTTTCATCAGGTAAGCTTGGAAACGCAAACACCATCAACCTTACGGCCCCTTTTCTAGTGTAGATTTAGGTAAGAAGGTTAGGTGCAACATATAGGTAATATACCTACATGCCATTCCATATTTCCATGGTAAAAATAATTCTATGTATCATGAAGATTGACAGAAAAGTGTATGCTAAAACTTATTCTGATGGCAGCTGGTACACCATCCATATGCTTGAACACCACAATGCTTAACGGCATGTTGACAAAAGTTCAATAGGCGATTTTACTTATTTAAAAAAATACTTTGTACTATGCAATACAATATTGTGTTCAAAAACACAATTTGTAGGTACAAGAAGAGCTTTAGATTGTGGAGCCTCGAAGGTATCAAACCTTGCCACAGAGCAATCAACAAGAATATTTACCTACCATAATTATTAACTTATTATTTTTACAGTGTCAAAACTTCCTTCGTCTCTGTGAGCTACTGACAAGATCATGCGCCAACCTGCGGCATGTAGAGCTGTTAACCTCCAGCGACCACAAGTCTGAGGGTGACCAGAGAGAGTGGTTCAGTAACTTATCCAGCGATCTGACCAAGTACAACATCAGATTGACAGTGAAGTATTCAGAAACGTTGCACGATAGGCAGATTACGTAAGTAGCTAGACTCCCTATACCACACTTACAATGTTCGCAGCCTAAAAGTTAGGCCAGATTGCCAGCGCTGTTAATTAGCATGAAACTGTGAGTGTAACTAAACACAGTAGCCAATCAAGAAATCAAGTTACATGTAGTCCTTAACTTGTGATTGAGGGGAAATTTAAGGCAAAGCTGGAAACAGATACTCTGCACCTTGCAAAATAGAGTGTTGGCATAAAATAATTGTAGCTAACTTTATGTTTATAACAAAGTTACAAACTTTAGATTCAGTGTTGTGTACCATCTATTTATACACTGCTTCTTGCGTGTGACCAAATTAAACTAACCCAGTAAAAATGGTGTTACTTCAATTTTCAGATTAAGTTCGGGTTGGATTATCAAAATAGGCAGAGGCTTGGATTTCTACAAAGCCCCAGAGCACAAGTTCTGCCTCGGTGTGTACGACCTAGACCTCAGGCCGTGCCACGAGACTACAGTTGACATTGTACATTCTAAGAATGTCAAGCAATCATATGGATGATACATGTTGGTGCTTTTTGTGATTGTAGCTGTTAGGTGATAGTAATTAATAAATTGTAAGTAATATGTAAGTAATAAGCGGTGGTAGCCTACTGAGCGAACGTCCGCCTTCGAAAACGAACGTGGCGAGTTTAAATCCCAGTGCAGGCATGTACCAATGTGTTTCTTGTTAAACATATCATGTACGTAATTATCACTCGCTTCGCGAAGGAAAACATCGTGAGGAAAACAACATGCCCGAGGATTATTTGGAGACATGTTATCCACCAACCCGGCCCCGTGGTGGATTATGGCCTAACCCTCCTCACGATTGTGAGGGGAGGCCTATGCCCAGCCGTGGTACAGTTACAAGCTGAATTATAAGTAATATGTCATTGGAAAATGGGATATGTACAATAATGTACATGCTACGTACATATCCCATTTCCATGTAATGTACATGCTATGTTTTTATGTTCTTGAGTTCCCAATATTTAGGCACCATTGCAGGCTCCAAGCAATAGTTGCAACTGTGCATACATATTGGAACTTGCAACAAACATTAAAATATCTATTTGCCAGTGATTGTGATGCTTATGTTAGTGACCATGTTGCTTTAATTAACATATTGTTGATGAAATCTTATTTATGTAGTATGAATGACTGAAGTTTGAATAAAGTTTTTTTTATAGAATTATTTAAAATTGAGATTTGTTTTTAATAAAAAAAAACTGTTTAAATGTAAGTATCTATACATATAAATAAAATAATAATGCAATGAATAATATACTTTATTTTGTAAACATTTAACAGTGTTGCTCTCATAATAAATTTCTTTACAATGTCTTCGATTTAATGTTAATGGCTTAAAACTATTAAGTAGTCACAAATATAATGTGGTGGAATTGAAAACTATATGTTACAAACCAATATAATGCAAGTAATTGTAGACCAAATTTAAAATGACCGAAACAAGTAATTTATAGTAAAGTAAATGACTTTAATTATGATTTTAACTCTAAAAAGAAAGGCAAAATATTTAACACACCACTACACTTTAACATAGATTTCAAGGGGTGGAAAAATGACAAATAAAATTACAGTAAAATAAGTTTTATAAGGACTTATAGCAAACATTGGTGGTTCAAATCTTACATATTATTATTAAAATAATGTTATATTATAGCTTAGAATATAATATAGGCTTACTAGAACGATCTAAGACTAGCAATAGTAATTTCGCGTATGGCCTCTGGATATCTAAAAATAGTCATATCAACACATAAATAACTTTACCGAAAAGCGGTATTTACAAAGCAATATAATATTTACGTATTGTAATAAACTTCTATATAGGTACCTACAATAACACTTTTATTTAAAAAAGTGGAATGTATTGCATTAAGTATATCAAGACTAATTATTTTATCAATTTCAAGTTTTTCATTTCATTTGTATTGAATTCATCAAAATATTTCGAAAAGGTAAACTTTGTAAAATTTCCAATACTTGATGAAATAATTTCATGTTTCAAATCAGTATTTGTAGACTTTTCCAAAGTTCTCATGTTGTCGTCAACCGAACTTAAAACGGAATAATTTAATAAGTTGATTACTCATAATTTGATTAATAATGTCCATGTACACTTTACAATTTATAAATTACTAAAACTCGATTCAGTCTCTGATAAGTCATAAGTATAAATTATAAATCAGACTCTTCTACCTCACTACCTGGAGATAACTTTAGTTTTATTGCGAGAGGTTAGTCTACACGTCAAATTGTTAGTAATGAAATAAGTCATTGATTCAAAGTTTTATGATTCGAAAACTTAGTCATTTGATATTTCCTCAAGTCTTTTGTTCAAAGAATGAATAGGTATTTTTATCGTTCAGAAAATCATGAATAATGATGCGGTAATTACTCCAGAACCTCTATTGCTTTACATGACTAATTTCATTCACCCAATTCATGCTATTAAAAGGCAAAAAAAATAAAATTAACAATGATGTAAATTTAAGGTCTGAAATATGTTACACTGGGTTAAATCATTTTTGTCTTAAAGTAACAAATGTTATCGTTTTAGACATAACTCTCCTGTTTAGCAGAAAACAGCATTAGTGACTCCATCAAGTGTGGTCGGATCATGTCCTCTGTGTCCTTGGGGTAAGGTTCAAAAGCGTCCGGGCAGTGCTTGTGTATAGTCCGGAGCGCCTTCAGGCAGTGGATGAGGGTCTGGTCGGGGTTGGAGTCCACGTGGGGGCGGGTTCTCTGCACCCTAACCAGGCGGGTTAGGTGCGGAACCGCCTCCAGCTGGACTATCTGCTGGGCCACGTCCGGCATTACTGACAGTCTGCGGAATGGAATTGGATTATATGGTCAATACAGTTTCTGTTTATTTTTGTAGTATTAATTGCGGGTTCAATCAATGCTAAGCCTAATTTGATGATAAGTCTGTTTTTTTTTTTTAAATAAAGGTTATGTTTATAGGAAATTATATAATATAGATTAGAATCAGGTTTCATAAAATGTTTGGCATTGTAAAGAATGACGTGTTCATATTTTATTTTGATTTAAATTGGTTTTAATAAAGCGCCACCTGTTATCCGAAAGCGGGCAACTACGCACCTGGATATAGCTTCAGTGGCGTGGCAGTGCAGGCGCGCCTGCGCACGGAGCTCGGCGGGGCGCGGCGCGGGCGCGGGCGGGGAGCGGGTGAAGCACACGAGCGCCACGCTCGCCGCCTTCAGCGAAGAGAGCATGTACACGCAGCGAGGGATACGAGAGAGCGATGCCAGTAGCGAAGCAGTTTGTTCCTGGAGGAAATTATAATGTTGAAATCGTATGAGGGGTGAGTAGAAAGGGAAAATAGGTTTGTATTGTATTGTCTGACGGCCGTATTCTGAAACATTACATAACATTGACAACGGATTAAGGCGTTGGCTGTCCTTGTCATTCGTTTAGTCACAGATAGAGATAACGATATGCCATAGATTTACTACCTAAGAACAATATCGATGCGATATGCTTAATCTGCTGTCAAAGTTAACAAACGTACCAGAAACCAGACATGAGTATCTATCTACTAACTTGAACTAAGTATATCATGATGTAAGTAAATTAGGTAAGTACTTACTTGTAAGAACACGGATATATTCGGGCCCCGTCGCTTCACCGCGTCCAACAGTTTCTCGACAGTTCTATGCTTCGTTATGACTTCGACTATGTCCGACCTCGACTCCTCATTCCTTTCAAGTTCAAGTTCTCGCACTAAATTGACGAGGCACGCCGTGCAAAGGAGCAAGAGTTGACAGCAATCGGTACGAGACAGGATTCCTGAAAGAGAGTGATTATAAATATGACTTCCTTTCATTGAATTTGGCTTTCAATAATTTTAACGTTGTAGTTTTACTGTCTGATAGGTACCAGTTTTAGTAAAAGCGGCATCTACTGTACTTTGTATGTACTAAAATCCCCAATGCCAGACATCTATGCAGTTTTGGTAAAAGTGACATCTATTATGCTTTCTACGTAATAAAAACGTACGTCTACTCGACGCCAGATGGCACTATAGCAAACTCAAAACGTAGTTTCACTGCTCAACAACAGATGCCCCTACATGTATCTACGATAGCAATTTATACCTAGTCAGGTCATAAATTCTGTCACATGTTTTATATAAAATAATTGAAACAAGTTTATTCATTATGTAACCATTTATATACCAAAATGAACTTAACAAAACATAGATTCTTATGACACTAAAGTTTATTCAAAATGACCTCCGTGATTTTGAATACAGGCCTTCAATCTGCGCGGCCAGTCGTCTATCGCAGCACGAACGAGGTCCATGTCAATATCGGCGGCTGCCTTAATCAAGGATGTCTTGAGTGACTCCAAATTGGGATGAGGATTTGAGCACGCCTTTTCCTCCAAGTGTTGCCATATCTTGTAATCTAGCGGATTCAAATCTGGACTGGAGGAGGGCCAGTCTTCGTGCCGGATGAAGTCGATTTCACGCGCCGCCAGCCAGTCTTGTGTGCTCTTCGCTCTATGAGCTGGCGCCGAATCTTGTTGGAATACCCAGTGCCTGTTATTAAACATGGTATGAGAAACAGGTTCCACAAGGTTCGTCAGGACTGTATTTTGATACACAACTGCATTCGTTTTTACACCTTTCTCACAAAAATGTACCTCTGTTAAGCCCCAATAAGACACTCCCAACCATACCATGAGCGAGGATGGAAAATGACCTCGTTGGACACGCGGAATACGGTTGCTCGCTTCTTCACTACTGTGTGCGTACACCTTATCATTTTGTTTGTTGTAGCTCTCTTCTACGGTAAAAATTTTTTCATCCGAAAAAAGAATTTCCCGATATTTTTTTCCCGCGTACCGCTTCAACAAAGCGCGGCATCTCTTCAGTCTCAGGTCCATTAGACGAGCATTCAAATGATGTCCTGTTTTTCTTCGATATGCCCGAAGCCCTAAGTCTTCATTTAACACCCTTTTCACCGTGGTTCTGCTTAATCCCATCTGAAGGGCCAACAGTTTCTGCTTACGTTTGGGATTTCTTTGAATTCGCGCCTTCACAGCTTTTATCACTGCTGGAGTCCTAACAGACCGAGGGCGACCACTTCTTGACCTGTCATCTACACTAGAGTCTTCATTGTATCGTTTGATGGTACGATAAACGAATCTCTTGGTTATATTCAAATTTTTCAGTATGTCAAAAATTTGAATTGGCGCGTAACCGCAACGATGCAACGCAATAACTGCAACACGGTCTTCTTTAAGCGTCCACTTCATATTTAAAAATGAGTAAAATTCTAAAAAGTATACATTTTTATTTTCATGAACAATTCGAAATTCGAATTCAATAAACTTTTTTGTGGCAAGCATTCTAAAAGAAAAGTTTTTACTGTGTGACAATACTTATGACCTGACTAAGTAGTTTGCAAAATTTTTCAACTTACCGGTAATATTTTCAACGATGCTGTTCAAATAGACGTGTAGTTGTGTGAGGTCGTAGTGGCCCCTGAGCCACGGCGCAGTGATCTGAGTGAGCACTGTGATCGCCTCCCGCATCTGAGGCTCTGGGTTCGAACGGTCCGCGAGGATGTCCGACAGGATTTCTATGCCACCTCCCTGGGTAAATTAAAATCATGTAATGTAGGTTATATTTTATATAACAACTGAAACACAATTAAATGAGTAAATATTTTCTATTTTCAATAAAACATTATTGTGGAATAATTTTAAAGTGCCTACGCGAATCTTTAGCTACTTTTTATGCCGACTGTAGGTTTGACATTTTGTATAAAAACAATAATCTTGATTCATAACACAAAAACTGATAGGCAAGTTTTTGTGCGTAAGCGGTAAGCTAGAACTAACAGAAAAACATTATAATACACGTAGGTAGGGTAGGTAGGTTAAGGCAAGTTAAAATAATGGATATTTTGTTATTTTAATCGAATTGATTCAGTTCGCACGCAGTTCCATTGTAATTTAATGTTAGTGGAAACGTAAAAAATCTGTTAAAAAGCGTTTCCGTGATCTCGCTTGACGCACAAGTAAATCATTAGCGCGGTTTCATTTTTTATCTGTATAATATGCCTAGATATTTTTCGATACATAGTATCATATAGGCAACTAGTGATAGTAGATCCCAGCAGTGGTATTGAAAATGCCAACGGCACCAACACCGCGTTGGTTTCTTCATACCTTCATTAGCTTCATTAGGCCTCCCACTAGATGGGGCGACGACGTCAAAAGAGTCGCACGCAACCGGTGGATGCAAGTGGCAAATTGTCGTTCGGTGTGGCGGTCTAAGGGGGAGGCCTATGTTCAGCAGTGGACGTCTTCAGGCTGATGATGATGATGATGACGAGGAGCAGTGGCAGGGGCATGAGAAGTATCGTGTTTACATTCTTCTGCCCAATTCCCTGCTCGCTCAGTTCTGCTGAGTGTAAATTAGGGGAATAATCTTGGATTCCTTACCTCTTCGAACTGCTTGACCGCTTCCCCGGTGACGCAAACCGTCGCCAGCGCTCGCAGCGACAACGCCTTGATCGAGCTCTTGTTCGTCTCGATGATGGCCGTCAGCAGAGCCCTGGGGACTCCGCAGTCCACGAAGGGGAGCTCAGTGATCTCCTTCAGGATCTTGGAGCACTTCTCGTGAATGCATGCCTCTGGGCCCTCGCTGAGCATGGCGAGGTGGCCGATGGAGGTGAGAGTGCTTTTGAGGATCAGATCCGATGGAGGTTCCTCGATTATGGAGACCAGGGTCTGGAAGGGAGTGGTGTAGATGTAATCATTGTTGTGGATTGGAATGTTTCGTTACTTGCGTTGTGTTGTTGTAAGTTGGATTGGAAAAAAATGTTGTGGATTGGAATGTCTTGTTGTTGTGTAGCTTTATTGGTAATGTTTCAACAACAATGCCCTATATTGTTAAATGTAGGTACCTACATATTAATGCGCTTACCTTCATCTGCTGAACCAGCACAGCCTTGGTCGTCTCCATGAAGATGCCGACCAGCGTTGCCAAGTGGCACTGGATCAGATGCCACTCGGGGCTGGTCTCGTTCAGTTCCACCTTCACATCCTCGCCGATGTCCACCAGCTTCTGAAGGTAGTGCTGCAGGGACTTCTTTATCCTACAAGATGGAATCTTTGATGAAACGCCAGAATTACGAATTCATAAAGAAAACAATGAAGCATAAATAGTCAATTCGTGTTCTCTCCAAAAGTTACTGGAAGTTTCATTCAGTGTCTATTACTGAACCTTTGTGGTCATAGTAGAAATATCTGCTAATTTACTGAATAGTGTCGTTAGCTGCGAAGTCTAGACTACTATGAGACTCGACATTTTCACTATATTGACTTAGAACTTCGAGGTTAGCATGACACGAATTCGTTGACGTTAGCATGACATGAATTCGTTGACGTTAGCGTGACGCGAATTCATTGAGGATAGCTCCGTTGACTTTAGCACAGAGCAGACGGGTTCTTATCTAAGTAGTAACGTCATACCTGTCCCATCGCTCCGGCGTCTCCCCCGGCGGCTTCGTGTTGAGTGTGATGCTGTGCGCTAACACGAATTCGTTGACGTTAGCCACTAATAGACAGACTTGCTCTTCGGTTGTCTTCTCAGCGTCCATTTGTCTAGAAGAACGGGCTGAGGTTAGACTTGTTAATCCTAACAAATTAGTTTTGTTCTTATTTTTTCATCAGATCTTTTCTAAAAGAGGCAAAGGGTTCCTTGATAAGTGCGAATAAAGTGTGCCATTCCAGCGCACTTAATAATAGAGACGAAAATACTCATACTTTAAGATGTAAACCAAAGTGTACTACCACACGGGTACAAAATTATTTACCCTCGAGCGAAGTACTTTGAACCCCTCGCTACGCTATGGATTCTACACTAGAATCCTTCGCTTCGCTCTGGATTTAAAAAAATCGCTCTCGCCCTAAATAGGTGCCTATTTTGATCCCTTATAGTACACAATCTATCTAGTAATTTCTATAATAGAGTTTCATTTCCTTGCCAAATCAATATACCGGGAGTAGAACTAGATTGGCACACGTTACATAAAAACGCTTTGCTACCACTTTGCATAAGTTGCTTTACATAATTGTTAGGCATGATTAATTGCTAATTTGATGAAAACTGGTTCCCGTTTTCTACATTTAATGTCATAACCGTCCATAATCACTTCGTATCAATACAGCTGTTAGAATTCCGCATAGTCACGTATCGAGGTCTTCAATTTCCTGTCGTTTATGTAAATGCCTCATTCGAATGCTTATTTAAAATGTTGTAAATCAGTTGAAATTGGTTCTCGAATCACTTTTGATTTGCCAGTCTCATATTATTATCGTTGTCGAATTCGACATGTCTATTAGTCGAGAATTGGGTACCTGGACCTTTGTTATTTATTTGTACTTTTAATTTTAATTATTTTTCTGTTAGCACCTACGTATATCCATGGTTAGCAAATAAACAAAATGTACATAGGTGCAAAGAGGACCTAATGCTAAGTTACTCGTAGCTTGTTTTTTTAAACGCGCTCTTCCATACAAAATAATGTATAACACAACGAATTAGGACTAAGAACTTAGTAAATTGTAAGTTATCTTTTGTTTCCGCTTTGAATACCTGAAGAAGGTAGGCTAGAGTATTCCATCATGAACGCTGACACAGACAGAGAGAGTGACGTACAAGTTAGAAAACTTGGACTCAATCTCTTACCTCAAAACATCGCTGTACTGATGCACAATAATCTGCCCATGGGTCTGCACCTTCTTAATATTGCCGGTAATCGTTGCAGAACTGGCCGAGACCATCGCTTTCATCTCCGCACCCAAGGGTTTGCTCTGGAGCGTGGTCATGCACTCGTTCTCACAGGAGCTGACGAGGTCACACAGCCAGTACTGGACTGGTTCGGGTTTCCTCTCGCACAGACGCTCCAGGCACGTCTGGTCTATGCTCCTCTCTCGGTACAGGATCTCGTTTTGGTTGTTGAGGATAACACTGTGAAGCAACGGGCTTAATTGATTTGTTTTCTTTAATGGTAATCAATAGGGAGTAAAGGAAGATCCAGTGACAAGATACTTATTGAAAAACTACTATAATATTATATGTAGGTACATGTAAAGATGTATTTAAGTATTTGTGTAATGTCAAGTCCCCGCAAATATTTGTGTGAACCACAGGTATTTGCTCTGGCTCTGATTCTGTATGGAATATAGAATAGAATTTCGTAAGTAATTATCATTGACTAGATAATATACATAGATGATAAGTGTCACTTACCCATTGAAGTTATCCAGCAAATTCATTCGGCTAGGAATCTTTCTGTCGTTCTTTGGTTGGAAACCGTTCATGTATTCGTGAGGAGCCAGCATCTTCGGAGTCGACATGCAAGCTAAGTTCAACTGGTCAGCAAAGACTTCGTCATCTTTTAACTTCTCCCTCTTAGAGTCTTGTGACAGATCTCTATCAGTTTTGTAATCTGTTTCATTAGATTGTTTGTCTTGGAACTGAAGGGGTGGTGTGACACTCCTATCTTTAATGTGAGCGTCATTTTCAGCATCCGCTTTTGCTCTCAAGTTCATATCACTGTCAGACTCAACTAGTCTTTCATTGTAATGTGGAATTAGCATTTCTTGTTGTGGATACGTAACGAATACCCAAGAGTTGTGTTCTTCAGTTATAGGAAGACCTAAAGACGGTACTCGTCTGCTATCAAGAGTTCCTCCACCGAAATGTTCCACTGGCTTTGTTTTCTTGGAAAATAACTTGAAAGGCTCTTTTTTATCTGACTTGTTTCCTATCCGATGTTTTGCTTTGGGCCCAACTTTTTTCTGTGGTTTCAGATTAAGACTGTCCATGACGTTTTTCCCCAATAAAGCTTTTGCTGGCTTGTGTACTCGTTCCTTATCATACACCTCTTCAGCCACATCTTCGTCTATATATCCCAGAGAATGATATCCGTCTTGAATGTCTAAAATTTGTTGATCTAATCTTTGACCTTCGAAATTGAGGGATTTGTTTAGCCTGTTCCTTTGGAACACCGGAGTTGTTGTAATGGGTGTTTCATCTTCTTGTGAAAAGCTACGTTTGTAATCTCCCTTCGCTATAGAAGACCTTTCAACTGGCACGTACGTTACATTCGCTATAGGAGTGCGATTTCGCGGTTGGTTATTTACAGCAATTTTACTGTTGTCCGACAATTTAATAAATTCAAAGCTCTCACTTGACTCTGATCGGTTTTTGCTCGTCTCCAAGTCCTTAACTTTAGCTACTTTAATAACTTTAGTGCTCTCATTCTCCGGGGTCGCTATGAAAGACTTTTCTGGATACTTCTTCGATGGACTTATAACATTAATGTTTTTATCAGGTACTTCTTTGGTATCTTTTTGTATTGCACTTTTATTTGGAGTGAGTTTTCTATTTACAGGTGTTGGTGGCTTTGTTAGATCTACTCTATTCTCTTCCTTATTGTTAATGTTAACATTATTCGTTAAGCTCGACTTTGATTTGTTAAGCTTTTCTTTATTAATATTTTTCGGTGTAGTATACTTTGGTTCCGTATTATTTACATCGTCTTCCTTATCATGAAGTAATTTCATGTGCTCTTCATCGTGATGAATTTCATAGTACATTTGTAAATCGTATGGAGTTTGTATGACGCTGCTGCTTCGATTTCGCGGCTTCGGAGTGGGAGCGCCATTACTGATAGTGTCAGGTGCTTTTGGACTGTCAACAACGTCTCTTTGTGGTGTGCTTTGAAAATCTATCGCTTGCTTCACAGTGATATTCTCGTTGTTATTCGAATCACTGCTGCTTGACGATTTGTTCTTCGAGTCACTGTTATCTGGACAGGGGAAGAATTGTGAAGTGGGTGGTGAGCTGTCAGAGTCTGAGAATCCCGAATCTTGACTCTTGTGGCTGCCGGGGCTGCCGTGCCGGAGCGGCCACTGATTTATCGGCACGGCAGGCTCCGCAATATTGTCCGCGCTTTTGTTCTTTTGCCCTTCCGGCTGGTTCGCTATCCAGTGAGGCAGCTGCGGCTCCCATTCCGAATCTTCTTTCGGACGATTGTTCCAGTTCGGTTGTGCAACCGGGCTTCCTAAGTTCCCCGTCTCGTCGCCCCACCAGACCTTGCTGCGCGTTCGTTGGAAATTCGACATCCTGCAACAAAACAAATCAATAGATTAACCGTGGGAAACTAAGGTGTCGGGCTTAATGATTGGTCCCGTCTGACGTAATACCTTGTCTTGTACTAAGTATTATGAGTTTGGGAGGCGCGTGGTTCGTGGCGCGTGACGCTGTAGTTGGCCAAATTACCTACCTAGCGTATTTGTGTAGTTTTTGTTTGATCGTCATGGGAACTTACAGCTTTTGTTTGTGGTTACTATTGAAATTAAAATAGACGAGTTAGTACAGGCTCCGTCCTAAGTCGGTATATCAAATTGGAAGAAAAATTTTTCTCTACCTAAATAGACACAAGTTGCAGACCCCGTAGAGTCCCAAGAAAGCGTGCTCCATCGCCGACAAAATCGTCACACTATTGCGAGACTTTTAACAGTGAGTTTACAAAAGCTGCAATAATAATAGCCGTGAGTAGTTCACCAGGGTCGAGCAGATGTTAAGAACCGTTGCAGGAGCCATTGTGTGGATGCAAGGGCTCGCATTGACCGTGATTTTGTCCCCTCCGTGTCGACAGTGTTTGGGAATAAATGAGGCGCGAAATGAAGGTACTACTTTGCTGGTAACGGATAATTACTATAGGAATTAGAAGGACGGATACTGTGATGCTTTGGGATTATGCAATACTTGTAATTACGTGAGTTTTTTTGGGATGACGCTCAAATTTGAGATATTTCTCAGATAGATTATGATTTCGTTTATAATGTAAGTTTGGAACAGTATGGCCTGGGAAATTTTAAAATTGCGATTGTTTATAAGTATTGTTTCTATAGGCTCTACTGCGTCAGTCCTTATTTCTGGAAGACTGAGTCGCATGATGTTGACTAGACGTTTTACCTTTATCAGAAGTCTAAGTAAAAAAGATACCTCATCTATTTTGCATTAAATTCAATTCAACTTACTATTTGCATAGGTCATAAGAACTACTAGGTACCTATCGTATATTTGTATAGATATCACTACTCATGGTGCATGTAGTATTTATTTGTACCGTGTACGTACCTACCTATTGTATGATTACTATGCGATATATAACTGTTTTAAGCAGATACATAACACAATGTGATGACTCACATGCAAAAAGTATAATCATTTATAATTTAAATGAAAGTAATAACGGGATATCTAGTTCATGGCGGCGATGACAATGATTGGATAAATAATATGTAATTTATTAACAAAATAATATGTTACTTGATGCGCTTGTTCTCATTTCTTGACCTCTTTTCGCTAACCTTTCTTTATAGAAGTATAATATTAAAAATCTGAAAGTTCGTTGGTTTACAATCACGAAAACGGCTAAACTTTTCGTTTTTTGTAACACATTCAATATACGTGGCTACATCGACTGAAACCGTGAGGTTTCTACACTTCTTTGTTATAATGGCCAGTTTTAATGTACTACCATTACTTCAACCGTGGTGTTATTCCCAGTTGGAAACCCGGTCATCGCGGCTTGCGGTTGTCTCTGACTCAATTCTGAATCACTTGTAATAAGCTAACTAAATAGCGTAGTTAGACAGTTCGCTTTACCACTTGTACTGTATCGCATTAAAAATCTGCCTTTCCTTTTCATATTAGTTTTAGAGTCGAGATTTTTGTATTGTGAGACAGTACTAGAGCGATAGATGGTGGCAGCTTGTAAGCCTAAGTAAGCTTGTAGCCTACCTAGTAATAGGTATGTAGTCAGTAGGTATACCTAGGTCTTTGATTCACTGTTAAGAATTGCAACTGCCTTTTATGCATGAAATGTAAATAATATGGGAGCTAAGTATGGCTAATTGGTATGGAATAAATGTCTAGTAGGCACATTACTACCGCCTAAATTTAGGAGCAAAACAGTGTACGTACACACAAAATAAAATATACGTATTTTTAATGCGGTTTGTCATACACACTATGTTATTGTTTGTATAGGTATACCTACGTTATACGTGAATTTGCACGTTCGTATTTTTAGTTTTATTTTTTGACTTCTAAGTAAAATTTTGCAGTTAGTTCAAGCTCACTCTAATAATAAAAGAACTGGTCGCACAAGTCAAGTCCGAGTACAAATATAATATAACTGGTATGTTTATGTTACCGGTGTGAATCGGTGTATATGTGAAGTTATGTACGTATAAAATTATTGTTATACTTAAGTCATACCACTTTAGTTAGGAATTACTCACTTTAGTTAGGAATTTGAATTTTAGGAATTGTATCAAGAAATATTTTTAGTTCATAAAAGTATCTATTTATAAGCAAAAAACCGGCCAAGTGTGAGCCGGACTCGCGCACGAAGTGTTCCGTACCATTATCTATAAAAACGTCAAAAGAATCACGTGTGTTGTATGGGATCCCCGCTTAAATATTTATTTAATTTGTTCTTATAACGGCAACAGAAAATATCATCTGTGAAATTTTCAACTGTCTAACACGGTTCATGAGATACAGCCTGGTGATAGACGAACGGACCGCGGAGCTAAAGTAATAGGGTCCCGTTTTGCCTTTTGGGTACGGAGCCTTCATCATCATCATCATCAGCCTGTAGACGTGCACTGCTGAACATAGGCCTCACCCTTAGACCGCCACACCGAACGACAATTTGCCACTTGTATCCACCGGTTGCCTGCGTCTCTTTTGATGTCGTCGGCCCATCTAGTGGGAGGCCTACCTACACTGCGTCTTCCAGTCCGTGGTCGCCACTCTAGAACCTTTCTTCCCCATCGGTTGTCAGTTCTACGGAGTCCTAAAAAGGATAAAAAAATGCTATGTCACAATCCACGCTACGTGACTAGCAAAAGTGCCAACCTAATAAACTTGAAGTATGCCATGAAGTATGTAACTATGCCATTAGCATACATGCTCTAACGTGGCGACTTTTGTCTGACGAAATAGTCTCGGAACATAGTTAAGTACGGTTGTGTAAATCATTAGATATTTGTTAATTGTTGTTAATTATTTGAGGTATTTATAAAACGATTTGTATAAAATCAGATTTGAATAAGGAGGTAGATAGAATCTCGTTTTCCAGATGAATGTTTTTAGGGTTCCATACTCAAAGCGTAAAACGGGACCTTAAGACTTCGCTGTCCGTCCGTCGTCTGTCTGTCCGAATGTCACCAGGGAGCGTCTAATGGACCGTGATAGTTAGACAGTTGAAATTTTCACAGATACTGTTCTGTTGCGGCTAGCACAACGAATACTAAAAAAACAGAATTCTCCCATACAACAACGTGGTTTTTTTTGCCGTTTTTATATATACGGAACCCTTTGTGCGCGAGTACCACTCGCACTTGGCCGGTTTATGTTTATTTTATTACATGTATGGTAAAAATAACAATTAATAGATATGAATACGTATAGTCAGCGGCAGTTACTTAGTAGGTAGTGCAAAATAATCATATTATGTCTGGTGTGAATTTAAATTGTTGTGTATGTTTACTTACTTTTGTTTCTGACTGTAAATTAGAAGCCCCACAATAATTCCGAATAGCTAGGAAGAGGTGCTTCAACCAACCCCCATGCGGGATAACGATTTTTCTTTGACGAGTTTCAAATATTAAAAAGCAAAAAAGGTGTGTTGGTGGCCAGTTTGTATTTTGCTTTTAAAAAAACAATATTATTCGTTAGATTCCCATTCATGCGCGAACCTTGGCGCGGAATCGTCGCAGCCTTCGCTTCAGTGATAGATGGGGCCCTGTAGATTTCCTCTGCTGTCCTGATAGCCTGGTACTTTGTCGTCACGCTTCATCGGAAACAATGCGTACGAGACATTGACTTTGAAATGTGACGCTTTTAACGAATTGATATAATAAATGTTTATTTCTATAGCATTAACTTCATGACTGTTCCTATCTTAAGTATGTAGATTTATAATCAGAAGGGATCAGTGTCTACATTTTTAAAGTTATTTACCTGAGCGTGCTCAGTAGCGAACCAATGAACCAACTGCATCCAATAAAAAAAATACTTTAATAAATTAAGGCATGAAATTCCCACTAACAGTGTTAGTAAAATATAAATCGACCCAAAAATAGAACATCAAAATGTATGTGAACATAAATAACGCAATAAAATAAATCAACAGGAATAAGTAGGTACCTACATAATAAAAGTCAAAAATTAATCAATTTTATATTTAAACAAATAAGTATATACCTAACTGAAAACGCGTAAATATGAAAAAAACATGACCCGAATTATGCCGACGCCCGATATTCTATTTACTACGCTCCATTAGAGATTGTTCAACTTCAGACGGGCCGACAGACACAAATAAAATTGTATATTATAAGTAGGTATATAATATATTATGCAGGTATCTATACTAGGTATTTCAACGCTAATGATGTTAGTAAACAAATGAGTCCACATAGTGTAGCAACGTTTTCTAACCAGTCTTCGAACGACTTACACCAAAATATTCGGTGCTAAACGTATCGGCCTATATTTTACATTTTGCCTTAGAATTACAATAAACGGCCTCCTTAAATTGGGTCCTATCCCAAATATTATAAACAGAATTCGATACCTTTATTGACTAAGCAAAGTTACAGAGGACAGCATATGCTTTATCATCACCCACCATGCGATTAAATTAAACGGATAACCGAACGAGCGGTTAGCTGTTAACCTTTACAAGAACACCTGCAGCAACATTATTTTTGCAATTATTCGCTATCCCCGTAAAGATGTCAAAGGTTATGATAGTAAACTTCAAACATTTTCGTGCGAAGCACAAAATATTCGTATTTAGAAATAGAAAAAAAAAGAAATAGGTGACCACGCATGACCTGTCAAAATAAGTATTATCTGTTCTTGATTTTCACAAGCCAATAAAAAAAGTAAACGGCAAACTAGTTAATATTATAAGTTGTGTATGAGTAAACTGCACCTGGCCGTAACGGTCGCGTGTCATCTGCTCGGCTCCCATGCACGGCCATACACCACGCTTGACTGTACGGCACGCGTCCTGCCATGCTCGAATAAAAAAGTTACCGCGTATCGAAACTTCGAAAATCGAACGCTTTCGATAAAAAAAAATGTGTGCATAAGACGGGCGGATATTGACTGCCAGTTCTATTTTTGTCAAAATATGGGAAGTCAAGATGTTTGGAGCCATATTGTAGAAACTAGCAAATTAAAAAAAATATTTTAGACTGATACTGAAATCGTAAACAAGACACTTTAAGCACCAGCTGTATACATTGTAATTGAATATTTTGGAATACAATTAAATTGTTGCAAAACGTAATAATAATCAATTTACTATTTAGTCACCTGCCAGTATTCACGAACATGGTGGCATTTTATGACATTTCCAAATTCTACGAAGAGAGGACCGTGGTTTTAGCCATTATAATGACATAATCAACTACCTACCAATCAGTGAGTTATGTATTTCTCAAATGCGAGTTTTTTTATGCAACACAAGTTGATTAGGGCGAGGTTACATAATGCTTTTCAACGCACGAATTACTGGCACATATCAAAACATCGGCAAAAGAACCGTTATAGTTCACACGGACCGTTCGCTCGTGTCATCACTACACATTTTTTATTGTAATTATAGTCTTTATTGCGTATGTGATAAAGATTACGCGCGCGCTGTGTAGTGATTTGATCTCTATGGTAACGGCCAGGTGCGAGGTTGCTTTTTCTGCGTATGCGCAAGGGGTGTGCGAGTTTTGGCGCCCCACTCCCAGTCTGCTCGGGACCTTACTGAAGAGGCATAATTATGTTACATGGTGTATTATTTTTGTAGAAATAATATTATTATTATTTCCAAACAAAATATTATTAATAACTCTTTATTCAGGTAACTTGAGAATAACATTAGTAACCTAAAATTATTCTATAAGCCAAAACATATACCTAATACCATGATACATTACATTATATCTGAATATTAACTAAATCAGGTTGAGATATTATTAAAAGAAAACAATTAGGTTTATTTGCATATAAGCAAAATATTCCACCTTGTGCTTATTTTGCAGGGTTAAATAAATCCAAGAAAAAAGACACATATTAATGTAATCAGCTGATCACACACAAAACATGTGCCAATTGCCAAAATAAATAATTTCAAAGTAATTTAACCTGAACGCGAGTGACGTCTTTAAAATGACTCATTTACTTTTATGAGAATTAATGCAATTATGTTACCGACATATTATTAGTAACTACCGTGGAAAATTTTAATCTTAGCGTTTAAAAATTAATATAAAAAATGGTATGTCTACTTATTCTATTACACATTATAATATTAATCCTACAATAATTTAAAATGGTTTTAATCTATGTTAATGGTTAACAAAATATACCTATCCATACTAATATTATAAATCAAACACATAATCGTCTGAGACAGTATAACGTACGAGTATGTCCACTAGTTCACAAGTCTTAGGCGGCCATTGTTAGAGATTTGCACAATCGCTCTACAAGTAGTACAAAATGTACGATTTAGCAACTAGCAATTGTTTCATGTCATAAATTAATTAGCATGGTAAGCAACTGTACCTATATGAATTATATAGCTGCTAGTAATCTGGAATATTAATGCTAATTCCACATCACGAGAGTAACAGATTTAAATTCATGGATAAATCCTAACTAAATATTTAAGTAAAAATAAAATACAATGCTTTTAACATTTCTACGTCACAAAAATAAAAACAGTGGGTAATAAAACGAGGTTTATAAATAGACTTCTGTAATGAAAACCTACCTCTAGTTCACAAGTCACAGTAATTTTCAGTTGACGTGAGGTTTAAAAACAAAACGAAGTCTTATGAAAACACTCTGTATAACGTTAAGAGTGTGAATACCACTCCGCTCCCCTTTATAAAACATACCCCATTTTAAAAGTCGGATAAGGTTCCTTAACATCTGCTCGTCTAACTCGATACTTCAATCGAATAGGTAATGCATTTGAAAGTTGTCAATATTGTATCGAATCGATATAATAGATGCAGACACGAGAGACGGGACTTCCGCACCTGGCAGAATGCAAACAACAGTGAAAGTAGTAAAATATTATATAACGAATGATGCGTTCATTACTAATATTACGATGTGGGCAGAGACGAATCTAATGGTGTTCTTCAAAAAAATGTTTTAGGATAATATATAAAATATTAAGACGAAAATTTTAAAAGTAGCATCTCAGTAGTTTCTTGGCTTCCCGTCAACTAGTAATATTACCGAACTAGACTTTACATTATTTTTCTTGTCCGAGATTCAATAATTAAATTGTATCTACACGGAATTCTTTTCTTTTTAAATTCAAACTATAATCATTTACCTACTTAGTAATTTAATGTAGCATATTTTATGTTTCCATTCTTCACTTCACTATTATGTGTAAATAACATTGCCATACAAAAATTACCTACTGTTCATTTTCCGAGCTGTAAGCTGTAACAGCACGATGTAGTAATTTTGTGTTGGCAAAAATGTAGTATTCTCATGTGCCATGTTAAATTCCGTATTACTATAATTACATTTGAAGGGTACGCAATGTATTTTCATTTGTATATCGTTCATACCAACTCGTTTATGATCAAATTATAAAGTTATATTCGAATCATGATTAGTTTATAGCTTGTCTAAGTTGTTTACCTCGTTTTAGATGCAAATTGACAGAAAATAAATTCTTTCAACATAATTACGTAACATAAGACTGACTTGCGAATGTTTATCTTAAGCATTGGTAGTTGTGATAGTCATTGAGATTCCATGCGCATAATCACGTTTAAAATTCAACGCGATTGTGGATTTTTTTCCATGAATTTCGGCTAAAGAGGCGCCTTGAGACTGTTATCCTACGTCTTTATGTTGAAATTCTCATATGTTTCTAGATTTTGTGAAAACGGGTTTTAAATCAGAAGAAAACTACAAGATTTCAATAAAAAAAATATATTATTACTAACGAATGGCAACAACATGGCAACACCTTGTCATACCAGTTATTTAGGTACCTACCTACATAATTATTATATCAAATTACAGGAATATATAGTTCTTCCGAATTTATTAAGAACTTACGGTTACCGTCAGCTGGTCCCTGAACTCCTTTCTTGTCATTATCACACGAGACACGGTTGGCTGAATGCAGGGACGTCCCGTACGGCACGCGTCGGCGCCACCGTGGCATATGGCCGATAACACACCCTGTGCAAGTGTGCACACGCCGGTAGGTAGAAAAAAAACGATCAAGCCACGCGCCTGCAGTTAATTTGCTTTTAATTTTAAACGGAGAAGGTTTTGTTCTACTTGAGTAAGTTACCTACCGAAAAGAGTTTCGTTTCGTTTTGTGTTGTTTTGATCTCCTTGCTCACCGATTTGTAATCTACATGTTTGTTTAAATAATAATGACACCTTATTCAAAGCGCAGGTGGTAATACTATTTTAATTATCCTACTACTTTATTCTCATCTTTAGATTGAACAAGGTTCAACATAAAAATAAAACATTTTTTTTTAACAATCTTATTACCTACTCATGCCGCATGCCTGTATGTATGTCCGTTGAATTTAATTTATTAACCTACCTCCATCAGGATCAAACGGTTTGACCTTGACGTTTGTCATTGGCAATGAATTGATTAAGGGTTTGACATTTAGCTGTAACGGCGGACAGCTGCGAAATTGCTGTAATTAACAATTTACTTCTTCGCGAGCAGATGTATGGCCGTGTATGGTAAGCTTTAACTCCGCAAGCGTGCCAACCGTTTGACGTTTAACTATTTCTTTTAATAGTAGGTACCTAAGTTTTATGGCCAGTATTTCTTCGTGGCACTGGCAAGTACCTAGATTATGTTATGAACTTTTTATACCAAGTTATTTTGCATTTTCTTCAACTAAAGCTCAACCTATGCAAACTGAGTTTCAAGCCTTTTGAGTTTCAGGAAAATTGCTTTTAGTACCTATAGCATCTGTATAGTCATACATTTTAGGCGTTTTGATACATATAAGGCAATTACGTTAATTAATATTACGTTTTAGACAATACGATCATAATACTGATTCACTATTACACTTTTTTAAATAATTCAGTTGTTGACACTTAGGATGACGTTATCAATACCTACTATTCCCTTATAGACATCTGTATCGTTTAACCACAAAGGAATTCTCTTTGTCCAGTGCTCTCCATACGGGGCACTGTTAATCACAAGCCTGGAATGTAAGGCTACACGTGCAAAGCGTTCGCTAGCCTTTGGTGATTAGAGAGTTATGGCTGAATGGGCATGCTTGCCTTTGCCAACAGCCTGATAAAAAAAACAATCGGAAAATTCCTGTCATTCTTACCTACCTGGGTTTTTGAATATTTTCTTGCTTTTCCTGCATATTTAGACATTTACTAGGTTCATAGGCCTATTTCAGTTTCGATGTAGTGCCAGAAGCATACTCAGCATATCCAAACTTTATCAGCGGGGTGTGAAACAGGATACATAGGGAAAAAAATAAAATATAGATTCACTCATAATTCGAAATTGAGTTGGATGACAAAAATACCTGTAGGTAGGAGGTAAGTATGTAAGATTTTTAATGACGATTTTACAAAACTGAAGTCGATTAACCAAGACCATTTGCAACAAAAAGTTAATTACCGGATCAATCAAGTTCAACATCGTTTTGAAGTTAATGACCGCATTTATGCAATAAAAAAATGACAATCGGAGAAAAAAAGAACTAATTTCCTATCAACAAACAATTAGCTGCGACAGATTGTCTAGTTTTTGTGCGGGTGGTTCATTATACATGACTTGTAGATAAAGTATTGTTGGGTTCCAATGAACTTTGTATTATATTCCATAGATTACTTCCCATAGCCTAGCTAGAATGTTGATTTGATTCAGAAAAGAGATCTATATACTTCTATCGCACTGCATTCAGAACACAATCATGCCAAATTCAAACGCAACAATTTTTTTAATCATAAGAAAAGTTCTAATCAAACTTTGAATTAAATACTGGTAATTCCTTCGGCTCTTCACTAAATAAGTTGACTATAATATTTAATTTTTAGATTTAAACTTTAATTAAAATACATTTAGTTAAATAAATAGATTTACTTTTAAACAGTAGTCTATTATATTTTTCAATCTTTGGCTGAGGCAATTTTAATACGTAAGTACCTATAAATGTTATTAGAATGAATAATAGGTAGGTACCTACTATTTTCCTTTGTTATTTCATACGATATCGTTCTTTATTTACTTATCTAATCTTTTCGCGACACGAGATCCGTCTTGTTGAGATGCGATTACGATATTTTTATCAATCATTGAAACAAAAATATTCTAAAATACATACTTTATACGTACTTATATTTTTATTTCGAATGTTTAGCAAGTAAGAACAAGTGCCTATAAGTAATTAGACATAATTATGCCGTTTTATAGTTTAATTTACAGTTAATTAAATATTTCAGGTTTCCATTTTATGTAACTCCCCATTAAATTTAGTCCCCATTTTTTTTTTTACATTTGAAGAGCAAGCTCGGATATCCATCTCCAGAAGCCTTTGACCAGAAATATAGCAACAGGCCCGTTTGGCTAAAAACATCTCTGACCGAAAGATCGCTAGCATTTCTCTTCCCAAATTGATTATTCCTCATTTATTAAAAACTTTTACAGTAATATTTTAGCGTGATAATATAAATGTATGGGCAACATTACCCTAGATACCGTGCAAGTCATACAATAGCTCGTTAGCCGATGTGGAGCTGCAAGACGATAGAAAAACAACTGTTACTATGAGTTATTAAATTGACTGATTCTTTGGAATGCGCCAAGCGGAGTGGAAAGATCACTTCTTTGTTTTGCGTTTACAAGTCTTGTGGAATTGTGAAATGTGTCCGGATGGAAATCGTTCGTATAGGTACTACTTTATGAGATCAGTATAAATAATATAAAAATCAGATCGAACAGACCGGAATGGAACTTCGATTTACTTACCCGTATGACTCATGGATGGTTTGCGTTCGATCCCGGTGGGCAAAATTTGTGAGTACCTACCACAGGTATATTTGCCCTGGTGTTTTTGGGAGCTTGGTACTACTCGTACTCGCTGATTAGGATACAGGGAATCTTAATTAGGGTCGTTAGGGGCCAGGTTCCAATATGATGAGTAAAAGTTTTGGTTCTACTCTACAACGATTTTGTAAAAAAAATAAGTACCTATATAAAATATGTTGTGATATCGTTACTTCATGGGGTTAATATACGAGACGATATGCATGTTTCAACCTCCAAGTCTCTGAAGTGGCCAGTGTTATAATAAACCAACAAATTTACAAGCACTTGTAAGATCATCGCAAGAATTGTACAACTGGGCCCGATTCTTTAAGAACACCTGAGAATAATTTACATCAATAGCTGATGCACTAACATAGATATTGAGGTATACGCAGCTTTGCAAGGTGCGCTGGCTGCATCGGCAGAGTTTTAATAAACAACAAAGAAATAAAATAAACATACAGATGGGCTTATTGGAATTTGCAGTCTCGGAATGCGTGTTGCCAGCTGCCAGCGGAAAACATCGTGAGAAACACAACAGCAATTTAACAAAACAGCAATTTAAAAATGTTAGTCGAATGAGGTACTTGGCACACTCTGTTAAGTCTTATTTACATTATGTGATCAGAGTTGTTTTTATTATCTGGCCCATCTGAGGATTCGCTGTGCGATGGAATGCCTTTGCGTAACCTATTCATGTTCACTCTTGTCTTGAGAACTCTCGAAGTATTCTTATTGAGAAGAGTAGAGGTAGACAAAAATTTACAATGTTAAACCAATTCCATTATTATATTCCTTAATAAAGTAGTTAACTGCTTGCCCTGATGACCTATAATGTTCGTATGCTACTTGTAAGCCTATAGGAAATACCAGTTTCCATGACCCTGTCTCGAATATAGCACTCAGGAAATTGATAACGGTGCTGAATAAACGTCGCAATTAGCTTTATCTTTTGTAGAAAACCTTCAAGAAGCAAGAAAGCAGAACTAGTTGTAGAAGAGTATGAACGAGGTAATTTTGAATTTATTGGTTGTCCGAAATTTACGGGCAGTCCTGTCTTAACTACCTTCATAAGGTCTACTCATACAGACCAGCTAGACTCCATCACAGCCACAGATCACACATGCAAGCTTTAAAAATCGTTCATCACAGCAGACTGGCTGGATACTTCTCTCGCCTTCTAAATCACTGCATTATCTTTCAACCAAACCAGCCTACTTCATAATGATAGCACAATGATTGAACACTGACACCGTGACACGAGAAAAGGAGAAAACTTTTCTCTATCCAAGTAGATCCGCCATGGTGGAAATAAACTGAGATGCAAGCAATGGTAATGCAATACCTCTGTCATCATGACTTTACAAGATATTCCAAGAATGTATGAGTCAGAACAAGAATTGTAAAGATGAATTGTATCAATATGGACAAAGCAAAGGACATTGTAAGACACTGTGTCACTGAAGTGACGTTGATTGCATTGCAGGTTGTAGGCAATGCAAAATTGGATAGTATTTCATTCGACATAATGTTATGTGATTGGTTCGATCCAACATTTAGTAAAATTTAATAGCAAGAAGACTCATGCGGCACGTCTTCAATTATAATAATAATAATAATAATAATAATAATGCTGGACAATTCACACAGCATTATCTAGCCCCAAAGTAAGCAGAGCTTGTGTTATGGGTACTAGACAACTGATATACATAATACAATACACTACATATATAGATATTTTTTATTATACATAGAAAACATCCAGAACGCCCTGAACAAATATCTGCAGATCGTACAAACATTTGTCCCGGGGCGGGAATCGAACCCGCAACCTCCTGCGTCGCAGGCGGACCTTCGCCCGTCGCGCCACCGAGGTCGTCACTTACAATTACTTATGTGTCGGGAAAAGTCAGGAGTCAAACCTGTGGGAATCCAGTCAGACAGTCTAATTAAGTATAATGACATTAATGACGAATACGTTTTGCGCCTACGTAATACTTTCTGCGACTTTTGTCAATTTGCTGATATGGGTCATTCTGCGAGTAAACCTCATGACAATAGGTACAGCTAGAGTAAACCCTATGAACACCGCGCGGGTTCTAAAAGACTTCAAGTGAGTTCTATAATATTGGTTCAGCCGCCATTAGCATAATAATTAATGAGGAACCTACCTATAAAATATCTATGTGTGAATTTATCCCTGACATAATCATCGAATGACAAATCAATGATTCATTCCGGATAAACGATTTAAACATTAACACTGTTTTTTAATCATTGCTCTAATGGTTAAATCTCTGGTTTGTAAAACCAATTAGCGTGGAATAATACTATGTTGAGTAATTTAATGCATCAGTAAGTGTCACTATTTTAGAATGATTTCAATTTATTCTACTAACTGTATTACACATCTAGGTATAGGGTTTTCTACAGTACGTAGTAGTAGGTAGTTATAGGTACAGACATTTCTTGTGTATAATATATTTAACAAAAGTTTTACCATTATAATTATTGTGTATAAAAATAATAATTAGGTATCCATTATAATTTACTAAGCAAAGTGTTGTTATACAATTTTAGTCCACAACAAACCATTTTGATCAAACTTCAAAATAGGATCGAAGAGGTTCTCAATTCTATTTTGTTTTTATGTGTGCAATCTTGCCTTATTGAAGGACCAATTTTATAGCGTCGTGGAAATATCCCTGGAAAGTTCATAACAATTTTGCAGCGTTCTAACCTTTTCATCTAAACTAAACAGAGCCTTGTAGGTTATAGCATTTCTTATCGTCGGATATAGCGGTCTTAGGTCCGTATTAATAAAAGAACCTCAATAGCACTACCAAGTGCGCTACCAGCTGATCCACACTCAAAATGTAATCTACATCTTGAGATCGTTGCTATTTAATAAATGGATATTGAGATGTAGCACTGGCTACTAGATACTGTCTTGTATGTGTCAATTGTGTCATAATCGAATAGCACTTAACCGCTGAGTGTCATTTATTAATTTGCCAGAGATCATGTAAGTTTCTGTTCCTAATCTACAATTTAAGATGTACCTATTTATTAAATAGAACAAAAGAGCAAGTGCACACTGAAGATAGCTCTCAGAGCTAAGTTTGATTTATTAATACGGACCATAGTGACGGTTGGTCAAAGTTAACTGGGGGTTTGTGAAACCGGGCATTAGTAGGCTATGGTCTCACTGCGCATCAAGTCACGGAGTGATGCCAAGTTAGAATTCAAATGAGTCAGTATGCCGATCACGCCTGTGCCGCA
Source organism: Hylaea fasciaria (assembly GCA_905147375.1). Classification (NCBI taxonomy): domain Eukaryota; kingdom Metazoa; phylum Arthropoda; class Insecta; order Lepidoptera; family Geometridae; genus Hylaea; species Hylaea fasciaria. Next base: position 3,267,433 of record LR990211.1, on the reverse strand, counting down.
ATCGCTCCCGGGCATGCCTGGCTACCAAGTTATTCGGAGTCATGAGGAAGTCAAAATACAATCATCGTAGGTATTTATTTTTTTACATATTATTATGCTCTGTTACTTATCTGTTATGTACTTACTACACTAGTAAATGTTTCTTCACATAAACTGACAAATAAGTTTTGGGTTTCTGGCAACATTGGTTGACAAAAAGGTATTTAGAAGCTCATACGCGTCCAGTGTTTATTTTCACTGCAAAACAACGCTGATTATGCAAACGGCAGTATAGTAGTACCCAACTGATATGGCTTACCGATGTACCTGCGCAGAAGATGAATTTTCAAAGCACGGGAAATGCTATTGACCGCTATTGGTCGGCAGCCGCCGCCATCTTAGCGAGCTTAGAGTGAGATGGAACTAACAGCTGCAGTGTATTATGAACCTTATAATAGTGATCTTAGGTTGATTGTAAGTTTTAAGCATTCTTTCGTTAATCTTCGGGCCATACTTTCTTTTCTGCGCGAACGAAGATTCACGACACGCCTTATAAGTTGGGTACTAGTAGGTATACCGAAAGAAGGAATGTTTCTGATCTTACAAAATGGAAGAGCCGCTTTGAGAGGGATAATCGTCGTCAAAGGCGAAATATATAGAACAAATAAAGTCAAAAGAAAGGAGGCGAATGAATCCTATGAATCAATCGAAGTGTGCTTATCATTGTCAAAATATGAAGCTTACCTAAAATTAAACCTATACTTAATTTAACGCACCGCTAGAAGTGTTCCCAAAATGCCGACATCAGCATTTATTGACCATAGAGGAAACACAATAGACACCAGACACGTTCTTATGCAACACGCAGTGTCAGTCGTGCTAACTCCCTTGTATCTGCCGCGAAGACATTGACGTATCGGGGTCAAAGCAAGGCGACAATGCATGTCTAGCGACGCACGTTTGAATAGTGTTAAAGTTAAATGGCCATTACGCAGCCCGTAAAGTGACTATCAACTCGGAACTCTGCATTTGATTGCAGACGGAAACTAATTTAAAAAAAAGCCGGTCGAGTGCGAGTCTGACTCTTGCATAAAGGGTTCCGTACCGTTTTCTATAAAAACGGCATAAAAATCACGCTTGTTGGAAGTGAGCCTTAAATATTAATTTTATTCAATTTTATTCAATATTGTTATAGCGGTAACAGAAATACATCATCTGTGAAAATTTCAACTATCAGGGTTAATGAGATACAGCCTGGTGACAGACTACGCGCGGACAGACAGCGGAGCCTTACTAATAGGGTTCCGTTTTACCCTTTTAGTACAGAACCCTATAAAGTAAGCAACAAATTCCTGTCTACAAAAGCGACGGTTCACACGTAACGACCTAACTACCCGATCAGTAGTTTCTCGCACTCATCGACACTGCGCCCGCGGCGATCAAACCATCATTATTTACATATTAGAGAAAAATAAACAACAAGCAAGACGGAACGGGCTTCCTTTCCCATGTATGATGTTATGTGAGACACGAGTGATAATGTTTGTAAGATAAAATAATAACGATAAATCTTTGCTGACTTGGAAATCGTTGTCTAGTGTACGATTGTCTGAGGAAAGGATCCTATGCCATACTTCTAATTTATTATGAACCGATAAGCCGGGCCTCCTGCCCTTGTTTTTCCAGAATTTCAAATACTTCTATTATTATCAAAAAATATTATTATTAGGTATTCACTCATGTATTATTATTGTGTGATTCGTGTTAGCACAGAAATCTATTCTATTGAAGTAACAAACAAAAGAATAGTAAAGTACAAAACAAGAGGGGTAAGTACAAATAAAAAAAAATTAAATAATAACGTCGTAATAAATTGATTCAATTCAAATCTAAAGGTAGTGCTACACATGAATAAAATTAAATGTGTAAGTAGATCTCGTATATGTACCGGCCGATATACTTTGGTATGACACAATGACATAGTTCTGAATAATAAAATGGATGTGTCCATTTGTTGTATTGTTGACAATCCCAGCTTATCCGGTTCATTCATGAATATGTATAATGTATCTAGTCAATGTATAAATTGAGTTAAATAAATATTTTTTGGTCACACGTGTAATTTGGTCACACGCAAAAACCCGTGTAAATTGGTCACACATGTCTGTGTGTTTTATTTAGATGGATAATGAGTGCAATTCGGTCACACCTACAGAGCATAAGCAGGTATGTTATGTTATATATAAATAGTGTTTGTTTCAGTTAGAGTAAGTAAACATTTTTGTCTAAAGTTTCCTAGGATTACGTGAAATTGTAAACCGAATTCGTAGAGTTCGTTGATGATGGCAAAGTTGTTAAATCAATAAGGACTGGGTCATATAATAAAGGTATTGTATTGATCAAGCACTCATGACCTGTTTCGCGTTGAGTGGCTCAACTCAGCAATTTTAATGCAAGTCAGTACATACATGTTTTATACTTCAGGTAACAGCTTCAGCACCAAAACTTTTATTAAATTTATTTTGGTCTAATGGTAAGCACCGCAGTTCAGTTTGAATGTTATAATAAAATGTGTATGCTTAGTATAATATTAAAAACGCTGACCACGGAAAAATAATAACTATTAAATGGATTCCATATTCTACTAATAAGTAACTCGTTTTATTTTTAATATTGATTTATTGTACCAAAATCAATTAAGCATAGGTAATATGACTGTTTAAAAAAAATCAAAGATTTTTAGGTGTTTGAAGCCATTGCAAGCAACAATCTACATAGAAAAATGACGCGCGTCTAATCTAAAGGTCCGCCTCTAATCTGTCTGACTACCGATTATTGCCACGCGAAATTGTAAGAAAAAAAATACGAGGTCATCGTAAACAGAAATTAGTCATCGCTGCCGAGCTCCATTCATGAACCCAGGCTGTAGTGAGTGGCCTTAGTAACTGATGTTTACTCTGTGACTCAGGTGAGCTGTTCGATATTCGAATCTTGCGGAGAATGTCCGATTTTGTTCCGAGAAATGAGGTATCTTGCGGAACTGTGAGTTTAACTCATTACTCAGTGTGACTCATGCCTAATCTTAAAAAAAAACAATACAAATTACAGGTCATTCTTGATGCCACCAATTCTAAATTGTTTTCGTTTAGGTGGCATGGTGTTTGAGGCTTTCGTCGACTGGGACCGCTAGGTATGGGGACCGCGGTCCCATTTGCCGGATTGATTTAAATTTGTCTGAATATACTGTGTCTGACAATTTTTTGATGATTTGGTAAAAGTTGCAATATCTCGTGCATATAAGTCATGCCAATTTTAACAATGGATATTTTGAACGTGTCATCGAAATGTCTCAATATTGTTAATTTTGATGACTTTGAAGTGCATAACTGCTGTTTTGCAGAATAAGGACCGTGAATAAAATCAATATTATACCTAAGTAACTGATTCTTATCGGTCCGATATTGACATAGGTACGGGATTAAGCTGCAAGAAACAAATCACCATCAAACACAAGTATCGTATCATACCACCTGTGATTTATTGATGCAACAAGAAGCCTATTAATATTATAAACGCGAAAGTTTGTAAGTATGGATGGATGTTTGTTACTCTTTCACGTAAAAACTACTGAAGGGATTTTAATGGAACTTTACAATAATATAGCTTATATATCAGAATAACATATAGGCTACAATAAATAAAGATATATAGTATATTATCCAAAGTGGGTGAAACCGCGGGGCGCAGCTAGTATTATATATTTTTTAAAACTTTATTACGAGTATATAAGTTTCAAATCGCCTAAATCGTAGGCTACCTTTGGCATAACAACTGTCACTTTCACCACAAGAGTTAAATTTTACACAATTATTAAAATGTTATACTTATCTGAAAAGATAACACTTTTTGCTTGACTTTGTTTCACACGGAGCATTGAATCGAGTCGGTAGAAAGCAATGGAACATAAGTTCAAGTACCCGTCAAGTGCAAGATGGTTCGGTTACGCAACGCAATGTCTACGTGACGTGAGATTACTAAGGAATATGAGATTATACAGTCTTACCGCAAGATATTTAAACCAGAGTTGAACAGGTGTGTCTAAATATATTGTCCTCAAATCGACGTGTAACCCTGACTTTTCTAACTCAATAACAAATTCACATGTAAAATAACTAGAAATGCCAGGTTTGAGTAGAAAACGCGAGTGATAGACGTCGATTTTGTGGAACGAAATTTTAGAAACATCTGTTTAACTCTGGTCTAAGCTTTTGTGGTAAGACGTATAGTGTTTACCTACATCTGGATTTATAAAGGCAAGCGATTATAAATTTCCATGTAATTCAAATTGAGATCGATGAATAAAGGTTTTAAACGTGTTTGATTTTAAACGCTTTATCAATGATATGAAAGGCTGTAGGTAAGTAAGGTATTTATATAGAGAGATAGATTTGACAAGGCAAGATTGTTGTCTCTGATGTACATTGGTGCAATGAAAAAATGAATCAAACACAGTTTACATTTGTTTTTGATACAACGGTCATTTCAAATGTTACATTTAAAATGAACATTATTTAGCAGATAAGTATCTAGTAATTCCCGTTTTCGTTTTGTTGTCAAGAAAGTTGTCAACTCACCTGGCAGCTGCAGCGGTGAAGTGATAATTTCCCAGAAGAAGCGAGAAATCCCCTTGTCGGACCTGCGAAAAAATAAATGAAAAGTTGAGATAAGTACTTACTCGTATTGATTACAATATCCAGGAAATAGCCCGAGTTGATTAGGGTTGAGGGTTATAAATACTAAATGAAATTAACGCACATTGAAAAGGAATACGGCACTTTTATCACATTGAAATAAATGCACAATTTCACTTAAAAATTCGACATATATTGTTTTATTTCCAATTATGATGTTTTGGGCGTTTTTTAACTGTAGTAGGTACATTGTATACCTAACAAACAAGCAAACTGTGTCTAACTGGATCACTTACTATTTATATGACAACCAGCATTTACGATAACGCGAAACCAATGGATATATTATGTGATAATATGCACAAGACACATTTTCATGGGCATCTGTGATCTTATACATATATTATTATATGAGAAGAGGTATCCATTATTTCCTTTAAAAGCAACGCTCTCACCATTCCTAACCACTTTTACTGCGAGTACCTTGTCACCGCGCGCCAACCTAGTGAGTCACCACCTTTAGTTAAGAGTACGCACCCATTCACTTACCATACAATAATGTAGTTATAATAGTCATTATGGCTTATGGTAACATGCCGGGAAATTACTTTGTCAGATTTACGTGGGCGTTTATTTAATTTTGTGTCCTTTGAACTTATCTTGATTTATGAAAAGGCAAACAAAATCAATTTTAATTAATAATAAAAAGTTCAAAATATAAGCACCTATGTAACACAAAATAGAGATTTAAATTCGCCCAGTAATTGAAACAAGGTAACTTAAATTTTGGGTAACATCACACCAAAGTAAGGTAACACCCAGACATCAAACAAATCACAAGTTTTTAATCAGATTAAAGTCATCTGTAAATTTAGAATTTATAGATATTCCATGAGTAAGCAACAATAAGATCGACACTAACAGATTTATCGGTATCTCTATGACATTTAAATTCGACAGTAAATATTATTATGATTGTGTGCCATGTCTAATTTATTCGTGTGTCGTCGTAAATAACCAATATTATATGCGATCGTAATACCATAGTAATACCTACGATAATAATAAATAGTATCATGTAATTGGAATGTGATAATGTAGGTATTGAAAATAATAATTCTGTAGATCGAGAAATATCTACATTTTATTATTTACAAGTTATTTCCTTAGGTATTTACAGTTTGAAACATTAATATAACCATTTACTTAGAAAGCCCCGAAAATTTAATAAAGCTATTTTACCATATTATTTAATGAAAAATGTGAAACCTTCTGTTTAAGCTTTGATGTAGGTACCTACCTTCGATTCGGATAAACATTTACGATGCTTTTGATCCGCATATTTACGCTTTCACATAACAAAAAAGTTTATGAGCGTAGAGTATCGAGTAAAACTACCGAAAAGAATTGGTTTAATGTACATAATATGAGAAATTTTAAATTGTTTGACCATGTCTGATGTCTCAAGCAGCGATATATTTCGATAAGGATAATTTATTTCACTGTTACTATTAGGTAGATTATATCGTTTTATTAAATGTTGCAATGTCTAATCGTTTATACATTTTGCAGTGTTATTGCATTTTAGTATAGTGCATAGTGCATCTTAGTAGTTATATATGCAAATGCAAGGTTAGTTTTAAAATAATTAAACCTACGTTTCATATTCAAAAGTGCAATGAATTGTTTATTTGTAGGTTACTCCTTAGTACATTAATTTGAAAATACATTAGTAGCATGAATGCAAACTAAAATGGAATAATAAAAACAAAATATAACTTAAAAAGTATATAGATCGATAGATAGATAACTCACAGAAAGGTCACACTTAAACATAGGTACAATGGGCGGTCTTATCGCTTAAAGCGATCTCTACCACCATAAAGTAAAAAAGTAGGTAAGTATAGTATTTTTTGAGTTTATATCATTCGCCTACACTCGTGCACGTTAACGAACACTTAATGCTTAATATTCCACCAATATTACACATTAACACTCGAAGAAACACAAGTTTGAGCTAATAATACAAAACCAACAACGTCTCACTATCGGATTCCCGCCAAAACTCCTACTTGTACTTGATACCTAAACCTACTATGAAACAGAAGGTTTTATTAATAGTATTGCTTGTATCATAATATCTAAGGTTATGATACCTATTATTATTATTAGCAAGAGAGGTGGGTGGATGTTGCTGCAAAAAGACGTCAATCTTTCACTTTATTATCAATCCATTTATCTTGCTTGTAGCTCTATAGTATAATTTAGGATTATCATTCAATATTACTACCGACAATATTGCTAACGTCTTTAATTAATCGTCATTTATAGTTGCCATCCATTTTGGTTTATCAAGCTGTCATGGGAGAGATGTGTGCGCTGCAATTATGATGATAAAAACACTTGTAGGACTTGTCATATTATATTATCTACAACGATAATCGTCTCAATTACATGTTGTCTTTGACACATCTCCGTAATCACAGTTAACTTTCTCGAAATCTCCGTAAAAGGTCAGAATACTTAGAAATTGTTAAGGTATTGTTTAAGAAGTAGGTGGGTAATTGAATAGCCTTTTGTCAAAACCGCTGGTTTTAAGACTTCAATGGCGGCGCGGCGCGACACTTCAACGAAAGCACGTATCTAAGAAACACGTAATCTAAGAAAGAAGATGTAGGTACTTAGAATAGAATAGTAAATACTTACTTAGAACTTACATCTTATAAAAACACAAAAGGCTTTAAGTACAACGGGCGGATATCGCTTAAAGCGATCTCTTCCAGTCGACCCTTGGAATTTGGATTTCTGTAGAATCTTAATTGTCTTTCAGTGCTGTGAGATAAGCACTTCTTCCCGTTGAAATTTCATTATAGTCGCGAAATCAATAGCACTTATGATACACTTACATTGACGGTTGTCAAAAATTATTGATAATGATTTATAATAATATGACCGACTTTTTTGGGTTACATTAGATTTTTTTTTATTCTGCAGATAAGATGTTCGAAACTCAACATGAAGTCAAAATGAATGAAAACAGTGTGGAGCCAAGCTGATGAGTGGGGCTTGAAACTTATTTCCTATTTAGGTTTTACTGTATGTACCTACCATCTACTTAAAATGAATGTAAGCAGTGTTGGGATTTTGTAATTAAGTTTATAGAAAGGCACTAATTACCTAGTACCAAACTTAGCATTTCCTACCAGGGCGTGTTTACACAGTTACACAATTTTTTTTGCCTGAACTCAACAAATTTATAAGATTTAATAACTCCTTAGATTTATAACTTAGAAAACATAAAATTAAGCGACATTTCCCCTGACAACTTAATCGCCGATTAGAAACCGCGATCGACGGAAGTAAAACCGACATTGCCAGCAATAAAGCGTATAATTCTTTACATAAACACCGTATATATATAATCGTAACTCTGGTTTATCTAATTTAAATATTTCAAAGTAATATAGATAAACTTATTTCGTATTATTATGTAATTTGATGCTAAGCCGTATGAGAGTGGAAAGTGATCGCCGCTAGTGTTGTTCTGTGTCAATATTGCCGTATAAACCCAACACCGCATATAAAGCAATGCGTATAAATAAATATTTTAATAAACAGTAGGCACGAACATTATTTAATTAGTGTAAATTTATTAGAAATATTATATCGTTTATTGTGTACCTAGAATGAAATAAATAGGTACTTAAACTAAAATACTTAAAACTCTATACTTATACCTGTTCATTATTAATATTACCTTTAATAATACTACTACGCCTGTGTTAATAATTAATTAAATACCTATAAAATATATTGGTACTACAACGTAGAAGAGACGCTAACTACTCTACCTCAGAGATACTTTATACTTTATCCTAAGTATCACCAATACGGTATTTTTGCGTATGCAATATAACGCGTATATCATCCATCAATAACCGTATCAAGCAGAACAGCACTAGACCATCCAGAACCAGTTCGGGACTGGTTCACTAAAATGTGAGTTGAGTTGAAGATGTTCACTTTTTTGATAAGATTCACACACATTAGGTATGTAATAATGATCGGCTTGTATGACATACATTCGAGCGTGTGATTGTTAGATGTTTTTTTTTTCCACAGAGATGAGAAGTTTTTCTTATAATAATTAAATGATTATTGTAAGTAGATAGTACATAATATACACACATCAAAAAAGTCTAAGCAACATGTACTAATTTCTGGTTCTTTTCTGGTTCGCCGAGCTGTATGTGGACGCGCATTGTCATGCATTAACGTAAAATCGCAGCCAAAGATTTGTGCAAATGGATGGACATAAGGTCTGAGAATATCCTCAACGTAATTTTCAGCGTTCATGTTTCCATTTAGAAAAACGAGCTCAGTTCGCCTGTTCTTCATAATACCCGCCCATACCATAACTGTTGAGCCGCTGTATGGATGAACATCCTGAACGCACCTAAGCCGCCTTTCAGTATTTCCGGGCCGACGGTACACTCGCACCCTTCTTGTATCAGGCCTAAACCCGAATCGCGACACATCGGAAAACATAATTTTATCCCATTGTTCCTGGGTCCATGTTATGCATGCATGTTGCTTAGACTTTTTTGATGTGTTTACTTACTTAGAAAGATACGAAGAATAAAATTAATGTATAATATTATACTGTGGTTTTATGCCTGCTATGAGTGCTCTTATTAAAAGTATCAAAACCTGAAGTCTCGTATAACAATGCATAACTATTTAATATTTGGTTTATATTCAAAAATGTAATCATTTCAACATTAATTCATTTTATATTTGACTGTAGTAGGTATATTTTATACGTGCGGTTAAGGCACTTCCTACAAAATTTGATAACATTGAATGGGAACAGATCGGCCGTTCGGACGAAATTCCATTGGCCGGGATGACCCCCAATGCGTGTAAAGCTCTACCTTGTTATCAGCACTTTTGATGCAGCATTTACACCTCTCGTGTGGGATAAGCGAAGTGTAACTATGGTATAATAACTGACTTTATCATTATCACACCCACTAAGTTTTCTCTTCACTAGTTCTCCAATGAACTTAACTTATCTTTTAATGAGTATTAACTTACAGTCGTAGAGGTTTTATGTCGATGCTTCTCGTCATTTAATGGTGTAAGGATAGAATGGAATTCTTAGAATTTTTCTATTACGATGTACCTACTTATTTACGTAATTAAAGTAAGAAGAATCTGCACTTTGTACATTCAGCCCGTACATTATGTGGCACTGCGAAATATCAATAAAACTGATCAATCTATTTTAGACCGAATGTAAGAAAGATAGGTAAAGAAAGATTCACTCGCACGCACTATATCCATATACTTTCACTATCAAGTGTAAATAAACCTTTATCAGGTCGAATCGAAGTAGGTTACAATATTATTCGTATTCGAAATCAAAAGCTTATCTTATCCGATCGGTATTTGAGTAAATTTAGGAATGCTCTAAATAAATAAGCACCAGACTTGGTTTGGTGCCGTAGCACTAAATAACAAAAGCTATGGAAACATAACATAATAATTATATAATTTATTATTTAGCCGTTTCTCTACCCTACCGTCCTTCCACTATAGAGCCATTTTTATTTTGACATAAAATATATTACTGTTCCGTTATATGAATTTTGACCTAAAAATTGCAATGCGCCTTTTTCCTAAAATGCAATATACATACATACAAGAAATAATCCGTTTTTTCAGTGTTTCCACATTTCTAGAGCTTCCAAGGGACGCGTGTCAACTAATGTTGTTAGAAGAAACCTTATTGAAATGCAATGATTTCTGCAGCCATTGCAATCCAAGCGCACCAACGTTGCACAACTTGCGCCCTACAAGCTGAACAATAAGGTGCAGTTTCCTTCGAAGTCTTTATTATACTGTGACATGTTTTCTAATGATATTAGTGGTAAATACAAGCGATGGTTATCCCTATGGTTTTATACGCAGGTGATGTGGGTTTTGCTGCAATTTTATGGACTAGGTTTGTCACTTAGCATACTCTGTATAACTTGTTAGTTAGGTTGAATTTAGGTTTCTGTAAAGAAGAATACCTACCTACTTCATTTTTATTTACTGTAGCGGTTTTTACGGCGAAATTTGTGACCATTTTCAGAAAATAGCAGATTTGTATCTACTATTTTCTGAAAATGGTCACAAATGAAGTAGGTAGGTATTCTTCTTTACAGAAACCTAAATTCAACCTATTTATATTGATCTGCTATGAATTCTTATTATGAATTGGTGTTAGAGGAATTGCTCAAAGCGGCCTTTTTAGGCCCTCTGATTGGATAGACGATAGGCATCCGGCATTCAAGCGGAGGATTGCGAGTACGAATCCCAATCTCTTACTAAAGAGTTTCCTCTAAAAACATATTACGTAGATCACTGGCTTGTCGGTAAGGAAAACATCGTGGGAAAACCCACATGCTCGAAAATTTTAGGATTTTTGTAATTTTCCACGACCCACCTATCAGGACATCTCCGTGGTGGAATAGTGGCCTAATCCTCCTCACGAACGTGAGATGAGACCCGTGCTGAGCATTAGGAGGACAATGTGTATTCTTTCGCCTTTCGTTTATTATTTAAGAGCGAGAAATTTAATACATCAATAATAATTTAATTGTCTTTTTCGTGACTTTGGACAAAATAATTAACTGTATGTCGTCTGCCATTCGTTAACATATTTTTTAATTTCATTTAAGTATATAAGTATTTATATGACACAGACCAAAAAAATAGACAGATGGCGTAGGTATATAGGTAGGTAACATAATAAAGTACAGACTAAGTTCTTATAACATGGCTCAATACGAATAAGACTTGCGTGTTTTCTCCTTATTATTGCTGACGTAAGCTAACAAACATAATATTATGTTGGAGTATGAATTTACCTCGTTTAACCTACTATATATATACTCGTACTATGGATTTAAGGGAAGTTAAACATCTGCGGAAAACGCTCGTGTTTCTTATTGTGGTATTTATGTAATATCTGGATTGTATAGCATTATTATTGTAATATTCTAACAATTATTATGCTAACTTTACGATATTTTATTTATATACCTACATAATATGTACCTAAGTATTATGATTGATGACACTTCTCTACTCGTATGTAACATGTATTGTATTTATACCTAATGTCAGCTCAGTGTTTTAGTAGGTACACAAAATAAAATACACAATTTTGGTACTACCTACTTCCGATTGGTAGGTATCCACCTACGTAAGACTTTTATAATAATTTTAGGTACCTACCTACATAATAAGCAAATATTTTTTTTATGTGACTCAACCACGCCTAAACGATTGTTGAGCGACATTACTTGCGGACTTGTATATACATGATACTTAATACATATAAAGAAAATAAATAAAGTTGAAGGTAAAAATGGGTAGAATGATTAAATCATACCCGTGCGTATATACCTCGTGTACTTACGTGTACGGTCCATTTACACCGTATTAGGATTACGGGTGACCCCATAAGCCCGTGTTTAGCGCAGGAAGCCGTATCGTGGACACTGGGCCGCACAACGGTAGACTTCCATTCCATTCCACCTACAATCAAACCTGTGCCGTTTGCCATACAAAAGTCAACCAGCGGGCTAAACGTTGTCAAATGTCAAATTGTTAACGTTTCACGTATTGGCAGCCAAGACCGCCGGCATTATTTTAAAATTTTTTTTTTATCCTAATTTTTTTACTATTAAAAAGATTTTTTTTTTTTTTTAATTTTCCCAATTATTTTATTAAAAAGTTTTGAAGAACTATCGTACCTATGTGGTTCTTCTGCTATTCGGAGCGGAGGCAAATCCAACAAAACAAGCGTCAATACGCATCTATCCGTAACCTACCACTTAATTCTATTCATTATTTCATGTGAATATAAAGATGTATCCGAATTTCGAAGGTACACTTATAACTGATTCAATGCTATCTTGTAGGTACCTATAGTATTGTAAAATAAAACCACGTCTCGACCATCCCATTTTTTAAACCGGTTTATTTGCGATTATAGGTATGATGGGAATTGGATGTTACTTTTACAAATCCTTGAATATTGAATCTGTAATTTGAAATTGAAAGGATATTGGAGAAGGCAGTTGCAGTTCGTTGCAAAATTGCTCATTACTTTTATTATGTTCGTTATAATAATATTATATTATACCTACCTACCTTTCATTGCGATTTTCTTAATTTGTTCACAAAAATACCTACCTACCATATTATGTTTTTTATTTCGATACCTACCTACCTACTAGCAAAATATTTTAGTAGTATTATTCAGTTGTAGGGAACCTTCTAATAAAGAAATACTACCTTCCTATTTCTAAACATAAATAAAAGGGTAAATATATGGCAAAAGCATAGAATAGTTTATCTTTAATTGCCTTTACGGTATGAAAATGTTTAAGTAAGTTTACATTTAATAAATAATTACTTACACAAATTCCCCGTGGTGAACCCCGCAAAGGGTTTTCGTTTTCCTTAGGCTGCGTCATAAGGATAACCCTATTTTAGAATTAAGTCCCATTTTCCTAATCCGAATCTCCGCCCCGTCGCGGCCGGCATTCCAGTTCCAGAATGAATCATAATCGAGATTTTTGTGACGCACTTCTACAACAAATCACTTGGAAACGACAATAACTTCACGTTTAAATGGATTCATAAACTTTCCTACTATAACAATACGAAAGTGACAATTATTGCTGTGAAGTTTCAGCTGTTTGTTGGTGTGGTTTTACACACGTACACGCTCAAATGGCTGAACTGATTTTGATGGAATTTTGCAAAAGGTACCTCCCACTTACATATATTATTTTACTAATTATCTACCTACTTATATTAATACGGGTAGGTAAACAAACTAATATTTACCTAGGTAACTAGGTAAAAGTATATGTACCTACTTACCTAGTTAATTTATACTTACACTGGTAACTAATGAGGTGGAGTGAAATAATATTCTTATTTCCTACCTAAAAAACCTCCTATCTTTGATCATTTATAGTTGTACTTATTAAATAAATAATATACCTAATATCACTTGTACAAAAAACAAGATATAATAAGTGCAGAACATAACAATTATTTGCAAGTTATCATATTTTCAACTTACCCTCAAATCACCTATTTCCGTAGCTCATGCAATAACGTAAATCCAGTTCTAATCGATCACAAAAAATGAGAAACAGCAAAGTAAATCACGAGATAGTCCAGTTGTAACTTATTCACACAGTTTCATAAAGTTCCAACTTCAACACTTTATCGCGAGAACGTAAACTTTTTCGCGGTTCATTGTGAACGATCGTGCGCTACTGACGCATTCCGCACGACTCTATACCGGCGATTACGCTTGACGAATACAAAACATGCCCAAGGCGCACCCCCCGATATTGCACCTAGTATGATGGGCAATTACTAGCGAGTTGGTTCAGTTGGTGAGTTGAGTCATCACAGTTCGTTCATCACGGTACGGAATACGTACACATATTTTGCTTATAGCGCCATCTAGGAGATCTTATGTACTACAAGTATTATAATTAGCACCATCTAGCGTCGAGTAGCTCAAACGTAAAGGCTACTGGTTCATAGATGGCAGTACTAGTAACTTATTTATGAATAATAATTTTAGGTCTGTGTATTTACCGATATTTTCCGAAACTGTTCATTCGTTATATTTATTCTGTTCATGATTCATCCAATCATTCTTTTTCTGTCAAAATGGCTGCCGTGCAAGAGGTGCGTGACGATTTTTCTTTTCAAATTTTGTGTAAAACTGTACTAAAGTTGTTTCACCTTACTAGAGAATAACGAAGTATTCACGCAATTATTTCCCCTTTCAGGCGAGACGTGAACCAATCCAGGCAGTACAAGTCTTCGGACGCAAGGTTAGTATTTGTCGGATCCACGTGTTGTGCCGATTTTCAAGTGGCATTTTCTAATTTTTATCGTTAAATTTAGAAGAAAAAGAAGCTGATATGTGAGTAGCAGATTGTTTGTACATTTCCCTTTTTTGCCGTGACTACTAGACTGCTATTGTTTACTGGTCGGAAAGCGGATCATGCTATCTACACGGTTATTGATGTAACTACTTACTAACCAGCTATCCTGAAGGCTGCCGAAGTGGTTCTAACCTAACAAAACTACGCCACAATAGGACACTGCTAACTGCTGTCTATACCGTAATATTCATTTGTTTTACAAAATACTTCAAACATCCTTAACATAACCTACAAAAAGCTAATTATCATTAAATTTTTCATAAACTTTAATTTTGTTGTAGGTTAGGTACCTACTACTTATAGATATAAAGTAAACTATGTATTTTGAAATTACTATTCTCAAACTAGGTAGGTACTATGAAACTGCTTGCAGCTGTGCTTGTATGCAACAACAACGTAAAGTTTATATGTTCTAGAAAACCGCCACCGCAGTAGCATACTGCAAGCGTGGCCACGGAGTGCTCCGTGTGAACGGTCGCCCCCTGGACCTCGTGGAGCCCCGTCTGCTGCAGTACAAACTACAGGAACCCATTCTCTTGCTCGGCAAGGTAAGAGAAACTTGTGTTATCTGTTGGTGGTGGCTTTTGGTAAAACCTAGAAAATGCTAACTCTACAATTATTATCATTAGAAATTGAAGTCATTTTCTTGTTCACTTAAAAAATAAATTTGTTCAAATTGAAAGGTTTTTGTAGAAGGTATTTTTTTTGTTGAAATCTTGGTTTTCAATGTATTAACACTATAAATTGCTATTTGTCTGGATTTTTATGCTTCGCACTACATTTTCGGAATGTGTAGTAGGATGTGTGTGTATTGTTTTGTTTATGTCTTGTCATTTACTGTACAGTAAGTAGTCTGCTGTTTTATAACAGTGTTCATTTCACATCACTTGTATGCTCGCACCAAATCGCTAATAACTAGGATTTTGTTTGCTTGCTGTAGTTCAATGTACCTAATTTATTATCTTACTAATGCAATAAGGAGATATTAAGTATGAATGTGTAGTTAGTGTTATGCATGGTATTTGTGATGCTAACATAATTATTCAGTTTTACTTTTATTGCTCCGACTACTTCTGATTGCATTTTCAAAAAGTTTATTTTAGAACTAACTCACAAAAAAGTTTTAATGATGATCAAATCTTATTCCGAACCTGAGCATCCTCGGATGTGAAGTGAACACTTTGATCTGACCATTTTTGAAGTCCTTCGTCATTGCCACTCCACTATCATCATTATTAACCTGCTTCTGAATGGATTTCCAGGAGAAGTTCTCTGGAGTGGACATCAGAGTGACGGTCAAGGGTGGCGGTCATGTTGCACAGGTCTATGCCATCAGGCAGGCCATCTCGAAGGCGCTCATTGCCTTCTACCAGAAATGTAAGTTTTAAATATTTGCTTATTTAATTAGTGATGAAAAAGTTTCTCGTAAAAGAATCAATGCTGTCCTAAGATTATTGGGTGGGCAGGTTTGAGACGTTTGCCATCAGTGCCACCTCCTGCTCATAGATATAACTGAAATTACATCTAAGAACTGGTAAACCAGAATAGTTGTAAGGTTAGGTTAGGTTAGTTAGTCCCTTTCTTTCCAAAACTGTCTCGCCACAATGTGATTCAGCTATTTCAGGAAAGGGAGATAAACGGTGACATTTACCAAACGGCATGTGTTCTTAATACCCTGCTAGTTTGAAGTGTACACAACATTTATTTTTAATGGCTTTTTGTGGCAAAATGTGACCTCTATGCCAAGTTATGAAGTCCACAAATAACTATCTTTTCATGTATTATTGACTGTGACATTCAAATTGGTTGAAAACTGCTAAAGCTGACGTCAAATGTCTCTATTCCAGATGTAGACGAAGCGTCAAAGAAGGAGATCAAAGATATCCTGGTCCAATACGACAGGAGTTTGCTGGTGGCCGACCCTCGGCGTTGCGAGCCCAAGAAGTTTGGCGGTCCGGGCGCCCGTGCCAGATACCAGAAATCCTACCGTTAAGACATTTCCTCCTGCGCTCTTTGGTATCGCATTGTTGGTTTGGCTGAGAGTGCGATAGCATCGAGTGTTCAATAAAAAAAAGTATAAAAGTCTTCCTTGGTTTTATTGAAGTGAAGCGAGTGGAGAGGTAGGCGGATTGGCGGCGAAATCACTAATTTAGTAACCGTTGTAAATCTATATCGAAGAGAGTGGGTTCCCAACGAGTCGCACCAGATCCGGTCACAGTGTGGCTCATTGGGAGTTTTTTCCCATCGAGTTATACTTAATTACTTACGAAGTGTAACACATTGGGAACTAAAAAAAAGTTGCAACGAGTTGCAGCCTATGGATCTGCGAAAGCTAGCAATTAGAAGAATTGTTTTAACAATCCCTGAATCTATTCAGTCTGTGTGATGCTACAGCACAGAATACCTATTTATATCCTAGGCTACAGGCAAGATAAGAGGCAATCTGCCATTTAGAGATGGGATACCAGGAGATGGTGAATGGAAATAATTTGATGTTGGTCAAACAATTAGGCGAGGCTGGGCTGTAGGACGGACATAAACGAGTTACCATCCTACTTATAATATTATAAACGCGAAAGTTTAAGTATGGATGGATGAAGTTACTCTTTCACGTAAAAACTACTGAATGGATTTTAATGAAACTTTACAATAATATAGCTTACATATCAGAATAACACAGGCTACAATTCATAAAGATATATCGTATATTATCCAAACGCGGGTGAAACCGCGGGGAGCAGTTAGTGGGATATAAAACCGTTAGTAAATGAAATGAAACCCGAAAATAATGTTCAAAAATTTATTCCACTCCAATAAATGCGTTTTTTTATTATGTAACAATCGAGCACTTAAATATTTTTGGATCCTAATCTGTAAATTCCTAGCAATACTGTATAGTACCTAATTAATATTTTTTCACACATGTAACCTATCGTTAGGAAGTTATTGTCTTTTAATTAAACCACAACAATAATTATTGTACTTAAACCTAAAATTAACTTACAAATTAATTAAATTCCAACAAACTTTGGGATAATGATGCAGATCTTTTGAGATTATTATTTGTTTGACGTACCTAACAGATCATTCGCGCCAATAATTATTGAAACTTGCTTTTAATTGGCTTATTAAATGTTAGTAACAAATTCAATTAAATATGCACTCGTAGTTAGTAACACTCAACAGCTCTTAAAATTTTAATTTATTTCCTAGAAAAGTGAGAAAGTTATTTTGATGGTCACAAAAAACTGAAGTGAGGCAAACTTACATGCATACTTATAATTACGTATAGGTGTATACTTACCTATTATATTATGTCATTGTGATTTATTTATTTTTAATTAGCATTTTTCTTTTGGACCTTAATAATTAATCGTGAAACGCTTGCTAGCACTAATTATCTAATAGCGGCCTTGTTAGCAAGCGAGCGTCTAATAAACGCTTGAGATTCTACAAATCTATTCGTTTTAATGATTAGAAAATGGGGGTGATAATGGGAATGACCCATAATTTTTACTATAATATTTACTTGGCACTCACCATGCAATATCATTAATAATAATCTTAAAAAGTGGTCTGTAAAAATGCCCTCTTTTTACAAGGCACCGTGAATTTCAGGGTTGTAGTTGATGTTAATTATTATAATACGAGATTTCTTTGTACAGCCTTTGCGGACAGTGATAATTTTAGCATTAGGTACCGACCTACAGACTGAACTGTTATTGAAGAAACGACAGTAGGTGCAAAATACGCTCACAAACAGTCTACTTTCCCGCAGAACTAGCTTCCTTGTCTTCGTGGACGTCGTTGAATCGCGCTCCCATGCGTTTCAACGCTATGACGGCCGCCACAGCTTTAGCCCATCGCTTCTTGATGACATAACGCTTCAGTTTGGTCTTCGTCACGTGGAGCTCGGTGCAGAGCGCCGACTGGATGAGCCACGGATGCGTGAGGGTGTCGGCGGCTGGGAGGCGGTCTCTATAGGAAAGGGGTGGTTTAACACGGCTCTTTTGCTAACTTAGTTATTTGAGTACGTAAGGTAACATAGCTTTTATTTTATTTAAATATTTTTTTCTTTGGCTATGGTGCTTTTTGCACATTGTGCCAGTGATAACATAGTTGGAGAAGCAAGCTGTTTATACAGCTGATGTTTTGGGCTAAGGTTGCGTTGGCCTTGCGAGTTGCAGAACCGTGTTGTGCTGCGGTGGACGTTGCAAGGTACCTACGTATTTCAAAGTAGGTAGGTATACTTATATTATACCAAAATATCTATCTACTCATATTGGTCAGATATATCATCTACTTTTGCGTCAATTATCACAAAAACTTTAATATTTTTGAGAACGTGGGATGTAAAAAATACGACAGGTAAAAATTTATTGAAGCCTTATATTTTAACAACGTTTGCATTTAACAATAAATTATATTAATTATTTTTAAATTATATTATAAGTACATAATTAAGGAACAAAATTCGTAAAAAGTATAATTAGGCCTTACCTAATTTATGAATCAAATTTTCCTATTTTCCGGAACAAGTTACAAAAGTTCACATATACAAAGAGTATAAAATTCTTAATTCCTATTGTCATTGTTGTGTGAAGCTGTCACGTCTTACCATCAGTTTCCATCAGTCTTGCTTACCGAACGGGCATCATACAAAATTTTGAAGACTAGAATAATTTAAATTGCTTTACATTACAACCGAAACTATTAAAAGTTAATCTCTAAGTGTTACTTTGGTAACATCGTGTCATGGCACAAGTCCCTGTCTTGCGTCGCTTCGTCTCCAACTAGTCATTTCTGAGCTTCGTTTAGTTTCTTCCGCTGAGTCTTCTCATCTGAGGTCTGCCTTTGGAAGAAAGCGTGGAGACTCGACATGGAATTTTGCGCCAGTTGGTTGGACGAGGACCATTCTAACGATATCGATTGGTGCCTCCCCCCATTTGAGGTGCCACCGGCTGTTCTCTCCCCTTCTTGGTCGGAGTCACCCCATTTCTCTAAAAGGTGCAAGAGAAGATCTTTCGTCCTGTGAGCGTTGTTCTCGTCTCCCCTCCTGTAAGGCAGCTGTCTGCCATTCTCTGAGCCATTCACTAGTTTGTCTATTTTCTCCCGTCGCTTATCAAATTCGCTGAAGAAAGTGTTCCGTTTTTCGACGGGCTGGTCCGGCACGTCCCTGCTGGTGCTGGTCACTTTCTTCGATCGAACCGGGGCAGACTTCACCCAAGGCATTCGACTCGTCATCGGCTTCTCCGGTTCCCTATCAGATAGGAACGTGGAAGTTATTTTGTTGGTCGACTTCGATGTGAATATCCTTCTCTCTTTCGCACTGGCGTCTCCATTGGTGACTGTTCTGGTGATCTTGGTGTGTCTCTTGAAGCCGTTGGTCAACTTTTCCTCCTTTGATTCCTTGGTTTCCGTGACGTTCTTGTCCAATTCCTTTGCGCTATTGTTGTTCGCTAGATCGGTGTTCATAGTCGACAACATGAATAAGTGGTCGGACAGTTTCTTTATTTCCTCCGCTAAGTTTTTCCTGACTAAGACGTCGTGTTTTTTGTGTAAGAAGCAGCTGCTATCCGAGGCCCTCCTTTCCACTGGATTGTATCTCGGCGTCAAGAAGGTTTCCCTCAGAGGTGGCGGCTCCAGGTCTTCTTCGTCGAAGACGACGTCCGGCGAACTGCTGAGGGAGCTCCTGGGGGACGGCGAGCAGCCTCCGATGGAAGACCTTTCGCAGCCGTTGGCCAGACAGGTGATTTCGTGCGCTTGGTTGTCGAAGACGTAGGGCGAGTTAGGGTGTTCGCTCCACCGCTCGACGAAGAGTCGGAGGTTGTCTTTGGCGACGTCGAGCTCGTGTTTGGGAGAAGGCAGCGGCGTAGGCGCCGGCTCCAGCTTTGGTGGCGACCGTTTGACCAGCCACCGGTGGCGTAAGCACTCCGTAGCGCTCGGCCGTGACCTGCGACAAAGACCCTCGTTATTATCACGCCAACACCTCGACGTCATGAATAGTGATGGACTATGAGTAGGTGAGATGGTTGGTAATGAATGTTGAGTCATTTGTGAATCAAAAGGTAGTCAAACCCGAATTAAGTATATCGATTTCGTACTTAAATCAAGCGACACTCGATGGCAAGCGGCCATCTTACGAGTATAGTTAGATGGATAACTACACACCAGTTAGGTCACTTTTTTCTCTAATGCGCTCGATATTTTGCAAAGAGAATTTTGTTCTTCAAACTTTTAAGATTTTTGTATTATATTTATTATAATGTTAGCACAATTTCTAAAATGTTATTTACAATCTAATTCGTGCAGTAGGTAAGTAAGAATGTTCATGTTTTGTTAGTCACTGTTTACGTACAGTGTTGGTTCACATAACGACGGGTCTTTATCGACAGGCTGGCATGATGGCGATCAAATAAATCCATTTTGTAATTAAGTGTAAGATATTAAATAAAATACTTATATATCTTTTAATCAGAATTGGTGTGATTGATTTGGTAATGATACGAGTTAAAAAAAAACTAATCCAAAAACGCTCTTATCAAAAGAAAAAACGCTCGTCTAACAAAACGTGATTTTTTAGACATTTCATAGGACGTACTCAGGATTGAAAAGGGGGGCAATAAAAAGCAATTGATAAATAAGTTTTCCAGGTTCATCCATTTCGGTCTTATTGAAATACATACGTAAGTAGATATTATAGCAGTTTTTTTAATACCGCACCTATTTTCGAGCACATATAACTACCTAATTAGTTACCTAGGTACTCATCCACTTAGATCCTAATTAAATAGCTTTACAATCAATATGGCGTCGAAGTAAATTCTTAATTTCCAGGGTTGCCAAATAATAGTATAACTACATAATATATATCTTTTCTCCGGTTGGTAGGTACCTTACCTACCTACCTACCGTATCTCTTTAGACGTACCTATCCTACCTTGGTATACCTAAACATAAAGTTCAGAATTAGTGTACATAGAACTCGGTAGCTAGATTATTTTTTTTTTACCTAAAAGCAACTTACTCTTTGTCTTTCACGAGGAGTTTACTGATGAAGTCCTTGGCGTCTTCAGAGATTTCGTTGAACGCCTCATCGTCGTAGTCGTACTTGGCAACGGTGACGTTGGCCATGGTCTCTATGTCTGTCTCTCCCATGAAAGGTGACAAACCGGATAGACTGAAACAGAACAAAAACCGGCCATTTTATTTTACTGTAAGAAGCTTTGCATATTAATGCTTATTTTTTGTCTATCAATCCACTGTGATAGGCTGTAGGTATAGAAGATTGTTATAAATATCAGGATGGTAAAGATATTACACAAACATACAAAATGATTCGGACAATCTTCAAGACAACAGTTCGGATAATCTTATCGCTAATCAGCAATTTTATAATTCTGCAAGCGAAGAATCAGAAACAACAGAAAGAAGACAAGAAAAGTATCTGATGAAGTAATGAAGATATACGTCGAATAAAGCACTCACAGGACATAGCAAATAACGCCGACGGACCACATGTCCGTGCCGTAGCCGATCTGGTCGAAGTTGACGACTTCGGGGGCCACGAACTCCGGGGTCCCGAACAGGACTTGGAGCTTCTTCTCCGGGTCGTAGAACCTGGCCAGGCCGAAGTCGATGATCTTTATCCGGTTGCCGGCCTTCGTGAGGCAGAGGATGTTCTCTGGCTGTCAAGGAACATGGTGCGGTTAGAGATTAGTGGTACCTCTACCTATAGGTAGGATATACATTAAGGTATTATTATGCACTCGCGTATAGGGCGATCCACGGTGGGCCAGAATTTAATATAAAAACCATCCTATTTCGCGCGGCCTATACGGGACGGATTCGTTTCTTTCTTCTTCTTTATAGGCTAGCATTTGAACTCTATTCCACTTGGTGTTAAGTGACGATGTGATTGAAGGTGGTAAACATGCTCAGTATTGCTCAGCCTGGAATGGGACTGGCTCTCAAGGACCACTGCCGGAACATGCCGAAGGGTTTGGCGACTGATTTGATACGGTAGGTGCGCTACGCGCAGAATTATCATGAAAATCAATCAAATCAACTGTTAAAAGAAAACATTTATTAAAACAGTTGAATAACAAGAGATCTTTAAATTAACCGCCCATAAATCATGCAATTTTTTAATTTTCCACCCGTTAAACCTGTCTAAGCAACAATGGTCGCGTCAGCGTCACCATGTCAGACAATCGTAAAACTCCCGGCCATGCTTCCGCCATTTTGATTTACTACTTGGATGAAGCCCAATATAAAAATAATAGCTGAGGACTGCAAGTGTAACATTTAACGGTAACTTTCAGTCCAACTAACCGATTAATAAAAAGAACCCTTAGGAAATCGGTACAGAAATAATAACGTTGATTTGGTAATTTGGTACCTACCGAAACAAATACCGGTTAGTATCGTTATACCTACCTGCCCAAAATACTGGAATTAAAATAGCTACCTATTGCCAGGCATCATAATGTGGAGTAAAAACGATTTGTATAATTGTATACACCAGCTGAAAATGCACTAGGTAGTACTACTTGAAAAAGACAAAATACACCAAAATATTGCCAAAAAATAATGCCAATATATCGGCAGACTTGGCAGTATAATTTGCAGAGCCAAAAGTGATTTCTTCCACATCACTTTTGGCTTTGGCAAGTCAATATAAAACATCAGCAACGAAATAAACCGACACTAACTGCTTTGCAAAGTATGAAGATGTAGTAGGTAGCCTGTTTTTAGTGTACCGAATTTTAAGGTTATTCGGTCCTATCCAAGGCAATCAAACATTGTTTTCATTCGGTCCTGGTAAGAGGTGGGAGGATCGTTAAGGAATTAATTAGACACATGATTGCTGCTGGATTTCAAGCTTCGTATCTTCACGTCGTTGCCAGAATAATGGTTTGAGATTGTGCCTAAAATAGTTCATGATTCACTGACAACTGAATAACACGAATTACGAACTTATCTTAATCGGTGTATTCCGTTGCGTCAAGCATAAATGCGATTTTATCAATGTTTAGTGCATTCTAGGTATTTTAATTTTGATGCTGCCATAAATCCGCTCGTATTTATTTAAGTACTTACCGTAAATTCCGTACGATTGTAAAATACTTTTATTACCTACTTTGTAAAAATACCTACCTACCTACTTACTTGTTTACCTACCGAAATACGTAAAATATTACCTATCTTCCCCTTTTGTATAAAAAGTAACACATATATGGCAACATTTTCTCCCACCTTCATATCTAAATGCAGGATGTTCTGTCTGTGCACAAACTCGATGCCCTCGCATATCTGGCGCATAAAGACCGTGCATGCTCTCTCTGTCAGCACGAAGTCTTCGTCTATGACGCGCTCAAACAGCTCACCGCCTGTTATTCTGGAAAATAAAAAAAAACCTATAAGTAGGAGCTAAATTATTAACGTTTGAACTAATAATATCATCCACCATTCAAATATTTCTGTTCTTATAATTTGCTAGAATACCTAAACTGTTGATCTAAGACACTGGCATTGAAATCGATTTTCCCCCATATATTTATTTTCCTTATGACGGCCCTGAAATATTTGGTACTAGCGGCGCCCCGCGGTTTCACCCGCGTTTCACATTATAACACACGGTGACACATTGTGTCAGAGAAAAATACTGAAGTTAGGTAGTTTTTCACAGTTATTATCACACTGCGATGGACAGTGAAATAGTGATGATGATGATGACATTGTAGCCTATATTGTGTGTCTTAATTATCTGCTTACAACATATCATGCAAATTAAGGTCTATCTACTTTTTAAGTTTTCGTTCCACTGTGTGTTAAGGGTTGCGGTTAAACTAATGCCAAATTTAATGCAAATGGGGTAGTTTTTAATAGTTTTTATTGCATTATGGAAAACGTTTATGTTTATGATGATGACTTATACTCGTAGCCTATGTCCAAAATTGGGAGATAACCTATCTGCGTACCAAATTGAACAAATTTAATGATTTGAAGAACTAACAAACATACACACATACATACATACATACAAACTCTCAAACTTTCGGCTTTATAAGATTAGTAAATTCGCTCTATCTCTCGCTGTCTCCCTCTCCCTCTATCTCTCGCTCTCTCCCTCTCCCTCTATCTCTCGCTGTCTCCCTCTCCCTCTATCTCTCGCTCTCTCCCTCTCCCTCTATCTCTCGCTGTCTCCCTCTCCCTCTATCTCTCGCTCTCTCCCTCTATCTCTCGCTCCCTCCCTCTATCTCTCGCTCTCTCCCTCTATCTCTCGCTCCCTCCCTCTATTTCTCGCTCTCTCCCTTTCCCTTTATCGCTCGCTCTCTATCTCCCTCTATCTCTTTCCTTTTCCCTTTATCTCTCTATTTATGTTCATATATACTTCTCCGTCTATCTCTTTCCCTCTAACTCTATCTCTCTCCCTCTCCCTATATCTATCTCTTTCTTTAACTTGTATCCATTATTA
The DNA here is from genome assembly GCA_905147375.1 of Hylaea fasciaria. NCBI lineage: Eukaryota > Metazoa > Arthropoda > Insecta > Lepidoptera > Geometridae > Hylaea > Hylaea fasciaria. The sequence goes on along the minus strand of LR990211.1, from coordinate 3,242,246 downwards.
TCTATCTCCTTGCCAAATTGCACTACCATTTGCCGTCCGTAGGGGATGCAACTAAAGAATACCTCATAATTTCAACCCCTTACTTTGTCCCCTTTAGGGATGATTTTGCAAAAAAGCTGAGACCCGTATTTCTTTATTTCCTACCAAAAGCCTAAATTTAAATTTTCAGATTCCTAACTTGAAGAATTATTAATTACCCATACAAACTTTCAACCCCTATTTCATCCCCTTCGAGATTATTTTTTGAGACAAAAGATAGCCTATGTCCGTCTCATAGGTCCAATCTACCCCTATACCAAATTTCATCGAAAACGGTCCAGCCGTTTGAGCGTGAAGAGCTAACAAACATACACACATACACACACACACACACACACACTCACAAACTTTCGGCTTTATAATATTAGTAAGAAGTAAGATAAGATTGCTAGTTCATCTGTGCATTATAATTTAATACAGTTTTTTTTTAGATTTAAGTACCTAGGTACTTGATTGGTATATCATGCACTTAAATAGGTACCTAAACGAACTTTGTAGTAGGTAACACTAACTTATTAATTAAACTAGCGGCGCCCCGCGGTTTCACCCGCGTTACACGTACAACACGTATAGGTAGCTATTTGAAAGGTTTGTGCATATTATTGTGTCATCATAGTTAGCATCCGAGTACTGGGGCGACAGTCTGTACATTAGTTAGATTCCGATATCGGTCACTAAGTCCATACCTACGTACCGAACATGAAACAGTATGAAAGCCCTATGTTAGGATGAAACCGAGATCGTGGGACAAAGTTAAACGTACCTAATCTGACTACAACAATGTGAGTTAGTGTGTGCGTATGTATGTTTGTGAGTCACATAATTATGGCATAATCCTGTCTATGATATATGCCACCTCTATCTCTTTCCCTCTCCTTCTATCTCTATATCTTTCCCTCTCCCTCTACCTCTATTTATTTCCCTCTCTACTCTCAATCTCTATCTTTCTCCCTCTCCCTCTATTTCTATATACTTCCCTCACAATCTATCTCTTTCCCTCTCTCGCTCTCTTCTCTCTCTATATATCTCTCTTCCGAGATCTCTCTTTCTTTATTTCTACATACTTCCCACTCACTCTATCTCTCCCTCTCACGCTCTCTCTCTCCCTTTATCTCCTTTCCTCTTCCTTTTTCTCTCTCCCTCTTCCTCTTTCAATCGCTCTCCCTCTACTTCTATATGTACCCTCTCAATCTATCTCTCTCCCTCTCTCGCTCTCTCTCTCTATCTCTCTCTTCCTATATATTTCCCACTCACTCTATCTCTCCCCCTCACTCTCTCACGCTTCCTTTATCTCCTTCCCTCTCCCTTTATCTCTCTATCTATATACTTCTCCCTCAACCTCTTTCTCTCTCACTCTATCTCTCTCCCTCTCCTTCTATCTCTGTCTTTATCTTGTATCCATTATTATCTATCCCCTTGCCAAATTGCATTACGATCCGTTCAGCCGTTTATTGTGGTCCGTGCATCTAAATAATGCCTCATAATTTCCACCCCTTGTTTTGCCCCCTTTAGGGATGATTTAGCGAAAAAGCTGAAACCCGTATTTCTTTATTTCTTACCAAAAGCCTAAATATACATTTTCAGACTCCTAACTTGACGAATTATTAATTACCCATACAAACTTTCAACCCTTATTTCATCCCCTTCGAGAATATTTTTTGAGACAAAAGATAGCCTATGTCCGTCTCGTAGGTCCAATCTATCCCTATACCAAATTTCATCGAAATCGGTCCAGCCGTTTGAGCGTGAAGAGCTAACAAACATACACACATACACACACACACACACACACACTCACAAACTTTCGGCTTTATAATATTATAGTAAGAAGTAAGATAAGATTACAGTATGATTTTATATTTCAAGCTCGTTTCCGAACAGAGACCGAATTCCAACCTCCACCAATCTGCGAGTAGAGTTTTTAAAATTCCAAAGTTTACGAGTTTCCCCGATTCATAAACATTTACTTACATCAAACGCCGCTTTTACGCGCGGAAAATTAAAAACAATTTACGCGCAACGACCGGTTTACGCGCCGTCGACAAAAACAATAGATAATATAGGCAGAAGATTACCACAGCTGGAGCTGAGAATTACAGCATTTTAGCAATTTCTTCTTGAGACGGCGTACCTCCCCGTAGTAATAGGAAAGGCGGGTAATATTGTTAGAGGCAGGGTATTTTCCTCTGTAAAGCTATCCAACCTACGTTTGTTGTATACGTTTAATTTTACACCTACCCAGGTGCCTGATGTCTTGGCATGATCCAATAAACATAATATTAACCTTAAAAAAAAACAAAGAAAAAAAAATCGCCCGAGAACACGCCATAACTTAAAAAAACGCTGCCAAGTGCCAAGTGACCGTTCGAACGAAATAATGGGCTTCGACACATGGCGGCAAGCGTTGGCGCCAAAATAAACGGATAACTAGGGGCGACGAAACTGGCAAGGTCGTTGTCGATGTCAGGCATTTATTTACCTCTACCTACAATTTAGTTTTTTATAAATACCTTCGGGCTTTGGACATAGAATATACATAAATTATCAATACCTTCAGGGTAAAAATTACTAAGAAGTTATGAACAGTATTAGTCTATAATAATTTAAAAAAAGCCATTACCTCATGATACTAATGTTATGAATGAAGTTTCTTCTAACACCAGGGACGTTATTAGGTTATTGGTAAGGGGGCTAATAATAGTGGCGTGAGTATTTAGAACGTGGTCCTACATAGTTACTGGATTTATTTATTCATTTCATATTTTTTGTAAAGATTGAGCGAAGTAGGAACGACTGTAGCTTAGGTATTGTCAATGTAGCGTTATAATTTTTAGGGGCACATGCAATTTCATGCGCACCTACGTTGCAATAAAATATCTAAAAAATACGCCCTGCATGTAATAGTATTAGTTATTAAACAAATACTTAGGTACCTACTTATTAGAAAACAGTGCGCGCAAACATGGCTTGCGAGTCCATTTTCGAGTCTACGCAAGTAGTATTGCACAGAGTAGGTAGGTACAAATTGTTGTGGAATGGGCAAAAGTCTAACATTTTGGGGCAGTGGACGTACCTGGTAAAAGGTTATTTTATCTGTAACTACAATGACATAGTTGTAACCTCGACAAATATAATTCAGAGGATTATTTTTGATAAAACTTGTTATGTTGAAATAAAATTGCAGAAGCAACCAAGGCCAGACATAATCATATTTGTAAAGGTGCATTAGTTATATCTGCATGGCTGCTAAAATAATGCAGTCATCTTGATCTTTAATTACACACATAAAAATATTCTGTAAAGTAAATAATTGGTTAACGACGGCAAAAATGTTTGCCTTGACCTATTAATCTAAAAAAGAAAACAATGTTCAACCGTGAAAATGTATTGTGTATTTTTAAGCATACAATAGTGATGCTAAAGGAATCTTCCGCCACTAAGAAGTTGTTTTACGAGATTATTGTGTTTGTTTACTTCAGAATCTCAGGGCAAACGTCATGTTTTCGTTAAAATTTAATTTTAGAACGTTTGAATGAAGCCCCCGCGTCAGCGGCTGCGCAGTCCTTCCCTGTATTTTGGTTAACTCTAGTGACGTCATGGCAACGCTTTTTGTAAAATACTATTTAGTATTAATTGTTTAAATATTATGTATATTTTTGACGTAAGCCAAGTTGAACGTGACGGAGTCAGGTGAGCAAATAATAAGGCAGCAAATACCTACTACCATGATGTAAGTAATAGCCTACTTAGGTAATTAAAATAATAAGAGTTTGATGTACTTAACCTACTCTTACTACTATTTTGAGATAAATAGATTTTAGGAGTCTTAATGTAAGTTCAGTGTTGTTATTCTTATCCGAGTGAGTGTGACACGGCTATCTAGACGAACTGGCACTAGGCCCAGGCCACCCGGTTGTTGTCTGACACGACACTATGAAAGATGAAAGAGCATAAAAATCAATAGATAGGTATATACTTAACCACAATTTTTATTTTTTACAATATTATGCTTAATGCTTGCATTGCCTTTAGCATTTAATACTTTACCAATAATTAAATTAAAAGAAATACTACTTTGAGTGTGTCTCTGAGCTCATCGAATGTCGGAAAATATGGGAATACTTACTAAAAAAATCTTAAAGTAAGTAAGTACCTATGTATATATAATACTAGTTTACCTTATTTCAAACAATACTCAATAAGAATAGGCAGGACCATGGTAATCGAAGTTTCCAATTTTCCAAATTATTTCAACAAGGGGCGACTAGTGAGGGTTCAAGAAATAAGTTTCATTTTACCAACTTATTTTGGTCGTCTCTATTTAAAATATAATTATATCCTAAAATAAAAATAAAAACTTGCAATAAAGTTCAATCATAATCTTCGCGCGTATACGTCGTCGAACAAAGATGGCGTCGTGATGGCGCGTTGCCAACTATGCGCCGTAATATCTGACGCGGTTTGACGCCACTGCTGACTTTATATCAGCAGTTCACACCCGTCGCCTTTTACGGGGGCACTTGACTCGGTTAATATTAGGAGCGTTGTAAAAGCGTCATTTGTAGGTACGTGGGATTAAACAAAGAGATTAATTCATGCTAGCCGGATTTCAGCTGTCGCAGTTTTTATATTATTATCATTTTTCCAGACCATCCTGTTTGGATATTTTATGTGGCGATTAAAATATTATGCTTTAAGCCAAACTTGGCAGTATATCGTGCACGGTTCTTTGACCAAAAGAAAATACTAAAAAAAAACTTAATTTGTAACAGTACTGTACTCAGGACCACGAGGGGGATCAAGAACTGTTTCGGCATTGATTGTTGTGGGCCGGTAAATAAATACCTTAAAATATTGTTACTAACATTTTCTGCTTATAAGAGTTAAAGCATAGAGCCGGTAATTCCTACTATAGGTAGGTACGTGAATCAGATGTTAAACATAATTACAAAATGACGAACACAATGACTTGTGCGGTAAAGTTTCAACACTAGCGGTCTACCGCAACCGCATAGGCGATAAGAAAATCGCCGATGTTTGATTAACTGTACATTTTGTATTACTTTCCAAATGATAGGAAAGTAACCGTTGACTCATCACTATTTGACTTAACTTTCACCTGTGACATGTCACTGATCTGATTTACAGTATCTTGCGGACATTTTCCAGTTCATAACTATTTTATGTTAGCAGTTCTTAAAGTGACTTTTTCTTGTTTTTATCATTTCCAAGTACTTTTAGTTGATTTGCTAATATTTTTTCGCTACTTGGTTAAATACTCAAAACGTCTGAACCGTTATTATTTATGGTTATTTCATTTCTTAAATATTCCCAAGGTGTGTCTGAGAACCGTAATGTGAATGACATTTCTCTTAATATATTCTAACGCCATAATTGGATGCTGGAGTCACATGATGTCACTGTATAAAAGTGAAAACACGATAATTAATGCTCCAAGGCGGGGACCACCTGTCTTCCACACTGTGGTCAGTCAACGACCCAATTACAACACCTGGATTATTCACTTACTATTTATAAACACCTAAAATACACCGGAAGATGGACGTCGTAGGTTGGAAGTGTTGTCATTATGAGTGATGACAGCAAATGAGAATAGAGATAAATCGCTTTCTGGGACGGAGGGGAAACCACGGGCACTGTTTGTCATCTAGATAACATAGGAAAGGTAACCAACAATACTGATGGCGAATTGAGGTTGATCATTTTGATCAAGCTGCAAATTGCACTGACGAAACGAGAGGCAGAGAAAGTAACACGTTAATAAGTAAAAGAGCAGAGTGGCCGGTGTTAAAGTAAAATGTAATTAAGATTACTGACGGAAGGCAGATGAGAATTCCGACGCCCTTAACCCACATGGCTGTGACGAGACGAGACTCGAGAGTGAAGGAAATATTCCAGATTCTGGTGATTCACTTGAATATTGCAATGGTGCTTTTGAATGAGTTACCAATTTAGAAATACAAATAATTAATGCAGTGATTCAGAGTTAACGTAACGTCTGCGTGGATTGCGTGATAAATATTACGAAAATAATTGTATCACCGAATATCGTATCCGACATTAGAAATGAACTCAATGACGGAAACCTTGCCACTTGTTTAAAATCGTCCGCCGTTTGTCTAGGAGCAGTGCCGTGTGATTTTTCGCCGCAGATTTATATTTACGTATTTCCTCATCTAAGTATAATAATATATCTTGGAGATTGAAAGAAAGGTCAGCTTTGAGCAAAATAGATACACGTGACTGGGCTGTGAATATCTTACGCTTTACTAATCCGTTTGCGGCTTGACATTGCTATGCATGAATCATTCCACGTTCATGATTCTTATTTAGTGTGGGTATTGTTTGTTTCAGTTCTTAAATGGTAATGTGCAGTTTTAACGTAAATAAAGGTGCCAATTCCCTTTACGGTTTGTTTGCATATTTAAAACACATTATAGGGATGAGGTATTCATTCGTTTTGGCGTGGCCGACATTTTTAATTTTAAGGCCGTCATTTATTGGAAGCCAATGACCAACTCAAATTGCAATGTAGGTGTGGGTCATTCTATTTGCTGTATCAAAGAGGCCATTTATCACAGATATTACAGAAATTCTGGCGGAATAATGGGTGTAGCAATATGTCACAGGCAATATTGCAGTCGTAGCAGATAACCGCGACCGCATTGCAATTGGTTGGGCTGGCTGCCAGTCCGCCAACAGTGGAATACTCTACGTTCTAAAGATATTCAAATAAAAGTTTCTGTTTTGATAATAATAGTCCAGTAATACTCACAGTTCCAACACCACGCACATGTATTTCCCCCACTCATAGGCATCATACAGCTGGATCAGCCTTGGATGCCGGAGCCTCCTCATCACATCGACTTCTCTCTCCACATTCCGCCTCTCGTCCCGTCTGCTCACCGACACCAGTTTGGCTGCTAGCTCCAGTCCTGTGCTCTTCTCCCGGCAGAGATATACCGTGCCAAACTTGCCCCTGAAAATAATAAATAATAATAACGCGGTGCGAAAAGATAAACAGAATGACCCTAAGTAGAATTTCTAGTAGAATCACGAACTGCTAGGACCATTATGATCATCAAGCATTGGAACTTCAAGCAAATAAGTACCCGGGGTTCACGCAAACATTCAACGTGATGCGAGACTGGTAGGTACTCCTAATTGCGTAATCTCATGCTTTTTAGACGGTCCACCACCAACATACATGATGGAGGTCATCATAAAAGCAATAGGAAAAGGTTCGTATCTGTTATCCTTGAATCTTACACGTCTTGCTGATGCGTCTACCAAAGATAAGTCGTTATGAGTTATCGTAATTGGTTTCGTCACCACCTTGAATTTATTAGACCTTAAACTCACGTGCTATATATAGAAGCTGCAGTAGCAATATGTAAGTAAAATTGCTTATTATATTCAATCGAATGAGCTTGCCGTTAATTCCAATCGAACACAGTATAATAAGATTATACATAAATTAGATAGCTACAACACGTCCGAAACCTTAATTACAGACGATCGCACGATCGCTCTAGATGTGTCACCACTCAATTCTCAAAGAAGTCATCAATTATATTCTTGTCGTTAAATGTAACTGTACAATAAGTGGGGCAAAATTATAATCTCAAAATTATCGTGCCTATTGTGTTGAGTAAATCTAAAAAGGTGGTCTTACTTCATTGTTGATACAAAATTAATCATTTTATCGTGTGCTATGGTGACTCACCTGCCGATTTCCGATAGCATTTCATAGTTGTCGTTAACGTCTGTATTCCTTTTGATTGTGACATCGCGGGAGGGGAATGGTGCCTCGATTTCTGTAACAATATTATTAACACAGTTACTATCATTTTCATTCCTTCATTATTTGCGATCATTTTAGGCCATGTGCAATGTGCATGCAGTGTGTGCTCGTCTCTCGGATTATAGCACCTATTGAAGATTTGATAATACTAAGTAAGTATGTAAATTCTACAGTAGTTTGCTTAACTTTGCAGTAGCATACTTTCAGGCATGCAGTTAGTATTCCATTTTTGGCACACGTATACGCATACCTACCTACCTAAATATAACTGTCACTTCTCATTCAACAATAAACAATTTTTTTTTATTTTATAAACTGTCCGCGCGGCACTCGATGAATTTTGGCCTTTGTTTAGACTGCTGTTATAATAATTTGGGAAAATCCCAGTGCTACATCGATAATAAAATTAAAACACATACCTACTTAATTACTATCGTAATCCAAATGTCCGCTTAAATGTAATGATAATGTCTTATCAAAATACACATTACAATATTTTAATAGATCTAGTGAATACAAGGTTGATTAGAATTGATGGAAAAATTTCATAACTATTGCCCCCTTTTTTACTACCGGTAACAAAGAAGTTCGTCCCTGGATTAGCTAAGTATGTGGGTCATTGTGGGTAGCCAGCTACAATATTTTTCTTTTACTAAATCGCTCTCGATAAACACAGTTCTTTGTTACATTAGGTAGGTACAGTATTGCGGCTCTAAATAATAGCGCATATATGAAAATAAAATGTAACTTATTTGACGTTATAACTCCTTATAAGTGTATATTTCGTGGGCGTACTAAGGATTTGTATTAGCAGAGAGGGCCAAGGATTTTTAAAAGAGGATGACAATCCGAATTGTAAATGCTGAGTTTTAATAGAAAGGCTGCGTTACAAAGAAACGTAAATGTTGAATTTACGTTTCTTTGTAACGCAGCCTGCTATGATATTCGCCAGTAGGAAAATTAATAATAGTTTCTAAGTGTCAGAAATAGTCTCAATCGTTTTAATCAAATCGAATTGACACTATCATGTGCGTCATTTAATTTTGGCGCGAATCCAACCTTTTTAAAATTGCAGTTGCGTTGTTTTGGCTTGGCCATTGTTTAGTCTGCTACCGCATTTGCTGCACCGCTGGCTATGATGTAGTACACGTGTTTTCTTTCCATTTCCGTTAAAACATGTATTTATCATTTTATATTAAACATTGGGTGTTGATTAAGAGGGAGTTATTATACATTTTATTTAATAACTCCCTCGTTTTTTTGTCAATGTCAGTTTTTTTAAAAGGTTAATTAAACGAGCAGTTCGTCCCTCTAACAGTCCCACATCCGCCCACATCACACTACGATTAGGTATTTAGCTAACTAATCTGGTAAAAGCATTTTCAGGCGGACTCATGTAGAATAGATAAATAATATTATGACATCCTGAGATAAAAGCTCTAAACTTTTAACAACACTGACCAGCTATCAATATAATATGTCTCATAACTGGTATTTATGTATAAGCCATTATTATATATTATGCCATTTTTATAGCATGAAGGATTACATGACGAACACAATAGTTTTAATATAGAGTTAACCTTACAACGCGGTAAGCAAGTGTCAAGAGTTGAATGCACCGCCGACGCCGCGCGTTCGTCCACCTCTGGTTACTCATCGATCTTATATAGATTGATCTTTGTCTACAACGTATGGATAGGCTGATTCGACGCGTGATACGACCTAGGGTTCGATTTTAAGAACTTAATAAGCCTTTTTAATATAATCCAGTAAGACAATAACGTTGAATTGAAGTAGACAAGAACAAGGATATCAAAAAACCTATAAATAAAAGAATGCAAAGCATAATAGTGACAAACAAAAAGATAGTAATAATTATACCTACTCATTATCTAAAATCTGTTTACATATTGCATTGAGGTTGGTTATGTGACAATGCGTGATATAATGCACGTTGGTTATTTTGCCTACACATTAAGTAGGTATATAATGCGATATATAATGATTGAGAATGGTTTTATAAGTACCTAGGTAATTACGTTTACTTTAGGCAAAGTAAAAGATTTGTTCCTGATTGAAAAAATAGCCCCCTATAATCCTTAAATACGACTCTGACCAGATACTTAGTTCAAAATACGCAAAAAATATAATATGGCCATCATGCTTTTAGACAATGATAACTAGAGAGTGAAAAATAAACAAAATACAAGTTTACCATTGTATTTTTTTATCCTCATAAAAATATGACATGATGCATTTAGTAAGCAGCATTTCTTAAGTATGAATATATCCATACTAATATTATAAATCTGAAAGTAACTCTGTTTATCTGTTTGTCTGTTTATCTGTTTATCTGTATATCTGTTTGTCTGTTTGTTTGTTACCTTTTCACGGCTGAACGGCTGAACCGATTTCGATGAAATTTGGTATAGGGGTATATTGGACTTATGAGACGGACATAGGCTATCTTATGTCTCAAAAAATAATCTCGAAGGGGATGAAATAGGGGTTGAAAGTTTGTATGGGGAAGCCATAATTCCTCAAGTTAGGGATCTGAAAATTCTTATTTAGGCTTTTGATAAGAAATAAATAAATACGGTTTTCAGCATTTTTTCAAAATCATCCCTAAAGGGGGAAAAGCAAGGGGTTGAAATTATGAGGTATTCTTTAGATGCACCCCCTACGGACCACAATAAATGGCTGAACGGATCGTAATTTAATTTGGCAAGTAATTAAAGGGGGAGAGTGCGGTGGGAGGAGAGGGGGGAGAGGGCGGGGGAGGGGAAAGGGAAAAAGGAGGAGAGTGGGGGAAAGGGGGAGTAGATGGTAGAGTGGGTGGAGAAGAGGGTAGAGTGGGGAGAAAGAGGGGAGAGTGGGGGTGAAAGAGGGGAGAGTGGCGGGAGAAAAAGGGGAGAGTGGGGGGAGAAAGTGGGGAGAAAGAGGGGAGAATGGGGTGAGTAAGAGGGGAGAATGGGGTGAGAAAGGGGGGAGAGTGGGGTGAGAATAGAGTAGAGTGGGGAGAAAGAGGAGAGAGTGGGGAGAGAAAAAGGGGAGAGTGGGGGGAGAAATAGAGTAGAGTCGGGTGAAAAAAGGGGAGAGTGGGGGGGAAAGAGGGGAGAGTGGGGGGAGAACAAGGGGCAAGTGGGGTGAGTAAGAGGGTAGAGTGGGGAGAAAGGGGGTAGAGTGGGGCGAAAGAGGGGAGAGTGGGGGGAGAAAAAGGGGAGAATGGTGTGAGAAATAGGGGAGAGTGGGGTGAGAAAGAGTGGAGAGTGGGGGAGAGTGAGATAGAAGGAGGGGAGAGTGGGGGGAGAAATAGAGCAGAGTGGGGAAAAAGAGGGGAGAGTGGGGGAGAAAGAGGGGAGAAAGATAGGGGAGAGTGGGGCAGAAAGAGGGGAGAGTGGGGGGAGAAAGTGAGAAGAGTGTGGTGAGAAAGAGGGGAGAGTGGGGTGAGAAAGAGGGGAGAGTGGGGGGAGAAAGAGGGGAGAGTGGGGGGAGAAAGAGGGGAGAGTGGGGGGAGAGATAGGTGAGAGTACGGGGAGAAATAGGGGAGAGTCGAGTGAAAAAAAGGGGAGAGTGGGGAAGAAAGAGGGGAGAGTGGCGTGAGAAAGAGGGGAGAGTGGGGGAGAACAAGGGGCGAGTGGGGTGAGAAAGAGGGTAGAGTGGGGAGAAAGGGGTAGAGTGGGGCGAAAGAGGGGAGAGTGAGGTAGAAGGAGGGGAGAGTGGGGGGAAATATAAAAGAGGGGGGAGAGGGCAGAGTGTGGGGAGAAAGAGGGGGGAGAAAGAGTTTGAGTGCGCAATTTATAGAAATAGAGGGAGAGAGAGTGAGCGAAGGTGGGAAAGGGAGAGATATAGACGGAGAGGGTGTTGAAATAAATATAATGGATGAGATGGACAGGGAGAGAGTAGGCGAGAGATTGAGAGTGGAGAGGCATATTAATGATAGAAAATAGGGAAAGATATAGAGATATAAGGAGAGGGAAAGAGATAGAGGTAGAGGAAGAGATATAGAATGAGCGAAAGAGGGACAACGATAGAAAGAGGGCTAGAGAGGGAGAAAGATAGAAGAAAAGGGAGAGAGAAAGAGACAGATATATTCTTACCTATAACTGTTCCCCGCGACATCAATTGATTTTCTAAACAGTTAACATTTTATATAAAAATGCGAACGAAGTTGCGGGTATCAGCTAGTTATCTATATACCTAGCCCTATGTATAAAAATAAACACCTATGAATGGCCGGACAGCGGCGGTCGGGCAGACATGCGACCTTCATGCTAACACATCCTAATCTCGGATTCTTGGCGGCAAAATGTGGCGCGACACGTGCTTTCTGCCTGTAATCCTGTATTATTTCATTTATTTTTGCCGGCAAAACTATATACCTAGGTAGGTAGTGATTGATGTGAGTCATAGTTTTTGTGTTTAGTTTTGGCCTCGCATGGTTTGTGCATTTAAACCTAAGATTTAGCCAGTGTAAATAATTGGTATTCATACTTCTGATACTTACTTCAGTTCAGAACTTGAGATTAATTTATACTGACACGTATTTAGTTTTATTAGCGGCTAAATTTAGTTAAGTATTTATAATTATTATGATGAATTTCTTTTGTTACTTATATTCATTCTCATTTTTTTTTTAAAGTAGCCCCACACTAGGATTGCTCCTGTACCGTGGGTACCGCTTACAGACATATAATTTCACATACACATCACACCCAGACCAGAAACAAATATAATATGTGGATCGCACAAATATTTGTCCCAGGCGGGAATCGAACCCGCAACCCCTAGCGCAGCAGTCCGATTGCTCAGTCACTACGCCAAACGAGCCGTCATATTATATCTGCTTTCGTAATAGGTAATTATTTAAGGTGAATGTTTGGATGGCTAATTATTAGGTTAACCAAGAGCCGGATTAAGGAAAGTCCTTGGGGCTTACTAAGAGCCTCATGTGTTTAATTCGTGATATAATAAATAATTATGCCGGTACATTAAAAGCATTTGAGCGTTAAATTTAATAATTAAAAGACGGCACAATAAAATGCAAAAAATGGGAATTTCTTTGTCCGATACTATACAAATTACGTACATTTTTATCACTGTTCGGAATCACAAGACTTCAGTCTGCTGTAATTAATGATTTTGTGATTACAGGCGACATTTATATCCCTATGTAGACTAATTGTCTTCATTCGCATTAATTTAGTTATTATTAGTATAAGACCGCAAGGTTTGATGACATTTTATGTTAATTTTGTACGCTACAGTATTAACCAATCCAGTTTTAACTTTCGATAACAGTTAAAAGTCTTTCTGTAGCTTAAAGTTAAGTAGGTACATACATTAAGTACCTAGGTGTTTATTTATGATGAGTAGTAGGTACTTATTTTTTTTTTTTTTTATTTATTGGCTTTGCCAGTGTGTCGGTTCTCAGAAACTATTTTATACGTAAGTACTTATTTGTATATCAGTAGAGTCAACGGAGTTTCCTTTTCCTGTCCAGAATCTTGGATCAGTGCTTGTAAGGGAAACATCCTTATTCAAACTCAAGCCATAATTAATGACTGATTAATTAAATTTATCATATTTTATGTTTTATGGTTCTCTTTGTTGGCGAGAATTAGCTGTTTACCGCAAAAGTGCGATTTTATTGCCTATTTACAATAATTGACTATGACTATGATCATCTAAAAGATTGTAAAAAGGTATTGATCTAAAAAAAGGTTCGGGGTCGTAGGCGTTGATGGAGTTGACTTTTATATCTATAGTTTTTTTGGTTAATAGCAGATAAATAGATTGGCTTTCAAATTATCAGCATTTAACGCCAATACATTTGTTTTCATTCACCTGAAAGGACGTACCTAGGTAGATACCAAAGGTTGTTGACTTTTCGCAAGCATAACACCTTTTCCACTGACCAAATCCTACCGCCAAGTCATAATATATACAAAATAAACAAAATAGTCTTCTGGCAGGCGCACGGAATGCTTCTTTATTTTAGACTCGTTCGAATATTTTGTTTCGCCAGACGGTAACGCGTTTACGATGACAGTTACCCAAGAGATCGTTTGTTTCTTTCGTATCGTAATATTATGTGAATACATTATTATTCACGTTTTAGCATCGTTATGTAAAATATGATCTTGCTTCATTCAGCCTGAATTCGACTGAGTTGCGAAAATTATGTGGAACTAGAACAATGGAATATTTATAGGAGACTAAGCTAAGTTATCGAAGTCTACTAACTAAACCCAGCGTTTTGTGATCCCAGTTAATTAAGTTTAAAAACTGCTATTATTTATTATGTTTTGTGTGTTTATTGTATTTCAATGGAAATCCAGCAGTGCAAGATAGCGGTGCCCTATCACCGCCAAGGAAATTTTCAGTGATGACGCTGGGAAAAAATATTCCCAGCATCGCCATGAGAGGGTCAGTGATTGGCGATATTGGGAATGTCCAAGTGGTGTTTGAATAAACCACATACATTATGTGATATAAAAGAAAACTAGAGCGCAATCTTCTCTACACAGCTAGAGTGCATTATCATTATTCTAGCCCACTGGCTAATCCTGATATCCCGGTTCAAGCAAATCATTATCCCTCTCAAGACGCAGTCGTTGAAATATCGACAAGCATGAAGAGTTGGAATAATAATGCATCGTTCAGATTGTTCAGTCGCGACTTGAGGAAATGACGTTTTGGCGCCTGTCGTCGCTCGGTGACGCACACAAGACTGAGTTGGTTCACAGCTGGCTACATTTTAAAGTTGTTTTTTGTTATTTCATTTAGGCTACAAGCTAATTAATAATATTACTTGATGAAAATGTGTGAATGAAATTCAGGGAAAATGTTTATTCTTTCATTTTTTTATATAGATAGAGGTACTACCCATAATGGCAAGGTATTTGGACAATAATTAACACTGATGCGACGTGAAAGTGTTGTCCCATATACTTCTTTTAACATAATATCTTGCACTGTGTCGAGCGGTTGGTTAGCAAATATCTGAATAAATAAGGTTTACCTCCAACGGGATCTGTTTCGTCGACGTGGATCATATCTGACGATCTGAAACAAGCGATAAAACAAAGTTATTTAAGATTATAATAGGTAACAATAAATCAATGAAATTTCTGAAATAATTTACTAAGTTAGTAGATATATTACCCTAAGTCCCTAATGCCCCCATTACGCCCTTAGTCCGTGCCGGAATTAAGTAAATGATGCCAAAAATGCCCCCTTTGTTACGTTCTGACTCCGACTCTTATCTATTGTAAGAAAAAAAACACAAGCCTAAGCCTACAAGATAAATAACTTTCTAAATGAATAAGTAAGTATATGAATAAATAGTTCTAAAATTTATTTTCAAATGAATTTTCAGGATAATGTACTTAAGCGTTTTTTTAAAAGCGTTTAATTAAAGTTCATCTGTACCATAGTACCTAGTCTGTATAACTAGGTACTCTAGTTTTAGTAAGTACCTAAAAGTTAAAATAGGTACCTACTATAGGTAGCTACCTACTCTATCCTTGAGATCTAAATAGGTCAGCTGATGCAGTAAACTCTGCTGACCTTACCCTAATTCCAGTTGCCATTTACATTTTTTCACGCGTCCATTTTGTTTACGGTAGTTTTTATGAGTATTTGTGTGGTATTCTTTTATTTACACGATATTTTCATTTCGAACAATGAACCATTAACTTTTTGAACATTTTAATCTACTTTTTAACTTTTTTACCTTTAACTTTTTTATTGCGCCTTTTTAATCTGTGTCCGCCTGTAGTAGATTCAGATAGGGATAATAACCGTGTGAAATTTGAACAAGACTGAGTCACTCACACTAACAGTTATTTACATTTTTATTTTTATTTTCCAATAATTAAGAGCTACTTTCCAGATTGTTCTTAACTTCTTAATTCAATGTGAAACTGGCATTGTTATTAATTTTCACGCTACCGCCATATTTTTTTTTAGTATTCGTACCGTCGCGTCGTATACCTACTACTGTATATCTATAATTATCTATATACTCGTAGGTATAGGTAGTACGACACCCATACCGTTAGCAACGAACATGATTAAGAGAACGAACATTAGAAAATAGAACTAGATCTAATCTATCCAACGGGGTGTGATAATTTATTTATCTCTTTCCCGCGTAAATCTCTACGCCTACCACAGAATAACCTAATAGTACCTATACAGTATACTACTTACCTACTATACTAGAGTCACTAAATACTAACGCACTTCTACGTACATTATAAGCACAAAGTCCCTACCAATCACGTTACAAACAGGCGTAGGTAGGTAGGTACGTATGAAACTTTCATGCAACATTATAATAGGTAGCCAATATTATTATTATTAATATCATGATTATAATTATTATGTCTATAGGTACTGCGTTCTAGCACAGTCTGGCTGGGTTCTATTTCGTGTCAGTTACATTTCAGTCGATCGAGTCGTGTTTACGATCGCGGCTCCAAGTTCGTTTACATTTCGTAATCGATTTTAAACTTTGCAGCTCACTAATTAAGATTCAGTTCTGTATAAAAGGATTTCGCTTAGCTTTCGCGACTCAAGGTGAAATTCTTTCGCGCTATTGATACAGTCGAAAGATGGCGAAATATAAGAATATTTTAATATAAGATGGTATATTTTTGTGTTGGTCTGTGGGTGTCGCACAACAAATGTTTCGCGTAATCGTATTCTCTAGGTCGCTTGGAAGGCTGTAGCTATGTGTTACTTGTAATGAAACCTATTTAGATAAGGTAAGTAGGTATTATGTTATCTGTTTTAATGAAAAATAAAAATGATTGGTAGAAAACTATGTAGTTTTTCACTAGTCTGTGCCTGCTTTGTTGTGCCATTTGATGCAAAAAATCTTTCTTATTGGCTGGGTTTAGATTAGTATAACGGACTTATTCGACACGATCGGATCATTTTATTAAAAGGTCAAACTTTCTAAATTTAAAAAAAATAGAGATCTATGCTCTTTTACTCACATCTGGCGATTTATCTTCTTAAACACTCCTAGTGGACTCATTTTGTCTCATTACTTTAAAACATTTGGTTAACACCCATCATCAGGAACCAATCTATATCAGATCAAGCCGCCTACTAAATTACAGGCTTCACAAGAAACTAGGATCGCAATTAGGTCACACAGAATCTTGATAAATAAAATCAATTTCCATGAAAATCTGCGTAAATTGGAACGTTCAACTTCACTTTTTAAAAATTAACTGGCACAATGTAAAACAATCATTCGAGAGGATTATGAAAACATTGGATTTTTTTTTACGATCCCACAGTATAGGTGGTCGCAGACAATGGTCGACTGAATTGATTCGAGACAAGTTGGAGAGAGGAAACATTGTTAAGATGTTATGTAGGTACGTACGTCAACGAATCAATAAATTGGCATCGTAGAAGGTACGCGACGTCAATCATTCAAAGCTCATCGAACGAGCGGCGTCATGCCTTCCATAATAATGTGATAGGTATCTATGCAAAAGGAAGTTACTATTGTTCAAGATATGAAGCCATTCGAGGATCGAACGTAGATTCCATGACGTAGAGATGGTGAAGCAAAATTAATATTTATTAAGGATCCTCACCTTACGCGTATCTTTGAATACTGAGGAGTGGAAAGATGAGTTCGCAAAACGTTTGACAATGTAAATAAACTTGGTAGGACCCATCAGAAGAAACATACTTACTAACATCAATCTTTAGGTGTTGCTATTAGCTGTTAGGTAGGTTTAGTTAGGTAGGCCTACTGTTAAGACTCAACTGATACCAAAAATATAACTAGATTAAAATTAAAAAAATTACCTGTACCTACCTATGCTGGTTGCAAAGAAAAATAATTAGAAGTAAAAGAGGGGAGTTTTGGCGGGAATCCGATAGTGAGACGTTGTTGGTTTTGTATTATTAGCTCAAACTTGTGTTTCTTCGAGTGTTAATGTGTAATATTGGTGGAATATTAACCATTAAGTGTTCGTTAACGTGCACGAGTGTAGGCGAATGATATAAACTGAAAAAACGTGTCATTTCGTATTTTTTCCAAAACTCCCAGGAAGGTTCAGTAAAGCATCCACTACTTTACTGAATCGTGACTTTGACGCTGTAAATAACTGACTTGACTACTTGACCACGATTGCTATATTGCTGTGACTTTCTTAATGTGAAATTAAGTAATACTTATAATAATAATAAAATACTTGACACTGGCTATATGCACAAACCGTGCGAAGCCAAGACTAAAACAAAAAAAAAGTAAAAGAGGCTTCAAATATAATGAAAATATTTTAAATTTTCATAAAATATACACTGGCTGGATATTTTATGAAAGAAGGTTGGATCGTTGGATTGGGATGGGACGTAGATCCCCGCTATCAAACTGGCCGCTGAGAAACAAAAATGGCACCAAAGAGGTTCCTTAATCCTTTACTAAAAAGGTTGGCATCTCCATGAATCACCAAACAGGTTCGCTTTTTCTTTTTGATAATTTTCAAAGAAGCCAAAATGTTTGTGACAAAACCAGCTTCTGATAGGAGAGTGTTTACGAGCGCGGGTTCGTTGGCCGGAATACGCTTTCCAAACTTGTTTCTTGATAAAGGCTCACACGATACACATGCACGCTACGCTTGTGGGTATAGGTTTTATTGTCATCACTTCGACAATGGACGTGCACTTATGGCAATGGGCCATATAAGGCGAGCAACGAGAAATAACAAGTATAATAAAAACGAAGGTAGAGCGCTAACGTGGAATTTTTCGTCGTCTTGTAGATTCGAACGGTAGAGTTCAAATCATTCAAATGTGGTGTTGGGGTGCCAGAGCAGTGAGTCATAGAGGTCGACGCTTGAGATCGTAATCAAATGTAGAACGGCCACAATATGCATGTAAAAATCGAGAAATTGGTGCTATCAGCTGAACAAAGAGACAGATAGAAGCAGCGCATGCCCACATCTTGTTGTTTTCAAGAGGAAAAATGTTCTTGGCAATTGTATTTTATTATTGGGTCAAATCATCCGTCAATTTTACTACAGCTTTTTAGAGAGTTATAGAAAAGATAGAGACGGGCAAAATGACATGACGCAGTGCATTTTTTAAATTATTCATAGGCTAAGCTGCAACGATATGCATGTATGAAAAACGAACGAAAATAGAGAATACTTCTTATAATACTGACTACAGCCGAATTATTATAAAATGTTGAGTAGAGCCAATATTATTACCTCAACCGGGCTATCTGCCAGTTTTTAATGGTTCCAAATAAAAACACGCAACATAAACATAAATGTTACAGCGTAGGTATATATTAAAAGGTTATCTAACTATCAGTTTCACGTAACTTTCACGTCACGTTGACGTCAATATTTACATATTTTATGGTGGTTTTATTTTAAAAATATATCTCCCGTCGTTTTTAATAGCAAACCCATTAGCAAACTCATCGGGATGTCAACAACATTTCCACTCTAACCTAACATAAACTGAAGTGGGGCTGCAAGGGGCCTCCGGAAAACGATATCGGCACGAATTCCGAAACATCGAAGCTGTTCGGTAGATATATCGAATTTTAGTCACAGCATAGCATGCAGTAAAATAAGCTGTTCGGTAGATATATCGAATTTTAGTCACAGCATAGCATGCAGTAAAATATTTTTTAAGACGAAATTCTGTGTTATTGTTTATAAATCAAACTTGACAAATGTAGTGCTTGAATAGATAAATCCAAATATATATTTTTGAAATCTTCAAATGTAGTCGTATTGGAGAAAATATCGTTGTAAAAGTACCCGTTTTTTCAGATGCACCGCCTGCATATGCTGCAGGCTGCATAGTAGCGGTGTTACGGTTTTCGTGAACGCTTTTGGATGGGAACAGCCGCTCCGCCAGTCGGTGAAGACTGTATTGACAATAATTACAACGTTACATTGACTACCGGGTCCCTTAGTGGTCACTCAGATTACCTAGGTAGGTAGGTACCTACTATCTTATGTATTTTCGCTCCAGTACAGACCTACAGACCTACAGAACCTACAATACAAAGATATAGATACACCTACAAGGTTCGATTTTATTTGTGAACGTAAAGGGAAAAATAGGCCAATTCTTGGACTTATGGCGGGCTCCGGTTTTCTTAAATATAGAAAGTCATACAAAAAAAGAAAAACAAAACGTTCCAACATACTAAAAATATTGTTTGTGAAAAAAAACAAAGGAAGATCAAAAAAGGCCAAGTCAAAAGAAGTCATAACCAGTGAGCATGGTAATAAGGGGTTCATGAAAGTGGAAAAAGCGAAAAGAGGCGTACCTACCTAAAAGTTTCGTCTTTGAAAGAGGTGTGTCAGGATCGTAGGATGTGTAAAGATGTAGGTAGTATAGTCTCTGCCTACCCCGACGGGGAAAAGGCGTGACTGTATCATAAAATAAAAGCTTGCAGATAGGCAAGTCACAATCAAACTAGTCTACATTCCAGTGGCTTCATTAAAACCTCTATCGCGGCTGAATTCTTTTCATTTTTTATCGTCTGGGCCGCGTTCAGCCGAGGTCGCGTTGGACGTTCTATTTCCAAGTGCTCGCAAAAACAGCAAGGCAAATAAATATCGCGCTTTAATGTACGGCCAACATCAAACACGGTATTGATTGACTTTATTTGCTGTCACTTGTTTTTTGTTTTATATTTTTGTAATTTCTCCACTACGCGATGAGGTAGGTATGTACACGTCGTTGCGATCAATGAGATCTCTATTTATAGTACGTTTTGTATCAGGGCGGCGTTCTTTTCTTACACATTATTGCGATAACATCGCATGCAAAACAAAATAGGCGTCGTGCGTTTTTCGATAACTTAACTGCTTTCAGTGGTAGGTACATCCCTTAATTTTTCCAGCTTTTCCAGTTAGTTACTAAAGTTCTGGATGCGTCAAGCTAAAGGCAGGGTGCTATGGCGCTCATTAGGGGAGGCCTATGTCCAGCAGTGGACTAGTATAGGCTGATGATGATGATGATGAATATGACTAAAGTTCGTTACTAGGCTTTTTCACTAGGTAACAAGAATTTACAAAGCTTTTATTTCTCGTCGGTACATTTTGAACGGATGCAAGTCGAGACACTGAACTAGACACCCATTTCGGTGGATTTCGCACAGATGTTCTTGTAAAACATATTAGCTGTGGTCTGCTTTGCTTAGCATTGTATATTTTAGTTCATGGGGCGATTTTGTAAAAGTCATCGTTGAATTCGTTGATATGATGTCACCAAAATGACCAATTTAATTTATTTTGTTATTTACTGCGTAGAATGGAACACAATCATGAGTTAGAAGTTCTTAAACTTTCGCGAACTGTTTAAACGGGTCTAATTCGCGCACAAACGAATATCAAAATATATAATTTTGACATACCTCGACGTTTCGACCAAGTTACATCGGCCGTGGTCACGAGAAGACTCTCGGTCCTCTCGTGACCACGGCCGATGTAACTCGGTCGAAACGTCGAGGTATGTCAAAATTATATATTTTGATATTCGTTTGTGCGCGAATTAGACCCGTTTAAATACTAATTAACAATCATGAGTTTTTTGTGGTAAAAGCTATGACATTTTTATGTTGGTAGACGGAGTATGTGAATCTAATTATTAGTTACCTAATAATCATTTTCATTTTCATTTTAATTAAATAATTATGTACCTAACTACTATCATTTTTGCAGTGATAATAATTGTGACCTATGATATTGAAGTCACTGATGACTTTCAAACATAACACGCCTGCATATTAGGTAGGTACATAGGTATTTTGAGTTCAAATTTACCAGATTGGTAATTCACTTCTGTCAGTTTCTTTAATATCTACAATAGTCAAGTGACAGAAATGCCAGATTGTTTTCTTTACTTCGGTCAAACTGTTGTATTTATCTTTATGCGGCTATACTAAAATAGCGAAACTACCAGATTGGCTAATTCAAATCCGTTCTTAATAAATCTACCATATAGGCCAGTTTACTGTGTGAAAGTAAAAATTCGAGCACTTAGGCGATATGGAAATGGCCGTATCTTGCCAATCCATGAAGCTACAATATTTTGCCACAGTGTTCTTTTGGCGGAAACATACTTTTTGCATATTAAAGTTCGAAAGTGTCAAATTGATAGATTGTCTAGTTTACCATTGGACCGACGATATGCCCTGCACAGTTGACATTATTCCATCATCATCATCGCCACGACCTACCTCCCCACCGCTGAACACTGCTTCCGCCTAACTCTCGCGAGGAGGAATACCTAGGCCAAAATCTACCATTAGGGCATGGAAGGATCATATTTATACCTCCGAAATAATTTTCGTCGCGATGTTTTCCTTCGACGCAAAGCGAGTAAGTAGTATCGTATATCGCACTGGGATTTGAACTCACAAGCCTAAAATAATAAACTACCTATTACTAAATTAACAATTATTTTTATAACAAAATACATGTGACGTATAAAAATCGGTATTTGCTATAGCTTCTCCTAATGCTGTGCTATAGCACCCTGTCATAATGGACTCTTTATAAAATCCTTTCTAAATCCAAATCATCCACGTGACAAATTACGAAGACAAGGTGTCTTCATATACCGTATAATATTATGTTTGCAATTGCGGCCATCTGTTTATCAATGCCTTATCAGACGATGTCGGCACATTGTAAAATACAATCGATTGATATCGATGCATTAAATCGAACGAATTTCCTATTTTCAAATGTACCTAATTTGATTTAGTTTTGTATGATCGGTTTAATTTCATATTAATGAATAATATTTCATATTCCGATCCCCAACACAATATTCCTCGAATGTTAAACAGATTTTATTGAAGCATAGTTAAAAACTCTCGAATTAAGTTACCTTTGAAACGAAACTAAATGAAAATTGCTTCAGTCGTTTGGGAGTACCGATGACAGACAGACAAATACGTTTCTATTTATTCGATGATCTAGATGGATAGATAGAACTCTTTATAACACCAAGATTCAACACAGGAAATACATAACGAAAAGGTGCAATGGACGGTCTTTCACTTATAGCGATCTCTGCTAGACAACTAACCTAACACTACTAGGTACTTAAATCTAAACACGCTACGTTAATAACCTAAGTAGGTACAAGGATTACGCAGTGACCCAAAATGTCTTATCTCCGCTTATAAGATTATCCACCACATAACATCATTTTATAGCACTTTTTTCCTCGCAATATTTTACTAGTTTTATATTCGAAGCTTTCCCTAGATCCTAAACTATTGTTATTTACTCCACCACTCAGCTAATGTGGTACACTTGGTAGCGAAAGGTGCACTAGGATATCTAAAATACAGGCTAGGAACTAAAGCTGTCTGAAGCGTCAGCGAAGCTCCTTTCATATTTCCACACGAATCACGCAAAGTGGAATAACTCGCGGCGTATCGTCGACGTCGACGAAAGTCGTTCGGTAGCCGGATGCACTGACACGTGCACCTTTTCAATCGCCTCTTAGAATTTAGCAAAAACCACTTACATTTTGACAGAGCGTTGTAATAATATTCACATCCCAGGTTACAAGTATCCTGAATTTAATCACTGATCATTTGATGGCACTTTATAAACAGCACTGGCACAATATTGAACGTTTCGTAACACTGAACGAAGCTAAAACAAAAGAATATATAGTTTTTTTTTTAATATTCGGTAATAGTAATAATTATTGGTCCGTCTGAAACGCGCGTCGCGAGCGCAGTATCGCGACTGACTTGCAATAGCGAGTGAGCGACGCGAGCGCTCGGTCGGCGTTTCTAATTTTATCGTACCAGTAATACGAGATAAAGGCACTCTTTATTGGGAAACTTTTTTACGTGTTCTTGTGTTCGAAGCTTTGGAGCTTTTGCTCGTTGCGTTTGGGTCTCGTCGAGGTCTAATGAAAGTCCTAACAAAAGACATCAACGGGGTCTCGCAGGGAAAAACTTTTGGTCCTACATTTTCGTTGTTAGCGTACCGACGAGGATAACATTTAAAATTGCTATACTTATACATAATATTATTATTATAATAGGTACGTACTTTTGCTATTCAGCGTTGTTTTGTTATGGTATTCAGCCTAAATATGTATATCCATTGTGCTAAAATGCAACATAGTATTTTTCAGTATTTTACAAGACACGACCAAATATTGGTTTCCAATAAATAGGTTAATAAAAAGATTAGATATCTGAACCAGAACCAAAAAAGAACGTCAAATGGATTTACTATAAAAGTGCTAAACCAATTTTCATGCATTTCATAGGAACCACAATAAAAGGGGTTCTTTCAAATAAAAATATATATACAACTAAAATCCAAACGTAAAACAGTTTTAAATTAAAAAAAAAAACTATTATGTTGGTACTAGAATATCTGAAATCCTGCTATTCTTGAGATTCCAAATAATAAAACTCTTGTGCCGTCTCATCATTCAGGAATTCAAAATAAGGCTGCCAGTGGTGAATCAGTAGAGCCTCAAACGGCGCAAATATGGTAGGTACCCTTGATGTCGAAGACCTACATTATATTACTATACTACGTTTGGGGCCGAAACGCGAAATGGATGAACCATAACGAAAATTTTAACCATATCTGTGCAAACGTCTTGGCATTAAATATTTTCAGATTCTGATTCAGGCGTTGCGATCGTAAGCATCGGGACTACAGAATTCTCCGTCTGGTCTAAGCATCACGTGAATAAATTAATGCTAGCCAGGTTTTACCACAATAATTAGATCTAGACAGGGTTTAATTATTATTGGCATAACCTACAACGTGAGAATAACGTATAGGGCCGATGCATCTTCATTGTCTTTGGCCGTTGTTGCGGCGTCAATAGTGAATAAACATCCTATCCAAACTTTCACATGTAGAAAATTAGTAGGATGGATAGTTCCAAATTAGTTCTAAGCTGTCGTATAAGCGGTAGTTGTAAACATAAGTCGTAGTACCGTTACAAGGTGAACATGGGCGTGTCTACGGCGATTTGCGACTTGCGATGCGATGACACGTCTTTCATGCGAGATACGGCGTTGAAAATCGTCGAGCCGAGCTTTCCGAACAAGTTGGATGCAAAAAATGTAGGTTTTTATGTTAACTTTGTTCACATAAAACATTATGAAAATAAATGGATATGAAACTAAAATTTATTTTTATATTTCAATACTTGCACGGATTATGGTTTCGTATTTTTCCATAGCATAATAAAATTGCTTTCTTCATTTCATAATATTAAGTAAGTACCTACCTACCTATTTGTGTACTTAACGTCGCTCTCTGTTTGCGAACTAGAAAAGATATGGCGTATAAAATGATGACATATTTATAAACTTAATAAATTACTAGTTTTAATGTTTTGGCTTGTGCTAAGTACAAAAACATTAGTTAATGTAAGACATCCGATCATTATATACTTACCAAAAATTTAAATGAAGCACATAATAATATTATATAGGTACTTACTTACTTATTTGAACTAAATCTACTTCTCTAACCTGTCATTGTAAAACAACAGCCCTACAAACACGGTAAACATTTTGTTGGAAATCTTCCTTGGCGTAATTGCCGTCCGTGTGTCACGCGGTTAGTCACTCGAGTCAAGATAAGTCCACGCGGCACCTATTCATTAGTGAATAATTTAATTTAGCATACATTTTAATGTACCTAACTATTTGGTTACAGTTAATTATAATTAATTTCTCAGTAGGTAGGTATAGGTATTAATTATTTATTAATGAAGTTATGTGGTATGAGTCAGTGCCGTTGACGGAAGCCTTCGCGTAGTTTGTTCACTTGATGTCACTTCAAAAATATTTATTAACGAGTATTTTATTTATTATATAAGTTATATATTCCTGCCTTTTACTTATAACACGGTTTTCTGTACATTTTTACTGATAACTTTTTCATTTTTCCTGTCAAAAAAAAAGTTAAATAAGTTTAACATATTATGAAGCAATTTGTACTAGTAAACTATAATAATCTCCATGCAAACAGCATGATTCATGACCCTAATTACATTAATTAACTAATGTAGACACAATTAAGCACGTTGCCAGAATACTAGGACTATTTCCCTGAACCTTGGAGTGGAGTTCCTGACATTAAAAAATAATATTGAAATCAACACTATCAAATATTGCTATTTCTGTATCTGCGAACCTAATTAAAATGGAAGAATGGGGATTAATGAATCAAGACAGGGTTAGAGACGATCTTGCCTCAAGATAATTATAAAGTAGGTACCTATATAATGTTAGCTCGACTTGGCGAGAGCACTGTCGTTGCCCATTTTGTGTTTAACAGATTCATTCTAAGTGAAAGATGCCGAATGAAAAACGATAATGAATGAAAAATGAATCGTCTCATAATATAATCGTCTCGTTATACTGCCGTTTTTGCCTAGTAGCTATAGCATTTTATCTTGCTAGCATGCTCGCTTATACTCGTAGCTAAGCACCATTCTTTGTGGACCTCTTTTCGTACATAAACACAGTTCCTTGGGTAGTATATCGATGCAATTCCTACAATGGTAGGTTTCTTTTACCATGGTTCCTACAAGTGACGTCACCTTAGCAACCAACCTCACCTAAAATACAAACAAATATTTTTGTCATAACTGACAACTAGACAACTAGTCAGCAACGAGAATACGAAAATTATTAACAGTAAAAAAAATGGATTTGCGACTAATGGACAAATTGCGTCTTTTAAAAATCGACACAGAATTGCGCCCCCAAATCAAGATGAAACCGATGAGTCGATACTACTTCGTCACCTCGACTAACCCAGGTGAGCAGTTCTACGCGTTCGCTTCGACAGCCGCCTGGCTCATCAGAAGAACTGGCAAAGACTTCGACCAGCCGAATGAGGAAGACGACCCTAATTCGGTCATCGCTTCGATCATCGACGTGTTGCGAGAAAAGGACGTGGCAGTGGACTTCTCGTCGCACAAACTGAAACAGGGCTTCGGTGATCAGGTTTGCTACATTCTAAACGTCCTTGCTGACGATGTAATGAACAAAGAGAACTTTGAATGGAAGAAGCCTATCGTAGACATCCCGGACACAGAAGAGACAGCCGACGACGTAGACCAAGTCGAAGATGAGACAGAGATCCTCTTAGACAAAGTCGAGGAAGAAATGGCGATCTACTCCGAAGAATCCGAAGGTGAATTCGCAGAGGAAAAAGAATCTAACGACCTTACAAATAAAGTTCACGATTGGGAAGCGTGGAAGCTTGAGCTGGAAAGAGTAGCGCCGGCGTTGAGACTGAAAATCTCAGCAGATGGCAGAGATTGGCGCGCGAGGCATTCGCAAATGAGGAGCTACAGAGACGACCTAGAGGAGAGGTATAAAACGACAGGATCTCAGCTAAACAAGCTATACAGTAGCATCAGCTCAGTGATGGACAAGATAGCAGCTCGCGAGAACATTTTGAACGAACAATTCGGGCCTTTGGTGCTCGAATACGGTGCTTTACTGGATGAACTGAATAAAGTTACGAACGAATACAAGGAGGTTAGTGTAGGAGTGACTGAGAGACAAGAGACACTGAACGAGTTGACGGCCAAAGTGGAGAATATCAAGCAGAGGACCGAATCGAAAGGCACGTCGATGAACGATAACTCTCCGCTAGTGACTGCTAAGAAGGCAGTGGCGAATTTGAAAAAGGACATTCAGGAGTTAGACTTCCAGATCATTGTTTTACTGTGGCTTCTGACTACCAAAGAGAACCCTAACAATAACAATTTGCTTACTAACACCGAGCCCAGGATAGGGTCTTCGGAAGTTTATTAGTTTTTAAGATTATCTAAGAAAAAGATCAAAATAAAAAACGTGTTTCAAAATTCAAGTACTTATTTTATTTTTCTTTTAAGATTATTCACTGGCAAATCCTAGCTCTTAAAAAAGATTCAAAATATAAGATGGACTATATAATTATTATTTAAAAAAATACTGCAAAAAATAATATTGACGAATAAAATATAACTTCTGTGACCTATCTATACCTATATTATTAGAAAAACAACTTGTTTACAATGTACAATTACAACAAAGTCTTCGACATTCTATAAAACATATTTTTGACGCATAAAATGTATTTCTTTTTTATCTTTGGTAAATTCAAGGAACAAAATGCGTCCTTATAAGTATAATTCTTTTTATATAGTCATTGACAAATTAAAAGTATGTAAATACAAAAAAGTATTTAATAAACAATACTTGTACGTTTTAAATATACCTATGTCAGTATGTATTCAGTTACAGTAGGCTCCTTTAAAAAAAAAACGTTGCCCCACGCTAGGATTGCTCCTGTATCGTGGGTACCGCTTACAGACATAATTTCACATACACATCACACCCACAGATAGATCACAACTACAGTATTTACTTCAGTTAAAAAATTGTAAAATCTATTACATATGTAATTTATTACTTCATAGCACAGCCTTAATATTTATAACAATATAATTTTTCCACAATAGCATAACTATAACTACATATTTAGAAAAATGGTTAGGTTTGTAATTTATATAAAGGAAAATAATTTAAATATTAGGGGGTCCGTCATGTCCTCGATGTTGTCGATGATGTCAGATGTCATTGGGCCGTCTGACAAACACTGAGACAAGAGGCCAAAACTACCTCATTCAACAAACAAACATAATCGGTACATGTACATTGTACACGCTATACATAATAAGTAGATTACTGAAATTTTCCTAATTCTACAGGTATTATGAGTTGTATTTATATGATGTTCATAATTCATTACCATATTTTACGATGATGATAAATAAATGAAGGAATGTTTATTGGAAAACCAGCATTTTCAGGGCTCTTCTGCACCTGTTCTTGCACGTGCAAGAACTTTGTACTTATTCACTTCTCTGCCCATTTCTTTATTACATTGAATTGTAGCTTCATGTAAAAATGTACCGGAATAAACGTGTAAAATGTAAAACTAACTAACCTTATAATAAATATAGATATAACAAAAAGTATATCTGTCAACAAAGGTGTATATCGGAAGATATTTTATCTCTCGATATTTATCTCGTTCGATTAAGTGTTTTAATAATCTATCGGTTAACTTATCGATTAGCGACTAGAAATATAATATATTTCATTTAATACTATTTTGGAGCTACCCCAAACCTCCAGAAGTCTCACGTAAAAAAAAACCAGAAATTTAGCACAAAATAAAATTGTACCATTATTCTGTACCATGTAAAATACATATATACATAGGTATACATAGGTATAAATAATACCTACACAATGAAATTCAAAATAGTCTCATAACTTTGCCCATTCAGTAAACAAGAAAAAAAAAATTTGAAATATATATACCTACTATTTTCAAAAATTAGAAAATAAATACGGAATAGGCAGGTATATACATAAGTTACAGTTGTGTGCAAAATTATTAGTCTATACTAAATAGTCACACTGGGCAGTTTTTTAAATACGCGTTATGTATACAAGTAAACTCTGAAACAGGTCTATTATCTGATAGCAAGTGCCCATAAAATTGAATGGGCGGTTTTGCATTACCCTGAGACCATGTTTGTAGGTAAACCACGATAATACTAAGCCAACGCGGGGGATTATGACCCATCCTCTATGTAAGATTAGGCATGTGCCAGTGGAAATGTTGCCATGATGAACATGACGCGACAAAGAGCGCATCTTTGACAGGATTTTGTAGTTCTACTCCCACATTCTCTCTCGTATTATCATGGTTTATCTTTGTCCTTTTTATAATTTTGACGAGATTATTCGCACTTGCTTAAAGTCTCCTAGCAGCGACCCGCGTTCTCTATTATCCCACAGGAATCGTATTTTTTTACGGGATAAAAGTATCCTATTTTCTATTCCAGAACCTATAGTATCTGTACACCAAATTTCATCAATATCCGTTCATCCGTTAAGGCGTGCAGAGGGACAAACACACAAACTTTTGCATTTCTAATACTAGCTGCGCCCCGCAATGTAGCCCGCAGTTTTCGGAATAAAAGGCAGCAGGGTGTTAGCTACCTCCATGCCAAATTGCATCAAAATCGGTCCTGCCGTTTGAGCGTGAAGAAGTACAACATACAAACACTCAAAAACTTTCGCCTTTATAATATTAGTAGGATCATTTAAGCCGTGTGTTTGTGTTTCGGCCTATTCGTTCGGCGCCTGGTTGAGAAGGAGGCTTTTCGCCTGGCCAAGGTACAAGGGGTCGGCTTTTGACTCGTGATCTTCGAACTCGACGTGGTACTTGCGTTTTAGGTCGTCCATGAACTCTTGCTTTAGAAGCGCGAGGCATCTGCGGACGGGGAAAGGATGAGATTAGAAAATGAAATGATTATTGGAAACAACATTTTTAATTATTTTATTTATTTATTTTTTAGGAAAACTAACAGCATCTTATATATATCATAGATACACTAATAGGTTTACACAGCCTAAACAGTTTTCGCTTACAAAATTTCTTGTACTGTGGATGTCCTAAATGAAATTAGTGCCATACTTATAAATAATAATAAACAAATTACTCATACATCCAACTACCATATCGAACATACAGAGAGTATTTACATACATTGCAAAGCCATGCAACTAAGAAAACTATTCAGTTATGATTATTATTATCAAAGAAATTTAGATTCACAATGTTTTTGAAAATGTTTTGTCTCATTATAAATAGGTCAACAACGTTTGAATACTCCGAGTTGAATAGGTTAATAGTACGTATAAAGAAAGAGTTCTGCCGGTAATTTGAAACACAAGGAGGAGAATATAATCTTTGATCATTTCTGCGGGAGCTCGATCTACTGGGCACTACCAATTTAACTTCCGATAGCAATGATGGTGAGTCTACTATATTTAAAATAATGTTATGCAAAAAAGATAGATCTGCCGCTTCTCTTCTCTTGTAAGGGAGTAGGAGTAGGTGGTGATGTTTACAACTATCAAGATATGCGGAGTTCTGAATTTTGTATTTAATGTTAATAAAACGCACAAACTTCCTCTGCGGTTTTTCTAATATATTGATATATTTATCATAACGTGGGTTCCAAATTTGCGAACCGTATTCTAGGTGACTACGGACTAGAGAACAATATAATATTTTTAAAGATTTGATCTTTTTAAAGTCTTTAGTGACCCTAAATAAGAAACCCAAAATTCTCATAGCCTTTGCAGAAATTACTTGTATATGTTTGTCATATAAAAGTTTAGAGTCTAGAGTAATTCCAAGGTCGACTATGGAATCGGTCCTCAAGAGGACTTGATCGTTAATTGTATAATTAAAATGCGATAATCTAGGCGATCTGCTAAAAGTTATACAGAAACATTTAAGGATATTTAGGTCAAGTTTATTAAGGTGGCAATAGATTGATGAAGGTCCTTCTGAAGCAGCATCGCATCATCACTATTATTGATTTTTTTAAATATTTTCATATCATCAGCAAATAATAAGAAGTCAGAGTGTGCAAAGCACTTATTTATATCGTTTATAAAGATAATAAACAAGAGCGGGCCAAGGATTGAGCCCTGAGGCACTCCAGAAGGAATGGGTGAGGGGGCTGACGCGAATCCGTTCAAGACTACAGTCTGGCATCTCCCATCGACATAGGAACTAAACCATCTAAGCAAGTCTCCTCGAATACCAGCAGCTTGCAATTTGGCGCGAAGAATTACGTGGTCGATGCGATCAAATGCCTTACTGTAGTCTGTATAGATAGCGTCAACTTGACCTCCCGAGTCCATGTCAGAAGTGACAGCATCCGTAAATGAAACAAGGTTAGATACAGTAGACCTACCCCTTAGAAAACTGTGCTGTGCTGCAAAAATGAATGTTTAAGAGCAGCAAAGATTTGTTCATGAACAAGTTTTTCAAACACCTTGGCCAGAATACAAAGTTTTGAGATTGGTCTATAACTACATACATCACCTTTTAGAGCCTTTCTTATGTATTGGGGATATAAATGCCGTCTTCCATATTTTTGGCATTACACCTTCATTTATAGAACGCGAAAAGAGTATACTTATCGGATATTATGCGAAGATTAATGATATAACAGCACGAAGGCGGCGGGCAGCACCACGGCGCGGGAGCCCTGCGTGCTCACATGCGGTAGTGCGAGTCGGCGCGGAAGGCGGCGATGTCGTGCGAGGGCGCGTGCGGCGTGTGCAGCACGAAGGCGGCGGGCAGCACCACGGCGCGGGAGCCCTGCGTACTCACATGCGGTAGTGCGAGTCGGCGCGGAAGGCGGCGATGTCGTGCGAGGGCGCGTGCGGCGTGTGCAGCACGAAGGCGGCGGGCAGCACCACGGCGCGGGAGCCCTGCGTACTCACATGCGGTAGTGCGAGTCGGCGCGGAAGGCGGCGATGTCGTGCGAGGGCGCGTGCGGCGTGTGCAGCACGAAGGCGGCGGGCAGCACCACGGCGCGGGAGCCCTGCGTACTCACATGCGGTAGTGCGAGTCGGCGCGGAAGGCGGCGATGTCGTGCGAGGGCGCGTGCGGCGTGTGCAGCACGAAGGCGGCGGGCAGCACCACGGCGCGGGAGCCCTGCGTACTCACATGCGGTAGTGCGAGTCGGCGCGGAAGGCGGCGATGTCGTGCGAGGGCGCGTGCGGCGTGTGCAGCACGAAGGCGGCGGGCAGCACCACGGCGCGGTAGCCCTGCGCGCGCAGCTCCACGCTGTGCGACACCTGCGAGGCGCCAACGGTTCGTTTAGGTGCCAAATACCCCCTTCCCAAAATGACCAACCTATATCAAATGTCCCCTACCTATATCAAATGTCCCCTACCTAGACGAAGTGTCCCCTACCTAAATCAAATGTCCCCTACATCGATCAAATGTCCCCTACCTAAACCAAATGTCCCCTACCTAGACCAAATGTCCCCTACCTAGATCAAATGTCTCCTGCTTAGGCCAAATATCCCCTACCTAAATCAAATGCCCTCTACGTAAATCATAATGTCCCTTCCTCAAAATATCTTCTACCTAGATCATGTCCTTTCCGAAAATATTCCCTGCCTAAATCAAATGTCCCCTTTCCAAAATGTACCCTACCTATGTTCGCCCGTTCCTTGCTTAAGTTTCCCTTTTTGCATTTCTTACAGATGGAAAAACACAGAAATTTATAATATACAGAAAAAAAACAAACAAAATAAACACTGGGCAGTCTTATCGCGACATACCTTGTTCCATCCGAATCCGGAGAAGCGCGTGTCGTATTTAGGCACACTCCGATGCACCACAAGGTAAGGCTCGTAGTCGGATTGCCATTCTACCTGAAATCAAGAGCTAACGTCAATATTGTACGAGGGTGAATCAAAAAGTTCTTAGAAGTGCATATATATGAAACCTTTTTGGATCAAGTTCGATATTCAAATTAAAGAGTGTCTATCACACTATATTTATGCAGACTGTCACTTGTTTTTGTCAGTTCCTTCGCATGTAATAATTTTTTTTGTGCAACGAGTTGCTAAAAAGTCAAAATTATGGATAAAAGTGAGTTACGTGCGGTGATAAAATATCTCAGTTTGAAAAAAATGTCTACGAAGGAAATTTTTTTGGACATTCAGCAGACATTAGGGGGTGATGCTGTACCCTATTCTACGGTTGCGTACTGGGTGGCTGAATTTAAAAGAGGTAGATCAAGCTGTAAAGATGACCCGCGTTCTGGGCGGCCTTCAACCTCCGTTACAGAAGAAAATGTCAAAAAGGTTGAGAATCTGGTTTTGGAAGACAGAAGAATGACTATAAAACATATAGCTGAGATCCTAAAGATATCTTTTGGTAGCGTTCAATCCATTTTAATTGATTCACTGGGGTTCAAAAAAGTGTCTGCAAGATGGGTGCCACGAATGTTAACCGACGAAAACAAAAAGCGACGTTTGGAAATTTCCAAGCGTAATCTCGAAATGTTCCAGCGTGATTCGGATAATTTTTGCCGTCGTCTTGTCACCATGGATGAAACGTGGGTCCACCATTTTGATCCTGAAACTAAAAGACAAAGCATGTCTTGGAAACGACCATCCTCTCCATCCATTAAGAAATTTCGAGTTGCTCCTACCGCTGGCAAAGTTATGGCCTCTGTGTTCTGGGATAGTGAAGGAATCCTTTTTATTGATTACATGCCAAAAGGCCAGACGATTACTGGACCCTATTATGCAAATTTAATCCCGAAAGTGCGTGAAGCGATTAAAGAAAAACGTCGTGGAAAACTGTCGTTGGGCGTGTTGTTCCTTCAAGATAACGCTCCTGCTCATCGATCGGAAGTTGCGCTCAACGCAATCCGCTGTGCTGGCTTCAATCTCCTTGACCACCCACCATATTCTCCGGACTTAGCCCCAAGTGATTTTCACTTATTTCCAAAATTAAAAGAGGAAATTCGTGGAACAAAATTTCACGATAATGACGCGGTTATAGCTGCCGTAGAGGACTTTTTCGAGAGTCAAGAAAATAATTTTTTTTCACAAGGAATAAGGAAGTTAGAAACGCGTTATTCTAAATGCATTGCATTGGAGGGAGATTATGTAGAAAAATAAAATATTATTATTTAAATCTTTGCATTTTTTAATATTGATTCCAAGAATTTTTTGATTCACCCTCGTAGAATAACCAGCTGTGCCAGCTGGCGTAGTAGCACCTCGTAGGGCTGGTCGGCGGTGCGCCAGCGCTTGTAGTCGGTGGCGCGGTGGCCGCGGGGCCACTCGCGCGCGGCTCCCGCTAGGCTACCGTGCGTGCCCCCACCTCGTAGGGCTGGTCGGCGGTGCGCCAGCGCTTGTAGTCGGTGGCGCGGTGGCCGCGGGGCCACTCGCGCGCGGCTCCCGCTAGGCTACCGTGCGTGCCCCCACCTCGTAGGGCTGGTCGGCGGTGCGCCAGCGCTTGTAGTCGGTGGCGCGGTGGCCGCGGGGCCACTCGCGCGCGGCTCCCGCTAGGCTACCGTGCGTGCCCCCACCTCGTAGGGCTGGTCGGCGGTGCGCCAGCGCTTGTAGTCGGTGGCGCGGTGGCCGCGGGGCCACTCGCGCGCGGCTCCCGCTAGGCTACCGTGCGTGCCCCCACCTCGTAGGGCTGGTCGGCGGTGCGCCAGCGCTTGTAGTCGGTGGCGCGGTGGCCGCGGGGCCACTCGCGCGCGGCTCCCGCTAGGCTACCGTGCGTGCCCCCACCTCGTAGGGCTGGTCGGCGGTGCGCCAGCGCTTGTAGTCGGTGGCGCGGTGGCCGCGGGGCCACTCGCGCGCGGCTCCCGCTAGGCTACCGTGCGTGCCCCCACCTCGTAGGGCTGGTCGGCGGTGCGCCAGCGCTTGTAGTCGGTGGCGCGGTGGCCGCGGGGCCACTCGCGCGCGGCTCCCGCTAGGCTACCGTGCGTGCCCCCACCTCGTAGGGCTGGTCGGCGGTGCGCCAGCGCTTGTAGTCGGTGGCGCGGTGGCCGCGGGGCCACTCGCGCGCGGCTCCCGCTAGGCTACCGTGCGTGCCCCCACCTCGTAGGGCTGGTCGGCGGTGCGCCAGCGCTTGTAGTCGGTGGCGCGGTGGCCGCGGGGCCACTCGCGCGCGCGGAAGGGCCCCACGTCGGCGCGCGCCGCCAGCCGCGCCAGCAGCGCCGGCTTGTCGCGCGGCAGCGAGGCGCGGTAGCGCTGCGTCTCGAACGCGGGGACCACCAGGCACTGCAACCGACAATGTAGGCGATGCTGACCATCTAATGTTTGCTTGTTGGTCGCATGAGATTGTGCCAGCCTCTAGTGTACTGCGGCGGATACAATTGAGCTACTGGAGCAGGTAAAATTGTGCTACTGCAGGGGGTAACATTGGGCTACCGTAGCTGGTAAAATTGGCCTCTTGCAGCGGGTAAAATTGGGCTTCTACAGCGGATACAATTGAGCTACTGCAAAAGGTAAAATTGGGCTACTTCAGGGGGTAAAACTGGGCTACCACAGCGTATAAAACGGCGCTCTTGCAGCGGGTAAAATTGGACTACTGCAGCGGGTAAGACCAGCCTACCTTCTTCTGCGGGTAAGGGTTGATGAGCTTGATGGCGCTCCGCAGGTGCTCGTACAGCCCCGCCATGGGCACGAAGTCCACGTCCATGAGGAACACGTAGGGCGTGTTCACATTGTCCAGGGCTACGTTGCGGAGGTAGTTCACCGGGTAGTGCACCTGGAAACGTTAACACACACAATTGTGTTTTCATAAACTCTTGGCCTACAAAACTTAATGCAAAGCGGTACGGTACGCAAGTAACTGTCAAACAAAATA
This sequence comes from Hylaea fasciaria, assembly GCA_905147375.1. Classification (NCBI taxonomy): domain Eukaryota; kingdom Metazoa; phylum Arthropoda; class Insecta; order Lepidoptera; family Geometridae; genus Hylaea; species Hylaea fasciaria. The sequence continues at coordinate 3,206,072 of LR990211.1, read as the reverse complement.
TAAAGACGCGTACAGATACGTATTGGTAAATTGATATTTCAGTTTTTTTTTTCAAATAAGCATAATTGATGAAAGCACATGAGAAATTAGATCTTTTGCGATAACGTGGACCGAAATAGAGGACGAAGCAGAACTGCAACGACAAAATTTCACCAAATAGCCATAACAAAAATACTTTTATTACTCACAGAATCGTCTTTGAAGACCAGGTGGTAGCCGATGTTCTGTCGCACGCTCAGCGCATCCGAGGAGTAGCGGATGAACGTATTCAGCGGCGTTACCTCGCAATCAGACAGGTAGATAGCGGCGCTCAGCGGCCCTGAAAATAGCAGCATATTAATATGTGACCCTTGAAAATGGCACCAAGTAGTCCGCGCTGTACAGCTGGGTGCCACCCTCACCTTCCCAGTGCTCCGCGAGCCTCTCCAGGAACTGCAGGCGGTCCGTGGACAGCTGCAGCACCAGCGTGACGTCGAAGCCGTCGGCGGCGCGGTAGCTGTAGTCCGCGCTGTACAGCTGGGTGCCACCCTCACCTTCCCAGTGCTCCGCGAGCCTCTCCAGGAACTGCAGGCGGTCCGTGGACAGCTGCAGCACCAGCGTGACGTCGAAGCCGTCGGCGGCGCGGTAGCTGTAGTCCGCGCTGTACAGCTGGGTGCCACCCTCACCTTCCCAGTTCTCCGCGAGCCTCTCCAGGAACTGCAGGCGGTCCGTGGACAGCTGCAGCACCAGCGTGACGTCGAAGCCGTCGGCGGCGCGGTAGCTGTAGTCCGCGCTGTACAGCTGGGTGCCACCCTCACCTTCCCAGTGCTCCGCGAGCCTCTCCAGGAACTGCAGGCGGTCCGTGGACAGCTGCAGCACCAGCGTGACGTCGAAGCCGTCGGCGGCGCGGTAGCTGTAGTCCGCGCTGTACAGCTGGGTGCCACCCTCACCTTCCCAGTGCTCCGCGAGCCTCTCCAGGAACTGCAGGCGGTCCGTGGACAGCTGCAGCACCAGCGTGACGTCGAAGCCGTCGGCGGCGCGGTAGCTGTAGTCCGCGCTGTACAGCTGGGTGCGGAGCCGGACGCGCTGCGCCGCGCGGAAGCTCAGACACAGGTCTGAGTAGTTCAGCTGGAATTTGCCATTTATATAAGTACTAGATTCACCCCTCCGCTATTAGCCCACAGGAGTTGTTAATTTTGACGAAATTAAAAGTATCCCATTTTTTTTTTCAGGTATGTGTATGTCAAACTTAACAAAATCTATTCATGCGTAAAGGCGACAAGAGAGGATAAACATACACACACACATTTTCGCATTTATAATATTATTAGGATCACCTTGTAAGTAACGGCGTCGCTTCGGTCGCACCGGTGCAGTTTCTCTCTCAGCAGGTTGCCATCGTAATTAACATATGATTGGTAAATGCTTTTGAAGTACTCTGCATCTCTTATCTTAATATTGTACTTAGTCGGTGAGTTCCAGTGGATTATCTGTGGGATTAATTAATTTTAATTACAAAATTGTATGGTTAAACGGTGATTTATTAAAGATCTGTTTAATTATATATTTTAGAAAGCTCCCTAATACTGCAAGTCATTAGATATGTTTAACAATGATAACAACGAGACAGGTGGACACTTTAGTACTCAAACACCATTATGAAACTCAGCTAATAAAATTGATATTTTTACCTTGACATTAGTGACATCTTCCCCATAGCAATTCTTTGCCAAAGTGTGTGTCGACATTTGTACATTGTATTGACAACTCATATTGTACACCATGCTTGGGTTGCTTTTCAGTAGAGTGTTTATGACATCCTGAAAAAAAAACAACTTTGTAGCACCATGTAACCTAAATCCGCACTTAGGTCACACTTTGCGGTGTTCAAAGTAGCCTATAATTACAGTCTGAATCAACCTCCATAAAACAAGTATGTTGATTGCTTTGAGAGATATAAATTGTGATCTCTTTAATTGGTTATAGATAGAACAAAATACTGAAACTACAAAATGAAGTATCTAATAATATGTATTATATTATAAATATGAAGTATTGTATGTTGCCCTATTCAGACCGCAACATTACAGCCGAGCGGATTTTGATAAAATTGGGTATAGTTTGTCCCAGAATGACGCATTAATACACACTATATTATAGTGAGATCCATACTGTATGTACATTGTGTATTTTGAAAGCTGGTGGATGTACGATAACGTATTTTCTATTCTATTGTGACAGTTCCAGTGGGAAAACAGGCTGCAGTTCACAAGTCCACAACCCTGCCAAGACTTACCTGATCAGCCAAGCTGGTCTGCTTGAGCGCCGCTATGTTGTCTATGATGGCCTCGTGCCACAGAGTGGACCAGTCTTTCGTGCGGACTTTCTTCAAGTCTAGCAGCATCACGCCCGTGTTGTAGCCGCGGCCGAGCGCCGGCCACCGCTTCACCGTGTCGCTGAGGTACCAGTTGCTTTCGTTCTCGACTAGGCCTATTGCCTGCGGGGAGTGACACACCTTAGTAAACTACAAGTACTTTTTTGTACCCTTGGAACGCCGAAGTGAAGCAAGTAGGTGGACCACTGGTAAGAAACAGGTTGCTATACAATAATATGACGGGGTGAGGTAAACATACAGAGTAGAATGGGACTAGTTCTTAAAGGCTGTTGCTGAAACTCATCGATATCTGAGATTCTCTAGCTGAGCTAGTAGCTAGAGAAAGAGAATGGAGTCATGCGGATATGACTACCCTATGGCAAGGTTATCTATTGATAGTATTTATTACGCCATATCAGCCCTAGAGCCCTGACAATGTGAAGCCAAAGGCCAGTGCAACCTCGTGCAATAAACAACAATCGCAATGAGACATGACATCTCACCTGCTCCCGAGTCATATTCCTGAAGAGTGCCCAGAGCTCGGCCACGTCGCACATGAAGGTGAGGTCAGAGTCCAGCACCACCACCTGGTCCAGGGTTGTGGGCAGTATGTCTGGGAACAGCAGCTTCATCAGCGCATAGATGCCGGAGTAGTGGCTGTTCGGTATCCAGCGTACTTGAGAAAGCCGGTTCTCGGCATTGTAGCATGTGTATTTTACTGAAAAAATAGGTTTCATTTTTTCAAAAATATAGGTAAAGCAGGGTTGATGCACTGCACTTTAAGTATTTGTGACTTTTTTAAATCTCATAATGATTATGCATGTTGGTGATCAATCTTACTATACTCTCCTACTAATATTGTAAAAGCAAAAGAAGCTTTGTCTTTCTATCTGTCTGTCTCTATGTGGTTGTTACATCAACTGAGCCCGCTCCAAACTGTCCGCGGGATGAGTTGGCCTATTCATTTCACCTTTTTTATGGCAAAAGCTGAATGGAAATTGGTGAGATAATTTGAACCCTGGGATACTGTTATATTACAATGGATTTTATCACTGTTAAATCATACCACATACCATCAGGCAAATCCCATGTATCGAACAGATTGCTGGTAGTATGATGTGAGGTTCCATCCACAATCATGTGGAAGTGGAGAGGGTTCTGTCTGTGGTGCAGCAAGGACTTGAGCATCGGAGTGACCTGCTGCGTGCACTTGCTCATGCACACCAGGGCTATGTGGATTGTCTCGCACAGTGTGCCCATAGAATCTGGAATCTGATATATTAAAGTCATGAGATATACCAACACTTTTTTTTTGTTTTTGATTTTGTTATGGCTTCACATGGTTTGTGCATTCAGCCAGTGTCAAGTAACAGCTCTACTGTACTCCAAGACATAAAAAGAAACAATAAAAATACAGCACGAAAAATAAAGGTACAATGGACAGCCTTATTGCTAATAACTATCTTTCACAGACAACCTTTGGATGTACAGGAGTGGAAGAAAACTTTTAGATTGGTGTTGTAAGATAAGAACACAACCTAATTTGCTGGTTGCACAGGCCTTCCTTCGTTACCAGTGGTATCCTGGAGTGCTTTATATATTCAGATAAGTTTATAGAAAATATTGTGCATAATAATAAAAAATACTGTATAATTTATTATGTAGGATAAGTATATATTATGCATAAGTGAAATTATATGTTTGTAAGCAGTACCTACGACACAGGAGCAATCTAAGTGCAGGCTGCATGGCTATGTTTAAAAATCAAAAAATTCTTGAATAATACTAATTTAAGATGAGAACACTGAATCTCACACAGGAAAAGGAAACAAGAGGAACATCCTACATAGTGTTTCAGAATCTACTCAAAAAAGTTTATAATAAGCATAAAAAGTTTATAAAATAGTAGATACTCACAACAGGAACCTGGTAGTCGGTGCCAGAGTCGATCAACATATGTTTGGTGGCGGTTTGCGCCGATCTAGCCTGGGCTAGGGCTTTGTATGATCTATTCTGGGACTCCAGAACGTTTATCCTGGATATGAGCCACCAATAGTACACCACAGATAGCGCCACCCATATACCAAGAGGGACACCTAGCCAGGGTCGAAGAAATAAACACGACAAAACATTGTGAGATCTCAGATTCATCTTCACTTTACGTAGGTAGGAAATATTGATTTGACTAAAACTTTGAATTTGAAAACTTGTACAATGTATAGAAGTAACTGAGGCAGGTTGCTGTATGTACTTTGCGCTAATTTAGAGGAAATATTCGTGTTATAAATATTGAGCATCACATGATAGGATCTGAGTTAATTAATTGGAGACATTGGAGTATCTAAATAAGTACTTATATTGCAATGTGTTGTTTATTGATTTATTCTGTACAATCTGGGATAGTTACTATTTATTATTTCCTTGAAACGCGTAAAATTGCAGCACTAGATAAATTTCATTACTTTTTGATATTTTCGAAAAACTTAAATTGTCAATATAAATATGCCAAACTGACAGAAGACCGGAAGTTATGGTCACCGACTGCAGGAAGGAAGGAAGTCTGACTGCGAAGTTTTGGCGGGAATCCGATAGTGAGACGTTGTTGGTTTTGTATTATTAGCTCAAACTTGTGTTTCTTCGAGTGTTAATGTGTAATATTGGTGGAATATTAACCATTAAGTGTTCGTTAACGTGCACGAGTGTGGGCGAATGATATAAACTCAAAAAACGTGTCATTTCGCATTTTTTCCAAAACTCCCAGGAAGTTTCAGTAAAGCATCCCACTACTTTACTGAATCGTGACTGACGATGTAAATAATTGACTTGACTACTTGACCACGATTGCTATAACATTGCTGTGACTTTCTTAATGTGATTTAATTAAGAAATAATTAAAATAAAATACTTGACACTGGCTATATGCACAAACCGTGCGAAGCCATAACTAAAACAAAAAAAAAAAAAGTCTGACTGCAGCTGACAGTGACGTCTGCTTGAATGTTGCTAGCAGCCCGCTCAATTCCATCCAAGTAATATAATTGAGTTTTGGCGGGAATCCGATAGTGAGACGTTGTTGGTTTTGTATTATTAGCTCAAACTTGTGTTTCTTCGAGTGTTAATGTGTAATATTGGTGGAATATTAACCATTAAGTGTTCGTTAACGTGCACGAGTGTAGGCGAATGATATAAACTCAAAAAACGTGTCATTTCGCATTTTTTCCAAAACTCCCAGGAAGTTTCAGTAAAGCATCCACTACTTTACTGAATCGTGACTGACGATGTAAATAATTGACTTGACTACTTGACCACGATTGCTATAACATTGCTGTGACTTTCTTAATGTGAAATTAAGAAATACTTAAAATAAAACACTTGACACTGGCTATATGCACAAACCGTGCGAAGCCATAACTAAAACAAAAAAAAAAAGAGTAATATAATTATAATGTACACATTTATTTATTAAGTACTAAAAGCTGTTACCCGCGTTCCGTTCCATTCCACGTTATATAGGTAACAGCTAGTAAGAATATTTTACGTAAGCCAATTGGATACAGTCATCATTGTCTATCTCTAATCTCCCCATATGACATTTCCCATCTCTTTCTCCTCATAATATCCCCATAATATCCCCATCTCGCAATCTCGCCATTATTATCCCCTTCGAGATTATTTTTTGTTACAAACGATAAGCTATATCCCGTAGGAAATCGGTTCAGCCGTTTAGCCGTGTAACAAACAGATAAACAGAGTTACTTTCGTATTTATAATATTAGTTGACCGAGCGAACGTAGTGAGCGAAGGATTCCATTTATATAATAAAATATGGGGGGAATCGGGGGCGAAACAGGGGGATGCCTCTCACCATGATATTGGTTAACTGTGATCGTGAGGTTCAAAAATATCAGTATTTCAGTGCCCGTTGTCGATCTCAATACGGTTATCTTTAAAAGTAGGTGATGGTACGAAATTAGTCGATCCCATTTAGGAACTTAAAACTGGATAGAACCTAAAGAAAATCGTTTGCTATAAGGTGGGAGTAGGCCCCCTGTTCACAGAACAACTAGTATACATTGTGGTACCCTGGCACGGTAGACGTTTTCAATCAAAGTTAATTTTTCTCTCACAAAGTTTGCCTGAGAGATCTATCAATCACCAAACTCAAGCAAGAACAATGACTCTAGCGGAATGCGGCACACACTTGGGTTAGCGACACGTTTAGTGGCAAAAAATGTTACCTCAGCGTTTCTGTGTTTACAGCAATTATGAGGGGACGTTAAAATTTGGTGTACCTACCTACTACTAATTATTGATTAACTTTTAATTAGGTACTCATTGATTAATTGTGATCAGGTTCACGATTAGAATTATTGATTGCAGTAAAGAAAATAATTACCTACCAGAAGTTTCAATTACACGCTCATTTTACTGGACACCACTAATAACACGCAGGTACCTATAAAACGTTATTGTTTTTTTTTTTTTTTTTTTTTGTTATGGCTTCGCACGGTTTGTGCATATAGCCAGTGTCAAGTATTTTATTTTAAGTATATCTTAATTTCTCATTAAGAAAGTCACATCAATGTTATAGCAATCGTGGTCAAGTAGTCAAGTCAATTATTTACATCGTCAGTCACGATTCAGTAAAGTAGTGGATGCTTTACTGAAACTTCCTGGGAGTTTTGGAAAAAATGCGAAATGACACGTTTTTTGAGTTTATATCATTCGCCTACACTCGTGCACGTTAACGAACACTTAATGGTTAATATTCCACCAATATTACACATTAACACTCGAAGAAACACAAGTTTGAGCTAATAATACAAAACCAACAACGTCTCACTATCGGATTCCCGCCAAAACTCCCAACGTTATTGTTATTACGGTATAATTAACGTCAAGTATTTAGGTATTTCCTCTATGATTAACATAAGGTACCTACATCTGGCAACACCTGCGGCTAGTGTTGTCACTTGTCAGTAGGTAGGTATTAACAGCTGTCACGTATGTACTAAATAAACGTCAGTCAATGTCAACAGATTACATTTTTTATTTTGGTCACAAATTTATTGTATGCTAAGATGCTCGACAGAGCGAGGCGAACAACAGAGTTTTTTCTGCAGGTAGGTTAGGTAGGGTACGGCACGGCAGTTACAGCGCGGCAGGCGCAAGCGGGTGGCAGTGCTCTACCTTCTTACTCATATTTTATATTTAATTATAAATAATACGTAGGTAATATGTATCTACTGCTACTATACTAATTATAATAAATAATTCAGCCTGTACTGTCCCATGCACTGCTAGGCAAACGCTTTCTCTCACTTTCGTGAGGAGGATTAGGTCATAATCCGCCACAGGGCCCGGTTCCGGAATGTAACACGCCTCCGTATTCTCCGGCATGTTCGTTTCTTCACGATGTTTTCCTTCATCGAAATGCGAGTGACAAGAACATTATAACATAGGTACCTACTTTGTTTTATCAAGAAACACATTACTAGTAGGTACGTGCCCGCACTGGGATATGAACTCGGAACTCGGCATCTCCTACTTTGGCGAGCGGACGTTCGCCCACTAGGCTAGGTGTAACTATTTTACACAAAATTATAACACAACTGCGGTTTATAACGTAGGTATGCCATATTATAACGTAGGTAAGTAATAACATACATTTACTTAGATCAAAAGAAACAAACGAGTTGATGAAGTATTTATTTAATAAATTGATATTGTCATGTAGGTAGGTATAAAAAATACGACGGGTAAGGTTTAATTTTTTACTTTGGAAATGGTGGGATTGTTTAAAACACGTAAATTAGGTAATATAATAAGTAAAGATAAAAGTTTTGCGTAATAAAATGATGAGCAAGACGAAAAAGCTTAAACTAACATAAAAGTAAAACTGATTACAAAAAAAAGTTATTTCTACTACGTAGGTTTAGTATAGGTACCTAGACACAATCTTTAGGTAGGTATTTATATATATATAGCTAAGTATTTACCCGACTACGGCAAAACCAACAGAGGGTTAGTAGGTGAAGGTATAGTAGGTAGGTAGGTACCTAGTAGGTACTGTTAGGGAGTGTAAATCTATAAAAAATCAACTAAGTAAATAAATTCACTGGTACCTACCTATGGTTGATATAGTAAAACAAATTCAATGTAAACTTAACTAAATATTATAGGCTAAGTAGGTATAATAAGCAGATAGATAAACCCATTGTAGAAACTTAAATTAATCGCAGTTATACAAAGTTATTCAAATCCTGGAAATCTAACAATGTTTAATATCATTCAACTGGTCTAAATCAACTAATTTAGCCAAATCAGTGTATAGTTTAGTCGTAAGAAGATGTATACGGCAGCTAAAATGATTAACACACCTAAGTTTCTCAAAAAATATTTTTAATTTTCATGTTAACTAAACGATTTGAATCTCAGTTAACTGAAATATCTATCACTAATCCAACTTAATTGATCTCAGTTTCTCCCGCCCACTGCTTCATTCTGGCCTGATCTGCGGTCTCAGGCAGCGGGGGCGGCGCGGGCTGCCCGTACGTGAACGGCTGGGCTCTATCCACCACCCTCACAGAGTCCGCGTAGGGCTCGGGGTCCACCTGCACTGGGTCAGTGGGCTCCGGGCTGTCTTCTTCGGCGTCCTTCTTGTATGGGATGCTCTCGTCATCGGAGTTGATCTTCATTGACTCGTCCGGGTCGATGGGACGGGTCCTGGGGCGGTGAAGATAGTACTGATTAGCAGACTTATAAGGTAGAATTTTTCATGTCTGACTTTTTGGCCAGTGTCAACAATCAAACGACTAACAAACTACAATCATAATTATGTGGTACCATTGAATTTAAAATGAAAGGGAAGAGTGAAAACTCATCGGAAAGATACCTTGTGGACTTCATAGAGACGGAAAGATATCTACGCATCTGAAAACCATCTTACAGAAATCGTTATGATTTCTTTAAGATTGCTAAAAAGATGTCGGTTCTCAAATTTGCCACCCCTAATATCTTCCGCCCTAGGTCCAAGCCTACTTAGCCTGCTGGTAAATCCGCCACTGCCTTACCTTACTATAACTTCGAAACTTGACATCTTTCTGGGAAAATCAAGGCTATAGAACCCCAAGACTTACTTGATGGTCATAAATTCGTTTTCATCCTTCTCCTCTTGCTTGCGCCGGAGGAGGATGCGCCACGCGACGCAGATGAGAACAATCACGATGGGCACCATGATGGCGCTGATGATGCCCCATGTCGCGCCGAGGGTACGCGACGAGTACTCCTGCTTGCCTGGTGGGAGAGAAATCGGTTAGGGAGGTATACCTTGGCGCATTTCGCCTCGTTATCTCTTGTATAAAAAAGAAGTGCTACTTTGAAAACTACATTAGGTACCTATAGATCATTCAAGATTCTGACCTCACAAATATCTTTTGTTTCTGGAATGTCCTAGATTATAAGCTAAGGTACACCCAGCGCAGTAAAATTATAGCGCAATTTATCAACAAACATATTATTATCATGGCCTATCAGACAGTTTATCGCTTCACAAAACGCTATACCCTTATCTCTATAACAAATAAAAAACTGGATACACTCACCTGCTCACTGACCCCAATTTTTTGTGTACACAAGATAAGAAAGCAAGTAATAACCTCATGAAGATCGGGAAAAATGAAACGCATCACCTTGCAGAGAAAATTTCTATTCCACACACGTGGTAGCAAAATGACATTATTCCTTGCTTTCTCATTGAGACCGTTAAAAAATCATAATGAAAGTTATTCTACCTTCGGAACAGAAATTTCCTCTTCACGTGACAAACGGTTCGTTTAACATTATTGTAATATTAATAATATTTAATTTAATAGAATTTATATAAACAATCAACAACCATGGGAAAATCACTGGACAATACTGACGACGGAGGAAATAATTTGACGACTTAAATACGTCTCTATCTACCTACCATAATTTAGACATGAAGAGTGCAAAAACCTATCTATTTGTGTAGCTTAAATTAACTAAATATAAATAATTCCACTAATTAAATAAAGACGAATCTAAATGTCATAATATTATTATTATAGGCAGTGAAATATTCCTGACTTGCCTTACAATCATTATAAGGCACTTGATGATCTCACAAGGTGGGTTGGAAACATCAGGCTTTACGAAACGGTTTATAGAAGTCTAAACCATGGTGGATCGACTGCTAAACGTCGGTATTTCCGTCACGGGGGGGTCTATGAGAGTTTCTACAGACTTTCCTCTCTGAGGAGGCATCGTGAAAGTTTTAATCTCATCAGCCGGAGCGCTTTTAGGAGTATCTGGTAATCCAGTACTGTTATAAGTGTTTCTGGGACTAATGTCTGAAGTTGGGCTGGTAGGGGGAGAGTAAATTTCAGAGTAAGTTGGAGAGTATGTGGACGGGATGGGGCTGTATTGACCTCCATATTTACTGCCGCCTTCCCTGTAAGGGTCTTCTGATCCGTCTTTGGTGGAATACCCTGAGTCGCTAGGGAGGGCGCGACGGCCTGTCTGTCGGGGTAGGCTTACGTATTCTATGTCTTTAGCCGGACGGGTTAGAGTAGAGTCTCGATTGGAGCCCGAATCAGACGGGGAGGTGAGGGAAAGCAGATCTTCCTCGGACAACTCCCAGGCTTTCTCTGGGAATTCTACTTCTGGAGCGTTGGGCAGAGGTTCATTGGTTCTGTAAGATTTATCGTAACCGCGGCGTTTTTTGAGACTTGACTTATCTGATTTGCCAGATTCGCTTTTGCCGGAATCGGGGTACCCTATGCCTGAGCTGTCATCTTGCGATTCGGTGGGGGGAGCCGGAGCAGCCCTACCAATGATGCCTGACCTCGTCATTGGGGCTTCCTCAGTAGGGGTGTCAGGTAGTTTAGGTTTTATGTCAGAATCGCTCCTCAAAGTGGAGGATTTGAGAGTGTCCGTGATATTTCCCATTGATTGTGATCTGAGATTGAGTCTAGACGCGGATTTGGATCGCGGGTAATCCTGGAAGCGGAAGACTTCTTTGCCTTCGGACTTGGGCTTGTGACAGCACCAGAACCAGATGAGGCAGATGAGGAGCCCTATCGGTAGAATAACTGCCAGTATGATGGCCCACGTCACGAACAGAGCGCGTTGAGAGTACTCTTGATTACCTGCGTGGTAAATGTTTACGTCAATGATATGAAACAGTTACGTTTTTATGGGATGCTTCATGAAAACAATACATAGTAGGAATTCTAGAAAAAAATATGTAACAGGAGCCTTAACCGGTGCAAAACTTAAAAACATCATGTTCTTATTATCTCAGAAGAGATTAAACTGTCTTACAAGAGTTAATTTTCCCAAATAAATCTTAGGAATTCGAATCAGACTCGTTAGTAGAGGTTAGTACCTATATTTTCGGACATTCTAAAACAAGCGCATCAGTGACTCCTCAAACTCCCGGACTAATAAAGAATGTGTTACGAGATTATAATTTAATTTACGAGCCTATTACATGAATGCCAATACGATGAAGTGGGTTGAGAAATGGCAGGGTACTTACGCAAGCACTCCGTGTACCCATAGTCTGGAAGGTTCCACTGGCCGTTGTCCTCGCAAACGCGGCGTTTGTCCCCAATCAGAATAAAGTCCTGATTACACTCGAAGTTCACCTAAATGACACGTTTAACGTTAGTCAAGTGGATCATGGAGTGACACTTGAAACTGGCTTAAAAGGGAACGTTAGTGGGGTTTAGTGGAACGATGATACTTTTCGCGCATGACGCATTGAGGACACAGTTGAGGAAAAACTTCTTTGGACGTCGTCAATGGCAATGCAAGTACCAAGTGATAGGTTACCTACCGTCATCGAAACTAAAATATTAATATTAAATGCAACTAAAAATATGTACCTACACCTGCACAACATGAATTTTTTAACATGAAATAATAATATGTATGTATATTACGAGATACAGCTGGTATAGATCAGATGGACCCCTCCGGGTCCATCATATTATACTCAGAGTATGACTTCGTTATTCGACAATGACATGAAAGTATCACAGGATTTAGATTTCTTCGTCTAGAGAGAGAAGAGAGAGTCTAGCATAATATGTGAGGATGACCATGCCACTTACCCTAGTCCCGGGCGTGAAGAAGAAGTTACTCTTTCTGCCAAATCGAGGAGTCTCCAAGATGCCGCAACTGATGACGCGCCGCGCGTTCTCCTCTTTGATATTCGTCTAGAAATGCAAGTAGATATTTTTATATAAGAAGACAGAATAGAAATCTATAATACTACAATCAAAATGGACTCACTTTTCGGAAACAATTAAAAATCGAATGCTAAACAAGCTATAAATTACTTTGCATGAACATTAGAAGCCAGTGTATAAAAATGCAGTGAATAATGTGATTAACGTTCCCTGTTATAAAAAGTATACGTCTATGTACACCTACTCATATGAAAAGTTGAAATAACCAATAATACAATCTCTGTCTCCGAATGATATTCCAATAAATCCCAGGCCGATATTAAACCCTGCAACGTCCAGCCGAAGACTGGCCATTATCGATGCCCTCACATAGTTTGGTCCCATGGACCTTGGCTGATGCATCGCAATTACACGAACAATGGTTGACAAGATGCATCCGACACTCACGCAACCATTCACGGAAAGTAGGTAACGGGGGGAAATCCTACTAAGTGCATAATAATGTGAATATGAATATTAATATTCCAATAAATATGGTCCTATTCATAGTTGCCAAAATACTTGGTACTTTATAAGGCCATTGAATTATTATTTCAATACAATAAGCGGGCCTCTTATGCATCTCCCGCCATGCGTCTTCACTCCAAGATCGACAATGCAATCGCTCGAGAAGACAAGGGAATGAAACTAGATTTTTTTCATAATTTTACCGATGTGTTTTTTCTGTAGTAAATTATAAAACCATGGGATTTCAGCAAAAAAAATGCAATTGCTGTGACTTCATCCATGCATTCTATCAATTATTTCTCTACAAACCGTGGGAAACATCTATAAAGTGACTGACGTTGTAAAGAATTTGCAGCTCATTTAATAGGCGGATTTTATGATTCATCCATAGGGTAGGTAGGTACATTGTTTACGTTTCTAAATCAATTTTGACAATTATTCAAATTCTTTGATTAGCCTTGGAAAGCAGACTCTGGGTACCTAATATAATGCCTATAGACCCTAAGAAATATGAATTAGATTCAAAGAGAGCTATGTGGGTAAGTACCTATATCTGAGTACCTACCTTGAATGCTACGTCATGCAATCAGTTTACTGCTATGCCATCGGTTCTTGTAGGTATGAAGTGCTATGACGACACACTACCTGGGAGTGACTCAATTCTGCTAATTGAAGAACGCTTCAATCTTATCTCAATGGAGTGACTTCGGAATAGTTTGTGACATATGGAAGTCTGCTTTTTTTATTATTTTGCTAGTCAAATAAGATTACTTGAAATCAATGTCACAAATTATTCCGAAGCCACTCCATTGAGATTAGTTAGAAGCATTCTTAAATTAGCAGAATTCACCCCCAGTTCGTTGGTAGGAAGACTGGGAAGATGCCTGGTTCTTTACCAGAGAGAGAGAGACAGAATCCTTGATACTCACAATAGAAGAGAGATAGTTCTTCGTAAACTCCGCCATGTCTCGGTTGAGAGTCATGCCGAAGTCGTACCGACATTGGTACGAGTCCTGGCAGATTTCTATAGCTCGCGCCACGTCGTGCGACCGGTTCGCAGGGAGGAAGTCCGCCGGTTCCCGTATGAAATTCGGCACAAATTGGTTGTCGTTGTAATAGGAGGCGGTCCGGCCATATTCCCTCACGAACATGGCCACCCCTATGTCCTTTTGCTCTCGATCGGTTAGTTGCCCTGGAATAAAGGGTTGATTAGGAGGACCTTACGGAACAGTTCGCGTTTGGAAAACTGGAGAAATCATAGAATAGATAGACATTCAGTTTTATCTGCAGCACCATAAAATTAAACAATCAGCATGATCACAATATGGATCGTTGCATTATTTAGCTGTCTATTTAACCTTAGTTTCATTTGTTAGGTTAGGTTAGCTTTATATCCTAAAATACACTATGCCCGAAGAGCCGTGCGAGAAGACAGAAAAGGTGACGAATGAAGATGCAGATTACGAAATTACAGAAACAATACACAAAAGCACTAATTTACTGCAATGAATTACTAAAGGTGAGAGGTGTGAATCTGGTACACTTACAATACTGTGCGAAGTCTCTGTGCGCCGTTTGGAAATTATTCAAGTCCACCCCCACCTTCGTGCCATCCGGTCTCATGAAGTCGTCATTTATGTCAAGCGACCAGTTCCCGAATAGACCCTTGGTTCTGTTCTGTAAAATACATTCATATAATTTGTAGGTTCACTGGAAGGAAACTTGTAGGAAACTGGAAGAAACTTGTAGGAAACTGGAAGGAAACTTGTAGGAAACTGGAAGGAACTTGTAGGAAACTGGAAGGAAACTTGTAGGAAACTGGAAGAAACTTGTAGGAAAATAATAGGCAGTGCATTTAGAAGAATGTGTTCAAATGTACCACGAATGAAGAAACATACCATATAGTTCCAAGGTAGGTAGACCCTTGCTGTCATGAAGCCTTTGTTTTCGACGATCTCCACTCCAGCACCCGACGAGAACATGACCACTATCTCCGACTGGTTCAGAATGTACATCGGCTGGTAAACGGTGACACCTGTGGAAAATAAATATCGTTATATTCTTCCTCGGTATACCTACAGACAAAACAATAACTCATTCGACAAAGAAACAAATGTGGTCTGATTACCGTGGGTAATAAGATTCATACTACATTTCCAGGGCAAGACCCTTGTTCCGGTTCTAGTAGGGTGAATCGGAACGTGATGTTAGATTGTAAGTGTGTTATAACACTAACCCAAATGGCTGGGAATGAATTTAAGAAGATATTCCAAATAAGCCTCTGACTGGACGTTTTACCTGGGAAATATTGTACCCTGAGAGCGGTTCTGTCGAAGTACACTCGTTTGTTGTCGGCGAACACATCGAGCCTGTATCTCCATTGGGAGTGCTGAGGCCGGAGTCTGACCTGAGAAAATACAAAATGATTGCACAAAACCAACCAAGCGATCGCCGAATTTGGTGATGAATTGATTGAATAGGTTATTGATATAGACACCTGTATCAATAGATAACCTATTCATTCTGTATTAAGAGTTGGAGCTGCACCTGTGTGCGTTTGTTTAGCTGCAAATGTGTGGTCTCACCTCGATAGGAACAGAGTTGTTCGAGGCGGCGACGATGGATGTGAGGTGCGTTGCGTTGACAGGACCATACACGTTCCTGGAGACTTGCTCGAATCGGCCTTGTACGTCCAGCTTCAGCTGCGGTTGGTCTACTCGCACCAGGACGTATTCACCTGGGGAAAACAATTTTATATGTGAAGATAACTAATAAGGCATTAGTAACAAAAACAATCACGGAAATTGATCGGTACAAGATTTAGGTACTACATGAGTCGTTTTTTCTAATGATTTCTTACCTTTGCCGTTGAACGTGTACTGAAGGTCGTCGAAAGTGATAATATGAGGGTCTCCAAATATACCGGCGACTCCTGGAGACTGGTAAGCCACGCAATCTTGAGATGGACGTCTTTCAAACCTGAAAACAGAAACGTTAAATGTTGGCTGATGAAACATCGTGCAAGGTTTTACAAATTAATAGCATCTCAATAATCAACTCGATAAATAACGATGGGTAATCATTGACGAATATTAGAGTACGAAGCGTACCGGCTACATTGACTGTAATTTTTCGGAGTAGACACCCTGATAGTTATCCCTTCGAATCTGGTGTTTATCTATGAGCGGCACAAAGTTTAACACCAGAGGCGACATACGACAAATTACAAAATGTATCCCTGTGTCCGGATACACATAAGATAAAACCCAAAAGCAGAGTATCAGCTCCGTTAGCACTCCATTACGGATCACTCTTGAAAGAGCATTATGACTTACATACCTATGCTTGAAAGAGCATTATAACACAATATGACTTACCTGAAGGTTTCACAGCCGACCGCCTGTTCCTCCTGCCACATGCAGCATTGGTAGAACGGAATCATGTCGTGGAACCAGTGGGACAACGAAGGGACCTGTCAGAAAATACAAAACTTATTGACTACCTATATGAAGTGACATTAACAGCAGTCTCAACCGAGATGATTTTGGAGGAAATGTTCTCAACGATAGCATCCGTAATGCTACTTTCAGCCTTCAAGCAGGATTTTTGTTTGCGTAATGTTAAAGCAGGTCAAGAAGGGCTGACTGTCATTACAGGTAGGTACCTGGCTAATCCTGCGACCTGTTTCAACCAACACAGCCCACCTCAGGGAAACGGGCACAAAGCTTTACGCAGCAACACAAACGAACAATCCGAATTCCAATACCTACTAAAATTCCTGTACTTTTTCATGTTACTAGCTTACCTACGGCAAATCAAGAAGGTCAGCATACTGCAACAAACCTTGTTAGCCTCATTGTAGGGGGTGAATCCAAAGTCGTGAGACCTGGAAGGCCTGGATCCCCACATCTGATCGTAGGACAGCATCAGGAACCCGTTCTTATCGTAGCAGCATTGTTGTCCAGAGCCTTCCGCGCTGCAAGAAACGGATGTTGGATGATCTATGTTATGAATTCCGTTTGGCTATGGTCGATCGTGTATATACTACGTCGTATGCATGCACATATGCACTTTTAGTACTACTCAGATCACAACACCTCTTCATCCTGCGGTCTTTGTTGAATAGAATATTGGTATATACCTGTATAAATTTAGACGTGATTTGAAGTTACAATCGATTAAATAGTAGGGGAACAACTCTTACCTAGGAGCACCACTCCTGACGCAATGCACTCCACCCCAATGATATCTACAAGTAGGGTTGGTATCTTTGTCGCAAGCCAGGTCCGGCATGTAGCGACCCTTGTCCAACAGGGCGTGTTCTAATGTGCAGGGGCAGACCCAAACCTGAGAAGGGAAATTAGGATATAAGTATCTTCCTGTGTGGTTCGTTAAAGAGTCTTACTCTAAAACACTAGTGTTACTTCAACAGTCTAACTTTAAATGGTTGGTATGTACATTGCAGTGTAAGAATTAAACGTTCGAACTGACCTGCGAAGCGAAGTTCTTCAAGAACCGGTCAGTTCTGAGCCAGTTGTTGCACATAGTCTGCGGCCAGCGCAATCCGTGCAGGCGCTCCCACTGTGGCGCGAAGTACCAACCGAGGGGGATGGGACGACTCCAGAGAACCCTGGGGAAAAGGTTTGGTAAATTAGTCCACAATGGTTTTGGGTATAAGCTAGCTTTAGACGTAGCGTCAAATACTTACGGAGAAATCGTAACCCCCTTGAAGACTTCTGGCGTCGTCAGATTAATCTGCAGGAATCCAAACTGCATATCATTATGCATGATATTCTCCCTGTTCCTAAAGTTCTGTGGGTTGATCACGTACTCCCCAGTATTCGCAACCCCCACTTCAATCATATCTATATACTCCAGTTGAGGTCTGATGGTGACCTCTTTGTACCCCCAGAGAGAGATTTGTAGCTGTACGTTCAGGTTGGTGGTCAGATTGAAACGGTCCCAGGAGATTTTGACTTCTGGTGGATAGCGCTCGTGGACTGAGTTGTCGGAGAAGAAGATCTTTTCCGTAGCGGTGGCTGGGGTTTCTGTAGAGAAGTGAGAAGGGTGAAAATAGCTATTAAAAGTTGCCAAAACGAGGTAACGGAGATGACGGGGGATAGAGTAGTACGAATGTTATAACCAAATGTGCGGGCATTCTAATATCCGGTCTGTCAGTAGCAGTACGTTCTTGTTCAAATATTTTGTTCTTAGATTTCCCAACAGGAGAAGTTCCAAAGACTCACCGACGAAGTACTTTCCCTTCCACTTGTAGGGTTCATTGTTGATCGCGATCTCGAACCGTGCGTACCCGTTGTGCCAGAACCGCGGCTGCACGCAGACGGCCCGGTTCACGTCCACCACTGCACCTACCACGGATTCCGTATCGAATCTGTGGAGAAACATTGGCATCATCGTTAACATCTTCATTGTTTGCAACCTTTTCTTTTCCCATAACTATAGGGCTTTGTACACTTCAACTTTAGTATAGATATTCCCCTACTAATAAAGATTAGCTTGGTTTTCCTACAATTACTTAGCTTACTAAGGAAACCGACATCCTAAAGAAACAGAACTCCTAAAAGAGTTGAAGATCAAATACCTGCAGGTGATCCTGTCAGTCGGGTTGAAGCAAGGACCAGTGATGTTGACGATGGTACCTCCGAGCATGTTGCCACTCTCAGGCGCAAACATTAGAGGAAGGTTAGCACCATCTGTAAAGGGAAAGGAAAAACTGTTTAATTTGCGATCACGGCAGGGTTATTAAAGGCGATCAAGGTAACTTAACCAGAACCGATTCAATAAATACGCCCCTAATCCTTACCAATATCTTTGTTACAAGTCCCCATGAGTATCTTCTCGTCGATCCTAAAGACGTGTCGTCCGGGGAAGCCGTTGGCCCAGCCTCTGCCTGTCAGATCTCGGAGCACGGATGCTTGTGAATACGGCTTATATTCGTAGGATTGAGTACCGTTGCCGGCGTTGAATCCAATCTGGAGGAAAGATTTGAGGATTTTTAGGGGCCTATATACTCGTAGTTAGTTTTATGAAGTAACTTAGACAAAAAGATGATCACATAATAGAGATAGAGACAATAGAAAATACCAATGTAATAAATATTGTACCTAATGAAAATATGTCGGTGAAACTCTTTTTGACCTCTAATTATGAAGAAGGGAAATGGATGGTAATAAAAACACAGAATATCAGTTAGAAGTTTGCGATCTTGTTTCAATAAAAAACGTCTCATGCTGAAGTTTTGTTGGACACCCAACTATATCTATGTTACAGTCAAAAGATACTCACATAAGCGGGAACACCGCCCTCTCCTGTCGTGGTATCACCACCAGCCTCAGTGTGCGAGCTCCAGTTGATCTCCAAATAGTTGAAGATAGCGTACGTGAACACTTCGTCAGTTGCTAGCACCATTTGGAACGTGTTCGTCTGGAAGAGATCAATGTGTTAGAATCACGATAGGAAATACTGTTGCTGTTAGTTAGGTAAAATCATCAAGTCATCGTTTTATAGCCACTATTTCGTCTTCACCCCTGAGTCTAGACGTGTGCGCCGCGCCGGCGCGCCGCCACCGCCGGTAAATTTTCCACGCCGCCGCCGCCGATTTTGGGACCGGCGTGAAATCGGCGTCAAGTCAAATATACTTTTTTAGTGCATTTTGAGTTTAACCTCCTCTTTCAGTAGGTAATCTTTATTTTATTACTTTATCTTTTTATTTTATCTTCGCTTATTAGCTATTTAACGTAATAGGTATGTAGTGTTAAAAATATTGGGGGAATATAAAAAAGTGCTGTGTGGTGCGGGCACCGCAACATTAAAGTTACTCCATACAACAAACGAAATTAAACTAGGCCACTCCTGAACGCCACTGAGCCCAATCTTCGGCTCGCATTATCCAGTCTCTGCCAGCCGTTTTTCGCAACTCCACCAAGCCAGCGGGCGTTCTACACTTTGTTTTCCCCACGAAAGAGACAGACAAGTGGAAGTGAAGTGAGCGGTGCGCGCGTGCCAAACATAATATGACTCGTAGCTCAAAACCAACGCCAGTTTTGCCATACATACTATGTTACGCTCTACGTCTGTCACGCAATGAAAAGATCTTATGTGCAGTTTTCGAGCCCATTAAAATAAAGCATATCAGTTAACACATAAGGCATATTTTCAAATAAACGGCAGTTGACTTATAAACCTTTTGACACAGTAGCTTTTAATATTTTTTGGTGATAGCGGTTTCCATACAGATGTCAAGTTAAGTCACTTCCATTCTTGTCTATGTTCCATGGTTTGCCTAGACGAGGCCCCAACTTTAGATCTCGCCTACTGCAGCAGTTTTCGGTTCTTCGAGAGATGTGACCGGTCCACCTCAGCTTACTAACCCTTTGAGTCTAATTTGAGCTAGGTCGATCACCTTTGATCTCTATCAGATCACTTCACTACGGAGGATCCGTAGTGAAGTGATCTGATGCGGAGGATCCGCAGTCCTTCAGAGTCATCATCATCATCAGCCTGAAGACGACCACTGCTGAACATAGCCTACCCCTTAGACCGCCACACGGAACGACAATTTTCCGCTTGCATTCATTGGTTGCCTGCAGCTCTCTTGATGTCGTCGGCCCATCTAGTGGGAGGCCTATCTAGGCTGCGTCTTCCAGTCCGTGGTCACCACTCTAGAACCTTTCTGTACTGGTCAACAACTGCAAAAGTATCGTTGCCAACGATCAAAGTTGCTTCAGAGTAAATCCGAGCATTTAGCTCTATGTCCATAGCTCGCTGAGCGACTATAAACTTGTCGACCAGTCTCACCCTGAGTGTCCACGTTTCGGCTCCGTAGGTCATGATTGGTAGGACGCATGCATTTAAGACTTTCGTTTATAGACACCGTGGTGTGGACGATGAGAAGACTCGAAGTTGTTTCTACCTAGCTGCATCATTTACTTCTAACAATGATGGGTCTTGTAGGTGTGAGACGTACTCGCCATTGACGTGTATGCCAGTTTCTTTCCATTCCACCGTCGTAAAAATATCTTGCAGGGCGAGTACATTTACGTGTATATAAAATCCCCCTGTCTCACTCCCCTGCGCAGCTGGATTATGTTTAGTCTGCTGGTTCTGTACTTGAACATAGTCGCAGAATCATACACAGGCATCTCAACACCTCGGTAACGCCATTCAACTTGGCTTCGCTGCTGAAACTCGAGAATAGGCTAGGCTTTCGGCTTTACTGCTGCTTCTAAGAGCTCTGTAATAACGCTGTCTAGTTGTTTCTTTATATTTGCGTTTATTAGTGTTTTATTTATTGGAAAAATCAGTATAATTCTTGTTTTTATTAACGTCTATAAAAAATGTTCCCACGCCGGTTTCACGCCGAAAACACGCCGCCGCCGCCGATTTTTGATCGGCGCCCGCCGCCGATGGATTATTCATCGGCGCACACGTCTACCCCTGACAATGTTCAAGCTAAACCTAGATCTTAAAAATACAAAGGTGGGCATGGTAGACGCTGGTAGTGGATTGAATATTATTTTCGAATGGTCGAGCTATAGAATAAATTTGTATTTTAAATGGTAAATAAAGATCACGCGCCGATGACAGAAGTCCTCACTCAGAGCTACTCCAAAAGTATCAATACTCGGTTACCATTCTGAAATGTTAACTTACCATATACAAAGAATTGTCGATACCACCCGCAAAGGACATGTTCTTCCAAGTGATAGTGATGGCGTGCTTCGGGAAGAAGGTTTCAGAGCCGATAACTCCCTCGCGGATGTCCCAGGTAATGCGCTCTCGCATCTCTACTCCGAGCTGATCAGTTCGCGTCTAGTGAAGAGACATGTGTTGAGATTGAATGAAAAGAACGATGACAGATTACACGAATATTAGACAAAAAAAGGACCAGACAATGCCTGTTTAAATTTATAGCAGAAATTACCTGCAAATCTCTATCCATCCTGAAGTAAACACCAGGCCTTCTCTGGTCAGGGTCTTCCGGCCTCTGGCTTCCGATCCTGCACTTGCTAAAGAATATGCCGATGAAAGAGGGGTCGTTAACGCTGGGCCAGTCGCGGACGGGGAAGGAGAGGGGGTAGGTGTAGTGGTCTGGAGGGTCGCTGAAGTAGATGTAGCCGTTCATTGAGAGCTGGAAATAAGGAGATATCTTATCATTGACTAGCTAATGCTATTCTTGGTAGTAAGCGAAAAGAACAAGTTGATGCTTGATGATTGAACTTGGAGAAGTTGTTTCAAGTTTCCTTATGAGTGCCCTCCTGATGATGATTTGTGTAATTTCATTTGTTAAAGAAATATTCGGGGTGCTGTAAGCACTGCACTATATGAAGTTAATTGGATGAAAAATCCGTCGCCCCTTTTTGAGTGTCCTGGCATCAGTTCTTGAGATAGTTTCTAATTATAGGCCTTACCCTGTTTACTACCCTTGGACACATCAAGAAAGTTAACAGTGAAACGCTAGCCAGTAATGAAATATAACAAGTCACGTTAACTTACACGAGTGTAATTGAATCTGAACCCAAAGAACGGCAGTTGAAAGTTGAAGTTCTTATGGATCTGGGGCGTGCTGGTGTGGATGTCCCGTTGGTAGTCCCCAATGTTTTCGTTGCCGCCCTGGTCGTAGAACCAGTACAAGAAGTTGCCGCGGATCTGCTGGAGCCGCTGCGTGGTGATCATGTAGGCCTGGCCATTGTTCTGGTAGGTGGTCGCTGGGAGCACGCGCCCGTCTATGTGAGCTGGTGAAGTAAACATGACCTTAATATGTTGGTGGAAGAGAGAAGAATGGAAAGAGATGCATTAAGTATAGATATAGGAATGTTGTTAATCTTTAGGAATCAGTTAAGGAATGTTTGTCTTTGAATGATTATGAACAATAAAGCTGACCTAAAACTAACTTATAAAATTAAATATACGAGTATATCTGTAGGATTGGCGGCACTGCCACGTTCGATGGCATCATTATTCTTATAAATATGAGCTTAGTTCGCGGATAGATAGGTCATAATGAGAAACATTTAGACATTTAATACATTCCTCAGTTCCTATGTTTGCCTTATTAGTTTCATATTCATTGACACAGCGTTGCAATGTTCTAGTACGCCTCAATATCGACGCTTATCCCAGTGATAAGCTATCACCATATCAGACAGGTTGATTCCGAGTACAGTGATGTCACCTTCTATAGCCCGTTTGTTAGAAACGGTTATTAATGTAACGAAATAACGGCTGTTATTTCATAGTATCTTGTTCAGTTCTTATTTTGCAAATTTATCATTATTGAGAGATCAAAATTATCTACTTACTAGAAGCGCCTCGGGGCTTCACCCGCGTTAACTACTGTCCCGCGGGAATCGATTTAATTTTTATGGGATAAAAAGTAGCCTATGTTACTCGTGAATAATGTAGCTTTCGAATGGTGAAAGAATTAAAAAAAACGGTCCAGTAGTTTTTGAGCCTATTCATTACAATCAAACAAACAAAGTTTTCCTCTTTATAATATTAGTGTAGATGTATACTTATGCATGCCTACCATTGATGCACCTACATGCATGCCTACTCCATGGTAGGTACTTATTCAAATGTGGTTATACTATACATATTTCAAATTCAGCTAATCTATCGTGTAATTTGATAAGTTTACAGGTCAGATTTTTACATATTAACTTGAAAAGGGATATTGATAATTTCTTATCATTACTAACACCAATAATTTGAATGTATGTATGTAAGTTGTTGACTAACTAGTTAAAGCTAGCGAGTCTTTTTGCGAGTTGTTTGTTTCTGATATCATAACTTTATCATTAATCATTCGTCAAGGAAATATTTGTATGAAATAAATACTGCTTATTACAGTGCAACCTCGATATAACAAATCGGAGGGGAACAAGAAAATATTCGTAATATCAAGTAATTCGTTGAACTGAGGTTTGTTATGTTGAGGTTAGATTGGTCTAAAATTCGTTATAAAGAGGTAAAAGAATAGTTTTATTCACCTCAATATTTCTGATCCATTTTAGCGATATAGTGATGAGCAGAGGTGTTTACATTACTTTCCATCAAAACAACAATGATTACTGTACAAACAAAAGCGTGTCGAAACATGTCGAGACATGAATCACATTATAAGATTAAGAGTTATATTATTGGTGGAAACTTTATATAAAGGTTTTGGGTTGGCAAAGTTCGTTAATTAGAGGTATGAATACTTTTCTTGATAGTTGAAAATTCGTTATAAAGAGGTTGTACGCAAATAATGTTCGCAATGTAAAGGTATATTTTATATTGACTCAGATTACGGACAATTCAAGGGGATTACGAAGAATTTGTTAAATCGAGGAAGTCGTTATATTGAGGTACGTTATATTAAGGTTGCACTGTATTAAGATCCCATTTCATATCTTTAAAGTAATTTATATATACGCGGGTTAATTCTTGCTAGCTAGGAGTTGAGTGTAGAGACAAAAGAGCACTTTTGCGTGTTCCAATCTAGCAACTATTATTTTGTATATAGATCCAAAACAATGATCCATCTCAAACATAAAAAACAATTTGAACAAATTTTACTCGACACAAATATGCAATGCCATTTCTGTAACTTCATCAGGATCATAGAACAAACATTGGGTGACTATGATAGTCCCACTATAATTATTATGTCCTACAACATCGCTTCAGTCATCTCTACTGGAGCATATTTTGTGATCGCACGTTTAAAAGCATCGGTCTAGAGAGGCGTATTAGGAATACGACAATGAGGTTTCATCATCATCACTAACATTATGTCCTATCCAGCAAATGATTGTTCAATGGGCCTCTGAATTTGAGTTTCAAACGCCTTTTTTATATTCCTGAAGTACTTACTATTACTCGTACTTTTAACTACTCAACTGTGCTTGTTCAGATAAGCTGTGTGTGATGTGATTAATTAAACATACCAAGAATGACGTGATGTGCAAATAATAAAACTATGATGAAATACTAGAAAACTTGATGTGTATGAATCGAAAGAATATTGCTCATGTGTTTCAGATGACGTATTAAATACTTTGCATTTTTCTTTTACGGCTCATTATGCTTTTTACCTACCCATGACGTTGTTAGCGAAATCTTATTTTTTTTAATTTATCTGTAAGGACTACTCTCATCTCAACTACCTACTCTCTAATTTTATTATCTCTCTGCGTCAATAATTCATATTATTATACCTTTTTATTTTGACCTAAAACATGAAATCCGTCAGTCAACTAAATTAAATTATTAGTTCCTAATTATAACATTCATGTGTAACGTTTTTGCGTTTTGTTTAACCACGTTGATAAGTAGGTACAGTCTTATCATTTCACAATTTGAGAGCCCCACATTTTGAGTCAAACAGAACTCAGAACATTTTGGAAACATTATGTGTTCAGTAAAGTGCTGCATTGTATAATTAACCTGTTTAAATGCGTCAAGGTGTGGCCCTTATCTGAGATTACCTACGTAACGATACGCGATATAAATTACTACGAAGACACATTTTATTATTTTATCTGAAAAACCAGGTTAGAGGAAAATGGAAAAAGAACTTTTTAGTTATTCTAAAGACGTAACGACATTAAAAGTAAAAAATAACCAAAATAGGTCATAACCATTACGTTTGAACAAAATATAGAAGCATAAAACTGAATTTATAATGAACTGATAAACCAGTATACATACATTGAAAGCTTAAATAACACGTTTAATTAATGAATGAACGTACATATACAGTTTGTGTGCATAATGATTTATAATGAGTCAGCTTTATGACACATACGAGTAGTATTACACGTCACCAACTAAAATGAGACTATATTATACAGGTATCCTTTAATCTTTGACTAAAAATATATGTACTTTTTGAAGAGATGGGTAATTTAGATTTCTTCGCAAGTTTCATTGATCAAATATTTAGCAAGAACGTGATTAATTTTTGTCCCTAAGTTAATGAGTAAAAGAATAGCAAGCTCAAATAGATAGAAATAAATGTGTTACTTGTCTTGGTATAAGTGATTTGTATATTAGTCTTTATATTATAGTCTTTTATGTCTTTATTGGTATATAGGTTGTTGTTTGCAATGCTTATCAGCCATATGCAGGTCAAGTGTCGCAAAGTATAAACTGCGATTACTAAAAGTCAATGCTTTTGTGTCTGCGTCACCGACGCTTCGCCAATCCAGTTTAAGCTTGATCATATATTTAGGTACAAATTATGTATCCTATGTAAAAATATAACGAATCCATTCTTCAATATTGTCTAAGGTACAAAATCTACAAGATTCTAGTAGTTCGTCACTAACAATATTCAATTTTTCTCTCAATGTGGGAGCTTTCACGCTCAGCACTTTACTAAATAACTTACCATATTCATTGTTTGTAGCAAGAGTGGAGGTAGGATCCTGAAACAGCAGTTGTTTTTCACTTTCCAAAGTATTCGAGTTGAAATCCACCGCTTCCAAATCCACAGGCTTTTCTCCCACCAAACCATCGTTCAGTTGGTACTTCCCACTTCTCACTTCCAACTGTTCAACGCCGGGCACCGTTTCTACTGGAGATCCTTCCTCTATCAGTTCATCCTCCTTAACTTCAGTTACTTCCGCTCGGGGCACTGGTTCTACGTTTTCTACAGCTAAGAAATCGTCACTCACTCCTTTGTCTTCCACTATAGGGTCCTGCCCACAAACACTTACAACTAAAAGTACCAATAAAGCTATTTTATTAACCCCCATCGTTGTATTTATATCACTTTTAATAACCTCATCACTTTATCTTTTTGTTTCGAGCGTGGCAGGTGCGTGGCTATTGTGAAAAGCGACTGTGGCGCTGGTACACTGTGTGCCCGTTGATACCGCTTTATCTTTCCGAGATATGATAAGATAACTAATAGAATCGTTAGGTGTGCCAAATTCTTTGTCCTAATCGTAGCCCTGCTTATTTAGGGCCTTTCGTGGTACGCTTAAGCAAAGAAGCATGATCTAATTTTGTTGGATTGTTAAGGATGTCCGGTTTTTTAAATCCCACTAGATGGCGTTCAAATAAATGTTAATTTACATAATTATGTTTTTGATTTAGTGTAGGTATCTGTCGCTTTGCTCGGGCTACACGCGGGGGTTAATTCTAGACATCTTCATTAGGCTCTGAGTAGTCTGCGTTGGATATACCATTAGTGACGTAAGGCAATGCTTTATCCCCTTGGTGCTTAATTTACAATTATTCACATTGTACTTTTCGACTCGTCTATTTTTATCCTATTTTAGATGTATGATTTTTTTTCTAAGCTGTTTGGATCTATATTTTCCTACACAGCATAGCATTGAACGTAAGCCTAACAAGTACCTAGTAGTTTTATCATTAGATAAGGTTTTCAATTGATTCACTCGCTTGCTACCTATAGCTTTACAGGTGAAAAATAATGAATCACTGAATTTATTTTGCTGTCGTGTTTACTTGCAACGTGAAACTAGATTACTATATTAGGTAGTCATACCGGATACTGATGTACTAAGTTCGTCCGGAAGTAGGTACTCATTACGTGGAATTTCGGACCAATAATGTACCTACATAACAAATTAAACCTATTGAAGAATTAGAAGACGTAAAATAAGATGAATGAATATGAAATAGTGCTTCCATGGTTTTAGTGTCCAGAGATACAAAATAGTGTTTGAAGCAACTAGTAGCTACTGAGAACATCATATACTATTTGAGAACTTAAATAACGTAAACAAACGCAAAACTAAATAGGTATCTACTTATAATTTGATCTCATTTAAGAAGCCGCTACAAGGAGCAACATTCCCAGAAGGTTTGCTGCCATGTCACCAGGGCCGGATTTAGGGGAGGGCAACCGGGGCGAAAGCTCCGAGACCTTCACTTACGGAGGGCAACCACATGGAGAAATCGGGGAAAAAAATCAAATTAGTGAACACTAGTAAACATCTTTGCCTTAGATTGTTTTTTCGCTATTTAACTTTTCCTACAGTACTTTGTCTATACATAATTAGGTATATTATTATCCTTAAATAATACCAGACAATTATTTATTCAAATCACGAACGATATTTTTTTTTTAATTTATTTATAAAATAATTTGGAGCTATGGGGATTTCGCTCCTTTGTTGCCCCGAGGCTTCCAAACCTCTAAATCCGGCCCTGTATGTCACGTTTGATTTCCTACAAGATCGAGTATAAAATAGTCTTTTAGTTGATCTTCAGGCTCCTGTTTCAGCGTTATGACCTACTTCCCGCTTTAATTTGCAAGAAAAATGATTCTAATATTATTAGAGAAAAAGATGAAAATTAATTTATCAGGTAATTTAAGAAAATCTTGGAAACTACATATTCAAAAAAGCAATAGCAATTATCACGATTGTACCATTGACTCTACAATCACAAGCACGATTTGTTTCAGGCGTTTCGTTTTTATATCTAACTCATAACTTGTTTCTACCAACAAATGATTAAAATCAATCTTACCGTCACTCAGAGTCAATGAAAGTCAACCATCTGCAAGGAGCCAATTTAACCATCTGCCTGAGAGCCACTCTTAGTATCTCTATGAGAGTGAACAACACCATGTGGAATACTCGATCATGGCATCGCATTCTTACATTGTTATTATTTAGTTTGTCCTTCCTGTGTTCTTTACATTTTGGTGTCAATAAAGAGAGTAGGTACCCAACTGATATGGCTTACCAATGTACCTGCGCAGAAGATGAATTTTCAAAGCGCGGGAAATGCTATTGACCGCTATTGGTCGGCAGCCGCCGCCATCTTAGCGAGCTTAGAGTGAGATGGAACTAACAGCTGCAGTGTATTATGAACCTTATAATAGTGATCTTAGGTTGATTGTAAGTTTTAAGCATTCTTTCATTAATCTTCGAACCATACTTTCTTTTCTGCGCGAACGAAGATTCACGACGCGCCTTATAAGTTGGGTACTAGTATATCTATCTATCTATCAATCCATTTATTTCTTGGCACAAGAACCTCAGAACAACGAGTGGTCCGTTCAGAAACTACAAGCTATTCTAACCATTAGGCAGAGAAACCGTGACAGTAATTTGGAATAATCTACTAATCTCCGGTTTCTGGAACCCTAGTTAACATTGACCAACAGATTGTATACGTATATCTTTGCCTCTATTTCGCACTTATCAGCAAGACATAATTTTTTTATCAAAGTAATACTAAGGGCCAGAAACCAGGCATATAGGGGCGTCATAGGATATGGAACTAGAAGGAAAAGTTGCAGGAAAAAGTAATGCCCATAATATTATGGATTTAGAATGGATTCGTGCTCGGATAACTTCAGAGAACAACGCCATCATATCATGCCTCATCACAGACACACCGTCATCGATGGCAAATAAATATATGCAGAGCAACTTCGTCAACAATAACTTCGTCAATAACGTTCAACCTTCGTCAGTTGGTGAGCTAACCAAGAACTGTGTGAATTTCTTCTCATTATAGTCTCAGGCTGTACAAATTCAATGAAATGCCAACCATTTTACAAAAAAAATCTTAGCAGGAGCACGAGGTAAAAACCTGAAACACGTTTTCGCACAACAACGCAGTGTAGGTACATTATATCATGATCAATGGCAGTATGCAGCTTCCGAAGATTCAGACGTTCTTTTTCTTCGAGTGCAATAACACTTTAGCTATTTGTACACCCAAGTACATACTCGAGATATTTGTAACGAGTCCTAACAAGCGTCCTATTGTGAGCCGGGTGCAAAACAAAGGCACGGCTCTAATTGTCTACAATCATCTATAAACATCGCTACTATGTAGTTTTATCATCAGTTCTATTGCCAGTTGAACAAAAGTCTCTATATAGAGCAGTCAAACAAAATCATCAGTGGATGTCGGACTATTTATCTTTATCATGTTTGAAGGACAAATGCTACTTACCAATGCGTTTTGTACATGCATCGCTTCTTTTCTTTGATAATCTTCATACGTTTAGAAAGATAGTCATCGATGGTATTTGTACTCAGCGGTAGTGTTGTGTCTCGTAAGAGGCGTGAGATAAACTGCATCGCATATTTTATAACTCATTGCTGGTTTAGTTCAAATGTTAGGTTTCAATGTAAAAAGGAAGCCATCAGTGTATCGCTACTGCCATTTTAGGCGGGCATGACTCTAGTTGAGCGTAGGAGCGCGATCGGAAATCTTGACACTATGTTGAAAATATAATCATCATCATCAAGAGAGATGGCGCGGCGTGAAAAAGAGGATACTTGGCTATCATCTCATTATTACGCCTCGTATATAAGTATAGAAGGTAGAAGGTAGGTAAGTAGGTACTTATCTGTGTTCGTTTTATTCTCATAATTCAGCAATTTTCATTAGTTTTCCACCAATAGGCAGACTAATTCACGAGCAAGATTTTGGTGTATCGTTTACGTTAATCATGTTCTAATGTTTCATGTAAGTATATAGATAGGTATAGGTATTAGTAGCCAATGCCATCCTCAACTTTATGCATAACAACCGCGCCAAGATTACATTAGATAGGTATATCTTGAATAGTTAGTTATCATCGATAATGACAATATTATTTATTTATCGTAAGGATCAAGTGAAGTAACGTATCGGTGCGGCGCAGTTCGAAACGTCGATAACAAGGAGTGTATTGCGCGCTATATAACTCATACAAGACGAGTTTCCCTACCTAGTCTGAGCATACACGTAGCAGCACCCGCAGTCGACGCACGCTTTTTACTTCCTTTCACATTTTTTCAAGTGATTTTTTGCTAATTACAAGATGCCTTGCGGAGGTTGCGGTGATAGTGAGTTGGAACTTTTACTTTTATGCTCTTTTTAGTTTACTTTTTATCGTGTGAATATTGTGATTTTGGTGGATATTTCAGTTGGTGATTTTTGTTGATTCGTAAGTTTTATGGTTTTAGTAACGCGTGCGCAGTTCCACAATGGAGAAAATATTCACAGGGAATATGTTCATATTAAAATATAAATTTGTTTCCCAGTGTCTTGCCGGTTGTTCTTAAAAAGTTAGATAGTAATATAGTATAGCTAGTGCAGCTTTGAAGAATTATGTATTTTCACAAAAAGTATGTACCTACTTGTCAAAATTGCAAGCCTGTGACTCAAGCAACATTGCCTAGTCCAAAAATGTCGGAAGTCGCAAACAGGCTAAAACTGCAGCCAACCTCGACATGTTTACAAATTAGCGTGCAGCATTAAATCAACATGCAGTTTCGTATCAGTGTTTTGACTTCAGCTGCTTCAGTTGAAAAACTCTACCAAGGCTGATTCAAAACGCATTAGTTGCCTATTTTAAAAGTATATCTACGTAAGACTCAATAAACAAAGGGTGTCCAAGTCCAAGACTACTGGCCGTCTTGATGTTCTATGAAACTATTCGTTCTATCGCGTACTTGGTCGTTTACTCTGGTAGCGCGCAGTAGGACTACCTAGTAGGTAGGAGTAACGTCTAGCTTGCATCGATAGTCTTGGGCTATTAGAGCGCAAACACCTTTAGCATTTTAAACTAGGTAGGTATTTCCCGTGACTTTATCCTGTTTCAATCTATCCCTATACCCAGGGCCGGATTAAGGGGAGGGCAACCGGGCCGAAAGCCCCGAGGCCTCCACAATGGAGACTTAGGAAAAAATTCTTCTAAATCCCGACTACTTAGTAAACACGTTACTAGGTACCTACACATCTTTGCCTTTGATTTTTTTCTTCGCTGTTTTCCCTTTACCTACTGTACTTTGTACATGATTATATTATTCGTAAATATTAACAGAAAATTCTTTATTGAAAAACTCGACTGAAATTATTTTTCATTCTATTTGGAATATAATTTGGTGCTCCAGACCTCTAAATCCGGCACTGTCTATACCAAGATTCATCTAAATTCGTCTAAGTAAATGGATCTAAACCGCTAAAGGTTTAGACTAGATAACCAACAACGCACATAATATTTTCACATGTAATATTATTAGTATAGATGACGTTGAGGTGGTATAGTATTCAAGAAACACCTGAACAAGTTAATTATGCTAAGTATTAGGTATTTATTGATCGTATAACATCGATTGTTTTTCTGCATAAATTATTAGGTATAGGTATTAATTAACTGTTTTCCAAGATGTAGATGTTCTAGGATTCGGTGAAAGGATAAAAATGGTTCTTGTAAACCATTTGATACCGACCTACCTACATTGTATTGTATGGCGAAGCAAATTTGTCTTCAACGATATAGGTACTAGAACCAAAATCAACAGTGTCTGAGGACTTTCTTATTCTTATATTTATATTACAGTAAGTGCAGACCCTACCAACCTGTTGATATGTTTTTTTTTTATAATTACTATCCTTGTAGTAGGTACTAAGTATAGTCTTGTTAGCTTGATTACTATCTCCCCTTTGTCGAAGGTGGTATACATGCACTGCATATAACGGGGCTGACTCTCGGGACAGCTACGGGAACACCCCGACATTTCTATTTGAGGGTGCAGGAACAGGAAATCCTCAGAATTTAGGATGTGTGATCCTGAATTCGTGACTAATGATTATATTTTCACAAATGCAGGTTGCAAGTGCAGCGCAAGTCAATGCTCCCAGACCTGCAAGTGCGACTCTTCATGCTCGTGCTCATGCAAGAAGGCCGCGCCCGAGTCCGCAGACAAGACTAAGAAGTAGAACCGGTAGCAGCATCAGCCAGAAATTAACCTTATAATGTAGGTTACTAAAAACTATGTCTGACAATTTAGGTTATAGAACAAAAAAGATGGCTTCCAATTCAGATGAAACTTTTCTCGTAAATGTTTAAAGTTTACATAAATCAGTGTTTTATTATGTTTGCTTCATTGTTATCTTACTGTTATATAGTATTATTTGAATTCTCCGAGAAATGGTAGCAGTACATATTTGGAAAAAAATCGTGTATTTATATTGATTGTCATTCACTTTGCCATCAGTCAGAAAACTTGCAATATTAATAAATAATAATATATTGTTAAACACCATGCCTATTTAATATAATATGTTTTTATTTTTAATCCCCTATTATAAACATAGACCTACATAATTATTATATTCGAAGTAGTAAGTAGGTAAATAACAATTATTCAGTTTACAATTTATTAACAGTCGTTGTCGTTCTTAGTGTAAATAAATAGTGTGTACGTCGTATGCATCTATACCAACATCTACATAGTTATATACCTAATGCAGGTACCTGTAAACAAGACAGTAAAAGTCAAACAATTATGAATACACTACGATCATCAAGCTTACATAAAATCATTATAAAATGTGAGCTTACTCTCAATTACGATTGTGTGACAATCGCATCCCGGGATACAGTCGGCAGCCCGTGGTACGTCGGGCACTAAATCTGCAAAACAGCCTTAATTAAAACAGTTCTAGATCATTATTTTGATACATAGTAGGTACATCAAATTATCAATTCTGAGACTTTCCATCACATGTCTTCAGAGGGTACTTTAGTACTTCGGTCATATTGCGCGAAAACCCGCTTAGAAGCTGGCGCAGCTCATAGTGACAGGGAAGGTGGAAGGCAAGAGGTCGAAAGGCAGAAGCTCGAAAAGATGGTCCGACCAGGTGTCTGAACAGCTGGACACCAAGTTGAGCGATACCATCCTTTATGCCAAATACCGTCAGAGATAGCACCAGATAGTCAGGGAAAATATCGGTCGGGATCATCACAATGCTCAGCAGTGAGCGCACGACTAGAGGGATATCTTCATCACATAGGTATACTAGCGGCTCACTCCGGCTTCGCACGGGTATACTACGTTATTATACATATAAACCTTCCTCTTTAATCACTCTATCTATTAAAAAAAACCGCATCAAAATCCGTTGCGTAGTTTTAAAGATAAGCATACATAGGGATATAGGGGCAGAGAAAGCGACTTTGTTTTATACTATGTAGTGATAAATTACGCGTCACGTTGTTTGTCCGCGATGGACTCCTAAACTACTTACCCGATTTAAATCAAATTTGCACACCGTGTGCAGTTTGATATAATTTGAAAGATAGGATAGCTAACATATCAATTTATAGTCGCAATAACTAAAACCTTAGACACAGCAAAGCGTGGCCGTGTCTGCTAGTATAAATTTATATATATCTGTGGTTACTGTCCAATAGACTGTCCAATGCGACAACCTCTCGAGCAACTAATTGAACTAACAACGATCGACGATACCATCAGATATTTACGCTAATCTGGTTCAAGAAATCCTACTTACACGATATATCTTCAAATATCTTCATTGTAGAACCGAGTGGCACTAATCAGATGAAGATTTACAATTTTGTAATTTTTATGATCGTATATTTTCTTTGGACGTACAACCAGATGGCAAGCGATGAGATAAATGACAGATGACTGAATTCAACACTGATATTACCATCAGACGAATTACAAAAAAACGTCCTTTAAGTTAACCACAACGGAGAGGGTAATAATGTTATCAACACAAGCTAACTAAGTGGAACTAAAAATTATTACCATTTTAATCACATGGAACTAATTTCCAGAAAAATATACTTATTCATGTTTTTGTCTGAATACCTCAAATCAATTTTGATTTGGAATATTTGAATGCATTTTTCTAACTCTTACAATATGTGAGAAAGAAAGAAATACCTGTGTACGATAACGGATACGGTACGGGTACGGATAAGTTTAGTGTTGCCATTTTATTATGTAACAGATAAAGCATATAATTATGTTAGCTAGGTACCTACTTGATTTGATGTAACATAAATCTCGAATTTTAATTAAACGGAGAGTAGATAGCTAAGAACATATGAACGAATTAAACCCAACACTTGAAGATTTCTTACGTAAAGTTTAAAAGTACGACCATAATGATTTTGGAGTGTATAGGCATAGCATATCATCTACAACTTCTACAAATACTAAGTAGTACACAAACAAACACGTTGTTCAACAACGATAAGAACAACAAGCCTTCTTTAATATATTCCTCCATCCACGGCTTCTTGTCCTGAGGTAATTTGTGTCGAGTCTTTGTCAACAACCAAAGTCCATAATCAGTCATCCGCATCGTCGTTTCTCGTTGTTTCTGTGAACCAAATTGCCGCTTCAAATCGAGCAGTGCATACGTAAAAAAAATCAAGGTGAATCGTTCGCCTTGCACTTGTTATTGTCGCCTGCTAGCGGTTCTTCAGTTCAGTACCTACCTATATATAAACCTTACATTTGGGAGACCAGTCATTGTGTAATCGACACTTGTCAGTTTGCCACGTCTACTTTGTAGAAGCAACCAAAGATCAAAGATGCCGGCGCCCAGTGAAGGTTGTGAACCGTGTAAAGGTATACCATCCTATTATTCCTTAGTAGAGTTGAGAAATTAGAAATTATTGAAGAATCATTACTGCCTACACATTACGTGGCTTCTCTGCCCAACTTTCACCAACAATCAACTATTTTGGGCATGTAAAAGTTGTCTGGTAGAGATCGCCTCAAACGATAAGATTGTTGTTAAGTTTCCTTTATATTCTTCTATATATTTTGGTGTCAATAAAGTGTTTTAACTATCTATCTATCTGTCACCGTGTAGACTTCTGAAATTCTTTATTGACAGAACAATTTATTTACAGCCACTTTAATTTTTAAAGGTTTTAATTCCTTTTCCCTGCAAGATATCATAGACTAGCTATTGACCACTACCTCACCTGTGCCCTAAGTATGAGTTTTAGCGGCAAGTTAACGCGCTCAACATAGTACCTACGCGTCAACTAGCAGTTTTGTATGAAGATCCTGTACGTACAGCGCCCCTACCGGCGCGTTTATGAACGAAAAATCTTCATACAAAGAGCTAGTTGACGCGTAATATGTCGAGCGAGTAAAAACTCGTACTATAGGTATTGGTATTTAGTGACAATGTGGTCGAAAGTCGTAAACATACTCAGTCAAGAGTGGAACTGGCTTTCGAGGAAGCAACACACACCTTTGGGGTTTAGCGACAGATTTTCACTTGAAGGCTCGCCAGACGGGCTTTCTAATGCCCTACCACCGTTTTCACCCCCCTATTTTTCAGACAACTGTAAGGATGGCTGCAAGGACGACTGCGGAGCTAGCTGCGACACGAACTGCGGTGCCGACTGCTCCACCAATCAAGGTGAATTCATCATCGATATTTTGAATATATTCATTTAAAAGCTACTAAAATTATATAAGATCGGGTGCTATCGTGAAATTTTGAGATCAGTTTTTAGATGTTATTCTACCGAATGATAGATGATTATCTTACTAATTAATATTGTAAAGTTTATTTACTTCAAGCGTCAGCTTATAAAATGTAAAATGTATACTTAGTATGTTTATCTATACAGTTTTATGTTTTAATATTGTTTTCGGTTTATTGTCAACATAATAAATGTAAATTTTCTCATCGCAGGTGGTTGCTGCTAAGGAATGATGTCGATGAACGTTTTTAACCGTTGATATCTTGTTGGTCATGCAATAAAAATTTACGAACTTAACTTTATGTCTTTATATTTTTCCTGTTCCAATCTATACTGCTCTAATTAACAATTAAATAAGAAAGGGGTTTTATTAAGATTGCTATATATTCATAAGTACCTACCTACATTTTATCATAGACAACATTTTATTTTAGAGTATAATATAAGAGCAGGCGTTTAGGCACCATTGCAATTTTAATACAATCATAGCAAGTAAGTTGTACATAATATACCTACTCATACTCGTAATTATGCGGTACGTAGTGCAAATAATAATTATTTTTGCATTGACTGATGGAGACTGAATACTTATTTTGAAAAATAAATGTTGAAAAGGGAACGATACAAAAATATAGTTTTAGCGTGCTTAGTTTTAGTTTTATTTTATTTAGTTAAACTTGTATTCCTTTATCGAAAAAATATGATAAAACAATAAGAAAAAAGCTAGTCTGCAATGCATATGCCCGTAGTGATATTTGAAATCTTACAAACCTTGCAAAAAGTAGAAGTCTGGTCTGCCTGATCGTAACTGCATTCCCCAAATAAGTTGCTGTATAGCATAACCAGTCTATATTTTGGGCAAACTTTTTGAACACGTAGGTACTCGTACTTAGGCCCGTGGAATTATTTCTCGCTTCAAAAACAATTAAGTACACGAGCTGTTGTTATGGGCAGCTCGATTACTCAACGACAGCTCTTGGGTTGCAAGCTAGATAACTTCTCTAATAGAGCGTCCGAATGCTGGTATACTTCAATAAGTTTCGAGAAGAGGAAGAGGAATTGAGGTTTTCCCTTTTCATTTACTTCTTCCCTCTTCCCTTGTGACGATCTGATATCTCTCGTCGAGGAGGTTAGAGGGAAAATCGGTTATAGGTATATACCACGCGTTTTCAGTGCTTCTGTTCTATACGACGAGATGGAATCTCTTACATCCAGCATTGAAATGCTCAGTAAGCCTATACTTATTAATTTGGACTAGGTCAATGTCAAAGTTAAAGCATTTATTGTAAATAGGCAATAAAATCTCACTTTTACAAGTCAAACAGCTAATTCTCGTTAGCAAAGAGCACCATAAGGCCTGGTACACATTAGGCGTTTTGAAGCGCACGCTTTGATCGCGCGCCAATCAGAAGCGCTCGCTTGCCTGTGTACACCTGAACAACCTCTTTATTCATAAAACGCGCGTTACCAAAGCGTGCGCTTCAAAACGTCTAATAATGTACCAGGTCTTAAACATAAAATATGTCAAATGAAATCAAACATTAATAAGTTCGAACCGTATCGAGGTTAGAATGCCTGTGGTCGAGGCACGTAACATGACCATCTCCAACGCCTCTAGAAGCTTGGGTGATGGACGAGAGGGTGCTCAGCACAAGTATA
Source organism: Hylaea fasciaria (assembly GCA_905147375.1). NCBI lineage: Eukaryota > Metazoa > Arthropoda > Insecta > Lepidoptera > Geometridae > Hylaea > Hylaea fasciaria. The sequence goes on along the minus strand of LR990211.1, from coordinate 3,168,070 downwards.
CACCCTAGAGGCAGCCCAGACCTGTTTCGGGGCTGCTCAATAGTGGGCATGGAGAAGAGGACCAATCTAGCCGCAGAGAGTGCGTAGGTATAGCCACGACTACTGGCCATGACGAGGGGAAAAAACTAAATTGACAAAAATCCTCCATCCAAAAAAACATTAGGTACCTATTTGTAAATCTATAGCAGACAAAAACATATAACTTCTCTGTTTTGCGGAAAAATTATCTGATTCCAGACGAATTTTTGTAATATTCTTATTCGGTATCGAAAGCTAATGAAAATGAGCCTAAATACCATTAGTTGATTAATCACTGAAGAGTTCTGGTCCCTCTTTCCTGCACATCATCATCAGGTTACTGTCACTATATAAATATTAGGTTCGGAACTTTCTTGATTTTGATTGTAACTTTTACATCTATCTGCATACTAACTAACACAAATGTTTGTTACGTTTATAAAATGAAACAGGTTATAAAGATATTACCGTCAGCCGAATTCTCATATCGTCATTTTATTATGTAAAAAATACTCATAAAACTAATTATCATGGTATCTTATCTTGTCTCTACCGGCTGCGGTTTTTCTCATTGCGACAAGGATACAGCAGAACAAACACCCCATAGTAACAAGGAACCCTACCAAATAAAAGAGTAAAGGTAATTTTCAAAGACCATTTATATCAGAATAAGAGTGTACACCAAGAAGACAGTGACTACGAAGGTGATGCTGAAGGCGACCGGGAAGCAGACCTCCAGGAAGCTGGTGAAGGAGCAGCGGCGTCGGCGGTCCGGGTCCATGGTGCGGGATTAGCAGCAACCTCCTGGAATTAGAGAAAAGATTTTTAAGGTATCCTCACCATTATTCCATTTTCCATACACAAAAACCAAGTTTATGTGTTGGTTAGCGTTCGAACAGTGATGATACCTCATCTGATGTTAAGTGACGATGTGAACGGAGATGGTAAACATGCTAAGTCTAGAATAGACTGGCACACAACTATTGCTTACAAAGCACCACGAAAAGGTAAAGCAACGTATTTTCTGATAGATTGTGGTGAGAACACGTGTACTCCAAAACTTGGGGTGGCAGAAATTAAAAATAAAGTACAGAAGTGGATTAATAAAAGAGTGGTAGGATTACTTACCTGTAGAAGAGCAGTCGTCGCAGCCTTTATCCTTGCAGGAGCAGTTGTCCGCGCAGGACCCGTCTTTGCAGGAATCTGAAAAGGAAAGCATTATGAAATTGGAACCAAAGATGACCAAAGCTAGTGTTGTACTAAATTGTGTACTAGTAGATAGTAAAACTGATGAAATCAATGCCATAGGGCACAGAGAGACTTGTTATATTTAAAGGGGGAAAGCCGAAGTTGAAGGTTACGATGGGATTAATAAATACAGAAGTTCCAAAGACGGATGAACTTAAAGACTTGATAAATTGTATTTTTAATGTTTAAATATTATAGAAGCCAGGAATTCATAAAGAATCCTGTTCTAATAATGTCACTATATACGTAGATGTGCAATAAATTGGATAAGATTTTACCTTTGCAGGGTTCGCAAGGAGAAGGCATGTTGAATTGTTGACTGGTGTAGATTCTGTCTGAACTATGTGTCCAGCTACCAGAGGTTTTATACCGCGGAGTTGGAGTAAAAACGATCACAAACTAGAGCAAGGCTGTTGAAAAACTAAAACCTATTATACTGAAACTGACCGGCATAATAGTAAAAAATATGTATTCAAAAATGCTGGCCGGTCTATGTGTATTGTATAGTAATTATTTAAGACTACATTTGATACATCTAAAGACAGTAAATCACCAACATTTGACTGGTTATTAAACCGCAATCAATTTTTAAAATGTATGACAATGTTAACTTAACTTTGGTTTAACTATCATTTATTTATTTAATTTGACTTGTTTACGAGTATGTATGTAACATGTAAAAAAACATATTTCTTGCTTTAAATATGGTTGAAATATTGAAGTTGGTAGTCCAAAAAGAATCAAAAATCGTATCGAAATAAAGTCTATTGCAATATAGGTTCATCTACTTAGGTAGACGTAGATCTGTATAATTACAGTAAGTGTTTCAGACGAGAAACTAGAAGCGGTACATTTATTTCCTGATGGTAACAACTGCATTACTCGATACAAGACATCCAGTTGGTGTCAGTTGGTCGATCGTCAATACAGACCACAGGTCGTAAAGTTGTAAAAAGGGGGGCATCATCATCAATCTGAAGACGCCCACTGCTGACCATAGGCCTCCCCCTTAGAAAAGGGATAAGGGGCTTCAATTGTATGTAGGTATATGATAAATTCGAAACATCATGGTCAAGTCTAATACAGTCTTACCACAAAATATTTCAACTAGAGTTGAACGGAATAAGTCTAAATATTTTCTCCACAAATCGACGTCTAACCCTCACTTTTTCTTACTCAATAATAAATTTACAAGTAGAATAATGAGGAATACCAGGATTGAGAACACACGAGTGATAGACGTCAATTTGGTGAAACGAAATTTTAGAAACCTGTTTAACTCTGGTTTAAACTATTGTGGTAAGACGGATAGTGTCACCAAAATCTTTCAGGTATAGGCTTCGATCAATAAGTACATTATTCATTACAGGCATTTTGGGCTCTACTAATAACCCATCTCGCAATGGTTGTAATATCACATCGTACCTACACAATGTTTTGCCTATTTATGACAATTTGAAGGATACTTGGCAAGAAAGACTGTTTAGTGACAAACAAATAGAGTTTTTAGCTGTGCCGGAAGATTCTCCACCGAACATTGAGTAGGTAGGCACGGTTTCGCACGATTTACTGGCGTTTTTGCAGAACACTCACAGAACTTCCTACCTTTTTGTCGGCCAGCCTTGGAGCCTCTGCTAGGATCGATATTTAAGAGATTAAAATTATTTTTATTGATATCAGTATCATCCGGAAGGTAGCTGGAACAGCAAGTATGGCGACCATCACACAAACTGTTGAAGGTATGGTGTCTAAATTGCAGTAACTATAAGTGGTTCATAGAATATTATTTATTATATTGCTTTCAAAAATTTTTGCTATCTAATTATGAGCTGGATTACCGAAATAACCGAATCTAAAGGAAAAACTGGGTCTATACAAGCGTCAAATATTTAGCATAACTTTAAAATGTCTCCTAAAGCAAACCGCGTTACTCGTTACAGAATTATTATACCCTACCATGTACTCCTTTATTATGTGGCTAAGGAGATGAGCTAGTATACATAATTATATATTATCAAAAACGCCTTAGTTAAATTAAGTCTAAGAACAGCTCTAAAACTTTACTATTAAAATAATTATACCTATATATACAGGTATATGCTCGTAAATCGTCAATGCATTAGTGGCACACACTTGGTGCACGACGTATGAGTTTCAGTCCATCGGAAGAGTTAGGTATCACACCCGAAGTCACTATCTCACTAGAAATCGATCAATCGTCAATTCTACTACCTATCTAATCGACTGTTGCTTTCAGAGACCCTGACTTTCACTGCAAGGCCGCCACAGAAACTAAAGAAGCTTGAACTGCTACAGCCTTCGCCTGAGCCATCAGAAGTATCATCTTACCAGAAACAAAAGCCTGACCTCCAAATATGTCCGCCCGGTTGTGAGGACTGTCTAAGAATGGCGTCTCAAGTGTCTCAACTGCAGCTCTGCCCACCTGATTGCGAAGAATGTAAGAAGTCTGTACCAGCCCGCTGTCCACCCAACTGCTTGACTTGCAAGAAGGAACAGTTCAAGGCCATTCCACTGCTCTTCAACGCCATCGGCATCATCATCGCCATCCTGGCAACTTATATGATTGTTACCACAGATTCGCAGCTTTACTTGGTGTTCTGGGTCGGTTACTCTGTGATTAGGAGGTTGATGACAAACTCCAAGCCTCATGTGAAAACTGATTAGGATTTGTCACCCAGCAACGTCGATAATCGTTCTTGATGTTTCTTGATACAGTTCAAGACGAAGTGAAAATTTCTTGATAAAGGCGTAGAGTTATTGATTAACAAAATAAGAATAAATACGGGTATGAAAAGGTTCAAAATAATAAAGCACCTAGAGCACCTTGAGTTCCTAACCATTGCGAGAAATGTTATTTAAAAATTAAGTTGCACTGTACTGAATTCTAATTATTTATTTTAGATTATTATATTAAGAATACTAATATTTAATTTATTGTTGCGTGTTGATATAATGCTTGTAAAGACATTATTAAATGAATTGTTAAAACATTAGCATTACCTTTAAACCTATATATTTCATTCTGAAACCTTATTATTTGATAGTCCTAATAACTTTGTAAATAATTCTGCAGAGGGTGGCGTACTGAGAAGGGGGGAAAGAAAGAATGGGGCAGTTACAGAAATACAACTAAAAATTACACTTGTAGCGGGCGCTTATTTAGACGCGCAGGATTGCATTCGAAAACGGCCCTTAAACACTACGCGTAACACCGCGCATGCGCCAACGACTCCTCTCCTCACACGCGACGGCGCGACTCGCGCGCAAGAGAGAGACCGCCACGCGCCGCCCGCCGCGATACACGCAACGCGTGAGATATTGCCAATTAATTACCCAAATCAGTGCTAATTCCTGTTTTGCCGTGTTCCTTTTGTTTTAAAATATATACCTTACTTCTAACTTGTGCGAGAACTCATTTACACGCCCTGAGATCGACCCCTAGCCATATAGTGACGCCCAACTCGCGGGCACAAGCGAAGCAAGTGAATACCTACCGACGCCATTATTAACGGTCGTTGTGGAAAACACGAAAATATTAACCTACGTGCACCGGATCGAACGCTACGATGTCTCGGCCTTTAACGAGACAAGAAGCGCTCCGGCAACAACGTAGTGAAGAACAGCACGACGACGACACGATCACCGCGCTCACGGAAGACGATGGCGGCAACGGAGAAACCGGCCGGCTTGACAGAACCGTGATCGACGACGCGATCGGCGCGAACGCGCGGGCGACAACCGCGACGTCGGCGCAGTCTCCAGCGTTCCAGTTCCCCACGGAACAGTTCCTATCCACGCTGGTGGAAAACATCACGCGTGTGCAGGCGGAGGCCAACCGCCATCTCATCAGCTCGCTGTTCAACCCGGCCGGGATGGCCGGCGACTTCAGAACATCGAGTCCCATCGCGCCTACCGCGGCGAGCACGGCCGGCTGCGCAGCCGCCGCCGCCAGCGGCAACTTTAGCAGATGCACGGCGCGATTCAGCGGGTCAACGAACGACGGCGAAGCGGTACTCGAGGCATTCCTGGATTCGGTCGAAGTTTACAAAGAGTGTACCGCCATCAGCGATGCGCACGCACTCCGCGGCCTGCCCATGCTGCTAGTCGGCGAGGCCGCCGTCTGGTGGCAGGGAGTGAAACCTTCGGTCACGTCGTGGAGCGAAGCGCTTCGTAGACTTCGCGGAATGTACGGAGTGCCGCGGCCCGCGCATAAAGTATTCCGGGACATTTTCGCCGCCGAACAAAGTACCGAACGCGCCGATGTTTACGTGTGTAGAGTGCGCGCTTTGTTATCAATGTTACCGTATAACGTGCCGGAAGTGATGAAGTTAGACATGGTGTATGGATTGTTAAGTCCTAGAATTAGGCAACGAGTGTCTTGCGACGCGGTGGACGGGCTCGAGCACCTTATCGTGAAGGTCAGGTTAGTAGAGGAGTCATTGGCGGAGGTGAGTACATCATATCCCTCTAATAACAGTGTTAACGGTTCTGTTGATAACCATCCTCAGACCGCGCGCGACAGTGCGAATGCAATCCTGTGTGATAACCCCACGGACGCTAAGTTTAACCCCTCGACAACGCCATCCTTATTTACCCCGTCGGGAAATTTTACCCGTTTGACGACGCCGCCGTCGGGAAATTTTTACCGCGACGATCAGGCGACTTTTACCGATCGTCCGCGTGCATCGAATGTAAACCGCGACGATAGTGACGGGCAACCGAAACGGGTCCGACCGAAGTGCACGTATTGCAAACGTTTCGGACACACGGTCGATGATTGTCGGAATAGTAACGCCGCGCCTAGTGACGATGTTTCGTGTAGGTCGCGAAATAATACCGAAATACGTTGTTACGGATGTGGTCAGGTGGGTGTCGTGCGCTCAAAGTGTGATAGATGTACTAGTATACCGAAATCGAGAACATCCGATTTTCAGAGCGCGCACATAAGCGGGAGCGACGACGCGCATCCCTTGGTCGAAGTTGCCATTGTGGGTCGCCAGGGGGTGGCCATTTTGGACACTGGGGCTACAAATTCTATCGCGGGCCCAATGTTATACCGAGTACTTACCGATGCTGGCGTAGAGTTTAAACGCACATCTCGCACGGTGGGTCTCGCGGATGGTACTCAGCGAGTGCGCCCCGTGCTCGAGTGTGACGTCGTCGTTACCTTGGAAGGTCGCGACATACTCACTACTTTCTTAGTGTTTCCCGACGCTCAGACCAGGACCCTACTCGGCAGAGATTTTATTAGGAAGGCCAGTATCCTGTTGGATTTACCACAGAGTAGTTGGAGTTTCAGCAGACACCCGCAGCGATGGTATCCGTTCATCACCAGCAACGATTTACCTGCATCCGGCGTGACGAAGCTGACGATTGTAGATGCAGTGCAGCTCGTGCTGGAGGAACCACCGAGGTACCAGGCTGACGGCGAATAAAGAGACTCCACACTTTTGCGCTTACCATCCGCTGATATATGCTGATGTAGAATTATTATTACCATCGAGAAATATTCAGGTCGTTCACGAGAACCAGCTCCGAGATCCCAAAGTTCGGAAGATCGATGAGGGCCTCGGGTCCACCGACGATCCGTTTAGGGGGAGGGGACGGGTAGACCGGGGATTTATTATGTCCGATGGCACCCGGTGCAGGTGAAGTCCGGAAGATGGCGAGAAAGATTCCGCCTGCCTGACAGTACCTGTACACGGAGCGATTTAATACCGCGACGATCACCCGCGGCACCGCTCGAGGCGAGATACGAACCTACTGACTAGACATGGAAAGTCTTGATGACACGTTAGGTAGGTAAGTATACCGCGTAACGTAGCCCACCTGACCCTATCCGTAGGTAACGTTCAACCACCGGTCAGCGTGAAACGTAGTCGGGGGAGACCTCGAAAAGATCTGACCAAGACGCGAGGGCGCTAGGTCTAGGTCAGAGGGGGAGGATGTAGCGGGCGCTTATTTAGACGCGCAGGATTGCATTCGAAAACGGCCCTTAAACACTACGCGTAACACCGCGCATGCGCCAACGACTCCTCTCCTCACACGCGACGGCGCGACTCGCGCGCAAGAGAGAGACCGCCACGCGCCGCCCGCCGCGATACACGCAACGCGTGAGATATTGCCAATTAATTACCCAAATCAGTGCTAATTCCTGTTTTGCCGTGTTCCTTTTGTTTTAAAATATATACCTTACTTCTAACTTGTGCGAGAACTCATTTACACGCCCTGAGATCGACCCCTAGCCATATACACTTATTATTGATTGGATCATTTGCAGACTATCTTTTCAGAGAATCGCATTATCGGGTTAGAACTTCAAGTTAAATTGTTATGTTCTATCTAAGTTTTAGTTGCAATTAGTTTCGCCATCCGAGTTCACTGATCTGATACTCACGCTAAACAGGGCTTTACCAAAGATGACAAATACAGGGCACACAAGAAATTAATTAATAGCTACATTTATTCATTAGATCGTTCGTCACACCGATGCATAATTATGTGATATGTACCTACGTAAGAAATTGAATTCCTCACTAGCGTGGAATGTGCATTGCATTCGTAAAACATAATGCGGAAAAACTAAAGTAAGAAACAACTGAAATTCATACTCAAAAACCAATCTGAGAGACACAGGTAAGCGTAGTTAGTGATTAAAATGAGGCTATTTCTTGCGGAGACCTTCTGCTGCCCCCTTTGCCCCTTTTTTAGATACGTCCATGTAAGTTCACTTAGTTTATTGGCCTGCGAATGAGATCTCGGTACTGATTTGATGAAAGATTACATGCGTACAGCGGGGTTTTATTTGTGCTTATTATTAAGTTATTACCCGATTTTTTTAGAACTTCTTGTTATGATTCACCGTAAATGTGCTTTTCTTTGTTAGTTTTCTGTGAAAGTAAGGTTTAGGCGTGGAAAGAACAGTTCAATTCCACAATGGGCACATTCTCAAAATGAACATTTCTACATTGGACCAGTTCTCATAATGTGAACATTATTATTGTTATTGTGTTCTAGAAAGGTAATGTCCAGATCGTGTAAGTATAGTAATTTAGAATTATTCTCAAGACCTATAAGTTGTGTCTAAGGCTAATTAAGTATGTTTAGTCGGAGAGCACTTGCCAATTAGGTAAATAGGTACCTAAGCATTTTTTTGGCCTTATTGACGACTATTACATTTATGTTATTTTTTCACAAGCTTCTATTTCACTGTCTGTGTTAGTAGGTAGGTAGGTATGTTTGATTAGGCAAAATATCACGGAGTCTTTGACCCAGTTTCCGTTGTTCAATATTAATAACGCCTACTCAATTCTAAATATGTATATAAACCTACATTGAATCATAAAAAGGAGTGTCATAAAGCATTCAAAAGCAGACTTCGGAATTCGGAACCCCAAAACAGAACATTACATTGCAGTCATGGTACTAAACAACAAAAGACAATAAACAAATAAATTGGAATCTAAATGATCCGCAATAAACCTCATGCGGAATACCATCGGGTCGACGAACCTTCGCGAGGAAACGACATAACCCGCTAGAGCCTGACGAAGACACACTTCAAACCTTAACGTCGAGGAAATAAGATCGAAAAGTAGAAAAATCTCATATAATTACTGGAGTATCTTTCTGTCATTTTGAATCAACCACGTAATTTTAACGTTGGACGAGCGAAATGTTGGTGATTGTAGCCCATGGGAACCATTTCTTGCTTAAGTTCACCTGCAAAATATTTGGAGGGGCTGGCTGTTCACAATATGTCTTTACATTGCTATACCTATAATCAATTCAATTGCTCAAGCTTTCGTGTCAAACCATTTGTTTTTTTATGGAAATTTGTGTGAACTTTTCCATAAAGTTTATCTGCGTATGAAATAATCGGTCATATAGGCCATGAGCGTAATAGGTTACATCGCCGATTTATGATGCTGTGTGATTATAGTCATTTGTTTTACACAGAAGAATAATAATTCCAGTATTGTCAGCTGTGAAAAACAAATGAAGCTTCACTATCAGCATAATATTAATTTATTTAGTTTTGAATAAAGGGCACAGGTATTCTTCGACGACAAGCAATACGCAATAAGAGCCCAAGCGATCCCTGTTATTTCTATAAATAACTTTAGCTACATCATGTAGAGCTAGTAATCAATAATTTGTTTCTCATCATGCGCGGTAACGGTGTACCTACCTACACAATAAATATTAAAATGTTTGTACAATCGACCTTAGTGCTTTAGTTATAGATACATTTTGATGATTCTGATTTTAATGTTATAAGAGATTTTGTCGGAGCTGTATTTCTATGGCCGTTTTAGGAGTGAGCAGCGCAGGCGCGGGCTTCCCACTCGTATCCAATATCTACAGCGTAGTCGTTATTCCTCTAGGCTTGGAACCACCTGCAGCATCGTGCTCCAGAGAGCATCTGTTACAATCACATTGGAATTCCTGCTTATCTCAAGATGGAACCAGATCTTGCTCGTCAGATTTTAATGGCTATGCCTAATTATCCAGTGAGGGGCCAGCCGTTAAGTCGCGAGGAAATGTAAGTGGCATTCCTTTTGTTTTGTTTTTGAAGCAACAGTTGTCATGTATTGGCTCGGCGTGATCTGCGCGTTCTACCCGCCAGTTATAGGAAAATAAGATTGCAGAAGCAGCGATTTTCTAAGTTTTTGAAGCTTCTCTTCATAGGTCCTATTTATAGAACTAGACAAAGGCGTTGAGAACTAATCGATTGCGCGACGCCTCGCCCCTGCAGGTTGCACATGCGCGTAGGGCATCCGCTAGAGTGCCTGGAAATCTAGGTGTTACGGCTCGCGTGCATTTTTGTGCATCGGTGAACTTGAAAAATTCAAAATTTCGTTCCCTTCGAAGCCAGTCGCGCCGTGAGTACCAACCACTGTTTGAAAACCGTTTTGTATGTAGTTCTTGTTAAAATCCGTGGTTTCCTGGGTCGTTAGCATCGTCTGCGAAGTAGGTCCGCCATTGCGTTCGGGGTGTGGTATGTTGCCATTAGAACAAAGTGGGATAGCTCATAGTCTGGAATTGTTCTGTTGTAGTAAATTTTAGATGAAAAGACGTGTATAGTTGGAACTAATTGGAGCAGTCAGAACCGAGAATCATCCCACAAATAGGTTATTGGTAAGAATCGAAACATGTACGTAGAGAATCGATCAGGAACTAGGTTAGTGGTTCTTTATTGTTAAGAATAGAGGAAGCTCGAAATCGAAACATGTATGTAGAGAATCAGAAACTAGGTAAGTGGTTCTAATAGATGGAAGTAAGTAGCTTCGGACATGAGAAGGCGGGAGATTGTAACCCTGGCTGGAAGAAACCAGAAGCAAAGAGTCTTCTTACCATCGCTGCGCTCCTCCGTCTAACAGTTTGTTTAAATACAGTTTAAGGTTTTAACCATTCATCTTAACCTCTGGTTAATGGTACTCTGTCATATCTTTAATAATCTTAATTGGATCCACATCTTACTGAGAAACATTTATGAAACCCTACTCGTAGTTACTAATATTATAAATGCAAAAGTAAATGTTTGTTTGTTTGTTCATTTGGCTAAACGGCAGAACGGATCGTAATAAAATTAGGCAAGGAGATAGAGTGGACCTTGGAAAAGGGAATAGGATACTTTTTATCGCGATATAATGTACCTAATCCGCGCGGACGGAGTCGCGGGCAACAGCTAGTAGGAATAAAAGATTGTGGAAACCGCAAATGTGCCGTTGTTGATGTTATATTGTTTTCCTCAAATTGTGTTTCTTTCTTCGCTTTCGTGGATACGGTGGACAATAATGATAATGGTGGGTTTCGAGTATCGAAAAATGATAGGCGAACGTTACATAAAAAAGTGTAATTTCGTGTTCTCCCCAAAACCAGGAAGTTGTAGAGTTGAACCCCACTTTACTGAAATGTGGCGTTGATTGTGACTTGATTTGACTATACTGACTATCTAACTGACTGCGCCTAGACTATTTATAACAAAAGCTTGATTTTGTTATAACAGTTGACAATGGCAATACAGAAATAGTGCAAAGCCAAAATATATTTCAAACAGTTTTTCCAAAGTTTCCTGGAGACTCTCATTGTGCAGTAAAGGGTATTTTATTTAATAAAAAAAATTCCTTTAGCCTAATTTTGTTTAGCGAAATAAAAGACGATATCAAGATAAGAGTTATTATATTACAAAACGAAAACAGTGTCTAATATTACACAATGTAGATAAAGATCTATAATTTTAACGTTTCGCAACAAGTTGTGTAAAAAAATACGAACCTACTCGTTGGAGACATTGACCCCGAATAAAAACACTGCAGCTCGAATTAGTTCTTTGCAAGTTTGCGGTGACTAAGCTTTTTAATTTTTATCACACCTCTGTCCCATTCGAACTACTGTCGATGGAAATCTCTGGAGTGATCCAGAATGTTTGATAAGGCTATCTGACGCAGCAGCCACGGCTGCAATGCCAGCATACCTCGGCCGGCAGACAGCGCGGCTGAACCGGTCCGCTGAGGTCTCCTTGTTTTTGTTTACGGCCCTCCCATAATTTTATTGGAAGTACCTGGCCGATGGCGGGCTATAAATTGCTCAACTATCTCACTTTAGGCCGGGAGGCGGGGTTCCGTTTTGTTATGTTGTTTGGAATATTTTATGAAGCGCGAAGCTTTTAATTATTAATTGTATTTAAATATAATGGTCAAATGCACTTTTATGTGAGTAGAAATGTGATGCACCTACATACTTGCAATGTAAAATTTTAAAGTTATGCCTTACATGGGCATACCCATAAAGTAGAGTCGGTCCCGGTTGTTATCGATTAATAGCAGTTGTTAAACGTCAGAGGCATTTGGACAACTCTGACACCGGAGGCCAGCACTGCCTAATTCGACAAACAAACAACATCGTAGATTTAGTGTATCCTGTGTGCCTACACCACCACTAACTCTAACTGAAAGACAAACACACGTCTACGTAATAGCCTACTAAAAAGTACCTATAATAGTCTAAATATTTTCTCCACAAATCGACGTCGAATTTGTCGAATGAAATTTTAGAAACATCTGTTTAACTCTGGTCTAAGCTTTTGTGGTATGAGATTAGGTGTTTTATAACAATGGGATGGTAACCTATATCTCTCACGGAGGACACAGAAGCCTAAGTAAACATAGAAAGAGACAAAATATTTTGTCTGGTTTCCTTTAGCACACCCGTATATTTTTCCCCAAAATAGTCTGCGAGCTATCTCCTGCACTAGCCCGCTCTCTCGATCGTGCGATCCACGTTGCTCAGTTATTGACCCGTTCGCCGCGTCGTCGTCGTTGCTAGAAGTTCTCGACGCGCTGCCGACTGCGCACGTCTCGGCCAACCCCGCCCGTATCGACCGCCGGCTCCTAGCCTAGGCTAGGCATTACAGCCATGCCTGCGCCCTGTGAAGCTTGCAAGGGTGAGAATATTTTTCATTATTTTCTTAGAAATTTCACTGTTTCCTTTTTTTTTTGGAGTGTGGTTGGTTTATGTTAATTATTAGGTTTTCTGTTCGAGATTGTGCTGTTGTTTTACCGGTGTTTTAATAGTTTTTGTAGACTTTCTTTTGATGACGTAATGGGATATTTTCTAGTCAGTTTATTTGATTAGGGATTTGACGGAGGTTTGAGTTTCATAACAATGTTTTGAACGATATTAGTTAGTGCTCACCATTTTCTTTGTCCTGAAAGTGTATACCTATCTAGTCATTGAAAAGTAGGTACCTATTTGAGATCTATTTGAAGTACTTTGAGGTACCTATATCCATATAAGCACCTATCTTGTTTGCTAACAGTGTTAGGTACCACCCATTTTAGAAGAAAGGATATCTGAAAACATTAACTTCGGCGTAGTGCGGTAAGTTAGGTATAACACGCTAGTTTTCGAAGACCTCCAGAAAATGTCACAGACCAAGAGCATAAATATCAGAAAGGTGCTAATAATAATCGTAATAATTACACCACCTCACATAATTATGCTGCGTGTACCTATACTTAAGCTTATCTATATTAATAAGAGAAGGTCGTGTTAGTTACACTTATTATAACTCAAGAAAAATGTTGAAATTGGGAAAAATATTTATCTGATAAAATCGGGTTGTACAGTCGATAGCTGTCACTCAGTTTAACAGCTGGGGCAGGGACAGAGACAGAGGGAGAGGAAGAGAGATAGAGTGCGAGGGAAAGGGATGGATATAGAGGGAGAGATGAGTGCTAGGGAAAGAGATAGATATAGAAGGAGAGGAAGCTTTTCCCATAGAGACAATGACTGACAACGTCTGTCGGGTCAGCTAGTATTATATAATAATAATTATGTGTATATACACAATTTTTGCTGGTACTGATTCTGATTACTGTTCTCATTCGTCATTACCAGCGAACTTACTGGGCAAATCTCGGGGCGATGAGGGTAATACTGCAATGCAGTAGGTACCGCTTCTTGTCTTATATCTGCTATTTCCTTCTTCCCTCAGAGACATGTGGTGGGGGCCGGGCGGCCTGTGGGACCAAGTGCAAATGCGGCCCGACGTGCGCATGCACGCCCTGCAACAGCGGCACAACTTCCGGTTAGTCATGGAACAGTACGTAGCCGCTTCTTTATCTTTTTATTTTAGAGGACTTCATTATAGTGCAAACGCAATTTGATATCAAGCATCAGGCACTTACAATTTGGCTAGTTCCATGCGTGGAAGACGCGTTTGGAACGCAGACTAACGCGCTTTGCAGTAACGGGATAGATTTAATGTGTAGGTATACTTATTGTCGCTGCATATAATATTTGAATTTGATACAGTTATGACCCTAGCGATACATGCCACATCTCTAGAATGCTTGACTGAGGTGGTTAAATGCACCGCGTCTCGCGACAGCCACGCTAAAGAGACTCGCACATCTGTGAGCTTGGGCAGAGTAAAGAGTAACTTTAGATTCCCAGGAAGACGCAGTGTAGGTAGGCCTCCCACTAGATGGGCCGACGACATCAAAAGAGTCGCAGGCAACCGGTGGATGCAAGTGGCAAATTGTCGTTCGATGTGGCGGTCTAAGGGGGAGGCCTATGTTCAGCAGTGGATGTCTTCAGGCTGATGATGATAAGATTCCCAACTTTGTATGAAAATAAAGACTGACTTTAAATCCATGGTAACAGTGATGAGAGACTGTAGACAAATTTCCTAGCAGACGTTAAAATCATGGTAGCATCGTAAAAAAGCCGAATATTCAGTTACTATTTCACATTTTTTTTTAAGTTATTCCAAGGCAGGCCATTCATTCGACGGCATAATACCTACCTACTGCTATGCTTTACACCAGCTATAAGCTGTTCATTAAAAATCTACCTAAATCACACCACATATTATCCACCGACACAAACACAAGGGTGATGGGTATAAGTTTAACCGGCGTATCTGTCTTGCATCGTACCTCCTAAACGGATGACCAGATTTTGAATAGGTTTTTTTTATACATAGGTGACTTGATCGAAAGTTTCATTAGCAACGATTTTTTACTTTACAGCGCTATTTATTTGAGTCGGGGTATTTTTTAATTTCATATGTTCATCAGAAATGCAAAAATATTATATGCTATGCACAAATTTAATTAGCTAATGTTTATTGAATTTATAGGCCACTTTAGTTAGACTTTAGTCCAGGCCTTAACACAAATTTAATCTATATTAAAAGAAAGTCGTGTTAGTTACACTTTTTATAACTCAAGAACGGCTGAACCGATTAAGCTGAAAATTGGTAGGAAGGTAGCTGAGAACCAGGAGAAGGATATAGGATACTATTTACTCCGTTACCACAGAAAAATTTGAACTGGGAAAAATATATCTGATAAAATCGGGTTGTACAGTTGACAGCTGTCACTCAGTTTAACAGCTGGGGCAGGGAGAGAGACAGAGGGTGAGGAAGAGAGATAGAGTGCGAGGGAAAGAGATGGATATAGAGGGAGAGAGATAGAGTGCGAGGGAAAGAGATAGATATAGAGGGAGAGGAAGCTTTTTCCCATAGAGACAATGACAGGACTACGTCTGTCGGGTCAGCTAGTTAAATTTAAAATATAATTTTACACTACCTCAGATCAGACATCAGAGACAGCGGCCTCATCATCAAATTGAGGATTGTCAACTTATCTAGTCAAGTACATTATGCCTAATTCTACATACATTTTACCAATGCCATGAGTACTGCTAGTTCTTTATTTGCTACAGACTGAACGTCGATGCTCGTAACGACGTTGTCAACGGGGTGAGGTAGGTGTCAGTTGTGTACGATCCATCTCACTTGGGTGATTTCAAAGCGAGTTACTAAACTAAAACTATCTTGCAATCGTTATTTCGATAACGAACTATACCACCATACTAAAATATACCGCCTAACTATAATATAGATTCAGATAATTATATTCGTTAGGTGGCGTGATTCCATCAGAATATTTATTTGGATAATGCGTCTATCGACCGATAATAACGCTGCAGTGGGGTTAGGATTAATTCGGATTCAGTTGGATCATCAATTACCTGTTTTCTAATTGTCTGTTGTTTTAAAAAGCACTACTTAATTATCACTTTGAAATCACTCAAAAAAATCATCTGTTGTAGGTAAGCTAGTCGTCATCCATGGTAAATTGGCAGCATGTCACAAGATCTGGCACATCCGCGCTTAATAATTTTTTATTTAAATAGTTTAGAATAAATGTTTTTATTATTTTTTGCATCATTTAATTTTTTTTTTTTACTTGTCCCATACTAAAATGTTGTTTTTTTATAGGAGGCACCGAGTCCAGCGCTGGGGGAGCTAAGAAGGATGCGACAACCCCGAAAAACTAAAAAAAAAATGGCTTTTCCCCTTTGAATCTCTACTTAAAATACTCCTTGAGTCGTAGTTATAGTTATGCATAGTATATTATAATGTTGCTTCGTATAATTTGAATGTTAAAATGTAGGTAATATTGTGTCGTCATGAAATGAAATGTTTAATGTTTACTTAAAATGTAATTCTTAGCTTATTCCTAAACTAGTTCGTCTCTGCTTTTAATGTGTACAACGTAAGATTTTTAGTAGTAATTTATCACATTCAGTGATCTTTAAGCTTTTGTCGTTTTATGAAATGAATCCTCAGTACTTGTAATACTCATTAGTGTAAGTATAAGTGAAGTGTGGGCACGCACACATACATAATATTCTCTGTATGTAGTGTATTTAGTAAATGTGTAAGCATCTACGTCGGTTGTTTTATTTCAATTCCTTCTATGACTAATTAAAAGTTAGGTAGGTATACTTTATAATATTTCTATGACCAAGTATGATAATATTTCCATTAGGTAGCAGGTTGGTTTTAAGTAGGTAGGTACTTAGATATCTATACTAATATTATAAAGAGGAAAACTTTGTTTGTTTGGTTGTAAAGAATAGGCTGCGAAACTGCTGAACCAATTTGAAAAATTATTTCAGTGTTGGGAAGCTATGCTATCCCCGGGTGACATAGGCTACCTTTTATCCCGTAAAAATTAATGGTTCCTGCGGGATAGTAGTTAACGCAGGTGAAACCGCGAGGTGCTTCTAGTAGGTAATCTAATTATGTATACTAATTGAGACATGTTATATGTACCTAAGTACAATATCCCTATATGGAGCAGAATACACTTTTATGAAGTTTCTTATAATATATCATTTAGTAGTTTATAATTCAGGCTATAACGAACACAATAATGTGTGAAATAAAAACAGGATAATTAAAACATATCTTTATTATAATATACGACAAATGTATATGAATACAATTCAATTATGGAAGCAATGCATGGGACTCGTTTCACAATAAATTTCAATCCATTAAAATTATATTACCCACTCTTATTAAGTAGATTAGGAATTTTCTTTATCCTAGAAATATAATATAGACGTAGTACATAGCAATAAAAAAATAACAGCAATGTATTGCGAGAACACAGGTCATAAAAACACCTAATAACTAAAAATAACGTTAATAAAATGAGTTCAATTAAAATTAAGATAAAATCTTAATTATTTTGAATTACATCAGTCTAACATCAGCAGCCATATTCCAATCTGATAATCTGTTAATATTTGAACTTCGAACTTTCAAAATGGAACCTGATTGTTGATGTTGCCATAATATTATGATCATTGTAAAAAATTGCAAGAGGAGAAAAAAAAGCATAGGAATACAAAATGTAATTACAAAACGTATACATAGAAATCATTTGAAAAGCACCTACATTCTATATTAAAATTTAAAATACATATAGATTGTAAACGGGTAAGTATATTGAAGTACAGTATAAATACATTATATTCCTAAATGAGTTTAATATTATATCAAAATAAATCCTAGGTACTCTACTACGATGCTAATGTGCCTAAAATATAGAAACACTTCGATATACTTCTTATAGTGTTATACAATTTGATTTGAACGACAGAATAAATAGGCGCATCACAATATACCTACTTAACTCTCATATTCAGAAAATAACATACAACATTTAAAAATATATTTATCAACATTTTTACTATTCGATAGCAAACCGTAACAAATGCACATTAGATTTCAATTCCACAGTTTCACTTAATAGAAATCCTACCATATTAAGTTTCCATTTGCAAAAAAATCGACTACGGGCAGGATTGCGACCACAACTGGACGTGAAGCTATTACCACACAGGCCCGATATTATGAACAGATAATAACGCGCCTGTGGAGAATAGGCTTTACATAATTTAGCCGAGCATGGCTTATAGCAATCCTGTAAGTCGATTTTTTCCCCCGTTAAATCCTACCATTATAGTAGAAATAATTATCAACATGGCAACCCTGAATTTAACATAGAAAAATAAATCGTACACTACACGATCATGATCTTAGAACTAGAACATCAACGTTTAACATGCTTATAATTACTGATCACAAGTGAATGATCACTGAGTTAATCACATTGGTCTTTCGACGTGTCCCCACACTAGCTATTTTTGTTGAGAAACGTTCTACAATTCAGATTTGTGGGTATTACATTTTCGAAAAATCTAGCTAACTCTTTTGTTTAAATCTTTTGCGGTAAAACGGATAAAGTTTTGTTTTAAACAGTGTCCGAATCGTGTTATAATTTTGACATATAGGTAAGTTAGTTTTTACCATTGAACGTTATAACAAATAGCAACGTTGTTTTTACATAACAGCACCTTGTAAAAAATAGCAGTGCTATTTTCATAACAGTTGTTTACACTGTTGTGAGTTGTAAAAAATAACTGAGTATTTTGGTTTCATCGTTCATCGTTCATGTGCACATTTGATGAAAAACTCATACCTACTACAATAATTTACAACTGCAATAATATAGGTAATAGCGTCGGTCGAACAAATAAATAGCCAGTGCGAGGGCACCACAACATACAATTATAAATAGAAACATGCATGGTCTATGCACTGCGTTTGGCGGGAGAGTTGACAGTAGTCTATGGACTGCCTGTACTCTATAGACTGTCTGTAGTCTATGAACTAGGTACTCGTAGTCTATGGCACAGGTTCCTCGTCGGTCCCCTCCTCGGAGTCATACACTGGAGCTCCGTTTTTCATCTGAATCACCGACTTCTTGCGGTGTCTCTGCTCTTTCTGCTCCTTTTCTAACACCCTGGGAAAGAAAGAGATAAAATATCATTATTCTATTCAAAATGCAAAATCAGTATAGTATATAAATCTCAGTCGACGTCACGATTCAGTAAAGTGATGGATGTCATTTTGCACCAAAAAAAGAACTGTTACGTTTCTTATGGTTGTAGGTACATAATGTGTAATTTGTGCACACTCGAACATAAATTTTAATGGTCAATATTCCACCAATATCACACATTCATACGCAACGAAACAAAACCGAATTCGGCTTGAATATAATAAGGTACCTATCAAAAATATCAACAGACTGGAGAAAGTTACTATTACGGACCGATTTTAAAAAACTATAGCATGTCGATAATAAAGCAATCGTAAACACACCTCCCACTCAACAACGGCTGCAAGGCGTTCTTCAGACTGGCAAACAGGTAAGGGTACATCTGTTCCTGGCTCATCAGCACGTCCCTGGCCGCGTCCGCTGGGGCTGCGCCCTCGGCCTCCGCGATGGAGTCCAGCGAGCGCCGCGCGGGGAGCGCCTCCTTCTCCGACGTGCCGCAGGGCTCCGACACGGACCTGCCCAGGTGCGCCATGTCTTTGCTGGAATTGGAGACGGATATAATGTAGATCTTCAGTCTATAGTACAGGTAGTCGATAGTCTTCAGAAAATAAAAGGCTTTTGTATTTTTATTTTTTATATTTATAATTTTTATAGACTTTTATGGAATTGAGGGTTTTACTTTTTTTGTTAATTAATGGGTTTGCATTTGGCCTATATCTCAACTGATGTAAAGTGACGATGCGGTCTACGATGCACGTTTACCTAGAAGTGACGTGTTCACTCGAGTTCATCTTTACTAGAAAAAAAACGGGTCCAAAACCGCGTCTACACTACTCGTGAAGTTGCTTCGACGAAGCGTCGAAGTTGACCAAAGTCTGAAGTAACGTTACAATGATCTACACCGTTCTTACCCCCAGTTTATGGAACGTTTGTTGGCTTTGACAGTAGATTAAAATTATCATTGTCTCTATCTGACACTAAACAAATGACAAGGATAGCAATAGAATTCATCTGTAGTAAAAGTTGGCTGGCGTATCAGAAACCGGCAGTTAGTGGGTGAGAATATTTTGGTCAGGAGTCCTACCATGTTTCATTTCGACCCCGAATCTCCCCATTCTTACCCATCGTGGTCCCCGCTGTCGTCGCTGTGGTCGGGGCTGGCGGGCGGGGGCGCGCGGAAGTCCGGCAATGCCCCCGCGCACGCGAACGCTTGCAGTGCCCGCTCCCGCACGTATATAAACGGCCTTATGATGCGAACATCGTGTTCCCTGGAAATCAATAATCTTTTAGTGAAACATTCAAAATCTCAAGTTATGGTAAGCGCATGGTTAGAACAGTTCCAGTGCCTTAGAACTGTCTAAGTATATAAGAATCTTGCGAGGCACTGGAACTGCTTAGTGCATCTGGCCATGGTACAGGTATTACTTACATTTATGATGTACGGTACCTTACTATGTACCTACAATTCTCTATCACCTCGAGAAGACATCGTTCATCGCTTATATCGAAGAAACGTTTACTAGTGGGTTGTTAACTGTATTCTGTCTTTGTTTTTTTAAGAGTCTTAATATCTTATTTAGTCTTATTTTCTGCTTCTCAAACTCTTGCAGACTCAACTACTAAACCTTGCCCATACCTGACTCTATAATGCGCCTTAAGGCTGGCTATGGACGCGGCGTGGAAGGCGGCCGCTACGAACGCTCGCGCCGCGTCGTCCAGGTGCTGCCCTACAGCCGCTACGCCGTAGCCGTGCGCTCGCATAGCGCTGTATGTGACGCGCCTTATGCCGTGGCTGGACCAGCGGTGGAGGGAGGACAGCTTGGACACGCTGCTGCGTCCTGCGGGACAGACAGAATTACATGTCTGCTTAGAGCAGAGGTTCTCAAAGTCAGCGATAACGCCCCCGCTGGAGACCTAGAGAGGGGCGTTAAAGGATCTTTCTGTTACATAAATTATTATTTTTTTTGGTAAGATTTGTTTTAGCCCCTCATTAGAATTGCTAATGTATCGTGGGTATACCGATTACAGACACGTAATTTCACATACAAATCACACCCCTATTTCATCACATCAAAGGCTCAGTAAGATTTTACTAAATCCGATGTTCTTGGTACTTACTGTCAGTGTCATCGTTTTCCAACTTGTCCTGGTAAATGAACTTGACGCCTAAGGTTCTGCAGTACGCCATCAGGTGTAGTGGATCCACTTGAGATTTCGGCTCGTGGATGTAAAGAGCTCCTGCAATTAAATAGCTGACTAGTTAGTCTCCAGTCTTCTGTTTTGTTCGCTTTGGTTTAATAAAGTATATTATATTATTAAAGCAGTGGTGTTCTTGCTTGTAGGTCTTGTGATATTGTCAATATTGAAGTTTACCCCTATACTGTGAAATGGCACTGCTTCTATTCTTGCTTCTTCGATTTGGCAAAACGTTTGCTGGGGGCGAAAGTATCTAGAATGCTGGCTATAATGCTATGCTGAATATTAATGCTAATTTTATGGGTGCCCATATCCTGGTCACAGCACCAACTAAACGTTTTGCCAATTTCCAAAATACTTCCTGACTGATTGCGCTCATAAATGATTGGATACTGCTTACCAATACTGAAATGCATCCCTTTAGCCCTCGCATAGAACTGGTACTGGTGCATTGTATGCAGGAGCGCTATGGACTCCTGGTCGCCAGACAGGCAGACCAGGACCTTGTCGCCTGGTCTGATCATGTTGAACTCATGAATCGCCTGAAAAGAAACAAACCAAACTTCTGGAGAATACAACATTTCTGAAGGTCATCGCGTTTATATTCCACGTAGTGATCTCTACAACCGCGATCGTAGGATTGGTGGGGATTTCAAATGCTGGAGACGTTTCGGTTTCTTATCCAAATTCGATCATCTAATTGAAGCTATACAAATACAACTCTACTCCACCGTGATACAGTGTGTTTTTGTAGTGTCGGTTGACGGGGCTCACCTCGACGGTGGCCTTCCAGATGGCCTTGGGCGGGCAGTGCCACTTGCCCTCGTCGTCGCAGGTGAAGTCGGTGAGCGAGGTGTCGCTGCAGGCGCTGCTGTCGTCCGGCTCCTCCCAGCACTTGAACGCGCGACACTCCGACTCACTGGAACCAACCAGAACGAGAAAATGTAGGCAGATAGATAAACTCTTTATTGAAATGCCACAGAACGAAGACAACTTAACGGTAGAACAGAGCAATAGTAACACAGGTCGTAACCATGCTTGGAGAAGAATAACGAGAATTATGGACGTTGGCTTTCAGTATAATGTAATAGGCAGTGTTTTTAAAGTAGGTACTCGCAGACTTGAATTCTTCTGCATCGATTATGGAGATGATTGCTCCCAACTTACCTTGATCACCGGAAAATATCTCATAATCATCGCACCTAACCTAACAGTGTTAGTAGATATTTAAAATAACAAAGTATTAGAAAAAATATAGCCTGAATAGATTCCCGAGAGATACTGTTAATTAGCTTCAATTAAGTTGGCCAAACTAAGCTGTTAAACGTATCCCATTAAGCTGGCATGCATGTATCAAGATCATATCCCCCAAAAAGGGTACAAATGTTCAAGCCACAAGCGACCTACCTCCTATCATAATAACATCGTTCTTCGTGCGAAGACCTCTGATCGGTGCCGTAGCCACTCGACCTAGAGCTTCGGTCTGAACAGCTGGAGGATGCGTTAGAGGAACGGCTTGAACGCTTTGAGTCTACTGCTGTAGTTGCCGCTCTGGAAGACACGAACTTCATATGAGAAGAGACCTTAGCTCAAAGTAGTAAGGTTGCTTTTAGTCCTACCAATGCAAATAATATGAAAGATAAGGATAAATTTACTTCTGTGATGCAAAAAATACCAATCAAACATTAAAAATACGAAGACAACTAAGCTGCTAGAATAAAAATCACTAATTACAATGAAAATAAATCATCAGACAAAAGAGTTTATTTCCGAACATCCGGCGTGCTAATTTCTTATTACAAATTTCCACAATAGCCATAAAACTTTTCTTGTCGCTGTCAAAATGAAAAATTACTTTTTACGAAATGTGAGACTACCGTCAAAAGTTTTGATTTATTGCCAAAAATGGCCGCGGACGATTTCCGTTGCAATTTAAACTTCTTTGCCAAGAGCAAGTGATGCGTGATAAAGAGTTCGTTCACCTTTGCATCAGGGTCTTTGTAATTATGCCTCCACGTGCAAGGCTGGACGAGATTTGCCGGTAGCAATTTTGGGCATAATAATATAAAACGTATGTAGACGTATACCTAATGAGATTATACCTTGCGTGAAATATTTACCTAGTAGATTTGTCCATAAACTAATCTAAACTTGACTACAAAGAAGTAAAATATAAAACGCTATAGGTACAATTAAAATAAAAAGTCTACCCATGAGACTCAAAAGAAGCTAGGTATCTGTGTGCCTAGGGTGAGTTTTTACGCGCTCGATATACTAGTACGCGTTAACGCGCGCTTTGTCTTTCGGCACTGTACAGGATCTTCATAAAAAGCGCACTTTAACGCGTACTATGTCGAGAACTTGCCGCAAAAGCTCACACTCAGGGCACTGATTGCAATATTGTTTTCAGTGTTTGGTAACAGAGTCCTCTAAATTCAAAAGTATAGGAACTGAGCTATTGAGAAAACTGTCTTCTATCATCAAACTTCTTTAAACTAATCAGTTACCTAAAAAGAAAGGAAAAAAACAAAAGGGAAAGAACACTCCCAATGCAACGATTGACGAAACACTATCATCAGTAAAAATAATGCCAGGCGTCACCGTTTGTCAGGTGCCACTTGCCTGATGTCATACTTAAATCCGTCTCTAGCAACGTTCAGGTGGCTAGGTACCATAATACAATTATGATCTCATTTTGGATAAGCCGTCCGTCCGTCCATCATCCGATGTAATCTTAGAAAACTGTATAATTATTATAGTGAACGTTCGACGGGAACTTCTTATTACTTTGGTGGTTGTACTGGTATCCTCATCAAACTTACAAAGAACATGGGGACTCTTTGTGAATTCATACATAACATAAAATATCTTGTTTCTTTAGTTGCTAATGGCTTATGTTACTATTTATGTTCCTAATTGCAATCTCATCAATTGCAAATAAAGCTACTATTCTATCTCTACCTCATCCATCGTTCTCCAAAACCTACTGTAAATTTCGATTGCTTTAGTCTTTCTAATTGGTTTTGTCTTGAGATATGCGTAGGTACTTGTTCTATTACTGCTTTTGCGCCATCATTTTGTTTTCAATCATAGATTCTCCAAACAAACTCTTTATTAATAACGATGTACTATCGAGGATTCTAATAGGTTCCGAGGCCGGTGGAAACTCTTACCTGTTTAGCCTGTCACTTTCATCAGGTATCTGGAACATTACTCTGGCATCTTCTGCTGCCTTCTCGTTGTACCTCTTGGTCTGCCGCGCCAGCTCCTCGGAACAGACTGGAACCCCTTCGATGATGTCGGGTACTTCGCTCTTCTCGTACTTTTGGCACATGCGCAGGCGGCCTTGGAGCTTACGCGCTTTTATTGGATCTGAGGAGTTGAAAAAGTTTCACTGGGCATAGTTTAAGAATTGACCGTTCGGGCAAAAAAGGGATACTGTAGGTACAGTTTCTTGATGAAGGTTATCAATGTTTACTTACCGAAGTCTAAGTAGGAGTCAGTTTCGGTAAACGTCATATTGATCCCGCTGTCTTGAGAGCTGACTGAAGGATTTTGGCACCACGTCTTCTTGATACAGCATTGGCGACAAGTAACATCGCTGCAACTGATCTCATCGTCCGACAACTTGTTTGAGCTCAAAGATTTAGGCATGTTTGGAGAATTGAACGTTGTCACCACTTGGATGATTGTGTCTGGAGTGGAGGTCTCGCTGGAGTTGAAGGAGATGCTGTTGGGTCCTGAAGCTTCGTGCGGGGGCGTGCACTGAGCGGACTTTATCGGAGACTGCGGTGACCTCTTGCAATACCTATCATCATCGTCTCCGTAGTTTGGAAGCACTGGACTGGTGGGACACTTTCGTAAGCACTGCGTAGGCTTCAGATCTAGCCCTAATTCGGGACCTGAACCTATTCTCCGCCTGCCAGTCTGCGGAGGTGAACTCTTTCTTGAACACGAGTTGAAGTCAGGTGAAATCATCTCGTCTACTTGATTGACCATTTCTCGAATTTCATCTTTCACTTCGGAAGCCATAGCTCTCGACATTCCCATCAAATACTCTGCAACGTCTATGACTGATACGGAATTCTCTCTTTCGTTCTGACTAGATATTGAGTTAATACTCAAATTGGACTGTTCGACCGCATCCGAGTTCTCCAGTATATCGTCCACTTTGGATATCACCTCGCGTATTTCCGACTTGATTTCTATGGCTAACTCTTTCGTCATCTCTTTGACGTACGCTTGAAGGTCTTCCGACGTGTGAGAAGCGAGGGATGTGGTAGGAGACGTGCGTCCAACTTGACTGCAATCAGATATAGACGTGCTGGTTTGGGTGCTGAACGGGAATGACCTTCCGGGTGAGATCATTGGATCGTCTAACGAAAGTAAATCCGTCTGGCTCCCACAATGGCAGAAGGTCATGGCCTTGTCCCCGACATTGTTTGGACTAGCTTCTTTTAAGCCGAGGTCCATCTTAGCTTGTGCGCTTAGTTGTGGAGGGGGGCTGTCTGATCCTAAACTGTAGCACCTAGACCTGATTAACAGAGGCTTTGAGTTGTTTGGTGCCATTCGCAAAGGTGAAACAGATTCCCCAACTGCAAACTGCACCGGGTGCGGGGTGACAATATCTTCTTTGTGCGTTTCTCTAAGACTAGACTCTCTCGAGTAGAACAGTTTCTGCTTCTGCTTCATTCTAAACATTTGGCAGTCGTCTATAGCCGACAGGCTGAAGTGTCTCGGCGACGACCCTAGAATTGGCGAGGATGTAATGGAAGACCTTGAGAAGTGGAGACTCTTTCTCGCTCCTGTGTACCCCGACGGGTCGAATGGCACAATGTGTTTGACGTTCGCCGAACGTCCTAGTAGAAGATCATGAGCTTCTTTTGGCAGCATAAACCAGCGCAGATAGTCAATACGGGGGTTAAAAGTGACTTCTTGCTCTGCTGTTGAGCATTTCATTGCCAGCTTCCTCGCCCTGTTGAACAAGTTTCTTGCAGTCTGCAAGCATTCCGTATACGTCTGAGGGAATATCCCTGGACCTGCAAAACCATTAAATAATTCACAGTCATCAAGCACGCTATCATAGTCAGTGTTAGAAAATATTTTAATCATAAGTTCTTACCAGACACTTTTCTCTCGTGCGACGACATCTTTCCATCGTGAAACCGCAATGAATGCAAAGACTTTCTGTCTCTCAGGATTGAGCAGGTGTGATGTCTCCACTGTCCTGTCTCAGGGTTCACAACGTACTGTGGGAGGATCTTCCATCCTTCAGTGGCGACCATCTTCAGGGCTTCCAGGACAAATGCCAGCTCACCCTCTGACATGAAGAATGGCAACGACACTCTGCAGAACCCAGGCCTGAGATGTTCATTGTGGATAGGCACTTCTGGTGCTTTCACATCACTCATTTTCCGTACTCGTGCGATCTCCTTTTGTCTGCAACGAATCATACATTAGCACGTTCAGCGTAAACTATTCGACCTTCAGATACAATTAACGCCTGTGAATACAGATGTTAGCGTTCTCGAGTGTTCGATGTGTTCAGTCAGATTGTATGATAAACTAATAAATTGTATGTGATGGATGGTAATAATTGAATTAATTTGTAGTGCAAACGATTTAAAGATTAGGCAATGACACTCTCAGGAACCATGAACGAATTCTATGACGCCGGTAGGACATTTCCACCGTTGCGCTTTGTGTTTGTAAGCGTAAACCTTTATGAGTTTATCACTTGAAAGAACAATACAAAGATTGTTAGAAAACATGTCATCCATTTTAGTTCCAGTATTAACAAGAGCCAGCTGCTTTCGTTTCAAGTACCTACTAGCCCAGAATCATTGATAATTGGCATTTGGAACTCTTCCAAATCCATAGCATGTATATTCTATAGCCAGAAGCAACCGCTTGTTACCAACAATTGTTTGTCTATTTGCCTCGTGATATTGTATGGAATGTTTATTTAATACACAATAGAGGATGAGACACATCTATAGAAGTAACAAAGAATACTACGATATTTGTGCCATGGTACCTATCTATCTAGCTACTATGATGTGGTAAAGAGTACTACGTATGGCACCCGCATGCGAATTCTGTAAATTATCTAGTGAATTTTAAGAATAACGCAATAATGGTATAACTCAATAAAGACCACGATGAGATAAGCGGTCGTTAAATTGCACATTTGCAACAATTGGCGTGTAAAATAGGTACTGTATATGATGATATTCCTATATCTATAGAAATAATTATAGCAGAACTCGGTATCAGGGGCAAAAAAAACCTTAATAAACTTCTACTGAATATCAAATTTACGACCAGTAGAAGAAATGTAGCATATTATTATTTCTTCCTTGTCATGTCTATTCTAGTATAAAACAATACCTAGGACCTTTCCTCTACCTCTGGAAGGGCACTGGAGTATCCCGTCGGAGATACTATAAAAGCTTCCATAAGATCGATGTAAAAATCGGGCTTTGAAATTGATGCATGTATGAAGCAAATCATGAAAGTGGAAGAAGCGAAAGAGGTGTGTCATGATCGTAGCATGTGGAGAGATGTAGTCTCTGCCTACCCCGACGGGAAAAAGGCGGGACTGTATGTATGTGTGAAATTGATAAGATCAAGAAGACAGCAGAAGAAACTCACGCTTCCACATCCAGCAACTTCTCATACTCCTTCAGCAGCTGGCTGTCAATGCCCAAGACATCAGAGCCGTAGTTCAGGTTGCTGTTCAGGCCACCGCGCGCCTGGATCCCGAAGACGTCGTTCAGGACTGCGCAGACGAAGTTGTGGTGGAGGAAGGTGCCGCGAGGATGCTTCACCATGAGGGAGAAGATGGGCAGCCGGCGGACGGTCGGAGACACGTTGCCGAGGAGTATGAGCTCGGGGATGTTCTTGATGTGAGAGAGGACTTGTCTGAAACAATAACACTATGATGTTAGAATTTTTAATCGAGTATATCCTTTAATAGTGTTACCTGTTCATAAATACGGTCAGTGTTTTTTTCTTTTTTGGCTTAGCTTCCCATCTAAATCGATTTAACATCTATTTGTATCTAAATAAAAAGGTCTCGGCTCGTAGATTATTTCGTACAAGGGTATTTAGGTCCCTCGTTGTTTTCTGGGTCTACCTCAATAAGACTTATTTTTGAAAATATTTTATTCCAAGCGAGTAAAAGACGTCAATTTCATGAACGGTAATTGTATTGGTACCCCTTCACGTCGCAACAGCTGAATTTAGTATACAGTTAGGTACTTTATGCCCGTAATAATTTGGATAATACCTACTTATCACCCCGGGGTGAAACCACGTGGCGTAGCTAGTGCGTCATACCTATGTATGTACTCATATAATACAGACACCAATAACAAATATAGTACAATGCCTCGTGCCGATTTGTTTACCGTTTGCTTCTAAAATAGTAAATACTGTGCACCGTGCGTAATTTATGCTAACTGTTAGTGCTTGTAAATTAGCACTGACAAGGTCTTATCGCAGTAATGACCATCTTTAAGGTAAAATACTAATTTAAATCAATATTATATTGTATGAGTACACAGATATTACAATATACCTACCTAAACTCAACCGCTATTATATAAAAATGTGTGATGTTGCATGATATCAGAGGATGAAATTTGACAACAATTATTGTGAATGACGCATCTGCCTGATAAGTATTGTAACTAGGCAGACCTACCGAAGCTAAAAAAAAAAGCACCTGAGACCTTTACAAGTAATAAAATACTTCCCGAAAATCGTCAAATGAAATGCACTCAAAACAGTCTATCTACAGAAGGAACGTTACGCCACCGTCCCTTCCTGCCTCCTGCCAACGCAAGAACATACATCACTGTGTTTGTAGAATGAAGTAGGTAGAGACAGCCTCTGGTGTCAGAGGTTGTTAGACCACACACGGGACTCTAACGTGAGTTAACGACTGCTATAAATTGTAGCCGGGACCCGCGAGGCCCGCTGAAGCACGGAGCAATGGAAAGCAGTACATGACGAGAAGTCATTGAAGCCGCCGAGAATCGAACGCGGTGACCTTCTTGCAGGGCGCACAATCGACCGCTCAGCTACTGTCATGTTCTGTACAACCCGGGCAGCTGTCAACATGTGGCTGTCACTGTCAGACAAGCGCTTCACCACCATCGCCCGCATAATTCCCCACGGTAGGTAACAAGCCTATATTTAGAATACCTTGTACCACATATCAGATTCTGATGAGCTTGAACTTGACTTGGTGCGTGTCGTTGATTGGATTGGTTTGGGTTTCAGTTAGCTGAAATTGATTTGATAGTAAGGTTTCAGACGGTCAATTTGATCGACGGTTCCGGCGTGAGAATTTTATTAGAGTACGTGAAAATGAAAGCTTGATTGAGATTAGAAATAGTGTACCTAAACTACATGCCTTAGTATCGAGTGGGTCAGTTCGCACCGCAATAGGACATTGTGCGAATGACCCAATTCATGAAGAGAATGGATCGATTCGCACCGCAGTGCGTACTGGTCAAGGTGCGAAACGTCCCCTTACCCTAAATCTGATCCTACAAACTCGTTAAAATATTAAAAAGCAGAAAATATAACCTTACTCTGAAACAAAACCTCATCATAATAAATCACAATCTACAAAAGTTTAGAGTAGGATTTTTTTATTAAAGGTAAATAAATCTTTGAGCATAATGTTGAACATTAGTTTCTGGAGACAAAAAGACCACCATCATGGTAGACGAACGCACCCTTATTAAAGCAAACTAGGTTATTCCTGTTCACCGTCGTGTTCAGACGTTCAGCGACGAATCAATACTACAAACTCTACAAAGAGCTACTGAACAGGCGATCTATTCACGTTTATTGTCATGTTATGTTGGATTCAAACTATGACACTTTCAATACAGCATAGAACTTTGTAAACGCTGCTTTTGTGAAGTGACTTGCGTGGAACTGATATGGCATGAAAATACTTATGAAGAATATGCGTTACGATCACATGCACCCATGCACCCCAAATTTAGATAGGTACTCGAAAAATCATAATTTCAGAGGATCAAGGTCCTACACCCAGATTCAGACCAACTACCTGTGGTGCCGAACTTGCAGCAAAATTGTGATACTCACGAAATTGTGGTACCTACCTACACAACTACCACTAAAATTTTCCTTGCGCGGAAACCAAACCTCACCTGACTTCACCATCGAATCCAGAAAACTAAGGATCGCATCGCTTCATCCAATTCAGGGATTCAGATAACTTAAAAAAGGGGCACCATTTAAATAAGAAAATCAGCCGCGACAAGCATCATGCAAGGGTTAAAGACGCGGAGACAGACCATGGCTGGTAGAATTTCACTAGACTGGAGTAATCTACCGCTTAGAAGTTCTTAGAACCCCTCCGAAGTTCTGTAGACGAGGATTAAGACGCTGAGAATGAGGTCATAACACATTCCATGTCAATAAGGGAACAGCTAAAATCTACCCATCTCGTCCGTACGTACAAGTTAGCTCGGAACTTTTTGGGACATTGCCAGCCAGGTTACTAAACCTGATATGAAGTCCAATTACTGCTTAGACGCTGTCTGACTTGACGCATTATGTAATGGATATAGAATCAAGGGCGGTTTCAATTTTAAAAATATACGTCTATAT
This sequence comes from Hylaea fasciaria, assembly GCA_905147375.1. Lineage (NCBI taxonomy): Eukaryota > Metazoa > Arthropoda > Insecta > Lepidoptera > Geometridae > Hylaea > Hylaea fasciaria. The sequence goes on along the minus strand of LR990211.1, from coordinate 3,137,213 downwards.
AAAATTAGCTAAGATTTAGTCATAGATATTATATTTCAGTTCAAATATGACAAGGCAGTGCCTCGGAAGACTATGCAATCCAAAGTATATCTCACACAAGCAATTACACGTTGCTCCTAAAATAACTTCATTTCTACCCCTACAAAGAGATAAAACAGTCTCCCATAGAAAATTTCGTAAAATATACGTGCATGTTTTAATTATTGGAATGTTCACCATCGTAGATAATGTCCATAATGTTATGTAGGTACAGTACACTCTCATGAAAGAAAGTGTACTGTATTACTCTGTATATATATAAGTATATACTGTACTCCCAGCAAATAAATACTCGTAATAGAATGTAAGGAAATATTGGTAGGTACCTATATAATCATCACTATCAATTATTAAGCTAAATGGAATCGACTAAATCAAGAGACATACTTCGTATTATAACTGTACCGATTTATCATAACACGTGTGAGTATTTGTGAGCGCCGTGATGTCACCAACCACCCCCAGCGACCCACATTACCGCCCCCTGACATTTAACACCCCAAGGGCAAATGGTGGCATTGAATGAATTAATACGCACTCGCGTAAAATTCTCGTTACCTCCACTTTATATAGAGATTCTAATCGCAAATGCTTAAAAGGACTAAAAAGTCTAAAAGGACTTTTAGAGCTATTATCGTCTGACGATGCGGTATTGTAATCGGTTCTATTTCCATTGAAAATGGTACTCAATATTCGTTTCTAATCATCCTTATCATAGCATAAAGTACTGCATCTAATTTTTTTAACTAGAATTCTAGATAGTAAAAAATTAAGAATCCCCTCTTTTACTGCGTTTGAAAGGCATCCCCATCCTTCACAGTAGAGTATTGAATTAATATATTATTGTAATAAGTAGGTACATGCTTTATATTTTTATATCTCAAAGCTACTGTATTCAGAATTTCCAAGTAACCTTTGCGAAACTAATTTGAATTCACCAAACATTCTGATATTTTAGCAGAATACCATTTGTTTAAGGTAAACCTAGACGCGAGTTGAGTCAGCGATTTATTGCGATATTACAAGTCTTAGACGACCTTTGGCTGGTAGGTTACGATCTGCTTACTAAGGCACCGGACCTTTTTCTTAGCTGTGTATGTGCGTGATTTATTTGAGAACTTAAAATTTTAAAATTCTGAGATTAGTCGTATTTTTTTCCAAATGAAAAAGGTGTAGTCTTCTAGACTAGTGTATTCTAGACCGCATCGGTCTGTGCCGGCAATTAGCTACAGTCTGAACGGCTAGATACATTCATAACCGATGTGAAGTTCGAATATAAGACGGTCTACTGTACCTTCTTACTGCATAATCAAAGCGAGCACAAGCGCCGCGTTTGTTGCAAAAATAACCCATACAATTGCCTTTGTTTATAATAATAGAAGCAGGGTGCGGAACAATAATATTTACATCGTTTACTCGTAATAGTTCAAACCACTGCCAAAGAGTAGAATGGAAGGGCTACAACTTATGCTATAAGTATATTAAATTAATTTGAAGCGCCACCTACTTGATCGTTATTTGACAATACCATTTTATAAAAGGGTTTCGCAATAGCCAATCATGGTAGATTAACTGCTACATAACATATAGAACAATTATAAATATAAATTATAGATTGATCCATAACTATGTGCATTGTAAATAACATTAATATAATTATTTTGATAAAAGGCAAAGTACGTTAATTTGCATCACTGGATATATTATAAGCCTCAGAACCCTACGCTAGACTTAGGAAAGCTTGTGATCGTAGGAATCTGTGCCCCCAATTGTTGTACATTTGTTGGACAATTGCACAACTGGCCGCTATAGGTATTGCCATAACATGCTTATGCTCAAATGCTCATAACAATGATCAGCTGGCACCGCAAACACCGTGCTGACGGCATTGCTCCGTGAATCGGTGACCCGCCTTGCTAAAACAGAGCAGGGTCAATGGCTGTACGAATCATACTGACAGATAGATTGAATCAGAACTGGTCTAATAATAGAAAAGAAATAGTTCGACCGACGCAACAAACAAAACATGTTATGATCGCGAAAGATAGAGATTAGTTAATCCCACAGATTAGATAGAAATACTTCGTAAATGGGGCGATTGTTCTTATAGCAGATATCATAACTTAGGTGACATCTCGGAGTGTCTTTGGAAGACAGGATTCGCATTGTGGTGATCCATCAGAGAACTGAAGTAACCGATCGGGGTCAAGTCACATCTCTAGAAGAACCTAGAACCGCTGGGGTAGACGAGTTTTACAGAGTGGAGTAAGGCTGAGGCGAGCGTTGTGTAGGACGACCGCCAGCAGGTGATGACTGCGACTGGCAGAGGCAGCAGTGCACGAATATAGACTGATGATGACGATGATGATGATGATGATGATGATGATGATGATGATGATGATGATGATGATGATGATGATGATGATGATGATGATGATAATGTCGATAGGTATCTAAGATTTTTTAAATACGTATATTTTTTAAAATACACTTTTGAAGAGTTTCTGGGTGCTGTCTTCTCTAACGGGCGTATTTTCGAATCACTGTATTCGTATTGTAGAACACAGAATCAATGGAGTTTCTTTTTCCTGTCCGAGTAACTTACTAAAAGTCATTGCATCTGTCTACAGACAATATGGATTTACAGATATAAGAAAACAATTGGTTCCACGATAAAAAATAAATGACATCAAAAGCATGTGTCCGTCTGCGCGTAACAGTTCCGCGTATTTCTCGATTTATTTGAAACAAGATCACAAATTTAATTATGGAACTAAAACAGAACTAAATGGGTTTATCGGCCTACCAGAAATGACATAAAACATATAAAACCCCGACCAAGTGCGAGTCGTATATCGCGCATTCAGAGTTCCGTTGGCTACTTCAAAGATCTACGAGCTTCGAGCTTTAGATACCAGCAAATCCAGAGGTCCTATTGAATAGTTCTTGAATCAGAAATGTGTATACAAACTTTTAAAAGCAGCAGTGTGCCTAGTGCGAGTTTTGTCAATTTATTTAGGCGCTCGTTTGGCGTAAACTTGAAATTGTATGGAATAAGAGCAACGCCATCTAGCGTCAGTGAATCAGTCACTAGATGGTGCTGCTCTTATTCCATACAATTTCAAGTTTACGCCAAACGGACCGAGCGCGTAAATAAATTGACAAAACTCGCACTAGGCACACTGATGTAAGTATCATGTTGTCATTCAAATGCATTCGTGACAAATACTGTACCTAACTAATTTTTCCTTCGTTCTGCACTTCATTTTAAGCACAGAACCCTAAACTACGTAATGTTTTATTACTGTGCTAGTTCAAGACGTAATAGATAGCACTCTCTTCGATTCGTGTCACCGTGTCCTATTTCTATTTAGGTAGGTACCATTTACACAAAACGTTTTCGCAGTAAATTGGAAATAACATGACTTTAATTGCGCTACTTGTTTTTTGTCACGTAATAATATATTATTAGAAAGAAAACGAATGACGGACGGCCACGTGACTGACTATATAAGGAGCAGCACTAGCAACAGAGCACTCACTCGGCTTTGAGACCTCGCCCCGTTCAGACGTCTTGCTGAACGATTTTGTGTTTAGACCTTTTGTTTTGCGTTGCAAATGGTTGTGTAATTTGTCTTTCTTTTAAGTTCATTTAATTATTAAATTGTAATAAAAATATAAGTTTCTGTTAAAATTCAAATTGTTATTTTTTAAAATTAAATCCGCTATATTCCTAAAATCAGAAGTGGGATAAAGATCACTATTCCCACAAATTTTATATTCGTATTTTGATCATTTATCAACTGTTTCGTCTTTAGAATCACATAAGCTTACATCTCGGTTTTTGTGTGTGTGTGAGTGTGTTTATTTGATTCTAGTCGTTAGAAAAATGAATACTACGCCTCGATCGCGAGTACGATCGCGTGAGCAACAGTCGCGTAGTCCGCGACGACGACGTTCACGTAGTGGGCGATCACGAGGTCGGCGCTCGCGCAGCTTATCGCGAGTACGCGCTTCCCCGCGGCGTGGTGGTCGCCGTTGTAGCCGAAGCCCGTGTCGCGACCGTGGTGAGCGCGGCAGCCGTACTCGCCATGAGCGAAGTCGCAGCCGAGATCGCCGTGGCTGTCGAAGCCGCAGTCGTGGCCTTGACCGAGGCAGCCACGAGTCCTGGCATACTATCGTGTCTCGCCTACGAGCTCTCGAGACACACATGCAGCCACCGCCAGTGGACTCAGCCGGTCTCACTGTTGGTAGTGGGACAGAGCAGATTGTGGAAGCCATTCAATCGCTAAAGTCAGTAAACACTCAAAGTTATTACGTCTCGAATTTCGACCCCAACATTCATGATGTGGACGCGTGGTTCGATGAGGTGGATAGGGCTAAACTCGCGAACCGCTGGGACGATCGTGAATGCCTAGCACGTATCGGAAACTGTTTGAGGGGTGACGCTAAGTCATGGATAGATGAGTGGGTCACTAGTGACCGCTCATGGGGAACTTTAAAAAGGATTTTAAGCCCTTGTGTGTCAAAAGGGTGGACATAGCTAACATCCTATTCGAGGTTATGTCCACCGACTCAAACGGATTCCTTACATATGCTGACTATGCGCGTAGGTCTTTAATGCGGTTACGTATCGTTAAAGGCATTAGCGCTGAGCTTGTAACGGCTATAGTCTTACGTGGAATCAGAGACCCACACGTAAAAGCCACTGCAACTAATGCCAATCTCGCCCCAGATGATTTAGTGAATTACCTTTCAACTTTTACGAAACCTGAAAAAGATGTAAGTACTCGTGACATACGTTACTCAACATCTCAAAGTGACAGTCATGGTAAGATGAGAGGCACTAAACGTTCATTCAGACCATCTAATCCACCTAAATGCTTTTCCTGTGGCGAGTCTGGTCATAAGTTAGCAAATTGCCCCAAAAAGTCAAAACCCGGCAATACTGGACAGTCTAAAGAGTCTAAGCCCGTTGACAACCAAAACTCGAAACGTTGGCGGTTGTAAAAGCTCTTAAACACTTCCGTCATTATTTAATAGGAGTACGATTTACTGTAATCACTGATTGTAACGCCTTAAAGGCAACTCAGGACAAAAGAGATATTCTGTTACCGCGTGTGGCAAGATGGTGGATATTTTTACAAGATTATAATTTCAGCATAACGTATCGAAAAGGTGCCATGATGCCGCACGCGGACTATTTTAGTCGCAATCCGTGTAATGTCAATAATATTGAGCAGCCTCGTAATTGAGCACAAATTGCACAAGCAGGTGATGAAGAGACTCAAACGATGATCCGGTCACTGGAACGTGGTCAGCTGGACCCGACCAGGTATGTAAAGAAAAATGATATTCTCTACTACCGGTACACGCCGACGGGCGAAGAGTCAAGGCTTCTTTGTTATATACCGAAGGGTCATCGTTTGAGCCTTCTTCGGATCTTTCATGACGAGCATAGCCATATAAATGCTGGTAAGGTAACTGACTTACTACTAAGACATTTTTGGTTTCCAGGCCTTAGGGCTTTTGTTGTCAAGTATGTAGCACATTGTTTAACATGCGTCGCCCACAAGCGAGTGCCACGTGCACCTTTGCAACCCATTACATCTTGGGAAAAGCCGGACATTCCTTTCGACACCTTACATATCGATGTTCTGGGACCTCTTCCTGTGTCAAAGGGATATAAATATGTCATGCTTGTTGTCGACGCTTTTACAAAATACTGTTTGTTGATGCCTATGTGCCGCCAAGATGTAGATGAACTCAAACGTGTATTTAAATATGTGATCTCATTGTTTGGCACTCCCAAGTTGATGGTGTTAGATAGGGCACGTATGTTTGAAGCGACAGACTTCAGCTCGTGGATGCAGGTCCTAGGCGTGCAACTTCACCATATTACGCCAGAAATGCATCACGCGAATGGCCAGGTCGAGCGTTATGTCCGGACGGTGTTAAATATGCTGCGGATCGAAGTTAACCATCATAAGAAAGAATGGGCTGATGAGCTCTGGCAACTGCAGCTTATTCTGAACTTAACGAAGCAGAAAACCACGCAAACTTCTGCTTTAAATCTACTGGTCGGTCACGAAAGTGCCACGCCGGCAATACGAACCTTGGTGCGAGACGTTGCGATTGATCCAGGCGCGTCTAACCGCGAGTCTAGGCGGGAAATGGTCAGACAAAGGACGGCCGAACGGCTGGCAAATAATCGAATCCAGCAGGATTCTGTTGTTAATGAGGGCAGGCGCTCTCCTCGTGTGTTCCAGGTGGATGACATGGTTTTTGTTATCAAGTACTCCCAGTCCCAAGGCAAGCTGGACCCTGGCATGCGAGGACCTTGCCGTGTCATCAGAACTCTCCACAATGGACGGTATGAGCTTAAGCGACTTACCGGAGCGTACGGAAAGACTACGTACGCGGCGGCACAGTTTATGGTGCCGTGGAGAGGCGAGTGGACGCCTGAGTCAAGCGCTGCCTTCTTTGAAGGTAGGCCTGAAGTCTACTGGTATGCGAACTAGTCGGTGCCTCTTCCAGTAGCCATCGTGAGGTATGCGAACTTGGCGGAGCCTCTCCTCACGATGTGGAAAGCTTTTCGGTTATGCGAACTTGGTGTGGTGTGCCTCTACCGAAGAGTCACTGAGTAGGCATGCGAACTTGGGTGGGTGCCTCTGCCGTGTAAGTTACTCAGTGTTGATTATTTTTATGTACATACAATGCGCATTGTGGGTCGACCCTTGATTTTGAGATACTACTATTGGTTTGTGATTCATAAGGACCACAAATCATAGTCTCTTTATATTTTACTGTGGTGTTATATGTCTAACTAACCTACTTAACCAAAACTAACACTAAAATTTGGTCTGTAGGTTCTGAGCATTTATAACAACGTAAAATTTGATTTCAGACGATGATTCCGATAGACCTAACGATACTGACCAACCCGAACTTCCACCAAGACCAGAAGCAAATCAACCTGGTCCTTCTTCAAGACCTGATGAAGTTGATGCCCCTGGACTGTCGTATAGGTCTCTTCCTATACTTGACCCTGAGCCATCTGAAGAACCTGACGAGGACGTCAGGGTGTCAGGAACGGCCGTATTAGAAAGAAAACGAATGACGGACGGCCACGTGACTGACTATATAAGGAGCAGCACTAGCAACAGAGCACTCACTCGGCTTTGAGACCTCGCCCCGTTCAGACGTCTTGCTGAACGATTTTGTGTTTAGACCTTTTGTTTTGCGTTGCAAATGGTTGTGTAATTTGTCTTTCTTTTAAGTTCATTTAATTATTAAATTGTAATAAAAATATAAGTTTCTGTTAAAATTCAAATTGTTATTTTTTAAAATTAAATCCGCTATATTCCTAAAAATATTGTAAGAGGATGTTATGTCCCGATTTTAGATTTAGGTGAACGGTGTTCTGTAATTGCGGTTAGGTATAATATGTCACGTCTATCAGTGAACCTCTCTCGGCGATTTATCAGGTATACCTAGGTATATTTTATATTATGGATCTCTATGTTTCGTTCTTACCTACACATATGCTATGTTTTTTGTAGGTACCTTAAAAAGTATTATGGAGAGCGAGACTTCGTATAAATCAATCTCCGGGTCAAGTCTGGTAATTTAAGAAAGCTTTAATCGAATCTCAATGGAGTGGCTTCGGTATAGTTTGTGACATTTCATTGTGACATCAATTCCAAATGTTCATATTTACATATGACTTGACCCCCAGATATTTATCATATTATTATTAATCAAATAAAATTATCTATTGTAATTTTGTATGCGCACCTTTATTTATTTTTATTGTAGTGCGAAAATATTGTAAATACTCGTACCAAATCTACCAAGACGTCCCCAATGATAGTGCCTGCTCGAATACCGGTGTGCTGATTTCATTTCTAAGAAATAATTCCCGATTTATTGACTCGTTACGAAAATAACAAGTTCTATCGTAGAGTAATTGGCGAGGAGTCACAGAATAAATAATTGTTCAAGGTAGAGTCAGGGCGGTAGAGTCGGTTATATCACGGCCTAGCGACGCGATCTATTTCTGTCGCCTAGTTAAAGATGGTTCTACACGCTCCATTGTGCGTGATTGATCTGCATGTTTTTTTTTTTACAAAATTAATATCCAGTGTAGGCTTTTATAATTAGATATAAATAAAATCCAGTCGCCTGAGTAAAATAAATTTATCAGGCCAATGGGACGGCGGTCCTAGTTTCGAAGCGGTCCCAGACGCTTGCTCATAGATAAGGACTGATTGGCTGTGTACAGACAGTATGGCTTGTTCTAAGTAAATATAACAGCTGCTATAGCTGTAAATATAAATGATGCTGTTTATTAGATATGTTTATGATATGTAGATATGACTGTTTATTTGTTTTTCTGTTTATTAGTGTTTTGTTCGCTGTTTGTTAGATGCTGTCACACGCTTTCACTATTATCCCACGGAAACCTTTAATTAGACCGCGTTAGATTTGTAATTAGTAACCTATTTTTTCTACTCCAGGACCTAATAGTGTCTGTATACCAATTTCATGAAAATCCGTTCATCCATTGAGGCGTGGAGAGAGGACAAACATACACACACACTCAAACTTTCGCATTTAGAATAGGTATTAGTAGTAGGTATGTAGAAATGTGTACGCTCCACGACCCGCTCCGTAGTTCCGAGTAGCGAGTGACCCGTTTCGCGATGCTTGGAGGGCGCGCGCAGCTGCATTGACCCGGTTTCGATTCTGCGGCGGAACACTTCAGTAGTCTGTGACAACACTAACTCGATCTCAGCTTGTGAGGGCCAATAGCGCTACCATGTGCGCTATCAGCTGGTCCACACTCAAAATGTAATCTATATCTTGAAATCGTTGCTATTTAATAAATGGATATTGAGATGTAGCACTGGTTACTAGATACCGTCTTGTATGTGTCAATTGTGTCATAATCGGATGGCGCTTAACCGCTGAGTGTCATTTAGTAATTTGCCAGATATTATTAATATTATTATCATGTAAGTTTCGGTTCCTAATCTACAACTTAAGATGTATTTATTAAATAGAACGAAATAGCAAGTGCACACTCAAGATAGCTCTCAGAGCTGAGATTGATTTATTAATACGGCCCAAGACCGAATCTGTAGAGATTGATATTTACATACTCCAGCTAAGTAAACTTTAAAGGTCTTACCACAAAATATTAGACCAGAGTTAAACAGATGAGTCTAAATATTTTCTCTACAAATCGCCGTCTAACCCTCGCTTTTTCTAACTCAACAACAAATTCACAAGTAAAATCATTAGAAATGCCAGGATTAAGTAAGAAAACGCGAGTGATAGACGTTGATTTAGTGAAACGAAATTTTGAAACATCTGTTTAACTCTGGTCTAAACTTTTATGGTAAGACGGTAGAATTTTGGAGGGCCGTAGTTCTCTTTCACACGAGGTAACCATATACGAGAGGCACTTCGTACCCTCCCGAAAGCTACTTAGGAAGTTATGACGTATTGTGTTCGTAGATCGTGACGTTCACTGCGACTTGGCTAGAGTTATCCTGACTACCTGACTACGACTCGACATAACTAGACTCAGTAAAAAAACACTCATAATATGTCTAGCATAATGACCGTTTACAGGACACGAAGCAGAATAGAGATGATTCAAGCCGATTTGAATGTCCAAAACAAATTAAGTTGTTTTTAAGTCACAGAAACATTGTAAACATGAAAGCTTATCGTCAATAAAGATATTGGGGTCCCGAGTTCTTCGGAACTTTTCCTTTGTAACCCGTAACGTAGCCCGTAACGAAATTATTTTCCGGTCCAGTTCACAAAAGTTACTCAAAGGAAATCAATAAATGTTAGGCCAATTAGTCAGGATGTTCCCGCGCTGGCTTTATCGGATAATGCTGACGAAGAAACGAGGGTCGACAGTTTGTTCAGCCGATAAAGGGAAGGAAAGAAATTGTACATTTTTTTGCTGATATTTTATATGGATTGAGTGATTTAGCCTAGTCTTTTGTTTGGATTTGAACTTTTAACAGTTTGCACGAATAATAGAAAATAACTAGGTACCTATAGGTACACTTTCCGATTTGTTAATTTAGGTACCTTTCTATTTAATTGTTGATCTCTCTTGGGAAGTGTGAATTTTGAAATACCTAACCATAAATTAAGTAAGGTCAATGTGGGGAAGTCCGGCATACTTTTCTTCAAATTTAAGTTCAAGTCAACATAATGAGTCGAAATATGCTTTGTAAAATAATTTGTGTAGTTGGAAAAGGTGGATAATATATTGATTTACCTATAATAGTCTAAAAATAAGATCAATTGTAATGATCCTTAGATTTATAGCATTTTTTTTGAAAGCTCGGCGTGTAGACGGTCTTCCCATGTAGTTTGAGGTAAGTCCGTCTAGCAGCAATAAAATCGTAAGTTATGGGGCAATATGTTATATGTATGAAAAGTTGCACTGATGGTAACCTGGTGATGAAATATGTGTCGTATCTGCCCGCCCTAAGGTTTACATTTCAAAGATAATTAATTTTATTTAATTTTTGGGTAAGACCGTCATATTTTTCATGACAGTAGTTGCAAACATTTTCACAAAAATTTAAGTGATTCAAAATAACCAAATGACAAAAAAAAAACAAATACCTTCAAATTCAAAATTAGTGGCAAAATCAACAATGAACTTTCATCATTTAATGATTTTTTATCGTATTACAATTATTTTTTCTTGGCACCGTGCCTCACATGGGTACACACGCACTTTTGTTTTAGAGAAGATAATATTATTAATTCATAATACAAAATAATGTAGGACATTACTAAATAATAACAGGAATATGAAGTGGGTTATAACTTTATAAGCGAAGACCGTTATTGTTGGTTTAAACTTTTAAAATCGGTTTTGCAATAAACCGATTTTAAAATCCCGATCCCCAAAATATCGCCATAATGTGAAAAGCTACTTATAATAATAAATTATATATAAAGACTTATAATAATTTCTGAAAAAAATAATGGATTGGATAGTTTTTAGTGGACTACTTACTATTTCTAAGTATAATAGCAAGTAAATAGTAATACTATAATTATATGAGTCATAAGTATTATTATAGTATTCATTCATCCATAAAATATGTGCTGTTGAAAATGTTGACAATATCTGCCATTGGGGCAAGACCGGCATATGACGGACTTTCCTTTAGCTTGGTAGACGGTCTTCCAAATTGTTACATTTTACTGTTAACAATTTGTTGTAGGTTAAAATTACGAAATTAAAGCGTTTATAATGAATTCAAGACCAGGAATAATCGTATGGATCATTCAACGATTTGAGAAATTATAGAACTTCTAAAAACTCTTTAGTTTTTCCGCATTTTCTTTCAATCTTTAAAGAGACGTCACACTCCATATTCAAGTACAAAACGTGAAAAAAATTTAACAGTAAATTTCTCCTAACATAAGGATATGAGCGACATCTATGATTCTCAGTTCGAAGTAGCTCCATAATATTGGTTTACTGACCGAATCCTAAGGCGCTAGCTATTCAAAAAAGGAAGTTATTGCCGCTAGACGGACTTACCGCCTAGACGAACTTCCCCACATTGACCTTACCTAATATTTTGTTTTTGATATCAAGATTTCCAATTTCCTGAAAGACAATTAATAAATAAGGGGTGCGTACATAATCACATACCTAAGTACTCTTTTTAGTCTATTTTTTTACAGTAATATTTATAGACTAATATAAATTGACTGTAAATCACAGTAAGTATGCAATAAAACATAAACGAAATTCTGGACCAATAAAACATAGCACTGAAAAAGTCAGAATCACTTCAAATGAAAACAGTCCCCAACATACAAAGTGACCGACTCAGGCACGACGAGGGGCAAATTGGTCACGAAAAAAGCTGGTGGCGCCAAAAAAAATACCAATTTGTTTAGTCTCATGTTGATTTACGTTTATGCGATGTAAATAATCGCGCGAAACAAGCGAGAAAACCGCCTGCGAAGACATTGCGTAAGCTAAAATAGATTGTGACTGATTTTATGAGCAAAAAAATATGTGCAAGGGGAAATACAGTATTTATTTTGGTTTTTAGAAATTGCGTCGTTCGTATGTCGAGTTGCGAAAGATACATGTTGAGAGAAGATTAGAGATAAGCTAGAATTATAGATTGTTTATTTTTTATGTACTTTATTTTACAAGCTCCAGTAATATATGGCGGAAGTATGGATTTACGGCGATTATTTTGTCGTAGTGATGTCGTAATTTCATAGGAAAGGCATACTTACATTTTGACGAAACTAGTTATAAAAAGAGTTTGTGAGGAGTAGATGTAATTGATAGGTATCAGGTAAGTATTATAAGATTATTTTTGTGACTAGAATTAGTATTTGTGAGGCACATACGTACAAGACAAATGTGAGTAGGTATCTTATTATCTCCCATCTTTATCCAAGAAGCCTCAATCTCCCGCTACTATACTAGGTACTATAATCAATAATAACAGCCACAGAGTTCACACAAAATCTAATATTCAAAATGACCACTACACTTCATAAATCACGGTTCACCAGACATCAAAACATTATCATACTGCCGCATCAACTTCGCTGGCGTCTACATTGCTATTTCAGACTCAATAAAATTAATCTAAATCATCTTGCGAGCAATTTATTTAATATTCGCACAGTACCACATCGATATATCATCCCGGCACCCGGTATGTAACCAGGAAGTCGGCTCTTATAAGAAACAGAGGCGAACGAGTGGCATGGCGTACCTACCTATCAACTGTTACTAGCAGCACACCACCGCTCTACGCATGGCCGCTGACGCAAACAATCTGTTTGTTTATGAATTTACGCTTATACAACGCGCTAAATTGATGGCTGAACCACAGACATAATATGAGAGGCAGCGGAGCGGACATTACAGATATCTAGTGAACCCAGTTGTGAAGCCGGCCGCCATTTTTTTTTTTAGTAATGGCTTCGCACGGTTTGTGCATATATAGCCAGTGTCAAGTATTTTATTATTAAAGTATATCTTAATTCCACATTAAGAAAGTCACAGCAATATAGCAGTCGTGGTCAAGTAGTCAAGTCAATTATTTACATCGTCAAAGTCACGATTCAGTAAAGTGGTGGATGCTTTACTGAAACTTCCTGGGAGTTTTGGAAAAAATGCGACATGACACGTTTTTTGAGTTTATATCATTCGCCCACACTCGTGCACGTTAACGAATACTTAATGATTAATATTCCACCAATATTACACATTAACACTCGAAGAAACACAAGTTTAAGAAAATAATACAAAACCAACAACGTCTCACTATCGGATTCCCGCCAAAACTCCAGCCGGCCGCCATACTAATGAGTGACACTGGCGATATTTTGACAGCTCATTCTACTCGTAAAAATATTAAGTCATATTCAGCACGAATTTTAATCTTAGATAAAATGTATGAACGTATAATTGACCCATAATTGTCTCGTCAGCCTTAGTTCGGCCCTGCCTAAATGCAATTTTTTCTGGCTTCATTAGATAATTATATGTCATATGAAAAGTTGTTATACGAAACAAAGGAGAACCCTTTAAGAGGCAGCAGCTGCTTTATTGTAACTTCAAATCATTGCCGCAAAATTGTCGACACGCGCCTATTACACATTTTTGAAGGTCTTGAACGCTTTGTGCACCTACCTACCAACCATTTCATGGGTTAACCTCACAATTGAACGTTAAACTACATGAGCAAAGTCACAGGTAATCGTTAGTAGCCATGAAAGCTCAATGATGAAGCACATTATAAGCATGTTGGCACCACGTGATACGGCCGGCGCCGGCGTCTGCCCGCGATTTTATTCGCAAACTGCAAACCGCAAATATTGACAATGCCCCTTTGGTAGCTTTTTGGGTGATTTGCTGAATCGAAGACTTTAGTGGGTTAAGGAGACAACACAATAAATAGTAATACAGTTACGCTCATCTTTCATCGGTCGTGAAAAGGTAACAAAGAAACAAAACAGCGTTACAGTATTACCCAACTGATATGGCTTACCGATGTACCTGCGCAGAAGATGAATTTTCAAAGCGCGGGAAATGCTATTGACCGCTATTGGTCGGCAGCCGCCGCCATCTTAGCGAGCTTAGAGTGAGATGGAACTAACAGCTGCAGTGTATTATGAACCTTATAATAGTGATCCTAGGTTGATTGTAAGTTTTAAGCATTCTTTCGTCAATCTTCGGACCATACTTTCTTTTCTGCGCGAACGAAGATTCACGACGCGCCTTATAAGTTGGGTACTAGTATACTTTAGTATTTAATTAGTATGGAAGTATGGATAAAGAATATACCTATACTGACCATAAATTGGCTTCGCACGTTTGCACTAAAGATGACCATGCAGAGTCAACATCCAATATTGATTTCGCATCAAAATGTTTACACGAGCGATGTCGTTAAATCGATGTCAAAGCGCGCTCTGTTTGTGAACGTAAATAAATGCCGTTGACACGGTGATTTTCCTTTGCCTCGTTCGAAAACGTTGCAGGGACAGGGGTGGATTTGAAAGCAAGGGCTTGTATAAAAAATACAAGCAAACTAGCATTATATTAATTGAAAGCAATACAGAGCGTTTGTTTTCATAGATGTGACTTAATTTTGTTTAATATTGCTTTGGTTTTGAATTCTCATCTAGCATGGGTGGCTGTCATTTCTTGCTCTCTTCTAGCTTTAAGTTTTCTTAGTTCTGTTACAATAAAGATTTTATCTATCTAATTATCTGTCTATCTAAGCCCTAATCTCTTAAAAAAAGATAATAACAGGATTTAGCAATGTAAGTATATTTTATAAACAAGCACATCTTACAAAAATATAATATGAGTAAGTATGTATATTATCTTCCAACAGCTACAGCTATACTCGTATGAATCAATTTGGATATTCAATGAAACCATTTGATGTATTGATGTCAAAGCATACTCTGTTTACGATACGTAAACACGCCTACTTTACATTCACATTCAGTGATTTTCCCTTGCCTTGCTTCCGATTTGGCAAATATTTGAACGAAACGTCAATATGGCACGCCAGGGCCGGCGCAGGTCAAAGGAGGGGCGACACTCAAGGCACGCTTTGTTACTTTACAAATTAATTATATCTGCTCGGATATTAATCAGGGCAGGATCAAGGTGAAACGGAGATAAATTCACAACTGTACAATCGCGGACTGAACGGTTCATCAAGTCCCGCTTCACCCTATTTTTACGACACAAGGCCAGCTGATAAATAGGCGAAATAAATCTCTTTCTGTGTCAATAAAAATAGCAATAACGTAATCATCTATTTCAATTTAGTGGTTTAGTGGTTTTTGAAGAAAATCATCTCGAATATGCTCCGGGAGATGTTGCAAAAGATGCGCGACTTTTTATTATTCCGGCATATGATTTAGTAGCACTTGGTGATGACAACATTTCCTGATACGCTTGTTGTGATGTAATAGAAAAGGGAGATCATAAGAGATGACTAAGTCTGTCGTGTCGTAACGCTCACACATTTTTAGCTAAACTTTTTGCGCTATTTAGTATTGTATGTGGATAAAAATTGATAGGTCAGTGACTCACACTATGTTATCAATAGTCAATAGTAACAGTTAATGATTTGGAGCAGTACCTAAATATAAAGTTCATCATCTTTTGCAACACTATTTACTCAAAGAATATAACATCAAAATACTCAATTGAAGAGACTAGATTATACAACGCTGCCACAGTAAGTCATCGTTTATTAAATTGTATTCACCTAATGCTGTCTTTTTTTTTTGTATTCGGTTCACAAATTTAATGTAACACCGTTAGTTAGCACATAGAATTAAAATAAAAACCAGACATTCAGTGTTTATCCTAAAAACAGTGAACACAGCTTGCAATTTTGACAAGACAGTGTTGAATCTTTGCAAGTACATAATAGTTATACCTGTGTACATTAATCAAAGTGAAACAGATTATTTAATCCTTTGGGGCATCAAATAAGGCATCTCTGTCTTTCTTACTTGGCAATGTTGTCCTGTCTCTCAGCGATGTTCTGAAGACCGACGGCGTCTCGCAGCTGCATGGCGATCGCCGCTCGCACGACATCCGTAGTCGTCATCTCTTCGATCCTCTCGCTTAATACCTGGGGAAAAGGGAGTTTTTGCAATAATTTTTATGATAATTTGTTTTTCTATGGAGGTCGTAATAACACAGCGTTGTTTGTTTTTTTGTTCGAAGGGGGTAATGCCGTCCTCTAGTGTCAGAGTATGTATGGCGGCCCAAAAGCATCTACATCATCTAAAGCATCTAAATCTGCAAATACCACCCACGAAAGAGAGAGACAAGTGGAAGTGAGAAGTGGGCGGGGCGCGCGTGCTAAACATATGATTCGTAGCTCAAAACCAACGCCCGTTTTGCCAGTCACACTATGTCATACTCTACGTCTGCCGCACATTTAAAAATGCTTTACGTGCAACATATCAGTTAACTATAAATTTCAAATAACATGAAGCAAATGAAAGAACATCATAGACGATAAAGATAACCAACAAGACCGCATCTTTTTATATGTATAGGTAATATATGAAAAAAACAAAAAGGAATGATGGGAGCAAAGCCTTGAAAAGTAATTCAACATAGTAAATATAGTGCGGGAAGTAATCTAGATCCTTGTTCTATACAAGAAGAAAAGGATAGTTGCATGAACTTGTTTCCAAACTGTTGTTTTATTCATGTTTCCTGTATCATGCGTGTAGAACTGTAGATATCTCTACCACAAGTATTAGATTCAATTTTGACCTAGATAGGTACTTTGTTTACTTCCTGCGTAGGTACTTAGTTATAACTTATGTATACCTACTTGCTCATACATTTTTCATGAACTCGTGTAGGTACATTGACTTATTATTCAAATCTAAAATGGGTCAGAATAATAATTGAAATATTCATACAAATTGTAACGAAAATAAAACTGTATCAGTGCTAAATATTTTAAATACCTACCTTAATATTTCGAAGACTGGTTATGTATACTCAAATTCTATAATGTTTTTAACAATATTAAATAGGCATGACAACGCGATTGACAGTTATATTAGAGATAGGGTATTACATAATATTCTATCTATGACTATGTAGAGTTCTTTGATCTGTAATTATAGTAATTACCGGACCTAGGCAAGGAATACCCTTGGCCAGTCACTTTTTCACCTTGATTTCAAAGCTACCACTACTACTTAACCAGTACGCACCTCAACATCTTCACTGTACAGCGGCGTATCCTCAAAAACTTCCTTCTTCACCACAGCCACATACGGCCCCTGCACTCCGCCCACGAACTTCTCACAGTTGAAGAACAACGCGTCTTTCTTCACCATCTCTTCTTCGACTCCTGGGAAGGTGGGGTTCATCTCTACCGCCGATGATGGGGCCACCAGCCTGGGGAATGGGAAATACATTGTAGATGCCGCTGAGAAGGTTTTATATTTTAACATGTTCAAAATTTGCAGCATCTTTTTCGACGGTTTGGTTATGGTGCTCGATAATTTGTAACAATATTCGTGGAAACGCGTGAGTTAATATTCTTATCAAATTAAATTACTTAGAAATGTTTTCTCTCTATTTTTCCTCAAATATTCCGCCCAAACCACGCCAGATCTACGTCTGATTTTTAGAAAACCAATTACGGACTAACAAAAACTAACGATCCGATTACGTTTTTATCTTACCAAATATTAAAATGCCAACTGCTGTTCCAGGATCTATAGCTCTACCAAGCAATAGCACCAGAACTACTAACACCTAGAAAAAAATCAGATCATCTTTCTACTGCCAAACTAAAGTAAAATTACATCTAAGAAAATTACTGTCATGTCTTTAAATTTGTATAAAAATTTAAGGGAGGCAGTGACTTTAGAGCTATCAAATTGAACTTGACTTTGGTGTTGGATCACGCTTTGGACTCCGCAGTTCCTCTACTTACGTATAATCCCAGAACGACCAGGCTCCGTACTGATGCAGCAGGAGCGTGGTGGCCACGTCATCAGCCAGCACTCCTGTGAGCTTGGAGGCAGCTGGAAAGAAGCCAATCATCTTCTTGCCGGTGCCAGAATTCTGCTGCAGCTTTTGCTCCAGGTTGTTCAAGTCTATGAACCCTTCTTTGGACTCGGGGATCTTTATGACCTGTCGAAGAAAAGTAATGGTGAGGACTTGCTTTGTATCTTGCAAACTTTGTCACACAGTCGAAAGCACGACTGCTTAAAATAACAGACTTCGTAAGATATACATTAAGCACACTCTGTAACTTTTGGTTTTGGGGTGAATCTTGGAAGGTGCAATATATAAAATAAAAAAAATATTATCTATGGTTTTCTTGGGTACTTTTTGTATGAATGAAAACGGTAGAAAATCGATACGGTCGACAACCTCAGGCAAATTATTGCGTGTTTCAACCGTTTATGTATAAAATTGGCCCTATTATAGCGCCGTCACATAGAACTTAATAGCTTTTAAATATGGCGCGAGTGTTCTACTTATTTTATTGAGTTTTTGTATAGCTTAGTGAACAAATTGTCATAGTTATACTTAGTAAAATTCGTCGCACATGCAAACAAATTAAAACTCTTCAAATAAAAACAATAGTAAGTACCACCTATTTAAAACTGGAACAACTTAAATAACACCAAAGCACGTAACGTTTAACGTATTAAAAAAAAGTTCTTCAAAACTTTTTATTCTGTGGCACGGTAATGGCACGACCACGAGCCATATTGCGTCGCATTACGTAAACCTTCCAGTCGAGTCGCAGTTAATATCGTGTCCAGGGGCCTTTATCTGCGCCCTTGTTTTTTTATAACCGGCCCAAGGGCCTGCGGGTGACGTTTGCCCTATTTGCGGGAACTCGTGGTACCTACTTCATTACGTCCATTTAAGACACGAATAGGGCAACTTTGGGCCTGTTTAGGGGAAATGAGGAGTCGAGGTTGGCTGAGGGATTTGTTTCATTTTGTTTGACTCTATCTACATATTATTTGGAAGTTTACGTATTTAAAGTAAAAACTTTTTAGAAATCTTTTATATTATGACCGTGGGTTATGTTTTGGTGGAGCCGACAACATAGAAATAATTTCCGATGAAGCGAAGACAAATAAATATTAACAAGATAAAAATCACATGTAATAAAATAACCTACTCTATTTCAAAGTAAACCTACTTGCATAATAATTGTCATTAAAATGACAATAATAAATAGATTAGCCGATATTCATCGATGTACCTACTAGCGATATTTATCTCAATCTTGCTTAGGTCCCAACAACCCCCACGCCTTTAAACTTAAATACGGCCCTGCGCTTGTGTTCCGTTTTCAAAAATACCTAGGTACCTATTAGGAAATTGAAGTTCAGTTCCATTTTCAAACATATAAATTCGAATGCAAAATAAAAGTATGCGTAATTTGTTTATGAGAGCCTTGCATCAAAGTCACGTGCGCGCTACCGAGTAGCATGGCGCATGATTACTGATTACTGCATGTATTGATAAGAAGTAGAACTGTACCACAGTATCGACTGACTACATATAAATACCGTACTGAGAGACTATGCGAATGTCGGGATACTGTGGAATTAGAGATCGCAATACTAGTTGGAACAAAACAAATTAGTATTAAAGCCCCGATAGTATCGATAATAATATATTTTAATCTCTAATACCCCAGTCTCCCCAAAACAAGTTAACAGCGCACTAAACAATCTAATCTAACAAACCGTTACCAATTACGTGACATTTTCCAAAAATGTGCAAATTAGTCGAATTTGATTCCAGCATTTTGAACATGACTGTGTTATTTTCACTCAATATACATAGGTACCTCAAGCCCCTTGAACCTATAGTTACGTTATCAGCTCACGGTCGCCTTATCGAAGGACTTGTTTGTGTTTACTCGACCTTGCGCCGTCTGTTCGCAAATCACTCAGTAGGTACGCATAATATGATACGAATTTGCGCTCGTCACTGCCCCATTTTTACTCCAAGCTTTTAGCAAACACTGTGCTAGCAAACTTAGGCTGTGGTGTTCGTATGAATGATCTGATTTGATACTAGACCCACTGTTCTATTTGTTTTTTTTTTTGTTTTTGCAATAGCTTCGCACGGTTTGTGCATATAGCCAGTGTCAAGTAATTTATTATAATAAGTATTTCTCAATTTCACATTAAGAAAGTCACAACAATAGCAATCGTGGTCAAGTAGTCAAGTCAATTATTTACATCGTCAAAGTCACGATTCAGTAAAGTAGTGGATGTTTTACTGAAACTTCCTGGGAGTTTTGGAAAAAATGCGACATGACACGTTTTTTGAGTTTAGGTATATCATTCGCCCACACTCGTGCACGTTAACGAACACTTAATGATTAATATTCCACCAACATTACACATTAACACTTGAAGAAACACAAGTTTGAGAAAATAACACAAAACCAACAACGTCTCACTATCGGATTCCCGCCAAAACTCTCCATTGTTCTATTTGATTTGAGGCTTTCCCGTCACGTCATGCTTTGGCACGTCATCTGAGAGGGTCTACTACAAGGATGCCACCCGTACTTTATAACAAGGTATTGTACTTTATTTCAGGTAATTGTACTTACTCTATACTGTATGAGAACAATAAAGTACCTACACGAAAATACTTTATTTGCATGATTTGATTTCTTTGGGAGCCGTAAGTATTTTTTCGTTAAACAGTCGTGTAGAGATGCCGTGAAATGGTTTAGTTAATATGCTTATTGATGATACAAACCGCAAAATCAATAAAAAATATATTTTGAAACATTATAATACAGACAAATAAATTGTACTGTATTTTGTACTAATATGTACTTTTTTTCTTACCTATAATAACTAAATTAATGTACTTTAATTGCTAAATTAAAAGGTGGCAACCCTTATCTACTACGATTTTTAGCATATTTCTGGCCTAGAATATAGTGTTCTTACCTCAGCGCCATATTCCCTCCAGGGCTCGATCTGCCGCTCCGTCTCCCGCGAGGATACGAACAGCACCACCTTCTCTGGCCTCAGGGCTCGGAGGAACCTCACCAGCGTCGCTCCGAAGACTACAACGTCTTCTGGGAGCGCGCCCACTGTATTGCGGATCAGAGCTTTCGATTCTGCCCTGGGGAGTGAACACCTAGTTTATTCATCATGGTCACAGTAAGAATGGGATAAAGTATGCAACATATTTTCATGTCTGTTCCGCCAACCATTGAAGAGTTCCCTAGTCAAGAACCAACGGCCATCCCTAAGTGCATCGATGTCATAAAAAAACTGATCATTGTCTCCATCATCAACGCCTATCTGCCCATTGATGAGCACGGATCTTCCCTCACTTCCTTGTGGTGGATTAAGCCATAATCGACCACCATGGGTCCGTACAATAGATACCATGTGTGGAGGGTGACGGGATATAATATTTAAACTTCCATCTATCACCTTCACTTTAATGTATGAATACAGACAATATTGAGATACAAATTATGGCACCGGAGCGAAACACCGGCCGGTACCGTCCTGGGAAGAGACCGAGTTGCCAGGGTGCCAACTCGTTTTTCACTAAAAGTGGGCGGCAGTGCAGCCGCCAAACCTGCTTCCGAAATAACTCACGGGCTAAACCCACACGGGTTTCCTTACGATATTTTCCTTTGCCTAAAAGAGAGTTATAAAAAGGGAAATCAGAACATATTTGAGCAGGAACTAAATACTGTGTATTTAAATACCTATTGAAGTATTTTTATCCAGCTCACCTGTAAATCTCGCTCTGTCCAGACGTGTAGCTCAGTGCGGTGCATCGCGTCGCGTGTATGGGCAGGATGTCACTAGCTATGTACTCCTCGATCCACTGCAGGGATCGGCCCGAGCCGCTGTAGTCGCAGTATACCACTGTGGACAAAGGAAATCGTAGCTTAGAACAGGCAACACTGAACCCAAGTTAAAACATATGCGGCAAAAAAAAATATCACAGGTCAAGCAAATTTTAGAAAACGTTAACGGTTTGAGATTTTTGATGCAGGTTTTGCTTCCATACAGCACACTCCGGCGAGAAGCTTGAAGCCTGGACTGAGGAAGATACTGGAGTCTGCTGCTGATATTTTAGTGGTCTACTGGGTCACTGACATCGATATCTTCCATATCAAATCGAAGGTTCTTCAGCTCATAGCCAAATAAGTAGACAGAGTGACAGAGGATGGAAATGACTAGGTTTGCTCGCACAATGCAAAAGTAGTCTTGGGTGGATTAATACCGCGAAAAGAATGTGGTGCTAAAGACCCAATCCAAAAACAGATTGAGTCGATACGCACTACAGTACCTACTAACAGGCGTGGTGCGAATCGCTCCATGTCTATTATTTAGCGACTCGAACGAAGTTGTTGAAATTGAGAAAGTATTGAGGACACTAAAACGGAGCAGGAAATTATTAAAACATGTAATTTTCCGATCATGGCATAGTATAGCTATTTTATTGGTAAATATTAGATAGATACTGGGATTTCGCCGTGCTCCAATAAAATGTCCAGACGTGATACTTTTCCTACACTGGCAACAAAGCCTTGTGGCCCCAAAATTTGGTTTAAGTTAACGTACCGAATTCTACATAATTTGTACTATTGTTATACTCTACACTATAGGTAGGTAGAGTCTTCGTCTTACTGTAGTGTCTACAGTAAGACGAAGATCGGTATACCTATCTATGTAATATGCGTAGACCAACGAACCACAAAAGTGCGTAGCAATATTCTACGATGTCATTCCTAATTGTTTCGTTCGTGTACGCCATTTTGAAATTATACGGGTGTGCCGGGTGGGACCGTTATTGTAGCAAAAACACGATTCAAACTCCGAACTGTTATGGACCTTTTCATTGTAATATGGGACTAGTGTTGCCAGATCGAGTGCTGGTCCGGTAACAACTTGAGAGTTTATGAATCATGCCACACAATGTATAGTAGGTAGGTAGGTAGAAATTGAAATTGTGTCTGCAAAAAACACTGCTTTTTGCATCGAGCAATGTCATCGAGTTTTGCTTTGTCATTGAATAACATTTATGGGTCTAGATTTACTGCGAATCTTTTATTATCAGCAGTATTAATCTAGTTCAATTGAAAGATTACTTACTTAGGTATATTATCTTATTATGCTATACATTTATTATTGATGTATTTTAAAAGAGTGGGCGTTTTTTAATTTGACAAGTAAGACAAGTATTTTTTGCCAACTTTAGAGTTCATCGTCCTCAGTCGAAATGTCAGCCGAATCCATGTAAAGTATACAAAGGCAACCCAAGATACTATCGCTTATGCTACTAGCATATTAAATTAATATTGCCAATGCACAACTAGACTATTGTCCATTGTGATGGATAAAACTCTGAGAATTTATAGGACGATCCACTGACGAATTGCAAAATGATAAGTCTTTATGCAAACCTTCTTATTTCTTTACGAGACGGTAATTATTATTCTAAAAATATATTTTCTTTGGCGAGAAAACGCAAACAGCGATCTTGGAATAAAGATTTAAAATTAAATGACTTCTCCTACTGAAATAACATCAGTTAACATAGTAATCATTGTGATGATACCCTTGATAATCGCCAGTTTTATCAATAGCAATAAATTGCACAAAATTATGATAACGCAATGATTGATTGACTTATTTTCTGCTGCGTATCAGCTAATATTGTTACGTTTGATGGTCAAATATTAAAAATCGTTTCAAAATGTCCTTATACCCACATATTGATATATTTACATATCGATATATTCACAGTTCCTAAAAAAATATCAGTATTGCCATCCATATTGCGGCTTTTTATGCTGACATAATATTAATTAGCAATTTTTGTTAGCCAAATGTTAATTGGACTACTACTTAATGTTATAAAAAAGATTATATATATCCTCCCATTCCTGAGCACGGGCCTTTATTTTTGTGAAGAGGATTAGGTCATAATCCACCACGGGAGCCCAGTCTGGATTAGTGGATCTTATTCCTCTAAAATAATCGAGTACGTGGGTTTCCTTACAAATTTTCCTTTGCAGATACGCGAGGGACTTACGGATGTTTTAACAGGTAACAAATTGGTACGCGCCCGCACTGGGATTTCAACTCGCGACACTGCGTGGCAACGGACGTTCTCCCACTAGACTATCACCGTTTCGCATAATACAGTAGACCAGTGATCCAATATATTACTGATCCAAATAAAGACCACGTTGAATAAGGAACATTACCTAATCCTATCTCTAGCATCCTTGAAACTGCACGTGCACCGTCGAGGGCTGTCGACTTCGATGTTGTTTGTAAAATATCCGTCTGCTGACGTCACGTAAAACCGATTTAGAGCTACAATCGAAGAGTTAGTACCATCCGAACACAAGCCCAATCTGTCATCGACAAAAAACTAGTCCCGAACGGTCCCACATTTATAGACATAAAATATAACAGAATAGAAACAAGACTAAAGAGGTAACAAAACACGTCACAAACCATGCACTACCTAACCAACTTTATTAAAAAGCTACGAGGGTAATTACTGAAATTCCTTAACAAAGCTTACAAGATTATAACAACAACTGAACTCTTTCCAATGATTGCAATTTGAATGGAAACAAATCAACATAAAATGGGATAAGCAATATCACGAACGAACGTGACCTATTTATTCACAGTTCACTCTATTCAATTACTCTGAGATAAGGAAATGGCGCACGAAGTAACATACAGATGTGTGGAAGTATGTAAATAAAGAGTTGGGTTGTTATCTCGACTGTAATAAATTCGCCTATGTAGTCGATTCACCACCGTTATATTAAGTAGTAGTGGTGAACTCGACCGCCCGTGCAATTCACAGTCAGTTGAAAAGTGATATCAATCAACAATGAAACTCCCACCAAGTTTCTGTTAAACATCATCCACTTTAGTGAACTGCACGTTGAGTTGACAGGTCTAAAAGTATATACTTTGGCGCTTATTTGAAAATAAAACTTGTTATATTTTAATATTCGACGCTAGCTATTTAATACACTTGGTTGTTCACCAACTGGGAACATTAGGGTACGCAGCGTAATTAATAAATATCTGGATGACCGAGCTTTGCTCGGTTTTTTTTTTTATAAATTATGTTTTTTGGATATTATAATAATATTTAAGTACGAATTACTAATAAAATATGAAAAATATTTTTCGATCTTACAGATAGGATAATAAAAAAATATGGACTGCTTATTTAAAGAAATAAATCACATAAAAAAACACGAATAAAATGACATTTTCTAAAAATGATTCCTTGCTATACTGAATTTCATGAAAATCGTTGGAGCCGATTCCGAGATTCCAATTATATATAAGTACTTACAAGAATTGCTCATTTAAAGATATAAGATAAGATAAGATTACATATGTCCAGCCCGATCACGGAATCGCAATGGCTTTCAATTTGACATTTGAAAACCATAAACGATTGATTTCGTATATAACGGATTTACCAAAAAAAAAGTAAACCATTAGACAATTACCGGAAAGCGATGAATGAACGAAACTTTATGAATAACGAAACGTATGAAACAAAAAGAAATCGGTATCACGGATGGGTCAATCGCTTTCATATGATGGCAATGAAATGGTAATCGTTCTGATTGAAAGAGGCTAGTCGAGCGAGAGTAACCTTTTTCGGAGTTTACGCACCATAATCGCAAAATATTCGCTAGAATTAATTAGTTCGTCAACTGAACACGCTAAGATTTTTATGTGTGGCCAATCTGGCCACTAATTTAATGCGAAGCAAACGAAAAAAAACTTTTGATTAACTCCTTATTTGATATCTTTTTCGAATCGGACGCAGCACAGTGCTCAAACACTAATGAGAACTTTTCTCCATGTAATTTTTTCCTATTTTCTTCGATTTAGCGCAATGGTGCAACAGAATATAAAATAAGCAGTGCACTAGCACTTCTAAAGAAATAGATGTAGAACAAACTACCGGCTCCCGCATGTCTATGCACGTGACATTGTGGAAATTGCTATTGTTTTGCAAGTGCAATAGATAAATCGATCCATGTTGACACGCAAACTCACATCCAACTGAATAACTTGTTTATGTACTTAGCTCTACATATAATATACCTAGGAGTTATACATAAATCTGAAAGCGTACCAAGCTTCAGTAAAGAGAGATATTATAATGAACCAACATACCACTTATCATTTAATTATGTCTTATATGTCACTAGCTGTGGCCCGCATTCACTATTGTGACGTAGCTAGCTCAAAATAAGGTAACTTCGAAAATAAAAGTAGCCTAAGTTACTCCTTATAACATCAGCTATCTGCCTGTGAAAGTCCTATCAAAATCGGTTCATCCCTTTCGGAGGTTAGCTGGAACAAACAGATAGATGGACAAAAAAATATATATTTTTGTTGTACTTACAGTTACCGTATATACCTATTAAGCTATAATTGACATTACAAACAAACACTTTACATTTTATTTATTTGTATAGAAGATAGATTATATCAAGTATAAACATATATGTATTTATAATAATATGTATGTACAACTATCCTAATTATACAAAGATTTGCGCCTCATACTCTAACAATGCAACGTATTCTCCTTGGAATTGAATGCATTGATAGTATTTGAACTAGCTCAAAACATTCCAATTGACTAATATCGTCTTATTTGCAGCTGTGCACAAGATTTATTTTAATCACAAACTTTACGTTTATGTTCTAAGTTGGCACAAACAAGACCCATTGATTCATATTGTTATAAATTTATATACTCGTATATACCTGTCACTTCTATTTGGGTACCTATTGTTTCAGAAATCTACAAGGCAAATAACCAAGACCGTGTCAATACTTAGTTGGTTGTTCTTTTTAATAATTTCGGCTTCGACCAATTTTCCTGATCATTATTTTTCTTTATCATCTCAAATGTCAAAATATTAATAAAAAAAAACATGGGTAGGTAACCTTCACGAAAAATAGAGACAAATGGTAATTCATTTTCTAATACATTCTTGACGGGACAGCGGCTCGCGGGGCATCTAGTTTAAATAAAAACGGTGGGGTCATTATAAATTCCATCATCTTCCGCGGTTCTCATTGGATTGGCGATATTATCTGATAACACTAAGTATGTGGTGCTTTACTGATAGTCGAAGTAGTATCCAAAGTCAATAGTTTCCATTATCTTGACTCTAAAACTTGAGATTGTAAATCTACCTATACACGCAACTTAAATAAACAGGAAATGTATTTTGCCTTTGAGAATACTATCATACAGACAAAGTAGGTATAGAATGCCGTGCCCATTTGCGAGTAGATATATATATATACAGTACATACCTACTTATAAGTAGTATGACAATCAACATTCAACAACGCCTGAGCGCTTCGTGATTTCTATATTTGGGTATTTAACTGGTTTTCGCAAAGTATTTTGAGATTTGACTCATTTTGACACTGATATCTCGTGTCTACAGTTATCTTTGTCGTAAAACGAAATCTTTTATTCATACGTTAATAAACATAATATTTAAAAAAAAATATTAACATGTTAAGTTGTTAGAATCACATCGACTACAATACTTATGAAGATCTACTTCGTAGGCAAAACATCACCTACTTTATGCAAAACCAGACGGTTTGTTTAGCCGTGCAAATAAATGCGTACAGTTTGTCCTGATTAGATAACTGTAATTACGATTTGCGATAGTCTCTCCCAGGCGAATAGCTAACGAAATATAACATACAATTATATCTATGACTAGAAGAACCTCGTGGTTTCACCCGCGTTAACTGCTATCCAGCGGGAACCATTAATTTTTACGGGATAAAAGGTAGCCTATGTGTACCGGGGATAGCATAGCTTCCCAACAGTGAAAGAATTTTTCAAATCTGTTCAGTAGTTTCGGAGCCTATTCATTACAACCAAACAAACAAAGTTTTCCTCTTTATAATATTAGTGTAGACATAATAATATAGGTTGCAAGCTATCTAAGATTTGAACATGAACATGACCACTGGCCCCTGTGGCATACGACCACGGACGACTATCCTCTGAAGAGAGTTATGAAGCTTTTCAGAGCGTGCTTTTTCAGTAGTGGGGTTTTAGTTTTGAACTTATAGGTAATAATAATAATTCAGCCTGTAACTTTCCCACTGCTGTGCAAAGGTCTCCCCTCACTCTCGTGAAGAGGTTCAGGCCATAATCCACCACGGGGGCCTAGTTCGGATTGATGGATAACATGCCTGAGAAATAATTCTCGGACATGTTGGTTTCCTCACGATGTTTTCCTTCGCCGAAAGGCAATAATTTAAAATAGATAACAATTTTTGTTTGTTTTCTCAGACAAAAGATGTTAATTTTAAAATCTCTATGAGAAATCGAAATGTTATATTTTTACACTATCATGACTAAATGTTGTAAGTACTTACATAATCATAAAACTTTAAATAATAATGTCAATTTAAACTTTAAAAGACAGTAAAATAATGATGTTATTCAGTGGAAAATTGTGCTCGCTAATCACAAATTTTAAAACAGTAATAATTGAAATAAGTATACATACTTACATTTTATTATGTATACTTAAATAAATTCAAGGACTTGTCTGTAATATTATGTGTGCGAATATATTATATCTGTTATATAACAGCTAAAGCCGATACGTTTGCTCTGTCAATGTTTATTCGAGGCGATAACTAGTAGTAGGTATGGTGCAAAGTCTTGTGCAAAATAATAAGTAGGTATGTAGGTATACTGCGATGTGTAAATACTGTAACTGTCAACTCCCATCGGGCTATTCACCAACTAGACACGAGCGGCTGGACAGTGGACACGAGTCCAGCCACTTGGTTGAACTCTCGATCCTACCACAAAAGATTTAAACCAGAGTTGAACAGATGTGTCTAAATATTTTCTCCGCAAATCGACGCCTTACCCTCGCTTTTTCTTTTCAATTCACAATTAAAATAATGAGAAATGAGTAAGAAAACGCGAGTGATAGACGTCGATTTTGTCGAACGAAATTTGAGAAACTCTATTTAACTCTGGTTTAAACTTTTGTGGTAAGTAAGACGGTAAATATGTCACTATGTTCATCTGCCCCTAGTATGAGTTTTTACTAGCTCGACACAGCTAGTAAAAACTCTTACTCAGGAGACGCAAGATTTGTATCAATGCGTCCAATTGTTTAAAATGTAGGTATCGCATCGTAGCGGCCCCGGTTATTATCGAATATCCATTGATAACAGTCGTTGAGAGTCGCGTCGTCGGAAGCCCTTGGACGGAAACGTCGGACTCCTAACGACACGTTCGACAAACAACCGTTAGGACTAATTCCCGGATAGCTAGACCATAGTCGCGTAAAGCACGTGGCTACATCAGTGTGCAGTATTTTCGTGTTATTGTGTTTTATCGCGAATGTCGTGACGACAGCTCGATACTACGGCGAGAATAGAAAACCTTGATCGCGGACTGAGAACCGCACAGTATTTGCTACGGAAAATTGTTTTGATACGATACCTACTAGATAATATACGCCAGTACATAATACACTAACAATAAGCATTGTCGAGTTTTATATTTCAGCTACAAATAAATTAAATGTTCGTTGTCGTGTTTGTAAATGTGACACTTGTACAGCTACAATATTATATTCATTCGTGTTTTGCAAAGGTTAAATTTTATCTATCATTTCGTAATCGATATTTTGCAACTCTTATAATAGGTAGTAATAGGTACCTGGTAAAAGTCGTTTAAACGCCAAAAACAGATCTCGGTTTCGAAAAAAATACAAATTTACAACTATACATAAGTATATATTGATTATTTATAAGCTGGCCCAATAAATCTATTTGGCGTTATGTATAAGTATATCTTTACTATTTCTATATCTATTACTATACCTACATTTGAACAATTTCCAATAACAAACAAAACCCTTCATAAGTCAGCATCGCGTGTTATCGTTCAGGCGTCCACATCCGTAACCAGTCCGTAGTAGTCCGTAACTATCGGCGATGGGCGCTAGAGACGCACGAGAGTAGATCAGTAGACTTTGCAACCGCACAAAAAAAATATAAATCTATTTTATCGCATCCATACTATGACCTTGCCCAGAGGGAAACGATAACGTAATTAAAAACAAATCTTGATCCGTTAGTCTATTAGGTTCAGTTTCCCAAAACATCTGTTAACGTCACCCTATTGAAACTTCAGATGTTGCCATTTAATAAATCAAAAAGATTAAAAAACACGTGTTCTTTGATCTTGATGCTTCGAATTCTAAAACGTCTGCAATCGGTGAACCGCTTTTAACAAAGGCAAACTCCAAAGCAAGAGTTAAACAGATGAGTCTAAATATTTTCTCAGCAAATCGACGGCTGACCCTCGCTTTTTCTAACTCAATAACAAATTAACAAGTAAAATAGTAAGAGAAATGCCAGGATTGATTAAGACAACGCGAATATAAATTATATACTTCGATTTGGTGAAACGAAATTGTAGAAACATGTGTTTAACTCTGGTTTAAACATTTCTGGTAAGATCGTTACAGTGCATTATCATTATAATTAGAAGATAAAAAATGATCTAAAATTATAGCTGGTAACTCTGTTGATACTCCATATTTCAGTAAAACGATACGGTCTTTTTATTTTCGCAATACCGACTGTTTACTACTCACTTGAGTTAAAATTCAATAACAACTTACCTACCAAATTTTAGCGACGCAAAAACACATCTATTGTTTCCATCGGAGGTTAAAGTAAAACAATAAACCATGGGCGCGATATATTTCGCAACAACTGGGTATAATCGACAAACAAGACGTACCTAGGTAGGTACTTATTTAATCATTTTCATAGCTCTATAAATTGAGTCACCAAGCACGTTTGTTTGTGTTCGCCTATTGTAGCCGTTAATGACAAGAGTAATAAATTATAGGGACAATAATTTACATGTTTAATTAATAAACCTACTTACCTACAAAAAAAAAAATACAATTGAACGGTTGTCTATAAATTGAGTCATCACTTAATTCCTGAGTAACCTGATGAAGTAAAAAGTAAAATAGTCGTATTTAAAACCTGGTACTTATTTAAATCTAATACTTAGTTTAGAAAATAATGTATAAAATTGAATAGGAAGTAATTAAGTGAATAAATTAACGGTGAAATTTATAAGTAAGCATTATTGATGACAACGTGGTAACTAATAGAAAAAATAATATAGCAACACTAGCAAAGCAACGACCACTATAAAAATACAGGCTGCTTGTTCCTTTACGTACTCTACCGTATTTTTCAAATCGTTAAAATAATACTTCTACCTATTAATAATAATAATTCAGCCTGTAACTGTCCCACTGCTGGCCAAAGGCCTCCCCTCACTTTAGTGAGGAGGGTTAGGCCATAATCCACCACGGGGGTCTAGTCCGAATTGGTGGATAATATGCCTCCGAAATGTTTCCTCACGATGTTTTCCTTCACCGAAAAGCGAATGATAATTACGTAAGTACATTATGTTTAACAAGAAACACATTGGTACGTGCCCGCACTGGGATTTGAACTCGCCACCTCCGTTTTGGAAGGCGAGGTTCGCCCACTAGGCTACCACCGCTTTTTACCACCATTCACCTTTACCACCACTTCTACCTACTGCATGTAAATAATACTGGTCGCTAATAAACCAGTTAAAAATATAAAAAAGACAACGACACGCGCCAAACCATATTTGTATCTAACAGCGGCGTTAACAGTGACTGGTTGGTCAGAAATATAAAACTGGAAAAACATTTTAACAATCGAAGTTTTAATTTCGACAGGGCGACGACAAGATAGCGAAGAACAAGCCGCCTCGACCTTGTAGAGCGGAATTTATGCCAAACACGTGCTCTATTTATTGCCTCCAATTATTGCCATGTTGATACGCAGTCGGAGGCTTTGCGTGAGTCGAAGCGGATTCAAGAATTCTACGCACCGTTTTGTTTGAAGGGACGGGTTCACAGGTTTGTTTACGTCAAAGGGTCACTTACGTCAATTCTGTGGCGTGGATTTAAATAGGTTGTTTACGGAGGGGCGTAGACGAAAATTTTGTACCTACTGCCACCGTGCTGAGCATCGGATTGCTGCGCTTGGTGTCGCGGATTCGATTCACGCCCGGAACAAATATTTGTTGGGTGTTATGTGCATGTGAAATTATATTATTATGTCCGTAAACGGTACCCACGATACAGGAAAAACCCTAGTGTGGGGCTCCGTTTAAAAATAAGAATAAGGAAATAAGATGCGAGACAAACTTGGAAAAAGTAGTGGAAGCGCTATAACGATCGACATCAAAAATTAAAAAAAAAAAAAATAAAAATAAAAAAAAGAAAAAAAAAACAGCGGACTTACAGTCTTTTTATTAGAAAACCCTAAGATTAATCTTAAGATACTTTAATGTGAGATAGCGAGTAAAAAACCCAACAAATGTAATAAAAAAAAAAATATATATATTTTGAGCAAACAAAGGCATTGACCTACCCAAGTCGATGGTAAAAATAGTTATTAAAAAAAAAAAAAAAAAAAAAAAAAAAAAAACGATCGACATCAAAATTTAGTACAATCTCGATGTTTTGCAGTACTGCAGAATGTGCCACAGATAGTCTCATGATCATCATCATCATCATCAGCCTGTAGACATCCACTGCTGAACATAGGCTTCCCCCTCAGACCGCCACACCGAACGACAATTTGCCACTTGCATCCACCTTGCACAGATACTTTAGAAAAAGATATTATAAAATAATTATTTTCTAATCATTTAAATTCAACATAGATTTATCATTGTTCAGGGCACCTATTTGAGAGATAGAAGTTGAGACTGTCTTAGTTAGGAAATGTACTTGACACCAGGCGCCGCGCCGTCCATTACGAGCGTCTAGACGAGCTTTATATGTAGTATGAATAATCATAATGGTCTTAAGTCTCATTTCAAGATATTTAAGACATACATGCATAAATAGATCATTAGTTAGAATGTTAAAAAATAGAAATCAAAGATAATGTTAGAATGGACTCTACGTATCAGGTTGATAGTAAGCATTGCTTGCTGAAAATCTTAATATACCTAGATCAAAAGTATCTTTATCTAAAGCCCTCAATTTCATGAAAATCCATCCAGCCTTCCTGGAGCCGAATAACCAATACAAACTTTCACTTTTATGATACTAGTAGAATTATCAGTTGTATTGTTTTACATAATCCGATGCCGTGCAATAATCGACTATTTAAATAATAGTGGGCTTATCATTGTTATCGGCATGCGTGGTGACGCAACAAAACTGTCCTAGACCCACAAGCATGCGTAGTAACCAAATTAATTATAAGGATTGAGCGCGAAAACAACACATTTTATTAATTAAGACAATGATGATAACGTAGCGTAGCGTGACCAAGCGTGATAATATTACTAACAATGTAGTAGAGCGAGCTAGCAGTGAGTTAAAACAAAAAACTAAGAGAGCTGTAGATTCAGTGAACTTAAGAGTTTACTATGAATCTAGAGATAATAAATTAGAAAGACCTGGGAAATGACCTTGAAGAAATTACATTATTGTGTCAAGATCACTCACAGGTCCTTATATCATTGCTTTTAAGGAATATTCCAAAATACGTCGATGTTATTGAAAAGGTGGAACATGAATCGCATACAGATTGCCTACTTGTACATAATAAGATCCATCTCACGTAGCCACAATTTGCTTGTGTAGTAGGTATATGTATGCTTGAACGGTACAGTAAAAATGTTCAAAATTATGTGAGAGATCCTAATTATACGATCATTCATAGATCCGATTTCGATCAGTCCCGTACCTATAGTACGTAAAACAAAAACAAGTACCTACCTACCTATTGCAAGCACCACAAAAAAAATTAACCGGAATCATATTATTTCAGACACCAAAAACTGCTATAGAGGCTTCAAAGGCGTCGGTCGTCGACTCTGTTTAGTACGTACTGAATGACATACCTACCTATTGATTTTAATAACATACAGTACAATAATTTAACAAATTGAGTATTCTGTAAGTATCTTATAGCATACTTTACGTTCACATCTAATGGATAAACTGATTTCGTATTTGGCATTACCATGGCATATTAACAGCTATGTATGTTATTGCATGTTTTTCATACACCGCAGCCAATCAAATTATTAATTCCATGACCAATATTCCTAGTCTTTATTGAAGCATTGGCACTTTGCGTCGCGATGAATGAATGAATGGTACTCGTAGTATTAATAACTTTAATGGATGTTGCATCATTGCATTGCTTACTATCATTTTCATCACTATTAAAAGCAATAACTTCACATTTGTTGAAAAATGCAAGAAAAATGCAATTTCATTCAAGTGAAGATAAAGCATGATCCTCCATTACATTGCTTGCACTGTATTTTCAATTACATAATATCATTATTGAGGATATTATGGATGTTATGGTCATTTCGTTTCTTACTCTTGATATACCTACATAATTATGTACCAAAATAAAAATATAAAAAATACACCTGCATTATTTCAAGGCATACTCGTAATAAATTGTCCATCTACCATCTTGGGCTAACCTCATCTTTACCAAATCATCGTAGGAGGAGCGTGGGCGATACCAAAACCAGAATACCTATATCTTTTTTTGTGATAATAATATAATTATATTATAGCAGCTGTTACTGGATAAGATTAAAAACCACTATCGAATTAGCACCTGTGTTATGAGAATTCAACGTATACCTACTTGCTTTGTTTTAGCTCTATTTTTAGTAATTAAAAAAGTTGATAGTGATATGAAATTTGCCTGTAAATGCTTCATCTGCATTGGTAGCCAAATTTTAAATTCACATAAATCTTTTATGCTACGGTATTTGCACTATTATATCAATTGAATAATAACATTAACTCAATTGAAGTACCCATCTATGTAATTATGTATGGATCATTGGATTGTTGGATATTCAGCTTGAGTGGCGGCAAGGAAAACATAACGATGGTCATAGGTTGACACCTCGTAACTAAAATAAGTAAAATGTTCAGGGGACGAAAAAAACTTTCTTATATCTGTTACAGTTGCTATTTAAATAAAACAAAAATATAGTTGGTAGATAATCAGTTACTCTTTTTAATTATATGTAAATACAACAAGTCCGCTTGGGGTTTTATTCCAATAATGCCAAAATAAACTAGATACGAGGAAACGATTCTAAAAAAATCTTAGGAAGATCAAGTTACGAGAAGTCAATTCAATCACTCATGACCAGTTTTTGAAACCTTAGTTAACTTATCTGGCAAATTGTCATAAAAGCTGTGGTAATCTGCAGGTATAACCATCGTATAACACTATTTATATTAAAATGCTCATCATAGATAATAAATTAGTAATTAACAAAACTTAAAATTAGTTACCTACCTACATGATTCAAATTACTCAATTTATCCCCCGATCCCCCGATAGGCTATTATAGTGTATTGAATGATACTAATGACATTGATCCTCATACATGGTGTGGTGGGAGTCTGGATAACAATAAATAGGTAACACAAAGTGTAAAACGTCCATTTGTACGATTCATTTCCATACACGTTTTACACTTTATATTGGTATCGTTGGTACCTATAAAAAGTAATTAATGCCTTCCAGTTTTAGGCGCTATATTTGTACCGGAAGCACCAGGATAGCACAGGACATAAGGAGGTATTACTTCTTGTTCCATCCAATATGTCTGTGTCTTACAATAGCAACCCCAGCCATACTGGTGAGCACCGGAATCCCTGTATGATTACCAAGCCATTCAAGGATTCGGGTACCTACCTTCTAGGTCTATCATACAAAGAAACACAAGTCAAAGAGGTCAAGCTATAAAAAAGGGTGTTGGTAACTATTTCTCTGAGTAGGTAACTATACATACAACAAAACTACTACTTTTTTGTAAACTAATAGTATAAAGTGATGTTTCCTTACTGGCTATGCTACCATGGTACCTACTTCTAGTTTAAATATAAGCTAAGTTATTTCCATTCAAAAGCTAATAAATGTATGTCTCATAGCTATATCAAAAGCGCTAGAAGTAG
Source organism: Hylaea fasciaria (assembly GCA_905147375.1). Taxonomy (NCBI): domain Eukaryota; kingdom Metazoa; phylum Arthropoda; class Insecta; order Lepidoptera; family Geometridae; genus Hylaea; species Hylaea fasciaria. The sequence goes on along the minus strand of LR990211.1, from coordinate 3,100,938 downwards.
TCAGTTTTAGTTTTATTAAAATTGACCCAAGTTAATGATTTGGAAAAAATGAGCCTCGAATAAGTCCTTTTTTGGGAGTAGGGCGTTTTGCGAATAGGTTATCAATCTACAAATCCCACTTTTCCCAGAGATAAACTTTAATTATCTTGTTTGCCAATTTTAAAACAATTAAAAATCGTAGCATAGTCCTACCTTTTCAATGAATTGCGGCAATCTAACCAATACGTTCATACAAAGTATAGTGTTGACAACTCGTAACTATATGCAAAATTTGAGCAGGTCGATACTTGAAACTTGTGAGGTGTCAACTTTGGATAGAAATGTTCGAGAGACATTTTCTGTTGGTTACGAGTCCGCTACCGTTAGATGCGGCGCGTAATTTTGAGATTTTTCATGTGCGTAACTCGTTTTCGAAAAAATGTTAGTTACGAGGTGTCAACGTATGACCATCGATAATAGACTGATTAGGATGACGACGAAGAGGTGGAACTGTAAATGCATATTGAGCATGATAGGGCCTCTTCACCTAGCAACCTAAGCTAGCAACTACGTACCCTTTGTCCTTCGTCTCCTGTATTGATCGCCGGGACTGGGTCAGAGTTACATTCAGGGTCACATTTGTTTGCTACCCGTCTCCCTTTAACATCAAACGTTTCTATACTTCCGTCCCTTTTTATTATGTCCTTGGCAGCGACCCCGGAAATTCAGTGCCCGGGGGAACCTTTCTACGCAGTGGTTGAGGATAAAAAATCGGGAACGGGTATTACGAATACGCTCCCTACTTGTTTGGACTTATCTTGCGGCAAATATTCTGATGGGTTTACTGTTTGTTTACCAAGCCGAAGTCTTTTGATAAAGGATTATATTTGCGAGTTCAGGGAATTCGTTGAAAATGTTTTCCTTCTTCGTCGACTAATAATAGTTAGGTACCTATTCTTTCTGTTTATGGAATTATGGTAATTTAGGTAGTAAAAAATCAACACAGATAACGTAAGCATAGGTAAGTATACCTACCTACATTCTGCGAGTCTGAATGGAGTAAGTCAGTGAGCCAAAGTCTTAAAAAAAACCATTGGGAACACTCAACTAGTGAACATTTGCAAAACGATTTAATTTGAAACATTTATGGGCATCTATCCTGGAATTACCCTATACAGCTGACTAATTATTGTACATAATATAATGAAATGCCTACACAATTTGTTGAAGGGACACGCAACCTATTGTGTTTGTGTTTGTCTTTTGGTACAGCCTAAAAAAATGTATTACTGAACAGTTATTACTACCTATTGTATTTCAATGAATGACTTCGACTTGTTGTTATTACTACATAAATGTGTAATCAATGATAATAAATATTTTTTCTATTCTATTCTATTCTATTCTATGAAGTAAAGTATGATCTAAATATTATTTAACTTCTGCCGAGTCAACATGTAAATGTTATTGTTTTAAAAACTGCCGATCTTTAATACCTAGACAGGAATCTGTTGTTCAACTATAACAATAAACCTTACTATAATGATGACAATCGTCATTTAAGATACTAGTTCCGTGTGGTAGAATTTGGACACTTTCCAAGTAGTGTAAGCCACATCAAGATGTTTGGAAACGAAACTCATTTCGTGGTTGACTTGCACCGCCCTATAAACTATTCGGGACGCTTAGAAATAATGACACATGAAAGAAAATATAAATAAAGAAGGAAATTTAAGTGAAGTGTTTGATGAAGCAAGTGGATGTACGCTGTCGCATATCTTTGTCTATACTAATATTATAAAGAGGAAAACTTTGTTTGTTTGGTTGTAATGAATAGGCTCCGAAACTACTGAACCGATTTGAAAAATTCTTTCATTGTTGGGAAGCTATGCTATCCCCGGTACACATAGGCTACCTTTTATCCCGTAAAAATTAATGGTTCCCGCGGGATAGTAGTTAACGCGGGTGAAACCGCGAGGTGCTTCTAGTCTTAAATATCGTGGGAACAATTTCACAAAGGACATACTCGTAATAATTATAGTACCTATATAATGTTATGTTAGGTATGATACCAGTGTGCATTGTATTACAAAACATAACAGGAAACGCAAACAACACAAGGAAGAAATAGCTATCAAATTTCCAATTCCAATTGCGCAGAATTTAATTTCTTACACACCTCGTAGAACATTTGTATGAATGTATTGAAACGGATCTAACTAAATTTATATTTCAATAAAACTGTAATACGTGTAATAACGAAGATCTAGTCCTAAAGAAAAAAAGCAAGAAATACCTATAAGCGCTAAGATCAAGAAGGAAAAATACACGACACGCGCGTCTATCTATATTTGCTGAAATCGCGACGGCAAATTTGTTCACCATTAACGAGTGACTCTTGCAATCGTTAGGACAGTGAAAGCAAGCTGGCATTACTCCATCTGGCGCTAGGTGGCGTGGCGGTTGTAATTTTCCACTTTCCCGGTCACTTTATAGACGAACCAAACAATCGATTTGAAATAGCGTTGGCGATCGATCAAGGTTGGTGATGGTAAAATTTAGCTTGAAAATATTGCATGAGACTCTATAACACATGAATGCTCTAATTTGTATTCACTTTTAGATGGTCACACCTATTTGCTGATGTTTAAAAAAATCTAGAATCTAGCTCATTACGAAATAGTATTACGCACAGTAGGTACATGAACGTGCATGTATTATGAACAACGTCAGTAGGTACTTACACATTGTGATTTTTATGTAAACTCCATTATGCCCAAGTAAGGTCTTTATATTGCCCTATTTTCTATCATAAAAACAGTTTGTAGATGAAAGACAAAGGAAAATAGTAACATGTCGGTTGTTACATCTCTTTTAAATCTCGTTTCATTTATTGTTGTAAATGTTTTTAATTGTATATATGTAGTTACAATGTACCCAACCTAAAAAACATGAATTGTGTAAAATCTGATCATGTAAAATTTAGCCAAAACACTTATGACCACTTTCAAACATCCACGAAACAAGCATGGTTTCATAAGCATTGTTGGTACTAATGTAAACACTGCATTGGCATTTAAAAAAATGTTGGCCTTGCGCCATCATAATAACCAGCCATAGCCCATAACATAAACCTAATTAAACAGCAAGCATGCGGCCCAGCGCCAAGCGGAATAACACAACACAACGCATAACGACGTGGAATTGCGTTTATTAAAACGCATTACATGTCAATTGACCGACGACGTACTCTGCTAATAATTAAGCAGCAACACTACTAACGAACCTTTTAAAATCAATCCACGAAATAATTTCTTCAGTTTAGTAAATAATCCAAAGTAATGTGACTCCTGCGCATAACAATCGACGATCATTCACGTTGTTAGCACACGTGTTGCATTTTACATACTGACTAGTGAATGTCTTACGAGTATAATTATATATATTGGATTAAATTTCACGCATTTCTACGTCGTGGTGCATTCCGCGGGGCCGCTCTAACAGCCCTATCCGATAACGTAGAGAGTAAACAAAAAGGGTCCCAGGCGGATTCCTTGCGGTACTCCGTGATTCACCGTTACTTTATAGTTTATAAATACGATGTGTTATTGCGTCATTCATTATAGATATAGTATGGGAAATTTAAGGATCACAATTAAAAAATTAGGAATGTTTTACTTACTATGGTGATTTACCAGCGTGATACTTATTATAGTAATGCGTAAAGCGTTTGATATGGTCAACGTTTTTGTATGGACGAGAAACATTGCGCGAAGAAAGAAGCTAAAAATACAAGTTTCATACGTCTTAAAATAAAGTTATACGTTTATGCATCTTGGCTTTTGACTACTAGAAATTTGAATATCATAAATTTTCAAACTGTAAAAAGCCTGTAGGTATATTAGCAGTAAGTACGAGTAGTATGTACTATTCTTGTCTTGCGGTATTAGTAACATTAAAAGAGGACAAAGTGAGTGATTCACGACGACAAAGCGCAGTGGAAAACTGTCATATAGGTCAGTTCGAGGATTATTGTTCTCCAACAATAAAACAGCACGAACGTGACAAGATTAACATACAAATAGGTATAATTAAAACAAAACTCACTGATAACATGCAAGCGTGAGTTCATTATGAATAACATTTTGTTATGTTTAGTTTTGAGGTAAAAGATCGTCAAGCAATTTCAATTCGGGTTGGCGCCTTTACTTTCTTTCGATTGCTTATTTGTACCTACATTGATTATTTATTGTGTTTAAGTTTTAAAATTAAGTTCTGGCAGTTGATTGGGACTAACATTGTAACAAGATCATTCAAAGCTTTTGACCAGTAGTCGATTTCAATTTTCTTTAGCACTAACTTTTGTACTGATCATAATACTCAAGCTCAACTCATAATAATAACTTTCTTTAACGAAAAAAAAGGAACACGTTCCATTCACATTCCCAGAAGCGTCTGTTTACTCAAGGAAAACGTGTCCATCGGTAGTAAACAGTGTGGCGTCCTCGTGGCGAACTCCTTGTCTCGGAGTAATCTGACACTTCAATAACCCTTGTCCGTAGCAGTCCCTCAGAGCAGCGTCGCTTGCAAGTGAGCATCGAGGTAAACAAAACGGTAAATCTTACGATAGTGCGCACGTGAAGTATCAAGTTCTTCGATTGTTATTGTTGGAATATTTTGCTGCGCCAATTTAATATGCTTAATCTAGAAATTGATCTACATTTTATGCTGGTCTAGGCAGATCGTTTTCGTATTTTTTATACCTATACTAACTAACGAATTCCACGTCTCATATTATAGCACAAAATAGCATTATATTTAAACGTCTACTATATAAATAGACACAAAACGGTATAGACGAATTTCTTTGCTTGTGTCTTGGCATAGTAATCATTATATTTATGATATTTAGGATTTTTATCTAATCAGATATGAAACTTGTAAATTAACACGCATTTATTAACACGAACAGCATCTTTTAACATGTAGGTAACTAAAACTATAGATAGACTTCAGAACTTTATAAAACATTTTATTAAGCCTGTACTTTAAATTCACAATTGAATGAGTCACTCAATTTATATCACCCCCAAATATAGTTGAAAGGTAAAAAACACACATGTCCAAAATTAACACTTTTAAAGAGGCGACCAACGTCACTGGTATACAAATATTTACATCGGTGGACTTCACCAGACGTTAATTGATGACTTGGGCGTAACAGCATAAGAACAGTTCTCGAGAAGCTGAAATCTAAGAGCAGTAATTATGTGAGTAACAATTGAATCACTTTATGATCGTGTAAATTTAATACGATGATACAAGGATAAAGCAGAAAGTAACAGATTAATTTTAAATGCTTCATATCACCAGAATACAGAAATGTTTCCTGGCAATATGAACAAATGGTCAATGTAAATAACGACCTGTATTATTTTCCAAGAAAGGGGTCAAGTAGAATAAAAACGCGTATACATTCCCGGAATAGGCGAAATTATAGAATGTGTAGATTGCAAATGTCTCCCTTGACAATGATGTATAAAATAAAATTAACTCTTATATGGACCTATAAATTAAAGTTTAGCAATGAGACAAGAAAATTGCAATAATAACTAATGTTGATAATTATGGAGATTTGTATGGCTAGCAAGAAAAACATGTTAATACGTTAAAACAGCGCAAAATATTTGGGCAGGACATAATATTTGACATAAAATATACTATAAATCATTGACTACTATCAGTCGCCTCTCGTCCAATGTTGGTTAAATTCAGTGAATTTAAATTGCAATGTTTTTCATATCCATCACACCGAGGTAAAAGTATACATATTGCATGGCGCGCTCTCTAATTATAATTTTAAAAAGAGTGCTACATATCTACTTATACTTCTAAACGACTAGAAAATTCGACACAGATAATATAGTGTAGTGATACTAGTGATCCATACATTAATAAAATACAAATTAAGGTAAAAACAACAACGAATTTTAAGTTCATCCCTATCAAACTCTATCGTTTAGAATAAATTTCACCACTTCACTTTTATCTGATAACTACCGGATCAATATGCTATTTTGGACTCATATTATTATCTGAATATCAAAATTTCTCTTCGTATAATACTGCAGATAGATTCACAAAGCAAAGGTTTGATAAGACAAATCTTTATAGAAGAGTTTTAGACGCTCTTAGTTATACCTGCACCTTAACTGTAGAAAACCAGGTCAAGCTAGCTGAATTCTCTTAATTAATTTTATCATGATTGTCAGCTATTAGGATTCCAGCTGATAAGATTGCTAGGATTCAGGCTTTCTCACGAACAGAGTAAGTCTAGTTTAGTCCTTAATTTGTTTAGCATACTCTACCTTCGCTTTGAGTGATATTGATACGAGCTCTTACAAATGCTACCTTTCGTAGTTTTTATTTTCATTTATGCCAAGCTCTAGACCTTATTCTACAATAGGATAAAGATAATATCTAGTATTATCTAGAGCTCCGCATCGGCCAAGTTCCGTGAGATACAATCCCGCTTCCGAGAACTCCTCTCTAACTGGATCTTATTGTAGGACGCCTTCGGGATACGTTTGTACAGCTTTATGACTTCGCTATGCTATGTTAACGTTAAAGAATTTTCTAGCAATGTTTCTTGTAGTTTCATTTCTTTGTTTTTCTTATACTAGTTAGTTTTTTTTTCATCGTTGGCAAGCGTTTGACCACTAAAAACTACATCTATTGTAGTACCTATTAGGAATAGGATGATATTTTGTACAGACTTTAGAAACTATCCAATTTTTGTCTGTTTTTATAACCTTCAGAATTGCTGATTTAATAAGTTTGTCGGGTTTGAAAGCCTATGAAAGAGAACTATTACGATGCTAATCTAGAGTCAGTCCAAAATTAAGCCTATTGTTAACAAACCCCAAACGGCATGCGCATGCAATACGTTTCCATTCCATTGTCTCGTTCCTTTCATAGTCTCTGGCAAAATATTTTTGCTACCATTTTTGTCTTAAGTTTTTAAATGAATTACTAAGATAGTGTATTGCGCTCTAACCAACCTGAGATATCCTTAAAATGTGAGTCATGAAGATCTAGACAAGGTTAGGAAACAAACTGAATGCATCTTAGCCAGAGTTTTATCCATGTTGCGGAGTTACCGTAGAGTGGATTCCACTGCAGGATCTTCAGGTTGCAGTCGGGCTTCAGTGTTTTAGGTGGGATGATGCAATTAATAAAAATTCGAGTAATTTCGCCATGTTGGTTTTTATTGTTACGCAATAATAATTCCTTAGCTTTAGCCAAATTTTGGAGACAGCTTAATCCTCAACCTCAATACTGTTGTTTGTTTACTGCTGCTGCCTTTTTTCTTTTACACCTACTTGAGCACTATTTTTGCGATCAAAATTGAGAGTAGGGATTATCTTTATCTACCTGTCAATATCACTTGACGACTTGAACATCATGAACACAAAATCTATAAATATAGGCTTCACTAAATAGTTATTTTGTTGCGTATTATTAGTACGTTCTCACGGGAGATCTTCGCTGGAGAGGTAACACAATTAGAACTTCGATTACTTCTAACATGTAGGATCAGTCAGGATAAACCTATCATAGTCATAGTCATAGTTATTTATTGGTATAGTTACATACAGGTCAAATATTAATTAAGTAACAATAATGAATCTAATTTTACATAGGTACAGTAACATTTTAAATCAATATATTGCATTTTACTACATTAAAACTTAGGTATACGCTACGATTTTAATTCTAAAAATTCCGCATAACTGTAGAAGGCTTGGTTGATAAGCCAACGTTTCAATTTTATTTTAAATGAGCCAAGGCTAGGTGCTCCAGTAATGTCTGCCGGTAGTCTGTTATAGACTGTCGGGCCCATGATGTGAGTCAACTTGTCGGACTTGGCGAGAGAATGAGACACGGCAGCCAGTCGGCCTTTATGACGAGTGGCGTACATGTGTGACTCACCTATTTTTTTAAAAGTTTTTATATTGACTTTAGTGTACACTGCTACCTGATAAATTACTATTGATGGTAAAGTTAAAATACCTAGCGATTTAAAAAACGGCCTAGCAGAGGTATCTTGTGAGACTCTTACGATCGCTCGAACGGCACGTTTCTGAAGTCGAAAGGCTATCCTGACTGATCCTACATGTTAGAAGTAATCAAGAGTTAGAGGTGTTTGGGTAACCACCCAAACACCTCCTTCCGTTATGTGCATACAGCAGTATACCACTGGCTGTGTATTTAGGTCACGCAACTTTTGCTAAATCAATAGATAGGATGGCGTCACAAAACATTCCTTTTGCTTTCTGTTAAAAAAAAAATTGAGAATATTATTTCACAGCACTGGCTAAACTCACCAAACGTCATCATTTGTAAATGATGACGTTTGGTGAGTTTAGATGTATCTAGTCATCATTTCTCGAAGGATGCTGCATCATCACAAAAATAGAATATAAATACTGGATACGGTTCACAACTATTTCCATAAACTGAGCTTCCGTAAACTCGAGATACCGGTTTGCAACGGTAGTTGCCACATGATCGATAAATACCCCTATGTCGATGCTGAAGACAGGAGACATTTAAGGTTTTTCATCTACGTCATTCAATTATCGTTAACTAGATAGTAAATTAAGTTATAGTCATTAGCTACTTTAACCTCTCACCGCTAACTAATCATTTAAAGTAGGTAGAGGCCGCGTATGGTGGGGTGAGATTTAATTGGTTAATAATAATTAATGTTTACAGGATCCTTCATAGTTTTGTACTTATTTGCAGTATTCTATTTGTAGTTGATCTCAAAGTTATTTTAGTTTTAATGTCAGCTTTCCAAATCTATCAAACTGAAGTAGATAATTCAAAAACAAATTAAGTAGAACAGTCAATTCGTGTGGCCTTATCTAATTTGGACATTGATTCCTTGTGCACTTTATTATATAGCATAAGTCAGCACAACAAGATTCAGGGAAAATTCTGTGAAACCAATCCTTTACCTGAAATCCGACAAAACCGGAATACGCGCTGCACATTTTGCATTGGCGCAACAACAAATGTCGACAATACAGTTATTATTTATAAAAAGTATTAAACCAAGAACAATTTTAAGTGACTACCTTCATTTCTCTAGAAAAGAAGACGATTAGGGGCCGTCCAGTAATCACGTGATGTTTCTTCAGCATTTTTAGCCCCACACTTGGTGATACGTGGTGATGTTCAAGACTAACCCCACAATCACGTGTATTTTTTAGTACCTACTTAAAAAGAATCTTAAAATGTTTAGAAAATTATCTTGAAATACAGGTTTATAGTAAGTATTTTAATTTTATTCACAAATTAAGAACCATGACAAAAATGTCTAGACAGAAAGGTTGCAGGTTGTTTTTGACTGGCAAAATAAATACACGTGATATCTTACTAGAACCCCCCTTCCCCTTTGTGATATTTTGTGATTTTTGCTAAATACCCTCCCCCCTTTTAAACCTGGCCTTATTGCTTATTCCTCGGGAACAAGAGTCAGCCGTACCTAAGTTCTTATGAGCAAAAAACAGAAATAGCATACACGAGTATAATCAATTTATCGCTGGCGGCACTTATTAAAGACCGTTAATCCATATTCAATGGAATATAGGAATTTTCCAGCTATTTCCTCTTCGCAGTCGACCGCAATGAATTATTTACGAAACATTGAAAAAATCTCACCATTCCGCAAGGAATCATAATGGCATAAGGTACAAAACACACCGACTCGCTGGCGGTGACTCTCGACTATTGTAGAATAGATTATAGGAGGAAGTTTTGTGTTTAAAAACACCACAGGAAATCACGATACTAAAAATATCCAATGAAAAAAATTGTTTGTTCTCTAAACAACCCTTTGAGATAAATAGTCGCAACATTTCTTCAATGCCCGTATTTTATGTGGAGCCAGCAGGGTTTTGAAATGAAATTCTTCCAGCTGGTCACTATTATATTTATATTTTAAAGATCTGGATAACAAAATATCGCCTTTTAATAATTTATTTACAATTTTAGGTCGCACACGCGTCTTTACTCTTACACGTCTTCCGCCATCTTCCCCTTTCGTCTCCTTTCTCTCTCTCTCTTCGCTAATTACCTTTCATTCACACAATCACAATATCATCATTCACCTGTTCAGGCATAGGGTGATCAAGCGCTAATGCTTACCTAACGAAAACTGGCAAAGGATGATGATAGTTAGGCCTGAATTAATTAATATGGATGCCTGTATGTCCACCGCCACTACCACGAGATAGGTGTGTTGTACACTTATCTCGACGTGGTGATGGTGTTTTTTATAGGAAACGAACAAGACGACAATTAAAGTGGCATTTTTCCTGCTATTTCTATTTCATTGATGTATCACCCGTTTCTAGGTACGACCTAGAAAAAGCTAGTTAAGTATTTCTAAGAATCTTAACTGTCTGTCCGACTCCAATGCACAAGAGAAACTAATACTGACAATAAAAAGGAAACCTGGACGAAATTTTGGATTTTAGCCACAGTGTGAGATTGTGGTGAAATACTAGTCTATAGAAGATACCTAAGGCAAAAGTAAAGCTTGGGAAAAAAACAACGAGCATTTTAATCAATTGTTTCAATTTCAACAGAAACAATAAATGCTACGAATCAAGTCAACAAGGGAGTGGAAAAGCTCAAGCAGATTGATCTGTGTAGCTATTTCCGTGATCGCGGAGTACCGAGAATTGAGCTCTTTGTCACGTCGCGTCGGTCGCAATCACGATTGCCATCCGTCAACGTAATGAACTTCACCTTGGTGAATCAACAGAAATGTATAGACATTAGACACACCGTAGAGTGCATGTTAGAAATATCTCTATTCTGTTAACAGGATTTTGCTGCATATCAAAAACTAAAGTCTATCGTAGATATTAAAACTGTCAGGGGTGTACTAGCCGTTTTTGAGAAAGCTACGAGTCGCAAACTAATTGAGTAGAACGCAAATCAAAACGATGGAAACTAACTTCAGTTGATTGGCGGAAACTTGTGCAAATTCATCTTCAGTTTCAATAGGGACTAAGGTCTAGATAAGAACTTAATAACTCTGGCTTTGTTGTGAAGTTTCACGGCTCTTCTACGCCCAGTTTCTGAATCCCTACCCCTAACCGATAGGTGTACTGCTATCTTTAGTCTCTGTCATTAGTTCAATGGAAAGATGCCACGATAGACTTATCGGTTAGTCAAAGACTAGGATCAGACACCGGGAATCAGGGTTTCTTTCAGAATCAACGCAAACACTCGACATGAGAGGCATAATGAACCAGGATAGCATGAATGGCAGGATAGTGAACACAATGAAGATAGCCGTGCACACAAACGTGCTAGGGAACAGTACTCTAAGAAGATATATCGACTGGGAAACACATTGATCATAAATGGACCATCAACAACGAACTTATAGTCGATGATACGGACAGCCGACACAAAGATGTCAGTTGTATATCTATCTATCATGCATACAATTTAAAACAATAATATCATGGATAGGACTCCAGCAGCATACGTGAGTGAATGAGTAACGTTGCGTTATAATTGAATTGGACTAATAGGTACATATTAAATTATTTCATTACAAAACCAAATATCCGTAACTAATTACACAGCTGCAATCTGCCAGAACGCCATTTTGCTGCATCATTTACTATGTTTTGATGAAACTATAAACAGCACGACGGCACACGTACAACTGTTTAGTTAGAAGGCTAAACATGAAAGGCGACTCGTGTGCATTGTCTGTTCAATGTTGGCTTTATACAGGATATAATTCAATAATATACATCAGATGAACTTCCATTGAAGTAGTATTAGAAAATGCGGCATCTTCCAACCTTAAAATAAAAACAGTAAACGATAAAGAGCCCGACTCCCGTAAGTACGTGGAGAATAAATATTGAAATAAATGGTCTCTAGTAGACTTACAACTAATCCACTGAATGTTATCGCTCTATAAACACAATGTCACAGATATTATGACATCAATTTTAGGACCATAGTCAGGGACTGCCAAAACTGCCACAAAAAATCCCATTCATATTTTGTTTTAGAATCTAATGATATAATCATCACAGACGCAATCTAAAAATTAAAACAACAAGTCTTGAAGAACATAAGTCCATACCAACACACGACGACGCATGTTTCGGTAATTTTAGCGCACCTATAGATTTTGGCATACGACGAAGGAGACTGCAAACACACTAGTTATAAATTAGTATAGAGGGAATCATTAGAGCTTGATGCCAACGTGTCTGCTGAATTACGTATGTTTATGATGAGACCACAATATAAATAGTGAGACAACTTCATCACGCATTTGAGAAACGAATAGGTCGCAAACATAGTGATACTGGAATGCACAATAGAGACTTCTTTGTGCTCTATGCTGCCCTGGTACAGTACGATTCACGAAAGATGACTACAAATGGCGGCCGTCTGCGGCACGTACACTCATGAAGAAAAGACTTAAGACAAAATCATTTTTAATGTTGGTTAAATAATTTGGCGTCGCTCCGGTCTTGACGCATTCCGCCCGCGCCTCACCTCGCACCTCCAAAGGGACCTAAAATATGCCTTCTGCGCCGTTGTCATCTTTCGTAAATCGAAGTGTAGGTACCTACTTCTGGTTTTAAAATAACACTTTTATCGCATCGTTACAGTCCACATTTTAAATTGATCGTGGAGCGAAACAATGCAAAATCCTATTGGGTAGACTCGCACCGCAAAAGGAATGCAGTGTGAAATACCCAACTCAAAAAGGGGCCGGCAAACCCCAGTGGTGCGAAATGTCCCATTACCCAGAATATTACGGGCAAAGCAGCTCCTCACTACACATTTTCTTGTAGCAAATATTCAAAGCATTTAAGTATTGTAAATAGTCAATAAAATCGCACTTTTACAAGTCAAACGGCTAATTCTGGTTCACCAAAAGAACCATAAAACATAAAATTATATGATAAATTAAATCAAACAGTAATTGATTATGGTTTGAGTTTGAAAAAGACTGTTTACCTTTCAAGCTTTTATTATGTAAGACCAAAAAAATATCAAGGCTTCTTTAATTCATGTAAGTATTTATCTATTTCGTTATCTTTATTCGTCTCGGGTCGACGAATGATAGAAATATCCACGCAATATTACAAAATACAATCGAATGGCTTATAGATGTCGCCGCTCTTATAATATGATGATGATAACTGTGGTATCGTGCATGACGTTATTGGGCTGGCAAACTGGATCAGGGAATTCAGGGAACCCATAATTGTTTCCAACGTGCAGACTTTGTCGAAACCTTGGAAAATACTGAAAACTATGTCAACAGTTTCAAAATAGTGTTACCTTCTCTTGGGTAGTAGAGTCTAGTCCAGACACATAAAAATAAAAATAAACCCTACAAAAATGGCAACACATTGTAATTAAACCCTGGTTGTTCTAAAAAAAATATTTTATTTAAACAAAAATTTAAATACTATAGAATAAATAAATATTTGTAGACGACTAATTCAGGTGCAGGGTGGTACTGACGAAACGAGCGCTGCGATTGACGACGACGAGGAAGTGTTGAAAGAAAACAAACTTGTACTGAGAGATTACTGGAGGTTATTTATCAGGACTTGGCTTGTTCACGGGTTTAGCTTTGTATGCTAGCTAAACAACGTGCTGACGCTACCACGATTCTCAGTGGACTGCGCTTTCCAAAAGTATCGTATTCTTAATGTAAACTATTATTACAGTAAATGATACATTCAGCCGCCCTAACACAATAGGGCCTTGATACAATGGCCAGTTGTAAACTATTGAAGTTAACTTATATTACGGCAATAAGACACGCAGGAAGTCGCGGCTATACACCCGGAGCCGCCAGTGCCCGGAGCGCCCCTCCCGCAGTTGGCATTGCCAGAGCCCAGCGCGCCTGACGTACTTGCCGTGACACCCACGCCACATCGATCTTGCGGTGTCAGGCCGCGTTACACTCCTGGCGCGGTCAACAAGATTGCTGCGCCACACGGGACAGCGAGTGTCATCAGAAAGCAAGTCGTCTCGTTAGTGGTCAACAGTGCGCGTGGTGAAGATTTGTCCGACAAATCAGCGCGAGTGCTAACTCCCGTCGCGGCCAGCAAGACTGTTGCGCCGCACGGGACAACGAGTGTCATCGGAGGGCAAGTGGTGTCGTTAGCGATAAACAGTGTGCGTTGTGAAGAATTGTCCGACAAATCAGTGCGAGTGCTAACTCCCGTCGCGGTCAGCAAGACTGCTGCGCCGCACGGGACATCGAGTGTCATGGGAGGGCAGGTCGTTTCGTTAGCAGTCGACAGTGCGCGTGGTGAAGAATTGTCCGACAAATCAGCGCGAGTGCTAACTCCCGCCGCGGTCAGCAAGCCTGCCAAGCCGCACAAGATAGTGAGTGAAATCAAAAGGAATGTCGCTCCGCTAGTGGTAAGCAGTGCGCACAGTAGCAAGAAGTCCGATATGTCGTGGCGAGTGTCAAAAGTTCCCGCGTCGCGTCACCTGAGAGCGCTCTACCCGATGCTCTACAGACGGCTTCGGGCGGGAGGAAGAGTCAAGGCCCGTGTAGCATACGACCCGAAGCTCTACAGACGGCTTCGGGCGCGAGGAAGAGTCAAGGCCCGTGTAGCATACGACCCAAAGCCCTACAGACAGCTACGGGCACGAGTAAAAATGAAAGCCCGTGAAGCGCTCGGCCTGAGGCGCTTCAAACGTCTACGGGCACGAGAAAGAATGAATACCCGTAATGCGCACGAACCGCGGCGCTACAGGCTGCTACGGAGACGCGGTAGACTCAAGGCTAGCAGAGCGCACGAACCGCGGCGCTACAGGCTGCTACGGAGACGAGGAAGACTCAAGGCTAGCAGAGCGCACGAACCGCAGCGCTACAGGCTGCTACGGAGATGCGGTAGACTCAAGACTAGCAGATCGCACGAACCGCGGCGCTACAGGCTGCTACGGAGACGCGGTAGACTCAAGGCTAGCAGAGCGCACGAACCGCGGCGCTACAGGCTGCTACGGAGACGAGGAAGACTCAAGGCTAGCAGAGCGCACAAACCGCGGTACTACAGGCTGCTACGGAGACGAGGAAGCTAACTCATCACTACCACGCGACATCTCTACATGCCAACCAAGAGACTGTCGTCAACAACGTGCGCGAGCGGTATTGGGTGACGCACTTAAAGTCGACTGTCAAGACTGTGGTGTCCACCTGCCAGCTTTGCCGCATACGCCAAGCCCAGACAAAGGTACCCAAAATGGGAGACCTACCGGTTGCACGACTGGAGAGCGGCCGTCGTGCATTTGTTCACTGCAGAGTGGATTATTTCGGCCCAATGGAGGTGGCCATTGGACGACGTCGGGAGAAGCGGTGGGGCGTGTTATTTACGTGCCTTGCAACGCGCGCCGTCCACCTGGAACTCGCCGCCTCAATGAGCGCCGACTCCGCTATCATGGCGCTCCGGAGACTCATCCCACGCCGAGGGCAGCCCCGACACATGTACTCAGACAGAGGTACCAATTTCGTGGGTTCGAACTCAGAGCTTCGAGTGGCGCTAAGAGAATTAAACCAGAAGAAGGTGAAGGAAGACGCCGTCGCCAGAGGAATCAGCTGGCATTTTAACCCGCGGGCGTCACCACACATGGGAGGCTGTTGGGAAAGGTTGGTGCGCTCTGTCAAGAACGCACTGTACTTCACCCTTAAAGAACGCAAGAATTGTAGATTTACATTATGGTCGCGATTCAATAGTGCGAATCGTGGACATAATGACGCATAATGGAGTCTTACGCAGGCCAGTAGTAAAAGTTGTGGTGCTTCCGACTGAATGTGTAATCGGCTGAACCCTTTTACAGGGGGGAAGATGTTAACGAGCGCCACAACCTAGGCCTAAGTAGTTGATATAAGTAGATATCAAGACAGTCAGCGCTGGTCGGATGGTCCGGACAACACATAGCAGCCAACCGTTCCAGAGAGTACATGTGCAAAGTGAAAATGTGAATTCCACAAAAAGTGAATGCGTATTGTGTCAAAAACAGCATTCGTTAGAAAAGTGTGAAAAGTTTTTGGAATGCGACGTATACAAAAGATGGGAGATAGTCAAAGAAAATAAACTATGTTTCAAGTGCGTGGCAAGTAACCATTCGCGGCGGTCTTGCCGGGCCAAGCGATGTGAAAAGTGTAACTCTTATCACCATGTACTACTACACGTGAACGGGCAGAACGTCAACGTTACCGAGTGTGTTACGAACGTAGGTGATAGTCACGCGAAGGCTCTCCTCAAAGTGATACCTGTCAAGCTAAAGTGTATAAACAATGTAAAACGCGTACCCCGCGAGGAGGTACTTCACACGCTCCTTGCGGAGGCTGAACTAACAATCAACAGTCGGCCGCTGTGCTATGTGGCAAGCGATAGCGATCAACCTACGGTACTGACGCCAAACCACCTCCTGCTGGGCACCTCATCAGGGAGTACTCCTTTTGCCCGAGCTGATGAAGCGGACCTGGATTCGCGCCGGCAGTGGAAGAAGGTCAACGCCATCGCCGACGCGTTCTGGACACGCTGGCTGCGAGAGTATCTGCCGACACTCCAGCAACGAAGAAAATGGTCCAACAACGTACCCAATATCAAGTTAGAGGATATGGTAGTGATTGTAGATAAAAAGAAGCCCAGAAATTGTTGGCAAAAAGGCCGTAATACAAATGGTAAAGACTAACAAAAATATCTTACTACTAAAGTAAACTTATATTACGGCAATCAATACATTTTGCCTCGCCAATACAATAGGGACGCAACACAAAGGATAAAACTAAACCTAATACAATTGCCGCGTACATCTGGCGTGCACATCCATCCCGCCTCTTTCTCACGGCAGCGCGTTAATTTCTAGGAGACGGTATGCGTGGTGTTTTACTACGTACCTACATCTATCAATTATCTAATGGCAACATACTAATGTCATATTCATATATCTACTTATATCAACTACTTAGGCCTAGGTTGTGGCGCTCGTTAACAATATTACTCACGTTTAATACACAACCCGTATTCTACAAAAGATGGACAAATAATTACGAAATACATTTTTTACTTTATAGGTAGGTACGTGAATCTTGCGATTCTGCGTCACGTGAATTAAATGGTAACTCCGTATGCGAGTGCCTACATTACCGCACATAGAAGCTTATCAAGACCAAATATCTAATTTACCACATGAATAACATAATAAGAATATAGTATCTCTATGTAAGTATGTATACCGTTAATTGAGGTCGTTGGTCGCTCGGCGGCAGGCTGTCTGCAGAATTTATAATATAATCTGTGGCAATGTTAGACTGCTTTAAGCATATAATTTGTCTGCAAACTTTATTACACTCATTGATAGGTTATAAATATCGAGAAATAATGTAGTCTAAGCATGTAATAGTGAAAGAATTAAGTTTAGACAAGTTATAGAGATGTGTGTATGTGAATGTTTCAGAGAGTACGTTTTTAAAACGTCCACGGCTACGATTAGTTTATTAGGGTTCAGTATCCAAAGGGTAAAACGGGATCCTATTACTAAGACTCCGCTGTCCGTCCGTCAGACTGTCTGTCCGTCTGTCACCAGGCTGTATCTCATGAACCGTGATAGTTAGACAGTTTTCATTTTCATAGATGATGTAGTTCTGGTGCCGCCGCTATAACGGCAAATACTAAAAAATAGAATGAAATTCATATTTAAGAGGGCTCCCATACTACAATCGAGATTTTTTGCCATTTTTATAGATACGTACGATTTGTACGGAACCAATCCTCCAATACTCCAATCCTTAATTTTTATTTCCTTTGGGATGATGGAGAAGCAAGACAATAAGTTGGCGATCATGGAACAGCAGGGGGCCTACCATGACGTCTTACTGCGATCCAATTGTGGACCTAAACAGAACCGTTTTACTACTTATTCGTACTATGACGTCTTGTTGTGACATCTTGACGCTCAATTTAGGTTGATTTTAAATCTAATGGGATTGACGTCTACCTAAATGATATCGAATGCCATGTATTACTATTATATTCTGTTTAGGTCCTCAATTGGATCGCAATAAGACGTGATGGTAGGCCCCAGTTCCAAGAAGAGTTCGCAAGAACCTACGATACAGTCGATTCTGTTCTATTCAACCGATCCCGTCGCGTCCAATGAGCCCCACTGCCCCTGCCCCCTTTGCCCCTGCCCTTAGCAGGATATATAGAAGCAGGGCACTAACCTAGCAATTGGTCAGAATTGACCACCAGATGTCGTCAACCTTTTGATGATGCTGGCTGACATTCTACACCTCATGGGCATGTCACTTTTAATTACAGCATACTTTGTTGGCAAAAAACTCGTGTATTATTAGGTGTGACGATTCTGAACACCAGACACACTGACGCCTAGGTTCGGTGAACTCCAAAGTTAAATAAATGATGGCAGTTTTTTTGTCATCGGTGATGAGATGATGAATGTTTTTGCAAGTGATTCGGGAGAGGAAAACATGTCTAGATTTGCTTGTATGAGTGGGCACGTTTTTTGTGAGGGCAGAAGAGGCTTTGATTATTGTTTGTGATTTTTGTATCTTCTTTAGAGATCAATATTTATTAAGTTTTTTTGGTCCTCAAATATGTCTCTAAGTCACGTCATAAAATTGAGGAAAGGATCGTCTAAAATGTTATCTCCTATCGCATACCACTAGGCCTCAACAATTCAACAAAGCATTAGAAAATGTACGATAGTTTTTGCTCTTATCATCCAATATCTTATCGCAAACGATAAAGTCGACAGTGAAATCGATAAAGTTTCAATAATTAGAATTCAATTTTTAATTACTAACAAAAAAGGCAAGTTTGCGAATAGTTTACACGTTATCGAAATGGTATCTGCAGTCGATTTCGTTGCCTGCCCATATCGATTTGGGCGCTCAACAAGTCACTCACTGAAACCAGTATTTTAGAATTATCATAATGATCGATATTCACACTCACGTGTCGAAGACATGTGTTGATTTGATAAGATTGAGCTAAATAATAATTGTACGGACTAAGCTTGTACATTTTTCCTTTTTGAACCTCTATCTCTGACTGTACCATTTCAAACGTTATTATTTGAATAACATGATATTAATAAACCAACTAATACGGTTTCAACGAACACCAATATTCCAGAGATCTAATTAATATTAAGTTGTTTTTTTTTTCAACTAAAGACGATGAGACCCTGTGATCATATTCAAGAGAAGACCAATCTGATCTTCCTTTACTCTCGTAGTATGAAAAAAACACATTTTAGGCACTGTTTTGGACAGATATGGATCGAATCTGTAGGTGTCTCATATTATACCATTATATCAATATTATACTAATAAGTATATGAACTGAATTTGAATAGTACCTACTCGCCCACGCGAGAATTAATCTAAGTAATAGATCACTCGTACACAATAAAGATTCAATTTGATGTCACTACCAGGTAGCTACTCTATTGGTAGATAATATTACGAATTGAGTGAGATGGTGAGATGCCAACCCTAATAGAACCATTGAAAACACTGCGTACTTATTTATTTTTTTGTAATTATTCTTTATGTCCATTCTTACTAAAAACTGTCAGTCCTGTCAGCGCTACAGTTCATAAATTAATCAACACGCATCTCAAATATATGTGTGTTTATTTCCTTTGCACATTGCAATGGCTGAACCGATCTGGGTGCAATTTAGTGTGGAGATAGATAGTTACCTGGATCAACACATGATATAGTTTTTATTCCGAAATTCGCAGATGAAACCGCAGGAACATCTAGTTAAAAATATAAGTACTTATAAGTACTATGTAATGTACGTATCCTATGGAGATGGTAATAAAAAAAAACTTTCCTATTTCTACCCGACATCCGACTGTGAAAATTATCTGTGGTATGATTTTACAGCGCTTTAAAATATACGTTCCTTCTCATGTTGCCATAATCTCGCGCCAAGATCTCACTTTACATATTTTCACCTAGTTTACTTTAAAAAAAACCCAGTATTATTATATTTGACAGTCCGTCCACCTTCTGCCCCATTTAACAACGTCAACGCATAATTAGTAGTAGAAAAATAATATGTTTTTAAATTCCTTTCTTTAAAATCCTGTTTAACTAATTGGCCAAAGAAAATGGAACTTCGTAGAATAGGCATTCGGTTACTATGATGCTAATATGTTACATTTTTTTTTCCTGTTGCTGATTTGCTGATTTTATATTTACTAAACTTATAATAATAAATTAGTACCTAGAAGTAACTATTTAATAATCTGTGCCTACGCTACGAGTAATAAATTAATCTTATATTATTATGCCAATCATACAAGTTACAAGCGAATCGATTAGCCAAAACTAATCTAAATTCAAGCCAAACTTCGACCTTCTAGCAAACCTGCGAACGCGTTTAACTAGGTCAAACGTTCAATAGCAAGATAATGTTAAAAGCTTCAACAATTTTTCCCTAAACCTCGACGGAACGGAAGCGTTGCCAAATATGGCTACCCATAATACCATCCGCAAACAACGAAATATGATCTTGACAAATGTGCCATTTTAGGCCAACAAAAGCATAAAGCACACTGCACACTGGACAGGTGGTGGGCGGCATAGTGATTTATTGTGTTCAATACATTAAAATAATCATTTTAGTGTTTTTTTACGGTATTATATACGTATTTTAAATTGTTGTTCCCATTTACGCTGGGTTGGCTCTCGAAAAAAGTCTTATTTATTTTGTCGACCTTTTGACGGGGTTAACACCGGAGTAAAGCGCTTAATAAGTATCTTATTTCTGACAAAGAGTTTTATTGCTATCGTAATCTATTTACAGTAGCGTATTCTATATAGTTATTACAAAAGTTCTTTATCATATTCAACAAAGACAATCGTTTACTCGTATTATTAAAGGCAACAGCGTTATGATTCTCCTATTAAAGTGAGCACGACACTAACGTATAAATAAAATACAGCAACTTAAAAGTCATTGTCATTACCAACAACTTTTCTATCGCCGAGGCGGACTTGCGCGTTCAAGTTCACTTCCGTGCGATTATTATGCAACTGTCAACTGCAGAGGGCAATAATACTAGTTTTATTATACCACTGTGAGTGATATAAATGATACATAGCGTCCATACGCATGCAGTGGAACACTGAAGGTCACCGTTAAGGCAAAGTTAATTTAACTTAGTCAAATTTTAAGTCATGGACTCTAATTGTTTAACTTGGTCTACTTTTTAGTAAGTAATATTTAATTATTTTTAAGTTATGGGGTAAGTTTTAAGCAAATCTAATTACTTTTTGAATGTTTTTACACTTATACGAGTAAACTGTGAAAAGTTTAAGTTCACGACGTTAAGTAAAATATTGACCACATAAATAATAATATTTTACATTGGTGACTAAAAGCAAATGTAGGTGTACTAAGTAGGTTACTTACATACTTAACAGTAGAGATAAGAGACACGTTACCTGTGAACACAAAAACAAAAAATGTTTATTTAAACAATTTGTGAACAACGGCAAATAAATCATTTAAATAGGTTATAACAATGTTTTTTTATAGTTAAATGCCCCGTAACTTAATTATTTCAATTGAATTAATTAAGTACTAGGAGGTAACGTGAACAATTCAAACGACTTATATCATAAGTAAAAAAATAAAAAATCAGCATTCATAAATAACAAATTGCTCACATCAAATTACCAGATCTGCTAATAAGAAAACACCCGCTATAAAAAATATTCGATAACGAAGAGTTAACTCATATCAATATATATCAATCTGACTCAAGTTGACCTTAACTAGAAGCCTGAAGCCCACATGCAAATGCAATACTTAAACGCAACTTAATCGTGACATAACCATCGGCATTGAAATGGAATCGAGCTGTATAATTTTCCTTTATACAAGTTGAACGCCATTAACAGCTGGTTTGCACCAGTTTTTCTGTTGTTTGTTATCTGTGCTTTAGATTTTAGGCTAGATACTTCATAGGCTAACATTTGATCACTATCTCACCTGTTCTTAAGTGATAATGTGGTCGAAGGGGGTTCCTACTATACTCACTTATATTATAAATACGAAATTAAATGTGCCTATCTGTTCATTACGTTGTTACGGCTAAGCGGCTGAAATGATCTCGGTGAAATCTCCTAAGCAGCTATGGTTTGTATGGCCCTGGGAATTGATACAAAAACAAGTATACCACCATGAAAAACGAATTTTTATTTCCATTTATATTATTATTTTTATCTACCCAGATAAACTTGTTTATCTATCTACCTTTAACACGTTATATTCTAATCAGGCATCCACTCAAAACATCTAAGCGTGGGTGGTATCGTTACTTAGCAAACATCTTTCAAATACATCGTTAGTTGCGCAAGCAACATGATTAAAGTATCGCTAATGATGGCTAAAAGATGTACATCTCTTCCAGTCTACCTTTGAAAGGATGGAAGTAGCGTCCCATATTCCAAAAGTACCTATTTCGATTATTTTACAAAAACTAACCGCACGACACTCTACGGATGAAACAACAAAATATCATAGACTGAATAAATGAGCAAATAAGGTGGTCTTATTTACAAACATCTACATCCTTATCGAGAACTTCCTAATCTCACTTGACCTCTGCTCAGACTGTTATCATTATATTCGCGTGGAATACATGATAACTCACAATTTATATACATACAAATAGGTACCACACACATACTTACTTATTTCTTATAAATTTATCAGTCAGACAAATGGACTAATAGCCGACATTTTGTCTGGCATGCTTATCAGAACGGCAAATTGTTGTTGTAATTATTCTATTGATTAAGTGGGAATAAGTTGATAATAATGATATGCAATGATAATGATTACAGTGATATACCTACACGTGAATACGTTCGTAATGTAAAATGAAAATTTCCATTCATAGCAATAGACGATATAACAACATTGCAATGTTTTCCTTAGCGTGTATAGCCTAGGTATCGTATATCCCTGATCGAAGCAAGTGACGGGTTCATAAAGAACTCAATCTGCAACAACGTTGTCGTAACACAGTTATAACACCCAAGGCTGTTCAGATAGCGCCAGTGCAGCACGTCTGTAAATATTTACTCTACTGTCTTCCGACCGCAAGGAGATTATCTAAGGGGATAGCATTTTTGGAATAAGCCAACAATATTATAAACAATACTACACCTATCTTTACTGTCAATTAATGATATTATTACAATAAATGCAACATTTTAGTTAGTTTCTAAAGCCCCCTGCCAATATGTATTATTTCCAACATTTAGCAATAATATTATAAAATGTTACTATTTTATTATCTAGTTATTATAAACTATAGCTTAAAGCTATAACAACCCCACAACACAATACTATCCTACTAGGTACCTAATATTATAAACGCGAAAGTTTGTGAGTATGGATGGATGGATGGATGAATGGATGTTTGTTACTCTTTCACGTAAAAACTACTGAATGGATTTTAATGAAACTTCACAATAATATAGCTTACATATCAGAATAACACATAGGCTACAATTCATAAAGATATATTATCCAAACGCGGGTGAAACCGCGGGGCGCAGCTAGTTTAGTATAATGATTAATTAACTATCATTGTTTATTTACACGAATTGTTAGCCAATATTATATTTGACTGAATTGCTACATAGTTCTTTTTATGGTTAGATAATAGCAGACTAAATTCAAAAATAAAAGAAAAAATATATCAAAAAATACTGGATACCAGGCTAATAAAATTGGCAAATGTATAAATGGCACGCTACGCAGGCTCTACATAATATTCATGATACGCTTGAAATATCAGCAACATGTCCTGATTTAGCTCTTTTCGAGCTGTAATAAATACTTTCAGAGCCCCTTTACGTAAACGTTTAAGTGATAAATGTGTACTCCAACCTACAAAAGTCACGGCAGTGTCAGCCCAAATTCTTATTCATCTGATCAGGTATGTAGTCCATAACGAGAGAAGGGAACGCATGCGGAGTTTTTACAGCTTTTGTATGACTCGTGTGCAACTAACAGAGCTAAAAAAAATCGTACGAAATGTAGGTATATATCTGAGAAGTCCACTACTTATCACCTTTATTACCGGAGGCGCATGCGCTCATAAATTTTAAATTGTAATTATTATTTTAAATAATTTAATGAATTATGTTAGGTGAGTTAGACATCAGATTATGATCAGATGCACGTATTGATTAGAATTTCAGCACTTCAAGAAAGACGAAATGATGATCGATTGAATTGATATTACAAAAACCGCGAATGGGGAAATTCGCCTCAAATACTAACCCAAACTATGTGTACTTTGCCATCACAACAACAACAAGAACATCACACAAATCACACAAACATCACAAATACTGTAACGTACGGTTTCAGGCGCAACGAATTAAGAATTTTCCTATCGGCCATTCGCAAAATAACAGCTGCGAACGTGTTACTTGTATTAATTACCTCCACATGGTCGGAGGCAAGCGCGAATGCCGAATTACGTATGCGATTATAAATAGCTCAGAGTTCATAGATACTGTTGCCTAATATGTGATTGTTGAGCAATTCAATACCACGATGTCATTGCCACGTAAGGCACAATTTGGAAGACTTTTTTTTATCACAGATACTTTTCGATTACTGTAGGTAAGCCTAATTATCAACACGCTTTAGAAAATTTAAATGCAACATCATCTTCTAATTATTGAGAAATATTAAATAGAAATGCATTTTTGCCAGTATTTGTGATTTACAAACTAGTTTTTTTTTGTGCGCGTATGTTACTAATTTGTCGATATAAATTATTACTAATTGGTTATGTACATATAAGCAGAAATAATGATATCATGACAAATAGGTGTCGTTTAATACAATAATGAATAACAACAATACCTTCGTAGATAAATTAATTATTGATTGTTACAATAATATATGCAAAACGTAGTTTCGCTACGAAATGTATATATAGGTTACATACCTACAGTTACATTATTTAACTTTTGATTTTCTTTTTAATTTAGTGTAGCTATGGGGGTTAGCCGCTATCTCACAATCCTAGCTCAGGGCAGGATGTCTTTGGAAATCCATTCATGCCATAGGGCCATAGAGCCCATGCTTAGTCCCATTTTGGTCTAATGCCCATCTGCCGCCAGGACATTATTTGGTCCCAACCTTCCGTGAGTTGTGGTTATCGATGTTTATCTGGGGGCACGGCAGTGCCCCCGCCAAGTCGAGCAAAACAAAACGCACGGCCGTACCATCCTTTTCTCGAAGCGGTTCGGGCCATTTTCGACCCCCTGTAACTTCGTTATGGATAGAACTAGAAGCCTAAATTTTTAGTGACCAAGAGGTCATCACGTCTACAGATAACAATCCAAATTACATTAAATTTGAACCATTTAATTAAGAATTATTTCAAGTCAAAGTTGCTTAATTTTGTTGCCCACTGACTGACTGACTCACCGATCATCAAAATTAAAAAGGTACTTCTAGCCGTCCCACAAGTTTAAAATTTTGAATATAGCTATTGTTAAGCCTATAAACCAAGGAAAAATTCTGACATTCCATAATTTTCATCCCGTTTTCTAGATATATCATCTGCATAAATAACTTTGTATTCCCATATAAATCCCATTAAATTGTATGTGATTACAAAGTTACTTTTACAGTTCATAATTAGACTTCATTGAAATTGAATGAAATAGGTAACAGGGGTTAAAAATGAGAAATGGCTGCGAGAAATTCGACAGTAGAGCGCTTTTTAAAAACTTCCACGATTGGTACACCTACCGCAGATAAAGAGATACAAATCCCTATACTACCTATCCCTACCTACACTTTTATAGGTTGAACAAATTCGTTACCTAGGTACATGAAAATAGGTACCTAGGTAACTTATACCTAATATGCATCTGTGGAGACGCAAAGACACCCGTTCATGATAATCTATCTATGAGCATGACCTAATGTTCCCAAGGGACCCCGGCCGAGCAGGCACGCGGCGCCCGTTTTTGCGTGCACAAAAAAACGAAATAAAGAAATAAAACCTACAAAAAGAAATGAGATCCCATCAAAAACATTACATGTACAAAAATGCACAAGTCTCGAAACGCAGTTTATCTGCCGTAAAAAATTGTGATATCGAATGTAAACCAAGTCGGTTAATTTAATACCTACCTACTTTTTTATTTCTTTAGTAAATAGTGTCTTGGCGATTGTACACGGCAGCACAATCTACTAGGTAATCTAAATAATATAGTCTTCCGTGTACTTATATAATATACTTTCAAACAAATACAAGCACAAAGCGCTATGTAGATTTATGTTGAAGTGTGCAATTGCCAAGTCACTCTATTTACTAAAGAAATAAATAAGAACGTAGGTATTAAATTAACCGACTTGGTTTACATTCGATATCACAACTTTTTACGGCAGATAAACTGCGTTGCGAGACTTGTGCATTTTTGTACATGTAATGTTTTTGATGGGATATATTATTATTAATTTATGTTTATCGAATTGAAGCCTCAACAAGGCTCGAAGCCCCAGTCCACTGAACCAGCTCTGACCTTTACCAAAGCCGCCTGGCATAAATGCGGCGATAAAAACACGTGGATTAGGTAGATAAACATATTTTGCAAAAACATGCGACATTGAGATGGATTCTATCGACAGCGACCTTGTTACAATTCTCTGATATTTTTACTATAGTTACATAAACGATTGAGAGAAATTAATTTTCTATTAAATATGAGTTTAACGATGGCCTCGATTTATATAGTCATCACTTAGGTGATATATACCTACCTAAGTAAATTGAGAATCTTACAATAATTACAACATGAAACCTTGGTAGGAATGCATGAACGTGTGAACACAGTACTAAAATAAACAAAAATAGACTACAGAAATGAAGCCTGTATTGTACCAATACCACAATCAAGTCAAATAATAATACAAATACTTCAAAAAAGTACGTCATTCTATCCTCCATTTCTCTTCATCACACGTTAGGAGCGCGTGTCATTTGTGTAGAATTCGAGTCTTGTTTGATAAAAGGCAGCTCATATTAGTTGATTCAATTGTTACCTAGTTAGCCACCTAGTTCTGTGGAGCATTTAGCAAAGTCTATCACGTTTTGGTCTATGAACATTGATCACGTGTCGGCGAAATGTTGAAACCGGATTTGTTACGTAGGTACCTATACATGAAATAAATGAGTCCACGCTTAGTTGTCTTTAAGTTCTTGTTACATTTTATGTTATCCAATGTGAAGACGTCGGAACTAGAACCACACGGTGTTTCTCACAAATCTTATTTATTTCCTGATCTGTGGCACTATGAATACACAGATTAGGAAATAATACTTAATAGTGCAGAAGCGTCTAACTTCTACTTTTGCGACCGCTTCACCTAAGGATCCACCAGATTACTGAATCGTGAAATTGACTGCGACTTTAAACTAATCCCCCGCATCAATCAAGTTGCAAATAAAATGCATCTGATATGTCAACTGCCTTACATTTCCCCACAAGGATGGCTGGCAGATCTAGCATGGTGTCCTCAATATTAATGCGTATGGATGAGAACGCACGTGTCATCAGGCTGCATTATGTATGAGGCGAGCTCGTGAATGGTTCGCCACTGGATAGCGGAATCGCCAAAAGCAATTTGGTCTTTGATGACTTGGATAGTCTTTTTTTATTATTTATTCATAGGCTAGCGTTTGAATACATGATGTGTTCAAACGCTAGCCTCATCCGATCCTATCGACAGCCAAGGATGGTGATGGTGGATGGTGACCGTGGTAGTAAGCGTGCCGTGACTCTATAACTCTCTATATAAGATTATTGAGTGTCGATGACCTTATTTTATATTATGTTATTTTGAAGTTTTCTATTTAGATTGCAACATCGGTCTAAGAAATTAGTTGAAGCCTAACAAGTCGTCCCCAATAATTATTTGCTAATTAAGTTAGTGCTTGCTGGAGGGATGTTTTTAACGAGTCGCTATCATGATCACTTACGCTGATCCTGACCCCTAAGCACGATCCTTTGTATCTAAGGAATCAGGAAATACTGGGTCCTATGACAGCCAGAGAGCAGATATTGGTGTATTCAAATACCTGCATTTCCGGGCTTTGCAGTCGGTCATCCCCGACTAATGCCACGAAGGCCTCAAAAGGTAATATGTATTTCAGCGTTGAAAAATGTTTCCTCCGCTCTCCCATTCAGAGATTTCGTCACAATTCACAAACGCAACAAGTCTCTAATAAAGAGTGCTAACTTAACCTTTGTTTACTGGGCCGCCGCCGCGCCGTCAAAGAGAATGGTAGAGTAACTCGTAAACCGATTTACGCGCTTCGTGATAGTTTCTTTAGCCGATTAAAGCCGGAAAATCGTGTTGAGTTTTTCACAATAATCACGTAAAAGGTGCTAATGTCAAACGCCAATTGTTTTAACAGACATTTGCACTTTGTCTAGTAATAAAAAGGGCTTATAAACGTTGAAAACTTTGCGCTTAGCAATTAAAAATGCGCGTAAACGTCAATTGCTTTAAATTGTGTGTTGTGTTGTGCGTCGACTAGACAGATAGTAACAAATTTAGTTTCCAATTACGCAAGGATCCACTCTCTTTAAAAAAATAAGGTTCAAAATTACCTACTGTTTTTATGATCGATACTGCCATCAAAGATTCCTTATCGTAACTCTTCAAACATCAATCTATAAATAATTGTACCTACTCACTAACCGATTTATGAAGCTCCAGGCTGCCATTTCACAAACAAAGCTAGGTACTGGTCAACGAATGACTAAGAACCTATAAAGCTATGTGCAATAAGATTCACGTGAGGAAACACGTGAGGCGAACAGTATACCTACTGTATCGTTGGTTACTTATACCGTGTATTAATATTAAAATGCATAATGCACTTCCATTGCCGGCAACCCGACACTGACAACCTATACAAGTATTATTAGGTGAGTCGACAGTTAATTGCTGCGTCAATGTGGCGGTTTTCTATATGCGACGTGGGGTGTGAGTTGTCAACATGATCATCATCACCATCAATATCATCATCAACATCATCACCATCAACATCATCATCATCATCATCATCACAATGATCTATAATACCTGTCGTTCACTAGGAAAGCTAAGTGAACGCCACTGAGCCCGGTCTTCGACACTCTTCGTCTATTTCTGCAAGTCGGTCGTTGTAGGGACACTGCATTTCCTAAACGCGGTCCCTAATCTAAAACCCTTCCGTCCCATCTCTGCTATAACATTTCCGCAAGTCGTCATTGCTTGCACTCAGCGGGTGTCGGGTACCATCTATTATTTATTCTGTGGTTTTTTACTACATTTGTCTAAACGCGATCTCCAGTCTAAAACTAAACAGTCTAACCCAGCAGTTGTCTGTACTTCGAGAGATGAGACCGGCCCACTGCGCTTTTCAGCTTTTTAATTATAGGTCTTTCTTTAGCCGTCTCTCGGAGGGTGTGAGTGCTGGTAGTTAGTTACCTGAAAGTAGTAGGTTAGGTACCCATATTTCCCTTTGATGTCTTGGTCGTATCTGAGGGTTTTTTTCATTGGAGTTAACCGACACTTAAACCACACTAAACTTTAAAGACTACTTTAACCCGGGGTTTTTTTTTTTTGTTTTTTTTTTTTGTTTTAGTAATGGCTTCGCACGGTTTGTGCATATAGCCAGTGTCAAGTATTTTATTTTAAGTATTTCTTAATTTCACATTAAGAAAGTCACAGCAATGTTAAAGCAATCGTGGTCAAGTAGTCAAGTCAATTATTTACATCGTCAGTCACGATTCAGTAAAGTAGTGGATGCTTTACTGAAACTTCCTGGGAGTTTTGGAAAAAATGCGAAATGACACGTTTTTTGAGTTTATATCATTCGCCTACACTCGTGCACGTTAACGAACACTTAATGGTTAATATTCCACCAATATTACACATTAACACTCGAAGAAACACAAGTTTGAGCTAATAATACAAAACCAACAACGTCTCACTATCGGATTCCCGCCAAAACTCCTAACCCGGGGTTTAACTCCTGTTAAAGTGTTGGCGAGTTATCCCATTCCCCCACAGACGTAGTCAGCATTCCCCCATTGACCACTGTAATATGCATGCCATAAAACAAATGACGAACACAAATTACACAGACAAATTTTATTCTCCGAATCTATCGTCAGCCTTCAAACAAGAGCCGTAACTCAAAAGTCCCGGTTTTTGCTCCGGCTCCCGGCGACCTCCAAAACCGGTCCCGGGCTGGTTAACAACCTTTCACTGGGGCTTTTCTCAAAACTGAACAGGAAAAAGTTGTAGGCGGATCGAGAGGCTTTTAAAAGTTGGACTTTTGCTAAGAAGAGTATAAGTCAATAAAATAACATGTCAAGAAGCTTTTCTTAATTATTATTTTGTGTCGAGAACCGCCGTAGGTACCTATATTTATTTTATTCTTCTAATCTGATTTAGTCTCAAAATATGATAATTATGAAAGTTCCAAAAACATAAACTTAATAATTAAAATTCAAAGCATTTTCAGAACATTAACATTATTGCAATAGTATCGAATTTCTTATTAGCCAATACGTTATCCCTCACATCATGGAAAATAATCATGAAAACATTATATTTACGATGTTATTGTTCATACTGCAGATGACAAGTATTGATTACAATAAATATAATTGTAACGTAATCAATTACCAGCCGTGCCAAATGTAGAGACACGGCGGCGTGAAACTGTTGGCAGTTTGGCGCCCATGTCAAATAGAGTAACAGAACCACAGATTACTAAATAGTTAGACAGAAAATGTGGGACGCAGTTCGATATGGCAACAATAGAATTATAGACAGAAATATTTTAAGCGCCTGGCCACACTAAGCTTGAGAACTGTTATGACGCAGGACTTTCGTTGAGTTACCTACATAATAAACTAGCCTGGTTATTTTTGCTCAGATTACATTTTTGTCTTACTCTTAAAATAAATGTTATTAAATTATTATAATATGTAGATAAACGCAAACCCAATGCAAAAGTTAGGATAGCAGCATCACTTTTATTAATAGAGATATTGCTATTCTGCCTAATAAAAACACTAAGTACCTATACATATTTTAATACCTGTAAAAATATACTGTGAGTAATATTAAATTATTGTATGTAAACAAAATTTCTGTACCTATTGTTTTTCATTCACAACAACAAATACCTAGGTAGGTATGTATTATACTTATGCGGTTGGATACAGTACCAAACACGTGCTACATAATTAATTTTCCCTTTATTATAACAGTAGAGTCAGTATATTCTAAGTACATATTGTTAATAAAAACAAAAGACCGCACACATCCTAGAAAATGCATAGCTCTTGAATATTTTATCTTTCGACCTTGATAGTGCAACACCAGCTACGGCGACGATAGAGTAACTCACGCTTGTTAAATAACATTTTATATACTCGTATTATGCACATAACATACATTTGTGATCTCAATCGCGAAAGATTTGGGCTGGTCGACTGTTCGTCAATCAAAATTGCTTGCAATGCTATAACTTGTCGCAAGTCATTGTTTTTCTTTATGGCATTTTCTCTATGACCCCTGTAGATATTAGGAGGAATTATTGTCCTTTATAAATTGGCTAATTTAGCTTTATCTGCTAGACATAAAGGGGCCCGATAAAATATAATTTGGAGCACCCTTAACATTACATTAACTTGGCTATATTTTAAACAAAGGCATAGCATTATTCCAGCTTGGAAAATTAGGTCCCTTAGAAAAATAAGAAACCTGGTAAAATTTTGTATATAAGGAAGATGGGTCGTATCGTATCATAATATTCAGCGGCGTTATGTATAAATTATTGATATGATATAATATTATATAGGTACCTAAATATATAGGTTACAACAACACCATAATATATTTTCTATGTTTATACCAGAATGCTATAAACATATAAATACTAACCAGATACTCTACTATATTAAAATAGAATTCCACGCTCTACTATTTTTAAATCAGCTGATATCTTCAGGAACAGAAACTTATACGCGGGTAACGTGGGAGACTTCCTTTGTTTAAAAACAGATGACTTATGCAGCTGTTATATTCTAAGAACCAACGAATAGCTTTTTAAGTTTTTAGCTATCCCATTCCTGGGCATTTGCAATTCCCAAAACTATCACGTGTAAAATTACGAGACATTTATAACAGATCACGTTTTACGAAGCCTTTCGGTTAGTATACATGGTAATAATAATAATATAACATTGTGACACCCTGTATACCTATTATACAATTGCAGACTCTACCAACGACTCTACCTTCTTTCATTACTCAAAAAACAATGGACTGATTTCGAATATAAATATTTTAAACTGTAGGTCCGGTTAGTGAATTATCAATTTATTACGCTGTCATCCGAAAAATAGAAACAGGGACGATTAAAGGGAAGGTAGAGACTACTAGCGACCCGGGTCTAATGCACAGAGTTGTGAAATTAAAAGACTCACCTTTTCTCCTTCCGAACGGGCCACAAAACGCGTTCCCTTTGCCAATAATACTGTCGTCTATGTACTTGATCAGATGCTCTACATCCTCAGTCTTGCCCCAGAAGCCGTTCCCCCATCTCGCCGGCAGGTCCTCTTGCATGGATTCCGATTTACCTTTGCTACCCTTTGACTTTTTCAAAACACTAGTCATGCCGTCACATTACACAAATACTTAAAAGTTAGTTTTGTTTAGAATTTTCAATCACAATGTCACTGAACACTTTGTTTACTTGCGTTGCGAAACCACGGTGCGGTGTTTCGATAACTCTAGCTAGAGCGGATTGTGGCGCGCGCGAGACGTCCGTTCCACACGGCGTGAAGCGAGCGAATGATGAACCAACGCAAAACGCAACGCAACAAAACAACTCATCTAACGAACGGAGTCGAACGAACGGACGGAATGAAGTGAAGTAACCGGTAACCTTGTGCCAGACCGCGTGTGGTTCGAATTCTCCAAGGAGTGTGTACTCGTGTAGTACAGTCTCAGCTCTACACTTGCTCTTGTTTGGTTGAATGAACACTCGGCGCACTTTGCCCGCATTTTTTGAGTTGCCACCCGGAAAATTGGTTATTTGACGTTGTGCGCTTTGAGCTTAATAGGATCTAAGCCCTAATTTATTTAGTAACAAG
The DNA here is from genome assembly GCA_905147375.1 of Hylaea fasciaria. Lineage (NCBI taxonomy): Eukaryota > Metazoa > Arthropoda > Insecta > Lepidoptera > Geometridae > Hylaea > Hylaea fasciaria. Next base: position 3,067,613 of record LR990211.1, on the reverse strand, counting down.
GTGCACACTCGGTTGGTTGGATTTTCATCGGTTTGAATAATTAATTAGTTTGGATTCGATATGTGGAAAATGCTGCTAGGTTATTATTATTACAGCGTTCAGTTTTTTTAGATAAAGCAAAATAAAACACGTTGAAAAGGGCATCGAAGTCAACGGCCTAGATATATTGTATGTACACTGAACAAAGTTCAACACTATCAAATACAAGTTGTTTTGTTTATGCAAAAAATAACAGTTCAACATACTACTCCACTAAAGAGAATTATGGTAACTAGCTAATCGTTTAGAATCGATAAAAATTGTGTTATTTATTCAAGTTATTATTACATTATTGAGAAGCGAAAAATGAAAAAAAAAAACGATTTAATGAATTGAAAACAATGAAGTAGAAATATATGTAGTTTTAATCCCGCCAAAAATTCGTCTGATCAATGTTGGCTAGATGACTGATGTCGTAATCTTGTATACTAATAACCCCCTGAAAAAACCTAGCTAATATCCCAAACAGTACTCTACCCCCTAATTATGCCTAAAAAATTTTATGAAAATCACCGTCCCCTAATAATCCACAAAGCCCTGTGTCCCCTCTAATCTGAAACCCAGTACAAAAAATGACCGAACGTAAAATAAATAGAAACGGCCGACAGGCCGTATCTACTTATTTCACTTCTACCTAACTATCCTATACCGAATATTAATAAAATAAAAAGACTTACTCCCATCCAAGAACCTATCCAACATTGACTGACAGCAATACGACACGTGTTTCGTCTCTACACGAGACATCCTCAGGAGATGTTGACTCTTCGAGCGCTAACAAGTATTTTTTAGGCATAATTAGGGGGTAGAGTACTGTTTGGGATATTAGCTGGGTTTTTTCAGGGGGTTATTAGTATACAAGATTACGACATCAGTCATCTAGCCAACATTGATCAGACGAATTTTTGGCGGGATTAAAACTACATATATTTCTACTTCATTGTTTTGAATATGGATTTCCGCAAAGTAACGCCTGATTCTATCAACTAATGAATTGAACTTATTGCGTTTTTATTTCAAGCCCTCGACATGTTAACTCATTCTCCCTATAAAAACCAACCTACCTCCTTTGACCTATCTTTGCATATAATATAACATCGCCTCCTTTGTCTCCATGACAATTGACAACTATTGTCAGTTTGTTTGATCGCTCGTGGGGATCGTCACAAATATTAGTGTTAAATTTTTTGAGAAGCCACTTTTACTGTTACGAAAATGTTGAGAATGCAGATCTCTAACGAGCAGGACCGGAAGGAGGCTCAGAACCGAGAGCGGAGACGGCAGTGCGAACTCGAGAGACGAGACAGGATTTTCAATGCGAGGAACCGGAAGATTGGCGTAAGATTCCTTCATCAACAACCCGTTGTGCTCAGAGTGGTGCTTACCACCACCATCTGGGCGTCTCTTCAATTTGTATGAAACTACAAAAACTAGGGCTAGTTCCTATCGATAAATACCTCGTGTCTCATGCATGTCTCATTTCTATACAGTTAGTAGGTAATACATTTTTAACCATTGCTTCGCTAAACCAGCAATCTTTGATTGCTGGTTCTTAGAACCAATACATTCCGACCTCTCTATTGGTGATGAGCCTTCTGTGAAACGTGAGATAACCAGTTTGATTCCCGTGCAGGATACATTTCGTGTGAACGGCGTTCTCAGTCTGTTTGTGGAACCATAGTTTGATACTAGGTACCTATTACAAGTAGATACATATTATTATTTGATATTCTGTTTGTTTCGCAATCCCCACTCAGTTCCGTCCGTCTATACCTACTTGTTATTCAAGGCGCAAACTGCGCGTGACGTTTTTATAATATGTAGGTAGGTACTTATAGATAACCGCCACGACGTCATTTCCTTTGCAAATACCGCGCCACCGGCTATGACAGTTCACTCACAGTAAAATCCTTGATATTTTTCATATCAGGTGGACCTCCCGTTCCTGGAGCGCCAGAGGGCCGAGAAGAAGGCCGAGCGCGAGGAGCAGGAGCGCCGCGACCTCGCGTTCGCCAGGCAGATGATCAAGGACAGCAACCTCGCCGTGGTGCTGGAGGCTCGAGAGATGGAGGTAACCTCTTTGGCCCTGGTATTACGGTGCAAAATACTGTAGCTCCAGCTGTGTAAGGTTCAAGCGATATTGTCGCCTCTCTGCAAACCCCTAAGGAAATGCGGAAGTTTTTCGAAGGGTTGTACTTAGAGAATAGATGAAAACCAAATGATTCTGTACCTGTTCAGCTACAAAATCTGTTACGAGATAACGCGAAGACATACCATTTAACGACAAATAGAGTCACACAATTCAACCGTACAATTTTAAGAAACAAACCCATCGATCAACATAAAATCATGTGGTATACGCAGGAGCGCCGTCGCATCAACGCAGAGATTGACGCGTACCGTCAGAAGTACCAGCGGCCCGAAGACCGGCGCGAGTACGACCTCAACGACCCGGCCGTGCTGAAGAAGCAGCTGCCTCCGCGGGCCTCGGACGGCGCCCCGGTCGGGCTCTCCAGCGCGCAGAAGTATGCCACCTTAGAAGGATAACATATAGAAACCGAGTACTCGCTAGCGCCGTGTAGCCATTTTTACTGAGACTTTTTGGGCCTAGTTTAGACTTTGACTCGCTATTGCTCGAAATCAAAGCTTTTATGGTAAATATTTAGTAATTTTCCCTGGTTTTGGGCTAAATACCAACACGCATGCGACATTTTCATTGCGCTTTTGTGCGTTATGGCGAAGATAATTACGTGCCACTCACGCATTAATAAAAAGTGGCTTCACTTTTGAGTGAAACTACGCATGGAACTATCCTTCTTGCATATCGCATTGGCTGCTCTTTAGTGCGACTATCTGTACAGGCGCGATTTCGCGTAAGTTTTTGCGCCAGAGAGTCACTCGAGCGACAGGGCAATCGCTTATGCAGCATAATGTGCTGCTGCAGCCGAGGATCCAGTGCGATCAGCATTTAAGGCGCATACACAAGGCCAATAACATATTTTCAAAGCACTTATTGATGAACTAATAAGTGCTACAATTACTGAGTTCTTCTCCTTAAAGGTTTGAAGGCGAAGATCTAGCGTTCGAAGAGCGCAAGCAGATCATGGCTGCGCAAAAGAATGCCTGGCTGGAGCAGCAGGTCCAGGAGCGGAAGGCGGCTGAGGAGGAACGGAAGAAAGCTGAAGCAGCGTACATGGTATGTGGCCTTTCACATCACTCACATTACTCCATATCCGTCCAGGTTTCACCACTCTTTCGTGAGGAGGATTAGGCCATCATCTACCACGGTGGCCTTGTCTGGATTGATTGATCGTATATCCTCCGAAATACAATGGCTGATTTGTTCATCTTACAATATAAAGGATAAAACGGGACTTGGCGTGCAATACGGATTTCTCAATCTTACATTCATTTAAAAAATCATTCAATTGTATTATCATCGGAAGCATGAGTTTACGAAGTCTACTGCAGTACTGCATACTCACAAACTTCAAAATAACTTTAATCATTACTTTTGGTACAGATTTTGACTATTTAAAGCTTCTTACGACAGGTTCTGTTGCACAGTTTGTACAGAAACCGCTCGGCCGTCAGACAAAATAGGGAATGCACTTTTATCACCTCGCCACCATTGTTTTGCGTAGGAATAGGAATGGAAACCTTCCTAATGGTCTTCCGTTTGTTTGTGTCCCAGATGGCGATAAAGGCGAGGGACGCTCGCGCCAGTGAGCTGGACCAGCTGGAGCGTGAGTGCCGCTACCGGCTCGGGCAGGCCAACCTTCGATACAACGAAGCTTTGGTACTTAGCCTCTATTCAGCACTCGAATGATAGTAAGATCTGAGGTTTAGGAGCTAAATGTTTTTTTTAAAACGTAGGTATTCATTATTATACACTAGGATTGCTCCTGTGGGTGTACCCGCTTACAGACATATCATTTCACATACACATCACATCCAGACCAGAAACAAATATTGTGGTTCGCACAAATATTTGTTCCGGGCGGGAATCGATCCCGCGACCCCGAGCGCAGCAGTCCTATTGCTCGGCCACTATGCCAAACGAACCGTTAGACGATCATCACAATCATCAATCCCTATCCCACTATTTCTTCTCACTTTCGTGAAGAGGATTAAACCACGAGAACCCGGTCTGGTTTATGAAAGTGAAACGACTCTATCACCTGATCCCAGATCCATCGCAAAGACCTGGCAAGAACCTGTGTAATTCTTTGTAACTTTAGGCGGCAGAGAAGAAACAATTGGACCAGATAATGAAGGAGCAGGAAGACGCCGACAACACGGCGGAGATGTATAACAACTTGACTTCGGATATGCTGACCGAGAATCCGGACGTGGCCAAGAGTGCGCTCGGCGGGAACAGGTAGGTAATAGGTACTTTTCTCTTTCATTTTGAGGGGTAGAAAATGCCGCTGCACTGTCTTCTGCCGCGTGGTGACGGTAAGGGTGTCTGGAGCTTGGATCCACTAAAATCACATGAGCAGCCCTCCCCCGTAATGGGGCAAGATAAACGATATAGTCACGTCGTCGCCGATAGCGGGGACAAATGGACTACACCAGATAACCAGAAATTTTCCTCAGTTGGGTGAGCAGGAACCTCTATTGAGAAAGTATTCGATACGTTAACTGTCAAATGTCTTTTAGATTTGATCAACGCCTTGCATTATCGACAAGATGCGCGAACGGTTACCTTGATCGATGTGTTAACGATACGAACCGGTGAATTTTTCATGCTTGTCCTATTGTAGGAGTAAACTGATCAAATCTAAAACTAATTTGACAGTTAACGTATCGAATAGTTTCTCGATAGAGGTTCCTGCTCACCTTACTGTTCTAATTTTGTTTTCTTTTGTTCTTAGATGTTGAATGAACTAAAAGAATAATTAAAGAATAAAGCATTATGATTTCAGAGCGATTGGCTTCATGTACAAGGGTATGAACCAAGACGAGCTGAAGAAGTTCTACGTAGCACAGAAGGAACAGATGGCCGCTTCTAAGGTGGGTCCTTGCGTAATGGTAACATGACGTGACTGAAAGAAAAATGGCGTCAGGGTTTATGACTATATTTTGTAGGCTACTCGTAGATAATAAAAACGTATTTTTTTACGTATTATCACTTTTCGGGGTTGTCGGCCAGGCTGGTCCGGGTGTTTATTGTTTTACGTTTTCTTCATCAAGAAGCGTGTGATAATTGCCTACATTCATAGGCATGTACTTAAATGTTTTCACATAAGCCACATTGGTTCCCGCACGAACTGTGGGTTGTGGTGATGATTGACAATCGATTGACATTGAAATGGACATTTGATTGTTTTCAGATCAAGCGCGAAGCCCTCGAGAAGATGGACGCGGAGTGGCAGGCGCTGTCCAAGTCCATCCAGCGGGAGGTGGCGCGCCAGGACATCCAGGATCAGAGGAAGAGGCGGTGGGGATTTTTTTTCATAGTTTGCTAGCATTTAATCAGTATATCGAAGGTTTTCGAAGGCGGCAATGCTGCAAACGCAATATCCCGTGTAGGCAGCGCGAAACAGACCGGTTTTCTGTTTTGATTCTTGGCGTATAAGAGGATCCTTGAACACATTTTCTACTTTAGGGTGGTAGCTGGCCCAGCGCGCTTGTCCAAAGAAAGTACCTACTTAAAACTCATCACTATCTCCAAGGAGATCGAGTTTCGTTAAACTTTATTGTTACCAAGAAGATCTAAGTTTTGTAAAACTCCTTGGTGTCTCCAAAAAGGTCGTGTTTCAACTATTATTTTCAGGGAGATCGCCCGCCAGCTCATGGAAGAGAACCAACTCCTGGCGCTGCAGCAGAAGGAGAAGGAGAAGTACTACCGGGACGTGGTCAACAACAACACGCCCACCGACGACTACTACTCACAGTTCAACACTACTACCAGATAGACCGAAGCTGGCCTTATGCTCGGTTCACATTTTCTAGTCTAGTAACAAGTCTAGTAATAATAAAATTTTAACAAAAAAGAACCGACCTCAATAAAAATACTATAATATTTCCAGTGCGATTTAAAAACCAAACTACTGTGCAGATTTTGATAAAAATTCTATGGGACTACATGGAATGTATACCCTTTCAAATAACCAAGTAATCATTAAAATAGGTTCATCCAGTCGAAAGTTATAAGGTAACAGCATAAAAAAAGTCAAAATACAGTCGAATTGAGAACATCCTCCTTTTTTTGAAGTCGGTTAAAAACAGCAAAGCGTGCTCAATCCAGTCCTGAAATGGATTGCTCGTTGGAATGGGTACATTCCAGTACCGGCTCAAATTATTATCCCACTGGCATTACTGCACTGGATTCGATCGCTAGACTGGAATGATACTGAGATAATGTGTACTACCAGGGATTAGGACTGTCCCGGTGTTGGCAATCCAATAGAACTAGAAAGATTACCTACTATTGCAATGTATTCAAAAATCTATTGCGATATAAATGTACCTAGGTACTTACCATCTTAGGATTTAGTAATGGATTGCCATAGCTGGAACAATTTATGAACGATTTGTCAATGACACGATTATTTATCTATGTTGTAGCTGTATGCGTGGATGTGTGTAACTTGGTGTGAAGTTTACAATATCTAGTCCAATGAGTTTTTACTCGCTCGACATAGTACGCGTCAACTAGCTCTTTGTATGAAGATTTTTCGTTCATAAACGCGCCGGTAGGGGCGCTGTACAGGATCTTCATACAAAAGCGCTAGTTGACGCGTACTATGTCGAGCTAGTAAAAACTCATACTAGGGGTACAGTAGCTTTTAGCGATATAGCAAAAACTCTGCACTTCTTGCACCATTGCACCAAACATTTATGCTAGACGATTCCAGTGCTTGAATCAAGCTGCTCGACCAATGTGATTCGATCAAAATACGGTTTGGCATGATTAAGAAATTATAGTGTTTAATATTATGCACGAATAGATACATTTATTGTGTGTCGATTCTATCTGTCTGTAACGTGTACACCAAATTATACGATAATTATATGATTATTACGAAACACTTCATTATTTATATTCCCTGTATGGAGTAGAAATTGAATAAACATTTTTATTAACTTGTAACTTTTGTTTGACTTGTAAAAGTGCGATTTAATTGCCTATTTACAATAAATGCTTTGACTTTGACTTTGACTTTGACTTTGACTTTTGACTTTGACTTTGACTTCGATTAGAGAATAACTTGTTTTACTGAATCAAACGCCGGATATTAGATGGCAAATATTACTTTATTTTAATAAAATAACAAATAGGGAAAAATTAATTAGCAAATCGAATTTGCCCCCAACACGAATAAATTGTTGCGTAAATAAAAAAAATACGCAATTAACGAGATCAAAAATGTCAGTAGGTACTAAATAATAATCTTAAATTTTAGTCTAACTAATTAGTAATAAATATTATAAACTAATTTATAGGAATCGTCTATTTCTAATCACAATAATTTACAGTCATAATATCACCCTTATCTAATACTGTGAGTTGTTGTTATTTTACGTTATCTACATATAAAACAAAGTTTTAGTTAGGTATATGTAACTAAATCTCACTGCATGAACGTTTTCGTTGATCATGTCAGTACCACTTTGGCATTTTTTTAAAGTGGTTCCGTTCACGTTCCCTTTTCATATTACCATTTGACCGTGTCAGTTCCTGTTTGGCATATTTTTTGGAGTCTGGCTCAAGTTAAACCTTATTCAGTATACGTTAATGATTCACTACACAAAGTTTATTGAGTATTGTACTCTTAGTATATTTTAGCTTCCGTCCCGTTTTATTTCAGTTATTCGCAAGATTGGTTAAGATTTGTACAGTTGTCATAGAATACCTAGGAGAAGGGAAGACTATTATTAAATTAAAGTGAAGATAGTAGGATCGTAATTCGTATGCCATATTGAGCGTGTCGGGTGACCTATTGAGTACCGACGCGGCAGTTTCGCTTGTCTTTTATCCGATTCAGCCGTTTGTATGGAGTGTCCACTGTCCAGTCCACCCGTCGTCCCGCGTCACTCGGCCGCCGCCTTGGGCCCGATGAGCCCCTTCCGCCGCAGGTTGCGGATGGAGCCCGCCACCGCCGCGGCGGAGGCGCGCAGGTAGCCCCCGCTGGTCAGCATGACGACGGGCACGCGGTGCCGCTTGCACGTCTCGAACACGAACTCGTCGCGTTTGATGATGCCCTGGAGGGAATATGTTACGTTTAAATGGATGGATGGATGGGTGGACGGATGGACGGATATGAACTGATCGATGGATGGACGGATAGACGGACGGACGGATGGACGGATGGATCGATGGATGGATGCTTATGTTATTTGCTATTCAACATTGACCCGCAGTTTTCTTTGTTCAATTAGGTTGAAACGTTGTAAATAGGCGACTCACCATTTGACTGATCCTCATGAGGCCGAGAGGATCCGAGTCTAGTATGTCGGTGCCGGCATTGTACACCAGAATGTCAGGCGTGAACTCGCTGAGGGCAGCCTTCAAGTTTCTGAAAGCATTTAAGAAACATATATTATGCTTTATTAAGTTCACTTGTAACTAACTAACAATCTATGTAATAAAATGTTAGAAGTAAATTTTTTCACTTGTAATTGTATCGAAATAAAACTTTGTATGTCTACTTCAGATGAAAAAACTTAAGTTTGGTATCTTGGAGATCTTCTTCGCTTCGCGCCTTAACGGCTTAACGGATTTTGATGAAATTTGCTAAACAGATACTATAGATCCTGAAACAGAAAATAGGATACTTATAATCCCGTAAAAAATTGACAGTTATGGGATAGCAGCGAACGCGGGCTAAACCGCAAGGCGCAACTAGTATAGAATCAAAATAAGCATACTGCCTTAACTTCAGCATGTACTCCATATCCTCGATCTTGCTGGCCACCTCCACCTTCCTCCGGATGGCGCGCTTGGCGAGCTTGTCGTTCGGATATATGTTCCGGTTGTACATGTCCATTATGTACACCTCGGGCACGCCGAGGAAATCGCGTTCGTAGCCGTTGCCCTGGAATATGTTTTATTGGAACGAAGTTCCTTATCGCGCGTTGTGAAAGGGGCTATACGGAAAAAAATCTCACGAAAAATTGTAACGACACTTTTTGCCATAGTAAGCTATTGTAAGCCGCGCGGCGTGCGCATGTTTCTCTGTCTGTCTCACTCACTCTCTCTCTTATAGAAAGCAAGACAGATATTTTCATTTTTATATTTCGCTCAATGCGAAATATAAAAATATTATTACTAAAGTTGAGCTTACTGATTAAGTTTATATTATATTTGTTAATAATAAATTTTTATTATTAACAATTATATTATTTATTTCTTTATTATAATATAATAATAATTAATATATAGTACATAAGGTTTATTTACGTTTAGTTTTTAGTTTTCATTTTGTTTTTATATTACCAAATGATTTGTTGAAATAAAATATTGAATGATACATTAAAAAACGTACAAACAAAAATATAACATTGTAACTCTAAAAAAAAAATTACAGTTCCTTCACTAATTAATTGAAAGGAACTTCGTTCCATCCGGGTGTCCCTTGGAACCTCTCACTTTTTTTTTTAATAATGTGACTATAACGACTAAACATTATGGGATAGCGCATGTATTCAAGAGTATAGATCTTGTAAACACACACCTGATGCGCATCGAGGTCCACAATCATCGCGTTCTGTATCCTCCGGTCGAGCACCAGGCACCGTATGAGGAGGGTGATGTCCGCGTAGGGGCAGAAGCCCCCGCCGCGGTCGCCGCTGCAGTGGTGGAAGCCGCCGCCCACGTTGATGGCCCAGCCCCGCTCCAGCGCCAGCTTGCCCGCCAGGATACTGCCCCCGGTTTGCAACCTGGAAATGTCGCGGGGAATATTGTAATCATAGAACACTGAATACATGCTAGAATTTAAATGGGTCCAATTCGCCTGTCTTCTCGTGACCACGGTCGATGTAATCCGGCCGAAACGTCGAGGTATGTCAAAATTATATAAAACTAGAAGCACCTCGCGGTTTCACCCGCATTAACTACTATCCCGCGGGAACCATTAATTTTTACGGAATAAAAGGTAGCCTATGTCAACCGGGGATAGCATAGCTTCCCAACAGTGAAAGAATTTTTCAAATCGGTTCAGTAGTTTCGGAGCCTATTCATTACAACCAAACAAACAAAGTTTTCCTTTTTATAATATTAGTGTAGATTATGTATTTTGATATTAGTTGGTGCGCGAATTAGATCCGTTAAAATTCAAGTTAACATAATTATTGTATTAACAGAAACACTGATTCAATATCATATCACATGACTTTTGAAAGGAGACCTTATTTCAATATGAAATAATTAGGTCCAGTGGGATGCTATATTTTAATATTGCATGAACTTAATTAAATACTGAAATATACTGGAATGTCTCTAAGCTGTTATGTATGCAATAGTAAAACATACCTCATCGGTTTCAGATATGCATACTGCACACATAAGTTCGGCAAACATGCTATGATTGGAACTTCTGCTATCATTGCTACTCTGTAGCTCCACTGAAAGCAATTTTAAAAGTCACAATCATAATTAAACATGCAATACAGACAAACACACAGACAGGCGGACAGACGGACAGACAAACAGACAGAGAGTGACAGTGAAGATTGGTTGTACACCTCTCTTCTTTGATCCTCTTTATTGCACGACACTAATAATTAACTGTTGCATGTAAAAGCAAATTAAAGTGAAATTGTTACTGCTATTCAGTAATTCAGTTGGTAACTTTACTTGCTAGGTTTATATACGTTGGAGTAAATAATTCCAATATAAAAGTTTATAAACCATTAACTAATTCAAAACAAACGTTAGGTATAGCTATTAGAATAACCATAACACCATGTACCATGTTATGGCTTATGTTAGCTTATCTGTTTTTATCCTAATATATGTATATGAATTACACATCACATTGTTTGTCCGCGATGGACTCCTAAACTGCTTGACTGATTTTAATCAAATTCGCACACATTCTGCAGTTTGATCTAATTTGAAAGATAGGGTAGCTTACAATACATGTCAATTTATAGTCACCGAATTATAGTCGGCTGTGTCTACAAGCTTTTTTTTATGTCTTGGAGTGCAATACCTAGTTTTGTTTAATCTTATTTTATAAATTTGATTATAGAGTTGATGTTGAATGATGAAATCTGCCCTTAAAATTAAGCTTGGCAGTAGGGGCTCACCTTTAACGTTTTGAGATATTTTTTAGTGTGAACAATAAGGAGGTCGGCTTTCTGCGCTTCCAGGGGCTTCACTAAACACTCATCTGTTATTAACTCTGCATCCTTTAGGTACTGAAAAAATATAAACATAATTTAATGGCATACTGTCTACATAACTGTCAATGGTTAACCCTGGTCTCTACGGATGCGAGGGTGAAGTAGGGGAAGCTGTTGTACGTCAGACCGTGTTGTACCTAGGCCAAACACAATTTTTCGAAAAATCCCGGGTTTTAAATTTATGTTGTATAGACACTTCACGATGGAGTTGACAAAGAGTGCTTTAACTGCCATAGGGCAGTTAAAGCACTCTTTGTCAACTCCATCGTGAAGTTAGTTGTGATTCGCCAGCGCCGCTTCAGTGCAGAGAAAAAGGTAATTCATTATTTCTTGTTCAAAAAGTACGTTTTTCGGGCTTTAATTTTTGTATTTGTATTTAGCAGAATGTACATTTATTAAAAATGTTTTATTTACTCTCTAATCTCAGTATATCTAGGTAATAGATGGAGTAGGTATTTATTGCAAACCTCAACTTTAAGTGTATTTTTATGAAGATTGTTATAGAAATTGATGCGAGTGGTACCTTAGACACCCAACTATCTATGTACCTTGGACTTTGATCGAATTATGGCAATATTTTAACCTCAAAATTTACTTAAAAACGGGGTTTCTCAAAAACTGCTAAGCCAAATAGGTACCTATATTTATGAAACATACATGATCTGATGTGAATATAATAATATGGATGATTATTATAGAGACAAAAGACTGTTGGTAAGGGTTTTTTTGAAAGATGTATTTTTACTGAGTTAATAATAATTATTAATTACTGTTTTTGATACGATCAGTCATTGGTTGTAGTTAAATAACAAATAAAAATAAAACTTACTCCGTACAGTAATTATATAGTGTATTATCTTCATTTTATTCTAGTTTGTCCAAAGTACAACTGGCACGGGCCAAAGTACATCAGGGATGTTGTACCTTGGACAGTTTTCCCTTTTTTTTTGGAACGGCTTTTGCTCTCAACTTAATGCAAAATACACAGATTGTATTAGTTTCGTATGTATTTGAATAACTGATCTTTGTATTTATGCATATTTGAAAGACCCTAAACTTTCCATTAATTTATGAAAAATGAAAATGTAAAAAACTGGCCTAGGTAAAACAGCTTCCCCTACTGTGTACTAGGCTTGGCTATTGTGGGACAATTGCACACAATTTAAAGATATAGGTCCTCAACTGTCCTGTGTTCACTTAAAGATATGACAAGACATTCTACAATACAGCATTGATATACTTAGTAGGTTAAAACGAAGAACCATGAATGGGATTGTAACATAATGACATTTATTTCTATAATATGTGATTACATAACAAATCTTTACAATGCAAACAGGTACATTCAACCATTATGACTGTGAGGTATAAATACTACTATAGTAGGTACCTAGTAGTTTGAAATAAATTATGTAGGTACCTACCATTATTATTTGCAATTCCATTATCTTCAGTATAAACCAGATAATTATGAGCGACTACTGCGGTATCTCAAATTGCCACCGATAATCGTCAAACGTAAATAAATGAATCCAAAAGCAAACTACATCGCACCTGGATTATGTTGCGCCATTTCTTGGCATCAAATAAATGGAACTTCTCCAGTCCCATAACAGACACATTGTACCTTTCGTCGTACACAAGAGGCCACTGTTCATCGCTAATATCGAAATACAAGCTGAAATTATAAGAAAATAACATTGGATTTACCGCACGCATCGACCATGTCTACACTATTGAATATTTAATCACTACAAGACAATTTTATTTAAATACAGGTTTGAGGCACAAATATTCACTTGCCTGGTCATCATGTAAAAGATAACTAACAAAAATTCGTATTATTCTTCTAGAAATAAATGTTTTTCAAAAATTCGACAACTTTAGATTTTTGCAATTTCGCGGATGTACGTCAAAATTGACATTTATTCATTAGTTCAAAAATGGTCGAATAGTTCGAACACATGACGTCATCGGCTGCCCCAATAGATGTTCTAACAGTGTTTTTGAACGAAATAACGCATTTTTTTTTTGTAAATGGTACATACGACTATTGATCGTTGCTAAGCAACAGAAAATGAAGTATGACGGCGCGAAAAGTAAACAAAAACTCCAAGGATTTCGACATTGCCGCTACGGTTTTATTTTTGGCTAGGATATAATTTGTGCTTTTTGTTAACTTGAATGGTTTGATATTATAAGTAACTAAAATGAATAGTTCAGTGGACGCTCTCCAAACTGAAGTGGAGTTTTACAGGGTAAAGTATCTAATAGGTGCTTTCAGTAATTAGTTATACCTATACTTACATAAGCCTCCCCTCACTTTCGTGGGGAGGATTATGCCATTATCCACCATGCTACTAAATCCACCTACAATTAAATAAAAATAGGCCAACTTTAAAACGTTAACACATTGATTTAGTAGGTAAAACTAAATCAATGCTATTATATTGTTAATAAATGTAAAATGAATCCGCCTTGTAGGTATAGTACCTACCTACTATTACATGATACAAACCACCCTAAACTTACTCAGGTAAATACTTAGATTAATATTAATTACAAAATATAATTATTTTTACGTACCTACATACCTATACTACTATTGATTTTAAGGAACTAAATCGAAATCAACCCCTTTTGCAGCAAAATCAAACGGCCGTAGAAGACGAAATAAGGACCCTGATTTCAGACAATCAGAAACTATCGCAGCAGGTCGGGATCCTATTGAAAGAAAAACTGGATAGCGCAAGAGAAAGCCATACACATAACGATGAACAGGGTAAAGATATGGAAGAGTTAAAGAAACAAGTATCTCTGCTAGCCAAGGTAATCCAGATAGTAAATTTAATATCATAAAGGAAAATAATCTCAAGGCCTACTCAACTCTTTATATTTTGACAGGAAAGAGATTCCCTACACGTTTTATGGCAAACATCGCAAAAGACAATCGCCGCTTTAGAAACTGAACTCAAAATTTATCAAGCCTATGACAACAGAAGCAACCAAGTAAGTACCTACACAACTATTGTCTTGAAAATGAAATAATTATAACATGTTTTCTAGCATTAAATCAGTTTCAGAACATTCAAGAGGAAAAAAGAGATCTAGACCTTAAACTAGAAACAGCTTTAACAGACTATATTGAAATCGAGAAGAAATACAAAGAGTTAAAGGCTAAACACACTACTTTAGAAAATGATATTAAAACCAAAGAAAAGGAAGTCACAACTTATAAAGAAAGAGGCAAGGAACTGGATGACAGAATTACTGAATTAACAAGATCACTGGAAGAGTGTAAAATCAACATAGCACTTCAGAAGAAAAACAATGAAGACTTAAAGAATCATTTGTCATCATGCCAGAACGATTTGATGGAACTTAACAAAAAAGAAGTAGAGGCGAAGGCTAAAGTAGGTAAATCTACGGTTATCATTGCATACCATTCCAACATTAGTATTTTTACATAGCTAAACTGTAGTAAGTTTTTCGTTCATTTTACAGGTAGCAGAGGCGTTACAGCTTTACGACTTGGTCACTTCACAAAGAAACGATGCTCTTAAAACCATTAAAGAATTGAAAAGTAAGTGTATGCCACTAGTACTTTGAAAAGTTATAACTGAAATTAATGTTTATCTAATTATTTCAGATGAGATATCAAAACTGAAGCAAACGTTATCCAACGCCAGGGAAGACGTAGAAACAGTGTGTAGAAAAGAAGTAGAAGAGTTAAAGGAAAAATATAACGAAAAAGTAACAGACATGCTAGTGCATATTAGGAATCTGGACGCGGAATTGGTTGAGAAAGGATTACTATTGCATAACACTTTAAGGTACGTAAACATAATATTTAAAACGTTATATTATTTAAGACGTAATGAGCCAAGCAATTATAGAATGTTCTAATTTTCACAGGGAAAATAAAGTTCTGCAAGCTGCAAATGAAAGTTACGTCCAACAACAACAGGAACTTCTGAAAACTGTAGACCCTAAGCTGATGCTAGCTGAACAAAGAATGGAAGCCATGTTTCAGGAATTGGTTAGTTTACTGTTCTCTCGATGTCTTGTCATGCTATTAGCAGCTAAAATGTTATCTCAAAATAGTGGATTATGAAGCCAGAAATCATTGGATGCTACTTATTGCCGACATTAAATCAAACATGAGTGTTGTAGAAAAGACAAATATCTTATCAAATCGTGTAATCGTTGGTTTTGGGATTTCTTTAGCAGTAAAAGTTCCTTGTTTATCTAGATGTTATTATTGTAGGTAGCGTCACAGCGTCGAAACATCCAAGTGGAATGTGAAAAGCAGTGTCTCGCGATTGACATACAAAGAGTGCAAGATATACACACAAGAGAAATCAAAAGAAGAGATTGGGAAGAAAAACTACTGATCAATCAGTGTGAAGAGTTGAAGTAAGTTCCGTACAAAATTAACAATTCGGGAACAAGGATAAGACAATTCCTAATATTATAATTTTCAGGGTTCAAGTGGATCATCTTCAAAAGTCGTTAGATGAGACACATCGGATGATAAACAAATTACAAAGCATGCTGACATCGAGAACAGAGTTAAATAAAAAGTAAGCGACCAACATTTTCTTTATAAAATTTCTTAACAAATGGCAGTAGGTAAACAGTTTGATTGCTTTTCTTTCAGAATGGTATCAACTAAAGAAGAAGAGTTGATAGAGTTGAACAAGCACTTGGAAAATCAGATGGAGCTGAGTAAAAAGTATAGTATCTCTATTTAACCAAAACTAATGTAATAAACATGAAAATATACAATTTAATAATAATAACATAAACTATTTTCAGGTGGAAGGAATCATACTTAGAAATGTCAGAAAAGTTAAAAGTAAAATTGCAGAACTTGAGTAAAGAGAATAATGAGTTGCGAGGAAGATTAAAACTGCCTCGTCTTGGTTCATCTAGTTTAGATGATAGCACCGGGAGCTAAGACATTTCTTGAAGTTTAGTAGTAATTTATTTATTGGTTAAAGACATTATATTTAGGAATAGTAGTCACTAACATTCGCACCAATGAATAAGTTCCTATCACAATGCACAATAATAAATAGTACAAAACAGTATTTAATACAGAAAGGCCAAGTCAAAAGTACCTATAACCGGCGAGCGTGCATGAAGGGACTTATGAAAATTGAAGAAGCGAAAGAGATGTTTCCGGATCGTAGCATGTCGAAAGATGTAGGTAGTCTGTGCCTTTTTTTGTGGAAGGAAATACGTTCTTACTTTCCCGTTCGCCATGGGGGTGACTGAAGTGGGTGTGTGGACCCACTACACCCAACCGGGTGTCGATTCACCTGGAGTGGGGCGAGATGAGATCTGGGTTGGGGTAGGTACAGACTACATGATGCGGAAGCGCGCGAGCGAACCCGCGGCCACACCATATGCGGCAAGAGAACACCCCCGGGGTTTTAGTGGGTACACTGGCTTTTTCAAGGCGGGATTCCCACATAACCACTCGGCCCCCCGGGCCGGGTGGTATTCATAAAAAAAATCCCCAGGAAAAAAAGGGCACACACTACATGTTTCAAGGCGTGACTGTATGCATAGTAGTCGATAAATGCGTTAGAAGCGACCGCGCCGAACTATACTATAGGGCTAAAATGCTGCCAATCCCACTATGTAACAATTTATTTCTTCTATGATCCTACTTCTGAAATCTTACTAACTGTGAAAATCATCTAAAAGCATATCTAAGCCAGCATTTAATTATTTCTTGGGAACTGTAGTAATGTAACCTATTTGTGCTTCTTACTATGAATTTTGGGTCCACAGCATAGCCATAGTACTTATTCCACAGAAAATGTTGAAATCCATAGAAACCACAATTATTTGTTTTCCATTGTTATTTGTTTTTAGCACAGATAATAATTGTTATTCCTAGTAATAAGTTAAGTAGTCACAGTGCAATACTAATTAAAACTAGCAAGTAAAACATTATTTTTATTTACAATAAATCATTTGAATTTTAACAGTATTTTTAATAAAAATTACATACATTGATATTTTGAATCATATTATATTAGTTAAAAGTTAATTATCACAAGTCTTCGGAGACACATTCTGAGAACATACTTGGGAACCAGTATAGGGTTTCTTTAGGGTCCTGCATGTCGACCCAAGCTAGGCCTTCTTTGACCATGTGGTTTAGGGCATTTTGAGCCCTGGTGTCTGTCCATCTGAAAAGTCAACAAGGTTTGTGTTAGAATCATTTGAGACTTTCAGTAGGTATCTACCTAGTCTATCTACCAACCCGGACTAGGCCCCCGTGGTGGATTATGGCCTAACCCTCCTCACGATAGTGAGGGGAGGCCTTTGCCCAGCAGTGGGACAATTACAGGCTGAATTATTATTATTATTATATCTACCTAGTTATAACATCAGCTCAAAAGCATAGATATATTTAAAAGTAGGTATAAGAAGTAATTGGAAGATAGGTAAAAAAATTTAGTCTAGGCGACACTGAACCACTAAAAATTACCATAATATATTTTTAAATGGTTTCTGTCTGTATTTTTTTCACATCATGTAAAAACTACTGAGCTGAATACAATGTGGTTTTCACTGTTAGGTAGCTTACATTACAACTAAAAACTGATATGATAAACACTGTATCTAAATCCAACAATAAAAAGCTAAAATATAGATAAAAACCACAACAAAAACGACCACAGCCTGGCTTTACTTATATAAAAAAATAACATTGCAAACAAAAATGAATTTATAATGTTCTGTGCATTATAAGAATTGTTGCTATTTACAATCCATCTTTCACACACTGCTACAAACAAGTAAAACCCTAATGTAACACAAGCATTTTGTAACGCAAGTATACATTTTTTTTTCTATATGCAAGTATACATGAGAGGGTAATTTATGCTCACCCGAGATCACTGATGAGTAAGCTGGCAGACACCCAAGCAGTGCCTAAGCCGCTTGCTTTCTGGAGAACGAGCGTTTGATCCAAGTTTAACTCCCCAGGTACCGACTGCACCAGCCACTTGCCTTTACCAATAGGGACAACTGAGAATCTGAAATGATACCAAGAAATTCAAGAACAATTTTATTTATTGTAAAAATATTTATGTCCGTAAGGATTGAGGAGCCACTTTTGAAAAATTAACAATTTCTAAATGGAATATCACGCAGTTTAAATGTAGGTGTGTCAATAAAATTTGTACCCTAAAGCAGATTTTAGTAGATTTTATGCATAAAAAGTTCTGTTACTGTAAAGGTGGCACCTCAATTCAGCAAATCAGGATTGAGGTGCCATTTTTCAAGTGAATAGAACTGGTTAAGTTATGGATGAATATTTCTGAAAACGCAATATCTTTACGGACGTGCTGTATATTGGTTGCCACCAAACTCTGGGGCTTGAACGGCTTCAATTTAAAAAGATATATAACATTCAAAGTGGCGCCAAAATCTATAAAAAATCGATTTTAATTTTTTTATTTTTCATTGATATAACTAGTCAATTTACAAAATAAACTTAATGGAAAAAATGTAGATAGTTGGCTGAAATTGTAGCCAGAGAATGAAGTAATAAAACCAAGTGGTTTTTTTGCTGCGACTAATTTTATGTGGCTCCTCAATCCTTACGGTCTGGAAATAATATTTCGCTATAACTACGTGACAACAAAACGAAATCGAACGATGAATATCCCAAAAAATTGTAGATATGCGTACCTTAATATTCATATATCATTTAATCACGCTACGTATCCTATATTGGACAAAACACACAATTTTTTACTTTCTCATACAAATTTTCTTAAGCGGTGACCATAATTTAAGTATGTAACCAGGGATATGGAATCCAAGAACTACTTACGCTTTTTTGTGTTGGACCCGCACTGTTAGTGCAGTCAGCCCGTGTAAACAGCTCGTTTCATAATATAACATCTGGATGACCGAGCTTTGCTCGGTATCTAATTTTTTTTTTTTATAAATTGTGTTTTTAGGAAATTCTATTTATGTACGAATTACTAATAAAATGATGAAATATGAATAATATTTTTCGATCTTACCGATAGAATAATAAAAAAATATGAACTGGTTATTTAAAGAAAAAATCATAAAAAAAACACGGAAAATAACAAATGATTCCTAGCTAGATCGATTTATCGTCCCCGAAACCCCCTATATACTGAATTTCATGAAAATCGTTGGAGCCGATTCCGAGATTCCAATTATATATAATATATATCCATACTAATATTATAAATCTGAAAGTAACTCTGTTTATCTGTTTATCTGTATATCTGTTTGTCTGTTTGTTTGTTTGTTACCTTTTCACGGCCAAACGGCTGAACCGATTTCGATGAAATTTGGTATAGGGGTAGATTGGACCTATGAGACGGATACATAGGCTATCTTTTGTCTCAAAAAATAATCTTTAAGGGGATGAAATAGGGGTTGAAAGTTTGTATGGGGAATCCATAATTCCTCAAGTTAGGGATCTGAAAATTCTTATTTAGGCTTTTGGTAAGAAATAAATAAATACGGGTTTCAGCTTTTTTGCAAAATCATCCCTAAAGGGGGAAAAGCAAGGGGGTTGAAATTATGAGGTATTCTTTAGATGCACCCCCTACGGACCACAATAAACGGCTAAACAGATCGTAATTTAAATTGGAAAGTAATTAAGGGGGGAGAGTGCGATGGGAGGAGGGGGAGAAAGGGGTAAAGTGGGGGAAAGGGGGAGTAGATGGTAGAGTGAGGGGAGAAGAGGGTAGAGTGGGGAGAAAGAGAGGGGAGAGCGGGAAGAAAGAGGGGAGAGTGGGGGAGAAAGCGGACAGAGTGGGGGGATAAAGAGGGGAGAGTGGAGGGGGGGAAGGAGGGGAGAGTGGGGTGAGAAAAAGGTTAGAGTGGGGGGAGAAAGAGGGGAGAGTGGGGGGAGAAAGCGGACAGAGTGGGGGAAAAATAGGGGAGAGTGGGGGGAGAAAGAAGGGAGAGTGGGGTGAGAAAAAGGTTAGAGGGGGGAGAAAGAGGGGAGAGTGGGGTGAGAAAGAGGGGAGAGTGGGGTGAGAAAGAGGGAAGAGTGGGGGGGGAAGAGGGGAGAGTGGTGGGAGAAAGAGGGGAGAGTGGGTTGAGAAAGAGGGGAGAGTGGGGTGAGAAAGAGTGTAGAGTGAATAGAAAGTGATGATACAGTGGGGGGAGAAAGCGGGAAGAGTGGGGGGAGAAAAGGGGAGAGAGGGGGAGGAAGAGGGGATAGTGGGGGGAGAGTGGGGGGAGAAAGAGGGGAGAGTGGGGGAGAAAGAGGGTAGAGTGGGGGAGGCAGTGGAGAGTGGGAGTGAAAGAGGGGAGAGTGGGGCTAGAAGGAGGGGAGAGTGGGTGGAAATAGGTGAGAGAGATTGAGTGCGAAATATATAGAAATAGAGGGAGAGGGAGTGAGCGAAGGAGGGAAAGGAAGAGATATAGACGGAGAGGGTGAGGGAAATAAATATAATGGATGAGATGGACAGGGAGAGGGAACGCAAGAGATTGAGAGTGGAGAGGGATATTAATGATAGAAAGATAGGGAAAGATATAGAGATATAGGGAGAGGGAAAGAGATGGAGGTAGAGGAAGAGAGATAGAAAGAGCGAAAGAGGGAGAAAGATAGAGGAAAAGGGAGTGAGAAAGAGACAGATATATTCTTACCTATAACTGTTCCCCGCGACATCAATTGATTTTCTAAACAGTTTACATTTTATATAAAAATGCGAATGAAGTTGCGGGTATCAGCTAGTAATATAATAAAAATGTTACGGATCGCTGTCTGTATATGGAAGATATTTGAGAAAAAATTATTATTGGGACCTATAACAAAGCAAATAGCACCCAAAACAAAGATTATTATATTTTTTCTGTTTGTCTGTTTATCTGTGCGTTTGTGCACGCTAATCTCAGAAAAGCCTTATCCAATTATTTAGATGTGTTTTCACTACTAAGTATATTGTGGTAGATTCAGTTAACATTTAGTGTTTGTTTCATGTCAATCGATTCATAACTAAAAAAGTTATGCCATTTTCATGTAAAGATAAATTATTAACAAGCGACGGTGTTTATAATCTAAAATAAACCAAAAGATATATATGTAGGTATATCCAAAAATACTGCCCAAAGTCACTTTTCCACGCGGACGAAGTCGCGGGCACAGCTAGTATATATATATACAAGAATTGCTCATTTAAAGATATAAGATAGGGAGGTATACATAAGTAGTTTAAATTAGGTAGGTAATACCTAATCTAAATTTACACTATAACCCAACATGAAACTTGGGTGAAAACATGAATGTACCTTCCTACTGATTAGGTTTTTGGTGTATTATATTATTACCTATGCCTACACCCGAGCGTGTGTAATTTAATATTATTATATTTAATTTTAATATTATATACCTACCTATCAGCAAATATAGCACTTGTACAAACCATTAGCCTGGGTTACACAAGAGGAGAAGGTAGAAGTAACACAAGATTTAAGTTACACAAGAGGAGAAGTAGGTAAGTACCTACTTATCTGGAACGCTAACGGCAAAACATGGTGTCATAGTATGCAATTCTCTCCTGTGGTTGTTAGGGTTATACGTACCTACAGCTTGGTACATACAGCTTGGTAAAATATAGTAGAAAATTAAATTAATAGCAGTGCCACTATCGCATGTGTAATGTGTATTGATGAACTGGTAGCCCTCATGGCATAACGGATCAATTTTGATACTTTATAGTAATTAATTTAATTTTAAATGAATGAAGCACCATAAGTACCTATGTAACGACATCACATTTAACATACATGCACAATTGCACACATCATATTATTACGCCTCTTTCCCGAAGGTGTAGCTACTTTTATTATTATTTTTTTATTTTCATATTATAAAAACAGAAAATAAAAAAAATACATTTTTTGTATCTATATTGTTCCACTGCTGGGCAAAGGTCTCCCCTATTTCCTTCCACACATTCCAAAAAATATTAAACTACTCTCACTCTCTAGGGCCTAACAACCACGTTTAGGTCCGCTAAGCTGAGCAAATAATAATAATATGACACAGTTTTTGAGCATGAGATGTGAAAACTCATGTACTATTTACGCACGTAAAATAAATTTGTAAATCTATTTATTATAGGTACTCGTATAAAAACCAAAACTGACTGACTGACTGATCGACTAACGCACAGCTGAAACCACTGGGCCTAGAACCATGAAATTTTTCACAAATATTTTGTATGTGTCGTAGGCGTGCAATAAGAAAGGATTTTTGAAAATTCAACCCCTAAGGGGGTGACCGATTATATAATTATTGCATCACTAGCTGCGCCCCGCGGTTTCACGCGCGTTAGGATAATATTATACGATATATCTTTATGAATTGTAGTCCATGTGTTATTCTGGTATTATGTAAGCTATATTATTGTGAAGTTTCATCAAAATCCATTCAGTAGTTTTTGCGTGAAAGAGTAACAAACATTCATCCATAATTACAAACTTTCGCGTTTATAATATTAGTAGGATAAAATACACTTCATATAGAAATGATGCGAATTTTTGTCATTAAGATATTTTTTTACCGACACATGGGCTATTTGCACTGAATAAACACACTTTCAATTATATATCCTATATCACCATAATATTATTATCTAATACTATAGTCTGAAGGTGTGCACAATGCACAATGCACAAACCAGATATAAATCACAGATTCCTAGATCAGGGTAAGTATAATCATTTTACAATAAAGATTTGTTCATAAAACGAAAGCGCGACAATATAACGCTATGCAAAGATATTTTTCACTATTTTTTAGTTGTAAACGGTTGATTATTATTTAAACTGTACAGTATTAAAACTAAAAAAATATCACATAAAATTAATAAACCACGAACCATAAATATCTATGCATCCGAAAATACTAATAACCCAAAAAACAAATCTAGATGTGATATGGGTAGGTGTGAAATTGCGTTGTCACGTTGTCTACTGGTGGAATGCTAACCTACCCACGTTTGTGTACTTATTGCTAAGTCAAATGAACATCTTTTAATTACATCACTTAGAAGATTATTTTAAAATAATCGCGGTGTAAGTAAGTATATTAAATGCACGCCAGAAGTTAAGTCACGCCGTGTAGTTGTATTCTACTTAGACCGCTCGTATCGTAATGTGCCTACTACCTACCCACTTTTATTTATGTTATTTTATATCATATAGGTATGTCATAATATATTAGTATGATGTGACGTTGTTATTGATTATAATTGAAGTAAAACTTCTTTAAGCGCGACTAGGGAGTAACTCAGATTTTTTCTGACGGAAGTAACGCTTACTATAGTCTGTGTAGTTTGCTATTTAAAAAAGGTTACATTGACGTGTCAATGTAGTGTCAATGTAACCTTTTTAAATAGCAAACTACACAGACTATAGTAAGCGTTACTTCGGTCAACGCCAAAAAAGTTTTACTTCAATCGCGCGTAAAGGTTACACGCACACACTTTTTTTTTAAGTGTCCTATTTTTTTCTTGAATATTATGGTCACCGCAGTGAAAATTGTATGAGAAAGTAAAAAATTGTGTGTTTTGTCCAATATAGGATACGTAGCGTGATTAAATGATATATGAATATTAAGGTACGCATATCTACAATTTTTTGGGATATTCATCGTTCGATTTCGTTTTGTTGTCACGTAGTTATAGCGAAATATTATTTCCAGACCGTAAGGATTGAGGAGCCACATAAAATTAGTCGCAGCAAAAAAACCACTTGGTTTTATTACTTCATTCTCTGGCTACAATTTCAGCCAACTATCTACATTTTTTCCATTAAGTTTATTTTGTAAATTGACTAGTTATATCAATGAAAAATAAAAAAATTAAAATCGATTTTTTATAGATTTTGGCGCCACTTTGAATGTTATATATCTTTTTAAATTGAAGCCGTTCAAGCCCCAGAGTTTGGTGGCAACCAATATACAGCACGTCCGTAAAGATATTGCGTTTTCAGAAATATTCATCCATAACTTAACCAGTTCTATTCACTTGAAAAATGGCACCTCAATCCTGATTTGCTGAATTGAGGTGCCACCTTTACAGTAACAGAACTTTTTATGCATAAAATCTACTAAAATCTGCTTTAGGGTACAAATTTTATTGACACACCTACATTTAAACTGCGTGATATTCCATTTAGAAATTGTTAATTTTTCAAAAGTGGCTCCTCAATCCTTACGGACATAAATATTTATACTCAAAATCGTAAGGATAATGGTACATGTCTTCATTTGAAATTAAAGGTATAAATTTGTTGATTGTCCATTAAAAATACCACTCCTACCAACGGTCTAGGGACTATCTGAGGATCTAGATTACTTTACCCATTACTTACCCGTTACCGAATATCCTAAGCTTCTTAACTGCAGCCAACAGATCCTCATTCGTAATCTCCTGGTGCTTCTTGGCCCTCCCTCTTGCTGCTATGAGCTTGGTACGAAGCTCCTCTAATGTGATGAGGCCTCCGTTCTTGTAGTTTGTTGCAAGACATACCTCTACTATTTGCACTCCCAGCTCATAATAGAAGTCTCCGATACCTGAAAATTAGGCAAGTTATTATTAATGTTATAGAGATGGGTGACTGACAGAGTTAAAAGGTCAGAATAATAAAATAGTGACGGCACTTTCATATCTAGCAACACAATGCTTACACCTCAGGCTTGCTATTCCGCATCGTCCTGCCTATCCTACTTCACATCAGCCACAAACAATTAATCCTATCCTACAGACAACCAACCAATAGATAACAACCGAGTGCATAAAAATAGTCAAGTACCATTCACAAACCTAGCACAGACCAAAATCCTTTTCCCGACGCCAGCGGATCCACACCGATAGCCGCGCACATCTCCTGGAATTGTCTTCTGAACTGAGCATTCTTCTTTATCTCGCTCTTGTGCTTGGACGCGAATTCTTCCAAGTTTTCCCTGAAGACGTCGAGCTGCTTCGACATCTGCTGGAACTGGTTTTCCTGGATCTCGGAGCCTTTTTCTCTGTACTTCTCCTGCTCGAGCTTCTGTTTTTGGATGGCACCAACACCCGCACGACGTCTCATTTTAATAACAAATTGATTAATTTGTATGTAATTGTTTTGTTTGTTTTCCTAGGTTGGAATTAGGGTTAGGTATTTATTGTTTGACACTTTGATTTGACAGATAATTTAAGGGGATAAAATTGACCAATCCAATAGCTCCACAGATGTTTCAATCCACCTGGCAGTCACCTGTTCTGATTCTGTCACTCACAGCTGTCAGTGTGACAAATTCTGTGTTGCCAGGAAGCAACAGAAAGTATGAGTGTAAAATGGACTAAACCGAGATTTATCAGTATTGTTGATCGAATTTGGTGGTTTATTTTGGTTTTGGTTTCCAGGTAAAATGGAGCATCGATTTTCCATACACGTACCTACAGTCATCCGAACAACCGCTAACTTGCAAGGCGACTCTTCCTCCAAACTCGACAAATCTGCATCGCTGTGTTTGCGGTTCTCACTTGCCAGGTGTTCCATTCTACCTTTCGAATATTGTCTTCCATTCCACTCGTAAGTCCATCCCATCTGTGATAGAGGTTCTATGATCACAATCGCGGACTGGGCCCTCCATAGATTAACTTTGTGAGCCCCGTAGTGGTATAAGACTTATCCCTTAACAAAAGTGAGGAAAGCAGCAGTGGCCGGCATCCGTGCATGGTGACGAGAATCAAAATGTAAGGAATGATTATACTTTTAGGAAATTAGGGTAAAAGTTTATAAAAGACTGGACAAAAATACTTTTGATTATGCATCCCTGGTGGGGATCGAACCCACGACCTTTGGATTAGAAGTCCAACGCGCTATCCTCTGCGCCACAGGGACAGTGAGTAAGTGGCACAAAATTATGTATTCATAAGAACATAAAGACTCGCAAATAATCATATTATTACTAATAACTTAAAACATACAGCAAACCATTATATAATATGTAAAACGAAACAATCATTTATTTAATTACTTTATGACTTTCTTTGCTTTAGTAACCGCAATAATATTTGTTATTTTAATCTTATTGAGTAGTCAGTTGACTACTGCGATTGTCACAGCAACCGGAAATGTCAACAAATAAACAAATGTCAAACTACTGTTTGGGAACTTTGAAATTCCAGTGAAACGTAAAATCGTAAAATTATTCCGTAAAAACTATTCTTACGCGTATTTTATGAAGTAATTACGAGATGCAACGCAGATCAGATGTAAACATGGAAGGTCTACGCACAGAAAATAATCTTTCACCAAGAGTTGAAGAAAGTCACGATGTGAAAAACTCCGAGTCCGCCGAAAACTTTCAAAAGTTTATTTACGAATTGTTCGAAAAGAACGGAGTGATAAATGACTTGAGAGCTTATTTGCGCGGCCACATTGTAGGAGTACTGAGAAGCGCTGAAACTGGTACGTAATTGGTAAATAAATGATCCTTGTGTAGCACAACACCTGTTACCTACGTAGATTTGTGTCCATATTATCTTTAACTTTCGAGAATTATGAATTGTGTGTTATTTTCAAAAATCAAATAGGCACTCCATATTCGAACAGCGAAACAGCTACAATAACTATAATAATATGGGATCCATTCTGGAGTGAATGCAGGAATTAAATATTTTCTCTTTCTCAGGTGACCCTCCCGCTTGCCAGAGACATTTCACACAGCGTTTAGACCTTCCTTTTCAAGCGTTAAACATGCTTATAGCAGAATATCTACTGAGATTGGTGAGTAGGATTCAATATAGGTATGTAGGTATGTTAGAGTTGCAACAGATCATGTGATCCGGTAGGAATTAAAACTGATCCGTTGATGATGGAACATGATAGTGTAATCTGTAAATAAGTATTCAAGTTATCCAACCTAGTTAGATGGCTAGTGAGATTCCAACGATAGTAATTTCCACAGCTAGTTTATGTTGTCCAATATGAAATCTGATTAATTCTTTACTTACAGGAATTTAGTTACACTCTCTCAGTGTTTGTATCTGAAATACCTTTAGCAAACATGGTGTTTGCATTTGCCAAATCTCTAATGCAAGCTGCCAAATGTGACACAAGTCTCAGGTTCAAAAATGAAGATGTGTGGTCACTACTTAACTATCTAGGTAAGATCTTATAGTCCTTTTCTTCTGAGTGATGATTCAGCCAGTATGTGTTTGTGGTGTATTTTTTGTTTAGGTACCTTTGTGATGGTGGCCTCCTTGGTTTATCTGACAACGGCAACATTAATATTATACTTTTTCGATTTTATACTTTTTAAAGGCCCTGAAGTACGGAACTAAAACATTGAGTGCTTATTCTCTTGCATTTTAATTTTCAGGTGTGAAATGTGATTCCGTGCATGCATCTAACATAGTGGAAATGTACAGAGGGGAAGCCAAATCACCGTTACTGCTATGTATTTTAAAATGCATGTCTATGTACGAGGAGCCTTGTGGTATGTATATTGTAATTACTCTTCAATTCAATTTAGCAAAGGCAAAAGACAACACAGTATTTCAACATTGCAAACACTAAAACTTACCTCAATAGGAGAGTGAAAATAGTAAATAAAGACAGAGAGAGAAAGAGAGAAGATTTCAATTCAACTTGGTTCTTTGTCTCGTACTTTCTAGCCGACTCGTCGCAGGAAAATCTGTCATCCAGTGGCAAAAGCTCGAACTCTGTCACCAAGGCCAAGTCTCGCCACTCGCAGCGAGACAGGTGCAGGCACTATGCATTCTGCAAGACTTGCCAGACTAACTTCAAGCGAGTCAAGGAGAAGTATAGGCAGAAGAAGAAGAATTTGACTGAGGTTTGTCACAATTCTACTATACACTTAGCATGAGTCTCCCGTCACTTTCGTGAGAAGGATTAAGCCATTATCCACCATGGAGACTCCATCTTGATTGGTTGATACATGCATGCCTGTGAAATAATTCTGCGGCGTGGGTATCATCACCATATTTTGCTTTCATTGAAAATCAAGTGATAATAACGTTATCAAGAAACACATTGGTTGGTATACATGCTGGCACCGGGACTCGAACCCGCCACCTTCTGCTTGGCAGACGGAGGTTCGCCCACTAGGCTCTACTAGGCTAAACAGCTGGACGGATTTTTATAGCATTGTACCTACCTAATGGTGATAACTTGAACCATGGGAAGAACATGGGATGATTTTTATAAGTACATAGGTAGGTATAAGTATGTATATGTGGGACAATATTCAACGCGGGCGAAACCGCGGGGCGGCGCTAGTTATGTATTGTTATTGCTGCCATTGGTAACGAATATGTAAACAAATATTTGGGCAAGCGATACCGTAAAAGTCACATATTTTGTGTTAGCTTTTAAAGTTACACAAATAGCTATAGGTAAATTCTGGCAAAGAGTTAACAAATATGGAAGAGAAATGAACCCAAACAGTATGGATCTAGTCACTATAGCCACTGAGGAGTTGCATGTCTACCTTCCACTATCATCAGATCAGCTCACTATCACCATAATAATATATGTCATAGAAATCAGACAGGCAGTTTTCAACTCTCTTATACAATAGAACTGGGTTGAAATTGACTTGCATGATTTGATCTATAAGCTTGTGCAATTTTATTTCAGAACATTAAAGAATCTAGCGAGAAGAACTTGGTGTATGTGATGGAAGATGTTGAAGTTATGGAAAAGAGTCTTATAGACGAGGTTACTAAATGCTTAAAATACAAAAATACCATAGAGAAATAATACAAATTCAGTTTGTTCATGAATTTCCCGATTTTCCAGGCAACAATTCAAATTTTCATACAATAATAATAATGCAATAAATTAATTTCCAGATGTTCCAACAGCTGAAGTTTGTGTATGAAACCGAAATGGAAATGATTAAGAGTGATGAAGAGAAACGCTTGAAGACATCCCAGGCTACCCTCGCTTTGCAGCTGCAGGCGAAGCGCGTTGAGGTAACCTTAGCTTACAATACAATACACATTGATCTATATCCTACGTTTCATTCATACTAAATTGTATACATACATATGTAACGTAATATACGTAAACATACATTTGTAACACTTCAATATGCAACAAATAGAAAATCTGTCACCAATTCCCTATTAGGGTGTTCCGGTCCTCGAGAGCCGGTCCCGTACTAGGCTGAGCATGTTCACCACTTTCGACCACATCGTCACTTTAGATCAGTGTGCCTAGTGTGAGTTTTGTCAATTTATTTACGCGCTCGGTCCGTTTGGCGTAAACTTGAAATTGTATGGAATAATAGCAGCGCCATCTAGTGACTGATTCACTGACGCTAGATGGCGCTGCTCTTATTCCATACAATTTCAAGTTTACGCTAAACGGACCGAGCGCGTTAAGAAATTGTCAAAACTCACACTAGGCACACTGGTCCGTGCGGACCAGGCTCGAGTGACCGCGAGAGGACCGTGCGGCCTTCTTTGAACATTGTCTAAATAAATAACTTTATATTTGGGATCGTTTCAGTACCTACCTGTAAGTACATTACTTTTTGTTTAATTAAAATCGGTCATTCCATTCGGAAGATATCGTGAAGTAAAAATGTATTGTAAGTAAGTACCTATTTTGTTATCTGTACCTACCCCTAGTGTGAGTTTTTTCGAGCTCGACTACGTGTCAACTAGCACTTTTGTGTAAAGATTTTTCGTTCATAAACGCTCCGGTAGGGGTGCTGTACAGGATCCTCATAAAAAGGCGCTAGTTGACGCTTACTATGTCGAGCTCGCAAAAATTCGCACTAGGGGTAGGTACTGATCGAGTCGTTACCTTAATTTCCTAGCGCTAATTGACAGCCAAACTGGTCGGTTTAGCCCGTATTGCTATCATGTTCTGTGTTGTTGTTGTTGTTGTTGTCGTTGTCGCACTACAGATGGAAGAGAAGCTGCGGGCGCGCGAGGCGGAGCTGGAGCTGGGGGTGCAGCGGCGGAAGCGGTTCCTGTGGGGGCTGGCGCGGGGGCTGCGGGCGCAGCACGGCCGCCTGGCGCGCGCCATGCGGGGCCTGCAGGCCGAGGCGGCGCGCCAGGCTGACAAGGTCACAAGGAACAAACAATAAAGATTTTTTTACGGAACAAAAGTCTCATCTATTTCATGAAAATTCGTTCAGTTATTTTCGCGCAGTAGAGTGACAAATATCGAAATATCGTATGTTGGTATTATTAATGTAGGATACGTTTTATCCCGGCGAGTGCGGGTCAAACTGCTCGGGCTTCGGGCTAGACACTGCTAGTTCATAAAATTAGTAGAAACTATCAAACATTTTAAAATATAATAGTCTCTTATCTTATAATACTCATTTCTATAGTTTTCTGTATCCTATACTACATTTTCAGGAAGACAGCCTGAAAGCCCAGCTAGCGGAAGCGGAGCACGCGCTGCGGCGGCGCGGCGAGGAGATGCGGACGCAGATCCGCGCCGAGCTGGCGGCGCTGGAGCGGCACGCGGCTGACATGAGGGCGGAGCGGGACTGCATGCACAAGGAACGCGAGGAGTTAGGCAAGACTGAGGAGCTAGGCAAGACGGAGGAGTTAGGCAAGACAGAGGAGTTAGGCAAGACATAGGAGTTAAGCAAGACAGAGGAGCTAGGCAAGACGGAGGAGTTAGGCAAGACAGAGGAGTTATGATAGACATAGGAGTTAAGCAAGACAGAGGAGCTAGGCAAGACGGAGGAGTTAAGCAAGACAGAGGAGCTAGGCAAGACAGAGGAGTTAGGCAAGACCAAGGAACTAGACAAGACATAGGAGTTAGGCGGCAATAAACGTCGTAAAGCCAAACAACTTGAATATAGAAAAAACAATGTCTGTACCTTCCAGAACACGCCAAACATCTGAGCGACAACACAGCGCCGCCCGACGCGGAGGCGACCAGGGAGGACTTGCGCTCGCACTACGATCTACTCACTAAGGAGTTCTCGGTACTGAAGAAGTACTTGGAAACGGTGAAATTGGAGCCCGCACGGGTCGTGGAGCGGGGCACTATCACCGATTTGGCCGATTTGACGACCAAAATTGATGTGGTTCTAAACAACGGACAAGATGTGGAGCGGAATCGCGGCGGGGACAAACTGAAAGCCGAACAAGTGGTCAACGATTTGAAGAAACAGAAAAATGTTAATTTCAGTCAGGTATTTTCGGTTTGTTTTTTTTCTGTCCGTACAAAGGTTGTTTGGTGGAAAGTGGATGCCAAATAGCTGGTTATATTATAATGTCTAGTATTGTCGAGCTAGTTTTTTTTTTATGTTTCAAGAATACAGTTTCACTTTGGAGGTTTTTTTGTGGTTTGCATCAAATTTTTATTTTATACCTTCTTGTTTCAGGCAGAATTAGACGAGATATACCGGTCGCGCAGGCGTTCCGTGCGGAGTCATTCGTCCGGCTCCAGCGAGGCGGGCGGGGGCGGGGGCGGCGCCGAGCAGAGTCTGCGGGACGAGAATGAGAGGCTGCGGACGTTCGCTACACAGGTACGTTGCAATGTCACTCACGTGGTAACAGCCACTCGTCGCAGTCACAGTCTCAAATAATTTAGGGCAACATATATTTATATATTTTTTTCTATTTCTAATTTGTTATTAGCAACGCGAGCATATAGATGAGTTGTCGAGCCAACACGCGCGCCTCCACGCCGCGCTGGCGGCGTCGCGCCGGGACCGCGGCGTCGTGCTGGCGGCGTCGCGCCGGGACCGCGGCGCCGCGCCGCCGTGCTGCGCCGCGCCGCCGTGTCGCGCCGCGCCCGCTGTCATGCCGGACTCCAACTTGTTTATCCAGTGAGTACACTAACTATCATCGTAAAACCCCTTATGTTATAACGGCTGATTTTCTTGAATTAGCTTAGTACAACTTAGAGAAAGACGATATTGAAAATTAAAGAACTATGTAATCAAATTATGTACAGCGGGTTACGATGCCACACTTACGATGCCACCGTAAACTTTCCTTTATCCTGACGTAAAAATAAAAACACAACCTACTGACTATTATATAGTGTTTCCAGGTTGCGTGCGAGTGCCGCCTGCCCCCGCGGCGGGGGGCGGCGCGGGGCGGGGGAGGAGCTGGCGGGGCGGCCGCCCCCGGCGCCGAGCGTGCCGGGGGAGCCCCTGCCCTTCATAGGGGTGCTGCGGGACCGCCACCGAGACCCGAGGAGGTACAAGGGGACTCGTTTCAGGCTGTCTCTCTGTGTGTCTCTACTCTTCGTCTCTTTACTCTCTCTCTGTCTCTATATTCTGTGTCTCTACTCTCTTTCTTCCCTCTAAGCGATTTGTACATCCGAATTTTTCGTTTCCCGATGACTAAACTGGAGGGCTTCTAATCGGAAATAAACATAAATAAACATACTATAAAAATTGGAAATCATTAAAATTTAATTGTTAACAGGCATTTGATAAACCAGTGGCGCTCGCTGCGGCGCCGCGTGTCGCCCGAGCGGGGGGCGAAGGCCTGCGCCGCCTCTCCGGGCTCGAGGGGCTCCAACCAGGCGGGTTGTAAGTAATCGATTTTTATATAGAGAGCTACGTCACTATTGCATTCTCTTGACGGTTCAGCGCGCAACAGCGTCACTGTTCTCTATAAAATTAAACAGAATGATATAAGGCATTTTTTTACGACGGTCCTAAGGCATAGACAATTTTGTTTTTTTTTCAGGTAGTGGCGCTCAGGAGCCTTCTGAAGAGGACGTCAACAATAATTCAAGTTCCAAAGAGACTGATGACCAACACCACCCTACAATACTTGCACGGTATATAATAACCTCATTTAAAAAAATATCTTTTTTTTTACAGTCGTATGATTTAGAACTAGCGGTGGCCTGCGGTTGCGCTTCAGTATTTTTATTTTGATGTGATATGGAACAAAGAGACTATTCGTAAAAAGCTGTATAACTGTTTCGTTTTTATAAAATATACATAATTGTATTCCATCCATGACTTTTCTTTTACTTTTGGTCGTCGCAGCTTCATTAAAATGTACAAGTATAGAATACTCGTTTGTTATTTCTTATAAGTAAGAGATTACCAAGACCATATTCATTTCCAGGAAATCAAATGAACGGCGCAAGAGAATACCAGAAGAGAAAATTGGGAAGCGGCAAAAAAGTCGTACGTGCATTATGAGAGAACTGAAACATAACTTACAGTAAGAGAATTAGAACCAGATTTTATCTCAAAGTGAAAAGGCAGAGTTTTTACACTTTATAGACGATGTGATCGAAGATGCTGAACATGCTAAGTCTAGAATGACGCTGTAACTTACTGATCAAGAATAAAATATAATAAATCTTTATTGTAAATAAATGTGGATAGATAGGACATGCAAAGGTGTACTATATTATGGTCACATCGATTTTGCCCATTCAGGGAGTACCTACTAATAACAACTTAGTAAAGGAAACAGTGTGCCTAGTGTGAATTTTGACCATTTCTTTACGCGCTCGGTTCGGTTAGCGTAAACTTGAAATTGTATGGAATAAGAGCAGCGCCATCTAGCGACTGACTGACCCCCAGTTTCTGAAACGTCAGTCAACGTTGACAACAGATTAATTCTATTGCCATCCTTGTCATTTGTTTAGTGTTAGATAGAGACAACGATAGTTTTAATCTACTGTCAAAGCCAACTAGCGTTCTAGAAACCGGGGGTCACTGACGCAGATATCTAGTGAGTCTAGTCGTGAATATATTTATATTCTGCTATATTTATGAGAGACATTTTGTCAGCTCATTTTACTTGTAAAATTCAGCACGAATTATTGTATGCATAGTTGTATTGTTAGCCCTGCCTGATTTACTTTTTTTCTGGCTTCAGATCTTTACGGTCTTACCACAAGAGATTTAAACCAGAGTTGAACAGATGAGACCGAATATTTTCTCCATAAATCGACGCCTAGCCCTCGCTTTTTCTAACTCTAACAGGTTCACAGGTAAAATAATTAGCAATGCCAGGATTGAGTAAGAAAACGCGAGTGATAGACGTCGATATTGTCGAACGAGGTTTTAGAAACATCTCTCTGTTCTAAACTTTTGTGGTAAGGCGGAAACATCTGTTTAACTCTGGTCTAAACTTTAGTGGTAATTAATGTTCGATCTGCTCCCAAATGTCTATGTAATTAACCCGTCCTAAGTGGCGGCCGGACGGCCACGGCAATGCCCCGAGTGAGGCCGAGTGTGACGTCAATTTATGCAATGTTTGCTATTCTGTTTTGGTAGGATAAAATTAATTATTACGGGAAAACAGTAGAAATTAGCAACATTAAATATTTTAGTTTACATACCTTCCATATTTACCCTCAGCCCAAGCGAGAGACCGGCCTCGTCGAGGCGGGACGTGAGCCCTAACTCTGTGATCCGCGACGCGAAACTCCGCCTGCGGAAGTTAGAGATCGAAGCGGAAGCTGTGGAGAAGTCGTACCTGGACTTCAGGCGGAAGCGGGAGACGAAAGAGACGGTCGACGGAGTCGGAGGGGTGAGGGCGAGGGAGACGGTCGACGGAGTCGGAGGGGTGAGGGCGAGGGAGACGGTCGACGGATTCGGAGCGAGCGCTGTCGAAGAGTTGGGTAAGCGAGTTAATCTATCTATAGTCTGGTTTTTAATCTTATGGAGTAAAATCTACAATCGAGATGAAAGGAGAGAGAGAGAGAGAGAGAGTATTCCATTCCATGAGATTATAAATCCAACGATAGAAAGAAAAGAGAATCGGTAGCTATCACTGGTGTGGTTGGTAAACAGTTTGTTGGAGCGTCGTGGATTCGATTCTTGCACAGGGTAAATATTTGGAGTTTAGATGGTTGTGAGACAATGGGCTTCGCAGTTTTCTTGTGCACAGAGAAGCCAAGGTCACGATGCGGTGATATTTTTGTTTATAAAAAAATGTTCCTCAAAGACATGTGACATTCACCATCTTACATGCGTAATGCGGCGCGGCGTAGCTACTCAGATATTAATTGTTAATTTTTTTTTTTCAGATTTGAAGCTGAAAAAGTCTGCTTTAAAAGCAGATGAAACTCCCATAAAAGAGTCAGCTCATAAGGGTGAGGAGTCAGCATCCAAGACAGTCTTCAGCAGATACATCAAGGAATATCAAGCCAAATGCGACATCGGAGAAACACACTTCAAGAGCAAGATCGCGGCGCGCCTTCAAGCTACACCGGTCCCAATCGCTTTTTCACAACTGAAAGCAACTACGAGCGAAGAGAGAAAGAAACAGAATTACCTAGAAACCCCAATGGCTGAATTTAGAAAGTATTATTATAATTCTGAGAAAGTTGAGAACACTATCACTATACATTTAGACAAAGATTCGGTTAGTGCTGTAAATGACCCTGGTATCAGAGATAATGGTCGGTCACCAACGTTTATTAATATGAATGCTTGGAGCCGCCCGCAAACCCCGACCACTAAAACTCGAGATGACCGTAGCAGAAATCCTACGTCGCAGCTAGAAACGATTGAAGGCATGGCCGAAGACAAACCTCCAGCAACTAAAAAACCCAATGACTCTAGCAACAAAGAGCTTCGAGATGCAACACATTCAGAAACGATTGTAAATCTTAATGTTCCTGGAAGCGATAAAGGCACGGCACTGATTGCGAATTCAGCTCCGATTGAAAGTAAATTCGATGCCACTTCACCAATAAGCGACAGAACACTTGGATTTCCAATAACTACTGATTCAGGAAAGACCGAAGATTTCAAATCGCCAAAAAGAGAACGAGACTACAGACCTCGTACGAAAACTTCACCAAACTCTGCACATGTCAAGATTGGAAGCCGCAATCAATCTCCAAATTCCGATGACGAGAACCGACGTAAAGGTGCCAATATCGATATCTTTAGTCCATCGAAACACGATAGGCACGACATACACAAAGCAGAAGAACTTCAAATACTGAAGAACAATATCGGCAAGGCATACAATCTTTCTGAAAAGGCTGAAAATCTGAATGAGCATTTCATCGAATCTGTAGATGTAGGATGGGAGGGCAACGAAAGGAAACTTAGCGATGTGGGTAATGGAACTTGCGAGCCAGATAGCAAAGAGCAATTAGATGATACAAATCTGCTGCGAAACGAATTACAAAGCGTGGACGCAATGAACGATGTTAAAATTACAGACTCGCTTACACAGGCCGAGATTCTCGTCGAAAGTCCTAATGATGATAAAGATCTCGATATTAGAACACAGAGTCCTAAGAGAAGCGTCATTGAAGAACCTGAAAATGTTACAAAATCTCCACCCAACAGCGATATAGCGGAAATATTTAGCGGACTCTACCAAGGTGTAGACATCACGAATGGGGAACAAATGCAGTTGGATCAGCTGACAGCTGCTCCAGCGCAAACTGCCAGCGAGTTCGTAACCATCGAGGACCCAGATGACGCGGACTTCTCCGCCGATGTGGACAACTTTAGTCCCCTATACGACACGCGCTCTGAAGACGTACGCTCTCCAATCTCATTACCGAAGACATCAGAAGAAGACAACTTTTGGGACTCCTAAAGCACTTTAAATAAAACATCATTTTACGGAACCAGTCATAATTTATTATGTGAATTAAAACATATCATATAAAATTATACATTCTTTTATTATAGAATTTCTCTTCTCGAATATAAAAGTACAAATCGCGGCCGCCGCTTTTGGCGTTTCGATGACGTAAACACGAGGTCTCTAAACAAAACTATAAATGCTAACGTAGTGCACAATCAACTTTATTGTCATAACAATAATAGCCTATAATAATATTTTACGGAATATGAAAAATGCATCTATGATAACACCAAAACTTTTCGACTACAAACGTAAACCTAGGATAACGTAAATATGGGCAAAATGAGATTAAACAATAACTTGAGAAACTATCGCTAAATTATCCTAAAAGACCTCTTCAACTTTACAACTGTGACAATCTTTATTCTATATCTAACGATAGAAAATATTTCTACGCTATTACACGTTGTAAAGAAGTAAATGAGAACTGTCACGATAATTACTATAATATAAAACATTGGATTTTATCCTATTTCGCACCATGTTATTCATTGGCTTAATTTATGTGCAATAACCGAAAATATTATTTTGAAGTCACGTTTTGATTAGTCCTATTTTGGGCAGCTAAAAATCTCAAAATCATGTCATACTGCCATAAATAATAATTATTCATTGCTATATTGCTAAATAAAATTAATTACTGCACACAAATAACTGACCAGAGTAATATTTGTATACTAACGTCGATATTTGGCGATATTACCTTTTATCGGCAATATCAAATACTATGTCAAAATAAAGAACAATAGGTAGGTATGAACAAAGAAAGAAACTCAAATTACATTAGACAATATAATCAAAATCAGGAATTAGTCAAAACATTTGAACATGTCAACTGGTCAAATTTCGAATAATTATGTATTTTGCTGCATTTTTCAATAATAATATGTTAAACAAATCAATATAGAAATCTAAATATACGAACAACGGGGCTCGTGATAAGTTGTGAATATTCACAACTGTCATGTTTTGTGTTCGGTGACTTACATTGGGCTTATACACAACACAACTGATTATCAAATAATCATCAGAAGCAAAAACTTTCACTGCAAAATTTTAGTAACCAATATACTTACCGAAACCCAAAGACACACGGCGCAACGAACCCAAGCGTACTGCGACGTCTTTCAATAATTCAAAATGGAACAAGTTCATCCAAGGGAACCATTTATAACATTAACTATACCATACCTATCTTTATTATTTTATATGTATTTCTTTGATATTTCTATAATACTTTATAATTATTGGCCATATTATGACGTGTGCCAGCCATCCAAGCAGATTCATTGAAGCATTTTGTATATTTGACGTTAGTAACTTATTCTGCTGTAAGGTCATACGCATAGGCACTATTTTCAGTCAGGACTTTCGCGTCGTCTTCAGGTGCATACATTGCTAAATTCACGCGTCGTTTTACTATGAATATTGTTTATTATATTTTATCAAAGAAACGACTACGTTTTATTTGAGCTACAAGTATGCACTGTTCAGCGATAATCTAACGCACTTACAGTTAACGTATGACCTAACAGAACATGACATCTTGTAAAGTATAGTCTTAAACTGGCTTGTTAACATAAAACTGTCTCTAAAAATAAGGACACACAAACGTTATACGGTTTATCACTTCCCTAAACTAACGTAACTTTAGAAGTTCTTAAACTTTCGCGAACTGAATACATGTTAATTAGTATTTAAACGGGTCTAATTCGCGCACAAACGAATATCAAAATATATAATTTTGACCAAGTTAAAATATATAATTTTAACTTGGTCGAAACGTCGAGGTATGTCAAAATTATATATTTTGATATTCGTTTGTGCGCGAATTAGACCCGTTTAAATACTAATTAACAAATAACGTAACTTTGTCGAGGGGTAATATACTAGATCAAACGTATTTATTTGTATGGGATATAATTTGCTAGACGCTTTTACAAAGTAATGTTGTCCAGGGCAATTTGGTAGGCAAGATTAAATCAAAATCATTATTCTTCTTTGAATATGTACAGATTGATTGACAACCTTAGCTTAGAAACGATTACGTTTAACTTCGTCCCACGATCTCGGTTCCATTATAACTTATATGAAGCTTTCATACTGTTTCATCTTCGGTACGTTAGGACTTAGCGGCAGACTGTCGTCTCTGGACAAAAATGGTACAGATGACAAAGTTATAAAGTTTTCAGGTAAGAAACCGTACGTACACCTTTCGATCAACAATGTACTAGATTAAGCGATGCATCCAAACACAGCCAAGAAAAATGGCACGATAAAAATATCGCAACGTTATAAAAGTATTAAAATTATAATCAACCTTATCACCGTCCCTTATGGTTTAGTTTCGACATTTGTGCTCTAATCTCATTTGCCGTAACCTTTAATCTAGCTAGTACATTATTGATAGAAGCGTACACCCTATAGAAAAACAGTTTAGCTCCATCGCCGTCGCCCCGTACGTCTCTGGACAGATTAGTGCTCGATCACGCTTACTCGCGGGCGCGAAATATCAAACATATGGCGTACTATACAAGTGTTCACGTACAAATCGCATTTGCGGTCTAAGCCACGTCTACCGCGCCCGCGCCCGCGCCCGCACCCGCGCCCGCGAGTCACCGTGAACGAGCACTTACACCACCCCCGTGTTATCACATCGTCAAGTGAGGACAGCACAACGAATAGTAAACCTAGTGTATGTTCAACGACGAGAAGCCGAAGCTGACGTTGTGGTCGACGCTTTTGGAGGCGAGCGAGGAGCGGGGCGAGTTGGGACCGGTCACTCGTAGCCAGGTCGACACCTGGGGGTAAACGGGAAACGATTAGAAACAATTATCACTGCTGAAACGACAAACAAATAAGCTACACAAATTGGAATCTAGAAATTGTACTATTTTAAATTGTATAGTTTTATTAACATTATTTTTTCTGGACTCACTTCCCTAATTCCGTATGTTGTTGTAATACGGCAAGGTTGTCTGCTAGAGATTGCGCGATAAGATCGCCAATAATGTGTTATAAAGTTATTTCTTTCTATGTTCTATACATTTTGATGTCAATAAAGAGTGATCTGTAGTGCGGCAAGGCACTTTTGGCGCGTGAGTGACTGAGTGACATTACAGGAAGGGCGTGGTAGTCACAGATCAGTGTGCCTAGTGCGAGTTTTGACAATTTATTTACGCGCTCGGTCCGTTTGGCGTAAACTTGAAATTGTATGGAATAATAGCAGCGGCATCTAGTGACTGATTCACTGACGCTAGATGGCGCTGCTCTTATTCCATACAATTTCAAGTTTACGCCAAACGGACCGAGCGCGTAAATAAATTGACAAAACTCGCACTAGGCACACTGTATCCAATATAATATGTCAGTGTTATAAGCGTTAGTTCCGATTTTGGCTACGCGCGAAATAGTATATTGTACTACAAGGGGAAAAATAATGTAATTTAGGGCGAGAGCGGTTTTATTCTCTAAAGTACTTCGCTCGAGGGTAAATAATGTTGTTCCCGTGTGGTATTCTGCTTTTCATGCAAAACTACGAGTAAAGACGTTTAAGCTTTGTCTCTTTTCGAATAGATGGGATGAAAAAATCTGCAGTGGCAACTGGATAGTGATGTATGCGAGTGTTTCTCGACATAGAATACCTATTAATAGCCTAGAAGGGACACTCCTCTAAGTTTAAATTAAAGCGAGATGGCAGATCTGGAGTTTGTATGACATTTTGAGCGTATCGGATGAGCTATCGAGTAGCGACGAAGTACAATGCGGACGACGTTTCGCATGGAGTTTCGCTCGTCTTTTGTCCGATTGTACTGTTTGTATGGAGTGTCCGCAGTGTCACGGAGTGAAGCTACAGCGACCCACCTGCAGCGGCACAGCCTTGCTCTCCCCGATGCTGACGTCCTTGTTGGGCGTGGAGCAGCGCCCCCGCGCGGGGGAGGGGGCGGGGCAGGGGGAGGGGGAGGGGGCGGCGCGCGGGGTGCGCGGGGACCCGCCCCACGACGCGCGGGACACGTCCGAGTCGGTGGGGGCGGCGCGCCATCTGGGGGAAGAGTAGTCAATGTATATAAGATTTTTACTTGACAAAAATCAAGTCAACAAATTTTAAACGAATGATTAAAAGTGCAAAGCCAAAAAATAAAAAAAACTACGTAGCAATATAGAAAATTGCGCTGCCGTCTCAACAGTTAATCGAATATCTGCTTGCTGAATATGGTCATGTAACCATATTTATAAAGGTCCTTTAAATAAAACTCCATCTATGATACAGACAATAGGCCTGCACTGTGTCTTAGACATACGAAACGTGTACGGAACTGGCCATTAGAGAAAGAGAAAGAAAATGTGTGCTAATAATTATACTTAACATAACTCTCTCTCTCTTTCTATCTTCACTAACTTATATCTCCCTCTCAACCTCGCCCGATCCCACTATTCGTAACTCTCTCGTCACGCATCCACCAGCTGACTCCCCAAGCGTGCGTAAGGAGGTTTCACTGCAACAAAAGGAGGTAAGTACCTGAGCCGTTCCGCGGCCGAGTAGAGCAGCACGGTGTGCCGCCAGCGGTACACGTGCGGCCACCGCGCGGGGCACAGTGCCCCCGGCACCGCGGCCAGCACCAGCCGGTCCATCTTACTGGGCTCCTCCCTGCATCAGATACACAGATATTAGTGTGGGTGATCATTCAGCCTGTACTGTCCCACCGCTGGGCAAAGGCCTCCCCTCACTTTATTGAAGAGGCTTAGGCCGTAATCTAGTGGGAAAGTGAGGGGAGACCCGTAATGTGGAGCGAGGCCGTCGCACGTTACCCGTAGATGAAAGGTTCCGCGACGGCGCGGTCGGACGCGTCGTGCATGGCGTCCGCATCCGCGTCCGCGTCCGCGTCCTCGTGCTCGGACGCGGTGAGGAACTCCGCCTCCGCGTCCGAGTGGCACGACGCCACCGACTCGTCCTCCGATATCTGCAACGGGCGAGCCCAAGCTTAAACTCCGCGGCAGTGGCAGGGCAGGGAAGGACACTTCTCTCGCTCCTGCCACTGCCCCTCGCGCTGCCGGCGAAAGTGAAAACGAAGTGACAACAGACTTAAAAACGTGAAAACTTATACATACATATTTTGTTAAATTTACCTATACCTACATACTGTAAGGAGTATAATATTATGCATGCTGTGTTCACCTCTAGAAGGGCGTGCACCCATTTTCAATAGATATTTAGTATACAACCTTTGAAACACATAGCGTATTTGCAATTTCGGTGAGTCTAATAAAAAAAAAACACGCTCTAATTGAGAACCTCCTCCTTTTTAGAAGTCGGTTCGGCGGTCAGAATGGCGATAGGGGCGGAATCGGATCGAGGTATAAGAAAGGTAACTTCTTTCGACGGCGATTCGATAATCGACTAACCATTGCTAGAACCGGGTCTAATTCGCGCACAAACTAACATCAAAATATATAATTTTCACATAATCCGACTTTTCTTAGACCCGTTATTAGCTAATTAGTACGTTTTCAGATCAGTGTACGCGAAAGTTGAACTTCGATTAACCGTCGCCTGCGACTTCATCTGCGTGGACTACACTTTATTTTATACTAAAAGCGCCTCGAGGTTTCACCCGCGTCAGCCACTATCCCGCGGGAACCGTTAATTTTTACGGGATAAAAAGTAACCTATGTCACCCGGGGATAGTGTAGCTTCCCAACAGTGAAAGAATTTTTCAAATCGGTTCAGTAGTTTCAGAGCCTATTCAATGCAAACAAACAAACACAGAAACAATCAAATTTTTCCTCTTTATAATATTAGTATAGACGAGAATGGGTATGAACCGACCTCGGCTTTATGTTGGAATAAGTATACATTATACTTATGTTTGTCTACCTTCAAACTCTAAATATATGATTATTATACTTATGTAATACTTAAGAAATGTGAGATGTGTGTAACAAATGAACCAACATGAAAATAAAATGAAAAGATACCATTGAAAAAAAGCACTGACGAGTAAGTGGAAAAGTGTTATTATTAAAAAAAAAAACCGACCTCGGCGTCTATGACTTGGCAT
Source organism: Hylaea fasciaria (assembly GCA_905147375.1). Lineage (NCBI taxonomy): Eukaryota > Metazoa > Arthropoda > Insecta > Lepidoptera > Geometridae > Hylaea > Hylaea fasciaria. The sequence goes on along the minus strand of LR990211.1, from coordinate 3,024,538 downwards.
TTCCCCACGTCGACTGTGTAGAGCGCGGCCCCGTCCCCGGCCGGGGAGTTCGCGCCGGCCGGCGCCGCCTCCCCCGCCGCCCCCGCCGCCCCCGCCCGCGCGCCGCCGTCGCCTGGGGACACAACTACTACAGTATAACACCTCCCTCCCTCCTCACCAAAGTGAGGTGAGACCCGTACCCTAAGGGCCGTATTAATAAATGAACCTCAATAGCGCTACCAAGTGCGCTACAGGCTAATCCACACTCAAAATTTTATCTACATCTTGAAATCGTTGCTATTTATTAAATGGATATTGAGATGTAGCACTGGCTACTAGATACTGTCTTGTATGTGTCAATTCTGTCATAATCGGATAGCACTTAACCGCTAAGTGTCATTTATTAATTTGCTAGATATCATGTAAGTTTCTGTTCCTAACCTACAACTTAATTAAGATGTATATATTAAATAGAACGAAAAAGCAAGTGCACACTGAAGGTAGCTCTCAGAGCTAATTTTGATTTATTAATACGGACCCTAGTGTGAGTTTACTAGCGCTCGGTATGAAAATGTTTCGTTCATAAACGCGCCGGTAGGGGCGCTGTACGGGATCTTCATACAAAGGTGCTAGTTGACGCGTACTATGTCGAGCTCGTAAAAACTCACACTAGGGGTACCGTGCTTAGCACTGGACGGATATTAATTATTTATTTCTTTGTTATAAACATCAACAGCAATTTTTATATACCTTATTAGGTATTAATAATTAAGTTGAGTAATGCAGCCAATGACAAATCGCCATAAGATAATACAATGGGATTATCATCACTTCTACATTATCTAATCTAGTACATACACTGCTGAATAAACACTCACGAAAAAGCTATCAAGTATCAAATAAAATAAAAAATCTTACCAATATCGTGATCGAACGTGAGTCTCCGAATGAAGCTCTCGCCCTTCGGACTGGTGGACAGTATGGAGCGGTTCTTCCGAAACGACGCGTTCTTCTTGCTGTTCCTCTCGTAGGCCTCCGCCTTCCACTCGCAGCGGCACCTCGCCGCCTTGGCCCAGATCTCGGCGCACTCGGCCTCCGCCCCCGCCGGGCCCGGCGCGCCGGCCTCCGCCAGCTGCTCGCATATGAAGCTGGCCAGGCACCGGACGTGGCCGTCTACCGCGCGCGCCGCTCTGCCTCTACTCGGGCCCCTGCTGGGCTTCCTCTCGTCGTCCGAGCTGAATATGTCGTCGTTGGGGCACCGCATCTTCACCAGAAACTCGGCTAAATTGTTGATGTCGTCCAACTCCGTCGTCGTCTGCTTTATCTTGGACACCACTAGCTGCGCCAAACGCGAGTGGGTAAGCGCGAAATCGATTTTGTGGAATCGCTCGTCGTCCATGTAAGTCAGTATCGTGTGCTGGAGGTGCTTCGCTTCGGACTTGAGCGAGTCTCCGGCCACGTCCGGCTCCGCGGTCAGGGAGAAGTTGAGCGCGTCCGCTATCCGCTTAGCGAACACTTGGCACGTCCGCTCTATGCACAGCAGTTGGCTGACCGTGTGGTTGGCGGGTGTGACGTCACCGTTTGTCAAGTTCACTTTGGCCCCGGGCTGTCGACACATTCTCTGCCTCACTGGGTCGGTTTTCCTCCAATGAGCGGGCCTGTCAGACGATATCTTGCAAGTTCTCATCGCTACGCAGAGCTCGGAGATCGGGCTGATAGTGTCATCGGTTGGGCTGTTCTGGGTGGTGTTCAGACTGATCCTGGATAGGGACAGTTCGCCGGGCTCGTGCCGGGACTGCGCGCAGCTGTCGCTGTAGGCGGAGCAGCAGGCGCTCTCGTACTTCGCCTTGAGATAGGCCTCCAGCAAAGCGAGGCCCTCCGGGGTGCGCAGGTCGGTGAACGTGTCGAGGAACGGCCAGTATTCCTTCCAGCCCACGTTCATTTCCTCCGCTAGGTTTCTGTAATGACACATGGTTTTAGTTAGTAATTCAGCGGAGTACTTCAGTTGGGCCGACGACATCAAAAGAGTCGCAGGCAACCGATGGATAATGCAAGTGGCAAACTGTCGTTCGGTGTATATAAGGGGGAGGCCTATGTTCAGCAGTGGACGTCTTCAGGCTGATGACGATGATGATGATGACTTCAGTTGAAACTGTGCTTGAGAGCCAGTCCCATTCTAAACTTAGCACGTTTACCACCTACGACCACAACGTCACTTAAGACCAATTGATATAGTGGTCAAAAATAACCTATATAAAGTGATTTCCAAGATTTTACCACATTGTTAGGTTGACTTCTAAGATTGTAAGAATTATTTGCAATTTACTTATTTATTATTCTTATATATAAAAATCAATCGCTGTTCGGTAGTCTCGCTGAAATTCAAGAACGGCTGGACCGATTTGGCTAATTTTGGTCTTGAATTATTTGTGGAGGTCCAGGGAAGGTTTAAAAGGTCAAAGTCACTATTCCACGCGGACGAAGTCGCGGGCACAGCTAGTTTTTATATAATTAAGTCAATAAGAGAGTGTCAAAGCCCACCTGCCCACCGCTTCCAGCCCCTTGCTCATCTCCTCGAGGCGGAAGGCGGCGCGCGCGGGCCGGGGCGGAGTCTTCCACTTCCGGCGGAAGTGCGCCGCCGCCGGAGCCTCCATGGGGCCGGCGAAGGCGCGGATCTCGTAGCGGGGGCTCAGCGGGTCCGGGTTGATCTCCTGGATATTAAAGGATATAATCAGTTTTTTTATTTATTTCTTTTAATTTGTATGAACTATGCTTTGTTTATTTGTCTCCTGTCCGAATAGTAGAATAAGTATAACATCTATACTAATATTATAAGGAGGAAAGATTTGATTGTTTGTTTGTTTGCATTGAATATGCTCCGAATTTACTCAACCGATATGAAAACTTGTTTCACTGTTGGGAAGCTACACTATCCCCGGGTGACGTAGGTTACTTTTTCTCCCGTAAAAATTAACGGTTCCCGCGGGATAGTAGTTAAGGCGGGTGAAACCGCGAGGCGCTTGTAGTGCTTTTTTTTTATAAGGTCACATTATATGTTCTACTAACAGCGCCCCGCGGTTTCACCCGCTTTCGCTGCTATCCCACAAGAACCATAAATTTTTACGGGATAAAAAGTACCCTATCTTCTATTCCAGAACCTATACTATCTGAATACCAAATGTCATTAAAATCCATTCCCCCGTTAAGACGTGAAGAGAGGACAATCATGCAAAAAAAATTGGCATTCATATTATTAGTAAAATAGAATCTTGACAGAACGTCTGTCGGTATGTCAGCTAGTTTGGCTCGTTTGGCGTAGTGGCTGAGCAATCGGACTGCTGCGCAAGGGGTTGCGGGTTCGATTCCCGCCTGGGACAAATATTTGTGTGATCCACAAATATTTGTTTCTGGTCTGGGTGTGATGTGTATGTGAAATTATATGTCTGTAAGCGGTACAGGAGCAATCCTAGGTGCGGCTACGTTTTTTAAAGATTAAAAACAAAAAAGTAGTAATATATACCGGGGGCAGGGCCGGCGTGAAGGGGCGGCCGATGGTGGGCGCTCCGCTGCCGTCCTCCGCGTGCAGCACGGGCACGTAGTACCGCTCCTGCAGCATGCGGGCGATGCTCCGCGCGCACTCGTCAGCCGCCGCCGGCGCGCGTGCGCAGATTATCTGTGAGGGAACGGGGTTTGATTGTAACTAGCCACTTTCAGGACTTCTTTCAGGTCTTCAGAAGTCTAAGCCAATGGAAGCTCCTTCAAAATCGGTCCAGCTGTTATTGAGATTAGCCAGAACAATGGGACAACAATTTAATAACATTGTTTTTTTGTCATAGTGCGTGCAACATAGCTAGAGTTGGACTATATATTATGCAAAGTGACGCTTTTGGGGTTTATATTATTCGCCCACAATCGCGCACTGATATTCCACCAATACTACACATTAACATTCGAAGAAAAACAAGTTTGAGAAAAAAATTACAAAACCAAAAACGTCTCACTATCGGATTCCAGTGAAAACTGTCACATCACCAGTTCCGCACTCACATCTTTGGGCTGCTCCGCGAACTTGTTGACCGCGGCCCGGTGGCACTGCGGGAACGAGGTGAGCACGTCCACCGCCGCCGCGGCGCCGAACTTGGCCGCGAAGTGCAGCGGGGTCTCGTTCATCGCCTTGTCCGGGGTGTTGAGGTACCGGTCCACCAGGATCTCCGCGAACTCCTGCCCAGCACACGCTCTATCAGATCCTCCAGGAATGAGAGTCGGGGTCAAATCGGACAAAAGACAAGCGAAACTGTATGCGACGTCCGCGTTGATACTCAATAACAGCCGAAATTAATATTGCATCTCCTATCCAAGATTGAAATTGATCTTGGATCGCTGCCTATCGTTCGAACGATCTCCAATCTGCGTGCCTTCATAAATCAATCCACGGATCGGTTATTGGCACGTTTGACCCTAAAAATGAATTGTGATATCAATCCCAGATAGCAAAATTTGGATTGGATTGATTATTAATTTCGGCCACAAGTCATACCCAAATGTGGTACAAAATCCTGATCGTGCTATCTCGCTTTAATTTAAAAAAGAGTGTAAGGGACACTTCTATAGTACAATTAATAGGTATTTCTATGATCTTCACAAAAGTTTAAACGAGAGTTGAACAGGATGAGTCTAAAATTTTATTCCACAAAATCGACGTCTCTCAGTTTTTCCTGAATAAGGCAACTTTTCCAACTGTCCTTGCCATGAAAACATCTGAATTTTAGTAACATTAAAAACGTAAATAAGCTAACTTCAAATCTGAGGGCATCCTTGCGTCTCTCTCTACCCCGTTAAAATTGGCAAGTGTACAACATAGATACAAAGATTTCAAGTGTCCCTCGGTATAATTTATCACTTACTTGATTTACGAGCCAAGGAAAATGTCAGGGTGATAAACAGTACCTTACAAGCGCCCGCGTCGGCATCGACACCATAAAGCCTCTGCACGAATGCCGGATTGCCCACCGTAGTCAGTATTAAATTACATAATTCTGCATTTTGAGCCTTCGCTGCTATGTGTAACGCGTTGTATCTTGAGCCTTCCTGTAACAGACATAAAACATATTTTATATTTGGCGAGCCTCTAATAAAACGATCTAGACGTGTAGTGAATAAAAGAGCGTTTGATTACTTTACTTACCAGGCGCGGATCTAGGGTTTAATTTGGGGGTGGGGATTTGTGTACTATGTTTAATATAGATACTTATTGTTGACTAAAAGTATTGAAATTGGCCAATATAAAATACTTCCATCGCGAGTCAGGGGGGTGATTGCCCCCAAGTCCCCCCTGCCCCCCCTAAATCCACGCATGATACACTACAGACATGAAAAATGTTAATCACAGCAACAACGATTACACATCACATATTTTATCATATCTGAATGTCAATGAGAGAGCTCCGTTGAATGTTGATAAACACTGCGAGTGCGTATCCCAATAACACGTTTTCTATAGTACCTGCATAATGGCGGGAGTGTTGCCACTGCTGACGAGAAAGCGAGGGTTGTCCCACACGCGGTCGCGGACATTGTCCGCCAGCCCCGCCTCGATCGCCTTCCGCAGGGACACCATGTCTTGGGGCGACGGCGCTTTGAATGGATAGGGCTTCTCTCCCATGAGAGCTGTAAAATGCGCAAAGGATTTTTAAAAAAAGGAAAATGTTGATTCGATTTTTTTTTAAATGGTAATGTGTAACGAGGATTGCAAATCATTCATCCCAGTACTTTGCATTGCAAGATATTCCGCGACACTGCACTACCTTGCGCTCTCCGCTTCTTTCAGTACTCACGTACTCAGTGATTTTACTGGAACCACATCCATGTAAGAGGAAGCATACATAACATTACAGGAATAGTGAGACCAAAAAAAAAAGTACATTCAAGCAGGGCCGAACTAAGGTGGACAAGACAAAATATAACTAAGCTTGAAATCCGACATAATATTTTTACAAGGAGAATGGGCTGTCAAAATGTCACCGGCAATTCAGTATATTAGGTCAATGCCGGCATCAATATGGCGGCCGGCTGGACGACTGAATTCAATAGATATCTGTAACGCCCGGTCTAATTCCTCTTATATGTCTGTGTTCAAACCGATACACTACAAGTAGCATACGGAATAAGACAGGATAACCTTTGGATTTAATAGCAAATAGCACTATACATCAGGTTTTAAGCTACCAACAGTGAAAGAAAGCAAATAAGCACGTTATACCTAGTTACCTAGTACTTCTAATTATAATCGGCGAGCGTGCTAATTGCTAATCACAAATTAGCTGCTCGCGTGTCGACTAACGAGGCCGACGTGCCGTTTAGTATGGCGATAGGCGTCCTATTAGTTAATTGGTTAACGTTATAACGAATTCTTGTTAGAAGTTTTCTGTGTCAATTTTGTATCCCACTGAGCTAAGATAAACTCCGTGCAGGGCCTTAATTGGCTTTAGATAGGTCCAGAATTTGAAGGCTAGTTTCATTCAAATTGGTTCAGTGGTTTAAGACTGGAAGGCTGAATAGGATTTATGACGAGTCGGACGGGGCGGGACGGACGGGACGGGACGGGACGGGACGGGACGGGACGGGACGGGACTAGACGGGACGGGACTAGACGGGACGGGACGGAACGGGACGGGACGGGACGGGACGGGACGGGACGGGACGGGACGGGACGGGACGGGACGTTACCGCCCCGCCGCTGTTTGTCCAGAACATTATTCATGCTCAATAACGTTGAAGTATTTCACAAATTACCTACTACATTATATTGTAGAATATATTGCGACACTTTATTTGTTTATCAAATAGTTTTAACCTAAAACGCAAGTTCACGGACAGCATATTGAATAAGCTGACGGGTCATTTGCATTATATATTTGTTCACATGTAATTTTCTAGGTATATTGTAAGGAATAAAATAATGTTTTCAGAAACACGTACTTTTGTGCTTGGATGACAGTTTGAGTATGAAATTCTATAGAAATGTTGATTTCTTGTAATGTTTTTGAATATAATAAAAGTTATATGACGAAACAGGTACACTTTTTTAAAATTCACTTATTTTTGTAACATTGATTTTTTAGAGTTTTTGTATGCAACGAAAAATGGAAAGGTTGAAGATGATTTTGTATTTTTTCAAACTTCTTAGTGAAAAATGTTAACTTGGTGTTATATCAGATTATATGGTAAATAACAACCTATGTTTCTCTTATCAGCAGTAGGTAACATAGTCATACACAGTTACTTAGTTTTAAGTAGGCTTGAACATATCCAATTTCATATTACTACATAATGAAGTAACTTTTTTATTGAACTCTTTGAATGTTAAAGAGGAAAAACATGTCTTAATTTAGTACAGAAATCCATTATTTAAACAAAAATTTGTCAAATCTGGCTTCTATGGAAAACTGGATGGTACCACAAACGACAATTTCGCCATTAATCCATATTTTAAATGACGAAGTAAAATGTGTTATGGAGCAATGTAGTAGGTATGGTGTGTTACTATGTGTGTGTGTATTACATTAGTACCAGCTTACAACTTGAAGATTACAATATGTTGACTTATTGATTAATTGAAAAAGATTACGCAACTTGCGCAATAGCAATAGCACCTATATAAATATAAAATAGTCACATTATTTATGTTTGTTTTGAAATGAACAGCTCAAAACAATATAAATGATTCTAGTTCAACAAAACGCAGGGTCTGTCACATGCCTCAACTAGTGATTCAATTAATTGAAACGGTTGCATAAATCACACAGAAAATATTCATGGATCATATAACATTTCACTGGAAACTGATAGGTACATTAAATTGTTTACTAACATTTTGCCATTGCGGCAAAAGAATGGCGCTTCCATAAATAACTTTTGAGTAAACACAGGTCAATACACTTTGTTTTATCAACTATCAAATGATAAAATATAATCTCTAGCTAGATAGATTATTATGATAGTTATGATCTGATACTGAAAATTCTTTCACCAACATGAAGCTACACTATTCCTGAATTCATTTTCACTGAAAAATACAACTTCTTGTATGAAAATAAATTATTAAACTAAACAAAATACCCAACTGCAAAAATCGAAAAACAAGCTCTTATTATATAGTCTCCTGTCTCTAGTCTCCTACGAATGTTAGTAGTAGTGTAGTAATAAGTATTAAATTTGAAATGCAGTTATTCTGATAGTTTAACAAGAGAAAGAGAGAGAGACGTAAGCTCTTGTAGAAAAATAAGGTTAAGCGAGATGCAACTAGTTTCTGATTATCATAGCTTAACATTAGATGAGGCAGCAGACAACTGTACAATAATGTCGTAGGATGATGCTTATATTTATGTATTGCTAAACCACCCACTATCAGCTTTAAAAGGTCAGATCCGTACACTCTTCGCAATCAATTGTAAAATCTATTTTCAATGTGGTTAGAGTTATTTTCAGATTGGTATGTTAGTACATTGTTGTCTAAGAAGATGAGTAACAACTAAAATGTAAAAATTGTATTCTCAACATAATAAATGTAGGTATGTTTAAGTACATATGATTATGATACTCACAATTATCATTCCCATCTGCGGTGTCTGTAGGCTCAGCGCCGCGCAACGCAAAGGATAAAGCATCCTGACGGTTTTGGAACACCTTGAACCTCGACAACTTGTACCGTCTCACTAGTTCCAAAGCCTCCGACTGCTTCTTGTATACGTGTAGTGCTTCTGTGGATAGAAAACATTTATCAATTGCCAGAATATTAGGAAAGTAAAGGCATAATTTTTAGGTTTGTGTCATTTGCTCTCCCACAGCCATTCGGAAACAGCAACCAGTATTGACCTACATTTTATTTTATCTAAAAGATAGCTCGGAATTGAGATAAGCAAATTGTAAACATTGGCCGGAATTTACCTTCATCGGGTCCTTTCTTTACTTCGCACGGTATATAAACTCCGTAGTAAGTCGTCGGGGGCTCCGTGCTCGGCGGGCTTTCGGGGACACAAGCTTTCTTACTGAGCGCGTCAAATCGCAACAGCCTACTTAGCAATCCGATAGCACCGTCTTTCTTCTCGGGCGGCGAAATAGATAATTCCTCTTTGATTCCCCCTATATCTCTCCCACACTCGGGTATAATTACAGCCTTCGACATCTCGTCTCCTGGAAATGGTAAACAACACAATTGTTTTGTTTGTGACGCAGGGGCCAGCTCGCGAAAAGTTTATTTTTACAACTACTGTACATACCTTTCTCTATTGGCTCGTCATAACATATTCGAGACTTTACCGCAACTAGCTTGTAAAATTTTAGCACATTCTTTTGTATTTTTATTTATCACAGTTGAAACGGGCGTACATAAATTTTATTTGAACAGAAAACTGAATACTTGAAAAAAAAACGCGTTGATCGTACGATTTCGATGACGATTTGACATGCCAACTAAGTTCAATTGACACTGACAGACAAGAGTTTATCTTGACAAACAAGTTTTTTTTTTTTTTTTGTTTAATTATGGCTTCGCACGGTTTGTGCATATAGCCAGTGTCAAGTATTATAATAATAACGTAAGTACATAATATTTTTATTTTCACATTAGGAAAGTAATAGCTTTAAAGCAATCCTCGTGGTCAAGTAGTCAAGTCAATTATTTACATAGTCAAAGTCACGATTCAGTAAAGTGGTGGATGCTTTACTGAAACTTCCTGGGAGTTTTGGAAAAAATACGAAATGACACGCTTTTTGAGTTTGTATCATTCGCCCACACTCGTGCACGTTAACGAACACTTAATGGTTAATATTCCACCAATATTACACATTAACACTCGAAGAAACACAAGTTTAAGAAAATAACACAAAACCAACAACGTCTCACTATCGTATTCCCGCCAAAACTCCGACAAACAAGTTAGTTTTAGTGCGTGCAACTGCAAGCATGCGTTTAGCGTTTAGGAGTTTTGGCGGGAATCCGATAGTGAGACGTTGTTGGTTTTATATTATTAGCTCAAACTTGTGTTTCTTCGAGTGTTAATGTGTAATATTGGTGGAATATTAACCATTAAGTGTTCGTTAACGTGCACGAGTGTAGGCGAATGATATAAACTCAAAAAGCGTGTCATTTCGCATTTTTTCCAAAACTCCCAGGAAGTTTCAGTAAAGTATCCACTTCTTTACTGAATCGTGACTGACGATGTAAATAATTGACTTGACTACTTGACCACGATTGCTATAATATTGCTGTGACTTTCTTAATGTGAAATTAAGAAATACTTAAAATAAAATACTTGACACTGGCTATATGCACAAACCGTGCGAAGCCATAACTAAACCAAAAAAAAACATGCGCTTAGTCAATTTATAGGTACTTAGGTAGGTACATACGAATACGTACGACTGGTTGAGCACAATAATACAAACTTTTTTTTGTTTTGGCTTCACAAGGTTTATGCAATTAGCCAGTGTCGTGTTAAAATAATTCAAGCATACATTTTATTAGTTTCACAATAGGTAAGTCGTAGAATTATAGCCATCCTCGTGGTCAAGTAGTCAAGTCAATTATTTACAGTCATAGTCACGATTTAGTAAAGTGATGGATGCTTTACTAAAACTTCTTGGGAATTGTGGGAAAATTACGAAATATCACTTTTTTGGGCTTATATAATTTGCCATCCCACACTACTGCAACGTTAGCAAACACTCAATGAATGATGTTCCACGAATATTCAAACACTAGAAGAAACACAAGTCATAGAAAATAATAGAAAATCAATATAAATCGACTCGCTTTCGGATTCTCAACAACGTCTCACTCTCGGATTCCCACCAAAACTCAGTTGAAACTTGAATGATGAAAAAAATTTTAATATCAATTGCTGGAACAAAAAAGCCCCGTTTGCGTCTTGTTACTACCTACGTCTGCGCAATTTCTCATATTATTACATGAAAAGTTGCAGGTGCCTATACTATGTAAACTCGAAAACTCAAATGAAATATACCTACTTAAATAAGTTACTGTTCCTAACTCCTTTTGCATAAAAAAAATAGTAGCTGGTAAATAGAGGTATTACCATGACAGGGTAACTATACCTATCCTTTAATTTTTTAACAGTGGACTATGGTTTCATAGGTATTTGATTAGGTACTGGAGTAAATAATTGTAAAACAAATATTTCATTTGGACTCTAATCAAAATCATAATGTACCTACCTACCTGTCTAATTCTCAGTTCTCTTATATTTTTAAAATTTATTGGAAAGTCTTTATTGTAAAGTTAAACAACAAATAATTTCAAAAATACTTTAATTCCAGTCAATCAACCACCTTATTTTTCCGCTTATTCTTGTTAGACTTATTACTAGTAAGAGAAGGAATATGCTCCAACTCTTTTTGGATAGAAAAAGCATACAAATTGGCATTTATTGTCTTCAACTTTTCCATGTCATCTTTCAAAGCTGCCTCCTTCAGTTTGAACTCTGCTTCCAACTCCTTAGAATTGACGTTGAGTTCACAGTCTGCCTGTGAATCAGGCCAGAATTTAATTTGTTTACTGACCAAGACTTCTATTTCTGTAACATCATCTGCATCTTTTTCTAATGTCCGTTCTAAGCTATGGAGGATGACATTTGGTGAAAAATCTTGCCGGAAAATGGCTGGATAGTTTATAGTGAAGAATGCATTTGTTATGGGTCCTTTGTGTCTTATTATCCTGACCGGTTGCCGGCTAGGTATGTGCCATAAGATGACTTGTTCGTCCATCGACCCCGACATCAAAGTCTCTCCATCGAGTGATACCGATAGGCAAGAGATGGCTTTAGTATGTGATGCAAATGTAGGACAGTTCGCTCCAGTGTTGACTAACAAATCCCTGTTCCTCGGTGGATTTGTGAGACAAAATTGATGAATTAGGCCTTCTGTTGTACCAACAAATATGTTCAATTCCAGTACATCCAAAGTGACAGATGATAATGGAACATCAAAGACTAGATTCAGCAACATATCCCCTGTAGACAAATCATAGATTTTGCAGGTTCTATCACTGGATACCGTATACAATCGTCCATACATTCCAGTCTTGCCAATACACAGATCCGTCACAGGTAAGGAATGATCAGAGAGTATGTAGACCGGGTCGTGATGACCGGCCGACGTCTGTGTCACAAGATCGACTTCGGGGTGTGCGGAGACTGTCGCCAAGCTCCACACCATGACCATTCCATCTTCAGCTGCAGTTACAAAATAACGCCCATCGGGTGTAAATTTTAGTAGAACTACTTTTTGGTAATGCCTATTTATTATTGTTAGGAGATTACCAGAGGCTGTCTGCCACAAGTAGACCTTTTCGTCGATCCCTGCGATGATGTATGTGCCGTCTCTAGTGATTGCCAAAGCACTGGCTCTACCTGGCAGTATAAAACGCATCCCTTGCACGGTTTGCTGCGAATTCAGAGGCCAGACGTGCATTACTGGCTTTGATCTTTCCACGGCTGCTAGGTAGTCGTTGCCGATAAATGACAAAGTCTTTGCTTCTGCCGTTCCACCACCTTTGTATGTCTTGAGGCTGGTACCGGTGTGTGGATCCCACACGCATGTAGTCCACAAAGTGTTGTTGGAATCACAAGTAACTAGAACTTCGAGTAACGAAGACATTATTTACTGATGGCTTGCAGTTTGTCTTACAAAATATTCAAAAAGGTATTAAAAGCATGAAAAGCAACTCAAACTAGGTACCTATGTCTCTTTTTTTATTTCCATGTGGTTTGGTTCCTTCTGTCTGCCTGTGTTTTGGAAATAAAGATGACATTGACTTGCTCGACGTTCCTGTCACTTTGGCAGTATTTGACAGACATGCGCCAGAAAAAATCAGCCAATAAGGATTCAGCATCGCTGGCAGGATGTTGACATTCTGCTCGTTCATTGGTCGTTATAATTTCCCAGTGTACGGAGCTCTTGAGCTGAGTTTTCAGCAGAACCTTCTGTGATACTTGTAGTTTCGTGTTATTTATTTCGTCAGATATTTATCGAGTTCCGCAGTTCAACAACATGTTTAAAAAGTAAGTGGACTTAATACTACTTCTACACTAGATCTTCTCCATACTTTGCAGGTTAGGTTATGTACTTGTAGGTTTGACTTGAGGCAATAGATAATTTGCTTATTTTCTATTGGTCGCGTTATTTTGTACCCAACCCAAATACACAGCACCCAGTCAAAAACGAGCTTAGAAATTAAAAAGTTACGTAGGGATGACCATAATACCAAACTTGATAATATCGTTCTCATTTCAGTGATTGGTTTTGAATCGATTTATGAAGGCCTATTTCTGGCCAAAAATATATTGCTGAGCCTATCATAGCGATTTATATTTATCTTTTTCATATTCTTAGGGTGTTTGCTTAGTCCTAGATTATTTTGATTCTTATTCAAGCCGTTATCAAATTAACTTTTAAAGTACTTAGGTAGGTATTAATATAAGTGCGAGTCGGACTCGCGCACAAAGTGTTATCTATAAAGAAAACGGCAAGAAAAATCGCGTTTGTGGTACATAATGGGAGCCCCTATTAATATTTATTTATTCTGTTTTTAATATTTGTTGGTATAGCGGCAACAGAAATACATCATAATTATGTGATAACTTCCACTGTCCTACTATCACGGTTCAAGAGATACTACCTGGTGATAGATGGATGGACAGACAGACAGGTGGACAGGAGAGTCTTAGCAATTGCGTCCTGTTTTACCCTTTGGGCACGGAACCCTGAACGGAACGAATGGTTAAAATAGCACCATTATACAAGGTGTAACAGCAAGGTGTAGTAATACTGAAACTACGCATACACATACATATTTCGAAGTAGTCTGGAGGTACTATAAATCTGTAAGTAGTTACGGTAATGAATTAATACACGTCAAAGTTTACTGCAAAACTAACCATCGTTCAACCCTAGTTATCAGCTGGGCAATGTCAGTGAACTTGAGGCATAGGCTAACATGTACAGTCTTACCCAACTTATATGGTGCGTCGTGAATCTTCGTTCGCGCAGAAAAGAAAGTATGGTCCGAAGATTAACGAAAGAATGCTTAACAGCTGCAGTGTATTATGAACCTTATAATAGTGATCTTAGGTTGATTGTAAGTGTTAAGCATTCTTTCGTTAATCTTCGGACCATACTTTATTTTCTGCGCGAACGAAGATTCACGACGCGCCATATAAGTTGGGTAAGACTGAACGCTTTGTTTCGTTACTTTTACACCTCTAGCCGGCGGCATTACTCAAACAAAACTAGGCCCGCCGTCAAATCCGTCAATACAAAATTCGTAAAAGTACTAAGGGTTCCGTTTGTTTTTTAAATAATGTTTTTTACCAATTTGTACCAACCCGGACAGATGCAACCTGACGAAAGTATTTCTTGGCGGCTGAGTGATATCTGCTCCGTGTAATGTACCTACCAAAATTCTATTCTAAGGCGGTAAGTATCTGAAAAATTCAAAGACCGCGGCGCACTTTGCGGCAGAAATAATTCAATGCCAGTGACCCGCGTAACGTGACGTCATCCGTATCATGTTAGGGTTGTAATGTTTAGTTATTTTGTCAATTTGAGTGTAAAAATCGATTATCGATTTCAGGTTTTAGTACCCTGGCAAATGATTCATCACCAGGTACACATACCCACATTTCAATATTACTACACCTTGCCGATACACCCTGTATATTAAAACCATCTAAAATTAAAAGTTAAACTATTTAAACCATCTACATAACGGTCTCAAACAAATAAATTTACATAATTGTAACAATTCTACAATAAATTATTACAGAACATGCAATTCATAATATTCATACTAAAACTAATCGATTTGTAATTAACATGTAATCGATTTGTCACCACACTAAAATGTGAGAGCGAAAAGCGATAAAATAAAGAGTGAGACAGTAGGTTGCTTGCAGTGTTGCCAATTTATTTACGATATCGCTAAGCTTAGCATATAATTATTTTTGTTGAACAAAGGTACTGTATTTACTGTCGCAAACTAACTTGTATATTATTATGTGACCTTGAAATAGTGTTAAAGCATAATATTATTAATTTATACGATCAATGTCGCAAATATTTAATGAAAATTTGGTGGAAACACATTGACAACTATTGTTTTTTTGTGGGATGAACTATTGTACGATAGGTATCTTTGAATTACTAGTTATCAACTGCTATAAAAATTCTGTAAAAGTATAACAATTTTGTCAGTTCAAAAATAATTGTGATGATAGTAAAGTGGCTAATCTAGTACTTAGGTAGGTACTTACATAATAATTTATTATGCAAGTTATGCAAAATAATAAGGGAACAATTTATTCGTTATTGAATTTACCTACTTCGTCAGTTTATAATTATCAATATCTATGTTATCTTCAATAATAATAATAATGATTATAACATAATATACATATTACTTACCTACCACTTGCCTTGCGTTATTCTAGCAAAAACTCAAAAATGGCTCATTTGCCACAAGGCATCAAATAACATTAGAAACTCCCATAGGTGCTACCTAAAAATAATCAATAAATGGGTAATTTCTCTATCGCTGCCATGCTGGGTCAGCTAGTCAATATATTTATTTTATTTATACTTACCTTTAACATGTTTACCTTTTATTTTTTCCTTCTCCTCATTCGAGGATTTTGGCATTTGTTTACCTTTTTTTTAGCGACTATTTGCTCGCTTGCTATTTGCTATACGTGATATCTAGAAAAAAAATATAAGAGTTGGCAACACTGCTTAGTTGAATGAATTTTGATAAATGGCCGACCGTGTCGTGTCGACTCGACGACATCCGTCCGACCGACCGACAGTTCGTTTTTGCAGCTGATCGAGAGCGACTGCCTTTTTAACCTTTCGGAAAATCAGTAACATAAATTTATGTGACTGTTATTGACGTGCATCATTGTTACAAAGTTAAAATCGTATAGAAAGTAAAACTCCGACTAAGGCACACAAACGCATTGTGTGCATCGTGTTTATTTTTCGTGACGTAACTGGATTTCTCACAAATAACGGTCTGCGGTGCGCTAACAAAGGTGGCGGCTCATGGTTGCCGTGTTGATGACGTCGCGTGAGTTTTGACGGCGACACAATGTGGGAATTGGACTCTGACACGGGGTCTCGCAGTGCATCCTCGGATGGACTGCGACGACGGCAAGGATGGGACCCCGAAGCGGAGAGTTTGGCCTCCCAGATGGACGAGCTCGACGAGGTGCTCGCGGAAGAAGAGGAAGGCTGCCCTCTGCCGTCTACACCCGAGGACCAACATCTACTCGACGCGGAAATGGCCGAGGTCTTGAAAGCGGGAGTTCTCTCCGACGAGATTGACCTCGGCGCGCTCGCTCACAACGCTGCCGAGCAAGCGGAAGAGTTCGTCCGCAAAGTGTGGGAGGCTTCGTGGAACGTGTGTCACTTCCGCCACCTGCCGCGCTGGCTGCAGGACAACGACTATCTGCACAAAGGTCACAGACCGCCGCTACCCTCGTTCAGTGCGTGTTTCGCCTCCATATTCCGCATTCACACAGAGACTGGCAACATTTGGACGCATCTGCTCGGATGCGTCGCCTTCATAGGCGTCGCGATCTACTTCCTGTCGCGTCCGTCCATCGAAATCCAGATGCAAGAGAAAATGATCTTCGGAGTGTTCTTCGTCGGAGCCATCATCTGC
This sequence comes from Hylaea fasciaria, assembly GCA_905147375.1. NCBI lineage: Eukaryota > Metazoa > Arthropoda > Insecta > Lepidoptera > Geometridae > Hylaea > Hylaea fasciaria. The sequence continues at coordinate 3,007,824 of LR990211.1, read as the reverse complement.
CTCGGATTCTCCTTCGCCTATCACACCCTCTACTGCCATTCGGAGATGGTCGGGAAATTATTCTCTAAATTGGACTACTGTGGAATAGCCCTCCTTATCATGGGCTCGTTCGTTCCGTGGCTTTACTACAGTTTCTACTGCCATTACAGACCGAAAATCATATACCTGTCTGTAGTGGTTGTTTTAGGAGTTTTGTCCATTATAGTGTCCCTCTGGGACCGATTTTCGGAGCCTCGTTTGCGACCTCTTCGAGCGGGAGTGTTTATGGGTTTTGGTTTGTCGGGCATTGTGCCGGCTATACACTACGGCATAACCGAGGGGTGGTTCAGCCAAGTGAGTAAGGCGTCACTTGGATGGCTGGTCCTGATGGGGCTGCTGTACATTTTAGGTGCTATGTTCTATGCCCTGCGTGTTCCGGAGCGTTGGTTCCCAGGAAAGTGTGACATCTGGTTCCAGTCGCATCAAATATTCCATGTACTCGTTATTGTGGCAGCTTTCGTACACTACCACGGGATCAGTGAACTTGCTTCCTACCGTGTCACAGTAGGGGAATGCTCCATGCCACCATCAACAATCGCATTCTAGCCTCCCTCTACACCAAATGTGATAATAGACCATAGATAAATATAAGTAGGGTACCTTCAATAGCCACACTATATTTTTTAAACATGTTATATTATCAGATTTTGTAATTTTTTAATGGGATAATATTGAATTAACACCTATAATGCTGAGTATGTAAAATACGACACAAGCAAAAAACGGGGAGAAAACTCAAGTCTTTCATTACATAGATTTTTGTTTATTTATTTCTATTAAAGTAGCTTTTTTTTAGTGTTTAGATGTAGTTCTTTTTTTTATTAGATTATCGCACAGGGAAACAATTTTAAATTCACAAATTATTTTATGCTGGTACAATTTATTTTTCTATTCTGTAACTTGAAATTAATATGTGGTATATTTTGTACTTAATTTACAATTGCGTGACTATTTTGCTCTATTTACTTGCACTTGAATAAGATCCGGGTGTGTTTGGGTGTACCTAGGTACCTAGTGGATTGGATTAGACCACAGAACTTCCTCTTCTTCCATTTACAAGTCCTTACACATGCTTTAATAATCCGCTTTAATGTGTTCCTATTTTATTACTTCATAAATATTTTGCAAAGCAAGTTTGATACTTGAATCTCATTTGGAATGCTGCAACATTATAATATTTTAAAGTATAATTCTAATTTCTATTTCTATAGTACAGAGAGCATAAAGAATATCATTTGTAATTTTTATAATGTTACAGGTTAGCACATTATTTTTGTATCAGTCGATTCATTTATGACTGTGATAATTTTGACAGTAATTATATGATATCAATGTGTCCTATGCAATACAATTAGCACCTCTAGATAACATGCCAAATTCAGTCTACATTCCATCATATTTTAAAATAACCTAAATAATATATGTTACTAAATTATCTGTATCCATCTGTAAATCGTAAACATGTCTTGTGGTGTGCATTAGTCGTAAAGATATAAATTAATACAAAGTATATTCTAAATTGTTGTAAGTGTTCATAAATGTAAAGATTTTATGCAATAAAAATGTAAAAACACGATCAATGTAAGATATGTAGAGAAGAAAATTTAAAACTGTCTTGTAAAATACTATATTGATATGTTGAAAAGATACAGACATAGTGTTTTTAAGGAAAAGTAAAATTCATAAAAATATTTGCCTAATGACTGGTGTCGATATTCCGATTAGTTCAGACAAATTTAATATAGGTTTTATAGCTAATGCTAGCAATATGCAACCTTAATATAAGGAAGAAGATTGAAATAGCTTAAAACCTGTCTTTAGTTTAGTGCACACGGAATCGACACCAATCAAATAAACTAAAAAATAAGTAAATTAGTAAGTACTTCTATAAAGAAAATTAATTCAGCTTCTGAAATCTTAAAAACTCTGTTTTTGGTTTATTTTGGCATATCAATTTCGAATCCAGGCTGAAAAAGAAAGACAATATTTCCCATTTGGTTGATTCGGTTGATGTTTTAGATTCTATTTTGTTCGATACAGCTGCTTTATTCTTTGATGACTATGTTGAAGATTACAGACCAAATGAGCACTAAATTAATTAACAGGTCAACATAAAGGTGTCAAAATTTGTGAATGAGTTGACAAATTTGGGTACCCGTTGACAAAATAAGTATATGAATAGTTTAGCTGTTACAGGCACAGCAGCCCAGTAATGATTCCTCGGTGTTTTATTATAAGGTCACGGAATTCGAAAGTAGTTTTGAACGATGTCACGGCTCTAATTAGGTGTTGTTTTTAATTATCTTTAATTACTAAATTGTTAAATGCTTCTAGAATTTCATTAGATATCTGCTTTCGCTGTTCTTGTGAGATTAAGTTAAATTGTTCTTTTGGTGGGATACGAATTATAAAATAAATTGCAATAAAACCATACAAATGTATTTTATTTGCGTCGTAGGTATGTGTCACGGTTCTGCGCAGTTATTTTCAGGACGGTTGTTTTCACACGGCGATGTACACGTAAACAAATTCAGATATGGACCTAATCATAAAAATATCCGTATTAAGTAAATATATAATAGGTTACCTACCATGTCATAATATTAGGTGATATCCCAAGGTAGAAAATATACTTACCACGAAAATAAATTACAGTTTGCATTACACACTTAGAAAAGATTTAAAAGTAATAATTAATCACTTTGTCATGGTACAAAATGAAGAACAGTTTAAAAATTAAAATCGTAACAAGTTAAGAAACAAAAAACCTATAATGGCTCCCAAGGGCCTTTCCTTTAGAAACGACTAGCCAAGTAGCTTAAATTAAAATTTATTTACTTGGTGGAATAGAACTTAATGGAGCTTTGTAAATACAGAAGATATATACAAATATATACAAATACAGTAAGATATTGGACCCAAAATGGTTCCCTAGGCCACTCCCGATAGTCATTGTGGGTGCACTAAATCCATAATTACTAACACATCGGTAGCTATGAAGGTACCTACAGTAGATAGGACGCTTTATTTGCACATACTTTTAACTCCTCAAGTTTTCATTACATTTTCAGAAACGACCTCTATTCCTTTCTCTATAAACGGCTTTAGTAAACTAACTGAATTGGATAAGCTGTTTTGCCTAGCCGTAGCGAAGCTATAGGGCAATCTTTATTGCTGGCTTTAACTATCTTGATCTATTTCCTAATTTGATAATAACTCATCCCATTATCTAGAGTGCCGAGAAGCGCTTAGCCTAGCCCCCGTCCTACTCATTTATGTGGACGACTACTGAGGGTCTGCGAAATATCTATTTCAGTGTCAAAGAACCCTGTTTTTTTTCTAATAACGGGGTCATGGCACTTTATAATAGTTCCCACATACATGCAGACTTGAACAATAACACTCACTAGCGCCGTGTAGCCATTTTTACCGGGATTTTTGGGCCTTGTTCGGACATTGCTGGAAATCAAAGCTTTTATGGTAAATATTTATTAATTTTCCCTACTCTTGGACTAAATACACGCATGCAACATTTCATTGCGCTTGTGTGCGGTTTGGGCATAATATTATTATGATGGTACTCACGCACACATTGATAAAAAGTGGCTTCACTTTTCAGTGAAACTACGCATGGAACTATCGTTCTCTGTGTTATTATTCTAAGCATACAGAAGGCTGGCATTATAATAGTAGTAGGTTACGTCGTCTCACTTAACATCTGTATTATTTTACTTTAGTTATTACGTTCTATGTCATTCGTTGCTCCCAGTATTTATTATACGGGGACGGGTTGTGTATACATACTTGTGTAGTGTACCTTCATAAACAAACTTATTATACGTAGTTCCTTAGCATCATACAATTTTTCATGAGTAAGGCAGGTACTTACTTTTGCAGAAGTCATTAAGTGTTTACGCAAATTATAAAATAGTACGTTGAATATGAAGTTTAAAGTTTAAACGTGTTCAGCTATTACTGTCTCTGATTGTACTCGTTCATATTGACCTTTCTGAACATATCGTCTGCTTACAGGTAAAAGCAGTTAAATGCATGTTATGTCAAACTGAGTAAATGGCATTTGAAAGTTTACTTTATAATTGGGCCTAGTTAAAACTCATAAATTAATAACTGCATAAGTCAATTTCTGCACTGAACACCCTACTTTTAAGATTTACGGTTAATTAATATTTTGTAATAGTAAAAACACTATTAAATTCAAATAAATTGGAGCAGGTTGGCATTTATCATGTTTTACCTGTAATTAGAAAATGTGTGCTATCTTCTGAATTAAACGCTACAAAGTACTGATTTTGGTCCAGTATATTTCCATACAATACCCTTCACAGTCTTCTCGTGACCACGGCCGATGTAACTTGGTCGAAACGTCGAGGTATGTCAAAATTATATATTTTGATATTCGTTTGTGCGCGAATTAGACCCGTTTAAATACTAATTAATAGGCCCAATTATAACCAATTAAACTTTCAAATGCCATTTACTCAGTTTGACATAACATGCATTTAACTGCTTTTACCCGTAAGCAGACGATATGTTGTCTAATAAAGGTCAAAACAATGACTAAGGTTACGTAAGTCTTGTATAAAGTATCTAGGTAAGTACTAATAATTGATCTAGGCTAGGCTATAGGTTATGACTATAGTTACCCACCTATTAGTTACTTAAATATACGATAAATACCTAATAATTATTATTATTCTTTGGTCACGCACGTCCATCCGTAGCAAGAAACATCTAGAAGTCATGCGGCTAAGGGCGGAGAGTTCCCATCGACATTAAGCAGATGTTTTGCGGGTAGACAGGTATTTTACTCGAATTTTTCTTGCGTGTTTTAGTTCTCTTACCATTTGTGGTAGGTACCTTATAGGTACTTATAAATTTAGCAAGATATTTGCGCAAGACAATCAGCCTTCCTTACAGCCTTCGTCTGAAAATTAAGAAGGGATGATAAAGGAGATAATTTCAAAGCTCGTCACCAGTTATTGTTGGTAGGTAACCTCCTTGTCCGACCGTTGGTATAGGTATACACTATAACACAAATTAAGGCCAATTAAGTAAAGTAGTTTTTAAACCTAGATAGCTGTATTTAATTGTTCATGCCTACTTATCTAATATCGATCGTGATTAACCTTGGAACATGCCACCAGGGAGGGTGGCTAAGTATATAATACCTAAGTACCTATAGCCTAGGTGTGTCCAAGAATCGGTATTTTGTTTTCATTCGATTTCTCTAATGAAAACAAATTACAAATTCTTGGAAGCCTTGTGAAGACCTTTCAAGATATTATTATGTTTAGGACCAATTAGAATCTATAAGGGTAATGGGCATTATGCTGGGATTGGAGTAAATTGGTCCTAACATAACACTCCTGTAGTTAGAAATATGATTAGTAACTTACAGGGTCTTTTCTATTTAGAACTTATACATAATTATACATCGCTATCTAGTAGGTATAGCTTGTTTCCTGAAAGCGGCTCATTCACACACATCCGTCATTGTGATTCGTTATCTTTGAGGAAATATATTCGTTATCGATTGGTTATACGAATAGACGTGGAACCGGATCATGATACAGTCGTCAGTCTGACAGCCTCGTATTTTTCTTGACATGAATATAATTGTTCACGATGGATGTATGAATACTGAATACACGCACACGTCACTCGACAAGTCACAAGTCATGTCGTCGTCGTCTACATGAACTATTTCCAGATATCCACTGCAAACATCTATTAATTTTTTTTACCACCACATCCACGGTTATTATTTTGGTAGGTACCTAGTAGGTACCTATACAATTTTAATTCCCTGAACATCCCAGAAATATAGGTACGGTACCAACAGTAACCCTGTGAATTATACCTATGGTGTCGATGATGATACTTATATTATAGGTACCTAGTGCAGTTGGTAGGTAGGTACATACGATATAAGTATCTATATTTTAACCTCTCGGTCCTCCGTGCGAATCAAGTTTTTAAGGTAGGTACTTAAGTACGGTGAAACGAAAACGTATATAAGTACTTACCTATTATAACGTAAGAATTCATTTGCCAATTTTCACAAACATCTTTGCGTTGGCAGTAAGTTGTGTAAAAATAAACGTGGCAACAGAAACTGTGTCAAACACGAGAATATTCATAAACTCAAACATCCTTGGACTTGTTCCAGTCGGCACGGAATAGGATAAAATTTTCGATCTATTGGATGCCATTTCGATGGTGCCTGCGTAAATAGAGCAAAACAACTATATTACAGTAAGTAGTAGGTACCTAGTACTTATTTGTGTTTCAGTTAGTGTAATAATATCTCGGCTAGATCGTTTAGAATTTTGGGAACAGACGAATTGATTGTACCTCATTTACCAATGGCACTACAAGCAAATTCTGGTTTTATTTAGTCTATATTAACGTCTCGGGTCAGTTTGATTGAAATCTGTTGCTTATTTTGTCTTCCTTGTGTCATACAACATTTAACTAGTTACCTAGTATGGATGAGCCACACGTATTGTGATACCCCATTGACAATCCCGTAAATCCCGTTGTTTGACGTTCGCCGTAAGTGTAGCCACATAATTGGGACAAATTATGGCATTGACATTGCCGTTGAATATCCCAATTTTTCACGTTCTTCTGTTTTTTTTTTATTTTGGTTTTGGCTGTTTACGATTGGCGATGACGATAGTGTGGTCAGCCAAATTTATCGCGATAAACCATCGGGACAATTTCCGCGTTGCGGCCGTTGACGATGATGATAGCGTAGCCTGTCCATTATGATGAAATACTCCGCAGATGACATTCATAATCGACATAATTATTATAAACATACAAACATGTATAACACTAGAAGCACCTCGCGGTTTCACCCGCGCTAACTACTATCCCGCGGGAACCATTAATTTTTACGTGATATAAGGTAGCCTATGTGTACCGGGGATAGCATAGCTTCCCAACAGTGAAAGAATTTTTAAAATCTGTTCAGTAGTTTCGGAGCCTATTCATTACAACCAAACAAACAAAGTTTTTCTCTTTATAATATTAGTGTAGATAACACACCAATAGCACTGAGTCACGTGCATCCCACACTATCACCAGGGGCAAAGGTCTACTTTATAAATGTACGACGTAGGTACAGATCGCGCGGCGAGAGTTTGGCTTTGACCTTCCATGCGCAGTAATCCCCTCCACCCGAAGGTCAAAGCCAAACTCTCGCCGCGCGATCTGTACCCACTTTTTATCATCTCATTTCACGTGAAACAATTCTGTTTTGGTCTTCAATTGGATCGCAATAAGACGTCATGGTAAGACCAACAGACCAGGTGACAGAAGTTCCAACGATTTCTCAAATAAGCCTGGACACAGAATACACAGACTGACCTCTTCAAATTGTAAATTTATTAGTTGTATGGATGAGTGTCTTTAGTAAAATTGATTGTAGTTACTTTCCTTTACGCTGGTCGTTCTCTTGACTCATTGGCATATTTAACCTTTACATTTATTGCTTTAAATTTGTTAAACAACATCGTTATGGTGTCTACAAAGTTTCCGCTTGATACCTAGTAGATATTCTGAATTTCATAAGTAATACAATCGTACGTGTATTTTTATAGTACCTACCTAGGTCTGATTTTTATTGTTGTTTTTCTTATTCTGAATGTATACTCTAGCACCTTCTGTGTATACTCTGTTGTGTATGTGTGGATACTCTTCGGATCTGCCATTCCCTGGTCATTCCCAACTATACACTGGGCTTCTTCTACGGAACATACCGTCATTAGCTACCTACCATGACCTCTCAAACAGCCAGGGCCGTACTAGTAAAGATCCCTAGAGATTCATTTAGAGAATCGGTACTACAAGGACCGTAAAGAATCACAAATTTTAATAATCAGACTTAGAGCAAATACCTACCTAACTGCGGTTCAGGGGCAATTAAAACCGTAACCCGTAACCGCACGTTTCGTATTAGGTACCTAGACCTACCTAGTTTTTTAAATGGGGTATTTTGTACCACATGCGGATAGCAGTGCGAATCACCCAAGTGGGTTTATCTAATGGGCGAATCGCGCTAGAGATTTGAAGTGTAGTGTGTTTAGAATTTAAGTTAAATTATTGTCCTATTGTCCTGTAGTCAGTATAATATTCTATAGATGAGTATTGCGTAGGCAATAAGGTTCATTATTTATATGTTCTCAAACTTTTGTTATCTGCAAGAATAATGGCTGTTTAGTGGTGCCTTTCCAAAAAAACCATTAGGATTTGGCAGGCTTTCTTTTTTATTCAGTAGGTATTTTGTCGTTGCAGAATACACTCTTTTGATCTATGTAAGCAACTCTCTAAATTAAAATACCTAGGTACCCACTATTTTATTTCTATCACGATTCAAAACATTCGGTTTCTTGGAAACTCGATAGATTCTCCTGAATTTAAGAAACGTGGCATGAGCAGTTCACTTGTTATGCTATTCTCATCATTATGTCGAAGCTGCCAAGTTGTACATTCGTTTATTATGGTTTAGTTTAGTATCGTATTCCAGGAGTTTGGCTTCTTGTGCATAGAATAAACGTAACGCTGAAGACAGACCAAACATTGACAGAGAAGGATGCGTGTGTCTTGAATCTTTCAAGGTGTGTAGGTATCTTAGATGTCTAGCGCCTAACTAGACGCTGGTGTTAGGTAAATAATGAAATATTATGTAAGCTTGCTTTTGCAACTATTTTTTTATATTATTAATTCGTTCATAGTGGTGCTTTTTAGGGTTCCGTACCCAAAGGGTAAAACGGGACCCTATTACTAACAATCCGCTGTCCGTCCGTCCGTCCGTCCGTTTGTCACCAACCAGACTGTGTCTCATGAACCGTGTATTTATGTTGCCGCTATACTTAACCACAAATATAGAATAAAATAAATATTTAACGGGGCTCTCATACAATATAACAAACGTGATTTTTGCCGTATTCATTGATGTATGTAAATACATACAATATTGAGGTATGGAACCCTACGTTCACGAGCCCGACTCGCACTTGGCTGGGTTTTTATTATACGGAGATTATACGTATTATACGTAATGCAAAAGCAGGCAAACTCATGTTTCTTATCCTAAAGTCTGGATTATTACACGCGTTTGGAGTTACCTTCCTACTTATGTATTTCGAAACGCGGCAGTGCATTTCTTCCTTGAGCTGATTTCATTGTTTGTTTTTTGATCGAAGCTCGTATGTGGGTCGTGGGGGGTACACAGAAAACAGTAATGAGATCCTCTAGCTCGGTTTCGTATAATGCGGCGTTTAGGCGAAGCGCCAAATACTTGGCTTTATTGCTTTCCTACGTTTCCGGGAACACCTAGCTAGCTAGACATTTATATAGAATAGTAACACACTGATTTTGTTTAGCGGAGATTACTAACTGTGCCCCGCGAGTTGCGATCATTCACTCACAGATTTCTTATTTTGAGGGAAGCTCCAAATTTTCTGGGTCACTGGTAGTATAAATTAAAAATGGCGACCAAATTCCCCATTGGGTTTGAAGCCATTTTGAATTTGACGCGAATAGTTTTTTCTCAATATGTCAGCCATTTTGATGTCATCATGGAATAAAATCTACATAACCCGACAGGCCTATTACATACACGGCCATCCCGCTGAAAGCAAAAATAAATTCATACAAATTAACAACCAATCCCTTTGGATAGAATTCCAAAGTTAATTATTATAAAGAAATCTCTCTACTAATCAAACAACGAGGGACGCCGACCTAAGTAAATAACAACTGCTATCATTTCAAAATGGCGATAAATTACGTAATTATGCTTCTTGTTGGAAACATAATGGTTCAGAAAGTCAGACGTAAAATATGAACTCGACTGATGAGATTTATTCGTTCTATAAACTGAAATTCGGATCAAAGAATAAACCTGCTATATGGATAGGCATAAATTAATACATAAATAATCTAACTACACAATTTTAATATGGTCACGAGCTTTGAATGTCAATTAACCATTAAATTATCCCTAATTCGGCGAACCTCAATAAATATTCAAATTATGATATAACTTTAGCAATGTTATTTCCTGTTTCCGGATTCCTCGAAATAATATGATGCAGTTTTATATCCTGTCTAATCAATAACATTGATAATAATTATATAGCCAAAATACCCAATATTATACAATATACATATTTTCAAGCCAAGCCAACCATATTATACATTAGGTATATTTACAAGGCCTTTTGTTCGGCGCGTTCTTTTATACGCTAGTATTATATACCTACCTACTCATGAATTCAAGGTATTTATCAAAGCGTATCAAAAACATCAAAGCTAAAATCAACGTCTAGGATCGCTGTGTTGCTTCAATATATATTTATATCTAAAGAGCAGTGATGGACATAATTATTGTCTATCAAATGTCAATGAAATGATGCTTCTCTCAGATTACTGATACGTCCATGAAGATACTGAACTAGGCCTACTGATCAAGAATGGATAATATATTATAGACTTCTAATAATAAAAGGTATGACGTCTGCTATCTTTTGTGCATTTTCAATGCTAAATCGATTGAAATTAAATTTTTATTGAATAAATCCGACGAATATAGACGAACCGAGTTACTGAAACAAACTGGTTGTAGACGGCACTGATAATAGTATAGATACATAGGTATAGTAAAAACTAGAATCAGAGCCATAGCTGTGATTCTAGTCCAATAGGACTGAGGGGCCGTTTCGCCTCACGCCTGTTTCGCTCCAAAGTGCGAATCGTCCCACTCTCGTTTTGAATTGGGTCATTCGCACCACAATCCTTTTGCGGTGCAAACTGACCCAGAACTCGTTTTGTGTTGGGAACGTTATGACTAGACTGGGTACATCCCAATATGACTAAATAGCAGGAATCACATTAAATTAGCTCCTAAAACCACGTCGCCGACGTCACGGACGAGATCTATAGGTAGTTGTATACCTATAGTAGGTACTATATTTCCTTGTGGAATGCGTAATAAATTCCACAAACTTCGACGGTACACTTAAGCATATTTGAAAATGCTGTGGTATTTGCATGAGAATTTATCAGCTGTGTTCACTGTAAAAGTAATACATTTTATGTTTAAATAATAACCTATAAGTACACCTACTTTATCAGTTCATGATAAAAATCTCTGAATATGAGACTATCTACAAATCATTCCACCAGGGTCTTGATAGCGTGAAAATTTGAGAACTCAGGAAAATTACTCAAGTTATAAGGTACTAGCTGCGCCCCGCGGTTTCACCCGCGTTTGGATAATATACGATAATATATCTTTATGAATTGTAGCCTATGTGTTATTCTAATATGTAAGCTATATTGTTGTGAAGTTTCATCAAAATCCATTCTGTAGTTTTTGCGTGAAAGAGTAACAAACATCCATCCATCCATACATAGGTACAAACTTTCGCGTTTATAATATTAGTAGGATTATGTTTACCATTTACCGTACATTTAGTAGGGCGAGCACGAATCTTTGTCGATAAAGTATTCGTTAACTGTCAAATTTGTTTTCAGTAGGTACTCCTACAATAGGGCAAACACGAAAATTTTTACTGTTCGTATCGATCAAGGTAACCGTTCGCGTACGCATCTTGTCGATATTGCAAGGCGCTGATCAAATCTAACGTAAACGAATTATTTTTTTTCTTACGCCATGGTCAATGAATATTTTCTCGATAGAGGTTCGTGCTAGCCCCACAGGTAAATGCACCTAAATTTTTATTGTTATAACGGTACCGTCGTTAGCGGCAATGTGCTCGCGATGCCGCAATAACGGCGCCGCGCCGTAACGCCTACACTCGGAAATCTCGTTTGGTGTGAACGGACTTTTAGAAGTGATAAAGTGAGACAAACTGGACCTAGACCCCGGACAAGTGAAGGTATCTGTCCAATGTACAATTATGATTGTTATACAATGCATTTACAACCGTACGGTACACCGGAAGAATGCTCTTATTCTAGCTCTAGCTCTATGTTCGTTTGATGTAAATCGACCTTTAGTAGATTATTGAAGCGAACTCGTTTAACCTTGATACATTCTTTAGCGACTACATTACTGCAGCTGGTGTCTGTCTGTAGTAGGTACCTACCTACTGCGACTTCGTTCAACTTAGCTCTGAAAAGTAATAATAAGAACAAAGAAAATACTGAGCACACGCGTAGAATGTTTTATTAAGTCACTGTGAAATTAAAAAACCAAAAACAAGATCTCGTTTTCACCCATTTGGTTTGTTTCTCGACTGTACTTTCGAATTTTGGGCACTGTGAGAAATGGCATGTAGCCGACTAGGTTACTCGTTTGCAAATCTTTCGACCCAGTTTCCATGATTAGCTTGAGTCGGATTTCTGCGTTCCGAATCACAATTGACTTCCGATTGACAATACAATTTGTTTTAGCAAAAGCGAAGTACTTCATATTATTATCAACCTATAGGGTACACTCTGATATACTAAAGACTGGGCCAAAGATTCTTCTCTTACACATACACATACGAAGGAAGGTATAGGTAGGTACCTACTATCGGCCAAAATTAATAATCAATCCAATCCAAATTTAGCTATCTGGGATTGATATCACAATCCATTTTTAGGGTCAAACGTGCTAATAACCGATCCGTGGATTGGTTTATATGTAGCACGCAGGTTGGAAATCGATCGAACGATAGGCAGCAATCCAAGATCGATTTAAATCTTGGATAGGAGATACAATATTAATTTCGGCTGTTAGTCTCTTGTGCTATATATTATCGCCCATGAGGTGACAAAGCTGGCAAGAGACCGCTCATCGCCATTCAGTTACATCGAGACCAAAGTGATGCAATTATAGATGGCCCATTTGACGGTTGCCCAATGCCTGCAATGAAGCTGTACCTCCGTACGTACACCTAACTAGGGCAGCATAAAGGCTGGCGCATACAGCAGCCACAGAGCATCGCATTGCAAAATTGCGTCAAGGAAAATAGGAGTCACGGCAAGCCTATAGTGTGCATAGTTCATATAAAATGTACGAAAGTTATGCAGGAGAATTTTTGTTATGCGATACGGTGCGGCTGCCCTAATGTGCGTCGGCCTTTATGGCCAGTGATAATCTTGGTTTCTGACGCTTCCTGTACCTAGTATATCACTACCTATTTAGTATAAGTACAGGCAATTAAATTAAGTACAGGCTGAAATCCATACGGCTGACTTTGCCATAGTGTAGGAAAAAAATCGTATCGTATCCTATTGTTCAACTTTAATGTTATATTAGCATTATAACACAGTATAATATGATATAGATATCTATGTCTGTATAATAATATGGGTTTCGACCTATCGCTTACTACGTCTCATTTTGTACTCGGTAGGGTTTCCTCAGCCTTCGACAGTTTTATTTATGTCTATAAAACGGGCATACCCTTATATGGGATCTTGAGTTTTATTGTAAGTATCGACTTCCTATAAACTGCTCCTTATAGCATTGTAGCATAAGGTGTTGATTTGCTTACACACGTTGCATTCACACTGCGTTTTGAATAGGTTCCGAAAGGCCCCATAGAAAAGAGCACTTGGGCGATTCGCACCGTGATGTGAAATGAATGTGGAACATTCAGACTGAATCGAATCAGAACTACATACCTAGATCACTACACACACACCCTGTAGGTGGGAATTAGTAGAATTTCTTGACGAGAAGGCTAAAATTAGACATGGCGTCCATTCTCTATAGTCTATAGTCTAAACACTAGACCAATGGCTCTGTAATGGCAGTTTTATTAGGAAGGCGAACTTAGATTAGTTCAACCTTGAGTCGGTAGGTATGTATGTAGGTATGGGAGGTACATTATATCCAATATCAGTCTACTATCTACACATTGATAAACGTAGCTGGAGATAGGCGCATTCTACTAATCCTATCCTACGAACAAAACGAGTATTCTTAAATTCCAGTATGTCACAGTCCCGGTATGCTAGGGTCTAATCGGGCACGCACTCTTTTTCACCAACGCCAATACGCATGAATGATTTTTTTTGGTAAAACGTACCTAGGCAAAAGGGCAAAATAATCAAATCCTTTTGCCTCCTTGTGTCCTCCACGCAGTCTTCCAACAATTTAGCAGGGTGCCCTTCAAACCAGAACTCAGCCATTCAATAATAGGTTACGCGGCTACGCACACGTAGAAAATATTCGCTGTTCTGTGGCCTTGTATGTGTAGTGAAGATTCCTTCTGAGGAACCGGGTCAAGGTGAAGATCGCAATAACGTCACCTGGCATGGGGAATGAATGGTAGAAATTGGGTTCCCTCTTTGAAATTGACCCCAGGAATGGCGCATTGCTCATCTCGATTATTGAAGAACTGTGAAGTAGGCATTTTATTTTGTTTTATGCCCTGATACGAATGCTGTTAGTACCTACTTTTTATTCCATTAATCTTTATATGATTTGCGATTTTCCATGTTCTATTGGTGATGATGTTTTTTTCATGTAACTTTTAGGAAGACTTTTAGGCTTCCATTTGTGAATCGGCCAACGCTAATTATGTAATGGAGTTATGGAGCATTAGCGTCTGCTTCCTATTCAGAATTACACTTATAACTAAGGTCCTAAAGCATCTCAGCCTGTTAATGATTACCGTGGTCCCGAATCAACATTTTTTTAAAATCAGTGCCTGAATAAACAATGGCAGTTAGTAAACATGCTCGTTTAAAGTCGGAAAATTCTGCTGGGAAGCCTAATAGGGTTTGCGGAAGCAAGCGTTTATAAAGGTCGAAAGTTCACGACGTAATGGACCGAATAACAAGTATGACAACCCTATTTCGCAGTCAAACTCTTAGGTCACTGCTATTTATATTTTAGGGGGTTTGCCCAAGGAATTTGGATATTTGCCTGTCGTTTTTCGTTATGATGGATGTAAAAGCATTGCACAACCGGAGATAGATTAAATATGATGGGGGCTAGTGCCCCCATTATATGTGTTGGAGAATCATAGATTAGGTTGAATGACTGTATAAAATAAATAGGTTGTAACTTGTGGTCTTCCGAAAAATGGATTAGCTGAATGTGTTATCAGTGTTTTGCAAACCTACTCCAAAAATTCAATATTTGATCGCAGAAAGAGCTCCGGTCAATATAGGATAGGTGCATTTTGGTAAAAAAATTGTTTTCTAATAAGTAATTAGTGCAGATTTCCACCACACACCGTCGTCGCGTCGTCGCGTCGTCTCGCGGCCTCGTCGGTTCCGGTTGTTATCGACACTCATGAACGTCCTCATTAACTTGAGTTTCCGGTCTTTCGGTACAAAAACTGGGCCAAATATTACAGCGTGCTCATTGTATCAGTCTGGATCGTGATATTTGTATAAAAATATCAATTTCATAAGATCTGCAGCGGCCAGACTTCGGATCGGTCTTCTAGCAGATTTAATTTCAGATAGTGGATCACAATTTCCCATGCATAATCCATCCATCTTCTGTTAAGACTTTAATTTGTTTGTGAGCAGATTAGTAATACTACGTGCCTTATCAGATTTTAAAGTTTGAATTGAGCATTTTAGATACCTCAGCTCATTTAATTTTAAAGCCCTATTAGGCTTAGTGATAGGGGTCCGTTAACTATCAGTTTCGAAGTCAGTTTTTCGGAAAATTAGATTTAGGCCCTAGCATCTGTGTATTAAGTACCTAACTGGAGTTTTCATTTACATACAGTAGGTTTGAAGAATTCAGGCATCTACCTAAATCATAGATAAGTAGGTACCTACTTACTAAGATCCTGATCCCTAATTAGAATTATCTACCGATTTTGGATACCTACTTACAGAAAATCCTAGCAAACCTACATGACGTGGAACTCCTTGAAACCTACCCAGTTTTTGCTATTTTTAATTTTCAATTTATATGTATAGGTACAGTAGGTAAATAATCAATAACATAGGTACCTAAGTACATACCTATACACCTAGATACGAAGAAACCCTTGAGCTCTTAGTAGAAATTAAACTAACTACTACCTATTATGATTAGTTGCGAACATTACGTAAGATGCATAATTATTATCCTATGTTTACTACTTTTATCAATTATTACTAAGTAGTAGGTAAGTAAGCCTACTTTTATCCATTTACTTTTTAAGTGTTCCTCTGTGCTACTATGGTGTACCTAACCCTGACTTATCTTAGATGCACCCGAAAATAAATAATATACATACTTACCTACTTACTCGCTTAGAAGAATAACATACTCGTAGGTACTTAATATATTCTAAGCCTATTCGTGGGTTGAAAGCGGATGGAAATCGAATGAAACCACTACAGTTGATAGGTATTTAAGCTCATAAAATAAAGATGTGCACAATAATGTGAATCAGGCACTTCGGTAAATATTATATCTACCATCTCATGAGAAATCGTCATGCGAATTTAGAAAACAACTCTCTATAGCTAGGTGTCTGACTCAGCCGAGCTAAAATCATGATGCGTGTCTGTCGCTACTGTCACTGTCACGAACGTTAGAAATGTCGCAACATTGTGTTTGAAATATTTTTTTAAGTAGAAAACCTCGCATACTAAATCTCTAAACACTTATTAAGTGTAGGTTGTACCCTCTTTTGTTTTTTATTAGCTCAAAGAAATCTTGTCAAAATGGAACTATTATTTAGGCAATTATTCGATTAATTGCCACCGTGGCATAACGGGACAGGCATACGGGGTCAATCAAATCCCAACCCACTGTCAGTTTCTAGATTGAATTTGAACTTTGTGGCGATTAATTCATAAACATTGAATACCTAACGTCACCTTACCTAATTTTTGTAAAAATCTGACGAACGCGTCAAGTAGGTGCTTTCAACTTGTGAATTCAATAAGTATACTACCTACTTGAATCCTATTGAGGTGCGAAACGACCAATGCAAAAAGGTCGATTTGAACCCCGGTGTGAGCCGGCCGTGGCATGGTTATAAACGCCCCATTAGCCTTTGAACAAATTACCTAGTTAGGTACGTGTGTACATGAGTCCTACGTAGCAGGCAGGCAGTCGAACCGACATGACATAATATTTTATAGATATACTTACGTAAATATTGTTATTACTCTCTCGCAATAACATGTTTTACTGTGGCAACAAATTATATAAATGCTGACATTATTATTTCATTTATATCGATCACGGAGAAAGAGAGTTAGTGCACGTGAAGTGTACTGATACCATTTACCACCATTCCCATCGTATTAGCTTACATTTTCTCTACTTACCCGTGTTGTGTAACCACTGCTTGCTCACCGTGAACAGACTAAACTTGTACAGTTTTAAAACGGCAATGTATCAGCAAGTTGCAAATAACATAGCGAAAGATAAAGTTTTAAGCTTTGGAACGTGACTGCTAGATCACGCGTGAGTGTGACGTGTCCTTTGGTGACATTGAACGGATATATCATGATAACTGGCAAGTTTGTACGTAGGGGTGGCGATAATCGTTTTAGGTCGTAAAATTAAAAAGGTCGTGTTGTAAAAAAAGTGAGAGATGGACTCGCGCATGAAGAAGTTTGCTGTAGCGTCTTATACTAGTCTAGAATAATGAATTCAGTGGGAACCTTAAAATTAGGTAGGTAAGTATCAAATTCGAAACACGTTATGAAAAATAATAAGGTTCGGGGAAACGGGGACAAAAAGGAGGGAAGTTTGCTATAGCGTCATTTATTGGAATAGCTAGAGCTATGATATTTTGTGGAAACCCTAAGTTATTAAATTTTGATCAAGTTGTCGTAATTAAGAGTTTTTAAATTTGGAGGTAAATGGGGTCAAAAAGGGGGGATGCCTATCACCATGATATTGGTTGATGATATTGAATGATATTGAATTGATACATGATACATGATGTTGAATTGGTTAAAGTGATCACGAGGTCTACTGTTCACAGAACCACTAGTGTAAGTGGTAGGTACTAATTACAGCGAAGACGTTGTGGTAACCTTGTTCTTGTTTCCCAGTCAGATTGTACCTACCTACTTAATTAATTAGTTTTTACTCATTTAATTCCAATTTCTAATCCACGCAATAATTTAGGTGCTTACAGAGAAACGTCACCGCAAGAAGAATGTTCGTAGGTAATGCAATAGTTTTCATACATACAAAATGTAACTTTTAAACTTTAAGCATAGGTACCTATACCATACGTAGGCACCTACCTACCTTATTTAAACTAGGTTCAGTCGTAGGTATACAGTAGTTGTTTATAATACTAAAATAGAAATATCGATTCGTAGTTCACCTAGACTAGAAACAGCCGTTTTAGGTTTCCAGTAGAACTCGACATCATTCTACAGATTTATTTCATGAGGCAATAGGTACATAAGTGTTTCTATTATATAAAAATTTATACACCAACATAAGTACTTTGAAGAGTCGTATACATAACCGGTATAACTAACTAATATAAATTTCTTAGAACGTGTTCTTACAAAATCACGTTGGATTTTTTACGGAGTGTAAGTAGGTATGTAGCTTCACTTCACTCTTGCACGCACAAATATAATATTATTAAAACCCCGTTTCGACGAAGGAGAGCTAAAATTAAAGTTTAACTTTAAGGGGAATTATCTGAGGTCTTCGATCAAGTACTTACATAATAATATACGTACGTACTTACTTGATGGAAGGTATACCTATTGCTTCTTATAAGTAGGTACCTACCTACTGCTTTTTATCCACTGCTATTAGAGAAATAATTAGGTAGGTACATACATACCTAAGTGCCTATGTAATCGAATTGTCATTTGACTTTTCTCTTAGGTAGACCTATTAAAATAAAAATATATTTATTCGTCAATCTGAGTATTGCGCATATATTATTAGCGCAATTACTTAAGTATATGAGAAAGGTCAAAAATAATTGTAACATACGTTTAGGGTAGGTAATAAATGTTTGACTCCATTGCCTATGTGCAATTCAGTTGATGCCTGTAGCTATAGCTGTGATAACAATACAATATTTGGGTCATAATGATGATATTAAATCTTGATATTTGACGTCAGTTGGCCTTAAAAAAATTCCCAGTGGTGAATAATAGCAAAATGGGATTATATTGCAGTATTCTCACTTTCCCGTGAGACGTCTGATTTCCCCCGGGGTGAAAGTAAACAATCGATAACAGCGAGGACATCGCTCGCGCGTCTGTCATTCAATAGATACAGGTGTTTTATTATTATAATGTATCGGCCATCGATTTGGAATGTCGCTATTCCCTGGTGAATATAAGAAATTCGACAATAACACAGTAAAGTTTCACCTCTCCCAAATTGGGAGTCCCAATAAACAGTAGCAATACGAACATTCGTAGTGCATTAACTAACCATAACGAGTATGCAATGGAGTAATAACTTATATTAGCATAACCTGTTCCAGTTTACAACGGTTGCAGTGTTTGTTCTATTTGTTCACATCCTTTATTGCACTGCAATTGTCTGCAATACACGTGGAACTAGGTTACTCCTTTACACAACGCAAAAAAGGCCCTGTAGGTTATACAAAAAAGCCGATACGTTCCCGTTTCTCCCCGCTACTGGTGGAACCAAGATGGGGAGAAATAGGAAAAGTATTTGGAGCCAATTTTTCTGTACCATTTCTAGAAAGAAAATAATACTAAACAACTGTCAATGAATTGACGGTTTCGATTTAGTTAATTTTTCAATTGTACTGATAAGTTGGTCTTTCTACAAATATTTAGTAAGGTGTAAGTACCTACTTCATTTATTCTGAATAATGTTTAAAGTACCATTATTATGGTGTCTCGATATATCTTGAAGCAGGTTTAAAAAAAACTGTTGTTGGACTATACTTTATGATGTTGGCACTTAACAGTTTACACTAATTGTTAGGTATACAATGTTCAAGAATTTTGCTGCTTTCTTCAAACCCAAAACTACATAGTAGCTGTAGGTACTTACATAAGAATTATTAATAATAATAATTATTATTAAGTATACTTAGCGTGGTAGTAATTTAATATTAGGTATGCCTACATACTATAACATTTTCCACTATTATTGTTTGAACAAAAAATAAAACAAAATGGCGGATGACGCGAGGTGCACCTGAAGTTTTCCGTCGTAAACTGAAATGACGTAAGAATGTGCTAAATAGGGAAGTAAGGTAATTTCGTGAATTTGTATGCAGATGCCGTATTTTAGTTTATGGAAACGAACAGATACGCGGCAGTAGGTTACCTATATTACCTAATTTTCTATAAGTATTTAGTAGGTTATCTACATTGAGTCAAGGACGTATGTAGAGGCGCGTGCAGATTGACTATGAACATGACCTAACTAGTAACCAACCTACTCACTCGTACTTATTATATTTCAAGGACTATGATAATAAGACTTCACACAACTTCCAACAAAAACAGTGCGTAGCTGGACGTCTACCTACGTATGTTATTGTAAGCACTTGTTATTTTTGTTATCAGTACCTACCTAACTATATTGTACTTATAATATGACCATAATATACAATTTATAATATTATAGGATAATAATAATTATATTAATTCAGCCTGTAACTGTCCCACTGCTGGGCAAAGGCTTTCGCTCACTTTCGTGAGGAGGATTAGGCTATAATCCACCACGGGGGCCTAGTCCGGATTGGTGGATAAGCCTCCGAAATAATTCTCGGGCATGTGGGTTTCCTCACGATGTTTTCCTTCACCGAAAAATAAAATACATATACGTAATAATATGGGAAAATAAGTCTCTGTCGCGAATATACTCACTCATACTCAATCATAGCCATATATTAGCCATGCGTATCATAATCAGGTCATCAAGAATCATTTTAATACATTTTATTTATCTTTGATTTCCTTTCAACTTCTTACTCCAAATAGAAATAATGTGACCCTTCAACTTTCGCCACAGTCCCATGCCACGGTGACAGCTATTCAAATCTGCATTAAACTATCGTCACAGTCCCGTTATGCCACGGTGGCAGCTAGTCAAATCCGCATTCAACTTTCGCCACAGTCCTGTTTTGCCACGGTGGCAGCTATTCAAATCCGCCTTCAACTCTTGTCACAGTCGCGTTCTACCACGGTGGCAACTATTCAAATCCGCATCTCTTGTATCCGCATCGCAAAAAAAAAAGTCACACCAAATTATTTATAGATTTATAGATTATAGATAGGTAGGTATACGTATGTAAAAAAGCTAAACATGAAATCCGTTCGGGTTCTATTCGTCACACTCGTACTTTACCTGCCTGTCGCATTTTTCATGCGTGTGTGTGTAGTGATACTATAGGACTAGTGAGGCCGCCTCAAAACGGTACCCTCTGTATGCGGCCATTTGGGTCAGTGCAATGACCTAGTAAGTAATTCTCTGTAGTGATATTGTGGCAAGGTTGTGGTGAGACTCCTGACTGGTAATAAGTAGGTAAGTATCAGTGATCTAATTTCGATAGTGTATAATGCCCTAGATACTGAAACTGGGACTTCATTTACCTACTACATAATGTTACTGGAAGTTTAATCCTTTTACTTAGTTCTTTAGAAAATTAGCGCATAGATATACTACTAACTCATGATTTTGGTATTTATAGGTCCGATCACGCCACCGTCATAATCGTCTGTTGACCGTGCGTCTACGACGCGTCGTAGACGCACGGTCAACAGACGATTATCGACGTTAGCATGATGATGACGATTCAGTCGTTTAGTTTTAGTGTCAAATTCTATAAACGGTCATGTAAGCGCTCATATACCACGAGCGGCACGACGTCAACGGCCGAGGCAACTGCACCCGTCGGTGGCAGCCGTTGACGCGTCGGCGGCAGTCGTGGACGCGTCAACAGCCGCCGCCGACGGTTGCAGTTGCAGTTGCCTCTGCCTTGACATCGTGCCGCTCGTGTATTGAAATTAATTAAGTACACCTTAGTTAGATTAGACCTTAGTTGGAAGAACGCACAGAAATCGAATACTCAGCCAACTGTATTGAATTTTGAAAGCGTTGGCTTCGCATTTGGCAAGTGGGGCACACGCTGCTTCACTCTCTTTCGTCACACTATGATTGAAAATTACCTTAATATTTCATGCAATCTGAGCCTTGGTGCAACCTCCAAAATAATTCTCGGGCATGTACGTTTCCCAACGTTACTTTCCTTTGCCCAAAAACGATTGTTAAATTATTACATAGTAAATTGTGTAATACGTAGGTAGGTACAACAATTTTTACACTACACTCAACTGCGCTTCTGTCACAGACCAAGAAATATCCGTAATTAATCGTATACCTACGTAACATTCGTAACGATGGATTCAAGGTCTGTGATCGTAATGTAGGATATCGTTATACGAGTATTAATAGCCTTAGGTACCTACTACGCATTCTGTTTTAGCTCAAGCCACCTGCTTTCCTTTCGTTGTTGCCATATTATCTATCGCGGTTTGCGACACCTCGTCCCCATGTCTTTCTCTTTCGTAGGTAGGTATATTATTGCATACTAATTTTATCGATTAATCGTTTGATAATATACGTCAAGTCCCACCACCACATGTGCATAATTTTGCATACAATATAGATGGTGTATACCTACTCGTGGTTACTTCACCGACCTGGGGGTCAATTATTCTGCTAATTAAAGAACGCTTCAATCAAATCTCAATGGAGTGGCTTCGGAATAGTTTGTAACATTGGTTTCAAATGTTCTTAATTGACTAGCAGACTAATTAAAAAAATAGCACTTCCATATTATTACGTAACAAACTATTTTGTTGCCACTTCGTTATGATTCGATTGAAGCGCTCTTAAATTATCATAATTACCATAAATACCCATGGACGGTAATTTTGAGGATTTTGGTACAATTATCACATTATAGAAGATCCACATAAGAGGCGTCGCCCCAAGTTTCATGAGTTTGCCCACGGAAGACATAACAATAATAAAATAATGTATCTCTTTCGTGAGTTTCCCCATAGCGATTTGACGCGCGATGTCACCATCAAATAAATTGCCGATTTCTATGAGCGGCTCTACCACGCTATTACAAGACACTGAGCGCAGATTTAGCAAGTACCTACGTTTAAGTATATTTTTATGGCCATTGCAAACAATAGACATGGCTTATCCGTGTCATATAGTTACATCATTGAGTTGCGTTGCGATGTCTAGGAAGGTTAGGTACATAGTACGTGTGTGTGTTCAGTGGTCGTAGAAAATTGTATCGACCTTGGGTTACTTAACGGTTTCCGTATCTACAGATTGATGTAGGTAATGTATTTGTATCGTTATTTTATACTACACCTGTGACGTACTATCGGATCTATGTTTACTATACGATTGTTCCTCCAAACGACGGGTTCCCAAGTCACACCGAAAAGAGTCACAGTGTAGACTCGTTGGCGTTAAAATCACAATGAGTCACACTGTCACTCGTTTTGGTTTGACCCGTTAGCAACCCATCCTCCAAACCTACCTTGTTATTTTACTCTCTATCCTTGCCAGATTTGACGAGAAAGAGAGCATCTCCGGCGTCCAGCAGCTCAAGTCTTCAGTGCAGAAGGGCATCCGCGCTCGTCTCCTCGAGCTCTACCCTCACCTGGATAACTACATCGACCAGGTGCTGCCGAAAAAGGACACTTTCAGGATTGTCAAATGGTAAGCTAACTTACGCTCGTCCCCGATGTACCATCTCATCATCATCATCAGGCTGAAGACGTCCACTGCTGAACATAGGCCTCCCCCTCCTTAGACCGCCACGCCGAACGACAATTTGCCACTAGCATCCACCGGATGCCTGCGACTCTTTTGATGTCGTCGGCCCATCCAGTAGGAGGTCTATACCTACACTGCGTACTGCTGTACCATCTCAATGCCCTCTAATTTTCTCTGGGTATTCTATTACCACCTGAAAGTCTCAAACGCCCACAGGGAAGCGCCCTATCGCCCACGTTGGGAACCTATGACTGTGTGGGATTGTGTGAGAAGGCATGTGTTGTGTAGTTGTGTGTGCTGTGTGCTCGATAATAAGATTATTTTAACCACGCATCGCGCAACATTCAACCTTCACTTTACGCAACCACAGAATCTATTATTGTACTACTCTACTACGAAGTTAAGTTGTGCTGTGCGTAGTATTTGTATGGGAAGTTGTATATTTCTTACAATCGAACTGAATAATGTGCTCCACGGATCGAATCGACCCAGTACTCGCATTGATCGATTCGCCCCACAAATAGAAGGTTTAAAAATGGAGTGTACCGATTGAAAAAGTAGCAGTTAACTAATATAAATTCTAGTAGAAAAATTATTTATCCAAAGTACTTTACTGTTTGTTTAAAATTCTAAAAGTATCTCAATGACACGGTGATGTGTAAGCAGGTTAGCAGAAGTGTTACTCTACCAAGTATTTTATGACATTTGTATGGTTTTGGCTACCGGCATCGCCGCGTCATAATAATATTATTATCCAATTTCTATGCTATAATATAATAATGTCCGTAAGGATTGAGGAGCCACTTTTGAAAAATTAACAATTTCTAAATGGAATATCACGCAGTTTAAATGTAGGTGTGTCAATAAAATTTGTACCCTAAAGCAGATTTTAGTAGATTTTATGCATAAAAAGTTCTGTTACTGTAAAGGTGGCACCTCAATTCAGCAAATCAGGATTGAGGTGCCATTTTTCAAGTGAATAGAACTGGTTAAGTTATGGATGAATATTTCTGAAAACGCAATATCTTTACGGACGTGCTGTATATTGGTTGCCACCAAACTCTGGGGCTTGAACGGCTTCAATTTAAAAAGATATATAACATTCAAAGTGGCGCCAAAATCTATAAAAAATCGATTTTAATTTTTTTATTTTTCATTGATATAACTAGTCAATTTACAAAATAAACTTAATAGAAAAAATGTAGATAGTTGGCTGAAATTGTAGCCAGAGAATGAAGTAATAAAACCAAGTGGTTTTTTGCTGCGACTAATTTTATGTGGCTCCTCAATCCTTACGGTCTGGAAATAATATTTCGCTATAACTACGTGACAACAAAACGAAATCGAACGATGAATATCCCAAAAAATTGTAGATATGCGTACCTTAATATTCATATATAATTTAATCACGCTACGTATCCTATATTGGACAAAACACACAATTTTTTACTTTCTCATACAAATTTCACTGCGGTGACCATAATATTCAAGAAAAAAATAGGACACTTAAAAAAAAAGTGTGTGCGTGTAACCTTTACGCGCGATTGAAGTAAAACTTTTTTGGCGTTGACCGAAGTAACGCTTACTATAGTCTGTGTAGTTTGCTATTTAAAAAGGTTACATTGACACTACATTGACACGTCAATGTAACCTTTTTTAAATAGCAAACTACACAGACTATAGTAAGCGTTACTTCCGTCAGAAAAAATCTGAGTTACTCCCTAGTCGCGCTTAAAGAAGTTTTACTTCAATTATAATCAATAACAACGTCACATCATATTAATATATTATGACATACCTATATGATATAAAATAACATAAATAAAAGTGGGTAGGTAGTAGGCACATTACGATACGAGCGGTCTAAGTAGAATACAACTACACGGCGTGACTTAACTTCTGGCGTGCATTTAATATACTTACTTACACCGCGAGTATCGTATAATACGTAGCACGTGTGACATAATCAGCCATCTATATAATTTATTTTAAAATAATCTTCTAAGTGATGTAATTAAAAGATGTTCATTTGACTTAGCAATAAGTACACAAACGTGGGTAGGTTAGCATTCCACCAGTAGACAACGTGACAACGCAATTTCACACCTACCCATATCACATCTAGATTTGTTTTTTGGGTTATTAGTATTTTCGGATGCATAGATATTTATGGTTCGTGGTTTATTAATTTTATGTGATATTTTTTTAGTTTTAATACTGTACAGTATAATAATCAAACCGGTTGCAACTAAAAAATAGTGAAAAATATCTTTGCATAGCGTTATGTTGTCGCGCTTTCGTTTTATGAACAAATCTTTATTGTAAAATGATTATACTTACCCTGATCTAGGAATCTGTGATTTATATCTGGTTTGTGCATTGTGCATTGTGCACACCTTCAGACTATAGTATTAGATAATAATATTATGGTGATAAAGGATATATAATTGAAAGTGTGTTTATTCAGTGCGAATAGCACATGTGTCGGTAAAAAAATATCTTAATGACAAAAATTCGCATCATTTCTATATGAAGTGTATTTTATCCTACTAATATTATAAACGCGAAAGTTTGTAATTATGGATGAATGTTTGTTACTCTTTCACGCAAAAACTACTGAATGGATTTTGATGAAACTTCACAATAATATAGCTTACATAATACCAGAATAACACATGGACTACAATTCATAAAGATATATCGTATATTATCCTAACTCGCGTGAAACCGCGGGGCGCAGCTAGTGATGCAATAATTATATAATCGGTCACCCCCTTAGGGGTTGAATTTTCAAAAATCCTTTCTTATTGCACGCCTACGACACATACAAAATATTTGTGAAAAATTTCATGGTTCTAGGCCCAGTGGTTTCAGCTGTGCGTTAGTCGATCAGTCAGTCAGTCAGTTTTGGTTTTTATACGAGTACCTATAATAAATAGATTTACAAATTTATTTTACGTGCGTAAATGTGCGTAAAAAAAAGTACATGAGTTTTCACATCTCATGCTCAAAAACTGTGTCATATTATTATTATTTGCTCAGCTTAGCGGACCTAAACGTGGTTGTTAGGCCCTAGAGAGTGAGAGTAGTTTAATATTTTTTGGAATGTGTGGAAGGAAATAGGGGAGACCTTTGCCCAGCAGTGGAACAATATAGATACAAAAAATGAATTTTTTTATTTTCTGTTTTTATAATATGAAAATAAAAAAAAATTATAAAAGTAGCTACACCTTCGGGAAAGAGGCGTAATAATATGATGTGTGCAATTGTGCATGTATGTTAAATGTGATGTCGTTACATAGGTACTTATGGTGCTTCATTCATTTAAAATTAAATTAATTACTATAAAGTATCAAAATTGATCCGTTATACCATGAGGGCTACCAGTTCATCAATACACATTACACATGCGATAGTGGCACTGCTATTAATTTAATTTTCTACTATATTTTACCAAGCTGTATGTACCAAGCTGTAGGTACGTATAACCCTAACAACCACAGGAGAGAATTGCATACTATGACACCATGTTTTGCCGTTAGCGTTCCAGATAAGTAGGTACTTACCTACTTACCTTCTCCTCTTGTGTAACCCAGGCTAATGGTTTGTACAAGTGCTATATTTGCTGATAGGTAGGTATATAATATTAACATTAAATATAATAATATTAAATTACACACGCTCGGGTGTAGGCATAGGTAATAATATAATACACCAAAAAACTAATCAGTAGGAAGGTACATTCATGTTTTCACCCAAGTTTCATGTTGGGTTATAGTGTAAATTTAGATTAGGTATTACCTACCTAATTGAAACTACTTATGTATACCTCCCTATCTTATATCTTTAAATGAGCAATTCTTGTATAATATATATATATATATTATATATAATTGGAATCTCGGAATCGGCTCCAACGATTTTCATGAAATTCAGTATATAGGGGGTTTCGGGGACGATAAATCGATCTAGCTAGGAGTCATTTGTTTTTTTCCGTGTTTTATTTATGATTTTTTCTTTAAATAACCAGTTCATATTTTTTTATTACTCTATCGGTAAGATCGAAAAATATTATTCATATTTCATCATTTTATTAGTAATTCGTGCATAAATATAATTTCCTAAAAACACAATTTATAAAAAAAAAAAAGTAGGTACCGAGCAAAGCTCGGTCATCCAGATATTATATTATTAAACGAGCTGTTTACACTGGCTGACTGCACTAACAGTGCGGGTCCAACACAAAAAAGCGTAAGTAGTTCTTGGATTCCATATCCCTGGTTACATACTTAAATTATGGTCACCGCTTAAGAAAATTTGTATGAGAAAGTAAAAAATTGTGTGTTTTGTCCAATATAGGATACGTAGCGTGATTAAATTATATATGAATATTAAGGTACGCATATCTACAATTTTTTGGGATATTCATCGTTCGATTTCGTTTTGTTGTCACGTAGTTATAGCGAAATATTATTTCCAGACCGTAAGGATTGAGGAGCCACATAAAATTAGTCGCAGCAAAAAAACCACTTGGTTTTATTACTTCATTCTCTGGCTACAATTTCAGCCAACTATCTACATTTTTTCCATTAAGTTTATTTTGTAAATTGACTAGTTATATCAATGAAAAATTAAAAAATTAAAATCGATTTTTTATAGATTTTGGCGCCACTTTGAATGTTATATATCTTTTTAAATTGAAGCCGTTCAAGCCCCAGAGTTTGGTGGCAACCAATATACAGCACGTCCGTAAAGATATTGCGTTTTCAGAAATATTCATCCATAACTTAACCAGTTCTATTCACTTGAAAAATGGCACCTCAATCCTGATTTGCTGAATTGAGGTGCCACCTTTACAGTAACAGAACTTTTTATGCATAAAATCTACTAAAATCTGCTTTAGGGTACAAATTTTATTGACACACCTACATTTAAACTGCGTGATATTCCATTTAGAAATAGTTAATTTTTCAAAAGTGGCTCCTCAATCCTTACGGACATATAATAATATAATATAGTAACACATCTGCCCGAGTTCTTATTTTCGAGGTCAGTCACTCCTGTATTTCATTCTCGTCTTTTATGGAGCTAGAGCACGCCCGTGTCTTATCTATTGTGATCAGAAATGTCGGTGGCTTGACCTGCGTAGCCTACGGTCACCTTCACGGTTACTTTCAGATCGGTGGTAAATGTAAAACGCTGAAATATAAATTACACTCTGATAGCGTTGACGGTTTTTTCTTCATAAAAAGATTGTATCTACTGATTACTTACTGCAAAATCCTCTTGAAACATCCAAGCCCTTATCCTCATGATCGACCAGTCTCTAATGGAGTAGCAGCGTCCGTACTTTGTCAGAGTTAGTCAGGACGCCCGAGCGGACCTGACAGATACCGGACTGACCTGACATAACATGCGGACACGGCGCACATAATGTCAGTACGCCGCTCGGGATGTCCGTTAATTTTGTATCCCTACGAGCGACTCTCATTTCGAATAGCTTCTTTGTAATTGATTCCGGTTTCTGGTAATTTTCAGCCACGACCACATTGAGATAATGGTGAACAGTGCCGGGGAACTGCTGTTCTTCCGCCATCGGGAAGGACCTTGGATGCCGACGCTGAGGTTGCTCCATAAGTGTAAGTAATTAATAGTTTATCTGTGCTAAATTTTAATATTGTGAGACGTTGCGGTCGGTCGACCAAGAAAGCTCTACGTTTAATGTTTACCATCGACTGTATGTACAGTTGTGCAAAATGATGGAGGTGGAAACTATTCGACTGTATAAACCGGATTTTTACGCTCAACTTTAACGGTCACGATAAGGTAAAAAACACTGGGGTAGATCACTGGGTAGAACCCGACCCATAAATAGGATTCCATGTATAAGGAACTTCGAGAAGAAGTTCAGGAATTGATCTTTCTTCCTTATTTTTACGTCGCATTGTTATTTCTACGTGTAGCTATACATATATTTATGTACTTATCCAATCTAAAGAGATATTAATAATTAGAACTGCCATTTTCATTTGAAAGTGTACTTACTGGAATGGCCGTCTACACTGGAATGGGCGTGCTGGAATAAAAAAGTAGATCGTCAACCTAGTCACTGGATTGAATACCTCACTGTAATGGGTACATTCCAGTGCCGGTTCACATTATTCCAGTGGCCGGCATTCCAGCCCTGGATTCGATCGCTAACTGGAATAATACTACACCTAAACTTGTTCAATTCTCAGATCCATTCTTCGTGCCGATGCAGCAAGTCGATAAGGGCGCTATTCGCTTCGTCCTCAGCGGCGCTAACATAATGTGCCCCGGCCTGACGTCCCCCGGCGCGAAGATGACCTCTATTGACAAGGGGCATGTAGTGGCAGTCATGGCGGAGGGCAAGGAGCACGCGCTGGCTGTGGGCATGACTGCCTTGTCTACTGATGACATGTGAGATATTCTTGTCGGCTACAATATTATAGCTTGCATAAGTACATTTGTCTCATAGAGCCCACTTCCCAAAATGAGTATTCCCATAATGTCCACTTTCTAATAACGAGGCGTTCATCGCGAGTTAGGATATCAGTTTAATTTGCTGACGTATTTAATTTTCTTGTGGGGTGAAGTGGAATAATAAATGTACCTACTAGCTTATATTTCTAAAATTAATAATCATATTTAATGGTCGTGGACCGATTTCCACGATATCGTGGAGCGCTGTGGCATAACCCATAGTTTTGTTGTCTCTACGCACGACGACAAAGTATCTCGCGGTGCGGCGCGTAGGTACCTATGCGTTTAGGGTGCAATTATTATCGTAAAATGAAAACATAATGTTTATATTTTGTTTTGTTTCAGAGCCAAAGTGAACAAAGGCGTTGGTATAGAAAACTGCCATTACCTCAACGACGGGCTTTGGCAGATGAAACCCGTCAAGTAGTGATATTGGATGAAAAAATATGCATTTCGTTTACATTGTATTTTAATTTATTTTAAGCTTTTCTTAAATAAATGGTGGAAACACTGTTTGGTCTCTATCTACCTTTATATAATAGCTCACCTAGTAACCCAGCGATGAAATAAAATAATACTCCTGTATCCTATCCTAACATTTTAACCAAAAATGTTTCAATATATTTCATGGCGAATCCAGCATAATTTTCGAATTGTCTTTTTAAAGTTCCCGCCAAGATAAAGGAACAATCCTTTTCACGCAACCCGAATATAAATATTTGTGTAGGCTTTTTTTAAAGAAATATAGACGAGATGCATTAGAATACCTACGTTTTAAATGTTCACGTCTTTTTATGATTTTAGAAAACGGTTATCTCAAAAGGAGAACTTTATTTTATAGCTAATACTGTATAGGTACCGTACAACGTTGTTGCGTTAAACGTGTCGCGGGCGTGCGTGAAATGAAACGCTAGAGCTGTTTTAAAAATGGCGGCGGCACTTGTTAGTTCGGCTCGTCAGGGTAAATAAATACGTTTTTATTAGTTTTATTCACTTTATCTTAGAATAAGTTACTTCAAATTAATAATGAACCTTTAGAAAATGCAGTTCAAATGTAAAAAAGTGAAGCTTTTTTGTTATAAACTTTAATTTGTGTGACGTTGCATATCAGCTGTTGTTGTTCTCAAATATCGGTGATTTTTAAATTTTCATGAAATACATAGAGTGCAGTTGTTAATTCAGTGTTTAAAAATTGTATCTAAGCAACCTATCATCTTAAATTCAATGTTGTGTTACGCAATGATGATTAATTATAAAGGTTCAAAGTTCATTTGTTTGTTTTGGTTTATGTTTTGACGTTTTTGTAAAACTTTATCTCGTAATTTTCAGTGGGGAGGCTAACAAATGCTGCCAGGAGGTTTTATTCGGACGCTCCTAAAATTACCACTCATTACACGATCCACCCAAGAGATAAGGACCCAAGATGGAAAGGTAATTTTTGATAACCTTGCGTTTACCTTGGCGTTGTATCACCAAAACATGTTTATTATTTACGTCACTAATAGTGACTCATTACTTTCCAACAGTATCTCTTAATTTTCTGTGATATATTGCTATCTGTGTTAGTTATGAATATAATATCAAAAGAGCAGATTTTTGCTTTTAATTCCAAGTGGCGCCAAAAATGACTTAGTATAAATAAAATATGAGTATACCCGTCTGAGTGTTTGTAGGACCATTGCCCTCGTAGTTTCAGATTCCATATAGACATGGAATCCGGATGTCCGAATCTTTGTATGTGATTGTAACCTATTAGTATAGCACCGAAAACATAGCTCAGATTAATACCAGTAAGTAACCCATCTAAAGTAAGTCCCATCTAATCATATCAACATCATAACATCTTCAATATCACACGCTCCTTTAGCTATCTCATTCCTATTATATTATATTCACAGATGTAAGTATGGAGCGGGTGGCCGAGGAGACAGACATCCTCATCATTGGCGGAGGCCCGGCTGGCATGGCAGCTGCCATCAGAGCCCGTCAGATTGCAGAGGAAAAGGGGGCTGTAAGTGACACATATTCACCACAAACTACCAGTACAGTTAAAAAAAAACAATGCTACCACACTGTCAACATTTTTCATAAGTATCAGGATAATATACTGTCATGCTCATAGCCATATGAAAGGGTTGCTCCCTCGATTATACAGTATCTATACTGTTGGACTGTTATTGCTCCAACAAAAACTTACCTAACTTTGTACCTAAATGCTAATAAAAGTAAGCTCTCTATCTTGTTTGCAAATAAATATTCTGTATTATAGTTAATATAAATAAGAAATACCTTGACATCTTAATTATGGTACAGATAAGATCACTTTCAGTGTGACCCCCAGTTTCTGAAACGTCAGTCAGCGTTGACAACAGATTAATTCTATTGCCACCCTTGTCATGTGTTTATAGTCAGATAGAGACAACGATAGTTTTAATCTACTGTCAACGCCAACAAACGTTCTAGAAACCGGGGGTTAGACCCATATAAACACTGGATCTGTAATCAGACTGTACCTTGGACTTTGACCAGTACACTCGAAACATAACTTGTTATCTGCTTCTAGTTTTACTACTTTCGCAATATTTCAAAACTGAAAATCAAATTATGAATTAAAAAAATATATATTTTCAGGAAGTAAGAGTGACGCTCCTAGAAAAAGCAGCGGAGGCTGGAGGGCACATCCTGTCCGGAGCCTGCGTGGACCCCATCGCGCTGAATGAGCTAATACCGGACTGGAAGGAGAAGGGTGCTCCGATGAACACAGTGGTCAACAGCGACAAGTTTGGGTTGCTCACTAAAGGTGGCAGGATACCTATACCTGTGTTTCCAGGTATTTTTCACTCTATAAACCCTTTTAGGGTTCCGTTGTTTCATTGTTCCGTACCTCAAAAAGCCAAAGGGACCCTTATTGGATCTCTTCGTTGTTCATCTGTCTGTCTGTCAAGATCCTTTTATTATTATTAATTTGGGAAAAAATGATGACCTCTAATATAAGATTCCGTCCTGCAACTTGTGAAAATTAACATCCATTCTGCCAACCAAGCTATTTAAATCACACTTTCTCAATGCTGTTAGGTATGGCCTGTTAGCAAGCAAACAAAATCCTGTGCAGTAGCACCAATAATGTCATGTAAAGACTCCCTAGGGACTTGAGTCTTATGGCTAACTTCACACCCACCATAAAGTTGGAAACAGGGGGTATTAAATTTCCCATTTGACCCAATTTCCCGACTGACTTTTCCAGGGCTACCGAACTACAATCACGGCAACTATGTAGTCCGGCTGGGACATCTGGTGCGCTGGATGTCGGAGCAAGCGGAGGCCGCGGGGGCAGAGGTAGGCTCGTTGTTGTTGTTTGTCGTATGAGATTGTGCTAGCCTCTGCTGTCAGAGGTTATCAGGCTACCCTAGGTCCTCTGACGTGACTTAACGATTGCTATAAATATATAACAACTGGGACGGACGGCTTTACGTACCCTCCGAAGCAAGGATGTGATGGAAAATCGCACATAACTTATGAAAAGTCATTGGTGCGGTGCCGAGGATCGAACCCGGTATCATTGGATTCTAAAGCGGACAAGTAACCGCTCGGCTACTATCACTTTAGTTCGTTGTAACAGATGTTAAAGTATTTCATGGACATTGGACACTCCATACCAGCAGCTGAATCGGACTAAAGACGAGCGAAACTATGCGAAGCAATAGCATCGTCCGCGTTGTACTCAATATGTCACCCAACACCACGTAAGAGAGAGACAACACGCTCCAAATGTCATACAAAATCCCAATCATGCTATATCGCTTTAATTTAAAAATAGAGCGAGTATCCCTTTTTCTAGGGTTATTAATAGGTATTCTATGCGTATGTTCCCAGGTGTGGCCCGGGTGCGCGGGCGCAGACCTGGTGTTCCGCCCCGACGGCTCCCTGAAGGGCGTGGCCACCGGGGACGTCGGCATCGCCAAGGACGGAAGCCCTAAAGACATGTTCGAGCGGGGCATGGAGTTCCACTCCAAGATCACTATTTTTGCTGAAGGTCGGTAGTGGTCCAGGGGATTTCTAGACAAGTCCAAAACCCCGTTCCCATGGGATTTCTAAGCGGATTTTTGCAATATGTGATATTTACCATGTATTTGTTTCCCAGGCTGCCACGGGCACCTTACCAAAATGGTCTCGAGCAAATACAATTTGAGAGAGAAGAGTGAACCGCAGTCGTATGGTATTGGACTGAAGGAGCTGTGGGAAGTAACACCAGAGGTATGGAATATTCCTTCTTTTCTGTTAGGAAACCCCCCCAAATAAATAGGGCAAAATTTCGAATGTGACTGCTAGCGGTTCTCTATACGCTTACAAAAAAAAACTAGGTCTCTCCGCGGGCTAAGGGGTATCGTTAGAAATGGGAAACCAAACCCTATATATTTTTCCAAAATCTATAAAAAAGACATTGTCGCCACATGTCTGTGAAAATCGTTTAACAAAAAAAACCCTATAAAAAGAACCCTTAAATAACCCCAAATTTCTAATGCCGACCCGCCAGCCAGTTCGTGAAATGTTGTTAATTGTCGACATGGCTGAATATAATTCGGAAAAGTAGTTACCCGGCGCTTATTAAATAAGAAGCCAGTTACACAGGGACCTCGTGGAATTTCCAGAACCACAACCCGGGGCTGGTGGAACACACTATCGGGTGGCCCCTCGACCGGAACACGTACGGGGGCTCCTTCATCTACCACCTGGCGCTGCAGGAGGGCGAAGCGCCCCTCGTGGCCGCGGGCTTCGTCGTCGGCCTCGACTACTCCAACCCGTACCTCAGCCCCTTCAGGGAGTTCCAGAGGTTCAAGCTGCATCCCTACGTGAAGCCCATGTTCGAAGGTATGTTTCTGTCAATTTACTACCTTGTTTCTATTAATTTACATGTTTACCTTTCATTTTTGTTTTATTATGTCTGTCTCTCAGTTTGTGGTTCCGGGTGGAATCTTGGAACTCAAATTTCGAATACTTCTGGCTGAATCGTTTACGGCCAAAATTAATAATCAATCCAATCCAAATTTTGCTATCTGAGATTGATATCACAATCGATTTTTAGGGTCAAACGTGCCAATAACCGATCCTTGGATTGGTTTATGAAGGCACGCAGATTAGAAATCGATCGAACGATAGGCAGCAATCCAAGTTCGATTTCAATCTTGGATAGGAGATACAATATTATTATTTCAGCTCGTAACTCGATGCATTCTGAATCCATTTATTATTATGTATACTTATTAATTATCAATATCAAGATATATCAATAAAAGTACAGAAAAGACAACAGATACAATGGGCAGTCTTGTCGCTGAAATATTTATCTACCAGCAAATCTTTGGATGGACGATACACTATTTTATCAATGTATAAAATGTTGTCTCCAGGCGGCACCCGCATAGCGTACGGCGCCCGAGCGCTGGTGGAGGGGGGCTGGCAGTGCCTCCCCAAGCCGGTGTTCCCCGGGGGACTGCTGGTAGGGGACACTGCTGGCTTCCTCAACGTCCCCAGGATTAAAGGAACCCACAACGCCATGAAGAGTGGTAAGGAGGATTCTAGCATTTTGATTTCCTTCTATTCAGAACGATTAAGAATAAATGTGTTCTAAGATTTTTTTTATTTCATAGTTTTGAACTAGGTTATTGCAAAGCAACGACTGATTGTATCACCTAATTGGAGGATTTAGTGTCAGGATAGTAATTCTTTGTGCCAATGTTTCAACCATTGTGCTGTAAGACGATCATACGATGGAATAAGTTTTATGGATTGAAAAAATATTTTTAGAGATAAGCTTTGTTGCAATACTATAATTGAGTTTGAGGATCTATGTTTGTGGTGCGTTAGTATCCTACTAATATTATAAAATCCAAGTAACTGTCTGTTTGCTCCTTTTTCACGACTAATTGGCTGAACCGATCTTGATGAAATTTGATATGGTGCTAGCTTGAACCCCGTGGAAGTATTTATGATGCTTTTTATTGCGATAAACTGTTCTTCGCGCGGACGCAGGTGCAGGCAAAAGCTAGTTATATATACATATTATATTATACTATACTAGACTAGCTAACCCAACAGAGGTTTTGTCAAAAATGTATGAGAAAATGAATTATCATTATCTCTTTTTCGTATGTTGCAATGGTTATTCTGCTATTCGGAATTTCGGAACAGAGACGAATCCAATAAACCAAGGATCATGAAAATCGGTCCAGCCGTTCTTGAGTTATAAATGGTGTAAATAACATAACTTATTTATGATTTCTTATAGGTATGTTGGCAGC
Organism: Hylaea fasciaria; assembly: GCA_905147375.1. Lineage (NCBI taxonomy): Eukaryota > Metazoa > Arthropoda > Insecta > Lepidoptera > Geometridae > Hylaea > Hylaea fasciaria. Next base: position 2,971,245 of record LR990211.1, on the reverse strand, counting down.
GGAAGCGGCGATGGAATATATAATCTCGGGCGAAGCGACGCATGACAATGGAGTCACGCCCACGATCTACGAAGACAAACTTAATAGCTCTTATGTATATAAGGAACTAAAGGTTAGTTTCGCTTTTACATAAAATACTGTAGGTACATTAGTTATTTTAAAATACGTTTTTGAAAAACCATTGATATCTATTTTATGGTTATTGATTTTAGAATCTTTTATATTTTATTAATTAGCATTTAGCACACAAGTTAAATGTACAAGGACGACTTAATGGTAAGTTGCATTTTCTACCAGTCATCCTGGAAGTGCAATCAAAACGGCACATCGAAATAAGTAAAATGATAGACTAATAAAAACCAGAATAAAAACGACGTTGCAAAGTTGCATATAAAAATCTAAAATGTAAAGAAAAAGAAGTAATGTCCATTAGACTACTCAAAATATAAGCGTACAGTGTAAATCAGTGTAAAAAAATCAGGCAGTAAATGTCCCACTGCTGGGCAAAGGCCTTCCATCACTTTTCGTGAGGAGGATTAGGTCATAATCCACCACGGGACTATACAAAAACTATACATCGGAGACTGGTGATCTTTCGGATTTATGTTATTTCAATAGTATTCTACGACAGACCAAAAGATCACCACTTCTGAAGTGCAATTATTAATGCAACCTACTCTATACAAAAATATCTATTTTGTCCCTACTACTAGTCTGGGTTGGTATTTATGCCATAACCGTATTTTAATTATTTATTTCCAGCAAGTCCGCAACTGTCGGCCCTCGTTCCACACCGCCCTAGGGCTGTACGGCGGCGTGGCGTACTCCGCCTTCAGCACCCTGATGCGCGGGACGGAGCCCTGGACCTTAAGCCATGGGGGTAACATAAATGCGTGAATTTTTCCGCAACACATGCTAATATTTCTGCAAAACTGCTTATTTTTCTGCAAAATCTGCCTATATTTCTGCAAAATCTGCGTATATTTCTGCAAAATCTGCTTATATTTCTGTTAGATATGCTTATATTTCTGCAAGATATGCTTCTATTTTTGCAAGATATATGTCATGTATTTGCAAAACATGCCAATATGATTTCCGCAAGTAGAGATAATATTTCCACAAGGTGTGATAATATTTCAGCAAGACCAGCTATTATATTTGTTATTTTCCTCATGACATACTAATATTTCTGCAAGAAATGCTAATATTCACATCACACTCAACATGTTTATGTTTTCTGCAAAATGTGGAAAATATAAGGCATAGGTACATCATTAAAAAAGTTACTTGACCAAAGAAAAAACTGTATTATTTTTGAGCCATTTTTTAATTCTAGGTGCGGACCACGCAAGACTGAAACCGGCCAAAGAAAGCACACCCATCGAGTACCCGAAGCCAGACGGAGTCATCACCTTCGACCTGCTCTCGTCGGTCGCCTTGACTGGTCCGTTCATTTACCACGCTTTAATAATCCTCACTTGAAACTAGCACGGTTGTCTAGCTCCCGAAATTAATATTGTATCTCCTATCCAAGATTGAAATCGATCTTGGATTGCTGCCTATCGTTCGATCGATCTCCAATCTGCGTGCCTTCATAAACCAATCCACGGATCGATTATTGGCACGGTTGACCCTAAAATGGATTGTGATATCAATCCCAGATAGCAAAATTTGGATTAGGATTGATTATTAATTTCGGTCATAAGCGATAAGACCGGCCATTGTGACACTAACGGCCAGTTTCTGGAACGTTGGTTGGCTTTGACAGTAGATTGAAACTATCGTTGTCTCTATCCGACACTATACAAATGACAAGGATAGCAATATAATTAATCTGTAGTCAAAGTTGGCTGACATTTCAGAAACCGGCAGTTATTGTTTTTTGTTCAGGTCTAGCTTTTAAGTTTTCTTTGTTCCGTGGTGTTTCATTACTGACTCTAACCTGTCTAACAATAAATCGTAGAAGTAAATTTTAGCCTACTTGTAACTTGTCGAATCGAAACGAGACTTTGTTATTGGTTTTTTGTTTATTGGTTCAGCTGACGATACTATAATTTGATATTTGGGAGCTGATCTAATGATTGAGCCAACAGGTGAATAGTGGAACTCTTCCGTAGCACCAGTAAATTTCTCCCGTCTTACCACAAAACTTTAAACCAGAGTTAAACAGATGTTTCTAAAATTTCGTTCTACATAATCGACGTCTATCATTGGCCTTTTGCTTACTCAATCCTAGCATTCCTAATTATTATACTTGTGAATTTTGCTTGTGCTGTTACTGAGTTAGAAAAAGCGAGGGTTAGACTTCGATTTGTGGAGATAATATTTAGACACATCTGTTCAACTCTTGTTCAAATCTTTTGTGGTAAGACTGTTGGCTAGCCGACGATAAAATATTGCTTGTGTGGTTGTGGCTTTTCGTCCTAACATGACTGTATTTCCAGGCACCAATCACGAAGCCGACCAGCCGCCCCACCTAACTCTGAAGGACGACTCCGTGCCTGTGGAAAGGAATTTAGGCGTTTTTGACGGACCCGAGGCCAGATTCTGTCCCGCGGGTAACTATAGACAAACTTGCCTATATAAATATATTATATAGTATACAAGACACTTTGTACAAAATTATCGAGTTCTTTGATCGAGCGAAGCGAACTCTTACAATTTAGACACCACTTCGCATCATGCAATAGAATATGAATAATATAATAATTCAGCTTGTACCTACGGTCCCACAGCTGGACAAAGGACTGGCCTCACTATTGTGAGGAAGATTAGGCCCACAACAACCACAGCTTACATATATATAATATACAATATACAACATTAGGCCTGTACATACTTATTACAAACTTGTAGTCAGAGACTTTTGGGCGGCTTTTGGCTTTGGACTTTTTGGCTTTTGTACTTTTTTTATTTCATTCAATAAACAGTATCATAATTGTTTCAGGTGTATACGAATATGTACCGATGGAGACTGGCGATGGACAAAGACTGCAAATAAACGCACAAAACTGTATACATTGTAAGTACCTACAAATATGTTTTTGTTGGACAAAAATGAGTCTTATTCACACTCTTATCGTAACAGCACGTAAAGTGAACTTTATTTCAATGTGATCTCAACTAGGCTGAGCATGTTAACCACTTTCGACCACATCGTCACTTGGTAAGATAGTGACCAAATCAACATGGTATAAAAAACAGTTTTTGCACCTAACGCCTTGATCTTTTCGGGTTAGACACGTGATTATAACATTAATCTAATTTAATAACAATTTAGCCTGTAACTGTCCCACAGCTGGGCAAAGGCCTCCCCTCACTTTCGTGAGGAGGGTTAGGCCATAACCCCCCGTCCGGGTTGGTGGATAACACGCCTCCGAAAGAATTCTCGGGCATGTTGGTTTTCTCACGATGTTTTTCTTCACCGAAAAGCGAGTGATAATTACGTACACATGTTAACAAGAAACACATTGGTCACCTCCGCTTTGGAAGGCGGACGTTCGCCCAATAGGCTACCACCGCTTAATCTAAATCTTATATTTTTCCTTTTCAGGTAAAACATGTGATATCAAAGACCCCTCGCAGAACATCAACTGGGTGGTACCGGAAGGCGGCGGCGGCCCAGCCTACAACGGCATGTAGACCTCTTAGCCCCACTCCTGGATGCACCCCTGCCTCCACCCGTCGACCTAATCTGGAGTAGGTGCAACCCCAACCAGTGGTGGATAAAGGCTTAATCCCTCACGAGTGAGCGCAGACCCGTAAAGCGAACAGTGTGCCTAGTGCGAGTTTTGACAATTTATTTACGCGCTCGGTCCGTTTGGCGTTAACTTGAAATTGTATGGAATAAGAGCAGCGCCATCTAGCGTCAGTGAATCAGTCACTAGATGGCGCTGCTCTAATTCCATACAATTTCAAGTTAACGCTAACCGGACCGAGCACGTAAAGAAATTGGCAAAACTCACACTAGGTACACAGTACTCCTACAATAGGGCAAGCGCGAAATTTTTAACGGTTCGTATCGTTAACGTATCGATCAAGGTAAACGTTCGCGTACGCATCTCGTCGATATTCCAAGGCACTGGTCAAATCTAAAACAAATTTGACTGTTAACGTAGGTACCGTATATTTTCTCCATAGAGGTTCCTGCTATATGGCCGATAGGGGTGGGATAGGGGTTGTAATGATGATGGTGAAGTCCTAATCTGGATCTCAAAATGTATGTTCTCCTACTAATTGGGATTCCGTGCGTAGACGCATTAACCATAGCATGCCTGTAATAGAATCAATTTGTGATATTGTATGCTAAATTATTTTATATAGTAGGTAATAATTGTCACATACAATAATGTTAACAAACCACTATGGCGGTCAAACATTACAAATCAAAGTTATGTTGTATAAAATCATAGAATTATCTTATTATGTACTCATTTTATATAAATATTTGTAGTTTTCATTTAGTAATCAAGACATAGTTATATTAAAATCTGTACATAAAAGACTTGTATTTTGATATTCATGATGTTTTATGTAAAATACGATTTTAGTCCATAAAGTGTATGATTGTTGAACTATTTACGAGAAACTGCGAGTGCTATTTTCCCTTAGAGTAAGCGTTAATTTTATACAAATAAAACATATTTTAAATACATTGTTGTATTATTTGCTGTAAAATTTTAGACTTTCCACCATTATTAGTTTGCTGCAAAGTCGCGTGTTTTGACAGTGTTTGTAAACGAATACTGCGCCTTTGACGGCGACAATGTGGTTCAATAGCAAACAGATTTGAGGACCTGTTATTAGGTTTTTACACACGTTATGGAGTAGTTAATAAGAAGTACGCATGCGACGCGAAGTATCATAAATCACGGCATCCTCGAACCTTCTCACTCGCTAAACTGGCTAGGTGCTGTTCAGTGCAGGCGCACTTAACAACTCACTACCGCGTGCAGCTTTTAACCGTGATTGGATGGGAGATTCTGCTAGACCGTCTGCTAGCTATCAACCTTACACAGAAACATTTGCTAATGAAACACAGTTTCTAAAAAGATCCTTTTACTCATAGCAACAACATGACTAACAAAAGGGCAGAGACTGCGGGCGTCGCTGCTCCATTGTTCTCTGCGTTGACATTGCCGCCGCTTAGTTCGAGTCCCTCCAGTGGTAATTCTAGCGGTGCGCTGGCATCAGTGGTTGGTTGCCTCAGTGTTATCTTGATGGTGTTCATGGTATCCAGTCTGGGCTTTCGATCCTGGGAATAGAATAATGAACTTTATAACTTTAGGGCACAGGGAGGGCATTCCGTGCCATCGCACTAATCTATAGGTACTACTAGCAGACACGGCCACGTGTTGCTGTGGTTAAGGTTTTTGTTATTGCGACTATAAATTGAGATGTAAGCTATCCTATCTTTCAAGTTAGATCAAGAGTAGTTTCGGAGCCCATCGCGGGCAAACAACGTGACGCGTAATTATTATTTATTTATATATATTTAGGAAGAAGATAGTCGCTTGTCTAATCGTCAAGTCAACAGATTTATATGAAGCTTAGGTACTGCTATTATTTGATAATATTATGCTGAACGCCGATATTTGTATGGACACAGGAGTTTGGTCAGAGTCTGGGCGTTATTGTGTCACCATGGTCCGCGGGCGCGTTGATTCCAGGTTGATACAGGGACCCGCGAAAACTAAGGTTCGCCTCCGAGCTACCATATTTTTTCACGTCTGTTGTTACTGGTGGGAATTTGGGACCGGGAAATGAGACGGTACCTACCTAGTTTTCGCTACACTAGGGCCACCATTAAGAGCGAAGACAAAATTAAATTATCATAATCGATTTGCCGACAATGGGGACTTTGATTTGGGGAGTCTGGAAATGACTATAGCTTCACAAGGAACTATATTTTAGAATAAATAGATTTTGAATAATATGTTATTAGTTACCTTGCGTCGGTGTTCGTTGAGAGGCTGGATACGGTACTTGGGAGGACGGCTGGGGCTGGTTGCTCGGTTATCATACACTGATTGCATCTACAATAAGTATTTGTTATGGCTAAATTACATACTAAATCGAACTAGGTACTGTATTTTTAGTATAAGTATAAACAGAGTATGAGAAATATATGATCCGGCAGTCCGGCAGAACACCCTTGAGAACATGAATTAATTGGACGAGGAATAAGACAACAGGAGTCAAAAATCGGGGGATCGGCTTTGATCACGTTTGCTCAGTGTCCATTCTGCCGTTGAATTGACGTCACTAACTTTAGCTAGTTCCAAATTCTTGACGTAAATGTTGGGTGTGACGTGCTGGATGAAGTCTTCGATGATGAAGCGGGCCCGTGCTATCACTGGGTCGAGGTTCCGCATGTGCTTGGCTACAAGCATCGGCCTGGTCATTAGCAGGTACTTCGTCACCTGCAAGACAAGTGGCGAGCACCTTTGTGCTGAATGTTGTGAGTTGTTGCAAATAAATGCTTTTCTTTCTGAGAGAACAGTTTGGTCAAGTACTATATTCTGTACCTAAGGTTTTAAGACATGACCCCAAAAAAACGTCATCCCCATCGCCAGGTGTTGAATGTAGCAGAATTCTGTCTCCTTTCCGTCCATATCCGTACTTATAAAACGGCACTATTATTAACTAGCTAAAAACGGGTCTAATTCGTGCACAAACAAATATCAAAATATATAATTTTGACATACCTCGACGACTCGAGTTATTTTGATATTTGTTTGTGCGCGAATTAGATCCGTTTTTAGCTAGTTAATAATTATGTTTCCTGTTCGCGAAAGTTTAAGAACTTCAAACGGCACTATGTTTTGTAAAATTACTATCAGTTATGAAAGTAATTTTGTGGATTCTACTATTTATGGCTGCGACATAATATTATACATTTGCAAGCCAGTAAGCACCATAAAAAGTGCTGAACTGGCTCCTAGGACGTGCTTTTGACGGTGGTGAGTAGTAGTGACGGTGTTACATGAACTGCAACGCCACGTAGACTAAATCCCGTTACCCTGCTTATAGGACACCAGCCAATCGTCTTCACAGTCGTGGGATCGGTAGCTGCCATCCAAGCCAGAGCCAGTATCCTCGGGAAGGTCGCGTGCGGCTCCCCCAGCATGACTCCGGGTGTTTTCACCAGAGACTCCAGATCAGGCTCGGCTTCGAGCAAGGAGGTTTCCACGAGCAGTTTTGATTGGAGGAGCGCTTGAATCAGCTCCGGGATTAGAGTGCCCTCATCACCTTCTAAGTTTCTGGAATGAGCGTTGCGTTAATTCGTAATACCTACTTATACTTATTAGGTACCTAGAGCGGTAGTAGGAGTGGTAGTGCGCGAATTGGTTTCAGTGACTTTCACGCCCATAAACTTGCAGCTTTTTCGTGATTTTCGTAGCGGCAGTTATATTGATTATGGATAGCTAGCACCGCAGTCAAAACGTAGGTAGGTACACACGCAAACCTGCGGTCTTCAGGTTAAATGAACTCATTTTAATAAAGATACATAATCAGATTAGCATTTCAGTGTGACCACGCACAGTGATATTACTAATGATCGTATACTAGCTTAAACCTTTATGAGTGACTCGGAACTTGGAACATATGGCTCAAACTCTGGTACTTAATAAGTAAGTAGAATAGTTGAAGATGAATCTACAGAAAACTAACTTTAGAAGCTCCAACATCAGTCTAGCTACTTTCCCCGAAGCCGGCTTCGCGTAGTTAATGCAGTCTGATGCCAGCATCTGAGTGATTTCAAAACTATATTATCATGTCAAAGGTTACTCAGAAGTTAGCCAAGAACGCAGCGTAAAGCGAAAAGTGCCAACTAATGTAAACATTTTTAGATCCATCCAATAGTTGTCTGAAAGATCTCGTTCCAGCCTTTGTAGAGTAAGTAGATAAGTACTTTATTATCCGTCTTTTATAGTCTATCATTATTCAGTTTATTTTAAGTGAAGGTACAATAAAGAGTTATCTATTCTCTAGTGGCTGAAACATCGTGGATATTGCCCTAATTAGGTCACTGATCGTGGCCGATTATTTTGTGCTGTTACCGATATCGTAACTTGGGGCACGCAACTAACACACACACAAGAAGTTGTTTACCGATATCGGAGCGCTCCTATCAGTCTGGAAGGCGAGCGCTAGGTCCCTCTGTCGCGAGTCCTCCGCGGCAATCCAGTCGAGAGTGAGTGCCGACCGGTACTCTGCTATGCCGGCGAGTGTTGACCGAGACACGTTGTGCATGTGATAGGAGCACTGGAAACAACACCATTAATAATTAGACTATAGTAAACTAGAATTACGGATCAAACTAATATCAAAATATATAATTTTGACATTGCCTACTAATTTCGACGTTTCGGCCGAGTTACATTGACCGTGGTCACGAAAAGACTCGTTTTGTGCGCAAATTAGACCCGTTTAAATTATAATTAACATATATTTAGTTCGCGAAAGTCAAAGAACTTCTATAGTCTACAAAACAATAAAGTGTCCTTTCACTTAAGGTAAACATGACTGTACTCGTATTATCTTATGGGAGTGATAATACTTATTTGAAAGTCTTCTGTGATTTGATGTCAACAAAATAGCCGATTATATTGTTAATTACTGCGTAGACTGGAACACAATATTTTTAATTAGTGTGAAATATTTTTACGTTGGTAGCCAGAGTATGAGGATCCCAAGGTAGCATCGTTTTGACATTCATAATAATAATAATAATAGGTAGATCGGTCCCAGCGCCGGGCAGTGCTCGTTGACATCACCATCCCCCATGACGTGAACCTCGTGAAGGCCGAGAAGGACCAGCTCAGTAAGTACCTAGACTTGGCCCATGAGGTGACCACCATGTGAGATGTTGACTCGACGATCATTGTCCCGATAGTGGTTACGGCGAACGGCCTTATAGCGAAGAGCCTCGACCAACATCTTAAGAGGCTCTCGCAAGACGGCTGGATTAAGGGGCAGAAGGCAGTACTCCTCGACACGGCACGTATTGTCAGGAGGTTCCTCTCTCTGCAGCCCTAATCACCGGTAGCCTTGGCCCTGCTCCGCAATCGGTGGTACCCTAGGTTTAAGTTTTTTATAATGATTTTAGGTTTTTATAAAAATATTGTAAAAAATTTCAACTTAAGATTATAAAATAAATGATGAGAATAATAATATGACATTATACATTTGAAATCACAGACGATTTTCAAAGACTGGTATGTGGCCGAAAATGTTTGCCTCGAAAATAATATTTGTTCTAGATATTGTTAATTTTTCTCCACAAAAATTAATATGCAAAGAAACTTTGGTTCAAACAGTAGACGACCCGTGTCTACCAAAATGGCTCTTATTTCTTTGAAGCCCCAAATTAATTACCGAATTCAAGATACAAAGTATGTAAATAGGGAATAAGCATCAAACAAAGTACAGAAGTCGTTTCAAAGTCGAATTAGATATCAGACGAAACTTTTTCAATTCGGCCTTCTTTATAAGAATAGCCGTGAGAGCCGTACCGTATTTCTATAAATGAGTTTATGAAAATTCAACGTTACGCCAAAGTTAAGCATTTAGTTTAAGCATGGAGACATAGAATAAAATTTAGAAAGGACAAGAAAGAATTAAAGCTAGATAGGTAAATATGTAACCAATAAGAACAAGGTATACATAATTATAGGTAGGTATAGTCATCTTCAACTTTAACTCGTGATAGATCTGTGGATAGACTACCGCAATTTCACAAGTGTCGTTTACGAAGATAGACTGTCGATCGAAGGAATTCTGTCCGGTCCTTAGGTCTAGTCAGATTCTTCTTCTTTCTTCTTCTTCTCTCTTCTTTTTCTTCGATTCTTTCTTCTTCTTGGATGGTGATGATTCATAGTGCTACCTACTTATCCAACACTTTTCCGAATTCGACTTTATAAGACTGGCTGGAACCGGATATTTTAACTATTATCATGTAATAAAAGAAAAATGGAATTAAACATTTACCTACTTGAGTCTGCCTAAATTCACACAACGTACGAAACGAGAGAAACATTAAACTTTATAAGAAAGCTGTAAGATATCGTAACGTTCTGGAAAAGTATTTACAAGAAAGTGGAAAGCGATGACGATATAGCCAAGTGGGAAGGTATGTAAAGCCACTTTACTGAAATTACCTTCCTGAAAATGACATCAAAATTATATTTGCGGTTTCCCTGTAACTAGACGACTTTGGAATCGGCGCTTGCTCCTTGTGGTAAGGTAAGATAACGATTCTTTATTGCACTCCAAGACACAAGCAAAAATGAAAATTAATAATGAGTAGGTAAATTGAAGATACAGTGCCCTCCTAATTTCTAATCTGGTAACTCTCCCAGGCAACCTTTGGATGGAGAGCTCGGAATGCTACTTAAATTTGAATGATGTCGTCTGAGATTGAACATAGTTGTATAGATTTAAAATGTCATACAAATGATTTAACATACATCCATGTGTGACCACAGTTAGGAAAACCGACACACCGAAACCTTCGTGACGCGTTTGCACCAACCTCGTTACACTAACAGCAAGGATACCAAAAGGTTAAGTGTTTGGACTAAACAAATTTACATCGTAAAAATGGTTAATAGGCCATCAGAGCAAAACAGGGTGTTAGGTACGGGAGACTTTATTACTCGTATAAATTTGGCCTCCTTGGGCTTTGTTTCGGGGTAGCTAAGTGAATTCCGTTCAAAGACAAACGATGTAGGTGAGCGAGCGCGTGGGTTCAAGTAGATTGAGATCTGAGGCTTGGTACATACGTCAGGACAACGAATTTGGAATCAAGCCTTTGCGTTACAGCTACGCCTATTTTCAGCAACTACTAACAGATACTACTAACACCTGTTAAACGAAGGACAACGCTTAATCATCATTTGCGATTTAAGAAAATATCTCCCTGGCTAGTTCGTTCAAACGGAATCTTACCTATAATACATATATACACACTTATACACGAATACACTTATACATCGAGGAAATTTATTTTATCAAGCTTAAAATACGGGCCGATCGAGCAGTCGTCAACTGCTGTAGCAGTCGAGAGTTCAACTGCAATCGCGGAGGCAGGTGAGAGACGGGAGAAGAGGATGACTGCTCCAGGCTCCAGAGCAGTCAATAGCAGAAATAAATAAAGTAAGGCAGAAGGAAGACAGAAAGATTCAGAAGCGAGATGACTGTGTTGTTGTGACTTAAGACCGGGCTCAGTGGTGTTCACTAGTTGAGGCCTACGTCGAGCAATGGACGAATATAGGCTGATGATGATGATGAAGATTGAAGTTGACTATTCAGTCGCAGCATGAAGCAGTCGGTCAGGAAATAAATATCACGTAAGATCGGTCATAAGCCACACGACAATTGGATGACCCGGGAATGACAATCATTTTTTTACCTGGGTATGATGGGATATCCTTTGCCGAGCTCACAGAACAATACTCTGCCAAATAGGGCAACCTAGTCACCAAATGCGTCGCACTTTACCGTACACAAAACAGTTACATATAATATTGTTTTCTGTGGATACTTACCGTCACCCACGATATTATAAACGGTAGTAATTTAAATGGCATTTTGTCCTCATTCCCTCAGTTGCACAATAATTTTATACTTATTGCATGCTTATTGCTATGGAATGATGAACCTAGTATCAGTAACTATGAAATGTATAAGTAATGTTTATTGACATGAAATTTTAATAGTTGTGAATAGTTGCACAGATTAAAGGATAAGAAGGACCAGTATAATAGAAAGTTGTGTTCTGTATAATATCATTTTAATCTGTGTTCTGTATCATAGAGGAAATAAATACTGTTCTGTTATGAAGTGTATGATCTATGGCTGTGTTGCTGGCACAAGAAAATACATTCCATATTTCCTCTATCATAGAGAAAATAAATTGAGGGTTTGGTTATCCTTATCTTTCAGCTATTTTCTTATTCTTTACCAAATTATAGAAATTTATCATGAGTGAAACTACCGACTTAAAATGGGGAGTCCGAAGTTTTGTCATGCGCTGTTCTTGCTAGGCGTTATTGTAAGACTCACCATTCTCATTCTTCATCCATGGCTGTGCCTCAGTACATTTCATCGCCATAAGCCCCCAATTTCTAGTGTACTTTAGTCTCTAGTGAACCTACTCACAGAGACTCTTGGCTAAACCTAATACAGTCCTAGCCTCTTGAGGGTTGGAGGAAGTCACAAACCCTTGAGTTTGTATGCCGTGCCGTAGACATTATTGTATTCTTACCATGTTTTCTTGAAAGATTCCAGATTCATCCAGATTCTAAGTATCAACAGAGGTTTCACCTTCATTAAGTCCTTAGAATCTGGCTGGTTCCACCTTATAATCTGGCTTCTAACTTAGAAGTTCTTAAGGCAGTTGCAGGTACACCCCGAAAGCTTTTTTGGGCCGATAGCTAGGATAGGTATTCTGTGCCGATAGATAGCCAGGCTTCTTGCGGTTAGCATATTTTAAACCCATGTGTGACTGACTGGCGACCCACAAAGCCTACTAGGCAGTAATGGTTGGTGAATACAAAATATAAATATTGGTGGCCAAGACAGCCGCTAACAGTCTCTTGTCGCATCATATTGCGCTGGTTTCAAGCCACATTCCTCTACATTAATTTCTTCCTTTGATCGCTTTCACCATTGCTTCCTAAGATGGTCTGTTTTTTTTACTTTCACCCTAAATGGAGGATATTTTCAGTACGTACCAATATGTTCTCAAGAAGACGTCGAGAAAGTAATCATGGCGGGTGAAATATCGGAAGATCACTGGACGTACCGGCATGAGAGGAAGCAGGACGTTACTGAGGTCCGGTGTTCTGCGATGCGACCCTCGTCAAGGGACGTGATCAGACGTTTCTATGCCATATTGCCATAGTAAGACGATCGTTTTTTGACTAGCTGTTACCCTGAAATCGTTTTTGAAGGATTCTTCTGGAGAATAATCTATATCAGCCTAAGCAGTATGTCTTTTTTATTTGCCACTGGAACCCCTGTGGTTCATTAGCCCAGTGCCATGCCGTGCATAGAATTATGCAAACATTTCGGCTCCTTTCGTTGGATTTATAAGAAATAAATATCAATTCTAAGCTGCCTAACGATGGAATCGCTTCAGTGGTTTTATCCAATTTCTCCTCTTCCAGCTTTGACAAAGATCACTCCAACACGGCGTTCTTGCACAAGTTCCGGAGCACAGTGTACGGCATGTCGGAAGCCGAAGACATGCTCGACAGAGAAGTTGCTTACTACGCCTCCATCATCACGCCGCTCATATTCTTGAAGCAGTATCGCGATATATGGTGCCTTCTGGAGCGGGTTAGTTAACGAATCGTTACATCTAGTTGCCTCTAGCCAAAAAAATATACGCTAAATAAATAGCTGTTACTCAATACAAGAGTTCTTCGACGATAAATATATAAAATTTAAAAATACTTCACTTTCTTTTCGGTCTCCCTTGCCAACTTTTTGTTTGACTGTGTTCTACTCTCATACAAAAATTCTATAGTCCCCACCATGGTTCCATGTTGTAAGATTCTAAACTGCATTATCTTAAGAACTAACAATGTACATGTCATTGTGGAAACAGAACAATAAATGAATATGAAATATTTTTGGTAGATAAATTATTATTTTCAAAAATATGTCACAGATTTATTATCTTTATACTCGTATAAGTGATGGTTAAATGGATAAATGGTTTGTACTTTTCTTCACCGAAAATATCAACGTTAATAATCTTTGAGTGCAATTTTTCCTAACTACTAACTTTTTCTAGAAATACCTACCTCTAATAGTTTCAGATATTTCATGTAATGATGTTATAATTTATATTTACAGTTTCAAAGGGCGATTCGCCTCTACCAAATATCGCATCCAACTGAGAAGAGATCTGCGTTGAAGTTGCTTCAAAATCTCCGGGCAGTTAATCAAAAGGTAGAACAAGTTTAGTATATCTCTAAGTAACTCAAGGTAACTCAATTTTACTATAATCTATGCTTTGCAAATTCTTTCCTTCCTTAGGGTCTGCTGTAAAGTTTCACTTGATTTTACACACCTGTACAGCTTTTGTACAGGATTTCGTTCGCGCGTACTTCAGTCTATCGCTATACAATGTTTTCTATATCTTTCTCCAAAGTCTAATCTAATATTTGCACCAAAATTCATCAAAGTTTGTTCAACAGTTTACACGTAAAACCGTAAGAATAGACACTTTTTCATTTACAATAATATTAGTATGAAAAAGTAGCCTTTATTCAATATACCTAGCTACAGTCGTCGAAGCTGATGAAGGAGAGTTAATGGTTGCTTGTTATACTGCAGATAAGGTCCTTCATCATGGACCTGCCAGGACCTGACCCCACCACCAGGACGACCGCAGAGGTGGATACTGATGATGAAGATCTTCACGACAAAAAGGACATTAAATATTTGAAAGAGCTGATTAAAAATCTTGGGTAAAATTAAATTGTACTTTTAATCATTCATTGATTACACTTTGGCCTTGACTTTTATGACTTCGAAATATTACAATGGAAGCTGATCTTATAATAGGTTTATGTTAGATGAGAAACTAAATAGCACCGGAAAAAAGAAAAGAAGAGAAAAGTAAAACAAGAACTGTACAGTATTTTTAAAGAAGCGGTCGTAGCAATAAGTGGCCTAAATGCTGGCCATTATTTTGAGCAAAAACTAATGCATTGCCATACAACGTGGCCAACGTCATGTCAACTGGCGGCGGTTTTAAAACAGTAGTACATGAAATATACCACCTTGTGCCCTATGCTCTCCTGGTACTTCTGGTGAAAATAGTATTACCTCCAAAACACAGTTATACTAGATGGAGCAGACGTGAGAGAGACCTTCTGGTGTCCTATATTCTCCTGGTACTACTAGTATAAATATGTTAGCTGTAAAACACATTAGTCAGCGTTTTTGTACATTTGTTTTTATTGTTCTTAGTTTCTAAATAAGTAAGACAGTCGAACGTATCAGAAAAAAAAAACCGCACTAGTTCGACGATCGCACAAACGAACCGAACTAGTGAAAACGAACGTGTTACGAGGATTAAGGTAGTCTCTATTTGCGGTTGGTATACATTTTATATAAGTTATTTTATCGGTAATTAATAAGGACATAGGGCTAGAGGATTAGGATTCGGTTGTTCTCGTCAAGGAGACATCCTCACGTACTCCCGTACCCGAGGTTGTATCCTCGGAGCGTCTGGTTTCGCAGGCATCTCATAAAAGTATATAATCCCTAATACAGTAAGCGCAAATACGGAAAGAACTGACATTAACAACATGAATTCTATGTCATTGCACGGATGGAAATACGCATTGCTTTTGATTACGCAGTCGTTTTCCATATTGATTTGTGGTGTTGCACGGTCCCATCTACCCAGCCCATGTTTATGATGCCACATATCTATTGTAGTTGCAGCCCTTCTATTGTTATTTTTATTATCTATCCAATACCAGTTGACGTAAGCGTTAATGTAGTTTTGTTTGTATTGTATCATATTGAGGAGATCCGCCTGTGTCCTGTAACAAATTTAAATAAGTGTAAGTAATTGGAATAAAAATGAATGTTATTATTCGTTGGTAAATACGACACATGAGAATGGTTGGATCCGAATTATGTACTATGGGAAGAAAAATCGGTAATTGTTATCTGTAAAATCCGAGACAAATATTGATAGTGCTATTGTTAGGTCCTCAATTATTTTTAAACCACAAACAAACCTCGGTCCTCAATTGGATCGCAATAAGACGTCATGGTAAGCCCCCTGCTCTGGTGAGATAGTGGTCCAATGCTAGCCAATAAAGTATTTTAAAAGTCCTTTTTTTTCTACGATGGATATTCGTTATGGACAGGACGTTTGTGAATTAGTTAATAAATAATAATAGTAGTTGCAGTCCTTGCAGTGCCACCCAGAATGTTTGCATTGCCAAATTTAGCGCAACACTGCAATGCACTACTTATTTACACGGTGAATATAAATGGCGTATGCTTATAGTACATTACGATACGAGCTGTCTAAGTATACACATACATTAATACACGGCGGCGTGAAGTTCCGCCAAAGTTACGTCAAGTTGCCGTAAGTTAAGTAAGCGCCCGAGCGAAGCGAGGGTGCTAACCGCCGTGTATTTAATAGACTTACTTACGCAGCGAGTATCGTATACTATTTTATAGCACGAGCGACATAAACCCGCCATCTACTTAATTTATTTAAAAATAATCTTCTAATTAATGCAATGAAAAGATGTTCATTTGACTCTTTGACATAATAATAAACACACAAGTTGTAATGTGGGTAGGTTGGTATTCCACCAGTAGAGAACGGGAAAACAACTTCACACCTACCCGTATCACTTCTAGATTTGTTTTCTAGGTTACCTATTAGTATTTTTGAATGCATATTTATTGTTCGTGGATTGCTTAATGTGATATTGTTTCAGATTTAATATTGTTCAGTTTAAATAATAGTCAAACAGGTTTCAACTAAAAAACAGTGAAAAATATCAATATTGTAGCGCTTCATTTTGTAACCGAATCCTTATCGTAACGTATTAATATAGGACCTATAATTAGTACCAATTAATATAGTATTAATATACGTACCTATTAATATAGGAATCTGTGATTGACCTGGTTTGTGCATAAATGTATTCACCATGAGACTATATGATATGTGGTGTATAATAATTGAAAGTGTGTGTATTCAGTGAAAATAGTTCATGTGTCGGTTACATTTTATGTAAACAACAAAAAACCGCAACATTTCTAAATCAAAGTAAGTGTTCGTATGTTTCAATTATTATATAATCGGATAAGAAATATTATAACAAAGGTACAGTGTACGGTTAATATTGCTAACTTAGGTATAGCGTTTTCACGTAATAATTAATATTGTCCGACGAAGACCAAAATGAAAACATGCAGAAATATGGCGCCAAAGACATTGGCGTTTCGGTCCCACACGTTACAGGTTATACGTATCTTCTCTTGCTTACTATGAGTTTGTGAGTGGTGTAAAAATGTATGTGGTGTAATAATGTAAGCTTTGGTTCAGTACTACGCTCGCAACGATGGGTATATTCTTAAACGGTGTGAAGTTAGTGAACATCAGGCCGTTTAAAAATGTGCTACTTTGAACAGCGCAAAGCGTGACCTACGTGCGGATTTAGGTCGCACGGTGCTATAAAATTAATTGTGGAACAGAATTGGATTATCTTACCCCTTAAGAGAATTTGCATTGTTCAACCAGTTTCCTTCGTAAATGATACTCATTAGAATGTTTAAGTTACGACTCTTATGCTCGTATGGGTCTCGTGCCAAACCCAAAGTTATAGATATCACGTTGCCCAATAGCTGTAACAAAATGTTTTTGTTAAAACATAGTACTAGCGGACCCGACAGACGTTGATAACCTAGAGACCGACTGCAGCGCCATCTGCCGGGCTGATTTGTGAATCTAAACCATCCAGGGCGTCACCGAAACGGATAAAAAAATCATCTTACCTACTGCAAACTGATCGAAATGAGCCCAAACACTATTAATACGTTGTTGGTATCTTCTGAGGAGTTCCGTTGTATAAATTCCGCTTTATCTTCATACCAACTCAAGCATATAATATTATGTCATCATCTCACACATCGCATTTACGGTACGGAGGTCATAACATTTTTAGGAATTAAGTTTCTACTAAACCTGTTCACAGAAATCTCACCTTCGCGGCATATTGAGCTTCTTTTTTAGACCAGTCCCGAACGAGCAACACTAGCGACTGTTTCCACCGGGCCGCGGCCTCGACGAAAGTATGGGCATTTTCTTTTGCGACGTTTGCTATTACTATTTTTGGTTGAACCATCATGAGCGGTCTAAGTATCTGAAATATCACAATGTCTTTTAGACTCAGCTACTCCTCCCGGTCTTCCTGCTGCCGGTAATAATACTCTAAAGAGATATGCATTCACATCCTGTCCTACTTCGCTTTTATTTCCGCCAGCAGCACGGGTAGCATGAGAAGTATCGTGTTTACGTTCTTGCTCACTGTCTTGCCCTAAGCAGCTAACGCCACCATTAGAGGCAGCATCGGATTTTCATAACTGCCAACTGGCACTGCCGTATCGGCCTCATTTGGCACTCGAGATTGCCATAACATAATCCTGATGCTGGCTCATAATATCTCGTATAATATCATCATTATCATCATCATCACATCAGACCACTGCTAAGCACAGATCTGGCCTCACTTTCGCGATTTCGCCATAATCGGTAGATTGCTTAATCTTCTTAATTTAGTTCTCAAATGTTAATTAGTATTTACAAGGGGTCTAATTCGCGCACAAACGAATATCAAAATATATAATTTTGATATTCGTTTGTGATTCGTTGTTTGATATTTGTAATTAGCAAGTGTGTACGGCGCAACTTATGTTCAAGTGGGACTTCCGATACTGTTAGTGTTGTATGTCGTGACGATTATGTTTTGCAAGATCAAACGCGGGTAGTTGGAAACAACACCTGCCGCTCCGGACGGTGATACCCGCATTCACCAGTCTTCTCGTGACCACGGCCGATGTAACTCGGTCGAAATGTCGAGGTATGTCAAAATTATATATTTTGATATTCGTTTGTGCGCGAATTAGACCCGTTTAAATACTAATGAACATGTATACAGTTCGCGAAAGTTTAAGAACTTCTAGTTCTCAAATAATTGTACAAAAAGAGTGTTATAATGGGAAGTGATCAATTTGGGAAGTGTCATTATGGGAAGTGGTTTTTGGGTGTCATTATGGGTTGTGTTATTCGGTAGTGTAGGTTTTGGGTAGGCTGCTGGGAAAGAAAAGATTCATTGGTTTATTCAAAGAAGAGCGTCAATTAGGTACTTACGTCATAAAAATCACAAGGCTGATACTCGCATGTTTCGGAACTATATACAATATCATTCGCATCGAACAGCGTCGTCAGGTTTTCTGCAAATTCCTTACTGATCAGGGAATCGTCGGAAATAATGGCAACCCTATCCCAATTCATCATTTGCAGAACTTCAAGAAATGCATCAGGCATTTTCTCAGTTTTCACTAGCGAAATGCCATTTGTAAAAACATCTTTAGTATGGAGATCCGCATCCATTTCCAGTTGGTCGTAGAATACCGTCAGTAAATCTAGTTTGTCGTCTGAATCGAATGGGTGTGGTGCTAGCACTGCAATAATCTTTTTGCCGCTATGAAATGCATACTTCTCACACGACGGAGTAGTATCAATTCTTATTGTCTTCTGCATTATTGTCTCATGAGATGGATCTGTATTTTTATCACATTTCACAATAACCATAGGTTCGCTCACTTCGGTACACTCATCGATGTAATTGTGCTGGTGGTAGTCGAAGTTAGTAACGAAGTTGAGTAACCGTGGATAGCTGTCGACAGACTCCGATACAAGTTTCGTATGGTTTTGTATAACATATTCGCATCCATCCAATACCTCTTCGTTCTGGTTTTGGCAAATACGCCATTGAAAGTCTCCAGCGAATCGGAATTTGCGTTTTGTCACGTTATGGTAGTTGTGCTGGTAAAAACCCTTAGGATCTAGGTGTATTGCAATCATTCTGCAATAAAAAAAAGCACCAGTTTAATTAATTTCGTACTCTTGTGTTTTGGGACACAGATTGCCTACGTTTGGATTTGGCTTGTTTTAAAATTGTTTCATGTCACGAAGTCCTATTCCAGATACATAACAAACAGGATTCCTACATTCGTAATTCCATAATGTTTTCTATCATAGTTTATTGCGTTACACTTTTAAGGATCAAGGTAGAGAGAGCAAGAGAGAGAAGAGAGAGAAAAAGAGATAGAGAGAGAGGAGGAGAAGAAGAAAGAGAGAGAGAGAGAGAGAGAGAGAAGTGGAAATGAAAAGTGAGTGGGGCGCGCGTCCCAAAAATAATTATGACTCGTAGCGTAGCTCAAAGCCAACGCCAGTTTTGCCATAGTCTGTGCCATAGTACATACTACGTCTGCCAAAATGCCTTAAGTGCAGTTTTAGAGCCCATTCAAATGAATCACAACGGTTAACACATAAGGCTCTTCAAATAAACGGCAGTTGACTTATAACCTTTATAGCAAACGCAGTAACATTCAATATTTTTTTGTCACTTCCAAGTATATTCATAGCTACTCGCTGTTATAGTAATAATGACACAGTTACTTACTCAGAAGAAGTACTGTCCAATTCTTCTGGAAAGGGTTTTTCTGCATTGTGGGGCTCTACTGCGACATTCATAATATCCTTAACGCGATTTGAAAAAGCTTCGTTTATTTTTTTATGAACTTCATTATCACTCGAGAAGAGGTAAATTTTATCTGAAATGTAATATACATAGGTACTATAGATATTGTCTCATATAGCTACAGTATGGGGCAAATATATCTCGTTACTGCTATACATAATACTTTATGATCTATGGTAACAAGTTGAAGTTTAAAAAAGAGTTATAATAATTATGTACCTATACTTTTCTTACATTGTTACTTGTCTTAACATAGAGGGAAAGAAACAACAGAAGCTTCCTCTGGCCCTACTCTTGATGCCCATTATTTTTCCCTGCCAATTTCAGAAGGCAATTTTTCTGGAAATCTAAGAACGATGCCATTCACATCTATAACTTAAAACGTCTACCACATTGGTTGCCGAAAATAGGATAAGCTCTTCAGGAGTCCATGTCTACACACCGAACCAAAAGCCCGTAGACCTACATAGCAGATATAAAAAGAAAAATAAACAATTAATATAATTAAAAACAAACCTGGTTCTTTAAAACAGTTATCATAATCGCGACAGTAGCACAAGTGAAAAGCATATAACATTAGTAATAGTTTTGACAAACGTCGCATTTCTTGGAATTTAAGTAACAATTTACTTTTAAGTATAAAATTTCAACTACACGACATCAAATACAATTGTAACACAATTATTGGTTCAGTTACATTACTAACAGTCAGATAGAGACGTGGAATAAACTCCATATGAGGATAATTGTCGGATTTCCTGCACGGTGACTCGTAGGTATTATGCTTATTATTAAGACGAAGAGTCTTCCTGATTAAGCTTAATTCGAATTTATTTGAATGATGTTTACGACAAATCCGTACAACTTTGGAATGTGGAAAAAATATATGTTAATTTTGATCATATACTTTAATTTGTGACGGTTAGTGAAACACAATTACAATATACTTTCTCGATAGAAAAAAATTACAAAGTAACCTCTAGAAAAATAGCTATTTAAATTAAATCTCACTAATTTATGTGAGAACATTATTCAAATCGAAAGGACTTGAAACCATTGTACAATAATAAAGGTTTTTGGTGTTTAATATAGCAACAATGCGCCAATTTTCATTCAAGAAAACATATTTGATAAAATTTTCGTTCAAGTAGAATGACGCGCCAGCCGCCATGTTGTGTCCTCTCTATCATTTCCATACGATTCGACAGTAGTCGCTGCGGCGCGCCGCTAGACGGACCTGTGTCACTTTTTTCAATTATTTTTTTACGTAATCATATTTTTCCAAAATACTGGACCGCATCCATCGCCTGTCATGTTTGGTCTGTCAAGGCACTGATTAAGCAAAACAAGCATTGGATGAAGCGCGGCCAGTGGCCGCTGTGTTTTGTTTTTCTAGCCCGTTTATTACAATAGAATTTAAATAGAAGTGCCAAACAGTCACGTTGCTCCCGTTCTTACCTACATAACGAGACAATCTTTGTGTAGGCCATCTTGATGATTCAATCTAATTACATGCGTGTGAGCTTCGTAATGACCACGTAGTTCTTATAGCATCATCGTCATTGGTGCTTATTATAGGTATTGTTATAAAAAAGTCTGGTGTCGCAAAGCAAGAGATTTCCAAGAGTACCTGTATTTGCGAGAGGTAAACTTAAATTAGGTAGTTTCTCCGGTTTTCAAACTTGGTCTCAGCACATATCAAACATTTGGACCTATTCATTCATGCCTACACTTTTGAGAATAGCTCAATCAAAACCTAATCCTATATAGGTAAATGAACACGAATGACACGCACACGTCAACACTGAAGTACTCGTATATTAAGTACATCAAAATTTGACGGTCTTTAAAATTGCAATATAGCATAAGGTAGGTTCACCCAATAAGGACCGGTTTCTTATAAGGGCCACCATTTCAAAAACCCAGTTCCCGATGATACATAGAAATCAAAACTCGTGCCGACGTTCCTTATTGACCAATCATTTAAGGGCATTGGCATTATTTACATTTTACGCTGCCATTCTGTCAGTATGCTTGTCAATGTAGTACATGTCACAATGCATCGGTCGATTTATTATCTTCCTTGGTGGCATTTTGAGTACCTAATTTAAATATTTCTTTTTGGTTATTACAAGAAATTAATTTAGGTAAAGGAATAAAGAACATCTAGGCGTGGGTTATGAAATTATGTTATCGAAAGCACGATTTTTTATGTTGATTTTTATTGGTTTTCTCCGGGATGCCGAAATGCCTAAGAAAGTCCACCTTCTTGTCGCCAATTAAAGGCCGGACCTTATAAGGTCTATGAATACTGTAAACTACTTGCTAGTCTTGTTATTACTAAATTAAACTACTTAGGTACTACCACACTTTTTTTAAAATATTTATTTATTACCTTTTAGGAAAAGCTATGGTTAAAAAAATCCATAAAATTAATACCCAATTTTTTTTTTGAACCCGAATAAAATATGGAACTTCTAAAAATGAGCTAGAATGAAGGAATATCAACATATACATTTACGAAGTAGAAATGTCACTGATTTTCCTGAATTTGTTTAGTTCATTTACATAATACATCATGTTATTATTTGATAGTCAATATAAGGTGCACTGCCAAATATGTAATTTCTCTACACTTAATAAGGCCCAAGAGCTATGGCTGACAATATACCTGAATCGTATTATTTTTAAGCTGATAATTATTTCAGTTAATACATAACTGTTGTAAATTATTTGTAGAAAAACGATGTTGTTATTGTAAATTGTATATTTTGAGTGACAAGGAAAAAGAACTTAGTATACACTAGAGATGCAACGGATATCCGGTTGCTATCCGGTATCCGGCCTATCCGGCCATTATTTTACTATCCGGCCGAATACCGGATAGTTGCGCACTATCCGGCCGGATACCGAATAGTGATTCTGTTTGGTATTTAACTTAGAAAAATGGTTAGTATACAATAATTTGCAAATTAAACACACTACGTACTTTGCATCGTCTTTTTCTATTTCAAAGTAGTTCCACAACGGAGATCGTTTATTTGCCATTATTTTAGACATATAAAATAAACACAGAATGAAGTACGAGTTCTGAATTACGTATACACTACTATACACATTAAACACAAAAAAAAAACTTATCTATTCAGTAAAATAGGCGGGCGCACGTGTACTGCATACGAAATAGTTCCATACACTGACCTAATAAAACTCGTTTCTTGCCTAGAAAACGGTCCGCGCGAACCTACAATACGTAACAGGTTGAAACCTGCACGACGCGCCCGCCACCAAACTAAAATGTAGGTATCGTTTGGCCGGCCGAATATTCGGCGGCCGGATACCGGATATTCGGCCGGTGATCAGGCCGAATATCCGGTATCCGGTATCCGGCCAAACAACTATCCGTTGCATCTCTAGTATACACTATACATTTGAATTTAAATAATTATGCCAGTTACAAGGATAGTAACAAACAGTTTTAATTAAGTAGTATAAAATAAGGTAGTATTTTACAACATCCTCCCTTAATTAAAACTCTCTAAAAACCTAAGGCTAAACTTGTTACACCCCTTTTATGTGCAACTCTCCCCAAAGGTTTTGTGAAGATATCAGCATAATTAAGTTCTGATCTGACGAACCGAATATCTATACATCCGTCAGACACCTTTTCCCTAATGAAATGATACTTGGTATCTATATGCTTCGTCCTTTCATGGTGGATAGGATTGTGTACCAAACTCTGTGCACTCTGGCTATCGTTATACATGACAACTATATCGCTCTTACCTGTAGTTTCTGAAATAAACCTTCTAAGGTAACAAGCTTCTTTAGCCGCAGCTGTGAGTGCCATGTACTCCGCTTCTGTCGAAGATAGTGCCACAGTTGGCTGTTTCTTGGCTTGCCACGCAATAGGACTTCCGGCCAACGTAAAATAGTAGCCCGTGTATGACCTGCGATCAATGCTACAGTTAGCCCAATCTGCGTCTGTGTACCCTTGCAGGTACTCTCCAACCTTCCTGTAAGTAAGAGAGTAATCGATTGTACCCTTCAGATACTGTAGGACTCTTTTCGCCGCAGTCCAATGTTCCTTACTGTATTTGGTATTGAACTGACTCAAATAGCTTGTAACAAAAGCTATATCAGGACGAGTGTTGACTGATAGGAACATCAGACACCCGATTAAGTTCTGATATGGGTAAGACTCATCTTGACCAGTTACAGCATCCAGTTTTTTCAGACTCGATGGTGTGTCAACAGCCTTACAATTTTCCATACCAAACCTTTTCAACAGGTTTAATATAAATGTTCGTTGATTTACCTTGATTTCGCTATCTTTTCTGACAATATTCAGTCCCAAATAATAATTTACTTCTCCAAGGTCTTTCAACGAAAACATTTTTTCCAAATCAGACTTCACTTTTTGACATGTCTCGTCACTTGTATGAAAGACAATAATGTCATCTACATAGACTGCCAACAAGACAAGTTCCTGACCAAAAAGTTTTCTATATACGCATGGTTCCGAAGGAGTTTTCGTAAAACCCAACTTTAGTAGAGTTTTGTCCAACATCATGTTCCATGCTCGGGGCGCTTGTTTCAGCCCATATAAGGATTTCTGCAGCTGACAAACTTGACCTTCATGACCTTTCTTCATAAAGCCTTGAGGTTGTTCCATAAAAACTTCCTCTTCAAGGTCTCCATTGAGGAAAGCTGTGTCAACGTCCAAGTGCCTCATCTTGAGATCCAACTCTGCAGCCAAAGCAAATAATGCACGGAGTGAAGAATGGCGAATTACCGGAGCATAAGTTTCATTGTAGTCTACTTCCTTTACCTGCTTGAAACCTTTCGCCACAAGCCTTGCCTTATACTTCATAATGTTACCGTCAGCATCTGTCTTCACTTTATAAACCCATTTGCATGGTATCACCTTCTTATTTTTCTCAGGCTTATCAACAAGTTTCCACGTCCCTAATTTAATGAGTGAATTATATTCATTATTCATAGCTGTACGCCATTCATCAGCATCTTTAGCATTAACTGCCTCTAAATAACTATTCGGCTCATTTATATCATCAGCTGATACCATATTGGTATAAAAGTCCGGTTGTCTACGAGCCCTAGTAGGATACCTACATACTTGCTGATCTGCGCTTGATCTTTGTTCAGGACTCGTAGGACCTTCCGATTCAGCGGAATCGAAGTCCACTTCATCATCACTGCGCCCAGAATTTTCTTGAAGTACAACCACATTCTCGTCTGTCTTCTGCTCAACATCAACCACCACCACTTCTTTGTCCTTCTGCCTGACATCATCAAAAAGAATGATAGCTTCCGGTTTTGCAGTTTCAACGACATTACTTTTCAGTTGATTAAAGCGGTCTTCAAAAAATGTCCCATCTCTGGACTTCTGCAGTTGCCTTGGATTTGAAGCATCTCTAAAGAAATATCCGTTTGGATCTTCTGAGTATCCGACAAAAATTACTTCTTTAGCTTTCATATCCAGCTTCTTTCTATGACATGCGGGAATTTGTATCAGCGCTCGACATCCAAATACACGCAAATGGCTCAGATCTACCTTTTGTCCGTTCCATTTCTCGAATGGTGTCTGCCTCTCTAAGGCCCGATGCGGCGACCTGTTCTTCAAGTATACTGCCACCTTGAATGCATCTTCCCAGTACGCCTTCGACAAAGAGCTCCCAGCAAGCATTGAGCGCGCTTTCTCCACTATGGAGCGATTGGTCCGCTCTGCCACGCCGTTGGACTGAGGACTGTACCCAACAGTTGTCTCATGCGTCACGCCTTTCGAAGTTAAATACTGTAAAAAATCCTTATTGACGTACTCCTTTCCGCAGTCAGTTCTCAATACTTTTATTTGAGCACCAGTTTGCCTTTCTACCAGCGCTTGGAAAGAACAAAACTTATCTTTCACCTCTGCTTTTGAAGCAATGAAATACGGATAAACCATCCGCGAATAATCATCTACGAATAATAGAACGTACCTATTACCCTGCAATGACGTCACAGACATTGGTCCACATATATCTGAGTGGATCAATTCTAGTTTAGACGTAGCTTTCTTATACGCAATTGCCTTGAAGGGTTTTCTACTTTGCTTACCTTCAACACAGGCAATGCATTTGGTTGTATCTACACTTTTGTAATCAATGCCTACATGAGCGTTCTTCAATTGGTCCATACCTATACGACATAAGTGACCTAACCTTTTGTGCCATAGTTGGTACCTGCTTAACGAGTTGTCAGAGTGCACATCGTACGCCACATTTCGGGAGGAATTGGTAGTACAATTTAGATTGTACAGTCCACCACTGCTGGCCGAACCATGTAGAACCACCTCACCTTGAACAGAGCAATCATCATTTTTATAAAAGCTACAACCATCTTTATTAAAAACTACTACAAAACCTTTATCCACAACTTTCTTTATAGAAATTAAGTTGCTTGTCAGATCAGGAACATGAACTACACCCTCTATTCTATTTACTGGAGAGACTGTATCAATAAATACATCACCAACACCCAAAGTCGCAATCTTATGTCCATTTGCCACTGTAATAGTTCCGCCTTCTATTTGTCGGTAATTATTCAGCCACTCCTTGTGTGGAGTCATATGAACAGTTGCTCCAGAATCTATTATCCACTTCTGGTTACTTGGTACAGGTGTGGAGAGAGCCATGCCTGTTGTCACATGCGCCTCTTCCTCTTCCAATTTCAAAGAACAATCTGTGCCTTTATGTTCAACCCTCTCTGATACGCTAAATGCCTTCTTTTCCTTCTTCAAAGGGCAATCAGGACCTTTGTGTCCAGGTTCTCTACACTTGTAGCAGATTATAGGCTTTTTCTTCCTTATTCCAGAACTATTCGATTTCAAAGCCGCTACATGATCATCTTGCTGAACATCTTTAGACATCTCATTCAGTAATCTAGACTTTACTAAATCAGTTGTTACCTCAACATTGCTATTTTCTAATGCCATTATTAGGGGCTCATATCTAGAAGTAAGACCTCCTAATAAAATCGCAGCAATCGAAGTATCTTCTATTACCTTGCCAATGTCAGCCAAGTCTTGTGCTGTACTCAAAACAGCGTTGACATACGTTTCAATGTTTTGAAAATCATTCAGCGAGAGCCTGTAAAGTTTTCTCTCTAACGCTAGCCGTCTGCCCAGGCCTTTATCTTCATAGGCTCCCTGTAACGCCTTCCAGGCATCTTGGGCAGTTTTGGCGCTTCTAATATGCGTTATTGCAGACCCGTCGACTGCCAAGCATATTTTTGCTAATGCTCTCTGATCGTTCCTGATTTTTGTGGCTGCAGGCATGGCAACATCAGTGCCATCTACACTGCTCCACAAATCCTCATGGATCAGATACTGTCTCATCTTGAATTTCCACGACGGATAGCCTTCTCTACTAGTGAGAAGTATTGCCGGAATAGGTGAAGAAAATTTTACCGTACCCGAATCACCACTATTCGCCATATTGGAACTTTTTCAAAGATAAACAATTTTCGACTTAAAATATATTAATACTTATTGCACAACATCTTTCTATTTGAATTTCCACTATAATTCTTCGTGCTGATAACGTGTTGTAAATTATTGTAGAAAAACGATGTTGTTATTGTAAATTGTATATTTTGAGTGACAAGGAAAAAGAACTTAGTATACACTATACATTTGAATTTAAATAATTATGCCAGTTACAAGGATAGTAACAAACAGTTTTAATTAAGTAGTATAAAATAAGGTAGTATTTTACAACATCCTCCCTTAATTAAAACTCTCTAAAAACCTAAGGCTAAACTTGTTACACCCCTTTTATGTGCAACTCTCCCCAAAGGTTTTGTGAAGATATCAGCATAATTAAGTTCTGATCTGACGAACCGAATATCTATACATCCGTCAGACACCTTTTCCCTAATGAAATGATACTTGGTATCTATATGCTTCGTCCTTTCATGGTGGATAGGATTGTGTACCAAACTCTGTGCACTCTGGCTATCGTTATACATGACAACTATATCGCTCTTACCTGTAGTTTCTGAAATAAACCTTCTAAGGTAACAAGCTTCTTTAGCCGCAGCTGTGAGTGCCATGTACTCCGCTTCTGTCGAAGATAGTGCCACAGTTGGCTGTTTCTTGGCTTGCCACGCAATAGGACTTCCGGCCAACGTAAAATAGTAGCCCGTGTATGACCTGCGATCAATGCTACAGTTAGCCCAATCTGCGTCTGTGTACCCTTGCAGGTACTCTCCAACCTTCCTGTAAGTAAGAGAGTAATCGATTGTACCCTTCAGATACTGTAGGACTCTTTTCGCCGCAGTCCAATGTTCCTTACTGTATTTGGTATTGAACTGACTCAAATAGCTTGTAACAAAAGCTATATCAGGACGAGTGTTGACTGATAGGAACATCAGACACCCGATTAAGTTCTGATATGGGTAAGACTCATCTTGACCAGTTACAGCATCCAGTTTTTTCAGACTCGATGGTGTGTCAACAGCCTTACAATTTTCCATACCAAACCTTTTCAACAGGTTTAATATAAATGTTCGTTGATTTACCTTGATTTCGCTATCTTTTCTGACAATATTCAGTCCCAAATAATAATTTACTTCTCCAAGGTCTTTCAACGAAAACATTTTTTCCAAATCAGACTTCACTTTTTGACATGTCTCGTCACTTGTATGAAAGACAATAATGTCATCTACATAGACTGCCAACAAGACAAGTTCCTGACCAAAAAGTTTTCTATATACGCATGGTTCCGAAGGAGTTTTCGTAAAACCCAACTTTAGTAGAGTTTTGTCCAACATCATGTTCCATGCTCGGGGCGCTTGTTTCAGCCCATATAAGGATTTCTGCAGCTGACAAACTTGACCTTCATGACCTTTCTTCATAAAGCCTTGAGGTTGTTCCATAAAAACTTCCTCTTCAAGGTCTCCATTGAGGAAAGCTGTGTCAACGTCCAAGTGCCTCATCTTGAGATCCAACTCTGCAGCCAAAGCAAATAATGCACGGAGTGAAGAATGGCGAATTACCGGAGCATAAGTTTCATTGTAGTCTACTTCCTTTACCTGCTTGAAACCTTTCGCCACAAGCCTTGCCTTATACTTCATAATGTTACCGTCAGCATCTGTCTTCACTTTATAAACCCATTTGCATGGTATCACCTTCTTATTTTTCTCAGGCTTATCAACAAGTTTCCACGTCCCTAATTTAATGAGTGAATTATATTCATTATTCATAGCTGTACGCCATTCATCAGCATCTTTAGCATTAACTGCCTCTAAATAACTATTCGGCTCATTTATATCATCAGCTGATACCATATTGGTATAAAAGTCCGGTTGTCTACGAGCCCTAGTAGGATACCTACATACTTGCTGATCTGCGCTTGATCTTTGTTCAGGACTCGTAGGACCTTCCGATTCAGCGGAATCGAAGTCCACTTCATCATCACTGCGCCCAGAATTTTCTTGAAGTACAACCACATTCTCGTCTGTCTTCTGCTCAACATCAACCACCACCACTTCTTTGTCCTTCTGCCTGACATCATCAAAAAGAATGATAGCTTCCGGTTTTGCAGTTTCAACGACATTACTTTTCAGTTGATTAAAGCGGTCTTCAAAAAATGTCCCATCTCTGGACTTCTGCAGTTGCCTTGGATTTGAAGCATCTCTAAAGAAATATCCGTTTGGATCTTCTGAGTATCCGACAAAAATTACTTCTTTAGCTTTCATATCCAGCTTCTTTCTATGACATGCGGGAATTTGTATCAGCGCTCGACATCCAAATACACGCAAATGGCTCAGATCTACCTTTTGTCCGTTCCATTTCTCGAATGGTGTCTGCCTCTCTAAGGCCCGATGCGGCGACCTGTTCTTCAAGTATACTGCCACCTTGAATGCATCTTCCCAGTACGCCTTCGACAAAGAGCTCCCAGCAAGCATTGAGCGCGCTTTCTCCACTATGGAGCGATTGGTCCGCTCTGCCACGCCGTTGGACTGAGGACTGTACCCAACAGTTGTCTCATGCGTCACGCCTTTCGAAGTTAAATACTGTAAAAAATCCTTATTGACGTACTCCTTTCCGCAGTCAGTTCTCAATACTTTTATTTGAGCACCAGTTTGCCTTTCTACCAGCGCTTGGAAAGAACAAAACTTATCTTTCACCTCTGCTTTTGAAGCAATGAAATACGGATAAACCATCCGCGAATAATCATCTACGAATAATAGAACGTACCTATTACCCTGCAATGACGTCACAGACATTGGTCCACATATATCTGAGTGGATCAATTCTAGTTTAGACGTAGCTTTCTTATACGCAATTGCCTTGAAGGGTTTTCTACTTTGCTTACCTTCAACACAGGCAATGCATTTGGTTGTATCTACACTTTTGTAATCAATGCCTACATGAGCGTTCTTCAATTGGTCCATACCTATACGACATAAGTGACCTAACCGTTTGTGCCATAGTTGGTACCTGCTTAACGAGTTGTCAGAGTGCACATCGTACGCCACATTTCGGGAGGAATTGGTAGTACAATTTAGATTGTACAGTCCACCACTGCTGGCCGAACCATGTAGAACCACCTCACCTTGAACAGAGCAATCATCATTTTTATAAAAGCTACAACCATCTTTATTAAAAACTACTACAAAACCTTTATCCACAACTTTCTTTATAGAAATTAAGTTGCTTGTCAGATCAGGAACATGAACTACACCCTCTATTCTATTTACTGGAGAGACTGTATCAATAAATACATCACCAACACCCAAAGTCGCAATCTTATGTCCATTTGCCACTGTAATAGTTCCGCCTTCTATTTGTCGGTAATTATTCAGCCACTCCTTGTGTGGAGTCATATGAACAGTTGCTCCAGAATCTATTATCCACTTCTGGTTACTTGGTACAGGTGTGGAGAGAGCCATGCCTGTTGTCACATGCGCCTCTTCCTCTTCCAATTTCAAAGAACAATCTGTGCCTTTATGTTCAACCCTCTCTGATACGCTAAATGCCTTCTTTTCCTTCTTCAAAGGGCAATCAGGACCTTTGTGTCCAGGTTCTCTACACTTGTAGCAGATTATAGGCTTTTTCTTCCTTATTCCAGAACTATTCGATTTCAAAGCCGCTACATGATCATCTTGCTGAACATCTTTAGACATCTCATTCAGTAATCTAGACTTTACTAAATCAGTTGTTACCTCAACATTGCTATTTTCTAATGCCATTATTAGGGGCTCATATCTAGAAGTAAGACCTCCTAATAAAATCGCAGCAATCGAAGTATCTTCTATTACCTTGCCAATGTCAGCCAAGTCTTGTGCTGTACTCAAAACAGCGTTGACATACGTTTCAATGTTTTGAAAATCATTCAGCGAGAGCCTGTAAAGTTTTCTCTCTAACGCTAGCCGTCTGCCCAGGCCTTTATCTTCATAGGCTCCCTGTAACGCCTTCCAGGCATCTTGGGCAGTTTTGGCGCTTCTAATATGCGTTATTGCAGACCCGTCGACTGCCAAGCATATTTTTGCTAATGCTCTCTGATCGTTCCTGATTTTTGTGGCTGCAGGCATGGCAACATCAGTGCCATCTACACTGCTCCACAAATCCTCATGGATCAGATACTGTCTCATCTTGAATTTCCACGACGGATAGCCTTCTCTACTAGTGAGAAGTATTGCCGGAATAGGTGAAGAAAATTTTACCGTACCCGAATCACCACTATTCGCCATATTGGAACTTTTTCAAAGATAAACAATTTTCGACTTAAAATATATTAATACTTATTGCACAACATCTTTCTATTTGAATTTCCACTATACTTCTTCGTGCTGATAACGTGTTGTAAATTATTGTAGAAAAACGATGTTGTTATTGTAAATTGTATATTTTGAGTGACAAGGAAAAAGAACTTAGTATACACTATACATTTGAATTTAAATAATTATGCCAGTTACAAGTATAGTAACAAACAGTTTTAATTAAGTAGTATAAAATAAGGTAGTATTTTACAACAATAACAATACAAAACTAAACTGTATTTTATTGAAATACATAATTTAATGTTGTTATACTGCATTTAAGTTCTTATAGTCTTAATAAAGACCACCACTTCAATTTTTATTAATTTTTAAATTAATCTTTCGGGAATGATAAAAATAACTGTAACTGTATCTCACAAAATTGAAATAAAATAATAAAGTAAAGTCGTTTTAGAAATACTTGCAGTAAAAAAATGGGCCTTATTGAGATAACCTGTTTTAATAAGGTCCATTGACATGTTTTTTTTTAACTGTTTCTGTCATTAATTTACTTATGATAAATGATTTTTGTCTTATGTTTTTACTACAAATATGAGCAATTTCTATAATTTTAGATGTTTTTTCAGTTGAAACGCTTCTAAAATCAGATTTATAGGGATTTGTAAAAACGTGGTCCTTATTAGGTGAACCTACCTTAGTTGTAACTATGATAGATTTATGATACGACGAGCCGGAGTTCGGTTCTCAATCGCCGTAGTTTGGTTTTGTTGGAAAATATTTTTCTAGACCTTTTGGTTATCCATTGCGCCTAGATTATCCACCTAGTTTTTCTGCTTATTAGAACCACAATCAATACGCTTTCTAACAGCAAGCCAATGAGGATATTTTGACAGTCATCGTGCAGTGGGGTGCATCGTGGTGCAGCCCGAAGCTCAATAAGTTCGGGCTATGACTGCGTATTATACTATAGATCAATTAGTGAAATGAAAGATTACATTAGGTTCAAAAATATTTATTAACAGATATCCTATATTAAAAATCTATGCATTTTGCATTTTTTTATCCCTTCTCAGAACAAGTTCTGGTAGGTATAGGTTCCACTGGTGAAATGAAGTATACAAAGTAACATTTTTTCTTTCTTGCGATTCTTAGCTGCCCTTGTACCTGTAATCCAAAATAACACCATAACTTTTAAATTCCTAAACAAATTTGGATGTACTATAGTGTTACGTATGTTTTTTCACACTCACCCTTTAAACATTAACTTATAGTCATTCTTTCCACAGGCCTTCTCACCCCTGTAATTTCGGGGATTGTTTTTTACTTTTGTTTACGAGTCTTGCTTGAAAACTCAGCGGTGACAGATTGACTGCGCCGACGACGGGTGACAGATTGACCGCGCCGATGACGGGCGACAGGTTGACAGTTCGCGTTCCTTTTTCTTTTGGTTTGGCTTCGCCCGGTCGCGCAAATGTCGCCACTCGACTAGATACCGATATCGATCTCTACTAAAGTTCATTCCGGCGGGCGCGTCTGCCATCTTTGGATTGCCGCCGAGTATTATAATCGACTAAATTTGAGAATCGATATCAGTTGATGTTTGGTGCGGCAGATGTCAGCCCCGCCCTTCAGGTCCTACCGATTTTTTTTCCCAGCACAACGATATGTATAAAAACCGGCGCGCAACGGACCTCGAGCCTTTTTCTTTTTCCGAATTTACGCGGAGCCCCGGTCGTTTTGCTGTCGGTGTTTAGGGCTCCCTTGTGCTTGTGCGTGGTTTGTGCCGAGTTGAATTGTTGTGCGCGTAGTGAGTTCCAAGTTTCGACGGCGCTCCATCGGCAGACCACGCGCACTTTGACGGCGCTCCAGCAGCGACTCCCGCGCACGGGAAGGCCCGCCGACAGGTAAGCACCGCGTGGTTTTCCCCTCGCCTCGATTCTCGGGCGCCCCTGGCTCGTTCGTAATGCTAATCACGCCTATTCTTTACAGCAAACCCGACGAACGTTTACACGTTGCCCACGTGCGTCCCGCGGGTTCCAAAAGGGCGAAGACTGCCCTTCTTTTCGACCACGCGGCCGGCG
Organism: Hylaea fasciaria; assembly: GCA_905147375.1. Lineage (NCBI taxonomy): Eukaryota > Metazoa > Arthropoda > Insecta > Lepidoptera > Geometridae > Hylaea > Hylaea fasciaria. Next base: position 2,937,050 of record LR990211.1, on the reverse strand, counting down.
CGGATCCGCCGCGAGGTCACGCCTTCTTTTACCCTGATTTAAAGGTGAGCCATTTTTTTGTTATTCGGCCCGCGTGCATAAACCGCGGCGTCGTCAAGCGTGCCAAATCACTTCAAATCTTTTCAATCATTTAGGGCTTCCAGCCCTAACCTTGTTTAACCTCTTCCTCCTATGCCGGGCCTCCGCCCCGGCAGGAGATTTTCGTCATTTTACAACTTGTAACGTGTCTTTTGGACGGCGCGTTCCAGGGTCGTTGGAGGACCCCCAGTTCGTTGGAGGACCCCCAGTTCGTTGGAGGACCCCCATTTTGAGCGGAAAACCTCGAGTGCGGTGAGCGCCCGCTGCCCTCCATCTAGTGGCGTGACGCCGTCGGCCTGCGACCTTCAACGGCGAGCGTACCAGGCCCGCCAGGTCGTCGCTTCCTTCTGCGTGCCGGCGTGCCGTACAGGACAGTACCAATCCCACCTTCGTACCTTCATTTATATAACCACAAGGTCCCAGCGCCCACGCTGGGTGGCGCTCGAACCTTCTGCCTTACTCGAGAGCAACCCTGGCATTAATCTTTATCTAAATTTAACCGCGAGCTATCCGGCTCCGATTAGGCCTTTCATATATATCAAAATTGCAACCATTGGCACACTGAATAGGTAGGAGAGTATTTAAATTATAAGATCTTTACTGTAATAAAGCCCCGTCTTCCACGGAACTGAGGTCTCACTGGAGGCCTCCATTCTCATTGTATAAATTCAATTATTTTAATAAACAATTTCGTTTGGGCATTACTATTTCTGGTATTTCATTTACAAAACCTTAGCTGAACTTAGGTAGGTAATACATTCACCGGAGAGTTGCGGGTTCGATTCCCTGACCTCCGGATTATACATGCAACAGTGGCGCCACGAACAGGGAACCTTTTGCTCTCGAGATCCAACCACAGTGCCTTCTGCACCGAGGAAGGAAAGGCAAATTTTTTTCTTTTTGTACTAACCTTTTAGAAACTTAACTTTTACTTGTGGTTTTACTATTTACATTTATTGCTGTGACAATTCTATTGTGCTATTGTGTACTAGGGTGTATTTGCAATTTGTTTTAGAATCTATACCTTAGACACATTTATTATTTTAATTATTGTTAACATTGTGCCAACGGTGTAGTCGCAGTAATTTAAATTTAATTTAACTTTTCACAATGGAGCGTCCTATTGCTTACCATATGCTCCACAAGGATGAACTCGAGTATGAGGTTAGGATCCGTGATGTCAAACCGGAAAACACAGTCACCGCACTAAAGGCTCAAATCAAACGTTTAGCGCTAGAGATTCCTGCAGATGAGGTCGTAGAAGTTGAATTTGATCCAGCGGAGGAGATTGCCATCGTGTCTCGCGGGGTGAAGGAACTGACAGCCTTCTTCGCTCAGGAGAAACTAAGCTTTAAGCGGTTCAACCGTGTTAGGGCATTAGCACACCACCTGTATCATCGCTTGGGTAGGATTACTTTGGCATCTCCGGACTTAGTCGAACAACATATTGCTGTAGATGTCGTTCTCAACCAACTTTTGACAAAGGTGGACGAGTTATTTGTTTCATTTCACTCTAGCTTCAAGCAGGCGAACGACTTCGAGCCTGCAGCGACATCACTCCGGAGTCCTTCTTGTTCTGGAGAGGGAGATTTTTACAAGCAGATGAAGGCGTTGACTGGTCTCCGTCACCAGTACAATGGTGCTACGTGTGTGAGGGTTTATCTGGAGCGACTAGATGAGTTGTGCATCACGCGTCAACTATCAGCACCAGTTCTCTTCCAGGGTGCTGCGGAGCTGTTCACCGACCGAGCTTTGACTTGGTACCGGGGAGTCAAATCCCGCTTTCACGATTGGACGGCCCTACGAGCGGCCCTTATAGAGGAGTTCCTGCCACTTGGATACGACCAGCGGCTCCGACGAGAACTTAGCCTGCGTACCCAGGGTGAAAACGAGACCGCCTCTTTTTTTATTTCGCTCATGCTCAGCGTACACTCGAGGTTGTCCAACCCTGACCCGGAAAGGGAGCAGGTCGATTCCATCCGACGTAATTTACGCCCGCAGATGCTAGCCGCGTTGGGAACGCAGAACATCGATACCATCACCGAGCTGAAGCGTCAGTGCCGGTTGGCCGAGCAGAACTTCAGCTGGATTGCGGACTTCAGAGAACCGCCCAGGGCGAACGCTCATACGTGTGCGCCGGACTTAGCCTACCAAGGGAAAAGCCATCCGAAAGTCGAGGTTGTAGGGACCAGTCCACCGTCGTCTTCGTCATCCCCGCCGTTTTGTGTACGTTGCCGGGTCGAAGGTCACCAATTGAATACCTGCACGTCTCGTGATATTTCGTGCTTCTCTTGTGGTAAAAAGGGTTTTAGGTACGCCAATTGTCCCGATTGTAATAGAAAGCCGCGAGGCACCGGGCCTCAAGCGCCGCCTTCCACTTCAAAAAACTTGTAACGTGTTCCTCTCGTCAACTCGCCAATGCGGTGGAGGACGATTGGAGGAACTATTTAGCAAAACTTACCATTTTCTTTTCCACTTACCGGGTTGAAGGCGTCCATTTTTTGAATACCGGCGACATTCGCCCCCATCTTACTGTCTCTATTTGTGAGAGACGTTATTCCGGTTTGCTTGATTCGGGTGCTTACATTTCTGTACTCGGAGCTAACACCGGCAGAATTTTTTTGGATTTAGGGGTAGAACTTCAACCTTGTTTGGAAGACGACGAGTTGCAGGTGGCTACGGCGAACGGCTCCCGGGAGGAAGTCGAGGGTATCATGTATCTCCTAGTTCAATGGAAGGGTATGTCCAAAATCGTCAAATTTCACGTGATCCCCGGCATTACCACGCCTCTCATTTTTGGTGTCAATTTCTGGCAGGCGTTTCACTTGGCCCCGGACCTGTTTCGCCCGTCCTCGCCTGAGCCCCTTCCCCGGAGCGGTCGTTCCATTGCTGAGGTTAGACGGCTTCATCCTTTCGACGAGTTGACTCCCGCTGAACGTGAGGCAGCCGAGGGTGTCATCGGACGCTTTGAAGAGGTTTCGTTTGAGAAGAAAGGCTTAGGGCGGACTTCCGTTGTTTCCCACTCTATTGACACCGGGGATGCGGCCCCGATTAAGCAACGGTTCTATTGTTTGTCGCCGGCGAGGTTGAAGGAGTTGAACCGTCAGTTGGATGAGATGCTGGAGATGGACGTGGTTGAGCCAAGTCACAGTGAGTGGAACAATCCTGTGTTGCTAGCCCCCAAGGCCAACGGCGAGTTGCGGTTTTGTTTAGACAGCCGGAAACTCAACGCGGTCAGCAAGGGTGACGCATACCCGCTCCCGTACATCTCCCACATTCTCAACCAGCTGCGGGACGCCCGGTATCTATCTTCAATCGATTTAAAAGCCGCTTTTTGGCAAATTCCTTTGCAGGACCGTGATCGGACTGCGTTTACCGTCCCCGGACGCGGATTGTTCCATTTTAAGGTCATGTGCTTCGGACTTAAAGGGGCCCCGGCCACTCAACAACGTCTAATGGACAAATTATTCGGTCCAGAGTTCGGGAATAGGGTCTTTGTTTACCTTGACGACATAATTGTGGCCACTTCTTCATTCCAGGACCATCTGGAATTGCTCTCCCGAGTACTGGAGCGGCTGAAAGACGCCAATCTAACGATAAACTTACAAAAATCGCAATTTTTCCGTAAAGAACTCAGATACCTAGGTTTCATTGTCAATGAGGACGGTCTTCACACCGACCCCTCGAAGGTACAGGCCGTGGTTGACTATCCTGCCCCCACCAACCGTAAAGAGGTGAAAAGGTTCCTTGGCACTGCGTCGTACTATCGTCGATTTATTAAAGATTTCAGTTGCATCGCCGCCCCGTTAAACGCCCTGACGAGTACCAAAAAGTCAGCTCCCCCTTTTGCATGGACCGCGGACGCCAACCGTGCGTTCAACGAGTTAAAGTCGGCGTTGATTTCCGCTCCCGTGTTGGCCTGCCCCGATTTTGATCGTCCTTTCTCCTTACACTGTGACGCCTCCGGCTACGGAGTCGCGGCTACGTTGACTCAAGCTTCTTCAGACGGTGACGAGCATCCAATCGCCTACGCCAGTCGTTCTTTGAACCCGGCAGAGCGAAACTACTCAGCGACTGAACGCGAGGCTCTGGCGGTCGTTTTTGGAGTAGAACATTTCCGTTCCTACCTGGAAGGTGGTCCCCGTTTTAAGGTCGTCACCGACCACTCCAGTCTGAAATGGTTCTTTAATCTGACGAACCCTACTGGTCGCTTGGCGAGGTGGGGATGTCGATTGTCCCCGTATGAGTTTGAAATCGTTCACCGGAAAGGGCGGGACCATTTGGTACCCGATGCTTTGTCCCGCGCGGTCCCGGTCGCTGAAATTCAGCCACTCTCGTCAGACCCTTGGTTCAACGCTTTGTTGGCTAGGGTGAAAAAGTCTCCCCAATCGTGTTCCAATTTCACCCTCAAATCGGGTAGGTTATTCCGCTACTGTAAGGGAAAGTTTAGTCCGGATGGCGACTTTGACTGGAAGGAGGTCGTGCCCGCTGACCGACGATCGAATGTACTAAACGAGTGCCATGGAGGAGATCTAGCCCCTCACTTCGGAATTTTTAAAACCTTCCGGCGTATCGCTCTTCGTTATTACTGGCCGAAAATGTACGGTGATGTCGTGCAGCACGTGAACAACTGCGACAAATGCGCCGCATACAAACACGCTCAAACGGCGACTCCTGGTTACTTGGGAGACCCCAAGGTTTGTACTCGTCCCTTCGATACGGTCAGCATAGACTTGGTAGGACCTTTGCCGCGTTCGAGAGCAGGTTATACGTTTCTATTGGTAGTTGTGTGTTGTTTTAGTAAATTTTGTTTGCTCTTTCCATTGCGAAGGGCTGTAGGTAAAACCATCGTTTCCCGTTTAGAAGAGGGCGTGTTTCTGGCACACGGCGTACCTAAAACCTGCATCATGGATAACGGGCCCCAATTCACCGGGTCTGAGGTAAAGGCTTTGTTCCAAAGATACCACATACCCCAAGTACATTACTCTCCTCGTTACTGCCCCCAAGTCAACACCGTCGAGCGTTATAACCGCACGATCGTCACCGCTATGTCCATTCTGGTCGGCCGGGATCACCGCTCTTGGGATGTTTCGTTGCCCAAAATTCAGTTTGCCCTGAACTCTTCGGTTAATGAAACCACTAGGCATACCCCTTTCTACTTGGTTCATGGTCGCGAAGCTGTCTGGGATGGCTCGTTTTATGACGATACCAAAACCACGACCCCGCCCGCCGTCGCGTCACGGGACGATTATGCCACGAAATTGGGTCATCTGGCCGACACTTACAAGTCCGTTTCGGATGCTCTACTGAAGGCTCACCAGAGAGGTAGCGAGCATTACAACAGCCGCCGCCGCTCTGAAGAGTTTCAGCCGGGTGACGTCGTATGGAAGCGAACTTACCCCCTTAGTGATGCCTCCAAGTTCTTTATGGCTAAACTAGCACCGAAATATGACAAGTGTAGGGTCGTCCAGAAGCTGGGTCGCTTGGTATACGAGTTGGAAGATGCGTCGTCGGGAAAGGCGCTTGGACGTTGGCATGTGAAGGACTTAAAAAGAGGACACGGTAATTAACCACCGTAGGACATTCTGTCATTCAGCCCCACTCCGGGATGAGTGAAGCCAAGGTGACCGTTTCCTTTCCTTTTTCACATTCTTCCAAGCCTTCCCCTTTTTACTTTTTCTCTTTTCTACCCTCTTTTTAGGGTCTTCACAGGTCGATTCGAGTTCTTCTCGAGGTTTCTATTTTTTTTTCAGGATGAGCTACTCATTTTGGCTCATTTGAAATCTGTGAGCTTAGTTGAGCGTCTTGTTTATGCTTATTTTGCATACTGGGACAAAGAATTGTTTCTTTTTCATTATCAACTTTAAGTGGGGTATGGTTGTGAGTGGATAATTGTTTTCATCATTGAATTAGGTTGTGTAACCGAGGTTAAGCTTCATCGCGTTCGGTTCCGGCCGCTGGGGTATCAACCCCTCGCTTATTTCAAATTAAGTATACTTTCTTTCACAGAATTCTTTTAACAATTGACTTTCTTCCTCGTTGGCTCGGGGCGACAAAATTAAAACACAACAATTTATAACTTTTGGAATAGGGAAACAAACAATTTAATTAACAAACCTTTAATAGTATTTGACAACAAACCTTTTACTAACTAAATTACTTATTTCAAAGCGGTCCATAACTTGTAAAACTAAGCCTTATATGACAAGCGGTGCATAACTTGTAAAACAAGCCTTATATGCGTAACGGTACTCAACTTGTGCCAATAAATGCCATTGAGTACCGGGTCCTTTCCTTCCTTTAGAATCAAAATTTTGCCTCTACCAATTAGAATACATTAGAATGTTACTGAAGAATACTTGCTAATAACTATTAGAGAAATGAAATAAGTACGTCTTGCTTGAATGTCGTTTATTACGAGACTGAGATCTCACGCCTACCTACATTTACATTTTACTTATTTATAAAATTATTATGCATACCTTACACCTCCACCCTTAATCTTTAACTTCATACAGTAGGTTCATAGTAAAAAAAAACAAATGCCTAACCTTTATAGCGAGTAGCGAGTATTGAGATAATAGTAACTAAGTTCAAACTTTTCTTAAACTAACATCGAAATAGAAACAGATAATAGACATTAGGGTACGCTCAATTACATAAAATAACAAATACATACTGTTTCTATTGAAACCTAATAACTGGTTTACGTTGTCTTTTGGCACGGTTCACAGGCGTTTCAGGTCGTGGTTGAGGTTGTTCCGGTGGGGGTGTCGGCGGTTGTGGGGTACTAAAAACCTCGCCAGCGCGCTCATCCCCCGAGTAATCGGAACCAGCCCGCGGAGTGGTAGCTTTGCGGGTTTCAACTATTTTCCCCTCTTCACTTATTTTAGTATCTGTACTAACCGGCTCCGACGTGACCTCTACGACCTCCTCCGGACAAGGAACATCAGACATGCGAGACCTGCGCCGTATTTGATCTATGTGTTTGGTTGTTAGTCGACCGTTGTCCTCCCTTACGTGAAACCTACGAGACCCTGTTTCGTTAACCAAGGTGCCTTTTCTCCACTTATCACGTCCGTTGTGGTTCCTGACCCACACCTGTTCCCCTGGTTCAAACTGACGAAGTTTACCGCCCGCGTACTGTGCTTGTTTACTCCGTGCGTCGCTCACTCGACTGAACACCTCCCTATCCCTACGCAACAAATCTAGTCGAGTACGAAGCGGACGTTTTTGCAAAATGGAAGCTGGGCTCTCCCCCGTCGTGCTGTGTATGGAGTTACGGTATGCTAAAAGAAACGTCTGTAACGCCGCATCAACATCAATCCTATCTGTCAAAGCCTTTTTAATTGCCCTTTTGCATATTTTGACTGCGTTCTCCGCCGCACCGTTCGAGGCCGGATGATAAGCGGGAGAAAACGACTGTTTGATACCATTATTTCTTAAAAATTCCTCAAATTCCGCGCTAGTGAATGGGGGCCCCTGATCAGATACTACTTCAAGTGGTAAGCCAAATCTTGCAAATAGACTACGTAATGTCTTAATTACAGCCGCGGCAGTGGTGCGAGGCATTTCGAATATTTCTATCCATTTCGACGTAGCGTCTATGACTACCAAAAACTTGGAGCCTTCTAGAGGGCCTAAAAAGTCAATGTGAAGCCTAGACCAAGGTTGACTTAAATAGGGCCAGTGCTGAGGCTGCGCGCGCGGCGGGGTAGGCATCTCCAGCGCACAGGTCGCACAGCGCTTGCACATGTCCTCTATGTCGGCGTCGATATTAGGCCACCACACGTATGAACGAGCGCACGACTTAGTTTTAACTATACCCATATGACTACTGTGCAACTGTTTCAAAATTTGCGGTCGTAAGGACAAAGGAATTAGCAGGCGGTAGCCCCACATTACGCAGTTCGCCTCTGAATACAGTTCATTCCGTCTACAATAATATGGTTTTATATTATCATCTGTACAAGTAGCTGGCCAGCCAGATTGAGTGTACAATAATATTCTACTTAGTACCGCGTCGGTGGCTGTCGCCTTTCGTACATCTTTGTGCGAAATTGGTAAGAATTTTTCTACGAAATTAATATATGTTACCTCTGGCGCTTCTTTGTGACATTTACCTACAGGCAAACGCGACAACGCATCGGCACTGTTTTTTACCGATGATACAAATTCGATGTCATAGTTGTAACCTGACAGTAAGACCCCCCATCTCTGCATTCGGCTGGCTGCCATTACCGGTATACCTACTTTGCTGCCAAATATAGATGTCAAAGGTTTATGATCGGTCCTTAACGTGAACTTCCTCCCATATAAGTACTGATGAAATTTTCTAATTCCGTATATAATAGCGAGGGCTTCTCTTTCGATCTGTGAATAACCGCGTTCTGCATTATTGAGCGCGCGTGACGCATATGCAATCGGTCGCTCGCCCTGATCAGTCACGTGCGATATCACCGCGCCCACACCTACACTACTGGCGTCCGCGGTCAGAATGAGCGGTAATTCTGTCGAATAGTGAACGAGCACCTTGCTAGACACAATAAACGCCTTATCTCGTCGAATGCAGCCTGACATTCGTCACTCCATGTAAAACTAACGCCCGTCCTTAATAAGTAATACAACGGCGCGGCGATCGTACTCATGTTTTTAATAAACTTTGCGTAGTACATAACCATACCTAAAAATGAACGTAATTCCGAAACATTAACCGGAGCCGGTGAATTCGTGATAGCATTCACTTTATCTGGACAAGTCTGTATTCCTTCTTTAGTAATGACATAGCCTAAATACGTCACGGATTCTGAAAAAAACGTACATTTGTCTTTCCTTACTTTCAGACCGTTCGACTGTAAGATATCAAAGACCTTATTTAAATTATCTAAGTGCGAAGAGCTATTTTTGCCTGTTATTATTATGTCATCTAAAAATACCCCTACCTCAGGCAAATGAGCAAAGAGTTGTTCTAATATCCGTTGAAATATACCCGGACTGGACGCGAGACCATATACTAAACGATTATAACGGAACATACCCTTGTGCGTATTGATAACAGTGTATTTACTAGTATCATCGAGCTCAAGTTGTGCGTAGGCTTGTGATAAATCAATTTTCGTGAATCTTTCTCCCCCGTGTAGCCTAGCTAACAAATCCTCCACCCTAGGGAGAGGATAACGGTCAACGTCCAACACCTTGTTGAGGGTGAGTTTATAGTCAGCGCATATTCTAATGTTACCATCCTTTTTGACGACGGGTACGATCGGAGTGGCCCAGTCGGAGCGGCTTACGGGGGTGAGCACTCCGTCGCGCACCAGCTGGTCGAGCGCGCGCCCCACCGGCTCGCGCAGTGCGTACGCCAGCGGCCGCGCGCGCATGAACACAGGTCGCGCTCCCTCACGCAGGTGAATGCTGACCTTGCCGCCCGTGAACCGCCCCAGTCCGTCCGCGAAAACCTCACAGTATCTGGAACTGAATTGTTTAACATTAAAATCTTCCTTTGAGACAGTATGTACATTACAAACATTAGTTAAATTAATGCCCAGTTCCACTAACCATTGCCTACCCAATAGCATGGTTTTACCATTATTAATTATGTACAGATTTAAACACTTTTCCCTTTCTTTATATCTAACGAGCGGTCTTATAACACCTACTGGCCGAATCGTTTCCCCTGTATAATACCTAAGCATCAGTTTACAATGTTCAATGTTCAAGTGCTTTAAATATTTCTCATACATTTCGTAACTAATACATGATATCGCACTTCCTGTGTCACATTCCATTTCGAAAACATTATTGTCTATCTTGATAGGAATCAAAATCGGCGGGCATGCATCTAATGATAACTGATTGAGTGTCGTTACCTCCTCACTGCTGCAACTACTCATCTCGGTCTCCTCCCCCACATAATTATGATGGTGACTGACGTGGTAGCCTTTGTTGCCCGTTAACCTCGGGCACATCCGACGCAAGTGTCCTTCCCGGTTACACACTCTGCACACGTAGCGGCTAAATCTGCACGTGGATGCGTCATGGTTCGCGCCACACACCCTGCACTCCACGCGTGGCCCAGCGGCACCAGCATTGTCCCTCGCGGCGCTCCCGCTCGTTGCTCGACGGCTCGTCACTGAGCCTCGCGCTCCCGTGACACCTGTCCCCGCGCCGGCGGTCGGTGCGCCACGCCACATTCCTCGGCCGTGTGACGTCACAGCGCCGCCTTCTCTCTGCACTTTCGCCATCGCTTGACAATCGACTGATCTGCTCCTATTTTCCATCTGCGTTTCTACAGACGCCGCATCCTTTTCTGCCGCTTCCATATTCAGCGCTAAGCTGCAAGCCTTTTGAAAATCTAGCTTGTCCTCCGCGAACAGGCGTTGCCGTATCATCTCACTCGCCAACCCGCAAACCAACTGGTCTCGTAAACTCTCGTTGAGCCACTGTCCGAACTCACACGTTTTCGACATCCTTTTAAGTTCCGCTACATAATCTGCTATTTTCTCGCCGTTGTTTTGTTTCCGATGATGAAACTTGTATCGTTCCGCTAATATACTAGGACGTGGCTGTAGATGCTTTTCTAAGATGTCCGTTAATTCCTTGAACGTCTTAGTAGTGGGTTTATCTGGTGTGCACAAGTTCACTAATAGCTCGTAGCCCGCAGAGCCCATCACAGTTACTAGTGTAGGCACTTGTAATTCAATTTTAATATTGTTCACGATGAAATATTGTTCCAAACGTTCGACGTATAACCGCCAGTTATCCGTCCCCACATTAAACTCGGCAATCTTGCCGATCGACATCGTACCAACAACACCAACCGTTTGTTTAAAACAACAACACGCGGATTCTTGATATTCCTCGTCGCCACTGAAGAATACTTGCTAATAACTATTAGAGAAATGAAATAAGTACGTCTTGCTTGAATGTCGTTTATTACGAGACTGAGATCTCACGCCTACCTACATTTACATTTTACTTATTTATAAAATTATTATGCATACCTTACAGTTACCACCCCCCCCCTCTATTGGTAGTCAGTAGTTGTCATCAGTGAATTTCCAATTTTTTTTATTAGCTTTGCCCTTCCTAAATTTACTTCTTTCCAAGCGGTACATAACTTGTAAAATTAAGCCTCATATGTCAAGCGGTGCATAACTTGTAAAACAAGCCTTATATGTGTAACGGTACCCAACTTGTGCCAATAAATGCCATTGGATACCGGGTCTTTACCTTCCTTTCGAATTTCAACTAAAATTCAAAACCGTACCAATAAAACCATCCTTCAAGCGCTTCACGCCAGGATTAATTCAAAAAAAAAAAAAAATAAAAAGAAAAATACTTTGTTGTTAATTCGTAATTAAAATCCTAAACTTGAGTCCACGGGGTAAGAAATCATTAAACTAGTTTTCCTACCCAAATATTAGGTTGTCCTTATACTACAATATGATGACCACTCACAATCACAATGCATAACCCCTTCGTTGTAAACAATTCCTCTTAGGTAATGTAGGTCTTTTGTCTCAGATCGACAAACATTAAATAGCCCTAGGTCCTATTTAGAATTTAACTAAGCTTTCCATTTAGAAATAACCTCGGCTTTCGGATTGGCAAAGAGGGAACCCTTTTAATTTTTAGGTGTTTTCAGCGCGGAAATTGTTTCTTTTTTTTTAGGTTTTACTTTTTTGACCATGGCGTGGTCTGACCCAGAAATTGTGGGCTTTGCGCTGGATTTTTTGTATTTTATGGCAGAATGGACGGGACAGATCACTACCTCTGAAAATTACAATGCTAGGATTTTATTTTGTGGTTCTCTTACAGAAACATTTTCAAGACGGGCTTCGCGATAGAAGTTACCGCACCTTATAACACGCTTTTGGTTTGATAGGCGTTACGATTCAGTTCCGCATGGGCTGATCGTAGCTACCAAGATCGAACCATCCTTTTCATGTTTCTCCTCTAGAAACATCTTCAAGACGGGCTTCGCGATAGGAGTTACCGCAATTTAAACTTTAATTTCAACTGTTATTTCAACTTTAATTTCAACTTTAATTTCAATTTTAATTTCAACCGTATGGGACGCATTGGCAGGTAATTATTTATTTTTTGCATTCCTGAGTTCCGGAGGAGACCGTAAACAAGTCTCACCCTTATTTAAATTCCAGGTAAACGTTTTATTTTAGCGCCCTCTGTCGGTTAGCGGTGGAACAACTTGAAGATCGCGAATCGATACGTTACGCCGTCGATTCCCCTACCGTTTCAACCGTTAGATATCACTATTCTCGTGAGGATTTTGTTGAGCTGGATTGTTTTGAGACTGTTCCGAGCGTACGGCCCGGTTTAAATATAGTTTACTACTGGATAGGAAGGTACCGTCGTAAATTTTGAAAATAATAATCTTCTAAATATTAACGTTTTGAATTATGCTGGTTCTGATTTACTGGCTTCAGTTTAACTTCACCTGTTCCGATTTGGACAGGTCTTACGAGCAGAACAAGACCCCTTCCGTGGCTCGATCGGACGCATTATGATTGAACTCATGTATCCTCGGTAACACCACCCTATCAACAGATCCACACTTACACGTCTAAACACCATCCCGCATTTATACCCACTCGTCAACATAGTCACCCCTACGTACGTAACCATACATCCATGCGCCTCGACACGAAAGCTCCCTTCGCTCATGCCTTTAAAATTATTTTAAATAAACAGCTCAGCTTGCATCGGTAATAATTTATTTGATATAACTTTAGAGGACAGGTGTTTACAAAATTAATACTAAATTATCATGTTATACTTTGCAGTTTGTTGTTACTCTTGACAAAGGTAATGTAGATCTTCGTTAGGACTATGACGGCCTTTTCGCTAATCTTTAGTCGGCCTTTCCGTAACAGCTCCACCTATCGGCGTGCGCCGGAACTATCTCAAAGCGACACAGCTTCGATTCGTAGTTTCAATCTATCTATGACAACACCCGCGGTCAACCGATAGATGGCGTTAATGTTCATTCTTGAATTTTTTTGTTCGTTTCAGTTAAAATTTGTTATCCTCTTCATTTTCTTTCTTACAGGCCAAGATTCTAAACATAGTGATCGGCATTCTGTTTGCTCCGATTGATCAAACAGGTTTAGTGTCGTTTTCCGTTTCGTTTCTTTTAAGCTTCGGAGAGTTCTTTTCAGGTGAACTGTTGCCCTCCACCTACTGTGGTGAGGCAGCTTCACGATTGGAGTAGTTACCTACGCTTATGGGCGTGGAGCCCACTCGACGCTTTTCGATCCGACGAGTCCGGGTTCGAACTAGAGCACGTCCTCTTCACCTTCGGGGATCGGGTAGTTTCGAGCTGGGGTCCAGCTCAGGATTTTCTCTTGCTTTATCCCGATACAATCCTTATCGGGGAAGGGGGTGTTGTTACGTATGTTTTTTCACACTCACCCTTTAAACATTAACTTATAGTCATTCTTTCCACAGGCCTTCTCACCCCTGTAATTTCGGGGATTGTTTTTTACTTTTGTTTACGAGTCTTGCTTGAAAACTCAGCGGTGACAGATTGACTGCGCCGACGACGGGTGACAGATTGACCGCGCCGATGACGGGCGACAGGTTGACAGTTCGCGTTCCTTTTTCTTTTGGTTTGGCTTCGCCCGGTCGCGCAAATGTCGCCACTCGACTAGATACCGATATCGATCTCTACTAAAGTTCATTCCGGCGGGCGCGTCTGCCATCTTTGGATTGCCGCCGAGTATTATAATCGACTAAATTTGAGAATCGATATCAGTTGATGTTTGGTGCGGCAGATGTCAGCCCCGCCCTTCAGGTCCTACCGATTTTTTTTCCCAGCACAACGATATGTATAAAAACCGGCGCGCAACGGACCTCGAGCCTTTTTCTTTTTCCGAATTTACGCGGAGCCCCGGTCGTTTTGCTGTCGGTGTTTAGGGCTCCCTTGTGCTTGTGCGTGGTTTGTGCCGAGTTGAATTGTTGTGCGCGTAGTGAGTTCCAAGTTTCGACGGCGCTCCATCGGCAGACCACGCGCACTTTGACGGCGCTCCAGCAGCGACTCCCGCGCACGGGAAGGCCCGCCGACAGGTAAGCACCGCGTGGTTTTCCCCTCGCCTCGATTCTCGGGCGCCCCTGGCTCGTTCGTAATGCTAATCACGCCTATTCTTTACAGCAAACCCGACGAACGTTTACACGTTGCCCACGTGCGTCCCGCGGGTTCCAAAAGGGCGAAGACTGCCCTTCTTTTCGACCACGCGGCCGGCGCGGATCCGCCGCGAGGTCACGCCTTCTTTTACCCTGATTTAAAGGTGAGCCATTTTTTTGTTATTCGGCCCGCGTGCATAAACCGCGGCGTCGTCAAGCGTGCCAAATCACTTCAAATCTTTTCAATCATTTAGGGCTTCCAGCCCTAACCTTGTTTAACCTCTTCCTCCTATGCCGGGCCTCCGCCCCGGCAGGAGATTTTCGTCATTTTACAACTTGTAACGTGTCTTTTGGACGGCGCGTTCCAGGGTCGTTGGAGGACCCCCAGTTCGTTGGAGGACCCCCAGTTCGTTGGAGGACCCCCATTTTGAGCGGAAAACCTCGAGTGCGGTGAGCGCCCGCTGCCCTCCATCTAGTGGCGTGACGCCGTCGGCCTGCGACCTTCAACGGCGAGCGTACCAGGCCCGCCAGGTCGTCGCTTCCTTCTGCGTGCCGGCGTGCCGTACAGGACAGTACCAATCCCACCTTCGTACCTTCATTTATATAACCACAAGGTCCCAGCGCCCACGCTGGGTGGCGCTCGAACCTTCTGCCTTACTCGAGAGCAACCCTGGCATTAATCTTTATCTAAATTTAACCGCGAGCTATCCGGCTCCGATTAGGCCTTTCATATATATCAAAATTGCAACCATTGGCACACTGAATAGGTAGGAGAGTATTTAAATTATAAGATCTTTACTGTAATAAAGCCCCGTCTTCCACGGAACTGAGGTCTCACTGGAGGCCTCCATTCTCATTGTATAAATTCAATTATTTTAATAAACAATTTCGTTTGGGCATTACTATTTCTGGTATTTCATTTACAAAACCTTAGCTGAACTTAGGTAGGTAATACATTCACCGGAGAGTTGCGGGTTCGATTCCCTGACCTCCGGATTATACATGCAACAATAGGGCTTCGTTATTTGCTACGTTTGGTACCTACGACACCACCCCTATTCATTTCTGTAGTAGCGTATAATGTCTTGAGTAGAGGTACATAACAATTGAACATAAATAAATCACAGGTTTACATTACAAAAATTTCATCTCGTCTGTATATAAGAAATAAGAATCTGCAGAGTACAGAATTTTCAGGTTGGTCTTTGTACCAAGAAATTTGTTGCACGTCAATGGGTAATACTTACGAAACATCTTCGCAATGGAATGGAGCACGAACACGTTTTCAGCTACATACAGGTCCAGAATAACTGTGAGCTCGTTTTTGATGTTTTTGCTCTATACATTTTTAGCATCGTCCGTGAAAACAAGAACTCTCCGACCCAATCTAAAAATCAAAATAGTTATATTCTAAATGTTGGAATGTTCTTAATACGTATGTGATAGAAAAATAAAACGGTTTTCACAGTTCACAACACTGAACATAATATGAAATATCGTCAACTCTTGAATCTTACAATTTTTATTTACCCCAAAGCCGGTGACTACAGAGAACGAAACGTGACAGTCTGACACTGACAGACAGTGTCACGTCACGATCAAGGAGGTACCAGTTGATAATTACTGTATTGCCTTGCCAGTGCACAACAGTCAAAAGTACTGTACCAGTTGTACCACAATAATTGTACCTACTCTGCTTTGATTGAACACGTCTTATCGTCATCGCGTCGTCTTTGTCGTCGGGAACCAATCGTGTAATTGCTATAATTATTTAAATATATTTAATAAAATTACGTAGGTATTTAAGATAAAATACTTATTTAATTATTTAAGTCTCTTTTGCTCTTATCTGTTTACTGGTATACCTTGCTCATTAGTTTTCTTTGTTGATGATATCGTTGGAAACTTGAAACCCATATAATTAATTAACTTGTTCAAAGTAAACACGTTCTACAATACATATTATTCATATCTTTTAAGAAAAAATGTCCAAAATTACATTCGGCTATAGTATAGTACGAGAGTAAATGTGATAATGTAGTAAGTGACACAAAATCTACCACGTGCAAGATTCTGGCAGCACTGAATTGGATACGTCACCTGGCGCTTATTTTATTATTTTGAATTACATATTATTTAATTACATTATACAAAACGGCAACGCCCGATTACGCTGCGATTATATCGCGGATATGCTCACACAAAGTAATGTCTTCTTGCTCCCACAGGCCTAGTGTGTCAACGTCGCATAGTGTCAATCTTTTTGAGACACAAGATAGCTTATGTCCGTCTCATAGGTCCAATCTATTTAACCTACCAAATTTCATCGAAATCCGTTCAGCTGTTTAGCCGTGAAAAGGCAACAAACAGACAATAAACAGAGTGACTTTCACATTTCTAATATTAGTAGTATGGATTATAATATTATTTAAGAACTTTTATATTTTGGACTCTGGGATTTTATCACTTAAATAATAAAACTGTTAATGTACCTAGTAGGTGGATCGTTCATCTAATTTATCTTTTTAATATAGTGGGCTGGAATGAGAAAATTAAATTTCACATCTAAATACGAGTACCTACATTGATTGTATAATATTTTATTTAAGTCTAAACGGTTATGTACCTACATATTTTTCTTACAATAAAATAATGACTAGCTTTTATTAGATAAACCGCTTATTTAACAGATCGCCGGCGCGTAACTTCTTTACGTTCTAATAGTTCAATATTCTTTGGTAGTGAGAGATGGTAGTTGAAGGTCACGTAGCTGAAACTTTTATTACGCCGTTTCCCCGCTGTTTCTTCGTGCGCTGCAGTCGGATTGTGAAATGTCAGTAGCTCTTGTATGGCTCTTAATAGGGATAAATATATAAAGTCACAAATTTGAAAACAATTCTATTTTTGAACAATATTACAATAATTTAGTTTCAGAGTTTTGTACCCAAGAGGACTTAACGGAACATATTATCTTTGCACGTTTTATCTAAACTAGTCATTGACGTCTTTAGCTAGTCATGGAAGCCTGTCAGTGGCCACGATGACAATAATTAATGATGATGATACATACTAGCATCAAGCAAGACCACTATGCGACCTGGCGGTAAATTCTTCCCATACAATGTCACAAAATATTCCGAAGCTTCGATTGATATTCGATTGAAGCGTTCTTAAATTATCAGAATTGCCCCCCAGGGTGTTGGCGGCGAAGATTGTAGAACTTCATCAGCTTAGAATGGGACTGGTCCTCAGGAAACGCCGCCGGAACTTCCGATAAGAGTTTGGAGCCAGGTATCCACTTTGGAGGTATCTGGCGCGGCGGGCCCTACCTTCATGCTATACTTCTTTGGAAGCTCATGATAATATTTGCTATCGAGTTTCGAACCTACGCCACGCGGCATGCGATACGAAGACGAACCCTACTGAGCAATAATCCCTTTCGCCTCAAAGACCATCTAATTGACAGCAATGAGGAATGCTAGCGAGCTCTTGATCTGTACCGACTGATCTTACCTCGGTTCCTTTGGTTCTTGTTTGCAATCACGAAGAATTCCCTGAACACGAGGATTATCTTCGGCTCTATCCGTTCTGAGACGAGCGAGGGTGCGGTCCTACTGGGAGCGGGATCCATCGAGTTTTATTGGGAGTACATTCGTTACATGAGAATTAACGATGACGGATTCATTGTTTCTTTTACAGTGCAAAATATTGTCAAGACTTTGAAATAAGAATTTCGCGGTCCGAACGGAAACTTTGTTGGTAGATCCTTTGACATCGTCGAAGATACAACACTGAAATGTCCAGTCCACTCTCCACTACGCTTTGCATGGTCAACTAATAATATTTTTTTGCTAGGACAACGCATATTATATTGTTATAATATGTGCATTCTACGAGTATGTATGCTGTGCAGTAGTTAGTGCTACTACAAGATACATAGCTTTTCTGTTCTGTGGTGTTTTAATAAATAGTGTTTTTATATATCCATCTACATACGGGGCATATCATTCGTTTTTATACTTCTTCTTGTAAAGTCCGTCAGTCACCAAAGGCCTGAGCTGAAAATCAGCGTTGTGTATTTTTTTTTACCGCAACATCATGCTGAGCTCAGGCATTTTCTGACATAACTGCGCGCTGGCTATCTACGTACACAATATCTGACTTCTACCCTACGTTGTTTAATTGTCCTGTCCTTATTGTATAATATGTGTATTGTGTACGTGTCTGTCGTTTTGTGAAGTAGGTATAGTGCGAATATTTTTTTTCTTTATATGGGTCATACGACACGAAATGCGGGATCATACTTACATGAAATTATTGATAAATATACGTACAAATGTTGATTCGTCCACATTACAATCCATAATTGAGATTTTACTCCGCTCGCTCGTACAATCGCTTTCACTCATTTCCGCTATACGCTTTTCTTCTACGCCAGAACTCGGCACCCACCTTTACCAGCTGGATTTGACTTTATAAAACTTCAATAATACTTTGTCGCGAATACACAGACCGTCCCATAAGCCCTGCGATCTGAAATCTGTGTAACATTGCTTTGTTAGCTATCCTTTGAGTCTACTAAGTATAACATTATTGTGTCACAGACGTAGGTATGTTTCGTTTGATAGCTACGAATAGTACAAAGTGCCTGAATAAACTTGTTGCGAGGTTTGTCGTAGTTGAATCGATGAATAAGGCTATAGGTACACTAATACATGCTTACACACAACATACAACCTACCAAGCACCAACCAGCTTACTGATGTATTTTGCTTATCTATTCATAGCATGATGAAAGAGGTAGCCTCGGTCTATCTCACGGGAAAAAGCGTGACTATATTATGTATGTATGTACAAACTTTCACATTTATAATAGCTACCTACATCACCCTAATGCTAGTATACATACTCTCAGTTACAGACGTCTGGTGCTATAAAGACGTACAATGTATTTTTACGCCCATTGCGACTACATCCGACGCCAGTTGGTTTACTGCAAATGATGAGACTGCAGACGGTAAAAACCTAATAGCCACCGTTACATGTTTTATTATGATGTTGACAATGTTGCGTTCGATATGTAATGGGGGATTTTATAATAACTAGGCACTCGCCCCGGCTTCGCACGGTAACACCATATTCACATGGTGTCGAAGTTGTTGCTCTAAAAACAAGTGAAAGCAGAACTGTCAATATGCACGTCCCATATCCATACAAAAAAATATACACTTTTCTTTCCAAATGATATTCAACTGTTATTGTATAGCCAAATAAACCTAACCCAAAAATAACTTCCTACCATCGTAATGTCAGCATTTTCCGGAGTTTCCCAAAAACATGCATACAAACAAACCATGCACCACAGCAATTACGAACACAACAAAAAGCAATCCGCCCTAATCGGACGAGTTCTTCTCAAGTTCTGAGCCTACTACATGCGGCTTTTGCCATTTACTTAGATAGAAGATAAACAGAATTAAGAGGGTATTGCACTAAAAATCGGACTTGAAACCTTTCAGTCATATAGTAAAATAGACATTACGCACTAAATGGGAAAAGTACATACGCTAGTGCTCTACGTTTATCTCCTAGTTCTCCTACATTTATGGCTAGGTCAGGCATGTAGTCAGGAGGGGGGCTTTGACCGCTTTGGGCCATTTACCACTCGACATAAATCAACCCGCGAACGCTTTACTTTAATAACACATTAAGAGATGTAGGTGAATTATCTTTACTTGCTTGTTTCTTGGTTTAAACCGACATTCATGTCATGGCATTAGTGTTGTGAACATAAGCCAAATCAAGTCTAGCACCGACCCTGTTGAAGTCGTAAACATTTTTATGTGGATGTGATCATGCCTTTTCATATTGGATCGTGCGGGTCATTCATCGGAAGCACCTATGTGCTTCGGCTTCGGAGTTAAATATAGCTATGTAATTTAAGTTGTGTTTTCATTCTAAGAGGTTCGGAATTCTATAGTCAGTCACTCAATACACCCCTTTCGGGTACAAGATAGAAGACTCCCATTTTAATAAATCGACTCATAAGATTCTAGTAACATAAGCAGATGTACACTAGACCTCGGAATGACAATTAATAGTTGTATTTACTATTTATTATAGGTACTTTGCCTATTATGCTAAATAGAACCTTTTTAACTTTTGCAAGCCCCCGTCCTTAGTCCTAACCTATAAAAAGTTTACATAACTGATGACGTTCCCACCAAAAGAAACGGATTTTAATTTTATATAGTCTGTAATATAAAACAATCACAATTTGCTTCAGTGTTTACCCTTAAACAAGGGAACAAACGTCGCAATTAAGGCTTTGTTCAATATGCAAATATTATATAGCATCTATACAATTATTATACATTTAATAATCATCTTTGTTCAACCCAAGTTAAAGTTGAATGAATAATTTAACTGCTAGCTTCAAAGTTGACGATAAATTGTTTGCAAACTGGAATTGTTTGCACAGATGCTGTATATTTATTTCATTGTAACAGATATGTATATATATTGGTGTGAAATTTCTGTTTTCGTGTATAGTGTATACCGTTTGGTCGGATATAGACCAGCAAAATGCTACCAATCGTTTTGGTGTTATTCGTCGCTGCTGTAAGTTGATTTTTGTATAATTATTTTGTTAATTATCATTATGATGATATACTTAAACTAAGTACGCTCAGCGGTTTCAGTCGCGATTAGTGAAAGAATTTTCAGAATCGGAACAATAGTTACCTCTTACAAATTCACAAATAAAAGCGTAACGTGTCATGTTGTGGGATATTTTACGCCTATTCTGTCTATGTCCAAGGCTTTTATTAGCTACTGGAAAGGGCTTTTATATTAGGTAATGGAAAATAGGAAAATTAAATTGAAATTTGAAGGGCGGATTGCGTTAAAATCCCTTTACGATACCACAGACTGATAAAATACCTTGCCACATGTGATGTTTGCTCGAAATTTACATTTAACGGCATGGATTTCGTTTAATTCTAAACTATACCAAAGTGAAGCAGAGTTAAAATTGGGGTTATTCTTAACATACTAGATTGGCGCAATTGCCTTTAGTTATAAATCAAATCAAAATCAATTTCCAATAGAGTTCAGCCGATGATCGCGAGAAATAAAGCGAGTTACAGACTGGTAAATCCCAGATCGTGAGTTATGAAAACCGTTTGTCGAATGACAGCCGCTGTCCCGCGGGAGCCGCCGATCTCGCCTGAGGGACGGAATAGCTGTCACTGTGCTTTACTTTTGTTTTCATTGTTTTGAGCTTTGACACCCATTTTAGAAGACAATAACTGTATTTGTTTTTGGATACCTACTCTTTGACAGCTGATGAGGTAGAAAAGGGCGGTTGACATTCCGATCATAAAGTGAAAGTTTATCGCACGTTTGCAGCCAGTAATCTTGTAATTTATTATGTAAACTTTAGCACTTAATTATCGAATTAACATTATATACTTAACTTAATCATAAAATTCTAAAATTATTCTTTATGTTTTGGTTTGTTACATTTTCCCCTTCTGTCTAATTTGTCCATCCACCAAAGGTTATCCGGTAATGTGCGCTAGTAGCTTAATAGGTACTGTATAATAAATTGTAATAGCAATCGCATAATTAAAGAAATTCTTACCAACGTTATAATTTGCTTTTCAAAACGGATCGCAGATAATTCACGTGAAGAGACAAGGTTGGTATCAACTGTAAAATTTTAGACCGGGCTGATGTATTTTACAGCAATGAAACCCACTTGCGTTTTGTTTCATTTCGCAAAAGTAGCAACCTGTTATTACACGCGGTACGTACCTAGTACGTACATTCATCGGGTTGGTACCTGTTAGGTAATTTTCCCAAAGAGCCGCTGCGGCTTGGGCGCCCTGTAATTGTGAGGTTCTTATGACCCGAGTACTAATTACAGAAGACCCGTAGGATAATTTTGACGTTCATGAACCGGGCTTTCAAAGGGTAAATTGAACTTTTTCTAAATTACACCCGTAAAGCAGCAATAGCCTGTCGTTTTACCTCTTATTTGTGTCTCTATCTCTCTATCCAAGTAAAATATACGTTTATTACGTTTTTACTTATTAAGTTTGTGGTCGTATTTTTCAATTGTGGCCAGCCGTACACTGAGCACAATCAGTTGATCGTCGAACAACATATCTACACGAAGAACTTGAACAGTTGATCGTCGAACAACATAGAGTCATAGACGGACCGCTTGACCAGTTGATCGTCGAACAACATAGATTCATACACGAACCGCTCGACCAGTTGATCGTCGAACAACACTCGGTCGCACCGACTCTGCCTCGCACTTGGTCAGTTTTTATTTTTTACTAAAATTAAATTTTATTTCCCACAGAGCGCTTTGGCTGCTCCTCAACAGATCACGGTCAATCAGATTCCTCAGGGCGACAGTCGAGGAAACGAAAAGTAAGAATCGTGTATCCATCATCATCACCAATTTTATCAGCAGCTGTTCTCTTCATTCCCTTTTCTTATTACAATGAATTTAAAACATGCCTACCATCACATCTAAACCAGGCAAAGGATACCTACTTTTGCAGCTAATATGTAATGTCTCCCTTCCAGCTCACCTCTTGGCAAGGCCTTCCAGATACTCAATCATGGAGACATCGTGATCAATGCTCTATCTTATGGACAAATCTTGAGAGACCTGGCCAGGACATCTGGCTCCGCGCTCGCCAACGGCCAAGGCATTGTTGCTATAGGGGAACTCGCCACAGGCAGACCTGGTGACGCTTGCGCAGCTTCTAACGTGAGCTCAACATATTCTTATATATTATATCTTAGAATAATAACACATAGACCTCAAGTACCCACTAGCGACGTGTAGCCATTTTTACTGAGACTTTTTGAGCCTAGTTCGGATTTTGACTCGCTTGTGCTCGAACTCAAAGCTTTTATGGTAAATATTTTTCATTTTCACAATTTCCCTGGTCTTGAACTAAATAAGAACACGCATGCGACATTTTCATTGTCCTTGTGTGCGTTTTGGAGAAGATAATTACATGGCAATCACGCACACATTGACAAAAAAGTGGCTTCACTTTTGAGTGAAACTACGCATGGATCTATCCTCATCTGCGTTATTATGCTAAGTATTATATGATACTCACAAACTAAACATAAACTGAATTTGATAGTTCTCAAGTTATTGGCGTTCCTTATGTTCTTATAAGTGACAACGGTTCACTCGACAGGGATACACTGAGATTAAGACTCGTTTGTAACAGAATAACCACTAGCCGATTGGCCCTACCTTTGCAGTGTCCATTCCATCTCTGTTTTCTTAACGAACGATTTATATACTTTGTCTTCTAGCTCATCAGTACATACGTTAACCGTGTTCAATCCGGCAACATCGGCAACTTGCGCAGCGCCCTCACCAGCTACGTCCAAAGCTTGAATGGCAAGATCGACGACATCGTCAGATACGCCACCAACCTAGAAGCCGCACGTTACGCGGTATGTACCACTGGCTGCTCGTACCATTCATATTTTATGTTCGTTACTAAACCATTTGTGCAAAACAAGTGGTAATATTTTTACTCAGCCTTATCTTGAGGAGCGTATCTTATTTCAAAATTTGTTTTGAGATACAATAGATATTTTTTTCACAGAATTATAGTATGAGGCTTTTTCAAAGAAGGGTGAAAAGAGGAGAAATTGCATCAACAACCAGACGAATAAACTCTGAGTATTGCATGACAATACGCGGTGGTAACCGTCTACCATCAGATGGGCCATCAGCATGTTTGCCGATTTACGCAATAGTTAAAAAACATAAGTAGTAAAAATTAGAGCTAGGCCACATGGCTCGATAGATTCAGGTTTACTTGGATATTTAATGCCACTCTTAGCAATGCAACAGCAGCCTTCAAATACTTCACTCTACAGTGAGAATCTATAAGACCTCTATGACTACATTCCAAGGGTACAATCTACACTGCATTGGTCATTTATCAAAGCCAGCGCGGTGATCTATCACTGGAACTAATTCGCAATACCTGGGTTGCCGATACAGCGGTAATGGCACTAGTGCTGTCCTGCACCGTGGTGATATCGATTCTATTGTTACTGATATTGATGGTTCTTCTATCGACTAAGATTTATCGAAACAGTTTGTAAAATGTTTGGGTTTTAGTATGTTTCTTCCATATATTTGTAGAGTGGTGCACGAACTGGATGCCCCAACGAAGGCAGAGTTTATCCATTTGATGCAGCATGGGACTCTGTTTTAGGAAACACTCCTGGCAGTCAAATTAGGTGCGTACTCACTCTAAGCAAACAGAGTTATAACATCGTTAAACATACATATTATCTTGTTATTTTTTAATCTTTTGTGTTTCTGCAACAGGAGTCAGTAACACATGCTTTTACTAAATCTACAGGGTGTAGAATGAAATGCCTCACGGTTCAGGAATCTGCGGGCACCAAGCATTCCGGTTATGCGTTCAAAAATATTGTTCTAACTTAGCTCTATCTTCTGCAGCCTCATCAACGAGGCGTACTGTACTAGCAAGCGCTTGTGCGGGTCATTGAGCGCTCGCAGCAACAACTTGGGGGCACAACTGACCGCCACCGCCTTGCCAGTTATGCAAGAAGTCTTCAAGTCCGCCTCCAGACAGTTGAGCAACGTAAGTAAACCTTTGGTCTTCTATCTAGTCATCATCATCAGCCTTGGTCATCAGCCATCATCGACCCCCTTTTCAACGTAGGACTCTTCAACTGAGTCTGGTCTTAGGCACTCCGCGTCCAGTCCCTGCTAGCTCTTACTCAGTGCGTCTTACACTACGTTTGCTAAACGCGGTCTCCACTTTATAGTCTACTGCATCGGTTATCGTTTCTTCTTCTACTGATCGTCTAGTCGAGCTATCTTTTTTTAAGACGTTCCTATTAGCTAGCGTTTGATTATATGAAGGCACAGCAAGTTTACTTAGAAGATACTTATTCACTCTTGACATAATAAAGCCACCTGGGAAACAAGGCAAAGCATTCCTTCTTTCAACCCATTACAGTTCTTTTTTAAGAGCCAGTCTCATTCTAGGCTGAATGTTTTCCATCTTTGACCTGGTGAGATAGTGGTCATGTGCTACAAAATAAACATTTGTCGGCACCAGAGTGTCAACGCAACTTGACTGGAATTTTATTAAATTTATTTTTTATTTCTTTACAGATGGTGCAAGTACTTGCTAACGAAGGCAACCCAAGTCAAGCCGCCGGTGCGCTGAAACAAGCTTTATCGCAAGGAGCTGCCCGCGTTGAGCTATGAACAACAATAAATACGAGTATATTGAAACAAATTATATTATAAATAATATATTAAAACACATTATTTATCTGCAAAATTTACCCAATTACATGTGAATAATGTTACATTAAACATTTGTGTATACATATATTATACGACACGTATAAACATCGCATGGTATTCAAGATAGTCCAATTATTTATAGTGAACATTTCTCTTGAGTAAGTAGCATGGCGGAGTAATAGTAGGTGCATATACCGTTATTATGTAAATATAATTTTTATACGAAACACAAACGACAAGGCTTTTTATTTCGGCGATGATTTTGATTTTTCTACAATAAAGATGTATCCAGTATTCATACGTAATGAAATGTTTTATTTTTACTTTTGAGTCGCCGTTCTGTCGTACAATATAACAAACTACTACAACCCTACTATCCTACTATTATTATAAGGCAATAGTTTGCGAGTGTGTTTGTATTTTATTTTTTCTCACGCAATCGACTCGACCAGTTTTGATGAATTTGGTATGAAGATAGCCAACAATTAGGATTACCACATAGGCTCCTGTTTATGTCGAAATAATACAGTTTACCCGACCACGCGGGAAAACAATACCTATTTATATAATATGCGAAAGTCCTATGTGTGTGTGTGTGAGGGAGGGTGTGTGTGTATGTGAATGTTTGTTCCCACGTATTTCCGTAACTACTGAACCGAATAATTAAATTTGGAATGTATATAGGTTAGGTTCTAGAATAATACATAGCCCCTTAAGGAACCTTAAGGAACCCTTAACAGGGTGGTGAAGTTTCTATGGGGAAAAATACTTACCTATGTTCGATCCACTCGAAACTCAGTAAAAATAAACTTTATAGTAAATAATGAAACAGACATTTTTGATAATGTTCTAAACGACCCTTATGGTGGGGTGCAAAAGAGTTCTATAGTTTGTATAGAAAACGTATGTTTATATGTTTTTTATACTCAATCACGCCAAAACCGCTAAATTGATTTTGAAGATAGATGAGGCACTCATAATGAGTCCTTCATAAGCTCCTCCTAATTTTCTAGATGCAAATTTCGTATCTAAGTAGGTATGTACTTAGAACTAAATTATTGTACCTACATCGGGTCTACGCATAAGTGATTACCATGATGCGTAAAAGCTTTGTTATTTACTACGTAGATGAACTAGTTGTTGCCATAAAAATATAAATTGGTTACATCAAAATTGGTCCTGCCGTTAGAGCGTGAAAAGTAACAAACATACAAACACACTCACAAACTTTCACCTTTATAATATTAGCAGGATTTAAATATTGGGTTGAAGTCATGATTGCTCAGTCGGTTCCGTATTTGGATCATGCCATAGGTCGTAGGTTTGAAACCAACTTAGATAGTAAAGACTAAGCTTCAACATTTGACGAAGGAAAAAAAGTATTCGTTAAAAGCCTTGTAGTGGTAGCATGTGGTGGCGTACTAAAATGTACTCCTGGCTATAGGTATATTATCGCTATCAAGTAGAAAATCTGTCGCAAACCTCTATCGGGGTGTTCCAGGACTGTATACATGTCTACCATCTTCGACAACATCGTCACTTCAGTCACTTCACGTCAGACACTGGTCGAATGCTAGCCCATGAAGTATACAAATAGGGTAAGTCCAGGATAGTTGCCATACTTTTTGAAAACGCTTTATATTTCCCATTTTAATTAATGGATCTGAACGTTTGTCACACATGTTAATAGATTGGTCTTTCGACTACCACTTTGAAGGAAAAAGAAAACATCAGTGTTGATATTTACTAATCTATATCGATTTTCCCAGACCTCTATTTTTGAAAGTATAGATGCCCTATGGCGAATAGTTGCTCTATGCGTCACAACCAGTTATGGGATACATGCCTCATTGATAAAAAAAACAGTTTTTCATTTTGAAATTAGGTATTCGTGATGGGAAGTAAAATTTAAACACAGACATTAATTAAAAATGTTCGTAAAAAGTGTATTTTCTTTATAATCATATTAGGGTATAGATGCCTCACGAAAGAAGTTTCCTTTCTGAGGCATCTATACCCTAATGTACTCGTAGTTACATCGTTTGAAAATAATGGGAATTATTTGTTTTATATGGTTAAAAATAGGCGAAAATAAACCGAGGCGTCTATCCTTTTCGTAGAGGATAGACGCCTTTTATATTCAGGAATGTGTATTCAATAAATATTCTAAATAAACTGATTTTAGTGTTAGTATACAGTCCACTGTAACATTTGGATACAAAATATTAATTATTTCGTCACCATTTAAGAAGTTCCAGCTCCTCAAAAATGCTGTAGAAAAAGAATTAGTAATTTTTTCGTCGCACCAAATCTTTCATTTTTTTTTTTTTTGTTTTAGTTATGGCTTCGCACGGCTTGTGCATATAGCCAGTGTCAAGTATTTTATTTTAAGTATTTCTTAATTACACATTAAGAAAGTCACAGCAATGTTATAGCAATCGTGGTCAAGTAGTCAAGTCAATTATTTACATCGTCAGTCACGATTCAGTAAAGTAGTGGATGCTTTACTGAAACTTCCTGGGAGTTTTGGAAAAAATGCGAAATGACACGCTTTTTGAGTTTATATCATTCGCCTTCACTCGTGCACGTTAACGAACACTTAATGGTTAATATTCCACCAATATTACACATTAACACTCGAAGAAACACAAGTTTGAGCTAATAATACAAAACCAACAACATCTCACTATCGGATTCCCGCCAAAACTCCAATCTTTCATTGAGTATAGATGGAATGCACGACGGGTCAGGGGTTACCTCGCGGGGGGTACCAGGTAGGTGCGGGGATGTCTCTCGTTTGGCAATATCAACGACAGCAAAAACAAGCCGAGAAATCATAGTTTTTTAATTTGAGGCATCTATCCGAGCCGGGCATGTATCCTGGAATTACCCTATGTAATTGGTATAAAACAATGACAGTTTCAAAGGAGGATGACTAGGCGCGTGACGCTAGTGCTCGTTCATGGTAACTAGCGGGCGCGGGCGCGGGCGCGGTAGACGTGGCTTACGCCCGAAATTAATTTTGTATCTCCTATCCAAGATTGAAATCTATCTTGGATTGCTGCCTATCGTTCGATCGATTTCCAATCTGCGTGCCTTTATAAACCAATCCGCGGATCGGTTATTGACACGTTTGACTCTAAAAATGGATTGTGATATAAATCCTAGATAGCAAAATTTGGATTGGATTGATTATTAATTTCGGCCGTTAGACCGCACGTGCGATTTGTACGTGAACACTTGTATGCCGTACGTTTGAACGCCATAATTATGTTTGATATTTCGCGCCCGCGCCCGCGAGTAAGCCTGATCGAGCACTAAGCAAACCGCCGCAGTAAGTAATAAGTAACCCTAGTCTCACTTTTGAGAAGTACCTAACCTTGCTTGGGCTCTGGTCGACTCGGGCCGGCTAAAAACAGCTCGCCGATTCAGAACGCTTCGGTAACTCAGTTATCAAGCGATTCGGTTTCAAAGCATTCGATTCGCTTCATTTTCAATTTACAACAATCGAAGTCGAACTCGAATCGAACGTAACCTCATAATTATACGATTCAGAATGCAGTTATCAAAGCAAAGTTCTCGAACTTTTGATAATTTCTTCGGATGATGGATGATCGATGACGTCATCCATTTGCCGAAATCTAACCGAATCTCTATGTCGATAGTTTTGAATAGCAACAATTTCACGTTCGATTCGAGAACGATACCGAACCGAATCGATTTGGTCCCTTGTCTAAGCGTTCTGAAGCGGTATGTAACTTCAAATACTTTAGCAGGACCAGCCCAGAGAGCAGCCCAGTCTTCCTCCTTTGAAACTGTCATTGGTATAAATCGCTAATTATAAGTGAAAGTTGGTATATTTATTCCCTTCACGTTACATACCAACTGCCGGATACACTATGGTCTTACTTCTTACCCTGTTTAAAGCTCCACGTTGTTTAGAAATCAACAAAATGGTTGAAACCTGCATCTTCATGATGACCTCCTTGAAGATCAGCGGAAGGATAATGTTCTTCCAGAGCCAAGAAGGTTTTATGTTATGCCATTGAAGAAAACACAGGGCCTTTTATATCCTCATTATTGCGTTTGCTTCCTTCAATACTCATTAAGGTAAGTTTGTTTAATTGTTTACCGACTTATGTAATCTATATACATGTATAAAAGCAGTGCAAGACAAACGTTTGTACATTGCAATAAGGTAAAAATAGGCTTGTGACTTAAAATTTGATAGTTTTTAAAGTCTGTTTCCTCATGACGTCTAAATTACTCAACCGATTTTGATGCTGTTTTCACTATTTAGTAGCTTACAATATGGCGTATGCTTGTAGTTGGCGCGCTGTGGAATAATATAATAAGTCAACAGATTGTGGTGGGAAATTGTTTTGCAATAAGTTTGCGATCAATAATAAAAATACCACCACGTACGAAGACGATGTAATATCTAGTATTAATATATACTTTATACAACAATGCATGCATCTAGATATTGAATAGAAGAAATTAAAAATAACCTTTGTTGAAGTCACGATAAAAATCCCGTCAGATTGATTAATTTGTATAGACAGGTGGTGCATAATTTATTTCATTGTATCAAGCATGGTATATAATATCTGGCTAGGATCACCATTCTTGTGTGTGGTAAGCACCTTTTGGCCGACTGCAGTCAACCAAAATGCTGGCCATAGTATTGGTGTTACTCTTCGCTACGGTAAGATTTTTATTAAAATAATTACTGTAATTTGGGTATTTAACCTAAAAAAATTGTAAACATCATCATCATCATCTTTTTTTTTAATTTTATTTTTAAATGCCATCAACCCATTTATGCCAAATACTGACTCTCGCTTGACTACGTGAGGTCATGTATTATCCACCACGGAAGCAAGATTTTTGCCCTACCTATCTAATTACTGATGACAAGATTTTCATAAATGCTAATGGTAAGAAATAATACTTTTGTTCATAAATCGGTTGTTAACTAGAAGGACGAATATCGGGATCTATAACACTAGTGACTAATCTGGCTCTATTAGTGAAAGAATATTGGGGCACATATCAGTAGTTCCAGACCTACCAAAAAATATTTAAACAGGTGTTGAACCGATGTCACTAACGTTTCGATCCACAAATCGAAATTCACAAATAAAACTATTAAAAATGACAAGAAATTTTGTACAACGTAATGTTAAATACCTATACAATTTTGTTCAACTCTTATTATACTTTTGTGGAAAGATGGTAACTTTATGATGTTAGTGTAGATAATATTTCGCATGAGCTTTTGATGATGATGATGTTTTTTTTCCGCAGACTGCTCTAGCGGCTCCGCAGGATGTCAGAATCAGGCAGAGTATAGGGGATGGCCGACTTACATCGAAGTAAGAACTAAAAATATTCATTAAAGGAATAATATAACAATAAATAAATCATTGTAAAGGTCTATGAATGATTTGAAGCTAAATACACTTCAAATGGAGAGCAATAGTTATTCGTTCAAAAATCCTTCATCAAATATTATTTAGTTTTAAAGGTCATGGCAGACTCTTTTAATTACCACAATTTTATTAAGTTATCCCGTACGCTTTAACAAAAGAAACCGAATTTTACCCACTTCTATAGTTCTCATGACGAATCTTCTCCAACTTGGGCTCGAAGCTCTTGTTAAAACATAATACCATGTCTCTTGCAGCTCAGTACTCGAAAGGGTATTATATGTGATTGACGCTGGCGACGTCAATATCTTCACCTTGACAGCTGGACAGATACTGAAGGACCGCGCCAGGAATCCCGCAGACCAAGCACAGGCCTTCGGTCAAGCGATTGCTATCCTTGGGGAGATGTCCGCTGGCAGGACTGGTGATACGTGCACGGCTGCTTACGTAAGATACACAACTCCCTCAATAAACTTAGCTGGATTTTCTAACAATTTCCTGCACTTAGGATGGCATGCCCGCCCGAACCGCAAAAGCGCATCGGTCGACGCAGGCGTTTTGTTATAGGGTTTGGCACATTTATGAGGAATTGTTTATATCACTGTTAATATCGCCACAGTGTAGGGAAATTGATTATTTATTTAGGCTACGTTGTGTGATAGAAGGTAATATAAAACGCAGCGTCCCGCGTTGTAGCGCGTTCAATCGCGTCTGTGTATGAGCGTTTTAAAATATGTTGTGTAAACGTGTATTTAAATTGGTTTCTTAGGTTACTTTTACTTTATAAATTATAGTACATTATCATTCTAATTGGAGAGTAAAAGGTTTAAAATTATAGCTGGTAACTCTATTGGTACCTACTCCATTTTAAAATAATACTGTTCTCTTGCAGCTCATTGACACATACGTGCGTTCTCAAGGCACATCCTGCAAAGGGCTCGTCGACTACTTCAAAACTTACGCGAACAACATCGACAACCTCGTCAGGGTCGTCACCAATCCAGAATCCGCCCGTTTCTCGGTACGTACCTCTTCACACCACGTTTTTTCCCTAATAATTCAGCCTGTACTGTCCCACTGCTGGGCAAAGGCCTCCCCTCACATTCGTGAGGAGGGTTAGGCCATAATCCACCACGGGGGCCTAATCCGGATTGATATTTATTTGCTTGAGAAGCGATAATATTCTCTTTCATTTCTACCTTTGCTAGATTAACATCCAAAAATTTTATATTTTTTCAAAGCATTTATTAGATTTTTAGGCTGCGCACATACCTATACTGGAAACCCAGATTCCAGATTTTTATTCTTAGCTCCCGAATGCAGCAGATCTAGGTGGGCTCTAGGAACATAGCGTCATATAAAGGATCAGCTGTTGCAAGAAGATACTGTTGCTTATACCGAATAATTTCACTTCCAGACCGGATCTCGAGGTAACTGCCCTGCTGAAGGCAGATCGTACCAATTCGATGCAGCATGGGACTACATTCTAGGGAACCTTCAACCTTACCAACAACTCAGGTGAAAATTACCTCGCTCTCCAACATCGGAGTTACCTGTTTCCAAATTTTTGGGGTATCATCCAAAAAGTGCTCACATAACCCTATATTATAGCAAAGGTGTCCGTCTGTTTGTTCGTCTATAGCTAGTTTGCTATGCTGAATGTCAAATGTCTTCTTTTTTGTTGTTTACAACCACTATGAATGTAAGTACATACCTCTAACTTATTAACTTTTCATTTCATTTTAGATGGTGGAGTTTACATTATGTAAATTTTTTTAGAGTAGGGTATTTCAGGACTTACCTATTATGGAGTGTTTTGTGAACTATCGCGACTACAGAAAGTGCAGAACTTACTACGGCTATGAAGCTGATCTTGATCTTACTTAAGTCTTCCCTGACTCACGATTCATTCTTTTTTGACCTTCTACGTTCGATTTACGTTCATGATCTTCGAAGTATGATTTTCCTTTTTAATTTTCACGTTTGTTCTACGTACAGTCAACTTCGACAGTCGTTGAACATATCTACACTACCCTATAGCAAGGTGTCTCACCAAATACTGAAACTTCGCGCACATACTTAGTTCAAAAACATGCTCAGCGGCTTTGTTGCTGCGTCTATAGAGATGGTCAGAAATAGGGATCAAAGTTCTATGTGACGTATTCCAGCATTGTCCAAGAAGAGTTCTGCATAGCGAAGCGCCTGTACCAGGCCTTTAGTGCTAAGAGCAACAATGTCGGAGCACAGCTGACTGCCGCCTCCCTGCCTGTTGCGGGCAAAGTCTTCACCGCAGCCGCTGGACCTCTCAACGACGTGAGTAAACTCCAAGTAAAAAATCTTCATACGGGCTATTTTGGACATGCCTCGAGAGGAGTTTTTGAGGGATTGGTCGACAAAAAAAAATACGGAGCCCTAAAAAGGTTAGGTTAGATGGTGAATGACAACACGCTCCCATCTCGCCCTTCTCCAGGCGGTTCGACGGCTCACGGGGGTGGGTTCCAGTGGGTTCGAGTCCCACACCCCCCTTTCGTCACGCCGGTGACGGAAGGGAAGTGCGAAGGCATTTCCACCCTCAAAAAAAAAGGTTAGGTTATTTGGCAAAACGTAAGGTTAGTTTCATTCCAACATGGAGTGTAGGTACATGCTAATAATACTTATATAATAATTATTTTCTCACACATTTTTGACAGGACAACGTTGAGTCTGCATAACAAGTTCACAAGTTTGTGTGTTTAATGTTTGTTACCTCTTCACGCTCAAACGGCTGGACTAATTTTGATTAAATTTGGTAT
The DNA here is from genome assembly GCA_905147375.1 of Hylaea fasciaria. NCBI lineage: Eukaryota > Metazoa > Arthropoda > Insecta > Lepidoptera > Geometridae > Hylaea > Hylaea fasciaria. The sequence continues at coordinate 2,903,256 of LR990211.1, read as the reverse complement.
GGAGGTAGCCTGAATTAGCACATAGGCCACTTTCTATTCAGAAAACATCGGGTAACAACGCAGGGCGCAGCTAGTATACTATATATCCTCTTATATTATATCCCGATATATATATATTTATTTTCAGTTGGTGCAGGCTCTTGCGTCTGGCGCAAACCCGAGCAGAGCCGCCGCAGTAGCCAAGAGGGCTGTGTTGGACGCAGCTTCGCAAGTCAATGGAGCATACTGAATCAATCTCCAACAAACTTTCCCAAATACATGCATAGATACTTCAAACACTTTATATATACAGAAATCAGGGGGCAAATTTCGAAAAAGTTAAAGTGACTTTTTTATAATGGCAGTGTATAATTATTTTAGGCATTCTATGAGAATAGATCTGACTACCTATTTTACGTTGTATTTATTGCACTTCAGTATTTATGTGCATAATCGTTCTATAAATATTATTTAGTATGATAAAAACCCGAAAAATTTGACAAGCTTCTTATTTATTATGTGAATACTTAACAAACGACTAGGTTTCTCTTTACGGCGACGAATTTTCATTGTTTTTTTTTTCAATAAAGATGTATCCTGTAAAGTCTTACTTATTGTTATTTTTCAAACCTACTCTATGTAACCATAGCTTAATAACATTTATTCATAGTAACAAAAAAGAATTAATTCAAGAAATTAAATTAATAATAACTTTAAAAATACATAACCAATTTTGAATGGGAGGAAAAACGAAATCAACTTTAACATTACATTGAGAACTGATTCATCTGGCTTTTCTTTCTAATAAGCTCTTACAATAACAGGTAAAATTAACGAAATCTTTAGTCAGGTTGTGCTAATCAGTATAGATAGCTTTTCGATACACACATTTTACAACCGTTTCCTGTTGTTCTATTGTTTCAAACGTCAAATGAGTCTGGATTTTAATGGGATTTGAATTCTTCAGTATCGTGCTGCAATCCTGCACTTTTTCCAATATGTAAATTGCCTACCATCAGCTAAAATCCTTTATGTAAAGGCGCATAACGCAATGCGGGCGGTTTGGTGCGGCAACCGCGTACTGGACCATAAATATCAAGTGCTGCAAGCTAAATTGGATAATATTTAGCCTTTACGTGCCTACGAAATAGCATGTATTGAGGTGCATTACTTTTTTTAATGGTTGGCTTAGCACGATTTGTGCATTATGCCTTAGGAACGTTCCTAGCGAAGCACTATTTTTGCTAAATTTTAATGTGACTAGATGGTATTTTTTTTTGTATATTAGCCTATATTTATTTGGAATAATGTAGCTTTCGAACATGAAATTAATTGGTAGAACAGTTTTAGTTGAATTGTTTTTTATTTCAGTTGTTCGTCGTCGTGTAATCAGGAAACAACTGAAAACCCCGTTGGTTAAAGCCCAGATCACTTATTTTGTCGTAATTGAGTTACAAATAATCTAACATCTAGACTTCCACATTACACAGTATCCTATTATAATATAGAGTGAGAAAGATGACTTACAATATCAATTTATTTATCAAACACATTTGCACCCTGTTTTGAGACAAATCCCCGAATTCCTCTTGTATCTCCTCACACATCTCCTCACACATTCAATGCTATCGCATTGACGGCGATCGATTCTCTCTGTAATGAAACAACCAACTCTTCACTGACTGATTACATAAACAAAACATATCGCGGCTCACTTTTGTGAGATTGATTAGACCATATTCGTAGTCTTGTTCTTGTTTTCATCATTGTTCGTGCTCTTGTTCTTGTCCTTGTTCTCGTTTTTGTTCTTGTTCTCGTTTTTGTTCTTGTTCTTGTATTAGTTTAAAACATAATCAGAGTTACCTATAGCGATGTTGTGAGCGCAGTTCTCGTCGGTGGTACACATGTTGGTGCCGTCGATGCCGCAGTAGCACATGCTGCAGGGAGACAGGCTGTTCTTCTTCAGGTCGCCTGTAGGACACTCCTCCTCATCTGGTAATGGTTATCTATAGTTAGAAGTGTCGAAGGTGGTAAACATGCTCAGCCTAGAAGGGGATTGGTTCTCAAGGACATGGTGCATGGATTTGCTGAAGCTGACAGATTTTCCACTTGAGCGTGGTAGCCAGCCAGGCAGATACTATACGAAAAGGTTTCATTTACGTAGTTACTTTTTCAGTGTCCAAAAAATACTTTACCGAATACCGTGCAGGAACCATTTTTACTGGGAACTTTTGAATGAATCCTTTTCATTTGACAAATGTAGGTAGGTAGGTACTTACTGAAAGCTGAAATCGGAAAAACATTAATTATTTGACTGAACATAAATCTGACAAGTAGCTGGACCTAAATACGAGAAGTGCAGAGCTTACATGCGCACGCGCCTTTCACACTCCAGCATCTCCACCTCCTGTCTTGTGCGCAGTGACAACCCTGGCAGGTGGCAGCTGTACCGAGGGTGAAGTACTGGCCAGGCTCGCAGAGCGCTCGGACTGGCCCTGGATCCATCATCAAACCATATAAGAACCGATCAGAATAACAGTTGTTTGTTTTTTTTTTAGCCCCACACTGTGATTTCTCCTGTATCGTGGGTACCGCTTACAGACATATAATTTCACATACACATTACACCCAGACCAGAAACAAATATTTGTGGATCTCACAATTATTTGTTCCGGGCGGGAATCGAACCCGCGACCACTATATATTACTACTTAAAGATAATTCCAAACCAAATTTAAATCTAATGCCATTGATCAGAAATTCCGAACAAAAATGATGTCAGTGGATGCGTGGGTGCACTGTAGACTGTGGTATTTGTACACACGTCCACAAAGCTTAAATTTCTAAGTGACCAAAGCAATATGCAATTATTCGACACTACCCTTCATATGACCAAAGTTATGGTCCCAAAAGGGATATCTAGTACGCAGTACATATAAATCTATTCACTTTGCATGACTGAAATAGGCAATGAAATAGAGTTAGCAATACAGAGTCCCTTGATGCTAATTAGAGGAATTTACAGTTTACAGTTACAGATAGCGTAGCGCTTACTCAGGCGAAGGGTCTGGAGTACGTACCTCGGCAGCGAGGGTTCGAAGGCACACTCCAACATCGCCATTGCTTCATGATATTGCATTCGCAGATTTTACATCTTAACTCTATCGTTTGGCCAATCCTGCAGAATGGTTCAGCTATAAGTAAAAAAAGTTATTGTGTCAGCCGATATCGTAGTATGGCTGATATGAATAAATATATAAATATAATAATTAGAGTAGATGCTGTAAAGATTACTGTGAGTTTTTTAACATTTAGCAATTATGCTATGCTGTTATACTCAAAGATGGAACTTTAGGATTATCTAATCTTGCGATATTTCTTCATAGATCTATGTATTTAGTAGGTATATATACCTACTCGTAGTTCAATGTATGTCTTCCGAAAGTCCCTAATAATTATTATTTTACTTACATAAAAGTTGTTTTTTTTCTTCTGAAACAGTTTTAGAAAATGTTTATAGCTAATTTTAGTTAAATGACTAAACAAAAAACAATACCTAAATAGTTGTGTAAACAGTTTCTTACCAATTACTCCTAACAGGAATTCGTTATCTAAGAGAAAAGTGTATGTAGAAGTATCATAAGCATGAAATATACTCGCTCGCCCCGCCGTGACACCCGCGATCGCTGTTATCCCATAGAAACCGTTATTTTTACCAGTGTGCCTAGCTAGTGTGACTTTGGCAATTTCTTTACGACCTCGGTCCGTTTAGTGTAAACTTGAAATTATATGGAATAAGAGCAGCGCCATCTAGCATCAGTCAGTCAGTCAGTATTGCGCTGCTCTTATTCCATACAATTTCAAGTTTACGCTAAACGGACCGAGCGCGTAAAAAAATTGGCAAAACTCACGCTAGGCACACAGATAAAAATAATTCTATTTTCTATTCCACTGTAGACCAAATCAACTGTTAACAAAATCCGTTCATCCGAAGCGTGAAAGAGTGCAAACCCACAAACTTTCGCATTTATAATATTAGTAGGATCTTAGACGAAATATTATACTAGATCCCCGATCGACGCTCCATGGCAGTCATAAGCCTTGTTTTGAACAACGGTATTATATTGTGTTAAGGTTCATTATTCAATGCATATGCCTTGTGCCAAAAAGCCACCACAAATGTTGTACAACGCTATTGCAGTACGTTAAGGTTCATTATTAAATTAAACAATATCGGCTTGACCCGCATTGACGGGTGGACACTTTTGAGATATGATTTCCATAGAGACGGTGTATCTATAGTCCTTTATATTTGATCGAAGAGTAGGATAGTAGGATTAGTACTATTAGTAGGATACCGTCAACTGATTCGATTTTAATGCTGCAGTAATCCAGGTAGCAGAAAGACACGATGCCGTCGATGCAGTAGCACTCTCTGCAGCGGCTGTTTTCCTTCAGGCTGTGCCATTTTTTGGGCGGACAGTGTTGGTACTCTGTTAGGACAACTGCGAAATAACGAACATAATTTCTTAATTGTATACCTCCTAGGTACTTATTTTATTTCTCGCAATCTCGATGTGAAAAGTTTTCTGTCGAACGCGGGTCTAAAACGACTCATCCATACTCAATTCTATGCCACGCTCGCCACGCTCGTGAGGCAAAACATCGAGTATGAATGAGTTGTTTTGTTAAACAAACTACTAATATCGATTCGATCGTGATCGATTCGAAACGCGATGGAATGGAACAGCTTTTACATCCTAACAGTCTATACCAGGGTCTTTATTTCCTGTTAGATATAGTCTGTTTCAAGTTAAGGTATCTTGTAGGCCAGTAGGCTCCAACGTCGACCGGTTCGGCACTTACCATTAGTTAACTGCGGTCATATTGTACTAACATGTTTTAGTTGTTTTTTCACACAGCCTATTTTTAAAGCACATTAATACTGTTTTGTATATTTTTATCAATATCAGGTGTTAGGTGACGATGTGGTCGAACATGCCAACAGGCTAATCTGAGAATGGGACTGGCTGTCAAGGAATGCTGTCGAACACCTTGGCGAGAGTTTTTCTTGGAGCGGAGCGGCTGACGCCATTTTTGCTCTGCAGCCAAATTGAAAACGTCCTCATTCGAAGGAGGTTAAAAACGGGTGCTTTTCTTACTTGGTCCACAAAACAGGTTAGTGCAGCTGATTTGACCATCGTAGCATACACATTTATTGCAGTTGTCTGGTGAAGGTATTTTTTGACCGTCATTGCAAACTCTGGGTTGGCGTTGGCCCACGAATTTAGGGTTGCGCTCTTGCAGTAACTGATTGTTCGCTGAAAGTTACAAGTAACTTTATATATTTGTAGTTAGGGGCTATCCATTAATCACGTGATGTTTTTTCAACATTTTTAGCCCCACCTTGGTGATACGGTGATTCAACTAACCCCTCCCCCCTTGTGATATTTCGTGATTTTTGCTAAATCCCCTCCCCCCTCTTTTAAACCTCATGTGATTAATGGACTGCACCTTAGAGGTATGTGTTCTATCAATCCGGACCAGGCTCCCATGTTGGAAGGTTTAATTCACTATTTCACATTGTTCACCTGAATGTACAACTGTATAAAGTGGTAAAGTAGGTATCCTCAATGCACCTCAGAACCATTTCACCTAAGAGATATCACCTACGTGAAATGAGGATACATTTCTTGATGTCTTCTTCACTAAAGCGAGGAGAGACTCGTGATCAACAGTGAGCGGATTTGAGTTGATGAAGTGATGATCATGGTAAGATTTGTGGGTTATTGAAACCGACTATGAAGCTCGTAGTTACGGGTTGGATTCCCGCACAGGGCTAGTACTTGTATGGAACATAGTTACGACTATTTGCTTTGTCTGGATGTTTGTGGAACAATTCCTGGAAGTTTTGTTCTTGATTTCATAGATACAGGGAATTTATGGAAAAAATGTAATTAAACTAATTTAAACAATTACGTTGCAAATGGCAATTCCTTGTGTCACAATATACTTGTCCGTGGAGGCACACGCATTTGTTACACGTGGATGTCTTCATTTCTTGACCCTCCATGCAGTCATCACCTGAAAATTCACCACAATACATATTATTTAGAATCTACTAGCTTTTGGTAGCATGAGTAGCTTCGTACGTATCGATTTATCTTCGAGTGTGTCTGTGGATATTGTTGGTGTTGTGTGTCATGAAGGTTATGTGGTACAAGACCAAACGCAGGTATTCAGAAAAAGCACCGACAGTGATACCCGCATTCTCCAGACTTCTCGTGACCACGGTCGATGTAACTCGATCGAAACGTCGAGGCATGGCAAAATTAACTATTTCGATATTAGTTTGTGCGCGAATTAGTTAGTAGGTAAATATGATTTTGTTTGGCGAAAGTTTAGAACTTCACTAATAAATTGGTTTTTGGGGCGGTCGAGCTATTTACCTCGGTAAACATAAGCTGCCAGAGTCTTTTTCCCTGAATTAGTTGAACCTGAAATATTTATTATGATATATTTATTTCATAAATACTGCGCACTAAAAACTGATCATGATAACGTTAGTCAGTTAGTTAAATTTTCAAAATACATATAAAGCGCTTTATACGAGTAGATATGCGTAGCGCGTGAAGCACGAAAGGTGAATTGAGAAAATAGTTGATAGAATCAGGCGTTACTTTGCGGAAATCCATATTCAAAACAATGAAGTAGAAATATATGTAGTTTTAATCCCGCCAAAAATTCGTCTGATCAATGTTGGCTAGATGACTGATGTCGTAATCTTGTATACTAATAACCCCCTGAAAAAACCTAGCTAATATCCCAAACAGTACTCTACCCCCTAATTGTGCCCAAAAAATTTTTATGAAAAAACACCGTCCCCTAATAATCCACAAAGCCCTGTGTCCCCTCTAATCTGAAACCCAGTACAAAAAATGACCGAACGTAAAATAAATAAAATAAAAAGACTTACTCCCATCCAAGAACCTATCAAAAGACTTACTCCCATCCAAGAACCTATCCAACATTGACTGACAGCAATACGACACGTGTTTCGTCTCTACACGAGACATCTTCAGGAGATGTTGACTCTTCGAGCGCTAACAAGAGAGTGAAGACAAACGCTGACCGGCCTCTTTATATATTATAAGAACCACGTTGTACCCCACCCGCCCGAGATAAGATGTTGCTAATCGTTTTATTGCTAGGTGTCGTTTTGTGACGCATTTCGGTCAGCGTTTGTCTTCACTCTCTTGTTAGCGCTCGAAGAGTCAACATCTCCTGAAGATGTCTCGTGTAGAGACGAAACACGTGTCGTATTGCTGTCAGTCAATGTTGGATAGGTTCTTGGATGGGAGTAAGTCTTTTGATAGGTTCTTGGATGGGAGTAAGTCTTTTTATTTTATTTATTTTACGTTCGGTCATTTTTTGTACTGGGTTTCAGATTAGAGGGGACACAGGGCTTTGTGGATTATTAGGGGACGGTGTTTTTTCATAAAAATTTTTTGGGCATAATTAGGGGGTAGAGTACTGTTTGGGATATTAGCTAGGTTTTTTCAGGGGGTTATTAGTATACAAGATTACGACATCAGTCATCTAGCCAACATTGATCAGACGAATTTTTGGCGGGATTAAAACTACATATATTTCTACTTCATTGTTTTGAATATGGATTTCCGCAAAGTAACGCCTGATTCTATCAACTATCTTAAAGCGGCAGGTATAGCCGAACAGGCACAACTTTACATCAAGTTGACTAAGCTACATCGTTTAGCAGCTCAGAACGTTTGGTTCAATCAGCAATGTAAACATTTTAATGTCATACCCAACTACATTAATATACGTACCAACACACACAATCGGGCCAGTTCTATCGCATTAACAAAAGCTAAACTCATTTGGTTAAACGAAGAGTGTAGGCATTGGTTTTCAGTTAGAGACAACCTCAAGCTTCACTTGAAGGTTTTGTATTCGGAGCTAAGCTATTCATTACATAACGTAGAGTTTGATATTTTGGACAATAAAGCGAGGGACTTAGCCAACAGATTAGCTCATGATAAATTTTTAACGCAGTCTAGAAAATTGGATAGGTTAGTTGGCAATAGGTCTAACGCCGAACTAAGACATATGACGGACAGTCGAGGGTTGTCAAGTTTGGACGAAACAAGTGATGCTCATTCTTTTTGCCAACGTATAAAAAATTTGAGTAACATAGATTTCCCAACATCAGAGCTCTCTTTATTAGAAAAGGGTTTAAAGTATAATCTCACCCCAAAACTGTCACAGAAATCTTTAGAAACCTTGGCGGTAGACTCGGAAATTGCGTGTGTACGAGGCAAACAAGATGTTTCTGTAAAACATTTGGTAGCATCACAAATCGTAAAAATTGATACAAATAATCAAACTACACAATTGGCAGAGCTTAGGGATTGTCAGTCATTGCGAGATAGACTACATCAGAATAATTTGGTTCTTTCGAAGGCTGACAAGGGCAATACTATAGTAATTTTGGATAGGGTATCATATAATCAGAAGGTCAATGACGTCATCCAGGGTGAAGAGTTTGAGAGGTTAAATTCCGATCCTACAAAAAGGTTTGCGACGGATATCAAGTCAGTAGCCAAAAACGTATCGTATATTCCACCAGGTCCACTTAAAAATATAGTACCAATGAATCCACGACCACCATGTTTGTATGGCTTACCAAAGACTCATAAAACCAACATCCCAATACGTCCAGTGGTTTCGTATATTGGGGCTCCCGCATATAAGTTGGCCAAACATCTCAACGTCTTACTCAGGAATAAGTCGGGTTTCAATCCTCAATACTCGTTGAAGAATAGCTTGGATTTAGTAGATAAAGTCAAAAATGTACCTATTCCACCCAATGCGAAACTGTTGTCATTAGATGTGGACAGCTTATTTACTAATGTACCCTACAAGGAGTGCTTACATGTACTGGGGGAACATTTTGAGAGACAACGGGTTCACCCTGGTGAAAGAAATGACCTCATCAACTTAACTAGTACCTGTATGGGCCAGAATTATTTTAAATTTAACGATCAATTTTATCGTCAAAAAGAGGGTTTAGCTATGGGTTCTCCTTTAAGTCCCTTAATGGCAGAGTTCTTTATGGACAATTTTGAGCGACAACACATAGTCAAAGAGCCAAAAATACTTTTCTACTACAGATATGTCGATGACGTAATTATTTGTTGGACAGGTACATATCGACAAATAGATGTTTTTCTCAATAAAATCAACAGCATACATCCCAAAATTAAATTTAAATTAGAACTAGAAACCGATCAGTCTCTTAATTTCTTAGATTTAACCTTAACGCGAGTCCAAGATAAGTTAGATTTCAAAATTTACCGTAAACCTACGCATACAGACATCACAATACCTTCTACATCTTGCCACCCCCTTCAACACAAGTTGGCAGCTTTTCGCAGCTACGTACATCGTTTAATGACAATTCCGATGTCCACATGCAACTATCACAAGGAACTTGAAATCATCTATCAAATTGCGATATCGAACGGTTATAATAAACAGATGGTAGATGGGTTAATTCATAGGAAACTGCAAGATAGGGCTCGATCTTTACTTTATGCAGGCCCAAGGGATAGGATTGATAAGTATGTAGGTAGTTTGACATATATGGGCCCAGTTTCAGACAGAATTGCAAGGACGCTTAGGAAGAATAACGTTAACGTAGCTTTTCGAACGGGCAATACTCTGCGGTATCTTAGTAACGGGAAAGATCGATTAGATAATCACAAAAAGTCAGGCGTTTACAAGTTAACTTGCAATGATTGCAACGGGGTTTATATAGGACAAACTGGGCGTACGTTTCAAACTAGGTACAAAGAACATATTGCTGCTTATAGGAATAATCACCCAGACCAATCACATTTTGCAAAACATTTACTAGAGTCCGGTCATACCCAACAGAGAGATAACACCTATAATATTTTACACGTTTGCGAAAAAAGCTTCCGTTTATCTGTATTGGAACAGTTAGAGATTTTAAAACATAATACTAACCAATATACTTTGCTGAACGACCAAACAGACTTAGTTTCGTCGCCTTTGTTACGTATTTTTTCGAGAAATGCGTCACAAAACGACACCTAGCAATAAAACGATTAGCAACATCTTATCTCGGGCGGGTGGGGTACAACGTGGTTCTTATAATATATAAAGAGGCCGGTCAGCGTTTGTCTTCACTCTCTTGTTAGCGCTCGAAGAGTCAACATCTCCTGAAGATGTCTCGTGTAGAGACGAAACACGTGTCGTATTGCTGTCAGTCAATGTTGGATAGGTTCTTGGATGGGAGTAAGTCTTTTGATAGGTTCTTGGATGGGAGTAAGTCTTTTTATTTTATTTATTTTACGTTCGGTCATTTTTTGTACTGGGTTTCAGATTAGAGGGGACACAGGGCTTTGTGGATTATTAGGGGACGGTGTTTTTTCATAAAAAATTTTTGGGCATAATTAGGGGGTAGAGTACTGTTTGGGATATTAGCTAGGTTTTTTCAGGGGGTTATTAGTATACAAGATTACGACATCAGTCATCTAGCCAACATTGATCAGACGAATTTTTGGCGGGATTAAAACTACATATATTTCTACTTCATTGTTTTGAATTGAGAAAAAGAAAAATCCAAAAGCCCGCATCATCTTTCTTTAAAAAGGTGCGCATAATATTTCAAAAGCTTTTCTTTAAACTTGTTTGCATGTCAATTAAGATGGACGGGATGGGTGGACTTACCAATTTGCTTATTACTCGAATATACTGAAAAACCAAATGTTATTTAGGTAAATTCCAAACTCCAGTTAGAGAGTGGGTGGGTACATAAGGTTCAAATTGATATTACATACTGGGACACTTTTCTGAAGTACAGGCGTATATTTGTCCTCCGATGCAGTAACAAGCATGGCACTCGACTATTTTCACTAGGCCATCTTCACATGATCTGCCTGAAAAAAAAACACCTGTAATTATACGAAGTATCGATCCTTCGAACTCATCATTGCACATTTTGAGCTTAGTAGGTAGCTTAGTAATTTCGAGGTGTTCGCGCACTAGTATTCGCAAGTCCAAGACGGCTGGCCGTCTTATGCTCGGTTCCCTAGTTAACTGTGAACAACGTAAGGTGAACGTAAAGGTAAGTATCGTTATCTCTCTATCTGGCTCTAAGCAAATGACAAAAACAACAATACACTTATCGGTTAGTCAATGTTAACTAGGAGTTTAGTAACCGGGCATCAGACCAGGGGGCTTACCATGACGTCTTATTGCGATCCAAGTGAGGACCTAAACGGAATTGTTTCACATAAAATAATAGTAATACATGGCTTTCCATATCGTTTAGGTAGACATTAATCTCTTTAGATTTATAAATCTACCTAATTATAGCGTCGAGTTACAACAAGACGTCATGGTACGAATAAGTAGTAAAACGATTATGTTTAGGTCCTTAATTCGATCGCAATAAGACGTCATGGTAAGCCCCCTGATGTTTAATGAAACTATTCGTTCTGTCGCGCACTTAGTCGTTTAGTCCGGCAGCGCGTAGGATCGGTAACGTCTAGCTTCCGTCCATGGTCTTGGTCTTGGACTACTAGTGCGCGAACACCCTTAGGTTACGCACTCGCTTACACACATCTGTAACTAAATAAAGTTTATAAAAACGCGCAACACACGTAGTAACTTATTTTAATTAAAACAAACGCATAATCATAAAATATATCAACAGATATTCGAAAAAATTACCTTCATCCTCAGTTTGATTGTGCACTAAGTGGTACATCATCACTGAAATGTTAGATAGACCAAAATACAATATCCGTTTTACCGCAAAAGATTAGACCAGAGTTAAACAGATGTATATCTAAAATATCGTTCCACAAAATCGACGTCTATCCCTCGCGTTTTCGTACTCAATCCTGGCAATCCTTATTATTTTACTTGTGAATTTGTTACTGAGCTAGAAAAAGCGAGGGTTAGACGTTGAGTTTTGGAGAAAATATTTAGGCTCATCTGTTCAACGCTAGTTTAAATCTTTTGTGGTAAGACGGTATAGGTTTAGGGCTTTTTCTTCTTTACGAATAATATTTCTACATTTATTTAACTTCGGTATATACCTATGTACAAATAAAACTACCTCTTACACGCAATTTCCCGGAATAAAAGCCTATATATAGCACTCAAGGATAATGTTACTCCCAAAATTAGTGAAAGTATTTTCAAAATCGGATCAGTAGCTTCCGAGATTATCTCACACACTTTACCTACTTAAAATAATGTTTTATTTGTTAGGTTCTCACTACTTCTCACCGTTTTCAAAAGTTTCAAGTTTCTCTGTGACTTGGTCATAATCCTCTTCTATTTGGGGTACTGTAACACAAGATTTTGTGTATCTTTCTATCTATACATATAATAAAAATGTAACGGAGTGCTGTCTGTACATGGAAGATAATATGAGAAACAATATTATTGGGACCTTTATCAACGCAAATAGCTCCCAAAACAACGATTGTTAGAATTCTTGTCTGCTTGTCTGTGCGTTTTTGCACAGTAATGTCAGAAACGGCTTATCCGATTTAGATGTGGTTTTGACTGATATATTGTGGTAAGCTTAATTTAACATTTAGTGTGTCTTTCATGTCAATCGGTTCATAAATAAAAAAGTTACGTCAATCTTTCAAATAGCTATAGGTGTTGTATATGTAACGCGGGTGAAACCGCGGAGCGCAGCTAGTTTTTAACTAATTATTGCTTGCGACTTGGTTTGTACGAACTAAATAAGTACCTACTCATCCATGTTTTTCAAGGTCCAATCTATCTCTACCAAGTTTAATCGAGTTTGGTCCAGCCGTTTGGCCGGGAAAAGGTAACAAACAAAGAGAACTACTATCGCATTTCACTAAAATACAAAGTATTAACCTTTTACACTCCTCTTTCTTATCCTGGTTAAGTCTTCTGAACTTCTGTCTTGGATTTCTAGTGACAAAGTCTTTGAATTAGTGTCGTTCTCCCTCGTTCTGTACAAAATTATGCTCGGAACCTCTTCGTCGTGAAGCATCCCTGTAACAAAATTCATATTGTGTTTGCGTTATATCCCTATGTTGTGTTCTATTTGGTACAGATTTATTCCCAGTTTCTAAAACGTCAGCCAAATTTGACTACAGGTTAATTCTATTGCCATCCTTGTCATTCGTTTATTGTCAGATAGAGACGACGATAGTTTTAATCTACTGTTAAAGCCAATAAATTGATGGAGTTCGTCCATCGATACAGTGCTACATAACAATCACAAAAATCCAAACTCATTAAAAAATAAAAAAAAAATGGAATAGTAATAAGTAGCTGGATAAATGTATATATTTATTTCAACAAATCATTCGGCATTATAAAAACAAAAAACTAAATATAAATAAAACTAACCTAATAGGCCGCTACCAATGGGCAAAGTTCCCAAAATGCTGGCTGCATTGCCACGTTGTATGGCAATGCTCAATCTTTGACCAAAATAAAGGCCAGTATTTTGATCACATGTTGCCTCGACCTGGATAAATTGAAACTTACCATCATTACTAGTATCCCAATAACTGTCATATGAAATATTTTCGTACATATCGTATATAAAAGCGTGACACACGCTGATCTGAAAAAAAAAGGTTTTAGTACCTACTATGTTTTTATGCTACGGTAGGCCTCAAAAGTACCTGAACTATCTGTAGGTAAAATTTGTATTGGTGTAATTTTTCGTGTGCCGGATTTTTAAATTTCTAAGTTTTTGCTCACCATAATAAATAAAAATACGAAAACTCGCATTTTCCTTCGAATCACGCGTGGTGCTGGCTAGTAATAGCATTATGTCAAGAATAGTGTGACTAAATGTTTGTTACAAGTTTTCGTTAGGTAATTAAAGTTTGTATGTAGACGATAATTGGGAATTTTCGAGCACGAATGTCGCTTGTTAGAAGTACATAAAATACCTACCTACAAACTAGCCTTAATTACTTAACTATCCACCTACTGGGCTGAGCTAGAGTTAAATAAACCGAAATAATTTGAATAATTAATAGGCATTAAATAAGGCCTCTTGCTCACTCACTCACGGTCACAGCACCTGTGCAAATTTCATTAAAATGTTAGGTGGAACTTGGGACCGCTCTGTACCCGCCAGTACCACGTTCCTGCAACAGTGGAAGTAGTGGATAAGCTTTGAGAAATGGAGGACATAATATGGCCAATCTTATAATATCAATAAAAGAAAGTCGTGTTAGTTACACTTTTTATAACTCAAGAACGGCTGATCCGATTTGGCTGAAAATTTATGGGGAGGTAGCTGAGAACCAGGAGAAGAATATAGGACTATTTATCCCGTTACCACGGGGAAAAAAATATCTTGGGAAAATCTATATGATAAAATCGGTTTGTACAGTTGACAGTTATCACTCAGTTTGGCAGCTGGGACAGGGAGAGAGATAGAGGGAGAGATACAGAGGGAGAGGAGGAGAGATAGAGTGCGAGAGAAAGAGATAAAGGGAGAGAGATAGAAGGAGAGGAATCTTTTTATCCCATAGAGACAATGACAGGACAACGTCTGTCGGGTCAGCTAGTTTAATATAACAGAGATTTTTTGGTACATTAAACAGTATCTACATCTTGGACATAGAATACGTTTTGGTTTGAGGCTGTAGCCACCGCAAGATCTGCACATCACATAATGAAGGCTACCTTTTTCACTATCAAGTTTAATCTATGGCATTAGGTTATTTTTTTATAGATACTGCCTGATTATATCAACTATACTATTAACAATTAAAACAATCTTATAAAATCAAATGTGAAACTAAAACGCCGTGTGGTCATGGCCTTATAACTTTTTTTAAACTATTCTTACTTATAAATGCGGTTATATTACATAAAACCCTCAAATAATTGATTAATCACAGTTTAATTGAGTTAAATTATAAATGTGCGCGCGATGTACAGCGAATTAATTATTAACGTGCAAAAAATTTTACGTGAAAATCCGCAACCAATGGAATGTAACCGACTAAGTATTACATTTTTATTTAAGTTTTTTTCGTTTTTTTCGTTTAAGCTGTACACCAAATGAGTTTTAAATCAACTTAAATTATTTCTGTGAGAAATTATTCAGTAGAGAGCCAGCTCAAGACTAATCTGAAACGTACATCGTGTACTGAAAATTTTAATAATTAATAAATTATAGCTGTTCTAAAACTGCTATAATAATAACATATAAGGATATTAAAGGCATACTACTCGGGCGATACGCGCCGCGGTGCAAACCAATTGTGGTGCAAGCCGCCCGGCACTATATTATGCATCTGTCAAGTTATATTTATCACCGTGTAGGCAAACTTTTGACATGCATTTTTTTCTTAATTTTTTCTTTACGTGTATCCTGCAGTTTTACTTATCATCGCATAATTTATATTATAGTTCTGGAAACATGGAATACAAAATATAATTTTAACTCTTTTTAAACAGTAACATAGAGCGGCCAGGCACCAGCGGTTAATTCCAGGAGATTTATCTACACGCTTGGCCGTGAGAGATTGCGTTGCGTTGAAATATTATGTTGGAAACTCGCGACGTGTCTCGTGTTCTTTTGCCGCTATTTAATTACATTTAGTTTTGTACAGCAATGCAGTGTGATGCGAGTTAGCCTTTTATGTAAGCAACTGTTGTAAGCGAAACAACTTCTAACTAACATCGTTTCTATACCCAGGGCACCGAGTTTCTGGAATAATGCTTTGTTTGTTTGTCGAATGGGGTGCCCGCATTTGGCACCAGAGTGTGGCAGACTAAAGCAAATTTTAATGCCTTTACCATAGAACCACCAATTGGCTGCATTCTTAAAAGGAAAAAATCGTCTCTATCAAAAAAAAAAGTGTGTGCATTTAACCTTTACGCGCGATTGAAGTAAAACTTCTTTTCCGCTATTTTGTTCCGCTATATTGTCAATGTAACCTTTTTTAAACAGCGGAAACTGAAAGACTATAAGTAAGCGTTACTTCCGTCAGAAAAAAATGAGTTACTCCCTAGTCGCCCCTAAAGAAGTTTTACTTAAAAAAACTCTATAGAGTTCTTCTCCCTAACCCTTCTGTCTTACCACAAAAGTTTAGAACAGAGTTAAACAGATGTTTCTTAAATTTCCTTACACAAAATTGATGTCTATCCCTCGAGTTTTCTTACTCAATCCTGGCATTCCTAATTTTACTTGTGAATTATTTGTTAATGAGTTAGAAAAAACGAGAGTTGACGTCGATTTGTGGAGAAAATATTTAGACTCATCTGTTCAACTCTGGTTTAAATGTTTTTTTTAGTAAGAACGAAAGAGTTTTCTATCGAGGGTATGAAACGCACTGCAGCCTTGCAGATGTCCATATTATATGCGGCGGTGGCCACTTATACGCGATGAGAGCATGCTTGTATGCATGCCAGGTATATTATAAAAAAAAGTTTCCAAACCTTGGCCATAGTTCGTACAGATCGCGCGGCGAGAGTTTGGCTTTGACCTTCGGGTTGAGGGGATTACTGCGCATGGTGTGTAGGCTCATGCGGTGCTCTGATTGTGTGCGTGACAGTACCCATGCGCAGTAATCCCCTCCACCCGAAGGTCAAAGCCAAACTCTCGCCGCGCGATCTGTATTTTAAAAAAGACTGCATCTACCAAACTAGCTCAAAGAGCCAACAGCTGCAGTAGCTAAAAAGCAAAATTTAACAGCTGCAATTTATCTGGGAATATTTAAAAACACGTTTCTTTTTGTTCCATTCTTTCGGCATAGGCCATTATCCAATTTCACTGCAACACATTATATTTATGTGCTATGCTGTCACAGTGTAGGGTTGACAGTAGATCAACTCCGCATGGGGAGTGTTTTATTCGCTTTGGGGACGATACAATGATTCATTCGAATAAGCTCTGCTCGAAATATAGAATGTTCTGTGAAGTTAAATATACATAATTGAAGTTATTCGAATGATCAACCAGTTTGATATTTCAATTGTCCGCTATTATGTCTCTTTCTACTTTAATCCTTAGATGTAATACTGAAGGTCGAAGTATGGAATTACTATGTATTCTAATCTAAAGTAGGTACAGTATGATAATGACCAATTTGACTAACTTATTCTGAAAATGACCAATAGTATAAAGGATCAATTCTCAAAATGAAATTTTCAAGTTAAAGTTTCCATACTGACTGTCTACTGTGGCCACCGCATTGCGTTATGCGCCGTTGTATGTTGTACGCCGTTGTAAGGCTGAACAAAAATGTATATTTATTTGTTACATCTGCTGCCTTGTTGGCGTGTCGCAACCGGTCCCACTAGGCTTTCAACTTGGGCTATGCATTTCTTGTGTAACCAAAGTTTCCGGAAATTCAGAGGTTTGTCTTAACATAAATGTTACTAAGAAAATGTAAAACTACCTTATATCAAACTAAGCTTTGTTTGTATGTGATACGTTTATTTAGCTCGATTCTTGCCTCAGTAAGCCAGTTTTAGATGATTATTATTAAGCTTTTTGAGGACGGAACAAAGCAGAAAACTAATAATTTTAATCAAGAATAAGAAATATAAGACAGATCGCTGATCAATCTGAGATCGCCTTAAACGATAACACCGCCCTTGGATCTATTTTTAAGTTCGTCCTTTGTGTTCAATACTTTTTGGGTTTTGTTAGTTGGTAATTAAAAAGAGTTATCTATCTATCTAATTAATTGATCTTAGTGCTAAAGTCTTTTAACTGCGATACCTTTTTTGTTTGTACCTCCAGGATGATTGGTAGAGAATGCTACTTAGCATTAAGTCCTCGTTGTGCCAAAGAATTGTATTTGTGTGCTAAAGTATAAATAAATAAATAAATACCCGGAATATTCAATAGTAAGCCTTAGCCGGAATATAGACACTTGCACATTTACTGCTTGGTGGCAGCTAGCTTGCGAGGCGTTGCAAAGGAAATAAAAGCCTGACAGAGTTACATTTTGTAGGTAGGAAGTCTTCACATTGCACCTGAATTAAAAATTGACTTTTATTTCCTCCTAGGAGGCACGTTGCTGGTTGGACAGTCGGCACCAAAAATTAGTCCTAATTTATAAATGGGCTTTGTGCACGCAAAATAAGTAACTTCAAGTTTGAGTAGGATAGCGAATTGAAAGCTTAGAAAATGGAATGTGCATAACTTTTTGTTGCCGACTGTATCGCACTGTACATTGCACTGCCAATGTTTTATTTATTTATGTGGCCGACGTGCACAGAAATGGGCACTTTTGTGAAAAAATAATTGCATTGCGCGCGGTAGTTTCGGGCGTACGTGACGTGTTGCTGAAAATGGAAGGCGAACTTTCAGGAATTTGCAATAGTTGGTGTCGTGTATGTAAGGAAAGAAAATTCCGATTTAGAACTACTGGACGTAGCCCTATTACTTATCCTGTGCTACTGCGACCTCTGAATTGAGTCTAACTTGGGTAATATTATGGGTGTTTCCTGTAAAGCCTTTATTTACGATACAAAAAAGTTATCAAAATATATTTTTGACAAACCTCAACATTTCAATCGATACTGCGAGAAGAACACAAATTTTTTATTTTTTTTATTTTTTGTGGCGTGGCTTGTGGTGCTTTAATAAGGTTTCAAACAGAACCTAGTAACGACTAACGCAAATAGTCAATAATGAGCAAATAGTCCGCCTGATGGTCACCATATTATCGTTGTGTGTATATACTTTTTTTGTGGAAGAGTTCTTTATAGTTCGAGAAAATCCGGAATATCTTATAATTGTTTAAAGATTTCCAGATTTTTTCCTAGAAAATTGATCTCACTGTAAACTGCGAGCTAGATAATAGAATTCTACCATCTTATTAATTTCCTGAAGAACCCGATGGTAATACTGATCCAAAGGAAGGTAGCGAATATTAATACTAAGAGCTCGTTTAATAATGCAGCACTTGCATCTAGGGCTGCCTCAATGTAGAGTTTACCTTCACTAAAATTCCCTATAGGTGTCTGAAAACATGCAATCAACGTCAGTCTTTAGTGGCTTCTAATAAAAACTGTTTCCAAAGAGCTGAAGACAAGAGACAAGAGATGAAAAAATAACATGAAATGGCAAAACATTACTCCCATTTGACATTCGGGTTAAAGCTGTAGTCTTTACTGTAAATAGAACTTTGGCAGAGGAATATTCCCCCAATTCTAGACTTCATCATCACGCTGAGCCGGTGCTGAAGTATCACCGATGTTCATTCCTTAATAGGGAATCATTATCTTGTAACAAAACAAAATAACTAACGAAGAAGTGAGAGACGGAAAGAGATACGAGAGAGAGAGAAGGAGAGCTATTGATCTGGTTTTTGTTATCTTCTTCTTATTTATTTTTACATGAGTTTAAATTGAAATTTGTGGCAACCCTAGTCAAAGCTGAGCTTGTAGCTCGGGCTTGTCTTGTAGCAAGCCCTATTTATGCAGGTCGGTCAGGAGATGCTCAAACGTTTTGCCGAGGTATGGATATTTAGTTTCGTACAAACTATGGAAAGCGTAAGCATCTGATAGTTTGTATTATGCATTATCTTCTATTTATAAACAGCCGAGGTCGTACCAGAAAATATTTAAACACGAGTAGAACAGATGTGTGTACATTTTTTCACCATTATCGACGTCTAACCCTCGCTTTTTGAAACTCAATAACAAATTCACAAGTAAAATAATTAGCAATACCAGGATTGAGTATAACAACGCGAGTGATAGACGTCGATTTTGTGGAACGAAATTTTAGAAACATCTGTTTAACTCTTGTTTAAACTTTTGTGGTAAGACGAAAAGGGTTTAGTTACTACACCAATAATTAATTTATCCAAAATCTCCGGATCACCGCCACGTTTTGGCCATAACTGAACCACAGAATTCAGCCACAGATCGCGGGAACCGCAGTATTTACCTAACGAGGAGAATTACAAACATCCATTTACAGCTGTCAGTTTTTCCTAGAGAAAGACTAAAGGTTCATCCAAACTTGAGAAGATAGATGAGATTAAAGAATGTGGTACCTCAGACATCTCAAAATTATATAGTATATAAAATTGTATAGCCTGAAGAGGCTAGAATTATAAATCTAGTCAAGATTAAAAGGATTTTTTTATTCTCAGTGTATTTTTTGGTGCCCAAGTTTTACCTATATTATCTAAAAAATTTAGTTTTCTTTTACAAAATGCATGGCACACCATAACTATACATTTAAAATTTTATACCTCATGTGACATGAAGTTATAAAGCTTCTTGTCATATGAGTTAATAGCTCGGGGATATGCTATATAATATAATCACAGAATATAATAATAACCTCAAGCTATTTCCAGCTATAAATCCAGACTATCTACCTACACCCCACGAATATGTAGGACAATATTGTACCTAAGTTATGAGATAAGGCCAGTAGCATAAACCTTCCTAAGCGAACAACTCCTGAATTTCTATCAGGAGCATATAAAGCAAAATGAAAATATTAACCCAGATTTAGGCCATTTTCTTACTATAAATTAGATAGCACATAGTTTCAACTCAAGAGGCCATTTAAAAGGCCAAGCTTTTAAGCTTTAATGTACTGTCGGAGCATAGAAGAAGATGAGGTGGCAAAGTTTGCTAGACTACTTTGAGTTATCATCATCATCATCATCACGGATAAAATACGGTTGAAGTCAAATCTTGAGAGTCAATTTGGTCACTTTCCCGTTGTTACTTCTCTAAATTCCGATGACAATATACAATACTACTCGCTTCAATCAAATCATTAGTATGTGACTCGTTATTTATCGCAAGAAAAGTATCAAAATTAAGTTTATTATGTAAGGTTTTGTGAAATCTCTAACAAAAAATAGGAGTTTTTGGTTTTCGATATGGCAACACTGACACTCGGGAAGAGGTGGCATGAGTGAGGGTAGTCAGGGGATCCGACACCGAAGGCTGGAGCGAACGAACGTGGATAGTTGGGTTGATTGGTTAATGTTACCGTTAATGGTTATTTGTTGGTTGAAGAATATAGTTGTGTTTATTAAAATCATAGTCCGGTTATTTACCTGAGTTTTACAATTATAACCGCATCACTTTTTCTAAGCTCCACGTGAAGAAGCCTATGCTAAAAATCTCATGATTTTGCTGTAGTGCCATAAATAATGGTGTGAAGACATGGGCAGGAACGCTTGGCTGTTATTATGTGTGGAATAATGGGAGGCAGTAGCAAATTTATCGTCAGTGGGTGGTGTTTGTAAAAGAAAATAGTGTAGGGGTAGATCTTTGCTGGAAGAGTCCTTCGTAAGCACCAATTTTCAACGAGCCAGCAACCAGAGATATTTATGCGCCAAGTTGTAGAGTGCAACCTATATAGTTTGCAGCTTTATTAAAAAAAATACATTACTGATTAGCTGAGTGTAGCGATTTAAATATGATGTAAGTATATTTAGGAATGCAAACAACAGTCATGGATACGCAGGTAGGTACTCATTGAACAGTCATTCAATATAATATTAATAATAATTATATATATAGGTATGATATAGTATTAATTATAATTATTCAAATATTGAATTATTTATGTATGTACTTACTAGCATTTAAAGTAAATTAATACCAACTGGACCCTCGTCTTGCAATCCGCTCTTATTTATGCCATTGTTGACTCGACTACCCGTATGTTAATTTTTAACACAGCTTATTCTATTAACCCTCGGGTACATTATGTAGATTGGTATTGACATTACACGTTACAGGCCTGTTTGCTCTTTAATTGGGTTACAAATTGGCCCCTACCCTTTGTTTATATAATTATTACATCGAGTTGGTAATTTTTTTTTTCATTATTTGACTTTGACTACTTACTGTTTCACAGGAACCGTGGATATTAACAAAGTAAGGGGGAGAAAGTATCCTATGTATCATTCTAGGGCTTGTGTTTAGACTTTTAGACCAACGGGCATAGAATAGCTTGCGGCAAATCCGAACCGCCGCCATTTTGATATTTTTATCTAACATTTCCGCGCAATTCGTCGAATTAAAATTACACACTCGTATCTACATCCGTTAACCATAATACTACCACGGTTAACGGATACAAACAAAAATGATAAGTAATATGGTACCTACCTAAAGTGATAAGTAATTTAATATAGTGTGCGTAGGATAGAATTACATTACAGATAACAGAGCAGGCACAGCGACCGGTTCCCGACAACTTACTAATTATAAAAATAACAGACTTTCATACTCTAGAAATTAATTAATAAAGAATCTAAAGCTTAGTACCAAAGTTTGAACACTTAATAACGTTATATCAGCTGGCCGATCTAGCCAAGGGAGAGCCCCAGCTTTGCCAAATGAGGCCTCTTTGTAAGTTTTTTTGGAGCGCAGACTAATCGGCTGAATTCAGCCTGAATGCAGAATAATACTAGAATTTTACCTTCTTTTTGTTTAAATTTGGACATAGAGTTGGAGAAAATCGAGTAGTAGAATATCGATTTGCAAGGTCGATGTTTTTAGCGATTGTCATTTTGTAAAATCTAACAAAAACTTTCGAGCAGCTTTTAAGCTTTCTGAATTATTGATTGAAACAATAAAAGATACTATGATTGTGTAAATATCATTTTAAATTATCCACCTACAGTTTATCAGCACGCTTAGATCCAAGGTAGGTATAGGAACGCAATAAATTGATGAATAATGTGATGTGATGAGTTCAATCAAAATCGATTTTGTTATCGATACAATCACCCGGCACTACGACAAAGCGTCATTAGCACTCGCAAAATAGTGAGTTTGAAAATCTACAGATTAACTGAAAATTGGAGATATCAGTCGCTTGGGCCTCCGTCATGGACTAGATAACTCCGCTAGACCCCTACCTTCGCGGGTTAGGGCACATCTCGTCCGTTCAAAACCTGGGCCACAGGCGAGATGTCCAATTTTTAAAATTTATTACTTTTTTATTACTTTATGCGATGATTCGCCCGTAACTGCGTACCTACTAATCAAGGTAAGTAAGATGTTCTCGTCGCCGTACAGTGGACGTCTTCAGGCTGATGATGATGATGATGATGAAGATATTCTCGTGCAGCAAATTGAGGTATATTTCATCGATTTTAGTTTTTTCTTCTCTCCCCATAACATTAATGTCATTGTAGGGAGAAAGTCGAGACTTTTTATTTGTTACCCATTTGTGGGAAAGAGCTGGTTGGGCAGAAAGGGGGGAAATCTTTAAGCTGGATACCCGAAGACTTTGGGGTGCCGTCGAGTGGGGTATGTGGGATATGCAAATTTGGAAGGACACTAGGATCTCCAACGGACTAAGGACCGCGCTAGTGCCCTTCTTACACTGCGCCTTTGCGCCTATTCCAAGCCCGGCTTGCAGATCCCTCTACCTAGAAAACTCCAATAGAATCTAGACATTGTAGCACTTTGTGGTTTCTATTGGGAATTTTCCTCCGTGCTCTCGCCATTCAGAGATTGAACGAAGTTATTTCTTTTAAATCCTGAAGGTTTTATTATTCTAAGCAGAATCGAAGCTAACGAAGTCTTTTTAGGGCCGGGGTTTTATGGTTGGATTAAGTTTTAGTAGGTATTGGATTGGAGCTTGATCGTGAAGAAATTGAGTAGGTAAATCTAGATTTTTTATTTTTGGGTGTAGATAAGTAGGTATACTGATTATGTGCTACGGCTAGATACCAGTAGCATTTGAAAGGTGGTTAAGCCACAGTAAATAAATACTCTATGGTTCGCCACAGTAGTGTTTGTTGTATGCAAAAATGATAATAGACGTACATATGCAGCCACTCTAATACTAGGTACTTCGACATTGGCTCATTTTGTATATTTAATTTCGTGTTTTGCAACTTCCAAATCAAGATAAAATATTTTCTGGTTGAACTATATTTCTGATATAGGTGAACCCTACGCAATTATTTTAAGTTTTAGAGCTACGCCAAGGAAAAAACTTTACTAAGTATAAAAAAGCTCAATCAATTACGTAACTGTAGGTCGAGTTTCAAAGCGTCTTTGTTCAGACGGAGTGTGTGGACGCCAGACAGAAGTTCTCAGCTCCCGGACTACAATAGAATAGAATTACTGTTCAAAAGCTGTCGACTTCAAGTTGTGGGCCTCTGTTACACTGATGTGTAACAATAGCGTGAAGAGGGCATTAGCATAGTCGAGAGTCGACAGCCGTATTATGAACTCTTAATCCCAGTCAGTTTACGCCGTAAACTGAACTGCCTGGCTATTTCGTATTATGAACTCCTAATGCCCGACAGTAACGTCATGTGACAGTCATACCTACTTCTGACCTAATAACTGGCTGGAAATTTCGTATTACGAAATACGAATTTCGTATACAAAAATAAACAATTCAGTAAACGACCGTAAAAAAGATTGCCTGGAACTTGCCTGGTTTTAAATTAGTTCACAATAAATCCCCAGTTCCTATAAATAACTAGAAATAATATATGCGAATCCGTATCGGGGTGTTCCGGCAGCGATCCTTGAGAGCCAGCCTTACTCCAGGAAAAATGTGAACCAGGCATGCTTAGTCCACATTATTTATACACAATAATTTCGCTGAAAACAGCGCACTTCACACCGGACACGCAGTTGTTACGAGAAGCCTGCCAAACCCTACTTGTGCCTAACGAATTCTTCATTCCGGATTTGATTTTGGAGTTTTCCTGGAAGATTGTGGGCCTACGCTTACGAAGCGTTTCTCTTCGATATGTGGTGTAAAAGACACATACCTACATAAATGGTGCCTGTGTCGGTTTGCGCCGTGGTGCAAACCGGCTATGGGACGAAACGCCTGAGACCCGATTCACTTACCGAAAACGAAGCCGCTTCATTGTTTTAGAACGAATAAGTATTAATTTTGATAACCTTGCGATTTAACTTGAGTCGTTTTTGAACGCGGTAATTGTCGACAGTTTTGAGGGTAGGTTGTACCAATTTATTTTGTACACTCAGTGTGGGTAGTTTTGAGTCGTATTGCCGCGCGCTGGTTCACCCGCAGTTCTCAACCTTCGCCGGTACTGAGAAGCACGTTTGCTTGCAGCAATACAAAAACTCGACCTGACACCTCAAGTTGGCAGTGTGGTGCTGCGACCATTATTTAACAATCAAACCTTTTACGTGGAACATTTTTACGACAACTCATCCCGCGAACACAGTTTGGAGCGGGCTCAGTTGACGTAAGAGCCATTTGAACAACAATACGTGCCATATTATGACGTACGTGTTTTTCTTTTTTTTCTTTCATATACTTTTAAATAATGCACGGCGCCGTCTAAGCGAGGACCTGAGCTGAAAATCGGTGAGTAGGCTTGTGTTCATTACGCGCCCCACTGAGCTATTCGAAGAGTAAACTGGTTGCATCAAACTGGGCATTATCATCATCTCCGGCTCTTATGACTCACGGAAGAGCTTACTAAAACAGCACAATTATTTACTTATGAACACACACTTTACACACAATATTACAATGCAAATAAAAAAAATGATACGAGTATTACATAACCATCTTCAAGATTGTTTTTGACTTAGGTTTTTGATGTACCTATTCAGGTGTTCTTACGAGTATTTGCTTTCAAACAATGCTATAATTAATTACTGATGAAATTCCATTGGTATGATTCAATTATGAACTATTGTTCTAAAATAAACAGTGTTGTTTACTGTTTTTGGGATGACACAAACTGACAAATGATTTGCTTGGTAATCATTAAGGGTGACGTCCGCAAAAATGCCTCAAATCTAAATTGTGTTCTGCATTCAGTGCTAAATTGAACTCAATGTCACCAGGTTTGTGTTTGATGTTACACTAAATAAAACGGACGTTGTGCAAGATGTCAGTCTACATTTATAATCAATAGAGCCCAAATTGGGTTAATTCTCTACTCTCTCCTTTAGAGGATTTACCTAATCGAAATTCATTTGGATCAAACAACACAAACGCGCTAACGCATGACAGTGCCAGGGTTATCACGCGAACATTATTATACGGCTGAAGTTCGACTTACATGATTGCGGAACAGGCATGAAGCCAAACAAAAAGCACAGCTTATGTTTTTATAACGGTTTAACTGTTTTATATTAAATCGGAGCGCAATACCAATTAATTCGTTAATTTAATAACAAGGACAACTGTGATATCTTTGGATTTCAATTTTACCATTTACGTTTTGTACGAGTAATAATGCAATTAAAATAATCATTGACATCAGGGTCTTCTGATGTCTATAGACAGATAATATCAGCATCAGCTACAGCAAATAAAAATATATCAGCGACAACCCTGACTATAGAGGCACCAAACAATACCTGTCTAGTACCAAACTAGTATATTGTGTGCGCTGTACTGTGTGTAGTCTGACCGTGTTAGTGTGACACGCAGCCGCGATAATTGTGCGAATTAATAGCACTCGATCGCAATCAATTTGCGGCGATCGACAAATCGAATGGCTCCGATTATTCGCTGTTTTGTCGATATAATTTATCGGTGGTGTTGAATTTAATTGTTGGAAATGGTGCAGGGATAATTTAGTTTGCGTATGTATGCCTGCAGTGAGCGGAACATGTGACGTTTCTGTAGGATAATAGGCATCGCGGGTGCAGATCTTTCAATAATCATTCTTGTAATATAGCAATAAATTAAAAAAACGATTCCCGTTTACGTGTAACTTTGGCCAATGTATGAAATTGTATACTAATACTGAAGTGTATGCATATGAACATATGAAGTGTATGTATGAAGTGCATGTCTGTTGGATGTGGCATTACGTGGCATTAATGTATTATTAAGTATATAATATTATTACAGTGTACTTACTATATTATTGGTACAATAATAAAACACGATAAAGATATTTAATAAGGTATAGTACTATACATTTCTCGCGGAAACGTTGATGAAATGTTGCTCGCACTAAAAATTCAATTTTCCCACTAGTACTTAACCGAACAGCAGTTGCAGTTGCAATTCCCGATTTTCCGTTAAAAAACTTCCGAGTTACCGGTAAATTCCGTTAATTAAATCAGTAGGAACGGCGATGGGATTAACGTAGTCTCGGTCCGTACTCGCCTTATTGAATAGAAACTGATAGATCCTTACTAAATAGTGCTTCAACCAGTTGGTTGAAAGGAACGTTACCGGATATAACGAGACGAGTAACTGTAGGTTATTTGGATGATGGTAAGTGACATGTCTTTCAATACCGTTGCATTGCAGCAACAACACAAACAGTGGGTTTCTGGAATATCCGAATGATAAAAACAAATAGAAAATATTCAATAAGTATAATACGAGTACCAGAGCGACTACAGCTCATTCATGCAAACTTAAGGTATTAAAAAAATATGGTACAAAAATCATGAAATGATTTATTGTTTATTTCACAAAAATGTTTTAATTATTTATTTAATAATAATTTATTAATACTTAAACCAAAGCCTATATTCATCATAATTTTCTCTTGAACATGAAGACATCTATAAATAAGCATTTAAAAAAGTTAATTACGGACTTTAAAATTTTCTCCGTAATTCTGAAATACGGATCATGCACGCACCCCAACTCTACGTAAGGTGGAGTCGGAACTGGCACGGCTTAAATTAATTCCATCGTGTCTAAGTGCAAGTGCGAGAAATGCAGGTTCCAGGTTAAATTGTGTTATTTAACTTAAGTGGATACCTGCATCTTCTAAAGGCAGTTTGCTCAGTTGGTTATTAAAAATTTAAGAAGTTCGAAAGAAGCTCGTCGTTTATTTTTGCATTATTAACATCATCGTGCGCTAGTTTTACAGTAGTTTTTTTGAGTTTACAGCTTATAATATTGTGAGTCTCTGTGGACACGCATTAATGGAATGCATATGAATAATTATTTTCCATGCTAGCCCAGTGTAGGATTGACATTCTTACTTCCTGATTGCAACTCTTTTTTATGTATGTACCATCTCATCTAACCATTTATTGTACACAAAAACACATATCCTGAATTAACATTTAATAAAAGATGTACAAAGACATTAAACCCTTGAGGAAAAAAGGCAATCAAGCGAGCATCCCTCTAAAAAGAAACATGAATATTCACGTTGGGGGTTTTGACTGAACATACACACATTCGTTATGTTGAGCGACCACCCTCGCTAGCGATACCGCTCTGGGGAGGAAATGTGTGACATGCGCACTAGAAAGTTCTGGTAAACTGTTCGACATTTCCGCCCGGGTTATCAGTGGTCCCATGGTGTAATGGTTAGCACTTTGGACTCTGAATCCAACGATCCGAGTTCAAATCTCGGTGGGACCTTGTCTGTTTTTGCGCTTTGTTTCCTAGTATAACAATGCGTGTTGACGAAGTAGACAACAGAGGTCAAAAAGAGATAAAACCTATTATTTATTATGGATAGGCTAAAGTCTACGTTATCGTTATCGTCAACGGCCGATAGGTACCGCTTCAAACAACGCGGTAATTGTCCCGATGATTTATCACCATAAATTTGACTGGCCACACTATCATCATCGTCAACAGCCAAATCAAAAATGAACCAATTAAAAAAAAAACAGGTGAACATGAATGCTCAGGATTTACGGGATAGTCAATAAAATATATCGCGATACGTGTGGCCGGTCTATTCGGGTATAATTAGCATTTTAAACAGAACGCAGGTGAGTAATGAGGTTGCAAGAGTAAAACTAAAAATAAATACTATAAAGAAATGAAGGAACTTATAGTGTAGGATCTAACTTTTCAATGTCTCTAAGGATCAACTTGTTATCAAGTGCTAGTTGGATTGCAATCATCACCATGTCAGGGTGTGGTCATTCTGTGAGCGGCGAAGACATTATTAGATAATAATATACACGTAATATCCAAATGTGTAATTTCGGCTTGAGTTTAAAAGCTAACTGCAACAGAGGTTATGAACAAAAATAAATTATAAGAATATTATTTTGTTGAACGTATATTTTTTTTTATTGATGTGTGCAATTGAAAAGTCAGATTGTAAACGCTCTCCCTCGCACGTGATAATCAACCACACTCACAGACAGCCATTCATTCATGTAGTAAGCTCCTATACGGGTTTTTTTCAATTGTATCTGCCTGCGTTTTTGTATAAATTTGATGCAGAGTTATATGAATGACATTACGCTAGCGCCGCTCCCTCTCGCTCGCTAATACTGACACTCGACCCCATGCAGGCTATTTAGCCAGCTCCTAAAGTATATACAGACGTTTTCTCTTTGCATTTTTATGGAGTCCTCTTTCCTCAGCCCGCATTTGAATAATACTTATTACGAATGACAGAAGTTAGATACTTCTCGAGCTTTTTAGCAAGCGTTTTCTATATTCGGTCGGAGTAATGTTTTCTTTAGAACCGAGTTCGGATAGGGGGTAGTTCTCTATTCAGCTGTATTTTTAGTGTATGCATGTTTCTGATCCTTTTTATGGTTTCGTACCCAAAGGAAAGGGTAAAACGGGATTTTTATATAGTATATAGGTACTTAAGTATTTTTTTCTTTCATAAAAACCTCCTCCTGGTAATAACAAACAACATAAAAATAATTAGCAAAATTGGTCCAGCCGTTCACGCGTGATGCCGTGCCCAAGTCAAACTGGGATTCATTTTTATATATAGAGATATATAGAATAAGATAGATTAAATATAATTTTAGCCGTATTCACTAATACATCGGATGCTGATTACAGCATGAAAATATTTCACTGACATTGATATTCATAGGTGATAAGAGTGACATTGTGCACTATCTGAAGTTGCGACACTGATTAGGAGTTGCGTAAACATTGCAAATTATTAATTACCTACGCCATATCCGAAATCTGATGACACGTTTTTAAATATTTAGTGGACTCGTGTCCCACACGACGACACGAAGTGTTCCCTTCCACCACCCCCGTGGCGGAAGGGAAGTGCGAAGGCATTTCAACCCCAAAAAAAAAGAAAGACATACTTAAGATGACTTCTGAGTCTATCGCCACAGAGTAAATTCCGCTTTTTCACTTAGTAATCGCTCCTAATGCAAACCTGGAAACAAAGCCACGTAAGCTTTAGTAGGTATTAAATAATTAAAAAACATTTGATTGTAGCTAACAAATTGTGTTATCTACATACGTGGTGGGAGTGGGTGGGGGTTGGCTGTATGTAGTAGCCGGTGGGAAGTGGGAGTGGATAGTTGACAGTGGATTGTGTACAGAAAATGTAGTGCACAACATTGGTAGAAGTAATAAAATGTAGTTATCTTTGGGAAAGTCACCGAAGGGCAGTAATGCAATTTTATATTAGTGGAGTAATGCGAAAGGAGATCACATAAATACAGTGAGTATTAAAGTCTGATATTTTTATCTACCCCATATGACTACCATTTTTGGTACGGTAGCTATGTCTAGACTTACTTATTCAAAAGGCATTTTGGACATTATAAAAATGTTATGCACTCTTTTAGACTTCTAGCTTTTACACACAACGAAGTTACAGGGGGATAAAAGGATAGTAAGACTGTGCCATTGTTTGCTCGACTTGGCGGGGGCATTGCCCCGTGCCCCCAGATTGTTGTGAAATATGCGGGAGACTTGAATAACATATTTTTTTTAATTTCAGATATGACTTTATAAAATTAGTCTTCGGTCGGCAAGATGGTTGACACCGGCCGCCGCTCCATCTTCCAAGGAGTAAATGTCATACCGTCGAACCTTTCAACAATCTACACTTCGGTTCAAGAATACGCGCAACAATAGAGCTGATAGAACCCCAATCAAACATACCATTAAAATGGCGTCAAGAATGGTTAAAACTGGAGCGATGGAAAATTCGACCAGTAGGTACTTTTGAAACAAGTGAGGTCGCGAGCTGAACAACTGCAGTATAAAAACACAGAGTTGTGCAATGTTCAGCAATATCTTGCATTTTAAACTAAGTTTATAGGTGAAAAATACTCCAAAAAGCGCGCAGTACCCATTAACTGCAAGACTTCGACCCTGGCTGAATAAGCTGTCTTGGATAATATTCCTCCCGGCGCAAAGAAGCTTTTGTGATGAAGTCATCGAGAACCCGGTTTATGTGCATGGCAGGCATCCGTGCCCTCAGTCAAATAAGCCACATTATGAACTGGCTACTAAATATTACTAGGTAAGCTAGGTTCAACTTATTTGTTGTGTTTTCGAGCAATCTCTACTTCATTAGCCCAATCATTGTGTCATTCTTTCTTCTAAGTTCTTGATAGACGCGTTCAATCTTTGTATTTTTTTATTTTTATTTTTTGGTGTCTCCTCCAATAATTGTGAATCATTCTTTCTTCTAAGTTCTTGATAGACGCGTTCAATTTTTGTATTTTTTTTTTTAATTTGTTGGTGTCTCCTCCAATAATTGTGAATCATTCTTTCTTCTAAGTTCTTGATAGACGCGTTCAATTTTTGTATTTTTTTTTTTAATTTGTTGGTGTCTCCTCCAATAATTGTGAATCATTCTTTCTTCTAAGTTCTTGATAGACGCGTTCAATTTTTGTATTAATTTTTTTAAATTTTTTGATGTCTCCTCCAATTGTGAATTCAATCTTTGAAGTTTTTTCCTCCAATTTTTTGTCAGCCGCTTCCACTGATACGTTCAGCGTTTCTGTTATATCCTTTCGTACTATCTAGTTCACTTTGAAGTCAATATACTTAAGTTATGAATAGTTTATTACTTCATAATTATAAGTGAGTGGCATTATTTCTTCAAAATTCTTGTGAGACGCGTCCACTGGTACGTTCAGTGTTTCTTTTATGTCCTCTTCTATTATCTATTTCCCTTTGAAATCTACGTATGTAATGAATCGGTATATTATGTTCATTTCCAGTTTGCTGATATTTATTCGATGTTATAATACGGCCAAATGTTCTGTGTGCCCAATTATACCACGCGAGATATCTTTATCCATTACACACACAGAAAATTTTAAAAGCCATTTATGGATTCAACGTGGATCATTGGTCGTTCTAAACCCGTTTCGTTTATAATATATTGTATCTTTTAAATGTTTACACTAATTAAACTTTTTTTTTACTGTCCCACTGCGTGGTAAAGGTCTCTGCCATTTCCCTCCACAGACCTTTTTATTTTGCCTTGCGTGGGCAATTGCTTTGAAAGTGCCTAGGTTCTAGGTAGTCCCAATAGGTAGCCAATGCTTCCTGAGCCTTCCTCTTCTTAGACGTTCAGCTTCGAAGTCCACAGCGTAACAGCGTGGGGCCTTGCTGAATGCATTTGGCAGACGTCACCCTCCCAACTAAATTCAAGTTCAACAAAAAAACTTCATGTCGCGTGTTACTGATTTGTATCACGATAGTTATAACCTATACCCTCGTAAATATATACGATTGTAGTGATCTATCTGCGAATGAACTTGATGAACTTACAATTTGGTACATTTTATCTATAAAAAAAACAAGGTGGTAAACATGTGTATGGAGTAGGTACCTAGATTATTGTTTTTGTATCTTCGAACAAACAGTGACAGATTTTGGAAATTATTTGTTTGTTTTTTTTTGTCTTTAGTTAGGTTAGGTTAGCATACCCCGTCGGGGAAAAGGACTATATGTACCTATGTAGAACAATGGTTTACCTATAAACCATTGTTCTACATAGGTACATATAGTCCTTTTCCCCGACGGGGTATGCGGACACTTTACATGTTTCCACAAGCTAAGAGCCTTACACTTCTTTTTCGCTTTCTCCACTTTCATGAGTTCCCTTCATGCTAGTTAGGTACCTACCTACTTATGACTCGCCTTTCCTTTAGAATGCCCTCGATTTGGTCGTATTTACAATGTTCTGTGTAGGTAAATTTGTTAATTATTTTAACAAAATTAATATACCTTCCAACAGAACTGGTTTCGACAAATCGATGATCTTTTTTACCCCCTGACGCCAGTAGAGAAGTGTAAGTATAGTAGTACCCAACTGATATGGCTTACCGATGTACCTGCGCAGAAGATGAATTTTCAAAGTGCGGGAAATGCTATTGACCTCTATTGGTCGGCAGCCGCCGCCATCTTAGCGTGCTTAAAGTGCTTAAAGCTGCAGTGTATTATGAACCTTATAATAGTGATCTTAGGTTGATTGTAAGTTTTAAGCATTCTTTCGTTAATCTTCGGATCATACTTTCTTTTCTGCGCGAACGAAGATTCACGACGCGCCTTATAAGTTGGGTACTAGTATAATAATAAGTTACCTACGTGTTTTTTTCTTTTTGTTTTATTTTTTCTTTGTCTGTGGCATCGTAGCTTCCAATCGGCTGAGTCCCTTTTAATGTTTTATGTTTGAAATGTGACTTGATCAAAGTGATTTTTAATTCAAGATAATCTACGTTCAGCCTTTTCAAGAATATTGTATCGGAAGGTTTGTGAAATCACTGCTTAATTTGTATTAAATGCTCAAATATATGCCGAAAAAAATGATTTCGCTGGTTTTTTTTTCATTATTAATGAACCTTAAGAATTACTTAAGTTAGAACAAGAAAACCCTTTTACTTTAAGGAGGCAAAATATTCATTTCTTTAATGAAAGGTGTTCGTCGCCAAATCAGAGGTTCCATTTCAAAGATAAAAGTGTCTCAACTTTAAACGGGAGTCCGTGTTCAACGAAATTGACTTTTGTGAGAGGACCTCTAATTTATGGACCCCGCCATTTTATATTGAAAATCCGTGGTGCGATGTTGCCAGGTTCGGAGGGTTTGTTTGTGAATAGGATTTTCCAGAACTGCGGCAGGAGATTTTTACTCAACTATCCAAAGGAAACGCACGTATCATATGCAACGGAGGTGTTTGCTACGTATCATAATATAGGTATCTAATTCTGTGGCACGCTCTACAACCTAAATTTTTGGTGAATTTCAACACAGCACTAGATTCTTCTTAGTTGTAAGCGTGACGTAGTATTATTTCAGTACTTTGTGCGTGAAAAATATATCAAGGGCTTTATGCAGGCGGGTTTTATGTTTTATTTAGTAGGTACCTAATTGTTAATTATTCTTTCGCCGAAATAAATATCTTTCCAAACAAGTTTGGTTGGAATGATGCACTGATAAGATTGGATTTGAAGGTCCTATTTGCAAATTGATTCGTATTTAGAATTCCCTATGTACCTATATAGTCTTAGGGTAAGTATAGATAATCACGAACTACAAGAACCAAGATCTTGGAAACACTAAGTATAAAAAAAAATTTTAGTTAAAATATTGCAGTTAAGTATTTTTTGACCGAGTTTCCATTGAGTTAATATTTTGTATGTCAGCACAATATTTTCATGACGAGTTGATCTCATGGTAGGTAGGCGGCGGTAGAAAAAGGAACTCCTCAATGACATTTTCTTATTTTTTTCTTTCTTTAAAAAGCGTATCCCCACACTAGGATTAACAGTAGACTGATAGTGTTCGGGTTTACTGTAATCAGCTCGCCTCACCGAATACGTAGTTATACTTATTCAAAGAAAAACGTATTTAATAACACAATTAATAAAAAAACAACATCAAATATGGCAGCACCACCGCGTGAAAAGGGCGGAAAGAATTTTAAATTAACAACGCTATTTGACAGATTGAATTTTGAAGAGGTGTCGACGATACCTTTGTTTCTAGCGATATTTCAGTTCAACCGTGAGACATTGATTACGTTTTGCTGATAATATCGACTGGAGTGCCATCAAAGTTAAAACTAAATACCAATTATGAAGATTCGCTTTTCTGAGAAGGAAAAATTCGTGAGGATCCCAAACGCCCAAGAATGATTTCGGAGGAATGTAGCATATCTAGACCGGCCCACCGTGGTGGATTAAGGCCTAGTCCTTCTCACGAAGACGAGAACCGTGTTCAGCAGTAGGCGGATGGACGTAGTGGTGAAGATCTCTGATTAAAAAAAACATAGTTTTTAAAATAACAAATAATGTAATACTATGCTGATACGTAGCAGTGTGTAAAGTAACTGAATATCGTCGATTAGGTATTGAAACGTATGTATTATTTAATAAAAGAATTACATTTTGTAAGTATACCGTCACTCGCTCCTCCGAGAAATATTCATAACATGAATTTACTTTACTTTCCCAGCATGATTGGGGCACTATAAATAAATGGCGAAGCGTGTGTCACACTTATAGCATAGGGTTCCTACGTGATCAGTTTTTCATTTATCAAATATGCTGTTCTCGTCTCTTTCATACGCTGATGTGGGAGTACATTTCTATAGTACATCGTGACGCAGCGTACGGCGTGATGCTGATGGCGTGTATAGGAGACCTCAAACCACAGCCTACCAGGCCCGACGATCTGGCAAGGGTTCCTATAGTTAGCCTGCGGTGCCCTAAAAAAATAAAACATCCCCGTGCTGTCGCAGCGGCTGTTTGCATTGAACTCCACGGCTCCGTTTGCAGAATGTGATTGAGGAGAAAATATTGCAATACAAGAGAAATAACGGAATACGGAAATAAAAAAACCTCTTGGAAAAACCGAGACGTGAATTTATTTTATTTTTAACACACGTTGTCTTGTCGAACTGTATGAGAAAATATGTTAACATTTTTTTTTGTTATTTTTCTCTATGTTTTAAAAGTTATTCGAAAGATTATGGAAATCGGTCCATCCGTTCTTGAGTAAGTAAATACTTATAAATTGATATTGTTGTAAAATTATAAATACATATATTGATACTAGCTATTGCTCGCGGCTTCGTCCGCGTGGACTATACTTTATATCGATAAAAAGTATCCTACGCCCTCCAAGATACATTCTATCTCTATAGGAAAATTCATCAAAGCCAGTTCAGTTGTTTGTTCGTGAAAAGGTGACAAACGAACAAACAGAGTTACTATCACATTTACAACATGAGTAAATTTATATGGATACGGATTGTAATTAACAAAACTATATTATAATAACAAAATGGTAACATATTATTTATTAACCAAAAGTAAATAGGTTATTATGTTTCAATGTATCGAGTTATCAGTAACCAGGCGCGGAGGAGCGATAATAAATGTTTTTAATTACCCGACCACAAAATGATTAATTAATCATTTTGTTTACTTCGACGATATTATTTTAGTCCCAGTTATTTTCCTAAACACCTAACTACTGTACCTATTGATTTCTATGAAATTTGGAACCAATCTGAGAACATAACCTATCAAATAAATGTTATGTAGGTATTATATTCCAAATCAGTTTTTAATAAAGGCAATTAGTAACTTCGAGGAGTTACTTTCCTAATATTGTAGTAAGATAAAATACTTAATAGTCGTTTATTGATAGGTCATAATAGTTTGAGTGGTGTGATCTCACGATACCTATGTAAATTTGTTATTTTAATAACTATATCTATAACTTATGTAATGGTCGTAGTATAAACTACTCGTATGACAATGGAAGTTCTGGAAGTATGTAGAAAAATTCATTAAGTACCATTTTTATAGGTTTTATGTCTTGCACCCACCTACGGGTTTTGCAGCGCGTCGGGGATGTTCGCACAGGCACGAACAGATCTATGGCTTTCACGCCATTATGAGAAAAAAGGCTCATTCCCTGCTCAGCAGATTGCGCGGAAGCAGCAATCACATCCTGAAAGCTATTACTGACAAACCTGACTGTCCTATCTTAAAGTATTGGGTTAAGCTGATGATAGGTATAACTTAATGTGAGACTGGTCAATGATGACCTTTATGTTTATTTTAATGGATAATTAGTTTAGTACTATTTAGTTGTCTGTGTATCTATATACCTAATCTAACTCTAATATGGATCTCTGGTCATCTGAAATAAAGTTTTATTATTATTATTATTATTATAAGCCGACAGTCAGTTGTTATCGATTGAGAGCCTATGGACGGCTTATTAGACTTTGACCCTAAAGACCAGCAAGTACCTCGTCTGGCATTAAAAAAACTCCATAATAAGTAGGTTTGCGGGCAGAGTAGACTCCAAGGACCTCGATTTGAAATGAGAAATACCTGGTTTTTCTAACGCTACACATTTCCTTAACTTTTAAATCGACGATGTGGTTTCTTTTATACCAAGTTGCTCCACCTTCGATAGTCACCGATATTCCAATATTGCCCCATCTCAATGGACCAACGATCACAATTTCGATCCGACGTATTGTGGATTGTGGCCCACTAAAATTCCATGAGAATTTCCGTTGAAATTCTAGCAACTTGCTTCTACAACCCCACACTTCTCCATCAGCCCTTATAACAAGGTGGTAGGGTATATTTTACAATGCCTCTTTAATTGACAACTTTTTAAGCATAAAGTATCACTTTCACGCACCGCGGTCGTGGGATTCTGAATGCGAAGTATGTGGGAATATGCTTTTTGTGTGTGAATTTTATGTGTACTCGTAATTTTTGATCTGTGGGGGTGATGGGGTTGAGGAGATCGTTCAGATCATTCGAGTTACCTAAATAAGCATTCCTATGATTTTTGCACTGGTTGGTTAAGCTCAGGTACTGCAAGTTATTAGTCCAAGGCCCATTTAGACGACGCAAGTTTGTTTCATACAACAATGCTAAAGCAAAAACTGACAAAACTTCCATAGGTACAGTTATTGCATTGCCCGATGAAACTAACCCGCTCATAGGTATTTTCGATGTCCATTTCTATTGTTATTGTAATGAGAACCATTTATCATGGTGTAACTTAAATTAATGTAGATTGAAGATGTAGATCACTGTAAAGTTATGGTTTTCAGTCAAAATTATCTCTTTCGAACACATAATATTATGTGTATTTATTGGTGTAAAGTGGTTACTTTTGTGCTTTTTTTGCACCGTAGAACGTCGATTGTCTGTACCAGTCAGTTCAACAATGAACGGTCATGGTATGGTGCATAAAACCCCGCATTTCTCCGCTAGTATCGCCATACTTCCTGCGAGGGATCATCTGGGGTCATTACGAGGGCAAGGTCGAGTCACACGGTCCACTCGAGCGTGAGAACGGGTAATCTGTGGGAAACTTCTAAGCCGAGCATGTTCACCCCCTTCGGCCATAATATCGACCAGGTGAGATAGTGGGTAAGTCAAAACAATAAAGTTAAACAAAAACTAGTTAAGTACTTACCTACCTACATAATTAATTCGCATTCCGCTTTACTTACTCTACTATGGACGTCGACCGTTTCAAAGGAGGATGACTAGTGATACGCTCTCTGGGCTGGTCGTGCTGAAGTATGTAAAGTGCCGGCCCGAGTAGCACAGATTACGGCCCAAGTAAAAGTGACTGCTGGTTAGAGCGCAGCTAGTTATAGATAAATGGAAACAAAATGTCCCATGTCATGTGCAGTTTGGCAAATATTTACGAGTATATACAAGACTCTAACGCGGGTAAAAAAATCTACACTGAACATTATCATCAGTCCACTAATCTTTAGGTAAACAAATACACAAACATCGATAAATAAGAGCTTGCAAATGACATGCAAATTCTAACAGCCTTATGCCTAAGCCCACAAAGGTGCGAATGCGTTAAAGTTGCTTTCCATTTCGCCGTACAAGGATCTATAATTCTCATGGTTAAAAGATTCTCATGGGAATATCTATTGTGGGAACGTTTTAAAGGGGAGTGGTGGGAATTGTCCATGTTTGGATATTGTCACGTGTGAGTGGTGGTTAATCTGATGTGAGTATGTGAGGGTGTTAAAGGGTGACTTGTTCCCATCGGGGCAAAAGTGGCATCTGCCCCGGTAGCCCCAGCGCCTACGGGGCGGATGGCACAGCAGAATGAGAATGGTGGCCGAACGGTAACTTGTGCGCTTTGCAGACCAATGACAATCGGGTACGATCCTCGGCCCCGTACCGATGTCTTTCGTAAGTTATGTGCTGATTTCTATAGCTCCGTGGTTCGGAGGGCAAGTAGGTACTTAGATTAACTTGAGCTGTAGAATGATGATGCTGATTTAGAACAACCGTTAATGTAATAATAAATTAATTATAACTCCCCCTAAACTTAATTATTTTTAGTCTATTAAACTGATTTAATAGACTAAAAAATAAATTATGTTTAACTAGATAATTACTGATAATTATCTAGTTTATCTAGTTATCTATCTAGTTATCTAATTGTCTAGTTTAACTAGATAATTACTGATAATTATCTAGTTGAACATAATTTATTTTTTTCCTATGGAATAGGAATTTTGTCATAAAATAATGTAAAATTAACTTGTAAACGAAAAAATCCAGGGCGACTGCAGGATGCAGCGAATCTTGCAAATTATAATATATGCTAGCCCATAACGAATAAAAAAAGTAACTGAACTATCTATAACGCCTTTTATGGACACGTTTAAAATTATTTCCAGTCAGGGACGCTCAACCGTTTTTGCCATGCGCCGCGGGTCATTACTACGGTAGGTCAACCAAGGACGCTTCCCATGGGACGACACAGTTTCCTATGTGAATTGCGGCGTGGGAACTCGGTCTGTGGGAAAGAATGCAAATCGGCGATAAGGATGGGTAAATAGGGCTGGTTTTTTTTGTGACCTGTGGTATTGGTATGTGGGATAATGGTGAGGTATGTAGAAGTGCTATGTAGGTAATTGGAAATGCACTAAAGTATTTTGTTTACTTGTAACATACTATTTTATTGTCTATTTACAATATGCTTCAATTTTGTCTTAATTGTTTTCTTGTGAAAAATAATCTATGTTATTACTAGGTAGGCTGAGTACATGTTATATGCTTGTTAATAGAATATTGCACGATGTAAACAATAAAAATAAACAACATAATATTATACTAAAGTACGAACTGTATTTTTGTGTAAAAGTATAAATAATAATACAATAATCTATTTTCCTCAAACGCGATAAGTTTTAATATGAATATTAGCAAACAAGGAATGTAATAATGAACTCACCAAAACATGTTTAGTGAAAAAACATTGATCTTTTGAGTAAATGGAATCTGAATCCCAAATTTAATTAACTTATCAACAAAACTCCCACAAAAGTCGAGTTCCCATGTAGCCGCCCCATTTCCCGTGTGAATTAGACAAAAAAATATTTTTACCACGCGTCTTAAACACTTCCCTATTTGACTCGGCAGTAGGGTGACCATGACCATATTATTTAGAATATCATTATTTTTTTAAACGTAGGTAGTTACGTACCTACTTTCTACTAGACGCTTTTTTTACTACGCACATGTATACATGTACGATTAGCACAGGACCGCGGAAAGTGGCACAAGCGAAAGGAGGCCTATACCCAGCAGTGGGTGGAATAAGGCTAAAAATGATGATGATCTACTTTTCATAAATTTGACATTTATATATTTTTTGTATATTCCCCAAAATTAACTTGCATTGAACTTGTCTTTCTTAAGTTTTATTTTTATTTTTAGTGTGAACACTGAAAGTTTTAATTCAATATTTAACTTTTTAAAGCGTTTCATAATATATTTACATGAGCACCATACTAAGAATAATATGTACCAATGAATTTAGTACTGCTATAATTTATTCATTAGTAGGTAGGTTTATAATTTATCCGCCACAGTTTAGCAAAATTATGGTTGCCCTACACAGTAAGTTGATTTCACCGAACGTTAGGGTTGCCAGTCCTGCGAGCCACGCGCGTGCGGCACTTTGTGAACAATTTTCTTATTATAGTATGTAAATATAAACGCGGTGTTACATCGCATGGTAATTTTATGGTAATTCCATGAGAGATTGGAATTATGGAATAATTGACTTAATATTATAATGCGACTCTTGAGATTGGCCGCATTTGCATAATTAAATTTTGTAACTTTATTATTTTCGGTCAAAGTTTTTTGAATTTGTTTTTTTTTTGTGAATTGTTTTGACTTATGAATTAGGTATCGGTTTTACTACGTTCGTAATGATAGGGGCTTGTAGTCGAATAAATACCTAATTGACGTACTTTTTTCCAGCTAAAAGCAAGAAAAAACCTTCATAAATAATACTTTTTACAGTAACTACTTTTACAAGACTCAATTAATGACGGCTCATAAAATAAAATAACCAATATAGGTACTCGTAACGTATCCCTGTAAAAACGTAATAAATGGTTAAAATATGTTCCCAGGGTTTTTGTGGCATCCAAAATACTTCGCTTCCGTTCCCAGCACGTGGCAGGGTTCTCCTGCGAACTCCAGTTCTGGGATCGGACCGTGAGACCCCAGCAGGTACTAGGGGAAATGTGCGATTAGATAAATGCAACTGTCACATGCCACCAAAGGTAGTTTTTTTGTTTCGAACTTGCCTTGGCTGTTTTGGGTGTACGACACTCTGCCTTCTTTTTGAACTGTACTAAAAAAAATCATGTCTTGCTTTTGCAAGCTCGCTATGTCCGCATAGCGCTAGATTAATACTTATTACCTGTATTTATGCTGTATTTTCTCCTTTAGCGAATTATAATCACTTGCGAGAAAACAAAATAATCTTAATTCGTAAATTTTATGTATGGCTGTATGTTTGTGTACCTTAATTCAACCACATCATTAGAAAGTGTTCAAACGCAAGCTTATAAAAAAAACCACGCGTGAGGCGGACTCGCACGCGAAGAGTTCCGTACGTACCATTATCTTTAAAAATGGTATATAAATCACGTTTTTTGTATTGGAGCAAATATTAAAAGTCGCCGTTGTCCAAATGAGATGAAACTTTGCGCGCTAACCTCCGACTACATTACCATACTATTAAATTCAAAGTTAATATATACCGAAAATATATATACTGCAAAGTTATACCGTGCCCTGAGTAAGAGTTTTTACGAGCTCGACATAGTACGCGTCAACTAGCGCTTTTGTATGAAGATCTGGGGGCTTACCATGACGTCTTATTGCGATCCAATTGAAGACCTACACAGAATCGTTTCACTTTAAATAATAGTAATACATGGCTTTCGATATCATTTAGGTAGGCGTCGATCCCTTCAGATTTGAAATCAACCTAAATCGAGCGTCAAGATGTCACAACAAGACATCACGGTACGAATAAGTAGTAAAACATTTCTTTTTAGGTCCTCAATTGGATCGCAGTAAGACGTCATAGAAAGGCCCCTATACAGCGCCCCTACCGGCGCGTTTATGAACGAAAAATCTTCACCGGTAAAAGGTAAGTATACCTACCGCAAAAATCTCCGACCGTTGGAAGTTCTCACGAGACAGTCTGCGGTCCCACGACCGAGGTATGAGAACATTGGGTGACGCATGCCGAGTCGACGTTTAGGGGTGAAACTTATGAGTGATCCGTTAATATATTGTAAGTATTATATAAATATATTAACTTAATAAATCCACAAAGTTTTAGGGGAGTTAAAAGTGTTATTCTGTGGTTCTTTGGACTTATGTTACGAACACATTCTTAAAATAATATAATAATGCTACCAAGTAAATTAAAACGCAGTCAGCTTATTAAAAACCAGTGAGGTTATAAAATGACGCTAAATATAACGTTATTAATCTGTCACTGATTAAAAAATGACGATAGCTGTGTCTTATTAACCAACCAGTGCCCCCATTCCTCTAGCGTCCCAGATATCTATAAACCATCAAACGTCCACACATTGAAGCTTTCACATTTATTAATAACTAGCTGCACCCCGCGGTTTCACCCGCGTTTGGATAATATACAATAGTATATCTTTATGGATTGTAGCCTATGTGTTATTCTGATATGTAGGTAAGCTATATTATTGTGAAGTTTCATCAAAATCCATTCAGTAGTTTTTGCGTGAAAGAGTAACAAACATCCATCCATCCATCCATCCATACTCACAAACTTTCGCGTTAAAAATATTAGTAGGATAGTAGGATGAATAACAGGATAGACCTCTTGAAACTATTGCAAATATCAAGGTCCGTTGAGTGGTTTCGGGTTCCCGTCGGTTCCACGTCTCTCGAGAACGGGAGCTGCACTCGTGGTCCTGTGAGATCATTGTTAACTGATACGGGAATTTAATGGGGCCAGGACAATGGCGGTTTGGGCCAAAAAAGAACAAGTTAAAAAAAACCGGCCAAGTGCGGTCGGGCTCGCACACAGAGGGGTTCGTATTTATCTATAAAAAAATCGCGTTTGTTGTGTGCCCGCTTACATATTTATTCTATTATGTTTTTTAGTATTAAAACTTGTTGTTATAGCGGCAACAGAAATACATCATCAGCGAAAATTTCAACTGTCCAACTATCACGGTTCATGAGATACAGCCTGGTGACAGACGAACAGACTGACAGACAGACAGACGGACGGACGGACAGCAGAGTCTTAGTAATAGGGTCCCGTTTTACCCTTTGTGCACAGAACCTTAAAAAGGAAGAAAAAACAGTTACGTATACCTACTCTACGAGAAAAAAACCAGCGGTACCCTAGGAAGGTTTTTCTGTTTTATAATGATTTCATTAACTTAGTAGTTTTTATATATATTTTTTAGAAAAATATTAGTAGAGAAATACATAAAGTACCTATCTAAATCATAACTAAATTGGCACCCTAATTAATATAACAATGAACCTTCACGTTTCGTAGCCCCACATTACATTTGTGGGGTGGTGAGTGTCGGCGCGTGGCGCTATATTGTCAGGGCTGTCACGCGTTTGTTGACATCATTAATGGCCAGGGTTGTCACACGGTTCTGACGTGATAAGTGACCGTGATGAATGATTTAGGGTTGCCGGTCAGCTTTCTTTTGTTGCTTATTGGGCGGTGGGAATAAAATTGATAACGTTTTGGACGTTATTCCGAGAAAATAATATGCTTAGGTGTAGATTAAACGTGTTATTAAACTGTTACCGTGTTACCACAAAAGTTTAAACCAGAATTAATCCGAGGTTTTTAAAATTATGTTCCACAAAATCGACGTCTATCACTTGTCTTTGTTTACTCGATCCTGGCATTCCTTATCATTTTACTTGTGAATTTGTTATTGAGATAGAAAAAGCGAGGGTTAAACGTCGATTTGTGGAGACAATATTTAGTTACACATCTGTTCAACTCTAGTTTAACTCTGTTGTGGTATACGGTTGAAGATGCGGCTGGTGGTAACGTTTCAAGTACCTAACTAGTTTGTTCCATCGGTG
Source organism: Hylaea fasciaria (assembly GCA_905147375.1). Classification (NCBI taxonomy): domain Eukaryota; kingdom Metazoa; phylum Arthropoda; class Insecta; order Lepidoptera; family Geometridae; genus Hylaea; species Hylaea fasciaria. Next base: position 2,859,122 of record LR990211.1, on the reverse strand, counting down.
CGCTCAAGATGTGTAATCTTCTTTTGTGAGGCGACTCGACCAATGCAAAACGAGTTGCTGGGTCGATTCGGACCGTGAGGCAGACTAGGCGCAAAAACACTTACCCCAATATTTATCTGTCTGTCGGTCTGAAGTTTTGTGAGAGTAATGTATGAATCTGTGTTTGATGTTTGTTGTTTGAACTTGTTGTTGTTGTTTTATTTTTAATCTTGTTATCATAATTAATTTTTATTAATTTTCTTTGATTATTTTATTCTTACTATGACATTAATTTTATCTTATATTGCACTTATTATTGTCTTAATTTTATGCTGATTTTTTTAAATTAATTATTATTATTTTTTGTAATACTCGGCGAATATTATTAAATTTAGAATATTATGTGTTAATTGATGTAATTGGTTTATCACCGTGTTAATTAATAATAAATAAATAAATAAAATTAAATAAATTATGTAGAATTAAACTTGTATGACGATGAAATACGATCGCTACGATCAATCTCATAGATCCGGTGAGTGAATGAGTTAGTCTGTCATGGCAGCCTTTAGTATCAGAGTTTATCAGGCCGCTCTAGGGTTTCTGATGTGGCCATCAGTCGATAACAAGCAGGAGTGCGCGACGACATAACGTACCCTACCGACGACGACAGCGTAACGACATAACGTGCCCTACCGACGACGACAGCGTAACGACATAACGTGCCCTACCGACGACGACAACGTAACGACATAACGTGCCCTACCGACATAACGTGCCCTACCGACGACGACAACGTAACGACATAACGTCCTACCGACGACGACAACGTAACGACATAACGTGCTCTACCGACGACGACAACGTAACGACATAACGTGCCCTACCGACGACGACAACGTAACGACATAACGTGCCCTACCGACGACGACAACGTTACGAGTAACTACGGAGTCAGCACGATTAGGGCCGAATAAAAAATCAATACGTTGACATTTCCTTCGGGTTGAACACTTCCACACCATGTTTTCTTTTGACGGCTCGTTTGGTGTAGTGGCTGAGCAATCGGACTGCTGCGCTAGGGGTTGCGGGTTCGATTCCCGCCTGGGCCTAATATTTGTGCGATCCACAAATATTAGTTTCTGGTCTGGGTGTGATGTATATTATGTGAAATTATATGTCTGTAAGCGGTACCCACGATACAGGAGCAATTCTAGTGAGGGCTACGTATAAAAAAAAAAAAAGAAAAAAAAGATGTTTATTTAATAGAAATAACGCCAGTTCACAACACGACTTCAGAAACCTATAAAAACAGCCGTAAATTCAAGTCTCGAAACGGACGCGTTATTCAGGCCGCGTACTTCTAAGGTGCAAACTTCTGTATTACCACTCGGCGATGCGGAAAAAGGTTTCTTCGAGCGAGAACGCATGACTCCTACCTTTGGCTTGTGCGTTGGAACGGAAAACTAGTTTGTTGGTTCACATTGGACTGGATATTTACGCCATTGTTTTTTATTTATAATTTAAAGGAGAGGAGTTGACCTCTACTTCACCCGGGGGCTAAGTCTACTAATTTAAGGACGCGTCAAACGAATCTTAACTGAGTGGCTTAAGAATAGCTTGTGATATTTCATTGTGACATTGATTCCAAATGTTTTTTGTTGTTTTATTTATGGCTTCGCACGGTTTGTGCATTAAGCCAGTGTTAGGTATTATAATATTGAAGTGTATTATTGTTATTTTTATTAGTTGATAGGTTTGCGTTGGAGCACTATCGCACTTGATGTTAGGTGTCAATGCGGTCTACGATGGTGCACGCTTACCTAGAAGTAACCTATTCACTCGCGACTTGAAGACACCCAGGTTATAAGCATCGGGAAATACAGGCTCCGGCAAGGATTTCCACTCCTTCGCGGTACGCATGATGATAGAATGAAGAAGCAATGAAAATGAAGAAGCAAATCGCTTCGTGCGTACTAGAGGTGGAATGTCCACAATGTAACGGTGGCGCATTGCCATACGTCTGGTAGTTCGATGATGGTGTAGAACGTCTCGCTATCGAACTCCATTCCAAATGTTCTTATTTAACAAGCAGGCTGCTTTAAAAATTAAACTAGCACACTTCCAAATGTCACAAACTATTCCGAAGTCGCTCCATTGAGATTCGATTGAAGCGTTCTTAAATTAACAGACTTGCCCCCAGGTCTAAGTGAATGATTGTGGTCCAAAGTAAATATGCTCAGCCTAGAATAGGACCGAGACTCTTGGACCGCTGCCGAACGACACCGATATGGATATGGTTCCAGATTATATATTTGAGGATAGTAAATAACCCGGCAAGCACTTTGAAACCCTACCACCAAGATTTTAAAGTTTTCTTTCATCGGAAGCTCAAGCACAGTTGTTACGATTTATAACCTTTATGCCCAACGTCAAGAATATTATTAAATAGGACCCTTCGATATTGGACCCAAGAGAGCATTGAATGAAAGTTAACCGACTCTACCACTGGATTCGGAAAGGTAACTCGATGAAACTCGACGGCAGTTTCATCTGTTTCGCGGGAAGAACTGAAACTCGACGGCAATTTCATTTGTTTCGCGTGACGAACTGAAACTCGAAGGCAGTTTCATTTTGTTTCGCGTGACGTACGGTTTCACCGAGCGACAAACTGTTCGCAAAGCATGCCTCGCGATGTCTGTATGCGCCTTAAAAAGTAAAATGAAAGAATAATAATAAAAAAATCGGTCAAGTGAGAGTCGGGCTCACGCATGAAGGGCTCCGTACCATTATCTATAAAAAAAAGTAAAAATACACGTTTTTTGTATAGAAGCCCCCTGTAAATATTTATAATATTCTGTTTTTTACTACTTCTTACTATAGTAGCAACAGAAATACATCATCTGTGAAAATGTGTACTGTCTAATTATCACGGTTCATGAGATATACAGCCTTGTGACTGACGGACGGACGGACGGACAGCGGAGCCTTAGTAATAGGATTCCCGTTCAACCCTTTCGGTATGTAACCCTAAAAACTTGCAGAATCCAAAGTTTCTCCTATGCTATTCGCTACGTGGCTCAATATTAAATATTTAGGTACCATTCAGGGCTTCAGGGGGCTAACCTTTCAGTCCGCGTTGCATCCCACGGGACGGCACATCTAACGGAAGTAATACTTAGACGCCGCTCGCTGAGCCGGAAACGCATGGATTTGTTCACATCCGGTCACGCGAGAGCCTGGGCGGGTCGCCGGGAAACTGGAACGGAAGGGGTGCGATTTTATTGGTAGTTTTTAGTGTTCCGTACCCAAAGTGCACAAACGGAACCCTAATTTCAGTGGAAACACTGTCTGTCACGGGTTTGTTGTTTCTAGATAGAAACGGTTTGTCGAACCGAAACAACGAATGAATTTGTTGTTTCAATAAATATTGTATTAATCTGTAAAAGAAAAATATTGTACTTTTTCAGCCCTCTGCAAAGTCGTGAAAGAGATAGATGTGTGTAGCTGAAATATCGATTAAAAAACTGTTTTTATCGATATTTCGGCTTCTACTTGTTGTATTAAAATGATAAGTATCAGTTTATAAGTTAGAATTAGAATGTATTGTATACCGTTTTTTAAGGCAATATTATGTCTTTAAAATATTATTGATTTAGTTACTGTCTATTCAGTAGATTATTTTCAAACTCCTGATGTAATGATTTTTGTTCTTTACTGGTTTATTAGAAGTATCGCTTTTGCCTCTAGCGAAGAGCCTCCGCGCAAGGCTGACTCATGCGGAAAATAAGGAGGATTTCCATATTCCCACGTAAAAGCTTAGGGTATTTCGCATGAGTCACACGATTTTGATCTTTGTGACTAAACTTCCGTGTATTTCCGAACAATCGTTAGTCATAGTCGGTTTCTAGCCAGACGAATTTCAGGCCCCATTTTCCAGCGATGCCGTTAGGTTTTTATTATATAGGAGTATTTGGTTTTTTATAACCCGTTAACGACCTATTTTATAAAATACTAGCAGACACGGCCACGCGTTTCTGTGGCTAAGGTTTTTGTTATTGCGACTCTAAATTGAGATTTAAACTAGATCTTATCCCTATCTTTCAAGTTAGTTCATACTGCACACGGTGTGCAAATTAGATTAAAATCGGTTAAGTAGTTTAGGAGTCCATCGCGGACAAACAACGTGACGCGTAATTTATATTATATACTAGCAGATACGGCCACGCGTTGCTGTGGCTAAGGTTTTTGTTATTGCGACTATAAATTGAGATGTAAGCTACCCTATCTTTCAAGTTAGATCAAACTGCACGCGCTGTGCAATTTGATTAAAATCGGTCAAGTAGTTTAGGAGTCCATTGAGGACAAACATTGTGACACGAGATTTATATATATTAAGATAAGATAAGATAAGATTTATGCGTGCAGTTAGGCTTTTCTACTTTTTGTTTTTCGGCTGTGTGCTTGAGCCATAGAAGCACTGCTTGTGTTGCTGGGGAAAATATATTTATAGCTGTATATATAGTTTTAAGCATCCATCGCGTATACGATTCCATGTAAAATCAACAGGTCGAAGCAATTCCCGCCACCCTATACATATTTAAAGCGGTTCAATTTCCTGAAACTGTATCATAATTGTCGCTACGAGTATAATATCACAATTTCCTGTACTACTCCACTCGAATACGTATGAAATATATTTATGATGGTGAATTAGTAATGTTTGGTGCTTTTGTACTAAAAGGATAGGAGATTTTAAAATAGAGAATACAGAATAGTAGGTACTAACTAAGGCCTGATATATATATTGCAAAGTCGGTTTTATGTTTTTTTTTTTAATTTATTGATCTCTGTTCTAACATCGCAATAATAAACAAAAACGGTTTCTGGCGACATCATACTATTTGTTATTATACTACATGAACTTGGTATTAATATTGAACACTAATATTTTCTTACATCAAATTCTTATTTATTTTTGATGTAGGTACCAAACATATTAAGAAACATCCTTTCGGATGTGCTATACCAACCTGTCAACCGTAACTCCACGATACAACGACAGGATACATCGAAAATAGACCAATTTAAAATGATTATCTCGTAAATAATTGCTTATTTTCTAACTACGAAACGAAGAAAATATTTTTCTTGGAATACCAATTCATATCTCTATTCTCCCCGAGACTATATCACCTTTATGTAACAATAAAAAGCATTAGAATATGCTTTATCGGATCTCGTCGTATTCATGAAAGCTGAGAGCAAATCTGTGTGAATAGAACGCTTCGGGCGACGGGACGGGAAAAATCGGAGGTTACGGACTATAATATATTCGGGTATTTTGAGAGGTGCCGAAAGACATTGAAATGGTGATCGCGCACTAGTAATTCAAGTCCAAGACTCAACCAAGACTAGACCAGATGTTCTATGAAGCTATTCGCTTTATCGCGCACTTGGTCGCTTAATCCGGTAGCGGTAGCAGAGGTTAACGTTTAGCTAGTGTCTATGGTCAACTTGGACTATTAGTGCGCGAACACCCTTAAAGTTATATGTATGACAGCTTAATAGCTAAGAAATAGTGAGATTCGATCTAGAATTAAAAAACCGGAGTATTAAGCTTAAGGGCGAGTAGCACACGCCCTTAACCTGCAGCATAAAGTTTAGTCTATACTAATAATTACAAATGCCAAAGTAACTCTGTTTCTTACTTTTTCACGACTATACGGTTGAGCCGGTATTGACGAATTGTTGTAAAGATATAGATTGAATCTTGAAGGACAGGACACTTTTAGTAGTCAGCGAAGACGAAGTCGCAGTCAATAGTTAGTTTACACGATAACTGTAGTGCGGCCATAGAAAAAAAAATTCATGTCATTGTTTTGCAACTTTCACAAAGGATGCTATTGTTTCAGTGAGCGATGGTGGGCGAGCAGATTTCTTGTTGTGTACTTACTCGCTTTAGGATCCAACGGTGCCGGGTTCGATCTTCGGCCCCGCACCAATGATTGCGATGCACGCCTACGCCACCCTTTCTTTTTTTTGGTGGTTGACCGGTAGAAAGTACTTTTAGTATTAAATCCGCCACATTGTACTACTTCTGTGATTTTTATAAATGACTTTTCATATGTAATGTGCAGTTTTCCATCACTCGGTGATTCTGAGGGCACGTTTAGCCGTCGATCCCGGTTGGTGTCGATTGATATAGCAGTCGTTAAGCCATGCTACAGGTTCTTGGGCGGCCTGATGAACTCTGACACCTCATACGCCAAACAAACATTGTTTCAGTCGAATGCTCCTACTAACGGACGAGTCCGATGAATCGACACTCCAAACAATGGGACGGTCACTAATGACGCGTTTTAATCATGTTTTCGTGTGTCCAGTATTTGTCTGCTGCGCCTATAGGGATGCGAATGCAACTGAAGGCCTCACCGACACACGGTGCACTAATTGGGATCTGGCTAACCACAAAACACTAGCTCTCGTGACCTATAAACGGAACAATGATCTGTATGGTATGGGGAACTGTGTCCAATGTTGCAGAGCAGGTGTAGTAGGCCTTTTCTGCAAGATTACGCTAGGGAATTACCGCACCGTTATCAGATAATTATCCGTGAAGCATTCATGTGCAAACATAAGTTACTGTTTTGGTTTCAAGGGACGAGTTTCTAGAGCATTACTATACTACAACTTTTGTATAGGTGACGAGCGAGAGAGAGAGAGGGGGACGAGCGCAGTTCACTACCGCGTAAAGACTAGCAGTGCAAAATGCTGGTACTGCAACTGTTATGGGCATAATAGTAACTGTCGGGGGAATAACTTCAACCTTTACACAGATTAAATTAATATGATATTTGAATCCATATTTGAATTAATCAAATATTTGTTGCTGGTCTGGGTGTTATGTGTACCTATGTGAAATGATAATAATGTATCTGTAAACGGTACCCACGACACAGGAGAAAACATAATGTGGGGCTACGTTTTTATAATAAAAAAACAAATCAAATGATGTATTCTATGACAGTGACATATAATCACCTAATTATAGTTAAAAGAGACGTCGTTCATCGTATTTTCGTCAGTTTTAGGCGTAGTCCCGTTGTCCCCGAAAGCCGTGTCCCCGCTACGGGGACATCGTGACGTCATTATTTTCCACGCCTTTGCCCCTGTAACGGAGATAAAATCAATTAGGACAACGGAACGTCAAAATGTCACGTGTCGTTGTCGCCGCGTTGTACCATAAACAAGTCTTCAAATAAAAACCAATGCTTCGTAAACGAGCGTTGATGAAAACTAGCATACGAAAACTCAAAATATCTGATTAAAGATGAATAATTAGGTATGACTCAAACAGCGCAGCTCTTCCCAGTTCAATAACAATATTCATGGGGTTTTCAATCCTGTAGCTCTGTTCACTCGTGTTCAGGGTTGAGAGTCCACTGGGAAAACCTCTGAGTCATGACGGCGATGGAGTTAAGAGGGCGACTAAAGTTCTTCAAATGACGACTAAAGAGGGCTTATATTTCGCTAATATATTAGCGGACTACCAACCATTATTATTATGCCTTCGTACTGTATAGCATGCCACTATTACTTACCGCAATACGGGGTGCTATAATAATAATTTAGGGGTCTTGAACTCTTTACTATTGATTATCATTTTTGCGGTTTCATTTTTTCATCTTCACCAATTGAGTTCCGAGCTAGTTATTATAGGAGTCACTAGCTAGGATTATGATATTTTATTTATGTGTTTCAGGCGTCTGGTTAACTTTATGGGTGGTGGTGGGCCCGTACACTATAAATCAACTGTTAATCACAGAAAGAGTTCGTTAAAATTCGTTTAGCTTGATTTAACCATCATATTGTATTTGTATTATAACTTGTCAGGAATGTAAAATTTCAGCTCAATTGGATAACGACAACTGAATCAAAATTAATTTGCTAGTTTGATCTGAACGTACCTACTCAATCCATCTACTTACGAGCAAGATTAAAAAAAAACTTCTGTCGCAAACAATGCCCAAGCTAAAGTTTTCACTGGCAATAACCCAAATACGTTGAATTCCACTCGGAAAACTAAACAAATGATACAATTATTGTCGCCTGTAATCAAATATTCCGAATTCGCGTCGGAATTTAATTCGCCCCATCCTTCTCCAATAGATATAATTAAACGGCGGACACGAAACGACAAATTGCCCGAAACTTTAGAATAAAACTGTTGTAAATTGAAGCGAATGAATGGGGCAAGAAATACGACAATACTATTCAATATTGAGACAAATTAGCGACTTGGTCCTATCAAAATTCCTTCAGGGTACAGGAAAAGATCCCCTGGGAGCGGGCCTGTCGAACTTCCTTTTTCTAAAATACGATAAGGTAGAGAAAGTTTCTACAAAATTCCGTTTGCGGAGATACCACCACCTTAAAACAGCAAAAGCCTTGTAAGGCAAATTCCAAGTGATCGCAAACGTTCGGGGTGGAAAGTAGATGGAATCAGATTTTAGGTTCTTCGATGATGCCTAAAAGGAAAGGTTGAAAATGAAAGGTTCTCTCGTAGATATTTCAAAGTAAGTACATATTTCAAAGGCAGAATAAAGTAATTCCAAATAACTAATGAGGCGGTTGCTTCTGCATCATAGAGATCTCTATAAGCCATAAGGCCGCTTGTAGTTGTCTTTTCTGTTTAATACAAATCTTGGTGTGAATGTGATTTGCCTGTCTATAATCTGTCTCTAAATCATACTCGCGTCCATTGCTCAATTTCGCGACTAAACCCACGCTACTTCCTGCGCAAACGTCTAATCGCATAACCCTATTCAATACCCGCCAGAATTGAGTTTGTCGTTCCGAACTACCGGAAATAGGTTCGCGTCGCTGCCGACCGCTTCCGGCCGACTGGTCCTGCGGCCGACCGTTTCCGGCGGGGCGGTCGCTTTGTTATGGCCCACTTCCGGTGCGAACTGTCCATTTTTGCGGCGGAAAAGTGATGTATTGTTGTTTGTGGCGCAGTAATCCGAAATGTTGAATATTGTATGATGTGTAAACATGGAAACTTTCCTATTATGAAGGGAATTGGGGGACAGCCGGGTGCTTTCAAGTTTCTAGGCCTTGCATTGTTGAATGCAGTAATCTGTCTGCAAAGCTAAATTACCGTGAGCAAACTATGTCGTCGTGCATAAGAAAAATATTTGTTATATACTTAAGTATAATTTACTGGAAGACGTAGTGTATGTAGGGCTCCCACTAGATGGGCCGACGACATCAAAAGAGTCGCAGGCAACCGGTGGACGCAAGTGGCAAATTGTGGTTCGGTGTTGCGGTCTAAGGGGGAGGCCTATGTTCAGCAGTGGACGTCTTAACGCTGAAGTACTTATAATTTTGTGTCTCAAAAATATAACTAATTTGATATGATGATGCACAGTCAGCAACGAAAGTCCTTCAACAAGTTCGGACTTTCAATTTACTTTGTAAGCACGCAATATTTGAGTGCCTGTACGTAAATCTAAACCACATTTTAGTAGCCACTGCCCACTAAGCTGAAATTAGATCGCCAAGTCAACTTTAGATACTGATATGATGTACAAAGCTTCCGTCTCTGATGTAGAAATTCAATTCTTCCACATTGCTTCTCCATTCTCGAAAATTTACCGCGGATTTTATGTAGGTACTATAGCAAAATACAAGCAACGTCTAGGAACTGAAACAACACAGTCTATAAAATGTGGTAGATATTTTACTTTGTGTTTTATCGTGCCCTGATATAATTTTCTTGCGAATCTTACATTTAACTTTTCGCTTGTTTCAATTTCTTGTAATTGTTATAACAGCGCGACAAAAACACAATCTCTCGATAAAGCCATTTTTATTGGAATTTTACCATTGTTTATTTTAGTTTTCATCACGCGGGTTCACATCTGCGTCACGGCACGTTACCCAAATGTGTACTCTTGTCCAAACCGTCACGAGACGAGTGTTCCGTGAATTCACTTCCATTCTGCCCATAGTTTTAAGTAAATTGGATTCTGTGAATATTTCTGTATACAAGACTGTTATGACTTGAAGATGTTACGGTCTACAGGAGTAGGGAGGAGCTTTTGGACATATAAATAACTAAATTGTTTTGAGAGTATTGAATTGAATTGGAAAACGTATAGTTAGTTAGGTATTACAGAAGTTGGAAGCGATCTTTGTCAAAAGACCAGAAAACTCGGATTAATTTACCAAAAAAAAACACTTCCCCCAATGAATGTGGAAGAAAACTGAGCGCTTACGAATTGTTCAGGAAAAGTGAAAAAAAGGAAAGATGAACAAAAACAAAACCGAATCCACTCTAATTTGCATCCTTATTTCTGTTCCCGCAATCACATTCGTAAGCGCTCATATTTTCAAAGCACTCGCTATTCGAACGAATCTCCCAACATATATCGCAAAGTATAATATTTGTGTCACCGTCTCTGGCGATCTTTTGAGCGCGCTCGTTCGTTCGGAAACTATCCGACGTTGCATTTTCTACATACCTGCTTTTGAACTGGGTGTGTATTTAGGAATACGTTCGAAATTTTCTCTAGCGACTTGTATTGTTCTTAATCTAATAAAACAGATAAATATAGATTTTGCAGTAAAATAATTTCAAAATAAATTGGTAGAGATAGGGTTTTACACCCTTTCTCTCCTTAAGCCAGTGCATAAATCCCTCTAGGTTTGGATCAGAGATCAGGCATAGTAGTGGACTACCGAAACCAAAAGATGCCAGATTACCTGTATTATGTGACTCCGAGAACACGGAAAATCTTTTTCCAACTAAATCTTTTCAGTGTAGCGCGGATTAAGCAGAGTTATTATATAAGTACATGTGCGATACGCAAACGCTTCGCTTCGACTTTGAAATATATCTATTGAGTCCAGAATAAGGTCCACCTGTACGTTATCATTTTTAGTGACTACCTTTATGTGGGACCGGTGACTCGATCACATCTATAGAATGGTGGGCGGCCTTTTCCATTGAGCCATCAATAGGGACCGTATTTTATGGGAATTCTTACTTATTTACACATGAATGCCTACGGATAATGAGGTCAGAGGTGTTTGAAAAAACGAACAGTTTTTATTTTATATCCATGTTTTAACCATTATGGAATGGGGGTGTACTCGTACTAATGAAACTCTACATCGCTAATTAGAGTCGTAAAAGGGTCTCGGGGAGAGGACAAGCTCTGTGGGGTCAGAAAACACCCCCCAGAGCTGTTATTATAGGGGGGTTTCTGACCCCCACAGAGTCTGACTTCCCCCGAGATTTTACATAGGTTTCATTAGAAAATCTTCTTTTCAATATCCTTCAACACTTCAGTAAGTAAAAAATTGTTGTCAAATATTGTTATATACCTATATACGAGATTCTGACTCGAACATCATGACCTAAAATTCTTATTAAACAGCCATTACATAAACAGAACAGCTTGTTGCATGCTATATCGAGTTTGTGATTGTATTGTAAGTTTGTTTGTTGTTGCTAGTAAAACAATAATGGAGTCGCGGCACGGACCGTGGGGAGTTGGTACCACGCTTACTGCTCACTGGATGAGGCTTTCAATTTGTTTACAACAACAAATGATTTAAAATACTTCGGTCTTACCATAAAAAAATTAAACCAGATTTGAACAGATGAGTCTAAATATATTCTCCACAAATCGACGTCTAACCCTCCCTTATTCTACATCAATAACAAATTTACAAGTAAAATAATTAGGAATGCCAGGTTTGAATAAAAAAACGCGAGTGATAGACGTCGATTTTGATGAATGAAATTTTAGAAACATCTGTTTAGCTCTGGTTTAATCTTTTGTGGTAAGACGTAATGGTACCTACCCTAAACCTGCAAGGGTCCTAGTTAGAAGTCAGGATATGTTTATAAATGTCGCATTTTCTGTATTCAATCTATTCTCTTTCTACATTTCTTTTTTCTGATACACCACTTTCACACACTCGAGCGAGAATCTCTAGAATTCTATAGAACATCGTGGTCCATGATTCAATTGTAGACCTTGATTCTTACGGACAGAAGCTTACGGGTGACGCATCCAGTGCTTTGCTACGGTTCCATGTATGTAACTCAGAAGCATGCGGTTGCAGAAATGAATTTGTAAACGTGCGACACAGTCCGCCGTGAGCCGTCGTAGTTGTTGGAAATTGGAGACGCACTGAGTCAGAAAACGCTACGATTAAAATGCTCTTCGTGATTAACGCTATTAGAAAATAATGGACATTGGACACACCACCACTGGCCGACTTACTCATACCACTTCACTGTTAAATTGTATATTATTATATTTGAAATAAAGATAAAGAAATAGATAGCAAGGAAGTTTTATATCATCATTAGGTATATAATAATATTGTCTAGGTACTACCTACTGATGGTGAATCGAATTAGACTTATAGTTTAAAATAGTCTAGCTTTACGTGTCCGATTCGATAATTTGCTCACAATGTAACTACTACCAAGTCAAAAAAAGTATTTTACTCTTACATGTCAGGTAGAACGAAGAAATAATTTAATAAAAACTTGTAAAAACGACAGCGTTTTTGAAACCACGTGCGTCTTCCCATATTAAATGATTTACCACTATTGACATTTCATAATTCCATGCTGTCCAGTGTCCGCGGACGTTAACTGCATGATGAATATCTTAGTTTTATGAGTGGACATTACACGACTTTGTGGCCAGTTGAATAAGTGTAATGCAAAATGCAATGCAAAATGCCCGAGTAATTATGTACCTATACTTATTTTGGACGAGCTGTTAGAGTTGTTTTGAAGTCTAGGTAGGTTTGAGGATGTCATTAAATTTGAGTTTCCTTTTCAAACTCGTTTCCTATTAACTCAAACAGTTAACTAAAACACGTGCATAAAGTATCACGTATGTTAATATTATAACACTTGCCTCGACATAGCAATTTTTGTAGTTCTTGATCAACTGCATTTTTAGAGATACGAGGTTGCACAAGAAATAATCTAACCTAACGATTGATAACTTAACAAATAATGCAAGTAATATGACAATAATTGTTAAAGTTAAAACTAAGTTTCGTACCTGCTAGCAGTAAATAACACGCGCGTTAGTGCGTATTGCGGCTATAAAAATGTTACTTCATCTTTGCTATATTCACTAAAAATTCCGGCGAGCTGCGAGCATACTCGTTTGCTCAGAGCAAACCGCTTGGAAGCATAAAAAGTTCTAGCTTAGAGGCGTTGAAAATTATGAAAAGCTTTTCAGAACACGTTGAGTGGAACGCGACACAAGTGCTGAAAGTGGTCAACTAAGAAGCCGGATACTGGCCTAGACTAAAAAGTGTTAAAGAGTTGAGTATGATTTTTATTGAATAACTAACTGCGCCCCGCGGTATTACCCGCTGTTTTCGGAATCCAGGGTGTTAGCTACCTCCATACCAAATTTCATCAAAATTGATCCAGCCGTTTGAGCGTGATGAAGTAGCAAACACACTCTCACACAAACTTTCGGCTTTATAATATTAGTAGGATTATCTCTTTAGACTAAAACTTATTTTAGGGGCACTGCAAAGGTTCAATTCAAAGCCACTCCAGAGTTTAACTTCGGTTTAACTTTGAAGTTTGCTATTCTTTTCAGTGATAGTAAATCAGTCAAAGATTTAAGCCATTAGCAACATATCTACACTCCAATACTTCACCGACCGAGTGAGGTAAGTCACTATATTTGGGGCACAATTTGCTACAACGAATACATTTCGCGCGCACAACTTTCCAAGTAAAATCTTCTGCAAACCAACACACAATAACAAACTCTAACTCGAAACTTCCAAGGTACAAAGTAAAACGGGGGAGACAGAAATTTCCAAGTATGTTATACGAGTCGGAGTGAGAAATTTCATTTGAGACGATTTTGCGATTTCTTTTACATGTTCCCTCGGGCCAGAACGTTGATTTATCAGCGAGCATTTTCTCCCTTTTGTTCAAAATAAGAATTGTTTTATATTTTACTTGCGAGAACACAAGTTGGTTGAAATTTAAACGTGCATAGGCAAAGTCACAACACACGTAAGGATATAATGGCGGTTGTGCCAGGGTACCTACCTATCAAATTGTTATGAAAATCAGTACCTACTGATTGTCCCAAAGATTACTCGTCATCATCATGACCCAATCGGCTCACTGTCTCACTTTCGTGAACCCGGTCTAAATCGGTGGCTCAATCACGATCGATCGATCGACCGATCGATTACTCATCTCGGTACACTTAGAGGTGTAATTAATTTTTCATAGGGTATTTTTGTTCTGTGAATTTACTTATCAGTTTATTTGCACAGGCAGCACGTTCATGAATTTTTGGAGTCTCAGGAGAAAATATGAAAATCTATGTGAAAAAATATGAAAAGTGACGCGCGTTTCTATTGCTTTACCAGCACAATTTGCTGAAAAGTATTTCTATAAAGAGTTCAATCTTTTAACCCAATAAAATTAAGGATCGGAAAATTAATTAGGTACGTTAATGATTCAAACCTATCAGATAAAGGAATATAATATACATTATAATTACGTATCATAAAGACCAACGCCTAGGCGTACGTACGTTATCTAATCGGTGGATAAATACTTATGAAAATTTTATTATTGAAGTAACAACAAATAATCAAGAGCTAACAGATAAAAGTATTAATAAAAACGATTACATTAATTTATCGCATTTTATTCGAATTCGAATCTGAAAACAGGATGTCCCGTTATAATTTTAAAGGTGATGTAGAAAGCGTTCGCCCTCCGCAGTTGGCCTTCATCTCCGAAGTTCTGGAAAAAAAAGGATTCAAAGGACCCGATGTGATAATCGAATCAGTTGGCGAAGCAGGCGACAACTACATCGCTAACGTGAAGCGAGTAGTGATTACCGAAAATGGAACAACCTTCAAAATGATAGCCAAATTGGCACCCGACATGGCGATGATGAGAGAAATGGGCAATCTAGCTACACTTTTCCGCAATGAACACGTGGTTTACACAGAGCTACTGCCGAAATTCCGAGAGCTACAGAAGAATGCCAATGTACCTCAAGAGGAATGGTTCCGATTCGCTGAGTGTTACGGATCTAACGGCGTAGTGCCGCACGAAGTGATCTTACTAGAAGACTTGAAGGAAGATAACTATGTTATGCTGGACCGATTCAAGCCCATCGCTAACGATTGTGTAAAAATTGTGTTGCAAAAACTGGCGATATATCATTCACTGTCTTACGTACTGAAGCATCAAGATCCGGAATCGTTTGATACTCTGAAATTGAAGCTTAAGAGTATGTTTGTAGAAGAAATGGCAGAGCGGGACGAGTTCAAAATGTATTTTCAAGGTCTGGAGCAAGGCGCTTTAGCAGTCATACAAGACGACAAGTATCAAAAACTTATTGAAGGAAGCATTAGTCAAATATTCCAGCACGTCATAAAACTTGAGGAAACCGACGTTGGTGCTAAGCATTCTGTTATACAACAAGGGGATGGCTGGACTAACAACATTTTATTTCAATTCGAGGTAAGTACCTACTAGATTGGCTTAATCGGGAAACAGAATCAGATTAGCATATGACTGTGGAAAGTGGCACAAGCTAAGCCTAGCCAGCAGTAGCTGGAATGGGGCGGATGATGATGCTGATGATGATGATTTCAGAAGCAACACCACCATCATCATCAGCCTGAAAACGTCCACGGCTGAACTGCCACCCCCTTAGATCGCCACACCGAACAACAATTTGCCACTTGCATCCACCGGTTGCCTGCGACTCTTTTGATGTCGTCGGCCCATCTAGTGGGAGGCCTACCTACACTGCGTCTTCCAGTCCGTGGTCGCCACTCTAGAACCTTTCTTCCCTATCGTCATGAGAAGCAACAAAATTGGTGAAATAATTAGTTAGAATAGATAACGTGTATATCACATAAATAAATAGATAGGCTAATGAACAACAATTTAATGCTTACTCTGTGTAGTTCTAAACTATTTCTTATCACTTTCAGGGTGACACGCCAAAAAATTGCGCCCTCATCGACTACCAAATGGCTAAAGAAAGCAATCCTGTTTACGACATCATGTACATGCTCTTCAGCAGTACCGATCACCAGCAAAGGCAAAACTACTACCACGAGTTTTTAGACTACTACCACAGTGAGCTGGACAGATCCCTCCACCATTACGGATTGTCGGCAGACCTCGTTTTTCCAAAAGAACAGCTCGATACCGATATGAAGAGGTACGCGAAATTAATGCTCGGCACATCTATCATGGTTTCCAGTTTCGTAATAAGGAAGACAGAGGACGCTTCTCGAGTAAAAGAAGTTATGCAAAATACCACTTCGGATAGTATGGGCACAGCGGAAACAATGAGCTCAATGCTTGTCCAGGATCCTGAAACAATATTGATTTTTAAAAGTAAGATAGAAGGATTAATTGAAAGTTTTCTCGAATTTGGACTTCTGGAGGAGTAGACGCAAGCATATTCAGTATGTTTATTTCGTGTCTAGATTATTTAATAGCATTTTTTTTTTAAATCTATATTTATTTTACGTTCCTAAATGAATAATGTTACTTTTTGCATGTAACAAATAATATAATCAAATAGTATAATATAATCTACAACTCTACGCCTCGCACTCGGTTCTTCACAAAATTACGCCATGGAGGTGAATGGCTTATTCGGATCTTCACTCTGATATTTCGCAACAGACGTAAGATAAGATAGTTATATCTATTTTATTGTATACACAACAACAACACCTACATGGACACCTGTAAACAAATAGTAAATTACTTAATTATAAATTAATTAATTATTTTCAGAAAATGTTGTACCTATTCGGTTTAGTAGCAGCAGCTTGAAGTTTCCCAAATTTTGACAAAAACGTCGAGGTTCGAGGATCCGTATACTTTTTGTCTAATAAATATAACTTAATCGTTTTGATCTAATAAACATTAACTTTTATTTTGTTTATAACCCGTAACAACTTCTATTTCATTTTCGATTTAAAATAATATTACTGTCATTATATTAAACTAAGTGTTGGCCGTCATCCCTAACTATTGTAAGCCTATGAAAACCGCAAGGGAAGCATCATATGCTTCCCTCGGTATGGGCAAAGGCGCACTGCAAGGAGGCACTAGCGCGGTCCTTTGGAGAGCCTAGTGTCCTCCCAAATTTGCATTTCCCACATAAGCCGACGGCACCTCAAAATCGTCAGGTATATTGTTTGAAAATTTCCCCCCCCGTAATAAAAAAGATCATGAAAACCGTGCATGCACTTATAAACGCACTGACTGCGGCCACACGGTTTTTATGGCGATTAGCTAGATGCATGCATATTTATACGTAAAACGGTTTGCATAGCGATAACTAAATGCACGTTCAGTTTTCATAGCGATAGCTGCCTGAAGATCGACGTCGTCATACTACATACGACATTGCGTAAACTATGCAGATACGATCAGTCTGATGTTAAATGATTATAATTATTTGAAACTCATAATGAGTTGGAAAACACAATATGTCATACGGTACACTCGCACCCTTCTCAGACCTAAACCCGAATCGCGACTCATCGGAAAACATAATTTTATCCCATTGTTCCTGGGTCCATGTTATGCATGCATGTTGCTTAGACTTTTTTGATGTGTATACAAACTTAATATAAATATAAACACTTAATATAAAATTACATTTGTGATTAGGTTATCGTGCATATTTTTTATGATATAATTATCATTTTGTTGTTACGTTGAACGCCTGACTTGAAAACTGTAGCAAACTAGCACCTTATTTATTAAGGAATCCCTGCAATAAATTTACATCCAAGTAATTGGCTAATATTTTTTTACATTTGAATTATATACATAGGATATAATTATGTGTATACAGTCATAATAGGTTGGGACTGAGCTCCCGTGAAATTATGAAAAAATCATCCTAACGAAAGTGAGTAGTATGAACTCTGCTGCTTTTACAACAATAAGAATAGCTTAGATAGATAGATACATTATTATCTAAATAATTGAACTCAAGGACTGAAACTTATATCTACTTGGCCAAAAGGTTCAAAGAAACAAATAAGTAGGTACTTAATTTTTTTTTTTTACACAACACCTCTTAATTCAACTACAGTATATCTGCACAGTTAGAAATTTAACATTTGTACAATATAAGTATACATTTAATGCAGTGTATTAAAAAAATTATCAAGAAATGTATGCAGACACAGCTCTATAAATAACTTCATGCAAGTAACTATCAATCAGCCATAGGAGGATTTACTACTAAAAATATTAAAAACAATTACAAAACAGGCTATTTATCTAACGGTGTATTCTGAATCCGGACGTAGAGTAAGTTTGACGTATTTATGAGCGCCCTTTTGCGGTTATGCTTATAAAGAAATTATAAACTTTTTGAAAATTTATCTCAAACCTAGCTCTTGGAAACTTTCAATAAGACCTACAATCCGCTTTTTGAATAAGGTAACAGTTTCAGCGTCTTTAGAGCTTACGTCGGTACTCTTCATCATATCTTTGATATCTGCCGATTCCATGGCTTCCTTCACGGCTACGGCATCTTCAGACTTCATCGAAAGCATTCCAGCCAAAAGAATCGACATCCCAAAACTCGTTTTCCCGTACCGCTTCAGGTCGACGTCTAGTTGGTCTTTGGGATAGACAAAGTTAGCCTTTAGACCGTAGTTTGACAGAGCCTTGTCTAGTTCAGTGTGATAGTAGTCTATCCAGTCGTGGAAGTGTTCTTTCCTCATCGCGTAGTCTGTGCAGTTGAAGATCATGTAGAGAAGGTCGGCGGCTGGGCTGCACGGCTTGGAGACCTGGTAGTCGATCATGACGGACTCCAAGAGTGTATCGCCCTGTAAGAAGTAAAATCACTTGACAAATTCCGAGACATTATTTGAAAGCACGTATCCATCATAGAGGAAATAAATACTACATAAGTGACCATAATAAGAGTAACAATTTAATTAATCAGTGCTGTACCATACAGTAAAGAGGAAAAGTATGAAAGCTTGTTCGGCCTCGTTTCTGGAACCGTATACTTACTAATTCGATTTACTTAATCTCACTCTGATATTATTGCTAAGTTTTCTGACTAAATATGAGCTATAAAATACTGTATGATGTTGCGCCAAAAGAGAGTTGCCATGGACAATTAAATTTAAGTGAAAAATAACAGAAAAACAATCAAGCAGATAAAATACTGGCAAACGCTGCTTCTACGGTGAATTATTATTCAAAAAAGACCATAGTTGTAGAGTAGGTAAATAGGTAGAAATAAAGCAATACCGGAGGTTAGAACGATGCTAACCACGTATTTTGTAGCACTCTATTTCGGAGACACTACTAGTTAGACAAGACAGAAATATAGTAATTAGAGTAGTCCATAGTTTCGGCTACAGGTGATAACTATCTGCGATCCGTGATAATTATTTATCAAACAAATGTTGTCGTCACAATCAGAGGCGTTCGAAGGTCAATTTAATTGTATTTGAAATCAAACTTATCCGGTGATATCATCCTAATCTTATAAATACTAAAGCTTCTGTAGGTGTGTATGAGTGAGGGTATGTGGATTGTGTATGCATGCATAAACTTGTCCTCTCTTCACGCCTTAACGAATATATTTTGATGGTCCTGGAATTGAATAAAGGATACTTTTTATACCGTAGACATTATAGGTTCCTGTGGTATAACAGCGAACGCGGCTGAAACCGCGGGGTGCAGCAGCTAGTAGGTACTTGAGATATCATAGCCGATGGTATTTATGATTTCACTCTTACCTATTATAATATAGTTGATAAACAGGTTATTTATCTTTAAGAAATATATGATAATATTGTTGGTAACTGTAAGTAGGAGTTGTAGTAGGTACCAGTTATTAATGATTAAATCCACTTTGAAATTGATAGTTTTTTTTTAAATAGACGTCCTTTCTCTTATTACGTGGCCATATAAAGCATTGCCATAATACTTTTAAATGATTAAATGAGCCTGATAATGTATGATTTCAGCATTATGTATATTTTTATTTCAACAAATCATTATGAAAATGAATGAATAGCAATATACAGGGTGTATCGGCAAGGTGTAGTAATATTGAAATGTGGGTATGTGTACCTGGTGATGAATCATTTACCAGGGTACTAAAACCTGAAATCGATAATCGATTTTTTCACTCAAATTGACAAAATAACTAAATATTACAACCCTAACATGATACGGATGACGTCACGTTACGCGGGTCACTGGCATTGAATTATTTCTGCCGCAAAGTGCGCCGCGCTCTTTGAATTTGCCGACAATATTTTAGGGTTCAGTATTGTAACAAAGTTGAAAGCCTCTAAAATTCATTTCAGATACTTACCGCCTTAGAATAGAATTTTGGTAGGTACATTACACGGAGCAGATATCACTCAGCCGCCAAGAAATACTTTTGTCAGGTTGCATCTGTCCGGGTAGGTACAAATTGGTAAAAAACATTATTTAAAAACAAACGGAACCCTTAGTACATTTACGAATTCTTATTGACGGATTTGACGGCGGATCACATGGTAGTCTTTGCGTCAAGTTCACTGACATTGCCCAGCTGATAAGTAGGGTTGAACGATGGTTAGTTTTGCAGTAAACTTTGACGTATCTTAATTCATTACCGTGACTACTTACTGATTTAAAATACCTCCAGACTACTTCGAAATAAGTATGTGTATGCATAGTTTCAGTATTACTACACCTTGCTGTTACACCTTGTATACATTATATTACTAATCGTCAGTCTATTTCTGATACGCACTCCAATACTTACATCAAATTTAAACATGATATTATTGGTCCAAGAATCTCCTTGTTGTATAACGGAATGCTTGGCATCTTTGTCACTCCTTGAAATTTTGGCGAAATCTTTTAAGCAACCAGAAAGAGCGCCCAGAACTGCCTTTTTGTGAATGTCACTATCCAATATCATACTAGCACTCATTTCTACCTGCTTGAAGTACAATAGAGCATCCTCTTGTTTATCAATGAAAGACCACATATCGAATAAGCTATTCTTTAATTCATCATACACCTGTGGCTCCTTGTACTTCAAGGCGTAAGACAGAGAATGGAGCAGAGCGAAGTTTCTCAATACAGATTTCACACAAGCTGCTCCTATAGGCTTAAATCTGTCCAGCATTACGAAATTAGATACGTTCAAGTCTTCCAACAGGATAACTTCGTTGGGCACTTCTTGGAACGATCCGTAGCAAGTGGCGTACCTTAGTCTGTCTTGAGGGGGGATGTCAGCTGCTATTTCTAGCTGAGTGAACTTCGGCAGTGCTTTAGTATACATTATGTGTTCGTTGCGGAAAAACATTTCTGTGTTTGCCATTTTTCTGAGAACTTCAATACTAGGTGCCAGTTTGGCCACTATTTTAAAGGCGCCTTTACTGTCTTCCACGGTTATTCTCTTCACGTTGGCTACATAGTTGTCTCCTGCCTTACCTACTGCTTCAATGGTGACCTTGTTGTCTTTGAACCCTCGTTGTTCAATAATTGTTTTAATGTATTCTAACTGCCGGTCACTGATTTGAGTTAAATCACCTTTAATTTTTAGGCCGGCCATTTTGTTTCGAGGTCCAATCGCTAACTAGTCAACTAAGTTTATAATTGGTATACTTATTATATGCTTTTTATCTCTCTCGATAAACGGGTGTGAATCATTCTTTTATACTAAACTAATTGTTTCCCGTGGCATTGTCGTCAGCTGGATTTTTACTTCAATAAAATTTTAAGAAGATAGGTTCAGGTTCAATTTTGAGTTGATATTTATAAACTATACCCAAATTATCACAAATAAGATAACCTTAAATTTACCATACAATATTTCCACTCCCGCAAAATTACAAAATTGTAACATATTTTATTGATTAAATACTTTTCTACGTTATTTTCAACGTACCTACAACCTTCATCACAGTTTTATTAATATGTAGGCATAGATAAGATATATATGTTTTTGTACCGTCTGCTTTGATATCAACCTATAAGTATTATTGTGGCATCAGAGTTACTTTACGATTTGGATACTACTCTTTCATTTCTTAGGAATAATATTATATGATAAAATGATGCTAATGGAATTATAATTATATTGGTATCCAGTTATCCACCAATCCGGACCGGGCCGTGAACACACACGCACTTATTAAGATGCTGAAATCCTCCAAAGTTTGGTAGGCAAAGAACCGAATTAAACTCACATCGTAGGTATATATATACAGGTTACTAGCTGCATTTCCGTTTGCACAATGTGAGGTAGTCCGCACGTTCCCGATGGCTGCGAGTTACGGCCGAAATTAATATTGTATCTCCTATCCAAGATTGAAATCGATCTTGGATTGCTGCCTATCGTTCGATCGATTTCCAATCTGCGTGCCTTTATAAACCAATCCACGGATCGGTTATTGGCACGTTTGACCCTAAAAATGGATTGTGATATCAATCCCAGATAGCAAAATTTGGATTGGATTGATTATTAATTTCGGCCGTTAAACGCTTGCGCTTTTCGGAAATCGGGTCTCGTTTGCTAACGCCATCTAGTTTTAATATTGGAACTAAATTTAGTTCCTACGAATATAAACTGCTTTAACTGGCCGAGGGGTTCAAGAGTAAGCTCAAAGATCAGTCAGTAATAAAATTCAATGTTTATTAGAATTTCACTCCAAAGTATTAAGCATCTTATAAAACTAAAAATCCGTCATAGTATTATTAGATTTTGGCTGAATAAGCAATAAAATAAAAAAAAAACCTTTATTACAGGAATGTAACAGTTATTAAAAAATATACACGTATAATTATGTACGTATAGAATGCAGTTGGAGGACATGTTGCTAAAGTCGATCTCTTATAATATTATAAGGTTAGTTTGTTCTAGTTGTGTATGTTACTTATTTATTTATTTTTGCAGCCTGTAATGACTTTGTTGCTGGCCGCGATTACGATGGCTGAATGCACTGCGTAGCCCTGCGTAGCGCAGCGTAGCACTGCGTAGCGTAGTGTAGCTCTGCGTAGCTCAGCCCGATCACCATTGCTGTCCTCGTCGGCCAAGCTTGAAGGCCAAGATCGTAACTAAGCTAAGCTCGAGCCCATCGCTGCATGGCCAGCAGTGCAGTCATGGCGGACCGAGACTTGTATACTTGGTATAGTGCTTTACTCAAACAATGCAACGAGTAATTTCAATAAACCAGCTTAGTTTATTAAGAATTATTATTAAAAAAAGAGGTTTTATTCAAAATGTTGCTGTTGGTATAGGTTGAATAAGCAACATTACCTAATCGAAAAAAAACATGTACCCACACAACTTTCTACGTATTAAAGTAATGCCTAGTCAATCAAAAATAATCAAACGTCTAACTTCCTACTGAGAGTGTGTGTGGTAATTGTGCGGTTGGAAGATGTAGAAGAAGAAAGATGGTAAATGTTCAATACATACAGTTTATTGTCCACACACGATAGTTCACCAATAATATTAGAAGGAGTAGAGAAGATGAGAGAATGAGAGTTAGCAGACAGTAAGATAGTTTACAAGCACAGAACATAAAGCGGCGATATCGTAAACAATATACTCGACAAGCGGTAAGCGGTGCGCAAAGCGGCGCGGGTATCACGCGCGATAGGTAGATCGTGACTAGTGTTCTGCGCGGGCGGCGGGCGCGGTGCGGCCGGCCGGGCCGCGGCCGACATTCCATCGGTCGCAGACCGGTTGTCGCGGTATACGCGTTTCCACTGCACCGACGCGCGGCGCTGACTATAATAATTATCGTGTGTGTAATGTTTATGTATTAATATTTAGAAACGTGTATGTAGTTGTTATATATTTATTTATATTATATTAATTGTGTATTATATAATAAGTATATAATTATTATTTATGTTAGGTAATGTGAGTCGGCCACATCACTCCCCTCCAGAGACCATGACTATGGGCGATAATAGTCCGGGAATCGAACGTGACGTCCGGAACGTGTGGTTTTTCCCGCTGGAGAAGGTGATGGTGGTGGATCCACAGGTGGTATGTCCAGTTTTTGTAGAGTGGTATTTATAGGAGTGTTTGACAATATGTAGGCCGGCTTCAAGCGGTCTATCGATACCGTCACAACTTTACCTCGCACGCAAATTTTATAAACTTTGGCGTGTCTCGCTAACACCTCATGGGGGCCAGTGTATGCCGGTTGCAACGCTTTTCTCACTAAGTCCTCTCTAAGGAAAACATGAGAGCATGATGCCAAATCTTTGTAGATGAAGATTTTGGTATTTGCGTGGTGTGATGTTGGGACTGGCTGTAATTTGTTGGCAAATGTTCTGATACGTGTTGTAAATTCAGTAATGTCAGTCGTACATTTGTCATCTATATGGCCAAAAAATTCACCCGGCAGACGCAAGGGTTCCCCATAAAACAATTCAGCTGAGGAAGCTTGAAGATCCTCCTTAAACGAACTTCTTATGCCCAGTAGTACGAGGGGGAGTGCTTCGGTCCAGCTGCTATCGGCGTGGCACATGATGGCCGCTTTTAGCTGTCGATGGAACCTCTCGACTAGTCCATTACACTGAGGGTGATAGGCTGTTGTTTTGCGATGCCGAAAACCAACTATTTTGGACAACTCGCTGAATAGCGAGCATGTAAATTGGGTGCCCCGGTCTGTGACGATGTCAGTAGGACAACCGAACCGAGCTATCCATCCAAGCAGGAGTGCTTTGGCCACAGATTCCGCTGTGATATCGGTGATGGGGACAGCCTCAGCCCATCGCGTGAAGCGATCGACCGCTGTCAAACAATACCGATAACCACAAGACGGAGGTAACGGTCCGATGAGGTCAATATGAACATATTTGAATCGCGCTGTAGGTAAATCGAGGGAACCTAATGGGGCTGTGACGTGTCGATTTACTTTAGTGCGCTGGCATGCCAAACATGTCCTAGCTAGACCATTCGCGACAATCTTTCTTCATCTGTGGCCAGATGTAGCGTTCTGCTACAAGTTTGACACTTGCATTTGCGCCTGGGTGGCTCAGCGAGTGCAAGCTGTCAAAAATTTGCTTGCGAAATAGTTGAGGAACGTAAGGCCTGGCAGCCGTTGTACTGATATCACAGTACAGTTGTATGCGACTACCAGGTAAGCTCAACTTTTTAAGGTGCAGACTAGATTCGCTCTTCAGCAAGTTCTCCAACTCGGTGTCAGTGTCTTGGGCCTTGGCTAACTTTTCCAGATCTACAGGTCTCGACAGTTCATCGACTCTGGACAGTGTATCGGCAACTATGTTGCTTTTTCCAGCGATGAATTGGATGTCTGTCGAAAACTGTGATATATAGTCTAAGTGCCTGTACTGCCGAGGAGAACAATTGTTTTTGCGTTCATGAAACGCGTAGCACAAGGGCTTGTGGTCCGTGTATATAGTGAAAGTGGTAGCTTCCAGCCAATGGCGGAAATATTTAATGCTCTCGTATATAGCCAGGAGCTCTCTATCGTACGGTGAGTACTTTTTCTGAGTGGTGCTCAACTTGCGAGAGAAAAACGCTAAAGGCTGCCAGTCACCACTTTGCAATTGTTGCAGGACTCCGCCAATAGCCGAATCAGACGCATCCGTGGCTAGTGCTAATTTGGTATTAGAGTCAGGGTGTGCCAACAGTGCGGCCTTGCAGAGGCTTTCTTTGGACTCTTCGAAGGCATTCAATGAGTCTCCACTTATACTGACTGGTTGAGAAGCTTTTATTGAGCCAGTCAATAAGGCGTTTAAAGGGGCTTGGATTCGGGCGGCTTCTGGGATAAATCTTCTGTAAAAATTGATCATGCCCAGAAATCTCCTAAGCTCTCTTGCCGTTTTAGGAACAGGGAACTCTTTAATGGCCTGGACTTTGCTTTCCAAAGGTTTAGTTCCATGTTGAGAGATGCGGTAGCCCAAAAATGTGACTTCTGTTACACCAAAATCGCATTTTGCTGTATTTATGAGCATGCCGTACTCCTTCATCTTGGTGAAGAGTTGGCGAAGATGCTGCTCATGCTGGGCCTCATTTTTCGAATATACCAAAAAGTCGTCTAAGTAACAGTAACAGAAATCTAGCCCACGCGTCATCTCATCAACGAATCTTTGGAAAGTTTGGCCCGCGTTTCTTAAGCCAAACGTCATAAATGGAAACTCGAAGAGTCCAAAGGGGGTGGTGATAGCGGTCTTGGGGATATCCTGCTCAAATACCGGTATCTGGTTATAGGCCTTAACCAGGTCTATGGTGGAAAATATCTTGCAACCAGATAGGCTATGAGCGAAGTCATGGATGTGCCTGATTGGATATTTATCAGGTATCGTCCTTGCGTTCAACATGCTGTAATCTCCGCAAGGGCGCCATCCGTTGTCTTTCTTTGGCGCGAGGTGAAGCGGAGAAGACCAAGGACTCTCTGACGGACGAGCAGTTCCATTTGCCAACATCGCCTCAAACTCAGATTTGGCAATATTCAGCCTGTCAGGCGCCAGTCTTCGCGGTGAGGATGCAACTGGAGGGCCTGGTAAGGTGCGAATATGGTGTACTGTGTTGTGTTTTGGTGTGTGCTGGGTGCCGGCTGGCCGTGTAATTTCTGGAAACTCTGAAAGTAAAGTATGATACTTAGAACTACCAGTCACGACCTTGACACTTAAGATTAGGCTATCAGGTAAAGCAATAGAAGCTACAGTTGACAAATTAGTAGTACCGTCTAGTAATCGTCTATTACGTACATCAACAACTAAATTGAAGTGAGATAGAAAATCTACACCTACAATAGCTTTCGTTACATCGGCTACTATGAACCGCCATATGAAGTCGCGACGAAGTCCGAAGTTGAGGTTGAGCTCGACATAACCGTACGTGTCTATCTTCGTGCCGTTGGCTGCGCACAACTGGTATTCCGTCTTCACACGTCGTTGTTGGAGCGCAGATCGGGGAAAGACGCATAAGTCACTTCCTGTGTCAACCAAAAATTGAACCTTCGATCTGCGGTCTGTCACAAATAGGCTACCAGTTGTGGGAGGGCAATCTTCATTCGCCATTATCGACTGCCCTGCTCGTTTCCCGAATTATAGTCGCAAGGCTTGATGCATTTCTTCCCTTTGGAGCCGAACTTAAAGTGGTACCAACATAGAGGGAACTTCCTATAGTTCGACTGAGACCGTCTGGAGGGCGTGCGACTACGTTGGTGAGGTTGTTGCCGGTCACGCTGGCGGGAACGATCATGGACTACAGTGGTGAGAGCGCTGACCTGTTTGGTCAGCTCTGTTATCTGCTGGGCCATGATGGCCAACACTGGGTCTGATCTGTCAGTGCTATTTTGCTGCCATGATGCTGCTGCCACTTGTGGTGATGATGGTGCTATATCATGCACTCGATCTGCCAGGTCCGCTAGCTCGAAGAGGGTTAAGCTCATCTGTGATGCGATAACAGTCTGCAAATTATTGGGCAAGCGGCTGGTCCATATTGTCCGCAGGAAATCTTCAGGGATGGTGGGTCCAGCCAGGTGCTGAAGGTGGCGTAAAAATTGCGAAGGTCTCTACGGTCTCCTAATTCTTCAGATTGAAGCAGCTGTTTCACCTTCTTATCTTTGGAAACAGATAGGCGTTTTATTAATTCACTCTTCAGCTTCTCGTACTTGCCTGTGGTCGGAGGATTAGTAATGATATCCTCGACTTCAACTGAGTACTGTCTGTCCAGGTGTGAAAGTACGTAGTGGAATTTAGTGACGTCATCCGTTATTCTTGACATACTAAACTGCCCCTCTATCTGGGCGAACCATATCAGCGGTTTTTCAGGCCAGAAGGGTGGTATGCGTACACCGACACGAAAAAGTTCGGATGACGTGCCGTCGCCCGGGTCAATGGAATCGCGCTCACATCTTTTCCGCCTGGGGCGGGTATGCAGAGGAACGCTCGGCTGTGATGCTGCCGTGCCCGCTGTATCACTGTCGTCATCACTGGTCATCTTCTTCTCGGTTGTTCAGAGGGGTCACCAGTTATGAGGGTGTGTGTGGTAATTGTGCGGTTGGAAGATGTAGAAGAAGAAAGATGGTAAACGTTCAATACATACAGTTTATTGTCCACACACGATAGTTCACCAATAATATTAGAAGGAGTAGAGAAGATGAGAGAATGAGAGTTAGCAGACAGTAAGATAGTTTACAAGCACAGAACATAAAGCGGCGATATCGTAAACAATATACTCGACAAGCGGTAAGCGGTGCGCAAAGCGGCGCGGGTATCACGCGCGATAGGTAGATCGTGACTAGTGTTCTGCGCGGGCGGCGGGCGCGGTGCGGCCGGCCGGGCCGCGGCCGACATTCCATCGGTCGCAGACCGGTTGTCGCTAGAGGTGTAAAAGTAACGAAAAAAAGCGTACCCGTATGTATTCGTTACTTTAATAATGAGTACCCGTTACTATCGTATCGGTACTCGTTACTTCCGCATGTCTGATATACCCAGATATCTACCTCATAATATGCCAGGATGTTAGAGAGTCGTACGTATCGTATCGAGTCGTATTTCGCACGCGGCGGTACAACATCACGGCATCACAACATTCGTGATTTGTAGAAAACAGGTAGGTACTTACTTAAACATTACATACCAAACTGCGTAATGTGCATTTATTCACTTTTCCTCATTTTGCCAGACATGTGTTTAAGTTGCAATAGATTTACAATTTTAACCGTACCTAAGCTTTATATTATATAAGTACCTACCTATCACTAATATCACAATAAATAACATTGCAATCTAATGCATCGGTTATAATGAAAGAGCAACAAATAGGTGTCGAAAATGATGTATTGCTAATAAAATTTAAACAACATTCTAAAGATAAATCAACGTAAAAATAGTTTTGCTTAGAATGAAATGAAACATAAAAAATGAAGTAAAACTTGTTTTAAACAAAATTAAAACAACAACAAAAATATTTTGATCTTAGTAATAGAATGACATTATATAATATAATATTCATAAAATAAAAACATATTTTAAACGAAATTAAAACTTTCTCTTAGATTAAAATTGAACCTACTCTAGGTTTTGCCGCAATAATTGTTATGGTCAAGCGTTAACGATAACATTTAACATCTGCGACTTTCTCGTCGCCCCATTTCAGTAAATATAATATATTGTTATATTTTATATAATATTAATTTTATTTATACCTATTTATTTTATTATATAATAACTATTATATTTTTAAATAATAACATTTTATGGCAGGAATCTCTGGTTCATATTTAAAAATAAAATCTTTTCCATTCGCTTTGGTTTAATACAGCTGCGCCTCTCATTCAATATTTGGCCCGATTTGGAAAAAGTCCTTTCAGATGGTACCGAGGTAGCCATCACTGATAAATATTTCTCAGCCAAGTTTGAGAGGTCGGGGTATAGAATTGCCCGCACCTGCCACCATTTCAAAGGACACTCATTTCGAGGAATAATGCGTTCTTCTAGATATTGTCTCATGGCAATTATGCTGCTGCTAACTATAGAGTTCGAAGCAGACACTGACTTTGTCAATGCGTCAAAATCTTTCCATATTGAGTCGTTATCATCGCCGGTGTCGCCAGCTAACGTCGATTCGTTCTCGTTAGGTTGTATTGACTGCGTATGACAGTTAAACTCGTTTCTCAGCTCAGTTTGCAATGCATCTTTGGCAGACTCATAACTTGATGCATCAAACCGAAATGCCAGCTTCTTAAAACGCGGGTCTAACAGTGCTGCTTTAGATAACACTGGGTGCCTGTTGTTGGATAGATTAATTTGTAAACTCAAACTGTCTTTGTCAGTGTCAGCCGTGTCAACTGTCAGACTATGAACGTCAACAAAATGTTTTGCATCTCGCTCTAAAGAAAATATACTCTCTCTCTGTCATGGCTGCCTAGTCAATTTCTTGTGTTTTTTGCGTATAAAATAAATCCAGTTGCAACAAGTACTATAAGCTTTATTTATACCAAAACCCAACAGGTTATGGGCTCAGGAAGTACTTTGTAATTAATTTCCGTGCAAATTTACGATTACCATGACACTAAATGGCGGCGGGACGATTCCTTTGGAAAAACTACGAGGCGTCGACGATTACCACAATTGGAAGTTCTCGATGAGGAATTTGTTGATCTTGGAAGATCTTTGGGAATGTGTGGAATCGATAACCGTGGCGGCGGCAGACAAGAAAAAGGATCAAAAGGCTCTTGCTAAGATATGCCTTGCTATACAAGCACCGGCATTCCCATTTGTTAGAAATGCAGTGACGTCGTACGAAGCTTGGAATAACCTGAAAAGGGCTTACGAAGATAGAGGGCTATGCAGACGATTGAATCTTTTACGATCCTTATTTTCAGTCAAACTTGTAGAATGTGAGAGCATGGAAAGCTACGTGTCGAAGGTGACGAACTTGGCACAACAGTTAAACGACATTGGTTCCCCACTGGAAGATGACTTCGTCGGTGTCATTATGCTAAGTGGACTGACAGCTGATTTTGATCCACTCATAATGGCTTTAGAAAATTCACATGTGAAGCTTGGAAGCGAAACAATTAAAGCTAAGTTGCTTCATGAAACCCAGAGAAGAGGTGACAAGAGTGAGTCTGACTCTGCAACAGCATTGGCAACCAAAAAGGTTCTGAAATGTTTCAAATGCAAGAAACCTGGACACTTCATGCGGGATTGCCCGCTGATGAAGTCAGAAGGGAAGCAGAAGATCAAGGACAACACAAGCAATGAAGCATTGCTTACAGCCCTTTCAGTGAGTGTCGGCCACGATGTGTGGTGTGTGGACAGTGGGGCCACTCATCATATGTGCAATAATCGTAAACAAATTCATAATTTTGTTTACAGTTCACCAGTTGATGTGCGTGTTGCTAATGGAGAAACATTGACAACAGGTGGGCATGGCCAAGTGAAAGTACAACTTAAAAACTGTTCAAGAACAATAGAAAATGTATATTATGTTCCTAATTTAACAGCTAACTTGTTGTCTGTCAGTGCAATGGCTAGTAAAGGTTATAAAATTGTGTTTACTGACAAAATTTGTAAAGTATATAGTGGAAGTGATATTATTGCGACTGCTAGGCAATGTAATGGTGTCTATCAACTAGATACAGTGCATAAACCTATTTGTTACAATGCAGTGCCAGACAAAGCCATAGAATCATCATCAGGTAAGGGTTCGGGCAATCCCATTACAATTTCACAGGTTAGTGCTGATGTTATGCTTGGACAAGCTGAGGCAGTGGAGGAGACTGCTTCGCCGGTGACCACGGGTACAACCAATCCTTCGCAGGTAGTGTGGCACCGTCGTCTCGGCCACCTAAATAATCGCAGCATGTATGTCTTGAGAAAAGGTATGGTGTCAGGAATCAATTACAATGATAACCAGTTTCAACCATGCATTGCATGTATTGAAGGGAAGCAAGCGAGGCTTCCTTTTCCAGTAAAATCACAAAGCAGAGCCAAAGAAATATTAGGACTTGTTCACACAGACCTGTGTGGCCCAATGCCCATGCCCTCTTTCAGGGGTAGTAGGTATTTCATGACTTTCATTGATGATTATTCAAGAAAAACATTTGTCTATTTTCTCCAGACAAAAGATGAAGTTTTTGAGACATTTAAGCACTTCAAAGCACTAGTAGAAAATGAGACAAATATGAAAATAAAAATCATCAGAAGTGACAATGGTGCAGAATACATGAATTCTAAATTCCAGGAATACCTCAAGCAATGTGGCATCAGGCATCACACAACGGTGCCATATTCACCTCAGCAAAATGGTGTTGCTGAGCGCGCCAATAGGACAATTATGGAAAAGGCACGTTGTATGCTGATGGATGCTCACCTAGACAAGAGATTCTGGGCGGAAGCTGTCAACACCGCAGTATACCTCAAGAACAGAAGTCCTACAAAGGCTGTCTTTGGAGCAACTCCAGAAGAAAAATGGACAAATAAGAAGGTGAATGTTAGTCATTTACGTACTTTTGGATGTCTAGCTTACAATCATGTACCGAATACTAAGAAATTAGATTCAAAAAGTAAGAAATATATATTTGTGGGATATTGTGAAGAAACGAAAGGGTATAGGTTAATTGATCCCTTATATCCTACAAAATGTGTAAAGGCAAGAAATGTAATTTTCATAGAAGACAAATGTCATTCAGAAAAAAGTATAAATAATGAAAAGGATACAAAGTATTTTATGTCTAGTTCAAATTACCATAAAACAAATAATGTGGCTTGTGAAACCATAACTGATTCAGAGTCACCCAATGAGAATGGTGGAGATATTGAACCTGTATTATATAGAAATAATCGGAGAGAAACTTTGTTCTCAGTGGATCACTCTGATAAAACTGCGACCTCTTTTATGGATGATCCTGCGGATGAAACTTATGTTCCAGGCACATCATTGGAATCTGAAAGTTTCAACTATGAAGACTGCGATGATTCATTTGAGTATGCCAACATGACTAGGGTGGCACTGAGCAATGATCCAATGACTGTAAACGATGCCCTCACAGGCGACGATGCTGAAAAATGGCAAGCTGCCATGGAGACAGAATATGAGTCATTTTTGAAAAACGACTGCTGGACTTTAGTTGACAGGCCAGTGGACAAGAAGCCTGTGAAGTGCAAATGGGTCTTCAAACGAAAAAGGGACCTTAATGGAGAAGTTCTAAGGTACAAAGCACGGTTAGTAGCCAAAGGTTTCACACAGAAGAGTGGTATTGATTACCAAGAGACTTTTTCGCCTGTGGTTAGGTATTCCACAATACGAATGCTGCTAGCACTAGCTGTGGAGTATGACATGAATATTGATCATTTAGATGTAACCACTGCTTTCCTGAATGGTGAACTGCAAGAGAATGTGCTGATGGAACAGCCAGAAGGTTTTGTTAAAGAAGGAAATGAAAATAAGGTATATAAACTAAACAAAGCTATATACGGCTTGAAACAAGCTGCCAAATCCTGGTATGAGAAAATAAATGGAGTCCTGGTACAAAAACTAAATTTCAAGAAACTAACTTTGGAACCGTGTGTTTATTACAAGACCATAGATGGAAAAATTATATTCATAACACTTTATGTCGATGATATATTGTTATTCACAACCTGTTCAGCGGAAGAAACAAACAAGTTGAAAGATATACTGATGAGTGAGTTTGATATGAAAGATTTAGGACCAGCAAGCCACATTTTGGGTATGCGGATTCGAAAAAACAATGGCCAGATAACTCTAGATCAAACTGGTTACATAAATAGCATTTTGGAGAGATTTCAGATGAGTGATTGTAACCCAGCGAAAACACCGATGGAATGTGGACTAAAACTTACTAAGTCTAGTGTCGTCTCAAACAAATATGACTACAGGAATTTGTTAGGATGTCTAATGTATGTTGCAGTGTGCACTAGACCTGACATTGCTCATGCAGTCAGCTTGTTGAGCCAATTTAATGAAAGTTTTGATGAGTCACACTGGAAAGCAGCCAAGCGTGTTCTCCGATATCTTAAAGGTACAATTGATTATTCCCTAGTATTTAAGAAAGGTGGATTAAATATTAGTGCATATATAGATGCAGACTGGGCAGCAAGTGAAATCGACAGGCGTAGTTACACTGGGTATGTATTTAAAATTGGTAAAAATGTAGTATCATGGGAGAGTCGGAAGCAACGTACTGTAGCACTCAGTAGCACTGAAGCTGAATACATGGCTTTGTCTGAAGCTTGCAAAGAGGCACTGTTTATGCATAATTTTATATATGAAAGTCTAGGTGTTAAGATATGTCCTATTACT
This sequence comes from Hylaea fasciaria, assembly GCA_905147375.1. Taxonomy (NCBI): domain Eukaryota; kingdom Metazoa; phylum Arthropoda; class Insecta; order Lepidoptera; family Geometridae; genus Hylaea; species Hylaea fasciaria. The sequence continues at coordinate 2,825,259 of LR990211.1, read as the reverse complement.
ATGTATAATGATAATCAATCTGCTCAGAAGTTGTGCACCAATCAAATGTTTCATGCACGTACCAAGCACATAGATATAAGACATCACTTTATAAGAGAAAATGTTAACAAAGGAATGTTGTGTACTGTGTATTGTCCAACTGAAGAGATGTAAAGGTGTAAAGGTGTGATATGTACCTTATATTATGTTTGTTAAATAAAATTACTGTATTGTACTAGTAGTATTATATGGGTACCTAGTTATGTACCTACTTTGATGTTTTGTAATATAGTTAAGTTTGGTTTATGGGTGGGTGTTGGATAGATTAATTTGTAAACTCAAACTGTCTTTGTCAGTGTCAGCCGTGTCAACTGTCAGACTATGAACGTCAACAAAATGTTTTGCATCTCGCTCTAAAGAAAATATACTCTCTCTCTGTCATGGCTGCCTAGTCAATTTCTTGTGTTTTTTGCGTATAAAATAAATCCAGTTGCAACAAGTACTATAAGCTTTATTTATACCAAAACCCAACACCTGTAACAATTCTTGAATCTACTTTTAAATTCCGTTACAATTTTATTTAGCAGTTTCTTTCCTTTATCTGTATTAATATTTGTTTCTAAATTGTGAAAAATTCGAATCATACTTTCTGTCGAAGCCAGGACCATTGAAACAGTCACTTTTTTTCCGAAGACATTTCTTCAGTTAGCTGCTTGAATGGCTTCAGAATTTTTATTATTTCTGGCAGTGTCTGCCATTCACCTTCCATAAGATTTTCTACCGGATTGTGTAGGATTCCAAGAGACGCTTCTAAAGGTTCTTGAAGTGAACAAATCCTCTCAATCATGTCCAGGGTACTGTTCCATCTGGTTACCACGTCCATTATTAGCTTTAATGGTTTTTGATTAGGCCTCAGCTGCTCTTGCATGTCAGTTAGTTTTTTGGTAGCTATCGGACTCCTGTGGAAATGTTCCACAATGGCTTTTATTTTTTTTATCAGCTCCCCGAGTCCACAGTCCTGGAGCCCTGCACGCACGACTAAATTAAGTGTGTGAGCGATACACGGCAAATGTTCATAATTTGTTAATCGTATAGCCGCTTTCATGTTCGCTGCGTTATCGGTAACGCAGACAAATATTTTATTTTGTATGTTCCAATGGGAGAGCAGCCTATACAGCTCAGTTTTTATATATTCAGCTGTGTGTCGCTCATGACATTCAAAACATCCTAATAAAGCGGACTTCAACTCCCAATTTAATAAATAATGGGCTGTTACGGCTTGGTAAGAAGTTGTTGCTCTTGAAGTCCAGCCATCGGTGGTGATCGATACATATTTTGCACTCTCCAATTCATCTTTTAATTTTTTTTGTGTTTCTGAATATTTAGCATCCAATAAAGTATTGCTTAATATGTACCTTGAAGGCATTTTGTAACCTGGTTCTAAGTAAATCATAAGTTCTTTAAAACCCGCGTCCTCAACTATAGAAAAAGGCTGCATGTCTATAATTATCATTTTAAAAATTAATTCAGTAATTTTTTTTTCTCTTATGACACTTACTGGACGTTTAATATAGGCACTTAACTTAGTCTGCTGTAAAATGGTTTCTTTCGTTGCAATTACAGGATTAGTAGTGTCTGCACTTGCTACAGTTGATGGTATAGGAGCTTCCAAATCTGCTGCATCTGACAGTTCTGACACGGAGCATGGAATGATGGTTTCATAGGTTGGTTTGTGTTTAATCATGAGATGCTTTTTCAAATTTGTAGTAGAGCCGCCTTTCACTGAGTACAACGAATTACACAGATCACATTTTACCTTATCGCCTGTAGTCTGCGTAAAAAAACCCCATAGTTTACTTCTTTTCTTATCCATTGTACCTAGCAGGTAAACTGAAATGTAAAAAAGAAATATGTTAATTTAAATAATAATAAACCGAATATTAAGAACAATTTAAATAACAGCTGTTGTTTACCAAGAAACAATTAAATCTCATTAGAGTATGAAGGTAGCTTTATTTTAATATATCTCTATAAGAACAAAAAACCTGGAATAAAAAACAATAACATAACCATATTTGTAATTTGTACAAGTCTTTATTACCTTTTTTCTGTTCCAAATATTATGTAGTTCTAATCAACACACTTCACTGCTCTACACACACAATTTATACCTCTCTTTTATACAAACAAACAGTATTATTTTAATTTTATTTAGGACGATGATTTTCTTTACCTACTTCACATAAAAACAAAACAAACATAAACAAACATCGTTCATTGTACCGTAACGTATACTTTTCAAATTCATACGATTTTGCGCGCGCAATGCGCATGCGTAAAACATACGATCCGATCAGCAAACGTTTCAATACACGTATCGACGTTGCGTCTTACTTGCGTGCGACGTGCGTACTTACTTGCGTGAGCTCGAACGAACAGTGTTGGTGCGGTCCGGTGCACCCATACCACGCATACGAAACATGCGAGTAACGAAACGCATTCGCCAGTACCGTTTCGCTACTCGGTACTAGATGGCGCACTACAGGCCTACTTACTTGCGTGAGCTCGAACGAACAGTGTTGGTGCGGTCCGGTGCACCCATACCACGCATACGAAACATGCGAGTAACGAAACGCATTCGCCAGTACCGTTTCGCTACTCGGTACTAGATGGCGCACCCGTTACTGAGTACCGAATACATACGGTTTGCTACAGGCCTAGTTGTCGCGGTATACGCGTTTCCACTGCACCGACGCGCGGCGCTGACTATAATAATTATCGTGTGTGTAATGTTTATGTATTAATATTTAGAAACGTGTATGTAGTTGTTATATATTTATTTATATTATATTAATTGTGTATTATATAATAAGTATATAATTATTATTTATGTTAGGTAATGTGAGTCGGCCACACTACAATAAAGTTACAGGAGGTTAAAAATGGCGTGAAGATGGCGCGGCTGTGTCTTTGTTTGCTCTACTTGGCATTACCCATGCCATACCCCCAAATTTCAGCTATCTTAGTTATTTACCTACCTACATGGGTAGGTAATTAACTAAGATTAGGAAAGTTTTGGTGAGAATTAATCTTGGTTGGTAACAACTATTGCTATTGTTCTACCTTCAAGTAGTACCTAGTGCGCATGTCACATATCAATTTCCTAATCTGTGGTGCAAGTAAACGGTTTCAGTTTAAGGGCTTTAAGGAATATTCATTGAAAAGTTCAAACTCTGCTGCTTTAACAACAATAAAAATAGCTCAGGTAAATACCTACAATATTAACTATGTAGTTAAAAATACCTATATTAATTACTCTAGCATCCACACTGAGATCGAGGATGAAAACTTATATCTACCTGACCAAAAGGTTCAATGAAACAAAATATATTTAAATCTTTGATTTTTTTCAGACATTACTAAACATATAACCAACTAGGAAACTACAGTATCATTCACTAACTACACAACTATATTCGTACATAATACTTTGCGTAGTGTACTAAAAACGTATTAAGAAATTAATGCTCACAATTAGGTACACATGATACGCAGACGCCATTCTTTAAATAACTTATGTAGGCAACTATGAACCAGCCACAGTAGTATCTCTTATCTTCGAAAAATATTCAAAATAATATTACATTATAAAAAAGCTATGTATCTATAGGTGATTTCTGAATCCAGATGTTATGTAGAGTACGTTTCAATTTTATGAGTTCCCTTTTATGAGCGGTTTATGCTAATAAACGAATGATAAACATTTTGTAAATTTATGTTAGACCAAGCTCTTGGGAACTTTCAATAATATCTTCAAGACGCTTCTTGAATAAAGCAACAGTTTCAGTGTCTTTAGAGGTTACGTTGGCACTCTTCACCATGTCGTTGATATCTGCCGATGCCATGGCTTCTTTCATGGCACCGCCTTCTTCCGACTTCAACGAAAGCACTCCAGCTAAAAGAATAGACATCCCGAAATTCGTTTTCCCGTACCGCTTTAGGTCGACGTCTAGTTGGTCTTTGGGATAGACAAAGTTAGCTTTTAGACCGTAGTTTGACAGAGCCTTGTCTAGTTCAGTGTGATAGTAGTCTATCCAGTCGTGGAAGTGTTCTTTCCTCATCGCGTAGTCTGTGCAGTTGAAGATCATGTAGAGAAGGTCGGCGGCTGGGCTGCACGGCTTGGAGACCTGGTAGTCGATCATGACGGACTCTAAGAGAGTATCACCCTGTATGAAGAAAGGTTACAGTAATAATCACTAGAGAAATTCTCAGACAATATTTCAACGCACATAGCCTTAACAAAGATGCTATACCATACAGTAAAGAGTAAAAGTTTTTAACTTTGTTCGACCTCATTGTTGGAATACCTCATTGTTGTATATAATAATATACACTTACTAGTCCAATTTACAAAATCTTACTCTGATGTACCCCTAAATTTCCTGACTAAATGTTGTATGATGATGCGCCATAAGAAATTTTCCAAGGTCAACAATATTTTAGTGACGAAAGGACCGAAAAACGAAGAAGCAGACAAAATACTTGCAGACGCTGCTTCTCCGGTGAATGATTATTTAAATAAGATCATGATTGTAGAGTAGGTAAAACGTAAATTAAGCAAATGCTAGCACTCCCCGAAAGAAAGTAATGAAAAAATACCATTAATAGCAGTTACGGCTGCAGATGATTACTAATCTTCGTTACGTGACTAATTATTTAATTATTAGTTTTTGTTACAATCAGAGGTGTTCCAAGGTCAATTTAATTGTAATTGAAAACAAACTAATCCGGTGATATAATTTAGATAAAGTCGACGTTGTTTATGATATCAACTCACCTATAATAAATCGTTGATAAATAGGTAATCTTTAAGAAATCTATGATATTGTTGGTAACATGAAGTAAGTGGAAAAATTGGTAGGAACCACTTATTTATGATTAATTAATTAGCTTTCTAAAGTAAAAAGTAGTTTATTGTTGCTAATTAGTGTTCTTTGTCATATTATGCAGAATTGCTACTATTAATAATTGCTACTATAATTTAAATGATTCGATTAATGCTATCCAATACTTACATCAAACTTAAACATGATGTTATTAGTCCAAGAATCTCCTTGCAATATAACAGAATGCTTGGAATCTTTGTCAATCCTTGAAATTTTGGCGCAATCTTTCAAGCCTCCAATCACAGCTCCCAGAACAGCCTTTTTGTGAAGGTCACTGTCCAATATCCTACTAGCACTCATTTCTATCTGCTTGAAGTACACTAGAGCATCCTCATGTTCATCAATGGTAGACCACATATCGAATAAGCTATTCTTTAATTCATCATACACCTGTGGCTCCTTGTACTTCAAGGCGTAGGACAGAGAATGGAGCAGAGCGAAGTTTCTCAATACAGATTTCACACAGTCCGCTCCTATAGGCTTAAATCTGTCCAGCATTGTGAAATTAGATACGTTCAAGTCTTCCAACAGGATAACTTCGTTGGGCACTTCTTCGAACGATCCGTAGCAAGTGGCGTACCTTAGTCTGTCTTGAGGGGGGACGTCCGCTGCTATTTCTAGCTGAGTGAAATTCGGCAGTACTTTAGTATACATTATGTGTTCATTGTGGAAGAGCAATTCTGTGTTTGTCATTTTTCTTTGAAGTTCATGACTAGGAGCTAACTTGGCCACTAATTTTAAGGCACCTTTACTATCTTCCACTGTTATCCTCTTAACGTCGGCTATATAGTTGTCTCCTGCCTTACCTACTGCTTCAATTATGACCTTGTTGTCTTTGAACCCTCGTTGTTCAATAACCTTTTGTATATATTCCAATTGGCGAGCACTGATTTGAGATAAATCACCTTCAACTTTAAGCCCGGCCATTTCCCTACAAATTTTAATCACTAATAAGTGTCAAATGTGTAAATAATTCGTTTTATATCATTGTGTTATCTCTAAATCGTGTCAATAGCTTTATTTATAACTCGCTGTTCTTACGAATTTGTACGCGTGGAATATAACAATGTGTGATGTCATTGTGCCAATTCCAGTCCAGTCGCCTAGTCTATGTCCAATACCCTAGGCCGCCGAACGTACGGGCGCAGCAATGTTGGACGCAGTATCTACTAACATTTTAGCAAAATTTTAAAATTAATAATCTAAAAATGAAACGTAATATAAGTATTATCAACTTACATGACACCAAAGCTATCAAATGCTGAAACTGCCATTCAAATAAGTCCAGCAGTTTCGGAGTTTTAAGGTAAAAAATAAAAAAAACACTCAAAAATATAAAATAAAAGACATATTTTCAGGTTCGGCGATCTTTAAATTGTGAATATCAGTTTGTTTTCAAAAATATCTTTAATGTACAGACATGGTTAAGTTACAGTTTTATACTAGTATAGATACCTAGATAGATTACGATTAGATAAATAATGTTTGTCACGTTTGCTTGTGCAATTGTTTATATACCATCATTATTACTTTACGGTTTTAATACAAAACTCTACAAATCATTCTATTTCAAAAAATATTTACCGTTGGCCTTACTTAGAGGAATACGTTACGACTTTCGGAAACCTTGCGTTCTACGAGCTTCAATAACATTGAATCATTTGAATGAAAAAGTATATAATTTAATAGAAAAGTGGGGGGTTATCCATTAGATCATGACTTCAGTCGGCTTCATCATTTGCGTAGGTACATTTGTGATCATAATAGATTTTTGGAATAACAATAAAATCGATTTTTCTAGTCACAGCGACGCGTCTGATCAATACTTCGAATCCTCCGAATTAACGTTTCCAACCAACCTTCGGTTCCAAATTGATAGAGGTTAATCAAAATTTTAGATGAAATTCAACGTAAATTAATTTAATTTTCAGCTAACTGTTTCGGATAATATTTTTATTATAATTATTCGTGTACTATATAGTTTGGGAATTTCGGCGTAGGAACTTAGCAAATAACCCAATATATTTTGTCTCAACCTAACCTATATAATTACTAAAATAGAAAATATACTAACAAAAAGAATAATTATATTAAGTATAATTAGCCACTGTATTAGCAGAAATTTTTAAATTTCTATGCTTTTTAAGTCGTTAATATCCAAGTCCACGCTAAGCATTCGAGTGCTCGGCCTTGCTCGGGGCCGGATGTAACCCTGTAATAAGACAAATACTATTTTAACAAAACGTGAATTAGTGACTTCTTTTACCCCTTGTGTGTCTTTTGTGAAATCTTTGTTTAATTTTATAACATACTAGAAGCACCTCGCGGTTTCACCCGCGTTAACTACTATCCCGCGGGAACCATTAATTTTTACGGGATAAAAGATAGCCTATGTGTACCGGGGATAGCATAGCTTCCCAACAGTGAAAGAATTTCTCAAATCGGTTACAACCAAACAAACAAAGTTTTCCTCTTTATAATATTAGTATAGACACGCGACATATTACGACTGATGCATCAGCCAGTTCTTGCCAGCTAGTCTTAGTTTGGGCATATTCCCGCATGCAACCAAATCGACACTATAACACCAGGTGAAATCATGCCAACGGGAAATGCCCGAGAATAGTTTTGGAGGTATTTGATCCACGAATCGCGCGGGCCCATAAATCATCCCTTGTATTTTAAACAACCTCACCGAGGTGATGTGAGATCCATGCTATGCCGTGCCGTGGAGATATGGGTTGTGTGATGATGATGAAAACATAATTTATTGCTCGCAAGTATTAAGAACAACTCACCCGGTCAATGCAAGCCATTTTAGTGCAATATGTCACGCCGCTGGCATTGCACACGCATCGGTTGCATTCGATTTTGAAGGTGTTAAATGGTTCACATTTCTCGCCACCCGCTGAAACATACAACGTAAATAATATAATACTAAAAAAAATATCTGGGCTTCTGGTCGAAGCAAGAGATGACCAAAATGCTGGCCTTTGTTTTGTTCATAGACGAAGCAACGTCACGTGGCACGTGGTAGTGCTGCCAGCATTTTGGGAACGTTGCCAACCTTTTGCCAACTGACGCATGGATGGGCGGTTCTTTAGACAATATACGAGTAATATAGGGTCGACTTTATTTTTACGATATATATTTTAACATGTTAATAATGACTTATTGGTGTGTTCTGTAAATGAAAATGTTTCCAAACATATGGATAAACTATTTTATGTTGATGTAAATCAGGCGTTATTTCAGGCGCTTCACGCGTTACACACGTCGCGTCGTATCGTATTAGGATAATCATAATATTTATTATCAAATGGCCTAAAAGTGGCTGAATATTGCTTGAAGTGAGACTTACTTTAAAACTTTAAGGATCGCTTTTTGATAAATAAAAAAGACCTCAAGTCTAGAGCTACCGTGCGTAGTGGGCGATGAGTTTACTGTGACGCGTATAGTTGCAGGTTCGACTCCCATAGTCGACAAAGATTTATGGGATTTGTGGGATTATGGGATTTATGGGATTTTGATGCAAGTCGCCCTAGTAAATTAGGATATAAGGTATTGTGTACTAATGTCTCAAGGCCCCCCGCCATATTTGGCAAACTTAGGTTAATAGATAAGCCTTCTAATTACAGCGATAAGTGTGCACTTTGTACTTATAATTTAGATTAGACCATTACATTTTAGGATACCTATATCCTACAAACATACTGATTTTCAATTTGTAATTTCTACTGAGGATTAGGCCGCAATCTACAATCCCGACCGGTCTGGATTAGTGAATCAAATAACATATCGTCGATTTTTAGAGCTTTTTTTAACACTTATAACTCACACATTCTTCTCCAATACAAGCTAGGCACCGTGTCATCCACAGTCAAAGCAGTTGTACTTCTTTGGCCGGCGTTTGACATCTGAATGAAATACAATTTTTTTTAATAACCTATTGTATCCCACTGCTGGGCAAAGGTCTCCCCCAAATACAATACAACTGAAAAAATAATATTACATAATACGATTTTGAGGCGACTGAAAACCGTCGGGGGATTAATTCTGCTAATTTAATAATAATAATAATAATATCTTTATTTCAGACACGAGATCCATGTAAACATACAAAAAAAAACAATTTAAATCTTAAAGCTAGACAAAGTTGTATATAATAATATATTAAACAAAAATAAAATAAAATAACAGGTAGGCAGTATACCTAAGTTAGACACATACCTACCTACACCTAGGATGCTAATTGCACCCACCGTCCATAGATGCCTGTCAGCATAAGCCTATCTGACAGACTAGCTATGATCGCGTTTTTACACTTGCCGACTCTGGACATGAATTTAGCTATGCGATTTCTTTGGATAGCATTAAATGAGTTAACTCGTGCCTCCAGGTACATTCCGGAGGCGCTGCAGTACCGTTCCAACCCCATGAGTTGCCTAAAGATGTTGTTATAGGCAACTCGGATGCCATCATGTGCTTTCTTTGTGTAGTTTGTCCACAGTTGGCAAGTGTAGAAAGTCTGACAGAAGGACTTAAACAGGGTCAATTTCACGTCCCTTGACGATTTACAGAATTTTCTGATAATCATATTTCCGACTACGCATAACGCCCGCCGTTGACGCTCAATATCCTTATCATCCTTGAGGCTTGATGTTACGATATGGCCAAGATACTTATAACTATCGGCGATATTGACAGGCTGTCCGCTGAGGAAAATACTGGGTACAGTCTCAGGTCCCTTTCCGGACCTAAAAACTACCATCTCTGTCTTCCTAACATTGTAAATGAGATCATGTTCTCTAGCGTACCTTTCACAGATGTTAATTAACTTTCTCAAGCCTTTGATCGAGGGACTAAGCAGCACCATATCATCAGCGTAGCTCAAATTATTAACATATCTGTTATCTAATCGGAGCCCGACCGGAGTGCTGCTCAGTTCCACAATCAGATCATTAACGTAGGTGTTAAATAGATCCGGAGAGGTGACCCCTCCTTGCCTCACTCCGCAGGACAGCCTGTAGCTATCAGAATGTTCAAGGCCCCATCTAATATTGTTAGTCTGGTAACGATACCAATATCTAAGCAGATCCACAACATCAACCGGGGCCCTTGTAGGATATAACTTTTCCCAAAGAACTTCGTGGTTGATGGTGTCAAATGCTCTACTTAAATCTAGAAAGCACGCATAAACGCTTGTCTTACCCTCTCTGTAGTATTCAACCACTTGTTTCAAGGAGAAAATAGCCATATCTGTAGATACATGGGGTCTAAAACCAAACTGCCCATCGTCAATAGAGAGTGTAGGTGCGTAGGTGCCATACAGCTCTGTATAACTCTTTCGAGTATCTTGGCCATTATCGTGGCGAGCGATATGGGCCTATAGTTAGCCATGCTGGACACATCTCCGGTTTTATTTTTCAGAATAGGTACGACTAGTGTACGCATCATCTCGTTCGGCATGTAGCAATGTCGCAGAAAGAGGTTAAAAAGCCCTGCGAGTATAAAACAAATATGTTGGCCCGCATACAACAAATGTTCAATGCTAAGGCCGTCATGACCAGGGGGCTTACCACGTTTCATATTTAAGTAGTTTCTCAATATCACTAGTTGTTACTGTCATGTGATGATAAGTATCCGGGCCATCACGGTTATCACTGCTACCAATAGATCTTTTATTTGCTGAACTACCTAAATTGCTACTATCAACGTTAAAATGTTCCCTAAATAAATTTGAAATGATTTTCTTGTCTTCTTGACTTAAGATCGATTGATTTAAGATTGATTTAAGATCGCTTCAATCGCATCTCAATGGAGTGGCTTCGGAATAGTTTGTGACATCTCATTGTGACATTGATTTCAAATGTTCTAATTAAAAAGAAAATAGCAGACATAAATTATCCCACAAATTATTCCGAAGTCACTCAATTGAGATTCGATTGAAGTGTTCTTAAATAAGCTGAATTGACCTTCAGGTGGAAGGTTAGATGCGCGCACATTTACTCAATTGCCGCATATTTTGCCACCATTCAAGTAGAAAAATGTTTAGTCGAACCTCTATCGAGGTCTTCCGACAGTGGTCCTTGAGACGTACCCCCTTTCTAGGCTGATCATATTTACCACCTTCAACCCCATGGCGCTCAAATGGTCATAGATAGTGGTCAAATGCTCTCCAATAATTTATACATAAAAATGTTAGGTACAAAATAAAATAAAACTAAACAAACTCACAAACAAAAATAACAACGTTATTTCCCCACGCATATCGATAAGAACTAAAATCGATACCTAAAGTTGAATACGATGAATAATGCGAACACGGTTTTAATTTGGTGAAACGTGATTATTCGCAGGCAGTAAGTACTTACGTAACTTTGTAGTTTTCGAATTAATGGCTTGCCACACGGCGATTAACAAAGCCTCTGACACACATTTCTGACTAAAGTAAATTGATTTATTGACGGCAAGGTCCATTTTAGTAGGCATATTAGAAAATTGAAAATGATGAAATAACATAATATATATCTGTCTTATTAATATACTTACAGAATAAACAAATAATTACATTTTTAAATAGAAAACAATCTAATACTAACCTATAATAATCCTACTTCCATACATGGTTTATTTTTTTAAAAATTCCACGGGTTCTTTGCTCATTATTTAACCACTTTGTGTATGTATAGAGTTAATTTTCATCAGTGTTGGAACTATGAGCAATAAATGTGTCCTTTAATCATTAATCTTGATAAATAAATTACGATAAAAATTATCTGCAAAGAAATATGATTAATCATCACCACGTCATACCTATAGTGTAATGCTCGTAATTCGTAGTTCGTACTTTTAGTTTCCAAATTTAAAGCATTACGAAATATTAGTCATAATTAAATGAGGATTAGGTACATATAATATTTTATCAAACTGTACCTCTAGTGTTTATAGATTAAAGTCGTATGTGCCACTAAAACAGGGTGGTGACTGGCGCACATGTTTCAGAGGGGCAACACTGGTTTTTCAAAATTAAAAAAACAATTCTCATTGTTTCCAAAACTCTCAGGGTGTTTCAGTAGGAAAATTATCTACCACTCTACTGTGTATACTCTTATTTAATGGTGACAATATAATGATATAATAATATACACAACATAATTTAAATATTTGACACAAGCTAAATGTGCGAGCCGCGCGAAGCCAAAACTAAACTAAAAACTAAAACAGATATCGAGAAAAAGCCTAGATTTGGCTGGAATGGATTGTGTTTGCACCACAATTTTGCCCATCCTAACAATGGCACACCTTAATTTTGTCCTATTCTGCGAACAAACACGAATCCCGTGTCCATCCATATAATATACCGAAAAGTTTATTTCTTACAAACAACCATCGCTCCTATATCAATATGTGTCTCATTGAAAATCAATCCACGTACTCAAAATGTGATCGGCGTATAATCCAGTACGTAAGACTTGTAGGGTGACAAAGTTTTGCGTCGGGGCGGGATGGTCTGGCTATTTTTACCAGAATATTATTAGAGTTCTAGCTAGCTAAAAACGGGTCTAATTCGCGCACAAACAAATATCAAAATATGTAATTTTTACATATCTCGACAGTCTTCTCGTGACCACGGTCGATGTAACTCGGCCGAAACGTAGCGGTAAATGATGTAGCTTTCCAACAGTGAAATAATTTTTCAAATCGGTTCAGTATTTTCGGAGCCTATTATATGCCAACAAACACAGAAACAATTAAACTTTTCCTCTTTATAATATAAATAAAATAAAATAACTAAAAAAAAACATTAAAAAAGAAATGAAACATTAGAAACTAGCGGCCCGTCCAGGCTAGACATTTCACTTATTTTATTTGATTGTAACACTCTGTATTCGGCGTCGGCGTAGGCATCAGCGTCGCTATTTCCATCAGCGCTGGTATCACTATCAGCGTTGTTATCAGTGTAACCCCCGGTTTCTAGAACGTTTGTTGGCGTTGACAGTAGATTAAAACTATCGTTGCCTCTATCTGACTATAAACAAATGACAAGGATGGCAATAGAATTAATCTGTTGTCAACGCTGACTGACGTTTCAGAAACTGGGGGTTAGTGTCGGCGTCGGCAATGGCGTTGACGTCTTTGTCGGCTTCAGCGTCATTATTGGCTTCAACGTCGGTATCGGCGTGGGCGTCGTTGTCGGTGGCAACGTCGGTTTAGCTATAGGTGTTCTTGTCGCTGTCAGTGTCGGAGTTGGTATCGGCATCCGTATCTGTTATGGTGTCGGCGTCGGTATTATAGTCAATGTGAGTGAAACCGCCGGCACAGCTAGTGATAATTAAAAAGTCAAAGGACGAGTTTTAGTTATAAAAAAAAACATCCCACAGTACAATAAGAAAGCATGAGCACCCTACAAGCGTGTTTGAACAACTGAAAGGCTCCAGCGCAAACACGAACTACATGAAACTTTCATGTGATCTCTCTCCCACTTGAAGTATTCAGAACCCAGATTATACAGTTGTTTTTTGTTTTAAGCACATAGGTATATCTGATTGATTAATCTTAAATAATGTTACCATAATGTTTTATGATGCAAGGATCGACCTACATATATTTGTAGTCTAGTGGGACAACGCCTGTCTGCCAAGCAGTGGGTTGCAAGTTCGAATCTCACTGCAGAGACGTACCAATGGGTTTCTTGTAAAAATATATTTGAATATAATCATCATTTGAAACATTCGCTTTTTGCTGAAAGCGAAATGAGGTAGCTCACATGCCCGACATTGATTTCGAGGTATGTGATCTCCACCAGTCAAGACCGGGCCCCTAATGTGAAATCTGGCCTAATCCTCCTCACGAATCAGGGGCGTTTAAAAGAATTGACTGCATAATCACAGTCTAGCTATCCTACCATTTTTTACGAAAAAATCCCCGAAACATTGTCAGAAGAAGAAACAAAATGTTCAAAGTCTCTTTAAATCTTATTGCGTGCAGCCTACACTTACTTACAATTGAGAAACAAACCCAAACAATATAAATTAAATTATTTTTGTAATAGATTTTTGAACGAGATCATTTATTGCACATTTTTCTTAATTATTTATTTCTGTTTAGAGCAACAACACGAATGTTAAAAAATCAATGCACAATGTTTCTAACTATAAAGTAAGAGCATAATTATTTCGAGGACGAGTGCCTCTAAAAAGTAAAATCACAAATTTGTCGACAACTTTAGAGTACCTACCTAGGCGTTTAGTGCCTATAGTGCCTGTGCGCTATAGGCACTAAACTCCTGCCTCTAGCGGAGCAGCGAAGAACAAGCATGACAAAAGTAGGTTAGGGAGACATTATCTAAAAAGGTCTCAACTTTGCTGCCCTCTCTGCCCTTATCTACCGAGGCAGGTCGTACATCAATAGCAGCGGAGTCAGCGAATAGTCTCACTGAAAGGCAATTACTACAGCTTCGATGTAATAGGACGTGCTAATTGGGAATTATATAGAGATGATAATACCAAATTATGTGTCTAAAAATATTCAAAATTGATGTCAACCGGTCAAGGGACGTAAAAGTCACAACTCAAATTATTTATTGTGAGTAAGCAATAGTCAAGTTCTTCTTCGAGTTCATCCAACACAGAGAAGGATAAAACGTAAAAGAATGATGCATTAAACAAAACGGGGTTGAGTTTTACAATATGCGCCGGTTCTAAGCTTGGACATGAATAGTTCCATACAAAAAATTCGTCATCATCATCATCCTCAGCTTGGAGACGTCCACTGCTGAACGAACATAGGCCTCCCCCTTAGACCGCCACACCGAATGACAATTTGCCACTTGCATCCACCGGTTGCCTGCGACTCTTTTGTTGTCGTCGGCCCATCTAGTGCGAGGCCTACCTACACTGCGTCTTCCAGAAGAAATTACAGCTGTATTATATTTTGTAATGCCAATAGTCTAACGGCCGATATTAATAATAAATCCAATCCAAATTTTGCTATCTGGGATTGATATCACAATCCATTTTTAGGGCAAAACGTGCCAATAACCGATCCGTGGATGGTTTATAAAGGTACGCAGATTGGAAATCGATCGAATGATAGGCAGCAATCCTATCCAAGATCGATTTCAATCTTGGATAGGAGATACAATATTAATTTCGGCTGTAAGCCACGTAATATGCAACCGCATAATAGTAACCAGACAGTCAAACCAACTCTTAATCTTCTAATTAGTGATTGCATCAGCTCTGTACAGATACTACGTCAGGGTGGGGCTTCCACAACGCGTTCCGTACGGACTTGTGTATAATTTTTCAAGAAGTTCCAGCTAATTAGAACTGCAACCCTCGCCGACAAACGATTATTCTTAGTTTAACTGCATCTAACGTAATACAGGGAAGAATTAAGGGTTACAATTGGGGGCGTAAATTTGCATTGAAAAAAGAAACATTGTTTTTTTAATAATAACTAATTTGTTGAGCACCTTCGACATCATTTTCTCTCTAGGTGAGATAGTGGTCAAATACCAGTCTACAAAGTTTTAAAAATATAGCATAACTAAATTAATTGTGTAGAATAATACTTTTTTATAGTAAACTTAACATTTCAACTTAACATGTTTGGTTTGGAAAGCAATCAGCGTTATAAAATTCAAGTAGATATACATGTCCCGATTAATACCAACGTAGTCTCAAAACAGCCCGACTGGCAGTTTTTATATTTTCATCTGCCCCATTGATTGCCCTTAATCCCAGCCTGTTTAAAAAGCTTGATAACAAGAGGAACTCCTTTTTCATCGCTTAACTTTAGATAAACTTCGTTTGTTGTGGATTTCTTGACCTAGCAGAAATAAATTAAAATGAATTATGCTGCGGTTTCTGAGATATTATAACGTTTCTTTGAATAATATTTTATTTAACTCACGGTGTGAAAGGATAAAACAAAGTATACTTGACTGCAGCAACCATCTCAACATTTTTTTTATATTAACACATTAAATTCATTACACAATCTTAAATTTAATTTTGAGGTGCATATTATGTGCTATGTGACAGAAGTGAGGCCACTTAGTCCATGTCTGGTTTAGGTAAAAGCGTTCCGAAGCGGCTCATGCTGCATTAACGCTTTTTTGATTTTGGAGGATTTCAAGACAGTGTAGCCAAAGCTGCTTTGCATAAAGCATAAAATTGTATCTGGCGGCGCGCTAAGTCGAGGATACAATACCATCCTTTTCTTGAAGCCATTCAGGCCCTTATCAACTCCTTGCAACTTCGTGGATGAAAATAGAAAAATACCATGAAGTAAGTAATGCGTCACTCATGTCACATACACTGTTCTGTTCACTATTGCTATAAGTATTTGCTTTCACCTTTCCTAGACAGAAATAAACTTTAAGTAGTGAGCGCTATTTTGATTCGGTTCTATTCTGGTACGGGTCTATTCTCGCGTGGTTCTATTTTGAATCGGTTCTCTTTGGAGTGTTTCACTTTCGGTTTTGTTGGATGATTGAGTTGCCAGTTGCATTCCAAGATGCAATAGTGAAAGTCTTTCCACGATATATTCGTAAACGTTTAATTTAATTACTTACTAATAGTCAAAAATCTCTAGCATGTGGCTGCATTAACTTTGATGATTATCCATATAAGATTAAATAACAATAGGTACGTAATGTTCCCATAATAAAATCAACAGGTCGAAGCAGTCGCATTGAGCCTCCCTTTACATATACCGCGGCTTATTTCCGGAAACTGTAACATAAATGTACTAATAACCTCCCGGTTTCCTGTACTTTGCCGCTTGAGTGCGTATGAAAACATATTTATGTCTGTGGAAACGGCAATGTATTTGTTGTTAATTGTTTCTATGGAGGTGTTTATTTTGATAAAGATGTGGCAAATATTTGCATGCGTTTTAGGGTTCTTTAAACTCTACCTACTCGTACATACTCTGTAGCTAGAATTAGCTTCTTTTACATAGAATGTTTTGTTTCAGAAAGGAAAGTCCTGCCGCGAGATATTTTAGCGACCCTTCAGCTGCCTGAAAAGGTCTGACACCAGGACTGCCTCATTCGACAAACAAACAATAAACTACCCCATTGAAAGCTTTGCTGGTTCCAAAGCTAACACATATTTCAAGCCACCATAAGCCACAACCATGCTAGAGGCATGTGACTGCATTCTGACGTCACCACCGCAACTCTGCTCGCGATGGGCGCCCAATTACAAAATGGAATTTTCGGCGGATTGTAAAATAAATTAGTGTTATTTTTTTGAAATGTGGCGTGACGGGACGAGTTTTATAGGTAACGAAAAGTAGTAATTTTACGACAGTATTTATATTTCACGTATCTTCGAAAAGTAGGGCATCGTGAGCGTCCAGAACGTGTCGAAGAGAAGGGAAAATTCAGGATCTGGAACGAAGACTTCGTTAGGTACGTGGGCTCTTAGCCCCAAAATGTCTCAATTCTCGTGGTAGACCTCTTCTGCGAAAGTCCGCCAGAGGCCGACCACACCTTTGGCAGAAATTCAACCGCCAAGCAGTAGTGTGCACACACTGTTGCGTTCCGGTATGAAGGGCTGGGCATTAGTGGGCATATGAGACTTTAAAACTCAATATAAATATCAAGGTGTATGTGAGGGTATAGTTTTATCAGAATAACTTCAGCTTTGTCGACATATTGAACGCGCATTGTCGCTCTCTGTTAAATAAAGACATAATTTATATTGGAAATACATAAATAATTTATTGCAGTTAATAATTGAAAGATACATTTTACAGAAATACAAATTAATGACGATTTCAATCAGTATGTTTACACTGAGAATTTATAGCTATATAAAATAAAGGTGGATTCAGTAGACAAACAAGGAGGTAGGTATACTTCACACTCTCAAGTTTCTTTTGCAGTCGACTGTACGTACATACCAGTGCGGTGCTGGCAAGAGTCCAACCGCAACATGTTGCGGCTGGTAAGCGGAATGTTAATGTTTGCAACACTTGTTTCTCGTTTACCTGTACGGCCAACATTGCAACGCGACAACTACGACGTTCGTTAAACTATTTTACCTGTAAGTTGTAACCTCCGAGCAATTAGGAATTAAAATATATTACTCTACAAAAGTAGACGAATTGGAAAAGAGAACAGTGCCCTGAGTATGAGTTTTAACTAGCTCGAAATAGTACGCGTCAACTAGCTCTTTGTATGAAGATTTTTCGTTCATAAACGCGCCGGTAGGGGCAGGATCTTCATACAAAAGCGCTAGTTGACGCGTAGGTACTATGACCAGCTAGTAAAAACATATACTAGGGGTACACGCAATATGTTTGGTCTCCTCACACGACATGACAAATGTATGAAAACCATCATAGAAGGGAAGGAAGAAGAGGCAGATGTAGAAAGACATTCACAGGTAAAGGAGAAGACAAATAGGTACCTACTCTAGAATGTAACGAATGTAACTCGGCCGAAATGTCGAGGTATGTCAAAATTATATATTTTGATATTCGTATTTGCGCGAATTAGACCCGTTTAAATACTATTTAACATGTTAAGACGAATGCCGTATAGGAAAGCCTGAGCTTTGGCAGAAGATAGGGATCGTTGGCGATCACTCCGCACACAAGAACTGCAGAAGCAGAAGTAGACTAGCTGATCGGAAACCTGAAGTGTTGAGGTTGGTTCGTGAGTTGAAGATTAGAAAAGAGCTACTAAAAACATAATTCAACAGCATTTTACACGGAATCAGACGTAATAAGGTACTTTATTTATACACCTTTATCTACCGAAGTAACCACAATCGAAACTCCATAGTCGCGGTTCGTTCTTACCTGTGTTGGAGACATACACACGAAACGTTCAGCTTTTATAAAATAACGAAGGTCTGGCAGTCGTGGGGTCTTGGGTTATAAGTGCTGATACGGTGAAAACCGCAATATGACCGGTTCAGTCTTTTTACGTCATTCGGAAACATACTCGTACGAAAATAAAGCCTTTTAAAACATATAGGTACCTGTATTATAAGTAATTATTTTCTAACCAAACTATGACAGATTTTTCCATGGCCTACATAATGTTAAAAGTTTAAAAATGCCAATTTTGCGATAATTCATTAACAAATGCACTTTTAGTTAAGTAGAATTGGGGCCAGTATGTAACCGAGGCTCCACATTAGCATTTCGTGACAATTAGTCCACGACCGCAGTTTTCCATCAGGCGTTTAGCCGGCGTTTATTGCCTTTGGAATTGTTCAAGGGGTTGAAGAAAATAGAATAAAGGTAAATTACAAAATAATGTACCTATGTTTCAGAGTAACCTTGAAATTCGAATTCCAGTGAGGCTAAACATTTAACAAAGCTGAGAGGCCACCGAAACAAAACAATATCTTTATATTAGTCTAAATCCTTTTTTTTATATTGGCTTGGCGTGATTTATACATTCTATGCATTTAGCCAGTGTCAAGTAGTTAGGTAGGTACATATTTATAATTATAATCCCAAGTTCTTATTAAAATGGTATTCGAGTCGCAATCATTCAGGTAGCCAGTAACGTGCAAAATACTTTAAATACCTGAAACTTCATAGACGCTTGTTAAAAGTCACATTTTATTGGGTTTCTACAAATTTGCTCACACTCGTGACACTACACCAGTATTACACCAAACAATATTTTGATAAATAAATACTAAAAACAACAACCACGTCATATTTTCAATTACCCAGCTAAATACTCCTCTGAATTCTTCATTAGTCTATTCCGTGACAACCAGTACGCACACCGCAGTTTTCAATCAGGCGCTCACCAACATAATTAGCATTCAGCTTCCAAGTTCACATACTGGCTACACGTTATTTTGGACAATATTGTGTTAACGGTTTATGTTTTCTTCTCTCTTCTTCTCATAGATGTAGAAAGAGAGAATAAATGCCGCATATTGTAAGTTAAGTACGAGCGCCTACATTTTTGCTTATACCGTGATGTTCCCAAGCTTTTATACGGTGATCGTAAATTTCAATCAGGCGCTTTGATAATGAGTGTTTAAGAGTACAATGAGTGTAGGTACAAGAGATATATATTATGAATAGGGAGGTAAGTACAGTTTGATATACTTACTTAAATTTATTTATTTTTACATGGACATGTACCTACTTCACATTGAATGAATTTATTTAATGATAAATTCATTAGGTAGGTGTATATTATTGATAGTAGGTATGTACCTACTCGTATGTATATTATAAAACCCTTACTTGTGTAATTACATATTAGTATGTACGTATTATATATTCATAATTTGACACTGATGTTAACCGACCAAACCCTATTCCTGCTGTCTATCCTGTCCATCCAAAGGTTGTCTGGTAGAGAACGCTTTAAGCGATAAGACCGTTAAAACGCTACCTAACACTAGTCCGTGTAAAAGATATATTGTCATTAGGAACTCTCTACCTTTCGGTATATCGTAGAATACTATTGAAATAATATAAATCTAATTGCATCAATCCTAAAGATCACCGTGCTCCGATGTGTAGTTGTTTCGGAGTGACAAAGGCTATATTGTATCCTGGTACATTTTGAAACTCCTATTGTAAAACAGGAATTATGGAGGTGTGCAAGACGATGTTCACTGCAGGTTTTGATCAGGCACTCAGCGACAAAGTTATCCTTGTTAAAACACAGAAAACATCTAGGAATTACCTATAGCTGAAACGGGTAAAAATACCTACAGAGCTGTTCACCAGAGTACGATTATCATCCATATCAATACTATCCACTATTCATTAAGCTTGTATATTTCCCAACAATTTTGTTATAAAAAAAATAATTTTCTGGCAACACGCCTATAAAGCCTATAAAGACTAATAATAAAGCCATAACCAATTATTATACGAGTAATACCTACCTAGTCGTATCTAAATAGTGTCAAATATAAAATCGCGGATTGTTACCGAATCACCTGATTGTTAAAAATCGCGGATTGTTACCATTTACCAAAAGCTGATGTGATTCTAGAATCTAGGTACGGACGGACGTAAGTACTTGTAAACACAAAGGATGTAGCTTCAAACTAAGGTTAGGTAACTAAGGCTACCTAGTAATCGCTATAATTATGTAGGTCCTTGGTTCCGCCACCCTTTGACCTCCTAGAGTCACGAACTAGGTACAAATTAATGCAAATATTATTATGTTTTACGAGGTACCTAATCCACTGAAATAATTAGGATTTAGTTCAAATAAGTTGTTAAGAACTACTACTAACATAGCTCCCGTATTTTAAAACAAGGAAAAGCTAAAGCTAAATCTCCTTTACGCATTTTACCGAGTAAAAGTGTTTACTTACGCCCGAAATTAATATTGTATCTCCTATCCAAGATTGAAATCGATCTTAGATTGCTGCCTATCGTTCGATCAATATTCAATCTGCGTGCCTTTATGAACCAATGCATGGATCGGTTATTGGCACGTTTGACCCTAAAAATGGATAGTGATATCAATCCCAGATAGCAAAATTTGGATTAGGATTGTATTAATTTCGGCCGTTATTGGTACAGTATTACCCAACAGATATGGCTTATTACCGATGTACCTGCGCAGAAGATGAATTTTCAAAGCGCGGGAAATGCTATTGACCGCTATTAATTGGTCGGCAGCCGCCGCCATCTTAGCGAGCTTAGAGTGAGATGGAACTAACAGCTGCAGTGTATTATGAACCTTATAATATTATAGTGATGTTAGGTTGATTGTAAGTTTTAAGCATTATTTCGTTAATCTTCGGACCATACTTTCTTTTCTGCGCGAACGAAGATTCACGACGCGCCATATAAGTTGGGTACAGTATATCTACTTATTACTTAATAGAACCTCTCCATAACAGTAACAGTTGCACAGAACCTAAAACTAAAAATAGCATGCTAATGAAATAGCATTGTCAAAATAGATAATTTTATCTTTGTTTATATTAACATTAATAGCCATAGAGATACTTTAAAGCAATTACAAGCAAAGGGGAAGCTGAAAATGCAATTCCTGTTTTCTCATTTTCTCTTGCGATGTTGACTCGAGTTCATTTTGCAAATGCAATGTATGCAATTAGCTGCAAGCCGAAACAAGGTATAAAAAATTCTGTTTAACGGACAAGTTAAGGATTTGGGATTTCATAATACACATTTAATTAAGACTTAGGTAAATATCAAGATGATGTAAACGAGAAAATAAATTACATGATCGAGTTAGTATTGTTTTGTTTTATCTTTGAATAGTTACTTTTATTTTTAAAATTTATTGTTTATTACGTTAACTAAACAATGTTTATCATTTAAATTAGCCGAATGCTAAATCGTATTATTTTTACTATGGTAATTTTAATCAGTTGAGTTTAACACCGAATTAAAATACAGGAATGTGCGCCTTTCCTACATTCAGGACACCTTATTATATTAAGTAATACAAATTTAATATAATAAACAATATACCTATTGAGGTAGCTATTATAGTTATGTAATAAAATAACTTTCATTAAAAATAAAAAAGGCCATAACACAGCACAGGCATTTCGCGCCAAATTTTGACAGTTCATCTCATGTCTAACCTCATTCGTTCAGCTGACAGCTCCCACTCGATGCATACCGCTTGGCAACGAGCATGTTTATTAAACAGCCACTTACCCATCTGGATGTACAGGAAAATAGGAATGCACTAACTCAGGCTGTATCGGTAAAAAGAGAAGGTGGCAGAGCTGATCGGCGTGAGCAACAGAGACGGCCATAATTTTCCAGCTTCCTACCGGCTCAGAAGCCGGCTAGTTAGCAACATTTGTTTTTTTCGTTCAGTACAGCTCGCGCCACGGAGGCGTCTGCCGTGCGATACCGCTCCTTATTGGAAAATCAAATACGCCGCAATAAAGCGACAATAACACTCACCCACCTGAGTTAAAAAACTAAAAACTTGCAACACTGTCATCAGCGTTCGAAAAGCGCATCGCGTTACTACCTTCTTTTTTTTCTTTTACTTATTTTTCTTTTTTGTTTTGCCGGGAAAAACGCCGGTATGTAACATTTCGTGTGAGAACGTTCAGTGCACTGTGTTCAGTTGTTCAGTGGACTCCTAAACTGTTGATATTCTAAAGCGAGTCTTTCTGTGTTTTGTTTCTGTTAAGTTTTTTCGTTAGCCGACAGTGTGTTCAGTTATCAACACGTGTATCTGTGCACTGTCTGAAACGAATGAATAGGTATGTAATGATCTTCATTCAAACTTGATTCTTAATTTGAAAATTGTATTTTATGACAGCTTGCTTTATTTCTTTCCAGCCAGTTCAACCAAAATGTAAGGCTAAAATATAAATTGTTGTTTTTTTTGTCATTGATTGCAAAACTTCAACGCAATAACAGTGATTTGACATACATAACAATCCTAAATTAACTAATTCTAATTAACATTGACGGTTTCCCTCCACAATCAGTCACGCAACCAGCCAGTTCCAAAAAGTCGAGAGTAGACAAACATTACATTGTAACAGGAAAAACGCTAGATAAAGTTACATTCGACTTCCGCAGCAATCGATAAACAGCTGTACTCGTTTACGCTCCCCACAGACGATAAGAACCTTCGACGTAGGTATTTTAACGTTACACCACACAAGCCTACAAATCTACATCAGAGTAAAAAAAAAACAATCACCCAACCGAAAGTTACGACATTCTTAATCAACCAGCTACATACGCAAAGACATAAAAGCATACAGGCTAATGAAACGTTAAGGTACACGAGCCGGCTTAAATCACGAAGTGCGTGAACCTTATGTTTGCCACTGTAAGGGTTAAAATTGCTTGTAAAGTTTTGATAGAAGGCACGATGCGGCCTAAGGTGAATGCTTGGGTGATGTAATGTTGCTTGTAAGTGCGGTCGTTCTATTCGTCTTATACTCTATGGCTAGATCATATTGAGCTAATTTTATAACGACTGGATCATCCTGATTTCATACCGACTCGTATGCTCCGACTGCTGGCGAGAAAGAGAGTCGACGGCTCTACCACAGACTAAGAGGATTACTAACAGATATCTATGAAGCCGGAAAAAAATGTAATTCAGGCAGCGCCGAACTAAGGCTTACAAGACAACTTATACATTACGTTCATAAAATTTAACTAATATGCTGAATTCGACCTAATATTTTTACAAGTAGAATGAGCTGTCGAAATGTCGACAGCGTCACTCATCAATATGGCGGCAGACGACATCAAACCTCAAAGTCAAATAATTTATTGTCAACAGCCAATAACATCGCACTTTTACAAGTCAAACACTTAAATCTCATTAAGAAATAGAACCATAAAGCAAAATATAATTAAATGACTAGCTGATACCCGCAACTTCGTTCGCATTTTTATATAAAATGTAAACTGTTTAGAAAATCAATTGATGTCGCGGGGAACAATTAGGTAAGAATATATCTGTCTCTTTCTCTCTCCTTTTTCCTCTATCTTTCTCCCTCTCTAGCTCTCTTTCTATCTTTCTCCCTCTTTCGCTCTTTCTATCTCTCTTCCTCTACCTCTGTCTATTTCCCTCTCCCTATATCTCTATATCTTTCCCTATCTTTCTATCATTAATATCCCTCTCCACTCTCAATCTCTTGCGTTCCCTCTCCCTGTCCATCTCATCCATTATATTTATTTCCCTCACCCTCTCCGCCTATATCTCTCCCTTTCCCTCCTTCGCTCACTCCCTCTCCCTCTATTTCTATATATTTCGCACTCAATCTCTCTCACCTATTTCCCCCCACTCTCCCCTACTTCTAGCCCCACTCTCCCCTTTTTCACTCCTACTCTCAACTCTTTCTCCCCGCACTCTACCCTCTTTCTCCCCCACTCTCCCCTCTTTCTCCCCCCACTCTCCCCTTTTCTCCCCCCACTCTCCCCTTTTCTCCCCCCACTCTCCCCTCTTTCTCCCCCCACTCTCCCATCTCTTTCTCTCCACACTACTCTCTTTCTCACCCCACTCTCTCCACTTTCTTCCCCACTCACCCCTCTTTATCCCCCACTCTCCCCTCTCTTTCTCCCCACTCTACTCTCTTTCTCACCCCACTGTCCCTTCGCTCTCCCCCCCACTCTCTCCTCTTTCTCCCCCACTCTCCCCTCATCCCCCCACTCTTCCCTCTTTCGCCCCCCCCTCTCCCCTCTTTCTCCCCCCACTATAGCCTTATTCGCCCCGCTCTTCCCTCTCTATCTCCCCACTCTACCCTTTTTCTCACCCCACTCTCCCCTCTTTCTCCCTCCACTCTCCCCTCATTCCCCCCACTCTCCCAGCTCTTTCTCTCCACTCTACTCTCTTTCTCGCCCCACTCTCCCCTCTTTCTCACCCCACTCTCCCCTCTTTCTCCCCCCACTCTCCCTTCTTACTTCCCGCTCTCCCCTCTCTTTCTCCCCACTCTACCCTCTTCTCCCCTCACTCTACCATCTACTCCCCCTTTCCCCCCACTTTCCCCTTTCCCCCACTTTCCCCCTTTCTCCCCCTCCTCCCATCGCACTCTCCCTCTTTAATTACTTTCAAATTTAAATTACGATCCGTTCAGACGTTTATTGTGGTCCGTAGGGGGTGCATCTAAAGAATACCTCATAATTTCAACCCCCTTGCTTTTCCCCCTTTAGGGATGATTTTGCAAAAAAGCTGAAACCCGTATTTATTTATTTCTTACCAAAAGCCTAAATAAGAATTTTCAGATCCCTAACTTGAGGATTCCCCATACAAACTTTCACCCCCTATTTCATCCCCTTCGAGATTATTTTTTGAGACAAAAGATAGCCTATGTCCGTCTCATAGGTCCAATCTACCCCTATACCAAATTTCATCGAAATCGGTTCAGCCGTTTAGCCGTGAAAAGGTAACAAACAAACAGACAAACAGAGTTACTTTCAGATTTATAATATTAAGTATGGATTATGGTTTGAGTTATAAAAAGGATGATACCCTTTCAAGCAATGATCCAAGTTAGAATCTCGGACAGGAAAAGCAAACTCCGGTGACTCTACCACTGCTTCGGAATACGCCCGTTAGAGAAGACAGCAGCTGCACCAACAAACTCTACGGGGAAGTCATTTTTTCTCAAATTGTATCTGTTTGGTTTTACCTCGCTGATCAATCACAATGGTGGTTCAACCATCATTTCTGACTCGGACTGAAAATAATATGTATACATTATAAATAGAAAAAAAAACTTCAGTACATTAATATTATGTTCTTTAAACTCGTATACCGTTCACAGGTCGTTCGTAAGTCGAACTAAAATCACGTACTCATGGTACGGGTATTTGGAAATTAGTTTGACATTTTTGACGACCTCGGTGGCGCGACGGGCGAAGGTCCGCCTGCGACGCAGGAGGTTGCGGGTTCGATTCCCGCCCCGGGACAAATGTTTGTACGATCTGCAGATATTTGTTCAGGGCGTTCTGGATGTTTTCTATGTATAATAAAAAATATCTATATATATGTAGTGTATTGTATTATGTATATCAGTTGTCTAGTACCCATAACACAAGCTCTGCTTACTTTGGGGCTAGATAATGCTGTGTGAATTGTCCAGCATTATTATTATTATTTATTAAATTTCTAGACAGCTGCGTGACTGTACTTTATTTCCGCTATTGGGATATTTCATTAGCTAGGATTATAATATAGGTCTTAAATTTTTAGACATCTGCATTAATTATCACAATAGTGTACTGGGTATGTACGAGTAGCTAGCAGTTCAGCTCAGTTCAAGACGAATGCTCCTTAAGAAAGGCACGAGTAGGCAACGTCGAAATTCGGCTTGGCTCTCTTACATCCGATTATTTCCATCCAATTTGCATATATATCTATCTATCTGTCTCCCAAAAGCCATTTGATTTTTACCGGTCCGATATCATACATACAATAATAGCGTATCCTAGACTTAAAGACATCGCATCGTTTAAATTAGACATAGATTACTAAGCGTCAGCACGACACGGCTATTCCATTTTGTATAAACGCTCGTCTGGAAATATATTTTGTTCAACACACAATTATTATTACATCACGTCATCGAAACTCGTATATAAGACGTAGCGCATCGTATATGAGACGTAGCGCACCGTATATGAGACGTAGCGCACCGTATATGAGGCATAGCGTACCTTATATGAGATGTAGCGCACCGTGTATGAGACGTAGCGCATCGTATATCAGACATAGCGCATATTATCATATTATGAGACGTAGCGCACTGTATATAGGACATAGCGCATCGTATATGAGACGTAATGCACAGTATATGAGATGTAGCGCATCATATATAAGACGTAGGGCATCGTATATAAGATGTAGCGCGTCGTACTTTAAGTGATAGCGCATCGTATTATCAAAAATAGCGAATCACATACATAATGAGACAGCGGATCGTACGACATGGCGCATGGTATTACGAGATAGCGCTTACTATAAATATAAAATGCATATTGCAGCGCACCTATGTTATAAACAAAAGTGGCACAGTGACAAGACTCGTTGAGCATAAATCATTCCCTGCCTCGATAATTATTCCAAAAACAGCTGAAACAAGTATAAACATGTAAGTACCTACTACATAATACTCGTATAAATCTTTTCCTGTTTACTATAATGCGACAAGCTCATTATACGCGTCATAGAAACCATAGAGCCGCTATGTTTGACATGTTTAATAACTATGTTACATTATATTATGTTGTAGGATCAATGTTTTTTTGACATCAACTATGTTACATTATTTATTATGTTGTAGGATCAATGTTTTTGAACATTATTTTAATATAAACCAATATTTTGCCCTGCTTTCTGTGTATTATTGCGACTTGCATGCTGGATTCCAGTTACGAAAGGTTTCGAGTACAAGGTCGAAAGTCAAGTAAAGTATGTTTTTATTCAGATTGAAAATTCAAGTTTATCGTGTTACAAGGTCAGGATTAGCAGGGTCAATACTTAGTTGCCTAGATAGATCTATACCTATTATGATAGTCAAATTGTATGGATTGAAATACAATATAGTAATTGCTCCATACGTTAAACATGTTGGTTATTAGCTGCTATTAGTTTAAATAGGTACTAAATAATTGGTCAATGGAAAATGGAAAATTCTCTTCAAGCGAATCTACTGTTACTAGTATGTATGTACAGTGACGACTATAACTCCGGATATCCGTATAAAATTGTAATGTTTGTGTATTTCATTGTAGAACAAATAGAAAGATAAAGGAAAAAAACGCCAAAAATAAATCTCACAATTTAATCAATCTCTCTCTATCGGTCTCTCTCTCTCTCTCTTTGAATCTTTGTATCGATCAAAGTCGTTACGTATTCCATTGATTTACAGCAGCGGTTCTCAAACTTTTTTGGTCACGGAACCCTTTCGACAAGCAAAATACTTGACAGAACCCTACAATAAAACAATAGTTTTGAAAAGTGTATTCTTTATTATAAGTATAAGCATTATAAAAGTACAATGTAACAGTTACTAATTATTACTTACTTTACCACATGGCAAGTACTTAGTACAATAATAGAAGATATTAAAAATGAAAAAATCTTAACTAATGGTTACTAACTTAATTGGTTGATATCAGGTTTGATTTTTTTTCTAAATTCTTGCGGAACCCCTACAGGGGTAGCGTGGAACCCTAGGGATCCGCGGAACACACTTAGAGTACCGCTGATTTACAGCATTAATCCTTCACTCACGAAATTGAACGCAAAGTGAAAGTTGCAAAGGTAATTCGCGCCCGCACTTCTAATTGTAATTCGTCAACTGAGGACTGAGACTGTAAGGCCAATAATAATTAGCTATGGTCCGTTCGCAGAAGGCTCTGCTATTGTTATACAATTATTGATATTATGTGCTATTAATTTTTGAACGGTAAAGTGTTAGTAATAAATACTATCTGCGAATAATATCTGTCTCAGTCTAATGTCATAATACTCGTAATTTTAATGTGGTTCCGTAACACATGATAAAAATCTGTGAGGCGAACTGACAGCTATGAGTTAATGGAGGATTGGCATTCATTAGGTGAGGGAAGAGTGAGTCTATAGAACATTATTAATTACTTTTTCCAAAGTAATGCGAATTGTTAATACCTTTTGTGGCAAATGTTTTGGAACAAACAACAATTTTCACCAATTAAAATTTCATAGTATTGAAGTATAGATTGGCTGCGATGCGACTACCAGACTGCCTATTTCTGTTTACAAGATATATATTGTGTATAATTATTATATATTATATACAATTTTGTACTAAATGTAAATTGTATTGGTCTTTATTTCATTGCTACCAGTGTCCATGAACAAATTTTTTGTTTATCACGTGAGGGTTCGTGAAATTTGTTTTATTTGGTTTTTTTTTCTATAACTACCATTGACCGTGCACAGACATCCAATTTATTATAAAAATAAAAAGTACTTCGGGAAAAAAAATTAAGGACATTTCAGTGGAAAAGTGTATGACGTATGTTTATAAATGTTAAAATTCCTCAATGATGTCCAGTGGCTTTTGTCGCCAAAATTCTTATTGCAGAATTACTTAGTATTTTACTATTGTAACCGTCTATCTACCACATTAATGATTTGCGAGCGCGTCGTCCAGTACGAACCAATTAATTAGTTTCCGTTTGCACCAGATAACTATTAGCCTTGTAATAGTTGTTTGTAGCTACTTTTTATATGTAACAGGGGTTCATTTATTTAATTTGGTGATGTAACACACAAACATTCTATCTTGTGTGTGTTTTAATTCGCTTGTGTGTTTGAGAGCTGAAAAGATTAATAAACCGACATCAACCAAGTTACTAAAACGCTCTAGTAATTTTTTACACTTTAACATTTTATAACTATTTTAATTCTCTCATTTTACCATAATAAGCTTGTCTGGATTAGACAACTTTTAGCGATTAGCCATTTTTTTTAGTAAGTATGTACCTATTTTAATTGTATCAATTCAATATGTTTCAAACTTTCAATGCTTGTTTATTAAGACGAGAGCGCTTCAAACTGAGTTACATGTCGAAGTGATGTGCCTGTAAATGATATAATCAGTGGAATAGAATTAATAGCCAAAATTACGATATTCCCGACCCTGTTACATCCTCAATAGGAGGAGGCAGATAGATTCACCACGATTGATGTTAGTGGTGAAACGGTGGTGTTTTTAAATCAACCAAGTTAAGCTTCTGGACAAAGAAATCCGACTTTGCAGCTGGATGCTCCAACGGTACTGTTTGCAAAAGAAATCTTATGCAGTTGCAGTAGGTCACGTCATTTGACCGTAGGCCATCCGCGCGTAATCGGAGAACAAAGGGGTTTGTTTGAACACAGATAGCTAGATAATACTTACTATATAATATGCTCTGAGCCCTTATCTGGCGCAAACAGGACGTAGCACGTAGCGTTGCGTTTTGTTGCAAGCCGGTCGTGCGTGCGCTTCTATGTTTGAGCGTATAAAGATTTGCTGATACGCGTTTGTTATTATTTAGGTTGTAAATTATGTGAAGGTGTATTAACTAGCTAAAAGCGAGTCTAATTCGCGCACAAACAAACATAAAAATATATAAATCTTGACATAGGTACCTCGACGTTTTGTCCGAATTACATCGACCGTGGTCACGAGAATACACGTGTCTTTAGCTAGTTAATATGTTTTCTGTTCGCGAAATTTTGATAACTTCTATCTGAAGGTGGATTTGCGATCATCTGTCGCTTACGTTATAGATGTACGAGGCTTTAGTAATATGATTTTATAGGAACATCTATGGGAGCTTCCGATGCGCGCGTCTGTGACGCTACCATGGATGTCTCAGAATGACGAGTGTAGTGCCCCCACAAGATTACAATGCTAAGTTCTAGCAGGCACTGTTAATTTTAAAGGCTCATACCATCACTAAGGAAGTAACGACTCGCTCGTCTCGTTGCTCGGTACATAAAAAGTTAAAGTACGGCTGCGATGATGAATAATTTCAAAATGGCTTCAAGCTCTGAATGATTTCTGCCATGTCATAATTCAAGCCTCGGGTTGAAAAGTTATGAAACCAATATTGGTCTTTCACTTCCCGGTCCGTGCGGTTTTTTATCTTAAAACTTCACGTGTCAGGCAACCACAATAAGAGAACGTGTGATTTGAATTGCACTTTCGTTCATGCATTCTAAATGGTAACTAATTGCTCTATAAGGTTATCCTTCTAATAAGTAAGTATGAAAGTTTATTATTGTGTGCCTAAAGAAACTAATACCACGGACTGAAAGAAGCAGTGTAGGTAGGCCATCATCATCATCATCATCATCAGTCTGAAGACGTACACTGCTGAACATAATGGTCATATGTTAACCTATAAATAAAGTATACAATTTCGACTTGCTAATAAGGCACATCTGGTTCTAGTACTTGCCTGCGTAAAGTTAAATAGGAAGAGTAGGTCATGTTCACTGACTTATGGTGCTGACTGTACTTATAATCCCTACCAGCTCGTATTTATTTTCCTTTCTAAAATGGGTTTTAAGGTCTGAGGCCTGAGGCCTAAAATCAAATGTCAACCTTGCCGCCTTCCGTTCTGGTTCTGAGCAGTTCCCAGGAACCTCTCACTTCATTGCATTGCAATTTCGCAATGCAATTGTCTCGATCCGTCTACCTAATAGGTGCGTTTGACCTGGATTTTCGTTGCATTGTCTTGTATCCGATCAATCTGTATTCAATGTAGGGAAATATGGTATTTGAGCGGTGATTTTAGGTTACCTGTTTTTTTTTATTGTCTAGTATAAGAATCAGGGTGGCAAATAAACAAAATAAGGCTGTGAACTTAATTTATTTCAACGAGTCTAGAAGGTACCTTTCACAAACTTCTCCGTGTCGCAGCCGAAGTCAGAATGCGGGCGAATGCCCGTTGGTCCCAGTTCTTAATTTTAAATCAATATCGTCCTCATTTTACCATTACTTTTAATTTAAGCGCGTTTAACATCAAATATAACTTTCAAAATTAAGAAACATTATTAAAATATTGTTAGGTATGTTAATTAACCGTTGTAAACATGTTTTAAGTATTTAAGTCTCTCAACAACAAAATATTATTTCCTTACCTAGTCAATTAGTCATAATCATACACTTTTATATTCGAACTCAACAGAAAGTCCGTCAGTACGTTTAAGTACTTTTAAATATAACGCTAGAACATACTAGCTTATGAGTACACTGCCTATATTTAATCATAATTCTAACATTCGGCCTTTCCTGACACTAAGTTTGTCCTCAAACTTTAACAATTGCGATCTACGAATAAAACAGATTGCATACCTACTTACAACATACACGACTATAGTTCTAAATTAGATCAGTTGAAAATACCCATGGATCTGTCAACATGGCACTCTAATATTTTCAACTTTTGGTCAAGTAAACTACCGATTCTCTATCAAAATCGAGTAATTTACCTCCAATAACCTCAATCTTAGATCTAATAATTAAAAGTATCAATACATTGATTGAAAATACCCATGGATCTATCAACATGGTCATCCAATATTTTCAAACTTTTGGTTCAGTAAGCTACCGATTGCTCTATCAAAATCAAGTAAGTTACCACCAGTAATCACAATCTTAACTAAATTAATTGTTTGGAAATACCCATGGATCTATCAACATGGTTACCCAATATTTCCAAACTTTTGGTTCAGTAAACTACCGATTGCTCTATCAAAATCAAGTAAGTTACCACCAGTAATCACAATCTGAACTAAATTAATTGTTTGGAAATACCCATGGATCTATCAACATGGTTACCCAATATTTCCAAACTTTTGGTTTAGCAAGATACCGATTGATCTATCAAAATCGAGTAACTTGCCTCCAATAATAATTAGGTACAACATATAGTTCTTATAATATTCAATTGATTGAAAATACCCATGGATCTATCAACATGGTATACATAACTCAATATTTTCAATCTTTTGGCTTTGTAAAATACCGATTGATCTTTCATAATCGAATAAGTACTTTACCTCCATCATTTTCTTTCGATCATAAAATCCATGATACGTCATCACTCATATATATCTCCACATAGTATTATGTTATACATTCTCATTATACAATCTCATACAGGCACTAATATTTTAATAACAGTAAAACTATACAGTGCAATTATTGGATTCATCATAGTAATTCTCACTAATCGTCGTTTAATTTTATTATAACATAATATATTAAGTATATATCGATTATTATTGTATACAATCACTATTCATATTATTTTCAAAATATCTCGAATCAAAGTTTCATGCCGACATTGAAATAATCTTATAATTATTGTGTACATAATGGAAAACCATACATTTTCACTTGACCCGTTTGGAACAAATTCGAATTTATTTAACTAGGTATTCGATTTAATGTTATTCGGAATTATTACCGCTACTACTACTTTTATCATCAGAGTCATTGTTATGGCAAGTAGATATCCAAGGTTTAATGCGGTCTGCCGCCCATATGTTACAATAACTTTTTTGTGTTATATTAGTTCCGGGTATGCTAGAAACTTCATATCTATCGTTTTCGAAAGTTTTAGTAACTCTAAATGGTCCAGTAAATTTTGGAAGCAACTTCTTACTCTGGCCTTCATTATTTTGAACAGGTTTTAGTATTTTTACCAAGTCTCCTATTTTATAAATTCTAGCTTTAATCTTTCTTTTATCATACCTAATCTTTTGTGCTTGTTGATCTCTCTCAATGTATTCACCCACTTTATTTCGTACATCTGCTATCTCCACAGTTTGACGTGTTTCTTTTAAAATCGAATTAAATATATTGTCACCTCTACTAACCATCGGTACACCAAAAAGTGCTTCCGATGGTGCCATTCCTATCCCCTTATTTAAGGTATTATTTAATCCCCATTGCAATTTTCCTAACGCTCGGTCCCAATGTTTCTCGCCAAGTTTATCTGTATAGGCAGTTAAAGCATCTAATACTGTCCTGTTATATCTCTCCACTTGGCCGTTGGCTCGTGGAGAGGCAACCGCGTTTAGAACATGATTTATCTTAGAGTCATCACAAAAATGTTTGAATTCATTAGACGTAAAGGATGAGCCTTGATCTGAAATAAGTCTGTTTGGATATCCAAACGTGCAAAATATCATCTCCAGAGCTCGAATACTAGGCGCAGACTTTAAATTTCTTAATGGCGTCAATATACAAAATTTGGTGAATCCGTCGACGAGGACCAGAAGGTAAGAATTACCATTGGCACTTTTGATAAAAGGCCCTAAATGGTCGATGTGAACGGTATCGAAGGGTTTATCAACCTTATGAATCGGATGTAGGAGCCCCTCTTTAGGTCCAGCTGGCTCTTTACTATATGCACACTCTAAACATGAACGCACATATTTTTTTTATGAAGCGTTTCATTTTTGGGAACCAAAAGTCCTTACTTATTTTGTCGATTGTTTTTTCTACACTGAAGTGACCAATATCGTCATGATTAATTTTACATAACTGAAAACGAGCCACTTTCGGTACAACCCACTTTAACTCGTTTTCCACTTTCCGAAATAACTTGTTATTTTTAAGGACATAATTTTTCTTGACCTCTGAGTATTCAGTATCTTCTAATATTTGTCTAATTCGTTGTGATTCCGCATCTTCTAGTTGTAAAGTAAGTAGCCAGTCTTCTTGTGTGATTCTAAGAATGGACGGGATCGTGTCTTGTCCTACATCGGATTCATATGGCAGAGGGTTCCTACTCAAAGCATCCACATGAGACATTGTATGACCTGGTTTGTATTCTATTTCGAAATCAAATTCTTGAATTGCTATCCACCATCGAGCGATTCGTGATAGTAGATCTCGCTTACTAAATGTGGCTCTCAGAGCAGCGCAGTCTGTTACTAAGATAAACCTAACCCCTAACAGATATACTCGAAATCGCTGAAGTGAAGCAACCACGGCAAGTGTCTCTAGTTCATAAGCGTGATATTTTTGTTCGTCTACTGTAGTTTTACGACTAAAGTATGCTATAGGTTTCATTTTATCCGCTTTATCTTTCTTCTGCAAAAGTATCCCAGCTAACCCATATTTGCTAGCGTCGGTGTGTAAGTAAGTCTCGTCTCTGGGGTCATATATACCTAACAGTGGTCTTTGGATCAATGAGTCTTTAAGGTTTGAAAATGATCGCTGTTGTTCGGCACCCCAACACCATGCCTTGTCTTTTCGTGTCAAATCTGTGAGCGGCCTAGCTATGACGGCGAAATTTCGTATAAATTTCCTGAAATAACTAGCCAACCCAACAAACTGTCTGACCTCGTGTACATTTCGTGGCGTCGGGAAACGTTCCACTGAAACAATCTTTTCTTTTCCGGGTCTAATTCCATGCTCACCTATTTCATAACCTAGATATTCTAACTCTTCTTGGAAAAAATTGCACTTTTGGATATTTAGTGTTAACTTTGCATTTCTCAGTAATTTGAAGGCATTTTCTAATCTTTCAAATTCTTCGTCAAAATTTTTTCCTTGTATTAATATGTCATCCATATAAGCAAGCGCGGAATTGAACCTTGAATTTCCTAATACTTGGTTAATTGTCCGCTGGAACACTGCCGGTGAATTAACTAATCCAAATGGCATCTTTTTGAATTGATAAAGACCATCCGGAGTTATAAACGCTGTCAGGTGTTTACAGTCCTCACTGATAGGAATTTGATAATAGCCGCTTGCTAAATCGAGTGACGTATAATATTTGTTCCCGTTAAGCATATCTAGTTGGTCATCTATTCTAGGCATTGGAAAATGATCTTTCTTGGTTTTCCGATTTAGTGCTCTAAAATCTACACACAAACGGTATCCTCCAGTCTTTTTTTTAACCAGTATAATGGGACTGGCATAGAACGAATTTGATTCTTCAGCAATATCATTATCGATAAGATCTTTAACCATCTCTCTAACCACCTCTCGTTCTGCATGGCTTAAGCGATAAGGCCGATAGACTACTGGAGCTGCATCATTTAGTTCAATGTGCATTTCGGTTAAATGTGTGCATCCTAGTTCCGATAAATTTTGAGCAAAGCAATCCCTATATTGGTTAATTAAATCTAGTACAGATAGTTGCTGTTGTTGCGTTAGTTTCGAGTTGATTTTAATTTCATTGATAGTGAATGGATCTGGTGGGTCACTGCTTATTTGATTACAAGTCATTACAGGGCTTTCTTTAGCAGAGTTTGGTGCTACGATTGGTTTACTACGTACTAGCACAGAATTATGGCTTAGAAAAATGGGTTCTTTGGAGAAGTTGCAAACAGCAACTCGACATTCTCCTTTATTTATACTATAGACACCTCCCACAATACTATAGTTAGCATTTTCTACTCTTCTTACGCTATTTTCTATAAAAACATCACAAGTTGCGTTTTCTTCATTAATGCAATTGACATAGTCGAAATTATTCACAACCGTATCTACTTTAATTCTTAAGACGATTTTGTCAATGTTGGGAGTGTCAGCTTGTATGTTTATTAAATCATTAGTCAATTCTCTTTTTAAAATTTCTAATTTGTCATGCGTTTTAATGACCAACACATCCTCCCTCTCTGTAAAATCTTGACCAACTAGTAAAGGTTCACTAAGCAATGAAGTCTCAATAATGTAAGCATCAACTTCTGCAGTCACTTCACCGATACACAAACTCAACCGTGTCCTGCCTAATGGAACCGATGATCCGTTGCCGAAACCACGAATGTTTGGAATGTCATTATCTACTTTCGGTAGTGAGTATTTGTCAACAATATCCTGCCGAATCAGTGTGCAATCGCTTCCAAAGTCCACATAGCTTCGAACATTAATATCATTATTTATGATGGCTGTCTTATAATATTTTGAGTCAGATCTACATTTTTGCGTTAGTAAAGTTTTCTTTTCAGGTTTGGAATTACTACGAGTCTGGTTATGGTCTTTTGGCCTAAAACAGTCAGCTGTCGCGTGACCAAGCCGTTGGCAATTGTCACATCTAGTTATTGGTTTTGGACATCTATTAGATGTGTGACCTTGTTCTTTGCAATTGAAACAGGAGATATCAATAGTTTGTTTATTCTGAACTCGACATTGAGCATAACGATGCCCAGTTTTATTACATTTATAGCATTTAATGTCGTTGGATGTGGAATTGGAGGCTGCCGCATTCACTGGTCGTTTGTTAAGCCGGGTATAATTGTTAGTCTCTCTACATAAATCTTTAAGAAATTTCAACAAATCTTCAGGATTTTGAAATCTCGCTGAGGACGCACTAGCCCTAATCATCCTATCGTCTATTCCATATACAAGGCAGTCAACTGCCTTTTTGTCTATAATGCCACACGCATTTAACAACATCATTTTATCGTAGTAATATTCATCTACAGATTCGCCAAATTTCATCCGCCTTTCTAACATTTCAGACAACAACGCCCCGTAATTGCTTTCTGAAGGAAATGCCTTAATAAGTCGATCTTGCCATTGGGCCCATGTAAGAAGGATGGTTTGAAGGCCTTCATACCACTTTTTCGCATGACCACCTAATTTGGGTAAAGCATAATGAGTTGTCTGTTCGTCCGTCCAGTTGTAAATTTTTGCGCATTCATTAACCTTGGCTATCCAACCCTCAATACGCTGATTTTTCTGTCCTGGGTCAAATGTGGGTATGATATTCTTATCATAAGTAATCTGAGAGTTTGGTCGAGTGAAACTTTGAATCATTTGCGATATATCACTAATGCTAAGTAACAAATTAGGTTTACTTGTAGTAGTGTCCATATCAGTAACTGGTGCCGAAGCCAAGGGCGGAAGAGGCTCTGCTTCCATCGCTGTTGGCCGTGCAGTCTCGCAGTGCAGCTGTGTGCCCGCAGAATTCCGTTGATCAGCAGCTGATGCCGCGCTCTGCGTACTCGAAAACTGCAGTGCTCGTAGGTCTGATGCCTGGAATATTCACACCGGTGCGATATATATCAGGGCATAAAAAGAGTAGTGAATAGAAGAATAACGAAGATTAGACACCAATAAAGCTAATAAAAAAAAATCGTGTCCAAAAAAACGAAACGTGTAGAATATTATCATTACATACATATTATATTACTATAGACACCTTCCGGGGAAATTAGTAAATGATAATGAGATTACTATGATATGATAAAAGTGTCCATAGATTATTATCAATGTTAGCAATGTTTAAGAGCTTAATGTGCAAAGAAAAGATGTTATTTAAACATAACGAAATATTAGTAGGTAAGGTAGCTAATTAACCGTGAGAAGTTCTTGGTTCTATGTTGATTACTGATGTTATGTACGAGTAACAACAGTTGTAGTTAGGTATATTATCGTAAAAGTTAGTAGCAATAGCAAACAGAACAAAATTTTTTATTTTTTTTTTGAAGGTAGGATAAGTATACCTCCTAGAATTAATTACACCATTTTACTTTCTTGTAAACTGGCGCAGAAAACAAAATTCACTTGCCTGCTGAGTTTCATTTCTATGTTCCGTATTATTTTTTTTTTGATACGAGCCTTCATGTCTTGCTGTGGTAACCTCATGTCTCGCAATAGAATTCTCCTGTCTTCTTTTGGAACTCCTTGTATGACGTTTCTCATCGCGATGCTTATGTGTGGTACGATCGCCTCTTCTTTTACTTCGTTCTGGCGTAGACGATTCACTCCTCGAGCCGGTGCTGCGGCGACGACGGCGCTTATGTCGTCGCGAGTATCTTGCACGGCTTCGTGAGCGTCGCTTGAGTAGCTCACTATCGTTATCACTACCCATTTTGGTTCTATTATCCCACTTCTGATATAAGAATCAGGGTGGCAAATAAACAAAATAAGGCTGTGAACTTAATTTATTTCAACTTTGAGTCTAGAAGGTACCTTTCACAAACTTCTCCGTGTCGCAGCCGAAGTCAGAATGCGGGCGAATGCCCGTTGGTCCCAGTTCTTAATTTTAAATCAATATCGTCCTCATTTTACCATTACTTTTAATTTAAGCGCGTTTAACATCAAATATAACTTTCAAAATTAAGAAACATTATTAAAATATTGTTAGGTATGTTAATTAACCGTTGTAAACATGTTTTAAGTATTTAAGTCTCTCAACAACAAAATATTATTTCCTTACCTAGTCAATTAGTCATAATCATACACTTTTATATTCGAACTCAACAGAAAGTCCGTCAGTACGTTTAAGTACTTTTAAATATAACGCTAGAACATACTAGCTTATGAGTACACTGCCTATATTTAATCATAATTCTAACACTAGTCACAGTAACTTCGTTATATGATGACTATGACTATAAGTATAGTAACCAGTTTTCACTATAAGGAAGTAGTTAACTAGAAAACCAGAAATTAACATAACTGGCAAATGGCAAAGTACGTGTGTTTGTTGTTGCTCAGCTCATATCATCAATAACCGAACGGATTTTGACGAAGTACGGGAAAAAGGGAAGTCATGAAACATAGCTAGTCGATGATTAAATGAGTACAAGGAGGCACGTGACCGTATCGTATCGATTACGCTTGCGTAAACCCACATTTTAATTAACGCATGAATGATAATATAATAAATTGTGATAATATATAAAGCTTATGGAAATATCGGTAGAAATAAACTACTTACCAATAGTGTCGGTAGTGATTCGACGATTCGACGAGTCGGTATTGGTCTGTGATACAGAGAAAAGAGACAAAAGAAAAAGACAATAAAATACAAAAAGCATAATAATATAATGAGCATTCTACCTAGACTACTTATATAACAATGATTTAATTTATGTGGATTGATATTGGCGACATCTCTGTCCCGTTTGCTTGAACCATAAATGAAATTAAAACAATACAGGCTTGCTATCCACCTTTATGATGAAAAGTAGAATACCGATAACTAGTCTAAATAGCGGTTATCGGGTCGCGTTATAAACATCAAAGTTACCGTTATCTGTTGCCGTCACTGTTTGTTTTAACTAACCACACGAACTAAGGACTGAATATAATCTCTAGTAATTGTTTCACAATATTGAACGGGTAATAGGTGCATTATTATGACAATAATAAACAAAATAATAAATTAAATAAAATATTATTTTTTTTGAACTGGTAATAGGTGCATGCATTATTAGAACAATAATATTGTGCTACTCATTTATTATTAATCTCAACCCCTTGTTTTCGTCGATCACTACATAGCGTGCTATCCGAAACTTACAGTAACAGTAACAAATAAGTTTTCAATTCGATTGTCCGAATAATTTGGAAGCGAATACGGAAGACCATAACGTCCCTATTCATTCCTGCCGTTTAAATAAAACATTTTTATAGGACTGAAGCTTAAAGGCAAACTGCTTGCCCGATGATCAGAAGACGACGTCAAAGAGGTATACGTGCTTATGAGGAGGCCTATGCCCAGCAGTGGGTTGACGTATTGATTGATTGATTGATAGAGGTCAAAAAACATTAGCCGAGTGACCGTCTGTCAAATTTGTTTTAATATAGGTAGAGGTGGCATGGTACCCATTTTTCGGTGTTTCAGTCCCTGTGAAGTACTTGTATATTTTTGGCCTATATTAGATAATATATTTGCGTCTTCCGATGCGATGCAGCTGTATC
Organism: Hylaea fasciaria; assembly: GCA_905147375.1. Taxonomy (NCBI): domain Eukaryota; kingdom Metazoa; phylum Arthropoda; class Insecta; order Lepidoptera; family Geometridae; genus Hylaea; species Hylaea fasciaria. The sequence continues at coordinate 2,784,692 of LR990211.1, read as the reverse complement.
AATATTGGCATAGTGTGGATCACAGGGTAATGAAAATTATAAATATTTCAACGAGGATTACAAGAGACTTTGTTTTGATGGGAAAAAATATTATTTATCCAGCTGTTACAAATCCGCTCAGATATTATGAGCTTGCCGATTTTGAATTCGACACTGTCTATTTTATTCATGAGGAAGACCATTTTGATTAAAAAAAAAAACTTAAAATATAACTTCATGGGTAACAAAAATTTGCTTGTTACAACTATGTCTAAAATATTGATCCTCTGACGTAAGATTCTTTTACATATCCTTTAAACAAAATTTGAATCTTTCCAGAATAAGAATTAAAAGTCAATACCATAACGCTTGAGTTAAGTTATGGATTAAATATAACGTAACGCTGCAAAACTTTACGCCTCGCGGCCAACTTTTTTTATTAGATGTACTATTCAGAAACTATTCAGAAAAAAAAATTAAAGATCAGGTAGGATGTTGTTGTTTGTAAAATGAGTTATCAAAAGTACCTCTGGTATCAAAGTTTATCAGACTGTGAAAGCCCGTCCTCATCTAATAAAGGTAATTTCTCATTCAGAGTTGTATTTGGCATGCGCAACGCGATAACGACTCTCGCTTTCACGCGAATTCGAGCGAATGAATGAATGAAAGGAATCCTAGTCAACCGCGCGAATAACATTGTGTAATCGACCTCATTGCATTATAAGTGTGTGGTTAGTTTGCTATCTTTGTTTGTTACTTGTTTTATTTCATATTTAACTATGTAATGGAAAATATATGGAATACTCTAATTGTATAGTAACAATAATTCAGCCTGTAACTGTTCCGCTGCTGGGCAAAGTCCTCCCCTCACTTTCGTGAGGAGGATTAGGCCATAATCCACCACGGGGGTCTAGCCCGGGTTGGCGGATAACCTGCCTCCGAAAGAATTCTAGCGCATGTTGGTTACCTTATGATGTTTTCCTTCACCGAAAAGCGAGTGATAATAACGTACCTACATATGTTGTAACAAGAAACACATTGGTACGTGCCCGCACTGGGATTTGAACTCGCCGCCTCCGCTTTGGAAGGCGGACGTTCGCCCACTAGGCTACCACCGCTTCTTAAGCTACTACCGCTTCTTACTCATACTAAAATTAAATTATTATTTAAGCGATTGTAAACGAGCAGTAACTTATGGGCTTTGCAACCCTACGATACTGAGTTCAATCCTCCAGTGACTTTCATAAGTTATGTGCGGATTTCCATCGCCCGTGCTTCGGACGGCAGGTTAAGCCATCGGTCCCGGTTGTTATCGACTGATAGCACTCGTTAAGCCACAATAGACGCCCTCGGATGGCCTGATGAACTTTGACATAAAAGCCGGGCGGTACCGCATTTGCCAAACAAACAAACATGAGTAATTCCACACAAGGTCTTCTAATAGAGTCTTAAGTAGTTTTAATTCCTGAAACTTCTGAACAACATCCGGTTCGTGGTACTGAATTAATTCGATGTCTTATTTTGTCATAGTCCGCTAAGTGCTACTAAGGAGAACAAACTAAAAAGGTCTCTATAATAAAGTAGATAAGAAAAATTGTTCGTAAAAATACAAACAAAAACACAAGAAAAGAAGATTTTGTAAATATCCTCTTAACTTTCTACGTTTTCGTCCCATGACCTATTCGTCTATAATTAGACGAAACAAAAAAATACAAAAAAACAAAAACATGTTAGTATTTCGCCTCGTTGCTTATTTTTTTATCTATAAACAAATATGTAGGAAACAAACCTTGCACATGATTGGACTGGCACAATAAATACGATCTTCAGCCTTGAGAAACCTTTCTATCTACAGAGAGAGAGAGAGAGAGAGTGATCCTGCAATAAATATTATTATTTGGATCTATCTTCAAAATCCTATTCTGCCCCGTCAAATGCAGTGAAATGGACTTGTCTGCCGTCAAAAAGCAAAATGTGGAATATATTGTGAAAACCCATACCGCCTGCCTACACTGGGGGCACGGAGCCTCCCTTTGAATTGCACAATTTAATATCGCCCAGCGAATGGTAGGTGGGTTGAATTTCAATCTAGTTAGATAGTAAATCTAGTTTCAGTTGGAGAGGATAATTGAACGTTGGTGACGTTGAATTTAACCAATACTCGTTGCGCCCCGCAGCTTTACCTGCGGTTATTAATGTTAAGTATGCGATTATGTTATTTCAGGACAGTGTCTGTGAAAATCATTGACGTATCAGAAATAGACTTGACAAAAGCGTATACCCAAAAGGGACGCAACTTGGCTGCAAGTTACAAATCGGGTAAATTTAATACACTATTTATGTGGTGCTCCAATCATAAATGTAATCTTAAATGTAAAGATTAGTTTGCTTCAGCACAACATCAAAAAAAATTGTGAATACGCCGACAAAGACAAACATCATCGTACTATCCTACTTACTCCTTTGTCTATTTGTATAAACTTGTCTCTTTTGTTCCCCGGATCATGTCAAGTTAAATGCCATATCTGTCAGCTGATTAATCTGAGGTTAAAATTCAACCAACTGGTCGGAGCTGAGCGTTAACAAACACAAACTTACATGCACTTCTTTATGGATTCTTACATAGATATATGTGAGTAGTTTAGTACTTAACAGCCTTTAGCATTTTTAATGTTAATAAGTTTATAGAACATCTAATTAATTGGAAACCGTAAGTAAAATAAGTTCTATAATCTACAAAAAACCGTGGATAAAACGGTTGAACAATATTCCGGTATCATGAGTTTAAATCTTGATTAAAATTGCATACATACATACATACATGCATAGAGTTACGCCTTTTTCCCGTCGGGTTAGGCAGAGACTACATCTTTCCACATGCTACGATGCTGACACATCTCTTTCGCTTCTTCTACTTTCATGATTTGCTTCGTACATGCTCTTCGGTTATGGGAACTCTTGACTTGGCCTTATAATAAAAATTAGTACTTACATGTATTTTTTCTAAACAAATTTTATTGATCTTAAGTATTATGGGCAGGATAATGGCATAGTTGGCAGACTATAAATATTCCCTGTTACCTTACAACGTTTATTTTAACTGTTATAAATAGCACTGCGCTGTTATTCGTTATTAGGTTAGTCTCTCAGTGGTGCCGCAGGCTTTCATCCATTTATTGAGTTATGTGCTTCCAAAGCTGTCGGTTTTATTCTATTAAAAACGGGGACTTTTTGAAGGGAATGGGGGTTTAAAATTTTAACTGTTTTTTTATGACATGATCGTCAAACGGTCGGCTTGATACTGAAGTGTAATATGCCTAATTATGACTAGTAAAATGTTTTTGAGTTATTTTACATAAGTCAAAAACGTCGGCACATACAACCCAAAAATGTAGAGTAGATGACACCAAATCAGTGGATATTATGTTTGATTTGCTCAATATTGTTCAGATATTTTTGTTCGTCACAACAACCCAAAAATGTAGAGTAGATGACACAAAATCAGTGGATATATGTTTGATTTGCTCAATATTGTTAAGATATTTTTGTTCGGCACAACAACCCAAAAATGTAGAGTAGATGACACCAAATCAGTGGATATTATGTTTGATTTGCTCAATATTGTTCAGATATTTTTGTTCGTCACAACAACCCAAAAATGTAGAGTAGATGACACCAAATTAGTGGATATTATGTTTGATTTGCTCAATATTGTTCAGATATTTTTGTCTGTTATACCTACGTTATTCATAAACGAAAAACTATTGGGTACCTACGTAAATTTCCACTCTAGTAAATACACGTATCGTCGTTTCTTGAGTGAAACTACTAAGATGCTTTACCATTATCATATTTTGTCAGTAAAAATATTGCATTCTTAATATCGCCGACTGCAATATATCAGTCGTAAAAGCTTTGGAGTAAAGATAGAATCCCAGTGAGCTAGGATCACTGCAACTTTGTTCAATCCCTAGAGATTCGACCAATCACTAAATTCCAAACTGCATTGAATTCCATACGGATCGGACAGACATACTGGCTTTTATAGCGGAGTCTGGGGTCTTCTTAGAAACGAAATGTTGGATACTGATTTCGTTTATGCTGGTCTTTGTAGAATAATCTTTTGTTAGCAGATATTGTAGATAAAGGATTGAGGTTGATTGTAGGATTCAATAATGTAATCAGTACCTCACAAATCACAACATATCGGTGACCCAAAATGAGTTTTGTCCTCTAGAGATACACATGAACTTGGATTAGCGTTTATACATTTTATTCCGAAATTCTTGAGGTATTTGTTGCTAATAATAATTAATGATTAAACGCTTAGTTAAGCTAAAAACTAATTGCACTTCACGACAGATATTTCGTCGTAATCAATCGACCTTTGTGATTCTTAAAATGTCCGAGGCACCCTGGAGTCCTTAGACTGCAAGATCACTGTCATCATGTCACCTATACATGACGTGTATACGAATTAGGCTGATTTTGATTGACACAACGAGGTGTCAGTCAAAACAGTCAAATTCGTACTCGTATTATGTACCTATGGACAGAAAAGAAAAACCAGTAAACATTTAATACTAAAACTTGTTTACCTGCTCGACTAATATAGTTCAAAAGTTTCTTTGCCGTTTAAAAAAAACGAATTTTTTTTTAAAGAACGCCTTTTTTAAAAAGCCCTCGCGAATTAAGTCGCCTCTTATTACGGGCCTATCATAATAAGTCATTTATATTCCAAGTTGTTGTAAAACTCCCGAAGTATTACGTGTCCCTGTAAAGTTCGGCGCGTCTTTAGTCGGATTAATAAAGCCCTCGTAATTATTGAAGTTTGGGGTGTGACGGACTTGAATGTTAAATAAGCATGAGCAGTTTAGCAGATGCTACTTTTGTAATAACGCTAATATTTTAACATTCGCAGTCACAACTGTTATTTGTAACGTGTAAACTTACATTAGAGAACTTTGAAAGAATAGGAATAGCAAATTGAAGATTAGGACTGTGCCATATATATACCTACGATTTATCGGATCAAAAATGTAATGGTTATGGTTGATCAACTCATCTGTAAATGGTAAAAAACTGGAACAAATGAGTACCTACGGAGTATGGAAATAGTAACTTGGTCGCTACACAATAGTTCCAATCATCGTAGTGTATGTACAGAATCAATTGTATTACATTTAAATTAGAACTCCCAAAATCACGCAAGCAAGCAAGACGGGATAACAGTTACTAATTAAAAAATAAAGAAATGTTTCTACAAGCAAATGTCCGTGAAGTGTCGATATTTTGATTTTTTTATGTTATAAACTAAAAGTATTCACATTAATTGACCATCTGAAGTGTTGATGTTTTGAGGTTTACTTTATAAGCTAATGCTATTCTGACTCATTTATAAATTAAGCTGTCAGAATATTTGATGTTGATATTTTATATTTTGGGGTGTTTCTACAAAAATTGGGTAACTCGATGTCACCAGCCAATAAAACAATGTTGTGAGGGCAGTAGGGTTGTAATTAATTATAACAACCAGTGTTTGGTATTCACTATAATTCGCACATTCGAAATAGTAATACACATCATAGGAAAACGACAAAATATAAAAAAACATGTACGAAAGCACACTGTAAGCGTGGCGCCATCTTCCCGACTCTCTCTTGCGCGCGCAGGCGCTTGGGCGAACCCGGGGAGGTGCGGCGCGGGACGAGGCGCGGGAGGCCGCTAAGGGAAGGGGCACGGCTTGCCCGAGCGTCGAGCATGTTTCGAAGTAAGGGCGCGCCAAATTTGAATTAGACGTGCGTGGCCCTACACTCTCCCCCTTTTGATCAAGTTTTTTCGTGTCCTCACAACTGATCAAAACATTAGAGCGACCTGAGAATATAATAAAAAAAAGGAAAAAGAAAGAAGGTAGAAACGCGATTCGCTGCCTACCTACAATTTTCGAGGACGACCTCGGGATCGTCTCGGATTCAAAGGCTCCGGTTGTTCCCCATCACGCGCGTGATAACGTCGAAGATCAGAAACATGAAACTTACCAATAACTTCGTCAGCGGGCGGGCCATGTCCGACAACATAGGTAGTGGGACTAACCTTCTTCAGAATTTGATAAGGGCCGTCACGCCTCGCCAATAGTTTAGCAGAGATTCCTTTCTTGGCGTTACTCAGCGCATGACTCTTCAAGAGCACTAGATCGCTAGGCAAATACTGGTCACCCTCTCGTCGCAACTTATCCTTGACAGCCTTCCGGAGATCTTGCTGCTGCTCGATGATCTCCTTCGAGGAAGCTATTGTCTCCAAATGTCGCTGTAAGTAAGGGGTTACCTGTGGCGTATAGTTTTCAGCTTCCACAATGGCACGAAGGTCACATTTTACCGCAACTGGTGAACGAAGCTCCCTCGCAAAAGTGAGGTAAGCGGGTGTTTGCTGGGTGGCCTTCGTAACCGATGAGTTCATAGCGAACCTTATCGACGGCAACGTCGCTGGCCATTGATGATGATCACCTTTTACCATAATGGCAATTTGGGCCTTAAGGTCTCGATTTTTACGTTCTACTGGGTTGGCTTCGGGATGATACAGCGGCACAAAATTTTGTTTTACACCTAAAGCCGTCATCGCATGTTTCATCACGTCCGCTACGAATTGTACGCCATTATCAGAAACCACACGCCTAGCGGTTCCGAACCGGAAGAATACTTCCTCGATGAGTATCTTAGCGCAAGCCTCCGCAGTGGCCTCTACCAGAGCGAATAGCTCCACCCACTTGCTAGCAGTATCTTCCACTACGAATATCCATCTCTCTCCATTTGGGCCCTTAGGCAAGGGTCCGAAGAGGTCGACAGCTAGTACCTCGAACCGTTGTGCAGGGACTGGTGTCTGCAATAGTCCCGCGGGCTTTTCATTAGACGGCTTGAACCGCTGACATTCGATGCAGGTCTTTAGGTAGGTACTCACATAACGCCTCATGCCGGGGAAGTAGAATTTCTGCGCAATCCGGTGCAAAGTTTTGTTTATGCCTCCGTGCCCTGCGGTAGGACTGTCATGACACTCACCCATTACCTGTTTACGAAGGCTCTCTGGCACTACTAGCTGGGGTTCCTCAGTTTCAGCTTCCGTGTACCGATACAAAACTCCCTTACTTAGATGGTAGCCTCTATCGGTCCACCGTGAAGAAGCTACCTCTTCTGTTCCTTCCAGGTCCTCTATAATCTTCGCAACGTCAGGGTCAGCCAACTGAGACTCACGGACTTTTGTCGCATCCCATGTTGGCGATTCGAAGATCACGGTGCATAGAGCGGTGTCTTCAGGTTCTTCGGTGACGGGTGGCCGACTCAACGTGTCGGCGAGGATATTAGCTTTACCTGGAGTATAGTCGACCTTAAGGTCAAATGACTGAAGCTTCATAGCCCACCGTATCAGTCTGCCAGAAGGTGACTTCAAGGTTAACAGCCATTTCAAAGGCTGATGATCACTTGCAACACGTACCTCGTGACCGTCGACGTAGCCCCGGAACTTCTCGAGGGCCCAAATAACAGCTAACGCTTCTCTCTCTGTAGTGGAGTAGTTACGTTCAGCGGTTGTGAGCAACCGGCTGGCGTACTCGATTGGTCGTTCTTCTTTAGGCGTCTCCCCCTGAAGTAAGGCTGCACCCAGCGCATAGCTGCTGGAGTCCGTCCTGATGGTAAACGGCAGCGAATAATCTGGCTGTGTGAGAATGGGTGGTGAGGTCAACGCCCTTTTAAGCTCAAGGAAAGCGCGGCTTTGAGCTTCATTCCACACCCATACCTGTTCTTTTCTCGTGAGCATGGTCAATGGTTGAGCAACCTTGGAGAACTCAGGAACGAATTTCCTAAACCAGGAAGCCGTTTGTAGAAACGTCTTGAGCTGCTTAACATTTGATGGCTCCTTCATGTCTATGATAGCACTTACCTTGTCCGGATCCGGTGATACTCCGTCACAGGTGATCAGGTGACCAAGGTATTTGACGCTTTCTCTGACGAATAGGCACTTAGCCCGATTGGCGTGCAGCTGAAAGAGGCGGAGGCGCTCAAAGACGGCACGCAGGTCCTGGATATGCTGGGAGTACGTGGTACTGATGATGATCAGGTCATCGATGTACCCTAAGAGGGTTACCTGTTTGAGTGACGATCCTGAGCGAAATCTATCGATTAGCCGCTGAAATGTAGCAGGCGCGTTACGTAAACCAAACGGCATGCGTTTAAAACGGAATATTCCGAGCGGCGAGATGAAAGCTGTTTTGTCCTGGTCCTCTTCTGTCACCTTCACTTGCCAATAGCCAGACTTTAAGTCAATTGTTGACATGAAACAGCCCTTACCTGTGCCAGTATATTGTAGCAAATCGTCAATTACAGGTAAGGGGTATGTGTCACTTTGGGTTACTGCATTCAATTTTCTGTAATCCACGCAAAACCTGTATGTTCCGTCCTTTTTAGGCACGAGAAGGGCTGGAGCTGCCCAGGCTGACTCGCATTCTTCTATTATCCCGTCTGCTAACATCTTCTGAATCTCCGTCTCCATAATAGCCTTTTTTGCAGGCGTAAGGCGGTACGGCGGAACAGCTATTGGAGGGTGGTTACCTGTACTTATCCTGTGCTCAGCATAAGGTGTTGCCCCCCCACCCGGTTGGAAGACGTCTGCATACTTCATCAGTAGTTCTGCAAGCTGCTCCTTCTCGTTTGACGACAGCATGGTACCTTCCTCCTGTTTGAGGACATTCGCGGCGGCACATTCGACTAGATTGCGTGACTTCTCACAGCGTAATGGGTGAACAACGTGAGGAATGTTTCTCGTGAACCAAGCATTTCGCGCAATATCCAATACTAGACGTGCCTTTCTCAAAAAATCTATTCCTCACAACGTTTCATTATTGACCGCGTTAGGAAATACAATGAACGTCATAGGTATACGCGATTCCTCTAGGATTACTTCTACATCTACCAATTTGACGTCTGTTTCGCGCACTTGCCCGTCGGCTAACTTCACGACTCGTTTACTCGATCTGAACGGATAATTCAGCTTTTGTAGCAACGTATAGAGGCTAGAGCCCGCGACGCTTCGCCTAGCAGCCGTGTCCACTAGCCCCGTTCCGCGATGGTCTGCGATAGTGATGGTCAAAACTGGGCGACCGTCGTCGGGTAGAACGGCGGACTCTGAGGTCTTTGAAACCTTTTGCAGTTGCATATTAACGTTAGAGAAACACTCGACTTTGTCCTCATCGATGCGACCTTGACTTTCATCATCTTCATCATTTTGACCATCAGTATCAACACATTGTTCAAAATTACAGAGATCATTAACACAATAATTATTATCATCGTAACAACTAGCGTCGTCATCAAAATATTTTCCATCATCACTTCCGTAATCATTTAAATTTTCCGCTTTAACATTACACGCAAAGAACGAATTTTGAGCTTTTAACTTATTGCACTCGTTTTTAGTGTGACCCACTTTTTTACAGTACGCACAGAATAATTTGTTTGCTTGACCCGATGAAACTCCGGCGGTGCCGCGGGGTTGAAACGCGGCGGTGGCACCTCGCACCGGTGGCGCAAAGGTTGCGCCCCGTGACACTAGAGCGGCACGCTGCCGCGTCGGCATAGACGCGGGCGGCAGGCACGTAGCACCCGTAGCACCCGTAGCAGCCGCCGTAGCAGCCGTAGGCGCGCTTTGCGCGGAGGGCGCGGCATTGGCACGCGCGGTCGGCGGCGCGGCGTCAGCTCGCGCGGACAATGACGGGCCGGGGCGTAATTGCTCGTCAGTATAAGAATCTTCTACGTCTCTGGCTCGTTCTAGTAGTTCGTCAAGATTCATGATAGTTTCCCGCGGAATTCGCTTCCTAATTTTAGGTGCGAGAAACCCGTAAATCATATCTACCTGCAGTCGTGCATCTAGCTCGTATGGTAACTGAGAAAGTAGAGCCCTGCGGCGTCCTACGAATACCTCTGTACGCTCGTCGTCCTGCTCGGCGGCCAGGAGATTCTTGAAAATTTTGTGCGGCGGTAGGGGCGCTCCAAACATGGCCCGCAGTCTATTTAGGGCTTCGGTCCAATTACAAACCGCTCCTTTGACGCCACGAAACCAGACGGCAGCCTCGCCTTCCAACAGCATAGGAAGACCTTTCAGAGCGTGCTCATCTGTCACGCTTGTGCACTCTTTGTATATCTGAATCGAGTCGATGAACGCCTCCACAACTTCCGGATCGCGGGACGTGCCGTTGAACCGCGCCGTACAACCGGCAAAGTTACCACTCGACGTCGTCGCCATCGTGGAGGGCGACGGAGATGACGCAATATTTGGTGTAGCTAACATCAGCGTTTCCAGCAACTGTCGATTGGATTCCGCTTGGACGCGAGCAAAAGCTTCCAGAACTGTAGTTAATTGCCCTTCGAACGATTTTTCTTTGTCGATTTCATCGTCGTCGCCACCGGCGTTTGAAGCACGGCGTCGCGGCATGGTTAGTGTAAGTAGGTATAGATATAGGTATGACTTCAATAACACAACACAACACTACGAGTTCACAATAACAGAGTTCCTAGACATTCACAGTTCGGTAGCGATATGGTGAGTAGGTAACGTTCACAATCACTGTTTGCACTGTTTAGAAGTCTAGGCACATTCTAGATAGGTTCTAGGTAGTGTGAGTTCATTACGACGCGTAGGTTTTGTAACAAACACGACGGCCGCAAGTTGAGCGCCAGTATGTGAGGGCAGTAGGGTTGTAATTAATTATAACAACCAGTGTTTGGTATTCACTATAATTCGCACATTCGAAATAGTAATACACATCATAGGAAAACGACAAAATATAAAAAAACATGTACGAAAGCACACTGTAAGCGTGGCGCCATCTTCCCGACTCTCTCTTGCGCGCGCAGGCGCTTGGGCGAACCCGGGGAGGTGCGGCGCGGGACGAGGCGCGGGAGGCCGCTAAGGGAAGGGGCACGGCTTGCCCGAGCGTCGAGCATGTTTCGAAGTAAGGGCGCGCCAAATTTGAATTAGACGTGCGTGGCCCTACAATGTATAATTATATTTTGTTTATATTTTACGATTAATTTTAAAACAATTAAAAGGCTTTTATGTGGTCACCCAGTTTTAGCTATTTATTTTAAATACAAACTTGTAAAACTTCACAAAATGTTCTCAAAAAGTCAGTACTTTGGCGTGTCACAATCACAAAATCGCACAATCAAATAGCTGTGTATAAAGTATTACCTTTAAAATAATGAATCTTACTATATCACTATAATCTTTGATGTATTTATTATTATATAATCACAACTTTCATACTATAACATTTGCACCGTTTTGTAAAAATAATAAGAAACTTTGTGTTCGGTTTTATGCGTCAGTCCGTTGTGTGTTTTTCAAATTTGAATTTTCGGCTAAATACCGGCGACTCAAATTCAAATGCGCGTTAAATTTCAAGATTGATACAAAAGCTAACTGCAGACCGAGCCATTGTCCGGCCGACATTACTGTTCCAGTTCTAGAGTTGTATTTGTCGTGTGAACGCGGGCAGATCCAGACAGAATATCAGTCCTATGGTAAGTCGCTATTTCCTTGTAAAACTGTGTTATGTTTAAATTTATACATAGTTAACTTTGATTTGTCAAGATGGATATTCAAAATTATTAAAATAAACGTTAGTTCTAAAGATAACTTCAAATTCATGTAGGGTTCGTCAGTCCGTTGGCGTCAGTCCGCTGTCAAATATTGCGCCAAAGGACTGACGTGTTTCCAGGGTACTGACTTTTTGAGCGTGTCTAAGCATTTTTGTTTTACTATTTCAGTTTAAAACATCATTTGCTCCAAAAGAAAAACAAACCACGTCTGAGGATTGGAAAGATATTATATTGAAAAAGAAAAGAGAAGCCGTAAAAGCTAACTTAGCTAAAATTAAAAGCAACCCCAACATACTAGCCGAGTACAAAGATAAACAAGAGTTGCAATAATTAAAAAGGAAAGAAAAGGTACAAAACATATATATTAAAGACATGACGCCTCGGGAGCAACGATTAACTAGAAAATAATGGAAAAATATAAATTCCTGGATCTTTCATGAAGCCGGACATGGGAAGAGGGTACCCGATAGTATAGGGTTCACATGCAAGTGAACAGCTGAGCAAGTGATTGCTTCAGGAGGTGATAAAACTAACAAGATGGAGTTTGCTTCTCTTATCCGCGAGAGATGTCCAGTCCAGGTATAAAAGTTACGGTGATTGACGGCTGTGATATCGAGCAGATTGATTAACGACTAACGACACCTTGATTAACGACTAATCGTCTCAAATGATCGCCTTAAGGGGACACTCTTGGTGCATCAGGTGACTGCTTACATTCCCAATGATCTTACAATGAAGACACTAAAAGACAGGAAGATGTTATTTCTCCGAAACTGAACACCAACGCATTGGAGGACGTTTTCAAGCTCTTGGACTGGAACGGATTCGTCATCAACATCAATGGCGAATACTTCACTTACCTTCGTTGTGCCGATAATATAGTCATCATGGCAGAGTCTCTGGAAGATCAATACTATGCTCAGCGACCTCGGTAGCGTTTCCCAACAGGTGGGTCTTAAAATGAACATGAAGAAGACGAAAGTCATGTCCAAAGGCCATGTTGTACCCGTGACGGTATTCGTTGGGAAAGATACTCTCAAAGTTGTTGTACAGTACAACAACCTTGGCCAGATCGTCCAGTTAGGCAGGTCCAACTTCGGCAAAGAGGTCGCCCGAAGAATCCAACTCGGATAGGCAACGTTCGCGAAGTTGCGTGACATTTTCTTGTTCAAAACTCTACAGTGCCTGAAGACAAGAGTCTACGACCAGTGTGTGTTACCAGTGATGACATATGGAACTGAGAGGTGTTCCATAACTGCTGGCCTTTTGGAGAAGCTCAAAGTCACACAGCGGGCGATGGAGAGAGCTATGCTCGGAGTTTCTTTCCGCCATAAAATCCGGATCGAGGATATTCGCCAAAAAACTAAAGTTTACGACATAGCTCTAAGGGTTTGCAAGCCGAAGTCGCAATGGGCAGGTCACATCGCTCGTAGAACTGACAACCGATAGGGCAGAAAGTTTCTAGAGTGGCGACCACTGGAAGACGCAGTGTATGGGATTGGACGCAGATGGGCCGACGACATCAAGAGTCGCAGGCAACCGGTGGATGCAACTGGCAAATTGTTGTTTGGTGTGGCAGTCTATGTTCAGCAATGGACGTGTTCAGACTGATGATGATGATGATGATTACTTTCTAAGAGATTTCTTCTAATCTTAATAAATTGCTTGCATATCTACTGAAGTTGTGTGTTTTATCAGTACTCTGTCACTCTCGTCAGTCCCCTGGCAGTCAAATTCGGAAAAAACTAAATATCTCCGCATCTACTTTAAAAAGTGACTGGCCCTATCATGAGCAATATGTTCACTAGATTAGCTACCTTATAACGCGAATTAGAAGGAATTTGATTGAAAAAACTATCATAAACAAAATATCCCGAAAAGTTACCCAACTTTTGTATATTCACCCTTTGACGGTATGAGTCTTAAAGTTTAGTATCCCGGCCGTGTAGACGGGGCTCGGATGGAATTCAATAGTTATGTACAAGGTCTTTATAGGCCGTACAAAACAAATACCTACCCAAAGTGTTACCTAATCAAAAAATGTTTTAGTAAGTTATCACACAAGAATGACTTTACGTATGAATAACGAAAAGGAGTTTTGGCGGGAATCCGATAGTGAGACGTTGTTGGTTTTGTATTATTAGCTCAAACTTGTGTTTCTTCGAATGTTAATGTGTAATATTGGTGGAATATTAACCATTAAGTGTTCGTTAACGTGCACGAGTGTGGGCGAGTGATATAAACTCAAAAAACGTGTCATTTCGCATTTTTTCCAAAACTCCCAGGAAGTTTCAGTAAAGCATCCACTACTTTACTGAATCGTGACTGACGATGTAAATAATTGACTTGACTACTTGACCACGATTGCTCTAACATTTCTTAATGTGAAATTATAAAATACTTAAAATAAAATACTTGACACTGGCTATATGCACAAAACGTGCGAAGCCATAACTAAAACAATAATAATAACGAAAAAAAATTACATCCGATAAGAGCGTTATAAAAATAACGTTTCACATTGTTTGAGTTATGATTTAGATCTATCGGTGATCGCGGTAACTCATCGTCGGAACAGCGTGTGGGTGTCACATCCAATTTACAATTGACACTGAGCCTCACTTGGGACGAGTGTGGCTGACAGTGACACTGTTGGAGAATGGTGTGACAGTTCGATATGCTATTTTGTGAATCTCTTGATGTGCATAGTGATGTAATAATTATGTAGGTTATTATGGATAATCTATGTCCAATTCTATAGGTCAAACATAATCGAATCTGCGAATTATAAAATATTCGTAAGCTAAGCAGAAAAGTTTCTAGTCTATGTTACGGATATACCTAAAATCGTCTACCTACGTAATGTTAGTGGTCAAGACTAACCATCGACGATAATATATTATACAAAAACGAGCTAGAATTTTGTATATAATTATTCCACATAGAGATTTAGAGTTAGTATTTTCTGTAGTACGGTCGGCATCAAAAGTAGCTTAACATGTTTTAGTTTCCGATTCCATTGTAGATACGGAAAATGTACATTTTTAGAGTGTATATTAAATTTAAGATACGGAGATGTTCAACTACTTCAGAGGCCGTTCAATTGCAGATACGCAAAATGTATATTTTTAGGTGTATATTAAGTTTAGGATACGGAGATGTTAAGCTACTTTTGATGCCGACCGTACTTTGTGTATATTGTGTGTATTGTGATTTTGTTCCATAAAGCATTTACTATTGTATTCCATGTAACTATATTTACCATGTGATAGAATTACAAATTAATGTCTCCCACCTACTTAGTCCACTTGAGAATTATTGGTATGAGAAAAGAGATTGTTTTCTCAGTCCATATTATAAAGTTACGCTACAGTGTAACAGGCGGCCGAATTTTACGACCTGTCATTTAACTCGAGAGGTTATAGCACTTCTAGATGTTTTGATTGAATACCGACGCCTTCTATAAAAAAAACTCGTTTGTAATTTTATGATCTTGAACGATGTTTCTTGATAAGATCATACATGGATTTACGAATGAGATTTGAATTTTAGATGCTATAAAATGACAACCAATTCTCTCTTGGAGGTGGCAAGTGGGTATGATTTGTCGAAATACTCGTATTATGTTGGTTCCTTTTTCGGGATTGTTAACTTTGACAACGATTTAAGTAAAGTATTACTGTCCTTGTCTTTTGCCTAGTGGCCGATAGAGACAACGGTAGACCCAACCTTTCAGAAATCGGCCGTTGGAGTAAAGGAATAGAAATCATTTTTAATGTTGAACCAATTAAAATCAAATGGAACGGATTGAGATAGATGGGGGGAGTGGGGGAGAAAGAGGGGAGAGGGGGAGAAAGAGGGGAGAGTGGGGGGAGAAAGAGGGGAGAGAAGGGTGATAAAGAGGGGAGATTGGGGGGAGAAAGAGGGGAGAGTGTGGGGAGAAAGAGGGGAGAGAGGGGTGATAAAAGGGGAGAGGGGGGGGAGAAAGAGGGTAAAGTGGGGAGAATGAGAGGAGAGAGCGGGGAGTAAGAGGGTAGAGTGGGGGAAGAAAGAGTGGAGAGTGGGGGGAGAAAGAGGGGAGAGTGGGGGTAGAAGGAGGGGAGACTGGGGGGAAATATGGGAGCAGGGGAAGAAGGGAGAGTGGGGGGAAATAGGGGAGAGTGGGAAGAGGGGAGAGTGGGGGAAAGATAATTTTGTTCACAGATAGGTTACCTTCCAACTTAGGACATAGGCTACGAACATATTATTAAGTCATCATCATAATCATCGCCATTTTCCATCAATGCGATAAAACACCCAATGTGCGTAAAATTTCGTACGTAGATAGGTTATCCCGCAACTTACGCCTTAGGCTCTAATTCACCATCATCATCGTCACCGTTTTGCATTAGTGCAATAAAAACTGTGAAAAACTACCCCATTGTCTTGAAATTTGGTATTTTGATAACTTATACACCAACTTACACAATGCACAGTGGGCTAAACTGTAAAATAGTATACATTAATTTGCATGCAATGTTGTATGCAGATAGTTTAGAGACACAATATAGGCTACAAGTCATCATCATCATCACTGTTTTCCTGTCCATCAGTGCAATAATAACTGTGAAAAACGACCTAACTTCAGTATTTTCTCTGACACAATGTTACAAGTCCTATCTAATAGCCACCGCCCTGTAGGTTTTATAATGTAAAACGCGGGTGAAACCGCGGGGCGCCGCTAGTAAGTATATATTTTATTATATTCTTCCAGCTAGTTTTTGCTAAACAGTTTTTGTTTAACAGTCACTTAAATGCTGGCTTAAATGATAAATTGTTTAATACTCGAACATTGCCATGCATGTTGAAAATCGATAATTTAGAGGCTCAAAATTCGAATTAAAAAACAAATGTCATGTTTCCTGTACCTAATAACAAAAAATGAACAGAACAATAAATGAACATGGATGTGAATTAATTTGAGATCCTACAAAAATTAACCTCTGAACTGACCAGAATTTTAGGCAAGTAAGTATTATTAACGTCCTAATTAATCTAATTCAGAGAAATGGTTCACGTGACAAATGATCCTAGTCTCTTATAACGTCGCTGTTTGGCACATCAACCCTGAATAGGAGACAAATAATCCGAGATTCACTCACCGTCTCATGTTACTCGTATGTTTAAATTATGATTGATCGAGCAGAGAAGGAGTTCTAATAGTAATAATAATCATCATCAGTCTGAAGACGTTCACTGTTGAACATAGGCCTCCCCCTTAGACCGCCACACCGAACGACAATTTGCCACTTGCATCCACCGGTTGCCTGCGACTCTTTTGATGCCGTCAGCCCATCTAGTGGGAGGCCTACCTACACTGCGTCTTCCAGTCCGTGGTCGCTACTCTAGAACGTTTCTCCCCCATCGTTTATCAGTTCTACGAACGATGTGGCCTGCCCATTGCCACTTAAGCTTGCAAACCCTAAGAGCTATGTTGTAAACTTTAGTATAGTAATAATAGTATCTAGTAATAGTAGGCTTAACGAAAAAAACTCGATTTGTATGCTATAATGAGTCTAATAAAGACTCATACGATAATTCAAAAAGATAGCAAAATTCACTTATGTATAAATAAGTAACAAGCATAATAACTAAAAATAGCAAAACCGGCCAAGTGTGAGTCGAACTCGCGCACGAAGAGTTCCGAAGCATTATCTATAAAAACGGCAAAAATACCTGTTTTTTGTATATGAGAGCACTCTTTAATATTAATTTTATTTAGTTATTTTAGTATTTGTTATTATAGCGGCAACTGAAAAACATTAGGATCTGTGAAAATTTCCAACTGTTTATCTATCACGGTTCAACGGTGAAATACAGCCTGGTGGCACAAAGACAGATAGACAGACACACTAATAATAGTAATAGGGTCCAAAAAGCAAGATGTATGTGTATGAGAGTTAAAAATAATATGAACTACGGCTAAATTTCGGTTTCTTTTCAGCACTTACACAATATGACATGTGAATCACACAAAACCTCTCATTTCCCGTCAATGTAGTAAGGGTTTTAGATTAATCCTTTCGACCTTCACCCAATGAAAGATCCCTTTGAGGTGTCCCCCGTCCTATTGGATGGAAGTATCCTCAAATGGATCGGGCACGAGATTGCGTTTGAGTGGCGTCTCAAATGTATTGGGCGATAAATGGCTAGTTAGATTGGATTTTGATTGGTTGCTCCCGGTTTTTGTTGAGTTCGTAACTTTACTGATAGATGGATATCGAAATTTATAAATGTAAATACTGAAGATTTTCAGCAAAGAGGTTTTTGTTCTTTGGTAATAAAAGAGCTCATACAGGTAAATTATGATTGAATGTACCTAAAGTTTATTGTTCGAAATAAGTTGATTTATTATAATTATTGATACAAGATTTGAATAGTCAGCTGAACATTCTGAAAACCTGGATCGTTTTCCTTATTTCTCAATCCAGACTAGGCCCCCGAGGATTATGACCTAACCCTCCTCACGAAAGTGAGGGGAGGCCTTTGTCCAGCAGTGGGACAGTTACAGGCTGAATTTATTTATTTATTTATTTATTTATTTAGATGCACAATACAAACTGCAACCATTAAAGTTTAGGTAGACATAAATTCAAATATAGAACTGGGTTACAACTCAAACTATGTACATTCAGTAAAATCCATACATGCGTATTATTTTAACCATTACATCTCATATTTTCTAAAGTTAAATTATAAGAAGTTAATAATAACAAAAATAAAAACAATAAAAACAAAGTGCAGTATACTTAGAAAAGAAAAGTTAAGAAATCAAATAGTAAAATAGTAAAGTAGTAAAGGATCCGCAAGAACAGTACATGCGGACTTAATTATTTACCCGCAACAACCTATAAGTTAGTTATACTAACCTAGGTATGTCTATTGCAGACAAATAACCCAACCAACAGATGCCACTAACTATTTGGATAATTCAGACACACAACAGCTGCAGTAGCTGGTGTATCCGAATCACCAGGGGTGTGGTAGAGGATATCCTTTAAGATATTGGAATACATACTAAATTTAGAGGAGAAAATGTCAAGCTCGTGATAAGTTTTTGCCAATTCGTTGTATTGTCTTGCCATTCTTACGATTGGATTAAAATATGAGATGTTATTTTTGTACGTAAGCAGACAAAATAAAGGCCTCCATCTGCGTAAATTATATCTTATGTTGAAAGATAATTGTGAAAGCAATTCTGGAGAATCAATTAAGCAATGTATTATTTTATAAAGATAAATCAATTCAAAATAAGTCCGTCTCATCTCCAAAGGCTGAACATTAAACTTTGCCAAGCGTTTAACATAGCTAATACGAGAACGACCGGGTTGTTGTCGGTAACATAGTATTCTTATAGCTTTTTTCTGTATCCGTTCAATATCATTAATGTGTATCTTATGGTAAGGAGACCAAATAATAGTACCATATTCCAAGACACTTCTCACCAGAGCATTATAGAGGTATAAAAAGCTATGAGATTTTGTAAAGCCTTTAGTAGTACGAAAAACAAAACCAAGGAGCTGATTAGCTTTAGTAGTCATTCGCTGAATATGAGCCCGGAAGGACAATTTTTCATCAAATGTAATGCCCAAATCTTTAGCAACACAGGACCGGTTTAGTACTTGCCCTTCGAGTAAATAATTGTTTATTAATTTATGACGCCTATTAGAAAATGATATGACGAAACACTTACTGATGTTTAAGTACATGTAATTCGAAGAGCACCACTCAGACACTATATCTAGATTTTTTTGCAAGATGTTGCAATCGTTACTAGATGAGATATTGTTGAAAATTTTTAAGTCATCTGCGTATAAAAGACATGGGCAGGAGAGGCGATCAATAAGATCATTAATAAAAACGATAAAAAGGAGAGGCCCAAGATGGGAGCCTTGTGGCACCCCCGAAGTAACCTCAATTGGAGAAGAAATGAAACCTTTTAAAGTGACCAACTGACTCCTATTGGTGAGATACGAACATACCCATCTGAACAAACTGCCATGAACGCCATATGATAAAAGCTTTTTACAGAGCACCCTATGGTTTACTTTGTCGAAGGCCTTAGAAAAGTCAGTGTAGATAGAATCTACTTGACCTCCAACAGCAAAACTTTTACAAAGATAGTCTTTGTACTCTAATAGATTGCTAATAGTTGAACGTTTTTTTACAAAGCCATGTTGTTTATTTGAAATTATAGACTTAACATGGGCATACAAATGATCATAAATGAGAGATTCAAACAATTTCGCAAAACAGGATAAAATACTTATTGGCCTATAGTTTTCACACCGAGATTTATCACCATTTTTGAATATTGGTATGATGTGTGCAGTTTTCCAACGTTTAGGGAAAATGCCACTTTCAAGGGATTTATTAAAGATAATGCATAAGGGAACAGCTAATTCCTTACCACAAGACTTAACAAAAGAAGGAGGAAGTAGGTCAGGACCAGCACCTTTGCTACCATCTAGTTTTTTGATTTTAACTAAAACATCTCTTTCCATGACTGTAACTGACGATATTAAACTGGTTGTTTGATTATCAAGATCAGAAAATTTGTCCTCACCAGAAAAGGCAGACATACTACCATCTTTTTCAAATACAGATCCGAAATAACTAGAAAATAGTTCGCATATACCATAACCACTAGATGATTCATAACTATCGAATTTCATACAATGTGGCAAAGATACGTGCCCCTTTCTATTATTGACAAAGCTCCAGAATAGCTTGATATTTTTTTGAATGGATTCTTCAGTTGATTTTAAATATCTATCATAACATTCATCCGCAAGGGTCTTAAATCTATTACGAAGCAAAGAGAAAGTATCATAATCTCGAGGGTTTTTATATTTTTTATAAAGTTTGTGGAATTTATTCTTCTCCTCGTTAACCTTAATTAACGATCTGCTGTACCAAATAGGGTACGTTTGAGGTTTTACTGTAGTAAACGGAGTAAATCTATTAATAATTTCAAAAAGTGTTTCATAAAATATATCAGTCGCCATATTAACATCATCACAAGATAAAATATCATGCCAATCAATGGACTCTAATGCAGCATTTACGTTTATATAGTCACATTTATAAAAATTTAAACGTTTGCGCTCGCATTTATTAAGACATTTCGAATTTACAGCCATAGGTATTTCAATATCAAGTGCAGGATGATGAATGTCTGATAAACTTAAAGGAAATCCCTCCTTGACAGAAACAGAATCCAATGTTGAGAACACCAAATCAAGTAGTCGCCCATTGGTGTTAAGCACATTATTATATTGCGTTAAACTACAAAGAGAGATCATCTCATCTAACAGCAAAAGCTTTTTACTTCGCATCACTAACACAGACGAATCGAGATTAAGGAGAGTATAATCAGGAGTGTTGAAATCTCCAATTATAAGAAAGTTGTCACCAGAACAGTCATTTAATATCAACCTTTGGCAGTTTGAGTAAAATTCATCTAAATTAATATGATTAATGTCAGGAGGCAAGTAACAAATACATATATTAAGGTTAGGAACATCATCTAAATCAGAAACTATAGTGAGCCAGATATCCTCCACACCAGTTTCCCAAGAAGCCTGACGGAGAACCTGAAAACTCTTTTTTATAGCGACAAGTACACCACCACCATCAACTTTGGTGGAAGCAGTGTCCTCGCGATCACGCCTAAAGACGTTATAGCGAGCATCAAAAACTTCACTATCAAATATGCTACCGTTTAGGTTTGTTTCCGTCAGGCACACAATATCATAATTAGAGTTTAGTAAATTTAAGTAAAACTGCGACAGTTTACTTCGTATTCTGTTTACATTTTGGTAATAGACATTAACCATTGTGATATACCTAATCTTTCAAAATATTAAAGTAACTTATATAATAGAAGACAATGTTCACGTTAACTTAATTTTGCTAAGAATGTCTATCGACTTCACATGAACTGCGGGGCTTTGTTCGTTCTTGCGAATGTATATCTGCCCAAAACGGACCCAAACAAACATAAAATTATTTTCCTTGCAAAATCTTCTTGCTGTGCTGTGCAGCACCTTAGTTTCAGGAGACAAATGCTCAGACAGGTAAATTCTGCGAGTTTCTCCAGTGAAGCCGATGTGAGTAGTGGCAAGTTTGTCGCTATTATGGGACTTGTTAAATCGCGTCACAGAAGAAAGGAAGAGATCACGGAGTTTTTGCGAAGACAGAGTGACCAGAATATTACGTGGACGTTTTGAAGAGGTGTCCATTTTTGCGACACGACGGCAGGCTCTGACATCATTATCCGAAATCTCAACCCGTAGGCATTCACAGAGCTTTTTAAACAAAAACATTAGATTCTCATTCTTGCTCTCGGGAACCTCATGAATCTCCAAGTTTAAGTTACGAGAAACCTTCTCAATAGAAGATACTCGAGCTTCCATCTTCATAACCGAATTCTGCATCTTGGTCAGTTCTGTTTCCAGCTGTTTAATTTGACTATCTTTGATGCCAATTTCAATCTTCAGATCATTTTGCTCTGCAGAAATATGGTCAGTCGTTGATGTAAAGTCAGTTTTAAGCTGTCCAACGGCCTTGTCGACCTCCAAAGCCACCATTTTCTCAACATCTTTCTTAAGAGCTGTTCTTAAATTAATCATAATTGCAGAATCTGGCGCGAGCTTTACATCAAACAGCCTGCTGATACTTTCCATTGTAACGGACTCATTTTTCAAGTCAAAGCTTGTCGGAATATTCGTGGTAATGCCACTGGGAGGCAAGTCTCCAGGCAAACTAGATAACGACATGTTAACGGTGTCGTTCAAAGATTGAGCGTTACGCCGTTGGTGGCGACAGGGAGTGTCGTCGTCATTTTTACGCCTTGTAACATTCTGACAGCTAGGGCATTTCAACGCCCTAGTCTTAGCAGAATTCAATTTTCTTACAGTTTCTTTATTAATGTTGAAGCACTCATAACAGTATTTCAAGGCACAGGTACCGCACTTCAAAGAGTTATCATCAGTTAGTGCACACATACATCCATGGCAACGCATGTCGCAGGCTTCAAAGAGTCACAATTTAGGAAAGGACGAACGAAGTGACAATTTATTCTGGTCCGACCACTGCAACTCAGTTAAGTAGGTGTACAAGCACCACTAAGATGTATAGCTGATAAGAAGGCCAGCTCGTATTTTGAGTGTGGATATTAATACGACCCTTAGCTGCATTCGCCACAGCATACATAAGAGTACTGCAGCCAAACGCGTTCACTGCCACAGGTTACTCAAGAGTACTGCAGGCATTTGCAGCCGCGACACAACACTTATTGTAACTCTTTCCAACAATAAATACGACCGACACAGTGCACAGCCGTGTGAGAGAATTACCGTCGTAATGAAAATTGATTCGATGATAATTCGTAGGATAAGTTAGGAAACCTTTAGCAAATATCACGATTGTTTCACTAGCACACTATACAATGAGATTTAATACTTATTACACACTATAAACACCTTTGAACATATCTTAACTAATTAAATTTGAGAGCGAAGTAAAAATACGTCTGCACAGAACTTTTGCAAATTTGCTTTTTTGAATTATTATGATTGTTATTAATCTATACTAGGTACCTACTAATCCTATAATCTAGGACCAAGATCAGCCCTAAAATGATCGTGTACATAGAACTAATCTTATATCGAATGAGTAGTAGAAATATAATCATAAAACCTTATATCGCTCTCATAAAATTCTAGTAAAATAGACAAACGATAGAGTCAAAGAAATTTTACACAATGTAATAAACGACCTTCGTATAAAACGGCCATGAAAATATACCTACTAAATGCCAACAAAGTCAATGTTATTGAATTATATATATATGTATATTGTTATTACATTTTATCTCCCCAAAAGGCATCGATAGACTGCCTTTTTAAGCAAACTGAGGCAGAAATTATTCTGATCTTATATCTTTAGACTTTATTTAAATAACATACCCATTTTCATACACTCCCTACATGTACTCCGTCTTATAAATAAGTTCTCTCATATTCAAAGGTATGCACACAGAAAGCTATGAAATATAAACGCAATCGCTTCCCTTGAGGTAGCGAATGGATATTACTGGCAGTATCACATCTTTGATTTTGAAGTTAGTTTCGCTTGGTTGGCAGGGCTGCCACCTAGTGGGCCGCAATGATACTTTTACAATAAATCACGTTAAAAATATAATTGGAAAATATTACAATATTATTATATCAACATGAAAAGTTAACATAGCGACATTCCAATTAGTTTTATTATTCCCATATGAAAAGAAAACTTTCCAAAGCTGCCAACGTGCCAACCTTTAGTGATTGGCGTATCCAGCGTACTCGCATATCGTGTAAGGCTTTTGCTTGTGTGCGTGACAGGTATCTTGTATAAGTGTATAGTACTGTATTATTCGTACTGGATTAGGGCAGAGAGGAAACTGTATCTTTATACTCGAATAGCTTGAGTAATGAAGGCTTTTCCTTTGACATGAGACTTTTTGTTTCGTATCCCGAATTTATGAAGCGTCATTTGTTTGAGTAAAAGGGTTTTTTTTTCAAATAGAATTGAGTTACAAAAATATTAGTTACGTAAAACACATTTTTAACTAAAAATATGTAGAAATATTTATTTTACTGTAAATTACTAGAAATTATTGACAACAATAAACTGCTTTAATTTAGACTCAAGAAAGCTGTGTTAAAGGTATTTCGGAGACGCTTTTGAACAGTATTGGTTTCTCTCTGAGGCAAGATTACTACGTAATAACCGGGCTCTGAAACCTTTATGAATAAAAATTAACCAACCGTCTTTGTGTCACCAACACCCTAAATAATTGGGATCGTTTATTTATTAATTAAATTACGACCCTTTCTGTACAATACATATTGTTTGACAGTAGATGAAGTTCATACGAAACAAAATGAGGAGAACCACCACACCAGTAAAGTAATTATATAATATGAATCCTCCTCACTCGTGTTAAAGTCTTATTTATGCTCAACACGATGGTGGCTCGATGAGACATTTTTCCTTTTATCTCACCAAAAAACTCAAATTTGTCGAAATTCAATCACTATGCACTTATTGGTCTGTTCTGAATTCCAGCTGCTGTCCTTTGAAAGCCATTCTAAGCTAATTATTACCACTTATTTTTATTTACCTCCTTATTACACCTTACCTACCTCAATTGTAGAAGTCTAACTATAGCACAATTTGATAAGGGTAAAAAGTAAACCTCCCAGTAAACCTTCTCGTGCTCGTTTGAAGATTGTTTACTGTTCTACGCATGTAGCGCTCATGATCAAAGGACATGCAATTAAGATATCTATCTCTAAGTATCCTTGAAGGCATTAGCAGAAGATTATGAGGGTACGGAGCTAAGTAGTGTTTCTACCCTGTTAATACAATAAGTTTTGGTATATTAATGGATAATGACTTCACTTTGATAGTTTCATATTCATTCGTTGGTGCCACTGTTTAAGATTAAAGATGAAAACATACTCATAATATGAATTTAAATATGGTACTAGTTCAATTTTTTTTTCAAAATATCTGTTTCCTCTGCTGGTCGACGCCGCTGGTGACAAGAGGGCTGGCTCTTTTCTCGCACAGAGAATAGTAATTGCTATTCAGCGAGGTAATGTAGCCAGTGTTCTTGGTACCATGCCACGTGGACACTGGACACCCACTTTTGTTAGATTTGTAAGGTTTAGATTTAGTTAGTTTTAGTTTTTTTTTTTATTATATTTGTTAATTTGTTTTCTATCATCGAATAAAAAGCAGAAAACATTTCGATTTCATATCATGCTGAACTCAATTAACACTAGATTTAAATAATTGTTTTACGCCATCATGGCTCTAGTAAGCCGTAAGCTGTGGCGAGACACAGATATGAAATATAATGTTATGTATAATAAAATAAATGAGTGATATCTCTTTTTTTATTATGACCACGCATCGTCAAGTTCTTTCTCCTATACAAAAAAGCAGAGTTGCGAATGAAATAATTTGTCCACGAGACTCTATCATTTAAGACAAGTAAATTCAGAAAAAAATACACCACTTTAGGGCTAAGCAAAAAGTCTACTACTCGCAATATTCCTAATGAAACTGTATACTCTTACAAAGCCAAAAACAGAAAGTCTTATGCAAAGAGCGAATAAAAGTCGATTCCCTTACATAATAGTCTCAAGGATTGCTTAAGGTCACCAGCACTGAGTCCTTTTATCCTTCTCACCCTTAAGGGGGAGGGGTGATAAAGCTAACGAAATTGTTTTCTCATGTGTGGGATTTCTTTGCGTTTTAATGGAGGCGATGTAAGGATCATTTTGGGGATTGTTTGTAGATTGTGGGGGTGGAGGGACACTTATTTTTTGAGCAGATTTTATGGTACATTTAATGTTCATTAAAATGTCGTCTTTACATTTGGCTAGAGCTGTAGCAAACCGTATGTATTCGGTACTGAGTAACGGGTGCGCCATCTAGTACCGAGTACCGAAACGGTACTGGCGAATCCGTTTCGTTAATCGCATGTTTCGTATGCGTGGTATGGGTGCACCGACCGCACCAACACTGTTCGAGCTCACGCAAGTAAGTACGCACGTCGCACGCAAGTAAGAAGCAACGCCGATACGTGTATTGAAACGTTTGCTGATCGTATGTTTTACGCATACGTATTGCGCGCGCAAAATCGTATGAATTTGAAAAGTACGTTACGTTACAAAGAACGATGTTTGTTTGTTTTGTTTAGTGAAGTAGGTAATCATTTAGAAAATCATCGTCCTAAAATTAAAATAATACTGTTTGTTTGTTTTACAGAGGTATAAATTGTGTGTGTAGAGTAGTGAAGTGTGTTGATTGGAACTATTTGGAACAGAAAAAAGGTAATAAAGACTTTTGTACAAATTACAAATATTATGGTTATATTTTTGTTTTTTATTCCAGGTTTTTTGTTCTTATAGACATATTATAATAAAGCTACCTTCGTACTCTAATGAAATGTAATTGTTTCTTGGTAAACAAAAGCTGTTATTTAAATTGTTCTTAATAATTATGGCTATTATTGTTACGAGCTGGGAGGGGTTCGGGGTAGAAAATAAATATTCCAATCAGAACACCTGATTTAATCCCAAAAATAACCGATAAGAATCCGTTAGGTACGCACTAAAAATCTCTACACACCATTATTTCCCTCTGGCAACATTCTAGCACCTGACGAGTAGTTCGACCTCTTGTCCAGAGATG
Source organism: Hylaea fasciaria (assembly GCA_905147375.1). Taxonomy (NCBI): domain Eukaryota; kingdom Metazoa; phylum Arthropoda; class Insecta; order Lepidoptera; family Geometridae; genus Hylaea; species Hylaea fasciaria. The sequence continues at coordinate 2,757,774 of LR990211.1, read as the reverse complement.
GCGGTGCTCAAATACTGGCGGCCGCACATTGAGCTAGTTCTTACTACTCATCAATAGATGGCGCCTTCTCCAATGCATAGTGAGCTAGTTTTACTACTCCTCAACAGATGACGCCTGTTTCAATACCTTTCATTCAAGCGGCGCAACATTATTTACACTAACATAATATATTATTATTTATTTTTTACATTTCAGTTTACCTGCTACAATGGATAAGAGAAGATGTTAATTATGGGGTTTTTTTACGCAGACTACAGGCGATAAGGCAAAATGTGATCTTTGTAATTGGTTGTATTCAGTGAAAGGCGGTAAAGTAACGAGTAACGATACGATAGTAACGGGTGCTCATTGCTAAAGTAACGAATACATACGGGTATGCTTTTTTTCGTTACTTTTACACCTCTACATTTGGCATAATGATTTTGACAAACAAAACTAAGCTTTTAGTATTTCAACCTATGTAATCTGAAATAGGTGGTTTTAGTTGAGACGTCAAATTAACTAAATACAATTAAAAGAAAGAAATAGGATAGAATATGGATAGGTCTGCCACGGTCGGAAATTTCGGAAAACTCTTCTTGCAAATGTCAAACCAAGGGAGTAGATTTTACTCGAAAACTCTACTTATTCCAACCCCTGATAATAAGTGAAACGGTTGGTCATGAACTACGGACCCTGGACTACTCAGTAAAAGTTACTGTCTCCGTCAGTAGTCAGTAAAACAGGGCAGTAACAAGTCGGACTGCGCAACTGCCGTGTTATCTTCGACGCTTCCACGAATTGCTTATTACGCGTCGCACTGATGCGACGGCGTTAGGTTCGAGTTACAAGAGAATGCGTGTTACGTTTATTTAATACTAGAAGCACCTCACGGTTTCACCCGCGTTAACCACTATCCCGCGGGAACCGTTAATATTTACGGGATAAAAGGTAGCCTATGTCAACCGGGGATAGCATAGCTTCCCAACAGTGAAAGAATTTTTCAAATCGGTTCAGTAGTTTCGGAGCCTATTCATTACAACCAAATAAACAAAGTTTTCCTCTTTATAATATTAGTATAGATTATTTATGTTTGATCTATAGTAAGATGGTCGATGCATTTTTTTATGGATTTGGCATGAGAGGAGGTAAGAGGCTGCATTGTCGCCTATGACAATGCGGCCTCTTACCTTATCTTCTGTTTAATTTTCTTATGTTTCATGCTAGCAGTTTGACTACTATCTCACTTGGCACCGATGTATTAGTCGAAAGTAGTAAACATTCTCAGCCTTAAATGGGACGCTCTCAAGAATCACACCCGGAACACCCTAATAAGGGGGTTTGATAACAGATTTGTACTTGATATCCAAATAACTTCTTTCTGCAAGATCAAATTTTTTTAGGGAAAAAAACCGTACAAGAGTAAGAAAAAAACTATCAAAGCCCTACTTTAAAAAGAAATTGGGTGACCTTGTCAATAAGAAGTTTATAGCCCTTATTCTTTATGGAGTAGAGTTTGGAGTTACACCTAAGAAGCGTGGATTTCGAGCGTCAGAGTTATAATGTCGCTTATCGCTTATACCACCCGCTAGCTACCATCAGGAGTACCTACCTAGTAAGGACCTTCACTACCGACATTTGGCTTATCACAATTCCCCACTTAGCCAGACTTTATGTGAATGACGCTATGTATTACCTAATGTTAACGCAATACATATTTTTACTCATTTATCAACAGTAGCATAGTTACTTTATTTTTATTAAGCTTTGTCTTTTTCGTTTCAGGTAAGTTCCTGAAACATCATTGCGGTCAAAACTTTGTTGGAGTAAGAAAACTCTGACTGGCATCGGTTCCTATTCTGTTATTGCAAACTAAACTAAATTTTAGTTTAGCGCTGTCTAATGGTATTTTGTCTCACTTCAACCATACCACAGAATAATAAACTAGTAAACTAGTACAGAAGCTTTACTTCGCAATGGTTTTCAAAGAAATATTGACTCTATCTGATAAACAATATGATTTAATTTAGCTCGCGGTCCAGTCGAGCACGTGTTCATTTACATACCTACCAATTTCTTTTTGAAGAAATATGGGCCTTAATTCACTACACTACGGTTCATTTAGATTGGCCCTTGCGCAATGGCCGCCGCCCGACGCCCGTAGGTATGTTTCGCGGAGTGACACAGGCCTGACCATACCAAAATAAAAGGGATGGCTATAACTTAAGAGCTGTCAAATTAAGATTTACCCCCGGTTTCTAGAACATTTGTTAGCTTTGACAGTAGATTAAAACTATCGTTGCCTCTATCTAACTATAAACAAATGACAAGGATGGCAATAGAATTAATCTGTTGTCAACGCTGACTGACGTTTCAGAAACTGGTGGTTAGTTTAGTTTGTAACAACAGAATAGGCATCATCTCTATTAAAAAACTAAGAAACAGGTAAATTGGTGTTAGGTAGGTATAGTTATTATGTAGCTGTACCTTTTTCGTCCATAGGCAACAATTCCTTTTCTTTGATGGCAAATAAAAATAAAATTCAGTAAATAATAATCGAAGAGAACAATGAAGCGAACTAAACTAACAAGGGATGTTGTATAACTTCAAGATTAAGCCAAGGTTCTTTGTTCCCAGATTTGAAACTTTTACAATGAAAATCGATGCCACGGGAGCGTGTTCTATTCAGAAATTTTCGTACCGACCAGCCGAAGCTTTAGTTTACTAGACGCATATTATAGATAATTTGTGGTGGAAGTTCAACCACAAATTATTTTAAACAAATAAAATCTGAATAAATTACATCCCGTTATAATTTCTTGGTGCTGTCTTCTCTAACAGGCGTATACCAAAGCACTGAGAGTTACGGAGTTTCCTTTTCCTATCCGAGATTAAATCTTGGAATTAGCGCATAAAAGGAAAACACACTTTTTTCCATAATACGCAGTAATTGAGAAAGTAAATTAAATAATTTTGAGGACAAAAATCACCCCCCTGGCCAGATTTGAAAAAGAACAGCGGCTGAAAGTCCTGAAACTTACAAGCTACTTTCAGTTCTTTGTAAATAAGGCACTAAGTTTCTACAAAGTCCAAAGCACTGCTTTTAATTCTTTGGAAACTCAGTTTAAGTGAGTAAGTATTTTAATATTTACTAAGTACAAATTGGTTTAATGAAGTTGGAAATTTTTAAGTAGTCTCGTAGAATGGTTAGGTTTAATAATGTTATGGCATAAGTCGACTCTGATTACTTCTGGGTCCTCGATGTTACTACACAGAAAGATTGATGTTATTGCGATGGTGTTTATGGTTTTGTTAAACCCATAGATTAATATGTACTACTTTTAATTATTTAGTTAAAATATAACAATACTCCACCGACCACACTATCAAACATATTTTTCACTGTCCATCCAAAGGCTGTCTGGAAGAAACCGCTTCAAGCGTTAGCGCCTTATGACCGCCCATTGTACTACCCATTGTATTGTTTTATTTTCTGAGCTTTTGTTTATATTATTGATTATTTGTTTTTGTTTTTGTGTATACTCGTATAATATAGACAGGTACATTTTATTGTTTAATTTTGGTGTACGTACATACAATAAATATAGATAAATAAAGAAACTCTTTATTGCAACACTTATAGGCTTCAATGAAAACTTAAAGCTACAACAGAACAAATAACACTGAGTGCCACAATGGGCGGTCTTATATAGCTAAGAGCGACCTCTTCCAGACAACCATTCGTTGATAGGAATAGCTAGAAGTATTATGGCCGCTTTAAGTATCAATAAAATAGATAAATAGATACGCTCCTATACATTATACAACTGATATTTTCTCCTTGGATAAAAGATATAATAGAATAAAACTAAGGAACGGGCCAACTCATCCCACGGACACAGTTTGGAGCGGGCTCAGTTGACGTAAGAACCATAAAATACACAAATAATGAAATAGGAAAATACATAGATTACTTCAATAAATTTAAAAACTCATCGAGTAATGACTTTTTCCCTGTGCCCCTACTAAGACTGATATTGGGGAATTGGGAAATCTCTTTCTCCTTTGGCTCTGATGTAATTCATTACATTTCAGGACGTCAGGAAAAAGTAAATGCTTTTTATGTTCAAAAACTTGTTATTTAGTGGGAACCGAATTCGTGCCGTCCATATCACAACCTGACCTTATAACTACAAACAAGGGTCCCATAATTAATTAACAACTTCATCCAAACAATACAAAATGTCACACAAAGGCTACACTGTCCTATAAGCCATTTATCACAGAATTTTGGACATCTCGATCGTATCTTAAACACAATGCTTGCTAAAACAGAACGCATCGCTTCCTTTCACGTTACAATAGCATAATACAACTACATACAGTACACTAACATGGAATGTCCTGTAGTATATAAAAATGTAGCAGTAAGAGCACACGACAGACTAAACAATCGGCTGATAGTTGGCCGACAGTTTATTTTAAAAGCTATCGTGTATAATGTACGCATTCTGCATTAAATAAAGTACTCCGCGTACTCATTTATAGATGCCCAACTATACTTTCAGCCGATCGTGTACGTGTGTATCTTTCAGAAATCAAATGCAGCTACTATCAACTTACCTAGTTATTGTGATAGGATTTATAATGTCACCAAGCTCCACATGCCAAACAAAAACTAAGCTCCTAAGCTCAAAAACAAATAAATACATGAATGAGTTGTCTTCCAGTCGACAATAGAATGGAATGAAGTACCGTGTAGGTATGTAGGAAATACTTGGAAGGACTCATCCTATCTCATGAAATGTGTTTTTAAGCAGCAACGCCCTTACTGCGTATTCAGTGCACGCTTAGCATACAATAGTGGTGAAGTAGAATCGTTGGCATGCCACCAACATTCATACATTAACGAGACAAGTTAATGTGAGAACGCATTCTGTATAATTGTTTAACACTGTGTTTTTTAAGTTTAAACGTTACTACGTCTTATTTCTTTTCGTCTACAATATCTCATCCATGATTTGAATATATGGTATATACCTACCTACTGAAAGAGACCACCGCATAATATCTAAATCCCTTAGTAGTCCAACAGTCGATTAAAACACGCTACATTTTGCGAATAGGACATTTATCTACGAAGCCTAGTACATCGTAAATGTTTTTTTTTCACTTGCCCCTTCAATTTCTAAGGTGTCTCACTCAGTTAACTTCTTATTGTGTCTAACGCCGAGAGGGTGACATTTTCGACTCGACTCAAGCTCGCTCGACTCACCTTCTGATTGGCAATTTGTTGAGCGCGACATTTATTTGTCAGAGGGTATTTATACGCCATTAATATTTGCAGTGAAAATCTAGACATTTCACTTTTAGAGCGTCGCGTGTTTACTCATAGGCGTCACGCGTTTACGCTTAGAGCGTCGCGCGTTTACGCTTAGAGCGTCGCACGTTTACTCTTAGAGGGTCTAGCGTTTACTCTTAGAGCGTTAAACGTTTACTCTTAGAGCGTTAAACGTTTACGCTTAGAGCGTCGCGCGTTTACGCTTAGAGCGTCGCACGTTTACTCTTAGAGGGTCTAGCGTTTACTCTTAGAGCGTTAAACGTTTACTCTTAGAGCGTTAAACGTTTACGCTTAGAGCGTCGCGCGTTTACGCTTAGAGCGTCGCACGTTTACTCTTAGAGGGTCTAGCGTTTACTCTTAGAGCGTTAAACGTTTACTCTTAGAGCGTTAAACGTTTACTCTTAGAGCGTCACGCGTTTACTCTTAGAGTGTCACGTTTACTCTTAGAGCGTCATGCGTTACATACAATTGAGCCTTGAATTTACCAGGTACATGATGATCTACCTAGTTAATTTCCAAAGTCTTCACATAGTAATTTGTGCTCAGTGTGGTCGAAGTAAAAGTTGACCTAAAATGATGACCACAGAAACAATGACATTTTGTATGTAAATTAAAATCACGCTTTCTTGTGTGGATATATAGGTAATTATATATGAACAACTTCATATAAACTGGTTTAATTTCCTTTGGCTATGCACGATATCAAAAAGGGTTTTGTACTTGTTCCTGAAACTTCAGCAAATGCTGTAAATGAGAACTGAATTAAATTCGACGTTGTTTGCCGGTTGTTTTCGTGGTGTCCCCAACTTTTTGCTCGTTTGGGATTTTGCATATACTCTGTACCTACATTTGTTAAAACAAGGAATCAACATTTAGACAAATGAATAACTGAAAACAAGAAATTAATTAAATAATTCGATTTTAAATTTGTAATTCACAGATCGGTTTATAAACTCCTGTGTCTAAATATTTTCTCGTTTTTTCGAACTCAATAACAAATTTACAAGTAAAATAATTAGGATTACCAGGATTCAGTATGTCAATGCGAGTGATAGACGTCGATTTTGTCTAACGAAATTTTAGAAACATCTGTTTAACTCTCGTCTAAACTTTTGTGGTAAGATGGAATAGGTAGTAAGTTTTATTCTTATTATCATTTGTGTGAAATAAATATATAGCCGAAAATAATGTTAATGTTGTAATAAACTTCTTTCACATAGAGACTGCGAATTCAAAACAACATCGAGTTTAATTCACGAGTAACTAGTGAGATAATATTCAATAGTAAAACAGCTGAATCTAAAGTTCTGAAGCGTAAATTTTGTTCAGCTAACAACTTTCGAACCGGACTTTTCAGTGGAGCGGCTTTTTGTGATTTTGTTTGTGAAATTTGAATGGTTTTCGTGAAATACTACTTATTTGGAAATGGAAGGTACTTGTTTTAATTTACTTTACATAGTTTGATGTTGAGTAGTTATTTGCGTAACTAGTGTAAACATGTAGTTAAAAAACCGGCCAAGTGCAAGTCTGGGTCGCACACGAAGGGTTCCGTACCATTATCTATAACACGGTAATAAATCACGTTTTTCGTATGGGAGACCCCTTACATTTTTATTTTATTCTAATTTATAGTATTCGTTGTTATAGCGACAACAGAAATTTCAACAATTTAATTATCACGGTTTATGAGATACAGCCTGGTGACAGACAGACGGACGGACATCGGAGCCTTAGTAATAGAGTCCCGTTTTACCTTTAGCGTACGGAACTCTAAAAAGACTAGAAATAAAAATAACACGACAATTAGTGGTGTTGTTTTCAATCACAACTTTATGAAGCGTACGAATGATTTTTGCCACAAAAACATACAAAAAAACGCTCGGCTTTCCTTATTTACCTTTCAAGTGAACAAAAGTGACAAGTATATCTGCCGAATAGGGTGTCAGGCTGTCAGTAGGTCATCCCAGAAATGAATCTTAAGAGATATGTCCGACCAACCGAAATGAGAAAGGTTTTTTTGAAGTCGGTTCAAAAACGGACTTCATAACTAATTTGTTTACTTGGATGACATATTTTTCTCAGATATTTTAATTGTATAACAAAACTGAGATAAATAAGTAGATTGGCTTAGCTAGATGACTCGATAACCCTTAATTAACACCTTAGTATAAAACACAGAAAGGACAAACTTAATAGGTAATAATTATAATGGGTAATTTTCCAAATCGCTTTATTATTATAAACAAATATTTATTTAAAACAAAGTTTAAATTAAATAAAATAAAAAACTAAAACTAACGAACTAAATCTAAGCCATAAAAATCTAACCAAAAGTGGGTGTCCAATGTCCATGTGGATTGGTGCCAAGAGCACTGGCTGCATTTCCTCTTTGAATAGCTATAGCTATTCTCTGAACGAGATATGAACCAGCCCTCTTGTCGCCAACGGTTTATTATTTATATATACTAGCTGTGCCCGCGACTTCGTCCGCGTGGAATAGTGATAAAATTCACCTTTTAAACCTTCCCTGGACTTCCACAAATCATTCAAGACCAAAATCAGCCAAATCGGTCCAGCCGTTCTCGAGTTTTAGCGAGACACACGAACAGCATTTGATTTTTATATAATATAGATTACATTTTATCCGGTTTATAAATAACCGGGGTCTAAGATAACAAATAAAAATTAACGCAACCGAATTTAGAACCTCCTCCTTTATTTGAAGTCAGCTTAAAATCTTGGCTCGTTCGACGAGAATGATTAAAGTCAGTTCTCACGGCCCCTCCCCTGACAAAGCCTGAACCCTTCATTATTTTTCTCCTTCCCTTCAGAAAGTTATTTTTTCTTTGTTAATTGGTTTGGCTTTGAATCACAGTACAACTATATGAACAGTACTTCAAACTGCACAAGATTTGGTACATAATATAAAAGCTGCGGGAAAAGGCGCTGCCTGCGAATGCAACTCGCGAATCGCTAAATGCGATCTAACCTTGACTATAATGATATATCTTATATTTAATAAGTTCTCCATTTATTTATACAACTAGGTCTATTAAGCAAATTACTAGCATATAAGTTACCTATGAGAGGAGGGACCTATGGGGGAGACCTATGGACATATGGAGTGGACGTCTTCAGGTTGATGATGACGATGATGATGATGATGATGATGAAGATGATGATGATGATGACGATGATGATGATGATGAAGATGATGATGATGATGATGATGATGGTGGTGATGCTGATGATGGTGATGCTGATGTTTATACGCAATGGCAAAAGTTACAATAGTTTGATAATGGTAATGGTAGGTAGGTACCTACATATTGTTATTGGGCGACTGTTTGCATTTTGACTACATACCTACCTAGGGTAGGTACCTACCTAGCTTTGCATGAATTTACGCTACTGTTCTTTCTCTATACGAACAACCGCATCTTACTCTGGATCTTTTCTGTAAAATATTCGCCAAGTTAATTGGAACTCGACTTGAAAATATGTAAGGTTTTGAGGTTTTTAACGCCTACGACGCGCTAGACCTCGTTTTTGTGTAATTAAACTGTTATTTTTGTAAGAGAAGTAATTCGGAAGAGTCCTGACCTCGAGATGGTTTTCTTTTTACTAGTCTTGCTTAGACTTTTCGGTTTAAGTATGTGGCTGTTAAAATAAAAAGTTCAGTTTTGCTCTTGCTTTATTTTTACTATGGCATCTAGATATGGGTTCAATTCATCATCATCTCGGCTATGACCATATCGAGGATGTCCTAAAGAAAAGTCAAATTAAAATTACTTATTACCGTCGTGGATGTATGAGCCATGAAAGTGGAGGAAGTGAAATAGTAGCATGTGGAAGATGTAGTCTCTGGCTACACCCACGGGAAGAAGCCTCTATGTATATTGTATGACCTACTCGTATGTGTGTAGTTTGTCTATTCTGTTTTGTAGATTTTGGTGTCAATAAAGACTTATCTATTTATCCATCTGTGTATCATCATCACCAGCACATATCCACCTACCGCTGAGCAGGAGACTCACGCACGCACCTCGGGGTCTAGGAGCGGATTGGTGGATTACATACCTCTGAAATGATTCTCGGGAGTGTAAATGGTAATTTAAGTTAAAGGTATGATTCACATAACGACTGCGATCAGCAACTTTGTGTGTCCAAGTCTAAATAATGCACTCGACTCGATATACTAAAGAACCTAATATTTTTCATAATAGTATGAATTTAAATTTATCCAAGATACATTTGCAAATAAACTGAATACTGCACTCCAGTCAACGAGACCCAGGTAAAGAGCCAAATCGAAAATTGTATACCAAAAAAGCCAAGTTAGAAACGTTTCAAAAGTATCCTTTGAGAACTTTTTGGAAAAATGCTATCACTGACTAAAACCCGTAGTGTGAATATGTGCGCTTTAAATTTTCACTTTTTCGGCGCCATTTTGCTCGCTCTCTCATTGCTTTTATGTTTTAACTCAGGGTTAGGTACTTTTATTATAGCAACTATAGTCAAACTTTATGTAGATAATAACTATCTTTGGTTAGTGCTCACACAATTTAATTATTCATTAGTTTAATTAGAGATTAAACATTGTTTATTGTATTATCTTAGTCGGCGCAAACGTGGTTTTATATTGTAGTTAGTGTAGTTCCTTACTCCCTAAACACAGGAAGCCCTACTTAGTTAGGAGACAGGTCTACAATGTGATCGTAAAAATCAACCGGCTCCCTTTTTCTCTATAAAATAAAAGAGAACAAGACGACAGCAGAACAGAAAAGGAAAGATTCAAGAAGAGAAGATTATAGAATAGATTGTATTGCTCTCCCACAAAACACACAGTTTAACCATGAAAGAAATTAGATGATTCCTTTTGATTTCTTCAAGAAGAGTCTAGAAGATACCCATTTTAGGGATATGATAGATAACTAACGGGACCATTCTCATTAAGGAACATGAAAATTAAAAAAAAAAATATTCCGACGTTAACATGCAAAAACATTACTACAGACACTTTTATTTCCCGACTTCGGAAATACGGTTTCAATTGTGCAAGTTCAGCCAATATGTTTTTGTTTACCGATCCTTTGTCTCGTTACCCGTTCGGTTTTGCCTCCCTTTTTTCTTTTGTATGCAATTCCAACTTGGCCGTTTGAGTAGGACATGGAAATTGGTTTAAAGCCGATGGAATTTAAAGCGCTTTTCTGTCGTGATACTGAGATTCTACGTAGGTAGTGAGACTGTACGTAGGTAGTCTAGCACTCTGGCGGCACATTCAGGTACAGAGAACCATTTACGCTGAAATTACAGATGACTGATGTTACCCGAGGTGGTGAATTCTCCCAACCGATAATTCTATCTTCTTCCTTGGAAGCACTTACGTTCCTCGCACAGAGGTTTTTTCGCACTACAGGTTATAGAACAAGCATTTTTTAGCACTTACGTTCATAAGCCATTTGTAATTCGCGAACTAAAATTACGCACTCCCCACAATCACCCAGACTTAGATTAATTACCTGTGGTTCACACAGATATTATAAAAAAGCGGCTAAGAGCGAGTCGGACTCGACCATGAAGAGTTCCGTAGCAGCAAGTAACATAATATAAAAGTTCTTGTAGTTCGTTGTAACTTTGATCGATGTTTTTATAATAGAGTAAGTTTTATGATTTATGACGTATTAAACAAAACTACTGAGTGGATCTTGTTCAAACCAATTTTCGGAAGAAGTTCGCATGGTTAATGTACATGTTATTATATTTTTTTTAATTTTATCATTCTCTTATTTTCGAAGTTACAGAGGGAATCTATACGGGTTCCATTTGTTGCCCTTGGCACCCTAAAAACGAGTTTTAATACTTTTAGCGTTTAGTTTTGTGTGCAATAAAATATTAAATAGATATTTACTCCCTACGGGAATCGAGACCATTGCATTACATAAGTTATGTAACACGTTGTAATCGCGCTGGATTGGATGCAATATACCGATCACGTACCAATGTAGACTACACTTGAGTGGTTTTCCACAATGTTGCATTGAAAATTAGACCGTGTGAAGTAGCGCGGGCTATAGAGTTGGCAGAATGTGCAGCTTAGGTAACTCTACGAAGAATATTGGTTTATGTGAACTTTTTTCACGGTTTGGCTTCGCAATTTTCGTGTCAAGTTTGAATGATGTAAATTACTACGACGCAAACGGTTTTACCACAAAAAATTATACCAGGGTTGAACAGATGAGTCTAAATATTTTCTCACTCGCCCTCGCTTTTTCTAACTCAATAACATATTCACAAGTAAAATAAAATAGGAATGCTAGGATTGGGTTAGAAAACGCGAGTGACAGTGGTCGATTTTGTGGAACATCTGTTTAACTCTGGTCTAAACTTTTGTGGTTAAACGGAAATGATTTCACAAATGAGTGTATTATGCGAACCCGTTTGCGTATGCTTGCAAGACGGCCGTACACATGCGTGCAAACAGTCGTACATTATACGAATGTTCGTATGTGAGATGACGACGGCTGTCGATGACGGCACGTTTGGTGTAGTGGCTGAGCGATCGGACTGCTGCACTTGGTGTTGCGGGTTCGATTCCCGCCCGGACAAATATTTGTGCAATCCACAAATATTAGTATCTGGTCTGGGTGTGATGTGTATGTGAAATTATATGTCTGTAAGCGGACCCCACGATACAGGAGCAATCCTAGGGTGGGGGCTACTTTTTAATTTAACAAAAAAAACAAGTAATATCAATCTGCAATCAGTCAAATAGTTAGTACTTAGTCTTAACTAAATCGCAGTCAGCGCCGCAATTCAGTATAGGAAATGAAACGTTTTTTGGGTTTTATATTCTATTTTCCTATATCTAGGCCATACAATACACGTTAACGAACACAAACACGAGTCTGAAAAAAAACGACAAAAACAAACATAAACCAATAACTATTATTGTAAGTAGGTACTTAATAATACCACATAAGTGAAACACAATCTCATTAACAAAAAGGAAAAAACCATATTATGATATAATATTAGGTACTTATAATATAAAGTAATAGGTAAGTATAAATAAAATTAAAGAGTTAGGTACTGACCATGTTTTAAGTGTGAAAAAGGATGTTTCCTTTCCATGCGCTGATTCATAAGTTCAATGATTCATACTTATATTCTAGCCGATTCACATACTTAGGATCGCATTTTCTATGGCCCCCCAGTACCCGGATCACGCTCATCCGGCAGCCGGTTGCGCCCGGGAATGCTATAAACCGTAAACCGGGTGTTTCAGACAACGTGCGGATTCCGGGTAGATTTTAGTATTTTATATTACAAGTAACGCAAATCTGGTAGACAGATAGATATATAGATAGATAACTCTTTATTGACACCAAAATTTAAATAACACGGGAAGGACAAAGTTTAACAGACAACCTTTGAAGCTATACCAAGTAAGCGATCTCTACCAGACAACCTTTGAATGGTCAAGATAGACAGCAAGGATAGGGTTGGGTCAATTGACATCGGTGTAAAATTATGAATTCATACATGCTAATAATTGCACAAATAAGGGTTTTATAATATACATACCGATTGTATAAACACCTACTTTATGAATTTAATGTTATATACATACAATCTATAGTAAATAAAATATGCTGAATCTTATCTATCTCAGAATTAGAGAAATACCTACGTCATATGAAAGTCATTTATATTCTTAAAAAGTAAAATCCTTAACAAAACTTTTCGACAAATGTAAAGCTAGCTATCAGCCGAATGAACTGCTCAACATTTCTCTTAATATAAACTTACACTTAGGTACTTCTAAAGAGTTGCAGGCAACCGGTGGATGCAAGTGGCAAATTGTCGTTCGGTGTGGCGGTCTAAGGGGGAGGCCTATGTTCAGCAGTGGACGTCTTCAGGCTGATGATGAGATGATGAGAAACTTACACACATACTTACACTTACATACACACCGTCACACACCTAATACCTTACCAATCTCTCAATTACACAACATACAAGTTGCCTTCTATACATATTTTACAATCAGAAACGTATTTTCGTAATGACAAGCAACCAGACTTCAGGTCAGGCTATGTAAATAGACTTCAGGCACATCAAAGACATTCAATCCGCCATTTGCATATCTCTTGCCTATTCAGAAGTTCACAACAAATAAGTAGTTTTAGAGCTCTCAGAATATTCTATGGGCATTGCCTTTCTATTTGGATGCAAATAGGTGTACTTACATACCTAAATTGACATTTATCTTCTGGGCTAGTAAGGTTTAATCACATAAAAACTGACACATATCATTTGCAGGTAACATTAAATAAGGTTTAAAACATTAAAAAAATAAACAAGTTCCTAACATAAAAAAAAAAATCGAAAATAATAAAAACAACCTAATTTTTAAGGTGTAGATTTAGCAAGCCTAATTTGTATTTTTATTTAATTTAATTTAACTTGTTTTATGTAATAATACATGTTTAATTCTAAATAATATTCATTAGTAACATTTTAATAGTAATTATTTATTAATTATAATAAAACCTTACGGGAAACTAAGTTTCTGTATCAGTCGATTTTATAGCATAGCGGGTTAACCTTTGCGGGCTACAAAGGAGGCTTTGCAAGTCAAATATTAATTTAGGAATTTCATAAGTTTCCGTTTTCAATGAAGATTGATGGGAGAATACTTAGTTAGCTAAGTATAAAATATTAGTAAGTATAGTTTGTCCGTGAATTCGTCAGTTTGAGTATGCTTGTGTTTTTCAGGTACCTACCTAATTGTCGAAGCTATTTTAATTATACTTTATAGTCTAGCACTAAATGAAAGCAAGAAGATACATTGGGGATGTTTTTTTTTTAATGTGTGGGTGTTTCATTCCAAAGACTATATTATACAAATATTATAAGACCTGTTGAGTACGGACCTTGGCAGTATGCCCTACCCAGTACATCACAAAACCACACAAACCTTCATGCTGAAAACATAAAATAATGTAGCCATTTTTCCCTACATAAAAAAGAAAAACAAAAAGCAGCCAGCTCTTCATTACCCACTACCTCACTATATTTCCCGCCAATTTCACACTTCAACGAGGGCGTTCCCGCCTTTTTCAAGCCTGTTCGTTACCCATTTTTTCCATCCAGAATTCGTTCATTTTCAGCCAGCTATTGTCTTCTTTCAATTGCCGTGTTCTAGCGTGTGTTCTGGAACTTACTTTGAGAACAGAATACGTTTTAATAGAACTTTGCCGGCCAGTTAGAAAGTCGGATATTGCATTTACTACACGTTATTGTAATGTTTTTTTTAACCACGCTGTTGGTTTTGCATAGAAATATCATAAATAACTGTAGGTACCTATCCTATCCTATACCTATAAACGAAAGACATAGGTAATTTGAATAAAATGAGGGCTTGAAATGACATTAAAGAGAGTGAGGATATTCGAGTGTTTTCTTAGCCAAAATTTTTTTTCAGCCGTTTAAAGATTATTGTGTCAATGGGTTTTTAAATTTCACTTATCTTTTAGAACATACGACAAATTTTTGCTAAAAAGACATAAATAAGATACATTAGTATTTAACTCAATTAAAAGCAGATGGTTAAATAGAACAATCTAATTGATAGTATACAAAGCTGTGTGTCGTTTAAGTGGTGGACTGTGGTTACCGGGCTAATTTATTGGTAAACGCGGTCTAAGTTATAAGATAGGTACTAGCTGTAGCTTTGCCGCGCGGTTACTACTATACCATAGAAACCGATATTTTTTTACGGGATAAAAAGTATCCTTTGTCTTCCAGGCCGTAATACCTGGTAAGTAGATTTATAAGAAAGAAAAGTAAAATAAGGAGATAAAAAGAAGAAGGGAGATTTAATTAATATTTACCCTTAACCCCTTATCCGAGCACTAGCGAGTCGAAAGACCGATAAAGGACTAAAAAGTCTCAGTGAAAAAGGTTACGCGGCGCTGCCGGAAATTCAGTTTCTTTGTATTCTTTTTCTATGACCGGCCGACAGTCTGTACATGTCATCGCTACATAACGATACCTAAATCCGTAGCAGTTAACCACGCTTACAGTAACGACACTTTCGTTAAATGCAAGTCTAAGGAAATTTGGTAGACAAGATTCAATCGAAATCATTTTTTTTCTTCAAATGTACAGATTCTTTGTCAACGTTAGCTCACGTTTAACTTTGTCTCATGGTGACGGTTTCATCCTAACTTATATGTAGCTTTAATACTGTTTCATCTTCGGTACGTTAGGACTTAGCGACCGATATCGGTATCTAACTAATGTAGATACAGACTGTCGCCTCAGGAATACTTCACTTGCGGTTGCAGCGCAATCTCTTGCAACTTGCACCAAGCACCCTCGACCCCTACAATCCCTACATCCTAAGTGCTCCGGCACTTATTGCCAATAAACGGGCCCAACTAACCAGAAACTAGTGGGTACCCCGGGTACCCTATATTTATGCTAAAAGGTACCGCTGAAAAATTGGGGTACCGGCATTAGGTTACCCTATTAAGTAGTACCTACCCTGATTTGTGGGCATGCTGCTTATGAAGGTTATTTATGGGGTATTGATTTGGGGATTACGTGATTTGAAGATAGATGGATTCAATGAGGGTGGCAGATTTGATGCAGGAGTAGGTGGTTCGGATTTTTGCTATAGATTTTTTGTGCCATGCAGTATTTTTTTTTTTTTAATAACGTAGCCTAACACTAGGTTTGCTCCTGTATCGTGGGTACCGCTTACATATATATAATTTCACATCCACATTGCACATCACAACCAGACCAGAAACAAATATTTGTGGATCGCAAATTATTTTTTCCAGGCGGGAATCAAACCCGCAACACCAAATGCAGCAGACCGATTGCTCAGCCACTTCGCCAAACGTGTCGTCAGTTATTTTTGTGTCTGACTGTACGTTTCATATACATGGTATAGATATACCTACGCTATCTACTCGCAGATTTGCTCAAAACGTAATGAGTAATTGTTAATCCAGAATTATTATTAAATACTAGCTGTTGCCCGCGACTTCGTCCGCGCGGACTATATATTTTACCATAATTCCAAATACTTAACTAAAAATAGACCATGACCTCGTGTTCGACATCGACATCCGATATGCGATATCCAACATGCTCGTACGACATCCACCATCTTCTATCAAAATTACTATCTTATATAAAAATCTAGCATTTTATACCAAAATCTAACATTTCATACAAAATTTACCATTTCCTAACAAAATCTACCATTTTCTACCAAAATACCATGTTCTACCAAAAGCTACCATTATCTACCTACTAAAATCTAAAATTTTCTACCACAATCTAAAATTTTGTTTCTAAATCTATTATTTTCTTACTAAATGTATTATTTTCTACCAAAAGCTACCATTTCCTACCAGAACCTACCATTTCCAACCAGAATCTACCATTTTCTACCAAAAAGTACCATTTTTAACCAAAACTTCCTTTTTTTCCAAAATTTACCGTTTTCATCAAAAGCTACCAAATTTATCATTTTTACCAAATTAGCATTTTAACCAAAATCTACCATTTTAATTCCAAATTTACTATTATCTACCAAAAGCTACAATTCCTTCCAAAATCTACCACTATTACCAAAAATCTACCATTATTACCAATAATCTACCATTTCCTACTAAAAACTACCATTTCCTACTTTAAATTAATCATTTTCTACAAAATCTACCACTTTCTACCTACAATTTCGGATTCATTTAGTTCATTATTAAAACCAGATAAAACACGTGTTAAAAACTTTAAAGGATATAGATGCCAAGTTTGTAGTTGATCAAACCGATAAAACACGTTGTTCCATCCAAACTTTGAAACCCCTTTTCACCCACTTAGGGGTTGAATTAAAAAAAAAAAGAAACTTAGTGCACACCTACGTCTTTTAAGGAATATTTGTGCAAAATTTCAGTTTCGAACAAAATCTGATGAAAAATATTTTGCAACCCCTCTTTATTATTTTAGGGGTTGAATATTAAAAAACTATGAAATATTTAAATAAATCTTATAAATAATGTAAAAGCCAAGTTTGAAGCAGATTAGACAAAGAAAACACGTTGTGACACACAAACATTACAACCCCTTTTCACCCCTTTAGGGGTTGAATTTAAAAATCATATTGAAGTGCACTCCTATGTCACTTATGGCATAATTGATCCAAATTTAAATTATGAACTAAATCGGATGAAAATATGTTGCAACCCCTTATTCTCAATTTAGGGGTTGAATATTCAAAAACGATGAAACACGTGTTTAATTAAATCTTTTAAAGAATATAAATGCCAAGTTTGAAGTTGATCGGACTAAGAAAACACGTTGCTCCATACAAACTTTGTAACCCCTTTTCACCCCTTTAGGGGTTGCATTTTCAAAAATCCTTTCTTATTGCTCGCCTGCGTCACATAAGGAATATTTGTGCAAAATTTCATGGTTCTAGACCCAGCGGTTTCGGCTGTGCGTTGATCGATCAGTCAGTCAGTCAGTCAGTCAGTCAGTCAGTCAATCAGTCAGTCAGTTTTGGCTTTTATATATATAATAGATTACATTATTGTGTCTGTCAAATTGTATTCTCATTAGTAATTATTAGGATAGTCTATAATTATTACTATATTATGGGATAAAAGATCCAATCATCCAAACTCATAAACTTCCACAGTTTATGATAATAATACGATATACAAACTAGGATGTACATTGTACATAACCACATACTTCAATAGCTACCCAATAAATGATTTAGGTACATACTATTATGTAATTTAAATCATTTTTTCTGGGTAAGTATATAATGCTAGTCTCTTTGCAATGTAATGGTTCGCGCATATTTAAAAATCACTTGTAAGTATATACAATGTACGTAAGTACCATAATATAAATATGTATTGAAATAGTACATAATTCATTATGTTAAAAAGAATTAAATTCTTAGTTTATTTTTAAGTTTAACTGGCATTCTATAGGATGCAAAATATACTGCAGAAGTTATATTCTTGTTATTTTCTATAGAGTATACGAACTATTCATGTGCAAATTATTATGGGAACGACAAGGGGGCGAGAATATAGTTCTAAGATCCGTCAAAGGATGGCGTTACTGTAGTCACCTTTTTTCTCGTTTTGTCCCGTCCTTGTCGCGCTCCTGCAACTAGCATATGGCTATCCTTATCGCTACAAAAATATTTTCCAAAAGTCACTGAATACGCGAGCTAAAAATTTTCTTTCTCTACAATTCTCATCCCGGTATCTTGAAAGATTATATTCGAGTGCAAAAAGTCTATAAATTGGCCGTTTTCATGAGATATTGAGGCAAAGTCCTGCATCGCGCAAACGAAATTTTTGCGACGTGTAATATGCGTAGAAGTTTTGAAAAGGGATCGTCGGGGAGTCCGTGTCTACACAGTGAGACGGTGATTGGGGGTTAGAGCCGTTCTAATTCTACCCCTATTGTTGAAGCAATGAGCTATTTGAGGAATAAAAGCAATTGTGGATAATACGAGGCGGCCAAATGCTGCAATTTGATACGGTTGAATCCGATAAACGGTACGATGACGCCCATTCGTGGCTAAAGCAGTTCAAGAGGTAAACTCATAGAAGCAACGAGGCGTGGTCCTCAACCCCACTGTTGTAGACGATTCGACTCTCCTTTTGCTTTTTTTTATTATAATATTTTTTTCATTAATTTATTTGTAGTTGCTATTTTATTAATTTAAGTTTTTTTTTATTCGCATCGATCTCGATTATCTCGTATTGGTTTTAATTTAAAAAGTGTGTGACAATACTTCTATGAAAATACATATTATCAATGCTTACCTACCTATTTAATTTATTTATAGTTATTAAAAACTTTTTTAAACAGTTGTAAAAACTAAACTAAATATCACAAAACCTTAAATCAAGGATCTAATAACATTAGTATTATTAATATTTCCATAAATATACAGTTGTGAGAGCCGGCCCCATTCTAGCTGAGCACATTTACCACCTTCGACCATAACGTCACTTAGATAAGGTAGTAGTCAACCCATAGAGGGTTACAAAATAAATGAACAAGTTCGGTGAAAGAAGTCGCGAATGGATAGTTATAAAAACGCAATAATGAAACGGGAAGGGGCGGGTAAAGCACAATCATTCTATGCACCGGTCGAGTAAGGGTACATTTCAAATACTTAAGCAGGTAACATTTTGAGTTTGAGTTAACAGTTTTTTCCCCATTAACAAGTTCGTATGTTTATATTATGTGACGTCATCAGATGAAGTGATTTTGATGAAAGATAGTTTAATGGCTTTCGTTGATTGGGACCGCTAGTAGGTAGGTATAGGGCCGTGGTCCTTTTCACCAGATTGATTAATTGTATTATTTTTATTCCGGCTAATGGGACCGATCTAGAAATTATCGAAAAAATCAAATCTATTGTTCAAGGCAAATAAAGTACAGTCAAAGGCAAAAGTAGGTACCTAAGTAATATGTAGACGAAGAGGGCAGCTACTGACATTTCACAATCCGACTGCAGCGCACGAAGAAACAGCGGCGAAACGGCGTAATAAAAGTTTCAGCTCCGCGACCTTCAAGTGCCGACTCTCACTACCAAAGAATATTGAACTATTAGAACGTAAAGAAGTTACGCGCCGGCGATCTGTTAAATAAGCGGTTTATCTAATAAAAGTTGGTCATTATTTTATTGAAAGAAAAATATGTACATAACCGTTTAGACTTAATAAAAATATTATACAATTAATGTACTCGTATTTAGATGTGAAATTTTATTTTCTCATTCCAACCCAATATAACAAAAAGCTAAATTAGATGAACGATCCACCTACTAGGTACATTAACAGTTTTATTAAGTATTTAAGTGATAAAATCCCAGAGTCCAAAATATAAAAGTTCTTAAATAATATTATAATCCATACTAATATTAGAAATGTGAAATTCACTCTGTTTATTGTCTGTTTGATGCCTTTTCACGGCTAAACGGCTGAACGTATTTCGATGAAATTTGGTACGTATAGGAATAGATTGGACCTATGAGACGGACATAGGCTATCTTGTGTCTCAAAAAGATTGACACTATGCGACGTTGACACACTAGGCCCGTGGGAGCAAGAAGACATTACTTTGCGTGAGCATATCCGCGATATAATCGAACCGTAATCGGGCGTTGCCGTTTCATATTATGTAATTCAAAATAATAAAATAAGCTCCAGGTGACGTACCTATCCAATTCAGTGCTGCCAGAATCTTGCACGTGGTAGATTTTGTGTCACTTACTACATTATCACATTACTCTCGTACTATACTAAGTATAACTGAATGTAATATTTTGGTCATTTTTTCTTAAAAGATATTATGAATAAGAATATGTATTGTAGAACGTTGTTACTTTGAACATGCTAATTAATTATAGGGGTTTCAACTTTCCAACAATATCATCAACAAAGAAAATTAATGATCAAGGTATACCAGTAAACAGATAAGAGCAAAAAAAGAAACTTAAATAATTGAATAAGTATTTTATCTTAAATAGGTACCTACGTAATTTTATTTTAAATAATTATAGCAATAACTCGGTTGGTTCCCGACGACAAAGACGACGCGATGACGATAAGACGTGTTCAATCAAGGCAGAGTACAATACCTGTGGTACAACTGGTACAGTACTTTTGGCTGTTGTGCACTGGCATGGTAATACAGTACCTAATTATCAACTGGTATCTCCGTGATCGTGACGTGACACTGTCTGTCAGTGTCAGACTGTCACGTTTCGTTCTCTGTAGTCACCGGCTTGGTAAATAAAAATTGTAAGATTCAAGAGTTGACGATATTTCATATTATGTTCAGTGTTGTGAACCGTGAAAACCGTTTTATTTTTCTATCACATACGTAAGAACATTCCAACATTTTAAATATAATTATTTTGATTTTTAGGTTAGGTCGGAGAGTTCCTGTTTTCACGGACGATGATAAAAATGTATAGAGCAAAAACATCAAAATCGAGCTCACAGTTATTCTGGACCTGTATGTGGCTGAAAACGTGTTCGTGCTCCGCTCAAGGGTTTCCATGGCGAAGATGTTTCGTAAGTATTGAACCCATTGTTAACGTGCAACAAATTTCTTGGTACAAATGTAGGCAACCTTCCTACTCATTTTCATTCTCATTCATTCAATCATTGTATTATAGTTTCATACGATAAATGCTAGTTGGTCGATGTCGATAGTCGACATCAGTTACCGACTCGCACCGCAGCACTAATGTCGCGGTGCAAAGGAGGTTTCATACGGAGGCGCACACTGGCCTCCGCAGAAAAAGAAAGATGTTTAGTCAGACTGACATTACATTCCATGTCAAGATTTTTATTGTAATAGGTACTGCTCGCTATTTTATTGTTTAAATTCTTTATTATTTACTAGCGTTTTGCATGTATATATATCATCCTTTACCCTGTGTATATAGTGCCTGTGTCATCGCTAATGTAATATACCTACTCCATCGTCAGTTCCTGTGTGTTTTACATCTCTACCTATTCCTGCTACACCTTCTATCTACCCGAACATCTGAAGGTAATATAGGGACCTATACCCGCTTACTCTATACGGGCACCCGCGACCCTATACTGGTGACCCCGACGTGATTTGAACACGCATATAAATTCTGTACTGTGCAGATTCCTTATACAGACGAGATGAAATTATTGTAATGCAAACCTGTGATTATTTATGTTCAATCGTTATGTACCTCTACTCAAGACATTATACGCTACTACAGAAATGAATAGGGGTGGTGTGGTACCAACATTAGCAAATAACGAAGCCCTATAGTACATCCAAATTTGTTTAGGCATTTAAAAGTTATGGTGTTATTTTGGATTACAGGTACAAGGGCAGCTAAGAATCGCAAGAAAGAAAAAATATTACTTTGTGTGCTTCATTTCACCAGTGGAACCTATACCTACAAGAACTTGTTCTGAGAAGGGTTAAAAAAATGCAAAAGGCATAGATTTTTAATATAGGATATCTGTAAATAAATATTTTTGAACCTAATGTATTCTTTCATTTCACTAATCGATCTAGTACGCAGTCATAGCCCGAACCTACTGAGTTTCGGGCTGCACCACGATGCTCCACACCGCACGATGACTGTCAAAATATCCTCGTTGGCTGGCTGTTAGAAAGCGTATTGATTGTGGTTCTAATAAGCAGAAAAACTAGGTGGGTAATCTAGGCATAATGGATAACCAAAAGGCCTAGAAAAATATTTTCCAACAAAACCAAAGTACGGCAATCGAGAACCGAACTCCAGCTCTTCGTATCATAAATCTATCATAGTTACAACTATGCTATATTGCAATTTGAAAGACCGTCAAATTTTGATGTACATATATACTTCAGTTTTTCCATTTGCGTATGACTTGTGCGTGTCATTCGTGTGCATTATATAGGATAATGTTTTGATTGAGCTATTCTCAAAAGTGTAGGCGTGAATGAATAGGTTCAAATATGTTTGATATGTGCTGAGACCAAGTTGGAAAACCTGCGAAATTACCTAAATTAAGTTTATCTCTCGCAAATACAGGTAAGTATTGTACTCTCGGAAATCTCTTGTTTAGCGACACCAGACTTTTTCCTAACATTACCTATTATAAGCACCAATGACGATAATGCTATAGAACTAGGTGGTCATTGTGAAGCTCACACGCATGTACTTAGATTGAATCATGAAGATGGCCTACACAAATATTGTCTCGTTATGTAGGTAAGAACGGGAGTATCGTGACTGTTTGGCGCTTCTATTTAAATTCTATTGTAATAAACGGGCTAGAAAAACAAAACACAGCCGCCACTGGCCGCGCCGCATCCAATGCTTGTTTTGCCTAATCAGTGCCTTGACAGACCAAACATGACAAGCGATGGATGCGGCCCAGTATTTTTGAAAAATATGATTACGTAAAAAAATAATTGAAAAAAGTGACACAGGTCCGACTAGCGGCGCGCCGCAGCGACTACTGTCGAATCGTATGGAAATGATAGAGAGGACACAACATGGCGGCTGGCGCGTCATTCTACTTGAACGAAAATATACAGAAATACATTTTCTTGAATGAAAATTGGTGAATAGTTGTTACATTAAGCAATAAACAGCTTTATTATTTTAATGGTTTCAAATTCTATAGATTTCAATAATGTTCTTCCATAAATTAGGGAGATTATAATGTCAGAAACTTTTTTCAAGAGGTTACATTGTAATTTTTTTCTATCGATAAAATATCTTTTGATTGTGTTTCACTACCTATGATCAATTAAGGTATATTATGATCAAAATTAACATATATTTTTTCTACATTGCCAAGTTATACGGATTTGTCGTAAGCGGCGTTCAAAATCTGTGTAATCAGCTGAATTCACGACCTTAAAGAAGAAAACTCTTTGATTGAAGACATTATAGGTATTATTATTATGAGACACTGGATTAACACATAGCCTACATTTAAATAATACGAACTTGTTAGTGTTTATATAGGTAGATAAATGTATATGAAATAATATTGTTAATTATGTGCGACGCGCTTCGGGTTAATTAATTTACTAAATATTATTGTAGTATAGTATCCACATAATGTAGATACATTATGTCGACATATTATTATTATGTCGATACTTTAGAATAATAAAATACACAATAATAATATCGGAAAACACACACACATCAGGACACTAGGTCCTGGCAAATTCCATATGATACCTTGTCCACAGCTTATCACCATAGACTATAGTGCAGGTGGATAATGCAGCAGGACCCGTTCAAAAGGGTCTTGAAACCGGATAGTCAACTTTCGCCCGTGAGACAATTTAGGAAACCGGTTAAAATACCGGTTTGTGGCATTCACTGTTGAACTTGGACGCATTTTACTGGTACAAGGTCACTGGAGTCAGTTACAGTCTGACCATGCCCTAATTTAACATGATTTCAATGATAATAATATATATACTCGTAAGTACCCAAATATACTTTAACTTTTTTTTCCAGGGCGTCTTGCTTGTAAAATATTGTAGTTTTCACTTAAATTTTGGTATTTATTTGGAAATCACAGACAGACATCTCAATGTTATTATTGGTGTAGTTACATGACTCTACCAACCAATGACTCAGTTAAAACAACATTAGGTAAGTTTTTTCTTAAACATTTAAGTAAATTATTATCAACAATATTCAGTAACGGAAGCCGCCATTCGTCCTATTAGTCGTATTTGTCCTATTAGTCGTATTCGTCATTCATACCACGTTCGCCAAGTGCTACAAAAAACCGGTTAAGTTGGCGAAATGTCTCGCTTGTTAGGGTTCCGCAGAAATAAAAAGTAGTAGGTAGATATGTAAATATCGGTATTGATTAACAGTAGATAATGATTATATTATTAGCTGACTCTATATACCATTGGATTCAGAAAATAATCGGCAATACTTTTCACGATAAGTACATTTCTTTAAAGCAATTTTAAATTACGTAGTAATTTATCATCTTAATACTATATTACTATACTTAATTCACATATTAACCAATAGTTATTTCGTACATCCAGACTACACTATGGCTTCTACCAAGAGGTCCATGTTATTTATGAACACATTAGGGTGATATGCACCATGGCTATTGCCAATGGGGCAGTAGAACCAATGGCCCTCCCCTCCACCTTAATTAAAATCTTAATATTATACAGAAATTAGAAACCCACAATACACTCAAAACGGGACATCAATACAGACCCAAAAAAAAACAAAATCGCACGAAACCCTAAAAATTTAATAAATAAAAAGCAAATTAGACCGAAGCACAGTCGAGGGGTCACCCTTGTGCCCTTAGACTGACCTTAGCCGCCTTTGTCTCGGAATCTGTCCTGGGGTGCTACTATTAACCTAATATGTTGGCTACTCGAATGCTACTCGATCGAAAAACTTGGTTGGCAGTTCTTTTAAACCTTTATAAAAGACATTGAGTTGGTTGAACTATATAACTTTCGCGAATCGAATGCTGCTATTGTATATGCGAAAGTTTGTGAGTGTGTTTGTATGTTTGTTACTTCTTCACGCTCAAACGGTTGGACCAATTTTGATGAAATTTGGTAACGCCATGGATTAACACGTAGGATACTTTTTATTCCGATAAAATAAAGTGCGCCCTTCCACGCGGAGAAACCGCGGGGCGCAGCTAGTAAAGCGGATATACAAATCTGATATTGGTGTTATGTTCCAAGATATACTCGTATATTAGTTAAGTATACGAAATATTAATTAATTAATATTTCGTATACTTACTTAATTAATATAATAAAATTAATAGTTTTTATTTTGTTTTTATATTACCATAAAGGCAATAGTTATCTTATTTATGGTGTACATTAAATATTACAAACAACTCATTAGTTATTTTAACTTTATTATTTTACGTTAAATAAAAGAATTTAGTACCTATACGAAGAAATAAAGTTTGAAAAAGAGACTTCATGAACTTCGTCCTATTGTATACGAATACAGTCTAGACTCTTCGTTTCTTTGAACACAATAAAACAATTTAAATCTCCCGGATTTCTCGGAAATCTGTCTGTGCTACGAGTTAGAACATAATAATATGAACATGTCTTTTTCCTTATGACTAAAGAACAGATGTTGGCGCAAATTGGAAGCTAAAAATAAAACAGATAAGGATCAATTTTAAAAAGATATTAAAATGAATTTTTGGTTGGAAACGACCAATGCAAAATGAATTTTAAAGCGAGTCCAACCAGCGTGAACCAGCCGTGATGCGAAATACTCCATATTTTATGGGTGGAATCCATTCATACTAAAACATTTTAGCACTGAGTACCTACTTCTAAGTTCCTTATCTCACTCAGACTTCTACGCATCTGCAGGAAGTATACATTAACCTTTAGCCCGGTTGAGTTAAAACAATAGGACGACAGCTGAGTAAAGCCACGCTAATTGTTTTGCACTAAGTATGACTAATCAGGTTTGGAAGTCGAACGTCTTTTTCTACAACTCAATTAGTACCTAGTTTGATGGTTAGCGGTAATGCCTTCAAGATAATTCATTTTCTTTCTTTGTTCTGTAACGGTATATACTTTACCTTTTAGATAAATTAAAATGACTTAGGATATTTTATGATGCAAATAAAAATGTTTAAGTACGAATATTTTTATTTAGTTTTTCTATTTTTAGTACATTACGATACGAGCTGTCTAAGTAGTATATTAATACACGGCGGCGTGAAGTTAGCGCCCGAGCGAAGCGAGGGTGCTAACCGCCGTGTATTTAATAGACTTACTTACGCAGCGAGTATCGTATACTATTTTATAGCACGTGCGACATAAACCCGCCATCTATTTAATTTAATTAAAATATAAACTTCTAATTCATGCAATGAAAAGATGTTCATTTGACCTTAGTAATAAACACAAATTTTAATGTAGGTAGGTTGGCATTCCACCAGTAGAGAACGGGAAAACACAATTTACACCTACCTCCTAGATTTGTTTTTTTTAGGTTATTAGTATTTTTGGATGCATATTTATTGTTCGTGGATTGCTTAATGTGATATTGTTTCAGATTGAATATTGTTTAGTTTAAATAATAGTCAAACAGGTTTCAACTAAAAAACAGTGAATAATATAAATATTGTAGCGCTTCATTTTGCAACCGAATCTTTATCGTAACGTGAATAGTGAATACCTACTTAATATAGGATCTCTGTGATTGATTTGGTTTGTGCATAAATTTATTCATTATGAGACTATATTATATAATATTAGATATTATGGTGTATATAGTAAATTGAAAGTGTGTGTATTCAGTGCAAAAAGTTCATGTGCCGGTTACATTTAATGTAAACAACAAAAAAACGCAACGTTTCTAAATCAAGTAAGTATTCTTATTTTCCCATAATTATATAATCGGATAACCAACTTTACAACAAAGGTACTGGCAGTGTACGGTTAATATCGCTAACTTAGGTATAGCGTTTTCACGTAATAAGTAATATTGTCCGACGAAGACCAAAACGGAAAACATGCAGAAATATGACGTCAAAGACATTGGCGTTTCGGTCCCACACGTTACAGGTTATACGTATCTTCTCTTGCTTAGTATGAGTTTGTGAGTGGTGTAAAAATGTATGACTGATTAGCTTTGGTTCAGTACTACACTCGCAACAATGTGTATATTCTTATATTCTATATTCTTAAACGGTGTGAAGTTAGTGAACATCAGGCCGTTTAAAAATGTGCTACTTTGAACAGCGCAAAGCGTGACCTAAGTGCGGGTTTAGGTAGCACGGTGCTAGAAAATACATTATGTTTTAATACCTATCTATTTTTTCTAAACATAAATAGATCTCTAAAGCACCATATTAAAGTATAATCTTGCTGTGTCATATTATAATATGTTTGTCTTGTTTTTATATGTGTTTGTTGTTGTGTGCAGTATAATTGTCAGAATAAATGTTAATCCGAATTTCTTTCTTATTTGTTGAGAAAAACATTAATTCATATAATTATTATGTCACATTTAGTAAAAGGCTGATGTTGTAGTGATAGGTACAACATCTGCTTATAAGCAAAGAGTCCACTTGGGAAAGTTCTACGCGAGTCCACCTAGGGGACTTTCCAATAAAAATAAAATCCTGACTAAAACCTCAACCTTACATCCTTCCACATGTAAATTATTGTCCATTACTGTTTCCGTACGCCTTATCACTGCCGATAGCAATGCCTACTGATAAAGCGGCGTCGACCTTTCCAACCTCATTTGTAACTGATAAAAGCCTGCGCGTAACTCCGGGTTTATTATAAAGGGTCGGTTGCCCCTTTTATTCGTTTATTTTTGTTTTACCTGACAGTTGTAGATTTGGTAGGTGAAATGTGTGATAGGGTTGGGATTAATAAGAGTTTATTCTAGTTAAAACGAACACGTGAATAAAGTTTCCTCGCCATATAATTATAGAGATAATGACAACAGAGATAATGACATAGACAATCCAAAAATTGCTCTTTAGCTAACGCGTGGCTAGATTGTAATAAAAAGATTTATATGCCATATTCAGCCCGAGTTTTTGGCCCACACTATTTTAAGAAGTTTTTATTCATCCTGCACTATAACATAGAGTGAATGTTATCTTGTTACGAACTCTAGAAAAGGAGTAAAAATGTGATGAAAAAAGTATCTATTCGGCTATCAAGCTTTTTTTGGGGGATAATGCCACCGCATTTCTCTCCACTAAGAGGGTAACGGAGGGGGTTGTGTGGGGGTTTGAACCCAGTAAACCCCCACCCGAGCTGGCCTCCGAGATAGAGTTGCGTTAGCATTGGTGGAATACATTTATGTATATAATTATTATATATTGTGCTCTTATTATCTATATCTACTGAACATATTTAAAAAATTATTTCTCTACTGAGAAGCTACAGTATTCGTGGGTGACATAGGCTACTTTTTATCCCGTAAAAATTAACGGTTCCCGGGTGAAACGGGTGAAACCGCGAGGCGCTTCTAGTGCTGATAATATATGATACTTATATCTACTATAACCATATGATACCCTATATCTACTATTTAACCGTAAAGGTCAACACAATAGACAACTAGGCAAACGCACTTAGGTAACCTAGGCACAAATAGCTCATACCATAATACCTACCTAATCTACATAATTAATTAAGCCATTGATTCGCTTCTCGGAATCGTGTCTGAATGACAGACGAAGCCAAATTAGGAAGCCACTAATCATACTATACTGGTATCATTGCTATGCTCTTGAATCACTCTGCCTGTCTGTCTGTACTATATACATTTTAAAACTTAAAATAAACTGCTCGTAATTCTGATAATTTGTTTTAATCCACCAGATATAATACATTCGTTACTTAACTATTTTACATCACAACCTTTTCTCCCAAGCACCTCGATTCGAATGCCAAGAAGGACCGTTTCTTTTCTTAACTTTAGTTCCACACCCGCTAGCGGTTGGCCTTCCCTCATTGGTTAATCGTGTTATGCTCTCATTGGTAGATTTTTGACAGCCAACCACGAGCCAGTGTTGGTGTTGCTATCATACAAAATACTAAAACTTTGAATATAATACAGATACAAATTAAATCGTTCAGAAATATAATGAAAATCATGACATTCGGCCATCCGATTGAGTGCAATCTCCTGATGCACGTCACACAAACACACACAAAGTCTAATTCGTGTAACAGATTAGTTAAATGAAGACAAAGTTTAAGGTTCATACTTATATAATGCTAACGTGAAAGTAAAATTATTACTATATTTAGGTACCTATATGAATTTTAATCTTAACTAATAAATTACACAGGTCATCGTAACATAACTTAAGTACAAGTACAATAATAAACTATCTAATTATATTATTAAATCATGACATTCGGAACTACTTATGAATTGTTTGAGGTTGGTTGCAGCAAATCAGATAAAGGAGTGTCATCGTCGCTGTCGCCTGAACTTTCACTCGATTTTTCTGAGTTAGAATCTAATTTGTTTACATTAATCCAAGGCCTTATTCGATCAGCTGCCACCACGGTCTCAAACTGCTTATTTTTTTTATTGAAACCAGGAATATTTCTGATCACGTATCGGTCATTACCAAGAACTTTTTCTATTCTGTAAGGCCCTGTGAATTTTGATAACAGCTTAGTACTATTTCCTTTATTGTAGAAATTGCTCCTGGTAATTTTAATTAAGTCACCTTCTTTGTATACGGCAGCGGGAGCTCGTCCAGCGTCATGATAACGTTTTTGCTTTTCTTGACTTTTTCCGATATTGGCACTAACCTCCCCCCGTATAGTTTGTATACTACCAGGTAATGCATCAGTACCAATATCGAGTTTGTTGGCCAAGCTGTCGCGAAGTCTACAGCCGAAGATAGCTTCCGATGCCGTTTTTTGGGTAGTAGAGTTGATTGAATTATTAATGCCCCATTGTATTTTGCCCAGACACGTGTCCCAGTGGTTTTCATTTTTACCGGAATTGTATTTTGTTAATGCGTTTAAGATTGTCTGGTTGAATCGTTCTGCTTGACCGTTTGCTCTGGGACACGCGACTGCATTCAACACATGTTTAATGCCGTGAAGTTCACAAAATTTTCTAAAAGCCCCTGATGTGAAGGAAGTTCCTCTATCTGATATTATTCGTGAAGGGAGCCCGAAATCGTAAAATATGTTTTCAAGAACCCTTAGAGTGCTTTTAGTCTTTGTGTCTTTCACTGGTTTTACAAAGAGATATTTCGTAAATCCGTCGACTACCGTCAGAATATAGGCATTACCCCTTTTACTTTTCACAAATGGACCAAGATGATCAATATGAACGGTG
The DNA here is from genome assembly GCA_905147375.1 of Hylaea fasciaria. Lineage (NCBI taxonomy): Eukaryota > Metazoa > Arthropoda > Insecta > Lepidoptera > Geometridae > Hylaea > Hylaea fasciaria. The sequence continues at coordinate 2,727,010 of LR990211.1, read as the reverse complement.
TGAAAGGGGATGTCTATTTTCTGGATTGGATGCAAGTGACCTGATTTGTGTTTCGCCGAACTATCTTTATTATAGGCACATGGTATACAAGATTCTACATATTTCTTAACAAATTTGCGCATTTTAGGGAACCAGAAGAGTGTCTGAATCCTTTCCAATGTTTTGGTTATACCTAGGTGACCCGTTTCATCATGGTTTGCTCGGCAAACCTGGAATCGAGCGTCACGAGGAACTACCATACGTAACCCGTCCTCGACTTTCCTATAAACTTTATGATTTTGGATGACGTAGTTTTTCTTAATGTCTTTTGATTCTTCGTCATTTTCAGGTTTGAGAACCTTTACTATCCTGGAGACGTCGGGGTCTGCCATTTGTAGGGTCAAAAGCCAATGCTCTGTGTCAATATTGTAAATGGTAACAGTTGAGTTGTCAATCACCTGGTTCAATCGAGTATTGCGACTTAGGGCGTCAACGTGAGCCATCTGTGTACCGGGCCTATATTCGATTTCAAAGGTGAATTCGCTTATAAGAAGCCACCACCTTGCTATACGTGGCACGAGATCGCGCTTAGTGAGTGTAGTCCTAAGGGCATGACAGTCCGTAACGACCTTAAAGTTGAGTCCGAGTAAGTAAACTCTAAATTTTTTTAGAGAACATACTATTGCTAGAGTCTCAAGCTCATAAGAATGCAAGTGACGCTCTTCCGGTGTAGTCTGCCTGCTAAAGTAAGCGACTGGCTTCAATACACGGGGGTTTTCTTGCCATTGGAGTAATATACCTCCTAGGCCTAGCGCACTAGCATCCGTATGGAGTTCAGACTCAAGCTTTGGATTGTATAAGGATAAAATTGGACGTTCTACTAATTTTTCCTTTAATAACGAAAAAGATTGAAACTCTGTTTCCGACCACTGAAAGGGTGTGTCCTTTTTTAATAAGTTAGTAAGAGGCCTAGCAATTTCTCCAAAATTTCTGATAAATTTCCGAAAATACCCTGCCAACCCCAAAAATTGACGGACTTCATGGACAGATCTTGGAATTGGGAACTCTTTAACCGCCAGGATTTTTTTGCTCACTAGGCCTTATCCCCTGAACTGATATATCATAACCAAGATAGTTAATAGAACTATCGAAAAATCGACACTTTGAGAGCTTTAATGTAAGTCCGTTCTCACGCAAGAGCTTCAGTACATCCTCCAACCTATGAAAACCTTGCTCTATATCTCCTGATGGTATAAGAATATCATCTAAATACGCTAGCGCCGATTCGAAGCGTTTTGTACCAAGCATCTTATTTATAAATCTCTGAAAAACAGCCGGCGCGTTGGATAAACCGAACGGCATTCTTTTAAATTCGTAGTGGCCGTCCGGTGTAACGAATCCAGTCAAGCGCCGGCTCGATTCAGCCATAGGAATCTGGTAGTAGCCAGAAGCAAGATCTAATGACGTAAAAAAACGATTGCCGCTGAGATTGCTTAATTGATCGTCAATTAACGGGAGAGGAAAACAGTCTTTTTGAGTCTTATTATTCAACGCTCTAAAGTCTACGCACAACCTTTGTTCACCGGTTTTCTTTCGTACCATAAGAATAGGGCTCGCAAAATCAGAACTGGACTCCTGAATTATGTCATGCTGCAGCAATTCGTCTATAATATCTCGGACTTGTTCTCTTTCAGAATAAGAGAGACGATACGGTCGGTAAACGATTGGTTTGTTATCAGTTAAGTCAATGTTCATCTCGATACCGGTAGCACATCCTAACTCACTAAGGTTCATTGCAAAACATTCGCGATAGGATTGAATAAGATGGTGTAGCCTATCGACAATTTCACTGCTGACGTCCTTACCGACCTTTATGTCAGATCGCTCTATAGGCTCTAACGAAGAAACATCCGTAACAATCCGGCTAACCTGGTGAAACTCCTTCTCGGCAAAGGGAATAGCTCTGGCCAGTAACATATCTGAAGCCAATTCCAATTCATCTGTGCCTAAATTTGTAATTACAAGGTGACCTCTACCTTGATTGATACGGTAGGCACCTTGATGCAAACGATATTCTCTACCGGGTTCGGCACAACTGTGACCCTCTACATAAATATCACCACAGAAGGAAGAGTCTCCGGTATAAATCTCAACCAAGCCAATAGTCTTCAGTTCTGTAGAGCCTACAGTCGATAGTTTTAAGGTCTTGTCTTGGTCAGAGATATCGCTAAGAGGACTCTTGTAGAAGACGAGTTTATTAGCATCTTTCAGAACGGTTACAGATGGTTGTTCAGTAAAGTCCTGACCAATCAATAGAGCGGTATGCATGAACTCGTCATTAACAACCAGTACTTCTGTACTTGCCTCAACATCATCAATTCTTAACGTTATAAAACTCTTATAAATTGGCACTACAGCAGAGTTTCCGAAGCCCTTAATGACCGGGAGTTTATTTGAGTGTTTAGTTAATTCTAGCGCACGTGCGTTAGTTTCTCGCATTAAGGTGCATTCGCTCCCGAAATCTACGTATGCAACAAAATCTTCCCCATTAACTGTACACTTCTTAAAGAATTTGTCATTAGCATTATTAGCAGTAGATATTGATAGAGTTTTTCGCTCCTCCGTAACACATTTACTGTCATTAGTTTGTTGAGGTGCCAAAGCACTAGACCTGCACGCCGCTGAATCGTGGCCTACTCTATAACATTTCTGACACTTAATAATGGGCCGAGGACATTTGTGGTATGTATGGCCCTTGGAGCGACAATTAAAACATGTTGCGGAGCTTTCACTTTGATTTGAACTTAAGGGAGCAATAAGGCGATTAGTTTGCGCATTATCTATTCGCTTCCTGACATTATTTTGATCAACGGGACGCTGTGAATTAAGGAAGATCAGTAGATCTTCTGGTTCTTTACAGTCTAATGCCTGCGCACCGTTCCTAACAGATTTATCATAAATACCATGTACAATACAATCTACTGCCCTTTTTCCTGTTATGTCACACCTATTTAATAAAGTAAGCTTGTCATAAAAGTATTCGCGTAATGTTTCGTTGCTACGGGTAGTGCGCGCTAGCATCTCCTCCAAAAGCCGACCATAATTTTGCTCATTTGGAAAAGCCTTTAATAGTTTTGCTTGCCAGTCGTCCCAACTGTAATTAACCGATGGTAAAGCCTCGTACCATTTTTTTGCAAGGCCTTCTAATTTCTGAAGAGCAAAATGTATGATCTGTTTCTGGTCCCACTCATATATGACGGAGCATTCATTGACTTTCTTTAACCAAGTCTCTATATTCTGAGCCCTGCTAGAGGGGTCAAAAGTGGGTATTACATTGTGGAGGTAATTGTTATTTAAACGAGATAGTTTGTCTTTATCGTTACTACGTAACGTAGATAAAAGTTTGAGTATTTCGTCTGCTGTAAAATTTGCAACTGTTGGTAACTGAGACGATTCACCTGTCATCGCAGTATGCGCTAGACTCGACGCTTCCGCCGTTGACGTCGAAGCTGCATGCGCCGGGCTCGACGTCGCGTCGGACGTAGTGTTTTCTGATGTAGGCGTCTGGTTCGGCAATGTAGGCAGAATTTTTTCCACCACCCACGTCGACATTGGAGTCTTCTTTAGCGCCTTACGAGGACGCCTTCTTGTCGATCCCGATCGAGACCGTGCTCTGGTTCGCTTTCGCACCGAGTCACCGGTGGAGACTTCATCGTCCATCCCCATTGCCTCAAATGGATAAAAGTAAGTTCATTAGTTGCAAGTTTACATTTTCAAAATTAATAAAATTTAGGTTGCTAGATTTGGTAAATATTATTAGTGAATAAGTAATATATTCCGCTGGGTGAAATCGGGCATAGATACATGCTAATTTATTTAGGCTTAGTGATCTTCAATGTGACTACGTTGACTTCAGCGATATAGCCATAACATAATTTATACCTTATCCAGACTTAGTAATCTCCAATGTGACTAAGCTGGCTTCAGCAATATAGACAAAACATTAAGTTATACCTTATCCAGACTTAGTAAATGTGACTAAGCTGGCTTCAGCAATATAGACATAACATTAAGTTGTACCTTATCCAGACTTAGTAATCTCCAATGTGACTAAGCTGGCTTCAGCAATATAGACATAACATTAGTTATACCTTATCCAGACTTAGTAATCTCCAATGTGACTAAGCTGGCTTCAGCAATATAGACAATACATTAAGTTATACCTTATCCAGACTTAGTAATCTCCAGTGTGACTAAGCTGGCTTCAGCAATATAGACAAAACATTAAGTTATACCTTATCCAGACTTAGTAATCTCCAATGTGACTAAGCTGGCTTCAGCAATATAGACAAGCTTCAACCTTTTGCCACGCCCTGATACTTCATAAAATTGCGATATTTTATCGATATAAATCCATTTTTAGCTAGCCATGTGATCGTGTGCCAACACCAATTGCAGAACGGCATTATCAAAGAGTCGCCTTGATCAAATGGTACATGCAATAATTTAGCACACCTATCAGACTAACACTGTCAAGGAGTTGCCCTGACCAAGTGATAGTCCAACAGTCACACACAATTTTATTCTCTATATCTATCTTATTAACAGTTCAAAACTACATAGAAAAATCATCAGAGAGTAGCCCTGATCAAGATTTTTCCAGTAACGTAACCAGATTGATAGTGTCATGGAGTGCCTGACCAACTGCCAATCCAATTAAAACTGTTTCACTGGTTATATTAAAGCATAGGTACATACATACCGCTGCATGAAAAATATTACCAAAGAGTAGCCCTGGTCAAACATTTTTCATCAACGTACCAGATTAGCATTGTCATGGAGTGCCTGACCAAATGTTAGTCCAGTTTAATTAAGTACCTAATCATATTTTACCGTTAGATTTTTTTTTTTCATTTCAATCGGTCGAAGGCGTGGCAAATGGGCACAATCTTTATTTTAACGTATATAAAGCATAATGTATAGTAGTATTTACATACCTTTATCACGTTGGGTACCTTATCCCACTTCTGAGTTTTTAAAACTTAAAATAAACTGCTCGTAATTCTGATAATTTGTTTTAATCCACCAGATATAATACATTCGTTACTTAACTATTTTACATCACAACCTTTTCTCCCAAGCACCTCGATTCGAATGCCAAGAAGGACCGTTTCTTTTCTTAACTTTAGTTCCACACCCGCTAGCGGTTGGCCTTCCCTCATTGGTTAATCGTGTTATGCTCTCATTGGTAGATTTTTGACAGCCAACCACGAGCCAGTGTTGGTGTTGCTATCATACAAAATACTAAAACTTTGAATATAATACAGATACAAATTAAATCGTTCAGAAATATAATGAAAATCATGACATACATTTACATACATTTAGATACCTTGTAAGATAAGCATACTTAGCACTAACGTTATAGGTAATTTGTACTTCGAACTAAAATTACGCACTCTCATTTCGGCCACCTATCTTAGTAAAGATTCCTGTTTGAGGAAGGGAAGTGAGTTTTTAAAGTTAATTAAGTAATGAAAAAAGACCAGACGATGACATTCAAAAATTAGCCCCCAGGCGCGATAACAAATATTCGTATATGTTCCATTTCGATATCTTGCTTTATCATGCGAGGTAAGTCGCGGGCACAGCTCGTATACCTAACGAAAGTTTGTACCTACCGACTGTTTTATATTGGCTACAATTTCAATGCCGCCATCGCGTCACGGATGAAAGGCTGTGTTCTTAAACAATGGTCATAACATCGCACTGATAACTGACACGCTGTTATCAAACATACATTTGAAATATAATTATTATATTATAATACTGATATACTCAAAATACAAGCACAGGGCAAGAAACTTAGAATAATAACGCAGAGAAGGATACGAGAGTTCCATGCGTAGTTTGACTAAAAAGTGAAGCCACTTTTTTATCAATGTGTGCGTGAGTGCCATGTTATTATCTCCTCCGAAACACACACGAGCGCAATGAAAATGTCATGAGCGTGTTAGTATTTAGTCCAAAAGCAGGGAAAATTAGTAAATACTTACAATAAAAGCTTTCATTTCGAGCAATAGCGGGTCAAAGTCCGAACTAGGCCCAAAAAGTCTCAGTAAAAATGGCTTCACGGCGCTAACGATTACTTGACTTCTATGCGTTATTATTCTAAGGCAAGAAAGATATAAAAGTCGGATGCGTATAGTTTAGGTGCTATGGTGGAACATGAACAAAATGACAACACTAGACTGCATCATTGTCATTGCTTTTGGCTTTTCCGCAGTCTGGTAAAAAATACGAACGCGGGGGCGGTGTTATATCTTTCTTAGAGAAGTGAAACAATTCTATTAAGAAACTTTTACAGCTTTTTTGTATGGGCACGCGTCAGATTTTGACTTTATAATAATTATATTGTACTAGCTGATACCCGCAACTTCGTTCGCATTTTTATATAAAATGTAAACTGTTTAGAAAATCAATTGATGTCGCGGGGAACAGTTATAGGTAAGAATATATCTGTCTCTTTCTCTCTCCCTTTTCCTCTATCTTTCTCCCTCTCTAGCTCTTTTTCTATCTTTCTCCCTCTTTCGCTCTTTCTAACTCTCTTCCTCTACCTCCATCTCTTTCCCTCTCCCTATATCTCTATATCTTTCCCTATCTTTCTATCATTAATATCCCTCTCCACTCTCAATCTCTTGCGTTCCCTCTCCCTGCCCATCTCATCCATTATATTTATTTCCCTCACCCTCTCCGTCTATATCTCTTCCTTTCCCTCCTTCGCTCACTCCCTCTCCCTCTATTTCTATACAAGGTGTATCGGCAAGGTGTAGTAATATTGAAATGTGGGTATGTGTACCTGGTGATGAATCATTTGCCAGGGTACTAAAACCTGAAATCGATAATCGATTTTTTCACTAAAATTCACAAAATAACTAAATATTACAACCCTAACATGATACGGATGACGTCACGTTACGCGGGTCACTGGCATTGAATTATTTCTGCCGCAAAGAGACCGCGGTGCACCGCGCGGTCTTTGAATTTGCCGACAATATTTTAGGGTTCAGTATTGTTACAAAGTTGAAAGCCTCTAAAATTCATTTCAGATACTTACCGCCTTAGAATAGAATTTTGGTATGTACATTACACGGACCAGATATCAATCAGCCGCCAAGGAATACTTTTGTCCGGTTGCATCTGTCCGGGTCGGTACAAATCGGTAAAAATCATTATTTAAAAAACAAACGGAACCCTAAGTACTTTTATGAATTTGTCTTGACGGATTTGACGTTCACTGACATCGCCCAGCTGATAACTAGGGTTGAACGATGGTTAGTTTTGCAGTAAACTTTGACGTGTCTTAATTCATTACCCTACCTACTTACAGATTTATAGTACCTCCAGACTACTTCGAAATAAGTATGTGTATGCATAGTTTCAGTATTACTACACCTTGCTGTTACACCTTGTATATTTCGCACTCAATCTCTCTCACCTATTTCCCCCCACTCTCCCCTCCTTCTAGCCCCACTCTCCCCTCTTTCACTCCCACTCTCCACTCTTTCTCCCCCCACTCTCCCCTCTTTCTCCCCCACTCTCCCCTCTTTCTACCCCCACTCTCCCCTTTTCTCCCCCCCCCCACTTTCCCCTCTTTCTCCCCCCACTGTCTCATCTCTTTCTATTCACTCTACACTCTTTCTCACCCCACTCTCCCCTCTTTCTCACCCCACTCTCCCCTCTTTCTCACCCACTCTCCCCTCTCTTTCTCCCCACTCTACTCTCTTTCTCAACCCACTCTCCCCTCCTTCTCAACCCACTCTCCCCTCCTTCTCCCCCCACTCTCCCCTCTTCCCCCCACTCTTCCCTCTTTCTCCCCCCACTCTCCCCTCTTTCTCCCCCCACTATACTCTCATTCTCCCCGCTCTCCCCTCTCTATCTCCCCACTCTACCCTTTTTCTCACCCCACTCTCCCCTCTTTCTCCCCCCACTCTCCCCTCTTTCTCCCCCCACTCTCCCCTCTTTCTCCCCCCACTCTCCCCTCTTTCTCCCCCACTCTCCCCTCTTTCTCCCCTCACTCTCCCCGCTTTCTCCCCCCACTCTCCCCTCTTTCTCCCCCACTCTCCCCTCTTTCTCACCCCAGTCTCCCCTCTTTCTCCCCCCACTCACCCCTCTTTATCCCCCCACTCTCCCCTCTCTTTCTCCCTACTCTACTCTCTTTCTCACCCCACTCTCCCCTCTTTCTCACCCCACTCTCCCCTCTTTCTCACCCCACTCTCCCCTATTTCTCCCCCCACTCTCCCCTCTTTTCCCCCCCCACTCTGTCAGCTTTCTCCCCCCACTCTCCCCTCTTTCTCCCCCCACTAACCTTTTTCTCACCCCACTCTCCCCTCTTTTCCCCCCCACTCTGTCAGCTTTCTCCCCCCACTCTTCCCACTTTCTTCCCGCTCTCCCCTCTCTTTCTCCCCACTCTACCCTCTTCTCCCCTCACTCTACCATCTACTCCCCCTTTCCCCCCACTCTCCCCTTTACCCCACTTTCCCCCTTTCTCCCCCTCCTCCCATCGCACTCTCCCCCCTTAATTACTTTCCAATTTAAATTACGATCCGTTTAGCCGTTTATTGTGGTCCGTAGGGGGTGCATCTAAAGAATACCTCATAATTTCAACCCCCTTGCTTTTCCCCCTTTAGGAATGATTTTGCAAAAAAGCTGAAACCCGTATTTATTTATTTCTTACCAAAAGCCTAAATAAGAATTTTCAGATCCCTAACTTGAGGAATTATGGATTCCCCATACAAACTTTCAACCCCTATTTCATCCCCTTCGAGATTATTTTTTGAGACAAAAGATAGCCTATGTCCGTCTCATAGGTCCAATCTACCCCTATACCAAATTTCATCGAAATCGGTTCAGCCGTTTAGCCGTGAAAAGGTAACAAACAAACAGACAAACAGATATACAGATAAACAGATAAACAGATAAACAGACAAACAGATAAACAGAGTTACTTTCAGATTTATAATATTAGTATGGATTGGTATATTGCTATGATGATACAAATTCCTTTGTTGGATATCTGTTCTTATCATTGAATCTTAATATTTTTCTAATTTTGGAATGAATATCATGTTTGTAATTTTTTTTAAGTTTTGGATTAGCCTGTTATTGGACGATTTAAAAATTTAGAGCCACAATCGGTCAGGTAGTCAGTTAGTATCGTATCCTATCCTCATGCATACAGAATACCCATTGCTATAATTATTATCTACAATAATTATAAAGAAACATGTTGTTGTCATCCAAAAATACTCCGCATACATTGTTTCTCCAATTATCGTCATTATCAATAACTGAAAATAAAGATATATCTACCTAATATTCCGATAATGGGGCACATTGTCGAGGAATAACAATGAAAATGTTCGCAATTAAGAAATATTTGCTGGTAATAATCACATTCGTTTTAATTAGCCAAATTATTTATTCATTTTCGTCTCATTTGAATTCAAAAGCAGTTTTTAAAACGAAACTTTTATAATTATGTAGGTACGAGCTTTAATTCAACTTCACTTGTTAGTTGAGAGAATATTTATTTTTGGATATATTTGGAATATTTGGTATATATTGGAATATTATTGGTGGATATATTTGGAACCTCATTGGAACAGTGTCTTGGAGAGGCATAATATGGCTGGCACAAACCACTAACCATCGCAATGAAGACATGTAACATGCAGTCAGTTACCTTATGATATTAGGTCATTTTTCGTGGAGTAGATTGGGAAATTTTGTTGTACTTAGTACTCTGGGAATAACCCAGACAGTACTATCCTTTATACTTACAAAAACATCCGGCATTCTTTCCTTCCTCGATAATTATACATATAGACCTATCTCAATAAACAACGTAAAAATAAACATTTTTCATGGCGCATTTGAATCGGCAATGATACATAATAAATATGTGCCATTTACGCCATGATATGGTAAAATATAAAAAAAACTATTTAGGCAAAATAAAAAGAGTTGGTTGATATCTGGCCCGCAGTAAATTCGCCCATGCGGTTGAGTCGCCACCTTTAATTTTAGTAGTAGTGAATTCGACCGCACGTGCAAAGTACAGTCAGTCGAAAAAGTGATATTAATCAAACATTATAAAATATATAATATTATGAAATATCTTGTTACGATTTTCGGTTCCTCTCAAATACCTACTATTATTAACTTCAAGTTTCAAACAACTATCGACAAGTCAAAAAAGTAGGGTAACCGCACCTGTTGTGGACCCTTCGTGCCTGATTACCGTTAACCGCAACATCAAACAAAATATGTGGTGCATAGTATCGCTCACACGTCAGCTTGAAGGAGCTCATTATTTGGCACGCAACTGGGCACGTTACCCCACTGTTTTTTTTTATAATAGTAGTTTGATGTTTTTGATCAAATGCCCCGCGGCTTCATCTGAAAACTGGCGACAAACTTTCGGTGATGAATTGACCACGATGAAAAATATCCTGTGTTAACTTACTGACTGTGTGACCAATGGAATAAAATTTGCTACAATACCAAGCCCACATTGAAATTACACAATATGACGACACATTTGGCGTAGTGGCTGAGCAATCGGACTGCTGCGCTTGGTGTCGCGGGTTCGATTCCCGTCCGGAACAAATATTTGTATGATCCACAGATATTTGTTTCTGCACTGGCTGTTGCGTATGTGAAATAATATGTCTGTAAACGGTACCCACGATACAGGAAAAATCCTAGTTAAGGGGCTACGAAAACAAGGAAGAAGAAGAATAGGTATACCTAAAGTTGTATGTGATTTAACCAAAACACATCGGATTTAACGATAGCTTCGAAATTTATACAATTCAATCAATTATCATTACGCATTCCCGCCAGAACATCTAAGATTAGTTACCTAACGTGGTCCGTAACACATGCCACGGGTGAAATCACAGAAGCTAAATTAGCTATGTACCAAAACGCGTCATGAATCGCATTTGATTCCACCACTACGCACACTAGTCGATTTAATCCTCGAACTGACCGATTCAAATATTGATTAGGTCAACTGATCCCGTGGACTCAGTTTGGAGTGGGCTCAGTTGACGTAAGAGCCGAAATACCAACGGAGGGAAGTGCGGACCTCATAAATGTATAAAATATCAACTTTTCATTGGATTTTCGACACGATCCACGACATTCCAGTCACGTAGGAAACACCCGCTGACCGAAGGACCCGGATCTTTTCCAATGATTTGTTTATTCTGGAAACCTGGTTACGATGGTATGAAGACCGCTGACAGTTCTTGATTGCTACGCAACTTATTTGATGCTGACCCAAAACTACGCTTAAAGTCCTATGAAGAAATGTCATTTTTCTCTGTCCTGTACCATGTGGAGCAGCTTAAAGTTAATGCAGCTATGCAAGTAACTCATCATCTGTCTATATTCTAGCGCTGTGATGGTCACCCAAACAGTGGTTCCCTAAATTCCACAGAGTCAGATCCACCTTCTTGTAATACATCAATACTAACGTTCATCATCATCATCATCTACCAATACTCTTTAGGATGAATCTGTGTTATCTTTATCGTTTCACGTCCACTGAGGAGACCTCACAACGATGTGAAAGGCCACGTGTTATCCCAATTTAAACCTACGAGTGTGACGCGTACAGTTTATACATAAGAAAACAAATGATTCAACATAACTGAGACACGCGATGCATGACGTCTTATTACGATCCAGTTGAGGACCTAAACATAATTGTTCCACTTTAGATAACAGTTAATACAAGGCTTTCGATATCATTTAGGTAGACGTCAATCCCTTTAGATTTAAAATCAACCTAAATTGAGCGTCAATATGTCACAACAAAACGTCATGGTACGAATAAGTAGTAAAACAATTCTGTTTAGTTAGGTCCTCAATTGGATTGCGAAAGACTTCATGGTAAGCTCGCAGACGTTCCAATTTACGCTTCAAAAATTGACCTACTTGATCGGTAACACTGCACAACACACCTACAGAAAAACATTGGGGTCTTTATCCTCTCGGAATAGTCATTTCACCCCAAAAATCTCTCTGAGGACATTCAATTTTGTTTTCATCGACAAGTCAGTAAATAAAAAACTGGTGACTCCCATCGTTTTCCATTCGCCTCACGCGCCAAGGCAGTCTGCTTTGGAAGGACCCCCGGTGGCGAAGTAGATACTTGGCCCTTCGCTGCTGAATTTGTAATGAGGGGTAAGACGTATTTTTGTCGAGTTATTATCATCAGTCAGCGGCATAGGGTGACGTATTTTCCATTTTGAGACCTCAGTGTAAGCGTTGATTCTGGAAAGCAATTTGGCGTTTTTGGAGAGTTTCTCTAATTCGATCAAGTTTTCCCTATTGGATCATAAGGGTGACGTAGGGTTGGGTGACGTGTTTTCCATTTTGAGACCTCAGTGTGAGCGTTGAGGAAGAAATTTGGCGTTTATTGAAGAGTTTCTCTGATTCGATCAATTATTTCCTATTGGATCATACCTGTCCCGTTCAAACCACAAACTGAACAGGAATCAGTTGTTTTTTATTAATATTATTTGTTTTTTTGGTCTGACTATCAACCGCTTGAAGCTCGTCGAATTTAAGTAGTCTCTGAACGTTTGAGCTAGCAGATCCTGATCCGGCATGCCAATGCCACTATAATATACCTAACTAAGTGCTTGTTATTTCATATCTAACTTTTAGGCTAACGATAGTCACCGGTAACGACCGATACTATCTAACCGTTACTACGTCTGCTAACGTTAAACTTATGCAAAGTGAAATGCGTCTCGGGTGAGCAGCGCGGCGTCATCGATAATTAGGCCGCAATTGGAGCGTAGAGTTGCGCAAGTCAAGGCCGAGTGGTTGATAGTGAGCCGTGGCGGTTGACAGATGTCGCTAAGGAAGGTGTATGAGGGAAAGAAATACGTGGAAATAACAATAGAATAGTAATAGTTCCGACCTGCGCAACAGACAACGCTGAAAGCCTTTATTACGTAAACTCCGAGCCCTCATTACGTAAACGCGTGCCGCCCGCTTAATAAATCAAGAAAGATTTTAATATGAATTTAGCTGTGCCATACACGGTTTACCCGCGTTGAGTATTAAATTAAAAGTAGTCCAAATTACTCCATATAAAAAAAAAACGTTAGATATACGTATCTGCCAGTAAAAGTCCCGTCACAGTCGGTCCAGCCGTTTATAGATTTACAGAACAAACAGAGACACAAACATAAACAAACTGTTTTTGTCATTATATTATTACAGCTGTATAAACTTTTATACATTTGGACACTATAACAAGACGCTTCAATTTTATTTAAGTACCTACCTCTTTGTAAATAATAAGACAAAATTAAATACATTCAGAGAATCTTGAATGTATTTTTCTATATCATCGATATTAAAGTAAATCTATGGTCTATATGCAGTCCATAGTATAAATATAATACACCTACCCTCATTTCCCACATTGTCTATGACCACAAGGTCGGATAGAGTTGTGTAATTTGGTCACACGCAAAAACCAGTGTAAATTGATCACGTCCGTACTTTGTTGTTTATATAGATAGTTAATGAGTGCAATTTGGACGCACATATAATCTTCAATGTACAAGGTACAGTCAGCATCACATTTTAAATATCCACATAATGTCCTACTAGCTTCCCCCCGCGTGGGTTACATGAAATACTACCGTAGAGGCCGAACGCTAGCCAATAAAACAGCCTTAAATCTGCTTAGCAATTACACATAAAACATAGAGGTGCTTATCTGCATCCAAGTAGAGTTACAACAGCAATAATATATACCCGACACGTTTTGTTCAAACAAAGAAAGTGCGAGGTGTCTCCCACGTGCGCACGCGACTGGCGACTGTGACACACGGGTGAGAAAAATGACGGACTAAATTATACGATACTACAAGCGCCTCGCGGTTTCACCCGCGTTAACTACTATACCGCGGGAACTGTTAATTTTTACGGGACAACAAGTAGCCATGTCACCCGGGGATAGTGTAGCTTCTCACCAGTGAAAGAATGTTTCAAATTGGTTCAGTAGTTTCGGAGCCTATCCAATCCAAACAAACAAACAAATCTTTCTTCCTTATAATATTATAGTATAGAAAATGTTCGTTAACTTTTATAGCTATTATGAGTTGACAAGCTGCGACTAGCTATGGTGAATAGTTGTGACTGATAGTGATAGTGAAAAGTTATTCGTAGCCCGCAAAACCTCTTCAAAATGCGTTCAGCCGTTGCTAGATGCAACAACTTTTCGCCTACTAAATTAGAAGAATGATTTTACATAAGTCCAAACTCCCGGTGTAGTGGACTATCTACAATGCAGTGATGCAGTCTAGTAAAAAGTCGGGTAAGCACAAAAAATCCATCACAGAGCACAATAATGAATAGGCAACGGCAAAAATTTCAGGAGATTAGAACAAAGATTTATCTTACAATAACTAGGTACCCTACGTTTAATACTGTAATAATCATAACTGTTACCATACTCCGAGGTATATAACTACTAAATATTCTACACCATAGCACAGCTTGGAAAAAGAACTGTGATGTTTACAAATCACTTATCGATGTCGCACACGCGATGTGGAAATTGGTTGTTATTTAATGGGGGGGGGGGGGGGGGGGGGGTTAGGGAAGGGAAGTTTCTTTGTTGTTTAAGTGCTGATGGATTGTATACTGTGATTAGTGCCTACATAGTGTTGATTTATGGAATACAATGACATTACGTGGTGAAGGCTTTTTAGTTGAGTAATGCGTAAATTGTCGTATTGATTATGAATGGTGGGTGCAGCTGTTCTTTTGTGTTGGAATATTCCATAGTTTTAGTTATAAATGTATAATTTTTTGCTGTACCTATAGTATTACTTAGTCAGGTCATAAGTATTGTCACACAGTAAAAACTTTTCTTTTAGAATGCTGGCCACAAAAAAGTTTATTGAATTCGAATTTCGAATTGTTCATGAAAATAAAAATATATACTTTTTAGAATTTTACTCATTTTTAAATATGGAGTGGACGCTTAAAGAAGACCGTGTTGCAGTTATTGCGTTGCATCGTTGCGGTTACGCGCCAATTCAAATTTTTGACATACTGAAAAATTTGAATATAACCAAGAGATTCGTTTATCGTACCATCAAACGATACAATGAAGACTCTAGTGTAGATGACAGGTCAAGAAGTGGTCGCCCTCGGTCTGTTAGGACTCCATCAGTGATAAAAGCTGTGAAGGCGCGAATTCAAAGAAATCCCAAACGTAAGCAGAAACTGTTGGCCCTTCAGATGGGATTAAGCAGAACCACGGTGAAAAGGGTGTTAAATGAAGACTTAGGGCTTCGGGCATATCGAAGAAAAACAGGACATCATTTGAATGCTCGTGTAATGGACCTGAGACTGAAGAGATGCCGCGCTTTGTTGAAGCGGTACGCGGGAAAAAAATATCGGGAAATTCTTTTTTCGGATGAAAAAATTTTTACCGTAGAAGAGAGCTACAACAAACAAAATGATAAGGTGTACGCACACAGTAGTGAAGAAGCGAGCAACCGTATTCCGCGTGTCCAACGAGGTCATTTTCCATCCTCGCTCATGGTATGGTTGGGAGTGTCTTATTGGGGCTTAACAGAGGTACATTTTTGTGAGAAAGGTGTAAAAACGAATGCAGTTGTGTATCAAAATACAGTCCTGACGAACCTTGTGGAACCTGTTTCTCATACTATTATGGTATTCAAACAAGATTCGGCGCCAGCTCATAGAGCGAAGAGCACACAAGACTGGCTGGCGGCGCGTGAAATCGACTTCATCCGGCACGAAGACTGGCCCTCCTCCAGTCCAGATTTGAATCCGCTAGATTACAAGATATGGCAACACTTGGAGGAAAAGGCGTGCTCAAAGCCTCATCCCAATTTGGAGTCACTCAAGACATCCTTGATTAAGGCAGCCGCCGATATTGACATGGACCTCGTTCGTGCTGCGATAGACGACTGGCCGCGCAGATTGAAGGCCTGTATTCAAAATCACGGAGGTCATTTTGAATAAACTTTAGTGTCATAAGAATCTATGTTTTGTTAAGTTCATTTTGGTATATAAATGGTTACATAATGAATAAACTTGTTTCAATTATTTTATATAAAACATGTGACAGAATTTATGACCTGACTAGGTATATATACAAGGTGTATCGGCAAGGTGTAGTAATATTGAAATGTGGGTATGTGTACCTGGTGATGAATCATTTGCCAGGGTACTAAAACCTGAAATCGATAATCGATTTTTTCACTAAAATTCACAAAATAACTAAATATTACAACCCTAACATGATACGGATGACGTCACGTTACGCGGGTCACTGGCATTGAATTATTTTTGTCGCAAATAGACCGCGGTGCACCGCGGTCTTTGAATTTTGCCGACAATATTTTCTGGCATTGAATTATTTCTGCCGCAAAGAGACCGCGGTGCACCGCGCGTTCTTTGAATTTGCCGACAATATTTTAGGGTTCAGTATTGTTACAAAGTTGAAAGCCTCTAAAATTCATTTCAGATACTTACCGCCTTAGAATAGAATTTTGGTATGTACATTACACGGACCAGATATCAATCAGCCGCCAAGGAATACTTTTGTCCGGTTGCATCTGTCCGGGTCGGTACAAATCGGTAAAAATCATTATTTAAAAAACAAACGGAACCCTAAGTACTTTTATGAATTTGTCTTGACGGATTTGACGTTCACTGACATTGCCCAGCTGATAACTAGGGTTGAACGATGGTTAGTTTTGCAGTAAACTTTGACGTGTCTTAATTCATTACCCTACCTACTTACAGATTTATAGTACCTCCAGACTACTTCGAAATAAGTATGTGTATGCATAGTTTCAGTATTACTACACCTTGCTGTTACACCTTGTATATCTTACTCGTAGAAATTATTATACGTTTTTTTTCAATATAATAGGTAACTATTAGACGTGTATAACCATGAAACATCTCCTTATTACATTATTTTCCCTTACAGCAAACAATTTATCCTAAAAGCTACCTTACACAGCACAAAGAAACGCCACTATGGAACTACCACTACCACCCGCAGACTACGCCATAGTTTATATGGCGTGACACCTTTTCGTTTCGCGTGATGTAGACGTTTCCGTGACGAACGACCGGTTGTTTGTCAATAACTGTAGTATTATCTGAACTCGCACAAATATTGTAATCGGTTTTTAAATACTACGCCTAGAAAATGTACTAAATGCTGGTGTTGCTGATGGTCCGACTTCTAAAATTGGGATTGTGGTTTGATTTTAGCAGGCAAAATATTTGTATGACCTAAGTTATTTGATAAGAGCTTGGTGTTTGTGGGGGATTATGACACTTGTAGTTACAGATTTCTTAGGTAAAGGGAAACCTAGTTATAATAATTATTTATGTGTGTCACCGTGAATTTGTGTGTGACGCGCTTTTATTAATTCTGCGAAGATTCAAAATAGAAGTAGGTAGAATTATTAGCCAGAGTTAAGAGACTTTTAGCTATGATATTTTTTATATTTTTTTTGAGTATATTCGCTTTTCATAATAGTTTAATGGAAAAATTAACATTCCTGACTATCCATTTCTTCCCAGAAGCGTTTAGTCGCCTCAAAGTAAATTTTTGATGAGTTAAATATTATATAACACTCTAACCCCCAGTTTCTGAAACGTCAGTCAACGTTGACAACAGATTAATTCTATTGCCATCCTTGTCATTTGTTTAGTGTTAGATAGAGACAATGATAGTTTTAATCTACTGTCAAAGCCAACTAGCGTTCTAGAAACCGGGGGTTAAGCTCTACCATAGAATACCTATTAATGCTCTACCTTAACATTTTTAAGCAGATAAATAATGTATAATATACATATTAAAACTACAATCTCTTTCATTCGAATAATCAATAATTATTAAAGGACAGCTGATTTCCGACCATTAATAAATCATAGCTCATTTTAATGTTATATGTTTGCAAATTAACTTTAGCTCGCCACCGCTTCCGCCCGTGTGTATGTCAACCCGTAAACGAGTGACCAATCGGACGTGGTTGCGTAACCGGTTGCGTGCAAAGCACAACGCATCGTCGCTAATCGCTAACCGGTCGGTATGTAGAGCGCGCTGGTTCGACGTATTTGTCACCGCACTGGTTTGTTTTACGCACGTTTGCTGTTTCTGACTTACGTTGATCAAGGTCGTTGATCGAAGATCGTTGATCATCATCAGCCTGAAGACGTCCACTGCTGAACATAAGCCTCCCCCTTAGACCGCCACACAGAACGACAATTTGCCACTTGCGTTCAGCGGTTGCCTGCGACTCTTTTGATGTCGTCGGCTCATCTAGTGGGAGGCCTACCTACAATGCATCTTCATTAAGGAGGTACATTAAGGAGGCTCCTATTTATCGATGTCGCTAAGTCTAATCATACTAAGTACCTTTGAGTTGGTCGAGCCATTGTTGAGATTGTTTAAATTATTTTACATAGTTTTAACAAGGTTTGACCTAAACATACATAATATAGACATTACAATTTAATTAAAAGTTTTTATAACCAGTGTTTTGCTACTAATTTCTAATGAGTCTATTATTATAGAAATTTGAATTATTAATTAGTACCTACCTTTTGTTTTCACACCAAACTATTAGGCAACTGACATTATTATGAAACTTTAACACCCTGTTAACGTTAATGAGTACTTAAAATTAACGCTAAAGCAAAATAACTTTATATAGGAGTCCCCTTTTAAAACTACGAGAGACGTGCGGTGTTTTATTTAAAATTTATTGCGCATTAAATACAAAGGCGCCATTTGTTTCCAGGAAAATTCTTTAGTGGCAATTTCAGGGAAGTAATTGTTTCCTTCTTTAAAGTAAAATGGAAGTTAAGAGATAGAGAATGACGTCAACCATTAAAGTTTTATGGAATTGAGTTGATCAGATGTATTTAGAAAGTTTTAAGCACTTTGTAGAGGATTAGAAATAATGCCAATTACCTTTTTAACGGCTTGGTTTTTGTAACTAAACTGTTGTGGTATTTGTAACTAATTTAATTTTCTATATATTTAAGTATCACAGAAAACTTAAAAGACATCAATCAATGCAACTAATTTCATTTTCTTCATAAAACGTATAACCAAAAGATCACATAGGTATAATAACATCAGCGTAACGGAAAATTGTCACACAAAATAGAAGCTTAATTAATTCGTTTTTTTTTTTTTATTAGTTTCACCAAACTGGACTATACACTTTGTGTTTCACAGGTTTTATACGAAACATCTCACCTCTATATAGGGTGCATCTGCACGCCTATCTAGAGGTGAACCTAGTTACACTCCTTACAGTATTTAGGTATATTACATTTAAATGGTGCAATAATAACAGTTATTGCATTTAATTTATCGATGAACTAGAATAATCATTTATAGTAGAAGTAGCATCCAACGACAAGGTCTTCTCTAAGCTAAGTCAAGTCAAACAAAATAGTCACCTAGTAATGGTAAACTTGTATATACCCACACGTGTTTGTGACGTTGCTACTCGAGCAGGAGCATCCAGTCAGAATTTATATACGAGCAGAATTTCAGTATTGAATACCTGTGCTGAGGCTCCAGTGGTACGTAGTTTAGGAGCTAGCTACGAGTTAACTTATACACCATTATGGTAGTCTCCGTTCCTGCATTAATTAAAGTTATATGTACATAATATGTTAAACCTCCAATAGTGGTAATAATAAGGACCAAAAACATCATTAAAAAAATCATGACTTAAACTATATTATACATACATACATACAGTCACGCCTTTTTCCCGTCGGGGTAGGCAGAGACTACATCTCTCCACCTGCTACGATGCTGACACACCTCTTTCGCTTCTTCTACTTTCATGATTTGCTTCATACATGCTCTCCGGTTATGGGTACTCTAGACTTGGCCTCGATTCGCTCGTGGTACGTCCGTCTGCGTCGACCCCTACCGGCTGCTCCATTCACCCTAGATCCATACCTTCATCTGTTTCGTAAATCTACCTTCATCCATCCTCTATAGATGTCCATCTGTATTATGTATACTAAAAATATACCTAGATGGCAAGTTTCACATAGGTAGGTTCAACCTACCTAATTATTATGATAGAAGTACCTAACAACTTACGAGTACGTTGCGAGGAAAATATTAAATATTTATTTATTTCTAGTTTATAGTTTACAATTATAATCTTTAGAACAATTTATGTATTAATACATTTGAATTTAAATAACAATAAAATAATAAAAAATAAGGAATATTTTTATATTGTTGTCAAACATCTCGCCAGCTCTTCGACTAAGCTACCTGTATCCGGGAGCCTCAAGAGACTCGGGGTCTTCGACGGAATTAGATCGCAAGTACATGCCTGCACTTGTGTTTATTTTGTTTGCTACAGGGAAATGTGGAGGATCTGTTAGTTTGTGAACGTATTGTCGTATGTTGTATGATAGGTAGCCGTATGTAGCTTGATATAGAAGTTGTATACTATACGTAGTACACTGTATTTATGTCTCGATTTGTGAGTGACGTTCGATTGCTATGACGATCGCTAAAGATAAGTCAAATGTTTACGTCATTGTAATTCTAGGTAGGTAAATAAATGCAAGAATCAGTGGATGCAAGTGGCAAATTGTCGTTCGATATGGCGGTCTAAGGGGGAGGCCTATGTTCAGCAGTAGACGTCGTCAGGCTGATGATGATGATGAGCAAAATGCAGCCTGCGGTTTCAGTGTTAAGAGGGCGCAAACATCTAAATATACAAAGTTTCAAATTTATATATTATAGGTAGGATAGTATACAATGAGTTTCAATATTCATATACGCAGACTAGAAAGTTAGGAAAAGCAGTCTATAAAATCGGTGAAATAGTTCTCCAATCTCGCGTCACCTTGAAACTCGAAATCCTTCCGACATATCAATTACCGGTACAATCCGGTAAAACCGGTCCAATCCTGTAATACCGGTACCGGGATTGGGATCTCAAGAGATCCCGGTACAGAATGCAAGCTATTACGAGTACTGCCTCTGCTCGTGGCTTGGCAAGTGCTTGACATAACTGAAGAGAACTGCGATGAAGGTTCTCAAGTGTTAGGTTTATTTTCTACTCGGTATGCGAACTCAATATTGATTAACACGGAATTGGTAAACGGAATTACATTGCGAGATGGGATGCGGGGTGTTTCGTACCACGGCTGGTTCACACCGCGGCGCGAATTGAACCAGTATTTGTTATTTTGCGTTAGTCGTTTCACACTGCAAAAGGAGTGTGGTGCGAAATTCTCAGAAAGAGTCGATTCACAGAAAGCTTGAAGCGGTTTGTTTCGAACTTTTAGGACGAAAGGGGGACATTCGACATGTGGGACGAAACACTGAATGAGCTGAGCGAACCGGCGGCATATCTTCGGTGCGTCACCTTACTATTTTTTAACTAAGCGCCGCCCTTCATTTTGTATAAGTTCATGGTAGCATGTAGCTACTAGGTTTACCACGATTTGAGCCGCGCGGTATAGTTTCTCGCAATGTTACTTCGTACTGAGCGTCGATCACATTGTACTGCGGTACTCATAAGACACTTAATCTCATTCAAAATGTCAAACAAATTACCAAACTGCCATCTCGCTCAACTTAAAAAAAAATGTGCCTTCTTTTAGGTATTAATCCTGATATATTAACTTCAAAATTATATATTTTGATATTTGTTTGTGCGCGAATTAGACCCGTTTTTAGCTAGTTAATATGTTTCCTGTTCGCGAAAGTTTAAGAACTTCTAATCCTGATATGTTTACGAAAACTCAACACTATAATTGGTTCGGCATTTATGGGCATTTTCATTTTTTTTTGTACCCTCCATTTTTAGGGTGTCCCACTGATTTAACATTTAATTATGACATAAATATACTTATTTGTGTGACTTTTGGAATAGCAATTGGTATAAAATATACTTATTAACAAATTAATCAGTAATCCAAGCATATAAACGTTTAATTTACTAAATTATGAATAATTGAAATGTTTAAAGTTACTGATTTTTGCATGTCCCATCCTGCACTAGCTTTGAATAATCAGTGATTACCAAAAAAAATTCTACTAACATGTTTCAAAAGTTTTGTTATACATTTAGAGTACTGTTTTTACCGTCACATAAATTAAATTTGTAGATTAAACTCTAATACAACAAGTTTAAATCTATTTTCAAACAAATGTTCGAATCTTGAACCCAGTCGGACATGTCAGTTTAGTGACGGTTTTATTTGAATCGAGAAATACTAAACTCATTTTATTGATTGAAAATGGCAACATTATCGAAAGAAGATCACGGCCGCCATTAAAAACCGGTCAGTTTGGCAAAGTGTCGCAAGGGGAAAGGGTGTTTTGTTGGTGTCGGCAGGTGTCTCCACTTTTTCAGTCAGGTTAGTGATGCTATTTTTTATTTATTATAGATGTCATACGCCGTTCAACCGTCCCAAACGAATCAGATTTAATCTAGAAATCATTTAACATGTTTTATTCGTGTAAAAAGTCTTAAGTGAATGTAAAAAACTTTTTTCTTTAAATCGTTCCCGTGAGTGTGACGTCGGTTAAGTGACATTTTTATCCCGTCACATATAGGGCTGACTACAAAATGTCAACAAACTGACACGTAAGGCTTGTTACACATAGGTACAATTTATAAATTAATGCAATTTGTATCTAGAATTTTGTACATTTCATTTTCAGGCTTTTTTTAAAGACCTCACCATGCCATGTTCCAAATACCATACCAAAATATTCAAATATGCAAATACTATCACTTTTAAATGGTTAATTTGTCCTAAAAAATAATATTGCTATGGTGAGTAGTAAATAATAAAAGTGGATCTCTTTGTTTCTAAGTGAAATATTATTATAAAAATACCAATTGTTGATTGTTCACACATCGTTAAATAAAGAATGTGATAATAAATCTAATTATTTTTGTTTTAATTTATCAACGCTGTTGTTTACAAAAATTTCTATATTTTAACTGCCATGTAACCTTAGCTTTAGGGGTTTCGATGGTGACTGTCCCAATATTTGCATATGGGCAAAATATTTATTTTTCACTTCGGTTTTGCTGATATACTATCACAGTGTATGAAATCGGTTTAACTAGTTGCGTATAATTACCACTAAAATTGCATTCTATAACTAATTGATATACCACGAAATAAGTTAAAGTAACATGATATGCAAAGCCTCACTTGTCACAAAACCGAATAAGAAACATAATTTAAGAAAAATAGGATTTCAATTTAAGGATAAATATCTGTTTTTCCTAAAAAAGTCATATTTCTGTTGTATACAAAAATAAAAAATCAAGTCATATGCCTACAATTTAGAAATAGGAGGACTTTTAAGTTGTCATCAAACTGACCACTATTTCACTACCATGTCCACTTATTTACCATTTTTTATATATAAAACAGGCTATTATTTTGATTACTGATACAATTTTCAATTCGTCAGACTATGTAGCCAAGTCTAGGACCTTTAAAAATCTTAAAACATAACTTTTAAAAAAATCTCATAATTTTTATGAGGGTACACTTTTTTCTGAAAATGCCCTTATACGCGATGACGTCACAAACAGACAAAGTGTCGAATGTGTACTAGTAATACTTATTAGTATGGTTTTAGGTTTTGTTACTATTACGAGTATGTCTCTCTTGACAGATTAAAGTCATTAAACTTTCGCGAACAGGAAACATATTAACTAGCTAAAAACGGGTCTAATTCGCGCACAAACAAATATCAAAATATATAATTTTGAATACACCTCGACGTTTCGGCCGAGTTACATCGGCCGTGGTCACGAGAAGACTCGAACTGTCGACTGTCGAGGTATGTCAAAATTATATATTTTGATATTTGTTTGTGCGCGAATAAGACCCGTTTTTAGCTAGTTAATAGATTAAAGTCAAACAAGATGTAACAAACTGTCAAGTTGTTTGACATTGCCGTAGTGTTTATCAGATAGGTGTGAATGTGGACAGGACGAGGTGTGAACAGTGAACGACCCGAGTTCATGTGAAAATTCACATTGTCAAGGTCATCCTTGTTTTCTCACACAAATCACGTAGCTATAAAAATTTATTGCGAATAAAACTAATTTTAGTATCGGCATTAGATACATAAAAGGTGTTTATTTTTTGCTTTGTAATTTTTATTCGGATTAAATCGAACGGATAATAAGCTAGAGGCCGAATCGGATAACATAATGATATAATCATAATACAAGACGTCCGTCTGTCTGTCGGCACTCAAACACCGTATCGCTACATAAATAACCTATGTCCGTCCGTCCGTCTGTTTGCTATAACCATTTCCTTTGAGAACATAGATCCATAATGCAGATGATGTTCTGTTTGAGGTTATAAGAGTCTCTCTCTGTCTCTTTGCTCCCTTTTCACATGTAAATGACTGAACAGATTTTAACAAAATTTTGTATAGATACAGCTTTAATTGTGGGAAAGAACATAAGATATATTTTATCGTGTTAAACTGCCCTTGTTTTTATCAGCGGGCATGAATTCTCGGCGTAAAGCTAAGTTATCCTACTCTAGAATCCTTATAGAGGTACTACTCGTATAACGAAATAGAAAAATAAATTTCGATAGGTACTCTGCTAGATAAACAAAGCTATATTAATGTATACTTATTAATTTTATTCTTCAGTATAACAATATACTACCAACCTTGTGTAAGTACAATTAATATTTGAAATATTTCTTAAATAAAATTGAGAGATACAATAACAGAGGCAAAGAAGCGAAAACACCATTATTTTGTATATCTAGATATCGTATAATTTAGTACCTACCTACACATTACGTTAAAACACGGATAATACAACGAAAGTTACCCCGAGTTTCTAGAACGTTTGTTGGCTTTGACAGTAGATTAAAACTATCGTTGTCTCTATCTGACAGTAAACAAATGACAAGGATGGCAATATAATCAATCTGTAGTCAAGTTGGTTGACGTTTCAGAAACTGGGGGTTAATATCCTCACATTAATTATATTTTACTTTCGCTCAATTTCTTATTTCCCAGATAAGAGTTAGATATGGAATTATTTCTATATAATCTATTCTATTTTTCAACGATCAGTCATAATTTATCTGCGGGATAAAACTTGTGTAAAATTCCGTAATTTTTTTTTTTAACTTCTCCATTCGCTTGTGCTTTTATGGTTGTCTAAAGCTATTTCCTCGCGAGTGACGCAACGACCATACAATGTACTTAATAGGAAATGACATCACGCGTGAGTACAATACGAATTAGCCGCTGATTGAGTGTGATGACCCTAAGAATGCGCCGAGGGACGAGGGTTCTGCGCTACCAGAGTGAGAGAGAAAACTGCGAAAATAGTCGCCTTCTCTCTCTCTCGACAAGAAAATCAGAATAGAAAGAATAGAGAGATATCAAGAACGGCTCTTTAGCCGTTAATTTTAAACGTTAATTTAAATATAAACTTAAAAATATAAACGTTAATTACGAGTATAAACTTAAATATTATTTACTTATTGATTTGTATTATTGATATAAGTATTATTAATATCTCTTTAGATATGAAATGATAAACATAACTTTTGCTTGTTTTGTATGTATTTATAGGTAAGTATCTGATTTTTTATACCAAATAATGAAATATTTTTTTTTGTGATTTCAGGTATGTTTATCAGATGATGGTGCCTTATTATCCGTGAAGGTAACTGTTTGACTTTAATTCTCATAAGTATAACTTGAGTGAGAACAAATATATAATATTTGAGTTTATATATTAAAAACCCAATAATTATACACCCTGTGTTATATAACACAGGATGTATAATGTTTGACGCCGATTTTCTGAGCTTTCGCTTAAAAAGTGGCCTGGTAAGAACATAAATCATAAAATTCTTATCAACTATGCAGTTGCGGAAGTCGAGAATATATTTTAATAGCAGACGTAAGCAAACGTGACCGGCGTGACACGCGGTCACTCACAGTCACTGGTTGACTAATATTGCTATTTTTAGTCCTAATGGGTGTATGATTGAATTGTTATGGCAGCCTATAATAGAATGGTCACATAAAGGTTAAAGACACGATCAATATAAAAACAAGCTATTGCTCGCATTTTCGTCCGCGCGGACTAAGTAGGCATATTAGGTATACGTAATATTCTTAGAATAATAATGCAGAGAAGGATAGTTCCATGTGTAGTTTAACTGAAAAGTGAATCCACTTTTTTATCAATGTGTGCGCAGTGCCATTTAATGAGCTTCTCCAAAACGCACACAAGCACAAATGTCGCATCCGTATTAGTATTTAGTCCAAAAACAGGGAAAAATAATAAATATTTACCATAAAAGCATTGATTTTGAGCAATACCAAGTCAAAGTCCGGACTAGGCACAAAAAGTCTCAGTAAAAATGGCTACACGGCGCTAGCGAGTACTCGGTTTCTATGTGTTATTCTTCTAAGATAATATCTTGATTAAAAGTATCCTATGTCCGTCTCTCAAGGTCCAATCTATCTCTATGCCCAATTTCATCGAGATCGGTTTAGCCGTTAAACCCTGAAATTTGTAACAACTAAACAAACAAAAAAGATATAGAAAGAAACGCACGCGTTCCAAATAAGGAGTCTTTCTGATAGATGTTTTT
Organism: Hylaea fasciaria; assembly: GCA_905147375.1. Classification (NCBI taxonomy): domain Eukaryota; kingdom Metazoa; phylum Arthropoda; class Insecta; order Lepidoptera; family Geometridae; genus Hylaea; species Hylaea fasciaria. The sequence continues at coordinate 2,700,253 of LR990211.1, read as the reverse complement.
TTTCATAAGAATCGATTTGAGCGTATAACAAATTATTCAGTAGTTCTGATTTATTCTGTAGTAGTGCTGTAATGCGAATAACAGCATTATTTCAGTCAACTAAACTGATGTTATGGTTATGTAACCAAACATGTTACGTAAATACACGTGTACCTAACTGTGAAAATTATTAGATTTTTATATGCAGTTGTATAGAAATTGCAATTACAAAGTTCTATTGGGAATCCTTTTGGATTGACTTCTTGGGAAATTCCTATGACTTTCAGGTAAGGTCACTTTTCCAAATTCATTTAGTACTTAATACAATATTGAAAGTCCTTAATCCTTTGCACTAAGGGTTAATTTAGCAAATCGAATTCATGGCAAATTGTAGTAGGTACACATTTGTGATGAAAACCAATATCACAAGATTCGCGGAATTTTACGACTCTGTATTTTTTGCTTGTAAACAGTGACGTTCAGCTGAAAATATCGATATTTTACGTCCTTTAAAAGTCCAAAGAACTCTGTACTAATGGTGTATCTCTATTAACTAAATAAATTAAATCGAAAACGCAGGACGGAACTAGAAATAATATTTATCTCTAATAAGATGTTTAACAAAATATCTTGCATATTCCCACGGGAAATCAGTTTTTGACGTATCAGGCGCGTCTAGAAATGCTTCCCTTGGTAAGAAAACTGTGAAATAATTTGACCCAAAACTTCAGTAATGACTCTTTGTTTATTAGGTTTACTCAACTTTTTGGTGTTTTTCATTTTGTCCGTCAATAAGTAATTAGATAATGCCATGCTGCAAACCATGCTTATATTAAAAAATTGCAATTATCGCAAATAAATATTTTTTCCTTCTTCCTTTTTATGGTATCGATAGATTTCCGATATTTTATAACTTTTTAACAACCCTACCATAACACCGTCCGGACGTATTTGAGTCATAAAATTTACACATATTTTATACTTCGACGTTTTCATAATAATTATTGCGAAAAGTCGTTAATTTTTATGCGGTAACCTTCCACTAGCTTTGAGGTTAAATAAATAATATAATATGAAATACCGGACGTGTCCGAAAGCGACATTTAAATAGGCTTCATATAATTTCAAAAGATTCTGATGTTGAATAGGCATCAATATTTTTAAACCATTTGTAACAGCTGATTTCGATATAATATTATGAGGGTAGGTATATAATGTATATTAAAACAACTGAACTGATTGGGATGCGGTATTGTATAAATTTCTAATACGAGTGTGATTGGCAAAGTAGCTCGGAAAAATTGCAAATTCGGGAAAAACGGTATCTTCATTTTCCATGGGATTTTGTCAATTTCATCCACATTGATAGAGTCTGTCTGGTCAACTAGTTTGTATCTGTTATGTAATGGTGGTGTAGTTTGTTATTATATGTTGTTGTTGTCCACCAATCCGAACTGGGCCCCCGTGATGGATTACGGCCTAATCCTCCTCACGAAAGTGAGGCGAGACTCGTGCGCATTAGTGGTCTACTGTCCGGATATGGGGCGTGATAATGACGTAACAAAGGTCCTAATAAACAACAAACTAATCAGTGAAAGCGATCTGTTAACACATTCTCAATTCAAATTGGTACCGCTTTTAGCGAATCTTGCGCAAGTAACCGGCCGGGGACCGGTATTACACGTTTGTCACAAGTACCGGTTAATAAATCAGGCATTGCGATAGGAACAGCTGGCGGGTGATTCAGAACTCGCGTTTTGTTACAGATTCGGTAATGTTTGGTTTTGGGGTGTGGCTGCGGTGAGAGCGGGTGGCGCGCTTATCGAAGAATGTGATGAGGAAAAATTACTTCGTCTTCATTTAAGTTTTCATTTATTGGAGTTTTCGTACAAGTCTTGTGTAATAATTGAAAACAAGGTCTCGAAAAAGGAGTGTTCTAAATATCATGTTATGTTCTAAAACTTTGAATGTACCTACGTGTTTGTGTTTGTTAACTATTTCCATTATTAAAAATAGCACTTAACAATGTGTTTTTAAATAATTTGATACAAAATATCAATCAAAAACTATTTTACTGTAGCAAAAAACGAATAACTAACCAAATTTTTTAACGGGTTCAGTTGACCGATTAAAATATGCATTAGGTCAAGTCATCCCGCGGATGCAGTTTCGAGCGGGCTCAGTTGACGTAAGAGCCCCAAAAACAACCAAATAGCCTGACTATTTTCAATGCACGTTTCAGCATAATCCTCAATAGTAATACAGCGAGCATCTGCGTTGATAAGATAAGTGACAGAATCCCAAGAACGACCCTATAGGCACCCCAATAAAGTCGAGTTTACCGCTTACTAACGGAGGCTTGCGTCGTGTAATGATTACGGCCTGCAAACGAGTTCATAATGCAAGGGTGAGATGCTGCTAGCCTGTAAGCGGGGAACAAAGGAAAACATTATCGTAATAACATGTTATTCAGTAACGAGACGAGCAAATTTTTAACTTGATGGTAGAGTGGAATAGAATACCATTTATTCCTGGTGATCATGCCCTGTCTGCCCATAATAGCTACAGACAGAGTTACCCAGAACTTTGCGTTTCTACCCTGCGCTAGTTACCCTAGCTAAAGCATTGGATGTAACGACGAATATTAAAAACTTACTAAAAGTAAATAAAATAAATTGATAGTTTAAAAACCAAATTTCTGCTACCACAAACTTTTATTATATAGGTAAACTAAACTAAACTAAACAAAAGTTTATACAGGGTGTATCGGCAAGGTGTAGTAATATTGAAATGTGGGTATGTGTACCTGGTGATGAATTATTTGCCAGGGTACTAAAACCTGAAATCGATAATCGATTTTTTCACTCAAATTGACAAAATAACTAAATATTACAACCCTAACATGATACGGATGACGTCACGTTACGCGGGTCACTGGCATTGAATTATTTCTGCCGCAAAGTGCGCCGCGCTCTTTGAATTTGCCGACAATATTTTAGGGTTCAGTATTGTAACAAAGTTGAAAGCCTCTAAAATTCATTTCAGATACTTACCGCCTTAGAATAGAATTTTTGTAGGTACATTACACGGAGCAGATATCACTCAGCCGCCAAGAAATACTTTTGTCAGGTTGCATCTGTCCGGGTTGGTACAAATTGGTAAAAAACATTATTTAAAAAACAAACGGAACCCTTAGTACTTTTACGAATTTTGTATTGACGGATTTGACGGCGGGCCTAGTTTTGTTTGAGTAATGCCGCCGGCTGGAGGTGTAAAGGTAACGAAACAAAGCGTACAGTTAACTGTAGTACCCAACTTATATGGTGCGTCGTGAATCTTCGTTCGCGCAGAAAATAAAGTATGGTCCGAAGATTAACGAAAGAATGCTTAAAGCTTACAATCAACCTAAGATCACTATTATAAGGTTCATAATACACTGCAGCTGTTAGTTCCATCTCACTCATGCCACGCGGCGATCGCTAAGATGGCGGGGCGGCTGCCGACCAATAGCGGTCAATAGCATTTCCCGCGCTTTGAAAATTCATCTTCTGCGCAGGTAGAACTGCGATGTGCAACAGCTGCAGTGTATTATGAACCTTGTAATAGTGATCTTAGGTTGATTGTAAGTTTTAAGCATTCTTTCGTTAATCTTCGGACCATACTTTCTTTTCTGCGCGAACGAAGATTCACGACGCACCATATAAGTTGGGTACGACTGTACATTTGTTAGTCTATGCCTCAAGTTCACTGACATTGCCCAGCTGATAACTAGGGTTGAACGATGGTTAGTTTTGCAGTAAACTTTGACGTGTATTAATTCATTACCGTAACTACTTACAGATTTATAGTACCTCCAGACTACTTCGAAATATGTATTTTAATGCGTAGTTTCAGTATTACTACACCTTGCTGTTACACCTTGTATATAAACTAAATTGGAAAACTAAAAAAACTGAAAGGTATTTGTTTCCCTTTCAATTTCTTAATGTTTCAAAATAGTCTCTACAAAGTTCATTTACTTTAATGAAACAAATTGACGAAACAAAATTCATTCCCGAAAATTCACATTATGTTTCGTATAAACTGATTCATCATAAGCTAGACCGAACGCGTCTCATTCTTACAAAACGAGTGAAATCTGCCCCGCTAGCAGAAGCACCCCACCTCAACCGAGCAAACCTAGTCAGGCAGGAAACAATTGGCAAGCCACGTGGGCCACAGAACTAGCGATACAAGTCTAGCTCTAAACTTGTATAGGAGGGGCCGGTATTGGTTAAACGTAATCTAGGATACCTAGGTATTGTAGTGACCTAACGCTTGCCTGGCTTCTTATTAGATGACGTAATGTGGTTTGACGCTGGTGAATTTAGTTTGAATAGGTACTTAGTTAGTAGTTCCTGGTTTGTGTTGTGTTTTGGTTCCTTTATTGTGCAATCGTAACAAAGTTCCATAATATCATACTGGTAATTTAATCTTTATTTTTTCAGTATATACCTACTCGTTTGAGTTCAAAATAATTATAACGGTGATAGTTGAATTTTTTTTCACAGATGATGTATTTCTGTTGCCGCTATAACAACAAATACAAAAAAATAGAATTAAAAAAATATTTACGGGGCTTTCATACAACAAACACGTTTTTTTGCCGTTTTTACAGATGGCACGGAACCCTTCGTGGGCGAGCGCGACTCTAACTTGGCCAGTTTTTCGTATTTATACCTAACTAAACCCTGAGATGTAAACTTTAAGGAACTGATTAAATGTATGTAACTCCGATTTTGTATGTTAATTAGTATTTAAACGGGTCTAATTCGCGCACAAACTAATATCAAAATATATAATTTTGACATACCTCGACGTTTCGACCGAGTTACATCGGTCGTGGTCCGATTTTGTATTATTACACTTCCCTTCAGTCTCCCAGTTTTTATTATAGTTTCACCGTCTCTACCTATATAAGGAAATTTTACCGGTTCGATTGAAACCAACCCAGTTGTGCAATGACCAGCCCAGACGTAACGTAAACAAACAAGATTTCGTGCCAACACTTGCGACTGAGTTCTAACTAACTTAATTAACTCTTATTCATCAACTCCTATCCGCCCACAGTCTCCCCTCACGTGAGGATTTAAGCCGTAAACCACCACGGGGGCCCGGTGCGGATTGGTGGATAACATGGCACCGATATAATTAATGACGTTACCTGTGATATAAAAGCAACCCGGAAGTTTACAAAGACTCAAAAACCTCTCCTTTGTTTTACGAAGACTTTCTTGTCTTCGCAACTAACTGAACAATTTAACGCGTATCATCACCCCCTAAACTATTCCACCCACAGGGGGTGAACACCCCCACTTGGGGAACCACTGTTAGGTATACAACGTTCTGGCTCGTTAGATTAAAAACTAAAGCTGGCGTGACTTGCCAAACCCGCGGGTGAGTGACTCAGTGTTATTCGAGAACAAAATTAAATTAACCTGTCAGTAAACCAAATGGTATCAATCATCATCATCTATGATAAAAACCATTCATGAGTGGCCAATCGTTACGAACTCGTTAAGTTTTAGTTAGGATATATTTTGTTTTCTTTGGCTCAATCTTTAGATACAGACACAAGTATACAACATCATCAAATCAGGTAAAAGAATAAAATGATATGAATAAAAGAAAGAAGAACCATCATTGTCTTTCGCCTATTCTAATATATTTCCTTCTGACTGCTGTGAGAGAGAGTATGAGAGCGAGAGAGAGAGACACGACAGTAAATAACTCAGTTTAAGTTATCAGGGTCAAATCCTGATCCAACGTCGTCTTCTTGTACAAAATTATAGAGGACTCGTCCTTTACTTAATTATTATTTTTCTCACAGAAAGTGAATGCAATCACCTGTACAAATAACATTTCCGGAAAAAGTCAAAGATTAACAGAATCATAATACACAGATGCGGAACTGCAACAATACATGCCTATATTGCCTATTGCCTACCTAACTACGGAGTACTCCAGTGAAGATAGGCGCGTCCAATTGAGCTCAGTGGCAACGATCGCGGTCTGGTCACGCGCTGGGGTCAAGAATCTCATAGATGAGTGTGTAGATGTGACATTGGTAGCGTGTCGTAGGTAATAATGATAGTGGTATAATGTAAGTGATGCTAAAGTACTTGAACGTGAACGGTTTAACAAAGTTAACGTGATTTCGCCCGTTTCTTTTATATTGGTTCACCGCTTCTACTAATGCAATAAGACTTCGTGTTAAAATATACATAGTAGGTAAATTTTTCTTGTTCTTTCTAGATAAAGTCTTCGAAGATGGTGCTATTATTTATTTTTCTAGCTTTGAACTAGCACATTTATTCCTTATCCCGTCCAAAATTTGGTCTTGAATCAATGTATGAAAGGAACCATCCTATTTCAAACTAACCATGAGCAATAACTCCTTTATTTCAGTTATCATATTTCGTTTTTATTTATTATGTTTGTTAATGATATTTTAATGTTTGACTTGTAAAAGGGCCACATTATTGCCGATTTACCATCATTTATGGTAAATAGGCAATAATATGCTTGCTTTTGTTTCTACTTCCAATCAAAATAATGTCCAAGTCTATATTTAATTAACATTAAAAAGATACAAACACCTAACGCCAGGGCTGATTTTGTAAAACATAATGATTAAAAAAGAATTATTCTGATATAGAGTAACATGCTAGCCAAAAATTTAAAAAATAATCAACACCTCACAGAAGCTTACGGACATTAGGCAAACACGTCTCAACATCCAAATGACAGCTCTGTTTGTACCGCACCTACTTGATCTTTGTACGGCGTTGCACTCATGCCTTGCGTTTACTAAGTAACTGTTATCTAATCTGTGGCGTGCGATGCCCTTGCCCTATCTGTGGCGGGTTGAGGCAGGTCAGGGCTTTGTTTTTATTTTTAACTGTGGCAAGCAAAACTTGCTTGTGGGAACATTGTTATCTATCTCCCGACTGGAGTTACTGTGTACAGAAGAAAGTTAGTGTAGTAGATTTGGCTCAAGCAGAAGTTATTCATAGTCAAGTAGTCAAGAGGCGAAAATGTAAATAATTGATAATACAATAAGTCAGTATACTTTGCTACTGTGCTATTATGATGATGAGACGATTATGCGGCGGGGCGGGTCGCGTTATAGTATTTTTGGAATAAGACGACATGTAAACTTTTTTGAACTTTATTAAAAATCTTGTGACATTGTATAGTCATAGCACAGCGATTCTTTTTGTATGAAAACTAGAATCATGAAATACCGCCACAATTTCCACCTTTCCCTCAGTTCTTTCAAACACAAAACCATATAAAAAATATAGGGATCTAGTCCACAACCCTCATTATATGGGAGTGGCCGGAGCGCCCTCTAGTCTTCGCGCTAATAGGAACGGGACTATTCTGGAGATGACCTGTTTTCTTACTTCAATATCAGATCAGGATCTTGACACTACCCTGGTTCGAAACTGAACGGCCGAGAGTAATTTTTTAACCCAATTTCAGAAAAGGATGTTTAATACGAGGGTGTTTTTGTGAGTGATTTTGGTATGATTCGCTTTTACAAAGCAGACGTATACTCGGTTTTAGATTCTAGGCGAATTTTGTCGTCGTGCGTAGGGAACTGTTATGTCCAAGAAGTTACAAAAACACATGACGATACTGCGGCGGCGGACTAGTCCGTAATAAACAACTGATATTTCACTCAATTGAAGAGCGGGCTCAGTCTACCAAAGATATATTATAAAATTAACGAATAGGTCAACTGATCCCGCGGGATCAGTTTGGAATGGGCTCAGTTGACGTACGAGCCGTACGGACCATGTAAGAATTTTAAACATCTATTGTGTCTGTCATTGAAAACTCAAAGGGTCATACAGTAATATTGTCGCATTGGTAATATTAGTAGTTTCGTCGAGATCGCATCACCACCCTTCGCCTTCCAGAATAATAATTCCCCGCAGACTCGCGACAAAAGTTTGCATATCATTACTACAGTCGCCAGTCGCCGATAAGTAGTCCTTTGTTGCATACTTTCTTGTAGGCACAAAGAAACTTTGTGGATCAGCGCTTTAGTTAGCGGATTCTGTTGTGGTAACAAGGAAACCTTTTCTTCCGTGGCATGTAAATTACGCTGATGAATATGTGAGAGAAGAAAAGAGGCTATGGATGATGATGATGATGACGGTGTTGATGATTGCAACAATGATGATGTGTAAAAGGACTGCTAGCAATCGATAACAACACACCGTATCACGGACGGATGGAGGAAATCCACGCATAGTAAACGAGAATAATTTATAAGTATGCAAATCGCACGATCCGACCACCATCTCTCATTCTCTTTCTCATGTTATTTATTCCTTCTTCTGCCAAGTTTAACCATTCATCAACGGGAATTTCCAGTAAAGTTGTTAACATAATCTAATCTCGTTCAGTACCTATTATCGGACTCTCAAATTCGTCCCATTGCGACTGGCTGATTTAATTATTGTTCCATTCGATGGTGTCATTATAGTTTGAGGGCTGTGGCTTATTTGTAGACAATATAGTATACAGCGACACCTTTTAGAAATATTTTTAGAATTGACCACTAACGGCCGAAATTCATAATCAATCAAATCCAAATTTTGATATCTGGGATTGATATTACAATCCATTTTTAGGGTCAAACGTGCCAATAACGGATCCTTGGATTGGTTTATGAAGGCACGCAGATTGAAAATCGATCGAACGATAGGCAGCAATCCAAGATCGATTTCAATCTTGGATAGGAGATACAATATTAATTTCGGCTGTAATTCACCTTTGAGAGGACGTAGTAGCTCAGCCTAAAATGGGACTGGCTGTCAAGGACCTAGACTAGCTAGTGATAGCCAGCCAGAAGGGCACTAAAGTGCGCTACCACCTACCACCAAGGTTTTTAAGGAGGTTTTACCTTATCGGAAGCTCATGCTCAGTTTTTGCAGTCAGCTGATTTCGAATCTATTACATGCGGCGTGTGATCCGAAGACACAACCAACTGAACAGTACAAAAAAAAAGAATTAAAGTTGTGTGTTGTGTGTGTTTGTAATGTGGTAGGTATATAAAACCTGCGTTACTATTCAAAGGGCTCGACGAACTTATAGCGACCCCTAAAACTCCATTTTGTAAAACCGTCTAGCCGTTATGCAATACGGCCGATTCTCCAACGGGGCTGCGACATATACAAATGTATATGTAATATTTCAATGTAATATTTCCTTTGTACTTAAATAAGTACAAAGGCTAAGTATGAGGAAGTATGTTTATATTACTCGTATTAGAGGTATTATGCAGCGCTCAAACGGTGTCACGACGCAGTCAAAGGTCGGGCGAGACGTCACGACGCGCCATCGGTCACCATCATTTCTATTAGGCCTGTAAATAGTATCCCGCATATTTCTATGGTATCCCGTTTTTATCCCAGGCTTTGCGCCGATTCGCGACGACTTGCGTGGATTGTTTTCATTAGTATGACTGCTACCAAAACATTCGATCTTATCATAAAATATTTAAGCCTGACTTGAACAGATGAGTCTCTAAATATTTTCTTTGCAAATAGACGGCTAACAGTCTAACAGTCTTTTTCTAACGCAATTACAAATATAGAAGTAAAATAATTAGGAATGTTAGGATTGAGTAAGAAAACGCGAGTGATAGACGTCGATTTTGTCGTACGAAATTTTAGAAACATCTGTTTAACTCTGGGCTTAACTTTTGTGGTGAGACGGATTGAAATTAACGGTCCCTTCGAATATAGCACGTTAGTTATGAGGGAGCTGAAATTATATCTACCAGCCTATCGAAGTGATAAGCTGATAATACGGATATCTGTGTCATTTGTATTGATTTTCCTATCTATAAATGCGGTCATACATGCTGACTTATATTTGGTAAATATTACTAGGTTTTACCCGCGACTTTGTTCATGGTTGTACTTTTTATTTCGATATAGGAATACAGGTTCTCACCGAATCCCGGTGGCCTGTTTATGAGGTGGCTGTTATCTCGACCGCAGTAAATTCGCCCACGCGGTCGAGTCATCACCTTTAATTTTAGTACCTAGTAGTGAACTTGACCGCACGTACAAAGTAGTCAGTCGAAAAGTGGTTAGTCGCACTGTCTGCAAATATGTAGGTATCCATAGCGGAGCTTCTCGGTAAAACAGCATTGCAATTTGATGAAACAAAACTGTTAGTAATTACAAGGGAATGTGTAAGTTCGTCAGTGTAATTCGGTCACACACAATCACCAGTCACAATAATTATAATTTTGTTCAATTCTGGTTACTTAATTTAAAATAGGTGCCTAGTAATATTATTATTTTCAACGTTACAGATCTTTTTTTTTTAACTTTAATCTATTTATATTATTGCGAGGAGCGTACAATGGAATCATTATTGAAATAATCACCAGAAAAAATCAAAATGCCATTTGAATACAAAATTGTATATCTCAAATAACAACCGACACGAACGTGAAATACCACCTATAGTAAAGCCCCATTGTGTATAAAAAAGAATCTAACGTTTCGATGTATCTCGTATGTATCATTTAAATAGGTAATATTCAAGTAAGTATTAGTAGTCAAAATGTTAAGGCCCAGTGTCAGGTAGTGTAGTCTAATCATATGCTGTTAACGTGACGATTCAGTAAGCAGTGGTGGTGACTGAATTGCTGAAACTTCCTGGAAGTTTAGAAGTTCACGAAATGACGCGGTTTTAGGGAGGTTCTATGATTTGCTACGAAAAACCACGGGTATGTGCCAAATAAAAGCACAGCCAAAAACGTTACAATATCGATTTCCGGCCTAAAACCCGCGATGGTTTCTATCTGCGACAGACTTTAACCTTGAACTTCATGAACTTGTCAGTTTAATAAACTAAACAATAGATAAAGCGTATCGTGACTTGTTTATTGTTGGTGGAATAACCTCTTTATTGCTGTATATACGACTAAAGTGATGACCTGAGGTACCTACAGATTTTTTGCGACTTTTATCATTTTACCGCATCATGGGTTACACCAGTCTCCATCCGTCCATGCAAATATAGTATCAAAAAAATATATCTAGTACCTATCTACTTAAATATAAAGCCCTGAGTCTATTGCTATAACAAGCTGTGTTCACTGTTTTTAGGATGAACACTGAATGTCTGGTTTTTATTTTAATTCTATGTGCTAACGGTGTTACATTCAATTTGTGAACCGAATAAAAAAAAAAAAATAGTAACTTTCGCGTTTTCATCGTGACTTGTAAAATATACTTATGTAGACACTACATTCTACAGAATACATACAAGAGGGATAAGAAAATAGCACATGCCATTATCACAACACGAAGACTATCAAAAAGTCTATTTACAGTAAATATCTCCGAAATCGCGTGCACAAGCGACACCGCCCACAACGAATCGCTTGGCAAATTACGACTCGCGTAACCCATAAAAGTAAATTTTTAATTTGGTCTACACCACACAAAGAAATGATGTAATGTTATGGCGGCCGTAACGCACATTGAATTTAAATAGCCACTTGTTTTTGTACGGTATATTGTTAGCCGAATTTAACAGCGGATATGGAGATTTGTGGTAAAAATTGTATGTGGAACAAAGGGTGGAATATTAAGGTACCAATAAAACGCGAGGGTATATTGTGAGAGTATAAGTATGTGATAATATGCACACACAGCCGTCACGATGTTTTCTTTTACCGAAAAGCGAGTGATAATTACGTATACTTACTTAATAAGGTGTTTTAACAAGAAACACCGTACATTGGAACGTGCCAGCACTGGCGTTTGAACTCGCAATAGTTTAACTAACATTTAAAGAAACTACAAAGATATTGAAGAGCTTGTTTTTCGCTTTTTGCAGTTGGGGGTTTTTATTTATATCTAATTATGATAGTACTAATCAAAGAAATGGCGTACCTCTCTGACAATTTGAAGGAATAGTTAAACCTCTATTGAATCATGACTTTGAGAACACAATAGCTTTCAATTCACTGACCTAAGAACTTAAGGGGCATCATAGAATGAACGAGTGAACCGCATGGAACAAAACGCGGTATCTCTAGAGCACAGCCTTTTATAGAATGCGCTTTTGTATTTAAAAGTTTTTGAAGGTTTTTAATCGTGGTTTTCAATGACCCTTTTGTGTATGCGCGCAGAAACTATTTTAGTGTTAACGAGCTTTTTGAAAGGTTCTATACAGGCTCTGAATTTTGAATTTTGAAGATATGTAGGTTCCTTTTTGCTGTAGATATTAAATTGAAAGATCGCTTCGACTGTAATTGTATGGAGACATGTTTTGATTCAATAATGCATCTGAAATAGTAGTTTAGACGTCTCGCTAGAGGAGCACGTCATTCGTATGATAGTTAACGGACATTAACGTGCCGCTCTTACCATTTTACAATATCCAACCAGACTAAATTATGGCACGTCTCTCGTTGACTATAAAATTGACTTGCAAGAATATGTAAAATAATAAATAATACGTATATTTTAATAAATTTCATCAGCAATACGTATCAATAAATCAGATTTATGAAATTACTAAAGCGTCAAAATGAAATTCAATATTCAATATCTTTCAATCACTTTACGAATACCTTCCAATCGAAATGAGAAATAAATTAATTTTGAAATAATTGACAATTTAATACGTTAAAAGCAAGTATCATCCGTTCGATAAATTCGATTACTTTATTATAGCTGTCGTGAGCTTAACTCGGTAATAAAGGCCCGTCGGCGAGTGATTCAGTGATTGAATGGAGATTGATGTGAAATATACAATTTCGATCAGTTAAAAAAAATACAATAATTATCTTAGTAGGTTACTTTTCTTAGTACTTAGGTCTGACTAGGTTTACAAAATGAAGACCAAAACTCTAGTCTCTATTTTGTATGTTTAAAGGCTAATTTTTGTCGTGCAATGTGGTATGACGTCAGCATTTAGGGAACGTTTTATCCCATTTATTCTGTTATCATTATAATGCAATTGTGTTCTTGGCACGTTTTTTGTGTGTTCTCGTTGTTCGTTTCAATTAAATTGTAATCTATGTCTCACAAGTTCCAATGGCAATAAAACACGACGGTGACAGTGAGCTGATCTGTCGATAGAGACAAAAGGTTAAAAGACTGAAATCTTATATATTAATAGCAACAGATTGATGGCGTTCGAACACAATTCGATCAGACAACTGTATGGAATATTTATAAAATAAGATTTCGTCTAGAAAGTATATTTTCTTCTTTATTTTCTTTTTTTTTTAATTTTCTTTTGTTCCCTGTTCTAATTGTTGCGTAAAAAAGCAGAGTCAATCATTTTCAATCAGAACGAGTTTCGTTGCATGTTCGCCGTCAGTTTAACGACTCAGCGGCATTGTCCGGGCCTTTATTACTGTAATGACTCGTTCAATCGTAGCGGGTCACTCACACTAAACGGCTTACTTATGTGTGGATTATTACAATAATCCTACTAATAAAGTATAGGCGAAAGTTTGGACGATTGTTTATTTATCTTTCTAATCGCGACAAAACAGCTGTATGTTTATTTTTTGTTTATAAAAACGTAGCCCTGTACTAGGATTGCTCCTGTATCGTGGAATATGCACATCACACCCAGAACAAAAACAAATATTCGTGGAAAGCACAAATATTCGTTCCAGGCGAGAATCGAACGCGCGACACCAAGCACAGCAGTCCGATTGCTCACCACTACGACAAACGTGCCGAATCAAAATATACATTTGTAGTTAGAACATAGGGCGATATTATCGCACCAGATTATCACAAAGTGCCTGCGATATTATCGATCCATAATATCGCCTGTAGTATAATATTGCAGTTAATTCGAATACAGGAGATAAACGGATATGCGTCGAGTCGGCAAGTACAGCCCTGTAATTGAAGTAGCAAATTACAGAGACGTGGTTCAACTCGTCAATACCCATTACCATACCATACCCAATACCGGTCTATACCCATTTGTTCAACCAGTTGAATATATTGGACTAAAATAGTCCAATTAGGTTTTAAAATGCGGTTCAACGAGAAAAAAGGGGCAACCTTAACGCAATATGGGCCCACTTATGGCTAGAATAGAATTCGAATCCAACTACGTTTAATCGTCAAAAAGGACATCAATAGTACGTATATAAATAATTTATTGAACCTTCTATCATGTCTCGACTTTCAAAGGCTGTATTAAATAACACAGCCTATTTCAAATAAGAGTCCTAAAAGAGAATCTCTCGTCCCATTTTCCTTCGTAACTCAGAAATCGGCATATTATGAAAAACGCCTTTTATCGGGGACTTTCAGAATTACAATTTTCTTTTGTGCAACTTTTTTTTTATTACGCCGCCTCCTCGGAGGAAATTATAACAATGTTTGAGTAAATGGCAATGTGTTCGTGTTGCCATGTTTTTATTGTGGATTTTGGGGAGAAATATGGGTACGTGTTTATGGTGAGCTTAGTGGAATGTGTTTTATTGCCAGATCTTGCTTATTAGCTGGAGAAAAATGGCAAATGTACGTATTATTTTTTATGCAAACGCGTCAATGCTTGAGTATTGTGAATTATATAAATATACACGTACTTAGATTGTAAGCCTCACATAATATTCATTAATCTCAAATTATAGTTTTAAATTTCGTAATAATTTACGTCTTATACTGGCGAGTTAGCCCTTCTCAGATTTCTTTTAAGGACCTGTAGGCAGCGAGCTTCCGTAAAATGGGCGGTTTTTTGTCAAAAAGTTAAGCTGTAATTACAAATATTTATAAGCCAGAAAAAATACAGTGTATAGCCAAGTGTTTCAGTTAGCTAATAAATCAATAATATTGGACTAAAGTTGTCTAGTATCTTGAGAAAAAAATTCACGAGAAAGGACCCGAAAAAAATCTTTCGTCACATAATGCTCAACATTTTCAGCGACAACTATCATATTTTTTGGAACCATAAAAAAGGCAATTTTATTTTCCAATGAAATTTGAATTTTCCAATGAACTGAATCGATTCCGTTCTTCTAAATTAATAAAAACGACGAGAATATGATCAGTTTGAGCGCGTACTAGGCGGCTCAGTACCCGCTACGGCGTTTCAGAGAGAGGACGTATGTCGCTGTTCCTCAAAATTTTCTCGTCGAATTTACTGTTTGTTCTCCAAAAAAATAAAGCAAACAGAATCTCTACATGGTATACAACTGGTTTATTTACTTAGTTGCCGTAAATGACTTCCTTCGACGATTACTAAACTTTTATTATAACCTTTATTACTTTGTATTTATTCTCCATTGTGTGTAAAGAATAATGGCTAATATGACTATTCTTGCACCACCTGTAACTGAAATTAGCAGCAAAAACGCGTTTTTAGATTGTTCACTTAAATAAAACTGGGATTTCTTATGATAGTTTGGAGTTAATCAAAGGAGCAGATTATGATTGTATATTAAAATGAAGATGTAGTGAACTTCCGTTTTCCATAATGGCGGATCTGGCGGATGCATATTCTGACGTTTTATTTTTAGCACACTTCCAGTAATCTTTCTGCTCAGCTATGAGCCAGTTTTTTCAATGTTTTTGCTTCGCACGATTTGTGCATTTAGTCACTGTCAAATATTATACTGTAAATTCGAAAGTAACACTGTTTCTCTGTTTGTCTGTTTATTTGTATGTTTGTTTGTTTGTTACTTTTTATGGCTAAACGGCTGGACCGATTTCGATGAAATTAGGTATAGAGAGACAACAAAAATGAAAAAGAAATTTGGTAGGTATATGGGAGAAGGAAAGATGAGGACCTGGGGAGATGGGGAGATGGAGAGCAGCAGCTGGAGAGATGAGGAGATGGGAGATCGGAGATGGATGAGGGATGGGAGATGAGATATTGGGAGTTGGGGAAAAAAGCGATGAGGAAATAGGAAGATAGAGATATTGACAGAGACGTGACGTGCCCGATTGATTTACAATAGCATACAAAGTTCACGCATATTGTGTTCTTACTATAGCTGGATTCGATTTAAATGCAGACGAAGTCGCGGGAAACAGCTAGTATTCCATATTTTTACAACCTCGTGGTAAAGTAAATTTACAGTCATAGCTACGATTCAGTAAACTTTACTGAAACTAGCTTTTACGCGCGACTTCGTCCGTATATGAAAAAGCAACTGTTTAGAAAATAAATATTGAAGTCTTTGTATCTCTATCTCTGTCCCTGTCCCTTTCCTTTTCCCTATCCTTAGTCTTAACCTTTATATTTTATCAAGAGCCTAAAATAATGAAGTGTCAGATCACCTACTTGAGAAATTATGAATTGCCCATATAAATTTTCAACTCCTATTTATTTGGATTCTAAGATCCCTATTTTTTCTGACGAAAAATAGCCTATACCCATCTCATAGGTCCAATCTTGGTCAAGATTGATTCAGCCGTTTAGACGTGAAAGGATGGCAAAAACTAAAAAAAAAACCAACAAACACACACACACAGTTTCGCATTTATATGATCTTAGTACGGATGCCTGACACTGGCTAAATGCACAAATCTTTTACTCCGTCATTGTCATTGTCAAAATATACTTATATCAAAAAGAAAATTATGGAAGTGGACTAAAGAGGATGTCTTGTATCAAATGGACTTGACAAACGCGCATACCAGAAGGGACCAACACTAAATAAATTTAATACAACTTATTTAGGTGTGACTCCAATAATTCGTGCGGCATTCTAAATTTGATAGGATTATAGTCAAGGAGGTAATAATTTATGTAATGCTGGCGGTAATAATTCTTTAGGAACGGAACGTAGCATCTCAGACCGCTCGGCCAATCTGACATGTCATTACAGTGTCGTAATAATTGAATGCTTCAGACTAAAGCCTACGTAGTAACTATCTAGTAATCTGTGCTAAGGCCACGTGATGCCGTTAGTAAGAGTATAATAATTATGAATTAGCGTTTTCGACTAGCCGTGAGCGCGGAGCCAGCGTGGCGCGCGGCCCAGCCAGGTAACTTTCATCTTCTAAAATACATGAATCGCTCCTATATTAGCGCCTTAAGTTGATAATATTGAATATGATAACATTTTCTAATGTTCCAATGACGAAGAAAATAATAGGAGCAAAAACACTACGTAAAATTAAACATTGCTTGTTCCGCTTATGAAAGGAAATTTGAATTTCAAGCAGTTATTGCGTTGTACCGGATACCCAAAGCAATTAAAATGGTATTATCTGAAAATTTTGTAGTTTGAGACTGAAATTAGATAATTAACTGAGATAGCCTAAAACAAGCAATTTGACTGAAGATTGTTATTTTGTTACGAATTGATGAAGTAAAATTAGTCTTACAAGGCGCTTACAGTATAAATTCTGGAATGGTAAGCGCTCTAACTTCTTAATTCAGTAGACTGAAAATGATCTAGCTAGCATAAAGCCCGCAATTTGTCTCACGAACTACACCTTCCCACACCTCCTCACTGAGGAGGCGCCCCCCAAACTACCTCAGCGAAGGAACCTTGAAAAAAATCACTCGAAATTATTCGCGTTAACACCCCGTGAAATCTGAACATTAATCTTGTTACTCAAGTCAGTTTTGGACGGAAAATGTGGAGGACGTATTAGGGAAAATGAGGGTCCATATAAAAGACTTAGGAGTATATCTTTCTTAAGTACGTAGA
Source organism: Hylaea fasciaria (assembly GCA_905147375.1). Taxonomy (NCBI): domain Eukaryota; kingdom Metazoa; phylum Arthropoda; class Insecta; order Lepidoptera; family Geometridae; genus Hylaea; species Hylaea fasciaria. The sequence goes on along the minus strand of LR990211.1, from coordinate 2,682,549 downwards.
TAATAAATGACGCATTGTAACGTCTTCGAGCTGTAACGTATGGGCGAGGTGGAATTATCAGATAAGCTCGACAGGCATAGGTATGATGAGAGACCAAGCAACATCCCCTGCGAGAAACCTGGATGGGTGACCGTCAATGCCGTTCCTTTAGTCAAACCTTGTAGGTACATTTGATAATAGATAATTATGCAAAAATAGAAGCAAGCAAACTAAGCAAGAGTATCCAAATAGGTCCCCCTCGTAAAATCGAAACCTGTTTGTTCTAAACTCTTTACTGCAAACATGTCTATATGCAAACATTACTTGGCTGCTGTTCGAAGGGCGCTGTTTCGACCGAAATCACAAGTATCTATGAATTCTATGAGTTTCTAGAAAAGTGACGAGCGTAAAGGCATTGCCGCGCAAGATTTGGCATTGCAAAGTTCTGAGTCTGTAACTGCTATGGACAGGGTAAACGCTAAGGCTGTGTTCTTTTATCAACGTCATCGGCTGCTTACAACGTCACGCCGTACGCCGCGTCATGAATTCTATAAAAATGTACCTACCGTTGAAGTCTCTTTCACAAGCTGATATCGGAGTACATTTCTATACGCCGCGACGCGACGTTCGACGTGCCACTGTAAGCAGCCGATGGTGTTAATAGGAGACCACAGAGCATTAGGCGACAGACTTGATTTGCTACCAAGCCATAAAAAAGTTAAATAACTTTTCCAATCCCACCCACTACTCGATTAAAAGCAATCTGCGTTTTACAGCCGTTCGATTTACATCAGCTGAATAGAAAGCGAATAAAAAGGAGATCTCAATCCAGTCGCATTTCAAGATCCTTTCATAGATATCGATGATTGATTCGCCTCGGTTCCTATTACCGACTAGTTTACTCATTTCGCTCTACGTTCGATGTGTTCGTATGCTTCTTTATTTACAGGGACTAATTGCGTCGCGGTTATTTAATTAGAAGTTAGACTTGGAATAAATATATGCGAAGCTCAAGGATGGTGCGGTGCTACTGGCTGAAAGAAAAAACAAAAATCAAATTGTACCTATAATATATAAACAGTGGTGACGTTTATATACTAATCATTAAACAGTCTGTAACTACCACTAGAATATGCAATTTTGCAGTTACTGCCACAGTAATTTGAGTAACGCCGTGCTGACAGACAGACCTTCGGCAATTCGTCATTAGACGCTAAGATATTAGCTTAGTGCACTTAACCGTAGTGTATGGCCTAAGTTATAAGATTAATGATTTAAGTCCTTTTTTCCAAGCTCAAATCATTTATTTTAAGTAAGTTTAAGCAGTTCTACCAGTCAAGCTTTTAAGCTTCTGGAACAAAGAGAAGAAAAAATATCTGAAAGATAGGCTAAATGAACTAAGTTAGTATTATACCTAGTATGAAATTTTCTTCTCGTGGCTGAAAGGAGATTCAGCCATGACGTAGGTAGCCACGTTTATCAGAGTCGAGATTTTAAAACTGAGTGCAGTGCTGTACCGTCAAAGATTTGCAATGCAAAGTTTCGCGTGGCACTGGCCCTAAGCACTATGCGAAAGACCTGCCACCTGATTCTAGAGTGCTGTTGGTTCAGGGTCAGAAGGTTTGACTGTCGCGTGACGTTCCTGACTGGGATTAAGAGTTCATAATACGGCCACAGTGTTGATTAACTTTTCTTTTTTTTCTCTTTATAAACATAGCCCCACACTAGGATTGCTCCTGTATCGTGGGTACCGCTTACAGACATATAATTTCACATACGCGTCACACCCAGACCAGACCAGACATATGTGGATCGCACAAATATTTGTTCGAGGCGGGAATCGAACCCGCGACCCCAAGCACAGCTTGCTCGGCCACTACGCCAAGCGAGCCGCCAAATTTCGTAAAGCATTTTGATTAAAGCATTTAATTTGGCAATCAAATTACAGATTAATCAAGTAGTCACGCTGTGGTCTTCCATAAGCGCCATCGGCCACTTACATCGTCACGCCGAACGTCAGGTGACGATGCTTAGAAATTTACTGTTGCGGTCTCATTCACACGGCGACGTCGGCGTACTTTTCTGTGTGAAGTATAGTACTGAATTCGGGACAAAGCATTGAGCCGAGCTCAACCGCAATGTGAACGTATGAGGCAGCTGATCATCTCATCACACAGTTGTATAAAACGATTTAAAGTTTCCGTCTTGAACCGCCAAACAATAGTTAGCCGGTACATAAACATCCTTGGGCCGCTCACTCGGCATCGAACCGGCACCGGCGTGATTGCGGTTTCACAACTAACAACTGGGCCAAGTACGCTTCCTTTCCTATTCATAGTTCACTGCAGTTACGTTAATGTAATAATGGTTGTTACACTGACTGTGACGCGAGAGGCGTCACACACGGCGGTGATTCAGCGCGCTCGTCACGCGGCTCAGAAGAGACCTCTAGTAAACTAGAGAATCGTCTCGGCATTTTACCATAGTTTGTGTTTCCGGCTAAATAAAACCAAAGACTGCGTGAAAAGGTATCTTCTAGCTTAATCAAACATAGTAGGTAAGTACTTACGTCACAAAAATGATTATAGGTATTTTTAATACTCAATCTCTCAAGTCTCACAAGACAGACAAACTGCTAACTTTGCGGAGTGGACAGCAGTGTAGGAAGTAATTCCCACTTCTGGCACTACCGTTGACTAACTCGCAGTCTCAATATAAACTAGTTAAACCCATTTAAACTGAATCTAAGCATCACTTTTATTCACGCTTCAAATGTAAATTTTGGTTTAGGAACTGCAACATCATATTGCAACTGGCAATATAATGCCTAGATTTCGTGAAAGGACTGGACCAATATAGCCGAAACGTGCGACAACCGCACGTTTATAAGTCGCAGTGTGTAAAGGCTCTAAGTGGCAATTGAACACATCGATAACCACGATGACTGTGTGAATCATTGCAAATAGTATGCGATTCGAATTGTGTTTCATAATACGAGACATTGATACTTCTTCTTCGGGAGAATTTATCACAATAAGTTACTATCGTTAGGATTTTTTTATTTTGATTATACTGTAATAGCTGCACCCCACGGTGTTACCCGCTGTTTTTAACCCGGTGTTACCCGTTGTTAAATAAAAAGCAGCCTATGTGTTAATCCAGGGTGGTGCTATCTCCATACAAAATTTCATCAAAATTGATCCAGCCGTTTGATCGTGAAAGATCAACAAACATACATACATACCCACAAACTTTCGCGTTTATAATATTAGTAGGATACTGTGATTCATTAACAATATTAAGACGGACGAAAATTCAAAAAAAGAAACATAGTCCGATAAATCGTCGAAAGCTTTATGCTCAAGAGATACCTAGCTAGTCTATAAAATATATGTAGGTACGTATCACATTCATAATTTAAGCTCGGAGCTAAATCAACAAGACAGCAATACACTCGTAACTCTCTCTGTTATAAAAAGATACCGACTCTTTACACATCAACTTTGCAACCACTTTCGACGGCGGCAAGAAAAATCTCACCGAAGTCGAATAAAAATCAACCCTATCTCTATCCCGTCACCCCTGATTAAATGACTGGAGCATTAGCCCATCCCCCTTTGAGAAGTTCCGAGTCCCGCAAATCGGGACATACCTCAGCGAACTGCTAACTGCAGAACTCCTAACTATACGTAGTACTGTTCCCAAGTAGGTACATACGTTTTCCAGCTACTTTTCAGCTGAAAGTACTGAAACACTATTAGATAGGTAGATACACTCTTTATTGAACACCACGGAACAAAAGAAAAACTTAAGTCTAGAATAAAAACATTGCCAAAAGAAAAACTGAAAACAAACTTAACAATTAGTGTTACAATGAGCGGTCTTATCGCGCAGCGCAATCGCATACATGCAACCATATCATATATAACCATATGCAACTATATTTTATAACGGCCTTGTATTTATTTTCAATCATGTGAAAACTTAATTTTGTACTACATGTTAACATTTATGAAATGCCGCCTATTGCCGACGTAGGTAAAAACCCGGTTATAATGCAAGTGACATTTTTATTTAGTAAATAATTATGAAAGAGCGCATGAACTTTTGTTTTTGAATATTAGTATTTTTTTTCGTTTTTTCAGTTATTTATTCGATGAAAGAAAACGAGTTAAACTAAGTAAAACAAAATAAAAAAAACAAGGACTAACTAAATATAAACCTTACAAATCGAACAAAAGTGGGTGACCATGTGGCAGATTAGATTAGACAGGTATATAAGTGAAATTGTTAATCGTAAAAGTCGATTCTCTTGCTCACATTGCAGTCGCACAGCTCGCTCAGGCGTGCCCGAAGTTTATTGCCTTTCACGACTTCCGCCCCAGCGAGATATTGAAAAGGGAGGCAAAAATTGAATGAACGATTGATTACTTATATAACTTAGTAGCTGGCTGGATTGATAAATGGATAACATTTATGACGAAGTGTACCCACGTTATGGTGAAAGGAACATGTGAAAATATGAAAAACGGCGAGTACACGATTTATCACTCTTGGAAAAACACTTTATATGAACCTCAAAGCTGAAGAGCTTAACAGAAAAGAAAACATTATGTAAACATTACGTAACTATTAATGCGTTTATAGAAAGAGTTATTTTGAGGGAAACCGAAATGTATATCAATTAGTTGAAATTCAGATAATGGGGACAGAAGGTGGACGAAAGAACTCATCAGTTACTAAGAGCAGAATAATAATTGACAATGTTTAGACATAAAATTAAAGTTATTTTATGTCTAATGCTACTCGTTTGGTTAAGGACCAAAATCTCATAACTTTTTATCAATAATAATAATTGTAATACGAGTAGGTATTTGCACGACGAAAAAAATCAAAGATCTATTCAAACCAAAGTCAGTCGTGTTTCACAAAAAACAGCGTCAAAAAGTGACGCCAATAATTACATTAAATTCGCCTTCTCACTGTCAGTAACCTCTCCCACTGTTAATCAAAGGGATTTTTCCTTCAAACCGGCACCGAATTCGGTATTTTCGGTACTTTTTAAAAGGCCCTCGGCTAATACAGCCTTTGTCGCAGAAATTGGGAATGATTATGGGTTTATACGAAAATGTGAGCCTTAATTTTTCCTTGGGCTTATTACGTGCCATTCGTCTTGATTTCGTGCGCTATTGTGTTTCTCTACTAGCTTTGTGACCGACTTTGTGTTCGAACTAATGAGAGAAACTGGGCCTGGTTACTTCGTTGATTATGATTTATGTAGCTGAAGTGTCTAAACATAACACACACCATACACACACACATACACAGATATAGTGAAACATACTTTAGGTGCAGTATTTAGAATGCGATAGTAATCCTTTGCATTATAATTAGTAACAGTGATGCAAAATCTCTTTTTTTAACTTTTTTTCCGTTACGAAGAAGTTAACGACACAAGCAGGTCATTCGCAATGGCAAGCTTTTTTTTTAATAGGTTGTTATAAATTTCACGCGAACTGATAACATATTTATAAAAAAGAAAGCATTTCCACGTAGCATCTTTTTCTACTTCCTGTATCTTCAATAATGATAATAATTTTAGCCTGTACTGTCCCACTGCTGGGCAAAAGCTTTTCCTCACTTTCGTGAGGAGTTTAAGGCTATATCCACCACGGGGGCCGGGCCCAGATTGGTAGATAATATGTTGGTGTCTTCACGATGTTTTCCTTCACCGGAAAGCGAGTGATAATTGCGTCCATAATAATACAGATTGGCACGTGCCCACACTGGTATTCGAACTCGCCGTCTCCTCATAAATCATAAATATTCCTAATCATAAATTGTAAACAGAACTTTGCACCGAAAAACGAAATCTTAACAAATACCAGACCAAGCCCCGAGCGTCATCAAGAAACCGTTAAGTGAAATTTACAAACATCACTCTTTTTACCTGACCGTACATTTGTCATCGCTAAGAGCCTCGAGGCTGATCTGTCGAGCTGATAAACGACGTCGCCTAATGCTGGCTCTTTTACTAACTCGCCGAGCTTAGGCTGGGCTCACACGGTGCGATAAGTGATGCGATATCGTAATTTATATCCTTTAGGTACCTCTACGTCTTGATCAGCAAAAAAACACTTAACACTTACGTCTATGTTATCATTTCAAGTCGTACAAAACTTCGACCGCCTTACCACAAAAGTTTAAACCACAGTTAAACAGATGTTGCTAAAATTTCATTCCACAAAATCGACGTCTATCACTCGCGTTTTCTTACTGAATCATAGCTTTCCTAATTATTTTACGCTTGTAAGTTTGTTATTGAGTTAGGAAAATATTTAGACACATCTGTTCAGCTCTGGTTTAAATCGTTTGTGGTAAGACCGCTTGACATCTTGCTTTGCCTGACTTAAAAGCGTTGATCGTTTGTATTATGCTCATTTAACGGAAATAACTATATTTTAGAGCAGTAAAGAGGCTCTAAGATGCCTTTAATTCCACATCAGTCAAAGTATCTTAAGATATCGTAGCCTTTTGTGAGAACGCAGCCTAACTCTCTATAGTATTAAATGATACTCCAACTTATATCTCCCGAATAAAAAGCTCTTTTTGAACTAAGCGTTTCTATTTGGAGACGAGAAATGTGGTGTCTTTGTCCGAATGTCATTTGCAAGACTTTTCGGTACTTAGGTTTTTGGTACTTTAGGCCGACCTTTCTCTTCTGTCGTCGAATTCTTTAAAAAATATTATAAGTCATGTAATTAAGCATACCCTATTATCTTCAGTACATAGACTAGTTTTAATTTGAATTGGGAGAGGCTATATACATTTGGTGTATAGTGAATTTACTGAGCGTAAGAACGTTACATAATATACCTATTATAAGTATCGTCCATGAAACTATCTGTGGTTTACATACATGTATAATACCGTGTGCCGGAATCCAACCCGCTACCTCACGCTTCGCAAGCCGCTTAATTATCACCAACTTACTTCATGCATATTTAAACAAAAGCAAAAAATTAAAATAATTTCCGTTTATCAAATGGTTGTGTTTTTAGAGCGATAAAGTTAAATAACATTAATTTAATGTGTCCTAATTAGACAAGTACCAATAAATATTAACATGTAATTTCATATAATTATTTTTTGTTTCAGGATTGTTTCGAGCAGCATATTAACAAAATACACGCCGTTAAAAAGGTAACGTTATTTACTGTAAAAATTCAAATTTACATAATATGAACCTATAAGATTCACGTGAAGTATAGTCATCAAATAAAAATGTCGCAGGCCTAATCTGAGTATTTTTAGGAAGCTACACAAAATGTTTTATTTTAAATTCACGCGTCAATTGTTGCAAAGTAATTATCAACATACTTGTACGTTTGAATAAATTCTAGAAACAATGGCGTTCTAAGTACCTAAATACTTTATACAACAAAGTCTGAAATCGACGACAAACAAAACGTAACGTTTCAGTCGTAACTCATAAAATTAGCAAACAATCTTAACAACACTCTAAAACGTCTCCACCCACCTTTCTCATATTTCCATCACAATATAATATCAGTATGGGCAATTATACAATGTATTTAATTTTATCAAGAGGTTTTTTGAAGGTGTTTTTTTAATCGTTTTGTTTTACGACCATTTATTTGACGACATAAATGCATTTACGTTCTATATGTCACCTGTATTTGGAAGTCGATTTATAGCTGCACAATAATTCAATTTCAATGTAATAGTTGCCATTAGTAAAGCTATGCGCGGTGTGCGATTTATTGCATGCTTCCGTCAGCCAGAGCAACGGTCAGAGCAAGGAAGTTAGCAGTCATAGATTGAGATAAAATTTATCCATAAAGCCGCCAAGCTAGTCAGTTCACGCATGTCATGGTTGTGGGTCAAAGTTTGTTACGTGGAGTTCTGATACAACCACTAGCAGTAGGCCGAGGATAAGAAGATTGGTCCGTCAATATTGCAATGTTTGGAAATGATGCTGGAAATATTTTGCGCAATGATGGGACAATAATTCTCATAGTTATAGACCTTTTTCATATATTTTACTTCAGTTTTACGACTCTTTTTTCGTTAACAACTGGCAATACTGAACGAACAATTATTTAAAATACTGAACGTGTATTAGTCTCCTATGTGGTATGCATCCACCGTCCATACTCTTTCACTTGTATATTGCGTTTCCATCAAAAAGCCGTATTTTAAAACGGCACAATGAGCGCTTGCTGAAGACGGATAAAGCAACTCCTTTGATCTGGAGTGTAATTGTCGTGATTCCATTCCTTTTCTATTGTGCTCGAGAAATTGTACACAATTTATAACCGGAAGAGGGGACACGTTTACAAAATCGTTTTAATTTGATTTGTAACGAGTTTTCAGACTGTCTGGCCATTGGGGTTGGAATGGCTGAAGTCTGGGTTATTAATGAGGTTTTCAGCTCATTTAGAGGAGATTGATGTCTTTAGATTTAACTTTAAATAATTATTAAATTACTGGCTTAACTTAAATGTGTAGGTGAAATACAAGAAAATTGTCTTTTCAATTTCAATTTCAGTTAATAGCGTAAATACTTAAGTATTGTTGCGCGGATGTTACAATCACAGTTGTCATCACATGACTATAATAATTTTCATCCATCCATACTAACATTATAAATGCTAACATTATACATAATATATGAACATAATATAGTCCGCGAGGACGAAGTCGTGCAAATTCTGATTTTATAGAAGTACCTACTTCCCTTGACTTTCGATGAGCTTTCTTCCCTGCTTATGGCACTTGACTTATGACTTTAAACAATGTGATTGTCAAACGCTAACGGCATCAGATCCTACCAGAATTACCTATAGTTCTAGAACAACCTGGCTCAAACCAAACAACTAAAAAAAAAAATACATTATCACGAGTGTCCTGAGGCCAATGTAAATACTAGAAGTTAGGAAATGTACTACATCACGTTTGGATGATAGTTGGTTTGGTTAATGACTGTACATGGGAAACAGTTTTGCAAAAGTGCTGAGGGTTGCTCAAGTGTTCACAAATGTGTATGAGCTATCCCGTCATTTGCTTCACTATGTAAGCATCAGACCACGCGTTGACCTACAGAATTTACCGTCCACTTTATTAGGGTGAGATAACCACCCCGAACTCCTATCACCGTGTTTCAATCGGCACATTTTATTTCTCCCACAAATTTTACTCCCCCATAAAATCTTGTAACATTTTCATCCCTGAACATTAAAAGCGTACGTGCTGCCGAATAAAGAGATCCCGACGCAAACATTACGCCTAACCGATAGCGGTGTCTAGCGACGGCAGAACTTCACAGATGGCTGAAATTGACAACATTATTTGTCATAACTAACCGAATCACAGAATTGCTCGTCCTGAGCCGCGATACGCATCATCATCATCATCATGGGTTTCCACATCTCTTGTCGCTGACAGCACAGTACTTTTACTTCCGGACGCTTTACGAACGTCACAGTGCAAACAAACAGTTAAAATAAAATTGTTAGACTGAAGTTCAGAATTTTAGATTACTTCATTAGAGCCGTCCTGTGCAAACCCGGGAACAAGGTATGCAATTTACATTAAATAAACAGATTATTTGCTAGTACCATCCGTCCGTCCGCTATCCGTAATGATACGTTCACAAGACACGAATTTTGTTGAATTTTAATTTAAACCTTAAGCTAGGTAGTTTCAATTAAAACCGTGAACCGTATTCGATTATTATTCTGAGTAACGGTCTCAATTATGATCACTTGACACGTATAATAAAATGTAAAAATATGTGTTTATTACTTTATCACATCTAAGGTACTGAACTAACTTTGATGAAAAGGACGTTAAAGTTTTAAGTTTAATTTGCGATAAAATGTATATAGCCAGGCTCCATGGCTGGCAGCATATAATAGTACGGCAGCTTATACGAAAAGAACACTAAATAAAAACGAGTGTGCTTTAGACCATACGACTGAAGTAAAACTTCTATAGTTCCATCATGATACAGATAATAGGCCTGCGCTATGTCTTAGATTTACGAAACGTAACTGAGCATGAGAGAAAGAGAGCAAGAAAATCTGTGCTCGCACCTCTCTTTCTTGCGCTTACAGTAATGTAGGTACGAAAGTAACTCGCTCTCTTTCTATCTTCACTAACTTATATCTCCATCTCAACTTCCGTTCGTCTCGCACGGCCACATTTTTCGTAACGCTCTCGTCACGCATTTACCAGCTTACTCCCCAAGTCAAGCTCGCGTAAAGAAGTTTACTTCAAAAATAATAACGTGCAGTGTAAACCTCCATTTAAACACAGCGCGACCAACAGGTGTCCTTAATTTGAAATCCAAATAAACAAGAACGTACTTAGGCTAAATGTGACCATTATGCGCGAAACACTCGCCGGCCGGACGATACGTAAATTTCAAATTAGGAATCGGAATGGGTAATCAGTGTTGCCATTGTGAAATAATGGGAAGGTATTTAACAGGGAGTTTGGCAATTTCAATTTTGATTAATTAAAGGTAAAGGCCGATGTCGTAATTTAAATCTGAGTGCTGCGAGCTTTGAAATCGAAACGTGAAAGTAACTTTGGGTTTAGGGTTAAACTTTTCACGAATTACCAGGAGGGGGAGGGGGGGGGGGGGGGGTAATAAGAATGAAAAAAAGAAACAAAAACACCACGACACATATTGTAGACACTTATTTTACACAATGATAATTAATTAACTTATCATTAAGCACAACTATAATAACAACAATGCACCGAACTCTGTAATACCAATCGACATAATTTAACATAATATTGTGATGATGTTCTAATCTTGTGTGTAGACAATGTACAAGACATTCCAGACATAATCTACCACATACCTTAGCCCAGGAGCCTAGCCTCGGGCAGTCGCTAATTACTAGTATAACCTAGGTATTTCTCCAGGCTTCCTAGGCTAAGCACTAACTGGGGGCTTGTACTTGAAGCATCTTGTGTCTGCTGCGTAACCTCGAGCCAATTTAGCGAGCTCAATAGTGTTGGGAAAGTGTTATCGATAAAATGTGTCGATAGATTCGTGTTAAATGAGAAACGCATAGTGAGAACATTATTTTAACTTTATTTAAATTTCAAAATAATGTATTCCAATGCCTCATTTCTAAACACAAATTAATTTTTGTTCTAATTGTACCTAGTAAAATAATTTACCAATATGATATTATATTTTATTGATTCCAGTTCCATCCGCTTCTTAGGGAGATACCTACTTTAAAAGGTATTGATAGGCGTTTAGTATTTGATCATACTGTAAATTCTGTAGTAACTATACAGAAAAATATCGATTGCTTTAAAATATGAACACTTAAAGGTTACATATTATTCGCAGTTCGTTTGTTTATCGATATGTTTTTCCGTACCCACCCCTAGCCAGTTTATACACTACAGAAAACAACACGCTGAAGTATCTGTTTCCTAAGCCATTAATAAATCCCATATAATATCAGCTGCTCAATGCTATTATATCTCGTAAAATTTATAGCTTTATATTATGTATATCGTACAAACAGAGTATGTGTCGATTTTATGCCGCGCGTATATCTCGGTAGAGTGGAGTGTGGTATAATTTTAGGGGCTGTAAATGTATGTGCCAGGTTTTTTTTTATATTGCGTCATCCTTTATAGTATACTTTTATGGATTACAAAATGGTGGAGTGCTTGCTGTGTTATGCTATAAATGATAAACATGCATGCATCTTGACGCTCAAAGTATACACGTTGAGCGTCAAGATGCAAGTCATTTATTACTTTTTTAATATAAGGTATACACCTTATATTAAAAAAGTAATAAAAGAATACGAGAACTGTGATTATAAAAATCAAGGCAATGAACGAATGAATGCTTCCTATTTTGAGAATAAACAGTAGTGCAAAAAACTTATCAGAATAATGTCAATTTCAGTGACGAGCGGAATGCAATATCACGAAAGATTCTACAGTTTTTATGGGAATACGAGTAGGGGTTGCGCTTACCATTATGAAGAATGACCTTCTCGGCTTGTCACTCAGCTGAAGCAAAAGCAATCTAGTATGCCGTTTAAAAATAGGGCCATTAATTCGAACATCCAACTAAACTGCGCTTGAAATTTCCACTAAGTCCCAAATATTAATTTTTGCGCAATAATAAAGCTAATCAAAATTCAACCCAAGTTTCAAGTTTTGCCTCAAAAATAATGATTATAAGCGTCCATAAGCCGTTGTTCTCTAATCATTGCCTTCGTTAAGCTTCCTCAACGCGCAGATTATTAAAAAAAACCCTTTAGGGCCATCCTTTTAGCACCTCATCAAAGGAATAATCCGTTTGCTTGGAAACCCATTTCACAGGAACAATGCAGGTAAGGTGGGAGCTATGAGGGTGACAATACGGACAGTAAGAACACTTACGCATTCCGTTCTTTGAAATTTGCAGGTACCACAAAAAGAGGTATAAAAAGCTTTCATTTACAATAAACAAATTTTGATCGATCGTCATTGGAAATTCAACTAAGGAAAAAAAGTGTGTGCGTGTAACCTTTACGCGCGATTGAAGTAAAACTACATTGACACGTCAATGTAACCTTTTTTGAAATAGCGGAAACTACACAGACTATAATAATGTAAGCGTTACTTCCGTCAGAAAAAAAAAGGGTTACTCCCTAGTCGCGCCTAAAGAAGTTTTACTTCTAAAACTTTACGTTCCAGTGTCCGGCTTAATGAATAAATGCCCATACTGCCTGTAAGTGTTGTTTTACTGTATATTCCATACTGTACAGTGTTGGAGCTAGCGGGAAAATTAGCAAAGTTTAATGAAAACATTTCCCAGGTAGGGCAAACAGGTGTAAAGGCAGATGGGTAGGGTAGGTATATAGGTAGGTATAATGCTTAATAATCCTTGAGGATAGAATAGCCATTGGTAAGGGCTGGTAGAGATGGGACGGTGTCGATAAGGAAGTTTATTGTTTGCCAGGTTTAACTCAAATTAAGTAATTAGGTTCAGGTAGACATTGGTTTAGGATTACTGAATATTGAGATAAGAGGCGTTTATGAAGACATGAATATCACGTAGACTTTTGCCGATTAAAATTAGAAATACGCGCTTTCCACATTATATTATAATTCAGCCTGTAACTGTCCCACTGCTGGGCAAAGGCCTCCCCTCACTTTCGAGAGGAGGGTTAGGCCATAATCCACCACGGGGGCCCGGTCTGGATTGGTGGATAACATGCCTCCGAACTAATTCTCAGGCATGTTGGTTTCCACACAATGCTTGATATCGATAAAAAAATTCAATCCCTATTATTATAATAAACCATAATACGCGGGCCGGAAGTCTTGTAAGCGACCACAATAGGAGGTCTTATTTGAAAAAAGAACCCTTATTATGCATCCCCCAGTTGTGTAATAAAAAAATGTTGCCTTCGGATACAGCCTCGTTTGTTTCGTTTTGTTTTAAATGTGCATAAAAATAAGTAATTTTGGAAATTGTCTGGGATTTTATTATCTTTCGAAATGAGTTTGGAGTGGAGACGACAGGGGGATAACCTTTGCCCTATTTTAAAGGTAGGGGAAGGTTGACCATATTTTAAATCATATATTTTTTTGTTTATTTTTGTATCTCTACAGATAGCAGCAAAAAAATCCACTTGTGTAAGCCATCTCATACAGATTCTAATAGAAATACCATAAAAGGAGATCGTTATCACAAACACAACAAACGCTTAGCTATTTTTCGAATTAATTGGTTTGCAATCTAATAATATACACGCCCGGTGTGAAGGCATGCAATACAGAAAATGGGTGCCGATTGCATATAAGCCTAGACTTGGTGATACGACGTAGCGGGGAATTATAATCTAAAAGTGAATAAAGATTTTAATAAAGCGTTCTACTCACCTTGTAATAAAAAAAACATGTTTTCTAACTAGCTGTGCCCCACGGTTTCACCCGAGATTCTCGGGATATAATCCTATATTTTAAAACAGTGCCTCATCCATCCACCCACCAAATTAGCACCAGGTAAAGATTTGTGTGACCTACAAGTACTTGCTGTGAGCTTGGATGTATGTAGGACCATAGTCCTCGTAGTTCTTGACCCCTATACAATGGGTTCTTGTCAGAGGATCCTATGAATCGTGTAAAGAAAAATCGCTACATCTTATGCTTAAAGCCTAACTCTTTTTTTCTTCCTGCGATCACAGTTAGTAGTAATTACTTGAGAACAACTTGCTTTAACCTTTATTGTAAGACTTCACTTCGTGCTTTGTTTTTCAACTGTTATAGTGTAGGGGAGGGAGAACGCATAAATGCAATTCTAAGCCAAAATACACGGTTTTTCCCTCAGTACCTATTGAGTTCGGTTTAGTGCATAGGTCCTAGTTCAGTATCGCTTGATTGCCACACATCTGTCAACCCATACAAAGTTGACACTCTCAGATTAATAGTCTAATAGATATGACATTTAACTCAAGATACGGAGAAGAAATGAGACAAGTGTATACAAATAGACAAAGGAGTAAGTAAAATAGTACGATGATGTTTTGTCTTTGTCGGCGTATGCACTAATTTATTGCTGTGCTGCAGAAGCAAACCAATCTTGACATTTAAGTATGTCGCACGAATGATTGAACCTACGCCAAAATAAGGTGTATTAAATTTATCCGATTTATAAATTGCAGTAAGGTGCGTCCTTTTCGGGTATACGCTTTTGTCAAGTCTATTTCTGATACTACGTCTATGGAAGCATCCCTGATAGTTGTCAGCTTTAACAGTTACGCAAGTTAACAGATAAAACGCCAGTTTTTTAAGGGACAGCTACGAAAGGAACATTTACTTTAACATAGTGTCAAAAACAAAAAAAAGGAGTCAATCAATTTCAAAATCTCACAGGCCACGTACGTACAGTAGTTTAAAATGGCTTTCTGTTCTCTATCTGGTCGAGGGAGGTTTCCTAGACGAATGCAGCGGAACGTCATTATAAATACATTTGGCCAGAGTTAGGGTTGTCACTCTCAGGATTCTGGGAATTAAATTAAATAAAGCCTAATTATTGATTAGCAAGTCTATCTGTACTTATTGAAATTTTGTATGTCAGGCAACCTCATGTGTTTTTTTCTCGACTGCCAAAGAAGGGTAGGTATTATTTTATAAGTACCTATGTTTACACAACGACACAAAGCGCCTTGGATTCCACATTGACATCACTGTCCAATAACTTACCCAACCGATAATTTAATTTTATAAAATTTGAGTGTCACTTTACCTCACAGTGCCAACCCTAGGTGCGTGTAACACTACACTCTTGCTCCACCGAGTGAGCGCACTCGTTACGAAACCCGATCGCTTCGACTCGATCCCAGATATCAAATGTTGGGCAAGTCATTATCGATATTGCAAAAATGGATCATGCACATCACTACAGGTACTCTTGTGTTAGGTAATAATGGTTGCACTCAGTTTACGTGTTTATAATATATTTGTGACTTGACGGGAAATGAAGCTGCACTACGTTCTATACGAGAAGCCGATGTGATCACTATACCACTGATGAACAAACTACCTATTGAGCCTGTTAATTAGTATTTAAACGGGTCTAATTCGCGCACAAACGAATATCAAAATATATAATTTTGACATACCTCATTATATTCATAAGCCATCCCGCCACATCTTGGTCCTTTCCAAAATACAAATGAGAAAATGAATGATAATTTTTCTCTTTTTTAACCGACTTCCAAAAAGGAGGAGATTCTCAATTCGGGAGTAAGATTTCTTAATCGTAATTTTTTTCCATGTTCTGCTATTCCTGACCGAATCAAATCTAACAGAGCAAAGATCATAGAAGGCAGTCCAGCTGTTCTTAAGCTACAAATGGTGTGACGAGCACTAATTTGTTTTGTATTGATTCATAAATGACACTTTGAACGTAAATTTACACGAATTTGCTTTGGGGTCAACTACCTCCTATTACTGTGTCTTATCGAATACCTACCTACAACTCCAGATGTCACCGTCTTATCGTTTTTTTTTTGTTTGGGGTTATTGACTCTACAATCTTTTAGGTATAAATAAAACTGAGACTTATATCACCCACAGAATAACTAATAGTAGGTCCTAGCTTATACTTACAATGTGCGGATTAGTAGCGATTTACCCCGAATAATATATAAATAAATTTGTACATAGAAACTTTCGCATTTTCCCCCGAAAGCAAAAATCAATATAAAAAAAGAGTAGTACAAGCAGAAGTACAGTTGCAATTAAAACTACATAACTATGTAGTGCTAATATTTTGTTAATATGCATAATGCCAGCTGATATCCACGAATTCGTACGCATTTCACTATACCGATTCATTCTACACCATAAGCCATCTTACCACAAAAAATTTAGACCAGAGTTGAAGAGTCTAAATGTTGTCTCCACAAATCGTCGTTTAACCCTCGTTTTTTCTAAGTAAATAACAAATTTGCAAGTAGAATGTAGTAGGAATGCCAGGATTGCATAAGAAAACGCGAGTGATGGACGTAGATTTTGTCGAACGAAAGTTTAGAAACCTCTGTTTCATTCTAGTCTATTATTTAGTGGTAAGACCGAAGCTGTCCGTTCCAGCATGGTGTAGCTAATATCCAAAGTCAACAATAAACCATTACAATTTATGAAAAATTAATAATTACTTAACAGAGATACTTACCGCAACCTTTAATATGCCTTACCTTTGCTAATTGATATATCTTGATTTAGCGCGTACGGCTGGCTCACGGCCTAAACTGAATTTCAAGAGTAAATTTGCATGGTTTTCTTTACTCACTTCAAATTAATTCTAATGATTGAATTATTATAAATTTTAGATCTGGTAACTTGAGGATTTATTACTATTTTTTGTATAATAATATTGTATGTACCTGTATTCTACTATATTTCATAATACCTCCTGTATATTAAAATAGGCATTAACATAAATATTATGCAACACCACGTGCTTTAGCAATTCCAGCTGAATTAGCATACTGAATTGCGCTCGAAATGTATTTACGGGAAGCTCATTGCATGTGCATCAAAAATGTACGTGTAACACATGCGAGTAGAAAATTAGGTAAGTATACATGTTTTAAACATGCGCGTGGAAAATTGTACATGGGTTTGGCCTTAAATGAGAGTTAAAACAAATTTTGTTTCTACAATAAAGTTTAAACGTAAAGTACACGTCAATGACCGTCTTAACACAAAAGATTAGACCACAGTTAAACAGAAGTTTCTAAAATTTCGTTCCACAAAATCGACGTGTATCATTTGTTTTTTCTTACAAAATCATGGCAATCCTAGTTGTTTTACTTGTGGATTTGTTATTGAGTTAGAAAAAGGGAAGATTAGACGTCAATTTGTGGGGAAAATATTTTTACTCATCTGTTCGACTGTGGTTTAAATATTTTGTGGTAAGGCCGTGATAGTCAGAAGTCGCCGCAGCCAAAACCACGAAATACGATAGTGGGAAACAAAGCGACACGTTGGCGTAGTGGCTGAGCAATCAGACTGCTGCGTTTGGTGTCACGGGTTCAATTCCCGCCTGGAATAAATATTTGTACGATCCACAAATATTTGTTTCTGGTCTGGGTGTGATATGCATGTGAAATTATATGTCTGTAAGTGGTAGCCACGTTGAGTTGAGTTGAGTTACGTTTAAAAGATAAGAAAAAAAAAGCACTTTTGAGCAATTTAGAGAATACGAAATCAAATATTTTTTGTGTTTGTATCGTCTTTCTAAACTCGAATAAATTCAATTGAACAATAACTAAATAAGTAGCATGAATTTCACCAATTGAGAGAGAAAAAATACGAAATTAACAACGTCACATTATTTACTTCCCGCCAGCACCCCCCAATTGCAACATGCAGTTAATTATTATAATCCTATTATAATTATATTAATCCTAACAGTTCAACTGGAATGGTTTGACCGAGAGAAGTTAAATTAACGTTAACCGATAACCAAGCTTAGCAACGTCCCCAACGTCACTCAAGTGGATGGGTGACCGCCATTGCCAAATGACATTGTTCAATTTTTCATAGCATCACACATCCAGACACGTAATACCTGTCTATTTATGGTTCTTGTAACTAGATATTCAATAGAGTTGGGACGGACCTATACTCCATATTGTTATAAGTAATAATGAATTCAAGACCCCTTGACTGTAAACAGTAAGGACGCTTGAAACATACTAATGTTAGGTTATATTTTATACTGGACCGTGAGCCCATGCGCGGATGAAAATTTCGTGTGTTAAATGTTTATTTAGGTATATAAATAGTTACAGGAGCTAAAGTATCGGTAAGACTCATTAAAACCCACCCGTTTCTACAGAGCTAATATCAACAAACAAATAAAAAATTAACGACCTCTAACAAAAATTTCCTGAATCCAAGAAATCAATAACCACTTCAACCACAGTCCAAATACCTGAAAAAAAACATAAACTTACACACAGCTTTCGCATTTGCAACCTTGGTTGTAATTAGAATATCTGTCTGAAATTCTCTGCATTTATACAACTTAAAGCAGTGTGCCAGTAAAGTGTGGGAGGGAACATTGAATATGCCCTAGTTATGGCAAGGACACAGCTGTGGTTCATATTAATATGACTAACCTACAACTAACTATGCCCTCGAGTTCTCGTGACAGCTGCAAATTCTATCTAACTATTCGCCAACTTTATTAAAGCACTTGCATTCATCATTGTACTTCGCGACTGTACTATGAAACTGTAACGGAAATAGATCGTTATCGTAATCGAGACAAAGTATGATATCGCCTGGCTGGAGGTCTATATAAAGCAGCTAACTGCTTTGAAGGAATGTTCCTGTTTAATAATTTGGGCTTCCAGCTTTCTGCATTTTGTGGCATAAACTACTTGTCAAAGTAAGCAGTTTATTTAGAACTAGCATTAATTAGATGGCTTTAGATTTCATGCGAGTAGTCTATCGTACTGCGTGACGTCATTATGGCTTACACTGAAAATTTAGCATGTGCAAACGACAATGCCCGTATTGAACTTCCGGATTTTTCGATGTCATACGTTAACCATAAGATAAGCAATTTGGCAACTTTATTTATCTTTTGAAAGTTCCTAAAACCTGAACAAATGTTCCAAAAGCTGAAGTGTCCATACTGTCAGTAAGGTCTCTCTCGGGCAACCCGGCGCGGTGCACGTCGTAATGGAATGAGCTATTAACCGGACGACTGCCGTTTAATTTATTTCATGTTTCAATTCCGACTTCGGATTGCGGATTCGTTAGCGGACTTTATTCCGCTTTTTTACACTATAGTGGAAAACCGGTTAATTCTACTGATGGTAAACGCCTGCCCATTTCAGAACTAGTACCACTTTTAATTGATATTTCGCACGAGATTTTTTTTATACATAGTAAATGGTTTTATTCCTTAGCTATTTCCACGTGCGAGTCATGTTGTTGTGGATTGTCTATTCTATAGTAACAGCAAAAATCTAATAAACGTAGAGAAGTTTTAACTCAAATTAACATATTTTGATGTAAAGTTTTTCATCAAAGTATTTCCACCAAATTTACTACTAACTGGTTAGTATTTAGCGTTTTCATTTTGCATTTCCTGTTTCATCCTGCATTTAAGAGGGATTATATGAAACTTCCATTAAACGGGATTTCGCGGATTCGCTCATAATCTCTTATAGACCGGGAGCTCGCAGTTTGTAGTTTTGTGTGATATCCAACTTACGACATTAGTCGTGGATAGTATGAGTTATGTAGTAAGGTAGATCATTAATGTGGTAGTTATGAAACGTGTTTGAAATGAGAAACTGATAAACATGCGCTAAAGCATTGTCGCATGCATTGCATTTAAATTACTTATGCAATTGAATGCATGATATACATTGCTTAACATGATACTAACTAATTTACAATTTTAAATAAAATTCATGCTAATCTACAACTTTGTTATACCGTATTAAAATCACTTAACCCCATTTACAACAGCCACTCGTTTACAATATTTCTGTCCGGGAACAGGTTGATCCTTTGCAAAATGCAGATTAAACGAAACGAAAATAAATTCATCAATCGCTCTGTTTCCGATGTAAATGTTTGACAAACAAAAGTGTTCGGTATTATAATATTGGAATTTGTATCCGACACGGCTGTTGAATTAAAATGGAATAAATAAAAGCGAAAGCGCAAGTTTAACTGGGCTATGAATTGAAAATATTGTGGATTATTAATACTGCAAAACACTCGTCTGCATGGAGATTATCAGACGAGTAAATTTTAACTATGAACAAAATTCGTCCGTATGGAAAATGCTATATTTTATAGCTTTAAAAAGTTTTCTATGTCCTGCTATAAGGTCTAAACCATCGCCATACTACAAATTACATACTACATTTTATCAAAATCCATTCAGCCGTGAACAGGACGCAAACAGACAGAGTACGTAGCATTTATAATAATATTAGGTAGGTGATGGGATAGTACGATGGTGGTAAGTATTAATATCTCCGCGATTAAATTTACTGAACCTTTTTGCAGGATTCTTTATGTAAGAAGGCAGAGTATATTTTATGTAACTTACTGTAGGTACGTGCTACACTTGAAAAGATATATAAGATTGACAGAAATCAAGTCGTAAAGTGCTATTCAAGATTGCTTAGAAAATATCCCCCCCCTTGTCCGAAATTTTAACAAAAATTTATGGTGTTAACCTTTGAACGAATTGAAAATGTCTCTTCCGAATCTCTTTTATGAATTCGAATTGGCTGATTCTATCTCAATTAAATTTCCTTCGACCGATGAATATTTGTGTCGAGTGTTCATCTGTCGAAATGGAAAATGGGGGAAATGGAAATCGGACTTTCAGCTCGAGTTTTCTGATGGGCCAAGTATATTTTGTCATCGAAGATAGACAAATGTTGAAGTTCGAATCGTCTACGCCCAAGTTATTTCAGCAAAATACCAAGTATTCGAGGCAATATCCATCAAATGATTGAATAACCCCTTTGAGAATCCCATACCCTGAAAATTCCTGAAAAGAACACCGCAAGTTAGATTACAACGCAAAAGGTAGACTAGGCGAGGGGAGAGAATAGGAGACACGAAAAGTCATGTGAAAGAAAATCATTTTCCTGCCGCTGCGATATAATTGTTTTTACGTTGCGGGAGAGTAATGAGTTTCAGTTCTCTTACTTTTTCATGAAATATATATTTTACTAGATTGTATGACAGTAGGCCTCTTCTAAGTTTGTTCTTGGTGTCAGAATGTGTCAGAACACCCAAGAGTCTCTGACGCGGCTTAACGCTGGCAGTCGTTATCAACGGCCAAGAGTTCCTTCAACGGCCCTCCAAAGTCCAAATTCCTAGCATTTTATTAATAGTCATTAATATTGCACTTTTGCTTGTTAAGTTATAGGGTTAGGAAGCTAGACTGTGATAAGTCTAGGTGTGCGCCAGATTTTTATAGAATAACATGGATGGTACATTTTTCAAAACGCTGCGTGGAAAGTCCTTTATCTTTTATTAAACTACCCATGCGAAAGGGTTGAAGTTTCCCCATGCCCAGATAAAAGCGGACTTCCGACATCTGTTCAAGGCAATTCTAAGTCGTTCTGGTCCCATAGAATCTCGATATCTTTGAAATGAATTATCGCATCAAAAATACCGTTTACTCAAGTGCGGACTTTTAACTCAAGCTTGATGTTTGATGTCGGACTTCGAGGAGCTCGAGGACTTTTAGGGTGTCACGACGCTTCCTTACACAATTTGTTGTAATGGCTTCCTTATCGAAAGACGTTGATGGGAAATAGAACGATTTTTCGTCGAGTGTTCAGTTTTTATATGCTTTGATAACCAGAGAAATTGTTTGTCATATTACGGTGACTATAGCTTCATGACGTTTAATGACGCATGACCAATGGATGACTTTTCGTTAATTGTGTGCGGATTTTCATCGCTTCGTGCTTCGGAAGGAACGTGAAGCCGTCGGTCCCTGTAGTTATTCATTAGGCCACGTCAGAGGAGGTCGGCACTACGCCACTACGTCATTCCATGAACAAACATATTTGTTTTTTATTAAACAAAACGTAGCCCCACACTAAGATTGCTCCAGTACCTACCGCTTACATACATACAATTTCACATGCACAGCACACCCAGACCAGAAACAAATGTTTGTGGATCGCACAAATATTTGTTCTAGGCGGGAATCGAACCCGCGACACCAAGCGCAGCAGTCCGATTGCTCAGCTACTACGCCAAACGTCAAATTTTCTTCCCCCTATGAATGTAGTTCCTCGTTTTCAATGCCTTCCCAGCCAATCCCCGATTCCCCACAACTCTTCACGAATACATACGTACAAAATAAAACTCAGGTTAATAAAACCCCCACATTTGGGGGCACGTTGTGTAATGGCACTCGAAAAGCAATCTTGTAGGTCCGAGTGTTCTACTCTTACCTCTTATGCTGGCGTGTGTGGCCTAAAGAGAGAGCAATATTATATAATACACTGTTTATTTCGCCAAGTAATACTTTTTTATTTACTTTATACTGTGAGTCTTGGTGATTTAGGCTTCATGATCTTTCTAGTTCTTGATCTGCTTAGAGTTCCCTGGAGTCCTAGGTAAGAGTCAGGACTTCGGCGTCAGGCGTCGGCCGAACTGCCATACATTGCCCCACATTGTCCACATTGTCACATTGGTAGCTCAGCCGTTACGCTGAGATGATCCCAACTCGAAATAATTTTACTTACTTTCGAACCCCTTTTCGCCTGATCTTCATCAAAAAGCCCTCGTTAGGATCAATCAGGGGCAGTATTATGAACTCTTAATCCCAGTCAGTTTTCGCCGTAAACTGAACTGGCTGGTAATTTTGCATTAACGAACTTTTATTTGACCAATCCAGTTTACGGCCGTAAAAATAATTGCCTGGAACTTGCCTGGTTTAAATAAATTAATATACGCCCCCAGGTGTCAGTTCTTATCGAATGATAGCAATCGTTAAGTCTTGTCAGAACATGGCCTGACCAAAACGGACTCGTAAGGCCAGCACTATACCTCATTCGACGAACAACAACTTTATAACCCTAACAAGGCTCTAATTCTGGGGGTTTGAGGTCAATGAAGCTTCGAAATTAGATGGTCTTAACAGCTACTGTAGCAATTCCCAATTTGAACCTTAACTTTGTTCTGGTGTACAAACAGGGATGTAGTCTCCTGACCAATATTGCAAATCCAGAACGCTCCTGACTTACGCCACGTCGGTTCCCCGGGATTGGGTACTCCCGAAAATCGCTTTAGGGTTTTAGAGTGCGGACGTCGTGTGTTAAGGATTTTTCCGCCTAATTGATTAAAAAGGAAACCCTTTTATGTTTGTCCAGAATTGGTACTCAATTTACGATTGTGATTCCCTTTTCCTAGTTTCCGCATTTGTTTTGACAATGGAAAGTTGAGTCCTTCGCTTTGTGATTGTTAATTGGGTCTGTATTGTTTTTGAATCGCGTAAAACTACACAGTTTTCATTGTTTTATAGCTACTCATGCTATGTAGATTTTACTGTTTGATGGTTCAGAATTTGATTTCAACAATTCAACGAGAAGAAAATGTCAAAGGTAAAGGTCACTGAGTTTTGATAAATAACGACACCAACAACCATTCTAATTCGTGGGTAGTAGTATATGACTAGTATGTAAAATGCATATTATACATACCACTAAAACTGACCTATTCCAGTCAACCTTCGCACGTAGAGAAGCAATATAAACAAAGATGATTCACCCGAGAGCACAAATGGCAAGTGAATGGACACAGCGTAGGTACACAGAGGTAAAACTGCTAACAGCTTAGGACGACTGTTTGCGCTAACTATTAGCGTGTGTGTTCCGCTTTAGCTGTGAGAATTTAAGTGTTTAGAGATATTAGGGAGCGGGACGGTTATGTAAAGTTATGTTGTACTAACTGAGCACAGTGAGACGCTGTCTTAGAGTGAGCGTACTAGTTCTATTGAACCTTGCCGTTTAAAATTGTGAGTACGACTGTACGTTGAAACCATTGTGAGATGTACATAGGTGTAAGAGAAGATTGGTAGCACTAGTACATTAAATATGAGGCCGGCATCCACCTATGTAAATATGACAAGTGTGAAATTTGACAAGTAATACAGAATTAGCAACAAACACACTTTACTGCCGTTCATAGGAGACTCAATACTCCTATGAACTCTATCGGCCTTACCACAAAATATTTAGACCAGAGTTAAACAGATGAGTCTAAATATTGTCCCCACAAATCGACGTCTAACCAGCGCTTTTTTTTACTCAATAAAAACTTCACTAGTTTAGTAGTTAGGAATGCCAGGATTTAGTAAGAAAACGCGAGTGATAGACGTCGATTTTGTGGAACGAAATTTTGGGAACTTCTGTTTAACTCTGATTAATCTTTTGTGGTAAAACGATATGAGTTTAACTGTAAGAGTTGAAAGTCTCAATAGTTTACAAGTAAATTGACTGTGGCATATGGATGCCAATGATGAATTTATAAGGATCTGCCGTTTAGATGAAGAGTTGATGCTCCATTGTCAAAGCGTCGACTACAACGTATGAAGCTGGAAGATACAACACATGTTTTTCTTCTTTCATCTTTTGAAGTCCACATTCCGCCTCCACACCGAGAGCAGTACAGTATCGCTTACAAACTAAACTTTGCCCTCAAAATGCAGTCAAAATGGTGCAAGACAAAACACTATTGGGAGGAAAAGTTTCCATAACGTCTGACTTGCACAATGAAGGCGGCAGCGGCAAAGTTTAACTCCGAAAGTCTATTTAGACTTGGCATTATAACAAAATTGTGTTGTATGGTTGTAAACAGTATGGCAACTTACTACGATACACTTCGCTACAGCCTGTACTTTTGACGCTTACAATCTCGCTGGATATTGTTTCATGAGTTTGGTTTGGGTAATCTTTGTGGCCAGTGTGCCTAGTGTGAGTTTTGCCAATTTCTGTACGAGCTCGATCCGGTTAGCGTAAACTTGAAATTGTATGGTATAAGAGCAGCGCCATCTAGTGACTGACTGACTGACACTAGATGGCGTTGCGTGGCGTTTCTGGCGGACCGAGCACGTAAAGAAATTGTCAAAACTCACCCTAGGCACACAGATCTTATAGATCTTTATCTTTTAAACAGTAAGACAGTAGTACTCGAAGAACATTATTGTGCTCTGATTTATACATGCAGACATAAAACCAATATAATCAGATGACGAGTTCCACTCTAAGCTTAAAAATACCGCCATTTTGGTGTCATCAAACCACCGCAAACTAAAAAAAACAGCTTCCCGTGTACTGCAACTCTTATAAGCTACTAGCGCCTCGCGGTTTCACCCGTGTTAACTGATATCCCGCGGGAACCGTTAATTTTTACGACATAATAAGTAGCCTATGTCGCCCGGAGACGGTGTAGTTTCCCAACAGTGAAATAATTTTTAAATCGGTTATGTTGTTTCGGAGCCTATTCAATGCAAACACACAAATAAACAAACAATCAAATTTTTCTTCTTTATAATATTAGTATAGATATATGAGTATATATAGGTATGTATGAGTATATATAGGTATGTATGCTCATATATCTATACTAATATTATAAAGAAGAAAATTTTGATTGTTTGTTTATTTGTGTGTTTGCATTGATTCTAACTGGCATCTAATATAGTATACAAAATAGCAAAAATGTTGAAGTTAGGTTACTCTTGATACACTGTGATAGTGTAGATAAAGTTTGCAAGTTTAGCAAAACACGTGAGGGTAATTAGAGGCACCGGTCGGGTAATGCTCGCCGTGACAATTTCCTAGGTTCCTTTGAGGTAGCAAGCTTATGTAAGCCAAGCTAGAGGTTAGAATGTTCTGTTGTAATTATTATTCTGGTAAGCTACGCTGGCTGGTAAGTTAGTGAAACCATTTTAGTTATGATATTTAGTGTTTCGTGTCCATCGTGTTTTTTGAAGTGTTTGTTTGGTGGCTGGCTTACTTTTTCACTAATGATTCAAAAATAGTTAGGCATATTCTGAATGTGTATACTGGTCTTCTTTTTCCAAAACAGATGTCTTAAACGAGATCGCAAAAGGAATGTTAGGAATTACTCAGATTTAATGAAGAAACGCCTATTTGTCTTAAGCTCATTACAAATTACCTACGCAGAAATGATTCTCAGTCAAATAGGCACGTTCCATATTTATAGTACCGTCTCCTGGCCAGCCATATTGGACCCACAATCCACATCCCGCCACCGGAAGGAAGCGGAGTAGCATAACTCAACTGTGTGAAGTCGGCCGAAAACTCGGCTTTGTTGAAAGATGACGAATTTTCGGGCCAAAGTTGGTCCTTTCCTTTAGCTAAAAATTTAACTGTACTTATAAACTTAACTTTGTAGATTTTTCTAAATTATTGATACAGCGAAACTCAATTAGAAAAAGTTTTTGACACACTTATTATATCAAAACTCAAAACTAGTCTATCGCGTGTTACCCCTAATATTTGGGCATGTATTTACGTACTTGTTAATTTCAATAAGCGCATTATCAACGCAAATGCACGAACCACAGACAATGGGACGGAACGAGCGTCCGCCGCAGGCGAGATCTTAGATTGGACATTGATATGCTAACAGTATTCGTGCCGTGTCGCGTCTATCGATTATTTGCTCTGTGGATTGCATACTGTTCTTTAGTATAAGCAAGTTAACTGCAAATGAAGTGATATTATCTGAACGCTCAGCAAAACTATACAGATTGTCAAAAAACTTGTTCAAACACCAAAATTAAGTGCATCAAAGAAATCATACTTACAACAACAGCTATACAAACCCCACACTCATTTATAAAGCATTAACTTGATCCAAGTTGGTACAAAGTATAAAATTCGCCAAGTCTTGGCCTGGTTCCATCTCTGAGTGAATTTTCAATGAGCCATCTAGACGTGTAAGTGCAGAGGTGAAACTGGGAGTTCACGGTTTAACATAATATCAGGCAAAGATGACAAAACTTTTAACTTAAAAGAGGTTGGATTTTAAGGGTTTTGAACAGTGGTTATTCGCAGATTTAACCATACTATGTATTCAAGCGAGTTTAAATCTTAAACATTATCATAGATTTATGAGAGTAATTAAAACTTTCGAAATATAATTGTTATAACTAAATAATGCAATGGTTGAAGTTAACTCGGTTTATAAAAAAACTGCTTTTCATACGCCAATTCTAAATCTCGCACAAAAACAACATATTCATATTCTCATATTCATTTATTTTCCGGTGCGATAATTATTTATGATGTTATTTGTGTATAAGTAGATAGTTATATAACAATCAATATTTCAGTAATACGACCGTTAGACACGATTCTTGAACACATAAAACTACGCCTTTCGGGGACGAATAATTTCTTTTTTTTTCCAAATATAAGATTTTATATACCTTACCTACATAAAAAAGACTTGAAAGTCTACAGATATAACATGGTAGGTCACATAATCGACACTTAAATAGCCCTTTACCTACAACTTCTGTTAAATTCATAGCAAACGGTCCAACACGTATAGAATAGCGATTTTATATTTTACAAAATGGAACAAAAAAATAGAAAACACAATGAGTACCTACCTACACAGTGCGGCCTTTCGCATAATATATAAAAAAAAAGCGATATCTCCCAAACAACCTCTGAGTGGACAGAAAAACAATTACGTCAGTAAGAACCTATTCAATAATGAAAAAAATAAGCGCTTACGAGTACATTATATGTTACGTGTCTAATAAAATAAGCCCCTATGAACAGTCAAGCCAATAAATAAGACATCGTTGAGCCTTGCAGATAATTGGCCCGAGCGTATTTGTTGAGGCAATTTAGTGTCAATACAATAATGACATTGACATTGCATGTGGGTGGGAGAGTTCAATGTGCTATTTGACTCTTTCTCACTAACCGCTGTCCGCGGCTTTGCGCGGTGGCATAGAACTTAGAAGAATAACACATAGAAGTCAAGTACTGAGAGCCGTGTAACCATTTTTACTGAGACTTTTTGGACCTAGTTAAGAATTTGACTTGCTATTGCTCGAAATCAAAACTTTTATGGTAAATATTTATTCATTTTCCTTGCTTTTGGACTAAATACCAACACGCAAGCGACATTTCCATTGCGCTTGTGTGCGTTGTGCAGAAGATAAATTGCATGGCACTCACGCACACATTGATAAAAAAGTGGCTTCATTTTTGAGTGAAACTACGCATGGAACTATACTTCTCTGCGTTATTATTCTATGGCATAGAATACCTATTAATACAATAAAAGGGACACTCTTTTTTTAAATTTAAGCGAGATGGCAGATCGGGAGCTCGTATGACATTTTGAGCGTGTTGGGTGACATATCGAGTACCAACGCAGTATCTACGCTGTTGCAACATTTCAGCCGTTTGTACTGAGTATCCGCCCTGCATTGATTTCATCAAAATCAATTTGGCCGTTGCGTCGTAAAGACAAACATACAAACTTACATCTCCGACCCATTTATATAATTTAGTCTCATTTTAACTAACGATCCCGTTCATTAATTTGGACAACGGCTAGACGTTTGATTTATGTTCAGAAATAGACAAACACATTTAAATGTCAATTGGTGTCATCATTAGAATCGCATTTACATTAAATATTGAAGTTGAGTCTGTGTATGTCTATTGTCGTTTACATAGTATACATTGAACACAATGTACACCAATTTAGTTGATATTGTATGTCGTCTAGACAGTTAGACAAACAGTTGGGTATACGTAGTTATATCGCCAAACGTAGAACCAGCGTAGTATAGCGTAGCATAGCGTAGCGAAGCGTAGCATAGCGTAGCGAAGCGTAGCATAGCGTACCGAAGCATAACGTAGCATAGTCATAGCTTTAGTTCATGAATAAGTCTACTATACAGTATGCATTTATCTGTAACGAAGTATTAACGATCTTTAAACAATTAAAGTTGACAAGACTGCTCGATTAATACAATTGAAAACGGGATATCGATTATACTCTTTGTTGAGCTATGAATTTCTAATACTTATTTTCAGCTTCAGAATCAATTTTCTACTTGAACATGGAAACTAGCTAATATCATAATAACTTCAAAATAAGAATCAATTAGCTTCAAAATAGAACAATATCTTCAGTCAAAGACTACGATGATAAATTATTTATGCCTCCTTCTATTGACTACTCTACTAAATACTAAAACTAATATCCGTATTAGATTCCTTATCCATACTTATACTGTATCCTGTCTGTGTTACGGTACGGAATAAGCTTCCACCAGTTATTTCTGACCAATCGCAGAAGTCTAGACATTCCACGTCAGATGTTGTTCAGACACTCCAAATCAAAACTAAAACAATACGAATCTGTTTATCGCAAGATACCTCATGCATGAGCAAGTGTCGTTTGCCCTTGTCTGGTCGTTGTCATCGTAGAGTCATTCGCATCTCCTGGAATGCAATGTCGTGACACTGTACCGACACTTTCATATATTGCCCAACTGATTTTTAACTTTATAGCGCTACGTTTAGAATGCAATGTTCAGTGGCAGTTGTAAAGGACGTTGAGGCCTGTATAGTTTGGTCAGGGTTGAGGTGACAAGGAAATGTGAGCGGTATTCCAAAGCAAATAAGTCGAATTCGAAAAATTGCTGCCATCGCACGGGGCATTATCCAAGTTCCAGGGGTTCCTGCGACGTGCTCCACTGGAAACTCCATTCAAATGGCCCGTGTTAATGTCTATTTTAGTGTAACAGCGAATTTTAGTTGTGCCATTTGAAGGCCTGGGTGGTCTTCAATGGCAATTGGGTTTCGAATTTAAAAGGTCTCACATGTGTTCTGATTTCGATTGGAAAACGAAGTCCACGTAGTGATGCTTAAGGTTGGTTTTGGATTGCACATGTTTTAAGGTCAAGTGGAGTGCGGAGTGCGTCGACATTACAATTTTAGCCCGGATAGCGTTATGCAGTTTTTATTGTGGTAGGGTCATAGGCCTGATCTTTCCTTTCATTGCGTGCGTAAGGATTTCTGCGTAGTCGAGTACTCCGTCTGAATTTAGAAGCGTCGCGGACGGCTCTCGATTTACATTTAGCACAAGGGATTTATAGATTTTATAGCGTGCGTAGACTAGCGTGCCCGTAATTCCCATAAAGGAATAACACGGATAGATTTCGCCACAAATTGTCGTGGTCTCTACAATTCTTTTGTTCTGCTAACCTCTGTATTGGTTTTTATTTATTTATTCAGTTTCGAGATGCTTTCGGGCGGCGCTATACAACAAGAAATCGTTCCGTTTATGCTTCAAAGGGGGGTTTTATTCAATTGCTAGACAGACATAGATGTCTATTGCAAAGATCATACGTATCTAATCAATGATTATATACTCTTGCTACGAGTATAATACGAGTAGGTAGGTACATGCATATTCCCATACTAATATTATAAATCTGAAAGTAACTCTGTTTGTTACATTTTCAAGGATACATCTAGATATAGAAATTTGGTATAGAAATAGATTTGACATTGGAGACGGACATACGTATACTTTTTATTGCGATTTAATGGGGTCCGTGCGGACAAAGTCGCGGGCAACAGAAGGGTTTATAATATTTTTGATTCAATTTCAAATTACTATGATATAGTGCTGTAACTACATGTCGATATCGATATTTATCTGCCATCGTTAATAGATATCGATATCCATATTGGCGTTTCAATAACTTACCCTCCCGAGATGATGAAAACCATATCTTTATGGATTATCGTGACAGTAAAAAATCTAATTTAGGTCAATCCTAAATCTTTACTGCGGCCATAATAAAGCCATTAAATAGAAGTAGACGACTTCTATTCAAGGAAGCGATTCCGAGACCATAACTATTTCATAGTCCTACAAGACAAGTGAACACAATAACTTTCAAGCGCCATACCTTTTCCAAACAACCCCATATAAAAGGAAACCCGTAACATACCCCAGCATGCATTATTTATGGTGGCCGAGGGGGTAACAAACATTTTCATGGTCGGCCGAACAACGACCTCTGGCGTGTGTACATTTTTCAGGAAAATTTGGTGGAAAAAGTTGGGAAATTCCGTGGTGTAGTGTGGGTACTGGTGTTCCGCGTCGATGTTAACTCTTTATGTGGGTAAATAGTGGTTATAAGTGGGGTTTGTTATGGTAATTAGTGTTTGTTTAAAGCTTTTATGCAAAATTTCACGTTCGATACGGAATGTTTATCATTTCCGTGTTTGTTGGCAGTTCTTTTATTAGTTTGTGTAGTGTTTTATTAACGAGAAATAAAATTTATTTACTTAGGTATTTATTTCTTCAGCCACACAATAAGGACCACCTGGATGCCCAGATATTTTTTGTTTATACTTGACAGACTAGCATAGACCACTATCTCACCCGATCTCAAGTGACGATGTGGTCGGAGGTGATAAACATGCTCAGCCTAGAATATTTCCACACAGCAAGTCACCTGTCTAACAAGTTATCTAAGTATAGAAATGACACGTCACTCTTCACCTCCAATAGGGTTAAATTAACATTGATTTCGCATTAAAATGCGATTTGCTACATCGCGCCATGCGGGCTACGGGTTTCTGAGGCAATGTCACGGCCGGCGACATTGGGTGACTGCAATGTCACGGCCGGTGACATTGGGCCACTGCAATGTCACGGCCGCTGACATTAGGCCACTGCAACGTCACGGCTGGTGACATTGGGCCACTGCAACATCACAGCTGGTGACATTGGGCCACTGCGTGACATTGGGCCACTGCAGTATCACGGGTGGCAACATTGGGCCACTGTAATGTCACGGCCGGCAACATTGAGCCACTGCAATGTCACAGTTACTTGCAGGTAGTTACTGGAAGTCAATGAGCAGTGATAGCCGATTAAGTCGATAGCCTAGCGGGGAGAACGTCTGACTTTCAAGCTGAGGGTTGCGCGTTCGAATCCCAATGTGCAAACATACCGATGAATTGCATGCATGTAAAAATAAAAACTAAACTTCTAACAGACATCATTTTGGGAACTTTGCTCATTGGTAGCGGTTTATTAGATTAAGTTTATTTATGTTTAGTTTTTAGTTGACCTATCTAGAATTCTAAAGAAAATATAATTAAAAATAACAAGGTAGGTACTCAAGTGTAAAAAACATTATTCTTTTGAAGAATAGCATAATTATTTATTGTGTTTACCTCCGCAATGATCGTCCGTTAGTAAAAACTTTTTAACCCAAGTTCAGAGATCTAACTGCTATTTCTTTCTTTACAGGTAAACCCTGTCACCTCGAGCTCCACAACCGAATGAATTCTTTGTAATTCAACATCGACGTGACTTCAACTGCGAACGGAATGAAATTTCGCCTTTATAAACGATTTGCTTTAGTCACAAAGAGGTTTGAATTGCGAAGCAATAACATTTGGTATTTGCTTTTTAAAAGCTATAGAGAAATGAAACGAGCACGTTATTCGTCAGATGCTTAGCGCCACGCTGACTGCCTGACCAGTTGCAGTGCCATCCAGTATTTGCATTGCAAAAAGTTGCGCGGCACTACACTGCGCTCGTCACCCTGAGACATAATCGGTCCTACCCCAAAATATTTAAACCAGAGTTGAACAGATGAGTCTAAATATTTTCTCCACAAATCGACGTCTAACCCTCGCTTTTTCAAATACAATAACAAATTCACAAGTAAAATAAGGAATGCTAGGTTTGAGTAAGAAAACTCGAGTGATAGACGTCGATTTTCTAGAAAGAAAATTCAGAAAAATCTGTTTAACTCTGGTCTAATCTTTTGTGGTAAGATCGAACATGTCTAGTATAGGATGAGGTTATTCTTGTCTAAATACTATCTTTCAGATACATACAGTAGGAAGGTACTCAAGACTTTCTGTATGACTTAAAGTGTCTCTCATTATGTCTACTTGGGAGACATAGGTATTCAAATCAACGTCCAAATCAATCAACTCAATATCGCTGAACAATGAGTGTTATATCGATGGATATTTAAGTAGCCAACCATCCCTACCACCCATGATTTAGCCCACCAGTTTTACACAGTGTACGAGTATATATATTATACTAGCTGACCCGACAGACGTTGTCCTGTCATTGTTTCTATGGGAAAACGCTTCCTCTCCTTCTATCTCTCTCCCTTTACCTGTCGCTCTCACTCTCTCTCCTTCTCCCTCTTCCCCTAACATTATCTCTCTGTCTGTCTCTGTCTCTCTCCCTCTTCCGCTATTTCTGTCCCTGCACTTTAATCTCTCTCCCTCTCAATCTCTTTCCTTCTCACTCTATATCTCTCCCTCTCCCTCTATTTAAGTTAACATGGTCGCTAAGTATTCTAAAATTTTCTTATTTTCCGCGCTATTTTATTACTTTTTTCTTTCATAAGAACCTTTCCTGACAATAACAAACACAACAAAAAAGAATTCAATATGAACTTTATACAATAGCAATAAACCTCGTTTTAGTTAGAAAACGATTGTATGGGAAAAAGAAAAGGGCTGTTTTTAGGGGGGTTCCGGCAATTATTCGAATTTTTCCCTCCGTAAAAACCATCATTAAACTTCAACGAACATTTAAAAAAAAGAATTGGCCAAATTGGTCCAGGCGTTGTTGAGTTATGCACTTACCAACATATTTTGCGATTAATTTTTATATTATAGATTGAATCTGTACACAAATGCCGTATTTGTCTAAATTAATAAAAATCCCAAGAAGAACATGACCTCTATTACTAAAACCAAACTTAATTTACTACCTAATCTTATTTACGCAAAGCTTCTAATCTCGTTAGAAGCTTATATCAAAAAGATCTCTGAAGAAGAAAAGAAAAGAAAAAGAAAAAAATCTCGTCCGACGAAAGATACAATTTATCCGACCCACTCCTGCTTTGCGCTAAACAAATGAATATGATATCCTGCTGTGGTAACGAGTTACGTAACTATCGGGGTTGGTCGGACTGTTAGCGGTTTTATGAGAGGAGCGATTTATAATAGACTGACATATTTTCTTTTTTAATTTTACTTATCGCGTTAAACCACCATGGAGTTTCACCATACCATGGAATCTTAATGTATTGAAGCAAATTAGGTCTTAGCTAAAATATGAACAAATTTCACCCAATATTTATAAACAGCTAAAGGTTACACACCAATAAATCAGATCAACTGTGCACTAATAAGTCAAAAACATTCATTACTCTATAGCCCATATTCGACACCTAATATGCCAGTGACATTGACGTTCTCTGGCTATAAACAACACCACACGCTACGAAAACAGATAACATCGCTATCACTGAGGCCGCACCCCACTTTTATCACAGAATATTTCCGCTGTCACACACACCACGCCATTCAACCCTCTTTGGGGGTAGACTCGCCAGTCACGGCACTCGATCACATCTCATCTCACCTAACTGGCTGTCGACGGTAACTCCGTATTTTTTTTCTACCGCGCAACTTCACCATTCATTCGGCGTAAGCCATAAGCTGCAGTTAACAGTTAGAAAATATCAATATTTAAGTGTCTAGTGTATTGAAACTCATTGATAAGTGCTGGTAGATTGTAAATGAAAGATTATTGCGACTTAGAAATCTAATTTCATCAAAATTGGTAAGCAGCTTTGGATGAGATAACTAACATACGCACTTCAAATTGTACACCAATAAAAGTAATCATAATGGTCAATGTTATTGCGAACAACTATGTGCACTATGCGGAAATCTATTAAGAAATCGCTATCGCTCATTGCCGACACCGCTCGCAGAGGATTTCTCGCGAAAATAATTTTCTTTATGCGTAGAGGAGCGTAATGTGCCCCGTTACATCGCGATAAGCGAATGCGTGCACGCACCCGATAACTGACACGAGAATGATAAATGGTGGCTATAATAAATAGGTTCCTGTTATAAAATGATATCTTTGCAAAAGGTGTTCAAAATGTACAAGTCAATGGCTTTAAACAGGTAATTAGGCAAATGGTAAGTTCATGATAATGTAAAGTAAGAGGTATACGAGGCAGAAGAAGCCTTCGCTGATAAGATATGCGTGGGTATTCACATTCACATCACTGCAAACTGTCATATTTTGATAACTTTACGAGTGGGTAGCAGGATGTGATAATATAATGCTTATGCAAGAAGGGCAAGAAGGCTAAGGAAGGTTACCCACGGCTACTTTAAGTAGAGATACAGTAGCGTGATTCGTAAACGAGCGTCTGTATCGTTACTAACGCGCGACTATCGGCCGAAATTTATAATCAATCGTAATAAAAATTTTGCTATCTGGGATTGATATCACAATCCATTTTAGGGTCAAACGTGCCAATAACCGATCCGTGGATTGGTTTATGAAGACACGCAGGTTGGAGATCGATCGAACGATAGGCAGCAATCAAAGATCGATTTTAATCTCGGATAGAAGATACAATATTAATTTCGGGCGTATATCGTGCGTGTGTCGCGTAAAGCTAGCGATGCGACAATGCGACTGTATCGCTATTGTCGCCATCGCTACTAAAAGTACCAGTAGGCGACCTCCCTTAGTCCGCAAAAAGCAAGAGTTACGTATTTCCGTAAAGCTATTTTGAAATAACTCAGCAGGAGGCCCTATAAACATGTTTCCTTGTCGGCAATGCATTTAAATGCTTGCTAAGCGATAATTAATCGCACATGTAATCAGGTCATTGTAACTAAGCGACACCTACTAATCTACTAAGTTATTTATGACCCATTGTTCTTGTTATAAACAATACATCCAGGGCTAGAATAAATGCATTTGTTATACCTACTGTTTCTACGTGTAGTTTTTATTGTTGTTATTTAAGTGTAAGTAGGTACATATACATACGTTGTGTTTTTTTTCTGTTGAACATAATGTAGTGAAAGAGGTGTGCCAGGATCATAGCATGTGGATAGATGTTCTATTTGCCTACCCCAAATAGGAAACAAGGCTTGGCTGGTTGCATGAAAATAATGTCTATATTTATTTAATTCGAAGTACGAAATTTGGATGTACTATATCGAAAGTTATAGGAATTCGATATTTTTTCGCGTTGATTTATTAAAATCTCTTGAGAAATGTGAAACGAATCCGATGGTAGTGTTACGAACTTTAATAAATGTGTCTTGGAACATATTTTATGTATAGAGATTTTTGAGTTTGAGAAAAAATACAAAACCACATTGTTTTCTCGCCAAAACCCCGAGTGGAAACACAAAGAGCCATTCTACACGCGCCATCCTCTCGAAGTCTTGAATCTGTCACTCAACACAGACATAATGGTTAAAAGACTTCCTCCCCAGTGCTCAGCTCGCAGCCAGTCATCAAACGCTAACTATTTCCTTCTATTTCCTACCAATTCACTAGCAGATAGTAAAACTGGCAATAAACGAGATCCACAAACGAAAACAAGATTTGTTTGTAAACAGTCCATTGAGTATTATTTGTATAGGAATAGTCAGTACAGTGGCTCGCGCGAAAACTGATACAGCTTTAGTTGTAGAGTAGGTATAGTAACTCTCGTTCTGTGAAAGATGGAGCTAATATATTATCATGGTTGCGTTTGAAATAAATGCCATTTTCTGGTTGTATCCGCAGTTGCTGGTTAAACTCAAAAAAAAACAACAACGGAAACAAACAACGGAATTCTTCAATGAAATACACAAAGTTACGACACAACGTAGGCAGTGATCTTATAACATAATGTAATATGTTAATACATACTCACAAAAATTTACTACCTGAAAACACTTGTTAGTCAATCGAGGCAGATATATCCAAAATCGGGCCATCTGCCCAGGTGACCTCGGCCTTGGTAAATTATCGGAATAGATGGAAGCGAAGAACATATATATATGTGCCATCAGCCCCGGCTTGATAATATATTCTCATGAAAACAAGACTTGATCCGTGCCATCAGCCCCAGGTCGTCCTATGAAAAAGGATTTCAAATAAATCACGTTTTTCTCCCACGGGAAATTTAATTCTGTCTGAAGCTCCATCACTGACTCCCACAGCTGCGGAAGTCGCAGATTGTCTGAATGAACGTCTTGACATCATGCCAAGACCGATTCAACTCCGGTGGTGTCCTCTTTATTTATTGCTGGTGACATATTATAACGGTCATAATTTGACTTTACTGTTGGCAAAACTTTCATCGGTAATGACTAGTCATGAGCGCGGATTGGTATTAGGATAGGTCAGTGCTCAAACAACTTCACATTCGAGGTAAATTTATTTCTGGCACTAACCGCCATTATTATTGTGGCTTAAGTGTATTCTAATTGGATGTACAGCTGACCGGATAAACTATAATGCCATTCAAATGAGATGATTCCCATTTAGGGCACCTAATAGCAGGATGTACCACATTTTGTTCGAAATCAATTTATGATAATTTCCCTTGAAATTGGTTGAGCATTGAATTATGATGAATATTTGAATTTAATCAGGGTTTGCAAGCTGAAGTGGCAATGGGCAGGCCACATCGCTCGTATAATTGATAACCGATGGGGAAGAAAGGTTCTAGAGTGGCGACCACGGACTGGCAGACGCAGCGTAGGTAGGCCTCCCACTAGATGGGCCGACGACGTCAAAAGAGTCGCAGGCAACCGGTGGATGCAAGTGGCAAATTGTCGTTCTATGTGGCGGTCTAAGGGGCTTCTGTTCAGGTTGACGTCTTCAGGCTGACAATAATGATGATGATGTGAATTTATTTATAGACATGAATAATGAGTAGGGGTAGGTTTAGAGCACGCGAGTGCGGTGGCGTTGGCTATTCCTAGAAATTCAGACTCAGTCCACGTGATGTTTAAATTTGTGTCATTTTTAATCTAAAATCATTAGGCGAACTCTGCGCAGCTAGACAGCATCATAGCAGCCTAGTTGGCTTATTCAGTCACTACGGGTTATTAGCGATTTTCCCCATTCTCGGTTTTCCCTAAATAATAAGATAAATAAAATTTTACATAGAAAGTATCGCATTTTTCCCCGAAAACATAACTCCATATAAAATAAGAGTGGTACAAGCACAAGTACAGTTATACCATTGTGTAGAACTGGTTCTTGCGATTTGAATGGTGCAAGAAACATATTTTCAAAAAAAGTGGATTTACCTCTGAGGTACAGACTGTTGTAGTTGAAAACGATTAATGTAGGTAGTCTCAATATTTTGAAAGGTTTTTATTGATAAAACAATAGTAATGTCGCCGATGCCGACGCCGACGCTCATACGGATGTTCGCGTCGATAACGATGCCGATATGTCTGTCAGGGTTTCAACCAAAACAACACAAGATATGGGCTAAAAATAAGAAAGAAAAAGAAATAATATTTGCTCGATTCTATTATTTTTGGTAGATAATAATATTAATAGAAATCTATTTAAAAAAGAGAAGCGATTGACGATCCATGTAGGTATATCTTAATATACAAGGTGTAACAGCAAGGTGTAGTAATACTGAAACTACGCATACACATACATATTTCGAAGTAGTCTGGAGGTACTATAAATCTGTAAGTAGTTACGGTAATGAATTATTACACGTCAAAGTTTACTGCAAAACTAACCATCGTTCAACCCTAGTTATCAGCTGGGCAATGTCAGTGAACTTGAGGCATAGGCTAACATGTACAGTCTTACCCAACTTATATGGTGCGTCGTGAATCTTCGTTCGCGCAGAAAATAAAGTATGGTCCGAAGATTAACGAAAGAATGCTTAACACTTACAATCAACCTAAGATCACTATTATAAGGTTCATAATACATTTGCCGATACACCTTGTATATAAATCTCGTGTCACAATGTTTGTCCTCAATGGACTCCTAAACTACTTGACCGATTTTAATCAAATTTGCACACCGTGTGCAGTTTGATCTAACTTGAAAGATAGGGTAGCTTACATCTCAATTTAAAGTCGCAATAACAAAAACCTTAGCCACTGCAACGCGTGGCCGTGTCTGCTAGTATAGGTATATATTAGATGTAGATTTATATTACTAAGTAACCGCTATGATCGCTAAAAAGAAGCGATTATATATTATGAAGCAACGTATATATTACTATCTACATGGATCTACAATCGCTTCTCTTTAGCGATCATAGCGGTCACTTAATTTGTCCTAAATCTGAGTCATCGCAAATTCAATTGTTACATAACTTCTTTGAGGACTATCATATGGGGGTACAGCTTAATTTGATTACAATAACAAATGCTTGACGCATGTTCGTGGATCCAAATGCATTATTTACATGAACATTACCATCTTTGATTATAATTAACATATTAAATAGGATTGTTGTACAGTAAACAGCCAAGCTATAATTATGTAAAAGACGCTTCTATGTAAAATTCTGATATCTAACAATCTGTTCGACCTCTAACAAATTAAGTAATAATTGGTTACTTTATGGCAAATTTACGTACCTTATGAAATTAACATAGTGGTGGTTGGTGCCGGTACCACCAGAAGTTATTTGTCCAATTCGTCACTTAAGGTGATATATTCACATTTTATTACATACCAATTATACTACTAGACTTTGTATGTAATAACATGACATAAGAAAAAGCTTCGCGTAGCACCGGAACACAGTCATATTAATTATACAAAATAGTGTTAGTCAAATAATTAAATCATTCGATTATGGTTCGAATCGATTTATGGCGCTCGTGATACCGTCTCATATCATATGAATATTCATACGTGTGCTAATCGAACAAATTGGTTGAATGTATTACGGGTAGGGTTGTAATTGAATCGTGATAAAATCGATTACGGTTTTAGTTAACGAATACATTTTGATCGAATGTTTTTAGTTATTCGAGTTTCTGGGGACTATATATACCTATATTTACCTAAATTATAGTTTTTTTTTTGCAAACAGCTATTATTATTAGTAATTTGATTAGAGTTCCGTTTTGTCATTTGGTAATTAAATCTTAGTAATATTTTAAGGTAGTTTATTTACCTACGTAACAATAATCAAATTATACAGCCATTCGTCCTTAAGACAGTCCGATCGACGAGCTCGTATAAAAATAGCACATCTACGCTAATATTATAAATGCCAAAGACTAACAGAACTATCTATTTATGACCATGCTAGTAACCACATTCGTGTGACTTACCCCCAGTTTCTGAAACGTCAGTCAGCGTTGACAACAGATTAATTCTATTGCCATCCTTGTCATTTGTTTATAGTCAGATAGAGGCAACGATAGTTTTAATCTACTGTCAAAGCCAACAAACGTTCTAGAAACCGGGGGTTAATGATTTAACCAGCATTTTGGGAACTTGCCCATTGGTAGCGGATTACTAGATTAGGTTTACTTAGTTTTTGTTTTTAGTTCTTATTTTGTGTTTGTATGACAAATATATCATTATATATTATACCTTATACGTTTATCTAAGTTGTTGGACTAATTTTCACCAATTTTTTTTATAAGATTGAAGCTTAGACCAGTATACAATGACATAATACTTTTAATCGCAATAAATTTTATTTTGCGTGGATGAAGGCGCAAGTAAAAGCCAGACAAATCACAGAGCGCCTAGAATTCCTTCCAAAAAATATAAAGCCCATATTAAAGCAGCACTGTGCTTTATGTTTCTAGAAAAATCCTTTTTATTAGACCTCTGGGACGTTCAGACAACCGTGTTTTCGTTTAGGAATCTTAAAGATCGTTTAGGATGACAATATTTGTTT
This sequence comes from Hylaea fasciaria, assembly GCA_905147375.1. Lineage (NCBI taxonomy): Eukaryota > Metazoa > Arthropoda > Insecta > Lepidoptera > Geometridae > Hylaea > Hylaea fasciaria. The sequence continues at coordinate 2,641,703 of LR990211.1, read as the reverse complement.
TCCACTTGAAATCGTTTGCTTTTCTCTAAGAAATAAATGTTATTTATTTTTTTAACTCTTGCACCAAATATTTGTATTTTACTTGTATGTCTTGGAGTGCAATTAGATCCCCAGCTAGTTGGAAGGGATTCATTTCTTAAATCCCCTGGTGGAGACAACTTGGTGGGGATATTGACTTGAATCAAGAAATGTTTACAAAAATCTCACTAGCGAGATTCCGCGCGCCATTTATTACATACCTGCCCATTTTTATCCCGTAGACGCCTAGAATCCTTATCTAACAGTAAACATCTCACTTTACCCCACCTTTGTATAGAATATTAAGTGTTTTGGGACCTTCGCAACGTCTACACATCAAAGATTGAACGTTTAGGCTGCGTTCTGACTACGTGCTCCGTAGCACGATGCTACGCCATTCTACGCTAGCCTCAGAACTAAGAGATCGAACCGATCATAAGACTGTGATCTTATATGATCGGTTCTTAGTATCACTTACGATCAGTACCCCGTGAGAGTTTTTATGAGCTCGACACAGCGCGCTTTTGTATGAAGTAGTTTCGTTCATAAACGCGCCGGTAGGGGAGCTGTACAGGATCTTCATACAAAAGCGCTAGTTGACGCGTACTATGTTGAGCTCGTGAAAACTCACAATAGGGGTACAGTTCAATACATATTAACAGTGTCAAATAATTTTAAATGGGTCTACAGTCTTCTTACTTGCCTCCCGCTTGTCTTTTGCCGAAGACGTGTCTACGAGTATACATAATTTATATCTTGATGAGCGATCTCTCATGCATTTTGTCTGGCTTATGAGCATTAAGCATTATATTATGCCTTTTTCTTGACTTCGCTCTCACATCATTTGCTACTTAGATAAAATAAGTGCCACCTGACATAAAAAATTACATACAGTGCCACCAAATGTCGCTTCATATCATCGCACCAGGCCACGTGCGTCAGAGACGCGCGCGATTAAAGGTTACTCACGAGCGTATGTGCGAAGCTTTTCCGCGCGTAGTGGAAATGTGCCTTAAATGCTTCCTGCAAGGCGTCATTCAGTAGAAGCGATACGATATCGAGGATCTTAGCTCATTCAGAACGGCATTTTTGCGGCAAATGGTGATTGCCTGACGACACACACGTGAGGCTATCCTCTTTTCGTTGTATCGCATTTTTCTGTCAGTGGGTGAATGGCTTTTATAAATCGAGTGTTTTCGGAAGAATTTTGATATGAATTTCAGTTCAGGAGTTCGTACCTGCTGTTTGAAGTACAAACAATTTGAATGGCAACTTTTTTGACGAAAGCTTCTTTGATCCAGTCTTGAGATACGAGTAGGCTTATAAAATAAAAATAAAATAAACAAAAAACATACCTAGTTGAAGTAGAATGTGTAGAAAATTGTTCAGCTATGTAGGCAACTTCAGGTAAACTATGATTTCTTGAAAGCTTTTACTAATAATGCCTTATTTCACATAGTTTAATTATTAAAACCCTTAAATCGGTAAAATTACCATCGGGTGCGCATCGTTGGACAAAAAAGGGTATCTGTATAAATATTAAAAAATAAACAAAATCGGTACCTAGTTTATGTAAAATGTATAGAAACTTGTTCAGATGTAAACAACTTCAGAGTATAAATAATTTAACTATGACTTCTTTGAAAACTCCTACTACTCGTAATATACTTTATTTCAAATAGTTTATTTATTATTACATTACAAACCCTAACATCGCTTAATTGTGCTCGTGTCCGTATCGTTGGACAAATAAGGGTTTCTAGGTTTTTTCTATTTCTCCGCGAATAGAACCCAAATTAACAAAAACTCTAATCCTGTAATAGTGTCGCGTCGCGTCGTGTAAACACGGCCGAGGGCACCTTCCCTTAGACTCAACATTTACATGAAAATATAACCCCCCTCGGCCCCTTTACGAGCTACCCCCATTTGTTTTATTTATCCACCCCTGTCTTGTCAATTTAGTTGTGAATGTTTCAAATACGGAACTCTTATATTTGTTACTTATTTAGTGGATATTTTATGAATAAGGAATTTAATTTTGGAACAATGTACCATTGTTTTTTCCTTTTACTGTGTAGGGAAAAGTCACATACAGATATTTTTTTAGTGTATTTTTTTTCACGTTTCAATTAACTTCATTGATAGCAGTCGTTATGTCACGTCAGAAGTTATGGGCGGCCTGGCAAACATTATTGGGAGAAAAATATATTGCTCCTTGCTTTCTTCTAAACATCTCTTTCACAAAACATTTAAAAAAAAACTTATAGAACCTATCCAAACTCCCGCCAACGAACATCTGGAAGAGAAGTTGCCAAATGATTAATGTGTTGCCAACTTTAGCATGTAAAATATATACTATTAGAAAACATATGCTGCCAAACGACCGAGAAACTCCGAGCGCATTTGCGCAAGATTTGTTATAGTATATGTTTTCCTACCTCGAGACTCGAGACATGCCTGAGCTGACTACACGACTGCTAAAGCAAGTAACGTGGGTGTGCGATCCGGTGATATCTTCCTAAACTTTCGATTTAGCGTACATCGGGTTATCATACTTCGAGCTACATCGGTAAGCAGTCGCATGTCATTGGCTAAAATGGTGATACGGGCTCTGTGGCTTGGCGATGGGCCCAATTGTGCGAATCGCTTAGTTGGATGATTTTCATTAGTCGTTGCAAGCGACAAAATACATAAAATAAAGTGAAAATTCACGACGATGACGGCCGCGTAGCGTAAATACGAGTTCACTGCAAAAATAGTGAAATAGTTTTTCTGTATACATACTTTCTGCGTCTATGTTATTTTGTAGACAGTTTCAAGTCACTAGTGTACAGTCACTCTTCGCAGTCGCGCTTGTCGGTTCAGTATGTCCGGACGACTACGGAAGATTTGTTATCCGTTTTCCATATATGAGAAGGTTTCGTGTGAAGTTCCTCCGACAAACTTAACTAAGGCTCGGCTTTCCAAATATTTTAGTTACAGTTGATTTGAGCTGATCTAAAAATACAAGCATAGTTTTATACTTTATACAATACTATACTGATATAGGGCAAGTGGTAACTTGTGCGCTTTGCATACTGACTGCCTGCCCCGATTTTTTCGTAAGTTTTATGCGTTCAGTGAAGGATAACATCGAGAGGAAACCCACATGTCCGAGAATTCTTTCTGAGGTTATGTTATATCCACCAACCCGGACCAGGCCATGGTGGATTATGACCTAATCCTCTTCATGGCAGTGAGAGGAGACCGGTGCTCATTAGCAGGCGGATAGGGCTTGATAGTGATAATGATGTGTGGCTTTACATAAACTATTTAGATATTATCACTTTTGATTTATTCAGTTATTTAATACTAGCTGCGCCCCGCTGTTTCATCCGCGTTTGGATAATATACGATATATCTTTATGAATTCTAGCCTATGTATTATACTGATACGTAAACTATATTATTGTGAAGTTACATCAAAATCCATTTAGCCGTTTTCGCGTGAAAGAGCAACAAACATACATACATACTCACAAACAATATTAGTAGGATAGTTAAATGGCTTTCCATTGACATTTCAACTTAGGTTAATAACAAAATTGGGTTAATATCTGTCAAAAAGAAACACCGCATGCATTATAATTACTTATTACTTTGATGGCAGCCCTTAAGCCATGTCAGAGGATCTTGGGCCGACTGACGAACTCTGACACCTGAAGCCCCTCGTGTCTCTACCATCAGGCGAACTAAGACATCTCTAAACGCTTGTTTAAAAATTGTTACAAGTTTATAGCACGCTCTACAACCAAATAACGTTACGTTACGTTCCGTCGAGCAATTTTAATTTCTTGCTATTTCGCAGTACATTGAAGTTGGTACCAGCGCCTATGTACGTAGAACTCAGTACATGAACTTTTGTTAGTTAAAATGTGATACATAACACCACTTATAGTGCCTAATCTATCTATACATATAATAAAAATGTAACGGATTGCTGTGTGTTGCATGGAAGATTAGTGAGAAACAATATTATAAGGACCTTAACAACGAAAATAGAACAAAAACAATGATTTTTAGAATTTTTGTTTGTTTGTCTGTGCGTTTGTGCATGCTAATCTCAGAAACGGGTTATACGATTTAGACGTGGTTTTCATTAATATATTGCGGTAAGCTTCGCTTAAAATTAAGTGTTTGTTTCATGCCAATGGGTTCACAAATAAAAAAGTTATGCCAATTTAAAAGAAAAATAATAAACAAACGACGGTGTTTCAATTGTGTTGTAATCTTCTCACGGCATCACGTGTGAACGGATAGACCGATTTTGCTAATTCTTTTTTCGTTGTGTTTGTTATAGTCAGGAGAAATATCTTATGAAAAAAAAAACTTACGCCGAACATTAGAAAATTAAAGGAAACTTCACGACCACATTAACTTTTGTAATTTAACTTTTTTGACAGGAAAAATGACAATTACAGGACAATGTCTGTCAGGTCAGCTAGTCAAAAATAAACCAAAAGATTTACCTATCCAAAAAATGCTGAGAAGATAATTACAGGGCACTCACGCACAAATTGATAAAAAAGCCGCTTCACTTTTGAGTGAAACTAAGCAAGGAACTATCCTTCTCTGCGTTATTAATATAAACTAGTGTGTTCTTCGAACAAGCATTCTTTAGCACTTACGTTCATAAGTAATTAACTGTACTTCGAACTAGAATTACGCACTCGTTGTCGCTAGCCAAGCGGCACTGCTTTACTATCAAGGAACAGTATCAGAAGGCGTCTAGTGTCCAACCGGAGTTTAACTTCTGCGCTCAACGACCAGCTCGCACACGCAGCTAATAATAGAAGTGTTTAAAGATGGATTTAGACGTGAGGTGACCTAAGGTATAAACAGTGGGATATTAGGCAACAGTTAGTAACAACTGTTAGTAAATAGTTAATCTATTCGAATTTAGTTTTTCATTGTGCAGAATTAGGGTTGAAAATGTTTCCTTTGGGTTATCTGATCAAAACTTTGAATGGATAGTTATGTGTAATCGTTATGTATATATATTACTTTGCGTGTGGACATACTTTGTATGTAACTTGTGGATATTTGTCGGTAAAAAAGACTGAAACTAAGTAAGTTACCTATTATAATTTTATCCAATTGTACTGACAATATTAAGTTGTTGAGTGTTTTTAATGGGGTGTTCTTTGCCAATCATCAGATTGCAATCTGGTAATTTTAACAAAAAAAAATGAATATGTAGATAAATAATTTATTTTCCAATTATGAAGAACCACTGTCCAGAGTTCGCCAGGCGCAAACACCTCTTCACAGAGCTTGATATAAACAACTTTTTGTATCGACCTCATAAATAAAATAAAACACGTGAATCGTGGCGTTAACACCGCGCGATGAGGCGATGAACCGACTCGTGACAAACAAACGCAAGAGAACGGCTACCATTTACTATAATGACTGCGTGATCGGTACAATACCTAACAATAACTGAGCACTAATCGTTACTTATAAGACAAAGGATGGTCGCGCGTCGTGTCGCACGATCTTTATAAAAAATATTATTAAATAATCAACGCATAATAATAATGTAGGTAGGTATATAAAAAATGGTGGTTTGTAAATTCGGTTTACGGACTATAATTTCATTGGATGTTTCGCATCACAAAAGTTTACCATATTATTATATGGAATGCACCTTTTGGTTTAAAAAGTGCTATTTTAGAATCAGAAGTGCTAGGGTAGCATAAAACGTAAGAAGGCCTCACGTACCATGTCAATGCTAAGCAACTGGGTTTTAATCGACATATTTTCTCATTTATTGTCTCGACGTTGTCGTCACGATGTAGCTATTGCAAGAATCGGGCATTCTACATAGTTGCGACACTTCTTCGGCAATCGCTCGTGTGATTTGACCCTTCGACGGCGGCCACCCACCGTACAAAGACTAGCCGCTAAGCGTTCTGTCATGTAACGCCATGGCGATCAATGCAGCCGTGTTTCTCACCGAGCATACATATTGGCAATTAACAAGCCCTATTGTTTTTGTAACTTGCAGGCTCAGATTAATCATCTAACAGATATGACATTTAACTCAAGATCCGGGGAAGAAAAGAGACAAGTGTATACAAATTGACAAAGAAGTAAGTAGGATAGCACGATGATGTTTTTTCTTTATCGGCGTATGTACTATTTTTTTGCTTTGCTGCAGAAGCGAAGCAATCTCGACATTTTAGAATGTCGCACGAATGTTTGGAGCACCACCTAAATAACGTGTATTAAATTTATATGATTTATAGGGGTTATAGCCAAGTGTGTCCCATTCGAGTATACGCTTTTGTCAAGTCCATTTCTGATACTAGGTTCGGTTCATGCTTGTAGGTAAAACATTGACAATTATTTATGAACGTATGATTGATTGTTCCGAGTGCCTAGTGTGAGTTTTGACAATTTCTTTACGCGCTCGGTCCGTTTAGCGTAAACTTGAAATTGTATGGAATAAGAGCAGCGCCATCTAGCGTCAGTCAGTCGGTCACTAGATGGCGCTGCTCTTATTCCATACAATTTCAAGTTTACGCAAAACGGACCGAGCGCGTAAAGAAATTGTCAAAAATCACACTAGGCACGCAGAATGAGAATTTGGACTGCAGGTTACACACTAAATAAAAGCAGTACGACTACAGATTAGCAAATCAAGTGTTCTATTCATAGACTGCGCTGAGTAGAATGGAATAACAAACTGTAGAAAATAGAATGGGTTCAGTACGCAATGATTGGGGCGCCATCGCTGGAAATAGCTCTATGAGTGTGGGAAAAATTCGGCATTTGTTACGTAAGTTTTCCTTAAGTATTTTTTTCTTTCGTGAAAAGTTTGGTTATTAGTCCTTATAAGTACACTTATAGATAGATCATTTAGGGCGTTTATTGTCCTAGTTTATACGTTTTCTTAGTCCTGGTTGATTGATTGAATTAGTCCTTGATTCAATTAGGAGTTTAAATAGAGTTTTATAATAATCGACTATTGTCTATGCCACACTGTTTCGACCTTTAGTTGACATAATATTATTTATGCGAATTAAATTTGTTTGTGGTTTGTCGCCCTAGGTTGAATTAACCTCTAGTTTCAGAGCTTATTAGGCCGCCCAAGGATGGAATTCCGCACATACGAAAAGTCACATGCCTGTCAATCGGCCTGTCAATCTCTGCCACTTCAGGCCGGGCTACCTCATTCTAGATGAGCTTAAGGCGAGTTTTTACTCAATTTCGAAGTTTTGTGTGCTCAGGAAACCAATAAAGATATTAAATTACTAGCTGGCACGGCCACGCGTTGCTGTGGCTAAGGTTTTTGTTATTGCGACTATAAATTGAGATGTAAACTATCCTATATTTCAAGTTAGATCAAACTGCACACAGTGTACGTATTTGATTGAAATCGGTAAGTACTTTAGGAGTCCATCGTGGACAAACAACGTGACGCGTAATTTATGTATAATTAAGATGAGTGAAACCAATTATTTTTGTTAAAATTTATCACATAATGAACACAATTGGAAAGACAGCAACCGGATTACTAATAATTGGCTCGATAAAAATATCGCAAAGATGATACTAAATCTTAATTTGTCACCTACCAAGATATCCCATCGTAAAACTGCGTGAAAGTTATATCAACAAATGTTTTTTTTTATATATGAAGTGATTGGGAACTTACATTTTCTTATTTCGTTTGAACTTTTTTCCAATAAATTAAAACATACAAAAATTAGCTGTTCAAGCGCTTGTGGCCATCTGTCAGTACCACCAGTGTAATCACCTTAGTACAACTTGGCCTTAAATTAAGCCCAATTAACTATGAAGAAAAACATAATTTACATACTAAAGTGTGAATAACCACCTAATCTATTCACAATCTCCGTTTATAATACATCTCAGTTCAACTACCTCATGACGTCACACTCAATGAGTATTGATGACGGTACTAAGCACAATAAAGTTGTATAATGGACTTTAACACAATGTCCCAAAGTTCATAATAGAGTGCTCAATGATGAGCGAAATGTCACAGTAATTTCCCTAACAATAACGTATGAGTTTCAGGTTTCAGTTTTTAATGGGTATACAGTTATGTTTGTTTTGGTTTCAGGTACGTTCACTCGTTAAAGCAGCTGGTGTTATACATAACGAATAGAGGTAAATGTGACGTTACTTTTGTGTTTTAAGGTTCCGTAAATAAAGGGTAAAACGAGACTCTATTATTAAGACTCCGCTGTCCGTCCGTCCGTCTGTCACCAGGCTGTATTTCATGAACAGTGGTAGAGAGTTGAAATTATCACAGATGGTATATCTTTCGTGGAATATTTGCCACTACATATTCTAATATTTAAAAAAAAAAACTTTTAGCGTGGCTGTATAATATCAAAAATTTAGTTGATGGGCTCAGTTGACCGATTCAAATATTGATTAGGTCAACTGATCCCGCGGTCTCAGTTTGGAGTGGGCTCAGTTTACGTAAGAGTCACATTTTCGAGTGTGGCCTAATTAAACAAACAAAGAGAGCGTAGCATTTTGTATTCTATTCAAAATTCAACTTCATTAGCACCTAATATAAACTTCATTTTATGTATAGACCTCATTAACTTAGTAAGGTCCCGATTCTGTTTGCGACGACCGAAGGTCAGGGCTGCCACACGCCATTCCCTGAAGCACACAACTCTACGTAATTGAAGGATGACCAGAACAGTACACTTGTAGTCAGTGACTAATGTCCAAACCAAAGTTGGAACCAACAATGACCCAAATAAAATCTTGACTAACATCAAATTAACATCTTCACAGGAAACCACATACCACGCCCCACCACAACCACGAACCACAACACACAACCACCGAACCACACACACAACCACAGGAACAACAGAACTGTACCACAGAACACACAAAATAGTGCGTGGAAGAAGTGAAACTTCGTAATTCATTCTCGCTCTGTCTGCTCCTATTCCCTCTCCCCAGGCGCGTTGAACGTTTAACGCAACAGTGCTTTCATACCCCCTCCATGGTAGCTTTAAACGTTTAACGCAACCATGTTGGAAGTCGCATTAGAAGTTCCACTTCAAAACCACAGACTGATATTCTATGAAAAGAGTGATATAACGTACTGCTACGCACTGCGCGCTTAAACCGCTCTAGGTGACAATGGTTCGAATACACCTTGAAATAATTATGCGGGGAGACTAAGCCTAAGCGCCTTCGCAGTTGGGGAAATTGGGGATTCCGCTTGACCTGAATTGTACTAATTGTAGTATCTATGAGTACTATCTAGTTTGAATTGGAGTAGTAGTCGAGATCTAATTGCTGGAGGAACATAGTCGAGATTGATTTTCAATGTAGATGGTACGATTAAGTTTTTGTCGACAGGTGCGGTGTGGAAGTGGATGTTTTATTTTATGATGGGTTTTTTTTGGTTGGTTTGTTTTTGTCATAATGTCGAGTCGAGAATAGAGTCCCAGTCGGTTGGATGTTATGGCAAATTGAGGTTTCAGAGTCTCTACGAAAACTTGCGTGCAGCTGATCCGAAGTTTATGAAATTTTGTGTGGTTCATGTTATTTTTAATGCAAAGAAAAGTAATGAGGAACTCCACGTATTTAGTTTACCGCCTGAATCCTCAAAAATCTGATCTCGAGGTACAGTCAGCAACACAATCATAATCAGCTTTTGAAGTCAATTGTACATCGAATACAATAAGCATCGCACCAAGCATAACGAATTACATAGGAGAACAAAAAATGGAATTTTCCGCCTCGAGTTCACGCAGCGTATTTCAAAGGTGAACGCACTGAGAAAATTTCCGAAGCATTTCCGATGGCGTAAAAACTTCACGAAAACCATTATAACTGATGTGATTATTCAAGTTTTATTTCTTTTGAATTAAGGTTGAAAATAGCGCGGTCGAACGGTTTTGGTGCTTGCGTAAGATGTCTTGATCCTTGAACCGATCGCGCGGTGTCAATGGTCGATCCGGTGAACAACTCCCATTTTGGAGGTCAAATATTTGCACGTTTTTGCTCAACTCATTACGTAAGTAGCAAATTTGGGTACAGTCAGCAAGGAAAGTAGCTGGGCAGTAACCAAATATCAACATACTACTACTTACAAAAAAATCCCTTCTTATTTACTTATGTTATGAAACTAGCTGAGTCACGAGAAGGATAAATCATTATACCTGAAACATTGAGTTTAAAGTTTACTTGAATGTCAGGTCAAGTGCAGCGACCATTGTTGCTGACTGTACTTACTTTGCAAAACCAATTTTACTAGTTACCGCCTACGACTTTACCCACGCCCTACTTCAAGTGAGGGTCACAACATTTTAAACCTCTCTAGAGAGCTGCTTTGACCGCACGTATACACTCAATTAACTCATGTATGTATATCATAAGCAAGCTCTGTTTAAATCCATACAAAAAAAGATAATTATCATACAAACTTTTAATATAAATGGATAATATAATTTGCAAAGGTTGGATAATGGATACTGAACTACAACATGACACGATTCTTGAATTATTTAACCATCTGTCGCAGGTCATGTTATCGTGGACCCTCTATAGTTAATGTTCTCTATTTTATTAGTTGTTTTTCTGACATTTTAATAATATAGTAAATGAAAGTTCAACAAATGAAAGGCCTTGACTATTAGATTGTACTTACTATAATAATTACTGATTTCAAATCCAAGTTGGCAGCTTTAAATAAAAAAAAACTATATATTTTATATCAGAGGTTTTTTAAATTTTAATTACATTATAATTTTTTTAGTAATTTTTCTGACAATATTTTAATAACTTAAGCACTCTCGAAAGAAAGTTTAATAAAAATATAGATAAGACTAAATTAGTAGGTATGGCAACGAATACTTTTCTTTATTTATTTCTTTTCTTTAAAAAAAACGTAGCCCCCACACTAGGATTTCTCCTGTGTCGGTACCGTTTACAGACATATCATTTCACATACACATTACGCCCAGACCAGACAGAAATATCTGTGGAACACACAAATATTAACGATGTTATGTCAGTACCAACAAGCAAGACTACAACAAACTACAATCCAATGACTACAGAATCGACAAACAATAATCACGACACAATGCTCGACGGACATCACGACACAATAGATGTAATATGTAAGTAAGTAAGTATGGGGGACAATATCCGCCCGCAAACACTGCTCGTGCCGCCCTTATTATATTATTTATCAGGCTGTTACATACTAGCGACGTTTTTTTTTTAATATCGATATACTTCGAAAAAAAAAACTCCTTAACGTTGTTTTTTTTTCTGTTTCTTTGCTTTTCGCACATTGTGCCAGTTTCAAGAACGATGTTGTTTATTTGGATAACATTAATAATGTTTAGAAAATACCGGCCAAGTGCGAGTCGGTCTCGCTCACGATGGGTTCTGTACCATTATCTATGAAAACAGCAAAAAAAAACACGTTTGTTGTTGCGAGCCTCCTTATATGTATTTATTTTGTTCTGTTTTTTAGTATTTGTTGGCGGGAACAGAAATAAATAATCTGTGAAAATTTCAACTGTCTTACTTCGGGTATGAAACCCTAAACCACTCCAAAACGATGTTGTTTACTTGAATAACATTATTGTCGAATAGAAAAAAAAAGAAAAAAGACGCACTCGAATTGAGAACCACCTCCTTTTTAGAAGTTGGTTATAAAGAGCTTTCGGTTTTACTCAAAGTACATTTTCCAGGCAACATAAAAAAATATGATTATTCTGTAAATAAAAATGTACCTACTACGACTTTTCATTTAATTCACAATTTTTGTTGTTGGGTAGCGTGAAAACAGAACAAACATCCAAACATACATAAAATATCACAAACATTTAAATAAATAGGATCATTTATCTAAAATTCTTTTTAAATAGCTCTAACATTCCACAAATTTTCTCAAACTTGAGCAAAAATAAGAACGTTTCATTTACGGTTTCCCGCCAAAACTCACAATCAATAATTTTACACAATGCCAATAGGGACGAGACAGACTAAACTCAGACGAAAACAAAAACAGTCTAACCTTTTGATTGACTCAACCGCCGCAATTAAGACTAACGACTTCGAAATTCAAATACAAATTTCAATTATGTTCCATTAACCAGAGTTAAGTTATCATAATCATCCGCCGATCAATATTAGCATTATTGAGGTTGTTGTAAACAATATACTGATGTGCTAATGTTTTAACACAAATGGCAAAACGTATTCTAAGGATCTACCTACTGTTAATAATTTAATTGATTACATAAACTATGTTCATATTATATTTAGTCATAAAATAAAATGATTTGCATAAAACTCTTTGTTAAACTATTTATATCTATTCTCTTTGTTTAACTATTTATATAATCAGCCTACACAATAATGTGATTTTGGGTACACTCAATTTCGTTCTGTCCAAAAATTCAATTTCATCGAGTCCGAAAAGGTCACACCATTTCATCGAAAGTGACATCACCAATAAATTCGATTTGAAAAAGGATACGTTGACCGCTATGGCAAGAGACAGAGAAATATCAACTCAATAACTCTGCCAAGTTAAATTTAACTTTATTGCGCAAAGAAATAGAGCCAAAAGTAATTTGTGGAATAAGTTTTATAGGTTGCAAATACTTTCACTATTATTGTAATGTCAATGTCAATTTCTTCGAATTATTACGCAACTGGGGCACGTGGTCGTAATTCAAATTTTAAGTTCGAAATTTGAATAAGTTTATTATTCATTCAATTCACAGATCACGGCGCGAGTAACGAATTCGCCATTTTTTGTTTTTGGAACGCGGTAACTTTTTTTGTTGTATGCCAATGAATGAGTGAATTCTATTTTTATTTTTGAAAACTTATGATGAGGTTATGTTTAAAAATAAAAAATAGAGTACCTATGTATGTGTATAGTTATTAGAGCTCATAGAAGAAAATATATTATTATTATAATATTACGTATACATTATCATTACTTCCATGGTAGAGTTTATGATGATAGATGATAATAAATTATGGATGATTTATAGAAAACTATGTTATTATTGGCACTATGTGGACAAATTGAAAATAACTCTTCAGCGATTACTTTGTTAAATGAATATTAATGACGTCGACGGTACGCACATGCACATTTTCTGTATGTACCTATACCTACCTTACCTTGTCATTTTTTAATGTATATAGTTAGGTACATTAAATTATTCTATTCTATGTCATCCGTGTAAAAGTCAGCGAAGCCTACTCACTACAATCATCATCATCATCATCTTAATCATCATCATCATCATCATCATCATCATCATCATCAACCCTTATCCGCCCGTTGCTGAACACGGGTCACCCCTCGCTTTCGTGAGAAGGATTAGGCCATAATCCACCACGGAGGTCAGGCCCAGATTAGTGAATAACATGCCTCTAAAATAATTCACGGGAATGTAGGTTGCCTTACGATGTCTTCCTTCGACGAAAAGCAAGTGATCATTACGTACATATGTTTAACAAGAAACAAATTGGTACGTGCGCGCGCTGGGACTCGATCTCGCCACCTCCTGCTTGGCAGGCGGGCGTTCGCCTACTAGGCTACCACCTCTGGCTACAATCGCGTAAATATATTATGTAGGTTCAGTTTCTACAATGGTCAATAATAATATTTTTTTAATTTCATTTCCCATATAAGGTTCAATACCCTTGTCACCATAGATTCAAATTCCCATCATAACTACTGGACACCGAATGGATCAAATATGGACATTAATGGCCCTTTATGGCCAGATAAGCCAGAAATGGCCCATCGAACTACATTCTGACACGCGACGGCTGATTACGTGTTGGTTATAACTTTTTTATGTTACAGTTTCGTAATTTGTTAGTTCTTTTATGACCGCCATACTCGGAGACGTCAAATAACTTTAATTAACGTTAAATCACACTTCGTTCCTATTACTACTGTAAAAAGTTATAATCGTCGCAAATAGACAGATAAACTAGGTACCTATATTATTATAATGAAGCCCCAAACTAGCTAGAAAAAACAAACATAATAATTAGTGTCACGAGGCGGTCTTATCAGTTACCACATAGAGCGTCGGCATAGTGCTATAAGTATTGCTTTCTTTCCAGTGTTCCGTACCTAAAGGGTAAACGGGACCCTATTACTAAGACTCCGCTGTCCGTCCGTCTGTCCGTCTGTCACCAGGCTGTATCTCATGAACCGTGATAGTTAGACAGTTGAAAATTGCAGATGATGTATTTTAGCTGTTGCCGCTAGAACAAAAAATACTTACTAAAAAACATAAAATAAATATCTCCCATTAAACAAACGTGATATTTTACCGTTTTATAGATATTGGTACGGAATAATTCGTGCGGGAGTCCGACTCTCACTTGGCCGGCTTAACGATACTTTTTGTATGAATATCGACAGTTTACAAACACTAATTAGCGTTAATTTTGCAAGTAACCTCAAATTCTTGAGCTAGCAACCCTAACTCCACTAACTTTTTAATTATACGACAAGTTACCGGCAACTAAAAGTAATCTATCACGTAACGCCGTAAGTTAGGGTTGCCACCCTTAGGCGGTTACTACCCCTAGCAGGTACTAGATGAGGGGGTGAGCTGTAAAGTCTTATTTACAGCCGTAGTAGGCTTGGTGTACTGTTCAAAATTTTATGACCCAATGGGCTGGGCTGGTGGTTAGGATGTAAAGTTACTAGATGTGGCTGTCCCTCGGCCGGTGCAAAGTGCCCAGTGAAATGGAACCTTGGTGTGTTCAAATAAGGAATCACAGAATGCCCATAGGGTAAAACATCAAATTCTATATTGGACCGATTCCCAAAATGCTTAATTGTATACTGGGCAATTTCTGACCAATTCTCTTTAAAAGTATAACGAGCAACTATCCATCAACCAAAATTATTATTTAGTCTCATAATTTTTTATTCCGTAGTCACGCCTACCATTTGTTATAATGCCATCCAGAACTTTGCAATGCAAAATCTTGCGTGGCACTGCAGTGCGCTCGTCACCCTCAGAGATTGGTTGTGATTATTGTAGTCCTGATCACTGTAATATGAACCTTAACACGTGTGACATAGTGCTCAAACGCGAATACATCAACCAGTAATCAATGAGACACTTCCAGTAAGGTCGGCCAACTATGCACAAGCACCTACTCCGGGCTTTTATTTATTTTATTTACCACAACCGCACGCTATTTGCACTGCGTATTTGTATAGTCGTAATGTGCGGGAATTCTTCGGCAAATAATCCCGGGATGACGCGAAAGGGACATATTTTATGCGGGATAATGCTCGCGAATTAGTAATTGGGAAATGTGGTGAAAATTTCGTTTGCAAACAAAACGATAACTGGCTGTATTATTTTATAACTATAGTCCTACGTCTTTGGTCATGCTATCACTTGTGTAGTTTAGATAGTAGTTAGAGCTTAGGTGAGTTAGTAGTCGTAGGTTTGGTTAGATAGTAGTCAAAGGTTAGGTGAGATAGTAGTCATAGGCTAGATGAGATTGTAGTCATAGGTTAGGTGAAATAGTAGTCATAAGCTAGGTGAGATTGTAGTCATAAGCTAGGTGGTCAATGGCCGGGGTGCGAAGAAGAACAGAGAACCTCCCCGCGGTGCACCCTGGAAACTGTCTGGACCCGGTAACGCAGGTGTCCAGCAGGCCAATACTCTGTCTGTCGCAGCAAAACACGCCTTCTCTGTGACAATGTCGGTTCCCCCACGCGAACAGAAAGGACGATTCAAAGGCCCTTCTCAGGGCCACCCAAACGGCCCCTCTCAGGGCCACCCAGAGGCTCCAGCAATGGACCTCCAAGACGTCCCAGAAGTCGTACGTAGAGCGGAAGTCAAATCCGTCTCTGCTATGGAGACCGAGGTATTGAGCGGTATAGAGTCCGCTAGTGAGGTGGGAAGCTGCCGAAAGCGGCCGTGCTCCCTATTTCCAGATGTGCCCGGTTACTTGGACACGGACACGGAGACAGAGGAGACGGTGACCGCTAAGGTGAGCACCGCAAGGAGAGGGAAGGGAAGGATCCTCAGGAGCACCCCTACTAGGGAGAGGTTCATGAAACCTCCAACTCCAGTGGCATCTGACGGAGACCTGGAGGTGCTCCTCAAAACGAGGAAGTATAAAAAGGGGCCGAGTGCTGCTGTTACCGACCTAGTAACCGATACAGGAAGTGATTCCGACGTCGGCGAGGTCAGGGACCTTAGCGTCATGAACGCTCAGCAATTAAAGGCACAGGCGGGCACAGAGCTCGCCCGCATTATCGAGGTTACCAGAAAGTCTGGTAACCTCAAGGGCGAGTTTGTGGGCCGTCTCAAAAGGGCGACAACCTGCATCAGGGATGTGGTCAATGCCCTGACAGACAGGAGTGAGGCAGAGGAGACGCGACGGCTAAGAGCGGAGAACAGCCGTCTGCTCCTTGAAGTCCAGGCCGGAAAGGCGGAGGTGAAGGCGCTGCGTCGCGACTTCACCGAGGCCAAGACGGAAGCTGCCGCGGCCACTGCCGCAGCAGCAGCAGCCAATGTTGCTGCCGTCACCGCTGCACCTGCGAACCTGCAGGCGGCGGAATTAGTGGAGGAGCTGAAGCGGTCCCTCACCATCACATTCGGGCAAATGCTCAATGCCCGAATTGAGGGACTGGAGGGCCGCCTTCTGCCTGCCCCAATCATGCGTCCGCCACTGCGGTCGGACGCCAAGAGAGTGGCGGAGGTGGCTGTTCCGCCAAAGCCAGCGCCGGTGGCTGCACCACCGATGCCGACGCCGGAGCCAACCCGCAAGCCCACACGTAAAGCGGGCAAAGGGTCCGCTCTTGGACTGAAGACCACCGCCGCCCCCTCAGTGGCATCGGTTGCAGGTCCCTCAGGCTCTGGGGGGGCCCAGGGCGCCAGCAGTGCTACCACGGTTGTTCATGAGGAATCTTGGGCAACTGTGGTGGGGAAAGGTAAAGGGAAGGGCAAGGGAAAGGGGAAAACTTCCCTTCCCTCAGTGGCGCCCGCAATTCCCCCCATGGTCCGTGCCCCCTCCGCAACGCCGAAGCCCAAGCCTAAGGTGGTGCCCAAGCCCAACCCTAAGGTGGCGCCCAAGCCCAAGCAGAAGAAGACGGCGCTGGTGGCCCCCAAATCCGCGGCTGTTGTTGTATTGCTACAGCCCGAAGCCGCGGAAAAGGGAGTCACGTACAAAGACGTCCTCCAAATGGCGGAGGAGAGGGTCAATCTCCAGGAGCTGGGGATTGATCATATCCGCTGCCGGCCGACTGCGACGGGAGCCAGGAAGTTGGAGATTCCTGGCTCCCAAAAGGGAGAAATGGCGGGCAGACTCGCGGAGAAGCTCCGCGTGGCCCTGTCCGAGGTGGCCAGCATCGCCATTCCCGTCAGATATGCTGACTTCAGTGTGACGGGTCTGAGCGATGCGGCTACCAAAGAGCAGGTAGCGGTGGCAGTCGCCAAGGCTGGTGGCTGCGACCCGCAGCTGGTGAAGGCCGGAGAAATCAGCGCCGGATCCACTTTTGTCTCTTGCCCGATCACGGCAGCTAAAGCGCTGTCAAAGAAGGGCAGAATTCTAGTAGGATGGAGCTCTGCCCGACTGGTGACGTTGGAGGCACGCCCCCTGCGCTGTTTTAAGTGCTTGGGACTAGGGCACACGCGCCCTCAGTGCCCATCAGCTGCAGACAGGGGGGAACTATGCTTCCGATGTGGAGGCGCTGGCCATCGGGCGGCCAGCTGCCGGAAGGTAGCACGATGCGCGATATGCGCGGAGTCGGGACGGCCTTCTGGCCACGTGATGGGGGGACGCAGCTGCACTCCCCCGACGACGAAGGGGGTGGACCTAAGCAGGACCCAGGCCACCCCCGCGGCAACTCACCAGGCCGCCCCCATGGAGGTGTCAAGCCCAGCGGCGTGCGAGGAGGTTCTGATGTCTGATTAATGGATCAAGTTGGACATCAGAACTTCCTCCAGACGAACCTGAACCACTGCGCCCGGGCTCAAGACCTGCTTATGCAGTCTCTGGCGCAGTGGAAAATAGACGTGGCGGTAGCGGCGGAGCCGTACTACGTCCCCCCCCATTCCTGCTGGGCTGGGGACCTGGACGACTCCGTCGCCATAATAGGACGGTCGAGTGGGAGCCCCCCTCTATCAGTTGAAGAGAGGGGCTCAGGCTATGTGGTCGCCAAGTTGGGGGAGTATGCGGTTGTCGGCGCATACTTCTCACCCAATAGAACCGCTGCGGAGCTGGAGGTCTATATGGATCTCCTGGCCGCGGCGGTAAGAAGACAGGCACCGCGTCAGGTCCTCCTCTTAGGGGACCTAAATGCGAAGGCCCGGGATTGGGGCAACCCCTCCACTAACGTTCGTGGTGAGATCGTTGTGGAGTGGGCAGTTGCCTCAGGACTGACTCTTTTAAACAGGGGGTCGGTCCACACGTGCGTGCGACACAACGGGGGGTCCGTGGTGGACGTCTCATTCGCCACCCCGTCTGTCGCAGCACGTGTCCGGGCCTGGAGGGTCATGTCGGAGGTGGAGACTCTCTCGGACCATAAGTATATACGGTTCGAGATCTCCACCTCCCATAGTCAGGGAGGGGCTCAACGCACAGGGCGAATGGTGTTCCCACGCTGGGCGGTCAGTCGCCTCGATGCCGAACTGGCACATGAGGCGGCGATTGTCCAGGCGTGGTGTGCCGCCCCCCTACATCCGGAGGTTGACATCGCAGCGGCCCATTTCCGCGACGCCGTCGTGGACGTGTGTGACGCGTCCATGCCAAGGTCCCGAAGCCGCCCCGATCGCCGCGAGGTGTACTGGTGGAGCGTCGGGATTGCGGAGCTCCGAGCCGCCTGCACGGAGGTACGGCGGCGCTACGGTCGTTGCAGGAGGCGACGGCATGGCAGGACCGACAGCCAGCTGTCGTTGGAGGAGCTGGCTGCCGAGGACCAGCTGCACAACGCTTACCGCGACGCAAAGCGGGAGCTGCAGCTGGCCATTGGCAAGGCCAAGTCCCAAGCCTGGGCCGAGGCTCTGGAGGGTCTGGACAGGGATCCCTGGGGCCGGCCGTACAGGGCCGCCCGGAACAAGTTCCGAGGCCAAACAGCCCCTGCCGCAGAGTCCATGGAGCCAGAGCTCTTAGACAGGGTGTTAGGGGGGCTCTTTCCCCACATTGACCCCCTCTACACCCCTCCGACGATGGCCTCTCCCCATCCCAACGAGGAGATGGACCCGGCCTCCGTCCCACCAGTGTCGGAGGCGGAGATGGAGACTGCGGTCTCTCATTTGAGAGGCAAGAGGACCGCACCGGGCCCCGATGGGATCCCGGGAAAGGTCCTTGGGATCGCCTTACGGGAGTTGGGCACACGGCTTCGGGAACTCTTCGACATATGCCTGACGTCGGCGCGGTTCCCGAAGCCGTGGAAAGACGGAAAGTTGTGCCTGTTGCGGAAGGAGGGTCGTGCCATTGACTCACCTTCCGCATACAGGCCCATTGTGCTGTTGGATGATACGGGTAAGCTCTTGGAGAGAGTGGTTGCTGCCCGTGTCGTCCGACACTTGGACGGTATTGGGCCCGGGCTCTCCGAGGCCCAGTTCGGGTTCAGAGCGGGGCGGTCCACCATAGACGCCCTGCTTTGGCTCAAAGGGTGGACCCAAGAGGTAATCGGACAGAAGGGGAAGGCGTTGGCTGTTTCGCTCGACATAGCCAACGCCTTCAACAGCCTCCCGCACGGAACGATACAGGAGGCACTCCGATACCATGGAGTGCCCCTGTACCTGCGAGAGTTACTCGCTGATTACCTCCGGGATCGCGAGGTCCTAGTGGGAGGACGCGACGGATTGTTACGCCGTCGCGTCATGCGCGGAGTTCCACAGGGGTCGGTCCTAGGACCGCTCCTGTGGAACATAGGCTTCGACTGGGTGTTGCGTGGCACGCTTCCCATCAGCATAGGGATTGCGTGCTACGCGGACGACACCCTAGTCGTGGCCAAGGGGAGGAATCTCGGGGAGGCGATGCGGTGGGCCACGGTAGGAACAACCCTTGTGGTCGGCCGCATCCGCGCCCTGGGCCTGGAGGTCGCCCTCTCTAAAACCGAGGCCTTACTATTTCATGGGCCTCGGGGAGGACCTCCCCTAGGAACGCGGGTGGTACTGGACGGGGTACCGGTACCGGTTGGGGCCCAAATGAAATATTTGGGTCTCATCTTGGATGGGCGGTGGACTTTTCGGGCCCACTTTTCCCAGCTGGGCCCGAGAGTCACGGGAGCCGCGGCCGCCCTTGGGCGACTGCTGCCCAACATTGGAGGCCCTAACGCCCCCTGCCGCCGACTATACTCCGGAGTGATCCGGAGTATGGCCCTATATGGGGCACCGGTCTGGGTCGACGCCCTCGGTCGTGATAATAAGGCCCTGCTGCGACGTCCGCAGCGGGTCATAGCGACGAGGGCGATCCGAGGATACCGGACGGTGTCCTGGACGGCGGCGTGCGTTCTCGCCAGTGATCCCCCCTGGGAGCTCCAAGCGGAGATCCTCGCCGAGGTGTACCACTTCGTGGCGGCGAGGAGATCCCGCGGGGAGCCTCCAGCGTGGGAGGAGGTGCGGCGCATGCGGCGACAGGCGCGGGTCGTCCTGTTGCAGCGGTGGTCAGAGGACCTAGCTCCACCGGTCCCGGGACAGTGGACGGTGGAGGCCATCCGCCCGGTTCTCCCGAGGTGGATGGGGCGGCGTTATGGGGCGCTTACCTTCCGGTTGGTGCAGGTGCTTTCCGGGCATGGATGTTTTGGAAAGTACCTGTACCAAATAGCGAGGCGGGAGGCGACCCCAGCCTGCCACGAATGTGGGGTGCCAGAAGACACGGCGCCTCACACGCTGGAGGCGTGTGCCGCATGGTCCCCGCAGCGGCACACGCTTTCTGCGCTCGTGGGACAAGACCTCTCTCTGCCGAGTGTGGTAAACGCCATGCTCGGCAGTGAGAGATCGTGGCAGGCGGTGGCCTCCTTCTGCGAAGCCGTTATGAAGCAGAAGGAGGCCGCGGAGCGGGCCAGAGAGGAAGACGTCCACGCTGACCCGCTCCGACGCAGACGTCCAGGGGGAAGGAGAAGGCGATTCGGTCGCCTCCTACGTCCTCCATAGTGGTGCCACTGGTGGGGGGTCGGGGGACCCTCCGCCGGCTTGCACGGCACCACGCGTCTGGGGGGATGGCCTTGGTGAGCAAGGACATCCCCTCCCTAGGCGTAATGGCCCGGTAGTCTCACCGGGCCGGCCGCTGGGGCGGGATGGTGAATGCCAAAACGACCCCATCTCGCCCCACTCCAGGCGGATCGACGGCTCACGGGGGGGTTTTAGTGGGTTCAAGTCCCACACGCCCCCCTTCCGCCACCCCCGTGGCGGAAGGGGATAGTGCGAAGGCATTTCCCCCCCTCAAAAAAAAAAAAAAAAAGGTGGTCAATGGCCAACGATGGGTTAGGTGAGATAGTAGTCATAGGTTAGGTGAGATAGTACTCGTGAACTAGGTGAGATAGTGGGAGTTGAGGTGGATTTGGGTTAGATGTTTATTTGGGTAAACAAAGCGGTTTATGACATGAAATATCTTTGTTTCATACTTTTTACTACGACCAAAATACTTCACAATTTCAACTAATTAGTAAAAGGATACAATTATCACGTTCAAAGTGAGTATCTACAAAGTTTTTAATTGCTCTGAATAAGTATCATGATACGTATTCAGTGTTTAGAATATCCATTACGTACGTGTTAGCGTTAACGACAAAGTTGTATGTAGGGATGTTAAAGACGCATGTCCGTAACCGAATTCATTAAAAATATTTGATTTTAAACATCTATCCGATGTAAACATGAAATTGTTATAGGGAAAACCAACTTACCACCTTGATGATTGAACCGCATAGAGACTATTCATATATTTTATATTCTATTTCATATACTTAATATGTAATGTATAAAGGTATAAGTACCATTACGTATTTTTATACATACGTAATTATATTATTATTATCCGTAATTGAAATCGATATTCTTTTGAATATTCGAATGCGATATCGATTCTTGATAATCCGTAACAACTCTATTTGTAAGGGTGTGTGCTGGTACTCATTAACACGTTTTGTTGTTAATGTGCCAAACGGACCCGAAAAGGTTTTAATTTGGTGGCACATTTTGTTTGAGATTATGATAGATTTCGTTTCGTTTCTACTATTCTATCGCTTTGTCATAAACACGACGTTCCTTAAACTTCACGCGGGTTTGTATGGTTATTTCATTTTTTTTATGGTTTGGCATCGCACTTTTGTGCATCCAGCCAGTGCTACATTTTAAGAGGTAAGTAGGTACCTATATCGAGCTTTTTCTGCAATGGTTCAAAACGTATACGAATTGTAGTGTGTGAATATTGCAACAGCAAACTATCAATATTGTTCGCTGAAACTTTCTCAGCTGTTGTAGAGACATGAAATAACACATTTACTGTGTTATACAGAAAATGACAGAAAAAGTACGACAGGACGGTATTGCTGTAACTTCACTTTACTAAGGGCTAAGGCGAAATAATTATATCGTCAGCAGACATATAATATCTTTAAGTATCAATGAAAAAATTATAAATTAAAAAATGTGTCTCTATCTCACGTGCGCGCGATTCCTACAGATTAAAAAAGCAGCCGACCACTGTGGCGACTATTTCATGTCACAAAAGCACTAGTATGACCTAAAAAGCGAAATATTCCCTCAAGTGCACACTAACCCGGCTTCCGGCGCCTTATCGCTGGCTGTAAAGAGCTCACGTCGCGCCTCATATACCACGCTCGTAAACCTATACTCATACGGCTGACAATTTAACAGCAACAGTTAACCGTAGGTTAACCTCTACATAAAAATCTGGATGAAACTTTTACGAAGCGAGGCTTCATTTGTATAACTCGCAAGTCAGGAACCGTCTTACCACAAAAGCTTAGAGCAGAGTTAAACAGGTGTTCTAAAATTTCGTTGCACCAAATTGACGTCTATATCATTCGCGTTTTCTAACTCAATCCTGGTATTCCTAATTATATTAGTTGTGAATTTGTTATTGAGTTAGAAAAAGCGAAGGTTAGACGTCGATTTGTGGAGAAAATATTTAGGCTCATCTGTTCAACTCTGGTTTAAATCTTTTGTGGTTCGTTTAGGTTCAGTCTGATTAAAAAATAACTATCAGACTTCCAAACGTCATAATCTATCCGAAGCCTTCTTAAATTAACAGACTTGAACCCTCGTTTTATCGTGTATAGGCAAAAGCATTGACTATTTATTTGAACCTTAGTACGACAGAATTGAAAGGATTCTGGATGAGGAAAATGCGCGAAAAGTAAATAAGCACCTACATATGTCATGGGCGATATCTGTGGTATGATTTCTGTCAATATTTGGTTCAGGTGAACTGGAATAGGGCGGAGATATAAATGGTATTCCTTTTATCCAATGAGTTTGAGATAATATGTATGAAGCTCGTCGAAGCTTAGCGACTTCCGTGGCGGTGGGTGATGAGCCGATTGGGACGAGTGGGGGGTCTTCAAACCCCGGACAGGGTATTTGTGCAAGACAGGTACTCTAGATGGTTGGTTGAAGGAAGGTCCACGTAGTTTCAAATTCCGTAAAAATGGTGAATTCTCGTAAAGCGTTTCTGGATCTATGTATGTGAATGTAATGCTTTAAGTTTTACTGATATTTACCGATTACTAAAGCGTAAATGCTCTTGATGACAGCAATACCCTGATTGATACACCCTGAGACATTATCTATGAAGTCACATAATTCCTGTAACAAGCATGACTACCAACAAGTCGACATTATTTGTGATACCTTAAATTCTATTAGTTTGTACTACCTAAATGTATTCGCAAGCCGTTACCTTAGATACCTACTTAATTAGCGCTTTGGTTATAACTGAAAGCTTTCTATGTTGTTTGTAAATAAATAAATAATCTAATCTATTTTATCATATGTGCTAGTTTAGCTCTGTAGATCACACAAATATTTGTTACGGGCAGGAATCGAACCCTCGACACCAAGCGCAGCAGTCCGATTGCTCAGCCACTACTACACTTGTCGTCAAATTGACGAGAATTATCTCGGCGCGCGCATTTTAGTTCGGCGTCAGCTAGATTGCTACCGTGGTAACAAAGGTTTTATTATCTATTGTACCACTGAATTCTCAAAAAGGGGTATTGAACCTAGATGTCTATATAGGGTACCAAACCCTTCTTACCCCAAAGCTACAAAAGTCGAGCCTGAATCCGAGATTACCCGATTCATCGTTCAATGGCGGAATCAGCTCGGTATTCCGTCTCTATTCATTCCGAAGACCCCGATAAAATTACTTGCGTTACACGACTTAAGGGTGGGGGTGAATTGGGGATGACGTCAGGGGATGTGACGTGCTGATGGCAGCTCGATTATTGTATTAAAAGGTTCACTGAAACAATTTACTTTACATTTTGTCAGTGAACAGAAAACTTAGACGTAAAAATATAGCCCTCCTTTCGGTAGTCGGGTGGAAATGTAGTCGCCACTAAGTTTACTTTTTAGGGTTCCCTGCCCAAAGACTGTATCACAGAGACTGTATCACATGAACCGTGATAGAAATACAGTTAAAAGTTTCATAGATGATGTGTTTCCGTTACCGTTTTAATAACAAATACTAAAAAACAGAATAAAATAAATATATAATACGAAAAACGAGATCATTTGCATTTTTACAGATAATGCTACGGAACCCTTCATGCGCGAGTCCGACTCGCACATGGCCGGTTTTTTATAAAAATTTTTGATTGTATAATATTTGTCCCCAAAATATTCACTTTACCACTTTTGGTCATTGAATTACAAGTATACATTATTATCGGCATTTTCTTCGGATTACATCAATTTTGACATTTGAAGTGTGCACGTGTTTTCCCCACTTATAAGGGGACTCTACGTCCCCATGGTTGCTGAATTGGATTACACATGAGTGCTACGTAATTAGTTTAAGCCGTAACTTTTTATTTTCCTCACATCTCCCCCTGCAGCCCTTAATAGTATTATTGCTTTTTTATTTTCCCTTCGTGAACTAGAGGATCGGAACTGGAGGTTTTAGAGTTTGATTGACAGGAGTTGTCTTTACCTTTACCTTACCTTACCTTACCTTACCTTACTTTACCTTACCTTACCTTACTTTACCTTACCTTACCTTACCTTACCTTACCTTACCTTACCTTACCTTACCTTACCTTACCTCTATCGCTTGTCACTTGCACTCTACGTAGAAAAGCACAGCTTTATTAACCGCGATAGGGCACGTCATCGGCCATCTTGCAACAGCGATATAATATTTTTATAGGGAGCGCACTTATCGCCACCGTCGGCATGTCAGTGATCAAGCTTCGAAAAGTTCTGAGTATCGTAATTTCATCGCTAGAATGCATGGTATATAAAATGGATTTCTTCTAATGGTGATATAGTTGAGTTTACGTAATGATTTCGTAAATCTTATAAATAATCAATTCTTACTTACCATTTAAATTTTGGTTTATACCACATTAGTCCCAAAAAAGTTCGGCCAGCAAAAATCTGATTTCGTCCCACATTATATGCCATATTTGGCCCAAATTCGTATATAATGACATTTGCCTGAAAGCGCAAGAACTTAGCATCGCAAAATCTCTCGATCTACAATTCGATAATGAATGTCAAAGTCACAGAGAGAACGGTCCTACGGACTTTCAAGGACAAAATGCGAGACCTCCGATACTTTTTTTTTTTTATTATATAACATTATAACCATCGACGTGAAGCGTCAATGCCATTTTTTGTCAATTTTTACATTTTTTATTCTCTTTCAGATTTATTTACTCGCTGTCACATTTTCAACTAAAATTAAGGGTTCTTGAACTAAACTAATCGTAAGTCCGCCGCATTTCTCTTACATAGACCTCCGATACTGGCCCATAAACTCCGTCTCTTTATTGTCTCTAGCAGTTTCTTTTATTTGCGGAGACGTTAACAAGATTGCCCGAAGTGGGGTTCCGTAGAAATTGTGCTTGAAAAATATGACGGTTGAAGAAATGAACCGTTCGCCGTTATTTCTTTTTTGTTGTGGGTTGACCACTAAAAATGCTTTTGACAGAAATTGTAAATCCATTGTTATTACACACAAACAGTAGCTTTTCCCGTTGGGGTAGGCAGAAACTACATCTTTCCACAGGCCAAGATCCTGGCACACCTCTTTCGCTTCTACCACAATCACGAGTCTTGCGCTGTGTACGACTCCCTTTACATTTTAATTAGTATTTAAACGGGTCTAATTCCCTTTACATTATATGCTTACCGCTCAGTAAAGATCGTTTTATATACATGGTAGTAACTGGTGGATATTACTGTTGGTGATATAGTTATTACTGGTCTTTTTTTTTTATTAGTTTATTTAAGTGATACTGTATTACTGTTTTTTATCCCAAATAAATAAATAAATAAATATGCTAGCCGGTTATGGGTACTTTTGATTTGGCCTCTCTTAAGGATGTCCTAGGTCCGTATTAATAAATCAAACTTAGCTCTGAGAGCTATCTTCAGTGTGCACTTGCTCTTTTGTTCTATTTAATAAATACATCTTAAGTAGTAGATTAGGAACAGAAACTTACATGATCTCTGGCAAATTAATAAATGACACTCAGCGGTTAAGTGCTATCCGATTATGACACAATTGACACATACAAGACAGTATCTAGTAGCCAGTGCTACATCTCAATGTCCATTTATTAAATAGCAACGATCTCAAGATGCAGATTACATTTTGAGTGTGGATTAGCTGGTAGCGCACTTGGTAGCGCTATTGAGGTACATTTATTAATACGGACCCTAGATTTGATCGTGGTACGTTTGCCTACGTCGACCCCAACCGCGTGGTCCACTCATACTGGATCCTTAAATATGTTTCGTCAATCTTCTTTCATCTATCTTCTCTAGATGTCGATACCATCTGAGTATCCCAGTAGCTTATTATTAAAGTTGAGTCCTGCTTAATATTTTCATCATCATCATCATCATCATCAGCCTGAAGACGTCCACTGCCGAACTTAATTTTATGTTTTATGGTTCTCTTTGTTAACGAAAATTAGCTATTTGACTTGTAAAAGTGCGATTTTATTGCATATTTACAATAAATATTTTGACTTTGACTTTGAACATAGGCCTCCTCCTTAAACCGCCACCATCATCATCATCACAATCTGCTGCTGCTGAGTTCGAGACTCGCCTCACTTTCGTTAGCAAGATTAGCCCATAATAATCGACCACGGGCCTCGGTCCTTTCTAGGGTGTAATCTGAAATAATGTAATATTCATCATTTTTCTTTTTGCCAGAAGGGAACTGCTTTTTTCCATAATTATCCTATGATCATATAAAAAGGTTGACAAGATTTAAATCTGTTAAAAAATATCTCCAATTAATGTTCTTAATTTTTCTGCGGACCCACCCCAAAGATAAAACAAAGTTCACGTCTGCCTAATTACTACAAGTTCTCTCAAAAAACTTGTAAGAAATTCCCTGGTTCATTTCGTTACGAGATTCAACTGTAAAGCAGAGGAATAAGGTCTGATTTCGCTATTTCCCCGGGAATTAATGAAGCACATGTGCTGACAGCGCCATCTATCTGGCTAATGAGCGGGCTGAGTGACCCTCGGCTAGAGGCTATGGTATAGAATAGATAGAGAACATTAACAATTTGTTTTTAAATCTTTATAGGCACTATGACCAAAAATAAAGAAATTAGGGACTTTTGGCGGGAACGGAAAAGGTTACGGTTTTAAGGTTTTAGCTTCGCACTGTTTGTGCATTTAGCCAGTGCCGTGTCAAGTACGTCCTAAAGTGTTATTTAAATTAGTCACAACACAAGAGTCATTTCAGTCAGTTAGTCAGTACTCCAGTCAAGACGCAGTCACGACTCATTAAATAGGTGGATGCTTTACTGAAACTTCTTGGGAGTTTTGTAGAAAGCGCACAGAATGACAGATTTTTGATTTGTTTTTTTTTTTTCCCACACTAGGATTGCTCCTGTACCGTGGGTACCGCTTACAGGCATATAATTTCACATACACATTACACCCAGACCAGAAACAAACATTTGTGGATCGTACAAATATTCGTTTCGGGCGGGAATCGAACCCGCGACACCAAGCGCAGCAGTCCGATTGCTCAGCCACCACGCCAAATGTGCCGCCGTTTTGTACGTTGTTTACTTGAATTATTTCATGAACTAATTAGCCTGAGGTATTAGAAGTGAGTATACATCGCATATATTATAATGCACCTACCTACCTTAAAGGTTAGCTGTGAGCCAATAATACCCTGTACCAATGTAACAAATCCCCAGGTAAGCATCAAAGTCCACGATGACCAAGACGGGGCTTAAATCAGTACGTGACGTTAACCCCCAAAGGATATTGAAGGTACCTCCAGTATAAATTGGAATTTCGTATTGTAATTATATTCCACGAGTCAACTATGTACAGACGGTCTAATTAGTACAGAATAATGATTTCTCGTCCCGATGTAGGTATATAAATATATACTGATGATGAAGTCCTCAACAAACATACGGACTAAGAAAAAAATGTTTATCTTAAATATTTGGTCTGCAAAGACCGATCAATTTCAAATCAAAACTTTAACGAAGTCAAAACACGTATGCGTATTGACTCCCGCCGGAAGTTTGTCTGAACAGTGTGGTTTAAAAAAACAATCAAACAAACAAACTTCCGGCGTAACTAAAGCTACATATTTTTACGCCACCATTTTATATATGGGTTCTCGCAAAGTAACGGCGGATGATTCTATTAATATTTTAATTATTTAGGGTCTGGAAATAAAGTTATTGACCCTTGGGAATGAACACATGTGATACCTACACTGTTTATCGCGGCCCAAGGGCGACAGTCTGTACATTATAGATAGCTACCGATGTCGAACCCTAAGTCCTAACGTACCAAATATGTAACAGTATTAAAGCTTCATATACTCGTAAGTTAGGATGAAACCGAGATCGCGGAACAAAGTTAAACGTTATTGTTTGTACGGTAAGGTTGTTAAAGAATATGTACAATTTCCAAAAAAAAAGGGATTTTGATTGAATCGCTTGTGTACAAAATTTCTCTATACTTTTATTTAACGAAAGTGTCGTTACTGCGACCGTGGTTAATTGCTGCGGATTCAGCGATCGTTATGTAGCGATGACATACATATAGATGACATACGTCATATACGACAGATGACATACGTACAGACTACCGGCCCAGGGTGGTTTCCGTACTCAAAAGGTGCTCAAACCACGGAAGAGAGAGACAACACGCTCAAACTTCATACAAAATCCCGATTCCCTTTTTCTAGGGTATTAAAAAAGGTATTCTGGTTCTGGGCAAAAGTATTGTAAGCTGAGAATTTTGCCTCCGCCTTTTCTTTGATCTAGCGGCAAAGCGGCCGTCTCCAATGTAATCATTTCCGTTCAATCACGAGGCTCCTTCCTAATTTAGCAATATAAACGACACAGTCAAACGGCGCTGCGAGATCGATGGCCACCATCATGATTTTCACCATCCGTTCCACGGTAAGGCAGCGTTTACACTCCGCGATAGATACCAAAATGTATATAATACGCCGAACAGATTGGTAATGGATGACCTTACGGCGATCGATACACAATATGACGTTACAAAATAATGGTAGTAGGTACACGTTGTTAGATTTTTTTTAGTACCTAACCGTGTTGTTTTTGTTTGTTCTTTTCGATGTGGACTGCAGAGTTTTGTAGTATTTTTTTTGTCTTTCTTTCATTCTTTCATTAATATCTTCTGAGGTCCAATATCTAATGACCATGTAAGGAATAGGTACTTTTTATCCGGAGCGAGCCGTTGACATAAGCTTGTATTGTAAACTTCTATACCTCCTATATTCTATACTGATCTTCTGTGGTCCAATGACCAAAGGTATTCCCGTCACGTAAGTATAATTATGTTTAAAATGGTTTAGAAAATAAATGATACAGAAATAGATCCGAAAAACATCAGTTTATCAAAACCGAGTTTTTGGATTAGACCAATTCAGATTGAACCCTAATTAGATAATCTAAAGATCGGCCTCGACACAGAAAATACAACATCAGTAATTGACAAACCCCAAGAATGGTAAATAAGGCAGCAATAATTACCTAAAGACCCCAAAACAACATTACTAGTTCACTCACCTTAATCTCTAATAAGACAGTGCACGAACATCGCTTAATCGCACGATATCGCTCCATCAGAAAACTTCCTTAGAGTCAGTAATTTTCTCCCCAATTTGTCCCGACACCTCTCCAGACAATGGGGTCAAATCGGACCCCATGGGTAAATTCCATCACAATTTTTGGCTCGAATTACAATTAACGCCTGCTAAACGGTTGGGATTCCCAAAATTTCTACGGGGGGTGGATTTAATCAAAATAGGGGGTGATAGCTTTTCTTCAGACTACCTAAAGGTAACTCAGCATTGCCATATATTCAACGTTGCAATGCTGCCAGCATTCTGGGATCGATGCCATCTTGTAGCAAATTAGTCGTTACTTTAATTTTAGTTTTATTTTGTAACTGTTTGGTTCTGTGGACTTTGTATTTCCGTTTAGTTCAATAAAAAATTGAGAAGCTTTGTCAGACCTAGATTGTTTGATAAGTACATAAAAAAATTTGGTATCAGAGCTTAGTCTTGCCTTAGTGCTTATTATGATCAGATGATTTATCTCATGGTTGCATCCAAAATTAATTTAAGAAGAACACACTAATATCGTGTCTAACGGTGGTGAAAATCTTAGCCAAAACGTTTGTAAAAAAAATGCAAAAAAAACAAAATGGTAATGAATTTCTTGAAGAAATATAT
This sequence comes from Hylaea fasciaria, assembly GCA_905147375.1. Taxonomy (NCBI): domain Eukaryota; kingdom Metazoa; phylum Arthropoda; class Insecta; order Lepidoptera; family Geometridae; genus Hylaea; species Hylaea fasciaria. The sequence continues at coordinate 2,610,695 of LR990211.1, read as the reverse complement.
TAGGAGACGTGAGCCTATTAGTGCCTCCACTTTCGCTGCCTACCCTTTCTGGTGGATTGAGATTGATGGACTAACCGTCAGTTCAAAACTTAAACAGCTTTTTGTCGAAACTAATGGAGTTATCTCTCATGAAGCTCGTTACAGATATACATAAGGAAATGTTGGTAAGTATAACAAGTATTTTTTAAGGATAATTTTGTTTTTATAGAAATGTTACGGTATATTTAGGTGAAAATGTTTGTGGTACCTAATGGCCCACAAATACCCAGACTCTGAGCAAATACTGTAATTTCACACTTTTTGCCGTGAGTCAGAATCGAACCCGTAACCTAACGCTTTGCAGCCACCTCATTATCCAATACGCACGAAGAAAAAGTGCGTGCTGTCGAATAAATAACATCTAGAATAGAAAACATCTATCTAGGCACAAACCACCCAAAACACCTAGTTTCTCACAACCATTCTTACGGACCTACAACTCCTTAGATACAGGAAGTCCAATTTAGGGTCGAAACTACAACTCCCTAGATACAGGCTGCTCGAGGTGGCCGTAACACGTTACTATTTGATCAAGTGAGATCGTAGTACAAACACTAAAACCACTCACAAACAGCAGTGCACCAATCTCATTACCAAACAAATTCACTTATACGAGATCAAACCAAACTGCCCCTTATTGTCCAGAATCTGTCCCAGCCGGAATTCACTGGAACATTTATTCGACGTGCAAAGTTTACCGACGGACCGCATTACCGTTGCAATCGTGATCAATATTTGATGAAATTTCGTTCGAAAGATTATTATCATGGTGTTATATTATTGGCTAGGCTGTATTATTGTAAATATTCGAAGAATGCAGTTTATGATATTGAAGATGAAGATTCTCAGATGGACACTTCCATACTGTCCTACCACTACAATATTATAAACAGGGCTACATTTAAATGTAATCTAGATATAATTTCAAGTCACAACATAATATATGTCATATGTAATATATGTAGATGTTTATATGTATATAATAATATATGTATATGTATAAAATATATATATAGCGTATGTATATAACGTCAAACCATTGAAACAGTCGCTGTTTTTCCGAAAATGCGAGTTAATTTTATAAATAACCATTTTACATAAAAACCCACTCCCGCGTTTTAATCGCAATTAATGGCTTTTTTAGCCGAAAACAATGCCGATACTTTATTATCGTCTAATAACACTCTTTATTCATAAAACGAGACTTTTTATAGCATTCTCAAAATCAGTTTCTATCGCATTCGTTAAAAAGTCATTATTATGAAAAACTTCGTAGCTCAATTACGAATATTTTAAGGCAAAAAATTTAATAATTCTGATAAAGTGGAAAGTGAGCTTCGATAATTCTCTTTTTTTTTTAAGATAATGAAACCACCTGTTTGAAGACTTCTGAAAGGGAAAAGTGAGGGGACTAGTATCGATATCAAAAGTGTCGATTTTTTAATACATCCAAATGAGAATACGGTCGTTCTTAAAATCAACTAAGACACATTTTCTTACATGATTTCTCACTTAATTTCTTATACAGAGAAAGAAGTCCACAAGGAAAATAATTTATTTGCAGCTACACATACAATTTTACATTTAGTAGATAATTATGTAGGTCGAAAGTTGAGATTGCATAAAACTGCTTTGTTAATCGCATGAAAATTAAATTAGCAGAATTTCGTAAAATTAAACCAGTAAAAAAATACTATCGATAGATTAGGTACTGCCTCTGCCATCCCTAAGAAGATTTATGAAAATCAGCCCCTTAGAAGTTTTATCATTCCAGATCCCCAGAGTGTCAACTTTGTGCGATTCACGTTATCTCAGAGCCTTTTTTGTAAAATATTTTTATGTGAAGAAGTGTGCCATTTTGGCAGCCTAATAGAAACGCCAGCTCACAGACAAAGCGTAAATATTATATACTTGCCCTTATACACTTACTCAAAGTTATGTAAGGCCTATTAAAAATGGGCATTGAAAAATTGTACTGATGTATATGAATAAGAAGTAAGAAGAGTAGCTTAGGTAAATATTGTGATATAAGGTAAAACTATTTACGATATAAATTATAATGTAGTAGGTACCTACATTACAATTGCAACAAGACAACAATAACACCCTCCATACGTTCAACTGATTTAGTTAAGTTGACACACATCGCTCGTAGAACTGACAACCGATGGTGAAGAAAGGTTCTAGAGTGGCCACCGCGGACTGAAAGACGCAGTGTAGGTAGACCTCCCACTAGATGGGACGACGACATCAGAAGAGTCGCAGGCAACCGGTGGATGCAAGTGGCAAATTGTCGTTCGGTGTGGCGGTCTAAGGGGGAGGCCTATGTTCAGCAGTAGACGTCTTCAGGCTGATGATGATGATGATGATGATGATGTTTGATGCAAACGCTGTCTTTAAAATCCATCAAAATTATAAACTAATCGTAGACGAGCTTAATAACCTGAAGCTATTAAAAAGCGCTAAAAAGCTATTTAAAGTTTGCGCTGGACTGTATCACGATGGGATGCGTAACTCAATTTACACCCAATTTCCGTTGAACAATTGAGTTGAAATTTCACTTTCCTGTAAACTTCCGATGACAATACAACATGAATATCGTCAGATCAGTCATTGATAGAAATGGAAGACCATAATCAAAAGAGTTAGAGTGACGAAATGCTCATCACTAAAAAAATTAAAAAAAAAATATTTTAGGAAAAAGTTTTTCATAAATATTTCTATTTTCAACTAAATCTTAAACTAACTGGCAATGCAGCCAGTATTTTGGGAACGTTGCCCATTGGTAGCGGCCTATTAGAATAGGTTTATTTAGTTTTAGTTTTTGTTTTTAGTTTTCATTTTTATTTTTATCACCTGGGCATTTTAATTTTTTTTTGTACCCTCCATTTTTAGGGTGTCCCACTTATTTAACATTTAATTATGACATAAATATACTTATTTGTGTGACTTTTGGAATAGCAATTGGTATAAAATATACTTATTAACAAATTAATCAGTAATCCAAGCATATAAACGTTTAATTTACTAAATTATGAATAATTGAAATGTTTAAAGTTACTGATTTTTGCATGTCCCATCCTGCACTAGCTTTGAATAATCAGTGATTACCAAAATATTTTCTACTAACATGTTTCAAAAGTTTTGTTATACATTTAGAGTACTGTTTTTACCGTCACATAAATTAAATTTGTAGATTAAACTCTAATAAAACAAGTTTAAATCTATTTTCAAACAAATGTTCGAATCTTGAACCCAGTCGGACATGTCAGTTTAGTGACGGTTCTATTTGAATCGAAAAATACTAAACTCATTTTATTGATTGAAAATAGCAACATTATTGAAAGAAGATCACGGCCGCCATTAAATACCCGTCTTTCTGGCAATGTATTGCAAGGGGAAAGGATGTTTTGCTGGTGTCGGCAGTTGTCTCCACTTTTTCAGTCAGCTTAGTGACGCTATTTTTTATTATAATATAGATGTCTTACGCCCTTTAACCGTTCCAAACGATTCAGATTTAATCTAGAAATCATTTAACATGTTTTATTCTTGTAAAAAATCATAAGAAAACGTAAAAAAACTTTTTTCTTTAAATCTTCCCGTGAGTGTGACGTCAGTTGGGTGACATTTTTTTATCGTCACATATAGGGCTGACTACAAAAGTCACAAAAATGAAACGTAAGGCTTGTTACACATGTTATTACAAATACGAGTCTTTACTTAAAATAATGACTTTATTAATTCTTGAAATTATGTTCCAAATACCATTATTCAAATAATATATCCAAATACTATCACTTTTAAATGGTTAATATGTCCTGAAAAATAATATTTCTATGGTGAGTAGTAAATAATAAATGTGTGGATCTCTTTGTTTCTAAGTGAAATATTATTATAAAATTACCAATTGTTGGTTCACACATCGTTAAATAAAGAATGTGATAATAAATCTAATTATTTTTGTTTTAATTTATCAACGCTGTTGTTTACAAAAATGTCTATATTTTAACTGCCATGTAACCTTAGCTTTAGGGGTTTCGATGGTGACTGTCCCAATATTTGCATATGGGCAAAATATTTATTTTTCACTTCGGTTTTGCTGATATACTATCACAGTGTATGAAATCGGTTTAACTAGTTGCGTATAATTACCACTAAAATTGCATTCTATAACTAATAGATATACCACGAAATAAGTTAAAGTAACATGATATGCAAAGCCTCACTTGTCACAAAACCGAATAACAAACATAATTTTAGAAAAATAGGATTTCAATTTAAGGATAAATATCTGTTTTTCCTAAATAAGTCATATATTCTGTTGTATACAAAAATAAAAAAAATCAAGTCATATGCCTACAATTTAGAAATAGGAGGACTTTTAAGTTGTCATCAAACTGACCACTATTTCACTACCAAGTCCACTTATTTACCATTTTAATATAGAAAACATGCTATTTATTTGATTACTGATACAATTTTCAGTTCGTCAGACTACGTAGCCAAGTCTAGGACCTTTAAAAATCTTAAAACGTAACTTTTAAAAAAATCTCATAATTTTTATCAGGGTACACTTTTTTCTGAAAATGCCCACCTAATGATCTGTTGAAATAAAAACTAAATCTTATTGTCTCAGTATGAGCACTATCCTAGTGAAATGGCTAGTTTTCTTATCTTCAGTCCCTTTCGCCTTTTGTCATTGTTATTAGTTTTTGTACCATTAAAAGTTTCTCTGAGCTACCCTTACCCTTCTGAAGGGCTCCTTCTTTACGGCCATTGTTTCAAATGTTATCTTTAGTAAAAGAAAAAAATTACTTTATGAATATCACTAGCTGCGCCCGTCGCTTCACTCGCGATTTGCGGGATAAAAATTGGCTCATGTTGGCCCATTCTCCGTTATAATTAGTCACCCCATTAATCACGTTGAGCGGTAGTGACCGAGTGCTAACTCGTACGCTTTGCAACCCAACGGCCCCGGGTTCGATCCTCGCAATTCGCATCAATGACTTATATACTCTAGTAAATAACGTGAAGATCCATCGCTCTGTTACGGATTTCTGTAAGGATTCATATCGATAGGCCTCCACTAGGTACCTCATTCAACAAACAAACATTACAATTAACAAACAGAAAACGTGAAACTGCAGATTATTTTAATCATAATTAAATGCCAACAGTAGTTAACAAAACATAATTATAGCCTACATTACTCGGTACACAGAAAATGTATTGACAAACTAAACAAACCTATATTACGGTGAGCTAATTAGCTTTTCCTAAATAATTGGAATATGCAATGGTGTTTTGTATGGTATTCCACTATTAGGTCGAAATAGACTGAGGCGGTGAACGATAGCGGATGCGGTGGTAACCAAAACCAGGCATAATCCTACTAATATTATAAACGCGAAAGTTTGTGAGTATGCATGGATGGATGGATGGATGGATGTTTATTGCTCTTTCACGCAAAAACTACTGAATGGATTTTGATGAAACTTCACAATAATATAGCTTACATATCAGAATAACACATAGGCTACAATTCATTAAGATATATAATATTTGTACATTATCCAAACGCGGGGAAACCGCGGGGCGCAGCTAGTAAAGTTATAAGCAGGCCCAAACACGTAACACATCACGTTACGCTATCTTCGTGGAATCGTATTCAGTATGGCACTTTGAAATCTGACAAACGCGGGAAGACGCGTGTGCTTGTTGTAAACTGCACGTTATGCGCGACAGAACGTCAACGCGCCTGTGTCCGCATCCGCTAACGCGTTCATCTGCCCGCACCTTTATATTACTATTTTATCGCAATACAGTAGAGTGTTTCCATTACGATAATAAATTAATGCAAATTGGGAAGTCAAAAATAATGGGATCAATCGGTTTTAGGTTCCAATTTAATTGATAATAATATAAAATGGATTTAATTTATCGCAACGGACGTTGTTTGGATTATTATAACGTGAAAATTAATGGATATTCACCATATTGTGTAATTAGCATACATTTAATAACCACATTGGTCAATGTGTTTCATGAAAATCGTTGTTTTAAGCAGATACCATAGCAGGTAAAATTTACACAATAAAAGCTATGACTCTACTAGAATTCGGCCACACGATTTTGTTGGAACTTTGCTCGTTTTCCTGGATAAATTAATACCAAAGTTTGTAACCTTGGGCACGATTTTAACATAAACGGTTAAGCCGTTTTGGCTTGGGATCCACACAAAGAAAAGGACAATGTTTTACTTATATATATTGAACTGGCTTGATCACGCGGCTTCTCCCGAGTGGCTTATAGGAAACAATACCTTAACAGACCTATTTGTACTTATATTAACTGAGGGGATAAACAATGACCAACGTAAATCAACGTTTTTCAGAGGCCATTGGCCTCTAGCCGTCTTACCACAAAAGTTTAAACCAGAGTTAAACTGATGTTTCTAAAATTTCGTTCCGCTAAATCGACGTCTGTCACTCGCGTTATCTAAGTCAATCATGGCATTCTTCATTATTTTACTTGTGAATTTGTTATTGAGCTAGAAAAAGCGAGGGTTAGGCGCCGATTTGTGGAAACACTTAGACACATCTGTTCAACACTTGTTTAAATCTTTTGTGGTAAGACTAGGTAGCTATATCTTAAACGAGATCGAACGTGAAACTCCTTAAGCAACATAGGCAGAGTAATAAATGACGCACGAGTCGCACGACTTGTGGCAAAACGTCACAACATTTGTCGCATAAGACCCCGACCACAGATTAATTGAAAGTGATCACGGTGTTACGCGAGAGGCTTAACCCGTTCTTGATCTTTACCTTAGGCTTAAGCTACATTTGCGTGGTCGGCTTATACAATATCAATTTACTGAGGATCATCTGAGAACCCAACCTGCAGATTACCTTTACATACAAATACGGGCCGTACTTTGAATACAGGTGCATATATTATCTACCATTTAAAAATACTGATTTTCTTGTGTATTGTTTTGTGTATTATGCCCTAACTAAGTCTTACCCATCCAGTGCATCGGTACAAAAATATTCCACGCCCACTCAATTATAAATTTTTTCATATAATTATGCGAATTGCCTTTTTTATAAATAGACTTGAGCATTTCGCACCCCGATCCGAATATGACGCAATAATCCAAAATAGAACGTCGTTCCACATAAAAATAATTCACACAAATCCTTTTCGTTTCAAAATTATTGTTGATTCGTTTTAAATGACTAGGTACCATAATCTGGATTCGGCCCATTTTCCACTCTTTTCCGATACCAAATTTCCAGAATTCCAATTTGCCAGATTACACAATAAATCCCAAAGGGTAAACCTACCTCTGTGTCGGTTAATTATTAATTAATGCATGAATATGAATCGAGCCATTGTCGGGAAGGGATTGTACTCTGCTGAATGGAAACTCGATTATGTTAACTTTGGCGTTCCTCTGAGATATTTCGGAATAAGCTACTTAGTAGCTATATTACCTAACCAATATTAATAGGCCTACCCTTAACTACCTCGTTTAATTTCACTAATGAGATGTCTTTGTTTTATATTAGTAAGTAGTTTAACATTCTCTCTATCTCTCGCCTTTTTAGGGTTCCGTAGCCAAAGGGTAAAACGGAACCCTACTACTAAGACTTGTTTGTTTGACCTACGCGTAAGACGCTGTTCGCGCGTCCGTCTGTCACCAGGCCGTATCTCATGAACCGTGATAGTTAGACAGTTGACATTTTCACAGATGATGTATTTCTGTTGTCGCTATAACAACTCATACTAAAAAACTATAAAATAATATTTAAGGGGGCTCCCATACAACAAAATTGATAGTGCCGTTTTGATAGATAGTGGTACGAAACCCTTCGTGCGGAGATGCGACACGAACTTGGTCAGTTTTTTAATTATTAGTAGGTACATCTCCAGATTAGCAAAATGACCGACACAAACTTTTGCCGCTTTAATTATAGTAGGATAGGAGTAATGGGTTCATCCGATAAACCTACTTTTACGAACATATCAAACTGTAAATAGCAAATCATCGATTACCAATGGCTTTTAACAGTTATTCAGTCTGTGGTAGTGTAGTTGGACCCAACGTTATCTGGTAAGGGCGTGGCGTTGTGTAACCCGGCTGATCGAGCTTATATAAACCTTATCGGGCATGCGGCGTGACACACGGCCGCGGAGATTGCCAAACAAGATATACACTTGGATAGACAAGACGTTAGCTAACTAACACACGTGCTGAGTAGCGGCCGAAATTAATCGATCCTAATCCAAATTTTGCTATCTGGGATTGATATCACAATCCATTTTAGGGTTTGGCCAATAACCGATCCGTGAATTGGTTTATAAAGACACGCAGATTGGAGATCGATCGAACGATAAGCAGCGATCCAAGATCGATTTCAATCTTGGATGGGAGATATAATATTAATTTCGGGCGTAGGTGAACCGGCTTTTTAACAACTTCAAAGAACGAGGTTCGCAATTCGACTGTATGTTTTTTACGAACTAACTTAACTAACTTTTGGGCGAGCTCTGCTCTCGACGTAATGTATTAATGTTCATATGATTGCAATAAACTAAGTATAGAGTGATAACTTAGTACGATCAAGCCCGTTTATATTCTCGTTCAACACTGAAACCCAACATACAAGATAAAGGGTTCAGATCGGTATAATATGCATAGTGTAAATTTTACTTTTATCATAGTTGTTTCGTATGAGTAAAATGTATGTAAATATAAACAATTGTAGTTGTAATTCGAGCCGTTCTTAACTATTAAATATGATTTCACTTCGTGAAAGTTTAAAAACTACCTACAAGTATACTGAAATAGCAGGTTCATAAGCTTAAAGTCAAGTCTATGCGAGGTATTTGTTGTTCATTCGCCACAGCCGTGTGTCGCGCAGGCTTATAAACTCGGTTGCATAACCAGACAGTTCGTTATGGAACTGGGATGTAATCAGGAGCCTGTTACCTAACCTAGGTTATGGATAGACAAGCCTTCCGCCCCATGCTTTACACGCTCGATTTCAGATAATACGAGACCAGTTGATAGCTACGGTAAAATATAGGGTAGATCTCGGATCGCCGCTCCAAAATGGCCGTCATATGCCTTGTTTTGAACAACGCTATACAGTGTGTGAAGGTTAATTATTAAATGCATATGCCTTGTTTAAAAAAACATCACAAATGTTTTACCACGCTATTGCAGTGCGTTAAGGTTCATTATTAAATGAAACAATATCGGCTTGACACTTTTGAGGTTTGATTTTCATAGAGACTGTGTATCTGTATAGTATTTGATCGAAGGTTGGTACTACTTGATAGTGACCGGTGTAACGCAGGCTGTATCGGCCGCTTTCTGTTAAACTGTTATGATACGGCTTAGAATAGTAATCCCTATTATTATGGAAGTAAATTGTTGTCTATTTGTAAATTTTTGTCCCACTGACTGAAGCTTTTGATATTTTTAACAGACTTCCAAAAGGAGGATCAGCCCGCGAGCGCTAGTCAGTCCTCGTCTTGGGAGAATCTTCTCACACGTCATTTTCAAACTATTTCTTGTCCTTGTTTTTTCTTTTTTCTCTGTATTTACTTTTTTTTTCTTTATCCTCTCTAATTATCTCTATCACATTGACGGGCGCCTTGCCCGCGTCAATATTCGTAATAGGAAAAGAAATAGTTATCTATGAAAACTAATTACAAAAATATTTTCATAAATTTTATAAATTAATAAAAATCAACCTTCAGCGGAAGTTTTTACAAAATCTGTCAAAACAAAGGTATCTTCGTAGATATAACAATTTCAACAATATCCAAGTACAAATCGAAGTTAGTTGGGGCACCCGACGCCGTCGCAGCCTCACGGAAACTTGTAAGAACTCCGAGCACCGTCTTCCGATACCATGTCAAATTACTCTATTGTGCTGCACGAGCTCTCGGCATTTTCCCCCGGGAATTCTGTTCTGTTGGGAATATTTTCATTGAGAACTTTAGTGGAAATAGTTGCTTTGTGTAGTTCCGAGTATTTTTTATTATGACGATGTTTGTTACCTAGGATATAGATAAAAGGAAAAGGGAGTATGTTTATTCAATAAATAGGTCTGTACATCTTCCTATACAAGTGAGGATAGGAGTAGTATGTTTGCGCGACGTGACGAGACGCGTATCCTACTTCATGATTATTATTAATGTGAAATTTGTATGAGTGTCTGTCGTATGAACCACTAGCTGCGCCTCGCAGTTTTACCCGCGTTCGCTATTAAGTATACCACAGAAACCGTTACTTTTACGGGACATAAAGTATCCCTTTATTCTATTCCAAGAACTATAGTTTCTGTTATGTCAATTTTCATGAATATTTGTGCATATGTTATTGCGTGAAGAGACTCACATACACGAGTGCGTAATTTTACTTCGACTTACAAAATAATGTACATACATTAACTTTCCCAAGTCCCATTTATTTAATTATAAGATAGGACAATAAAAGTAAATGACGATGGTTTTTCACATCTTACTATCAGAAACTATATCAAATTTCATCGAGATCTGTTCAGCCGTGAAAAGGCAACAAACAAACAGACAAACGGAGTTACTTTCGCATTTATAATATTATCATGGATAATAACAATGTCGATGTGCAATATTCCGATGATGTTGCCCATATTCGATTACATGGTCGAAGTTCGATAGAATCTACAAAATCACTCACGAGTTCGGCTTACGGAACAAAACAGCAAGTTTTGCGAACTATCGACTTTGACTTTGACTAGAACTAAACTAACTTGTCTTGACATAATAGCCGAGTTACTCGCTTCCCTTACTGTTAAGTTAGGGTTGATTTACACTGAGACATACTCCTTCTTTTATGTATACTAAAAAGGAACTCGTGTAACAAAACAATTGCTCAACCAGTATAGTTTGAGTTTTTACGAGCTCGACATAGTACAGTAGTACCCAACTGATATGGCTTACCGATGTACCTGCGCAGAAGATGAATTTTCAAAGCGCGGGAAATTCTATTGACCGCTATTGGTCGGCAGCCGCGCCGCCATCTTAGCGATCGCCGCGTGGCATGAGTGAGATGGAACTAACAGCTGCAGTGTATTATGAACCTTATAATAGTGATCTTAGGTTGATTGTAAGTTTTAAGCATTCTTTCGTTAATCTTCGGACCATACTTTCTTTTCTGCGCAAACGAAGATTCACGACGCGCCATATAAGTTGGGTACTACTGTACCTACGCGTCAACTAGCGCTTTATATGAAGATTCTTCGTTCATAAACGCGCCGGTAGGGGCGCTGTATAGGATCTTCATACAAAAGCGCTAGTTCACGCGTACTATGTCGAGCGAGTAAAAACTCACACTAGGGGTACAGATAACGATGACACCGACTTTGCAGAGCAATTCAACGAAACATCCTTCAGAATATTCTTCATCGTATACAAGCTGGTCCGACAGACGTTATTCTAACTGTCAAAGCATTCAGCAAGGTGACCGAAAATCGATTATCATAATATGTCTCTCTTTCGTGAATTTTAACATTTTAATTAGCTATTCGGAACGAAGACGAATCCAACAAAGCATCATGAAAATCTGTCCAGCCGTTCTTGAGTCATATATAGATGTACATATAGATTAGTAGTAGTAGCATATAATACATATTAATACCTAAAAGAAAGCATACTCTCCATTTCTAAATTAGAGCGACATGTCAGAGTGGGAGTTTGTTTGATATTTTAAACTACATTGAGTATGTTTTGAGTACCCATGCGATACAACGCGGCCGACGCTTACAATTTCGCTTGTCTCTTGTTCGATTCAACCGTTTGTATGGAGTGTCCAGTCCGCCCTGTGGTAGTAGCTTCGATTAATTCGATCAATGTCTTCGATATAAAACAAATTGGCTCAAATGTAACCAACTCTTACAAATCCTGCTATTGCTGACTACGCCATACTTGCCGATTGCCTGCATACGGTGCCGGTAACAAAGTGCAAACTGTCCAACCTGTGTTGAGTGTTCCAAGTTTCAAGTCTGGAGCAGGTCTTAATTACTTGACCCGCGAGTTTCGTGCGGGACACTTGGTTGTAAGTACTTGGTAAGTACTTGGTGATGTTTTACTTGGTGGAAAATGGTGGTTTGTGGTAGTTTAATGTTTCTAAGTATGTACTGATTGGAGTAGGGTTCAAATTGACCTTCATTGCTGGGTCTCCTATAAACGCCTTTGCCCGCTTACTAAGTGCTCGTTCACGGTAACTCGCGGGCGCGGGCGCGGGCGCGGGCGCGGCAGACGTGGCTTAGGCTTTATGGCAAATTATTTGTTTATTATGTAACAGTCACAATTATCTGTTGGCTCCAAATGATAACTTAGATAGAGAGAGAGATATAAGAGTGAGAAGGAAAGAGATGGAGAGGAAGAGGAAGAGAGACAGCGGGAGAGGAAGAGAGATAAAGTGCGAGTGAAAGAGATAAAAATAGAGGGAGAGAGATAATTGAAGAGGGCGAGAGAGCGAGAGCGACAGGTAGTGGGAGGGAGAGAGATAGGAGAGGATGCCTTTTCCCATGATACAGTGACAGCACAACGTCTGTCTGGTCAGCTAGTTTGTTTATATATATTTGTAAATAATATATTAATAAAACAGTTTTTGAGAGAGCAGTTTTAACTTATGAACTATGAAAAGACATAATAATATCCCTATCTTTTAACCCCGTAAATAAATAAACTAGTGTTAAGTCCAGTACTATAATTAAACGAGGGCCTGCAACGCAAACTTTCATTATTAATGTAAGCAGAATAGCGTACATGGGGCTTTGTGGAATTTATACCCTGCCATGTTACTGGCAGTTTCATGTTTTTGGGAGTTTTGACAAGAACCTAATCAAAACTTAGATGCATTACAGACTGATGCTTTTTATTGAAACACCAAAGACCAGAAAACGTAAATCTAGAAGAAAAAAAACGAATCCGATGTGCAAAGTAAAAATGTACATTTTATTTTGGCTGTATTTATGTACATATTCCACAGGGAAAAATAACGAAAACCTGAAAATCGGACCGTTGACATTAAATATTTGCTCCAAACTAGTCGTTAGAAAAATGGCTGATTTGTCACCGCGCCAGCAACATGAAAATCTGTTTTGAAGTGTAGGTACGCGTTACACATCTGGCAAAAGGGAGAATATTAAATACCTGAGATTATTCACTGAATTATAGCTTAGTAGCTTCTGGCGGTGACTTCGTTCGCGCGCCCAAAATTTTAGTGTAATATAAGTAGTTATAAAGTATCTAAATCATGTCTTTCTCTAAGGCCCCATCAAAATTGGTTTCAGACGTGAGAACGTAATGAACAAACCAACACACTTTCCCATAGATGAACTTATAATTATCTTAATATATATAAATCTCGTGTCACAATGTTTGTCCTCAATGGACTCCTAAACTACTTGACCGATTTTAATCAAATTTGCACAGCGCGTGCAGTTTGATCTAACTTGAAAGATAGGGTAGCTTACATCTCAATTTATAGTCGCAATAACAAAAACCTTAGCCACAGCAACGCGTGGCCGTGTCTGCTAGTAATATTATAAGTCTTTTGTATTTATCATGGTGTTCATTTTTATACATTTCTTTGTATGTCTTGGAGTGTAACAATGAGATGTTATCTTATATTATAAGTAAGACTATGGATATCTTACACGAAAACATTAGAATACCTATTAATATCCTAAAAGAAGGACATTCTCTCTATCTTTATATTAAAGCGAGATAGATAGCCAGATCGAAATATTGTACGAATTTTTCAGCGTGTTTGGTGACCTATAGAGTACCAACGCGGACGACGCTATTGCTTCTCATACAGTTTCGTTTCTTTTGACCGATTCATCCGTACGTATGGAGTGTCCACCTTGTGACAAGGAAACTCTCATATAAATCCTTCCAACATCAGCCGCCCCGAGACGTCTCGAGAGCATAAAGAGGCAATATCGCGAAATTGCAAACCCTACAGACACTTACACTGCGCTTTCATAAAACCGGATGTCCAGGAATATTGTCGGAGACAACAACGTTACCTAATTTAATAAGTTCCAGGACGCAATAAGCCTTGTGTTGCTCCCGTTTGTTGGTAACGAATGGTGCGGCTAGAGTGCCAGCGTGTAGCGTAATGGGTGCCGTGCGACTACTAGCGGATAGAGATTAGAAATTGCAATGGTTGCGAAATAAAAAACATAGGATGACGGCACGTTTGAGTAGTGGCCGAGCAATCGGACTGCTGCGCTTGGTGTCGCGGGTTCGATTCCTGCCCAGAACAAATATTTGTGCGATCCACAAATATCGGTTTTTGGTCTGGCTGTGATGTGTATGTGAAATTGTATATCTGTAAGCGGTGCCCTCGATGCAGGAGCAATCCTAGTGTGGGGCTACGTAAACAAAAAGCATATGATTTTGAACCAAACTGCATAAAGGCAAGCCTTAGCAGACCATCTATGTAGCAATGTGAATGGTGGTTATTATTATCGAATTTATAACTAAAATATAATATTTATTTATTCGCCTTTCTTTTTCACATTTATTTCAGTCCAGTGACCAGTCTATCTCAAGGTTGTCAGTAAAAGATTGCTTTTAGATATAAAGGCTGATCATTTTGTTTTATGTGGTATACTATAGTGCATATCATAATAACGTACGTGTCTTCTCGTGACCACGGTCGATACAACTCGGCCGAAACGTCGAGGTATGTCAAAATTATATATTTTGATATTTGTTTGTGCGCGAATTAGACACATTTTTAGCTAGTTAATATAATAACGTACGTACGTTTCTCTCTGAGAGACACGTTGTAAGCACACATTTTGTAAAGTAAAATCGCTCTCGCTTATCACTCACGCCACGCCCCACGTTAAAAGCTTCAATATTTAAAGAAGACGTACAGCGACCCAGCAAAAGGGGTATTTCTTTTATGCACCGAGTGCAAAGATAATAATTATATAGAGGCGGGTAGCGGGTTTAGTAACAGGCCTTTTTACTTAGACTTTCAAGCGGGACACACCGACGCGACTACCGCGAGACACGCTGCTGGTTTGCATTATATGTTTCTATGTAAAATATTACAGTGTCATTTGCATCTTTTCTGACGTGATCTGCGAAATGTTAGAGGCTAATAAAGAGAACTTAGGAGCCTTTTGAAATTTTTTGATAAAGGTAAAGTTTTAAAGTAATATGGTAACTAACATTAGTATTATGATTGGAAACGGGATAATTGCGTTGTTTGTACGGAATTTGTTTAGTGTTCCCGATTGTTGGGTATTCTTTAGTAATAATCATATTTGTGGGTAATGCGAGAATGTGTGCGCACCGTCGTTCCACAATAAACGGTCAGTTAACCGCCCGATTGTGTTTCATTACGCCAAATCTTACTGGCGACGAGTAAAATTAGTTTTCGCGTAATAAATACAATGCCGTACGGTAAAATCGATAGTTTTGATTTGTCTTCGCGGAAGTGGACGACGTATGTGAATCGTGTTAAGCAATTCATCTTATTAAACGATATTGAAAAATCGTTGCACGTGGCCATGCTGATAACGGTTGTCGGCGAGCCTACTTACGACCTTATGTGCGACTTATGTGCTCCGGATAAACCTGAGGACAAATCCTTCGGCGACTTGGTCACCATCGTCCAGCAGCATCTCGAACCCAGGCGATCTGATATCGCGGAGCGGCACATCTTTCGTCTACGTCGTCAAGGGCCAGGAGAAGAGCTCGGCTTATATTTGCAGCATTTAAAGCATTTAGCAAGTACATGCAATTTCGGAGAAAAATTAGAGGAGAATTTGAGGGACCAGTTTGTCTCTGGGCTTGCAAGCGACGAGATGCGCAGTCGCTTATTTGCGGAGAAAGATCTCGACTATAAACGGGCGGTGGACTTGGCGCTGGCGCTGGAGGCTGCGGAGCGGCACGCGGAAGCGAGCGGCTCGGGCGGCACCGCGCCGGGCGCGAGCGCGGCTGCGGGGCCGTCGGCCGTGCACAGGATCGGCGCCGCGGCGCCGGGGGCGGCGGCGACGGGCCCGGCGGCGCGGACTAATCATTGGCAGCAGCGTAATTGTTGGAGATGCGGTCGTCAGCACACGCCAGATAAGTGTCGTTATAGACATTATAACTGTGATGAGTGCGGGGCGAAGGGCCATCTCAGGGCTATGTGTAAAAATACGCGTAATACCGGTGGAAATAATAGTGGTTCGTCAGGTAAAGTGCAACAGCGTAGGAATCAGTTTTACATACAAATGGATTCCGGGAGCGAGGACAGTGATTTCTTCAATATCATTGCGGATGGAGAAGATGACAAACCGTATGTAGTGAACATTATTGTTAATGACATTCCGATAGACTTTGAGATCGACACTGGCAGCAAAATTTCAGCGATTAGTGAACTAGATTACGATAGGTATTTTAAAAACTGCGAGCTATCTAAATGTAATTTAAAATTTAAAACATACACGGGAGGCAACATTTTGCCTATCGGTTTCATCAGCGTATCAGTTCGTTATCAGGGCGCGGGGGAGGAGCGTGAGGCGCGGGACCTTCCATTGTACGTGATCCCAGGCGGAGGCCCGCCGCTCCTAGGACGGATGTGGTTGCGCAAATTAAAACTTAAAGCCGTCGAAGTGCAAATCAATAATATTGGCTCGTGCGGTACAACTGATGGAACAGATAGTGCAATGTTGTCGTTGAAACGAGAGTTCCCGGATGTTTTTGCAGATGGGTTAGGAACATGTACCAAGATGTTTTCGTTAAGATTAAAAGATGACGAACCGATTTTTCACAAAGCGCGTAATTTACCATTGGCATTAAAAGCGCCCGTTGAGAAGGAGTTAGAGCGCCTCGTCAGCGAGGGAACTATTGTAAAGGTGGAAACCTCGGAATACGGTACGCCAATCGTACCGGTAGTAAAGAAGTGCGGAAGTATTCGAATTTGTGGCGATTATAAAGTAACCATTAATCCTAAATTGAAACGCGAGCCGTACCCGCTACCGCGTATTGAGGAGCTTTACTCTTCATTAAGAGGGGCCAGTATATTTACAAAAATCGATCTAGCACATGCTTATGAACAAGTGATTTTGTCCCCAGAGTCCCGACCTTGCACTACGATTAGCACGCATGTCGGCACTTTCGAATACATTCGTACTCCCTATGGTTTATGTAGTATTCCAGAGAAGTTTCAGAAATTAATGGAGGAAGTCTTAAGAGGCGTTCCAATGACCGCAGTGTATTTTGATGATGCCTGTATTGGGGGAATTTCTAAGGAAGATAACATGAATAATGTTCGTGAAGTGCTAAGGCGCTTGCAGGCCGTAGGACTTAGAATTAAGTTAGAAAAATGTGAATTTTTTAAACCGGCTGTTTGTTACCTGGGGCATATTATTAGTAAGGACGGCCTCATTCCAGATGTAAGGAAGGTTAAAGCTATCTCGAGCGCTCCGCGTCCCACCGATGTCCACCAGTTAAAATCTTTTTTGGGCCTTGTGAATTACTATGGAAAATTTATTCCTCAATTAAGTAATATTTTACACCCACTTTACAGTTTATTGAAAGGGAAAGCCCATTGGAAGTGGAGTTCGGAATGCGAACAGGCTTTCGTTAAAATAAAAAATACTTTAAGTAGCGATCAGTGTCTAGCTCATTACGATCCGTCCTTACCGCTAGTGCTCAGTGTCGACAGTTCCTCTTTCGGCCTCGGCTCGGTGCTAGCCCACAGGTATCGCGATGGCTCCGAGAAGCCTATATGCTACGCGTCACGCACGCTTAATGATGCCGAGAAGTCTTATAGTCAACTGGATAAGGAGGCACTAGCGATATTTTTTGGAGTTACCAAAAATCATCAGTATTTATATGGCAGATCATTCGTTATTCGGACTGATCACAAACCGTTATCTTACATATTCGGAGATAAGGTTGGCATTCCTCAGACGGCTGCTAGTCGACTCCAGCGGTACGCCGCTCGGCTCGCCGCTTATGATTTCACTGTGGAATGGGTAACCTCGGCACAAAACGGACCAGCTGATTGCTTATCTCGGTTACCGCTGTCCCGCGAAGTAGGAAAGTCGCGCGGCTCGACGGCGGTGGCGCCGGAGGACGGCGCGGTGTCTTATTTAATGTTCTTAGAAAGCGAGTTTCCCATAAATCACAAGGATATAGCTAACGCGACTAAGGTAGATCCGGTACTACGTGTTATATATAAAAATATTTTATTCGGTTGGCCAGATCATATTGAAGTTGAACAGGAAAGAGGTTATTTTAATCGTAAAGACAGTTTATTCGTTGAGCACGGTTGTATTGTTTACAATTATCGCATAGTTATTCCGCCGAAATTTAGGAATTATATACTACGGGAATTGCACGAGGGTCATCTGGGAGTTGTAAAAATGAAAAGCATAGCACGCAATTATGTATACTGGCCGGGGTTGGACGCGGACATCGAGCAGCTGTGCAGGTCCTGCGAGGCGTGCCGCCAGCAGCGCGACGCGCCGCCGCACGCGCCCCTCACCCCCTGGCAATTCCCCTCGCGACCCTGGCAGCGATTGCATGCCGACTTTGCAGAGTGCAGAGGTAAACATTATCTTATCGTAATAGATGCACACAGTAAATGGATCGAAGTCTTTCAAATGAATAGTACGACTGCTAAACTCGTAATAAATGTGCTAAGAGAATTATTTGCTCGTTTTGGTTTGCCATTGCAGTTTTGCTCGGATAATGGCCCACCATTTAATTCTCAAGAAATAAAGAATTACTTCGATAAGAATGGAATTGTACAATCACTGATGAGCCCCTACAGACCCAAAGGTAATGGAGCTGCGGAAAACGCCGTACGAACTGTTAAAAATTGCATTAAAAAAGCGTATGTTGAGGGTACTGACGTCACACAAGCCATAAGCAAGATGCTTTTCCAATACAGGAATTGCGAACACGCCACCACCGGGGTGGCACCAGCGGTAGCTTTACTGGGGCGGCGGCTGCGCGGGCGCCTGGATGCGCTGTGGCCGAGCGCCGAGGAGCGCGTGCGTGACAAACAGCGCCAGCAAGTAGAACGCGCGGGCGGCACGCCGCGACAGGCGCACCCGGGTGACACGGTCTATGTTCGTGGTTATTCAAAAAATAAGGATAAATGGGTGGAAGGGCAAATAAGGGATCGTGTAGGACCAAATTCATTTTCTGTAAGTTTACCGAACGCTGTTGTCAAGCGACATATTATCGATCAAATACTTGTACCGAAACCGGTACAGAAACGATTTTCAATGTCATGTACTTCTAACAATGTTAATCCTAATGAAAACGAAATCCCAAAATATGAACATAACGCGCCCAAAGCGGGATCTGATGTGACGAGCGACATTGCTACGAGTAGCCCGGAAACAGGTTCTATCCGAAAGGCATCTAGCGCGACCCCGCCTGATCATAATATTGCTATTGATAACGATAACATTGAAATGGCTCGTTCGTCCCCCGCTCCTGCGCCAGGAGATGCCTATAATATGCGCCTACGTCCTCGCCGCAACAGACCGCTCAATAAATAGCTTTAATCTATTATATACTATTCGTTGATTCTTATTTATCTACCCCTAGGTGTCTACTTAGTATAGTTTTAAAATAAACGTTATCTTTATTGTCGTTTCTTATGTCTTATATTGTTGTTAATTAGTTAAGGAGGTGTTGGGTATTCTTTAGTAATAATCATATTTGTGGGTAATGCGAGAATGTGTGCGCACCGTCGTTCCACAATAAACGGTCAGTTAACCGCCCGATTGTGTTTCATTACGCCAAATCTTACTCCGATATCAATACAAAATACACAATGAAGCAATAAAGTATTTTCTATCTATCTATCTAATGATGTCATGATCATGGTAATTCGGTCGTTTTGCTGCGTCATCGAAACTTCATTCATGCGTGTATACAACATAAACACGGTTAGTATAGAAAACTTTTTTAAATGTCTATATAGCTACACATATTTATTTCGCATGGTCATACTTAGACCATCACTCAGAATAATGATAGGTATAATAATGTCACGTTCATATTTGAAAAAAAATATATGAGCGCGCTACAGCATATCTTATGCGCAATGGGCGGTGTCCGAAGAAAGGATGAGCTCTTGTTTTTTTTTTTTTTTTTTTTTTTTAGTGAATGTATGCTGTTGGTCTCTACCGACCTTGACAGCGTCACCGGAGTTTTGGGGCGTGCGCAGAGTGCGCACAGCCGCTTTGTGCAAAGCGCAGAAGGCGCCCTGCCTAGAATTAATGTTTAGGCGACTAGCTCAAGGGCACCCAGTTGGGTACGAACCTCGGCTTGGGCCGTCGCCAGGACTACGGGGGACGGATTGCAACATCCCTGGATCGCTATTGTTAGTAGTGATCCCGGGGGCCCTAATAATGTTGTTATCTCTTTGACTATTTGGAGAGAATCTAATTGTGTGGGGTCGTCGACCTCGCCGGCGAGATCGGTGTCTGATCGTGTGTAGCATGTGTATGCTTGAAGACCTACCTACATTACCGGTAGATGTAGAAGTGGACGGTCCCATAGCTGCCAGCACGGCGGCAGCTATGGGATCAGGATGAGCTCTTGTGCCCCAAGCGCTTCTATTTATAGGCAAATGGGTAGGGAGCGATGATGGGTTATCAGTGTTGCCATTGGTATAAATTAAAATGCTACCACAGATACGAGTATTTCTGCGCTCGATCACTGCCCGCTGCGCATGCTGCTTTCAAGACGGCAGCCGCAGTAAAAGCTTAGGTGTGCCCAGTCTTTTCAACTGAAAGCTCTTTTCATATGTTAACTGACCAAAATGTAAACGCTGAAAAGGGACTTTTAACTCGGCTTCTGTGCTGTAAAAGGTTTTGTTAGTAAATGGAAGATTTTAATAGAATTTATTTAATTTATGTTTTCAGTTTCATATTTTTACTGTGAAATAAATGAAAGCTTATCGTTGACAAATAGCGGGTGTGGGCGGGATAGCGACGTGAGCAGTTGTTACGTACCAGCGCCGGGTAGCCCGTACCGCCCCCGCCTACTCTGGTCATGTAACTAGACTATACAAATAAATAACATTGAAGTGTACGTGTAATATCAAAACAACAGCTTTTTACTAAATACTATGAAAGTACGGTGCCCACAACGAAAAATCTAGTTTTTTTTGCCTGTCTGTCCGTTTGTTCCGGCAAATCTCGAAAATGCCTGGACCGATTTTGACGGGACTTTCGCTAGCAGATGACTGATGCTGTAAGGAGTAATTAAAACTTTTATTTTAGAACTATCTACGGTGAAACCGCGAAGCACAGCCAGCACATCGTCATATCGTCGGTTGCGTCGCGTCGTTACTCCTACACCCGCTGTCTGTCAAAGGCTTTAGTTTGTTATTTATTAACTGTAGAAAATAAATGAAATACCAAAATTTATTTTACTGAGGCTGTACTACGTACAGTACAGTAGGTACCTACAACTACATATATAAAATTGTGTACAGGAAGAGATTTATTTTTACACTTTGCGCTTCTAACGCTAATTTATATTGCCATCGATTATAATTAATAAAAATTGTAATCATTAATTATATATTATCATTATTATTCATTCATTAGACACCTATACTATTAGTATGTATGTTATAAACCCTTTATTTGTGTAATTATAAGTATGTATGTATTCATAATTTTATATTAATATCAACCGACCCAACCCTATCTTGACTATCTTGTCCAACCAAAGGTTGTCTGGTAGAGATCACTTTAAGCGATAAGACCGCCCACTGTACCTATGTTTAAGTTTGTCCTTCCCGTGTTATATACATTTTGGTGCCAATAAAGAGTCATCTATCTACCTATTATAATGATGTAAAATAATTAGGATTTCTACTGTTTAAACTTGGCACAGTACACTCTAGGGGCAAAACGGCTAATGGACCCCCTTAAGGGGTGGTAAATGGAAACAACAAGCGTATCCGATATACGTACTAAGTAACTAAGACATGCGTGGCTCGTCTAAGTAATAACTTACGGGTAGTGTGGTTGAGGAGCGGTTAATAATGTATTATAAGTTGATTGAATGGTTTATTACTAGAATATTCATATACTGCTTCATATTAATAATACATTTTACTTATTAATACATGATATATGCGTGGGTAAAACATTCTTCCTACTAATATACGGCTGACAGACGTTGCCCTGTCATAAATGTATGAGAAAATAATTAACCAGTTTTGTATAGCGTGGATTTTTCTCATGTTTTAATCATTATTCTGCTATTCGGAACGTAGACGAATCCAACAAAGTAGAGATCGTGAAAATCGGTCCAGCCGTTTCCGAGTTAGAAATGGTGTAACTGACACGACTTTGTTTTATAATTATCGTAGATACAGATATGAAAGTTTGTTGGTAAGTATACCAAACAATAATATAAATGGCGATGAAAAATATGGAGGTGCTTGATCTTACAAATAAAGAATTATTTATAGAAATTAATTCTAAATGACAATTATTAAAAGCCCACCTCATCTAAATCCTATAAAGTTAACAGCCTGGTTAAGCGTCACTCAAACAACTTAATATCAACTCTAATCCGCTGACATAAAAGTTAGATCATTCGTTTAACTTCGGAATGATTCAGTTAACTTCTGATTATAAAGTGATTAGTATATGTTGACTTGGCTTAAGAGTTGCTGTAGGGACCCAAAAATGTTACCATATTGGCTACATATTATTATGTATTAGTAATTCTTATTAGTGGAAAATTAACCCAAAAGTTTTCAACACAGCACAAGTGTTCGGCAAATAATACAAACACAAATCGTGTATTTAATGTTGTTCTCTCCAAAACTACCCAGTACAAATAACCCACACTACGTATAACTACTCTATCTGTTATTAATTTTATATTCATTTATTTATTATATCGTGTATGTATATTATTTGTATTAATATCAATATATATATATACTAGCTGCGCCCCGCGGTTTCACCCGCGTTACACATACAACACCTAATAGATATTTAAAAGGTTCGTGCATATTATTATGTCATCAATGATCATATTATAGTTGACGTCCGTGATACTGCAAAAATACTTTACGATTTATTATATTATGGCTTACACATAAGATATATAGATATATATTGTGGCAGGCTTTTTTGTAAGACTATAGCTAAATATTTCTATGATATATTACATATGTGTAACTCTAGCGGTTTTGGCAGCGCGCACCAGAATAGCTCGCAGATGGTAGATTTTTTCCTACTTACTGGACACTAATTATCTTCATACACCGACAACCTCTGACTCTCCATTATTTCTCTCCTTAGTCGTTTTTGTCCCTTTTTAAACAAACTACTATTTCTATTTAACGCGGTTTCAGTTAAGCTCACTAGGTGGCAACAGATTGTGATGAACCGCACAATTTTTTTAAATATGTTGCAGAGTAAAAATTATACCCCAATAAGGTGTGTCACGATCGTAGCACGTGGAAAGATGATTGAATTGATTGAATGATGAAGCAGGTCGTTTACTTGATGGTAAACGCCACGCTTGCCCATAACAGTTGGAGTACTGACCTTAGCATTGCAAATTCCTGCGTGACACTGCACTGATTGGTTCAATTTGCCGGAAACAGTGTCCTTCAAATCGGAATACAGTAATGTTACATGATATTATGCCCCTATGTAGTGCTAAATGTATTCTATTCATACTTTTCTAGGCCGACTTTTACAGAAAAAGCTTAATAAAGCTCAAAACACTTTAACACATAAAATGTCTTTACAAACATTATATCAAAGAATACCCATTTCCAATTTTGTAACAGATGTCTACAGGCAGTTACAAGCTACTGTCTGCCATAAAAATATATTGCGAACTTAATAAAGAGGGATGTACCATTCGTACCGGCTTCCGGCTACAGTTAGAGAATATGAATTACGTACTTCTACCTACTGAAAGATGGGAATAGGCTACAGTGTTACCGGTTCGGCTAGCACGTGGCATTAGAAGCCACTGAAGTTTAGATCTTATACTCTAGCCATTAAAACATACTGTAAGGTGCAAGACAGGTCCTCGAGTGTCGTTGACAAATCGATGCTTGGGTGTTGGTGGAAAACCGAAAATGTGTCGTTGATCTAGTCTATGATGATGAATTACCGGTTAGATGAGTGACAGTAAAAGGATATAACATTAAAACAGACAGTATAATCTTTTTGGATGGAACACCATAACACAAAGCGACAACAATACCAGAGTGTTTCCGAATCTAGATTATTCCTCTATTCATGTCCAATTTGCTCATTTCTCCACTGTTCACAGAGCTTCATTCGCATTACAATCCTACTAATATTATAAACGCGAAAATTTGTAAGTATGGATGGATGTTTGTTACTCTCTCACGCAAAAACTATGAAATGGATTTTGATGAAACTTCACAGTAATATAGCTTACATATCAAAATAACACAGACTACAATTCATAAAGATAAATTACCCGAACGTGGGTGAAACCGCGGGGCGCAGCTAGTTTACTATACATTCCACTCATCGGCCTCTTGTTTCCGATGAAAGCAAGCTTATTTATGTACACATTTCCGTAACGAGCCGGTCAGACGAATATTCATTTCCGCACAGGAATGGTGAGGCTGATTGCACTGTGTAACATCAGTGTTTTACGATTTCGATCAGTGCTAGAATGCAGACAGAATGTATAGAGGGATTACAATAATAACTTAGCTAAGTGGTAATTAGAGGTAGGTAACTTACAGAGCCATGATTGTTTCTCTTGTAGAAAGGCCTAGTCAAAAGTCCCTATAATCGGCAAGCATGTGCAATCATGCTGGGGCCACACGTATCGCGATATCCTATTGCCCATCCCGTTGTTTGACGTCATTTGACGTTCGCCGTAAGTGTAGCCACATAATCGGGATATGGCATTGGAATTACCGTTGAATATCCCGATTTTTTACGTTCACATGTTTTTTGATTTTGGAGTATTTTGAATTTGGTTGTTTACGATGACGATAGTGCGGCCAGTCAAATTTATGACGATAGATCATTGGGACAATTTCCGTGTTGTTTAAAAGCGATGTAGGCCGTTGACGATGACGATACGTGTGGCGCATGTATCATGAAATTGGAAGAAGCGAAAGAGGTTTGACAGGATCGTAGCAGGTAGAAAGATGTAGTCTCTGCCTTTTTTTTTTTTGAGGCGGGAAAATGCCTTCGCACTGTCCCTTCCGCCATGGGGGTGGTGGAAGGGGGGCGTGTGGGACTTGAACCCACTAAACCCCCCCCGTGAGCCGTCGATCCGCCTGGAGTGGGGCGAGATGAGGTCGTTTTGGCATTCACCATCCTAAACCTAGTCTCTGCCTACCCCAACGGGAAAAAGACGTATGTATAATTCTGATGCTCTCGGCATCAAGGTCAAAAATCTTTATTCATATCGGCCGCTAAAGGGTCCTAATGAAAGTTAACTGACTCTACTACTGGACTCGGAGTATAGGTTGATGAATAAACTCATGCCGTCTTACCACAAAAGATTAGACCAGAGTTCAACAGGTTTCCAAAATTTCATTCGACAAAATCGACGTCTATCCCTCGCGTTTTCTTACTCAATCCTGGCATTCCTATTTATTTTACTTGTGAATTTGTTATTGAGTTAGAAAAAGTGAGGGTTTGACGTCAATTTGTGGAGAAAATATTTAGACTCATCTGTTCAACTCTGGTTTAAATCTTTTGTGATAAAACAGGTAGATTCTCAGACGATGTGTACACTCATCAGAAAATAGTTTTTCATCGATAATGAAGGCAGTTCTTCCTCCATGCAACCTCTGGCTCTCCGTCAATTAATCATCGTCAATGCAACAGAATTCAACGGTTTCTTTGTTTAACATTTTCAGCACTTACGTTTGCGAAATTGCATTGATGAAGTGAACGAGTGGAAGCGATGCGTTGATACGTGGGCTTTTTATTCGGAAAATTGCTTCGTTTACATTTGTCGTTACAATTTCGCGGTTGTTTACGGAATAAATTACATGATTGGTGGATGAAATAGGCGAAGTCTTGAGAGGGTTTATGAGACCATCGTTTTAGTTGCTGTCATGCGTGATGACCCAAATGTACAAAGTTTTAATTTTATTTTGTCTTTTCACAGGTAATTTTGCTGGTGCCATCCCTTATTCGTGAGTACCTACTAGTTTATTAACAGAACAGACGTATTCATTAAAATGTAGGTAGGTACTTACGTAATCTGCGTCACTTGTTTCTCGAATTTGAATAGGTCTGAATTTAGGATTTAGCCAAACACGCTTAGAACTGAAATGAGATCTGGGGGCTAATTCTGGCTTGTCCGACTTTGTTTGTAAATAAACTTGTCTTTTTCGCCTTCATATCGCTTGAAAAGTGAGTAACACAATTATACACCTGAGTAGTGACCAGTGAGCAAAGCATTTGTGATGGTAAGCGGTGCTCTACTCAGAAGTTTGGTTGCAATATTTCTCGCTCTGACCATTTGCCTTACGCCCACTAATTACGTTTGGAAACGTTTGCAAACAAATGCTTGCTGAATATCTGACAAAGGTATTCCCCAAGCAGACTTGCATAAGAGGCTTACAACAAAATATATCGTTCAAGCGAGAATTTCCCCCTCAAGAGCCATCGTCTCGTGGTACTGTTTACCGAGTTTCAGATTTCATCGACGTCTAAAGCGCTTGAATTTACGAAAATAATCGTTACGTCTTGTAAGGTTTCTTTGGTGGGCTATAAACTAGACCTTATCTAGTCCTAATTTAAGCTCAAAATGAAACAGAACTAATACTTATAAATAATAATTTTCGTTTTTTAATGCGGTAGTGATGGCCTCTGGTCTGGGTCAGTTGGTTTAGAATGCACGCCCAGCAGCGTGCTATCCGAAAATTGAACCAACTAAGCAATCATCGCCCTTTCATACTTCAATTTCTATCAACCTTAGTAAAACCAGCAACATAATTCACTTAACAAGATCAAACTTGCATTTACTATGCAACACGAAACATTGTCATTTTTCAAAAAGAATGGCAAAATGGAAGTTAGAACTCCGACTGTACATAAATAAGAACACCCACACAGCGCAAGACACGCAACTTTAAACTTATTAAACATCCGATACTCAAACAACTGTCAGTTATGCTGTAACTTGTGAAACCACTATTAATTTCACCAAAGAACAACAACACAACCGACCTTATATTAATCCCATAAAGTCTAAAATCCCGTATAGAATAGTGAACATTTGTAAGAGGCTCAGAAAGGCCATATGGCAACCGCATCTTAAGAAGGCCATGAAAAGGAAGAGGTGGTGTAATAATTATGGTAGGTAAGTAAAGACTTTCGTTATGTGGTTTCGTCTGGAATCAACACTTGTTCTATACACGGAGACCTGTCTATCTTCAACTTCATCATACATAGAATCTATACTTAATATTATAAAGAGGTAAAATTTCATTGTTTGTTTGTTTGCATGGAATAGGCTCCGAAACTACTGAACCGATTTGAAAAATTATTTCATTGTTGGGAAGCTACACTTTCCCAGGGTGGCATAGTGTTCGTTCACGGTAACTCGCGGGCGCGGGCGCGGGCGCGTTTGACGTGGCTTAGACCGCACGTGCGATTTGTACGTGAACACTTGTTATAGTACGCCATACGTTTGATATTTCGCGCCCGCGAGTAAGCGTGGTCGAGCACATAGGCTATTTTTTATCCCGTAAAAATAAACGGTTCCCGCGGGATAGTAGTGAACGCGGGTGAAACCGCGAGGCGCTTCTAGTAAATAATAGAAATTAGATGTTGTTTGTTGGTAATATTTAAGCTCATTACATGAGAACGGTTAAACCGATTTGAACATGAATGTTTTAGACAAAAATGTTCGCAGTACTTAGGTAGTCCGAATTAGGGTTTTCTGGAAACAAAAATTGGAAAAGTTTCCCAGAAAATTGGGAAATTATATTCAGGATAAAAGTTATAACAATCCTATTACATACTATCTCAGTAACTCAATCAAATCTAAGCACGCAAATTGGTTATCTTTTAAAACTACAGACATGATCAGATACTTTGAAGCTGATTGTAACTTTGCCTGTACCTGTCTAATATTCTACGCTCAAACCCATTTAAATCCAATTTAAAACTGTGTTTCACGAAGTGAATTCGTTATCGTAAATAAATTCTTAACCCGTAAGTGTTAAAGCTCAAACTGGCACGAGCTAGCTAAGCGCTAAAGTGACCGTTCTTATGGTAAGTGAAAAGAGGGTAGTTCTACAATAGTTGGACAAAACGAAGTAGAAAGGACAAAGGGGTAATCCTCGAACCGACGTGCATTAGACGAGCGACGCCGCGACCGCTGACACACTGAGTGCACTTTACCCTAGAGCTAATCTCTCGGGAAGCGGCTTTAAAAATTTAGTAAAGTGCCTTACCTTACATTGCAAATGGGGTCAAATAACCTAACTATAACTTTTCGTACATTCGTTTTCATAAACTTTATACTTATACCCGAGTCTGTGCCAGTGAGTGATAAAATCAATTGATATACGTTACATGATTTTTTACACTAAACACATTGTTACATATCCGCACTTAGACTTCACGTTTTTCCATTGGCACTTACCATCAGGCGAATGACCTGGTCGTCTCGTTACTAAAGAACAAAAAATACAAAAAAAAATGCGAATGGTAACAAATGTATAATGTCATCTCTTAAACTAATCATCAGCTACTTTACCAAACGGAAACTGTCTATTCTCCTTTTTTGCCCAAAAACCTTGGTCAGTGACCCCTACTTCTATTCTACATTAATTACACCATTATCCTGGGATCAATGACTTCTAAAAACGTCCAAAACGAACCGGCTGACCTTGACGAGGTCACACACCTATTTTTTGCTTTCGTCAATTTTCCATGAAAAAATAACAATTTGAAGGTAAGTCGAAACGTGACTTATCCTTTACGCAATAGGATTTATTGTTGTGTGATATGTGTTTCATCATGATAATGCTGTTTTGGTGGAAATAATGATTGTTAGCTATCGCAAAAAAACGGAGTTGTCGGATCATGCGCTATACGAATAACTACCATGACGTCTAATTGCGATCTAATCGAGGACCTAAATATAATTGTTTTACTACTTATTCGTACCATAACGTCTTGTTGTGACATCTTGACGCGCAATTTAGTTCATTTTAACTCTAAAGGGATTGACGTCTACCTAAATGATATCGAAAGCCATGTATTACTATTATTTAAAGTGAAACTACTCTGTTTAGTTCCTCAATTGTATCGCAATAAGACGTCATGGCAGGCCCCCTGGAAACTAAAGACAAAAAACTATGCTACATTTTAAAATGTACAAAAAACTAGTTTTACCAAAACATGATCACAAATCATACATCTGCCCACTGCTGGGCAAGGGTCTTGTCTCACTTTCTTGAGGTGGATTAAGCCATAATTCACGACGGAGTCTTGGTTTGGATCTGCGAATCTTATACCCCTGAAGCAATTCCTTATAATGTGGTTTTCCTCAAGACGTTTTCCTATTTATGATATGCGTAACTCTTTTTCCGTCATTTTAAATCACAAAACTATGTCTGTCGAGTCGGCTAGCTGACCATAAAAATCAAAAAAATCTTTGAAAAAAAGCTTCATCGTCGTTTCGTATTAACTTGCGGAGTCTAGTTCCTCTAAATCTGTGGACACGCCTTTGAACTTTATCCGAACATTTTATTACTATCCCACCTTTTCCATTCCCACGACCTCATCCATCCACATCTCATCTCGAGATGAGATGGATGAATTGTAGAAATGCTACGTGGACTCCGGTCTCACCAAAGAAAACCTAATTACATCCGCCATGAAACAATGAACATCTGTCAAGGATATAACGAATCTTCATGGGGTGGCGGGCGTTATTTATTTCATCTCTACCCCTCGAACAGTGGGGGTGGGAAAACTATTATAAGCAAGGGAATAAGTTCGCGCGGTGCTAGTTTCAGCGGGTAAGGAAGTGTGAAATAAGGGGCTGACCTACACTGGCCATATCATGAAAAAAGGGTAGGTAATATGTGCAATTTTTGAGATTGACATGTGGTAGACAGTGTGCAGTTTAGAAGAAATAAGTGGCATGAAGTTTACTAAGGACAAATTTATGGTAGGTAGGCAGATTTTTAGGACACCGACTATGATTTTGTGTTTTTCTTAGGCTTGTCTCTCTATGTAATATTGGTGGAACGTGCACGAGTGCGAGCAATACTATTATGTACATAAAACACTAAAGTTTATGGTATAGCATCACTTTACTGATACGTGACTTTGGTTGCGACTTGCCTAGACAACTGATTACCACACTGCCGTCAGTGTGGTAATCAGTTGTCAGTACAGCCACTAAGTTGTCTTGTATCCAACTTGGATACAACTTGAAATTTAAGGACTGGTGCTACATCTCAGTACATTACATGCTCAGTGCTCACGTTACGCCGCCGTCTCGTCACTTCCTGTGTTTGTCCAGACCTTAATTACTACTTAACTCTGGCTAAATGCAAATATCGTGGGAAGCCAAAATAGAGAAATAAAAGCTAGTGATATCACTCGACTGTTTGAGAGGTAATAAGTAGGTGGATAGTTTGTGCTTCGCTGCTTGTGAATAATATAGGGCTTGAAATGGTTCCCAGAGCTTGTTGCGGAGTAGGGCGTAGGGCTTGTTACGTATTCGCATGGTTAGGCTCTGTTCTATTGCATGTGTCTGTTAGCATATTCGAGCCGAAGCTTGAACACGGTCTTGTGATTTGCAATGTCTGTCCCCGTACTGTATACTCATTACCGCTTAGTCCTAAGCATTAACAAATAGTAGGAAAATATTAGGATTTAGATTTTTTTTTCATAGGGTTGCAATTCGGAGCACTTATACAAGTCAAACACATAAAATCTCGTCGCACCACTTGGTGGTGCTAAAGGAAGACTCTCTGAAAGAAGGCCTAATAATAATATTAACACAAAAGTTTGTATTTGACTGTACATAAATACCGTGTTTTTAAAGTATCAGCCGAGTTGGTTACAAAAATTGGTAAAAATTAATAGGAACAGCTGGGCCGTTCGGTCGACATTCCTTTGGCCGGGATGACCCCCAACTAAATAAGCAGGGGATAAACTGAAGCTTTATTTATACTGGTTCTCCTCAATAGGTTTATTTGTTTGTCTAAGGTTCATCACAAATTTGTAAGAATAGGTTTTTTTAGTGACTCTATCGCTATCACTACCACCAAGCCCCTAAATAAAAGAAAAATAAGGCCAGACCTCCACCACCGGGGGCATTATCTCTTCAGGGTTGACACTCGCCACTTCCAGCTCTTTTGATTTGTTGCACGCCGCCTGTGAGAGACTGAAAGGAAATGTGATTCGGAAAGACGCGAGCATTACTTTCCGTGTACATATTCTTATTTATAAATCGTGCAGCTACTCACGAAGCTTGACATGGAGTTTCTTATTCCTACTTAATAAATACTCAAACGAAATGTGTGGAACTGACATATCTCGACTTGTTAAAAAGTTGGAGTTGGATTGCTTTTCAGCCCGGCCAATATTTTTTCATTTGATATTTATTTTATTTATTTATTTATTAACACGGTGATAAACCAATAAAGCTGGGTCCACATACGCTAATCCAATCGTGTGCGTATCTCTGTGTCGTTATCGCTAAGCGCGATTGATACGCGTACATTTGACAATGTTCCAAATACGCTTGACTGATACAAGAATGACACAGTCAATACACACCTTTATACAAGCAGGGGAGCGTAGCATCTATTTTTGGAACACGATTTCCTTGCGAATTTAAAAATAGCTTGTCATTTGCGTACCCTAACCTAATACTTAACTACATATACCTGACGGCGTAAAAAATAATTACGCTGCGTTCCGCTCCCCTGGTTTTAATAATATAATTTTACACAGTTTAAACAGGCTTGCCGTTAAACCGCTTCCTTTAAGCGTGACCTCCGTAACAAGTAACGCCTGACACTCCATACGATACGAACAATCGTAAGTGTATAACATGCATTAGTAATTTGACCTTTAAATAAAACTTGAAAGTTAAAATACCAAATTTTTACCATCAATTTTTTATTCAGTACGCAATTCAGCACGTCAAATAACAGCTGTTGTGTATATGTATATTATTATACATAAATTAGCTTTGACACTTGATATTTAAAAGCCCATTAACGGCACAATAATCAAAAATTATTATATTATAATCGAAATAACGCTACCGTGAATATTAATCGGCTATTGGTTAATATTGGAAAACGATTCGCGCTACGTTATCGCCAGCGTAACGGCATAACGGCGTAGCACGTCGAGACGCCGTTAGCGGCACGCTAACGCTGTTCGTAAGTCGTCGCTGTTGACGTCTTGTGGTTATGTGGGGTAAGATTAAAGCTGCAATCTATAGTTATAGATGTAGGTTAACTTTGTCTGGAAAATCTACTTAAGGTCTTTAAGTCTATATTTAAAAATACTCGTACGATCAGTGAGAATAACACAAGAAGCAGGTATTTACAATAAAAGTCAAATATAAGAACGAAACTTGAAATAAAATGCAAAAAAAACATAAATAAATAAAAGATACGAGAATAAAGGCTTATTTCAACAAAAACAGTACCTAGGTAATATAAAATAACAAATGAAAACTAAAATCTCAAACGAAATAAACCTAATCTAATAACCCGTTACCAATGGGCAACGTTCCCAAAATGCTGGCGGCATTGCCACGTTGTAGGACAATGCTTGATCTTTGACCAAAATGGAAAAGCCAACGTCTTGGTCACGTGTTGCCTCCACCAGGCACCCAGAGAATGAAACTCCATATTAATTATTAGGTATGTATGTATATAATTACAATAGCTATGTACCTATACGAAAAAAACAATTAAACTTAGAACCCCTTTTTGAAGTCGAAATCACCGTCATTACACTCGAAAGACAACATTACCGTTCAAATCGGCATGTGTCCTCAATCGTTCAGGAAATCGACGACCCATACAGCGCTGAAGCGCTCACCTTCGTCGCATTCCTTCGCTGCCTGAAATTGAAACCTTCCGTCCAACGTCCCACCCCTCCAACAGCCAATTGTCGGAATACCTTCAGCCTTTCTTCCCCATCAGTTCGTGACCGGGGTTTGGAATAGGACGATATATTACTTGTGTAACATAATAACAGTAGCATAAGTTGGTGCAAGACGAAATTGACACACGGCTTTTGACGGGAACTCGATAGAAGTTCTTAAACTTTCGCGAACTGAATACATGTTAATTAGTATTTAAACGGGTCTAATTCGCGCACAAACGAATATCAAAATATATAATTTTGACATACCTCGACGTTTCGACCAAGTTACATCGGCCGTGGTCACGAGAAGACTGGTGAATGCGGGTATCACCGTCCGGAGCGGCAGGTGTTGTTTCCAACTACCCGCGTTTGATCTTGCAAAACATAATCGTCACGACATACAATACTAACAGTATCCGAAGTCCCACTTGAACATAAGTTGCGCCGTACACACTTGCTAATTACTGGATTCCATGATCCAGACAACCTAAACCCATCTTCCCGATTGAAATTCCGGTACTTCTTGATTTCAATCGCTTCACGAACAATTCTAGGATAGAAATGACGATCAGTGGAAAGGATCTTCGGGTCATGTAATTCGATCCAATGGTTTGGTCCTGAATCAAGCAAGTGCTCGGCTATGGCTGACTTGTTCACCTGACGGTTCTTTACTGCTGCGATATGCTCCTTCACTCTTTCCGCGATAGTACGCTTCGTCTGTCCGATGTAAGAGCTACCACAACTGCAATCAACCTTGTATACCCCCGGTGTCTGGAATGGTATCACATCCTTCGCCGTCCTAACCTGCTGTGCTACTTTGGATAACGGAGTATATACAGTCTTCATGGAGTATTTTCTCAGTACTGCTCCAATTTTGTCCGTTACCCCTTTCACATATGGCATGTATACCATTTGCCGGGCGACCTCAAAGTCAACCGCCTTCTTCGGGTATCTTCGTCTAGGCAACCTCTTCTCCACTTTGTAGCCGTTCCATTTAAGCACCTCCTGAACATGCGACAACTCCGTCTGCAAATGCTCAGGGTCACACAAATCATGGGCACGGTCCACCAAAGAATTAACAACAGACCGTAAGTGGCGGGGATGGTGGTGAGAAGAAGCATCCAGATATCTGTCAGTGTGAGTTGGTTTTCTGTATACAGAGTGCGCCAAAGAACCATCCGGACTCACCATCACATTCACGTCAAGAAACGCAAGGGAACTCGATAATTCTGTGTATTTTTTTTTCTAGTTGTCTTTTCGTTACAGTGCTTGTGGGAAGACAGATGGCTCTTACGTCAACTGAGCCCGCTCCAAACTGTGTCCGCGGGATCAGTTGACCTAATCAATATTTGAATCGGTCAACTGAACCCATTAACAAAACTTTCAATTTATACAGTCACGGAAAAAGTTGTAGGTGTAGTAGTAGGTGGCAGGCTCAACCGTATATAGGTACCAGATGATGATAGTTTTTTGCCATAATTGCCTTGTACATGTATATTTGTGTGCTAAAGTATAAATAAATAAATTCCAGTTATCTATGTCGACGCAAGACCAAGCGTAAATCAATCTTATTAGAAGAATTCATTATTAAGCTTTATAGTTAATCATTATAAGGTAAACAAATCACACGATTGATAAAGATTTTGCCTTTAGAGTCACATTAGTAATTTATAAGTTTTAAAAGATGGTCATGAATCGTTGTTGTTTTTGGTAACTTCGTAATTACTTATAATTCTTTAAAAGCATTCTTATTACTCGTAAAGTAATTGTTAATTCCTATATTGATTTATGGTCATCTTGCAATGCATTTGTGTTAAAGATTTCAGTCATTAGAATTTCATTCTAACATTGTTTCCTTAGCTTAATTCAACAAACCTATGTTGGTTTTATTGAGCAAAATAAATGTGTCTAGATGTTTCACAATAGCCAGTTAATTCAGATTAGAATTACCATAACGTTTAACGGTTGTTAATTAATTGAATTCAATAAAGTGTTTGTTATCGAATCGAGTACTGTGAAGGAAGCAGTCATGGCGGTTCGCCGCCATGTTGAGCTGACGATATTCAGAGTGCTCAAGTGACATTACTTTTCCGGCGGTCGAATTGGAAGGACGTGTAAGTCAATATTATTTGATAATTTAAGATTTGATTTTAGATTTTACTGTGTGTAATTATTTAATTATTTAAGATTTGATTTTAGATTTTACTGTGTGTAAATAATAAATACAGAAGTGTGTTTTACTGTATTATTTCATGACTTGTGATGAGTGATCCAAATGATGGAAGCGGTGACGTCAGCTCTGCTGACGTCACCGGTTTTAAAGACTCGGCTGACAACCCTGCGTCGTTATCAGAAGTGGGATTACCACCCACTTCCGGCAATTCTGAATCAACTTCTGAAAATAATAACGCTTCTGTTAGCGGCGTCCCAACCGAGTTTTTCTCACAAATGTTACAAGTCATGAAGCACATGTCTGATCGTATTACGACGCAATCTGAGCCTAAGGTAAAAATCAATGACATATTTTTGCCGTCGTATGATCCAGATGCTAATATTGGGATACGTGAGTGGTGTCAACATGTGACTACTGCCATGGAAACCTATAAGCTTGGTGACTATGAGGTTAGAATGAAAGCGGGTAGCTTGCTCAAAGGTCGCGCAAGGTTGTGGGTTGACAATTGGTTGGTATCAACCACCACGTGGCAGGAGTTGCGTGATGTTCTGATCACGACATTTGAACCCGAGAATAGATATTCCCGTGATATTGTTCGTTTTAGAGAACATAGTTACGATAATACAAAAGATATTGCGCAATTCTTGTCGCAAGCTTGGAAACTCTGGCGACGTATCACCAAAGATAAATTACCTAAAGATGACGCGGTTGAGGCTGTAATTGGTTGCATTGGGGATGAACGTTTGAGAATCGAATTATTAAATGCGCGAGCTAAATCGGTCCCTGAACTTATTTCAGTGGCATCTTCTATTCGACGGGTTAAACGACCAAACC
Organism: Hylaea fasciaria; assembly: GCA_905147375.1. Lineage (NCBI taxonomy): Eukaryota > Metazoa > Arthropoda > Insecta > Lepidoptera > Geometridae > Hylaea > Hylaea fasciaria. The sequence goes on along the minus strand of LR990211.1, from coordinate 2,574,464 downwards.
CCGGTATATTAAATGTTCAACCAGGCCCTAGTAAGAGACCTCGATTTACTGATAAAAATTCACTTTATTGCCAAACCTGTAAAAGGCCTGGTCATGATACCCGGGATTGTCGATTCGGTACAAAAACTGAAAACCTTCAACCACGTCATCCCGAAAATACTGGTTGTATTTTCGGGATGACGTGGTTGAAGGTTACTAAGGTACCTAAAAATGTTGAAAGACCTACATGCACATTCTGCTCGAAATTGGGTCATACCTACGAAACATGTTACAAGCGTGAACGGGCGGTAATCTCGAACGTGAACTGTGTGGGTACACCCAAATGAACTCCGATGCAAATAATTGTAGGTAATTTAAAGTTGTTAGCAATTTTTGATAGTGGAGCAGAATGTTCATTAATACGTGAATCGGTGGCATCTAAGCTACCGGGAAAAAGAGTTAACATGGTAAATTATTTGAAGGGTATCGGTCAATTTACGGTTGTCATTAACAATGGTCACAGTGGTTTGTGTTATCGACAATCTGCGTGTGGAACTTCTGTTTCACGTCGTACCTGATTATGAGATGAGTGCGGATATTTTGATAGGCATGAATCTTGTCGAGAACACGAATCTCGGTGTACTCGTGACTTCTAGAGGTACTACATTGTATCATCAACCATCGGTAAACCATGTGCGATCTCAAAGTGAAAAATTTGATAACCTGGACTGTGACTTAACGGATGATAACCAAGTCGGTGAACTAAAAACACTGTTGAATAAGTACGAACACTTATTCATACGGGGGTATCCCAGCACACGCGTTAACACAGGTCAACTTGAAATACGACTGAAAGACCCCACCAAATATGTAGAGCGTCGACCATACAGACTAAGCCCCACTGAACGGGATAAAGTACGTGACATTATTAACGAGTTGCTGGCACAAAATATCATCCGTGAAAGTACGTCCTCGTTTTCCAGTCCCATAGTTCTAGTCAAAAAGAAAAATGGCAGTGATCGTATGTGCGTTGATTACCGCGAGTTGAACAGAAAGCACCCATTCCAACGACTGTTAAACAAGTTAGATAGTTTATGGCCTCGCCGGGTACTTTAGACGTTTCATTCCCAATTTTTCGCGTACCATGGTACCGCTCTATGAATTAACTAAAAAAGACGCTAAATGGGAATGGAATGAAAGACACGACGAAGCTCGAAATTGTATTATCCAACACTTGTCTACTGCGCCTACCCTTACTCTATTTCATGAGGACGCACCGATCCAATTGTACACCGACGCAAGCAGTCTCGGCTATGGAGCCGTCCTGGTCCAGATCATCGGGGAGCGGCAACATCCCGTCGCGTACATGAGTCAACGCACCACCGACGCAGAGAGCCGCTATCATTCCTACGAGCTCGAGACACTGGCGGCGGTGAGGGCCATCAAGCATTTTCGCCATTATCTGTACGGGCGAAAATTTAAGAAACCCATCAGCAGAGAGCTCAGTCAATGTTATGACGCGAGATACGGACTGGTTGCAAATTGAACAGCGGCGCGATGAAACCTTACGGCCACTGATCGACAGCATGAGCAGCGATAACCCAGCCTCAAACTATGTACTGGAGGATGGGGTTCTCAAAACTACTCTCATAGACCCCGTACTTGGCTCACATAAGGTAATCGTAGTACCGTAGTCGTTCCAGTGGAGTTTGGTTAACTCCTACCACACGTCGCTACAACACCCAGGGTGGGAGAAAACCTTGCAAAAGCTGAAAGAATCTTACTGGTTTGACAAAATGAACACAATAGTTAGAGGATTCGTTGATAACTGTGTCATATGCAGAACCTCTAAAGGGCCTTCAGGTGCAATTCAAGCGCAGCTTCATCCGATCCAAAAACCCACTGCGGCATTCCAGGTGATCCATATGGATATCACAGGCAAGCTTGGTACTAAGGATTCTTCAGGACGCGATGAATACGTCATCGTAACGATTGACGCCTACACGAAGTATATCCTACTCAACTACTCTACAGACAAGAGCCAGAGCAGCAGCCTCGCAGCACTTAAGCGTCTCGTACACTTGTTCGCAACACCAATACAGGTAATAGTCGATGGAGGTCGAGAATTCTTGGGTGAATTTAAAGCCTATTGTGATCGTTTCGGTATCAATATTCATGCCATAACCCCAGGAGTAAGCCGAGCGAATGGCGAAGTTGAACGGGTGATGAGCACATTAAAAAACGCTCTCACCATGATTAAAAACTACAACACTGAAAACTGGCAAGCGTCGCTGCAAGCCTTGCAACTGGCGTTCAACTGCACTACACATCGAGTGACTGGCGTTGCGCCACTTACTCTGCTGACACGCCGACCGCATTGCGTCCCACCGGAGCTTCTGAGAGGAAGACCACGCACGGTCGCCCACGATCAACTACGCCGTGCACCGCAACCAGGCGATCAAGCAACCGTGTCGACGGGATTCGACGACAGCGATCAGCAACAGAGTGCGACATCCCAGCTGCAGCCAACTCCTGCCTCGCCTAGTGAGCCGCCGCCGTCTACATCTCAAAACGCCCAACCGGTGGATGCCTAAACAAACAGGTTGGTTCATTCTGATAATGTTGAACCATATTTTATTTACCTTCCATCGAGGGTGATATATTTTTTACTTGCTGGTAAGACTGTACAATCCATTGACATCCCTGGTATTCTTTCCCATTACTTACATTTTCAGAGCCCCTGTGGACCACGGTCATAATAATAAGGCCCAGACTACAGCATCGTCCTTCACATTTCCTTTAGAGCCTCTGTGGACCACGGCGTACGAGACCGCCCAGACCACAGCATCAATTTCTAATGAGCTATTATCAAGTAACGTTGCAATATAAACCTTTATTTTAGAGCCCCTGTGGACCACGGTCATAATAATAAGGCCCAGACCACAGCATCATCCTAATCCCATTTCCTTTAGAGCCCCTGTAGACCACGGCGTACAAGACCGCCCAGACTACAGCATCAGCCTGAACGAGAATATTATATGCGAAACAGTAATATAACTGTCAATCGCTACTATGGTTTTCAGAGCCTCTATGGACCACGGTCATAATAATAAGGCCCAGACCACAGCATCATCCTAATCCCATTTCCTTTAGAGCCTCTGTGTACCACGGCGTACAAGACCGCCCAGACCACAGCATCATCCCTGTCTACGAGTACCAATATAAAATGCAATGATGCGTGGAGCATTTGCATTTTCACAACAATAAAACTATTCGTGCAAAAATGCGTGGAGCATTTGCACCAAAAAATTGTTTGCTCTTTCCTATGTACAGCACTGCAATGTATTTTGTCGACTGCTTGACTGCTAGTACAAGCATGATCTTTAAGTAATCTCTTTATAAACATGACTCTTGCATACATTTTATGGTACTAAAAGTTGGCTGATAACTTTGTTACTACCCACCTAACAGCAATGAATACTGACAATGAAGTTGCGAGTATTTTGAATTAATTTGATTCACACAACATTTGTCGACCCTTAACATTGTAATCAGCTAGTGTACCGATGTTCGGATACCTAGCTCAAAATATAATTATCTATTACAGAAACCGCGGCAGGTGCAGAGCACGCACCGCCTCGCAGTATGGCCGTGTCGACGCAAGACCAAGCGTAAATCAATCTTATTAGAAGAATTAATTATTAAGCTTTATAGTTAATCATTATAAGGTAAACAAATCACACGATTGATAAAGATTTTGCCTTTAGAGTCACATTAGTAATTTATAAGTTTTAAAAGATGGTCATGAATCGTTGTTGTTTTTGGTAACTTCGTAATTACTTATAATTCTTTAAAAGCATTCTTATTACTCGTAAAGTAATTGTTAATTCCTATATTGATTTATGGTCATCTTGCAATGCATTTGTGTTAAAGATTTCAGTCATTAGAATTTCATCCTAACATTGTTTCCTTAGCTTAATTCAACAAACCTATGTTGGTTTTATTGAGCAAAATAAATGTGTCTAGATGTTTCACAATAGCCAGTTAATTCAGATTAGAATTACCATAACGTTTAACGGTTGTTAATTAATTGAATTCAATAAAGTGTTTGTTATCGACTCGAGTACTGTGAAGGAAGCAGTCATGGCGGTTCGCCGCCATGTTGAGCTGACGATATTCAGAGTGCTCAAGTGACATTACTTTTCCGGCGGTCGAATTGGAAGGACGTGTAAGTCAATATTATTTGATAATTTAAGATTTGATTTTAGATTTTACTGTGTGTAATTATTTAATTATTTAAGATTTGATTTTAGATTTTACTGTGTGTAAATAATAAATACAGAAGTGTGTTTTACTGTATTATTTCATGACTTGTGATGAGTGATCCAAATGATGGAACCGGTGACGTCAGCTCTGCTGACGTCACCGGTTTTAAAGACTCGGCTGACAACCCTGCGTCGTTATCTAGAAGAGGTCAATAAAAATATTATAATATTACAAACCAGGAGTGGAGTAGGTTTTTTAAAAAAGAAAATAATGACAAAACCTAAGCAATCAAATTTAATTTTCCAACCGCAAAAACAATAATACAAAAGCAAAAGAATTCTATCCTACAACGTCCGACACGCTCAAACGCCCGAAGAAAAGTGAAGCAATCGTCTGAGTGCCCCTCCGCCGAAGATTCTCCCACCATGCCGATCACGCCATCGTGACGTCAGCTTGCTAGACTCCGCCCCTTAGCTGGATATTTCTGACACGGCCTCTCCTGACTGCCGGGCGTCCTCGACCGCTTGATCGTGGATGGGCAGCTTCTCGCAATCTAAATGATTACCAAGCTCTTCACTATCTGAAACATGATGGCATTATAACATACAGCAAAACAAAGAGACCTAAAGTATCCAACAACAATTATCAGCCTCGCATCACAACTGTAAGCGTGCACTCAAACAGCTGTAACCAACACAAGATAATTGCTATATGAATAGAGCTCAAAATGAATGTTTGTTTTACTAAAAATAAAATTACTAAGAAATCCCATAAATAGAAATCTCATTTGTTAACTTAAAAACTAGTAGGTAACCACAAATGACAGAGATCCGGATCTCCACCATTCGTGCCGCATCACAAAAGCATTTGGTTCATAATGCAATTGTCATGCCCCGTGACATAGGCTGCTAAGTTCGCATATCACGACTCCTTGACCATAACCTAGGCACCAAAGTTCGCATATTATGGCCACCGTGACAGGAGGCATCGGGCCTACATGTCACAATTCCCTGACAGATAACAGAGGCCCTAAGTCCTCATGTTAAGGTCAGCGTGGCGTACTTCAAGCTTCTTGAAGTACAACCACCCATGGCAGAAGCCCTATAAGTTCGCTTGCCATGCCAGCCCTTACGCTGCCAGCCCTTACGCTGATATTACACGTCGTCACGTGTCTGCCGTGAATTCACCACCCTCAAAGAACGCTGCACACGTGCCCGGCGTCCATTCATCGCACCACGGAACCATGTGCTCCGCTGCTGCCTGAGTCCGTTTGCCTTAGGACCCCGCTAGAAGTTCCAGCTCGTAGCGGTGATGCGGAAGCTGCCGGACCACCTTGTACGGCCCCCTTATGCCGGAGTCTAGCTTACCGGAACTCTGCGAACTTTTTCAAACAAATACGAAACTGCCAAGCTTAAATTCACGTGGCTGCTTCCGTGTCTCATTAACACGGCGATCTTGTCGCTGCTGATTCGCTTCTAATAATTGTGAAACTCTACTAAAACATCCGACAACGCGCTTCCGTTTACCCTCGTGCACTTGTAACTAAATGGCACCAAAACCGATCGCACTTGCGTCGGTATGTAGCTCAGTGGGCAACTTTGGATTGAATATCGCGAGTAAAGGTTCTTCGGTCAAGCAGCTGATAACATAATCACGAGCAGCATCCTGTTCGACACCCCAGACAAATGCTTCTCCTTCTTTAGTTAGTCTCGCGATACACGCGGTTTTGACAGCGTAACTAGCAATATACCGTCTAAAATACCCCGCAAGACCCAAAAATTGCCGCACTTGCTTGACATTTGTGGGTTTCGGTGACTTTACTAAAGCATCTACCTTCCTAGGTCTCGGCCGTACCTGACCTTGGCTTATAAGTCTGCCTAGATATTCTACCTGAGTCTCTAGGAAAGTGCATTTCTTTAAGTTTATAGAAAACCCAGCCGATGTCAGTACTACAAGTATAATCTGTCTTAAAATTTCAAGTCCTTCCTCAATTGAATCCGTTAGAATCATTGATAAACCACTGGAGCATTTGTCAAACCGTAGGGCATTTTTGGATATTCAAAATGTCCCTCAGTTGAGACGAACGCTGACTTACTAATTGACTCATTATCCTTCATAGGCACTTGATGGAAGCCCGTGGCCATATCAAGAATTGTAAAGAATTTACTGTAACCCAATTTGTCAATGTGGTAATCGATTAACGGTAAAGGAAACCTATCTTTCACAGTGATTGCATTTAGAGCGCGATAGTCAACGCACATCCTATCAGACCGTCTTTCTTTTTCACGAGCATGATAGGAATCGCGTATTCCGAATGCGACTCACGAATAATCCCTTTAGTCATAAGATCGCTAGTTATTTCCCGAACTCTTAATTTTTCGTCAGCCGATAGCTTGTAGGGACGGTAGTGCACAGGAACCTCACTATTGACCTTAATTTCCATACTGCCAGTATTGACAGTAGACGTTGCGGTGCCAGTAACAAAACAATCAGAAAACTCGTTAATTAGTGATAGTAACTGATCCTTCTCCTCACCGACTAAAGGCGTATTTATGATACCGGTATCCAAGGTACGCAAGTGGTGCACCCGTGACAAACTATCCACCCTAGTAATCTGTTGCACGCCACTAGTTCGCGTATAAGTCACCCCTTCACGGTTTAAAACGTCGGTGCCTAATAATACGGGCGCGCTTATACTTTCTGGAGATACAACAAAAAGATCCACTTCCAACGATATTTCAGAGAATTCAACAACAGTTGTTATATAAGAAGTGGATTCTATTTCCTGGCTACCTATTCCACGCAACACACGAAAAGTTGGAAACCTATTGCAATTTAGATGTTTTAGAATCGATGAAGAAATCAGGGATAATATGTCTGAGCCGCTGTCTATTAAATACATCTACCGGCACTTTTTCAATAACCGCAGTCATGATGTTACCTCGTCGGTTGACGTTTGACAAAAATTTACATTACCAGTTGTACCTTTATTATTTGACTCAGAACGTTGCTTGATAAAGCACTTATCTACGGAATGACCTATCTTGCCACAAAAGGTACATGATGATGGTGATGGGCTATTTGGCGTTGTGAATGAAGAATGTGACTTATTAACCTCAAACTTTCGTCTTTTTGGACATTGGTTTTTCTTATGACCCACACCATCACAATGAAAACACTTTACATCTGGTACAGTAGCCTCGCGTTTTTGAGACTCAAAGCGAGCGTTATTAGTAGGACGAATCGAACTGTCGATCTTACGATAATCATTTTTAGGTTTCGTAAAAGCAGATAGAAATTCCACCAATTCGCTTTGTTGCAACTTAGCATTGGAAGCGGCAGCTTTTATTTGAGGGTCCACGATACCGCGAATAACAATGGCAGTTTTCAAGTCATCCGACAACCCCTTCACAATATTAAGGCGCAACAAGGACTTCCGTGCGTATTCCGCGTACGTGACAAAGCCTTTAGAATCCGTGCTCATTACATCAAACAGAATACTGGCGACGTCAATGTTACGCGGGCAGAGCGATCGGAATTCCAATTTCAAATTGGTCCACGAGCGATCACTGGAAACCCAATCGTTAAGCCATGTACGCGCATCACCCTTTAGGCAACCACCAATACGCGCCACACATTCGCGATCGTCCCAATGATTCGTCTCGCGGCCTCGATCGACTTCCGCACACCAAACATCAAAATCGTGGACATTCGGATCAAAATTAGAAATGTAAAAGTGACTAGGCTTTGCTTGCAACAAAGATGAAAGCGCATCTACAATTTTATCCGTTGTGTCCTTATTAGAATCGATACACTCACGTGGTATGCTGGTTCCTTCTGCAGTGACAGGCGGGGGTGGCGTGTGACATTCGCGTGTCGGACATGGGAGAACCGAAATAGATGCCGAAGTAGTCGACAGCCTACCCTCAATCGCATTTAGCCTATCAAGTATAGAGTCTAAAGCTTGACTGCGAGGACTGTCACGGCAACCATGAGAGCTGCCGCGACGCCGCCTACGTGAGACAGCTCGACGGGAATCATCCCGATGTCTACGTGGCCTACTGCGATGTCTACGAGGAGTATCACCTTCTTGCTGCGTCCTAGTAGGACGTCCTGACATAATGAATCAAAATGTGTACTTACGATTTGGTGAAACACAACACAAAGCTATTTATAGAATCCTAAAAGCAAGTAAAACGAGTAACGGTTACAAATTCAAAATGTAACGGTTGGAAATGTGAAAAACGGATAGCGAGCTAGGCAAGCCGTGGTCTATCCCACTTCTGATATTACAAACCAGGAGTGGAGTAGGTTTTTTAAAAAAGAAAATAATGACAAAACCTAAGCAATCAAATTTAATTTTCCAACCGCAAAAACAATAATACAAAAGCAAAAGAATTCTATCCTACAACGTCCGACACGCTCAAACGCCCGAAGAAAAGTGAAGCAATCGTCTGAGTGCCCCTCCGCCGAAGATTCTCCCACCATGCCGATCACGCCATCGTGACGTCAGCTTGCTAGACTCCGCCCCTTAGCTGGATATTTCTGACAATAATATAACAAAAAACCTTTGCTCCTTGAACCAGAAAGAGCATACAAATACTCCATCAGACCATATCACGGATAAATGTATACTATTAATCATTGAGCAAAGTTGCTCTACTGCTTACTTTTATAACGTAAAATAGGGAGGTCTATTACACATTCGCATTATGTAAATAGTTGGGTGTGTTTTCGGGTATTTTTCATATGAAAAAGGGATGGTTGTCAGAAACCGACGTAGGTTTTAACAGTTATAACGTAAGTTTCTAAACTAAGCTGTTTTGGGCACGGTAAAAGAATAAATGTTTCAAGTCATCTAACTATTTCCCCATGCTCAAAGTTTCGGACAGAAACGAAACTAAATAATAACATAATATCAATCTGTACTAAACTTTGACTCTACATACAGATACATGAATATTTCATTTGGACGACCCTAGAAAAAAAGAAGAAAAACACATTTTACAACAGTAGGTAACAAAGATGAAACAAAACAATATGTTATAAAATCTACCAAACAATGCGGTGTGTTGCCACGTACAGGTCTCGGCAAAAGCTAAGGTCATGGTATTACCATGACGTCTTATTGCGATCCAATTCAGGACCTAAACAGAATGGCACTGGTTTTCTACTAAACCTATTTAATCTAAATGATCAAGAATGCACAGAGCGAGTTGATTCTGACGTCTGGATTTAGTTTAGGTGTTACTTAAGAGTAGCTAAGCTTTAACTCTGTTGACTTTAGTTCAGATCTAGGCATTTTTTTTACCTGACGTTTCTGCAAAAAAATATGAGTTAAAACACACCTTTATTTTTGATATTAAATTCGCGTGGTGTATAACGGTCATACTAAATTCTAAGAAACAAAGACAAATTCGCTACAATTAGCTTGTAAACCTCTATCCCTACAAGCTTATTGACCTGGCTGTCTTAGTTATGAACGTAACCTATGTTATATACTTCGTCTAGGTCGAGAAATACGAAGCAACAGGTTAGGCACAGAAATTAGAACACCTAGAAACTAGGTTTAATCTCGGGACAGGATTAGCAGAAACTAGATGCGCCCCACGATTTCACCCGTAGGTATTTTCATTTTGTACAATGTACCCCACTTAAACCTTTGAAAATTATTCCAGAGACTCAGAATAAAAATCACGCTATTCTAAACCTCATGTATAAACTGACCGTCCGGTGACTTGTTTATAGGTAAACACGAACTAGGTACCTAAACTTCATCATCATCAGCCTGAAGACGTCCACTGCTGTACATAGACCTCCCCCTTAGACCGCCACACCGAACGACAATTTACCACTTGCATCCACCGGTCGCCTGCGACTCTTTTGATGACGTCGGCCCATCTAGTGGGAGGCGTACCTACACTGCGTCTTGACTCACTCACATGGCCTCAAATACACCCAACTTCGGAGTCAATATTTTGTGAATGAAACAAATATTTTCCCTACGCGGGAATTGACGCAACCTCTCGCTTCTACCCCGGCTCATAGTCAACTGACACCACGGACATTTTCAAGAAATAACTCTCCCTCGCATAACATGTCACAGTAACTTACCAGTAGTACAACTTTTAGGCTACTTACAAGCGGGTTCCTTTCACCCACCGTCCCCAATTAAGTCAGCAACTCTGCCTACCACAGTTCACTAGTAACAAGTAGGATCACGCAGTTTCGTGACCAACACTAAACTTCATTAGCGAGTTTGTTCGCGAGTCATTTAGTGGTTGTCACACGTGGGGGTCGGACGTGGTTGGAATAATATTGCGCAAAATTTATGTTATCACATGTATTAGATGTAAGGACAAAGTAAAGCTGAAACTCGTCGCTGAGATCCTTTTGGGGTGTACCGGCTGCAGTTATTATGAGCCGCCCAATCGAATTGGCCGACGACATCAAAAGAGTCGCAGGCAACCGGTGGATGCATGTGACAAATTGTCGTTCGGTGTGGCGGTCTAAGGGGGAGGCCTATGTTCAGCAGTGAACGTCTTCAGGCTGATGATGATGATGAATCCATTTCTATAATTTACCATTTGAAATATTATGTTTACATACAACAGTTTTGCCTTTAACAATGGTAGGTCCCGGGGGGCACATTTCCTAAATAAACAACTGCAAGTGCCGCTGGCACATAGTTTGCACGAACTACATTTGCTCTAAAGTGATTGCTCTTTCGTTTGGTTTAACTAAACTCCAAGACTAGTTCCTAACAGCAGAATTGAATGCGGCGGCGTCCTAATAAACAGACAACTGAACAACATTCCAGGAAGGCAATTAATCACCCCCATTTTCAATTCCGAGCTGTCCTAGACTCCATTAAAGGCACTAAAGGTTGCTGCATTTTCAGGGTGCCTAGGTCCTTAGCAGCCTGGATTGTCTACGATACATAGTGTAAGGAAGATTAATAGAGTTTTGAGTCTGAGCAGGGATTAATAAGGAGTTTCTTAACCTTCTTCGCTTGCTGCTCAGTTTGAGGATTGGTCCAATGTAGGATTGTCTATTTTGAGAACTGGTCATTTCGCAGCTATGTCCTGAGGTGATACCGAATACACCCTACTAATGTTATAAGTGACATGTAGAACCTCGAATCGGCGCCGGGCTGGCTCTATGCTCCAAAAACTGTTCCACAAGTCATTATGAGTAAATAAATAAATAAATACCCGTAATAATAAATCTGTGTTTCGGGTAACTTAAAAAACCATTAGTAATATTTAACTAATTCATTACATAATAATATACCTTACAAACTAACAATTATATTGTAAAAATGTCCCAACTCCCACATCATGACACTCATAATAACTTTAGATGTGTCAAGTTATAGTTTATAATTTAATTTGTGCCAAGATAATTGGTACCAATTGCTCCTAACTTAGCACTCCAAAAGGTAGTGAGTGCTACCAAAGTAAAACAAGACCTAGTGCACTAAGTTTACGAGTAAGTGTTGCTAGTCGTTTTTCATTAGACGCCGCGTCCGACCGACCAAATACACGACATTAGAACTTGACGACGTCGGTAATGAGTTTACAACTACGAACGGAGTTTCTGGTTGTAACGGTGTGTCCATGAGATCGGTTCAAAACTGGGATAGAAAATATTTTTTTCGTAAATTTTAAGACCATCGGTTTTTATTCAAGACTAGCTGCGACCCGCGGTTTCACCCGCGTTTGGATAATATACGATATATCTTTATGAATTGTAGCCTATGTGTTATTCTGATGTATAAGCTATATTATTGTAAAGTTTCATTAAAATCCATTCAGTAGTTTTTACGTGAAAGAGTAACAAACATCCATCCATACTTACAAACTTTCGCGTTTATAATATTAGTAGGATTTTTCTGCGAGCAAGCAGTCTTATATAGATATAAATAGTCATATTTGTTAGGTCAGTATTTGTTTTAGATTGAAAAACAGGGCATGCGTAAATTATACGTATGAAAATGTCTGTGTGTACGCAGCATAATCTAAAATTACCCATTTCATCCTTGCTTTAAAAATGTACAGTCAATTAATTGTATTTTTAGACGCTATAAATATTGTGATTTCATTTCATTAAAGTTTTTTATGACCACAAAAAAGGGTTAATAAACTTGATTAACCCATAAGGTTTTAAACCTTAATAAACAAGTTTATTAGAGATAATAAACGTTTCCTAGTGCAGCAGTAAATAACTTCTTTAGATTGTGATTTGTTCCATACAAATCCTTGTGAAAGGCCATTACACATGTACCTCACTTGATGCTTTCGTGTAAGTTTAGCAGACTCAAATAAGGTTATTTTCATCATCCCCATATGTAGGCTGCCTCTGACGCTAGGAGTTAGTTATGACAATATCAAAAGTTGTAGCTCCAGATTATGAATTAATTTAGTTATAATTTAATTTTCTTTGTACAAATTTTTCTATGATTTTGTTGTTGTACGATTTTTTTAAATTTAATTGAGCATTTTCTGTCTGTCCCACATAAACTAAGCCCACCCTCACACTCGCGATGCTAACTAATGATTTACTCTCATGTAATGAAGTCCCATCCGAGATGTTTCGGCGATTACGCTCTAAGTACGGGCGTTAATTTAATTGCTTCCATCAATTCGAGCGTCACCTCGCGAGTGTGTCGCGGGCTTTAGTCGTTGCTTTAATAGGTGCAAGCTAAATACTTGAATTTGGTATCGGTTTCGAAGTTTAGTATTAATCTGTGGAATTAGTTGCTTGTGTGTGCAGGATCTTAAATTCTTCGAAGTGCTTAACCTAATAGGTGCTGTTAGAATTGAAATTGGTTCTAGATATTTAGCAGATTTCTAAGTAAGTTTGTGTGATTGTGTGTAAGGTGTGGATTTTTTTGTAGTAATCCGTGTTCTTGTTGGAAATTTGATATCGATGTGCCTTGTTCTTTGTTCTTAAGGGTCTTAAACCTTTAAGGCTAACGAGGGAGCCACATCGATACCACCATAATTATGCTAACAGTATTTTTTTCGTTCGTTTGTTCCTTCGTTCGTTCGTAATTTCCTCTATTTTTCGTTTATTTGGGTACTCGTTCATTCACTCATTCACTCGCACACACAACTGTCACTCATATTTTCAGAATCAGTTTATCAGTTACGGAACTCAGCGGTGATTATCCCTGCCTAGTGCATAACAGTGGTGCATGATACGATTTGTACCTACGTACAGATGTCGCTAGTTTTACATTCTAAGGCAGCATTCGGACACTGCGACATGCGACAACGATGAGACGCAAGACACAGTCACCTATAATTTGGGATTAATTTATATAGTTACAAATCCAATCTAGTTTAGAATGTAAAATGCATAAATTACGCACGAGTGAAATATTAAAATGTTGTATGCCACAGGGGGCTAGTCATCGAGGTCATAATAACTTTTTGTACCCACAACTAACAGGTAACAAGCAATTTCAGAAAACATTAAAGCAAAAGCCTCGAACCGATGCCAGCGACCGTGTCGCAAGAGCTCGAAGTACCGAAAGTCGCACAGTCGCGCGTCTTTATCACGAGTAACCGAACGCTAACTGAGTATTTAACTTGGGATATTCCTCGTCGGTTAGGAAAGACAACGAATGCTACTGGGATATAAACTGCGATGAAAACTTAAACACTGCGGCAAGTGTAGCTCCTTGGAGGCCCTTCTTGTGGCTACCTACTACCCACTTTTATTTAACTATGTCGCATATTATACAGCTAAAGTATAAAACTTTATGACCTTGTGAATTGGTCACTTGGGACGTTAGTACCTACTGAAAGTTACAGTTCATGAAACGCCTGACGCTTTAATACGTGTGTACAAACCATTACTATATAAAAAACCGACCACTAACAAATTAGAGATATTAAAAAAAAAATATAAATTGTAACCAATTTTTTGTTCTACGCTACGTATATGAATGGTGATACAAATCTCTCGCCACAGTTCCCCAACTTACCTATTGTAAATAAATATTCCCACCTGTCCCGAAACTAGGTAGGTAGGACTAAACCCTGGCTAATATTAAACTTCGTACATTTATCGTCTCCCGAAACTTGGTCTATGAATAGTCGAGTGTCTCGGCCGACTGAGCCGTGCTTACCTAAGTTGAGGCTAAGTTACGAACTGCCGCCATCTTGATATGGAATTCGACAACTTAGTTTGTGGTGCAATTTCCGTTGATAACAGCATGCAAGCTAAGGGCTTACTCGATTAGCTACTTGATGTGTCTAGATATGAATATCAAGCGAGGCTTGATGTAGCCGTTTGGGAAATTAAAGGTCGAGATTTTTATTTTACTGCCCTTTTCAAAACGCGTGTTCACGAATAACGAACGGCCTTTCGCATCATCTAGTACTTATAGAAGTCAAAAGCAAACTTCCACCTGTTTTGTTCCTGATACATTAGTAGGAAAAGTGGAATGTCTAGTTTGTTTGTTTGTTTTAAAATAGCCAACACCCGCGATGGAACTAATTTTCTTGGAATTTTATACAGGGGTAGTATAAACTAATTTACCGCTAAAATATCTGTAGAAATATGAAAAACAAAGCCACAAAGCGCAGTGAATCTTATTCAAATAATGTACTTAATTATGTATTTAAGGTTGTGTTAGTATTTGAACAAGGTATGCCGGCTGCTGATGTCAGACGTTGTAAGGCCGCCTGAGGGCTTCTGGCTTGACTTATCGACTGCTATCAATTGATATCAAACTGGACCAAAGGCTTAATGTGACTTCCGAAGCCTGAAGAAATGGAAAGTCACAAATGACAGCGCACTTATAAGTAATCGAGGCATTGATGCAGCCGAAGATTCGAACCCAACCCGATTCCGTTAGTCTCCAAAGCGCACAGATTCCCTGGACCACCGGTCTGGGAAGTTTAGCAGTTGGTAAAACAATACAAAACTACTACGGGCTGTGTCATAGTGTTATCAAAATAAATGGCACAAGTAACAGGTGGCGAAATAACCTACAGTCTCACTAGCCCGCTTTATTTCATCCAAACTGCCAGAACAACCTTCTGCAAAGCCGTTCTATCTCATACTACGATGCCTATCTCGCCTAGTAACCAGTGACGCCGTCTTAGCAAAGGAACGCATTACCGATATATTTCGTTACCTTTCAAATGCGGTATGACGTCACACCTATGCTATTGAATTTAAGATTAGCACGTTATGAAAATATTCGTGGGTTCAATAATACTAATCACTATGGTTCGGTTCTAAATCATTCTTTAATCAGTTTGTTAGCTGGCCTGGCATGCTTGTGCTAATATGACCAATGTGCATCATGTATTGCTGCATTATGTTGAAAAAATCTTTTAAGTACATTTATTTTGTAAAGTTGCGTTTTAAAATTACATTTAATTTAATAACGATAATAGTTGGGACTATTGCATGATCCATCTGCAAATAACGGTTTGAGCCTTGAACGTCAAATTTCGATAGGGTACCGAAATCTCTATTCCGGTATTGGTAGCTGGTAGAGAAGCGCTCTAGTTTATTTATACCGGTTATTTAACCTTCTGCCGTCCTCACCTACACCTACCGACCCGCAAATCTAACCGCAACCACAGCATAGCCAGCAGTGTTGCATAACATCCTACACATGATAACAAACCGTAATGATAGTCCAACCCTAGAGCGCGGCTAAATACGATCGCATAAAAACAAATGGGGTCAGAAGTGCCCGCGCATTAGTCGGGTGCGAGAGAATAGGGTTGTCAATAGCAAGTTTTAAGATGATGGGCGTTTCACTATTTTTGTACTGAGATGCAGTTATTAATTGGTGAGAAAAACCTACTTTACATAACATTCTTTGATATAAGTGAAAGTGTAATTAACAGAAAAAATCTGTGAAGCATAACATTGAATTTTTCACCTCATGGCATCTGTTTTTAAATGGCATAGCATTGCCTTTCCATCCAGTACTTTGTGAAGATCCTGAGCGATCGGAGTTTCATACCTTGATTACAAACAGTGGCTTAAAGCGGGACCCTATACTTTTTCAGCCTTGTAGAATATGAGGAGGCTACATACTTCTAAGTTGCACTTGCGCTCTTTCACCTGGGGCTGCATATTAAAATAAACAGAGAGGCAACCCTATTTCTACAGGTCTGGTTAATACGTCCAATGTGCGGTAACGCCCGTGTTCTACATAATATGCCCGATATCCGTTGATTTGTTAGTTTGAGAACCAGTAGGAAATTATACGATTTTTTTTCTTGAAGTTTTCGGTGTTTATTGTAAAATGAATAGTAAACCTTCTTGGTAACATATTGTATTCGAATCTTCCTATTTACAAAAAATATGATTCTGTGGTATGTGTGTAGATGTAGTGTAGTGTAATGAATGTGTACAGTATGAGTGTATTTCGATTCGTCAATATCATAGGTGCGATTTTCTTTCTCTTGTCTCCGGTGATTTTCAGATCACCGGTGATAAATATGAGATCACCAGTAAGTATACTGGCTTTCAAGCGTCAAGTAACGTTACCTTTAAATAGGTAACTCCATCGCACAATTAAACAGAGCTTAACCTGGCACGATAATTTACGATGTCGTTCGTTGTAATTCACGTGTTAAAGTTACGGGAGTTTAGGGTTTATTGCCTCTATATATACAATTACTACATATTTGTATCTCAAGTCACAATTATTGCAAAGTTTATTTTGAAACTTTTGTTGGGAAAGGCAAAGATTTTGAGTCACCCTATAATATTGAAAAAATATATAGGTATATTATAATATTGATTCGTTTACTTTACAAATAATTCTCAAAAACATCAATTTTTACGATCATCATGCTGATACGTATCTGGACAGATTTTTTGTTCAAAGAATTATTATTTTTATGTAAAAAAATCTTATTCAATAGGGTTATAAAACAGGTAAAAAAGAACATAAAAACTAAACCTTCATTACTCTCATCTCTTTTATGCCCGAATCGTACAAAGCTGTAAAAGTACACAAATTCCGTGTTCGTATTCATAGCGAAAATCTGGGCTTATGACGCGATTTTCACGGTTCGTTAAGGATTCCCTTTCATGGTTTTACGACGGAAAAGGCTTAAGTGTCAGTGGGACCAGAACGTAGGCCCCGTGGTCAGGCGTGCGTGGATGGAGGCCTTTTGCAAACTGATAACATTTTGATATCAGTATTTGATCCGCGAATATCGGTTGCGCGTCTCTCAGCACTCACACTGTTCATCGTAATGTCAAAACATATTTTACTAAATTCATAGGAAAGCATAAAATATCGGTTGCACGTCTCTCAGCACTCACACATACAAATATATATATTTTAAGTGTCTGTTCGTAATGCCAAAACATATTTTACTAAATTCATACGAAAGCATAATTATACTCTACTTACGCCAAAACATCAATTTAAAAATTTTTTTTCATCTCTCTGTCTGTATGTAATATAATCATAGGCTAATCTCCAAAACGGATAGACCGATTTTGATGGAACTTTCACTGGTAGATAGCTTATTTTACAAAGAGTAACTAGTTGCGCCCCGCAGGATACTATTCAAAGCGGGTGAAACCGCGGAGTGCAGCTAGAGTACAATATAACCACGACATATACAAACATCTCTAACTAAGATTTTCTGCGGAATCTGGATTTACTTGGGTCTTTGACCAGTAACCAGAAGACTGTGCAAATACCAGTGGTTACCGGGGGTCAAGAAATAAAATTGCAGCGTCCTTTTCTCTCTCTCAATTTCCTTCACTTTCATGAGGAGAGGTGAAGTTGAAAATTGGAGTTTAACATCTATGAAGTATTCATGCGTATTGTCTATTGTAAATCCGCGCTTTTTGGGTCGCACTCCAACTGTTATAGGGACCTTGCTACCAGTGGAATGTCAAGCGGGTTACGTTCCTCTATACTCTGCGTAAAAAATAAAAATAAACTTGCACAAATAATTGTGTACGGCAGCAAGCAAGGCCGCCACTTAAGGTCACAGTGGCCGAAAAGTGAGAGTGGCTATCGGAACGAGGCCGTACCAAGAAAGCAGAGGAAGGTCAGTGGAGCAAGGTCATGGCTGACGTAACTCTGGGCGTGTTCTGTTACAACAAGTGGGCGGGCTTCTTTGGTTCACTTTTGCATATACGTGGCCTGACTCGCGTAGCTCCTGACTCCGGACACCTCTGACCTCTGACTACCTGAGCTTCGGGAATAGGAAACTAGGAGAAGCGTGGTCATATAGACACTCTGCCTCAATAGGATTTACGCTAAAATTAACTCTGGAATCTGGAAGATAAACCGTGATACAAAACGGCAAACCTTACAATTATGGATAAGCGCGGTCCTACCTTAAAAAAATACGTAAGTATTGTATGGTTATAATAATCGTCGCATATTTACCAAGTAATAAGTTTTTAAGTTCAATGTAAATAGGCACGTTTTAAGCTAGCACGCTCCGTCATTTGCGTCGGTTACCATCAATTCCAAAAGGTCATGTACTAGTATCGTTACTAACTCAATTTCGAAGGTCAAAAGGTAATGGCTAATTCATCTGCCGCCGATTCCAACTCTGCCCACAGGCATTGCAATAAATAACCCTGAGAGCATTGCTTCATGTCCCCCCGCAATTTTATTTTTTCATTGACAAGAACATTTACCAGATAAAACCTAGGGGAGTATCTTTTTGTACAGCTAGAGATCCTTGGGATGAAGACTAGTAAATGGGAAAAAGATATGTGCCCTTCAACTGTGTCTAATAGTTTGTTCAATTTTTTAGCAAGATTTTACGGGATGAAATATTTTGCATTGATATTCTAATAAGTAGTAGGTGAGTATACTAAATATAACTAGTACAATAAATCAAAGCAACATTTTAACAAAATTTATCCAGGCCTTTTGGACGTGTAATACGAGAATTTATTAAAATTTAATATAAGGAAGGAATACCCTTTAGCAATAAAATATAGAGCCGATAATTGTACGCTACATGAACCAGAATTCCCGAGCAATTCATCACAAAACACAGAAGCCTCTTTAATGCTGACAACACAAACAAAACAGACCTATACGGAACAGTGGCTCCCAAAGTGTGTCGAGCTTTTCCTCTTTTATTCGAAAGAAAAACTAATTATTCGCTCGCACCCGCCATTTGTTTCCATTCAGATTCGTTAAGCGTTGTTCTTCTCTTTGTGAGGCTTTTATTTCTTTGGGAGATGTTGCTTTTCGTAGATTGGGTAGATTTCGAATGTTGAAAAGATAAATTTTATCTCAACAAATGTACAAATATTTCTTTATCAAATATTTATTTATTTAAATATCTTATATCTTTAAATGAGCAATTCTTGTATAATATATCGATATATATATATATATATATATACTTAGTCAGGTCATAAGTATTGCCACACAGTAAAAACTTTTCTTTTAGAATGCTGGCCACAAAAAAGTTTATTGAATTCGAATTTCGAATTGTTCATGAAAATAAAAATGTATACTTTTTAGAATTTTACTCATTTTTAAATATGGAGTGGACGCTTAAAGAAGACCGTGTTGCAGTTATTGCGTTGCATCGTTGCGGTTACGCGCCAATTCATATTTTTGACATACTGAAAAATTTGAATATAACCAAGAGATTCGTTTATCGTACCATCAAACGATACAATGAAGACTCTAGTGTAGATGACAGGTCAAGAAGTGGTCGCCCTCGGTCTGTTAGGACTCCAGCAGTGATAAAAGCTGTGAAGGCGCGAATTCAAAGAAATCCCAAACGTAAGCAGAAACTGTTGGCCCTTCAGATGGGATTAAGCAGAACCACGGTGAAAAGGGTGTTAAATGAAGACTTAGGGCTTCGGGAATATCGAAGAAAAACAGGACAACATTTGAATGCTCGTCTAATGGACCTGAGACTGAAGAGATGCCGCGCTTTGTTGAAGCGGTACGCGGGAAAAAAAAATTCGGGAAATTCTTTTTTCGGATGAAAAAATTTTTACCGTAGAAGAGAGCTACAACAAACAAAATGATAAGGTGTACGCACACAGTAGTGAAGAAGCGAGCAACCGTATTCCGCGTGTCCAACGAGGTCATTTTCCATCCTCGCTCATGGTATGGTTGGGAGTGTCTTATTGGGGCTTAACAGAGGTACATTTTTGTGAGAAAGGTGTAAAAACGAATGCAGTTGTGTATCAAAATACAGTCCTGACGAACCTTGTGGAACCTGTTTCTCATACCATGTTTAATAACAGGCACTGGGTATTCCAACAAGATTCGGCGCCAGCTCATAGAGCGAAGAGCACACAAGACTGGCTGGCGGCGCGTGAAATCGACTTCATCCGGTACGAAGACTGGCCCTCCTCCAGTCCAGATTTTAATCCGCTAGATTACAAGATATGGCAACACTTGGAGGAAAAGGCGTGCTCAAAGCCTCATTCCAATTTGGAGTCACTCAAGACATCCTTGATTAAGGCAGCCGCCGATATTGACATGGACCTCGTTCGTGCTGCGATAGACGACTGGCCGCGCAGATTGACTAGGTTACCTAGTCAGGTCATAAATTCTGTCACGTGTTTTATATAAAATAATTGAAACAAGTTTATTCATTATGTAACCATTTATATACCAAAATGAACTTAACAAAACATAGATTCTTATGACACTAAAGTTTATTCAAAATGACCTCCGTGATTTTGAATACAGGCCTTCAATCTGCGCGGCCAGTCGTCTATCGCAGCACGAACGAGGTCCATGTCAATATCGGCGGCTGCCTTAATCAAGGATGTCTTGAGTGACTCCAAATTGAAATGAGGCTTTGAGCACGCCTTTTCCTCCAAGTGTTGCCATATCTTGTAATCTAGCGGATTAAAATCTGGACTGGAGGAGGGCCAGTCTTCGTACCGGATGAAGTCGATTTCACGCGCCGCCAGCCAGTCTTGTGTGCTTTTCGCTCTATGAGCTGGCGCCGAATCTTGTTGGAATACCCAGTGCCTGTTATTAAACATGGTATGAGAAACAGGTTCCACAAGGTTCGTCAGGACTGTATTTTGATACACAACTGCATTCGTTTTTACACCTTTCTCACAAAAATGTACCTCTGTTAAGCCCCAATAAGACACTCCCAACCATACCATGAGCGAGGATGGAAAATGACCTCGTTGGACACGCGGAATACGGTTGCTCGCTTCTTCACTACTGTGTGCGTACACCTTATCATTTTGTTTGTTGTAGCTCTCTTCTAAGGTAAAAATTTTTTCATCCGAAAAAAGAATTTCCCGATATTTTTTTCCCGCGTACCGCTTCAACAAAGCGCGGCATCTCTTCAGTCTCAGGTCCATTAGACGAGCATTCAAATGATGTCCTGTTTTTCTTCGATATACCCGAAGCCCTAAGTCTTCATTTAACACCCTTTTCACCGTGGTTCTGCTTAATCCCATCTGATGGGCCAACAGTTTCTGCTTACGTTTGGGATTTCTTTGAATTCGCGCCTTCACAGCTTTTATCACTGCTGGAGTCCTAACAGACCGAGGGCGACCACTTCTTGACCTATCATCTACACTAGAGTCTTCATTGTATCGTTTGATGGTACGATAAACGAATCTCTTGGTTATATTCAAATTTTTCAGTATGTCAAAAATTTGAATTGGCGCGTAACCGCAACGATGCAACGCAATAACTGCAACACGGTCTTCTTTAAGCGTCCACTCCATATTTAAAAATGAGTAAAATTCTAAAAAGTATACATTTTTATTTTCATGAACAATTCGAAATTCGAATTCAATAAACTTTTTTGTGGCCAGCATTCTAAAAGAAAAGTTTTTACTGTGTGACAATACTTATGACCTGACTAAGTATATATAACCTAATATATATATAATTGGAATCTCGGAATCGGCTCCAACGATTTTCATGAAATTCAGTATATAGGGGGTTTCGGGGGCGATAAATCGATCTAGCTAGGTTACTTTTTAGAAAATGTCTTTTAATTCGTGTTTTTTGTGATTTTTTTCTTTAAATAACCAGTTCATATTTTTTTATTATTCTATCGGTAAGACCGAAAAATATTATTCATATTTCATCATTTTATTAGTAATTCGTACTTAAATATAATTTCCAAAAAACACAATTTATATAACATTGGAATTCGCCACCTCCGCTTTGGAAGGCGGACGTTCGCCCACTAGGCTACCACCGCTTATTCCCGCTTATCCGGTTTTCAAATAAAGGATGGAAATGATTGTTTTTCAAATCATAAAAGTCGCTGACACATGAAACTATTAATATAATCTGATAAAAAATGGCGATAAGAAATGATAATTGTAATAAAAATGTTTTAAAAAGGTGAAGATATAAAAGTGGCGGGAATCATTATAAAAATAGATGTAGGTACCATTCGAAATCTACCCGTCCTGTTAGAGCTTTTTCCAATATTACTTTTAAGTGTGTTAATGAGACGCAGGGCTGGTGGAGTGATAGGTTGTTGTGTACCACATTTTTCCACTGTTGGTTTGCAAGAAGGTTTACCATTAGTATTTTTTGCACAATGAATGAAGTTCCCATGTATAGAGTATAGAGTGACCAACTTACTCGTATGTTCTTACAGAATAAAAAAAAGAATGAAATATCAATGGAAAATGTATATTTATTGACAATGTTTGAATTATCGTGACTAGATTTGTCAAAGTATGAAAAAAAAATCGCCGTGAGATATGACAAAAAAGCAGTAAAAATATATTTGCCTAGGTTTGTATAAACTTTAGCCTGGTTTAAATATACGTATATAGGTGTCAATTTATAAAAATGGAAGTATAGCATACAATACTGCACTTTGACAAATACACCTACATGGGGATAACAGAAAAATAGAACCTCAAAAATAACGTCACAAATAAAAACCTCCCCTATATTTCAACCCCTTCAAAGCATGCAGTATATCCGCTGCGGAGTGACACCCACCCTTTTTAATGGCTCACCAGACATTTTAATTACGATTTCGTCCCTTTTATAGCTATTTCATTTGTAACGCCAACGAACGATGAGAGTGGTAGGCGGGGGGATAGTACGATGTATTGTTACTCGAAACTGGTAGGATAAATTGTATCATTTTCTTATTAATTAATTCGCCGGCTATCTACGTCTAACTATTATATCGATTATTCCCGTCTTTTCTTTAATGTGTATGACGTAGTGGGTATTGTCTGCAGTCTTATCAGAATAAATGTTTTACTTTCTTTCTTTCTTTCTACTTGTCTGTAAAAAAATATAACAATGTAGTGACAAAGTATACGTGATGCAGATACAAAAATATATTTTATATTTTTTTGTTACTTTATTATAGTTTGTATATGTTATAGGTATACAATTTGTAGGACCATGCATATAAGTGAGATTTAAACATTAATGTGCTATATATAATATATACTACTATAACAAATAATGTATACTGTTCTAGCTGCGCTCATGGCTACAACTAAGTAAGTAGAAAATAAGGTTTTTTTTAATGTAGGTTTTTAACGATGGAACATCGAAAGCTGCGCTATCTTTCTCCTTGGCAACAAGTCAAAAGATTCTGTCTCACATAAGATTTATGCTAACAACCACTAGTAATTTAACTTTCCAACGGTTCCTAATACATCGGATCCGAGTCGGAAATCGCCCGATTTGTCTTTAATAACTCTGCGAAATTGGCGTTACTGTGTAATGGCGTTCCGGCTCGCTTTATTAATGGAGATTTTATACTTGTATGTAATGTGATTTCGGTGAGCTGGTTATTTCGGAATTAGGGGACTAAAGGTATGGACTTACTGACTTACTGACGCGGCAGAGATTTCAGTGGACCAACATCGTTTACGATACGTCTTGCCCCATTTAGATTCTGGCACTGCCGATACTCCACCCTTTGCCAGCAATAATTCTCTCGAAAGAAGTGTGTTTACATACTGCCGTACCACCTTAACACTCACTTCGCTTTCACTGGACAGGACGAGTAGCAGTGGCATAAGAAGCGTCATGTTTACATATTCAACCTGTCGATTGCCCTGCCCATAGGTCCTTGCTTACTGCAGCTGAATGTAAACGGGGTATATAGTTTGTAAGGTAGAAATTGAGATATATACCTATAAATAAGCCTACCATTTGTCAAACGTGCATTGCCGTTTCGTGTTGTTAATATGGTCACGTCAAACAACTCTCAAATATATTATATTCTTATTTTTAGATGGGCCATATCTTCTAATTTTGGTTCAGGGGTTCAAACAGAAATGAGATGAACTATACAACCTAAACTAATATGCGAAGTCTTATTTCAAAGATTCTGAGACAAGTACATACTAATTACACAAATTAGTGCCCAAATATTACTCCAATATAACTATAATTTTTACTTTTTTTATTTCAGTTACAGGTAAACCTTCCTAGGGCTGCACTGCAAAAGTTACACAACCGGTATAATATTATATCAAAGTTCTACTAATTAGAGACTTACGTTGCAAAGGGTATCTGACACTTTAGTTTCGTTTGCATGCAGTTTCATGAAAACTAATTATGAAGGAAAAGTCACTGGCAAACTGGGAAAGCTCATTAAAATACTGGTGTAAAAGTTTCATGTAAGATCATTTGAAAGTGCACAATATTACACCGTTCCTGAATCGGATTGCGACTGGAAACTTTCCTTAATTTTGTTTATTTTTTCTCTCTTCATAGAAGCAATTCCTTTGGAGTTTCCATACAGAATAATTAGTGAATGAAATTTCCATCGCTATTCATTCCGTGCTTCAGAAAGCACGACTTGGTTGTTATCAATTGATAACAGTCTTAAAGGGCGGTCCGAAAAATAAGGACACTAGAGGAAGCAACCGGCCTATTCAAAATATACTAAACACGAATAGAATATAATAGAAAACTCTTTACTGATATATAATTTTAACTATCCCTTTACTCCTCTCTCCTCCCCTCTTTCTCTCTCTTGAACTCTTTTTTCTGTTTTCAAGATGGTACATACTCGAAAACTTCTATACAAACCCACGCAATTTTAAAATTTAAATTATGAAAATGTACCAGGAAACCCCCTTAAATCCTGAAAGCGCCATCAAAAATCTCTTTATTACATTTTGCTCTTACATTTGGGGGTTAAAGTGCTGAAACCGTAATTATGAACACATACAATCATACACCTGAATTTCATTTGCTAAATATTACTTTAATTTACGCTTACAATGGTAGGTAAACTTGCTTTATACAAATGTTTGTAATATTTACGCTCGTCGTACCTAACCTGCAAATAAAAAGTTGTAATGATCAAAATGTTTAAGATAATATGTTACAAATAAATGGTCGTGGAGATATATAATTAGCTACTGAACGAAAATTCAGTTACAACGCGACATTAAAAGAAGTAGGTATAGTCAACGAGTAGAAACCTTATATTGATAAATATAACAGTTCGCAGCTTGTAATAACGAAAGAAAAGAAATACCCGAAGTTTGAGTGGAAAAGAAGGGTCTAATTCTAAAATTCAAAGACTAAATTGTGAAGTTTGCTGCTTGTTATAGTTTAAATTTTCCTTTGTTATGTTGTCTTTATAATAAAGAGTTTACCTATCTATCTATCTACGTAGATTTCCTCTACAACTGAGTTGGCGTCGTATATAAGCGAGCATAATTCGGCCAAACTGTAGAGGTCCGAGGCCGCAAGGGTCAGCCTTTATTACACGAACAGCACAGAACTTAATTACAAGTTAAATCATGAAAAGATCCCTAGCACGGGGCCTGTTTCCCCATAATTCACTAGTGACTTCATAAGGTAGGTCCCGGGTATTATTACAACATCTATGGTGACAACTTGTCGACTTGATAGTGACAAATGTATAGACTGCGCTGCTTCAGAGTGAGTAAGTGACTAGGGTCGGTCGGTCGGGCGGTCAGTGAGTCAGTCAGTCATTTAATCAGTCAGTGAATGAGTGAGAAAGTGACTTTTTCGTTAGTTTTTTGCCTAAACTATTTATCACTAGCTGCGCCCCGCGGTTTCACCCATGTTACACATACAACACCTAATAGATATTTGAAAGGTTCGTGCATATTATTGTGTCATCAATGATCATAGTTGACATCTGCGATACTGCAAAGATACTTTACGATTTATAATATTATGGCTTACACATAAGATAGATATATAGATATATACCCTGGTGGGGTTTTTTGTAAGTTTATAGATAAACATTTCCAACATAGATTACATATTATTTTGTGTAACTCTAGCGGTTTTGGCACCGCACGCCAGAATAGCTCGCAGATGATAGATTTTTTCCTACTTACTTGACACTTATCGTCATATTTTGAACAATTCGCACAATATCTTTAAAAACTGTAGCCTATGTTTTATTCTGATGTATAAGCTATATTATTGTAAAGTTTAATCAAAATCTATTCAGCAGTTTTTACGTAAAAGAGTTACAAACATCCATCCATGCATACTTACAAACTTTCGCGTTTATAATAATTATTAGTAGTATAATAACTTAGCAATTACGACCATAACAATCTAAAACACAGTCGGCTGAATGTAAAAAAGAAATGTCTTTTCAACGTACAGAGATTACGTACTGAGACAGATGAGTATGGCTTTTGATTAGGAGAATAGGCAAACAGTTTGGATCCGCCATATTTGCATTGGTATAACCAGGCAAATCGGGGTTTTCTCCATTTTTATCCGGGTTCAGAAGCGGCTGCAGCCGGTCGAGTTACTAATCCTAGGATTATTTCGTACCAGTAAGTGTAAGAGGATTTGCGTTTGCACTCGCCTCGGTTTAAAAGTGTTGTGAGCTAGAACAAGCTTTGTGATATTTGTTTGTTTGTTTACCACTCTATTTAATGATACTTTAATATAAATATTTAACATTACAATAGTGGAACAAATGCGAATGTAAAATATTTATGTACCTATTTATATTTTGTATAGTAGATACGTTTTTTGATAAGACAAATTGTCTAATTCTTAGCTAGAAATCAGAAGTCTTCCTCTCATGAAAAGCTTTATTTTCGTAGCACTAAAATGCAGAAGAAAAACGACTTTGTGCTCAGATGCAATACTTAAGGTAGTTAACATCGTCGGCTCTCAGAGTGCAATGAAGACGAACTGCCTCGTTAACTTTAACGCCGCGTTAAATGTGACGGGAACAGTGCTCTTACGCCCGGTTTCTGAACTCCTAGTTAACTTTGACCAATAGACAAGTCTATCGTGGTCTCTATCTGGCACTAAACAAATGACAAAGACAGCAATACACTTATCGGTAGCTGAAAATGAAAGGGGTGTAGAAACCGGGCATTAGTTGTTGGATAGTAATTGTAGAATGCAAGAAACAAGAGGTTGTTTTATCGGCTAGTCTAGACTGTGACAGCCGCGGCGTTGTGGGTGATGTGGTGCGAAGCGTGAAGTTGTGGATTCGATTCCCGACAGGGCAAATCACAGGCATTACGAGTATAAGAGGAAGAAAACCGAACAAAACACATCTAGAGAATCTATTTGTGAATTGATGAGTGACGCTGGTGAAATTATGATAGCAAATTCTACTTGTAAAAGTATTAACGCATCGTTGCCTTAGTCAGCCTTAGTTTAGCCCTGCCTGATTGTCATTTTTTGTGGCTTGACTAGATATTAATATGTAATGTGCAGTCTACCCACTTCCTCTCGTACTACTATGTCTGTGAGGCAAATTATACAAACAATTCTTGTAAATAGTGTTTGTGAAACTATGATATTCTTGTTCCTGATTCCCTACTTCCTTAAATACAGGGGACCCTTGGTTAGAATCTATGCGGTGAAACGCATCACGCGTTATAAAAAAAATTGCATGTAAAATGCAGCGGACCGACGTTACAATTATTATTGGTCTCAATTCTGGACGTACTAAACTAAATTAAAAGTAAAATTGACAGCTCAAAAATTATTGCTGTCTCTTTAATTTCCTTAAGAGGCATACATCTGCTACTGACATTTCACAATCCGACTGCAGCGAACGAAGAAACAGCGGGGAAACGGCGTAATAAAAGTTTCAGCTACGTGACCTTCAACTACCAAAAACTACCGGCTCTCACGACCAAAGAATATTGAACTATTAGAACGTAAAGAAGTTACGCGCCGGCGATCTGTTAAATAAGCGGTTTATCTAATAAAAGTTGGTCACTATTTTATTGAAATAATAATATGTAGGTACATAACCGTTTAGACTTAAATAAAATATTATACAATCAATGTACTCGTATTTAGATGTGAAATTTTATTTTCTCATTCCAACCCACTATATTAAAAAGCTAAATTAGATGAACGATGAGATACTAGGTACATTAACAGTTTTATTATTTAAGTGATAAAATCCCAGAGTCCAAAATATAAAAGTTCTTAAATAATACTATAATCCATACTAATATTAGAAATGTGAAAGTCACTCTGTTTGTTGCCTTTTCACGGCTAAACGGCTGAACGGATTTCGATGAAATTTGGTACGTATAGGAATAGATTGGACCTATGAGACGGACATAGGCTATCTTGTGTCTCAAAAAGATTGACACTATGCGACGTTGACACACTAGGCATGTGGGAGTAAGAAGACATTACTTTGTGTGAGCATATCCGCGATATAATCGCAGCGTAATCGGGCGTTGCCGTTTCGCCGTTTCGTATAATGTAATTAAATAATATGTAATTCAAAATAATAAAATAAGCGCCAGGTGACGTATCCAATTCAGTGCTGCCAGAATCTTGCACGTGGTAGATTTTGTGTCACTTACTACATTATCACATTTACTCTCGTACTATACTATAGCCGAATGTAATTTTGGACATTTTTTCTTAAAAGATATGAATAATATGTATTGTAGAACGTGTTTACTTCGAACAAGTTAATTAATTATATGGGTTTCAAGTTTCCAACGATATCATCAACAAAGAAAACTAATGAGCAAGGTATACCAGTAAACAGATAAGAGCAAAAGCGACTTAAATAATTAAATAAGTATTTTATCTTAAATACCTACGTAATTTTATTAAATATATTTAAATAATTATAGCAATTACACGATTGGTTCCCGACGACAAAGACGACGCGATGACGATAAGACGTGTTCAATCAAAGCAGAGTACAATTGTGGTACAACTGGTACAGTACATTTGACTGTTGTGCACTGGCAAGGCAATACAGTAATTATCAACTGGTACCTCCTTGATCGTGACGTGACACTGTCTATCAGTGTCAGACTGTCACGTTTCGTTCTCTGTAGTCACCGGCTTTGGGGTAAATAAAAATTGTAAGATTCAAGAGTTGACGATATTTCATATTATGTTCAGTGTTGTGAACCGTGAAAACCGTTTTATTTTTCTATCACATACGTATTAAGAACATTCCAACATTTTAAATATAATTATTTTGATTTTTAGGTTGGGTCGGAGAGTTCCTGTTTTCACGGACGATGCTAAAAATGTATAGAGCAAAAACATCAAAAACGAGCTCACAGTTATTCTGGACCTGTATGTAGCTGAAAACGTGTTCGTGCTGCGCTCAAGCGTTTCCATGGCGAAGATGTTTCGTAAGTATTGAACACATTGTTAACGTGCAACAAATTTCTTGGTACAAAGACCAACCTGAAAATTCTGTACTGTGCAGATTGTTATTTGTTTTATACAGACGAGATGAAATGATTGTAATGTAAACCTGTGATTATTTATGTTCAGTTGTTATGTACCTCTACTCAAGACATTATACGCTACTACAGAAATGAATAGGGGTGGTGTGGTACCAACATTAGCAAATAACGAAGCCCTATTTATAGTACATCCAAATTTGTGTAGGCATTTAAAAGTTATGGAGTTATTTTGGATTACAGGTACAAGGGCAGCTAAGAATCGCAAGAAAGAAAAAAAATTACTTTGTGTGCTTCATTTCACCAGTGGAACCTATATACCTACCAGAACTTGTTCTGAGAAGGGTTAAAAAAATGCAAAATGCATAGATTTTTAATATAGGATATCTGTAAATAAATATTTTTAAACCTAATGTAATCTTTCATTTCACTAATCGATCTAATATAATAATACGCAGTCATAGTCCGAACCTATTGAGTTTCGGGCTGCACCACGATGCACCACACCACACGATGACTGTCAAAATATCCTCGTTGGCTGGCTGTTAGAAAGCGTATTGATTGTGGTTCTAAAAAGCAGAAAAACTAGGTGGGTAATCTGGGCGCAATGGATAACCAAAAGGTCAAGAAAAATATTTTCCAACAAAACCAAACTACGGCGATCGAGAACCGAACTCCGGCTCGTCGTATCATAAATCCATCATAGTTACAACTATGCTATATTGCAATTTTAAAGACCGTCAAATTTTGATGTTCATATACTTCAGTTTTTCCATTTGCATATGACGTGTGCGTGTCATTCGTGTTCATTTAAATAGGATTAAGTTTTGATTGAGCTATTCTCAAAAGTGTAGGCATGAATTCATAGATTCAAATATGTTTGATATGTGCTGAGACCAAGTTGGAAAACCTGCGAAGTTACCTAAATTAAGTTTATCTCTCGCAAATACAAATTACAAGTAAGTTTCCAAGAGTACAAATACTCTTGGAAATCTCTTGCTTAGCGACACCAGACTTTTTCATAACAATACCTATAATAAGCACCAATGACGATGATGCTATAAGAACTAGGTGGTCATTGCGAAGCTCACACGCATGTACTTAGATTGAATCGTCAAGATGGCCTACACAAAGATTGTCTCGTTATGTAGGTAATAACGGGAGCAACGTGACTGCTTGGCACTTCTATTTAAATTCTATTGTAATAAACGGGCTAAAAAAACAAAACACAGCCGCCACTGGCCGCGCCGCATCCAATGCTTGTTTTGCCTAATCAGTGCCTTGACAGACCAAACATGACAAGCGATGGATGCGGTCCAGTATTTCGGAAAAATTAAATTACGTAAAAAAATAATTGAAAAAAGTGACACAGGTCCGTCTAGCGGCGCGCCGCAGCGACTACTGTCGAATCGTATGGAAATGATAGAGAGGACACAACATGGCGGCTGGCGCGTCATTCTACTTGAACGAAAATTCACTCAAATATGTTTTCTTGAATGAAAATTGGCGCATAGTTGCTATATTATACACCAAAAACCTTTATTATTGTACAATGATTTCAAGTTCTTTCGATTTGAATAATGTTCTCTCATAAATTAGTGAGATTGAATTTAAATTGCTATTTTGAAGAGGTTACTTTGTAATTTTTTTCTATCGAGAAAATATCTTGTAATTGTGTTTCTGATACATCACGCCTAGAAAGTATTAGTTCGAAATTAACATATATTTTTTCCACATTCCCAAGTTGTACGGATTTGTCGTAAGTGGCGTTCAAAATATGTGTAATCATCTCTACTCTCGACCTTAAGTTTTGATAGGGACAGTGATAATTTCAGAGCAAATTCAATTTTAGTTTAGTTTCGTGCATCTTAATACGACATCTATGAAGATAGATATATTTGAAGATATATATATGAAGATAGCCATCACAATGTCAAACACACACACACATACAAACTGGTCATTAGTTAAAGTATAAAAAATCACCCAGTACAAAGGCAAAAGATCCCTATATTTACGCCAATGGCAATGGTAAAATCAATTCATTAGTTAAAACAGAGTAACGAAAGGAAGCGCACTCCAATCCTACAAAATCCATAAGTTACCATGAAAATGGTCCAAAAGGGTCTGCAAAGTCCACTGAAATTAACTTAAACCGAGAGCTCGTATCCAAGGATTAAGTCAAGTTAAAATCCGCACTAGTCTGAAGTGGTCAGCCAATGAGCACTGCCTGAAGTTAAAGCTGTTGGGAATAAAGTGCGATTTTCAGTTTCGGAGTTAATCTGTGGTTTTCATTTTTTTTTTCAGTTATGATTTCGGCCTATGTTTACATACAGCCAATTTTTCAAACTTTATCTGTATCTGTACAAAATATACATCGCTGTCAGTTTAAGCGATGAAAAAGCTATTTCCAAACTTAGGTATATATATACGAGATATTTACGATAACTATAACCAATTCAAACAACAATTTATCTGTTTACGCAAATGAAACCTTTACTAATTTTATCACATTTAATGCATGTTAATGTGGTAAGCCAGTGGTCAGACATGTGGATAATAGAATAGAAAATAGTTTATTGTACATACACCAGTTAAATAAATAATACATATAAATATAATCTAATAATATCTCATATTCTTACCCGACAACGGCAATCATTTTTGTAGTCAGGTTACGGTTAAGCTTTTGTTATTTGTTCATATCGCTATGAAACAAACAGACTATTTGTGATATTATTCAGTAAAATGATGAACGCACAATCTGGCCGCTCAGTTTCCGGCACGTTCGCTAATCCAAATGCAATTAGTAATACCTAATTGGTTTAAATAATAAATCAGTCCCAATAGTGGTCGGATTAGCGTAAAACAGTTTCCAATTGGTTTTCAATCTGCTAATTAGTTGTTAATCTCATTCAATTTATTTCTTTGTTAGTTATAGTAACTAGTGCATCGGCGATACTTGTTTTTGGAAAGACATGCAATTATACGAGTACGACATACTTTTTAGGGTTCCGTAGCCAAAGGCAAAAAACGGAATCCTTATGGATTCGTCGTGTCTGCCTATCTGTCCGTATGTCACACCTACTTTTTCCGAAATTATAAGAACTATACTGTTGAAACTTGGTAAGTAGACGTATTATGTGAACCGCATTAAGATTTTCGAACAAAAATAGACAAAAAATACACTATTATTAAATATCGATCAAAGTTACAAAGAACTACAAGAACTTTTATATTATGTTACTTGCTGCTACGGAACCCTTCATGGGCGAGTCCGACTCGCACTTGGCCGATTTTTGAAATAATTTTGATCTTTTTACTAAAACGCCGCTGGCAGACTTGTTTTAAAAAGTTCCGCAATACTTGTTTCTTTTCTTACCTATAGCGTACAGATATGAGCTATTCTTTGTCTTACACCCGGTTTCTGAAACGTCACCCAACTATGACTACAGATTAATTATGTTGCCATCCTTGTCATTTGTTTAGTGTCAGATAGAGACAACGATAGTTTTAATGTACTGTCAACGCCAACAAACGTTCCAGAAACTGGGGGTTACAGTCATAACAAAAATGCTCTGAATTCTCTTCACGTAGTTCATTTATGCGTACTACGTAGCTGCTAATATTACTCTGCCGCCTACTACCCTCATAATGTCACTGTACGAGGGTGATAGTAAGAATATCACCCCCTGCCCGGCTCCGCCGGGCGGTTGTGACGTCATAACATTGATGTAAGGTTGACGGAAGAGTAATATGAGGAATCAATTGCTTTGCGTTTAGTGTCGCAAAAACTTAAATTGGTTCGATCAAAATGGATGTTGTTATTTATTTTGTTCGCCTCATTACTGGAGTGGTTTAGCACAATAACATTAGAGAAGAAACGAGGGAACGGACAAGAAATATAAGAATACTGAATCGCTAATTTGGAAAGTGCAACGTCAGTTGAGTCAGTTACTATCGATATAAGTCTAAGTTATTGTCATATCTAGTTATCTTAAGTCAGTGTAAAAGCAAGGCAATTAGTATGCAGCTCCAAATATCTGCAATTGATTCTAGCGCGCACTCACGGCTACATGGGAAGTCATAAGATAGATAGATAGATAAATCTTTAGTGACACCAAAATTTACAGGACACAGAAAGCTCTAACTTAAAATAGGTCAATGGGTGGTCTTATCGCTTGAGACGATCTCTACCAGACAACTTTTGGATGGGCAAGATAGACGGCAGGAATAGGGTTAGGTCGGTTTTTGTTAAAATTTGTTTATGTATTTGTTGACATTAGAATCAAATTATAAATATATACATACAAATAATTACACAAATAAGGGTTTATAATATACATACCAATTAATATTTAACGATTAATAAATAAAATCTATAATAAATGAATAAAATACCTACATATAATAACATAAACAATACAATAAAGATATATGCTTGAAGTGCTCGGTTTTTGGTACTACTCATTTCTACAACGATTTAAGTGACATATCTCCTAATGTAATGACCTAACTGTACCCCGCACCTGTGCTTAACCCGAGATTTTCAGGATAAAAGTGAAGCTATGTTAGTCTATCAATCTACCTCACAAATTTCATGGAAATCTGCTCATTTTTTTTTGCCTGGATTGAGAAATCTGGCAAAAGCAAAATTCCTGTGGAAAAATGGGAGTTGCTCGAGTTACTTGGCTTATCCGATTTTGCAATGTAGTATTCAAACACTTACACGAAAAATGACAGTTGTTAAAACTAAGCATTTTCTTTTAAATGTTACTTATTAATTTTACTGGTACTGCGAAATTCTGTCAGTGGTTCTATGGGTATCCATGTGGAAATAATACTGCATTTGTGCTCCTAGGGCTGACACACGATGTTAGAGGATGTTTTGTGTTGGAAATTGAAAAGTAACTTTGGAATTTTTCATAGGAAGTTTACTAGGTTACGTTATATTATTGGCAATATAATATTATTAATTCTCATATAATGCCATTTTAATGTTTTAGAGTTATAGTAGTATATTACAAAATCTGAATTCAATCACAATTTGTAATATTATAGTAACCCCATAAAATATTTTTGGTGGTTACAATTTATGACAAAAATGCATAAAAAGGACAAAAATAATTTAGTATTGAGGTTACCTAGTTCAATTCCTTACTTTGACAGCCCTAGACGCATACTATAAACTCAAAAAGCCGTGAGTTTGAGTAATGTTACCTATTTAATTTACAAACTTTGTATTCCATATACCGTCAACTAATTTAATTTATCCCACTTATTTCATTTCAGTATGTTTGTAAATGTTGGCGAAACTCGCTTAAGTTAGTAACTTAGTAGTTTGATAGGTGTTTTAAGCTGGTGTGCTGGTGTGTTAAGCTACTATTACATTATACAATTTACAGAGCGCTAAATTTAGTGCGCTAGCCAGTGCACTAAATGAGCGAGCGCGGCAGAGTCCCTGCAATCGCGCTAGATTGGATCACTGACTAACTACCTGTACACATTTTAGTATGCTTACTCACATAGTGCGCTGCAAGTTGGTTAATGTAATGAGCGCTTAAGCATTTTCATTCAATTTCAGTGTAAACCGAAGTTAGCTATATAACTATTTAATTGTGGTTGTTTTAATACGTGTTGAAAATGTTTACTTTATAAGCGAAAGGAATAAAAGTACAGCATACAGATCTCGAGTCTACGTTACCCCAGTCGATGTTACTTGGTCGAAACGTTGAAATTTGCTAGAATCCTAGGGACGCCCGTACTTAAAAGGTAACTCAAACCCACGGAAGTAACAGACAGCACTCTCAAATGACATAAAAAAATCATAAAATGATATGTCATGAAATTCCGATCATGCTAACTCGCTTTTATTGAGAGTGTCCTTTCTAGGGTATTAACCCCCGGTTTCTAGAACGCTAGTTGGCTTTGACAGTAGATTAAAACTATCGTTGTCTCTATCTAATACTGAACTAATGACAAAGATGGCAATATAATTAATCTGTTGTCAACGTTGACTGACGTTTCAGAAACTGGGGGTAATAGAGGTATTCTGTGGTCATAATTGCATTATGATAAACTGTCTTTCATATTATTCAAACTTTGATAATAATGTATAAACTAAAACTGCGCCGGTGTAAATTTAAATTGAGTCTTAAGATATGTCTAATTGTTCAGCTGCTTTTGAGACCGACTGTACCTACTTTATGTATTTTTCATTCTTTCTTTTTTTTAAAACGTAGTCCCACACTAGGATTGCTCCTGTATCGTGGGTACCGCTTACAGCCATATAATTTCACATACACATCACACCCAGACCAGAAACTAATATTTGTGGATCGCACAAATATTTGTCCCAGGCGGGAATCGAACCCGCAACCCCTAGCGCAGCAGTCCGATTGCTCAGCCACTACGCCAAACGAGCTGTCTGTGGTGTATATTTGTACCTACCTATTTAAGTCCTTAAATCTATCTCAAAACAAATTACTCTCACGAAAATAACATAAATTAACCCCCGCAGTCTGAAAGTTCATTATAAAAGAAAATGTGCACTAAAAATTCCGCGCAGTGTTCCGTAGATAATTTCTAGTGGTTCACAATGTAGGTGTTTTATGGACCGTATGATAGTGAGTTTAGGCGCTTTGCGAGGATACCTGGATTTCATATTAAATGGAACGCTTGTTAAAGTACTATTAAGTACGTCCTTTTTGAAGTCGGTTAAAAACATCGCTTCTGCATCAGTCCTTGAGAGCCAGTCCCATTATATAGTCTGAGCATGTTTAACACCTTAGCCACATCGCTTGTAAAGTAGAAAACCTGATTTTTGTAAAAATCTCCATCCAAATTCCAAACCGAAACACAATTACCAAGACAAGAAATTTCCGAAGTGTGTGACGCCTACGCCGCCTACGCCGTAGCATTCCGTAGAGGCTCTACGGCGCGTAGACATCTACTTATCTCGTTATGAACGCGATGATTTATTTCCTCAAGTACGTGATGTTCGTTGCCGTTACGTGCCGGAACAGATTTTACGGTGTTTTTACGTGCGTAAGTCACGTGCTACGTTTTTTTTGGCCGTATACAATAATAGCGATGATTTTGGCAGCAATAAAATATATGGATGGCAATAAATACTGAAATTAGGTGTTTGTTTAGGTGTTGAAAATGATTTTTCAAATAAACAAAGTTGGGTCCTTTATACATAAAATGTACATGTAAAATTTCAATAATCTAAGGGCGCATGAACCAACACATAACTTAGGTAATTATTTATTGTAAGTAGACAATATCACCACATTTTTACAAGCTCAACACTCAAATATAAATAAAGAATAAATCAACTAATAGTAACTAACAACAACAGATATTTATTTGTACATATTTATTATAACTTTTCTACCACCTTCAAAGGTTAAGTATGTATATAAAGTCTAGTAAAACATCACTATTACTCCCTAGAAGTAACAACTCACTTTCAGGCGCGAGATATTGCAAATATATGGCTCGATCGCACACCCCTTACGTTTTGCACGTACGCGGCACATAAACATATTTTTCTCTATACAAATACAAATTGACTGTTTGCCCCTTTTAGGGTTGTCAGAGATAAGAAAAAAATAGATTCTTCGTAAAAAAATACATCTTTCTGTTTCACTTATTATTGGTAAGGAATTAATTACACATGCTATATTGTATCTTTAAAATTAGACAGTATACATATTGTACGTAACATCGAAACAACATGTTATCTAATCTCATAATTACTTAATGTTTTTAACATTATCTTCTCATTTGTTTTACTTTTCATTGCGGGATAGCATGAATTTGAATGTTTTAAATGTTTTTTTTACAACGCATATTATAATTGTATCCTACACACAAACTATAACAAGTTTATGAATTGAATAATATATATTTTTTTGTTGATGCACAAACGCATACACATTACATTTTGTAATGTAATGTGTGTAATGTAATGTAACTCATTTTACCTACAACATATATAATGTAGAGACGACAACCCTAGCGTTGACCTTGACCTTGAACTGGCCGGAGTATTCAACATATTTCAGTTTATATTCTGAAGATATGTAACGCCTGAGCGATTTGGTATATTCGGACTTTATGACTAACATAAGTTTTTTAAAAATAAATATGACTTTGACTATGTTACCCACAATGTTTACAATTATTAAGTACAAATGTATTTACCTATATTGTTTCTATTTTTTCAAACGTTTATTTTTCTTTATATTCTTCTAGACCTCCGGTGTCATAGATAGATGACTCAGGACATTTTTCTTTGTATTTTTTTTGTTTAAGCTATCTGAATTTCAGCGAATGCAAGTCACTAATCGGATCAAATCACTCGAATTTAACTATTTTCATGCAGTAAAGTTTCAATATCCATTCGGTTACTCATCCGGTTATTTTCCGTAGAGATTTTACTCTAGATTAACTACTTGATGTACGGCAATCTGATCTTAAGTGAACTCTGCAAACTTGTAGTAAAAGTGGAATAGATATTCATTTAGCCATTACATTAGCAATTCTATTTTATTAATATACAAAATCAATCGGTAAATCAGTGACTCATTAGTTTAATGTATCTTAATTTATGTTTTTATTCGTTTTTTTGTTCCTGAGACTTTTGTGTTTGACTTCTAAAAATACTTTTCATATTACCACTAAGGCAAACATAACCTCATAAGCCAAATAAATAAATACTTAGACACTTGCTTGTATTCCTTTTTAACCGACTCACCACATTCGTCCTAATTAGTATAATATTGTGTAGGCACACAAATACACACCTAGTAGTTCTAATAATAGCGCATATTTTCCGGAACAACAACGAGTGCCCAAAATACGCTTTGAGTCATTGCTGAGCGAGCACTGTGATTCGATAACACAAAATCATGGGAATGCCCATAAAACACAAAACATCGGCACAAATAGCACAAATAAACTGGGGTTTTCGTGTGCGCACCAATTTTCTAGACACATTGTTTTGGCCGGTCTCTGTTTATACTCTGTTTTTGCGAGATTTAATCAGAAGTTCGAGTCGAAATTTTATTCGAACTACGTATAACTTGCGTGTGGACTGAACGTTTTGCTGTTGGTGTTATATTGAAAAGTTTAGTCTTTCCAGCATCGGTTTATAGAATAATGATAATGTTAATGCGTTAATGTACAACAAATAAAAGAAATCACAAGGTATTAACAATGACAAAACTAACCATTACTAGTTACAATGGTCGCAGCCTAGTTATGCGTCATGCGTACCTAGTACATATTATATATATATCGCAGCTTTTTACTTGGTTTCAAGCTTGATAAATAGCCAGAGTTTGACCCATGTACCACAAGACCTTGGCAATGTATGCTTGGCTGTACGGTGGAAGTTTTCAAGTTTCGGCCCAAAACCATAATGTTCAAATCAACCAAGTTAAAGTTCAAAATGTCAAGTTTCGACCTTTGACACGGAAAAAGAGAGTTGGTGGAAACAATTATCTGATGATGACAGTTAAACTTTTATCAGAAGTACTAAGACAAGGTCTGAAGTAATTGCCTTGGGCTTTTAAATTTTTTTGGCCGTAACGTAATCTTTTATAATACTGACCATACAAACGTTTTCCCAACTACGAGCAGTAAAAAAATATTGCTGTCCGCCACACTTTTGATGTTCTTCCACCTCATTTGTGGCCTTATCACTGTTCTTTTATGGCCATAACGACCTCAATTTCATTGGCGTTTTGCAACATGGTGTCTTGTCTCCGGGAACGTGTGCTATCCATTATTCTATAATGTTTTGCTAACTTTACATTACATAGTGAACTCATATCGCTATTCTCTAAGCAAATTAAAATGGTTACATAGATGTTAATTAGTATTTAAACGGGTCTAATTCGCGCACAAACGAATATCAAAATATATAATTTTGACATACCTCGAATTAGACCCGTTTAAATACTAATTAACATGTATTCAGTTCGCGAAAGTTTAAGAACTTCGGTTACATAGATCTTATTTACAGTTTTTCACACAGGTACAGCAAGGTGATTCTGTACAAAACTGAATCCGCGCGTATTCAGCACTGCCACGTAAGTGAGTTTTGTACAGAATCACCTTGCAGGACAAATATTCCTATTAAAGCCGGTCACATAAGATTTTTTAAATTTTGTCATAATGTTATACTTTCTACATTTATGTGTTTATTCTAATTCTGATGTCAACGCGTCCAAACGTCGCAGCAACATTGCGTCGTTTCCTCATCTTATTCAAAATAACCTGCACAGCGCTGCGGTTGTCTGAGCTCTCATAATATCATACATAATAGGATGCCCGAAATGAGTCCTGACCCTCCAGGAGTCACTAATCAAGTAGGATGAGGCATAAAATCAAGAGCGTCAGAGTAAACGCTCGGGACACTCTCCATAAAATGTCCTACATGGTATAACAGCCTGTATGTTTAGGCCTACGCAGAAATTTATTGCTTAATACCGCCATCTTGTTTGATGGAAAACGATGATGAAGTAGATAAAGAGCACTTTACCGAAACAATGTTTATAATAATATAAGACTATTGCTTTAAATTTCAAGATAGATTCTGTTACAGTGTTCATTTCAAAGTGATCATAAAAAGTAAATTGAATGCTTAAGTGCCTGTCTTACTTCTATAAAATCAAGATCTTTTGTCTAATATGGTACAGATTACCACCCTGTCTGGCCATGATTATTTTTGCATGACCATGATCGCAAATGTTTCTTCCAACAGGACATGAATCACGATTCAGACTGATCATGATCACAATCCAGATCCCCGTATATCAACGTATAACCTTCGCTTTAGATGACGTCTGATTTACATAATATGAGTAGGCGAGTCAACTAATACTTATTTTATGCGCCTAGATACAATGTAACGAGAAATCAATTACCTGACAGCCCAATGATAGAAATACAGATACTATACATAGGAATACTACTTAACCTATTACCGTTTAATCAATGTTTGATTAACACAACAAATTAATTATTAA
This sequence comes from Hylaea fasciaria, assembly GCA_905147375.1. Classification (NCBI taxonomy): domain Eukaryota; kingdom Metazoa; phylum Arthropoda; class Insecta; order Lepidoptera; family Geometridae; genus Hylaea; species Hylaea fasciaria. Next base: position 2,533,554 of record LR990211.1, on the reverse strand, counting down.
CCACCACCTACATCAGACGTAGCCCGAATACATGATCAAAGGAGGTCGCCCGCCATTGTAATCTGGACCTTGACTTCTAGGTTGTTGGGTTTCATCTAGGACGTCTAGGTTTCTTAGCTTCATGTCCTATTCTGGGAAGCGCTGTAACATTGTACTCTAGATTAATTCGAACAAAGTCTGCTTATTGCTGATATTGTGTTTTATAAATTTAGCAAGCGTCTAAAACGCGCGGTTGTAGCGCTCTCTCGCGAACCTTGCGTTTTGCTTACTAGCTAACATTTTCTCACACAGTTTTACCGACCACTCGAAAAGTAGTTTTCGTAGCAGTATCGCGCGCACTTGACGTTAATGATTTTCGTACCAAAGTTTCTCTGGATAGTTATTAAAATTTACCTAACCGCTCTGCACCCGCAATACTTAGAATAACTTTGGACCGGCTTTAAGCCTCGTAGCGTAAAGTATTCAGAAGTCCGTGAGGAGACATTCAAAACAGCTTGAGTTTTGTATTAAGCACAATTTTGTTTCTGCTACGCCTGTAGCAAGCAGCTGGAGGCTGGAATTCGGAACTTCCAGCTGCTGATATCGTGTAGTTTAACCTCATTTTGTAAGGTTCGTTCGGCGGTGTCGGACACTGTGGGCACAGAATACCTATTAATAGACCCAGAAAAAGAGACACTCTTGCTATTTTTTAATTAGGGTGAGAAAGCACGATTGGGAGTTTGTTTGACATTTTGAACGAGGCTGAGTAATTTTTGAGTACACACGCGGTACAACGCGGAAGACGCGTACAGTTTCGCTTGTCTTTTGTTCGATTTCGTTCGATTCAGCTATTTGTATGGAGTATCTACCTTGTGCTGTGAGGACGGCGGCCGCCACCAAATTGTACGAATATGCTCTCATTTGTTTTTCCTTAAATTTGTGTAGGTTGATATCCGTATGCATGTGCCTTGATCTGTCAGGTAGATTAAAAAATTTGAGGTAAGTAAGTACCTACTTGTGAAGTGCCAGATAAATTATGCAGAGTGTGATACCCAAAAGATTAATCGGTCAGCAAAGGTCATCCCATACATTGTTCATTCATCAATAAAGTGAACCTCATTAAACCCACCACGACGCGTCAAGTTATCTAACGTTAATAATTCCCCTTAGCGCAAATCATAAAGTAAGTGCTGGCAACTGACACTAATAGTAGTTTATAGCTCGAAGACGGCCTGAAAATTATAACCTTCGATCCAGAATATAATTATTATAGACGATGGAATTAAAGTCAAATTGTAGAATTTATGATTGTGAATAACTTCTACTTGCTAATGCCATCAATTGGTGCTATAAAATAGGACATAATATATAATAATATACATAATAATATAATAAAAAAAAACAACCAATTATGATTTAAAAAAACTTGCGTAGCTGAATTTCTTTTTTCCTGAACGTAATTCGATTGTACTTTTTTCCCCCCACTTTGAGGCCCAGCATTCGACCGCTATCTCATCTGGTCTTAGGTGGTGTTGTGATCCAAGGCAGGAAGCAGGTTCAGTCAAGAATGACTGACTCTGAAGGACCGGTGTCGTTAAGCTACAGATATTCCAAGGGCGGTAGGTAGTCAGGTCAGATTTAACTGGGCTATTATCGCCTCGAGCGTTTAATTTACGACGGATGCCACAGAAAAAAAAACAAATAGAACTCTGATCCCAGGTCCGAACTTAACTTAACCTAGCACGAGAACAAACTTAGTCAGTTAAGTTAAAAATTAAGCAGCGAAACGGCTAAGGAGCTGCCGGTATTAGTTAGTCTGTGACACCGACGAGGTCGCCGCGGTTTTCGTAATAAAACTAGGTGACAAGTTAGCACTTTGAAGCAATTTTGCTGGTACTTGAGTTTGTGGAAACACTTTAGTTCAGCATGTCTATGTAAGGCTAGGCGGGCAGTGTGACTGTGCCTGCTCGGTTGTTGTTTTCCAAAGAGCGTTCCCGTAATCGGTATTCAAAGTTTAAGACACCAACTCACTGACTTCATTCAAATAACCTAGAAGAAGGATAAAGTATTGTTTGAACCCTTCTCTTGTAAGGTATCTTTGAAATATTTATGTTGTTTTTTTAGTAATATTACTTTCCGTTTTATGCTAAACGACAGGTGGTCCACAGGACAATAGGTACTCGTAAAATAATTGACTGGTTCTGGTTGAATCAAGATCATTTGAAAGGGAACTGGGACCGCGGTCTACATGTCAAATTTTATATTGTTTTACCACACTATGAACACTCAGACAGAACGTTCCTAGAGCAGTCAGACTACGTTTGGACCTTGAGTAGCGAATTCTGTCACCATCATCATCAACATTATTTAACATCAATTAATTATCATCTCTATCCGCCCACCGGCGAGCACGGGTTACCCCTCACTTTCGTGAGCAGGATTAGGCCATAATCCACCATGGGGTCCAGCGTGGCCTGGGTCACATGGGGGTCCAGATAGGACTCTTGTAGCAACAAAAAATAAAGATAGCGATATTTGACACCATTGTGGCACCACCCGTTGTGACACTAATTGTTATTTATTGCTCTGTTCTAGCTTTAAGTTTCCTTTGTTTTGTGGTGTTTTAATAATTAGATTATCTATGTATCTATCTATATAAGGCGTCAACAAATATTAACCCATAAGTTTTTGTTTCAGGTAAAACACTCCACTCATCCCATACGACAGCTCATTATCGTAAGTACACTGGCGCACGAAACTTCAAACTCCGATCTCGTTTCCTAAGCTGTTTAGTTTCTGATGCAGCAATATGATAAACAGTGTTTACTATACGCTGCATCAGGGTTTGCAGTTAACTGCAAGGCTGTTAGGTGCAGGCTACAGATTATATGGCGATCAGAGTTATATTATGAATCGTGATCCACTAATCATGGTCTATGGTAGATCCATGATTATTATACAACAGGTACAACAACGTTTCAGGACGTTTTAAAGATTCCTAGTCGCTAAAAAAATTAAGACTATTAAAAAGAGGGCAAAAACAGTATTCTTACGTTTCACTGACTATTTCTGTATGTTCCCACTAATCTCCAAAACGGCTGATCCGATTTTGACGGGACTTCCAGTGGCAGATAACTAATGTTATAAAGAAAAGAGTAACTTAAGCTACCTTTGTATTAAAACTAGCTGCGCCCTGTGGCTTCACTGGCGGAATAATCACACAGCTAGGCACGAATAAGCTTGACCGACAGATAACCTTCATTATTCTTAATCCAATTCCGAACAAGTAATTGACTCCTAACAGTACTAGTATAAAGAATCTCGGGATCGAGTGAACTGCTTTGTATGTTCTGAAAGACTATTCAGGCGCCAGCTACAACTTTTGCGTTAAGTAATTGAAGATCACGTTTCAGTAACTCGTGTCTGACGCAAAGCTGAACCGACTTAAGCATATCTCACTCATACACGTTTTTATTTTTGACGTGAAAACGTCTTATAATTCGATGGAGCCGGCTGAACGTACGAAAAACAGGACTCTGAGGCGGTCCATTTAAGGCTTGAAGTGCAAGCGAGAGCGCGGAACGCGCGACAAAGAGGCACAATCGACCTCCACGTTCGGCAGCGTTCGACATCTGAATATTTGCGGATCGCGCATATATTAATTGTTCCCGACGGGAATCGAACCCGCGACCCCTAGCGCAGCAGTCCGATTGCTCAACCACTACGTCAATCGTGCCGTCAAACTATTGACATCTTGTCGAATTATTTTATTCCATTGTATTGTATCGTACTATCGTACTGTTACTGTATTAGATACCCGATAGGGTTTGGTGATAAGGAAAGCCGCTTATTCATTAATTACCCGCTGCAAGTAATACCACACCCCGCTGCTTCTCAAAGCGTCGACACAAAGGGGCCTTTTACACTATTTAATGAGCGTGAAACTGAAATTTGTTTTGGTCTAGGCCTGCGGTTCTCAAACTTTGCTAGGCCCCCTATTTGTGCATTCGTCGTTACTTTTTTATGTAATGTATCTTTTCTGCATGTGTCTTATCACTCTCGTCACTCCTCACATTTTTGATGGTCTGTTATGAGCTTAGCAATTTTCTCTGACCTTTTAACAGCTGTCCAAAGCTCCATAGAATTTAACGCTCACAAAATAAAGCAAGCGCTGGATTTAGTTGGCACTACAGACTATGCATGTAGAGGTTTGAAGTATTAACAAACTGTTTTGCAATGTAAATAAGCCAGAATTTAAATGGCATAATCATGTACCGTTTACTATGAAACTCGCGAATATTTCTTATAATTCTGACTTACAGGGCTAACAAAATAACAGAATTAAAAGTTGTTATTTTTTTTATACATCTCCTACTTCTTTCCTCGTCCGAAAATATGAGGAGCGGCAACCAATACCTTACGCCCCACGCCAGATAGCCTACAGTCTAAAAGAGCTACTTCTCCCATGTTGGGAACCACTGACCTATGTAATCTACAACCAAGGAAATGCGTCCGTCTTAGATCCTAGACTATAGCTTTGTGGCTCCAGATGGGGCTCAGAAAAGAGATTAGCTAGTCACCGGGGTAATATCCCGGTTCTGGTTTAAAGCGCAAAGTGCACTCAAAGGATTGTTTTCTGGAAGAAAGTGGCACAAGAACTAAGCAAAGACAATACTGTACCAATGTTGATGTGTCTTTTTATACTATTAACTCTAACTATTAAATTTACTTCCTCGAATTGCAAGACAACGAGCATTTAAGAGATCATAGGAGTTTTTTTCACTAAGGGGTGGTAGCGTAGTGGGCAAATATCCGCCTGCCTCGTGCGGGCACGCACCAATGTTTCTTGTTAAACATATTGGTACGTAATTATCACTCGCTTTTTGGTGAAGGAAAACATCATGAGACAACCAACATGCCTGAGAATTATTTCGGAGGCATAATATCCACCAATCCGGACAAGGCTCCTGTGGTGGATTCAAATCCTCCTCACGAAAGTAAGTGGAGGCCTATGCCCAGCAGTGGTACAATACAGGCTGAATTATTATTATAGGTGTTTTTTTCATAATATGAGTAATTGTAAATAAAGTATGATTCTAAATCATTTGGCGCAGTGGCTATGAGTGGCTACTATGAGTATACTGCGTCATTGCAGTGTATCTGGTTGTCTGCGATGTTTCAGTCAAAGCTACTTGGTTGGTAACTAACCCCCGGTTTCTAGAACGTTTGTTGGCGTTGACAGTAGATTAAAACTATCGTTGCCTCTATCTGACTATAAACAAATGACAAGGATGGCAATAGAATTAATCTGTTGTCAACGCTGACTGACGTTTCAGAAACTGAGGGTTAGTTTGATCAAAGTCTGTCCATCTCACAATACAGAATATTACACATTATGTACAATTGAGAGCAAAAAAACCGCACATTTGATACTTTTCTTCATCATTTAAATCGTTCTACTAAAAACCCTATTTCTAATATTTATGTAAGTAGGTTTATTGATATAGAATACAATGTACCGATATCGTCAAATGTAAAAAAGTTGATGTGCTATTTTTGGCTCTCCAGTGTACCTGAAACTTCAGGCGTTGAAGGGAGTATAAGGGTCAAACCGTCTTCCTCCTGTAAGTTCCCCTCTGACCTTAAGAAAAGTAATATCAGCGTAGGAAGTTTCATTACTCCGGGGAGGTGGACTTTATATTTTTATATGAATTTATACTTATGTATGTATCGAACATGAAGAATTATAATAAAACCCAAAGTAATTCTGGTTGTTGAGTATATTTTTGCACAAACTTAGGTATAGGTACGCTGCTGTCAAAACCTTTAATCAGATATAACTACTCGTAGCTTTGCCTGGCAAAAGTTTACTTAATAACCAGTCAACACTACTTTTGACTGGCAAAATCAGTTAAAACTAGTTTTAACCGTAAATTGACAGTCAACACTCGTATTGACCAATCAAAACTAGTTTTGAACAACACGCTCACATTTTGTCATTGACTGCAATATATACACTTAAGTGTTTGAACAAGAATAAGTATATGACGTGTTAATATCTACAATTTGGTGATGGAATACTTCTTATATATACCACACATTGGATGAACCACCCAAGTTATAAATAGCTGCTTTAAAAAATCTATCCCAAGAGAAATCTTACGAAATTCAGTCGGACGAACGGCGGCTCTAAATTACTCGCGAATACAGAATAGGCATAATAAGAGAATTCGGTGAGAATACACACACACCAAGACGAAAGTAGGCATTATCTTCTCGTATCTCGCCAAGAACCATGTGTTTTTATTGTAACTCTAGAACTAGAACATCTGCAATGGGTGTCACTTACGTCTATACGAGGAACTTTGCGGCGCGATTTTAAGATGCCATTGTATTTATCAATGTTTCTACAACTAAAAAACAAATGACAGTAAACAGTTATAAAAAAACCGACCAAGTGCAAGTCGGACTCGCGCAAGAAGGGTTCTGTACCATTATCTATAACAACGACCAAAAAATCACATCCCATTTCTTAAATATTTATTTTATTGTTTTTAGTAGGTACCTATTATTTGTTATAGCGGCAACAGAAATACATCATCTGTGAAAATTTCAACTATCTCGCGGTTCATGAAATATAGCGTCGTGACAGACGTACCTAGGTACAGACGGACGGATGGACAGCCGTGCCTTAGTAATAGGGTCTCGTTTTACCTTTTGGGTACCTAAGGAACCCTAAAAACACTTTGTCCATTCCACTGCTGGCGGCAAGGACACCAGGCAAACGGTTAATCCGTACAGTGTGAAACGTATGTGAACTTTCTTTTCAAAATATAATTGTCAGTCTCTAACTATTTGCCTAGCGCTTCCGCGCCCGCTTACTTGATAAAATACTTGAGAAAGGGTCCCCCTCAAATCAAGTATACGGACGCAAACAGAGGTCAAGTTGCCGTCCCGCCATCTCTGACGATCCTCGACACGCCTGATGGTTGCGGCACTGAACTTGAATCTACCACGGTCTACAAAACGTTGGCAGTAACTGGTATTCGATCTGTGTCACTCCCATTAGCCTCCGAAAGAATTTTAGGGATACGACTTGAGGGTTACCGGAGGTCAGTAGGGTTGCCCGCGAAAGAGAGGTGGGGTTAGGTTACCTGAAGTAGAATGTACTGGCTACAACCTCCTTACTGACAGATGACAGACGCGTGTGCGTATTTGGCAACTTATTATAGTTTCATAAATTGGCAACCAATAGGATAATCAGCCTGATATCTTCAAAATATAAACCTTAGTTCGGATATCTCTCGCATTGTTTGCAGTGTCGTAGATCGCCAATTTGGCTATGAAACCGAAATAAAAATAAACAACCATCGCAATCCATTTAGATCATCGAGGAGGTAACCAATGTTGTTTCAATTCCGAATATCCCAGATTCGAGCCTTACTTTGTGATATTAAAAATTACTTAAATAATACGTACACGTATTTTAATATAGATCCCAATCTAAGATTCCTTGTGTCTTGAAGATAGAAGCAAAATAATCATATGAACAATGAAAATCTGATATTCACAAACCAAATAGGCACTTATTGCAATTTTATCAACACTTTCAGTTTAAAATAATGATTTCGTAAATTTATATTATTATAATAAAGTAATGTCCATAGTAATGATAGCTTCTGCCATTAGTGCCCTATCTCTTCATAGGCAGCAATAATATTACACCTAAGCAGTCGTTGGAACGACTTCCTGCCCTCTATTAAATGAATGAATTATACTATTATGTGTCAGTTTAATTTAACAAAATAATGATAATAATAAAGCCTCGATCAACATGAGAGGATCTCACGGGACAGCCGTCTAGGGGCAGATGCAGAATAGGGTGGGCCGAATTTTTTTTTTTTTTATTCTTGTAACGTAATAGTTGCAAAAGGGTGCTAAATAGGGTAGAAATGACGTATGCAAAATATTATCTGTCTCTCTTATTGGCAACTGCCTCCGGATTCACTTTGAAAAATCGGAAAATTAAGTTTTTAGATGTGACTTCAATAACCAAGAGTTATGGATTGTGTTCATAATATTTGCATCAGTGTCACATTATTTGATAGCTAATATGGTCTTATTACATAAACAAACCAATAAACGAGTCGACTAGTTAGTTTTTGGTATAAGATGAGAAGGCACCGATTGCACTTTTCACAAAAAAATCTCGGTTCAATCATGCCGCGGCTTATTAGGTAGGAGGTCGTACTTATTAAAAATGAAGCGCAAGCCAAACATAACTAAATGTTCTTTATGTGATGAAACATGTATAGGTAATTAAAAACAATATTGCTTACTTATGCAGACGTTCGTATAAAGTATAAAGACTGGACAAGGCGACAATTAAAATTAGGAAAATGTACTCGAAAAGAACACATATTTCAACAGATTGCTATCATTATGATGCTTAAAAGTTAATGATAATGGTCGGGGGTACCCTTTTCTATCGTTTAAAAAACAAGAGTCATACAAATCGTAAAAGCATATCACGGCAAGTGCAAATAAATGCCATCAAAAATAATTATAATTTTTAAATTTATTTCCGTACATTACCGGTGGGACATCGGGTCCTTAAACGTTTAAAAGCAATCGGAAACCACCTATAAAGTAGACTAAGTAAACTATTCGTAATACACAGGTGATTTAGTTCCAACTAATAACCATAGTGTTACCAGATTTAACACCTCAAGAGTTCAGTACCGATCAATCGTATCAGTATAGATTTCTTCGGCGATTTTCTTTGATTTCCTTGATAATTTAGCCAACAAATTGTCAGTACTCCCCAGGCAAGATGTCTCATACCAAACGGCCAAAGTGACCTATTTGGTTTCATTGTATTTTGTATGTTTCGACGAAAACTCCACCTAAAAACTAAAGATTTTAGCAACTTACGATGTAAAAAATTACCCTCCGACTTGGTTTAATACCGAAGCACATCCCACTTGTAAGGATGGAGCACGACACCTGTGGACGCTGGTATATATATATATATATATTTTTTTTTTTTTTTAAACGTAGCCCCACACTAGGATTGCTCCTGTATCGTGGGTACCGCTTACAGACATATAATTTCACATGCACATCACACCCAGACCAGAAACAAATATTTGTGGATCGCACAAATATTTGTCCCAGGCGGGAATCGAACCCGCAACCCCTAGCGCAGCTGTCCGATTGCTCAGCCACTACGCCAAACGAGCCGACAATATTGTGCTTCTAGGTATCTGCCAGTCTACCTCAAAGCCCACGTCAATGTAGTAAATCAAAGAAATAGTTATTTCGCTGACCTCGAGAACTAGACCCGCGAAATCACATTCGTGAGCAGCGCGTTGTATTTTAAAGGCTCGAGCCAATAAGTAGTCAAATGTCCAACTTTTTAAACATCCAAAGCTTATCCTGTATGCAATTTATAACGTTACCCTCATCAATTTGTCACCTGCATGTCACAGAATCTCCAGCTCTCGAGACTGCAAAAGACGCGGAGTTACAGAATGTTTGATACATATTAAATGAGAGCGAAAACTGCTTCTGCTACGCCTACCTTGCCACACACAAGAAGTTGAAATGGTCGTCAAGACTGTTACTGAAACAGCGTGTTCTTTGTGCGATAAATCCGCAAACCAGGGTTAATAACGACTCCGATAGTCTCGCAAGGCGATGCGAAAAATTTAACGTAAAAATCTGCAAAAATTTCGCTATTCGTGTTAGGTATTATCTCGATGGGTAATGTTTTATAGTATTATTTTTAATTATTATAAACACAACTTACAGAGGTACTCTTATTAGTGCAAAATAATTGAAATTAAACTTGAATCTGCACTCCTAGGAATATAATTACAAAAAGCTCTTTTTGAAAATATCGCGATTTTTCAAACTCAATCCGGAGGCTGAAGATAAGGTTTTACAGTGATCGTTTTTTCAGAACATACTACTCTTATAGCGTAGCACCTTTTTACAACTATTACGAATCTATATCAGACATTTTTTTTTCTTCATTCATCAGTGGCCCACCCTAATGCAGAAGGAAGTTAAGGCCACAGATTTAGAATGTAGCGTAATTTTAGGTCTGGGGCCACTGGGGGTAAACCAGACCTTAATAGAAAATACGCCTTCGTTATGATTCTGTGATGTTTGTTTCAATTCACATTGGTTGTATAGGAGTCCGCTTAAATATATATTTTATTCTGTCTTTTAGTATTTGTTAATATAACAGCAACAGAAATACAGCATCTGTGAATTTAAACTGTCTAACTATCATCGTTTATGAGATACAGCCTGATAACAGACGCACAGACAGATAGACGGATGGACAGCGATGTGTCAGTAATAGGGTCCCGTTTCACCCTTTCAGTACGGAACCCTAAAACCCATACAGTCGAATTGAACTTCCTCTTCTAAGTCATCTTTTAAGTCGGTTAATAAAAAATGCTAGGATTTCTACTTAGAGTTGAGGATCTATCCATATAATATGGTATTACATTCATAATTCCAATTTTGATGTTCCTTTATAATAAAGGTAATTGCATATCCACATTATAACCCACGACCATTCTCCCTCCATAGGTAACATAAAATTTGAGCTCACTGGTTCGTGACGCCTTCCTGTGTCCTTTTAAATTGACGTGGCCATCTATTGCCTAATCTGTGGCCCCTGATGTCTTCTATATCGGTCATTAAGCCTGGTATGCGTAGTTGGTGGGACAAAGGGTCCCACGATCGGCTTTGTCTACAAATTACGGGAATGTGAATTGATAGTGCGTTTGCAAATGTCTCGTAATATTCTATTTTTTGCTGAGTGGATTTTATGTCCTTCAGCTAGAAGCAGGATCATATTTTATGGCAGAGTATTTACATATTATAATTAAACGGGTAACATAGGTATTTGCTCTCGGTCTAAGTGTTAATTACACAAGTATCATCATTCTCAGTATCATTTTGCCTACACCTGTACCTATTTGCTCTGGGTCGCACATGGTCTAATTACCCATAATTAATTTCACAGGTAACACAGGTACTTGCTCTGACAGTGTCTAAATGTAATTAGAGGTAAATTCTAGTTCGGCGTCAGGATCGATATACGTGATCATGAAGCGAGTTATTAAGATTATAATTGTGGATTTCATAGCTGGAGGCTGTATACTATTTGAATAATTATCACTCGATTCTTCGACAAACAAACAAGTAACGAATAGTTAACTTTTTAACGGTACCACATACTTCGTAGACAGGAGTATTTTGTCACAGCTCTCAAAAGTTTTATAATAAACTATGCTTTCACGCTCCATAACTCAAGACGCCGCTCCCTTAGACCCGCCATGCCTTCATTAATCACACCATAGACTTCAGTTCCTTGCTCCTCTGCAATAAAGCTCATTTTCGCACGAGAAGAAGTATTCTTTCGGAGGTTTTTTTATGCCCTATGCTGTTGGGATAAGGCTTATATTCGCACAGGAATGTAAGGTCGATTAGGTTGCGGCAGGTCAGGTAGTTTATTGGGCCTCAAATGCGTGTGACGTTTTGGTATGCTAGCATGATGGCACAGAGAAGAATATTGATCTATTAAATTCAGTTTATAGATATTATAAGGATGGCTTTCTAGGGTCCGTTCAGTCAGTTTTTCGATTTCCAACCACAGAATATATTATTTAGTGTGCAGGTAGGTACTGCATAGCCTTTATTATTACCTTTATTATGCGTCAGTGAAGAGTTGTGTAGCCCAAGAGGCGAGTATACAAGAATACCGCCTTATAAATTTCACCGCACACAAAACCGGTGAAATACATAAAATAAGTAAATTACGTCAAATTAAAATAAAATGTCCATATAAGTATTCCCATAAAAATTTCAAAGTCTATACAATTATGCGATATAGTTCATACATAGGTAGTGGTTTTTCAATAAACCCATTTCTATTATAGTTGGTTGTGTCGATCCATAGAATGATATGAAACAAGTTTAAATAAAATATCACAATATGTATTTCAAACCGTCACTTCTGAAAAGAGATTTTAACGTGTAACACACTACAGGGTTCGCTCGTGCGTGCGGAGCGGAATTCGCGTCGCTCGCCCGGACGGAAAGAGACCGGTCTGGCGAAGCGTGTTTTTTATTTTATTTTGGACGACACTCGATTTTTTATAAACGAATTTTATGCAGTTTTTTAAACTTTTACCATACTAGAATAAAGTTGAAAATAATTATCACGTTTTTAGCTCAAGTCATTTGTGTAAAGTGTCTGGTAGAGATCGCTTTTTAGCGATAAGACCGCCGATTGTATACCAATTATATTTAAGTTTGCTTAATTTGTTTATTGTTTGTCTAATGTGGTGTGCAATAAAGTATTTTCTATCTATCTATCTATCTAAAGATTGAATCTTGTTTTTCAACCGAGTTCAAAGGATAGGCATTTCGCGCTAGCTCAATTCGGTTGCATGCTATTTTTGTATAAAAAGTGACACAATAAATATTGTATACTTACTTGTTAGAATTTTCTATACAACAGTAATAAAAAATAAATGGGGATTTTTATAAAATGTATAATATTTATTTTACTTTCCGCACCGCATCGCATGCTTTGTTTTTAGAATGAACATGGAATGTCAACTAAATCGTTTATGTTAATATTATGCCGTTATTCAATTTGTGCAAAACCTAAAAACGTTCAGGGATGTTCAGTGAGTTTCGTTGCTGACTGTACACAGTACAGTTGGTCATGTGTAAAGTGCGCCAAGCCAGCGGAATGGCGCGACGTATTGCAGCCCAGCCGCCCAGAACAACGCACCGATACTGACCGTCTGGCGCACGTCTGGCGGAAGCTTTATTTTTTATTTCGAACGAGTATTCAAACTCACGCGATTAACAGCAGAATCTTGTTCTCTTCTCTTCTATCTGGCAGTCAAGAGACGAAAAATCCATATCTTTTCCTAGTGGATTTTTTCGTTGCCAATCTAACTATGTAAGTATAAATTATTTAGTTGTTTACAGAATTATAGCTAGTGACATCGCGCATAATGTTAAGGACGGAAGGTAGACTAAACAACGAAACTAACCCTTTAAAAAGAGTAGCATGGTATTCGGAACAATTTTAATCAGATAATAAATATTTTTAAAAGCTTGTCAGATTTTTTACTAGGTTACTGACTCTTCCTTATTAATTCTTGACCAATACAAAGAGAAGCTCCTCGAAAAGTCTTCAAAAAACCAATAGAAACCAGTCAACAATTACCGATTGTCCTGTGGTACTGCCATATCATCGCCCGCTGGGTGGTAAATACTTAATATTTTTATGCGGGTAGAAGGAAACGCCGATGTATGGCGGTGGGTAGCAGTTTGATACAGTACATAAGCTTGGATCGTGTGGTTTTAGATCAACGGTCCCTACTTTCCTGCTTTCTAATAACTTGTCATGGTAAGATACGATAGTAGACCTATGCATCGCATATAAAGCGTCGCTAGCGTCCCTATACCAATATCTACTATCCGACGATCTACCAATCATTTACCATTCTACGTATTACTATTACCACTCTTTCTACTTACGATCTACTGGGTACTGTAAAATCTGATGAAATTAAACAACTGATGGTAAGCGTCTTTCTCTCCATAACTTGTAAAGCTCTTCTACTGTTTTATAGTATCCGACCAAGGCTAAGTGAAATAGAAATAGGGGCGTTAATAGCAAGTTATAAACCGATCGCACTAGTGATGCGACGTCGATCGATTATAGCGATTACGTACTAGTTCTAAATTGTTCCCAGTATCAGTTTAATTAAGCGGCTTTGTCATAAACAGTTTGGTAGCTGAGTAAACAGACAGTAACTCAATTGTAACGGCTCTAAATAGAAAAGATCTGATAAATAGCCTACAACATTAATCATTCTTGAATTATAACTCGTGTTATTTATGAACGAAAAGCACAACATGTATGAGGAGACTCATGACAGTGGAGGAAGCGAAAGAGGTGTATTTTACCATGTGGAAAGATTAAAATTTAGTCTCTACCTATCCCAAGGGAAAAAGGCGTGATTGTATTATATGTATGTGTAAGAACTGATTGCTGTAAATTTAATCATTATTATTGGATTATGGAATTCTCAAACGTTAGTTACTGTCCGTTCAGTTCCATCGTCGCGTAATGGGGATAAATTGAATTTTGTAATTAACTAACTGTGCAGGTTTATTAACCGTTAGGGATTAGTTTTTGGTCTGGCCCGAAATTTGGACGTTTGCGAAATGTATTTAGCTCGGTCACACAACAACTTACAAGGTTGGGTTTGGTCGGACGAAAAAGCGGATAAAGTATTGTCACAGTTCTATAATATACCTACTTATAAAAATTGTAGCGTCTGTCTATGATTTCGGAATAAATGCCAAAATGTAAGTGAAAAAATATCGATTTTAAACTTTGTCTCTGCGCAAGTTTGTCTCGAATAGTCTCTGAACGTACTCAACGGATGTCAATAAATATTTAAGTTAAGGAATTAGAACTGCTAAAGTAGCGAGTGTTCTTTTAAATTACGCTCTTAGTATATTTTTCATGTTTAGAATGATTCCATTTTTTTCATTTATCATCGCCGAGGTATCGACTTTTCCCGTCACTGTTTTTATCCTTTAACTACATTTGACGTCACAAGTTTGCAAACAAACTAAAGGGCGTATTATTAATACAGCTTATATTATGATTACACGCTATATTTCAAACAATAGGCAGCTGATTGGATTCGAATAGATTGGTTTACATTTCGATTCGATTTTAATCAGAAATGTATCGAATAGGTAATTACATACATTGAGTAGGTTTTGGGTAATTAGGAATAGCTTCAATCCCTGTTTGCTAAATTCCTTTGTTGGCACAGAATATATTGAGTAGGTAATATATTATATAATAATATATATAACAGGTATTCAGTTATTTAAAATCAGTCTATCAACGATTTAAAAAAGTATGAGAGAGAGAATGAACTATTAGAGACAATTTTAAGAAATATGATCAGCTTTTCAGATTAGCTTTTTTTTAACAATAACTTTTTTAAATTTTTCTTATAAATAAACTATTCGTTTATAGGTCCATCTATTATTACGTGTAATAGTGTGGTATGGTATGCATTTGATTAAATGAATGCACGAATGCCTTTGTGCATGCCTTTATCCCTAAATTTGTCCAATTATTCACCCCATTATTGGGAGAAGGCCATTGCTATATATTTATTATTTCCTCCCCTGGTGGGACAAACCTGATAGGGTGAAAGAGAATGACTCTGACTGCAATACGAATGGACTAAAATCTACGCACTTTTTGTAAGTTGGGGGGTAATGTCGTACAATAGGCCGAGTTGACCTAATTCAATTTTACCCGTTTAAGTAGGGGGTGACTCGGACACACAGGCGTGCAACATTGTTTGCACTCTCAACGCTCCGCAAAACGCGCCGCTATTATTAGCAGTTCCTTTCATTCACAAACGAGATGAAAATATACCACAAAGGTATCCGCTCGCGCTCTCATAACATAATGAACGCTTAAACGAGATTAAATTATAAATAGGTTGGTTTACGCTATTTTGTTTTGGTACTAATTGGTTTAATAGTTCAGTGGTTTACATTCGCTCCTGTATAATTTTATTCTTTTTTTTTTTTGTTTATTTGGCGTCTGGAAACGTTATGACGTTTGATTCTAGAACACCTTCAACAAAGTTGTTAGCGTTGCAGATTTACGTCGTTATACTTCTACCGGCTTTTAATGCCAAAAACGTTATTGTTGTTGAAATTGAATCAATGTCAACAACAATATTTTTGTGGCAATCATTTTAGTTTTGGCTAGAAGCCGAAAGTTGAAGTTGTTTCAGGTCAATAAGAAAAGCTATGTCGTTTTATTACTAAAAATTTGTGCTTTTCACTACTATGATTTTTGACACTGGGCGAATATAATGTTACCGTGTCCTTGATATGATCATGCATCAGACCGACACAGACAAAGCACAAAAAATCATGATCTACCTCGCGGTCAAGGTCCAAAGAGTAAAAAAAACAGACTGGTTAATTTATTCTATGCATCTATAATAGAGCATCACAGTACGGCCTTACGCATTCCGATCCTGCATTACCATAATTGTAAATCTTTCTACGGTTATTCTATTTTTGTTTTTCTATTTCACAGCACGTGATGCGTGACATTCCTTGAATGTATTAACAGCTGATAAATTGGTTTTGAAATTAAACATTTCGTTAAAGAGTTACGACACTTTTCTGTTTTTTGTATAATTAGATACGTGCGTGAGTATGTAAAACTATTTAACAATGGTTTAATTATTAAGAAAAAAATTAATCATAGAATTAAATGATGTGTGTGGGTGTTACAGGCAGATAATTTGACATGCATGACATCACACCCAGACCTGAAACAAATATTTGTGGATAGCATAAATTATTGTAAACAGGCGGGAACCGAACCCGCGACACCAAGCGCACCAGCCCGATTACTCAGCCACTTTTTCAAACGTGGCATTAATATTAATAATATTGTAATTGAAATAAGAATATAGATATTCTATCCACTTCTTTGTCCGTAATAGGATCACAAACTAGGTTGAATCAAATAGTACCTACTTATATAATTACGTAGGTACTCTATTTTGAAAAAGACATAACATACAATAAACGTCCACACTCAAATAAAAGTTGGAAATCATTTAATTTTTATGAAACTTTTCGATTGAATTACTGAAAGAAAGCGCCACCCCCACAATTCTTACTTTTACTACCTCCTACCACATTTATAATCCCATTGATATAAACCATCGTTATTGACAATGTCGATTGAACATTGGATTTTATTGCAATTTCTTATTCTCTGAATGTTTTCGACCAATGACCGGTGTCATTGGGGTTGGGTTGAAAATGGAAGGTCGCGATTGTGAGGTTAGGCAATAAATCGCGGCGAGACGGCGGGTGTCTCGTCTGGATGTCTAGGTACTTGATCTATGCGTCTGGCTGCACTGGCTTTGGAAATATTATTTTATTGAATTGAATCTTTATATAGTTGAATCTGCTGTGGGTTCATTTTTAATGCAATGTCTTATGTGATTGATTTCTCTTTTTACCGGCTAGTTAGATAGATAACTCTTTATTGACACCAAGATGCATAAAAAAACAATAACAAAAAGAAACATAACTTAATAATACCTAGGTACAATGGGCGGTCTTATCGCATAAAGCGATCTCTGCCAGACAACCTTTGGATGGACCAGATAGAGAGCAGGAAAAAGGGGTTGGGGCGGTTGACATCAGTGTCAAAATATCAAAACATACATACAAATAACTACACAAATACTCCCTTTAAAAATAAGTTAAGTTAATTTATATGTCGAGGCTAATGAGGTGCCTTCTGCTTAGTATCCATCCATTTATGTTTACATTTTATTATTTTTCCTAATGTCACCGGTTTACATGCAAAATTTTAAATAATTCAGACATCTGTGTGCCTAGTGCGAGTTTTGACAATTTATTTACGCGCTCGGTCCGTTTGGCGTAAACTTGAAATTGTATGGAATAAGAGCAGCGCCATCTAGTGACTGATTGACTGACGCTAGATGGCGCTGCTCTTATTCCATACAATTTCAAGTTTACGCTAAACGGACCGAGCGCGTAAATAAATTGTCAAAACTCGCACTAGGCACACTGAAAGCGTGTGAACAATTTATTCATAATTATATAAATGTGTATTATCCTCTTTGTTCATGGGCATATTTATATATCATGTTTGACTTGTAAAAGTGCTTATTGACATTGTTACATTATTACCTACTTACAATTTAAGTTTTAATATGAATATACTAAAACTATACAGTTATGAATTATTTAAATTCCATAGGGTTCCCAACCAGCACGCTAGGTCTAAAATATGTGACCAATATTGATTTTGCACCGCACACCTGACAACTCCATCCAACTGAAACTCCAAAGCGACACCCCTGGATGCTGTGCTTATGTACAGGCTAGACGGCTAGACGGGGGTGCGAGCTACCCTTAACTTGGGGTTCGCCCCAGACCTTGTTATGAAAAATCAACCTACCCGCGATAGATATACGATAGACATTCAAATTAGGCTTCGGATTGAACGAGGGGCTGTTGCCTTTGATGTGCTGTCAGTTTAGATTTCGGGTAGCGCTATGAAACGTGTAGAAGTGGCAAGTGTGATGTATTTTAACATAATTGGCGTAGTCAATGTATATTTCGTAGAGTGTCGTAGGGTTAAATAGAATAATAATTTACTACCTAAAATTTTCTATGTGGAGTAAAAATAGGTATGTATTATAACCTGTGTATTTTGAATCTCTGAGATTCCAACTAATTTTGCCACTAGTAACCAAAGATTTCTAAATATGTAGTTACTTCGTAAGACCTTGATATGTTTCAGGACTTTATAAATAGGCAGCTAGGGAGCGGTGAAATACCTTCCGGTGATATTATTTTTGGAATCGAAATATTTATGAGAACGGAAGATTACGGTTTTTTAATGCTTCTATAAGCCTTATATCTTAAGATAGGATAATATTCACATGTCGGTTAGATTTTGCGTCGCATCCTGCCTCTTCTGCTCTCAGACTTACGGTCTCAGACAATCTAGATAGGGTAAAAGTAGACAAAGATTAGGCATTACAGCTCTGGTAACCCGCATAACGCTGGCTATTTGTTGTTTTTTCGGTTCTTTTTTGTTGTTATGTATTGTTTTTTTTTGTTTTATATAGTGTTTATTGTGTTTAACAACTCTTACAAGTTATCAGCGACATGTGTCATCATTCAACACATCTTTCCAAGTACCTAGGATCAGTATTTCGGTCTCTTCGAAAAGTTCCAATAATACTTTTACCGTTCCATTCTCCCCAATACCGGCCCGGCCGTATATATTCATCCCCACATCAAAGGACCGATCTACATGTTACAATCTATAGTAGCTTCTGCACCAGACAGACTGACTGTAATGTAATCACGGACCGATATAGTGGTGGGTGTACATTTATGATGGTATGGTCGTCTGTGCCATCGTGATGGAACTGAAGGTCACATTTTAATGTAATTTCAGGGTGATTTGCAAACAAACTGAAACTTAATCGCCAAAGTATAACAAAGTGTTTGTTCAATAGCTGCTTGAAAATCAATGAGCCATTGATAGAAATGTCAAAGAAACGCCAATTAACGAGCGAAATACCGTAACTTGCAACTATCGATGTACAAAGTAATGTCAATAAAATTACGGAATTCCAAAATAACGTCAGTGAACACGTTTCGCGTAGTGACTGAGCAATCCGACTTCTGCGCTTGAGTGTCGCGGGTTCGATTCCCGCCCGGAGCAAATATTTTTGCGATCCACAAATTTGTTTCTGGTCTGGGTGTGATGTTTATGTGAAATTATATCTGTAAGCGGTACCCACGATACAGGAGCAATCATAGTGTAGGGCTACGTTTAAATAAAAACATTTAATGGATAATCAGTGTCAAGTCAGTCTTCTTAAATATTTAGCAAACTACGAAATGTATAAAACTATACCATTAATTCTATAGAGACTCGTTATTAAATTAGCAGAATTGGGCCCCTGGTATGTTGCAGCATCATTGAATGTGGAATGAATGGTCACCATACATATTTCAATGGATCCAAAATGGAATTCATTTGTGTGTCGCCTCTACCTACTCGTGGAACTAAATTGAAATGTAAAAAAGGAAAATGCTTTTTTTTATTTACTCTGGAACGTGGGTAGGATCTTTTTCATTCAAGAATCTTCACGCTGTTGCACAGCATGTCACACTTCAGCTAGATGTTTTGTTGTATAGTGCCATACAGAATATGCAATAAAAAAAATTCTGCGTGGAGTGCCTCCGCGCGGAAGAAGTGAAACTTCGTAATTTACTCTCGCTCTGTCTCTTTCTATTCCACCTTCCCAATAGCGTTGAACGTTCAACTCAACAGTGCTTTCTTACCGTCTCCATGGTAGCGTTAAACGTTTAACCCAACCTTGTTGGAAGTAGCATTAGAAGTGTCACTTAAAAAATATTAGGTGTCATATTATAGTGGTAAGCACCTAAGTAGTCTAAGTACCTATTCGGTGGCACTGTAACTGCTATGGGCATGCGTCGCGCTTACCACCACGCTATCAGGGTAAACGCCTCCTTACTCTGTAGTAGATATGACACCTCAATAACATTGCCTACCTAAAGCCCTATGACAAACCCCCCGTTTCTATCACGATGTCAACGTCTATTACACAGCCATAGTATACAATATACATAGTATTTTCCGGGCAGACGGCGGGGGCGGGCGGCGGGCTTGGGCGGGCTATAATCGACACCATAATGAAATCACGACAACTCGATGGTACAACGTAGTATACGATACCACCAGACCGCGTGCAGAATAGGGATGTGTATATGATACTTTTATACGAATGAAAACTATCCATTGTCTAGGTTCTCTATCTGTGAGGGCTAATTAAGTTTGCAGTATTGATTAAGTTTGCAGTATTCACCCCAACTCTGATGAAGGATTATAATTATATAGGTACCTTTCATAGATTACTTTGAAGATAAATTAGATTATAAACTAGCTGTCAGAGGTTTAATACAGTGTATTTGATATCAAACGTATTCGAGAAGAGTACAAATATAATATGTGAACGCAAACCCGCAAACTTCAAAGATACTCCACCAAAACGCCATGCTATAATATAATATTATCAATTAATTTAATTTGTAATTTTAGTTACTGTAATAGATATGGTAAAAGTGCGCTTGTTATCGGCATATTGTATGTATAATGCGGTATTTTACAAACGGTGCCGTTTGGACATCGCTAATTTGTAAAAGTGTCAGGAAAACTGAACATAAAAACCTTACAAAGAACGCTTTTTAACATTTCATGTGGAAGTCGGGCTTCGTTTAGAGCTCTATAAACTCAGAGAAATACAAATAGAATCGGTGTCGATTATAAAACTTTAAAACTGTTGATTTTCCGAACGAGGGAGCGTTTTTATAAAGACGACTCATACAATTTGCATGAGACAAAACGGCGCCGTTTGTAATATATGACAAAATTTTAAAAATTATTATAATATTTTTCTCAGCGTCCCCGCTATCAGTGTTGGTTGGACAAGGGAATTTATTTTCCTATTGCCCCCACTAACATTTAGCAGTGGTGAAGCTAGGAATTCAAGTTCCCGGCGTCTCCACTAACATTTGCCATGCCTATATGTGCTAGTATGGTGTATTCCTGGTGTAGCCAGACGGTCTGTAATGAAATCACTGCACGTTGCACTGTCGTACCTATAGCTGGTCCTCTGTATCCTTGCACAAGCTCCGTTTGGACAGAATAGTGGTTGGAGACAGTCACTGGACCGTAATGAGTACATAATATAACATGACTCAGCACTGTCATGTAGGTAATAGGTATAGCTGGATGGTCTGTTATACCCTATGCCAAGCCTCGTTTGAATTGAATAGTGGTTGGAGTCAGTCACTGGGCAGTAATGCATCACGTCACGCAGCTCTGGCATGGTTTCCTTTGTTTCTTAGCCCGTGTCCCGTTTGGGCTGGACAGTCGCTGGAATCAGTCACTGGAATTAAATCCTCTACGGATCTACTGGATAAGTTAGAACCACCGAATTATGTTGTGGTTGGAACCCCTTTGTGCAGTTTGCGCTCACTCGAATAATGTCCCGTAGTTGAACCATTAGCACATTATTTCCATAGGGATTGTACTTTGCCTTTGTTTTGATTGTTGTTCCTAGATTAGTAATTTTTCATATACATATACATAGGTATTAATATGGATATTGTAACAAGATAATATTGAAAAACGTATAGATATGTTTTTTATGTTTGTTTTTTATTCTCCACAAACCTACGCTTTTTCCAACTCAATAACAAATTAACAAATTAAATAATTAGGAATGCCAGGATTGAGTAAGAAAACACAAGTGATAGCCATCAATTTTGTCGAACGATATTTTAGAAACAAAACTTTTGTGGTAAGAGAGTAAAAGTGCAGAAGGCATCTATTCTGCTTTTGTATTTACATAAGTAGGTGCCTACCAAAGATTCCCGATTGTGACAGGTGCCAAAGTTCCAATTCCAACTGCCGTCGCCGAGGCGAATCGGACATTGCCTGAATTAATTTTATTGTTTGCAAGCCCGTGACCGCAAATCCGCGATTTGTCGGACGAATTATACATAATTCTTTGCGACAAGAACATTTACATACATCCTAACTAAGCAAATTAATTAAACCCTTCCAATTTTCGTAATCTAACTAGAAATTTAACATACAAACAAACTCCCAAGTTCAAGGGGCATGTTTGTACAGAACATTATGCCTACTTAGCATTTAGCCACTTGTGGCCCTTGTCGGCTAAATAAGCGAGCCCGACTTGCCCGCATGTGTCCGCGCTTTGATCACTTTGTAGGGATGTGAAGTTATATCGATATGATTAGGTACCGAAAACCCGTCATTTTTAAATAGGTATATCCGAATTTCTGATTCCGAACCGAATATGAATTATTACAATCGATATTTACTACCTATTCGGTGCCGTTCTTATGTAGTAGGTACCGATATGATTACATAGAGCCACTAAAGTGCGACAGAAAGGAAGAAAACGTCTTATCGTGTCATGTATAATCGATTCTAGGTTTACGATTTTCTAACTAACATAACATAGATAGTCGGTAAAATGGCAAGAAAGACCAAATAAATAAAACCAAAAACTAGGTAGTACGAGTATTAGTACCTATACTCCCTCAAACATTTTTTTGTTGTATGGGCGGTCTTTATCGCCGTGAGGTGCAATATAGGTAATGCTAGTAAGATAGACTAATATCATGCATGACGCACCTTGAATATACTTACTTACATATAGGAACTTACCGAATTAGATTTCATACAAGTATATTTATAAAGACAATACGTTTATAATGACGTGAATATTTTTACACGGCCGTGGCAATGACCGTGGCTGACGGGCGGTTCACGGCCGTTTAAAAAAAGACTAGCGCGAAAAAGCGACTTCATCCTCAACTACACTTCTATACCTAAAATTGATTCTTTGATACGCACACAAGCGCAGTTTACGGATGCAGCGCTCATGTACACGTACATACACCCTCGAAACAAAATGAAATAGGGAGGAACTGGAGGGCGGCACTCACACACGCGCATTCACACACACTCGCGCGACGCAGGGCGGCCGCGCCGAGAGCGAGAGGGCGCCACTCTCGCTCAGTCTCGCGCCGACCGTTGCACGGGTCGGACGTCCGTCGCTCGCTACGACCCGATCGTAGAAATAAACTAGTTTTGTTCCGGCACCACCGAATCTCTGTGCTACGCTGTTAATAACGTGTTTGTGGACAATTATTGTGTACCGTGCTTCTTATCAAACGTGGACGGTCAGTATCGCCGGCGATCGCGGCATTTCCACAGCACATGTCCCTTGTTTACATCTGTAGTTATAGCATGTGTTTAGTTTTTTCCTAGCCCTCCGCTTAGGGTTTTATTAATACACAAATAGTTGAGTTTGAATGATGAGGCGGTAGTGGTACCCACATTGAAATAAGTCGTTTCTATTTCCAGATAAACTGTTGGAATTGATTGGAAGCCGTTGACGTTGTGTGGTAACAAAGGTTTACGTTGTCGAAAGGTGAACGCTCTTCATTCCACCCGCCACAGGTATGTTTGAACAAGATGCATTATTCTATTCATCCGTCCGTTTGAACAACACCGGCCGGTTAGAAAACCAACGCTTTTAAATTTCAAATTTGGAATCATGACCATAGATTACCCGCAGTCTCGCATGACTAATTACGAATTTGAAATGCCTACAACGTATCTGTCGCACGGAAACTGCCCGTTTTTGTGTCATTGACCTCAATGTCCGAGCCTAAGTAGGTAGGTTGCTATTTTTTGTGCAACTTGCGTCATTTACGTAACGTTATCCGTGTTCACGTATGTAATTATACTATTGTATTGCACGCCAAAGCATGGAATAAGCAGCTCGTGTGCCTTACATAATGTTATAACCTTTTATTTGACATTTGATTTGAAGCCTTTCAAATCGCCTTCTGAATATATCGGTGACTTGTTGCTTCCAGCCGATTTGAATAAGCCCCAAGCCGCAGTAGGCAAGATGTATTTTCGTCCGTCTGTTTTCAAACAAAAGATATTTTGGTACCAACTACTACATTGTTGTGTTCAAAGATCGATTTATTTATGACAGATATGACATTCGGGTTGGCGCGTTGATTTATTGCCTACTCGACTATTGCGGTAATTTTAATCGTTATTACTTGCGTAGAATCAACCTATAGCTTCATCGAGAAATGTTGTAAGAACTATAACCTACCCACATAATAATTTGCCCACCTACACGTTTCGTAAACTCGGCGGCATTAAGTAATGTCACTGTCAAAATAATGATCTATCCAAGTCCTACTAGCTTGGGTAACTCAACCGTACCTAATTAGAGTTAGGTAATCTGAACATTCAATCTACCCCTTACTTTATCATCATTTAAATACAATTAATTAAGATGACTGTATCAAAATTACTCTAATAAATACACGAAACTAATTCATAATTTGGGTTCGTGCCGCGGGTGTCGTCGGGTTGGTAAAAATTCAAAATAAATGTCACTTGTTATTCCGTCAATCTAGACACCCTATTGTGTTACCTCAATAGTGTGTCCAGACAGTTAATCTAATAGGTAATACCTATTTACTTTTATGTTTTTACCAACTGGGCCCCCTTTGAATTTTACCCGAATTCATTGGCAATTTCACATGGCAAGCATTGGTTCTTGGCATTGGCTCTTGGCATTGGAAGATCTTACCCTCAATGTTCTAAAATATCTTTTTACCTATTTTCCTTTGACATTAGGTTTATTCGTACAAACCCTTTGTCTCTAGACAGACTACAGGAGGCTAGGAGTATTGATTTTTACAGTTGACTGATCAAGGGTCCTCAAGGCTTTTAATCTGAGATATTGCTAAAAGGTCTCTGATTGATATTCGGTAGCTGTCTTTAGGTAGAACTGGTAGAGTTTGGTTTATCTGATATGATCGCGTTAATCTTAGGAACACTTGGGGGATTTAACCAAATATGATTCATAGCTAGAAACTATAAACAGCATTGCAGATAGGTAGATGAATATTATATGCCTTCACTTCTGGACAAAGGTCTCCGATCTTAAAATAATGAACGATGGCAAAATAATACAAAATCAAACTTTGTGTTAACGGTTATCCATTTTAATTATTTTAAAGCGAGAGTTCACAAAGTGTATCTTCGCTGCTATTACACTTCTTAACTTATCTTTAATTAAATGCAAACCCCTTGTCGGCTCTCTTGATGGATTGTCTGTCTACTCTTGGGTGTAGGCAAATAATCCGAATTTCGATTCCGAGAGGGTTGCAGTTCTATACGCTAATTAAT
Organism: Hylaea fasciaria; assembly: GCA_905147375.1. Classification (NCBI taxonomy): domain Eukaryota; kingdom Metazoa; phylum Arthropoda; class Insecta; order Lepidoptera; family Geometridae; genus Hylaea; species Hylaea fasciaria. The sequence goes on along the minus strand of LR990211.1, from coordinate 2,508,062 downwards.
CTTTGGACAGTTTTTTGTTTATTTTTGCGTTTTGGTCTCCACGAGGTACTTTAATTAGGTTCACTTTACAAATCTGACACTGAGAGCACGTAAAACCTACGCGCTAATTTTCGCCTGTCACAAGTAAGAGAGTAGTATAAAAGCACTGTAAATACTCGACGATGGAAATTGGAACAGTTCCAATAATATCACTCCATTCATTTCTTTGTTTTCCGGACGGAAGTGTAAATATTGTTGGATTCCAAAATTCCTTACGCTTCCGTTCATGAAGTGTTATTTTTAAATTCTTTAAATAGATGAGTAGGTCGTTCGGGGTGGGTAGCGCACCCGTCCGGAGCATTAACGGTCTTACCCAGGTAAAAAAATTGTCCACCAAGGCGGATATGCTATTTCCGTATTAAGGCTTAATAACTTTTTTTTTTTATGCAATTAAAATGTTACACCTAGCAGTTCCCCAATGGTAAAAACCGGCGAAGTGCGAGTTTGATCCGCGCGCGAATGGTTCCGTATCATTAGGTATGTACATTATAATGTGACGTCATTGTCATTGCGATATCAAAGAGGGGTTTCCTCAAAAATATCATACAGATACAAAGTTTTTACAGTGACCATGTTTGTCGTTTATAAATGTCATGAAGCGGCTTGGTGGATTTTGATGAAACTTTAGAACTCACGTAGGCTTTATCGTCGGTCCAAAACAGTACTGGAACATTTCGAAAACATTTATTATCTACCTTTATCTTGGAACTTTAAGCTACTTTAGTTACGAAAAAACGCTCACGTATAAAAAGATAAAAACGCCAACGGCACAGTGGTATTTAACATTTTTTAACTAATTTATCTAGTAAATAAAATATGAAGGCTTCACTATTTAATTGTCATGTACAATGAAATCATCGAGTATGATTACCTAGCAACACTCAACATGCTAGCGCCGCGCCGCGACTGCCCGCGCCGTCATGCCACCGTAAAACCACATCCTCAGGCGTTTAATGAAAGGGCCAGACTGTCAATTATTACGGCCGATCATTCAATTAGCCAGTTAGCCATGCATTAGGGCGCCGGCATCGTCGCGTTGCCATGCCAACGGATGTGTATAAATAAAGGCTCAGACATGCAAAACTTAAACTCGTTCAAAATTGATCAATAAAAACTTTAAGTAATTTCATTTCTGAATATTAACAATAAAACAATTAAACAAACTGACACCAGTAAATTCTGGTTTTTCCGCGAATACTGCGGAGCCAGGAGGGTTATGTGTTTGACCCGTAGAGGTATGAATGTTCAACTGTTCTCTCATAACTTCTAAACTACATATTATTATAATTTTCTTTACTGAACGTTATAGAACTGCAACATGCGCTTCGCGGTGTTACCCGATGTTTTCGGAATAAAAAGCCTATGTTTTAATCTAAAGTGTTAGCTACCTCCGTACCAAAATTCATCTAAATTGGTCCAGCCGTTTGAGCGTGAGGTAACAAACATACAAACATTCGCAAACCTTCACCTGTAGAATATTAGTTGGAGTAGGATATTATGACAAACGCCGTGCATAGTGTGAGTTTTTACGGGCTCGACATAGTACGCGTCAACACGCACTTCGTCTGAAGATCTTTCGTTCATAAACGCGCCGGTAGAGGTGCTGTACGGGATCTTCATACAAAGCGCACGCTAACGCGCACTATGTCGAGCGCGTTAACTTGCCGCAAAAACTCACACTCAGGGCACAGTTAATGTCAAGGTTGGCAGTTAATCAAGTGAATGACTCGCCTCGTCAATGTAGGAATACAAAAAAATCCCTGAAAGTTGGTAAAAGCTTCTAACAAGTGCCAAGATTCAGTTACCAGCATCAAATATTGAGTAATTCCGCCTTCGATTCCCTTTCATGTTGTTTAAAAGTGACTGCCTATTCGCAATTATACCTTTCGGCTCTTTGACGTTTCAATTTCAGCATGATTTGAGGAAAAGAACACTCGTTTGTGATTGAGTTTGATGGAATAATTGCGCTTAACTTCGCTCGTTCATGAAATTTATTAAGGAATACGGTTCGATATTATTGACAGTTAAAATTAGAAGAGATATTGACACAATGAGAGATTGTATTACAAAATTACAGGTAATTATTGTTATCTTCATCATTTTCAGTCTGTGATAACCTACAGTTGAACATCGGCTTCTCTTAAGGGGTTGTACGCAGATATACAAAGCTCATTGCTCCCGAAAAGTAAACTATCATGTTACATTTACTCGTAGTTTCTCCGACCTCTCTCGAAGACAAAGGCGTGCCGAGTCCAATCTTCAAATTAATGTCAATAATGTTGAATTGAAGGGATTCAATTGGTCAATGTTAGGCATAAAATAAAAACTAGGTAAGAAGACATGAAAACGAAACAAAAGTTACAATTGTAACGCTTTAGGAGCTATGAGCAAATCGTTTTTACGGACTTAAGAAACTGATTCATCAGTCACCAGCGTACGTTTTTCTACCCACCTTCCCCTTTCTGATTCTTACTAGAGAGACCAGACTAGCGTGACCTCTTCAGCCACTCTAATTACCACCGCGTTGGAGCGCGAGCGAGTGACCGGCACGAGGCAGAGCGTATCAAATTATAGCGGGCAGACAAAGATTCTCAGCGTTTATAGTACAGTCATTGGGCATGTCTTTACATCCCCTTTTTTCTTTGTTCAAGGAGCGTAACGCCACGCAAGTTAGTTCTCACGCCTGTGCCTCGTTCGGACTGATTTAGTACTGGACTGAGTCACGGGTGCTGAGGTGGAATTAGTCATACGTAGCTCTTTGTGTATGGCGAGTGTGCGCTTACCAACGTGTTTACGCGATGGCTGCGTTTGTCGAGTAGCCATATTGAAGCCATTGTGAAGATCAACAGCGCCCCTAGCGGCGCGTATACTGAAACAATAGATTACGTGAGATTTGGTAAATCTTCATAGGTAGTTACTCTGTGGTAAGCTTGCGCTCGCATTACGGGCCTCTGCGTTCATTGTTTTACGTTTCTACATACACTTCTTATACCCATTACTACGAGTAAGACTCATTAATTGAATATTGTTACTGATAATATTAATTAACTTGTAAGCCGGTGAACTCTTTGACGTGTATCCGAGTAGAAAATGGGTTAATCAATTCATGATTGGTTCTCAACGGGAACATTGATTCATTCGCCCAAGTAGGTACGAAACCACTTTCGTATCACCCAAACTGTTGCCAAGTTTTTGAAATGTAAACATGGCGTATACTGACGTTTAAAATTAAATCTACGCAATGCTCCTTCCACTGACCGCTTTATCATAATCCGGTCACGTACACATTTCTTTCTAGAATCTTCAAAGCAGATCTGTGAGAGCGTTGACTTTTGAGGCCTTGTTTTTGGGCTTATAGCGTGACGAATTTTCGTTCTTATATTGTCACGTTCGAGTTATAAATACGGTGTGTTCAAGCGGCGACAGTGGACTGAAGGTGTGTTCAGACAGCGCTCGCGTTCGCTGATAATTTCTTAACTACCTGAACCGCCTTCGGTAGGTAAGCGGCGTTAACCTTGTTGATAATACTGGTTACATATCCTTGTTCCGCAAACATACCTTTCCCGGTATCTGTTAACGACAGTCTGTTCGATTCGAAACAGTTCCACTGAACGTTCCAAAGTTCCAATCCGTTGCTAATGGCTTGTACAAGTCGCTAGTGTGTAACGTGTGTGGTCTGGTTTAGACATTCGTAAAGTTTGAATGGTTCTCTGTAAGCTGCGTCCGGTCTGGATTATTGGCCTCGTACGCTCTGTGAGTCTCATTTTCAGAATCGTAACAGTTCGTTTGCGGGAAGTAAACGGTCGCCATATTGTCTCTGGGCATGTCCTAACCTAACTTCCAATTTAGTTAAAAAAAAAGGTCGTCAAATACCTATCGGGGTGTTCCGATTTTTTATTTATGTACTTACTTACTGAGTTATTCCAAACCCTTTTGGCTTGCTCCCTAATCGACAACTTCCAACCTCATCACGGCACTTATGACTTAGCCACAGAATAATAAACTAGTAAACTAGTACAGAAGCTTTACTTCGCAATGGTTTTCAAAGAAATATTGACTCTATCTGATAAACAATATGATTTAATTTAGCTCGCGGTCCAGTCGAGCACGTGTTCATTTACATAGGTACCTACCAATTTCTTTTTGAAGGAATATGGGCCTTAATTCACTACACTACGGTTCATTTAGATTGGCCCTTGCGCAATGGCCGCCGCCCGTAGGTATGTTTCGCGGAGTGACACAGGCCTGACTTAGCTAAGATCAAATCATCCTATCAGCATACTGTCATAGGTAGAGGCATCGAAAAAATGAAGACAATAAAAATGTTGTTAGAAAATCAACCTATACACTTTTGTGTGGCAATACAACTTTTTGCTGGCATTGTTATTGGCTCTTACCATCAAACGAAACCTGCTCAATTGTACAAAAATGTTCTGAAAGTCTTTCGTCGAACACATTTTCAATACTGAAAGCAAAAACATCTTGTTGTAATAGCTTCGAAGCCAGTAAATGGCGTAAAGTAAACTGTCTTCGCTTGACCTTCTGTATGATGCCCTTCGGGACTCTTACCGTTGTAAGAACAAAAATATTTCTTTGTGATGGGACGTTAATTTACATCATGCTCAAACCGATAATAGTACACAAATTGAAAAAAAAAAACTCCCTAGAAAATTTAAATTATATACGTTAACCAACGACATCACTACATTAAAAAAAAATTGCTGATCTATGGACCTTGGGAAATACCCATCCTCAGAAAATCGGTCCCTAGTTTCGTTGCAGGTTATCCCCTTAATTAGACGCACCCCTTAACAGTCAAAAACTTTTTGTTATATTATCTTACACATACAAATAATATAGGCACCTACTTAGATGTTTCCTGTAATAGATTACTTAACTGCTATGACTAGAATTCCGTTGTACCCACCCACTAGTATTTCAAAACATCACATTAATGATTTCTTAACTATTGTGCCTCTATTAACATGGCAATGACCACGTTTCAAGCTGTTTTACGTGCACTTTTTTATGCTCAGCAACAGTGGTTCTCAAACTGTGGCACGTGGACAGCTTAAAGTGCCGTGCGTCCACCCTATGCAGACAAACACTATAAATAATGAAATTATCAAAGTACCTACCTAATAACAAAGTACCTACCTACTTCAACCTACAAACCTTTTGGGTTGTCTGTGAGAAACAAAAGACGATTAATAAACATGCACGCACTCGATCTACGCTTTAGTGGCCCGCATTAAGGTCGTAAATTCACCGTAGGTGGTCCCCACTAAAAAGATTAAGAACCGCTGCGCAGCAGGAACAAACGTCGTTTATCTCTGTTGCTTGCACAAGTGCGAGCGGGACACCCGATGTTCCGGCTAGTGAAAACGGCGGGTGTAGTACAGAGTCAGACTCACGCGCGGAGTTGATGACCGCCACACGCCTGCGAAGGCCGCACAATCGGTCAGACGACCAAATGTCATGGCCGGTGACAGGACTGCGTCAGAAACTAAAAAAACGTGACTCAGACACCAGCGCTGCGGACTAGTACTTTATTCTGCCACTTGCCAAGTATCAGAAACCATTGTCTATAGGAAATTATAATATGGGGCTCTTCTAAAGGAGCGCGGAATGTTTTTTTTTATTTGGTACATTCCAGTCTTACATATAATTTTCAAAGCGTATAGGCCCCGAGAGTTGCCGCACTACCACAATAAAAAAAAATAGTATCTTCGTAAAAAAGTTTGACGCTTGTCTCAAATCGCTATACACATACATCGAGCATGCGCTGCTTTAGTTAAGTAATAACCGAATTACGCCTAGACACTTTCGCAATTGGCGTATTTAGAGCACGCGCAGTCGCTTCGGCCTTGCGAAAGAGAACGGCATTGACATTGGCACATAATGAACGCGGAAAACGGAAGACGTGCCCAGTGGGACAAATGCACCCGGCGGGGACACACATTTCTGAATGTTTATTTTATTTGTCACTTATTTTAAGAAGTTCAGGTTTGTGGCTAAATTCGAATTTTTTTTAAGATTATTTCTGGCAAAAAAATATTTATAAGCAATAAACTCCAAACGAAGGATGGATTGCTGATGATGGGTGGGTTTATTAAATAACAATCCTGCTTATTCGATATGATTCTACCTATAATTGCTTGGTGAAGGTTTATTGCCCAATCATCCGAAACACTATCAGAATCAGGCACCCGGCAGTCCATTTGTAAACAGAAAATAATTTTCCCTTATTCTTGGTACTGTGATATTTCAAATCGTAAACCTCGATATAATAACTCCGATTCGACGTTCGTTTACGACAGTCAAAATCGTATTTCTAATAATAAAATGTCTCAATTTAGAGAGGCCAATGTTTTATCATGGGCATAAAGATGCGGTATTAAAGCGGTTTTTATGTTTTTTTCGTGTTTCATTGTCAGATGGGGTGGGTCGATTATGTAGAATTTTGTTTGTTCACATGACGAGTTTGGAAGTGATCGTCTAGTATAAAATAATTTGTTTTATCTCGCGGAGGGTCGGCGGATGTGGCAGACTATGCGGTCGGTATCTTTTTTTGTACTTTTATTTTAAGAGCGTCATAAGTTTTTAGTCCTAGAACGTGGGGCGTTGAACCACTGTGCGTTTTATCGGACACATCAGAAGACGTGAATAAATGTGGGTAAAGTAATTAAATATTGTTAACTGATTTTATGATTCAATCAGCGGCTGTTGGCAAGTCCAATTACAAATAATAAAATTCTCATGTTACATGTTACTAGGTACATTATTGACTCAGAATAAACTAAAACACATCCTAATTTCCCATTTAATTATTCTTACGCAAAATCCATTTATATTGTTCTTTGTATAATAGGTTAGAAGTATTGAGATATTCCGCTACTTTTGATCCCATTTACATGAGACTATACATATATACTTACCTAAATGTTAACAAATAATGCAAACGATAATCGTTTCTTTTGCGTGTGCTAAAGAGCTTTATTCCTATAACAATGCCATCCATGGTTTCGCCACACCTTTATACTAGGATGTCTAAAACAAGTGACGCGGCGTTCAAAAAGGTATTATCATGAGGAAATCCTTTTATGTCAACAAAATGCGATAAATGTAATATTACACACCGTTTGCGCTAAAGTTTTCCTAATAACCGGTTAATTACGAATAAATTATTCATATAGACATGTGGTCGGGGTCTATGACCATTTATGTTTATTTAATGATGAATAAGATGTTTGCTTAGTAGTTCCCCTGTCGCGGGCACCTTGTGAGATTACGAAGCTTGTATAATAGACTGTAGCATAATTATATATTTTTGGCATAACTATATAGCGCTTCAATCACACTCTAAAAGTATAATATTAGTCTCTTTGTAACTTGATTGAACCGTGCTTAATATTTGTCTATTTCCTAGAAACATAGATATGAATGGTAGATAAGTCAGATTAAAATCCTACCAACTGCTCACGATTCTATGGTACATCGAGATGGCGTCATAAACTAAATAAGATTAAGCAGCTTCGTACATTACTACAAAATATTATAATTTGCAAATGAATTCTAAACACACTGTTTTTGAAAAAAATTTTTTTTTCAATTACCATTTTTAATGCTTACATAATTAGTCGATTACAACTAACCACCTGGTCTACAATCTGAATAAATAAACTTTATTATTACTGACAAAGCCACGAGGCATCGCCGCTTCGCCAGTCCTTGAGGTTTTCTTGGCGAAATGACTGCGGAAATTTCGCAAATGGTTACGTGACCCTATTCGCGTTGGCGTTTCCTAGACATTGTTTGATAAATTGCAGTACTATACCTATACCGCACCATTGAACGTAGGATTTATCTCGTTTTTTTTTTCATATTAAATGTTAGGAAAATTAGCATTTTCGTTTTTTTTTCATTTAGTACCTATAGTAAAAAAAATTACAAAAACAAAAATAAAATTCTAAAGCTAAGTAAGCATAATTTTAATTGAGTTCAACGTTCAGAGGCAAACTGTCTGCTTGTTGCTTAAAAATATTACGAAGTGGAAATAAATTAAAAGGTAAAAAATCATATTACATATATTTTATTTAGGTACCGTAAACGTGCCACGTTATTGTAAAATTATTACTTCTAGCCGATAAGCTAAGAAGTAGGACATGCGACAAAAGACGTGTCTAACATTTCATTGCGGTTGCTTGCGCTGATTAGGCATTTCGCGTTTCGACATATTTCGTCACTATGCCTGTAACATTCCGTTGATTAATTGAATGTGAAATTAAATTTTGCAATGATTATTATATTATATGTGTAGGTACTTATTACAAAACTAAGTATATGTATTTACTGAATATTGTATTCGGAACATCGAATTTCACTTTATACTCGTAATGTTATCTTGCGTTAAAAATATGACGCACAATTTTGCTGGAGACGATATTTTTTAAACATTCTATGGTTTTTGGTTTGAGTAATTTGGTGAGGTTCTTGAAATTTTGTAGCCATAAAGACATTTGAAGGTAACTTGTCTGGATCCGACATGACAATGTAAACAAAAAGGCATGCTTAGGTCTTAGATCCCGCACTGGCATTTGTACATGAACGAGGAGTAAGCCTTGCGCTAGCATCTCCTTTGATATACATATTCCCTAAGTTAGGAGTAGAAATATATATACCCATTTATTATCTCTCCCACGCGTTTGAAAATGATAACTCTAAATTAGGCAACAATTACAATCAGCTCACTAAAAATAACCTTACGTAAGGTAAGTGACAAAATAAAATAAGCAAAAATTTAAACAAGATAAAGAATATAGATAATCCCTGATAAACAAGAATGAATGAATCAGACGGCAAATGATGCATAAACTTATGATACACAAAAATTCAAAGGAATAGGAGATAAATATGTAAATATACGTTTCTTGGAACGAATGATGAGGTGTGCGAAGATAGTTGTCTGGACTCGACCACTGCTGTGATTTTAGCATACTTACTTCATTTTAAGGGGTAATCACTATTCATTGATAGTCTAGCTGAATTTTGCAATGAAGAGTTTTCTATTATACTCTATTCTATTTCGGAATATACCACCGAGGCAAAAGGATCACTTATAAAACAAGAAGTTAATAATCGTAATATGAGTGGGAGTCAAAACAATTGAATTACGCAATCCGACTGATAAATTTAGTCATTTTACGAAACCACTGTCTGTTCTCGTTCGACTGGTTCTTGTAATATGACTAATCTACATAGCTGTTGGAAAGGTAACTGGTGAAAAATGCATTAGCATTTTTTTTTATTTCATATTAAATAAGACAAACGATATCTCCGAGCAGTGCGAACTGCGATCAGAAAAACACGTGTCTTTTTCTACCTTCGTTTGTGTCGATGGTTCAACCAATGACATCGCTAGGTTTGGTTGAAGTTGAAACATCGTATTTACAGAATTTCCAGTAGACTGCGATAATGTAGTAGCTACACGAATGATGTTGATTACGGGTTAGTTGACGACACAAAGCGTGTTATCAATAATAATTTATAATATACCTTGGAAATAATAATACAATAATATTTTAGGTCATCGTCGAACGTTTTCAGCAGTTTTGCCTTGTATGAATCACTTTCACGTGTATATTATAATCTCTTACAGTACTTGCATATAATCGCATTGTAATCGGAAGGACCTTGCTCCAATTACTTGCATTTTAGCGATGTCAGCTGCGTTTGTCGCGTTGATTTGCGTGCGTCTGTATTTTTTTGTTGTGGGTTTTTCTTCGCATTGTTTTTATGCATTCAGCCAGTTTGCTTTTTTAGTTTGGCTTCGCCCGGTTTATGCATGTAGCCAGTATCAAGACTTTTTTGTAGGGTTTTTCGCTCTATCTAGTCTTCTATAATAAAGTAAGAACAGGATAGTCTAGCAGAACTGCGTTGTGATGATAAATTTAGTGGAAACCAATTCAAACCAATATACAGCGACCTTGCTCCAATTGATTACATTTTACTCGGCACTTTGACAAGGACAACTTTTTGTGTGGACAGTAACCGAAAAAAATCAGGTATCCAGTAGTTTCAGATAATATTTTAATACATACCAATTAATTACCTAGGCACATAGGTACATTACACACCATACAAACATAATATAACTCGAATCCTCTATATTTGTATTCCAAAACCGCTTGGAAGTGTTTGAACTCAAGTTTTCATAAACAAATTTTCCACGTGAGGTCATCGAACTCTCCGCGGCCCCACACTCGAGTTATTGTGTTTACAGTACCAACTTTACGATGACGCCACGCACTAACTGCTCCCCATACTGTGTTTGACACGTACTTACTGCTAATTAAGCTGTATGTAACGATTTATCACACTGACTCGTTGCTATACTGTGGCACTGATCTTAGGCATACAAATCCATACCTTAAGTAGACTAGTAATAAATAAATGCGACGGTACGTTTGTCGGCGTTGTCACGTCTAAACCATTGAACCAATTTCGTTGAATTTATGTATAGAGATAGATTGGATTATGGCAAATGACATTGATACTTTTTATCGCGAAAAACGGTGGTCAGAACGTACGAAATCGCGAGCAGCGTATATAGTTTAGTGCTGATTATAAGTTAGTTACTGATGTTTACTTTACATAGTAACTCACGCCTAAGCTGTGAGGGTTGTTGAACTCTTGGATTCAGTACGGGAGCGACCTAGAAGTTATGGCGGACTGTCTTATTACCACAGAAGAAATAATTGTTCAACTCGGCTACTTTCATTCAATGCGCAGTTTGGAAGGTCCAATAGGAAATTGAAATAATTAAAATAATTACATTGAAACCGGGTCTCTGTCGGTGCTTACGGTTGTCTATTAAATTTTATGAGGTTGACGGTGTAAAAATATACTACCAAATTTGTATTCGTGTGTTTTATGATTGTCATTATGGTAGAAGAAATCTACGTACTGGTATCCTTTAATCTGTGAAATCTACCATGATTGTCACTATAAGATCGGAACGTCTAAAACGCAAAATTAACATTTAGCAAAACGCCTAAAATGTATTAAAAAGTATGTAATCTAAGTTTATGAAAGGTCGAAAAGTAATATGATGCGTGGTTGGAACAGACGAGAGAGCGGGTAATCTCGCGCAATTGTGTAGTCTGTGGCATTGTTACCTAATAGTACGACAGCTTTGCGCAGATGACACGTGGCGATTACTGCTCACTGCGTAGATTCTAGATGTGATGTAATCAACATAGACATGCGTTCTAAATTCATATTTAACATAATTCTATACTGTTAGGCATTAACATACTGACAGTGGAACCGTGGTGTTACAAGTAGTAAAAAATGGATTTAGCTGGATCGCAATTTAGTCTTAGAAACTAACTATAAAATTTTCTCTAAATAACAGAGACTAGCTTCCTTCAGCGGTATCACCAAATAAACTCTGTCTCTATCTGAAGCGAAACAAATGAAAAAGACGGCAATACACTAATCTAATCTGTTATTACGTTAACTAGGGAGTCTAGAAACAGGGCAATCTATTTATTTTAGTAACTAAATCCAAAAGTTTTCAGGCGATGAAAGCTGAAATCATTCAGCCATTAAGTCATTTTTAAGTGTCATATTATTATCTTGTGTTAAGACAAATAGCAGCTAATATTATTATTACCATTATTAATATTATTAGCATCATTAGCAGATACCAGTACATTCCATAAAGTAAAGAAGTCGTTTCAATCTACTATCAATTCGCACCAACACCACACTCGGAATTCCAGCCTCTATTAATATACATATCTCTACCAACCCCAAAAGAACAAAGGGACTCTACAAAGGTATACCTCAGAACACCTCATTTACAAGAAACGAAAGGGCGAGCGAGACAAAAGCTCTACCTCGGCCCGTCTCTTTCGCACCTACCTGTTCTTTTTATGGTGTCTACCTGAGCTACCCTATGGTGAATCATTATGGTCGGTACTGGCAGCTGCAGATGTGAAACGGTCTAGTACTTTACCTCAATAAGGAAAACTCTTATTTCCTTTTATACGTAAAGGATCGGTGTTAGTTTTTAGTGCGACAAAGGGATTCATGGCTAGCGTATTTATGTAGGGCACAGGGATGGTTGCTCACAGAAGTGGTTGAATATTTTTCTTCAACAGGTTGGTGAGGCCCGATAAGATCTTTCGTTCAGTTAGGTGTAAGATTACGTTCCTGAATCGGAATGAATAGAATGCCGGGGATTATGTGTAATTCTTTAGATGTGGTCATTACGATGGAGTAAATTTGTTGGGTAACTTTTTATAACATATTTGAGGCAACAAGAAGTTGTGACTGGCGCATAGTTGAGGAGACATGATGAAACTAGCGTGGCGCCTTTACCAACACCTAGCTATATTGGTGTATACAATAATGTAATATTATGTATTGTACTAGCTGGGCCCCGTGCTTTCCTGTAACGGAAATAAATATGATACCATCTCAGTAATAATATAAGCGCATTTAGATTAAAAGTTACTTTAGTTTATTCATTTATTTATTTATTTAAAACTTTATTGTACATAAAACATATGAAGTACAATATGGCGGACTTAACGCTTGAAGTATTTTCTACCAGTCAACCACCAATAAAAAAGAAAGAGTGGTTGGTGTAGGCGTGCATAACAATTTTAGGTCCTGGAAAACACATTAGGATTTCTTTCGAAAAACGATGGTGAAACCGCGTTGCGAAATTAGCATTCAATAACAGCTCTAAAATATATGTTTTTAACAAAAATCTGAATCTGATTTAAAGCCCTAGAGATGCCAACCGGAACGCATTGAGTTATGCGCTCGCCTGTACCTACATTATTAAGGCTTATAAAATGTGGGAGTTTTGACCCCGTGCTCGGATAAATTCCATCGCCGAAGCATTTGCTAACGAAACAACGCCGTGGTGCATCTGCGTACGTTGACTTTATACCTAAAGGGTGGACGACCCGGAAAAAGCCTGATTGGGTCTTGTAGGTTGTTCTGTGGATAAATTCCGTACGTTTCCGAATTGGTAAATGTTTTTTTTTTAATTTATACCTACCTACTTACTTTTTTTTTCATATTTAGTGGTGAAGGTTTAGTTATGTGGTTTTAGTTTAGTTTATATTTTACATTGCGTATAATTTAGTAGTTTTTTTTTTCAGGTAGGTACCTATTTAAAAAAAAAAAAATCTTTTTTTTTTGTTTTTGTTTTTTTTTTTTTTTAATAATGCTGGACAATTCACACAGCATTATCTAGCCCCAAAGTAAGCAGAGCTTGTGTTATGGGTACTAGACAACTGATATACATAATACAATACACTACATATATAGATATTTTTTATTATACATAGAAAACATCCAGAACGCCCTGAACAAATATCTGCAGATCGTACAAACATTTGTCCCGGGGCGGGAATCGAACCCGCAACCTCCTGCGTCGCAGGCGGACCTTCGCCCGTCGCGTCACCGAGGTCGTCGATTTTGGTATGTAAGTATGTAAATACTGTGTGAATCGAACCCGATTTCTATAATTTCGTACCAAATACCAAATACCAATACCAAAACTACGTCAGTAGTAAATGCCAATACTACGTCAAGTTCCAAGAAAATGTTGGAGGTAGCGTTTTGTATGATGGTATGTACATAAGTACATAGAAAATGTTCACATTATAATATCGGAAAAAAATGTGCGGGCAATTATTATTGAAACATTCTAAATTAATATCGAAGGCCGTCAATTTCCGTATGAAACTCGAGCTACAAAATAATTACATCCAATCTTCAATGCAAAGAAAAATTGTGTTGCCACCGCGCAAAATTTCCCAACATTTCGGGCGAAATTACTCGGGAACTACACATTATTTTCCTTTCCCGAATTGGGAAATGCCGAAATAACCGTGTATTTTCTGCCTGCGCGAAATTAAATTGAAAATTACCTCATGTTCTGCTATATTATTTCAACGTAATACAATATCCCGGCGTTCAGGGCGATTTATTCGCGTGGCAGGTGGTCGGTGCAGTGCTGCCTTCTATATTACACAGCTGTTTCTTTTAAAATGGGATTTTTGGTAGATGTAAGTACGCTTAACAAATAAAGGGACGAATAGTCTAAGGCGGTAGCGGGCGCGGTGGAACAGTCTGCCTCAGTAGCAGCTGAACATTTCCAATTAATTTGAGACACTCAATCTCATTGCACTCAAACGTCTTTTCTTCTCAGTAATAAAGTAATCGTTGCTGACTGTAACTGACAATTCCAAGTACCTAATTCGAATTTTATAATCTAGGTATGAATATATATAAAAATACAGTTTACATTGTCTCTCACAACGACAAACTAGCTAGGCGCTAAGTTTCATTCAAATCGCTTTAAACATTTTCCCTTGGATACAGCAGTCCAATACACCAAGCCCGTCTTAAAATAAGTCCTTTCGTTCATAACTTCTCGAACATTCCCCTGTCAAAATACATCGGCCGCCGATCCAGCCAACTAACCAGGAGCTAATTTTGACAGACAGTTTAATCCCCCCACAGACTGTAGCTGCATCGAGTAAACTCTGCCCTTACCCTTCGTAAAGGAACGGAAACACCCGGCTATTTTGGTAGTTAAAATAAATTGAATGAGGACTAAACTGTAACTGGAACTAGGGACGCCGATTTACGAGTCACTGGAGAATTAGAGAATCGATTTTACAATCGAATGAATTTTCTCAATTAAAATTTACTTAGCTATTGATATTGGCACCCTATGGTTGCTGTTCCAAAATCACTTTGACTCAATCAACTATCGATAGTAGATAGATGATAGTATTCGATATATTTAAACGATTGATTCGTCAAATGCGTCATGACGTAATCGGTAGTTAAAATTAGACTGATTAATCGGATGATCGGTAGTATTCATGTCAACATACGGTACATTATGTTACTATTCAAATATACTGTAGAATGAATGGTCACATCTTGCTTGTGAAGGTTTTCATTGAATAATCCATATCGAGTAATTTAATTCCACTCCTGTTTATATTGAACCATACATACTATAGAAGGGTTCGAATCAATTACCTCCATTATGTCATCAAAAATGTACTCCTTTACACTTTTCTCAACATGTTAACTACATTGAATTATCATTCCACATTCCGAACAATATTTACGTAACATGAATTAGTTGAAATCATAATCGATTGTTTTCTATCTACTTTCATTCATAGAATCGAATCGCGCATTCACGTCTTTCCGATTCCACTTGTAGCCCGTCACCGCCAACCCTAATTTCTCTCCTGGCCACATTTTATTACTTTTTCCGTCCGTTTTAGACATAGACTCCCTTTGATCGGAGTTATGGTTGTGTAAAATTCTACTTAAACTTTACTGCATTTGTATTTAATGGTGAGGTGTCTATTTGGCTGTTTGCTTCGGTTTGTTTGTTGAATTTGTTTGCGGCAGTTGCTTTGTTGGGGGCATACGATTGAACTGCTGGCCGCTGACAATCGAGCGAGGTATCATGTTCTTCGTACTCTTCCTTTTTGGTGAGGTTTTACTCAATTTCGAAGTTTTGTAACAGGAAGCCAATTAAAATATGTATAAAATTATGAGTGAAAAAATTTTTTTGATTTTTAATATGATCACACAGTAAAGACGATTAGGAAGACAGAATCGCGATCATGAGTAAAGGGCTCTATAAAGAAAACACAAATATGACTTTTATCGTATCTTTACTTGTCACCTACTAAGATATTCCATCATGAAACCACGTGAAAGTAATACCAACAAACGGGGCTTATAGGAAGCGATTGGGAACTTACATTTTCTAATTTCGTTATCACTTTTCCAATGCATAAAAACATACAAAAGCAAGCAGTTCAAGCGCTCGCGGTCATCTGCCAGTACTACCAGTATAACCACCTTAGTACAACCTCGCCTTATTGAATTCTAATTCAATGTAGATGTCATTTGTTTTTCTTGCCTTTGCGTAGATAGCTATCAATAGATAGCAATATTCGACAATCACACGGATACCTTAGGGATTCTTTGTTGAATGTGGTGTCTGCTTCTAGTGTCAGAGTTAGTCAGGGGCCTCCGATACGGCTTTACGACTTACTTGATCAAACAACACGACCTTTCTCAGGTCACTGCGCCACCAAACGATCCAATGACGTGGGGTGAGGAGTGCATTGCACTGCGTCGACGTAGTCTACGAAAGTGGGTGAAGATCAGTAGATCGCGTGGCATAGGGTCACACTGCAAGTGGGTAACACAATAATATCCAGAAGTAGCCTAGTGGGCGAACGTCCGCCTTCTAAAGCGGAGGTGGCGAGTTCAAATCCCAGTGCGGTCACGTACCAATGTGTTTCTTGTTAAACATAATAATATTGATGTAATTATCACCGCTTTTCGGTGAAGGAAAACTTTGTGAGGAAACAAACATGCCCGAAAATTATTTCGGAGGCATGTTATCCACTAACCCGGACTCCGGACCGGGACCTCAAGGAAGGGAGGCCTTTACCCAGCAGTGGAACAGTTACAGGCTTATCAAATAATATCCATCCACTGCTTCGGAGGCCGCACTACGCCTTTGGACTCCGGTCAATTGGTAGCACTCGTAAGACAGTAATCCCCGGTTTCTGGAACGTTTGTTGGCGTTGACAGTAGATAAAAACTATCGTTGTCTCTATCTAACATTAAACAAATGACAAGGATGGCAACATAATTAATCTGTAGTCAAAATTGGCTGACGTTTCAGAAACCGGGTGTAAGGCACTCGTAGGTTGGGCGGCCTCACAAACTGCCCCCAGATGCCGATACTTCCTCATTCGATAAAGAAACAAATAAGCACAGAAAAATCTTCTATTCTACGGCCACTAATACACGCGTACAACCGCATCGACAAGTGCAGAAGCGGTTAAATACGCTACGTGCATAAAAACGGGTGGGTGCAGGTAATGCCAGTACATCGATCTTTGAATACATTAGCGCTAATGCACTGCGATGGTCTCTGGTTACCGGCCGCCTTAATCCGTCCACCAGACACGGTTGACGTTTACCTTTAAATAAATTCAAAGAAAAAGAGGGATCGTCCTTTTTTTGGGTGAGACGCGTCGCCTTTGTCCAATAAATCTTCCGATAACTGAAGCCTTAAAATTGGTATTCTGTCTCGTTGGTTGACGTCTGAAACTCGAAGGCGCCAGCCAAGCATATGACGGCATATTTGACAGTTTCAACATTATGTGTATTGGCTGTATTGACGGTCTTTCCGTGAAATTTTTATTTTATTCATGATACCTACTAGGATATTAACTAGCTAAAAACGGATCTAATTCGCGCACAAACAAATATCAAAATGTATATTATAATTTTGACATACCTCGACGTTTCGGCCGAGTTACATCGACCGTGGTCACGAGAAGACTGTCTTCTCGTGACCACGGTCGATGTAACTCGGAAAGACCGTCGTCAGTACACATAATGTTCAAGCTGTAAAATATGCAATTAGACCCGTTTTTAGCTGGTTAATATGTTTCCTGTTCGCGAAAGTTTAAGAATTGCGACTGAAAATTACCGAAAATTATTGTCTTCGAAAATACACTTCATTTACTTGACTTTAGAACTAACCGGTTTCCTCAGTACACTTAAAATATGTTTGATTATTTCTAAAAGTAGAGATATCGGACGACAATATTATGCTAAAAGCAAAAAAAAAGTTATGAAATAAGTTACTAAAGAAAAGGCAAGACGCCAACTCTATCAGTTAAGTTATAATGATATCAAAATGATTTTCTTTTCCTGTTTTTGTTTGCTCAGAAGATGTTGGTGTTTGTCCTGTGTGAAATAAAGCTGTGTTCTCTCTGTGAGACTCTGCCTGCCGTTTGCAACGCCATAATGATGATTTGCCATAATGATGATGGTCACTAAAACAGATATAAATAGGATCTTACCACAAGAGATTTAAACAAGACTTGAACAAATGTGTCTAAAATTTCGTTCCACAAATCGACGTCTCACACTTGCATTGTCTAACTCAATATGAAATTCACAAATAAAATTATCAGAAACAACTGACACAACGCGAGTGTTAGACGTCGTTTTGTGGAGAACATAATTAGACACTGCTGTTCAACTCCGGTTTAATTTTTTTGTGGTAAGTTCTTTAGCGTTTAACATGAAACAGACTGTTCTAAGTATAAGTATATACTTAATCGGAGCCAGCCGCACGGCTCGCTAAAACCGGTAGACCCCTGGTTTTATAGAGCTTGTTAGTAGCCCCAGGCTTAGCATTGTATTCCACTGTCTATAAGCCCTGAGTGTCCATAGTCAGCTGTTCGCAGCAATCTGCCAATGAGACTCCATACGAACAACCTTCCAAAGGCTAATGCAAAAGTTGCCAGCTGCAAAGTCAAGCTATCACGATATTCCGTTTAATCGGGCTCTGCCCACTCCACTACCTACGTAAAAGATCCCCCACTCAATTTACCAAATGGTCTATAAGCCGTCGATGGAAAATAATTTATATTATGGAGTTCAAAAGCCAGCGAAGAGGTTGCTCCTAAATAAAAATAAACTTTTATGACAAGAAATAAGGTTTAATAATGAAATGGAACGTTCCCCGAGTGCAAGGTTGGCTCAGCGTATCTATAACTAGCTGCGGCCCGCGGTTTCACCCCCGTTCGCTATTATCTCACAGCATCCGTTAATTTTTACGAGGTAAAAAGTATACTGTTTTCTATTCCAGGACCTAAAGTATCTATAGATATATATATATATACCAAATTTCGTCAAAATCCGTCCAGCTGTCACAGCGGGAAGAGAGAACAAACACACACATCGTAAGATATTAATAGGATAGGTTTGAATACATATTATTGTAAGCTATTGCAATGAGTAGGAACTAAATTGCATAGTTTTGAACTATTTTTTGTACATTTGCATACTAATTATTCTACTCAGTGTAATTAAAAAACTATATTCGAGAAAGATTACGCTATAGAACTAGCGCGTTAAAGAATCTGATGTTACTAGAGCTACTTCTTCGAATACCTATTCATTAATACCTTATAATTTAGAAGATTGGACGCTCTAGAGCGAAATAGCATGATTTAGATTTTGTATGACATTTAGACGTTTTGTCTCTCTCTGTCGTTGTGCTGTAGTAATGTACTACTTTTGTCGCCGACATTAACATGTCCTAATTCAAAATTAGTTTGTCTCCAGATGATACTCATCAAGAATGGGCATTCTCTGCAAATGGTATAATTAAGAACAGTCCATCCTACAACATATAGGTAAATATTACGATGATGACACCCCTAAACGGGCGTATTCATCAATAAATGAGAAATGAGGGATTCTTATATTATTATGTTACCGTATAGAAAGGAAGAAAATTAGTTTTCCCAACGGAGTTTTTGCGGATAATGGATAATATGTAAGTACTCATTTAGGTAATATTTTTATCAAGACTCGCTGATGTTAGACGGCCCTCTTTGTCGATTAGGGACACCCCTATTTTTAAATTGTATGAACGGGCTTAAGGTAGTTGCTGAAATCTCTTCCAATCATGTTTAAACACAAAATCCCTTCAAAAGAGTTCTAAAGTAGAAATAACACCTTCTATGTAATCTATGGCATTGTTGTAACAGAAAACTTTATCAAAATACATTCAAGTGTCATCAAGAACGTGTATTATGTTGTGTATAATATTTGTGAAGTAACAAAAGTTGCTGAGATATATCGAAACATGTCTTTGACATTTTCGAAATTGATTTGAGATGATGAAACTGATTGTAGATTTTCATCATTTTGAAAGTCGTTTTTTGCGCAATTTCAAGTAAACAAAACATTCTGTTTATTTTGATGCCTATAAATAGAAATGAGGTTATGAACGAAATCATGTTATTTTATACAAGCTGTTCCCCGCGGCTTCGTTAACGGTGTATTTTTATATCGATAGTAGAAGTTGATCATTCACGAAACATTTTGAGTTCTTGTCGATAGCTCGTCTCCTAACATTAAATTTAGATGCAACGAGAATCCGTTTTTCAGTCAGATTTTAATTAAATAGCTTTTACGTGATTGTAAAAGCAAACAGACAGACGGTCCTTCTATTTTTTTAAATCTTACTATTACTTTTTAGTAGTAGGCTACATGTACGTGTATACCTACTACAATCGAGTCAACAACACCGCATTCGATAGTTGTCAAAATCGAATGGACTCCAAATATCGATTTTCCAGAAATCTCGTAAATCTAAGGTTCAATACGCGACGATATCGAATCGAATCGATTCAGTTTCTTATCGAAAACTTATGAATTGTCTGAGCTGTTTCATAATAGAGATGTTACTCAACAGAATTGTACACTCTTCCCTCACAAGTATTGTTACGTAATCAAGCATGCCCGTTGGATGTTGCTGGTTACCTTCTTATAACATGACTTCTTTATCTAACGGCTCTATGAGGAATGTCTTTTGATAATTCATTATAATATTATAAGTATAAGCTCCGAGAAAAAATACTCTATTCAAAGAGGATAATCCGAAATCTACATAATTACGCTTTTCTGATTCAGTATCCGAGGAAAAGTTGACGGTCTGACCGCGAAGGAAAGGAGTGATTTTATAAGGCTCGGTTTTTCTTTTGCCAACACCTTGTTTACACGTTGCATCGATCAAGTGCTCGGAGAGATTTCTGAAGATACGACCAGCTTCCAGCTATAATCCCCTCGCAATAAATTTGGTCCAGGATGTATTTGTATATAATGTATGACGCTTACCTAGAAGTCTTCTTACACTTGAAATACTGTCCGCGCCACAGGACAGTTCTATATTCAAATACCAGCACCTAAAGGTGTTTCCTTCGTCGATCCGTCAGATCCAGTCACACGTTTTCCGACTACCCTCAAATATCGTTCTAAATTCAAGCGCGGATTTGAAATTTAAATCACAATGCTGGAGCGACCTCTCGGCCGTGCGCGTGACAGGGGGCCCCAATCGCAATCCCAACTAGAAACGAAGGGTTGAAAGATTCGGCCCTTGAACGTGGACTTTTTGCTTGTGTGATGAATTGAGTGGTGTCTGCCTACTTATAATATGTCCTATTGTCTACATTGTTAGGACTGCAAGAGGATTCAGACCAATAGAGTCAATCCAGTCGTGAAACCCGCCGCCATATTGACGAGTGATTTTGACGACATTTTGACAGCTCATTCTACTAAAAAATATTAGGTCAGTTTCAGTAAGATTTTAATCTCTTAGTTATATTTTATGAACGCGTGCATACTTGTCTTTTTTTATTTTGTCGTAACAAACTGTCGAGTTCTTTGTCCACCAAGCGATATAAATGATCATCGCACGTCATGTACATTGTACGCACTTATGTACATTGCATGCTAATTAATTAGGTACGTATGTAATGTACACACAGACAAAAAAAACGTAAGCGCACGTGTCAACTTCTTTGTCAAAACATGCCGTCTGCTTTGAACAATGGGACAATACCCGCTGTATTTTATGTTTATGGGAGTTTGAACTCTAAACATATGAGGGGCAAGGTGAGACGAGGTGAAAAATAAGTAGGTAAAAAATTGTGTTGCCAACGAAAAAACAGACGACGCTCACAACTTGCTTTTATTTGGTGTAATTAGAAATGGGGGACGTGTTATCGATAACTTGCGTTTTTTACGCGAGTTTCTATTTACTCCTTAAGATGTGGACTCGAATTTCTGTTGCTCAATTGAGTTCAAATTTTGCTTAGCTGTCAAGTTCATATGCTAATACAATGCCATGGTGGCAGCGAGCTGATGTGATGATAAAGACTGAAGGTAGTCAAGGGAACTCCTCGGTGACGAACACTATGATGGTGGGCCATTTTAGCAGACCGACTATCCTACTAACATTGTAAAGGTGAAACTTTGTATGTTTGTTAGGTGCTTCTTCGCGCTCAAACGGCTGACACGATTTCGGTGAAATTTGGTATGGAGCTAGCTAACACCCTAGATTAAAACTTGGGCTACTTTTTACCCTGAAAATAGCAGGCAGCACAGCGTAGCGCCGCTAGTAAATAAATAAAATTTGTCGTTTCTACGAACGTTCTTCTAGAGATCCTCTTTAACTCTTCTCGAACTCTACATGACATAACTAAGCAGTGTCATCTACCAGCAAACTTTATAATGTTCCGGATTGAAAGACACGCCAGCAAAAGTTAGAAGCTTCAGAGAGTAGGCGAGGGATGAGCAAAGCCTCAGACAAAAACTAATTATTGTTAAACATAGGAGCCCTGCCCTATCTACCCATTTACTTTGGCTGGAACAAGTTACCGTAACTTTTCCTACAAAAGAGCCTTAGGTTAGGAACCATGCGGGTTTATGCGGCAAAGTTTAAGAGGCCTTGAAACGTTGAATTTACTTCGAAAGGTGCAAGATTTTTGTGTTTTGTCCTCGTACTTACAACGTTTATTTCAAATGTCTGTCAAAATTACTGCAAAAAATAATTACTTATTGGTAAAATTAATCACCTATTCTGAAATATTTAGTAGACTGCCTTATTCTTAAATCCAGAATTACTGACCCAGAGGAAGTTTTTATTGTATGTGTTAGCGTTTCAAAAAAAGGAATAAATTGATACACCTAGCCACTGTACCACAGACTATGCTCGTTCATTCAACATTTGAATGTTTTGTCACTGGAATTGGATGCAAGAAATCATCGATATAAGTTTTATATCTAGTTTAAAGTTTCACCATTCCTCCCGCGCCTCACGCCGCCGTCGTCAGCCGTCGCGTCAGATTTCGTTATAAAATGGTCAATTGCGAATTGAATTATTAAACTGAGGGTTCCGTTTCTACTTTTTGGGCTAAACTGTAATTATGCAGGTGACGGTAGATTTAGTGGCAAAATGATAGCCACTAAATTGTCTGTTTTAAATTGTCTGATAATTCAGGTTGGCATTTCGTTGGATGTTGTGCTTTGAAAGCAACTTTTGTGGGGAGGTACTTGCGTCAGTAAATGAATAATTATTGTACCAGATGGCAACATCTCGACATAATGAGATAATTGGTTGGTCCTAAACTTTGAATTGCACAATCCTATGTCACATGAGACATTCTTCAAATTGATACGTCTGATGATATTAGTTTAGCTGGTTCCATTTTCTCATATAAAAGTCACGGAACCCTAAAAACGTTCTGTTCGTTTTGTATTGGGAAGTCTGGAGCCGGTCTGAGCCATCCGGAATATTTAAACAAACGTCTGGGTTGAACAATAGGGATGACAGTCTGTCTGTGCCTTTGTTCAGGAATTATGGCGGGGGATTATTATCGATATTTATATGCAAATTTTAATACATATTAGTATTACTAAGTGATAAATTGTATAAATCCTATTCAGTAACATTTTATAGTGAATCCAAGCAAGCTAATTTTTTCGTAGTCACGATGAGTTCACTAACATTTATAGGTAATTAATTGTACTCAGAACCAAAATTACGCATTCTATTTTTCTCAAGCAAAAGCACAAGCATAATTTTTGCGGTTAGCTGGTTTCGAACCTATGCCCTGCCGCATGCGATTGACTACGGAACCAAGTGACATCCTCGCTTCAGCTTTTATCCGACTGCCGTAGGAGGGGCATGTTTTACAAAATATGTTTACTCTACAAATCATCTCGTCTTAAAACAACAACAGCGAAGTCACGTACTCCTAACCTACATTATATACTTCGTACATGACTAAGCTAAGAAGCAAGTTATTATGGGAGTACACGTTTAAGACGCGAATTAATAATTATGGAAGTGATTAATTACTTGCTAGAACTCAGCGTGGATTAATTTTAGCTTAGCGCGGAATTGCATGGTGAGCAACGCTTATTTTAGAATGTAAACAACATAGAATAACAATGTTTACAATGCATAGTACCGTCGGCCTTTAAAGTAACTAAACATCACATTACTTCTAATGCAATGTACATCGTAAAAAAGTACTTTTTGCGTATCTACACTAAAACGTGTTCAGCAATTTCTGAGGCTGACCGTACATAGCTTACTGACTTGAAATTTCTGGTATATGACAACATTTAAATTATGTTCATCTACCGCCATCTTATTACATACAAAGTTCCACAGACACCACAAACCGCAGATAGACCACATATCTACCTTTTTACTCGTATCTTAAAATAAAATTAATAAAAAAAGAAATATTAGTTACGCAGAAGACCATTCCTTTGTTGGTATATTTTTCCATAATTTAAGTCTCATAACAGCAGAAAAGAAAATCCCAAAAATCCTCACGATAATCTTTCCTCCTTAATCCCAAAGCCCTGGGTTCCTTGTTATGGCCCAATAAACAACACGGGGTAGGGCTTAGGGCCGTAACAGCACGATGTACTTCAGACGCAGTTCCTTAGCTCCTTACAAAACACTCGGTTCCACGCATGCACGCTTCACAACTGCAGTTACGTTGTGAAAGCCTCGCATCCACATGGATCTGATATCCGATGAAAGGGTTCACACACAAAATACATTTGCAAATAGTGTGATGGACAGTGACTGGGCATAGTGCTTGAAATAGCAATCCATTTGGCATTGCAGTTTATGTAGAGTCGCATCAGTTAGAAATGTTCACCCGCTGTCCCATCGCCAAGCAGGTGACGTAAGGATGTGTGGAGCTCTAAAAAGCAGTCTTTCGTCGAAACGGGGCAAGATGAGGTCGCGAGCATTCCCCATCTTGCCTCGGCGATAGCGCAACCTTACCTACTGTAACGCATCTTACTCCCGAAGACGGGTTGAGGTCGGAATAGGATTATTCGAGACTCGTGTGGGACCACCGCTGATGTGTGTTTAGGGCCTAACCGACTTGCTAATCTTTGAGATAACCGTTTTTGTTTGCCGCGGCGCAGGTCAGCGGAACACTTTTTAGTTGAACATATTTTACTTTGGAGATGTTCTTTTGGCTGGGTATAGATAATGTCATGTATTTACAGCCTTAATCTTTAGGATAAATTTTGATACAGTTCCCGTGTTTCAATTGAGATGACATTTTGCTTGTGTGCCCAGATTCGATGGCAATACCATATTAATGGTTTAGCGAGCTGATCAAATCCTAGAAACAACTAAGAAGCTAGACAACGGAACTTCTCTGTGACTTACAGTAGATTGGTGGTGTCTGGGCTGTTTGAATCAACTTACAATGTTCGATATGTATTTTATAAAAAAGAAAATGTATTATTCTACATAAAAAACTAATTCGTATAGTTATGGAGCTATGAATTAATGAGCAAGGCTCATCCAGCTTGTGGTGATTATGGCACTGTGTTTTACATTTTTTTTTTTAATCTTCTCTCAAACTAATGGTATGCTTTTATCTTTTCAGGTAAAGATCAAAATTCTCCTGTTTTCACATTGGGTAAGATAAAATGTTGCAAATGCTTCCCTTGAAGTATCTTGAATTACAGCAAGGCTAAGAGATTGGTAGTATGAGTGAGAAACCGTTTTCGTTTATACATTCATAATGGAATATTCTCGGGAAAGTGAAATTGATACCGGGGCGAGGTCTTTGGTATCAAATTATTGTGTAATCATGGGAACGGCTGTTAATCTTATAACCTTTGTACCTATGGAATGGAGTCAGCAGGCATCGGTGTGTAAAACACGATAAGATGATCTCCTCGATTCTGACTTGTTTGTCGGATGAGGTGGTGTCAGCCTCTGGTGTCAGGTTGGCAGACGCCCAGGACTGACATCTTGACGTACGTTGCGAAGCACGAAGCGATGGGAATCCGCACATAACGTGAAATTGGGCTGAGGTTTTGTAGCCAGTCAAAGTCAAATCATTTATTGTATTTAGGTAATACAATCGCACTTTTACAAGTCAAACACTTCAATCAAATTATCATATTAATAAAAACATAAAAGAAAAATTTGTTTATGGTTTGAGTTTAAAAAAGGATGTTTCCGTTTTTAGCACTGGTTCAGGATTGAATCTCGGACAGGAAAATGAAACTCCGTTGACTCTAACAGTGCTTCGGAATACGCCTGTTAGAGAAGACAGCACCAAGAAACTACGAAGAGGTCATTTCTCTCAAATTGTATATATATTATTTTCATTTTTTTTTCATTTTCGTTAGTTGCGAAGTGCACAGTACCCTCTGACACCAAGACTCATACAATTTCTCTTGACAATTCCAGTGGCTGTACCGATTTCAATTTAATTTTGCTCGTGAGGTATCTCTAGAAATTAAAGATAAATTCCTGGAATAAAACCAGAGTATTATTAACTGATGCTAGAAGTGTTTAATCCGCCACCTTCCGGTAGGAAAAGTGTTTTTCCGGTGATAAGTAGCTGGGTCGATCTGAACTGACCTTTTCGGCTATTAGAGGTCGGTTCAGGAACTCTGAAAGTTACGTCTTCACAAGGATAGTATAGATATATACTGACTTGCCAATCGAGTAGGGAAAGAAAATAGGTGGCTGCGTAAAGACTCTAACTTCTTCGTACAAAAGAAGTAACATTTTCATCTCCACAATTCAAGGCGAAACAGAACTTTTTAGATACAATTAATGTAGTAGGGTTTAGTTTCATGTACATTCAGAATAGAGGGTTGGTAGGTCTACATTTTAACGGATAGATATTGTTTTATTCGTTTCTATTTTTTTTACTTTTATATAATTTAGGTAGGATATAGAATATAATAATTTAATAACAGACATTCTATGGTAGGTCGTTGTCTTCAATCTCAGTTCTATATATCTAACATTCGTCTCTTTTTGACGGAATTATAATTAATTTATATTTCATAATATTTTCGTAAAAATAGTCCGACTAATATAATAATGCGATAGTGTCGGTTTGTTACGTTAACAAGTCTAAACTGCTGCACCAATTTTGATGGTATAGAAGTAGCTCGGACATTGGATAAAGGCATACAAACTAGGCACTAGGCGCTTTGGATTGGATGCGATAAACAGTCTACGTTGCAAAAACTGGTCCTACTAAGTTCCCACCATAGTTTACAACAGGAATTCTATGACCGCAGATCTATTCACACCATAGGTATATACTATAGGTATTCTATGCCTTAACTCACGTCGACACCTGCACTAAACCAAAACATAGTGACTGGGTGACGTTACGCAATCGTACCGTGTCGATATGGTTCTAGGAAACTTCATTGGATAGTAAAATTGTTTTTACGACTTTGCTTATCCAGCTGTATCTAGCCTAGTCGCCATGGAATTATAATAGTACTAGCTGTTGACCGCGACTTCGCTGCGTGGACTATACTTTCTCTTGAAAAGTACCTATGCCCGTCTCAAAGGTACAATCTATCTCGGTACCAAACATCGAGATCTGGGGGCTTACCATTACTTATTGCGATCCAATTGAGGACCTAAGCCGAATTGTTTTACTACTCATTCGTACCATGACGTCTTGTTGTGACATCTTGACACTCAATTTAGGTTGATTTTAAATCAAAAGGGTTTGCGTCTACCTAAATTATGTCGAAAGCCATTACTATTATTTAAAAAGTGACACAATTCTGCTTAGGTCCTCAATTTAATCGCAATAAGACGTCATGGTAAGCCCCATGTTAAAAGTAAAAGGTAACAAACAAATAGACAGAATTACATTCACAATTTTAATATCAGTATGGAATGGACTAGGTCCATCCCGCGATTTCACCCGCCGAATCTCCGTTTTCCCGCAAGCACTGCATTATAAAAAATAAAAATAAAATTCAGCCTGTAACTGTCCCACTGCTGGGCAAAAGCCTCCCCTCACTATCATGAAGAGGATTAGGCCATAATCTACCACGGGGACTGGTCCGGGTTGGTGAATAACATGCCTCCGAAATAATTCTCGGGCATGTTGGTTTCCTCACGATGTTTTCCTTCGCCGAAAAGCGAGTGATAATTAAATACATATGTGACACATTGGTACGTGCCCGCACTGGGATTTTAACTCGCCACCTCCGTTTTCGAAGGCGGACGTTCGCCCACTAGGCTACCACCGCTATTCATTATCCCGAGTAAAAAGTAAAATGTATAAAAGTGCTAACTGCGAAGAGCCCTTACAGGCATTCGCTGTGGAACCATGGTCATCGTAGTTCCTGATAGGATGATACTGGGGATACCAGGTTGGAAGACAAACAGGATCTATAACTCGTCAATTCATCATTGATTTTTGCCTCAAGATTATTTTTATGTCCGTGGAATAACGATTCAAGTACGTCATTCTGTAATTACCATGAAATTGACGTATTTCTTACGTAAAGAAACATGTGATGATAATATTGATTTTATGCCTGAAAACGTTAATTACCTATGTAATTTAATTATACAATTTCCACCTAGTTTCGTGTTCATTTCTACTTCTACCACATGCCCATATTTTGAACCTAACAAACTTGCTACATAAATAACAGTTTCCTTTGCATATAAACGTTATTTATAACCGCTATTAATCTAATAATTAATAACAAGTATCTACTTAGATAAAGCCTTTGCGACACGAACCTGTTACATCAGCAAACGGTTCAAATTCCAAAAACATCCATTAAAACCGCGTCCCAAAACGACCTTTATTACATAAGGCAAACAAAGTCAATAGGGCTGAAAATCCTTTGAGCGTTACGTCATGTATGGAAACTGTTGAAATTTTAGATTGGTGTACATTACTGCTTCTCGTTGACACGAGGAATGTAATATGTAACGAGAGTGGCATTGGATAATTGTGTTGCTGTGCGTACACGATTGGGTAATACGATGAGCTTATCAGAGGTAGGCTAAGAGCCAGCAGCGAATAAAAGTAAGTTAGGGCGAGGGAGTACTTTTGGAGGTGGTCCTGGCAGTTTTTTCCGTGTCTAAATTCGGATGTGTATGTTTTAATGTGTTATGTGTGTTTGTAAATCTTAGTAGGTACCAGACATTTAATAAAAGATTTTATTAAAATAGGCATACGCTCAAGACATTGATGATAAGTATTTGTAAACGCCAGAATTTTCATAAAATTCCATTGAGCCATTTCAATTCTTACTTTTGAATTCTACCATTATGTCTTATGGTCCTAATAGTTTTGGTCTGCGACTTATCACGCCAAGCAAGCTGAACCGATTTCGATAAATATTGCTACTAAAATAAATTATACTTAAGGGTTGACTACTTATAACAAAAATGAACTAATCAGGGGGAATTGTGAAATATCCCCTAAATACACAAATAACAAATGCTAGAGTAAAATGGGAAAACAAGAAATCCGCGGGGTATAAATAATGGCTCGTACGTCAACTGAGTCCGCGGGATCAGTTGACCTAATATGGCTCAAAATAACTGTGACACCTCCAGCTCTCTGTCTATAAGTACCTAGATTACGTTTCTATATTCCGTTTATCTGACTGTGATGTGCTCAGGTATCTTAATTAAAGGATTATCGTAACCCGATGAAATAATACGTCTTAAATAAGCAATCTCCATTATCCGTAACTGAATCTGACACGGATTTCATTATTTTGACTGCCTCCTAAATTGAGTAAGTACCTAGCGTTGGTGACATATCAATGTAACCCATCCATCGGATTTATTACTTGTCGTTTGGTTTGTAATAATCGAATATGTTGTATCCTAATAATTTATAGGTATATAATAATACTAGCAGACACGGCCGCGCGTTGCTGTGGCTAAGGTTTTTGTTATTGCGCCTATAAATTGAGATGTTAGTTATCTTATCTTATCTTTCAAGTTAGATCAAACTGCACACGGTGTGCAAATTTGATTTCAATCGGTTAAGTAGTTTAGAAGTTCATCGCGGACACACGGTGACGCATGATTTATGTTATAAAACAAGATATAATTTATAGGTACCTACTAATAAATAATTATAATAAGATATATTCACCTAGCGCAGGAATGTTTTATTATATAACATTGTATCATGTGAAGGTAACTCACTTGGTTCAGAAGGTATACCATGCAGAAGCATCGATGGTCCTACCAGTTTCATAATAATATGTAATCGAATTTTCTTCCGTAGATTTTCGTAGAACATGGATCCCCTGTATACTTGGGGTATTAGGCTCTACGAAGACCATGAAAAAACACGCAGACTCCGAGACCGGTTTACACATATCAGTGTCCTGTAAAACTGGTAAAATTCATTATATTGGAATCATAATTTTTTACTACACAGTGTGTTTCAAAGTAAACTAAACACCATCATGGATACAACAGAAGTTCCTCACACACCATAGATCTTCCCTCATGATGAATGATCACTCCTACCACAACTTCACAAGATCAATGACTCCGTACCCTCGAATGGGACCGTGAAGATGTATATCTACCTAATACCCCATAGAATTTGACCGCCCACGTGTGTTCAACCGTATTTTTTACGTTCCGTCGCATCCTTTCATGGCATTCTTTTACTTTCACGCCAATGTACACTTTAACGTGTTTGGGGGAGGGCTGTTTTTTGAGAGGCAGCCGTGTGGTGCCTTCACGGTAGTACCTATGAAATTGTTGTCGGAGTCCGACTACGCAGCTAAAATGGACTTTGTGCCCCAGAAATAAGGAGTTGATAGAATCTGTAAACCTTTTTTTCAATGCGCGCAAGCTGTTTCGTTTTGTTCAATTTTGAACTTTGTTCGACCTGTGTACGGTTGAATTTGGGTATTTAGGGGGTGCTATTGAATAGAACCTTCCATGGCGTTTCCATGGTCTCAGGATGACGCGATGTGACGGATTTTGACCTGTCACTGGGGTTATTATTAATCAAGTTTGAACGTGGATCGCTTTGTTACGGTTCTTGAGGAATCCACAGACAGTGCAGACCCTTTGGGGCTATGGTTTCTTACGATGATATTTAAAAGTAACCATAAAAACTCTGGAAATCACGCTGTGGCATCACCAAAATGTATAAAGCGTTTTTTGTAGATTAAAGTACCCTCGCCTTAAGTTATTCATAAAGAAGATCACAAACTTTTCTCTTGGGTTATATTAATATTTGCATCATTTATTTTGTACAATTTAGTGTAGCACTATACATTCTTTTTTGTTTCTTGTAACTAACTAGGTGCCTTGAGCAATCACCTTGCTATGACATATTATGGGATTAACCTGTAATCTGTACGTACAGCCCATCCAGCCTCAGCAACGCCTTAATCAAGGCTATATTTCAAATAGCAAAGAGGAGACGTCGTTAATAATAGAAAAATAAAAAGT
Organism: Hylaea fasciaria; assembly: GCA_905147375.1. Lineage (NCBI taxonomy): Eukaryota > Metazoa > Arthropoda > Insecta > Lepidoptera > Geometridae > Hylaea > Hylaea fasciaria. The sequence continues at coordinate 2,476,798 of LR990211.1, read as the reverse complement.
ACGAGGGGTAGAAAAAGATATTAATTCCAAACAATACTTTTCTCTCATTTAATATTAAAACATTCGAGATTTAGGATTCGTCGGTTTTCTGCGGTATTCATAAAATGATTTAAAATACCCTTCTTAAATTATTCAGTGGTTTCTTTGAGGATTAGCTTGATAGGTTCTCTGGGATTTCGAGAAAAGTGCCTATTAATATTTATTTACTCTTAACTCTCGGCTGTACCTACTCGTACCTATTTGAACTTTACCAAGAATACTTAACTTTTGTATTTGCTAAATCATTATCAGCGCAATTACTTTGGATTGCGGTTTCTCGTTTGTAATAAGGTTTATATTCTGAGCAGAGAAGATTATTGTCACTTGTTTTTTACCTGTCACCTAACCTTTTGTATCGAAAAATACAATAACAGTCACCAAGTCTGCTCGAGTCTGCTTGTTTGTAACATTGATACATCTACATTCTACCTGAACTTATTTATTTTATTTATTTAATTTTATCAAATTTCTCTCCCTTGCTTTACCGTTATTACGTTTTTAAAATTAAGCATTCTATTGAGTCCCAATTCTCTTTGATATTATTAGCACAAGAATCGATCCATAGAAACGCAAAAATATTTAGCCACAGAAGGAACACTACAATTTTACCAAAATCTAAATTACCATTTTAGGATATGACCAAACCTATTTCCTCTCCGCATTAGGTTGAAACCCATTGATTTAAACATTTTAAACGAACGCGACGCTTCCGCCCATTCAAATATTCAATAGGTAGGTATATGTAAATATACGATTTTTTCGATTTCATTGAAAGATCTCGCTGCGAATGGTAATGAACTTCCCGAGCTTTATGTCAGTTTTACGCTATTTATGGATGTGCCAGAAAATGAGAAGATTTTTAGAGTACCGCATGTAAAGTGTGGTTGTAAACTCCAAAATGGGAGGAATATTTGCCAGAAGATCGAAAATTAATGTGAAAACTACTCAGTTAATTCTTATTTATTACACTAGCACATTTTATAATTAGCTCCTGTTGATTTATTTTATAGTGGCTTTCATGTTAGGTTATGTTTTTAGAATTACTTCTCAGAGTATGTTTATGTTACAAATGTTAGAGGTAATGATGATAGTTAATTAATAAGCTTAGTTATTTCACGTAGTTCCCATCCCATATCCTAAAAAGAAAGACAAGGTGTGATGATAGTATTTGGTGATATTTTGATTATTGACGTGTTGACTGTTGAAGTATGCCACGAGAAGATCACGTGCTACTGACGATAATATTTTAACTCAATCTATACTTCTATACTAATAAATATTATAAATAGGAAAGATTTGATAATGTGATTGTTTATTTGCATTGAATAGGCTCCGAAACTACTGAACCGATACGAAAAATTATTTCACTGTTGGGAAGCTACACTATCCCCGTGTGGCATAGGCTACTTTTTATCCCGCATAAATTAACGGCACCCGCGGGATAGTAGTTAAGTTAACGCGGGTGAAACCGCGAAGCGCTTCTAGTACTATATATAATTGTACGAACTTTGGAGAACATTACACAGAACACATTCGCACTGTTGATCGATTCGAACACCCCATGTCCCATACCGATGACGTGTTCGTCAAATAAAAAACCTAGTGCAGACACCGTGACGAGCGCAGATGACTCATTTGTGTAGGTATGTAAATTCTGTTGAAAATTCAAAACCTTAGGTTTAACTTTTGTGTTTTTGAAATTCAAATTTTGTCTGGACGCGACGCTCGTCCGGGCTTAAATGACGACGGAGGAATGCCTAATTGTTTTTTTTTTACGTTGCCGTTGGTTTGCTTTTGAACGCAGATGCTGACGGTCTGACTGTTCCAGATTGTTGTTGGATTTTGTTGTTGTTTTAGCTTTCATCCGACTTCCGAACAAAGGTCTCGGCGGGGCTCTTGCACGATCCCCGATTGCTTGGCAAAGTTTTTCCCTTGTATAGTCTGACACAATAATTAGTTTTCACTTGATAAAATTTTTAATTGACTAACTTAGATTGATAACGATAGATTGTTTTTCTTACACCGTCGTCAGGTTCGGGAACCATAGGTAGATAGTACATTAACACAGGTTCACATTCCTTTATGTCTAGTAAATCAAAATGCATCAAAAGAAGATTTCTCATTCCCAACATTTCAAATGTTATCTTTAGTTTGAATATTCTTTAGCTCAACATATATCTCGTAAACTGGACAAAGCAGGTGCTTTATTGTAACACCGTGAAGGTATTAATCATCTTGTAGATGAACTATTTCTTGACCATACCGAGTTCAAGGTCCAGGAGATCAGGTTAAAGACATCGCTGAAACCAGTTACAGATCTCTTGGAATGCCAGTTAATTGTCTCGGTACAAACATGAGCAAATTTTCCTGTTTTTGTCTACCAGTATGTATATATCACTATGGCTATTATAGGAGTGGATATATTGTTCGAGCTTTTGCTGTTCAATAAAGTTGAGTAAAAGTAACTTCTATGAATATTGACATTGTTTGACGACATGTTTCACGTCACGACATGTTGACATGACATGTTTCATGACATGGCATGGCCAGTCTTTCCTCGTCTCATTTCTATTGTCACTAGTACGTATTAAAGCGTAATAGTATATACGTCAAATAATGCTCTAATGTTTTTTTTTATGTATGTTATGTATTAAGGTTCTCTGCTCGTGATTATCACAGCTGGGGCAGTAAATTCCATTTCCTTCCGGATTCCAGCTGCCTTTTCAATTTCTAGCAGCCTTTCAAGTTCTGCAGTACTGAATCCACAGAAACTTCGCCGAAGTCACCTTTCAGGAAAGTTTGAACCTTCGTTTGAACTGGTTTGAACCTTGCCGTCTTGGGGCAGGTTTAAAATTTCTCGGGATCTCCTCGACTGCAAGTAAAGTTCAAATACTTCTATAGATCTTTGTAAAAGAAAACTTGGAGCCTTTAATGTTCCGAGCAGCGCGCCACGAACTATCTGGAACTTTACAAGCTCAGAAAATGAGTTATTAAAAACCGTGCAAGTGCGAGTCGGGCTCGCGTACGAAGGGTTCCGTATCTGTAAAAACGGCAATAAATCACGTTTTTTGTATGGGAGCCCCCTTAAATATTTATTTTATTCCGTTTTTTTGGTATTTGTTATTATAACGGCAACAGACATACATCATCTGTGAAATTTTCAACTGTCTAACTATCAAGGTTCATGAGATACTTGCCTGGTGACCGACGGACAGATAGACAAACAGACGGACGCACAGCGAAGTTTTAGTAATAGGGCCCCGTTTTACCGTTAGGTACGGAACCCTAAAAACGGTATCAGAGCACCTAATTTTTACCAAATTATGTAATAATTCTGCGCGATACTGAACTGCGCTCGTTACCCTGATACATTGGTTCTTAAAACTCATATGTCCAGTAATTGGTTAGAGACTGGTGTTTAATAGATAACACTTGGTTCCAACAGAACAAATTATCCCTTCCACCATGCATTACCACATATTACCCACATCCCAGACTTAGCTTCTTTATTAACCCCTTAAAAGCGCACCTTACCACAGGATCTCGTAAATCCCAGTTAAACTGGCCTCAAAAATACCTCATTTCCTTCATTGTAAATCTCTGCGAGACATCTTTGGGTTAATTTCGTTGAGTAATAAATCCTCCGGGAACATTTCAGGTGGTTTACCATCTAGTTGAAGAGCTACGGTAGGGGTACTATACTTGAGAAGATGGACGGGTAATTTGTCTGGACAGTGTGGCTTATTTATTAAGCAAGGCTAGGGCTTGAAAGGATAAGAGAGGTAATCCAAACTTTCCTACTAACAATATTCAAATGACTATAGCACAGGTAGTGCTATAGTCATTTGTACCATACGTAATCAAAAGCGGTGGGGCATCTTACATCCATTAAAATTGAGGGACAATTATGATGGATACGTTTTTTTCCTTTCGTTGTAAGAAGTGCGTCTGAATAAGTTACGTTACCCTAAGCTCTCTAATAAGCATCTGCCATAATGTTTCCTTTATGAAATCTTTGTCATCTAAATATCCCGTATTCCGACGATAACGTATTAATTCTAACAGTTATTAACCTCTTAGCATTTAGCAGATTCACAAGCATGAATTGCGTAACTACGCATACAATAGATAGCTCGTTATTCACACCAAGATGTTTAAAACACAGAGAAGGCAGTCTACCAGACTTTTGTATAGAAAGATAGATAGCATGACTGGGTGGGGGGACATAGGATATCGGTGTCAAATACACATAAATATATCTTAATTATTGTTAATACTAGTTATATTAGATATTAATAAAACAGAAAATCGACATCTAAAGCATAATGGGTGGACTTACAATACAATACAAGATAAAAAAAAAAAAAGACAAGGACGAATGAAAGAAAAAAGAAATACATAGGTGCTTCAATATCGTATCAAATGAAGACACTTCCACCATCGAAATTAATCATTTATCAACAGTTCCACGCCCTTTCCCCGAATCCTCGGGTATCTTAAGCATGTTTGCTTGGGATCTATGTAGGCCCCTGATAAGAGTAAGCTTTTGAACGTGAGTGGAATTAAGTTGAGAAGCTAAAGTTTCAGTGATACCTCCCTGTAATCCTGATTAAAGTTGATAATTAGGGTAAGAAGGTGTTAAACGGACAATGTAGTTCTAAGCGGGCAATGGCTGTGTGAGAGATTCCGGGCTATGTGCTTAATTTAATTTGGTGGGATTGGGGTTGGAATTGAGTGTCTTTAAGGGTCAGTGAATACGGGCATGAGTGGTTACATATTGCACATTTTAGTTAGAAAAGGTAGTAATAAAGGTGCTAGACCAGTTTTTAATTTAGGGTAAGGATTTTAAGATTTCAATTTCATGCTAAACGGATTTTGATAGAAATTTGACTTGGCAACAGTTGCGTTCTCATAAATTGAGGTGCAGTCTCGTGACGTCACTACACTGAACCAGAGCGTATGTCCAGGTACTTGTGTTATTCTCGTCGTTGGTCACTGACCACAAGGGACCTTTGCTTGGGGTGACTGGTCTACCAGCCATGAAAGAACCCTTGTTTACCTCCAGTTTAATGAGGCCGGAGCTCAACTTAACTGGTAAAGGATACCGTGCGCCCGCTCAACCAAGACCCTTCACGACCTTTACTGCTCCTATTACAAAACGGGAAATAAAGGAAGTCGGTTGCTTGGCGGGGCTCAAGTATAAGTGGTGGCCAGCGCATGAATGTTGCCAGCTTCTTTTTTTCAACCATATGTTTTCTGGTTGTTTTGTTGGCCTTGAAAGAATGTCTGGTTAGTGCACTCCGGGTTGATGGCTTTTTATTTATAGGTGGAAGTTTTTTGATTTGTAATTTCGTTAGCAACATGCGTTCTTTAACCTGTGACATTTAAGATTAGTTTCCACATCTAGAATAATTTGGTCTCTATCATCTTATGACTCATGTAGTGCCAAAACCGGAATAGCTACATTTTTTCATGTTCTCAACATAATTTCTTTTCCAGCAAACTGTCTGGCATTATATTACGCTCTCCTTCAGGTCTGTACATCGAGAGAATTTCAGAGCTCAGTCATATTTGCAACTCATCATGACCATTCTTATTTATTCATTTCCACTGCGCATCCAAAAATATCTTCGCGTGATCTTTTAAGTTCACTTCCTTTTCAGAAAAGTTAATTTACTCGGTTTTAAACACCTAAGCGTGACTTGCTGTAATACCGCCAGGTAGATAGATCTAAGATATGGAATATTTTGATATTTCCTTAGCTACCTGCTTCTGGCAAAAAACTAGGGACTTCACTGATATTTCTGAGAGCCCGAGGCTACGTCTGACCACAGGTTTAGGACATATCATGAAGTTGTTCGTCACAAAGACCAACCCAATTCTCCGTAGACTTCTTACATCATTCGATAGACCGCTGCCCAAATTCCTAAAGAAATCGAAATGGTTTTAAATCATAGCCCAATATCTTGCCAGCCAATCCCAAAACTCTAAATCTGTCGTCAAGCGAAAGTGAAACTTCGTGTTATGGGATAAGAGTGAGGGTTGGAGTATGCAGCTGCAAGGTTAAGTTTGTAGGACGACTGGGAACAGAAAAGTGGTCAAAAGTCGTCAGACTGGTCCGGGCCCGGCGAGACCTGTTCCGTTCCGTTCGTTTTGTCTTATTTTTGTTTTGCGCGAGGCACTGACCACCACAACAAAGGTCCGTGGGCTGAGTTGTTTTTTTTTCGCAACCGAAGGCATTGGCTCCGACATTCTGCCTCTTGAGATACCTACCTGTCTTGAGGGCCTGTTTAAAAGGAATCGATATTACTCTGTCTAGTGAAAATAATAGGATTCAGACAGTTTATGCTCCTGCTACCAATAAAATCCATCATTACTATTGGACTTCTCGCGTGTGGTTTGTCAAAATAACAATTTTGGATTAAAGTAAAGCTATTGTTAGACTATTACCTAACTTCAAATTGACTCCGACTAAACAACTGTACTATCAGATGCCCAATATAAACGGACTTACTTCCATTCACCGTTTTGATATTCGGGGCGTATTCTATCCCTCTCATTTACAGCGTTCAAAAGAGAGACGGTAAAGTATCCGAATGAGGGTGGACTTTTAGGCAATTGGGGTGCCTATTTTGGGTCGAGAACAAAGATGTAAGGGTTTCTAGAAACGGATGAATTTTCTCTAGTAGCAATGTTATGATGTTGAAGGAATATGAAATTGGATGACATATCCATTTGCCGAATTCATTTTAGATATTGAATCGGGTGTTAGTCTTCGGGTCTTTAGTCTCATGAAGTTGAAGAAGCGGAAGAGTTGTGTCAGTATTGTAGCATGTGGAAAGATTTACCCCCGGTTTCTAGAACGCTATGGCTTTGACAGTAGATTAAAACTATCGTTGTCTCTATCTAACACTACACAAATGACAAGGATGGCAATAGAATTAATCTGTTGTCAACGTTGACTGACGTTTCAGAAACTGGGGGTTAGTATCTGCCTGCCCCAACGGGAAAAAGCGTCACTGTATGCATGTATCTACATTATGTCTATATTTTATTACTAGCTAAGTCCTACCAAATAATACCGCCTATAGCGACTGCTAGAATCACAGTCCGACTCGTAGATGTTATTTTCTCTTGTCTGTTGCAACTTTTTTCCAAGAGTCACTTTCGGTGTACAAATGTAACAGTGTGACATATTGTGGAAAAAAAACCGAACGAGCCACACCGTGACACAGCGGGATGTGACTCGTTCGAAGATTATGTTCGAAAACTGGTATTCGCGAAGGTTGCCGAAGGGCATAGAGAGCTTTGTTCAGAACGATAAGCAAAAGAGATGCCTACAATTTGCTTGGTTATTAGCTGGCATGCGTCCGTCGCTTGTTCCACCGTGCCTTTGGCTCCGCATCCGCTATCCGATAAAGCCGGAAGGTCCACAGGATCTTCGCTCTAGTGAACGTGGACCCACCGAGTTTAGGCTCGTCTTGCTCAACTGAGCACTTTTAAGGGGCTATTAAAGTTTTTAATACACCACGTTTTTATTATGGTCAAGCCCCAATTTATTGTTGTGTGTTTTATTTCAAGCTTTTATTTATGTCTGTGTATGGATGATAAATAATATGCTTAGGTGAGATCTTGCAAGTTAACTTTGACGAGTTGAATTCCGATGATGATAACAATTTTATGCGTGACTGCGAGCTGATGTGATGGTAGAGACAGATTTTTTGTTATAATTAATACTACTACATAATTATAATTTTGTTTTTCAACATCAATCTTCTTCATCACGACGGTTTCCGTGGCATAGGTATATGTAGTAAAAGAGCCAACTGCAAACATGAGCTTTTGAGCCCAATTCCTGCAACGAGCAAAATTTCTGTAAACCAACACCAGACCTAAAATTAAGAAATCCATGGAACCACCATATAATTTTAAGCATCAGTTGAGACCCACAGACTACTGGGTAGGTACTATACTAGAGTGAGACTATAGACCTGTAGGTCCTGATTTTTAGACACATAGGGAGTCCAAACCTAGTTAAGAGTAAGGATCTATGCACTCGTAAATGATCGAGAGTCGTGACTCCGTAAGTAATCATTTATAATCTCATTTTTCTTCATTGTCATAGTTTCATTCTGTTCTAGATTATATGTATCTAGGTGTCTTGTGATAAACCTTCTCGCCCTCAGGACAGGCGTCGGCGACGCACCGACCCCCGTCAATGTCGGCCAGCGGAGGCCAGTCGACCAGGTCAATGGAAGAGGGTAGTTGGCTGGTCCTTAATCAATATCAAATAACATCTTCTTAATCAGTAACGTAAGATTAATGTGTTGTATCATTATTGATATTTACTATACTATAAACGTCTACAAATTGCATAAGTGGAACTAAATATAAAGAACTTACTAGCAATTCTTCGAAATGGTTTACTTCAAAAGAAACAGAAAAAATACATTCCATACTTTTAAAAAATATATATTATGTAGTACGCAACTGTTGCAAGCTTTTCTTCAGCCAAAAACTCAAACTTGCGAGGCGTAAAACAAACCTTTGTTTTTGCTCGACTTTCGTTGCCCAGATACGTTATTATGTTTGGACTGCAGCAAAACGTCTCACAAAAAATATCTCCGAAAGCACTGCGCATTTCCCCGCCTCAAACACGCTCCGTTTACAGGAAAACAAAAAACACATGAACAACAACACAGCAGCGGGTTATAGTTATTTATTTATCTATTTATAGCCCGCCAAGTGTTCGGGTTAGTTGTGAACATGATGTGTTTACGGGCTTATTTCTGGAGCGAGCCGTTGGTACACCACGTGTGGCAGGGGCCGTAGAAGACAGTACCTAAGGTTGCTCTGATCGCGTGGATATGACTCACGCACTCAAAAAAACGCGAAGACGCAAACCGCTTTACACTTGCGTAAAGAAACGTACACTATTTCGTTTTCTGTAGCAAAGGGCTGCGACGCGAGTTCGGATGACTCGCATTTCTGTGTCAATGTAGCGACTCCTCGTAGTGGAATAGTTTACGCCGTGAATCGACGGTGCTAGTGTAGAGAAGGCTTTACAATCAATCTTTATTTATATTATTAGGGTATTTTGGTATGGGCAAAAAAATAGAACATCCTCCATCCATACTTTCATCCATACGTTACAGGGATTTCATGATGAAATACTAAACGAAATTTAGACCTCTTTATTTTTGGTCCGTTTGCGATGTATGGTTACAGTGCATAACGTTTAATTTACCCTTGTACAATATGAGAAGAAATAGTGTACAAGATTTGTGACTAAATAAAAGAAAATGAGGAACCCTGACAGCCATGCTCGATGACAAACGATAATGTGCCCGTTACACTTTAACGGCATATTACACATACCTATGACAAGATATAAATATCGGTCATTTGATACACCTAAAAAAAATATTAATCTTAGCTACTGTCTTGATTCACGTAACCTGTGCTATGCGTTATGGCAAGGCAGACATGGTCTTGGCCTTTGATTTAAGAAAACGAAAAAAAATAACACCGATGTCTGTTTATTGTCTAACGTTCTATTGAAAGAACTTTTTAATTGTGTTGACTCAATATTACTATGAAAGGTTCTCTCAGAATTACGAGCCTTTGAGTTTAAGTGAAGACATTGTCTTTGGTATTGAAACATATTTATTTATAGTATGCTCACGGTTCACAATATACAATAATTAGGAATGCCAGCATTAGACTTACTTCTTACAGGATTTACTTGTGAATTTGTTGTTGAGTTAGAAAAAGCGAGGGTTAGACGTCGATCGTGGAGATAATATTTAGGCACATCTGTTCAACTCTAGTTTAAATCTTTTGTGGTAAGACGGTAAAAGTTCAAACGGGAAGTCTAAGTTTAGACAAGACAGTCATGCGTAAGTCCGCGGGACGAAACTAATAGCCAGTACATTGCCAGTTACAATGTTAATTCCCTTGATTTCGACACGTCTAAAGTTATGATTTTCTGTTTCCAGGTAAACTTCCAGAGAAGTCGAGTGAGTGAACGGCCGTGTTTATTCTTGACGGTGTTTACCTTTACACATCGGCTACATGTAGACCAGGAGCCAACTGTTAAGTACGCTATGCCAATTTATATCTTCTGGACAAGCATGTTTCTTCAAAGGGCAGTTACGCTATCCTATCCTGCATGGCTGTCAGTTGAAGCCATTAATGTATTAAGCTTTGCGTTTAGATGCTTATGTGTGCAGAGATAAGGTCTGGACGGCGCGGCGGCCCCTAGAAAATCTATGGGATTTCTGGTTTTGACTAGAATAGAACTGTGGTTAATTATTGTGGTAAAATTAGAGGTTTTGTAAAAGTTTAGAGGAAAAAGCTGCACAGTGGATAATCATAAAATAAATTAGACAAAAGTGCATGAGTAAGAATACTATGAATCTTTTTAAAATATACCATACCGTTTGACCAAATATTTAAGAATTTATGTATCGTGCTCTGAACAACGCTGTTTGAAAGTATCGTGTGTTTAACCGTATCAGCCTCCTAGTCTATATCACAGGCCAGCTCTTTGTATCTATTGAAATTGGTTATACCATTCAGGATTGCTTTGAGATGTATCCATGCTTATTTACGTTTCAAATAGGACAAGGTTTCAAAAACGTATATACCTATCTGAGGTTTGAGCATTTCTGATATTATGCTATTTCACGCTGAAAGTCGCATTTTCCGCCTTGCCAAGAATATTGCCATTTGCGCAATATTCTTGGCCATTTGCGCATTATTCTTATTCTTGCGGTTGTGTCGCATTTTTTTCTTTTATATATATGTAGGTACGTACGCGCGGTGTGAGTTAAGGAATTAAAAAGATTTGTTGTGTATACTAGAATGTGGTAGTGTCTGACTCTGGTTTAATTTAATATATCAGCTTTTATGTTTTATGATTCTTTTTGTTTACGAGAATTTGCTGTTTGACTTGTAAAAGTGCGATTTTTGCCTATTTACAATAAATGCTTTCACTTTGACTTTGGTGTCAGTTTGTCAGACTGCCCAAGCGCCTCTGACGTAACAGCACTGCTTTTAATCCCAGGACGTAGGACTTATCGCGCCCTTCGAAGCCCTGAGTAATGGATATCCGCACACCATTTATGAAGTTGTCAAATCGGAGTTGAGGTTTCGGCACCGGCGTCGTTGGGCTGCAAAGCGCTCAGATTACCAGTCTGCCTCCACAACTCTTAATTTTTTTCTATTGGTTGTAAGAACTTGGCTTTAGCTAAGTCTGCAATACGACGAAAATTTGAGTGTACCCAAATATTCAGAAGCCGCTCTCGTTTAGGTTCCAACAAACATTTTCTTTTCAGCCTATATTAGCAATAAGACCATAGCACTTTAAAAATTGACGCACCCAAAAATAAAAAGTAAACAAACTCAAAGAACACTCCATCGGCACGTAATTAATATCGCCCCCGAAAAAGAAAATGCTAATACATTTCGAGCCGACAACGTAATAGAAAAAGCGGCGCATAATAATCAGGTTGGCCCGTTGGCCCGTCTTCCCGGCGACAAATATTTGCTTAGAGCCAGATTACCGCGGAAACAGATGGCGTAAGTCAAATTTTGATGAAAAAATTCTAGAGCGGCTGTTTACTTTGCCCCCAGTGTCGGCTATAATGAACGCCCGCGTCGGTCTGCACCCTCCAATCGTAAATGTGGGGAGTTATTTTTACGTTCACGTCTTATAGAGTCCATATACGCACACAGAGACACACTACACCCGAAAAGAAGTATGGGGGAGTCAGCACTGACTTGACTAGCGGCGTCTAGCTAGACTAGAAATTGTATACATCCATTTTAAGTCTATGAAGAATAAAAATGTAGAGAGCAGAAAGAAAACCGTTTATTTGCGACTACACAAAATATTGCAATAGTGTGTTTATACGGAAAAACAAAAAGCTACTCGTATATCTACTTTACAAATATACACGCCTTCATACGTCCATACCTTCACTGACACTTGCAGAGCATCAATTCACTTCCTTGTGTGGCACGGTTTAAATGTGTGCGTGAATAGAATTAATCTAATATTGTGTAACGTTCAATACTGTTTATATTATGTAAAGTGCGTGTCCATGATTGCTTGTCTGCTGTTTTTATGTAACGTAAATATTTTCCAAATGATAAGGGCTGTTTGTAATCTGGTGTCTTGGAGATTTAACTTTATCTTGTTCGCTTCAAACCTCTTCGTAACAGCAGCTTCCATCAGAAAGGAAGCTCTAAAGTTTTTTAAATGTATATAGAAAGAACCCCTAGTATGAGTTTTTTCTAGCTCGACATAGTACGCGTCAACTAGCGCTTTTGTATGAAGATCCTGTACAATGAATGACCCTCCCGGCGCGTTTATGAACGAAAAATCTTCACACAACGCGCTAGTTGGTACACACTAGGTGTACTTGTACATACCCAGACCGGTTGCTGATGAACCGTCTGTGAAATAATGATGACTAAATATTATATAACCCTCCTGCGCTAAATAGAAAAATTACATGGAAACAAGTTTGGAAGTCTAGTCATACTTTCAACTTATCTGTTGCACAATTCGCACAACGAAGTTGATGCCGATGTAGGTCTAACAGAAGACTTGTCAAGGAAAAAATGGTAATAAATTCCAAATAAAACCAGTAAAATTCCATTACATTCGAGGCTTTTAACAAAGTGAAAAATAAGAATGATTGCGTATTCAACATTTTCAAATGGCAACCAAGTTCTGCGGTCGTTTTGCATTCTGGCAACCCGAAATATCCGAATTAGCATTCAATCGACATCTGAGAATTTTAATCTCTGAATTCTTACCTGCCGCCTGTCTTTTACAATTTTACGGCTGAGTGTGCGGTGGTCGACTTTGAAAATCTTCTAACCTGACTACCAAATTCGATGTATAAATTCGATTTGTACGATAAACTCATTTCAGAAAACTTCTACTTACTGTTTCTTGCCTACTTTATAGCGACTTCTTACCTTATTCATTCCAAACGTCGATTTTTTCATCATGATTTATGACCCAATTTTAGAACTTCACTCCTACTAGCGGCTAAGTTAATAATGTTAATAGTAATACAGTAGTACAAAAAATTTATGGTGATAAATAGCTAACACCCCAGAATTGTTCACCTATGCTAAGTAAAAAAAAAAAAATTTAAGTCGGCTGGTACTTACTCTCCCCACGCCTCCCAGCACCGGGATATCAAGGAATACCCAAATTCACGCACTCGAAGAAAAAGTTAGAACTTGCAAAAAGTCGGTTTTATCTACTTGTGGCAGTGACTTAAATTTCAGTTAAGGGCACTGTGTCAGTCAGGGTCGGATTAAGGACGAGAGATAAGTGGGTATGAGCAATGACTTACGTACACTTGGCTGGAAACTTTGGAAAGTTAAAACTTCTGAAGGGTTACGTTTGGTTATGTAACTGTCGTGTCTATTTTAGTTTGCTTAAGTTTATGATGTTTTAGATTATATGAGCATTAACATTGCGTTCATGTCACACGACACGCACACGTCTCTTCCAAGTTATTTCAAGTGTCAACTAAGTTGACGTTAAATAGTTACCAAAACTTATTTTAGCTTTAAGTGATACATAATTAAGTATAACAAAGAAAAAAAGTCGTAAGAGCAACCTTTATTATCAATTTTCAAGCTTAAAATAAAGAACATCAAGAAAGAACACATAATTAAACAAAATATGCGAATCCGTAACGCACGTCATGGGCATTTTCAGCGTCGTTACTCCGACCCTTTGTAAATGCATATATAAAACAGTTGAAACTGTAAAATAAGTCGTTGTTGCCATGTTATGTTAACAGCCTTACCCCCATGTCATCTATCGCCCCAAAATGTCCTCCGTCCCTCCCTGGTAGTTGTATATAAAACATGGTCGATTGTGTCGTAAAATACATTTTAGATCCCACCACCACCTCGGAGGATTACAAATGAATTATTAATGTGGCATTCACGTAACACTTGGACCTTTTTTATATCTATCTTGGCTATTCTCTTTCTCGGCAGGTCGATATCTGAAGATCGAGAGAGGTAAAGTTAAAGCCTTGAATGATGGATTTGGGTCTTGCGAAAATTAGCACTGCGATATTACTTCTTTTTAGACTACGTGTAGCTGTCCAAGAACTAGGTTTACTGGGCTACCCCTTTTGAGAAATATATATAGGTCCAAAGGTTGTCTGGAAGAAATCGTTTTGAGTGACAATCCATCGCCCATTGTCCCTGTTTACCTATTGTATTTAATTCTGTATTTTTTTGTGTACAATTAAGAGTTTTCTGTTCCATAAAAATAGGTAGTTTAATTATCGCGTAAGAAGTTAGAACATTTCAGTCAGGTAAAAAAGTCACGTAGAAATAATAATTAAGTATACCGAATTTTAACCTGTACAATATCCTATAACTATGTATTTCAGTAACTAAAATCACACCAACCAACAATTAATTACATGCTACTAACGTGTACAAAAAATTAGACACACTCTAGTTCAGGTATAATCACATACAAAAACGTTAACGGACATAAACTTGCTATAATTGCCGGTCCCACGCAAATCTATATTTAATTATGACCATCAACGCGGACGGTCGTTCAATATAAAATATTATATAAAACTACTTAATTGAATACGAATTGTTTTTTATTGAAACCTGTAATATCCTTACGCGAGGGATAATATTCGTTACATTCTGACTTTTTTTTTTAATGTTCTATTATGGTGGTGGTTTTCTAATAGTTGGATGCCGTTGTGACGTTCATCGCACATGCCTTCTTTAGCATTAACGTTCATCGCACAGGCATTCCTTACTACTAACGTTCATCGCACAGGCCTTCTTTAGCATTAACGTTCATCGCACAGACATGCTTAGCACTAACGTTAATCGGAGATTTGTAGGTCGAACTTGAATAATACACTCGTTGGTGACAAGAGGTCTAGCTCATATCTCGCGCAATGACTAGTGCTATTCAACGTGGAAATACGGCCAGTGATCTTGGCACCATGCCTCATGGACACCTACTTAATAGCACTAACGTTCATCGCACAGACCTTTTTTAGCACTAAAGTTCGTAGGTAATTTGTAATTCGAAGTAAATTTAGTTTATACGTTTTTTTTTTGTGTTTTTTTTACATTATCAATCCACACTAAGAAGGATTACTGTATCGGTTAGAAAATACCATGTAATTAGAATTTAATCGGGTCTAATTCGCGCACAAACTAATATCAATATATATAATTTAGGCATACCTCGACGTTTCGGCCGAGTTACATCGACCGTGGTCATGAGAAGACATACCTACCTATACTTACATAGATTTTAACATATTTTGAAAATAACCTAGTCGTAAAAACTGTGGTAAGTTAGTATCTTTTGAAACTTTTTAATCTGAAATATTACGTTTTTCATAAAATCTAAAAGATGTTTTGTTGGGAAATTGGCTAATTACGTCTCTTAAAATTTTACGCTCTTAACTTTTTAGTACTCTCGTGAAAAACGTTGGTTGCTTCTTACTTATCATAAATTAAGTTTATACTTAATATAAATACAATGTTACTTAAGGGGCGGCATCAGTTAACTTACCTATATCTGTTAAAATTTCAATATTTTATATGACTTCCATCATCTGTAGAATCTAACGAATTTCAATTCTTAGTTACGGTATAGTGTAGTCAATTGTTTATTTTTTATAAATATTGTTAAAGACCATGCCCCTATTCTAATTTGCATTTTTCGTTAAACACTTTAGAGCCCGCATGTACAAACAAACACGAAACTTTGATAGAAGATTCTGTGATAGAATTTCAGATAAAATCCGTTGGTACGTCTTTCTATCCAAGATTTGTGTAAATCTGGAAGATTACGTAGAGGAGTTAGGTTGAAATAAATGTTCCTGAGATAGGGAGAGTAGAGTGCTTACGAGCTTACCGTAAGCTTTAATTTAAGCCCTGTGTTAGTTACTATCATCATTGGTTAGTAAGTTAGTATGGATGGCTGGTTGTATGTACAGTCAGTAACGTTAACATTTCCAAACTTCCAACATACTGTTTTATGTAAAATTTAAATATTTTGTATGCGTCAAGTTAGATGTCAGGGCCTGCTCAGCGAATTTTGTCGCTGTCATTAATTATGGTTAGGTTAATTCATGCAAGTCAATGTTAACCCGGTTTCCGTCGTTCAATTAAGTTTAAATATGGCATACCTAGAGAGCTTATCTGATGATAGAACTCTTAAAAGTGATGTTGGGGCTCGAGTTTAATTAACTTGCAAGTATCTACCGTACAATTCGTATATAAAATGTTGCTTGGTAACAATATTAATCATATCAGTATTATTATTAGAAGGAAAATCTTATTATAGTGTTAGTCGAATATAACAAACACTATAATAAGGTGTTCCTTCTAAGATTTTACTTTTAACCGAGGTACTTACCTTAAGGCTATTATTCAAATAATTAAGAGACCTATAAATATTTAATCTCTTAAAATTTCTTTAAAATATCTTTAAGAAGAAAGTACTAGAGTAATTATAAGGGATCCTATTCATTCCTCCACAACGTTTTCCACAAACCTTTCCTTCTTATAAACTTAGTCAAAAAAATTTAATTAATTTTAAATATAGCCCCTAGTAATTTAACATTATAATAGCAGTGAAATATGCCCTGTTAATTGAAAGTTGGATTTCTTACGAACTTTATTTTTTACTTTTCCTGCAACTTATTTTTTTTTACTGATATCAGACATAATTACCTATATTATAGAAATTATCTATAGGTATCAACTACTAAATGATATACTTAGTCAGGTCATAAGTATTGTCACACTGTAAAAACTTTTCTTTTAGAATGCTGGCCACAAAAAAGTTTATTGAATTCGAATTTCGAATTGTTCATGAAAATAAAAATGTATACTTTTTAGAATTTTACTCATTTTTAAATATGGAGTGGACGCTTAAAGAAGACCGTGTTGCAGTTATTGCGTTGCATCTTTGCGGTTACGCGCCAATTCAAATTTTTGACATACTGAAAAATTTGAATATAACCAAGAGATTCGTTTATCGTACCATCAAACGATACAATGAAGACTCTAGTGTAGATGACAGGTCAAGAAGTGGTCGCCCTCGGTCTGTTAGGACTCCAGCAGTGATAAAAGCTGTGAAGGCGCGAATTCAAAGAAATCCCAAACGTAAGCAGAAACTGTTGGCCCTTCAGATGGGATTAAGCAGAACCACGGTGAAAAGGGTGTTAAATGAAGACTTAGGGCTTCGGGCATATCGAAGAAAAACAGGACATCATTTGAATGCTCGTCTAATGGACCTGAGACTGAAGAGATGCCGCGCTTTGTTGAAGCGGTACGCGGGAAAAAATAAACGGGAAATTCTTTTTTCGGATGAAAAAATTTTTACCGTAGAAGAGAGCTACAACAAACAAAATGATAAGGTGTACGCAGACAGTAGTGAAGAAGCGAGCAACCGTATTCCGCGTGTCCAACGAGGTCATTTTCCATCCTCGCTCATGGTATGGTTGGGAGTGTCTTATTGGGGCTTAACAGAGGTACATTTTTGTGAGAAAGGTGTAAAAACGAATGCAGTTGTGTATCAAAGTACAGTCCTGACGAACCTTGTGGAACCTGTTTCTCATACCATGTTTAATAACAGGCACTGGGTATTCCAACAAGATTCGGCGCCAGCTCATATAGCGAAGAGCACACAAGACTGGCTGGCGGCGCGTGAAATCGACTTCATCCGGCACGAAGACTGGCCCTCCTCCAGTCCAGATTTGAATCCGCTAGATTACAAGATATGGCAACACTTGGAGGAAAAGGCGTGCTCAAAGCCTCATCCCAATTTGGAGTCACTCAAGACATCCTTGATTAAGGCAGCCGCCGATATTGACATGGACCTCGTTCGTGCTGCGATAGACGACTGGCCGCGCAGATTGAAGGCCTGTATTCAAAATCACGGAGGTCATTTTGAATAAACTTTAGTGTCATAAGAATCTATGTTTTGTTAAGTTCATTTTGGTATATAAATGGTTACATAATGAATAAACTTGTTTCAATTATTTTATATAAAACATGTGACAGAATTTATGACCTGACTAGGTATATAGGTACTCAACTAGCTTTTACCTGCGATTTCGCCCACGCGAACTATCTCCTGAACAAATTTCATCGAGATCGGTTCAGCCGTATAGCCTTTAAAACGTGATATTAAGCCAACGGAATTACTTACGTATACATTTATAATATTAGTAGGTTTGGTTTATTAAATAAATGTACTTAAAATAAATATCTACCAGACCGTAAATTATTTAAAAAGTTAACTTAAAAATGTACCAAAAACCGTATTCAAAACTGAAATCCATAAAGCGCTTGTCACAGTGACACGACACAGCTCCAACCAGCTGTCACTTATCTGTCTGTCGAGTGCGCCCGCATGCACTGGCCCTTATCTCGAGCGACGCCATGTGGACCTCAATGGAAGCTATTGTGCCCTACTGTAATGAGAACGATATGTGGGTAGTTTGTTTCCCAGTTCCTGAGAAAGTTTGAGCGTAATCCGAACATAAACCAAGTAGATTTCAGAATCTTAAAAGATTTTTAAGGAGTATCTTTTTGAGAGTAAAGAGGAAACCGTCAACCGGAAAACATTATCGTTCCGTTTGGTCCGAGAAGTAGTACAACACCCTTAGTAAACTTTGATCAACCGATTAGTATTGCTGTCTTTGTCGTTTGCTAAGTGCCAAATAGAGACAACGATAGACTTATCGGCAGATCAAAGTTATCCAGGTGTTCAGAAACCGGGCATAACTATTGGATTTACTGTGTAGTGTTAAAGACTAAAAAAAGTGTTCCCTCGCCATTTCTCCGTATAATTATGACTTAGCTTTTTACTATCTACGAGCTACCCATATCCTTCAAAAAGTACCCATAAGCTTTAGCCCATAAGTTACTGTTGAATATGACTTATAAAACGGATGACAACCTGCTACCGTGATATTTGATACTAAATTCATATCAACATAGGAGCTTTATGGTTCAATTTCCACCGGTCCGAAGTCCGACAGGAAATAAAATATTATTACTAACATTTTAAGTTCGCACGTTCTGTAGTTTTTGTGAAAAACATCTGTGACAATCGGACACGTGAAGGTTACGTTATATGGGTTACGTATTTTGAAGTCGCTAAACTGTTACGGTTTCATTAAAAATCCGTCAAAAACTGTGAAAGTTCAACAAAAGTAAAAAAGTTCGTGTTCACACGGGCCGGGGCGGTTACGTCCAATGTAGGAGACGGACGTTCGTCTAACATTTTTTTTTTATCGCAATGTTCGCTTGTGAAAAATCCAATCTACGTGCGTGGCTGGATGTGTCTCGTTAAACTCCGGATTCGGGTTCCGGACCGTTTGGAATCCAATTGAAAAATAGTACCTACAATATTTAAATGAAAACTTTCATGATCCAAAATGATGATGAGGCAAAACCCAATTTAAAAAACTTGTTTAATATACCGATACCTTTACCGTTCTGAATGCAATCACACCTATGCAATCAAATCAAATGAGCATACTCGATTATTAACTCCATTTACATTCAGCGCAAAGCGAGATTGTGTTTGACATCTCCGAAAGAAAATAACAGTCCAACCTGACGAGATCAAACCACTCTGCTTGAAAGATCCAATTTATATATTTTCTGTAAAGAATACAAACGGTTGATTTTATTCAATCTTTTTCGCTTGAGAAATGTTGTTCTGTATCAAGTAGTTTACCCCAGAGTTTTCGTTCACTTGTGCCAACTTGTTTTTTTAGGTGTGGTACTGAAACGTTATTCAAACAAGTTCCAGTCAAAGTTACGCTTTCAAATAGGTAAGTAGGATAACAATAAGCTTCCAAATATGCGAAAGAGCCTGCAGCGAACTTAATTGCAGGATAGCCGCAGTTTTAACAGATTTGACTATATAATTCACGAAGCGATTCCGACTATGGTACGATTACAATACCAAAAGTTTCGATGAGACATCCCAATTCCGTGACACATAACTTTGTTCCTGAACAAAGCTCTTTTAATTATCTACCATTTCACATTAGTCAACCAAAACCGCGATCCGTGGAAATTCAAATGTAGTTTGAGTATCCACGGATCGTGCAGTCCGATGTATTGATAATCGGAATGGGAAACGTATCGCACTATACGTGAATACGACCCGGCCATCCTTTGTAATACGTATATCATCAATGCTTGTAGTCTCGATGTCCATGGTCCAAGCGATTCCATCCCATTCCAAACTCCATGTAACCATTTACGGTGCTGTTTACTTGGGTCTGTTTGAACACGTCTTGTAATCTTTGTATGAGATAGAATTGAAAGGGTAGCGTGCTTCTGTAGTGTTGAGGGATGTGCAAATATAAGTTATTCGTTGAAAATCTATTTTCTCCAGACAGGCTTTTAGACAATGGGGCTAACAGAGTAGATTGTGATGTTAAAGTTCATTCGTTCAACTTGTAGCACCACGTACTTGTTAGACATTTCTAGCATTGGAACAGCTTACTAACACAAGAATATGGTATTGTCAACAAAATTTCTGGTATGCCATAATATCCTTGGTGTATACAGTGAATTCAATAAACGAAACAAAAAAAATCTATCGACATTTGATCAGTGGAGTCAGACACTGTTGAGTGAGATTTGTTGGCGAAGTCTGTGTCTTGACTTTCTCGGCTGTTTCAATCTAGTAGCGAACCCCGAATAAATTAATATCATCTAAGCAAACGTGAACTGGTCCAAGGTCGATCGCATCATCACTCCACATCTCGTGTGATATGGATTTAACTTCGACCTCAATCGAGACTTAGGCACAGCTTACGCAGTTCTTATGCATTTATCGTGAAAATCTTAAGAAAATATCGCCAAATTCTCAAGTTTGTTCCACTTGAGCCACTAACTCCCCATATACTCTGAATACGTTCCATGTTTCAGCGCATAACGGCCTCATAAAAACCAGCGATTCCAAACCAAACATTATCTTAAACATGCGTAAGGTATGATAATGATGCGGATCTATTCCGACCGCATCGCCACTTAACATCGTTATTGAGTAATAAAAGAAGTTACGTTAAAATGTTAAAGATAAACAGATCTAATAAAAACAAAAGTTGTATCCCATAATCGTATTATAAAAGGCAAATTAATGATATAAGCAAGAAGTTTCCTGACGGCGAGGAGGCAACTCAATAGAGTCGTAATATGGGACCAATTCTATCAACACGTTAGCGAAATATCATGCATCTTCCTTCGATTCATGATAGCTTTTTTTCTATAAGATTTGTATTTAAGTCCCACCAACTCTTTTGACCCTCTAGGTTAACCGTGACGACAACGTATTTTTTATAAGTTTACTTGAATAATATGTGAAATGTCACAGACGTCGAGGCGTTATAATATCCTACCGCGAAACCACAATGCACGAACATATCCTAAATAATTATTTTTATCGCCACTAGTATTTTGTGAAGCTTGCCGTTTTGTCCGACTAATCACTGCAAGTCGTCTATCCAGCGCCTCCGGTAATCTTGATGGCATGTAATTGCAACACATTTCTCCTCCATATTGCTATTTCCTCAACGTTTTCCGGCTTCCATTAAATCCCCTAAGTTTGCAAGAAGTTGGTCGAAATGGGAATTATGAAGTCAATTTTTTTTGGAAAATCAACGGTATTCATGGAGTCTGCGGCAATAGATTAGCGGGATATGGAAGTTGTTACTTTATATTGTTGAAACTTTTTATATTTACTTGGAAGAGATGTTTACAGAAAGCTTTTAGAGAAACGTTAACAAAAAAAACCTTGTGGGTAAGAGTATTCTTAGAAGCATCCTCTGAAGAGGTTTTAAATAGCCTTAAGCGAAGATAAATAGATGCTTCTTAGCCAAAGCCTGGAGTGCATTAGTATCATTCAAAATATGACGTTTAAATAGCCGGTGTATATGTAAAATTATATTATGTCTGTAAGTACCCACGACATAGGAGAAACCATAGCAGAGGTACGGTTTTTTTAAGAAAAACTATGCGGGCCCAATCTTAACTAATCATTTTATAATTCAAATTGCTCAGTATAAACAATAAATAATCAATAAGTAACTTACGGCATAATATTTTCGATTATTAAGTATTCTTGTATAGCCCGGCGCTCACATGTACAAAATTGAGTCCTTAGCTAAAAATACTCCAAACGTCAATTTTCCGTAGGTACGACAAATCTCATAGGCAATCTCCAACAGTCGCCCTTCGCAAATCATGCCCCGATACTTCTCTCAAGGCCCACGATTTCTCACAAACGCCAAAGTAAGCAATTCCTTTGTGGAAGTGGAGACAAAAAGAAAAATAAAACAGTGGATAAATATTTATTTTACTCGACGAGATAGAGTGGCGAAAGTCGAATCAGGACAACGTATAATTTTCCGTTTAGTCCCAGTCAAACAATGCGAACAAAGGATTTGCTGGTTTGTAATGGATTGTATATTTACTTCAGTATTGGATGACTTGAAGCTGGGACCCAGAATCAGGTCGACAAGGAAATTAAAACTAGATTAACCAATAGTGCAAACAAACATGCCAAGCAAGATCGAGTAACTGGACTACAATTCGGGGATTATTTTCGTATAGTTTTCCAGAATTGGAGAATTCACGCCCCCTGGATCGTTGGCCGAAATTTCAAACGCTTACTGATCACATTCTGGACCTCTTATCCCTATTGGCCCTTGCTCGTCTTTCTAACTATGTACTATTTCCCCACTTAGGGACTCAGACCACAACATCAAAGTGCCATGAAATACATGTCATACATAGCATACATGTAGCGTTTAGAAATACATCATAACGGTCTTATTACAAAAGATTTGAACAAGAATTGAACAGATAAGTCTAAATATTTTCTCTACAAAGCCCCGTCTAATCCTCACTTTTGCTAACTCAATAAAAAAAATATTAAGTAAAATAATTAGGAGGGCCATGATTGAATAAGACAACGCAAGTGATACACGTCGATTTTGTCGAACGAAAATAAAAAAAAAACATTTATTTCGGAATCTTCTAGCGACTAGTCATTTATGGAATCCCCGATTTTACGAATGTTAATAAAATACAATATATTTAAAATGACAATTAAAATCCCCTCCAGACCACAATTACCCTTTACGTAACATCAAAAACTCACTTGTTGCGCACTGCCCACATACCCGACCCTGATCCCCATGCCACGCTTGAGATACCCTAAAGACTTCACAAGTCCTCATTATCTCAAGTGCGCCTTAAAATATGTCCTACTCTTCGGAATCTTCGGCCATTCGAGGTCGCTCATCTATGAATATAATTGGGCTTACAATGCTTCTTGTTAGTGTAAGTTCGCTCTTTGATGTGACGCACGATATGCCATGAAGTTCGGGCTCGAGAAGTTCGCTGATGTTTAACTTGACTGTTAATAAGGCGAGAAAAGGTGCACAGTGTTGTTGTGGGTTTTGAAGGTCTTGAAGCCTCAGGCAGTTTAAAGCCTGGAGCCTCAGGCACCTGCCCTGAAGGTTCACGTAAAGCTCTCCTTAAGTTTTTTGTCATTTGGTTTCGTACCAATACTGCCAGAGGTCAAACGAAATTAGTTCAGAGTGCAGATTTACTGATACAGAAATAACAACAGCTAAATCTTTTTCTGAACTGTCCTCGCCACCCCTTCCTTAGGCTTAAAACCTACGAAAGTGGCTCAACGTAATATCCTACTAAACCTCATCATTGAACCATCAGATTTGGTAGCGCTTAGATAGATAGGAGAAAAGTGTCAACTGCGAGTGAGATCCCTTTCGGATAAATGCCATGTCCGGAATTGCGATGGCGACGTCGCTAACAGCACCCAAAACCCTGCAGTATATCACAAGCATACCTTTAATCATATAAACAATACTCACACTCGGGCAGTTTAAAAATTAATTAGCTTCCCCTATGTCGCTGGTTAATTTAAAATTTATGTGAATTCGCCCTCTTTACTGGGCCATTGCGTAACGCCGCGTTCTCACCTGCGCGATACAAGACTGTGATATCGTTGACAGAAGTCGGGCGATTAGTCGTTCGTGCGTACCAACGTGTCTTACGATGTTCCCAAGACTAATTCCAACTAATTCCAAGTCACTTGCCCTTTATAATTAACGAGGTAACTTGGTATTGATAATAATGGGGATCTTAATCAGTCGTAGTTGGAGTTAATGGTTGGTTGGGTTTGTTTTTACAGATTATTGTTTCATTGCGGCTGAACGCTTGCTCAGCGATGTTTTCTGCTCACTCGCATAGAAAGCGGACTAACGGACGAAAGATCGCGCGGTAATCGCTTTAGTTTCGCCGTCGCGCTAATCGCTCAGGTATGCCCGAAGCTTTATGCCGTACCTCATCCGCTTACGTTTGCGTTTCAAAAGCGATTTTATTTTCGCGAAATAAGCAATTATGAGTGTCTTTCATTATGGTAATAACATTTTCGTTCGCTATGCGCCAAGGGGAGGAAAAATATTGCTTGCGCGAAGGGTGTTTTGTGAAGGAGCCGTGAGGTTATTGCGGAGTTTGACACGGTTACGAAAGTTCACCATAAATGGAGTAGAATTTTACAAAATTCCGACGTGCTGGTACAATTTTTATTTTAAGTGTTGTTTTTCCAGAATTTATTTTTTGGCGCTCCAATACAAAAATAAAAGAAAACTACGTTACTTTGATGGCTTGATGGTTGACATTCGGCATAGTGACTTTGTGATGACGCAGTGCGGGGTTTTCAAAATGATAGAACACATTTTATGTTTAGGAAGAGTTATCCCCTTTTGGTGATCAGCCAGATTTACTATAATTACAGGTAATGGGAAGAATTCGTAGGGTTTTAAGAAAACATAATTGAATAAACGCGAAATTTGGAACACATCAGAATAATAGTAGGATTTTGGTAGGAACTTCAATACAAAATAATCAGTTACTGCCACGAACACTCGTTTTGCAAGGTCCGAACTGCACTGGCCCGATATTTTGCCAATCAGGATTACACACGAGCTCGAACTGTTGGGACGGTTTTGTAAAACTATTTTCCAGAAGCTTGTTCAATATAATTGTTTGCGTTGCCCGCTATGAAATGTTTGACATTCAAGCAAATGCGAAATCCTCTATACATCTAGATACATTTGTATAACTTACAGAATGCTGGATATGCAAACCGTTTGACAAAATACCAATCTGCCCCTTTTGCATAAGTTCTGGTTCGCAAATCTCAAAACCTTTCAGGATTTCGAATGAAAATATTTCTATGCGGAAGATAGTGTACCCAAGGAACGGCATGTAAAATGTTGTGGAATAAAAGCCAGACCATCTTCCTTTACGAATAAAAATAAACATTCAAATCTATTCAGAAATCCCGGTGATTATGGTAAATAAAAAGGTCAAGTTAAACATCATCATCGATCAAGTTGAACAACTTGGCTATGAAATTGAGGGACTGAGTTGAGGTTCAAAATACTTAAGGATGAACATTTAAATGTATAATTATTCCTGGCCGCCGATTTTTTTACAGTAAAGAAAACTGAAATCGCGCCAGTCCTGCCTCTATTAAAGAATATTGCTAACGAAATTCATGAACTAAACCAACTAAACTGTCTGTGTTACCCTTCACCGACATTCTTACAAAACTGGTCCCTTATGTTCCCAAAATCAAAGACACACTTTATCTTCGTATAGTTAAAAGCACAAATCTCTTCCTCTGACGCCCCCTGAACAGACAATTCATTAACCCCTGGTTAAGTTAAAGTTTCATAGTTAACTTGTTGTTGACTGTACGCGTTAACTTTCCTGTGTACAGACGGCAGTATCGGAATTTAGTCAGTACGTAAACTCGTGCAAAAGTTGTGATAAAAGAGTAGCAGTCTGGTGACAGCTCCGAACTGACGTGGCCATGTAAACTGGTCCCAGTCTTGTGACTTACTGATAGAGTCGTGAATCAGATCCAATTACAATTTTACTACATCTTCATTATTGTTTTTCAAAGTCCCACCTCTTTTTATGTGTTTTAAGCGGTCTGTTACCTAATCAATGACTATATTATAGTTCTTCACATTGGCACCTAGCTCGACCCGCTCGATCATGGTCTAGTCTCACTTCATTATGTCCTTGCTTAATGATACCCGCATTTGCTGCAGCCTAGTCACTGTCTTCCACCGTCCTGTCGGATTGTTTGCTTAGCTTTATCTCGGGACACGACAAATGACAGCCCTCTCTGGGCCCGGAATTGTATTATCCATCCTTAATTCTGTTGTCTGAGAAGTTGCGGCAAGGAATTGTAGAAGCTCCAATAAGAAATTGCTGTACTGAAATAATAAATAAGAAGCGGTTGAGCTTGGCTCTTGATATTTTGTGGCTGATTTTGCAAGTTTTTGTGTAAACTCTCTCTATGGATGGATCTTATTAGGTGAAATCTTGAAAGTAAATACTGACCCTCTTAAATATTGGTCCATTCAGTTGAATTTTGGAAAAGACTCCCAAGTTTCAACAGTTTCAGTCCCAGTGTAATAGACAACGAAGCTTAGGGTTAAGCCATAATCCACCACGGGGCCTAATCCGGGTTGGTGGATAACATTCCTCCGAAATAATTCTCGGGCATGTTGGTTTCCTCACGATGTTTTCCTTCACAGAACAGCTAGTGATAATTACGTACGAGGTTAACAAGAAACACATTGGTACGTGCCCGCATTGGTATTTGAACTAGCCACCTCCGTTTCGGCAGGCGAACGTTCGCCCACTAGGCTCAAAATGTACGTGAAAGAAAGTGCTTGTCATACTTACCAGACTAAAGCAAAAATAGTCTACGTTACATTCGGCCTATTCTAGACATGAGTGACAGAAGCTTAGACCACAGTTATATCCCGTTTGTACTAATACACTAGCTCTAGACGGTGACAAGGGTAGCACGACAACTGACAGCCCATTTAATTAGATCGACCGATCATCGTGGTGATACTATACGAGACAGTAATCTAAGTTCTGAATAATATCGATTTGATTCTGATAACGAGTGTCATCAGAATTGTTTTTGCATAGTAACGCAATTTTTTTTTATAAATCCAATTGAGTCTGTGGCCTAGAGTCACTCGTACATAACACAGCGGTTGCTTGAAGACTGTCGACGCCTACCCGAGACCTATCCCAGCAGTGGGAGAGAATAATAACAAAAAAGTCTTTAATGAAATAGTTAGTTAGGTACCTAGTTGAGAAAATTGTGATTTTATTACCTATTTACAATAAATGCTTTGACTTTGACTTTGTTGAATTAGCCGCGAAGGAGTCCGAACATAGTATTCTACATATTATGTAGGGACGGTTTTTAGCGTCGGCCGCAAATACGCGGCTGGTTATTTCACTAAGTTTGAGTGCTATAGTACGCCACCCTAAATGGATACTCCTCAACCCATTATCCGTCATTAGACGTTAATTTATCCCTAGAGGTTCGTGTGGAATACGTATTTCCCATAATATGTGCGACACGCGACCGCTCATGTTCATACTCCATACATAATTTCAACTAGCTCTACGCAAAATTACAGTAAGGAACGAAAATTGCCTATTACATATATGTAAATTAAAGAAATAATCTAAAACCACGTTTCCATACTGTCATGGAGTTGTGAGCTTCCTAAAGTTTCAGCCGGATAGCTAATGCAAGTTCCACCCGGAATGACAAACAGACAAAAAAGTGACCTATAAAACCGGCTAAGTGCGAGTCGGACTGGCGCGCAAAGGGTTCCATACCATTGTCTATAAAAAAGGCAAAAAAGTCACGTTTGTTGTTATAGCGGCAACAGGAATATATAATCTGTGAAAATGTCAACTGGCTAATTAACACTGTACCGTGTACCGTGTTAATAAGACAGCTGAAAATGTCTCCTGGTGACAGACCGAGAGACTGACGGACGGACGTACAGCGGCCTTAGTACTTAATAGGGTCCCATTTTACCCTTTGAGTACGAAACCCTAAAAGATTAAAGCCCGATTAGAGTTGAAGTAATTTAAGTACTTCTCAAAATCAATCTAGTTTAGATTTAGATACTGTCTTCCTCTGTACCGTGTCGGTACCAACCCTTATTAACCAAACCTATTATCTCTACTATTTGATGCCGTGTCGCATGTGCAGAGGATGCCTTAATAGGGTCCTCTTGAAACTGACATGCTTATTAGGATAGATTTAAATTGAATTTAGCGAGCTTGACCTTTATCGTGACGTAATAAGGCCCCTATGAAACTGAGAACTTGGTTGGTTGCCGAAATTGTAATCCTATCCTACTAATATCGTATCCTACTAATATTATAAACGCGAAAGGTTGTCTGTATGGATGGATGTTTGTTACTCTTTCACGTAAAAACTACTGAATCGATTTTCATGAAACTTTATTATAATGTTAATGTAGCTTACATATCAGAATAACACATAGGCTACAATTCATAAAGATATATCGTATATTATCCAAACGCAGGTGAGACCGCGGGGCGCAGCTAGTTAAAAATATATGTAGGGTAGTTTAATAAGGTAATTACTGACTGTTGAATTAGTGCCCGTATCCCAGTCTCGCTATGTTCGGAAAAGTAGATTAAACATCCAAACGTATTTGAGAAAATAAAACTGTTACGTTACCTACATAAAATGTATTCTAAATACTACGAGTAGGTATAATGCTGTAGAAACTAATTGGAGCGTGATTCATTATTCAAGCCGTGAGTGTTAGCCGTTTATTAATTTAAATAATTACATAATCTGTAGAATAATCTACTAATTCAAACGAAACTACAATGTTTTGGATATAATATGATTACTGTTTGCCATACCCCGAAGTCTAATTGGAGACAAGTCCTGAACTCCTTAAAAAGGGGATACCTAAAGTGACAAAGCCATTTTTTTTCAATAAAGAGAATAATGCAATACAAATTAAAAAAAAATATTGACATGGCCATAGAATACCTATTAACACCGCAAAAGAAAATACGCTCTATTTTAAACTTAAAGCGATATCATCGGGGCTTTGTATGAAATTTAGAGCATGTTAGGTGACCTTTTGATTACCATCGCAGTATCAACGCGGACGACGCCATTGCTTCGCATAGTTTCGCTTGTCTTTTGTCCGATTCAGACGTTTGTATGGAGTGTCAACCCTTATTGCAGCAAGAAGGGGTCATAAAAGTTAACGGACTCTTCCAACGGAATCGATTTACATCTATTCGAGAAGAATCGATTACACTGTTATGCACTACCTGTTTGACTAAGGTAGGGTTTATTTTAGGTACGTTTGTATTTATTTTATATATCACATTATTAGATCGTACTTTCAGTTAAGTATTTTTACATGTATGTATAGTATTTTATATATATAATCGACTGTAACCTTTGAAGATTGTCTAGCAACAATGGGGTTGTTATTATGTGACACATTTAGCTCTCGATAGTAGTTATTTGGGTTTATTCCCAACGACCACCCCTGATTCTACCCCCAGTGGTGGTCGTTGCAACAGCTTAATATTTTTTGGCCCAACCACCCCCAGTGGTGGTCGTTGAAACTAATTATTTCCAAAGAGCCACACTAAAACTACCACCACTGGTGGTGGTTAGAACCAAATCATAATTTGTTTGCCCAACCGCCCTCAGTGGTGGTGGTCGGAACATGAAAAAATAATTATGTGCAACGACCCCCACTAATCCTGCCTCCACTGGTGGTAGTTAAGAAACAATCATAATGTTAGTGCTATCAATCACGACTGGACTGCTGCTGACTGCACAATAGATATGCCAATTCGGTCTGTAAAACAATTTGTCTGTAAAACATACTTTGTCCTTAAAACACCTTGAACATAACAATAACCAATTTGGTCCTCTGTGTCCATTGTCTTATCAATCTCGTCTCACCGAACACAATTCTAAATCATCATTTACAACAAAATTAACGTTTTGTTATCAACTTAATAGAATTCAGCTGTTTTAACATTGTTATCAAGTTTCGCCTCTGCCGGGAAGGGTTCATTCATTTCGAAACAAAGAGTTTTAGTTAACTCACTGAAATACAGAGTTATCAGATCTGTCTGATGCTAACAGGAATTTAATTTTCGAAGAATTGTTTGGGAGACTTGTGTTAAATAGAGGACCGCAAGGAAAATTGCTTTTTGTAACGGACTTGCTCCGTTTAGCTTGAAGATTTCTTCTTGTTACACAGAGTATATTATATACTGTACACTAAAAACATCAAGATTTAAACTACTCAGGTAGAAACTGTTTTCAAAATCGTGCAGTCTGACAGATAGATAGACCAGTCCACCCAGATCTGCCGCGCGAGCCTTCCTTGTATACCTAGTAAATAGATGATGACGATAATAATTGAACTTACGTCACAGTTATGTACGTACGTAATTAATTGCGAACGGAGGAGGAAAACTTCGCGTCAGCAATTCGGCACGTCCGAGAACCACAAGAAGGCATGTATTTGTGTCATCAATTCATCAATACTAATTCGCACTGAACGACGAGCGAAGTGGATTCAGCCCTTGCTCTTCATCTCTGTCTGGCACACCTAGATGCTAGCAGAAGGAACGTGACGGCAATACCAACTTGAGAAGTTGAGAACAAGCTCAATGTGGTGGTGCTTCGCGAGTTTACATAGAGCATCCTCAGCTCCACCGCCTTTTTAGAAGAACAGTACTAAGAAAGAAGACTGCAATGCCTTGAGATCCATTCAGAGTGCATAACATTCGAAGATGGAAACAGCGTGCGCTTTTGACCTCTAAGGCATGTGTAATAAAGCTTAGTACAAAGTACTAGGGGAATTTTAATCAATAAACACGACGCTGCCAAACTATTAACATCATAATTCTCTCCCCTGAGACCTAGAAAGTATTTCAACAGAACCCATTACTAAGTTAAAAATATAATGCCACGAAATTATTTCTAAGTATTGCGTTGTAAAGCCAAATTGACCAAAAGCATTCGTTTAATGAAAGCGTCTTTGGGGTCGCTCCCTTATTCGCAATAATGAACCCTTAAATTTAAATTTTCAAATAAGATAACTTGTTTAGATTTTGTACTGTACAGTGTACAGCCATAGCTAATGTTGGGCCCGCTGGGCGATTTTTGTGTTTTTCAACGGTTGGATCTATCTTTGAGTTGATGATATCGGTTACATGCGTGCTCCATTGTTTCATAGCATCATTGTTTGTTATTACGTCATCAGTCAGATAGGGGTCTCTTACATGAGCGATCAAATTAACCAGCCACATAGAAACAGAAACTGATGATAAACTAGCTCCAAAACATGTAAAAATTTAATGTTGCAAAGGTTGAAAAAGTTGAGTGTCTGTGGAAAGAAAATAGGTCTAGAGAAAGTTAACAATCTTCTTAAAATTCTAATATTTATTTTGAATCAAATATTAGTAACATTTCCTTATTAAATATAAATAAAATAAAAAAAAAATTAAAATTGGTTGTATTTTCTTCCAATTTTTGCTTAGTAATAAGAAATGAAGCTTTTCACTCGATAAATTAAGATGTTATATTAAAAGAAATATTATCTGGCCCGATAAATGTATAGAGGGTAGACGTGTTCGTTACATTGACAAATGTTTTGCAGCTTTTTTAGTTACCATTTAATAAAAACCATTATAATAACAAAATAAAAGTAATTGATTAAGTCAAAAACATTTCAAAACGGTCACGTCACGGGTTTGAAAGTATTTACTTTACATAAACAAATTATAAACTTGTTGTTTCTCGAAGCAAAGGTACATAACAGTCGTGTTCAATTTCTCGAAAAAAAAACTAAAGTTTTTCTCGTGTCACGTTCCTCTTCGCTACCTGCGGACGGTTACGTTTTTTTTTTACTTTTTTTTCTTGTAGTCAAGGCCACGGCGGTTATAACATAATGCCTATAGAAGGGCAACGGTCTCAAACGTGCCTCCTAACAACAAGTGGCATAATACAGACCGAATATGATTTGCTTTTGTTACTTCTAACGTTAGCCGGTAGTTGATTGAATGGGTATTCATAGGTTTAGTGTCTGCGATACGCTTTGGGCACGTATGTAATAAGCGGGTAAAAAGCAATCTGGAATTGGTTTTAGTATAGATTTTAGGTGGGGCGTTTTTGTATGTTAGTCTATGTTCACCCGCCAGATCATAGATGGCGCTTTATTCAATAGTTATTGATGTGATTGCGTCACATTGATGTATTAAAAATTGAATCTTATTACACAGGAATTTAAAATCGGTTTCTTTTCTTTCCAGAATTTATAACGAGAGCGGTTGAGAGACGAGTCACGCTGGCACCCAATCATGCATTAGATATCGAACCAACGATATCGAAACGTAAGTACTTACCTTATTTTAAACAATAGATGGCGCCATTTTTAATTACGCAGAGTTATTAGACTATGCAAGGTAATGATTGTATGAAAACTAAGTTTAATGAAATAGTAGTAACTCACTATAATAGGTTCAAAACGCTAAGCAGTAAGGGTTGTTTTAATAATAAACTATATAATAGTTATTTTTAATAATAGACTCTCTGATACATAATGATATATCTGATATATAATGAAATCTGATGAATAGACATATTTCACCGATATTTTCATTCGAGCAAAATAACTCGTAACTGCGATACCTATGTTTTTCGGTTTTTCGCAAACAACACAATATTTACGTCATTCATCAGCAATTATAAATAAACAAGGCTTTCCGACGCCCGCCAACGTTCATATTCTATTTATTAAATGCCCTTAACGTCGCCAACAGACATTTTACAATATGTAACACCAATAGAATTTAAAACTAGCCCTGAAAGTTGCGCCCTATCCCAGTCCAATTCAAAAGCAACCTTATCGCTCCAACTACAGCGACTAAAATGGTTCAACACAAGTTACCATTCATTAGTACAATCCGGGCCTAAACAAACATCAGAACCGTGAATTTCGTTTGAATAATTATTATTTCTGTAGAATTTTCCTAAACAAGTCAGCGCGAATGAGAAACTCTTGTTCGGAATATGAAAATCCAATTAAAACGTAACCGGAGTTTAAGGGACGTATTACGTCGTCAAAGCTTCAAATTGAGACAATGTTCCCATTTAGGGTCCCGTGCCCAAGGGGTAAAACGAGACCCTATTACTAAGGACAGCGCGTCCGTCTGTATGTCCGTCCGTCTGTCACAGTAGACAGTTGAAATTTTCACAGATTACGTATTTCTGTTGCCGCTATAACAACAGATACTAAAAACAATAAAACAATATTTAGCTCCCATACAACAAACGGGATTATGCCGTTTACATATACGTAATGGTACGGAACCCTTCGTCCACAATCCGACCCGCACTTAGCCGAGTTTTTAATATACTTCACCACCGGCTATTACCCGGTTACAGAAATTAAAGACTTGGGGCGTAAAAGCTTGGTTTTAAGTCAACCATGCGTTCCTACAGTCGGTGACAAAATTCAATAAGCTTATTGTAACTTCAAATTTCGCTTGAGAAGGTAGCAAGAGAGATCTGGTTGAACGGTTACTAAGCGCTTTGCAACCCAACGGCATTGGGCGCTAAGCTCGATCCGCGGCCGCATCTATTCATGTTGAATTATAACAATTCATCGGAAAGCTCCGTAATTTCCAAGTAGGTATGTAATACATTTTAGGGTTCCGCGCCTAAAGGGTAAAACGGCACCCTAATACTAAAGACTCCGCTGTCTGTCTGTCCGTCCGTCTGTCACCAGGCTGTATCTCATGAACCGTGATAGTGAGACAGTGGAACTTTTCACAGATGATGCATTTCTGTTGCCGCTATAAAAACAAATACTAAAACACAGAATACAATAGAAATTTAAGGGGGCTCGCGTACAAAAACATGTTTTTTTGCTGTTTTTATAGATAAGGGTACGGATTACGGAACCCTTCGTGTGAGAGTCCGACTCGCACTTGACCGGGTTTTAAATAATAATTCAGAACCTCTGAAAGCTTTAAACATATCCTGCCGTGTACCTACGGTATGTCGAAAAGCCACATTGTTAATTCCGAAGTATTTTATGAACTTGCTAAAATAATATTTCTATTAAGAAACACCTTCCAACCTGAAAACATTCTCCCCTCAACATAATAAGAAACCGACATCCTCACACATACCTAGAGTTGTAAAAACGTTTAATTTATTCACCATTACGCGTACAGTTACGAGGAATTTATCGGTGAGATAAGACGAAGTTTCCACCTAAGAACAGTGGCAAGCCAACTCAAATATTCATAGCTGAAGTGGAATTCGTTATAAATCAGGGCGCAACTTCGCAAGTTCCCAAGTTAAACACGTCTTGGTAAACGACTCTGGAGATTAATTTTTAATAAGTTGTCTTCGTACTAACAGCTCTATGTAGATAGGGAGGAGAATTTGATTCGACATCAGTCAAGTGACGTTACCAATACCACCGAACGCCGCATAGTCACTTTTACATCACTCAAATCGATTCTATGGTGAGCCACCATTAACTTAGACATAGAAGTTCTTAAACTTTCGCGAACAGAAAACATATTAACTTTAGCTAAAAACGGTTCTAATTCGCGCACAAACAAATATCAAAATATATAATTTTGACATACCTCGACTTTTCGGCCGAGTTACATCGACCGTGGTCACGAGAAGACTGATCGATGAAGATTTGTTTGTGCGCGAATTAGACCCGTTTTTAGCTAGTTAATAAACTTAGGTATAGTAAGTACCACAAGGTACCACATTGTTAAAAACATCTAAAGAAAGTTTTATTACAACGCGACACATAGCTTGTATCCAAATAGTTACATATGCATGGAAACTGACTAATAGGCCCTCTTTAGTACTACAAAGATCTAGACTCAAGTCTTGTTAAGAATTGTTCACACATTAACTGATCACTGGTCCATAGTAGAATCGTCTATTTTGAAAAATGGTCTATTTACGACCCCATAATTGGACTGTGCCTAATGGGCCTGCCGGAAGACCTCGAGGTATAGCCTAAAGTCAGTCCTACCAACATGGATATTAACGGTGTTTACTTGCATCAGGGGCTCCGCTTTTTGGTGTCAACTGCCAACTTACTAATAATTACAAGATAAAAGCATTACATTGTGATCACATCCCTAACATGATTAAGTAGAACCTTCGCTCAGACTAGTTACTGGGTAATAATCTACGTTCGCGTCCACACCATCTCCCTCGGGACCTGAGCTGTGATGGAAGTGATGTGGGTGGCTAATGCTAATACATTACATTGTAGCTCTCTGGGTCAGTTGCCGTAGTCTGGTGGGATTTCTGTGTTAGTCAATGGTACCACTGACATAATTTGCGCGGACGCCATCATCGGAGATGCTGTCAAACGCGGCGAGTGAAGAAATTCGTAGCCACTTTGACGCCTCTTTTTCTTGTCAGTTCTAAACTACAGATCGTGGCATTGCAGTTTTGTTTTGTACAGTCACAATCGCAGGGGTTATGACGGGAAAGGTTAAAATGTATAAACCCACAAATGAAATACGACGTAGATACGTCATGTTCTCCTACCACACATCGTGTACAGAAATACAATTTCTATACATCCGTTTTCTATTTGAGACACAAAAAAAGCGTCGTTCCATTCCCAATATCCGCTGCTGATGCTTCTCCGATTAAAAATCTGCTCAAATTTGCCCTTTCATCATTCCCGGCGGTTTTGCATGTCAATAAGTAATATTTGCTCGCAGTAGGTCGTTTGGAATACGATTGGAAGCTCGGGGTTGCGGACTCAACTCGGTTTTGTAGTGTTGGAATTGCGTTTTGTTTACTAATGTTTGGTTGATAGTAGTTGGGTAATTCTCCGTTGGTTAAAGGTAATATTGAAACGAGACATTCCATAAGACTTTGTCTGTTAAAAGCCAATGCCAATAAATCCGCACTTAAATTGCCAAAAGACAGACGCGTCGGTGTAGTTTCTGAAGGTTTGAGTGCAAATTACGATATTTGTCAAAAATATAGTGCTGCCAGTGCGAAGCTCGGTCGGGTCACTGGTTCGTTCAGTAATTAAAGCTCCGAATGTTGTCGAATGTGATGTTCTGGGAATCGATCCCACGATACCTTGGAGTATTAAATAAACGAGCAAGAGCGTAAATCTGTAACCGCATACCGACATCCTCCGCCGGATGCACACACACTTGCCTTACCAAGTCGGGATTATCGTACCACTCCCAGTTCATCAGTGAATGTAGTACCTTCAAAACTTGCTTTGGTCCCGAGAAGAAACCAAAACTATCAGCAAAGGTCGACAAACATGTGGCAGGTGTATTTTTTGTTTCGCTCCCGACGACGGGTAAAAATAGACACAGAAACACATGCGTAAAGTTTTAAGAATAATCACCCAAAAACGTAACAGGAAAAAAATACATTACCTTTTATAAATACGCACATCCTCTGAGGTTCTAGGAAAACCAACCAGGGAAAAATTTATTTCAGTTGCAGACAAATATTGTCAACCTCGTTCTGTTCCTGCCGTATCCGCTTTAATTACGGAACCGAATTGAATAATATTCCGCAGTTCTACCAAATATGGCAAAATTGGCAAATCTGACGTATGACATGTCATATTTGCCTGTTTTAACGAATTTCCGCTTGAGGGCGCGCCAATCGCGCGCCGGGTAAGGCTTAGTCTGTAATTCGGAAAAGCCGTATGTAGGTAATTTCATTTGGGGGTACTTGACACAATTTGCTCGTTGCTAGGTCTATAAAAAAGTCTGAAGTAGGTATATTCTACTGGTACGAGTTATTTTAATGCCTGTGAATTCTCAATTCGATAAGTATTTTTCTTTTTAAACATGCTCGTACACTATGATACTTCATATATTTTGAAGAACAACAGCAAAAACTTCGGTACTGCTACGTTTCTCAAATATCCCAAATAATAATAGGTAGATGAAAGGTTGAAATGACACAATAATATATTTAGCAGATTAAAAATGGGTTTAGGA
Organism: Hylaea fasciaria; assembly: GCA_905147375.1. Classification (NCBI taxonomy): domain Eukaryota; kingdom Metazoa; phylum Arthropoda; class Insecta; order Lepidoptera; family Geometridae; genus Hylaea; species Hylaea fasciaria. The sequence goes on along the minus strand of LR990211.1, from coordinate 2,439,697 downwards.
AGCCTTCGCCTTAATAAAAATTCATCGGAAACCGACTCAAACTGTGAACCACAAAGCATGGCTATATGTGACAAGCTTAGCTCGGATCATTGTGGCCAAAGCACTGTGTTTCCATGCAGATCAAATAAAATCTCCCCGGAGTTTACTTACAGACCCATTACCACCAACCGTATGGAACAGTTTTCAGAAGGCATTGTTAAGCAACTTACATATCTACCGTTCGTTGAGAATCCAGATGAACTTTGCAATTCCTTGTTTAATATGATAGATAAACAGTTCAACGCTATATTTAAATTGAAAACATGTAGAGGTAAAATCAAGGCGAGATTTGATGGCGACTGGGCTACACCGGGTATCTATAAAAGCAGGAATAAATTGTATGACTTATATTCACAAAAAAGTATAAATGCAGATGACACTAAATTTTTAGACTATGTGAAACAATACTCAAAGACTTTCAAATCTGTATGCCGTACCGCGAAGTCTCTTCACTTGAGTAGAAAAATTAAGCAATCTGAAGACAAAATCAAAACGACGTGGAAAATAATCAACAATGAAACCGGCAAAATTAAGCCTCGGGACCGTAAATTTGTTTTAAATATAAACCAAAAATTAATTTCTAATGATTGCGAAGTAGCCAATGCGTTTGAATATTTTTTTACCAAAATACCTATAGTTACTACTCAGTCGTTACATTCATCCCCGGTTGAAGCTGCTTCCTTACTACAAAATAATGTTGAAAGGTGTTAAATTCAAACATATTAATGTAGACACGATTGTTAAGACTTTTAAATTGCTTAATATTAAAAACACCGAGGATCTTTGGGGAATATCAACAAAAATTTTAACTTGTATTGTTAGTTCAATTGCCCCATACTTGGTCGTTATTTCTAATATGAGTGTTGATGAAGGAGTTTTTCCCGACGTAATGAAATATAGTAAACTGATACCTTTGTATAAATCCGGCAATAAAAGTGATCCTACTAATTACAGACCAATCTCAATACTTCCCGCTCTTAGTAAAATCTTTGAAAAAATTATTCTTAATCAATTACTGACTCATTTTAATTTGAACGGTCTGCTTCACAGTGAACAATATGGCTTCACTAAAGGCCGTTCCACCACAGATGCAGGGATAAGGCTCTTAAAGCATATTTTCGATGCTTGGGAGAAGTCACAGGATGCTATTGGTGTTTTCTGTGACCTATCCAAAGCATTTGACTGCGTTAGTCACGAAACATTAATTTCTAAATTACAACATTACGGGGTTCATGGGAAAGCTCTCGATCTAGTCTTCTCGTATCTCAGTAACAGAATCCAGAAAGTGGATATAAATGGAGTTAAGTCATCTGGGTCTCTCATTACAATGGGTGTTCCTCAAGGTTCAATTCTGGGGCCATTCTTGTTCTTGGTGTATATTAACGATCTTGCCTTTTTTGTAAAGAACTTATGTGATATTGTTTTGTTCGCTGATGACACGTCACTTATTTTTAAGACTGACAGAACTAAGAACAATTTTGACGATGTTAACAAGGCAATCGCGCTAGTTCTTAAATGGTTCACGATCAATAATTTAGTGCTAAATTCTAAAAAAACTAAATGTGTCAAATTCTCGCTGCCCAATGTTAAAAGAGACCCCACAAATTCATGTATTTTAATTAATAATGAGGCTATAGACCAGGTAGATTCAACTATATTCCTGGGAATTAATTTAGATTCAAAATTACAGTGGGGTCCTCACATATCATCTTTAACTGGAAGATTGAGCTCTGCAGCTTTTGCTGTACGTAAAATCAGACAGTTTACTGATGAAGCCACTGCAAGATTAGTATATTTTAGTTACTTTCACAGCATTATGTCATATGGCATTCTGTTGTGGGGCAAAGCCGCGGATATTCAATCAGTGTTCGTGCTACAGAAGAGAGCAATTCGTTCGATATATAATATGAAAACCCGCGATTCTCTCCGGGAACGGTTTAAAGACATCAGCATTCTTACAGTGGCTTGCCAATATATATATGAAAACTTATTGTATGTTCGTAAAAATATTAACACGTTTACTAAAAATAGTGACGTGCACAATTTCAACACTAGAAATAAAAATAAACTGAATGTACCAAGATTTCGGTTGCAGAAGGTTAATGGTTCATTTATGGGGAACTGTATACGCTTTTATAATAAGTTACCAGAAGGAATAGATCAATTATCCATGCAAAGGTTTAAAATTTATATCAAGGTTAATCTCATCAAGAAAGCCTATTACACTGTTAATGACTATGTTAAAGATAAAAATGCATGGCCTCAATGTCCCCAGCTCCATGATAATAATAATTAACGTGAATTTTATGAATTACTAGCTGCGCCCCGCGGTTTCACCCGCGTTTGGATAATATACGATATATCTTTATGAATTGTAGCCTATGTGTTATTCTGATGTATAAGCTATATTAGTGTGAAGTTTCATCAAAATCCATTCAGTAGTTTTTGCGTGAAAGAGTAACAAACATCCATCCATACAGACAAACTTTCGCGTTTATAATATTAGTAGGATTTATAATATTAGTAGGATTTTGTTCGTGTGTGTTAATCTATATATTGTATGTTTGTTAATTTATATGACTGAAAAAAGAATTTGAAAAATAATAAGTTAAAAAATGACATCCCCGTAGAGTTTCTTGGTGCTGTCTTCTCTAACGGGCGTATTCCGAAGCACTGGTAGAGTCAACGGAGTTTCCTTTTCCTGTCCAGAATCTTGGTACAGTGCTTGAAAAGGAAACATCCTTTTTTCAAAATCAAACCATAATCAATTACTGTTTAATTTAATGTATCATACTTTATGTTTTTATGATTCTCTTGTAACTTTTGTTTGACTTGTAAAAGTGCGATTTAATTGCCTATTTACAATAAATGCTTTGACTTTGACTTTGACAAACCTACGTTAATCAAATTTTCCCAGAAAATAAACAGGTTAAAACGTTTTCAAACTCAGTTCATATTATAAATATTGCTTGCTTCAATATTTTTCCACGTTTCAGCTTTATCTGTTAATTCGTTACTTCATAGCTGAAAGCTCTTAACGAATCCGTGAGTTTATGCTAATGTAAATTAAAGCTTAGAGTCGAATGTTAGAGTTCATTTTCAAATGGGTTAATGAAATCTCGTCATGTCAAACTTCGTCACCGGCTGGGATTTTGTAGGGTGACTATGCTTTACAAAAAGAACTAATCGAGTTGAGAATATTTCCTATAAAATTAAGAACTGGCCATTCCACGCCTGAACCCTACAATAAAATATAGGGTAGATCCCCGATCCACTCTCCAAAATGGCCGTCATATGCCTTGTTTTGAACAACGCTATTACAGTGTATTAAGGTTAGTTATTAAATGCATATGGCTTGTTTTAAAAAACCGTCACAAATGTTTACAACGTTATTGCAGTTCGTTAAGGTTCATTATTAAATGAAAAAATATCGGCTTGACGGGTTGACGCTTTTGAGATTTGATTTTCATAGAGACTGTGTATCTATAGTATATGTGATTGAAGTCTAAACACATTATTTTATTCTCACTGGACTGTATTTTTCTATTCAATAAGACATGTCATACTAGTTTGAAGAGCGACCATCTTATCTGTGTATGTTACGATCTGCAATTAACAAAATTGTCCAAGATTTAGAAGAAATGTGGTCACCCTTACGCTATGGAAATCTTCAGCTCACACTTCGCGATTCTCAATTGTATTAATTAATGTATGTACCTACCACATTTGCACTTTAAACTACGGGGACTCGTTTAACATGTCGTACGTGTACGTGTACGTGTGACAAATTCGCAATTAATACTGAGAATAAATGATGGATTAGTTTTGAATTTTAATTAGAGGCGTTCATTTCGACGTGTCTATCATGCTAATCATATTATGACGGCAGTGATGATGATGATATAATGTTTAAAGTAGCCGTAAAAAACTGGTTCGTTAAAATCGAAGAACTGTGACGCATATTGAGTTGGTTGTTATATTGACCGCAATAAATTCGCCCATGCGGTTTAGTCACCACTTTTAATTTTTGTTGTAGTATAACCGTATTTTTTATGGGATGAAAAGTAACCTGTTTCCCGGAGATTGTGTAGCTTCTCAACAGTAAAAAAACTTCAATTCGGTTCAGTAGTTTCGGAGCCTATTCAATGCAAACAAACAAACAAACAAACAATCAAATCTTTCCTCTTTATAATATTAGTATAGATGAACACTCCTTTCGCGTAGTCGGTTTTACAGAGTTCTACAAAGCAACCTTTCTTTTTCTAGCGTCCAAAGCGAACCGCCCTTCAAGTTTCATTTTTTACTTGACAGCGGCTCCCTTTGTGAACACATCTGTTAAGTTTCAAAACACAAAAAAAATGAACAAGTACCTTCATCCTGAACGCGAACTCAAGACTCAAGTGCTTGCTGTTAGAAAAGAAGGTTACCTACTGTTTGTGTTAGTTACCTACTTCACTAAAAAGTCCTCAAAACGCTTTGTATTTTTTTTATTAATTCAAGAGCCTAATAAGCGGTTGTTTTCACACTTTCAATGCTTCAGTTCCAGGAGGGTTTACAAGTTTATAGGCTTACTAGCTAGTGCCCGCGACTTCGACTGCGCAGAATTAGCATTTCGAGTAGCTTATAATTATTAGTGAGGCGTAGAAAAATAACTAGATTTTTGGTTGGGAGAGATTACGTCATCAGTCATCTAGCCAACATTGATGGGACGAATTTTTGGCGGGATTACAACTACATATATTTTACTTCATTGTTTTGAATATGGATTTCCGCAAAGTAACGCCTGATTCTATCAACTATGATAACTAATATTGTACCCAAATCAAGTTAGCATCTAAATCTTTAATAATCTAGACCGCCAACAATACTCGTTATTAACGTTTCATATTGCCAGAGCCGCATTTAATAACAGCGGGGTTCGCACAATTTATGAGTTTGTTTAACGTTAACATTGTATTTCGTCTTTGTTTATGGATCCCTTGAATAAGTGGTTAGCGTTTAGTACTCACTTTTTGAGTTGTAAAGTTTACATACCAGAAAAATGCCATTAAAGTATTCAAAACACAAACTGTCGGTGTCTCGTTTGTTTCGTAGGAAAAGGATTATTTTGTAATCTAGTGGTGGGACGTGGAAAATGTTAGTTGGTTGTTATCTCGACTGCAATAAACTCGGCCATGCGGTCGAGTCACCACTTTTAATTTTATTAGTAGAGTACTCGACTTCGTGCAAAGTACAGTCAGTCGAAAGAGTGATATCAATCAAATTATTATAAAATATAAATGAATCTAATAACTACAACTGTAACATTATTTCCATAGATACTAAAACTGCCTTTGTATTGTAGTAGGTATTCAGGTATTTCAATGAGGTAAAAGCACGGTTGATCCCTACATTTATCCCACTGTTTCAAATCTTTGTGGTGAAGCAAAATTCACTTAAGGCCAGGTTGTACTAAGGTTACTGGTGGTACTGGCAGATGCCCGCGAGCGCTTGAAGTTCTCGTTTTGTATGTTTTTATTTATTGGATAATGAAATGAAATGGTAATGAAATGAAATTGATAATGAAATTAGAAAATGTAAGTTCCCAATCGCTTCCTATATAAAATGCCCCATTTATTGGTATAACTTTCTCGTGGTTTCATGATAAAATCTCTAGTAGGTGACAAGTGCAGATGCGATTTAGTGACATCTTTGTGGTTTTTTATCGAGTTAATTATACGTAAACGGTTTCTTCTCAATCGTCTTCATTCTATGATCAATTTGAAGAAAAAATAATTCACTTATTATTTTACATTTTAATTGGTTTCTTGAACTTAAAAAACTTCGAAATTGACTAAAACCTCGCCTTAACTCTAATATTGTCGAACACTATTTTGTTCATAGTTGATTTAACGTTTATCGCACGGCGGCGCTGGGTGCGGTGGACTGCGGTGGTGCGGTCGAGCGCGGTCGGTGGTCACGTGATATGCGGCCGCAGCGGAAATGCTCCGGTCGTGTGACTGGCATTTAGTTTAATTTAATATTTATAGTTTGGAACTGGTTAAGCTGTGTAATAATTGAAAACGTAATGGAATATTGCAATGAAGTAATTACACACAAACAGTAATAACCTGACCAGCTTCATTATCCACTAGTAACCCCAAAATACTTTTTTTAAGTTTGGCATGCAATTTCTTTTCTTGTTCAACTTAATGTGCCTCGCTTTAAGTTTTAGAATGCAATTAGCAATTAAACGACAGTAACACAGGAGCTTCCCCGATAATCGTCGTTACAAATCGATCCCTACGATTCTAAAAACGCCCGTTGCAACATGGCCATACCTACTGAATCATCGCATCTATACCTGGCTAATCCAGCCCCATGATGTTTTCATCAAAGAAGTCCATCTTAGGATAAAATAATAAATAATAATAATTCAGCCTGTAACTGCAAAGCATTTATTGTAAATAGGCAATAAAATCGCACTTTTACAAGTCTAACAGCTAATTCTTGTTAACAAATAGAATCATAAAACATAAAGTATGATAAATTTAATTAAACAGTAACTGATTATGGTTTGTGTAGTTGAAACAGCAGCGCAAAGAAGATACTAAATTGTTGAGTACAACGAAGTAGGCTCAGCCTTTGGGGTCTGAATTTTTCAGGCATCTAGTATCACAGTTCGTCAGGCTCAAGAGCCTCTGACATACTGGTATCCTATAATCAGTGCCTCTGACGTGACACAACCGTTTAGTCGATGGATCGATGGAACTCCTGTCATAACTAACGAGAAATAAGTCTTATTTTAGGCTGGGCTGAAGATGAAACTCAAAAGATACTTACAACTAGCCTCACGGTCACACTCTAGTTACAAAATTATAACAAATTCGTGAAACTAGAACTTATATAGTGATAAAGGAATTTATAACATAAAGAATACATATTTAAGCACGTACCAGTTGAAGACAGTCGGCGATAAAAGACATCTTTTGTCCCTAAAAAGCAGTCTCAAGTGCTCACAATTCTAGCACATTTTATGGGACAAATTTTCCAGGCGATCTCGTTACTATTACACAAAGAGGTTCGAGTCACTTTGAGGGAGCAGTACGAACAGTAAGGAAACTTGTACTGAAAAAGATGCTTATTACATAATATTCTACAGCCTGCACTGCAGCGAGTGGCAGCGTCGCACCGAGTCTACTAGTGACCTCTACCGCCACATAGATAGGCTCCAAGTCCCATATCGAACTAAAATTAGGTTCACTATTTCGATCATAGATGGCGCAGACGACAACTTCAATAGAATAATCCAATGCGCTACAAAATATTCAACAATCAAAACTTATACTATATTACTTTATATACTTTATTTATACTTATATATATACTTTATTATATATACTTTATTATATATACTTTACTGTTCAAATGCGCAATACTATTGTATGAAAGATTCAATCAATAAATTATCAAATTTGTACACACTTAATTCCTTATTATCATGCATAATTCACGCCAATGCATACTTAATTGAAAAGTCAAAATGATTATTATGTGCACCTAGTATAAAAAATTATAAAATATGTTTGCTTCGATTTAAATTTTATTGCTTCTACACCTCAAATGTCATGTTTTTTGTTATTTCCTTGTTTCACTTGTTTTCTAAAGAGTTTATATACTGTAATTACTCCCACGTGCTAATGAAATGCTGCCAGTGCCTCGGTGTCTTTGTCTTCAAGGAATTTTCACTCGATATTGAAAGCACTTAAGAAATTCAAATGTAGGTAATCGCTTAAGATACTTACGTTCGGTACTTACCTATTCAGGTATTTCAGCACTTCAGTTTTTAACCGAGCTTTTTGTCTCACAAGAATAAGTAAAAAGGTTTATTCTTTGGCAATATAAATGTAGGTGCTTTAAGTTCGTAAGATGTCTTGAAATGCTAAAATTCGCACCGCGATATAATTTTGTCGTTATTCCTGAATTCCTGATAGATGTTATTATGACGTCTCTGCAGACGTATTTTCGTTTTATTTTTGCCTACAATATTATCTCGCGGCGCGTATCTAGGCCCTACTCTGAACCAGACTATAGTTTTACTAAATAGGCGTTAAATTCCTTACTGCGGCTATATTGATAGCTTTTATGGTGTGGCGGTTGTCAAGGCTCTAACAATATGGGATCTAAAAAACCCCTATCGGGATGCTTCGGCAACGTTCTTTAAAAGCCAGTCCCATTCTCGGCTGAGCATGTTTATCAACTTCGACTACATGATCACTTAAGACGAGGTGAGATAGTGGCCAAATGCTAAGCCTATAAAGTAACAGACATTGTCGAAGCCATGTTACCGCAGATATCAATCCTAACATAGTTCCCATAAGTAACGTTTCTGCTCGTTACCATAATTACCTAATAACTTATCAAATTATACCAATTAATATCCCAAACGTAATTCCACGAAACGTGCCCTCATTAACTAAGATAACGCGTGAAAATTGCTCACAGCCGTTTCTCATAATCCCTTCCCTTTACAATGGCAACACTTTTATCTCCAGGATAATCATGGAAACACTGCACCCCAATTGAATGAGAGGCTCGGAAGGGTGCCATTGTCCAGCCTTACAAAGCTTTTGTGTTTTAAACGTTAGGTTTTCAGAAATAGGCTAGCGCAGAAATGAACCGGCATGAAAATGGCGTTGTAGCACTGAACAGTAAAGTTTAACGGTCTGACCACAAAGTTAAACATAAGTTAAACATAAGTTTTTAAAATTTCGTTCCTCAAAATTTACGTGTATCACTCTCGTTTTCTTACTAAATCCTGGCATTCCTAATTATTTTACTTATGAATTTGTTATTGAGCTAGAAAAGGCGAGGATAAGACGTCGATTTGTAGAGAAAATATTAAAACTCATCTGTTCAAGCCTGGTTTAAATCTTTTGTGGTGAGACCCCATGGGTTTTTTTAAACATTATAGGCTAAGATTAGACCACTATTGTACCTCGTGTTAGTCTCTGTGTATCTGTGGTAGACTATGTGGTCGAAGTTGTTAAACATGCTCAGCCAATCGAAATAGTGAAAAAAAAAAAACAAAAAAAAAACATGCTCAGTCTAGAGTGGGAGTGGATCTCAAGGACAGCTACCGGAATACCTCGATAGGGATGAGTTAGGGTGACAGAGTCTCTAGAAAGTAGGCGACCATCGACAATGCTCCGAGTGTTACAGGTGTCTATAGGTGAAGGTGGCTGTTTACCATGAGACAAGCTGGAAGCTGTGTCGCATGAAAAATAACTACACTTGTTCCTAAATTACTAACTATTATCCCTGAGTTTCGTCCGCGGGGTGTTCTATTACCTACGACCTATGAATCCTGTAATATGTATTTAAATTTTCATGAACCTTAATTCGGCCGTTACGGAGTTGTTTTTTGTTACTTGCAAGAGAAGCAAGATGTTCACCGTGATAGTGAGCGCCTGTAACTATAACGAACGATAACTAAATACATTTTAATTATGTTTTTTTTTCGTGTCTTCAAAACAAAGGATATTTTAATTCACGATTTTTCAGCGTCGTTTACGAATGCGACAAGGTTCTTTTGGCTAAAATTTAAATTGAAATATTATTCAATTATGTTTCTTTATGTTTCAGGTAAGTAACGGGCTGGCGACACTTCATCCCCCACCCTGAAGAGATGGGTTTGAAAAGGTTTTAATATTAACTACTTGAGTAAAATATTACTTACTTCTTAATATATTTCTTTTTGATACCTATAGTATTTCGTTAAGACTAGGTAAATATTGCAAGATAGATAGATTTTCAGATTCAGGCTTATTAATTATCAGAATTTTAAACAATACGTTTCTAGTACAAGAGTTACCGTCGAAGATTTTCTGCTTAGATTGCTTATTTTTTCCCGTTGGCTGAATTTCATCAGTATTTTCAGTCGAAACAGTAAACAGGAACTGTTCCAGACAGTTAACAATTACCTATGGGAGCTGCATAGTGATAAATTGATTCGCGGACGCATCGAGGACCCTTTATCGCAGTTCGGAATATGCAGTGGAACAACTACTGATATATTCTTAATATATATAAATTAAGCGTCACGTTGTTTGTCCGCGGTGGACTCCTAAACTAAAGAACCAATATTAATCAAATTTGCACACCATGTGCAGTTTGATCTAACTAACAAGATAGGATAGCTTACCTCTCAATTTATAGTCGCAATAACAAAAACCTTAGCCATTGCAACGCGTGGCCGTGTCTGTAGTAGTTACACATGTTTATAATGATGTGTAGGTATGTCCTAATATGTAAAAATGTGAAATTATGTCTGTAAACGGTACCCACGAAGCAGAAGAAATCCTAGTGGTACGTTTAAAAAAAAATAAATGGAATAGAATTATCATATTAGTAAATCATTAAAGGTTTCAACGGGTACCTGTTACTCTTTATTGAATACATAGTTGAAGTACTATCGAATCTCATGCATGCAGCTTCATCATCACATTTGTAAATGTAAACATTTTGTTGTGACCAAATTTTCGCGACGAAAGTCGTTTCGGACAGCCTATTTGCATCATCAATTTACGCAAATTCGTCTTAATAGAGATTTTGTTGAGCATTGACGTCAATAGCATCAACCATAACCACAATTTCAACTTTGATTCGTTTCATCACTTGTTTTTGTTCCCGAATACGTCAATTTTACGCAAACATTCTATTAAAACAAGAATCCTTCCAAGTTTGCCTGTCGGGAGTCCAATTTTGTGTTTGAGCTTATCATTATCTAACATTAACTTCTGTGTACCGTTTGTTCGTACGTCATTCCAGCTCTAAAAGTAGAAGTAACAGGAGCTAAGAAAAATATTTAGTTTCAGTTTGCGTCCTTGTGTCATTTCAATTTGGTCGGGTTATCAGGTATTATTTGTGTTTTTGAAAAAAATTGTCTAACTAACGGGATTAATTATCTTACCTTGATCGATCAGATCTCATGCAGATTTTTTAATAATTAACTGTTTTTGTGCCTGTTGTATTTAAATATACTAAATGCATATCATCGCAGTGCAAACGTCAGATTTCAAGCTACGCAACAGTGAAAACCACATTACAATCATCTAAAGAGTTTTTGCGTGATTCGCAAACAATCCGACAGACGCATATTTTTTTTTAACTTAGTCTCATACTAGAATTGCTCCTGTATCGTGGGTACCATATATAACATATAATTGCACATACACATCACACCCAGACCAAAAGCAAATATTTGTGGATCTCACAAATATTTGTTCCGGGCGGGGATCGAACCCGCGACACCAACCGCAGCATTCCGATTGCTCAGCCACTACGTCAAACGTGCTGTCACTTTAAAAATTTCGTCAATTGTACAGTAGCTTAATTCAACTCCTTTAGTGGTAAAAGACAAAAGATTCTGCATAATTGTTTGTTCACTTGAATTGTCTCACCGCTTTTGTGCACTGTGGACAAATAACGCGTGCTCCGGACAGCAACCCCAGGGGTGTCAGACGGGGTGGTGGAGGGGGCGGAAGTGACGAAATATCCCGCCCGGTTGCCATGCCAACCGCCTGTTTACCCCGCCGGCGTATCGATCGATGCGCTTCCCTGTTTACATTCTGAAGATGCAACTCCCTGAGGGAGAACTTTGATTGAAATGGCAACCCTGAATTTAATATTACATGACGTAATCAATACCTTCTGGATTGGTTATGTTCGGGATTTTTTATAGTATATCCGATATAAATAATGTAGATAGATGTAGGTATACATGCAGACTTCTATCATGCAAGGCAGTGGTTATATCACCAGAGTTTGCTATTGTTTTATTGTCTATTGATTTAGCTATCGAATGAAGCCTATATTGTGTTTCTAGGACCTCTACTTGGCTAACTATGGCTAAATTAGCACAATGAGTGGTGCTTCGATTCCAAATATACAAAATGGCTGCCATTTTAACTATGGTGGCAGAAGCCCCACTTACGGGGGATGATTTCTCTATAAAATTGATCATATTACACTCTCCCCCAGAAGGCTCCGGCACTCATAGTGAATCACATATACTTATTTATATATCAATCTATATAAATATCAATACAATAATAATACTGTTCTTTGGTTAGCGCACCACATGACAATGGGAATTGAATTCAGGCAAATCTGATTCAATTTTTTTTTAAGAGATTGTATATGGACACGTGATTTTTTATGGATTTGTAATATAGGCTCACCACACGTACGCTGGATAATACCGAATATGCGTAGCTCTTAGGTAATTATGTTATTAGCAGGACGACGTGTGTCAGCTAGTAAAATGAATAAAAATATCCAAGTACCAACTTACAATTGAATCTTCTAAGCAATTAAATTCAATTTCGGTCTATAGTATTACAAAATTAACTACATAATTATTCAAATTAGTCGAGTACATTTAGATTCGGCGTTAATTTCATTCGAGCGCAGATCGCGTGCGTCCATCGTTTTTAATTTAGGCCATTACGTTTCGTCAAGTCGAGATTCGTTTCTTTGTTCCAATATACATCTTTGTGCCTACGTATGTATATATAATACGAGTGTATCCGTTCGTATACTATACCTGTATATCCTTGTATATTACATTTCTTTGTTCGTTACACGCGAATTCAGTAATTGATACCGAATTTCTGTTATTATACTTGGCCCTTTGTTCACGTATTGTTATATTTAATATAATGGCAAATATAATGGCATTTCATATGGATATAAATGTGTAATAATAGCATGGTGTAGGGTTTCATTTGGAGATAAGATCCACCAATGTGGCCGGGCCCCTGTGGTGGATGACCTAGTCCTCCTCACGAAAGTGAGGTGAGACACAGGCTCAGCAGTGGGTGGATATGGGTTGTGGTGATGATTATGATGATGATGATGATGATGGTGATGTTGATGACCTTGTAGTGGCAGGCCTATTTTACAAGAGTCCATCTGGAGACATGCCAATAGCCAGATATTCATCCGCCAAGCACTAGCGTGCAAACATTACTGTGTTCCAGATTAAATATCAAATCCTGTAACAGCCGAAATTAATATTGTATCTCCTATCCAAGATTGAAATCGATCTTGGATTGCTGCTATCGTTCGATCGATTTCCAATCTGCGTGTCTTTCTAAACCAATCCACGGATCAGTTATTGGCACGTTTGACCCTAAAAATGGATTGTGATATCAATCCCAGATAGCAAAATTTGGATTGGATTGATTATTAATTTCGGCCGTAAGGGGGCGTCCATAAATTACGTGAGGTGTTTTTTTTTTTATTTTCTGCCCCTCCCTCCCCCCCTGGTGAGATGTCGTGAGATTTTATTCAACCCCCTCCCCCATACCCCAATCTCACGTGAGATTATTCAAGACGTGACTTTCTTACGTAAACGCGTTGGATTGTTATTGTAAAAAGAAAAAAACAAATTTGCTTCGTGCTTTTATTTACGACTAGTTAAAACTAGTAATCAATATTGCTGAGAGCATGTATACAATCTGGATTAAATGGACCAAAATAGTATAATTTTTTTTTGTTTCAATCAGAAAAAAAATTGCGTGATATTTGCCGAGACCCCCCCCTCTCTCCAACGTAAGATTAGATGAGATTTGACTCGACCCCCTCCCCCCCTTAAACACCTCACGTAATTTATGGACGCCCCCTAAGAGAACATAGGAACTTTAACTTTACTCACCTTCAGTGTCGATTCAAACAAATTGCATTTGGCTTGAAAACTGGAAAATAAATATGAAGATACAGAAAAATATCTTTGATAACCATTACATAGACTCATTCTTACATATTGATATATGACTCCAGACACTTCTGATATATGACTCCAGTCTTACATACAAATGCCATTCTTTGTTCAGACACACAATAAATACCAGTACAGTCGGTCACAAAAGTCAGTAAACATATATTATTTTAAACGAACACTTTATTGAGTAACATTGAACAACTAACTACTTCATACTATAGTTGGCAACCTACAAACCGTAATCATTTCTGTTTGTGTTCTAATATATAACCCACAACCAGTAAGCATCGTACCCAACATGTTGATGACATTGCCTCGATTAATTGTAATGCAAATACGATGAGCCAAATGCATTTTGGTTCCACGTCGCATGTTTGAAAGTACAATGAGCTCCAGGCAAATTAGGTAAAATACTACAACTTTGCATATTATATTTGCATAGAAACACGTTCAACAAGTTTTGACGCAGACTGTACCAGGTTCAGAGGCTCTCGGCTCCCGTTAGTAAGAAGTCCTTTGTCGGAACAAATCCCTTCCTTTGTGGGGGTAATACGTGAAAAGGATTTTCTTTGTGATAGCATTCAATCATGAAAGAGATTGGGTATTGGATTATTGGAGAATTGCAGCGTAGTTATGAGGTCATAAGTACAAACACGCTTTTTTTTCCCGTTGGAGTAGGAAGAAACTACATAGATGGTGAATGCCAACACGACCCCATCTCGCCCCACTCCAGGCGGATCGACGGCTCACGGAGGGGTTTTAGTGGGTTCCAGTCCCACACGCCCCCTTCCGCCACCAACGTGGCGGAAGGGATAGTGCGAAGGCATTTCCCCGCCTAAAAAAAAAGGAAGAAACTACATCTTTCCACATGCTGCGATCCTGACACCTCTTTTGGTTCAGACACTTTCATGAATCCTTTCATACAGGCTTGCCGGTTGGGTGCTATAAACTCGGCCTTTCTTTAGTACGCTCCCCTTACCCTTAACCTTACTCCTTGGCTTTTTGGCTTTCCTTAGAATATTCTAACCGACACCAGATACGATAAAAAATGTTACAGAGTAAACACCGACTTTTTTATCTATACTGATGCACTGTCTAAAGTTTTTTTTGTGATTAGCTCAGTTTCTACGTGTTAGATTTAAATGTAAAGTATATGCATAAGTGTTATTCTAAGCTACTACAGAAACCGAGTTACATTCGGTTCAGCACTGTTTACGTGATGCGATAAATAACATACAGAGGAAAAAGCTGTCGAAAAAAATGGACGGCCGACACTTTTTTTATATGCCTATCTTCAATCTCGCAGACTTTCTGTTCTTTTTTAAAAGTAAGTACGGAAGATTTATGATCACAACGAACGGTGCGAATAAAATCCCACGTGACCGTCAGTTGCAAGACGCAAGTCCTTCCGTTTCGAGTCGGATTACGTTCTCGATGGCAGCAACTTTATACTTGCACCACTATTGTATCGATTGCTAGGACAGGACGTCGAGGTTAACATGTACTTAATACCTATATACATATCTACATTTTACATACATATATACATGTGAGTTGACCGCGATAAATAGACGTTTCTGCATCATCCGCCGGAAAATATCATTGCACTCCATAGAACGGCTATAGATGTTTCTCATCCAAATCAAACCGAATTTTTAAATTGAATTCAAATTGGGAATATGGAATAAAGAAGACAGAATATTGCATACTATAGTAATATGTAAATATATAAAAAAGGAAAACCCAACTTTAAATAACTCACATTACATAATACACGATTGCACCAAAAATTCAATTCACATCCCACCCGAGAGTAATTCCAGCTCGATTCATTTCGTTTCGATACATTAACGAATCGAATAAGTAAACAAGAATCGAGTTATGTACATGTCAACGTAATTTATTCCTTTGCCGAATACGCAAATGAAGTTCTCGATATACGACCATGGCGGAATCCTCTTGATAATACTATTGACAGAATTTCAGAGGTGTCTGAAAGTAGACCTGATTGCGACATGTCGTGTTATCGTTCGATATGTACCGGAATTCGGTTAGGTTGGCCCTGATGTTTGTTATTCATGGAAATTGGAACGCTTGGCTCTGTTTACATTTATTGTGGTACAGTCAGGTGGGACTTTACATCTGGTAGGTTTCTTCTTTATAGTAGCTGTTCCGATAGACGTTGTCCTGTGAAAAAATTATGAGAAAATGAGTTATGCTCTCTTTTTAATTCATTCTTACCATATTTTAATAGTTATTCTGCTATTCAGTTCGGAGACGAATCCAACAAAGCAAAGATCATAAAAAACGGTTCAGTCATTCTCGAGTTATAAATGGTGTAATTCACACTACTTTTAGGCGTCTCACGGCATTAAGTTGACACTGGAACTTCAGTTTCTGTTAAAATAGCCAAAATGTCGGTTGATTCGGTAACAGTGGTGGATGATTTACTGAAACATTCTGAGAGTTTTGAATAGTACAGGTTATTTGATGAATGATGAACCCAATGACATGTTATTTGAATTTGTAACATTAGCCAAGCTTGTGCACGTTAACTAACACTAATGGTTTAATATTCCACATACTAGATACCATTTGACCATTTGCAATTTGTTGATTAATATATTTCAAAAACCACGTACATTTTAAATCAACGTTTATTACACCGCTACAAATCAGAACTAACCATAATCAATGATGGCGTCCATTAGTATTTCTCACGAATATTAAAAACTATAAACTAACTATTGTATAAAAAGCATAGGTAGGTTATTTTTGTTAATTTGTCTATTTGTTTCTATTTTATGTAATATGTTTATTTTTCCACAACATATCCAATTTCTAAATAGAAGAACCTTACTATATCCTTAATATAGTATCATTAGAGAGAGCTACCTCGTTTCAACGTCGTACTTTGTCTCTGTCTGGAGATCTGGTCCATTCTCCGGAGTCCGAACCAATTCGGTCGGCTGACAACGCCACGAGGTATCTGAGGAAATTCGATTTCACAATGCGAGCAGGGGAAGGTTGAGTTGGTCGGAACAGACGGGTGGAAAAGTGCAAGGCGACATTCGTTGACATGTGATTTACTTTCCTAGTTTTGCAACTACTTTAGTTTACTTTACGAGAATTATTGAGGTTTAAAAATGTTTATTGTGTAGTTTTGTTTTACTGTTTTGTTAGGGCGCTCAAATCAATCATCATATCATTTCGTTGCGTTGACATTTAAATATTCGTAAAACAATATTTGTTTTATTGAAAGTAGAAAAACATTGCTAACAAGCCCTGTTTCCGATCCACATTGCTGTAGTAAATAAATTATTAAACTTGTTTTTAAATAAAATAAATAGTTTCGAAGTAGGCTTGGCTTACCTTATTAAATTAATTGGGTAATTTACTCAGTTGAGTACCAACACTGCCAACTTCTATTATTTCTTTGTAGTTTCGCTTTTTGACCTAGAATTCAAAACTTGTGATTTTGTGCGAAATAACAGAAGATATTTAACAATAAAAGTTCCACCAAACTTTGAGCTCTAGGGGCTAAAATTTTCTTTAGTCTTAAAGAGTATTGAAACAAAAAAGTTGTCCAATTTGTCGGTCCTAACGAAAACTTTCTAACAGCTCATCAGTACATTGAACTTATTAATAGACTACCAGAAGTAATTATGAGATGTACAAAATATAATATAGTATTCTTAATGTAAGTATACTATGTAGTGTAATTAATTTTGATGATGTTACATAAAATATGAAAATAAAATATATCGTTATGTCACTTAACTGGTTGATCAATATTGTCTATGAACGTCAACCACGGGGGAGTGAGACAACAAATGGAAATGTGAACAGAGCTATGACTTTTCAGCTCGAGCGTACTTGACAACCAACGAATGCATTTTAGATAAATGTTTGAAGACGTAATGACTGATGCAGGATCGTTGCAAGGCATCGTTTACACCTCATCCATCATTCTAGAAGCTTCTATTTCCTTCTCTCTACGGCTGTCTATATTCTTATAATGAAGCAAACACATTGAAGGTTCTATTATTTTTATTATTCAAAAAATGCTCCAGGACACATTTAGTAAGCTATTGAAAATGAAACTATTTTCTACGTGATTTCTGTATGTCTATCTGGCAAAAGCAAGGGGCGTAATTAAAGGAGAAATAAAAGAGATTTTCATAAAAAAAAAATAACTCAGAATCCTACCAATATTATGTATAGACTTATTTACTAGCGTCAAACATATCACACACATAATAAAACCACACAGATAGGTTGCAACGAACATCCTTTAGCAGTCGAGTAAAAAAAACCACAAGCTGTCTGCAGGAGGCGTCCATGGGGAGGTCTCGCCCTATTTTTTTCTCCATAAAAATGTTGGCAGATTTGCAGCCACGAGACACATGACACCATACGGGCTGAGCGTTTATTCATCGGGTCAACGTATCGAGGCTTTTTTTATTGTTTCGCGTACATCCAATGTTATGAATCATGGGGTTCGCGAGTCTTTATGGTGAGTCGTGTCGCGTCGTAGTGCGAGTTCCGTACAAAATTTACAGTTAATGACGCACGTTACACAAATGTAAGTTTCGGTTTGATAGTTGCTAACAAAATTAAGGATAACTTTCGAAAGTAAAAGTGAAATGTACACAATTTTGCAGTGTAGCTAGAATTAAAAATAACAACACCATTAAATAAAAAAGTATCTATCTAATTAAATTCGTGGACGACGCTACTGACATCTTAATTCCTAAATCGTGATTTTTATTAAATTTTAGCTGTATAAAAATTATGGTGTGTTTTTGGGAGTAGGTATATAATTATTAAATTTAAATATTTACTAAGTATAATTATTGTAAAATAATTATCCCTGAGAAAAGTTTCCATTAGGGCTTAGTTTAAGGCCTATGTCTAATTTCAACGTAAGTAATTCGACTTTAAAAAAAAATCTAGTCAATTTTAGGTCAGGACTTAGTCACTCTGTCATCGTAAAAGGTCCAGGTGTCGTCCTGTTGAACCCTAAATACTGAAATGACTGGAGTCATCTGATCTCAGGTCGACGACCGGGTCTTCGACCCGGGTACCTTGGTCCTATTTATAGGCTATACCTACACATCCGCCCTACCTCAACCGTGCATGCATAGTGCATGATTTCGTATGCATAAAGTAGTCTACTAGTTTATGATGGTGTTTGATGAAAGGTGGTCGATGTAAAAAAGTTTTAAATAAATGTAGGTCTTTTTAATGATACGTTTAAAGGTGCTCCAAGATTGATAGGACAGCAAGAAATTGTAAATATGATAATTGTAAAATGTATTTAAAATTATTATGATATAATACAATGATACATAACGATGGCTGAATGCACAAAATTGTACGAAACCAAAACACAATGAGAAAAAAAACTCATTCGTTTTTTCGCCAAGCAAGCGCTCGAGTATGAACTTCTTTGAACGATAGATCTGGCGGACAGTAACGAGCGCTACTTATGAACGATTTACTAATCAAGGCTTATTTTTCTCTGTATAGTAGGTATATAGTTTTTGTGATAAGAGAAGTGAAAAGTGTACATGGAATGCAGGATGGAACAAATCGATTGAATTGACGAATGCATTTAAACTGAAAATTGAGGTAAGTATGCGTGTTGACCAAGTTAATGAAAAAGTTTATAATATCACTAGACTAGATATTGTTTACCCGACTTCCTCCACGTGTACTATATTTTATCTTGATCATAATTATTATTCTATATTCTTCTTCAAAGTTCAATCTAGCTCTATACCAAAGTTTATTCAGATCGGTTCACCCGATTAGCCGTGAAAATTTAATAAACAAAACGCACATTAGCATATAATATTAATATGGAAGTACGGATTAACAGGAGGCTTACCATGACGACTTATAGTGATCCAATTGAGGACCTAAATATAATCGTTTCACTTTAAATAATAGTTGCTTTCGATATCATTTAGGTAAACGTCAATCCGTTTAGATTTAAAATCAACAAAAATAAATTAAATTAAGCGTCAAGATGTCACAACAAGACGTCATGGTACGATAAATAGTAAAACAATTATGTTTAGGTCCTCAATTGGTTCGCAATAAGACGTCATGGTAAGACCCCAGATCTCGATATTTGGTACGGAGATAGATTGTACCTTTGAGACGGCCACGCAGCGAAGTCGCGGTCAACGGCTAGTATTATTATAATTCCATTATAAGTGCTGCAACCTGACCTTGTTATTAGACAGCATAAGCTCTAGCTAGACAGATTAAGGTGTCTCCGAACCTAGGTTGTTACACTAGACCACTATACCTGCTAGTCACGTGCGAGGCACCATGGCAACATTTCCTTACATTTAGTTGCCTGTTGCATACCAATGACCTGGGTCATAGAATACGTAATACTGCGCCTCGAGTTGCCCGTTGTCTAGATTGCGTCACTTTGCTCACTTTGACGGCATATCTAACTATTCTAGGCATAAAGGTTGCCGCGCTAGTCTTACCCGCGCTTATTTATAGACCCTTTTTCACCATTTTAGGGATACATTTTTGGAATAAGAATTACTCAAGCTTGCAACCCCAAATATGGTCTGTTTTAGTGCCAAATTTCATTTAAATCCGTTCAGCTATTTTGGCGAAATCCTGCTTAAAAATAATCATTCTAAATTTTGCATGTACTCGAATTATATTGAAGCTAGAAGTAGGATAGATAAGAGTACTTATTTAAACAAGTGACGATCTGATTTTAAGTGTGAATTAAGATCGGTGGTCTGAAGCTGGCCCGTACAATACAAAAATTCGTGTGTTTTTGTGTTTCTGAATAGGTGCATGGCGCCAATAGACAGACACCACATTAGACACGTATTATGGTATCCTAGCAGGTAAACTATAATTCTAAGCCAATACCTAAAACTTTTAGGTATTTCAAGCATCAGATAGTCATTGAAATTTTCCTTAAAAATGTGTCATAGTTGTGGATAATCCAACATTACATATGTTTTGTATTTTCCCAAATCTTTAAACAGTTAAACTAACAATGCACGTCAACCATATAATATTATTGTAACTTCTCTGCTCTACGTATTTTCACTACTGTACCATTTTACAAAGTACAATCTTTTCAAGGGTTTATTGGCAGCAAGACTTTCACGAAAAACATAAATACTTATATATCCTGATTTTGCCATTTATCCCTGTCCAGCTGATCGCAAGCTGCTACTTTTACTACTTTTATGAGAAAAAATAAATTAATCGCACATAAAAAAAAAATATTGCCGTGCAACCCTACGGGCACGCACACACATACGTGCCCATTAACGCACACGCACACGAAACGCACGTGTGTGTGTGTGCAGGGACGGCAGCTGCAGGGCTCGATTGTGGATCTCAAACTTTTGTTTAAATATTCCTGTGGGGAATATAATAATAATTGAAATCGGAATCATTAGAAACAATTTGAAAGAACAGAGTAAAGGCGAATGCTCGAAGGTAATGTTTTCTGAAATACTTACATATTTGAAACAAGGTAGGTCGTACAGACATATAAAGACCGTCCATCTTATTTCCAGTTTTTGGTTGAAAATGAACGTATCTTTTTATTGGTTGGTCAGCAAACCTGCATGTCCTCTTAGCTTAGGTATATAATGAAATGGTAATGCAGATATTATATTAACATTCCATTGGTAAGAACATCAAATTTTATACTGCTTTGTCGGTTATTACGACTCAAATTGAATCATAAAACATTTTGGCAGTTGAAAATCACCGGGTTATTGACCGCCATCGCCACATGGCACGATCAAAGCTAAAAACCATTTACAACTCGTTATTTGTTTCAAATAATTTTAATACCGACAGCCAATAAACTGAGTACAATGAACGGACGTGGCTCGCCTTGAAAACACGTATTTATTAAAATAAAACTCAGTTCCAATATTTGAATGAGATCATAGTTATAATATCATTTAGTTATTGACTCTGGGAATCGGTCAATTGAGCACAAGTGATTTTGTTATTGCATTGTCAATGGTATTCCCTCTCCCTCTTTCTTTCATCATTTCCGGCATCCTGGCGGATAACATTGGAAATAATGAAATTGCTTATTACTGATCGGCCGCGATCAATTTACTGTTCAATAGTTTTATTAGAGAAAACCCACGAAGAACTGATAAAATTTTAAATAATTGGAAATCTTTTTATGAAAAGAATAAAAGAAGATTAGACACGTCTAGAAACGTTGTTATTCAACGTACTCCAGTCCCTCCGAGAAACGAATGACTTTAAACAAAATAAAACAATAAATATTCGTATGCAGGTAGTCGTTACAGTTTGGGAACCGACGCGTTCGATAACATTTAGGGTTCTTTTTTGTTGTAGTGATCTCGGCCGTAACGTATGGGTGCCTTTGCCTGCAGCCGAGCGGCTTTTTCCGATTCTTGACCCTCACGTCAGTTATGATTCGGCCATCGACGCGTACGGTCGTGTCCTCGCGGTGTCTTGGATTCTAGTCATTGTCCAAATTAGTTATTACTGTGTTAGCGTGTAGTCATTTTAAATTTAGAATAACGGTTGTGTTTTTTTTTTATTTCGAATTGTGCGAAAGACTGATTTGATGAACGGATTTGGATTACTTTGGTGAGTTGTTTAGTTACATGGTTTATGAATTTATTTTAATACACAATATATTATTATACGTCACATTATTATTTGAACCGACTTCTGTCAGCGTTGACTACTGGGCAATAAAGTGACACAATATGGAAGCAATAAAAAGCTACACAATTTATCATGAAACCGTTACATTTTGAACATCTGTCTGTTGTGGTCTTTATGGCTGCTTTTATTGTTACGCCGAAAATTTTATTATGTATGAATTGTTATTATTCGTGAATTACTATATTAAGAATACTTGCAGGGGACATTATATTTATTTAGTAATTTGTGATTATTTTCGTAGCCCTTCTATTTTTATAGCAATGTTTTTTTTTAATATTACATTTCCGGATTCATATCATTGTAACCAATCTGAGCCATGTGATAATGTTGGTAAGTACAGAATCAAGATTGCGTATTGTTGAATAACTTATCGTTCGAGATTATCGACATTTTCGTAGACATACAAGGAAAACCGATTCGCCGTCGAACATCTAAATAATATTACTTTCTGTTATCTATATTTTACCTGATGAAATAACCCCAGAAATGTTATCAGTACCTACATAATGTAAATAAAAACATTACAAACGCTCAAATTCTAGGAGTATTTGTATGTCTAAATTTTTACATATTGTGGCGATGCGAGTGACCACTCCTAAGTAAACTTAAAAAGACACAAAGAATTAAAATATTAACTGTAAATATCATCCAACAAGTAGTTTGAGCACCGCTTTTATTTTTACTCGTACACATTAGACTTCTATAGAAATCACGTATAGTGATGTAAAGTTTTCACGCTAAAGAAAGGCTACAAACTTATTCTGAACAAAATAATTATATAAATGTATTTCCGAAAAAAACTCGTAGAGAACATTTGAAAACAACAAACCCAAAGTAAACAAACCAAAAGCTCAGGTAGATTTTCAAATCAAATGGGTTATTTGCTTGACTTCCAGGAGGCGGCAAGAATTTTACGACCCTTATAAATTGTAAAGAAATACACCCCCATCAAGGAGCTTATCGTAAGCTGGAATGACTTGATTTAGGCGATATGGAAGCAGGCGGTAATCACGTTTATGGGTCGACTAGATTTGTATGTTTGGTTATTGTCAAATTTAGATCCATGAAAATAAGATCCATGGTACAATAATACACTACTCCAGGAAACTTTGTCGTATTTCTTTCGAATCGTCCCATTCGCCGGAAGAAAAATATTAAAATTAAAACAATCCGGCTAATGGGACCGCGGTCCCCATACCTAGCGGTCCCAATCGACGGAAGCCTCCAGGTATGGCATTCCGGACAAGATGGTGACGTAGGTTGTCTCTTTCTCAGCAACGTACGTGTGATACCATTTCTTGACTTCCCGATTTTCGTTGATTGACGTCGAAGGAGACAATCTACGTCATTCGGATGAAACGCATTAAAATATTTTAAAAATATCTATAGACTTTATATTAACAAATAATTTTAAATTTTACCGCAATAATACACTGAAACCTATGTGAAAAGGTAAAAGCATGCACAACACTATATTACTGAATCGTGACGTAGACTGCGAATTCTATCTTCCGCTACAACACTATCTTGAAAAGTAATATTATTTCACTCTGGCTAACTGCACAAATGGTGCGAAACATAAAAAAGAAAGAATAATATAGGGGGTTACCATAGCAACGGCACAGGCTCGTAGGGGATTATTCGCTTCTCGACTGTCAATTCCACTGTCACTTCTAGGCATACGTCTATTCTTATCAAGGGTTCAACTTATATTAATGCAATCCGGTTATTTGAACAACCCGATGTCTTTCTCACAAAAAATAATCGAGGAGTAAGTACCTACCTATTTAACTGTTACTTACTTAGGTTGGGGATCTCGAACACGAATACTGGTTTCGATGGTTCCGGATATTCAGACATCTTTCTCTATTCTTAAGATATCCACCTAATTCATCTTCATACAAGTCAATTATACTAGACATGACCTTAATCATTCAGATACCAATTGGAACTGCGTGATGGATGCGCTAGATACGCAACTAATACCTAACGAGGTACCTAAACCTAACGAAGTGGGAACTTGAAGGAATTAATCAAATAGGAGCGAGCGGCTAACTGAAATCTGAATAGCAAATCCCTAACTGGAGTTGCGGTGGAATGTATTCACGAGCGGCGCGGCGCGACGAGCGATTGTAGACTTTGATCGAATTCTTTATTTAAAAAATCACTGTATTTCAACTAGTCACTTTGTACCGTGTATAACTATCCATTTGCAAGAACACCATTTAGCCTCAAGATGCACCATGATCATGGTGTCTGGCACGGTGCCGTAATTTCGAGACTTGAAACAATCGTAATGCATGGTAAATATTCTGTATCAATGATTATTAATACTAACGATAGTGACCATGCCAGTTAAAACCTGAGAACAGACGCTTGAAGATGCTAACAAAGCGAAGGGGGCGAATGGATAAATGCTAGGCAAAAAAAAAATAAAATGAAATAAGTAAATTAAAAGTTACACAATATGATCATCGTATAAAGGTCATTTACTTACATGACTAGAAAATAAATGGCAATTGTCGTTTATCTTATTTTCTATGATGTAGGGGGTTAGTGTAAAACCAGTGTAAATCGGTCACATTTGTGTTTTGTTTTTTATTTCAATGGATAATTAGTGCATTTTGGTCACACCTATAATCTGTACCTATAGACTCTGATAGATACCTACATTGTTGAACATAATTACAATCGCTTCGCTCATGCACAGTACTGTCGACCTAGCCACAGACTCGGAACTTGCACTAATAACTATTTGAACAATCGTGATAAAGCTCTCTATTCGGATTACGTACATTCGAGAAGTCCTTGGACGAGTGGATGTAACGCGTTGTAACTATAGACTCTATAGCGTTTAATCTGGTTTGCTATCCTGATAGATAAATGCTTTGGTTAAAAACTTTTAGGAAGGCTCAATTATTAAGTCGGCGACAATGACAGATTCAAACAAGGAAGACTAGTGAATCTAGTGATGCTCTAACTGGCAGTCAGTTTTACTTGGGCCGCTGTAACTATTAAGTAATCTATACTTTGGCTCCGGTCTATTCCAGCCGGCTAAAGTACAGGTATGTCACTTCACATACTTCAACAGGACCAGCCCTCAGAGTGTGCCTCTAGTCTTCCTCCTTTGAACCG
Source organism: Hylaea fasciaria (assembly GCA_905147375.1). NCBI lineage: Eukaryota > Metazoa > Arthropoda > Insecta > Lepidoptera > Geometridae > Hylaea > Hylaea fasciaria. The sequence continues at coordinate 2,414,037 of LR990211.1, read as the reverse complement.
GTCATTGGTCGGGCCAAAAGTAATCCTACCCTGGCTTCTAAAGCTAACGGTCGAAATCGTTTCACAATCGTCATTCACAGGACTGTATGGCTGTAATACTGTAACTTGCTGTATACCTATTGTAAACTGAAAAATGCAAGTTAAAAACCTGCATTTTCCATCACTTACCAGTATCAAAAGCTTTTTTTTTGAAGCAACTTCACGCAATCATGCTCGAATAGAAATAGCATCTGACATAATGACGGTACTAATAGGTACTTAACATTAGTAGACATCTTTAATTTACATTATTCGATAACACGGTCAAAAAACCGCATAATTATGGGGAGACGAACGTCACAGTGACGTTTGTTTTTAGCGTTGATACAAGAATCTAACAGAGCACCTTTTGAAAAACTGGTTTTGTATGTGTGCGCGCGCTAATCTATATTATTATAATTATCCTAGAGACATTTAGCAATATTTCTTTTTCTTTCGAGTCAATATACTATAAGGATTTTGACTAGAAATGTAGCCAACGTCTTTTGTACTTCATGTGTTTGGATTACGTTGGGTGTGATACTACACTTCAACACTTACAACGTGAGAAACTATAAAATGTCTACAATTTGATAGGTAACCACCTATCAACATAAACACGCGCAGAATTTCTTGTTGTCCTGCTGTCTTCTGAACTCCCTCCCTTTCGCGTCCCAAAAACAGTCTTACCACAAAAGATAAACCAGAGTTGAACAGGTTAGCCTAAAAATATTTTCTCCACAAATCGACATCTAATAACAAATTCACATGTAAACTAGTTAGTAATGCCAGGATTGAGTAAGATAACGTGAGTGATAGACGACGGTTTTTTGGAACGACATTTAAGAAACATCTGTTTAACTGTGGTCTAAACTTTTATGGTAAGACGGCTTATGTTGCATCCCTTCCTACTACGATGGAGTGGTGATGTGACTCAGTTCAATGTCACTGAGCTAGCAGGTACATCGACCCAAGTTAATACTTGATACTGACCTTAAAACGCCGAGATGCACAGGTAAAACGGGACACAATGAACCATTGAAGCGTAAAAAGGTATAGAAACAGACTTATTCGCAAATTCTTCGGAACAAGCCATGTTGAAGTCAAAAAAAACTGGAATGCTTTTTTTTTATCCATGCTCTATTTGTTTTGTGTCTCACGTAAAAAATATTTGTGCGCGCACGACTCAAAGGATTAATAAATGCATTAACCGACATACTAGTGTAGGTTAACATATATAAGATTAGTAAACAACAGTGTTTTTAGTTGATATATTTACACCGTATACTGTTAAATATTACGAGTATGTAGGTACCTGTACTACAGAAGCTAATGCCGAAATGTATCAACGCACCTCCATTATATCACCTGATATATTAGCAATGGCCCAAAAAGATATTAGCCACACTTTCGTAACCTTTCGTAACGCTTCTAATAAATGCAAACTTTATTCTCAACAAAGATCTTTATCGCGAGAAATCGGATGTGTTGAAGAAAACTGATCTTATCTGGTAGGTCATTGTGCCAACAGGAGGCTTAATACAGACATTTATTTTTAGATAAATTATGCTTAGGCTCGACATAACTAGGCTCAATTATGTAATGGCACTGACGTAACTTAATCTAGCACCCGTTTTGGATACATTAATTTTATCTAGCCTTGATCTATAATATACAAATATATTTAGATTTGGGGTTACGTCGACTTCTTCGTTTAACTAATAAATTATGATCTTGAACTAGAGGATTTGTAGGTTTTTTTGTGTAGTGCGAGATGATCATGTCTTTCGCGTGATGGTAAGCGGCTGCCCATAACAGTTACAGTGACACTTCTACAGTCTAAAAGAAGTTCTTAAACTTTCTCGAAAAGGAAACATTAACAAGCTAGAAAATTACATTACATTATTTGATATTAGTTTGTCCGCGAATTAGACACGTTTTAGTTAGTATGTTATTAATCGTAAATTCACTGCGCTTCTCTGCTCTCGTTACCCTTAAACATTGGTCTGAATCTCTTATACCCAGTAATTATGCTGGAATCAGTGTCGCTAAAACCAGAACACACTATGTTGTTATGTATATCTAGCAAAATTTTAATTATGTTCAATATCATTGAAATATCCTATATAATAATATGAAGTAAAGTTCTATTTCTACGTAAGTGATTAATATTTAAATCTCTAAATAGAAAATTAAAACTTAAAATTAAATACCCACATGTGTACCTTTGGAATATTTAGAATTAAATAAAAAAAATTGAAGAATGGATACACTTTGTCATAAAGATGATTTTCGAAAGAAGAGGTTTTTGGGAACGTTGCCCATTGGTAGCGGTGTATTAGATCAGGTTTAGTTCGTTTAAGTTTTCAGTTTAGTTATATTTTCCCTAATGTTATTTGTTGAATAAATTTTTCGATAAAACAAAAAAAGGCGAAAGCTGCGCACAATCCGGAGGTGGGTTGTAAATATGTTTTTTTTTAATATTCTCTCGAGAATTCGCACGATAATTCATGCGTGTTGACATTTAGAAAATTAAAAGGAATAAATTCAAGGCGTTAGTAATGAGTTCGCACGATCGGATGATAAAGGTTAAAGAACGGATAAAAATATATACAAATGTTTAAACGAGGGATGACTTTATCAAAAGTCAAAGTCAATGTATTTATAGCGCTAGGATCGACACGAGTTCACAAACTGTACGTGATTTTGACATAAAAAATAATGTCTTTCAATTTTTTTCAACTAAACCGATGCCCTAATAGTCTAGTAGAACTTGGGTTCAGTTGAACATAACATTAGATCTTATAAACATGAGAGTCCCAACGAGAAACGTAGGAATAATTCCTTAGTTAACGTTATAATAACTGTCGGGTAACATTCTATTAGCAAGTTCCTCCACCCGTCTTCATTATTCTTTCTGTAACTCTTCGGAGTATTGTGCTCTTTATTTAGAAGTTTCTAAAGCGCTCGTGTCAAGAAATAGACCCCATTACTCATCGTCGGAACTCCTCGAAGACATTTGAGATTAATCACATTAATGACTTCCATTGCCAACCGTGAGTGCCAAGCTTAAGTTCAAGAAGTTAGGCTGTAGCTAATTTTGAACTCTGCCCTTTTGCGATAAGGGTCAAATGTGTTGTCGTGCCTCTGTTGTTGATTCTTCAGTAATCTGAATATTGTCTGTGCTGTGTTTTTCGTATTTATTTAGTACTTTATGGCTATTTACACGTTGATTTCGTAGTTTGCGGCTAGAAACATTATATCACCTTATATTTCTAATATTTTTTCACATGTAAGTCTCGACAAGTCAATTGCAAAGATGTTATAATACTCCTATGTATATCCTAATTCCATAATATGAGAAAATCGTGATAGGAAAGTGATATTTTAAAATCAAAAGTACTAGGGTAGCATAGAACACAAGGAAGTATTTAATTCGCTAGATTTGACAAAACTTGTAAGAACAGATGGACCCGTATAACAAATATTGATGCTACATCTTATTCTATCCAATTTCGTACACATCACCGGCGGGCAGATAAATCAGGTCATATAAGGGCCTATATACATAATGTACATGTGTCGATAACTCGTTTATGGTGGGTAGGCTCGTAGGTAACCAAGTTTTGCGCTAATCGAGTTCTGAGAAGCTTCCAGCTATTGCGCAACGAGAACCAGTTCTGGAGCGTGATAATAGAAGGTATAAGTCCTGAACTGTAAGCGTCTTACCATAAATGTTTATACCAGGAGATAAAGAGATGTTTCTAAAATTTCGTTCCACAAAATCGACGTCTTATCACTCGCGTTTTCTTACTCAATCCTGGCAGTCCTGATTATTCTACTTGTAAATTTATTATTAAGATAGAAAAAGCGAGAGTTAGACGTCTATTTGTGGAGAAAATATTTAGACTCATCTGTTCCACTCTAGTTTAAATCTTTTAAGGTAAATCCGTAAGACAGTTTTTGAATTAAATATATTTACACTGTACTTACTTTACTGACTACTTTGTAGGTTGAGTTCGTCTTACGAAATACAATTCGTATAGTACTCGAATGCGTTATTCAATCGCAATTTGTAGGATCAAACATTTTTGGAATCTCTCATGGGAGAACAGCTTAATAGATGCACAAAACATCTTAAGGTTAGAAAGTAATAAAAATATTTGCTTCTCACCTCTGAATCCCTTCAAAAGACCAGTCGTTAAATAAAATCTCACGAGAAACTCAACAATACCGGTGTCAAACACAAATTAGGATCTATTACAATGCATTCTCATAAAAAGTCGTTATATCCCTCGGTGCAACCATTAAAACTATCGTCTATGGACTCATTGGTAACCCCTATACAAATAACAGTAAGGGCGCTTCAGATTCGGCCGTTGAATAGCTGTAGCGAGGCCGTTAGCCAATGTCAATGTGACTTTAGCAAGGTAATAATAGCATTTTTTCGTGTTAATTCGTAATATTGGTAAAACGTTGTCAATGAATTTCGTATAAGTACATCAGATGTGTATTGGTTTTTTGTCAGATTTCGTCATACCATTATTCTTTGTTCGCATCACGTTCTGAACAGATATGATTCGCAACACTAACTCATGTTGTGTTAATAGAACGCCAACGATGATTCATATTCAATTTACTGTTCTTCACATCTTAATTAATTTCAGTTTGATCTGGTATCTGTAAAATGAAACAATGATCAGGCAGACTTTGGTTGCGATAAAATTATTAGCATGTGCATGCTAAGCATCACTTTTCACCAACCAATCTTTACTAATCTTTGAATAATTAGGCTTTTCGAAGCATTAAGAAATAACAGCGTAAAGAATGATAAGAAGAAGGCACTTTCGCTTAGCATCTACTTATGCCATAATTTACCATCTATTTCGGTCTTAGCGAATGTGTGAATCAAGACAAGCTAATTCTGCGTAACAACCTTACTGTAAATACTGCGTTATTTTCTAGGACCCCTCTGTTTTGTCTATTCCCACGATCAGGTGTATTCTCGACAATGCAGGAACCTGTCTATGCCAAGAAACCAAGATGGCGTCTTTAACGGTTTTCGACTAACCTATTGTGAAGACCGAAAGACCTTTTGTTGTGGGGTATGTTTAAGTAGTTAGGGGGTGAAGTGGCGATGTGTTTGATTTCTTAGGGTGAATTAACTGCAGTAAAAAATATGCTTTATTCTTAAGATCGATATTCGAGATTCTAAAAAGAAGTGTTTCCCATACTGGTATGATTTATAGAGATGACGCTTGTTAAAACCGACTTAATTGGCAAAAATCCAGAAAAAGAAAATGAAGACGATAAATTATAATGAATTAAAATGACGCAACGTTAAATTTTCACAACAAGTGCGGCCTGCCTACGTCGAATATTTATCGCGTCATTAAAAAGAAAAGCGCGCGGCGACCCCTAGCTCGACATCTAGCACCCTATAAAACTAAGTTCGTTGTAAAGAATATCACGGTTCCGTGTTTAGAAGCTATAAAATTATGTTGACGAATAACTTACGGAAGGAGGAAAGGGTTTGTCGAGTATATTACGTTTATCGTAGTACGGCGGGAAATTTTAAAGTTTACGGAAGTCATTTTGGAGTTTAATATCTCGAGAGCGGAGTTAAGTTTATCGAGAAAACACCATATCTTAAAATGTTCTGGGTATTTCGGATAACGCACGCAGATTGTTTTTCTAAGCGCAGGCTTTTGTTATAAATAGAAACGGTAAAGCGTCGTTGGTTGTTGTGTCGACCTACTTATTTAGTTCATGTAAGCAATGAATGTTCGAAATAGAAGTTCTTAAACTTTCGCGAACTGAATACATGTCGAGGTATGTCAAAATTATATATTTTGATATTCGTTTGTGCGCGAATTAGACCCGTTTAAATACTAATTAAAATGTTCGAAATATTTCTTCCCCAAATCTAAACCAAACCTATTCAAAGCGAATTCAAAATTCGGGCGCCAAGTTAGAAATAAGCTGTTTACCAGTCGCTTAACTTGTATACACCTGTGTGAATCGAAAGATTTGACATTTAGGTGAGCCCACAAGAGTTCCACTCTCACTAGTCCAGACTTTTTAATTATTGTGCCCGACCAAATTGGCAATGACTCACTTTGCGCCAAATAAGGCGTGCCTTCGCCAAACAAGCCGTCGCGACAAATGTACCACACTTGTTGCTATACTTACCCTAATTTTAGATTCCCCGTTCGTGTGCGTTCGACGCTGTAAATACTCCGCGATTTTGTTTGCGTTGCCGATGTTTGTGTGCATGGTCTGAATCGATGCAAAGAAACGGGTAGACTGGGTAGAGTGTAGTAAACGTTACCCACGTAGTTAGTGCTTGATTTTACGCTTTCTTGTTTCATCTTCTAAGGCCCAAATATGTATGTCACTATTTGAACTACAGGTCTAACTTGACGAACAAAAATTATAGACTACCTTCCCGATTCTGGTACTGGCAGATGGCCACGAGCGCTTGAACTGCTAGTTTTTGTATGTTTTTAAGTATTGGAAAAAGTGATAACGAAATTAGAAAATGTAGGTTTCCAATCGCTTCCAATACAAAAGGCCCCATTTATTGATATAACTCTCACGTGGTTGCATGATAGAATCTCTTAGTAGGCGACAAGTTAAGATGCAATTTAGTGTCATCTTTGTGATATTTTCTATAGAGCCAAGTAGGTATTGGTAATCGCGTTTCTGTTATACCAATCGTCTTCATTGTACGATAAATTTTAACAATATTTTTTTTTTACTTATAAATTTATATTATAATAATTGATTTCCTGAGCTTACAATACTTCGAAATTGAGTAAAACCTCGCCTGAAGCGAGGTTCTGTGTTGAAGCACGAGTATAAAAGGTTTCTATGTCCAAACCTGTCATATGTACAAATTACAGTATGTTTCAAAATTGGCTACTAATTACGCAAAATCCCTTCGCATAAATACGATGTTCACTTTTTAAAACCGTTATAAATTTAAAACAAGGTTCTAACATAAATTCATAGACCAATGCGACCGCTACGTAAAACATTACCTATATTACAGCACTATGTAAGACTTAAACTTAAGTCAATGTGTTATGTCACATTCAAATTCATAACCGAGGCCGAATTCCAATGAAATTCGGCATTTAAGAAATGATCTGAATTTTAAACCACTTGCATCTCACATTGCCATCGCCTCAACAGTGACTAGGCGATTCGGCGAAATACAATTCGGCTTAACCGGAGGTAAATATATTTGGTAACAGACTGAAATAATGGGAAGTTGCTCATGGCTTAAATAAGTAACCATCAAAAAGGTTTGATTTTATTTAGTCAGTAACCTATGTACTAAATAGAGTTGTTTTTATTCTTCTCTTTATATAAAACACGATATGATTTCCGAGAAAATAATACATTTGCGTCTATTGAAAACTCGTTTATGAAGTAAGCCATTTTGGAACAAACACTCCTATGGTATCATTAGTTCTGTTATAAACCACTTTATAGCGATTTCGTTATTTGAAGCCGAAATTCGGCACACCGTACCGAACAAATAAGCCGAATCACTTCGACCACACGTACGAAACTTTTATTCGGTCTTGTATAATGTGATTCCCACGATCCAGTTGTTTATTAACTCTCTCGAATTCGGGCTTTTTATTTCGGCTGGTTATATCACTTTCTATAGATACGGATATTAACTGATCGTGTTGATTTAATATTTACAGTATGATAATTGAACTGAACTTTTTTCTGACACGAGGTTATGTGTTCAAGTTTGTCAGGAAGAAATCGCTTTAAGCGATAAGACTGCTACCGCAATGTCTCCCTTTGTTTGCTTATGTTGTTTTCATTGTGTTTTGTTTCCTTCGGTACCTAATCTTTTGCATAATAATATTATGTACTACGACATATAGTATTTTGTGGTAAATCTTAACTAATGGTTTGAAATTTCTTAAGAAAACAAGATAATCGAATTATTCTCAGGGCTTCTTCAAATCGAATTCACAATTAAAATCTAGTATGTTTAATCGAGAGAGAAACATCAGCAAATGATTTGGAAAACGGTCCAACTTTATCGTGACATATTTTAGTACTTTGCAATTGAGTTCGAATAAATATCCGATATATTATTCCGTACACAAGACTATGTAAAAAGTTTTTGCACAGCGAAACTTAACAGTGCAACAAAAGTAGCTAAATATCACGACCTATTTTGCAGTTGGATTTACACACAAAATATATCTAATTAGTAATATGTATTTAAAGAAAGTAAAATGTTCACTAGAAAGCTAAACTAAAAGTAACTTTATCTACAAATCGTCTGCCCTTACCTAAAAAACACAGACAAAATAAATTTATAAGACAGATAAATATTTTATGGTCACGATAAGGCAAGCGGAGTCGCTCAACTACATTATATAAAACTGTGGTCCATACATCATCAGATAATCTAATGCCGAATTGAAAAACTTATATGGAGCGTGAATTCGGCTCCGGGCTGCGGTTCGGCAAATTCGTTGATAATTCGCATGAGCAAACCCGAAATTCGGCTTAATAATGGAAATTTTATTTCTAATAAAGATTTGAATTGTTGTAATGATCTTGTCTTGTTCAATGTGTAAATACATTTTCGATATTTAATTAAATCGAACAAAAAATTTCGTTTATTATTTAATAACTCTTTTTCGTTATTTGAGTGCTCGGTCAATACACACAATGCTTGACTAATGAAAATGAACCGTTAAATGCAGTTAAACCTACAGTAAGGTAAATGTCGTTTATTCAATCAGCTTGTACGTACTAAGTAGTTCACCTTCTACTGCACTTACACTGTGGCTTTGTTGTACGCATCCATCCTCTGTCCTGATAAACTTTAAAAAGTAATTAATGAACTTCCTAACGCACTGTGAACAATGTACCAACAAATATTACCAGACCCCCGTTTGCACTCCAAACTACTAACATAACAAGCAGAAAATACTAACTATGAAGAAAGTGGTGCCACTTAGAGGTGTCAACGTAAATGGGTCGGGTTACCAACATAATCTGAAACACGTCCAAATGTGGTGCTATGAAAAAATTTGAGGCAAAAGTCGCAGTGCAAAGACAGTGGCGCCACCGTCGGGTGTCAGCATAAATTGGGCATGATCGCGCGGGAACTCGATTCGTAAGTTTACCGAGCATGATTTAAATACTGAGTCGCCTGTTTTATCTAACATCTCGTACGTGACGGGACGAAGCACGATCGGTCTGACGTTAATCGTAGAGCTTTTATTTGAAAATGTAGGTAGGTAGTAAAACGGTTATTTTTTAATTTTAGCGGACACAAATCGTGATGGTTAACTTCAAATTGAGTACTGTTACCAGAACGATATGTACAGACATAGTATCGACGGTCTAGGCTACTTTACAAAGATATTTGTGTGGTCTGTGCTAACTTAACACAGCTGGTGCTGGTAGGGCTGTCAAATCCATTTCATTTTGTTTCAAATACTTACCCTAGTTTGAATTACGACACATATTTTTGATATTATCAGGGAGTACAAAGTTAGTAACTGGTAACCCTAGAAAAAAGTATAGATCAATAATGCATTTTTAATTACTAAAACGTAACAACACGAAATAATAGGTAGGTACGAATAGAGGGTAATAAAAAGCTACAGTTAAAATTAATGGAGTTTCCGTGACAATCTGATAATGGAGGCTAAAATGTATTTTGCCGCCATTTTTCTTTTTTTTCACTCGGGTGAGCACGCGTTTCCTGCCAGTGATAATTCGAAATGTTTTATCTTTAGATAAGTATATAAATTAGAATGATTAATTACGCTTGCGTTAATCTTACTCCATTTTTTACCTAATTGTTATGCTATTAATTATTTCAGTAAGTATTTTTTGTAGTTACTTAAATATTTGTGAAACAGAATGCTTACGCCACGTAAATAATATATTATTAAAGAAGAAAATCTTTATTCATCTGTACCTTAATGAACATTTTCATTTATATGTATAATTTACTTTTACCTAGACGCCTTCACCTTCAGCCCAAGTTCGTCCCTATTCACCTTAGATCGGATCCCAGGTGCGACTCGATAGGTATCGAAATCGAATAAAGAACGTACATCGAATTTAAATCGAGTTATCCATTCGGCGTGCCAGGGTTTATGAGATTCTCGCTCGCGTTGTACCTATTTGACGAAATACCTACTCTTCTTTTTTTTATTCAGACCTATTCAAATTTTATTTTAACATCCAGGTTTTGATGCTTTGCCTGCCAATTTGTTAGATAGGCAGAATTCGGATATTTTATGCATTTCTTACTTAAATCTCCATCTTTAAACAACTTTAACTAAAAATTAATTTGTAACTTTGTAAGAAATGTAGTTCTTACATAGGCCACAAAAGCAACCTCACATAAGCTAGTAAATTCTTCGAACTTTATTTGAGAATTTAAATGAATTAGTACTTAACTATTGTTTATTAACGTCATTACATACCGATAGCAACCATGTATTTTATTCTGAATTAAGATATTAATAATTTAATTGCTCTTAAATTCTCCCTATGACCATTGACCATTATACTCGCATTTCTCACAATTTAATTAATCTATAGCTTCAGATCTGGTCATCTAAAAAAGCAGCTATCAAATATACAAAAGCCCTATCTGCACGTATTAAATTTTAGGCAAAAATTTTCTATCTAGGCCATTTAGGCGGCAATAGGTGCGAACTACACTTAGAATGTATTTTATCTATCTATTCGAAAGGATAATCTGAGGAAAGCTTATATTGTTTAAGTTTAGATCTTTAACTGCCTGTTTTGTTAAAAATTTGTTCCAAGGCATAGAGGCATCCAAGTGCCAACACATAATTAATTCCCACACATACTTCAGTACTTGGTTACAGACAAACATTCGTATAAATTGTAAACTTACCTATATGTAATACGTATACATATTTATATAGTAAACGTTGATTTAAAGTTAGATGTAATAAACGTAGTTGCGATGTTAGAAAAGTGCTCCATATAGACATAATAGGTAGGTAACTACTACTCCAATCTCAAAACTAATTTCTCGAACAATCAACAATCGCGTACGTCTGTAATAATATATTATCGATTCTAAATTCAAACAACGAATAGAATCGAACGAGGATCGACCCGCCCCAACCTAAATAGAAAATTAATAAAACATTCCGAGCGAGAATTATTTGCGGGGAAAAATTAATTAGTTTCCGAAGAATTCCCATTAAGTTCCGATGTGAGCTTTCTAATGGGGAGGAATTACCAATGCGTTGCGAAAAAAATGAGGTTTTCTATTGACATCTTATTTGAGTTTATAGAGCCTGTGAAATTTTATTTCAATGACTTGAGACCCATTCAATCAAGCTAAGATTTAATTAAGGGACTCCAAGCTTAACTCGAGAACTATTAATTAAACTGTGATCATATTTTCTGTATCCATACCCGAACTACGAGTATATACGTACATATACGTATATTCACATTTTTAAAGAAATAAAGAAAAAACACTTATCTGCAACAACACAACATTTTATAATCAACAATAATAATGGACAAGAAAATCAAACAAAGTACATTTTGAAGCATTAATTAATCATTATTAACGGCCGTTATTTATTGAATAAATATTTACTCGTCGTATTACTCAAGCTTGGCAATATTTTTAATTGTTCTTTATTTTATTAAATGTTTTTATTTTTTGTTCACAGGTAAGTAGCTGTAACAACAAAACTTGATTCAGCAGATCCGTATGTAAACTGGAGCATTATCAATATCAGGCAATTTTGCTATATTTCCCTAAAAATATATTGAAAGGAACAACAAATCCGTCCGAATTTTCCCTACACCCAATTATAAAAACGACTGATCCGGGCCTTTTTGTATAGAAGCGTGTTAAGTAAATTCCTCATTATTTTCCCGCCATAACGGCATTCGAAATTTAAAATTATCGTTTGGGGCAAACGAGATTCTCAATTTGAAATTATATCGTTCATTCTTAGCTAAGGTGTTTACCCGCTATTCGATTACGTTAATTAAATTCGGGATATTCGAATTCTTTGCGGAGTTTTCAAATTCTCGATATTGTTTGTAGGTACGTACTTCGACGATGCGAAGCTTTTCGAAGCTCGTTCCAAGTTTTCGAATAATTTAGTTTGTTTTTCTTTGGACTTAATTAAAAATATTGCTTGCTTATTTTTGTAATCTTTGTGTGCGTATTTTAACATGAGTTTCTTTAAAAGTAAATAATGAGTAGGTAGATACTTTCTTCATTTTTGGTAGTGGTATTAAGTAGTAGGTTGGTAGTTATTCATGTCCTAATATTTTATGTTAAGTTCGAAATAATAGGGACTTTATACCCTCAACATTAAAAAAACAAGATTTTCAGAGCAAATCATAATAATTAATTTTAAAAAATCGTAAAATATATGTAAGTAAGTAGGTACTTACTTTATGTAAAAGTATGCAGCTTTCTAATTCACCTACGAGTACATAATAAAGGTAGGTAAGTACTAACCTACCGTTATTTTTAGTCTCCCTTCTCAGGAATAAACGAAATCCAAAATGAATCCCGTATTCGTTGTTCAAATATTGAATATATTAAAGACAAGTTGAGCGCGAAAGGTTGCCGAAATCCTCCGTATCTGTCACGACAGGTGGCGGAAACCGTTCAGCTGGGTGTACCTATATTTAGGGGCTTAAGGTATAAACTTATTATAAATGGATTCTGGCGGGAAACAGAAAATTTTACATTTCTTTTATTGCTTTGTTAATGTAAGAGTTAGGAATATTATTTTGTATTCTGTGTTTAATTAAACACTTATTGCATACATTTCGTGGTCTTTCCAGAACTGGCTAGGGCGTTTCAGTAAAGCATGCACCACTTTACTGAGTCGTGAGGTTGACTACACTGATATAAAACCTCGAAAATGTTGATTATTTCCTGACTGAACCAACCGATCAACATGGTAGGCAGAATGCAGGCTAGCTCTGAACGTAACAATTTTTGTGCACCATAAATGTAGTTTTTTCGCATGAGAATAGATAATACCGGATAAGGTAAAAAAACTTTTATAAATAATTTCCAATAAGTTTCTATTGTTTGATCCGCTGTACAACTAATAAGAAATAATTAAATTTATAACAATCTTGTCCTAATTAATTAAGCACTCAAACTTCATTTCGTTACTTAATTTACTAAACAAAGAGGTAGGTATAGCTACGGAATCCAAAGTTTGGAATTGTTGCCTTGTTTGCGTCGTACTAATTCAATAGGTAAATAATTAAATTTCGCTAAAATCATGTAACTTACTCCAATAGAAACAATTTAAGTAAGCAGAAAATTAATATCCTTTTGATACATCTCGTGCGGAATTCTATTTTATTCCTCTATTGACACATTAAACCGTTTATTTTCAAAAGAAGATATTCTAACCCCTTTCAAAATAAATAGAGCAAACGCGTTCCGATAATGAAAGGCATAATTCTTTTGAGAGCTGTTTGCCTCTCACTCTTGCACGTCGATAAGTAGTAGGATAGAGTGAGACAAGTGAGCCCCAATGGTCTTTTCTAAACGCGGCTTGGTGTCAATTCTTGATTGACTAGGGTTCAGTATATTTTTACTGACGATCACCTAAATAAAATGTAAACCTGCAGCAACCCAAAATATTCGAATCTATAAGGCGTCACATTAGATCCTATATAATTTGTTGGTAAAAAATTACGATAATGAACGATGTGCTGCTTTGCGTGACTATAATGTCGCAATATTCTAAAATTGATATGATTAATTCACATTTCATCCCAATGTTATTCATATATCGTGAAAGCTAGAAAGGTCACAGAAGTTATCCGATGCTGCTCCAAAACACAATTTCAACCCATCTTGACGACCGAAACTTTCTTAATATTGAAAACTTTCCCTATCGCCTCCCCTAACAGGCATATTAAGCCAGTCTCCCAAATTTAATTGAGTCTGACGTAGACTAACGCAACAAGATTATCTTAATAACCAGCTCCTAAAGATATGAGGTCATCAGGATCAAACAACAACAGTCATTTGAGATCTCGATCCAACTTCGGCAGTAACTATAAACGGTTGCTATATACATACAGTGCTATGTATACCTATTATAGCAACAATAGGATAAAATAAATTGGCCTGATCCCTGCGGAACCCTCGTGCCGGCACGTGACTCGCTCTTGATTAAACGCTATGAATGGCTATGATTACTGACGCGTATGGCCAGTGAGAATTTTCGAAATATCGGGTTCAGCTTCGAGGGTCAAAGGTCGAGGAAATTACGCCATTTTGTTTATGCGAACGAGTTATGCGTTTTCCATGTGATGAAAGCTGTAAGGTTAATATTTACTGAGTGTATATTTTCTTATACTTGTCGTAATTATAGTAGGTATAATTGGTTGGTAATTTCCGGCGGTTTGCTTATTTGTCAAAATAATGTCATTGTGCTCGTCTGGTGCCGAGATCGTCAGCCCCCCAAAGGCATCTGTGGCTTAACGACTGTTATCTATCTACAACAACCGAACCCGACAACGTACCATTCAAAGCACAGAGCTATTGAAAAATTTAAACCATTTTACTTAGCAATTATTCGTGATCTTGCTACTCACGTATCTATTATCACGAAACTAAATAATGAATTTATAAGCTTTAAATTATTGCCATCATACGGTTGAATAGAGACTACTCTGATTTGACAAGACTATAAACTATTTAGACTAGAAACCACAGAATTAGCGCCTATATTATCTCATTGCTCCATAATCACACGTTACACTATTCGAAATTTTCAAACAAAATAGGGTCGATCGATAAACTGCCAGCATTCAAGTCTATCATCAATCGCAATTACATTCCAGACACCCCCAAAATATGCAATTCACCCACTGGTCAAACAGCATCCCTAACGTATCCCTTGGCCACGCGTCGAACAAATCCGCGAAATTGTAAGGGGTGCCGAAACCAATTTGCCTTTTGTATTCTATAAGCCCCGCTTTCACATCTACCCTCACATTCGTACGTATCGCGCGATCCACGTGAGTGACAGAGACGGCGATATGAGCAAAGCCGGATTGAGAGGGTAGGTAATAAAGACAAGTTTGATGGAAAATGGCGGCAAATTTCGTTTGGCGGGGTACGTGCGTGTAGTTTTTTTTTAATAATAAGTGTGCGCACGATGCCGATGATAATGATAATGCAACTGTGCTCGGGCAATGAATTAAGTTTGCAGCATGCGTGTATTTACAAAGGATTTTTGGTGGACCCTTTGTTCATTGGCACTGGTGATCCATCTTTTTGTCCAACGAATAAAATTTGAATACTGCAATGCAAATGACGGCAGCTGGATGGACTATCCAGCCAGGCGTATATAATTTAGGCACGTGGCCTTAAACTGATAAAATATAAGGGGCCAAACAAATAATTCCTTTGAATAAACCTCACACAATGGGAAGTGCGCGCGTGGATTGTCTTTGGTATAGGTACTTCTTTATGGAACATAATTTGAATTTAGATCACTATCTCACCTGGTGACTATATGGTTGAAGTTGACAAACATGTTCAGACTGGTTCTCAAGGAGCACTCCCGAAAAACTCCGATAGAGGGTATAAAAATAAATACCTATATAAAAATAAATACGAACTGTTAAACCACTTCTAATTACAAAGTTTCACAAATGCAACTGATAGATTATTCGGTAACAATAATTAAAATAGAATGCAACTTTAATCAGCTTTTGTTATACAACGTGTAAAAATATTTTACACAAATTATTTACAGTGCAATTTGCATGTAAATCGGTCAAATGGCTTTCCTGTTGTTTATGAAGGACGCTTGCCAAAACGAGGTCTGAAGAAATGAAGTGATATTCGAATAACAAACGCATAAATAAGATTAGTAAACATTGATAATTTATAAATCCAGCACGACACGAAGGTCCTTTATGGTTTCCCGGTTCCGGTTCGAATCCAACGGTTCAAAACCTGTTTTTAAGAAACTCCTAGAAAAAAACATGCAGCGATAGACTGACGGGCATCGACTTGTAATGGAGTCATTAAGAAGATGTCCGATGCTATAGAAAAAGTAAATTGAGCCAACGGCAAAGGGCCCTTAACCGGGACACCCTATCAAGCTTGATGGGTGACTAAGCAGAAAACGGCAACTGAAGCAAATTGCATCCTGCCCATCTGTCGCTAGAAATTGTTCAGTCATTCATTCGTTCATTACATAACATCAATTCGTATCAATTAAAACAGAACACTTTCGAATTTAGAACGCTCGCTAGCTAACAAGAATGCGCGGGAAAAGTGACAGATGGACAAAAAGCTGTCATTTTTCCCCGCGCTATATTCGATTACAAATGGCGGCCGGCGCACGATGTAGGGAATTCGAGAAATATGATCGTGTCATTTCACGTTTCAAATAATTTGTGTGCGATAAATATTGGACGTAATTATTGGTATTTTGTCAGTTTAGTAAATCGTTTGAACTTGTCTTCACATTAAAATAAAATAAATGCCTAGGTGCTTAACAAAAAAAAACTCATCAAAGATTAAGAAAACACCAAACCATCATGTTAAAACACCTTCAAACAGCCTATTTAATTAAGTTTTATTATAATATGCGAATAACTTAAATAGCACATTTTCGACAGCAAGTCACGTGACTTGAGAAATTCAGCATAATGCGGTTGGCGTAGGTAATATGCGCATTTCCAAGTTAATGCGAAATTTTCGCTATTCTAGATAGTTTTTATAATTTTTTGCTTACGTGTTTCATAATTGTGGGAGGATAGGGTCGGCATGTTTTCTCTTTTTCTTTGATGTTATAAAATGAGTATCACTTACATTAAAAACATTGCTATACCTATCAAAGTATTCATTTTTGTTTGAGAATCACGGAATTTCCAATAGCCTGGTTTTATGAACGTCTACCTCATTTGGAGTAACTTTTCTCATAACGTAGCAGCCCTAGGCCCGTCGCACGGACATAAGCGCTTTCGTAAAAAGCCTTGTGGAATACCAAATCAACTTAATTCATTAATTTTTTCATGAAACCGCATTTTACTTCCGCAGTTTTATACCATCTATTACTAGTTCTCTTTTGGCCGCACTTCTTTGAACCCTTGTATTCACACTTTTTGAACTAAACTCAGTTTGTACTATTTTTTTATTGGGTTCAATGATTAGTAAATAAAGTTATATTCAGTTGTGGTCGTTCAAGCAATAGTCTCATTTCTCGCCATTTTACAAATTACTTGTGTTTTATTCAGTGTTTTCGTATCTAATCTCACCGAGTGTCACAGAATAAATAATTTATTTGTGAGTCTTATAATACCAGCGAGACTAAGAAACCTTATATTTTAAACATGTTTCGGGAATAAATCATTAACTTTTCCTCAACTCTTACCTACTGGCGTTCGCGTAATCTTCCATCTCGCGCCGTATATATAAAATAATATATAGTTCATATTTCGCCGCGAAAACTTTCCACGAAATCAGTACGATGTATGAGCAAACCCGCCGGCTTCGCTAGTCATGAATAATTTATAGTTACAAAAACTTTGGCTTATGCAGTCTGCCAAGTTAATAACAAATTCATCCGAACCAATCCATTTTGCTTGCGATCTGTTAGGTAAACTTTATAATACCCATCTTTGCTTTGACTTTTCTGGATCTTTTCTACTCTTTGAATATTTTTTCATAAACCAAAGTTTTTTTTTTAATTTCCTCTTAAAACGATCAAAGTTTGTGGCCATTGTTTTCTTTACTTTTTTTTTATGATGAGCATTCAGAACTCGAAATTCAAACGGACTCTGCGTATCTACTTTTAGGGTAGGGCGCATCGTAAATCGATAAAAGAGTGGGGTTGCTCCCCTCACTATTGAAATATCGATTGTAACACGATCATTAGGGCGCGACAGCCCACGCTTTAATGTCAGACGTTGTTTACACGCGACGACACGAATTCGGACTGTGTGATAGCGTCGGTCGGTACAAGCTATTATCGAGTTCTAAGTGGCTTTCCCGAGCTTAGAGATATCAATAAATGTATGCCACTTAGTTCTTCGAGTTTGAAAACGCTTGAGTGAACTTTAGTTGAGACTGTTATTGAATCTGTGCTTTAGTGTTATAAAAATGAAAGGACAAAGTGGTGGTGCTGTTATATTTGATGTACTTAAGGGCTTCCGTTGGTAAGTAGTTGTTAGGGAGTGCAAAAGTTCAAAGCAAAGGTACGATCCTAGTTTAAGGGCAAAATAATAACGATTTTTTTTTATTATAGATTTTTAGGAACGTTTTGGAACTCAACGGCGCGCTACTATTTTTTTTTTAATTGAAATTTAATTTTCATCTAACGAAAAGTCCCAGGGCGGATACTTCGTACTCTAAAGGTACTCAAACCCACGGAAGAAAGAGACAACACGCTCAAATCCCGATCATGCTGTCTCGCTTTAATTATTAGTGTCCATCTATGGGCGGGCTTACTATCAGGTAAAGGATCTGCACAGTTATAATAAATTTTTTTAGTAATAAAGCTTTTTTGCAACATTAATTTAAAGTACCTATCTTTCAACTAGTAACTTGATCCCAGATAATGGGGTTGTAACTATTTTATGTTCGTTAGTACCTAACTCATTACATTTAATCGGTTTGTACGTTGCTTCGCATCTCATTGTATTCTACTACACCTATGTATATGTAAGTAACAAATGTAGAAACAGAGTAACATCTCGAGTAAACCAAGTCCGTTTATATACCTTGATATATTGTCTACACGTTTACGCACTTACACTAATATTATGTTATTCCACAGTGCTACATATAAAACTTATAGAAGTAAGTATATTATTGTTACAGTATATCTAAACATATAT
Source organism: Hylaea fasciaria (assembly GCA_905147375.1). Taxonomy (NCBI): domain Eukaryota; kingdom Metazoa; phylum Arthropoda; class Insecta; order Lepidoptera; family Geometridae; genus Hylaea; species Hylaea fasciaria. The sequence continues at coordinate 2,395,107 of LR990211.1, read as the reverse complement.
CAATACAGTATATCAGCATATATCTAAAGCAGTAAGGACCCTACTAAAAACGCTGATTAAATTCGGACGATTGTTTTTATGTTTTGGTTTCGCACGATTTGTGTCAAGGCACCGTCAAGCTTTTTGATAAAATATTTATTAAGTCGCAATCAGTCAGGTCGTTAGTGTAGTCATGTCATGAGTCATGATGATGTCAAAGTGGTGAAAGGTTATTGCGAGTTTTAAGTAGCTTTTACAGTGTGAAAAGTAAACTAAACATTGACACGCCTAATATTCCACATAACCAGACGATGCAATGAATTTAAAACATAAATTGACTTAAAAATAAAAGGTTGTCCGAATGAAAATAAAAGCAAGAAGGTCGTGGTGATAGAAGTTGCACTTTGTGTAGGATCGTAAGTTTTTTTTCTCGAATCATATACTAATTCATTTACGAACACACCCGTATCATTGCGCCAAGATACGAGGTTTCCATACTGCTTTGTTCCACTATGGATGGAGGTAATTTTTCAACGCTTGTTGCGAGAATAGACTAAGGGACTTGCGGACGTTAATTTTAGAAAGGGACAGAACTACACGAGGGAGGGGATGCGAATGATAAAACGTGCACATTAAGAAAATTTATGTGAGTAGGGAGCATGTTTTGGTTTCTACAATACTGTGTTTCATTGCTGGGAGTTCTTCGCGATAATGATGGGATTAATGGTTGGATTGATAGATCTCGAAGGTATTGGCGGCCGCTAGCGTCGGATTGTCAGGCCGTCATAGAAGGGGTTAGTGGAGTTTGGTCACACGCAAAAACCAGCGTGTAAATTGGTCACATCTGCTGTGCTTTGTTCTTTATTGAGATAGATAATGAGTACAATTTAGTCACACGTTAATTAGTTTTCAACTTTTGAGTGTATTTTGGTCACTCCTATAGTGTTGCATGTCAAAAGGTACAGTGAGCGACATAATATGAATATCCACATTATATGTATTAGGTAGGTACTAGCTGTTGAAACTGTTTGGAAATAGGTATATAAAAAAAATAATTGAAAACCCAGTCGTGTTGCATCGGTATTTCGGATGTAGGTAATTTATATACATTTTAGTAACACATAGTGTTAACGTTAACTCTTTCGGGATAGAATAACTAATTACCTATAACAGTAAGTTTTTAGATTTAACATTATGATCAAAATCCTTTAATGCAGTCTGTTATTTGTAACGCCCGTCATAAAGTAACCAACAATGTTTCAAGAACAAAAATCGCTCCTAACTTCCATTTCCATTATTGAATAATTTATAACCTGTCGCATTATTATTATCGCCGGAAACTAGCAAACGACTCTATTATGTCCACAAACGCTAATAATATCTACTTATAATGTTTATACATAGTGGTTGATATATTCGTCTGTCGCAGTACTTTAGAACCCGCACGGAACGGCAACGCCGCTATGGCGCCTGCATAGCAACTGCAACAAAATAATAACAATCGCTATAAATAATAAGCTTAAAAAGCGTTCGTAATAATCATGCATAATTACGTGAAAGCAAAGCGCGTGCCGCGAAACATTGGGGGAGACGACAGCTGCAACCGAAGCACATCTGCCGGGGCCAACCCTGACGCTCACAATGACACTCGTGTCGCGACACGGTCGGCTAACACTAGGGCTGCCAGTTGTGCTTTTTAACTATTTAATCAGGGAATTGAATATAGAGATGGGAACAAAATTATAGATACTGTATAAACTTACAACGTCTTACCACAAAAGTTTAGACCGGAGTTAAACAGGTGTTTCTAAAATTTCGTTTGGCAAAATTGACGTCTATCAAGTGCGTTTTCATACTCAATCCTGGCATTCTTAATTATAGAACTTGTGAATTTGTTATTGAGTAAGAAAAAGCGACGGTTAGACGTCGATTTGTGGAGACCATAATATTTAGACTCATCTGTTCAACTCTGGTTTAAATGTTTTGTGGTAAGACTATCGGACTATTGGATTATCAAAATAAAGAAATAAGTGATGTACTAAAAAAAAAAAGGTCGGACAGTATTTCGCTGTGCCCAAAGCTCAAGAATAGTATTCACATGACGGTGTGTTGTTATTGTTGTGCTTATTCCGTGCCGTCATATCACTGCTAGTATTAACTAACAATGGTGTCTGATGTACATACTGTAAACCACAAATTATAGAGCGTTTGAAGTAAACGTTAGTAGGAGAACGGAACCGGACACCAGGTGTGGTAATCATTTAGTCAATCATATAATACATATCGTCGACAACCCTAGCACGGTTTACGCACACTAACTCACACGCACGCACCTTTGCATACGTGTGTGTGTCAGGGTGTTGCCCCATTGTGCGACAGGCCCTGCTTTTAGGGTTGGGCCCGATAACATTTTGTTTTTACTTGTTGAATGTTTTTGATGGATGAACGAGAATGATTGATTGAGTCCCTTTCAGACTTGGCGTCCGATTGTAATAGATTTCACGAATTTACTGCTCTTTGTGTTTGGTATGCGTGATTTTGAGAACGTAATTTCTTTGAAGAGTTTTTTCAGTACAAACATCCCATTACGTCTCAATTATCATGTTAACCGAACTTCGTTCATAATTTGACTTTGTTTTTTTTAAACATCCGCTAAAGGTTAAATTAACCTACTTAAAACGCTTTATCTCGAGGTGTCTGATCTATTTCCCTTTGCATTATACAATATTGTACTCAATTTTCGCCCAAATTGAGAGCTCTTGTTTTGACGATCCCCGTTCAAAAACAGGATTAGGGATGGGGAAAAAACAACAAACACTCAATTTATTCTGTCCCTTTAATCAGGAGTCACTGGCACGGCATTAGCGGGAATTCGTGACAGTCAAATCCCTACGGTCCCAAATCTAAAACCGTACCAGGTTTTTCCTGGTCACATTTGCATAATGCTTGCTTAGATCGCCACAGTGGCTGGAACCATCTACTCGTAGGTCACATATAAGCGCTTTCCCATAATAACTGCAGGTGCTGCCCAAGTATTTCCATTGTATATGCGAGGCACTGCTCTGCGCTGCGATGGTCACCGTGTGGTATTTACTTAAATTTTATGAGCCCAGTATTTTTTGTAGGCCACAGCGACCTCTTGGGTAATTCTACAGCGTAGTCTCATGCACTTTATATTTAATTCATAAACATAGTCATTATACAAATGATATTATTGTTTCTAGCCATTCCACATAAATTTCCTCACCTCAACTACGAAATTATCGTAAATTCATCTATCTAAAGCTCTGTAAATATTGACTTGACATCACTATCTCAACGGGCTTTATCCATTTTTATTACCGTTCCAGTACTAGTCACCGGCTTTCATTTCCAGTCCAGTGGCCAATCACTGGATCGATGTGAACCGACTCGCTGATAATTCTCCGTACGATTCAATCAGTTAATGTGCCTCGCGCAAGCCTTTTGGTTTTACAGCTGGCAATAGCGGGGTTTAAAGCTGTCGGGTGATTTGGCAACACTGAACTTTAAAAGCTCAGAAACGGAGCTACAGGCAGGAGCCGGTATCTATAAAACAAGCCAGGTCGTAAGTCTACGTTCGCATTCTTCTAGTTTCTTCAGCTTATGACTTTTATTACTGTACTAACTGTCTCGACAGACTTTGCCCGTCAAAAATGTATGAGATAATGAATTAACGTTTTTGTCTCTTGCGCGTAAATATTTCCTATGTTTTAGTATTTATTCTGCTAATCTAACAGGGCAAAGATCATGAAAATTAACCCGGCCGTTCTTGATTTATAAATGGTGTAACTAACACTTTTATATATATATATATATATTAATATATATATATTAAGATATAGATTGTCCTTAAAAGAGACCACACGCTTAGGCCTTTTTTTTACTGTGGCCTCGTCTGTTGAGGTCTTAAAGTTAGGCTATTCACTCCGAGTTGTTAATTTTAACACAGATTTGTTATACACTCTCTTACTTATTAACACAGCCGTGGCCATCATGAAATCCCAACTTTTTGATGGCGAAACTCCAAAATGGCGGAACTTAATTTAAAATGTAATTTGAACTAGTTCGGGCTCGTGATTATATTTATGCATGTATAAAGAGGGCCCGCGGGAGACGTCTGTGCGTTCGTTTGTAATTTCAAAACCGTTGATTGATTTTGAAAAGTACAGAGTGCTTGTAAAAATCGATTTCAGTCTTTGGCTGAGAGGCTAATCCGAACAACGGACACATTGCACGAAAATGTATTATTTCCAGAAAAAAAAAACCATAAGTAATTAGTGCTTTTGAAGGCACAATGTTTCAATGCGTTTGAAAATGTGATATCTTTCCCGCAAAGCGGGAGTGGAGGGAGGTGCGGCAACAACTAAACAATGCTTTTATCAGATTTTATTCTCAATAACTAACCCTTTATATACCTACCCAGAGTTATTCCCAAGGCGATATAAAATCTCACTATTTCAGAATACTTTCATAAAAATATGGTTTATGTACATTTTACGAGAAAATGGGGTGTTTCGTTTAACGTAATTCGAGATTTGAATAAGAATACGATGTAATATAAACTTGAGACGTGGATCCCGAAATGTTTGAGATAGCATCCTGAAGCTGGCATTTATATAGAGCTGTTATTACAGTTCAAAGTTTTAATATGAGACATTCTAGGGTACGAGGAACTCTATATTTTTGAAGTGTGGCAAATATTTGTGTGCAGTTAATATAAACTTAAACTATATCTTTAGATATTATTATATATATTATCTCCATATTATCTGAATACAAGACGCACTGGATAGGTTACACTCAGTCTTGTAGGCTTTTCAAAAAGTGCCTTGATATACAACCTTCAAGGCAAGAATATCCCCGGAGTGGTAAAACGAACATTGACATCAATAAAGCAAATAAAGAACGAAAACAATTGCAAATAAAACTTACCCATCTGCCCAAGCGGAATTATTTAGATAAAAGAGAAAAGTCCCAACCACAGACGCCAAAATGGCTGTACAAACAGAAGAAAACAGTGAAAAAACACAAAGAATTACTGGCACGATATTGTATCAAAGAATTGGGAAAGGTCCGTCTTTTCAATACGTTCCGAACTTTGACCAAAAGTATGGAAACTTGTACTGGTACCTGTATAGTTGATACTTGATATAGATACTTGCTGGATTAGTGAGTATCAATACATAGAAGTATCGATCTGCAGATGTAAAAAGTTTGGTTCCGTCTTAGTATGAAATGTTTTAAAAACTTGCCAATCAAATATCTTAGTATCAGTTTAGCCGTTTTGGCGTGAGTCGAACAATTAATCATTCAAACTCTCACATTGATTATATTAGTAGGATAGAATTGGCTAAGTTTTGACTGCTATCGGTTGCTAAATTAGAGTTCTATAAAAAAACACAACAAGGTATTAGGCTGTGGTACAACGTTCGCTTGACGCAAAACCGATACGAATAATATGTCGTATCTACACTACACGTATTGAGTATCGCTGCCGGAAAATATCGTTACCTTTTCACTATCGTTACAGCCTTACTTTTTCGTAGTGTGAAGAATTCCTTTGGCGAAAGTTTTATAGCTCAGAAATCCGATAAATTGTATAAAGGATGAACAGGGCCAAAGTCGAATGGCACTTACGAGATTGGGTCTATACGGACACGCGATAGGACGGAGTTTGAACAACACTTCGTAATTAATCTAACGTGTGATGTTGCAAAAGTATATTTGAAAATCGATCCATCGAACCGATATCGAGGTACTGCGATAGTACGAGTGTAACAGATATTTCAGTCCTTAGTATTTGATGACTTTGCATATTATATGTCTATGAATTTTTGACTGTTCAATTTGAGAAAAAGTACCATCTTCACTGCCAATAGGCTAACCTTTCTCAGTTTTGCATTAATCATCATAAAGCCACATAGCTGTAATATTATATCCAATAATAATGTGACGTTTTCCGCGTTCCTTTTCACACAACTTCTGCGTTTTATCTTCCGATAGTTCAAGCCACCTGCCTCCAGCGTTTTTAACGCTACGTATTAGAAATATCCTAAAACAGTAACAGATGTCACAAACACGCAAGACGCAGATGCGCAGCGTCCTGCTTCTGGCTTTATTATCGCAACAGTATGTAAGATCGCATACGTTCTAAAGCAAAATGTACTAGAACTAGAAAATATCGCAAAAGCGCATATCATCGACGATAATATCAGGCTTTACTTGTCCCACCTGCAAAGTTACGATACCTTTTACCCATTGTCATACATTTACGCTCTACCCCATGGGGTGAAATCCCATAACCATGCAACCCCGTGCTCCCCATCGCCGTATTTCTATTTAATTGACAGGCCAGCTCTAAGTGCTCTTGAAGATACGAGGGGTAGAAACAGGGCAGGCTTGTAACTATTTATGGTAAATGTACTACTACTTTTCTACCTAAAGCCGTATAAATAAGTCTCCTTCCTTTTAGAAATGTGACTTCATGAATTACTAGCTGCGGCTAACGCAAGTCATCATTGCGTTGACTGCTATCCCACCGAACTGTTATGTTTTGCGGGATAAAAAGTATCCTTTATGTTATTCCAAGACTTGTACTTTGCTTCCACACACATTTTGACAAAATCCGTTCAGGTGGTGCAGCGTAAAGAAACTAATAAATACGTCATGTTATAATAATATTTGTGGGATAGTTTATAATATATATTTTTTATTAAAATAAACTAAAACTAGCTTAAACTAAACCTTACAAATCTAACAAAAGAGGGTGTCCATGTGGCATGGTACCAAATACACTGGCTGCATTACCTCGCTGAATAGCAATGGCTATTCTCTGTGCGAGATAGTAATATTACTTGGTAGTAGAGATTTTTCTAATACAATGTTTACATACCGATATTTTGGAGTATGATATGAATGGGTATTCAATGTGATGTGGATTATTATTAAGCTAATGTATAAATTGGGCCTTAGTCGTTATTGTATTGGAATGTATCCAATTACGCAGTATGATGCGGACATGACAAGATACATTCATTAGACGCCCACATTTTATATGATGTCGTATGGTCCTTTAAAAAAAAATTGTTTTTATGGTCCCAGTACAAGTAAACATGAAAATAACCGAACACTGGATATTGTAAAATAACAGGACAGTACGGGGGATAGTCGTTATCGGAAAAACAGTATTTTTTCTAAGGAATAACAATCGCGTGCGCGTTTTATTCTGTGTTGCAGGCTTAAAGCCAGTTTACACGATTAAATTAGTTATAAAAGTTGCGATTTCAACTTTAAATAATATAAACAATGCTGATATATTTCTTAGTATTCACGTACCATAGGTGTTGTTGTTTTCGAAATTTCTTGATTAATTAGTCAGCCAGTGGATTTTGGCTTTTATATTGTACTAGCTAAATACTTTTTCGTTGTGGCTCAAATATAAGGTGTTCCCGTGGGAACTTGAGGCAAAAAAACCTTTATGCAGTATTGTGTACAAAATTCAAAAGTCAATTCCTCAACTACTCACGAGTTTTGCGGACAGAAATGTAAGGAAGCCTAATTGTTATCTTAACACAAATAAATTACTCGTCACGTTGTTTGTCCGCGATGGACTCCTAAACTGCTGAACCGATTTTAATCAAATTTGCACACCGTTTGCAGTTTGGTCTAACTTAAAAGATAGGATAACTTACATCTCAATTTATAGTTGCAATAACAAAAACCTTAGCCACAGCAACGCGTGGCCGTGTAATACATATAAAAATAGATGGATAGAAGAGGATAAAAGTATTTTTCCACGTATCCAAAAACTATTACTTACCTACTAGTTTCCAACCTGTGTGAACACCGCTTCCCTAGGATCCGAGTTAAACTGTTAGCAGTTAACGGAATCGCGTTTTTCGTTAACTGCCGTCATTCCACGAAAAGTCGTTAGCCGTTAAAACTTTCCTGTGATCCGTTGAAATAACCTATTCTCAGCTGTTAGGGTAAATCCGTAGAGTTCTTCATATAACAATTTTTTGTCATCGTGTTTTTAGAGAGGCCATGGCCACACGCCGTTGCATTAACGAACAAATAAAAAATATTAGTTAAACTATTTTTGCTACTGATATTTTATCATCGTTTGGAGTTCTCTAGTCATATTTTTATAACCTCATATATGAAATGATCAATATTTATCTTTTTACACCCTTGGGAAACAACGATTATTATTTACACTTATTTTAAACACATAGTACTCTACATTTATAATACCTCTACTAGAGGGAAGTTGGCCAATTAGTCACTGCAACAAACAGTAAGAAGTTTACAGTACTGTTGGCGTGCTACATTGTTATACAGCCGCAATGCAGCTAATAGCCCCCATTGGGACATGGTGGCGCTATTGCTGTCATGGATGGAAAGATTTTCAGCGTAGACTTATAACAATAACTAGCTATAACGCGGCTCAAGTTCAAACAAGTAGAACAAATTTCTGTTTGACGTCGAAATTCCACGCGAATATTTTCCGTATGTGATATCGAAGTTACAGCTTCCATCGCGTCGTTGTTGGAGATGTGAGGTGGCGGTCGCGATGCAAATATTTTTGTGCACAAAGGTGTTCTTGATTCCCGAGATACAGGGACTCAGCCAGTGGTAAGATCTATGTATACGATCAATTAGTACTGGGTCAATTTGCACCGCGGTGTGAACCGACAGTGGTGCGAACCGCCCATTCGCTCTTTAGCTCTATCGCAGTGCCGCATTTACAATTTACAGCTATTGAATGTAAAACGTTCGCAATGGTTTTATTCCAATATTTTCATTCCAACCGATGCCCCTGACAATTATAAAACACCACAGCCGAATCCATTTTAATAATTAAAACTACTATTCCTATCGAGACGATGCACTTCTGAATTCGGCCCAATAACTGAAGGTATAAAGTAGACATTCCTTTGCCCCAAACTGTATTTTAAGTGTTAAGTTTTGACAGAGGTTACAAGCTGCAAAGTTGAAGTTTTAATATTTAATGGACAAAACGCTTGGTTTCACCGGACTAATGAATTGATGTTTGTTGGTAAACAATGGAGGTTGATTTATGACATAAAAGCTTTTTGAAGTCGCTTTGTTTTCATTTGTTCCGGTTTGTTGGCTGGCTTTTAGATCTTACTATTTGAACTATGGCTGTCTGATAAATATGACTTTGCCACGCCTGATTGATTAAAAAAGAAGCTTGAAATGGAGTCCTATTTATACTAACCAAATAAGCCAATGCAATATTTAAAATTAAAAGTAAATCATAAACAATTTAATTAGAACTCAATAGCCTGATTAAAATTGAATGTCTAGACGTACGATTTTAAATTAGATTGTCTGGTTTTTTCGACTGTCCATGAACCAAATAATGGCAACGACCTCGCGGGTCATTCAGCCTGTACGAAATTAAATGCCATTTTGACCAAAACGACATTTACTGCATTATGCCCAATGATTCAAAAGACCGAAAAATTCTTGCATGATATTCTGGCACTAACGCGGTTTTCTATTACAAAATTTGTTTAAACTATAATGGACTACCAAAGTATACTGTTCAATGCTAATATCTGACATATTATTTCTATTTATTAATCCAAGCATTTCACTAAATAAATTTAATAAAGTAGTTCTATAACCTGTGACAAAATTTCCTTTTCGCGCCTCCACCCAGATAACCCCGCCGATCACATTTCAAGATTAAAAAAGTTTAAATTATCTAATCCATGCATACAACTTTTTAATTTCAAAAATTCGAACACCGCATTCGAATCGCGTGTATTATTCCGACACGAGACTAGAGGCACGGCAGCTTGTATTATTCAGCCAGAGTTACAATGTTTTTACATTGTTTCGAGTTTTCCATCACGCGAATCGGCGAAAATTATTCAAACAAGTCGTGTTAATTTCCTTTTTAGATTTACTTGCCTGTTAATACGACCTGAATAATTTCTTTATTACTTATATTTCATTGTAGTAGTTTGTATGATACAGAGTTCAATAACACTGAGTTCCGTTCACGCAAAGAATTGCCTGAAATACATACGTCCTTTCTTAGTAATTTATTTTGACTCACTTTGTTTTCTGATAACTGGCTGCTTATAAATATAAATATGAATACAACGATTTTTTTTTAATTTTAATCATCAGAAGACAAGATAAAACTACAGACATTCTATATTCAAAACCATCTAAAAAGATTACCTATATATACTAGACTAGGAGATCGGAGGGAGCCGCTTAAAGGCTCATTAACGAGCGCCGAGTGAAAAATTAAAAGCCGCGACCGAGATAAACTGAAGTGCGAGCGAGACGCCACCAGTCTAACGGCTAATATCCGTTCGATCAGCTGTGCAGCGGAAACAGCTGGCAACTTGAGTGAGCATCGTTCAGTCTTTTTTTCTTTTTTTTTTTATAACTAACGATTTTTCCCTGCAGACGAATTTAAGGCAATATTTTTTGTTTGCGAAAACACGGGCGTCAGCTGATCGGATGTGAGTTGATGAATGTTGCAGTATGTTTTTGGAACACCTTTTTCACCTGCTGTGTCACAACTATTTGTCAAAGCTTTAACGGTTTTTGCTGTCGAACATCAAAAGAAGTTTTATGTGCTGCGGCAATAGTATTTTCGGTGATAAAAAGCTTGTCATATTTATATATTTTCAGTTGAAATGGTAGCCAATTTGTGGCTGAAGCACCTACTGATTTATGTTTCAAAATACATTAATATTCCTTAACTTTGCGTAATTAAGAACGTAGGTACACCTTATGAATTTTAATTCAATATAGACAACCGGGAACTGATTTTATTATATTTTTTTTCTTGGTTACTATTTTCGTATTTTCTATAATTATTATATTCTATATTTAACTTATGGAAAAGTAAGGGCTCCAATCTGCTCTATTAATTTCCGTAATACATATTCAAACTTTACTAAGTTTCTGTCATTCTCACGTCTTACAATTATTTTCTAGAACAGTTCTCGTTCTACGATTAGTTCGGAACAAATGCGATCAACCCGCAGTTACCGCCATCTGTTGTCGACGAACAAAAGTAATCATACGGAAACGGCCGCTCTTAAACTAGAAACGAATGACATGTTCGCATTTTAGAACAGCTAGGATTGGAATGCTCAAAGGAAAATTCGAAATTAAAAGTTCCGGTTTGAATTTAGAATTGGAACTCATTTATCCTACGAATGGCAGTGTTCGAACTTCAAAGCGCTAGGAAGGCCAAGTCTCAGTATTTAAATTTGGCCATATTTTATTTAAAAAAGAAAGAATAAAGCTCTACCCTACAGTTCTACAACTTTTTTTTACCTGCCAGTCCTATCTGAAATAAGAAACTTCTTATACTCGTACTGCTTTCGTAACTGTAAGACGACTCTTCCATTTGAAGCAATCCAGTTTAAATTATAACTCAGTCACCCCAATCGGATCTCGTTGCATATTCTAAACGAAATCTCCAAAAAATCGCCCGCTTTAATTAGTTCTGTTTGGCTTAATTAAGCTTAATATTATGCGGCACTCGCTGGGAATTTTAATTTTTAAGTTGGATAGCCCAAAGCGGTGAAGATTTTTGGCGTTGGCAACTCTCATTGCGTCCCTTGGTTATCTATTTACGGAACCTTTCGGCCGCAGCTTTGTCTAATTTCTGATTAGACACTCTTTGAAGTTTTGAACAATTTTTGATGAACACATTTTTCTTTAATTCAAAACAAATCTGTAAATTATAAAAATGCTTGTGTATAATGAGATGAAACACATTTCAGTACCTGCATTAAGCATATTAACAGAGCTAAGCCAAAACATAAGATTTAGTAACATAATATCACAATTCATACTCGTAGTATTACATCAGATCCATTCCTTTATGAAAATCTAGACTTTTGCTAACGAATATTTTATTTATTTCAGGTAAGTATCCTGAGGATGATCCAGTTACAACCGGTTTCAGGCGGACAGGTGAAGGCGGTACGTCAATCAAACGGATAAAACATAAACAGACCTTAGGGAAAGTCAAAACTTCAACATGGTTCTGTTTGTGTTGGTCACGAAAATAGAGCAGTGGAAAGGGGCCGTTTTAAAGATTATTTATTATTTACTAACAGACGAAGCCACGCGTTGCTGTGGCTAAGGTTTTTGTTAACTATAAATTGAGATGCAAGCTTTTTTTCAAGTTAGATCAAACTGCACTGTGTGTGCACGGTGTGCAAATTTTCTATTAAAAAAATTGCAATATATCTTCTCTGCCTAAACACCTGTACTCTGTATACCTAATCTATCAAAAGGTAACCCAAAAAGTAGTCAGTCTATTAAAAGGGGACAATCCGTTAAGACATTAACGTAATTGAGTAATAAACAGATATCCAAACTGGCATGGTAGACTGTGTGCTGTATGTTTTTTCCTGTGTTATTCCGGGATGTAAACTAGAATGTACCAAATCTGATAAAAATCCATTTAGCAGTTTGTGAAGCTGAGTAAATAACAAAATGGTGTTACCGTAAACCGGTTATGTATTTAACAAGATTGTCGACTTGAACACAAATTAGGGCCAGCATTTATACTGAAATCTCCAATTAAATGTTTCATCTCTAATCAAGAAAGTAAATACAATTCCAGCCCTCCTAATTACAGTTCCTTCAATTCTAATTATTCGCGTCAAAGTTATTTACAATTACGTCAAGTAACTCTAATTGGTTGATGAATGTTTCGAACGATTATAGCCTCGTTATGCCGTTGGAATGGGTAAGGTTTAGTTGGTGGATACCGCTAATTATCGCTGTTGACAAATAAAGCAATATACCTAGTCAGGTCATAAATTCTGTCACATGTTTTATATAAAATAATTGAAACAAGTTTATTCATTATGTAACCATTTATATACCAAAATGAACTTAACAAAACATAGATTCTTATGACACTAAAGTTTATTCAAAATGACCTCCGTGATTTTGAATACAGGCCTTCAATCTGCGCGGCCAGTCGTCTATCGCAGCACGAACGAGGTCCATGTCAATATCGGCGGCTGCCTTAATCAAGGATGTCTTGAGTGACTCCAAATTGGGATGAGGCTTTGAGCACGCCTTTTCCTCCAAGTGTTGCCATATCTTGTAATCTAGCGGATTCAAATCTGGACTGGAGGAGGGCCAGTCTTCGTGCCGGATGAAGTCGATTTCACGCGCCGCCAGCCAGTCTTGTGTGCTCTTCGCTCTATGAGCTGGCGCCGAATCTTGTTGGAATACCCAGTGCCTGTTATTAAACATGGTATGAGAAACAGGTTCCACAAGGTTCGTCAGGACTGTATTTTGATACACAACTGCATTCGTTTTTACACCTTTCTCACAAAAATGTACCTCTGTTAAGCCCCAATAAGACACTCCCAACCATACCATGAGCGAGGATGGAAAATGACCTCGTTGGACACGCGGAATACGGTTGCTCGCTTCTTCACTACTGTGTGCGTACACCTTATCATTTTGTTTGTTGTAGCTCTCTTCTACGGTAAAAATTTTTTCATCCGAAAAAAGAATTTCCCGATATTTTTTTCGTACCGCTTCAACAAAGCGCGGCATCTCTTCAGTCTCAGGTCCATTAGACGAGCATTCAAATGATGTCCTGTTTTTCTTCGATATGCCCGAAGCCCTAAGTCTTCATTTAACACCCTTTTCACCGTGGTTCTGCTTAATCCCATCTGAAGGGCCAACAGTTTCTGCTTACGTTTGGGATTTCTTTGAATTCGCGCCTTCACAGCTTTTATCACTGCTGGAGTCCTAACAGACCGAGGGCGACCACTTCTTGACCTGTCATCTACACTAGAGTCTTCATTGTATCGTTTGATGGTACGATAAACGAATCTCTTGGTTATATTCAAATTTTTCAGTATGTCAAAAATTTGAATTGGCGCGTAACCGCAACGATGCAACGCAATAACTGCAACACGGTCTTCTTTAAGCGTCCACTCCATATTTTAAAATGAGTAAAATTCTAAAAAGTATACATTTTTATTTTCATGAACAATTCGAAATTCGAATTCAATAAACTTTTTTGTGGCCAGCATTCTAAAAGAAAAGTTTTTACTGTGTGACAATACTTATGACCTGACTAAGTATATCTATACATCTATCTATAGCAGTGATAGCCTAGTAGGCGAACGTCCGCCTTCCAAATGAGGGGTGGCGAGTTCAAATCCCAGTGCGGGCACTTACCAATGTGTTTCTTGTTAAAACTTATGTACGTAATTATCACTCGCTTTCGGTGATGGATACATACATGTATTTGTATACATGTAACATCGTGAGGAAACCAACATGCCCGAGCATTATTTCAGAGGCATGTTATCCACCAATCCGGACTAAGCCTCCGTGTTGGATTATGGCCTAATCCTTCTCACGACAGTGAGGCCTTTGCCCAGCAGTGGGACAGTTACAGGCTGAATTATTATAATAATATATATACCAGTATAATAATGAATGAATACACCCTCAGTATTTAAATAACAAAATAAATGGTATCACGTTTTTTTTAAATAGTAGAATTATGTATCATGACGTGTTCTACTTAGAATACGCCAATGCGGAACATTAGTCCCACATTCATTACCTACAATTGAAGATAAAGGCATTAATTTTAACGACGACAATTTACGTTGCCACGTGACGTTATCGTTACCGTTACAGTCTACGGGTGGTAATAATTGTCTTAATTAATATTACATGAGTAACGCAGATAATGACTTATGTGGCATTACTCAGGACAGAAATATCGGCATTAATGTGCTGTGGAAATTCTACGTTCATTCATTCTCCGGTGACTTTTTCGTTCATCATTCATTCTTTTCAAATCGTTAACGAAAGATCAAGGCTTGATACTATCTTTACTACTGATGTGCCACAGAGTAGTCTATTGCTACATTATTGTAGCTACGACCGTAGCGCGCTACGCGTCGTAGAACTCGTAGCGCTACGCTACGGATTTGCGCGGATTTTGTATTTCACGTGATACGGGATGAGTGACGTGACATCGCGGTTTCCACTCGAAATTAGCTGTAGAACCTTCAGCCTTTCGATTTTGAACTTTATCAAAAGGCATTGAGTTTCAGAATTCATTGTTCAGAGAAAATGAGGAAACAATTTAGGGGCAACTTAATTTTTGAAATGGGATTTAACTCGGATTAACTCACGCATTCGACTTCTAATTGAGATTAACTAACCGCCTACCTCTACTGTAATAAGATTATCCGTATTTCGTTGAACGATATCGTGAATAACAAAATTAAACCATTCGTACGGTTCAACCTAATGGCATGGAAAACAGAAACCGCGCGCAAAAAAGATTGACCATTTAGAGATAATTCTACCATCGAAATTCGCATTTGCTAATATTTCTCCATCAGAGTCGCGTGACGGCCCTAATTTAAAATTAGAATAATGCAACAGCACATCAGCTATTTGGCTAACAGGGCATCACTATTTGTCTGACACAGCATTATTTGTGAACTGTACGATTAGTATTAGCCATTAGCTATTTATTCGACTATTTGCATCGCAGCGTAACTATTTGTCTACCAGGGCATGGCTCTATTCAGTTGTTACAATGTGGACTGATTAATATCTCAACTGGCAGCGTAATAGGCCAATTTATTACAATTTATAATGCATACTAATTATTCCGTCTGTGACGCGGCGCACCCACATAGAGATATTAAGGGTTGTCACTACGCGACAAGCTCTAAAACAAATAACGTTACGAAAATTTTCAAGATAATAATTTGAAAAAGAGACTGCCAGAGGTCGCGGATAGCGATAAGTCCGCACATTGTGCTGTAGATTACTGTTATATGTTTTACAATAAATACGCTGTATATTTTGTGAACTGGTGTACACTGTACAGTGTACAGCTTCGATTCTATTCGACGTTAATTGTGCATTAAAATTTAAAGACCGCTGGTACGTACTAGAAGCTTAAAACTAGCGTTGCTATTGCATTGCTAACCCTAGGTCTGGCAGTCCACACTTCATGTATACATGCGGTCTGGGAGACCATACTCACGCGGCCGCCGGAATGATTAATGAAGGATTTACACAGAGTGACTGGTGCGGCTAATCCTGTTTGTTGGCGGATGACGCCGATCCCGCAACTGATAATGTGTTATTTAGTGATGTTATGTCTGTGTTTGCGATTCACGTGACAGGTGACAACCCTATTCTGACGTTTATGTATGCGTAGCAATTGTGTTGTTTTTATAGAGGCACGAATTATGATTTATGCATACTAGTTTGAATACAACTCATTAAATCCTGAGGGAAAAGAGGCGATAAGTTTGAAACCTTGGTACGTCAGTTTATATAAAAAGTTGAAAACTTCTCGATATAGGTACATACTATTACCAACATACATGATACAGTCCAGATACGTATAAAAGTCGCCTAAAACATAATAGAGTCGCCAAAAAACATAATAGAGTCGCAAAGATACATAATAGAGTCGCCCTATACATAATAGAGTCGCCAAGGTGCATAATAAATGTAGAAGTCGCATTTATGCTTTCATTCGTCGCCTTCGATCCCGTGTCGCGTATTATTTATTTAACGGTTCAAGATTTGCATTTCTCTAGTTCCACGTCTTGTCATTCAATATTGAAGTTCAACTTTATTTGTCGGCTTCGGTAGGTACATGCATCACTAGTATTTCACTATGCGGTTTAGAGGAAGGATTCATCAACTTTACTCATGAAAATACTGCATTAATGCCTAATTTCTGTACCCTTGGTTAACTTTGGTATTATCCTCCTGCGCCAGAAGATAGTCTCGCATCACTGTTGTGAACGACGGCTAAGATATTCGCAGAAAATGTTTCGTCTACGGTTTATTTGGGTAAGTTCCCTTGTGTACCTATAAAGTATTAAAGAAATAAATTGTAAAATTAGCCTCTTCATGTTGCGGTTAGCGTAAATCCTAACATTAAACTTGGATTATGTAAATTTCGACCGTAAGTTTCCATATTAAAATCTAAAGGAGAGCGCGCAATACTCTCGAAAGTCGTTGTGACAACATAAAATAGTCTGGGATTCGAAATTGTTTGCAACTACGCGAATAAGACTTGAGATTGTATTAAAAAGTTTAATAAAGCGGCGAATTCGAAAAACTCAAACAAAGTGGCATCATGGATATAGTAGTAAAAACCGACGAGAAATCTAACTTGTATGATATTTTGTTTGATTTACTTCTACGTGTTGAATAAGTTTTCTATATAAATCTATTACTCAAACTATGACTTCCTGTAGCAAATCAGAAACATGGCACCCGCGATTTAATCCCCACTTGAACCTTTTCCGTGTAGTGCTTTGGGAAATCTTGAGTACTTTGCAAATAACCCTTTCGTATCGTGACTACGCTTCCAGCCCTTGATCTACTGGCCTACATGATTATAACTCGTACCAATTAAGTATATTAACAGACAATCCAACGCCCAATTTGTGAAACAAAATAAAAAAGCATCCCGCACCTCGAAAATATTCATATCCGACCCATTACGTGGGCTTTCGCGGAATCCCGTTGAATCTACGTAATAAATCCACCCTGATCCATCGTCAAAACACTGCAAAAAAAATTCGTGACACACATTTTTATTTACATTAAAAAACAAGCCGCCCGAACGGTAAGCATTAACTTAATACGTGACGTCATAAACGCTGGGTTCACAAAATATGTCTGTCCCTATACAGTATACACGTTCTCATGAATTTTAACTTTTACAAGAGGCTGGGTGTTTTGAATAATGCACGCGTGGCGACCACAGTGAACATGTGGCAGGAACACAACTTGTGACTCGGAATGTAACGTCTTATACGTGTAGCATGACACATGAGAGAGGTCATTGGAGGAAAATATACGAGGATGTTTTTAGATATTAGATGTGCGTGTTTGTCCTCTTTGTTTTCATTTAAAACCTGTTTAAGTGGCCTGTTAGTGTTTAAGTGTGTATAAAGTCGATCAAATTTCCTATTTGAGAGTATTCCTATAGAGTTTTATCAGCCATGATAAGTTATATCTGTAAGTAAACGTTCTGATCATTCTGCACCGTGGTCCAAACCTTTGTCGCAGAAATCAATAAACTATGCTGAGCATCTGCTTGATGTTTTCATGGGAAAAGGAGTATGGCGGTGCGGAAGTTTCAAATTGCATTTTTTCACTTTCTCGCATTCTGAAGTAACATTCACTTGATTAATTGGTAACACGTAAATTAGTTTTATCCATGGATTGTTTATACGATGTTGTTTACATAAAATTAGTTCTGCATAAAGAAAATTCATTCTGTAGTTGTTTAGACTCAACCGAAACTAAAGAGTTTGAATATTGCGAAAGTTAAAAAGCAATATTGAAATGGTTATGTAACTCCTGAAATGTCACGCATACTGTTTAAATAAACGAAAACGACCATGCCTCATAATTAAGACACGCGATGGGTTAAATAAATACATCAAAAATATCAAACAAAACATAACAAGTTCTGTCAGTCCTTTCTCAGAAAATTCTCCTTTTCATGGGACAGTTCCTCGAAACTCATTACTAAGGAACACGGCTGACAATAAAGTCAGTAAGGACGGACTCGCATAATATAAAAGTTGAAATCTTTTGCCAAGTATGTTCGCTGTTCCGCAAGGGTGAAGTTCCGTTGTAATTTTCGAAACATTTAAATTCGTTATGTGAAAAGTTTCCTTTGGCAGCCGCAAACATTTTTTTTAGCTACTCATTTCTATATACTATTTTTCTAAAAAAAAAACAAATACCGTGGCGAAAGCTGAGCGCCGGCTGACACGTGAAATCGTCGATAAAACTATTGTAATGAACTAGACTTCATTTCTCGCGTCTTCAAATATTTATTTGAACTACAATTAATTTATTAACTACAAACAAGAAAAAAAAAGTAAACGAAACAATAACTTGTCGAGTGTAAGTTTTTGTGGACCCTCAATTTTGATTCGCGAGATACAGGGATTCCTAATTAAAGGGTCATGACGCGTCATTTCTAAAGAGCTATTTTCGACAGTGCCCTTACTGAGTCGGCGTCAACTATGACTAAGGTGAGCGTAGATATTAATGCTCCGCTCAGAATACGCTTTAAAATTGTCCACATACGCCTGAAATATCGCTCAAATGAATATCATTTTTAGTGTGGAAGCGTTGAAAACCTTATTTATGTAGACTGGGAGTTCTCGGAGCCAGAACACGGAACTGCATCGCTTTTGTAAAATACGGGGTGTTATATATTACGGATGCTGTGTATAAGGAGACGTCGGTTCGTGTGTAACACGCCTTAACTAGAACAAACGTAAGAGACATTCGACGAAAGATTTCTTCGGCGAACAGTCGTTACTGCATTGCGCTGTAACTTGTCTCTATAAGTAGCAAATACTTCACGGGTTATTAAGTTAAAATCAAAGTGACAATCTGCCAATTAGAGTTTGACTTGTACGTTTTAAGCTAATTTCACGAGCTGATTTTTTCTTTCATGTAATATGGGCGGGTATTTACTTTCTTTCGTATATATAGCTACATCTTTTTTATTTCTTCTACTCTGCAGTCATTAGGAGGAAGCTTGGCGATTACTATCAGCAACGCTTTTTTACGTATAATAAAGTCAGAAGGTCAAGTTCTAAAAATAAATGTATTGTACCTAGTGGATTACTGCATTTAAATTTAATAAATGATATGTTTAAATTGTAAACGAACTCATGGTCTCTTCTAGGCGTTAGAGTTAAATGAAAAAAGAAATATAGGGGCAATAAGACCACTCAAGCCAGTCTGATTCTAAATTCAAAATCCGACTATATTATAGTCGGTCTATTCTTCACAACTACAATAAAACCTTGTCCTACAATCACAGAATAATAATCGAGTACGTATCCCCAATGCTCCTTACATTCTCACAAAACAATACTCGCAAAGGCAATATATTCAGTCGCTTTCACCTTTCCTCTGTACTACATATTGGCTAGGTTGAACAACGGGCCGAAATTAGTACATGTTACCCTAAAATAACAGTATTTGCGCTACCTTGCGCTCTGGCAGACCACAATCCTGCCCTTACGTTTCAATTGTCTCGTATCTACGCAAACCAATATGGACCTTGTTCGTTTATACTTGCGGTTGACGTTTCAGTGGGGCAGACACGTGATTTACTATAGTTCGAAAAGCCTTTTGGGGTGCGGTAATCTGCTTCGAACCCGATTGCAATTAATGGGGTCCCTAGCGCGGCGATGGTCTTACGGCTATGAATTAGGTGCTATAAATATCTTGGTATCGCACGTAAATACTATAAATGCGAACGTGTGTTTCTTGAATTGTCTTTTCTTGCACGCGGCGACATGATTACTGGCATAGGATTCTGTGGGTGATAACTGATAATAATTTACCTAATGTATCTGTGTACCAAATATCATCGAAGTCAGTCTAGGAGCTTCAACGCTTAGTTTTATCAAATATATACACACAAAGCTCAGTGAATGTTGAATGAAAATAAATCTCATAGCTTATTTAAACTCGTAAATTCTTAATTCTTGTATAGGTACGTCTCATGAATTATGTAAGTAGTACAAACATTTGCGAATATCACTTCAGAATGTCACTATCTCAGTTTACTCCTTTTTCTCGTATCACGCGTAACAGCAAAGGAAATTTATCACCGATAATGGCGATCCCGGTCGGAAGATAAGTTTGCAAACTCAAAACACAATACCTTATCTGCAACACCATACACGCGGGCTAAGGGACCTCGCCTCCCCAGAGGATCGACGACAAAAGCGCACAATTCGGGGCTATTGGTACAATCCGATACGAAACGTTGTATATTGGTGTCCTTTGCAAATTGTGCCGACCTCTGATAAAAGTTTGTTTCTATTTCCGATGAATAGTGGTTACAATCGAGTTGTGTTTCCTTTGGGTATTTTCTTCTATCCGCAGTTAAACAGACTTATGGTCAAAATAAATGGGTAAAAGTAACTATTTTATTAATCCAATTTACTATGAGCTTAACTAGGTATGAATAATTTCATATTTTTTTTGCACCTGCCGTCGCATCAGGCTTGGTTTATTCCACTATGACCATTGCCCACAATGGACATTATACTCCACTTTTAATATAAATATACACGATGAAGATATTTATCGTATAGGAATGTATTTATAAATTTATTAAAGTGCACATGAAAAAAATATATTTTTAATTTAATTATCTGAGTACATTAAAATATAAAGTAACTATTCCATGCAGGTCTCGACGCTAACTGTGAAAAGCGGAACCTTATCACATATTTTTTTACCTTTTTGGGTGAAAATCGTTTCCACAAGATATCCTTTTGAAATAACACGAATAGTCCCATTAATAATAACGAATTCTACTTATATAGTAATGATAATGCACTACACAATAAACTACACGTATTTCTTTTGGCGTATCAAAAGTTACCGACCTAGTCCGATCTGTCCGCCGTTTGTTGTCTGTCCACGGCCGCGTTGGGACACCAAACAACCATACTCGTATACCTCTACGTACACTTCTATACAGAGGTACAGCAGTATGAGCTCCACTGTTAATAAATAAACCAAACGCGCCAGGGGAAAAGTCGAGCGTGTTTCCAATAACCAGTCGTTTACAGTATCTTAAAGTAATATCTGCAGCTTTCTACAACGTAACTTCAAAGTCTATCAGTTTACAGTATCATTTATATAGAACAAACCAACAAACATTACAAAAATAGCCACACCTAATTTATATACTTTCTGTTGTAATGCAATATAGTAACCACCACCTGACATCAATCAATGTGAACATTTGTAAAATCGATAGTTGAGTATATGAGTAAATATAATAGTTGAGTCGAGCCAACAACAGTTATCGATATTTTAATTAGTATTTAAACGGGTCTAATTCGCGCACAAACTAATATGAAAATATATAATTTTGACATACCTCGACGTTTCGACCGAGTTACATGAGGCCGTGGTCACGAGAAGACTGGATTATCGATAATCGTCAAAAGGTCCTAAATCGGCCTGAAAAACTGACTCCACCGGCAGTACAACATTCGACAAGGTTAAATAGCAGATCTACATATTAATAGGTAATCTGTGGAAGCGGTCAAGCCAAATCAAACAAATCTTTAAAAAAACTTGCAGAATATGCACGTGTACTAACTACCCTTACTGTTAATATAACGTATACCCAGTATACACCATCCCACGACGCCCTACGCTCGCTTGCACCAACGCAGTGGCTATAGCATCGGCGATGTGGCATGCGAAGCTGCCGAGCCACAGACCGGGCACTAATGAACACTTGTGTTGTCCAACTTGTCCATCGAATATCCGGAGTGATCGACTTGTCTAGTAAGAGTATACAAGATGATATAGAATATAGATGTTTATAGAAAAATTTTCGTATCAAATGTCCAATTGAGTGGACAACCACTCAATGCTAATTGACATTGCCCGTGAAAAGGTGCAGTTAGTAAATAGGCACTGTAAAAGTTTTTGAAAATGATCCCAACGCAATTATACATGTGCGTAGAACACAAGACGATACGAATCATTCCTGTATCAGTCCTTAATTTCACGGTACATAATTCGCCATTGATCAATGTCTGTAAGTGCTATTGTTGCACAAATCGCATTGTCCGGTTGTCGTTCTAATATATACTGCTTACGTATGCGTTCATCAGATAAATTACTGTATAGGGTATACCCGAGCCAACCGTAGCTCTACGAAGTGCTACGGCGTAGCACGTAGACCTACGTGATGTATTGAACGGCTCCCGTTTGATTACACGTTCGTAGCTATTTGTAGCGTTTGGAAATTGTAACGCTAGAACGTTTGCGTAATAGGTAATCGGGGACCTATGTCCTAGATAGGCATTAGTTCACTGTAATTTATGAGCGCGCGTAAAATTTATCAGAATGAGTAATCGGAATTATTCAGAGGAATGTTTATTTATTCTATCGTAGTTGAAATATAAGGGCACTGAATATTATGTTGGATGTTGGTTAATCAAAACGTTGAGTTATTAGGTTCATAAATAGACAAACAATCCTACTGCCCTTATTGATTTCTGTTTATGACGCCATCTTGATTTCTATGTCGCAATAAAGTTATATTAGCTTCTGAAACTGCTCAGATAGACTCATAAAGCGTAAAATTATTTTACATCCCGAAACACTTTGTATATTCAGCACTAAAACCGCGAGAGCAACTGCTATTTGCAACTGAATTGCAGCCAAAATTAGAGACATTAAAACAGCTTTACAGCTCGAAATTTAAACGAACCGCCGGCCATTCACCTTGCAAATGTCTCCCCTAAGGTGAAATGGGGGAGTCGAAATAAATATCCACCCTCGAATATCCACCCCTAATTCGAAAGCACGTAGTCCCTCGGTCGCCCCAAGTGTTGTCATGGTAACGCCGAGACGCCGGTGCACGCCACACGCCGGCCGATATTTTGGCTGCATTTTTAGGCTAGGAGTCAATGGTGATTTAAAGTGAGTTGCGTTTACTGGTAGAAACCAAATCAAAACTACAATTTTAGTTTCCTTGACTTCACCAGATGTACCATATAATTGGACAGCTTTACAATGTGTTATTACTTAGTTCAGAAATACATTACTTTTATTCATCATGTACATATTTTTGTACCATTTATAAAATCTATAAGCGGTGGTAGCTTAGTGGGCGAACGTCGGCCTGCCAAAGCGGGGGTGGCGAGTTCAAATCCCAGTGCAGGCACGTACCAATGGGTTTCCTGTTAAATGATGTTAAATGATTGGTAAACATATGTACGTAATTATCACTCGCTTTTCAGTGAAGGAAAACATAGTGAGGATACCAATATACCCGAGAATTATTTCGGAAGCATTATCGATTAACCCGGTCTAGGCCCCCGTGGTGGATTATGGCCAAACTCTCCTCATGAAAGTGGAGGGAGGCCTTAGGCTTTTGCCCAGCAGTGGGACATTACAGACTAACTATAATTATATGATTATAAATAAAATGTTAATTCATCTTAAAATATTGTACTCGTAGTTAAAATTAAGGATGTCTCTCTGACTACATCGCCGCCATCGTTATTGATATTTTCTGTCCTCCTTCGCTTCCTTTCGGCTTTGCTCTCGACTACTCGTTTTCCCCAAAAATATTGAGTTAAGCACCCCCCCATTTATCACATTTACGGCACACCCTGTATCTAAGGTCCGGACTAACCCGAACGGGAAAATGCATTTACTCCACGTTATATAAGAATTTTATACAGTAAAGCGTCAAGTGTCAAGTGAATATTAGACAATTTTGAAAGAGGATACAATAGACCTAGCTTTCGTGTGAAATGAAAGTTTCATTTTACGTTCACATTTTATGTCTTCGCTGTCGATACAATTTTCTCCGGCAATTTCGTCGCGATCTATCGGTAGAAAGATTCAACGTAGAAGCTTGTATTTTATGATACGTCATCAGAAGCTCGGCAATATCAAAAGCTCTAGTAAAACCTGCCCCTGAAGCCGCTTTTATCTGAGAAAATATCTGAAAATATTTTTACTTTGTTCCAGGGATGCCGGTTTCCTGAAGATGGCCTCACGCACCCCGTCCCTTGAGTCGCTGCCCGGTGCCAATTCGATAGGTTCGCTGGAGCGTGGCTCCTTGTCACCCCTTACCCTTAGCGGCTCGTCGCCGCCTGCGAGCGACTCCGCCGTATGTGACCTCCGAGAATTCGACGGACTCGACACCATCTGCGCGATCTGCCGAGAAACGTTCATCGACCCTAAAGTACTCAACTGCTTCCACACTTTCTGCCGAGGTTGCTTAGAGCGAGAGCAAACGCACCCCGAGAAGGTAACCTGCGTGACTTGCCGCGTGGACAGCATCTTGCCTCCCGCCGGTGTACCTGGCCTACTCACCAACCTTGTAATCGCTGCGGCTGTCGAGCAGGACGCTGACCTCCTGCCCGTCCCCCGCACCACCACCAGTTCGCCTTCAATCCGCTGCACGGGTTGCAAGTCCAAGGAATCGGACGCCGTCGCCCGCTGCGTCGACTGCGCTAACCTGCTCTGCCCTAACTGCGTCATGGCGCACCAATTCATGCACTGCTTCGAAGGCCACCGCGTGCTGGCTTTCCAAGAGCTCAACTTCAAGGATGACAAGGGCTTACTCGGCACTTGCACCACACTCACCACAAGCGGCGACAAGACCGCTTTCTGCCCGAGACATAAAAACGACATCTTGAAGTACTTCTGCCGCACCTGCTCTGTGCCGGTGTGCAAAGAATGCACTATCTCTGAACATCCGGCCGGTTTGCACGACTGCGAGCATCTATCCGATGCCGGCCCCAAACAGCTGGAACTCATCCAACAGGCTGTGAACGAAGCCAAGACACGCGCGACTGAAATAAGGCACGTCGTCAAAACTGTTGAACATGCCGCCGGCAAACTCCAAGTCCAGTACCACAAAGCTCAAAATGAAATTAACGATACGTTCCAGTTCTACCGATCTATGCTCGAGGAACGTAAACAGGAGTTGCTCAAGGAGCTTGAAAGCTTGTTCTCCACTAAACAACTCGCTCTGACTGTTGTCGGACAGAAGGCTCAGGAGACGGTGGACAAGATCTACCAAACATGCGAATTTGTGGACAAACTCACAAAATGCGCCAACATTGCCGAAATATTGATGTTTAGGAAACTGTTGGACGCCAAACTGCAAGCACTGATGAGCACAAACCCAGAACAGAGCATGCAAACCGCTTGCGAACTCGAATTTGTCTCCAACTATCAGGCAATTCAAGTTGGTGTACGAAACACTTTTGGATACGTGCGTTCTAGCTCAGAAGCGAATGTCGGGCCTAGTAAACAACCCCCAATCGCGCGTCCAACGAACGGAACGACGCTCCTAAACGGCGGATCATCTTCAAGCGGTAGCAGCGTTAATGGAAGCTCCGGTAGTCTGAATGGAGGAATTCACCTGCCTAATGGGCTGAATGGCGTACTCGATCGCCCGTACACGAGCAGCCTGCTTGGTCACACCAGCCAGTCTACATCGCCTTTCGAGTCGAACATCATTTCGAAACGCTTCAACAGCGTGACGAGCCTGGGCCCATTCTCGTCCACTCTTGGAGATATCAACCTGAACGGGATCAACCCGTACGAGAAGTGGTCCAACGGTGGATGCGACGCGCTCTTCCCGCCATCCACGACGGACTCTTACTCTCTGGGTGCCGTGACGCACCCCGATCCCATCTTGGACTTGACAAACAAGCTGATCTCTACGGCTATTTTCCCGCCGAAGTCACAGATCAAGCGGCAGAAGATGATTTACCACTGCAAATTTGGAGAATTCGGCGTCATGGAAGGCCAGTTCACGGAGCCGAGCGGTGTGGCTGTCAACGCTCAGAACGACATCATTGTCGCGGACACTAACAACCACCGCATACAAATCTTTGATAAGGAAGGCCGTTTCAAGTTCCAGTTCGGCGAATGCGGAAAACGGGACGGGCAACTGCTTTACCCGAACCGAGTAGCTGTGGTGCGCACTTCAGGCGACATCATCGTAACTGAGCGGTCTCCCACGCACCAAATCCAGATCTACAATCAATATGGCCAATTCGTGCGCAAATTCGGGGCCAATATTCTGCAGCACCCGCGCGGCGTCACCGTCGACAACAAGGGCCGCATCGTAGTAGTAGAATGCAAAGTGATGCGCGTCATCATCTTCGATCAAGTGGGCAACGTGCTGCAAAAATTCGGCTGCTCCAAACACTTGGAATTCCCCAACGGCGTCGTCGTCAACGACAAACAGGAGATCTTCATCAGCGACAACCGCGCGCACTGCGTCAAAGTTTTTAACTACGAGGGCATCTACTTGCGCCAGATCGGCGGAGAGGGAGTCACCAACTACCCGATCGGTGTCGGCATAAACGCGGCCGGCGAGATTCTGATCGCCGACAATCATAACAACTTCAACTTGACGATATTCACACAGGACGGGCAGTTGGTGTCCGCTCTCGAGAGCAAAGTGAAGCACGCGCAATGCTTCGACGTGGCGCTGATGGATGACGGCTCCGTGGTCCTCGCCAGCAAGGACTACCGTCTGTACATCTACCGCTACGTGCAGGTGCCGCCGATAGGCATGTGAGCCCAGCGCTACTGCCTCCGGAGATCGGAATGACCGAGCCGACTGAACTATCGATCAAAAATGGGCACACTGCGACGAAATTTCTTCTAAGGACTCCAACTGGTAGAAAAGCGTGTCAATTTTTGTAATAGTTCAAGTGAAGTGAAAAGGACTCCTAATATTGTAAGTGGCAAGTGTTATTGGCGACTGTCTCGATGTGATCGACGCGATGAACGATGGGAACCCTTCAGTGTTTTCGGCGTGAGATCTCTGTATGAATTCTTTCCAAACGAAACTGTAATGAGATTAGTTTATAGTATTGACATTGTTATTCGAGTACCTATTTGAAGTATGGAGATTATTTGGAAACGTTCTTAAATGTGCGATGTTCTCGAACCCTTATCATTTTGAGCTATTGAATAATATTTTTTCATATCCCACATCGTTTAATTAGGGATGAATATTGAGGGCATTTGTATTATTTAGCCCATTTGTTGGACCAATATTTTAACTATTATTACTTAAAAAAAATTGTTAGGCGTTAAGCGTGTGATTTTATCGTATAAGAGAGCATCGAGCGGTATTGTTGTTAGTTGTAAGATTATTCTACGGCACACTGGCACTTCCTGTTTTTAATTAGCACTTATTCTGTGTCGATGGAATTATGATTATGAAATCTAAAGTAAGAAGTTGTTACATTATTATTAGGTAAGTGTTAAATCGATTGAGCTGATATGGACAATCTTTGGTTACTACCCCACTAGCAGTTACAAAATTATGAGGGGATGTGATGTTAGGGGTTTTATCAATGACAAAGTTGACTGCGACGTTTTGAGATTGCAGCAATGACTTGTTTAGTCTACTGATATATTGTGGTCCTCTAGAGTTAGCATCACAATCATGAAGAGGTCGAAAATGTTTTATACGCCTCAATTAGTACAAAACCATTCATCTGTCGATCTCGACTTGCAGAATTGAGAATTATAAATCATTTTTGGACACTTTATAGAAAGAATTTAGGATGAATTGACAGGTTTAATGAGTCGAGAGACTATTCTGTTGGAACGTCGTCACCGCCTAGTCACTGAGACCCACGGTTAGATTCTCCTGTTGTTTTTATCAGTTAGTAACATTTGGTTGATAATAATATTAATTTGTTCGTTTTTATTCGATGATAGTATTTAAATTTTAGCAATTGGACGCGGTAGTAACTATTAGTGCGCTTAAGGTAATGTTCGTCTCGCTAGCATTTTGTTTTTGAATAATTTTTTTGAGATTTTTAGCAATTTTAGGAGAGCGATGCGTTGTCGCTCTGACTACTTGCTGGAGTATTATCCCGTTCGGTATACAAAAATATACAGTTTGTTATTCTGGTAAGATATTTTTACATGGAACATTTTATTTTTGTAGCGATAGTACCTATTATACGGTGCATGTGTAACGTTTACTGTTTTGTATTTTATCAATATTACGTACGCTATTATTATATTTTTAATTCATTACCGTGTGTTTGAGTGTCTTAGCTGAATTATTTTAGTTTGATTTTGATTAGTTTTTTTGGTTTTAGTAGTTGATAATGATTTTTTTAGTATTTTTTGCTGTATCTATGACAATAAAGATCTGATGCGGTCCGTTGCTCCGGGGTCGAGATCGTTCTTAATAATTTGATCTGGTTTAGTGTATTAAGGTTATTGTGTTATGATTTGGTGGTATACCTATGTTTTTTTATAAATTATCTGATGAATTGAAGACACGTCGATGGGTACCGCTGCTGGTGGCTCTCGCTATACCTGCTAGATGTGTGCCATACAATCATGTTGTGATTTTATAAGTGATATTTAGTTTTCGTTATGTAAATATGTACCATACTCTGAATTTAATAGTGGGGATATCTGATCGAATGTCTGCGTTCGCCTTTTTCACGTGCAACACTTGGCAACCATGCAAAATTTAACATCCACAAAGTGTGTGTTGCACTGAGCATAAAGCAATTGAGACCTCGCCTTTTGGTGTTAGAAATTCTACATCGTTATTTAAAGCACTCAACTTTCAAGAAGTGACCATTCTCTGTATATCTGCAGGCTTCAACAGATTAAATCCATTGTTGTCTTTGTCATGCGCTAAGTCCCAGACAAAGACAAGAGAGGTTATTCATCTCGTCACCAAAACACTCGGCTGTGTGAATGCAAACTTGTGAATCCTTTACTTTAGGACTTCCAATCAAATCATTTAAATAACAATCATCATCTTTTTAGAAACAGGCGTTTTGGTCTCTGATTTTCCGCAATTTCTGTATTATTTCGCGAGCAGCCACATTACAGTGCGCTTTACATCTTGACGTGTCTTCGATAGTAGTTAATTAGCCCTGGAATGCATCCTTGGATTACGCGAAATGCAATTTTATGCCGCATATCTCAGCGTCCAAAATTCAGTGATTTGTCACCAATGATTTTATTGATAAACTGCACCGTTCCTAAATTGTCCTGAGATAAGCGATTGTATTTCGCGTAATCCACTGAACGAATACAATTGATTTTAAGCTACAATATACACTATACAGACAGTAAGGATACCGATGGCGGTGATTATTCCGTTATCTTTAGCAAAGTGTGCGCTCGTGGTCGATTTGCTTCGACTTAGTATCCTTACTGGGATGTATACTGTAACAATTAGATTGATATCTGACGCCACTGCCTCACCTCAGTTCATTTGGCCGAATTGATTTCCTATTGCATGATTATTGAATTTTAATACCCGACTAATTGACTACCAAATGATTTTATTTTATCCACCATTACGATGTTTAATTTTATTTTATTTTAGCTTCGTTTTAATGGGCTGAGGTCAAGCCAGACATTTTTGGGTATATATTTAGACTTAGACGCAGACTTATTTCTGAAAATTATAGCATTATAGACATTAATCGCTATTTTGTTGTATTTTTTAAGAGTTGAGTCTGTTTTGTAACAACATACGCTTCTACTTATTTGAGATAATTTTTTCAACGTATTATATTTATAGTAAGTATAGTATAGTGTTTCGGAATTAACGAGAATTGCAAATTATGACAACTACACCTTCGTATCACAGTGTATTCCAATTATTATTTTATTTCGATCACGATGGTTAGCTATTTTTATTTTAACCAGATAATGGTATTATGTTTTAATATTTCGTTCACAAATTGTCGTTTTTGTGTTTTTTGCATAATAATGTTAGAAAAAAAATATGAGTTTGCAGAAGAAACATTCATTCTTAAAATTGCATTTCTAAAGCTCGTGGACTGATTAAAATTGAACATGTTTTCTTTAAATATATTTTGTCGATGTTTGTTGTTATAATTATTATATTTTTTTAATTATTTGTATAAACAATTGTTCTTTAAATTAATGTACATCGTTTTGTTTTGAATTATTTTTGTTGTATAATTGCTTTTTTATAATAA
The DNA here is from genome assembly GCA_905147375.1 of Hylaea fasciaria. Lineage (NCBI taxonomy): Eukaryota > Metazoa > Arthropoda > Insecta > Lepidoptera > Geometridae > Hylaea > Hylaea fasciaria. The sequence continues at coordinate 2,364,499 of LR990211.1, read as the reverse complement.
TACCAATTCATTACAGTTTTACTGTGTGTTTTATTTTTATTTTGCCCGGGTAGTGCTTCGGTATTGTTTTTATTATTTGCATTGCTTAAAGTTATTTCAATTTAATTCAACTACTTTTCATAGATTAGAAATTAAATGTTTGTGCTAATGGATACTCTTACTTTCTTTTTACAGTTATATACAAACTGAACTAGTTCGCTTTGAAATTAAGTAGTACATTTGAAGTTATTGAATATAAATTAAATACAAAAAACAACAATAGCAGTTACGCCATCAAATCAGCTTAGTCAGGATTTCCCATTTTGAACACCTTGTAGGGTAGTTTTGTACAATAGAAGCAAGATTATAACCTAACCTAACCCATTAGCACAAACGTAAAAACGGTGCGGTCCCGTGTTATCTGAAAACCCTGTGTGTGTGTGTGTGTGTGCGCCTATATTATTGCTCAGTATCTAGCAGAAAATCGAGTGCGCCAGAACTATGGAGATTGCTACACATATTACTGGCTTAACTGTATTTTTTGCTAGCAACTGTTAATTCGATGCAGTCGGTGTCGGAGACAATGGCATGACCCGTAAGTATTGCTTTTTATTTTATTTATTTTGTTTGTAGTTGTTACACATTGCGCTAGGAATATGGAAACAAATATTTGAACCATTATTTTTTATTATATGTCGTAAATCTATCGTAATTTAGACCAATAAAAGAAAAGGGGCGTTAAACAACCTATTTGTGGTCCAATCTCAAACAAAATTCAATTCTCCAAGCTGAAATAAAACTTAACAAAAGGTAGGAAAAAAATACTAACAAAGAAGTACCTACACTTATCTGATAAAGGGTACAATCCACCGTATGGTGAAACCCACAATAACGGTATCTACTTTCAAACAAAAACATAGGATTTAAGTTTTATTATTATAATATAAGCGACAAAGAACATTATCTTAAACACAGTAAAGTTTTCAATTAGAACTATAATAACTACTTTACTATAAAACCCTATTCTGACATGGCTGTCGTCAAAACAACAATTTATTAAATTACTGTATATACATATGCAGCTCAATACTAGGCGGTACGGGGTCTACGAAAATATACATATTCTTATGAACATAGGCTATAAACTCTTCGTATGTAAGAACTATTTTTATCCTTAATTAAGTAACCCTAATATCCCTTTTAAGCTTTACTTTTCTACGAAAACGTAGCTATTATTACCTGTTAGGAATCTTTCGATACAGACCCTTCCCAACAGCACTGCTTCAAAAAAAACGCAACCAAACCCAATATTTCCAAGTCAATTACTCTAGGGAACATTTTACTACTAACATTAGCACCTACTAGTGATGTAAGCACAGCTAGGCTTACTAAAGTTTATAATTTTATACTCAGCCGTTCTCTTAAGGTTAACATTAAGATCGACGCCTAAATCTTATTTAACACCTGTCAAATTAACATTTTCCGTACCGAAGTTCACCTCCATTACCGTCGCTCTCATCAGAATCTCCGTGCTGCTGCGTCCTCTCCTCGTTTCCTAATCAAATCGTAGCGTTTCCTTTAGCGAGCGCGTCTTATCGACGAGAGACTTGATCATTGATGAAATTCAAGCTTTTCACCCCATCTTACCCGAGGAATTAACATTTTCATTTCAACCCGAAATTCGCCAGGAAGTGTTATGTAAATACATTTTAACATTTAGATTTACGATGTTGGTAGTATTACATTAGTATGTAAGGAGTGCCGGGATCTGAACAAGAGAATATGGGACGATACAACGTGGAATGTAGTAACGAGAGAAAGAGTGTGTATTTTTATAATGAATCAAAGATAATTTGTAAGATGTTATTTAGATTCGAGGCCATGTTGTTAGATGGAAGCAGCTAGGACAACTACGGTTCGTTGTTGACGCAGATAAGAGATATGATATCCGAATTTGTCAGGAGTTAGATTCTGTAAGTGTTTAAAATTAACCATATCGGTAGATGTAATGAGTAAACATTGTTTGATTCGGTAATTTTGTAACCGTTAAATCACCTGTTAATGTATTCATCATGGTAGTATATTGTGTCGATGTTAGCTCGTCAGATTGTATGTGGTTCGGTCACTTGTGTTTGAGTAGAGCGTCGTTGGAATTTATAGGATGCGTTAAGATGGATGTTTGATCATTCGGAGTTGTTAACACCATAGCTGCTTCTACAATCGTATCATCAACTGACCTATCGTATACGTGACGATTGCTCAGGAATTGTATTAATTTTCACAGTGAATTTGTCGTATTTTGATGATCATATAACTATTATTGTATCATCGCTTACATCGTATAATTTAAGGACGATATTACGTCATTGTTGGAAAATTAATCGCTAATAATTTTAGTGAATTGCACAGAACGTTGGTGTTTCACTTAATTTTTGATGTATTTTTTCATGAAATATGTATTGTATATGCGATGATTTTACTGTAATGACAGACGTTGAGCTTTATAAAACTTATTCGTTGAAGTGCGAGACGGGGATGTTAGTTTGTGCCCGCCTGAGGTAGAGACAGGCGGCCTCGTTAGACTATTAGTCAGTCATTACCGTCTCCACGAAAATGTCAAAAATTGTGATTGTTGGTTGTAAGCTAAGGAGATTTACAAAGCACATTATATGCACAAACCATCCATCCTCAAAGAATATGCGAATGTTTTAAATTGTAATTCACGTTTGAATTTATGAAACATTTTTATTGTAAAAGATAAATATTTTACTTGTTCTTAAGTTAGTTGAACTTTTGCATATAATAGTGTTTATTTTCACAATGGCGGTTTTTAAAATAATAATGTTTTGGAGTCCTTAGGTATTTTATACGATATTAATAATATTATATACCGTAGGTTTAGTGTCTTTGCCTATGATTACAAGCACTACATTAGTATTTTCTTATAATATAGTGGTCTGTGTCGCTATCCACTTTTCTCATATTGCTTGTACACAACTGTATTTTTGTAAGAACCTACTTGTCTTAAATATACTTTCCCATAGAGAAATACTGTCTTACGAAATACAGTGTGGTGTTTTAGGTATTTATTTTTCATCGCGTGTTATAGGTTAACTATATTCTAAGGTGTGTGATTTTTAGTTTTAAATATTTTTACCGAAGGAAAGATTCCAAATATACTGCGTAGGATAGAAAATGGTTTAGCAAATGACATATCATGTAATGTTTATTAGAATGAATGGGCGGGAAGAGACGGGAACGGTTAGTGAAGGATAAGATGATACGGAATAGCGTATTTTGTTTGAAATTATTGACAATATTAAAACACGATTTGGATTATTCGCATGTTGAAAATGAAAAGGTTTAATAGGAAAATGGTTCTGACGGAACTGCATATCGTCCACTTAGTGGTGACAGTTGAGGAAATAGACAAAATTAGTAAAGCAAATCCGTTTCTTTGAGCGATTGGTTACCGAGGGAAGCTAGAATTTGGAATCTTTCTAAATGACGCTAGTCGCCGAGGATGATGCTTTTAGATATAAATGTTAATCGTAATATGTGTACGCACTTAGTACTAATAATTAGTTATACGATGCTTATGTCCACACGATTTTACACACTAATGCCATCCTGCCAGTAATGACACAATGCTTATGATGAACTTAAATTAATGTTATATTCTACTTAGGGTATGGAGTAGTGTGTATTTTTAGATATCGCATTGTCTACGTTAGTTTAGTGTGTAAGTCACACCTTGAGCTTCATACAGTGTGAGTCTATCACCGATATTTTTTACCAATGTAGTGTTAACGTTTCGAGCAGCGCTTTCATAGTAGAAAACAATCCTAGAAGTAAGTAACACAAGTGATGCTTCTATCTTCCTCGTCATGCATCGCTTTAGCACATACCCACTGGGTGTCACGCAATTGAAGAAGCAATTGGTTTCAAGCAAAACTTTATGTAAGGCCGTAGTGTAGTGTCACCTTTAATACATAATTATCCAGTAATCTAACTATTATATTCTACTGAAACACCATTTTGCGCCGTGGCCTTAAAATTTGAGGAAATATGTTGAACCTTTGATAAAAAAATTAATAAAAAATTGTTCGTTTGAACAGATTTTTTAGGATCCCTGCGCGTTGCGCGTCATCTTTTATCATACTGTTTTAAGTAAGTGCTAATATAACGTCTTATAAACTTGTATCGTATGCAGTATTTAGGTTAGATGTTACCGTAGCTCTCGGTCTAGGAATCGCTTCACTTCGTCCTAACGTTCGTTGGCTTCAATACTTCGAGTGCATATCCCAATTGACATGTTTGTAATTGTTACCTACTCATTAGTTACTTTGAGACTGTTCATGTACTACTTTATCGAGATTTCAAAGGAAAGGGCTGTTTTAGCAGATATTTTTGATACTTTGAGGATAATCGAAGGGAAACAAATGAGTGATAGAGAATAGGCGGAGCCTCGTGATCGAGGCTCGGGATGTTAGAACGTTGGATATCGTCGTCTTGATGATGTAACTTCACCCCTATTTCGTAAGCGTGAATATTAATGTTACTGTAAACGAAAAAAAAACGTTGTTCTTATATGAAAATGCGAAGATATTCGCTAATAACTTGTTGTTTTTTCATATATTCAATGATTATTCCTTTATTTTTTGTACTCTTTAGTAATAAGATTAATATTAAATAAAAACTATTAAATGTTGATTACTCTAAAAACCAATAATGTATGCGTTAAGGATTGTGTAAATTAGTTTCCCCGAGAGCCTTATTAACGCCTTTTCCTTAGACAGTTTAATGATACTCTTAAAATTTTAAACCCCAGTAATATCGAGAGTAACGAACCTTGCTAAGAACAACAGTTTAATGTGAAAATCGATAAAAATATCGTCGCCTACTCTTTACAGACCTAACCTTTTTATATCTCCCTTCATAGCTCTTACTTCCACTAAAATTAACATCATAATATTGTTCTGACGTTAGTTCTGGCCTAGAAAGATTTACGATAAGAGTTCATCATTTCTTAGTTAGTTGGTATGACTCAATTTTAAGACTGACAGAAAAGGTTAAAAATAATTTTAAAAAAGATTGAAAATCCAGGATAATTATCTTTGTTTTTGTCTACTATTTAGGCGGTAGTCGAACAAATTGTTCGATGGATAGTGTTTTTTAAAGTTGGATAGCCAAATTAGTGAATGTGCGAACGACTTTATCGACTACCGCCAATGTCGCTGTCGATTCATGTCTTCTATCGATACTACTCTATGTCTTCTCTAAAAAGACGATTATATAAATCGATTCACGATTGGAAAGACATCTAACCTTGTCGACTTCAGTGATGTTAACGTTACAGATGAAATTGAAGAAAAATTCTTGATAAAAAAACTATTTGTTGCCAAAGTGTGGTTAGGGATAACATGTAGTTAAAAAAAGGGTTGTCACACGCATAATTAAGTTGTTCTTGGGTGGTTTGAAATTAAGGAGAGAAGAGTGAAGAATATTTCCAATGATATATTTTTTCATAATGAACTTGAATGCTAATCGATATCTTAAGGTTTATATCTGTGTAGGAATTCTAACTTAACGTGTGTTTTAATACATCATTACTACTGCCACTGATGTCTTGTACTTAAAACCAGATCCCATTTGGAATACTTAAAAAACAGCCTAATAATGATAAAGTTCGATTAAACAAAATACCGACCATAAGCTGGATATGTCTTTTTGGACAAAACAGACGAAAAAAAGAGTGCATCACTAACGCCGATTAAGTACAAAACATGGAGGCTAGTGGCTAATGAATTAGTTGTTTAGTGTTCATGTTACATTAGATTGTAATCGATAATCTCGATAACAGTTCGATAATCTCTAAAATTACCTGTACACCTGTTTCCGCCTTGAAGCACCTTCCCTTTATCGGTCAACCCACTGTGTTCTTTCCCTGCACTACGTTGATTTCGCACTCTGTAAGTAGACTGGTAAACTAGTGCGTATACTTGTATGCTCTAGCTAGTCTATTGTACTTTTGTCAAGCGTTTGACAGTATGAGCCCAGGTTTTTGAAAGAGCCTCCAGCTTCGATGCATTTGGTAAGCTTCGAGCTTAATTAAAAACGGCTAACACTGTGTTGCCGGATTTCTTCTCCCGATACAGATACTAGGATAAAAGATGCATCCATTAATAGAGGTTCTTGACAGCCTGCAGAAAAGAAAGACTAATCTGGCAACACTGAGTTCACTTACCTCAAATGCTAGGCTACTATTGCTCGCTGTCAATATAAGCGCAGTTTTCAATATCTACCGAAATTCCCCACAAAATCGTTAAACTAAGTTATTGGTAATTTATTAAACTATTTATTCGTAACTTAAGTTATTGTGTGTCGACGCTAGTCAGTCAAGTTTCGTTTAGGTTAACCCTAAGTTGTGTCGTAGTTTCACGAGTTAAGTTGATCGTAACTTTGTATAACTTCTTCTTCCGATATTATGTTTAATTTTGTTTGCCGAGAAGCTACTTCTTTTTCTAGTCACGAGCTTTGACACTTTGTTACGTGTCTCCGTAAGAATATAATTGTGGGCGCAAAAGTCGATAAAGACTCTTGTTTATTGAGAAACGCCGTTTTTCTTTGTACTTCTACAATTTGAAAGTTATTCTTGCATAGTTACATTTTTCGATGAAAAGTTTGGGCCTTCTCGTGACTAAAAGCTATTTAGACACCGTTGAAAGTTTTAGTATAAAATATAACTACTACCTACAAAATGAGGTTTCACGAATAAACTTCTAAACAAAATAATAAGTGAAAAATGGAAGTTATTAAACTTTCTAATCAACTATCATAAGCACAGTTTCTCCATATAATTTACCTTTTGTATAATCCACGAACTATTGTGCCCAATTATATTCTTTCCAGTACCACTCCGCTCAGTTATTTTCATGATTCGTTTCGCTTCACACATGTATCTCAATTTAAGCATTTTTATTGTAAAATTTTAAACCTGTTACTAACTTGATAGTTGTCAAAAATACTGACTGTGTACCTAATGTTTTGATTGAAAAATATATTCTATAGAACTAGCAGTTAAAATTTTGAAGTTACAGTCATTTGTCTTTGAGATAAAAGGTATTTTTTTTTTGTATATCTGTACGTGTTTTGTTTACGTGTGAAACGTCGTATTGTGTGAAATTATGTGAGACAGTTAGTTTAACTCATGTGTTGAGAGTTGAAATTGCACCGGCATCTGTTTATTATACTATATGCATATACTCGTAAAGTTACTTGGACTGTATTTCTGAGATAGAGTAATTCTCGTACCACCTATACGTAATACACCATGTGGCTACATAATTAAAGCCCAATTTAACTTTTCATTAAATTCAGTTATCACCATATTATGCAACAATTCTTTATTTTAAACTAATTTACTAAAGTAACTTAAATAAAAAGAAAAAATTTGTTACCCTTAAAATGATTTAATCACTTGACATAACTTTATCCACCGCTGGTCTACTGATATGGTACCACCAGTATAATTATCTAGGTTGTTCAACATTTATCACACAATACGACATGTTATAGTAAGGTTAAGATCCATTTTTTAGTTAAGTTACATTTGTGTGCGTTTGCGTTTGTGTTTTACATATCTGGGGGCACGGCAGTGCCCCCGCCAAGTCGAGCAAACCAAAGGTAGTTTCTACCTTAAGCTACGATGTCGGAATTGACTTATGATTCAAACATTCCATGGTTTTGACCGTTTGTTAAAAAATTGTTTTTGTGATCTGTGGGTTGAGCAAATTTACCTTTTCGAAATAATAATACTCATACCTACATACCTACTTGTTATTCAGGTCTTAGTTAAGATAGTAATTAAGGATTGATAACATAATATCTGATGATAATTTTAACTGTATGTTGTATCAAAATGAGGAACACGAAATAAAGAAACTGGTTTGACATGAGTGTTTCATTTCAACTCGCCCTTGAATCTTATTTTCCATTATTCGTAGTTACATATCATTCCAATTTACCTGCGCTCAAGTAACATATCAAAGTTAGATAGATAGATAACTCTTTATTCACACTAAAATGAAAATAACACAGGAAGGACAAACTTAAAAATAGATACAATGATAATGCTTAAAAATAGGTATAACTAATCATTATTTTTAATCCTGTCAGATGTTAAGTTAAACTATAATAGGTTCGCTAACATTCACACTATGAATACGTAGGTACCTGGATATAAACATATCAAGAGAAACACATACAATACTATAACTTACTGTTCTGTTGATTTGATGATCTTGTGAATTTTTTTTACATAATTGGTATACAATAAAGCATTTTATATGTTATAACAAAACATCCTTTATCATCCAGACAACGTATGAATTATGGTAAAATAATCATATTTATCACAAATGGTTTTTTTATATTATTTAAACACCACGTAGTTCTCAGCTAAATATATAGACAAAGCAAACTCTAATCCTAAGTGTTTTCAATATCATCATACTAAACAAACACGTCCCGAAAAAATCAAGCTTTTGAAACAGTTCTGTTAATAAGGGTCTAAAATCTCCACTACTTACATAATTTTATTACCTACTACATGTAACTACCTTATTTGTAGTGTTGTTTTACTGCATTGTGTTTGTTTTTGAAGTTGTAGTGAGTTTTAATTAAGTATATTTTATGGCACACTATTAAAACTGAAACAATATCACATAAAGTAATCCACAAACAATAAATATGCATCAGAATATAATAATAACCAAAAAATCTAAGTGATAAGTGTGGGTGAGAAATTGTGTTGTCGCGTTTTCTACTGGTGGAATGGCAACCTACCCACATTTGTGTGTTTATTGCAAAGAGTCAAATGAACATCTTTTTTATACATAAATTAAAAGAGTATTTTTAAATAAATGATATACATGGCGGGTGTATGTCACGCGTGCTATAAAATAGTATACGATATTTTCGGCGTTAGTAAGTCTATTAATCACGGCGTTAAGCACCGTCGCTTTGCTCGGGAGCTAACTTCACGCCGTGTATTTGTGGACTACTTAGACCGCTTGTATCCTAATGCACTATTAATCTACTCTTACACTGCATGATCTAACACGCAATAAACCGCGCATTTACGCACGTATCACAGTTTTTATACCCACTACATATCGCAGGCAAATCACGAGCCACATACTACGATAACAATACGGGCTCACCAGTCACGTCGACGAGTAGTCACGCGCGTGGTCTGCGTCAAACCGAGCCGTCCCAAGGCGGTGGCTGTCAAAACGACGTGGTCCGGGAGCTGGCGGTCACGCTGGACAAGGTGAGTTGAACAGGTTAAGTATCTGTAAAATAAAAATGAAATATCTCGTATACCTGTACTCTTTGATCTTGTGCAAAGCTTAAGCGGCAGTAATTGTAGGTAGTTGATAATTGAAACCTTAAAAATAGTCGACGTGAAAATAATGGAGATCATTATGCATTAGCATGTAAGACTTAAAATTCTGCATAACACTGTAATAATTAATAGTGACAGGGTAATAGCTTATGTTGCCATCCCCCGGCTCACTTATACCTACTGTAAGTTGTACTACAGTGCAAGTAGTAGTTGTAGTATTAGTACACTGTTGTACTTGTACTGTTTGTTTTTTAAATTGACACAACGTCGAAACAGCGTCCAAACCAGTGAGCTCTTTATGAATAGCAGGCGATGTGGGTGGTCGGTCATTGATTTAATAATAATATAAACATTTAAACGCCTATGTACTAACGAGTAACGAGTAGAATTTGTAGTTGGGATTAGATATCAGACAGTCTGCTTGTCGTATAGTGCTCGCATTAGTTTCTTTTGCAAGGACCTTAATGGAACTGACCGTCAGCTCCTGCCGCACAGTCAAGCCTGTCCGTCAACCTGGCTAGCAGCTGATACGAGCGCTACAGCGAGGGTCATACATCACTCCAGACGCCGGAGGATTTAGTACACAGCTATGTCCAGAGATTTTATTGCACTATTGTTTTTTGTCCAGTTTTACCGACTACGTCCCGTTTGTGCATTCAAATTTTCCTAGTGTATATTCCGTTTACAAGTTTATATTCCGATTCCTAGTCTATACACCAAAACAAGTCCACCATGTATAATAATTCAGCCTGTAACTGTCCCACGGCTGGGCAAAGGCCTCCCCTCACTATCGTGAGGAGGGTTAGGCCATAATCCACCACGGGGGTCTAGTCCGGGTTGGTGGATAACATGCCTCCGAAAAAATTCTCGGGCATGTTGGTTTCCTCACGATGTTTTCCTTCACCGAAAAGCGAGTGATAATTACGTGCATATGTTTAACAAGAAACACATTGGTATGTACCCGCACTGGGATTTGAACTAGCCACCTCCGTTTTCGAAGGTGGACGATGTAAATATGGTGAAATTAAATCGTTAAATTCCAAACACTCTCTGTACTGTTGGTCTTATCTGTATTTTTACTGAAAATGGTTAAAATGACTTTCAACTGTCATACAGAAATGTTTTATGAAACCTAATGACTCACAAATCGTGGAATAATATACAACGATTCCGGTGAGAGTATACTCTAAAACTCTTGAAAATCAAATGAGTGTGTACCCATACGCTATCGCTCTACGGAAGTGCTACGGCGTAGTGTTGTAGCGGCCACGAGTTATTACCAATGTTGGTAGAAAAAAAACGCTATTAAATGTAACTATAGGATTACCAATTCTTTTTAAAACTTTTATTATATCTTTATTAGTAGGTATGGATAGAATGGATGTAGCTATACTTCGGTCAAATATCGCAAGTCAATTTTGACCCGGTTCCCATAGTTCAATAGAGTTAAATTTAACATGCCTGTTATTTTTCAAAGTCAACTTGATAATTTTCTTCATTACACTACACAAAAAAAGTTTTTAAAAATATTTCTACACACAATTTGTAAAGTTTTTAGGTCTTCTATCTAGAGTCAATGAAGTGTGTCATGAAAGGAACACGACTCTGAAGATGGTGATGTTGTGTTGAATTTATGTTTGTAGTATTGTTTGGATTAGATAAATAGATAAAAATATCGAAAATACATAAATCATACGGCTACAGCCAACTCTACGTCGTAGCAGTCTCGTAGCCGCGTACCGTAGCGCCTCTACGCCTTCCAAAATTCATGAAACTCCCTTTTGAAGTGTAAACTCCTGTAGTGCTTTAAAGGGAATACGTTTGCACAAGTTTAAAATGTTCCGTATGCGGGCTATTCTCAATTTAAAATACTTAAATGTGGAAATTTGCCGAGTTCTCCGCAAAGAACAGTGATTTTAATTTTCCCAGCGCCAACATTTTTAATGCATCACAGATGTAAGTGGAGCGAGTTTTAGTTCACTCAGCTCTGTGTTAGTTAGTACTTGAAATGAATATTACGTTATTCGCAGGGTTTGAAGTGCTTATTTTTACGAATTGAGGATGGAGTTTATAAGTGAAAAGTTAAGTTTTAAGGCTCTGAATAATTAATGTTGGCCGTTTTCGCTAATTGAAAATTGTTAAAGAATGCGCATTTTATACCGATATTTAAAAAATTAAGAGGGTTCGATTCCATTCATCTATATTTTTATTGTTATGTACATTTGTACATACAATACCTACTATTGTTTTCGCTTTATGTTATGGCGTTCAATAACAAATTATTGTATTGTACAACGGTTACTTAACATAACCTTGAAAAAAATAAGAATGTCGCAAAATAATATAATATTTAATATGAATAGATGACTGCCCCAGGGTAGGATATTATATAAAATGCTGATAACTATAATTGTTAACGATCAAAACATAAATACGGATACTACCATTGTCCGTAATTGACGATGTATTGTCGAATAAAGTAGCACCTCCAGTGTCAGAGTTTGTCTGACCGCCCAATAGCTACTGATGCGGCTTAACGACAGCTACAAATTGGTAACAACCAATACCGATGACTTAACTTGCGCTACGTAACACGGAGCGACCGAAAACCATCCGCACCTAACTCACGAAAGACTTCTATGAAGTTATGATGAGACTTTAGTGCGATGATAGAATTTATGTAAGCTAATTACAAACCTCGATTTAAGCTCTCACTACACGACTCGCGAAGGCCTACGAGCGAGATACTTAGCGAAGTTCGCTGAGGCGATAAACGACGTCATCTACTTACTTCGACTTTGCGAGGATCGCAAGAGGCATAGGTATCACACGCGGAAGTTCAAACGTAGACACGAGTGTTCTTCGCTACATCTTCGGACAACTTCGCGAAGTTTGCGTGCAGTGTAGTCGTAGCATAATGGCATTCATTCAACACGCGTATCTACACCACGAGGACATGAATCAAGAGAGTAACTTTTGCATCAGCTATTTAGTGTGCATTACTTAATTTAATAATAAAATAAAATTAGAGATAGAAGTACAAATCAATGCATTGAACATTGATCAATACATAAAACCCAAAAAAAACCTGAAAACACAATAGCGTCTCACTCGGAGGGCAGTAAAACCTTTTTAACGAAACCGGTGAGGTAAAAAACCGTTGGGAGGTACCGAAGAAAAGCTTATTCCTCGTTTGAGAGGGGTGCGTTTGTCAGGTGTTGGATTAAAGTCATCTTAGCGTGTAACTCGACTACCTCCGTTTCATCGCTTCTCGGCCCTAGAGCGGCTTGTGCTTGGCAGTAGAGGTCGGCACTTCGTCATCGGACACACAAACAAACAGTAATGTGAACTTTATAGGTGATTATCTATCTGGATGGACTAGAATTTAAACGTTACCGAAGAATATCTATATTAATGTACCCTAAAAAAGGGGCACGTAAAATTAAAGCGAGATAGCATGATCGCGATTTTGTTTAACATTTGAGGGTGTGGTCCCTCTCTTCCGTGGATTTGAGTACCTTTTGAGTACACAGTGTCCATCCTGGGCCGTAACATTAAAAACAAGCACGCGTCCGCAGACGCAGACGCTGAGGCCGATCACGTCAACCCAGTCAGCGACGCCTGTTCGGACATTTACACCAACCTAGACCAAACACCTACGCCAAGGCTGACGCCAACGCCAATCCTGACGCCGTCGTGACGCGACGCATTCAGAGTAGTCGAGCTATACATCAGTCCATTTATCCTGATCATTTGTATCCCGCGTCCGCAGTCATCTGTCTCTGCTTACTCCTTTTAAATATTCCCGTAATATACTAAATTTTTCTGTCTTTTACAAAGTTTCCATTTGACCTGCGTTTTGGCATTGCCATTTTGCTCACTTGGCTTGTTCTTGTGTCAATGTTTCAACCATTGTGCTTTGAGATGGGCTGTCTGGTTGAAACTTGTCGTGGTGGAGGAAGGTACATTGTTATGATTCAGCCCAGCTGCAAGAGTCCGCGAGACGTTAAATATTAGAATAATAAGACATGAGTTACCTATTACTGTGTTTCCTATTAGCGTTTAGTGTAGTAGAGTTACCTATTAGCAGTGGGAATGTACATACTTGCTGAATTATTATTATTATTTATTATAGTTATGTACCCAAGCTTTTATAAAACAATATTACAGTAGGTATTTGGTACAGTATTTTTATCAAACCTGTTGTTTACCTTAAGTCTCTATCAGCAAATCTGCTCAATGTTACTATAATATTATGTTGTCATCAAAACTTAACTCGCATACGAATTTTCAACTCAATTGAACACCGGAAACTGAACAAAAATTTACTTACAAGATTTCAACTAGACAGAGTAGTACATCCATCCATCCATCTTTACTAAGTTAAATAAAAGCTTGTTAACATAAAAATACAAGTCCAAAACAAACTAAGAAAGGGAACTTCGAAAGCGAACGAATAACGCGGATGCTACAGAATATTCTCGCATCTCGTATTTTATCCAATTCAAGGGCTCGTCAAAAATCGCATTACTACGGCCGCGGGTATCGATTGTCGGACGCTATTCCCTAGGGGAAAACTATCGATCTTGGACAACCCTCGCTCACCACCGGTGTGTGTGCGTGTGTGTGTGTGTGTGCTTAGTGCTATGTTGTTCCGTCGACTGTTTGTTTTGGTACGCGAGGCAAGTGAAAAGCGTAGGCAAGTAAAAGTTGGTACATAATATGTAACAAAAATGATATTAAACTGAATTATAGTCCATTAGTGGCATTATGAAAATGCCATCGCAAAATCAACATTTTAAACTGAGACTCGTTTTGCTATGGAGCTCACTCAATTAAACGATAAACCACGACAACATGACACTAACCTCCAAAATATAATGTAAGCGTATTTTCGACACTATTTATGTTTCTCCCACGAATTTGAGGTTTCAGAGTATGAGCATCAATTATACCGTAGCACATGCTCGCGGCTCGCTTCGTCTCTCGTCGAAGCGATCGCCGATACATTTGTGTGGCTTAGATACGAGCGACCTTTAACACATCCGCGTATATTAATCGTGTTTATAGCGCACCTGTTGTGAAACGAGCGAGAACGCGAACGTTTGCCTCCACTCGTTTCTTTGACTCGTGTCCAAAACCACTCCTGAAAGCGCTGCGAGGGACCAGGCGAGATGCGAGAGCCTAGAGAGAGAAAGGTCGAATGCATGCGGCTATACAAACACCAAATCGTCACTCTCAAGCGTCTTCACTGGCCATCACGCGTCATGGTATCGTGGATGATTGGCAAAAGCCAGCCCGTGTGAACGCTGTCTGATAATGGTTTGTTAGGGTAGGTGCGTGTGTGCGTAGGCGGAGATGAAACAATAATAGGTGTATGGGAGAGTCCGCACATGTCGGCCTTTGTTCGTAATAATAGTATAATGTGGGAATGGACGGTTTAAGCCCCACATTTGTAGGGGCTTTCCTATGACTCATAACGAGGGTCGTTTCGCTTCCAACGCATATTTTTTTTATCATTCATGTACTCTCGTTTGATGTTTCGCCTGATAGATGCAGATATCTTTATTATAGATACTATTACGTGTTGATGTCTAAGTTGAAATTTGATTTGATATAGGTATATCCATACTAATATTATAAATCTGAAAGTAACTCTGTTTATCTGTTTGTCTGTTTATCGGTTTATCTGTATATCTGTTTGTCTGTTTGTTTGTTACCTTTTCACGGCTGAACGGCTGAACCGATTTCGATGAAATTTGGTATAGGGGTATATTGGACTTATGAGACGGACATAGGCTATCTTCTGTCTCAAAAAATAATCTCGTAGGGGATGAAATAGGGGTTGAAAGTTTGTATGGGGAAGCCATAATTCCTCAAGTTAGGGATCTGAAAATTCTTATTTAGGCTTTTGATAAGAAATAAATAAATACGGTTTTCAGCATTTTTTCAAAATCATCCCTAAAGGGGGAAAAGCAAGGGGTTGAAATTATGCGGTATTCTTTAGATGCACCCCCTACAGACCACAATAAATGGCTGAACGGATCGTAATTTAATTTGGCAAGTAATTAAAGGGGGAGAGTGCGGTGGGAGGAGAGGGGGGTGAGGGCGGGGGAGGGGAAAGGGAAAAAGGCGGAGAGTGGGGGAAAGGGGGAGTAGATGGTAGAGTGGGTGGAGAAGAGGGTAGAGTGGGGAGAAAGAGGGGAGAGTGGGGGTGAAAGAGGGGAGAGTGGGGGGAGAAAGAGAGGAGAATGGGGTGAGTAAGAGGGGAGAATGGGGTGAGAAAGGGGGGAAAGTGGGGTGAGAATAGAGTAGAGTGGGGAGAAAGAGGAGAGAGTGGTGGGAGAAATAGAGTAGAGTGGGGTAAAAAAAGGGGAGAGTGGGGGAGAAAGAGGGGAGAGTGGCGTGAGAAAGAGGGGAGAGTGGGGGGAGAACAAGGGGCGAGTGGGGTGAGAAAGAGGGCAAAGTGGGAAGAAAGGGGGTAGAGTGGGGCGAAAGAGGAGAGGGGAGAGTGGGGGGAGAAATAGAGTAGAGTGGGGTAAAAAAAGGGGGAGAGTACGGGAGAAAGAGGGGAGAGTGGCGTGAGAAAGAGGGGAGAACAAGGGGCGAGTGGGGTGAGAAAGAGGGTAGAGGGGGGAGAAAGGGGGTAGAGTGGGGCGAAAGAGGGGAGAAAGGGGGAGAAAAAGGGGAGAGTGGGGGGAGAATGGGGTGAGAAATAGGCGAGAGTGGGGTGAGAAAAAGTGGAGAGTGGGGGAGATTGAGGTAGAAGGAGGGGAGAGTGGGGGGAGAAATAGATAGGGTGGGGGAAAAGAGGGGAGAGTGGGGGTAGAAATAGAGTAGAGTGGGGTGAAAAAAGGGGAGAGTGGGGGAGAAAGAGGGGAGAGTGGCGTAAGAAAGAGGGGAGAGTGGGGGGATAATGGGGTGAGAAATAGAGGAGAGTGGGGTGAGAAAGAGGGTAGAGTGGGGAGAAAGGGGGTAGAGTGGGGAGAAAGAGGGGAGAGCGGGGGGAGAAAAAGGGGAGAGTGGGGGATAATGGGATGAGAAATAGAGGAGAGTGGGGTGAGAAAGAGTGGAGAGTGGGGGAGAGTGAGGTAGAAGGAGGGGAGAGTGGGGGGAGAAATAGAGTAGAGTGGGGAAAAAGAGGGGAGAGTGGGGGGAGAAATAGAGTAGAGTGGGGTGAAAAAAGGGGAGAGTGGGGGGAAAGAGGGGAGAGTGGCGAGAGAAAGAGGGGAGAGTGGGGGGAGAACAAGGGGCGAGTGGGGTGAGTAAGAGGGTGGAGTGGGGAGAAAGGGGGTAGAGTGGGGCGAAAGAGGGGAGAGTGGGGGGAGAAAAAGGGGAGAGTGGGGGGAGAAAAAGGGGAGAGTGGGGGGAGAATGGGGTGAGAAAGAGTGGAGAGTGAGATAGAAGGAGGGGAGAGTGGGGGGAGAAATAGAGTAGAGTGGGGAAAAAGAGGGGAGATTGGGGGGAGAAATATAGGGGAGAGTGGGGCAGAAAGAGGGGAGAGTGGGGGGAGAAAGTGAGGAGAGTGTGGTGAGAAAGAGGGGAGAGTGGGGTGAGAAAGAGGGGAGAGTGGGGGGAGAAAGAGGGGAGAGTGGGGTGAGAAAGAGGGGAGAGTGGGGGAGAAAGAGAGGAGAGTGGCGTGAGAAAGAGGGGAGAGTGGGGGGAAAACAAGGGGCGAGTGGGGTGAGAAAGAGGGTAGAGTGGGGAGAAAGGGGGTAGAGTGGGGCGAAAGAGGGGAGAGTGAGGTAGAAGGAGGGGAGAGTGGGGGAGAAATATAAAAGATGGGGGAGAGGGCAGAGTGTGGGGAGAAAGAGGGGGGAGAAAGAGAGTTTGAGTGCGCAATTTATAGAAATAGAGGGAGAGAGAGTGAGCGAAGGAGGGAAAGGGAGAGATATAGACGGAGAGGGTGTTGAAATAAATATAATGGATGAGATGGACAGGGAGAGAGTAGGCGAGAGATTGAGAGTGGAGAGGGATATTAATGATAGAAAATAGGGAAAGATATAGAGATATAAGGTGAGGGAAAGAGATCGAGGTAGAGGAAGAGATATAAAATGAGCGAAAGAGGGACAACGATAGAAAGAGGGCTAGAGAGGGAGAAAGATATAAGAAAAGGGAGAGAGAAAGAGACAGATATATTCTTAAAGAATATGTCGGGACATATCGTTACGCACATTTTCACAAATTGCGGGAATAACGGTCTCCTCTACCTACCACAAACAGTATTATAGATAAGAACATAGATAAATCCGACCCATTTTACCTAGCCCCTAACAAAGTGATGTAACCCTATCAACTGCCCCTTGTAGGGAGGAGGGGGGGGGGGGGGGGGTAGGTCAGGTCCAGCTTAATTAATTGCATCGACGAGACAAGTGCAAGTTTTAATCCCTCGGGCTGCCCTGACTGGACTCCCGTTAATTGGCACTCTGAAAAGGCTTGCTTTTGGTATGTAATAGGGAACGTCTACTGTGTAAGGTGGCCTTAATAAGGTGAAATGAAAATTTCCTTTGATATGGTTATTACAAACCGGTAAAAACATTTTGTATTTCTTCAACGCATCGCATCACCAACATCGAATATGCATTGTCGAGTGTAGAGGTATATGGTATAGTTTAGTAGAACTTCCAAATTATTACAATATATTATTAAAGGACCTAATGTAATTAATTTATTTGCCTTAATTCAGGCTTGTTATTACTTCAAAAATTCAAACCACAAAGGATTTTTATTTAGATAGATGCTTGTTATTACGAAAGCGAAGGCTTCCTCCCCAATACTCCATTTTAACCCCATGTATACGATACAAGATGCAAGTCAATTGCACACAACAATATTGCAAAAATTCTGTCTTACTACAAAAGATTTAAACTAGAGTCGAACAGATGAGTCTAAATATAGGTATATCCTCCCCAAACCTACGTCTAACTTATTCTAACTCAATAACAAAACCACAATTAAAATAATAAGGAATAATAAGGATTGAGTAAGAATACGCGAGTATTAGATGTTGATTTTGTCGAACGAAATTGTAGAAACACTTTTGTGGTAAGATGTACAGTCTAAATAACAGTCGCATATTTGTTTTGTAGCTAAATTACTGCGTTTCATTTATCTGGGGGCACGGCAGTGCCCCCGCCAAGTCGAGCAAAACAAAAGGCACGGCCGTACTATCCTTTTCTCGAAGCGATTCGGGCCATTTTCGACCCTCTGTAACTTCGTTATGGATAAAACTAGAAGCCTAAATTTTTAGTGACCAAGAGGGCATCACGTCTACAGATAATAATCCAAATTACATCAAATTTGAACCAGTAGTTTAAGAATTATTGCAAGTCAAAGTTCCTTAATTTTGCTGCCCACTGACTGACTCACCGATCATCAAAATTCTAAGGTACTTCTAGCCGTCCCACAAGTTTCAAATTTTGAATATAGCTATTGTTTAGCCTATAAACCATGGAAAAATTCTGACATTCCATAATTTTCATCCCGTTTTCTAGATATATGATCTGCATAAATAACTTAGTATTCCCATATAAATCCTATTAAATTGTATGTGATTACAAAGTTACTTTTACAGTTCATAATTAGACTTCATTGAAATTGAATTAAATGGGTAACAGGGGTTAAAAATGAGAAATGGCTTCGAGAAATTCGACAGTTTAGCGCTTTTTAAAAACTTCCACGATAGATAGAGAGATACAAATCCCTATACTATACCTACCTATACTTTTATAGGTCGAACAAATTCGTTACCTAGGTATTAAAATAGGTACCTAATAATAATATTAAAATAGGTACCTAGGTACCTTATACCTAATACGCATCTGTGGAGACGCAAAGACACTCGTTCATGATAATCTATGAGCATGACCTATGTCGCAAGGGGCCCCGGCCGCACAGGCGCGGGGCGCGCGTTGATGCGTGTTTTGCAAAAAAACGAAATAAAGAAAGTAAACCTACAAAAAGAAATGAGATCCCATCAAAAACATTACATGTACAAAAATGCACAAGTCTCGCAACGCAGTTTATCTGCCGTAAAAAGTTGTGAGATGAATGTAAACCAAGTCGGTTAATTTCAATACCTACCTATACCTATCTATGGGAGCAGTTATATCTTTATTTCTTTAGTAAATCGAGTGTCTTGGCGATTGTACACGGCAGCATCATCTACTAGGCAATCTAAATATAGTCTTCCGTATAGGTGTACTTTCAAACAAATACAAGCACAAAGCGCATAACATAGATTTATGTTGCCGTGTGCAATTGCCAAGTCACTCTATTTACTAAAGAAATAAAGATATAACTGCTCCCATAGATAGGTATAGGTAGGTATTGAAATTAACCGACTTGGTTTACATTCGATCTCACAACTTTTTACGGCAGATAAACTGCGTTGCGAGACTTGTGCATTTTTGTACATGTAATGTTTTTGATGGGTTGTATATACCAGTACCTACCTATTTGCTCTTGTACGTACCAGAAAATGCCATCGTCTAATAACCAGTTTCAGAACTCCTAGTAAACTTTGACAAACCGATGGGTTGCTGTCTTTGTCATTTGCCAAATAGAGACAACGATAGATTTATCAACCTTGCCTTACATTATTAATCTAGAGACCAGACGCATTACTCAGGTTTAGGGTCTTAAGTCTCATGCCAGTTTTTCATGCATATTAAAATGACAAAAGATTTAACCTATAAATATATAAAAGCATTCATCCGAGGGTCCGCAGCACTCAGTATTAAAGTTAGCTCCAAGAAATCTTAACGAAAGTAATTGGGTTCCATTAAAGTGCTAATCAATTTCCAGATTTTCGTACGCTCTCTTTGATTTGAGCTCTGATTAATTTTTTTAAGAGCTAATAAAGAGCTTTTTATACAGCTTTGGGAAGTTATTAAATTGATTGCGGATATTCTTTAAACGTTGGTTGAGTTGTGAAGGCGTAAACTTGAGTGGTTAAAGCTGTAATTCGTCAACTTTTCAAACATAAACACACTTTTGAAAACGTTCTCATATTTGCTTCTGTTCGTGCCAACGAATATAACGAAATATGAACACATCAGTGAGAAACAAATACCAACAACGTAACATTTTAAATAACACGCCAAAACTCCAGTGATTACCACAGAGCTTTACTTGTTGTAACCAAGTGCGTCCCTTTCGGGTAAGTATACGCTTTTGTCAAGTCCATTTCTGATACTAGGTTCATGTCAAAAACCAATCTCAAATCTGTTAAGTTATCGCCATCCTTTTCGTTCTCCTAACGCTGGAAAGGGACAACAAATCACTGACAGGACCAAACTAAAATTCAGACTAGTTTTTAACACCCTAATTGGCACCACTATCTTTGAAACAAGGTTAATATCCAATCATATTAAGGCCCACCAAACCTGAACGTACCTACATGGGCCATCGATCCTTACTTTGCAATTCATTAGCAGCAGCCGAGGGCATGTTTGCCAATCAGACAATGGAGGAAGAATTATACGGACACAAGGGGTTTAATTATCCTAATATCATTAAGTAAAGCTGATTACGCGTTACTATGTACCTTGCGTTACTATATGCCTTTATTGTTTGATAAGGAGACGTGGCCTTTTAACAAGATTTCAATTAGGTGTTTGTTTAGGTCTAGCTAATTGATATAGCTCTTTCAACTTAGCTCCTCTTGAGTGCTTAGCTGTGCGGGTGTAATGATATGTCATATAATATCGGAATTATGGCTAGGTTTTTTGTACTGTCTTTGAATTAAAAACGAATACCCAACAGAATCAGATACAATGGGAATGCAACACAATATGGCCTCCTGTGTATTTTTAATTATAAAAGCGTCCGGTGCACCCTGAGAGCTACATACCTCATCTGAGTTTCGCTCGCGAATCTTGCCACCAAACGCGAGTTATACCGAAACTACATCACAGTGGTAAAAAAAAACGCCTAGACAGAAGAAGACCAAGTTACAAAAAAAAATGTAATAACATGACATACCGTTCAAAAAGCGCTATGAATCATGCTCGCGATTAGAAAATATACCCATTTCCGCCATTTATCGCGTTAGCACTCCAAATGCCTAATACCTGGTAATCAATATCGGTGTGTCAACGACCCCAGTGGAAATTTACCATTATATCCGTTACAGCGTAGTACACGACAAGTGTCAATAGCCGGGTCCACATCAGACGATCCAATGCGATCCGATCGCGCGCGGCAAGTGTGCATTCCTGCAGGCGCGGTCGGTATGGACGTGCTTCGCGCGGTTCAAGCGCACGAGTTGCAGCGTGCTCCAGTCCTATCCTCGTGCGATCCACTCGACCCGTATCGCGGATCATGGAGCGCCGATCCAAAATGGATCGTCCGGTGTGGACCCGGCTATTGTGGTTTCGATGAATTCGATGACTCATACATGAATAGGCTTGTCGTGAGCGTCTCTTTGAGTGGTGAATCATTGTGTATGTGCTTTTTTTAATAAATGTGATGAACAAACTATGTTACTGGTCGTATCCAGTGAAGTTACTGGGCACGTAATATGAGAGGAATGAACGAAGGCTGAGGAGCGTGGTGCAGTGCCGCGAAGCATTAAATTTTGTTGCTAATGTACTGAGTAACTGGCATGGGCAGCAGTGGCGCTTGCCATTAAATAAATGTTGTTCTCGTCTCATTACGCGATACATACAATCACGCCTTTTACCATTGGAGTAAGCTGCAACTATTCATTGTAAATTTTTCATTCTCATTACTCTGTTGGTAGGAGAAATAGAAAAAGTTAATCACGACAAGGCATGACGTTGACTATAGATTACTCAGATCAATTTATCTAATACTAGGTTCATGGTAGATTACTATATTTTTTTTGTTTAAAAATCTTGTTTTATACGCATTACATGACACGGGATAAATGCAAAAATCGTGCCAAGTCAAACAAAACTGTCGTGAGAACACGTATTAGCGAAAAAATTAACAGCGCAAAGTGTGGCAATACTGAATGGCTGGTATGTATGGTTCTACTCCTATTAGGGGTAGTTTTGGGGTTTCGAACCACTATAAATGATTACCCTACATTATCTTTATCGTCTAGTCCACTCACAAAATCCATCCATCAATGAGCCTTGTAATATCACAAATGCGTAAGTATGTGTTTGTGTATCTGTTTTCTATTGATAATTAGCTCCGTGAAAACGAATTTACATACATGCAGTTACGCCTTTTTCCCGTTGGGTTAGGCAGAGACTACATCTTTCCACCTGCTACGATGCTGACACATCTCTTTCGCTTCTTCTACCTTCATGATTTGCTTCATACATGCTCTCCGGTTATGGGTACTCTTGACTTGACCTTTGCTTAAGACGTCCTCGATCTGATCGTGGTACGTCCGTCTACTTCGACCCCTTCCGTGTGGTCTATTCACACTAGATCTATAGATCTGTTTCGTAAATCTACCATCATCCATCCTCTCTCTCTCTCTTTCCGAATTTAATTAAAGATATTTGAAAACTTTTCACACGACTTTTCACCACTGGTTAAAGCAGCGGAGCGTATAGTTAGTGGGATAGTAATGTGTCGAAGTACACAGTATTTCAGCCTACAGGTAGTCCAGAAACACTTCAGCCAATGTTAATGACGAAGGAGAGTAAATTTAACATTACAATATTATATTCCGCGTAGACTCCCGTCTCCGACATAAATATTCATGACACTTGACGATGCAATTAGACAGATGGACTTTGCAGCATTATGCTAATGCTCACTCCTTTTCGGTGAGGTTCGCTATACATCTGTATATGCGGATAAGGTCAACCTACACGGAACATTCATGAATGGTAGTGCGTATGTTTGTTGAAAAAAGCCAG
This sequence comes from Hylaea fasciaria, assembly GCA_905147375.1. Taxonomy (NCBI): domain Eukaryota; kingdom Metazoa; phylum Arthropoda; class Insecta; order Lepidoptera; family Geometridae; genus Hylaea; species Hylaea fasciaria. The sequence continues at coordinate 2,341,267 of LR990211.1, read as the reverse complement.
GATGTTCTAACATGTGGATATACTACCACAGACACATAAGAGGAACCAGACCGAACATTAAAAACATCCAGTGCATAATATGACATTCAGGCAGGGCCGAACTAAGGCTTAAAATTTGCGTTGAATCCGACCTAATATTAATATTGTCAAGTTAAATGAGCTGTCAAAATGTCGCCGCAACAATATGGCGACCGGCTTCACGGTTATATCACTAGATATTATCTGTAATGTTCAACCTCCTTCCTCTATTATATGTCTGTGATCTCTTTCTATATCAATAATGAAGTAAATAGAAAGAGGAATTTATCGGTTCCCATCATAATCAATAAAGTTTTAACGTAAAACAATTTAATACCGAATGGAGTCGGGAGCGAGCGCTAGTAGCGAACTTCAATGTTTATTTAGCGGAACTCATTTCGACTTGAACAGAAAAGGTGAAGCTCTCAGAAACAGTTAATGAAAGAATGATTTTATATGAGTGGCTTGCGCACCGACCTGAAATAAATGTATATGCTTAGGCGTTACTTTGCAGAGTACCGTTTCCAAAAGTTAAAAGATCGAATTTATTAAAGGTAGGTACTCGTATTTGAAGAATTAAGAGTAAATCAATAATGATTAATGGATCTTATATGAAAGATATCAAACAACAGTTATGGATTAAACCGTTTACTTGAGTTAAAAACACGTAATTGTTCAGATGTATTAGTTTTTGCATGTCTTATGAGTATGAAGGTAACGACTTGACCTAGTGCGAGTTTTTGCGAGCTTGGCATAGTAAGCGTCAACTAGCGCCTTAGTGTGAGTTTGACGCGTACTATGTCGAGCTCGTAAAAACTCACACTAGGGATACAGATAACAATTAAACTTGCCATCTTATAGGACCACAATATCTAAACGAATACATACTCGTATAAGTCTTGGTTTTGATTTGATTTTGGTATGTGTATTTAGAGATATATATACATATATATATATGAATGCTGTAACTATATATATAAATATATATATATATATATATATTCAAATATAACGTTAACCAAAATATTAGCTGCAAAATATTCTTGGTAATCGAAAACGGAGCTCGGGCACAAATTAGCCTCATAATTAAGATGGCCAGTATTTCAGGGTAATTGCTCCCGCCCTAGCGGTAAATACCGCCCTAATCTACGCAAACTTTGGGGGGTGCTCACTAAGATATTTCGATGAAGTCGGTTTAATTTTTAATGAGAAAACGGTGGGGGTGTACTGCAGTTCCCTTTAAACGAGATAACGGCGGCGGAAATATATTTAATAGTCCATGGTTTGGGGTTGAGAAGCTAGATGGTGTCTATCGCACTGCGATGTCTTCTAGACGACCTTGTTGGAGAGGCGTAACGAGAACAATATGTTCAAGAGAGTAATGGAGAGGTTGTTTTCTAATATATTTCATAACAAAAATGTGTTAGTACATTACTTGTAAAAGCTCCTTCACACTGCCAGCTATCTGAAATAGTAATGTACCCACCGCGGTAGCTTGCTATCTAAAGCGGGTTTAGTCTATTCGGTTAAAATCATAATTTATTCGATTACCTCAGTATCGCGTTGTTAACCTCGCTAACCAATTGGTAATCGGATCTATACAATTTTCATAATACTCTTGACCTTTCCACAATTTATAGTCACATTCAAAACTTGCCTACAGCCTCCTTACTCACTATAATTAGATTTCGCCAGTTCTTTTCTAAATACAGGATGTTACTTGTACCAGAAGTAACTACATTATTTAGTTAGTAAATTTGTGGTGTTTCTTTTCAGATAAATCATCTTAGTTCTGGATATTGCAGTTCATAGGAACTCCTTATACAACACCGGCCGTACTTTTAACATAGTAGTACACAATGAACATAACAAAGAATAAGTTACAGAGACATATATGTCTGTGGTCGGCTACCATCAGAGAATCATCAATACATCTACAAGGCTACATTCGTCTGGGTTTCCGGCTAAATAAAACCTTATAATTCATCCTGTAACTGTCCCACTGATGGGCATAGGCCTCCCCTCACTTTCGTGTAATCCGGATTGGTGGATAACACGCCTCCGAAATAATTATCGGGCATGTTGGTTTCTTCACGATGTTTTTCTTCATAGAAAAGCGAGTGATAATTACGTACATAATGTTTTTAACAAGAAACACATCGGTACGTGGCCGCACTGGGATTTGAACTGACCACCTCCGTTTTGGCAGGCGAACGTTCGCCCACTAAGCTACCACCGCTTCTACTAAATACTTAGGTGCGCTCAAGTCAAGAGTGAATACATGTCTTATAATCAAGCGTGCTACACCTTTGGCCGCATCGTCGCATCTCACCAGGTGAGATTGTGTACGAACGATCGCTTAGTAGGTATGTCATAAAAAAAACGCAGATAAAAGTTCATACAAAGTCTTCACGCAAGCCAAGCCGGGCGTGGTAGCTATAGTATGATTGTTAGAGCTGACAGAAACTTGCCTCCAACATGCCTGGTCTGGTTAACGGCTGATTTCACTCAACATCGATCCGCGAACTTCCATTGTACAACGTACCTACATTGTAGCTAATTAAATAGTTACAAACAAGCTGAATAATTAACGATGTTCGCAAGTTTTATTATAATAGTCACTGTTAAAAGCTACTTCGCGGAAATAGAACTTATTTACAAATTATAAACAGAACCTTGTTTACAATTATTTGTGATGTATGATTTACCGAGAATTCGCTAAAGTTTTGTAGTTAGTATCGTATTGCCACATAATTTTCCGTATCACATTGTGTGGTATCTGTTATTGACATGGTCGTTCATACAACCCATGTCAGCATAATTATTAATAACAAATAATGATGGTAAAAATGTTTCATGGCCACATACAGATTCTGACATCTAACTAGGGTCCCGTATCAAGAACTACAAACCCCATGGACAGCAGACTCGTAGCAAACAGCAATGGTTCCCACAAATATTTGGCCTGGATGCCCTGTGCGCGAATCGAACCTGCAAACCGCGCTTCACAGTCGTGCCATTCACCAAACCAACTTTAGCAATCAAATTATGAAATGCAAACTGAATGCAAATTAAAAATCTTCACTACCTCATTGTAAGCAATCAACAACCGACAACGACACTTGTTTGGCTCGACGGCCGTCGCGTCCACACTGAATCGAGTTATTCGATTATCGAGTCAGGATACGAGATACCGAGTGAATATTCAGACCACTCGATACGCTAATTGGATAGCCGTCCCGTCGCTTTACGGAATGGAACATTATGGAATCAATCTGATTATTACAAATCTAGGGAAATAAATAATCGAACGAAATATGCGTAACACAATCGAAATGAACGAAATAATTGATAAATGTGTGGGGAAACATAATCGAGATGATCAAACTAACAACAATTATACCGTATGTTTGAGTGCGGTTCCTATAGTTAGTGCACGGTGGCCCTGCCATTGTGCTCGACTGAAAACTCAAAAAAACGACACAAAAACCCCGCCAGACGGGAACATAGCCACGCCACTCCGTATAGGGATATAGGTAGCGCAACACCATAGCTACCTCTACTAGCTAGCTACCTTTCACTACGCAAATCACCAATTCGGCAGGTCCCCATGCGTTTCAAATGCAGATACGATGGGATGCAGCGCACGGGGGTCCGACCCTCCCAGACGCGTCTATCGATTTTTGTGCCCACTCCCCCCGCTCTTGGGGTTGTTGTTATTAAATATAAATGGCGTCGAAATGTCGAAGAGGGTGTGGGGGCTTGTTTTGGAAAGCTTTTGGAGTGATTTTGAAGGTTGGATATTATTATTTACAGTATTACAGTGATATTACTCCTTTTAGATATAAGCGGTGATAGCCTAGTGGGTGAACGTCCGCCTTCTAAACAAAGGGTGGCGATTTCAAATTCCAGTGCGGGCACGTACCAATGTGTTTCTTGTTAAACATATTTACGTAATTATCACTTGATTATCGCTAAGGAAAATGTCGTGAGGAAATAAACACGCCATAAAATTATTTCATAAAATGTACCTATCCGAACTAGGCCCCCGAGGTGGATTATAGCCTAACCCTCCTCACGAAAGTGGGGGGATGCCTTTGCCCAGCTGTGGGACAGTTACAGGCTGAATTATTATTATTATTGTTTACATTCCTTTTACTTCATACCTGGATGATTTATGAGATAGTTTGCACAAGCGTATTCCGTGGGCCTTGATTTTCATGACTGCCTATTTTAACTGAATTTAAATCAGATTAAATATAAATTATACTGAACTCATTTTTATTTGATAGGGGCATTAAATCAAATACAACTAAACAACAACAACCACAGAACAACACAAACACTTGATACAATTTGATAAATATGTAAATGTACTTGGATGTAATACTTTTAGAAGTGAAAGTTCTTTACGCATGCTTGACTTGGAGAGTAAGCTGGTGAATGCGTGACGAGAGCGTTACGAAAAGTGTGATCGGGCGAGGCGAACGGAAGTTGAGACGGAGATATAAGTTAGTGAAGAAAGAACGAGAGAGTGTTACGTTTCGTATATTACTGTAGGGGCAAGAGAGCAAGGTGCAAGCACACATTTTCTTGCTCTCTTTCTCTCATAGCAATTTACGTTTTGTAGTATATCTAAAGCCAGGGCTGCCATAGTGCAGGCTGAACGTAAAATCGCCTATCTACTCGTAGGATGTGATCCGTTAGAATTTTAGGTCAAACAGGCTAACGTGATTTATAAAAAACTAGCTGACCCGACTATCGCGGCTACTATATTACATACATTATACGTGATCTTGATCGTGATCGTGATCGTGATCGAGTTCAGGTTCGAGATCGAGTTCGAGATCGACATCGAGTCGTGACCGTGATTATAATCGAGATCAAGTACGAGATCGAGATCAAGATCAAGATCGAGTTTGAATTCGAGATCAAGATCATGATCAAGATCGAGATCGTGACCGTGATCATAATCGAGATCAAGTTCGAGATCGAGATCGAGTTTGAGATCGAGTTTAAGTTAAAGATCGAAATCAAGATCGAGATTGAGATCGAGATCGAGTTCAAGATCGAGGACGAGATTGAGATCGCGTTCGGTTTCGGGTTCGGGTTCAGGTTCGGGTTCGTGTTCGGGTTGGGTTCGGGTTCGGGTTCGGGTTGGGTTCGGATTCGGGTTTGGGTTTGGGTTCGTGTTCGGGTCGGGTTCGGATTCGGGTTTGGGTTTGGGTGCGAGTGCGGGTTCGGGTCAGGTTCGGATTCGGGTTCGGGTTCGGGTTCGGGTTCGGGTTCGGAATCGGGTTCGGGATCGTGTTCGGGTTCGGGTTCGGGTTCGGGTTCGGGTTCTGGTACGGGTTCGGGTTCGAGTTCAGGTTCGGGTTCGGGTTCGGGTTTGAATTCGGGTTCGGGTTCGGGTTCGGGTTCGGATTCGGGTTCGAGATCAAGATCGAGACCAAGATCGAGTTTGGGTTCCGGTTCCGGTTCGGGTTCGATCAAGATCAACGATTCTTACCAAAAGTCTAAATAAGAATTTTCAGATCCCTACCTTGAGGAATTATGGATTGCCCATACAAACTTTCAACCCCTATTTCATTCCTTTCGAGATTATTTTATGAGACAAAGGATAGTCAATGTCCGTCTCATAGGTCTCCAATCTACCCTCTATACCAAATTTCATCCAAAATCGGTTCAGCCGTTTAGCCGTGAAAAGGTAATAAACAAACAGATAAACAGAGTTCCTTTCAGATTTATAATATTAGTAAGGATTAGTATAGATTAGTATGGATAAATCGGGTAGTTAAAGTTTACAATATAATCTTATTTCGAACACGTTCAAATAAAGTTGTTTGCGAAATCGTAGATAAATCGATCTCAGGGTTTAATTTATTGACGGGCGACTCAAAAATACGTTGAGTGCAAATTAGTACGTAAATATACCACGCGAGCACGAATCGGATTTCAAATAAATTAGATCAACAACTGGATGGAGTTGCGAATGAAATAATCGATTTTTGATTATATTTCGAACGTCTGTGTTGGTTTTTCTAGCAACGGCGGAAACGAATTCGAGGATAGACTTATTCAGTAAACCTGCTTAATATAACTACTGATTTATTACAAGACATAATACTTTCGCTTTTTTAGGGTTCCGTGGCTAAAAGATAAAAAGGGATCCTATTTTAGTAATAATCCACTGTCCGTCGGCCTGTCTGTTTGTCTGTATCTCATGACAGTGATAGTTACACAGTTTAAATTTTCCCAGCCTGGTGACAGACAGACGGACGGACGGACGGACAGCGGAGCCTTAGTATAAGGGCCTCGTTTTACCATTTAGGTACGGAACCTTAAAAATGTTGAAGAACAAGCCGTATTCTTTTCAAATCCTATAAGTACAACTTCGCCATTAAACGTAAACAGAATAAGTACGCCGGATTAAATTCAATAACGAATAAAGCTCGTCGATTCCAGTTCTATTGGTTTTCGAGAAACGTTGAAACACAAACATCACGAACAAAGTGAATTTATATCGTTAGGATTATATGAGACTTGGTTGGAATGTCGATAGTTGGAATCGATATTTGGTTTACGTAGAACCTCTTGTCAAGTTTCTCAAGACCTCTGACGTGGCATAACGACTGTTATCAATCGATAACAACCGGAACGTACAGCCTTAATAATACGAGAGCCCACGACACTAAACCCAGTCAGTCGGTCGGTCGGTCTGTCGTTCATTCTTATGATTTTAAGGTCATTCACCACGTCATTGAAGTCTATGACATTATTAGCATTATTTCTAACAAGAACCTAGATTGACTTAAGGTTGCAGCCCTTGACATTGAGGTCATTGACCTTGATATTGCGGTCATTGACCTTGGGTTTGTGGTGTTGACCTTTACATTGCGGGTGTTGACTTTGACATTGCATCATTTACCTTGACATTGAGGTCATTGACCTTGACATTGAGGTTGACTCAAATTTGCGAGCTTCACCATTTCGTGTTTCCCCATTAAAGACGTGTCCTACCAAAAATATTTCAATTCGCAAGTTAAAATTACTACCTACACAATACCTACCTATCACCGATATAAAAGCGACAGACGTAGATTTTATTTGAAAACTGAAATCGCCAACACCTGCATGAAAGCGAAAGAAGCGTAAAGTGCTCCGAGCAAAATAAAACCCGGTCGCGTTGCGTAGTGGAGCGAGCGAAATCACTTCACTACACACAGTGCGAGCTATCGGCGCGGTAAAATCGCGATAACACCGCTAAGCTCCGCCACACACCGAGCTACAAGTCGCAGCAACTGTTGCCGTCGTCTAAGGATACATTTTTAAGGAGCTATAGTTATTGAATCAAGCTGGAAAGTAGCGCGGGCAACAAAAGCTGCGTTAGGTAATCGTCATAGGCACCACCTATTTTGCATTTATATATATAATAATATATTTAGTGAGAAGCTGCTTGGGATTTTACATCTTCAACCAAATCCTGTCAGTAAACCAAGTTCAGACAAATATCACACTAGTTCAGTAAAATCAAGTTTAATACATAAATAAAAATATGCTGTGTAAAATGATATTTCATTTTTACACTCCTAAATACGGTTGCTGAAATTCCTCTCCGTTCTGGAAATATCTGGTCCGAAGGGTTATCTGCAGCAAACATGTTTTGATTTTAGTTTTAACTTAATTTTCTTTTATATGGATTTTTTGTGGTCAGAAATAAATAATTTTGATTTAATTTCATTATTATTATGTTTTACTTGGAACTTATGAAAATAAATTTCTCTTTCTCATCATAGACCGTAATTATTCATATTCTTAATCGGTACGTGACGAAAGTGAGGGGAGGCCTTTGCCCAGCAGTGGGACAGTTGCCGGCTGAATATTATTCATTATTATTACATCTTGTTAGTTTCATAGTGTTACCGAATCTAGTCGATTCTCCGCGACGAGGCGCATCTCTAGCGGAGCTACTCTAAAGTGACGTCAGAGGCGTCTGACAGTTCAATGGCGGGAGAAGAAAAAGCAGTTGGTGGCAAATTATATAAAAGTTATAAAAGTAATTTGATAGCGTTTAATTTCCTATTTAACAGTCAGAAGTGGGATAGTAACTCTTTCCTGGCTTAATTTCGTATAGTTAATTGTAAATTCAGTGTTTTCCGGAGTGATTAGAACGAAAACCGTCAAGTGAAAAGTTGAACATTGAATTGTGGTTTGAAAACTATTTTGGTCCATCTTTTACGTATAATTCGCGAATTAAAGATTGTTATGAGGTATTTATATGTGGCGGAACACTGATCCATGCAGGACTAAGGTGACGTTGGAAACGTCTGACCTTGTCAGCTGGGCTTTGGATATGGACTCAGGTAATCGTGATCCCGCCATGCAGGACTAAGGTGATGTTGGATACATCTGACCTTGTCAGCTGGGCTTTGGATATGGATGAAGGTAACTTTTATCCCGCCATGCAGGGCTAAGGTAATGTTGAGAACAACATTCGACCTCGTCGGCTGGGCTTCGGGTATGGATTGAGGTAATGGTTATCCCGCCATGCAGGGCTAAGGTAATGTTGAGAACAACATTCGACCTTGTCAGCTGTGCTTCGGGTATGGATTGAGGTAATGGTTATCCCGCCATGCAGGGCTAAGGTAATGTTGAGAACAACATTCGACCTTGTCAGCTGTGCTTCGGGTATAGATTGAGGTAATGGTTATCCCGCCATGCCGGGCTAAGGTAATGTTGCGAACAACATTTGACCTTGTCAGCTGGGCTTCGGATACTAAGTAAGGTAATGCATGATCCCGCCATGCCGAACTAGGGTGTTGCTGTGATGGTTCCGCCATCCAGCATCCGACCCTGTTGGCTGGGCTCAGGATCCTAAACCAATAAGGAGAACTACTGGAGTACTACGCGGAGGTGCTCCTGCGGGGACGCAGTAGAAACGTCAGGATCGCCGAAGCTGTTACCGAAGCTAGTCGATTCTCCGCGACGAGGCGCATCTCTAGCGGAGCTACTCTAAAGTGACGTCAGAGGCGTCTGACAGTTCAATGGCGGGAGAAGAAAAAGCAGTTGGTGGCAAATTATATAAAAGTTATAAAAGTAATTTAATAGCGTTTAATTTCCTATTTAACAATAGATACTTTTTTTTTTAATTCTTTTTTTTTCTTTATACAATCTACAAGTTTTAATAGTTGCCCGTGCGCGCCAACCTTAGATTCTATCGAACAACTCTTAGGAATAAATTTGTCTGGATAAAACCTCAATAAATCAGTTGGTGACTTTTGAGCAAAATTAACTGCACGAGTCTCGTGTGAGTGTGACTGAACTTTTCGAGCGAGGAACAGTATTTCAAGTCGAGTTTATTTCACGTTCAACCTTGTGTAGTTCCGAATAAGTACTAGTTGCTAACTACGAAAGCTTCCATTTTATCGGAGGATATAAATAGTTGGTGATTAAGATGGAGTTAATCTTTGGCACTACCTTGTGTATTTTCTTTTTCATTTGATGTACAATAAATAATTTCTATTCTATTCTGGATTGATGGTAAGTATGACGCTATTCTATTAGGAATTCAATTGCATAAATGATAAACTAATAAATCAATTCTTCGTAGAGAGTAGTTAAGTACCTATAATCTTTAATGATTCATTAATCCATTACTTCCCTTTCCAATCATAATTTAAATAAAAAATACCCAATTTCTCGAATAAAAGGGTTTTAATGATATTGTCAGTAGGTATTGTAATCTGTACCAAGCTATTATGTGAGATTTGAAATTAGCATATAAATAACTTTCGGAGAAACGTTTTGGCGAGAGACAGCGCTGAGATGATGAATAGTGCGGCGCGGCGCCAGGGCTTGCAGTTTTCTAGGCGGAAGCTTAATTGAAGACTTTAATATTTTCGAAGAAAGTACAAAACCTCAAATACTCAAATCATTTATTGTAAATATGAATTTTACGAGTCGCACACTTAAATCTCGTTGACAGAGAGCAATAAAAACAAAATATGATAAGTTAAATTATAGAGTGGCCCATTGTACATAGTTTGAAATAGAAGAAAAGAAAAGACATGGCGAGTAAAAATGAGAAATTCAAGTTGCAAAACAGTTTGGCACTTACTAGGTAGGTACATACAATAAAAGACGAAAGAAAAACATTTATGTTCATATAACTGCAACGGGCAACAAACACGTACCTACTTTATTTATTAAAAAGCTAGAGAAGTAGAAGAAAAGACAAACCAACCTTGAAACCTTTTTGATATATATTTTAATTAATTTCACATTAATAATAATTTTCACTAAACTAATAATGCATAATTATCTCCGGTCACATCTCTACCTACATACCTTAATATATTTATATATGCGAAAACCTAGATATTCTACATACTGTGAGTCTTGGGTAATTGTAATACTTACCCCTTACCCGAAAGCATGACGTCATTTGCAATCAAATAAAGAATGAGTACTACGCAAAAGTGGAGCGCACAAATTGTAATTGTAGAGTCAAGGAAAGCGTAATATGTTTGCACTACGGACTGAATGAGCTCACTGGGTGGACTGAACTAACGAGGTTACATGATACAAGGTTATTTGTGTATCTTATAAGTTAGTTAGTGTATCTGTACATTGAATCAGTGGAAACTTATAACTTACTTACGTGTAGGTGTAAGTACCCGAAACGCGCAATAACACAAAATTGTTGCAGTTATTGTGAGCAGGGGAGGTTTTGTGAGATTACAAATTTAAGGTATTATAGCTTTAAGGCAGCCTTTTTATAGTAAGCAGTATCTTATAAGCAGCTGTGTTGCCATTTATTAACAACGAAATTAAAGGATAGGCAGATAAACCTATTTCACTTTAGTTTGAAAACTCTGCAGTGGGCTTTTGTTTCCCTTGCAACGGAATATTTTATCGACAATCCGGATAATCCGGACGTCCGCTAACCGGACAGTTTTCGGATACATCCGGTAGTGGAAAAGTTTTAGTGCTGAATAAAAGCGTTGGTGCTACGAGCTACGGATGCTACGAGAATGCTACGAAGCTACGAACACTGGTTTACTTACGAAGGTTGAAGTTTCGTTTTTAAATTGATAAGAAATCACATTTTACGAGTGACTGGGAGACTGATAATACAATGCAGGGACAGTAGTGGTGAGAAATATATTTTAGATAGAATATTCGTCAAGCAGATACCGTAAAAGAATCAATAAACAAAAACAAGCCAGCAAGTCTAAACAAGACAGTATCAAGGCTTTTAATAACAGCCTTATACTTATAATATCAAAATACGTTTTCTAGGTATCTTAAATCAACGCCCGCGTGTTTAAGATAACACTGAATCTGTTTTAATTAAACACCTACAAAGCCTTGGAGTTTCCACTTCCACCCGTGCCTTGCAAATAATTCAAAATTTCACAGCTATTAATTTGTTTGTGCAAAATGTCCGATGGTCGACTAATGTCCTGCTAGCTGCGGACTTTGTCACAGCAAATGTTTTTAGCACTTCGCTCTTGTATCTGCGAACGTCAATCTGGATTATAGCGACAAGGTGGCAGGGGAGTAGATGGAGCATCCAGTCTGGTGTGCCTGTGTTTAGTTTGACAAATCCGTTCGTTAATTGGGAGGCGCGATCGTTTGGTAAGGGCGAGACTTTAGTACGCAAGCAGAGCGAGAGCGGAAACAAACCCGCTTGAGCTTACCATGTTTTATTTTTTTACTTTATAGGCTAACATTTGTCTACTATTCTCAACCAAATCAACAAGTAGTAATGTCGTAATAGAGTGTAGGTATTACAAATAGTTACCAACAAGTTCGAACTGTTAAACATTTGAGTACAAAAAGTGTCTTGTTATAATATTTCATTGAGTATACATTACATACATAATAATATACTAAATTCATGAAAAAATATTAAACAAATACTACATTAGTAAGCAATATCTTAAACAAATAAATATAATGATCAAACGCTAGGCAAAACATCATCTTTTTAAACCTGTGCTGGGGTGACTCCTACCTAACAATATTCTAAATATTATTAACCTTTCGCACAACTAATATAAAACTTGTAATTTTTTGATAAAGACTCGGCCAGTATGAATGGAAAACGCAATCGCTTAAGCAATAAGTACACAGTCTTAACAAGCGGTTAGGCCTCCTCAAACAGTCGTTTTGTGTTATAACCCAGAATTTCAATACCGATTAGAATAAAGCCATAAAGTTGGCTAGCCGCCCGCCCGTGCCTTGGCCTGTGCGATTACGGATTAATAAAAATACTACAGATTAATAAACAATTTATATAGCCCCAGTTTACTTTGTACCGGCGGTCAGCGGTTAAGGAGGCAATGAATTGAATAAAGCAATGCAGGATCTTTACCAGTTTTTGCAATTTAGAAAATAGTAGTCTATTAGTTCGGATTATGTTCTAGGAAAAGTAATAAACTTGAGAGATGAATATCAGAATAGAAAACAGTAATTTTCTTAACATCTTTAGCTAACACGTTGTAAAATCATTACGAACCGTAAATAATTTCGGTACTTTTAATTTAAAAGAGCTGCGCGGATGTTCTAAATATAAGGTTAGAGAAATTTGTTCTACTGAAATGGATTAAGCTTTAAACTATGCAAGTACGGGATTACCATAACAACCTTCTCTTGTCTGTATATTGTCTCGCGCTAGTCTGTCTGTCAGCGCACCCGATGGCCGCTGACGTGGCTTAACGACTGCTATCACCCGATAAACGTCAGCGTGAAAATCAGCACACAACGGAATAACGTCAATCTTGAAAAAATGCAATAGACAGGCACACACTTAAATCTTTTATCACATTTTATAATCCATCACCGTCAAAATGAAAGCCAAGTATATTTTATACGGTGAAGTAAGTTACCCCTAACAGGGAGGCGCGAAGGAAGATACCATCGCCATTGTTAATTCCAGAACTTGGGGCCTCAAACGGCTTCAGCACAATAGAAAGGCAGATAAATTAAGAGAAACAAGTCTTTGAATACGGTTTTATATTTATTCTGCACGGAGACGGATTTCACTTTGAATAAATTGTGTGTAATTTACTGAGGAAAATGTCTTCCGAAAGATTGTCCTGAATTCGCGTTGCAAAATTTGTGCGGTTATTTTGTAAGATACCGTTTCAACATCGCTGCTTGCCGATGAATAAACCTAGCAATGAAATCTCGGACTACGTCATGTTGTTATTTTCTAGAATCAATAACTATTCGAAGGTAAGTATTGTAAAATAACTATAGTTGTGCAGTGTGCACGACTCTACATCATTGCTTGTAGGTATATTTAATTATACAGTGTCAGTTAATATAACCGGCAGTATGTTTACCAATGCTTCAATTGGACCGGTCAAATAGATATTGGCCTGGTCCAAATTTTAGACCTTACACTACACTATAATTTGGTTGTGGACCGGTCCAATTATAGGCCAGTTTCAACCCTACTCTACACAACAATTCGGATTTGAACTGGTCTAATTATGGCTGTTCCATAATTTGGACCCTACACTACACTATAATTAGGATTTGGACCGGTCAAATCATGGACCAGTCCAAAGTCCGTAGTGTAGGGTCCAATATTGGACCGGAGTAGGTAAAGTAAAATTAGTTGTCTATTTTACTTTTTTATTTGCTATTCGTAACATTCCATTTAAAGATGATCTAATAGAAGAAAAAAAAACGGCAGTAGCCGCAACAGTGGTCCATAAAACATGGCGATGACATTAGCGTCCAAAAATGGCAACCCGTAAAAAGGTCAGGGCCATTTCGGGTGTATCGCTGGCAGCACTGGGAGTTATTTTCTGTCTCTCCGGGAAATAGGCGTGAGCGTTTGTACAAACTGAATGGCCTATAGATTTTCAGGCCATGAAAATCGCGGGTTCAAAAGTAGCTGCACGTTCTATAACTTAGTTAGGTAGTAATTTGATATAACTTCCACGCCTAGTATACGCAAAATAGTATTTGTTTTCGTAGAATAAACATTGAAAGTATACTTATACTCGTATATCGGTATATTTTGTTTGAGAGATTTTGTTAATTTACGATTATTAATAATTTGATGTAGCTGAGGATAATTAAATTGGTGTTAGTAAGTGACTTGTATAAATGTCACCAATGGAAATCTTTATATTAGTAACAAGATATAACGGCCAGAATAAATGTTTATTTATCATATTGTACAATCAAATAGTTACGCCACAAAAGCACCTTGTCAAAAGTAAAACGTTTCGTTCGTCTACCATATAGGGATGGTTCTACGCCGTACATCTGAAGTCCTGATGATGCAATAGAGATGACGGAATAAGGTTAGGCAACGCAATAGGTAGAGTACCTTTACACATTGTACAAAATGTACGTAATCGATAAAATACCGCCTAACTAGCAGCCCTGCGTCTATGATCTCGACTCTGAAGGTGATTTGCTAAACATTATGCTGTTTCCAGTTTCTCTATGATTTCGTTAATGAATCGCTTATTCTCTGGCCCCACACAGAACCATTCAATCGCTGAGCAAACGCTTCCCCGTTGTACTGGAGTTGTAATCACCGCGACCGTCATAACGTGTTTTTTATATTCTGCCTCGTCTAATGGATTGTGAGACGGTTTTTGTTTTCTATTACCATGATTACAATACTGAGTGTATATTATCGCTGTGGTTGCAAAGAGTTGAAGACGCGAACAGAAAACATTGACTAATTCGCATTTATGTGCGAGTGGGACTTCGGATACTGTTAGTGTTGTACGTCGTGACGGTAATGTTTTGCAAGACGAAACGCGGGTAGTTGGAAATACCACCTGCCGCTCTGAATGGTGATACCAGTCCAGATCTCCAGTTTTCTCGTAACCACGGTCGATGTAGCTCAGCCAAAACGTTACGTATATGTAAAAATTATATATTTTGAGTTTATGCGCTTATTAGAGTTAGGCTCTTTTTGCGGCGAGATTTGTACCGTTATTTGCAAGTATTTGTTTGAATTACTGTTTGATTGTCGAATGAGGTAGTAACGAGTTTTAAGGCGGCTTAACCACTGCTATCAATTGTGGTATCCGAATCATGGAGAGATAGAATTCCACGCATCATCATTAGTGCGGTGCCAAGGTTCAACCACTGTCTTTGGGTCGCATAGTTTGGGTTACTTTGGCCTGACGAACTATGACACCAGAGGCCGCTACCTAATTCGACAAACAACAAACCAGAAGTTGTGGTTTCATTAGTTTCGCAATAACCTCTCACAAACACTGGTATTCGGCAAAGCTTTACAACAAAAAGCCAATACAAAGACTTTTTCAACCACAAAATTCCTGAGGAGATCTCAAAGCGACGCTCATTGAAGTTACTCTTTAGTTCACCCTTTCGCGAAACTTTCAGGTCTTTCGCTCGAATAAGTTGTAAAAAATCTTGCCAAGTCGCACACTGCGAATCTAGTGGAGTGTAGAGCAGTAAATGAACTGTAAAGAACTATCTGAGACTTGCAATGATTGCATCGAATAGTACCTAACATACAGTGTTTGTAAATTTTGAAGTAGGTATGGTCTGCTCTCGTTTAAACCCGGTATAAGCTGTATTTGTTGGACATCCCATTTAGGATTATCTCCTATATTAACGTTGATCGTCACATATCGGTAATATTATTACAGCCCTCGTACTTGTTCGTTAAAGATTGTTAGCAGCCGTTAAGCTACGTAAGAGGCCCAGTAGTTCCCTGGCATCCCAGTTCTCTAGCACCAGAAGATGACATAACAACAATGGTAAAAATTAACGTTTCAAAGTGTCCCTTCTGTATACCGTAATTTATCTGGTGCTCTCTATACAGGGAAGCTTTAAGCGAGACACTTCGTTTTATCGATAGTAAAAGAGCGATGCCGTCAGCAATCTGTCTCGGCGTCTTTATGATATAACTCGAAGGAAGTGACGAAAATTGGGACAACAGATTGGGGTTGCTCTGTGAAATGCTGATATCAGCTCTGGTATTTTTATTTAGAAAGATAGATGAGTTGTTTTAGCAAAATTGACGAAACCATTTGCGGATCTAGTGTGATGGACCAGTCGGTAAGGGTCGACGTACCACGATCGGGACATCGTATAGAAAGGCCAGTTGAAAGTTCTTTAAATATAACCATCATGAAAGTGGAAGAAGCGAAAGAGGTGTTAGGATCGTAGGATGTGGTAATATGTAGTCTCTGCCTACCCCAACGAGAAAAAGGCGAGACAGTATGTATACATATTTACTTAGAAAACTCTTTATTGAAACACCACAGTACAAAAGTACAAAGAAAACTTAAAGCGATAATTAAGGCCGGGTACATAGCGACCTTCCGTAAAATGGGTGGTTTTTTGTCAAAAAGTTAAGCCGTAATTGCAAATAATTATAAGCCAGAAAAAATACAAATAAATCAATAATATTGGACTAAAGTTGTCTAGTATCTTGAGAAAAAAATTAACGTAAAAGGACTGGAAAAAAATCTTTCGTCACATAATTCTCAACATTTTCAGCGACAACTATCATCATATTTTTTGGAACCATAAAAAAGGTAATTTTGTCTGCCAATGTATTTTGAATTTTCCAATGAACTGAATGAATTCAATCCTTCTAATTTGATAAAAACGACGAGAATATTATCAGTCTGAGCGCGTATTAGGCGACTCAGTAACCGCTTCGGCGATTCATAGAGAGGACGTAATGTCTCGCTGTGCCTCAAAATTGTCTCGTCGAGTTTACTGTTTTTCCCCCATAAAAATAAAGCAAACATAATCTATGCATAGTACACAACTGGTTTATCTACTTAGTTACCGTAAACGAATTCCTTCAACGATTACTAAACTTTTATTATAACCTATAATACTTTGTATTTATTCTCCATTCATATACGTGAAAATTGTGCCGTTCTACCTCAAAATCGTTCCGTTGGATCAAATAGTCGTGGCGACAGATATGAAAATCGTGCCGTTCGACCCAAAAATCGTGCGATTCCACTTCAACTCGTTCCGTTTGATTAAAAAGTCGTGCTGGTAGATTTGAAAATCGTGCCGTTCGACCCAAAAATCGTGCCGTTTCACTCAAAAATCGTTCCGTTTCATCAAAAAGACGCACCGAACGATTTGAAAATCGTACCGTTCCACCTCAAAATCGTTCCGTTGGATCAAAAAGTCGTGCTGACAGATTTGAAAATCATGCCGTTCGACCGTCGTGTCGTTCGACCAAAAAAATCGTGCTGTTCGATTAAAAAGTCGTGTCGTTCGACCTAAAAATCGTGCCTTTTGATCAAAAAAACGTCCCGACAGATATGAAAATCGTGCCGTTCCACATCAAAATCGTTCCGTTGGATCAAAAAGTCGTCCCGACAAATTTGAAAAACGAGCCGTTCAATCTCAAAATCGTTCCGCTCGATCAAAAGGTCGTGCCGGCAGATTTGAAAATCGTGCCGTTCGACAACCAAATCGTTCCGTTCAATCTAAAAGTCGTGCCGACAGATTTGAAAATCGTGCCGTTCGATTAAAAAAAACGTGCCGACAGATATGAAAATCGTGCCGTTCCACCTCAAAATCGTTCCGTTGGATCAAAACGACGTCCCGACAGATTTGAAAATCGTGCCGTTGGGTCAAAAAGTCGTGTCGTTCGACCTAAAAATCGTGCCGCTCGATCAAAAAGTCGTGCCGACAGATTTGAAAATCATGCCATTCGATCAAAAAAACGTGCAGACAGATTTGAAAATCGTGCCGTTCGATCAAAAAAACGTGCAGACAGATTTGAAAATCGTGCCGTTCCATCAAAAAGTCGTGTCATTCGACCTTAAAATCGTGCCGTTCCACCTCAAAATCGTTCCGTTGGATCAAAAAGTCGTCCCGCCAGATTTGAAAATCGTGCCGTTGGATCAAAAAGTCGTGGTGTCAACCTAAAAATCGTGCCGCTCGATCAAAAAGTCGTGCCGACAGATTTGTAAACCATGCCTTTCGATCAAAAAAACGTGCCGACAGATATGAAAATCGTGCCGTTCCACCTCAAAATCGTTACGTTGGATCAAAAAGTCGTGCCGACAGATTTTAAAATCGTGCCGTTCGATTAAAAAGTCGTGTCGTTCGACCAAAAAATCGTGCCGTTCGATTAAAAAGTCTTATCGTTCGACCAAAAAATCGTGCAGTTCGATTAAAATGTCGTGCCGACAGATTTGAAAATCATGCCGCTCGATCAAAAAAACGTGCCGACAGATATGAAAATCGTGCCGTTCCACCTCAAAACCGTTCCGTTGGAACAAAAAGTCATGCTGACAGATTTTAAAATCGTGCCGTTCGATTAAAAAGTCGTGTCGTTCGACCAAAAAATCGTGCCGTTCGATTAAAATGTCGTGCCGACAGATTTGAAAATCATGCCGTTCGATCAAAAAAACGTGCCGACAGATATGAAAATCGTGCCGTTCCACCTCAAAATCGTTCCGTTGGATCAAAAAGTCGCTGAGAGATTTTAAAATCGTGCCGTTCGATTAAAAAGTCGTGTCGTTCGACCAAAAAATCGTGCCGTTCGATTAAAAAGTCGTGTCGTTCGACCAAAAAATCGTGCCGTTCGATTAAAAAGTCGTGTCGTTCGACCAAAAAATCGTGACGTTCGATTAAAAAATTGTGTCGTCCAACCAAAAAATCGTGCCGTTTGATCAAAAAGTCGTGCCGACAGATTTGAAAATCGTGCCGTTCGATCAAAAAGTCGTGTCGTCCGACCTAAAACTCGTGCCGCTCGATCAAAAAGTCGTGCCGACAGATTTGAAAATCGTGCCGTTTGACCTCAAAATCGTTCCGTTGGATAATAAAGTCGCTGACAGATTTTAAAATCGTGCCGTTCGATTAAAAAGTCGTGTCGTTCGACCAAAAAATCGTGCCGTTCGATTAAAAAGTCGTGTCGTTCGACCAAAAAATCGTGCCGTTCGATTAAAAAATCGTGTCGTCCAACCAAAAAATCGTGCCGTTCGATCAAAAAGTCGTGCCGACAGATTTGAAAATCGTGCCGTTCGATCAAAAAGTCGTGTCGTCCGACCTAAAACTCGTGCCGCTCGATCAAAAAGTCGTGCCGACAGATTTGAAAATCGTGCCGTTTGACCTCAAAATCGTTCCGTTGGATAAAAAATCGTGCCGACAGATTTGAAAATCGTGCCGTTCCACCTCAAAATCGTTCCGTTGGATCAAAAAGTCGTCCCGACAGATTTGAAAATCGTGCCGTTGGATCAAAAAGTCGTGTCGTTCGACCTAAAAATCGTGCCGCTCGATCAAAAAGTCGTGCCGACAGATTTGAAAATCGTGCCGTTCGACCTCAAAATCGTTCCGTTGAATCAAAAAGTCGTGCCGACAGATTTGAAAATCGTGCCGTTTGACCAAAAAGTCTTGTCGTTCGACCTTAAAATCGTGCCGCTCGATCAAAAAGTCGTGCCGGCAGATTTGAAAATCGTGCCGTTCGACAACAAAATCATTCCGTTCGATCTAAAAGTCGTGCCGACAGATATGAAAATCGTGCCGTTCCACCTAAAATCGTTCCGTTGGATTAAAAAGTCGTGCCGACAGATTTTAAAATCGTGCCGTTCGACCCCAAAGTAGTTCCGTTTGATATAAAAGTCGTGCTGACAGATTTGAAAATCGTGCCGTTCGATTAAAAAGTCGTGTCGTTCGACCAAAAAATCGTGACGTTCGATTAAAAAATCGTGTCGTCCGACCAAAAAATCGTGCCTTCGATCAAATAGTCGTGCCGACAGATTTGAAAATCGTGCCGTTCGTTCAAAAAGTCGTGTCATTCGACCTTAAAATCGTGCCGTTCGATTAAAAAGTCGTGCCGACAGATTTGAAAATCGTTCCGTTCGATCAAAAAGTCGTGTCGTCCGACCTAAAACTCGTGCCGCTCGATCAAAAAGTCGTGCCGACAGATTTGAAAATCGTGCCGTTTGACCTCAAAATCGTTCCGTTGGATAAAAAATCGTGCCGACAGATTTGAAAATCGTGCCGTTCCACCTAAAATCGTTCCGTTGGATCAAAAAGTCGTCCCGACAGATTTGAAAATCGTGCCGTTGGATCAAAAAGTCGTGTCGTTCGACCTAAAAATCGTGCCGCTCGATCAAAAAGTCGTGCCGACAGATTTGAAAATCATGCCGTTCGATCAAAAAAACGTGCCGACAGATATGAAAATCGTGCCGTTCGATTAAAAAGTCGTGTCGTCCGACCAAAAAATCGTGCCGTTCGATCAGAAAGTCGTGCCGACAGATTTGAAAATCGTGCCGTTCGACCTCAAAATCGTTCCGTTGAATCAAAAAGTCGTGCCGACAGATTTGAAAATCGTGCCGTTTGACCAAAAAGTCTTGTCGTTCGACCTTAAAATCGTGCCGCTCGATCAAACAGTCGTGCCGGCAGATTTGAAAATCGTGCCGTTCGACAACAAAATCATTCCGTTCGATCTAAAAGTCGTGCCGACAGATATGAAAATCGTGCCGTTCCACCTAAAATCGTTCCGTTGGATTAAAAAGTCGTGCCGACAGATTTTAAAATCGTGCCGTTCGACCCCAAAGTAGTTCCGTTTGATATAAAAGTCGTGCTGACAGATTTGAAAATCGTGCCGTTCGATTAAAAAGTCGTGTCGTTCGACCAAAAAATCGTGACGTTCGATTAAAAAATCGTTCCATTGGATCAAAAAGTCGTGCCGACAGATTTGAAAATCGTGCCGTTCCACCTCAAAATCGTTCCGTTGGATCAAAAAGTCGTCCCGACAGATTTGAAAATCGTGCCGTTGGATCAAAAAGTCGTGGTGTAGACCTAAAAATCGTGCCGCTCGATCAAAAAGTCGTGCCGACAGATTTGAAAATCATGCCGTTCGATCAAAAAAACGTGCCGGCAGATTTGAAAATCGTGCCGTTCGACAACAAAATCATTCCGTTCGATCTAAAAGTCGTGCCGACAGATATGAAAATCGTGTCGTTCCACCTAAAATCGTTCCGTTGGATTAAAAAGTCGTGCCGACAGATTTTAAAATCGTGCCGTTCGACCCCAAAGTAGTTCCGTTTGATATAAAAGTCGTGCTGACAGATTTGAAAATCGTGCCGTTCGATTAAAAAGTCGTATCGTTCGACCAAAAAATCGTGCCGTTCGATTAAAATGTCGTGCTGACAGATTTGAAAATCGTGCCGTTCGATTAAAAAGTCGTATCGTTCGACCAAAAAATCGTGCCGTTCGATTAAAAAGTCGTGTCGCTCGACCAAAAAATCGTGCCGTTCGATTAAAAAGTCGTGACGTTCGACCAAAAAATCGTGACGTTCGATTAAAATGTCGTGCCGACAGATTTGAAAATCATGCCGTTCGATCAAAAAAACGTGCCGACAGATATGAAAATCGTGCCCTTCCACCTCAAAATCGTTCCGTTGGATCAAAAAGTCATGCTGACAGATTTTAAAATCGTGCCGTTCGATTAAAAAGTCGTGTCGTTCGACCAAAAAATCGTGCCGTTCGATTAAAAAGTCGTGTCGTTCGACCAAAAAATCGTGACGTTCGATTAAAAAATCGTGTCGTCCGACCAAAAAATCGTGCCGTTCGATCAAATAGTCGTGCCGACAGATTTGAAAATCGTGCCGATCGATCAAAAAGTCGTGTCATTTGACCTTAAAATCGTGCCGTTCCACCTCAAAATCGTTCCGTTGGATCAAAAAGTCGTCCCGACAGATTTGAAAATCGTGCCGTTGGATCAAAAAGTCGTGGTGTAGACCTAAAAATCGTGCCGCTCGATCAAAAAGTCGTGCCGACAGATTTGAAAATCATGCCGTTCGATCAAAAAAACGTGCCGACAGATATGAAAATCGTGCCGTTCCACTTCAAAATCGTTCCGTTGGATCAAAAAGTCGTGCTGACAGATTTTAAAATCGTGCCGTTCGATTAAAAAGTCGTGTCGCTCGACCAAAAAATCGTGCCGTTCGATTAAAAAGTCGTGACGTTCGACCAAAAAGTCGTGCCGACAGATTTGAAAATCGTGCCGTTCGATCAAAAAGTCGTGTCGTACGACTTAAAAATCGTGCCGCTCGATCAAAAAGTCGTGCCGACAGATTTGAAAATCGTGCCGTTTGACCTCAAAATCGTTCCGTTGGATCAAAAAGTCGTGCCGACAGATTTAAAAATCGTGCCGTTCCACCTCAAAATCGTTCCGTTGGATCAAAAAGTCGTCCCGACAGATTTGAAAATCGTGCCGTTGGATCAAAAAGTCGTGTCGTTCGACCTAAAAATCGTGCCGCTCGATCAAAAAGTCGTGCCGACAGATTTTAAAATCATTCCGTTCGATCTAAAAGTCGTGCCGACAGATATGAAAATCGTGCCGTTCCACCTAAAATCGTTCCGTTGGATTAAAAAGTCGTGCCGACAGATTTTAAAATCGTGCCGTTCGACCCCAAAGTAGTTCCGTTTGATATAAAAGTCGTGCTGACAGATTTGAAAATCGTGCCGTTCGATTAAAAAGTCGTATCGTTCGACCAAAAAATCGTGCCGGTCGATTAAAATGTCGTGCCGACCGATTTGAAAATCATGCCGTTCGATCAAAAAAACGTGCCGACAGATATGAAAATCGTGCCCTTCCACCTCAAAATCGTTCCGTTGGATCAAAAAGTCATGCTGACAGATTTTAAAATCGTGCCGTTCGATTAAAAAGTCGTGTCGTTCGACCAAAAAATCGTGCCCTTCGATTAAAAAGTCATGTCGTTCGACCAAAAAATCGTGACGTTCGATTAAAAAATCGTGTCGTCCGACCAAAAAATCGTGATGTTCGATCAAATAGTCGTGCCGACAGATTTGAAAATCGTGCCGTTCGATCAAAAAGTCGTGTCATTCGACCTTAAAATCGTGCCGTTCCACCTCAAAATCGTTCCGTTGGATCAAAAAGTCGTCCCGACAGATTTGAAAATCGTGCCGTTGGATCAAAAAGTCGTGGTGTAGACCTAAAAATCGTGCCGCTCGATCAAAAAGTCGTGCCGACAGATTTGAAAATTATGCCGTTCGATCAAAAAAACGTGCCGACAGATATGAAAATCGAGCCGTTCCACTTCAAAATCGTTCCGTTGGATCAAAAAGTCGTGCTGACAGATTTTAAAATCGTGCCGTTCGATTAAAAAGTCGTGTCGCTCGACCAAAAAATCGTGCCGTTCGATTAAAAAGTCGTGACGTTCGACCAAAAAATCGTGACGTTCGATTAAAAAATCGTGTCGTCCGACCAAAAAATCGTGCCGTTCGATCAAAAAGTCGTGCCGACAGATTTGAAAATCGTGCCGTTCGATCAAAAAGTCGTGTCGTACGACCTAAAAATCGTGCCGCTCGATCAAAAAGTCGTGCCGACAGATTTGAAAATCGTGCCGTTTGACCTCAAAATCGTTCCGTTGGATCAAAAAGTCGTGCCGACAGATTTGAAAATCGTGCCGTTCCACCTCAAAATCGTTCCGTTGGATCAAAAAGTCGTCCCGACAGATTTGAAAATCGTGCCGTTCCACCTCAAAATCGTTCCGTTGGATCAAAAAGTCGTCCCGACAGATTTGAAAATCGTGCCGTTGGATCAAAAAGTCGTGTCGTTCGACCTAAAAATCGTGCCGCTCGATCAAAAAGTCGTGCCGACAGATTTGAAAATCATGCCGTTCGATCAAAAAAACGTGCCGACAGATATGAAAATCGTGCCGTTCCACTTCAAAATCGTTCCGTTGGATCAAAAAGTCGTGCTGACAGATTTTAAAATCGTGCCGTTCGATTAAAAAGTCGTGTCGTTCGACCAAAAAATCGTGCCGTTCGATTAAAAAGTCGTGTCGTTCGACCAAAAAATCGTGACTTTCGATTAAAAAATCGTGTCGTCCAACCAAAAAATCGTGCCGTTCGATCAAAAAGTCGTGCCGACAGATTTGAAAATCGTGCCGTTCGATCAAAAAGTCGTGTCGTACGACCTAAAACTCGTGCCGCTCGATCAAAAAGTCGTGCCGACAGATTTGAAAATCGTGCCGTTTGACCTCAAAATCGTTCCGTTGGATCAAAAAGTCGTGCCAACAGATTTGAAAATCGTGCCGTTCCACCTCAAAATCGTTCCGTTGGATCAAAAAGTCGTGGTGTAGACCTAAAAATCGTGCCGCTCGATCAAAAAGTCGTGCCGACAGATTTGAAAATCATGCCGTTCGATCAAAAAAACGTGCCGACAGATATGAAAATCGTGCCGTTCGATTAAAAAGTCGTGTCGTCCGACCAAAAAATCGTGCCGTTCAATCAGAAAGTCGTGCCGACAGATTTGAAAATCGTGCCGTTCGACCTCAAAATCGTTCCGTTGAATCAAAAAGTCGTGCCGACAGATTTGAAAATCGTGCCGTTTGACCAAAAAGTCTTGTCGTTCGACCTTAAAATCGTGCCGCTCGATCAAAAAGTCATGCCGGCAGATTTGAAAATCGTGCCGTTCGACAACAAAATCATTCCGTTCGATCTAAAAGTCGTGCCGACAGATATGAAAATCGTGCCGTTCCACCTAAAATCGTTCCGTTGGATTAAAAAGTCGTGCCGACAGATTTTAAAATCGTGCCGTTCGACCCCAAAGTAGTTCCGTTTGATATAAAAGTCGTGCTGACAGATTTGAAAATCGTGCCGTTCGATTAAAAAGTCGTATCGTTCGACCAAAAAATCGTGCCGTTCGATTAAAATGTCGTGCCGACCGATTTGAAAATCATGCCGTTCGATCAAAAAAACGTGCCGACAGATATGAAAATCGTGCCCTTCCACCTCAAAATCGTTCCGTTGGATCAAAAAGTCATGCTGACAGATTTTAAAATCGTGCCGTTCGATTAAAAAGTCGTGTCGTTCGACCAAAAAATCGTGCCGTTCGATTAAAAAGTCGTGTCGTTCGACCAAAAAATCGTGACGTTCGATTAAAAAATCGTGTCGTCCGACCAAAAATTCGTGCCGTTCGATCAAATAGTCGTGCCGACAGATTTGAAAATCGTGCCGTTCGATCAAAAAGTCGTGTCATTCGACCTTTAAATCGTGCCGTTCGACCTCAAAATCGTTCCATTGGATCAAAAAGTCGTGCCGACAGATTTGAAAATCGTGCCGTTCCACCTCAAAATCGTTCCGTTGGATCAAAAAGTCGTCCCGACAGATTTGAAAATCGTGCCGTTGGATCAAAAAGTCGTGGTGTAGACCTAAAAATCGTGCCGCTCGATCAAAAAGTCGTGCCGACAGATTTGAAAATCATGCCGTTCGATCAAAAAAACGTGCCGACAGATATGAAAATCGTGCCGTTCCACTTCAAAATCGTTCCGTTGGATCAAAAAGTCGTGCTGACAGATTTTAAAATCGTGCCGTTCGATTAAAAAGTCGTGTCGCTCGACCAAAAAATCGTGCCGTTCGATTAAAAAGTCGTGACGTTCGACCAAAAAATCGTGACGTTCGATTAAAAAATCGTGTCGTCCGACCAAAAAATCGTGCGCTTCGATCAAAAAGTCGTGCCGACAGATTTGAAAATCGTGCCATTCGACCTCAAAATCGTTCCGTTGAATCAAAAAGTCGTGCCGACAGATTTGAAAATCGTGCCGTTTGACCAAAAAGTCTTGTCGTTCGACCTTAAAATCGTGCCGCTCGATCAAAAAGTCGTGCCGGCAAATTTGAAAATCGTGCCGTTCGACAACAAAATCATTCCGTTCGATCTAAAAGTCGTGCCGACAGATATGAAAATCGTGCTGTTCCACCTAAAATCGTTCCGTTGGATTAAAAAGTCGTGCCGACAGATTTTAAAATCGTGCCGTTCGACCCCAAAGTAGTTCCGTTTGATATAAAAGTCGTGCTGACAGATTTGAAAATCGTGCCGTTCGATTAAAAAGTCGTATCGTTCGACCAAAAAATCGTGCCGTTCGATTAAAATGTCGTGCCGACAGATTTGAAAATCATGCCGTTCGATCAAAAAAACGTGCCGACAGATATGAAAATCGTGCCCTTCCACCTCAAAATCGTTCCGTTGGATCAAAAAGTCATGCTGACAGATTTTAAAATCGTGCCGTTCGATTAAAAAGTCGTGTCGTTCGACCAAAAAATCGTGCCGTTCGATTAAAAAGTCGTGTCGTTCGACCAAAAAATCGTGACGTTCGATTAAAAAATCGTATCGTCCGACCAAAAAATCGTGATGTTCGATCAAATAGTCGTGCCGACAGATTTGAAAATCGTGCCGTTCGATCAAAAAGTCGTGTCATTCGACCTTAAAATCGTGCCGTTCCACCTCAAAATCGTTCCGTTGGATCAAAAAGTCGTCCCGACAGATTTGAAAATCGTGCCGTTGGATCAAAAAGTCGTGGTGTAGACCTAAAAATCGTGCCGCTCGATCAAAAAGTCGTGCCGACAGATTTGAAAATTATGCCGTTCGATCAAAAAAACGTGCCGACAGATATGAAAATCGAGCCGTTCCACTTCAAAATCGTTCCGTTGGATCAAAAAGTCGTGCTGACAGATTTTAAAATCGTGCCGTTCGATTAAAAAGTCGTGTCGCTCGACCAAAAAGTCGTGACGTTCGACCAAAAAATCGTGACGTTCGATTAAAAAATCGTGTCGTCCGACCAAAAAATCGTGCCGTTCGATCAAAAAGTCGTGCCGACAGATTTGAAAATCGTGCCGTTCGATCAAAAAGTCGTGTCGTACGACCTAAAAATCGTGCCGCTCGATCAAAAAGTCGTGCCGACAGATTTGAAAATCGTGCCGTTTGACCTCAAAATCGTTCCGTTGGATCAAAAAGTCGTGCCGACAGATTTGAAAATCGTGCCGTTCCACCTCAAAATCGTTCCGTTGGATCAAAAAGTCGTCCCGACAGATTTGAAAATCGTGCCGTTGGATCAAAAAGTCGTGTCGTTCGACCTAAAAATCGTGCCGCTCGATCAAAAAGTCGTGCCGACAAATTTGAAAAACGAGCCGTTCGATCTCAAAATCGTTCCGCTCGATCAAAAAGTCGTGCCGGCAGATTTGAAAATCGTGCCGTTCGACAACAAAATCGTTCCGTTCGATCTAAAAGTCGTGCCGACAGATTTGAAAATCGTGCCGTTCGATCAAAAAAACGTGCCGACAGATATGAAAATCGTGCCGTTCCACCTCAAAATTGTTCCTTGGGATCAAAAAGTCGTGCCGACAGATTTGAAAATCGTGCCGTTCGATCAAAAAGTCGTGTCGTTCGACCTAAAAATCATGCCGCTCAATCAAAAAGTCGTACCGACAGATTTGAAAATCGTGCTGTTCGACCCCAAAGTCGTTCCGTTTGATCAAAAAGTCAAAAAGTCGTTTTTAATAAAGTCTATTGACAAGTTTTTTTAAACTATTTTTGTCATTAATTTACCTACTTTTGATAAAATATTTTAGTCCTATGTTTTTACTTCACATAATATAGGCAACATATTTATTTTAGATGTTTTTTCAGTTGAAACTCTTCTTAAATAATTTTTATAAGGATTTGTAAAAACGTGGTCCTTATTAGGCGAACCTACTTCAGTTCATAGAATATCTGGTTCTTAGACCCAACTGAAAGTACTTTGACTACTAGTGCGCGATCACCCGTAAATGGTAATGACCCTTGAGTTACGTAATGCTTGTTATGGAGAGTTTGATTGAAATCGCGTTTCAATCAAACCTCGCCGCGTTGAACCTAGTTGAACACAAAGTTCATAAACAAAGGATGGTATTAAAATAATTTGCGTAAATTTACATAATTCCTGAAATTCATTACAAGAGGACCGTGTTACACAAATCCTAGATAAAGGAGTTATTATTATTAAAGAAGTACGTAGCCGTAACATTAAACATTTTGCGTAAGTTTGTACGGTATATTTTTGGAATTCAGCCTATTTAGATATATAGAGCGTTACCAGACAATGAAGCTTCTAGGATAAAATTAAGTACTAAATAGGCCGCCCAACTTCTCAGTTATAGATATAGGTACCTATAATTTTGTTACATTAGCACTATTAACAGCGTCATTGAATACGAGCATGTTTTTTTATATATTTTTATTGGTTACTATATGGAAGGGAGTAGCACTCGCCACCGTCAATGCTATGCTGTATTTATATACTGAGGACTGAGCGATAGAGTAGTTTCACAGTATATCCATAAAGGGTGCGTTCTCAAATCTCACATAAATTTGCAGTGTTTCGGCCGATTTTACGACCAAATGTATTCGAACCAAGCAAAACTAACAAATGCCAAAGATAGATGAGTTTCTTTCCAAAATGTTGCGAAAATATAATAAAGAAGTATGATTTTTAGTATTGTAAGGATTATTTAGCATGGCCTCTTCACACAAAGTTTGCGAAAAGTGGTCGTGTTTAGGAACATTTTTCTGCATTTATGTACCTAATTTTGTTTGTTTTTAAAAATACTGAAAGGTAGCTAATAATATAATCATCTGAAATAGCATAAAAAAAACGAAAATTTTAAAAATATAGCCTTAGAAAAAAAACTAAAATGTTTGGTCAACATATTACTTGTTTTGCTATTATGCGTGAATATTAACAAGTCGTGGCAATAAGGGCTATTTTATTTGATCAGTCTGGATTTATTGCACAAAACATTCCTAAAGAAGTTTAGTCTGCAGTCGGGAGTAGACCTTGTGTCGAATATTAGCCGCAACTCGTGTTGTAAAAGATCGCTGTATGAACACAAGATACACAATACCTAGCAAATTGATACTTTACTTTACATACGTATTTCATTTTGAGAATGTATCCTTACAAAATAATTTATCAGGATATTGTGAAACGGCTCCGATAAGACCAATTTGAAATTGGTGTAATTATGAAACCCTCTTTAGCGTTACGTAATTGATTTTTTCCACTTTTTTGACCTTTAACCGACCACTTATCAGCTTTTTGCAAACGGTCTAGAAACTAATTAGTGTGGGTGAACTGAAACGCTTTCAGGCGCCCAGAGCTGGGGGCAGGAGAGGGGGGGGCAGTTTCTACTAGAATGGGTCATTAAATGAACTTACGTACCTTAGCGTGACAAATACATATAGGTGGGTACTTTGTTTTCAAGACTTAATTTGCTAGCGTTGAACACCCATCACCTGGTGTTAAGTGACCGAAGAGTGGCGAAAATATGGTCGAAGATAACTCGACTAGGTGCGCCTCATGGTTTCACCCGCGTAATTCTCGTTTACAACATACAACTATATATCCTAAATAACTAAATTATCCTGGGTATACCACCCAGGATAATTTAGCTTTCTAATAACAAAGATAATTTTTATACCGAGAATAGAACCAGTGCTCCGGAAATAATCCGGAAATAATACAAACTGTATATCTGTAGTCTATATCATTAGTGCGGACATCTTCCATAATTTGGCCCCTCATAGGAACTGAGTTCTACCCTGTCGGAGCACTTTAGCACCATTTACACATGAGTGAAGAGGGCAGAGGCGTATGTAATGTAGGTAAGTAATATGTGCTAGCTCATAATCAATGTAATGATTCATTTTCATCTCAGGTGATATGTTTATTTATTATTAACTACCTGCACCCCGCGGTTTCATCCGCGTTTGGATAATATACGATATATCTTTATGAATTGTAGCCTATGTGTTATTCTGATATGAAAGCTATATTATTGTGAAGTTTCATCAAAATCCATACAGTCGTTTTTGCGTGAAAGAGCAACAAACATACATACATACTCACAAACTTTCGCGTGTATAATACTCGTATTATAACTAGGATAGTAGGATAGGATTGGATAGATGACCTGACTGGAAACTAGAATAGACAAAAGAGTATTGATACAAGCTTAGGCTTGAGATTTGGATTAAGTTTATAGTTTTCGACTTGTAAAACAGATATATTTACGCAGTTACATCTTAGTATGGGACCGTCCATTAATCACGTAAGGCTTGAAAGGGGGGGTGTAGTAAAAGTCACGAAATAACACAAGCATAGTAAGATATCACGTGTATTTATTTATGCCAGTCAACAAACAGCCTGCAACCTTCCTTATTTTCCAATCCTTATTTTTAGAATAAAATTATGGATTTCAACATGATATTCTAAAAATGAAAAATTCTTTGCAGCTACTAAAAATACACGTGATTATGTGGGGGGAGGGGGGTTAGTCTTTAACATCACCAAGGGGGAGGGTGGGGTTAAAAATGCTGAAAAAACACCACGTGATTAATGAACGGCCCCTATTTACGTACATTGTCTTTCGATTCGTTTTTATTCGCGAAACCCCTATAGGGGGGATCCGGCAGCGGCCCTTGAGAGCCAGTCCCATTATACGCTGATCATATTTACCAACTTCGACCACATCGTCACCTAAGGCCAGGTGAGACAGTGCTCAAATGCTAACCTAAAAAGTATTTAACTTTTTTAATGTGTCGGGTAGACGTCGTTCCAAGCAGTGATGAGAGCAAAAAGGGTAATTTGCGTGTCTGTGTCTCCTGAGCTGATAGCCATGGAACGCTTTGTGCGGCGGATCGGTAATGCAATAAAATGCAGACAGCCCGACGAGGACGTAGAGGGTAACTTAGAACAGTTCAAGTTTTATTTCTCCGCAAAAAAAATACAATCCAAAGCAATAAAGTGTTATGGCAAAATATTACGTTGATCATACCTACTTCATTACAATTAAAGACAAATACCTAGATACCTAATGGACATTCGCTTTTATGCGAAGGATAACATCGTGAAGAACACGCCCGGGTAGGATTATGGAGATGTGTAAGAAATAAATGAGCAATTTATGTATCAGCATGGATAAATATTTTGTTTGCATCCATGGTTCGTCCGACATGAACCGTGGCGCGTTACGTAGTAGGCAACAAGGAAGTCTAGCCGCCGCCTGGCCACAGGTGGCGATCGATGCGGCGCGACGACACGGTCAGGCACCCTGCCTGCGCCAGCCTGACGATATCATGCGGATAAACGTACGTAGGTACGTCCAACTTAACAGAGTTTATTGTATACAAAAACTGAGACCAGGTAGGATCTAGCGCTACGCAGCAGACTGGTATATAAACATACCATTACGCGCCCCAGGCCACTCTAGCGTCGATACTTAGTGCTGCTCGTGCGAAGACGGCGCGGGTCGCTTAACAAAGCTTATTTTTTTTTTAGGAAAAACTTTTTAAATTTCTCCGAATTTTTACAGTATTAAAAATGTATTTCATAGAAGTTTTCAAAAATATTCAGTTATCGGTCAATATTCGGTGCTACAAGCTGAACAGAATGACCACAAACATTGTTTTTATTTTATAGTAGTAAAAATACAGTTACTAAGTATATTACTAACTAGCTGCGCCGCGCGGTTTCACCCGCCATTGGATAATATACGATATATCTTTATGAATCGTAGCCTATGTGTTATTCTGATGTATAAGCTATATTATTGTAAAGTTTCATTAAAATCCATTCAGTACTTTTTACGTGAAAGAGTAACAAACATCCATCCATACTTACAAACTTTCGCGTTTATAATATTAGTAGGATAAGATTTCCTACTCAGACGTTAAAAGTAGGACTTTTTAACCGACTGCCTAAGAAGGGTATTGGTTTTTCGAGTCACTGTGTGTTAGCCAGTCTAGTCGCAGTTTAGCCTGAATTTAGTAACTTGCGGATGCTATACTAAAACTTCCTAAACTGTTCAATACCTCTACAATCAATAAGGGTCAAACCACATTTTCAGAATTGACGATCCACAATCCCCAATTCCACAATCGCTATAAACGCAATTATTATCTCGCTTTTTACGACTGCATTTATGAACTACACTACATCGCGTTTGGCCACTGTCTGATTGACGATTCCGTGTCTATCAAAATCTCCAAATAAACTTGAGTCGTTGCATCGAGCGTCCTAAACGATTTAAGACTGGCTATCAATAAAGTGCAGAGTTTCCGGTTTTATGGCTGGATCGAGCTTCGACAAAGCGATTAAAATGGTAAATCGACGCTGCTAAAACAT
This sequence comes from Hylaea fasciaria, assembly GCA_905147375.1. Lineage (NCBI taxonomy): Eukaryota > Metazoa > Arthropoda > Insecta > Lepidoptera > Geometridae > Hylaea > Hylaea fasciaria. The sequence continues at coordinate 2,309,279 of LR990211.1, read as the reverse complement.
GTGTGAAGCCATAAGGCTGAGATAGATAGACCCAAGCAGATTCTGAGCTAAAGGGCCTCGTCTTCGAAGGCTTGGGCCGTTATCGGTGCGTTACCTTCTCTATAAATCTGAGCTCAGTGAAAGAGGCGAACTCATCGAAGTCTTTTATCACTTCAGCATCCGTAACAAAACAATAACTTGCCTAGGTACACACATGGCTTGTACTGTGTACAGTTTAGTGGAGGTTGGTGGCTGTAGAGGTTAGGTGGATTCCTGAACAGAGTAAGTATTTGTGTAAACCACAGGTACCACACCACAGTGTACTTCAGTACAAGGTTCTTGGAGCCTTACCATAACGTCTTATTGCGATTCAATTAACGACCTACACAGAATCGTGTTACTACTTATTCGTGCCATTACGGTACGTCTTGTTGTAAGATCTTGACGCTAAATTTAGATTGATTTTAACTCTAAAGGGATCGACGCCTAAGTACCTAAATGATATCGAAAGCCACATATTACTATTATTTAAAGTGAAACGATTCTGTTTAGGTCCTCAATTGGATCGCAATAAGACTGGTAAGCACCCTGATTCCTTAAACATATACACGCACTCTGTGATTCAGTATTTACATGTGTAATTCTCCTGATTCATTACATAGGTACAAGGAAAGTTAGTGGGCAGTTAAGTATGTGTAATCGCTTCACGTTACTATGCCTATTGATCATTCTGTGACTACGATGAATCATCAAAAACCCCCTCCGATCTATTTTAATCACGAATGAGTCATGCATCTGCTCATATTTTTGAGGGAGCCGTGTCTATCATCCAGCGAGTGCCAGCCCTGTTTTTATTTCAATTATCCCTAGAGAGCCTGATTTAATCTCTCTTTGTGATGGATAACCCTTCATCTGGCTATGTGCCTAATGGCAGTTCAGTCCGCCCTGTCCCGGGTTTTAAGGGTCAATGTTAGATACGAACTATGTATTTAAATGATGTGAGATTAGTTTGTTCGTGCAGCGGCTGGATTGATCAACGAAGGAAGTTTAAGTGAAATATTTATGTGCCCACGGTCGAATCCTTTACCATCCTACTAATGAGGAAAGCGAACGTTTGGATGTGTCTCGCTCGGTTTGTTAGTCAATTACGACCAAATGGCTAAACAGATTTTAATGAAATTTGGTGCAAAATAGGCTATTACTTGGGATTGTAAAATAGGGTAGGTGCAAAATTTTATTCCCAAAGCTGCCCTTGAAAGGGTGAAATAGGGTTTTCTTCTTCAGTTTTCTTCTTGTGCTATCTTAATATATATAAATTACGCGTCACGTTGTTTGTCCGCAATGGACTCCTAAACTACTTAACCGATTTAAATCAAATTTGCACACCGTGTGCAGTTTGATCTAACTTAAAAGGGTCTTTATAGGATCTTAACTTAATAGGATCGCTTAGGTACATCTCAATTTATAGTGGCAATAACAAAAACTTTAGCCACAGCAACGCGTGGCCGTGTCTGCTAGTTATATATATATATATATATATATATATAAACTACGAGTACTTATGGTACCTCATACTCGTCGTAGTTTATATATAAAATACTAGCAGACACGGCCACGCGTTGCTGTGGCTAAGGTTTTTGTTATTGCGACTATAAATTGAGATGTAAGCTACCCTATCTTTCAAGTTCGATCAAACTGCACGCGCTGTGCAAATTTGATTAAAATCGGTCAAGTAGTTTAGGAGTCCATTGAGGACAAACATTGTGACACGAGATTTATATATATTATAAGATTAAAAGAAAACTGCGAGTAAATCAGTGGCTGCGACCAAAGTCGTGGGCAGGACAATGTTAATATTTAATTTGAGTACGAGTGTACTTACTACTACCAATGTAAAACATTGTTAGGTATGTAAGTATATATATATAGGTGTGTAAACAAATAGATGACACATAGGGGAGAAAGTGCATTGGACTTACACCCTTCTGCCGAAGAGCGTCAGTCGAAAACTGCTTGTTAATTATATTGATTCTTTCTAGATGGTTCTCCCTAGTTAATATCATACTGCCGAAGGATGGTTATGCATTTTGAAGTAAGTAGGTACTCATTACTGCGTGAACTGGACTGTGCGATGCATTTCAAAAGGGTTTCAATAAACTCACGTACCTAAGGGTGGATTAATGAGGGATTATTGCTATCAGCTGCTGATTGCTAATATAAAAGATGATTTCAACTCAGCATGCAGTAATTTTTATTACAGCACGCAGTATATGCGGTGGAAGAGGTCGTTTGGTTTTTCGTTTGTGTTACATTTTCACGTGTAAACCAATTTTGATGACGATTTTTAGATATAGGACTGGATCTTGAAGAAGGACATACTGACCTAAGATATTTCTTATCGCGATAAAATGTAGGTACCTACGGTCAAAAGCAAAAGTAGATGCCTACTTAATAAAGCATTCGCATCCAGTAAATTTCAAGAGCTGTCATTCATTCGGACGCACTCATAACCACGACCACTCTACCAAGAGTAACCGAATAATAACCGACTAACGGCCGAAATTAATAATCAATCCAATCCAAATTTTGCCATCTGGGATTGATATCACAATCAATTTTTATGATCAAACGTGCCAATAACCGATCCGTGGATTGGTTTATAAAAGCACGCAGATTGGAAATCGATCGAACGATAGGCAGCAATCCAAGATCGATTTCATTTCTTGGATAGGAGATACAATATTAATTTCGGGCGTAAGAAGATCTCGCGCTCTAGAGATCGAATTTGGCGAGCAAAATCACATAATTATGGACTCTTAAATCGATAACACACACACCCTTACACCCTGCCTGTGTGCAAATAAAACAAAATGCACCCCCATCCCCTGTAGTCTAGTCGGTAGACAACAAAGGGTGGTCTGACAACGTTAAGTTTGTCACAGATTTTGCTAAAATCGAACTTATATTTGAGTGGAGAGGGTACAAATGAAAGCCATTGATAAAATGGTTGTGAGTAGGAAGCGATGTGTTAAGTGAAGTTGGAGCTTAATTGCGTTCACAGATTTTACAGTAGACCGAGAGGGTTGACGTACTGGCGTCTACTGAGGTCTTTCTAAACTTCATAATATATTATATTAGAAATAAATCATTTGATACATTATGTATTTCCTAATCAAATAAATGTGACTGAAATATGCTACCGGATAATGCTGCATGAAGGTAGCACTATAGGTATATATGCTATACATAAAAAAAAATAAGTTTAGAGAATCACTTGAAACTGAATTTTTAAATATTTATTACCTACCTACCATAGTAAAATCAGTGTTCGAACCTTGATAGAGAGAGTCCAATTGAAAAATACTATGTAGTATATACCCATAGGTACTGGATTCCTTTCCTCTCATTATTAATTAAACTCCCCAATGTAGCTTCAAATTCTCCCCTTGCATGCCATGCACCCTTACACAATGTAAAGCATCCCTTTCTACTTAGGGCCAACCGGCCAAGGTCAGACAAGTTTAAAGAGAACTATGCATTTTTAGAACAGTCAGGAAGCTCTTCTATGCTAAATTATCTTCTTATATACGAGTATATAAATTACGCGTCACGTTGTTTATCCGCGATGGACTCCTAAACTACTTAACCGATTTTAATCAAATTTGCACACCGTGCGCAGTTTGATCTCACTTGAGAAATAGGATAGCTTACATCTTATTTATAGTCGCAATAACAAAAACCTTAGCCACAGCGACGCGTGGCCGTGTCTGCTAGTTTTATTATAAAAATAGCGCCTACGTAAAACCAATAGCAACAACCTTAAAGTGGCTATTTCGACGTTCTTGTAAGCTTATTGGCAAGCCAAACGATTAATAGTTACTGAACCCATTTCTTTAGCAATATCACTTATAGATAGGTACCTATTGAAGTATGATTTTCCACAATTTATTACGATTTCAATCCAAACGCAAACTCCGGCTCGAACTTCGACCAAAGTTAAATTGACTTTCAAGATTTTTAATTACAAACTCAAGAAAAGATACACCGCAGAGAAGCTGTATAGAATGTAGAGTACAGACATGGATTACGAAGTGGGAAGGTAGGTAGGTATTTTTCAAATAATTTAGTTCCTTGTATACTTACCTACCTTTTTATACATACGCGAGTGTAAAAATTTGCTGCTAAGCGTGTTTGCTATTTTATTTACTTAGGCGTTGTGGGAATGTTGCGCATCCTCTCCTCATCCATCCACGTAGCAGTGTTTATATAATATGCAACGTGTCGCATTGCATGCCACTGCACATTATAGTATTCGGCTAATTGCATAAAGTGCTAAGTATGTGACCTTTGCCTTTCCGACCTTTGTAACGTAGCGCGTTACATGTTTTTATATTATTATTTTCAACGCGCGGTATAATCGAGCGTCGCAAATATTAACAGCTGAGCGCTTGCGCCTCTGACGCGCTAACCAACTACGATCGAATCTGTGTCCGCGCGGCTCAGGAATGCGAGCCGTTGGCGCGGGGCAGACCTCTCCAGCTGTCGGTTCGAACAGACGTTGCTCCGCGGTCTCTTCATACGGGAATTATTCCACGTAACCGCGGAGACAGAGGCGTCTCTCTAGTTCCCCCGACTATTTTAATATTTTATAAATTTAAATCTTTTGGTGTGAATTTGACCCCAGATTTGGGTAAGTGGTGCATATTTTATCGTAGCCGTAGCTTTCACACTTTCTTAACCATTATTTCATTGCACGTGTTAATTAATCTTTTATTTCAGCTCTTGTCATTTTAAATATTGCGTAGAACCTTTCTTGCTTTCTTTTATTGCTATTTTTGTCATTCTACGCTTAATCATATTTTTAACTTATATTTTTCTACCTCCGTCATTCGAAAAAAAGTAAAGGTCATTCAACTTTGTAAACTTAAATTCATTTTCTAAATCTATTTCATTACTCCGAATTTTGTAATCTCCGTTCTGACAGTAACATCCCCGGCAACACACCTACGCTTAGCGCTTACCTTCACTGGCCGTTGCCGCGGATGTTCTCAGAATGGCCAGGTCGTAATGCCTTGGTTCTGGCACATTCCAGGGTCCAATTCCACGTCTACAAGTTCCTGGTTGTTACTTGCTGCCCCCGCTTCTCTTGATAAGCGGCTGGACCACACGGACACGAACCTGGCCCTTTCTACCTGAGCGTCCGCCTTCGTCAGCAGCGGCCGTGACGTCAGGGGAGTGCAGAACCAGAGAAGAGAAAGGAGTCACTTAAACTGTATAGGCCCGTACCGCAACCTTTGTTCTACTGATTGAGCGTGCCCCGTGGCGAAAATATACTGTCAGTTTTGAGTTACCTACCTCTTTTATTTCCTGACCAGCCAGGAGCCCCTGGGTTAGGTATAGGTAGGTGCTCATCACGACACACATTGGCAGACGGGACACTGGCGCCCTTCACCGTGGTGGTTATACAGTTGATTCTTTTCTTTTCTCTTGGTAGTGGTTTGTGTTTGTTGGTGGTTGTGTAGTGTAAAACGTCCATTATTTTTTGGTTTTACAGTTACTAAAGTGTACCGTGTCGTACTGACATACATGTAAGTACGTATTTAAATGCCTTTCTGTGCTATTGTACGTAATTTTTTTAATTAATTTATAACCATTTTGAATCAAACATAGTAAAAAGATTCCATTGTTTACATCTGTACTGGGCACTTAAAATGCCGCTTTGGTAAATTTTGTTCAGATGTTATTTTATTTTGTTCAAAGTTTTGTTTTGAACAAATAATATTGTTTATTATAGTTGGTACACATTAGTAGCATATTTCATTTTTATTCTATATTTTGCTTATCATTTTTTAGTTGCAATTTTTTTTCACTTCATTTTTCAACATTAAAAAAAAAAACCAGACGTTCAGTAAATCAATATTGTAACAGAACGGAGAACGTGTTGTTTTTTTTCCTTTCTTACACCACTTATTCAACTGGGTTTTGTTTGTTTTTTTTTATTGATAAATTGTTACCATGTTGCCTATAAAATTTTTGTCTTTACAAAAGACGGAGCTCGAGTACGAAGTGCGTATCAGAGGTGCTACTCCTGCTGCTTCTGTCGAGGAGTTACGCAAGCAAATTTTAAAATTGTCACCTGACTTACCATCTGAGCACATATTAGAGTCTCCGCTTGAAGTAAAACAAGATATTAGAGGATGTTTAGAGGTTCAAACTAAGATACAAGCTAATCTCGAAATATCTGATCCTAGTGTTTCTTCACTTTTAAGAACACAAAATATGCTAAATCATTTGCATAACCGACTTGAGCGAATAACACGTACGGACAGCATTAGGAAAGAATACGACGAAGTTACGAGTGCTTACGTAACTTTTTCACAAAGGCTTTCTGCTCTTTTAGCTAAGAAACCTTCAGCTAGCACTTCTTCTGCTGCTAGTACTATTTCTGGTAAAGATTCTACATCTTCTGCACCGGAAATACAAAATGTGATTTCCGTATCATGCGACCGTACTTCAGCTGATTTAACGAAACTAAAATTTACTGGCAAAACTTGTGTTCGCTCGTTTATACAGCGTGTTGATGAATTTATACTAGCAAGGAATATACCTTCTCAGAAACTGTTAAGTTACGCTTTCGAAATTTTCCAAGACGACGCCCTTCACTGGTTTCGTGCTGTAAAGGACAGGGTCACTACTTGGTCAGAGTTGGCCATTTTACTAAAGGAAGATTTCGGACAATCGGATTACGATTATAGGCTTATTTCTGAAATTCGCTCACGTACTCAGGGAGAACGAGAAAATATCACCATTTATCTCTCTATTATGAATGGCATGTTTTCGCGTCTGTCTAGGCTTCCTTCCGAAGCGGACCAATTGGAGATCCTTCTTCACAATATTAGGCCGTGCTATGCTAGTACTTTGGCAGCAGCTCCGCAGATTTCTACGATAGACACTTTGCGTTCTTTATGCCGTAATTATGAAACTATACAGACTCGTCTGTCTCACTTTCAAGAGCCACCTAAAGTTACGTCAGATACGCTTGCTCCTGATTTTGCCTATACTAAGGATGCCAATAAAACTGCAAATAAACCTAGCACAAGCTATAATCAGTTCAAATATAATACAAATAATCAAAATAAATACAATAACTACAACAATAACAATCAATATAGAAATAATAACAATCAAGGCAATAACAATAAATATGTACACGCTGTCGAAGTAAATAATAGGGAACCTTATTTCCCTAGGTGTCGTAATAACACCCATCATATCCGTCAATGTCGAGAACCACGTGATATTGTATGTTTTAAGTGTGGTATGAAAGGTGTTAAAACGCCCGATTGCCCTAACTGCAACAAGAATAAAAATGTTTCAAAAAACTAACTGAGCAGAATTGTAAAAATTTTGATAGGCAAGATTGGGAATCTTGGCTTGCTTTCATTAGAACATTTTCTTCTACTTATAATGTATCTACAATTCTGCAAACTAAACCAATAAATGATTCAAGACCATATGTTAACATTAAAATTAACGACACTGAAGCTTGCGCATTGCTAGATTCTGGAGCTACAGTCTCAATTCTTGGCAACAATACTCATTTGCATTTAACAGACTGTACGTTGCACCAGGACGAGCACATTAATATGATAGCAGCTGGCGGTCAATCTTTACATAGTATTGGTTACATGTACTTGCCAATAACTTTTGAAGGACAGTTTCACATCATTAAAACTTTCGCAGTACCTGATGTTGAAACCTCTATTATTTTAGGTGTAGACTTTTGGCGTGCTTTCCAAATTTGCCCTAAATATTTAGGTAGCATTCAAATGTCAAAAGCTTCTCTGGCAGAAATTAAAGTAAGTTGCGATGAACCTGTCATTCACTCTTATGATAACTTGATTGAGTCACAAAAAGCTATTGCTGACAATATTATCTCTCAGTTTAGGTCAATCTCAACCAAAGAGAAAGGCTTAGGTAGGACTAATTTAATAACCCATCGCATAGACACCGGTGACACAGAACCTATCAGACAACGCTATTACAGGATGTCTCCCGAAAAGCAACGAATTCTGGTAGATCAAGTCGATGAAATGTTGTCTCTTGACGTCATCGAACCTTGCGAGAGCGCCTGGTCTTCTCCCGTGCTCCTCGTTACTAAGAAGAACGGACAGCCTAGATTTTGCTTGGATAGCCGAAAGTTAAACGCAGTCACTAAACGCGATGCTTATAACTTGCCTTATGTTTCCGAAATCTTAGACAATCTTCGTGATGCAAAGTACCTAAGTAGTATCGACTTGTCTAAGGCTTTTTGGCAGTTGCCAATTGAGACAGCAGACCGCGATAAGACCGCCTTTTACGTTCCGGGCCGTGGCACTTTTCGTTTCAAGACCACTCCGTTTGGCTTGACAAATGCCCCCGCAACGCAACAACGTCTTGTTGATTTATTGTTTAGCGACATGGAGTCTAAGACGTTTGCTTATTTAGATGACGTCATCATCATCAGCTCCAGTTTTGATGAGCATGTATCACGCTTGTTACGCGTTTTAAATAAATTAAAAATGGCAAATTTGACCGTGAACTTCGAAAAGTGCAAGTTCTTTCGAAGTGAACTCAAATACCTCGGCTATGTTGTAGATTCTCGTGGTCTGCGCACAGACCCAGACAAAGTGGAGGCCATCTTAAGTTTCCCTACCCCCACCACCCGGAAAGAGCTAAAACGCTTTCTCGGTACCGCTACCTGGTATCGACGTTTTGTGCCAAACTTCAGCACAGTGGCTGGTCCACTCAATAAGTTAACTTCAAGTGGTAAAAAGGCACCTCCTTTCCAGTGGTCAATGGAGGCTGACGCTGCCTTTAACGCTTTAAAGGAATGTCTCGTTTCAGCGCCAGTCCTTTCATGCCCAGACTATTCAAAACCGTTCGAGGTTCATACTGACGCGAGTAGTTATGGTGTTGGTGCCATGTTAACACAAACAGTCAATGGCAAAGAACACCCAATCGCTTACATGAGCCGATCTTTCACCAGCCCAGAGAAAAACTACAGTATCACCGAACGAGAGACGCTTGCTGTACTAACTGCTCTCGAGCACTGGCGGTGTTATCTCGAAAACGGTCAAACTTTTATTGTGTACACAGACCATTCAGCATTAAAGTGGTTTCTGACACTGGAAAATCCAACAGGACGCTTAGCTCGATGGGGTGTCCGATTATCGTCATTTAATTTTGAAATGAAACACCGTCGGGGTGTCGATAACGTGATCCCTGATGCCTTGTCAAGAGCTTTTCCTGTAACAGCTATTTCCCTTGCTAACGCCCAAACTAGCGACCCTTGGTACAAAAAGACTTTTAATGGTTGTCTCAATAACCCTAGTAACTTTCCAAATTTTACGATAAAAAATAATTCTTTGTTTCGGCGCACTAAAAATACAAATTCTCAATTGTCTGCTGAGTTTGACTGGAAAGAAGTTGTGCCTAGCGAATTTCGCGAAGCCATTATTGATGAAAATCACGCAGAGCCAACAGCTGGACATCTTGGCATTTTCAAAACATATCGGCGGTTGTCACTAACTTACTACTGGCCTGGTATGCACCAAGATGTCGTGAATTTTGTGAGTAAATGTTCGGTATGCTTGTCATACAAATCACAAAATCACACTACATTGGGTGAAATGGGTCGGCCGAAACAGTGTTCTAGGCCACACCAGATGATCTCAATTGATTTTGTGGGACCGCTGCCGGCCACTCGAAAACAAAACTGTTACATGCTCGTCATCACTTGCTGTTTCTCAAAATTTTGTCATATTTTCCCATTACGTCGTGCAACTTCCGATGCAGTTATTAAAATTCTAGAAGAATCTATCTTCTTAGTTCACGGAATCCCTCAGACTATATTTTTAGACAACGGCGCTCAGTTCATTAGCTCTGCAACTGACGCTCTATTCAAAAAGTATAACATACCTAATATATATTTCACTCCAAAATACACGCCGCAAGTCAATACCGTGGAACGTTACAACAAGACCATTGTAACCAGTCTGTCTACGTTTGTTGGAAACGACCATAGGTCATGGGACACTTTTATTCCCAAGGTTCAGTTTGCCATAAACAATTCCGTCAACGAAGCTACTGGGTATACGCCGTCATTTTTAGTATACGGTAGGGAACTTGTTTTATGCGGATAGCACTATACGGACAATGACTTAGGTGACGAAGTATTGTTTCTTCCACGTGACGTGTATGCAGAAAATCGAGGTTGTTTACGATCGGTATTTAATGATGTGCAGGCTTCGTTATGCCAGGCACATGTAAAGAATACTGCTCGTTATAATACTCGTAGAAAGTCAGCAGAATTTAACATAGGTGACATAGTCTACAAGCGCGCTTTTGTATTAAGTGACAAAGATAAGTACTTCAGCAAAAAGCTGGCACCAAAATTTTTAAAGTGCCGCATTGTTGAGAAGCGATCTCCACTTGTGTATGTACTGGAAGATATGTCCGGAAAAAATATAGGTGTCTGGCATATCAAAGACTTAAAAAACATTAGGTTTTAACATTTTTCTTCAAATTCAACTTTAAATGTAATTTTGTTTTGCAATTTTTTAGCTAAAATATTTAAAAAAAAAAAACATTTTTTTTTTTAACTTAACTTCTAATAATATTTACCCGTATAGTTACTATTATTTACGGCTAGCATTGGTCCCCTGTGCAATTTATCACAGGCGACTTTGTTTACGTTAGGACGCGTCAGCAGCATTTTAGGCGCTGCTGTGGCTATTTTGTTAGGCAGTGAGGTAGGTAGTATGAAAGGAATTTGAAAGATGATGTAAGTATAAATGAGTAGTGTTAGTCGTATTAGGTAAATAGACGGGTTTTGCTGAGAATAAAACCCTTTCTCACACGAGGGGGGTAATGTAACGTAGCGCGTTACATGTTTTTATATTATTATTTTCAACGCGCGGTATAATCGAGCGTCGCAAATATTAACAGCTGAGCGCTTGCGCCTCTGACGCGCTAACCAACTACGATCGAATCTGTGTCCGCGCGGCTCAGGAATGCGAGCCGTTGGCGCGGGGCAGACCTCTCCAGCTGTCGGTTCGAACAGACGTTGCTCCGCGGTCTCTTCATACGGGAATTATTCCACGTAACCGCGGAGACAGAGGCGTCTCTCTAGTTCCCCCGACTATTTTAATATTTTATAAATTTAAATCTTTTGGTGTGAATTTGACCCCAGATTTGGGTAAGTGGTGCATATTTTATCGTAGCCGTAGCTTTCACACTTTCTTAACCATTATTTCATTGCACGTGTTAATTAATCTTTTATTTCAGCTCTTGTCATTTTAAATATTGCGTAGAACCTTTCTTGCTTTCTTTTATTGCTATTTTTGTCATTCTACGCTTAATCATATTTTTAACTTATATTTTTCTACCTCCGTCATTCGAAAAAAAGTAAAGGTCATTCAACTTTGTAAACTTAAATTCATTTTCTAAATCTATTTCATTACTCCGAATTTTGTAATCTCCGTTCTGACAGTAACATCCCCGGCAACACACCTACGCTTAGCGCTTACCTTCACTGGCCGTTGCCGCGGATGTTCTCAGAATGGCCAGGTCGTAATGCCTTGGTTCTGGCACATTCCAGGGTCCAATTCCACGTCTACAAGTTCCTGGTTGTTACTTGCTGCCCCCGCTTCTCTTGATAAGCGGCTGGACCACACGGACACGAACCTGGCCCTTTCTACCTGAGCGTCCGCCTTCGTCAGCAGCGGCCGTGACGTCAGGGGAGTGCAGAACCAGAGAAGAGAAAGGAGTCACTTAAACTGTATAGGCCCGTACCGCAACCTTTGTTCTACCGATTGAGCGTGCCCCGTGGCGAAAATATACTGTCCGTTTTGAGTTACCTACCTCTTTTATTTCCTGACCAGCCAGGAGCCCCTGGGTTAGGTATAGGTAGGTGCTCATCACGACACACATTGGCAGACGGGACACCTTTTAAATTTAAAAGCTTTCACAATCCCGCAAAAATAAGAATTATGCCACTACGTCCAACCGTTGCTGTTTGTCTGGTGTAATTACAGCATTTTGTTTTCTGCCAAGTAGTTCATAGTTTCTATTATGCTAACTTGAACTAGCAGCCGCCCGGGACTTCGCCTCGAACTTTGCGGCTTTTTAATTACTTGAACAGGATTGGACCGCAGCGCTGTTCGTAACCTTTAAAATCCGCGTTGAGCTTTGCAGACACTGAATAAAGTTATGCTGAAGTAAGAAACTTTAATTAATATTCTAAGGCGGTTCTGAATTAAATAGCGGATTGAAAAATCAATTTTGACGCTATCCGCTATAGCCAACGGTATCTAAGTATCACAATTATTTATAGCAAGCTCTCATTACGAAGTCCTCCCGACCTCAAAATTCCAGGCGTCATCCTCTTTTTGCCGCCGCGCGACATTTTCATGGAACCGGTGAACAAGCCTAATGACGAACATTTTGTTAAACAAATCTCATAAGAGTAGATAAATAATTTTATTACTCCAATTTTACAATTTATGATAGGTAGGTGTAGCGTAGGTACCTATGTAGCGTTCCCGAGATACACTCGGGCCAAATTGACGTTCTTGACACCTTTAAAAAAGAGTGGAACTTCGAAAGTCTCCTGGCGTCTCCACACCACATACTGCCTTTATCTTTCCTGTGACTAATTTCTTGTATTGTTCGTCGGCCACTCTTTTCTGTGGTGGGGTGGCTGCTAACATAGGCCGTGGAGGGTCACTGTTCATGATTTGGAACCGTATACCCACGTTCACCGCTGTCGTTTTGAACACGACTTTACAGGAGTTGTGGAGAGGTCCTCCTGAGGCTAGGTAGTTCATTTTTGCTAGTGCAATACTAATTTTATCCGATTCACAATAAAAAATGGAGGAAAAGAACTTTTTTTGTACCTACATAGTATTGTAGATCATTGTAGTTGTTGTTATTTCAGTTATGGCTTCGCACGGTTTGTGCATTTAGCCAGTGTCAAGTATTGTGAAAATAAAAAATAGGTATACCTACCTACCTACCTACCTATTTTTTATTTTCATAATATGAAAGTCATAGCATTAAAGCAATTCTCGTGGTCGATTATTTACATAGCCAACGTCTCGATTCAGTAAAGTGGTGGACGCTTTAGGTAGGTAGGTACTACTAAAACTTCCTGGGAGTTTTGGAAAAATATCGAAAAAACACGTTTTTTGGGGTTATATCATTTACCCACACTCGTGCACGCTAACGAACACTGAATGATTAATATTCCACCAATATTACACATTACACTTTAAGAAACACAAATATAAATCCAACGTCTCACATGGAGATTCCCGCCAAAAAAACACATGACATAGGTGACTACTTGACTATAAACTTTCCTATCATGAAAATAATATGTAGTATTTTAATTTTTTGTATAGGTAGACCTTGACACTGGCTAAATGCGCAAACTGTGGGAAGCCAAAATTAAAAATAAGGATCAATTTTAACTTTGGTACCTTAGGTACTCATTCAATTTCATTCACTCATTCATTCCATTCGTAAGATAACACTTGACTTGCCTTGGTAGCGTAGACGGATAATCCAACTTGGTAGTGTGCATTGTGACCAAACCTAGCAGTTTCCTACTTTTTAGTAGTTTTCGTTGATCTTGTAACATCAAAAAATCTGTAGATTTTGGTAGAATTTAGCAATTATTGGTATTTTGCTGTATATTTTTGATATTTTTTGTGAAAGTGGTGGCAACCCTGTCCTAAATTCAATTCGTTTACGGGAATTCGCCATTATTGCGTGTCTCTGTGTCAGAATCTCTTTCTGAAAACGAACCAAGACCAAACAATCAAAGCAGGGGTTAACCTCGTTAACCTCCTTTGTAAAAATGTGACAAAATAATTATGTTGAAATGATTATTGATAGAAGCAAAACATTTTGTATGGGTACCTGATACCTAGGTACTTTATTTATCACGATCAAGGCGATGTGGTCGAAGGCGGTTATTCTAGAAAGGGACTGGCTCTCAAGGACCACTGCTGGGATGCCCCTATAGCTAGGGATTTGGCAGCAGATTTTTCTACTTGAAGGTGGTAGCTAGCAAGGCGGGCACTTTAGTATGTAGGTACTAGGGCTTTAATCCCGGGAATCTCGGTCTCGAAAATGTCGAGATTCTCGACGATTTTTGGCATTTTTGAGACTCGAGACTTCCAGGTTTACAGTCCCGGGAATTTCGAGACTTTCGAGACTTACTTCAACAGTACTAAAAACTCGTTACGTGCACAAAATTCTACTAAATCAACCCTAACTTTTTGTCTGGTTAGGTACCATCAATGGGGGGGACAACAACAACACAAAATAAAGTTAATTTTAAGCATAATGTAGTAGATTTATTTGGAAATTTTCTGTATAATAGGTATTGTGAATAATAACTGCGATTTTTTTGCCGGCAGATAAATGAAAATATACCTATGTACCTATCTATCACAGCCAAGGCGTTCGATTCGCTACTTAGGCTTTTTACAAAACGGCACCGATCAACTAGATTCCGAATGAAAGTCCGCCATTCAATAGAACAGCTAGGCAAATGGCTTAGATGATATGTCACAACACACTAGATTAATGAGCCGTCCAAGCCTATCCTTATAACGGTGCCGGGAGTTCAACTTCGTGAATTATATTCAGCCGTAGAGTCTAATACAAGATTTAACGGCTGGCTGATGCTTAGGCCATTCATACAATAACTCTATGGTTTTAGTAGCCTTACCAACACCATTTAAACAAAAATGATGGAATATCTGATATAAGAAATATTTTTTTAAAGTATAAACCATATTGTTAATTGGTAATTCTGTAATCAAAAACTGAAAACTACGTACAATAATATTGCACCGTATTAACAGTGAATGCGTTTCAGTGATAGGTGTTAGAAAATGGAACTAACAAAACTTAAATTACTTGGTCAGGGAAATAGTTAATCGTTATCGTTTTGAGATATTTGCCGAGCTGATTGATTGATCATTCAGGAAGCTAGTTAAATGGCGCCGTTTAGTGAAAAGGCTAGGCTGTTATTAAACGACTGATTAAACTAGTTGACTGCGTGCGACAGATCCAAGTCATTTGCCTAGCTGTTTGATTAAATGGTGTATTAAGCTAGATGGCTGACACAGGCTAAAATATCATGCCATAATTACCCGAATCCGATTTTTTTCGGAGGAAGTAAGCTGAATATTACATGCCAAAGAGAGAAATTACTGTATCTATGCGTTATCTGTCGAGTGCCAAGTAAAATACGATGTTTTATGGACTATACAGTTAGCCTATAAGTGTGGAAACCTAGTTTGGAAACGGTCTCGAAAGTCTCGTTTTTCCCGGGATTTTCGAGACCACACCGAGTCTCGATTTTTTGGTTCCGGGACGGCGCCATGTCTCGAGATGAAAGCCCTAGTAGGTACCCTAGCTGCCAATATGGTTTTTAAGAATAGTCTCCTTCATCAAAAGCTCAAGCTTAGTTTAAGAGGTTAGCTGGATTCGATGTGGCGAACCTCATCCGCCACACTAGACAAAACGGCACGTAGCGGGCATTTACGGAACTATCCTGCATCGCGCAAACGATATTCGCGCGGCCCGGACGTATAAGTAGAAGTTTCAACGAGGAACAATCGGACAGCTGTCCCCGAGCAATATCACCTGGCTCGGTCGGAAGACTTCCCGGAATGTTGGAGGCGCTTCTCAAGTGGATCATCATCACCACGATCCGCTCCACACCTTTGACCTCCACACTGGTGACCCCGACGTGATGTCATCTGCCAGCAATATCACCCGCTGAAGATGACGACTTTCGAAAAATCCGAACATGCATACCTTCCACATGACCCTCCATTCCACCAGTTCCTCTCAAACGACTTGAGGACAAGAGTAACCTCACGCCTCAATAAAAAAAAATACAACCTCTCACTTGTCGCTCTCCTACCCTTCTCCATCAACATCGTCAAGCAGCAGCACCGCAAGCGAGCATCCAGCCTCATCACCAGATTCAACGCAGCCGACTCACCGCGCTTCCTGGATCCAGACACCCACAGGCTATCAGCGACGACCTCAGCACACCACAGTTCACCGCAACCCACCTGGATTATCATTCAGATCACTCGTGAACCAGTGCTTACAACCCGTCGCACTCTGTTCCTGACTCCGTCCTAGATCACCCGGACCAGGTTTCGTTCACTAGAAGCCACCAGGGACACTACGTCGCTACTTCCCGACTCACCGTGGAATCAGTCTCGACTCACCGAAGACCATAGCGACTCGGCGCACACACGGTCCCGACTCACCGTGGACCAGGTCTCGACTCACCGCAGACCAGCGCCAACACTCTCAGTCTCGACTCACCGCAGACTTCGAGCAGCACTTCAAGCATCAACTGGCACTTGCAAGCATCGACCGACACAGACGATACGACTTCCAGTCTCGGAAGGGAGTGCTGTGGCGAACCTCATCCGCCACACTAGACAAAACGGCACGTAGCGGGCATTTACGGAACTATCCTGCATCGCGCAAACGATATTCGCGCGGCCCGGACGTATAAGTAGAAGTTTCAACGAGGAACAATCGGACAGCTGTCCCCGAGCAATATCACCTGGCTCGGTCGGAAGACTTCCCGGAATGTTGGAGGCGCTTCTCAAGTGGATCATCATCACCACGATCCGCTCCACACCTTTGACCTCCACATTCGAATTGACGTCTAGCGGCGTGTGATCCAAAAACAGAACCAACTGAGCTATCATCACTACAAAATATCAAAATATTGAATTATGTCATTATATTAAATGTAAATGTCTGTGCGTCTAGACACGGTTAAAGCTTGAGATGGTCTTGAAGATGTGGATGGCAGGTAGAAATGACGAAAGCAGCAACTTAGTAACAACTTGCGTATAATGTTCCAAAAAGACTCTAATGTTACAATTTTGAAACAAGAAGAAACAAATAATTAAACTAAGTTATAATAAAGCAAAAGTAGTGCAAATTTTGGCAAAGGTAAAGCAAGCGAGAGTGCGTGAATCCAACAGTATTTTTTGAAGCCGTGTACGGTCAAAGCTGCGCTGTCTGGTGGGGCTGTGTGGCGGCTTCCCATTGGCTGCAGATCGCGTATGTCGTGATGTACGCGGTCTCTGATTGGCTGCCGGTGACGTGATACAATCTTGGGTCGGTTGTGCTCAGGTAACGGGTAAATTCATTGCCATGATATTAAAACAGGCGCTAACATAACTCCCGGCCTTGGAATCATCAGGTTCCAACATTTAGTGCTCCACTGGTAGTGGGCAGATCTTAGAAAAGGCTCGCCGCACAATGCCATGAGCCGTCCGAATATCAGCTACTCGTGCTACTCCGTCCTTGCCTGGAAACGTTCGCGTGATTCTTCCCAAGCTCCACTTCAGCGGCGGTGCATTGTCCTCTTTGATCAGGACCAGGGCATCTTGCTTCAGATCAGCTGTGTTGTAGGCCCACTTCGTCCTGACCTGTAGCTCCGACACGTACTCTTTGGACCACCGAGTCCAAAAATGCTGGCGTATCTGCTCCACTCGCTGGTAGCGCGAAAGTCTATGGACTGGAACATCCATCAAATCGGAGGACACTGGAGCAGTCAATGGCCGGCCAACCAAGAAATGAGCTGGGCTAAGGGGGGTGTAATCCTGCGGATCTGTGGACATAGGACTAAGGGGCCGGGAGTTCAGGATGGCTTCGACTTGCGTCAATACCGTGCTGAACTCCTCGTGCGTTAGGTGCGCGTCTCCTATCACACGCCGCAGGTGGTGCTTACAACTCTTGACCCCAGCCTCGTACAAACCTCCGAAATGACTAGCGTATGGTGGCGCCATCATGAATTTAATACTTTGAGCTGTAGCGTATTCTTTAATTTCATCAGAACACGAATTTAAAAATTTTGCGAAATCATTTTTTAAACCTACAAAATTTCTTCCATTATCGGAAAATATTGTAGCTGGTTTTCCGCGTCGTGAAATGAACCTTTTCAATGCTAGTAAGTAGCCATCAGATGAAAGGTCGCTGACTAATTCTAGGTGAACAGCTCTTGTTGTGAAACAAATAAACAAACATAATGTACGCCTTGTTTGTCTGAGCACCCCTACCTTTGCGGTTCAGTATGAGCACTGGTCCAGCATAATCAACTCCGCAGTTCAAAGATGGAAAACCTGGATCTAAACGCTCTTTAGGTAGGTTGCCCATTATAGGCGATAATATTTTGCCTCGCATACGAACACACGTCACGCAGCTATGAACTACCTTTCGAGCGAGGTTCCTGCCACCTATTGGCCACCAAGCCTCGCGAATGGAAAACAAAAGTAGTTGCGGTCCAGAGTGAAACAGCCGCTTGTGTTCGAAACGAAACAAAAGTAATGTAAAATGATGATCACTCGAAAGCAACACCGGATGTTTTTTATCAAAACTAAATTCGGGCGAATATTCGATTCGTCCTCCAACACGTATTAAATTATTTTCTATAAATAAAGTTAGCTTTGATAAGTTACCCTTTATCATTTGCTTATTATTTAACGCGTCTATAACATAAGCAAATGATTCGGCCTGCGCCAGCCTCGCCAGCGCAGCCTCTGATTCATTTAATTCGCTCACCGACAGCGCGCCGACACGACGTGCATTCTTATCTTTAGCGCGTGCATTATGAATGAAACGAAGTACATAGCTCGCCGCGCGCTTCAAGCGATTGAACTGAGAAAATCTATGAAATGGAAACAAATTAATTTCTGTCCGGCTACACATTAAACTAGTTGCATTGCTAGATTTAAGCTCGGGTAACTGTGATTCTGGCAATGTTTATTTATTTATTTATTTATTCATTCCAATTTACAGTGCCTTAACAGATATATCCAATGCGACAATGTAATTAAATATACTATGAACTAATACAGTGAAGGGCAACATGCGTAAATGTCACCAAAGGACATATAAAAATATCAAGATCGCTGTGCTCAGCGCATATTTTGTTCAGCCATCGAAGGCCTCTGGTAAGAGGTGCCTGGTGGAGCACATTGGTTCTGCCTACTGGCACCGCGAACAGTTTGTGCCGCCTCGCACGTACATAGTTGTCCGGTACGTTCAACTTCAAGCACAGCAATATGAGAGGGTTGTGTACAAAACCTCGTAAAAGTTTAAAAATATATGTTACCAACATGAGGTCCCTCCTTACCTCCAATTTGTAATATCCTACCATTCCCAAGACGAACAGGGTAGGATACATTAGTGGATAGTATGGATAAACCCCATATAGTTTTCGGTACAAAAAACGCGTAAATTTATTCTGGATTTTTTCCACCATCGATATATATTTAGTTTCATGGGGGCTCCAGATTATTGCATTACACTCAAGTCTACTTCTTACCAATGCATTGTATAAGGCTTTTATGGCATTAATGTTTTGGAAACTCTGCGATTGTCTAAGTATAAAGCCTAGGTTCTTGAATGCCTTTTTACAAGCATCTATAATGTGATTACGAAACCTTAACTCCGAATCTATTTGCACTCCTAAATCTTTCACAGATGTGACACGAGCCATGTCATCCGCATCCACTGTGTAACTAAACATACATGGGGATTTAGCTTTAGTATACGTCATAACAGAGCACTTTGATACGTTAAAGTATAACCTGTTGGCCTGACTCCATCTTACTACGCTATCTATATCCTCCTGTAGCCGCTCACAATCTTGTTTGCTTTTGACCTTTAATACTAACTTGAGGTCATCAGCAAAAAGCAGGCATAATGAGTGCTTGATTATGTTTGGTAAGTCGTTTATCATGATCACAAATTCAAGAGGTCCAAGATTTGAACCCTGACTAACTCCTGAATTAGTGAAATATGGCTCCGACACATATCCGCCATACTCAACATACTGCTGTCTTCCGCGGAGATAGCTGCAGAAAAATTCCAATAAGTCTGGCGTAAAACCCATCATCGCCAGCTTTATTAACAGAACGTCGTTATCAACTGTGTCGAAGGCTTTTTTAAAGTCGAAGTACGCTGCGTCCACCTGCACTCCGGCGTCCATAGCTGGAACTGCGTACGTCATAAAACATAGCAAATTACTGTCCGTGCTGCGTCCAGGTCGGAAACCATGCTGGGCGTCAGACAGCAGCGCACTTACTTGTGAGTAAATACTTTGGTGTAATACAGTCTCAAAAACCTTCGCGAACGACGATAACACCGCTATTGGCCTGTAGCCTTCCACGGTTGAACCGCACCCACTCTTGGGTACAGGAATCACTCGGGTGAGTTTCCATTCCTCCGGGTATGTGTGTGACCCAAGTAATAAATCAAAAATATGTTGTAGTGGTTTTGCCAGAGCTTGGCCACAGTCCTTTACCAAGAACGCTGGGATTCCGTCTGGGCCTGCCGATTGTTTGGGCTTTATTCGCTTCATGGCAGCAGACACCTCTTTTAGCGTAAGAGAAGTGATACGCACACGAGCAGAACTAGTTCTGTAGTCCGCTGCAGCTGCTTTGACTGCCTCTGCTACACTCAACTTAGGAGGTGAATTGTTGTAGACTGAATGAAAATATTTAGCGAACTCTTGTGCACATCGCTCATTTTCAACCACCTGGCCCTCCATGGTAACAGACGTTGGGTTGTGTTCAGATCGCTTCGACTTCACAAAACCCCAAAATGACAGTGGATCTTTAGAAAATTGTAATTGTAATCTGTTTTTATAATCTTCGTACGCCTGAGTAATTTTGGACTTAACGAGAGCTCTTTTCGTAGAGAATATTTCGTAATCACATTGCAATCTACTTTTTTTAAAATGCTTATGTAGACTAGCTTTATGCCTGATATCACATATAATATCAGCATTGTACCAGTCCGGATAACTGTACTTGGTGGCCGTCGCCTTAAGTGTTTTCCTAGGAGTGCAATTGTCTATAATTGTGTTAATAACAGTATAAAAATAGTCTAGCGCGTCTTTCGCGTCTTCTATCTCATATAAGTTCGTCCAATCTATTAGCCCGATGCCAACATAAAGCGCAATAAAGTTAGCTTTTCTAAAATTCCACTGTGGACGCATGCTCATACTTGCAGTTGCCCGCACCTCGTTAACCGACGCGGTAGTTGTGTCATCAGATTGACAGCTGCCTAAGTCATTGGTACCAATGTGCACCACCAGTGGTGGGATGTAACCGAATCCGAGCCTAAACAATTTAAATTAGGATCCCTTAGGAACTCCGGGCCGTCCCACCATAGGCTAGAGTGAATAAGAGCTTCTAAATGCTGACCGCGCGAAACTAAGTCGGCCGGGTTATCAGTGCCGCTCACGTGACGCCACGAACAACCCTTTGTCAGTTCGTTAATCTCTGCGGTTCTGTTTTGTACGAACGTTTTTAACATATTAGGCGGCATACGTAGCCAGCCTAGCACGATTGTCGAGTCCGTCCAAAACGTAACGCTATCGAACTCACAACGTAATGAATCTCTGATTTTAATAAACAATCTTGATCCTACACAAGCTCCCATTAACTCCAACCTCGGTATAGTCATGGGCGTCAGTGAAGCGACTCGCCCTTTCGCGCATAGCAACCGGACCGTAACAGCTGATTCGTTATCGAACGTGCGGATATAAGCGCAACTCCCGTACGCTAACTGGGATGCATCTGTAAAAATATGAATTTCTTTACGTACAGGATCGTTACACATGACGTTACGCGGTACACGAACATTGTCGAGCAGCGATAATTTGTTTACAAATTGAGACCAAGTCCGCGTGACGTCATCGGGAACCGGTTCATCCCAGTCTAGCTTTAGAAGCCACAACCTTTGCAAAAGTATTTTTGCAATTGTTATAAACGGACTCAGTAGTCCCAGAGGATCAAAAACCTGCGCTGTGCTAGATAAAATAGTGCGTTTTGTTACAGGTTCCTTTAAGTTATCGTGGCGCGAGTAATAATGTAATTTATCGATATCGTTATACCAACCAAGACCTAACGTCTTACTCTGCGCGTGCTCGCCTAACGACAGCTGCTTTGAAGCGTTGTTTGCGTAGTCTTGACCAGTAAATTCGAAGTTAAAAACCCATTTGCGCAACGGAAAACAACCAGAGTCCAGAACCTTAGTGACGTCGTCACAAATTTTTATTAATTTGGCTTTGTCAGGCAAACTACAAATAAAATCATCAACGTAAAATGAATCATTAATTAATTTTGCCACTTCCGGGTCCGAACACTCCTGCGCGAGTTGCTTTAAACACCTACAACTTAAGAACGGCGCTGATGCGGTCCCGTATGTCACGGTGTTTAATTGATAAACGTCGAGAGGGTTGGTCGGGTTGTCGCGCCATAATATGAGCTGTAGATCGCGTTGTTTTTCGTTAATTAAAACCTGTCGGTACATTTTTTCGACGTCAGCGCATGCGACATACCTATTCTCGCGAAATCGTAATAAAATAGCCAACAAATCGCCTTGAATTGGCGGGCCTACGAGCTGCAAATCGTTGAACGACTTACCAGAGGATGACGCTGCACTGGCATCGAAAACTGCCCTTAATTTGGTCGTGGTCGCGTGCTCTCGGAACACGCCATGGTGCGGCATAAAATAGTGAGGGGTTCCGTAGCTGTCGACGCGCGACATATGACCTAACTGAATGTACTCGTCCATAAATTCCTTGTACAAATCTTTGTAAGCTGAATTAGTTCGTAAACGTTTTTCTAGCGCGTAAAAACGTCGTTCAGCCTGTGCGCGGCTATCTCCTAACACCTCAACTGATTCCTTTAATGGAATTTGCACACAAAATCGTCCATCAGCGACCCGTTTTGTTGTCGTAACGAAATGATCCTCGCATTTGCGTTGCTCCTCAGTGCGCGAGTCGGGTAACTTTGGACTTATAGGTAAATCCTCGATCTCCCAGAACCGCCGTAACTGATCATCTAAACCATGCATATTAATTGACTGCGTAAAATTACACCTAATCGTCTTAGTGCGCGTATAAGACTTAATAGGTCCAGAAACGATCCAACCTAACTTAGTGTTCTGTAGGTATGGTCCGTTAACTAGGCGTAATTTACCTTCATCCAAAAGATCCCAAAATACATCCGCGCCTAGTAATAGGTCAATCGATTGACCTTCGTAAAAGGTGGGATCTGCCAGGTTTACGTTACCTGGTATTTTAAAAAAATCACTATTAATCGTAACTGTAGGCAATGTTGAAGTTAATTGCGGTAAAACTAAACATTGTATACGCGTGCTGAACGTGTCAACAAGGGATTTTATTTCTATCTCACATTTTTGCGAACATTGTGAGACTGAGTTCCCGACACCTCGTATAGTTTGAGTGGACTGTATGATTTTAGGTTTTATTTTGTTGCATAAAGATTGCGTTATTATTATGCAGCATTCACTGCCACTGTCGAGAATCGTGCGGGCCATATGATAATTACCTAAATTATCAGGGATCTCAACGAGCGCAGTTGACAACAAAACAGGTTGCATCTTAGACAATTGTGCGTTTATGTCTATGTGTGCATTATTTACCTGGCGCGGTTGCTGTGCGTGTGCAATACCGTTAGCATCAGGTAATGCGGAATTAAATAAAGTTGATGCTTTGGTGCCCGCGTGCAGGCTAACAGACGGGACGTTTGCGTCGTCCTTATGAATTAATGAATTGTGTTTTTTATTGCATTTTCGACACGGGCCGTATCTGCAATCATTCGCTGAGTGACCTTGACGCAAGCAGTTCTCGCACAAATTATTTGATTGAATTAATTTGAATTTATCCTGCAAGGATATGTCAAGAAATGCTTGGCAAGAATACAGCGGATGCTTGCCTTTACACATTACACATAATTTATTATGTGATATCGGTTTAACGTGCGACTTATCGGCGGGCTTTTCAGTTACTATGTTACAGTGCAATTTCGGAGTGCTCAGTGCCCTAGTGAAAGGTTTCTTAGTGTCTTGTGATATATGTGAGCTAGTTTTACTGTGTGACACTATCAGTGTTTCCAGCATATCTGCCCTATCTCTTACAAATTTGAGCAAATCGTCAACTCGGAGGGCCGGCTTAGACTCATGCGACTTAGGTAACAAAGTACTTTTATATTGTTCCCAGTCGCGCTCAGTTGTGGAATCCAATTTAGATACCATTAGGTAAATAATTAGCGTGTCCCAATGTTCCGTGGGTTCACCGAGAAGCTTTAATGCGCGTAAGTTTTTTAAAATGGTATCGATTAGCTTCCTCAACTGTGCCGGTGACTCATTATTTATGCGTTGTATGGAAAATAGTGCTTTAACGTGATTGTGCACGAGTAATCTACTATTATCGTAACGATTTATAAGTAATTCCCACGCGATGCTGTAGTTATCAGCGGAAAACTCAAGCGAATCAATAACCAAGTGCGCATTTCCTTTAAGTGATGACTTTAAATAGTGGAATTTTTGAATGTTGGTTATTTCTTGGGAACTGTGCACCAAGGATGAAAAAGTGTCGCGAAACTCTAACCAGTGCTCATATGATCCGTCGAAAGTTGGCAAAGATATTGTAGGTAGCTTCACTAATTGCGTGCTATTTGAGGAAGAGTGTTGAGACCTACAACAGTCAACGACCTTTGCACTCTTAATCATACACTGGGTCTTAGCTAAAGTACTGTAATAATCGCTTTCAAATAATTCACGTTTTTCTATCAAATTTTCGAGTTCACTTTCAGCTACAATATTTTCCATATTATTATGAATTTTAGTAAATTCAACCAGTAAGTTTTGAGCTCCTTGCATGCGTAAACTTAACTCCGTACGTTGCGTCTCGTTTAACTCAATACCCTCGAATGTTTCTACAAATTTTCTAAAATTAGTAAGCCTACATTTGATTGACCCTCGCCTTCTGCTTAACTGATTTAGCGTATCTTTGGTTTTAATTTCATCAGAAGCGAGTTGAAAATCATCTACGACACGCCCTTCCTCGTTATTCATTTCGAAGATTTGTAAAAGTCGGTGTACTTACGGTTGCAAGCACTGCGGGATATTGCCGAACCGTAGCGCGCTCGCCCGTCAGCGACCCAGCAGACGTGTGAAGGCGAACACGACGACACAAAACACTGGAATTGATAACAGGCACGGTATCACGCAACCGAATTGACTAAGGAATAGGGATGTGGTTGGCTCGTCTCACCAAAAAAAACTCTGCGCGTTCGGTGCTAGCTCACGATGTCGTTTCCAACTGTAGCCGATGCGTTCTCACATCCAGTCCATCCAGGCTCAGGCAGGGCTCGATGAATCCCGGTCCGAAGGTCCAAAATTATGTCTGTGCGTCTAGACACGGTTAAAGCTTGAGATGGTCTTGAAGATGTGGATGGCAGGTAGAAATGACGAAAGCAGCAACTTAGTAACAACTTGCGTATAATGTTCCAAAAAGACTCTAATGTTACAATTTTGAAACAAGAAGAAACAAATAATTAAACTAAGTTATAATAAAGCAAAAGTAGTGCAAATTTTGGCAAAGGTAAAGCAAGCGAGAGTGCGTGAATTCAACAGTATTTTTTGAAGCCGTGTACGGTCAAAGCTGCGCTGTCTGGTGGGGCTGTGTGGCGGCTTCCCATTGGCTGCAGATCGCGTATGTCGTGATGTACGCGGTCTCTGATTGGCTGCCGGTGACGTGATACAATCTTGGGTCGGTTGTGCTCAGGTAACGGGTAAATTCATTGCCATGATATTAAAACAGGCGCTAACAGTAAATGATGATTCAAACTAGGTAGACACTAGTGACCTTCTGATTGTAACTGAATATATTATGATGTTTTAATTCATTAATACCTAGCCTAGTTATTTTACAGTAGATTTTTAGCAGCTATTCCAGCATATTAATGCTATTAGAATTTGGAAAATTTTCAACCTGTTACAGTTTTGAGTTTATAGTAGATTTTTCATTTCAAAGCTGGTCACACCTGTGGTAGCCTGGTAGGGTTGACGGCTGATTTGATAGAAGAGAAGTTTCGTTAATTTCGTTTTCTTTCATATATGTTTGTGTTCTTTGTAATGTACTTTCCCGTGTGTGGCCATTATTTTGTTAATTACAGTTAATCATTCATATGTAATTGAAAACTTTTATTATCTTCAATAACGGTAATAATAAAGGAAATGTCTTTTTCATTTGGTGGTCCATCGAGTGCCCCAGCTACTACCGGGCTTACCGGGGGATTCAGTTTTGGTGCTAACAAGTAAGTCTTCACTAAACCCTCTTTGGTAGATACGGAAAAAGTCTGCACAACAAATTATTTCTGGCTGGACATATTTTCTAGAAACCTTGTAGTTTGTACAAATAAAACAAAGCGCTGTCAGACACGAAATGTAATTTTCTAACCTCACTTTGTCCTAAAATACCTATTGATGTTTTGCATTCTAGGCCTGCAACACCTGGTTTTGGACTAACTGCGACGTCACAGCCGTCGACTGGTCTTTTTGGAGGTACGCCCGCAACGTCGGCGCCTGCTTTCGGGACTCCATCTTTTAGTTCAACGTCGTTCGGAGCTTCGACTACGCCCGCCTTTGGCGCAGCAGCCTCTACATTTGGTACCACCTCAGCTGCGCCAGCGTTTGGCACAACAACGCCCGCTTTGGGTGCCGCGACCTCGGCATCTACTTTTGGTGAGTTGCTACCTATATTGTGGTGTCGGCTGTTTGCAAATTTTCTTTAGGTATCACTGATGTGTCATATTCGCCATTTTGAAAATCTTTTAGTATGTTTACATAGGTACCTATCTCAAGATTTGGAAATAAAACATCATGCTTATTGTAATATAACTCGACCAGTAACAAAAACTATAGGTACAGAAACAGTACCGAATATAAAGCTATTTATTTAGACAAGGATCAAAGGACTGCACTGTCTATCTCGCTGTCACTCAAGCCTGGTATGTATGGATGGCCGCCGTGTGGTTAAATAAGTTACACTAAAACTAATATACGTTTTGCAGTTATGATATGATAAACTTTAATAAAAATGGTGTGCATTACTATAGTACAGAAGCAAATACGAATTAATCCGTTATCTGTCTCCATTATTGTGCGCTCTCCTTGATTTCCAGTTGTGTAACTGAACACTGGATACTCGTGGACTTACCCATTACTGTGTCATTACAGGGGCGACCACGGCTACTGGGCTGACTGCTCCCTTTGGTGCCGCCACAACAACACCGTCATTTGGATTAGGCACAGGAGGCCTTAACTTTGGTGCTGGAACCAGCACCGCTGCACAGAGCACAGGTTAATATATATTAATATATAGTTATATATTAATGTTTATGAACAAAAAGCAGCCCGTATGAAAACTATGTGTTATTCCAGCACTCGTTTCTTTATTACCTCTTCAGCAGTCACAGATCGGAGTGGCTTAAATTAAGCTCCAGAATTGGCAGATAATGCAGTTCTAGAAAATGTTAGAGTAGCTGAAAAGCCAAAGCTATGAATGTAGATTTGACTAGATCTAGACTTCAGTTGCTGACTGCTCTGTGGCCAGCCAGCTTGATATATTCAAATGACATATTATGGCAAACCCCACTTTGTACCATTACATAATATGTAAGCATTGTACCATTGCTCAGACAATATGGTGGCATTGGTTACATTTCTAGCTAATATCCTGTGGGATTAGACAATTAATTAAAGAAAGACATGACTCTCACATGTTTTGTAGAACTGTCAATGTAGTCAACTCTAGCTGGCTAATCCTGTAACCCTAACAACCATCAAGACAGTCGTAACCTTTAGACCACCACAGTCATCAATACTTAATAAAGCAACCTTGCTCTGTTATTAGATAACTGCTCTAAAGATTTTGTGGATTTCGTAGCTTGACATAGAGCGCTGGTTTTGCTTTACATGATAAAAAGAGGAATATCCACAGGTCTGTCATTTGGTGGCCAGAATAGATCTAACCCCGCCGTCGGGGGTCTTGGTGGATTCAGTTTTGCGCCAGCATCCACCCAGAGCACTGGCTTCGGCCTGTTCAACACCACCAGTTCAGCTACGACCGCAACTAGCAGTCTATTCGGTAAGGGGTTTTAAATTTACAATTATTACCTTAATTACATCCATATGCATGCAAAAAAACCCATTCAAATTGGTCGAGCTGTTGAGGAGATCAGACACATACAGTAGAATTATATACCTATATTTATAAAGTAGATGTATGTTTGGTGTGAGATGATATTTGATGTGCAACTAACTGTGCCTGTGTCTTTGTCCACGTGGACTACATTACGTCGCAGTAAAAGTATCCTATATCCTTATTCAAGATCCAATCTCTATACCATATTCATCGAGATTGGTTGAACTGTGTTACTGTGAAAATATAACAATCAAACAGTTACTTTCACATATTATGTGACTGGAAGTGAAGAATTGGAAACCAGGCCCAGTAGTGTGTTATTAGAGGTCTATATGTAGACTGACTGGGGCTGATGATGAAGTTGAGATGTAAATTTTATTGTTTTTGTTTTAACTGTGCCTTTTTATCTCGCATCAGTTTTGATCCATTATGGAATTAGGAACTATGAGGACCGCTGTGCCACAAACACAGAATCAAGTTAATACCTGAGATTCAAATATAGGTCCTGCATCAGAATTGAACCCACAGCCTCATGCTGCCTAGTCAACTTAGGTCCATGGGTTGTCATATTGACTCCAATTAACACCTCTTTCCTTCCAGATCCATGTTTCCCTTCCACTCTGACATCCCGTTAACCCAATCATTCCAAATGATTCCATCCAATAATATCCCGGATAGCAGCTGCGCTTATAGTATCAAGTCTGCAAGACGAGACTGCTATAAGACCATCACTCCGTCTTGTGGTGAGAGTGGAAGAGTTTGCATAACAATTGTTTAACATTGTTCATGAATCATTAGTGTCTCACACACATCGATATATCCTACTATTGATGAAATTGCAATCAATATTACGAGTGAATTGAGATCTATTAATAGAATACTATGGATGAATTGTTATGGTGATGGATCTTATAATAAGCATAGCTGATGACAGAGACACAAAAACAATGATAAACCAATTGCTTTCCAAATATTTCATAACTTGTTAGTTTTCAGTTTAATAGGTCGTTTACAATTGTTTTCATATTTTCAGGGCCAAAAATAGGTTTAACATCTGTTACAGGAACACTGCCGTCAACTTCAGGTAATTCATATTATTCCCAATGTTTCATACCAGTTTAGTATTTTATATTAGTTTCAACTCAATCGTTGTGAAGTTGAACGAATATTCAATATGACTTGCGCGTCATCTGTCGGTATTAGATGATAGCATGCCAGAAAACTGCAGGTGCACATGCACAAGATGCTAAAGATTTAATGTAATTGTATGAAAACAAATTAAAATGGACGGACGTTATCTATTTAGTTCTTATTTTGTGTTTATTTGGTTTATCTTTAGACACTTGTTATTTTTATATGTTGATTTGTTAGTCTTTGTTAATCGAGAGATTGAAAGTATTGTTTTTATTTTTATTTTACAGTAACACCAAGTGTCGGTCTAGGTGGACTCTCCTATTCAACAAGCGGCATTGGTACTACCAACGCCAATGCCGATGCTAAAAGTTAGTATGCGTTTATGTTTTAATTTTATGTTAATTAATTTGATTTATTTAAAATTGCTAACCAAACCCTTAAGACCCGGTGGTAGTGGTCAAAATGCTAACCCATCTTATCTTACTAATATTATAAAGCCGAAAGTTTGTGAGTGTGTGTGTGTGTGTGTGTGTATGTTTGTTAGCTCTTCACGCTCAAACGGCTGGACCGATTTCGATGAAATTTGGTATAGGGATAGATTGGACCTACGAGACGGACATAGGCTATCTTTTGTCTCAAAAAGTATTCTCGAAGGGGATGAAATAAGGGTTGAAAGTTTGTATGGGTAATTAATAATTCTTCAAGTTAGGAGTCTGAAAATTTATATTTAGGCTTTTGGTAAGAAATAAAGAAATACGGGTTTCAGCTTTTTCGCTAAATCATCCCTAAAGGGGGCAAAGCAAGGGGTGGAAATTATGAGGTATTATTTAGA
The DNA here is from genome assembly GCA_905147375.1 of Hylaea fasciaria. NCBI lineage: Eukaryota > Metazoa > Arthropoda > Insecta > Lepidoptera > Geometridae > Hylaea > Hylaea fasciaria. The sequence continues at coordinate 2,279,205 of LR990211.1, read as the reverse complement.
TGCACCCCCTACGGACCGCAATAAACGGCTGAACGGATCGTAATGCAATTTGGCAAGGGGATAGATAATAATGGATACAAGATAAAGACAGAGATAGACGGAGAGAGATAGAGTGAGAGAGAAAGAGGTTGAGGGAGAAGTATATAGATAGAGAGATAAAGGGAGAGGGAAGGAGATAAATGAAGCGTGAGAGAGTGAGGGGGAGATATAGAGTGAGTGGGAAATATATAGGAAGAGAGAGATAGAGAGAGAGAGCGAGAGAGGGAGAGAGATAGATTGAGAGGGTATATATAGAAGTAGAGGGAGAGCGATCGAAAGAGGAAGAGGGAGAGAGAAAAAGGAAGAGAAAAGGAGATAAAGGAAGAGAGAGAGCGTGAGAGGGAGAGATAGAGTGAGTGGGAAGTATGTAGAAATAAAGGAAGAGAGATCTCGGAAGAGAGAGATATAGAGAGAGAGAGAAGAGAGCGAGAGAGGGAAAGAGATATATTGTGAGGGAAGTATATATAAATAGAGGGAGAGGGAGAAAGATAGAGATTGAGAGTGGAGAGGGCAATAAATAGAGATAGAGGGAGAGGGAAAGATATAGAGATAGAAAGATATAAGGTGAGGGAAAGAGATAGAGGTGGCATATAATATCATAGATAGGATTATGCCATAATTATGTGACTCACAAACATACATACGCACACACTAACTCACATTGTTGTAGTCAGATTAGGTACGTTTAACTCTGTCCCACGATCTCGGTTTCATCCTAACTTATACATAGGGTTTTCATCATACTGTTTCATTTCGGTAGGTACGTATGGACTTAGCGACCGATATCGGAAGCTAACTAATGTACAGACTGTCGCCCCAGTACTCGGATGCTAAATATGATGACACAATAATATGCACAAACCTTTCAAATAGCTACCTATAGGTGTTGTACGTGTAACGCGGGTGAAACCGCGGGGCGCCGCTAGTAATATTATAAAGCCGAAAGTTTGTGAGTGTGTGTGTGTGTATGTTTGTTAGTTCTTCACGCTCAAACGGCTGGACCGATTTCGATGAAATTTGGTATAGGGGTAGTTTGGACTTATGACACGGACATAGGCTATCTTTTGTCTCAAAAAATAATCTTGAAGGGGATGACATAGGGGTTGATAGTTTGTATGGGTAATTAATAATTCTTCAAGGTAGAAATCTGAAAATTTAAATTTAGGTTTTTGGTAAGAAATAAAGAAATACGGGTCACAGCTTTTTTACAAAATCATCCCTAGGGGGCAAAGCAAGGGGTTGAAATTATGAGGAATTCTTTGGATGCACCCTCTACGGATCATAATAAACGGCTGAACGGATCGTAATGCAATTTGGCAAGGGGATAGATAATAATGGATACAAGATAAAGAAAGAGAGATAGAGGTAGAGGGAGAGAGATAGAGTGAGAGGGAAAGAGATAAAGGGAGAATGAGATGGAGAGGTAAGAGTGAGTGGGGAATATATCGAGATCGAGGAAGAGAGAGATAGATTGAGAGGGAAATGTATAGAAATAGAGGGAGAGAGAATAAGGAAGAGAGACGTAGAGAGAGAGAGATTGAGTGAGAGGAAAAAAGATAGGGAGAAGTATATAGATAGTGATATAAAGGAAGGGAGAAAGAGATAGAGATAGAGGGAGAGGGAAGGAGATAAAGGGAGAATGAGAGGGAGAGATAGAGTGAGTGGGAAATATATCGAGATCGAGGAAGAGAGAGAGATAGAGAGAGAGCGAGAGAAAGAGAGATAGATTGAGAGGGAAATGTATAGAAATAGAGGGAGAGTGAATAAAGAAGAGAGAGATGTTGTATGCAGATAGTTAAGAAACACAATATGGGCTACAAATCATCATCATCATCATCATCATCACTTTCTATCACTGTCCATCAGTGCGATAATAACTATGAAAAACTATCTAACTTCAGTATTTTCTCTGTCACAATGTTACAAGTCGTATCTAACAGCCACCGCCCTATAGGTGTTGTGTGAAACGTGGGTGAAACCGCGGGGCGCAGCTAGTAATGTATATGAAAAATAATGGCTTGCGTAGCACTGCTCTTCATTCGTCACCCTAAAATATTAGTTCTTAAGTCTCATTTATGTTCAGTAATTTAACTGAAAACAGAGCCCTTTAAATCGGAATACAGTGCAATATGTACTCTACTGCTTGACGAATTGACATCTGGCAAAGGTCTCCTCAGTCCTTAGCCAGACTTGAAAATGAGTCCAACCTCACCCTTATTTCAATGACATCAATGGTCCAAATTGTTACAGGTGACCCGCCCAAACAGCAGAAGTTGCCGAACGAGATATCTACAACAGTGGAATCGTTCAAGGAATTTGTAAAGAAGCAAAAGGCGTTGAGTTCTGAAGTCATGCGGGTGTCTGTGAAGCCCTTGCATACAGTAAGTAAACTAGGTTTTTCATTTTATGGATATATTAGTTAGGACACTCCATGGTGTCACCTGTGGCACTTGTAGTGTCTCAAACAGATTCTGCATGCTTAGAAATAAGGGATAATGTAGTCCTATTATTACAAAAAAACAAAAAAAATACACATAAATAACGATAGAAAGAAACCACAAGGCTGGCTAGATAGATATAATAATTGGAAGGCAGTCATAAAGGTTTTGGTGAGTGACGTCACGGTGGGAGCGGCCACGGCTGTCTCGTCCGTAGTTAACCCTGTGGCGTGCCCGCAGGTGTCCCGGCAGGCGGAGGCGACGCTGCGGGCGGCGCTGGCGCTGCAGGGCGCGGCGCTGCGCACGCGGGCGGCGGCCAGGCTGCAGCGCCACGCCGCCGTGTCCGCCATCGCCGCCGCCGAGGCCGCCGCCAGGGACCACGCGCACCCCGGTAACTACGAAAATGCAATAAGAATTAACCCAGCTGAGAAATATATTTTCTTTCTTTCTAATTGATGGTGGGTTAAATTTCCCAACGAGTCACACCAAATCGTGGCACACTGACTGATTGGGATTTTTTTCGTAACGGTTCCCACTGCTGTACGGGTGTGACTTGCAGGGAAACCTCTTGGTAAATCAGCTTGAACAAAACTACTAACAGAGTGACTCATTGGGAAAAAATCCCAACAAGTCATACTGAAACGGCGCGTGAGTCCATCGAAATGTAAAAGTTCCCTATGCTTATATACTCATTATAATAAAAGATTTATGTGGTCTACTATAATAACCAATGGTGTTAATTCGAAGGTTCCGAGCTGGAAGGGTCGGCACCGCCGCCCTACGTGAAGGAATTGATAGCGGAGTTGGAGCAGAAACTCATCGCGTTCCGGTCACACATGGATTGTGCGGACAAACAGATGCAGTCGTCGCCTAAACTGCTCACCGAACAAGGTATATATAGTTATCTATCTGTGTACAACATTAATGGTATGTTTCTATTAAGATATAAGTATGTCAGTACAATTAGACAACAGATTCAGTCAAGGTCTACTCACATAGACAAGCTCGGAGAAGAGAGCAGATTGGTAAAACTGATTCCAAACTCTATTATAAATGTGTTCAAAATCTGCTCTCTGCTGCGAGCCAGTATGTGTAAATGGTGATTTTCCATCTTTGTCATTTGGTTAGTAACAGATAGAGACAACTATATACATAGCATGCTGTGAAAATCAACGGTCATTACAGAAATCGAATGTGACTTAGAAATGTGAATCCCTCAGAGCTGAGCCTGGGGTTCCGGCGCATGCACGAGGCGCTGGTGGCGCTGGCGGGCCGGCTGCAGGCGGTGCACGCGGCCGTGGAGGCGCAGAAGGACCAGTACCTCAACCTGAGGAAGTACATCCTCAAGGACCCCACCGACGTGTTCCACACGCCCTCAGGTGGGTGCGAGAGGGGTACAGTTTACCGGGGCGGATGGTACGATCGAGACTGCCATCTGCCCCTGTATCTACTTGACTGTCATGTACACATGTTTGTCTACATGTCACCGTCACATACATTATTATAGATCCTGACGCTGAGCTAGAAAATCAGAAACTGCCTAGGCCATGTCCGGCATACTCGCAAATTTAAAACAAATACATGCAGTAGAAATCAATGTTCAACTGGACTGCATGGAAATCCGAAACCTGTCTGTCAACACTAATTTTTATTTTAATTTCGTGCGATTATACCAAACAGTAGACACTGCTGTAGTCTGGAGATGTGATGTGGACTTATACTATTTGCCTCCTAATTACCACACAATATATGGCCTAACATTATCACGGAGTAGTGCCTGCATAATTTCAGTGAAATTCATACAAAGAGTTCAGACACACATCCATACAGATAGGAAGTTCCCATTACTTTATATTTCATCAGGTGTTGTTGCAGAAACATCCTTGACTATAAATAATAATCCTTCATTTTATTTTGTAATTAATGTATTGTTAATTTTATCACAGCAACATCGAGCCTAGATCAAATACTAAAAGACCTGGATGGTACTGGTGGAAGAAAGAAGATGAAGAGCGCTTTCGATAGCACCCAAGGGAGTGTTGTATCTGATCCGAGGACTTTAGGTATCTAATAACTATAATTTAACTTTAACCCAACTTCAACTTTATCCGGTGGCGCATTCGATTCGATTAGGAACTGGTTCGATTCGATTCGACATACTGAAAGTTAATAGTTCGAAATATTCGAGACAATGGACCTACGGAATAGTTTTGATTAGATTTTGGCTACTATATCCAATAATCGATACATTCCCAACGGCCCCCTTAACCTCCCCATCAAAGGGGCAGTTGGGAATTTAAATACCCACTGTAGGGGGGTGTGGTATAATTTTGGTAATAAAATTCAATAATGCGACTGACTCGTTTTACTCAGCAGAAAAGCCAGCAACTGAACATATAAAAAACAAGGGTAGGCACGGTATAAAAATAATGCAGCGCGCGAAGGTTTAAACTTGAACATGCCCCCGCGCGTTGAAAGCTCGTCTTTCAACGGGAGACATCATCTTCTGGCAGCAGAGGGACTATCTTGCTGAAGCTTCGCCGTACTACGCCATTCGACACTCGTATGTCAGCAACACGACATATGCCATCAGTAGGACCAGGATGCACAGCGACGACACGTCCAAGCTTCCATTTTAGAGGAGGGATGCCATCTTCCTTGAGTAGGACCAAAGTTCCATTCTGGAGGGAGTACTTGCTGCGTCGCCATTTGACTCGCTGCTGGAGTTCAGCTACGTACTCCTTACTCCACCTTGTCCAAAAATGCTGGCGTAACTGCGCAATGCGCTGGAAGCGTGTCAATCTGTTTACTGGTTTGTCCTGGTAATTCCTCTCTGGCAAGGCAGTGAGAGGGCGGCCGATGAGAAAATGACCCGGCGTGAGCGGCGTCAAGTCTTCTGGATCCGACGACAACGGAGAGAGTGGCCGAGAGTTAAGTATCGCCTCGATTTGCACCAACGTAGTAGTAAGCTCCTCGAATGTTAAATTACAATTGCCCAGCACTCTATTTAAATGATATTTTGTCGACTTGACACCAGCCTCCCAGAGTCCTCCGAAATTAGGGCTGTATGCAGGAATAAAATGAAAGTTGATGCTATCCCGAGCGGTCTCAGCAGCCAGAGTGTCACAATTACCTTTCAAAAACTTCGAAATATCATTATACGCGCCAACAAATGAGGTACCGTTATCTGAAAAAATATGAGTGGGCTTTCCTCTGCGTGAAATGAATCTGCGTAATGCAAGTAAATAGTAATTGCTTGTTAAATTACCCACTAACTCCAGGTGTACAGCCTTGGTCGTGAAACATACGAAAATAGCTATGTACGACTTGCTGAGCCTACAGCCTCGACCTGTGCGACTAGCGACGGCCACTGGGCCCGCGTAGTCCACGCCTACACTCTCGAATGGGTATCCATCTGGTTCAAGTCGCTGCTGTGGTAAATTACCCATCAGTGGGTTATACGTTTTACCCTTCATGCGATTGCAACGCACGCATTGACGGAAACATTTCTTAGCTAAATTGCGACCACCTATTGGCCAATAAGTTTCCCTTATTGTAGCCAGTAAAAGTTGAGGGCCGGCATGCATTAACCTTTTGTGTTCAAATTCGAATAACAACTTCGTAACTTGATGTGTGGACTGTAAAATAATGGGGTGCTTCTTCTCAAATTTGAAATTAGAATTATCTAACCGACCTCCCACGCGAATTAAACTATTGTTATCTAAATAAACATTAAATTTTGTCAGTGGGTTCTTGATAGGCAAATCTTGCTTTTTTACTAACAAAGTATATTCAGGGAAAGATTGAATTTGAGACAGCTTAATTATTAAACATCGCGCATTATCTAACTCGTCACAAGTTAAATGTGTGTGTTCATGTTTAGTCCCTTTTTTTACAATGTTAACGAACCTTAGCACATATGCTACGGTGCGTTGAAGCCTGGAAAGATTTGAGAAACGACTGAAATCAATAAGTTCGCAGGAGGTTAAATTGTTTACATGTAATGAAACTTCAGTTCGAGTTTCAGGCAACTTGTCAACAGCACTTGGAGTCGCAGGCCAGTGCGAGGGATCGCGTTTTAAATAATCTGGACCATGCCACCATAAGGTGAGAGACTGGAGAGAACTAACACTAACACCGCGCGATATTATATCCGCGGGGTTCTCATCAGTCGGAACGTGTCTCCAAGTACAACTGGCAGTTGTTTCTAAAATGTCAGCTATGCGATTACGCACAAATGGTTGTAACTTAGAAGGCAACATTTTAAGCCAACCTAGGACAATCATGGAATCCGTCCAGAACACAACATGCTCGATTCGAGCTCGCAATGCAGCATTGGCCTTTTCGTACAGGCGAGCGCCAAGCAAAGCACCGCAGAGCTCGAGTCGTGGTATTGTTGTGGGCTTGATTGGAGCGACTCGGCTTTTCGAGATTAGTAAGTTAACTGAGACCTCACCCTTATCGTTAGTACTCCGAACGTAAATGCAAGCGCCATACGCACGCTCAGACGCATCTGTGAAAATGTGCAATTCCAGAGAGGAATGTGAGTCACAGATGACACGTCGCGGTATGCGTAGGCTGTTCAGACCTGGCAGGCTGTCGACCACTTCGACCCATGCCTGGTTGATCTCTGGTGGCAACTCATCATCCCAAGACAGTCGTTGCAACCACAGTTTCTGTAATATAAGTTTCATGAAGATAACACAAGGTGAGATGAGCCCTAAAGGGTCGAATATCTGAGCAATGACCGATAGAATATCACGCTTTGTGTTCCCCTTTGCTATGGTTGGACTGATGGAAAAGTAGAACTGATCTTGCACTGAGTGCCACCCGAGGCCTAACGTTTTGCTGCATTCAGTATCTCCGATGTTAAATTCGGATGATAACGAATCAGTTTCTGGTAACAATTGAGGCTCATTGGACTTCCATTTCCTAAGAGGCATACACGCTGAGGCGAGCTCGGCGGTAACCTGGTTGCGTATATGTAAAACTTCACTTAACTCATCCCCTCCACTCAACAAATCATCAACATAATAATCGTGAAGAATGACTTCAGATATTTTAGGGTCCTTACAGTCTAAACCTATCTGTTTTAGGCAGCGAGTTGCTAAATACGGCGCACTAGCCGTGCCATAACTCACCCGGTTCAGAACATAACATTTCATTTCAGAATTGGGTTGAGTTTGATCACGCCAAATTATTTGTTGCAGCGGTCTGGAATCAGGATGTACTACTATGCATCTGTACATTTTCTCAATGTCTGCAACTATAACGTATTTATGTTGTCTGAACCTTAAAAGTATCGACAATAGGTCATCTTGTACTGTAGGCCCAATCATTTGGATTTGATTGAACGAAACTCCCGAGGTAGTAGGACTACTTGCATTGAATACGACCCGTAGTTTGGTCGTCGTGCTACTCTCACGAAGCACGCCATGATGAGGGATGAAATAATGAGGGCCCGATGTAATCGGTTCACACTCTGTCATGTGATCTAACGATTCATATTCAGACATAAAGTCTGCATACATTTTTCTAAATGAATCATTACTTTTAAGTCTGCGCTCTAAAGAAAGCAAACAGTGTTTAGCTCGCTGATAAGAATCACCTAACACGCTCGGTGTTTGTTTTAATGGGATCCGAACGCAGAACCTACCGTCCGCGAGGCGAGTTGTATTTTTTACAAATTGTTCTTCGCATTGCTTCTCCTCTGGAAAATAATGAGATGACTGAGGGCTAACTTCTTCAAGCTGCCAAAAACGCATTAATTGGTTTTGGAGGTCATCATCAGAACAGTGGGAAGCCAAAGAATCAACCTTGGTAAAATTACATTTAACTTGTGAAAGCGTAGGTACGCGGCCGCCATTAACAGGACCGGAAACTATCCAACCTAGTCTAGTTTCATAAAGTACCGGCTTTCCATCTCCTAATTTTATATTTTGCGAACCTAAAATGTCCCAAAATACATCAGCGCCAATGATTAAATCAATGGCGGATGACGAATAAAACTGAGGGTCAGCTAAACAAATGTCTGATGGTATTTTTAGATTCCTAACATCAATCTGACACCCAGGAACGTTCTCGGTAATCGACGGCAGGATAAAACAACTTAGGTAAGTTGAAAAACTATCACATAACGACTTTATAGGCAAGCGACACATTTGATTGATCTTCGATGTTTTATTATTTATACCTACGACGGTCCTATCAGTGCGATCAGCAGGTAAGTTCAATTGTTTATGTAATCGCTCGGTCATTAAACACGAAGTGCTACCGCTATCCAGAATCGCACGGGCGATGACCTCACGATTGTAGCAATCATACAATTTTACTAACGCAGTGGATAATAAAACATCACACTGACCTGACTTCTCACATGCAGTGGCAATAGTTCCCGTGAGTGTGACACTCGCGCTCTCAGAATTTGGCACAGTAGGCAGCGAGTTCCTCGTACGGCTGCTGCTATCGCAATCAGCTGTTGTAGCTGTAGGCACAGACGTAGACGGCTGTTTTGATGCACCGAACTCGTTTATGTGAATGAGTGAGTGATGTTTACGCTTGCACAATTTACAACCTGGCCGTTTACACGAATTAGCGTAGTGTCCACTACGGAAGCAATTAAAACATATTTTATAAGTAGGCAATAACTTGTATCGCGCATCACTACTCAGAGCGAGAAACTTTGGACAGTTATTTAAATAATGTTCTTCATTACAGTTAGGGCATGGTTTCATTGACGATGAAGACGTGTTATTTTTATAGTCATTACTCTGATAAGAAACCATAGCCTTTATTTTTGACGCCTGTTTGCTAGTTGTCGCATTATTTTGTGATAACTCAATCGTCTCAATTAAATCTGCACGATTACGCATAAATTCCAAAAAGGCTACCAAACTGATCGGCTTATCTTTAGATAAACTACCTTTGTGTTCCTCCCACTCACGAAATGTCTTCGTATCCAACTTCTGTGTGACGAGATAAATCAAAAGTGTGTCCCAATGTTCAACGGGCTGACCTAATGATTCTAATGCACGTAAATTCTTGTTTAATTGATCTATTACGCGCTTCAAAACAGCGGATGACTCTTTTGTGACCGATTCTATGTTGAATAAAGCTGACACGTGATTTTGTATCAACAAACGTTTGTTATCAAACCGTTCACACAAGAGCTTCCAAGCCACTGGATAGTTATTAGCGGAAAACTCAATAGATTGGATAACCACAGCAGCCGAACCTTCCAATGACGCCCTCAAGTAGTGAAATTTATTTATTTCGTCTATCTGATCATTGTTATCGATTAAACTTGAGAAGGTGTCATGGAACTCTAACCACTTCTCGTATGAACCTCCAAATTTTGGCAGCTGAATAGTGGGTAACTTAACAAGCTTATTATTGGAACGAAAACTTGACGCACTTTCTGCTTTCTCTTGAACCTTTTGATAGGTATCTAACATTTCCTGAGCGTCGGCAATTATCCGATAATATTGACCTTCAAAGTCAGTTCTTTCACTTAGCTGGGCATCACTGTTATCAGTACTACACTCAATTTTTAACTGTACCTCATCGTATTGGTCGTATAAGGATTCCATCTTACCGATGCGTAATTGTAACTCCCTGGCATCCGAGGAACTCAGCGATTTCAAAGTCATCAGCCAATTCGCGAAAGCAGTAACTCGACCTTTGATACTGCCACGTTTTTTAATGAGCTCTTTATCCTCGGACATTCTGGGAGACCGGCACCGTTTACCTGGAACTGATACAGGCAACAGGTTTACTAAAGTACTTAGACTATTATATTTTTTTTATACACAAAGTAGGTAGGTACCTAGAAACTACAATGCAAAATAAATGACATCAAGATACCTATTTCAAATACGATGTTTTACAATATGAATAAATATCTGAGTGCGAATTATTATACAATGGTACTTATTACGTAGTATTTATAATATTAATTATTAAGTACCTACTGACGAACACACTTTATGATTTTACACCACTAAATGTATTTTTAATATGAAAGAACTGTTACTGACCTTATTTTACGTCGACTTATACCTAATTATACCTGATTTGAGTGTTGGGTTCTAAATTAAATCACTTTTATCCTGCACGTTGCACTTTTGGACTTTGAACTCTCGACCACTCTGGTGACGCGCAATCCCCGTAGCATTAATTTGCGCTCCACTCTTCAATCTGATGGAAACTTCTTCCTCAATCTTATGGTGAACTGGTATGATTATCCGGCGTAGATCCAGGACCATGTAGGGGGGTGTGGTATAATTTTGGTAATAAAATTCAATAATGCGACTGACTCGTTTTACTCAGCAGAAAAGCCAGCAACTGAACATATAAAAAACAAGGGTAGGCACGGTATAAAAATAATGCAGCGCGCGAAGGTTTAAACTTGAACACCCACCTTCATATACTCAATAAGTTACCAAATGAAATAATCCGATTATCCGATCCGGTAATTTCTTGGTAAGTATATCCATTTGAAGCATTATGGTTCTAATAAATTTTATATTGCAGGTAATGTCAACTTGGCCGGTCCGTCGCCGTTCGGATACGGCGGCCTGTCGCCCTACCCCATTGATAATAGTAATGGTACGTATACAGCTGAGTGATGACACAGTCAGGTCGCGCCTCCGATGGTAAGCGCCGCGTCTGTCTGTAACGGTGGCGGTGCCACATCAAATCTTGCACGGCACTGCTCTGAAATATGAGGTTCTTTTCACACAAGAATAGGGTTAATTTGAGTTCTTTTCTCTCTGGTTATTTAAGTTTTAGTTTGTACTCATTGAAACTTTTACTTCTTTAAAACACGAGCATTAATTACTAGAGAAGTGGAACGAAGTGGAGTTGAAATTCAGTTGATTCTAGCTTTAATGAGTTTGCGCGATTCGGTCTTATTGTAGAAGTTAGGGTGGACACTTCATACAAACTGTTCAATCGACCAAAACACAATCGAAACTGTGTGCGAAGCAATAGCGTCGTCCACATTGATACGTTGGTACTCAATAGGTCACCCAACACTAAATGTCATACAAACTCCCGATCGTGCTATCTCGTTATAATTTACACATAAGAGTGTCTAGGACGTCTATAGGTACTCTACGGAAGTACTAACTAGTTATTATTTCAGCGCCGACGTGGCAGCCGCAGGCGACGCCGACCATGAACGCGTCGCTCAACACGAGCGGGTTCGGAGCCAACCCCGCCGACGCCGCCGTCGGGTTCCAGCTGCAGAAGCCGCCCGGGAAGCGAGGGAAGCAATGACACTGGCGCTCGTACTAACGCCGCACCGCGTGCCGTCGGGACGACTGTGACGATAGGAAATAATCTGTAATAGAGAGGAACTCTTTTGCTGCTAATTTTGCCTACGAGTTTTGGGTTGATTTGAAATTGAGGTTTGTGATAATTAACTTTAATCGTATTACAATACGGTTGGTATTTGATGTCGACCGCGGTCTGGGCATCATTTAGATCCATATTAAATTAGTCATAAGGTTCATATTAAGTTTGAATTTGGCAGTTTGTAGACGGAGTTTCGCCTCTAATGTTGTTTCTTATTTGTACATCTGCCCGAACGCTACCTAAAGAGTGGTGCAGTGATGGAAGTATTGACTATAGTGAGATGCAATGCTAATCTGAATATTGGGCATTGCGTCAAATTTTCGTCAAACAATCGATTGCTAAACTAATCGATTGTTCTTGACGATTAATTCGTGGCAGTTTTAGAACGAAAAGTTCAGTGTCATATACTAATAATGGACTCATAGTAGGTGCATAATGTGTTTAAAGACATCCGTGTATGTTTAACGTTAATTTAAAAAAAAGTGTAAAGTTAAATCTAGTTGTGTATCATTCCTAGTTTACAATCAAGTAGCATAAGAACGTCAATGGTTCGCGAGAATCGCGAGCTTTCCGTACAAGGTGCTGCAAATTTGCTTTTTAGCTGCAAATTTGTATCACGGAAATTGTACTGAGTAAATCTATCGGCTCACGAAGTGCATTTCTGTATGATTTGGCAGATGAAGAAATGCGGTATAATAAGACCAAGGCCAAGGCCAAGGCTGACCAAGTCCAAGGCTAACCAAGGCTTGACCTCCAAATGTCTGCAATTTAGATGGCGGAGTAGGTATTCGCGTATTTGACATTAGAAAGAGACGGGGTTATCCAGATTGATAGTTGCGCCCTTTTTCCACTTGTCAAACATTGATCAAAACACGCAATTTGAGGTGATGTACCTACTCTGTTTCCGGTTCAACATTCCGAAAAACATTGTGTTGAACGTTGCCGATCAAAAGCTACGCTAACTTAGTTTAGCTCGCATAGGTGACGCATTATTCCATACTTATAGCTTAAGCTAAACTAAGTAAGCTTAGCTTTTAGTATGTAACCCGAATAAAAAAGTTGCCTTCAAAAAAATGGTCATTGAGTTGCAATACAAAATGTTAGTGGTTACATGCTAGTCTACAAGCTTAGAAAGGTAACACCCGGTTTCTGAAACGCGTGTCACATATAGAATCAGTCAGCAGACTGTCACATTTAACAGACGGTAGACGCTCTTTGGGTTTCTGGAACGCAATTCAACCAAAAATTAACTGACAATAGATTATTTTATTGACATGGGCCACAGATTTCTCATCCAATAGATATGACATCTAACTCAAGATCCGGGGACGTAAAGAGACCATAACTGAATAGTCGTTGGACAGTTAAGCGAATTATCTTGAAAAACTATTATATCTTTATCTTTAGAAAAATTTGGACTTAATACAAGTATGAATCGTTAGTTTAAATGTGGGACTATCGGATTTATATGGATATGTTACAGTTAATAAAGGCGATTATATAAATACGTATAGTTTACCAAAATGTGACCAAATTTATAGTTATTGGACAGCAAAATCAGTACCTAGCGGGACATTCATGTGACAGTAATTGGACAGTTTCCGTTAATGCTTTAATGTAGGTAGTATACCCATGAAAACATAAAATATAGCTAAGAAAGTTCAAATTAAACAGCCTAGAAATTTATATTAATTATTATTGGTGTGAAACATCTATAGCCGCACGTAAAACCGATTTCTGGCATGGCGGCGCATGTCGTGGCGACGCGTCGCCACGCTATACGATGGTATATATATACAGTCTATATGCAGTAGTGTGTACGGTGTGGCGACGCGTCGCCATGCACAATCGACTGTGCGATTCTCTCCCAACAAAATAATACAAAATAATGTCGATGTTTCACATCTGCCAGGCGTCCCGTGACGGCTCACTTTTTTTTAATTATTAGTGAAAACATTAAAAAATTAGATCTATAAAAGAACCTCCACGCTTTTAGTACTTATTTTCTTTTATTTGCCGCAAATACTCGGAAAATAAGTTGTTGGCATGGGCTTCCTTCACTATCAACATCATCTCTTTGTTCATATTCCTCTTCGTTGTTTTCATCTCCACTGTCACTTTCTATCTTCTTTGTAGCACAATATGTTGCATACAAACAAATCTATATGTATGTCCTCAGGTACATGTATCCTGTGTCTGAGTGGTACACATTTAATATGGAAAATTGTGCAACACATGTCACACACCACTCTATTTTGAAATTTTGCGGTCTTTCACACATTTTACAAATATTGCTTTCATTTCTTTGTTTCTTTTTGATTGTGGTTTTTTCTTCCGTCTTCTGTCTTTTACAATTTTGTTTATTTACTTTAGTTTCCTCTCTTTCTTTCTTTATTTGTTCTTTTTTACGTAGCTCTAATTAATTTTTTCAGTCTTTTCCTTGTACATTGCTTTGTATTTTGCAGATGTTATAGCAAATGGCATTCTTTGTATATCTCGCTTACCTTTCCGTTCCGGTGTCTTTGGTAACGTAAGGTACGAACCCAAGTCCGGATAGCGCACTTTATAAGCAGGACTAATTTCGGATGTCTTTATAACATCTTTGGCTTGATTGGGTCTCATTGTGTCTAATTGTTTTATTGGAGTAATTTGAGATTCAGTGAGAATACCTGTAAAAGGACACTGATCGTATTTTGAGTTACATGTAGGTAGTGACGTTTGGTCAGATCTTCTTGACCGAACATTCTCCATAACTCCCGTGATAGGATTCAGTCCGTCCGTGTCAGGGTCTTGTAATTTAGTAGTAACACGTCCTGGATAATATTAATTTTAGGCTTTGGTTTAGTCAGGTTCATAAGCTCTTTCCATGGTTGCAGCGTTGCACTAGAGTGAGCGTGATCATTTTTTGTAGGTGAAATGTCATGTTCCGGTGTCACAGATGAAAGCAATATACTAACAATTATTACTAACAATATTGGTTTGTGCTGGCAATAGGGTTGTCTTCGTTGTCTTGTAGTTTTGGCGCAGATACATTTTTTATTGCAATTGGGGATAAGATTTCAGTCTGGGGTATTGTGTTTCTTGATTCTGAGTCATATTCTGGTAAGTTTGTCGTTGCTAAGGGAATTGTTGGAGAAACAAAGCCATTGTAAACTTTCTGAAAAATCCTTAAGTTCTCATCAATCTTTTCTAGCTCCTTAAGATTCTGCAATTCAGCTGCTTTGCTCGGCCCTATCAAGCGCAGAAAGTTCGAAAATGTCATTGATTTCTGCATACTGTCATTATTTGAAGCATGAATGGCGTAAGTTTCTTTGTTATTTGGTATGCATTTGGTATAATCAACAGCGTTTGGGTCAAAAGGTACCAAACCACATGCCTTGAATCCATTTATAAGTGTTTTTGCTTTGATTGATTTTTGTAATGCCATATTTAATACTACTGCAAAATTTACTTTGGTGATCACTTGTCCTGGATTTTGGCTGAGCCACATTCTCGTCGATTCTTTCCATGCAGCTTTAACAGGCCTAAACACAGCTACATCTGCTGGTTGTAAAATACGGGTAGCATTAAGATATAGTGCTACAAGTTCCATTCCTAATTCTGTGCACAGCTTGCTTACTTCATAAGTCAAATGGGTTTTATGTCCATCTAAGAAATACACACCTGGCAAAGGTATATCTTTCTTGATGAGATATGGATGGAAAACATTGCTTATATATTCGAAGAAAATATCAGACGTCATCCCGCCATTTTCACTGCGTCCCACCCCCCAATCTGAAGGTATACCTTCTGTAACTTTCTGTGGTATCCTTTGATAATTATAAATAATCAAGGGTGGACAACCTGCCGCCGAAAATGTGAACATTACCGTCATGTTCTCATAGGTTATTCTTTACGCATTTTTGAGACAGAACTTTACCAGTTTTCGGACAGAGTTGAAAAATCCACTTGAATCACCATTGAATACACGCCTTGGATCATCTAAAACGTCCAGTATATTTTTTCATCGAAGTATTGATGGATTTCAAGAAACCACTTGCGTATATCAGATTCAGTAACACAAGCGCTTGAGAATGTCACACCTTTGCTAGTTCTTTCGCCGATTGAAGGGTGTCGTTTTAAAAATCCCCCCTTACCCAACCTTCTCCAGGAAAGTTGTCTTTAAACTGATGATCTCTGGGGGTTTCCGTCAAAAATATTTTTATACTTAATTGAAGATCTTTTTTAAGCGGGAATCCTTTCCTCGATAGTTCAATAATCCAGTTTTCTAGACATGTTTCTTCTTTAATTGTTAGACACGGTGATGGTCCGAAAGATGACTTATTTTCCGGATTTTTTGTTTTAAAATGCTACGTAAAAAAACACAAATTTGAGGGTAGAATCAAAATGCTTTTTCAAATGTCCAATGACTGGTAATCAAAGAATTTATCAGTCATTGGACAGTGTCCATACACTGTAAAATAAATACAGAATTGTGTCAGACTAAAAAATACTAATATTGAACCTTAACTTGTAGGTAGAAAAGACATTATTTAATTTATGGCTATAATTGACGTTTAAGTGTAGATTTGACATTTGCGTCAACAGGCTGTCACATGAGATGTAGCAACCCAATATGCGTTTGACAGTGGATTAACAGACTGTTGGCTAATTTTTTCGCTGATTGGCGTTTCAGTAACCGGGTGTAAGTGGCGTGTCTGTGAGGTTAGAAGTACGTGTGGGCTGATTATGATTACCCATGTATAATTTTTTATGTGAGTTGTTAAATTGTACAGTTTATAAATAGGATTGTGTACAGAAACAAATCTAGTTGTAATAAAGTATTTTGATACAAGTAAACTCATAGATGTGCCACTAAAATGATAAACCAATTTTAATAACGACCGTTTGAGATAGGTGTCAGACTTCTGGCATGGCTTAACGATTCCTGTCAATCCATATTCGATATTGAGCCCGACGATGGTTTAAAGTACCGTCCAAAGCCCAAGACTTAATCATGTTTCATAACTTATTTATTGGTTCAATTTAGTGGTGCCTCTTTGCAACTATTTTATTTAAAAGCCTCAATCATTTTTCCTCTTAACACCGCATTTGCAGGCTTGATACATTTCTGGTTGTCGTTGCAGCATTTCTTTTTCTTTCTTGTTCTAGTTCGTTATTTCATAACATCGATCAATCTTCGATAACAAAAAATCGCAACACCTCTGGGAAAAATGTTGCTGTGGTTTGTTCTGATCAAGGTTTTATTTGTTGTTCAAGCTCGTTTTTTTAATATTGAGCAATATTCGAGAATGGAAATTGCATTAGCTCTGAAAGAATGTTGTTGTATTTGCACTAATTTGCAGTCTTGATAACATTTTTTCAACGTGTGTTCTGGGAAAGGTTGTTTGTTGTTCAAGATTGTTTTATAATGTTGATCAATCTTTGAAAAAGGTACTCTCAATACCTCTGGAAAAATGTTGTTGTGTTTTGTTCGAATAATATCTATCTACCTTCGAAAAGGAAATTGCAATAACTCTATAAAAATATTGGTTATAAAAATATTTTGAGAAGGATTTGGTATATAAAAATATTTTGGTTTTTGTAAAAAAAACTTCTACGCGCTATATCATTTATAATAGTAATCAAACTATATTCGAGAAAAGAAATTGCAGTAGCTCTGGTATTTTTGTATTTTGAATTTTCAGATATGAACTTACTAGTTGTGTAACATTCTTTCAACAACTGTTCTGGTGTAGGATGGCTTTGTTGTTCAAACTTTTTTAAATAATATCGATTATTATTTTATGAAGGAAATGGCAATAATTCTCGAAAATATTTCAGTATTGCTAACATTTTCTCAACATCTGTTCTGGGAAAAGTTGTTTGTTGTTCAAACTTGTTTTATAATATTGATCAATCTTTGAAAAAAGGATTCTCCAATACCTTTGGAAAAATGTTGTTGTGTTTTGATCTGGGCAATGTTATCTTTGTTGTTCAACCTTGTGTTTTATAATATCGATCTATCTTCGAAAAAATAAATTGCAATTACTCTGGATAAAATGTTGTATTTGCAGACTTGATAACTTTCTAATTGTGTAAAATTATTTTAGCATCTGTTCTAGGAAAGGCATACTTTTGTTGTTTTAGCTCTTTATACTTAGAGCGGAATTAATAAATCAAATAAAAAATCGAAAATAATAATAATGTCCATCCTCCTCACGCAAGTCAGGGGAGGCCTTTGTCCAGCAGTGGGACAGTTACAGGCTGAATTATTATTATTATAACAACAATGTGAACTGTGTAATAAATATGATATCCGGATGGGCCCCCATCTACGTGATACAACTTATACATAGGTACTGTTCACGACGGAACAAAATGGAGATTTCTTTTTGGTTGAATAGGGTTTATTATTTATATTGAACAATATTGGTATTAGGACTCTTATGTGTATAGGTACATCTTATTGCGATGACGAACGTAGGCGAAGTGAAGTGAGTTATTTATAACAAAATACGAGAGCGCTTGTGCTCTATGGTTAAAATTGTATTGACGGCATAGTCGGCACCGACGGTCTTGATGGTTGGACGACCGCAGGTGGCGCGAACAGGTACCTATTTATATCTTAAGTATAGACATGTTTTTTCTTGAAATCAAAGAAACTATGACTCGGAATGTCAAGGGCATTTACATCTAAAGATAAAGGCGCTATATGTGAGAAGAATGGAGGTGTAACAAGGGCAACCAAGAAGGGTTTTGGTAAATAACATCCATAGAGTAGGTACCTATACGAAATATAGAGACAGCTTCTTCAATCAACGCTATGGTTCTTATCCAAAACGTAATATATGTTTTATTGGAGTGTGAAACAGTTATTGGGGAAAATATTTTGGCTTTTGTAACTTTGTAGGTGTGTAACATTATTTTAGCGTCTGTTCTGGGAAGGATGTATTTGTTGTTCAAGCTCGTTTATATACGAGTATAATACCGATCAATCGTCGGGAAAGGAAATTGCAAAATTACTTCAATGTTTTCCATATCTGTTTCATCATCGTCATCATTAACATTTGAAGCAGCTTGTTCTGCTTTATCATCGCCTTTGTCAACATTTGGTGCAGCTCTATCGGTTACTTCACTGGGCAAAAAATCAATATCAGTGAATACTTGAACATCAAATGGAAAAATTCCGCACTTCTTGAACGCATTGGTAATATTTGTTGGAGTCATGGATCTCATGTAAGCTGTACCAACGCATTCTGCAATATTGTAGATGGTTAAAGCTCTTCCCGGATTAGAATAAACAAAAGCTTCGCAGCTTTGTCTTTTTCTAATCTATTTCTGGTTTATAGATTAGGCCAGCACCACTAACTGGGAAATACGAGGCCAGGGAGCGAGAAAGGAAACAGCGAGTGTTCGGTAGCACAAATGTATTCCGACTGCCAACAAAACGTTATTGTCAACTACCCTACATTTATTGTTATCCACCTACCATACACTACATCCCTCCACACTAAATTAAGAACAATATTCTACCGTGATAACAATTCTAATAGGTTAGTTGACTAAGTTATGCTCCTGTCGCTGGTAGGTACCTAACGCTACGGGTTAGCACAATATTTACATCATACATATAGGTAGGTACAAGTATAGTAATGTTTATACCATCGATAGTATCAGTGGTATCTTATTATTATCGCAGTGATTACCTACATCCAGTTGACGATATGTATAGGCATGTATTTAATCTACAATCTTAATTCTTTTTAATTTACATTTTCTGACCGGTCTATTGGTGGGGGAACTCATCTCGGAGGGAGGTTCACTGGATTCGGGCTCAACCTTCTGCTCTGTGGTTGTAGTAATTATTATTTCTGGTGGCGCCGGTTCAGACTGGCTGCTTTGTGCCCTTGAGAGAATGTCCTCTCCTATAGGCACAAGCGTTGAAACCTCCTTTCCCACCGTACGCTCAGAATCTGGGCAGACCAACGAACTTCTACTCCTTCGCTTTATCTGATCGACATGACGATGTACTAGATCCCCCCGTTCACCTATCACTTTAAAGTTAGACGGACCTAACCTACTACCTATCTTGCCGGGTATCCACTTCTCGCCCTTCAAGTACTGACGGTACCAGATGTCATCGCCCGGTGAGATGACACGCTCGGCCCCTCCTGCGTCTTCTACTTGCCGCTGCTGCGCACGACTCACGCGGGCCTCCCCCCTATCCGGCTTCAAAGCGTCTAGCCGCGTCCGAATCCGCCTACCTAACATAAGCATAGCTGGACTTTCACCTGTCGATACATGTTCCGTATTTCTATAATACAATAGAAATGTTTGTAGCGCTCGGTTAACGTCCCTTTTTTCAAATACCGCTTTTTTAATCACTCTCTTTAGGGTCTTAACGGCATTTTCTGCTGCACCGTTAGATGCCGGATGATAGGGTGCGGTAAAAATGTGTTCGATGCCCCCGCTCTTATTGAACGTTCCAAACTCCCCACTCGTGAATGGGGGACCGTTGTCACTGATAATCTGGCGCGGCAAACCAAACCTTGCAAACAACTCTGTTAATCGATCTATCGTCCAGTTGGCGGCCGTGCTCGGAACTTGGAAGACTTCTAGCCACTTTGACATGGCATCGACCACCACTAAGTACGTTTTACCAAATATAGGACCCATGAAATCCAAGTGTATCCTAGACCAAGGCCGGCTCGGCCAAGGCCAGGGGCGCGGAGCTTGCCGTGGCGGGTCATCTGCGTGCGCCGAGCATGTAGTGCACCCGCGACACATGGCCTCCACCGCCTCGTCGATGCCGGCCCACCACACGTAGCTCCGAGCCAGCGACTTCGACTTCACAATGCCCATATGTGGCTCATGTAAAACTCTTAAAACGCCCTCCCTACACCTTTCCGGTATAACTACTCTGTGACCCCACATTAGACAACCTAGCTCCTCATATAGTTCCATCCGCCTATTAAAATAGGGTTGCATAGTTGCTACTTCACATTCTGGCGGCCAACCGTCCCGAACAAAACCTAAAATTCTACTTAATATGGGATCGCGCATCGTGCTTTTCTTAACTTCATTATAATCAAATAATAATGCGTCCTGTGCAAAGTGTAAATAGGTTTGTTCCAGTATCTCAGCCAAAACCGGTTCTGAGCATGGTAACGGCAACCTCGACAACCCGTCCGCGCTATTACAATTTGTTCGCACGTATTCAATATCGTATGTATAGGCGGACAGAATGATGGCCCATCTAGACATCCTACTCGCGGTCATAATTGGTATATTATTATTTGGCCCGAAAATAGATACCAACGGCTTATGGTCTGTGCGTAATGTAAATCGCCGGCCATAAACGTATTGGTGGAAATTCTTCATACAAAAGATTATAGCTAAGGCTTCCCTATGTATTTGTGAGTAGTTCTTCTCCGCACTCGTAAGCGTCCGCGAGACGAACGCGACCGGGCGCTCCGCTCCTCCCGGGCCGGGCTGCGACAGCACGCCGCCGACGCCCGCAGCGCTAGCGTCGCAAGTTACGATTAGGGTCTTGTTGGGATCGTAATGCGCTAGTACTTGAGAACCTGTCAAAACCCTTTTGATATTCGTAAAAGCGCCTTCACATTCCGCCGTCCAACTCCAGTCTACACCTTTTTTTAATAAGTTGAAAAGTGGTACTAACTTGAGACTAAAATTTCTAACAAATTTCGCGAAAAAGTTTGCTAAACCTAAAAATGACCTTAATTCCGGTACATTCTGAGGTCTGGGAATCTTATCAATTGCTTCTATTTTAGCCGGATCTACTCTTATGCCCTCTTTAGATAAAATATAAGCAATCTACAATTACGCGCCATATTTTTCAACTCCGCCACATACTCGTTGACATTTTCCCCCGCTTGCTGCCTCCGCTGCCTGAACCGATACCTTTCCGTGAGTACCGACGGTGCCGGTTGTAAATGTTGACGCAATACGGTACTCGCTTCCGAGTACGACAACTCCGCCGGTTTTTTGGGACTCGCCAGGTTCACCAATAACTCGTACGCCTCATCTCCCATGAGAGAAATGAGTGTAGGCAGCCTGAATTCCTCCTTGACTCCATTGACCTTGAAGTACATTTCAAGGCGATCCGTGTACGATGACCACGCACCATTTTTAACGTCAAACTCGCCGATTTTTCCAATTGACATGGTAAATATATCACACGCGCGAGGTTACCAACACGAAATAAACACGAAATACTCGTCGCCACTGGGAAATACGAGGCCAGGGAGCGAGAAAGGAAACAGCGAGTGTTCGGTAGCACAAATGTATTCCGACTGCCAACAAAACGTTATTGTCAACTACCCTACATTTATTGTTATCCACCTACCATACACTACACTAACTAAAGAGTAACTACTAAAACAAGTGGACACAACAAAATTAAATATTAACCTCTGGTTTGCCGCGCGCCGTTGACGCGATCTATATCCCGTCTGCCGTGAAGTAATCGCTGCGCGCGGATACGACTAGTTATTGATTTTTCTTTCTAATATAAAGCAAAATAGCGGTATTCTAGTTACTAATTTGATTAAAGGAATAACTAAACTATACTATGACATTTTTATTACCTAAATATCAGTTAGGTAATAAAAATTACCTACTATATTTTACCAGCACTAGTTTATTTCGGAAAAATCTAATAAAACTGTAGTAGTTGTGGTATAAATTGAAATAAGAAATACTCATAGCACAGTTGGATGTTTATATTTTATGATTTTGAGATAAAATTATTACCTTTCTATAATTGAATTACTAGAAAAATACGAAAAACAAATGTAAGAAAGAGAACGTAAATCTGCGTTCCGGCACAACTAGCGTGTCGTATATATGCGTTCCGGCCTAACATATACGGGATGTTAAAAAAATGACAGCAATAGTTTTTGTACATTGTATGTTTTATTGTTACATGCAAAATAAGAAATACAATTTGGTAAGCACAATTAAGTAATTCGGTAAAGGATAATCAAGATACATCAATTGCGAGGGAAATGGGGGAAGGGGGGAGTTGCTACTTAGTGTGGTAAACTCGCCAACATTCTCCAACGCAGAGATAAACTTTGCATTTGGCACAAATTATGTTACTCTCTGTGCGTAATTTAATTGTGCGGCATCGTGCGCAACGTCCTCGTTTATAACGAGTTCTACTATTATTATTACCTCGATCGGTAATCAAAAGGTGATCCGGATGGTGGTCAAAACCGTCGAAACGAACTTCATCATCGGTGGCCACTGTGGTTGGTCTGATGCGCTGAATGGAATGATTTTGTTTTGACAATCTCTCCGCTAAAGCAAATCGGAATTGCCTGTGATTCATTTTGTCTCTTCCACTTTGTGAATTAGCTTGATGTATGATATACGTATTTAGAACGCTGCAATTGAGCAGACGTCGGAACAGTTTTACGTACCATTTCAATCCACGCTTACGCTCCAACAAATACATGGATAGCTTTTGATCTTTTAGATCGACGCCACCCATGTATTTGTTGTAGCTGTGAACTACAACAGGCTTGTCACAACTGATGCCGGCTCTCTGACCTGGAGCAGTGTCTGCGTTGTGATATGTCGAAATCATAGTTACAAGTTTGACATCCTTCCATGCCAATACTGTTACATCGCCGCAGTGTCTTGCAACTATGTTTCCTCGCTGCATCGACTTTTCTCGCAAATGTTTGACATCTGGAGGGGTATCCACCCTGCGCCTATTCAGAGTACCTAATAAATCAGTTTTTTTTTGTTTCAAAAATCGTGCTAAAGGAACGCTATTGTAAAAGTTATCCATAACTATACAATAACCTTTTTCAAGATAGTCTTCGACTAAAGTTAGCACGATTTTTGCAGTAGCAGTAGTGAAGCCATGGATTGGTTCAGTTGATGTATGCTTTCCAGTGTATATCAAAAATGACAAGAGATATCCTGTCTCTACCTCACATAGCTCATAAGACTTTATACCAAATCGTGCTGCTTTGGAACGAATACATTGTACCCAACTTAAACGACCTTTCCAAAGCAGCAACGACTCATCTAAGCTTAAGTGACGACGAAATTTGTAGATTTCCTGAAATTTTTGACAACAATGGTCGAGTATTGGCTTTATTTTTGCTAATTTATGATTATATCCTCGTAAATGTATGTCCAAGTCGTAGTTGTTGACAAAATGCAAGAAACGCAAAATTATCAGGAACCTGTTTTTATTCATAATCTTCCGAAATTCAGGCATTCCTAAAACTCCAGTAGTCCAGTATTCTTCTAATCTTCCTCTAACACAAAGACCCAAGTAAATGAGAACTGAAAAGAATGTATACATTTCAGGTATTGTTACTGGATACCAGTCATGTAATCTTGATTTAGGTGGTATCCCCGAAACCGACCCGGTGGCTTCCACTATTGTCTGCCAAGCATATTCGTTCGTTTCTTCAACGATTTTTTCCATTACGCTGCGATCCCAAATAGCACAAAATCATTCGAATGGATCAGTTGAGTCTATGAGAGGCCCAACCGTTTCAGTAAATATTTCTTCAGTTCCCGTAAATGACTCGAAATTATTTGACCATGTAATATCATTGGTTTCGACTGTGACTTCAGCCTCTGGTTCCTGATCATTTTCAAATGCCTCTAAAATTTGTTGTAATTCAATTTCTGTGTAGTCTTCTTCGAAATCGTCAATTTCACTACCCGAATCAACGGCTAATGCTTCTGCTAGGCTAGGCGGTAGAATTTCGTCATATTCAGGATTTATTGGGCTTCTACTTTCTTGAATGTCATTGAAAATATTATGTAACTCTTCTCTATTTTCGTCGTATTTTTCATAATTAGTAGCGTTTGTAGTTCCTGGAATGTCATGAGAATTATGTTCTTGCTCTGATAGTGAATCGGTTACCACGAACTCTGCGCCTCTGTCTGCTCCAACCAGTACATCATAATCACGATATGGTTGCAAGGATCCTGATGATGTGCGCTGTATAAGGACGTGCTCATTAGAAGTGCGCATAGTTCCGCTAGGTGACCTGTTCACCACTAAGGCAGAAATTATCTGTTTGGGCTGTGTCCACCGAGGTGTTGCTCTGCCGTCAGTATCTCCCGTATCCATCTAAAAAAATAATATGTTACTTTATAGTCATATCATAGATAATTATGTTTTTGTTCATGTGTTTCTATATTTATAAGTACTATCATAAAACAATAGTGGTCCTCCGAACAGAAGACCTCGCGAACACTGACTCTTTTGCAACATTTTTGTTCGTCCAATAACAAAACCTCATAACCTCATACCGCGACAACCACTTGACCGATGTCGTTTTTATTCACAAAATCGTCTTAAAATTCCCAATTAATCATTCCACCGAATAAATAAAAAAAAAATATATATAGTAAATGACGCCGCAGTAAACTTCCCTCCTCTTTATAGGCCAATCAAAAATCGCCGGTGATAAAAAAAAGTATAAAGCCATAGACTATTGGTTGAGAATTACCACCGTAAAAATAATTATATATGGAAAGTTTTTTTTTTCATCTTTCCGTATATAATTATTTTTACGGTGGTCCAGTTGATGAAGAGATGCTTCACTCGCTCGGTCAATAATAGACAAATGTGTGAACTACCTACGACCACGTAAACCCAGCCACCTAATAATCAATAGTAACAGGAAAATAATGTAAATGGAATAAAATGGAAAATAAAAGTAAATTATATTTTTTATTATTGCTAAGTAATCAAAGATAAATCAATCTACATAATTTGAATCAGGTTCACACGTATACATACGTGTGCCTATTATGTACAAATTTCACATTCGTCTTCAGTGTAATGCTCGTAAGTACCATAACTGCAATATGTACACCAAAAACGTTTATAATTTATTAGTGGAGTAACATCATCACTGCTCAAAATAAAATGGGCCGGTCCTTTTTTATTGGTACAGTAGAACTCCAATTATCCGAATTAATGGGGACCGGGACCCATTCGGTTAATCAAATATTCGGATAATCGGTTTTTTTTTTTTAAATTGCCATTGGAGAGAATAAAAGCTACGTTTTGATATTGCACTATTTTTAAATATAAATAAAATGTACTTATGTACAAGTTTAGAAATAAAAATCATTGTTTTTTAAACATTTCAGTCAAGTCAACAAACAGTCAAGACTTGTTTGTGATTCGGATAATCGGCGATTCGGATAGTCGGAGTTCGGATAATTGGAGTTCTACTGTACTTTTAAAACATTTGGAACATTTGTCTCGTCTTATAAAGTGAGTGGTTGTCAAAGGCCATTTACATTCACGTAGGCATAACATAAAATCTTGTTTGTTCAGATATCGGTCTATGCCCAAATAAACTACCATTTTCCTAAAAAAAAAAAGTATGCTACAACCTAAATGATAAGCATCATTTTTGAGAACATGCTGTATCACGCAATACTTCGTACTCGCACTAGGTACAAACGCAGTTTCACGAATATTTTAGGTTAACTGTGTGGTTTGCCTCTCAAATCTAAATGTTAAAGTAAATATGTCAAGAAATAAGTTTATAATTGCTTGTGAGAATAAGTAAACGTAAAGTATCAAACGAAAAAATGGGAAAATAAGCCATTTGATACAATATCCCTATCAACTCATTGTATCACTAAGAAAGTCGCGATTTCAATTATTTATTGCACATATTTTGTTATTATTACGATTGCATTCTATTCATAAACATATAATAAAAAGAATTACTCACTTTTCTTGAAGAATATAGCCAAATATTGTCACTTTTCGCCAAGTTTTTTCTCGAAGCATAACACGCACAAACAAGTTTATAACGAATGAATAAAACGAATTTTTGTTCAAGACCGAATGTATTTAGCTACTGTTCTTCTTCACTCCGTTCTTCTAAAGCTATACAAGGCAATTTCAACACTATTTACAGTAGAACTAGAACACTATTTAGAGTAGACTAGAAGCACCTCGCGGTTTCACCCGCGTTAACTAGGTACTATCTCGCGGGAACCATTAATTTTTACGGGATAAAAGGTAGCCTATGTCACCCGGGCCGGGGATAGCATAGCATCCCAACAGTGAAAGAATTTTTCATATCGGTTCAGTAGTTTCGGAGCCTATTCATTACAACCAAACAAACAAAGTTTTCCTCTTTATAATATTAGTGTAGATGATAGCTTAAAAACCAAAACTTTTATAATAAAGTGTATTAGAAAATAACTGCAACTTTTTGCCAAATAATATTCTTGTACTTTAAATAACACCAAAAGTTCGTGATAGAGTATTACTTACCTACTTCTATGTTTAACAATTTTATTTTACTTATTTAAAAATTTACTTGGTACATATTAGAATATAAAAATGAATAAGTAGATACTTACGTGTCAACTATTGATAAAAGCTCCCGTTTTTCTCTTTCTGTGCAACTTTTGCGAGTCATTTTGGTTTTTTATTTATTTACGACACTCGAAAAAACAAAATAACAAAAAAACAAAAGCAAGAGACAAGATACCATAGAGCTATACCGATACAAACGTTGATTGGCAATCCAATGGACGGCAGGGTCGCGTAACCACTATACAGGGAGTCCGCCTTCTCGGCCCTGCACTCACCGGGGACCTCTAATACCCGGGCCCCGGGAGCCGCCACCCTTACCTTGAGCGGGGGCACACCGAGCGCGCCAAGGTCGATGCGGTTTCGGGCCTTCGCAAGGACCTTGGCGTAGCTCACGCCCTTCTCCTCCGCCCCCGGCTTCAGGGTGATCACCACCGCTGCTGTGCGCGGTGGTGCACGGATCTACACCGCCTTGGCGGCTTGCTGCCGGGCCTGCGGCACCGCCTTCGGCGCTGCTGGCTGCCTGGGCGGGGGCTTGTCCCGGGCCCTCGTGGCCGGCTGCGACCCTCCCCCGTTCTGAGTCCTACTTGGGCCCTTCCTGACCAGGGCTGCTCCAATGGAGCCTGCGGGCGGGACGGGGGCTCAGCGGGCCCGGCAGCGGCAGCAGGGGCCGCAGCCTTCTTCCCTGCCACGGGCGTGGCAGGGGGGCGGCGGGTGTTGCTGCCTTGGCGGCCCCCTTTCCCTTCTTCTTGGAACCCTTCTTGGGCTCCACAGGTTCGGCTGGCGCCGGGGCCGCCTTCGTCTTGACTCCTCCCTTCTTGGAGCCTTTCGACGGCTCCGGGGCTCCGCTTGTGGACGGTGCTGATGGGGTGGGATCCATCAACACGTCCCATGCGGCCGCCTCCGCCTCTCATGGGCGAGTGGAGGCCTGAGGCGCTTCTCGGGGAGAAGCCGCCCCTCCAGGCCTTCGAGGCGGGCGCTCACCATGGTGCCCACCTGCACCATGATGGCCTGCGCAAACTCCTCGAAAGTCGAAGCTGGTGCTTGCGCGGGAGTCGCCCGTTGCTCCACGAGTTTACGAAGCTCGGCGATCTCCTCGCGCATCCTCGCCTGCTCAGCCATGAGCCGTGAGTTGGCCGCCTCCAATCGGGCGACCTCCTCAGACGCGGTCCGGCTCCTGAGCTCATCGACTGAGGCCTGGATGCCGTCCGCCGCCTCGTTCAGGTCACGCTGGTACATGCCCTTCAAATTCCCGGACTTGGCGGACACCTGTTGGATGATGTCCACCCGGTCCAGAACCGTCTTTTCCAAAGCAGCGGCTCTCTGCTCATCGCTGCTCACGGCTGCGAGAGGGCACGGAGACTTAAAGTAGGCCGTTCGCGCCTTTCTCTTGCGCCGCACCTCCTCCGCCAGCTCCTGTTCTGCCTGGAGCCGAAGCTCCTCCTCCCTGGCGGCGTTTAACTCCTTCTGAGCCCGCGCCAGCCCGACGTACTCCCCCGTCGTGGGCGGTCGTCCTCGGCCTCGCAGCCTCCTTCGCCGCGGGCTCCAGGACGTCGTCCGTAGCCCCGCGCTCCAGCGACCGCTTGCGCCACAGGCGACCAGTTGCCGATGATGCCGGCGACGGGTCCCTCGACCCGTCCGTCACCGTCATCATGCTCACCTCGGAGTCCGTGCTCGAGACCGACAGGTCCCTGCACCTGGATGCTCCCAGGGCATCCACCAGTCTGTTGCCCTTTCGGGCTCCAGAGCCGCTGCGAGACCGGGTGCTAACCCCCTCCACCGCAGCGTCGACTTCGTACCGCGTGAGCAGTACACGTTCCTCCATCAAACGAGCCGTAGCTCCTCCCTCCAGGCCTTTCGGCCTCTCCTCCATAACGTCGGTTTGGTTTTGATTTATTGGATCCATAAGAGTTCCCACGAGTATGGGGGGAAAACGGACCATCCAAGCAGTGCCCCCTGTACTTGAACTAACCTAGCACGACCCGCTCAGGAGGTCATTAATGTTTTTGATAAAATCTGTTGTAGCATCTGAACTCGCAAATTAAGCCAAGCCCAATTCCTGCGAGCGGTAACTTATTGCTTGCGCGACAGAATTACTAAAAATGTGTGATGCTAACTTTACTTTCATTATCTGCTTTTTATAATTTACGTGAGCCTTTTTAACTTATTAGCCAGTTGAAGCCCTTCGTCGTTTTGCAGAGAATGAAGTTTTTCAATGAAGTTCCACGCAATCACATCGTTATCGGCATTACTTAAGTATTTTTTGTCACCTAAAGTATTTTTCACCAACGCATATGAGCAGACTCCGGGAAAATTAAAATTTTTTGATCTTTGACTGGAAATTCAGGATTTATGCTTTCAAGATCCAAATTACATCCTAAATGTTTTGCCATTGAAAATTGGCAGGACACCCGTCGAACGTTAGCGACAAAATGTTTACCCCACAAGTCGAAACTAGGTTTATACAGTTTTTAACTAAGGAAGCTTTCTGATCGCCTGTACAACCGTCTATCAAAAAATATCATACTGGAATTTTGAACGAACCATTTATTGCAGTTAACATGAAAACCAATGCCTCTCTAGGGATAGCTGCGTCATGTTCTTCAAGATAATATCCGTAATTAACGAAGCCGACACAATTTTCTCCGTCCTATTGAATATGCCATAGCCATTTCATCTATGCTTAAAGCAAAGCACAACTTTTTATTAAGGGTACGCTCTGCTAAAAGCTTAAGACATATTAAAGATTCTGTCGTGAATCCAGGATCACCATCCACACACTTATACCAAGAACACAGTGTTTTCGGATGTGGTAAACATGTTTTAAAGTGTTGTCTCACATATTTATATGATCGAGAACTGATAAACTAAAGACATAGTGCAAATTTACGCAGTGATGGTGAATACTTCCGCGATACCGAGACATTTAGAATTATTTTAAGGAAATCTTTATTATTGGGATCGGTCGATTGCAGAAGACTGCTATCCTCTTCGTTAATAAGTTCAAGTATTTGTTCTAGATTTGCCACTTTTTTTTCTAGACGCCTTATCTGACGAAGAGCGCGCGCCATTATTAACCTCTTCTCCGACATCTTTTGGTGATTTTTTAATTTTTTGGTAAGTCTTCTTGGCGTATTCAATGGCTGAAACAGGCAATTCAAATGTTTTGATAACAGGCAATAAAACCAATTGTGCCTGCTTCACTAATCAGTCAGTGAGTAGGCTAGTAATCATTAGTAATTAGAGTTAGTAGAAGTAGTAATTTCTTAGGCCACTTGGACAACAGCTACCAGTTTCCTTAACAAGCACCACTCTATCAGTATATTAAAAAATTAAAACCGACCGTTGTAAATATGCTTGGTTGTTCCATAACTACATCGTCAATCTGATGCTCCTCGGTTACGTTTTCTGTCATTACAACATCCTCCTGGAAGAATATCACATATTTTCAATTTCATTTTAAATTTAAACATGTTATTAAAATCAGTTTATTAACATTTTTAACAGTTTATTAAATATAAATAAAATAAAATAAACTAAAACTAGCTTAAACTAAACCTTACAAATCTAACAAAAGAGGGTGTCCATGTGGCATGGTACCAAGAGCACTGGCTGCATTACCTCGCTGAATAGCAATGGAGAGATATTCTCTGTGCGAGATAAGAGCCAGCCCTCTTGTCACCAGCGGCGTCGACCAGCCGGCACAAATATGTAGTCACTTGAAAGTGTCACGTACTTGCGCCGCTTGGCCTCTTCTGCGGCTTCCGCCGCGGCTCCGGCCTTCAAGACAGATCCGCTGAGGCGAGAAGGGGCCAACGTGTCGACGCATGTAGCGTCCCACACGAGAGCCCTTCCCCGCTCCCAGGGGATCAAAGTGAGGCCATCGGGACGCTTGCCATCATCACGCACCATCCCGACAGGTTCGAGAGTAGAAGGTACGTTAATGGTGGCAAGCGCCCGTTTGATAATATCGTTAATGGAGCCATGGCGGGAGAATCTGCCTGCACTGCGTTGGCAGAAAAGTCCATGGAGTCCGTTCCTGTCGACGACGCTGCCACATGGACACCGGTGACTCTCGACAATGGCAGCACCCAGTCGGAGACCGACGGCGATGCGGAAACTGCCATTGTCGAGCAGCGTTCCGAGGTTCGCAGAGGGAAGAGCGTGCAGCCACTGTCCCGATTCGTGTTGCGAGACAGCTAGAAACCTTGCGCGGTCTTGGTCACTGGAAGAATTTTGAACCAGATCATTGTGGGTTCTCTGCGCCAGTGAAACATCCCAAAGTGTTTGACTTGTTGATTCCTTGGGGAAGTTTTCACTGGGGCAGAGAGTCCTCCAGCCCTCTACGGCATCAGCTGCACAGTGCAAAACCGGTGCTGGCGTTTTCAGTATTTGAGCGCATAGGCTTGATACACTGTGCAGGGATGACAGGAAAGCCGGAAGAGCAATACTAGAGATTTTTCTTATGCCGATACCACCAAATCTAATAGGTAACGTGGCTTGAGTCCAGGAATTGTCCTCGAGGTTTAAATTTAGAATTTTTTCTAGAGCATTTTTGAGGGTGGCATCTAAGTTATCCAAAATGTTATTTACATTAATTTTGTTTTTATAAAAGGTTTTCGAAATACAATGGAATGAAAATGCAAAATTAATGAATTGTATGATGTAAGTGTCGTGCAACGAAAAAAAAGGTAATCTGAGTAAGAAGTTTGAAAACTGCTTAGAATTCTTTGCATTCTTGTTGTTTCCATGTTTGATGATACTTGATACTACGTTCTTCTCGAGTTTGTAGAAAATGAATGTATCTTTGTCTGAAGTGGCCATTGTTTAGAGCGAAGTATGACAGCCCTCACACTGAGACGCTCACTTGGTGCATTTTGTGGTGTGCACTGGCTCCTAAAAACCTTTGGTAGGAATCAGATGCGTGGAAGCTTAGAGCACTTAACACCTAAAACAAAAATAAAATTTCTAATTGATACTATAACTTGAGAATCGATTAAACAAAAAGCGGCCAAGTGCGAGTCGGACTCGACCATGAAGGGTTCCGTAGCAGCAAGTAACATAATATAAAAGTTCTTGTAGTTCGTTGTAACTTTGATCGATGTTTTGATGATAGTGTAATTTTTACGATTTATGACGTATTAAAAAAAACTTCTTACTAGATCTCGTTCAAACCAATTTTCGTTGGAAGTTTGCATGGTAATTTACATCATAATATATTTTTTTTAGTTTTATCATTCTCTTGTTTTTAGAAGTAGTTACATAAAAAGTAACATAAAACTTGATTCTATGCTATTGCACAATCATGATTTGTCATGTACAGTTTGTACAGCTTCTGATACTGAATCGTTTGTCGATGTAAGATTTATACAGGATGCCTCAACCCCTTGATGCTGAAGTTCAACATTCAGAAGTTTTTCGTGTCCTGATCCTGAGGTTCCTGAATAATTGTCAACCATCGTGTTTGTTTCAGAAGTGTCAGTGTCTTTGGATTGAGATTCATGAATTGACAGTTCTGGTTCATTTGGCAAACGTTCTACTTCTGTTGGTATTGTCGTTAATTCATTGAGGGCTGTCATTGTGGTCATATCCTCTGAACCGTCGTCGTTTTGTTCATTTAAATTGCTCCTGTCCTTGTGTTGCATTAGTTCCTCAGAAGTTGTTTCTATTGTTTGCGACGATGACTCGTGTGTTGAAATCTTTGGTACGAGATATATATACAAGTCGTGAAGCTTTTTAGCTTCTATTGATTTTCTTAACACCTGATTTTTCATCTTTCTGATTAACTGTGCTCCAACTATTTCTTCAAATGTCTGATAGTTAAGACTTGTAGAACATTTGCCATCCAAAATTTCTTGGACTGGTTTATATGGCATTAAACATTTTGTGTAGTCTACGTGATATTAAATGGGCATAAACCACAAGCTTCAAAGCCGTTCTTCAACGTCGTCTTATTTAATTTGGGTAAAAGCTTCTCCAATATACGCAACATCTGTTTTAGTAAGGATTTTGTTAAGTTGTCTGTTCGCCATTCTAGGACTGCTTTACGCCACATTACTTTTATTGGGCGAAACGCCGCTACGTCTGCTGGTTGTAAAATCCGTGTCGTGTTAGGGTATAGAGCTATAAGTATGATACCAAGATTCTGACAAAGTTGAGTAAGCTGAAGTGTTATGTGGCTTTTATGTCCATCCAAAAAAAGAATTACTGGAAAAGTGATATTCATCTTCACCAGCGCTGGATGCAGAACATTTTGTATGTACTGGATGAAGAGCTCGGCCTTCATCCATCCATTATCTGACAAGCCAATGCCCCAATCGCTAGGCACAGACTTTTGAATCTCAGATCGCATTCTTTTTAAGGGGTAAATAATCATAGGTGGTGTTGTTACACCATCCGCCGAAAAAGTGAACATTACAGTAACACATGATAAAGCCTGAGAGTGTTCAACCTCATACACATTTTTGGTTCCCTTTAAAGCGATAACTTCGATGTTCTTTGGGCATAAAATAAAATTCGTTTCATCCCCATTATAAACTCTAGATGGATCACTCAAAATATGAAAGAGATTGTTTTCTTTCAGATATTCTTCTACTTGAGTGAACCAGTTTCGAATGCTCTTCTCAGACAACTTTGAGCTTGCTGAAGTGACAGCCTCTGAAGTTCGTATAGGAAGCTCAGGATGCCTCTTCAAAAACAGTTTATACCATCCATCGCCTGGTGTATTATCTATAAAATTGTTTGGTCTGGTATGTTCATCTAAATACAGTTTGACGCTCTTTATGACATCCTCTTTATGCCGTGGAAATCCTTTACTACAAGCTGCAATTATCCATTTAACTATCTCTTGTTCTTCTGCATTAGACAGAACTGTATCTGGACCAGGTCGACTTTTGACAAATTGGTTGGATAAGCGAAACTGCAAAGTTGCTCGTGGGATATTAAATTTATTTGCAGCAGTTTTCTTACCCATTCCATTTTTTATGGCTTGCAAGGCTTTTTCTACATCTTCTGTATATGTTTTTGTATATTTTTTCCCATCCGTAACCTTCGGCATCTTAGAGCCGGATAGGTAGGTACCTGAAAGAGAAGTAGAAGAGGAAACCATAGCTGGGTATAGTCATTGGCACACAAAAAATGTATAATGATTGGCAGTGCCATGAATTGTAATATAAGCAAAAACAGCCTTATTTAACAACCCAATACGGTCTATATTGATGGAAATGGCTTTTAACTATGAAATTTAACACATGCCACCAAAAAATTAAAATTACAATCATTGGCATCCAAACCAATCACTGTACCACAAAACAAAAAAAAATACAGTGATTGGCACCAATGAAATTACCGGTACGCTTATTTTTCAACTCTAAAAACGATAAAAATAGCAAGATTTACACTAATTTAACATAATAAAATATAAATTATTGTAGAAACTTACCCAAATATCAACTTTTCACGTGCACTTCTATCCTCCAGTACTAAACTATTTTATACAAAAACAACACGCTCACGACGACTTGATTTCCATAGAAGCTCACAAACAGCTGTGAAAGAAAGATGGCTGACAACAGTGTTGCCACTAGAGATTATTAGATATTCTACCAAATAAAGTATTGCATGCAACAGGAATTGGCTCTTTTTGAATTTTTAAATCAGAGTGCCAATCACTGAGGGGGTGCCAACAATAGTATGGTTTACGTAACTTCGTCAGGTATCTATATTGTATCTAATTATTTTAATCAACTTCCTACTAGGGTCTTGTTAATTTTAAATGAAGCGATACTGAATATTATAATCTTAACTTTATTTGGAAAAGTATAGAATATTATGAAATATTATTATTTCAAACTCATTCATTACTTGTTCATCTTAATTATGTAAGTAGGTAATTCAACAGATAACTTGATGGTAGTAAAAACTCGTCCCGGTGCCTAACAATGCTCTACATGTAACATAGTGACCATCTCTAGGACATCCAGGACCATCCTCTAGGACCATCTGTAGGACATGATAGTGGGTGATGACCCGTTGTTTGCACCAACAGTCAACCGGTCTCAATCTAAGTCCGAGCTCCACCATACACCATTTCTGAGTTCACTGGGCGGAGCCGGAGGTAGAGAAACTGTCTCACCTACCCTGGGCCGAAGCTGTTGATGATGAATTGCTTGACTGTTTGACTAGAATGGCCGGGGTGATCAGGTTTGATCACGAAATGGTATCTGTGGCTCCTCTGATGATACAGCTTGAGTATCGGATCGTCCCAGCCCTGATCCCTTGAGCTCTAGACATATGAGTGAATTATGGTCCTTTGAACCACAGTGAAAACATCAGTTTTAATGATGACATTCGTTAGCATAATACTTCCTCGAGTATTTGAAGCGATGACCTGACTTCCTTGCCCATGGCTTCCTCTGACTGGGAGTCATGCCTTTGAATGATTCGCACCGGTATAAGGTGTTAGCAGACTTTGAACAGTAAGAACATGATGCGATGAAGGTCACCTGATGTGATTGGCGTGATGAATCTGCCTTGCGGGGTGCGAAGGATGATGATGGACCCTCTCGAGCCTCCGGATGGTCGAGATTCTAGCGTCGGCCTTTCACGAGGTTACTGTGCTGGCTTGGGTGTCTTTACCCAAGTCTGTTCACTGACGGCTTGCTGAAGGCGACACGGCACGCGTGATCACATTGTCGTTTTTTCCGGAAGTTCTTAAATAGGTACTTCTTTGCCGTATGTATGGAGGTTATTATTTTGGTCAAATTCTCTGAACAACTTCGTATCGTGTGAATCTTCACACAGAGCAAAGCACTCTCCACCTAGCTTCGTATCAAATAATTATAGTAGGTACTTAGCTCCTCTAATATAACTTGAAAATTGTAGGTAGGACAATGGCCATTATTATTTAAAAAAACTGGGTAATCAATAGACTATGTTTCAATGGTTGTTCTCTCTGCAAGTGGTTTATGCCAAGATTATCAGGCATGAAATCTAGGTACTTTTCTTACTTTGTTCATCATTGCCTCCAAGGTACGTGGCACTTGAACTAATGTTGGTATTCTTTGCTCAGTATCACCCGTCCACATTTTCAACAATAGTGCTGCTAATCCTAATCATCCCCTGTGTTACATAGTATAATCCTACCTAGGGGTTTAGTAAATAAAACAAGAAGGTTGGTTTATTAACTTGTATTTTATTATTGCTTTTGAGTTGTTTAAGTTAGTTGGAACTTAAATATAGAAATAGTGCGACGGCTTAGCTATGGTTTAGAGCACAAATTCAGGGGTAGCAGGTGTGGATACCGTACTATATACCTACTGGGTTTCCCTGAGATGAAAATTGCGAATTGCTGAGAATTTAATAAAGTTGAATTATTATATTATAGAATGTTGAATTAGAATAAAATTGATTTGAAATTTAATGGTCAAAATAAGAGGAAATGATTAAAAATGTGTGTTGGAATTAATAATTGATTAGTTAAGGAATGACGGTAAGTACTAGGTATTTAACTAGAGAAGAGGGCGCCAACCGTAGAGTTTCAGCTACAGTACTGATTTAATAATAATAATATGTTGAATTCACCCCACCTAACCGAATGAGAGGTTTACCGGCCAGTAGCCTCCAGGCTTGGAAAATAGCGTTATGCTCCAACGGGACAGCAGCGCAGAACCACAACCAGCAGAGGAAGTAGATCACGGGGTGACACCGGAATAAAAGAAAAAAACCCCCTGTAATTGAGAGAAAACTCCAATTACAGACTAATATTGTAAACAGTTCCAACGGAACGTTGTAGAACATGTGGTTAATTTGAAGAAAAAACAAGTTTTACTGAACAATAAGGCTTGAAATTAATAGAATAAGTAGGTTGCACCTTTGTGAACGTTTTGTAATGGTAGGAAACATGTTTAGAATTGGAAATTGACTTATTCTAGAAGAATTTAAGTTTTGACTAAAATAATTTTATTTCACAAAAATAACTAATATTGTTTAGATGAATTCCTACTAAGTACTGAGGATGAGCATACCTGAGGTTTAATCCAGGGGGCTTGAATGGTAGTAAAAACAAAGTAGAAAATTCTAGCACATTGTGCTCACGCGCCGCAATAGGTCGGGACGCAATTCAGTCGCCAATCTGGAATATTTGTTTGGTTAAACACTTGGCCTAGTGCACATGCACTGAAAGACGGTCTTTTCACAACAAACTTACCAAATTTGAGATATAAAAGACACGTACTGCGTGGAAGCAGCTTCCGTGTAAAATTATAGTTGTAAAAATGGCCGAATGCCGTGTGAATTCTTGTAGTGAAAAAAAAATGCATTCGAGGGTTGCCTGCTTTAGCAAAAATATGCCGAAAGCGGGTGAAATATCGCCACCATAGGGGCGAAAATAGAAGAATAATTAGGTTGAAATTAGAGAATGGTGAGACCAAATAATAACTACAATTTGGACAAAAAAGTTAGCAAAAACATTTAGTCTGTTCATTGGAAACCAACGCCGCAACAGGAACGAAATTAGAAAAAGAAGTCAAATCGAAGGAACTGTGTGACCAAAACAATACCTGCAATTTAGATAAAACGATATTGAAACTAATAGGCTTACTTATTGTTAAAATATTTAGAACTTCTACGCGATTATCCGAAACATCTAGCTTAAAATAAATTTGTAGCTGTCAACACTAACGCTCGCAGCCACGAAACGTTCTGTTTCGCGCAGAGTTGCGTTCCATTTCAAGTTATGGAACAAATTTAAATGATAAATAAAGAAAATAATAAAACCCAAATTTATACGTTACAATGACCCCCCCACTTAGAAGAATTTTGCGACCAAAATCGCAAAATTCAAGCTGGTCCTCCAGCTTTTGCAGCTTGGAGTGCTTGAAAAAAAAAATTACGTTAGATACCTACGCAACTCAAAAGTAAAAAGAAAACACAAGTCAGAGAATTAATGTCTAACATGCATCGAAAATGCAAACCAAAGGCAGCAGTCAAAACATACAATCAAAGTAGAACAGATCAGAACCCAAGGGGCTAAATCAAAGATTTTAGGTAGGCACCTACAAAACAAATAAAAGGTTTGAACGAAATAGTAAACAGCTATGAGATAACTACGCTATCAACGCGCAGCACTCGGATACCGAAGACAATACACTTATTACTAAAACAGACCTAATATGAGATTACTCCGCTATCAACGCGTCGCACTCGAATGGTAGGGACCAAAAACACCAACTGAACGAGACAAACGAAATTTTGACAAGCATTTTGGAATGAGGCTTTTTGTATGGGTTTCCAAAAAACCGCCCAGGCAATGGCTTATTTTTTGTAGGAGTTACCGAATCCGCTCCCCTTTGCTTAAAAACAGAAATCCGAAAAACATAAACAATTTATGTAGGTCAAGCACACAAAAATACAGTCGACTACATAAATCGGTAAACGAACAAAATACTTAAAAATAAACTAAATAGGTAGGTAACCCACAAAATATATACAGTATGATACAAGTAAGTAGTACTCTTTCTTATAGACAACTCAATCCATGAAATAAACAATCCGCCAGGACCTGACGAAACAAACCTTGTAAAACCTCTCCCGTCCGGGCTCCACCAATACATACACACGCATGTATCGCCTTAACTTGCCATTCTTACGGTAAAACACACCAAAATTTAACCAACTGCCAGGACATGATGTTACAAACTATATATTCCCTTCCCGTCCGGGCTCCACCAATACATACACACGCATGTATCGCCTTAACTTGCCATTCTTACGGTAAAACACACCAAAATTTAACCAACTGCCAGGACATGATGTTACAAACTATATATTCCCTTCCCGTCCGGGCTCCACCAATACATACACACGCATGTATCGCCTTAACTTGCCATTCTTACGGTAAAACACACCAAAATTTAACCAACTGCCAGGACATGATGTTACAAACTATATATTCCCTTCCCGTCCGGGCTCCGTTCATGAATGACTGTAAAAATATACGCCTCATCCAAAGTCGAACCCACACAAGACCCAATACAGATAAAAACTAGAACAACAATAGAAGCAAAACAAAGTTTAGCTAGTAGGTAGAACACCGTCCGAACCATCACCCTTCAAATACTGAATGTGCCAAGCACCCAAGTGCTTACCAGTGCTGCAACTTTCTAACTCGTACACCAAAGGCGAACGCCTAGCAACTACACGACACTTTTCATATTTAGGAGCAAGTTTAGCCATAAAGAACTTACTGGCGTCGCTTTGAGGAAAGGTCTTTTTCCAAACAATGTCACCGACATTGTACTCACATGCGCGACGTCCCTTATCATAATAAACGGCGCTTTTAAGGTGAGCCTTAGCGATAGCTTCTTCTACCTTTACGAAAATGTCACGCAGAACACCTAACTTAGAAATGTAGTCGTCACGCGAAGCACAAATAAGGTCTCCTGGAGACGCGCGGGCCGAACCATAGAATTTACCACTAGGAATGGCTTCACGGCCGTGAACAAGAGAAAAAGGTGTAAAACGTGTCGTTTCATTGACAGCGGTGTTCAACGCGAACTGAACTTTAGATAAAGTGGTATCCCACGAGCGATGGTCATCCTTTACAAGAATAGAGATAGCAACAACAATCGTTTTATTGTAGCGTTCGACTGTATTGACCTGCGGACAATAACGAGGGGTAAAATGTATTTGAGGTATATTGTACTTCTGAAACAAGGACTTGAGCTCACTACCAGTGAATTGCGTGCCATTATCCGCAACCACTGTACGAGGTACACCATGGGTCAGAAACACACCATTCTCCAAACATTGGGAAATAGACTTGCCAATTGCTCTCCGAAGGGGAAACAACAAGCAATATTTGGAGAAACAACAGACGACAACTAACAAAAAGGTGAATCCTGATCTAGAGCGCGGCAAGGGCCCAACTAGATCAATACTTATGGTTTCGAAAGGACGAGAACAAACCTTCGGATCTCCCATGGACCTTTAGGTGGCTCCTGAGAATGTTTGTAAGCAGAGCAAGTATCGCACGCATTAACAAGGTTAATCACGTCCTGATACATCCTCGGCCAATAGTAACGCAAGGCAACTTGCTTAAAAGTTTTAAAAATACCGAAATGTGGTGCCGTATCCCTACAATGACAAAACTCAAGAACTTCGGAACGTTTATATGAAGGAACAACTTCCTTCCAATCAAACTCACTTGATAAACCGAATTTGTTTTTAGAATACCTACATAATTTACCATCAATGATAGAATAATTTGGACAGGCTTTAGGAGATTTAGTCCACTTGGCCAATAATCTGTCAAACCAAAAGTCACGGGGTAAGGGGTCAGGAGGAGGATCAATAGTAAGAATGGGAACTGCGCGCGAAAGCGCGTCAGGAACCACATTATCTTTGCCTTTACGGTGTTCAATTACAAAATCGTACGGCGACAAGCGACATCCCCATCTAGCGAGACGTCCGGTTGGATTAGACAAATTAAAAAACCACTTAAGGCTTGAATGGTCTGTAATAACTTTAAATTGAGGACCTCCTTCCAAGTACGGGCGAAAATGTTCAACGGAAAAAACTACAGCAAGCGCTTCTCTCTCGGTGGCGGAATAATTTCGTTCAGCCCTATTCAATGACCGACTAGCATACGCGATGGGGTGTTCTAGACCGTCCTCAAGAACTTGAGTTAAGGTTCCTCCAATGCCGTAGCCAGAAGCATCACAATGAACAGAAAAGGGCTTAGAAAAGTCTGGGCACGCCAAGATCGGAGCCGACACTAAAGCTGTCTTCAACTCGGTAAACGACTGCTCAGCCTCTTGAGTCCAAAGGAACGGAGGAGCATTCTTACGAGTGGAAGTAAGCTTATTTAGTGGAGCCGCGATAGAACTGAAGTCACGTATGAACCGACGATAGTACGACGCGGTACCCAAGAAAGATTTTACTTCTTTCCGGGTGGAAGGTGTTGGGAAGTCAACAATAGCCTGAACCTTATTAGGATCAGTTCGAAGCCCTCGTTCGTCAACGACATAACCTAGGTACTTCAACTCCCTACGAAAAAATTGACACTTCGACAAATTAATAGATAAATTACCAAAATTCAAACGTTCCAAAACTTGAGACAGCAACGAAATGTGCTCATCAAAGTCACTACTAACAATAATGATATCGTCTAAATAAACGAAAACCCTATCACCAAATTCGGGACCGAACAACTTATCCATGAGTCTCTGCTGCGTAGCAGGAGCTGAGGTCAAGCCGTAACACATGACCTTGTAATGGAAGAGGCCACGCCCAGGTACGGTAAATGCTGTCTTCTCGCGCGACGCAGGATCCAAAGGAATCTGCCAAAAAGCGCTCTTAAGATCAATAGAACTCAAAAATGTAGCGTCCCTAAGTTGATCAAGGATTCGAGAAATATAGGGTAGTGGGTACGCATCATGTTTACTCACAGAGTTCAACTTACGACTGTCGATGCAAAAGCGGAGCTCACCGTTTGACTTGGGAGTGAACAGGGTAGGGTTGTTCCAAGCACTGCTGCTAGGCTCGACGACATCCTGCTCAAGCATCTCGTCCAACTGTCTGTTCAGCTCTTTCAACCTCTCGGGAGACATCGGGTAGTAACGCTGTTTGATCGGAGGAGAATCTCCAGTATCAATGATGTGAGTAAGAAGAGGCGTACGGCCCAAACCTTTATTTTTAAAAGAAATAGACTCGAATCTATTTACCATATTTTCAGCAACAAGACGTTGATCAGCAGGCAACTGATCAAACGGTTGTAAAAAACGAATTTCGGATACAGCGTTAGCCTCCGAGATATTAACAAAAAAATCTTTATTAGTGAAGATTTTTGGAGCAAGGTCAAAAGCTCTCCAAAAATCTACACCTAAAACAAGTGAAGGAGATACGTCGGGTACCACATACAGTTTAATAACACGAGTTAAATTATCAAATTTGATTGGCAACATGAAAAAACCTACAACAGAAGCACGGGAATTCGTCGCAGAAGTGATGTGGGAAATATCATCACTGCGATGAAGGGTAGCTCCCGCCTCCAAGAACAAATTACATCCGTTGGCCCCCAAAATGGAAATGGTAGCACCAGAATCCAAAAGGCCACACAAAGTATGGTTGAGAATCTCAACACGAAGAAAAGGACGATTATCATGAGAATCACGAACCGTCGAGACAGTTCTGTAAGTCGAAAAGAAAAAATTTAACTGTTTTAAATAGTTCTGCCAATCGGCTTTATCAAAATTAGAAGAATTATCTCGATGGTTCAGGCCAATTAGTTTTTTGTATCATTTGCTTTTGCTTGAGGTGGAACCGGTGGTGAAGGTTTGCAAACCGGACACTTAGCCGCAGTAAAACCTTGTTTACCGCAACGGAAACAAACAATAGCGGTAGATGTACATTCGGAGAGACTGTGAGAGTCGACACGACAGCGGGCACAAAACTTATCTACAGCAGCAACAGCATGGACTTTGGGTTTAGCAGTTTTGCATGACAAGTCAGGTGCTAAGCATCCATGGGGTGGTTTAGGAGGCTCGACGAAAGTCTGCGCACGGTGCTTACCACACTCTATCATCCTGCACAGCTTCTTTAGTTGTTTCAACGACGTGATCTCCGTGGTACACAAAGGAACTGAGTACTCCGGCCTTATGTTTTGGAAAACGATGTCAAACCTTTCCTTCTCCGATACAATATACGATAGGCGGCTGAAATAATTCAGCATTACAGCAACGTATGCCACGATGTTCTCGTTAGGACCCTGCGTACGTAAACGAATTTCCTGCATGAGACGGCGATCAAAGTCATAGGGCAAGTATTCATCAAGCAAGCTTTGCTTGAGCTCAGGCCAACTGTTTACCTCGGAGCGGATGCTACGGTACCAACATAAGACGTCGCCTTCAAAAATTTCCGCGGCGGAAGTCAGTAGCAGCTGTTCGGTTATACCGCGCGAGGCGCACAACTCGTCTAAACGCTGAAGGAAAACACGCACACATGAAGAACCATTGAACTTTAAGTTAAGAGATGAAACCATTTGGTATCTTTTGCTTGGGGTCGCAGACGCGGGAGAAACATTTGAGGTTGGATCTACATAGACATCAGAGACGCTAGATTTGAATATCGACATCAAGTTGTCCAATTTTGATAAAATTTTGTTTAAGTCAGTTGTCAACTCCGAGTGAGTCGACCTATCAATAACATCTTCAGGATCCAAGCGCGTAAGGCGGTGATATAGGTGGTGTGCTAGCGCCTGAATGCGCGTAAGATTTTTTAAAGTTGGGCTAGCCGCTTCTTTTAAAAGTTCAGAAAGCTCTTTGAGCTTTATTTTGATCGAGAGCAGCTCATCGGACACCTTCCCTTCGAAAGAAACGATGGAGTCTGAAGGTACTTCTTTAGCCAAAGATCGAATTTGTACTCTCAAAGAAGAAACATCGGCGGCAGGCACAGCATCCCTAATACGAACCTCATGAACGAGTTCATCTTTGTGCAACGCTTGAAAAGCAATTACGCGTTCTTCCATTGTGAAAAAACCACAGAAAAAAAAATTTAGTATACCGAAAAAGATAAAAAAAGGTAAGTTCGAAAGTAAAAGGTTTATCCAATAGGTAAGTACCAATAAACACGCGAGTATGTAAAAATACTCGATACTGAACAAGAAAGTTAATAAAAAAAAAAAAAAAATCAAGTTACGAATTTTTGTGACTGACTGTACCAAAAAATTTAAGTTTTGTTTTTGTTTAAAGAATTGAAAATAGCATAGGCAAACAAATTTAAAAGTAGTCTAAGTACGTTTGAGCAAATTATAACACCAATTTTGCAATTCACCTCAAGTTTACAACAAAAATATCTTGTAAACAAATTCTAAAAATAGAACCATCAAGTTTAGTTATACAAGTAAAACAGGGAGCAACTGCTCCAGGCACACAAACACACAGTTAATTAAATATTAGCAGGTTGGATAAGTAAAATAATAGCAACAAGTTTACACGGTTACTTATGTAAATAAACGGTAAGATAAGACACACAATTTTAATCAAGCAAAACAAAATGCAATTTTTTTGTCACAGCTAAAATGACATGACAACCATCTCAAGGAAAGCCCCACACGTTGGGTAGCCACTGTTACCTTGTATAATCCTACCTAGGGGTTTAGTAAATAAAACAAGAAGGTTGGTTTATTAACTTGTATTTT
Source organism: Hylaea fasciaria (assembly GCA_905147375.1). Classification (NCBI taxonomy): domain Eukaryota; kingdom Metazoa; phylum Arthropoda; class Insecta; order Lepidoptera; family Geometridae; genus Hylaea; species Hylaea fasciaria. Next base: position 2,234,843 of record LR990211.1, on the reverse strand, counting down.
ATTATTGCTTTTGAGTTGTTTAAGTTAGTTGGAACTTAAATATAGAAATAGTGCGACGGCTTAGCTATGGTTTAGAGCACAAATTCAGGGGTAGCAGGTGTGGATACCGTACTATAATTATACCTACTGGGTTTCCCTGAGATGAAAATTGCGAATTGCTGAGAATTTAATAAAGTTGAATTATTATATTATAGAATGTTGAATTAGAATAAAATTGATTTGAAATTTAATGGTCAAAAGAAGAGGAAATGATTAAAAATGTGTGTTGGAATTAATAATTGATTAGTTAAGGAATGACGGTAAGTACTAGGTATTTAACTAGAGAAGAGGGCGCCAACCGTAGAGTTTCAGCTACAGTACTGATTTAATAATAATAATATGTTGAATTCACCCCACCTAACCGAATGAGAGGTTTACCGGCCAGTAGCCTCCAGGCTTGGAAAATAGCGTTATGCTCCAACGGGACAGCAGCGCAGAACCACAACCAGCAGAGGAAGTAGATCACGGGGTGACACCGGAATAAAAGAAAAAAACCCCCTGTAATTGAGAGAAAACTCCAATTACAGACTAATATTGTAAACAGTTCCAACGGAACGTTGTAGAACATGTGGTTAATTTGAAGAAAAAACAAGTTTTACTGAACAATAAGGCTTGAAATTAATAGAATAAGTAGGTTGCACCTTTGTGAACGTTTTGTAATGGTAGGAAACATGTTTAGAATTGGAAATTGACTTATTCTAGAAGAATTTAAGTTTTGACTAAAATAATTTTATTTCACAAAAATAACTAATATTGTTTAGATGAATTCCTACTAAGTACTGAGGATGAGCATACCTGAGGTTTAATCCAGGGGGCTTGAATGGTAGTAAAAACAAAGTAGAAAATTCTAGCACATTGTGCTCACGCGCCGCAATAGGTCGGGACGCAATTCAGTCGCCAATCTGGAATATTTGTTTGGTTAAACACTTGGCCTAGTGCACATGCACTGAAAGACGGTCTTTTCACAACAAACTTACCAAATTTGAGATATAAAAGACACGTACTGCGTGGAAGCAGCTTCCGTGTAAAATTATAGTTGTAAAAATGGCCGAATGCCGTGTGAATTCTTTTTTTTTTTTTTTTTTTTTTTTTTAGTTATGGCTTCGCACGGTTTGTGCATATAGCCAGTGTCAAGGATTTTATTATAAAAGTATTTATTAATTTCACATTCAGAAAGTCACATCAATATAGCAATCGTGGTCAAGTAGTCAAGTCAATTATTTACATCGTCAAAGTCACGATTCAGTAAAGTAGTGGATGCTTTACTGAAACTTCCCGGGAGTTTTGGAAAAAATGCGAAATGACACGTTTTTTGAGTTTATATCATTCGCATACACTCGTGCACGTTAACGAACACTTAATGGTTAATATTCCACCAATATTACACATTAACACTCGAAGAAACACAAGTTTTAGCTAATAATACAAAACCAACAACGTCTCACTATCGGATTCCCGCCAAAACTCCGTGTGAATTCTTGTAGTGAAAAAAAAATGCATTCGAGGGTTGCCTGCTTTAGCAAAAATATGCCGAAAGCGGGTGAAATATCGCCACCATAGGGGCGAAAATAGAAGAATAATTAGGTTGAAATTAGAGAATGGTGAGACCAAATAATAACTACAATTTGGACAAAAAAGTTAGCAAAAACATTTAGTCTGTTCATTGGAAACCAACGCCGCAACAGGAACGAAATTAGAAAAAGAAGTCAAATCGAAGGAACTGTGTGACCAAAACAATACCTGCAATTTAGATAAAACGATATTGAAACTAATAGGCTTACTTATTGTTAAAATATTTAGAACTTCTACGCGATTATCCGAAACATCTAGCTTAAAATAAATTTGTAGCTGTCAACACTAACGCTCGCAGCCACGAAACGTTCTGTTTCGCGCAGAGTTGCGTTCCATTTCAAGTTATGGAACAAATTTAAATGATAAATAAAGAAAATAATAAAACCCAAATTTATACGTTACACCTGGTTATCTCTGTTATCCGTGGTACATCTTCTAGTATACTGTAAAATTTTTCTTTTGAATACCCTTCCCATCCAATATTCGAAAAACGAATCCTCCATTTCTTGGATATTTTCAAAATCCAATGTCGTATTGAACGCGTTCACGAGTGAAAACACATGCGGTAATTGCTCTGCATTAAATGTTTCAATACATTGCCCGCGTCATATAATGTCTCTACAAGATTATCTTTAACTTTGTAATGTGTTATTTGTGCAGAGGGAAGTCGTGGTATGCGGCTAGCGTACACTGTACAGTAAAGTCAAATGCACATGTGTATTCGGCACAGCAATCATTTGTTTGCCAATTTTCGCAGGGCCCAAACTGTTACCATTCACGAGTAGAGGGAAAGTTAAACTGAATTTCGGCCGCTGGCGAATTACCTGTATATATCAGGACACTTCTTGGGTAGACCTTGCATTTTTGGTTGGATTGGTTCAATCTGATTTGTAAGGCCACGCCAATCTTCGTTCTCATTGAGGAAAGCCATAGATTTCTTGTAAGCCAATTGGAATACCCATGCACTCAGCGTAAGCAAGTGGTCTCTGAAAATTATTTCTTCATCCATCATTAAGCATTAGGACGTCCCAAAGGTTTGTTGTGTTTTAAGTTTAAGATTAATTGTGCTTTTAGGTATTTTATACAGCGGGCGTAGTTCCTACAGTGATGATGATCAAAAATATGGTTATCATAATTACCATAATAATACCACATCCGTGAATAGGGTCATTGTTGGAACAGGGGATCAATTTGTTCACCAGTGGTAGATCTTCTAAGTCTACTGCGTAAAATATGTTTTTTTTTTGCGTACAGCAACACACACTTCTTTTCGTACATAACCAATTCGGATATTGTTATGAGTTATTATCAGCCGTGTCGTCAACATGACTGTCGAATTCCATCGACTCCAACGTTTTGATACCATGGATTTTATTTAAAATACCTTTCCGGTTTTGTGATAAGTATAGATACAGATAATTATTTGACATCTAGTACCGTTCATCGCATGGATCGCTATCTGCCAAACATCATCCTTTCAAGGCAAAATATAAAGTATATAATGTTGGTAACTTCGTTTATTTCACCGAACATAACATCTATATCACATTTCCGTGGAAATCACATAAGAATTACATGAGGTTACAGGATAACGGACAATATTAGGTGGGCTAGCGCGTGGTGACGTATCGCTTGCAGATTCCCGAATAATAATGGCGTCACACGCGCGCGGGAGGGGTACCTCACCGGCCAAGGCCACGCCCGACGATGCGCGAGCGCTTCCGACCATTTCCGACGGTGCAACCGTGCGTCGCGCGTTATAAGTATATTTTATCGTCGATACCAGACCACATTTCGATTACATGAAATCGATTATTTTCATGAATGGATTTTGACTCGATTTGCCATAAAAAAGAGTATCAAACATTTTGTAGGAAAAATTATATCCCAGAATAATCTTGTTTGCTGGTATTGCTTGAACCACAAATATTTCGTCGTGGCCAAGCCATACCTATTTAATGTACCAGTTTTACTGATTTTGACGTAAAGTGCGTTTCATCAAATAGTTCCTATGCCGCCATGTTGGCAACAGCGCAAATAAGTGTTGTCAGTATAACCCATTCTGTACTACCAGAAAATCAGGGAGATCATGTATCTGAGTAGTAGGTCTACGCGCCATAATATGACTTTTACGAACGCCTCTTTTTATAACATTTAGCTAAGTATAATTATATTATATTAATGTAAATTATAAACCAGTCCGCTTTCAAAATGTTATCCACATTACAACATGTTATACGATACCGTGGGTGTTATGCGAATAGGATACCATTCACGGCCATGACCGTCGTAAAATTCAACTATTATGAAAGTCATATTACAAGACTCGTGTGAAGTTGCGGGAACAGCTAGTTTATATCATTAATAAATTGGAAAGATAGTAGGGAATTTAAAAATAAAGGATCAATGAGTAAAAAAAACTAAATGTTACTTTTATTATTTTCGACAGTAGCTGTGTTCATCTAAAATGTCTACATCTGACATCTCATCTTCGCTATCATCAGAAGTATCACTATCATCTCCTACTTCGATTATGAACCTATCCATTTCACTATCTATAGACAGGACATTGGCGTAGTATTTTTCTTCAATTTTTATTACGTGCTTACATTCTTTCCTCCATTCCTCTTCAGTGATTGTCGCAAATGCTTCTTTAGTAATTTGTACTATCTTACTGGCTTCCTGACCCACGTTTTTTTCTGCAATTCGTCTTTTTAATACACTCCATATGAGCTCAATGGGATTTAAATCACAATGATAATCTGCTTCATATACAGGTGGCTGTTTGTGTTCTCTAATGATTTCATACAGCTGTGCTTTTATCATCGTAGGCAAATAGGAAAGTCCTTTATTTGTGATCCAAGATTGCATTTCTGACTTAGTACTGGACATTGTAGGTGCCTTATCGATCTGCACAGTATGGTAGGAGGCATTATCCATGACAACAATTGACTGTGGAGGCAGATTTGGTATTAATTTTTCTTTAATCCACTTATTAAAATTAACTTTATTCATCTCATCATGATAATCACCTGATTTTGATTGTGATCTAAAAATCAGCTGAGCATTGGGTATAAAGCCCATGGCACCACCTGCGTGAACGATAATCCACCGTGGTCCTTTGGAATCTGAGGATAAAACGCCTTCTTCAGTTTCACTTTGCCAACATTTTCCAGCACAATATGTAGCGTGTATAAATGTCTCGTCTAAATAAACAACTGGCCGCCGAGTTTCAAGACGATTTTTTCTCAATTCTTCCAAGTATCGATGACGCCAAGCGACGATGTCATATCTCTCCATCATAACCTTTCTTTTGGATTTACATTTTTTGAAATAAAATCCCATATTTTTTATAACTCTCCACAAAGTGGTGCGACTCCCTTTATAATCTATGTCATTTCGCATTTCATTCAATAATTTTGTCAATGTAGGCAATTCCTTTCTTACGGCATAAAATTCATGTATTTTCATAAAATTCATGTATTCATACTTCGAACGGTGTGCTATAAGGCATAAAATACATGAATTGTATGCCTTATAGCACACCGTTCGAAGTCATCCAGTTCGTGGGTTTTTCGTCGAGGTCCACTTTTGCGCGGTGTTGTAATTTTTTTCGAAGTCGAAGCTGCCACCTCTCCTTCTTTGGTGATTTTCGATACTGTTTTTTCAGATATTCCTAAAACAAAATTCGATATTTATTTATAACTTATATTTTTTAGTTGGTTTGACATCAGTCAAGTGCTTTTGTTCGTAGAAAAACGCACCCAAAAACCACTTTAAAAATAAATTAACTAAATTTAAATTGAAGTAGATACTTTTTTTCCATTTTATTTCTTTTTGGAGAGATAACTCTAGAAAACGATGTATAAATAGGTATTTCGGACTCTGGCTGCTGTCATTATTTTTATTTACCTTAATTAAAATGTCGGGAGGAGATAATATAAAATTAATTACAAGAAAATCTATTTGAGTTTAGTATACGATTATGGGCCTAATCAAACTGATGCTGGTAACCCTATTTTACTAACCTGTAATGGCGGCAACCCGAGCTTATCTTAATGGAATAAGTGGGGCCTCGTTACGTTTTTCTCTTTCACAAAAGTCTTTCACCTTCAACACCATCACTCTTTCACCACTTTTTAATGTTATAGGCATGATTTTCTCAAGAAATTACAATAAAACCTTGAATAACCTGGATAGACGTCACAGCGTGTTTACACTTTTGACAGACAGAGGTGCCAACAAAACGGCATAGGAACTATTTGATGAAACGCACTTTAGATGTGTTGTAGAAAGTTAAATTAAATAGAAAATAACCACCTGACCCGGGGGGCATTTCCCCCTCGGCGGGATGTTTTGTTACGATAGACAATGACTTAAATGAATCTAATGATTCTATTGATATTATGGATATTGATGTGTCCTTAACAACGCGTACTCTTGTCTCCCCGAACTTCGAACGGCAATAAGCGAAGAAAATAAACAATACAAAAAGAAGATAGTTGTTATTGACTCCATATGGACCTTAAATTAACTTATATAGGTTATGGGCCCAGACACCGGAGAACAGGAGAAGCAAAATATCGTAATAACAGTTTCCCGCGTGGTTGATTGGCTTGGCGTGGTATCCGTGGCGTCATACAAAACACCAAGACAAGATGGATCGTGCAATAATTTTAAAAGGCAAATAACAATATTGAAGGCAATGGGCTTACATGATGTTAAAACAAATGAGAAGAAAGATGTAAGAAGTGAAGAATAAGATATAAAACCGCAGGAAGTTATAGCAAGTGTAAGAACATGTGCTACACTTGTATACGCATTTTGTAACCTGCAAGATAGCAAATGAAATGTGAGAGAAGCTCCATACAATATTCAAGTGTAAATGGAAAGTCGGCATCCACTTGTGTAACAAGTGGATGGACAATTCTATAGTTGAAAGTTCGAGTCGCCTAATTTAACAACCATTTGTCTAAAAGTACCTAAACAAATGATCCGCGATGTGAAATAGCGGATAGTAAGCAAACCATTTGAAACACATGAATGAACTAATTACATTTTGGTAGTGGTTCGTTTTCTGTTTAACGATGGACTATTAAACATTATCTACCTCTAGATATTTATTATGATGTTATTCTATCGTTGGTTAGTAGGAAATCGGGCTTGCTGCAAACGTGAGGATTGAGTGAGCATAATAATTCCATCGTATTTTTTTTAATACGGCACTATGCCATCTATAACTGAATACCATGTTCCACAAGTTCTTCTAACGCCTTATATACAAATATTCTATGTAAACTTGTTAGTGGAAATTTTATAATGCCGGTCGGCAACACTTTTGTCTTTTTCTCTTACTATCTGTCAAATGTGCAATGGTGATGTATTCCGTGTAATACAGTAATTGTTACGTAGAAATCTCGTTTTTCATTCATATTTATATCATCCACGTAAACCCTGGATCTTAATAGGCAGCGATATATTGGAGTTTGATAAACGAAGAGCAACAGAAAACACTAAAGAAGAATCGAACCAGGCCGGCGGCAGTCATAACCTAATATGGACGACACGAATACGAGGTCAATGGAGAAATTTAGTGGAAATAACTTCCGGCAGTGGAGATTCCAAATAAACTGCGCCCTTAAAGCAAAGGGAATCGATATTTCGAGCCCTACACCAGAAGGGGACGCTAGTCGGTGGCTAAAAAACAATGGAATGGCGATGTTTGTAATAACGTCGGCTATGGATCTGAAACAAATAACTTTGGTCGAAAATTGTGAGACAGCAAAGGAAATAATGTCAAAGTTGGAATCAACTTACGAGCAAAAAAGTGAGTTGAATAAATTGAGATTTTATCGATATAAAATGTCACCCTCTGACAGTGTAGCTCAACATATTCCAAAGGTTGAAAACTTAGCGAAGCAGTTGAGAGAGAGTGGTGAATCATTAAGTGATACTGCAGTCATCACTAAAATATTGAGTACGCTGCCTGCAAAATTCAGATAATTGCGCCAGGCATGGCTGTCGTTGGCTCCACAATTTCAAACCATAACAAATTTAACAGCAAGACTGCTGGACGAAGAGGCTAGCTTGGGATGCGAGGAGGAAGCGGAGACTGCCCTTGTTGTATTTAAAAACAAGAATAAGTCATTTGTGAAAAGGGAAATTACCAGAGACAACAAATACAAGTAATAATCCAGAATATCAAAACAAAACTCACCGTTTTGTCTGCTATAATTGTAACAAACGTGGGTATTTTGCTAAACAGTGCCGTGCACCTAGAAAAGATCAAAACAAAAAGGCTCATACTGAGGGCTCCATGTTAGCGTTCAATGTTGAAGAAGCTTTGAGCAGTTCAGAAGATATTTGGATTTTGGATAGTGGTGCGTCCGCACATATGACATTTAAACGTGAGTACCTCAAGGAATTTGAAGAGTTTAGTGGAAAATCCAATAGTCTTGGAAACAAACAAGAACTTGAGGTACGTGGTAAAGGAAATATTCTAATTAAGAGATGCATACAAGGAAAGTGGAAGAGTAGTGTACTTCAAGATGTTTATAAGACTATGTGCCCAGGCTAAGAAGGAACTTATTTTTGAAGGTATTGTGATGCGAAAAGGCTACAAAATAATAAAAATGGATACCACAGCTAGAATATTGTTAAATGAAAAGTTAGGGCCATACCTCACCGAGAGGCCAGCGACGTCGCCATGGCTACGTCTGGCGTCCCTGCGTCGCCAGACTGAGTCGCCAAATCGCGTCGCCAATGCATTCAGTTCTGTCTCGAAACAGTCAAGAATAGACGTGGAAATTACTGCACTGTTATTATATTATTACCAGCGTCGCAAAAAGATGAAACGAAAAATGAAAAAAATATGGGTACATCCGTTTGTATCAAACCGAAGCCAAAGCGGTGTTTTTCTCAAACTCTATGAAGATTTAAGAAAATACCCTGAAAAAATGTTCCATTATCTGAGGATGTCACTAACATCATTTGATGAATTATTGAGTTTATGTCGGAATGATTTAACTAAACATGATACAATATTAAGAAAATCTATAAGTCCTGAAGAAAAACTATTTGTGACATTGAGGTAAGCATATATCTATAATTTAATGATACATGTCTAAAATGGTTGATTCTTCGGAGTAATTTGACAAATTTGACAAGGGTTCACGTACGGTGTGTGGCATTTCAGAACTGCCGAAACGAGTAGAATATCCAGGATGGTAGCTTGAAGGAAACGGTTGCATTTGTTGGGATTGCGACCATGAGCTTTGGGGGTAATATTCAAGCTTAGTTGCGTTGTCGAGTATAGACATTATCTTAATTTTCGTAGCCATTTTTCTTTCTGGAGGTACTTTTACCATTTCTTTTTTTTTACCCAGGAAAATCCTTTATGGATACCGCCCGGCCCGGGGGGGCGGGGTGGTTATGTGGGAGTCCCGCCTTGAAAATGGCAGTTTACCCACTAAAAACCTGGGGTGTTCTCTCGCCGCATTTGGTGTGGCCGCGGGATCGCTAACGCACGCTTCCGCGACCAAACCTGCGGGGGCCCTGATGGGGCTCGGCACGGGAGTTTTGCCTCCATTCTCCGCTAAATGCGCTCCGGAACACGGTACGGAGCGCATTTCAGCTCGGGACTCGTGTAAAGTTCGGGTGACGGATACCCCGATCCGCCACCCGAAAGTCCCCAATTATGACGGTACGGGGGGGGCCCTAGAGCCCCCGCCAGCCGTCCCTCTCCCGGTCCTCCCTTTTGGAGGCGCCCTGGGGCAAGCCTTCCCGCCTAGGCGGTGGTTGGCGGGCCTCCCGGCTGCGTCGCACACTGCGCAGTGCGGCTCTGCGGAGCATTGCGCCGCTTTGTGGCCGGCCTTGCCGCAGCAGAAGCACAGTCCGCTGCGGTCAAGGCTCGACTCGCACTTCGCCCCCACGTGCCCGGGCTCCAGACACCGGTAACACCGGGGTGTTTTGCGGTCCAGTATTTTGGCCTGGACCGAGACCCACCCCACTCGCAGTCGTTTCGCCGCGACTATTTTGGCCGCGGCGATTGGGCAGCTCAAGAAGATCTGCCCGTTCCTTCCAGAGCGAGTAACCTCGCCCGCTCTTATGGCAGTCGTGGCGCAGCCGCCGGCCTCGGCCACGGCCTCCACCAACTCGTCCTTGGTGACCGAGTCATCCAGGCCTGAGATGCGCATGTCCACGCACTTCTCAGGCCTGGAGACACGGACAATGTCCTCACCGACGGCCTCCTTAATTCGTGACGCTAGGGCATCCGCCTTTTCGGCACTCTCAGCGCCAGGGAGGATCAGGAGGCGGGGCACCGGTGGCTGCGGTGCCAAAGCGCAGTCCATCGATGCCTATGTCTTTTAAATTAATTCGCCGTTTGGCTTCGCCGAGGACCTTCAGGTAGGTGACCCCACGCTCCACTGCCTCCGGCTGCAGGGTCAGCATGACTGCAGTCGTGCGAGACGCGTGGAGCTTGGTCCCCCTCCTCTTCGGCGGCGCCGCCTTTTTCTTGGGTGCCGCAGGAGCAGGGGCGGGCTCTACTGCGGGTTTCCCGGCGGCTTTCTTCTTCTTTTTGGCCCCCCTCCGGACCACCACGCTCCATGGCTCCGCCGTGGGCTGTGGCCGAAGCTGGGGTTGAGGCTGAGACTGGCGGAGGGGGGGTCGGCTCTGCAGCCACCCTCTTCGTCGCAGCCTTTCTCCTGGCCGGTTTGGTAGATGGCGCGGGAGCGGCATCCACCGCGGTCTCCATCGGTGGAGGGCGGGTGGAGCGTCGTGTTGCTGCAGGAGCAGCAGCAGCAGCAGGCACCGTAGCCAACTTTTTACTGTCTGCGGCCAATGGTGGCCGCAGACGTTTGGCCGGAAGCAGACGCTCCTCCAGGCCCTCAAGCCGCGCGTTGAGCATGGTACCACACTGGACCATGCACGCCCGTGCGATCTCCTCTACTGACGGGGCCGGAGCTGGAGCTGGCTGTAAACGGGCCAGCTCCCTCCGGACCTCGGCCAGTTCCGCCGCCAGCTGCGCGTTCGCCGCCTCCAGCCGAGCCACTTCTTCGGACATCGTTCGGGACCTCATCTCCACGAACGACGTCTTGATGGCCTCGGCCGCCTCATTCAGAGCACGCACGAAGGTGCCCTTGAGGTGCCTGGAAGTCTCCGCGACCTGGCGAATGGTGTCAAGAGAGTCGGACACCACTCTTACCAGGTCGAGGGTTTCAGGTTCCTCTCTTCCCTTTTTCGTCAACGCCGGGGTCTTGCGGGAGAGGGCGACTCGCGTCTCCCTCCTCCGCCTGGCGTCCTCCGCCATCCCTCTCTCGGCCTCCAGCAGCCGCTCCTCGGCTTCGACCGCATTGAGAGCGGCCTTTGCCTTAGCCAGGCCCGCGTAGTTTCTTCCGTAGAGGGGGGACGACCACACGTCCTGTCCCGCGATTTCGCCGACGGCGACGCGTCGTCGTAATCGTCGGAGTCGACGACGACAGCGGCCCTCTGGCGCTTGCGCCACCCACTCGGCGACGACGTCCGCGATGCCACGGTCTCGAAGCTCATGCCCGAAGCCGAAGACGACTCGGACAGAGTTCGAGGCCGTGGCACCACACGACCTTCTCCCTTCTCCTCACCAGGGGTAGGGCACCGCGACAAAAGGCGCGTGACACTTTCCCGAGCTGGACTTGCTCTAAGAGTCAGCTCCAAGGCCCGCGACGCAACGGTCTGCCAACTCATGTCGTCCTTGTCCGACAGGTTGCCGGTTCGCGCCACACGGCCCTCTCCTCCCTCTCCCTTCTCACCAGGAGTCGGGCACCGCGTCAAAAGAACGCGTGCCTCTTTCAGCACAGTAAGCGATGTCTCGCTTGCGATCTCGGAGTCCGTTGGATGAATGCGTGCGTGGGTCGTCGGGTTGAGGGCCGAGGCCCTCATGGCGGTTCTTGCCCCCCCCCCCCCCCCCCAGAATACGAGGGGCTGAGTGCCGGAGCACCAAAGGATTCTCCAGCCTCGGAGAGGCTGGTACCCTCCTGGGGTAATTATTTTTGAGAATGTGCCATCATGTCGGTTGCCAGTTTTGAGGCTCGGCAGCCTTTCCACACCACGTCATGGGAAAAATGAGAAAAAATACGAGAAACAAGAACAAAAGACACACAAATGAAAACACAAGAAATGAATGATACACGAACAACCAGAAAAAGATGAAACAAATACAAAGAACAACACAATAAAATATGAAAATGATGATGAGATGAGATGGATGGTGATAGATGAGACATATACTTATAATAATAAATAAACATACATATATACATAACCGTCCGGGCAGACTACCCTCCCTCCGCCCAGACCCCCCCCCCCCCCGGCCCCTCCACTGTGCCCCCTGCTAGTCACAGGGACACGCGGAGAAGCCCCCCCGATCGCCCATGAGCCCCCGTGCCGTGAAAACACGACACGGAGTCCCATGGACGAGACCGCGGCGCCCAGGGTTTTAGTTACGTCTTTTCCAGAGGGGACCAGACCAATAACAGGCAGCAACCACGTGAAGGATTACCCTGGACTTGCCTTGAGGATCTACACGACTTGCGCTCTCCCTCAAGACCGACGCCTCCGCACCCATCCGGGATGAGTACGGACTTGGGTTTATGCGTCAGTGGCGGATAAACCCAGGCCCGCCCAAAGGTACACCTTTACCAACGACAACATAAATAACCTATCTTCGTCATCATTATTTGCGTCAAAATTTTCTCTCGTCTCGATGCTTCTCTGTAGAGTTTCAAGGAATTTATCATCTTTGGGACACGTAGTGGCCTCTGTTCTCTTTTTTTTACGTTGTATCATCTGTATATCTGGTTCAGAGTTCTCCGCAGGTTCTTCATCAGCAACGTGTTCAGGTTCCTTTACAGCTACAACATTTTTTAAGAATTACAGTTGTTGAAAAAAGACATTCACTTTTAATAATAATTGATTTGATTATGACAGTATTGTTCCGTATAATTCGGGGAACAAAGAAATACGTTACTAGGTATTGAATTTGGTATAATAGTAATTTTACAGTTAGGTATTTGTATAAATTTAGATGTAAGATATTTTGTTATAGTTAAATAGCGTGGACGTGCTTCCACTGGAACTTGTTGTTGAGTTGTGAGTTGGCATCGTCTTCCACGTCGTCGGCCGGGCCTTGCTGGATATCGCGTGATGTGTAGAGGTATCTATTGGCCAACAGCGAAATGACGTGATGGTTGGGCCCTGCGATTGGTTCAAGCAGAGGGCGTCATAATGTTAGAGGACCCGTAGATGCTATGTAGTATTCTGTGGATAGCTCTTGGAGGGGCCGCGGCGTAGACATCCTCCAGGGCGTTGAAAGCTCTAGCTGGCTTTCAACAGTTGTCTGCTTGTGTAGGTAGTAAGCAGAGACGATTGAGGGCACGCTTGACAATGCCACTGGCGGTGCGAACATCGGCTACTCGAGGAATCCCGTCTGGAGATCCAGGGTACAATCGGCTGACTCGGCCTAGTCGCCAGCGTAAAGGCGGTGTATTGTCATCCTAGATTAACACAAGGTCATCGAGTTTTAGCTCTTTGCATTTGATGCGCCATTTAGTTCGTTGTTGTAGTTCAGAAATGTATTCTGACTGCCACCGCTTCCAGAAGTGTTGTTTTATTTGTTCTATTCGCTGGAACCGGTTGAGGTGGTGAGGGCTGGTGTCCACGTAGCTCGGCGAGGGCAGCGACGTCATGGTCCTACCGATTATAAAGTGAGCAGGAGAAAGGGGTTCATAGTCAAGGGGAGAGGGACTGAGAGGACAAAGGGGACGGCTATTGAGGATAGCTTCAATCTGTGTGAATACAGAGGTCAGTTCTTCAAATGTCAAGTGAGATTGACCCAAGATTTTGTACAATAGAAATTTCGCTGATTTGACACCGGCCTCCGCCAGGCCGTTGAAATGAGGAGCGTATGCCGGGGAGAAGCAAAATTCAATTCCTCGACCAGCAGCAAAGTCACAAATAGAGTCACTATTTGACTTTATGACATTCATGATATCTTTAGCGCTAGATCTATAGTTACCGGCATTATCGCAATAGATTTTCTTGGGATATCCTCTACGAGAGATAAATCTTTTAAGTGTAAGTAAAAATGCATCTTTGGTTAGTTCACTTACAACTTCTAGGTGTAGACACTTATATCTAAAACACACGAAGACACATAAATAGCATTTAGTTATTTTGCATCCTCGTCCTTTACGATCAGTGATCAGAAAGGGACCGGCAAAGTCAGTACCCACAATGCTAAATGGGAAGTCAGGCTCAACTCGGTCATTTGGTAAATCACCCATTATATTTGACATAGTTTCGCCCTTAAATCTGCGACAAGTGTGACAATTGCGGGAGACATCTCGGGCTAACTTCCGACCACCGATAGGCCAATAGCGGTCTCGGATTGAAGCGAGTAAATGCTGAGGCCCTGAATGTAGGAGTAGAATATGCTGATTTTGAAAAATTAATTTAGTTAGATGGTGATTTGACTTTAATACAATGGGGTGCTTTTTCTCGTAGGGGTAAGTTGATTTATTTAGGCGTCCTCCGACACGCAGAATTCCATCTTCATCAAGAAATGGATTAAGAGAGCAAAGAGGATCATTTGTTTTTAGGGGTTTGTTTTTATGTAAGATTTGAATAATATTGGGAAAAGATTCGTTTTGAGCTACTTTGGTCAAAGCTTTCATAGCTTTAGTGAGTTCCACCACTTGAAGAGCAGCTGTCTGTCTGTTAGTGGGATTTTTGCAATTATGCGCGAATCTGAAAACTCTGGCGTAGGTTCTTTGTAGGGAAGATAGTTTAGAAAAATTTTGAAAATGAATTGTGGGGACTAATTCAGCCTGAGCCTCCGCCACTAAAGCGGGATTCGCTTTAATATCAGGCAGTTCAATGTGTTCAGAAGGGGGGAGCGGGGGGAACGAGAACTTGTCTGTTTGAAGAAATGATGGACCATGCCACCATAAATCACAGTCTTCAATATTGTTGGGGTCTAAATACCGTGTGTCTCTCGACGCAAAGAGAGAGTTTTGAATAGTAGGACCTACCATTTGGAGATCATTGACTGAGAAGTTTGACTGAGTAGGCTCCGGGGCATTAAACACAACTCTGATAGGAGAAGATTCGCTCTTTTCCTTTAGAACTGGGTGATGGGGGAGAAAGTAGGAGTTGGGGGGCCTTTGTTCTGATGACTCAGATAGATGGCCGAGATCAGCGTATTCATGAATGAATTCAGAATAGAGGTGCTTAAGCTCAGGATTTTTCTTGAATCGAGACTCGAGATTTAGGAACCGCTTCTTTGCAGTATAGTAAGAATCGCCGAGGCAATCTCGTTCATCTTTTAGGGGAATTCCTACACAAAAGCGACCATCACTTTCTCTACGTGTGTTAGTCAGATAGTGAAGTTCACAACGTTTTTCTTCGTCAGTGTAGGGTTGAACCTTAGGAACACTTTCTAGTTCCCAAAATTTGGATAATTCGAGTTCTAGTTTAGGCAAGTTGTCTTTCATTAGGAGATTGCAAATTATAGGTTTATTAGGAGATTTTGGTGGTTGTTTTATATGTATGGTAGGTAATGGACCTGCGATGAGCCATCCAAGCTTAGAGCTTCGTAGTTTGGGTTTATTTGAACCTAAAGATTGCTGGTTATTACCGATCAAGTCCCAAAATAAATCCGCACCGATAAGCATGTCAATAGGGGATGGTTCGTTGAAGCTGGGGTCTGCTAACTCGAAGTTAGTTAGGTTTAGGTGAGTTACGTCAAACTGAGCTTTAGGTAGTTTTTCAGTTATTGTCTTCAAGACTAGACAATACATAGTTGCTTTGAATGACGATGTGTTTGACTGTAGTTGAAGAGCACAACGCTCAGGGGTTAGGTTTAGGCTGTTATTACCAATAGCAACAATACTGACATTTGTTGGCTGAGGAACCAAGTTGAGTCTTTGCTTTACACTTTCAGTGATAAAGGACGATTGGCTCCCGCTATCTAGCAAAGCGCGAGCGGTAATGATTTCATTAGTTTGGGGATTGGATAGGCGCACCTTGGCAGTGCAAAGTAGAATTTCTTGCGAAGACAATGCTGACATCGCAACAGAAGTGGTAGGAGTGGGGGGAGATGGGGTATTAGAATTGACATGTAAGAGGGAGTTATGTCTCTTCTTACATACACGGCAGGAACCCGGAAGCTTGCAAGCTTGCGAATAATGGCCGGGTCTTAGGCAGTTGTGACACAACTTGAGGGATGTTACTACAGAAGTTCTATCTTCGGGAGATTTTGCTTTGAACAAAGAGCACTCATAGATGCGATGATTGCACTTGCACACAGGGCATTGATGGTTGGAACTGGTGGAAACATTTTCCACAGAAGTCGCAATAAATGATTTCGCTTGGGTTTTAGGTTGAGGCAATTGATATTGTTTGGGTTTGGCTGACCAATCAATTTTATTCCGATTAACAGTCTCAAGAACGTCGGCACGATTTTTTAGAAAGGTAAAGAAGTTTTCTAATGAAGGTATCTCAGGCAATGTATTACGATGCTCTTCCCATTTAAACATTGTGTTGTTGTCCAGCTTTGCCGTTAGGATATGAATAATTAGAACGTCCCATTGGTCGGTAGGTAGTCCTAGTGTGCTGAGGGCACGTAAATTTTTTGTAACATGGTCGATAAGGTATTTTAGAGATTTGTCAATTTCACGGAAAGATTCAACGTTAAACAGAGAATTTAGGTGGTTAGTAATTAATTGTCTCTTGTTATCATAACGGTTGCAGAGGATTGACCAAGCTTCATGATAGTTTTGATCAGAAACTTCTAAGTTACTAAGCACTCGCGCAGCTTCGCCTTCCAAATAGGAATTAAGATAATGAAACTTGTGTATGTTTTTAATTTTACTATTATCGTGAATCAACGACGAATACGTCTCTTTGAATTCCAGCCATTTAAAATAAGTACCATCAAACCGAGGAATGTGAATGACTGGGAGCTTAAAACTCAAAGGTTCACAATCATTATTGTCATGATGATTACAGGCATGGGAATGTGAACAAGTAAAAACACGATTGTCTTCCCGTTGGGAGGGGGCGCTGTTTGACTGAATTATATTTTGAGCTAAAGCGATGCAAGTATCAAATTCTTGTTCGATTAGATCGCGAGTAGTTAACTCAGTTGACTGATTAGATTCATTTAGTATCTCTATTTGGCTCTGCAACTCGTCAAACTCAAGGAATAATGCTTCTATTCGTGACAACTTCATAGCAAGCTTGCTGATTTCTACAGCTGAAACTACTTCTAAAGGCACAATAGAATCGACATACAACTTAAATTTAGTTACGCGACCTTTAATGGATCCACGTTTCACGTTTAAATCTTTAAGTTTTACGTCAGTAGTCATTTTGTAAGAAATTGTCACGAAGTATTAGATTACTAAAGAAATAGTAAACAAAAGGTACGATACGCTCCTCGTTCCAACGGTAGTAGTAGCAGCGGCGCCGGTTTCTTATCAGCAAGAGGACCGGCACGAAGACAATGGCTGACGTCAGGGGCAGGTAGCGGCTAGGTAGGAATGCGCCCGCGCGTAGCCGCGTAGATGCGTTCGTAGGCACTGGAATCACCGTTAGAACAAGCGGAAAACAGCTGGTTGCGATAGGTAAGGGACTTTATGATAGCAAAGGGCAGGGACTTTATGATTCTGTTTCGAAGGATATATTATTTCTATGCAAAACAGTTAAACAAAGTAAGCGAAGAGTGCAGATGCAAGTAGCAAGCTACCTTACGTTGCGATTGAATTGCAAGGTCAAGCAACGATAACTATACTTATAGCGTCTACTTGGGTGAATTTGTGCGATAATTTAGTTTAGATGCAGAATTAATCCTATTTAGCAAAGAGACGAATATGTAATTTATGCTTTAGACTTAGTTTAAACTCACTTGAACACTTTTGGTAACTAGAACAATGCAAGCACACAGATTGAAGGGGCACTAGGATAAGATAATAATAGGAACGGGCTCACAATCGGGTTGGTCGACAAGCGGAAGCGAAGATTCCAACGTAGGCGTTGTTAACTGGCTGCTTTGTACTGAGATTCTTCTCATGAAGCTTCCTTAGGCACCGACCATCCTTAGGTATTTTTGGGAGTTTGGACCGACTAGACTTCTCGTTGTGAAGCTGCAGGTCCTGTCACGGTCGCCACTTTTGTTCCGTATAATTCGGGGAACAAAGAAATACGTTACTAGGTATTGAATTTGGTATAATAGTAATTTTACAGTTAGGTATTTGTATAAATTTAGATGTAAGATATTTTGTTATAGTTAAATAGCGTGGACGTGCTTCCACTGGAACTTGTTGTTGAGTTGTGAGTTGGCATCGTCTTCCACGTCGTCGGCCGGGCCTTGCTGGATATCGCGTGATGTGTAGAGGTATCTATTGGCCAACAGCGAAATGACGTGATGGTTGGGCCCTGCGATTGGTTCAAGCAGAGGGCGTCATAATGTTAGAGGACCCGTAGATGCTATGTAGTATTCTGTGGATAGCTCTTGGAGGGGCCGCGGCGTAGACAAGTATTGTATATGAATGTTTTTAGTTATAAGTACTACTTACCTAACCAATAACTGAGGTACATTATTATCCCCTATTATAGTTACTTACTTATCAGCCACCGCAACATACATCTCAGTTTGTCTGAAAAAAGACAATAATCTTGTTGAACATAGCTAGCAGGTAAAGTATGTAATACTTATTTATTATTCCAAGACTTTTAGCACTATCTCGTCATAAATTTTTAACACACATTGTGATGAGTGAATTTTATATTAAAATAAGATGAATAGTGGCTACCTACTGATAAATCAATTGTTGTTATGATACAAAACATGCAACTCACTCTATGTCTGGTTCTAGAGTGCCGACACCGTTGTTCTCTCCGTTGTCTCTGTTGATTGTCTAATAAAACAATTTTAAGTTACTATAATGATCACAGTATGGTTAGAGTTAAACCCTTTACCTACTTACTGTAAGTATATTGTACTTACTAATGCGTCTACAGAATCTACAGGGTTGTGCCGTACAAGCAGAGGAGAGCTGCAGCTTCCTAAAATCACATACAGTTTTTCTTCCAACGGACTGAGTTGTGTCTGGTCTGCAGGGCCTCCCCCAGTGCCTTTGAGGCCCTGCTTTATGGCGCGGATTTTACTTTTACACCGCCTCTTGTACTGGTTGTAGTACTGAAAATATATTTTATAATTTAATATTTTACACCAAGAATTATTGATAAGTAGGTATACAAAGACTAGGCACTTACCTACATAGCTTACCTAGCTACAGAAATGACTTACTTTTTTCCATTCTTGCGGTGATTTTGATGCTCCGCCAAACTCGGCATTTAGTAAAAGGCTGCATTTTGCCCAGAGCCGTTGGGACAAAATGCTTTTCTTCCCCCTGATCCGCCCCAATGCCAGCGAGCGGTGCTGCTCCAGGAACTCAAGGAGCAGCTCCAATTGCCGAGTAGATACGTTAGGCATCGTTTTTGGCTAAATAACTTTTGGATGAATCTCGAAGTAACTTTTGATGAAAAAGACTGCTTAAATTTTCCGCGCTTTTTTACTATTTTGACAATTAATTTGAAGTTTGAAGTGACAATGACATTACGTTCAGTTTTTCATAATGTATCTATGGTTTCGTCTGTTTTAGCCTAAATGGGCATGTGTTTCAAGTACACGTGAATATTTACGTTATTGTCATTGTCAACGGGTTGACTTAACTGTAACTAGATCGTAAGTTGATTATAGTCCGAGATGAAGTTGTAAATTTATGGGAGCAGAATACCGATTCTCAGTCTAGTCATAATCCAATCACATTTTGGTCGACTTTCGTTCAACTTATTGTGTAATTACGAGCATTGACACCCAGGCTGCGGTATGGTTGTTAAAGGACTGCCAATTATTAGATGTCCCGGAGTGAGAAATGAAAAATCAGACAAATCCTGACATGGGTTAGCAATTAATGGACGCGAATCTAAAATACATTTCAGCCAAAATTGTACAAATTTGTTTTATTTTTTTTTATTTTTTTATTTATTCAGATTAATTACACGGCCGTGGCCAATTACAATAATCAATCAAACATGTCATAACATTAAAATTAGTTAAATTGTTCAAAATTTCAAGAATAGGTAACATATCAAGTCAAAATTATTATTATGATAAATTCCATTTACACACTGTTCTCACACTAAACTGCTCATAAGTAAATATTTTACCAGTTGCAATTCTTTTTAAATGGAATTTAGTTGACTTGACGGCTGCTTCCCACAAGCCTCCATGATTTGGACTGTAAGTTGGGATCCAATGGAATTTAATTTCTGTCTGCAACATGAAACTATGGGCACTTTCCTGAAATTGCCCATAGTTTCTTATTATTATGTAATCTATTGTTATGTAATCTAAGTATATAATTCTATAAGTTGGTTATTGGCACCAGGGCCTCGAACCGGTTTGAAATATACCGGTTATAAACGTTAAAATAACAAGAAGATTGGTTTACAAACTTGTATTTTTTTTATTGCTTTTGAGTTGTTTCGATCCAACACTCCAGGTATGAAAAAAACTTAAATATAGAAATAGTGCAACGGCTTAGCTAGGGTTAGAGCACAAATTCAGGGGTAGTAGGTGTAGATACCGTACTATAACTAAGTACCTACTGGGTTTCCATGAGATGAAATTGCAAATTGCTTAGAATTTTAAGTTACTGGTGATGAAGCAAAAAAATTGATTGGAAATTTAATGGTCAAAATTGTAAAAAAAAGAAATGATTAAAAATGTGTGTTGGAATTAAACTAAGTGTTTGGTAGTCAAGTGATGACGGTAAGCAACTAGGTATTTAACTAGAGAAGAGGGCGCCAACCGTAGAGTTTCAGCTACAGTACTGATTTCATAATAATTGTTAAATTCACCCTACCTAACCGAAGGAGAGGTTTACCGGCCAGTAGCCTCCAGGCTTGGAAAATAGCGCTGTGCTCCAACGGAACAGCAACACAGAACCACAACCAGCAGAGGAAGTAGAACACTGGGTGGCCCCGGAATAAATGAACCCCCTGAGGTTTAATCCAGGGGGCTTGAATAGTAGTAAAAACAACGTAGAAAATTCTAGCACATTGTGCTCACGCGCCGCAATAGGTAGATATGCAATTCAGTCGCCAATCTGGAATATTTGTTTGGTTAAACACTTGGCCTAGTGCACATGCACTGAAAGACAGTCTTTTCACAACAAACTTACCAAATTTGAGATATAAAAGACACGTTACTGCGTGGAAGCAGCTTCCGTGTAAAATTATAGTTGTAAAAATGGCCGAATGCCGTGTGAATTCTGCAGTGAAAAAATGCATTCGAGGGTTGCCTGCTTTAGCAAAAATATGCTGAAAGCGGCCGAAATATCGCCACAATAGGAGCGAAAATAGAAGAACAATTAGGTTGAAATTAGAGAATGGTGAGACTAAATAATAACTACAATTTGGACAAAAAATGTTAGCAAAAACATTAGTTTGTTTATTGCAAACCAACGCCGCAACTGGAACGAAATTAGAAAAAGAAGTTAAATCGAAGGAACTGTGTGACCAAAACAATACCTGTAATTTAGATAAAACGATATTGAAACTAATAGGCTTACTTATTGTTAAAATATTTAGAACTTCTATGCGATTATCCGAAACATCTAGCTTAAAATAAATTTGTAGCTGTCAACACTCAACGCTTGCAGCCACGAAACGTTCTGTTTCGCGCAGAGATGAGTTCCATTTCAAGTTATGGAACAAATTTAAATGATAAATAAAGAAAATAATAAATCCCAAATTTATACGTTACATAATGTTTAATAATGGGACGAAAAAGACGAAACCATGAATTTAATTACCACTTTTTTGATTACGACGAAGTTACTAAAACGTCTAAGTGTCTTATGTCGATGTTGAAGTCGAGGTCATGATCTATTCTTAGTTATAAGAAACTAGCTGATACCCGCAACTTCCTTCGCATCCATACTAATATTATAAATCTGAAAGTAACTCTGTTTATCTGTTTATCTGTTTATCTGTATATCTGTTTGTCTGTTTGTTTGTTTGTTACCTTTTCACGGCTAAACGGCTGAACCGATTTCGATGCAATTTGGTATAGGGGTAGATTGGACCTATGAGACGGTCATAGGCTATCTTTTGTCTCAAAAAATAATCTCGAAGGGGATGAAATAGGGGTTGAAAGTTTGTATGGGGAATCTATAATTCCTCAAGTTACGGATCTGAAAATTCTTATTTAGGCTTTTGGTAATAAATAAATAAATACGGGTTTCAGCTTTTTTGCAAAATCATCCCTAAAGGGGGAAAAGCAAGGGGGTTGAAATTATGAGGTATTCTTTAGATGCACCCCCTACGGACCACAATAAACGGCTAAACGGATCGTAATTTAAATTGGAAAGTAATTAAGGGGGGAGAGTGCGATGGGAGGAGGGGGAGAAAGGGGGAAAGGGGAGAGTGGGGGGAAAGGGGATAGTGGGGGGAAAGGGAGAGTAGATGGTAGAGTGGGGGGAAAGGGGGAGTAGATGGTAGAGTGAGGGGAGCAGAGGGTAGAGTGGGGAGAAAGAGAGGGGAGAGCGGGAAGAAAGAGGGGAGAGTGGGGGGAGAAAGCGGGGAGAGTGGGGGGAAATAGAGGGGAGAGTGGGGGGAAAAGAGGGGAGAGTGGGGTGCAAAAAAGGTTAGAGTGGGGGGAGAAAGAGGGGAGAGTGGGGGGAGAAAGCGGACAGAGTGGGGGGGAAAAGAAGGGAGAGTGGGGGGGAGAAAGAGGGGAGAGTGGGGTGAGAAAAAGGTTAGAGGGGGAGAAAGAGGGGAGAGTGGGGTGAGAAAGAGGGGAGAGTGGGGTGAGAAAGAGAGTAGAGTGGGGAGAAAGAGAGGGGAGAGTGGGGGGATAAAGAGGGGTGAGTGGGGGGAGAAAGAGGGGAGAGTGGAGTGAGAAAGAGGGGAGAGTGGGGGGATAAAGAGGGGTGAGTGGGGGGAGAAAGAGGGGAGAGTGGGGTGAGAACGAGGGGAGAGTTGGGGGAGAAAGAGGGGAGAGTGGTGTGAGAAAAAGGGTAGAGTGGGGAGATAGAGAGGGGAGAGTGGGGTATGAGGGTAGAGGGGAGAGTGGGGTATGAGGGTAGAGGGGAGAGTGGGGGGAGAAAGGGGGGAGAAATAGGGAAGAGTGGGGGGAGAAAGAGGGGAGAGTGGGGTGGGAAAGAGAGTAGAGTGAGGTGGGAAAGAGAGTAGAGTGGGGAGAAAGAGAGGGGAGAGTGGGTGAGAAAGAGGGGAGAGTGAGGTGAGAAAGAGTGTAGAGTGAATAGAAAGAGATGAGATAGTGGGGGGAGAAAGTGGGGGGGGGGAGAAAAGGGGAGAGTGGGGGGAGAAAGAGGGGAGAGGGGGGGGAGAAAGAGTGGAGAGTGGGAGTGAAAGAGGGGAGAGTGGGGCTAGAAGGAGGGGAGAGTGGGGGGAAATAGGTGAGAGAGATTGAGTGCGAAATATATAGAAATAGAGGGAGAGGGAGTGAGCGAAGGAGGGAAAGGAAGAGATATAGATGGAGAGGGTGAGGGAAATAAATATAATGGATGAGATGGACAGGGAGAGGGAATGCAAGAGATTGAGAGTGGAGAAGGATATTAATGATAGAAAGATAGGGAAAGATATAGATATATAGGGAGAGGGAAAGAGGTGGAGGTAGAGGAAGAGAGATAGAAAGAGCGAAAGAGGGAGAAAGATAGAAAAAGAGCTAGAGAGGGAGAAAGATAGAGGAAAAGGGAGAGAGAAAGAGACAGATATATTCTTACCTATAACTGTTTCCCGCGACATCAATTGATTTTCTAAACAGTTTACATTTTATATAAAAATGCGAACGAAGTTGCGGGTATCAGCTAGTTTTTATATAAAATGTAAACTGTTTAGAAAATTAATTGATGTCGCGGGTAACAGCTAGGTAAGAATATATCTGTCTCTGTCTCTCTCTTTCTTTTCCTCTATAGGTAGTTCTCTTTCTATTTCTTCCTCTACCTCTATCTCTTTCCCTCTCCCTATATATATCTATATCTTTCCCTATCTTTCTATCATTAATATCCCTCTCCACTCTCAATCTCTCGCCTTCTCTCTCCCTGTCCATCTCATCCATTATATTTATTTCCCTCACCCTCTCCGTCTATTCTCTCCCTTTCCCTCCTTCGCTCACTCCCTCTCCCTTTCCCTCCTTCGCTCACTCCCTCTCCCTCTATTTGTATATATTTCGCACTCAATCTCTCTTTCTCCCCCCCCCCCTCTCTCCCCTCTTCCCCCTCTCCCTTATTTCCCCCACTCTCCCCTCCTTCTACCCCCACTCTCCCCTCTTTCTCCCCCCACTCTCCACTCTTTCTCCCCTCACTCTACCCTCTTTTTCCCCCACTCTCCCCATTCTCCCCTCACTCTCTCCTCTTTCTCCCCCTCTCTTTCTCTCCACTCTACTCTCTTTCTCACCCCACTCTCGCCTCTTTCTCCCCCAACTCTCCTCTCTTTCTACCCTACTCTCCTCTCTTTCTCCCCCACTCTCCTCTCTTTCTCCTCCCACTCTCCTCTCTCCCCCCACTCGCCCCTTTTGTCCCCCCACTCTCCCCTCTCTTTCTTTTTCTTTGGTAGCAAATGGTCGATTTTTCTATGAAATGGTAGATTTTTGTACAAAATGGTCATTTTGATAGAAGATGGTGGATGTCATAACTATGTTGGATGTCGGATATCGGGTGTCGATGTCGAACTTGAGGTCATGGTCTAGTACCTGTAAGCTATTTGGAATTTTGGTAATAAATATAGTCTGCGCGGACGAAGTCGCGGGCAACAGCTAGTAATAATATATGCGTAAATTAATATAACTTTAGTTACCCTAATTAATGTAAATTGTTTTAGGGTAATCACGGAGCAAATTTACTATGTCATTTTTACACCCAACATCGAGCAGAATATGAAAAAATACGGAAAAAGAACGCAGATAATAAAGAAAATGAACAGCCAACTACTTCAAAAACAACTATGTCGGTTGTTATTGATAACTGCGTTAATTTGGTGGCTGTACACGGCAGAGCACTTTCTATTGTAAATGATGAAGCGTTTAAAAATATCATAGCTTTGATTCCAGGCTTATCGAAAAAAGACTGCATAGCAATAAATCTAATAAACATTAAAAGCCATATCGGAGAGAAAGCCTACGAAGTACGTAGAAAAAATTATGACGAGGTTAAATGTAAACTCATATCGCTAAAAATTTATGTGGCTTCAGTAAAGTCTCGAAGGTTTCTCGGCGTTAACATACAATTCATTGTAGATGATAAAATTGTAATCTTTAATCGTAAATTGAGGAATCTTGGTGTCCTTGAATTACACGAAAGAAATACGTCTGCATTTTTGAAAGAAAGTGTAATGATGGTTATAAGCCGCTACGGAATTGAACTAAATCAACTGTACTCTCTTACATGTGATAACGGTGCTAACATGTTGGGCATGTCAAGACTATTAGACCAAGATCTTCAAGAATCATTCGAAATTCAAGATATTTCTGCTTCTGGCAGATTTCGAATTTGAGCAATTTATACGAGATGTCGATATTCTTGACTTGGATGAAGTTGGTGCCACAGAGCCTCCTAAAATGACTGCAGTGCGCTGTGCAGCACATACATTGCAACTTGCTTTAAGAGATGCATGTAGTGAGCTTGAAGATCTTTTCGAAAGATGTCGTCGAGTAGCTCGTGCACTACGATCGCCAAATAACGCACTAAAACTGAGAGAAAATAATCTACCTCAAGCTATCTTTGAGGCTTTAAGGCAACCATTCCTGTCCGCTACCTCCCCTCTCTCAATCCCAAGTGACATGACGTCCACACTGACACGGATGGGTCCGCCTCTCAATGGGTCCTCTCCCAGGCTGCTGAGTAAAGCACAGGCACGGGCGAAAGGTGAGATGCTGTCCCACTGGAAAAGCACTACCACCTTGTCAGGTAGTCGTGCTATCCGGCATGGTTGGCCTCCCAACCGGACGGAACGGTCTAGTGGGCTCATACTTCTCAATACAAAGAATATTTTTTTGTCCGAAACGGTCCTGGTACGGTCATGGTATGCTACGGGATAGTGGGCAGACACCTTAAATAAACCATTGACCTTTACAGCACACAAAATTGGGTTACCAGAAGCTTTAATGCTCTTGTCGTAAACTAAACAACCCCCATGATCAAACAAAACTGTGTAACCTTTCTGCGTAAGACAGCTGACAGACTATAAATTATGAGAAAGTTTAGGTACATATAAAACATTTAAAAGTTTTCTTACCATGCCTCCAGTGTTTACATGAATAGTACCTTTACCACAGAATAATAAACTAGTAAACTAGTACAGAAGCTTTACTTCCGCAATGGTTTTCAAAGAAATATTGACTCTATCTGATAAACAATATGATTTAATTTAGCTCGCGGTCCAGTCGAGCACGTGTTCATTTACATACCTACCAATTTCTTTTTGAAGGAATATGGGCCTTAATTCACTACACTACGGTTCATTTAGATTGGCCCTTGCGCAATGGCCGCCGCCCGTAGGTATGTTTCGCGGAGTGACACAGGCCTGCCTTTACCCAAACATTTCAACTTCTCATCATTTGCGATACTAATAACATTGTTACAGTCTTTAAGCTCTTTAAATAAAGTTCTATTGTTACACATATGAGCGGAGCACCCAGAGTCAATCAACCAACTGTCTTGAGATTTAAGGACCTGTAGGCAGCGAGCTTCCGTAAAATGGGCGGTTTTTTGTCAAAAAGTTAAGCCGTAATTACAAATATTTATAAGCCAGAAAAAATACAGTGTATAGCCAAGTGTTTCATTTAGGTAATAAATCAATAATATTGGGCTAAAGTTGTCTAGTATTTTGAGAAAAAAATTCACGAGAAAGGACCCGAAAAAAATCTTTCGTCACATAATGCTCAACATTTTCAGCGACAACTATCATATTTTTTGGAACCATAAAAAAGGCATTTTTATTTTCCAATGAAATTTGAATTTTCCAATGAACTGAATCGATTCCGTTCTTCTAAATTAATAAAAACGACGAGAATATGATCAGTTTAAGCGCGTACTAGGCGGCTCAGTACCCGCTACGGCGTTTCAGAGAGAGGACGTATGTCGCTGTTCCTCAAAATTTTATCGTCGAATTTACTGTTTGTTCTCCAAAAAAATAAAGCAAACAGAATCTCTACATGGTATACAACTGGTTTATTTACTTAGTTGCCGTAAATGACTTCCTTCGACGATTACTAAACTTTTATTATAACCTATAATACTTTGTATTTATTCTCCATTGTGTGTAAAGAATAATGGCTAATATGACTATTCTTGCATCACCTGTAACTGAAATTAGCAGCAAAAACGCGTTTTTAGATTGTTTACTTAAATAAAACTGGGATTTCTTATGATAGTTTGGAGTTAATCAAAGGAGCAGATTATGATTGTATATTAAAATGAAGATGTAGTGAACTTCCGTTTTCCATAATGGCGGATCTGGCGGATGCATATTCTGACGTTTTATTTTTAGCACACTTCCAGCAATCTTTCTGCTCAGCTACGAGCCAGTTTTTTCAATGTTTTTGCTTCGCACGATTTGTGCATTTAGTCATTGTCAAATATTATACTGTAAATTCGAAAGTAACTCTGTTTCTCTGTTTGTCTGTTTATTTGTATCTTTGTTTGTTTGTTACTTTTTATGGCTAAACGGCTGGACCGATTTCGATAAAATTAGGTATAGAGAGACAACAAAAATGAAAATGAAATTTGGTAGGTATATGGGAGAAGGAAAGATGAGGACCTGGGGAGATGGGGAGATGGAGAGCAGCAGCTGGAGAGATGAGGAGATGGGAGATCGGAGATGGATGAGGGATGGGAGATGAGATATTGGGAGTTGGGGAAAAAAGCGATGAGGAAATAGGAAGATAGAGATGTTTTAGAGATATTGACAGAGACATGACGTGCCCGATTGATTTACAATAGCATACAAAGTTCACGCATATTGTGTTCTTACTAGCTGGATTCGATTTAAATGCAGACGAAATCGCGGGTAACAGCTAGTATTCCATATTTTCACAACCTCGTGGTAAAGTAAATTTACAGTCATAGCCACGATTCAGTAAACTTTACTGAAACTAGGCGCGACTTCATCCGTATATGAAAAAGCAACTTATAAATTGAAAATAAATATTGAAGTCTTTGTATCTCTATCCCTGTCACTGTCCCTTTCCTTTTCCCTATCCTTAGTCTTAACCTTTATATTTTAGCAAGAGCCTAAAATAATGAAGTGTCAGATCACCTACTTGAGAAATTATGAATTGCCCATATAAATTTTCAACTCCTATTTATTTGGATTCTAAGATCCCTATTTTTTCTGACGAAAAATAGCCTATACCCATCTCATAGGCCCAATCTTGGTCAAGATTGATTCAACCGTTTAGACGATTGATTCAGACGTTTAGTGAAAGGATGGCAAAAACTAAAAAAAAAACCAACAAACACACACACACAGTTTCGCATTTATATGATCTTAGTACGGATGCCTGACACTGGCTAAATGCACAAATCTTTTACTGCGTCATTGTCATTGTCAAAATATATATCAAAAAGAAAATTATGGAAGTGGACTAAAGAGGATGTATCAAATGGACTTGACAAACGCGCATACCAGAAAGGACCAACACAAAATAAATTTAATACAACTTATTTAGGTGTGACTCCAATAATTCGTGCGGCATTCTAAATTTGATAGGATTATAGTCAAGGAGGTAATAATTTATGTAATGCTGGCGGTAATGTTGGTGCTTGGTGCGTACGCCAACAAAGATAAAACATTTAATTTATAAATTATTTACCTACTACAGATTGTGTTTATTTTTCATTGTAACAAACTACTTATATACATACACCAAAACAAAAATCATACACAAAAAGTTTCCCGGCAGCAGGTTTCGAAACTTTGAAACTACGTCTGTAGGAACGGAACGTAGCATCTCAGACCGCTCGGCCAATCTGACATGTCATTACAGTGTCGAAATAATTGAATGCTTCAGACTAAAGCCTACGTAGTAACTAACTAGTAATTTGTGCTAAGGCCACGTGATGCCGTTAGTAAGAGTATAATATTATGAATTAGCGTTTTCGACTTGCCGTGAGCGCGGAGCCAGCGTGGCGCGCGGCCCGGCCAGGTAACTTTCATCTTCTAAAATACATGAATCGCTCCTATATTAGCGCCTTAACCACTAATGCTGTAGCCACGAGCGATGATTCTTCTGGCTTCGTCTTATCTCTCTTTAATTTGAAACATCTAGACTTTACATGGCCTGTCTTCTTACAGTAGTGGCAGATGATCTTGCTTTTGAACTGATCACTCTTTCCTTTTGACACATAGGCGGTGTCATTCCCGTTCAAGTTGTTCTTCCTGTAAGCTTCTTGAATAAGTCTAGCACGAACCAGCTCGCTCGACAACTCGTTGGTTATACACGCAGTTTCTAGGTTAGAAACCAGCGCATCGAACTCCTGAGGTAGGCCACTGAGGAGCAATTCCGCGACCTCAGCATCTTCAATAACTTTGCCTATATCCGCAAGCTGCTGTACACGTGTCATGATTCCATCGATGTAATCCGTCATTAACGCGAATTGTCCATACTATGTATGATGCAGCTGACGTAACAATAGCACACGCCTGTATAAACCTTTGTCCTCAAAGGTATTAGCAAGCCTTTGCCATGCGTCCTTTGCCTTGACGCAGCATCTCACATGTTGATAACACGCCGGCTTGACACTCAGGCATATGCGTGCCAGAGCTCGTTGATCTCGCACCAAATCTGTTACACTGTCCGCAGTACTCTCAATACAATCCCATAATCCTTCAAGAGACAACACCGTCTTCATTTGGAACTTCCAACTATTATAGTCGCTAACGCCTTCCAATTTCTCAATATGAATGCCTCCGCCGAGCGAGAGAAAGCAAGAGGCAGTGTTCCAAAAACTGTCAAACGCTAATGTCATAATGTCACAAATGTCAGTGTGACTGAATGACAGTACAAAACTTTATTGTTTAGGATTATCAGCATGAAATATTATGTGAAACAAAAATACTACTATTTCAACAAAATTTCCTAAGGCTATGTGCTGCTTTACTATCGAAACAAACTCTCTCAAGTTGCTGGAGGTTGATCGCTGCATCACAGGCATATCTAAAATACTGTTAATGTGGTCACTCACAATTTTGTGTTTGTTATTGTAGCGATCGTCTAACAGCTTGAGAGCCTTATGGTAGCTCTCTGCTGTCAACGGCAAGTTCATCAACAAGTCTAACGCTTCACCCTTCAAATAATACCTCAGATAGTATAATTTTTGTATGTGATCTAATGACTCGCTACTATGTATGATGGATTCAAACAGGTTTATGAAAGGAGTGTATTCTGAACACTTGCCAGTGAAGACTTCTATGGAAATAGAAGGGAGATTGATTTTTGTTTGTATGATCAGTGGCGATGAGGCAGGCGGTGGCATGTCGCGCTTCTCATGGCGTTCGCGATTGCGTAACTCCTCGTTGAGGCTAGTAAGGATTACGAAGTACTTAGCCTCCACTGCTTCGACATCCTCTGAATCTGACGGATCTAAGCAAAGAATTTTCTTGTTCAGGTTCTTGTACTCGGAAAATGACGTTACGATACGTTCCTTTCTAGCGATCAAAGATTCAGTTGATTGGGTTAGGTTCTTTTCGAGCAATTATATTATATAGGCACGTTATCGTACCTTTGAGATAGCCACGAGACGCCACTGCCTCCTTGAGCTCCATCGTGCTGCACTGACACCACAACAAACCACGACACTAACACGACTGTAGGTAGGTTATAGCTTCTATCAACGAAAGTAACATACACTAGGCCGATTAATTTAACTTTAACAACGTAACAGGTTCCCTGTCCCCATACATACGATTTTGGAGCATTACCCATGTCCCGCGTTTTTTTTTCGGTTTTTGACCTCATTTTGAACATAAATGAAAATGTATGTGTATTTTGTAAAATATTATACTTACATAAAATTGCCCCTAAAAAGAAAATATAAAAAATGTAGAGCGTATAGAGTGAGTTTTTATTGTCACACGTCCGATGCATCAAATATAATGCAAATCATATCTGATGCATTAGACGTGGCGCCATAGATAAGTGACTGTTAACACCTGTTAATCCCTGGCGAATAGAACTCTCTGATGTTAGCGATATTTGTTTTATTTCGATATTTTATATGCACACATATCTATCGAACAATTTTCAGTAACCAAGTACAAGTAGAATGACAAAACAACTGGTTACATAGCAACTAAACACCATAGACGTATCTAGGTAGCGCTACATATATATATTAAAATTTATATAATAAAAAATCATATGAATCAAAATTATTTGAAAAAAAGGCTAGAAATATCATCATCGTCATCCTTACCTGACTCAAAATCTTGTTCTCATTCTATTGTCATCGACAATCAAAACTTACATCTATTTCCAAATGCAAGTAATATTAATGAAGATAATATTGATTCTATTAAATAAAGGAGGAAATCACCAACTCCTGGGCCTTCCACATCATTATCAAATGTATCAAATAGTGTTAATGTTGTTAAAAAAATTAAAATATTGGAGAATATAATTGTACAACCGGCTATGAGACAACGAGGACGACCGAAGGAGCAACGCAAACAGCGATTGGTTTACCAAAGAAGAAAAAATCAATTCAACCGTTTGTCAAGAAAACACTATTGATAAATTGTCAATCATGCTAAATTGGTTTGTAAATAATGAAACTGTGACTAAAGTATTAAAAACTAAACATGTAATTCAAGAAGATGAAGTGGAAACAATTTCTGATAATGTATCATCTGCAGTTTTAGATAAGCAAGTGAAAAAATATTTTACCGCTGATGCTTCGAAAATAGTGGACAAGTTTATGAGACAAAAAAAAAATTAAACGAATGGGAATGTCCTTCGTGGAAAGAAAATTTAGATACGACAGTAGATGATGAAGAAAAAGTGAAAACAAGTATAAGTTGTGATTATTGTTGTGAATGGTATCATTTGAAATGTACGGGATTAAAGCGTTGTCCACGTAAAACTTATTGGATGTGTAAAAAATGTGAAAAAAATTAGTATGTTTTAGTATAATTTCATTAATTTTGATGTTATGAAAATGTTAGAATAATTAAAAGTTTTATAGAATTAAACTTGACTAAAAATGAGTAAATTAAATTTAAATAAGTTTTCAAATAATTTAATGATTTTATATCATTTAATATAATTAAGAGCAATAACTATTGAATGAATTAACCGATTTCCACGCGGTTGGCAGCATTCGACGTAGTTTTTTAAACCTCATTAAAAATGTTATTACTTTATTTTTACAATGTCGAGGCAGTATACGAACGAGGAATTGTTCAGAATTTTGTAAGAAAGTGAAGAGGATGATGGCGATTTTAGCGGCGGAAGTGATGATTTATATGATCCTCATGAAGAAGACGACTTATGGGGGGAGCCGAAGCGCCCCCCGCGCACCTCTCGACGGTTGCGCGCGTCGCTACAACCGCCGCCACCACCTCGGACTCCGCCATGACGTCGAGCGGAGCCCGACTAGCTGCTGATGCACCCGCGGCATGCGCCGCCTCCGTTCCCGTTCATTGTATTTAGATGAGGAAAAATTATGAACTTCCATCGTTTGGCGGCAACCCAGCTGACTGGCTCCTTTTTAAGAAAATGTATAAGATGACAACGTCATCAGTTCACAGAAATGGAAAATATTACTCGTATCCAAGCAGCATTATACGGTTCAGCGAAATGTTCAGTGGAAGACCTATTACGGTCTGGATCTGACTGCGAAGTTATTATGAATGCGCTGGAACAAGAATTCGGCCATCCGAATTTATTATTGGAATGTGCGATTAATAAAATAAAAAATCTCCCGCGATTATCAGAAAGTGCGCGGGATTTAGTCAAATTCACGTCGGTAGTTAGAAACAGCGTATCACTGCTAAATAATGTGAAAGCCGACCGATATATTAACAATCCACAACTAGTGAACGAGTTACTAAGTAAACTAACACCGATTCAGAGGTCACAGTACGGAGAATTCGTGATGAAGCAGGAAGGCAAGCACAGTGCAGACTTAACGGCGCTAACACACCTCCGCTGCGAAACCATAACAGCGGAACCGCATTAATTTCGCTGTGTTTTGTCCGTATGTAGGAGAAGCGGAACTGCCACGGAACTGCCTGTTCTAATAGCCCATTTACATTCGCGTACGAGTCGCGAGGCGAGGGGCGAGGTGCGAGTGTGAACAGACGCTCGTAGCTCGCCTCGTCACTCGCGGCGCTCGCGTCCGGAGCGGTTTTTGGGGCACGAGTCAAAGGACCTCGCGTCGCACGCGAGTGGATGTTTACATTCGCCCTCCCGCTTCATTCTGGCTTCTACATCGTGCCGCGCAGGTTGTTTTTAGTTTTAACAAATACGCAAAAACAAAAACGCAGTAATCGTATAATGGATTGATCGCAAGACGAAACATTTAAGTTCATAGAACTATTTCAAAAAGAACGAATAATTTGGGACCCTAAACATGAATGCCACAAGAACAGCCAAAAAGTAAGCGATGCATGGGCGAGATTGTCCGAACAAATGGGAAGATCTCAAACAGAATTAAAAATTCTCTCATGGCTACATTTCGCCAGCTACTCCGGCGCAAAAAACAATCAGTAAGATCCGGCGCAGGAGAAGATGATATTTACAAGCCAGTGTGGTTGTATTACGATGCTATGGAAACATTTTTGGCATCCATTTACGAGTGTAACACCACAGTGAGCACTGAAGAAGGACACGTAAGTAAAATAAAACTAAGTGCATATTTATTTAGTTTATTGATTCAAGTAATTAGTCATCTTCAATCAATTATCATCAAGTAGGTATAGATAGATGACGCTAGATGGCGCTAGTACATCGTTACTGCTGAACAGACATGGATGAAACTTGGCACAGATATAGAATATGACCCAGAATAACATAATAGATACTTTACTTTAGAGGGGGAGGGTATGAGTGACTGACTGAGTGGCTGAGTGGCTGGCTGGCTGACTGACTAGCTGACTGGCTGACTGGCTGACTGGCTGACTGGCTCACTCACTCACTCACTCACTCACTCACTCTCTCACTCACTCACTCACTCATTCACTCACTTACTCGCTCACTTTATCACTCACTCCCTTACTCGTTCACTCACTCATGCACACTCACTCACTCACTCACTCACTCACTCACAGTCACTGTCTTACTCCTCCACCAACTCATATTACTATTATTTTATTTTCTTTACAGGTTTAAAAATAACACAATATATGCCATTCAAGATTGTGCAGACTATTGAGGGAGGGAAACATATTCTTACATCAGTACCGGATTAGTGGGAGCTTAACGGTGTACTATTTTGGCCTAAAACAAATAAAGAAGAAAAATTAAGAAAATATGACAGTTCAGTGGTAGATTACAATAAATGGACACAAATTACTTGCATAGTCAAACGGAAACATTTCTTCACATTCTATGACACTGAGGCTGTAATCGACATCATGAGCAACAATTCAGAAACGGAGACCGATAATGAAAATCAAATATCACTGAGAAGAAAAAAACTACCCATGAAATCTTTTAATAATATGGCAGAGGTACGTAGGTAGGTAGGTACGTAGGTTAACATCAGTTCCTTAACTACAGTACTTACTGGTATCTATAGATCTTGTTTCAAATGTAAAGTGGGATTGATTAGGTGTATAATTATCTATTTTTAGGATATTAATCAGGCATCTTCAGTTGCCGTTGTCTCTTCACCAGCAGGCGAAATTCAAACCATTTATGGCAATCAATGTATCACACCAACAAGACTTTGCAAGTATCCTGATTCACAGGTAATTATCACAATATTTTGTAGCACAGTTTATTGATACTGATATTATAATTTATTGTTCTTTCTCTGGCCGTTGTTGTGTGTGTATGATAATTGCATTTATATTTTTTTCAGAACATCAATAAAGACTTAATGGCTTCGGTAACAGTAAACGAGACAACGACAAAGAATCTTCCAATTATACATTTAAATGAGAAAGATTGCATTTTGGGAAACATTTTCAGTAGCTGAAGAAACAGAAACAATCTAAAACACAACCGATTCTTTCCGAACCGATTCACAACACATATTGGAGGAAATTAAAAATATTAAAAATGACATACAAACGATTAAAACTGAAGTCAAACGATTACTGTAAATCAAAGTGTATACCTACTGTGTGCAAATCAAAATAGCATTATTGCACAATCGTCTGAAGTTTCTGTGAAAATTGAAGAATTCATGAAGCAATTTCTCACGACGTGAAGCAACACCAACCCTGGCCATTTTGATGATATGAAAATTTGTAATCTGAAAGATATGGAAGAATTTGAAAGAAAACTTGACCAGCCCGAATCAAGAGATTGCCTTTACAATATTCTGCTATAGTAAACCAAGGAGTAGGAAAGGGTACTACTAATGCATACTCCCTCATCGATATCATGTTAGATAGAAAACATTTCACACAATGCTCATGGACTGGAGCCTCAAAGGGTGATGCAACGAAAATTTGTTTTAAAGCATTTACAAAAACTATTAACTTTTTCTTTCATATCGTGCAACACTCAGATAAAACTTTTACTAAAGCACAATTAACCGAAACTTTCAAGATAATTTTCCGAAATGCTCGACACCGATCTGAAACTGAACAAATGAGAACGTCTGCTAAAAGACAAAAGCAAAAAGGGGAAAAGTCTAAAGATTCTCTCTCTTGCTGCTAAATATAGACTTAAAATACACCAAATAGACGCAGTTACCGCATTTTTACAGAGAGAAATTGATGAAGAAATTTATATGTCTTTACCACCTGGCTATGACAATGAAAATAAAGTATGTAGACTGAACAAGTCAATATACGGACTTAAAAAAGCCAGCAGGCAATGGAACAAGAAATTAAATACTGCTCTGTTAGAAATTGGAATGACTCGTTCATACATAGATCCATGCGTTTACTACCGCATTTTAAATGAAAATGATATACCTACTGTTTATAACAGTTTATGTTGATGACATACTTTATTTCTTTAATAATGTGGAAACCTCACAAATGATAAAGAGAAAATTAAAAGAAAAAAACATGCGTGCGTACAAAGTACACATGTCAGAAGTGAAACTTCTTTGGCGAACTAATTTATAAATCTTGTTTATATTTATACCTTTTTCTCTCAATCTTTCTCACTCGCTTGCTCCCTACTCTCACTCCACGGCTAGTTGCTCATGCTACGTTCGCCCTGTCTTACTCTCTCTCAATCGGTCTCGATCACACTCTCTCTCTTTTCCGA
The DNA here is from genome assembly GCA_905147375.1 of Hylaea fasciaria. Taxonomy (NCBI): domain Eukaryota; kingdom Metazoa; phylum Arthropoda; class Insecta; order Lepidoptera; family Geometridae; genus Hylaea; species Hylaea fasciaria. The sequence goes on along the minus strand of LR990211.1, from coordinate 2,198,713 downwards.
CACTTCCGTTGCATACCGGCGTGACGTTTCATCTGTAAAAATTTTACCCTCATGCGCGTAAAGAAGTTTCACTTCAAAAATTCTACATGAAGGATTTAGGAACAGCTAAACATTGCATTGGTTTTAGAATTTCACAAGATGAAAATGAGATTTCTATTGATCAATCCATATACATAAAAATGATACATACACGATTTGGAACGAACAATTGTAAACCGATGTGGACACCTACTGATGCTAATGTAAAACTAAAAAAGGGTGAAAGTCAAGAAATTGTAAAAGACATTCCATATCAGGAAATAATAGGCTGCTTATTGTACTTATCACAGGGGACTCGACCAGATATTACCTATGTAGTAAATTTACTTAGTAGGTACAATAGTCAACCGACCAATGAACATTGGGTGGCTCTGAAACGAGTCATGAGATACTGTAACGTATAAATTTGGGATTTATTATTTTCTTTATTTTTGTTCCATAACTTGAAATGGAACTCATCTCTGCGCGAAACAGAACGTTTCGTGGCTTCAAGCGTTAATGTTGACAGCTACAAATTCATTTTAAGCTAGATGTTTCGGATAATTGCATAGAAGTTCTAAATATTTTAACAATAATAATAATTAAGCCTATTAGTTTCAATATCGTTTTATCTAAATTACAGGTATTGTTTTGGTCACACAGTTCCTTCGATTTAACTTGTTTTTCTAATTTCGTTCCTGTTGCGGCGTTAGTTTGCAATAAAAAAACCAAATGTTTTTGCGAACATTTTTTTGTCTAAATTGTAGTTATTATTTAGTCTCACAATTCTCTAATATCAACCTAATTGTTCTTCTATTTTCGCTCCTATTGTGGCGATATTTCGGCCGCTTTCAGCATATTTTTGCTGAAGCAGGCAACCCTCGAATGCATTTTTTCACTGCAGAATTCACACGGCATTCGGCCATTTTTACAACTGCATTTTACACAGAAGCTGCTTCCACGCAGTAACGTGTCTTTTATATCTCAAATTTGATTGGCGACTGAATTGCATACCTACCTATTGCGGCGCGTGAGCACAATGCGCTAGAATTTTCTACGTTGTTTTTACTACTAATCAAGCCCCCTGGATTAAACCTCAGGGGGTTCTTTTATTCCGGTGTCACCCAGTGTTCTACTTCCTCTGCTGGTTGTGGTTCTGTGTTGCTGTTCCGTTGGAGCACAACACTATTTTACCCGTATTGTATTGGAGTACAATATCTTCCACGTTGGACTGCTTTGCTCGCGGTTCGTTCGGATCGTTCGGAGCAGGCGTTACCAAGCCTGGAGGCTACTGGCCGGTAAACCTCTCATTCGGTTAGGTAGGGTGAATTATTTAACATATTATGAAATCAGTACCGTAGCTGAAACTCTACGGTTGGCGCCCTCTTCTCTAGTTAAATACCTAATTACTTACCATCATTACTTATCTACAAATACTTACCATACCTCCAACTTCCAACACACATTTTTAATCATTTTTAACAATTTTGTTCATTAAATTTCAAATCCATTTATGCATCGTCACGAGTACCAGTAATTTAAAATACTAATCAATTTGCAATTTCATCTCATGGAAACCCAGTAGGTACTTAGTTATAGTACGGTATCTACACCTACTACCCCTGTATTTGTGCTCTAACCCTAGCTAAGCCATCGCAATATTTCTATATTTAAGTTTTTCATAACTGGAGTGTTGTATCGAAACAACTCAAAAGCAAAAAAAAAAAAAATACAAGTTTGTAAACCAATCTTCTTGTTTTATTTCCTTAAACCCCTAGGTAGGAATGTCAAAAGGTAACAATACTTGGAAGCTACAATTAATATGAAACTAGTTTATAAAAGGAATGTTGATGAAAAAATCTCAGGCTATTGTGCTATAGTAATATTATGCTATAATAATATTAAGATAGAAGATCTTGCACTGGCTACATATTTTTATTCCAGGGTGCCGCGATAAGCTGGAATTCTAAGAAACAGCAGACCATAGCTCTTTCTACAAGTGAAGCCGAATACATGGCTCTAGCCTCGGCCATTCAGGAAGCTCTGTGGTTGAAACAGTTGGCAGACGAATTTCAACCCGAATTTAAAGGTACACCAATAACCCTTTACTGCAATAATCAAAGTGCTATTAGTCTTTCAGGAAATGCCGTCTGTCACGCACGCAGTAAACATATAGACGTCCGTTACCACTTCGTACTGTTATAAATAAATTTCCTTCTTTTTAACGCTGACTCAACTATTGTCATTTAGACCGCGTGGCCCAACCGAGGCTATATATATATATCATACAAGCGTGGTTTCAGGCAGTCTCGAGCAGACGTGAGGAGTCGTATAAAGTAGTTCTGTATTTTGTCTTTTCAAAATAAATTTGCAGCAGTAATAAAAGTGTTTTTTTAAAAAGGACCCACGGCGCCATCCTAACAAATATTGGTGTCAGAAGTGGGATTCCAGGAAATATCCTTAAAGTACTGGAATCTAGGTGTTAGACGACGGGATCTCGATCTCCCGTTTAGCATCTTTATATTGGCTCCGTGGACGTTAGGTCCTTTAAAGTGAAGTGTAGTGGTCGACGGCAAGTCTTGGGCATCATCCGCCTAAGCCCGCGCTACCGCACTGTGCAAACGTGGTCGACGATAAGCCTTGGGCATCATCTGCCTAAGCCCGCGCTACCGCACAGAACACGTGATCGAGCTGGTCGACGATTAGCCTTGGGCACACCGCCCAAGCCCGCGCTACTCCACGTGGTGATCGACGTTAAGCCTCCGCTGCCAGAGATAGCGCGAGCCCGCATCAACATCCACTGCTTCTGCTGCACTGAAACCTGAACATCATCGACTCCGGCTCCGGCTCATCATCAAACTTTACCATTCCTGAGTAGGTAAAGTCTTCTCACAGTCAAGCAACGTGACTTCGTGGCGAAACTGCAATACGACTCCCTGAGTCGACGCGCCAGCTATCCACGTCACCGCTGCCTTCCACGCGCTGCATCGCAGTCTCTACGATGTACGTGGGTGTCGCCGTTTTCCTGTGAGTCCTCTTTTTCTAAGTTTTTGCAAAGTTCTAATTTTTCAAGTCCCAAAGTGACGATAAAGTGAAAGTGTTTTCCTAATTTCAATTGCCAAAATCAACGTATAATCAATTTAATAACTTTTACTATATAGGTACAACGTTATTCTAATTTACAATTCTAATTTACATTTCTAATTTACATTTCTATTTACATTTTATTTTCTATTTTACTCCGTTTATGTTTATGTTGATGATCTGTACTGCATTTTAATTAATGTCGATAAAAAAGGAAGATTTTGAGGACATTCTAACTACCGATTCCTCAGAGGAAGAAATTCAAAGCCCAGTTCTTCCACAATCTAAATCTAAAATAATGTCAGACAAACTTACTCTCGCGTTTTTAACCAAATTTATCAAGCCTTATAATGGCGACCGAGACCGAGAGTCTCTTCCTGCATTTTAACTAATTGCGAAAATGCAATTTCTCTGGCAAGCACAGATCAACAACACGTGTTGTGTAAATATATTATATCACAACTCGAAGGCAAAGCTCAAGTAGCCTGTTGTTTGAAGAAGTTTATTTGTTGGCAAGATATAAAATCTTTTTTGAAAGCAACTTTTGGAGAGAAGAAACATTCCAGTCATCTATTACTTGATTTACAAAACTGCAAACAACTGCCTACCGAGGATGTGATGCAATATTCATTAAAGATTGAATCATGTTTAACGCGTCTACAATCCGATATCCAGCACAGCTGTGAAATCGACTCCGAATTATATTTCTCAGCTACATTATTTGCGATTTAGCTAACAATATTTGTAGTCAAGTCCCCAGGTCACAGCCTTGCACACGGTATGTTTAAAGGTAATTTTTGTTTTGATAATGGCAACCCACTCTCTTCGTAGCCCGACGCCACCATCTTGTTCTCATTCGTGTTTCCGTGCTCATAGCCTTCGCACGGGCATAGTCACCATAAAAAAGTGACTACCCGCAAACTAAGAAATGGCGAATAGAAAAAGAAAATGTGGTAAACGTGATGAAGAAAAAGAAATTCGATCCAAAATTAGACTTCCTATATTATACATAGCAGAATGGTACCTACTCTTAAACGTCGTGCGTGAACGGTAATACAATAACGATACGTGATGCGAGACGCCACCTGGGCCATCTCTGTCACATTAAATTGAGCACCGAGTCCTGTCTGTACTGACCGTGACTCACCCTGTAACCCGTTATTGGTACTTTTTTATTACAAGTAAACCATTATTACCATAAAAAGTGAACATATATCCATAACAAATGTTCTTAAGTGATGCGAGACGCCATCTGGGCTATCTTTTTCACGTCAAAAACTGATGCGTTAAATAGCGATGCGTTCAATGCAAACAAAATCGCGTTCTACCATCAAGAAACTAAAAAAGACCATTGGTTATTTCAGAACGGTCGGCTTCCGACTCGTCCGATTCGCCGGTTCCGTTCCGGCCAGCATCTGCCGTGACCAGTCCGCCGTTAGTTCCAACTCTGTCGACTTCAGTCTCCAATCAACCTCTTATCCCAGATGTGGCCGGTCCGTCAACATCGAATGATAATGTTGACCCTGAGCTAGACGCCGAAAGACTTTCACTGCTAGGTGACGCACCTAAGACAGATATAAAATTTGGGAAGGCAGTTCATAAAGACTTGGCCTTAAGGTGGCAAGAAATCCTTGCCAAAGGTTTACCCAAAGAGACGAAAGACAAGCTATTTCTTGAATATTTAGTGCCCGAAAACTGCGGTTTATTAGTTGCGCCGATACTAAACCCTGAAGTAAAAGCAGCATTAGCTGAAAACATGATAAAAAGAGATTTTACTCTCCTGGCAAAACAAAAACAGCTTGGTATTGCTATAGCTGCCTTAACACAAGCAATTGAACTAACTATATCAAAGGAAAATCACACAAAGATACTCAAGCCTATAAGCGACGCATGCCGGCTTTTATGCGATAGCCATTGTGGAGAGACGAAAACACGACGAGGGTTTGTCGTTTAAAACAAACTCGAAATGAAAAGTAAAATAAAAACAACTTTATTAAAAATAATAAAAATGAGAAGCGTTTAAACTGGAAACCCCTGCCTCGGAAAACGACGGCGAAGTCCGACGCGGGGAAGCCTCGTCCAGCGCAGCGCCCATTTACGAAGCGGAACTATCAACAGCGGGGGACAGCAGAGCGAGCGCCGGCTGCGCCAGCAACGAGGTCCAACAGGAGATATTGAATATTGAGGTACAGTACTCCGGTCGTCTTCGCCACTTCGTTTCAAGTTGGCAACAAATTACAGATGATCCGATCATCTTAGAGTGGTTTCATGGATATAAAATACCATTTCACTCGACACCTTTTCGGTATGATAATCCTAGTATTTACCCGAAAAACAGTCGAGAACATAAGGATTTCAGTAAATCAATCGCATCACTTTTAAAAATTAATGCAATATCTGAATGTGTTCACACTGAACAGGAATTCTTATCTTTTTTTTTTTGGTTCCAAAACCAAATGGGGACAAAAGATTCATCTTGAATCTCAAATCCTTAAACAAATTTGTAAAAAAGTGTCATTTTAAGATGGAGGATTATAGGACGGCTTCCAAACTGATCACTAACGATTGCTATATGACCTCGATCGATATGAAGGACGCGTATTTTTTGGTGCCTACACAGTAGCCACAAAAAAATTCTCAGATTCGAGTATAATAATATTCTTTATGAATTCAACTCTCTACCCTTTGGACTTTCCACGGCACCTTACGTGTTTACTAAATTATTGAAACCTGTGATGGAGTATTTAAGATCTAATAATTTTACCTCCGTAATATTCTTGGATGATTTACTGTGTATCGAGAGAGGCTATACAATGTGTCTGGTCACCGGTGTCGGAGACTTAAGGGGGGTTAAATATGGGGATTTTTATCGACAAATCACTATCTCGATTTTCTCTTGGCCTCTCCATACTAAAATGGCACCCATTTTGTTTTTTTTTACTTCGCAGCTCAGACGCCTACACTGATTTAATCATTGCTATCGATGTAGACGTCTTAGGAAGACGAAAGAGGTATCATTTGAAAGCTAATAATGAAGACAATCAATTTATGATACATTTTATTCAATATCTTTTTCACAAAATAACATAACAATATTAACAAAATAAAAATCGTATTTATTTATTGCATTTTTTTTAGTTTTTTAAATTTTTTATGAAAACTAACCTGTCAAGCTATTTTTTTTAATTGTATTATCATAGTACAAGATATTTCCATTAAAATAAATCTTACATCAAGGTCCTCAGTTAAATATTTTCGAAGCTATGATGGTTTAAATATGACCCTTAAAAACTCTATTAATAGCACACGTCAAACAATAGACTCAAGACCCCACATTCAATTGGCGTGTCGTAAGACAGGCAGCTGTTCTTTGACAACATGTTAGAAAGAGACATACGTATAGGGTGTGAATGAGACAAAATTGCGGCTCTACTCAGGTCAGGATACAATTACAGGTAGTCGTTCCTCGCCTAGCGTTGTGATTACATTCTTATCTGCCGAAGTACTGTGCGTTGCTATTTTCTAACCTCTGCTTTGTGTTTTGGACTCGTTTTGTTATTTTAGTTAACTTTTGTTAACTGAAATGGAAGAGCGTCGTTTTTCAAGCCGCGACGTGGCCAACATCCATTTTGTGTATGGATTTTGCGACGGGAACGTTTTTAAGTGGGTATCAATTATGACCCAGTAAAGCAGATTTATGAAAAAAGAATAGCAGAATTAAAACACAAAGGGCCCAGTGCTGAAATACCAGTATACCGATCTCTGAAAAGCTCACTATATAGATCAAGAAACAAGGAATTGAAAGTGCAAAAAACTTCATTCAGAAAACCTACTGAATTAGTTTTACCTCAAAAATTCAGAACTAACCTTTTGGTAGATTATGCCGATGACAACAACCGAATTATTATATTTGTTTCACCGAAAGGCCGAAAAGACCTAAAAAACGTGACGTGTAAACATCTAGAGCCCGGACAAAAAAATGGGCTGTCCGATTCATCTCGCACATGATTGATTTAGCTGCCTCGAACTCCTGGATTCAATATCGCAATACGCAAGCACAGCTAGGTACTGCAACAAAAGAAAAATCATTGAGGCAATGGAAAATAGCAATGGCGGAATCCATATTGGAAAATATCCCTAATGAACATGGATCATCATCCGATGAAGAAACCTCAGAGCCAAGCAGGAAAAGAGGTAGACCGTCAGTCAATATAATTCCATCCAAAACGAGTCGACTTCGTGAGGCATCACACAATATTCACCGGAGTGATGAATAGATGTCCAAAGAAGGCTGTAGCAAAAGGTCTTCAGCCAAATGCACCACATGCGGTGTGGTTCTCTGCTTGTCAGCTACTCGCAATTGCTACACAGAGTTTCATAAGTAACGAGAACTACTTCTCCTTCCAGCTGCAATTGTAGCCAAATAACTAGATCTCATGAATTAGATTTTAATAGTTTTATTTGTTAAGTTTACTGTTTTTTTTTGCAAATAGAAGTGTAATTTTAGGTTTTTTTGTATCAAACGCGCCAAATGACTGAATAGGCAATTGTTAATTGAAACTAAGATATAACTAATTTGTGTGTAACGTTCCTAATATACTGTAAGCATTAAACTTAAACATAACGATTAGGCTAGAAGACGATGTAAGAATGAGAAGGAAAATTGTATATTGAATGAGTTAGAAGAGTAAACGGATAAAATGAAAAAGTGGAACGTAAGGAAACTGTGTGAAAGAGATGTATAGATTTAAAATATAGCATGAATGAAAGAGGAAGTAAAGATGAAACAGAATGACAGAGATAGATATAAAACAAAATTAAATGTACCTAAAGGAGCGTTTCCATTATGCAAGTGATTTGCATACTAGTTGCAAGTTGCATGCAAATTGTATAGTGGAAACAACAACTTGCAAACAAGTTGCAACTTGTATGCAATTAGGTTTAAACTTGTACGCACAATAATCAAGTCGGCACATTTGCACGCAAGTTGCAAGCGCATGCGGTCGTGCATAGAGGATTACTTTGTTTATGACTTTATTACTTTGTAAAAATGACTGCTAAATGGGATACGGAGAAAACAATAATGTTTATTGAGGAATATCATAGACATGATTGTCTTTGGGAACCAAAAAACAATCTTTACAAAAATCGAGACGCACGCGTATCAGCATATAGAAAACTAATCGAAGTGATGAACCTTAATGGTATTGTTATGACCGTAAAAGAAGTGAAAAATAAAATACGATCACTGCGTACCACATTTTTTGCTGAATTAGCAAAAATCGAAAAATCCAAAACAACCGGTAGTGGAACAAGTAACATATACACACCAAAATTAAGCTGGTTTAACACAATGAATTTTTTGCTGACGTCAACCGAATTAAGAAGGAATGAAGAAAGCACCACTGTAAGTATCAATTCTTTTATTTTTTTAAAAAATCATTCTTTCTTGCCATGTTACAGCACCATCTGTAGCAAAGTAGTTAGCAAAGTCATCTCTTATTTCGACCGCTGTTTTGGGACTGCTTGACGGTTGTGCCGGGCGTAATTGCTGAAATGCTCTCATATTCACGTCATTGAACATGCCTTCACTATGTCCTGTTATTGAATTTTCTCGATCAACACAATTAGGTGTAATATATGTACTAGAAGTATGTCTCAACCAATTGTGCAGTGCACAGCATGCTTTTATTATTTTATCAACTGTATTCACCTCAACAGCAATAGGTCGCTCAAAAATTCTCCACCTCGATACCAATAAACCAAACGCATTTTCAACCACTCGTCTTGCTCTCGACAGTCGGTCGATAGTTAAATATTTTCTTTTCTTTAGTTAATCCTTGAGTTCGAGGATATGGCTTCATTAAATATTTTTTAAGTGGAAATGCTTCATCTCCTAATACCACTGAATTAGGCGGTATATTTGAGCTACCATTTTCTAATATTGACTGAAGAGTTGAATGAGAGAATATTGTTCCGTCTGATGTTTTCCCATAATGTCCAACATTAATGTATCGAATTATGTTGTCTTTTTTCAGACAAACTGAGATGTACGAGGGGAGGTCAAAAAGTCCGCGGAATGGAAGGGTTAAGAAGGGGCGGGGCATTTTTTTTTACCTGGTATTTTCCAAGTACTCAATACAGGTATAAATACCAAATTTTAGAAAAATAGGGTCATTAACAAATTAGTTATCACAACATTAGCAGTTCAATCGGGTTAAAATCGTTAAACATGGACAACATTGAGTTTCGTGCTGTTATAAAGTTCCTTACTAAGCAAAGAAAGACACCTCAGATCATTTTGGAAGAAATGTCATCTGTTTACGGGGACTCTTGCCCTCGAAAAACAATGATTTATAAGTGGCATGGTTTATTCAAGCAAGGCAGGGAGTCAATTGAAGAAGACCATCGCCCGGGCCGGCCAATCGAGGCCACCTCCTCAGATATTATCGAAAAAGTCGAAAAACTTGTACTTGAAGATGCCCGACTAAAGAAGAAACAACTTGCAGAAATGGTTGGAGTATTGTCTACAACTATTTTGAATATCCTCCATGACCATCTTGGCATGTCTAAGGTCAGTGCAAGATGGGTGCCGAAAATGCTCTCAGCGGTTCAAAAACAGCAGCGTGTCGAGTGTTCACGCGAGTTTTTGGAGCTCTGTAGTGAGAACAAAGACGAAATCTTGAACCGGATTATTACTGGAGATGAAACTTGGGTTCATCATTATGAGCCTGAATCAAAACAGGAGTCCATGCGGTGGCAGAAAAAAGGCACAGCACCCCCTAAGAAATTCAAGGTGTCACAATCGGCCGGAAAGATCATGGCAACGGTTTTTTGGGATTCAGAGGGGATTTTGTTAATCGACTACAAAGAAAAAGGATTGAATATCACAGGGGGATACTATGCCACTCTACTGGAAAAATTAAAAGATGCCATCAAGGAAAAACGACGGGGAAAATGGACTCGAGGCGTGCTGCTTTTGCACGACAACGCACCCGTTCACAAGAGCCATGTTGCGATGGCTGCCATGCAAAAATGTGGCTACGAAACTATTAACCACCCTCCCTATAGTCCAGATCTAGCTCCTTCTAATTATTATTTGTTTCCAAAATTGAAAAAAGAACTTCGTGGAAAAAAGTTTACTGACGATGAAGAAGTTAAGTCGACAATTTCAGCCTATTTTGAAGGCCTTGACAAAACTTTTTTAGTGGTATGACTGTTGGACTGCCAATTCAAAGGTTGCTGGTTCGAACCCAAGGCACACACCTCTTACTTTATGTGTGTTTTCTCGCTGCGTCGGGTTAGATTAGATGCCGGCCCCAATATGATTAGGAATAATAAGGCTAGGAGGAGGACCTATTAATGTTAAGAACATTGTTATAGTTACGCGCTTGTGAAAAATATTAATAAACGTTTCATACCTTTACCAGTTCCATTACTTTTTTTATTTTCATTCTCTCTCTCCTGTAGCAAGACAATAAAGTGATCATCTTATTTTTACAGTTTTCTCCCGACGTACCTATAGCTTGTCCAATAGTTTCCCAAGCATCCACTTTTAGATGTTTTTTGTAATAATTCTTATTTTTAGGGTCCCACAGTACTGGAGTATTCTGGTTTTTCCTCAATTAGATTTAACACTTTTTCTTCAGTCCACTCCATAATGAATAATTGAATACGTAAGTTCGTTTGAAGCTCGCGCGTACGTACTCACTACACAAGCGGTCGTGACGCCGTCCACGAGCACACTGCGAGCCGCCTTTGTGTTCGCAGTGAAACCGCCACTCGGCGGGTCACTGCGAGCTTACAGCGCTCCACGCGCGAGCGGCTCGCAGTGGGCTCATGCCTACGTACTCACTTGATACCGTATCCGATACGTTACGTGCTACACTGCTAAGTGAGTACCCAGCTTTATATTGTTTGTTGATTTTAAAGCTGTGAGTGAACAGAAGTAATGAAAAAAACTACTGAAATGCTATCATCTTCTAATAAACTGAAAGATGTCTTAGATGAAGCTAAAAGAGAGAATTGGGACATGATGCTGCCTAAATTTGACAAAGAGGTACAAGATGAAGATGATTATGATGATGAAGAAGACGAAGCAATCAAAAATATCCCGGGACTTAAACCACCTGCCGACGATTTATGGGGGGCTGTCTGTCATCCATGCAGTCCACATAGTGAAGAGGACTACGATGAAGCTGAAGATAGCACACTGAAAGAGGACTATCCTCTAGAGGTGGAGGATTCCTATAGAGAAGATGAACGTGACCAGGATCACATGAATGAAGGGGAAGCTGAAAGCTGTGAGTTGCACTTTGCAATACCAGACCAATCGATCGATCGTCAATCAACGGCATCGATCGATGGTAGAGTGGAATAGTCGACGTCGATCGATAGTTTCTACCAGACCAATCGATCGATCGTCGATCGAGCTGCTTGATCAGCCGCGCCAAGCGCCGACCGCTCCCCATTTGTCACCCGCTGCCCGCCCCCCGCGCCCCGCGCTTCCTACCTGGCCTGCTTGTGTTTATGTGTTCAGTTGTGTGAAGCTCGCAGTCGTGAATACTGGTTGTTTCGTGACGCGCAAAATGGCGGCGACCGCGTGGACGAATGAAAGAACTTTGGAATGTATCGAGCAATACAAAAACAAACCATTACTATGGGACATTATTCACAATGATTACCGTAATAAAATAAAACGTCATGATGCACTGCTCGAAATAGCCAACTCATTTGAAATTACTAAGGAGGAAGTAGAAAAGAAGATAAAAAATTTACAAACAACATTTTCGAAAGAAAATAAAAAAGTGAAACTCGTAGTTTAAGAAGCGGTGCCGGACGAGACGAAATATACGTTTCTAAATGGTATGCATTTCAAGCTATTATGTTCATACAAGAAAGGAATCGCCCACGATCTACTGTGTCTACAGAGGATCGGCCTCATTCGAGCATGTCAACTGATGTGCCAATATGGCTCTGTCTTCTCTGCAATTAAACAATTCTTTATAGCTATACTAGGGCATCGAGAATCGGGCCATATTTTAAGAACCGGTTTTTCGATTCTTTTTTCAACCCAGAACCGGGTACCCGGTTCTTTAGCTTAATGAAAATTTACTTTGTTGACCTAGGTAATATGAACGCAAAAATATCAATGCAACTACGGTTTGGTCACTCAAAGATTGTCATTGATCTGCAATATTCACAATTTTGTTTAGGGAATCGAAAGAACCGAAAACCCGATTCTTAATGTTTTGAGAACCGGTTCAACAGATTTATACGATACACGGAGACATCAAGATGAAACAAACATTGTTCCCATATTCTACGTACGTCTTGTTGATAAGTCTACAAGCACTTATATTACGATGTTCAAAAAAATCAAAGAAACTGCCGGATTTGAACCCCAAATGTGTCAATGATGGCCGCAAAACATATATTATCTTCCCATTCTGAAGGGAAAAAACACGAGAAAAATGTATCCACGATTCGAGCGCTAAACCCTGTCACATCTTATTTTTCATCACGAAGTACATCTAAAGAGAATAATACTGTAAAGTTGGCGCGAGTTGCTGAAATCAAGCTTGCTGCATATTTTGCACTTAAAATCATATATAAATCATATAAAAGCTGCATATTTTCCAAGTACTTTGATGTAGGGATGTTACGAATATTCGCATTCGCATTCGCATATGCGAATGATTCGCATCATTTCAAACATTCGCATTCGCATTCGCATCAAGCGATGCGAATGTTTTGCGAATGTGAATGTGTACACTGTAGGTACAGGTCGTGTCGAGTCTGGCCCGGCGGCCACGTGATTGGGCGTCTGGGCGATCCTCACATGCGCAGATGGCGCAGAAAGGCATCACGTGTTTTATTTTGACCAATAGAAAGCATTTACCCTGCATGCATTGTTATTGTTAGTTTAGCTAGTTACGTTTTAGCTGTTTGGTCAGTGAGTTGTAAACAATGATTACGTAAATAAATAAGTAGTTTGTGAATTTAGAATTAATCTGTTGGACTATTTTGACAGTTCTAGTGAAAAAGGTTGGGCGGAAAGGTGGCAAAACTACAATTCCTGAAGTATAAATATGCCTCTATTGAACTTTGATTATTCGATATTATAATTTCTGTATAAGTTTGACACTGTTTAATATTTTTTAATATTCCTATTTTTAGTAATAAAATAGTGACTTAAGTTGATTAAAGACTTTTCTTCAGTCATTCCGAAACATTCGCGTTCGCATTCGCATTCGCACTTTCGCATCCTGAATATTCGCATTCGCATTCGCGAATGTGAAAAATATGACATTCGTAACATCCCTACTTTGATGTTAGCTGGCTTACCCGAAGAATACAAGCATATGATAATGGGATTAGAGAGTTCCGGTATTCGAATCAGTGCTGACTCTGTTAAATCTAAACTTATACAAGAGATTAACACATCTAAGTCAGCGGCTTTCTATACAAACTCTAAGGAGCCCCCTGATCCGGGGGACTCGGTTGCTCCAGCAGCGTCATGTTATGTTACTGTAATGTCAAAAGAGTCAGGCATGGAGACTGATGGCTCCTGGTAATCAGTTTCTGGTCGTCCAGTGAAGCGTAGCCGTATGAGCAATATATGCAAACACTGCAACAAGCGTAGACGTAAGCGCAACTCAACATCCGAGCCCAAAAATACTGATTGCACCTGCGAGTCTATCTTTACTATACATGAAATAGCTGCACCAATTATTCAGAATTTTACTAACCAATCTCAGACTTGGCCCCAACAAAGACAATGTAGAAATCATAAACAAAACCCAGTGTTATCACTGAACTACATCCTAGTCCAATAGGTACAACTACGTATGAATCCACGGATGTGGCTCCCTACATTGTACATGTTCAGAAAGAGCAGACCAGCCCAGACGACAACGTTACTCTACACCCTATCGCCTTCGGAAAATTGTGAATAGTAGCTTAAAAAGAATAGGACGAAACCGAATTTCCCTTGCATTCACTAATTTTGACAACGCTTATGTATTTAAAAAATATTCACAAAAAATGCTCATTTACTGTAGCAGTAAGCTGGTTAACAAATCGTTCTTGTATAATCGATACAAGAGCGATTGTAACTGTAATCGATACAATAACGATTATAATAGATAGAAGAACGATTTGTTGTGTAAATCCCTACACTGAAAAGTCAATTCGCCAAAAACTAACAAAATGCCTAACGTATCTACTCGGCAATTGGAGCTGCTTCTTGAGTTCCTGGAGCAGCACCGCTCGCTGGCATTGGAGCGGATCAGAGGGAAGGAAGGCAGCATTTTGTCCCACCCAAAGGCTCTGGGCAAATGCAAGTAGTGTAACAACATGTTTAACAGTAGAACTGAACACTGTAACAGTAGACATCTTCAGGCTGACGATGATGAATAATCTACTACAGGAGAATTGAAAAAATAAATATGAAAGAAACTTCATATCATAATTGCGATGCGTAGAGTCTCATTATTGCAGAAATCAAAGGAATCTGAATGAAAATATTTACTACCTGAATTCATGCTCATCCAATACTGAAGAAGTGTTATATTCACCGTATTTTCAACACTTGTTATAACATCGGATCGCCAATAACAGATTATTTTAATAAAAGTAAGCTAATCATCGAGAAACAAACTCACAATCTGAACGCAAAAGCCTTTTTTGAAAAACTGAGAGACGCCCATGATCGTACGCAAGATAATTGCATTAGATTGCATATTTAGATGCCCCAAGCACGTGACAAAAATAGGGTATATTTGCCCCAAATTCTTAAAACACCACGGGTCAGTTGGCTTGTGCTAAGAGTGTATTTCATCGTTTGATTAAATATCTTATCCCATTCCAAAGTTCAACTATGAGTGTTTTCTTTCACTCGTTTCACCTTTCCAGGTTTGTCTGCGTTTTGGATTGACTCTGACGTCATTGGTCGAGTTGCCAGTTGAATATTATATTCGCTCTGTGGTTTTTTTTTTGCATTCCTATTTCTTGGGCTGAAGCTATATTCACGCAGTAACACAGATAAAAAAAAAGAATGAAGTAAAGTAGTAATAATAATAATACAGTAGACCGACAACCACTACGTAACCCCGTGAATAGGATTTTTACTTGTCATTGAATTGTATTACCTGTTAATACTTCATTCAGCGCTAGGGGTACCTATTGTGGACTACAGTATATGTACCGCTACCGATCGATGCCAGTGGTGCCAGATTAGGGGAATTATCGCTATTTAGACTACTTCCAGACCCAAAAATCCAGTAGGCCAGCAATAGCCATTTAGACTACCTAGAAGAAACGAACGGGCGATTTAGGCTACCTCAGGATTTTTTCGACGCTGCTTAATTTTTTCTAGGTATTGCATTCACTATTTGTAGGAATGAGATAGAGATAGACAAACGCGTATAAACACCAGAAAACAATCTTTCTTTCTTCGATTCTACTACCCCGCCAAATTAAGTGGCGCCGCCCTGGGATAATTGCCTAAATACGGTGGTGCTCTGCAATGAAATGTTGATTGATGACCTACCTAATTATTTACTAAAGAGTAAAGTAATAGTTATAATATGCGTATAAACATATTTTTTTAACATGATGGCTGTTTTTGCGCATCTTCTTTATTTGGCATAAATATAGGCTCAATGGCAAAGACAATAAGGTTCAAAATACTCAACGTGGCACGTGGAAGCGGGTTTTTAGATTTTTTTGATTTTGTGTATACTTTTATCAAAATGTTAGGCAAAATTAGGATACCTGTGCATAATAAATATATTAGGCTATTTAGGCTACTTGGTAGGCAAAATTAGGCGTATTGAGCTTGCTTTACTAATTTGCTTTGCTAGTGCTGATAATCTGGCAACCCTACCGAGGACGCGACGCGACGTCGGTTTGTTATTTTAAAATGTATTTGTATTTTGTTTTATAACTCAGTGCATTGCTATATTTACTATTTTTCTAGGTCCCTGTGGATTCCGTGATGTCTCTTTCGAAAGCAATCGTGACCGTGAGTTAATTACTATACTTAGGCGGTATGCGCCCATCCCATCACATTCACATAATAAAGGATACTGAGGTCCGAAGACAGTATCTAGTTGCCAGTGCTACATCTCGATATCCAGTTATTAAATAGCAACGATTTCAAGATGTAGATTACATTTTGAGTGTAGATCAGCTGGTAGTGCACTTGGTAGCGCTATTGAGGTTCATTTATTAACATGGGCCTAAGATGTTTTTAGCTGATCTCACTGATCGTAACTAATTATATTACAATATCCAATTTGCAGAGCTGATTTGCATGTAGGGTGGTGCGTGTAGGCAGGGGTTTGCTTGCCATTGCATGTAGACTATGTACCTACTATGTAATTGAAATTTTCATTTGCGTTAACTATTTATGGGCATTTCTTTTATGTGGGATGTTGATAAATAGTTATTACCTATTACTTGCTTGGATGTAAAGAACCTGTTGTCGAGTTGTAAATGGTGTAATTTAACACAACTTTGTTTGATATAATACTAGCAGACACTGCCACACGTTGCTGTGGCTAATGTTTTTGTTGTTGCGACTATAAATTGAGATGTATGCTATCCTATCTTTCAACATTTTAACTAGCTAAAAACAGGTATAACGAGAAGACTCAGACTCTGTCATCTCGTGACATCTGTAGATGTAACTCGGCTGGAAATGTCGAGGTATTTCAAAATTATAAATTCCGTATATAGTATGCAGCTATATATCTTAAGTTAAACAAGGCATGGCGTGTGTATTGGAATTGCAGTTATAGTTTTATTATGATAGTGACAATCATATAATATCATACAAATTCCTGAGCTGCAATCTTGCTTTAATTTAAAAATAGGGTGCCCCTACTTATAGGGTATTAATAGCTATTGTACACCTATGTTTAACATAATTATAACAATTTGTCAAGAATATAATGTTTTGTATTATGAACTAAATCAATATGTCTTTATTTGAAGGAGGGTTATGTATTGTTTTTCGAGCGTATGTATGTATGTAAGTACTTACCTATGTAAAATTATCTATACAGTGTTGATACACTTCTAGCTATTTTGTATAGTTTATTCAAAGTTTCATGATTTTAATAACTGTGACTAAATTTACTTCATTTGTTACCTACGCTATTTTTTATATTTAGGGTGCGTAAATGTATTTTAAAGCAAGTTTGTATGGGTTTTCAAAATAATAATTTCATGAAAAGCTGCCGCCCCCCTCTTTCCGTAATGAGTTCAGTTCATTACTTTCATTTCACCCCACAGAGGAAATCAATGTTTCTTAGGCCCGTATTAATAAAAGAACCTTAATAGCGCTACCAAGTGCGCTATCAGCTGATCCACACTCAAAATGTAATCTACATCTTGAAATCGTTGCTATTTAATAAATGGATATTGAGATGTAGCACTGGCTACTAGATACTGTCTTGTATGTGCCAATTGTGTCATAATCGGATAGCACTTAACCGCTGAGTGTCATTTATTAATTTGCCAGAGATCATGTAAGTTTCTGTTCCTAATCTACAACGTAAGATGTATATATTAAATAGAACGAAAGAGCAAGTGCACACTGAAGATAGCTCTCAGAGTTAAGTTTGATTTATTAATACGGCCCTAAGTTTCACCCTAACACAAATTAATACAAATTGCATGAGGTTGCATGTTGTTTTTTAAAGCATGTTATTTTTTTTTGTAGATGTGGGTATAGCATCGCACATTGTCAAAGGTATGACATTTGCTTCTTGGAATGATTTTGCTGACAAATATGAAAATTTTATAAAGGCCACCTACAGTCCTGTGTTTATTATTGACAGATCTAGAATTATACCCGCTTATAACAAAAGCAACAACACAAATTTACCCACCGAATTAGGTTATCAAAGTGTTCGATTTGTTTGTGCTCATAAAGGTGTTCATCATAGTATGTCGTCGGGATTGCGTCCTCTCCAGAGGAGTGCAAAAATAGGGTGTCCGGCTCATATCCTCATCTCATACAGTAAGGAACATCAAGCTTTCCTTATTAAATCGTTAGTTGTTGATCACTGTGGACACCCAGTTGATAAGGATACATTCCAACAGTATTCCACTAACAAGGGGCTACGGAGTCTAGATTATATTGTACCACGTGTACGTGTGGATCCGGATTCACATACTAGTATTACCAAAACCAAAGACTCTTCTGAACCGATTAAAGATAGTGTTGCTTTATTTATGAAGTATAACACTCCCATAGTTAAAGTAAAAGACTTTCTGAGGGATGAGCATGGTATAGGTGTTAGTACTAAAACTCTTAGGAATGATACAAATAAACAAAATTTGCAATCCGGTGCTCTGCATCGGACCGATCAAGATAGGTTTTTAGATTCTCTTATAAACGATGTCAAGTCTGATCCGGGTATGGTTCTAGAAACCCTGACTGCTGGAGATGTAACACAGCTAATATATTTTCAATTTTCATGGATGGTTTCATATTTTGCACAATATCCGGACCACATTCTGATAGACGGCACATATTGTCTTAATAATTGCAGGATGCCTTTATACATTATATTGGCAGTAGATGGTAATAACCACTCAGTCCCCGTTGCTTTTGGACTTCTAGCACAGGAGTCCAAACATGTAGTAGAATCGTTTGTAAATTTTTTTGTCCAACATAATCCTTCATCTGCAAGTACGAAATCATTCATGACAGACAAAGATTTAGTAGAACTTACCGCCCTCAAAAAGTTCATGCCTCAAGCAAAGCATGAGCTTTGCTTGTTTCACGTTTTGAAGAGCTTCAAAGATTTGGTTCATTCTTCAAATGTTCCCAAGTCTTTGTACCAAAATTGTAAATGTTTGCTTGAGCAAATGGCTTTTGCTACCAGTGAAGTGGCATACGACAGCACACTCCAGATCTTCAGCTCTGCATTTATTGCGTACAATATTGTAGACAGGTTTCTGACTAGATGGCACTCTTGTCGAGATTCTTGGACCATGTACAGTCGTATGTGTACTTATAACTTGGGAGATTCCACAAATAACAGATTAGAGTGTTTAAATCAGAAGCTGAAACAGTCCATCAGAAAGTACGCAGCTCTTGATGAGTTTTACAGTAGCTTAAAATCTCACTTGCTATATATGTTGGATAAATTTTTCGTTGCTGCCTTCAAAGACTCCTCCTACCGGAACTTAACGTTCACTGATGTTACATTAGCTATCACAGACCGCGTTTCAAAGACCGCTACGTATTTTGCTTATAAACAGATAATTAGTTACAGTTATACAGTAGCTATTCCTCCCCACCGCGTTGCTCTTACCACTCCTATCGCGTGCAGTTGTAGCTATTTCGTCAGATACAATCTACCTTGTGCTCACATGTTTGCAGTGCGGGCATATCTGAACTTAGATCTTTTTGATGAGGCGCTAGTTCCTCAAAGATGGACCAAGTCGCATTATTTAGAAAAGCATTGCAAAGTGTCGTTGCCCTGTTTCCACATTAGCTCCTAAAGTCCCACAGTTACCATGTAACCAAGAGACTGAAAGGTTTCTAGAGAGCAAACTGGTCTGCAACACTTTACTAGAAATTCTGAAAACCTCAGAACCTTCTGAATATGGTTATAGATTAGGCGTGATTCAGAATTTAGTGCAGCAATGGTCAGGTCATGTGTCAAATCTTGATAGTAAAACCGATTCTCCTCTACCTTGTACTGATATACAATCAAATAAGTCCTGTGGCCAGGCATTGACTACAGACAGACAAAACCTCAATTTAGGTAGCGACCGCAGTCGAGTTCCGATCCATCGCATAAAGTCCAATCTAAATAAAAATTGTGTCCAGACACCCAGTACTGACAGACAACAGAAAATCCACAAGTTGCCTATTTCTATAAGAACTAAAGGTCCAGGTCGCAGTAAACTTACTGCTATAGGGCAAAAGCGTCGAGCTCCAAAACCTTCAGAACGTCTTAAACGTAAATTACGCATTACGGATTAAATCCATGTTGTACGAAAAGAATTTCGTAACAAAAAATGCTCAAATTCTGTCCAGTGTGTTGCTGATGATAGAATTAGTGGTAATGTTCGCGATGACATTCCTTTCAATCCAAATCACAGTAAAATACTAACTAGTAACTCGTGGTTAGATGACGAGATTATCAACTCTGCATCTATTCTTATTAAAAGTGAACACACAGACGTGGGAGGATTACAAAATCCAATCTTTGCTTCTGCCGTTCCTCCAATGTTTAAACCTTGCTCAATACCATTTGTTCAAATTTGTCATGTTAATGGTAATCACTGGAATTGCATTTCGGGCCATATCAGAAACAATATTTTGGTTCTTGATTTATATGATTCTCTTAGCAAAGAAATCAGCCCTGAAATCATTTCAATTGCTAGTAGTTTAAGTAGACTTTACAAAGAAATAACAATGATTCATGTTAAAATTCACGACGTCCATAAACAGCCAAACTCAAATGACTGTGGTGTATTCGCCATAGCGTTCGCCAAAATGATTTGCTCTGCTAAAGACCCAAGCACTGCACATTTTGAATGTTATAGAATGCGGGAACATTTGCTGCAGTGTCTTAGCTCGCGATGTTTTAGCGAGTTCCCGTGTAGCTATACTAGACAAGTCTCTTCTAGACCCATTAACCAGTGTTTTGCAATAGTATATTGCTATTGTCGAGAATCTGGTGATATTAAAGATTTGATAGAATGCGTAAATTGTAATGATAGATTTCATAAACGATGCCTTGAAAGGAGAGGCTGGAAGATTGAAAATTGTGATCCTCTTACATTTTTGTGTTCACGTTGTGATTCTCAGAGTGGCAAAGTATTTGAGGTGGGCTGCTTTGAATAAATCATTTTGTACAGTATACCTAAGTAGTTGTAAATAATATATCTAAATTGTTAGGGTGTTACTAAAATGTTTAACTGTTGCAGATTCTAGCGGATGAGGATGTGGCAGATACAACGCAAGGTACTCTATTATGAGCACGTCACATTATTAAAGCACGTTTTTTTTCAGCTTTGTTCGCGTTCAGCTTTCACTAACTCCGGTGTGACTATAATATTATCAAGTATAACGATTGTTTGTATATTTTATGCATGCATTACGCTTGGTGTATGAAAATATAATATTATGCATGTCCTTTTTGAGTGAGATGGTATATAATGGACGAATGACTGTGTAACTCCGTTATAATTATAAGTATTTGTAAATTACTTACCATTTTGTAATTAAAGTCTAAATTGTATAATAATTATTTATTCATTTATTGCATATTTTATGCTGTTTGTATTAAGCATGCATATGCATGTCATTGTTGAGTGAAATTAACTAAGGCTAAAGACGAATGACTGTGTAGCTCCGCTATTATAAGTTTTGTAAATATACTATTTTGTACATGTACATTTTGTAATAGAAGTTCTTAAACTTTCGCGAACTGAATACATGTTAATTAGTATCTCGTGACCACGGCCGATGTAACTTGGTCGAAACGTCGAGGTATGTCAAAATTATATATTTTGATATTCGTTTGTGCGCGAATTAGACCCGTTTAAATACTAATTAACATACATTTTGTAAATTTTGTAAATAATATTATCTAAATGGTAGGTATAATATTTTTATTTATTAATTATAATATTTATTGCATGCGTTACGCTTGGTGTATGAAATATGTATGTACTTGCTGAGTAAATTGTTATATAAGAGACGAATGACTGTGTAACTCCGCCACATTAAATGTTAGTTAAACATTTATGGTGCCGGTCCTCAGCCCGGGTTAAGGAGGAAGGCACAGTACCTATCTAATATTAATATATTAACGTGATTGTAGTAAATCTTGTTTATGCACCTATGTGTTGCACGCAGCTAACTAGTTTAATCAGCCATTTAATTAACAGCCTAGCCTTTTCACTCGCCCTGCTGCGCAATATAGAGAGTTGTAATTTACCTTATATAATAAAGAAATTTGCGTTTCGATAGAACCAGGTCAAGAACAATCCTCTAATACTTTATTATTTTTATTGTTTTAGGTGGCAAATGCTGGATCAACGCTGAAGGCGAGGATTTACTCAATTTAGAAGCTCAGGAAACCAATAAAATTAAAATACAAACTAGGTGTTTTTTTTTCTTAAAATTAAATAGATCATGCAATGAAAACGATTGGGAACACAAACGTGATTACGAATAATTGGCTCGATAAAAAACCACAAAGATGACACTAAATCGCATCTTTACTTGTTCCATCATGAAACGTGAAATTTATACACATACACCATATATCTCATAATATAATTTATAATTTGATAGTGAACACAATATTTATGCACATACCGGATAAATCACAGATTCCTAGATCAAGTAATAAAGATTTCTTCTAACTCACTTCATAATAAAGATTTGTCTCAAAAGCGCGACAATAAAGCTACGCCACGATATTTTTCACTATTTTTTAGTTGTAACCTGTTTGACTATTATTTAAACTGAACGAACAGTAATATATAACTGAAACAATATCACATAAAATATAATCCACGAACAATATAATATACATATTATTATAAATACCTGTGCATCCGAAAATACTAATAACCAAAAAAACAAGTCTAGAAGTGATACGGGTAGAAGTTGTTAAACTTTCGCGAACAGAAAACATAATGAACTGGCTAAAAACGGGTCTAAAACGCGCACAAACGAATATCAAAATACATTATAGTAGGTATACATGGCGGATTTATGTCACACGTGCACGTAAAATAGTATTACGATACTCGCGGTGTAAGTGAGTGTATTAAATGCACGGCAGAAGTTAGTCACGCCGCCGTGTACCTATTTGTTTTAGTACGCCTATTTAGACAGCTCGTATCGTAATCTACTATTACCTACCTACTTTCTTTGTTAGCTTATATTATGATGTTATATAGGAATGTTTTATAATTATTATTATGATGTGATAATGTTATTGATTAAAATTTTATAACGTCTTCTCCTATTTTTTTTCTTAAATATTATGGTCACCGCAGTGAAATTTGTACGAGAAAGTTAAAAAATGTCTGTTTTGTCAATATAGGATAGGTAGGTAGTAGGTACGTTATTATAATATTTATTGCATGCATTTCACTTGGTGTATGTATGTATGTTTATGATAATAAGGGACAAATTATTATGACTGTGTAACTCCGCCACATAAATGTTAATATAATTTAACATTTATGACTCCGGTTCTAAGCCCGGGTTAAGGAGGAAGGTACAGTATCTAATAATGAAAACACAATTTTAGTACCTACCTACGAGTAACTAATTGTTTGTGAATATATTTTGCAGCCAACTAGTTTACTTAATACTCCTTGGTTACAAAGATTAGTTATCAGATTGTTTATTTTGATATGATACTGCAATAAAATTTAAATTATGCACCTACTTGTGAAAAAATTGTTTTATTTCTGAAAACTGCTCACATAATGT
This sequence comes from Hylaea fasciaria, assembly GCA_905147375.1. Lineage (NCBI taxonomy): Eukaryota > Metazoa > Arthropoda > Insecta > Lepidoptera > Geometridae > Hylaea > Hylaea fasciaria. The sequence continues at coordinate 2,175,120 of LR990211.1, read as the reverse complement.
GTCCGGTTTTTTTAATATTTTTAGTGTTAAGTATAATCTACTCCTCTGCAAACCCAGAAATCCTGCACATGGTCTAGGGGATCTCCGAAATAAGCCTCTGCCATGACCTACCTCTCACCCTCCGCTCCCCTAGAATGGTAGGTCTGTGCATTTGTTTTTAAAACATTAGTTCGTGTACGAAAATTGTAATAAACAAATTCGTGCTAGTTACACCATTTATAACTTCAGAACAGCTGGACTGATTATATTTTATGATGTTTGATTAGGTCAAAGTTGTTAAGTACGGGACTTACGGAATATGAAATTAAACGTACCTATGGTGTTGAGTGGAATGATCAATGAACTATAGGATAGGTAGGTAGGCACCTATTCTGGCAAACATCGCATCGCTTTCTTAAATGTCGGTAGGTAAGTAAGTACATTATTTCAAAGTATCGATATGAGTACATAGGTATCGATCGATACCATTATACCAGTAAAAGACAAATAGGTACCTATAAAAGTACCGATATTTAGCTAAATATCGATAGCATTATCAGTATTTCCGTAGCAAACACCTATATTTTGGAAATATCGATAACAGTCCCTATCAGTAGGTAGGTAAACCCTTATTTCATTATACAGTAGGTACCTACTTAAACATTTCAACTACGACGTCACAATAATATCAAATGATGATCAAAATATTATGATTGTTGTCAATAAGATGTTGTGTCAGCCTTACCTAATCTAAAAATGTATAAGATACATTTTTATTACAATTTATTACTATACCATACCTACCTATCTAGCCAATTTATTACATAGAAATTAATATTCTTTGTAAGGAAAAATAAAACGCAAAAAAGATAGGTACCTACCTACCTACTACGTTTTCTTTCTTTATCTGCATTCATCGTGTACACATATACACTGTACACAATTTTATTATATACAGGCTGTATCGGCAAGGTGTAGTAATATTGAAATGTGGGTATGTGTACCTGGTGATGAATCATTTGCCAGGGTACTAAAACCTGAAATCGATAATCGATTTTTTCACTCAAATTGACAAAATAACTAAATATTACAACCCTAACATGATACGGATGACGTCACGTTACGCCGGTCACACAACGCTTGCGCGATGCAGGATTTCTTAGAAACGGCCCTGGCGCCATCTAGTAATTTTTGGTGGAACTTTTACCACAACTTTACTTCCACACCTAGTTTTGTTTGAGTAATGCCGCCGGCTAGAGGTGTACAGTCTTACCCAACTTATATGGTGCGTCGTGAATCTTCGTTCGCGCAGAAAATAAAGTATGGTCCGAAGATTAACGAAAGAATGCTTAACACTTACAATCAACCTAAGATCACTATTATAAGGTTCATAATACACTGCAGCTGTTAGTTCCATCTCACTCATGCCACGCGGCGATCGCTAAGATGGCGGGGCGGCTGCCGACCAATAGCGGTCAATAGCATTTCCCGCGCTTTGAAAATTCATCTTCTGCGCAGGTAGAACTGCGATGTGCAACAGCTGGTTCGATCAGTTTGAAGCAGTTGTGGCGCCACAGAAACAGGGAGACGCGGCGAAATATAACTTAGTCGTAGCTAAGCTGGGACGTGAGGCATTGCAGCAAGTCAGCGACCTTATTTTAACGCCTCCAGAAGAAGGAAAGTACGACAAATTGAAGGCAAGGTTACTGGCGGTATTTGAAGAAAGTGCCGAGAGACAATTCCAAAAGCTAGTCGGAGAGATGGATCTCGGTATTCAGCGACCATCACAACTGCTGAGGAAGATGTCGGAGCTGGCTCGGAATACCAAGGTAGAGAATGACGCTTTAAAGAATTTGTGGTTAGCCCGTTTGCCGTCAGCGGTGAGGGCCGTACTCACGGTGAGCCAAGACAGCAAGTTGGACAATCTCGCGGTAATGGCAAACAAGATTATGGAGACGCTGAGAAACGGAGAAGTGGCAGCTGTGACAGCAGCTAGTTGTAGCGATGATCTGGCGCAACAGATATCGAGAATGACATTGGAACTTCAGCACTTGCGGGGTGAAGTTAATGAAATTCGGAGCAGGGGTATGAACCGCGGAAACAGATGGGGTAGAGAAGAGTCGAGGTCGAGGTCCAGATACCGACAGTCGCGCAGAACACCCGAAAGCCAGACTGGCTATGCAGGCACCATTTTCGCTAAAGAGAAAGGGCAACAGCGTGCGAGACACCGTGCTGCTGTGAAAAGAAGCAGGGAAAATAGAGTCGATGCAGTCCAGTGCGATGGAGGAGTGCATCGTGGCAGCCGACAGCCATCGCTTGTGCATAACGGATAAGGAAAACGGTATTAACTTTCTAATAGATACGGGAGCGAACGTATCGGTAATTCCGGTAGGTAAAGTGAGCGAAAAAAATCGCAGTGAGTGCGGGTATAAACTGTTTGCCGCAAACAATACGGAGATAAAGACTTACGGTGTTATCCGGTTGAAATTAAATTTAGGTCTTCGTAGAGCGTTTCAGTGGACATTTATAATAAGTGACATCAAACATGCCATTATAGGAGCAGACTTTTTAAAGACTCATAAGTTATTAGTGGATTTATATAATAAGAAATTGGTAGATTCTGTGACAAAGTTGAAAGCGTATGGGACCGTCGTAGAGTACGGAGAGCCGTCCATCACGAGCATACAGACGGACAATCCGTATCGTGATCTGTTAGAGAGGTACCCAGAAATTACCAAACCAATTTCATTCAAAGAGAACGCAGCGCATTCTGTGTATCATTACATAGAGACAACGGGACCTCCGGTCCACGCGAAAGCTAAACAGTTACCCCCTGACAGGTACAAGAAGGTAAAAGAAGAATTCAGGTTCTAGGAGGTAGGTATCTGCGAGCCGTCAAAAAGTGCTTGGTCCAGCCCGCTTCACGTCGTGCCGAAGAAGGACGGGTCGCTGCGGCCGTGCGGGGACTTCAGGCAGTTGAATGCAGTCACCAAACCGGACAGATACCCCGTGCCGCGCTTACAAGTTTTTACATTTGGATTAGCAGGTAAGAAGATATTCTCACGGATAGATATTAATAGAGCATACCATTTAATTCCCGTTTTTCAAGAGCATGTTGAGAAAACAGCAATAATCGTGCCCTGGGGACTGTTTCAGTTTCCCAGGATGACGTTTGGACTCAGAAACGCTGCACAGACTTTTCAGAGATTCATGAATAACACCGTATTGAAAGATCTAGAATACATGAAGGATGAGGAGAATGGGGAGGAGTCTTACCTGTTTTGTTACATAGATGACGTCATCATTGCGGCGGATTCAGATAGGATGAGCAGAAAGCACATTAATGAGCTTTTCAAACGTTTCAATGCTGTAGGAGTCACTATAAATTTAAGCAAGTGTTTGTTCGGTCAATCAGAGATAGATTTTTTGGGTTACAGAGTGACGTCGGAAGGCATTCGTCCATTGGAAGACAAGGTCAAGGCTATCAGCGAGTACCCGAAACCGGAAACCGTTGAGCAGCTGAGAAGATTCCTCGGTATGGTAAATTTTTATAGGTCACACGTAGGGGGTGCAGCAGATCATCAGGCGGAATTGAACAAATTTATACACAGCACCAAGAAAAAGGACAAAACAAAGATTGACTGGAGCCCAGCAGCGGAGGCGGCGTTTGAACAATGTAAGGTTAGTCTACAAAACGCCGTTACTTTGTCACATCCTGTCGCAGACGCACCAGTTTCTATCATGGCAGACGCGTCAGGCACCTGTGTGGGTGCAGTACTACAGCAGAGAGTGAAAGGCATGTGGAAACCACTAGGCTATCTTTCAAAGAAGTTGTCCGATGCTCAGAGAAAGTACAGTACATATGATCGAGAACTGTTAGCGATTTATATGGCCATAGGGCATTTCCGTAGTATGGTTGAGGGTAGAGAGCTTTCCATCTTGACAGACCATAAACCCTTAACATACGCATTTTCTAAGATAGGCACGGATAAAGAAACGCCGAGGAGAACTCGACAGTTGTTGTATATTAGCGAATTTACTAGCGACATACAACATGTTGACGGTGCTAGAAACGCAGTTGCTGACGCGCTATCACGGGTTGAGGCAATAGATTGCCCAACACGTATAGATTACGAAGAATTGGCGCGAGCACAGGAAGGCGATTCTCAAATTGCATTGCGGGTGAGCGATATTTAATTTAGGCAAATGTTAGTGCCTAATTGTAATAAGTTGGTTTATTGCGAAACTTCAACGAACAATGCCAGACCGTATTTGCCAGAACCATTTAGAAAGATAGCATTTGACTCGGTTCATGATAGTAGCCATCCCGGGAAGAAAACGTCCCGAAAAATGGTATGTCAGAGATTTTTTTGGCCAGGAATGAATAGGGATGTAACCAAGTGGGTGAAAACTTGTATGCAATGTCAAAGAGTTAAAATCAATAGGCATACAGTATCCGACCTAGAAAGCTTTCCATCATGTGGTCCTCTAGAACATGTCAATATCGACATAGTAGGCCCACTTCCAAGTTCTCGCGACGGAAAACGTTATTGTGTCACCATGATAGACCGTTTCACACGTTGGCCGGAAGCAATTCCCGTGGCGGATATAACAGCCGACACGGTAGCTAAAGCCTTGTATGAAAACTGGATAATGCAGATTTGGCTGTCCGAAGACAATAACGAGTGATCAGGGAAGACAATTCGAAAGTGAACTTTTTGCCAATTTAATGAAAATGTTAGGAATCAGTAAGATAAGAACAACTCCATACCATCCAAGTAGCAATGGTATGATAGAGAGATGGCATCGTTCGATGAAGGTCGCACTAAAATGTAGGTTATCAGAGAGCACATCGTGGGAAGACGACCTACCCACGGTGCTATTAGGGTTAAGAGCGGCGAGCAGGAGTGACTGCGGGATCAGCGCAGCAGAAGTCACACTCGGCAGAACGTTGAGATTACCCGGAGATTTTTATAATGAGGTAAGTCCTAAACCTAACGACTTATATACGTACGTCGACAAATTGAGGAGTACAAATGATAGCTTGAGACCGGAGTCAGAAACGCGTGTCAAAAGACTCTAGAAATATTTTCGTTCACAAAGATCTGAAGGATTGTTCACATGTGTTTGTTCGTAATGACATGATAAAGAAATCATTATCTCCCACTTACGACGGCCCATATCGCGTCATAGGTAGGAAAAATAAAGTTATTGAGATACAATATCCTAATAGAGTCAGTTTTGTTTCAATAGATAGATTGAAGCCAGCATATACTTAGTCAGGTCATAAGTATTGTCACACAGTAAAAACTTTTCTTTTAGAATGCTGGCCACAAAAAAGTTTATTGAATTCAAATTTCGAATTGTTCATGAAAATAAAAATGTATACTTTTTAGAATTTTACTCATTTTTAAATATGGAGTGGACGCTTAAAAAGACCGTGTTGCAGTTATTGCATTGCATCGTTGCGGTTACGCGCCAATTCAAATTTTTGACATACTGAAAAATTTGAATATAACCAAGAGATTCGTTTATCGTACCATCAAACAATACAATGAAGACTCTAGTGTAGATGACAGGTCAAGAAGTGGTCGCCCTCGGTCTGTTAGGACTCCAGCAGTGATAAAAGCTGTGAAGGCGCGAATTCAAAGAAATCCCAAACGTAAGCAGAAACTGTTGGCCCTTCAGATGGGATTAAGCAGAACCACGGTGAAAAGGGTGTTAAATGAAGACTTAGGGCTTCGGGCATATCGAAGAAAAACAGGACATCATTTGAATGCTCGTCTAATGGACCTGAGACTGAAGAGATGCCGCGCTTTGTTGAAGCGGTACGCGGGAAAAAAATATCGGGAAATTCTTTTTTCGGATGAAAAAATTTTTACCGTAGAAGAGAGCTACAACAAACAAAATGATAAGGTGTACGCACACAGTAGTGAAGAAGCGAGCAACCGTATTCCGCGTGTCCAACGAGGTCATTTTCCATCCTCGCTCATGGCATGGTTGGGAGTGTCTTATTGGGGCTTAACAGAGGTACATTTTTGTGAGAAAGGTGTAAAAACGAATGCAGTTGTGTATCAAAATACAGTCCTGACGAACCTTGTGGAACCTGTTTCTCATACCATGTTTAATAACAGGTACTGGGTATTCCAACAAGATTCGGCGCCAGCTCATAGAGCGAAGAGCACACAAGACTGGCTGGCGGCGCGTGAAATCGACTTCATCCGGCACGAAGACTGGCCCTCCTCCAGTCCAGATTTGAATCCGCTAGATTACAAGATATGGCAACACTTGGAGGAAAAGGCGTGCTCAAAGCCTCATCCCAATTTGGAGTCACTCAAGACATCCTTGATTAAGGCAGCCGCCGATATTGACATGGACCTCGTTCGTGCTGCGATAGACGACTGGCCGCGCAGATTGAAGGCCTTTATTCAAAATCACGGAGGTCATTTTGAATAAACTTTAGTGTCATAAGAATCTATGTTTTGTTAAGTTCATTTTGGTATATAAATGGTTACATAATGAATAAACTTGTTTCAATTATTTTATATAAAACATGTGACAGAATTTATGACCTGACTAGGTATGTTAGATGATAATCATGTAGACGATGAGGCAATGGCTGGGAGTGCAAACTCAACATTTGTTCCCAGTGCGGGAATCGAACCCGCATCGGTACCAGCGCCACTTACTCGCATGACGCGCTGCGGGCGCGCGGTAAAACCGCCAGTTAGGTTTTTAGTATAAGGCGGTGTCGCACTCCAAGCGAGCGATGCGAAGCGATGTCAATGAGCAGATACATTTAGTAGCCAAAGCGGCATCGCGCAGCACGAGCTTTGAAGTGAGGCACCGGATAGTTTAAGTAGGTCACTTATTATATGTTTGTAAAGTCTAAATAAATTATACCATTATTGTGTGCGCAGTATAAGCAATCACTGGGGAATAATTGTAATTTGTGAAAAATGGGGAAGTCATATAGTATACAAGAAGAAGTTATTATTGCTCAGAATGGTGCGAATAACGCGAGTCAGTCGACCATGGAGCAAAAGGTAGAAACCTACGGTATTGTAGTCGCTACGTTATTAAGTGTGGTGTTGTTAATTGGAGTTTTCATGTTGTATAAGAGATGTAACAAAGGTGTGAAGAAATGGGCTAGAAAGGAACTGGTCACAGTATCCGTGTTGGGCCAGGCTGATAAGGCCGACAATTTACGTTCCGAGTTCGAACGTACAATTAGTCAATATGAATGACGAAATAGAAAATGTATCCAAGGAGGAACCATCAACTTCTGCTCATAAAAAGAAAAGCGGAAAAGGAGCCAAGGAGCGTCAACAGTTAAATTTTAGAAAGAAGATGAACGCCAGGCAGGCCAAGGAAGGTCGTGAACCAGCAATGAAGAGATTAGAACTACCCCAGGAGGGTACCAGCCTCATCGAGGCTGGAGAATCCCTCACTGGCCCACGTCGTAGTGGGTCAGTCTGCCCCTCGTATTCTGGGGGGGGCAAGAATCGCCACGAGAGCCCCAGCTCTCAACGAGGAGGAAGTGTGGAGAGAGGAAGAAGAACCTGGGAGGAGAGAGACTCGGATGACCTGGACTCCGAGGTCGATCTCCCCCCAGTGATTTGGACGTGTCAGCCAGGAGGAGGAGACCGGAAGAGACTGCGCATTGACAGCGTAGTCTCTCCGGTCAGTGACGTGTCGTTGGAGGCAAGGTCGCCTGTCTTGGGCTCAAGGAGGGTGCACGAGGGCAGTCGCCAAGTCACTCTCCGTAGGCAGGCGAGAGAGGAGAAGCGCCTGGAGGTGGACCGACGCCTGGAGGAGGTGGCCAGGGAGGCCAGCAGGTCTAGGTCCGCTCTGGGCTACGTTCCGGACGTGGAGGACGCCCGAACTGCTGCCGCCCTTCATCAAAGGGTCCTGGACGACGTCGCCGTCATCACAGAGGTGGCGACGAAGTCCATGAATTTGAAGGGCACAGTGGTTCGGGCCTTAAAGGAGGCGGCGGCTTCCATAAAAGCCGCAGCGGGGGCTCTGCACGGAAGGACCGTCTGGCAGGAGACCGCAGTGCTGCAGGAAGACAACTGTCGCCTGCAGCTGGAGCTGGTGGACCTGCGAAGGGAAATGGCGGAACTCCGTAAAGAGCTCCGGGGGGAGGTGGAGCGGGCGAGGAAGGAGGCAGTTCCTCCCTCTCCTGCCCCTGGAAGACCGGAGGTGACGTTGGCCTCGCAAGAGGAGTGGGGGGAGCGGCTGACGCGCTCCATCATGCTGCAGGTGGGCGGCATGGTGAACGCGCGGCTGGACGGGCTGGAGGAGCGACTCCTCCCGGAGAAGCGGCTCCGGCCCCCGCTAGCGGCGGACCGCCGAAACGCCGCCTCTGCGGCTGCTGCGGTAGCCTCACTACCACCTGAGGCAGGGACGAGACCGCCGGGGGGTGGACCGTCGACGTCTGGAGCAGCTGCTCCGGAGACGACCGCCCCCGGGCCTAAGAAGGGGAAAGGGAAGGGGAAGGGGAAGAGGACTGCTGCGGCTGGTGCGGCGACTTCGACCCCAACCCCGACCCCAACAACGAAGGTGGCGCCTCGCCCCCTCCCGCCGGCCCCCGTGTCCATGGACACGGAGTGGTCGACGGTGGCGAAACGGGGCGCCAAAAAGAAGAAGAAGACGCCAAAGGCGGCCCCCGCACCTGCACCCGCTAGTGCAGCAGCTGCCAGGCCCGGCGCCAAGAAGGCGCCTGTGAAGTTGCGCCCCCCCCCTCGTTCTGCGGCTGTGGTCCTTACCCTGCAGCCGGGGGCGGAGGAGAGGGGCGCCTCATATGTGAAGGTGCTGCAGGAGTGCAGGGCCAAAATCAACCTTGCCTCCTGCGGCATAACGGCGGGCCTTCGCTTCAAGAAGGCAGCCACCGGCGGATGTATATTGGAGGTACCAGGGGCGGCGAGCGGCGACATTGCGGACGCCTTCGCCCAGAGGCTACGCGAAGTCGTGGATCCGGAGACGGTGCGGGTGTCGAGGCCCACGAGATGCGCCGATCTGCGCATCTCGGGGCTCGACGACTCCGTCTCTGTCCCGGAGGTCGTCGCTGCCGTGGCGAAACGCGGTGCTTGTCCCGAGGGGTCAATAAAGGCAGGTGAGCTGCGGACCGACTCCCGGGGATTTGGCACCGTGTGGGTCAGCTGCCCCCTGGCGGCTGCCAAGAAGGTGGGGGAGGGGGGACGCCTCCTGATAGGGTGGACCTCGGCGCAGGTCACGCTGCTGAAGCCGAGGCCTCTGCGGTGCTACCGGTGCCTGCACATAGGGCACGTGCAGGCTAGGTGCACCGCAGAAGAAGATCGTAGCCGGGAGTGCTACAGATGCGGGACTCCCGGCCATAAGGCGGCAGGGTGCACTGCGGCCGCGCCGCGTTGCTCCCTTTGCGCGGCCGCAGGCAAAAAGGCGGACCACCGGATGGGGACAGGAGCGTGCTCCCCGTCCCCACCCAGGCAGATGAGGGCGGCGAGGGCCCCACGGGCTCCGAGCCACCCCCCCACTCAGGGGGGTGAAGACGGGATGGACGCAAGTCCATCCTAGTTTGGCGGACTCACTCCTCCTATGAGGACTGCGGGGAGGGGAGAGGACTCGCGTCCGATCCCTCCCCCGCTGTCACGAGTCTGCGGAGATTCGGCGGAGGCACACCACACAGTGCTGCCGCCAGTCTCCGCAATTGAGGCCAGGGCGGCACGACCCGGGGGGGTTTTGTCGCCCAGCTACTTGCCTCGAGGTGGCGCGCGCGGTGTTTCCGCGCGCCCCTCTACCGACTGCAGAGTGGAGGAGACCTCCGCCTCCACTCTGACCAGGAGACGAGGTCCAACCAGGACCAACGCCGCCGGGGCCGCGGAAGTATTTCTTAGTCCCCGTAGCCCCGGCACCTAAGGCGTGATGCAGAAACACCGTTGGGTTTTAGTCAGTAGGAGTCTGACATAACCACCCTGCTGCCCCCGCGGCGGGGTGGTATCCATGAGGATTTCCCAACGTAAAAAAAAAAAAAAAAAAAAAAAAAAAAAAAAAAAAAAAAAAAAAAAAATGCTGATAAGGCCGGTCAGCAACAAGGGATACCGATGCAGCCCCATACAACTCAATATTAATGAATTAAAGTGACGAAGAATTATGTGTGCATTGTGACCTTGTGTAGAAAGATTACCCAAAATATCTAATTGTTGTGGAAACTGTATGTGAACAAAATGATGCATTACGTAAATTATTTGTGTCTTTTGGGTCTGCGTATATTACATGTAATTTTGTGTCTTTGGTATGAAAAATCAAGTACTTATGTCAAGTTAGGTTTTCAATAATTCATGTTTGGGTTTAACAGTAAATGTGTAAGTAAGTCATTGTGGTATAGTACACCTAGTAACATGTAACAACAGTATTGTATTAAATGTAATCATTGGCTAGTTGAAAATTGTTTTTATGACTTGAAGGAATTCTGGAGCTTTAAATGTGTAAAATAATTTAATATGGACATTGAATTTATTATATAATACTTATTTAGACGTAATATAAACTTGACATGTGTATCACTCTATAATTGCAGTTAAATTTAGTATATTATTTAATATCTATCTAATTTTTATCTTTTAAGTAGTTTATGACTTGTTGGCCTATGTATACTTGTATAGATATATATTTTCAAATTAAATCTTTTTATATTAATTGCACCGACATACTAATCATATATTAATGCAAGAATTTTTGTATGCCAGTTTCTGGTGAAACATGCAGGACTTCGTGAACATTGACATCAATATTGTACCATGTTTCATGCAAATAAATAATTTCATTTCATTCATTCATTTCATTCATTTCATTCGCCGGCTGAACATGGTATACCTACCAACTTAGCGATTGCAAGAACTGCGTGTCAGCGCATTCCTAGACTGAGGCAAAGAAACAATGTATATGTGTTTGATACTTTTATTAGTTTTGTAATTTCGTGTAATATTTTCTTGGAAAAATATTTTTTTGTGGGAAGGGGATGTCTGTGGGGGCACAGGAGCGCGGAATCAGCAGAAATAGCACGCGGCGATCGCGCCGCTATCGCGCTCCCCAGTCGTCTCGAGCCCGCCAACCGTGTTGGTACTTACTTAATTAAAAGGTATTAGTGTGAACACATAGAAGACTTTTAATGAGGTTTCCCCGCACCCCGAACACGCAGTAGCCAATACTGCTTATCTTAACACTGTACATTGGAGTTTAATTGGAAAAAGCGCCTAGGGCGCTTTTTAATTTTTACCAGTTCTTTTTTACTTTCCACTTTCCAGTTTTAGCTATTCGCTTTTCTTCTTAGTTTCCTTTTTATTTGTTAGTTTGTCCAATTTCACCATTAGTTCCCCCCCCCCCCCCACTTTTGGAAGACTTTCAGGCCGGAGCCTCCTGCATTAAGAATGTATGTCACTGGAGGCAGCCCGCAGACAGGATTAATTATAGTTTATTTGGGTTTGTGATAGAACAAACACCAGGTACCGTACTTATTTGTCATTTATTATTGTTCAACCAATTGAAATGATGCAATAACAACAGTAGAATATCATCAGTAGGATAACAAAATTATAAGGATAAAATTAAATATCACAACAAATTCGGACATAAAATAGAAATTATTAATTAGAACTCAAGACTCGACGGAATTCATACATACTTTTAGATATAAATAAATTCATATCTTTCACAATTTTTCCTGGTTTATATTTAATTCCCCCCTCCTTAGATTAAGGGTCTAATGATGCGACTGACCTCTCTATCCTGGTATTATTATCATTGTTTATAATTATTACTTATTAATTATTAGCTGTTTTGTTAGGTAGCTATCTGGCGCCCGAATATTAGTTTGTTTCAAGTTTTTTTTATGATAGCCAGCCTCACCTCGTTTCTCTCACTATTATTAGAATATTACTCATTTCTTACATTACCATTGACGCTTTATTAGTTATCCTATTTTTTTATTTCACAATTTAAAGATTTTAAACAAGATGGAATGAACATATTAACTAGCTAAAAACGGGTCTAATTCGCGCACAAACAAATATCAAAATATATAATTTTGACATACCTCTACGTTTCGACCGAGTTACATTGACTCACCAACTTATGATCTTGCGAAGTACGTAGCGGGTGTACTGCAGCCATTAGTTGGGAAGACATCTTCTTATGTGAAGGATTCGCGCCATTTCGTTGAGATTGTCAAGAGCATAAGGCTGGAACCGAGTGATATTATGGTGAGTTTTGATGTGGAGTCACTCTTTACCAACGTTCCAGTTAAAGAATGCCTTGATGTAGTCAGAGAGAAGCTCAAAGATAATGGTATCTCGGAAAACTATATGGTTTTACTTCGTAACTGCCTGGACGGGAATTTATTTTTGTATCGCGGGCAGTACTACATTCAGATAGATGGCGTTGCTATGGGCAGCCCAGTGGCACCGGTTTTAGCTAATATCTTTATGGAACATGTGGAGTCTGCATTAGTGCTGCAGTCGTCGACGGTAAGCTTGTGGAAGCGGTACGTTGACGATGTTTTCTGCATAGTAAAAAGAGGTCGGCAGGAAGTGGAACAAGTTCGACTTCGTCTGGAGTCCGTTCATCTGAAGATCAAATTTTCTTTTGAAATGGAAATGGACAGAGCTCTGGCGTTTCTTGACGTGAAAGTGATGGTGAGTCCGGATGGTTCCTTGGCGCACTCTGTATACAGAAAACCAACTCACACTGACAGATATCTGGATGCTTCTTCTCACCACCATCCCCGCCACTTACGGTCTGTTGTTAATTCTTTGGTGGACCGTGCCCATGATTTGTGTGACCCTGAGCATTTGCAGGCTGAGTTGTCGCATGTTCAGAAGGTGCTTAAATGGAACGGCTACAAAGTGGAGAAGAGGTTACCTAGACGAAGATACCCGAAGAAGGCGGTTGACTTTGAGGTCGCCCGGCAAATGGTGTACATGCCATATGTGAAAGGGGTAACGGACAAAATTGGAGCAGTACTGAGAAAATACTCCATGAAGATTGTATATACTCCGTTATACAAAGTAGCACAGCAGGTTAGGACGGCGAAGGATGTGATACCATTCCAGACACCGGGGGTATACAAAGTTGATTGCAGTTGTGGTAGCTCCTACATCGGACAGACGAAGCGTACTATCGCGGAAAGAGTGAAGTAGCACATCGCAGCAGTAAAGAACCGTCAGGTGAACAAGTCAGCCATAGCCGAGCACTTGCTTGATTCAGGACCAAACCATTGGATCGAATTACATGAGCCGAAGATCCTTTCCACTGATCGTCATTTCTATCCAAGAATTGTTCGTGAAGCGATTGAAATCAAAAAGTACCGGAATTTCAATCGGGAAGATGGGTTTAGGTTGTCTGCTTCATGGAATCCAGTTATTAGCAAGTGTGTCCGGCGCAACTTATGTTCAAGTGGGACTTCGGATACTGTTAGTGTTGTATGTCGTGACGATTATGTTTTGCAAGATCAAACGCGGGTAGTTGGAAACAACACCTGCCACTCCGGACGGTGATACCCGCATTCACCAGTCTTCTCGTGACCACGGCCGATGTAACTCGGTCGAAACGTCGAGGTATGTCAAAATTATATATTTTGATATTTGTTTGTGCGCGAATTAGACCCGTTTTTAGCTAGTTAATATGTTTCCTGTTCGCGAAAGTTTAAGAACGTCTAAGATGGAATGAAAATAATCCCCCACTTGTTTATCATTACAGAGCTATTAATATTCTAGGAATACATGAAGTTTACAACGAGAATAACACAAAATAAACACAATATGTTGTCTTACAAAATACACAAGCAATGATTGATTTCAATGCAAAAAGAGCTCCAAGTAGGCTCTATGATAGTATGGATAAGCCTTTCGAGTGCTGTGGCTGTCACACTTAAAATCTTGACATACATTTTGCAACTTACTGTTATAAAAACACATTTCATTGTAAAGGCAACACTGGCGCCGTAGCCGAATGTAAGTATTGCCAGCCATGAAAGGGTACTGTTACGGGGTGGGTCAGGAAACGGTTAAAAAAAAAAAATGTTATTAAACTAAAAAAATAATATAATATGGAAATTGAAAATTAGTAAAAAATATTAGAACATAAACAATATCTAACCGCGCCCGAAGTTCAAGTCTGAATAACTTAGAAGCGTGGAAAAGTACCAGGCCGAAATATGCATGATAGCGGAAACGCTGGCCTCGCTAAAAGTGCAAGCGTCAGCGTTTCTGTCTCTATGCGGTCGGCGTGTATGGGGTTTCGTAACAAAGTTAGTAAAAAGTCCATAGACGTCATCGAAAACAATACCTACACCGACTATATTCGGGCACTGAACCATACTGTTTTATAGTAGACAGAGAGCCCTTCAAAATATACAATGTTCTAAATCTGAAAGGTCCAAAAAGTACTACTATTCACGTACAAAACCAACGACTTATAATGTCGGCGATATGGTACATTTACAATGCCATCATAAACAAAACAAGTCTCTTGCCCATCTGGAATGGTAATTTTAGAGATAAATGGAAATCATACAGTTACTCTACTTATAAACCGACGCCATGTGCGTTATCCTTATGATGAAATAAAACTAGCCGCTGATAATCCCTCACAGTAACTTCTCTTCTTTTCCAGACATCTTTCTCGCTACCAGTTCGAGCCACCCGTTCAAGTTGCTCGACGTTAAGTTTAGTAATGATAAGTGGGACGTTGTAACCAGTGTTGGATTTCGTAGTATAATAATAATTATGCTATCTGTACCATTATTTTATAATGTGTAGTATGTAGTATCGTAAGGCCACTATACTACGCAAAAATACCATAATTTTATCATCATGTTGGACCGACTTGTCCTTTTACTTTTAATAGATTAATCACCCTACAATATCAGGAATTTCTGTGTTTATGGCAATACCAAATCAGGCAATGAATTAATGAATGGTAGGCTAAGCGGTTATTCCCACAATTATGTTTAGTCGTTCTGTTAGAGTAAGATAGATGTATTTTATAAACGAGTGTGAGAGAGACGATAAGCATAGCAATATTTTCGTATAACTATCAGTGACAGTGAGTGAGTGAATAGTAGTTTCTTCATGTGCAAAACAAAACAAAGCTTGACAATTTTGAGAATTTCAATACTTTATTCGTGCGTGCTTCAATGATGAGTGAAAGCGATGACGAAAAGTCTGGTGTTTCAACACCTAAGTAGAAACGCGTTGAAAGAGGAGATTTAAAAGTAAAAGAAACACACAGACAACAAAAATACAGAGCCGAATGGGAGAGTGACCCAAAATTTAGTAAGTGGCTTACTTGTGACCCTCAAGATAATTTCAAAGCTCGATGCAAAGTGTGTAATGTGTCAATGATGGCCGCAAAACATGTATTATCTTCCCATTCTGAAGGGAAAAAACACGAGAAAAATTTATCCACGATTCGAGCGCTAAACCCTGTCACATCTTATTTTTCATCACGAAGTACATCTAAGGAGAATAATACTGTAAAGTTGGCGCGAGTTGCTGAAATCAA
The DNA here is from genome assembly GCA_905147375.1 of Hylaea fasciaria. NCBI lineage: Eukaryota > Metazoa > Arthropoda > Insecta > Lepidoptera > Geometridae > Hylaea > Hylaea fasciaria. The sequence continues at coordinate 2,159,598 of LR990211.1, read as the reverse complement.
GCTTGCTGCATATTTTGCAGAACATAATATAGCTTTCAATGCTGCTGACCACCTAGGAAAATTATTAAAAGTTTGTTTTCCTGATACAAATATTTTGAAAGAAACGAATATAACGCGAAAAAAGACTGCAAAAATTATATATACAGCTATCGGTCCAGAGCACAAAGAAAACTTAGCGAATAAATTAAAAACTTCTAAATTCAGCGTTTTGACAGTCGAATCGACAGACATTTCGCCGACAAAAGCATCTTCTGTAGTGATACGGTTTTTCAACGAGACTTCTGGCCGTATTGAGAGCAAGTTCTGGAATCTGCATGAAATTTTCAGCGCTGATTCAATTCAATTTATTCAGATTCTTGTAACATAACAGTAACATGTACCAACGCGTTACAAAATAATTGTCAAATATTTATACTGATTTATACTGATGATCCCAGTGCAGTAAATGAAGGCGCAACAGCAGAAAATATACTCTATCGTGTCATCCATCTAGGTGGAGACGGGCTAAATAGAGTGGTGACGCTACAAAAGGCGTCAGGCACTACAATTAAAGAGGTCAATCCATATACTTATTCCGTTACCGGTGAAAGAGACATTGAAACAACGACAAACCGGCGACATTGTGACGAATGTAGCAACAAGTCAGAAAGTAAGGAGGCATTACGAGTGGTAAATACTCATGCTGGGATATTACGCTGTAATTTATGATGCAGCTGTTAAGTACAGCGGCACATTGAAAGGACGAAGGAGGAACAGCGTTCAAGAATAGCCAACTAAGCCAACCTGCCGAATGGATGGCCTGCCGAACAACGTGCAGGCCGTCCTAGCAGTCCAAGAAGATTTGCCGCTCGAGAAAGCTGCAGACATAGCGGACAAAAGGTGGCAGTTCCGGCATCAGTAGGTAGATGCAGTAGGGGTTCTTCATCAGAACTATGACAACTTACCCTGCGAGTGGAACAACTGACTTAGGTTGTTGAGGCTCTTAGCGCCGATCGAGACTCACGACCACGAATTCGAATCACCAACAACAACGGCCCACGCTCCAGATCAAGCTCATCAGCTGGTTCTTCCCTTTGTTGATACCACAGGACGTACAAGAAGAAGGCCAACAAATGCATGAAAACTTGCTCATGGAAGGAGGAAAACTAGGACCACGGTCAGTAAACGCGGCGACTGACCGTTACACATCGTGTCACCGTTTATTTCCTTCTGACAGATTCTCTGCCCGACGATTTTTAATTGGTACTGGCAGACCTCTGCTACTTTCCGCAACGGTTAGCCAAAAGATGTGCCACACAATCAACCAACTGCCTGCTGATAAAAGCGACCCAATAAAGCCATACGGCATATATATTTATTCTCATTAAGCAGTACCATATAAAAAATAAAATGAAAACTAAAAACTAAAATTATTTTAGTACTGTTCACATAAATAAACTAGCATATAGCATACCAGACAATGTATGTGATTATTATATAGCATAATACTGGTCAGCAGCCCAACAGAACGCTCCACGCACCTTACTTCTGCGTAAGTACTAAGTAGTACTATTTATGGCGAGTCACAATTCATTTGCCAAGGGATACCAAGGGCGAGAGCAACGGAATCGTTCTCGTTTAGCCATGCAGGGCTGGATTAAGCAAGGCCAGTGCAAGTAAGAGCATGGAAAGGAAGAGGCCTTAAGTCATTATAAAGGATATATTACAGCCTATGTGTGCTTAGCGAGAAAGGCCACACATTTAGAATTAGTGGGCGACTTAAAGACAGAGTCATTTATAGCAGCAATGCGGAGGTTTGCTGCACGCAGAGGGCCGGTGTCACATATTTATAGTGATAACTCAAGCAATTTTGAGGGCGCAGCAAGTGTTCTATAGCGAGAGGTTTTAGAGATAAGTCAATCAAATTATGTCCAAAACACAATGACTGGGATGAGGATACAATGGCATTTCATTCCCCCATCGTCCCCAAACTTCGGTGGAATCTGGGAAGCAGGAGTTAAATCAATGAATCATCAGAATCATCATCAGGCGAGTATTCGGAGAACAGACACTTACGTATGAAGAGCTGGCCACGTTCCTAGCCAAGACAGAGGCATGCTTAAATACAAGGGCATAGTATGCACAAAGTACGGACATAACGACAGCGTGATTCTAACGCCGTCATTTTCTGATTGGCAGGGAAGCAGTACGAGTACCAAATCCAGTGTCAAGTTTTAACATTGATCTAGGCCCTAGATTCTAGGGAATTGGTGGCAGCAGATTCAGAGGATGAATAGAGATTTCTGTAAGAGTTTTGGACAAAGGATTATTTGCACCAATTACAGCAAAGATATAAATGGAAATCAAATCAGGATAGTTCGGAAGTAGGAATGGTGGTGTTGTTGAAAGATGACAGCATAAGTGCTAGTAGATGGCCACATGCAAAGATAAAAGAATTCCATCCTGGTGGGGACGGGTTAAACAGAGTGTTGACGCTACAAAACGCGTCAGGCACTACATTAAAGAGGTCGATCCATATACTTATTCCGTTACCGGTGAAAGAGGCATTGAAACATAACGAAAAACCGGCGACTTTCGAGCTTTGTGACGAATGTAGCAACAAGGGGCAAAGCAACAAGGGTTGTCTAAAGTTTGCCCGAAGGCTATAAGCAATACATGATCAGAAAGTAAGGAGGCATTACGAGTGGTAAATACTCATGCTATTACGCTGTAATTTATGATGCAGCTGTTAAGTACAGCGGCGGCAGAGTACACATTGAAAGGTATCCAGCCAGGGTTTTATGTAGAAGAAGTCGGAACAGGTAGCGTGGATCGAGGGGTTATATTATTACCTACAAGTTATGACAGGGAGCACCTTGAACAAGGTCTGGGAAAGTAAAAAGGAACATAAGTATTTCTTTTTTACCGCCAATGTATCTTTTGAAATCAATTTTAGAGTATCAAATTCAACGCTAAAGTTTTTTGCAGATGGCGTCTGGGAGATCATATGAAGAACAGCAAAAACGTCTTCAGACTTTGTTTGATGCGGCTTCTACCCCTGAATCAAGTCAAGACCCGTTTGAAGATGATGGGGAGTATGGATCAGACCAAGATTATCAACCGTCTGGCGCTGAGTCTACGAGTTCAGAGGATGTTACAAAGGCGTCGCAAGGAAGGTTCGTACGCCGGAATACAACTATCTTATCTTCGGGTGAGTCTACATCTACGTCATCTTCTGATACTGATGATGATCAGGACAGAACTTCGTGTTCTGGCCCCGAGGAAATTCAACAAATTCAAGAACCTGAACAACTGAGGTCTCTTGAGCCTGTTCATAATATTGAATGCCAAGATGTATCACAAGAAACAGGACAGCCTGACTCAATCGAGCTTTTGCCTAGAAGAGCATCTATAGCAGATCAGCTTGCTACAGATGAATCGTGGTGTAATACAGTATCCGAAATACCAGATTTCAATTTTGATAGCTCAGAATCTGGCATATCCGTCAATGTTGATGCTCTGGAGAGCGTGATGGACTTTTTTCGACTTGTTTTCCCACAAAACTTCGTCGAATACTTAGTAAACTGTACTAATACTTATGGGAATAATCTATGTAACACAAATAAACCCCATACAAGACATAGTCGCAGAACAGTATTTCACGAAACCAACTGTGAAGAAATGATGAAGTTCCTTGGGCTCAGCCTTCTTTCTGGACAATCAAAATGCTACAATAAAAGAAAGCTATTCTCACAAGCAGATCCACTATATTATCATCCAATATTCAGCTATACAATATCAGGCAGGCGATATGAACAGATCTTACGCTGCATTTGTGCATCAGATTTGGATGCAAAAGGAGAAAAGAAAATCTCAAACTTTATTGATACTCTGACACTCAATTTCCGAAATGTTTATAAACCTGGCGAACAACTATCCTTGGATGAGTCGCTGTTGTTGTTTCGAGGGCGATTGCATTTTCGCCAGTATATAAAATAAAAAAAAGCCCGCTACGGCATCAAATTCTACGAACTAACAAGTTACGACGGATATGTCCTCAATGTGAAAATGTACTCGGGCAAGGAAGATATAGGTGGAGATGCAGGTGAGTCTAAGACTGAAAAACTTGTTTTAAAGTTGATGCATCCATACCTGCTCCGTGGCCATCATTTGTTTATGGATAACTTCTACAACTCCGTGAAGTTATCACAGAAATTACTGGATCTTAAAACCCATTTGACTGGAACCTTGAGAACCAATCGGAGAGATAATCCTAAGGACATCGTAACCAAAAAGCTTAAAAAAGGTGAGCACATCTGGGCACGCAAAAATAAAGTGTATGTCTCTAAGTGGAAGGATAAGCGTCCAGTACTAATGATAACCACGAACAAGCACCCTTCCATTGTGGAAGTAAGTAACAGGTTTGGGAAAACTAGATTGAAACCGATTGAAGTAGAGATAGAGTAGAGTACATGTCTGGAATCGATCGTTCGGACCAAATGATCTCGTGTTATTCTTGCCCCAGAAAAACCATTAGATGGTATAAAAAAGTGCTTTTCCACTTTTTAGACATAGCAGTATGGAACTCATACTATCTCTTCAAAAAATATAAAAAAAATTATTCTGCAAGATACACCTTCATCAGCTTCCGGGAAGACTTAATCAAATCTATGATTGGCTTGGGCGTAAACCTAAAAGGAAAAGATTTGGTTAGCAGTGGCAGCATCAACGATAGCAGGCGATTTCGACCTAGCACATCGTCAGCTCCTGAACCAGCCAATGCCATTACTGGAAACGACAGATTAAGTGGTCACTGGCCAGAGCAAATGCCATCGCGACCAGGAACGACCAAAAAATTTGCATTTTTAAAATGCAAATTATGTACGCAAAAAAAGCTACGTAAAGAGACAAGTTACCGCTGCAAGGGGTGCCCAGACAAACCCCCTTTGTGCCCAGCTTGTTTTGGCCCTTATCATGATAGCTTGAATTGATCTAGACTAAGTAAAAATATTGATACACAAAGTGTGATTTTGTAATAATTAAGTCCATTTAACGTTTTTGATACCAAAAAAAAATATTATTAAATTAGTGTATTACATTAGTTATGTTAATTATGAATATTAATGATACGTGATAATGATGAGTCTCATAAAGTAAGTTGAATTTCTAAAGGTATTTATGCGATTAAATAAGCAAGTACGAGTATTTTTGTGATACTAAGTTGATTATTAATATATATATGTACGAATTGACACTGGTTTTCTTATTTTAAGGCACCAACTGCACTACCGCCTACAGGCGCAATGACACAACACATTTAAAAAACACGGTGTGCTATGACACAACGGCCACAGGCGTTAACGTCTACAGACGTACTGTCAAAATACACTACATTAATACAAACAATTGTGACAGAACGCCTTACGGCGTAAACGCCCTGGGACGTTCTGTCACATTCCATCCAACTATAGACCACGCTATATGTCACTACGCCTATAGGCAATGTATGACAGATAGTAGTGTCTTATTAGGGTAATTCAGTGAGACCGTACCGCCCCTCAAAGTGTTAATAGTATTGGGCAGATAAAAAAGTTCAGCCAAAAAGAAAGCAATGCTGCGTTCTGCTCCTAAGCGTAGAACTGACTAGGAATATTAAGTACAGTATCTTAAGTCCAGGTATATTGTATACCTATCATTTCTTATTCAGGAAGTGAACCAGATACTGACGATGAAGACGCGGAGGATGACGCTGTGGCCCCGTCATCCCTAGGATCCGCGGCATATATACGCGGACACGCCTATGGATGACAACTCTGCTCCTGCCCCTGTGCCTACTCCCGAAATGGTGTTTGACTTGTCAGATACCGACTACAGGCGGTGCTGGGATCCTTCCAGGAGATTTATATCATTGTGTATGGGCATCGTTTCCGAATCCCCCCATTCACCTCAGACGACGAGGGAAACGTTTTCCAATATTAACGTTGGGCCGACTTGGGCCCACTACTCCCACTGTTGACCCATATACGATTTTCGTGTCTATATGGGATCAGGCAATTAGCGGGCACATTGCCTCGGAGACGAATAGGCCCTATCATTGACAGCCCAGCTGCTCCATAATAACGATCTCCAACCCAGAAGTAGGATATGCAGCTGGCGGGATACATCGCCGAATGAATTATACGTGTATTTCGCCATACTACAGGCGATGAGTGCTGGGACCTAATTTTCAATTTGTGCGATAAAATGGGAATGACAGGGCTATTAAAGAAAACAAAATTCAACTATGGAAATATGACAAGAAAAAAGATGTGGTCACACTTAACCAAAATCGTAACTGGTTCTATCAAATACAGGGGCAACTTCATGTGGCACGTAAAAAGAAATGCTCATTTGCTGTGTGGAGTAGGGAAAACCAGCCTCTGAAAACAGTAATTGTAAATAAAGATGACGTTTTCTGAAAGAATATGAAAAGTTCTTTAAATCTAAACAAATAGTCGCGAGTTATGAAATAGTATTTTTTTAAAAAGCTTATCCTAAATAGTGATATAACAGAACGTACACACGACACCGGCCGGCCCCACGCACACTAGCACGCGACCGGAGTCCGGACTCGTCAGCCCCGCAGCGCCGCCGCTGATTATAAAAGGCAGCGCGACGAAAGAGATGGCTGTTGGAGTTGCGGAAAACCAGGGCATTCAATGAGGGAATGTTGAGGCAAAAAGTACTATTCTGCTTATACAACACCACGAGACAGAACAAGACAAGGAAAAATAAAATCCAAAATTGAGGTTAGTTAGCAAAGAAACAGGAGGAAACTATATAAACGGGCGAAAAAAAAGAACGAACCAGTACAATTGCCGCTCCCACAAATATATACACGAGCAATGGAACCATGGCAGCGAATTCCGACTAGACCAACCATCCCACCAACCACAACGGTGTGCATAAACATCGACACGGCAAGAACGCAGCTCGAGTCATAATTATGAAGGAAAGGGGACTGGGATACGTCTGGGAAGGCAGGAGGACGATAGTATAACGATCCTCAACGCCGAAAGAAACCGAACCAGAACCAGCCCCAGAGACACCAATAGAAGAACCAGGGCAGAACCAAGACTTCAAACCACATTACCGAGCCTAATTATACCTGGCTATGGTAGCAACCCTGACAGGAAGGGAGAAAAAGACTCACAAGAGTCTGAAGACTTAGAAGTTGTATTTGATTTAGATCCACTGTTACAAATTCCAACCCAAAGCCCACACGCCGTTGAACAACTTGAAAATATAAAAGTGCAACCATGTACATCCCGTCCACTAGTAAAAATTGTAAAAAAGAAGATTAGGCTGGAAAAGAGTGTGGACGTAACGGTGGCGCTAACCCAAGCGGCATAGGGAAAAAAGAGTTTCATGTAGAGTCCTTAAAATTATTGACACCTCTAGAATATAGTTGATAAGTAATGTCTCCCTTAAGTAACAATACTACTAATATATATAACAACCTCTTATAATATATTATAATGCCACAGCGCTGAATCAACGCATTTGGGTTTTGTACAGAATCACATTGTTGTAGCTACGTACAAACTGGCGGCGTGACTTAAAACGGGTGTGCAAATGCATAATTATTATATTGCCACTATTTGAGAGAAGTAGTACAAATATCCGAGGTACACGATTGGTTGCCTAATTTGCCTATTGCCGGATTAATGAAGTGGTAGAGTTAGCCGAAACTTATTTGTACTATACGAGATACTATAACAGAGTTTTGCAATTGGAGGGGCAATTATTCTTTATAGAATATTTTTTATATTGTTTATAGAATTAACAAGGAGATGTTCACTGTGCTCGTGGCTGAACTAAGGCCACCTCTCCAATGAGTTTGGCCTAATGTACTTTCAGTGGAGTTCCAAGTCTGAATCATTGCATATAGGTTATAGCCATAACTTTGAAAAAAATGTTACTTAGTTACCATTTATTTTAAATATTTGTTAGTACATGGTAACCTCTTACATAATAATAATAATTCAGCCTGTAACTGTCCCACTGCTGGGCAAAGGCCTCCCCTCACATTCGTGAGGAGGGTTAGGCCAAAATCCACCACGGGGGCCTAGTCCGGATTGGTGGATAACATGCCTCCGAAATAATTCTCGGGCATGTTGGTTTTCTCACGATGTTTTCCTTCACCGAAAAGCGAGTGATAATTAGGTACAAAGGTATGTTGAAACAAGAAACACATTGGGTACGTGTTCGCAGTGGGATTAGAACTCGCCACCCTCACTTTGGCAGGCGGACGTTCGCCCACTAGGCTACCACCGCTCATCTACTTATAACAACTTAGGGTGAGGACAACTGATCGCGTTTACGCGCAGCGGTGAAATCCACCCTCAGTTGTTATATGATAGCATGATAGCCCCCACTTGCCTAAAATCGTAGTGCCGTCTGTATTTATTTAGAAGTAAGTTAACAAAATTAAGGGTGGATTTCACCGCTGCGCGTAAACGCGATCCAGTTGTCCCCGTTAGTCGCATGAACTTAGTTTATGGACAACTGATTGCTACTACCACATCTTCAAGAATAGTTCCCTGGTGATGAGTATACCTTATGCACAATTCAGCACCGCATCACAAAGCCAAGTATTCCGTTCCTGGCTGAAAAAACATTATTGTTTTGCCCTGGCCAGGCTGAGGCCTGATATATGAACCCTATAGAAAACATGTCGGAGCTCACCACCAGTGCAATCACAAAAGAAGCAATCACCAGAACCACCAGTTAATTGACTTAAGACTGTGGAATCTCAGAAGCTCCACCGTCCTGATAACACATTGAACGATGTGTCTGATGATGTAGACTCTCTTGAGATCGATTCGGATAATGAGGACTTTCTCGAGTCCAGTTCGGATTCAGTGGAGACAGAGACTCTTTCATAGCAAGGCAACGGCGTCTTGTTTTCTTGTGAAAAGAAATATTTGCGCAAGGGCGTACCGTTCTTATTACCGTCGCTTTCATAATGCCTTCAGATTCGGGGCTATATTTTTGATAGTATCTGGAATAAATAATAAACGTTCCATAGTAAAGTGTATTAGAATTTTAGAAATGTTTGCTATACCTATCTCGAAATACCGACCCTTTAGTGGTGGCAGTAGCACAAAAATGAATTACTCAACCATTATTAATGGAAATGAAACAATGTTTTTACTCTTAGGTATCACACCTGGTGAGTCAAAATATAGAGTTGTTGACATAAGACTAGGGCGTGGGCGCATGAAATCGCTATGTCGGCAGAATGCGCCCCCCGCGCCAGTTGTCCCTCCGCCTCGGTACTGTGCACATGTCAACCCGCCTTATTACTGGTTTTGTAATTACGTCATTATAAATTGTAGAAAGAACAATATAGTACACTTGGAACGGATGCCAATAAACTTTTTTATTCAACCCGGTAGAAAAACACATTTGCTAGGAACCTTCAACATATTAAATACCGAGTAAAAGCGGTAAAGAATGACTTAGAGAGGGCTGTGATAAATTGCAACAGCAAAACTTACCCTACTTTGGAAGAAAAAATAAAACAGAAAAATATGTTTTTTCATTTGATCTTGTAGGTAGAATAGGTAGAACTATTCTGAAGCCCAAATAAAGCATTTGCAACATACCAAGATCGCACAAAAAAAGCCAGAATAATTTTTTTTTGTCTATTATTCAAATACCATATTATTATGAATAGCTAAGGCAAGCGAATCATGTGTTGACCATGAACCATTTATTATTATTTATTAATAATTTACACATTTTGGCCCATCCTCTGTTATTTTAATGCATTTTGTGTAAATAAATTGACATATATCTATGTCATAGATATATATAGGTATATTATATACATAGCCTTACATTATCTTATATAATTTACTATTATATAAAAAACAAAGTCGTGTTAGTTATACACCATTTATAACTCAAGAACGGTTGGACCGATTGTCATGATCCTTGCTTGGGCATGCTCACTGTGTTGTCCAACTGTTATTTCGTGCAATTGTCACTGTTATTGACCTCAATATCTGTCAAAACAATAATTACACTAATCAATATGAAGTGCGGGAGATGTAGTGGTTTGCATCATAATAACTCTTTGGTTACAAATTATTTTCATTTTTAATTTTTATCTTGTAGTCATCACCGAGTTGTAATGGGTCTTGTAACGATTCTTGTGTGTTGGCTTCCAATACCATAAATGGACTTTCTTCAACAAATACTAAGGCAGGCTTAGCCCTGGAGTAAGTTGTCGAAGTCAATGTCGCATTGAATTTTACATTTTCGTCTTCCACTGGCGCAGAAACCGTTTCTTCCATAATACTCTGGCCAACTGTCCAAGGAAATATTGATGGCACTGTTTTGGGTTTCAATCTTTTTGTGATTGGATCACCTTCTAAAACAAGACAAAATATAACCATGACTTCTGTCTGTACAAACAAATCAGCTTAATAATTTATTAATGCAATTTAGTGATGAGACACGCAGGCTGTTTATCTAACAATGCCTCACTACTTGTTAATTTATCATGGATTTAGGTATGCATAGCAAGCCTTCTGTGTGGCACTCCATCGCATCGCACTAATTACCCAAAGAGATCAGATTAGTCTACATTATACATATATATGCACCAGTTTACAGGGTAGTTAAATTGCTTTTATCAATGTGAAATATAATTATCGTTTAGTCTACATTGGACCAGATTCTACATTGGACAGATTCTACATATGACAGATTCTGAATTGCATATATTCTAAACTATAAGACAGATTCGACCTTGGACTGATTTAATTAATCCTATTTTTCCATCTCCCATCTCCTCATCTGTCATGCCTCCCCATCTTCCATCTCTCCATCTCCCCAACGCATTAGAAGGATGGCATCACAGACTTAACGTCCTAATCCCAAAGCGTCCAAGCCTGTTCAATTTTATCCAGAAGTTGCGTTAAGAAGCCCACCACTGCAATAATAGGCTCCGTAATAGTCTCTTCCAATCAAACCGAAAAAATCGCCGCCGCTACCGAGACATCAATTTTGACAATAAATACAACAAAATTATAAAAAAACTTCAAAGTGACGAAATATCAGTCGAGGATTTTTTTTAAGAAAATTATTTATATGCAGCTCCTCCTAAGAGAATATTTTAGATTTTTATTGAAAGTGGTACATTTTGGTAGAAAAAAAAGGTTGATTTAGGTAGGAAGTGGTAGATTTTCGTCCGCGCGGACGAAATCGTGGGCAACAGCTAGTAATATTATAATATACATATAGTGATGACAACATAATCAGTATTGTTTTTTATTCAAATCTGTCCAAGGTCGAATCTGTCATAATTATGTAGAATCTGTCTAATGTAGAATCTGTCATAAAATATGTAGAATCTATCCAATGTACAATCTGTCCGATGTAGAAACTGTCCAATGTAGAATCTGTCATATTTATGTAGACTATGATGTCAAAAGTAGAATCTATCAAATGTCGACTAAACGATAATTATGCACGTATTTGGCAACTGAGTGATAGCAACAATACAGTGGAACTTACCAAACAACGGTGGAACCGTTATAAAATCACTAGGCTTGAAATGGTCAGAGCATATGTATGCATGTTTTCGCTGCTTCCTATGATTATCCCTGCTTAAATCAAATTTCAAAGCCTTGAGCCATTGCATTCGCAACGTTGCATTTTGTGGTATCAAATGTTGTCCTTGATTTTTACAAGTTATAACGGCACAGGGTCCTCTACGTTGCATCTTGGGGAATAATGTATGTGTTCCTGGTCAGTTGTTTATTTTTGGTTTTAGTATTATAATGCAAGACTTTAAAATTCTAAAATCTTAGGATCTAGTATGGAATAAGTAATATCAGCTAATATTATATTACCTATTACTAAATTTCTTCCAGCAATAGCCTGGTTAGAGCTAGAACAAGAATTATTTATTTATTTCACATAATAACACAAATCATTTCTGCAATATTCAGCAATGTTCGAATAACAAGAAAAACAACTGTGGACAAAACAAAGTGTTGCCACGAGTTGAGCTCACATGTAAAACTGCCTTGAGAACTAGCAACTCAAGATCAAAGCGAACACGTATAACTTCATGAGAAGGTAGGTTATTATTCTCAAGTTACACTGCATCAATCAACACTTGTATCAATCTAGGAGCTCTTCAAATTTCATGTTTCTCTAGATTTAGTTGCGTAGAGGTCATGATAATGAAATTAGTGAACTTATCATTTCACCCCGAGTACCTAAACAATTACAAAACGAAAGTAGGGTAATACACATTTACAGAATACAGACGTAACATGAACGTATTCAGTCTGGAAATTTCTAGATGTGAACGAAGATATGTAGGTACACAAATAAACACGAGTAAGCAATGAGACGGGTGAGCTGTTTTTTTTTACACAAAGCTCACAAAGTAGGTGCAATGCGAAACCACATGGCGAAAATGGAAGGGCATCCACGGGCACAGGAAGAAAGACGCTGGACACCAACAACCTCAAAAATTATGACACTCACGAAACTTATGAAAGAATCGATAGGTAAGTTATTCTATAATAACATTTAATAACGCACAGCTTTGAGCGTAGGTAGGTATGGCAAGAAAAAGCTAATTTGCATTGCATTGCATCTTTCAGTCACCGGATTGGAAATTATGAATTCCTGTAATTGCGATAGATTCATAATGCAACAAATTTCAACAAACTAAAGCGATCATCTCACTGATCAAATCACAATCACCAGTGCCAGAGCGAGCGCCTGCGTCACCAATATAATAATACAATTACAAACCAAAAACACAAAAGTAGTGGAATACAGCTAATTTCTTTCATAAGCATAGATCTTTCTCTAACTTTTCTATTGTGATATTTCGTGAGTTCGTGACGACTCACGACGTCAATGTTTTCTATTTTTTTTTTGTTTTAGTTATGGCTTCGCACGGTTTGTGCATATAGCCAGTGTCAAGTATGTATTTTATTTTAAGTATTTCTTAATTTCACAAGAAAGTCACAGCAATGTTATAGCAATCGTGGTCAAGTAGTCAAGTCAATTATTTACATAGTCAAAGTCACGATTCAGTAAAGTGGTGGATGCTTTACTGAAACTTCCTGGGAGTTTTGGAAAAAATGCGAAATGACACGCTTTTTGAGTTTATATCATTCACCTACACTCGTGCACGTTAACGAACACTTAATGGTTAATATTCCACCAATATTACACATTAACACTCGAAGAAACACAAGTTTGAGCTAATAATACAAAACCAACAACGTCTCACTATCGGATTCCCGCCAAAACTCCTTCTATTTTCTTTCTATAGGTAATATCAAAGATAATACAAACGCTAAGCTACGCTAGAGATAATATCGTCACTGGAAAGGCAAAATTACTTAACCGCCAAATTGGGCATATTGAGTTACATACAAATTCGGAATCAGTGATTTTTTCTGCATCGATCTATTTAGGCAGCATTGCAATCGAAGCACTTTAGTGGCGCTTCAGTAACCCGTCAAAAGGCAGGTTATTTTTTTTTCGATTACGGAAGTGACACTCTTTTCGATATTTTTCGTACGAGTGTTACTTATGTCATATTTACTTACTGTAGAAATGTGCCAATTTCCATTTAAGTAAATTTTACTTTCTGTTGTCTGGAAAATAATGTTATATTAGTAGTTTTGCTCGTTTTTGAATTTAATAATAACTTGGTTTAAGTAGTTTTGATTTACGTAAATTCGAATGAAGCTCGGCGTATAAAAAGAAATGCCTTATTATTTTTATCGAGTGAATGGCGTTTCAGTAATTTAGCCTGACTGTTATGGATCAGTTTGCAGGCTATAAGCACTTCGCTTTGCAGTTAAATTTCTGCAAAAGACACAAAAGTATTTTATCTTTTCTGTCCAAGTATATACTACCATCTCTTAAGTAAAAATATTAATCACAAAATTATTATTATTGATGAATAAGTATCGACTTGTTGGTACAAAATTGTACATGAACGCGCCCACGCAGGCGGTTAAGCCAGTCGGCCCCAGAGAGAGCTTTAGCGAAAGGACGTGTGTTTTTGCTGCCGCTGCTGCGTACAATTTGATCGAAAACAATGTGACAATGTAATAACGTTGTTTTAAATAGGTACCTAAGTAAGATAGGTAAGTATTTATGTTTCATTGATTATAGTACATTATAGAAAACATTATTATTAGATAGAAATAGAATAAAATGGTCAAAATAATTATGTCATACCTACCATCCGATTGTAAAATACCTACATTAATTTATAATGTTTTTCGTTATTACAATTAAGTTTGATTTGCAGCACTTACCAATAAAACCATACATAGATATTAATATAGGATAATAAAGATTAAGACTAGATTTTATAATAGCTGGTCTTGTTGGTGTGAAAACAAACCAATAGGTTTCTAACTAAAGGGCTGACGTAATAGGTATTTAACTAAACTGTAAACTATGTTCCATACGTCCCTTAAATTAAAGTTAGGCAATTTAGATTTTAAAAATAAGTAGGTACCTCATCTGTTTTAGAGAAGAAAAGGATGTAAATTAAAGAATGTATGTGCAGATGTCCAAAGAGCGGCATCTGAGAAGAAGAAAGCTTGGCTAGACTGGTTGGCTATGAAATCCAATCAAAGAATGCAAATGGCAACGAATTTGGATGTAAGCAAGGCAAGGAATGAATATAAAAGGTTAAAGGGTGTGGCAAAAGAAGCTGTGGAGAGGAAGAAAGAGAATGATAGAGATGAGTTTGATAGGAGGTTATCTGACGACTTTCAGAGTAACATAAAGTTTTTCTGGAAGTCCATAAGGACGGCCAGAGGTAATCATTCAACCTCGCAACTGGACAAAATCAGAAACCAGGATGGAAGTGTTGTGAGAGGAGAGGTATGCGTTCTAACAGATGGAAGGAATATTTTGAAAGTTTATTTGAAAAAGAGGATATGCATGTACCAGTGCCACCTGGAGACATATATGAAGATAGCGGTGAAAGTGATATCAGCATGGAAGAGATTATGAAAGCGTTGAAAAGTATGAAGTTAGGAAAGGCTGCTGGGTATGACAGGATTTCGGTCGAGATGCTGATAGCTGGACAGGGTGTGGTAGCGTGTCAGCTGTACCGCCTATTTAACCTTTGCTGGAGGAGCGGAATTGTACCAGGTGACTGGTGCAAAGCCGTCATCGTACCGCTTTATAAAGGAAAGAGGTCACAGCAGGACTGCAAAAACTACCGAGGCATTAGCTTGCTCAGTATCGTCGGCAAATTGTATGCAAAAGTTTTGATTACGAGAGTGACGGATGAAACTGATAAGAAAATATGGGATGTACAAGCGGGTTTCAGGAGAGGAATGGGAAGTATTTTCCTTGCGAAACATAGCCGAAAAATGTTTGGCCAAAAACTAAAAGGTCTATTGTGCATTCGTGGACTTGGAAAAGGCTTATGACAGAGTAGTGAGGAGTGAGTTGTGGTCAACATTGTCTATGTATGGAGTGCGCGGCAGTCTGATACGAGCATTGAAATCACTCTACGAGGGTTCCAGTGCTTGTGTCAGAATAAACGGAGCTGTCACAGACTGGTTTAGCATCGAAAAAGGTGTTAGGCAGGGGTGTGTGGCATCACCGGGCCTGTTCAATCTATTCATGGATAATTGTTTGACAGATTTGAAAGAGAGTATATTGTGTGGACTAAGAATGAATGATTTAACCATCAAATGCCTCCTAAACGCTGATGATCAGGTTTTGTTAGCATCATCGGAGGAGGAGTTGCAAGCGATGGTTAATATTATGCATGATGCTTTGAAAAGTAAAGGGATGAAAGTGAATATAAGCAAGACGAAAATAATGGTTTTTGAAAGAGAAGAAAGAATGACAGTCTGTGAAGTTAAGATTTCAGAAGAGAGATTGGAACAAGTGGAAGAATTTGTGTACTTGGGATCAAAGTTTACAAGAAATGGTAAGAATGATAGTGATATTGAGCGAAGAGTGTTAGCAGGAAATCAAGTGAATGGGGCACTACATAAATTTGTGAGCAGTCAGAAAGTGTCCAAAAAGGCACGACTGGCTGTGCACAGGGGTGTGTTGGTGCCTACGCTTATGTATGGTAGTGAATGCTGGGTATGGCAGAAGAAGCATGAAAGTAAAATTAATGCTGTGGAAATGAGAAGTCTGAGAAGTATGATTGGAGTGACTCTGATGGACAAAGTGGAGAACAGCGTGATAAGGGAACGACGCGGAATGGTAGAAGATGTAATGACAAAAATAGAGAAAGGAATGCTTAGATGGTTTGGACATCTAGAGAGGATGGATGAAAGTAGATTTACGAAACAGATTTATGGATCTAGTGTGAGTGGACCAGACGGTAGGTGTCGACGTAGACGGACGTACCACGAGCAAATCGAAGACGTCTTAAGCAAAGGTCAAGTCAAGAGTACGCATAGCCGGAGAGCATGTATGAAGCAAGTCATGAAAGTAGAAGAAGCGAAAGAGGTGTGTCAGGATCGTAGTAGGTGGAAAGATGTAGTCTCTGCCTACCCCAACGGGAAAAAGGCGTGACTGTATGTATGTATGTATGTATGAGTACCTACGGGCTGGACGCATTTCGTGGTAGGTGCATGGTTTTTCATCTTAACCTGTTTTGGGACTTTTAAACTTTAAAAAAAGTCGTTCAGTTATATTGATAACAATTGTTACGTAATTTCCAAGCATCTAACTATTTTATTTTAGATTTCCGTATAATGGATAGCCGTCTTTTTAAATCAAATAAAGTCATCAGTATTTTTAATGTAGTTAATCAAAGTATCATTAATGTCTTACGTCGTTTATATCATCTATTATTACGACAAACTTACTGCAAAGAAATTGTGCTTAACTTTGTAAAGTTATCTGGTCACCCCTTAAGTCCTTGTGCTAGACATGTGAAAATGAAAATATGTCCAAGAAGTAATTTTACTTCACCAGCATAGCAGTATAGTTATATTATAAGAAATTTTGTCATACTCTCATTGCTTTATTTATGTGTTATCAGTAAGTTTAAATAACAAAGAAAGTTTAACTTCACGGCATTTAAGTAAATTTAACTTTCTCTGAAATGAGGTCACATTACTTATCCACCACTTATTTCCTAAAAGAGCCTTTATAGTATCATACAGGATATTAATAAAAATAAAACAATTAAAAAGGTTTACATATCAAGTTATTTGATCAAAATCGGATCATAAATTAAAAAGATATGATTTTTTTTATAAAAACAAAAAATTAAAATGGCTTTATCTCGAAATGGCTTTTTGGAGCTCCAGTAATTTTGCCTTTCCAGTGACGATATAGATTGTTTGGCCATTGGCGGCAGTTTTTTTTTTTGTTTTAGTTAGGGCTTCGCACGGTTTGTGCATTTAGGCAATGTCAAGTAGAATATGTTTACAATAGGAAAGCACCTAAAGCAATCCTCATCGACCATTTGTCATGTGGATTATTTACATAGGCAAAGTCACGATTCAGTAAAGTGGTGAACTGAAACTTTTTAGGAGTTTTGGGAAAATACAAAGTGACACACTTTTTCAGTTTATATTATTTGCCCACACTCGCGCACGTTACCGTATATTCAATGACTAATATTCCATCAATATTACACATTAACCCTCAAAGAAACACAAGTTGGACCAAAAAAAATTAAAGCCAACAACGTGTTACTATCGGTTTCCCCCCAAAACTTCGTCGGCTCTGTCGTCGGCTGCGTTGCTGCGAGCGCGGCTTACAGACCTACGAAACGAACGCGGAAGAATCGTTCAATTATTGGCCAGTGTCACTGTGTTATAATTGTGTTAATTCCAGAGGTTGTAAGAAAAAAGAAATGCCTACTTAATTAATAAAATACTTGACACTGGCTAAATGCACAAGCCGTGCGAAGCCATAATCAAAATAAAAAAAAATTGATAGTTTTAGCGGGAAAACGAAAACGTCAAGTTGGTTTTTTTTTTTTTTTGTTTTAGGTATGGCTTCGCACGGTTTGTGCATATAGCCAGTGTCAAGTATTTTATTTTGAGTATTTCTTAATTTCACATTAAGAAAGTCACAGCAATAGTATAGCAATCGTGGTCAAGTAGTCAAGTCAATTATTTACATCGTCAAAGTCACGATTCAGTAAAGTAGTGGATGCTTTACTGAATCTTCCTGGGAGTTTTGGAAAAAATGCGAAATGACACGTTTTTTGAGTCTATATCATTCGCCTACACTCGTGCACGTTAACGAACACTTAATGGTTAATATTCCACCAATATTACACATTAACACTCGAAGAAACACAAGTTTGAGCTAATAATACAAAACCAACAATGTCTCACTATCGGATTCCCGCCAAAAACTCGTCAAGTTGGTTGAGTTTTAGTTGTTTTATTTTTCTGTTTTTTTTTTTTTGTTTTAGTAATGGCTTCGCACGGTTTGTGCATATAGCCAGTGTCGAGTATTTTATTTTAAATATTTCTTAATACCACATTAAGAAAGTCACAGCAATATTATAGCAATCGTGGTCAAGTAGTCAAGTCATTTATTTACATCGTCAAAGTCACGATTCAGTAAAGTAGTGGATGCTTTACTGAAACTTCCTGGGAGTTTTGGAAAAAATGCGAAATGACACGTTTTTTGAGTTTCTATCATTCGCCTACACTCGTGCACGTTAACGAACACTTAATGGTTAATATTCCACCAATATTACACATTAACACTCGAAGAAACACAAGTTAGTGAGAAAATAATACAAAACCAACAACGTCTCACTATCGGATTCCCGCCAAAACTCTATTTTTCTGTTTGTTACATAACCTACCTACCTAGAGTGAGAGTGTCCTAGTGTTCAGCTGTTTTCAAGTCAATCAAGTAGGTACTAGCGCAAAATTGAGAATTACCCCTAGGAATGAATTAGTAAAGTTAGGTAGTTATGACCTCTACAAACAGCGGACTGGATGGTGTCTGTCGAGTGTCGAGCGAGTCCTATACTAAACTAATTAATAGCTTACCCGACCAGTTGTCATTTTATGCTGTCAATACGGTCAAATTATAAAAGTCAGTAAAATATGGTCGTTAAGTTTTCTTACATTTTCTAATACCTAGGTAGGTACTTGAAATAAAATAATATTGCGGCTATATCTTTTAAGTTAGATCAAACTGCACACGGTGTGCAAATTTGATTAAAATCGGTTAGGTACCTAGTTTTGAATATCAATTATGTAGGACTTTAATCATTACTACACGGGCCATTAATAACACTTCGTGGCGTTATATTGTCTTCGGTCGGGAGTTCACCACCTTCTCTTCGTGGTCATGCTGCAAAGTATTAAAACCCCATAGGGCCCACACTGATGTAGATAATACATAATTATATACCTATATATTTTTATTTATTACGTAGGGAATCCATTACGGACAAATAACGTAACACTATTTTATAAAGCAATTATAATTCTATGCGCGTTATATATTTTGAGGACACGTAGGTAGGTAACGTAAATTATAGAAAAAAATCTCAGGAAGTTTCACAAATGTAGGTGTATTATATTATCTTAATCATACCATACATCAATAAATCCACCACTTTACAGAATCGTAACGAATGTCGAATGAAGTAGGTATGAAGATGAAGCGGCTATAAACAAATTAAATTTTGTATGATATAAATAAATAAATATAACGGTACAAAATACCTTATTATTTCGGTATTAGCGTCTCATATATTAGAATCGGTGGTATTCTATACACAGGGCGTCCCAAGGATATGCCACATGGAGGTAAAGTAGGTAGGTACCTTGAATATTGTAGATGGAACATTTTACGGTCTTCCTTTTATTTCTGAAACTATGTTTATGTTAGTTAGCAAAAAATAATCCTTATGATATATTATGCCTTTCGATCGGTATGGTAAAGCTACAGAGCGATTATTTTTCTCGTGTAACTGGTTCGATTCCCGGTTCAACCATGTAATTTTTTACAAATCTATGAATGCACTATGCAGTTTAAATTGTTTTTTTAAATTCAAATAATGTCTTCCTTCAGTAAAATGTTCCATCTACAATATTCAAGATACTTTCCCGCCATGTGGCATATCCGTGGAACACCTGTAGGTATATAGGTATCGGTATGTATCCGATTATACCGATATCTCGGCAGTAGGTACCTAGGTAGTAACTATCTACTCGGCACTCTCGGCGAGTCTCACTCACGTCACGAGTCACGACAATCTCTTCGCATCCTGTGGAGGTCAACAAGGTCCGAGACCCAAGTTCTGACCTTCAGAGCCCAAGGTTTCTCGCTGGGCTCGCGACCTTGCTCGATGTCAAAGGCAATAAGACTCAGTAGCTCGCTCTACATCCACTTTGGTACGTAAGTAGTAGGGTGAGTAAGTGGGTATAATTTAATCTGTGGTAGGGTCCGGGACCTTAGATTAGAATATTATAATAGCGCAGCGAAGGGACGGTCGCTTATTCTAAATTCCAATCGTGCGTCCCTAAATAGTTCGATCTTTGTTTCAATGTACCTACTTAGGTATAAGTCTCTTCAGACATCGCGCATGAGTCCGCATGACAGATATTATAATATTGTACCTACCAAGTTTTACCAATAAAAAATATAAATGTAGGTACCTATAATGAATCCATCAAAATCTAGTCCTTTACGTACCAGACAGGTTTTTCGGATTATCCAGCACAGCCACCGTCTGCCGCCGAGCCTTCACTGCCTCCAAAGTGAATGCAAAGTAACGATCACTCAGTACCGAAAACGCACGAACCGCCTCCGAGGTTATAAATACCACCCTCTCGGAAAATCGCTCTTCAGTAACTTTCAGCGCGTGTCAGGGTAGGCCGCGTTTCGCGCGCAAATCTCACCTAACAATAACATCCAACTTGTTATGTGGACCACTTATTGTGAGCAATAATAGTGCAATATAACTACCAACCGATGAATATCATGGCCAGCACATGTCGTGGTGAACATTACGGCCAAAATTTCCGAAAAAGGAGTGCTACAGAAGTGAAATCTGGTTTTCTGGTGCTTTTGGGGCCGGGCGGCATGCGGCAGGATGTCAGAGTGGTCGTGTACAGAACCTCTTTGGAGCACTTTGCTGTCATATACCCGAGGAAGAGAGTCGCAAAGCCGACAGGAGTAGTAAACTTGAGGAACACGTCAGTGGAACTTGCGGAGGCGAACAGCGGCTTTGTGGTCAGACAGAAAGGATACGATAACACTATCTCAGCGAAATTTATGTGTTCGGAACGCGATGTGGCGGCCTGGGTGGCGGCGTTCGCGACGGAGGCCGCGCCGCTCGGCCTGCAGACCGCTCCGTGCCTTCCCGTACTCGTCGAGGCTGAAGAGAGCTAGACCTGCCAATTATCTAACCGATAGCATCATCGGAGTGATATTTTCTCACGTCGGCGCCGCTCAGGCGATTTTCTGAGACGATACGTCCCGTATCGAGGTTATGTTTGTTTTGCAATGAGATGCGAACTTGCGAAGAAGTGAAAGTAATTTTTTGCGCGTCGCAGAAAGTGCCGGCCCCCGTAATGATTGTGTACCGAAGCTTTAATAAAAAAACAAGAGACACTATAACTTTAACTGTGACTCATTCCGATACCTAATAATAAGTAATTATTTTTGATTGTCTTAGTTTATTAGAAGTATAGTTAGGTAAGTATATAGGTACTAGTAGGTATAAATGAAAATCAAAATTTTGCAAATCGGTTCGTAAATACGCAATGTAAAACCACCTTAGTATAACGTTTCATACTGTGATTCTTAGAAAGAATTTAGTAAATAATAATTCAATTTCTTTTAAAATAACTTAGTTTTGCTAATGTGTAATATACCTAGGTAGGATATGAGAAAGGACCCAACCAATGTATATGAGCTTAGGTGTTAGATTTATTATGTTTATATGTAGTATATAAATAACCTGTAGGTAGGTACCTGTACACTAACCTGTACTCGTAGTGTCTAAGTTATGTAGGTAGATAGTATCGATTCTTGTACCTAGGTTATATTATATACCTGCTCTCTATTGTATATATATATATACACCTATACATATTACGTAACTAATTCACTGTGTAGGTAAGTATATAAAGCAATTGGAAGGAAGAGATGGATAGGTTGATAGTACCTAGATACCTACCTATTGCATTTGTTTGTATTAAACTGGGAAACCAAATCTAATCCATCCTATGGGAAAGTGGGAGATGGATCTAGTGCCTAAATTAACTTAGATTTTATACTTACCTAATTCAGGCCGAAACCACACAATGTACCTAGAAGGCCGAAGCGTTAAATAGTCGCATTAGCTATTCAAAACTTCCGAATTTATTTCTAAAGGGTATCTGCGAGAAAAGAACTAAGTAAGTAAGTAGGTACTACCTTTTAAAATCCGTTTATAAAATGTATAAGTAACTAGGTAGGTAAGTAGGTACCTACTATTAAAGTAAGGTAGAGGTACCTAAAAGTAAGGTACCTACGTAAAAAAATTGTGTTCAGTAATACAATACCTATGTGTAACCTCATCATAATATGACTTAATCGAATAAACTGCTTATCAAATTTCAATTAGCTTTTGAATTTCAGTATACTTTCCCATTTTGTCCCATTTTAATACAACACTTCCATCTCGCCACCTATACTCTACCACTACTACAGAAAAAATACCTACGTAGGTGTAAATACTTTTTTGATAAAAATACTTTGATGTAAATACTTTGGCTTCGCACGATTTGAGCAGGAGCATTTACCGAGTTCCTTTGTTACTCGTTACGTAGCTAGCCTGCATTTAAAAAGATCGAAAAAGGCTTCAGTCCTCTCTTCATACTAACTACCCAGTTGTATGCAGGGTTTATTTATTAAAATTTATCATGGGAACTTTATGCCACAGCCACACCTTGCCGGGTTTGTTTTAATTCGAATGTATAAACAGAACTAGCCTAGTTAATAGGTAATTGTATTAACCATTTCAAAATGTCCGTGTAACGATCAATAACCAGTAGTTTACATAGCTCCTATCGTAATCTACCTATAAACCCAATATTAGTTTTGTTATAACTACGTCAGTTTTACAACGCGCTAACAATCCATAAAAGGTTGCAATTAAGCAAATAACAATGTGTAGAGCAGTATCGTATACGTGCGCTCGAGAAAATGGCGTTATTCACGCGATTCCTCCAAATCGTAATATTTCTGATATTCGTGGCTACCTTCTACTTAGTGGTCTCCTTCAAGCCTTTGACTAAAGAGGAGCAAATCCAGGGTTTCGACCAAATGAACGACCACGTTGAACCTTTTCGTAGGAACCTTTCGGAATGCGCGCGACAAGTCAAAGCCTCTATGGTGGACGTCCAGAACTTTCTGAAGAGGCTACCTCAGAGCACCATGCAGGGGAAATGCTTCGTCGCGTGCATATTGAAGCGGAACGCGATTATAACGCAGAATAAAATTAATAAGAAGAATCTTCTGGAAGCTAATAAAGCTGTTTACGGGGAAGACAGCGAGGTCTGGAAGAGACTCAATGCAGCTGTGAGCGAGTGCGAGGACGTGGTCGTCAATATATTTGAGATTTGTGAGTACGCATCCGTTTTCAACGATTGTATGCACATGAAGATGGAACACATCCTGGATAAGCAGATGATGGAGCGACGCATGGAGGCTTTAGGGCAGATGACGGCCGACTCCGACGACTGGACAGCAGAAGACGACGAAATTATGCAGCTCATAAAGGATGAGCTATAAGACTATTGTTAGATCATTTTAAATCATGGCCGTCTCTGGATGAAAAAGTTAATCATGTCTATGTTAGTTCCTAGTTTATTTCATACTAATGTTAGTAAAACGTCAGAGAATAATAATTATACAATGTTTTATTTAGAAGAAATGTTTATTTCTCTCAGAATTTACCTAATTCTTTTCGATATGATTCCAATTTACACTAGAAGCAGTATAATTAACACAAATTAACACTATAACATATAAGTACTTAATATTTGGCAAATATTTTTCACTATATTTGACAAATACTAGGCTAATATTTAACTTTGTAGGATACGTAGACGAAAACTAACCAACTCTTCTTTAGGGTAGTAACATTTTCACTAATCAAAGACTACTACGTTTAATAGTGTTAATTTCTAACTAAAAATCGAAATAAATACATGTTTAGATAATTTCGTTGTGTGGGTTACAATAGAGGCAGTGAGCCCAAGTTTACATTGTACAAATAAATTGTGCTTTACACATAAGTAGGTATACTAGTACCCAACTTATAAGGCGCGTCGTGAATCTTCGTTCGCGCAGAAAAGAAAGTATGGTCCGAAGATTAACGAAAGAATGCTTAAAACTTACAATCAACCTAAGCTCACTATTATAAGGTTCATAATACACTGAAGCTGTTAGTTCCATCTCACTCTAAGCTCGCTAAGATGGCGGCGGCTGCCGACCAATAGCGGTCAATAGCATTTCCCGCGCTTTGAAAATTCATCTTCTGCGCAGCTACATCGGTAACTTCGGTAAGCCATATCAGTTGGGTAATACCTATATGCGTTAAGGAAATCCCAAAATAGATCTACAATGTAAAACGGGTTAACGTAAACTTATGAGTAACTACAAACAAAAATACATACAAAGCAATACATCAGAATCAGTTCTTTACACTTTCGGCTAAACCATAATATTATGTATGTATCTACATAAATTATTACGATGGGTTTTTGTTAAAAAAAATCAATTATTAACATTATACAAATCGTAGAGTACGTTAAAAATTTACAATCACTATGTTTAAGAATAATACAATTGAGCTGAAAATGTATATTACAAGTTATAAAAAGACACTTCATTTTTGAGACAAAAACATAACCCTTTACAATATATTCAAGTGTACTGAATAGATGTATATATTTATAAGAGAATCTGTATATATTTTCTACGAAAACACGGCTCGCCCCGCCACATTACAGGCTCTATATCCGCAATATGCAATCTATGTAGCCTAGTATATTGTACCAACAGTACCATGCAATTGGGAATGAATAGCAATGTTTTTTTTAAATATAACTATGTGTAACTGATTTTTTTATTTCCGTTCAGCCTATGCACGCATACGAACGTACAGTGTGTATAGACTGTATAGTATACATATTATAGTTACACCACATTGAGATATTTTGCTTTATAAAGGGGCAGGCCATGTTGCCATTGAAGATTCACATTTCACACGTACTTAAATTTACTAAAAACTCATCAAATTTCCTTATACAGCTAGCTTTAACATATCAGACTACAAAAATGGGTATCCTAAACTAATCACTCAATTAAATTTAATACTACGTCCTTATGTCGAAAACAACTCTACATTAGTCCAAATAATTAAATACTAACTAAGAATACGCAATATTTGATCTAAACATTATTACGGCGATTAATATTGTACAGTCTTATATTCATCAAAATACGTTTTAAAATTTTGTCTATAGAAATCAAACTCTTAACGTGATATTAATAATAGTTTCTATGTAAAAATATGTATGAACTGTTCGTATTAAACTATCTATCTACAATTGGTTTTATCTACCTTCATATAATGAGTGGTTATGAAGACTGATTTTTAGTTAGATAAAGCAAATCCTGCTATTTTTTAACGAAATAACACTATTTGTTGGTCAAAGGAATTTAGTTAATCACAAAAGCGTGTAGAGAACAATATAATAATTAGTTTTTTAATAAACGAATGATTATCTATAACTAATGTTCCGTATTAGCTGCTTTACCGTCAATATATTATTGAACGTATTCTTAAAGAAATGTTTATCCTTACATTAATAACATGTTCTTGATTGATTACACTTTTTGAACTATGGTTGAACTGGTATAGTATTATTTAACAATAGTGATTGATGGTTGAAATGTTTGTCAATATAAAAATCCAATTTCATACTGTGGCCTTTATTTTGGCTAAAGAATAAGCATTGACATACGTGGCAATGCAGCCAGCATTTTGGGAACGTTGTCCATTGGTAGCGGCTTATTAGATTAGGTTTACTTAGTTTTAGTACTTATTTCGTTTTTATTTTGTGTTTGTGTTCATATGTTTTTGTTTGTTGAATAAACTATAAATTTCATACAGACGGGCACGGTTAGATTGTGATATTAATATAGTTATTTTAGTCGCCGCGAGATCTAATGAATTTTCAATATATCATTAGATATTTGTGAATAATCAAAAGAGGCCTACGTAGTTATTTATTCGGAAGGCTCGTAGTTCAATTTAAGACGTATACGGCCTCATATTAGATTATAAGTAATCAAACTAGTTATGATCATGCCACAATACACTTCCACTTAGCTATGTTTCAATTGTAATTAACTTGAAACATCGGAGTGTGTCGTAAAATACCATCAGTAACGAAAGTTAATATGGCAGTGTTCTAATCAAATATTAAAAATAATAAGCGTATTCGAACCTTACGAGCTTAAATACAGTGCCTGACAAGGGAATGGCACGGCAGAAAAAAAATGATGTTATAGCACATTGTGAAATACACTATTGTAACTAAGGTACTTACCGCTATTTTCTCTCTATAACTTATTCATAAGTTGTTCAGAATCTTTTCTCAATATATCCAGCGTGCCATATTTCTTGTCAAGTACAGAATGATTATAGTAAAATTGTCTAAAATTATTACGAATTCGAAACCGCGGTCGACAGTTACAGATGTTTTGTTTTACAAATAAATAGGTACGTGTTATACCAAACGTCTGTTGCAAAAGTTTAAATTCGTCCTTTTACTTTTACATGGGTTTATAAAAAATAATGATTGGAATATTACTATCTATATCTCTGAATTGAATTAAAACATAATTTACATTGTAATTTGTGATAAAGTTTGTGAACATCAAAAAAGTGAACAAACAGTTAAGACTCCACTTAACTCCACTTACGCCCGAAATTAATAATCAATCCAATCCAAATTTTGCTATCTGGGATTGATATCACAATCCATTTTTAGGGTCATACGTGCCAATAACCGTTCCGTGGATTGGTTTAAGGCACGCAGTTTGGAAATCGATCGAACGATAGGCAGCAATCCAAGATCGATTTCAATCTTGGATAGGAGATACAATATTAATGTCGGCTGTTAGGCTGGAGTTCAATGAGATTTGATCGATAGTTAAACCTCAGATAACAAGTGTATTCTATATAATTATTTAAGTTAACTGTGTTAGCTAGCTGAATTTGTATCTGCCGCGACTCCTTAAAAGGTCATCAACAGGCATGAGTTAAAATCCAATTTGTAAGTTTTGCTAACATCACTGAACCTCTAACTTTTAACAAAAAAAGACATTGGCCATGTTATACCCGGGATTCTTCGCTGTTTGTTGCACTTATTGCTCAGAATTCTAGTTTTAGACTACTACTATATAATAATTATATACATACCACACTACAATGCAGTAGAATCAAAATATACACACGTCATCTAAGTGACAATTCATATTAATACTATAAAAATACTATATCTATGTATTATCTCTCTGGACTCCGTAATTGGCCCGCAACATTATGTTTCGAAATTAAAGAAAACTATTAAGTTAATTCCAAATATAGTTCTTGTGTAATCGATAAATAAGTAATAAGTATTAAAATTTATTTTATTAACTAATTTTCGGGTGTAGATTTCTGTAAGTGGCTGAATTAAAAATTATCATGTATGCGTCGCATATTATCTTCTAAATCTTTCGAAATTACTTGGGACATTATTATTTGCCATCGGGTTTGGTTAAAATACATTACTATAGAAATACATTTCATAAAAAATTTGTTACGTTTAAATATCATACGTAGGTACCTGTAATTTCGTGGCAAGAAAAGGGCAGTGTAAGGAGCATATTATTATTTTAACAATGTGTAAGTATTCAGACGCGTCGCCCACTGATGTGACAATATGACTATCGACACTATAATATATCTCGTTACGGATCTCAGACATACATTCGCTGATAACGTAACGGCATAACAAAACGTCCCAGCTGACCGAACATTAAAAATATTCACGAACCAATCCGTAAAGGAACCTCGAAGCGGATTCCCTCGAGCAGATCTACAGTTAATCCTTGTATCAAAACTACAAACCTCACATTAATTCCGTTCACCGTTCACCGGATCACTAGCACTGCGTTCCGAATGTTCGGTACTTTATCTCTAATGCGTATCACCTTTGCACACTACATGACAGTGTCACGTTATAAACCTCGTATTCAGATCCTCCACTGAGGTCGGAGCTCACCAACGTTTCGGAACTACGATCACAGTTCCCTAATATATAAATTAAAACACACAGTAGTGTGATGTCCGCTTATAGTCTGCCACAAATTTGTAAACCACGCCGGTCCTCGTGTCCCAGAGTGGAGTGGAGTGGGTGGGGTGGGGTGGGGTGGAGTGGAGTGGAGTGGAGCGGAGTGGAGTAGGTGGAGTGGAGTGGAGTGGAGTGGAGCAGTCAGTCCGGCGCGCAGCTCTGCACGAAGGAGGCGGGGAAGAGGCCGGAGCGGCCGGTGCGCTGCAGGGTGCCCTTGTACCAGCCGTCCCCGCGCTTGCGGGAGACCAGCACGATGTCGTCCAGCTTCAGCTCCAGCTCGTACTCCGAGTTGGGAGGGTACGGGACTATGCAGCGGAACCTGGAACCATACAATTACAGTCATTCGCAACGGATAATGCGATCGAAAATCATAATCTAGGGTTTCCCAACCTTTGCATGGTGCCCCCCTGGATTATTAAAAATAAATCATGCCCCTCTATATTTTTTAAACTGCAGTTTTGTTCATCATGGCCCATTTGGCATTGACAGGTAGGTATTTTGAGGAATTGTTTTATTTTATTTCAAGTGCGTGATAGAACCAAATAGAGGGGCACGCCCCACAGGTTGGGAAGTCCTGTCTTAGTAGGTGACAAGTAAAGATGCGATTTAATGTCATGTTTGACATTTATTTATATCGAGCCATTATTCGTAATCGCGTTACTCTGTCTTACCAATCGTCTTCATTGTATGATCAATTTAATTAAACAAAACAACAAAAAAACAATCCTAATTTGACATTTTAGTTGGTTTACTGAGCCTAAAAAACTTCGAAATCGAGTAAAACATCGTGTTGTAGGTACTCCTTGAGGAGTCCTAATAAAAGTACAGTATTACCCAACTGATATGGCTTACCGATGTACCTGCGCAGAAGATGAATTTTCAAAGGGCGGGAAATGCTATTGACCGCTATTGGTCGGCAGCCGCCGCCATCTTAGCGAGCTTAGAGTGAGATGGAACTAACAGCTGCAGTGTATTATGAACCTTATAATAGTGAGCTTAGGTTGATTGTAAGTGTTAAGCATTCTTTCGTTAATCTTCGGACCATATTTTCTTTTCTGCGCGAACGAAGATTCACGACGCGCCTTATAAGTTGGGTACTAGTATACTCGCCTTTCTTTGACAGTCTGCGCGTGGTGCCGGTCCCTCCGGACCGCGGTGACGTCCAGCGACTGAGACTTGCGGTGTTGAGACTGCCACGGCCCCTCGCTGCTCCTGTATCGACAGAACACATACACTTTGCATTCAATTGCACTTTTAAAAGTAGACTTACCCCCAGTTTCTGAAACGTCAATCAGCGTTGACGACAGATTAATTCTATTGCCATCCTTGTCATTTGTTTAGTGTCAGATAGAGACAACGATAGTTTTAATCTACTGTCAACGCCAACAAACGTTCTAGAAACCGGGGGATATAATCCTAGCATTGCGTTTATTGGTTTTTGCCAGCTGGCTATTTGGCTGTCAAGATCTATTCAGAAGCTTTAGGGATTTCTCGATATTTTTTTTGTGCTAGTTTAGTATACCATTTTCTTGGTAGCACGAAATATATTTCTGTATGTACATTGTACTCGTATCTAGAAAAATCTTGAAGTAGAAGTTCTTTTCAAAATAGATCATCCAATTGTGTAAAAAATTGTATACATAAGTAGGTACAAACATAAGAAACTTAGCACATTTACATTTTAGTGCTCCTGACTTATGTTAATTAGTATATAAATATATAATTTTGACATACCTCGACGTTTCGGCCGAGTTACATCGACCGTGGTCACGAGAAGGAGTCTTCTCGTTATTTATTTTGTATATAATTATATATTTTGATATTAGTTTGTGCGCGAATTAGACCCGTTTAAATACTAATTAACATGTATTCAGTTCGCGAAAGTTTAAGAACTTCTCCTGACTATATCTTCTAAATATATTATTGAAGATATTTTATATTTAAGACCATATTCACGGTGCAAACGTTAACTCGTTATTTACTCAAATATTAGTATCTGTGATAAATGATTGTGTAAAGTGAGATGACAAGCAACACACAACAACAATATTACAGGCAAACACTACAGTTACAGTCAAGCATTGCAGTAATATTTAATACTTTTTTCTTTACAACTTTCCTACTTACCTCGAATTTCTGGGGGCGGCTTGCGAAATGGTATGCTCAGTTAGGTTTTCAAGCCTTCTACCGTATGGAAAGCGCTGCGCCTGAAGTATATGTGTGACGTTTTCGAGTATTCGCCTGACTGTACCTGTGCTGCGGATGTGCCACATGGCGCTCCTTGTGCCGGCGGTCGGGGGCGGCGCCGGGGGCGGCGGGGGCGGCGGGCGCGCCGGGGGCGGGGGCGGGGGCGGGGGCGGGGGCGGGCAGGGTGCGCAGCAGTTGCGACGGACACGAGCCGGACCTACCCCCACGGTTAGTCAACACGCAAGTCCAGTGTACGAGTACTTTACTACCACAGATTATACATACCATAATTATATTTTGGGACTTTTTTTTCTTCTTTGGCCATGGAGTTATTTGATTGTTTATAAGCATTGCAGTATTTTTTTTTATTGCAGTATAAATAAATAATTAACACACTAGCATACGAAGGCGAGCAATATGAGTACAAAAAAATAAATCTACCATACTCGTACACTGACTTATCACACATATTATATAAATTAAAACACACACATAGAATGCAAGGGTGACAATGGTTGTGCTGATTATGTAAATCCATTTCCAAAACAAAGAAAAACACCACAAAATCATGCAAGACGGTCTGATAATAGAGATCAGTGTATCAAATATTTCATCATCCACTCCCAAGGCGCCCACTGCTCACTGACTCCCCTAACTTTCGTAAGAAGTATTGGGCCATAATCCATTACGGGGGCCCAGGATAGGTCGGATCCGTGGATAAACGGTGAATATCTATATTACTGTATATCTCTATAGGTCTATATATTAATTACTAGCAGACACGGCCGTCGGCCACGCGTTGCTGTGGATAAGGTTTTTGTTATAAATTGAGATGTAAGTTATCCTATCTTTAAAGTTAGATTCAACTGCGCAAGGTGTGCAAATTTGATTAAAATCGGTTGAGTAGTTTAGGAGTCCATCGCGGACAAACAACGTGACGCGTAATTTGACTATATAACTGTATTTTTTAAAGTAATTAGTATAGCAAAAAGTCGAAGATGGCTCGACTAACTTCAATTTTGTTCAATACCGGGGTGGTTTCAGATCGACCTAATATCAGACAATCTAGCAAATGTATTACACACATTTCATGGCATCGCAGGCATAAGGGTATATGATACATGCTTGGACCAACATCATTATTACAAAATGCACATTGCACATACACTGAATATTATTTTGTACACACTATTGAATGCTCAAGAATAAGCAATTTTTTATAAAAATAAGACCATTCGATATTTTTACAAGATTATAGCCATTATGTGGGAGTATATAACATTTTCTTATAATCAAACTGTATCGTGCATTAGTATAGAACTACACAATGATAGTTATTAATGAGTTAGTGTGAGTGTTTCCTTTAGTTTAGCTGACCGGACGTGAGGAAATGATCAGTTCGTAATTTTTTATTGTTATCATGTTGCGGTATACGATGGTGCCTATTATTGTGGTGGTATTATTATAAGCGGTAACCACGATACAGGAGCACTCCTAGTGTAGGACTACTAACGGCCGAAATGAATAATCAATCCAATCCAAATTTTACTTTCTGGGATTGATATCACAATCCATTTTAGGGTCAAACGTGCCAATAACCGATCCGTGGATCGGTTTGTAAAGGCACGCAGATTGGAAATCGATCGAACGATAGGCAGCAATCCAAGATCGATTTCAATCTTGTATAGGAGATACAATATTAATTTCGGCTGATAGAGTTAGGTTGCAACAGTCGGTGCGGGGCGCGGTACCTGACGTGTACGGGCTGGCGCAGCACGAGCGAGCCGCCGGCCGCGGGCTGGGGCTGGGGCTGGGGCTGGGGCGGGGGCTGGGGCTGGGGCTGGGGCTGGGGCTCGAACGCCGGGTTGTCCAGGCTGTAGGCGGGCGGCGGGGACTTGCACTTCTTCATGGCCGCCAGCCGCTTCATCAGCGACACGCCCGACGACATCGACGACTTTTCGCTCTTCGCCTTCTCCTTGCACTGGGAAGGGGAGATGTACCGTTACTAACTCTATTTATCTATATTGTAATACTACACTATAC
Organism: Hylaea fasciaria; assembly: GCA_905147375.1. NCBI lineage: Eukaryota > Metazoa > Arthropoda > Insecta > Lepidoptera > Geometridae > Hylaea > Hylaea fasciaria. Next base: position 2,126,974 of record LR990211.1, on the reverse strand, counting down.
TACAATACTATACTTATCTATACTATAATTTGTTTGTTTGTTTGTTTGCATTGAATAGGCTCCGAAACTACTGAGCAGATTTGAGAAATTCTTTCAGTATTGGGAAGCTACACTATCCCCGGGTGACATAGGCTACTTATTATCCCGTAAAAATTTAACGGTTCCCGCGGGATAGTAGTTAGCGCGGGTGAAACCGCGTGACGCTTCTTGTAATATTATAAAGGCGAAAGTTTGCAAGCGTTTGTCAGTTTTGTTACTTGATCACGTTCAAACGGCTTGACCAATTTTGATGAAATTTGGTATGGAGTGCCAATGCCATTGTGCCCGAGTAGTGACATAGGTAATTTTATCACAAGCCATTAAACATCGTCAGTTGACTTACCTTATCCAATCTGGGTGTGGTTTGCAGCGATAGAGGACTAGTACTCCACGAGTACATGAGAGGTTGAACTGGAAAATGGACAAGAGAACATATTATTATAAACACTCTAAAAGAATAAATGGATTGCATGATAAATTTATTTTTCAAAGTGAAAATGTATTTACTACATAATTTGCAAACTAGCCATGTTGAGCTTAAAATAACTCTCTATTTCAGGTAATATCATTAGTGATTACTAATATTATTCTAAAATCCATATATAAACATATATTATTATCTTACTAATATTATAAATCCGTAGCTTTGTGTGTGTATGTATGTGTGTATGTTTGTTAGTTCTTCTCGCTCAAAACGGCTGGACCGATTTCGATGAAATATGGTATAGGGATAGATTGGACCTATGAGACGGGTATAAGCTATCTATTGTCTCAAAAAATAATCTCGAAGGGGATGAAATAGGGGTTGATAGTTTGTATGGGTATAATTAATAATTTTACAAGTTAGGAATCTGAAAATTTATCTACACTATTATTATAAAGAGGAAAGATTTGTATTTTTGTGTGTATGTTTGTAATGAATAAATTCAAAAACTACTGTGCCGAATTCATAAATTATTTCACCATTGGAAAGCTACATTCACCCAGAGTAACATATGCTACTTTTTATCCCGTAAAAAATAAAACTGTTCCCGCGGGATAGTAGTTAACGCGGGTGAAACCGCGAGGAGCTTCTAGTCATCTTCTTCTTCTTCTATATATTATTATATAAAAATCAAATGCTGTTCGTGTGTCTCGCTAAAACTCGAGAACGGCTGGACCGATTTGGCTGATTTTGGTCTTGAATGATTTGTGGAAGTCCAGGGAAGGTTTAAAAGGTGAATCTTATCACTAGTCCACGCGGACGAAGTCGCGGGCACAGCTAGTATATATATAAAGTCGTATAGAGAAGGCAATTAAACAGTTTAGTTACCGGCATTGTTGGCGGGGCTGTCGGCGCGGGGCGGAGCGTCGGGCGCCGCGGGCTTCGCGGCCGGGGCCGCCACCGGGCCGGTCTGCATGGACACATTCAATACGATTAAATAAGATATTGGCTTGATTATGACATACTAGGCACGTGTTTGATCACAATCTCGCTTGATGGAAACGTTAGTTTGTTGTCTATAAGATACTCACGCATATGTAATAGTTGGAAAGGACCTGTGTTGTACGATTTTTAATATGACTACGATTGTGGCGGCCATCTTCCATCGATTTTCATCAAACATAGCTAAGAACAGTCCCGACTGATTCACCTTTCAAACAAAAAGACAATCTTATTCGGTTCATCCGATACACAGACAAACACACCCACACACATCCTCACACACACCCTCTCATAGACAGACATGTCAAATTAACAACACGTCGTCGTTTTTGCGTCGATGGTTAAAAATAGTCCTTAGGTGTTGGTGTTTAGAGTGAGGTTACCTTGTCGTGCTTGTGGAGGTGCGGCGCCACGTAGTTCCCGGGGAACACGCCGGCGCGCGGCGGGCGCTCCGCCCAGCCCTTGTACCAGCCGTCGCGGCAGCGCTCCGTCACCGTGTAGAGTGAGGTTACCTTGTCGTGCTTGTGGAGGTGCGGCGCCACGTAGTTCCCGGGGAACACGCCGGCGCGCGGCGGGCGCTCCGCCCAGCCCTTGTACCAGCCGTCGCGGCAGCGCTCCGTCACCGTGTAGAGTGAGGTTACCTTGTCGTGCTTGTGGAGGTGCGGCGCCACGTAGTTCCCGGGGAACACGCCGGCGCGCGGCGGGCGCTCCGCCCAGCCCTTGTACCAGCCGTCGCGGCAGCGCTCCGTCACCGTGTAGAGTGAGGTTACCTTGTCGTGCTTGTGGAGGTGCGGCGCCACGTAGTTCCCGGGGAACACGCCGGCGCGCGGCGGGCGCTCCGCCCAGCCCTTGTACCAGCCGTCGCGGCAGCGCTCCGTCACCGTGTAGAGTGAGGTTACCTTGTCGTGCTTGTGGAGGTGCGGCGCCACGTAGTTCCCGGGGAACACGCCGGCGCGCGGCGGGCGCTCCGCCCAGCCCTTGTACCAGCCGTCGCGGCAGCGCTCCGTCACCGTGTAGAGTGAGGTTACCTTGTCGTGCTTGTGGAGGTGCGGCGCCACGTAGTTCCCGGGGAACACGCCGGCGCGCGGCGGGCGCTCCGCCCAGCCCTTGTACCAGCCGTCGCGGCAGCGCTCCGTCACCGTGTAGAGTGAGGTTACCTTGTCGTGCTTGTGGAGGTGCGGCGCCACGTAGTTCCCGGGGAACACGCCGGCGCGCGGCGGGCGCTCCGCCCAGCCCTTGTACCAGCCGTCGCGGCAGCGCTCCGTCACCGTGTAGAGTGAGGTTACCTTGTCGTGCTTGTGGAGGTGCGGCGCCACGTAGTTCCCGGGGAACACGCCGGCGCGCGGCGGGCGCTCCGCCCAGCCCTTGTACCAGCCGTCGCGGCAGCGCTCCGTCACCGTGTAGAGTGAGGTTACCTTGTCGTGCTTGTGGAGGTGCGGCGCCACGTAGTTCCCGGGGAACACGCCGGCGCGCGGCGGGCGCTCCGCCCAGCCCTTGTACCAGCCGTCGCGGCAGCGCTCCGTCACCGTGTAGAGTGAGGTTACCTTGTCGTGCTTGTGGAGGTGCGGCGCCACGTAGTTCCCGGGGAACACGCCGGCGCGCGGCGGGCGCTCCGCCCAGCCCTTGTACCAGCCGTCGCGGCAGCGCTCCGTCACCGTGTAGAGTGAGGTTACCTTGTCGTGCTTGTGGAGGTGCGGCGCCACGTAGTTCCCGGGGAACACGCCGGCGCGCGGCGGGCGCTCCGCCCAGCCCTTGTACCAGCCGTCGCGGCAGCGCTCCGTCACCGTGTAGAGTGAGGTTACCTTGTCGTGCTTGTGGAGGTGCGGCGCCACGTAGTTCCCGGGGAACACGCCGGCGCGCGGCGGGCGCTCCGCCCAGCCCTTGTACCAGCCGTCGCGGCAGCGCTCCGTCACCGTGTAGAGTGAGGTTACCTTGTCGTGCTTGTGGAGGTGCGGCGCCACGTAGTTCCCGGGGAACACGCCGGCGCGCGGCGGGCGCTCCGCCCAGCCCTTGTACCAGCCGTCGCGGCAGCGCTCCGTCACCGTGTAGAGTGAGGTTACCTTGTCGTGCTTGTGGAGGTGCGGCGCCACGTAGTTCCCGGGGAACACGCCGGCGCGCGGCGGGCGCTCCGCCCAGCCCTTGTACCAGCCGTCGCGGCAGCGCTCCGTCACCGTGTAGAGTGAGGTTACCTTGTCGTGCTTGTGGAGGTGCGGCGCCACGTAGTTCCCGGGGAACACGCCGGCGCGCGGCGGGCGCTCCGCCCAGCCCTTGTACCAGCCGTCGCGGCAGCGCTCCGTCACCGTGTAGAGTGAGGTTACCTTGTCGTGCTTGTGGAGGTGCGGCGCCACGTAGTTCCCGGGGAACACGCCGGCGCGCGGCGGGCGCTCCGCCCAGCCCTTGTACCAGCCGTCGCGGCAGCGCTCCGTCACCGTGTAGAGTGAGGTTACCTTGTCGTGCTTGTGGAGGTGCGGCGCCACGTAGTTCCCGGGGAACACGCCGGCGCGCGGCGGGCGCTCCGCCCAGCCCTTGTACCAGCCGTCGCGGCAGCGCTCCGTCACCGTGTAGAGTGAGGTTACCTTGTCGTGCTTGTGGAGGTGCGGCGCCACGTAGTTCCCGGGGAACACGCCGGCGCGCGGCGGGCGCTCCGCCCAGCCCTTGTACCAGCCGTCGCGGCAGCGCTCCGTCACCGTGTAGAGTGAGGTTACCTTGTCGTGCTTGTGGAGGTGCGGCGCCACGTAGTTCCCGGGGAACACGCCGGCGCGCGGCGGGCGCTCCGCCCAGCCCTTGTACCAGCCGTCGCGGCAGCGCTCCGTCACCGTGTAGAGTGAGGTTACCTTGTCGTGCTTGTGGAGGTGCGGCGCCACGTAGTTCCCGGGGAACACGCCGGCGCGCGGCGGGCGCTCCGCCCAGCCCTTGTACCAGCCGTCGCGGCAGCGCTCCGTCACCGTGTAGAGTGAGGTTACCTTGTCGTGCTTGTGGAGGTGCGGCGCCACGTAGTTCCCGGGGAACACGCCGGCGCGCGGCGGGCGCTCCGCCCAGCCCTTGTACCAGCCGTCGCGGCAGCGCTCCGTCACCGTGTAGAGTGAGGTTACCTTGTCGTGCTTGTGGAGGTGCGGCGCCACGTAGTTCCCGGGGAACACGCCGGCGCGCGGCGGGCGCTCCGCCCAGCCCTTGTACCAGCCGTCGCGGCAGCGCTCCGTCACCGTGTAGAGTGAGGTTACCTTGTCGTGCTTGTGGAGGTGCGGCGCCACGTAGTTCCCGGGGAACACGCCGGCGCGCGGCGGGCGCTCCGCCCAGCCCTTGTACCAGCCGTCGCGGCAGCGCTCCGTCACCGTGTAGAGTGAGGTTACCTTGTCGTGCTTGTGGAGGTGCGGCGCCACGTAGTTCCCGGGGAACACGCCGGCGCGCGGCGGGCGCTCCGCCCAGCCCTTGTACCAGCCGTCGCGGCAGCGCTCCGTCACCGTGTAGAGTGAGGTTACCTTGTCGTGCTTGTGGAGGTGCGGCGCCACGTAGTTCCCGGGGAACACGCCGGCGCGCGGCGGGCGCTCCGCCCAGCCCTTGTACCAGCCGTCGCGGCAGCGCTCCGTCACCGTGTAGAGTGAGGTTACCTTGTCGTGCTTGTGGAGGTGCGGCGCCACGTAGTTCCCGGGGAACACGCCGGCGCGCGGCGGGCGCTCCGCCCAGCCCTTGTACCAGCCGTCGCGGCAGCGCTCCGTCACCGTGTAGAGTGAGGTTACCTTGTCGTGCTTGTGGAGGTGCGGCGCCACGTAGTTCCCGGGGAACACGCCGGCGCGCGGCGGGCGCTCCGCCCAGCCCTTGTACCAGCCGTCGCGGCAGCGCTCCGTCACCGTGTAGAGTGAGGTTACCTTGTCGTGCTTGTGGAGGTGCGGCGCCACGTAGTTCCCGGGGAACACGCCGGCGCGCGGCGGGCGCTCCGCCCAGCCCTTGTACCAGCCGTCGCGGCAGCGCTCCGTCACCGTGTAGAGTGAGGTTACCTTGTCGTGCTTGTGGAGGTGCGGCGCCACGTAGTTCCCGGGGAACACGCCGGCGCGCGGCGGGCGCTCCGCCCAGCCCTTGTACCAGCCGTCGCGGCAGCGCTCCGTCACCGTGTAGAGTGAGGTTACCTTGTCGTGCTTGTGGAGGTGCGGCGCCACGTAGTTCCCGGGGAACACGCCGGCGCGCGGCGGGCGCTCCGCCCAGCCCTTGTACCAGCCGTCGCGGCAGCGCTCCGTCACCGTGTAGATGGCTTCATCATAATAAATACACTTTAATAACAATCATAATGGTTAATTAGTATAACGGGTCTAATTCGCGCACAAACTAATATCAAAATATATAATTATGACATACCTCTTAGAGGTATGTCATAATTATATAGTTTAGTAGTAGTAGTAGTACAGGCTAGCACAACCTTATACCATAAACAAACTACAATGCGAGTAACGGAGACTTTTATGAATTATTTGAATATATAAAATACTCGAAGTATCGTTGTTGAGACACCAACTATGTGCACAAATCGGGCGAAGCCAAGCACAAAATAAAAAGCTCCAGCTCACCTCCCTTCTTGAGCTCCAGCTCGTCCGGCTTCTGCGGCTTGTAGGGGTACACGGCCACGTACGCGGCGGGCAGTGCGCACGCGGCGGGCAGTGCGCACGCCGCCGGCACTGCCCGCTCGGCACTGCGCCGCCGCGGCACTGCGTCCAGCAGGCTCGTGGCCAGCAGCTCCGCAGAATGTCTGCGAGAGGGGAAGCATTTAGATTTTATTTTCGCCTAACTGCGCTTCGCGGTCTTACCCGCGTTACATATACAACATCTGTAGCTGATCGAAAGGTTGGCGTTCCGATTGACACGAAAGCTTACCACCATATATTAGTGAAAATCACATCTAAATCGGATAAGCCATTTCTGAGATTAGCGTGCAAAAATGCACAGACAAACATACAAAAATTCTAGCAATCATTGTTTCAGGCGCTATTTGCGTTAATAAAGATCTCAATAATATTGTTTCTTATATATTTTCCATGTACAGACAGCGATCCGTTATATTTTATTATATGTATAGATAGATTAGAGTCCGATCCGTGCAGTCGGGCAGCCCCTCGCCCACCTGTTGAGCGCGGCGTGCCCCCCGGGCGCGAGGCTGTGCCGCTCCGCGCGCTCCCGGCGCGGCCCCCGCGGCTCCCGCGCGCCGGACAGCGCCAGCACCGCCTGCAGCCCCAGCCCGAAGGTGAGCAGCGAGTCGCCCGAAGGCTCACAGTCGCGTGGCGCGTCCGCGGCGTCCGCGTCGCGCGCCGCCCGCTCGCCGCCGGCCGCCGCGCGCGACTCGGGGCTCTCCGCGGGCGGCAGGCTGACGTTGAGCGCGGTGTTGGTGGCGGTGGAGGCGGCGGGGGCGTCGCCCCCGGGGCGGGGGGCGTCCCCGTCCGGCGAGCCGGGCAGGCTGGGCTCGGCGCTCTCGCAGGTGCTGGCGTCGGAGCTGGTGTTGGGCGTGCCGGTGGAGCCCGAGGCGGTGTTCGTGCTGGAGCTGGAGTCGGAGCTGGCGGGGGCGAGGCGGCGGTGGCGGCCGGCGCGCAGCCTGTCGCAGCCGTCGGCCTGCACGGCCTGCACGGCCTGCACGGCCGCGGCGGCGCCGTGCAGGTGGAAGTGGATGAGGTCGAGGCCGTGCTTGTCGGCGGGGCCGGGGCCGAGGTGCGGCGCCGGCGGCTGCGGCGCGGCGGGCGTGGGGTGGGACTGGCTCATGGGCGCCAGGTTCTGGTAGTTGCCGTGCGCGGAGGCCGGCATCGACGTCGACATCGGTAGGTAGCGGTGCTGGAAATGGTTTCGTTTCTTAATTTTGTACAATGTCATTTTTGAGTGGTATCTTACGTATTTAGGGGTTCCGTGCAACTATAACAGTCATAAATTACAGCATTAACATTGGAAACTGAACATTTACCATGTAAACATAAATTAACGTGCCTGATTCAAAATAATTTGTTGTAAAATTAAATAGTCAACTTAGATATCTCGAAAATAAGCATCTAAATTCTGAAATCCACCAGTTATATGGTGTATGGCAACATTAGTACCTGCGTGTGGTGGCGATGGTCCGTGTGCGGCGCCCGGGGCTCCGGCAGCGGCGGCACGGGGCGCGTGAGCGGAGTGCTGCGGACAACGACACAACATTGTATGGGGTTCAAATTGACAATTTAATGCTCTATACATGTATTCATTGTGTAAAAACAATACAAAAAAAACCCGTCATAGTGCGCCAAGGATCTTTTGGCGCGTGGCCTAAATCGGAACTAACGCCGTCCGCTGGTAACACTACATGCATCGGATACAGATCAGTGACTGCAGCGCCCTCTCTGTATAAATGACACTAAGGCGCCAAAAATTCCTTGTCGCACTACACCAAAACCATTTCGTTAACATGAACGACATACTATTGCCAGTTATTTTAATTTTACACCCTTTACAAACTCTTGAATTAATATTGATGATATTTATATGGTAGGTATTTACTGTAAAAGTACAATGTAACAAATAAAAAACTTATTTTTCCAAATCAATTTAAAAAACGCGTGCGGGTCTCCAAGCAGAAGTGGCAATCGCTGCCGTCTGATACGAGAAGGGAAGCCATACTGGCGACGTAACGCGTTACTTTACGAAGCGGTTGACGCTCTTGTACTGTCGACTATACAGAAAGTAATACATGCAAGAAAGTAATGTAGAGTAATTATTTATACTTGCCTATATTATACCTATACGTGTGTATATTGTTGTAAAACGGACAATTATTACGGCGATTTATTGCTTTAAATTGAAGGTCGCCCGATGAACCGTTAGGTATAAGGTTTAACGGCTCGTTTGGCGTAGTGGCTGAGCAATCGGACTGCTGCGCTAGGGGTTGCGGATTCGATTCCCGCCTGGGCCAATATTTGTGCGATCCACAAATATATGTTTCTGGTCTGGGTGTGATGTGCATGTGAAATTATATGTCTGTAAGCGGTACTCACGATACAGGAGCAATCCTAGTGTGGGGGATTTTATTTAAAAAAAACAGAAAAGTTTATTTGTGGCAGGTAAACTGTCATAGTAAGTTAGAAGTCCCTTATAAAGCAGTGCGCACCTGTTCATGAGATGCCGGGCGGCCTGGTTGAGCTCCACGAAGGCGATGGGGAAGATCCCGACGCGGTGCTCCACGCGGCCCTCCGCCCAGTTCTCGTCCACGCGCCGGTGCACAGTTATAATCGTGCCTGGAAGCACCACACACATAAGATACGATGAGGTAACGCTAGATGACAACTCTTTATGGTACTCTCGAGATAAACAATCCTACTAATATTATAAACGCGAAAGTTTGTAAGTATGGATGGATGGATGGATGGATGTTTGTTACTCTGTCACGTAAAAACTACTAAATGGATTTTAATGAAACTTAACAATAATATAGCTTATACATCAGAATAACACATAGGCTACAATTTATAAATATATTGTGTGTATTGTCCAAATTATGACAATAAGTGTCAAGTAAGTAGCAAAAAATCTACCATCTGCGAGCTATTCTAGCGTGCGCTGCCAAAACCGCTAGAGTTACACATATGTAATGTATGATGGAAATGTTTATCTTAAATAGTCCTACAAAAAAGCCCGCCACAGGATGTATCTATATCTTATGTGTAAGCCATTATAGCCAAAATAGCTACTCGAAATACTAATCCTGCGCAGAGAAAGTCACGGGCACCAACTAGTAAAAATATAAACATAAGTACAGTGGGCGCGTCCTCATTGCGAACAGCAAACTCAGCCAGACATCCTTCGGAGGAGTGCCAGTAAATTAGTGACACACACAGCAACGTTTTATATACAAGTGATAAAGTTCACTTCATGATATTTTGATTTTACCTTCACCTCCAATATCACTATCAGCATTAATATAAAATACACGTAAGTGTGTTTGTTTGTTACGTTTTCACGTCCAAGCTGTTGCATCAATTTTGATGAAGTTCGGTATAGAAATAGTTTGAACTTCAAGGAAGGGCATGGGGTGATTTTCATCGCGATAAACTTTACAGTAGTCTACACGGAATCGCGGGCAAAAGCTTGCAAATGAATAAATCAGTAACACCCGGTTTCTGAAACGTCAGCCAACTTTGACTACAGATTAATTCTATTGCCATCCTTGTCGTTAGTTTAGTGTCAGATAGAGACGATAGTTTTACGGCCAAAATTAATAATCAATCCAATCCAAATTTTGCTATCTGGGATAGATATCACAATCCATTTTTAGGGTCAAACGTGCCAATAACCGTTCCGTGGATAGGTTTATGAAGGCACGCAGATTGGAAATCGATCGAAAGATAGGCAGCAATCCAAGATCGATTTCAATCTGGGATAGGAGATACAATATTAATTTCGGCTGTTAATCCACTGTCAAAGCCAACAAACGTTCCAGAAACTGGGGGTAAGAGTTCTGACCTTTATCGAAGGCCAAGCACCCCTCCTCGTCGGGCGCCGACATCCGAAAGTCGTAGAGCGCTTTGCAGAGCGCCGTCGGTACCTGAAGCGGACATATAACCTGAAAATACACGCAGTCGTTCCTTCAAACAAGGTGCATAAACCTCGGATCGCCTGAGCAATTGGCTCCTATAATTTTCCACAATAAAAGCGAATACCGTGTGCGCAATGTGTACATCATTTTGGAGACCAATAATGACATGTCGGGTTAAAAATAATAATTTCCATGACTCCCACCCCTATAATCTTCAATCTGCTGAACAGATTTACTCCAACCATAGCTTTCAAACATAGCATAGCAAGACTTCCTATCAAGCCACCAAACAAAATACTATGTAAATCAAAATCTATTATATACTTTAGTTATATTAGTTATATTACTAATCCGTAGTATTTGTGTATTAGTGATTTAGTAATCTGTGGCTACGATGTCTGTACTGTCCTACAGCTGGGCAAAGGCCTCCCCTCAATTTAGTGAGGAGGATTAGGCCATATTCCACCACGGGGACCTAGACCGGGTTGGTGGATAACATGCCTCCGATATAATTCTCGGGCACGTTGGTTTCCTCACGATTTTTTCTGTGTGATAATAATTATGTTTAACAAGAAACACATTGGCACGTGCCCGCTGGGATTTGAACACGCCATCTCCTGCTTCGGTAGGCGCACGTGCGCCCACTAGGCTACCGCCGCCTTACCGTGTTTATTGTTGTTAAAATCTTAACCCTTCGTCCGTGACCACAAACCTGGACATATGTGATGGGAAACATGCCGGTCCGGCCGGAACACTCCCCGTGGTACCAGTACGGGTCCAGCTTCTTCTGCAGGATGATCGTGTCACCTTTCTTGAACGAAAGGTCCCTGGAACACGGAGGAAGCTGCATTATACCTGACCTGACTGCTATAGGATATGTTTTACTGTTTAGTGGGTTCCCAACAAGTCACACCAGTAGGCCTATTCACAAATCTCGGAAAGCTATCGATTCCGAAAAAGCAGAATTCATATCCGATCCGACGCATTCGAAATATGCGATTCAGAGATCCGAGAAGATCCGATCGACAGGCGTTTCCGAAAGATTGCCGTGTCTGAAACATAGACAATACCGGTAATTAAGGAAACTCTTGTTGTTCTATGTAGTTTGACGTTAGTTGTGCGTTTACGAAGACTAAACGGTATGGTAGAAAGTAATTATCTTGGTAGAATTATTTTAGTTGTTAATAAAAACTATGAATCCCATAATTTCACAACAATATTATATGCAGACTTACAATATTATGTGTATGCAAATTTTTAAACATGTATTACATATTTTAAAATCAGCGTTTAACGAAAGAAACAAATAATTTTATAAGATTTGTTTGCAGTGTAAATTCGCTTTGTAAATGTCATGTCAATAGATGTCAAATTGTCACAAACTTGAACTAAAAGAAGCTGGGCTTGGATGTATCGTATTTCTATGCGACTTGTTTTGTTTGTGAACTGTGAGGCGTCTTGAGACACTTCAACTTTTGTTTTGTCTTGTTGGAAGAACTTCGCGCGTAAATAAGATGAGCATAGTGAGTATAATATATCCAAATTAACTGTACGTACATAGGTAAGTATTATACCTCAATGATTATGTCACCCATATATTCTTGTTTACAAATCCTTTGGAGGTAAATAAAGTTCTATTGATTTGTTTAGTATAAATAATTATGTGGTCTCAGTTAACATGTAACTTGTTGTATAAACTCTTAAGTATTTCAGTTTTGCTATCGTAGGTAATTTTGAGAGCTCATTGTTTTTTCTACTTAGTATAGGTACTGTAGTAATAAAATCGAAGACAGATAATAATGGTGATTGGCCATCAGCAACTTACAATAACTTAGTTTTAATACATTATGTTTTATTATATTTACAGGAGGCTTGCAAGTGGCCCGAGAGGAGAAGGTAGAAGCTATTGAGCAAGTGGCTGTAGGTTTACATTAAAAGCCTCCGAGTTGCGTGAAATCGCTAGAGACTTGGGAAATTTGCCAGAACTAAGTAGGTACGGTAAAGTTTTCCTCGTTACTTTTTTTGGTTGGAATGATTGGATCGGGAAAATAATAATATGATGTATTACTTTTATGTTACAATCTTTTTAAACATACTTAATCTATTTATTGCATACAGTCTTATTTCTTAACTATGAACACTTTGTTGCATAAGTTTTGCTAGTTCTCAGTGTCAGCATTTAGAGCTTTGTTGAGGTATATTCCAGCATGTGATGCTTATTATCTAAAGCGTTCAAAACCCTTAAACAATGCTAGATACAATTGTGGGACTGAATGTGCAACTCTGTTTAGTGTGCCTCTGGGCTGTTTGGCTCGCCAGTATTGGTGTGAAAATACTTGGGTCCAAGGGGTACCCTGAATCACCTAAAAAATGAAATATTGTTATTACTTACAACAAGTTAATATATTATTATGAATTGTTCCAGGTAACTTCACTAGTCTGCAACTGTCACAAATCCGTGCCAGACGTGCAAGATCCCTTGGAGTTAATAGTGTTTAGAAACCAAGACAGCAAGATGTTGCCTCCGTAAACCCCTTCATCTTATTTCTTAACAGCCTACTCCTTCAAATGAAGGCGTCATGTGTGCTTCCTGGGTAGCAGGCCAATAAATATAATATAATTATCCAATTGCTGTCACATACCTAAAGCCACAGAGAATAATTTAGATAGGTAGTACTTACTCAAAGAATTTTTTTTATCATCAGCCAATTACTATTTATATGTGATAGATATGGTTTAATTTAAAATGAATAATATACCTATACTTACTTAACATAAATGAACATTGAAGTTTTGTTAATAATATATATTATAATTAGGTACTTACCATAATTTTAATGCTCATGCAGTTTCATTACCAAAATAAATATTTACTGTGAACTCATATACCTTTTATTTAGTACCTAGTATCTACCTAATTACATTGAGAAAGTGAGTTCGGAAATGTAGTACTTATTACTTACCTACCACCTAATATCAAGTAAAGCTGTGTGTTTGATATCATTCATTATTATAATAATAGTAGGTACATATTACTATTTATGTTAGGTACTTATTTAATATAACTTTCATTACCTACTCAATACCTACATCATTTTGTATTATTTGCTAGCTTTCTAACACACCCAGGGCAATAGCGCGACTATAATATCACGCCCCTTCACACCAGTGTGTAGCTGTGTGAACCAATATGAACAATATATAAACAATATATGCACCTACATACTTAATATAATTTCAATAAAATAGCAAATAACTATTTCTTCAAGTATATACCTCAATCTTTACCAAGAAAGACGGCTTTCCGTGACTCAATAGCTGTCGGAAGAGTTTTCGATTAGGATCAGCTGTGATCTGTCAAAAGTTATCGATTTCGGATTTGTGAATCGCGATTTCGAATCTAATCGGAAACTTATCGAATCCGATAGTTTCCGAAACTTGTGAATAAGGGTGCTGATCCGGTCATAGTGTGACTCATTGGGAGTTTTTTCCCATCGAGTTACACTGTTACGCAAGTGTAACGCGTTGGGAACTGTTCTATAAAAAAAAGTTGCAATGAGTAACATTTTGACTCAATGGGAGAAAAACAAGCCCACCCCGACACAGATAGGTTAGGTTGTTAGGTTTTTTAATATAATTTGAGTTGACCGAAACACTTTTTGAGTCACACTGTTACTCGCTGCAACTTATGTTTAAAGAAGTGTTCCCAACGTGTTACACCAGTGTAACAGTGTATCTCGATGGGAAAAAAAACTCCCAACGAGTCACTCTGTGACCGGATCTGGTGTGACTCGTTGGGAACCCACCTACTGTTTTACTTTACCCCAGAGTTTTACCTGTTTTAATGTGATTTAAGTTACTAATAATATATATATATTTTATATTCTATACTAATTTCTAATATTACTAATATTATTCTATACTTACTAATTTTAAAATCGTCTTCGCTTTAACTTTTGACTTTGGAAAAAGCAAGTGTTTCTAGGGGAAAACAGAAATTTCGCAGAGTACATACAGCCAGTTATTTGTTCATATCACAGTTCTGACGGTAGGTAAACTGGTGAGGCGTGACGTAAGTCAGTGCTTAGGAATATGCGTCGAATGTTGACAAACAAATGATTGACGTAACGCAGAAAAGACGCGTTTTCCTAGAGGAAGTTCATCGGGCTGCATTGTCTATAAGACGTATAGCATTAGGTATGTACTGTGTTGATTCACAAACTTATCCAACGTTCATCATCATCATCACCACCACTTATATCCCCCTATACTGAGCATGGATTTAATTGCCGTTACTAGATTGATTATAGAAAACGGATTTTTTGAAACTTTTAAGCTTAGTGCTCGACGTCATTTGATTATGAAACGTCTAGTTATTTGATATTCAAATTCAAATTAAGATTTTTGATCATTTTTATGGGTGGTTGACAGGTACAAAATAATTTCAGTAAGTATTAAGTCCGCCACATTGTACTAATTAATAAGTTTTGTGTGCAGTAAAATATTATTTAATCAAAGAAATAAGATATAGACTGAGGTTTAGAATTGGTATTGCCAGTAAAGGAGGGAGACTCACCCTGGCTCCTTGGAGATGTAGTCGTACATAGCGCGAGCGTGCGGGGGCACCTGCTTACCGTCCCGCGTCGGCCCGCCCAGCGGCTGAAACCACAGAATATACAACGTTATCAATTGAAATTTAGAATACGTTTTCAATTGAAATTTTAAAAACTTTAGAAACGAAATTTTAGAAACATCTGTTAACTTAGGTTTAAAGAGGTTTCTAAAATTTCGTTCTACAAAATCGACGTCTATCACTCGCGTATTCTATACTCAATCCTGGCATTCCTAAATATTTTACTTGTGAATTTGTTATCGAGTTAGAAAATGCGAAGGTTAGACGTCGATTTTTGTAGAAAATATCTAGAAACATCCGTTCAACCCTAGTTTAAATCTTTTGTGGTAAACCCGTTTCAGTTTAATTGCAAATGGTAACTGTAGCGTTGAACATGGTAGTCTTCATTCTTTCTTTTTTTATAAAACGTGGCCCCCCACTAGGTTGCTCCTGTATTGTGGGTACCGCTTACAGACATATAATTTCACATACAGTCTGTTAGTTGCGAGTATTAGTACAGTAACTAGTCGCTTCTATGAATTACATATTCTACGGTTTTCAGTCACGCAAGCAAACCTAACAAGTGTAAAGCAAGCTTAGGTTAGAAGGGTTGCCCTGCTGATCCTATTGAATCGTTTTGAATTTCATAGTCACGGCGGCGGTGGATATGGCAATATAGTGTTTCCTTTCAGAAGGGGAATCATCTATTATATTATCGCTCTGTCTACACTACTATTATAAAGATGAAAGATTTGTATTTTTGTGTGTATGTTTGTAATGAATTAACTCAAAAACTATGGTGCCGATTTCAAAAATTATTTCACCATTGGTAAGCTACATTCACCGTGAGTAACATAGGTTACATTTGACACCGTAGTAATTCAAACGGTTCCCGCGGGATAGTAGTTAACGCGGGTGAAACAGCGAGGTGCTTCTAATTTATTATATAACCCTTATTTGTGTAATTATTAGTATGAACGTTGATATTTTGACGTCAACAGTGCTAACCCTATTCATGCTGTGTAATTTGTCCATCCCAAGGTTGTCTGGTAGAGTTCGCTTTGAGCGAAAGAACTTGCAAAATTAAAGCACTTTTAGTTTACATTTTGTCATTATTGCGTAGCGTAACACGAAGTGCTTACATAAACGCAATTAAGGAAAACCTATCAATTTGATCCAAATTCCAATGACATTATGCACAAAACTTTTTTCCTTTTATATAAATAACAAACAATAGATTTCCAATAAAGGGAACCCCAAAGAATGATCTGGAAATAAAATGAGAACTAAATTAACATAATACCCGAATGGTTTTCCCATCATAACTCTGTATTGGTTGCAGTATCAAGCACAGCCTTTTTTTCTTTTGATGTGAAACATCTATAGCCGCACGTAAAACCGATTTCTGGGGTGGCGACGCATGTCGTGGCGACGCGTCGCCACGCTATACGATGGTATATATATACAGTCTATATGCAGTAGTGTGTACGGTGTGGCGACGCGTCGCCATGCGCAATCGACTGTGCGATTCTCTCGCAACAAAATAATACAAAATAATGTCGATGTTTCACATCTGCCAGGCGTCCCGTGACGGCTCACTTTTTTTTTTAGTCTTTTAAAAAATCGTAGCCCCACACTAGGATTGCTTCATTATCGTGGATACCGCTTACATACATGTAATTTCACATACACACCACACCCAGACCAGAAACAAATATTTGTGGATTGCACAAATATTTGATCCGGGCGGGAATCGAAACCGCGACACCAAGCGCAGCAGTCCGATTGCTCAGCCACTAAGCCAAACGCGCCGTCAAAGATGCAAATATTAACTTAAAGCGAACAGAACTGTGTCTATCAGTATAATAATTATTGTCTAGTTAACCCCCGGTTTCTAGAACGCTAGTTGGCTTTGACAGTAGATTAAAACTATCGTTGCCTCTATCTAACTATAAACAAATGACAAGGATGGCAATAGAATTAATCTGTTGTCAACGCTGACTGACGTTTCAGAAACTGGGGGAAGTCTCGTATACTGTACTTACAGTAGACATAGAATAGTTACAAAGTAGACTTCTTCTATGTAGCTGATATGCATAGATTTTGCTGTCAGTTTAACCAAAGTCACCAGGTGGACACTCCATACAAACGGGTGAATCGGACAAAAGACAAGCGAAACTGAATGCGAAGCAATAGCGTCGACCGCGTTGATAACTTGATACTGCGTTAGTACTCAATAGCCAACTCAACACGCTCAATCCTACTAATATTATAAACGAGAAAGTTTGTAAGTATGGATGGATGGATGGATGTTTGTTTCTCTTTCACGTAAAAACGACTGAATGGATTTTGATGAAACTTCACAATAATATAGCTTACATATCAGAATAACACATAGGCTATAATTCATAAAGATATACCGTGTATTATCCAAACGCGGATGAAACCGCGGGGCGCAGCTAGTATATCCCGACATGCCGTCTCGGTTTAATTTAAATATAGAGAGAGTTTAGGTATAAATAGGTATTATATGCCACAGTCATGGATAACTTACAGTGTATCGTAATGAGGTAAATGACGTTTGCTAGAAATGGAGTGATGAATATGTAGGTAGTTAGATTTGTCTCAGTACATAGAGGAAATAAATACTACGTAAGTATGTGTACCTGTAGGTGAGCACTCCTCGTCGCTCGCTGAGTGGAGACCAGCTTCCTCGGCGCGGAGTTCCGCATGCCCTCGAGGATCCTCATCAGCAGCACGTTGGGAGGAAGCTCCTCCACCTTCACCTCCACCAGGACCCGGCATTCGGGACATCGCAGCTCCTTGTGCGAGTCTACTATCACCTGGAAATGGAAATATGCTTCTGAAGACGTATTCTTTTAAATCTACTACTTTGTTTTTTTTTGTTTGTTTTGGTTGCGCACGATTTGGCATTTGTCCATGTGGAGCTTTATATTCTCAAAGTCAAAGGGTGAAGTCGGAAAATCCCTTGGAAAGAATTTTTGGGCACGTGGTTTTTCTGCCGATGTTTTCTATGTCGAAAAGCGAGCGATAATTATTTACAGCAACTTACAATGGCTAAGAATAATACCCTACTCTTCTGTAAAACTTGCCATTGAGACTATTGCGCAATCTTCAACGAACTGACGTTCTCTACAGTATAAATCCGGTTTAGGTCACAATTTATAATAATAGCCGCCAAAGCTGAAGGTTCGGCAAGGTTGAGTTTATTTAAGGGTCTCTAGATATGTCATAAAGCAGAGTAATACCCAACTCAATCCGGTGACGTATTCGTTACTATTTAGGAATAGAATGATTAGTTAATGTAGCCGTTAAGAGTTATGCCATAATTTGCATTTAGATTTTTACAACATAGAGGATGTTGTAAAAATGATGATCCATGATGATAGTTTATTACGATATCATACGGGCTTGTATGAGCTGTTACCAGCTTTTGATATCTTCCATTGCGTAGCGGTGAGGCAAGTCGGCTCATGACGTACTTTCAGTCGCTAAGTCGATTCCTAGTGCAGGAAAGACGTTTGTGCATAGAAATAGTGCAACTTTGATCGTTCCTTGTTCTATGTTGAACAACCATGGACAACATTGTGTCTTACTTTACTTCTCTTAGCATTGTCGTTGAGGCAAAAGATTTACGGGAGCTGTTTTGTTTATTCTTAGAAATGCCCGACGTATTCTAGGCAGTGAGGCCTTTCAAATGCATAGATCTACAACGGAGATATCTCTCCCTAACGTTACCTGCTCACCCACGTAATTTTGTAGAGCAATGTCGCTTGTCTGTCTGTACCAACTGGTCTGTTTACACCAAAATAACATAAATACGGATGAATGAATGGAGGATTACCTTACCGTGGTATAACTATTGTATCCTATTTAAAAACAAAGTTGCGTGGTTAGAGATCACTTTAATCGATAAGATCACCTATTGTTAAGTTGTGTATTTTCTGTGTTTTATACATTTATATATTGGTGTCAATTAAATAATATTAAATTCTTTTGGTCAAGAGACAACTCTAGACTATTGCATCAAGCGGTAGAAGGACAAGATGAATCATTATCGATGTTAATAATTATTAATCATTCATCAATACTAGTCACAATTAGATTGCTTTTATAGCACGCCTCACCCAAGAACAAAGCTGTGATCATCGCGTCGATTCTTTCAAATACCTGGCTGATGGATTGTTAGGTTCAGGGAACGTGATAGTATGAATTCCATCAAATACACAAAAGTGCTATAATCTAATCGGACGCCGCTCTACCTAACTTCAAAGGAATACTAGAAAGGGGATTCTAATTTCATCGAATTCTTTCTGATCTAATTTCAATAGAACCCGAAGTAGGTAATTCTTACGAATTGTAATGTGATGTTGCCGACATGACGTGAAACAAATGCAATAACAATATTGTCATTCGTCATAGCAGCAGTGTAGGCATTTTTGTAAACACTAGCTATCGCAAGTGAGTTATCTAATCCATTGATTGTATCAACCGTTTTGTGAGTCAAGGTGGTATTCACGGCCTACAGCTTTTGACACTTCCGTTTAGGTTTGTCCTAGATTTCTAGGTCTAGCCCGGAGAAAGAGGTCTTCTTTCCCATAACACCTACTTTATAATGACCAACTTTGCAGCAACTCATTCTGCCTCTACATTACTTATTTTGCCACAATTATAAAATAATCGCTTGTTGCATTTGCTGGTAGCTGCTAATGAAAGTGTTGTAGGAATGTGATTAAAGGTTACACACCACTTGTTTGCACGTAACCGTATTTTTAAAACGTCGTAGGCTAGAGCGGGGAAAACTGCATGCAAAGAGTTTCATACAAGAGAATGCAGTTGCAGGCTAGTGGATTCCAACCACAAAGAGGTAGACAGAATGACCTAGAATATCCATCTATTAGCAGACTAGAGTGTTTTAAATGCAGTTTAATAGACAAGATATCCCAATATAATACGGGAGCTGCATCTAATATTTGATCCCGTGCCAATGAGGCCATTGGATGTCACATTTTACGAGTATAGTGCCTGTCATAAGGGAGGATATGTGGTATGGCAGCCTTTGTTCATTAAAAGCCACTATGATCTGTAGGAATGGAAATGTGTGGAAATGTATAGAAAAGAATGTTTCATAATGGCAATGCGAGTAGATCATTCGTTTAAACTTAAAGTCGTATTAAACATGTATCCAAAAACAATACCTTTTGTCTCCACAGACCTGAAGAGCTGAATAGACCTTGAGTTCTGATTGTCATATTCAAAGAAAGTATAATACCTGTCAGCGCGTCAGCGACACTATTATCGACCTTGCTTAGATGAGCCCCTGTCATAACTTTTACTATACCTAAGCACTTATATAACGTAATGCGCGATCTCACTTGCACTTACATAGGGCTAGGACTTAAAATGAAGGTTCTTGAAACATGCCGAGAATTCCACTCAGTCACCTGTAGAGCTCCGACACCCTAGTTATTCCAATCTATCCATCAGTCTTTTAACATTTCATCGGGCTATTCTGAAGCTATTTTATGGTCGCACCCTCATCCCACAAACAAGTAACTACCCAATGTTGTGGGTATACATAAATAAACAACGGCGACCCTCAGACGTATCGAGTGCGTGCCAGGAACAGTGGTCTATTTCCGAATCATCACACCCTCGTCTGAAACACGGTCAGACGTTTGCACAAAGCATATTGTTCCACAGAACGAGCCTGACATGCCTGCCTACTGTGAAATGACGCAGACACCCTTCTAGCGATGCGAATTACTTATGGGGTGTTTGTAAAGCAAGCAAAATGTTTATGTGATGCAACGTTTTTACCGTTAGGTATATTTATTTCAAATACTGTATTGGAAGGGATAATGTTTAGAAACAGACCATTTTGAGAATTCTGCGTTTGTAGAGTGTCATTTCGGGAATTTTAAGAATCATGCCATTTGGAGAATTTGGCGTTTTACGAGTGCACAGTATTTTTATTAATTTTGGTAGTTTACTCTATAGGTACATCAAAAATAATACGTTTATTATATTTTGTTAAACAATGGGTCAGATTTTCTATCATAGGTACTTAACTATTATTCGACTATCTAATTTCCTATTTTGCTGTTATTGTGGATACAGATAGTCTAATTTATGATATCTCAATAAACGAGTGAGGTGACACACGTTGCCTGATTACGCCAAGTGTAAGTAATGAGCGAGTTTGAGCACGCAACGAAGCGATTAACATGGCGACTTTAATTATTTTATGCTGGTTCACGTGGTTAGCTGTTTTGACGTTTTACTGGGTAGCGATGGTTAATTATTTAGTAACCTTTTAACCAGCAAGGTTAGGGAGGCTCCATATAATAAAGAGTTTAATTGTACACCATTGATTATCATCCACAGCATTCCACTTCCTTTTACTACGCCATTCGCTTCGTTCCTATCATCCTGCCAATCGGATCCAACTAGGCGATTCAGAATGTTTCGATAACGTTTAGTATCAGGATATCAATTCGATTTCTACAACTAACGAACTCCACAATTAGGTACATTAAACCTAGGACTAGGAACTATCGAACCTAAGTGTTTCGATTCGATATCATGACAATATAGTGTTATAGGTATATCGTTTTGTTTTATCATCGTTCTAATTTCCTTGCAGTCGCATGTTGGCAGATGTATGTATATGCGACATTGTCTTATAAGTTTGTTATCATTAGAAGCCACGAAGTTCCCAATAAAATCAATGATTCATGCGGCCAGTGGCTCAAACGTTGCAGTTTAAATAGAATGACCTTAGGCCGCAATTGAGTGAATATGGCGCCTACACACGCTAAAGACTGAAATGTAGTATTATTTACATGAGCTTTATTAATAGGGTCGTTGATCCTCCGACACAAAAAATATTGATAAAGCTACGGATTCAGCTTCTACGTCCAACTGCAATCGCCAATTTTATAAATGGAAAGGTCAATGATATGACCAACGACCAAAATTAACATTAGAAGAATGTGTAAGCACATGATAAAAGTCAGTTTCTTTCTGTGGTTATACTAGTTATTCCTAATATTAAAATTATATTTCTCATGTGGTGCTTGAAAAAAATCTATAGTAAACTGTTAAGTGATGGTTTAAACCAAGTCGGAAGACCCTCAGTACTGAACGGCAATTAGGGCATCCCAACATAAACACGACTACCGGTTGTACAGTGTCGGAAAAAGTCGACAAGCCCGTCGTAAGTGAAATGCTTCATACATTCCTTAACACAAAAAAATATACATAATCGAAAACATAGTAACTAAGTTAAGGCGAGGTTTTGCTCAATTACGAACGTTTTTTAAGCTCAGAAAACCAATGAAAATAATAAAATTATGAGTCAAAAAAAAACATTTTGTTAAAATTGATCATACAATGAAGACGATTGGGAAGACAAAAACGCGATTACGGATAAATGGCTCGATAAAAAACACAAAGATGACACTTAAATCGCATCTTTACTTGTCACCTTCTAAGAGATTCCATCGTGAAACCACGTGAAAGTTATACCAATAAATGGGGCTTGTTATAATATATGAAGCGAGTTGGGAACTTACATTTTCTAATTTCTTTGCCCCTTTTTCCAATAAATAAAAACATACAAAAAGTAGCAGTTCAAGCGCTCGCGACTATCTGGTAGTACCACCAGTATAACCACCTTATTACAACTTGGCCTTAACGCTTTCTGCCTCGGATCGATGAATACGCAAAACCAAACCGACCAAAAACAAGGTGTAAAGACAGTGCAAAAGTACATAAGATAATTACCAATTCTCTTGTGCATAGAAGTGAAAATAAAATACCCATCGGGTATTCCCAGTCAAGAAGATAAGACCATTATAATTTAATCTTTTAACTTTAACATTAAATAAGAACTCTGCTAGGTGCGTAGTTGCGTACGGACTGATTACGCGTTCGGAATTGCTTAGAGTTGACTTACACCGATCGAAATATTCTAAATGACTCTCTTTATAAGGTCTTAGGCAGTGAGTTGATGGAGATACTTTATAAGTTAACTCATAACTACGCAAATACACTCAAACACGAAATATAAATTTTTCAATTCCCTATTTCTTTATTCACTCAAACTTTCCCCCGACTGTACCTCACATCCTGCTATCCAGCCGTCCCGGCATCGTAAATAAACACCAGTTTATAGCTCTAATCTAAACGAGCTTGACTCACTCTTGATTGACTCATCCAGTGACAACACTCCACACTGTTCCCTGTGTCTTAAGCAATTAATTATACATACATAACGCAAGTTTTAATATGTACAAGAAATAGTACCTGTCTACCTAGGTATTGAATTAATTAATTTATCTACAAACGAATAATTTACATTTTTTTTCCTAGAATACCTACTATTTCGAGTAGAAACTGCTTAGAGCAGTAAAGCTATACAGAATTTCTTTTTAAACTTGCCAAACCATCCTAACACAGAGTGCTCCTTCGGAACCAGGTGGAGGCTGTAGGTACAACGTAACCAAATGGGGCTTTGTAGACCAACCACTCGATCAATGCAACTATAGGGCACCAAAACAAATCTGCCGTCTAAATAAAAAACAAAATACAGATGTGACCAATTTACACTGGTTTTACATGTGACCAAATTGCACTAATCCCTATATAGAGGGACTTATCGCTGCCTCAGACATTGCGATGATGTTGGCTATATTTCCGCCTAAGGTCCTATGACTTAAGAGGCTTAGACCTTGACTCGAAAGCACGAAAGTCTCTCGACTGAGCAAGCCGAGAGAGCACCACAGGGCCCTACAGTGAACTTACCTTGAGACATTTCAAACAGAAGGTGTGTTGGCAGGGCAGCACGCGGGACGACGTGTCCAAGCGCTCCAGGCACACTGAGCACTCGAGAAGGTCGTTGAGCAAACCCTCATCCATGCCGCTTGGAGCCCTGTAAAAAATTTAACAAATACATGATTACTAGCATTTGGAGAAATGTAGCTTGAGCCAGTCAAAATAAATGTGTGCATAAAATACTCTGAGCATACCTCGGACATGTTCAGTGAATTTTGTTTCTGCCTGGTAGGCACTAAGTAAGTACACAACTTGCGAGTCTAGAGTTCAGACTAGATTTATCCAAATAATTTAAAACAATTTGGCCTCAGTCTCATGGCACTTTTGATCATAGTTTTGTATTTAGCCATCCAAGTCTTGTTAAAAAGTCAACTAGGTATATATTTATTTTCCCCCAAGTATTACAGTTTTCAGTACAAAGGTCTAGTCTCGGGCTTAAATTCAGGGTCGCAGATAATCTCCCACTAGATGGGCCGACGACATCAAAAGAGGTGGAGGCAACCGGTGGATGCAAGTGGCAAATTGTTGTTTAGTGTGGCTATCTAAGGGGGAGGCCTATGTCCAGCAGTGGACGTTTTCAGGCTGATTATGATGATAAGATAATCTCAGACTAATGCTTTTATATGTTAAAGAGCACTGAATTTTTGCAATATTTTAATGACAATATGGAAGCATATGGCTTTGCATCTCAACGAATATTCAGAGGCCCAAAAGCCTAGGAATCAACTAGAAATGTAGTACTAATATTAATTCATATTGATTCTTTGACAATTCTTTCACTTGATATTTAGCAAAGGTATGGTTGAATGATATTGACATTGGATTCAAAACAAACATGTTTGATGAACCATACAATGGTTCCACCTTCTCAGTAGTAGGTACCTACCTAACAAAATATTTTTCTCTTTAGAAAGAAAGAATCAACATACATACTATACATATATCTATGTTAGTGTGTCTTAATAGAATCGATAAGGATCTTGATAAAAATATGACAATACTCATAATATTTACTTTGACCCCAAGAGGTCATAGATAAAAGTAAACTAACTCTACCACTGCATCCAGACTACATAATTTAAGATACATTCAACCAAAAAGAACCAAATAAGTTTTACAGAAGCTCTAGATTTGTTTCATAATGCAAAATCAAGGCTCAATACAATAAGGATTTGTCTTTTTATACATAAGCACAGGGCGGACACTCCATACAAATGGCTGTGTCAAACAAAAGACAAGGGAAACTGAATGAGCTGCAATTGAGTTGTCTGTTTTGGTACTCAATAGGTCACCCAACATGTTCAAAATGTCGTACAAAATCCTGATCATGCTATCTCACTTTAATTTAAAAATAGAGAGTTCTTCTATGGTATTAATAGATATTCTATGACACAAGCTTACTGCAAATGTCAAGGTTAACTTAATTCTAAAGTGCAGTATTTACTACCAGTCATCCTAAGGTACAATAGAAATAGCAACATGGACAATTTCAGGGAAACTGTTGCATCAGGAAACATGTGTCTTGTTGTAATTGCTTGTGTTGTTTACTTTTCATTCAAAGATGTGTCCTAGAATTAATAAGGAATCCTTTTTTGTGTACAGATATGTATCTCCTGCGTTTCCACATTGTTTATCTAATATTGTTGAAACTTAGAAAATCACCGTGTAAGTATTCTCAGTAAGTAGGTATTTCTAATCTTTGTGAAAATAAGATATGAAAAATGAACTGTTACTGATCCACATGCCAACTACACCTAGTATTGCCTAACTTAAAACATATGGTTATCCGATGAAAATAGGTTCCAGGGGTAAGGGACTGTTTGCATCTGGATGGCCTAAAACCTGCAATGCAAGCAATCTTGATGATACACACTGCATAATCCAGCGAAAGCTTTTATGTAAACAACAGCCAAATTTTATATATTACACTAACTCATATTTTTATAGTACCACCTGGTTTTACCAGTGGTAATTTAGAGATGAGACTTACACAAATATACTGAGTAAAGGAATAATTGTAATCTTATCAAAACAATAAACTTTATGTTATCTGCCAGTTTAGGTACTTGGTACTGCAAAATGAATATTCTAGGAATATTCTAGGTCATGCATATCCATCGTAAACATTGTTTGCCCCATGTGAAAAAGTAAGGCAAGCAATATTACCCGTGTTGGAAGGACTGCCAAGTGCTCTCCAAACATCTCACCATGATGAATGATGAAATACAGTAGAGAGGATATAGGTTATGGAGAGACTTCTTCAGAAAGTTTACACATATTATATTACACCATTAGAGTCACAAATTGTATAAAAGCACCTTCAGAAACAGGTTACAGATAGGACCAACTGTTTTAATTAAATAGGTACCAGCCTAGAGCTTCAAGTTTTCGGCTTGTGTCTGAGTGCTACCAATGCAAAAGATAACTTTTAAGGTAAACAGATAATGCTAAAAATTAATAAATGCTCACACATGTATACATTCTCAAAATTGTCACAGACACGGAAGTACCCATAAAACAAGATAAATCAGTTAAAAATAGAGTGAGAAACTCGACACCGAATAGTCGCGACTCGTATTTCAATGCAATGCAATATTTTGGAACAGTTTCTACAATGCACTTGACTTTTCGACACAGGTTACCTGCTCAAAATGTTGATGACTCACCGAATGTTTTAAATTCCAACGATGTTAGCGGGAAGTCTGTCCATTATTGCACGGCAAAGTGAAACGAAATTCACAGGATACCACCCTAAACCAGTCACTTGAAAATTTTTCGACACAAAAACGACGTAAAGGTACACATAACGTTGCACTGTATTACGAGTTAATTGCACTAACACACTAAAGGTCGTCGATTGCAGTTGTTACTGTGAGAAATATTCAACGGTTCACATAAAAACTGATACAATTTCACGCACAGATGCCATTCCTGCCGTTTATTCGACCGTCGACGGCTGCCTGAGGTGAAGCGGCGGGGGCAGTGTGGCCATATTTCAATTTTCTACTTGCAGAATCTGCCTATCTACTAGGTACCTAGTTATTCTAACTAATTTGCTAAAATCGAGGATACTGCTAAAATGTTAATCATTTATTATTACTATTCATACCTTTGTAACATAAGATCATAATTTTTTTTTTGCCTTGGTACTATACCTACATATTATTATACATATTTTGATATTATTAGATAGGTATATCTATGGAAAATAAACAATATAACTTTTATAATTCCGAATGCCTCTAGCTAGCACATAACAACTGCTCGGCTGCTGAATTGTTCAACTTTAGCTATCAGTATTATATATAATATATAATTATATTATATAGTATATAATTATTTTTTATTTTTATTTGTTACATTTGTGGACTAAACTAACAATTAAGTAGCTAAAAACGGGTCTAACCGGGTCGTCAAGGTATGTTAAAATTATTTGTATTTTGATTTAATTTGTGTTTTCTTGTAGTTTATTAAATTCTGCTAAATTCGAATGATTCTAATTGGGGGCTCAATGTCAAATGTCAATACTGAATACTACTTGAGCCGTAGGATCATTTTGAATATTATCGTCACACTCATGGGGACAGGCACAGACCGATAGACAAGACACCGGCGGCAGCGGCACAGCAGTGTGCCTAGTGTGAGTTTTGCCAATTTCTTTACGTGCTCGGTCCGGTTAGCGTAAACTTGAAATTGTATGGAATAAGAGCAGCACCATCTAGTGACTGACTGACTGACACTAGATGGCGCTGCTCTTATTCCATACAATTTCAAGTTTACGCTAACCGGACCGAGCACGTAAAGAAATTGTCAAAACTCACACTAGGCACACTGACAGGCGCGCCTGAACAGCGAAAGAGGCGAGCGAGCAGCAAGCGACACAATTTATGGGGCCTACCAGCCTTCATAAATTTAGAAAATGCTAAATTTATAATCATCCGTAGAGATGCCAGTTACGAAGAGTTGAAAATGCTAAAATGAATACCATTTATATTTTTACGAAGAAACTTTTTACGAGACAGCCAAAAAAGCCCAGGTGTCTTTGTCAAAACTATTGACATTGACATTGATAATGAGATCATAACAATTAAGCAATCTAGCTGTCGGAGTTTTGGCGGGAATACGATAGTGAGACGTTGTTGGTTTTGTGTTATTTTCTTAAACTTGTGTTTCTTCGAGTGTTAATGTGTAATATTGGTGGAATATTAACCATTAAGTGTTCGTTAACGTGCACGAGTGTGGGCGAATGATACAAACTCAAAAAGCGTGTCATTTCGTATTTTTTCCAAAACTCCCAGGAAGTTTCAGTAAAGCATCCACCACTTTACTGAATCGTGACTTTGACTATGTAAATAATTGACTTGACTACTTGACCACGAGGATTGCTTTAAAGCTATTACTTTCCTAATATGAAAATAAAAATATTATGTACTTACGTTATTATTATAATACTTGACACTGGCTATATGCACAAACCGTGCGAAGCCATAATTAAACAAAAAAATCTAGCTGTCAGTTATCCAACTAATTCTAGAGATGGCGAATTGAGCAAGCGATGTTAAAAAAATACAATCGCACTAATCGATAGCTAATCTGGTAATAAGTAGGTAAAAGATATTACATCTAAAAAAATTTTTTTGGGGAAAAGTTGATAACGACTTTATATTATTGTGTCTGTCAATTTTAATAATTGAATTATTTGAATCGCGATCTATTCGAACGAAATTTATTGACTGACATTCGCTCGTTTGCTCATCTCTACTAACTAACTCCCGAAATGTCTGTCAATCAATCAATGACACTCAAACTACTCAAAGTCAAAGTCAAAGTCAATGTGTGTGATGTGTGTTGAACAGCGCTGCCAGACTGTTCCTTTTCGGACGGTTTTCCGTCCCTTTCAATGTCGGACCGTCCCTTTGGTCAAAACCGTCCTTTTAGTACGGGCGTCAGTAGGCCCACCAAAAACGACATAATTTATCTCTGGAAGTACTATTATATAACAGGGCGAGACAATAATTATCTAACAAGTTGTCGTAGGGTAACAAAGACATTATTATGGTAGGTACATTAACATTTCGTTTTCATTTAATTGTAGAGGTTGGTCGTCGTTTTTAACCGACTTCAAGAAAAGGAGGAGGTTCTCAATTTGACTGTATTTTATTTGCTCTTGTTTTTTTTTATGTTTGATACCTCATAACTTTCGACTGGGTGAACTGATTTTGATGATTATTTTTTTCATTTGAAAGGGTATACTCTCCATGTGGTCCCATATAAATTTTATCAAAATCCGGTCTGTAGTTTGGTTTTTAAATCACAATAACTGGGATTATTTTTATTGAAGCCTGTTTAGTTATTGTTATAATTTTACTTGTATCATTGAAATGTGATTCTTCCACTTTCCTACTATATTTATCTACTATGCACTGTGCAGATTCCAGAGGTAAAACAACTGTGACCAGTATGAAACGTAATAATACGTGTTTTCCATAACCATCCCTTTTGTCTAAAACCATCCCTTTAATCCCTTTTCAGGCAACCTTCGTCCGAAATTGCCTAACGGCACTGGCAGCACTGGTGTTGGATTTTGCGTTTGACGTTTCTATCTACCTTCTTCTAGCTAGTAGCTAGCCTCTACTCTATCCATGTCCAGTGTCCACTTGTCCAGCAGCTAGACTTCTAGCAGTAGCAGTACATACCTACTCATCTAATAATTTAATATTTCCATTCCAATTATTTCCTCTATGCTCGAGAATGTCGCGTGATAAAAGTGTATGGTTTGCAGAAGAAATATTGTTAGATGCCAAGCTTATTAATTTTCAGTTGGAAACCGGAGAATGGGAAGCCGTCGAGGAAATGTTGCGCGCTGAAGCGCAACTTTCACGCGATGCTGAAACTGGCCGTCTACGACCGTAAGCACCGTAATATCACATCAATAAAATATGTCTTTATACCTAAATCACTTCCACCCTAAATACTTATTTATTGTTTGCTCTCTTACAGAAAAAAAGCATCGGAGTACACTTTACGTCTCATAGCAGAAGTGCTGCATATAATGAGGTTAGACGTAGAACAGGCTTCATACAACCGCAGCACCCTGGCTGTCGCCGAGCAATGCCTGCGTCTGGTCCGCTCTTGCGCCGCCGCCGGTACCAAAATGCAAACTTACATCTCTAAGGAGCTCTCTATACTGGACTCCATGCTTATTCTGGCAACTGAGTACCTTCACCCGAGCGTTGATTTCATCAGTGAAGAAATACAGAAGAAGTACGAGTCTTGCATGACTGTACTCATTCAAGCTCTAGGAAACTTAGTCGTAAACAATCCGTTCAACCAGATCATGATTTGGAGTAAATTCGATGCAATAATCCTGAACTGTTTAGTAGGACAGAACGATAAAATCGCCACAGCAGCTGCCATGATAATTTACAACATTCTTCTGGGTCAACCTAACGTGTTGCCCGATGATGTCTCATTACTAAATTCTCTTGCATACATGTACAGTAACGAGAATACTGAATATCCCCATTTGATCATAGAGTACTTGATTGGAGTAGAGAACACATACATTGAAAAGTTGTACTCAAAGTTGGAGCCGGAAACTAGAATGCTGGTGTTGAACATGGCATATAACATTCTAATGTCGACAGAGTCTCAAGACATCAATGTCTCGGTTAACTTTGTTAAATTCATGGCACACGAGTTCAAGACTAAATCTGACTGCATTCTGAAGACGGTTGACAAATACGTGAACAGCATTGAGCCTCAAGAAGTGGTGTTTTTGCTGGAAATCATTGCTACTGCGTCTAGTATGGATGCTTATATGGATTGTTTGCAAAGTGACACCTCATTGTTTATCAACTGTGCTTGTAAGTATTAAAACATAATCCTCGTTTGGCAGTCGGGTATAAAAAAGAAGTACAACATGGAACTGGATAATGTTTTTGGATGTACCTGGTATAAAAATGTAATCCACTTGTATCACTAAAACAGTAGAAGTCAGATTTTAAGGAAAGGTTATAGATAAATCGAGCTAACAAGTTATGTAGCAGTATTTTTAATGAAACATAAATTAAGCATTATTAAAACAAACTGAATGTCCTCCATAATATGTCAGACGAAGCTTTGTGCACTGCGATTCAAATTACTGAATCTTATTTTTTATCCAATTCTTTTGTATATTAATTGTTTGACTTATATTCAAGTGTTTATTTACAGTTCTGCTTCGTGCTATTCACAAGTTGGGCAAAGAGAGTGAAAACTTCTTTTCGTCTCTAAACAAGCTGTATGAAGCAACGGGCAAACTAATCATTAATGATGAGACAGGCTCCATACCTAATGTACCAAGTGAGAGTAAGTTTGGTTAAAATTATCCATTTATTTTTGTGTTAATCAAGCTTAAACCTGTCGGTACTGTTAGTTATTCTGCGCCAATATTTATTTACTGCATGGTCGCTAAACTACACCTAGTGTGAGTTTTTACGAGCTCGACATAGTACGCGTCAACTAACGCTTTGTATGAAGATTTTTCGTTCATAAACGCGCCGGTAGGGGCGCTGTACAGGATCTTCATACAAGAGCGCTAGTTGACGCGTACTATGTCGAGGTAGTAAAACTCACACTACCCCTAGTGGTGAAAATAAATAAAAGAGTGAAACAAAAGGGCAAGTTTTATCAGCTTATAATGATGTTGCACGAATATAGACGCGGCACAGTGCTAGAGCTGGCAGGTCCGTGTATTGTTTTAGCGCTTAGGGAAGTCGTCACGTCGCTCACAGTTATTTATTGCAGCGATTCCGTAGCGATAAATCTGGAAAAGTTCTGGTCGTATACAGTCGCCCACGTAATTCTGGACCGCTACATCGCGATACAGAAATCGTGCATTGCAAATACGACAAACGACCGAAATTTGTGATGCAGACGCGCGTTTCAAACGCGCTAATGCATCGCTACGAAAAGCCGACGTAGGCAACTAACTATAAGTAAAGTTATACTGTACTTATTCTAATTTATTAGACAGATGTACCCTGAGACAGACGTACCTGTATAGTCGCTTGTAACTATTTAGTGTTTATAAGTATATAACTTTTCCAGATCCACTTACCAAAAACGATTCTGCGGATAACATGCTTTCTTGTAACGAAACAACATCGGAGTGCACAGAATCCGAAAGCAGCGAACAATACTTCGAGTGCACTGAGAACCCACCGTACATGGACAGACTCGACAACGTAGACAACTTGCAGCAACCATTGAAATATGTTGAGTCGATGCCTGAAGTAAAATCAGCACGAAGCAACTCCGTGAAAATCGATCCAGAGATGTCCAAAGTCGCTTATAAACGGAGCAGTTCAGTGCCTAAAACTGAGGATCGTGTTCCTTTGCCTATCAGGCGAATAAGCCTCGAACATAAAATCGATATCGGCGATGATACAGAACCACCATTGATAATTGATTCAACATCGCCTAACGGTAGTATGAATACTATAGCTGAAGTTATACCTGTGGGCTTGCAGCCGAGACTAGATCTACAACCCACAAGCAGGACGGAGTCACAGGATAGTTCACCCAATGATCCTCCCACAGAAATCCATTTCACTAAAGAGGAATTGAAAGCCGAAGTAAAGGCGTCTCCCAGTGAAATTTCACCTCCGCTTACTGACAATATGGCTGAACCTTCCGAGTCGCAGAAACAATCCCCGGACACACCGAAGGAAGTTAAGAAGAGTCAGAATTTGTCAACCGATTTCGATCTAAGTGAACAGCTGCAGAAAATATTAGGTATTACTTCGGAGAAAACTAGGGGTGAAACGGCTAATGTCGAGAAAAAAAGTGAACCCGTGAAGGAGGTGAAGATGTCAGACGACACTGTTGTCAATAAAGTGCCTTCAGTTAAAATCGACTCTCCAGATGCTCAAAAGACGAGGTGATACAATCATAATCTTCCGATATAATAAATGCAAAGAGTATGTTTTAAGTAAAAGTTATAAGATTGTACCTTCCTTTTCCTAGCACTTTTTGATTTTTTCTGCAGACTGGGTGCAGTGGACATGTCTACTACAAAGAAAGCCATCACTTCCGTAGAGACTGTGGAGCGACATGTCGCTTTTGGTTTCAAGGCTGCTCTCGTACGGACTCTCGCCAATCTCTGCTGGAAGAACCAGGAGAATAAAAGACAGGTGTGGTGATTTCTTTATCTATTATATACTAACTGCGCCCCGAGGTTTCTCCCGCATGTTTCCTATTTATACCGGGATAATGTATTTTATTTTTTACCTTTATTATAATATTGCCTACTTACAACTCGATTTTTGTTGTTTCAGATACGCGAATTAGAAGTCATCTCAGTTTTACTCGATTGTTGCAACATTGATGCTCGTAATCCTTGTATCCTTTTGAATTTCATTTTCATACACCTAGTACAATCACTTATACCTACTATAAGTAGTATAGTCATTCACTTATACCGCACGGCTCTGGTACTTCGACAGTCTTCTGTGACACAGTGTCGCTCGGGCAAAGCCCGGCCATGTCCGAGCTGGCTGGCTACCAACGGGAAAATGGACCACCAGAGACCATTCACTGTCCACTGTTGCCCTCGCTGTTGGTTAACTATTAAATGTCTCGTTATCATGGAACTAACTAAGTAATACCTAGCTTCTAAGCGTAATGTGACTTTAAGACCACAAACCATATTTGGAAGAGGTTTACTGTAGAAGCTCTTAAAGCTCGTTAACATAGGGAAGTCCAGAGTGGTGTCGTATTTAGGAGTGGCGACCTTAACTAAGCTTTTACTCGTGTTATAAGCACGCAGGCCCTTCAGATGAACGAAGAACGGCCTCGATTCTTAGTAACATGAAATCAAAAAATTGTTCATTGATTGTTCCTTAAATAATGCTTCAGTAATCATGCAGTGGGTTATATTCGCCGTCCGCAACTTATGTGAAAACTGTCCAGAAAATCAGGTACGTTATTCGATAGATAAGGTTAGGTAGGTACCTACTTAATTAATAAAAAAGAATGTTGAGTATGTACCTATGTAGGTACCTACTTATCTACATAATTAGGTAAGTACATATCTCAAACTACTGAACCCATTTTGATCCAGGCTTCACCTATACATACCTACCCCTGACTTCCGAAGATTTATTTAATAACTAGCTGCGCCCCGCGGTGTTACCCGCTGTTTTCGGTCTAATAAGCCTATGTGCTCGTTCACGGTAACTCGCGGGCGCGGGCGCGGTAGACGTGGCTTAGACCGCACGCGCGATTTGTACGGGAACACTTGTATAGTACGCCATATTAAATTATGTTTGATATTACGCGCCCGCGCTCGCAAGTAAGCTTGAGCCAGCACTATGTGTTAACCCAGGGTGTTAGCTACCTCCATACCAAATTTCATCAACATTGGTCCAACAAAAGTTCTTAAACTTTCGCGAACTGAATACAATATGTTAATTAGTATTTAAACGGGTCTAATTCGCGCACAAACTAATATCAAAATATATAAATTTGACATACCTCGACGTTTCGACCGAGTTACCTCGGCCGTGGTCACGAGAAGACTCTTCTCGTGACCACGAATTAGACCCGTTTAAATACTAATTAACATTGGTCCAACAGTTTGAGCGTGAAAAGTAACAAACATACAAACACACAAACTTTCGCCTTTATAAAATTAGTAGGATAGGATAAGGAAACTTAGGTACCAACACTCCAACCCGTGCGAACCCGGGACGGATACCTTGTAGGTACTCCTAGACCTAGAACCTACCTACTTACTCTCATCACAACCTACTCTTATCTTGCAGGAAGTCATATCGAAAATGACCCTTCAGGGGCCGGTGGACAACGAGGTCCTACAGGAAATGGGTCTCACTATCCACACAGACCCGCAAGGAAACACCATCAAACTAGGACCCTTGCCGCGTGGATGAATAGACAAAAAATGAAATTTTGAAGTAAATTATGAATTGTATGTATATCTACTCCACGCTAGTAGTGAGATGTTTAATCGCAGTAATATTTATAAAACCGCTATGATGAAGTGTATGTTGAAAATAAATTATTATATTGCCGTGGCCTGATTTTTATCAGACAATCCTTTGTAACCCTGCCATTTGTGACCAATAGAGCATCGTTATACTATACTAGCTATTACCCGCGACTTCGTCCGCGCGGACTACATTATATCGCAATAAAAGTACTCGTATATCCGTCTCCAAGGTCCAATCTATGATCTCTATACCGAATTTCAGGCGCCAAGTTTGAGGTTGATCAGATCAAGAAAATACGTTGCTTTGCAACCTCTTAATTATGATTTATCCGTTTAGGGTTTGGATTAATAAAAAATTGAAATTTTCATGGTTCTAGACCCAGCTGTGCGTTGATCGATCAGTTAGTCTGTTTCTGCTTTTATAGATATGGACTGTAGGTCCCTACTGTACGCTCGTAAAGTGTACCTACCTAGAACCTACCTACGACTACTAAATTGCCCTAGCATAGCTGGTCCGCCGCAGGCGGCCCTCATCCCCGAAATAAAAAAACGGCGGCAGAAAGAACGTTTTTTTTCCTTCATTTGACAGTGACTTGTACCTACCTACTCAATAGGCGTGGCGAAAGATTTTGAAATCCTCTTCCATAATGGCGGTACATATTTACTATTTACGGAAAACCCTTTATTTCGGTAATAAACATGAGTTTAACGAAGTTTAAAACAATTTTCCTAATATTATTTCAAATAGTGCGCCAAAACAGCTCGCCGGTGTCATGGCGTCGGCTGTGATGTCACGCTTAGGTAAACAATGTCATTGTGCCTCTGCGTTACGACGAATGTGATCAAAACATTTAGTTAATATTGTGTTAAAAATGAATTCCAAAGTTTATAAGTGGTGTGCAGTACCGCAGTGTAAAAACACATCAATAAGAACACCCAACAAAGTGTTTGTACATGTTCCAAACAAGAAAATAGTAAGAGATAAGTGGTTAAAGCTCGCACGGCGAAACCCAAACGACGTAGTCACGAATTCACCACTTTATTTCTGTGAAGACCACTTTGATGTGAGTATGTTATCATGTAATGATAGGTCTTAAAATGTTTGTTTGACTTGTTATAGTTGAATCAATGAAGCTATGAAATAACTCATTTATTGAGGTTATGTTTGTTTTGGTCTTGGGTATCATTCAATTTTTATTCGTATTCTTTTTTCAGTTGCCAAATGACATGGAAAATTATATGGAATATCATGTGATGTGGGATCAGTATCACAAGTACGTATGAAACCAGGATGTATGCCGCATAAATTTACATGCCAACCAGACAGAAAAACACGAACATCCGACACAACTGAGCGACCCTATATAGCTAAGAAACGAAGAATGATGATTCTCGAAGAGTGTAAAAAGGAATTCGAAGAAAAATGTACAGTTACAAAACAATCAAGTTTTGAAGCAATTGCATCCCATAGTTCAGGTAAATATTATGAACTTAATTAGTAATCTCCTATTTATGTTCATAATAATTATACTTAAGTTATTGTAAGTATACTTATATTATAACAAAATATTTGTTTTACAGTTCAGCAAAATATAGAAGTTCCCCAGTTAACACCAAGACTGTTGGATAAATCAATTCAAGTATACATCGGGAAAACATTCAGAAGTAAAGTTAATCAAACAGAAATCAGTTCGGTAGATCAGGTGACATCACCATTGAAGCCATTTCTACATTCTGTTTCTACATCACCATTTAAAATCAAGCATCATGGTGTTAATAGTAAACCATCAAGACCAAGTGTAAATTATTTCAGTAAAATAGGTAAAAAAATAGAACAATCCGATAGTGATACTTCATATACTCCCTCTGTAACTCACACAGAATCATCAATATCTGTAAAGTCTCTTCAAATAGAGTCTACTTCGGACTGTAGCGAGATGATAGAGGATGTCAAAAGGAGAGAAGATTTAAACGCTTTAGAGTCTACCTTGAAGAAAATTAAAAAGAACCCTCGTTCTTATATTGGCATTCCATTACATTGTTATTATTTAGTTAACTTGATTCAAGAACAGACAAATATACCATTTAACAATATTTTACTATGTCTAAAAAAGATTAGATTAAATAAATCATTCCGTGAACTTGCTGATGACTTTGGCATAGATAGATCTTACCCGTAAAAATTTTTTTTAAAAATATACCCATTATAGCAAGTGTAATGCGTCCTTTTATTGTATCATTAGATAAGGAATTGATTAAAAAAAATTTACCTATGGCTTTTAGGCATAAATACAATAATGTGACTTGTATAATAGACTGTTTAGAGATTGAAGTACAAAAGCCTTCAAAGGCCTTAAATCAAGCTCTTTCCTGGTCGGATTACAAGAAAGCCAATACCATTAAGTACCTCATATCTTGTACACCTAATGGTTTGGTAAATTATATTTCAAATGGCTATGGAGGCCGAATAACAGACACTTGCATTGTTGAAACTTCTGACTTTTCAAAATGTTTGCATCCTAATATGTGGGTCATGGCAGATAGAGGATTTAAACATGTAGAAGTGTATTTAAGAAAAATGGGTGTGCGATTAGTACGGCCTCCAAGTGTTGTATCTACAGGCAAGTTTACTAAAGCTGAAGCAAAAGAAACCAAACAAATAGCTAGCTTAAGAATTCATGTTGAGCGGGTGATAAGACGGTTACGTGAATTCAACATGTTAAAACCACATGCCTGTCTTAATTTAAATTTGGTTAAAGTGCTTGATGATGTGATAACTATAGCTTGTGGTTTGATTAATATACAAGACTCTCTTATTAAATAAAACACAAATGATATTTCTGAATTTTTATTTTCTATTCTATACTTTTGTACAACAATGGATACACATTGGTTTTCCAAAATTTAATAACACTGTCAAGAAAGCATGACATATATTGTTGATCAAAATGTATACTTATAATTTCTACATTTTTATTAGTCGAAAAGTTTGGGTCTGCAACACAAAAGTAACACTTATTTAGACCACTTACGTACATTTGCATTTGAATCTGGGCAAAGCATTTCTTGCTGGGTTTACCATTTTTTATATAATTGAGATAAGTTTTGTCGCTTATAGGACATTTTATCTCCACAATGCTATCTTGACATATTCCATCCGGGGAGCCTGCTATCATTGGATGTTTTTGGGATATGAACAGTCCAGTATTTTTTATTTTTGCCCCTAGTTTCTTACTAACAATTTCTCTAACTTCATTTTCTAAATATCTACCCCGTTTCATTGCTGGTGTGTCTGGTATCTTCCCCCCCATGATACTAGAAATTAGAGTCCCATCATTGGTCTGGCACCGACTCACTTCATAAGCTTTAGAAGCTGTTATCCTGCCATACCTCAGTTCAAACCAAAGGCTATTTTTGGACTGGTCCCTGGTTTCAGTTTCAATCTTGTTGATGAGATCAACACTTAAATTAATTTTAGTTAAAAATAAGTCACAACACTCTTCTTTATATTTAAGTACAAGTTGGTGCATTGAGACGCTAAGTAATTCAATACAATTATAATCTTGTTGATATTTTAGTAGCTCACAGTTATCAAGTTTTCTTTTCTTTCCTTCTTCAATAAATTTTTCGAAAACTGTGGAGTTAGAAGGCAATACAGGGCTACCTTTGGATAAGTCTTTTGCAGTTGTAAATTTCAACGTAGTGCCAACTCTTGATAGTTTTGATTTCTGCCAGTAACATTGAACTTCTGTACATGAAGGTTCTTCGCTTCGCCTATGGATCCACATAAGCAGCGCTATGGCATGCTTACATCCACCCTGGGCAGCAACACAGTCATGGCATTCAATGGATATGACTTTTTCCTCATCTTCATCAACTGTTAGTGTAACAGCATATAGTTTTGCATGTACTTTATGTTCTGGGCAAATCTTGCACTTTACTGTACAAATGTTTCCTTCTCTTTTTAGTTGCACATAACTGATTGCATCATCCCCATATGATGGTCTTGAAGACCTGAAATTATTGAAATTAATTAGAACAAATACATATACATTGACTTAGGGATTTATCAGAAAATATTGTATTGATTCTAATCACTTACAAGCTGTGAGGAAGCTAACCTCAAAATGAAATAATGACAAGTTTATGTAAAAATAACCATGAAAATAAATAAATTAAACTCGAATGAAGAGTTTGATTATATCTGAGGTAAAGTTAAATACAAAATTTACTCACAAAGAAGTCTTCACGTTGCGGAACTCAGACGAGCAAAATTCTTTATTTGTTGCGAGGAAATCGCCCAACATTAATATGTCAATCCTAGGCAAATTAGAGCTATTTGCCTTAACAAAGCTTGGTTCCATTGTTATATCGTTGATTATAGTCGATAAATCACACGTTTAAACAATAAAAAAACACTCCAAAAGCGCAAAACAGTATTCACAACAACAAAATACAGTGAATGACAGTACTAAACAGCGGAGCTCACCTAAGTGTGACGTCATGCGCTGTGATTGGTGTTTCAATCAAAATGGCCGATTGCAATATTTTAATGTTTTATTTTATTGAAAATCTTAATAATCTGATTACTTTAAATAAAACTTAACCCGTGTTTTAAATTATTTTATTATGTAGATTGCCCTAAAATGATTAAATCGACGATTCTTTGATACTGTCGCCACGCCTATTCACTGACAAATGACAGTATCACATTGACGTTGAAACCTAACTGACATTATGTCGGTGGGTCGGTGTCCATTTGTTTTGTTTTCATAGAAAAATTTTGTAAACCCAACTTTTTCCACAATATCTCTGTAAATACTATACCAAAATGGTGAAAATTGCTCTACAAATCAAAGCTCAACTAGAATGTATTGAAAAGTTGTACACTAACCATCCTCACTACCAGTGGTTCTTGAAATTCAAGTGCGGTAGTTGTGGCGAAGTAACGGAGAAGTTTCACGACCTTACGGAGGCGGAAAAGGTGCAGCACAAACACAATAGGTCGGAAACGAATCTCCTGATCAAGTGTAAATTGTGCTCCAGGGAAAACAGCATCGATATCATCGAAGGCAGCAATGGTTTGTAAACATAACCTCACCTTGAAACTTATCAACATTGTTGTGAATTATACAAGCACATATTTCTCCCGCCGCTATCGGATAATACCCAGATAAAAAATAGAATTTGCTATTAGAAGAATGTTTAATTCAGTTCAGATACATGAAGGATCCATTGGATCCAATTCAAAAAGCTTGTTCCTATTTGATGCTTGCTGAAGATGGCCAAAATGTTAACAAGTTTCTGAAATCTCTTCCTAATTTATTACTCATTACAAACCTTACATATTAATAATCCAGCAATCACTGCATATTTTGCCTACTTTAGATAAAAAAGTCCTTTTCTATTAGATATTAAATATTTATTCACTTGTCTGTTGTAACTCTTTGGTAATTACAGGCCAGTTCACCAACGATAATGACAATAAATTCAAGACAATAGTAATATTTGACTGCAGAGGACTGGAGCCAGTAGACTTTGAGCCGAGGTCTGGATGGATTGCAGAGGCAGAAGATAATGGTGAGAAAGTTTCATATTATAGTCTTATTTGTTTTTTGTATAGTCTTAACCCTTTGAGTAACCAAAGACCAGTCCGCCACAGTGTTGTTAAGCTTTTGTTTGGCAGAAATTAAACATTATTATATTTTCAGCAACATTTTAAATAAATTTATTTCTGCCTATTAAGCCATGATTCTATCTACTACATACCTAAGGATTGTTAACAGAAATGTTATTGGTTTCAGGAAAGAAATTTGAAGATGTAGACCTGTCTGAAAAGGAATGGGCAGATTATGATGAGAAAAATCAGACTTCAGTTGGTGTCTATGAATTGGAGTGGCAGTTTATTAAAGTCAAGTAGTTTAGGCAATAATTTATAGTATGTAAGTTATTTAATTATGAACTTCATAATGATGTTTAATTTTAATGGACATGCAACATTTTATTCTATTAAATAAAAATTATTTACAGATGCCCACTTTTGTTATTTTTAAATTAAATGGTACCCCAAAATGAAAGACGGTGGCACGCCAATAGTGCACATCCCGTCGTTTCCATGAAAAATAAAACTATCCCGTCGGTAAAACCACAGCATGTAGCTTGTTCGAAAATAAAACTAGCGTGACTCCCTATAGCATTGAAAGTCCCATCAAAATCAGTGCAAGTGTTTCGGAGATTAGCTGGAACAGACAGTCAATCACAATTTTTTTTGTCAATTATTGTATATCCTTGCTATGCATTTAGTAAAATGCTGTTATTTTGAAATTACAAACAGACACTTTAATTTTATTTATTTGTATAATAGATGTTTATAGCATCCGATAGTACAACTACCTATTGATTATTCTGTACCAATACACAGTCCCAGTTACTATTAAATATACTTCTACGCACTTTTTTCTAACCAACGAACGGCCTAACTGCGGCTTGCGATTTCGCGGGAACTCGAGTGTGACTTCACTTTCGACGTTTGCTTCCTATTCCGCGGTAACAGTTTCATAAACGCAGTTTTGTTTGATTGTTATTAGTGTTGGTGCTGCAATAAGTAATATTTAGTTAGTTAAGTGTTTGTTAGTCTTGCTCACCTACACAGGTTATGTAGAAATGAATTGAGGGAAGGTTTTTTACATACAAAGAAATGTACAATGTAAGTATGTTGCAGTCAAAACCTTTAATCAGTCAACTAGTTTTGACCAACACGCTCAACGAAAGTGTCTACGCGTTTTTACTGCTAAGCGGCTGAACCGATCTTGACACAATTTGGTATGGAGATGGGGTTGTGTAGGTATTTCCTATAGTTATTATCGCGCTAAACTTTATTTTTTCGTGTGGACGACGTAGCTGGCAAACGCTAGTGATATTAAACGAAGAAGCCTAACCTAAATAACGTGACGATATATTTTCCACGCTGGAGCTTGTAGATTTTAATCTACCCGCAGTCTTCACGGTCATGGCTGCAGTCAAGACCCTGTGCTAGCAGTCAAAGAGGTGACTGACTTGTGGCGATGATTTCGCGTTAGCTTCAATGCGTTTGCATCGCTATGTGGTTACAATATAAGCAGTAATTTGCTTTCCGGTTAATTGACTGGCCATTCTCGAACATATAATTTTCATGGGGGAATAAACTAAAAATTGTGTGGTTCTGATATTTTTGACTAAAAAAATCTTTATCACAGCAGCATTCATTTACTCAATAACAAACTTTACTTTCTCACCCAACAATCACACGACAATAACTTACTATAAGTTTTAATTATTATACCTAGCTTCACATAGTGCCGCACGCGAATGAATATACAATTACACGGAATATACACAGTATTTACAGAAGTTCATACACTCATTTAACTTACAGGCGATGATGTGGTTGTGACTAAATTAGATGAATCGGGTTGGTCGGAACGTGATTGGAAGATTGAAAATCCAGTGGTCACAGTCTCCTGTGACACAGGAGTCACGAAATCGTTCCTATCGGCGTACCTCGCGTACTGTACCTGGCTGTCGCCATGGCCTTCATCGTCGTAAACCAAAGGGCTGTGGATATAAATCGGAACCCTCACGGGCACTTTTACCGGATACGGCACTTTGACAGGGTACGGCACTCTTTTCTCGACGGGATAAGGTTTAGATATATAAACTGGCACTTTTTTCTCTACTTCAACCCGCTCAGGAACGTACACCTCATAGGGTACGGGGATTTTCTTTTCTACTTCTACGGGATAAGGCACTCTCTTCTCGTACGGTACGGGGACCGGGTGCGGGACTTTGACCGCGAAAGGTTGCGGTACCGGCACTTTTACCGGAACGTGCTTTATCACTTCAACGGGCTGTTTCACCTCGACGGGGTACGGAACCTTGGTTTCGACCGGGTAAGGTTGGGGCACGAGAACTCTGACCGGGACAGGGTAAGGAACTCTCTTCTCTACGGTCACCTGCACCGGGACCGGCCTGTCTATGTGTACTGGTACTTTAACTTCCACCGGATAAGGCACTCGCTTCTCCACAGGGTACGGCTGCGGCACCTTCACCTGCACGTGCTTCACCACGGGCACGTGGTGCACTATCGGGTAAGGTCTAGGTATGTATTCCTTCTCCACCACCTTTACGGGGACGGGCTGAGGCACTTTCACCTGTACGGGATACGGGACT
Organism: Hylaea fasciaria; assembly: GCA_905147375.1. Taxonomy (NCBI): domain Eukaryota; kingdom Metazoa; phylum Arthropoda; class Insecta; order Lepidoptera; family Geometridae; genus Hylaea; species Hylaea fasciaria. The sequence continues at coordinate 2,084,301 of LR990211.1, read as the reverse complement.
CGTTTCTCCACCGTCACCGGGTAAGGCACGGGCTTGTCCACGTACTTTATTTTTTCCACCGGGACGGAGACTTTTTTTTCTACCGGAAAGGGATAAGGTTTCGGGACCTCGACTTTGTACGGAACTTTTTTCTCGACTGTCTTCACGTATCTGTGGTGGTGGTGGTGGTGATGGTGCTTCACTTTAGTGACGACGCGGGGGTGCGTGTGGCTTGCTTCACTTTGGAGTTCTGAATCGTCAAGAATAGGGGAGAGCGGAAACGACGAGCGCACGCCTTTTAGCGTGCTATAACCGTTATAATGCGGAGTCGAGTGGCGATGCCGATTGACGAAAACCATCCTTTTCCTCGCCATTGCTGGAGTGGTCTCCGCGATCTGAGTAGGCTTGACTGGGACAAGTCCGAAAGATTGCAAGTACATCATATTACGCTTGCCTGGAAGTTCAGACGGTTCAGCATCAGGGTAGTAAACGTCCGATCGTCTGCTCATGGGGGTCAAGTTGGGTCTTTTACTTTTGCGAGTTGAGTAGTGCGAAGGCACGATCGGCACCCAGTCGTTGGCCTCACTAAAGGTGAAGTTCGCCGCGCTTTGGGCGGTTGTGGACTTGGTTTTGGGTGTTCTTGTTACTGGTCGGTAGGACCGCTTGGTCGTCGGCGGGGTAGTCGTCGATGACGTTGTTTGCCGAGACACTACTCTAACCCGGTTGCTCGCTGACGTCTCACGGTCGCCGGTGCTGTTGCCTTTCGTTACTGTCGGTGACGTGGAGTTACTGGGCTGCAGCATCCGTTTGGGCCATATTCTCTTCGTTCTCAAAGCTCTCGTGGTCGATTCGGTGGTTGTGCTCGTGGTCGTCGTTGTAGTCGTCGTCGTTGTCGTCGTCGTGTTGATCGCCGTGCTGTTGAGTTTGGGCGGTCTCACGAAATCGGTCCGAATGCCGTTGACAGTCTGAACGGGTAAACTGAACTTGGGGCTCTTGGCGACGGTCGGATTGCTGGTGGAAGCGGCGCCGGCGTACCGCAGCGGTCGGGACGATTGAATGTAGAACTGATTCTTGTGGTGCGGCAGGGGGATCACTCGGGGGAACTTGTAGACGGAGTTGAGCGAGGGATGCGGCAGTTTGAATGGTTGAGGGTAAGGCCGTGGTATTTTCGGTAATTGACCGAAATAAGGTCGAGGTGAGTCGAAGAAGTAGGGCTGCTTCACTTTGTCGGGGACGAGAGGCGGCTTGCTGGGCGGTCTCTCTGGTTGCGGGGTTTGCACGACTGGCTGTGTGGTAGATAACGGTGGGCTAGGTTTCTCTGTCGCTACGTACTTTGGGCCCTCGATGATCGTCACGGCGCGATTCTTGGCCTCTTCGGCGACTTGGTCGAGATGGTCATCTTGTGCCGTCGCGCCACCACCTTGAAAGACGGCGATCGCTAACACAATGGTCAGGAATGCCGTCTGAAAGAAGAAACTGAAGCTGTAATTATATAAAACGTGATCATAATCTTACAGGAGCGGGTGACGGGTGTTTGTATTGAAATCAGAACTATTCATTCAGGTTGATTTGATAGCAATAAATTAATAAATTATCGGTAAGTACTTTAACTTATCTATCAAAAAAATACATATTAACTATATAGTGCGACCGTTTAACTCAGTCCTCGCCCGCGGGGCACAGGGGGCTGCGGGAGGTGCGGGCGGCAGGCATATCACGGATTAATAAATAGTTACTTCGTCCTAGATAAGGGGTTATCTTATCCCCACGCCCCTGTACCCCGCGGACGAGGACTGAGTTAAACGTTCCCACTATACAAATTAAATTACTTGTCATCAAAGTTTAAGTGAGTAAATAAAATACATAAATAGTAATCATAACTCTAAGTAGGCGTAATTCTTGGTTCATTAATAGTCTATAAATACGTTTAAATCGTGTCTTGTTTTGTGATAACGTCACGCATGTTTGTTGTGATATATTGTGGCAAAAAGTAGTGCAATAAAATAGAAAAAACAATACTTTTCTAGCCATTTACAACGGACTATTACAGCTGTTGACGTGCTGTATAGCCTATGTACCTACTTAATTTTAATTTACTAGGTAGGTACATGGTTTACGCGTCCAGTTTAACTAGCAATCCAGTGTGGAGCAATAAGTGTGGAGTTCGTTAATTAACTTTCTAGAAATTTCAAAGCAATGACGACAGATCGAAATCACGTTTGTATTTTCCATGAAAAAAATTCTTCGACCGTATGACGTGTTCAAAAAAGCGAGTTGAACTTTACCCTAAGATTAATTTAGTATTTCCATTTTTGTAAGATCTCAAATATCAGATGTTTTATTTAAATAAACCAGCAAATTAAATAAAACGAGGTAGGTAAGTATTTAGGCATGCATTTTATTTGATTTTTATAAATAAATATAAAATCGTAACATCGGCATTTTTAGTAGTAGATAATATGCAAGGTAAAAAAAAACAGCAGAAATATCAGCAGGAGACTCGTTCATTTCTCAAATAAATTAATTATCTCCGGTTTTAATTATTAGATAACGAAATAATTACTTTACCACCATAAACACAATCCATGAAATCACTATAAACACACAAAAACACTGAAAAATTAAATTCAGGCAACACAATTTCCACTAGCATTTCCCGCCAAATTATCACTTCCAACCACACCACACGTCTTTTTTTTAATTGCGTTTCGATTTTGCAGAACACGTTTATAGATTTAGTAAACGTTTAGATTTTTTTTAAATACCTACCGATAAGTGTTTCATTGCGCGTTACCGGCGGCCGGTGGCAAGCATGTACGTAATGATACGAGCGAGGAAGCGTCGCCCCCTTTTAAAGCATTCGTAATGGGTGGCTGGACGCGGTTGCTTTCTCTGCCAATGCCAATATCATTGCTAATTACGGATCTATTGATAACAACAGATCAATGCTCAGGTAGCTAGTAGTCTATATCAATCAAGCTTATGTGAAATCGTTCACGCGATTTGATATGAAAAGTACATCGTTAGTATTCATTTATTGGAAGTTCTTATGTAATGAAGTTCTAATAAGCGAGCAATCGAAAAAACTTGATAGTAGACGTGGATTTCTAGTTATTAAAGAAATCTGAGATTGCCTCCATGGTGGGTGAGCCGACTGGGATTACGAAACGTAAGGTGGCGGGTTGTATTCCCGGACAGAACAAATATTTGTGTGAGCTACAGTTATTTGCTCAAAGTTCCAGTGCTTATTTGATCACCGGATCCCCAGGGAATCCGAATGTACCTCACTGAAAGCGCAAACAATTCAAATGTTCCTGCTCAGGTGATTGGTAAAAAAGCAGAGACGTTCCTAGCTATACTTATATTTCGTCGCTTCATTCTCGATATAAGAATATTCACAACGTAGTCCCTCTATCCTGCAAGGTAGCTTCGCACGATTTTAAAAGTAGAATCGATTTTATTTTCCTTTTAATCGATTATAAGTTTTTACGACTGGCCACACTATCTATGGACTGTCTATGCCGGCGCCCTAGCAATTCGTCATTCCTTTTTCGTGCGAGGTAGCGTGCACAAGTGTTAAGAAATTCTTTCTCAAACTTTTTTAATCTACCTGCACTTTGAACAAAATAATGCCGAAACGGAAAAATAAAACGGACAAACAAAGAAGAAGTGCAGAAAATACGAAACGTCGAAGACTAATTATTTACTCAGATTCATCTGACTCTGAGAACTCAAGTAAGTGTTTATTATAGTGTCTATTCACTTATTTTTCTCTGGGTCAATCATGTGTGACCTAGATAAGTGAAATTTTATTAAGTCTGGGGGTTGGTCGAGAATCAACACGAAGGCATTAAAAATACGCAAAACGCGTAGAAGTTGGTCGAGAATCAATCTAATCAAGTAAAACGCCTGGGGGTTGGTCGAGAATCAACACGAAAGGCTTTAAATAATGGATATAACCTAGTGGTCCGTTGAAAATCTGCTCATAGATTTTTCTCAAACTGTTCGTGAACCAACACGACGGTTACAATATGCCATTTGTTGGTAGATAATGTAGGGGATGCAGATCTAAAAGACTGGTATTATTTAAATATGCCGGTTTTATTCTCTAAACGTTGGGACAAACCTACCCTCACAGTTTAACTAAATATCATTATATTTGTATCTTATTATGGGGTACTATATCGTTACTTATTCTTCTAGATAACGAAGCACCCGTAGAAGTGACTGATGTTCCACTACCAGTGGAAGAGTTACTACCAGTAGAAGAAGTTCCAACGGAATCTTTGGCCGTGTTGCCTGAGGAACCGTCCCAAGAACTGGCACTGGTATATGATGCTACAGAGCCCGAGTTATGTTCTGAAATTTTACTAGCACTCGGGGCAAAAACCAGCGAAGTACCAGAATATGGTGACAAAATCCATCAAAATTTGGCGGATTTATGGATTCCCTTATTAAAGAAAGGGTTAGCAAAGGAAGAAAAAGATAAAGCTCTTAAGGAATATTTGATTCCTAAAAACTGTCCTTTATTGATGGCCCCAAAACTGAATCCTGAGATTTCTGCAGCGATAACGGAAGCTAGCCGTTTGAGAGATAAAAAGATGGCGTACGCCCAGCAACAACTTGGAGCAGGAATATCGGCAGTTAATAGAGCTATGGATGTGTTACTAAGTAAAGACTTGGACAAATTGAAAGTCATAAAAATCTTAAGTGACTCCTGCCGCATTTTAAATGACTTACATCACCGAAATACTCAAGCTAGAATAAAATTGCTAACGCCGAGTTTAGATAAAAGTTTCTTACAGATATTAGACGGTTCATGCCGTGACGAAACACTTTTCGGAAGCAATTTATCCGAAAAAATTAAGGCCTCTAAGACCATAGAGAAGCAGGGCCTTCAAATAAAGAAGCCGACCATACCCATTTCCCCCGCTCCGTCAACATCGCGAGCTCCCCAAAACCGGGGAAACTGGGGGGCCCCTCCTCGTTACCCACCCAACAAGAGCAACCAATTTCAACGGGGAGGGGGCAGGAAACCCCTGCAACAGCCGACGACGTCCCGCAAACCTCCTTTCACCGGGCCGGCTCCAGCGAAACAACCAACCAAGCCGCAGACCCGTGCCCAAACACAACAATAGCACAGGTACCACACGCTGGTCGCGTTAGTTATTTTTATAAATGTTGGAAAAATATAGCTAATAATCCAATAGTTTTGAAGTGGATTCGATGCGGTCTTTCTATTCCTTTTGACAAACCAGTAATTCAAACTACGGCTCCTAAGGTAAAGATTTTGTCTCAACAAGAAACATTTGACATGTCCTTAGCAATACAAAATTTAATAAGCTTAGGAGCGATACAATCATGTTCTCCTGTACAAAAACAGTTTCTGTCAAGAACATTTCTTGCACCGAAACCTAACGGTAGCAAGAGATTTATTCTAAATCTTAAACCTCTTAATAAGTTCATTAAATCCGAACATTTCAAAATGGAAGACCACAGAACTGCTGCAAAACTTATACCAAAAAATGGATTTTTAGCTACGATTGACTTAAAAGAGGCCTATCTTTTAATACCAATACAACCGATAGACAGAAAGTTTTTTCGTTTTCAATTTCTGGATAAAAATTCGCAGTTAAAAACGTACGAATTTACGGCAATGCCATATGGCTTATCCATAGCTCCTAGAGTGTTCAGTAAGATCATGAAAGAAGTAGTCACGTCGTTAAGAACTCGTGGCTTTAAATCGGTTCAGTATCTCGATGACATTTTGTGTATCGGTAATACCTATTCAGATTGTGTACAAAATTTAACCGAAACAATCAATCTCTTGAAGTGCCTGGGCTTCATAGTAAACTATGAAAAAAGCTGCTTAGAACCACAGTCAGTTTGCAAGTTTCTTGGCTTTATGTTCGACACAGGTAACCTTACATTGTCGTTGCCAAGCGAAAAACGTTATAATATTGACCAATTAGTTAAAAAATTTTTGCCTTTGCCCCGTTGCACCATCAGACAGTTTGCTCAACTAATAGGGGTACTAATTTCTGCGTGCCCAGCAGTCAGGTACGGCTGGCTTTACACAAAAATCTTGGAAAGGGAGAAATACCTTTTGTTGCAAAAACACGGTAATAATTATGAATCAAAAGTTTATCTTTCAAATCAGATTCTGCAGGATTTAACATGGTGGTCTAGCAACATATACACAACTTTTTGCCCCATGAGAATATCACATTACGATAAAGAAATCTTTACTGATGCCTCAATGACAGGTTGGGGTGCGTTTTCTGAAGGAAAACGTGTCAATGGAAGCTGGAAATTGTCGGAAAAATGTTTACATATTAATTATTTGGAACTTTTCGCAGTATTTCTTGGCCTTAAAAGTTTGATTGGTGAACGAGTTCAATGTACAATATTGTTACGAGTAGATAATACTACCGCCGTCAGTTATATTAACAGGATGGGAGGTATCCAATATCCCCATCTCAATGACATGGCGAGACAAATTTGGCAGTGGTGTGAGAAACGAGGTATTTGGCTGTTTGCATCTTACATTAACACTAAAGATAATAAAGAAGCCGACGAAGAATCACGAAGGACTAATCCCGACATAGAATGGGAACTCTCGGAATCAGCTTACCAAAAAATATTAAAGTCTTTTGGTCACCCAGAGATAGACTTATTCGCTTCTCGCACCAACACCAAATGCGAAGGTTATACATCTTGGAAACAAGATCCTGACGCTATGGCGGTAGACGCGTTCACTATTGATTGGAGTCATTATTACTTTTACGCATTCCCTCCATTTTCTTTGTTACTCAAATGTATTAGAAAAGTAATAGAGGATAAAGCAAACGGATTGTTAGTTTTTCCCTTTTGGCCATCGCAGCCGTGGTTTCCCCTCCTGAAAAATATTTTAGATTCGGAAATATTGTTTTTTAAGCCACATAAAAATTTATTACAATCTCCCTTCAGGAATCATCATCCTCTACACAAACAGCTTACCCTGGGTGTCGCGAGGCTCTCCGGGCAGCGTTCACACAGCGAGGATCACCGACAGGAGCGATAGACCTTATGATTGCGTCACTCTCAAATAACACACTACAACAATATAGTACATCCTTGAAATTATGGTGGGATTATTGTTCAGGAAAAGAGGTCGAACCTTTTCAGACTTCAAATGAATTAGTCATGTCATTTATTGCCGAGCAGTTTAATAAAGGGGCTAGTTACGGTACTTTAAACAATCATCGCTCGGCTTTATCACTATTATTGAATAGTAGTATTGGAGAAGATGACCGCATCAAACGTATGCTTAAAGGTGCTTACAAATTAAAACCATCAGCACCTCGTTATAGCTCAACGTGGAATCCACAAATAGTTCTAGACAAAATTGCGGAATGGGTTCCGCATGATGAAATTACTGTTGACAAATTAACTAAGAAACTAGCAGTTTTATTAGCTCTGTGTACTGCTCATAGAGTTCAAACTCTATCAGTCATCAATATAGATGATATTAATAGAGGCACAGATGGTATACGAATCAACATTACTTCCGTAATTAAAACTTCAGGACCGGGACGAGAACAACCCGTACTTTTTTTACCATATTTTGCAGAAAATCCTAATATATGTCCTGCAACAACTTTAAATGATTACTTATTAAGAACAAATAACATTAGGGAGAATAAAATTAAACATTTATTTTTAACATGTAAGCGTCCGCATAAAAATGCGACTGCACAGACAATCAGCAAGTGGATAAAAAGTGTTTTGTCTGAGAGTGGTGTAAATACTAACGTATATAAAGCGCATAGCACTAGGCATGCATCAACTTCCGCAGCAAAAGCTGCAGGACTCAGCATAGACGCCATACGTAAAGCAGCAGGCTGGTCTAACTCTTCGTGTACATTTGGCAAATTTTACAATCGGCCAATAGTTAGCGACAGCGGATTTGCTAGATCCGTTTGTTTTCCTCAACCACCTTAATGATTACGTTACAATATTTAAAATTATAAAATTGTAATAATACAAATTCCTACTTTATGATTACTTAATGTTATAGGTATAAGACCTTTTATGTTTTTTAATGAAAGAAATAAAAATCAATTGATTTGTTATTTTTTACTGTTTTATTAATAACGCAAAACTTTCTGCTCTAAATATCTACGTTGTGAATATTCTTATATCGAGAATGAAGCGACGAAATATAATATACAATCAAACGAACTTAACAAGTGAAGTTCGATAGATATTATATGAGTCGCTTCATTCGAAGATATAAGTACCCACCCCCCCAAAAGGAAACCCCTTATTGAAAGTTTTGATTTACAAACAAAGATCTCTAAATAAAATGACGAATTGCTAGGGCGCCGGCATAGACAGTCCATAGATAGTGTGGCCAGTCGTAAAAACTTATAATCGATTAAAAGGAAAATAAAATCGATTCTACTTTTAAAATCGTGCGAAGCTACCTTGCAGGATAGAGGGACTACGTTGTGAATATTCTTATATCTTCGAATGAAGCGACTCATATAATATCTATCGAACTTCACTTGTTAAGTTCGTTTGATTGTATAATATAACTCGATAAGGTAAAATGTAACTACCTAATTACATGAAGATCATTGTTAGAAGAATCGTAATGTTCTCTCACGCTTTCGCGGAAGGATACTAGTCATGCGGGAAACAACACCTACGAGTGTTTATCGGCTCGATGGGAATTTGATCTGATAATAAGTAGTACTTAACGTAACGTATTCGGCGCACGAGCAGTCAGCATGTTTTGCAGCAGTTTGAGCCGCTAACCGCTGCTAGCGGTCGCGACTGCTGAAGCGGTCTCGTGTATTTCAACGGAAGAAAGACTATTAGCAAAGACTAGCAGCTACTGAGCTATTATAACTGTATCTTGCTCGGTTATCAAGCTGCCTTTATAGCAGTAGATACGTCGTTATGTCAATGAGGCTCGCTAGGCAAGATATTAGAAAAATTACCGCGGTTAGTACTTAATTATGCGAATTGTAAGTAGTCAAAGAGTTAATTTTAAAGTTGATAGATTCGATTTAATTATTTGGAAAAATGAGTCTTCCTATCATCAGGTCGTTATACGTTATGCCATTCCGCGAACGAGTCCTTGTTTTAGTTGTAGGGCGTTTTACGAATAGGGTATGTAGGTATTTATCTATGAAACCGATCCAGCACTCAAAATTGCCATCGGCCCCCTTACTCACGCCAAGGGGGCAGTAGGGAATTTTAATTCCCAACTGCCCCCTTGATGGGGAGGTTAAGGGGGCCGTTTGGAATATATCCTCATTTGTAACATTGCAGCGTGCTCTATTCCCACCAACAAAAATAATCTCTCTAGAGGTTATCTAACACCGCGGATTGTAAAACAAACGTGAAATATCCAATGTTACGGATGTTTTTCCTGCTTCCGCTTTTCCACCACGCACTAGCAATAGTAAATACCAACGTAGACTTGCGCAACCATGTAAATAGAGCACGCGAATACACGATAGGCGGGGCCAAACGCAAAAACTTCCCTGACACAGTTACGAATGATGGTACTTCCCCACAACCAGTAAATACGAATTGTTCCCATCGGCGCTAATTTTATTATTGGCCCCAGTGATCTCGGCGTTGGAGTTTCGGGCCAGATGGCACCGGTAAAAACATGATCTGTGCCATCCGGCCCGGTATCAGAGGCTCTACCAATGGTTTACCTATATCCTATAAATAACGTTTATTTGACACATAATGTAATGTTTCTCAATTGAATTCTCAAGTGGCAGCAGTATTGGACATTCCATAAAAAATGCTTGTCCAATCATCATAATGCTATCCAACTTTATAAGGCATGGAACTAGTATATAACTTGCACAAAAACGTGACAGAGGTATACCTACCTCCTGATTTTGTATGTTTCGTCGAGGTTATGTCCATATTTTTTTGTTTAGCTGTGTTTATCATTGCATTAGGTACCTAAAATTTATAAAGAGGCATTTGTAAAATGAATCATTTAAGAATAAGTCCTTATTAGAATTGGGTAATTCCCGAAAACGGCATTTTCAGAATAAGGTAGGTATAAGTACCGCGAATAGGTCAAAAAATGCATGGGAGTCATTTTGCGAAGAGGTCATTTAATCTATGAAGCCAAATTTTCTCCATAAGGATTTCAAAGAAAACACATTTACCTGAGACAAATCACTGTATTTCCTTCAAAATCTTGAGCCTGTACTTGTCGTCCGGGAACCTCATTTTGACCACCTGCCGCACCTCCTCGCACGTGAAGCTCTGCAGCCGAGCCTGCTTGTTCCACAGCTCGGACACTTCCAGGAGCTGCGCTTTTAAGAGCAGCGGCAGGCTCGTGAACTTAGCCCATACATTTATCCTCTCTTCGAACTGGATTGAGTCCTGCAGCACGATAATATGATAACTCTTTATTGTGCTCCAAGACATACTTACTAATAATAAAAGCGGGATAAAACGTGTTCTAATAACAAAATAATATTTGTTTAACAAGAAAGACTTGATTTATTGTAAGCTCGGTAGGTATAATTATGTTTTGTATTGGAGATCTTTATGACCAATTATCGTAGAACCGTTTAGCATTAATCTCTACCATGCTTTGTCAAGGATCCTGCCGAGACGCAATTGAAAATCTATTGTGTCTGTAATTGCAGCAGAAGAGAGGTTACGGCTGATGTTGCCAAAATTTGTCAATAGATGGCATCTTTCCTACTTACAACAGACCTCGTGCCATACCTAAAATATTTTAGGGCACAGTCTACAATCCTCAGCTCTACACAATAATACACCCATACCTGGAACAAAGCTTTAACATCCGCAGCCACATCCTCTACCCTCACAGCCAAAGTGTGCACCAACTCTTCGCTGATCGGCTTGGTATTGCCAAACAGCCGATCCAGGATCGCCTGACACAGGACATGGGCTAGTGTGCATTGGCACATCTTGTACATGCGAGCCGGGAGGACGTTCAACCAGGCATGTTTGAGGTCCTTCATCAGGGTAAGGGCATCATTGATGGCACAGTCGAACTGCTCATATGTATCGTGGGTCCAGGGGGCCGATGGATCTGTAAGGTCGAAGATATATGAATCCGCTATGTCACTATTATGGTGGTTCCCTACCCTACAAGTCACATGCAATCGTGACAGTGTGACTTGTTGGGATTATTGAAGCGAAACTTCTTAGATGAACGATTCGATTATCTAAAAATGAACGAAAATTAAGAGTGTTGAGCGTCAATCATCGAGTGTCCTTTTCTGCAAGCTGTTCTGAAAGCACATTTTGTTACATGAGGGAGGAAAGATATGCTGTAAAGAGAAGGAGAACTATAATTATTCCTAAACCACCGAAGGAAGACGGCACGTTTGGCGTAGGGCTGAGTAATCGGACTGCTGCGCTTGGTGTCGCGCATTCCATTCCCGCCCGAACAAATATTTGCGCGATCCACAAATATTTGTTTCTAGTCTGGGTGTGATGTGTATGTGAAATTATATGTCTGTAAGTGGTACCCACGATACAGGAGCAATCGTGTGGCTACGTTTTTATTAAAATAAGAAAATATAAGAAATAGAAAGCTATACAAAGAGATAAAATAAAATTGGTCAATTGAATAAGGATTTTTACCATTACCACATGCACTGCACATGCAATTTTTTTATCCATTTACCTTTAGCCTCGACACTCTGAGTGATGACGCTCTTCTGTTTCTGCAGGTACAAGGACACTTTCTCCAGGCCAAGGACTCGAAGGTCCTGTATACTCTCCAACAGCACTAGGGCCAGTCGGCTGGCCAGGGGCTGCGGCAGCTTGGACCTCCACAGTGGACCAACCAGGCCGTGGGCCAGGTAGAAGCAGTTGTTGAAGAATAATGCTAAAACAAATTAAAAAATTGTGATATTAGACACAGCATTCAATTTGAAATACTGGCATGAAAAGAAAAAACAGTAATGATTCAGTCTATAACAAAATATACAAACTTACTTGCAAAGATGCTCTTAAAGAACCTACATTTATATTTAAATGATACCATAAGTCTTACCAATATCCGATGGACAGCATTCTAAATTGACTTTAAACTGTTTAGGAACAATGCATTGGTACATTATTGCTATATCTTTCACATATGCCACTAACTGATTGCTGTATTTATCTGGCAATTTGGTGCTCTCATCCAAATGCTCTACGATCATAGTCATTATTCTTTTAACATTCTGAGATATCACACATCTCGGTAAGAATATTGGCTTGTTCAACTCCCATCCAATATCCAAGCTTTCCTCAGTTCCATTCAATCTGGAATCGTTGGCATTGTCAGAAACTGATCCGACTACAATGGTGCCATATGAAAGACTTTCAGCCAGTAGCTCGCGGACATCCGACAGGAGCTTGTCACATTTCTTGTTGTATAGGACACATTCAGTGTCATCTATGTATTTGTTCAGAGGCGACTCGCTGGCTTGTACAAATTTCAACTCGATAAGGAATTTATTAAAGGAGTCCAACTCTACAACTACATTTTTGTAATGTTGGTAGCTACTGTCACAGGAAGGCAAATTGTTCCGGATGCAGTCTTCAATAACTTTGGTGAAAAATTTATCTCTGATCGAGTCTGCAAAGACTTCTATAAAAGTGCAGTCACTTTCAAAATGAGAACCCAACGTCGACTGCAGGAATTCAAATATAGCTGTTAAATTATTGAACACAGTTTGGTAGCTCGGTCTTTTTGGATCTTCCAGATCAATTTTTATGTTGAATATTATAGCACCTATGGGATCTTCAGTGTAAATGTCACAGTTGTACCTTATGATGTTGTGCAGTAGCTGACCTGTGAAGAAGTGAGAGAAGAGGCCTAGTTCAGCATTCAACCTCTCTGTGGCGTACATTGATTTTAGCACTTTCTGGAGCAAGACTGGATCACTCTGCTGAACTGACAATGAGTAGGTGAGATAATGCAAGCCTTTTTTCTCAGTCCATGTGAAAATACTCTCCCACTCAGTGCTCAAATGTGCTGTGTAAAGCGCAAGTTGATTTTCAGCTTGAGCATTGAGGTTTTGTAACGCTTTTACCAAGTTGCCTTCCAATTTTAATTTTCTAACTTCTTTTTTTAAGTCTTGCAAGGCCAGCATTGCGTCACAGTAGTTGTATCTAACAAACTCGTGATTTGCTCGTTCAATAATCTTTTTGCCTTCAACTGCGACGCCCAAATCTTTAAAAGATTCGTAGAATTTACACAGTTTATGCCAACATGCAGTGAATTCATCGTCAAAAATCTCGAACTGTTCACGCATATTTTTTATGTCTTCTGCACAAGTTTCGAACTCGGTATCGATGTTGCCTTTGCGATTATGGTAATTTAGTTGTTCCAAACTTTTTGTAACTGCAAAATTAACGTACGTATCAACAAGATTTTGCTGTAAAGCCCAAGACAGCATTTGCACACGTTCAGTTAGATCTCTTATCTTCGGAAGTAGTTCATCGCGATATTTTTTTAGTTTCACCGTTGTAGCGTTATTAGCTTCGTGTAACACAGCACTTAACAAACTCATTTTCACAGCAATTAATTTAATCAAAACAAAATACAAAAACTATGTACTTTAACTTCGGTTTTTGTTTTACTGGGCAACCAGCGAATTCAAATTTTAAATTTGGCATAACAGTTGGTTGGTGGTTGGTTGACAGATAACATTTTGATTCGATAGTCAGTTTTCACTTTTTTTGTTTTAGTTATGGCTTCGTACGGTTTGTGCATATAGCCAGTGTCAATTATTTTCTATTTAATTATTGTCTTAACTTCACATTAAGAAAGTCACAGCAATATACTCGTAGCAAGCGTAGTCAAGCAGTCAAGTCAATTAGGTATTTACATCGTCAAAGTCACGATTCAGTAAAGTAGTGGCTGCTATACTGAAACTTCCTGGGTTTTGGAAAAAATACGAATTGACACGTTTTTTGAGTTTATATCATTCACCTACACTCGTGCACGTTAACGAACACTTAATGATTAATATTCCACCAATATTACACATGAACACTCGAAGAAACACAAGTTTGAGAAAACAATACAAAACCAACAACGTCTCACTATCGGATTCCTGCCAAAACTCTAGTTTTCACTTCTCTTCTCAGTTCTCCTCAGGCGTGGATAATGTGAAGTTTTAGACACTTCTGGTTTACGATACGTATAATCTGGATCGCATTAACTGTGCAAGCAAGATACAGCGCGTGCAGTTTGTAGAGTGTGAGGAGGGTAGAAGAAAAAGAGATACAGGGCATAGCGCCCTATTTGGAACCTATAGAAATATTTTACGATGCGTTTCGCTACTGCCTGCTACGTTGATTGCGTTTTGTTATGGATTACTGATTATGATTTAATTTTCTTCATGCGTTTGTGTGAGTAAGTATATTTTTGTTAGGTACCTACCTAGTTGTTCTGTTCTGACATTTTCTTCACCTAAGAATAACTAACAAACGGCAAACACAATGAATAAACATTATATTTACAAAGCCAACATTACTATAAATAAACTTGCAATGAGGGTAGAATGAAAATACTAGGTAGGTCTCGTATGTAGGTATCCACGTAATTTAAATTTATATAATATATGTTACCTAACACAACTAGTAGGTACATACCGAAAGATATCTTAATATTAATTTATTGAAATAAATGGCAAGTGCACAGCTGTTATGGAAATTAAGCGATTTACCCAAATAGAAGGTCAATATTTAGCATAATAACCTGGTTGTGGTTGCCAACGTTTCGTCTAATCAATCGCAAGTGCTTACCTTCAAGGACAGTACCTCGTCTATTCGTTGCATTTCTGTTGTTTTAGAAATAAATCATTACCTACTAGGTATACAATATTTTTGTAACCATGAATGATAGTGAAATTGAATGTTTGAAAAATGAATTGGAACACGAAAAAACTTGTAGGTCAGTGGTAAATAGTAGACCATAATAAGTATATAATAGCTAACACCCACAAAATGAAATTAAGTAGTTAATAGACCTTATTTTATTTCGCACAGGTAGATATAGAGGCATCACCAATACCATCGCATAACTTGTTCAAGTATTTTTTACATCTTGGAACCACCACTTTTCGGACACAGCACTTAAAGAATAGATGACTTCATACGTCCTCCCTTTCTTAGACATAATTTATTGTAATAAGTACGTGGAGTAGATCCTCATAGCCTAGGTACTTATCCTACTAATACTATAAACGCGAAAGTTTGTAAGTATGGATGGATGGATGGATGTTTGTTACTCTTTCACGCAAAAACTACTGAATGGATTTTGATAAAACTTCACAATAATATAGCTTACATATCAGAATAACACATAGGATACAATTCATTAAGATATATTATTGTATATTATCCAAACGCAGGTGAAACCGCGGGGCGCAGCTAGTAATTTATAATGTAATCAGGTAGGGATACTTACTTACTTAGCCATGCATTTCTAAGTAGGTTAGATAGAAGTTCCTTAGATAATTTTTAAAATAGCCATCTAATGGGCATGAGCTCCCACGGGGCTGCCAGAAAACCAGCACCCCTGATGCTAAAAGTAGGTGTACTATAAAACATTACCATCGATTTGTAGAGACTCTGCATCATGGCAGAACAGCGAGCTCGAGAAGCAGATCATGAACCTGCAGGAGGATGTGCGTCAGAGCGACTACGACTGGGACGGGGACGAGGAGCTGGTCAAGGAGAGCTCCAAGCACAAGCTGCTGCTGGAGGGCATCGACTCCTTGCGGGAACAGCTGCCGCAGCTGCGGGATAGGATCAAGAACGCTAAGATCTGTGGCCCGGGTAAGATTAGGGGAACATAATTAGATTAAAAAGAAAGACACTGTCTCTATTTTTTTAATAAAGTGATATGGCGGATTGGGAGTTTGTTTTAAGTAGGATTTAAATTTTGAACGTGTTGGGGGTGACCTAATAGAGTACCAAACCAACGAACGCTAGTGCTTGGTTCGCATAGGTAGGTACAGTTTCGCTTGCCATTTGTCTGATTCAGCCGTTTGTATGGAGTGCCAACCCTGCGGTAAACTGTAAAGCTCGTTCTTCACTCACACTGAATTTGCATCGCGAAGTATTCCATTATTCGAAATAACGAAAAAAATATTCGAGTAGGTACCTAGTAGTTATTCACGCGGGCTGCCGCAGCGTGAGGACACGGGCGGCGCAACGGTGGAATATGACGATGATGGAAAGAGGACGTAAATAATATAAAATAAACATACCTACTTACTTGTTCTTGTAATCTAATGTAATTTGTAAAGAAATTATACTTGTTCTTACTTATTTACTGACGCAAAATATATAAACTGACTCAAACATTTGTAGGTCCACTTACCCACTCAAATAAAAATATCAAGAAACTTCGGCGAAACGAAGTCTAATACTAACTCTAGACACATAACTAAAGTGTATAATCAAATATTATAATGTTGACTTGTCTTTTTCAGATTGCAAACTCAAACATGATGACTTGAACATAAACTTGGATATCTTGACTCCGGTAAGCTTACCTACATTTTAATAGAAAAAATGAAACATAGTAGGTGCCTACCCGATCATAATTTTATTCTGGCTTTTTGAACGTTTGCCGCGGGATTTCCTCCGCAATTGTGAAAACTAGCTAAGAATAAGTACCTAAGTCTAAGTACCTTCTGCATTTAAAATGGAATGCTCACCTTATTATTCCAGGCTGAACTGCTTCGTACAGTGAAGCGATTCGAGAGACTCAAAACGGATTTGATCAGCACTTTACGGAGCAAAGAGTGGCGATTGGATTCGGAATCTAAGGTAGTATACTATGATAGTACCTACCTATATACTTACTTATCTAAAATGCACGGATTGGATGGTCTTTCTTCATCTCTATCTGGCGATAAAAAAATGACAATGACAGCAATAGATAGAGTTGTCAAAGTTAACTAATGTTCCATAAAACGGCCGTTATAGTTTGGTCACAATGATCGTGGTTAGTGAAAACGGGCACTAGACGGGGAAAACAAAACTAATGCTCTAGGTACATGAGAGTCATTAGACTAGGATAGCTGTGGTTTGAAAGTTTAAGCAGGTCTTCGTTTATACGTGTGATACGAGTAGTAGACATAATAACATGTATTCTGTCCATGACTAAAACTCCGTTTCTTTTACAGCTGTTCACGCGCGTGCACGACCAGCGGACGTACCTCCAGAACGAGCTGATGATAGTCCAGAACAACATCATGCGTCTCCAGAAGAACGGACCTTACTGGCAGTAAGTATCTACAACAGCTTGTAAAAGAAGTTTTTAAACTTTCGCGAACAGAAAACACGGGTCTAATTCGCGTACAAACTAATATCAAAACATAATTATTGACGGCACCTTTGGCGTAGTGGCTGAGCACTCGGACTGCTGCGCTTGGTGTCGCTGGTTCGATTCCCGCTCGGAACAAATATTTGTGCGATCGACAAATGTTTGTTTGTGGTCTGGATGTGATGTGTATGTGAAATTATGTCTGTAAGCGGTACCCACGATACAGGAGCAATACTAGTGTGGGGCTACGTTATAATAAAAGATAATAATTTTAACATACCGTCGAGGTATTAGTTGGTGCGCGAATTAGACTCGTTTCAAGCTAGTTACCAGCGCTTAGTCTGCTCTATGTGGGTAATTACCCACCCAATTACCCACCTATATATATTAACTCAATAATATTATGACTGTAATGTTTATAAAGATTTCTAGTGGCTGCCAGTATTGTCTCCTTAGTCCACAAGTGAAATGGAAGGTTTGGTAATCTCGTAACAGTAATTGACCGGTTTCTGAAACCTTACTTTACTTTGACCAACCGATAAGTGTCTTTCACCCGGTTTCTGAAACGTCAGCCAACTTTGACTACAGATTAATTCTATTGCCATCCTTGTCATTTGTTTATAGTCAGATAGAGACAACGATAGTTTTAATCTACTGTCGAAGTCAACAAACGTTCCAGAAACTTGGGGTAAGTCATTTATTCAATGCCAGATAGAGACAACGATAGGACTTATCGGTTGGTCAAAGTTAATTAGGGCTTTAGAAACCGGGCATAAGTGTACTAAGCATAGGAAACTGGTTAGGATAGTTAGTACAAAATAATAACAATAATTTGAGGAATAAAAAACCACTACCTTTAAAATTGACTTCTTTGTAGTACTTACCCCCAGTTTCTGAAACGTCAGTCAACGTTGACAACAGGTTAATTATATTGCCATCCTTGTCATTTGCTTATAGTCAGATAGAGGCAACGATAGTTTTAATCTACTGTCAAAGCCAACAAACGTTCTAGAAAGCGGGGGTTAGTTACCTATGATTTATTTATAACCATGATTTTCATAACTTCTTCGGGCTAATTCAGACAGTAAAAAGCATGTAAAAAGGTTTATTGGTAGCATGCTTTCAAGTCGTATGGTAAGGTGTCGGAGTATTCTCGATTTTGCGGGGCATATACATACATACATACCTACCTGCCCCGAAAAGAATTAGGTATACATACCTACATACATACCGACCTACCCCGAAAAATAACTAGGGATAGGTACTATTGGAACCACGCCACGCCATGGCACGCCTCATGCCATTTCCACCTGACACAACGAAACCAAAGGACAGCTGATATAATCTCTTCTCAAAACTAACTGGTATTGCCTTCCAGGAATATGTCGCGAAACCACGACGAGCGAGTCCTGGACCCCAAGCGAGGACCTGTAAAGAAGTACATCGGTAACGAGCGCTTGCCGCCCATCGCCACGTAAACCCGGGGTGTTCAACCACGCTAGAGACAATATGGGTGTACAGTAGTACCCAACTGATATGGCTTACCGATGTACCTGCGCAGAAGATGAATTTTCAAAGCGCGGGTAATGCTATTGACCGCTATTGGTCGGCAGCCGCTCCGCCATCTTAGCGAGCTTAGAGGGAGATGGAACTAACAGCTGCAGTGTATTATGAACCTTATAATAGTGATCTTAGGTTGATTGTAAGTTTTAAGCATTCTTTCGTTAATCTTCGGACCATATTTTATTTTCTGCGCGAACGAAGATTCACGACGCGCCTTATAAGTTGGGTACTAGTAGGTATACCTATGGGGAGTCGAGAGTAAACATTATGCTTGGAAATAAGAGCCTAGAGAACCGCGAGCCTGCCAACATTCTTTATTTCAAAGAAAACATAAATTAACACATTTCTATAGAGCCTAAAGTCTGATACCGGCTGTCCCGGTGCGGCATTTCTATAAGCTTAGCATGTATACCACCACCAGGTGATGTGTGGTAGTCAACTTTACCTAGTCCATTAGTTGTAGTCCAGTAAACACTGAAAAAGTAGCGATATATGAGGTAGACAGCTGTCGAAAAATAGTCACTTTTAAATTCGAGATCACGCTTGGCTAGACCCCTATTAAAATGTTGAATTTAGCGTGGAATATAATATTTAAATACTTATACACTAACTATATTCATAGATTACTACGATATTATAATCATATCAATTAATGATGCAAGCTTTTAGACAAAAGTAGACATTGCGAACAGACTATGAAGGAAGAGGGTGCAATTTTTACGACACTTATCGTTTATTTAGGACTACATTGCGACCGTTCACTGTCCTCGCCCGCGTAATACAGGGTGGGGGTAGGATAAGGGGAACAAGGACGAAGTAACTATTGAAGAGAAACTTCTAATGCGACTTCCAACAAGATTGCGTTAAACGTTTAACGCTACCATGGAGGGGGTATGAAAGCACTGTTGAGTTAAACGTTCAACTCTCCTAGGGTGGGGAATAGAAAGAGACAGAGCGAGAGTGAATTACGAAGTTTCACTTCTTCCGCGCGGAGGGACTCAATGCATTATTTTTTTGAAGTAAAACTTCTTTAGGCGCGACTAGGGAGTAACTCAGATTTTTTTCTAATGGAAGTAACGCTTTCTATAGTCTGTGTAGTTTCCGCTATTTAAAAAAGGTTACATTGACATGACAATGTAACCTTTGATACTGAACAAAATAGCGGAAAAGAGGTTATACTTCAATCGCGCGTAAAGGTTACACGCACACACTTTTTTTTGTAATCTGTGATAAGCCTGCCGCCCGCACCTCCCGCAGCCCCCTGTGACATCACACCCCCCGCCCCTGTACCCCGCGGGCTAGGACTGAGTTAAACGGTTGCACTAGAGTTGGTCGTGAAGTAGTTCAGTAATTATACTATAATTAAATAAATAAAATAAAATTATACTATACTGAACGCGTAGACGTAGCTCGCTTTATCAACCCTTTTCTGTGTAGTGGAAGCTTAAAAGAAAACAATACTACTTAAGTTGTTTGGAACTATTGCAGCTGAGTAGTTAAGTTTAATAAAATAATATAGATTCACATACTTAAATTATTTATTAGAGTCAAAAATAATTATCTTTACATTTGAGAACTTACTAGATTTTATAAATAAAATTATTCATGTTAAACTTGTGTTTGTTCTTCCTCCATTTTCATACAAACATTTAGGCACAACTTTACACATGACAAATTTAAGCTAATTATTGAACTTGCAATACCAGAAGCCTAAAACTCAATTTTTCACATGTTTATACCGAGCCGGATGTTCTAAGGATGTACTCAGATATTCACCCGTATCTAGATCTTCATAGGAATACGGCGACCGATACCGAGAGCCCATGACACGCACTGCAAACAAAATAGACAGGTATAAGCAAGCAATATAGATTATAATGATAAAACTGCTACGGTTTCCTACGAGAACGGTACCGTTATCTATTATCCCGTGCCGCTTTTATTCTTCCACTTCCTCCGATTGTCACGGAGGCTGTGAAAATAGGGAGGCGGTGTAATGACATCGTGCTAGTACTCTGACCTTCGCCATGTAGGATCTACACTCTAGCTCCACATGTCTACACGGCAATGACCATGAGGTGGGTGAGTACTCCAAACTTCTCCATTCAGGACGCAGGGCCGACATTCTAGCTAGGCTAGTATCTACCTACACCAAACTACACAACGATATGGAGCTAGTAGGTTAGTCCAAACAACCTACAACAGTAACACGGCGATGTGGGGCTATTTAGTTATGGGGCTACTAGCTTAATTAGTCCAAACTACCTACAAAAGTAACATGATGATGTGGGGCTAGTGGTCCGACCTTCTCCAGCTGAGACCTACAAAAGTAACATTATAATATGTGGGGCTAGTGATCCAACCTTTCCCAGTTATGACCTACAAAAGTAACACAATGATGTGGGGTTAGTAGTCCAACCTTCCCCAGTTGAGACCTACAAAAGTAACGTGATGATGTGGGGCTAGTGATCCACCCTTCCCCAGGTATGACCTAGAAAAGTAACATGATGATGTGGGGCTAGTGTAGATCCTGGCTGGCGAAGGTTTTCCAACCTTCGCCAGCCAGGATCTACACTCCAGTGCCAACAGTGTGCACGTACCAGAATAGCAGTGATGTTTGTCTGCGTGCAGCCGCATGTGGGGGGGGCACGCGCACACGTACCCCCCCACCACGTTCACGCAGGCGTACTCGCAACCTGATATGTCTTGCGCACACTCGTTTATATCTGAAACAATACAGTAATATGTGACCATCTAAACCTCCCGTATTTAAGGTTCAGTATTCCATGAAACTGAAAATCTAAAAGCCATAAAAGTGAGTTCTTACAGAATTCTACGTCCCGCGGATAAACAGTGCATCCAAGTTATTTCAGAACCTAAAGTATGATGTCATAGAATTATCTGGTAAAGTGTCTCGTGAGGCGCGACCCGTGCTGTGGGCGGATGTGTGGCGATGATGGCCCAGCACGGCTCCACTCACCCATGCAGCGCTGGCCGGCGCCCAGCGCCAGCAGGCCGGGCGCGCAGGCGCAGCGGTAGGCGCCGGCCACGTTGGCGCACAGCTGCGTGGCGTGGCACTGGTTCGACTCCACTACGCACTCGTCTATGTCTGCAATGTGGGGGTCGAGCGGTTTATGCAAAACAAGGTGTCATAACCGCCCCATCAGGAGCAATTATGACTTAAAAAAACGGCCTCTGATAATTCCCATTTCCATGTGTTAACAGTGTTACATTCATTTTGTGAATCGCATAAAAAAGAACCTAAAAACTATAGGCTCCCATAATCTCCATTACCAAAAAACGGGCTCGCATAATCCCCAGCAGTTCCCCACCAACCACCATCGTTTGCTTGTCGTATGAGGTTGTGCCAGCGTTTAGTGTTAGAGTATAACAAGCTGCCGAAGGCCTCTGACTTGGCTTCACAATCGATAACCACCGGGACCGATGGCTTAACGTTCCTTCCTAAGCACGGTTTCATGGAAATCCGCAGATAATTTACCAAAAGTCATCGGTGCTGGGCCGAGGATAGAACCCGGTATCGTTGGGTTTTAAAGCACACAAATTAACTTTCATCCACCATCTCTCGGCTGTTTTGGAGATACCATAAATGTTGAAGTACCAGGGTAGCATAAGGCACAAAGATTCTCTGACCTCTGGTTGCCTAACCTGATGGTAAGAGTGGTAAGACCACCTACAGTGTATATATTTACACTAAGGTTCAAGGCCTATTTCACTATGTTTTAGTGTTCACTCACCCTCACACGATTTTTCAGTGTCGTTGTATCTGAATCCAAACTGACATGGCCCCGGGTCGCTTCCGTCCAGGTTCGACGTCACGTTAACGTCGTAGAACGCCGTCGACGGTTTCGACCCTAGGTTCAAATAATGTTGGTAAGTCTAAGGGCCGATCGCTTCATCACTACTTAGTGATCTTTATTGATAGTGCAATCGCCTTTATTAACTTACAAGCTGTGCCTCGCCTTGACTACCAATAATATATGTAGCAGTTAAGATACTCATTATATCATCAGCTATCTGCCAGTGAAATTCCCGTCAAAATCGGTTAAGCCGTTTCGGAGATTAGCTGATCAAACAAGCATGGTAAACCAAAACCATTTTCCCCATACACGTTTACCTAACGACAAAACAGTTGACAGATAGAGCACTGTGTGTGACCAATTTATACCGGTTTAAGCGGGTGACCAAATTACACCATGACCAAATATGCATTGATCTATTTTAACCTACCTGTAGCCGAGTAAAACCCTTCGATGTGGGGCGAGTAGTGGGAATGCACAGCCTCGGGTTCCCTTTCAAACACGGCTTCAGGCGCGTACGGGTTCTGTAAACCAACATTGTAATTTAGTTGAACAGTCATATTATATTAACAGTTCAGTTTCTATAAAATGAATATTCCATGTCTATCACGGGTAACAGCTGTTCACAAAAAACAAAACCCTCCGGCAGTCGGCCGCTAAGAGCAAACTTACATTTTCATTTGTGTCTTCGTCGTTGTCGAAGCTATCGTTTTCAGCATTATCCCCGCTGTTGTCGCATTTGGGTAGGTCGGGACACTTTCTGATCTGCAAATGAAAGGGTGTGAGACCGTGGGCTTTAGAAGATCGGTTACGTTTGTTTTTATTTAGTGTCAATGAAGACGAGTTACAATCGGTTATTGTTTGAATAAAAATCTTCGAACGTATTGCGCTGTAACATGCACGTTACCTACCCGTTTGTTGTCCTTTCACTAGCCTGATGTCCCGTTGCGCGCCCGTTACCTGCACGTTGTACCGTTATCTGGACGTTGTACCGTTACCTGCACGTTGTACCGTTATCTGGACGTTGTACCGTTACCTGCACGTTGTACCGTTATCTGGACGTTGTACCGTTACCTGCACGTTGTACCGTTATCTGGACGTTGTACCGTTACCTGCACGTTGTACCGTTGTCTGGGCGTTGTACCGTTACCTGCACGTTGTACCGTTATCTGGACGTTGTACCGTTACCTGCAGGTTGTACCGTTATCTGGACGTTGTACCGTTACCTGCACGTTGTACCGTTGTCTGGACGTTGTACCGTTACCTGCACGTTGTACCGTTATCTGCACGTTGTCCCCGGCGCAGGGGCGGCGCCGGCAGCGGCGGGTGCGCGCCTGCGTGCCGAGCCCGCACGGTACCTGCACGTTGTCCCCGGCGCAGGGGCGGCGCCGGCAGCGGCGGGTGCGCGCCTGGGTGCCGAGCCCGCACGGTACCTGCACGTTGTCCCCGGCGCAGGGGCGGCGCCGGCAGCGGCGGGTGCGCGCCTGCGTGCCGAGCCCGCACGGTACCTGCACGTTGTCCCCGGCGCAGGGGCGGCGCCGGCAGCGGCGGGTGCGCGCCTGCGTGCCGAGCCCGCACGGTACCTGCACGTTGTCCCCGGCGCAGGGGCGGCGCCGGCAGCGGCGGGTGCGCGCCTGCGTGCCGAGCCCGCACGGTACCTGCACGTTGTCCCCGGCGCAGGGGCGGCGCCGGCAGCGGCGGGTGCGCGCCTGCGTGCCGAGCCCGCACGGTACCTGCACGTTGTCCCCGGCGCAGGGGCGGCGCCGGCAGCGGCGGGTGCGCGCCTGCGTGCCGAGCCCGCACGGTACCTGCACGTTGTCCCCGGCGCAGGGGCGGCGCCGGCAGCGGCGGGTGCGCGCCTGCGTGCCGAGCCCGCACGGTACCTGCACGTTGTCCCCGGCGCAGGGGCGGCGCCGGCAGCGGCGGGTGCGCGCCTGCGTGCCGAGCCCGCACGGTACCTGCACGTTGTCCCCGGCGCAGGGGCGGCGCCGGCAGCGGCGGGTGCGCGCCTGCGTGCCGAGCCCGCACGGTACCTGCACGTTGTCCCCGGCGCAGGGGCGGCGCCGGCAGCGGCGGGTGCGCGCCTGCGTGCCGAGCCCGCACGGTACCTGCACGTTGTCCCCGGCGCAGGGGCGGCGCCGGCAGCGGCGGGTGCGCGCCTGCGTGCCGAGCCCGCACGGTACCTGCACGTTGTCCCCGGCGCAGGGGCGGCACCGGCAGCGGCGGGTGCGCGCCTGCGTGCCGAGCCCGCACGGTACCTGCACGTTGTCCCCGGCGCAGGGGCGGCGCCGGCAGCGGCGGGTGCGCGCCTGCGTGCCGAGCCCGCACGGTACCTGCACGTTGTCCCCGGCGCAGGGGCGGCGCCGGCAGCGGCGGGTGCGCGCCTGCGTGCCGAGCCCGCACGGTACCTGCACGTTGTCCCCGGCGCAGGGGCGGCGCCGGCAGCGGCGGGTGCGCGCCTGCGTGCCGAGCCCGCACGGTACCTGCACGTTGTCCCCGGCACAGGGGCGGCGCCGGCAGCGGCGGGTGCGCGCCTGCGTGCCGAGCCCGCACGGTACCTGCACGTTGTCCCCGGCGCAGGGGCGGCGCCGGCAGCGGCGGGTGCGCGCCTGCGTGCCGAGCCCGCACGGTACCTGCACGTTGTCCCCGGCGCAGGGGCGGCGCCGGCAGCGGCGGGTGCGCGCCTGCGTGCCGAGCCCGCACGGTACCTGCACGTTGTCCCCGGCGCAGGGGCGGCGCCGGCAGCGGCGGGTGCGCGACTGCGTGCCGAGCCCGCACGGTACCTGCACGTTGTCCCCGGCGCAGGGGCGGCGCCGGCAGCGGCGGGTGCGCGCCTGCGTGCCGAGCCCGCACGGTACCTGCACGTTGTCCCCGGCGCAGGGGCGGCGCCGGCAGCGGCGGGTGCGCGCCTGCGTGCCGAGCCCGCACGGTACCTGCACGTTGTCCCCGGCGCAGGGGCGGCGCCGGCAGCGGCGGGTGCGCGCCTGCGTGCCGAGCCCGCACGGTACCTGCACGTTGTCCCCGGCGCAGGGGCGGCGCCGGCAGCGGCGGGTGCGCGCCTGCGTGCCGAGCCCGCACGGTACCTGCACGTTGTCCCCGGCGCAGGGGCGGCGCCGGCAGCGGCGGGTGCGCGCCTGCGTGCCGAGCCCGCACGGTACCTGCACGTTGTCCCCGGCGCAGGGGCGGCGCCGGCAGCGGCGGGTGCGCGCCTGCGTGCCGAGCCCGCACGGTACCTGCACGTTGTCCCCGGCGCAGGGGCGGCGCCGGCAGCGGCGGGTGCGCGCCTGCGTGCCGAGCCCGCACGGTACCTGCACGTTGTCCCCGGCGCAGGGGCGGCGCCGGCAGCGGCGGGTGCGCGCCTGCGTGCCGAGCCCGCACGGTACCTGCACGTTGTCCCCGGCGCAGGGGCGGCGCCGGCAGCGGCGGGTGCGCGCCTGCGTGCCGAGCCCGCACGGTACCTGCACGTTGTCCCCGGCGCAGGGGCGGCGCCGGCAGCGGCGGGTGCGCGCCTGCGTGCCGAGCCCGCACGGTACCTGCACGTTGTCCCCGGCGCAGGGGCGGCGCCGGCAGCGGCGGGTGCGCGCCTGCGTGCCGAGCCCGCACGGTACCTGCACGTTGTCCCCGGCGCAGGGGCGGCGCCGGCAGCGGCGGGTGCGCGCCTGCGTGCCGAGCCCGCACGGTACCTGCACGTTGTCCCCGGCGCAGGGGCGGCGCCGGCAGCGGCGGGTGCGCGCCTGCGTGCCGAGCCCGCACGGTACCTGCACGTTGTCCCCGGCGCAGGGGCGGCGCCGGCAGCGGCGGGTGCGCGCCTGCGTGCCGAGCCCGCACGACGCGGAGCACGGCGCCCAGCGCGACCACGCCGACCACCCGCCGGGGAGGGACGCCTCCTCCTAGTC
This sequence comes from Hylaea fasciaria, assembly GCA_905147375.1. NCBI lineage: Eukaryota > Metazoa > Arthropoda > Insecta > Lepidoptera > Geometridae > Hylaea > Hylaea fasciaria. The sequence continues at coordinate 2,057,704 of LR990211.1, read as the reverse complement.
CAATGAATAAGGCTGTCAGGGCCGTGACGGTTGGAATAAGCGTACACACAGAGCGCGGAACGGGACGATTTTGTAGCGTGAGCCGCTATGCGCTTTCTTCACGCAGCACGCGTCGGCGTCGTCAGCGTCAGCGAAGGTTCATAGGAAGATGACTATGGGAAACTTACTTCACAGGGTGGCATGTGACATTTCCTCTTCTCATCTGACGGCCCTTTGCATGCGGACTCGTCCAAAATAAACTTTTGCGATGTGCTCGAGTTATCTGTAAACATCATTTCATTTTATATTCCACTGCTGGTAAGTCAAGGGAACAGCATAAAAATTTAGATTAACAGAACTTACCTATGACGTTATTATTGTCGTCGACGTACTGGCAAGATCTAGATCTTTGCTGATGCCCTAAACCACAAGTCACGTTGCAGAAGGACCATTGGCTCCAAGAATTCCATTTTCCAGGCACTGAAATCAAACAATAACGAAATGTATTTTTAAAGAACGAATGATAACGCGAACTGCGAAGGGTAAGGGAAAAAATGAAAAAAAGAAGGTCATTTTTGTATCCCGCGTCCCGCGGCGTCACGCTGTCAGTCAGTGTCACCTTGGACGACGATGTCGTATCTCCGGTGCGCCGCGCCCGCGTCGTTCTCCGCGACGCAGATGTACTGTCCCGCGTCCCGCGGCGTCACGCTGTCAGTGTCACCTTGGACGACGATGTCGTATCTCCGGTGCGCCGCGCCCGCGTCGTTCTCCGCGACGCAAATGTACTGTCCCGCGTCCCGCGGCGTCACGCTGTCAGTGTCACCTTGGACGACGATGTCGTATCTCCGGTGCGCCGCGCCCGCGTCGTTCTCCGCGACGCAGATGTACTGTCCCGCGTCCCGCGGCGTCACGCTGTCAGTGTCACCTTGGACGACGATGTCGTATCTCCGGTGCGCCGCGCCCGCGTCGTTCTCCGCGACGCAGATGTACTGTCCCGCGTCCCGCGGCGTCACGCTGTCACGCTGTCAGTGTCACCTTGGACGACGATGTCGTATCTCCGGTGTGCCGCGCCCGCGTCGTTCTCCGCGACGCAGATGTACTGTCCCGCGTCCCGCGGCGTCACGCTGTCAGTGTCACCTTGGACGACGATGTCGTATCTCCGGTGCGCCGCGCCCGCGTCGTTTTCCGCGACGCAGATGTACTGTCCCGCGTCCCGCGGCGTCACGCTGTCAGTGTCACCTTGGACGACGATGTCGTATCTCCGGTGCGCCGCGCCCGCGTCGTTCTCCGCGACGCAGATGTACTGTCCCGCGTCCCGCGGCGTCACGCTGTCAGTGTCACCTTGGACGACGATGTCGTATCTCCGGTGCGCCGCGCCCGCGTCGTTCTCCGCGACGCAGATGTACTGTCCCGCGTCCCGCGGCGTCACGCGCCACACGGCCAGCAGGCTGTTGCCGAGCACGCGGTTGATGTTCGACAGATTGTTGCTGAGCTCTTGCGTGTCCTGGGAATTGAGACCAGTTTACTTGGCATTGGCATAGTATATAATTAAATCCTGTAATTTCTAATAATTTTACTGGTATTTGTTATTGAGTTACGACAACCCGAGTGTCAGACATCGAATTGTGGAACGAAATTTGAGATACATCCGTTCAAACCTCGTTTAAATGTTTTGTGATAAGACTCTTATTGGTCTGAATTTAAAGATCACTTCCACGCAAAGTTGCTTCCTCGAATTCCCCCACCTTCAGCCAGCGGATCCTCGGACGCGGGTTTCCGTCGGCCTCGCACCGCAGCACCACGCTGCCCCGCACGGCGACGGCGTGACGCTCCACGCCCCCCACGCCCCCTGCACCCCCCACGCTCCCCGCGCCGGCGATGGTGGGGGGCGCGGCGACGGTGACGGCGAACCCCCCCTCGGCCACCCCCGCCTTGTTACTCATCACGCAGGTGTAGTTGCCGCTGTCGGACACTACGGTGCTGTTTAGGACCTGAACAAAACCAACCGAATTGGGAACCTGCTTTCACGTTAATTAGGGTTGAGAAAACGACGGTTTACTCGGAGTCTTTCAATGAAATCACAAGTAAATCTGAGTATTTCTGACCCGACGTGACGACGACACAGGCGATGCTGTGTGCTGCTCAAAGAGGTTTTGACTCGGTGGACGTCGTGGGTAGGCTTAGTTAGACACTGGTTTTCTGCCTATACCTATTTGTGACTAGGTACCTACAGGAATGCCCGCTTTTGATTAGATTAAATTAGAATTAGAACCCACATTAAGGCTACTAAAAGATCAACTATTTGCGCAATCATTCCGTGCTTCGGAGGTCTTGTTAAGCCGTTGGTCCCAGTTATCCATAACATCAATAAAATAATTGACTTTTAAAAATTAAACCTTATCACAATGATTAAAAACTCTTGTTTTAAAAATGAAAAAAATCTGCTCTCCTTTCCGAGCCGGTCTGTGTGAACGGACCCTAACTGCTAACAGTTCTGACACATCTAGTTCTGACACATCTATAGTTCTGACTTCTGACACATCTATTTCGTCAGATACAAGTATGATATCGTACCAGAGTAACATTGCCATCAGTCAGTTGTACCCTCGGCGTGTTTTCCCCAATTTCAGTATACGGGTGCTTGTTCCACGTGACAGCTGGGGGCGGGGAGCCCTGCACGGGACAGGAGAGGACGAGGGGCGTCCCCGCACGGACCCGCACGGGTGCGGATGACTCTTTGGGCTGCGGCGGCGGGACTGCAACACGATTAGAAACCTTATGCATTTTGCCTGTAATTTGTCTAAGTGTCACGTCTATATAGTGGTCTTCCAGTGCGCCAATATATCCTTTATAGTGCGCCAAGGATCTTTTGGCGCGTGGCCAAAATCGGAACTAACGATTGAGGTGCCCAGTTATTATTAATAAAGAGATCCTTAACCAGAGAGCCTACAATAACGTCGTCATTACTTCTTCCTCTCATTTTAAATTCGATGTTTTAAACATTGCGCCCTGAATTGACACCGAAACATAATTACCCGAATAAACTGCAAAGACGCAATCTAGCTAACATTGATATCGGCTAAATATTAGGTTACCATAGCTGCGCCCTGCAGATTCTCTGCCCTCTATTATCCCACAGGAACCGTAAATTTTTACGAGATAAAAAGTATCCTATTTTCTATCCCACGACCTATAATTTTATCTGCATATACCAAATATCACCTAAATCCGGAAGAGAAACCGCGAGGTGCTTCTAGTTAATAATAATTTAATAGTAGGATTGCTTACCCAACACATCGACCAAGTAAACCACACTGGTGTTCCCGACCTTGTTTCTGGCAACACACGTGTAGTTCCCCGACTGCTCCTCCACGGCTTGTTTCACCTCGATGATTTCCCCAAACTCAGTAGAAACCATGCTGTCGTCGAACAACATCAATGGCAACCCATCTCTGAACCTACAAAATTGGAATACGGGATTCTAGAATTAGATTCGTCGTCACAGTACGTATTTATATACCCACTGCTGCGCACGGGGTTCCTCGCACTTCGGTTAGAAGGATTATATAGGCGCGGTCCGGCTTGGTGGATCACATAACTCCGAAATAATTATCTGAGTTTCTCACGTTATCCTTCACCAAAAACCGAGTGATAATTTCCTATACGAGTATGTTTACAAGAAATACATTGGTAGGCACGTGCCCGCACTGAAATTTGAACTCACAAACTCTGCTTGGTCGAGGTGGACTCTCGCTAATAAATGATGACTCTACTCATGTAGACAACTAACTTCTCTTGACATTTTTGTATGACAATGTTGGTGCATATCAAATCAAAGCAAAAAAAGTACCATTTCATTTAATTTCATAACGGTTTTAATACCTATTTACTATCCAAGCTCTGTGATACCATCGCGCAAATTGTATTCTCATTCCAACACTATACTTTATAAAAAAAAAACAGGGCAAAACTAAAGTAATAGAATGGAATACAAACCAGTATAACTCTGGGGCGGGGTTGGCATACGCGTGGCAGTGCAGGTAGTACGCCTGCCCAGACAGAACCTCCAGGGTGACAGTGTTGCCAGGATTGGTCTCAGACTCGAACAGAGTTTGGAAAATTCTTGGAGGTTCTGAAGTTACAAAATGGCACATTCGACATATTATTATCAAAAACTACACTCGTTTTCTATCTTGTCCATCCAAAGGTTGTTTGGCAGAGATCGCGTTCATCGATAAGATTGCTCCATGAAAGTATATTTCCGTTTTTTATACATTTTGATGTCAAATTGACAATACAGTAATCTATCTCTAGTTGGAGAGGCATTTATAGTGATTCAATAAAAGTAAATCTATATTATACTAAAACAAAGTTGTGCATTTGCACCAATTATGCTAAAGAACGGCTGGACCGATATTCATGGTCTTTGCTTTGTTGGACTCGTTTCCGCTCCGAAAAACAGAATATCTATTAAAACATGGGAGGAAAATCACGAGAAATAAAAACAACCTTCATACATTTTTGATAAGACCACGTCTGTCGGGCTAGCTAGTAGATTATAAACAACCCCTCACCCATGGACCTAGTATCAGAAATGGACTTGACAAAAGCGTATACCCGAAAGGGACACACTTGGCTACAACCCCTATGAATTGGACAGATTAAATAAACGTTATTTAGGTAAGGCTGCAATCATTCGTGCGACATTCAAAAATGTCAAGATTGGTTTGCTTTTGCAGCAAAGCAATAAATTAGTGCATACGGCGACAAAGACTATCATCGTACTATTCTACTTACTCCTTTGTCTATTTGTATACACTTGTCTCTTTTCTTCCCCGGATCTTGAGTTAAAATGTCATATCTGTTAGATGCTTAATCTGAGCCCTCACCCAACACTTGAAGGAGGATGCTCCTCTCCTGGCTGCCGCCCTCGTTGCTGGCCACGCAGCTGTAGCGGCCCGCGTGCTCCGGCCGCACGCCGCGCAGCACCAGCTCGGCGCCTCCGCCCCCGCCCCGCGGCCCCCCGGCGCCTCCGCCCCCGCCCCGCGGCCCCCCGGCACCTCCGCCCCCGCCCCGCGCCCCCCCGGCGCCTCCGCCCCCGCGGCGCAGCCAGCGCACGGCGGGCGGGGGCGCGCCGGCCGCCGCGCACCACACGCGGACGTGCGAGCCCAGCTTGAGCCCCATTGCAAAGTGCAGTGGTTGTTGGATTGTGTATGCCGATATACGACTAAGCTACGGTCTAACCACAAATGATTGAAACCGTAGTTAAACAGATGTGTCTAAAACTCCTGGTATTTCTAATTATTTTACTTGTGAATTTGTTATTGATTTAAAAAAGCGAGGGCTAGACGTCGTTTTGTGGAGAAAATAGTTAGACACATCTGCTCAACTTTAGTTTAAATATTTTATGGTAAGACCGTAATTGCCTTCCCCCGCCTTTTTCTTGTCCCGATTGAACGGCTCAATAACGATGCATGTACCCCCGGGTTCAAGTCTGTTAGATATTTTGACAGTTCTTGTATTGAAATCAGTTCAATAGCTAACGAACTTGAACCCGGAGCGAAAGTGTGGTTCATAATAGCATACCGTCACATGCATTCCCGATGGCCGGAAAGATTAACAGTTTTCCGCCTTTTCACTAAACGTCACCGTTTTACGAGGTCCCTGAATGGTAATTCAGCCATTCAATCAAACAGCTAGGCAAATAGCTTGGGTCGTTAACGTTTAACTACTTGCCTAGCCAAATCATTTAAACTACGCCTAGTCAAACGACTAACATTATTGCTACAAAGTCACTTATTTTAGCAGTTCTTGTGTCAAAAGCGGCAGCAATTTGCAAAATAACTATTCAATAGACTATGAATGGCTGGGGCTATATAAAATGACACTTTAGCATTAAAGGTACGAAACCTTCAGTGAAAAATGTTTTTTAACGGACCGGGCTAGAACGTTACATAAATTCCATAAATTTTTAATTTTAATTTTAAATTTAATATTTATAACTGTGTTTCTCTGTAAGTGAATTTATAATTCTTAAGAGAAATAAAATTCTTAAACCATAATTCCTGGTTCTAAACACAGCTATCGTTCATACCTCTGCCTCCACAGCGCCAGTAACGCTGGTCCCCACACCGTCACTGTACGCCACCACATCTACAATCCTTGCGCTGCTCACTACACTGACCCTGTAGGATCAAAAATATCATCATCATCATCATCAGCCAGAAGACGTCCACTGCTGAACACAGGCCTCCCCCTTAAACCGCCACACCGAACGACAATTTGCCACTTGCATCCACCGGTTGCCTGCGACTCTTTTGATGTCGTCGGCCCATCTAGTGGGAGGCCTGCCTACACTGCGTCTTCCAGTCCGCGGTCGCCACTCTAGAACCATTGTTCCCCATCGGTTGTCAGTTCTACGAACGATGTGGCCTGCCCATTGCCACTTCAGCCTGCAAACCCTGAGAGCTATGTCGTAAACTTTAGTTTATCGAATATATTCGCCAAAAATATATATATATATATATATATATTATATACTAGCTGACGCGACAGACGTTGTCCTGTCTTTAAAGTCAAGAAATTGTCATTTGCCCTGTCAAGAAGGTAAAATTAGAAAATCAATATGGCCGTTCTGTTTGTTTTAATTTTCTAATATTTTGCAATAAAATAATATTGCGACTATAAATTGAGATGTAAGCTACCCTATCTTTCAAGTTAGATCAAACTGCACGCGCTGTGCAAATTTGATTAAAATCGGTCAAGTAGTTTAGGAGTCCATTGAGGACAAACATTGTGACACGAGATTTATATATATTAAGAAGACTAGTTGTATCGTATCTCCCGACACTCGCGACCCACCTGTACACTATATGCGTGGTCCCGGCTTGGTTCGTGGCGTCGCAGCGGTACAGCCCCGCGGCGGCGCTCGATATGTTCGTGGTTGCTAGCGACGACTGCTCGGCGTACCAGTTACTGTTACTGTAACAAGTGTGCAGAACAGAGGGAAGAATAGACGACGAATACGCATGGGACGTCCTGCAACTCGTTTCTTTTTATTAGATTCACTGAACTGGATATTTACTAGTAATAAATATACACAGACAAAGCTTAAAACAGGGTATATAATGATGACCGTACTTCCTTCTTGGAGTAAACACAGCATACTTAAAAAATAAAGAACAGAGTTTCTTAGAGCTATCTATCTATCTGATATGAAATTAGAACTAAAACGATACAATGTCTACGAGCTATTCCTATTTATGAACTGAAGCATGTATTAGACGACGACTCAATAATGGATAAGAACTTGATTATGGAGTCGCGTCGGATAGTCGATAAGTAAGAACGCGTCACATTTAGAAGAAGAGAGGAGATAGATGTGACGTAGAGAGAAAGAGACCTATAATATATAATCTGACGCCATGGAAGAGGGGGAAAATAGATCAAAGTATGATACAAATTGACACATGATCGATTGACACGGTAACTCCAACGCGCATTTTTTTAAAAGAGACCTTACTCTCAAGGCTCTAGCTTTCATAATCAAACGCATTATACAAGGTATATATACTTGAAAGTCCATTGCACGGTGGGGTCGGGGGAGCCTCTAGCGCTGCACTCGAGCGAGGCGTTCCCTCCTTCCATCAGCATCACGTCCAGGAGGTCGAACTCCGATATGAAAGGTGGCTCTGGAATAGTGCATTGCATTGCTGTCTTTGTCATTTGTTCAGTGCCAGAAAGAGACGATAGACTTATCTGTATCGGTTGGGCAAAGTTAAGAAGGGATTCAGTAACTGGACATAACAGTACGGGCATTACGAACCGTCAAACTTCACGCAAGCATGGGCTAACTAAAAGATTGGAGTTTCCTTCGACGCAGTTTGATAAAGGGTAAGTACTGCTTAAAAAGAGAGCCTGGATATCTCCGCCACTCACTCGCGGCCGCTTCGGTAGTTTATTATAAATTGCATTCTTGCTCTTCCTATAGTGATATCTTTTTCTGGGGCAAGATTGCGAATACCAATGTGATCCTCGTTTGCCCCATTTCGGTGGAAGACTCCTCATTTGTGGGAGTCTTAAAAGTTTCGACCCGTGGACAGTGCGGCGGAATTTCTCCCTCTCACAAAACAAAGTGATATCTTTCTAATAATAGCAAACACTGGATTAGAATTAATAATTAATTTCGGCCGTTAATCTCTCTTCTGTCTTGATGAAGGAATCAAAAGCTTACCTAAGACATCCAATTGGAATTCCTTAACAATCGTTCCATGAGCGTTGCCGACGATGCACTTGTAAGAGCCAGCGTCGCCTGGATGCACGTTCATTAGTTTGAGCCGTTCTCTGTTCTCATATATGATGGGTTTTGAATTAAACAGCCATTTCGTCTAAAAATACCAATGTATATCTTTTGAAATAAAGAATACGATAACACCAACATTTAATTCATTTATACCGACTCAAATTTATCAAATTGCATAATTATCTTGATGCAGAAATCTTTAAGTTCCCTGTAAATTATTGATTTAGTGATAGAACGCATAGGCTCACTAAATACTACTTTTCATTTCTTAAACTTATGTTCGAATTCAGATTTTGTTATGCTATTGTAACCACTTACCTTAGCGATCGGCTTTGCATCGACACTACAATCAAAATGTGTGTCTTCGCCTTTCACGATTTTAATGATTTTTATTGGATTACCAACAGGTTTCCTTCTACTGTTAACATTTCTGGTAGTTTTGGCATTTTCAGTTGCGGCTTTGGCATTTTCGGTTTCTTTATTAAGTTCAGTTTCAATGGTAGAAGTTACGATCTCAACTGCTGTACGATCATTTTGTGTGACTTCGATATTGTTGTTAGTAATATTTTTAGAAGTACTATTCGATACTTTAGTATCTCCAATAACATCTTTAGTACCGTCACTTGTTTCTTTATCGGTCACAAGTCTGTTGTCAACCGTTTTATTTGCAGTATCATTGACCGTTTTATTTGCATTGTTTATAGGGCTATCAGTGTCAGCATCTGCATTCTTACTTACGCCAACATCATCAGTATCATCATTTCCATCAGCTATATCATTTTCAATTTCATCAAAAAATTCAGGTGGCCATTCGACGCTTAGGCTTATAGCAGAGTAAGCTGACCCCGCCGCGTTGGTGACCACACATGCGTACGTGGTTTGGTCTTCACGAGACACGTTAGTAATTTTCAAGTTCCCGGTAGATATAAGTGTTGCATCCTGAGGAAAAAATAAGTTCCGGCATTAATAAAACTTAAGTTTAATGGCGCATGGCGATACTTGAAGAGTTGTTCAATTCATGATTCTACAATAATTAACACAACATTTTACTCGTCCCTATGTTTTATCAAGGAACCTGCTTAACTCCCCGTGTATAACAGACATTGGATTTTTAATCGTTGCCTGCAGAGTCCTTGACAAAACATAGCCTAGGTTTGATACAAAATATCCATGGTACAGTCATCGAACCTTATACCATTTTACTGTGTCTGTGTGAGAAGCCCGCGTCGGACACTCGACGCTTGCGTTAGTGTGCTCCATCACTGTGACTACAGGGTGCGCCGCTTCAGCCTGCATCTGTATTGGTTGTGCTGAAATGGTCAAAATGAAAGTCAAAGCATTTATTGTAAATAGGCCATTAAGTCGCACTTTTACAAGTCAAACAGCTAATTCTCGTTAACAAACACACAAACTCTACCAATAAATCGTACTAAGAAATAACTCCTGATATTATAGTGTCTACAAACAAAAGCGGATGAATAATGAGACGAGGGATAGAAGTTCTTAAACTTTCACGAACTGAATACATAATTGTTAATTATAATTTAAACCGATCTATTTCGCGCACAAACTAATATATTATTTTGACATACCTCGACGTTTGGGGCAAGTTAATCGACCGTGGTCACGAGAAGACTCTAGGTCGAGGATATTTGGATATTAGTTTGTGCGCGAATTAGACCCGTTTAAATTCTAATTGAGATGAGGGATCGGGGTTTGCATTGAAAGAACAAATCAGATTAGATTTTCGATTCAGGTTATATTTGTTGCAACCTCGTCCGCACCAATCCGTGGCAAGACAAGGTAAGGTAGGTACTTACAATAGACCAACACCTCGACAGTCTTGTTGGTTGTGCCGACGGTACTTCTGGCGGTACACGTGTAGTTCCCACTCATGTCTTCAGTGGGAGATTTGATTGTTAGCGAACCGTCTATTTCGACGTCGTACCGAACATCTGCAATGAGCTTAGTTGCTGAACCCTTAAAGACTATAATACCTTCCTCGGCGAAAGCATAACGAGGAACAGCTAAGCGGAACGGAGTTAAATAGGCCTCTATGGAATAATTTCAAAGAAAAGCGGTATTTTTTTATTTTTGACAGAACTTTAGTGTAGGTACTTTGACCAACCGATAAATGTATTGCTGTCTTTGTCATTTGTTTTGTGCCAGATAGAGACAACGATAGACTTATCTGTTGGTCAAAGTTAACTAGGGGTGCAGAAAAAGAATCAGTCGTTCAGTTATCTCTTATTATATCAGAATTATTTTTATGAACTCGGCTGTAAGTCAAACGGAGTCTGCACGGAGTTTGCACTGATTGCAATGGAAGATGGCTATTTAATCCAGATCGAGATTTCTGTGGCGATTTGTGTTATTTGTATAATTGCGCTGCACTGGACTCGTCACTCTGAGAAGTTGGTTATCCATCTATTCTTAAAAGTAACCTCACTCATGTAACCTAACTCACCTTTGTTCAGATAATAGTCGTCTTTAGACCACACGACATAGGGTTTGGGTTTGCCTGTCGCTCTGCAAGCGATTGTCACCGCCGAATCCAAGTTAGTAGCTAAGTACGGCCCGGTGTAGTTGTCTTCTAATATTTTAGGGGGTTCTGGAAATTACCTATATTCAGTACTAGCCGTTGCCCGCAACTTCGTCCGCGCGGACTATATATTTTACCATTATTCCAAATAACTAATAAAAGACCATGACCTCGACTTCGACATCGACATCCGATAACCGACTTCCAACTTATTATTTTGAAATCCATCACTCCTTTCAAAATTACCATTTAATACAAAAATTTACCATTTCATATAAAAATCTACCAGTTCCTACCAAAATACCATTTCTACCAAAATCTGTCGTTCCTACCAAAATGTACAATTTTCAACCAGAATCTACCATGTCCTACCAGATTCTGCCATTTCCTACCAAAATCTACCATTTTCTCCCTAAATCTACCATTTTCTTTCTAAATCTACTATTTACTACCAAAATCTAAACATGTAACATTTTACTAACATTTAAATTCTACTTCTACTATATTCTACTCCAACTTTAGGGGTTGAATATTAGAAAACGATGAAACACGTGTTTAATGAAATGTTTTAAAGAATATAAATGCCAAGTTTGAAGTTGATCAGACCAAGAACACACGTTGCTCCATACAAACTTTGTAACCCCTTTTCACCCCTTTAGGGGTGGAATTTTCAAAAATCCTTTCTTATTGCTCGCCTACGTCACATAAGGAATATTTGTGCACAATTTCATGGTTCTAGACCCAGTGGTTTCGGCTGTGCGTTGATCGATCAGTCAGTCAGTCAGTCAGTCAGTTCTTGCTTTTATATATATAGATAGATTATTTCTGGATGTAGGATTTTCGTTTAAACATTACTTGCTGAAGTCGTACCGTCAGTACCGTTAGAGCGTTAAGAAAAAGCAACCAACAGCATCGTTTCTTTATGACGTGATAGAAATAGCTCCTATTGGTGGAATTGGTAGCTCCTCGATTTTCTTTGACAACCCCCTAAGAATGTATCTCACCGTTAACGTTTAAATAAGTGAGTTTTCTGGCAACACCGGCAATGTTTTCGGCGACACACACATACGCTCCTTCGTGTTTTGAACTTGTGTTCGTTAAGTAAAGGTTTCCCGCCTCATTGAAGCTGTAAAAATACATCTTTTTAATTAAATCCCCTTACATTATATAGGTAGTATGTCATTAACATTTCAGTCATTGGTAATTTACACTACGGCTAAGTATATAATATAAGTATTACGTGCCCAACCCGCGTTCGAGGTGTATCTTCTGTGATACTGATGTGATACGATGCTACTAAAAAGCCCGTCACTTTAGACAGACATACGTCGACCACATTATGAAAAGTTTCCTTGAATCATACCTCAAATCCGTAGTGTTTTTCTCCAGCGGTTTCTCCCTAAAGTTCCACTGAATGCTGGGCACTGGGAACCCGACAACATCGCACTGTAGGCTCGCGTTCTCGCCTGACATCACGTGCTTTGCCATCTCTGAGGAAGGCTCTATGTAAGGTGGTACTGGAAAGAGATTCAAAGTCCAAGTCAAAGTCAAACCATTTATTGTAAATAGGCAATTAAATCGCACTTTTACAAGTCAAACAGCTAATTCTCGTTAACAAAGAGAATCATAAAAACGTAAAGGTTGATACATCAAATGATTGAGAGCGAGATAATGAGAGAGAGAGAAAGAGAGAGCGAGAGAGAGAGAGAGAGAGAGAGAGAGAGAGAGAGAGAGAGGAGTCGTAGTAATCACGATGTTTTTGTCACTTCAGTAATACTTACCCCAGATAAATAAGGAATAAGTGAGCGACGCATTTCCGTACTGATTCTTTGCAACGCAGGTGTAGTCTCCAAAATCAGTTAGATTCGCAACGAACCTGAGAAAGGACGACAATAATTTCATTAATTATTGAGAATCAATAAACGTTGATAAATTTATTAAATTTATACAAGTTACCTACGGGCTACGAATAATAGTTCTTTGTTATGAGCTGCCTTTATACATATTGAAAATAAATCCTTGCAGTCTCAAAATCTAGGCTAAGCGTAACAAGCGTTACGGCAATCGCGTTATAGAAAAAACGACTCTCGTAAAACGGATCAGGGTACTACAGATCCGTTTAAAGGACACTGTATGTAGGTACATATAGTCAGTAGAGATTACGCCTGGTAATCATTTCTTACTTTGTAGGTGGTCCTTTTGCGACACACAATACTATGGGTAATGCTCGATTTTATTTGACCACCCCCTAAGAATTTATCTTAGTGAGTTTTATGGCATCACCCGCGACACACATATACGTATTATACATATTATTATATGCTCCTTCGTGTTTCGAACTAGTGTTCGGTTAGTAAAGGTTTCCCGCGTCGTCGAAGCTGTTAAAATACATTATCATATGTCACTGTCACTCACCGTATCCCGAACTCGTCCACATACTTCCCCCCGCCGGCGACGGCGCCCCCGTTGTGCCGCCACAGCACCTCCGGCGGCGGCGCGCCGCGCACTGCGCAAGGCAACTCCACTAGTTGCCCTTCTAGTATTTCTTGCTCTGTGTCCGTGGCGGAAGTCGAAATCTTTGGTGGTACTGTGAAAATGTCGTTTTTTAACCTACAGAGTAAGATAATGGGGTGAGCTTGTCGGCCATTTCGTGGTATATACGCGCCTAGTTAGTGATTATAACAAAAACAAACTAAGAATTAGTGGCACCATGGGCGGGTGTTATCGCTCAGACCGATCTCGTCCAGACCACTATCTACTTTTACGGTTTAGGCACTTTTACGGTAGCACTACTTAATCAAGACTATTATTTTCAGCCTGTATGGTCCCACAGCTGGGCAAAACCTCTCTTCCGTCTTTTCAATTTTTCCGATCTATTGCCTTGCCATCTCATATGCATCAAATTCAACTCACCACCGTATTTATTTTTCATCGAAAGTCAATTTTAATTTCTTCTAATTGCTACCACCCTCAAGCAGAAAATCTGTCGCCAAATCCCTATCGGTCTATCTTGAGAGTCAGCCCCTTTCTTGGCTGAGCATGTCTACTGGTAAAACGCTAGGCTATAAAGTACTTATATAAGTATATATATTTTTTCTCATTAGGTACTATTTCCACACTATGTTCTTACCATAAACAAACAGCGTGAAATTCTTCCGCACAGACCCCATGGGGCTGGCGGCCGAGCAGGTGAACAAGCCGGAGTCCTGCTCCGTCACGTTGTGCAGCACCAGACTCGTGTTAGTTAAGTGTCTGAAAAAAAAAACGGAAACGAAACTTTAACATTGCACTATAATTGTGTGAAACGATGTGTTGTTAATGTATGAAAACGATAGGATTATACATAATCTATATATATAAAAGCCAAAACTGACTGACTGATTGACTGACTGACTGACTGACTGACTGACTGATCGATCAACGCACAGCTGAAACCACTGAGTCTACAACCATGAAACTTTGCACCAATATTTCTTATGTGACGTAGGCGAGCAATAAGAAAGGATTTTTGAAAATTCAAACCCTAAAGGGGTGAAAAGGGGTTGCAAAGTTTGTATGGAGCAACGTGTTTTCTTGGTCTGATCAACTTCAAACTTGGCATTTATATTCTTTACAAGATTTAATTAAACACGTGTTTCATCGTTTTTTAATATTCAACCCCTAAAGTGAGAAAAAGGGGTTGCAACATATTTTCATCACATTTACTTTCTAATTAAAATTTTGCACATTTATTCCATAAGTGACGTAGTGTGCACTAAAAAAATATTTTTGAAAATTGAACCCCTAAAGGGGTGAAAAGGGGTTACACAGTTTGTATGGAGCAACGTGTTTTCTTGGTCAGATCAACTTCAAGTTTGGCAATTATATTCTTTACAACATTTAATTAAACACGTGTTTCATCGTTTTCTAATATTCAACTCCTAAAGTGATAAAAAGGGGTTGCAAATTTTTTTCATCCGATTTAGTTCATACATGAAATTTTGCACAAGTATTCCTTAAGTGACGTAGGTGTGCACTAAAAAAGGATTTCTGAAAATTCAACCTCTAAAGGGGTGCAAAGGGGTTGTAAAGATGTAACAACGTGTTTTCTTTGTCTGATCAGCTTCAAACATGGCATTTATATTATTTAAAAGATTTAATCAAACATGACTGTGTTTTATCGTTGTTTAATATTCAACCTCTAAAATGTAGGTAGTAAATGGTAGGAATTTTGGGAGGAATGGTAGCTTTGGTAGAAAATAGTAGATTTAGAATTAAAATTATAGATATTGGTTAAAATGGTAGATTTTGGTATAAATGGTAGGTTTTGGTAGAAAATGGTGGCTTTTGATAGAAAAAAGTTATCGAATTAAAATGGAAGATTATGTTTAAAAATTTAGATTTTGGTTAAAATAGTTGATTTTGAAAGAAAATGGTAGATTTTGGTAGGAAATGGTAGCTTTTGATAGGTCATGGTAGATTCTGGTTGAAAATAGTAGGCTTTGGTACAAAATGGTAATTATGATAGAGAATGGTGGATGTCGTATGTATTTGATGTCGGATATCGGACATTGATGTCGAACTGGAGGTCATGGTCTATTTTTAGTTATTTGGAATTTGGTAAAAATATAGTCCGCGCGAACGAAGTCGCGAGCAACAGCTAGTAAATAATATTAATTCAGCCTGTACTGTCCCACTGCTGGGACAAGGCCTCCCGTTACTTTTGTGAGGAGGTTTAGGCCATAATCCACCAAGGCGGCCTACGCCGGATTGGTGGATAAATAATTCTCGGGCATGTTGGTTTTCCTTCACCGAAAATCGAGTGACAATTACGTACCTACATAGTTATTGGTACGTGTCCGCACTGGTATTTGACGTCAAGAATACGTATCAAAAATAAATGTACTACAGTAACTGTACCTACTAAAATGGTGGTAACGAACGGTCAGCAAGAACACTAGTAGTAGAAACAGTGTTATTTATTTTATGAACCCCAAGACTAAGTTTTTATATTTTTGTACAATTCATTTTTGGCGTTATGCTACTTAACAGTCCGATTTCTAAACCCTTAGTTAACTTTGACCAACGAAAAAGTGTATGGGCCGTATTAATAAATGAACCTCACTAGCGCTACCAAGTGCGCTATCCACACTCAAAATGTAATCTACATCTTGAAATCGTTGCTATTTAATAAATGGATATTGAGATGTAGCACTGGCTACTAGATACTGTCTTGTATGTGTCAATTGAGTCATAATCGGATAGCACTTAAGCGCTGACTGTCATTTATTAGTTTTCCAGATATTATCATGTAAGTTTCGGTTCCTAATCTACAACTAAGATGTATTTATTAAATAGAACGAAAGAGCAAGTGCACCCTGAAGATAGCTCTCAGAGCTAAGTTTGATTTATTAATACGGGCCTATGTCATTTCTATAGTGCCAGATAGACAACGATATATACTTCTCTTGTTGGTCAAAGTTAACTAGGAGTTCAGAAACCGGGCATTAGTCATTTTGCGTTTTACACGGTCCGATTATAAATGATGAAACTAAGCCTTTGGCGCGGATCCCAGTATCGCTAGGTTGCAAAGCGCACAGATTACACTCTACCACTCTCAATACCAAAACTTGAATTGTGCATTTCAGTTACTCACGCATGTTTCCCGTACACCATGGCTCTTCCGTCCTTGTCCCACGTGACGACAGGCGGCGGCGAGCCGGCAACGTCGCACGAGAACGTCACAGCTCCGCCCGCCGACACTTCTACAGGCTTCCCGTCGGCATCTTGTTGTCCTGGAGACTTGAACCGTGGAGAATCTGTGACAAGGAAAAGTTTTTATTTCCCTTACTTTCCTATCGCATGGCCAATTCTGGAACCTTAGTAAAGTTTTACCAGAGCTTAGGGTCTGTCTAGCATTTAGGGAATGACAAGGACCTGAACCTCGCATTAATCTTTGCCCTGTGCGAGAATCAAACCTGTAATCTCACGCTTCGCACCCACTACGTCACGGAAGCTGTCAAAACTAGATAGCTAGATAACGATGCTTCAAAAATAAGAACTAAATCTTTCGCGAACCGAAATCATGTTTTGATACATTTGAACCCGTTGTTAGTTAGATAACAAGAAGTAAATACTCACAATGAACGACCAGTTCAACATCGGAGTGGTCTGTCCCCACCGCGTTGTCCCCCACGCAGCGGTACACGCCCGCATTGTCCCCTGTCACGTTGCCGAGCACGAGCCGGGGGACATCGGCGTCGGTCACGTGCAGACCAGTGAAATTGGTAGCTGTAGCGTTTCTGTACTCCCAGTGGAGCGTCGGTGACGGACTACCCGCTAATACTCTGTGGGATAAGTATTAATTTCCTATCACTGGCGGTTTTTGAAACTAAAAATAATACAAAATTCATATCATTCATATCAGCTAGCTAAAAACGGGACTAATTCGCGCACAAACAAATATCAAAATATAATTTTAATTTTGACATACCTCGACGTTTCGGCTGAGTTACATCGGCCGTGGTCACGAGTAGACTGAAGAATTAGACCCGTTTTTAGCTAGTTAATATTTTCGTATCTTCCGAGATACAGTTATATCCCTAGTGATATAATTATATCACGGCTTTATCGGTATTACTGCGATAGATACATACCAAGCGAATAAAAGCATGTTAAAATAGCTATACACAATCTCACCTACATGTGATTATTGTGGACTCTCCTTGCTTGACAATTTTTTTTGCAGGGTGATGTTTGAAGAGCACCGGAGCATCTAAAAATAAGCTACGAGTTAAGAGTAATTTCTTGGCTTTGTTTTTTTACAAGCCATAATAAAAAAGAACTAACCAACTGACTGAGTAACTAATAGACCAACTGAGTAACTGACTAATATGGAGTGAGTTCGAAAAGGATTCCATTTCATGCGCACTTTCATGGCTGTATCTCGGACAGGAAAAGGTAACTCCGTTGACTCTACCAGCGCTTCGTAAATCCGTTAGAGATAATAACACCAAGAAACTCTAGGTGGATATATATTTTTTAAATTTCCTCATATTTGTTTGATTTCAAAGATACTCACCCAACCCAGTCACCGTCAAACTCCCGTTCACTTCCATCGTCTCATACTCGTTCACAGCTCGACACGAATACGATCCCAGATTATCGAAATTCACGCTTGTGATGTTAACTATTTTCCCATCTTCAGACAGGTGGACGTTCTGTGTTGGAGTGAGCTCTGTGCCGTTGTGGAGCCACGAAATGAGCGGAGCGGGGTAACCATCTATGTCGCAGTGCAATTCGATTTGGTGATACAGTTGCTCTGATGTGTCTGAAAGTTATAGAATAAAATATAGTGGAAAGTTCTTTATTGTGTCATCATGATCACAGAATGATGGGTGGAAGGTTCATAAGTCACGTATGATTTTCAAGTGTTATGCCCGGTTTCCGTACTTTGCTCTTGTAAAGTTTGACCGACCGATAAGTGTATTGCCGTCTTTGTCATTTGTTTCGTGCCAGATAGAGACAACAATAGACATATCGGTTGGCCAAAGTTAACTTAGACGACACGTATGGCGTAGTGTCTGAACACGCGGACTGCTTAGTGTCGCGGGTTCGATTACCGCCCGGAACAAATATTTGTGTGGTCCAAAGATATTTGTTACTGGTCTGGGTGTTATGTATATGTGAATGACTTAATATGTCTGTAAACGGTACCCACGACACAGGAGATATATCGTTCATTGGAAAAAATATGGTACATACTATACTATGGTATAATTAATAATTTAACGTTTAAAAACCTAGCCTCCTTCGGCAGCCTAGTAAAAAGAGCCTATTAGTAAATAATCCAAAACTAAAAAGGATTTATAGCAGTTAAGTTTCTCACCACTAAACCCTCGCAGCAGCTCCATGCCCCGCCGGACGCGGACCGCGACGGAGGCCTCGCGGAGCCCCGCGGCGTTCCCCGCCACGCAGGAGTACGCCCCGCGGACATCCCCCGCCGAACTGTTCAGTTGTAACGTGCTCAGGTAGGTCTTCGCGTCCACCGCTACTGTCTGGGATTTATGATTTACTAGCAGCCACGGCCACGCGTCGCTGTGGCTAAGGTTGTTGTTATTGCGACGTAAGCTAAATTGAGATGTAAGCTATCCTATCTTTCAAGTTAGATCAAACTGTACACTGTGTGCAAATTTGATTAAAATCGGTTGAGTAGTTTAGGAGGCCATCGCGGACAAACAACGTGACGCGTTATATATCAAGACTAGAAGCACCTCGCGGTTTCACCCGCGTTAACTACTATCCCGCGGGAACCATTAATTTTTACGGGATAAAAGGTAGCCTATGTCACCCGGGGATAGCATAGCTTCCCAACAGCGAAATAATTTTTCAAATCAGTTCAGTAGTTTCAGAGCCTATTCATTACAACCAAACAAACAAAGTTTTCCTTGTAGGCATTACGAAATAAACCGGATTTAGTACTGACCCAAACGATTCTGTTTATGTCCTCGATTGGATCGCAATAAGACGTCATGGTAAGCCCCCTGGGCTGTTTAGTTGGAAACAAAAATGAAGACTATAAAGTTCAAAAAACCCTAGTACTAGGATCAAGAAGAGAACTCACGGTATGATTAAGGAACTTCTCGCTTCCTCTGTACCACTCGACCCTCGGCCGCGGCTTGGCTGCAACCTCGCACACGAGCTGGTGCGTGGTGCCGTTCAGCACGGTCACACTCTCCGACCCTTGGATGGTAACCACTGGCTTCAATAGCACAGAGATCTGCACTGAATCGGAAGCTGAAACAAATTAGTGGATGACGGTCCTTTTCTCTTTTAGAACAGAGAACAGTCTTGGTATTGTTTTTCTACGATGACTTTTGATACTCCTATGTTGAGAGACTATAATATTATCTGTGCAGGTGTTTGTAAGTGTCAATCTCTAGAGGCTGAATCACGTGAATTCAGACGGTGCTTCTTGTAATTCTCTATAGCTTCTAAAATCTGTGATTGTTTCTTTTTTCAGCCTTTAGGTACTAGCCATTTATGTTTTCGTAGATATTTTGTTCTTGATTTTCCGCACAAGTATCCGCACTTTACACAAACGCAATCTCTACATTGAAACAGTGAAAGAATTTTTCAAATCGGTTCAATTGTTTCGGAGCCTATTCAATGCATACAAACAATCAAATCTTTCCTCTTAATAATATAGATGATCTTTTTACAGCGTAATATAAGACAAAACGATACCTTCCAAATTCCCCCTAACCGCTTTGCACGTCCAAACTCCATCATCAGTAACGTTCACCGCCAAAGTGTCCGTATGATTTCCGCTCACACTATGTTCCTTCCAAACAGTTCCATTACTCGCCCAAGAGATGGCGCCACTGTTTGTAACGGTACAATACAGTGTGACCACACTGTTGACTTGTGCCGAGAGCTCGTGAGCGCCCAGTATTAGAGCTGTGGGCTCTGACTGGACAACTATTACAGCTGTTTTGTTAGCCGAGCCTCCTGCCAATGGAAATTACTTTCGTTATTCGTCGTCACCTCCGACCACGTTGACAATTGGTCGAAGTAAACGCGAAGTTAAGGCTTGCGATGAGAAAAGAAATCAGGGCATGCCGTAGGAACTACGTAGAAACTTACTTATCAACTTTTTTTTCAAACTGCATAGCAAATTAGATAGAAGCAAAAAAAAATTGTTTAATTAAAAAAAACAGTCCGAGGAAAACTGTCTTTTTATTACCCCTGTTCGTTGCAACACAGGTGTAGTTGCCAGCGTCCGTTTCATCTGCATTTTCCACTGTGATGTTGTAGGCGTAAATCCCTTCTATATTAGCTTCCACGTCTATATCAATAACTGTAATCAAATTGTAAAAAAGGTTCACTATGATCGAAAGAAAGAAGAAAAAACAAACATTTAACTGAGACAACAGGAATGCGAAAAAAAACTACAGCCAAATTATATATGACTATTTTTAATAGTGTTAAACTGGTCTACGATCTAAGAGAACTTCATTATGATTAGTCTAAGCACAACTTTAATAATATTTACTACAGCCTTAGTTTTAGCGACACGCCCGTCTATTGTAGGTACTAATTATGCTAGGTACCTACATAATCACATCTTTAATTTGTATAGCCTTTTTAATTTGATAAAGCCTTTCATTTCAATTCTATTCTTTTAAGGAGACAACACTATACCTTCATACGTTTCATTGTAGCCGCTCACAAACTGAAACTTCAGGAGCAACGCTTCACTGAAAACTGTGCAAGTGAGGTTGGCATTGTCACCCAATTCCAAGTTTAAGCTGGTTGGCTCAAATGATACTTGAGGTGGGTCCACTGTAAAAAAAATACACACATAAAACAAATAAGCCAATTTTCTTTCTACTATAGAGCAGGACTTCCCAACCGGTGGGGCGTGCCTCCCTGCATGGGGGGGCGTAGAGAGATCTTAGGGGGGCATGAAGTGCTCGGATATTTATATCTAATTACTTATCATGGTTTATTGTTAAAACACTTACACACAAATTTAATCGCGCCACCTAGTCCCAAAAGGCCGAACTAACTACTACGCTTTACCACTATTTTGTTCTACACACACTTGAAATAAAATACAACAATTCCTAAAAATACCTACATGTCAATGCCAATGGACCATGCTAAACAAAACTGCGCTGAGTGAACTTTTTTATAATCCGGAGGGGCATCATGCAAAAAGGTTGGGAAAAACTGCTATAAAGTAACGAGGCGAGCGTGTCCTTCTGTAGAATTAAAGCTTATTAGAATAGAAGTCTATCAATTAAAGCTGCAGTAGGTACCCAGAACTTTGCATTACATGGAAAATCTTACGCAGTGACCTAGGCACTTCACCGCGAGAGTATTGCTGCTATTCATGTGATCCCTTGTGCATTGCATTACTTAATGTTCATTTTTTTTTACTGACAACTAGCTGCGCTCCGTGGTATCACTCGCTTTATTATCCCACTGGGACGTATTCAGTAAACGTACCCAGTAACGTTACTTCGGTGGCAGCTGTGCTGACTCCAGCCACGTTCTTGCCGATACACCTGTACGCACCTACATCTTCTTCTGACATGTCTTCTATCACATACTCTATGGTTGTAGTCTGTCTGGAATTTGTCCAATTATTGTACGTTTTAGAAACTGTAAATCAGACTGATATACACAACCAACCTGTTGCAGAGAACACGAGCAAAGTCACTGGAAATAGTAAGCATTACAAAAGCAACTCTCCTGCGGTAGACAGAGTAAAGTCAGACTTGTTAAGTGCACGTGCACTGCATAAAAGCAAGGCAACAGTATGACTTACAGACTCGAAATCGGTCCATGCACTCTTCCGTTATCCTTTGTCAACATGACATTAACTGGCACCAAACTCTCTACCTTGCATTTCAGAACTACCCTTGAATGAGAATGGGCTTCAACCTGATAAAAGAAATTAAATAGATGGATAAAATAGTACGAATAATATTTCAAAGAGGTGTATTTATTATTCTGTATTATAAAGAGCATATAATTAAAACTTCCTTACTTTGCGAGGTGTTGTAAGGTACGGGACATCTGAAAGTAAAAACGGAGTTAAAACCAAACCCTTGGGAATAAATAATTTCAATAAGTATTGAAATTGTGTATTAGGACGCAAATTACCTGGCAGTTTAGCTTGAACGGCGGTCGATCCTATTCTTCTCACCTCTTGATTACTCACATCTCTACCATTTATCTACAAAGAAAATTCTACGTAAAATTATAGATAATCTTGTGACTTTCTGCCACCTTTGAATAAATATTCCTCTATGTATGTATGACTCTAACGTGCTTTCGAGCTTGCCTTATTTTAATTTTGTGTCGACTGAGGTAGTGACGACCTCTGGTGTCAGATTTAGTCAAGCCGTTTAAGGGCCTCTGACTTAAGCAAGATACCTGACACGGCCTGACACACTAGTTTGAATTCCCGGTAGTAAATTCATTAACTTTGCTGCCGCGACCTTCGATCAATAAAAAACTCGAAGGCCACATAACCGACGACTTTGCACCCTCCGTAGCACCGAGCGAACGGAATCTTCACATAACTTATGAAATTAAAAGTCAATGGTGTGGAACTGCCGACCCGAGGAACTTATATATAAACTAATCTTATAATTACATCACAATCAGGGGCCTTACCATGACGTCTTGTTGCGATCCAATTGAGGACTAAAACAGAATCGTTTTACTAGTTATTCGTACCATGACGTCTTGTTGTGACCACCTGACGCTCAATTTAGGTTGATTTTAAATCTAAAGGGATTGACACCTACCTAAATTAGGTATATCGAAAGCCTGTATTACTATTATTTAAAGTGAAACGATTCTGTCTAGGTCCTTAATTGGATCGCAATTTGATGTCATGGTAAGCCCCCAGAACAGTTAAAATAAGGCGACTTACAGCTATGTAGAAGAACTCGTCAGGCGGTATAAACGCTTCCGCCTTGTATATTCTACCACCACCGCCCTCCACCTCCCGCAGAGGCAGTTCGAATAAAGTCTTCCCTCCTAGAGTGAGGATCTCTGCATAGTCTATTTTGACTGGTGAGTCTGACTGGGAGAGTGATATCATCATGTGATTGTAAGTGCCTGTAATCAATAGGTATACATACATAACATACAAAATGATTTAAAACCAGTCCTAACTAGGTATTTTTTCTAATAACAGAACAGTAAACAGATTCGCGTATGTATGACCACTCACGAGATGCGCTTACCTATAAATAAGCTATTTACTCCTAATTCTCAGACTCATAACACACTGTTACAAGAATAGAGATATACTTACCTAAAAAACTAATGGATCTGTACGCCTAGTATGAAATTTTGTAGTTAGAAACGTAACTGTCGCGTTGAAGTATCTATGAAAACTTAAACAGCGCCCCTACCGGCGCGTTTATGAACGAAACATCTTCATACAAAGAGCTAGTTGACGCGTACTATGTCGAGCTAGTAAAACCTCGTACTCAGGGCACTATAATTGAAGATAGTGTGAGATCGAAAATAAAATTCCCCTTTTATTGAGACCTGCATGTAGCGCAGGCAAAGGAGAAAGTCTCCAGCGCTTCGGAAGCAGCCGTCACGCTTACCTTCCAGCGGCCTGTAGCTGGTCTCGGCCACGGCCCGCGGCGGCTGCACGGAGAACCCGTGGCTGAACGTCAGGTTCGACAGCCCCACCACTTTGACCGAGTAGTCCTCCTCGCTGCCCACCGTTATGCTCCAGTTGCCTGGCTCCGGTTGTATTACTTTTACTACCTGGATATGGAAAGCTGGGTAGTACTAGTGACCGCTGAGTTTTGACGGGAATCCGATTGTGATGCGTTGTTGGTTATGTATTTTTTCTCAATCATGTGTTTCTTGGAATGTTAGTCATTGAGTATTCGTTAACGTGCACGAGTGTGGGCAAATTATATACACCCAAAAAGAATGACACTTAGGATTTTTTTTTCAAAACTCCTCGGAAGTTTCAGTAAAGCATGCATTCACTACTTTACTGAATCGTGACTTTGACTATGTACTTATATAATTGATTTGACTACTTGACCACGAGGATTGCTTTAATGCTTTCCTATTGCGAAAATAAAAAAATTTTAACAAAAAAAGCTTTTGTTTTTTAAGTTTACATAAGCATCAATTTTCTAAATAAAATCTTGATCCCTTGGTCAGGAGTAAAGTAACTAACGCCCGATTATCCGAACTAACCATGATTTCTGAGAGATCCAGCGTCGTCACCAGTTTGGGGGGCCCTGTCAGTTGTTCCCCGCTAGGGTTCACGACTGTGATCTGAGGTTTCGCTCCAGAAACTGACACCGTCACTTCGCCCAGTGAACTGTCTACTGGTATCTGAAATAGGATGTGTAGAAACTTACTGACTAGGTATTTAGGTATATTAGTGTAATCAGGTGTGTATAAATTAGGTGTAATTAGGTGTGCTTTGCCCGCACGGAAAAAACTTGTAAGTAGGTAAACTTTTTGGTAAACAAATATCAAGTCAGTACGAAAGATTGGACATACCTACGACGCAGGTCCAATAACATTTGGTAAAGCGATATATAATGTTATTCAGTAGCCGTAGAGTTGGAATCCTTCGTCGTGTACGTAGTTTTTCGTAATCAGTCTTTTGCAAATACAGTTTTCCAAAACAGAAAAGGAGACATGTTTTTAATAAAATTTAAATTGTCGAACATACCTCTTGAGTGAAGTTGTAACCAGCAGGGTTGACACTGGACCCAAGGTTTACCATTCTTCCCTTTATTGAACTCTTGACGAAATCTAGCACCTGTTAATTCAATTTCATGAATTTTTCACTTAGTCTTACACTGTAGGACCTATAGCTATAAAACACCAAAACTCGCACTCCGTTGCTTATGCGGCCTAAAATTAGTTTAGAGTTAGGTACCATACAATATAATAGATACGTCGTAACTATTTAGTTAGTATAATCTGTGGTTAGGTACCTGGAAGCTGGAACTAATCTCCAACGCCATCTAACGGGTTGCAAAGGGCCTGGTAGGTATTTTTTAAATATATTTTTTTAGAAACTGAAAAGTTCGTCCTTCTTACTCGCTACTCTATCTACTTACACATCGTAGTGTAAGCTAATTTAAGTATATTAAATTCTCACTTTATGCACGCTGGTCTTGTTCAAGTTAAACACTTGTCCGGAGCTGGCCGCTGCTATCTGTTGGTAGACTTTGTACGTGGGTTTCTCTAAGTCGTTGCAGTGGCCGGTCAACACAAAAACCACCTGGAATTGCATTCGGTTTGAATTTCAACCAGCTTTACTTGGGTCTTTGTTTCACCAGCACCAACACCACCATAGAGCGATGATCCCAGAAATACCCCAGATTAGATTAGAGCGAATATTTGTGATTCAGTAATTCCCTAGCGCAGGAGTCGAACAGTCTCACAGTTCGCAGTCGATGCCACTACTATCGATATTTTAAAAAATTCCTAGTTGTAAGACGGGCATAAAATGTTGAAATAATTACCTATTTATCATTGTTGTTTGATATATCATAAGTACCTACAATATAATTGGTAATAACATAATGACTGAATGGCCTTTTTTCACTCCTAAACTTTAGACGCCTGCTACACTAGAATATTTGTTTAGAAATCGGAAGGATATTATCAGCTCCAAATCTCTATCAACCCGTTTGAGCTCAAGCAAAAATAACATTTATTTTGTAAACGCGTACAAAACTTTTGATGAAAAATAATTCATCGTGTTTACTTCAGATGCTTCTCGAACCGAATGGATGCTCCAAGGATGCCCCTATTCCGAACCCTTGCATTCATATGTGGTAACATATGAATGCATTCGCGTTTGCGAATAAAGACTATTTTATTTGAATAGGTAGGATCCGAGATCTTCGATAAAATAATGTAACATTGATCAAAGCCCGAGATACATAACTTAGATACATAACACGGAAACTACAGTGCAAGATTGATAAACGTCTAATATCAATTAACATCTTTATTTGTAAACACGGCATACGTCGTAATCGTTAGTACTACTTCGTAGTTTTACTTCTAAAAACTGGCTTTTGCTTATTATACCTACCTTCAATCGAATATAGAATACGTGACACTTTATTGACACCAAAATGTATAAAATAAGAGGTACAATGGGCCGTCTTATCGCTCAAAAGCAAAGTGGGTTCCCAACGAGTCATACCAGATCCGGTCCGAAGTGACTCGTTGGAAGTTTTTTTCCCATCGTGTTACACTGTTACACAAGTGTATCGCGATGGGAACTCTTCTATAAAAAAAAAGTTGCAACGTGTAACACTGCGCTTCAACGGGAGAAAAAAATATGACCACCCACCCCGACACAGATAGGTAGGGTTGTTTTGTATTTTTTTTATAACTACCTTGTAATCGCTATATAAATATATTTATTTTATACGTATATAATTTGAGTTGAACGACTCACTTTTTTGATTAACACTGTTACTCGTTGCAACTTTTTTTAAAGAAGTGTTCTAAGCGTGTAACAGTGTAACTCGATGGGAAAAAAGTCCCAACGTGTCACTCTGTGACCGGATCTGGTGTGACTCGTTGGGAACCCAACAAAACGTTCTCTACCAGACAGCCTTTGTATGGACAAATAGTCGAGAAAATCTAATATAATCTAGATGTATCACCTCACCTGACTTTGCTTCCTCTGCACAGCGTCTAGGACCTTTCCGACTAGCCTATGGTCCCCCGCCGTCGCGTCCGTGAACACGTATATAAACGACCGGGGCTCGCTGACGTTCAGGGCTAGTTGGATGCCGCCCAGGGACTTTTCAGGGCAGTCGCCGCCGCCATACACGTTGACCTGGTCCAGAGCCGCCTTGAAAACCTTTTTGTCACGGGTCACTGTTGCGGGACCAACGGCTGAGACGGGAGAATGACGTGTTCATAATCAGGGACTCAGGGTATTATACCTATATTTTCTTGTACCATGGTCATAATAAATAGAGTAAAATTTGACAATGCATATCGAACAGTTTGTGTGGATATACATGTGCCATTTGGTGTGGATATACTGTCGACAAGAAACTCTAGACCATGGTAAGTGCCTACACTAAAAGAAGTACCATGGTCCAGAGTTTCTAATTTCTTATAACTATTCTCTCGGCATGCCCTAAGTTCCAGTTTAGATTACACCCGCATGTTTTCTTTTTACGTAGAATAGGAAATTTAAATAATGTAAATGTTCAGTTACCATCGACGCCGACCGTGCCCATCCCACTACAACTCTGTATTCTGTTCAAACTCTTCAACAAATCTTACCAGGATCATGGAAAGGCACGAACACGAAGTCGCCAATTATATCACTTTCTTCCAATGCGGTATTGAGGATCATCTCAGCTCCCTCCCTCAGCTGCTTCAAGTCGTTATACATGGACCCCGTCGTGTCGAATACGAACACCAAACTACTCGTAACATCTTCATCATTCTCTGGAGATTTGACTTCATCGACTTGAGTAAGCACACTACTGTCCGACACGTTTACTAATACAAGAAATGCGACAAATTTAGCGAAGCTCGGCCACATCGTGACTGTTGACGCATTACTGATGTGACTGGCATTTGTTTGAGTATAAAATGCAATGTTTTAGTTTAGTTTATCAGCGGTAACCTCTGACCATGTAATCAATGTGGGTTGTCGAGGAAATCGTCCACCTACTTGAGAATCTTAACAAAAGATGATTTCACTTAATGACTAAAGCTATGGTCCTTATATTGGCATTGGTGGTAAAGTGCGTGAAATTCGAACAAGCAATTGATTCTGGCTATCATTGTTTACATTACTATTTTTAGTGAACGATTTACAAGTTATCATGTATTATTAAAATAAGAGCAAATCTTTCAATATCATCGTTAACAAGTGTATACGGCTCCTTATCCGGGTAATTACTGAAACTTATAAATTGACTCTAGTAACGTAACATTATTTCGAGGACGAAATTAGTTTCGTCATACGTACCTACCTAAATTGTACATCTGTGAAATACTCAGTGATATTTTGAATAAGCAGGTACAAATTCTTATTGATAATACCTACTGTATTATGGTTTGGAATAATGGTTATTAAATTAAACACCAACTTAAAAATAAATTCTTTATTCAAAAAATTCACACTGGACACTTCTATCGAAGACATTCTGATTTACTTATAAAAGAAAAACAATATTCCTAAAATCTATGCTTAGAATTTAGCTCAAAATTGTTCTTAAATATGTTTTGAGCTGTGTTGAGGGTATTTTAATACAAGTTATGGAATTGAATTGTTCAAATAAGCTCAACATAAGCTCCAGTTACCTAAATCTGAATTTACAACGCTTGTTTTACCAAGGAGATGTAAAGAAAAATATTTTATTAAAATTGACGAATTTTCTTATGAACATAATATTTATATTATAAAGCTATGAACACATAGTACCTTATTGCTTTAAAAAACTCTCAACACGGTTCGTAACCATAACTAGGTATACTATGATTGAAATAAATCGATCCAGCGATAAATAATTCACAATCGATGTGGCAGCTGTACTATATGGAAAAAACTAGTTTTTTTTAAACCCCACTTCCCAAAAGTTTAGTTATTTATCTGAAGCTCGCATTACCCCATTTTGTGTAGATTATTTTTAATTTTACATAAAATCTGGATCGAAGCAATTCAACCATAGATCGCGCAGAGATAGAGAGTTAGTATATCTGTCTTTTTCGCACCACGATCGGTTTGTGATCGATCAAGGGACCGGTATTTAATGGTCCCACAAGTAAATATACTCGATATTATAGATCTGTACATGGCACAGATCTTATATAATTGTAACTGTTTACTTATACTGTTGTTTTATATAATTATAAGTAAAGGAGTACTTTCGTAGTACGCTTGCTCGATTTCGTGAGTTAACAGCTAAGTTATTCAAGATGATGTTTTTGATGTTCTTAGGATTTGTACATACAGACATGAATATAATTTTCCGTAGGTTGAATAGTAACGAATATTATTGGAAATTCATGAATCAATTGCAGAAATAATTGGTTATTATTATACAGCCTTTGCGTGTACCATCACCTAGTTCTATATAGAAATAATACACGTTATAAAACACCATGTAAAAGTAAACAATATACCTAATAAAAATAGACAAAGAGATCTTAAAAATACTTGTCTTTACAAGTTTGAGCATGGTGTCCAATGTTACACTAAATTAATAAACTTAAATAATTATTATACTAATTTATATTGCATTTATGAATTCATAAACATCATTGCATAAAAATTTATCCAACACCAGCTTCAAGTAAGCGGCAAAACAATATCAGCATTAATTAATTTATTATTTGCATGAAAATATCCTAACACTAGTGTTAGGATATTTTATTTTCTTGCAATTTGTAATGTCACGGATATATCAACTCACTAGTGAGCGCGTTCAAACGCCAATCGTCATTCTAATAATTGTAATTATTTTAAAATTATATAATTATTTAAAACGAATTGTGGCGTCTCGAAACGCTTATTTGAATAAGATAATACGATCGCGATGGCACCAAACACAGATACAGGGTGTACCAGTTACAGTACGATACTAGTCTTTGTGTTCTTTGAACTTTCATCTCACCATTATGTCTAAGCCGACGAGTCGGGTTCGATACTCGCTCAGGGTAAGTGTTTAGTGAACCACAATTGTATTTAGTCGTACTTTGATGGGTAATTGTGAGACCATGTCTTAGTAGACCCTATACATAGGGAATCTCACTTATGCGATCTATGCGAATCTATGTATGCGATCGAGACGCGCTATTTAGTTTTTTTACAAAGTGGTCAACATATTACTATCCTTACTTGAAGATGGGACAGCCCGTCCATATTTCTGATTATTTCTTATTTCGGTGGTAGCATATATTATTTAGTTCCTTTTCAT
This sequence comes from Hylaea fasciaria, assembly GCA_905147375.1. Taxonomy (NCBI): domain Eukaryota; kingdom Metazoa; phylum Arthropoda; class Insecta; order Lepidoptera; family Geometridae; genus Hylaea; species Hylaea fasciaria. The sequence continues at coordinate 2,027,418 of LR990211.1, read as the reverse complement.
ATAATTATAAAATGATAGAGCATCGTGTATTACGGAACAAAATATATTCATTAATAGTCAGACCAAAATTAGTTCGCAATTGTTTGTGGCTTGGAGCTTCTATGCATTCGCGAGTTGAAACTTTACACCGAGTTGTTAGTGATTGCGTGAAAGTTTCAGGCATAGTACATTAGATGGTGTGCGATTTGTTTTGATTTGCTATGTTTTGGTCAGACTATGCGAGTTATATCAACTCATTATTAGTTATTAGTTAATAACTTTGGCAAGTGTAATGAATTATTAAAATAAACTATATATTTTGTACTTGTGTTGTGTCCTGTGTATCTCAGTCATGGATGCGATAGTGCTTCTAATGCCACGTATTTTTTTACATTATACATAGTAAATTTAATAAAAAGCTTCTGCAAAATGCACTTTTGTATGATGTATTTTGAACGTGGATTATTACTAATAAGCTCAATGGTTAAATGATGTATTTAAGTGGCCAGATAAATCGAATTAACTGCCAGATAAGTAGCTACGGAAAAGTTTCATCAAAGCTTTTTACAAATCTTGTCTCGTCACACAAACTTTTCACAACCTAGCGATATGAGGTGAAATTGCGTGAACTAATAAAAAAAAAAATCGAAATTTAGAAATCGTATGTACCGTGTGTACTTATTTATTACTGGTTAAAAATATTGTTAATCATTACTTTACGTATTGCAATTAGCTACTTTTCATTAATCATGCGTAAAATTTTCTAAAATCTGAACACACAATAGGTTAACGGGACAAAACTCCCATTAAGTCTAACTTTAAAATTAAACACTTAACTACCAAATGATGAATTCGAGGCGAAAATATGCGTGAGTGAAAAACATTTTGTCAAAATAAATATAACTACGTATTATAAATAAATCGTTAACATCTCAAAGTTTTAGTTCTTTCATGACAGGAACAAACGGTCAGTCTAGAAATAGTTTTCTAGTTATAGTCGTATAGTATTATCTAGATTGTTTAAAAAAAATACTAGAAAATGTGATCGTATCATTATTACACCATCTGACTTCGTCAAATTTTAGTTCCCTTTTTTTAAATCAACCAATGGACTACGTGCATATACCATAGCCAATAGAAAAAAAAACAGCTGTCTTTCAATACACTAATCTATTGAACAGACAGAATTAATTGTTCTATCTATCATAGAAACAATCGAAATAATTGTTGTGATCCATACTTAACATTCAAAATGTACCAATATTTTTGTTTTTTAAATATTGTATTCTATATTTCGTATCTTTTTGTATGTTATACAAATCTCTTCTTCACAGACCAAAATACAAATTGCAAAAACGCAGAGTCTTAGTCATTGGCACATAGTTTCAGATGGTGTACAAAGGTCGTGTAGAATACTAACGTGGTGACGCTAGACGATGTCGTCGGCGGGGGCGGGGGCGGGGGCGGGGGCGGACGCTCTGGACTGGCTCTCGATCTTCTGGTACACCAGCACTTTCTCCCCCACTTCCCCTTCCGGGAACTGAAAGAAGACGCATTGTGTAGCGCTCGTTCTCGGTTCCTCCGCCTCCCGCGCCGCCGCAGAGCCGGCACGCGTCTCCGCCATTGCTTACGTTTTTCGCTTGCTATTTGTATCGACTCCACACATTAACTTGTGCCTAGATCACCGTAACACCTATAACTGTGCGCGTCTTAGCTAGTTATAGTGCAGTAAACTCTTTTGAAACAATTTTCCGTGTTATGTTGTTTATTTTAAAAATGTCCTCTACCCAATGTATGCAGCGTTTACAATGTATAAATTTCGCGGGCGCAAAATATCAAACATAATATGGCGTAATGTAAGAGTGAGCACGTACAAAACACACGCGCCCGCGCCCGCTAGTTACCGTGATCGAGCACTAATGTAATGGAGCTTGAAAAGCATCAGGCTATTGAAACCAGCTTCCCTCCCGCCTTATACCCGGTTTCTGAACTATTAGAATAACTTTGACCAACCGATAAGTCTATCGTTGTCTCTATCTGGCACTGAACATATGATAAAGACAGAAATACACTTATCGGTAAAAGTTAACTAAAGGTTCAAAATTCGGGCGTTAGCCTTCTATTTTGTACCGGAACGTGGAAGTCTGGCTTCATCTAGACTAAGTGAAATAGATATACTTTTGATTACGGACCTCTAATTTTGAGCGCGGCTAAATGTGTACCATTTTCTGGATCGTATCAGATCGATACTCTGGCTAAACTTCGATACGCCGTAATACAAAAACGCTACAAAATGCTAAAAAGGCGGGTTCTACAATCTAGCTGGGGCATACATAATGCACTTGCTCACTTTCCATGCTTTCCATTCAGGGCACGTTAAGTCGCCGGTCCCGGTTGTTATCGATTGACAGCCGTCATATTCAGACGTCATAGTCAGATTTAGTCCTTTAGTCTAGAGCCTGACAAACTCTGTCACTAGAGAAGGACTTCCCAACCGGTGGGACGTTGAGAGATCTTAAGGCATGAAGTGTTCGAATATGTTTATCTAATTACTTATCATTGTTTATTGTAACACTTGAGAAATGATGAACAAAACTGCGCTGAAGAAAAATATATGGGGGCATGAATATTTTTTTATAATCCGGGGGGGGGGGGGGGGGGGGGGGGAATAGCCCTCCCCGGTGCCGTTACCTGTGTGTGCGGCAGCTCGTGCAGCAGCCGGTAGCCGGCCAGGATGCCGGCGGCGCGCCCGCGCAGGCAGTCGAACAGCACCAGCAGCGTCGGCGCCTGCCGCGAGCTCAGCTCGGCCTTCCACCATCTGCGGGCACCGCCAATGTGACGCGGCGGAAACTCCATACAAACGGCCGAATCGGACAAAAGACTAAAGCTATGCGGAGCGATAGCGTCGTCCGCGTTGGTCACCCAACACGCTCAATATGTCATACAAACCCCCGATATGTCATCAAAGTCAAAGCATTTATTGTAAATAGGCAATTAAATCGCACTTTTACATGTCAAACAGCTAATTTTCGTTAACAAAGAGAATCATAAAAACATAAAGTATGATACATTAAATTAAACAGTAATTGATTATGGTTTGAGTTTGTAAAAAGGATATTTCCTTTTCAAGCGCTGTACCAAGATTCTGGACAGGAAAAGGAAACTCCGTTGACTCTACCAGTGCTTCGGAATACGCCCGTTAGAGAAGACAGCACCAAGAAACTCTACGGGGATGTCATTGTTTAACTTATTATTTTTCAAATTCTTTTTTCAGTCATATAAATTATCATATAATTTTTCAGTCATATAAGTCATCTCGCCTTAATAACACATAAGAGTGCTATTCTGTGCCAATGTGCCCAATATAGTACGTATCGCGATACAATTAATTGCTTTTTGAAATGTATTCGGCGGCGATTCGATAACCGAGTTTATATAAATGTTTACGCTAGCTATACTACTCATTTTAAAGTATAGGGCGCAAATTGAGAATAAAAGTTTAAGGACCCGTCACGTTTTAGCACATTTCGTTACATGAGAGAGAAGAAAGATGACGGAGATAGAAAGAGGGCTATAACTCCGATGCTACGGAAGTGGAGCAAAAGAGTGATGTAGACACGATAAGGAGCGATGGAACTGATTGATTGAGAAATTTGTCTGTATAGAGATGGATTGAGAAGAATGTCTGTATAATTGGATTGAGAAGAATGTCTGTATAATTGGATTGAGAAGTTTGTCTGTATAGAGTTGGATTGAGAAGTTTGTCTGTATAGAGTTGAATTGAGAAGTTTGTCTGTATAGAGTTGGATTGAAAAGTTTGTCTGTATAGAGTTGGATTGAGAAGTTTGTCTGTATAGAGTTGGATTGAGAAGTTTGTCTGCATAGAGTTGGATTGAGAAGTTTGTCTGTATAGAGTTGGATTGAGAAGTTTGTCTGTATAGAGTTGGATTGAGAAGTTTGTCTGTATAGAGTTGGATTGAGAAGTTTGTCTGTATAGAGTTGGATTGAGAAGTTTGTCTGTATAGAGTTGGATTGAGAAGTTTGTCTGTATAGAGTTGGATTGAGAAGTTTGTCTGTATAGAGTTGGATTGAGAAGTTTGTCTGCATAGAGTTGGATTGAGAAGTTTGTCTGTATAGAGTTGGATTGAGAAGTTTGTCTGTATAGAGTTGGATTGAGAAGTTTGTCTGTATAGAGTTGGATTGAGAAGTTTGTCTGTATAGAGTTGGATTGAGAAGTTTGTCTGTATAGAGTTGGATTGAGAGGTTTGTCTGTTTAAGAGATTGTTAGGTTGTGTTCTCACCGCTGCGGGTTGTTGAAGAATGCCTCGGCCTCGTATGTCTCCCCGGGGCGGTCCGCCGGCGGCTCGCACGACAGGTAGCGCGCCGTCACGTTCTTGTGCAGGTGGCTGCCAAATACAGCATTGAACACAATAACAACAATATTTGTTTTTTTTTTTTATTGGCCACTAGTTGGCCCGACAGTTGTATTGTACAGCCGTTGCATACAAAAAGTATGAGAAAATGCTGTATAATTTTTATGATTCTCATGAATTTTGCGTATTTTTTAAAGTTATGCTACTATTCGGAGAGGAGATGAATCCAACAACGCAAAGATCATGAGAATCAGTCCATTCTTGAGTTATAAATGGTGTGACTTCCATGATATTTTTTTTGTATAAATAGATGATTTTATGTAAGGTTTTCAATCCGTAAGTATAATTGTTTCAGCAATGTTTTAAATATGCTACTGAGTACAGAATTTTGCGCTTTTTCATGTTGTAAAGTCTAGCTTTCAGAGATTTGTAACAAAGCAGAGTAGAGGTTAACCCATTCTGTACCCTATTTTTACCTGTAGAGAGGTGTAGAGTGGCATGGCATGAGGAAGGTGACGGCGGAGCGGTTGCTGGGCAGCGCCGCGCGCAGCAGCGGCATCACCTGCACGGTGCCGGCCTGGTGGACGCTGCCGAAGTACACTGCCGGGATAGCATTGCCGACCAGGATCACCCCGGCTACCGCATACAGTTGCCATCTGTGAACATAGGGGCATGTGTTATAATTGGAAGCCTATGTATAAATGTATATAATCAATGTATACATCTTGATATTCAAACTAGGCTGCAGTCCACGGTGTTACCCGCTGTTTTCGAATTAAAATGTAGCCTGTGTTAATCCAAGGCGTTAGCTACCTCCATACCAAATTTCATCAGTCTATCCAGCCGTGTGTGTGAAAAAATAACAAACAAACACACTCGCAATCTTTTGTCTTTATAATATTAGTGGGATGAGTTGCAAGTGACTGTTAAATGATAACTGTACACTCAATTAGATCTGTATGTGTGGTATTTACTCACTTTATAGCTTTTCTACTCCATTGCACAATGACATCTTGAGCCAGATACAAGAATATAGGTAGCAGCGGCAACACGAATCGGAACTCCTTGTGTGGTATAAAGCTGAAATAAAAATAGGTAAATTTTTTAAGACATTCAAATATGTTTGTAATTATTTTGTATATTATGCCACATAAGCAAAAATAAATCTAATAAGGTCATTATGCTAGTAGATCCATATTAAATATATGGGAAAACTACCAGTAACAGTTGATTATTGATGTTTCGGTTTTGTTGATTAGTTTGCCATAGCAAATAAGTATAACCTTGTCAGGAACACCATTTGCAACTCTATTCAACTAAAAACTTCAATATCTCTACCAAGGAATTTGTAACAACTCCAAATATTTATAATCTGACACCTTGCAAGTAATTATTTACGAGAAGTAGTTTACCTGTATAGAGTGACGTGTAGTACAGCCGCAACTAGCAATAGGGCCCCAATGGGGTTCTCCTTAGGCCTGCGCAGTATGTTCACAATGGCCCACACTACCGGTACCAGATTGACACCTAGAACGGCTGGTAGCCCTTGGGTGATGTACCAATACCTGAAATATAACAATGTTTTAGTACTTGTTCGTATTATCAGTGGAAACTAGGTATGTTTTGAGTTTCTAATATCTTGGTAACATGCAAGAATATCAGTTTACTCGCTATCATGGTAGCTGCAACAGTGTGCCTAGTGCGAGTTTTGACAATTTATTTACGCGCTCGGTCCGTTTGGCGTAAACTTGAAATTGTATGGAATAAGAGCAGCGCCTCTAAGAGAGTGACTGATTCACTGACGCTAGATGGCGCTGCTCTTATTCCATACAATTTCAAGTTTACGCCAAACGGACCGAGCGCGTAAATAAATTGACAAAACTCGCACTAGGCACACAGTTTTGAAATGTCAATTATTCTTTCTCATACATGTAATTATTTTGTCCTCGCCTACATTGTGGATGACTCACCATGGATGGGTCCCATAGAAGGAGGCAACGTCATGTAACACGTTGAATCGGAAGAACTCCCACGGTGTGACGATGAGGCTGCCATGGAAGTATGAGTCGAGTGCCACAAGAGCACCACCAGCTATGAGGCTAGAAATCATAAGATTATGTTTTAAACTTTGTGTAATAAGATTTGAAATGCTTTGATTAATTTCAGAGTAAGCTTCTAAATGGTTCCGTTATTTAGATGGGTTGCCTAACATAGCACTTAATAGCCCAATAAGATTATGCAATTTAAAAGCTTTGAATGGCAGTAAAAGATTTTTATGACCTGCTAAGCTAACCTTTCATTCCAATCTCATCAGAAGTTCATTAATATAGCAGAAGATTGCACTCTTGCTTAGAAGATACCAGTTCTTACTAACCTGGGCTATATTATATGAACAATAGAACAATAGTAGGTATATGAAGGTCTAAGAGCTTTGCAACCCGGTGAATGACGTGCATCTCAGTTGTATGAAAAACACTCACGCGATAGGCACATAGGTACGCATAACCAGCCTCAGCCGCCCCTGGTTGGTCGTGACCAGGTTGTAAGCCCCGAGCACCGCCCAGAGCGGGGCCGAGGTTGGACGCACGAACACACAGAGCACTGCCAGCCATATCCATCTTGGACTTTCTGGAATGTGCAAGGAGTGAAATAGTTTCAATAGTAGTCAGATTGTTGACCAAATGTCTTCCTCCCGGACAATATTGTTTGGCAGTCTATTGTCCTACATCACACTGGTGAAATTGTGGTAACCTCTCTACAGAAGAAAAAAGACATTATCCAGATCAATAGTCAAGAATTGTGGTACGAAACAGGCACAGCTTCTAGAACTGTTTTTGATCTTATCGTAAACTGTCCAGCACACCTTGGTACACTAAACTGTGAGCATTGTAGTCTAACTGACTAATTTTCACTACAATGCTTGGATCAAATCAATACCTCAGGCGTATACTTGCAGAAGACATCTACCACTTGAGGTTTGATAGCATCACATACTTTTAGGTAAATTTTTAACTCACCATGAGAATAATATGACATTCTTGTGTTCTTGAATGGGAAGATGGACAGCGCCACGGCCACCAAGGATGTCTCCAAGGTCTGCAACAAAGTTCTGCCGGATGTGTAGAACCAGAACCAAGATGTGAGGATGAGGAAAAGGGCCCATTTCCGTCCACCCGTCCACTTGTAGAAGCTGTAGTCAGCTGCTGAGCTGATTAGGGCTTGCAGAATGCGAGGCAGGAACACCTGAAATGTCAGAGACCTTAGTAAACTTCTTATAGAAAATGCTAACTTACCTATCTCCAATGTTAATTTTAAGATATAAAGTTGAATTTTGATTCTCTTCTTGAGTTCTGCTTCATGTCACACATGGAAACCCTTTAGTATTGTTATTTATATGTGTGGCCAAATTCTCTCAATTCGCCACTCCCATATAATATTATGCCATTTTATTAAACGGTAAAATTTATATCGACTCACCACAGCCTCAGGAAAGTCCAGTCCAGTAAAGTTCAGCACAGAATAGATTGCCGCCACAACGCCAGGATACAGATAGCTTCTGATCCCTTTCTGCCACTCCCACGTCAGGGCTCCATAACCGAAGGCGTACTTGTGTGCCACCTCCAGGGTCTGCCAGTATTCATCCGGGACGTACCAAGTCTGCACCAGGAAAACAGACAGGAGTCTCACCACGACAATCGCGGAAACCACCTGGAGTGGCCGCACCCCCTTGCCCAAAACCATTTTTCTTTCGGTTGCTCCACTCCCGCCTAAACAGAAAGAGGTTACTTAGCTATAAATAGATAACGGTAGCGTGCTCAATTTTTGTGACAAGTGTCAGTAGCCCATCAAGACATTGATTTGAGATAATTAAGTTGTTGAACACAACATTCTAATTTGATTTATCAGCTTGCAAGAAGCTCCAAAGTGAATCCTATTCTGGCGCAAGTGTCAACTAACGCGTCCCTTTAATTATCATTGAAAATGTATGAATGGATCAGTTTTTATATGGTGTAACTCTTGGTAGCTAATAAACGACTTCATAGCAAGCAAGTTTGTTTATTTTGCAGATAAATATTGAGAAAAACAAATATTTTGTAATAAAACCACTAACCTCAACAAAACCGCCGCCACAGCTAGATAGTGATGTGACAATTACATTTTTCGCTTGCTTGCTTTCATTTGGCGTGCTGCTAAAGTTATATCGATACTTAGATTACTCTACTCTCAAAATCGACTAAACATAAAATCGTTAACCTTAGATTTTTCGGTACGGTAATCGAATATCGAATCGATGTAGCACAGTTTTATCTTTCTTTACCACCACTCTATTATTAACTTAGACAGAAATTGTGTACGTGCAAGCAAACTCAAGCAAACGGAGTTTTGGCGGGAATCCGATAGTGAGACGTTGTTGGTTTTTTTTTTTTTTTTTTTTTTTTTTTTGTTTTAGTTATGGCTTCGCACGGTTTGTGCATACAGCCAGTGTCAAGTGTTTTATTTTAAGTATTTCTTAATTTCACATTAAGAAAGTCACAGCAATGTTATAGCAATCGTGGTCAAGTAGTCAAGTCAATTATTTACATCGTCAGTCATGATTCAGTAAAGTAGTGGATGCTTTACTGAAACTTCTTGGGAGTTTTGGAAAAAATGCGAAATGACACGTTTTTTGAGTTTATATCATTCGCCTACACTCGTGCACGTTAACGAACACTTAATGGTTAATATTCCACCAATATTACACATTAACACTCGAAGAAACACAAGTTTGAGCTAATAATACAAAACCAACAACGTCTCACTATCGGATTCCCGCCAAAACTCGTTGTTGGTTTTGTATTGTAGGAACTATTTGGTAAACTTTTTGTAGACGGCCACTCAGAAATTCCAAAATCAAAATGAATGTAGTTAGTAAATAATTTATATATGTGACGTTTTGTAAAATAAATGACAGTATGTTTTTCAATGGTTTTACTTCCACAGTATTATTTTCTCAAACTTGTGTTTCTTCGAGTGTTAATGTGTAATATTAGTGGAATACTAATCATTAAGTGTTCGTTAACGTGCACGAGTGTAGGCGAATGATATAGACTCAAAAAACGTGTCATTTCGCATTTTTCCAAAACTCCCAGGAAGTTTCAGTAAAGCATCCACTACTTTACTGAATCGTGACTTTGACGATGTAAATAATTGACTTGACTATTTGACCACGATTGCTATAATATTGCTGTGACTTTCATAATGTGAAATTAAGAAATACTTAAAATAAAATACTTGACACTGGCTATATGCACAAACCGTGCGAAGCCATAACGAAAGCAAAAAAAAAAAAGCTCAAGCAAACTGCAAACTACTGCAAAGCCAAAACAAAACAAAAAAAACATACAATGTTGATTTTTGTGCCTGCGTGCGTATGTACTGTGTGTGGAAAAAAATGATTTCAAGTAAAACGACCAAATAAAACCGATTCGGCAATAGAATGGGTGTGTACATTGTTTTAGCACCTACGAATAATAGAAATACATCATCCGTTAAAGTTTTGTTTCTATGTCGTAGATGAGACAAAAAGCGAAACGTTGGATCTCTCGAGGCGTGGGTTGAAAAAAATTGAGAAAGCGCCCGTGGAAGAGACATCGAATGTTATAAGTTTCATCCTCGACCAGAATGAGCTTCAGAGGTTGGATAATATTGAAACATATAGTCGAATCGAACACGTAAGTTTGTATTTGTAAAGTATTTGACGATGTCAGGTCAGGTCATTCATTACCAGCATATTTGCCTCCAAGTCACTTTTCTCCTAACTAGGTACCAACTATGGCACTTTAGCTGCTGTGCCCGGTGGTTGGAGTAAATCAATGCACGATTTTTTTTCTTAGAAACCACGTCGATTGATTATGGTCGGCTAGATAAAGTCATGTTTCCAGCTCATGGAAGTGAGTTTAAAATTTATACGCATAATATGTGGGTATCGAGCACATAAACAGACCTACAAGATAACAAAAATAATATGGTAAAAAAACTGCTTAATCAAATGAACTCAGATATGTTAGTTAACCCTTGTACCGCATTTTGGTCTGTACAGAAACATTCCCAGATATAAAGTTACTTATTTAGACAAGGATCAAAGAAGGGCCGCACGGTCCATCTCGCCGTCACTCGAGCCTGGTCCATACAGACCAGAAAGCGGCACAAGAGATAGGGGACATCTAGAAGAGCTAAGTTTGTATGGAGGAAGCAATCTCCTTCAAATGTTCAGTTTGGATGTACAAAAGTCCAAGACAAAAGTGAAAAGATTCCTCTCCAACAAGGGTAGGCAATGCACCCGCAATGCCAGTAGCATTGCAGATGTCCAGTGGCAATTACCATCAGATGGGTCTCACGCTAGTTTGCCATATTTTTATAAGTGTAAAACTAGCCTATATTTGGTACCAAATAATTTACAAATTCTGTTGTCTGCTCTATTCACAGTTGTCAATATGCAACAATTTCCTTCTCCGCATGCATGGAGTCTCCCGGCTGACTAACCTCCGCATCCTTGCGTTGAACAACAATGGTATTCTACAGATAGAAGGCTTGAAAGACCTCATATACTTGAAAGTATTGAAGCTTGCTGGTAAGCCTTAGTGTATTGGCATAAGTTTACTATAAGTAGAAAATTTTAAGTAGCTGCTGCCTGCGACTCCATCAGTGCGGGTTACATTATATTGCGATAATTTTGTGTCCCATGGTATTCAAGATCATCCAATTTATCTTTATACCAAATTTCATGACATTCATTCAGTTGTTTAGCTGTGAAAAGGATTTAGATGGACAGAGAGCAAAATAACTGTTTTCGCTTTTAATCATTGAAAAAAGTTATGATCTTATGTCGTTAATTTGTCACTTGACACATGTTATGTGTCTATGCTGCTTGTCTATGAATTAAGAAATAAATAATTTTCATTAATTATGTTTTCAGGCAATAATATCAAATCGATAGAGCATTTAAACCACAACATGCATTTGGAGCAGCTAGATTTATCCAACAACCAAATATCTTTTATTGCCGACATCTCATATTTAAAGGGTTTAAAGGTTTGATATTCCTCCTTACATATTTTTTATGTCTATTGGTATGATATTTAAGCTACATGGTATTCATTGTCAATAAATATGTCTATTGGTATGGTATCTAAGCTACTTGTATTCATTGTCAATAAATAAATCGCAGTTTTTGGGAGACTAGTCTCCCAACAAAAAGTCTGCGAGAGTTTTTATTCCATATTTTCATGTTATTGATTTTCGAAGCCCTATTGTGGCATTAGCCCCTGCCTCAGGGTTTAAAGGTTTGTAGCACTTTGCCCCTAAGAATCAACCAGATTACTGTGGCATGTTCATACCTATTCATAAAACATTCTAACATTGCTAGTATTTCCTTGCCCCAACATTTATTTGGCTAAGCTATGCTGGGAATGTTATGGCATTCATAACTTACATTTCTAATTAATCCAAGTTGTTTTTTTAAGTTGTTATTATCGTAGAATAGTTTTCATTCCATGATCTTTATCAAAAACCAATTTTATGAGTGTAATAAATAAAGGTTTTTATTTTATGCTTTCAATTAGAAAATTACTTATGAATTTATTATTGCAACACAAGTAATGATTTGAATAAAACAAATCATATACTTTACCTAATTGAAATAAACAGTTTGATGTAGTGCTTGCCTTATTGCCATATATTTGTTGTTAGCCTACCTATTATTAACTGTAAGTATTTATATTTCAGCATCTAAATTTGGAACGAAACCGCATTGTTGACCTAAGGCAGTGCGATCGCTATCTACCATCAAATTTGGAACATCTCGGGCTGGCACACAACAACATACAAGACTTGAATGAGATCTGCCATTTAGTGCACCTCAGCAAACTGGATAGCTTCACAATTCAGGGCAACCCGTGCGTTGCCATGGCCGGGAAGGACAAGCTGTATCCTTTTTGATAAATCTATTGTGTGTAGATGTGTTCTATGTATGTCAATAGGGTTGAGCAGCATCACCCTACGTCATTTGGATTGATTTCTTAAATTGGTATAATCAATCAAATCAAATCAAAAATAATTATTTGATATACAGTGTGATGGATGATATCTGTACCCCTAGTGTGAGTTTTTACGAGCTCGCCATAGTACGCGTCAACTAGCGCAGTACAGCGCCCCTACCGGCGCGTTTATGAACGAAAAATCTTCATACAGGCGCTGGTTGACGCGTACTATGTCGAGTTCGTAAAACTCACACTAGGGTTAGGTACTGCTATGGAAAATTGAATGTATGGTGATTTTGATGATTATTATCTTAACTCATTTATCAGTGGATTTGACTACCGCCCGTTTGTTCTCAATTGGATTATGAGCGTGAAATCAATAGATGGATTTGTAGTCAGCGCTATTGAAAGGTATGTTTACTTGACTTTACTAAATTAATATAACTTGGCGTCCTTCGACCCCCCGGTAACAAGCATAGTGTGATGTAAAAAATAAAAGTTAACCTGCTCCCAACACCCACTTGCTGCCGGAATCAGGTGACTGATTCTAGCGATCAAACCTAAACATGTGCCTCCTGGATGAGGTCATACCATATTAATATAACTTCTGATTCTGACTGGAAATCCATTTCAAAAAAGGGTGATTTTGTTAAATGTATTTTTAATAAAGAATTACGTTTTCAGTCTAAAAGCAGAGTGGTTGTACAGTCAAGGCAAGGGAAGGCATTACCATGCGGGCCAACATTCCGACCTGTGCGAGTATTTAGCCTCCACATGTCCTCTCACCGCCGATGCTCTAGAAACTGAAGATCAGAGGAAACTGAGACTTATACTTAGTAAGGTAAAGTTATTTATTCATTTATATTCATTACATTTTTGCATCCATTCTGACTTATGAAACACATATATTTTATGGTTGTTGTAGGCCCAACACCATCAACAGCAGTTAAAAGACCAGAACCAAAGTCCGTTGAAGTCGAAGTTACAGTCTCCTAGGATGCAGTGTAAGTATTTTATATCATTGTCTTGAAATAACAATAACTTAATTTCAAAAAGAGTTTTTTTTAACATATACACAGGGTTGGGTTTGACCCCTTATCTGACCGGATGTTAAGAGATGCTGCGGTCGAAGATGATGTCTGGTTACCTAGAAGTGATGTATTCCCTTGTGTTGTGGAGGCTCAGGTTGTAAATATCGGGAAACGGACTCGAACAAGGACTTCTACTTTTTTGGTATCCATAAAAATGACCACTATGTACATTGTACATGTACATGTCACTGTACATCTCGTTCGATGATGGAATGGCCTCAAAACCCGATAGTCAGGCGTCGACGCTGAAGTCTCTGAAGCGCTGCATGTCGATATTCACACCTACCCGTTTCCCTCGCAGCTCGCATCGCGTCCCGCCACGTGGGGCGCTCCCCCGACCGCCTCACGTCCAGCTACCACGCCTCGCTCTCCAAGTGCAGCTCTCCCTCGCACCAGATGTCCCTGTCCTGCTCCGGGGACATCGTCTCTCCGGCCATGAGCAGGAGCTTCGACTCGCCCGGCCTCATGTTGGAGAGGAGAGACATCAGAGTGACGGAGAGAGCTGCCGGTGAGACTGTTCAGTTGCAATTTCTATTTGTCTCACGTTTTATTGCATCTCACACTTGACTTTACACACACTTTACTTGGATAATTTGAAGCAATCAAGATCAATGTCTTCTAGCACAACAAACTGCTTCCTTGCATAGACAATAGACGACATACACAGAATGCTCTCAAGCAGTCGCTAGACATAATTATTTTGACTGCTCTCAACTTCTTTCCAGCTAATAAATACCTGTTCCTTTTCAGAACCGCTGAAGCCAGCCAACCAGCCCCTCGAAGCAGCATCCAAAATGGTCCCAGTACCGGAATCTCTCATGAGCCCCGATTACCAAGACCCCATATACGACATCCAAAGAACTATACCAAAACCGGTGAACTCCAACTCCTCTCCATCAAGCAACAACAGCAGCATCCAAGACGACAAGCCTAAAATGAACAAAGTGAAAGGATCACCAAAGTTGGTGAAAAGTGCCACTTCATCCCCCAAATTAAGGTCTAAATTAGAGCAGCAGAGGAAAGGTAGCTTAACAAAGTCAGAGGCCAAAGAGGTGGTGAGGATGAACGGCGTGAAAGATGACATCGAAGCCGACAAGCTGGAGATTATAAAGCTAGCGTCAAATCAGAGAAGGCAGAAGAGACTCAGTGTGGAGTCGACGGCTGCGGTCACAATACAGAAAATGTGGAGGGGCTATCGGAGTAGGAACCTTAACAAGGATACGTTGAGAATCTTGCATGCGATACAAGCAGCAAGGGCACGGCAGCATATACAGTGAGTTTACTTTGAATTAATCTTACTAATATTATGAATATGATTGAGTTTAGTTATGTGAATTTGTTTACCCACTCATCAGGCCATCAGTCTGTAATGGCAGAGAATAAATAATAGAACAGCTGAACCCTTTTGTTAATATTTTAAATTAAATCCATACAATCTCTTTTATTTCCAACCTCTCCAAAGAAGCCACATAAAAAGTATTGCACTTATTTCACTGTTTATTGCATGAGATAGAATCTACAAAAATGTATTCCTCGTCTCTTAGGAGGCTGACTTGCGACATGGAGGCCACCAAGGCGGCCTTGGAAAGCGAACGCAAGATTCAACAGCTACAAATGCAAGCCATCAACGCACTTTGGAAGAAAGTGTCTACACTGCAGTCAGCTGGTGAGCATAATAAATAATAAATAATTGTTCACTTAGAAGAATAACACATAGAAACCAAGTACTCGCTAGCGCCGTGTAGGTAGGCATTTTTACTGAGACTTTTTGGGCTTAGTTCTGACTCTATTGCTTGATGTCAAAGCTTTTATGGTAAATATTTATAAATTTTCCCTGCTTTTGAACTAAGTACCAACACGCGTGCGACATTTTCTTTGCTGCTGTGTGCGTTTATGAGAAGATAATTTACAAGGCACTTTTGAGTGAAACTACGCATGGAATTATCTTTCTCTGCGTTACTATTCTAAGATTGTTAACTTTGTAAACTCACTTTTCACTGTTTAGTATGTTGTTAGTGAGACACTGTAGTTCCTGATTCTATAGGATCTGTAGATACGGGGAATTGTAATTAGGGTCATATAATTATGTAGGTAATAGTGTTGCGTGTATTATTTTTAATCGCGCGAATGACAAACGACTTTCATGAGAAAGTCCATCCCAAATCGTACTGATCAGTTCACTGAGGATTATTCACGACTCTTTTGATATGTTACAGATACACAAAGAAAATCGTCGGATTGTGAGGACAATACGGACGTTTTGCGGCAGCTAACCGAAACGTGTTTCAGCTTACAGGCTCAGGTAAGAAATTACAAAAAAAATTAAAGGATTACTCTGTCGATCTCGAACGAGCTATTTGCTTCCATTTTTGTCCGCAGGTGGTGGAGTTGCAAGGCTGCATGCAAGAGGTGCTGCGGGCAGTTTCGAACAAAAACCGAGCGGAGCCGGTCGCCACGCAGACTGACATCACGGCTGTACTCACGCCTCAGGTATTTTCGCAAACTTTTATGTAATTTGCCATGTTCGTTTGTTTAGTTTAAACCTTGTAAGTCAATATACGGACCTAATTTCCGCCATAAAAAAAACGGGGTTGTCTTAACTAAATCTGCGTTACTTCGACTTTACTCAACTAGTGACTACTTTATTGACTAGGATCCGAAATTTTCACAACTTTAAACAAAATCTGGACATAACATTTTGCTAATAAACTATAAAAAAAACTATACAATTTTGTCTTTATAAGAAGTATCATAAATTTTGCCAGGGTTCAGGTGTACTCTGCTAAATATCAAGATCCGTTCAGTCAGCGGCTTAGCGGCGAAAAGACTGCAAGACAGTCACTTTTTATAACATGAGTGCATTTGAATGTACTTATAGATATAAGTATAGAGTGATATTCTATTTATATTTATTTCATAGATAGTCTAAAATACACTAACGGTTAGTGTATTTATCCAAGTTCAGACTTGGATAACTTGGTACGGTTAGTGACTAACCATACCAAGGCTAGACACATAATAGAAAATAAAACCTGCGTCCCCTTGTACAGGAGGACCGCTCGGCGTGGCTGCGGCGGCCGCAGACGCTGTCACTGTCGGCGCCCCGCGCGCCGGAGCCCCCAGCGCCCCCGGCGCCCCCGGCGCCCCCCGCGCCGCCCGACAGCGCCGAGCGCGAACTGCTGTGAGTCGGTTTACATACAAGTATCCGGGATCGAATCGGTGATAATCCCAAATGTGGTATAAAATTCTCAAGTGGTTTCTCACCTACTGTTCAAAGTGTACTTGCAATGAAAATCTTCACACGTCCGTTTTAGTAAATCGTGTAGCGCTTAAACTCGAGGTTATTACGACGAACTAACTGAAACTTTGTAACTTACCAGTGAAAAATCGACGGAGCCGGCCTCTCTCGGCATCGAGCGCACCGAGTCAGTCATAGAAGAACAGGAAACCATACACACCACCGACGCAGGCGAGCATTGCCTTCTAATCGACTAATCGCCAGACCTAGGTGTAGCGAACTGTGGTAAATGGTAATAATGTTTTAAGGTATATGTAAAGTTTGTGGGCTAGAGTGAAGCTTGGGTCGAGTGGGCTTGTTTAGAACCTGTGCATCGGATACTCACAATATGCAGGTCAAAGCAAATTCCACCAACAGCCCTCAATAAACTACACCGACATTCTTCAGTTTGACGAGGGAACTAATGTTGTTGTGACCAGATAACATTGATAGATCTCTACTCTCAGCGTCACAGAATCAAAAAAATATATTGTTAAGAACTATACACAAAGGTGGTTGATTATGCAGGTTACAGACAACAGTTTGTCCATTTCGGGCATACAATACAAATAGTTACGTCTACAGATAATAAAACTGAGTAAAAGTTATACATTGTGGTGCTACCACAGTACAATACTACCTAATTGAGGGGTATAGAAGCAAAAACGAATAATTCCGATAAAAGTTGACCCATTTCGAGAAAAACACTGAAATGTGTTTCGGTATGTTTGATTCCTTAGTTCCGTGGAGGAATGATTTATTGGTACGTTAACAGCTGCGATGCCGAGTACCATCTGCCGACAAGATATTATAGACTACATTACTACAGTTTAGTATTTTCATGGAATCTTACACGCATAAAATGTTCAGGGCTGCATCACAAATCGGTGAAGCAATATTGAGATAGTTTCTTCAAAATATATTAATAATAAAAACTTTAATTCTAAACTGTATTGATAAATTATGTTTATTGTGTGTTGTTATAAAATGCCCCGCAGTTCAGTTTGCCTCTTGGCATAGGCCTCCTCTAACGATTTCCCCTGCGTTCTGTCTCGCGCTACCCTTCTCTAGTGTTGTCCAGCTGTGACTTTGAGATCATCTTCCCATCTCATTTATTGTCGACCTCTACCCCGTTTTCCGTTACTGGGATTATCCCAGATTGGTATCCCAGTATCTACAAGACAAAACGGTGTAAATCAAATGTGTCTGCTTTAGTAACTAGGTACATTTATGTATCGTCGCGTAGAGGGAGTGGTATCCCTTGCGACAATAATAGGCCTCTTCGTGGTTTGATGGTTTTATGATGCAAACATGTGTCTCATCCAAGCCAATGAAATTCCCAGAAATTCCCAGGAACCCCAAAATTTTAATAAAATCTAAAATTGTGATATTTTGTGTAAGATTGGAGATGTAGGTATTTCAATTAACAAATAGATTGACTTTATTTGATTTACGTTTCTTGTGTAATATCTTTAACTTGCCCTTTTTTAAGTGGGGGGGGAATGCCTTTGCACTTCTTTTCCGCCACCCCCGTGGCGGAAGGGGGTGTGTGGGACCCGAACCCACTAAAACCCCCCGTGAGCCGTCGATCTGCCTGGAGTGGGGCGAGATATGATCGTGTTGGCATTCCCCATCTATCTTTAACTTACCCTCTTTTTATCCTGGCCCTAGCTTCCTTTGTTAGGGAAGAATGGGCATAAAAATATATATATGAAATGAGCATAATTCCTAAAAAGTAATTGGTGGTTTAGAGCTTCGGTGACCTTTTTAACCGCCTCGAAACACTCGGCTGCGACACAGCATAAGCCACGCTGTGTCTAACGATGTTTGGTAGGACCCGCTGGATAAAAATGCAAGTGTTATCATAGCTTTGAAAAAGTAATAGAAAACGCCATTTATATTTTATACACCGTTAAAAATACAAAAGGTAGGTAGGTATATACCTACTTGCAAAACTGAAGGAAGACCAATGAAGCGTAATCATTACCTATGTAGTTAGTAAGTAGTCAGGTATTTAAAAGTGTATAAAGACTTAGGTTTCTTTTAGCAGTGTCACTAAATACCGAATGAGAAAAATGATTTAGAGTTATGTTATTAGAGAATGATTTAGAATTTTTTTTGAGTGGACTTATTTGGTTTTGCTTTTATACCCCTCAGTTATAAATTATATAATTAAGTATTACTCTGTTGTGATGTATCTTGTGCGCGGGTTCTCAGTTAGATGTTATCGATGTTATGGGAAAGATGCGTAGATAAGTGTTCAGTATGATAATGATAAAGAAACGGTACTGTGTTGAGTCATGTTATAGGTTTTAACTTCTTCTATTTGAAATATGTATACTATCTGAATGAAGCTATGAACAGCCGCTAACCATTAGCTAATCGTGAAACCGTATCATTGAAGTTGCAAGTTAACCCTATCCAAAAAAAATCGTATTGATTCTTTGAACTGCACCTTTTCACAATAAGCTCGGCATTTAAATTTAGTTGTAATTAATCTGCTTATTTAGTCAAAAAGTAATGTGAGGATCTGATTAGGTATATACCAAAGAAAATTCATTATTTATAGTGCAACAGTTTGTCTAATATGTACGCGTTTTTGGCAAAAAAAAAACTAAGGTAAAAGACAAGAAATAATAAAAAAATACATTATATTTTGTTGTATTGATGAGATAGACATAAATAAAAATATACTTATGCTGATATTGTCTCTTTCCTTTACTCAAATGCTAAAAGAAAGTTGATGGCAATTAATGGCAAAATTCTAAGTATGGCGTCAGCAAACCGATATGAATTGAGCAAAAGTTCGCAGTCTTGTAGCCGAATCAAATGTTGGTTTAGGCCCATGCAGTTCGCACGAATTTTTGCGCAAGTCACTTTGGGACTAGTTGTCGGAAGGTACCTTTGCCTGAGCTTGACCAATTTAAGTAAGTACATACTAATTTAGCGCACGCAACGCTAGTTTATAAGTTGCAATGACACTAGTTTGTAAGATTATGCCTGTTTTGAACAGAGTAAACCCTGTTAAAAAAAATATATATCAAGAAGTTTGCTTCTGATATATCTGTTGTGATTTGGATCACATACTTTTCTAAATGTGTGTTTATCAATATAACTGACATCTAAATTAACATTATAAAGGATTCCTTCTAAAGGTTTCAATTGGCAAAACATAAATAGATATTAGTCAGGGTTTACAAGTTTTCTTAGTTTGTAGCGAGCAATCGATCCACGAAACTTGGTTGTTGTTTTATAGGCGAATATTTTCGAGCTATGTAACTGACTAGCCTCAATATACACAGTTTTTATGTGATATAAATATTTATGACTCTTTAGTTTAACAGATTTAAGAAACATGTAACTTTTATAATTTACTTTTACTATACTAATCTATCACATTTGTCTAGGGGCTACCATTTAACTGTTCATTCACAATGATTGCACAATAACAGTCACGTTTATAAGCGTCGTATAATATTGATACAATTTCAGGTGAAATATTTATCAAGTAATATTGTCAATATGAGTTCATTTCTCAAAGAAAGTGATTCGAGGCTCATTATTTTACATTGTGATGTGGAATTGCTTATATCCGACTTATCTCCCTTATAACTATTTATTTATATGTTTTACTTGTACCTGTTACTTATAAATACAATATGGCTATAAATGTAAGGCAGTATTAAAATATTATTAAGGATGGTGTCATCCATATGGCAGTGTCGAGTGGCGTGTTGAAATCTGTGCGTTTGACTACGATTGTAGTTTACAAGAGTTAAGAGACAAACCGGATGATATTTTACTTTAGTGACCGTCGAGGTGTTTACAAATTAATAGAGTGGCGGAGTGTGATTCAGTAAGTTAGTCCAAATTAAATACTTGCCTAACTTTGAGATGATGACCACGGAAAAGACAAATCGTTAAAAAAGTACCAACTCACCGGGCCGAACACAACTGTACTCTATTTATGCAATTAGGTGTCTGAATGAGATATATCGTAAGATTTCATTTGAAAGCCATTAATTAGCTAGGCCTTGTCAGACACACGGCGCGAGAATATGCTTTTTTAATTAGTTATTTTTACAAATCACATTTCACGTTCGCATTTGCTTGTGGCAAGATGCAAGTGCTTTCATAGATTACAGATTACAAATTACAAATTAAAAATCGCCTCGCCACTTGTCCCCTTCGCAATCGGTTAGACAAGGCCTGTAAAAGTGAATTTGTATTTTTTGAATCTCCATTTCAATATTTTTGTAATGTTTACTTTTAGTGAGATCAGTTTCTTGTACTTAGCGTTTCAACATTTCAACAGTTCAAAATTCACCGGCCAAGTTATATTTTCACATATTGGAATATTTGTTTCATTTACTTACATAAGGCAAACATTATTATAATATCTTCTCTATGCTAGTCATTTTAACAACGCTCATTGAATTTCATATTGGTATAAGCTTTTTACAATAATAATTTATAAGTGTTCAGTATAATTGTATTTATAATATATAATTTAATATAATTGGTCTCAAAAATATTGTTAAGACTATCAGCATTTGATAAATTCTTCAATTTGGAATATCTTTTTAGTTTTAATTTGGCGCCTAATTTAACAAGAAGCTAATAATGTGCTACCAACGTTAAAAAAGCCATTATAGACAAACCTACAGAATGTTTTGAGTCTTTTGTAATTTACGTATTATTATGTTAAGTAATTAAAAATGCACATTATGAAAGAATGGGAATAATAGTTTTGTGTCCGTATTGTTAATTAAAAACGACTAAGGGTTATTTATTATAAGTGTTAATTAAGATAAATCAGAACAAAATGAAACAGTTTCTATACACCAATTAAATTTTTAGAAAAGTCACTAAATTTCAAATAAAAGAGCAATAAATTTCTTATAAATGCTACTTAAATGAAATAATACCCGATATTATATTGTATCGTGTATAGCAATACTACATAACTACCTTTATATTGTTTAATTAGTATTTCTAACATATCCGCCCCCGATTCTGTAATTCACGGTTCGATCGCAATGGAATGGATTTTTTTCATAATAATCCAGAATCCGAATTAGAAAAATATCTATCATTCAGTTAGTTCAATTACTGGCTTTGGGGGCTGATCTGTAGCAATCAGTGGTGCAAGTATTATTATGGTGTTTAGAAACTGTATAATCCAAAGACACCTGCCGTCCTAACATTTTCTACGTATTGTATTCATCGCATACCCACCTTGTTTGTTATCCATTGCGTTGATGCCTGTATTTATTATGTTTTATAAAACGATTTATAAATTTGGTGTCTGTTTTACTGCCATCCATCTTACATTCACAATATCTAAGTGATTGTTTGATGTCTATATTCTTTCTTATGTTTTAGGTACATCAAATGGAGCAAATAGTTATTTTGCGGCTATAAAATACAGTACGACCGCGTCGTCCGTCACTTGGTTTTTGTTTTGTGTGTGGTGTCTCTGTAATAGCGATTATGTTGCCAGCACAATTCACGTTCGCTGTACCCGGCAATGCCACTGCCGAAGTTTCCTCGCACGAATGTCATCAAAGTGCAAAGACTGACAAAAAAGCAGTTGTGATACGTCAAAAGCAAAAGACTGTTGTTGAAATAAACCCGTTGCAGGAACGCACTGAAAATTGTTTTAAGGTAATGAAGAAACAAACTCGGCAGTTCGCGCGAACTTGTTATTGGTCCTTCGTTGGAAACATTCTGAGTGATAATAATTATGGTGGTTTGCAGAGAAAAGGGTTCTGCCTTGATTTTTTTTTAATATTTTAATATGCTTAGGGCAGTATTAACAGTTTGCTGCATATCTATATAAATATTACTGATGGTGTTGGATTTTTTGTGGGCTATGCTTTTATTTTACGTCGTCTTCTGGTTCTGACCGTTTGAAAGCTGCCATTTATATGTTTCATTAATAGGTCCATCGCATTGATTCATAATTTGAGCAACACAACTGTTTGTTTATGATAATTCTGCTTGAAAACTGCTGGAATATCGGGACTTCATCTACACCATCTGCTTTTAAGCCAGTGATAAAATAAAGGTTTATCTTGCTCAATTGATTTACCTCTGATCAAAATGGAACGTGGAAGATGAAGCTCTGAAAACGGAAATCGTTGCACCTACAGTTGGAAGACCCAAAAATTATGAAGATTAAATTCGTCCGTTTATTGTCACGGATCCTGGCAAGTCGCCTGTGTCGCTGATCGCTTTGCTGGGCCTCCCCTGGTGTCGCCAGGGGTCTCACTCGGCAGGGTTGATCGCCTCGGGCGTGAAACGAGGAGATGAAAGAATCTACACGAAATTACAGTGGAACGATAAATAGCTGGTGCGAGGGAGTCTCCTTGATGGCACTCACACTTCCGAAGAGATGAGATAATTTTTGTATACAAGCTTTGAAGGTTGCCCACAGCCAAACATCTTTGAACAAATGAGGAATTTGGTCTTGAATTTCAGTCAATCTGTCTATCGACTGAATTAAAAAAGTTCTTGGTCTACCTTCAGCAGTACATGACCTCCATGGTGAGACAAAAAGCGTAAACCGCCGCCTCAGCCACCGCGAGAATCAAATCCACACTGTACGTGGGTGGAGCGACCATGTATGGATGTTTTTTTTACTTTGCATTTATAATAGCGGGGGAAAGTTGTTTTATAAATAAGTAAACAACGTATTTTTATCATATTTTTAAATTAACATCTAGTGCCTTCGCATCGCTGTAGAAGTTCTGATTTTAGTGAAATTTTCGTGTCCTCTTCGTACCCTGACAATAATAATTTTAAATGTTATTTTTACTATAACTATGTATATTCAAACACGAACAATGGTCTTATATGTTCTTTAAATAATAAAAAAATGGCTAGTAGCAGACGATTCACCACAAAGAGTACATCAAGTAGCTCTCAAATCTCTCTAGGTTTCAAATTTTGGCATGGTTTTGCGAGATTCTAATTTCGCTTTTATTAAGTCTTCTCTAGCTTTCTGTGAACACACAGAACTAGAAGCTTCAGTTGTTCTTTTCACTGCTCGTTTCACGGCTTGTGTATGACATGGAAATCTTGAAAAAATTTATTTCCCCTTCTCCACCAGACTCCACGAATGAATGGATCTGCTGGTCTGAGAATTGTTTCATTATCGGCGGCTCAGTAATTACAGTTTGCCATTTTATAAGATCAACATACTTTGATGCCTTCAGATTAATTGGTGTACTTGGAATAATCTTTGGGAAGCCGGAGGTGGTGGCGAATTTCATGCCTTCAATATTGGTCTAGCTCAAGGGTCTTCAACCTTTTTTAGGTCAAGGGCCTAGTATACTCTGATATTGGTTCGGCGGGCCGCAACACACAAAAGGCATTCCATTGTAAACAAAAAGTAATTAAAATGCAATAATAGGTATAATCATTGAAGATATTTATTACGTAATTTTACAAACTAAGTAGAAATTATTTTAATAAAATTTTATCAATGAGACGTTGACATTGTTTACTTTTAACTAATTTATCAATATCTGCCCCTATAGTAGTCGTTGCAATTCTCAAACTGTTTTCAAGGTGAACATCGGTGATTCTAGTTCTTGTCTTCGACTTTACGTTCTTCATTCGAGAAAATAATTGTTCACAAAGATATGAGGTGCCAAACAGAGATGTAATTTTCAGTGCATGATCTCTTACTTTAGGAAAGTCTGAAATAGGGATGTATTTTGAGTAAACTTCGATCAACCCTAAATTGAATTTGTCTTTTAAAGTAGAGTTGCACTGTAATTCTATCAATTCCATCTGAACTTCTTCAGGGGCATCTTCGACAGAAACATTGAATGGGCGAGCAAACAAATTCAGGTTTACTTCATTTGTCCGGAAATCGCTAAAACGTGAGTCGAATTGTGTTTTCAGATCCTGCAGCGCGGTAATATATTTGTCCATGTTTGAAGTTTGGCAAGACAACAAATTTGGAAAATGTGTGGTAACGTTTTTTTAAATTGATTGATCCACAAGTGAAGTTCACTTCAAACGCTTTTAAAGCGTCAAATAGCTCGTGAACCAAATTATCTTTTCCTTGCAATTTCTGATTTAAATCATTGAGATGTGATGTTATGTCGGCAAGAAAACCCAAATCACTTAGCCATGCTTCATTAGCGAATTGTGGAATAGCTTTATCTTTACTTTGCATAAAAGCTGCAATTTCTTTCCGCAAATCAAACACCCGTTTTAACATTTTCCCTCTGCTGAGCCAACGAACATCACAGAAATAAGTTATGTCACCATATTCAGCATTTGTTTCTTTTAAGAATTCCTGAAATTGCCTGTGGTTAAGGCCCCGAGATTTGATGAAGTTAACAGTTTTTATCACAACATTCATGACTTCTTGAATACTAACTGACTTCGCACTTAGATTTTCTTGATTAATAATACAGTGGTATTGTATGAAGGAGATACCGGGATTATTTTTCTTTATTAAAGCAACAAGTCCTTCGTTTTTACCAACCATAGACGGTGCGCCGTCTGTGCAAATCGGAAAGCGGCCGCGGGTTGAAGACCCTTGGTTTAGCTGATAATTCTAGCACATGTTGACAATCATCTGTGATCATTGCAGGCAGTAGATTTTCTGGGTGAGCCAAGTAGGAAATGAACAGGAAAATATTCCAAAGCAACAGCTCCTTTGGATGACCGGATCTACAATATTTTTCAAGTTGTTAGCAGATAGGTATCTAGAGCTAGAAACTTGTTGAAACAGATGCCGGGTCTTTATATGATGGATGTTTTTAATTGAAATGAAACCAATGTTGAAGCGTATACCTTGACTACGAACGTAGCTAAGGTGACCAAACTTTAGCGCGGGCTCCGTAGATACATAAAGGCGTAAAACACGATTAGCGCGTGCTAACCACCTTGCGTGTGACAATGATCAGGCGACTTGTTGTCTGCAACATGACCTGCTATTATACCCGACACTATTCTGTTTAAATAATGGTGGTCAGTGCTCAGATCATCTGTAGTTTGAGGTAAGGCACCGTCATTCTTCTGCATTCGGGCAATAGTTCGCAATTTCCAAGAGCTTTTCCTATTACCTACCCCTGCGTAAGAGTTTGGTCTCGAAGTAGAGCCATCAAGGTGGAGACACAAATGTCGCAACGGTAGCTCATTCATGTGTAATAAACAAATTATTATCCACTTCAAAGGTCTCCCTATTCTTTTCTCAAGTAAACGTATGACTCCGCCATTTTCGCCTGTATTCACGTTGGTTCCGTCACATCCAATGGCTATGAGAAGCTCTTCAGAAATTCCTTCATTCGAAAAAAAGGTGTCAATCGCTGTTACTATTGCTTTTGTGGTACCAGCGCTGGGCGTGACGTGACCCCAGTAAACAGATCCAGGCTCTTTTACTAATGAGAGTGTTCTTCTACGATCATCTTTCTGTAGTTTCACCCTTTTTCGATATCTTCAATGTTCTGTCTTTCCTGCCATCAAAGTATAACACAGATACATCCGAAACATGACTCTCCTTTAATATGTTTTCCCGAGTTTTTGTTCGTTCTCTCCGCAACTTGTGTCGGACAACGGACAGAAATATCAAATTTTAAGTCATACGAAGCTGATGATGCTATTTCTGCAGCGGGTCGGTCAGATACTCTGTACCTATCACAGTGTGGCAATTAGAATTTGATTTTAATAACAGGGGACTCTAGTTTCAAAACCCGCTAAAACACTTATCACTAAATTATGGCAAATCAAAAAATTGTGCTCAAGACTTAATAAGAGGCAACACACAAACTTTTCATAACGATATCCATTGATTGAGTATGGCAATACCTTAAAAACTGAGTTTCATTTGAAAAAAAGTAAGCACAACGGAAAAATAACCGAAATCAATTTCGTTTTAGCGGTTTTTGTTGTGAATATTTGATTTAAGCGGGCTTTGCAATACACATTGTTTGTTTTAGCGGGAATTGCAACTGACAATTTTTTATCAGTGGATGGTTTCATTCAACCATTCAGTCGTCAATCAGTCATGAAAATATTACCCAGTGGTGACGCGTGGACATTAATATTTTATTCAATTTTATGGAACACAAAACAAGAAAAAAATGAATTGAGAATATTTTTATTAAAAATTAACGAAAATTTATAGTTCTATACATGAGTTTCAATTTCCTGAAAACCCTGTTCACACAAAATGTTTTCTTCACTTTCCGGATCTCGATCGAAGCCTTCAGAATTATTGGCAGCTTGTAGTCTTTCTTCAATTCTCTTATAAAAGTCCAGAGTATGTAAATTTCTCCACTCAGCGCCGAAATGCTTTTCCAGAAGTTTGGTAACGTCATTTACTTTGGCTTTATTTGGTAAGATGGTGTTCGCCTGTATCGTTTTAGGTCTGAGCATGATAATTTTTTTGTCTTTTTTTGTGATAACTTTTTTACAGTTGAGTTCGATTTTATAATTAATCTCGCCTTGAACCAATATATTGTCCGTTTTCGACCTGGTCAAGAAAAAGCGCTTGGATTTCATAAACGGAAAATGCCATGCAGTAGTAGGTTTAATGATATTTTCATAACTATTCTTCCAGTTGTAAACTGGTATTGTTGATAGGTCTGTAACAGCACCATTTTCTTCTAGAACCGATACGTACTCTTGAGGATGTGTTATAACTTCTTTGGTTTTTAAGGTTTTTTCAATTTTGGCAAACACGCGGTCTGGTGGGATAAATGAATGTCCCACTATGGGATATATTATCTCAATTTTTTTTAGGTGTCTTGGTGCTTCACTACATAGCCATTTGCCTAACATAGCAACCATACTAGTGTTCTTATTCTGGCCGGAACAACCATCGCAGATCACACGCAGAATTTTAGTTTGCTCGTTGAATATTACTTGTTGTAGGTAATGATACACAGCACTAACTATTTCATTGCCTCCCTTGTTGTGGGTCACTTCGTTCCAATAGTAGGAATGAACGTTTTCTTTGGTCAGCTTAGCCTTAGAATTCCCATCTACTATTGCAAAATGAATAAAGGTAAACTGGCGACTAAAGTACGCCGATTGGTCTGGAAGCTTAGGTAGAGGTTGGTTTTTTTGACAATCGAACGTTATAGTTTTGATGTTTTCAGCCTCTTCTTGAAGCATCTGATAAAATGCTTTGTACTTTAGCCTATGAATTCTTTTGTTGGTCATAAGTTCAAGTCTTTTTGTGGGATCGGTCTGGACTTTCATTTGTTCTTGAAGGGAGGTGCATGTAGAGCAAACATCTGTTCTCGGCGAACCAAATCCGATATTGTATTGTGTATTAAATATATTCCGAAAAAAACTTTGTTTAACTTGGTCATTTTCACGTTCTGCATTATACATCCGCCATAATTTTCTGATGTTAAGCTCAGCTGGGAGGTACAATCTTTGCGTTTTAGAGCGGCAATAGTGACTTTCTTGGCATTTGAATTTTTCAATGAATTGTTGCACTCATCCCTTTCTTGCCTCATATTTTTGGGTTCGTCTATCACCTCCTCTTTTTTCTTCTGGATGACTCCCTCCACTTTGATAAAACCTGTTCATAATACCTTTCACCCTGTCTTTTTTTATCAAAAGTGCGTCTATAAAAGTTTTCTGACAAACTGGAATCATTTTACGGTTGTCACCAATAATATGATATTTAGTTGCAATCTTCCTTTTAGAGTTTGTTTTTTTTGTTTCAGCTGTTTTCACATTGCAATATTTCAGTATGAAATTGTCTTGTAAAATCTTTGTTTCACATTTATAAAAATGCCTGTGGAATTTTCTGATATTCTGGCATGTAACTTGTGCGCATCTAAATGCCTTTTGGTTGTGGTTGCACTGTGGGAATTTCGGCAAACCTTTACTTTCATATCTGAAACAATAAATTTTACGAAATAAGCACAATGTAAACCACTTCAAATGTCAAAAGTTAATTCTTATTAGTTAAAAACTTATAAGTAATGTGGGTAGTAATTTTATTCAATAATTAATTTTAATATTATAACCGCGATTCGACCCGTTTGTAATGCTAATATAATTTTGTTACCAAGGTAAAGTAAGGTTCTACAAAATTTTATATATAAGTAGGTATTGGAATATCATTTAAGTGCGAAGATATTTACGACACATTATGAATATCAAGATGTCGTACAATATTATGATTATTGATTGATGTACTGCAGTGTTGCATAGCACTTTCCCTCGTACTTAGCAAAGTGATTCTATGAGAAACTTCGCTTACCTATTCCTTTGCTCCACTGTACGTTTCCACGTTGTTCTATCACTTTTTCTTTTCCTGGAATGCTTTGGATCACATTTTGTAACGAATTGTGTTAAATCCTCCATTATTTCTTGTGAAAAAACTTAAAAAACCGGCACAATGTTTTTATGTTGTTGACAAAATCGCCATACTTTTTGTATTGACGCGTGATAGGAATGCCGTGCTGTGATTGGCTGATTTGGTTTTGGCGGAGTTTGCAGAGCATCGAGACTGTTTTAGAGGCGTTTGCAACAAACTACTACTTTCCTGAACTGATTTGCTAGGGTTATAGCGGGTTTTGTTGAGGTTTGTCTCCAAAATATCATCATAGTAAAGGAGTGCCTTCGTATGAAATCGAAACAATGTGTTGGCTCGAAAACCGTTTTAGCGGGTTTTGAAACTGAGCTACTCTTAACTGTTTGTAAGACTTGTAAGCTGTATTTATATTACACAAATATTTTCATTTGCATGGGCTGAGTTAATAGATTATACCACCGGATTCGAAACATTGTCTACTTTGTGATGGTTAAAGATTGAAGTAACTCCTACGTTGCGATTGTTCAAGATTGAGCGTTTGATGTTCCTACATCATTTACTTAAACTAAGAAATTCAAATTATACAACAGAAATCAATGCAAAGTATTTATTACATGGAGGCCTGTAAGAGGCTTACCTACTATTTCACAAACGCGCCACAAGAGCATCTCGCCCGATCGGAGTGTCGTCTACTGCATCTTGTTGGACCTTTCTCCTTAGGTCGGGACGCCTGTCGTTGCTCGTCCAGATGTAGCACTGGCATCCGGCGACGGTTGGCGATGTTATGCAACACTGTACAAGCATTCACAATTTGCTTTGCCTTCACTGGCGTATATACGAGGGTGAATCAAAAAATTCTTGGAATCAATATTAAAAAATGCAAAGATTTAAATAATAATATTTTATTTTTCTACATAATCTCCCTCCAATGCAATGCATTTAGAATAACGCGTTTCTAACTTCCTTATTCCTTGTGAAAAAAAATTATTTTCTTGACTCTCGAAAAAGTCCTCTACGGCAGCTATAACCGCGTCATTATCGTGAAATTTTGTTCCACGAATTTCCTCTTTTAATTTTGGAAATAAGTGAAAATCACTTGGGGCTAAGTCCGGAGAATATGGTGGGTGGTCAAGGAGATTGAAGCCAGCACAGCGGATTGCGTTGAGCGCAACTTCCGATCGATGAGCAGGAGCGTTATCTTGAAGGAACAACACGCCCAACGACAGTTTTCCACGACGTTTTTCTTTAATCGCTTCACGCACTTTCGGGATTAAATTTGCATAATAGGGTCCAGTAATCGTCTGGCCTTTTGGCATGTAATCAATTAAAAGGATTCCTTCACTATCCCAGAACACAGAGGCCATAACTTTGCCAGCGGTAGGAGCAACTCGAAATTTCTTAATGGATGGAGAGGATGGTCGTTTCCAAGACATGCTTTGTCTTTTAGTTTCAGGATCAAAATGGTGGACCCACGTTTCATCCATGGTGACAAGACGACGGCAAAAATTATCCGAATCACGCTGGAACATTTCGAGATTACGCTTGGAAATTTCCAAACGTCGCTTTTTGTTTTCGTCGGTTAACATTCGTGGCACCCATCTTGCAGACACTTTTTTGAACCCCAGTGAATCAATTAAAATGGATTGAACGCTACCAAAAGATATCTTTAGGATCTCAGCTATATGTTTTATAGTCATTCTTCTGTCTTCCAAAACCAGATTCTCAACCTTTTTGACATTTTCTTCTGTAACGGAGGTTGAAGGCCGCCCAGAACGCGGGTCATCTTTACAGCTTGATCTACCTCTTTTAAATTCAGCCACCCAGTACGCAACCGTAGAATAGGGTACAGCATCACCCCCTAATGTCTGCTGAATGTCCAAAAAAATTTCCTTCGTAGACATTTTTTTCAAACTGAGATATTTTATCACCGCACGTAACTCACTTTTATCCATAATTTTGACTTTTTAGCAACTCGTTGCACAAAAAAATTTATTACATGCGAACGAACTGACAAAAACAAGTGACAGTCTGCATAAATATAGTGTGATAGACACTCTTTAATTTGAATATCGAACTTGATCCAAAAAGGTTTCATATATATGCACTTCTAAGAACTTTTTGATTCACCCTCGTATAATGTAGGGTACTATGTGCAAACAAACATCGCCACCGCGCTTTCATGCTCCCAATTCACCGTTCCACTGCATTTCTAACACTGCAGTGCTTCCTTTAGTGTAAAACCCCTCAGCAGATCCCGGTGCTGCATGCAAAATTGGGGTCATCATAATTGCACGCTGTGCATAACCAGAGTTACCTAGAAGAACTATAACTATTTATAATTTTATACAATAGGTTTACTAGACTAGGTTAACTAGCTTTTAAGACAAATTTTACTGCAGGTGATCCAGTTAACAATGGAAATATAGATTAACCAATTGTAACTTTCAACAGTTAAAGTAATTGTACACAAGGATTATTATTAATGGGTGTAAAACATTAGCATCTTTATTCACATACCCAATAACCAGCAATGAAGGTCAACGGTACGTCATTCAATTGTTGGAGGTGCTCTGGTGACAAATCTCTCACTGGTGACAAGTTCCATATGTGAGAATCATGTGAGGCACCTCCTAACGATGCATCCACATATAGCACATGTAGATCTGCATCACATATCTGTAAATAATGAAATTACATCAATGGCCAAGTATATAATTACTAATTGAAATTGTTGGGAAAGTAAATATACATTTTTAATATTGTCGTACTTACAATCATCACATTTAGGGAGTGTTACAGCTTCCTATTGAAGTACGCCTCTTCATGCTCGTGAGGCCGTATGATTGCAACGTGTGTACCATCCACACATCCCAACACCCCAGGGAATCATGCAACTCTGTGAATTTGAAATATTATATAATAAATCAGTAAATAGTAGTTGTAATAGGTATGTAGACCTACTACTTAGATTATACCTTAATCAATATCAAAATATGTTTTGATACAGAAGGCCAATGTAAGCAAATAACATAGGTAGAAACTTTTGACATTGAAAATATTAGATAGGTAGGTAGGTGTTAACTTTCTCATTGAAGCGTGTCTCTCTTCTGCTGTTCTTCTTCCAGGAAACTTTATATGATTCATTAGGATACCTGGGAAATTCAAGGCTGCTGTAACCTTGGCCAAGCAGTCCCTGAAGCGTGGCTGGGACATGGGTAGGTACCGTGTAGTCTTGGCAGACACTTTCTTGGTACCTGCCTGTAGCATAGAATGCTAAGGCAGCTAGCCCCTAAAGGTGAAATAAGATTGTAGGTTATAATAGGTATTATACATTACTGTCGTCTGCCAATGACATATGTTAATAGGTAGGTGGTTAGTTCTAAAAAGTGGTGCTATGCGGATGTGACATAATAATACATTATTTAGTACCTACCCTTAATTCCAGTCGAATCGCATTACACTTGGTAGTTGGCAGCAGCAATTACTCCTTTTTTTTTTTCTTTACGTCGGGAAATGCTCATGGATACCACCTCGCCGCCCCCGCGGCGAGGTGGTATGTCAGACTCCTACTGACTAAAACCCGACGGTGTTCCTTCAGGGACGCTGAGTGCTGGGGCTACGGGGAACGTGAGTATAACTTCCGCGCACACAACTCAAGGAACAACGTTTTTATAAGGCGATATACTTCGCCATGAAATTTATATCATGAAGCTCTAAGGGGATGGCGAGGTCACGCAGCACTCTCCTTTTCTCAATTTGCAGCCACTTTTGGCGCTCTTCTTCTGCAATTGCAAGAAAATATATTCTTAGGACTCTTGCCGTTCTAACCACGTCTGTACGGGTTCTACTTAAACACTAGCGGTGTCACAGACACCTGCTGCCGCAGTCAGCTTGCCGTTGCAGGCGAGAGGACGGCGACGAGCGGGCTGGCCTATTCCCGGGCCTTAACGTTGAGCGCCAGTTCATTTGCGGGATGTTTTGAATAATTCCAACGTCTTGAATAAATCCAATACCCAACAGTGTGCGTGTTTCCCGAGATTCTGGGAATATTATGAATGTGGTCGGTATATCGTGGTCAGAAAGGTTGTTTGAGGCTCTGACCGTCAACACTTCCCTCTCCTTTTTTCCACCATCAGCCAATGTCACCATTACTTGCTGTGGTTCAAAGTGGTAACCATGTTTCTTAAGACTTTGGTATAAGCCGTAAGACGCAACGTTTGTTTTTGCACAGAAGTCTGTGTCGTGTCGTGTTGTCTGTGTGCCGTTCCAACAATCTTACCTAAGCCAATTCCAATAACAGGTCTAGGACGAGCATCAGTCCTCACATTAATGAACAGAAGCTTATCTCTGGCGTTTCTTGCTTAGTCAGGGTCCTCTTATAGCACGGCGGACATTTCGACCTAACAACCCCTGGTGTGCCGCACCCGTAGCATGAAAACTTTGGATGTGAGTGCGAAGGAGCTTGTGTTCCTTGTTGTTAGTTTCCGAAGCTTCCGCTACTGCTGGTGGTTGTCCTTCCTCCCTCTCTCAGCCTCTTTCGACAGTTTTCTATGGTGTGCCCCGGGAATATGTATTAGCGTTTTAATTGCAGGGAAAATGTGCCCATCCGTTGCCTTGAGGGCATCCAGAGCAGTGCTTGTTATAATTATGCCCATCCTGTCTCTCTGCTCTCCATTCATATAAGATATTCTGGCTCTAGACTGACTGCATAATTACCCAAAGTATTTTCGGCCATGGCCCCCATGACCCCCCCCCCCCCCCCCCCCTGTATCCGCCAATGGACTAGTACTCCTTTTGTTCTCCCAGACCTTGAACCCCATCGTTGGACATTTACTATTTATAAATTTACTATAGGATTCAAGCCTGGAGAACGCAAAGGCCATAGCACCCTTTTTATTTGTGGATCTGCCAGGACCAATGCTGCACCAAGTGAGCGCGGTGTATTGGACAGTAATTGTCGTCGATGAAGGCGATTTCTGACATTTCATCTTCGGGATACACCACTGACCACTCTGACTGAGGGCAATATTGAATCCTGCAGCATCTCTAAATAAGTTGCGCTGGTGGTCCTCTCGGATATGTAGACTAGTTCTTCGGGGTCGGTTGCTGTTGATCACTATCCTTCCAGACTCATTTCGATGTATTAGTTCCCATAGCTCGTATCTAGTGTAATTCATACTCCGCTAATGCCAAAGACCATGGTGTGTAGACTACAATTTTTTTTCATCGGAAAATATGGCGTATGAAAAGTCAAAGTTCCGGTAATCTCTAGCGAATCGGGCATGTGCCTTGCATTATGCATTATGCACATCACTTAATACTATTTTGTTGGGCGGTTTCCTATGAAATATGCCTACCCGCTGTTACCTTTTGACATTCCTACTTAGGGGTTTTAGGAAATAAAACAAGAAGATTGGTTTACAAACTTGTATTTTTTTTATTGCTTTTGAGTTGCTTCGATACAACACTCCAGGTATGAAAGAACTTAATTATAGAAATAGTGCAACGGCTTAGCTAGGGTTAGAGCACAAATTCAGGGGTAGTAGGTGTAGATACCGTACTATAACTAAGTACCTACTGGGTTTCCATGAGATGAAATTGCAAATTGATTAGAATTTTAAGTTACTAGTGATGAAGCAAAAAAAATTGATTTGAAATTTAATGGCCAAATTGAAAAAAAAAGAAATGATTAAAAATGTGTGTTGGAATTAAACTAAGTGTTTGTAGTTAAGTAATGACGGTAAGCAACTAGGTATTTAACTAGAGAAGAGGGCGCCAACCGTAGAGTTTCAGCTACAGTACTGATTTCATAATTATGTTAAATTCACCCTACCTAACCGAATGAGAGGTTTACCGGCCAGTAGCCTCCAGGCTTGGAAAATAGCGCTGTGCTCCAACGGAACAGCAACACAGAACCACAACCAGCAGAGGAAGTAGAACACTGGGTGGCCCCGGAATAAAAGAACCCCCTGTAATTGAGAGAAAACTCCAATTACAGACTAATATTGTAAACCGTTCCAACGGAACGTTGTAGAACATGTGGTTAATTTGAAGAAAAAACAAGTTTTACTGAACAATAAGGCTTGAAATTAATAGAATAAGTAGGTTACACCTTTGTGAACGTTTTGTAATACAGGATACAGGTTTAGAATTGGAAATTTACTTATTTTAGAAGAATTTAAGTTTTGACTAAAATAATTTTATTTCACAAAAAATAATTAATATTGTTTATGAATTCCTACAAGGTACTGAGGATAAGCATACCTGAGGTTTAATCCAGGGGGCTTGATTAGTAGTAAAAACAACGTAGAAAATTCTAGCACATTGTGCTCACGCGCCGCAATAGGTAGGTATGCAATTCAGTCGCCAATCTGAAATATTTGTTTGGTTAAACACTTGGCCTAGTGCACATGCACTGAAAGACAGTCTTTTCACAGCAAACTTACCAAATTTGAGATATAAAAGACACGTTACTGCATGGAAGCAGCTTCCGTGTAAAATTGTAGTTGTAAAAATGGCCGAATGCCGTGTGAATTCTTGCAGTGATAAAATGCATTCGAGGGTTGCCTGCTTTAGCAAAAATATGCTGAAAGCGGCCGAAATATCGCCATAATAGGAGCGAAAATAGAAGAACAATTCGGTTGAAATTAGAGAATGGTGAGACTAAATAATAACTACAATTTAGACAAAAAATGTTAGCAAAAACATTTAGTTTGTTTATTGCAAACCAACGCCGCAACAGGAACGAAATTAGAAAAAGAAGTTAAATCGAAGGAACTGTGTGACCAAAACAATACCTGTAATTTAGATAAAACGATATTGAAACGAATAGGCTTAATTATTGTTAAAATATTTAGAACTTCTATGCGATTATCCGAAACATCTGGCTTAAAATAAATTTGTAGCTGTCAACACTAACGCTTGCAGCCACGAAACCTGTCATCATGACACTGGATTTTTAAAAATAAATCCAGTGTCTGGAGGCACTCATTTGAATCCTCCTCACAGTTTGCTCTCCTTGAATGAGGAGAATTAAAATTATTTAATAACAGAGCTTTGAATGCTCCTTCGAAAGCCACTGTATTGGGTGCATTATTCCTTGCCCCGTAACTACTGATGTTCCCGAAGAAATTTTCGACAGGGTCTTGATTGAAGTTCCGTGTCAACATTGCATCTAAACCATATTTACTAGACAACACTTTCCAAAGACATTCCATGCCCTCAATAGTTTTAATTAGATTTGTCACAGATGGTATAGTTGTCTCAGTCAGAATTATTCTGTTATTAACTTTAACTTTTTAATATATTTTACAGTTCTAAAAATTTTTTTAGCTTTTTGCCACAGTTCATGGTGAGGAGAATTGCGTTTGACAGGCCCTTTATAAATTTTACCATTTGTTATGAACATACTGCTCACATTTAAGGAATCAAATAGATTATCTATTAATAAAGTCATTTCTATTATTAAACGAAAATCTTCAGGAAGATCCTTCCTTGCTGTCAAGTGTTCTGCCACAACAGCAACACTGTGACTAAATATTTGTGTCGCTGACTTCACACGCATTTTATCTATTTTCTCCGGATTTATGTGTTCTTCTGTAATTTTGTCAAGGAGACGTAACTCTCCATACGACTTGTCGGCAGCGTATACCATTTGGTAATATTCCCATTTTATGTTTTTTTTTCTGATTTGATGTGACATATGACCAAAGATATGTGGTCAGCAAATTATTTCTAAGACCTTTTATTAAATGAGGAGTATCATACAGAGGGATTATGCTTCGACCATTAACCCGGAACATTTCATGACGCCACTCTTTGCCTTGACGAAGATAGGCGGCTTTAGTTTTATTAACCAATTCGGTTATAGCGCCAACATTAACTGAACTTTGATCACATACTGTGTTAACCACAATGAGGCTATTTTCCATTGCGTGCTGGACCGCGGACTTTATTAAAACTTCCAGTTCATTTTTTTTAATCCGTTTGTGAAGTAATAGGCAATAGGTTGTTTAAAGTTGTTTTTCACACCCTTCACCATAAAAACAAAGGCATGGTCAGCGAGTGAGGCCTCTTTATTTGATGCAAACCCTTCCAGTTCATCCTTATTTGCATTAAAAAGGATTTGTGGTGAAATTGACATTTCGTTGAACATAAGATTGCAGAGTCGATCTTGCACACACTTTTCTGCTAACCGTTTTTATATCTTTTCAAAGATGATAGGATTTATACCTGGTACTAATTTTATTTGGCTCAGCAATCGCTTCATAGCTTTTGCTGATGGCAATGCAAAATATTTGCATAACAGCCTGTAACACTTGGGACTCTTTTTGAATAGTGACAAAGACATCACTTTTTCCTCAATTGAAAACCGTCTCCCCTTGGATTTCCTTTTAGACTGTAGTTGCATGTGAACAAACAGTTGTGCTGGTTTTGTCATATTTTTTATCACTTGTTGAAATGCAACTTCATTGGACAATTTTTCAGCATTAGCCAATCGTGCTTTAAATGACTGTCCTATTTTACGCAAACGATGTATTTCATTCTGAAGATACTTCATTTTTGTCTGCAGTGGTCTCATTTGTATGCAGTTGAACCGCACCCTCATACTGTCACGAGCATCTGAAAAATACAAAAACATAATAATTATATATTTTTATTCAATCACTAATTTAAAACTAATTGTATTTGCAACATCACTCATATGGAATTTCAATGATTGTGCAGGCCAATGGTCCCCAGTGGCACAGTAATAGGCTTTAATTATAATCCCCAAAGGGTGAGGCAGAAGTATAGTACACCCACTTTTCGCCAGTTCTGCTTAAGTCCCATTAATAGGGGGCGAGACTATTGCCATTAACCAGGCACAAATCAAGACTCCGGGCTGCTACTGAGAAATTCCAGATAGAAACACCCAATATCACTTTGCCCAACCTGGGAATCAAACCCAGGACCTCATGCTCAGCAGTCGCGCTTGCGAACACTAGACCATCGAGGCAGTCATGGTTTAATTATAATGCTGAAGATAAATTACCTTTGAGTGGTTGTTTTTGTGTACGTCTGCTTATCACACTATAATTATGCTCGATTAGCATAGAATTTGTAGCAGCAGTGCCGTGACTTTGATCTGAAAACAATATAGTAATGTATTGTACATTACATGAATAATTTATTATGCAAGAGAATGCACCATATTGATAGAATAAAAACTTATAATTACAATACCTGAAGTTGAAGTAGCAAGAGAGGTATTTGTGGAAGGATGACCACCGATAGCCTCAAACTGCTGAGTTGTATCAGCAATGCCGTATCCTTCACCTGTAATAATTGCAATAAATACATACATATTAATTAATATACTAAAATAAATACCAATATTACTTTTTAGTCAAGTTGCATAATAACTTTGATGCTTCTGATTGGCGATTATTTGAAACACAATAGAAATGGGGGGTTCTCACCGCCGATCAGCCTTAACGCCAGTTGAGTTAATAAAGGATGGTAATTCATAAAGATGGCTAGGAAAAGTGATTCCATTTGATCAATATAGTTTAATCAAATTGTTGATGTCCATTTTATGACACCCACGGAAAGAGATGGGATGGTGCTTTAAGCATCTGATACCACACGGACAGCAGCACAAACACAAGTGGATGCTCACTGCAGTAATATCAAAGGCATGACTGTACAGTGTACAGACGGCTACTTTCTTTGTTGGTGACGAAGCATTCGCTATACACAAACATCTGCTTCGGCCATATGGTGGATCGAATTTAACCATGAAACAACAATTTTATAATTATCGTTTATGCAGAGCTCGGCGGTATGTGAAATGCACATTTGGAATTCTCACTAATAAGTGGAGAATATTACATCGTGCCATTAACTTGGAACCCGACATCGCAGTCGATATTGTCAAGGCTTGTGTAATCCTGCACAATTTTGTCCGCGTCAGAGATGGATATCAACCAGAGGATACAATGACCATATTCGGATTAGAAGAATAAAGTGGAGAACAAGTAAGACGTGGAGGGCTAATAATGTAAGAAATATTTCAGCGGACTATTTTATGACCGAACCTGGACAAGTCAGTTGGCAATTATCTAAAATATAAAAAAGTGTTATAACTATCAGTTGTGTAATATTAAATGATTCGCTAACTTACCAAATGAGTTTGTTTCACCGTCAGTAATTTCTTCGAAGTCGGGTTTAAGTATTGCGCAAACCTCCCGCCTAGGGTTACCATATCTCAGGATTTGTCCTGAGATTTCAGGATTATTCGACTCTTCTCAGGATTCCGGCCGGATTTAGCAAATCTAGTGATAGCTCAGGATTTTTAATAAAAAACAGGTTACATTTTAAAGATCTCTCTTATTAAACTACTAAAAATAATCTTCTTTTGGTAACAATTGCAGTTAAAATCAATACTTATGTATTAATTTAAAACAAACTTAAAATAATCTTCTTTTGGTAACAATTGCAGTTAAAATCAATACTTATTTATCGAAGTAAAACGAACTAAAAACAATCTTCTTTTGGTAACAATTGCAGCTGCAGTTAAAATCAATCCTTATTTATCAAAGTAAAACAAACTAAAATAATCATCTTCAATAATCATCTTTAAAAATAATGTTACCAACATTTGCAGGTAAAATCAATACTTATTTATCCAAATAGGTACTTAATTAATTTTGTCGTATTTAATATTTGAAGAAACCTTTTTAAGTAAATTCTTTTCTTTGATTATTGATTTATAAAATGCCTCACAAGTTAAACTCTTCAAGTTATATTGAACTAAAAGTAGAGCTCGAACTGAAGACACGTTTAGTCGGTTTCTTTCTTTCGACCATTGAGCTCCCATGATAGAAAAAACTCTTTCTACGTTTGCATTTTGAGCTGTTATTGCAAATATATATTGACAAATACGCAGTATCTCTGGCAATCGTGAAATACCTATTGTCTTGAAAATGTTTGCCCACAACGCATGAAGCATTACGTCAAAAAATGCTTCTTCCTGTTTTGTCAAAAAACTATTCAGAGATGCAATTTCATCGAATAACTTCACATCATCTATGTGTATTCCTTTTCCATTTAGATAATGAATTGATAAAGCAATCTGATCAAAGTCGATCATTTGGCCCTTTTTCAGCATCAACCAATTAAAGACTTTGAAATCATCTAAAGGCGTCATCCACTTGATCAGATATTCTACGCAAGTCTTATACATATTTTTAAGGTCGTGCTTGAAAACTTCTTGGTTTTCCGCAGTGCACTTAGCCAGCAACTCTCGCACTTTAAGTGGCATGAAGTTTGCGTTCGCTCGTGCAACTAAAATTTCATGTGTGGATTCGAGGATTCTTTTAATATCTAAAACAGAATTGTTTTCTTTTTCGATGTCTTCAATTTTCGTCTGAAATATTGACATTAATGAGTGAGCAAGAAATAAATAAACTTCGCTGAGTTCATTTTCAAAAAAGTTCTTCAAAGTAATTGGTACACCAGGAGTAGATAAAAAGTACTGCTTCAACGGTTCATACATCTTCAATATTCTTTCGATCGCTGGAAACAGACTAAGCCATCGGGTCTTGCTATGAAACAATAGTTTCTGATAATTGACGTCTATATATTCGCTGATATCCTTCAACGCCTCCGTGCGTACGGTGTATACGGAAAAATAATTAAACAGCTTCATTACTACAGATTCTATATCAATATGCAGATTATCAGTGCCATGTTGAATACAATTGTGTAGTATGTGCGCTGGGCACCCAACTCCTACGATATCTTTGTCCAGAAAGTTTTTTAAATTAGTCCAAACATTTTGTCCCGGTTGCCGATTTACTCCGCCAAAATTAACATTAGCGTTGTCTGCTGTAAATGATACACATTTCATCAACAAGTCGTACTTTTGCAAGCTTGTTTTAATTATCTCGGTTATAGTGTCAGCATTTTCATTGGGTGTGCTCAGCACATCCAGCAGTTTTGTTTTAATTCCTTCTTGCCAGTCGAAGAATTGTATCATAATTGGAAATATTTTTTCAGCACCGTGATTACTTGCATCTGTGGAAACGCCCAAGAAGTTGACATTTTGTAATGAGACTTGTACCTGTTCAATTACCCACGGAGATATCACGCCCGTTACAATGGCCTCAGTCTTCGTTCGTGCACAAGAAATACTCTTCGCAGTGTTGGAATCAGCAAATATAGCCTTAACCAGTTGGCTGGTGCAATCCATAGATTTAAATGACTGGTGATGTTTCACTGTGTGGAAAGCTAAAGTGGCTTCAGCGGCGGATATTTGGTCTGTCAGTCCAGAACTTTGTGGTTGAAATAAAGAGTCGATTTTGGTGTTACTTGAAACAGTCAGACTATTTTTTTTATGTTTTTCCGTTAGGATATGTTTTTCAATATCAGCAGCTCCCTTGAACTTAATTGAAAAATGATTGTTACATATTGAACAAAACACTTCGGTAGGTTCTCTTCCATCTTTCATAATCGGAAATTTTTGTTTTAAAGTATCTGTGAATGTACACACGTATCGTGGTCGTTTGGTACTTGAAGACATTTTAAACTCGTATCAACAGATAAATCCAACAGATGGAGCGTAGTCCAACCCTCGCAATGGCGCAAGACGAACTGACTGAGTGAGCGAGCGAGCGGCAACCGCGCTGCGGGGCGACGGGCGCATCCCTCCTCCCTCCGCCCCGCTGTTTTGAGTGCGATGTACATACAAGCTTGTAACGCGTCGCGTAAAACGCGTGCGCAAGATCCGCAGTGTATACAACGATAATAATACGTTTTTGAGAGAAAATTCTCATCTGTAGAAAATCTCAGGACTTTTCCATGGAAATCAGGCCTTTTCTCCGGACTTTTGATTTTTTCATCTGGTAACCCTACTCCCGCCAAGCTTTTTTTGTTTCTTTTTTGTCCTTGTACTCAGCGCAAGTTTTGTCCCATAAAACTGGCTTCGCTTCCACCAAAGTTATCAATAGTTCGATATCTATCTCCATTTTATAGTTTAGAAGTAGGTATGTAGATACCTTGTACGTATAATTAAGCGTGCGACAGAACTACGCACGCGCGTGCGCTCGCGCAGACTGTATGTACCTGGGCGACTGACCGGCCGGCGCGTCTGAAAGCTAGTTGCGTGTTCCATACACCACTGTCAGTTCGGCCGCCGGCTAACCGATGCCCGGCGACCGGACGCACAGTGGTGGATCCGGCGCGCACCCGGCGACCGCCTGCCGGATAAATTACGCCGGTACATGTGAAAGCTACGTACCATGCCCATACACTTCACCACCGGGTACCCGGCGCCGACTACCCGGCAACCGGGACATGTGAAAAGGCACTAATTGCACTAAAATATATTATGTAGATCATGTAGATAACCGTAGTTGACCTACCAAATTGTTGTGCAAAATATACTTTCAATCTTACCTTATTCTCAACCGTCAAGACTGTACTCGTAGATTTTACAGGATTTCTAAACAACGGTCTTAGTTTGTCACACAAATTTATGACCAATTGTTTAGAAAGCCGGTACCTTTCGATGAATTTGCATCCTCCAATTCAACAAAAGGGTCCGACTGTTCCCGTCATTGCCGCCTTCTTTGTCGCTGTAATGTTGTAGGTTCTTCATTATCGCTCACTAGAAAATCAATCAACATTAGCTAGCTGGATATTATTTTATCGTTTTCAAACAAAAGGCATTATTATTATATTGGCAAAGGCATATAATATTTGCCTAATTTCACCAGGATTTGCACTAAAATACAAATTAGAATTATTATTCTAAACTTTATAATACAAGAGTTGCAAACATCTAGTCATATTTATCAATGATGTTGCATAGAATAGAAAGAAAACGATCTTATCCAAAAAGTAATCAAATACAAATAAACAATAAGAGGTAAGTGCATAAAATAACACATTTTCACACCACAAAGATTCCTGTGAGCTTATAATAAACGCGGTTGAAGCCGCGGCGCGCAGTTAATAATTTAATGATACCTTTAAATGTAAACATGCTATCTGAGGTCTCACGTAGAGTAGGCCCAGCCCCTGTGCAACAGAACTGTTAGTTCACTTCCACTTATCGAATAATATGAACTACCATGATTAGTTAGTATGTTAGAGTTACGGCGCTTTTAACATGAAAGTTAACGATGAATTAGCCAAGAACTGTTGTAGATTTACCTGTACTCATGTTCCTCATCATTCTTCATCATTCCTCATACCAGTGGCGTAGCGTGCCTTGTCGGGGCCGCGTATAAAAATTTTTTTGGAGGCCCTTATATGGAGGTAAAGA
Organism: Hylaea fasciaria; assembly: GCA_905147375.1. Taxonomy (NCBI): domain Eukaryota; kingdom Metazoa; phylum Arthropoda; class Insecta; order Lepidoptera; family Geometridae; genus Hylaea; species Hylaea fasciaria. Next base: position 1,984,068 of record LR990211.1, on the reverse strand, counting down.
TTTTTCACAAAAGAAAAAAAATATTGTGAGAAGTAATATTTATTTATCACATAATTTACCCATTTTACAAATAAAAATCGAATTTTAAATATTCACTCTCCTTGCCTTTTTATCGGCAAACTGATTTATTAAATCATTTATGGCTGATGATGATTTTAGTTTTTCTAAAGTTTCTGCCTCTATGGACAATAGTGAGATGTCTAACAGCCGTTCTTGTCCCATCGAAGTTCTTAAGTAATTTTTTATTAGTTTTAATTTTGAAAAACTTCTTTCTGCCGTTGCGGTTGTAACTGGAAGGGTCAAGAATAAAAAGCATGCTGTGATTACCTCGGGAAAACTGGATGCAAGACTATTGAATTTTACTAGCAATAATTCAATGAGTTCTTAAATGGAATAAATTTTTTTAATTTCAGAATTTAAGCATGTTTTTAGAGCCTTTAATTGGTCACAAAGATTAAGTGAGATGTCTTTACTGTATTTAGCAGACAGTTTTCCGGAAGCGTTTAATATCTCTTCGCTTGAAGAAGATAGGAGTTTCTCCGGTTGTAATATTTCGAATATACTACTCAGGTTGCAAAGGCTCTGAAATCTTTCTTTAGTTTGAGAAATTAATACGAGGGTGAATCAAAAAATTCTTGGAATCAATATTAAAAAATGCAAAGATTTAAATAATAATATTTTATTTTTCTACATAATCTCCCTCCAATGCAATGCATTTAGAATAACGCGTTTCTAACTTCCTTATTCCTTGTGAAAAAAAAATATTTTCTTGACTCTCGAAAAAGTCCTCTACGGCAGCTATAACCGCGTCATTATCGTGAAATTTTGTTCCACGAATTTCCTCTTTTAATTTTGGAAATAAGTGAAAATCACTTGGGGCTAAGTCCGGAGAATATGGTGGGTGGTCAAGGAGATTGAAGCCAGCACAGCGGATTGCGTTGAGCGCAACTTCCGATCGATGAGCAGGAGCGTTATCTTGAAGGAACAACACGCCCAACGACAGTTTTCCACGACGTTTTTCTTTAATCGCTTCACGCACTTTCGGGATTAAATTTGCATAATAGGGTCCAGTAATCGTCTGGCCTTTTGGCATGTAATCAATAAAAAGGATTCCTTCACTATCCCAGAACACAGAGGCCATAACTTTGCCAGCGGTAGGAGCAACTCGAAATTTCTTAATGGATGGAGAGGATGGTCGTTTCCAAGACATGCTTTGTCTTTTAGTTTCAGGATCAAAATGGTGGACCCACGTTTCATCCATGGTGACAAGACGACGGCAAAAATTATCCGAATCACGCTGGAACATTTCGAGATTACGCTTGGAAATTTCCAAACGTCGCTTTTTGTTTTCGTCGGTTAACATTCGTGGCACCCATCTTGCAGACACTTTTTTAACCCCAGTGAATCAATTAAAATGGATTGAACGCTACCAAAAGATATCTTTAGGATCTCAGCTATATGTTTTATAGTCATTCTTCTGTCTTCCAAAACCAGATTCTCAACCTTTTTGACATTTTCTTCTGTAACGGAGGTTGAAGGCCGCCCAGAACGCGGGTCATCTTTACAGCTTGATCTACCTCTTTTAAATTCAGCCACCCAGTACGCAACCGTAGAATAGGGTACAGCATCACCCCCTAATGTCTGCTGAATGTCCAAAAAAATTTCCTTCGTAGACATTTTTTTCAAACTGAGATATTTTATCACCGCACGTAACTCACTTTTATCCATAATTTTGACTTTTTAGCAACTCGTTGCACAAAAAAATTTATTACATGCGAACGAACTGACAAAAACAAGTGACAGTCTGCATAAATATAGTGTGATAGACACTCTTTAATTTGAATATCGAACTTGATCCAAAAAGGTTTCATATATATGCACTTCTAAGAACTTTTTGATTCACCCTCGTATATCTAAACAGCAATAGTATACATTGACTTTGAAATAGGATTCCGGGTCGGAAATTCTCTCATCTTGTGATAACTCATCAAAAAAACGCTTCGTTATCTTTCGCCTACTGTTTTTATAAACAGTTGTTACCCCCCACTTTTTTGCTAAATCTTTGGATTCATTTAGCAAACTATTAAATGAATTCTGATTTCTTAATTGGCACAGTCTATTTAAAAGATTACTTAATAAAATACTAGATTTCTGTAAGTCATTATTTTCATGCTGTAGAGCTTTAGAAACAGGATTAATAATTTCAAATAGTGAAGAAAAAAATGTAACGAGCACTAAGAAATCAAAACTCTCTAAAATATTAATTATACTTTTACATTCTTCACGTTCATCTTTTTTATTTGAAATTAAATTTAGTTGGTACAAAGTTTTCATGATTAGTAAAAAAATTTTCTTTACTGCTAATAAAGCGTCGTTCCTAGAAGACCATCTGGTAGGACATACCTTTTTAAGGGTAATCAAATATTTTTCAGCATAGCATAGCCCAGCGTTTTATACTATTGCCAAAAAAAGTATATATTTTTTCTAAATTATCGAAAACAGTCGATACTTCACGAACATGTCTCGCAGCATCGTTCAAAACCAAGTTTAAAGCGTGCGCAGCACAATGAACATAATCGGCATTTAGAGCATGCTCTTTTATTAGGGTTTGTAATCCTCCATACACACCCGACATAATATTTGCTCCATCGTATCCCTGTCGTCTACATTTAGTCAAATCAATTCCATATTCTTTAGTCAAATTTAAAATGACAGTTTTCAGACCTGCAGCACTGCAATCGGTTACTGCTATGAATCCTAAAAAGGACTCACAGATTTTTATTTCTTTAGGCACATTATCATCATTTTCTGTAACCGAGATATATCGAAAAACTACAGATAGTTGGTCAATTTTTGACAAGTCTTGTGTTGTATCCAGAATTATTGTCAGAAATGGAGCTTTTTTAATTTCTGAGATAATACTGTTCCTAACGTTAGTACCAAGCAAACTAATAATTTCGTTTTGAATCGTAGGGCTTAAATAATTTATTTCACCTTTCGGTTTTAGAAAAAGTTCTTTTAAAGTTGCATCATAGTTAGATAGCAGACGTGAAATTGCCATAAAATTGCCAGAATCAGAATCATGCCCCCTCAAAGGTAGATTACAAGATACTAAAGTAATTATAACATTAATTATACGATGCAGTACATCTCTCCAGAATGTAATTTTACTATCGATTTCACTTTTCAATAGAGTATCGATGGTATTTCCTTGCAACCAATTATTATAAGAGAGTGAGGCACTAATATGCTGCTGTGACTTTCCATGGTCAAGAATAGTTTGTGTGAAATTGCTTCTAACCGAAACACCGTTAACCCAAGCAGAGGCGTACGATTTGTTTTGACGATCTGCTAATAACCAACAGAAGTGACAGTACGGTTTGTTTAAAACGTTAGAATAACATAACCATGGTCTTATAATTTTTATGCCTGCCTGATTGAAATATGAATAATAATAAGCTGAAAAAGGTCGGTTATTTTCTGAAACTTTTGGAAATGGTCCTTGTGGTTTAAATGGACCCAATTTAAAAATTATTTTTCGTTCGCATTCAGTTAAATTGTCACCAAAATTTCCTCTATCTGATGAAATTATATTACAATCTGCATTATCTGCAGATATATCAGAATCGTTGACTTGGGGTTCCTCGATTTCTGGATGGACATCCGATAAAGTATGTGCTTGGCTTTCTTCTATTTCCGGATGGATATGTGACGAAGAACATGCTTCAGAAGAATCTAAAAATAAACGAGTAATTGTTAAAAAATAAATACGAATGCTTTGATACTAAACTAAAAAGAGTTATATATAAATAAATAACGTTACTAAGGGTCACAGTTAGAGAGTGTTCAGTTCAGACGCACACAGATTCTACGCGGATTGTGCTCGTACCTATTAGTAGATACAAAATCACCTGCAGCCCGTCCGTGCATTACTATACACCTGCGTGCTATTTAAAAAAAGAAATTTGGCTCACTGTGTACTATGGGTAGTTTACACTGAACCACCCGTATTTCAACAGTGAACCATAATTTAATTACCACTAAAAATGCTTATTTGTGAAAAGAAACCACGCATTTTTTTATAATCATCTTTTATTTTTACCATACAAAACACAAATTAGTCTTCTAGCCAAAAAAAATCTTCTGAAACCATACAATTATTATTATTCTTCAATTTAAAATTAAGATATTTTTATAGTTTGGTTCTCAGTAGTTATCTACATAATAACACTAAAGTTATCATAATATAAACCTCTTTTGATAATTAACAATCAGCCTTTTCCATAATACTTATTAAACAGTATTTAATTAAAGAAACGCGGGAAAACAAAAAATAAACACAACATGACGACATCAACAATTAAATCTTAATTTTTCTTCATTTCTAATCTCAATTAAAAAATTAGGTTTTATTATAGTTTGTTTCTCAGTAGCCTACACTAAAGTTATCATATAAACCTATTTAGATAATTAACAATCAGCCTTTTCAATGCTATAATAAACAGTCTCCGATAACATTTTACAGGAACTTTGTGCATTTTACCTACCGTGAAAAAAAATGTGTCAAATTAAATCTTCACGCCATATTAAGTGAAGATAAGTTCACGTTGAAAGAATATTTAATCAGACGTTTTGTACCTGACACACGAGGAGGAGGGAGAATCATTTTTATGTCAGTCAGTTTCACATTTGCCATATCAGGTTCTAAGGAAAACAAACGTTTTATTAGGATGATCTTTTAATTTTAGGTACGAAACACAATATTCATCATCACTTTCTGTTTCCAAAATTTTCGCAATGTAATAAACAACCCGTTTTTTAGATTGCAGCAATACAAGGACATATTCGTCAATCTTTGGTTTACGCTGTAAATCATCGAAATCTTCACCTACGATTTCATCTGGCTCATCCGATTCTAGGTCTGTTTCACTTTCAAGGATTATATCTTCTTCTTCACTCGTTTCACTGTTTTTGTCTAGCACAACTCTTCTTTTATTATTCCTCTTATTTGTTCTTTTTCTAATTTTACTTGTCGATGGAAACATTTCATTTCCACAATCTTGTAGAACTTTCCTTTTATGCAGATTTTTTTTATTTAATGCAGCAGTACGTTCCTCAGCTATTCTTTCTTTTTCTGGCGTGTCCGTTGCTATCATGCTTTTGCCCAGTTTTCTACCTTTCCGTTTATTGGAACGAGGGCCAGCCTTTAGCAGAGGACGGAACATTAGTGGAGTGATGATATGCTCTGACGATGGTTGATGATTTTCATCTTTGCATGATTCATCTGGTTTCTTTGGCGGTGTCAAGTTTTGATAGTTACTATGATGTTCTTCTGATAATATAGATGGACTTTCTCGATCAGGGTTCACAACGGGATCATAACTTGTACGACGTGTCTCTAAAGCATTACAATCCTGTGGCTGCTGATTATTGCTTCTATTCGTGTCGATAATTGGACAAGCTTCAGTATCGGGCAATTTTTGTGACACCACAGGAACAGGACGGTCTGTCACGCTACTAGGCATGAAGTCTTCATCGGAGAATATATCTCTATTATAGGGAAAAATTCCACATTTTCCGAAAGCTGCCGATATATTTAGTGGAGTCATAGATCTGGGATAAGCTTGACCGATGAATCTTGCTATCTCGTAGATTGTAACTGGTTTCCCTGGGTTTTGTAGCATCCATGACTCAAGTGCGGAATAATAATAGGTCTTTAAAGGACCCATCAAACCTACATCCAAAGGTTGCAGTTTGTGAGTAGTGTGAGGATGAAACGTAAGAATCACAATACCAGATTGTTTCGCTAAATCTATAGCCTCAATGGACAAATGTGACTCGTGATTATCCATTATTAGCAGAGATGGATTTTCTGGTGTCGTGCTCGAACATTTAATGAAATGTTTAATTACCTCCACAAATAAGTCACTAGTCATCCAACCTGATGGACTCGCTAGCCCTAAACTACCCGGAGGCGCACCGTGCATCATCAGGTTTTGTAGCATCCATGACTCAAGTGCGGAATAATAATAGGTCTTTAAAGGACCCATCAAACCTACATCCAAAGGTTGCAGTTTGTGAGTAGTGTGAGGATGAAACGTAAGAATCACAATACCAGATTGTTTCGCTAAATCTATAGCCTCAATGGACAAATGTGACTCGTGATTATCCATTATTAGCAGAGATGGATTTTCTGGTGTCGTGCTCGAACATTTAATGAAATGTTTAATTACCTCCACAAATAAGTCACTAGTCATCCAACCTGATGGACTCGCTAGCCCTAAACTACCCGGAGGCGCACCGTGCATCATCAAGTTTTTAAAGTTTTTCCGAGGAAATATTATAGCAGGCGGCAGGGCGTGGCCTGTAGCACTAACCATGCAACATGTAGTGACAAGAGTTCCCTTTTCTCCACTTGTGACTTTACCCACTTTGGCTCCTGCTGGAGCCACAACTTTCTGAGGTTTCTGGACGGTGGTTGTGCCGGTTTCGTCTAGGTTATATATTCGAGTTCCGTCTGCGAATCTAGGCTCCCGTTTCAGCAACTCTTCCAAATTATTAAAAAATATTGCCACAGTTTCACGGTTAAATGAGGTAGCTCGTGCGAGACTTACAGCTTCTGGTTTCTTAACCGAAATATCAGGATGCCTTTTTTTGAAGAAACGAAACCATTCCAAACCGGCCAGTTGATCTCTTTCCCATGAGCTTGGTATTTTAATGCCGTTAACTTTTGCCATTTCGTATGCCACCTTCCTACATTCTTTGACGGTCAAACCATAGAACATTAGTGCACAATCCTTGTAGTATTTTAATAATATTTGTTCATGTTCTTCATTAAACACTTTATTAATGTCATACCTAGGTACAAGTGATATATTATCACCATGTTCCCGTTTATTCTTGACGTACCGGCGCAATGTAGGGTACGGAATTTTACAGGTTTTTGACGCTGTCCTAATGGAGTGACCATTATCTACCATTTGTAAAGCTGACACCATGTCTTCTTTTTTGTGCTTTCCTATTTTCCGTTCCTTATTTTTTGACCTCGGCATCCTAAAACAAATAAAAATATTATTGATATTCAACATTAGGTACACTATCAAGGTACAGTGAACCACGATTGTAAGGTACACAGTGAACCGGTTCACTGTGTACTCTATGCGGGCCTGGTTCACTGTTCAATACACACACTACTCAACTTATAATATTAAAAAAAAATTGGTTGCAGACTGAATTGTCACAACGCAATATGCCCATAAAAAGCCTAATACTACAACAGTTTTGACACCATACAGGTTTTGTTATTATATTGAATAACAAAATATACAAAAATCGAGACACTTACGTGAAAATCCTATGGTTTTTTGGCGCGAAACAACAAAACTGCCGCCACACGTCACGCTCTAGCCGCAGTCGCCGGCTCACTACAGTGGCTAGAAACTTCAAAGGAATTTTTAATGTATGAAATTAGTTCCCCTCTTTGTACCACCGTATAAAATTGTATCAAGAATTGCCATTTATAAAAAAAAAACCAAGTATGGTAGAAGTTGTCACCTGAGTTGCTAATATTTTTTCCTAACAGACGACTACCTTTTAAATTTTTCATAAATATTTTGTATTTAAGACAACAAAATTAACCGAAAATATTGTAATTCATTTAATTTCTCGTAAAACTACTGATTATCAATATTATAATAGTATTTTAATTGTAGTTTGTATGGTCACACTCAATTAAAATGTCTGAATATTTTCCGGCGCTTGAGTTTGTAAATTTTATGTTTCGTTTGGTTTTGGACTAATAAGCAGTGAAATTATCTTGTATAGTGAGAAATATTGGTGTAAATATCGAGTTATATATCATTCTCCATTTCATCATTGGTTTCCTACTATCTTTTACCTGTTGTGTGAGGCAGTGACTCATTTTACAATAATTTGTGGTTTTTCTGTGCTTAATCAGCATAATATAAATAAACTTTTGAACAATATATTAATGTTATATGAGATTGGCAGTTATTATAATAAAAATGCAAGAAATTCTAGTTACAATAAATGTACTGAAGAAATTGGTAATTCACACAGAATACATCGCAGTGAAGTGAGTCCATAGACAGAGCACAGATTATAGAGCAATAACATCTATGACAGTTCTTTTTCTTATATTTATGTTTCGCATTAGCAATGTAAAAATCCTTCTCAATACTCCCACTATTTTTACACATTCAAAATAAATTAAAAAAACTTACATTACTTACATAGTTTCAAAAAGAACTTGATTTCTATTAAGACGGAACTTTTGTGAAGGTAGAGATTTAGTCAAGAAATCTGCTAACTGATTTGAGCTTGAAACATATTGAACATTTAATAAACCTAGCTCCACCTTTTCACGTATGAACTTATATTTAACATCAATGTGTTTCGACCTTTGATGATATACAGGGTTACATATAAGTTTTATAGCAGCTTGATTATCTATATTTAAATTTATACATGATTGAGATTCACCCAGTTCAGATAGGAACTGTTTCAACCATAAAAGCTCCTTAGTTGCATCACAAGCGGCCATAAACTCAGCTTCCATCGTGGAAAGAGCTACAGTTTGCTGTTTACGGCTGCACCATGTGATTGGACCACCATTCAGAAAATAAATATATCCAGTAGTTGACTTTCTGGATTCTATGTCGCCTGCATAGTCAGAATCAGAATATCCAACTAAATTTACATTGTGTTTATACTCTATACCCATATATTTAGTTCCAATTAGATATCTAATAATTCGTTTAACTGCTTTTACATGTTCAGGCTTAGGATTGTTCACATAACGACATACCAAATTCACACCAAAAGAAATATCAGGCCGAGACACTGAAGCCAAAAACAATAGGGACCCTACAGCTTCCCTATAGGGAAAAGTTACAGTCTCATTTTCATCATTACTTAAAATTACATTGCAGTCTACTGGTGTAGAGCAAGAATTTGCATCAGACATGTTAAATTTCTTAATGATTTGCTCTACATATTTTGTCTGAGTTATACGGATAGATTTATCAGTTTTATCTATTTCCAGACCAACAAAATAACTTAAATCTAAAACTTTAACTTCAAAATTAATTTTTAGTGCATTAATAACCACATTTAAGCCATTTTTGTTAGAAGTTAATATAAGGCCATCGTCTACATACAGTATTAACAATATTTTCTCATTATTATGATCACTAACAAAAACACAATGATCAGACTCTAATTGAATAAATCCAAATGATTTCAGAAAACTAGTGAACTTAGTGTTCCAACAACGTGGGGCCTGTTTAAGTCCATAAAGGGATTTATTAAGTTGACATACTTTACCATTTTCAGTTTCTACTCCCTTAGGTATTTCCATAAAAATGTTTTTCTTCAAGCTCTCCATACAGAAATGCGGTCTTAATATCAAATTGCACAATTTCATAATTATATTTAGCAGCTAGACTTAGCAAGATTCTGATAGAGTCAAATCTAGTAGTAGGAGCATATGTTTCTGTGTAGTCAATATTTTTGACTTGGGTAAAGCCTCGTGCACACAGACGTGCTTTATATCTTTCAACTTCCCCGTCTTTATTCTTCTTAATTTTAAATACCCATTTAGATGTAATAGGTTTCTTATTCTCAGTCTGATCCACAATAGTCCAAGTATTATTTTCCTTATGAGCCTTTAGCTCCTCCTGAATAGCTACTTTCCATTTATTGGAGTCAGGGTTACTGATTGCTTCTTCATAAGTAGATGGTTCACAATATTCCGTTAAGTTAGTGTCATACTGTCTGTTTCTTCTTGGTCTCATATTTATGTTTGATTGTGATACATCACTGATTTCTTGGGACGGTTCATAAGTTTCATCTTCACAACTCCTTAAGCTATCATCACTTAGTGTTTCTTCTGTAAGTAAGTGATGTGACACTGATGATGATGTCACCGGTGCTGAAGATCTTTCACAACTTGATTCTTCAATTTCAATCACAGCGGGACTGTTTGTGACATTATTATGAGTTTCATCAAAAAGTACATCTCGTGAAACTTTTATTTTCTTTGTATTTGAATCAAACATCCTGTAGTTTTGATTTTCATATCCAACTAAAATCATTTTATTACTCTTCTTCTCTAATTTGGTTCTGCATGCATCAGGAACATGAACATAACCACATGAGCCAAATACCTTGAGGTGTTGTAGGTTTGGCTTTTCACCAGACCAGATTTCAAGTGGTGTCTTATGAAGTTGTCCTGTTAAGTATATACACTGCACACTTCACAGCCTCACCCCACAAGCTCAAAGGTAGATCCCGACTATAGAGCATTGTACGTGCACTCTCAACTATTGTACGTAGTTCTCTCTCTGCACGGCCATTCTGTTGAGGTGTGTGTGGGGCAGTACACTCATGTGTTATTCCAAATCGGTTCAAGAAATCTCTGAAGTCATTATTGACATACTCTCCACCTCCATCAGTATGAAGAATGCGTACATTGTGGCCAAACTTGTTTCGAACCATAGCATTGAATGTCTTGAAATGATCTAAGACTTCACTCTTATGTCGCATCAGGCATACATACAAATGACTGGAGGCAGCATCTTTAAATAGGACAAAATACTTCATACCTTGTATTGAAGACTCACTCATTGGCCCACATACATCACTATAGACCAAGTCTCCAGGGCTCATCTCACCCCGGTGAGAGGTATGGAATGGAAGCCGACTTTGCTTTCCATACATGCATGCTTCACATACAAACTTTTCACTGTCACAGTCTTTGCACTGTATTAGTCCACTTTTAATCATATTTTTAATTTCTTTCACATTCAAGTGTCCAAGTCTTTCATGCCACACTTTTAAACTGTTTTGTGGTATCTGCACTGTGTTACAACTAGCACTTAAAATTGATTTAAAGTTCATGACATACAAGTTGTTTGACTTTTGTGTTGCACTCAGTACCACATTATTGTCTTTGTAAATCAGGGCAGAAGTGTTTCTTTTTGTTATCACATACTTTAACCGCATGATAGCACCTTCAGAAAACAAATTTCTACGTAGGTCAGGTACAAATATAACTTCTTTCAAAGTGTTTTCCTCCCACTGTCCATTTAAAAGTTTTTTAATTAGCACTGTTCCTACTCCACACACTTTCAAACTTTGTTGATTTCCCAATTTTACAATTCTTTGGTTTTCATCATTGAATAATTCTAATTTGAAGAAGAAGTCTTTCCTAAATGTCATGTGCACAGATGCTCCGCTGTCCAGTAACCACACATCATCATAGGATTCAATTACATTTGCACTTTCTACATGAAATGCCAACATATTGCCTTGTTGGTTCTGGTTTGCTTTCTTAGCACGGCAGTCTCTGGCGAAGTGCCCTCGCTTGTTGCAGTTGTAACAAACAAAGCGGTGCTTTTTATTCTCTGCACTTTTATTGTCATTGTTGAAACTTTTTCCTGACTTTTCTTTGACTTGAGCAGCTACTAATGCCACTTCATTCTGTTCTTCTGATGTCAAACTGGCTTCTTCATCCATCAGTCGAGCCGTGAGATTTTGTATGGTTTGTTGAGCTGAATCAAGTGACAACCAAGCTTGACGTACTGAGCGGTACTTTGATGGCAAAGTACTGATTATTTTGGTGATAATAGCCATGCCACTGATCTCTTCACCACTATCTTTCAGCTGTTGAGCCAAACTCTCGACTTTAGAGATATGTTGTGCCATACTATCTGACGGGTTCATTTTGTATTGGTAAAACTTTTCATGAATCAACATTTTATTGAATTCTGATTTTTGCTCATATATTGATTCTAGTTTTTCCATGATATGGGCAGCGCAATCACAGTTTTCTATCAGGGCTATCTGCCTGTAGTCCATTGCTGACGTTATAATGAACATAGCCATTCCGTCGTTCTTCAACCATGTGGCGCTGTCAATTTCTGGTTTGGGTTTGGCAATATCAATGCCTTTCGCCCTCAGAGCACACTTTATTTGGAACTTCCATTGACGAGAGTTGTTTCCGTCAAAACGCTCCACATTCATTTTCATGCCTCCGAGATCCATGTCGTTTGAGCGGTACGAAGCGGCACGGTCACTTCAAGGTTATAATGCCGGCCGGCGCCGATGCACAATACGACTTGCACTTTACGTATTAAGTAATATACCGAATTGACTGCTCTTTGCAATTTTATTAATCAACTGGGCCCGTAACCTATTAATGTTATATGAGATTGGCAGTTATTATAATAAAAATGCAAGAAATTCTAGTTACAATAAATGTACTGAAGAAATTGGTAATTCACACAGAATACATCGCAGTGAAGTGAGTCCATAGACAGAGCACAGATTATAGAGCAATAACATCTATGACAGTTCTTTTTCTTATATTTATGTTTCGCATTAGCAATGTAAAAATCCTTCTCAATACAATATGGGTGGAAAAGGTGGCAAGGGTAGTCACAGAACATGTGAAATATGTGGTATGATTCCCCACATGAAGAATTACCATCAACTAGCCAACAACAACTACAAATACTTCCCATCAAAGAGTCGCAAAATGGTACGTGTTTTATTTAATTGCATTAATGTGTACACCCATAAAATAGTTTCAGAGAGATGACCAGATAAAAAAAACGTGTAGCAGAATAACTATTAAAATGTTGAATAATTCATGAAAAAAAGAGAAAGCAATAAATCATTTTCTCATACATTTTGACAGGACAATGTCTGTCGTGGCAGCAAATTTTAATATAGAATACTAATATTAAAATGTGATTGCAGTTGCTGTTCCAGAGGCACCCTGTCTAGGCCCATCAACAAGCAAAGAAGCTGCGTTGCAATCTAGGAATGGTAAGCGTTATTACTATAGTATAGTTCAAGCCAAGCCAAAAACTGTAAGTAAATAATGAATAATGATTTAATCATTGTTTTTTTTTTGCAGATGTAATTTCAACCATTTCCACTAAGATACATAGTGAATGTACAGAAAGTGATGAAAAATCGCTGAAAAAGAGAAAACTTGTGGATAACAGAGTTGCCTTGTTACCATACACAGGTATAATAATAATTATTATTTTGTTATAAGCTTTGTAAAATAATAATATGAATTATATTTTTTATAAAATGTTATTATTTTTGTAGATTTATCAATCCCGAGGAAAAAGAAACTCATGGAACAATTAAAGAAAATGAAATGCACCCTTAACTCATTAAGAAGAAGTGCCAACCTTATTGAACGAATTGAATCACCAGTACTCAAGGAGATGGTACTTTAATGCCTCCAAAAATCAACACCGCAAACCCAAGGGAAGGAGGTGGACAACACAGAATAAACAGCATTAGCAGTTTTTAAGCGTTCTCCTAAAACATACAGATATTTTAACAAAATTTTGCCACTTCCTAGTGAAAAAATCCTGCAAAACATTTTGAAAAAAATCCCTATGTAGCCAGCCATCCATAAAGGTATACAATACAGGCATCCATAGGTAACAGCCAGCAGCAGCTAGTAAGAATATAGTATATTATTGTGTGAACTTTGTATGCTATTATAGATCAATCGGGTATCTCGAATTATTGTAATGTAAATAAAATCTACACCATCTACTTACAACATTATTCATTTTAAAATAAGGTTCCCTGCACAAATTACATACCTAATTATAAAAAATAATACGAAATGATCCTGAAATCGATAAAGAATTATCGACAGTTCACATCACTATATTTGACAGCTATTTAATCGATACATTTTTGTACATCACTAGTGACAGCTATAATTTGTTTCGTTATGATGGTAACGAGGGGGGAACAAATTTCATACAAAAGGTTTTTACACTATCAAAGTATCGAAGTGCCGTCTCTTCTAGCGTAGCGTTTGTATTCTCTTTGGCTCACTACGGGAGAGGGGAAGGGTACCCGCGAGGCAAGTTTGAACATGATCGGTCAATTTATTTATTTATTTATTTATTTATTATAAATTAACACGGTGATAAACCAATTACATCAATTAACACATAATATTCTAAATTTAATAATATTCGACTAGTAATACAAAAATAATAAAAATTAATAAAAAAAAAAACAATCAGCATAAAATTAAGACAATACATAAGTGCAATAAAAGATAAAATTAATGTCATAGTAAAAATAAAATAATCAAAGAAAATTAATAAAAAAAAAAAAAAAAAAAAAAAATGAATTATGATAGCAAGATTAAAAATAAAACAACACATTCAAACAACAAACATCAAACACAGATTCATACATTACTCTCACAAAACTTCAGACAGACAGACAGTATTCCCAGCCATCCATCCACAAACAGATCCGTTTCAGGACTGCAACTCAAGAGAGCGTTGAGCGCGGAGAGGGCGCGCGTAAGAGGCGAGTTTGCGCGCGCGACAGTGCGGCAATTGGGCACGGCAAATAACCTATGTCGCCTGATCCTGCAATAATTATTTGGAGCGTACAATCGACACAACTCATCACTCAGTTCCGGGGAATCAATTTTACCACGAAGAATCTTACAGGCCGTTACCATTTGCTCATTTTGCCTACGAACCTCGAGCGAATTGTACCCCAAGCAGCCCAGAAGGAACTTCGTGGGGTACATAAACGGATAGTACCCGTACTGCCGCTTGTACAGGTATCTTAGAAATGCTTTCTGCACCTTCTCAAGTAGCAGCGCATACGTAGATTCGTGCGGATTCCATACGCATGCACTGGTCTCAAGTTTTGTTCTCACTAGAGCACTATATAACAAGCGGACAGCTCCGTCCAGGTGAAAGTCCCGCGCATTCCTTAATACAAAACCAAGACGTCTGAAGGACTCCTTCGCTAACAGCTCAATGTGCTGATGAAACGTGAGCTTTCGGTCAAAAGTGATTCCCAGATCCTTCATAGCTACAGTTCTAGCTAAGGTTTGACTGTCCATTGTGTAGTCAAAAATGATAGGGCGCAACCTTCGACCGAAAGTCATAACGTTACATTTACTGAGGTTGAACTCCATTTTGTTTATCAGACTCCACTCATAAATGGCGTCGACATCTTTCTGTAGCTGCAGGCAATCGGCTTCTGATTTTATTTCTACATAAAGCTTGAGGTCGTCGGCGTAGAGTAGACTTTCAGCATGTTTCAAGACCGTGGGTAGGTCGTTTACCATCAGCAAAAATAAGAGGGGGCCTAGTATAGATCCTTGACTTACCCCGGAACGCGTGTGATAGGGTCGCGACTCATAGAGACCGAGTCTGACAAACTGCTGTCGACCGCGAAGATAATCCGCAAGCAGGCGGAGAAGACTAGGGGCGAAGCCTATGATACTCAGTTTCGCCAGCAGTATGTCATTATTAACCCTATCAAACGCCTTCCGGAAGTCAAAATAAAGCACGTCAACTTGGCTACCATCATCCAACCGTCTCGAGATGTACTCCACTAAAACCAAAAGGTTCGTATTTACGGACCTCTTGGACCTGAAACCGTGTTGTTCGTTGCACAGGTATATATCCACTTGTGAGTATATATACCTGTGCAAAAGACTTTCAAATACCTTAGCAGGTGATGAGAGAATGGCTATTGGACGATATTCTTCTACCATGGACTTATTACTGGTTTTAGGTATTGGAGTCACCCTGGAAATCTTCCACTGCGAAGGATACACTCCTGATTTTAAAGCCAGGTTAAAAATGTGGCAGAGGGGACCACACAGCAATCCTTTTGCGTTTTTGAAAATAATTGGGGGAATATTATCAGGTCCGGCAGAGCTCGTTGCCTTTAACTTATTTATTCCGAGTATTGTAGCTGCAGGAGTCAGTCTCGTAACGTTGACACAACGTCGTAGTTTTCCTAATATGGCGATGGTTCAGTGTATCTGGTTGGTTCACTGATCAACAGCCGACCCTACCTACTGTACTTGCAACAATCGTCTTCAATAATGTTGAATTATTTTTTAAACAACTTGGTAAAATCAAAACAGTGTTATAATTAATGGTGTGCTGATTCGATTATTTATCTAATCGATTATGCGAACTAAGATAATCGATTATTAGTTCGAAATAAAAATTGTTACAAATTGTCTTACCTCCAGATTATAAAAATGAAACAAAACTGAATTATATCACATATTTATTTAAAATGAAACTACTGGATATTAAAAATCAAACAAATACATCAATTCCCAATCAGTGACCAGTTAGCATTTAAAAAAATGATGTAATCTAGATGCTATGGCAGCAGGCTGTTCCTCCTTAAATTTGTCAACTGACTTGATTTAGAGAAAATTCTCTCCGAGGGAACGGAGTTGGCAGGTTATGCACGAATATTTCAAATTTTATTTATACAGATGCGGGTTATTTGTTTTCATGCTCTTCCAATACAGTAGAGGATTGCTTGTCCTTGCAAGTAGAGGCAATTCTAAGTATTGTCGTAATGTTATTATATTTTCAGTTGAAGATGTAGATGTTGCGATAAAATTTGATTTCTTCTGCTCAAAATGATCCCAGATCGATGGTTTAGCAGTTACTTGCTCAAGTTGTTGTGGTTGTGTAATTACTAGCTCACTAGTCCCTGGAGTGCTGTTTCTGAGATAAGTTAGTTCTTCAAGACAACGTTGTTGGGCATTTGTTGCATTACTGTCCGTACCGAAACCAAGTTTTTTAAAACGTGGATCCAGCAGACAAGCTATTGCCACATGTTTGTTGCTTTCTATTGAGCCAAGTCGTCTTTGTAGGACTTCTAATAATTTTTCTTTCACTTGATCTCCAGTTAGTGTTTCGGTATTGGTTGCATTTAAGTTGTACTGCAGTCCTCGAATTAATGGAATTACCATTCCCATGGTGGGATACTTTTTCTACAGATAGTTGTTCTGTAATTTCTGCAATATTTTTCAGAAGTGCCACACAGTCCACTAATACTTTCCACTCATTATTATCAAGGGATTCCAGTGTAAGATCAATTTCTGCTACAGCAATCGTAAGTGGGATTTTAACTTCACACAGTCTCGCAAACATAATACTTATACTGTTCCACCTAGTTTCTATGTCTTGTTTTAATTTTAAAATTGGCATATTCATTTGCTTTTGTTTTGCAGACAGAATCTCAGTACTTTTGGCGCTGTGTCGGAAATGGGCAACTATACGTTTGCATTTCTGAATTATATCTTGCAGAGCTGGATTTCCAGTAAGAGTTTCTTTAACACTCAGATTAAGAGTGTGTGCAATACATGGATGGTGGTGTTTTTGAAGATTCTGATTTATCGCTTTTTTCATATTGGCTGCATTGTCTGATACTATTGCAACTATTTTCTGTAGAATACCAAATTCTTCAAATATTTGACGATAATGTTCTGCTACGTGTTCTCCGGTATGTGGACTTGGAAGTTCTCTAGTTTGAGTAGTTTGAGTTGCGAAACGGGCTTCGGAACCTATTAGTCATCAGTCAGCCATCGGAGCGAAATGTCGTCGTTATCAGAGTCAGAGGAGGAAATATTATTGTGGACTTTAACTTTGAAAATGCGTAAATCTCGAGATTTACGCATGCGCATTACGAGATCGATGCACGAGATTAATGAAAAAAGGAAGAAATTAGGAGAAAACCGATTATGTAAAGAACGAGAGTCACATGAAGATCGTTTTTATACATATTTTAGAATGAGCCCAGGGAGTTTTGAAGATCTACATAATCTTTTGAAGCTACATATTACTAAACAAAATACAAGGTTTAGGGAAGCTATTTCTAGCAGAGAAAGATTAGCCTTAACTTTAAGTTAAGTAAATTATTATTTATTTCATCCCCTTCGAGATTATTTTTTGAGACAATAGATAGCCTATGTCCGTCTCATAGGTCCAATCTACCCCTATACCAAATTTCATCGAAATCGGTCCAGCCATTTGAGCGTGAAGAGGTAACAAACATACACACATACACACATACACACTCACAAACTTTCGGCTTTATAATATTAGTAAGATAAGATAAGATTAATACAAAAAAATATTCGGCATGTTACTAACTCTACAATTAGTGAAACATGTTCATTTGTTCATGATCATTTTGATTTGAGGTTGTTAAATCAGTAGGTATAGCCGTATTGCCCTCTTGTGGAAGAATATAATAATTAGCATTGTCAGTAACTGTTGCGTCACTGATCATGGAGTAATTTCCTGGAGTAGCCGGAGAATGCGTGGTATCACTTAAAACAGAGTAGTAGAAACTACCCGTTGCAGTAGAGTTGCTGTTAGAAGTTACAGCCTCCAGATCACTTAATACAGCCTCCATCAAAATTCGGGCGATATCAAATTTTGCTTTTATTTGTGTTCGCTTTGATAGTTTTTTGAAAGTATCAGCGTATCCCAAAATTAATAAATCTACTCCATCACATTGTACATCAACTTTATCTTCACTTCTGTTGCGATCTCTTCTATTTTGTAAGTACTGGATCATTCTATCTGTTGGATCCGGATCCGGATTACTTCTCCTATGCCTTCTATAAATTTGTTGGGCGTTTTGAGTTTCTTGCGGGCGGGTATCTTGTGCAACGTCTTGTGTAGTTTCGTCTCCCGTAGATTGAGAGTTAGTAGAATTAACTTCTACAACATTCAGAGATGCCATACTATCTTGAGTCTCATTCAATGTAATTGCTGGATCAATGAAATTCATTTAATCTGCCCAAGTCCAATTTTGTACTCTTTTTAGATAATTTGTACTTTTTGTAGGAGTCTTTTAAATTCTTCCACTTCGCTTTCAAAGTTACGACTGAAAAATAATCCCCTACAGGAGGTTGTGTGCAACCATTGAACTTAACTAGGTACATTATTCTAACAATCTTACAAAAATATTTAATTTACTGTATATAACGATAGCTCTATCTATTGCATTTGTAATTGAAGTATAACATAGTTATGACCTTGCTAGTGGACTGTATTTTCATAGGCAACTGACAGTCTTTCTCGTTATTATTATTTAACTTTACATTGTTAGCACTTTATTGGGTTGACACAACATGTATGTACTTGGGTAATTATATACCTATTAATTATAATATTGAGTGCATGAACAACATGACCTACATATTAACACTAATTTTATATAGGAATTACAAAAAAGGTTGATGACTTAACAGTAGTTACCAACTATAACTTATAGGCGTAATACCTTACTCGTATCTTACTTTATACTAAAGCATATGACAATATTATCTTAACCTTTAAACTTATTAATAATTAACACTGTACTTAATAAAGGCTTCAAAGTTTCAACTTAACATTGGTATTTTCTTTTACATCTTATTAGCTAATCTACAGAAGGATACATATTTTTGTAATATAAGTTTTGTGAACTTTACCATTAGCTTTTCTAACTTCTAAAGCTCTCACCTTGCCATCATGCCCAGGAAGACTCTGGTCACTCTTGCCATAGGCCATGTCATGGGAGGAGTATCTATCTCACGCAAAATAACCAGTGCTCCTACCTGCACATTCGGTAAACTATCTTTCCATTTGGGACGATTCTGTAGTACATTTCAATAGTTCTTTGACCAATATCCAAAATTGCTGCTTCAATGCAGTACATTTACGCCAGAAACTAAGTCTATTCTCAGGTATAATAGTGAGATCTTGCTCCGGGTAACATGTTATAGGGGCACCTGTAATTAGGTGACTTGGTGTCAAGTATGATAAATCTTCTATATCTGAAGAAATCGGAGTAATTGGCCTGCTGTTCAAAATACCTTCAATTTCAACTAAAACCGAATTAAGTTCCTCATAGGTCATAACTTGAGATGCCAGGACTCTGCGGAGAAGGAATTTGGTTGATTTCACAGCACTTTCCCTAAAGACCTACTTTAATTAAAAAAATAGGACCACACGTAAAATAATGGATCGCACCTCATTAGGGCACTTGTAAACTTTTTGTATTTAGGTATGATTTATAAATTAAAATACAAAACAATGAAGTAGAAATATATGTAGTTTTAATCCCGCCAAAAATTCGTCTGATCAATGTTGGCTAGATGACTGATGTCGTAATCTTGTATACTAATAACCCCCTGAAAAAACCTAGCTAATATCCCAAACAGTACTCTACCCCCTAATTATGCCCAAAAAATTTTTATGAAAAAACACCGTCCCCTAATAATCCACAAAGCCCTGTGTCCCCTCTAATCTGAAACCCAGTACAGCGCTAACAAGAGAGAGCTCTCTCTCTTGTTAGCGCTCGAAGAGTCAACATCTCCTGAAGATGTCTCGTGTAGAGACGAAACACGTGTCGTATTGCTGTCAGTCAATGTTGGATAGGTTCTTGGATGGGAGTAAGTCTTTTGATAGGTTCTTGGATGGGAGTAAGTCTTTTTATTTTATTTATTTTACGTTCGGTCATTTTTTGTACTGGGTTTCAGATTAGAGGGGACACAGGGCTTTGTGGATTATTAGGGGACGGTGTTTTTTCATAAAAATTTTTTGGGCATAATTAGGGGGTAGAGTACTGTTTGGGATATTAGCTAGGTTTTTTCAGGGGGTTATTAGTATACAAGATTACGACATCAGTCATCTAGCCAACATTGATCAGACGAATTTTTGGCGGGATTAAAACTACATATATTTCTACTTCATTGTTTTGAATATGGATTTCCGCAAAGTAACGCCTGATTCTATCAACTAAATTAAAATACATAGAATGCTTAAAAAAAAAGTCAATGCAAGCAACACAATTAATCTGGCAGTTAAAAGAACCCATCAATTCAGATTATCATTTACAGATGAACAAACAGAATTATTCTCTCCTTCCCAAGAACTTTTCTCCTGTTCCTCTCACCACGATATCCATCTGGTTTCCTGGATGATTGATATCTAGAGACCCCATGTCATACCAAGATGTTGTACCCATCGACAACTTCTCGTTCTCCTTGCGCAGTTTGTCATGTAGCTCCTCTAGAACTGTGGTTAGTATTCCCATGATTTGTGTCATCGTTTTGCCCGTTGTGCCTATTATCCTTCTTTTCTCAATGTGGCTGAAGAAATCGGCGTCAAAAACATGGGTTCTCTGGCCGCTAAAGCAAGGTACCGTTGCCACCTGATTGTATACTCCAGAGAGCAACCCAGTTTGATTTGCACATGACATTTTTGAATAGTATTTCACTATAGGCAATTTGAATCTGGTTATCACTTCTGACGTTCCTTGTTTACAAAAGCAGTTTCCTAGTTCTTCTCTGGTGAACCATCTTGCACAGTCCGTTATAGAAGCTAAGACACCTAGATCTTCCTTAATTGCTTCTACGAAAGCTTTCTCTTCGAAAAGGTGGGTTTCCGAAGGTGTAATTTCATGTAAGATTGTCTTGAGGGCTTTATTTTGAGGTTTGTAAACCTCTCTACGCTGCTGCAATACCTCTGCTAGACGACATATTGTATCAACGCGTCAGAAGTTTTTCTAAAGTTAGAATCTGCAGCAACAAACTCCTTCCCCACTTTCTTTTTCATTTCAGAGAATCGTAATTTCTAAAATGTACCTTTGAGATAAACTTTTTATAGACTTTTTGTCACACTCAGAAGAAGCATCTGAAATATCTGTCAGCTCATCAGAAGTATGAGCATAATTTTCTTTTCTTTAAAAATTTTTATAGTTGTATTGATTATAAATTTGAATACATGGAGCCAAACCATGTGAACTTTTATTTAAAATAGGTATGTACCTACCTACTGTACTTGCAACAATCGTCTTCAATAATGTTGAATTATTTTTTAAACAACTTGGTAAAACAGTGTTATAAACATGGGATGAATAAAATTGCTAAGTTTGGAAATATGCGATACTATTGTTTTCCATTGATAAAATTCCTGTACCATGCAAGGTGTAGTCATTGTCAGCTTATTTTGCTTAGACTGTACAAAAATGTATCTTCCATCATTAAGTTTTTGCCATAGGTAGGTACCTACATCAATATTTCCATATACAACTTTAGAATCACAGGATTCTGGTAATGCTAAGTTGACTTCAGTTAATAGTTTTGTTTCACAGGTAGGATTATTGATGGTTGATAAAACAAAAGGTAATGAACATAATTAATATAATATTAACATTCAGTGTTACCGCGGCAGTAATGCGGTTCTTCACAGTTTAATTTTTTGATGAAATTCATTACTGCAATTTTTTTATTAATATTTTTATACGAAACGTGATCGCCTCCTCTGTTCTCTTCAAGAAGAGTGCCCGTGTTATAATAGGTTTTCATAACAGTTTGTACCCTGTACTTCTTTATTTGTAGCACTTTAAAAAAAACGCTTGACACAGGCATTCGTTTTTTTAATGAAAGACTACGAACATAGTAGGTACGACACTTGCATAGATTATGGTTTGTGTTTGTTGGTGGTTGGACAACGTCGTTTTACTGGTTTGGCCGTGCAATGTTTCAGTATGTAAGCGTCTTGTTTGCTTTTTTCTTTGAATTTGTAAAATCCGTCATGAAATGCTTTTATGTCTTGCAATGTGATCTACACTAAATTTTTTTTTTGTGATTACATATAGGTCTCACGAGAGCACTCTTTGATGAATATCTGAAACAATCGACACTAAAAGATTTGATAATAACGTGACTGTATAATCGAAAGTAGGTATCTCTGTATCAAATTTCATCAAAATAGGTTCAGCCATTTAGGCGTGAAGAGGTAACAGACAGACAGACAATTCGCATTTATAATACTAGCTTTCCACCTGCGCACGCGACACGCAACTTCGTCCGCGTGGGATTCGTTATATCGCATCCACCAGAGTTGAAAAGTAGCCTATGTCCTTCCGTAGTCTAATCTATCTCTGTACCAAATTTCCTCAAAATCGGTTCAGCCGTTTAGACGTGAAGAGGACAGACTGAATTACTTTCACATTTATAATACAAATAGTATGGATTTGGTCGAATTATATTTGCATATCGATTCTAGGTACATAAGGTAATATATTGCATGGCTCAACCTTTAATAATTAATGTATTACAACAAAATTTACCTATACATACAACAAAACGTACATAAAAAAGTGTCAAAAATATTATAATCGAAAATTACTATAGGTTGAATAAAAGTATCAACACTGTAAAATCAACGCATACGTACCTCTCCACTTTGGCCACATTTCTCTGCCAGTTTTCCTGTTGGGCGACTCGTTTTCGGGCCAACTTATTATCCACCGGCCTAGGAGAACAATCCATGTTTCTAACTCTTCACTTTTATGACCTAAATTTATTGAAAATCACCATAAAAATAATTAAATACGGAGACGTGCTCAACGGTCTACAACAAATTCCGCCATATTAAATGTAGGAGAAATGGTGTGCTGTGATTGGCTGATTGGATATTGCTTCTTGTGCACTTGACATTAGCGGATATTGTTGTTTTTGCTGCCACAGTCGATTTTGGTACAAGTTTTTCTAGCGGATAATGCTAATTTTGCACAAAAAATATTTAATGATGTTGTAACCAATTTGACGAACTATACGGCGGCATCAAAAGGTCAATTTCGAAAAAAAGTGGATTTTGCTGCTTTTGCTTTTAGTAGACTCGTATGCTACACTTAGACACTAGGGGTGTCCAGTCGGTCCGATATTAGGATGACGAAAGGCCCCGCGCGCAGTTGAAGAGCTCTTATATTATCTTCGTATTGCGAAATCCTGGTCAGGTGAGGCAGGGGTAGGTAAGCCGGTATGTAACAAGCCCAACAATATTGATATTTTTCACTGTTTTTTAGTTGAAACATGTTTGACTATTATTTAACACGTTCAACGCCATGACGGTCCATGGTGGGCGACACTCGACTTTAGCACTGGGCCAACCGAAAAACATGGAAACGGCCAAAAAACGTCATTGTGTTTTATTGGTTTAATTAATAGATTATACGTAAAAATAAAAGTTTAATTCAACACAGGCTACGTAGTATTGTTTTTCATAGAGTTACTGACCGTCGCCCAACATTTTCCGTCATGGCCCCTGTGGAGAGAAAACCGAAAATACGTTACACGAGGCCGCACGGTCACCGCGTCGCCCACCCCCCCCCGCCTTACTCGTGCGCTTTCGCGTCGCGCTCGGCGCAGTTAGTAGCTGTGATGTTGCAGCAAGTCACGTACGTGTTTTTATGATTTATTACGCTTGATTGATTTCGTCATAATGATGGATTTCGAAGATTTTGTGATAACCCAAGAAGACCTCTCTCAAATAGACAATATTGAATTTAATCTACTCAACCAAAGCTTTCACATAAGCTCTGATGAAGAAGATGACATTCGACCTTCTCTACTGAGACGCCGGCGTCGAGTTATCTTATCAGATAGTGAGACAAGTGACACTGAAATTGATCGTGATATTCAAGATTTAGCGGAGACTTCACCACCCTCAACATGGACGGATCCCATTGGTAACCAACGCCAACTGATAGCTTTTACGGAGAATCCTGGTTTTCCTTACCATAAACGCTTGCTTATGACTAACAATGGTTTGGTCTTGTTTATGGGCTTGGTCAAGCTACCAAAAATAGCTGATTATTGGTCTAGGGATGCTATCATGCACCAACCTTTTCCGAAAACCATCATGTCTTGGAACCGATTTGAAATCCTTCTCCAAATGCTTCATTTTTCTGAAGGAGATGAACAAAACAAGACTGATCGATTACACCGAGTAAGACATTTGTTGAATGTAATGAATGACAATTTTAAGGAGAACTTCACTCCAGGCGAGGAACTATGCATTGATGAAAGTGTCGTGCCGTTTCGAGGACGTTTGGTATTTCGTCAATACAACAAGCAAAAGCGACATAAGTATGGGATAAAGCTCTTTAAATTGTGCGTATTGCCAGGGTATACCTATAAAATTAACATATACGCTGGTAAACAGAACGAAGAAATTAACACTACACCAACTAATGTAGTAATGACAATATGTAACGACTTGCTCGATAAAGGGCATACCCTATTCACTGATAACTGGTACACAAGTGTTCCACTGGCCAGAAAGCTCTTAAACAGGGAGACTCATCTTGTAGGTACATTGAGAAAAATTGAAGACATTTTCCTAAAACCGTGGTATCTACTAAGTTGAAAAAGGGGCAGTTTATAGCGAAAGAGAGTGCCGATGGAATAACTGTAATGAGATGGAAAGATAAACGCGATGTTTTAGTTTTGTCCACGAAACACTCCAACCGCTTTGTAAGGGTAGTAAAACACAATAAAGTGATCTCGAAGCCTGATATCATAACCGATTATAACAAAACTAAAGGTACTGTTGATTTATCGGACCAAATGGCAGCATACCAGACGCCCCTGAGAAAGACTGTGAAATGGTATAAGAAAGTTGCCATTGATTTGATTCTGAATGTAGCTGTTGTGAATGCTTTGACTCTCTATAAAAGTGTCCCCAAAAAGAACATTGCCATTGTTGACTTTAGAAGGGAACTAATGAAGCAATTACTGGCTCAAGATACTACTTAAGTTCCATCAGCACGCCCAAAGAGACAAAAGCATGAGATGGCAAAAAAAGAAGGAACATCGACGAAACAGCGACGTCAGTGCCAGCAGTGTTACAAAGAAAATGTAGCTACTCTAGGGCGTTTGGCTGCTAAAAACAAAACCAAAAAAGTCATCACATACTGCAAAACTTGTCCAAATGCACCTTTTCTTTGTGTATTATGTTTTGTCAAACTTCATAAAACTTAAAACTTGTACCTTATTGTCTTTTTACTAATAAACGTTTTGTACTCTCCCTAAACATGCTTTGTTTTTGATAGCCTTTATCCTTTACAAAATATTTCTATGGCAAATTTTATAAAAATTAGTTCAACCAGTATGTTGTAAAATGGTACCAAACAAAGAAACCGTTTTAGATACTTAGGTTTTATAATTTATGCCTTAATCTATCAAATATTTCGATAACTATGGTAAAATTCATGATGTTATTCTAAGAAGATGTAAGCAATAATAAAAAACTGCAAATTTTTTCTTACTTTTGATTCGTTTGCAAAAACCAAGGCATATAGCTTATACTGCAGGGCCGCGCGGGTCTCTCTTCATACAAATTAGTTAGATTTCTCTGTCCGCTGGCTCACCACAGAGGTTTAAAAACACGTCCGATGCGCGGTCACCAGTGGTCGACGCGGCCCGAACGGAAATGTTACCTGTCGCCCAGCATTGACCGTCATGGCCCGAATGAAAATGACTGCTTTTTTTCTTGGCAGTGAACGTGTTAAAGTGAACAATATGAAATCTAAAACAATATCACATTAAGCAATCCACTAACAATAGATATGCATCCAAAATACTAATAACCTAAAATAACAAATCAAGAAGTGATACGGGTAGGTGTAAATTGTGTTTTCCCGTTCTCTACTGGTGGAATGTCAACCTACCCACATTAAAACTTGTGTGTTTATTACTAAGAGTCAAATGAACATATTTTCATTGCATTAATTAAGAGATTATTTTTAAATAAATTAAATAGATGACGGGTTTATGTCGCACGTGCTATAAAATAGTATACGATACTCGCTGCGTAAGTAAGTCTATTAAATACACGGCGGTTAGCACCCTCGCTTCGCTCGGGCGCTAACTTCACGCCGCCGTGTATTAAATACTACTTAGACAGCACGTATCGTAATGTACTATAATTGAATTTTGCCGTTTTAATTTCGCAATTGGTAAAAATGATACTTTATAGTAATGTTAAACTAGTGTTGATTATACTTACCGTTATTTTAATGGCTGGGAAACTAAAAAGAACAATTAATTGTTGAAAAAACACGATACACCAAAAATTACTCGTTTTGTTTCGTTGGTGGCGCACGCTAACTAAATGACCCACAGATAATATTTGGCTTTGGATTTGACGTTCGTAAATACAGAATAAAATTAAAAAAAAAAGTTACATATTATTGATGCTATAAAAAGGAATAACAAAAATGAAGATAATTGAGACATACATAAGGCGACGCTATTTATAGAAATGTATTATATTATTTACTCAAATTATTAATATAATTACTATCATAATTATAGTCATAAATTACTGCTGCACATAAAAATGTGAACATGTAACGAGTTTCGTTTTAATATCGATTTTTGTAACGCACTTGTAATTGGACACAAGAAATTTTGTACCGAAATTTTATGAGTCTTAATAAACAAACTATTTTATTTTGATTAATAAACATAATTTTACGATACTTATTGTTATACCCAGTTAGAAAAAATGTTTGTTTTGCACGATAATACAATATTTATCAAATAAATGTATTATTTAAATACATTACTCACAAGGACGTCTTCGCTTGACAAAATGTACAAAAAATTTGAAAATGACCCATCAACATTTCAAGCAACTGTTCCGATTCTTATTGTGTTGCATGTTGTGAATAAGATTCTGGCGATGTTACTATTAGTGTGGTACTGGAAGACTGGGGACGGCTAAAGGTTGTGGTTTCATTAAGGCTGGCGTCCTTTAGGGACGGATCGGGGCGGGTCGCATTGGAACGGGCCGCGGTTCTGTGATGCTCTTGCGTCCATCTGTACGGGGCGCGGCGGACCGCCTAAACGGATTTGATCTTACAGACGTGTTTTCGTGCATCGCGCTACCATGGACAGCTCCGACGAAGAGATGTTATGGTTTCAAATCCTTCTTGAGGAAGAGCAAAAAAATAAAAATCGACGACGAGTACACAAGGTGTGGGTGCATGATATATGCCAGAAAAGAAATGTATTTGGTGAATACCATCATTTGTTTAACGATTTGAAGAAAGATCCAGTCAAATTCTTCGAGTATTTTCGAATGTGTTTTGGAAAATTTGAAACATTGCTTCATATATTACGTGAAGATTTACAGAAACAAACCACAAAATTTCGAAAGCCAATTGAACCAGAAGAACGACTTGCTGTATGTCTCAGGTAAATAAGATTTTTGACATCTGATAATAATTTTAATACAATTAATTATTGTCTACACAATGAGATAGTGCTTTACCTCCAATCTAAAAATCTATCCTATACCCGAATACATGGGTAAACCACTATTGCTTGGCGGTAGTCTTTATAACTAGTATTATAAATTTAACATTAACATTACACAGTAACAATTATTTATTTTTTGGAAAATGCAGAAATTGTTCCCTGATTTCAGAACCTTGTACATCATGTTCTTGTACTTCATAAACTTGTCCTTCATATACTTACTTGTTGTGACGAGTTAGATACGAGGGCGGGTCAATAAGTCCGTGACTTTTTGAACTTCTGACCTCTTTACTGAAAAAGTCACACTGCTCCTGTCAACAGGCATCTGTCAGTCGACTCCTGTCAAAATTTGAACTTGCTGCGCCAGTTAGTTTGTGTTTGAAAGCTATTTTTATCAGACTACCCACTAATCATAAAAGAAAATGGAAAAAGTTAATTTCGTGTGCTTATTCAGCATTATTTTTTGCGAAAATAAACCATTACCGAAACCAAGGTTAAGCTTGATACTATGGGGACTCTGCACCATCGATTCCAATGATTAAAAAGTGGTTTACTGAATTTCGTTGTGGCTGTACAAGCACTGAAGATGCCGAACGTCCTGGACGCCCAGTTGAGGTCTCTACACCCGAAACAATCGAAAAAATTCATGATATGGTTTTGGCCGACCGAAGTTTGAAGATGCGAGAGATTGTGGAAACTGTAGGGATCTCGCATGGGTTAGTGGTTTCAATTTTGAATGATCACTTGTGCATGAAAAAGCTTTCCGCAAGATGGGTGCCGCGTTTGCTCACAGTCGACCACAAACGCAATCGTGTAACAACTTCACAAGAGAGCTTAGCGTTGTTTAACCGCAGTATGAAGGAGTTTTTTCGCCGTTTTGTAACCGTGGACGAAACATGGATCCACTACAACACACCAGAGACCAAACAACAGTCAAAACAGTGGGTTTCTAAGGGTGAATCGGCGCCAAAGAAGGCCAAAGTGGGTTTGTCAGCCAATAAAATCATGGCGACTGTTTTTTGGGATGCACGCGGGATAATCCACATTCACTACCTTCAAAAGGGAAGAACAATCAATGGCGAATATTATGCCAACTTATTGGACCGATTCAATGACGATTTAAATAAAAAACGACCTCATTTGGCCAAGAAAAAAGTTCTTTTCCACCAAGACAATGCAAGGGTGCACACATGTGCAGTTGCTATGGCAAAAATCCATGAATTGGGCTATGAATTGCTCCCTCATCCACCCTATTCTCCAGATTTGACTCCGAGTGACTATTTCTTGTTCCCAAACCTGAAGAAGTGGCTTGGTGGAAAAAGATTTGACTCCAACGATGAAATCATCTCACAAACAAAGACCTATTTTGAGGACCTCGACAAATCTTATTTTTTGGTCGGTATAAAAAAACTGGAGAAGCGGTGGACAAAGTGTATAGAGCTCAAGGGAGACTACGTTGAAAAATAAAATGATTTTTTTATAAAAAATCTGTGTTTTATTGCAAAAGTCACGGACTTATTGACCCGCCCTCGTAGCATCGATGCCGTAGTAGGTGATGCTTGGAATGATGCTTGACCAGAGGTCCGTAAAGGTTGAATGGACGAGAATTGATTATTTTGATTTAAAATCACGGCTGCAACTGGCTGTTGATTTATGGTTTGCATATTTTGGGACTATCTACTCGCATGCGATATATTACTTGTATCACCTTGTCTGCAAAACAAATCAGCCTCAGCATCGTTCACAATTTGAAACACCGCACCCTTAACCCGTATCTGAACATCTTTCGGGAACGTTGTGACTGTTTTCCCCAAGTTTGTGAAAAAATGTACCATAGTATCATGGCCTTGGTTAAGCGATTGATACTTTTTTTGTAAGTATGATTGGAACAGAGTTTGTGTCGGTGGAGGCGACTGAGAGATTCTGTCTGTCTTCTTCTTTTTGGTGATCCTACTCGAATCAGTTTCACTGACTTGGGATCTACTTATAGGTGGTGGTGACATGACTGATGATGAGTTTGATGATAGTGGTGACATGGCTTGTGAATCTGTTGCTGGCCGTGGTGACAGGACTTGTTCATCATCACTCAAAGATGGCAAATTTGTTAAATTTTGTTGTGTGTCATTACATATAAAGGGAGAGAGAAAGCTCAGTTCTTTTTCAAATCGAATTGGTTTTATGTTAGTGGCTGCCTGGCCACTCTTCGTTAGACGTAGTTTTTTGGCGCGTCGGTAATTATCGCGAATTCTCTTCCATCTCTCTTTACAATTTGCCGCTGGAACAAAATAAAAAGAATATCATTCAACGAACATAGAAACGACGTCAATGAACTCTACGCTTATGGCAATGGATGAAGTGAGGTGCTCCAACTTCATTATTGGCGGAGAAATCGCGTAACATTCACACAAAAAAAAATAGAATTAAATTGAGAACCTCCTCTTTTTATGGAAGTCGGTTAATAAAATGTGCTCTTGTTTTAGGTTTTTGGCCACGGGGAATTCATTCAGGTCACTGGCTTTTAATTATCGACTCGGAGAAAAAACAGTAAGATATATCGTTTATGAGACTTGCACGGCGATATGGAACAATATAAAAGTACCTACACCTTCCGAAGAGGATTGGAAACAGATAGCAAGAAAATATTGGGAAAAATGGAATTTTCCTAATTGTATTGGAGCGCTGGATGGCAAACATGTTGTTATCGAATGTCCCGCAAATAGTGGCTCGAAGTATTTTTGTTATAAAAAAACATTTTCAATTGTTTTGTTGGCCTTAGTGGATGCTGACTACAGATTTACACTACTCGATATAGGTGGCCTTGGAAAGAATTCTGAAGGCTGTTTATTTGCCAATTCTGTCGTGGGAAAATCATTGGCACAAAACAAATTAAATATACCTGATGACAAGGCACTGCCGGTTACCGAGGAAATTATGCCTCATGTTATAGTGGGAGACGCAGCCTTTCCGCTACAGAAACATTTAATGAGACCGTATCCTGGAAATCAATTAACGGATGAAGAAAGAAAAATTTTCAACTACCGACTAATGCCCGGTTCCTATATCCACAAAACGATCCGTTTTAGTAACGAACAGTTACTTTTTTAACCAGACGTAAGCTGAAACTGTTCCTATAAAAAACGCATCGTAAGGCAAGTTACCATTAGTTAGTTACTAACGGATGGGAGGGCTACCAGCTACGCTCCATTACCATAATGTATGGAGATAGTAGAAAATGGTGTTCCTATAAAAAAAATTAAACGTCAGTTGACTGTCAAAGTAACCATCCGTTGTTCGTTTCGCTACCAGCGGAATTTGGCGGGTTAACTATAATTTCTCGAGGTCAGACAGATTGATTTTACGCTGCAAAATTTTATTAATCCAATTAGCGTAGCGTTTGTATTCTCTTTGAATCCAATATCATGTCGAGTTCTAGCGACAGTGAGAATGAAGTGTTCGAAGTACTGCATATCGAGGGCTTCATAACAAATGGGCGTATACGCCATTATTATCATTTTTCTTTTTTACTGCAATAGATAGTCCTAAACGTGGTTCATATTATAGTTAAAGGCTTAAATTTTTCTGATAATTATTTAAATATTTATAAGCCATTAAAATAATGGCGTAATTTTATTTCATAGGAAAAAGGTTGTAACAAATAGGCGTAAACTACGTATACGCCATTAGTGTATCATTATTTAGAAGAAACTTGCGCAACAAACAGGCGTAATAGTATACGCCACGGTCTTTACAAAAATTACGTCGTAACAAAAAGGCGTACAGTGAATTTTCTCTGTATACGCCCGTGTTGGTCGACATTTCTCGAAGGCGCATGCGCATACGCCTTTATGTTACAACGTTATCGTGTCATTCTCGTTGAATACTAGTCATTTTAGCTCAGTACGCCGTTGAACGTGATCGAGTGAGGTTCATTTCTTACAAGTTTCGATAATTTCCCTATTAATGATAGGAGGAAATTAACATAAAGATGAACAGGAATACCAGACTAATAAATTTGGCTCTAGGAAATGTTGGTGGTGCCGGAAGTGGTGGTAAGTACCTACCTACTTTTATTGTTCTATTGTTCTAAACTAAGATAAATAAGTTGTTTAAAAAAAACATATTCTAATTAAACTTAATGTTGTATTTGTGCCTGTGAATTTTAGTTGAGTAAAGGTACCTACAAACAACTTGCACTAAAAAGATGATTCCAGTAATTGCAACTAAATCTTATTGTATTTTTTCACTTTCAGGTAACGGTTCCACTGAAATGCGTAATGAATCTACAGATGCAGAATCACCTGCGAATACTCCGCCTATGTCGCCAGTCACATTGGAACAAGCTGTTGTTGCTAATTATTTGCAACAATTAATTGGCTCTGATGTTGAATCTGTAATTTCTCATGACGATTCAGTCGCAGATCCCGACTACATCCTAGAAAATGATTTCTCGCGAAATGTTCCTGCTTTACGAGTATCGCCAGTCTCATCTCCATTGCCCCTTTCACTATCGCAACTACCGACACCTTCTGATCTACGTTCAGTAGAGACTGTTAATTTATTCGGACATCATTCAGAGCTGGGAATAGACACGAGTATTAATAATATTTCTTTTCAAATGACTCCAGACATAGAACCAGTTACAAGTACCTCTGCTATAACATCTGCAGTTAATTCCCCTGGGTTAAGTACACCTTTAAGAGATCAAGCTTCACAGTCAAGTCCTAGTAGAAGAAGTAGAGGTAAAAGGAAGAATGAACATTCATGGAAACAAAACATACGTAAGAAATTAAGAAATAGCGGTAAAGAATACTCTACCTGTAAAAAGGTACTAAAACCTGCAAGAAAAGCAGTGTTGAACAATTGCAAATGCAAAAGTCAATGCAACACACTATTAACAGACGACGCAAAATTTGATATTTTCAATGCATTTTGGAGTTTGGGAGACATTAATCGACAGAGAGACTTTTTGATTAAAAATATAGAAAGTGCAGAGTCAAAGACTACTCGAAATGTCAACTCAAGGCGTAAATATACATTAAAATACACGTTTGCACATAACAATACCCAACATGTAGTGTGTAAGAATTTTTTTCTTGGAGTTCTAAATATTACTGACAAAATGGTTCGAACATCATTACAAAAAAAGCGGCGATGTGTGGCTGAAATAGCTTCACCAGATAAAAGGGGCAAACACCCTCCTGGGATTAAACTTCCAGATTTTGTGATGGAGCATGCTAACGCTCATATTGAATCTTTTCCGTTAGTGCCTTCTCATTGGTGTCGAAAGGATACCAAAAAAGTTTACCTGGAGCCGATTTTGAACCAAGAAAAAATGTATACTTTATACCTGGAGAAATGTCGAGAAACCAACATCGGAAAACCCATTTCGAAGACTTCTTATAGGGAACTGTTGATAAAGAAAAATATAGCTTTTCACAAGCCGCGGAAAGATCAATGTTGGTGCCATCACTATGAAATGTTGCCAGAAGACCAAAAAGAAGAAAAGAGAGAAGAGTACAATAGCCATATAAAACGAAAAAATGAAGCTAATGCGGAGAAAGCAGCAGATAAAAAAAAAGCAGAGCATGATCGTTCATACATGAGTGCTAATTTCGATATGGAAGCAGTTCTTTACAGTCCACTGCTGCTTGGAAAACCAGTATTTTACAAAAGGAAAATAGCATGCCTGAATTTTACTGTGTTCGATACAACCAGTAAACAAGGTTATTGTTATAAATGGCCGGAGTACGAGGGAAACCGAGGGGCTAATGAGGTAGCCACATGCCTTTATCTATTTTTAAAACAAGTACCAGATCAAATTTCACACATAGTTCTTCATTCAGATTGCTGCCCGGGGCAAAACCGTAACTCGATTCTCCTCTACATGCTGCTAACGTTTCAAACTTCAATTGACTGCTCACTAGACATAATTGACTTGAAATTTCTGGAACCTGGTCACACGCATATGGAATGCGACAACATGCACGCAGCAATAGAAAGGGCTTCCGAGTCTGCGAAAATCTACTTACCAGACGATTGGAATAATGTGATAAATCTAGCTGTGAAAACCAAGCCATATAAACTAGTTCACTTAACCCATGATAAATTTATCGACTTTAAGTCCATGAAAGAGGCTGTTTTGCCTACTAATTTCAAAGCTACAGACGGTACCAGCTTGGCTTGGAATCGAGTCAAATGGTTACGATTTAGAAAGGATTCTCCCGGAGGTTTTTATTTTAAACTAGACTATTCAGATGATTTTAAAGAAGTCGTTAGGGCAAGAACACGTTCAGTCAGACAAGAATCTACAATGCTTAATGCTTATAATTCACAAATTCCGTTGTCTGGTGCTAAAATTAAGGATTTGTTAGAAATGTGTCGAACTGGTTTAATCCCTACCACATACCATTCATTTTATAATAGTTTACCACATAAATCATCAACCCGCGTTGTCCCAGAGAGTGACAATGAAGATGAAGATGCTAATTTGATGGCATCCAGGTCTGCTTATCGTAGGCGAAACAGGCGAAACTAAATAATATTTCAGTAATATAACATTGTTAAGATTTTATACCAAGACAGAATAAGACTGACCTAACTAGGTAGGTAGCTTTAGTTTATGTTTTTTGTTGTTTTGTCGATTTGATAGTCTATTTCTTTAATTAATTAGGTATAAGAAGAATTTTTATCATGTATGTTTTTTTAATTTTCTTTATTGAATTTTAAAAACTATTCTTTTGCAGGGCTTAAAGAAGCGTGCAATTATTTAAATATAATTTTGAGAAAGTGTATTTTGAATACTTGTTACTGAGTCTACTTATCATAGGTGAAATAGGAAACACTAAGATAATAATGTTTAATTAGTAAGTACAATATTGTGATTTATACCAAGAGAAAACTTTATGATAGTCCACTAAATTATAAGAAGAATTGTATAATTATTTATGTTAGTTGATTGTCTGTTTCTTTATTGAATTAATACAAGTTTTCCTTAGAAGAATTTATGTTAATTTCTGATGTTTTTATGGTAACTTTGATTAAAGTTTATTTTGATTACCTATCATGTGCAGTTTTCTAAAATATAATTTTATGAATGGGTATTTTGAATACTTACCTACTTGTTATTTCTAAAAATAAAGTGATTTACTTTGTACCTATGCCTAGTTTATTTACTCACCATTCTGACTTACTTGTAGGTACCCTCTTTCGGATTTTTTTAGGGTTTCCTCCTTCTAGAGTTGCCAATTTATTATATTAAATACAATTTAGATAATTGAAAAGTTGGTAAATAATAAAGGTTTATGTAACTTTTTAGAAAATATAATTTTCGTACCTATGTACTTGTTACTGTTATTGATTTAATTAGGTATTAAAATTGGTCTAGATCTTAAAGTTGAGTAAACGAATGCGCTTTAAAAATCATTATTCAAAATGAAACACCCATTTTTAGTTGACGGTTTTGTTCATACGCCTGTCATTTTCAAAACAGTTATAACATGTTAAGCGGTAACAAAAAGGCGTACGCAATCTTATTTAATTTTTATTTAATGAATTAAAGTTCCTATGCCAGTATTTCTATGTTTGTTATGACATTGTGACATTTATAGAGTTATTCAAATAATAAATAACGGTCATTCGAAATAATTAGAAGTGTGTTATTATACGCCCCAAATTTGTATCTAAATTTTGCTTACAGTTAGGTTTTTTTTTTCAGTTGTGATCGAAACAAAGAGGCGTAATGACTATAATTCAAAAACTACGTGAGTCTAACGTCAAAAGTCATAGCAGCATACGTATTCTATCTAGAAAGATACATGCCAGAAATTGTAGCCAGATTTATAAATTCGTTTTAATATTATTCAATTTTTTGTCTCTACTGTAAAACTGCACTGCTGACTATACGCCTATTTGTTATGAAGCCCTCGATATGTTGTCGGACGACGAAGAAGTAACATCAAGTCGCAAAGTTCTGGAAAGGGTGGACCATTTTAATATGTTAGATTCATATGAGTTCCAAGTACGGTTCCGACTTGATAAACCGGCTGTAGAACTCCTATTGACCGAAATTCACCCTCATTTGCGAGTAACAGGAGCCAGGTATGTATAAACATAAACATATTCACATAATATCTTTGAACATGACATGGCTTCCTAATCTAATCATCAGTTTCTCATTCATCTCAAAGAATTTCAATCAAAAGGAGTTTTGGCGGGAATCCGATAGTGAGACGTTGTTGGTTTTGTATTATTTTCTCAAACTTGTGTTTCTTCGAGTGTTAATGTGTAATATTGGTGGAATATTACGTAATCATAGTGTTCGTTAACGTGCACGAGGACTGTAGGCGAATGATATAAAGTCAAAAAAAGTGTCATTCATTTCGCATTTTATCCAAAACTCCCAGGAAGTTTCAGTAAAGCATCCACTAGGTACTTTACTGAACACAATTCAGTTTTGACTAGTTACACTTTGACTATTTAAATAATTGACTTGACTACTTGACCACGAGGATTGCTGAAATGCTGTGACTTTCCGATTGTGAACATAAGAAATTCTTAAATAATAAAATACTTGACACTGGCTTCACAAACCGTGGGAAGCCATAAATAAAACAAAAGAAAATCAATAAATTGTGGTGATAAAATGTGGTTCTAGTGATTTCAGATTTATATTGATAGAACATTCTCTTTGTTTGTGCAGGAATCATGGAATATCTCCATTGCACCAACTACTGCTGACACTTAGGTTTTACGCATTGGGTACAATGTTGCTGTCAGTAGCAGATTTCACTGGTGTCGCAAAATCATCAGCTTGTCGTATTGTGCGTGATGTTAGCTATGCCATAGCAAAGTTATACAAGAAATACATTTTCATGCACAATAACACTGAAGAGAGTTTTTATGAAATAGCTCGGTTTCCTCGTGTGCTTGGGGCACTTGATGGAACACACATTCGAATTCAATCACCAAGTAAATACCTACAACTTAACATTATAGCAAATACCTAGAACATTATAATGCAGTCCAGCTACTTATTTACTATACTTACTATAACTTTTATTGCAATGTAAATATAATTATGTACATAATGTACCTATAATTTGTCTATAACATTCTACAGTTCTGTTTAAATATAAGATTCACAGATTGGAGAAGAATTTAGAAACCGCAAAGGATATTTTTCAATCAATGTCCAAGCAGTGTGCAATGCCAACTTGCAATTTATGAATGTAGTGGCTCGCTGGCCGGGCTCTGCTCATGATGCCACTATTTTTAATAATTCCGAGCTGCGAGGTAAACATTTTATAGGAAATATTAATATAGAGCAGATTTACTACATACATGTAAATAGAATAATATATTATATAGTATTTGATTTCAGCACAATGTGAAAATGGAGTATTTGGTAATAAGTGGTTACTAGGAGACAGTGCATATCCTCAAAAAAGTTACCTACTTACTCCATTACTGAACCCAGAGACACGAGGTCAAGAATTATATAATGAAGCCCATATTCGGACTCGAAATACGATTGAAAGGTATGTGGGTGAGAGATATTATGTGTATAAAAAGAGTATGTTTTGATGTGCTGTTCAGTACATATACCTAGTGTTTTAAATGTACCTATTTGATTTTGTTGTAGATGTTTCGGAGTTTGGAAGAGGCGTTTTCCAGTGGTTTCATTAACAATGAGGCTAAGCTTGCTAAATGTGCATGCAATTATAATTGCTACTGCTGTCCTGCACAACATGTGTCGGATGCGCAGCATAGGTGACGTACCTCCTGAGGTTGAGATACCCCCGGAGGACACTGATGAGCCGCAGATTAATGGAGAGACAAGCCTAGCGAGCACCGAAAGAGCAACTTTGATTGCAGACTATTTTAATAAGTATGTGTGATGGATTAAACTATGTTTAGTAAATCATCCTCTACCTATACTTGGTTCTGGCCTGCAATGGTCATTTTCATACCATATAAGATGTTATGAATAATGTTTCTTTATTTTTCAGTTTGGGATAATGGACTTGGTGGCTTAACGATAGAGGAGGTCAACACCTACACCCTGTTTATCAAGTTGAACTTATTTATTTTATGAGGGAAACATCCTTTTTTCAAACTCAAACCATAATCAATTACTGTTTAATTTAATTCATCATACTTTATGTTTTTATGATTCTCTTTCTTAGCGAGAATTAGCTGTTTGACTTGTAAAAGTGTGATTAAAATTGAGTAAAATTGCCTATTTACAATAAATGCTTTGACTTTGACTTTGAATAAACAAAAACAAATAATTCTACGACATGAGTTTTTATTCACTGGTTTTCCTAGCTTTCAATATATCTATTTCCAAATCAATTTTGATGGTTTTTCTTTCATAATATTTGGCTATTGCCAAATAGCATTCACGGCGGGCATCGTCTTGATATTTATTCATCTTCTTACCTGTGTAAATAAAGAAAATATGTAGTATACACTTAGTTTAAAGTTATGTGTAACTATAATATATCAAGCTTTGATGGGATAATATTAAAGAAGTATAGATAGGTGTACCTCTGCTGGTTTGCAATTCTTTTTTTATTTTGGACATTCCATACAAGCTTCTGGGTTTTGTAGTGAATTCCACATTTCTCTTATTTGCTGTAAAATGTAAATAAAAGTTGGTTACGCAATTATTATGTACATATTCCTAATTTATATAATTATACAATAACAAAAGTGTATATTGAGCCTTCTCCATTTGTAAATAAACTAATGATACCCCATACTCATATATGTCACAGCCATGTGAGTTCAAGTTTATGTTAATAAAGCTAATGAATCATAACTATTATTATTCATTTATTTATACACTAGCAGCTTGCTGATGTGTGTATACTTATATTGTTTCAGTGCACTTATTTTAGATAGTTGTCTAGACTATTATAGCTTGTACTGTACACTTCACAGTTGACAGTTTGAGTGTGTACTGTACTAGAACACTTGGACATATTATGTGCCTACACAATAAAACTAAGATGATATTATGTAAGTGATCCACCAATCTGCACCGGGCCCCTGTCGTGGGCTATGGATTAATAATTATGAAAATAATAAAATAGTACCTATGTAAGTACCTTCACTTATAGGTATTGAAAAATATTTAGGTTCTGGTGTAGTAAGGTTGACACACAAATCTTGTACTTGGGAGAAATCATCAGAACCACCACCATCAGCGCCAACACTGTCAACCAATACCACGTCTTCATCCTCTTCAACATGCGACACTCCATCACCACCAAATGGCACTTCAAACCCAGTGCATGTTGATCCCAACTGGCCTGCCACTCTATCCAGAATTTCATCATGGGGTATGAAATCAGGTTTACCACCACCAGTCTGTATTGTTAAATTATTATTTTTGTTAAAATACAATTAATAGGTAGGACCTACCTACTTATTCAATATGAGTGGCTTTAGGTTTAATTGACTTGACACATGCATTACTAATAGCCAGTTATGGTGCAAAGTATACTATTCCACCAAGAAGAAAAAGTTTCCTCACCATCAATTATGTTATGGAATGAAAGAGTCTCCAATAGTTGTAGAATAAACACATCGCCTACACTACAGCCAATGTTTAGATTGATGTGTCATAATGTACCTAAGTACTTACCTAAAATATTTTTCAGGTAGGTATGTACATAATATAGAATAATATGTAGAGGTAGGTACCTATGTGAGATAATTAGGTATGTAGTGCCTAGCAAGTCTTTTATAGAGATAGCTTATACTTAACCTTTAAACTATTCATACGTTCTTGTTGGCTCTTTTTCCGAGCTGCTTTTTTTAAGTTGTCCCATTTGGCTTTTAGCTGATCTTTTTGCCGCGGAAATTTGCCATTTTTGGAGTTGTATTCGTTTGTAATTGCGACCCAGGCTTGTTCTTTCAGCTTGTTTGAAGAAGCGTTCGTCTCCTTGCTAGAAATTATAGGTCTGCACAATATAAGGTCTACTAGCAGAGACACCTCGTCCTTGCTCATTGGCTTTTTTGTTTTCTGTAACACAACACAACATACAAAGATTGATCTTCCTTGAATGAAATGAAATGGTACCTAGGTATAACTTTGGAATTCTATAGGTAGGCAGGTAGGTACTTACCAAAGTGATATCCATATCTATGTAGGTAGGTACTAAGACAAATATTTACAATATAATAATTAAATACTTTCAATTCAACATAAGAAACACATTAAATTTTAATTTATGTTACATGGCGCCAGTTTTGCGTTTCGTTCACTCCCTCTGCACTCTGCACCGAAAATAGAAATATTTTGAAATAATATTAATTTACTATTTTTGATGAATGAAATTACTTTTAACGATTAATTCATTACATAATGACTAAACTGTATACATTTCTATTAATAACGCAAGAATTAGTAAAAAAAAAACGTGACTTTCGGTTTACTATATATTTTTGTTTCTTGATGTAAAGAAACGCAGGGAGGACCATTGGTAAGAGGTCTACCTACGGATGCTCGTCGCACGTAGGCGGAGTAAAACACTTGTGGAACACCTAGTAACGATCCGTTAGTAGTAAGTAGATAACGAATGGTTACTGTTACCAATGACGGATCGTTAAATATAAGAACCCGGCATAAGTAGGGCCCGCAGAACTAGCGAAAATGCTTTTGATATATTAGCTAGAAGGTTTAGAATTTATGAAAGGCGGTTATCTATGACTCCTGAACTGAACATGTCAACATTGTTGTAGCGGCAACATGCTGTTTACATAACTTTTTGACAAATAGCCCATCGTATTGGTCACAAGATGATCTAAGAGAAACTGTGAACGAGGGACTGGTAAATTTACCAATTATTGGAGGTAATTCATCTCAAGTCGCTCTCGCAATTCGCAACAAAT
Organism: Hylaea fasciaria; assembly: GCA_905147375.1. Classification (NCBI taxonomy): domain Eukaryota; kingdom Metazoa; phylum Arthropoda; class Insecta; order Lepidoptera; family Geometridae; genus Hylaea; species Hylaea fasciaria. Next base: position 1,943,204 of record LR990211.1, on the reverse strand, counting down.
TCAAAAGTTATTTCGTATCTCGTGCAGGCTCATGTCCATGGCAAATGACAGTTGTGAACAGAGGATATCGCCGCATCGACCGAGATCCAGATATGCAAGCGCAAGAAGAATAAATATAATTATAAATTAATAATAAGTTACTTATTATTGCGTAAAGTTTGATATACCTACTTATAATATTTTTAAAATGTTTGAATCTTTTGATAGAGTTGATTTAGAAAGATACGATGTTAAATGACCTCTCGTGCTATGTTCTCGGTAGTACACCTCGGTACAGTTTTCACTTGAATAATACCTAGTTTAACAAAAAAAAGAATTACTTAAATCGGACTAGTAAGTATCGGAGATATGCGAGAACAAATATTGCACCTGTCTAATAATAATACACAATAACATTCCCTATCTCAAAAACTTTTGAACCGATTTTGATGAAGTTTGCACCATTCCCTAAGTTGAACAATACCTAGTACAACAAAAAAAGAATTATTTAAATCGGACTTATAATTTTGGAGATATGCGTGGACAAACATACAAACATACATACACTTTTGAAATTTGGCACAGGTCTTTATTAGAAGCTGATATAGACTAACATATCCAAAAACTGGGCATTTCTGGAAATATTACATACGGGTCGAATTGATAACCTCTTTTTTTGAAGTCGGTTAAAAACCTATAATTTAAATGAATAGGTACTTACGTGTTTCACTCAAAATCTGTGCTATTTCTTGCCATATATTCATGCGCCGCTGCTCATCGTGATATCTAGGGTCTCCTAGATCATACAGTTCTCTATACTTTTGCACTAAAGAAATAAGCAGTTCTTCGTTCATTTTTGTTTATTTTTATTAGCACGGCACGTGCGCTCACATCCGCCTGCCTGCGTCGACTAGACGGATCGGCAGTGTGACCATCTCAAAAATGGCGAATCTGCCACACACGGACCCAAAAATCTGCCAAATTCTGCCACACTCGACGTTAAAAAATGCCAAAAATATGCCAACATGAAAATAAGAAAAAAACGTATTTTCATATATTTTTTTAATCAACTTTATAACTACGTTAAACATACAAAAAAAATACACCTAATCAACATTGGCTTCAAAATTTTCGCCTTCCTTTTCTTTGTACATAGATTTTGTCGACATATTTTTTAACATTGGTTAACATAACATATTGGTTTAAAGGAGACGCAGTCTCCGTGTTCCTTTATTCCCTCTTTTGTAGTAATGATTGCTGAGACATGTTTATTCAAAAACCTGTTCCTTATTTTTGTTTTATTTAAATTAACTTGAGAAAATATCCTTTCGCACGATGCATTTGACATCGGCAAACATAATAGAGCTTTTGCAAAGTTTGCAATATTTGGATATTTTGCTGTCCCATTTGCGTCCCTGATTTTTCCCACCGATCCCCAAAACTTGTCCACGCTCAAAATTGTCCCGGCGCTATTTCCACTTCCGCCTGCTTCTATCAAATCGCTTACACTTCTGTCAAACTTCATCTGTCGGAGTTCGTCATCAACTTTTTGAATATTGTCTCCGTCTACAATGTTGGGAAATGACTTCGCAACGCTTAAAATTGACGTAAATTCTTTGTATACGACATGTTGTGGATCCAAAAACTGTAAATCTTTGAAAATGTTTGTAAGTGGCAGACGGGTTTTCAATTGACTACATAGTTCAGTTAAAAATGATTGGATTCGTTGAAGAAACGTCTGGATTCCAGGTTTCAGACTCACGTCTGTGGATAAGCGATCGATTTCTGTACTCACGTTAACACCCAAATACATATCTTTTAGAGGCAAAAAGTTTACGGTAGATTTTGGGTCAATTGCAAGTGGGTCTGCGGTTTTTAAATAATTTCCCTTGATATAACAACTCAATAGGCACACGTACACTTCAGAAATGTCTTTGAATGCTGTGTGGACTGTTGTATAATCTCCTTGAAATATAATGTTTAGTTTGTTGACTGACTGCAATATATAATCCAATGCATAAAAATAAAGTTTGTGTATCTTGTCATTCAAACTGTTAAACAAGAACTCTGATGAAATATTTCTGTCTTCCAAAAACTGCGACTGAAAAAAAAGTTTTAGGGCATCCCATTGCTCTAAAACTTTTTTAATGCAAGCGTGCAAGCAAAGCCAACGAATTTCATAATGTCTTAATATTTTATGCTTTTCAGTACCAATAAAATCTTGATATTCAACAAACTCCCTTTGTCTTTTACTGCTATGGGCAAAATATCCGTAAACCTCTTGTATCATTTGGTTAATAGCTCGTGGCATGGTGTTTTTACTAGCGTGAGATACACACAATGCAGTGGAATGACACACACACTTAATGAACATGCACTGAGGATTGACGTGCCTTATTTTTGCAATGATACCACCATGCTCTCCAAACATAACGTTAGTAGTGTCAGCCCCAAAACCAATAGCATCTTTAATATTAAGGTTAGAATTAGTTAAAGACGTGGATAATGCATCAAACAATGATTGGGCATCAGCCCCGTTCAAGTCAACCAAGGTCAAAAATTTTGTTTTTACCTGCAGGTCTTTTTCTGAATAATATTTGGTTACAATAGCAAGCGTTGATGTGGTTGTAACATCTGTAGTCTCATCTATAACCAACGAAAACATAGGTGTACGTGTTTTAATATTTTCACAGGATTTTAAATCAGCAAGCATCTCTGCTTCTAAATTTGGTTTTAAAACATTATATGTTACCGCTGCCGCTTTGGTTCTCTTGCAAGAAAATTGCTTGGCGATTTCAGAATCATGGAAGCTTTTTGAGATGACTTCGCTCAAATGATCCATTAAACGGAATGGCAAATTGTGTTCCACTATCATGGCACAAAAATTAAGTTCGGCTTTTTTTACTTCCTCTTCTAATGGAGATGTTTTGAAAAACTGTTGCACCTAAAACAAATTAAATGTGATTTGTCACAAATCCCTAACAAAATACGTGGATAAAATATCTATTTCTTACAGCATAATATTTATAACAACTAAATGTAAAATACTTACCGAAGATTGGCCACTAAACCCGATTATGTTTTTTTTGTGTTTCTGGGATGAAACATGTTCCTTTAAAGAAGATAACCTGGTAACTAATTTGCAGTTACAGGCTTTACAAAATGCAACGTCCTGCTCATCCTTAGCTCGACTGATCCAGGACGAGAGCAAAGGATCTTGCTCCCATTCCGGTCGATAGGACCGCTCGTATTTTCTTTTCATTATGTATTTGCTTTTCACCACAATCAAATGACAATACCTATGTATGAACAGATCAAGCGGGAAATCCCCGTGTAATCTGGGCTGGGTATCAAACAAAGGCGTAGGTTGCCAGATTGTGAAATAATTTTCTACTAAATACGAGGGTGAATCAAAAAATTCTTGGAATCAATATTAAAAAATGCAAAGATTTAAATAATAATATTTTATTTTTCTACATAATCTCCCTCCAATGCAATGCATTTAGAATAACGCGTTTCTAACTTCCTTATTCGTTGTGAAAAAAAATTATTTTCTTGACTCTCGAAAAAGTCCTCTACGGCAGCTATAACCGCGTCATTATCGTGAAATTTTGTTCCACGAATTTCCTCTTTTAATTTTGGAAATAAGTGAAAATCACTTGGGGCTAAGTCCGGAGAATATGGTGGGTGGTCAAGGAGATTGAAGCCAGCACAGCGGATTGCGTTGAGCGCAACTTCCGATCGATGAGCAGGAGCGTTATCTTGAAGGAACAACACGCCCAATGACAGTTTTCCACGACGTTTTTCTTTAATCGCTTCACGCACTTTCGGGATTAAATTTGCATAATAGGGTCCAGTAATCGTCTGGCCTTTTGGCATGTAATCAATAAAAAGGATTCCTTCACTATCCCAGAACACAGAGGCCATAACTTTGCCAGCGGTAGGAGCAACTCGAAATTTCTTAATGGATGGAGAGGATGGTCGTTTCCAAGACATGCTTTGTCTTTTAGTTTCAGGATCAAAATGGTGGACCCACGTTTCATCCATGGTGACAAGACGACGGCAAAAATTATCCGAACCACGCTGGAACATTTCGAGATTACGCTTGGAAATTTCCAAACGTCGCTTTTTGTTTTCGTCGGTTAACATTCGTGGCACCCATCTTGCAGACACTTTTTTGAACCCCAGTGAATCAATTAAAATGGATTGAACGCTACCAAAAGATATCTTTAGGATCTCAGCTATATGTTTTATAGTCATTCTTCTGTCTTCCAAAACCAGATTCTCAACCTTTTTGACATTTTCTTCTGTAACGGAGGTTGAAGGCCGCCCAGAACGCGGGTCATCTTTACAGCTTGATCTACCTCTTTTAAATTCAGCCACCCAGTACGCAACCGTAGAATAGGGTACAGCATCACCCCCTAATGTCTGCTGAATGTCCAAAAAAATTTCCTTCGTAGACATTTTTTTCAAACTGAGATATTTTATCACCGCACGTAACTCACTTTTATCCATAATTTTGACTTTTTAGCAACTCGTTGCACAAAAAAATTTATTACATGCGAACGAACTGACAAAAACAAGTGACAGTCTGCATAAATATAGTGTGATAGACACTCTTTAATTTGAATATCGAACTTGATCCAAAAAGGTTTCATATATATATGCACTTCTAAGAACTTTTTGATTCACCCTCGTATTTTTATATATTAACCTTATTTAAATTTTTATTACTTATATATGATGTAATGTAATTTAAAATTAGCATGATTTTCATTTTAACCTTTGAAATCTGCCAAAATCTGCCACATTTGTAAATCGTCAGCATAATATGCCACAGCTAAAATTTTGGATCCAAATCTGCCAAAATGGCAGAAATCTGCCACAAATGGTCACACTGCGGATCGGGGCGGGTCGCAGCGCACCGCCGACAGAAATACGCCTGCGAAGCGATCCGCCAATGCGTTGCCGCCCGCCGCGCTCCGATCCGTCCCATGGCCCATGTTTTGTCGCTAATAAACGATATTTCATAGAAATATCGTCTATTAGCGACAAAACATGGGCCAGGCGTATTTTTGCGTTGCGATGCGGCCCGACCCGATCCGCCTAGTGGACGCCAGCCTTTATGGATCATGTTAGCTATTTTTAGAACTTCTGACCGAAAAGCCAATTTTTGAGAGATGGTAAATGTTTTTGTAATTGGCAAAAGGGAATTGAAGAATGCCATATCGTCATTTTGAAGGATTTTACTATTGTCTTGAAACATTTTCAGCATCTCTCTATTTATCGTCGAAATCAGAATCTTCTCTATCTATAGTCCTTTTAGATTTTATTTTTATTTTAATATTGTTTTGACTTGGCTGGGATGCAGGAGCATTTTCTTGGTTAGTTGACGGCTGGGATGCAGGAGTGTTTTCTTGGCTGGTTGACAGCTGGGACGCAGGAGTGTATTCTTGGCTAGTTGAAGGCTGTGGCTCGCAATCAGGCACCGAAATCTTTGCCTGGGGGCCATTTGCAGTAAGAGAGTCCTCAACTTCGACGGGGTGTTTCTTGTCGAGGAATCGCATGTGATCGTAGTAGATATACTTTTTTTTTTATATCTCCACCACCAGATCCGGACTTCGAATTAATAATTGCGGTTTTCGATCTTGTGTATACGCATCCCGAGCGGTTCTCCATCTCTGTTGTACATTTTTATCTGTAACAAAAAATAATTAGAATTACTTCTTCCTTTCAGGCAAGTGAGGCAAAAATAGTGAGAGATGACTTTTGCGAGTACTTTAATAGTAACGGTTCAGTCCCTTGGCAAAATAATTGCCCAATTTAGCTATTTAACTTAAAAGTAAAATGTATCTTTGAATAGGAAATAAAAAATGTTTTACCTCACTGCTAAAACTGCTTTCCACATTTGGTCTGACAGAAATAACAGTTCATTGTAATAGTAGAGTGATGGTTTTAGTACATCATCGGAAGAGGCGCCAGACCGTTTTGTTTGTTTAATCTTTTTTCTTTCTTTGTTAAAGTTGGTTCATAATGCATTAATTTTTTTCTTCAATAACTCTTCGGTGTAGGCAGGTTTATATACTCGAAGTGCTTTGACTATGCTTGTTAAAGCAAGCGACCTTTTGGTTTTATCCGCATACTCCTTACTTTTCACTTTCCACAATGCAGGATAATCTCTGTAGAGAGATATTAATAATATCACAAAATTTCGCTCGGTAATTAGGTCGGCGCTTGCCGCCAAAGCCACGTCTCGGTCAGGTTCGTCGTCCGCCATCTTCGATGTTCCGGCCGCAAATGAATAAAAACTTTTTTCAAGTCGCATCAAGCGCAAGGTGGTTCAAGTGCCGTCAATCAAAATTTTTGTCAAGTATAGTCCAGCCCGTAGATACTTGACGGGACTTGTGAAGTCAACGCTGTAAACGATCAATATTCACTTCAAGCACGTAGACTTGTCAAGTGCACTTGATCGTTTCGGGGGCCCAATCTGAGGAAGTATTTTATGAGAAAAAGGTTTCTCCTCACCTCGAGAGATCTGTATTCTACCATACCTAAAATGAAACAGGTTGGGTATAGATAAGGGTATCCATAATATATAATTTTATATAAGTGCTTAAGAAAAGATTTTTGTATTTTTTCCATTTTGGTAGCGTAGATTTTATGGTACGGGTTCCAAATGATGAAGTTTGATTCCAGCCTACTGCAAACATAGGCATTGTATAAAATGCAGAGAGCGTCCCTCGAGGTAGATTGTTGCGTTTGTCGCGTAACAAAACCTAATGCTTTTCTGGCTTGTTTGCATAGTTCGAATGTATTGTGGGTAAACGACATGCGTGTATTTATAACATCTCCCCCCCCCCTCCCCTTTTTTTGACGAAGGATTATCTTTAAAAGAGATAGACGTAGTAAAAACTAAAGACAAATAGGTAGTAAAGACAAGGAATTAGTGGTTCAGCCAATTTACAATTAATTGTATACAGCTGTATTTATCCTTTATCGATATTCGTAAAAATATAAATTTAAGATAACATTACATGCTTAATTACATTAATAATATTATTTAAATGAAAAATGTTAGAATGTTTAAAAGTTACTTAAATTTCTGTCTAGAGAATCGTAATTTCTAAAATGTACCTACTTTATTTTTTATTCATTTATATTTGAGATAAACTTTTGATAGACTTCTTGTCACACTCAGAAGAAGCATCAGAAATATCTGTCACCTCATCTGAAGTATGAACTTTATTTACTTTTCTTTAAAACTTTTTATAGTTGTATTGATTAGAAATTTGAACACATGGAGACAAACAATCTGAACTTTTATTTAAAATAGGTATGTACCTACCTACTGTACTTGCAACAATCGTCTTCAATAATGTTGAATTATTTTTTAAACAACTTGGTAAAACAGTGTTATAAACATGGGATGAATAAAATTGCTAAGTTTGGAAATATGAGATACTATTGTTTACCATTGATATAATTCCTGTACCATGCAAGGTGTAGTCATTGTCAGCTTATTTTGCTTAGACTGTACAAAAATGTATCTTCCATCATTAAGTTTTTGCTATAGGTAGGTACCTACATCAATATTTCTATATACAACTTTAGAATCACAGGATTCTGGTAATGCTAAGTTGACTTCAGTTAATAGTTTTGTTTCACAGGTAGGATTATTGGTGGTTGATAAAATAAAAGGTAATGCACATAAATAATAGAATATTAACATTCTGTGTTACCGCGGCAGTAATGCGGTTCAACACAGTTTAATTTTTTGATGAAATTTATTACTGCAATTTTTTAATTAATATTTTTGTACGAAACGTGATCGCCTCCTCTCTTCTCTTCAAGAAGAGTGCCCGTGTTATAGTAGGTTTTCATAACAGTTTGTACCCTGTACTTGCTTTATTTGTAGCACTTTAAAAAAAACGCTTGACACACAGGCATTCGTTTTTTTAATGAAAGACTACGAACATAGTACGACACTTGCATAGATTTTGGTTTGTGTTTGTTAGTGGTTGGACAACGTCGTTTTACTGGTTTGGCCGTGTAATGTTTCAGTATGTAAGCGTCTTGTTTGCTTTTTTCTTTGAATTTGTAAAATCCGTCATGAAATGCTTTTATGTCTTGCAATGTGATCTACACTCAATTTTTTTTTTGTGATTACATATAGGTCTCACGAGAGCACTGTTTGATGAATATCTGAAACAATCGACAATAAAAGATTTGATAATAACGTGACTGTATAATCGAATGTAGGTATCTCTGTATCAAATTTCATCAAAATAGGTTCAGCCATTTAGGCGTGAAGAGGTAACAGACAGACAGACAAACAATTCGCATTTATAATACTAGCTTTCCACCTGCGCACGCGACACGCAACTTCGTCCGCGTGGGATTCGTTATATCGCATCCACCAGAGTTGAAAAGTAGCCTATGTCCTTCCGTAGTCTAATCTATCTCTGTACCAAATTTCCTCAAAATCGGTTCAGCCGTTTAGACGTGAAGAGGACAGACTGAATTACTTTCACATTTATAATACAAATAGTATGGATTTGGTCGAATTATATTTGCATATCGATTCTAGGTACTAGGTACATACATATATTGCATGGCTCAACCTTTAAAAATTAATGTACTTATTACAACAAAATGTACCTATACATACAACAAAACGTACATAAAAAAATTTCAAAAATATTATAATCGAAAATTACTATAGGTTGAATAAAAGTATCAACACTGTAAAATCAACGCATACGTACCTCTCCACTTTGGCCACATTTCTCTGACATTTTTCCTGTTGGGCGACTCGTTTTCGGGCCAACTTATTATCCACCGGCCTAGGAGAACAATCCATATTTCTAACTCTTCACTTTTATGACCTAAATTTATTGAAAATCACCATTAAAATAATTAAAAACGGAGACGTGCTCAACGGTCTGCAACAAATTCCGCCATATAAATGTAGGAGAAATGGTGTGCTGTGATTGGCTGATTGGATATTGCTTCTTGTGCACTGGACATTAAGCGGATATTGTTGTTTTTGCTGCCACAGTCGATTATGGTACCAGTTTTTCTAGCCGATGATACTAATTTTGCACAAAAAATATTTTATGATATTGTAACCAATTTGACGAACTATATGGCGGCATCGTTATATCAATTTCGAAAAAAGTGGATTTTGCTGCTTTTGCTTTTATTTGTTAGGTTTCAATTCAATTAAATAATTTATATTTGTTTTCGAGAACTTGATTTGACTTGTCGGACTTGGTTAAGTTTGTGCGGGATTGGAAGGGGAAAAACATGGCTGGTAGTCGGGGACAGAAAAATGAAGGCAGTCTTGTAGATGCCAGGGCGGGGAGAACCCGATGTCGAGGAGAGTGTGTGTATTAAGATAGTGAGATATTAATAAAGTGTTTTAAAGTGAAACGGAGTTTATATTCCTATATATCAGAAGTGGTAAGTACCTACTTATTTTATTTCCATTAGAGCTATTCCAAAGAATCCTGCATGCACATGTTATTCTAGGTCTCAAGTGTATGCTTACTTTTGTGGCAAATGATAATGAATGTGTTGTCATAATTAAATTACAATGAACAGTCTGTTTCAATGCAATTTTTGGCAAATTTACGGTATTTCTATATATCCTTTAAACCATAAGAGTTAAAGATTATAGATAAGATAGTACCTACCTACCGTTGGTGCCAATTTTTTTTCAAATATCGAACACCAACGGCTATTTTGAGAACATAGTTTTTGAACGCTAGTCTCAACCAGACTTTCTATTATTTGTTTATTACCACAGAATAATTAATTATCGTAGTACTGCAAACTGGGAAGGTATGCTAATGGTGTTGCTTGCAAAATAAGTCTAATAACAATGAATACAGGCTTAGGTTCTAATCATTATTGACCTGATTATTTAATAAATACCTACCCTAACCAAAAAAAAAATAACTGTGTTACTTCCCTGCCACATTACTGATGATAATCAAGGTGCGAAGGGAATAAAGAGAACACAATACATGTATTTTTTGTTTCTGAGCCACAGATTATGGGTGATAACGGTGACAGCCCGCGGCGATTGATGACGCCTGAGCGAGGGGCGTCGAGGCCTGTAGTAGCTACGCGGCGCAGTCGCAGCCGTACTCGTGGTGGTGACAGCGTGCTGCGATACCGGAGCCGGAGCCCATTTCGTGACCGCAGCACAGCAGATGAGCGCGAACTATTACGCGAGCGCGAATGCGACCTCGAGCGGGAAAGAAAACGCCTCCAGTATCTCGAAGAGGACGTACGCCGCAAGCGACGCCGATTGCACTCCACTGAGCGCCACCAAGACCACTACCGGTCGCCCTCTCAACGAGCGTCCCAACATTGTAGCAAGAGAAATGACAGCTGTACAGAAGAACAACGACAGCAACCGGAAGCAACCAACATTGGAGCAAACACACAGCGGTCAAAGAGGTCAGCTAGTCCTTCATTTTCCACTAATGACATTGTTAGTATTCTAAATGCACTTAAAGAGGCTAAGGCACAGCCGTCAACTTCCACAGCACACATTCACGCGAGTAGTACTAATCATAAAAATATCTTGCCAGACTTTGATCCTACATCAAAGAATCAAAGAGTTGACATCTGGCTTAAAAAGGTAAATGAGTGTGCTACAGTTTACGGCTAGGATGACAAAACCACGATTCATTTCGCAATGCAAAAACTGCAGGGATTGGCCAAGGTTTGGTATGAGAGCCTGAACTCAATATTATTCACGTGGACAGAATGGCAAGAAAAGTTACTTAAAGCCTTCCCATACGAACATAACTATGGCCAATCCTTGGAGGAGATGCTGAAACGAAAAAGTAGATATAATGAGGCTATAGAAGTATACTATTATGATAAACTGGCCTTATTGAACCAATGTGACATCGACGGCAAGCGGGCGGTCGATTGTATAATTCTCGGCTTAAGCGATAAAATGCTGAAATCAAGTGCTCATGCTTTAAGGTGTTCACATCCAGACCAATTGCTACAATTCCTCATTAGTAACAAAGAAACTACAAATCTTCTTGATCGCTCTAATTTTAGAAATAAGCCGGGCTTTAACTTTAACAGCAATAACGCTTCGAACAAATCTGCGAATAGAGTGAATAACCCTCAAGGTGACAACGTATTTTGCTTTAATTGCAAAGAAGTCGGTCACCCGTTTCTTAGATGTCCGAAACCTTTAGTGCGCTGTTTGCAATGCCATCGTGTAGGTCATAAAACAGAAAACTGTAGAGCGAAGGGTGATAGCCAGAATAAAGATAGCGCAGCTAAGAAAACAATGTGTATATCACATTCCAGCCCTAATGCGAAATTTTACAAGGATGTTCATGTCAACGACACCTCTATGAAAGCTTTCGTAGATTTCGGTAGCGAAGTTTCGTTACTAACAAAGTCAGTCGTGTCTTCCTTGGGGTTGGTCTCTGACAATAAGCAGTCAGTTTTGAAAGGTTTTGGAAATGACACTGTACATACTATTGGACAAGTTTCGGTGAATTTAGTCGTCGATGGCATAAATGCCACTGTCTCATGTCAAGTTGTTGATGACCAGTTTCTTGATGTTCCCCTACTCATAGGTCAATCGTTTACCGAACAGCCTCATGTTGTGGTGTATAAGAATGTGGATAAACTACAGTTTTTCAATATTGACACCGAAATGCCGTTTTCTCAAGTTGAGGCAGATGACAACCACGTAGTCAAAATAATTACATCTGGGTTCAGCCACATTTGTGGGCCAGCTTCAATTAAAGCTTTTGTGGAACCCCAACAGGATGGTAGCGTATTGTTGGACAGCAAGGTTATCGGTAAGCCACCTCATCAAGTTACCATCTGTGGAGGTGTTTACCGAGTTGAGAAGGGGAAAGTTAATATTAGCGTGTCTCCTCTCTCTGAATCGTGTGTGATTCCAGCTGAAGTAGTAATTGGTCGTGCTACAAGGGTCCAAATTGTAAATCGCATTGTTGCCCCGCCATCGCAGATACCTATTGAGTGCAGCAGAGTTAGTGAAAAAGAGGTCAAAATTGGCGAGTCGATAGGAAAATCTGACAGAAGTAAGCTGCTTAACTTGCTACAAAAATACGAACATTGTTTCGCATCTACCTTAACGGAACTGGGCTGTACTAATGTAGCTGAGATGACGATCGAATTAAGCAGCAATCGCCCTATTGTGTACCGCCCTTATCGTTTGTCTCATAAGGAGCGGGAACAGGTGCGCGAAATGGTGGACGAGTTGCTGGAAGCTGGAATCGTCAGGGAGTCTGTGTCGGAATATGCCAGCCCTATAATATTAGTGCGTAAAAAGGATGGCAAAATGAGGTTATGTATTGACTTCCGGATGCTTAATTCTATAACCATAAAAGAACGCTATCCGATGCCTAATATCGAAGACGAAATAGCACGGCTTTCAGGGCAGGCATATTTCATCACACTAGACCTTGCGTCTGGTTACTATCAGGTGCCAATTTCGGAACAGTCCCGTGCACTTACTTCGTTTGTTACACCGGACGGCCAATACGAGTTTAATCGTATGCCGTTTGGTCTAGCAAACGCTCCCGCTGTTTTTCAGCGAATGATGAATAGGGTTCTAGGTTCATCTCGATTCTCTGAAGCAACTGCTTACATCGATGACGTTCTTATATATGGTACTAGTGTTGAGGATTGTTTAGTTAGACTTGAGCATGTTCTTCAGCTGTTGGAAAAAGCTAATTTAACCCTGAATCTTTCCAAGTGTGAATTTTTGCGCGACAGTATTGATTATCTTGGCTACGAGATAAGTGCTGCCGGTGTGCGACCAGGTCCTAAGAAAATACAATGTGTACTAGATTTTCCGCGGCCTACAAACCAACATTCCGTGCGTCAGTTTCTTGGATTGGTAGGGTATTTTCGCAAATTTATTAAGAACTTTGCAATTCTTGCCCATCCCTTGAACGTATTACTTCGAAAAGACGCAACTTGGACTTGGACTGACGATCAGGAGCAAGCTTTTGTGGTTTTAAAAGAAAAACTTGTAGACCGACCAGTCCTAGCTATTTACGACCCTGCTGCTGAGACCGAACTCCACACTGATGCTAGTAAGATAGGCATTGGTGGGATTCTGTTGCAGCGTCAGGGGGCTGACGAGCCTTTTCGAGCAGTAGCATTCTTTAGCAGACAGACGTCTCCTGAAGAAAGAAATTTTCATGCGTATGAACTGGAGACACTGGCCGTTATATGCTCTTTGAAAAAGTTCCGCGTATATTTGCTAGGACAAAGCTTCAAGGTGGTGACAGACTGTGGGGCTTTGCGGTCTACATTTTCTAAACGCGATCTCATCCCCAGAATAGCACGATGGTGGTTACTAATGCAAGAATTTCCATGCACTGTAGAGTATCGTCCAGGTGTTAAAATGTCCCACGTTGATGCTCTGTCACGTAACCCAGTTCCAGAAGAGTCTCCGAGCTCGCCAGATCAGTACCCATCGGTAATGAATATTACCAATGAGGATTGGTTGCATACTTTGCAACTGGGTGACTCTGAACTATGCCGCATTCGTGACATTCTTACCTCTGATATTGATGCTGATGGACTACAATATATCAAAGATAACTATGTGATGAAAGACAACAAATTATATCGATATGTTAATGGGGATAAATCTAAAATTCGCTGGGTTGTCCCAAAGGGTGCGAGATGGCAACTCTGTCGCATGAACCATGATGATATAGGACATTTTGGAGTTGAAAAGACAATGGAGCGTATTAAGAAAACATACTGGTTCTCCAAAATGTCGCGATTTATACAAAAATATGTGAAAGCATGCATTGAGTGCGCGTACGCGAAAAAGTCCGGAACTGTACGGGAAGGTCAGTTGCACAGCATTGCCAAGGTTGAAGTTCCATTTCATACGCTTCACGTTGACCATCTTGGGCCCTTTGTAAGATCCAAACGAGGGAACACTCATCTTTTGGTTGTAGTGGATGGGTTTACAAAATTCATATTCATTAGGCCAGTTAGAAACACCAAATCTCAGACAACAATGAGGGCACTGCAAGACATCTTCTACATATTTAGAAATCCAGATAGAATCATAAGTGACCGAGGGACTAGTTACACTTCACACGCCTTTAAAAGATTTTGCCTAGATAAAGGAATAAAGCATATTTTGAACGCTGTTGCTAGTCCACGGTCTAACGGCCAAGTGGAACGATATAACCGCACCATACTCTCTTCTCTCGCAACTCAGAATCTGAATTGCGATGAGAAAGATTGGGATGAAACAGTGGGAAAGGTACAATGGGGTTTGAACAACACTTGCCAAAAAACCACTGGCAGAACCCCAGCTGAAGTAATGTTTGGCACGTGTATGAATGCCGAACTAAATCCCAAGCTAAATGAAATTAGAGAAGAAACACGTGAGAATTGCGATTTGACTATTATTCGGGAAGAAGTAAAAGACTAAATTGACGTAGAGCAGGAAAAACAGAAAGAATACTATGATAAGAATCGGCGCCCTTCTCGTGTTTATAGGGAGGGTGAGTTAGTAAAAATAACTAAAACTTGTTTCAAAAATGACGGAAAAAGCAAAAAGCTTCTTCCATCGTATGTAGGTCCGTATAGAGTCTCTGAAATTTTGAATAATGACAGGTACAGAGTTTCGGCTGTACCTGGCTTAACTAGCACTAAGAATAAGCGCAAGACAACCGTCGCTGCCGATAGGATGTTACCTTGAGTTCATGTAGCCGCCCTCGAGGTTCATGAATCTGATAACGATGAGCGAAATACTGTTACTAGTGATAATAGCGATAGTGATTGTTAATGTAAATGTATGTACAATTACTGATCACGTACTGGATCAATTACTTTTGGGTATAAAGATAAGTTTAATTTTAAGTATTAAATTTTGTGATGAAACTACATAATTGATATTCAAGAAGAATTATAAAGTTTAATAATAGTTATAATTTGTAGGTAGGTATTGCAAGAAGTGATTGGCTTGCAATACCCCCTTCGTGAATTAGTTGGTCTGTAAGAATTGATTTAATGATAATAGAAATGGCTTACGGATGGGGCATAATGTTCTGTGAGAAGTGATTGGTTCACAGATTATATTCTCATATCCGCTAAATTGTGGCTAAGGATCCATCCGTAAGAAGTGATTGGTTTACGGATGGAACATAATATGTTCTGTGAGAAGTGATTGGTTCACAGACTTTTATTATTACATTCGTTAATTTGTGGTTAAGGGTTCACCCGTAAGAAGTGATTGGTTTACGGATGGAACATAATATGTTCTGTGAGAAGTGATTGGTTCACAGACTATTATTATTATATTCGTTAATTTGTGGCTAAGGGTCCACCCGTAAGAAGTGATTGGTTTACGGATGGAACATAATATGTTCTGTGAGAAGTGATTGGTTCACAGACTATTATTATTATATTCGTTAATTTGTGGCAAAGGGTCCACCCGTAAGAAGTGATTGGTTTACGGATGGAACATAATATGTTTGTGAGAAGTGGTTGGTTCACAAGATGTATTATATTATTATGTCTAAATGACCTGTGAGAATGGATTGGTTCACAGATGAATAACACGGCCAATTTAAAGATAAATTATAATGATGTAACTTATAAGGAAATGTACCACATTATGTTTAATTTTATAGTATTATCCTATACTTGTACAATTGTCTGACATTATTAAATTACACTTGTTATTGCCATTTATCATAGGCACATAGTAACGTTAATCATTTTGGTAGATTTAGTAATTATGTAAATATATTAATCATTTTAGTAATTATAAGAATGACAAACAAAAATAGGTTTAGGTTTCATATTACATACTATGTTTTTTTTTTTTTCTCTTCTCCTAACTTCTGGCCATGTGTTAGGACCTGTCAACGTGTATGAGGACATACACGGGGTCAGGACGGACGAGTGTTAGGTTTCAATTCAATTAAATAATTTATATTTGTTTTCGAGAACTTGATTTGACTTGTCGGACTTGGTTAAGTTTGTGCGGGATTGGAAGGGGAAAAACATGGCTGGTAGTCGGGGATAGAAAAATGAAGGCAGTCTTGTAGATGCCAGGGCGGGGAGAACTCGATGTCGAGGAGAGTGTGTGTATTAAGATAGTGAGATATTAATAAAGTGTTTTAAAGTGAAACGGAGTTTATATTCCTATATATTAAATTGTAGATAACCGTAGTTGACCTACCAATTTGTTGAGCAAAATATACTTTAAATCGTACCTTATTCTCAACCGTCAAGGCTGTTGATTTTACAGAATTTCTAAACAATGATCTTAGTTCTTCGCACAAATTTAAGACCAATTGTTTAGAAAGCCGGTACCTTTTGATGAATTCTGTATCCTCCAATTCAACAAAGGCGTCCGACTGTTTCCGTGATTGCAGCCTTCATTGTCGCTGTATTTGTTGTATGGTTCTTCGTTGTCGCTCTCCAGAAAACCAATCAAATTCTATAGTGATATATTATTGTAGTGTATGTCACCTATCTGTCAAATGCAAACTTAGATCTAGCCTCAGAGTAATCATATGACATTTAACTAAAGATCCGGGGAAGAAAAGAGACAAGTGTATAGAAATATAAAAAGGATAGTACGATGATGTTTTGTCTTCATCGGCGTATGCACTAATTTTTTGCTGTACTGCAGGAGCAAACAAATCTTGACATTTTAGAATGTCGCGCTGAAGTGCTTTTTCACATGTCTCGGTTGCCGGGTTAGTCGGCGCCGGGTACCCGGTGTCAAATCGAGCTTTCACATGTCCCGGTTGATGCCGGCAGTATCGGCTGGAGAGCCGACAAGAGAACAGTCTTGTTCATACTTCAAACATGGACCGTGAACAAATAATTGCAATGTGGCTTTTATATCGAAGACGAAAATATCTACGCCGGAAAGAAACATCAAGAAATTATTGGGTTCATCCAATTAATATGAAAAGAGAAGCATTAGGTGCATTCTATACATTAATCCCAGATCTACGAGCACATGAAGACAGGTTTTTCAAGTACTTTAGAATGTCTATAACTTCTTTTGACGAATTACATAACCGTTTGAAGAACTCTTTGCAACGTCAGGATACAAAAATGAGAAACTGCATTAAGCCTGTCGAGATGTTAGCCGTTACAAATCGGTAAGTAAAAATCTATTTTTTTTTAAATGTTTATTGAAAAATAGTTGTTTTGTTACAATATATTTTCATCCGAGAAATCAATGGAATCAAGTGTAGAAGAATTGATTGAATATGGAGATGGAGTACTTGACAATTCTTCGCCGTAAACACGATAAAACTGGGCCGTAGAAGACGTTGGAGAAGTCAGAGGCAATTGTGGTGATGGTACAGTTGATTGTATTGGTGTTGATACATTTCGTGGTACAGTTTGGTACGGTAGTGTTGATGGTGGAACAAAAGTTTGTTGTAAAAACTGAGATTGTGGAGGTATATTTTGAATGAAACAGGCAACTGGGGACAAAATGTTTGATGTATTGGTTGCGAATGAGTCGTCTCAGGGTGGTACATTCTGTGGTACTGTACCGAGCTTCTCTGCTTTTTAATTTACGTCATTAATTCCATTACTCCCAACTGGAATTGTATAACTTCATCGTCAGTAAAAGTTTTTAGGGATGGAATAATTCCTTTGAAAAAACACAAAAATGTCTATCTGGTTCTTCCTCAAATTTTTTCAACATTTTCAATTCTATTGGATCCACTTTTGCTTGCCGTTTTCGAGATCCCAGTTCTTTACTAGGTTTGTTAAATTTTTCCAATTGTTCTTTTTTGTTTTCAATCTCTGGTGTATCTGCTTCCATTGTTTGAGGATCTTCTATTTCCTGTGTCAGACTATCAGTAGTGGGACTTTCCTTAAAAACTTTGTTAAGAAATTGTAGCTGATCATTGAAAACATATTTTTTTTATATTTGAAGCACGAGCACCTGATTTGGTAACGTCCTTTTGTCTTTTACAAGATTTTTTAAATTAATCACGATCGTTTCCCCACCGCTTTATCACATCTTTACCTGTAATAATAAAAAAAAATTAATTAAATTGTTTCAGATACCTAGCAAGTGGTCATACTTTTACAGATATGAGCTTCGAATACAGACTTGGCATCTCAACCATAAACATTATAGTAAAAGAAGTGTGCCAAGCTATGTGGTCTATTACGAAATCTAAATGTATGCCTATACCTGGAAAATAAATGTGGAAATCGATTGCATTAAAATTTGAACAAAGGGCCAACTTTCCGCACTGCTTAGGTGCAGTTGACGGGAAGCACATACGAATTATCAATCCTCTTGGGTCTATGTACAGTCACGAGCAATAATATATATGCATTCAAAAATATCTTTCTTCTACAATTCCAGAAATAAGTGTACAAATATTTCTTCTAAACTATCTAACCGTCAAACTGTGTCAAATGTATGTATACATTGGTATCAAATTAATATAAACGATGTAACTTTATACTTCCAATGTCATTTTTAAGTATCCATGACAATTTCTATAATTATGTATACAATCGTACACATATTGTAATAGTTGATGTTTACTTTCCTTACCATATTTAACCGACTTCAAAAAAGGGGAGGTTCTCAATGTGCATTGTTAGGGTTCCGTAGCCAAAGGCAAAAAACGGAACCCATATAGATTCGTCATGTTTGTCTGTCTGTCTGTCCGTCCGTATGTCACAGCCACTTTTTTCCGAACCTAAGAGCTAGTTGCTCGCACCACTGTCTAAGTAAAAATCGTTTGTGTTGGGAACAGTCAAGAAAGCTGACACTAAATGTGTTTCACTAGCACTCGCTGTTTATGCCTTGTTGTTTTTCTTCTCACGCTTAAGTTTGAAGCAACGGGCTTTCACATGTCCTTTCTTTCCACAGTAATTGCACACTAAGTTCACATTTGATTTCTTAGATACAAAAGCTGACCCAGTTTCATTGCTGAGTTTACGTGTATTCCTGTAGGAGTCTAGCTTTGATTACTGCACTTGACAGTTGATTTGGGGCAGTAATGGCAGCCATGCTCGATACAATGGTATCATATTCCGTGGACAATCCGCTAAGCAAAATTTCTGCTACCTCGGTGTCTTCGATGCTTTTCCCAATATCAAGAAACTGGTGCACTAAAGTAACCTCTTCAATAATATGCACTCATTGATTCAAATTCACTGAACTGGATCCTATGCAATTTCCTGGGGTGCGTTCCGTCGCTGGGTGTAGAGTTGTTAGGGTAAAGTTTAACCCGTTTGAGTTGCAACCGAGCCACGGAACGATCGAGTTGTTTTTATAACCTCAAAATATTTGACGTTTCAGACGCTATTCTCTTTCCTCAACTTTCCTTTCATCCAAGTATAATTTTTGACTTCGACCTCCCCTTTCTTTATAAGAAATTAAAAACTACATATTAGACGACTTTGGCTCACATACAAAACAACGCAGATTTGCCCACGACAATGTTACGACGCTTGGAAATGTTTTTACTTTTGCTCGAGTTTTATCGCTATCTCTGCAACATTATAACTTTAATCCTCCTGGAAGATGAGACAGACGAAGTAATGACGGCGTGTAGGTTGGTTGCAGTAGAACTGGAGGCGTTAATGTCAGACCGCGGCGGACTCCCACCATCACGCATATTAAATTATGTCGACAGAACAGTACCTGGTTTCACATCAAAACAATTTCAAGAAAACTTCCGCATGACTCCAGGTATTTTGTACCATTACTTATACCTACCTAGTATTATATTAAGTATCTGTGCTTAGTGCTTAGTAAATAGTAATACACTCAACCTACTCTTATGGACTTCCATACCTACTTAGACGAATTGTCTGAGATCCCAAATCCTTGTATTTCTTGAAACAGCAGACGATAAATAACTCATATATTCCTTTCTTGTTGTTGACAGATATATTCAATATTATATTGAGGGAGTTTGCACCCCTCATAACTACAACAAACAAATACTGTGGGGCAACTAGACAAATGGACCCTAAAAAACAATTATTGGCAGTATTGTGGTTATTGGCTACCCCAGACTCATACAGGTAATTACCTACTTAAAATTATTGCTTAAAAAATAAAATAATAAATAATAAGCATTTTTATTGTCTTAATGATTGATTTTATTCTATTTCAGATCTGTCGCGGAAAGGTTTGACATGGGAAAGTCATCACTGCACACATCTTTTGTGATAATTGTAAAGGTTCTCTGCAACAAGAGTAGGTACCTTATAAAGTGGCCACTTGGGCGTGAAGACATGGTCGCAAACAAATTCAAAAAATGTGCTGGTATACCAGGAGTAATAGGTGCTATCGATGGTAGTTACATTCCAATAAAGGCACCAGAAAGTTACCCTGAAAGGTACATAAACAGAAAATGCCAGCATGCAATAACTTTGCAAGCTGTGTGTGATGCTGATTTAAAATTTACCGATGTCTTTGTAGGATATCCAAGTTCTGTCAGTGATTACCGCATATTTATCAATAGTGATCTCTATAAAAATGTTATTACAAATAGAATTAACATTCCAAGGGACTTTTTTATAATTGGAGATAAGGCATACCCAGTCTTAAATTGGTGTATTCCTCCATTTATAGAAAGACAACGCCTTACACATAATGAAAAGAAATTCAATACTGCAATGGCTAAAACCCGTCAGTACATAGAGCGTGCATTTGCTCTTTTAAAAGGCAGGTTTCGAAGACTAAAGTATTTAGACATGAGTATGACACATTTCATACCAAATGTATTGTTAGCTTGTTGTGTGCTGCATAATATATGTCTTCTTAATGGGAGTGATCAAGTATCAATTGAGAATTATATAAAAGAAGGACTACCAAATGTTATAGGAGAAGATTATATTGATGAATATAGAGAAGAAGACCAACAGAGGGATGGAAGAAACCTAAGAACAAGATTAATGTTAAATCTAAGAGAATAAACAGTGTTTTGTTTTTATAAATCAGACTTTTATTTCTTATTTGGTTCATTACTTATGAATTATGATATAAGTCTTAATGAAATACTTAATACAGGTTGTAACAATATGGATAAATAATATACCCTTTTTGTTACACCCAGTACAATAAGTATACATAAATGAAAGCCTCATTAAGCATCAAAATAAAATACAACAATACAATATACACAAAATCTAACAAGTCAGTTTAGAATTTAAATTAATAATTAACATTAACATTTAACACAACTAGGTAGGTATCCATTTACATTTTCTCCAACATTTTTTTCATCAATGATTTGAAAGTGTCAAGCGATTCTTTTTGAATATTTATTAATTCTTTATGGCGTCTTTCTTTGTTTTCTTCTGATTCGTTCAATATATTGTTTAAATTGATTAAAGAGTCCCTGAGTCTAATATTTCTTGATCTTGGTGGTTGTCCTTGGTCATTTGCTTCTTCTGAAATAAAACAAAATGTTTAGTATTATCCTATGCAGAAGATTTTGATTAACACAAATAATGACATGTTTGGACATAAAACTCAAATGATAACAATGACTACTTAGGTACCTGTTTCAGTTTCATCTATTCGAATATTTTCGATGGGGTTTTCTCGGCTCGAGGATGCAATCACCGGTACCACTATTGGTTGCTTCTTGAAGATCTCATCGAGTTCCTCAAAATATTCAAAATTTATTCGTTGTGCCCCACTTTGTTTCACGGACATGTTGTCTTTTTTTTTTTAATATTTACTTTTTAAATATTTAAATTTATTTTCACATTGCCTAGCATCATGACT
The DNA here is from genome assembly GCA_905147375.1 of Hylaea fasciaria. NCBI lineage: Eukaryota > Metazoa > Arthropoda > Insecta > Lepidoptera > Geometridae > Hylaea > Hylaea fasciaria. The sequence continues at coordinate 1,921,426 of LR990211.1, read as the reverse complement.
AGCTATCGCTTTTGCAATCTGTTTCCACACCTGCAAATGGATTAATCAAAACTATGTTATTTGAATGCAGTGTAATATTATGGCGGCTGTACACACGCGTCGAGACACCCCGAGACAGGCCACTCGGCGAGTGTGTACAGGGCGCCCTCGTCTCGTCTCGCTGTCTCGTTCTTGTCTCGGTCGCTCTCGGAGCCGTGTCGGTTTTTTGGGCCCGAGTCAAAGGGTCTCGTTGGCTCTCACGAGGTAAACGAGAGCGAGCATGTACACACTCGTTAATGTTTAAAACATTATAGTAGCTCACGGCACAAAGACAAACAGGAGCAGCAATTTCCACGTCCATTGTTGCGGAAGTCCTACAAGACTGTGCTTACAAGTGTGTACAGGCATGCTCTCAACGAGAGCCCTCTCGGCCGAGGCTCTCGGCGAGAGGCTCTCGACGCCTGTGTACAGCCGCCATTAAAGATAACTTAGTAAAAACAATTATTTTGTCAAATCATACACACACCTTTGTATTTCGGACTGCACTGGATGCAAAGTTTTCTTTATTCTTCTTGTACTCTTCAATCAATTTTAAAATGTCATTACGTGACCAATTTTTTTCAATGAGGTTACTGCTCAATGACGAGGAAGGAGAAGACTGTGTTGGTGCCGTTGATGGAGATTCCATTGATTCACTGTGTAATGCTGCTCCATATTGATTTTCAGCATTGTTCATCGTGATAGCGTGTTTCTTTCTACATTACTTTTGGCGGTTTTATATCGTTTCGCTATAGTTTCATTTAGGACTGTTTGTTTTGAACTGAATGTTTTCTAGAATAATCCTTTTTACTTTATCTCTGTCATGATCCCGATTAATAGTCAATTTCTGTACGATCGAATTAGCCTTTGAGTTTGGTGTTAGTTGCGGTTCGGGCAGTTCTTCAGTGTTTGCACTATCATCAATATCATTGTCAAATTTTTGACACTCCAGAAGGAGTTTTTGCCTGTAAACCCTCTTTTTAAGAGCGGCTATTTCTTTTTTCTGCTTATTTATTTTATTGATCTGATTTTTAACTGTCTTCTTCAAAATGTAGTAATTCTGTAAATACGACTTTCGTGATTTTCTTTTCTTTTCATCTTTATTCATATCTTGACTTATTTGTTTCTGAATTTTCTTGAGCCTTCTCCAGTTAAGTCTTCTTAAAGCTTTTTGACTCTCTGATAGTTTTGTAACTTTGACATATTTACTTTTAATCCTTTCTAAGTTTTTTCTCTTAAGTTAATTATATTTTTCGGGATCGTTTTGCTTCAGGCGTTCGCGGTACTTACGCTGTCTTTCTGCGGGTGTCATCGGCATTTTCTCTACAAAGAAGAACAAGGACATATTATTGTAATCTTTTCAGAATGTAATTTTATATTGAAGGCAAAATGGTAGAAAAACATTGAAAATATACGTTTATTATAGAAATAATACGGCTTGAAGTAGTTCTCAATAACTAACATTTTTACAATGATATTTTTTCTTAATAACACAAACTACCCATTATGGATGAAAAAAACGATGGTCATACACACAAAACATAGAAACGAACATAGAATCTCCTCATTTTTGTAAGTTGGTAAAATTTTAAAACAATAAATTACTTAGGTACCTACTTAGGTATACTTTACTTACCCACTGTATGACACTGGCCTTATTTCATTTTTGTTACATCATTATTGTTACGTAACAAAAATAGTAACGAAATAGCAACAAAAATGAAATCAACCCACGTGTTTAATTATAACCTCCAAAGTTTTAAACGTGTAATAACTTTAATTGAATTTCACAGTTTTAATTTCGCAATAGGTAAAAATTATACTTTATAGTAATGTTAAACTAGTGTTGATTATACTTACCGTTATTTTAATGGCTGTGAAACAAAAATGATCAATTAATTGTTGAAAAAACACGATGCACCAAAAATTACACTTTTGGTTTCGTTGGTGGCGCACGCTGACTAAATGGCCCACAGATAATATTTGGCATTTGATTTGACATTCGTAAATACAAATGTTACCAGTTTAAAAAAATATAATTTACTAATTATTGATGCTACAAAAAGGAATAACAAAAATGAAGATAATTGAGACATATATATGGCGACGCTATTTATAAAAAGTATTATGTTATTTACTCAAATTAAATTTAATTAATATCATAATTATAGTCATAAAGATACTGTTGCACTTAAAAATGTGAACATGTAATGAGTTTCGTTTTAATATCGGTTTTTGTAACGCACGTGTGATTGGGGACAAGAAATTTTGTTCGGGAATTTTATGAGTCTTAGTAAACAAACGACTTTATTTTGTTAATAAACATAATTCTACGATACTTATTGTTATACCCAATTAGAAAAAATGTTTCTTTTGCACGATAATACAATATTTATCAACTAAATGTATTATTTAAATACATTACTCACAAGGACGTCTGCGCATGACAAAATGTACAAAAAATTTGAAAATGACCCATTAATAAATCAAACTTAGCTCTGAGAGCTATCTTCAGTGTGCACTTGCTCTTTCGTTCTAATTAATATATACATCTTAAGTTGTAGATTAGGAACAGAAACTTACATGATCTGTGGCAAATTAATAACTGACACTCAGCGGCTAAGGACCGTATTAATAAATTAAACTCAATAGCGCTACCAAGTGCGCTACCAGCTGATCCACACTCAAAATGTAATCTACATCTTGAAATCATTGCTATTTAATAAATGGATCTTGAGATGGTATCACGTAATCCAGGTTTCAAGTGTAGCATACAGGTAATCCAGATCTTAAGTGTAGCACTGGCTACTAGATACTGTCTTGTATGTGTCAATTGTGTCATAATCGGTGTCTGAGTGAACCACAGGTAAAATATCACCTAATTGAAGCATAGACAGCAAGAAGGTATTATCCGAAAAAAAATAATGTTTGTTAGTTGGATAATTTAAACCGAAAAATAAGTTAAATTAAAGTAGGTAGTTCTTATTGGAAGTGAGTTCAAATAGTTAATAAATAGATTTCATGCATCTCATTATATATAATTTTAGGTGCGCGATGTTGCATTGGCCACAGAATGTCATCATGAAATCTGTTCATAATCAATAGTAATTAATTTCAGAAATAATACTTTTTGGTCGGCCATCTTGGACTGGTGCAACAAGGACGTGTTTGTGAGTACTGGGAGCCAAGAAATAGTAAATATAGTAACAAACATTGTCTTCGACACCTTTTCTATAAATAGTTCCTGAAATCGACGGTTCTGGTAAGGTCTTTTCGCACTAATTCGTTGCGGGAGGGCTGTTGATGGGTCTGCGGATCCATCAACATGGAAGTTGACTCCGTCGGGCCGGGGCCGGGTGACCGGCCTGCGGCATCTCGGGATTCGCCCACTAATTCTCCACTAGAGGTAACTCCAGATGTTTTAGGCATTTCACCAGACGTATTCAATAATACTCCAATTGAAAACGAAGAGTGGAACGTAGTTAAGAAAAAAGTAAGTAAAGAACCCACAAAAAAAAAGGTAGGTCAGGAAAAACTAAAATCTATAATGAAAAAATCTAAAATTCAAACCATGAACACGCAAAAAGTTCGAGTAACACTTGCGGAACATAATTATGCCATGAATCATAGCACCTCTGAGACTGACAAAATTACACCTCCGACAACAGAAGTTGTACCAATAAGAACTCAGTACTCTGAGACAGTCCGCGGACCATTTTTGGTCAATGTTGAGCTAGTGGAGGAAAATCCCTCTACAGGTAAAACCTTACACCCACTTAAATTTGGGGCATTCCTATATAAAAACAACTTCCGTAATGTCTTACAAGATGGAATAAAAAAAATAGGTCGAAACAGACTAGCAATAACATTCAAATCGTCTGGAGATGCAAATGACTTTATAAACCATCACATCTTCCGCAATAACGAATACAAAGTCTACATCCCCACACATAATATTACGCGTATGGGTATTGTCAAGGGTATACCAGTAGAGTGGTCTCACGAGGAAATAGTTGAATCAGTGAAGACTCCCCTAGGCACAGGAAAAATATTAAAGACGCGAAGGTTAAACCGTAAAGTAACTTGCAATGAAGGATTCAATTGGGTTCCGACCCAGACTGTAGTCATAACCTTTGACGGGCAAATTCTTCCTCGTGAGATCAACTGCTGCTATACTCTTATACCTGTCGTGCAGTATGTTTATCCCACTGTACAGTGTTATAACTGCTGCAGGTATGGACATACCCGCACACAGTGCCGATCAAAAGCTCAATGCTATAAATGTGGCAGCAGCCACTCAGCTGAACTCTGCTTAGTAGGGGTAACTGAGTCCGTGTGCTTATATTGTTCAGGTCAGCACTATGCCAATAGTAAATCCTGCCCAGAATATGCGAGACAAACTAACATCAAGCATTACATGGCCCATAACAATGTATCATATCAGAAGAAATGAGTGCTTTTCCCCAGTCCCAAAAATCCTATTTGGAAATACTCTCAGCACAAGATGTTCAACAGGAACTCCAGCATCAACAAACCACTTCTGTCATAAGACCAATTAGTCGCAATCAACAAAATAAAACGGCCTCAGTCCCTACTGAATATCAATCTTATAAAAAAACTGTCACACTTAAACCCATATCCCGTCCAACAATTAACTTAGGGTATGACCAGAGAGCTCACAGAGATCTACTTAAATCATATGCTATGCCAATTCCAGCTGATGGATGTGCTCTAGTAAACGGGGAAGCAGTAGCTCCTCAATCTGTGGCGGACAATAATACAATGCCAGATATCAAATCAATTCAGGAACTACTATCCTCACTTGTGGAGGTTATTTATAAATCCAAACTACCGTCCAACGTTGCTAGTCACATAATACATACCATATCAGTCACGATTTTTGAACTACTCAAGGATGGATTGCATCCTGCAGTGAAATGCACGAAGTCTAATTAGTAACAAGCACGACTTTACTTACTTACTTAATAAATACAAACCCTTCGCCTCTGCCATCTCGGAGACATGGTTGAAGACAGGTACGCCGTTTGCTGTGCCTGGATATACAGTTCTCCGGGATGACAGAAGTGATGGCTGGGGGGGCTCAGCCCTCCTTATTAAGAATAATTTAAATTTCTCTCAATTACCTTTCAATCATTCAAATAATTTGATAAATATTGTCGCTATTCGATTCAGAAATATCTCTATCGTTTCAGTGTATATTCCTAAAAGAGTTAATACAGCTTTTGATATATTAAGGCGATTCCTTGTGGCTACACCGCCTCCTATATTATTGGTAGGTGATGTTAACTGTCATCACCAATTGTGGGGTGCTCCCAATAATGATGCCTTGGGGGTAAGGATGTTGGATTTGCTGGATGAGCTCAATCTATGTGTTCTAAACGACGGTTCTCCTACACGTCGGTCGTCACCAACTGTTAATCCCAGCTATGTTGATGTGTCTTTTTCCACTTCATCTCTGGCCAGTCTGTTACATTGGTCAAGACTTTCGTCAACATATGGCTCAGATCACTTTCCCATCTTTCCCACCCTAAATATCACAGTCCCATCCCTTCCTCCTCTATTGCCTTATAGATTGAACAAAGTGGGATGGGATACTTATGCTCATACTTTAGAGACTAAGATTAGCGCTCTGCCTGATCCTAATCTTCAAAATATTTTTATGTGTGTTGAAAAGTTTCTTGATTAAAGCTAAGAGGAACTCCTTGGAATATTTTCTGAAAATAATCAATGTTGTGGTCAACTCAGGGCTGATTCCACTAAATTGGAAACATCAAATAATAATACCTATACTAAAACCGGGGAAAGACCCGTCGGACCATCTATCTTATAGACCTATAGCCCTCAATTCCACTATACCCAAAATCGTGGAACATCTGATTAAAAATAGACTAGAATGGTTTTTGGAACATAATCAATTATTGGCAAAATCTCAATATGGATTTAGAAAGGGTCGAAGTATAATGGATAACCATGCAATCTTAACGACGGATATACAGCTGGCTTTCTCTAGAAATGAGTCAATTGCGGCGGGTTTTTTGGACATTTCAGCCGCTTATGATAATGTGAATCTTTTGGTTCTTAGGCGAAAGTTGCAAAAGCTAAGAATTACCAAGAAGATTGCGGATTTTACCTTTAACTTGCTTACGGATAGAAAGATTTCGTTGCGATATCCAGGAATTGATGTTGAAAATAGAAATGTCTGGAAGGGGTTGCCACAAGGATCTGTTATCAGCCCCTTATTGTATGACGTGTACACGGCTGACATGGAAACCTCCCTAACAGCGGTGTGCAGGGTCCTGCAGTATGCCGATGATGTACTGGTATATTCAGGTACTCCAAGTATAACACAGTCTGTCCAAAATCTTAAAACAGGCTTAGATTTATTGTCGTTTTGGCTCCAGGAGCACTCCTTGGGGTTGTCAACATCCAAAAGTGTGGTTGTGGTTTTTTCCAGAAAACGAGATATCCCGGTCCTAAAAATAGAATATGATGGCGCAATCATTCCAGTTAAAAGAGAGGCCATCTTTTTAGGTAAAGTTTTTGATGCTAAAATGAATGGAATCGCACACATTAATAGAATTATAGATAGATGTGAACAAAATATTAACATTATGCGCTGCCTCAGTGGAGTTTGGTGGGGAGCTCACCCCTATTCCCTAAGAGTAGTTTATAATGCCATAGTAAGAAGCCTCTTAGACTTTGGAACTCTTTTACTACCTCCAGCAAACCAAAATGCCATTAAAAAACTAGATGCAATTCAATTTAAATCATTAAGAATTATATTGGGTGCAATGAAATCATCTCCAACTAATGCGCTACAGGTAGAGGCATCTGATCCCCCGTTAAATCTAAGGCGACAATACCTCTCTACAGGTTCATATTTAAAATATCTCAGCTATCTGGTCATCCCCTCATCCCTAAGCTTAAACTCTTAAGTCAATATGTCCAATCGAAACAATATTGGGCTCATAAGGCTAGACGCTGACCTTTTTTTCACAGATGCCTCATACTTGACTCATACACTGGGTTCAGTTGGAGCGGCCTTTTGGCATTCTAACTCTAACATATCACGCCTATTTAAATACCCTCATTATTCCTCTGTATTTTCAGGGGAATGTCTTGCTATTCTGGAATGCCTCAAATTTATTAGAGAACATAAAATTAGTAGGTCAGCAATTTTTTCGGACTCCAAAAGCTGTGTTCAGTCACTGATAACTAAACCCTTTAGCAAAGTTTGTATTTGTCCTGTAAGTCTAGAAATTAAAAATTTGATTAAAATCTGTAATGACGATAACCTGAAAATAACTATAGTTTGGATTCCCCGCCACATCGGTATCATGGGCACGGTATCATGGGCAATGAAACAGTGGACCAGCTGGCTAAACAGGCAATAACTCATGGCAACAGAGACAATTTTTATGTGTTCTCGTTCGACCTAATTGCGTTGGCTAGGCGGGATTTGGAGAAGTCTTGGAATACCTTTTGGAAGAGTTCTAGTCGGCTCAAAGGCAATCACTTATATAACATTCAACCAAATATAACATTTAGACCATGGTTCTCTAGGATTCGCTTTCCCAAAGCAATAAGATCTACCGTAATTAGATTGAGAATTGGACACTGCTCATCACCGGTGCACTTAAAGAAATTAAGAATCAGAGATTCCTCGCTCTGTGAGTGTGGTCTTGAAGAAGGTAGTCCTATCCATTATACTGTTTTCTTGCCAACGCTTTTCCCCTGGTCTGTATGAAATACTCTCTATTTGTAAAGCTCCTCTTCCTTCTAATCTTAACTCCATACTTACATTAAAGAATAAAAACTCAACTAGGGCTCTCATAAGATTTCTGACCACACATAGTATAAGATTATAAAGAAAATAATCAATATTTAGGTACTAACCAAACGTAAATCCTAATCTTAAGACGTAAATCGTAAAACATTACTTATATGTTTCCAGATATAATACCTGCCAACATTTCTACGAGCAACAAACTCCACTGTTATCAACGATAACAGTGGCTCGGCAAGCCACTTGACGCTGGCAGTAATATCTTTCAAGTTTTACGAGAGACCAGTTGCCACTTAGAATAAAAAATAAAATAATACTTTTTAAATCCCTGTTCCAATATTGTCAAAATAGCACTCAAGCCATGATTTTCCATTACTCACTCTTATGTATCTCAAGTGCTATCACAAGATAGCACTTAGCCGCTGAGTGTCATTTATTAATTTGCTAGATATCATGTAAGTTTCTGTTCCTAATCTACAACTTAAGATGTATATTATATTAATTAGAACGAAAGAGCAAGTGCACACTGAAGATAGCTCTCAGAACTAAGTTTGATTTATTAATAAGGACCTTAGGTCCGTATTAATAAAAGAAAGTCAATAGCGCTACCAAGTGCGCTACCAGCTGATCCACACTCAAAGTGTAACCTACATCTTGAAATCGTTGCTATTTAATAAATGGATGTTGAGATGGTATCACGTAATCCAGGTTTCAAGTGTAGCATCTCAAGGTAATCTGTGTCTGAGTGAACCACAGGTAAATTATCGTCCAAAAAGCATAGACAACTGGAACGTACGAGTGAATGATTGAGTAGTACAAGGAAGTATATTGTTAGACTGTGGTAGAACAAAATGCGTTTTGTGACTCCTCTTGATTTTTTTATTTTATGCATCACAAATTATTCGGTAAGTACCTATTTTAATTATTTATTTAATTATATTGATGTAAAAGCAAGTGTCTAGATTTTTTAATCATATTTTGATACCAGATTAGTCGTATTATTTAACATTCAAAAAGCGGTTTTAATCACGGTAATAGCAAAACGAAACGCATGTGTCACTACAAAGTCAATTGTCGGTTTTTTCTATTCTGTCAGTGTCAAATGGAAGGAATTCTTCGAGTTTACCATTCCCACCAAACCTACCAAGTTCAAAAAGTTTTGCCAATAAACTGAAGAATATACCTACGTAAGTGTTCGACTACCAGTTTTTTACGTGGAAAATTGATGATTTGGAAATCTTATTAGTATAATCAGTTAGAACATTTGTTTTCAGTAAAATAGAACCCAAAAAGCATATTTTCACAGAAATGGAAAAAACAACATTTATTAATATTTTAAAACGGTATGGTCATATTGTGGAAAACAAAAATACCGACGGTGCTACCTTACGCGCTAAGAATGTAGCGTGGGATAGAATAACTTCGGAGTTTAATTGTGCCCCTCATGTCACAAAACAGGTAAATAAATAAATATACTTACAGGCTAAAATGGATAGGTAGATAGATAACTCTCTATTTGACATAAAAATGTATGTACGTATACAGAAAGGACAAACTTAATAAATAGGTAGATACCTAGTCAGGTCATAAATTCTGTCACATGTTTTATATAAAATAATTGAAACAAGTTTATTCATTATGTAACCATTTATATACCAAAATGAACTTAACAAAACATAGATTCTTATGACACTAAAGTTTATTCAAAATGACCTCCGTGATTTTGAATACAGGCCTTCAATCTGCGCGGCCAGTCGTCTATCGCAGCACGAACGAGGTCCATGTCAATATCGGCGGCTGCCTTAATCAAGGATGTCTTGAGTGACTCCAAATTGGGATGAGGCTTTGAGCACGCCTTTTCCTCCAAGTGTTGTCATATCTTGTAATCTAGCGGATTCAAATCTGGACTGGAGGAGGGCCAGTCTTCGTGCCGGATGAAGTCGATTTCACGCGCCGCCAGCCAGTCTTGTGTGCTCTTCGCTCTATGAGCTGGCGCCGAATCTTGTTGGAATACCCAGTGCCTGTTATTAAACATGGTATGAGAAACAGGTTCCACAAGGTTCGTCAGGACTGTATTTTGATACACAACTGCATTCGTTTTAACACCTTTCTCACAAAAATGTACCTCTGTTAAGCCCCAATAAGACACTCCCAACCATACCATGAGCGAGGATGGAAAATGACCTCGTTGGACACGCGGAATACGGTTGCTCGCTTCTTCACTACTGTGTGCGTACACCTTATCATTTTGTTTGTTGTAGCTCTCTTCTACGGTAAAAATTTTTTCATCCGAAAAAAGAATTTCCCGATATTTTTTTCCCGCGTACCGCTTCAACAAAGCGCGGCATCTCTTCAGTCTCAGGTCCATTAGACGAGCATTCAAATGATGTCCTGTTTTTCTTCGATATGCCCGAAGCCCTAAGTCTTCATTTAACACCCTTTTCACCGTGGTTCTGCTTAATCCCATCTGAACTGCCAACAGTTTCTGCTTACGTTTGGGATTTCTTTGAATTCGCGCCTTCACAGCTTTTATCACTGCTGGAGTCCTAACAGACCGAGGGCGACCACTTCTTGACCTGTCATCGTATATTGTATCGTTTGATGGTACGATAAACGAATCTCTTGGTTATATTCAAATTTTTCAGTATGTCAAAAATTTGAATTGGCGCGTAACCGCAACGATGCAACGCAATAACTGCAACACGGTCTTCTTTAAGCGTCCACTCCATATTTAAAAATGAGTAAAATTCTAAAAAGTATACATTTTTATTTTCATGAACAATTCGAAATTCGAATTCAATAAACTTTTTTGTGGCCAGCATTCTAAAAGAAAAGTTTTTACTGTGTGACAATACTTATGACCTGACTAAGTACATACATGACACACCTGAAATAACATACTTACCTGAAATATGTTTATCCTAAATCTAAATAAAAATTTAAAACAATGCGTCTACATACTATTGACGCTTTTGACTATATTTACAGACAACTTCCAAACAGCTACGGAGGCTCTGGCTATATATAAAGCAGCGGCAGAGGTGTGCCCTTACTAAAGAACGGCAGCATCGGATGGCCACTGGAGGAGGGCCATCTACTAGCGATGCCTTTGTGGATCCGGATGTGACACAAGTGGCTCCAGCCCTGCTTGTAAGCATTGAGGAAGCCATAGACTCCAATACAGTAATAGATATGCTGCACTTCTCTGAATTCCTCTTTTTAAACAATAGGTAAATGTTGTTTTTTATATCATTCCTATTTGTTTGCAGATATGATTATAGACCCCATAAATAGCCCACTGGAGCCACATCATGGGTCAACTCCATCACAATCTTTTGATCCTTGGACACCACAATCAGACCCATTACTACCAACATCCCCACCCGCTTGGTTTTATTAATCTATTACTTACCTTTATGTATCTCAACCTTTATGTATCTTAACCGCTGAGTGTCATTTATTAATTTGCCAGAGATCATGTAAGTTTCTGTTCCTAATCTACAACTTAATTAAGATGTATTTATTAAATAGAACAAAAGAGCAAGTGCACACTCAAGATAGCTCTCAGAGCTAAGTTTGATTTATTAATACGGACCTTAGTCAGTTTCGCAATCGCCGGTCTAAACGCGAGCGGACGCCTCGTAACCCTATCTGTGCTACCTATCTTTGCTCTTTTAAAATTAGTAGACGTTTTTTAACGTATGTGGCGAATTTTATACGTTACAAGCTGGTTAGCAATTTTGATCAGAATTACGACTCTGATCACAAATAATACTGGTACACACTTAGATCGGAAATTATCAACGGTTTTTACGCAAGATTTACACAAATAATCGAATATAATCTAATTAAATTCACTAAAATACAGCACAGCTGTTTTTTTGACGTGTTGCCGTTAGTGTTGCCAGACGGCCTGTGTCCACGGTGACGGTGTGTGTGAGTTATTAACCACTCTCATATCCTTAAGTTATATACTACTAACAGCTTTAACTACCTTAATCATCTTATCTATCTACCACCTTATCCAATGCCTTGCCAACCTAATAACCAGACTTGTTCATCGTTTTGATCTAGCTGCTGCAATTATATAATTATATTTGCATGACTGTATTTCCAAATAAAGGCATCATGCACTGCATCCACAAAATTTCGCATTTACACTCAAGATACGACAATTACTGTCACATAATATCTGAAAATAAAAATACTTGAAATTGATAGCAATTTATACTTATTTACAGGTACACTTTTTTCAATCAATATTGATATTATTATTATAGATTCTTACCATTTGTACGTTTACAGAGTAAAAATGCTTTCGGCAATTAATAGTATAGGTGCTCAATTTCTTTCTTTGGGGTAAATATATGGAAAAGACACCCATCCACGCACCCGATGACCCCAGGGAAACCATACTTCTCATACAATCTGTAATTTAGGAAGAGGTTCATCATTAAAATAGTAATTAGTTACATTAGAATCTAGATGAGTTAAATTAGTTACTAGAACTAATCGGGAAATACATGCTCACTCACCTTGCTCATAATTTATTTCTTTCCTCCAAGATTTTGGGGAAACAAATGTATTTTCTACTCATTTCGGGAGAATCAATATGGGCAGTCACCTCAGCTATGACTGATGAGACAGTTTGCAGAGCCCTGCTCATATCCCCAATAGGTCTTTGGTATGATCCTATCGCGTAAAATGACAGTGCAATCAAGATCTAAAACAAAACACAGGAGGATTGCTATAATTCTACGACTTTCCTATTGTGAAAATAATAAATATACTTAAATACATATCATAATACTTAACACTGGCTAAATGCACAAACCGTGCGAAGCCATAACTTAAAAAAGAAGTATACAGTCATAATATCATGATAATTTTATAATGTTCTAGCTAATACGTTGATAACATAACCCACAATAATTGTTAATTTTGAGAACTTCAATAAAAACACATCTTGTTTGAACCATTGTTTATTGAAGACTGTAGGCAATTTGAGTTAATTTTTTTTAACTAGTAATTTGAGGTTTTGAATTTTTTTGTTTTCATTTCAGATGATACAATCATGATAGATGGCCAACAAATTAATGTTGTATTTGACCCGCCTCACCTTATCAAAGGCCTGAGAAATAATTTAGTGGACAAAAATATTAAATTTGGTGGAAAAATTTCAAAGTGGAGTGACATAGCGGATGTTTACCTAACAGACTGCAAACATGCAGAAATGCGTTTGCTACACAAGTTAAATGACGAACATGTCATACCTCAGAAAATTAAGAAAATGAAGGTAAGCCGAAAGTTAATAATATTATTATTACACTAGCCGTGATTATCCCACTACAGGGCAAAGGCCTCTCTTTCCTCTTTCCATTCCTCACGGTTGAGAGCTTTAGTGGTCCAGTCGTTGCAAAAGGAGTCAAGCTCGTCCCCCCATCTCGGCTTGGGCCTGCCGCAACGTCTTCTGACGTTCTGGGGCGTCCAAATTGTCGTGGTTTAGGCCCAGGGATCCTCCGACATATGACTGATACAACCAGCCCAGTTCCACTTAATTAAGGCTACTGGTTTTATGTCTAACATGGGCGATTTATGTTTTGCTGGGTAGTATTTTGTTTATAAAATTGCCATATTTGCAATGCTTCCTGTTTTATATTCCTTCATTGTAATATTATTAAAACTGTTAAGTGAATACATTACAAAAACCTGGATGAGATAAATAGTGTGATAATTTATTTTTAGGTGAAAAACTGCACTCGCGTCCTGAGCAAGACGGTTGCAAGTGCCTTATAGCATAGGTACACAGAACAATTTTGTAAGTTTCTTGTTTTCTAAATTATTGCATTTAAATACACAATCTATTCATATGATTGGTGATTGCTTCTGTTTTCCCATTATATTAATTTTATTTTTATTTCACAGCTCACTATGCTGATGGGCGAGAAGTGAGCACAACTTTAAAGAATACTTCAGAGTCAATATCGTTTTTAGACGATTTATTTGATTCATGTAACGGAGCAGTATTGAGCGTGAAGAACAAAAAAAAGCCCTTGAGACAAGCTGTCACGAATTCCTCCAAGCATATAGAATTTTGGAAAAATTCCATAAAAAAATTAGAGCAATTTAAATTTTTAAACAAAGTGGGAAAAGAGGTCACAGTCCCATCTCAAAAAAAATTGTGACCACTCTGAAAAGCATGGTAAGGTTATGGAATTTTTACAAAGAAAGGGGTTACAAAATAATGCGCCCGCGCTATTTTAACTCTGACCCTATAGAAAACTTTTTTGGCCAAATGCGGGGATATAGTTTCCGAAACAATGACCCTAATTGTCAAGCCTTTCAAAGTATATTTCGCTCGCTGTTAATCACCAGATTTATTAATTTCCACTCAGAAAATTATAATTATGAAAAAACTTCGGGAGAACAAATATTAAACCTTAAAAGATTGTTTGATACAACGCAGGAACGCAAAGGCGAAATGCCTTTGTCTTCCTGCGTAGTAATTGAGTCTCCCGAAGGCACTGAAAATATTCAGGCAGAAGCTCGAAGAGAGCGGCTCAATGTACACTCTGCTGCATACACTGCGGGATGGGTAGTGAGAAAATGTACTACAAAAGTAAACTGTGTAGACTGTAAAAAAAGCCTTACACAAAATAATGAGTCATCTTTCATAAATGGATATCACATAGAGAATTTAAAGAATTTAAAAATAAACAGAAACTGATCTATGCCTCAGAGTATGCAGTGAGGCATTTCTCAGAAATTGTGAAGGAATCGAACGAATATTTGGAATCAAAACCAAATTCCAACAATATTTCAAAAAATATTTTCAAATAAAATCCAAATATTCGTTCGATTTCCTAAAATGCCAAAATCACAAACAAGCTCTGCTTGATTATTTTGTGTCAATTACGATAAAATTGTTTAATAGTGTTTAACTGGTGTAGCATAATAAACAAGAAAGTTGCCAGAAAAAAGTTAAATATACCTCCACCTTCTGCAATATCGCAAAATAGACCTTTATTACAGAATGTGTTTATTGGGGATGAAGCGTTCAGCTTGCAGGAAAATTTAATGCGTCGGTATGGTGGCAAGAATTTACCTGAGAAAAAAATATTTTTTAACTATCGGTTGTCACGTGCGAGGCGATATATTGAATGCACGTTTGGCATATTAGCAAATAAATGGCGGATCTTTCATAGTACTCCCAAATTTGCACTTGCTTTTTCATAGTGTTTGCATAAAATAGATTGTGTTAAGTTAAGAAATCCTTTATTTTCAGAGATTTGCAATGGTTGGTAATCTAGACAAACCATTTGCAAAAGAGCAGCGTGAATATTTTGGGTTTGCTTCTGGTTTAGTTCTTTTGCAGTTTGTGTAGTAGACAAACGTGTCTGCTTAAATTTTTTTCCACCATGTTCGCCTACCTTTGGTATTTCTGATTCTCTTGTAGCTGGGCTCCTGCTTGTGACGAGAAACCTTCTGTTTCTCGTCTTCAATCAGATGTATTCTCTTTAAATGTTCTCGCATATTTGTAGTGTTTCCACAGAGTTTAATTTGTTTTTTACACAATTTACACGTTGCTTCCTGGCCAGTTTTATCTAAATGTGACCACACATAAGAAATACTTTCACGGCGTTTCATTTTAAAATTCACAATAGTTTCCACTCAGAACTTGAAGTTGATAGAAAACTATTATAACGTCTGAGATCGTATACGTTTCATGTACTTATGAAGCAAAAACCGTAAAACAATGCTTAAAAAGTTAAAACATAATTCGGGATTTCCCCTACAATAGAGCATACTACCCATCACTACACTTATGACTAGAAACGGGAATTCCCTTTACATGTAGGGTTACCATAACCTAAATGGCTTACTCCCAATAATCGGTTGTATCGAAATGATAATCGATTGCAAACTATCATCTTGATAATCGATTCCGCACACCACTAGGCTCAGAGTAATAGTATTCTGTGCAGTACCCGCTTCAGCGTTTCAGAGAGAGGACGTATGTCGCTGTGCCTCAGAATTTTCACGTCGAATTTACTGTTTTTCCCCATAAAAAAAAGCAAACATAATCTATGCATAGTACACAACTGGTTTATCTACTTAGTTACCGTAAATGAATTCCTTCAACGATTACTAAACTTTTATTATAACCTATAATACTTTGTATTTATTCTCCATTGTGTGTAAAGAATAATGACTAATATGACTATTCTTGCACCACCTGTAACTAAAATTAGCAACAAAAACACGTTTTTAGATTGTTCACATAAATAAACCTAGGATTTCTTGTGATAGTTTGGAGTTAATCAAAGGATCAGATTAAGATTCTATTTTAAAATGAAGATGTAGTGAATTTCTGTTTTCCATAATGGCGGATCTGGCGGATGCATATTCTGACGCTTTATTTTTCCGGTAATCTTTCTGTTCAGCTATGAGCCAGTTTTTTTAATATATTGGCTTCGCACGGTTTGTGCATTTAGCTAGTGTCAAATATAATATTGTAAATGCAAATGTAACTCTGTTTATTTGCTTGACATTTTGAACTGATTTCGATGAAATTTGGTATAGAGATAATATAGGGGAAAAGAAAAGATGGGAAGACGAGGAGATGGGAAACTGGAGAGATGAGGGGATGGGAGACGGAAGATGAGGGATGGGAGATGAGATTTATGGGGAGACAGACGAAGTCGCGGGTAACAGCTAGTAGGGTAGAGTGGTAGCCAATGAACCACCCTAGGTATAGGCCAAATGCGGCGTTGCCAAACCGTGCAATTTACACGTTCGAACCTGCTCTCCGCGCCGAGTGTTTATTCGTAGTGACCGGCCGTCTATCGCCAGGAACGCACGCGCTAGGTGCGTCTAACTGTTTATGCACCAAAAAACAAGAAATAAAATGTGTTGGTATAGTCGATTTTGCAACCGAAGGCAGTCAGGAAATCTGTCCCTATGATGCCGTCATAAGGCGGATTTATGTCTCTTACGACATGGAATTTGAAGGGGATGTGTTTGCTTTCATTTAGGCGTAGTTTAAGCTGAAAGTAACCCTCGGTTGGAGTCGGTTCATCAGAGGGGTCAATGCCCTTGGGTTTGATCGGTTTTTTGGTTAGTTTCAAGGTCTTGTTTATGCTGGATTCTTTCAGCAAACATGGCGGAGCCTGAATCGACTAATAGAGACAATGGGATGTCTGAGATTTGTGAATCTAATAGCACATGCGCTAATAAGCATTTCGTGGTGTCTATGTTCACCTCATAGATTTCTTTATGGTTCTCATTGGTTACGGAAGAGACCTTAGGATTTTCAATGTCACGAGAAATCGGTTTAGAAGTTTTCTGATCGTCAGTTTGGGGCTGGTTACCCTGTCGGTTGATCTTATTGGACTTAGAAGGTTGGACGCTTATTGGGGGCTGGCTACCCGAGTGTTCCTTTGAATTAGGATATTGGGCGCTTGTTGGGGGCTGGTTACCCGACTGGTCCCTAGGATTGGATAATTTGGTTAAAGTGTCGACTTTTGTACACTGTCTCGGGCGACACCGTGACGAGACTATTGTTCGTTTAAAGGATCTGAGTGGTGGTCTTCTTCATCATGACCGGATTGGTCAGCTTCCTCATCGGGCTGGTCTAGGTAGTTTACACGTGTGGGCGGCCGATAAAAGGACTGGCTAGTGCCTTGGTTTTGCTCGACTTTGAAATGGTTGTTATTGTACTCGCGTTTCTTACACACGGAAATATCATGACCGGCTGTTTTACAGTACCGGCAAAATGGGCTGGTGGCCCCCTGAGATGCGGCCTGAGCAACTAACCTAATGTGCCATATAATTATATTTAGGCATAAAATACCTATTAATATCTTAGGTTTAGGTCAAACCTTACAACTAGTCAACTTATTTTGATCCACTTTACACTTATTCATCAAGGCATAGTTATCAAACTTATATTACAATGTGTTTTCTTATTACATGTGTACAGTGGGTATTTTTAAAGGGTTTTAAGCTTCTATTTCCATTATACAATATTTTTGAATCGCTTGGGCCGAGGGGGCATTAATTAAAGTTAAGACTACCACCACTGGATTTGGAATACATAATAACAAGAATTATTTATTAAAAATCTTATATTTTAGGTTGGCTAGTGCAATTTTATTATTATGTGGAGTCCAAAAGATATTGAGGTTGATGCAGCGTTCAGCTGCATTTCTGACACTTGCAATGTTTCCTGTATAAGGCCTTGGTAGACACTGGTGCTGCATTCAAAATTTCAAGAAATGTAGCTGAGGGTATCCCGACACACAATAAAATTGAAACTACAATTAGACTATATCCTATTGAGATACAAACATTTACACCATCAGTAAACTGGGATGATTGAAATGGGATATCTAATATCAATTCTTGAGTTAGTGAACATGGGTTACAAATAAATGTAGCATCTTCGTTTACAAATCTCATATCCAGCAATGTTGTCCTCCTATAAACTAATTATTGTTGTATAGCTGTCCTCTCACTGGAGACAATTTTCACTAGGTATGGATTGTGAGTGGCACCTCCACCTCTCAGTCAAGCAGTAGCCGAGGCGTGTTATTATTATTATTATAGGTGCATTACAGGCATTCACGATTCGCCATTAAATTCACATCGTGAAGCTCTTAGGGAGTTGGTGAAGTGGCGCACCACTCTCCTTTTTTCAATTTGCACCCACTTTTAGCGCTGTTCTTTTGTAATTCCGCCATGTAGGTATCTAAAAAAATTTACTAATCTCAGTTTCTATCTACGACTTTCTGTGTAAGTATTAGTAACTTATGTTAAGTATTCATTATATTTTTAGCACAAATTTTAAAAATAGGTACTACCCAATAAACAAACCTAGCTTTGAATTCACCATATTTCACAATAATACCGCGTACTATTCGCTAACTAACTCAAAAATTCACTTTATCCAATTCACAACCACAAACAAGAGCAATATTCGGCGATTATGGTGCGTAAAATTCGAAAAAGGTTACTCTCGACTTGCCTCTTTCAATGAAAACGATTACCATTTGATTTCCATCAAATGAAAGCGATTGAGCCATCCGTTATACCGATTTCTTTATGTTTCATACGTTTATTAAAGTTTCGTTCATTCATCGCTTTCCGGCAATCGCCATAATGTTGGATTCGGAGTCAAAACGCTACTTAAATGATATACTTGAAAACCTCCATAAAAAGTACAATTTGGGCTCTTATCAAAGTATAAGTTACACAACATTCACTAGATTCCGCCCATTTTGGATTGTCCCACCAAAAGTTTCCGAGAGAGACACGTGCCTCTGTATCTTACACGAAAATTTTATTTTAATCACCGAAAAATTAAGACAACTCAATCTGATTGTAGAAAAGACACGAGATTGTTGACTCAGTAGTTTGCAGTAAACATAACTTTGATTGTATGATGCAAAAATGCGAAACGTGTATGAATAAAACAATAAACTTTGCAACATTTGACAACTCTGATAAAAGAACTTACAAACAATGGATGGTGAAAACAGAAAGTAGAGAAATTAAAGGTAAAGAGAAAAAGATTAAAAGAACTGTCAAAGATTCTATTGAAGGTACCAAGAAGGATTTGATTGAAAAATTCCTGGACATGTTGCCAAAGTTTCTCAAGCACAAATTTAGCATATGGCAGCAATATCAAGCAATAAATCAGTTAAAGAAACAAATGAAACCAGGAGAAGCTTTGATTCATATTGATTTTTCTGAAAATTATCAGTGCAAGTATGCATCAGAAGCACAATCTGTTCATTTCGGCGCGTCCAGGAAGCAGCTCTCTTTACACACGAGTGTCTTGTATTACTGTGATGCTCCGGAAAGTCTGAAAACTGTCTCTTTCTGCTCTGTGTCCGAGTGCTTGCGCCACGACGCTGCAGCAATTTATGCGCACCTGAAAAAATCACTTAGCTTCAAATGTTTGAACACATGTTTGATTGCTAAATGTGGCACGGGACTTTGGGTATGTGTTCAAAGTTTGAACAAAGATTTGCACTTTGCCATGCGGTGTCGGTCTTTTTCGACACATCAAAGCGTTCAAAGTTGAATGTGTTCAAATGTTTGCGTAGCTTGCCACACTTGTTCAGTGTTCAGTTGCTCGAGCGTTGTTGAGCGGAACAGTTGTGTGCGTGCTACACTGCGTGCGGCTATATAATGGACTGGAGCAGCGAGTGCGTTCTAGAATTTGTAGAGCTATTACAGGGGGAACCATGTATATGGAACCCGAAAAACAACAAACACAAAAATAGAACCTTAGTAAATGACGCGTGGGTGAGAATAAAGAACAAATATTCTGTGCCCTGTTCTGTTGAAGAATTAAAAAAGAAAAGAAATAGTTTGCTGACACAATATAGAGAGCATTTAAAGAAAATCAAGGAATCGACTAAAACAGGAGCAGGGTCTGAAGAAATTTACAATCCATCATGGTTTGCATTTGATGCAATTCACAGTTACATGGGTCCTGTATACGATTATCGTCCCACACTGTCTACCGAGATTAGGGTAAGTAAATAAACAATTTATTGATGTGTATTATAATTCTTTATTAACAAAAAATAATGTCTGATGAATATTATACTCAAAGTTGTAAACCGAGACATTTTAATACTATAAACATAGGCACAATGTTCTAAAATGTTGTATATATGCTAATGATCACTCCTATGAAGCGCATAAATCCCCTCTTCTTGTAGCGAAATACTCAGCGAACTCTTCTCTAATATTCTGTGCACTAGTTGCTGCTTTTCGAGGATGCGAAGCAATTGGAATCAGGCCATGAGGTGGGTCTTCGTTTCGCCAAGTTCCAGGTAGAAAGACATTGTTTACAACTCGATCAAATTATTCTGGTGGGGAATAACACCGTTGCGATGTTTTGCTTTTTCTCAAAAAATTGTGTGAATAGACACAGGCCATAGTTATAATAGACGCTTTATCAGGTTGCAGAAGCATAGGCTTTTTAAAAACTCTGAATATTGATGTCATAATACCAAAAACATTTTCCACTTTAACTCTTGCTTTTGACAATATTCGGTTGAAATTTCTTTTCTTACTCTGTTCTGTATGGTTTCCTGGGTACGGCCTCATCACGTAATTACTTAATGCAAATGCACTGTCAGCAACATATGGCATATTATTATTTCTGCCTGGCAATGGATGAGGGTGTGGTAAATTTAACGTATTTATCATTCATTTTATCCCACAGAATACTATTTCTTAGCACCCCGCCATAACTCATTCTGCCTTGGCAACCAACATCAGCGAAAATGAAAAGATAATCAGCGTCTACTAAAGCTAGAAGTACAATGCTGAAATTGTTTTTGTAGTTGTAAAATTCGGACCCACTGTGTATAGGTGATTCAAGTAAAACGTGTTTTCCGTCCAATGCTCACAATGTGGAAATAACTTTTCATAACCAGCCGCTATTGTTAACCAATTATTTGGAGATGTCGGTAGCTGAAACAGATAAGAATAATTTTGATTAATTAATTTAATACTATTTTTGTTTTGCAGGAAAGCACAGAGGAAAGTTCGCTGTTATACGATGTTAACTCAGAAGAATCAATTATTGGAAGTCCACTTTCACTCACTTCAAATACTGAAAGACCTCTGTCACGAGATTCAAACAGTCGGGGTGAATCAGATTCTTTCTCTCTTTCAAAGAGGCAACGTGGAGTGCAACATTTGGTGGTTGCAAAGAAACCGATGGACGAAGCTTTTTCAATTATTAAAAATAGAGCTAATCGTAAAGAAAATGAAAAACAGGTAAATGAATGTGATTTGTATGGCCAGCTTCTATCTGAAAAGTTTAAACCTTTACATGAAGATGGCAGACTAGGTCTTATGAATGAAATTGATAATCTTGTATTCAGATATATTATGAATACCAGAAAACGAAACAGTTCTAGAACAACCCATTTGTCATCTACCCAGCTTGCAATGAACAATCAACCTATTGATCTTGGCCCATCCCCTCTGTATACGCAACCTCCAGTTGCTTCGTCACAAGGAAATATGCAAAATTTCAAATTTGCACCATTCCAAATGGAGTCACCTCAGCAACACGCTCTAAGCAACTACGCCGTTCAAATTAGTCTTCCTGAAGCTTATCTATCCCCGGACTCAGCAGTTGGTAATTATACAGCGTATCCTTCAAACCCCAACGTTTTGTTTGATCCTAATATTCCAACTACTTCAAATAATCCTCACAAGAAGCCAAAAATCACTAATGACAAGAAGATTAAGGTGCTTTCTGAAACTGTTATACCTCCTCCTGGAAGGCGCAATATAATTGAAGAAGCATATGTCAAATGCAGTGATGATGATGATGATTATGATGATTAAATGACACATTAACTAAGCACTAACTTCTAGGTATATCTATCTATAATAAGAAATTGTGATTGTATGAGTAAGCAAATAAAGATTTCTGATTTGAAAAATTGTTTTTACTAACCTTTATCTCCTCTTCTAGGACATGAATCAGAGCTTTGCAAACTTCGTAAACAATTGTAGAAATTAACTGATGAGAAATTTTGAATAGATATTGTAGGCTCGTGTAACTATCGCCTGTTGCCAAAAATCTTAATGTCAATGCTAATCTCACTTTTGAAGGCACAGCCATTCTGAATTTTGTGTCTGATTTTGAAATAATAGGAGACACGTTTTGTAATAATATTTCAAAGTCTTGACAGGACATTCTACAAAAATTACTAAAGTAACCCACTGGTCTTGGCATCATTTCATCAAGCATTTTTTTCATGGAAGCTCTGAAACAAGTAAAAATAATTACATAAAAAATATTCTATAGGTAGGTATAAATATCCAAAGGTACATATTAAAAGAATTCAATCGTGACGTCAACAATGCTGACGTCACATCTTTTAAAATCAGCTACGGTCACCCTTCCTCGTCATATACATAGTTACCTTGTTCTGTTACGATACATTTCACACATCCACTCACGCCAAATACGTTAGCGGCAGGCGGAGGATCGAAAAAAAACCGAAAAAGAATTTATAAATTTAATTAAAAATAAAAGTTACAATTAATTTCTTATAACTAAAAAGTGTGGTTCCACATCGAGGCGGGAATATGGAATGCCATTCTTACAAAACTATAATTCACACGAGCCGGTGATTGACGTCACGCGGCATCGGCATAGCGACCGGTGCAAGTGCAGCGTCGGCGATCTTCATAGTGGACGGCTACGTAATTCCTCCACCCTTAGAGCGGCGACTATTTGAGGACGTTTAGCGAAAATGTCGCCGGAATGTGTTCGGGGTCTTCATTTTTCGCCAGGATTATGGTTGGAGGCTGCTGGTCCTTTTTCATTCTTCTTCGGCGTCTCAGTATGCAGCGCCGGGTCATTACGATGATGGTAAGTGCAACCACGCTTAACAGTATCGTGTAGAGTGGTACTGTCGTGTGGTAGAGGACGTTTGCTTCTACGTCGTCTATTTGTAGAGGGGCCTGGACCATAATTTTGTCCTGGATGCTGTGCAGTCCTTGGAGATCGACGGAGTTCAGGTTGATGTGTGTTGCCGTCGTACCTTGCTTCTCAACGTCGTAGGGTATCTTCGTTAATATGAGGGGCTGGCCTTGAATCTCGTCATTGTCGTTGGCGATGGTGAGCTCTTCAGTCTTCAGACGACATCCCACGGGAATTGTAGTGAGGTAGCTTCCCTGGAGCGACGTGTAGTTTCTTCCGCGGCAGATGAGTTGTACCTTCGTTTTTTGGGGGAATGACAGGACGTAGTGCTGGTCATCCAGCTTCTCCATTGCTTCTCTCGTCAGGGTTACTGTCGTGAGCTGGCAGGATTCTTGTAGGACTTGGTTGGTGATCAACTCCTGGATGCAGTCAGATCTGGTGCGGATCTGATGGGTGATGTCTTTCTCACAGAGGTACCAGTTATTCAACTTCGGGCATTCTGCCTCTATGTACACGAATGACATCTCGTTAGTTGCAATGAAGGGAAAGGATGGGATAAGAGCCTGTGCGTGCTTATTAGGTACTATCGACAATCTATATAAATCGTAACTATCCTTAGAAACTATCGGGAAATTAAAAACGAAAACGATTTGTTTGTTAAAGTAATAAGATCCCGGTCTTATAATATCGTAATATTGTCTAAGTTCTAAATCTAAAATCTGCTCTCTGCCATATATAATTTTAAGTTTACTAACCATTGACTCTAATATCTCTATATCTATCATAGAATGGTGCGTACTAGAAACGCGAATAAAAGCTAAACTATTCTCTATTCTAAGTAATTCTTGAGTTAAATCTTCTACATTTTCACCGATTACTTCTAGAAGTTGGGCAAACTTGGCGTATTTAATTAAGCTATTTTCTTTTAGTGCGTCACTGTTAAGTATTAATTCTATTGTAGTATTAATTTTATTCTGATTATCTATTATTTGTTCAAGTACGTTATTATGTTTAAACATCCACTCTTTACTCATACTAATGTGCTTGTTGAACTCGGTTAACATTTTATTTTCATTAGTTTGTAATGTTTTAATTGCATCGTTAAATTCTAACGCATCAGTATGATCAAGGTTTCCAGTTATACTTTTAATAACTGAACCCAGTCCGTCTACAAGACCTCTTTTACTTCTATTAGGTTCTAAAGATTTTAATTGGTTTAAAACTTTGTCAAGCTCATTAGTAAGATAATTAATTTGAATTTCGTATAGTGAGTAAGTGTCATTAGTCATTCGATCTCGGTAGCTTAGTAATTGAGTCTGTAGCGAGTGTACATTGTCTTCTATGTCTTTCAATTTTACGTACTGTAGGAATGTATGGTGGTGAGTCGTTAGTCTCATGAGTCCGAGTTTGTAGGGTAGCAATCCTGGTCCATCGTCAAGACTCTCAAGTCTTATCTCTTGAGATTGCGTCATTGGAAGGATCACTATTAGCAGGATTCTGTAACAAATTTGCTGCTTTAGGGATACGCTTTAATCTGGACTTTGCCACGGGGCCTCGCTTCTTAGAAGTATAAATGTGAATTGGCAGGTCAGCTAAAACTGTGTCCTGCGTAAAACGTGGGGCGGTCTTTTGTCGACTAGCTAGAGGGTTCTTTACAAAAATCTGCTGTTGGGGTGCATATTCTATCTCAGGTTCGCGAGTCTTATTTCTATTCTCGATTAATGCGGTGCGATTAGCGTGAGATGAAGAATTTACTATCTCGTAAACTTTCTTCATCTGATCTCTGTGGGTTTGAACATACTGTTGTAGTAACTGTTGGGTAATGTCAATGTCAAGGCAGTCTCTAGGGTCAAAGTGTCCGGTCAGTAAATCGAAAGGTCTGCATCTAGTAAAAGAGTGTATAGAACTATTATAGGCTATAATAGCGTAAGGCATGAGATTAACTATGGGTTCATCTTTATGTTGCAATTTAAGTATTCTGAGGTGTTCAAGAAGTGTAGAATGAAACCGTTCTATATTACCGTTGTCATTAGGAGAATGAGCTAGTATTCTATGGTGGTTAATCTTATGTAGCCGCGTAAATTCCATGAACAACTGGTTGGTAAATTCTGTTCCGTTATCTGTGATAATGGTCATAGGGACGCCATGGTGGGTACAGTAGTGTAAAAGGGCTTGTAAAATGCTAACAGCTGTTCCGTCACGTAGATGGTATGCTTGACCGTACTTTGTGAATACGTCAATGAAAGTTACGTACTTTTCATTCTGTGCTGTGAATAAATCCATGTGGATTATTTCAAACGGCTTAGTAGCTGGGGGTACAATATTAAATTGAGGTCGAACTGGATTCCTATCGTATTTAGCCTGGCCACAGATCGTACATTCACCTATGAATTTAGTTATTTGTTCTTTCATTTTCGGCCAATAGTATTTACGGGATAAGGCTAAATGACATTCATTAATTCCGCGATGGTTGGTTTTACCATCATGGTAGTGGCGGATTATCTCTTGTTGTCGGAGATACTCTTTAACGTTTTCTAACTCAACTTTAGATAATACAAGATTCATTGAAGAACTTCTGAATTTATCTTGTAAAATTGGAATGATTGAAAACATAGCCAGAGGGGGATTAATTAATAATGCCGTCTTAACTTTCGGGTTAACGTACTCTTTAACTGCATTTATAACGTCTTCTTCTAAATTAGATTCAGATAATTGAATACTAATACGTGTGTGGGTGTCAAATGGTTTAGTCACTGTCGGTCGTTTCTTAACGTCGTTAACAAGGGTGAAATGTATCTGTCGGTTAAATTTATTTAGGGGTTCATCTGTTATAGGAATCTCTAAAATGGGATTCTCGTTACTAGTGTGAACCGTTTCAGTAGAAGAATTGGCTGGGGCAGTTATGGTGTCAGATGGATTGCCCATTAAAGAATTTAATTCGTCAATTTCTTCTATTAAGGACATAGCTTCCTTAGTGTGAATTTCTACACGGGAAAGTGCGTCTGCGTTAGTGTTAGATTTGCCTTTCTTGTAAATAACAGTATAGTCAAATTCGCTCAGTCGAAGTCGCCATCTCGTGAGACGTGAATTTGGCTCTTTCAAATTCATCATCCACTGCAATGGTTTGTGGTCAGTCAAAATCTTAAACTTTCGTCCGAATAGGTAGGGCCTGAAGTATTTCGTGGCCCAGACTATGGCAAGCAACTCTTTCTCGATAGTGCTGTAATTCATCTCGCTCTCATTTAAGGTTCGAGATGCATAACAGATTGGTTTATCGGATCCTATCGGGCCTTGGGATAAAATAGCTCCGATAGCTACGTTTGAAGCATCTGTAGTGAGATTGAATTCCCTACTGAAATCTGGGTATTGCAAGATAGGGTCATTAGTTAAGAGGATCTTGCATTTCTCGAAACAGTTTACGTACTCATTGTCTAGGGTGATTTTTCTACCCTTTTTCAGGCACTGAGTAAGTGGCTTAGTGGTACGGGCGAAGTCTGGGATGAATTTTCGGTAATAACCGAGAAGTCCTAAGAATTGTTTAATCTCCTTCGGAGTCTTAGGGATGGGGTACTTTTTAATAGCGGAAATCTTGTCAGGATTCGGCTTTATGCCATCTTTGGTGATAATATGACCAAGATAAGCTGTTTCAAGCTTAAGAAACTCAGATTTGTCCATCTGGATTTTAAAATTGGACTCTCTAAGTCTCTGGAAGACTTTCTCGAGATTAATCATGTGCTCCTGAAGGGATGTGCTGAACACTATGATATCATCGAGATAAACGAGGCAGATCTCGTTCTGAAGGCCTCTAAGGACATTGTCCATAACACGTTGAAACGTGGACGGAGAATTTTTAAGTCCCATGGGCATTCGAAGAAATTCAAAATGCCCGTGTTCGACATTGAATGCGGTCTTCTCGATATCCTGCGGGTCCATTTCAACCTGGTAGAACCCACTGGCCAAGTCTAAGGTCGTAAAATACTGGCACTTGCCTAATTTGTCAAGAACGTCACTAATATTTGGAATGGGGTATTTGTCGTCGAGTGTCTTTTCGTTAACCTTACGAAAATCAACCACGAGGCGCCATTTCTGTTTTCCAGAGGCATCTATCTTCTTTGGTACTACCCAAATGGGTGAGCTCCACGCTGACTCAGATGGTTGTATAATACCCTGTTCCAACATTTTTCCTATCTGGTCCTGAACTTCCTGGCGGTGCACGAAAGGGTACCGATAGCTTTTAGTGTGCACTGGCACTTCGTCGGTGGTTCTAATGCGATGTTTAATTTTATTTGTAAACGTAAGTGCTTCGCCTTCTATATAAAATACGTCCGGGTAACGAGAGCAAAGGGTAACAAGGTTAGCCTTTTCCTCTTCATTTAAATGATCCGTTCGCAACCGTGAAACTACATCTTGTACGCGTGCCGTAACTTGTTGAGTACGCGTGCACTCAGTATTAAATAATTCCGCATGCGCTGGCCGGTCAAGTGAAAATATGACGTCATTTGGTGTTGGATTTTCAACTTCTAAGTAGCCACGATGGTCGATAACGGTTGTAATGCACTCGTGAACTAAACAGTTACAGAGGACTTGTTCCCTGATGAAAGCTTCGCCATCTGTAGTGTCCACGGGAATACGAACGATTTTAGATGTTCCCGCTGGAATAATATCTTCGTATAAGTTCACGTTGCACGAGTTATACATCCTGATGGGATTAGACGCAGTTCGCGTTAACAGTTGACCTTCTCTCAAATCTATACGGGCTTCCCAATTACTCAATAGATCTAAACCTATGAGCCCGTCGAAATAATCATGAAACCGATAAATGAATAACTTCATGCAATCAGCGTCATTAAATTCTGCAAAGCACGGCAAAGTAATAGAATAATTATTTCTACTAGTTGCGTGTATGTTCGTCACCTCAAAGGGGTCGAAGTTAAGAGGGAAATCAGAAAAGTATTTCTCAACGGCCTCGGGGCTAATAAAAGATTGGTTAGCACCGGTGTCTATAAGAAGTTTTAATGGTGGGTCCGCGATTTGAATATATGGCAATTGCCGCTGCGTCTGGAGGTTTAATTCTATGTTGGTTTTTGTAAATTCGAAACCTCCTGAAAATCCTGCTCTTCATGGCTAGGTACTGTGAGAAACACAAAACAGGAGCGCGAAATAAAAATACGTGTGCTCGGGAAATTGTATAATTTTGAAGTCAATCTGTCATATCTGTACATTCCTAATACAAACATAACATTTTCTTTTATAAAATAAATACCTAAAAAGATCCCAATCCAACACACCCCCTTAATTTATACAAGAAAATGTACTAAAAATAAAATAAAAACATACCTCGAAAACAAATGTCAGCCTCGTTAATCTAAAACTAACTTACGTAGATGCACACACGTAATGAGCCTGCTTCGGCAGGGACTTCGTTAGCACATCCGCCAACACACTGTTTGTTGAAACATATTTCAACACTATGTTTTTATTACATTTCAGCACATTACATAATATAAAATACCATCTTATATCAATGTGTTTTCATCGAGAATGGAAAACGAGATCTTTCCCTAAAGAAATTGCGCTCTGATTATCTGCATATAACTAAAATCTTTGCATACCTGAGTACCTCGATTTCAGTGAACAAACTAAGTATGCAGATAGACTGCCTCTTTCAACGCTTGTGAAAATCTTACGTACTTCGTCTCGCATGTAGAAGTCATCACACATTTCCATTTGTACTTCTCCATGATATGCATGCTCTGTTATACATACCCAGAATATGAGCACCTATCCAATATATCACAACAGACGTTTTGCTGCTTTCCAGGTAAAGTACTCACGAGTACTCACAAACTGTACCTACCAGCCTGACTATCGAACCGAGAGGCTCCCATCAACTCACGATATGGTCACTCTGCTTCATCCTTTTCACATTTCTCTCCATTTTCACCTCTGTCCGATCTCGCATTGGAATGGAAACATATTCTTTGCAATCTCTCATGTTAATTTATTTTAACAAATCGTTGACGCTATTTTGTTGTGACAATGTAATGACATTTCCCATTTTGACAATGTCAATATCCAAAACGTAACTTGCGTCTTGCTAGTCCAAAGACTTTCAACTCGAAACTCTTTGATCAATAATTCCCGTTTGAGTTTTCGATACTTCCTCTTTGACTGCACACAACCAAAATAAATAATCAACGTATAGATCACAACGAGAATCGTCGCACCATGTTCATCCATCAACACAGTTCTATAAACACATAGTCATGATTCATTTACAGTAGGTTTCTACTTCATTTTCCCAGCTTTTCGTCCAACAATATGTTCCATTGACGTCCAGCTTGTTCCAAACCATTGTAAAGATTTTCTCAATCGACAAACATCAGCTCTTGATTCAAGATGCATATTCCGACATCTTGGTTATCGCTGTAATCTTTTTCATTTCTAGATAGGATATTCGACAAATACACCTTCTTCACTCCAAATGGCAAACTTCCTCCTTTTATTACTTATCCAAATCATGTACTTTGGAAACTTCTAAAAGTAGTGTAGCTAGACTGGTTTTCCGAACCACTTCTCATACCGGATCGTCCTCCAAATTTTCCATACTACTTCTCGTACGGATCTGCCCTCAAGGAGTACATACTTGACAGACTTCAGTTTCTCATATGGCACACTGTCACTACAGCATCAGCCCACAAACCAGGTCGTACGTGACCTGTCTGTCCTCCAACAGTATTCAACGGGCATCGGTTTTTCACAAGGCACGCCGTCTCTGCAGCATCACCCCAAAAAAACCTGGTGACAACCGGACGATAACAGCCACTTTACACTTTGCCATTTCTTCAAATGCTTAATTCATCCTCTCTGCAACTCCATTTTCTTCGGATGTAACCGGAGTTCGAGGACCTGTCAGCCAATATCCCTTCCTTCTTAAAGAATAGTAACAGTGAAGTCTTTCAATGTCTTCATCGAAAACTCTCGATATATTCCCTCACTCTTTAATAACTCAATGAAATCCTTGTTTCAATATTTACCTCCGTTACCTAGTGGTAAATATTTTATCTTCTTGCCAATCCTAAAATCTTTACAGTAAAAATTACAAAATACACATACATACAAAATAAGTTATTTACCAAAATAAAGCATATATCAATTTGTAAATAACTATAAACCTTTACGTCTCCTAACACTACGATTTGCATGGGACCCTAACTTCGTCGGAATTAACGATTATTAAAATCATATCGCACGGCCTACAAGTCCTAAATAAATGGCAACGTAACACGTTCACTTTCTCTTTCACACAAATATCGCATTCGTGTATCACATCCACAGTTGTCTACTTCGACCCCGTGTTAATTCCGCAATAAAAAGATAAACACTAATGAGTGCTACGTCCACGCTTTGTACTATTCAAGAAAACCGACACACAGTTTTCTCCGAGACAACCGATACACACACACAGTTATCCCGTTAATATAGTACAAGTTCCCCACACAATCTGCGACAAATTACTTCACTACTGAAATAAATTGACTTCGCAAATCGGAACAAATAACGTGCCTTACAACAAGTCTACTCATATGCTACATCCACGCTTTGTACTATTCAAGAAATCTGACACACACAGTTTTCCCAGAGACAACCAATACACACAATACACACAGTTATCTCTTTAATAGTACAAGTTCCCAAAACAATCTGCGAAAAACTGAACTCACCACTGAAATCAAGTTACTTCGCAAATCGGAACAACTTAATAACGTGCCTTACAATGAGTAAACTCCTATCTTTATATGCAGACAATGTGACCACCCTTACCTTGCCCATTTGTAGTGAAATTTGATTTACCATTTATAGGCATCACGCCATTTACAAATTTACTCGTATCATTATATAAGTGTGACTTACATCCACTATCTATAATCCAGTTTTCCATTCGACCATGAACAGCTCTACATTCATCTGAAACACAGTCAAAATTTACAAAACCAGAATTAAAAAAACAGTCGTAATGTAACATCACCACCACACTTATTTGACACACAAGTTGTAGGTTTGTCCGTGCTTTTCTTCTTCTTCTCCGACTATCCCTTTACAATCGTGGCCGTTTCTGTCTTCGACGGACCTCTCGAGCAAGTTTTCAATATTCAACGCCTCCGATTCTTTGCTACTACAGAACCACGAGACATGCTCTTCGACGTCATCGTCATCCTCAGACTTCGTTATAGTTAACAGCTCTGCTCTCCGAGACGTAAATCGACTTCAACTCGCTTCATACTTCCTTCGTGGTTGCGCACCCTCTTACGTGTCGCAACCCACTAGCATTCGATAATATCGCACCCTGCGTCTTCCAGGAGTGCGATATGGAGTCTGCGCTTTTGATTATTGTGAGAAATTGGACTTCCACAAATTTGCAACCTCCGAATCAACTGCGCGGGTACCGGTCACAAACTCCTATGCACCGCTCTTCACTGTGAGAGCCTCTGCATCAGTGACCTTATATAATGTCTTCGCCGCTCCGCATGAACGACCCGACTATAGAACCCGACACTCATAGGCTAATTTTCTTAAACTTGTCAATTCTTACATTACCCGTGCCCTCTTGCTGATTCTATCGTTCTCCGTATTCTTATTAATCGTGTCCTGGGCCCATAACCATTGTGAGAAACACAAAACAGGAGCGCGAAATAAAAATACGTGTGCTCGGGAAATTGTATAATTTTGAAGTCAATCTGTCATATCTGTACATTCCTAATACAAACATAACATTTTCTTTTATAAAATAAATACCTAAAAAGATCCCAATCCAACAGGTACTGCCTGTGGTTGATAATCGTCAGGCAGTTGGCTGTCCGTAGTCACGTCATAGTAAGTCGGTTCATAAGCGAAACCGGGGGCAAAACCACTGTCACTATAGTCAGTATAGTAATCGGACTCCGGCTGGTAATAATCGTAATATGAGTCATTGTATGCCGCGCACTCGTTCATGTTCATTTCGCGAGTTTTAAAATAATTAGTTGGCGGCGGCGGGTTTCCGAATTTACTCCAATCATGGCCCAAGATCATTTTAGTGTGGGGCAATGGTTTTGGAGTAAAACGCTGAACTCCACTCATAGGCTGAGGGCCTTGAGGCTGTGGTGGATTATAATTACGGGGCGGTAATCTAAAAACGTTACTGCGTGGGTTGTAGTTAGGTGGTGGTGCAGCGAACATTCGTTGCGTATTTGAGGGCATACGGTATTGGTTATGTTCCGCAAATTTAAAAGGTTGAGGCGAAGGCCTCATAGGTCGTTGTCCCATAGGTACGGGCCAATTAGGGGTAGGCATTTGAAAATTTAAGGGTCGCGGGGGTGTAAACGGCATTTGTTGAAATTGGGGAGTGACCTTAGGGGTCAATTGATTTTTGGGGGTCTCGTTACGCGATTGCAGATAAATGATGTTAAGCTCTTCCTGCACATATTCGAGCGCTTTTTCTATAGTGGCGGGGCGCATACAACGTATGCGGGACCCTAAAGGATCCTTTAAACCACGTACGTACGCCTGCATAGTGACCTTCTTATAAAGTTCACGTTTCGCTTCTATCGTAGTCGGTATAGCTTCGTGTAAAGTCACATAAGTCATTATCGTACTAAATAGAGTTTGACAATGATCGTAAAATTCCTGGGGTGTCTTATTACATTGTGTAGCTAATGAGAGGTCATTGTACAACGCCGTTTCATCACGCTGATCCGAGAAATTATTTATCAAGGCAGTTCGAATGCCTAGCCAACTCTCTGGAATTCCATTCGAGTTGATGGTACTGGCGGCTGTCCCAGTAATCTTATTAAGTATTCCGTTCAACAAACACAAATTAGGAAACTCACTACTGGGGTCTGTACTTAAATATTGCGTAACTAACTGATCGCATATTTTAATAAACCGCGTAAGAATGTTAGGGTTACCATCAAATTCCGGGACAAGGCGGAGGGCCTTGAATATTGTGTCCGGGTCATTTGCCATTTTTAAATTTAATATATCTAATTCACTGTTATCTAAAACTAAAATATCTCTATTAATATCGGCTACTCGTTGGCGGGCCTGACGTGATTCAGGGTCCCGCGAACTAGAGGCTCTTGGGTGAAAAATCTTGAAGCTAAAGATTGACTTAGGAACAAGGGAAGCAACACGAGAGTAATTCAAGTGCACTTACATATTATACATAGTTATCCGGTTTTCCTCCGTGAATCAAGGTTTGGATTCTCCTCCGGGTCTGCTGCAGGTCCGTAGATTCTGGATTCCCGATGACGGTGCTGGAGAGCCACCCGGGTAGCTTCGCGACGTTTTTATCGATACGAGATAAGTCCCGAAAGTCCCGCGGGAATCCTACCGACTGCGCCAAATACGTTAGCGGCAGGCGGAGGATCGAAAAAAAATCCGAAAAAGAATTTATAAATTTAATTAAAAATAAAAGTTACAATTAATTTCTTATAACTAAAAAGTGTGGTTCCACATCGAGGCGGGAATATGGAATGCCATTCTTACAAAACTATAATTCACACGAGCCGGTGATTGACGTCACGCGGCATCGGCATAGCGACCGGTGCAAGTGCAGCGTCGGCGATCTTCATAGTGGACGGCTACGTAATTCGCCTTCTTCTCGGTTTCTCGTAATTATTGTTTTCTTGCACTTGTAAAAAATAATTACATGCACACAAATAATACAGGCACACTGAGTCTACGAAATCGTCGTCCATCTTGTTTGTTGTCTACCAGCATACTGTGGAGAAAAATGTTTGCAAAGCAAGTCGGGCAGGTTACGTCAATATGTGTTCAAATGCTTTGCAAAGTCGTCAAAGATATGTGAAAATCTTTGAAGCTATGTCTGGCGCCCGCATTACGGTTGATCCGGCCAACCATAGTCGGCCAGCTAAGGCAGTGGGCCCAGAGGGAAGGCAGTGGACCCAGAAGTGAGGCAGTGGGCCCAGCCCCCCCCCCCCCCCCCCCCCCCAACTTTCGTGGGGCGCATTTTTCCCCTCCCCCTCGAGCAATTACCTCACCCCCCCCCCCCCCCCCCTCAACCTAACTCGGGAACGAATAGAGATAGACCACCCGAGTTTCGTATCTCTGGAATCGGGAGGAAAAGCCCTATCATCTGGCTCCGACAGAAACACGAAATTCAACACCATCACACACCAAAACACGAAAACTTCACGTCGAGCAGCAACAACTCAGCCCAGGCGCGCGAGGTCAAGCGTTACTCACATCTCAAAAATCGACGAACACCACCAAAAGTCGACTCAACATCACCGAGTAAGAAGGTAGATTTTAAGTTAGTTAGTAAGTCACGTACGCGCTTAAAATAAGCATTATAGAATATACTTTAGGTTAAGATTTTAGAATAATAGTAAGAGTAAAAACAAGCAATGGCTGACAACCAACTGCAGCACACAAAGCCGACCGCGGGTTCCACCACTACTTCGGTAAAGACAAAGAGGACCTTACGGGAAAAGGTACTTACAAAGGCGGCTTCGGTTATCGCAAGGTCGTCCCCAAAAAAGCTCCAAAAAGCCTTGAGGAAGTCACCCAAGGCACTATCGGACACGGCAAGCGCGCCAATGCAGAGCAGGGCGACGCAGGGCCCAGCTTTCGACGACTTTGAGCGGCAGACGCAGGTGGAACAGCAAAAAACACCGGAAGAAGACAATCTGGAGAGGACCCCACAGTCTGCACAGGTCAAGGGGTCCGTCTCGGGGGTGCAGGTTTCCCCCACCGACCCCACCACCAAATACAACATAGGCTCATATACCATCATAGAGTCACTAGATGTCTCCAAAGTGGTGGAAGATATTTTTTTTTACTAGATTGATGACTAGATGTTTTTTTTTTTTTGCCTGGCAACACTCACGGCAACACGTCAAAAAACAGCTGTGCTGTATATTAGTGAAATAATTAGATATTATCGTTTATTTGCGTAAATCTTGCGTTAAAATTGTTAATAATTTGCAATCTAAGTGTGTGCCAGTGTTATTTGTGATCAGAGTCGTAATTCTGATCAAAATCGCTAAACAGCTGACCGTTGGAAACCGGCCGGCGTCGACCTGTCAACGTTCGTGATTTGAAAAGATTGTGTCTTTTCTTCATAAAATCGGGGAAGTAAACTTATTTTAGCTTAATATTTCGATTATTATAAGTGCGTACATAGAAATAATAATCTTGTCCAGAATTTACGACAAAATAATACAGACGTTTATATACAAGGTGTATCGGCAAGGTGTAGTAATATTGAAATGTGGGTATGTGTACCTGGTGATGAATCATTTGCCAGGGTACTAAAACCTGAAATCGATAATCGATTTTTTCACTCAAATTGACAAAATAACTAAATATTACAACCCTAACATGATACGGATGACGTCACGTTACGCCGGTCACACAACGCTTGCGCGATGCAGGATTTCTTAGAAACGGTCCTGGCGCCATCTAGTAATTTTTGGTGGAACTTTTACCACAACTTTAACGCTTGCGCGATGCAGGATTTCTTAGAAACGGTCCTGGCGCCATCTAGTAATTTTTGGTGGAACTTTTACCACAACTTTACTGCTACACCTAGTTTTTTTTTGTTTAGTTATGGCTTCGCACGGTTTGTGCATATAGCCAGTGTCAAGTATTTTATTTTAAGTATATTTCTTAATTTCACATTAAGAAAGTCACAGCAATGTTATAGCAATCGTGGTCAAGTAGTCAAGTCAATTATTTACAGCGTCAAAGTCACGATTCAGTAAAGTAGTGGATGCTTTACTGAAACTTCCTGGGAGATTTGGAAAAAATGCGAAATGACACGTTTTTTGAGTTTATATCATTCGCCTACACTCGTGCACGTTAACGAACACTTAATGGTTAATATTCCACCAATATTACACATTAACACTCGAAGAAACACAAGTTTGAGCTAATAATACAAAACCAACAACGTCTCACTATCGGATTCCCGCCAAAACTCCCTACACCTAGTTTTGTTTGAGTAATGCCGCCGGCTAGAGGTGTACAGACTTACCCAACTTATATGGTGCGTCGTGAATCTTTGTTCGCGCAGAAAATAAAGTACGGTCCGAAGATTAACGAAAGAATGCTTAACACTTACAATCAACCTAAGATAACTATTATAAGGTTCATAATACACTGCAGCTGTTAGTTCCATCTCACTCATGCCACGCGGCGATCGCTAAGATGGCGGGGCGGCTGCCGACCAATAGCGGTCAATAGCATTTCCCGCGCTTTGAAAATTCATCTTCTGCGCAGGTAGAACTGCGATGTGCAACAGCTGCAGTGTATTATGAACCTTATAATAGTGATCTTAGGTTGATTGTAAATGTTAAGCATTCTTTCGTTAATCTTCGGACCATACTTTATATTCTGCGCGAACGAAGATTCACGACGCACCATATAAGTTGGGTAAGACTGTACATGTTAGCCTATGCCTCAAGTTCACTGACATTGCCCAGCTGATAACTAGGGTTGAACGATGGTTAGTTTTGCAGTAAACTTTGACGTGTAATAATTCATTACCGTAACTACTTACAGATTTATAGTACCTCCAGACTACTTCGAAATATGTATGTGTATGCGTAGTTTCAGTATTACTACACCTTGCTGTTACACCTTGTATACTTCAGTGTTAGGTCATAATCAAAAACTTATTTCGTTTTGACTACCTATTTTGCTAGTTTTGTAATAAAGTATACACTAGATTCGTAGCTTTTCACCTTTTATAACTATTAACGGGTTTGAAATACTTTATGAAAGCAGTTATAACGTGGTTTACAAGAGGTTTTTACACCTAAATCTTTAAAATAATATTGCTAATAAACTAGGTACATTATATCTAGGTTAACTGTTGCAGTAGGGCACTAAAACACAACTCTAAGCTAGAATTCAAGGTGCTTCATTGTCTTTCAGAGCCTACCACTCACATATACACAATGATGACTCGCAAGGCATGTGATCTGGAGGTCAAACTGCAGACGGCACTGGTAGAACTGAAATCCACCAAGGAAGCTAACATCAGGCTACTCCAAGAGCTAGACAGCCATGATGCGGATATGTGCAATGCGCTCGACAAATCCACCCAATTGAAAAATCAATTGTCTGAGCTAGACATTGCATATGAAGACATGAGAGACCAGCGGGACCGTCTGCAGAGCACAGTTGACTCCTTTGGCAAGGATCAGGAGACGTTTGAGGCAGCCCTTGGATACATTAGAGATTTAGAGCGCGAGTTAGACCTTAATAAGGCTAAGTTAGAGGCTTTTGAGTCCTCACCCAATAATAATATCAATATTAGCTCGGAGAAAGAAATAAATATTTTGGATTTATATTCAGAATTAATTGAAACTAGTACAAAAGACCCAATAAAATGTACCTAACAGTATACCAATAGTTGACCTCACCTCACCTAAGTTGGGGCATAATAATTGTAATAATAAAGTTTGCATCAGGGGGTCCAATAAGCTTAAAAAGTATATAAAGATTAATAAAATAGTAAGAAGAACCGCTGTCATGTTAAAAACGTACAAAAAATGCTTTAAATGCACAAACATTTGTAAGGAAAAAATTAATTTGCATACAGAATTAGAGGAATGTTATAATTTGTTAGGCCGCAATAATAGAGAAATAGATTATATGGACAGTAGAATCAAATGCTTACAAAAGCAGTTAAGTGACATTAGTGGCAAATATGAAACTTCAAAAAAACAAATTAAGGGACATATAGCAGCCATGACATGCTTGATGAACCAAAGTCGCAGCTGTGATAAATGCACAACAACCATTGACAGCATGGAAGACTCCAGCTTGCCTTCTAGAGTTTCTATTACACCTTCAGTGGAGAGTAGCCCACCATGCCTGGTTCCGGAGCACAAGTCACCTATGCAAGAACCTTTCTCCCATTGTCCAGATGTTTCTCCGGTGGACTCAGGTTGTTTAAAAATTCAGTCTGAGTGCACTAGGAAAACTGTGGTTTTCAGTGATCAATTAATTGGGAGTAGGCATGGGCAGCCTAATACAAAACTGCCTAACACAATCAGTCTGCAACAACAGTTTCTCAGGCATGTCTATAAAAGATTTATTATCAAAAATTAAAAACAATATATATGATAAAAATACCAACATTGTAGTACTATTAGGAGATAGTTTAGCTATAAATAAATGTGATATTGTAAGTCTTATTGAGACCCTCATAGACATAGAAAGG
This sequence comes from Hylaea fasciaria, assembly GCA_905147375.1. Taxonomy (NCBI): domain Eukaryota; kingdom Metazoa; phylum Arthropoda; class Insecta; order Lepidoptera; family Geometridae; genus Hylaea; species Hylaea fasciaria. The sequence continues at coordinate 1,882,897 of LR990211.1, read as the reverse complement.
AAAGGTATAGGCAAGATAATTATCTGCTCACTTCCTTACTCAAATAAAATGAGTCCCACTCAAAATGGTCATGTTCATGACCTAAACCTGACATTGTATAATCTGACATGTCGTCAAAGTGACATTTTATATTTCGAAATTAACAATTTTACAAGTAGATTTATTTTGACAAAGAATACTTTGTATCTCTGCAAGAAAGACAAAATGACCATTGCTAAATTGTTAGCATTCAATATACATGATCCAGTTATACATAGTATAACTGATCACATTGACAAACCCACAGCTAATAGCTGTAATAATCGGGATATAGGTAGGATGACTAGGTCAGTCGATTTAAACTGACTGCTAAGACAATGGAAAGGCCCGGTACAATTCATATATTCCATCAGAATATTCAAGGCCTTTCCAGCAAAGCACTAGAATTAGAACTATTTTTAGACTTTAGTAAAATTCATGTTATGTGTGTAACTGAACATTGGTTCAGGAAAAATACTGTGTTACCGCCTATTAAAAATTACCAAATTGCAAGTTCTTTCACTAGGGAAAAAGCTATCCACGGCGGGTCATTAATTTATGTAGTAAACAATTGCCAATTTAAAGAGAGAAAAGACATTGTGTCCTTGTCTATAGAACGGACTATAGAGTTATCATGTGTAGAGCTGGAGCAGCATATAATTGTTTGTGTATACAGACCCCCAACAGCTGATTTCAAAATGTTTGAGTCCATTATGGAAGAAGTGCTGAGAAAATCATTTAATACCTCGAAATATGTAGTTGTTTGTGGCGATTTTAATGTTAATATTCTTGATAAGTGCCCATTAAGTGATAAATTACTAAATTTATTTTTGTGCTTTGATCTAAGAAATCTTTTTAATCAGCCAACTAGAATCACTACCTCGTCTGCAACTTGCTTAGACAATGTTTTCTGTAACTGTGAACCACAAAGCATGGCCATATGTGACAAGCTTAGCTCGGATCATTGTGGCCAAAGTGCTGTGTTTCCATGCAATTCAAATAAAGTCTCCCCGGAGTTTACTTACAGACCCATTACCACCAACCGTATGGGACAGTTCTCGGAAAGCATTGATAAGCAACCTACTTACTTACCGTTTCTTGAGGATCCAGATGACCTTTGCAATTCCTTGTTCAAAATGATAGATAAAGAGTTTAATACAATTTTTAAATTAAAAACATATAGAGGTAGCACCAAGGCGAGATTTGATGGGGACTGGGCTACACCTGGTATCTATAAAAGCAGGAACAAATTGTATGATTTATATTCACAAAAATGTATAAATGCACATACACTAAATTTTTAGACTATGTTAAAAAATACTCAAAGACATTCAAATCTGTGTGCCGTACCGCGAAGTCTCTTCACTCGAGTAGGAAAATTAAGCAGGCCGAAGACAGAATCAAAACAACGTGGAAAATAATCAACACTGAAACTGGCAAAATTAAACCTCGGGACCGGAAATATGTCTTAAATATAAACCAAAAATTAATTTCAAAAGATTGCGAAGTAGCCAATGCGTTTGAAGATTTTTTTACCAAAATACCTATTGTTACTACCCAGTCGTTAGAGTCATCCCCGGTTGCGGCTGCTTCTATACTATTAAATAATGTTGACAGATGTAATGATGTATTTAAATTCAAATATATTGATGTAGACACTATTGTTAAGACATTTAAATTACTTAATATTAAGAACACTGAGGATCTGTGGGGAATGTCTACAAAAATTTTAACTTGTATTATTAATTCAATTGCCCCGTATTTGGTCGTTATTTTTAATACATGTGTCGATGAAGGAGTTTTTCCTGACGTAATGAAAAATAGTAAACTGATTCCTCTGTATAAATCCGGAAATAAAAATGACCCGACTAACTACAGACCCATCTCAATACTTCCCGCACTAAGTAAAATTTTTGAAAAAAATATCTTAAACCAATTAATGACTCATTTTAATTTAAACAGCCTGTTTCATACTGAACAATATGGCTTCACTAAAGGCTGTTCTACCACAGATGCAGGGATAAGGCTCTTAAAGCATATTTTCGATGCTTGGGAGAAGTCGCAGGATGCTATTGGTGTTTTCTGTGACCTTTCCAAAGCATTTGACTGCGTTAGTCACGAAACATTAATTTCTAAATTACAGCATTACGGGGTTCACGGGAAAGCTCTCGATCTTGTATTCTCGTATCTTAGTAACAGAATCCAGAAAGTGGATATAAATGGAGTAAGGTCATCTGGGTCGCTCACTACAATGGGTGTCCCTCAAGGTTCAATACTGGGGCCATTCTTGTTCTTGGTGTATATTAACGATCTTGCCTTTTTTGTAAAGAACTTATGTGATATTGTTTTGTTCGCTAATGACACTTCACTTATTTTTAAGGTTGACAGAACATACAACAATTTTGACGATGTTAACAAAGCAATCACGCTAGTTCTTAAATGGTTCACGGTAAATAATTTAGTGCTGAATTCTAAAAAAACGAAATGTGTAAAATTCTCACTACCCAATGTTAGAAGAGGCCACACAAATTTAAGTATTTTAATTAATAATGAGCCGTTAGATCAGGTAGAGTCAACAACCTTCCTGGGAATTAATTTAGATTCTAGATTACAGTGGGGTCCTCACATATCATCTTTAACTGGAAGATTGAGCTCTGCAGCTTTTGCTGTACGTAAAATCAGACAATTTACTGATGAAGCCACTGCAAGATTAGTATATTTTAGTTACTTTCACAGCGTTATGTCATATGGCATTATGTTGTGGGGCAAAGCCGCGGATATCCAATCTGTGTTCGTGCTACAGAAAAGAGCAATTCGGTCAATATATAATATGAAAACCCGCGATTCTCTCCGGGAACGATTTAAACACATCAATGTTCTTACAGTGGCTTGCCAATATATATATGAAAACTTATTGTATGTTCATAAAAATATTAACAAGTTTGCTAAAAATTGTGACGTACATAATTTCAACACTAGAAATAAAAATAAACTCAATGTACCAAGATTTCGGTTGCAGAAGGTTAGTGGTTCATTTATGGGGAACTGTATACGCTTTTATAATAAGTTGCCAGAGGGAATTGATCAATTATCCATGCAAAGATTTAAAACTTTTATTAAGGCTAATCTCATAAAGAAAGCCTATTACATTGTTAATGACTATATTAAAGATAAAAATGCATGGCCTCAATGCCCCCAGCTCCATGGTAGTAATAATTAACGTGAATTTTATTAATATGTTTTGAAATTTTTATATTGATGGTCATATTTATACCAATGTAAATATTGTGATTGAAAAAAAAAAGAAAATTATACATTATGAGAAAAAAAATATGACATCCCCGTAGAGTTTCTTGGTGCTGTCTTCTCTAACGGGCGTATTCCGAAGCACTGGTAGAATCAAACGGAGTTTCCTTTTCCTGTCTGAGATTCAATCCTGGACTTGAAAGGGAAACATCCTTTTTCAAACTCAAACCATACCTAATCAATTAATTATAGTTTGTTTTCTTTTATGATTTTATTAATTTGTTTATTAGATTGAAGTGTTTGACTTGTAAAAGTGCGATTTTATTGCCTATTTACAATAAATGATTTGACTTTGACTTTGACTTTGACTTTGAAGAGGGTCTGGACCGCGAGCTCACAGTAGCTGGCTCCACGGACATGTCGGACGTGTTCGACGATTTAGAACGGTCGTCGGTCGGGTCCGGTGCGTGTGATAGGAGGCGAGTGAGCTTGCTATACACCGGCCCCTCCGGTAGAGGGGGAAGGGTGGGCGCCGAGATGGACCAGGCGACTAAGGTGGCAAATAAACTCCTACAGGAAGGGAAAGAGGCCCTGGAGGCAGCAACAATTATGAAGAGGGAGAGTAAGATAACAACTATAGACTGCCTCCAGGGACTCTACGAGATCTGCTTGTCGCTATCGGACTCCAGGTGAAGGCACATAGCCACCCTGGAGAGGGAACGTACGCGACATGCGAAAGAGATAGTCAGAATAGAAAGGGCCCACAATATGACCATTGTGGAGATGAAGGCATCCCTGACGGCCGAACTAAAAATGGCCAGTACTGACATAACCGATACCCTTAAGGAGACGAAAGCCATAAGGGGCTGGTTAGGATACGAAACAGAAGAGCCATTCAGTAACATAAGAGAGTTAAAGTTAAAGATAACAGAGCTGGACTCAAGCCTGATTTGACAAATCTGGAGGCGGAAATAGCTAAACTTGCCCACGGAATCTCCAGCGTCCAAAATCAGCTGGACTCGCTGCGTAGGACGACGGAGGAGTTGAGGTCTTCTGTGACCGAGAGTCCGGCCTTGCGGCCAAGCCCTGTTCAGGACCAGGGTTCGAACGGGCCGGAGACGGTCAGGTTGATCTCCCAGTTGGGAGAACAGATCGCCGAGTTAAAGAGCAGCACAGGGGAACTGGTGGGGTGCATAAAGAACCCGCCGGAAAAGACCCCCCCACGGATGCAAAAAATAGACATTGCAGAACTTTTGAAGCCGATCAGCGAACGGTTGGAGATCGTCTCGTCGGACCTCCGATTGCTGAAGGACAGGAAACAGTCAACGCCGAGCCCCCAGAAAGCAAACTTGGGGACGGAATTAGTGATGGAGGAGGTAAGAGACACCCTGAAAACACTGAAAGAAGGGGTGTCGGGCTTAAATACGGCCAATAGACCGCAGAGGCTGATTACTTACGCCCAGATAGCGGCTAAGCCCCCCCCCCCCCCCCCCCTCCACCTAAAACCAACCATACTCTGATCATCTCCTGCACAGATCCAACAAAAACAGGAGATAATATTATCGACACGGTCAGAGTGGCGCTGGACTTCCGTACATCGGGGGCAAAGGTCGACGGGGTCAGAATGACCCGGAACCAGAAGGTGGTCCTCAACTGCGCTAGCAGGGAGGACCTACAGCTGGTCAAAAATAAAATGAATGAGACGGGTGGACTGAGAGTGCAAGAACCCACGAACATGAACCCGCTGGCATGCGTCAGGGGGGTACTGGCCTGTTACAGCGACGCAGAGATAGTAGACTGCATAAAATCGCAGAACAAACACCTGCAGGGCGTCGAGGTAGCGGGTCAGACAATAAAAGTAAGGTACAGGAAGAGGGCCCGTAACCCGCTGGAGTGCCACCCTGTCCTGGAGCTGTATCCGAAGATCTGGGCAAATCTCACGAGGGCAGGCATGATCTACCTGGGAATCAGACGAAGCAGAATAGAGGACCAGACACCTCTGGTGCAATGCACTAAGTGCTTGGGCTATGGACACACCAAAGGACTGAAAGCCGATAAAACCATCTGCGGCTACTGCAGCGGAACTCACGCTGCAAGGGAATGCCCGGTCAAACTGAAGTCTGGTTCCCCGACCTGCACGAACTGCCGAAAGGCAAAACGTGAAGATAGCGAATTGGCACACTCCGCTTTCAGCGAAGAGTGCCAAGAGAGACAGAGGTGGGACTATATAGCGAGGTTGAAACGTTTCTACTTGTTCTTTGTGTTAAACCTTAGGGTTTAGGATGGTAGGAAGAAAACAAAGTAAACTGCTAACAATATTTAATAGGTAGGTACTTAGATTTGTACACTCAAAGTCGTGAGTAAAAGAAAATCGTATCTGAGTCACGTTGAAGAACCATTAGTAAACCACTGGCCTTAGCGAAAGCGGAAGTCGGTCCGAGGCTGAATGCAAGGCGACGCGACGACGCAAGAGTTCTAAGTCTCAGCCAGATGATGATGATGATGATGGTGCAACAGGTGGTCAGCTCGAAATGTCTTCAGTAGACGATTACTGCCCGTAGGGAGAACCCCAATTTGGGGTTTCACAAGTTCCGGGACATCGAACACAACACTTAGCAGGAAGTTAATTGTGTGGATTAAAGTTGTAGTTTAAGTTTAGATTTATTAAGGTTTTACGTTACGACAAGTCGTTAGCAATTCAAACGTAAAGTGGTACATCGAGTTTTCTCAAGTCTATCCAGTCAGTCCAACCTAGAAAACCCAATCCTTTGTTCTTGATTGACAAGTGTTGCTTGATTCACTCATAAACTGACGTGCTACCATAGATATTATGCTAAATCTATGCGTGCGACGCTGTCAATGTCATGAGGCGTGAGAACGCGGGAAATTTAGAAATAGATACGCTCATCGAACCGACTAAGATTTTAATTAATTATTAGTAGAAGGTCTTGACCTTTAATATTGTTATAATTAAGTTTTATTACAATTAATTTAAGGTACAAAGGTGTCACATACCCCCCTTTTTAGGTTTGGATTTTTCCTAAGGAAAATTTTGTTTTAAACCAAGTTTGAGGCATAGAGGGAGTGGAGTCAATAGCAACAATCGGAACAGCACGTGATAAACTATCAGGAACCACGTTCTCGGCGCCCTTCCTATGCTTAATCTCAAATTTAAAAGAAGAGAGGCGTACTCCCCACCTTGCTAGCCTACCTGTCGGGTTATTGATATTTAAAAACCATTTAAGTGAGGAATGGTCCGTGTAGACAGTAAAAGTCAGGCCATTCTCAAGGTAGCACCGCCAGTGCTCTAACGCTAGTAAAACGGCTAAGGCTTCGCGTTCTGTGGCACTGTAGTTGCGTTCTTGCTGTGTGAGTGACTTGCTCATATAAGCTATAACCTTCTCCTGACCATCCAGATTTTGAGTAAGTACAGCTCCGATACCGTAATCACTTGCATCCGTATGTACTTCGAAAGGCTTAGAGAAGTCAGGACAGGATAGGATAGGCGCAGATACAAGATGAGATTTTAGTTTACGGAAAGCGTCCTCAGCATCGCTAGACCATGTGAATGGTGGTGAGTTTTTCTTCTGGGACGTTAATTTATTTAAGGGAGAAGCTAAAGCACTAAAATTAGGTATAAACCTACGGTACCAAGACGCAGTTCCGAGGAAACGTCGTACCTCCTTTCTGTTAGTGGGTGCTGGATAGTCCACGATTGATTTAACCTTATCTGGGTCCGCCTGCAGCCCGTATGAGTCAACAACATATCCCAAATATTTTAGTTGGCTCCTGAAAAATTGACTCTTTTTGAAGTTAGTGGTCAAATTAGCCAACTTTAGCTTATCCAATACACGATTAAGCAGCGAGATGTGTTGTTCAAAGCTATTGGAAACGATTATTATATCATCAACGAAGACGAAAACCTTGTGCTCAAACTCTGGACCATAGAACAAGGCATCTACCAACCTTTGCTGAGTTGCAGGAGCATTTGTCAAGCCAAAGGGCAAGGATTTAAACTGAAATGTACCACGGGAAGGTATATAAAATGCCGTCTTTTGCCTATCCTCCTCCCTGATAAGGATCTGCCAGAAACTTTTGGAAAGGTCTATGCTTGAAAGATATCTAGCATCGCGAAGGTTATCGAGAATTTCCGAAATATATGGTAGACTATACGCGTCCTTTTTGGTTACAGAGTTGAGTTTCCGGCTATCCAGGCAAAACCGCAACTCACCATTCTTTTTAGGTGTCAACAGAACTGGTGACGACCAAGGACTTTCACACGGTTCCACAACGTCCTCCTTCAGCATCTCGTCCAACTGTTCCACCAGAATGCGTTGTTTCTCTGGGGACATTCTATAGTACCGTTGACGAATGGGAGTGGCGTCACCAGTGTCAATTGCGTGTGTGGTCAAGCTAGTGCGACCAAGTCCACGTTCCTCATAAGAAATTTCATGAAATCGCTGTGTCATTTGATCCGCTATAGACTGTTGCTCATCTGACAAATTATCATAACAATGAAGATTACAAGTTTCTTGGGTAACAAAATCAGCAGTAAGGATTTTGTCGGAATCCCTGTAGTACGCAATATGGTCCAGATATTTTGGAAATAAACCGTAAGTTCTCCAAAAATCCATTCCCAATATGAGAGAGTGTTTTACATCGGGAACAACAAACACTTTCAGTGTGTGACTTTGGTTTTGAAATTTAATTGGTAGTTCCAAAACCCCAATAGCCTCAAGTTTGTTGCCGCCAGCACTGACAAAATGAACCTTTTCACAGTTTAACAGTTTGAAACCAGATTTCAGTAAACCTTCATGACATCCGTTACCAAGAATAGTGGTAGAGGAGCCAGAGTCAAGAAGGCCGATAAATGGCTTGTTTCTGATGGTCACTGCGACATAAGGTCGAGACTTATCAACGTTAGTGTCATCGCGGATTGAAGAGACAGCGTTATAAGTGGAAAATGAATGAATGAAGCCTAACCATTTCTTCCACTCGTCTATATCAAAATTTTTATGATGATATACACTATCTTTACAATCCTGATCCGCTAGTTTTTTGGATTGTCAGTTTTCTTACAATCAGGGCATTCTGATCGACGGACACCTTTCTTTCCGCACTTAAAACAAATGAGGAAGCGCTCTGCCTTGCAGTACCTTAAGGCATGATCATTAGTTCTGCATCTCGGACAGAATCTAGCTTTAGTAGAAACTGAAGCCAAGGCTGCGACAGTCTCACTATCCTCCTTTTCTAGTGACGAGACGCCTACCTTTTTATAGTTGGCAGAGTTAGAGCCACTGTCACTGCCCTTGTAGGCAAATTCTGGGGCTAGGGTATTCGTAGATGCTTTCGGCGGCTCGCGAAACTGTAAAAATCGCGCCTGAATGTTCTCGTAGTTACGACATGTAGATTTCAGCGAGTCGATTGTTTTGATTTCCGGAGAGGCTAACAAGGTAGTTGCATAACAGGGTCGGATGTTATGAAGTAGAATATCCAACTTCTCATTTTCGGAAATATCCTTACTAAGGCGAGAGAACATACCGTGCATGATAGATAGGTAGATGGATATGCTTTCCGTTTCCCCCTGAGTGCGTGACCTAATTTCGGCAGAAAGTCTGTAGTCGTAATCGCTACTGCTAAAATCCTCTTTAAGTAGCTCGCAAAGCTCATACCAGCTTTGAATCCTACCCCTATTAAAGCGATACCAGTGCAAGGCATCATCAGTGAAAATCTCAAATGCCAAGGGCAAAATTTTCTCGTAAGAAATGCTCCTAGATTGAACAAATTCCTCAACTCTCTGGATAAAAGATCGCACGCATGTCTTACCAGAATACTTTAATTTCCCTATTTCTGCAGTCACACTACGCTCACAAGTTACCGCGACAGTAGGCACAGACGACTCCGAAGCAGTACCGGATGTCGAAGTGGAGGACGAGGTTGTTCCAGGCACAGTCTGAGAAGATCGTGGCCGTGGTGCCATCAATTCTTTATACAAAGCCTCAAAGGTGGAGAGGCATTTTTGATAGCCACTAACTATTGATTCCGTGCTACTCAATCTGTTGACTCTGTGATAAATATGGTGTAGCAAAGTTTCTGTTCTAGAAAATAGATTTTTTTCAAATTTTTGCCTAAGCGAAGCCAAATTACTTTGAGCTTTAGTTAAGCTTTCGTGTAACCCTATCAGGTCTTGGTCTGGTTCGAGATGTGATTCTAAAATGTCCTCAGAAGGTAATTCCGGGGCAAGTTTAACAATAAGTTTGCGTAGCTCCTGTACTGAACCCTTAGTACCACCGCGAAGCTCGACCTCGTATTCTAATTCAGACTTCTGAAGCGAGAGGAACTTTATGATGTACGCCATAGTGAGTGAGTGTTTTAATAACAATAATTGAAAGCTTAAACTAGAGTAGGTAAACTACAGTTAACAACAAAATTAACATATATGTGGTAAAAATTTAAAAATTAAATTTTTTATTTTATTTTAATTTTTCAATAAAGCAATAACAAATCAAGAATAGATAACAATTTAATAAAACAGTAGCCACATATAAGCTTAACGCAGAGAATCAGTCTTAAAACTAGTTACTAAACTACAACAAAAAATTTTAGCCAACACCAAAGAAAAACTACTAGTCTGTCAAGCGAAAGAAGGCACTCGATTTTTTACGTAACTTTTTACATGGCAATACTAATGTGTTTCCACCTACGGACACTATGTCCTTTAACGGGGTAAAGTCAGGGTGGCATAAAATAATAATTGTTAATAACGAATTTTAACTCACTCTAATGAACTTATGAGATAAACCTTTTTATTATTTTTTTATCCTGAATCGGAAAAATACGCAAACACGTGGGGTACATACATATTTTAGTACATAGACTTTTCCAAAACATTAGGGAAAATTGGTATCGGTGTGTGGCAGTACTGTTCCCCTCAATGTTTATAAGATGGCGGCTTAAAGCATTGTTGGTGTGGTTTGTTTTAGAATACATTTTGAGTTTTTTGCGTGTTAAAATGCCTAAAACAATCAAGAGTGGCGTGCGAAAGTTATTATTCTGTATGATATCCAAGTATCAGGAGAAGCAGCAGGAAAAAGAAGCTGTATTCCTGCAGAAACAGGATTGTTTACGTATTGTGGTCGATTTCTTAGGTTTGTATTGCACAAATATTTTGATACTTTGATAACATTTTTGTGGTTCTCGACTTTTATTTTCTTTTATTAAAATACTGTTGTCTTCTTTTATTATATCTTAATAACATTAATAGCATACTACACATTTGGAAAAATAAACATTGCATTAGGTATAATTTATGAATTATTGTTATTTTACAGCTAATCTGAAGGAAGTAGCAGGAGTTACCGAAATAATGCGTACAATTGAGAAGCTAACTGATTTGGAAAGTAAAGTAAGGATAAAATCCCAGAACGAGTTCTTGGATGAAATATCTTCACTCACTGGTAAGTTTTTACTTAGCTCCACCTGTACCTAACTACTGTTGTGTTTCCAAATGGAAAATATGTTGCTCAGATCTGCCTGACCACTTTCATACATTTATTTTATTGTATTTGCAGAAGTAAGTGTCAGAACATTAAAGAGGATTAAAAATGAAGGTGTGGAGAATGAAGGTGTCTGGAGTACTCCGGGTAAAAAAAGACCTCACCAGTCCACAGTGTCAAACCTGGATAGTTTTGACATGGATGTTATCCGGAATAAACTAAACGAGTTCTACATTGTAAGAAAACAAGTCCCCACATTAAGAACTTTGTTGGCGGAACTAAAAGAAAGCATTGGATTCAGTGGATCTCATGAGACTCTTCGTCAAATACTATTGAAGAGTGGCTATGAATTCAAGAAAAACAAAAATGAACGTTCGTTGTTCGTTGAGCGTTATGATATCTCTGCATGGAGACATCGATTTTTACGGACAATAGCTTCAAAGCGTTTGGAAGGAAAACCCATCATTTATTTAGATGAGACTTATATCCACAAATCGTACAAGCCCAAGAAGTGTTGGCAAGGCCCATCAACAAGCGGTGTAGTTGAAAATATTTCATCGGGTAAACGCTACATCATTGTCCATGCTGGATCGGAGAGAGGCCCTGTTCCGAATTCATTGTTAGTGTTTAGCACTAAATCGAAAATGGCGGACTACCATCACGATATGAACGCTGCGAATTTCAATAAATGGCTACAAGAAAAACTCCTGCCAAATTTGAATGGGCCAAGTCTGATAGTAATGGATAATGCCTCATATCATTCGGTCATTAATAACAAAACACCTACCGCTCAAACCCGCAAACCAGAAATAAGAGAATGGCTTACGTTGAATGGTGTTGCATTTGAAGAATACCACACCAAAGCAGAACTGCTATGTTTTGTAAAACAAAATACACCAGAACGAATTTATGAAGCAGATGAAATTTTAAAACAGCATGGTCATGAGGTATTAAGACTTCCCCCATATCACTGCGACTTGAACCCAATTGAACTCATATGGAGTTTGGCCAAAAGAAAGGTGGCCATGAGAAATGTGAAATTGACTGCGGCACAATTTGAAGAAGTTGTTAAGGAGTCATTTGAAAGCATAACAGCGGATGATTGGAAAAAAATGACTCAACACGTAATCAACATAGAAGCAAAATACAAAGAAAGAGACAGAATTACAGAAGATAATTTAGAACGTTTTATAATGAATACGGGAGAAAATAGCAGTGATGATACCAGTGACTCCGATTTATCACTTCAAGTGGAATTTTTCGATTCAGATTTTGATTACGACGAATAAAAAAAAACTTTATAATTGAGCCTTTTTTATTTATTACCTACACTAAGATATTTCTAAGATGCACCCTGGGCGTGTAGGTACTCTGAAGAATATTACTTGTTTATATTGGAGTATATCATCTACTTATTCATCATCATCAAAAAATTATGTAAGTATATTTATTTAGAATAATATTAAAGTATCAAATTATGTAATTCCAAGTTATCCTATTACTTAATGTATTGCCATACTAATATTTTTTGAATTTGCCGCGATTTATCAGGGCCTTCTTTCGCTTGACAGACTCTAAATGCGTAAAGCTAATCAACGTGATACAGATACGACTATTACCTTTATTGGGCGCCAATGAAACGTTTCTACTTGTTCTTTGTGTTAAACCTTAGGGTTTAGGATGGTAGGAAGAAAACAAAGTAAACTGCTAACAATATTTAATAGGTAGGTACTTAGATTTGTACACTCAAGGTCGTGAGTAAAAGAAAATCGTATCTGAGTCACGTTGAAGAACCATTAGTAAACCACTGGCCTTAGCGAAAGCGGAAGTCGGTCCGAGGCTGAATGCAAGGCGACGCGACGACGCAAGAATTCTAAGTCTCAGCCAGATGATGATGATGATGATGGTGCAACAGGTGGTCAGCTCGAAATGTCTTCAGTAGACGATTACTGCCCGTAGGGAGAACCCCAATTTGGGGTTTCTCAAGTTCCGGGAGATCGAACACAACACTTAGCAGGAAGTTAATTGTGTGGATTAAAGTTGTAGTTTTAGTTTAGATTTATTAAGGTTTTACGTTACGACAAGTCGTTAGCAATTCAAACGTAAAGTGGTACATCGAGTTTTCTCAAGTCTATCCAGTCAGTCCAACCTAGAAAACCCAATCCTTTGTTCTTGATTGACAAGTGTTGCTTGATTCACTTATAAACTGACGTGCTACCATAGATATTATGCTAAATCTATGCGTGCGACGCTGTCAATGACATGAGGCGTGAGAACGCGGGAAATTTAGAAATAGATACGCTCATCGAACCGACTAAGATTTTAATTAATTATTAGTAGAAGGTCTTGACCTTTAATATTGTTATAATTAAGTTTTATTACAATAAATTTAAGGTACAAAGGTGTCACAAGGTCCAGGGTGGCGTACTGCTGATACGGGCACCCCGGGTGAACACGGGTCAGACTCCTCTCGGAGTGCGGATGCAGCGAGATCGCTGGGTAAGCTTAAATTCATCCAGGCTAACCTACAGCGATCAAAACTGGTAACAGCGGAGTTCATGCAGGCGGCCCAAAGCAGGAGAGTCTCAGTTGCACTAGTCCAGGAGCCCTACGTAGGAAGGACCGGTGTAATGAAACCAACCCCAGGTGCACAAATTATCCAGTGTTCCCTGGGCCGCCAGAAGCCGGTTAAAGCAGCGGTGGTGGTTCTTGGTGACGGACTGGAGGTTATTCACGACCCTCAGCTCGTTACCGAAAACGTCGCCGCTGTTCTCGTAAAAGCAGGCACGCTGAAACTGGGAATTGTATCCGTATACTTCGAGGGAGATCAAGACATCGACCCGTACCTAAAGAGAACAAAAGAAGTATGTAAGAAGCTGCCAACAGGAAATGTTCTGGTGGAAGGCGACGTCAACGCGTGGAGGCAGGTTCCGACCTTCGAGATCCACAGAAAGGGCAGGCTGTGCACCAGCATTGTAGATGTCACGGCCTGCAGCATGTCGCTCCTCGACAGGATCCACAATTGGAGAGTGAATAGAACGCTATACACGCCTTCACAATGCGCAAGGAGCGTTTCCATTATGCAAGTGATTTGCATACTAGTTGCAAGTTGCATGCAAATTGTATAGTGGAAACAACAACTTGCAAACAACTTGCAACTTGTATGCAATTAGGTTTAAACTTGTACGCACAATAATCAAGTCGGCACATTTGCACGCAAGTTGCAAGCGCATGCGGTCGTGCATAGAGGATTACTTTGTTTATGACTTTATTACTTTGTAAAAATGACTGCTAAATGGGATACGGAGAAAACAATAATGTTTATTGAGGAATATCATAGACATGATTGTCTTTGGGAACCAAAAAACAATCTTTACAAAAATCGAGACGCACGCGAATCAGCATATAGAAAACTAATCGAAGTGATGAACCTTAATGGTATTGTTATGACCGTAAAAGAAGTGAAAAATAAAATACGATCACTGCGTACCACATTTTTTGCTGAATTAGCAAAAATCGAAAAATCCAAAACAACCGGTAGTGGAACAAGTAACATATACACACCAAAATTAAGCTGGTTTAACACAATGAATTTTTTGCTGACGTCAACCGAATTAAGAAGGAATGAAGAAAGCACCACTGTAAGTATCAATACTTTAATTTTTTTTTAAAATCATTCTTTCTTGCCATGTTACAGCACCATCTGTAGCAAAGTAGTTAGCAAAGTCATCTCTTATTTCGACCGCTGTTTTGGGACTGCTTGACGGTTGTGCCGGGCGTAATTGCTGAAATGCTCTCATATTCACGTCATTGAACATGCCTTCACTATGTCCTGTTATTGAATTTTCTCGATCAACAAAATTAGGTGTAATATATGTACTAGAAGTATGTCTCAACCAATTGTGCAGTGCATGCTTGCATGCTTGCATGCTTGCAGCATGCTTTTATTATTTTATCAACTGTATTCACCTCAACAGCAATAGGTCGCTCAAAAATTCTCCACTTCGATACCAATAAACCAAACGCATTTTCAACCACTCGTCTTGCTCTCGACAGTCGGTAGTTAAATATTTTCTTTTCTTTAGTTAATCCTTGAGTTCGAGGATATGGCTTCATTAAATATTTTTTAAGTGGAAATGCTTCATCTCCTAATACCACTGAATTAGGCGGTATATTTGAGCTACCATTTTCTAATATTGACTGAAGAGTTGAATGAGAGAATATTGTTCCGTCTGATGTTTTCCCATAATGTCCAACATTAATGTATCGAAAGTTTAAGTAACTATCGCATAATGCAAACAAGACTATGCTAAAATGTCCTTTATAGTCTTAATATAAAGAACCACTCCCATTTGGGCATCTCAAGATGACATGCTTTCCATCAATTGCTCCAATGCATCGTGGAAAATTGCAGCGTTCTTCGAATCCTTTACAAATTTCATTCCACTCTTCACTAGTATTCGGAAACTGAAAGACATAAAAAACATTAAAGAAATGTTTTATTTTATTTATTTTTAAATTTATTGAATGAATTATGTTTTAGGTTGAATCAGAAAATACTTCAACAGATAGCAGAGAAAATACGCCAGCCAGAGCCAGTGGTTGTCGAAGCTCATCTCAAACACAGAGTCAATCCTCATCCAATTTTCGACAATCGATTCGAAATGCAAGATATGATCCCATAGATACCGCACTTAAAGAATTGAGAAAAATAAATAAGAGCGTAGAATCGGAAAATGAATTTGATGTTTTTGGTCAAAACGTTAGTCTTCAACTTCAAAAACTGCCGTTAGAGTACTGTTACGGGGTGGGTCAGGAAACGGTTTTTAAAAAAAAAGATTTTATTAAACTAGAAAAAATATTATATTATGGAAATTGAAAATTAGTAAAAGATATTAGAACATAAACAATATCTGACCGCGCCCGAAGTTCAAGTCTGACTGCCTTAGAAACGTGGGAAACTACCAGACCGAAATATGCATGATATCGGAAACGCTGGCCTCGCTAAAAGTGCAAGCGTCAGCGTTTCCGTCTCTATGCGGTCGGCGTGTATGGGGTTTCGTAACAACCCCCCCCATAAGATGGATCATCACAGAGGAAGTGATGAGGAATCATGAACAGACTGGAACTTCGTTTCGGATCTGGAACTAAATAAGTAGTTAATTATTTCTAATACAAATCTTAACCTACATTGAAATTATATAAGAAACTTGAAAATAGCATTTAAAAGACTATAAACCTATGTAAGGTTTATTCTTATTCTCTATATAGTAATTAACTAGTACAACTAGTAATAAAAGTGAATGACACAGAGTAACACAAAGCGACACAGAGCGACACGGAGAGGCACAGAGTGACACAGAGAGATACAGGGTGACACAGAGTTATATAATTGAGTTCTTACAAAGTTTGGTTCAATTTAATGATATTAAGTTTACTTACTGTGCTATAAGATATTTCAGCTTCTTCATCCTCTGATGTGTCAGGATTTTTAGAAGGCTCATTGACTTTTACAGTTTGTACAGAATTCGATTTTGAATTAGTATAGCATTGATTATAAATTCTTATGCAACATTGCGAGGCATTTTTGCCACATATTAATCTCTTACATTTATACAAGAGGTACAGTAATGTAATTAAAGATATAGTATATCCTATCGACGTATAATGCACTCCATATTGCTGGAAATGCGTTGGACTTTCAATTTTATTTAGTTCGTCCTCAAGGTTCTTGAGTGACAAGCTTGCGTGAAGTAGCGAATGGAAGTCTCCCGTATTCCCTAGTTTCATAAACGGGAGAGTTTGGAGTGTTTTATTCTTAATGGTTTGTATACAACAATCGTCTTCAACTAGTTTAAAATTGGAAACAGTGTTCATACTGGTATTACTTACAAGAACGTCACTTGGCGTGAATTGTAGAGTTTTAAAGAATGCTTTACATTTCTTAGGAAGGCTTAGGATACCGGTGCCGAATAGAACTTCGTCATGAGTGTCACTTTCACACGCTATGTGGCACTTCCCTGGCTCCGATTGGGCGTAAATCCACCGATTGTTGCTAATTCTGTGAAAAGCATCTACGACACCTTTAATCAGTTTTACTTCGCACTGAGGTGGCAGTTTACGCACCACTTCTGTTAGGAGAATTGTTTCACACGCGGGATTGGCTATGGTGGATAACACATTTGCACTAGATAGATCACAGACGTAGCACTCTCCTACTATAAGTTTACAATTATCGATAGAGTCCAACAGCGAGTAGAACATATTATCTACAGTTATTGCCACATAGGGTTGGTGAGGAGCTAGCAAGGCATACGTGTTAGGTTTCGCGATATCATAAGGGACTGGCATAGGGATAACATGATAGAGTCTATATTTTTGGGGAAGCACGAGTGGGATTCGAAGAATGGTTACAAATTTTTGGTTATGGTAATAGCAGATGAGTTTAGAGATATCTATTAATTGATGCACATTGTGTAGAGATAGCGATAAAGGTAATTCACAATGTCTGGGTAAGCGGTTTCTGTGTAACTCGAGCTCGTTGTACACCTGTTGCGGGCTGAGTACAGTCGGGTGTAGAATGTTTAGTTTACCGAACAAAATGGCATTGTTTATATCTTCGATATCGAAGGAGATAGAAATGATAATACTTTCTAGCGAATTTAGTACTAAGTTTAACTGGGATTTAATTTCTAATTTATCGTTAGAATTGGAAAGTTGTGCAAAAGATTCATTAATTAGTTCTAAGTTATGGTTAAGACGTTTTTCATTATCCTCAGTTTTAGAAATGGACTTGTTGAACGTAGATATAGTAGACTTAATGACATGAATATTATCTTTCATTAGGTGTAATAACTGTTTTTCGTCTGATTGTACCTTGTCGATGGCTTCTGAGTATTTTAAAGCGTCATCACTATCGAGCGTTCCGAACAATGATTTAAGTAAAGATCCGCCTGCGTCAATTAAACCACGTTTGAATCGTGTAGGTTCATTACCGAAGATTAGATATGAAACAGAGGAGAATTTCTTTATGTTATTTACGTGCAGGCTTTCTAAGGACGATAGGGAGTTGGTGCACTCTATTTGTGTTTTTGAGGACGTGGACCTACAAAACTCTTCGACCTTACCTAGTAGACTATCTACCACATTTAGATGAGGTTGTATGTTACGAATATCTGTGAAAGTTACAACGTCCCACTTATCATTACTGAACTTAACGTCGAGCAACTTATCATAGTAAAGGCCGGAACTATCTACTATAGAGGCTGTGAACGGGTGGCTCGAACTGGTAGCGAGAAAGATTTGTCTGGAAAAGAAGAGAAGTTACTGTGAGGGATTATCGGCGGCTAGTTTTATTTCATCATAATGATGACGCACATGGCGTCGGTTTATCAGTAGAGTAACTGTATGATTTCCGTTTATCTTAATAACTCTAAAAGGACCTTTCCAGATGGGCAAGAGAGACTTGTTTTGTTTATGATGGCATTTTAAATATACCATATCGCCGACATTATAAGTCGTTGGTTTTGTACGCGAGTCGTAGTACTTTTTGGACCTTTCTTTAGAACATTGTATATTTTGAAGGGCTCTCTGTCTACTATAAAACAGTCTATGGTTCAGTGCCCGAATATAGTCTGTGTAGGTATTATTTTCGATGACGTCGATGGACTTTGGGACATAAGGTTTAAAACCAAACAGTAGCTCAAAAGGAGTGAAACCGGTGGTAGTATGTACATTTGTATTGTAAGCTAACATTGCAGAGTCTAGATATAAATCCCAAGCATTAGGGCTATCGTTCACAAAAGGACGTAAATACTCTTTAAGAGTGGAGTGGCTCCTTTCAAGGGCGCCAGATGTTTGCGGGTGGTAAGGACTCGCAAAAATATGTTTGATCCCGAAGAGGTGTTCTAACTGTCGGAAGACTTCGCTACAAAAATTAGTTCCTTGATCGCTGATGATCAGTCTGGGTATTCCGACATGGGAAATGAAGTGTACAAATTTCTTTGCTGTTTCCTCGGCGGAGCAGGTTTGTAACGGGTAAGCCTGGGAATACTTTGTTAAGTCGTCTTGAAGGGTGAGAATGAACTTGTACGTGAATTCGTAAGTTTCCGGAAGTGGGCCAACAATGTCAAGATAGACTTTTTCTATGG
This sequence comes from Hylaea fasciaria, assembly GCA_905147375.1. NCBI lineage: Eukaryota > Metazoa > Arthropoda > Insecta > Lepidoptera > Geometridae > Hylaea > Hylaea fasciaria. The sequence continues at coordinate 1,863,987 of LR990211.1, read as the reverse complement.
GTCTGGTCGCGGTGGAGGTTATTATCATGGGTGCCCGATTTGTCTGACGCAGAGGTTTGTTGACTTGGCATGACTTGCAAGCTTTAACATATTCTTCTATATCTGTACGCATATTCTTCCACCAATACATTGTTTTAATGCGTTCATACATTCGAGCTATGCCAGGGTGGCCCGCCGAGGGTGAGTCATGGTTGTCTTTAAGAATTTTCTTTATTTCGTCTGGTGTTGGAAATAGTATATTGTTGTGATAAATGTGGACTTTTATGTCTGTGTCATGGAAAATAAATGCAATGATATTGTATATTCTCGTGAATGATAACTTAGTGAATGGATTAGAAAAGTCTGAGATGGCAACTTCTTTTTCTTCTAGCCACCAGTATTTGATCATATCTCTATAGTCACGTAAGATGTTGAATATGTATTTATATGAGATTTCGTCGTAGTGATGTACCGAAAGAAAAAGGTGAGTAAACACGTGTTTATCATTCGATGTGTTATAGAAAGTGTATAGTTCGCGTTCGACATCTCGGATGCATGGTTTACTTGTAGATAAGGATATTATCTCAGAACAATATGGAGTAGAATCGTCTAGGTAAATCGAGGTAGGATAAGCTACCATTTTACATTTAGCTCTAAGAAGAGACTCGTTATGTTCTTCGATTATAGTGTTGTAAGATGCAGAGGGAGAATCGCGACATACTTGTAAATACTTTTCGTAGGTTTCTGAGGTTGTGGGAGAATTCAGCGGGTTATTGTCATCGACAGCAAGGACTGGTGGATTTCTAGACAGAGAATCGGCGTTATTATTAAGAGTTCCTTTTTTATATTCAATTTCGTAATCGAATTCTTCTAATCTGAGCCGCCAGCGGACGAGTTTCGAACTAGGATCTTTACAACTGAAAAGCCATTGTAACGGTTTATGATCAGTGACGATTTTGAACTTGTGACCGAAAAGGTAAGGACGGAACACTTTCGTTCCAAATATGATAGCTAAGCATTCTTTTTCTGTTGTTGAATAATTGCCTTCGGCTTTGTTAAGGGTTCTTGATGCGAACGAGATGGGTAAATCTTTCCCTACTTCACCTTGAGAGAGAATTGCAGAGATAGCGAAATTAGAAGCGTCAGTGGTAAGAACAAATGGTTTAGTAAAGTCTGGGAATTGTAGTATAGGGGCGGTGGTTATTTTTAGTTTTAGGAGTTCGAAAGATTTTTGTTGATCGAGGGTCCAGTGAAAATTAGTATCTTTTTTCAAGAGGCTTGTCAGGGGCTTCGAGATATTAGAAAAATCTTGTATGAAACGACGGTAATAACCAACCAATCCGAGGAAGGATTTTATATCCTTGGGAGATTTCGGAATTGGAAATTCAGCGACGCACTCTATCTTTTTGGGGTCAGGTTTCACGCCCTGATCGGAGATTATGTGGCCTAAGTATTGAACCTCTTTTCGCAAAAACTCACTCTTGTCTGGTTGGAGTTTGAGATTGTGTTCTCGGAGTCTCTTAAATACATGTTCTAGGCTTTCTATATGCATATTTAGATTAGAATTGTGTATTATGACGTCATCCATGTACGTATAACAATGGAGACCTTGAAGGCCGGTTAAGACGATATTCATTAGTCTTTGAAACGTGGAAGGTGCGTTGCGAAGCCCGAAAGGCATTCTAGTGAATTCGTAGTGTCCGGCTGGGACACTGAAGGCGGTTTTTTCGGTGTCCTTGACACAAATTTGGTGGAAACTTGACGCTAAATCGAGGGTTGTAAAATATTTACTGTGTCCAAGCTGATCTAGAATGTCAGTTATGTTAGGGATGGGGTAAGCGTCCCCAATCGTTATTTCATTCAACTTTCTATAGTCTATAACAATACGCCACTTCATTTTGCCTGAAGCGTCCGGCTTTTTAGGGACGACCCAGATGGGAGCTGACCAAGGTGAATTGGAAGGACGTATTATTTTTTGGTCTAGCATATCTTGAATTTGCCTACTTACTTCCTGTTTGTGGCATTCAGGGAATCTATAACTTTTTACGTTGATCGGTGTTTCTGAGGTGGTACGAATTTCATGTTGTATTGAGTTAGTATGAGTCAGCGGGTCACCTTCAAGGTGAAAGATATCTGAGTATCTAGAGCATAAGTCACGTAACGACTTTTCTTCTTCGTCGTTCATATGATCACAACGAAGGGAAGTTTGGACCTTGAGATCTCGTTGGGAATTAGTAACAGTCATGAAACAGGGAATCTGAGAAGGGTCCAGAGAGAGATCTTCGTCATTTGATTCGGGAGATGGAATTGCGATTTCTAGCACTTGAGAGACTGGTTCTAACGTGAACTTAAGGTCCTCTACAAGGACGTTGTATTCGGACGTGTTTAACACAGAGATGACAACACTATCCCTAGAATTTACACTTACGAGGCACCTAGCAAAGTATAAGTCCGGATATTTAGATAAAGTATTTTCCAAAATGAGTCCTTCTTTGATTTCTGGATTTGTGACGACACATTCTATAAACATTTCGCTGCGAGCGGGGACATCATAAATGTTCTTTGTCATTTTAATGTTGAAGTAGCAGTTCGGGTTATCGGATATTTCTAACCTTGATTTAGAATATCGGACGTTTGCATTATAAGCTTTCATGAAACTAGTACCGATGATTCCGTCATAATCTAAATTTATATCTCTACCTACGACATGGAAGTAAAAGGGTAAAGAGTCGGTTTCATTTAGCTTAATAGATAAAATGAACTTGCCTTTTGTCTCAGCGTAGGAATTTACGTCATTGATGCCTTTAAACTTTATTGTATGGTTTTCTAATTTAGGCATTGGTGTGAGGCTAGACTCAATCAAGAGACGGAGAGGTTTACAAGAATGTGAGGTAAGAACTTCTATAAATGGCAGGGAAGACTTGTCTTCACGAATATCGTACACGACGATTTCCTCGTTTATTTTTGATCTCGAATTTTTGTCATGTTTCCTATATTTTCTTTCAGATGATGCTGCGTATCGTGACTCAGAGAGGTATTTATTTTCGTTATTTTTAAAATTTTGATTATCTGTTACAGGTGCGGAACCAGAACTGTGTGAGTCAGAGCGCGTCGATTTAGTTGGACAGCGATTGATAGGCACAGAGGAGTTTGGGGGTACAGCGGACAATAATTTCATGTTATAAAGGTCGTTGGAGACAGAGGGATTATATGACACAGAGGATATCGGTTTGGCATTACGACAGCTAATAGAAACAGTGGGTGCATGCGGAACAGAGGACATTGATTTAGAATGGCGGCGATCGTCAGAAACAGAGGGACCATACGAGCCAGAGGGCGTTGATGCAGAATTGTGATGGTCAGAAGAACCAGAGGGACCACGCGAAACAGAGGGCATTGACTTAGAATAGTAACGGTTTTCAGAAACAGAGGAGCCATATGAACCAGAGGGCATTGGTTTAGGATAATGATGGTCGGCAGGAACAGAGGGACCACGCGAGACAGAGGACATCGACTTAGCATAGTAACGGTTTGCAGAAACAGAGGAGCCATATGAACCAGAGGGCATCGATTTAGAATGATGATGGTCAGAAAAAACGGAGGGACCACACGGATCAGAGGGTATCAACTTAAAATAATTATTATTAATAGAAACAGTGGGACCACGTGAACCAGGGGGCATCGAATGATGGTGGTCGACAGAGACAAGGGGACCACGTGGAACAGAGGGCATTGTAGAAGGACGTCCTACCACAATATCACTATAAAGTTTTTTACGAGAAATAGGATCGACTGTCGTTTTTAAACTGTTTATCAGTTCAGTAGGTTGAACACTTGCAAATGTGCCTGTTTTAGTATCAGGTACTCGTCGGCACGTATTCGATACCTGATACTTTAGTTTAAATGTTCTTCATTATATTCAGAAGGCGGCGGTGATTCTATGGTAACATGATTCAGTTGCGGGAGGCTACGTTGAAACGTGCCTTGTCGCGAGTTATTAACTCTACGTTTTATACACTGTGATATGTCGTGTCCTATATTTTTACAATATCTACACACTTGTGGTGCAGCAGGTCTTTGGAACTGATGCTGTTGGAAAGGGGCCCTTTGTTGTTGATATTGTTGTATCGGGGGTCTCTGAGCGCGATATTGTTGCATGGGGAGTCCTTGAGGTGGACTCGGGACTAAAGCTTGCATCTTTTTAGCGCGGCAATCTTTTTCGGCATGCCTTAACTTGTGACAAAACCTACAAGTCATGGACCCTGAGGGAACTGAACTTCCATTACCGGTTCTATATAGTACATTTTGGACTTTTTCTTCGCTGATAGCTAGGTTAATCGCAGCGTTGAGGGTTTTAACGTCCCTCGCGCGAACAATCGCGCTGATACGCGGGCTAAGACCCAGACAGAACGTGTGGAGACCTAGGTCTTCGGTCATTGCTATTCTACCAGGCAGGTCTTTCTTATAAGTCTCTGAATTGTGGATTTCAGACTGGAGTTCTGTGACGTAAGTTTCAACCCGAAGGGCGAACTGGGCTACCGTTTCGTTCGGTAACTGTTTGCATGACTGCAGTTCTAACAACAAGTGGGAGTAATGTTTCCTTTCACCAAAGTTTAGCTGGAGGAAAGTTTTTAGTTCATCGAAATTGTCGAAAAGTTTGGTGGTACATGCAATTTGGGCTTTTCCTTCTAGCCTTGAAATAATGTATTTGAAAAGTAGCCCTTTTTGGTTTTGTGAGGCCAACTCGAGGGCATTTTTGCAATTAGTGAGGAACGCCGGCAACGTTTCTCTATCTCCCTTGTAAGTACTTATAAAATTACACAAAACATTGATCGGAAACTCGGGTGATGCAGCGGATTCTAAAACCTTATCGGATAATTCACTTTTTTGGGACATGATGGAAATAGTATACGATACGAGCGAACAGCACAGATATAGAATCAAATTATTTACTTATTGAAATAAGGTATTGAACGAATTTAGTATTAGTCAGTTGGATAAGTGAGTAGACTGTGGCAATAACGGATAAAAATAGGTTCCACTCACAGGACGATTACGACTTGCACGGTGAACATCCTGTGTCGGCTATCGGGGTTGACGATACAGTGGCAGCAGGTTGGCAGCGGTGGGCAGCCTCGATTCCAGGTAGACTTCTATCCCAGGAACGCAGGAGCGGTGGCGAAGAGGAGCGGCGGATGGCGACGAGTGCGCGGAGACTACGGGCTCACACAGCCCGTGTTTGTACCAGGATACAGCGTGATGCGGCGGTGTCCACGCGGCACACAGCCAGCGATGGACGAGAACGGGAGTCAGACGCGGCGACGGTCTCAGGGTTTACGCGGTACAATACCAGCGTAAACAAAGTTGGGGCACAGCGGGGCGACGGCGGCGGCTTTGGGGTCCACGCGGCTCAGGGCCAGCGCGGGACACCAGGTTGATGGCGAGCACAAGCGAACTTTCTTTTTGACCCGTATGAGATGGTTAGCTTAATTTTGCCAACTCATCCCACTTCTGACACCACTGTTACGGGGTGGGTCAGGAAACGGTTTTTAAAAAAAAAGATTTTATTAAACTAGAAAATAGTACATTACGATACGAGCTGTCTAAGTAGTATATTAATAAACGGCAGCGTGAAGTTAGCGCCCGAGCGAAGCGAGGGGGCTAACCGCCGTGTATTTAATAGACTTACTTATGCAGCGAGTATCGTATACTATTTTATAGCACGTGCGACATAAACCCGCCATCTACTTAATTTATTTAAAAATTATCTTCTAATTAATGCAATGAAAAGATGTTCATTTGACTCTTTGACTTTAAACACACAAGTTGTAATGTTGGTATTCCACCAGTAGAGAACGGGAAAACAACTTCACACCTACCCGTATCACTTCTAGATTTCTTTTCTAGGTTACCTATTAGTATTTTTGGATGCATATTAAAATGTATTGTTCGTGGATTGCCTAATGTGATATTGTTTCAGATTTAATATTGTTCAGTTTAAATAATAGTCAAACAGGTTTCAACTAAAAAACAGTGAAAAATATCAATATTGTAGCGGTTCATTTTGTAACCGAATCTTTATCGTAACGTGATTACCTATTAATATAGGAATCTGTGATTGATCTGGTTTGTGCATAAATGTATTCACCATGTGACTATATGATATATGTTGAATAATAATTGAAAGTGTGTGTATTCAGTGAAAATAGTTCATGTGTCGGTTACATTTTATGTAAACAACAAAAAACCGCAACATTTCTAAATCAAGTAAGTATTCGTATGTTTCAATTATTATATAATCGGATAAGAAATATTATAACAAAGGTACAGTGTACGGTTAATATCGCTAACTTAGGTATAGCGTTTTCACGTCATATTGTCCGATGAAGATCAAAATGAAAACATGCAGAAATATTATGGCGTAAACACATTGGCGTTTCGGTCCCACACTTTACAGGTTATACGTATCTTCTCTTGCTTACTATGAGTTTGAGTGGTGTAAAAATGTATGTGGTGTAATAATGTAAGCTTTGGTTCAGTACTACGCTCGCAACGATGGGTATATTCTTAAACGGTGTGAATTTAGTGAACATCAGGCCGTTTAAAAATGTGCTACTTTGAACAGCGCAAAGCGTGACCTAAGTGCGGGTTTAGGTCGCACGGTGCTATAATAGTACATTACGATACTAGCTGTCTAAGTAGTATATTAATACACGGCGGCGTGAAGTTAGCGCCCGAGCGAAGCGAGGGTGCTAACCGCCGTGTATTTAATATACTTACTAACGCAGCGAGTATCGTATACTATTTTATAGCACGTGCGACATAAACCCGTCATCTATTTAATTTATTTTAAAATAATCTTCTAATTAATGCAATGAAAAGATGTTAATTTGACTCTTAGTAATAAACACACAAATTTTAATGTGGGTAGGTTGGCATTCCACCAGTAGAAAACGGGAAAACACAATTTAGACCTACCCGTATCACTTTTTAGGTTATTAGTACCTATTTTTGGATGCGTATTTATTGTTCGTGGATTGCTTAATGTGATATTGTTTCAGATTTATTAATGTTCAGTTTAAATAATAGACAAACAGGTTTCAACTAAAAAACAGTGAAAAATATCAATAGTGTAGGGCTTCATTTTGTAACCGAATCTTTATCGTAACGTGAATAGGTACCTACTTAATATAGGAATTTGTGATTGATCTGGTTTATGCATAAATGTATTCACTATGAGACTATATTATATAATATGGTGTATAATAGTTGAAAGTGTGTATGTTCAGTGAAAATAGTTCATGTGTCGGTTACATTTTATGTAAACATCAAAAAACGCAACATTTCTAAATCAAGTAAGTATTCTTGTTTCAATAATTACAGAATCGGATTAGAAATTGAATAAAATGTACTGTGTACGGTTAATATCGATAACTTAGGTATAGCGTTTTCACGTAATATTGTCCGACGAAGCCCAAAATGAAAACATGCAGAAATATGGCGCCAAAGACATTGGCGTTTTGGTCCCACACATTACAGGTTATATAATGAGTTTGTGAGTGGTGTAAAAATGTATAACTGATTAACTTTGGTTCAGTACTACGCTCGCAACGATGGCTATATTCTTAAATGGTGTGAAGTTAGTGAACATCAGGCTGTTTAAAAATGTGCTACTTTGAACAGCGCAAAGCGTGACCTAAGTGCGGGTTTAGGTCGCACGGTGCTATAAAATATTATATTATGGAAATTGAAAATTAGTAAAAGATATTAGAACATAAACAATATCTGACCGCGCCCGAAGTTCAAGTCTGACTGCCTTAGAAACGTGGGAAACTACCAGACCGAAATATGCATGATATCGGAAACGCTGGCCTCGCTAAAAGTGCAAGCGTCAGCGTTTCCGTCTCTATGCGGTCGGCGTGTATGGGGTTTCGTAACAGTACGCTCTAGAAACTCAAGAACTTATTATGAAAGTTTTAAAAGAGCAGCGAATAAAATCCTTAAAAGAAAAGGCACAACAAGAAGCACTTGTAATTTCTATACCTGATGATATAAATCTTGATTTAGTGGATTACATTGACACCGAGAGTAAGCGTGATGAACCAGGACCATCGGACAGTAGCAAAGAAGATTTATTAGGTCGTGCTGTTCGCGCTATGGGTTCATTGGAATCTGATGACGATGATTAGGATTTGAGTTTTCGACCCACTAACTTTCGTGATTTCGTGATTCGTGAGTTTAAAGTTGTTTCAGAGATTGAAAATAGCCGCCGATCAGTCCTCTTTAATGTTAAGATTAATTATAATAAAAATATGTTGAACATTGATCTTATGGAGGCCATACACGTTAGGGTTTGCATGCTGGTTTTAGCCTTGCATGCATAACCAACAGGTAAACCCTAGCGTGTATGTGATAAAACTGTACAGTTATCGGTGCATGTACATGCAACCGAGCAAATACCAAAATTGATATTTTATGCCGCTCGGTTATGTTTGCGCGCGAGCATAACCGAGCGTGTGTGGCGTCCGGCGAGCATGCCTGCCACAGTTCTCAGTATTAAATTGACTGTGACGGCGGAAAGTCGCGCGCGCACTAATTTGATCGCGTCGCTTCGGAAATGGCGAGTCGCAAGCGCAATGCCAAATTAGAAGAATTCATAGAAATTTATAAATCGGAACCATGTCTTTGGCGCGTAAAGTGCAAAGAGTATCACGACAGAGACAAACGGTCGGCAGCGTACGGGAAATTGATAGCTAAGCTCAAGGAATTGGAGCCTGATGCTACAAAAGAAGATGTGATTAAAAAAATTAATACGTTACGCAGTAACGTAAGACGAGAAAAAAAAAATACGATGAATCTGTGAAGTCTGGAGCATCATCTGAAGACATTTATAAACCAACACTGTGGTACTTTGAATTATTCGATTTTATTGGAGATCAAGATGTTCCTCGTAGCTCGCGATCTAACATTTCGGATATTGATGAGAATGATTTCAATGTAAGTATAAATTAGTGAGTTATTTATTTTGTAATTAGATTAGGCACAGCCGACCACAAACATTTTTTCATAAGTACCGTTCATGTTTACAATGAGAGGTATGGGTAGGTACTCCCGAAGGCAACTTGTAACGTTTGATGTGTGGTCGTCTATATCACCGTTTATAGCTTTACAAAATTTAGGCACATACATAGATTGTTACAGAAACAACTCTTAAGCGGTGAGGGAGGTTGCTCATTTATTCATCAAACAATAGGTACATATAATTACATCAAAAATTAATAAATACATCACATTTCAATGTAACTATCTTGCCATGGTACTTTGCCATCATTGACAAAGTAAGTTTGGTATTCTAATCTGACTTTTTTTGCATCATTCAGGACATTTCCTCGATTTTGTACTTGTAAATTTTCTACGTTTGAACGTGTGGTATCGTAGCCCGTATTAATTACAGTTCCATTATCCACATTTTCTCGATAAAAACATCTTGGAGGTGCATATGAATTAGGTGTGTGCTCCATTAGAAAGTTGTGCAAAACACATGAAGCCATCACCACTTTTTCTATATTGTTTGGTTCCAAATTGATCTGAGTATGGTAAATGCGAAATCTTGACGCCAGTATGCCAAAAGCGTTTTCAACTATTCTTCTTGCACGAGATAATCTATAATTAAATTTTTTTTTTTCGTAGCTGCTCAAATCCGCTTGACGATATGGTTTCAGCATGTCAGGTCTCAACGGGAATGCATCATCAGCAACAAATACATATGGTAAACACCTTGAACTGTGTTGAATCTGTTCGGAGTTTGGAAGGTTTAAATGTTTCATTTGTAACTTTTCAAAAAACGTTGTATTCTGCAAAACACCTCCATCGGAAACTCTTCCATTTGTACCAAAATCTGCTAATAGAAATCGGTATTTGGCATCAACTATTGCCATAAGAACCATGCTATGTCGTCCTTTGTAGTTGTAGTAATAAGATCCACTCTCAGCAGGTGGAACTATGTCAATGTGTTTTCCATCGATGGCACCCAAGCAGTGAGGAAAATTCCATCTCTCTTCAAAAAGTTGTGCGGTTTCCTTCCATTTATCCGATGAATCTGGAAACTAAAATAAATATCATTTTGTATTGTTATAGGATGCTGACAACTCTTCTGAAAATACCATAGTTATTAATACTACAGATAACGCTGCTGCAAATGCTAGTACAGGGAATACAGACGATATTACGACATCAAAGAAGACTCCATTAGCTGCTACTAGACCGGGAAGAAAGAAAATGACAGAGCAAGATCAGTTAACCACTGACATATTACTATCCGTGAAAGACCATTTTAAGCGTCCTGCTCCTGCTTCAGCAACAGAAGATCAGTACGATCTTTTGGGAAGATCTATCGCAATTAAATTAAGATCATTAGACAAGCGTCAACGCTTGATTGCGGAGAAGATAATTAACGAAACCTTGTTCGATGCCGAGATGGGCAATCTGAATACCGAAGCAATTCAGAACCGTCGAAGTTTAGCTTTTGTTTCTTCACCAACTCCTAGTCTCTCACCTTCAAGTCCTTCACCCTCACTAGTTCAACAATATTATACACAACCGTATACTCACACCGCTTCTGTTGCGCATCAAATACAACCCTGCGTATCACCGATACAACAGTACAACACCCAACAACAAAAGTACACGATTTATCCTGCACCGCAAAGTCAGCCCTGCGCATCTCCGATTCAACAATATAACACTCAACGACAAACTACTTCTCCTGCACCACAATCTCAGCCCTCACCAGTACAACAACAAGAATTTGACACACAACTGAATACAGCAACATTTTATTCAAATTTTAATTCAGAATAATTTGACCTAATATGTAATTGTACCTACCTATTAAACTTGTGTAATGATTCGAATTTGGTTTTAATTGTTTACTCACCTGTAGATAGTCCTCTTTCAGAACTTCATAAATAGCATCACATGTTTCTGGTATTATTCGGCCCAAAGCCTGAGGTGATATAATAGCAGAATATTTAAGACACTCATATGTTCTTCCTGTTGCAAGAAATCTCAGTGTTACTGCTAGTCTCTCATGTGCTGATATTGCTTTCCTCATAACAGTATCTTGTCTTTGTATTAAAGGAGTAATCAATGATAATAGTTTCAAATACAGTTTTTCATCCATTCGTAAATAGTTTTCGTAATCTGTAGGTGAAAATCTCAATTCATTTATCAAATTTACGTGGGAGAACTGCTTTCTTTTCAATAACCAGCGTTTAGACCATTCAGTGCGATCTCTTTTTCTTTTTCTGTTCTGCAAAACAAGTGCTAAGCCAAGTACAGCTATCACATCGTCGTCGTCCATTGTAGTTTGGTTGGTATGTACCGTACACAGTACAGGCGTCGTACACACACCGTCACGTAGCTCAACTGAGAGTTAATGGCAAAACTGTGCATGCAAACCCAAACGTGTATGTGTTATATGAAACTCGGTTATGCCTGTCGGTTATGCATGCAAGGCTAAAACCAGCATGCAAACCCTAACGTGTATGGCCTCCATTATACATTGTTTTACTTACCTTTATATATTCTTGAAGTGACTCATAAATTGCGTCGCAGACATGGGGCAGGAATTTAGAAATACTACATTTAGGCACACGATACAATTCTTCCAATGTTCCAAGACTAGTACCCGATGCCAGATATTTAAGCGTCACTTGCAATTTCAATTTTGCAGGCAGAGCGGGTCTATAAATAGTGTCTTGCTTAGATATTCTGGACGAAATCTTATCCAATAAATTTAAAAATAGTTCTTCGTTCATTCTGAGATGAGTATGGTACCGTTTAGGATCTTCTGTAGCCAATTCTGTTAACAGATTATTCGACGTACCGTAAGCATCTCTTCTGTGAATCCATTTTCTAACCCACTGAACTGGTCGACGTCGATGCTTTTTTTTGTTATTTAATACGTGTATAATTATTGCGTATACAACTCTGCATGCAGGGACAAGTACAGCACGTCTTCTACCCATGATAAACACTGTACAACTAGAACTAACTTGTATACCACTAAAATCTTGTATGCAAGCTGCAAGTTGAACAAAATCGTGTTTCCAATTCAAATCATTTGCACACAAGTCTGACGTCATACATGTATGCAAGTGTGATAGCCTTAGAACCTCTAAGGCCGGTATCGACGCGCATTTATAACACCAAGAAGGCACAGTGGTCCGTTTTCACCACAAACTTCACTGCCGGTCTTGTCGAGGGAGGCATCACGCCTGGGAGGGTCTCGGAAGCCACAAGCCCTGGGGAGCTGGAGGATCTTCTCACACGCTACACGGAGGCGATCCACAATGCGTGCAGGAGCGCCATGCCTAGTACCGGCGCAAAAAAGGGAAAGGCAAAACCACCGTGGTGGACCGCCTCCATCGAACAGCTCAAGAGAGACGTGCTCAGAAAAAAGAGGAGGATCTGGAATGCAGCCCCCACCAGAAGACAACACACGATAAACCAGTACGTGGAAGCCAAACAAGCCTACCAACAACAGGCGGAGGAATCGGCAACCCAACACTGGAAGGAGTTTTGCTCGACAGGACAGAGAAAGTATGTGGGACCGAATCTACCGAGTCATAAGGAAGACAGCCAGAAGGCAGGAGGACACGCTTTTGAGAAATGCTGGGGGCCTAACATTAAGCCCAGAGGAATCAGCTGTTCTGCTAGCAAAAACCTTCTACCCGGATGACTCGGTGGAAGCCGAAACTGACCAGCACACGCAGATCAGAAGACTGACGGAAGGGAACAACAGTTACGAACAGTACAAATCCTCTCAGCCATAGGCAATTCAGGTACAAATTGGCAGAGCAACTTGTTCAAAGATACCCAAATTTTATAATACCCCGCACAATAAATCCTCCAGCCCTGCTGCGCCTAGATGGTGATAAACACTTCCCTATATATGCGAATTCCTTAGAGGATCGAGCGAAGAGCAAGAAAATTAAAATTAAAAGGAACCGTTGCGTTCGATGCTCAAAAAAAAAATAAGAAAGGAAGTAAACACCATGTGCCAGAAATGTCACGTATTCATTGGTCTCGGCCAATGTTGGATTGATTATCACACTCTAGAAAATTTGTAAAATTCACTTAATTTATTTATTTATTAAAAACTGTTGTGCGTTCAAGTATTCGGGTGCTAGCGCTTACAATCCTTTGTTTGTTTTCATCTTAGTTTTTATTAATTTCATTTGTGTTTTATTTTTGTTATAATAATATTAATAAAGGATGGTACAATTTTATGTTTTTTTTTATTTACTGCTGCTACTAGCTGTGTCAAGCGAATTCAAGCGCGTGGAACTTAAAATATTGGTTTTAAATTTTTCTCGCAAAACCTTTTATTTAAAAAAAAAATCTAAGCTAGCTAGCTAGTTTATGAACGTTATAGGCTGATTATGTAAGTTATCTAGCTATCTACCAGTAAAAATCTCGTTCAATTCGTTGCAGTCGTTTGGAGATTAACTAGACAAAGAGACTGACTGACAACTGTTCCAAAAAATCTTGCTTTGGTAGGTATAAGAAATGTGAAAACATATTTACGTTTAATCATTAATCATCATTATCAGCCCGAAGAAGTCCACTGCTGGACAAAGGCCTCCCCTACACATTTCCAGGAAGAACGATTCTGAGCCCTTTCCATCCATCGACTTCCCGCGATCTTAACAATGTCGTCGGTCCATCTGGTGGGTGGGCGCCCTACGCTTCGTCTTCCGGTTCGTGGTCGCCATTCGAGAACCTTTATTCCCCAACGGTTGTCGGTTCTTCGAGCTATATGGCATATCATATAATAATAAAAAACAAAGAAAGAAGTACTGGGTGCATCCTTATTTGCAAACACGAGATGGCAAGCATTTTGCAATATTTTTCGAAGATATAAAAAAAAATGAAGATAAGTTTTTCGGATTTACTAGAATGAGCATAAGAACGTTTGAAGAATTATTGAACATTTTAGAAACATTTATAACGAGGCAAGACACACAATTTCGCAATAGTATTAAACCGGAAGCAAAGTTAGAGTCTGTCAAGCGAGTCGAGTCCACAACCCTTTTACTGATTTCTTATAATGGCAATACTATGATCTGTCAAACAGATTGTCACAAATTCTGTTTCTAACTTCGTAATAATCCGGTTTTTGTTGAGTTTTTTAATGTTATAATGCCGAAACCTGTTAAAAGTAGTGTCAGAAGCTTGTTGTTTACAATGATTAATAAATATAATCATGTACAGAGTGAATCTGACGACGTGTTATCGCAAAAACGACGACTTTTGGATGAAATCGTTTCAACATCAGGTAGGTTGGCAACGACGTGTTGATACTTTTAGCTCAATTGTCTAACTTTTTTTATTTTACTGTGATGTGATCACGATTTCCGTTTTGGTTTAGATCCAGACGTCGTGTTCATGACCTTGAAACTTACTGAGGCATCTCTAAGTGAAAACTACTATAAAGATTGTTGTCATTTTTTTTCAGCCACCTTTGATGATGAATTAATAAAAAGCACAATTCATAATTTAGTTAAGCAAGTCATAGCCATAGAAGACAATAAAAAAATGAAATCTGAAACAGACTATCTGACAAAAATTGCTGCTATGACAGGTTAGTACACATTTATTGGTTTACCCTGCATTTTCTACATATTATTATGTTATCATAAAATTTGTGCGTTTGATACTGAACTGACATATTGAATTTTCAGATTTAAGTGTGAAAACACTGCGGAGAATTAAAAAAGAAGGTGCTATTAACCAAGGTGAGTGGAACACACCAGGGAAAAAGCGTCCACGACAGCCAACTGTAGCCAACCTGGATAGTTTTGATTTATCAGCCATACGCAATAAAATTAATGAATTTTACTGTGTGAAAAGGCAAGTACCAACTCTACGAAGTTTGCTTGCAGATTTAAGAGAGTCTATTGGATTTACTGGATGTCATGAAACATTGAGACAATTATTACTCAAAAATGGATTTGAATTAAAAAAAAAAAAATGAGCGATCTCTTCTTCTAGAAAAGTATGAACTAGCTGCATGGCGACATAGGTATCTCAGAGCTATTGATGAAAAGCGGAAACAAGGAAAATTAATAGTTTACCTCGATGAAACCTATGTCCACCAAAATTATAAAGTTAAAAAATCATGGCAAGGGCCATCAACAAGCGGTGTAATTGATAAAATATCATCAGGCAAAAGACATATTGTTGTTCATGCTGGATCCGAAAAAGGTTTTGTCCCCAATGCTTTATTAGTATTCAGTACTAAATCAAAAATGGCAGATTATCATGATGATATGAACAGAAATAATTTTATGAAATGGTTACGTGAAAAATTAATACCTAATTTAAGTCAGCCCAGTGTCATTGTTATGGACAACGCTAGCTACCATGTAACACAAATAAATAAGCCACCATCTCAGAATGATTTAAAGGCTGACATTCAGCAATGGCTAACTGAAAATGGAATCCATTATGAAGAATATTTCACAAAGGCTGAGCTTATGTGCCTTATGAATGAAAATAAAACAACTCCAATATATGAAGCTGAAGAATGTTTGAAACAACATGGCCATGAAGTTTTGAAACTTCCACCTTATCATTGTGACCTGAACGCTATTGAACTCATATGGAGTTTGGCTAAAAGAAAAATAGCCAGCAAAAATTTAGGGATTCCAGGTAATGAAATGGAGAACCTTATAAAAGAATGTTTTAACAGTGTCACAGCCAATGATTGGAAAAAATGCACAGATCACACTATTAGTGTCGAAAACAAATATAAAGTAAGAGACAGGATATCCGAAACTGAGTTGGAACCTTTCATCATTTCTGTGCGTAATGATGATACTGACAGTGATTTCTCATATGAAAGCATTGAATTTCTTGATTCTGATTTTAGTTCTGATTGTGACAAATAAATACTTACATTGAAAAGTTTTTTTTTTATTAATTTTAAATGTGTTTTTTTTATCAAAAATTCAAGTATCAATAAGTTTTCAGCGTGCTATATCAGTGTTGACACCTGAAAGATTTTTGAATTTGCCGCCTTTTTCATGGGACTAGACTCGCTTGACAGACTCTAATAATAGAGCTACGGTAAGTAAAATAAATATTTATAATTCAATTTTTATTAAAATAATGTAGGTACACATTTCAAGCATCATCGTCAGTGATGGAATTAAAAAGTTCCATATAATCACTCTCCTGAGAATTTTCGGAAATTGGTGATTGTGCATTCGTCGGATTCCTCACAATTTCTTGAGACGTGTCTCGTCGAAACTCCAAAGACTGCACAGGCTGCGTGTAGACATTACTTCCTGAATACTGTGCCTGTTTGATATCCATGATGGGTATTCCCTTTTTTTTTTTTTTTTTTTTTTTTTTTTTTTTTTTTTTTTTTTTTTTTTTTTTTTTTTTTTGACCCGGGGAAATGCCTTACGCATACCACCCAGCCCGAGGGGGTGGGCCGGGTGGTTATGTGGGACTCCCCCGCCCTTGAGGAGGACGGGTATACCCACTAAAACCCCGGGATGTTCCATCGGCTAGCCATGGGAGCAGAGTCGCGGGGCCGTTTTGATACTCTCCGCAACTCTGCTCTAGCCTCGTCCGCCCGTGGGCGGACCCGCCTCAGGAGGGACGCGCTGGAACATTTAGCGCGTCCCCCGGCCATGGAGGACCCCCTCAATTAAGAGCAGGGGCACCAGCTGCCCCCGCAACTGGCGCCCCGGGTCCTCCAAGCGGAGACGGAGTGCGGGCCCTATTATTCCGCCTCCGTATCCGCGCTCTCCGGAGCGGCAGGGAGAGGGGATCCTGTTCCCTCTCCCGCTCCTCGGTCTCCCTCTGCGACATCACCACTTCGCAGAAGGAGACCACCGCCTCCCAGGACCCCTCGTCGGCGACCATCTTGGAGATGATGGTCGGCAGCGAGAGGTCCGCACCCACAACCGCGACGAGGGCTCGCCGCGGTTCCGCCGCTCCGGGGCACGCCTCCAGTACGTGCTGCGCTGTCTCCTCCGCGCAGCCGCACTGGTGGCAGGCCGAGGAGGCCTCTCTTCGGGCCACATTGTGCAGGTACCGGCCAAAGCACCCGTGGCCGGTGAGCACCTGCGTGGCCCGGAAGGTGAGGGCCCCGTGTCGCCTCCGCACCCACTCCGGGAGGAGGGGCTTGAGGGCCTCCAAGAGCCGGCGAGCGCCGGCCCCTCTTCGCGCCGGCCCCGTTAGGAGCCGGTCCCGCCAGGCGACCACAGCTTGGTCCCTGGCGACCTGGCGCCACCGCACCACCTCCTGTGGGGCGGGACGGAGGTCCCGCTCCCTGGCCCGCGCTCTCCGCCAGAAGACCGAGGACAGAACCTCGGCCTCCATGTCCCATGGCAGGGACGCGGCGAGAGCGCAGGCGACCTCGTGTGAGAGTGTGCGGTAGCCCCGACACACCCTCACCGCCATGGCCCTCTGGGCCGCAACTAGGACGGCGGTCTCTCGAGCGTCGAGAGACCCCGCCCAGATCGGGGCCCCGTAGAGGGCCATGGAGCGCACCACCGCCATGTAGAGGCGGCGGCAGCTCCCGTCGCCTCCTCCCAGATTGGGTAGGAGGCGGCTCAAGGCGGCCGCTGTCCCCGTCAGCTTTGGGGACAGCTGCCGCAGGTGGGCCCCAAACCGCCACCTGCTGTCGAGGACGACCCCTAGATATTTGAGGGTCGTCCCGACGGGGATGGCCGTTCCGCCAACCACAATCTGCGCCCCAGCTGGGGGCGCCCTCCGTGGCCCGTGGAAGCAGATGGCCTCCGATTTGTGGAGGGCCACCTGCAACCCCAATCGCCGAATTCTGGCGACGACCGCTGCAACTCCGGCCGTCGCCAGGATCACCGCCTCCCTGTAGGTCGCCCCCCGGGCGGTCACCAGCGTGTCGTCAGCGTAGCAGGTGACGCCGACGCCACGCAGGTTGGCACCCCGGAGGACCCAGTCATACCCGAGGTTCCACAGCAGGGGCCCGAGCACGGACCCCTGCGGGACACCCCGGGTAACAGCGCTGCGACCCGCCCCCTCCCGCGTGGGGAAGACTACCTCCCTGTCGGAGAGGTAGTCCCCCAGTAGGCGCTGAAGGTACTGGGGCACGTTGTGGTGCCCCAGCGCGCTGCGGATCACGCTCCAGGGGAGGGAGTTGAACGCGTTGGCGATGTCGAGCGACACCGCCAACAGGACCCCACCCCCGGAGCACGCCTCCTCCGAGAGGTCGCGGACGACGGCGATTGCGTCCACCGTGGACCGACCTCTCCGGAACCCGAACTGGTTCGACGCCAAGTCCGGGCCCTCCCCTTCCAAGTGCCTGACGAGGCGGGAAGCTACGACTCGCTCGAGGAGCTTCCCCGCCTCGTCCAGCAGCACGATCGGCCGATAGCCAGCCGGCTCGTCCGCCGGACGCCCGTCCTTGCGCAAGAGGACGAGCTTCCCTCTCCGCCACCGCCCGGGGAATCGACCCTCCCGGAGGCAGCGGCTGAAGAGGGACCTCACGCGGGGCTCGAGGGCGTCCATGGAGAGGGCCCACGCGCGGCCGGGTATGCCGTCAGGCCCCGGCGCCGTGTTCTTGGCCCTCATCCGGAGAATGGCCGCCTGGAGCTCCCCGCCCGAGACCTCGGGCACCTCCTCATCCCCGTCCCGGGTCTCCGCCCGCGAGGCCACCGTGGTGGGAGGGACGAACTCGGTCCCCGGAGCTCCGGGGAACAGTCCCTCAACCACCCGCTGGAGGACGTCCGGCTGGAGCGTGCTGGTGGCGGGGGGGGCCCAGGGGCGCAGCTTTTGCCGCGCCAGCCTGTACGGCCGCCCCCATGGGTCCCCCTCCAGCGACTCCAGCAGCTGCCTCCAGGCAGCCGCCTTGGCCTCGCCGATGGCGACGCGGAGGGCCATGGACGCCTCTCTATACTCCGCGTAGAGGGCGTCCAGCGTCGCCGCCTCCCGTCGCCTCCGCCGCCGGTAATGCTGGTGTTGGCGACGCTTCGCCAGGCACCGGCGGCGGAGCTCGGCGATCTCCTCCGACCACCAATACACCTGCCGCTTCGGCGGCAGGGCCCTGACGCGGGGCATGGCGGCGTCGCAAACATGCGACATCGCCTCGCAGAGCCCGTCCGCCTCCGCGTCCAGGTCCACCGGCTCCGGGGGCGGGGCGTTCCACGCCTGAACCAGAGCGGCCTCTTGTAGCCGCTCCAGATCCAGGCGCTTGAGGGCCCACCTGGGACCGACAGTCGGGGGCGGCCCTTGATCACGGGCCACCGCCGCTGAGGAGACGCTGAACCGAATGTAGCGGTGGTCAGACAGCGTCTCCTCGTCCACTAGGACCACCCAGTCCCGGACACGGCGTGCGATCTCGGGGGTAGCGAACGTGAGGTCCACGATGGACCCCCCGTTATGCCGCACGCACGTGTCCTCTGACCCGCGGTTGAGGATGGTGAGGCCCACCTCCACCATCCATTCCTCCACCGCCCTGCCCCTCGCGTCCGTCGCCGGAGACCCCCACGCCATGGATTTGGCGTTGAGGTCCCCGACGACGACGACAGGTCGCGGGCGGTTCTGGCTGACCAGGGTCCCCACCTCGTCGAGAAAGCGCTCGAACTCCGCGAGGACCCTGTTGGGGGAGAAGTAAACCCCCACTACCACCGCCTCGCCAACCCAGGCCGCCACATAACCCCTCCCCCTTACCACGTTGTCGAGGGTGGGGGAGGGTGCCGGCGACTGGGTTGTTATGGCCACCAAGCCGTCGCGGTCTCCCGCCCAATCACACCTGGGCGGGACCACGTACGGCTCGGCGACCACCGCAACCTGGATCAACCGCTCCGCCAGGGATTGCAGGAACAAGTCCTGAGCCTGCGCGGAGTGGTTGACGTTCGCCTGGAGGAAAGCTAGGTGCATCCTAACTTTCCTCCATGCGGACCACCTGCTCCGTTCCGGAGGTGGCCGGCTGCGACTCGGCCGTGGCCTTAGTCGCAGCAGGCTTCTTCTTCTGCGCCTCTTTTTTCTTCGTCGGGGGCTTGGCACACGCCGTGCCCCCGGTGAGGTGGTCCGCCTTTCTCCCCGCAGCTGCGCACACGTTGCAGTGCGGGGAGGCCGAGCAGGCCGCGACCTTATGGTCCGTGCTGCCGCAGCGATGGCATTCACCGCTGCGGTCAGTCTCCGCCTGGCACTGGGCCCGAACGTGGCCCAGTGCGTGGCACCGGTAGCAGCGGCGCGGCCGCTCTTTAAGGACGCGGACCCGCGCTGCCACCCACCCCACCTGGACACGGCCACCCTTCGCCATGATGGCCTTGGCGGCCGTGGCGGGGCAGCGCACGAAGGCCGCCCCTACGCCCGCCCTGCCCTTCTTGATTTCCCCGACCTTTATATCGGTCGGGGGGCAGTTTCCGGCCTTGGCCAGGGCCGCCACCAACTCCTCGGGGGCGATGGAGTCCTCCAGGCCTTCCACCCGCATGTCCGTGGTGGTGACGGGCCTGGAGATTTGGATATCCTCCGCTCCCTCGAAAACCTCCCTGAGCCTGCCGGCCAGGGAGTCCGCCTTTTCGGCCCTGCATTCGCCGGGGACCTCCAAGACGCGGGCCCCGGTCGCCGCAACCCTCACCCTGAGCGGGGGCACGCCGAGCGCGCCAAGGTCTATGCGGTTACGCGCCTCCGCCAGGACCTTGGCGTAACTCACGCCCTTCTCCTCCGCCCCCGGCTTCAGCGTGATGACCACCGCTGCCGTGCGCGGTGGTGGGCGGATCTTGACGACCTTGGCAGCCTGCTGCCGGGCCTGCGGCACCGCCTTCAGCAATACTGGTCGCCTTGGCGGGGACTTATCCCGGGCCCTCGTGGCCGGCTTCGCCCCTCGCCCTCCCTCATTCGTGGCCCTCCTGGGGCCCCTCCGAACCACCTCCGTCCAGGCCTGTTCGACTGGAGCTTGCGAGCGGGACGGCGGCTCGGCGGGCTCAACAGCGGGGGCCGCAGCCCTCTTCGGCTCTGCCACCGGAGTGGCAGGGGCGGTGGGAGTCGCCTTGGCGGCACCCTTCCCCTTCTTCTTCGAACCCTGCTTGGGCTCCGCGGGGGGTTCGGATGGCGCCGGGGCCGCCTTCTCCCTTGCTCCTCCCTTCTTGCCCTTAGAGCCCTTCGAGGGCTCCCGGGCTCCACCGGTGGACGGTGCCGATGGGGTGGGCTCCATCGGCACGTCCCTCGCGGCCGCCTCCGCCTCTTCCCTCCGCCTTTCGTGGGCGAGTGGGGGCCTGAGGCGCTTTTCGGGCAGCAGCCTCCCCTCCAGGCCCTCGAGGCGGGCGTTCACCATGGTGCCCACCTGCACCATGATGATCCGCGCGAACTCCTCGAGCGTTGAGGGCGGCGGCAGCACCGGGGTTCCAGCCGGGGCCGAGGCCTGCGCGGGAGTCGCTCGCTGCTCCACGAGCCTCCGGAGCTCTGCGATCTCCCGGCGCATGACCTCTTGCTCGGCCACCAGCCGCGAGTTAGCCGCCTCCAATCTGGCAACCTCCTCTGAGGCGGTCCGGCTCCTCAGCTCGACCACCGAGGCCGTTATGCCCTTCGCCGCCTCGTTCAGGGCACGTTGGTACGTGCCCTTTAGGTTCATGGACTTGGCGGACACCTGTTGAATGGTGTCCACCCAGTCCATAACCACCTTCTCCAGGGCAGCAGCGCTCTGCTCCTCGCTGCTCCCGGCGGCGGGAGGGCACGGAGACCTGAGGAAAGACGCCCTCGTCTCCCTCTTCCTCCGAACATCCTCCGCCAGCTCCTCCTCCGCCTGTAGCCGAAGCGCCTCCTCCCTGGTGGCGTTCAGCAGCCTCTGCGCCTCCGCCCGCCCCACGTATTCGCCAGTTGTGGGCGGCCGTCCTCGGCCTCTACGAGCCGGCTCTTTCGCCGCGGGCTCCACAGCGTCGTCAGCCGCCGCGCGCTCCCGTGACCGTTTGCGCCACAGGCGCCCCGTTGTCGACGATGCCGGCGATGGGTCCCTCGACCCGTCCGTCACCGTCATCATGCTGACCTCCGAGTCTGTGCTCGAGGCCGACAAATCCCGACACCTGGATGTCCTTTCCAGGACCTCAACCAGCCGTTGGCCCTTCCGGGCTTCCGACCCGCTGCGAGACCGGGTTCGCACCCCCTCCACCGCAGCATCGACGTCGCAGCGCTCAAGCACCACGCGTCCCTCCTTCAGCTGAGCTGTCGCTCCGCTCTCCAGGCCCATTGGCCTCTCCTCCGTTGCGTCAGTTTGTTTTTTTTGTGTCAATATCCATAGTAGATCCCACGAGTATGGGGGAAATAAACGGACCATCCAGGCAGTGCCCCCTGTACCTGGACTAGCCTAGCGTAACCCGCCCGGAGGTCGGCCGGTATCCGGACGGGAGAGCAGTTGCGACCTGGCGCCGCTGCGCCGCCACCACCGTGCAAGCCGGGAAACGGCTAAACACGGTGATGTCGACGAAGCGGCCCCGTAACCCCTTGGCCATTCATCCCCTCGCGCTAGCTCTGCCGCTTGGGATTGGGGGTAATTTTTTATAGAGGTTTTCTTCCTCGCACCCGGGCGGTTAAGCCAAGGCCTCGGTCCGTCGAACGTCGCGAGACGTGACCACGACGCACGTGTTGACGGATTACGATATGGACTGCAGGTGGTAACAGCTAACTGCCCCCACCCACAGCCGTCATCCAGCGGTTAGGCCGGACCCTCGCGTCGCCGCTACTCAGCATAAGGCCGAGACGCCGACCGAGTTCCGCAACCAATCAAGGTCGCCGCGACTCGCACCGCCGCTACCCGGAAACGTCCGGGACGCCGGCCGAGCCCCCACACGGATCGCCAAGGCGATCTGCCCCATTCACAAGCAGTGGAGAGGCCCACAACGGACGCACAAAAGCGCCCAACGCTCATGATGGGTATTCCCTCGTCCAACCTCCGTGAAGTTTGTAAGGTGAGAATAGGGACTATTACCAGAATGTGAAGTTTGAAATCCCCGGTAAGAATTAGGCCTTGGATAGTTGGATAGATCAATGTTCGAATAATTGAAAATCTGCGCATCAATAATTACCTTTAAAATAGCTAATTTACTTTGCAATTGCATATGTTCTGGATTTTTTTTAAATTATTTTACTAGAGACAAGAAAAAGAGGCGATCCTCGTCATCTTCAACACTCTTTCTTTCTAAATTTCTATTCAAGGCCCCGACTAACTCTCTACCGATAAGATCATCACTATTATTTTTCTTGTTTCTCTGTGGTGCCCATGAAGTATTTGATGGAAGTGGTTCTTCATTTTGCATAGCTGTGTTACCATCTTCATTTTCTGTAGTTACATTCCCCATTGTGCTATTGACAGTTACAGTATCTTTTAAAAATAAACTATCGTAGAAAACATATGAAGTCTTTTTTTTGCCGCTGATCCGCTCTTAGTCTCTTTCGCTTTATGGGCCTTTACAAAACAGTCGCGAATATTTTTAAATTTTTTTTGAATACGGGTAAACCTAAAAAAAACATTGTTTCAGATATTTGGCGTCAGGCTGTTCATTCGCAGAATTGCATTATATGTTTAAGATTGGAATTAGTACTATCGCCGAAATAGTTCGAGAAGTATGTGCAGCTATATGGTTTTGCTTAAAAAATATGTGCCTACCACAACCAACCAAAAATATGTGGCTTCAAATTGCAAATGGTTTCTCTACTAGAGCACATTTTCCGAACTGTATAGGTGCTTGTGACGGAACACATGTTAGAATTATAGCACCTAACAATAGTGGATCAATGTGCTTCAATTATAAAGGATATTTTTCTTTGGTATTGCTAGCAATTTGTGACAGCAGCTACAAATTTGTGATGATTGATGTTGGAGCATATGGAAGATTCGGTGACTCAGCAATATTTCAAAACTCAAACTTTTATAAAAAAATTCAAGAGAACCGCTTGAACATTCCTGAACCAGCACCTATTTCAGGAAACAATGCAACTTGTTTCCCCTTCGTTTTTGTAGGAGACGAGGTATTTGCTTTAAGTACGAGTATGATGCGCCCTTATCCGAGAAATAATTTAAATACATACTCGTATTACAAAAAGAACATTCAATTATAGACTTTGTGTTGCTAGACGTTACATTGAATGTACTTTTGGCATACTTGCAAATAAGTGGCGCATTTTTTACAGACCAATTAATGTTCACATCGATTCAGTTAGTGATATTATTAAGTCTGCTTGCATTTTACACAACTTTGTAAGAGAAAAAGACGGATATTCTTTTAGAGACTCATTAAGTAATCCACTAACTGAAACTATTACTCGAGATAACGTGCGAAGAAACAATAGAACTGATTTCGGGTATCGAGAATTATTTGCAGAATATTTTATGCATGAAGGGAGGGTAGAATAATGGAATGGCAGGATAATTACATTTAAAAAAAAATGATTTTGATAATTACCTAGTTTTTGTTTTTCCTCCTTTGTCAATTCCGTACCGTGATAAATATGCACTAACTCTTCCCATGCTCTTTGTTTTAATTTTCTCTTGTTGTCTTGTTTTAGTTCAGAATACTCTGGTAATTTGGTGTTCCAAATTGCTGGCCGACTCTGGATTTCGATGATACATTTTTCGGTATCGAATTCCATTTTACCAGAGGTACCACGTGCACACAATCACTCAATGGCGGGCAGCCGCAGACTGAACCGCACAGTACGTATAGCAACCGTCCGGCTGGCCGTCACTCGGGCCGCAGCTCTCCGAGCGACCGGAGCGGTCTGCGGGTAGCCGCATCGCAGTGCGCATAGTAATGAATATTACGTACATAATTGTGCTTGCGGTCAGCCGGACGGCTAGCCGCAATGCGGCTACCCACATAGTGCGTATGAACCCTAAGGGCACTAAGTGGGGTTCTGCCAACATGAAAGTGCCAATGAAAGCCATTTTGTTTTTTGGAATCAAAGCACAACTAGTACTACAGATCCACCAACTTATCTGTGAAATGGAGAAAATGGGAACTACGGCCGCCATGTTGAAATGTCATTCGATTCTCAGTGTCTACTACAATACATTCGGGTGCTCTGTTTTCTGTGGATATTCCTACATTTTCAGCGTTTTATATGCCGAAAGCGATTAAAAGTGATGCGCGAAGCATCATTCTTAAGGTCAAAGCCTTTTTTGAAGAAGAAGCTCGGGCGGAGGCTCCGATTATTCCATTTAATCAAGTATACAAACGAATTTCGGCAGCTACAGGTTAGTGTTGTCTACTTTGTTTTTGTAAATTACCCGATATATTTTTCATTGATTACTTTTTAACGTCACAGTAAGCAAATACTTAATTAATTTTGTCTATAATATTTCAGGTGTGAGTCAAGGGCTAATTTCAAAAATAGGTAGTTAAAGAAGGGCATGCAGCAGAAGAAGCTGATACAAAAATTCGGACCCCAGGCAAGGAGAGGAAACGGCAAAGTGTGTTTATTCATGTTGATGATTTTGACAAGGGTGTTTTTCGGAGGAAAGTACATGAATTTTACTCTAATAAAAACGAGTTACCGACTGTTAAGAAGCTCCTAGAGGTCTTAAAAACAGAAATAAATTACATGGGACAAAGAGAAAGTCTACGAAAGCTGCTCCACAAAATGGATTTTCGTTTTAAAAAGTCGCAGTCTAATCGTAAAATTATCATGGAGCGCAATGAAGTAACAGCTTGGAGAGCAAAATACTTGCATGCTGTAGAAAAAAAATTATAAATCTCCACAGCCTCGGCCGCTAATTTATTTCGATGAAACCTATATAGGTACATTCATCGCATACATCAGGTAAATGCTGGCAAGGAGAGGGTGTAGATGGAGTGTTAGAGCCTGTATCAAAAGGGCAAAGATATATTATTGTTCATGCGGGAGAGGATACCGGATTTGTCCAAAATGCTCTTCTAGTTTTTAAGTCTAACACAAAAAGTGGTTACTACCATGACGACATGAATAGTACTAACTTTCAAAAGTGGGTTATTGAAAAACTTGTGCCTAATTTACAAGAGCCATCAATAATAGTAATGGATAATGCACCTTTTCACCGTATTTGTGTAAATAAAATACCAAATACTAATTCTTTAAAGAAAGATATGCAATTATGGTTGATACAAAATAAAATTGACTACGGAGAGGAGTTGACGAAACCTCAGCTGTTAGAACTAATTAAGAGAAATAAGCCTGAACGTCCTGTGTATGAAATTGCAAAAATATTAGAAGAAAATGGACACAAATGCTTGTACTTACCTCCCTATCATTGTGATCTCAATCCCATCGAATTAATATGGAGCTCGATGAAAAGAAAAGTTGCTGATGTAAATATTGACCACAAAAATTCTGAGATTCCCCGCCTAGTCCAAGAAGCTTTTGAAAGTATAACGGTTAGTGAGTGGGCTCAGCATTGCAATCATGTTCGCTAGTTACAAGCAGAATACTTGAAGCATGATGTGTATTTGGATAAACCGTTCATTATAGAAGGGTAAGTGATTCGGAAACTGAAAGTGACAGTGATAATGAATGACATGGATATAAGCGGCGTATGGCCACAGACATCACAGCCAAGATGAAGATGGGCGTGCAAGTTCATCAAAAGATCATAATTATTGTAAACCGGGATTCTAATAAATTATTGAGCAAACTTGTTTTTTTTTACCCCTCACATCGTTAAGGGAGGCCCGTGCCCCAGCAGTGGGGACGTATATGGATTGATGATGATGATGAAACTTTTGTTTTATTCTATCTATTAACTAGGTCATATCCTACATGACACATCTTGAATGTCTAGATATTTGAGTTTTGTTTAAATAAAGAAGCTAGTACTAAACTATGGGTTTTTTGTATCAAGCTTGTAACTGCTAAATCCATCTAAATAGGTAGGTACTTCTGCAAAATGCAGAATTAGTTTTTTTAATATAACGTTTATTTGCAAGTTATTAAATTTCATTTGCCTACCTTTGCTAAACATTTAGTTTGTAAGTGGGGTACCTACATTATATCAATTGAATGCCAGAGAAAAAGCTAATGTATGTATCTATCTACATTAATTTTCTTATTTTTGTAGACTATTTAGTACTTATATTAGCATTTTATTATTATAAAACAAAGTTAGGTGTTGTTGAAAAAATAAAATTATGTTTATATGTTTACCTAGTTTCTTATCTGACATACCCAATCATGGGTAACTTTTATTAATTTGCAACACTAAAGCGACGGTGTCGCTACCACTCCGTTCACAGATAAGTTGGTGGGTCTGTACGTCGATAGATTGTGTTAATTTAGAAATAGCTATCACTGTAGAGGCCCTAGAAACACAAAATAGGTTTCATTCGATAGCTAAATCAATAGACAATAAGTCAATAGCAAACAATATATTATTACTGTTAACTTTTGTCTAGGTAGGTGGTTGAAAGAATTCATATTCAATACGAACACTGTTTTTATTTAATAAACAAATTTTACATTACATACAGTTATAACTTTAATATTATTAATGGCAGTGGCCTATATTTTTCTTGAGGTGAATGACAGACAGTGTTGCCACAGATAATGTAACATATAAATAGTGATGTTTGTTTCTCGACAATTACAATTTCTGTATCATAAAACCGCAATGACGTTTCATGGGAGGTAGACCTGTCATTCACTTTCATAAAGCGTCCGGCTAATCTGTGCCGGGTGGCACACCGCCCCTAGTCGGTGCTCTGCTCTGGACCATTTATTGTCCACTTCTCTGTAGTGGATCCTGATCCAACCGCGGGGACAATTATTCGACCTATCAATTTTGGTCAGTTTTTGTATGTAAACAAGATCGGCAACATTTGCCAAGACGGGGTTAAGTAGGTAGGCAGAAATAAAATATCAATTCAATTCAGCTTTAGGGGCCAATAAGTTTGTTAACAACCCAATGCTAAAACTATACAAATATGAAGCATTTATCCCTACATACAATGTTACAAGGATGGGACTAGTCCAAGGTGTACCATTTGAATGGTCTATGGATCAGTTTGTCGAGTCGCTCCAGATTCCTGGTCACTATTGCTATGTCATTAAAACCCGTAGACTTAACCGCAAGGTAAATGTAGATGGCAACATCACCTGGGAGCCGACATAAACTGTTGTTCTTACATTTAGAGAACAGGAACTTCCACAGAGAGTGTTCAGTTACTACTCATCTTTGACTGTTGAGACATACCATTTCCCGATCCTACAGTATATGAACTGTTGCCGAATTGGTCACATCATATACATGTCGGTACATTGTCGTTCAAAGCCTAGGTGCTATCGTTGTGCCCAACCGCACAATGGTGATGACTGCATGCAACATACTAGAACGTGATTCCAGCTGCTTGTACTGTTTCGCTAACTATTTAGCCACCGATAGGTCCTGCCCAGAACAGGAACGACAGAAAACAATAAAACTCTCCATGTCCCGAGATGGAATCCTTAAAATTTTAATAATACTAATAGCCACCGGATCCATCTTTGTTGATCGAAACGTAGATGGCGTCGACTTCGACCACAGCCGCTAAATGTCACGACGTCGATAGTTCCGGTTACGTCTCTGGGGCCAAAAAAACTATCATCGATAAAGATTCAGCATCAGCCTCCATACCTACATGCTACTTATACTCATCCCGCTGTCATGATTCTGGAAATCAGGTCGTATGAACCCACGGATTGCGGTCCGTACATAGTCCATGTGTCGTATGACCGACCCAGACCCAGCCGCAGCGACGATAATTCGCCCCATAAAATTTGGTCAGTTTCTGTTTGTCAACAAGATTGAAAATATTTGTCAATACGGTGTTAAAAAAGTTGGCCGTAACAAAATAGATATTCCATTCAAGTCAGCTCTTGGTGCAAACAAATTTGTGAATAACCCAATGCTGAAGAACTATAAATATGAGGCATTTACACCGACATAATATAATGTCACTAGGATGGGGCTATTCCGTGGGGTGCCAGTAGACTGGTCCATGTACGAATTTTTGGAATCCCTGCAGATTCCAGGACATTGCTCGCCAGTGGTCAAGGCTCGCAGTCTAAACCGTAAGGTCAAAACTGATGGCAATATTAGTTGGGAACCTACCCAAACCGTGGTTCTAACATTTAGAGGTCAAGAACTCCCTCAGAGGGTGTACAGCTTCTACTCTTCCCTCGCCGTAGAGACCTACCAATTCCCAACAATCCAATGTATGAGTTGCTGTCGATTCGGTCACATCAAAACCCAATGCCGCTCAAAGCCGAGATGCTACCGCTGTGCCCAACCCCATAACGGTGATGAGTGCAACGTCCCAGAATGTGAAGCAACATGCATGTACTGTTCTGCCCACCATTTCTCCACAAGTAGGACCTGCCCTGAACAAGAGCGACAAAAAAATATTAAACTGTCAATGTCACGAGATGGTATTTCATACCAAGAGGCGTCTTCACAGTGTCCGAAGGTTCAGAGGCTCTTCAACGAGGTTGTGAGGGAATCAGCTCCAGAAAGTCCTTGCGCTGACGGCTGGGGGGGTGACTCTGGGATTGCAATGGATTCCTTCACATGTGGGTGTACGTGGAAATGAGGAGGCAGATAATCTAGCCAGAGAAGCAATAGTAGATGGTACTGAAGTTCATCTATTCGGTCATATCAAAACCCAATGCCGCTCCAAGCCGAGATGTTACCGTTGTGCCTAACACAACAGTGATGTACTGTTCAGTTCTGCTCACCATTTCTCCACCAGTAGCGCCTGCGCTGAACAAGAACGACAAAAGAATATCAAACTGTCCATGTCACGAGATGGTATTTCATACCAAGAGGCGTCTTTACAAAGGTTCAGAGGTCCTTCAATGAGGTTGTGAGATAGTCAGCTCTTGAATGCATCCACTGACACATTGCGTCAACACCATCCTCCTCCTCAACCTAACCTATGCACGTACAATCGCACAAAAAAATCCTGTTCCGCGCCACCCGTCTCCAAGCCCTATTAGGAAAGTCTTACGACAAGGCTGCCCATCAGGCCATAGTGGCAAATGAGGCATCCCAGCTTCCCAATGAATGTGCACTTCAGATGTCTCAAACTCCCTCAACTCCTCGGGTAGAGCCCCAGAACCAACTATTGGTTATTATATCCCAAAACTCACTTAATTTAACGTCCAACGTTGCCAGTATGCTCACTCAACCCATGTACTTAATGGGCCATAATGACTCGGTCACCAACCATTCTCCAATGGAACTGTCAAAGTCTTCGTCCAAAGACTCATGAATTAAAATTCTTAATTAACATATTTTGTCAACTGCCGTGTCCTGTGATGCAGTTTCCAATCAATCCCATTCTCAGTAAGCTATAAAGCCCTAATTTTTCAATCTTTAGTTATATTGAATTTTGGTAGGTACCTATAGATAAAGACTCTATTGAACTCGGTAGGGGGAGGTGGGGTGCATTGATACAAGGGGTGCATTGATACACTAGCCTTATCTAATAATAAAATTGAGTGAATGGATTTGAGTGGTGCCATCTCTAAAACGTTCGAAAAAACTTGCGAACGCATCATTTATAACCGCACCGACCGTCAGTCAACGGGCTGCCTTGGGCATGTCGAAACGTGTTTTGAGCACTCGTAAGTAAATTCTGACGCAATATGTGAAAGTGTTTCGACGCTCTTCGATAACATTTAACAAGGGTCTCTTTATACCAAAGGTAAGTTAAACTATCAATTATTATGATTTTAGTTAATTTTACTTAAAATCAAAGCCAGTTTTAATATGATATTTTGAATCTGAAAATCCAGATTCAATTGATCCAGAAAATGGTGCGCACGTACAAGCCAAAGACTGATAGAAATAAAATAGATGGAGAGAATAATTATCAAGTCTGCAATATCTCAAGTAACTTCAAGAGTATTATCTATACGAAAAGCAGATGACAAATATGGTATTAAGCCCGCAACTCTGCGACATCGTGTTGAAAAGTTTAGAAAAGCTTATGAAGAAAACCAACCTCCATCTTCTGATTCATACAGGTCAATGTATTGTTGCTCAGGTATTCACTATCCAGGAAGAGAAAGCCTTAACAGAATTTTTGCATTTTGGGCTATCTTTGAAGCAGGTTTTTACATTGGCTTACGAGTTTGCTGAGTATTCAGGTTGCAAATACCCAGAGCCGTGGAAAATAAAAAAATGTGCCGGGAAACATTGGGCAGCAGGATTTAGTCCAAAGTCATTTCCAAATACAACTTGACTGAGTATGAGGTGTTATACTTAAGAAAAAAAAAGTATCATTTTTTGCTTTCCAGATGTCGAAGACAAAGCAAGCGTTGATTTTAGAGATGTTGTTTTACTCCTGCCTACACCAACTACCTACTGCCTACCTTTACGAAAGGCACAACTCGAACCTCATCTATGTATACTTTTTCTGCCCTTTATAAGTTAGAGGCGATATTTACACCACCATAATTTTAAATTTTTTTTATGCGTATTTTTAACTTCCGGTCTTTTTCTTTTATCCTGGCAACTTTAATGATTGTCTATCGACATTTTGACAGTGTCACATTTGACACATGTCATAAGTATTTTTCTAATGGCGCCATGTTAAATTTTCGAAAGTCCTCAATTTTGTTGGACGAATTTCAATCAGGGTTTATCTAGAAAACCTTCGAATGATAAAAGGTAATTTTGTTTACTATCGGTTCATCTTGTTTTGTTCTACAGATACTTGAGAATATTTGGGTCCCTGCTATTTGGATTTTTGCACAGGCTTGATTTTTTGTGGTGGGTTGTATATTCCCTATGTCTGTGTGGGACATTTTTGTGGTGGTTTGTATTTTCCCTCTGTCTGTATCGGTGTTTGGGTTTTGCTAGTGTTTTCTTTGCTTTATTCCACAGATGAATCGAAAGGGCCTAAACGATGATGAAGTGGAGGGGGCTCTCCTAGATTTGTTTGGGTTACCAGAGGACCCAGACCAATCGGATGACAATTTAGAATCTGACGAAGAAGACGTAAATTTTAGCACAGCCCGCCTTCAAAGAATCCTGGAAGATTTAGATGAACCTGGTCCTGCAAATTTACTACTGGATGATGTGCCAATGCAAAGTCCATCATCGTCTATTCACGATCAGCCTAGTTCACCGTTAGTAGTTCAGCAACCTGATAATTGTCCACTCAGCCCAATAGTACTTCAGCCTGAAAATTATAGCTCAGTTCCTGCTCCTGCTAGAAGATCAACAAGACCAAGGCCTGCTGCACCTGTGCTGGTTACTTCTTCTGCACAAAGACCAGTACGGTCAGTACCAGTAAGACCTGTCATAAGTGATTCTTCAGATGAGTCAGATGCCGACGAGGAGTTGTGGAAAAAAACCACTTTTACTACTAATAGTAGACCTGATTCCAGTGCCTATGACGAAACCAAAATGCAACCAACACAGGGATTCAATAGCAAAACAAGGCCGATTGTTTTTTTTGAAAGATATTTCACAGAAGAAGCTTACGACTTGATAGTTTGCCAAACAAACTTATATGCTGGACAACAGAATTTTGGATGGTGGACGCCAGTTGATAAGAATGAGATAAAAGCCTTTTTAGGCATTATTATAGTAATGGGTTACAATATTCTGCCGAGCATAGATCTTTATTGGTCTTCTGACCCGGGATTCAGGGTGAATGAAATAGCAGAAATTATGGCACTGAGAAGATTCAAGCATATTATGCGCTGTTTGCATATCAATGACAACTCACTGACACCCGAGAAATCAAGCCCAGATTATGACAAACTATACACAATTCGTCCACTGATAAATATTATCAATAATGCTTGCCAAAGTAACGCTAAAAACTCCTCGTCACAAAGTATAGACGAATCCATGGTTCTTTTCAAAGGCAGATCCGCACTCAAACAGTATATGCCGCTAAAACCCATAAAACGCGGTTATAAAGTCTGGTGTCGTTGCGACAGCGCAAGCGGATACCTTTATGAGTTCGACATATATACTGGAAAAACTAATGATGGAGTAGAAGAAGGGTTGCGAAGCAAAATTGTAAAGAAGTTATCGGAGAAGCTAATAGAGCAGGGATGCAGAACGTTCACATGACTTTCGATAATTTCTTTTGCGATTATAAACTTTTAGATTACTTACATGAACAAGGTATTCACGCCACAGGAACTGTGCGCAGACACAGAGCAGATATGCCTCTGCTCATAAAAAACATGAAAGGAAAAAAACTGAAACTAAGGGACAGTTCAAATGGAGAGTGAAAGAAAACGTTGCGTTTGTGGTTTGGCAGGACAGCAAAGAAGTCCTTCTTATGAGCAACGCATTCCACCCTAAAACTGGTCAAACACACGTAACAAGAACAGAGAAAGACGGTTCAAAAAAGAATGTGCCTTGCCCACTTGTTATAAAAGAATATAACAATCGAATGGGTGGCGTTGATCATTTTGATCAGCTGAAGGGCACGTATTCAGTCGGACGACGCAGCAAGAGGTGGTGGCTACGCCTGTTCTATTTTCTAGTGGACACGAGCATAACTAATGCATTCTTATTGTGCAAAAGCAACAATAATTGTAAACTGTCCCATCTTGAGTTTCGGGTTGGATTAGCAAGAGGGCTGATATGTGGTTTTACGAGCAGAAAACGACGCTCGACTAGTCTACCATCGTATGTTTGCAGAAAAAAGCTCGCTGCAAACGAAAATCGTCAAAAGATGATCAACGCTGTCGCTGATGAAATAAGATTCACAAACGTTGGAGATCACATGCCATGTCCATTGCCATCCTTCAAACGATGCAGAATGTGCAGCACAAAAGCCCACGATAAAAGATCCAAGATTATGTGTGAGAAATGCAAGGTCCCACTTTGTATCGTGCCGTGCTTTTATGACTTTCATAAGAAATAATTAGATAAGAATAAATAATACTGATAAAAGATTAGAGGAAGATAGGATGAACCGGTGATTATTTGAAGATTGTAATTCTAGTAAAGTAAGTTAGGTATAACTAAATAAACAACTTACTTATTATTATTGTTTTATTCCAATATCACCTAAAAATAAACTATTTACAATTGCTTTACTTGCCAAAAAATAGGTCCAATTTGAATAAGCGCGCTCGCACTAGACAGTAGAATCGAGAAAATCTGACAGGTAAAGGGAATATATTTCCCACCATGTATGTACATAAAAAAAAAATATATATATTTTCCTTTCTACCCCTACTATAAAGCTCTAACCACTACCAGTTTTATTTTTCCACTGTCCACTCCTTATGACCGTTAAAGGGTTAATTTCAGTGCATATATTGTACAATAACAGAAAAAAAGATTTATATTGTTTTTAAATAGTATTAAGTTTGATTTATTAATTATTTGAGACTGACTGTGATTAAGATTTGTTATAATAATAACACAAGTAACTTATAAAATAAGGCTGATTATGATCTCATTCACAATAAATAAGTAGAATTAATGTAAAAGTTTTTTAATTTCACCTTTTCTATGGATTATTCCATCCTGTATGAAAGTGCCCCACGTGGTATATCAAAGTACCCCGCTAGTAGGGCAGATTGATGAAAAAGCCATTTTTTATAGCTAAACGTATGATGCAAAATTAATAAAAAATATTATGTTGATACACATTTTATGGAACTTTAAACTTTTGTGTATCAATCTACCCCACTTCTGCCTAAACATTCCCATAACACTTTTGCATTGGGAGAAGGAGTACTATAGTATGCCTTCACGAATCATAGATTCGTCGAATCTAGCTTCATCGCAACAAGTATAAATTTTGCTGAAATAACACTAAAGGCATCCTATTACCCACTGCACGCACAAGTGCTAGTAAAGTGCTCAGACGGTACCGACCGAGTTGGTTGTCAGCGCGCTTTTTGACTCTGGCAGCCAGGTAGGTATCTTTAATATCTGCCGTTTTTTTTATAATGCTGTTACTGAAAAGTAATGTCTATTTTCGGCCAATCTTCTTGTTTCTCGTCAGATAAGTAAAATCGAGGAGTGGAATAGTGTAGCGGTCCGGTTCGGTGATTGAATTGAACCGAATATACGTTCGTCTTCTTAAAAAAGCCAAGTGGAGCAGAGTTCAGAAAAAAGCTTAAGGAAAGGTAAAGAAGATAAAAATCATTTTTAAACCCAATCCTAAACCTGAAACATTATTTACGAGCTCTGCAGAAAGGAACCGACCGACCAGTCGGTCTCAACATTGCTACCCGTGTGCCCTAAAAAGGCTAAACTAATACTGAAAGTTGTTATAAAAAACGAATATTTATTAGATATTATAAAGAAATAATGTGTTGTGCTGTGTTCTGTTCAAAAATGGTATATACCTACCCATTTCTATGTGGCTGATAGACGTCACCGTCAACAACTCTGCTTTGCTCGCCAAATCTTTTGGGTAGACACGCTGGTATTTCTCCGATCCATTGCAAGGTCTTTACTCCATAAGTATGGAAGCACGAAACCTCAGCCTGGTCCACAGAAAATAGTCAGAACTACAGTACCTATTTCTGTCATATCACTATTGGTTTCATTAAATAGTAAAACCGAGTATCCTCCTAATTGAACAATTTGAATGGATTTGAGGAACTTTTCAATCTTCGAGATCTTTGGCGCAGTATTAAATAACCGATTTAGTTAAGTATATTTGTTGTAACGTAAATTGGAGCCCCACAGAGCAACTTTTCCCACAATGACCAAATAGAATGGAAAACATGCCGAAATAAAACTTAGGGGTTACTTTGCGGCCCACGATGAACCGTTTTCACACATGATCACCTTTGTCGAGGTGTTAAAAGATATGTTCTTGTACTCGAGCATAGCGACACTCATACGAAGAACGTACGACATAAGAAGTGTGGCATTTACCCATTCGATCGCAACCTATTTACTGATGATGACTTCATGCCAAGTTCAGTAACGGATCGCCCACTTCCATACAATCAAGAACAACGTTCAAATTTTCTCGTTACGCCTGGCCCATCCTGTTCAACAAATCTGAATCAGCCAAGCCTGAATGAAGCCGATACTGTGCGACGGAGACATCTAACGACGGAGACGGAGACAAGATGCAATGGTAAGAGATATTTATACCAATGTAAATATTGTGATTGAAAAAAAAAAAAATTATACAATATGAGAAAAAAAAATGACATCCCCGTGGAGTTTCTTGGTGCTGTCTTCTCTAACGGGTGTATTCCGAAGCACTGGTAGAGTCTTCGGAGTTTCCTTTTCCTGTCGAGATTCAATCCTGGACCAGTGTTGAAAGGGAAACATTATTTTTCAAACTCAAACCATAATCAATTATAGTTTGTTTTCTTTTATGGTTTAATTTGTTTATTAGATTGAAGTGTTTGACTTGTAAAAGTGCGATTTTATTGCCTATTTACAATAAATGATTTGACTTTGACTTTGATAATTTTTAAGTTTTATCAATGACTATAACTATAATCACTGGACGCATAAAAAAAAGTAGATACTGAGAATGTTACCTACTAGGAATAAAAGATGTGTCATAAAAAAGGAAAACATCATTTCCATCATAAAAGACCATCAAATAACAAGAAAAAACGAGAAATTGGTCCTTCGCAGCAGTAAACAGTGCACATCTATAAAGTGAAGCGTTTACAAGCTCAAACTATCTGTTGAGTGAGTAACCACGCTTAAGAATTTCAAGACGCCAAGCGATCGTAGGTGTTGCCCGCCAAGCCATCTTGTTGCGGCTGCCGAGCTATTGGTGGCGTCGCCGACCTATCTATTGGTAAAACCAAGCCATTATTGGAGGTGCCAAGCTATTTTTGGTATCCTCGAGCTATTTAAATGGTAAGACGCCGATGTTGAAGTCGTCGAGCTATTTGTTACTATCACTGAGCTGTTTTTGCTGTCGCCAAGCTATCCGAGTCAACTGCGAGTAGAAGTTACTTACGGCCGAAATTTTGCTATCTGGGAGTGATATCACAATTCATTTTTAGGGTGAAACGTGCTAATAACCGATCCGTGGATTGGTTTATAAAGGCACGCAAATTGGAAATCGATCGAACGATAGGCAGCAATCCAAGATCGATTTCAATCTTGGATAGGAGATACAATATCAATTTCGGCCGTTAGTACGGTACCGATTGTTGCGGAGGCGCATACAAAGAGGAATGAACATCGTTTCGCGGGTCCCGTTTGAGGATATTCATGGGAACGTCGAAGTTTAGAAAATTTACCATATAAAATTATTTCTGTCTCCAAAATCAATGAATATATTTTGGCGTATCTAGCACCTAGTTACTTATTGTCAGATTATAATTAATTTATAACTATAAACCTCTAGACGTTAGTTTAGCCGGCACCATAGTGCAAATAAATATTACGTGCCGGCACTCGTGCTCGGCCGCCATTTTGTTGCGTTGTGTTTGAGTGTTCATTAAAATTCTTGTTTTAAGTTTGTTTGTAATTTTACTTGTGATAACAATAACTACGCAGCAGTTGTCTACAAATTACTTGTCAAAACAAGCCATACTATACATCAGGTGTGGAGTTTCGAGAATGTGAATCATCGAAGAGGCTCATAAAAGCGTTTGCAGGTAACGAAATTTATAAATATCGTAGCTATGACTATAAATTAGATGCAGAAAATTTTTATGAGGTTGATGAACAATATTACTCAGTACCTATTAGCCAAATTAAACTCCTTACTGAATGCATTGCACTCAGGTTCGTTGGCTGTGACTTCAACGCCTTCACAAGAAACTTCTGGAAAGGATAAGTTTCAGCGCCTTCCGCGCGTCAACATCAAGTGTTTAAGTGGAAAAATAAGTGAATATATACCATTTATAAACATTTAAACTTGCAACTTCGAATGAACGGCGTGATTTTGCAGAGAAGAATAAAATTTGTAAGGTGTCCGAATGATACAAGGACCATTTTAGATGCCAGGTGTGTAAAAATTCCCATAACACTCTTTTGCATAGGGAGAAGGAGGACTATAGTATGCCTCCACGAATCTTAGATACGTCGAATCTAACTTCATCGCAACAAGTATCAATTTATTGAAATAACAATAAAGGCATCCTATTACCTACTTACTGCACGCACAAGTGCTAGTAAAGTGCTCAGATGGTACCGATCGAGTTGGTTGTCAGAGCGCTATTCGATTCAGGCAGCCAGGCGACGTTCTTCTTCTTAAAAAGGCCAAGTGGAGCAGAATTCAGAAAGAAGCTTAAGAAAAGGTAAAGAAGATAAAAATAATTTAACCTGAAACATTATTTACGAGCTCTGCAGAGAGGAACCGACCGACTAGTCGGTCACAACATTGCTACCCGTGTGCCTAAAACGGCTAAAATAATACTGAAAGTTGTTATAACAAACGAATATTCATTAGGTAGGTATTATAAAAAATAATATGTTGTGTTGTGCTGTGTTCTGTTCAAAAATGGTATACATATACCCATTTCTATGTGGCTGATAGACGTCACCGTCAACGACTCTGCTTTGCTCGCCAGATCTTTTGGGGCGAACGTAGACACGCTGGTATTTCGCCGATCTATTTTATTTAATAAATTCCAAAGAATTTCTTAAAGTTTAAATATGAGTGGCTTAGCGAGGTGGCAGATGCTTGCGTTAGCAAGTCAAATAGATACGCGCCAATGGCACAAGATACGACGCCGGGCTCAAATCGGGGTATATCAAAGAAAAACTGATCCATTTAGCTATCTTTCTGAGGCTGAATTCATTTTCCCTCGGAAAGAAAAGCGTTGGATTTGGCAGAGGAGCTGCTTGCTCCATACATCAAAAAGGACGCCGCAGCGATGGTCTTACCGTAATGACTAAGGTAAGATAGCAAGCTTCACAGCCTCACAATTGTCACCGGATTTGTCCCCAAGACACTCGAGATTCTCACTCGGTAGTAAAGCTCCTAAGTACTTAATTATTTTCCAGATCTTGATAGCACTCAAATTTTATGCGTCTGGGTTCTACCAAACATTGGTAGGCCAGAGTGCCATAAATAATGTATATCCCAAAAATATGTATCAAGGTGTTTGACGGAGGTTACCGAAGGAATTAATCAAATTTTCGGCAAATATGTGAAATGGTCTGCCAACAGAGGAAACTTAATAGAAACTAAGTAGGTACCTAAGTAAATTTGTCACATATTCCTAACTTATACCTTTAAAATCTCATGTACTTAGTCTACAACCCTGTGTATTCTCACTACTTTTTCATAGTGTGATTATAGAAAGTAAATTCTTAAATTCATACATCCCATTTATGTGAATTATTCTTGAAAAATCTTTTTCTTACTAAATTTTAACTTATAATTGTGTATTTCTGACTTTTTAGGTTCTATCAAAAATTCAAAATTCCCGGAGTCAAGTGCTGGGGTGCATTGATGGCACACATGTTGCTATTTTAAGGCGTCAAATTCACGAAGAACGGTATTATAATAGAAAAGGATATCATCTGAAAATTTTATGTGTGGATCCCAGTAGCCCCGGTGCGGCACATGATTCTAGTGTGGCAGGCACACCCTTTACACCCACACATGAATGAACTTGTGAGCAATGGAAGCAAGTGTTTTTTTTGGGTAAGGGAATAAATATCACAATATAGCGTTGTCTCGTTTGATGATCTAGTTGGCTTCGACACAGTGACAGTTCAGTTATCACCTGGGCTTCGAGGTGTGGAGTGCTCTCGATTTTCACAAAAAACGAGACTTCACGAAGATATCACGCTTTTGGTGATGAAGGTAAGTATATTTGATTAATTTTCTTTTATTCGACAATATGGTATGTCATATTTATCACAGTGTTCTTACACAATCTGAAACGAATTTAAGGAGATGTTTTTTATGTCACGTTTTTCTTGTAAAAAATTCACAGTATCATTGCATTATCTCAAATTGTAACGTTGTAGATGATACAATAAATGTTGTGAGTCATTTGTTAATGTGCTGTTCTTGCAGAATACATATTGGTAAAATTTTTGAGCCATGTATAATTATCACGTTGTATACACTAAACAGTAATATAAAACTCCAGTTATCTTTGCAGATGGGGATATGGGTGCGGGAGTGAATGAAATCGTCGCACCTGGTTTATACTTATATTTGCGTATAATACAGGAGTACACGGATTGTGAATAGCCGCGTACCCACCTAGCGCACAGGCTCGCGCGGCAGCCTCGCGAGCCAAATGCCTCGGCTGGTGTGGACGTGCCTCGGCCTGCCTCGGGCGCGCGTTTGCTCGACCGAGCACGGCTCGGCCCCGAGCCATCTGTTGTCGGTAAACTTGACGCGCTCAAAGGTGCCTCAGTGAGCGCTGTGCGTTAGGTGGGGACGGTTATGTTTTGGCTCGCGCGCGAAGCTACTTCAAGTTTTGTCTCTTGCCGTGTTTGTATTTTGTAATTTTGATATCATGGGCAGTCAGGAGGAGTCCATTCGCTTAATACAACTGTACAGCACGTACAATGCGCTTTGGGACCCCAAAGATCCAAAATATTTAAACAAAAATCAGCGGGAAGATAGTTGGCGGCAAATATCTGCTCAAATTAATATGCCTGTCAAGGAAGTGAAAAACAAAATGGTGTCCTTGTGTGGTTCTTATCATCGAGAGAAAAGCAGGGAGAAAAAAAGTCGCTAAACAGGTTCAGGTATGCATTTTTATACTTAAAAATATGAACTTACAAATTATTTGATAAAATAATTACTTAATATATACTAATTAAATTGAAGAAAATTTATTTATACCATTAAAATATTTTCTTCTGTAGATGGGATCTGTAAAAAAAATTATAGAGTACTCAGCATGACAGGACCCTCCGCTGTTTGAAAGTATTCAGACTAAACGTATTTGGCCCCTATGAGTGGTTGTATTAGGTACTATACACCACTCCATATTTGGCCCCTTTTAGTGGTAGTCCGAAGACGTTCAAGCAATGGAGAATCCTGCTAGAAAAACATTTAAGATATCGCTACTAAGGTACTTGAAGGTATTAAATACTATGGACGTTAAACTTTTGCTTCCAATCGGATTAAACGTAGGGTCTATAAGTATAAACCAGGTGCGACGATTTCATTCACTCCCGCACCCATAACTGGTGACCCCGTAACAACACGAAAATCCAGGATGAGTGATAGTAGTGACGCCAGTGTGAAAACGGCGATACCGGTTCAAGGCGGCGCTAGTGCAAGTACCCCGCATGTGACTGTGCGCCGAGCTCAACGAGTACGTGGCTCCGCGGATCGCGAATACGACTCGTCGAACAATTCCCGAAGAATAAACTTGAAAGTTCCACCTTTCTCACCGGACGATCCCGAAATCTGGTTCGCATTATTGGAAGGTCAGTTTGAGCACTTCAACATCACAGAAGATTCGGTGAAGTTCAATAATGTCATAGTGAATCTGGACATGCAGCATGCTAAAGCCGTGAAGGATATAATTGTCTGTCCTCCAGCGAGACACCGTTACGATAAAATTAAAGCGGAATTAATCCGACGCCTGTCCGCTTCACACGAAAAAAAAGTCAAGCAGCTGCTAACGCATGAAGAGCTGGGTGACCGGAAGCCTTCACAGTTCCTGAGACACCTCCAGGACCTAGCCGGACCATCCGTACCCGAGGACTTCATTAGAACAATATGGAGTAACCGGTTACCTAACAACATCCAGACAGTGTTAGCGTCACAGACCACCCATTCGCTAGAGCAGCTATCCGACCTCGCAGACCGCATTCAAGAGCTCACTTCGCCTTATAATGTTGCAGCAACTTCTTCTAGCACCGCACACGCTCACCCATCAAGTGAGATCGCGGAGCTGAGGAAGATGGTCGAGCGCCTCGCGCTGAAGATCGACGAACATACTCGCACTTCCAACCGCTCCGACCACAATGACCGTTCCAGACCTCAGAGATGCCATTCGCCATCACAAGGATCACACCAGAGGACGCGATCCAACTCCAGCTACCGGAAGTACCCTTTGTGCTGGTATCACTCACGGCACGGAGCAAACGCACGCGCCTGTGTCAAGCCATGCGACTTCGACAAAAAGGCGGGAAACTCCATGGGCAGTCGCTAATGGCGGCTGACGATTGCCCCGCCTCTTCAGGTCGCCTCTTCGTTACCGACCGCATTTCGAGCTCCCAGTTCCTGGTGGACACCGGCAGTGATCTATGCGTATACCCTCGCTCCGCGCTTCGGGGTCACCAGTGTGGAGGTCAAAGGTGTGGAGTGGATCGTGGTGATGATGATCCACTTCAGAAGCGCCTCCAACATTCCGGGAAGTCTTCCGACCGAGCCAGGTGATATTGCTCGGGGACAGCTGTCCCCGAGCAATATCCGTTATAGCCGTTGTAGGCTTGTTAGGTAACGTGAGAACCTGCAACGGAGTTCATACTGTAAGTAACTCACACCATTCTGCGCGCCCACTGCGTCAACCCCGCGGAGGCGCGTCACATGGTCTGTAGAATAGTTAAGAATACTGTTCTGCAGAGGGCTCCGCGTAGAGGAGTCTGTGTGGGAACCCGGCAAAAATCCGTCAGTACAGACGCTTTAGAGTTGTACACAGTACAGTGATAAACTCGTAATAATACAGGTAGGTTAACATTGTCCTACCCATTGATTAGAACATAGGAGATAAGTCAAGGCATATACATGTCTTCAAATTCGGACACGACTAACTACACCGGACCTGAGAGAGCCAAGGAGTCTGCACCCAAGTCTGTGCAGACCCTCGCTTATTGGCTTAGTAAGCCTCTTCACGAAGTGTCGAACAACGGCGCCCCCTTACGAGCTGCTCCAAATGGGGTCGATACTATCGCACTCGCAACAACAAAGGCCGTCCCGTATACAACCTTCAACACGGTCAGCAAATCCTACATCCCTGCTATACGATACAAACCCAACGCCAAGACTTGGGACGCTAAGTCTGCTTCCGGCCACACCACAGTCACCGAGGGGCTACTCCTCGACCACAATGACGCCCGTGTTAAGGCCCTATCATCAACCGCACAGCGAAGAGTCTTTATGCGGACTCATGGACTGGACACAGCCACGGGCCGCCTGGTCCGAGTTCATCAACGAAAGGCGCGCTCAGTTGATGAGCTTGACCCACTCGCCACAGGTCCTGCCACATTATATACACATTCACACTGCACCACAAATTTATCTATTAATTAAAATTATGTTTTCAGGAGACAATACCGGAATCTTCAGAAACTTCTGACGTAGAGAGACACACAGAGGCTGAAAACGCTCCGACCAAGTCGCAATTGCCGGAGGCTAGCATCGAGGAAGCGCCACCACAACAACAACAAGACCTAGCCTCGGAAGCTATCATGCATTCACCATCAGAACCTGCTCGTAAAAAAAAACGACATAATCCTAAGAAAACGCAGCCACAGGAAGATCCGGCAGATATCATGCTCTCAGAAGCCCTTGAATGCATGCAAAAGTCTTCGACCGACATCATCGATCCATACTCTTCATTTGGAAGATACATAGCCAACGAGCTAAAGAAATATGATCCGCACACATTAGCGTATGTTAAGAACGCTATCAATAATATAATTTTTGAAGCCGATATAGGGAAATACACACAACAACAAATTAATACAGGATACTATACACAGCAGTACAGTAATTCCCCTACAATGGACTCATCTGGCACTTCATCATCAGCATCACATACCGCTACGTCTTCTCATGCCATTACACCATCACCTAATGCCAATGATGGATTCGAAACTATCACTGAATTGTAGTTAAAATAAACAATTGATTTTTAAATTTGTCAAATTATTTTTATTTACCTTTACATAATCACTTAAGGCTTCAATAATAGCGTCACAAACTTCTGGAACTATTCTTGAGATACTCTGCTTCGATACTCGAAATAAATATTGCAAGCTGCTATAAGAATCTCCGGTTGCTAAAAATCTTAAAGTTATTAAAACTCGTTCATTCACAGTGATTGCTTCTCTATATTTTGTATCGCACTTTTTTATTTTATTAGACAACAATGAGCACAAATTTTCGAACTCTTGTACGGACATTCGTGTAAAATTATGTACAGTCTGATCATATACTAAATCTCCAAGTAATCTATTTCCATATTGGTGGCGACGCTCATACATTTTTCTAATCCAGAAGCGTCTAGGTTTTTTCTTTTAACGTGACTGTTTTCGTTTCTTTAAACAATAAGCAGCTAGGAAAATAGCTGCAGCTGAAAATACACGACTGTCCATTACGAATACTCGCGGACTTATGATGGCTCAGCCTGCCTCGCGAGGCGGCCTCGTGTAAATTGAACAAAACTACTGAGGCTGCCGCGGGAGCCATCGCTCGCGATCCGGACACCGAGGCTGCCGCGCGAGCCTGTGCGCTAGGTGGGTACGCGGCTAATGAGTGGCACAGGTATCGCGTATCAAGTCTACAGCTGACTGAGGGCCACTGCGGGGGCAGCAAGGGTCGCGGCGGCGGTGGGCCGTCGGGGTAACCGGTCGAGCTC
Source organism: Hylaea fasciaria (assembly GCA_905147375.1). Lineage (NCBI taxonomy): Eukaryota > Metazoa > Arthropoda > Insecta > Lepidoptera > Geometridae > Hylaea > Hylaea fasciaria. The sequence continues at coordinate 1,819,512 of LR990211.1, read as the reverse complement.
GCGACGCGCGCGCGCTCGACTACTATATAGTAATCTGTGTCCGCGGTGGCGGCCTCTGCCTCGATTACTACCAACTATACTGTGTCGCGGTACCGCATCGTAAACAAGGTTGGCAGAGAGGCTACCGCTGATTTCAATGCACAAACCATCAGTGAAATTCAACATATGTATTGAGGTGTAATGTTACTAGTGTTTATTGTTAGTTTATAGTAATGATAGTTTTATGTGAAGTTTGATGTATGTATATTATGTTTAATTTATATGTAAATAGGATGTTATAATATATATGTATACAGGTCGGTTTATTTGTGTTATGTAATAGTTAGGAATTATGAATAGGTAGGTAGGTTTATTTATTTTATTTCAATTGTATAATTGTGTATCAGTGTATGTGTGAGTATCCCACAGGGACACGGTCTAAACTAATATTGCGATTAGCACAGAAAGAAATGAACGAGGATTTGCCCAGTAGCAACCAGGTTGCTCGTAACAACCCAAATTCAATGACTGTTAACGACGATTCAACAGTTGACGAGCAACAAAGGACACAAACTCGTCTCCATCGCAGTGTATCGACGAGTTCATCTTCGTCAAGAACCTCGTGTAGCCGCTCTTCAAGTGCTTCATCTTTTTCCGAGGACAGCGATGACTCCGTAAAAGACCCCGACTATAAAGAGGTTCAAGAAAAACGCCGACCGACTGGACCTGGACCGTTGGACGTTGTTTTTACTTAGACAACTGTGCTGGCCAACAGAAGAATAAATTTATGATGGCTATGTATCTCTATGCTGCGCAGCACCTTCCAAGCATAAACTCCATTACACACAAATTTCTAATAATTAATTAATCATCACATTGATTAATCAAGGGGCACACACAAAATGAGGGAGACTCAGCTCACTTTCAAATCGAACGCCAGGTAAAGACAGTTGAGAAGTGGACCAATTTTTACTCCTGAAGGATTTATTGGGGCGATCAAAGCTGCAAAAAAAAGTCAGAGCCAATTCATGTAAATGCATTATGTTACAGTGACATTTATGATTAGAAGGCCATTCTCAATCAAATGAATTTTGTAGTTCACAAGGATGAAGATCACGTCATGGTCGTTAAAACTTCTGAAATAAAAGGAGTTCGAGTGCTGAAAGATGATCCCTATGCGATCTACTATCGTACGTCTTACGCGGATGATATGAAACAAGCTGTTGTAATAAAAAAGAAGCCAGTTAATGAAGTCCAACTTAAGAAAGCTTTCAGTAGGAAACTGGGGTTGGCTGAAAAGGAAAATAGGATCTCCTTTCACTAATTATTAATGGTAACCACATTCCTGGCTACAACAGAGATTTTTTTGAAAGTTTATGGTTAATTTGAATGTAGTAAGTACATTGATTAATTGCTAACATTTATTGTACGACTTTACCAAATAATATAAAAATTAGATGACTGATTTTATATGACTGATGATTCTCATTAATGTTCCTATGTGTGTAATTGTGTATTGTTAATGTAAGTACCTACCTAACTGTGATGCAGTAACCTATAATCATTTCGAAACCGAATTAGTTCCTAATAGTACCTACTTAGATAGGTCTTACGTTGTTTGGTCTTGTAATAGTTTACGAAATTGTTTTTGCAGTCAAATTATGACTTTATTTGTGTTTTGACACGAGTTATTTTATAGAATAAGTAAAAGAAATGTGAGTATAGAGTACAACATTCCTTGTAACGTACAATATTTGCACTAATAATGTATTATTTTTAAATAACTTAGATAAATGTCAATTTTTACATCATCTTCAATGTGATAAGTTAATTAACTAAACTTACCACCTTGTAAACTTCATTTTTTTCTGAAACAACGTGATATGTTTTCCCTTTTTTATTTAAGCTCCATAATGAGGGTTAAATTAGTCCATCCAAACATCGATTTTTTTGGATATTTCATTTTATTATTGGATATACTCCAATCACTTCATACATAATAAATCGATTTGGACAGCAATTATGGAGAAATATTCATTTGAAAGTTTTAAAGTCATTTTCTGTAAAACTACGGTTTTTGAGATGTCACACTGTCGTTGAGATGTCACACTGTCGTTGAGATGTCACACTGTCGTCGCAAGTGGACGATATGGAAAATTGTTACCAAATCCACCTTGGTTTCTTTGTTACACCACCATTCTTCTCAGATTTTAGAGTAGAGCGCCTTCGTATTTAGAATTAAATGCGCTTGACATTCAGAGACAGCGCATGGAGCAAATAAATAAGTACTAGGTACGTAACAAACGTATCGTCTCTTTTATTTCAGGAAACAAGTTGTTTAAAATTAAGATAAAAATGATATTATGTTCATGTGTTGATTCTTCCAATTCTACCTCGCCGTTCCGAGGACTTCTGTAGTGTATTTATCTTAATTATTTTCTTCCGAATCGTTTTTCTGTCCGGTGATATACGACAAAGACGATAAAGACGTGATTACTGGTATTTCTTTTTACTCTTTCATTCGCATATTATCTTTGCTAGAGAAAAAAACAATTTGAAACGCACGAATCGAGAGGGAAGCATCGATATATGGCAACCCTGTCTGGCACGCAAAAATGCGCCAAGCCGTCAGGCCGTTTTCATACAATTTGGAAACAAGAACCAACTCATTTCAATTTTATTTGGCATTTAACCAGTAATGTTGTTTTGGAGAGAAAAACGAGATCAAGGAATCAAGTCGGTGAACCATAGAGGAAATAAAATCGAACCCTTCTAAACAACAACAAAACACAAGTAAATTTACAAATATTTAACGCTTTAAAGCGAGAGGCACACCACTAAAACCAAAATCAAGTCATTGAGTCATTGAATCATCTTGCAAAAGTATCCATCACTATGGGATATCACTCGCCGAAAATTTTCATTGGCATTTATACTTCACTACAACAACAATATACCAATGCACATATTAAAACACTTGAATATCATAAAATAACACAACAAAGAATCAACCAGTCATCGTCAGCCCTTTAAATACCACAAGAACAAGAGTCAATAGCAATGCAAATAAATTTGCTCCTTGAATTTCAATTGGCATTGACAGTTCAAAACAAATCATAACAAAATTTCAATTCCGAGAAAAAAGCAATATTCTTTATACCAGATGCATCTCACTGGCAAGACAAATTTAATTCAACCCAAATTACACATTTCACGTGTTAATAACTACGGCATTATAGCGTTGCCTGCAAAATAAGTTATTACAAGTTAGTAGGGCTGAAAATGTACCTAAAAGACATGAAAGAACTAAAAAAGGATGAGGTAGTGAGAGGGGGATAAGTTACGTAGTTCCGGTGTGGATGGTGAATGCCAAAACGACCCCATCTCGCCCCACTCCAGGCGGATCGACGGCTCAGGGGGGGGGGGATTATTAGTGGGTTCACGTCCCACACGCCTCCTTCCGCCACCCCCGTGGCGGAAAGGTTAGGGCGAAGGCATTTCCCCCCCTCAAAAAAAAAACGTTAGTTCTGATGTGTTTTTGGTGGCAGATGGGAATTTATAATCCCAACTGCCCCCTTGGTGGGGAGGTTGAGGGGGCCGTTGGGAATATATTTTTCATTTTGTTGTGACTTACACAATTAAAAAACTTTCTTTATTAAAATAAGAGCAGTTGTTACGCCACAATCATTAACACAATCCATATCCAATCAGCCAACAGCTCAGAAAGCGTTTCAAAACATTAAAATAAGATATAACCTCACTTTTAACTGCACCGAGAATATCTATATTGCTATTCAACGAGGAAATGCAGCCAGTGTTCTTGGCCCATGCCACATGGACACCCACTTTTATTAGATTGTTAAGGTTTAGGTTTATGTTGTTATCGTTTTTCTTTTATTTTTTTTTATTTAAACTTAGCTTTCTTTTAATAAATTTAAGATTTAACCTTGATAGTTGTTTTTTTTATTTGGTTGCATCTTCTCTTGCAACGTCTAAAAAGCGTATTTAGGGCTCCCTGGAAACACGCGATGGGTTCAGAACGAGTCACACCAAAACCAATCACAACAAAAAAATCCCAACGAGTCACTGTTTGTTACACTGGTGTGACTCGTCCTATTGGGAAACCTATTGGAAAAAAGTTGCAACTAGTTGCACGGTTACTCGTTGGGAAAAAAATCCTAATGGGTTCTCAACGGATCACACCAAATCGAGTCACAGTGTGACCCATTGCCCGTCGGAAAGAATTATAGCTTTAAAGTCACAATTTAAATTTTCAAAAACACAAAGGAAACCGACTTACAAACAAAAGCAAACATAACGAAAACCGGTTCAACCGTTATCGAGCTACGGCCCACGGTGACACAGACAGACACGAATACACACGTTAAACTTCACTGTTTCAATTTCTGATGAGCAATCACAACAATAATTATGTAAAATTTAAAAACCTTATCCTAATTAGGTTTGTCATTTTATTCGTTAATTACATACATACATACATTATTCATAACAGTATACGTAGCTAAACCGAATTTTCTTTAATACTTTACATTTTATTTTTATACAATTTGACACAACAATCGTGAATTTTCTTTTGGAATAAACCAAAAATACTTAAAGGCAGTGGATCAATCTTAAAATCTAAATACAGCCAATTGATTGAATATTATAATAAATGATTAAAACTATACATACATGTTATACAATCTGCAGCGATTTCTATGGTGAACGAAGTCACATTGGCATTGTGATATAGAACATTACCATTTACAAAAAATTAAGAAATTATTATTCGAATTTGTACCAGGACCTGTATTTATTTACCCAATCTCATCAGAATCCGTTCAGCCGTTATACGGTAGCACTTTGATGCGGTTTCGCTATTTCTACAAGTGTGTTATGTATCACTAGCTGTTCCCCGCGGTTTCACCCGCGTTCGCTATCATCACACAGGCACCATTATTTTTTACGGGATAAAGCGTATCCTATTTTCTGTTCTAGGACTTAAAGTATCTGTGTATACCAAATTTCATCAAAATCCATTCATCTGTTAAGTACTAACACACACAATGTGTATTTGTACAACATATGAACGGATTTATTGTTTGTATGTACAAATACTCACATTATGTGTTATTACATACATAATCTTTCGCATTTATAATATTACTAGGATTTATGACAAACTAATTTTTTATAATTGCTGTCCGTCTGCCTGTTTGTCTGACTGTTTTATCCGGCTAATCTCCGAAATGTATCGACCAATTTTGATGGGACTTTCACTGGTAGATAGCCGATGTTACAATGCGTATTATCCAAAATTACCGGTTCCTGCGGGATACCAGTGAACGCAGGTGAAACTGCGGAGCACACAGTATATTATACATCTGTGGTGGCGTTCCCAAATCACTTATGTCAACCTCATCATTACACATTACCAGATTGAATAACCACTTCGCAAAATACGCCACAAACAAGTCACTTACACTTAATTAACTAGTATTATTCCAACTTATTTATTGTCATAGATAAATTATCAAACCCTTTATGTCTTTGTATAATTTTCATTCCATTATAACCCAAATTTACATACAACAGTTTGGTATTTGTTTTACCCTCTTTTAGTACCTTCTAAGGGCAGTATTAATCAATGAACCTCAATATCGCTATCAAGTGCGGTATCAGCTGATCCACACTCAAGAGTTGATCATCGATTTGATTTATTCCCAGTGAACTATCGAAGGGCAAACTCAAGATTGTGCTCAGGACTATCATAATACATATCAGGACTATCATAATATATCATATACTATCATAAGACTATCATAATAGTTGATTTATCATAATACGGCCCTCAGAAATTAATATTATATTGCATACAATCCACTCTGTTGTTGGATTTGCAGAGGGTCACTCATGAAGTAATTGACCTCGGCACCATTTATTTACCATCATACCATCATACCAGCATAGCCCTAAGGCTCTAGACAGACGGACTGCATTTCAACTGCACTCCAACAACTTGCAGTTTAAATGCAGTTGGTCCATCTGCATTTGAACATTCTATTGATCATATTGCACATTCTGCGACTTGCACATCTCATCTCTGACCGTCTTCTATGACAACTATGCAAACTTTACCATATAATTCCGCTTCACCATGACACTTGCGTTACTCGATGACAAATACTAGCCTCACAACCTTTCCAGGGTTAAATGGGACCCCTCTAAGTACAAGCTGTTTAGCTGCCTCATCTAAATAACATCTTACGAGATAAACCCAATACAAAGATTTACATGAACTCACAACATATTCGAGTGACATTAAGCAATATTGGCTAATTCTTGACCACTTACTTCCGACTGGGCCTCAAAAGGCTCGGCCGGGTAACTCGGACACTCGGACCACCCGTCGGGGTTTATCATACAAGCCTACGTATCACCACTTTCAGTCTCAGTTCAGTTATTCGCGATAGCGTAACATTTTTCCTTTTGGACACGAAAAAATTTTGACAGCATTTGTTTTTGCATGTCGGTGTAGCTCTTGTTGCACGCCCGGACCTGCTCCAATAGTTTGTGCACGGCGCGGTTGTTCGGCGACACCTGCAACACAACATCGCATTAAACTAACTCAAATTCAAATCATTCGTAGTAAATAGGCAATAAAATTTCACTTTTACGTCACTGCACTGTACTGACTACTGACTAGCTTCATCCCGCGACTTCGCACAAGTGGAATATAGCAATGTGGGCTTATTCCACTATTCTCCCCTAGAAATCGCACTTGAAAAATGATTACTAATTTTATACGGTAGTACCCAACTGATATGGCTTACCGATGTACCTGCGCAGAAGATGAATTTTCAAAGCGCGGGAAATGCTATTGACCGCTATTGGTCGGCAGCCGCCGCCATCTTAGCGAGCTTAGAGGGAGATGGAACTAACAGCTGCAGTGTATTATGAACCTTATAATAGTGATCTTAGGTCGATTGTAAGTTTTAAGCATTCTTTCGTTAATCTTCGGACCATAGTTTCTTTTCTGCGCGAACGAAGATTCACGACGCGCCTTATAAGTTGGGTACTAGTATACACGATACAGGAGCAATCCTAGTGTAGGGGTACGTTAAAAAGATTGGGTATGGAACCCTAAAAAAGAGACCTTGTCAGCTAGCCGGAGGTCCATCAGCGCCAGGTCGTAGTTCTTGAGCGCAAACTGCGCCTGGCCGCGCCGGTACAGCGCCTTCTCGTTGTGTGCGTCCGCCGCCAGCACCTGCGGCATGCGAGCCGACAACTACTGCACGGTGTTATCGAAACAACATTTGTCATTTTGACGGTACCAACTCGAAGATCTTATTGGTAGTCAGCCATCAATGCCACCATACGTCAGCACCGATTCTTTACATGCCGTGAAGTCGAGGAACTTGTATACGTAACTGTAATGCTTATGGACTCCTCACAAAAACGTTCCGATGAGCATAGCTGCAACGGTGGATAGTCTCTTTCTATTATACTGGCAGTTGTATATAGATTATATATATAATTATATAGTAATACTCGCAGGTTACAAAGGACTACGCCACTGTTGGCGTTGTCCAACTCGGAATGTTTTCATCCCGTTCATACGTAACCTTCTTACTATTCTTAATAATATAACGCGTAATTTATAAATAATGTATGCAAATAATGCGTCACGTTGTTTGTCCGCCATGGACTCCTAAACTACTTAACCGATTTTAATCAAATTTGCACACCGTGTGCAGTTTGTCTAACTTCAAAGACGGGGTAGCTTACATCTCAATTTATAGTCGCAATAACAAAAATCTTAGCTACAGCGACGCGTGGCCGTGTCTGGTAGTAATTAATAAAATACATTTACAATATTAGTGTCGAAGCAAAATATAGATTTGATATACATGAATCATAGTTTGATAGAAACACTTTGGCTTACCTTAGTACAATACTTAATGCTTGATATGTGGTTCTCCATCTTGGTATAGCACGCCGCCAGGTTGAGATTGCACTGTGTGGTGTAGACCAAAAGTAAGTTGTGTACTGAAAAGGTTTTACATTTTATTACAATATGTTTTTGAAAATTTTCCAGGGCATCAGATTTTTTCTGGGATTAAAAGCGGTACAAACTTCGAAACCCAGATTTTCCATAAAAGCGTTTATCTATCTATAAAATTGTATACAAAAGTTAATTGAGTTCAACCGCTTTAACACGTTGCAAACGAACATTCTAATTGTTTTTTGGTTTGACTAGAATTTCATCTGAACTGGTGCTAATAAACCTACCGTACCTGTATAACGCGTATGTATTCATCAATGTGGACTAGGCAATACATTATGGTGTAATCTTCTTAGCGAGGTGAGACCTGCGGGGCTTACCATGACGTCTTATTGCGATCCAATTGAGGACCTAAACAGTTAAGTTTTACTACTTATTCGTACCATGACGTCTTGTTGTGACATCTTAACGCTCAATTATGGTTGATTTTAAATCTAAAAGGATTGACGGCTACCTAAATGATATCGAAAGCCATGTATTACTATTATTTAAAGTGAAACGATTCTGTTTAGGTTTTCAATTGGATCGAAATAAGGCGTCATGGTAAGCCCCCTGATGATTGTGAAGAATGGTGCTTACAGCTCTCCTGTGGGTCATTTTCCGTGAGTTGGTGCACGAATTCAATGTACCGCAAGCACTTGAGATACTTCCGCACCGCCCCCTTGTACCGCCCCTCGCCGAAGTAACAGTTACCGACCGACTTCAGTGTCTTCAGGCTTGTCATCAGGTCATCTATCTGGAACAAACGACATAGGAATGTTTGTGGCGTTCGCCGTTGCCACCTATACTTTGGGGGGCAATTCTGCTAATTTAAGAACTCTTTGATCGAATCTGAATGGAGTGGCTTCGGAATAGTTTGTGACTTTTATTGTGACATTGATTTCAAATGTTCTAATTCCACTAGCAGACACAAAAAAGAAACTGAATCGAGGGGAAGCTTCGTGCAGCTCCGGGCCACTCACGTGCAGGGGCCGCTCGCAGTCGGCCGGGTGCTCCGGCAGCCGGTCGCCGGAGCCGTCGCGGCAGCGCACGTCCCACTGCTCCGACACTATCTCGCCGCAGTCTTCTATTATGCAATCCTGTAGAAACGAGGCGCGTTAGTTGCTTGCACTCCATAGGCTGGCGGTTAACACAGATTCCATATGGTCAACTCATTGGCAACTGGATAGTTTGTTCGGTCTAGATTATAATATAATAGTCAGGTTTGGACATTTTTGCACTTCACCAAAATATGTCGTTCAAAAGACATTCATAAATATTATTACTTGACATTGGAGAAATTGTGGCGAGTGGTTCTAAACCATCCAGTTATCGGCGGAAAACAGATAGGAAGTTAAAGTTGAAATGGACGGTAGCATAGAATAGCAAACTCTTTATTGTACACTTGGGTAAACATTTTTGTGATATTATGGTCGGTGGCGTTAATGAATGATTTCTAATGACAGAGATATGTAGAGTTACCGACCACCAGCGGGCGCGGGTCGCCCTTCCCCGCGGCCGCCTGCACGTCCAGCACGACCCCGAGGCCGGCCCGCACGGCGCCGAACACCACGTTGGAGCCGTCGAGGTGGGCGCACGGCACCGACGTGATGCAGAACTGCGAGCTGTTGGTGTGCGCCCGCCCTTCGTTGGCCATGCTCAGCGAGCCCGCCAGGTGCTGAGGGACGCAAGCCGCGTTAGTGGGGGCGGGACGGCACGCTGGAATAGTGGATGCGGCGTGCCGTCAACCATGCTCAAACCCACGGAAGAGAGAGACAACACGCTCAAATGTCATACAAATTTTCGGTCATGCTATCTCGCTTTCATTGAGCTATCACAAGAGATTTCTTTTCTACAACATCATCTCTTGGGAGTTTTGGCGGGAATCCGATAGTCAGGTGTTGTTGGTTTTGTATTATTTTCTCAAACTTGTGTTTCTTCGAGTGTTAATGTGTAATATTGGTGGAGTATTAATCATTAAGTATTCGTTAACGTGCACGAGTGTAGGCAAATGATATAAACTCAAAAAACGTGTCATTTCGCATTTTTTCCAAAACTCCCAGGAAGTTTCAGTAAAGCATCCACTACTTTACTGAATCGTGACTAAATCGTGATGTAAATAACTGACTTGACTACTTGACCACGAATGCTATATTGCTGTGACTTTGTTAATGTTAAATTAAGAAATACTTAAATAATCAAAATACTTGACGCTGGCTATATGCACAAACCGTGCGAAGCCTTATTTATCACTAGGATAGTGTTTTATCAGTAACCTAAATGGTTGGTGTATCCATTACCTACTACAACAATTCTTTTGTTACAATTTTAATAGCAATATAGATTTTTTTAGATAAAAATACCATTTCATGCTGACAATTACTGATAAACGTTTGTGTATAACATGCCTCCGAAATAATTCTCTGGCATGTTGGCTTCTACACGATGTTTCCTTCACCGAAAACCGAGTGATAATTAAGTACCTAAATAGGTTTAACAAGAAATGCATTGGTACGAGTTTATTTGTTGTGAACAAGAAATGCATTGGCGAGTTAAGTCCCAGTGGGGCACACACTGGGACTTAACTCGCCACCCCCGCTTTTGCAGGTGGACGTTCGCCCACTAGGCTACCATGCTCCATCACAATTATTGCAATAGGTACATACTTTTAATTGAAAGTTTTCATCTTCAAATGTCGGGCCGTATATGCTCTCGCCCCCGGTCCCATCTCCGTTTACAATATCCCCCGACTGCACCATGAACAGTGAGATTGCTGAAATCAATCAAAGTCAAAGTCAAAGTCAAATCATTTATTGTAAATAGGCAATAAAATCGCACTTTTACAAGTCAAACACTTCAATCTAATAAACAAATTAAACCATAAAAGAAAACAAACTATAATTAATTGATTATGGTTTGAGTTTGAAAAAGGATGAAGTTTCCCTTTCAACACTGGTCCAGGATTGAATCTCGGACAGGAAAAGGAAACTCCGATGACTCTACCAGTGCTTCGGAATACACCCGTTAGAGAATTATATCATCCATCAATTATCCATCAATATCAAATATTGGTCTAATTTCTAAACACAAATAAAAAACAACATTGCAAGCAGTAATGTGATGGAGAGGAGCCCTATTAATCAATAGAGGCTCGACATGGTCTTAGGGGTCATCCAAAAAGTATGTCACACTAATTTCGTGATTTTTTTACCCCTCCCCCCTCCTCGTCACAGTTGGTCACATTTGTGAGACCCCTTCCTTCATAGTGCGACGTCACATATCTTGCAATTTTAGATATAATAGAAAGTATTAAATTCAAACAGCACTTCCAAAAAGCCAAAGGGCTGATATTAAACCTCACTATTTCAACCTTACAGATACACAGAATTGTACATTTTATAAATTGTTCTTAATAGTTCCAACATTTTAACACTTTTCATAGGTGTATAAGCTTTTGAAATGTGATGTCACAGAACATAGGAACCCTACCCCCCTTGTCATACAAAGTCACACTTTGACGACCCGACCCCTCCCTCCCCCTTGTGATGTGACGTACTGTACAGGCAACTCTTTAGATGATGATGCTCGTAAATGCAAATCGACAATATGGCTGAAAACTGATTGTTTGTTGTAGCCAGTGGTTACAAAGAAACCCTACATGAGCTTAAATGAAAATGTCTCACCTCTATGAAAGCGAACTCCTTTAAAATGCAACGGCTTCCCGCTTCTTCCGATTCCCTTCTCCCCGGTGCACAGGGCCCGAAAGTTCTCAGCTGTTCTAGGCACTACGTCACTTCTCAGCTCTATTATAATGCGTCCAGCTGTGTACAAAAGAATTGAGAACATGAGTTAGAATATTTCTCTAATGTTATATATTTATACTGTTGTAGACATTGTAGAACAACTTTGATCAAAAAGGGTGACTCCATTTTGGTCAGATTGTAGATTATAAATAAATAAAATGTCATAATCACATATATGGATCCAGACACCTATTTAGGATTCCCTTTATCTAGAGAATCGGGAACTACTAAGACCATGGTCACACAATGACTCATGGGCAATCAATACCTGTGGTGGACACAAATCTTTGCCATGTCCACTTGTCCAGCAATCAAAACCAAAACCATAGCCACATGCTTTACAATTGGCTCACTGTACTACAGGCCTGCCCGTTGATGTTCAATGAGCCCTAAGAATAAGAATAGAATAGAAAATGCTTTATTGTACACCAAACAGAAAATAAAATACACAAGGTATTAACGACACTGCGGAAGACTGGTCCGTTGGTTCATTACAGACCATGTAACAATTAAACATGTATTGTATCCATCATTGAAGAGTTAAAAGTTAAACACTACATAATGAGGTACAATGGGCAGATTTTTTGCTAAAAGCAAAGCATTGGGCATAACTCTCTAGCTACATACACAATGACTGATAAACTGACAAGTCATTTTAGCATGTCAATTTCCACGAATCAAATGCAGCAAACACATTTTTCTTTACATAGAACCAATTATTATGGGCTAGCTCTCATTATCTCTACGCATTATCATTGTAGGTACAATACAAAGTCAAGGGGTGACCTTGCCTGCACAAATGTTTTACAAACCACTGCAGTAATGCTACAAGGTCAAATGCTGTGAGCACTGGTAGTAGGGAATAGTAAAAAAATAATGCAAATTGAAATAATAGATCACACACAGAAGATCTCTGTCACCCGGTCTAGCATTAGATACAGGGAACTTGTAAAACTCGAGAAACAAAATGAGGGTCAACATTCAAGTGATTTTTTTTCTGATCAATAGCGAAAGGGAAACTTTAGAGTAGATTTTAGGAGTACATTTACAATAGATATTTCACGTACCAGGTTCTCCATCAATTTTAACATCCAAGTAGACGATCGGGTTCTTTTGTAGCTTGGGGTTCGTGGTCATTTTATTCAATGGAATTTTCACTAACACAAAGTACACCTACCTACCTCCCTAATTGCTATATATACTAAACGACAACTCTACCAAGAACCAATTTAATGAGTAATGAAATTGAGAATGAAAAATAAATCTAACATTGAGAAAAACAACCCACGCCCAATCCAGTCAACCAGTGACAATGAATGAATGAACCAAGAACCATAGCCATAGGTTTTTTTTTTGTTATGGCTTCGCACGGTTTGTGCATATAGCCAGTGTCAAGTATTTTATTTTAAGTATTTCTTAATTTCATATTAAGAAAGTCACAGCAATGTTATAGCAATCGTGGTCAAGTATAGTCATGTCAATTATTTATCAGTCATTCGCCCACACTCGTGCACGTTAACGAACACTTAATGGTTAATATTCCACCAATATTACACATTAACACTCGAAGAAACACAAGTTTGAGAAAATAATACAAAACCAACAACGTCTCACTATCGTATTCCCGCCAAAACTCAGCCATAGAGTTGAGAGTAACATTTTATAGGTACTGAAGCCAAGGACAGAAACTGTTTGTGAATGAACATTTGAACATTTGTTATGGCTTCGCACGGTTTATGTATCAAGAAATATTAAAATATGTCATATTTTCACAATAGGAAGTCATAGCATACAAGCAATCCTCGTAGTCAAGTCAATGTACAGGCATAGTCACGATTCAATTTGGAGAAAATACGAGGTGATAGGTACGCAATTTGGGTTTCTATTATTTGCCCACACTCGTGCACAAACCATGCGAAGCCAAAACAAAAGATTTACTTCATTCTATTTCTTCCAACAATATTTCACTTCAATCATTCATTGTCACTCAACTTGGCAAAAGTCAATCAAATTTCGAGTTACTCACTCATTCATTTGTCATTGTCATTCGCCGTAATTTCACACGTATGTTTGCGCTTTTGCGGAAGATAAAATGTTTCTCTTAGACTGAAAAGTGATAAATTCACGTAAGTTTTTACTTTTTGTAATCATTTATAGCTTCCTCCAATCCACTAAAGTTATTGGTAATATACATTTGACGTCGATTTCGCAACCATTAGTGGAATTTCCTAAACTTGTTTCGAGTGCTTATTCTTACCTGATAATTACGTTGTTTCAGCTCTAAAATGTCGTCTTCGGCTATATATATTCTAGACGTAAAAGGCAAAGTCCTTATTTCGAGGAATTACCGCGGAGATGTCGACATGGGAATCATAGACAAGTTCATGCCCTTACTGATGGAGAAAGAGGAAGAAGGTATGCTTACACCGTTGCTGCAGACCGGCGAGTGCACCTTCGCCTACATCAAGACCAACAATTTGTACATCGTGTCAACTACGAAGAAGAACGCCAATATAGCGTTAATATTCGTGTTCCTGTACAAGATAGTTGAAGTTATGACTGAGTACTTCAAGGAGTTGGAAGAAGAGAGTATTCGAGACAACTTCGTCGTTATCTACGAGCTGCTCGACGAGCTCATTGACTTCGGCTACCCGCAGACCACAGACAGCAAGATTCTGCAAGAGTACATCACACAAGAAGGTCACAAACTTGAAATGCAGCCTAAAATACCCATGGCGGTGACCAATGCGGTGTCTTGGAGATCTGAAGGCATCAAGTATAGGAAAAACGAAGTTTTCCTAGATGTCATTGAGTCAGTTAACCTGATGGCTAACTCGAACGGAAATGTCCTTAGAAGTGAGATTGTAGGAGCTATAAAAATGAGAGTGTACTTATCTGGTATGCCTGAATTACGGCTAGGCCTAAATGATAAAGTGCTCTTTGAAAGCACGGGCAGGGGAAAATCCAAGTCTGTCGAATTAGAGGATGTTAAATTCCATCAATGTGTTAGATTGTCTCGCTTTGAAAACGACAGGACCATTTCATTCATCCCACCCGATGGTGAATTTGAATTGATGTCTTATAGACTGAACACTCATGTGAAGCCTCTCATTTGGATAGAGTCTGTTATTGAACGTCATGCTCACTCTCGTGTTGAGTACATGATCAAGGCAAAGTCTCAGTTTAAGAGGCGTTCAACTGCAAACAATGTCGAAATCATCATTCCTGTCCCTGCGGATGCCGATTCACCAAAGTTCAAAACCACTATTGGCAGTGTTAAGTACACTCCTGAACAAAATGCCATCACCTGGTCCATCAAGTCGTTCCCTGGCGGCAAGGAGTACTTAATGCGTGCTCATTTTGGGCTGCCGTCTGTAGAATGCGAAGAAGTGGACGGTAAGCCTCCAATTGAAGTGAAATTTGAAATACCATATTTCACCACTTCTGGTATTCAAGTTCGGTACTTGAAGATCATTGAGAAAAGTGGCTACCAGGCTTTGCCTTGGGTAAGATATATCACGCAAAATGGAGATTATCAACTGAGAACTAACTAAACCATATAACATTCCCTAGATTAAGTAAGCACCTTTGTATTATGAATATTTTGCAAGTTATTAATTGTTTATTTAATTAGAAAAAGTAATGGATATCATCATAGTATTATGTATTTTGACCATATAATAAAATTATTAATCTTCAATTAATGTTTTGATTAGTATTTTTCTTTTATTAGGTAGGCTACCCAAAGTATACCTACTAAGAGTAATGACCTGTCTCCAGTCATAAAATAATGTTCACTCATATCAGAGAATACCTATTAAACCCTAGCTCATATTCATGGGCCTAGTATGTCTGTATCAGAAAATATTATAGTTAGATACTATGCCTTGCCCAGTTAGTGATAGATAAGGATAATTCATATTGAAGTAACAGCGTTGCCTGCGTGCCCGCGCAGGCAACGCGAATTTTAGCCAAATTTGGGTAATTTTGACCCTAAGTAGGTAATTGGTGGGTAATAAAAACAGCTGGGTAATTATTAATAATTTTTCAATCATAAAAATTTTAAAATATTAGTTATTATACTGCTTGAAATTTAGTCAAGAACGGGACATAACTTAATCATCAAATTAAACCATTGCAAATGCATCAAACACAAACTACTGTGTAACGTAGGTATTCTGTAGGTACCTAAATAAAAAAGCGGGATGGAGTATACAGTAGATAAAATGATTGTAAAATTCGCGCTACTACGTTCGCGCTAGGA
This sequence comes from Hylaea fasciaria, assembly GCA_905147375.1. Lineage (NCBI taxonomy): Eukaryota > Metazoa > Arthropoda > Insecta > Lepidoptera > Geometridae > Hylaea > Hylaea fasciaria. Next base: position 1,803,419 of record LR990211.1, on the reverse strand, counting down.
TTACTTTGTTGCACTGTTATGTAAGAAAAGAGATTCAATTCCATCCTCCCCTCATGAATGTTTCTTCTATTTCAAAGCAGACTTTTATGAGAAGTGGGTAATTTCGGGTAGTTTTTTATTCAGTTTCGGACTTTTTCTTGTTTGATTGCGGGCAACACTTATAGGCTGTCTAATGTCTATCTATTGTTTATCAAAGAGAATACAAACTTATCGGCGCGCGAAAACGAATGTTTACGTTCAAGTATTTATTTTGTACTTTTTGCCAGTGAGGTTTTTGCACAATGAAAGTGACAAAGAGTGATTTATTTGTCAAAGTATATTCCAAACTGCGATATAATTATTATAGGTGCTATTGTGATATATTTCCTTCCAGCGAAGTAAAAATAATTAAGGCGACAAGTCAGGTTAACCTCAAAGAGAAAACAATTTCGGTAGAAATTCCTGAAAACAAATCTAATGAATTTCGACTGAATGAAGTAAATATTCAGATGATATCTAGAAATATATATGATCAGTTATTTAAAACCCCTAGCGCTCCGGTTGATCCAATTACAGTAAAAAGGTAAACATACATACCTACCCTCCTATTTTATTTTCTTACAGTCTACTCAACCCAGCAAAAGTAGGTAGTGTGGTACCTACCTACCTAGGTAGTTTTACTTACTGCCGAATACTGATGGATAGGTAGGTAGAGGCTCATATCTAAACCTTATACAATTTTCTGTTCTAGTTGCCAAGACAGTCTCATTAGACTCGGCATTGACTACACTAAGTTTAATCAGTTACCGGATGTGCAAATAGAATTACCAAAGCTAGAAGGCAAGGACGTATTGGAACACTTCTACAACATTGGAGAGAGACAAAGCGCTCCATACAGAGAAATATTAAAAGGTTTGGCTGAATGTGACCTGCCTCCTAAGCCTCAGGTTAGCAAGCACAACAGGCATAGATATTATGTCATTTTATTTGTAGCGAAGTTCTTATAATAGTCAAGATATATAAAAAATACTTACATAAATAGTCACTACCTGCTTAGGTACAAACCAAAATGTATAAAATTGTGTTAATGTAATGTTTATATTTTGTCTATATTTAGAAATGGTCAAAGGATTATGGTTGGTGTAAATACAATGGAGATGTTGCTGTGCCTGTGCCATGTCCACCAGACGATGCACTGGTGTTTGACGTTGAAGTTCTAATGTCTGCTGGAAAGAGGCCTACGCTAGCATGCGCTGTATCTACGGATGCCTGGTAAGTGGACTGTTAATAACTTAACAGTGAAAACGTATTTATGTGGGATAAAAATACTTCTTGTTTTCCAAAAACGTCAGCTTTATTATTTCATCTTAGGAGTCTAATCAAATTTCAGGTACAGCTGGGTAAGCGAACCTCTAGCCAACGGCGAGCCACACAGGTCATTTGATACAGTCGACTATGATGACCTCATACCGATGGAGACAGATGGAGATAATCCATGTGGAGACCTCGGCAGAAGTAGAATTATAGTCGGCCACAATGTGTCCTATGACCGTTCTAAGATTAAAGAACAGTACTGGCTAGAAAAAACAGGTAAGCCATTTAACTTTGTGTATGGAGAGAGTTATGTTATATACCAATGCGAGCTAATCTCCCATGGTATGGCCTAATACACCTCATGATAGTGAGGGGAGGCCTTTGTCCAGCTGTGGGACAGTTACAGGCTGAATAATTATTATTATGGGGAGTCCTGAGAAATATACTTATTATGTACTAGCTGTGCCATTCGGTGTTACCCGGAATAATAAGTGGCCTATGTGTCAATCCAGCATGTTAGCTACCTCTATACCAAATTTCATCAAAATTGGTCCAGCCATTGAGAGTAAGCAAGCAAAATATTATGTCAAATTGCTTTTTGACTTTGAATGCAGGCAAGTTCTCTGAATTTCAAATAAAATAATGCTTGCACATGAGTGTTATAAGCATTATGTTTCATCACATTAGCCGGGTCCACACCAGACGATCTTTGGGGATCAGGGAGAGTATGTGAAGCGTCCCGTGGTCCCTCGATTGCTTCGCTTCTTCTTAGAGATGAGGTGAAGTCGGTCGGTAGTAGGTATTGTAATGAAACGCTCCAGAAGGTATTAACTATTGTTATATTGTCACATACGGTGTTATAACATGACACGGCACAACACAAGGTGTATAGGCTTAACCAGTAATAGGAATCAGGAGGCTTATAGTTTGGTGTTACATATAATATTATCGTCTCCGTGCGATGTCGTACTTAGTGAAGAGAGTTGTACCTCTGTGTGTGTGTGTGTACGGTACGAACATCGCGCGGGAGCCTAGTGATGTGGATCGCGCGCTGGCAACTAGTGTTGTGGCGTCGATCCACAGATAACAATATAGTTGACTAAAACTAACACCTTATAAAATAAAGAAGGCGGTCGTGAAATATCACGATCGCCACACCACCCCCCCACGGAGAACGATGAAAAGATTTAACAAAAATCAGGAAAATCTTTGAATTTGACACGCCTGCCAGCCCGTGTGGTGTATGGCAGTTTGTCAGTAGTGGTCGTGGTGGTATCAGCACGAGTAGAAGGAGGTAGAAGATTAGGAGAAGGTATAGGTTGCGTTGGACTCATCGGAACCTTTGAGGGGACAGGCAAATTAGGAACGACGTCGTGGTCTATGTAAGCCGGTTTGACCCGGTCTATACTGACGATGGCGCGTCTGCCCTTGATGTCCAGAGTCACTGTTTTGCCATCGCTGGCACGGTCAATCACCCGAAATGGGCCCGTGTAAGGTGGCTGTAAGGGGCGCCTGACTGTATCGTCCCGCAGAAATACGTGAGTCGCCGATGATAGGTCTTTGAAGATAAAGGAAGACGGTTCTGAATGACGAGATGCAGGGATTGGACGTACCGTCGACATTTTATGTCGAAGTTGCACAACGAAATCAGCAGGATTGTCGAAGTTGTCAGAACTGGAAACTGAAACGAGCAATTCACCAGGTAACCGCAGAGTTTCACCGTATACCATCTCAGCTGCCGTGGCCTTCAGGTCCTCCTTGAAGGCGGAACGCATGCCGAGGAGTACGAAAGGGAGCGACCGAACCCAAGTGTCATCGTGGCACATAAGTGCGGCTTTGAGTTGGCGATGAACGCGCTCGATCATACCGTTAGCGCATGGATGGTACGAGGTAGTTCTGACTCGCTTAGTGGCGAAATGTGTCATCAATCGTCGGAAAAGGTCAGACTCAAATTGAGCACCTTGGTCTGTCGTGATGATTGATGGGACGCCAAAACGAGGGATCCACTCTCGTGTCAGAGTTTCGGCGACTTCTTCTGCGGTAATGGAGCGCATCGGCCAAGCTTCTGGCCATCTAGTGGCTCTGTCGATGGCAGTTAAGCAATACCGAAAATCGTTGCAGATCGGCAAAGGGCCGATGATATCGATATGAATGTGCTGAAATCGACCAGAAGGCAGATCGAAATTGCCGAGAGGGGCGGAATTGTGCCGCGACACTTTAGCGCGCTGACACGCTTCGCAAGCGCGGGCCCACTCTTTGCAGTCCTTATTAACAGCGGGCCAGACATAGCGATCGGTTACCAACCTGGTTGTAGCTCGTGCACTAGGATGGCTAAGTTGGTGAAGCTTATTAAAAGCTGATCGTCGGAAGGCGGGGGTCAGGTATGGACGAGGCTTGCCAGTAGAGACATCGCAAGTGACGGAGATGTTGGTTTCAGGCATAACGACTTTGGTCAATCGGAGACTGGAGCCTTGGTTATGCAAGTTAGCCAACTCTTGGTCCGTGTCTTGCGATTTTGCAAGAGCCTCGTAATTTTGTTCGAGGGCAATGGCGTCTACACGCGACATCGCGTCTGCCACGACATTTTCCTCCCCCTTTATGTATTTAATGTCAGTGGTGAACTGACTAATAAATGACAGCTGGTTCAACTGAGCAGGCGGGAGCTTTTCCCGGCGCTGTAAAAACGCATAAAGCAGCGGCTTATGGTCCGTGTAGATTGTCGCGTGTTGGACCTCGAGGATATGACGAAAGTGTTGTACGCTTTCGTATACCGCTAGCAGCTCACGGTAATAAGCCGGCCATTGTGTTTGCTTAGGCGTCAATTTCCTGCTGAAAAACGCAAGCGGAAACCACTCATCGTCTACTTGTTGTTGAAGACAGGATCCGATGTGGACGTTGGAGGCATCTGTAAACAATGCCAGGGGTGCGTCGCTGATCGGATGTTGTAGTAAGGTGGCACTGGATAAGCTCCTTTTGCAGGCTTCAAATTTCTCCAGAAGCTCAGGTGACCATATAAATGGCTTGGCACCTTTGCCATTGGTAGCCACTACGGCGTCTATAAGTGGAGCCTGGAATTGCGCAGCGTGCGGTATAAACCGGCGGTAATAATTTAGCATGCCAAGGAACCGACGCACGCCCTGGACAGTTTTCGGAGGGGGAAAATCCAAAATGGCCTGTATCCGATCAGATGGAGGTTGGGTGCCTTCAGGGCTGATGTGGTAACCCAGGAACGTGACTTCTCGGATGCCGAGAACACACTTGGAAGGGTTTATCACCACACCATAGTCCCGGAGTCGCCCAAAGAGGATCCGCAGGTGTTCCCGGTGTTGAGCCTCATCCAGTGAGAAGACGAGAATGTCATCCACATAAGGGAAACAGAAATCAAGACCCCGTGTGACCTCATCGATAAACCGCTGAAATGTCTGACCAGCATTGCGAAGACCGAATGTCATAAAAGGAAATTCGAAGAGGCCAAACGGGGTGACGATGGCGGTCTTCGGTACATCCTCCTCGGCCAGAGGAATCTGATGATAGGCCTTCACCAGGTCTAAAGTGCTGAAGACTTTGGCACCAGAAAGGTTGTGAGCAAAATCGTGGATGTGCCGTACTGGGTACCGGTCTGGCACAGTTCTAGCGTTTAATCCACGGTAGTCGCCACAAGGACGCCAGGAATCGTCCTTCTTCAAAGCCATGTGCAACGGAGATGACCAAGCACTTTTGGAAGGGCGTGCGGTCCCGGATTGTACCATGTCCTCAAATTCCTTTTTGGCTGAAATTAATTTTTGTGGTGCCAGGCGTCGAGGACGGCAAGATATCGGAGGCCCATCCGTTGTTTTTATATAGTGCACAGTATTGTGCTTGACGACTCTGGGAAGGCCAGGAGGACGAGTGATTTCGGGGAATTCTGCTAGCACTTGTGCGTAAGCAGAATTCGACGAAGCAACAGCTTTGACGCTAGGCTGTTTCGAAGTAACGGCGAAAGCAGACGTTGATAGGTTGGTGATACCGTCAACCAATCTCTTGACTCTACAGTCTGGCAGAAGATGGTAATGAGCCAGAAAATCTGAGCCAATGATAGCGGTAGTGACGTCAGCGACGACGAAAGACCACACGAACTGCCGCCGAAGACCAAAATCAAGGGTCAAATTAACATTTCCATACGTCCTGATACTACTACCGTTTGCAGCACTGAGCTCGTAGTCGGAGGGTTTCCTCCGGTCTGAGAGCCAGCAGCGGGGGTAGCAACATAGGTCAGAACCGGTGTCAATTAAAAACTGTCGTTTAGTGACACGGTCAGTGACGAAGAGTCGACGGCTTGAGTGTTGGCTGGAGTCGCAATCAGATGCCGCCGCTACTGATTGCGTGCGGCGTTTTCCGCTTTCCAATCGCAGGGTGAAATGCATTTAAGAGCTTTGGCCCCATATTTCCTGTGGTACCAGCAGCGTTTGTCAGATCGGTCGGGGCTGGCGCGGCGTGAAACTGGGCTATCTATTGATGGAGAACGCTGCCTGGACCGAGAGGTTGCAGAAGCCGCAGAAGTCAGTGCAGCCACTTGCTTACCAATTTCCTCGATCCGCTCCATCATGGTGGTGAGCGGAGACACAGTAGCTGAGTAAATATTCGCCGGCCCTGGCTGAGCTTCAATAATTTTATCAGCTATATCCGCCACCTTCTCTAGGGGGAGTTCAGCTTGTGCTGCAAGAATGCCTTGAACATGCTGAGGCAAGCGGCGCAGCCATAGCTGACGAAGGATGTTGTCGGCGGACAGCGTTGACCCTGCAAGTGATCGAAGGTGACGAAGAAACTGTGACGGCTTCCTATCCCCCAGTTCTTCATCACTGAGAAGGCGTCTCGTTCGTTGATCTTCGGATGCAGAAAAACGGCTGATCAGTGTGTCTTTCAGTTTCTGATATTTCCCTGTTGCAGGAGGATTGGTAATGACATCCTCAACTTCACCAGCCACCTTGTGGTCAATTTGGCTGAGAACATGGCAGTACATGGTATCATCAGTGTTGATGCCTGCGAGGTGAAACTGTGCTTCGGCTTGAGCAAACCACACCGTAACCCTATCAGGCCACAAGGGTGGTAGCTTAACAGCAACTCGGCATACAGCGGGTGCAGCAGCTTGTTTTGGTGTAAGCTGCATCACACTGGGTTCATGTAGGGCACGCAAGGCTAAATTTTCAGCCTCAAGGGCAGCTAGACGTGCTTCTAAATCAGTATTCATTGTGAATGAGTACAGTGTCAGTAGGCGGCAAGGGTTAAAGGGTTAAGGTTAGAAGGGAACCTAGGACCAAATTAGATACCACACACAACCCGAGCAAAACCAAAAGGTCATACAAAAATGTTATTGAAAAAAAAATTTAGTAACTGAGCGATCACACCAATAACACTGCTGTAGGCAAATACACACAAATACCAATAATAATAACAACCACAGATTCCCATAAGTTTATACATGCACACACAAAAATTAAAATTAAGTTTTGTCAAAGATGGTGAAATAGAAAAAATAAAATAAAACTGTAAAAATAAAAAATGTTGTACATACACGTTACTATACAAAAATATAGCTACAAAAAAAACTTTTTAGTACCAGAGCAAAATATCCAACTATGACAAAACAAACACACACAGGAACAATAACCCCACTAAAACAAAACAAACTCCGGCGTCATACAAACAATGAGGGTTAGTAGTTGCTCCTTGTTTAATTAGTAAATAGTAAGCAACAAATCCTGACCACACTTATTGTACCTATTTTTGTAAGTCAAGCCTATAATTATCAGGTAAGTATATCACAAAGAGTAAAGTATGGTATATCAGCAGTGTCCGAAACAAGATGCACAAAATGTCAAACGGGTACTTGCGTGAACAGAAACGTAGAACGTTGGGGCGAATGTCATCAGTCCGAGTGATAGTCGATGACAGTTTGACGGCTCGATGACAGCTCCGACGAAGTTCTCGTTGAATGACGGCAGGTGGCGCTGGCGCTTGGCCGACCAAGCGACCGGTAAAACCCGAAGTTTGAATCGAGCGATGCCAACAGGTTTGAACTTGTTCAATTTTACCGCGGTATTAAGAAGTTTTTTGATACACTTTATTTGATTGCTGACGAGTTTATTACGATGATTTCGAGTAGGTAGACACTTGGTAGGTACACTATCGGAGCACTAATACCGAACGGTGAACACTGCACTGAGTAGGTAACGGCCGAGCAGCAGGAATTAACGCTGATTTGTACGTTGGTCGACCCGTGCTGGTTTGTCACCTCACGTTGACGAGCGTAATATTCAAGCGCGTCATCGGGGTCACCAATTTGGGGATCAGGGAGAGTATGTGAAGCGTCCCGTGGTCCCTCGATTGCTTCGCTTCTTCTTAGAGATGAGGTGAAGTCGGTCGGTAGTAGGTATTGTAATGAAACGCTCCAGAAGGTATTAACTATTGTTATATTGTCACATACGGTGTTATAACATGACACGGCACAACACAAGGTGTATAGGCTTAACCAGTAATAGGAATCAGGAGGCTTATAGTTTGGTGTTACATATAATATTATCGTCTCCGTGCGATGTCGTACTTAGTGAAGAGAGTTGTACCTCTGTGTGTGTGTGTGTACGGTACGAACATCGCGCGGGAGCCTAGTGATGTGGATCGCGCGCTGGCAACTAGTGTTGTGGCGTCGATCCACAGATAACAATATAGTTGACTAAAACTAACACCTTATAAAATAAAGAAGGCGGTCGTGAAATATCACGATCGCCACAGATCCATTTCGGATCGGCGCTCCGTGATCCACGATCCAGTTCGAGTGGATCGCTCGAGGATAGGATCGCGCGATCCGATCACAATGGATCCTCGGTGTGGACGCACCCGGCTATTAAGCTTTATGTGTCAGGAGTCCGCTTCATGGACACGATGTCGATGCACACGTGCGTGAGCGGCGTCACCAGCTACCAGCGCGCGGTGCTGAAGGCGAAGAACAAGGAGACCCATCCGTCCGATGCGGACTGGATCGAGATCAGCTCGCTGAACAACCTCAGCGAGGTAATATAATGTCAAATACATATACCAGCTTTTACCCGTGACCATGCGAACTGCTCGCTCAGCAGTAGACAAACCATGACTGGAGTGACAATGTTGGTTAAGTAGTTGTCCATAGTATCTTTAGTTTGGTTGGGTGCTAGGGTATTAATAGGTATTCTGGGCCATGACTTTGTTTACTACTACAGGTACTTGTACTACTACAGTACTTGTACTACAGGTACTTGTACAGGTACTTGTACTACAGGTTATTGCAATAAAAATTACCTTATTATGTCCTTGTCTAACGTCCAATCTACCTCTGTACCAAAATTCATCAAAATTTAATCATCTGGTAAGATGTGAAAATTTTACATAACTACAAACACATTTGCGTTTATAATATTCGTGGTGTTAGAGCTTTATCTATGACTCAAACTAGGACGAAGATCTTATTCAAGTCCTTGGAATGCCTCCGCGTCCGTGTGCTATCTCTAAGCGTTTATCTGTCTATATCGTTTATCTGTCCGACAAATCTACACTAATATTATAAAGAGGAAAACTTTGTTTGTTTGGTTGTAATGAATAGGCTCCGAAACTACTGAACCGATTTGAAAAATTCTTTCACTGTTGGCAAGCTATGCTATCCCCGGTACACATAGGCTACCTTTTATCCCGTAAAAGTTAATGGTTCCCGCGGGATAGTAGTTAAAGCGGCTGAAACCGCGAGGTTCTTCTAGTCTTATATATTATTATAGGTTCACAGGCTATACTGCGGCTCGCCGATTGACAAGCAGACCCGGGACGTATTTGTAGAGGGCACTATGGAAGATGTTCATGAAAACTTTCAGGAGTTAATGCAGGTAAATACTAACAACACAAGGAATAGTTTGAAACTACATCTATCTCCACACAATTAGTGAAAGCTTCTGTTATAAAAGATTACTTTTAGTAGCGATACAATCGCAAAAAGTCCGCGATATAGTGGCGATGCAGCATCGCTAATGTCACGTGACTGTATCCCTACAGTGAAGTCACTTCTTTTGCCTCGAGTTTGCATCCATACAGTCGCCCGTTAGTAGCGAGCGATACAGATGCGAGTTGACGAATCGTGCTAACTGTATCGCTAGTAAAAGTATCCGTGCGTGGATGACACTCCATACATTTTTTAAACTTCCCCACTGGGATATGAATTCGCACCCTCCCACTATGCTATCACCGCTTCAAAATAGTAAAATACTAAATAATACCGTTTTGTACCGTTAGTACTGCGCGGGCGACGTCGCGGCGACACACAGGGTGTTACGCGAACTACTGCCGCTGTTTCTGGAGCGGTTCCCGCACCCGGTGACGTTTGCCGGCATGCTGGAGCTAGGTTAGTCATTGCATCATCATCATTATCTGACAGTGAAAGTCCTATCAAAATCGATCCAGCCGTTTCGGATAATAAACGGAACCAATTAATCAGCCGATAAAAAAAATATGATATTAGTAAAATGCCGTTATTTTGCCATTACAAACACTTTATTTTTTATTATATTTAATAGATAATAATATTATGTATAGAAGACAACTTAACTGAAAATCACATTATAAAAATTATTACCTATCAAGTCTATAAATTCTAGTTAAGAATAGTTGAATACACCCCAAAACATTTGATTTCAAGGCTCAGCGTATTTACCAGTCAATTCCAACTGGTATCAATACATCGATTCCGCCGAGACGGTGTTTGAAGATCTCAAACTGGAATCGCGACAGATACTGTCCCAAAAAGCGGACGAAGCTTGCAAGCTCATGGCTAATGATGCCTACAAAAAGGACCTATGGATGTGGGATCAAGACTGGTCCACTCAAGCTCTGAAATTAAAAAAGCAAATTAAAAAGAAAAAATCTGACAGCGATTCGAGTACTGCAAACTTAAAATTCGAACCGGCCAGTAAGAGACCAGAAAAAAGAAACTCCAAAGAGTTCGATATACTCTGTGACGAGTACATACAATCTGTGGAGGGTACGGAAAGTACGGATGTGGTAAATGTTGATGGGTTGGCTGAAAAGTTGGGGTATTTGTATGAGCTGGGTGGGTCTTTGCCGGTGAAAAGGCCGTATTTGGCCGGATATCCGGCTTGGTATCGAAAATTGTGTACCAAACCCGGGAAGGACCCGGATTGGGCGCCGGGTGCCAACAACATCACGACAAGCATGCAGGTAAACTAATATAAATGTATTGTATATATGTATTTTTAAAACTTGATTAAAATCACAAAATATACACGTAACTCGAATCATTAATAAAATAGTCAACATTTTTTTTCTTCTAGATAACCCCAAAACTCCTTCGTCTGTCGTGGGAGGGTTACCCCCTCCACTACATCCAAGCCGAGGGGTGGGGATTCCTCGTACCCTTCAGCAGACAGCGTGGGGAAACTGAGGAAGCCCCAATCCCCCTGGAACAGCTGTTGGAAGCTTGCCCTATGGCACATTGTAAGGAGCCGGTGGACGCAGAGGCTTATATTTTACCTAAAACAGTGGAGGTAAGGGCTTAAGATTTCTAGATAAGATAACGACTCTTTATTGTACTTCAAGACATACAAATAATATACATAACTATGTAAAGATACAATGGACGGCCTTCCTGCTAAATAACAATCTCTTCCGGACCACTTTTGGATGGAGAGGCTCTAAGAATATTTCATATTTCATCAGTCGATATAGTGCATCCACAAAAGTAACTAAATGTATTTATTACTAAATATATAAATAATTTTAAAATCTTATTAAGGTAATAAATTACCCTATTTTCATACATACATGTTTTTGCTTCGCTACCTTGACGCTTCGTTGGTAAAGAAAATATAGTCCAAAAAATATATTGAATCTAAACGTTAGTCAGTTGCAATTGTTCTACAGGAAGATTTAGGCAGAAGGGCGTATTATGCGAGGAAGAAACGGGACGAGCAGGCCGCCGCCAACCAGTACCACGGGCTGGGCGTGTGGTGCGGGATCCAACTGCAAGGTACTTCAAATTCAAAGCATTTATTGTAAACTAGCTGTGCCCGCGACATCGTCCGCGTGGAATAGTGATAAAATTCACCTTTTAAACCTTCCCTGGACTTCCACAAATCATTCAAGACCAAAATCAGCCAAATCGGTCCAGCCGTTCTCGAGTTTTAGCGAGACACGAACAGCATTTGATTTTTATATATACTTAGTCAGGTCATAAGTATTGTCACACAGTAAAAACTTTTCTTTTAGAATGCTGGCCACAAAAAAGTTTATTGAATTCGAATTTCGAATTGTTCATGAAAATAAAAATGTATACTTTTTAGAATTTTACTCATTTTTAAATATGGAGTGGACGCTTAAAGAAGACCGTGTTGCAGTTATTGCGTTGCATCGTTGCGGTTACGCGCCAATTCAAATTTTTGACATACTGAAAAATTTGAATATAACCAAGAGATTCGTTTATCGTACCATCAAACGATACAATGAAGACTCTAGTGTAGATGACAGGTCAAGAAGTGGTCGCCCTCGGTCTGTTAGGACTCCAGCAGTGATAAAAGCTGTGAAGGCGCGAATTCAAAGAAATCCCAAACGTAAGCAGAAACTGTTGGCCCTTCAGATGGGATTAAGCAGAACCACGGTGAAAAGGGTGTTAAATGAAGACTTAGGGCTTCGGGCATATCGAAGAAAAACAGGACATCATTTGAATGCTCGTCTAATGGACCTGAGACTGAAGAGATGCCGCGCTTTGTTGAAGCGGTACGCGGGAAAAAAATATCGGGATATTCTTTTTTCGGATGAAAAAATTTTTACCGTAGAAGAGAGCTACAACAAACAAAATGATAAGGTGTACGCACACAGTAGTGAAGAAGCGAGCAACCGTATTCCGCGTGTCCAACGAGGTCATTTTCCATCCTCGCTCATGGTATGGTTGGGAGTGTCTTATTGGGGCTTAACAGAGGTACATTTTTGTGAGAAAGGTGTAAAAGCGAATGCAGTTGTGTATCAAAATACAGTCCTGACGAACCTTGTGGAACCTGTTTCTCATACCATGTTTAATAACAGGCACTGGGTATTCCAACAAGATTCGGCGCCAGCTCATAGAGCGAAGAGCACACAAGACTGGCTGGCGGCGCGTGAAATCGACTTCATCCGGCACGAAGACTGGCCCTCCTCCAGTCCAGATTTGAATCCGCTAGATTACAAGATATGGCAACACTTGGAGGAAAAGGCGTGCTCAAAGCCTCATCCCAATTTGGAGTCACTCAAGACATCCTTGATTAAGGCAGCCGCCGATATTGACATGGACCTCGTTCGTGCTGCGATAGACGACTGGCCGCGCAGATTGAAGGCCTGTATTCAAAATCACGGAGGTCATTTTGAATAAACTTTAGTGTCATAAGAATCTATGTTTTGTTAAGTTCATTTTGGTATATAAATGGTTACATAATGAATAAACTTGTTTCAATTATTTTATATAAAACATGTGACAGAATTTATGACCTGACTAGGTATAGAAGATAGACAATAAAATCGCACTTTCACAATTCAAACAGCTAGTTCTCGTCAAAGATAATATTATTAAAACATAAAGTATGATACATTTAATTAAACAGTAGGTAATCGATTATGGTATGAGTTTGAAAAAGAATGTTCATTGCATCATCATTATCATTGGATCTTCATTAGTGAAAAACTAAAAAAAAACATTTGGAGCCATTCTTAGCTAGTTATTCCATAATTACTATCTATAATATTATGTCGCAGGCATAGATAATCCGTTTAATTAACAGCCTAGCTGTTTTACTAAACGGCGCCGTTGAACTAGCTTCCTGATTGATATTCAGCCATTCAATGAAACAGCTAGGCAAATTATTTGGATCGATGACGTTTATCTACTTGCCTAGCCTGGTCATTACGACTGAACGATGCAACTAGCCGTATTTTGTTGTGCTAAACATTTTTTGTATGCATCTATCTATTTATTTATCACAGGGTGTTGCCATTTCCTGCGGTTGCCGCACAAAGACGGGCCGAAGTACAAAGTAGGCAATCCCCTAGCGAAGGATTTCCTAGATATGTTCAGTCAGAACGTGCTGACCGCGCAGGGGAACGACGCTGAAAAGGTGAGTTATGATCTGAAAACTAAAATGTTACCTTTTTTACACTTGTGTAATAGTTTCTCAAGTGCCGGTAGACGGCGCGATCTGCAGCCAGTCGAAAGTATCCGGCCAAGTATTTAGGCACGGTTCGAATTGTTACCAGCAGGGGGTTTGGGATAGAAATAAATGTACCCATTTCAACACTGTCAGCTCAAAATAATAAAACACCACCAATATATCCGCCGCTTATAAATTAGTACTCACTATCGTAGAGAGAACTTAGAGGTACTCACAATCGCTTTTTACATTCACTGTATATCAACTGAGTTACCTTCTTACTTAAAACACACTGTGTATGCACTGGACACCGACTCTTACGGAGACACGCTGTACATGCACTGGACACCAACTTCATACTAGCGGGTCTTCTTTTGTTTTGGTCGTGCAGGACCATATAAAGCTTTCTCTGTCGAGGCGTAGGACGTTTGGGGCTTGCTGCTGTTCTTGTGTACTTACTTACACAAACGTGACCTACACGGAGTGTCCGGGCGTGGCGCAGGTGCTGACGTTCGGGCGGATGATGAGCTACTGGCGCAACAACCGCGCCCGCGTGCTCGGGCAGCAAGTGGTGCGCCTCCCGCCGCGCGTGCTGCCGCCGGCACTGCGCCGCGCGCGCCTCGCCGCCGTGCTGCCGCACGTGGTGGCGTGCGGCACGCTCACGCGCCGGTGAGTGCCCCCGCCCCCGCCCCCGCCGGCACTGCGCCGCGCGCGCCTCGCCGCCGTGCTGCCGCACGTGGTGGCGTGCGGCACGCTCACGCGCCGGTGAGTGCCCCCGCCCCCGCCCCCGCCGGCACTGCGCCGCGCGCGCCTCGCCGCCGTGCTGCCGCACGTGGTGGCGTGCGGCACGCTCACGCGCCGGTGAGTGCCCCCGCCCCCGCCCCCGCCGGCACTGCGCCGCGCGCGCCTCGCCGCCGTGCTGCCGCACGTGGTGGCGTGCGGCACGCTCACGCGCCGGTGAGTGCCCCCGCCCCCGCCCCCGCCGGCACTGCGCCGCGCGCGCCTCGCCGCCGTGCTGCCGCACGTGGTGGCGTGCGGCACGCTCACGCGCCGGTGAGTGCCCCCGCCCCCGCCCCCGCCGGCACTGCGCCGCGCGCGCCTCGCCGCCGTGCTGCCGCACGTGGTGGCGTGCGGCACGCTCACGCGCCGGTGAGTGCCCCCGCCCCCGCCCCCGCCGGCACTGCGCCGCGCGCGCCTCGCCGCCGTGCTGCCGCACGTGGTGGCGTGCGGCACGCTCACGCGCCGGTGAGTGCCCCCGCCCCCGCCCCCGCCGGCACTGCGCCGCGCGCGCCTCGCCGCCGTGCTGCCGCACGTGGTGGCGTGCGGCACGCTCACGCGCCGGTGAGTGCCCCCGCCCCCGCCCCCGCCGGCACTGCGCCGCGCGCGCCTCGCCGCCGTGCTGCCGCACGTGGTGGCGTGCGGCACGCTCACGCGCCGGTGAGTGCCCCCGCCCCCGCCCCCGCCGGCACTGCGCCGCGCGCGCCTCGCCGCCGTGCTGCCGCACGTGGTGGCGTGCGGCACGCTCACGCGCCGGTGAGTGCCCCCGCCCCCGCCCCCGCCGGCACTGCGCCGCGCGCGCCTCGCCGCCGTGCTGCCGCACGTGGTGGCGTGCGGCACGCTCACGCGCCGGTGAGTGCCCCCGCCCCCGCCCCCGCCGGCACTGCGCCGCGCGCGCCTCGCCGCCGTGCTGCCGCACGTGGTGGCGTGCGGCACGCTCACGCGCCGGTGAGTGCCCCCGCCCCCGCCCCCGCCGGCACTGCGCCGCGCGCGCCTCGCCGCCGTGCTGCCGCACGTGGTGGCGTGCGGCACGCTCACGCGCCGGTGAGTGCCCCCGCCCCCGCCCCCGCCGGCACTGCGCCGCGCGCGCCTCGCCGCCGTGCTGCCGCACGTGGTGGCGTGCGGCACGCTCACGCGCCGGTGAGTGCCCCCGCCCCCGCCCCCGCCGGCACTGCGCCGCGCGCGCCTCGCCGCCGTGCTGCCGCACGTGGTGGCGTGCGGCACGCTCACGCGCCGGTGAGTGCCCCCGCCCCCGCCCCCGCCGGCACTGCGCCGCGCGCGCCTCGCCGCCGTGCTGCCGCACGTGGTGGCGTGCGGCACGCTCACGCGCCGGTGAGTGCCCCCGCCCCCGCCCCCGCCGGCACTGCGCCGCGCGCGCCTCGCCGCCGTGCTGCCGCACGTGGTGGCGTGCGGCACGCTCACGCGCCGGTGAGTGCCCCCGCCCCCGCCCCCGCCGGCACTGCGCCGCGCGCGCCTCGCCGCCGTGCTGCCGCACGTGGTGGCGTGCGGCACGCTCACGCGCCGGTGAGTGCCCCCGCCCCCGCCCCCGCCGGCACTGCGCCGCGCGCGCCTCGCCGCCGTGCTGCCGCACGTGGTGGCGTGCGGCACGCTCACGCGCCGGTGAGTGCCCCCGCCCCCGCCCCCGCCGGCACTGCGCCGCGCGCGCCTCGCCGCCGTGCTGCCGCACGTGGTGGCGTGCGGCACGCTCACGCGCCGGTGAGTGCCCCCGCCCCCGCCCCCGCCGGCACTGCGCCGCGCGCGCCTCGCCGCCGTGCTGCCGCACGTGGTGGCGTGCGGCACGCTCACGCGCCGGTGAGTGCCCCCGCCGCACCCGCCCCCGCCGGCACTCGCCGCGCGCGCCTCGCCGCCGTGCTGCCGCACGTGGTGGCGTGCGGCACGCGCACGCGCCGGGTAGTGCCCCCGCCGCCCCCGCCCCGCCCCCGCTGACGCCCCCGGTGTTGCAGCGCCAGCGAGCCGACGTGGATGACGGCGAGCGCCCCGCACGCGGAGCGCGTGGGCTCGGAGCTGCGGGCGCTGGTGCAGGCGCCGCCGGGGTACAAGTTCGTGGGCGCCGACGTCGACTCGCAGGTCAGTGAGCGCCCCCCACGCGGTGACGGGTGACGCGGCGACGCTACGACGCCGGGTTCGACCCTCGGCCCGCACAGTTCGAACTGTCTCCGTATCGAATTTTACTAAGATCCGTTCACGCGAGAAGGGACACAAACGGGCAGAATGACTTATAATTTCACGAGGATCATAAATGGGGCGGATAATGTGGAAGGCTTCCAGGAGCTGTGGATAGCGGCGCTGCTGGGCGACAGCGGAGGCCGGCTGTGCGGCGGCAGCGCCTTCGCCTGGTCCGTGCTGGCCGGGGACAAGGTACGAGGGGGGGGGGGGAGTGCCGCACGTGACAACAACGATACAATCAAATAAAATTTGATTCAATTTTTTCGGGTTAGAAATAAATCTACCTAGTTTAACACAACACTCGTCCACTGAATACCTCCTACTCTGACACGCTGTATATGCACTGAATAATAATTCTCACGGAGACACGCTGCACTGAACAACGATTCTTACACAATACGGTATATTATATGAACAGCTCCGAAATATTCGCACCGACAATCGGAACTGTTTCGGCCCGGACTTAGTTCGCTTATTTACATACTACTTTGCCACATTTACTCACCAGAGGTACATACCTACTTACAACAAATAGTTTCAGATTTAATTGTCTTACCAAGTTATCGCCAGAGGATGCCGTGTTCATGGCTTTTTAGAACGGACGCTGAATATCACCGAAATGTTTTTTTTTTTATTGGTACGTTTCCTGTGTACATTTTTTTATATAGCCCCACACTATAGGATTGCTCCGGTATCGTGGGTACCGCTTACAGACATATCATTTCACAAACGCATCACACCCAGACCAGAAACAAATATTTGTGCGATCCACAAAGGGATCCATTCCAGGCGGGAATCGATCCCGCGACCCCAAGCGCAGCCCGGTTGCTCGGCCACTGCGCCAAACGAGCCGTCATGATGCCGGCAAATAAACATTGTATGTATGTTGCAAGGCTCGGCTCACCGACCTGCACTCCCTCACGGCCCGCGCCGCCGGCATCCGCCGCCAGCACGCCAAGGTCATCAACTACGCCAGGATATACGGTGAGCCGATACACAACCCTCCCACAAGGGACCGAATCGATTCGATTCGGTAACATTCTCGAATCGAACGGCAGACAGTTGAGCTACTCAGAACAATCGACATAGGGATTGGGTTGGATTTGGGCAAATGGATGACGTCATCCAACATCCGAAGAAAATAATTGAATTTTTGCTTCAATGACTAGGGCCGTATTATGAACTCTCAACCCAGTCAGTTTACGCCGTAAACTGAACTGCCTGGCTATTTCGTATTAGGAACTCCTATTGCCAGCCAGTAACGTCACGTGACAGTCAAACCTACTTCGATCTAATAACAGGCTGGCAACTTCGTATCACGAACTTTAATTTGACATAATGTAGGTTATAAATAATACAACAAAGAACAATCCAGTTTACGGCCGTAAAAATAATTGCCTGGAACTTGCCTGGTTCTATAATAAGTAAGTTCATAATAAGCCCCCTGCGCTCTGAATTGCGTTGCCATACTTTGGAGCGTATGGTATGACGTTCGCTTCGAGCTCGACTTTGATTATTATGAATTGATAACTTAGTATATCGAGCGATATCAAACTTATCCAAGATGATGATAATCCCAAGGTGCCGGCCAGAACTTCGCCGAGCGTCTGCTCAAGCAGTTCAACCCGACCATGACGATATCGGAAGCCAAGAGCAAGGCGGCCAAGATGTTCGCCTCCACCAAGGGCCGGCGCGTCTACACCCTTCGGAACAAGTACGCGGAAGGGTTCACGGATGAGTCCGATGACCAGGTGATATTTAGTTAGGAGATTTTATTTATGTATTTGGGAGATGACATCATATTTGATTTGGAGGATCGAGTCATATTTGATTTGCGTATGGAGCAATATTTTTTAAATTGTCAGGTAGGTAGATATACCTAGAGATAAACGCATATACAAGGTGTAACAGCAAGGTGTAGTAATACTGAAACTACGCATACACATACATATTTCGAAGTAGTCTGGAGGTACTATAAATCTGTAAGTAGTTACGGTAATGAATTATTACACGTCAAAGTTTACTGCAAAACTAACCATCGTTCAACCCTAGTTATCAGCTGGGCAATGTCAGTGAACTTGAGGCATAGGCTAACATGTACAGTCTTACCCAACTTATATGGTGCGTCGTGAATCTTCGTTCGCGCAGAAAATAAAGTATGATCGGAAGATTAACGAAAGAATGCTTAACACTTACAATCAACCTAAGATCACTATTATAAGGTTCATAATACACTGCAGCTGTTGCACATCGCAGTTCTACCTGCGCAGAAGATGAATTTTCAAAGCGCGGGAAATGCTATTGACCGCTATTGGTCGCCATCTTAGCGATCGCCGCGTGGCATGAGTGAGATGGAACTAACAGCTGCAGTGTATTATGAACCTTATAATAGTGATCTTAGGTTGATTGTAAGTGTTAAGCATTCTTTCGTTAAACTTCGGACCATACTTTATTTTCTGCGCGAACGAAGATTCACGACGCTTCATATAAGTTAGTTAGACTGTACAGTACACCTCTAACCGGCGGCATTACTCAAACAAAACTAGGTGTAGAAGTAAAGTTGTGGTAAAAGTTCCACCAAAAATTACTAGATGGCGCCAGGGCCGTTTCTAAGAAATCCTGCTTCGCGCAAGCGTTGTGTGACCGGCGTAACGTGACGTCATCCGTATCATGTTAGGGTTGTAATATTTAGTTATTTTGCCAATTTGAGTGAAAAAATCGATTATCGATTTCAGGTTTTAGTACCCTGGCAAATGATTCATCACCAGGTACACATACCCACATTTCAATATTACTACACCTTGCCGATACACCCTGTATACAAAAATCCTAGATACTGTCCGTTGTCCACAAAAGATTAAAACTTGTCGTCGATTTGTGGAAAGTAATTTTAGACACATTTAAACAAGAGTTGAACATCTGTTCAACTCTTGTTTAAATGTGTCTAAAATCTTTTGTGGTAAGATCCTGTGTGAAAGAAAGGTAAATACATTTTCTCCTATTTTTATAGAGAAACTACGGATTATTGCAATACAAAACTACAAAGAAACAGTACGGAAGGCATATTCAAAGATTTGATTACCTCGTCAGGTGTTGGAGATGTCCTCGTACCAAGCGCAGCGGCTCGCCAAGCTGAGCGGCAAGCCGGTCGAGGAGATGTTCCTCCGGCCGCGCTGGGTGGGCGGGACGGAGTCCGACATGTTCAACAAGCTGGAGGAGATCGCCGGTTAGTACATGTGCAACAAGCTGAGCGGCAAGCCGGTCGAGGAGATGTTCCTCCGGCCGCGCTGGGTGGGCGGGACGGAGTCCGACATGTTCAACAAGCTGGAGGAGATCGCCGGTTAGTACATGTGCAACAAGCTGAGCGGCAAGCCGGTCGAGGAGATGTTCCTCCGGCCGCGCTGGGTGGGCGGGACGGAGTCCGACATGTTCAACAAGCTGGAGGAGATCGCCGGTTAGTACATGTGCAACAAGCTGAGCGGCAAGCCGGTCGAGGAGATGTTCCTCCGGCCGCGCTGGGTGGGCGGGACGGAGTCCGACATGTTCAACAAGCTGGAGGAGATCGCCGGTTAGTACATGTGCAACAAGCTGAGCGGCAAGCCGGTCGAGGAGATGTTCCTCCGGCCGCGCTGGGTGGGCGGGACGGAGTCCGACATGTTCAACAAGCTGGAGGAGATCGCCGGTTAGTACATGTGCAACAAGCTGAGCGGCAAGCCGGTCGAGGAGATGTTCCTCCGGCCGCGCTGGGTGGGCGGGACGGAGTCCGACATGTTCAACAAGCTGGAGGAGATCGCCGGTTAGTACATGTGCAACAAGCTGAGCGGCAAGCCGGTCGAGGAGATGTTCCTCCGGCCGCGCTGGGTGGGCGGGACGGAGTCCGACATGTTCAACAAGCTGGAGGAGATCGCCGGTTAGTACATGTGCAACAAGCTGAGCGGCAAGCCGGTCGAGGAGATGTTCCTCCGGCCGCGCTGGGTGGGCGGGACG
This sequence comes from Hylaea fasciaria, assembly GCA_905147375.1. Taxonomy (NCBI): domain Eukaryota; kingdom Metazoa; phylum Arthropoda; class Insecta; order Lepidoptera; family Geometridae; genus Hylaea; species Hylaea fasciaria. The sequence continues at coordinate 1,782,990 of LR990211.1, read as the reverse complement.
GAGTCCGACATGTTCAACAAGCTGGAGGAGATCGCCGGTTAGTACATGTGCAACAAGCTGAGCGGCAAGCCGGTCGAGGAGATGTTCCTCCGGCCGCGCTGGGGGGGCGGGACGGAGTCCGACATGTTCAACAAGCTGGAGGAGATCGCCGGTTAGTACATGTGCAACAAGCTGAGCGGCAAGCCGGTCGAGGAGATGTTCCTCCGGCCGCGCTGGGTGGGCGGGACGGAGTCCGACATGTTCAACAAGCTGGAGGAGATCGCCGGTTAGTACATGTGCAACAAGCTGAGCGGCAAGCCGGTCGAGGAGATGTTCCTCCGGCCGCGCTGGGTGGGCGGGACGGAGTCCGACATGTTCAACAAGCTGGAGGAGATCGCCGGTTAGTTTAGTATATTCATTTATAAGCTAGGTGGTCTAGGTACATATCCGCGACATTTTGGTATGTTTTATGTCAATACTAGCTGCACCCCGCGGTTTGACCCACGTTTGGATAATATACAATAATATATCTTTATGAATTTGTAGCCTATGTGTTATTCTGATATGTAAGCTATATTATTGTAAAGTTTCATCAAAATCCATTCAGTAGTTTTTGCGTGAAAGAGTAACAAACATCCATCCATCCATCCATACTCACAAACTTTCGCGTTTATAATATTAGTAGGATAATAGTCGTCCGCGACTTCGTCCGCGTCGATGACGGTTTATTGCATAAAAAGTGATCTATATTTATGTAATCTATCTCTTTAGAGCTATCCTCAATCAAAGCTATATATACAAAATTCATCAAATTCGGTTCAGATAATATTGAGTCGTAAAAAGGTAACAAACTTTACAGGTAGATACTAAAAACGTGTATTTTAGTACCTACAAAGTAACAGTGTTTAGAATACTATCTTGAAATACAGGTATAAAGTATATTTTTTAATTGAATTGTGAAAATAAGGTGACATGACAAAAATGTGTAGACAAGGTTGCAGGTTGTTTTTAACTGGCAAAATAAATACAGGTGATTTCATACTACAGCCCAAGACTCATACAAAAATGTATGAGAAAATGAATTATCATTATTATTTCTTTTTCCGTGAATTTTCCCTCTGTTTCAATAGTTATTCTGCTATTCAGAGTGGAGACGAATCCAACACAGTAAGGCTCATGTAAATCGGTCCAGCCGTTCTCGAGTATTATAATGGTGTAACTGACACGACTTTGTTTTATATTTATAAGTAGATATAGATAGATTCCATACAGTACCATTCGCATGGTGTTTCTCCATCTAGACTCCGACGCCCCCGCGACGGCATTCCTGAGGGGGCGTCTGTCGCGCGCGCTGCAGGGGGCGGGGGGCGCCGGGGGGCGCTGGGGTGGCACGCGCCTCAACTGGGCCGTGCAGAGCGCCGCCGCAGACTTCTTACATCTGGCGCTAGCCGCCATGGCGCACCACGCCCCTAAGGCCAGGTATAGACATTAAATACTTATAAATACCCTACCTTAGAAGACGGCACGTTCTCCGTCTTAACAAAACGTTTAAATAAAAGTTGAACAGATGTTTAAATCTTGTCTAACCCTCGCTTTTTCTAACTCGATAAAAATTCACAAGTAAAATCATTTGGAATGCTGAGTAAGAAAACGCGAGTGATAGACGTCGATTTAGTGGAATGAAATTTTAGTAACACTTATGTGGTAAGAGTTTGTATGGGGTTTTGAGCGTGCCCTATTAGTAGTAACTAACAAATTTGGTTTTCAGGTTCTGCCTCAGCTTCCACGACGAAGTGAGATACATGGTACCCGACGAGCACAAGTACGAGGCCGCGTTTGCGCTGCAAGTCACCAATCTGCTCACGCGGGCGTTCTGCTCGCAAATGTAAATACCGCTGCTTACAATAATAAATTGGAATAAGTTTTGATTATCTCTGGAATAGTACATTACTGCCGCAGTCTGTAATGACTGTGTTACTGGTCGCGATGGCGATGGCCGTCAGCGTGGTGCGCACTGCAGTCCTCAATGGCCAAGCTGGGATGACGGCCAAGACCTTTATAGCGTGGACAGCACAGTAAAAAGAAATTTACCGTGCGATCGGCAAACATATCTTGAGCAAAAACCTTCGCGTAAAATTCGCAGCCCTTTCCGAAGACAACTAAAAATGGGATATCGCGGAGTCAGTCTGTTCGTTTTTGTTCCAACCTCCTCACATCGTTCCTGTCCATCACAAAGGTTGCCTTTAAGAAATTGCTTATACAGCGTTTTTGCCTACCTTGTATGTACAGTTGTGTCGTCCGGTAATGGCGTTGTGTTGTATTAAAATGCTTCCATTTCTCTTTCAGGGTCGGTATCCACGACCTGCCGCTGTCAGTAGCGTTCTTTACCTCCGTGGAGGTAGACCAGGTGCTCCGCAAAGAGGCCGACCTGCCTTGCACCACGCCGTCCAACCCACACGGCCTCGAGAAGGGATACGGGATCCCGGACGGGGAGTCGCTCAACATATTCGATGTTATTGATAAGTGTAAAGCATGTGCAAATAAAGACTGATCGGAATGTACTTACTAGTTTACCTTTCGTAGCGCTTTACTGTATTATAGCTAGATTGATTGAGTAATAACTAAAACTGGGATTTATGGTGGGAATTGTGGGAAATCTAAATATGTTTCATTGAGTTTTTATTCTTTTCTCAGACTTGTACACGAGTGTATGCAAATGATATAAATCCGAAAAAGGTGGGGAAAAATCCCAATGCCATTACTGAATCGTGGCGACAACAACGTGTAGAATGTAGGTACGTTCTACGACTACACAGACGCCTCACTTGCTGCTACGACTCGACATCAACTTTTATGTGTTTTCCGTGGTAATTACAATAATAATTTATAATTGATAATTGAAATTAATTAATAATTGGCAATACAAGCGAGGCTAAAACTAAAAAAAAATATCGATGTTTGTTTTCAAAGTCACTGTCAAACAGGTGTCAATGTCAAATGTTCTATCTAATCTAATAGTCATCTGTCTAGCGTAGCGTTTGTATTCTCTTTGGTCATCTGTAGGTTGGGATTGGGACTCATCTCCGTTTTTAAAACTTGTTTTTGAATTTGTTTCCGTTTTTACCTATATACCTACTACGAATTACAAGAGAATTAATTTGATTACGCTACGCTTCCTTCAGTCGTGTCAAATGTTGAAAACTTACTGATTTATGTATCAATAATATCCCGCAACATGTCTAAAGTAACGAAGAGAAAACATGTAATGAGCGAGGCACTGTGGGACGACTATGAACTTCCTAAAGAGAACCAAAATGTAGTAAAAGTGTTGAAAAGCAAAGGAAACAATTTACACGAGGTAGGTAACCTATAGTCATATCCGTTACCTTACATTTCTAACCTGATTCTTTAATTAAACTCTTTCAAACTTAGTTTTCAAAGTAACCCTAAAAAAATTATACATTTCTGTGTAGAAAATATTATTAGTACCCATTTATAATGAAAATCTACATGGTTTGTACATTGTCTAACTGTTGTTATGTAGTAGTATTTTTTTAGGATAGTCCTAAAAACGTTTATTCCCAAATAACATTACTATTACTATCTAACATTACTATTAATAAGTCCAATTTACTAATCTTCCCCAACCTTCTACAGATCACTACACCTACCGGAGAGGAGTATCTAGTATCAATGCCGACTAAATTCCGAAAAAACATTTGGGTAAAACGCGGCGACTATGTCCTCGTAGAACCCATTCTCGAAGGAGACAAAGTTAAAGCTGAGATTGTAAAAATTATGAACAAAAACTCTATTAAATATTACAAAGAAAACAATATTTGGCCCAAGGAGTTTGATACTAAACAGGAATCCAAGGGTGATGATGATGAATTATTTGTAAATACAAACAGAAAACAGGTGATACCTTATGATAGTGACTCAAGTGAGAATGACAGTGATGATAACAGTGATAAATAGATTGTAAATTTTGTACATTTTTTATTTTATTTTCCATATTATTTACTATTTATTAGGACTGAAGCTAGATAGATGGATAGACACAAATTACATAATGTTCACAAAACTTGGGAATTACTTAATTTAACCACAATTTAGAGATAAATACTTATATTGAAAGTACTACGACTAACACTAAGCCAACCCTAGTGGGGATTATAATGAATATAGCATTTTTTTTTATTTACTGTCCTAATTCCCAGTGAGGCTAAGGACTCACGAAGCGGTTTTCACCCGTGCCCGCCGCGGGTGCGGGCCCGCAGCCTTTGTAGAATACAGATATTTACTTATGTAAAAAATTTAAGCACATTTCACGACGCGTTTTACGCCCGCGGCGTGTGCGATTGTTTGCGGGTCCCGCTGCACCGGCGGTCATCTTGTACCGGCGGGCGCGGGTCGCGGTCCCGCAGCCGCGGCGGGTTGCACCCGCGCGTTCTGCGGTCGGTTGGCGGGAACTCAACTGATCGTTTAACCGCCCGTCTTGCGATTATCAACCGCCAAGTTTGCGAGCGATAATCGCAACCGCGACGGCCGCGTAACCGCACAAAACTCCGGTCTCGTGAGTTTTGAAAATAACTCCATTCCGCCACCGCGGCGGGCACGGGTGAAAACCGCTTCGTGAGTCCTTAGCCTGAGACTTGGATATAATTAGGACAAAAAATAAAAACACACAAGCTTAAATCATTAGCTACTCAACTACACCTATAATAATAAATGCATCTTTACTTAGGTCTATGTATCTTGAATAATAAGGTAAATAATATATAAAATTATCAAGTTAAGTAGGTACCTAGCAAGTTAAATATGAGGTACCTACTGGGTTTAGATCGCAAAAAGGTTTCATAAAAAAATTACACTTTCCCATGATTACCACTATTTGTTTAGTTTCTACTTGTATGAAAATGAAATATAAAATCAGGTCTTAGTATCTATCAGGGTAGCATGGAACACAAGGAAGCTTCTGCTTTTTGCCACATGATCAAGTAAAATGATAATAAACATGAAAGTACTGCACTCAACCACAGATTACTAAATAGAAACTGCTGCAACTACTGTTATCTAAATGTGAACACAAAATGTTGACAAACATGTTATACAATTTAACGCAAGTCAGCGTCCATTTGGCCATTACTGAGAATATATTCTAGAATTAACTTAGCAAGAGCAGGGGATTGGAGCCCGGTCCAACTTTTGGTTTTAACAATCAACCTTGCGTTACCATCCAGAAAGAAGTCTAAAGTCATTCTCTTCAAATTTGTGGCGGAGTGGAGTTCGGCTAGTTCTAAAGTTGCAATCGCATTATCCACTGTCAATTTCTGGAACAATGCCTCCTCACAGAGATTCTTCAATCTATTCATTTGATAATATTCCGCTGCTGCCAACAGCTTCTCTGGTATTTCATGGAGCCTAGGAGTGTTATCCGTATAGATGTAAGTTAACACTTCTTTCAGTACATCAGTGTCTAACAGAGTTTCTATAATGTTAGTAGTGCTCTCTACAGTATTGTGCTGAAAATGTGCCTTTAGAACAGCACTGCGAGTCGCCAAGACTGCCTTGTGAGTTTGGAATTCCACTCCATCTGCAGATTTGATGGTTAAATCAGCAAAACTCGAATTATTGAGCAGGCTTTCTAGATCGTGGTTCAGTTCAGCTCTGGGTCCGTAGCTGGCGTCCGCTTTTATTCTGGTGTTGATCATAAACTGAAATTTGAGAACAAGACTACCTTCATCCAAGTAGCTTTCATTGCCGTTTAAGTTTATTACATCTCGTTTGTACAGTGCTCCTAAAAACTGCCATTTGTTAGGTTGAACCATATGATACTCCTTCGTGACGATGGGACGCTCTTTGTAACACTGCAAGCAGTTGGTGAGAACGGTCTTCGCGAACACAGGGAGTGGTGCCAAGTAATAGATTTCAATTAAATCCGTTTCCTTTCCTAAAAATTCTAACTTAAATAGGAACCTAGTGTCCTCATCTGTGTTGCAATCATAGTCACCCTTATTCGAACGAAGGTCTCTAAGGTTATGCTTGGCCACAACTTCTAGAAGCACCGAGAAGTTTGGGATAGCCCATATTATAGAACATATTTTAGTACGCTCTTCATCTGTGCGCACAGAGTACTGGAGACTATACACTTTGGGCATTCTGTCTTCCGCGTGATTAACGTGTGAGACTGCAGTCAAAACTGTTGACAAGAAAAAGGGTAGGTATTTACACTTTGTTGTAATGCCATTATGTGTTTGTAGCAAGATGTTAGTTAGGAACATGGAACATGCTTTGTTATTCTTCTAAGTTTCTAAGGGAACATGCTTTGTGAGGGAACAATATACAATGAAAAAGAATAAATGATTAAATAATGTAGGTAAATGCCTACTAAGTACCTTCACACCGTAATTTCAACCGTAACACACTTCAAGTAATTTCACACCGAAGCCGTGTATGAAACTCCCGAATATTATTAGAGAATATTAACCATACACATTGTTATAACAGGCATTTATTCTTAAACAGTACACTTCCCTATAAAAACATTAAATGACCATATAAATCTAATATAAAGCGCGCAAGATAATCTAAATAAAATTCATCGAATTCATCCACACAGGCAGACAGACAGACAGACACTACCTACCATAGAGTAGTTGGAAGGAAGACACTACTGAGCATAGAGTACAGTTTCCGTTTATTTTTTAATGTTACTCTGTGGCATAGATAGAGTAGATAGGTACATCTATAACGAACGAGCAATACGAGCATGGCCAAAGAAAAAAAAAATAAAAAATACGAGCATGGTAAATCTATATTGGTAAGCAGGGTAATTTATGCATCGATATAGGTATTACCGAAATGGATTGAGTAGGTACTGCGGAAACTAAACGTGCCGACAAGGATGGCCACAACGAGCATTGCATCTCTTTTTCGTCAACGCATGTAGCGACATTTTAGAATGTCGCACGAATGATTAGAGCATCACCTAAATATAACGTGTATTAAATTTATCCCACTCATACATTGCAGCAAAGGTGCGTCCCTTTCGGGTGTATACATACGCTATTGTCAAGTCTATTTCTTGTACTACGTTTATGTCTCGCTCACTCACACACACTCAAAGGACAATCGATCGATCATTTCATTCCTCCTTTAGAATATAATCGATAACAGCCGATTCGGCCAACACAAAATAAAAATCGACTAAATAAAAATATAATTAGTCCGATTTTCATTTCATCGTTCGTTTAACGCTAATCGCTACCTTCCCTACTCCTCGCTAGTTCGTTCAACATTCGTTCATCGTTGTCACTTGTCATCCTAGAAAAAAACATCACTTACCAACCCTATTCATCTGAAGTCACATTTTCTTTGATTTCTCTTTGTTTATTAATACTATTGTAGCGTATTCTCTTTGATTGTAGCTATCAAATACCTTTCGCTAATCTTATCTAAGTATAATGTACGTTAAATCGTAAAATGATGTATCAGATAAATAATTACCGTGAGATTATGTAGTCATTGTTTGTGAATCGCAACTTGTGATAAATAATTTTGTTTTCCCTTTTGTTAGTGCGATTGGGTCGGATAGTGGATCACTATGGAAGATTATAAGTTTTTGTTTAAAGTTGTGTTGGTTGGGAATGCGGGGGTAGGAAAGACTTGCCTCGTCAGGCGGTTTACGCAAGGATTGTTCCCACCAGGTCAAGGCGCTACAATTGGTGTGGATTTCATGATAAAAACTGTTGAAGTTGACGGCGAAAAAGTGAAGGTGAGTGGGATTGGGGCACGTACATTTTTGGCATGTTGTTGCATCATGCTGGTGGCTATTAATTATGTTTTTGGTCAACATGTTTATGATGAGGTTGGCTAATTAACGCCAAACCTATAAGTGGATAGATGATGTAGTTTGCTTCTACAGATATTGGAGGATACATTGATAAATAAGTATGTACAATAACATGATATTTATTTATTATAAATATATCGTTCCTACTTTGTGGTATTTGTATTATTTATATAGACACTGAAACACTATGCCTTACATACCATTTACTATACATTCAAATGAAACCAAGACAATAGAAATTTTGGTGTATGTATATTATTATGTACTTACATTACATTTCAGATATGGATTTACTTAATTCATAAACTATCCCAATATGAAACAAATAACAAAGAAGTAAAAAAATTAGGGGTTGTTATGTTAAAAAAAAAATTAAACTGATTACAGCTACAAATATGGGACACGGCCGGTCAGGAGAGGTTCCGTTCCATAACTCAAAGCTACTACCGTTCAGCGCACGCACTGATATTAGTGTATGACATATCTTGCCAGCCAACATTTGACTGCCTACCTGACTGGCTCAGGGAGATAGAAGAGTATGCTAACAACAAAGTGCTTAGGATATTAGTTGGTAAGTTTTCATATCTTGTCTGCAGTCATTAGCAGTTTTCCTCTGGATATAAGTAATAATAATTATAATACCCTAAGTTCTCCCTGGGTTAGGTACCTACCTCTTTGTGTAATTTTTTTTTTTTTTTGTTTTTAGAAAAACGTAGCCCCACACTAGGATTGATCCTGTATCGTGGGTAACGCTTACAGACATATAATTTCTCATACACAACTATTATAAACTCACGTAATTCGGGAAAAACCTCGGAGCGCGATCTCACTGGCCAGGTAGACAACTCCAGACTGGTTTTTCTAAGTACCCTCACTTGAGTACATAACATGCCTTCCCCTCGAGACATGTTCCTATTCTTCTCACTTCCTTCACTTAGTCTTCCACTGATTCTAATTGCTTATACTACTTACTATACTTTTTTATTTGTTGCTTATAACTATGGGTATTTTTACTATTATATGGGGTTGCTATCTATTCTTCTCCGGACCCTATATCTTCATCTTCTGAGTCCATAATGATACCTGATCTGATTTTCTTAGAATTGGATGACGGTGGTGAGCATGACAAAGCCCGCTTGTTTCTCATTATCTCCCCTGTGTTAGGTATTACAATGTCTTGTGGCCCTGATACTCCAATGATGTCTGCCCATTTCCTCGGTGAGGGAATTTCCAAATGATTTCCATCCTCACTACTGTCCTTAGCCATTCCCGCTGTATTAGGCTGTATTAGGTCCTTTGGATCATTTTCTTTATCTGCCAACCCGCTGCTGTGCATCTGGTTGATGTGTCTCATCAAAAGTCTTCCATTCCATCGCACCAAGTATCTGCAAACCCCCACTCTTCTCTCTACTGTGCCCTTTAACCAACGAGGTCCTTTACTATAATTACGGACATATACCGACTGACCAATATTAAAAGAACGTACTTTAATTCTTTCATTCTTCTCAAACTCGTTCAATTTTTCATTAGTCTTATAAGACAATGGGTTCAGGTAGTGGAATTTGGTTCTAAATTGACGGTTATTGAGAAGTTCAGCCGGTGTTTTTTCATTGACACAGTTAGGTGTGGTCCGCAGTCCATAAAGCATTGTTGGTAACCGGATATGCCAAGGCTCTGATGTCTTCTTTTTCAATTTATTTTTAACCGTCTGTACTGTGCGTTCCGCTTGCCCATTTGACGCTGGATGGTAGGGTGCCACCAATACCTGTCTAATGCCAACACTCTTCAAGTATCCCCTAAATTCTTCTGAAATGAAACTCCTTCCATTATCGCTCACAATACAGTCTGGTAAGCCTTGTTCAGCAAAGATCTCTCTAAGAACCTTAATCAATGTGGCGCTACTCAGATCATTAACTATTTTAACTTCTGGCCATTTTGAATATGAGTCTATAAGAATAAAAAAAGTTTTTCCTTGGAATGGTCCGGCATAATCAATGTGTAGCCTTGACCAAGCTTTATCTGGTCTGATCCAGTGATGACTGACCTGAGCAGGCATGTTCCTGTTTTCTGCACAGCTGGTACAATTTTTTATAATTTCTTCTATGCTTTTATCCATGGAAGGCCACCAAAAATAACTTCTCGCTAACGCTTTAGTAATCACTATTCCATCATGGTTCCGATGTAACTCTTCTAATACATGTGTGTGCATCTTTTCTGGCACCACTACCCGGTTACCCCATAGTATACAGTTACTATGAACTGACATTTCTTCTCTCTTCATCCAATACATCTTGTATTCTTTTTCCACCTTTGTGGGCCATCCATTCCTTGTCCAGTATAAGATTTTACTCAATATCGGATCTTTCTTAGTGAACCTTGCTACTTCTGTAGCTGTGAGCTCCAGCTCTATAGGTGTCTCTTCTATCAATAGAACTCCCGAAAACTTATCTTCTTCTGTTGATTCTTTTGATGGCCAACGGCTCAATGCATCTGCATTTCCCAATTTTTTCCCTTCGACATACTGAATTTCATAATCGTAAGAATTCAATAATAGTGCCCATCTGAGCATCCTGGGAGATATAATATTTGGAATCGGCTTCCCTGGTCCAAATATCCCCAACAAAGGTCTATGGTCTGTTTTGATGGTTACTTTCCGTCCGCTGATATATTGGTGAAACTTTTTTAAAGCAAAAATTATTGCTGCCGCTTCTTTGTCAATCTGGGCATAATTTCGTTCATGAACGTTCATAGTCCTTGATGCAAACATTATTGGCCTTACGGATCCATCATCCATTTCATGTTCGAGCACGGCTCCCAATCCATACTGTGAGGCATCACATGATATTATTAACTTCCTGTTGCCATCATAATGCACTAATGTGTCTTTACTAGATAACATTGTTTTTAATTTATTAAAAGCTATCTGATGCTCTCTGTTCCATTTCCATTCAGATCCTTTCTCCAGCAATCTATATAAAGGTTCAGCTGTATTAGCTTTATGAGGCAAAAATCTGTCATAAAAATTAAGTAGTCCTAAAAACGCTTGTAATTCCTTTATATTCCCAGGCGCTGGGGTCTTCTCAATTGAGTCAATTTTGTCTTTAGCTGGATGTATTCCAGACTCATCTATAACAAATCCCAAAAACTTGACTGTAGGCACTCCAAAAGCACACTTATCCTTGTTTACTTTGAGGCCAGCTTCCTGTAATCTCTGCAGCACCATTCCCAACCGTGTATTGTGCGTATCAATGTCACTACCACATATTACTACATCGTCTAACAGGATAGCTATTCCTGGTATGCCAGCGAGCAAAGATGCCATTAATCTCTGGAAAATACCTGGACAAGCTTTAACACCAAATGCCAAGCGTTTCACTTTATATAATCCTTTTGGTGTATTCAATGTAAGCAACTTTGCTGTCTTATCATCAACAACTACCTGAGTATACGCTTGTTCTAAATCTATTTTTGAGAATATAACACCACCCTGTAGCTCCACAAAAGCTTCATTGAGAGTAGGTAATGGGTAGGTATCTGTATTTGTAGCTGCATTTACTGTGGATCGGTAATCCCCACACAACCGTACACTACCATTTGGTTTTAAAACTGGTACTATTGGAGTTGCCCATTCCGAGTGTGTGGTCGGTTCAAGTACATCTTCCTTTACCAACCTATCTATTTCTTTAAAAACTCGTTCTCTGATAGCAAATGGAATCGGTCTGCTCTTGACAAATTTTGGCACCGCTCCTTCATTTGGTGTGATATTCACCACTGGGCCAGTATATCTGCCTAAACCTGGCTCAAACACCTGATTGTATCTATCAGCTAGTTGTGTTATCCGAGCCTTTTCACTGGGGTTCACTCTTACTTGTACGTTATTAACACCCTGTATACTAACTCCTAACTCAGAAAACCAATTCCGACCTAACAAGGTTGTGCCGTTACCTCTTGTTATTAATATCTTCATTTTTTTATTTATGTTTTTATATTTCACCTCTACTAGCCCCTGCCCTAGCAATGTTAATTTACCATCAGTGTATGACTTTAACGCAACATCTGTTGTTTCTAACCGAGGTAATCTACCTCCCCATATGAGCCTGGCCGTTGTCTCATTCACTATGGTGTATGGGCAACCTGAATCCACTTCCATCAGTATTTCCATACCGTTTAGGAACACTTTAATCAGGAACGGATCCACCTTATCTTGTCTAATGCTGTTAATGCCCACCTCATACAACCCATTACATTCGGAGGGTGGCCTCTGCCGCCCCTGCTTCATTTTTGCATAACATTTTGCTTCAATGTGTCCTGTCTTCCCACAATGATGGCACTTGCTCCAACGGAACTTACATTCGCCTTTATGTTGTTTGCCACAACGGAAACAACTCGACCTATCCTCCTGAGTAGGCATCTTGTTACCAATAACCTTATTGATCTCCATAGGCACCACCATTTCTTGCGCTGAGCTAGTTGAGCTCTGTGCATGTTGTATGATGACAGTTGCATCCAAATTAGCAGTTTCATTGGACAATACAATCTCACAAGCCTGTTCGAAAGTTAACTGACTCTGTTGTAACAGTTTCTTTTGAATATCTTTATCCAAAATCCCACATACCAATCTATCCCTCAACGTGCGATTCAAATCTGTAAAATGGCAGTTTATACTTAGTTTCCGCAACTGCGCAATATAATCTCTCATCATCTCCCCCTCCCCTTGGTTCCTGGTGTGGAATTTAAATGATTCTACGATTTCGTTGGGCTTTGGATGAAAATGATTATTCAAAGTTTGTACAATGAAACTAAAAGTAACCTCACTTATTTTTCTTGGGGCAATAGGCGTGGCGACAGTATCAAAGAATCGTCGATTTAATCATTTTAGGGCAATCTACATAATAAAATAATTTAAAACACGGGTTAAGTTTTATTTAAAGTAATCAGATTATTAAGATTTTCAATAAAATAAAACATTAAAATATTGCAATCGGCCATTTTGATTGAAACACCAATCACAGCGCATGACGTCACACTTAGGTGAGCTCCGCTGTTTAGTACTGTCATTCACTGTATTTTGTTGTTGTGAATACTGTTTTGCGCTTTTGGAGTGTTTTTTTATTGTTTAAACGTGTGATTTATCGACTATAATCAACGATATAACAATGGAACCAAGCTTTGTTAAGGCAAATAGCTCTAATTTGCCTAGGATTGACATATTAATGTTGGGCGATTTCCTCGCAACAAATAAAGAATTTTGCTCGTCTGAGTTCCGCAACGTGAAGACTTCTTTGTGAGTAAATTTTGTATTTAACTTTACCTCAGATATAATCAAACTCTTCATTCGAGTTTAATTTATTTATTTTCATGGTTATTTTTACATAAACTTGTCATTATTTCATTTTGAGGTTAGCTTCCTCACAGCTTGTAAGTGATTAGAATCAATACAATATTTTCTGATAAATCCCTAAGTCAATGTATATGTATTTGTTCTAATTAATTTCAATAATTTCAGGTCTTCAAGACCATCATATGGGGATGATGCAATCAGTTATGTGCAACTAAAAAGAGTAGGAAACATTTGTACAGTAAAGTGCAAGATTTGCCCAGAACATAAAGTACATGCAAAACTATATGCTGTTACACTAACAGTTGATGAAGATGAGGAAAAAGTCATATCCATTGAATGCCATGACTGTGTTGCTGCCCAGGGTGGATGTAAGCATGCCATAGCGCTGCTTATGTGGATCCATAGGCGAAGCGAAGAACCTTCATGTACAGAAGTTCAATGTTACTGGCGGAAATCAAAACTATCAAGAGTTGGCACTACGTTGAAATTTACAACTGCAAAAGACTTATCCAAAGGTAGCCCTGTATTGCCTTCTAACTCCACAGTTTTCGAAAAATTTATTGAAGAAGGAAAGAAAAGAAAACTTGATAACTGTGAGCTACTAAAATATCAACAAGATTATAATTGTATTGAATTACTTAGCGTCTCAATGCACCAACTTGTACTTAAATATAAAGAAGAGTGTTGTGACTTATTTTTAACTAAAATTAATTTAAGTGTTGATCTCATCAACAAGATTGAAACTGAAACCAGGGACCAGTCCAAAAATAGCCTTTGGTTTGAACTGAGGTATGGCAGGATAACAGCTTCTAAAGCTTATGAAGTGAGTCGGTGCCAGACCAATGATGGGACTCTAATTTCTAGTATCATGGGGGGGAAGATACCAGACACACCAGCAATGAAACGGGGTAGATATTTAGAAAATGAAGTTAGAGAAATTGTTAGTAAGAAACTAGGGGCAAAAATAAAAAATACTGGACTGTTCATATCCCAAAAACATCCAATGATAGCAGGCTCCCCGGATGGAATATGTCAAGATAGCATTGTGGAGATAAAATGTCCTATAAGCGACAAAACTTATCTCAATTATATAAAAAATGGTAAACCCAGCAAGAAATGCTTTGCCCAGATTCAAATGCAAATGTACGTAAGTGGTCTAAATAAGTGTTACTTTTGTGTTGCAGACCCAAACTTTTCGACTAATAAAAATGTAGAAATTATAAGTATACATTTTGATCAACAATATATGTCATGCTTTCTTGACAGTGTTATTAAATTTTGGAAAACCAATGTGTATCCATTGTTGTACAAAAGTATAGAATAGAAAATAAAAATTCAGAAATATCATTTGTGTTTTATTTAATAAGAGAGTCTTGTATATTAATCAAACCACAAGCTATAGTTATCACATCATCAAGCACTTTAACCAAATTTAAATTAAGACAGGCATGTGGTTTTAACATGTTGAATTCACGTAACCGTCTTATCACCCGCTCAACATGAATTCTTAAGCTAGCTATTTGTTTGGTTTCTTTTGCTTCAGCTTTAGTAAACTTGCCTGTAGATACAACACTTGGAGGCCGTACTAATCGCACACCCATTTTTCTTAAATACACTTCTACATGTTTAAATCCTCTATCTGCCATGACCCACATATTAGGATGCAAACATTTTGAAAAGTCAGAAGTTTCAACAATGCAAGTGTCTGTTATTCGGCCTCCATAGCCATTTGAAATATAATTTACCAAACCATTAGGTGTACAAGATATGAGGTACTTAATGGTATTGGCTTTCTTGTAATCCGACCAGGAAAGAGCTTGATTTAAGGCCTTTGAAGGCTTTTGTACTTCAATCTCTAAACAGTCTATTATACAAGTCACATTATTGTATTTATGCCTAAAAGCCATAGGTAAATTTTTTTTAATCAATTCCTTATCTAATGATACAATAAAAGGACGCATTACACTTGCTATAATGGGTATATTTTTAAAAAAAATTTTGCTCGGGTAAGATCTATCTATGCCAAAGTCATCAGCAAGTTCACGGAATGATTTATTTAATCTAATCTTTTTTAGACATAGTAAAATATTGTTAAATGGTATATTTGTCTGTTCTTGAATCAAGTTAACTAAATAATAACAATGTAATGGAATGCCAATATAAGAACGAGGGTTCTTTTTAATTTTCTTCAAGGTAGACTCTAAAGCGTTTAAATCTTCTCTCCTTTTGACATCCTCTATCATCTCGCTACAGTCCGAAGTAGACTCTATTTGAAGAGACTTTACAGATATTGATGATTCTGTGTGAGTTACAGAGGGAGTATATGAAGTATCACTATCGGATTGTTCTATTTTTTTACCTATTTTACTGAAATAATTTACACTTGGTCTTGATGGTTTACAATTAACACCATGATGCTTGATTTTAAATGGTGATGTAGAAACAGAATGTAGAAATGGCTTCAATGGTGATGTCACCTGATCTACCGAACTGATTTCTGTTTGATTAACTTTACTTCTGAATGTTTTCCCGATGTATACTTGAATTGATTTATCCAACAGTCTTGGTGTTAACTGGGGAACTTCTATATTTTGCTGAACTGTAAAACAAATATTTTGTTATAATATAAGTATACTTACAATAACTTAAGTATAATTATTATGAACATAAATAGGAGATTACTAATTAAGTTCATAATATTTACCTGAACTATGGGATGCAATTGCTTCAAAACTTGATTGTTTTGTAACTGTACATTTTTCTTCGAATTCCTTTTTACACTCTTCGAGAATCATCATTCTTCGTTTCTTAGCTATATAGGGTCGCTCAGTTGTGTCGGATGTTCGTGTTTTTCTGTCTGGTTGGCATGTAAATTTATGCGGCATACATCCTGGTTTCATACGTACTTGTGATACTGATCCCATCACATGATATTCCATATAATTTTCCATGTCATTTGGCAACTGAAAAAAGAATACGAATAAAAATTGAATGATACCCAAGACCAAAACAAACATAACCTCAATAAATGAGTTATTTCATAGCTTCATTGATTCAACTATAACAAGTCAAACAAACATTTTAAGACCTATCATTACATGATAACATACTCACATCAAAGTGGTCTTCACAGAAATAAAGTGGTGAATTCGTGACTACGTCGTTTGGGTTTCGCCGTGCGAGCTTTAACCACTTATCTCTTACTATTTTCTTGTTTGGAACATGTACAAACACTTTGTTGGGTGTTCTTATTGATGTGTTTTTACACTGCGGTACTGCACACCACTTATAAACTTTGGAATTCATTTTTAACACAATATTAACTAAATGTTTTGATCACATTCGTCGTAACGCAGAGGCACAATGACATTGTTTACCTAAGCGTGACATCACAGCCGACGCCATGACACCGGCGAGCTGTTTTGGCGCACTATTTGAAATAATATTAGGAAAATTGTTTTAAACTTCGTTAAACTCATGTTTATTACCGAAATAAAGGGTTTTCCGTAAATAGTAAATATGTACCGCCATTATGGAAGAGGATTTCAAAATCTTTCGCCACGCCTATTAACGAACTAACCAAATCATACAACTCAGGGCCACATACTGCAAGTAAATTCGCCTTTTTCTTCGCGTCTTCCTCAATCTCGCTTGCTTCAAGACAATAACTGAAGCGTTCGATATAATTTTGCCAACACCCATGTGCAATATCAAACTCATTAAATTTAATACCCATTGTGAATTATTTTTGTATATTTTTGTTTAATAATGAACACTAATTGTTTATATCCACTGTAACACCGTTTTTTCTCGTCGCCACTATTATAAACTCACGTAATTCGGGAAAAACCTCGGAGCGCGATCTCACTGGCCAGGTAGACAACTCCAGACTGGTTTTTCTAAGTACCCTCACTTGAGTACATAACACCCAAACCAGAAACGAATATTTGTGGATCGCACAAATATTTGTTCCAGGCGGGAATCGAACCCGCGACCCCTAGCGCAGCAGTCCGATTGCTCGGCCACTATGCCAAACGAGCCGTCAAATTTGATAGAGGAATGCTGTTAGTTCTGTTGAGTTAGAAATATCTACTATTCAAACTATTGTACTATTATATTTTGGCATAATTAGATTAATTATTAGTCACAGCATCATGAGGTTAGCATTCATTCTTAAAATAAATGTAGTCACCACTCTATTTATGTAATTAGCATAACAGGCAAAAATAACTGTGAACTAGTTTATGACTGTATTGGTCTCTAAATACAGGATCATAATAGTTATCCTCTCTGGAGCAAATGCTATATCACATACTAGAGACCACACTGTATTTTCTCTAACATTATTGTCTTATCAGGTAACAAAACTGACAGAGAAGACCGGGAGATACCCAAGCATATCGGAGAGGACTTTGCACAGAGGCATGGCATGTACTTCCTCGAGACGTCTGCTAAAGAGGCGGAGAACGTAGAGCGACTGTTCATGGAGATCGCTGTGGAATTGATGGAGGTAAGAGTAAGAAGATAGACTATAGACATTCATAGATCAACATGTTATAAGAATAATGCAACTGGAACTGGTGCTAATGCCTCGTCCAAAAGAAAGCCTAACATGGAATATGCAAATCTTACCAATGAACTAGTTGAATAATTTAAAAATATGATAGTAATGGGACAGTTTCATTATATTGCCATGAAATAATTGAATACTGTAAATTGTTATGGGATGAAACAAACTAATTAACTAACCATTAACTACTTGAATTATCTGAGTATTTGTGTTTCTGTATTCCAGCAAGCGAAATGCAAGGAGCTGCCAAAATACGATGGCAGCTTAGGTCCTATCAACGGCAAGACTACCTCTGTAGGCGATAGTTCGTGTTGTCTACGCTAAATTTAACGAATTTATCTCATTGATATTACTAGTAATAATAGGCGTACCACTTAATTGAGATTGTGCCTAAGGTTGTTTTGCATTGCGGGGGGTGGGTGGCACTGCAAACTATATGGCCAGTCAAAAAGAGTCTCTCACTCCATATTGCTTGTTTGGAAACAGTCTTACATAAGTGGTACAACTATATTAATTTATACACATTGGTATTTTTATAAAGGTTCATACATAATGTTCAGCATAATATCTCTAATATTAGCCATGCATGTATACTGCATACTTGCACAATTTTATATAATTATGTTAAAGCTACAAAATTATTCGAGTCACAGTGTATTATATCACAATGTATATTATATACCTACATAAAATACATTTTTCAATTTTATAATCAGCTGATCGTATATTTTTGTTGTTAGCTATTTTTTATATTATATAAGGGTTGGGTAGTTGGCGAACCACGTATCTCGATAAATATATTTTTTACCGAATATTCAAATGAATATAATTTTTACTTGCACAAGATAATAGCATAAGTCTGCCAAACCAATTTTTATAAAGTAAAGTTTTAGTAAAGTACGCCTTGTTTGCGCAAATCGTCACTTCGTTCGTACAAACCTGCGCAGGTATTTATTTATTTAATTGTAGTTTCACTGTATTGTTCCTAACAGTATTCTCAGGTGTTTTATTTAAAAGAGATACCTATTATAATTTATAAACAGTATTGCCCTTTCACTATGCTATTCAAAGCTATACATACTATGGCTGGCGAACTAGCTTTGCCCAATGTTGATAGGGTAGGGTAGGGTTAAGTAAAAGGCTGTAGAGTAAACAACGCTGACAAGGGGTTACTCAGAATAAAATTAATGCTTTAGGTAATGCCTCGGCAAAGTCTCATTTGAATAGAATTAATCAAATAAAAACCTTAAAAAAAAATGTGTCGTCTGTATAATAAAACACTAAACGTGGTTGTTGTTAAGTATATGTTGTGATTAAGTATTATTATTCTTTTATTTACTATTAATATCTAAATAATAAAACATTTTAACTATTCAATGAATTCTGCTTTAATAATAAATTACTAGCTTTAATTTGTCTTCGTGAATGTTGTTGAAATGCTTAGTATTGCCAGTTTTAAAAACCATTAACTAATATTGCCATTAAATGCAATTTTATATAATATACCTACCATTTTATTGTATTAAAATTTGTATATTTTGCTTAGATAAGAAGGTAGGTTTAGGTTTTGGTGATCTCTTTATAAAAATACCATGAAACAATATTTGTAGTTAAAAAACATTCCAATCGCTTTTTAGTGTTGCTAATGTTGTTATAATGTCATGGCGTTGTATTGAGTAGGTACATAGTTGAGTTTTATTTATTAAATTATTAAAAGTGTTGTCCATCACTAATAAACTGTAGAATAATATTGAAACATCGCTTACAAATATTATTAATGGTTATTATCAACTATAAATTAGTTCGCTTATAGAAATGTTGTACTTTGCGTGATGTTATGGTCAATTCTTAATGTTAGTAACTTTATTATACCATTGTTATGCATATCAAAACGTAATTATATCGTTAAAATAGATGTTTATATTATATTGTATTGAATAGTAATACATTATATTATATAGTTAATTAAAAACAAGGATAATCAGCTGTGCTAATCATATTGCTTTCGTCATGTTTTCCATTTTTACTATAATTACTACTAAATATTATATTATTATGCATTAATTTCTGTTCAACTAGTATTTTCTACTTTTAGTAGGTACTTATGAAAAAGCTTAATATTTACCGTATGCCGTTGTCTGTACAAAATTAACAAATTACAAAATGTCAACTAAATTAGTAAAATCACATTTTGTACACTAGAAAATATAGTGGTATATTTACATTTTATAATAATTTACGAACTGTTATAATACCTACTTAATAATTAATAGCGTGATCCAACATACATTAATAGACTTAAGTTCTTTGCGGGCACGAATGCTATTAATTTCTAAGAAAAGAAATAAAGATTTATCGATTTCGTGCTAGGCGTGCTTGCTTGCTTTCTTCAGTCGTTCTACAATACAATGTGAAACAAAGAATATACATTTTACCGACCATTAAAATTGAAGTGTAGTAGATAATAGAATGTATTCAAATATTATTATTTATATAATAATTTATGATGTATTCTTTCGTAATGTTGAAATGATAAAATTCAACCCTTCCTTGGTACTTGAATCTCGACGAATATTCACTGTTATCATGACCGTATTAATCAACATAATTATTACGTAGAATAAAATAAACATCAAGGCAGTTTTGGAAACTATAACGGCACATGTATGTACGTAGTCGAGGGACAAGTCAAAATCTACGGTTTAAAACAGAACTGTCATAGAGAATAGTTCAGTATTTTATTTGATCATTAATTTAGTATTATATTATAACACAGTAAGTATTCCGTTTCCAAGTTCCCGGTATATTTAAGAAGACTACTGAAATAAAATGATTTCAAAGTAAGTAGGTAGATACCATGTTGCATTGTATTAATGTTTATTATTGAAATTATTTAAAGATTGAATTGTTTGTCTGTCATTCAACAAAATAGCATTAGTGTTAAAGTAGCATAATAAATAAATGTCTTTCAAACTGTCATGACATTGTAAGAACAGTCAAGATAATAATAATACAATTATTACCTGATGCAATTTTTTGTTTATCAATTAAATTTTTAGTGTAAAATGTTACTCATACCGTTATATTGCATTGGTATACAAAACCATTATTTTGGTTGTGTAGATTATTGAATGCCATGTTCATACTTTTTTTTTTTTTGTTTTAGTCTTGGCTTCGCACGGTTTGTGCATATAGCCAGTGTCAAGTATTTTATTATTATAAGTATTACTTAATTTCACATTAAGAAAGTCACAGCAATATAGCAATCGTGGTCAAGTAGTCAAGTCAGTTATTTACAGCGTCAAAGTCACGATTCAGTAAAGTAGTGGATGCTTTACTGAACCTTCCTGGGAGTTTTGGAAAAAATGCGAAATGACACGTTTTTTGAGTTTATATCATTCGCCTACACTCGTGCACGTTAACGAACACTTAATGGTTAATATTCCACCAATATTACACATTAACACTCGAAGAAACACAAGTTTGAGCTAATAATACAAAACCAACAACGTCTCACTATCGGATTCCCGCCAAAACTCCATGTTCATACTTCTTTACTAAGTGATTAGTGTAAGTGTGCTGTAGCATTAGGCATTTCATAGAGAATGTTAATTAAATTAAGACACTTCACGGGTGCTTTTCGGGGCATAACTTAAGAATTGTTTATACAGGCTAATATTTGGTCTATGCAACCAAAAATGGTTTGGTATGAAAGTGCGCGAACACTGTCTTTTTCTCTTGTTTCCTAGTGGAAAGATTAACTTGGACTGTAATTATTTATTTGGTGCTTAGGCTTACTATGTTGCTAAAATACTATTTTGTAGTCAGAAGGACCACTATACAATAATTAAACATTTTGAGGAATTGCTTACTTACAATGTAGTTTTTTAGAAAGTTCAATTGCTTTTAATAATAAGTTATATTCGATAATACTGACATCTCATAATTTTTATGTAATGTTATGAACTGGTGGGATAGGTAAAGTATCTCACGCTACTAACTAACGCCTAACAGAATCCGAAGTAATGCCGAAAAGTTCCCTATTCGGCCTCACTCTCATTCCTTGGTAGGTAGGTACCAAAAGATGTTAGAACTCAATAGTGTTTTAGCCAATGTTATTTCTATAGTTATATTTATTCATTACGTGTCTATTTTTGGGAATTTTTTAATGTTTGTCAAGTTTTTTATTCAATGAATGAAAACAATTTTTTATTTTTGTTTAATAAATAAATTATTTTATTTTATTACATTACACACTTTGTAATGCGGGATGTTTTTGTGTAAGATGGTCAAATAGTAATTGATGTTGATATCTATGTGCAATAGAAATTATTGTAAGCCGGTTACATGAAATACAGTAAAACAGAAACATATAGCTGTAATTTTTTAAACTCTGATATTTTATGGTGATTTATTGTTTTTGATAATTTCCACTGCCACCGTGTCGAATTGGTTTTATCGAAGTGCTATAATAATTAAGTATATTACTGGTAGGTAGTACATATACTGAATAATATAATTTATATCCTAGGGGTGCTGTGCTGTTATTTATATTTATTGAAGTGTATTTATATGTGTTGCCTTTTTGTATTATTTGTATTTTATGTCACCGGCGGCATAATAATTGGATCTGAATTTATTTACAAAGATATTTCTATATTCTATAGGTACATTGATTTTATTGAAATTAATAATTCTCACCAAAGAAATTGATTACTGTAATAATACTCGCATAAAATAAAATGATCACGTTGGATATCACATACCTAATTGTTTATTATTCCTTCCTTTTATCATAGTTACTTATCAGTTTTCTTGGTTTCGTTGTATTAAGTCGAGGAAAAATTAAAAATAGACTTTTGAAGTAGGTACCTCCTTAGCCGGTGGCGCGGGATGGTAGTATTAAAATAAATAAAAACTATTGGTCAGAAAATATAAAAAATGTCGACTGCCCATTCGCCCCACCATCCCTTGCATCTCCCATATTATTATTATAATGGTGCGAAGCCAAAACCTAAAAAAATACATTTATCCTTTTTGTAAAATATAAATTAACTCCAAATTATGTTCTAGAGGTACTTATAAAATAATTTAGGTAAATAAAAAAAATCTAGTTACAGGGTTTCAAATTAGATAGTTTGATCTGCTAATCCTCATAATTTCCAACCAAAATCGAGTTTTAGTCGATTTGGGTTAATCGACTATTACTCGATTATTTCCTTATATTTATCGATCGACCTACTACCACTCTACCCAACTAACTAATATTATGTCGCTTTGAAATGGCCGACGTTTACGTTTAGGGGGAGTGTCTTCAGAAAATCCAATTTCTGTGTAGTTTTTACCTTGCAAGGTAAGAAAATTAATACAAAACAAAGCATTGTTGCTAACAGAAACAACATAGTGTAAGTGGGAAAGTGCGCTCCGTCGTTTTATCAGTACCATCCATTTCCGGTCTCAGACGGCCGAGTTGTTCAAAACAAAAGGTGTTTCTAAATTAATTCGCATTTTTCTATGAATGTGCCTATTTTTACTGTTAATCCTGCTTTTAAAGAGGTACAAGATATTCTACGTTAAAGTGTTTTTCCATGAAATAATTTGTAAAGGACGCCTGTGATATAAATCTTTCTGGTACATTTTCAGTGAGATTTTTCTGTTAGAAGAACAGTCTAATAAATTATAGGTATGCTAATAGCCTTTTTAATAACGGCCCGTTACTGTTATTAATGTTCTAGGTGTTTCTCTATCAGATGTCTTGACTTACTTTCCCAAATAACTGCAACTATAATTTTCTTTTCAGGATAAAGCAAATCATACATTCCAAATTCAAGACTGAATAACTTTTTTAAAAGTGTACACAATGGCGTGGCGTTTCAAAGCCTCTAAGTATAAAAACGCGGCACCTATTGTGCCTAAACCCGAAGCATGCATCAGAGACATAAGTGTTGGTTCCTACCAGACTTACGGGAACAACATCTGTGCATCGGCAGCCTTTATGGCATTCAACTGGGAGCATGTTGGGTCTAGTATGGCGGTGCTGCCGTTGGATGATTGTGGCAGGAAGAGTAAGACGATGCCTTTGCTTCATGCACATTCCGATACCATTACTGATATGGAGTTCTCACCATTCCACGATGGACTGTTACTAACTGGATCTCAGGATTCACTTGTAAGTGATATTATACCATTTTTTAAATTTTGCCCTTGTTTGTGTGACCTCTGATCAGTTGAACAATAATTACACACCTGATATGTATCATATTCAAACAACTATATAGGCGTAGCAACAGTTAGCAGCTGTATCGTGGACTATAAAGTTTTATTGGTGTAACATAATGTAGGTACCGTGGAAAATCAGCACCTTTGCCTGTAGACAAATAATGCATCTTTGTACTGTGCCACAGTACCTAACGGTTCTATGTACGTCCCTTGTCTGTTTTGAATAGATAGTAATATTATAAACGCAAAAGAGTTGTTTGTTTGTTGTGTTTTCACATTATACCGTTGAATAAATGTTGAAGTTCTAAAATAACTTTGACTTAAAATTTTGAAAATATTAAACGTCAAATTGTTTACAGCATTACATTCCTAATTATATATTGAACGGAGCAAGTACTGCAGTTAGTCAATTATCCTCATTAGAGAACGAAACAACTTCACAAAATATGAGATTTAATGTAACACCTACCTGCTTAGTATTTAGAATGTTAATGTTTCCGCGCCGTCTGGCCCAAATGATTCGTCAAGTGTAAAGAGTTGTTTTTTCTAACGCATACTTCAGTGAATGTGACATGACACCATTTCGTCTAAGATCTTAATTGGTTTTCTATTTGTATCCTAGTTGTTGACTTCTTACCTGACTTTTCAACCACAGGGCTGTGTTTGGCTGATTCGGTTGATTTGAAACATTAAAAACATTGCTCAGTGATGCTCTTGAGTTAATTTTTCTTTTATTTCTCACATTTTTTTATGTAAATAACAAACTGAAATTGGCTATTTGGAAGTCAATGAACTCTGTCCGGAGTGGAATTAAGATTTTTTTGTAACATATTTATTTAAACTTGATTTTGAGGTGGATTTTCGGAGTTGAATTACTGAGATTTCAACTCCCCTAAACCTAGGCATTGCCAAATTGAAATAACAAATTACAATTTAACCTATGCCTAAGGACATGAAATGAATTAAAAATGGGATAAATTCTTTCTATGAATCAATTCAAAAATGACTCATTTCCATAGAATATAGATACAAGAAACTGACAGGCATATTGATAAGGACTACTCTAAATATTGATCACTTGTTGCTATATGCACGTATTTGGCTACTGATTGTGTTATCTGTTACAACAAATAAGGGACTATGCACTTTTGAATAGGGCGAGAATGATAAATGTGATCGGCTTCTAAATCTATTCTTATATTAAAGCCATGACGAAAAGGCTTGTGTATTAAAGATATGTATCTATGTATGTGAATGAAAATTTTGTTTGTTGGTAATTGCATCACTTGAGAATGGATGGTCCGTTTTCGTCATTTTTGTTCATTTCATAAATTAGGTTATAAAATCAGTTTTTTTTACTGATTGGATTAGATTTGAGCAAAACTCAATGTTCGTTGTTCTATGGTATTTTTATGAAATCATCGCTATTGAAACTATGGACATCAGTATTTCAGTAATTCCATTTCCATAATGTTTATTGCCATTACAGTATCAGTCAACTATTATGATATTGTTATCCTTCCAGGTAAAAGTATGGCACATCCCGCCTGAAGGCCTGAAAGAGTCGCTGTCGACTCCGGAGTGCACTCTCTCTCAGAAGCAGCGGCGAGTAGAGAATGTAGGCTTTCACCCGGTGGCGGACGGGCTGATCCACGTGGCGTCCGGCCACGAGCTTGCTCTCTGGGATCTCACACAGCAGAAGGAGGCATTTGGTAAGAATTTTGAGGCATCAAGGTTTCTATAGCAGTATCAAGATGCAGGTTTCAACTTCAACATAATGACCGCCTCTCATTAGTAGGGTAATACTACACCAGCGGTTCTCCCGCCACGGGTAACTGATTATAACAAGGTCGTGATAGTTACACCATTTATAACTCAAGAATGGCTGAACCGATTTTCATAAGTGTGCTTTGTTGGATTCGTCTCCGCTCTGAATAGCATAATCACTACGGGGGAAAATTCAAGAAAGACAAAAATACTTGTTAAATTGAATTTTTTCATACATTTTTAATGAAATGGCTTGTCAAGACAGCATCTGTCCATCATACTGCATTCACTCAACAACCCACCTGTATTGCCTCCCATCGTTTAGTGAACAGAGACCACACGGAGGTGATCCAGTCGACGTCGTGGAAGAAGGACGGCCGGCTGCTGGCCACCTCGTGCAAGGACAAGAAGCTGCGGGTGCTGGACCCGCGGGCGCCGGCGGCGGTGCTGGACGTGGCCAACAGCCACCAGAACATCAAGGACAGCCGCGTGGTATGGCTCGGGGACCAGGACAGGATACTCACTACTGGTGAGTAATTTTTTCTTGGTTTAGTTATGGCTTAGCACGGTTTGTGCATTCAGCCAGTGTCAAGTATTTAGGTATTTCTTAATTTCACAATAGTAAAGTCATAGTATGTAAGCATTCCTCGTGGTCAAGTCAATTATTTACATAGTCAAAGTCACGATTCAGTAAAGTGTTGGATGCTTTACTGTCAATAAAAGAGATACAATAATAAGAAAGAAAGTAAAAGAGTTATTTAGTTAAGTTTCTGGTAAGTCTCTTTTTAGACGTAAGGCGTTTTGTCTACAAACACCACATGAAAAGTAAGACCCAGCTGGTTGTATCAAACAAAATCTTAGTGCGACCACTTACTCCTAGCGTACACAGTTACCGAGAGACAGAAAGGGATAGCAAATGTGCTGCCACACTGGAGTAAGCTAACCTAGCCGATATTCAGTCTTGGACATGAAAGGCAAACATCCATTGTCAAACTCAAACCATAAAATTTTGTTTTAAAAAGTGCGATGTTATTGCCTACTTAGAATAAATACTTTGATTTTAGCCCTTATGCTGTGGTTAATAGAGACGTCTCCGCAGGCTTCGACGCGGCGCGGCTCCGGCAGATCATGACCCGCGACGTGCGGAACCTCTCGCAGCCGCAGCGGACCCTCGAGCTGGACTGCTCCACCGGCGTGCTGATGCCGCTGTTCGACCCGGACACCAACATGCTGTTCCTGGCCGGCAAGGGAGACACCACCATACTCTACATGGAGCTGATTGACCGGGACCCCTTCCTCATTGAAGGGCTGAGGCATTCTGGTGAGGCTGTAGCATAAAATACCTATTAATACCCTAGGTGAATGGACATACTCTTTATGTTAAAATTAAAGCAAGATGGCACATCGAGAGTGTGTGGTGAGCTATTGAGTAGCAACGCAGTACTATCGCGGACGACGCTATTGCTTCGCATACAGGTTCGTTTGAGCGTGAAGAATTCAGAAACAAACAAATACACTGACAAAGTTTCGCCTATAGAGTGTTAGTAGGATCTCATTACGGTAACAGAGATTCTGATATTCTCTGGTTTTCAGGGGAGCAAACCAAAGGCGCTTGTCTAGTGCCGAAGCGGGCGCTCCGCGTGATGGAGGGCGAGGTGAACCGGGTGCTGCAGCTAGCTAGCTCCACGGTCGTGCCCATCATGTACCAAGTGCCGCGCAAGGTAACTGCTCTTAGCGATAAGGCTATTTAACTTCACCTTGTAAGTCTGTTCACATGTGATTTCGGTTCTAGACAATCATGAGGAACTGCATGTTTTTATGTGCAATTATTTTTTGCGCGAAACACGGCGCCGTAGAAACGCGGCGTTGTGTTTTGTTTTGCGTCCCGGCGATATCAGCGAGTCCCAACCTAACTCCCAATACAAAATTTACATGCAAATCGTAAAAACACATGCTATATAACTCATCATCATCATCAGCCTCAAGACGTTCACTGCTGAACATAGGCCTCCCCCTTAGACAGCCACACGGAACGACAATTTGCCACTTGCATCCACCGGTTGCCTGCGACTCTTTTGATGTCGTCGGCCCGTCTAGTGGGAGGCCTACCTACACTGCGTCTTCCAGTCCGTGGTCGCCACTCTAGAACCTGTGTATAACTATCGATCGATAATAATAAAAGTTTTATTGAAGTTCCCTACATAATAATAAGGGCAATAATGTGGTTCCCGCTCCGCAGAGCTACCGGGAGTACCACGCCGACCTGTACCCTGCCACCGCCGGCGCCGTCACCCACCTCAGCGCCCCCATGTGGCTGGACAAGCTGGACCATCCCGTGCCCACCATCTCACTCCATCCCGATGCTGGGAACTCCACCCAGGTGAGTGGGAGCCCCGGTTGAGATGTTACTAGCCAGTAGCCGGGGATAAGGCTCCAGACAGACGGGCTCCATTTCAACTGCACTCCGACTGCAAACATACAGTTTCAATGCAGTCAGTATGACTGCAATAAAACAGCGAACCCACTGTGCAGCCCGATTGCAGTCTGTGCAGTTGGAATGCAGTTCAAATGCAGCTGCAGCCTGTATTTCTAGTGCTTAAGATAGCAAGACTTCATGGTTCTCCACCTCTATGCTAAGAACTCATCCTGGTGAGTGTTTATCCCCTGAGCCATCGTAAGTTTCTATGGAACTGTTACTGTGCCATTCATTTTATAAATTTTAAGTTTCTAGCATTTTGCAGTAAAATAAACGCGAACAAAAGTGTTCAAAAGTGCTCGCGTTCTATGAAATTTAGCTTACGGAATGTTACCAGCTATGTAATTCGTGGGCGAAAAGATCCCGTATGTTACTTTATGTGTTCAAGAGAAAGCTTCAATTGTGTTGATTACGAGTTACATTTTATTTAAATATTCAAGCTATAACATAGATTTTATTGGAGCTAGGTAGAATGGGTTTTAGCTAACTTTAGACTAGGGCATGTCTAGATAATTTACCATATAGAAACGTTATATTATGCTGCATTGATTTTTAAAACTCGGCTTCATATTTCGGTAGCTATATTAGAGCTAGTAATGTATTATAGTTTTTTTGTATAATTTTCTGGTGAATATTTATTATTGGTGTTTTTTTACGTTCAGTGTGGTGTTATTTTATTTTATTTTGATTTTATTTGTGTGGTTGTGTTTCGTAGTTTGGATTTTATTTAGTGGGTGTAAAGCACGAGGTTTATTTGATGGAGTAAGTAAAAATAACCCGTTTTTTTGGTTACGCTTCATTTCTATTTTTGCTTTGCTAATTTTATTTTTTAGCGTAATTTATGTCTTTTTTATTATCTTTTTTATTAATTTCAACTTTAACCCAGAGATCGATCGGCTCGTCTTAACTAAATAGTTAATCAATTTACGCTCTTATTATTGGGTCGATCGGGAAAGCATGTAATCCCCTATTTCTTACAAAAGTCTCAGAAGTATTCAGCCCTTACATACATACATACAGCCACGCCTTTTCCCCGTCGGGGTAGGCAGAGACTACATCTTTCCACATGCTACGACCCTTACACACCTCTTTCGCTTCTTCTACTTTCATCAGTCACCTATTAGTAACTCGCGCTCATTATTCCTAAAAGCGTCGATAGCTATCACACAAAAACCATTTAAATTCTAGATCCACCGCGACAACTTCGAAGAGTTCGTCAAATCGATCCTTGCCATGCCGCCACCGAAAAAGACTGAAACCAAAAAACCCGCCGCACCCCAAATCGAAGAACCGAAGCCGGTGTCCAAACTGCAAGCACCTCCGGAACCCAAAGACGACGAGGACCGCATCGACTTCGTCAACGTAAAAGACCTCATCAAAGGCATGGAGCGGCACAAGGAACCGAAGACGACAGACTCCAAAGACACCAATGGCTTCCATAAGAAGATCACCGATAACGGGCACGACAGTTCCGAAGCCGCCGAGGCCGAAACGATTGACTCTGAAAATCTTGAAAAGACCGCCGAGAAGACCGAGGAGCCCGTCGAGAAGACCGAAAAGACCATCGAAAAAGCTGATAGCTCCGACTCCTCCGACTCTAACCTGTCTCGGAGCAACAGTCTCATCAACGGAGTCCCAGTGCAGGCTCCCAAACCGCTCCCAAGGTCTTCTATATCCGAAGGCGGCAGCGTGGATGACCCCAACGAAGTGCCGAAGCCTAAGCCTCGAACTACCGCCACACAGATCGCTGGTTACAAGGTATTTTAGTAGCTAGCGGGTTGCGTCAGTCGGCATGCTTTTGAACTTTATATTATGGGTTTGTTTAATTTTGATTCATTGTTTATTTTTTTATGTAATAATGAGACTGTTTATGTTTTTTTGTTATTCTTTATAAGCTTACCTTTGCGTGTTTCTCTCCTCTGTGTTAGATATAGTGTTGTATATACCTACTACAAAAATTTGGAAGTTAATGTCTTTATTTAAGACACGTTTATTTTAATATTTTTCCCATTCAACTTGTGTTTCTTTGAGTGATATGGGGCATTATTGTAGGCAAATGATACAGACACAAAATACGTGTCAAGTTTTCTGTCCAATACTGCAAGAAGCTGCAGTAAAGCATCCACCACTTTACTGAGTCGTAACAGTGACCGCGACTTGACTACACTAGGTACTATCTATGACGGACTATGACTCGAGTTTCATATGAAATATTATCATAACCTGACACTGGCAAGCACAACAAAATATACAAAACATCATCATACTATCCTACTTACTCCTTTGTCTATTTGTATACACTTGTCTCTTTTCTTGCCCGGATCTTGAGTTATATTTTATCATATCTGGAAGATGTTTAATCTGAGTGGTACAAGAAATCAAGGTATGGTACTCCGGGCAAGATTATGAGAAACAGGTTTTCGCTTTCTAGGTCAATCAACGTACACCATAGAGTTATGCAATAGTGGTCACACTTACGTTGATGACGTAGAAAGAGACAATTTACGTCATCGTCTTGTCCGGAGTGACAATATATTATTGTACCATGGGTAGATAGATAGATAAAATGTATAAAAGATAGAACACAGAAACTTGCTTTTATAGGTAGGTATGTACATTGTACAATGGGCGGTCTTGTCATTTCATATAGATACATGTAATGTATGTATAGTGATATGTATGTGTTTCCTCAGCCGCGTCTCGGGCCGAAGCCTTTCTCGGCGTCCCAGGGGAGCGAGGACTTCTCCTTCGACAAGGTGTTCTCCGTGCCTGCGGTGCCCGGAGTGCCCAAGTCCGATTCCGGTGAGACTGTTGATCAATCATGCCTTTTAGGGTTCCGCAAATTCTCACCCCCAAAGGGTAAAACCCTATTACTAAGGCTCCGCTATCCGTCCGTCTGCTTGCCCGTCTGTCACCAGGCTGTATCTCATGAACCGTGATAGTTAGACAGTTCAAATTTTTCACAGATGATAATAAATACTAAAAAACAGAATAAAATAAATATTCAAGGGGGCTCTCGTACAACAAATGTGATTTTTTTGCCGTTATTATAGATAATGGTACGGCACCCTTCGTGCGCTAGTCCGACCTGCACTTGGCCGGTTTTTTTATTCTTAACAACCTGTCCCGACAGACGTTGTCGTGACAAAAATGTATGAAACATAATAATGTAATTGCTCATACATTTTCGAAAGGGCAGCGTCTGTCGGTACAACTGTCTATAATATTAGTATGTGTGTTGACAGCGACGTCGCCGATATCGGCGCAGGCGCCGCCGGCCGCCTCCGCGCCGCTCGCCCGCGCCGCCTCCGAGGAGAAGGACAAGTCGCTCACGCCCACCAGCGACAACGACGCGCACAACAAAGGTAACCAACGACAACGACAGCCAACCAACGACAACAACAGCCAAACAACGACAATAACAGCCAAACAACGACAACAACAGCTAAGCAACGACAACAACAAATACAGCCAACGACAACAACAGCCAACTAACGACAACAACAAAGACAACCAACGACAACAACAGCCAATCAACAACAACGACTAAGACAATAACCGACAACAACAAAGCCAACCAACGACAACAACAAAGGCAAACTACATAATTAACTAGAATTAGACCCGTTTAAATCTAGTTAATACGTTTTCTGTTCACGAAAGTTTCAGAACTTCAAACTACAACTGTTTTACAAAATACAATTGGCAGATTTGCAGCTAAAACCGAGTTCTTCCAGTCGACCTTTGGATGGCGTGAAGCGAAGCGTATTAAAACTGTCTCTACACCCACAGAGGAATACACGAACGGCAAGTCGGACACCAGCGCGGAGGAGGAAGTGAACTCCTCCGACTCCGGCTACATGCCGAAGACGCCGAGCTCCACCGCCGAGCGGAGGAAGCTGTTCGAGGCCACAGAGTGAGTTTGGAAAACCGAGATTTTAAAATACCTATTAATACCCTAGAAAAAGGACACTACGTTATTCCAGCATTCCAAAATTGGAAGTTTGTATGACCACACATCAACAAACATACATACATACAAATAATCTTATATCAGTAACTTTGCACTGTATGCTCTATAATGTATTGTATATTAAGTTTTTTTGAATACATTATATTATATCCCTTTATATAAATGTGTTTTGTTGCTTCAGTGGCGGCGCCGCCTCAATCGCGGAGCGCCGCCGCGCCTACGAGCGCTCCGCCAGCGTGGCCGAGGGCGAAGCGCCCGCCTCGCCCGCGCCCCTGCGGTAACTACACAATTTCAGAAAAATAATGATTAATATTCTGATAATAAGTATTATTGTAATATAATATGGTAATATCTGTATCGGATTTGCAGCCGCCGAGACTCCCTGAAGTCCCGCAAGAGTCCGGAGCGGGAGGACAAGCGCTCCTCCGTGCCCAACGTCGCAACCAAGAGGACCTCCACTGTGTTCGGTATGTTCGTCATCATTATCATCATCGTCATCGTCATCGTCATCGTCATCGTCATCGTCATCGTCATCGTCATCGTCATCGTCATCGTCATCGTCATCGTCATCGTCATCGTCATCGTCATCGTCATCGTCATCGTCATCGTCATCGTCATCGTCATCGTCATCGTCATCATCAACATCATCATCATCGTCATCGTCATCATCATCGTCATCATCGTCATCGTCATCTTCATCATCATTATCATCATCACATTTCACCTACCTAACGATTTCCAAGAAATACATTGAACCCCACAGACACATAAGACAAAGCAGACTGGAAATTACAGATATTTAGTGAAACCAGTCGTGTACCCGGCCGCCATGTTGTTGACTGACGCCGGCAACATTTAGACAGCTCATTTTACTTGTAAAATCGTTAGGTCTGATTCAGCATAACTTTTAATTTTAGTTTATTACATTCTATGAACGTAAACATAGTGGTTCTCTTGGTAGCCTTAGTTCGGCCCTGCTTGCATGCCATTTTCTAGCTTCACTAGATATCTTTAAGTTAAATCTGCTTCCTGTTATATTATGTCTGTGTTGAACCCTCATTTCTTTGCTTGCGGACATCCTCCCACTAGGTTATCGCCGGTCTCTTTGTTTGGTATGCATCTTTATCAGTTTACAGGGAACTTTATCTACTTTACAGGGAAAGTGTCCAAGTTCCGTCACCTGAAAGGCACCCCGGGGCACAAGTCGACACACGTTGAGAATATCAAGAACATAAGTCGCCAGATTTCGGGAGAATGCAACGGCTTCTATGGTAAACATTGTTGTCTTTTTCACTGTTTCTTTCACTCCTACAACATTCGTATTAAGCTATCCTTGTTGCTCTATTTCAAAACTGCTCTTTAATTCATACGATGTTTCGCATCTATACATCTCTTTCACATCATTCGTTACGGTTCCACCTTCCAATTTAACTGTTCACTTTTTCTAACTCGGTTTATACTATCTTCCTTCTCGTTCTTACATCATCTTGCAGCGTAAGGAAGCTAAGTTTAACCTATGTATGGTATGGTCACGGTACAAGAAAACAAGGTATGGCACTCTGGACAAGGATGGAGGACATGGTTGTCTGTCTCTGTCTTACAATTGTGTATTGTGTAATCCTTATTTGTGTAAAATTATTAGTATGTATCCATACTAATATTATAAATCTGAAAGTAACTCTGTTTATCTGTCTGTTTGTCTGTTTGTTTGTTACCTTTTCACGGCTAAACGGCTGAACCGATTTCGATGAAATTTGGTATAGGGGTAGATTGGACCTATGAGACGGACATAGGCTATCTTTTGTCTCAAAAAATAATCTCGAAGGGGATGAAATAGGGGTTGAAAGTTTGTATGGGGAATCCATAATTCCTCAAGTTACGGATCTGAAAATTCTTATTTAGGCTTTTGGTAAGAAATAAATAAATACGGGTTTCAGCTTTTTTGCAAAATCATCCCTAAAGGGGGAAAAGCAAGGGGGTTGAAATTATGAGGTATTCTTTAGATGCACCCCCTAC
This sequence comes from Hylaea fasciaria, assembly GCA_905147375.1. Taxonomy (NCBI): domain Eukaryota; kingdom Metazoa; phylum Arthropoda; class Insecta; order Lepidoptera; family Geometridae; genus Hylaea; species Hylaea fasciaria. Next base: position 1,748,794 of record LR990211.1, on the reverse strand, counting down.
GGACCACAATAAACAGCTAAACGGATCGTAATTTAAATTGGAAAGTAATTAAGGGGGGAGAGTGCGATGGGAGGAGGGGGAGAAAGGGGGAAAGGGGAGAGTGGGGGGAAAGTGGGGGAAAGGGGATAGTGGGGGGAAAGGGGGAGTAGATGGTAGAGTGGGGGGAAGAGTGGGGGGAAATAGAGGGGAGAGTGGGGGGAAAAAGAGGGGAGAGTGGGGTGCAAAAAAGGTTAGAGTGGGGGGAGAAAGAGGGGAGAGTGGGGGGAGAAAGCGGACAGAGTGGGGGGAAAAGGAAGGGAGAGGGGGGGGGAGAAAGAGGGGAGAGTGGGGTGAGAAAAAGGTTAGAGGGGGGGAGAAAGAGGGGAGAGTGGGGTGAGAAAGAGGGGAGAGTGGGGTGAGAAAGAGGGGAGAGTGGGGGGATAAAGAGGGGTGAGTGGGGGGAGAAAGAGGGGAGAGTGGGGTGAGAAAAAGGGTAGAGTGGGGAGATAGAGAGGGGAGAGTGGGGTATGAGGGTAGAGGGGAGAGTGGGGGGAGAAAGAGGGAAGAGTGGGGGGAAGAGGGGAGAGTGGGGGGAGAAAGAAGGGAGAGTGGGGTGGGAAAGAGAGTAGAGTGGGGAGAAAGAGAGGGGAGAGTGGGTGAGAAAGAGGGGAGAGTGGGGGGAGAAAGAGGGAAGAGTGGGGGGAAGAGGGGAGAGTGGTGGGAGAAAGAGGGTAGAGTGGGGGAGAAAGAGGGTAGAGTGGGGGGAGAAAGAGTAGAGAGTGGGAGTGAAAGCGGTGAGAGTGGGGCTAGAAGGAGGGGAGAGTGGGGGGAAATAGGTGAGAGAGATTGAGTGCGAAATATATAGAAATAGAGGGAGAGGGAGTGAGCGAAGGAGGGAAAGGAAGAGATATAGATGGAGAGGGTGAGGGAAATAAATATAATGGATGAGATGGACAGGGAGAGGGAATGCAAGAGATTGAGAGTGGAGAAGGATATTAATGATAGAAAGATAGGGAAAGATATAGATATATAGGGAGAGGGAAAGAGATGGAGGTAGAGGAAGAGAGATAGAAAGAGCGAAAGAGGGAGAAAGGTAGAAAAAGAGCTAGAGAGGGAGAAAGATAGAGGAAAAGGGAGAGAGAAAGAGACAGATATAGTCTTACCTATAACTGTTTCCCGCGACATCAATTGATTTTCTAAACAGTTTACATTTTATATAAAAATGCGAACGAAGTTGCGGGTATCAGCTAGTGTATTCATAATTTGACACCGATGTTAACTGATCCAAACCTATTCCTGCTGTCTACCTTGTCCATCCATCGGTTATAAGACCGCCCATTTTACCTATTATTAATGGTATAAACCCAAAAAACGTGTCATTTAGCATTTTTTCCAAAACTCCCAGGAAGTTTTAGTAAAGCGTCCACCACTTTACTGAATCGTGACTTTGACTACGTAAATAATCGACTTGACTATTCGACCACGAGGACTGCTGAATGCTATAACTTTCCTATTGTGAAGATAGGAAATACGCAAATAATAAAATACTTGACACTGGCTAGGCTAAATGCACAAACCGTGCGAATCCATACCAAAAAAAATGATACCTTGTCTGTGTTGAATGTTTAATTTTGGTGTGAATAAAGAGTAAGGTACCTTCGTTTAGCCAACGGCGTCCGCTGCGCCGTGCCGCTGTCCGGCGGCGGCGGGCGCGTGGGCGTGGTGGAGCTGCCGGCGGGGGCCACGCCGCGCGCGCGGGGCCCGCCGCCGGCCCCCGGCGGGACCCTGCCGCCGGCGCTGCTGCACCCCGCGCCGCTCACGGACTGGGCGTGGGACCCCTTCCGCGACGACCGACTGCTGGTGGCGTGCGACGACGGAGCCGTGAGGGAGTGGATCATACCCGAGAACGGTCAGTTGCTGTTTCATCTGGTCTGTGACGAAGTGGTCTAAGGTTTTATTTACAACCTGAAAATAATTAACTAAATTATTCAACAAACACCGATTGAGCTGCCGGCTATCATAATAGATACGGCATAAAATATAGAACAGAACGTTACTCAACACGAACGTTAATCTAGCTAGATAATGGGTGACCATTGCTAAAAAACAAAAAAATATCTTCACTTGGTGATAAGTGGTAATTTCGAAACCGATAAAAATAATAATAATTCGGCCTGTAACTGTCCCCCTGCTGAGGAAAGGCCCCCTCACTGTCGTGAGGAGAATTAGGCCATAATCCACCACGGGGGCCAGGGTCCGGATTAGTGGATAACATGCCTCCGAAATAAATCTCGTGCATGTTGGTTTCCTCACCATGTTTTACTTCACCAAAAAGCGAGTGACAATTACCTATACATGATGTTAAAAGTAATGTACAAATAAAAAATATATGATCCGTCCAGGCTTGCAAGAGTCGACGAACTCTCCGCACCGCTCGTTCGCGGCGCACCCCGACAAGATCCACCTGGTGCGGTTCCACCCCACGGCCTCCGACCTGCTCACCACGGCCGCGCACGACCTCAGCATCAAGCTGTGGGACCTGGCGCGGGACCCGCCCGCCGCCGCCGTCGCGCTCGCCGGCCACACCGACCAGGTGACCGCCGTCGCCGGCACCCGCTGCCACTGATCACATTGCCTGCTATTTAATAAAAAAAAAAAAAACCATCTATTGATTTGATGGTTTTTTTTTTTTTGATGGTTTTTCTTGGATGCGATTAGCACAGGACCGCAGAAAGTGGCACAAGCAAAAGGAGGCCTATACCCAGCAGTGGGCGGAATAAGGCTGTAGATGATGATGATGAAAAAATAAAATGTTTTTTTTTTAATCTAAAAAATAATTTATACGTGTATAGTACCTACCTACTTCTAATAAAATGTAATATCATGAGTGGGCTATTTAAACGGATTTTTTAAAATTTATTATGTACTTTATGGATTAATTTCTTTTCTAGATATTTGCGATGGATTGGTCACCATGCGGAGAATACTTGGCTACGGTGTGCAAGGATGGTTTTATCAGGGTGAGTGCTTAATATTGACTATCAGGGAATAACTGAGGCGACGCGTCCGTTTCTTATAAACGCACGGCTCAGACTAAGGCTCGAGCGCGGTAAAACGACAAAACATGTTGAGTTTTGCGGCGACAAATTTGCCTCGTGGCGCGCAAAGCCATTTACCTCGTTGCGCGCCCAGCCGTTTACCTCGTGGCGCGCCGAGACATTTACCTCGTGGCGCGCCCAGCTGTTTACCTCGTGGCGCGGCCAGCCATTAACCTCCGACCTCGTGCATACACAGTGGCACTAACTGCCCCGCCCCTCAGGTGTTCCAGCCGCGCGCCAGCCCCGCGGCGCTGCGGCGCGGGCCGGGCGCCGCCGCCAGCCGCGCCGGCCGCGTGCTGTGGGCGCTCCGGGGCACGCATCTCGTCGTCTCCGGCTTCGACAAGTACGTCCGTCTCATCGCGTAGACAGAGACACCTGTACTCCGCTGGTAGTCTCTTTCCCACACGAAGAAGAAGAACATTGAAATAATACTAAATAGAACTCATTAATTCATTCTCTCATTCATTCATTCAAACATTCATTCACTCATTCATTAATTCATTCATTCTAAGATTCATTCATTCATTCATTCATTACTAGTGAAGGAAGAGGACATTGTTTGCGTTGCCTAGTGCGTGCTGATTTGCGGCTACGAGTGTTTGATAAATGTGTCGAAATCGGTCACTGCAAACTGTTTTGGTATATACATTAGATAATACAAAATGTTGATCTGTATTTGTACCAAAAGTGTGAAAAAGTCCCCCAAATTTCCATTGTAATAGTTGGCACAACCTGGGCCCTTATTTAGCTATGACCATTCAAACGCGTTACGTGCATATTGTAAACTGTCAAAATAACCTACATCAAGCGTTCGCATTTATAGCACAATATGACGTCACACGGTCTCTGCAAGCGGTAAAGCCCCGTTTCTGTTTTATGTAATGAAGGTTTTGGCGATCGACAAATTGTTATTATTATTATTTAGAACACTTTATGTTCGTTTGTTAGAGTGTCCGAGCGTCAGATCCTGCTATACAAGGCGTCGGATCTGTCGAGCCCGGTGTGCACGGTGGGGCTGGACGTGTCGCCCGCCATACTGCAGATGCACATAGACCACGACTCGGGCACGCTGTTCCTGACCGGACGGGTGAGATATCTATACAAGCGTATACCTTTCTTGTAGACATTGGTTCTACAGAAAGTCGAGCCTGACTGATGGACTGACTAATGGACTGCCTGACAGACTGACAGACTTACGGGCTGACTGACTGACGGACTTACGGGCTGACTGGTTGAAGGACTGACTAATGGACTGTCTGACAAACTTACGGGCTGACTGACTGACGGACTTACGTTACGGGCTGACTGACTGACGGACGTACAGACTGAATGGTTAAAGGACTGACTAATGGACTGTTTGAATGGACTGTCTGACAGAATTACAGACTGACTGACATACTTACGGACTGACTGGTTGACGTACTGACTGAGTGACGGATGGACTGACGGACAGACTGAGTGGGCGCACTCCCCGTACGAACATATAGCACGTGTCTCGTTGTCCCCAGGGCGACTCCACGATCTACTGCTACGAGGTGACGGCGACGGCGCCGGGGCTCCACGCGCTGTCCCACCACCGCGCCGCCACGCAGCACCAGGGCCTCGCCTTCCTGCACAAGCACCTGCTGGCGGTGGAGAAGGTACACTCACCACTCACCACCCACCACTCACCACCCACCACCCACCACTCACCACTCACCACCCACCACTCACCACCCACCACCCACCAGTCACCACTCACCACTCAACACTCACTCACCAGCCACCACTCACCACCCACCACCCACCACTCACCACTCACCACCCACCACTCACCACCCACCACCCACCACTCACCACTCACCACTCAACACTCAACACTCACTCACCAGCCACCACTCACTACTCACCACCCACAACCCACCACAACCCACCACCTACCACTCAAGAGTCACTTCTGTGACCCTTCTCTAAATTCTGTTCGCATTTCTGTTTCGTATTCTTTTAGTAACTTCACCTGTGGATTTTCTAGGTGGAGTTTGCCCGAGCGTTGCGTCTCACCAACGGAAATATCGAGCCCCTTTCCTTCACCGTGCCGAGGATAAAGGTATTAACTCTGAATACTTAATAAATACACTCTCTCCTCCTCTCTCTATGCATTTTACACTGCGCCGAACGCGACGACACGCGTGCAAATCGTGGAAATTTAGGTTACCTAGTTGTACGGGTTGCCACGTACGTATTGTGTTTGGCTTGAACCACGGTTTCATATTGCGGTGATTATGTGTGTCTATTATTTTTCAAAGTGAAGGCCAAATCGTTTATTGTATATAGGCATTAAAATCGCACTTTTATAAGTCAAACACATAAATCTCATAACAAATAGAACCATAAAACAAAATATAATTAATTGTTTACGGTTTGAGTTTGAAAAAGGATGTGCCAGTTGTCTATATTGTATGACAATGTAATAACTTTGATTGCAGAGCGAGCTGTTCCAAGACGACCTATTTCCGCCGACGCTGGTGACGTGGCAGCCCTGGCAGAGCGCCGCCGAGTGGCTGGCGGGCCGCGGCGCCGCGCCGCGCCTCGTCAGTCTGCAGCCGCCGGGCATGGAGCCGCGTGAGTCCCTTGCTGTGTGACAACCCTAGCCTGAGCCGCGACCCTAGCTGTGCCGAGGCGCTCCGTCGCGCGTGACAACCCTAGCCTGAGCCGCGACCCTAGCTGTGCCGAGGCGCTCCGTCGCGCGTGACAACCCTAGCCTGAGCCGCGACCCTAGCTGTGCCGAGGCGCTCCGTCGCGCGTGACAACCCTAGCCTGAGCCGCGACCCTAGCTGTGCCGAGGCGCTCCGTCGCGCGTGACAACCCTAGCCTGGTGGTTGCCGCGCCGCCCACCCGAGCCGCGACCCTAGCTGTGCCGAGGCGCTCCGTCGCGCGTGACAACCCTAGCCTGCTGGTTGCCGCGCCGCCCACCCGAGCCGCGACCCTAGCTGTGCCGAGGCGCTCCGTCGCGCGTGACAACCCTAGCCTGGTGGTTGCCGCGCCGCCCACCCGAGCCGCGACCCTAGCTGTGCCGAGGCGCTCCATCGCGCGTGACAACCCTAGCCTAGTTGTTACCGAGCCGCCCTATTACTAAAACTTCGATGAAGGCGCTCCATCGCGCGTGACAACCCTAGCTAGTAATCTGCCACCAGGCTGTATCTCATGAACCGCGATACTTAGACAGTTGAAATTGTCACAGATGATGTATTTCTGTTGCCGCTATAACAACAAATACTGAAGCAGAATCAGATAAATATTTAAGGGGCTCCCATACAACAAACGTGATTTTTTGCTCGTTTTTATAGATAAGTACTAAACGCTTTGTACGCGAGTCTGACTCGCACCTGGCCGGGTTTTTTTTGGTCTAAAATTAAAGTAAACGGGTTGCGATGACCGTTTTCTGTTCACTATAATATGTATCTTAATTAATATATAAAAATCAAATGATGTTCGTTAGTCTCGCTAAAACTCGAGAACGGCTGGACCGATTTGGCTGATTTTGGTCTTGAATTATTTGTGGAAGTCCAGGGAAGGTTTAAAAGGTGAATATTATCACTATTCCACGCGGACGAAGTCGCGGGCACAGCTAGTATAATCATAAAATTTAAGTTGTTTTTTGTCCAGTGTCGGCGCACACGTCGCAGTCCCCCGTGGGCCGCGAGGCGGCGCCGGGCGCAGCCCCGGGGGCGAAGCCTGCGCACAAGCGGAAGCCCGACCTAATCGAGTCCCACGTACCACTCTCCACCAAGGAGAAACAGGAAAATGTAAGTTTTTACTTTCTTTTATGTTATTAATATAATTTTGTCCATCTAAAGGTTGCCTCTAATTCACGGGCGCGGGCACGGGCGCGGGCGCGGTAGACGTGGCTTAGACCGCACGTGCGATTTGTACGTGAACACTTGTATAGTACGCCATACGTTTGATAATTCGCGCCTGCGCCCGCGTATAAACGTGATCGAGCACTAAGAAATTGCTTTAGCGATAACTTTAGTGATGACGTATGGTGTTCAATAAATAGTTATTGTTATTGTATTGTATTAAATAAAATCAATTTTTTACAGATAATGAAATCAATGAGCGCTAAAGTGCAGATCAACCTGAAACTGGAACAAGACAACATGGAAGGTGTAGACGAGGCCGAGTGGGAACAGTAGCTCTACGCCCGCGCGGAACCGCCGGCCGGCTTTCGAGGTTTAGTGTAGACGCACCCTTATATCCCCCGTGAAATGTACTATGTACGACCACCTAACGTATCAGATGTATGCGTGATTGAATCCACTTGTTCCAATTTGTTGTAAATAGGCAGTGAAATCGGACTTTTACATCACTACATTGCATAGACTTAAAATTTCATTAACTTCGATCGATAATGGACTAGACTCCAAACAGACAAGAAAAATGGCATGACAAAAATGTCGTAGTATTAAGTATAATCAACGTTATCTCTGTACATTATGGTTTACTTTCGACTAATGCCAGAAAATGGTACGACAAAAATGTCGCAACGTTATAAAAGTATAATCAACCTTATTTCTGTCCTTTATGGTTTAGTTTCGACTAATGCAAATAAGACCGCAAGTTTGTGCTCTTATTACACTGGCCGTTTTTAAGGCTTTTACATGTAATCTATTACTTTATTTGGTAAAAACTCATTAACAAAGAAGAATAAAAACAAAAATGCCGATTATGGTTTTAGTATTGCGGACAGGGAAAAGAAACTCCATTAACAACCAGTGCCTCAGAAATACGGCCGTTCGAGAAGGTACCTACTATCTTCTAAACTTTACGTAGGTACCTGAATAGATACTCATCACAACTAGTTAGTATAATATATCGAGCGTACAGAATTACAGACGCGTGTTCTATTCCTGCTTGGTGGTAGATTTTGATTCCAATTCAAGAAATTCGGCACCAGGTGGCTTACCATTACGTCTTATTGCGATCCAATTGAGGACCTAAACAGAATCGTTTTACTACTTATTCGTATCTTGATGCTCAATTTTGATTTTCAGGTTGATTTGAAATCTAAAGGGATTGATGTCTATCTAAATGATATCGAAAGCCATGTATTACTATTATTTTTCACTTTAAACATTTCGATTCTGTTTAGGTCTTCAATTGGATCGCAATAAGACATGGTGAGTCCCCTGAACACTAGAAATTGGATGAAGATATTATATATAGACAAATCCTTTGCAAGGAAGACTGTAGATCACTATGTCGCTGGTAACAGTTAGATTAAAATTGCTCAAAAATTGTCTAGCTATCATCATTGAACAAGTGGTTTCAATTGTAACCATTCAAGTCAAATAAGTGGGTCTGGGGTCGAAACAAGTTTATACGTTAAACCTAACAACTGCATTGCAAACTGTGTACGTATTTAGTCTATTTGACATGAACCTACGATGAGATGACCAATAAGAGGCTGCAATCAGTTTGAGACACTTACCCCCGGTTTCTAGAACGTTTGTTGGCGTTGACAGTAGATTAAAACTATCGTTGCCTCTATCTGACTATAAGCAAATGAAAAGGATGGCAATAGAATTAATCTGTTGTCAAATTTGACTGACGTTTCAGAAACTGGGGGTTAGGTATAGAGGTGAATGATCTTAGCCAGATTTCTGTTACAGCCGTATTGATAGTCGGGGGTGAACGATCCCCTAAAACTATTCTGAGCTTAGTTCGTTGTAGCTACGTATACTGTCACGTTAACTCTTGATAAACATAAATACATATTTGTACGTAGCAATAGATACAACATGCAAAGTACTACAGTTATAAGTGAGAAGTACTGTGGTTGGGCGCTTCTTTGGGAATGCACGGACGGTAGTTACCATTCAACTGTGGTAGGGGTGTTCCTCTCGGCTATGAATTGGACCGTTTGGAGATTTGTCGAGAACTTCGTTTACTATTAAATTACTGTAACAGATGCATCTAAATTAAAAATAATATTTTTATTGTTGATTTCATAACGCAATGCGTTTTCAAGTGAGTGTCAGAGAGAGATAGCGTTGAATAAAGGGACAGTAAATACCATGGTCCCACAACATCTATGCAAAATGTATTTGTTACAGTTTTAATAGTTTTCTATAAGATTGCCAACACTAAATTTCTATTTCACCAACCACACTTTACACTTTTATATAGCAACATTTTTATACCTGGACCATGTACTGACTCCCTAAATATTTTATAGAACTTTTTCCCGTCTCTAATATAGCTAACAATATAAATATAGCATTTTAACGATATCTTAGACATAATCAACATAGTCGCTATACATTTAGATGTAGGATAAATAATTTCGGCACTATATGCTCAGTATAAATTGATATCTATTTTGTAAGATATTAAGCGCTATTTTTGCGTAGCAGGTGAGGTGACACCAATAAAGAAATAGGCCCATATTGATGTCACGCCGCTATGTTGCTAACATATTTGTCATTTTGATCTCACACACGAGTTTATTCCAGACAATTTTAAGATGATTACTCGTGATCTGTATTACCAATACACATTATTATACCATTAAATGAAATTACGATGCCTGCCAATATTTTTGGCAGTGCCACGAGAAAGAATTGCAAAAAATTGTACAGCGCTCGTGACTGTACCAGTCTTTATGCACAGTCACCATCTATGTTACTATTTATATAGCTTTTTCACAATTGCGGATCCAAGTAATGCCACTCACAGTACCCGATCGGATTGCAATTGCAAAATATAGGTCGGCGCAGCTGATCGGATCCAGTGGGTACAATGAAAAGGGGGGTTTTTGTCAATATATGCTTCACTATACGCCCTCTCTCCACTGATCCTGATATCAGATACTTCAGATAGATATTCTATTTCACGAAGACTGTTAGCCAAGGGTGTAGTAGTGTCGAGTATCGATAGAGAAGCGTGTATGTGTGCGTGTAGTGACTGTGAGATTGCGAGCTTGCGCACACTATAACAATGCGCTTGTTACTACAATCATAGGCAACAGTCTCTGTGGAATAGCATATCTGTAGTTCGGCCAAAAACTCCCCAAAATACACGGATCTGTCTTTGATATCCCCAAACAAAGATGTCTGTACCGTTGTGATCTCTAAGACCAAATTGAGACATTGAGGTTTTATCCGAATGCTCGTTGTAATGCTCATAATTATGTAATAGCATTTTGTTTACAAAAGACGTGTTATGAGACTTTTGAATTGTCGGTATAGAGTAACTAAGGAAGGAAAAAAACTCGATACTTTAAAATGTTTTGATTATTTTCAAAATTTTGTACTTTTATTTTTTTTTTTTTACAATAAGCTTAGTCATGCCGTATTGTTTCTTTCAAAATCACAGCTCAAAACACGTCTACGCAACATTCCTACGTTTTGCCATAATGAAATGCATTTATTTACTTGTATACTTTATGTATTTTATAATATTATAAATTAATTATACAAGCGTATAAGGATAAATATAGGGTACTCTATAATTAGGGAATTGACATGTAACTTAACCGTTTTCGTTGTCTGTAGTCTGCGTCTGTACATTGCAAACTTGATTAATATCTTAAATTCACTATCTAATTATTTCCCACTACTGGGACAAGCTTCTTTTATAAGGCCTCGTGAAACAGACAGCGAAGCGAACGCGTTACGATGCGTTTATCTTGTACGGAATCGCTTGATTCTTGTCATAGAAATGTGAACTTACTTTGCTGTCAGTTTGTCGAGGCCTATAGAGAGGGTGAGAGAGTGAGAGTAGCTCAGTGGAGATTAGTGGAATTAACACGCGTCGGAATTTTATTCTGGAAGTTTTAAAGTCATTTCCCAGAAATATGTAATCTCAGGATTTATGAGTCACTTCCGAGGTGTAGCGATCCTTTCCTTTTGTTTTTTTAAAAATATTATATTCTATACCTACTTCAGCCGTGAAAAGCAGTTTTTGCAAACAAGCATTTGTTTTTTTAACAGGCCAAATGTTATTATAAAACTAGGTGACGAGACGAGCAAGTCGTTTGTTTAATGGTTAGCGCCACGCTTTTCAATAACAATTACATCCAGAACTTGTAAAAGTTCTGAAGTGTTTACTCAAAGATATTTGTTTTTAATCTTATACGCCAATAGTTTCAATGCTGTCAAAGCGTGGGGCTTCCCCAGGCGAATCTTAGCAGAAGACGCCTACCCCTGCAATACTAGTTTTACAATGATCTCAAAATATATAAAAATCAGATATTACAGAACTTATTGTTATAGAACCTGGCTGCAACACGATACGCGATACTAGCGCTGACCTCGTTAGCAGGGCCAAGGATAAAAGGCATTTTTCCAACGGCAATCCTACCGCCTGCGCCAATAATAATAACCGGCGCGGTTGGGAATAGACATTCAATGCAATCAAGCGACTCATTTTATGCCAAGTATTCTTTATAGTAACTGTATGCCGTATTACTATTATATGTATTATAATATCATTTGTCAAGAACAAAGCGTAAATTTATATCGTTAGTTGATGCCATACAAAATCACCTTTTTGCTCAATGCGCCAAAGAATATCTTTCTCTTTGACATTTTACTAAGAGCTTATATTTAAAGTTAAATGCATTAATTTACTATATTTAATAACATGCGTAAGTATTAAAACGGAATCTCATATTGTGGTGTGTTTACATTGAAACAGTTGGTTCATCAACGCTTGAAAGCTTTTAATAGAAAAGATGAAAATTTTGATATTGTGTTTCCAGACACTAAAGCAGTGTAATCGTGGCAATTTTATGTTTTCGGTAAATTATGAAGTTTTTTTTTTACGTTAGTCGTAAATACTTGAGCATAATTAGGCCTATGTAATTAAGATCCAACAATACCATTATTTAAGGTTTGTCTACACCAGTGCAGTACTCGAGACAGTAAGCTAATTGAGACGGCGGTAAGCCTTCCGAGGTACGAATTTAACAAGTCGAGAAACTATTTTAATATTATATACCTACTGTCTGTAATGTCGCGTAGGTACTTCATTGGTGTAAACATAACCTTATAACAGAAATCTCAGAGCAAACAACTAAAAATCGTCATTCACAGCTTTCATTATGAATTACTTAATATTATCGTAATTATATTCACTAGTCACAAGTTATTCTTTAAATGGAAATTCTTAAAATATATTCTAATGTATTATTTTATCGGTATTTTGTATAGATAAGGACTTCGTGTAATTTAGTTTTGTATAAGTTGCTTTTGGTATAATTTTATTTTTAAAATATTAATTTTGTTAAAATAAAATCGTACCATTATTCGTAAGGCCCTATTTCTAATCTGATTAAATATCAAGTGACGTACGATTTCGTATAAGGCTATAGAATTATGAAGTTAGAAAAATAATCATAAATTGCAGTCATATACGGTAACGGCGTATGACAACATTAGAAATAATGACTGGGACTAAAGCGTATTCTAGGTCACGTTGCACACTTATTTACGTAACACTATGTAGCACTTATGAATTGTTTAAGAATGCACTTTTTGCAATATATACACTATAATTGAAAAATGGAAAAAATACAATCGATGATTTTATTTTTTATATATTTTTTGTGCTTCAAACACGTTTCTAACTGTTAACTCGCTCAATATTAAATTATTTACAGGTAGTTACGATCATATCTTTTGTAACATTGAAATGGTACTGAAGTAAACGCACGAGAGTAGAGCGATCTCTATATCTATTTGCAGTTTTTAATATATTTTTTAAGTATTTTGAAAATTGCACTGGGTGTTAAAAATTGGCCGTATACGGCTACAAATCATATACGGCTTTAACTTTGTTTTGCGTTATCCGTGTAGCGTTTGCCAATACTCGTAAAAATGGCCACAATCCGACACCGGTTTACTTTAAACCGTATACGACTAAAATAATGTAATCGGGCACATCACTGATCCGATAACTTCGAAGTCTACATTGATAGTCGGTTAAAAGTCACTGCTAACAAAATTCACAAGAATCACATAATCTGCAGTAGGTACGTATAATTATTATCAAAAGTAAAAAATACGGTGAATCGAGTTCAAGAAGGCTATTTAGTGCAAGCGAGAAGTCTAGATTGGTCTTTCTTCTGTATATTTCGCCGTTAATTTAGATTTATTAATTATTAATTTTAACATACTGGCTCTCCGAAATGTCCGTACCAAAGTTGTGAACGACAATAATTTCTTTCGAAACCTTCCACATTACTGTCCTGTGTAGCTCTTCGATGTTTTTAAATAATGTATTTACTGTATCTAACTTTGTCTTGTGATGTTTGTTGCTCCAAAATTTGTAATGTTGTGCCAATATCATTTAGATTTTGTATCTGTAACGCAAAATGTTTTGTGAAAAACTTAAAGCTATAAAATTTTATTAATATTGCTCTTTACGGCATTGATTCTAAATGTTAAGTTCAGGATCTGACCATATTTTGTATGCAAAATTAAAGTAACAGTTTTTTTGTCAGATTTATTGAGTAAACAATGGTCTTATACGGCATATATGCCGTCGCGTGTCGGGCCCCATGTATAATTATTGTCTATTGTAACAAGCGGTAGGGATACTGACAATACAGGACTTTTCTAACAATACGTGACGAAAAACCACCGAATTGTTAGTAGGGAGTAGTATGGACGTTCAGATAGTCGTATACGGTGAAAATCAAATGCGGTCCGTACGCAGTGTCCCTACTGTATGTTATATAATACGGTTTCGGTCAGATCTTGTGTGAAGTGTTAAAACTTCGAAACTTCGTTTGTAGATCGATAATATCGTCAGACCATACCCTGAATTATTGTGTGAGTGCGTGTAACTTTTGTATTTTTGGATGTTGTAATACCTACCAGATATCCTAGTGTTAAGATTCAATATTTGGATATATTTTTATTATTTTGCATTTTTTTATTAAACTCTTGCTAAATTATTGAATTGTTTTATTGTTACCTTCCTCGTCTTTGCGTTTTGTGTGATGCGTTGTTGTTCACGCCATTATTGAAATGTTGACTATTTCCAACCCCTTGCAGTTTGGCGTGGTGCCAATAGGTTTAGAACCGCTGGTTCTAAATAGGCGACCAAGTTCATGACGTAGGAACTAGATTATATTCGTCATGGTAACTAAGGTAGGATACCTAGTGCCTCCGCGTGTGAATACAACATTGGAGTTTATTTACTCTGCATTGCAGTCCAATTGGGTAATTTTGTCACCACGGTGTTGCAGCCAAAACATCACTTCTTAGGGCACAATAGTTGAAACTATGGGAAGAAAAGGCCAAGAAGAAGTAGGTTAGTATTAGATTTTTATTTCATACTTAATCGTAAGGTTTCTGTGGGATCAACACGGTCGAAACCGCCGGGCAGATTTTCTACTTAGAACCAAAACAAAAGTAAATAAAAACCTAAGGCCTACAAAAGAAAATAAAAACCTAAGTTATAAACACACTCTAAGGGCCGTATTAATAAATGAACCTCAATAGCGCTACCAAGTGCGCTACCAGCTAATCCACACTCAAAATGTAATCTGCATCTTGAGATCGTTGCTATTTAATAAATGGATATTGAGATGTAGCACTGGCCACTAGATATACTGTCTTGTATGTGTCAATTGTGTCATAATCGCATAGCACTTAACCGCTGAGTGTCATTTATTAATTTGCCAGAGATGATGTAAGTTTCTGTTCCTAATCTACAACTTAAGATGTATTTATTAAATAGAACAAAAGAGCAAGTGCACACTGAAGATAGCTCTCAGAGCTAAGGTTGATTTATTAATACGGACCTAAAAAGAATTCCTAGTTTTCACCACTGGGGGCATTAATGGGCCACAACTGGGAATGACCCTATCAAACGGTCAAATAATTGTAACAAACCGATCGAATGGGATATCTTCTCATCAGGAAACAGTCCGGAATATTGCTTTGACCTCTCGCATCACTGTCCCGCATCTATTATACCTACTACTCTATCACATTCACAGCTGAGTTATACCAGGAAATCATGAAATTCATAATCACGATCGTGTGGTTTTGAAACTCAAGACCGTCATCAAATCAATTAAGTATTTCTCAGAACACTGAACTAAATTTTCGCCAACTCATCGATTCTCATTTCAGAGCCTCAGCAGCACTAAGCACGGGGTCTTAATTACCAATTTATAAGCACTGGATGGGGCGATGTCAAAGTTAGGAAGAACGAGTAAGTATTGTAGGTAAACTAACTGTGCCCCGCGGTTTCACCCGGGATAAAATGCAGCCGATGTGTTAGTCCAGTGCCAAATGCATCTATACCTTTCTTTAATATCCGTTTAGCTGTTTTGACGTAATTGGTAGGGAGCAAACAAACATCCAAAGGCTTTCATATGATGTAGTTATTATGAGTAAGTAAGTAGAAACTAGGATAGGATAATATTATGTAGGAAATAAGATACAAATTCCACGAATTCACGAATAGGGTATATTATTATACTATGCTGAATTTCAGTATGAGCGAACGACAACGACAAGTGCTTTTTATCTAAACCTTTGGTTATTATTAATATTCTACGTCAGCATAGGTTTTATATCCGATCCTAAAAATCGTTTCAATAAACGGTTTCTGAGAATAATTTTCTATTTACACAGAATTATTGATTCTATTTACTACCAGAACGTTAGCCTACAACGTAGAGGCTGCACCTGGTAAATTAGATTAAGTACCTAGATTTTCTGTCCGATTTTATTTATGATAATATAAGAGTAGAGGAAGGAATTTATTTCAGGCAAAGACCTCCTTTATGTAGCTAACATTGAACAATCTCTCGCTAGAGAGCAGAACAAACAGAGTTTATGTTGTGTAATTAGTGTTGTGTTGTGTATTTATGGATGCGAGCGTTGTAGGTAAACTGTTCTCTCTAGTTTACTACACGGAAGCACAGGCAGAAGGTAGGTAACATTACACATTAGGCACATCTACCAAGTTCGTAGGTAGGCACAGTATAACTCGTGAGCAAACGTTTCCTATAGGAATTAAACTGATTACATGCTACATCATCGGATTGCGTGTAACCTTGTGGGTAATCTAACATATCCCAGCCAATTGATATAGTGAGATCAAGCCAGGTCAGCAGCAACAACGTTGACCTTGTGGGTCAAACTAATCCATGACGGTCCATGTTTTGATCGGGCTATTTGATCATCACTATCTATGCTATCATTTCCTATTGATGATGAGTGTAGCCTATTGCGCAGAGTTTAATATTTTTTACTACAGACTTTTTGTGAAAATTCACTGTATCTCGTAGGTACATGAGCTAGATGATGTACCTAGTTAGTAATGTAGTAGTTGTAGTTAGCTAGTTACTTGTTAAATATTATTATTTTGGTCGTTTTAATTACTAACTATTATCAAAATTGTATCGTACATTGCTGCTACTAGTGAATGCGCTCTCGATTGTATTTTATTTCTACCCGCTGGTTTTAGATTTGATGTTTAGATACTAAGCTACAAAACACTGAAAACCGGTTTGTAGTCGGATAGAAGTATTTTTTTTCTTACTTGTTGAAATGCTAATTAATTTCGTTTCATTTACTTTTGATAACAAGACTTTGAAGACGCTATTTTATCTGTAAGAAAGGTTTTCTCCCCGTCTATTTTCGAGCCCCCTAGTTTCACGGAAGCCGCGACCTGAGGCGGGCGCGCCTGCCAACAATGCCTTCTAAACCAGAATTCTAAAATACCGCAATCAGTTCACACTTTACTCAAGTTCCGAACAAATTGGCACCATTCATCTAACTGTAGTTCTTTCAAGAAGGCCTGATTTTATGTAAGGGTACAGCAATCCAAGCTGCTTTAGATTTAAGCTTTGTTAAGTAAATAGAACAAGATTCTGGGAGAGCCACCCATTGTGCTGGCATGAGCCTTTTGTACTTGTAAAAAGGGTAGGTACATGAAATATATGTACCTACCTAGTAGTTATTACGTTTACAAATATTAGATTTTGGATTACCATATTTTGTCTCGGTAAAACCCGCAAAAACTAGAAAAAGGTTTAATAACAAGTAGTAGTCTAAGGTAAACTAGATTTTCAGGTAATAGCTGATAATAGGTATATTTAGTATCTACTTATATAATACTTACTCGTAGTTAAACGGACTCTTGCAGTCAGTAGTTCGCTACCGTCCTGCCTGTCCTATGACATAACACAATAATTACATCATAACGTTTCATTTAAAGTTGCTAGTAGCTATAATCAAAGTAAACATTTACGCCCAAAAACATTAGTAAAGTAATCTAACATCGAATGCAATAACAATCAAAGATAAAGCAAGCAGTACCCGGTACAAAGGGGTGTAGTGTAAGCCCGCGGCGCCCTGCGAGTTTTAATGTTATTTTGTTTGGGTTAGTACGTTAGCCGAGTCGCGGGTATCGTGTGCTCGAGCTTTCGAGGAGCGAGCATTCTAGCGAATGTTGTAACAAAGTCGACTGTAACATTAATTTCACCCCGCTGTTTTGGGTTGATGACCTTTTAACATCTCATCCTTATGCTTACTAAAATGCTAATAGTATAACTTAATATTTACAAGGAATAAATTGTAACCGAATGCTCCACGTTCTGTTACAATCAACCGAATGCTCAGTTCTGCCAATACCTCTATACAAGAACGTTTGTTTGCAGAAAAGTCGTAGACCGTAACATTCATTTCACCCCGCCGTTTTGGGTTGATGATCTTTTAACATCTCATCTTTATATTCACTAAAAGACGAATAGTAATTGTTCACATGGAATACATTGTAACCGAATGCTCCACGTTCTGTTACAATCAAGCGAATGCTCAGTTCGGCCAAGACCTTTACACAAGAACGTTTGTTAACAGGCGGCCCAATCGGAGATTAGAACCATTTTCAGTGCAAATACTTTAACGGACGGCCCTTTACAGTCGGCCCTTAGCTGTTAATAAAAGGCCTAAAAGAATTCGGAGTACCTCTGCATTTACAGCGAGAACACCGTCAATTTGAAAGGGTTACCTTTTTGTGGAAGTCAATATTGTTTTCACGTTGCTGATTTGTAAGTGAGTCATTATGGTTAGGGTTATCGTTGGGCACGAGATTGTTAGTTGTCGTTTGTTTTGAGTTTCCGAGATATGTGTCGACGCATCAGGGTCACGACGGTAAGATGTCCGTGAGTGGGCATAATGTAAACTTGTAATTGAGTCAGAGTTCACCGAAAATCTGTCTATCTATGCGTTATGCAATTGTATCGGATTCTTGAAATTATGCAATCCTTGTTGCATAATTCGGCTTGACGAAACAAGAAATTATTAAGTATCTTGTTGTGATGTGAAATAATACAAATTATAGAAATTTTAATTCAGCTGAATAATTTATTTTTTGTACGTCTGAGTTCTGATGTTAATTTTATATTCTCCGTCTACATTATTACGTAACTAGATCTTAATTGGTTTTTTGTTATAATATCTGGCAAGGTAGCTATGGTAAGGCAGCTATAATGGAAATCCTAAAATACTATAGCGATGAAATTAGTTGATATAACTTTTATTTTCTTTTGATTTCAGTTCTATTATTTTTTGCGCAATGGGAGCCGTTTTCTGAGGCACCTAAATATATCATTAGTTGCTGAACTATCTGACATTCGGTTCTCTACCATGATTTTATACTATCAAACTCGTTTTCCTGTCGCACTTTTTCCCATTTCTAAGCCAAACCTTGATGATGGTAGCAAAACGGTAATTTGTGCCCTTGCAACCTAACAACACATTACATTTTCGATACATTTTCGAAGGGAAAATGTATCCCACACTATGACCTACATCCATAATTATACTGATTTCCATCGCTCTGAGCTACTAAGTCGTTGGCAGCGACTCGGTAGCGATTAATTGCAGTCCTTCAGCCATGTCAGTCCCTAACAAACTCTGACAATAGTGGGCGGCATTGCCTAATTCGATAAACAAACAGCAAGACAGACAACTATATATAAAAACAAACACCACGATTCTTTACCAGCAGCTAATTTAATCAACCTTTTAAAACAAGGGCAAGTCAAAGCGGAATTGCGAAGTTGATCCCACAGCATAATCTGTCACAAGAGCGGAGACGGGCCGCGATGAAAAATGCAAAAACCACGAAAGTGGGACGCGCATCAAAAGGGAGTTTAAATGGCCTACCGAGCCGGCGACACTGCTTCTGTTTATGAGGTGGGGCTGCTAAAACTGCGGCCAGTGTAGTTCGAATATAAACAGCGCGTTTACCGCTTGGAATCTATAGGTACTATTACAAAATTGTAACTGAGCAATATCTATAGGTACAATGAAGATATTTTTGAAAATCTTGGACCGTCTATTTAAAGGTAAAGTTTAGATCCCGATAATGTGGTTTATATAGAATTTTTGTCCGTTTTTTTGTTACCTTAAAACTCAGAAACTACTGAACGGAATTTGGTGGAGTATCCGCATTTGGTAGATTTGGTTTTGAATAGTTTAACGGTATACGTTTCATAAAAGTATCCTCAATATCCTCCGAAAAAAATATCCTCAAAACTGGGTAAGTATCGCGTCCAACATTGCTACGCCCGTACGTTCTGCGGGCTATGGTAATAGAGCTGGCGATTGGGCTGGATTTGTTATAATAACGTCACACATTTTTATCTTATATCTTTAAATGAGCAATTCTTGTATATATATCTATATACTTATATATAATTGGAATCTCGGAATCGGCTCCAACGATGTTCATGAAATTCAGTATATAGGGGGGGGGGCGCGTTTCGGGGGCGATAAATCGATCTAGCTAGGAATCATTTTTAGAAAATGACATTTTATTCGTGTTTTTTATGATTTTTTTCTTTAAATAACCAGTTCATATTTTTTTATTATTAGGTATCTATCGGTAAGATCGCAAAATATTATTCACGTTTCATCATTTTATTAGTAATTTGTACTTAAATATACTTAATTTCCAAACACACAATTTATAAAAAAAAAACAAAAAAAAACGAGCAAAGCTCGGTCATCCAGATATTATTATTGTTATAGTCCACGCGTACGAATTCGCGGGTCAACAAATAGTCATACATAAAAGCTCAAGAAGTGGGGGACTACATTGTCCTTTTGGGTGAAGATACAGCGTTTGAAGTTTCGGCATAATGTACCTAAACGTCTAATAATAAGGTCTAATTCTAACCGACGCGGACAACAGTGAGGCACACATCTTGTTAAATTAATTTTCGCTACAACGTGATTAATAAAAACTGAAAAGCGGCGGAAGAATTAACCCCCGGTTTCTAGAACGTTTGTTGGCGTTGACAGTAGATTAAAACTATCGTTGTCTCTATCTGACACTAAACAAATGACAAGGATGGCAATAGAATTAATCTGTTGTCAACGCTGACTGACGTTTCAGAAACTGGGGGTTAGTCTCCCATAAAGTTACCGCTTACTCCACGGCTCAACACTAAGCCTAGATATTCATTAGCTAACGTGTTTCTTCGTCTCTGTTATCCAAATTATAGCTAAGTATAACTTAATTATCATTCTGCGCAAATTCACCAAACGTAGCATTGAAATATTATCCGGGAAGAACAGAAATACTCCTAATTTATACTGTGTGCATCTGTTTTTACTCACGAATTGTATCATCAGGATGTACGAATAACATGCCTTTGAGAAATTTGAGGCTGCACGTGTGCGCTATTAACCTACGAGTACAAAACAGGAGGACGTCCCATGGCGCCAAAATATACGAAAGCAAAGCTACATAAAGCTAGCGAAAGGTGGCTTAATATGTGCGAGGGTCATGTGATACAAAATTTGGTACCTTTAAGGGAATGTGCAGTATTAAAGGAACATACAAATTGCCAATTAAATGAGAATCTTTCGTGACCTCATCAGCTTTACAGAATCAATTAAATTATTATAAATCGGAATAAAATGCGTGAATTTAGTGAAAGCTTCACTAAATGCATTTAATGCCCTGTCCACTTTTTTTATAAGTTCATGGAGCTTAGTTTAAAACTGCCTCGGCACTTTTCAACTGTAGCTGGGATTCCCGTTTGATAATTTAGTGTTTATTTAAATTTTATTCAACTAACTTGACTCCATTAGTAAGTTTAATTGAACGCTTAGCGAGTTACTGTATGCCATTAGCATAGTACGTATGTATTAGTATACCATTTACCGAATCCCTGATACGGTTTATTGGTACTACTCGTATTTAGTACCTTCACATTAATTTTGAGATCGAGGGAACTAATGTACTATGTAAAGACAGTTTTGAGAGCTACGGTTTTGGAACGCAGCGACATAAGCCGACGAGCTGACATACATTATTTTCATTTGACGTTGACAGTGTGGGAAAATATTATATCGGCAAGCTAAAAGCAGACTATGGTTGCTAAATCGACACTGCGTAGAAGGAGTCGATGAAGTTTTGTATAACAGCTGAGTGATGGAACAATGTATGCACACAATTGTCAGCGCATAACAATGGCATTTGATAATGAAACCTCTTTAATCCCATAGTTTATCAGCAAAAAATCAAAGTAATATGTGTATAAAAAAGTACCAGGCACACATAACTACATAGTATAATTATGTGCGAGACTACAAAGCCCGCCAAACAAAGCCATAAAATCCCTAACACTCCATTCAGAGCTCAATCAATTGCGCTTGCGACAACTAGGCGCATGCGTTTGTTCGTTAATGTGAAACGCAATAATCATAATGTACGGAGTCTACCTGGCAATAGATGTTAGGTGAAATTACGGTTCGTGTACAGGGCCGGAGCAAGGCCGCTGGGGGGCAAAAGCGATTAATTGGGGGAGGTGAAATACTGCATCCGAAAACGGTGCAACATACGTATTAGCTATTAGGTAAGTAATACTTTAAAAATTACGCATTCGTTTCCATTTTTTTTATTAAGGTTATAAATTTGGGGCCTTGAACGGGGCTGGCTTTTAAATACTGTTGCTGGAATATCCCAAAATATCCGTTCTTGTGTTGACGAACGAACATGCAGACAAATATACCAACGCGCGGATATCATATTCACTATGTTTCGTGTAATCATTCTGCATGTGTGGTGGAAACTATACTGACTTAGAATACAGAACATTCGGCCACGTTATTATTATACGAGCTTGCTCCATACTGATAAAATATGACGATATTAATTTTTATCATCGCTCGAATAATTTAACGGAATAAAAAACCCAGCGCAAGCCAACCGTCACGTTAAGGGTTTAAAAATATCAATCACAGAATTTAAATTAAAATCCTTCTTAAATGTTTCATTGTAATCCTTAAATTCCATTATTCAAATGACTCCCCCTAATGCCCCCTCGCTCCCTCCCTGTCGACCGCAGCGTCATTCATTCTCATTTCCTATTCAAATGAAATACCGAAATTCTGTTCCGTCGGTGTCGGTTAATTGTTTAGATGTAACAAATATGTTCGCTAGCCGTGTCGCCATTATCCAGGACCGAGTACTGTATCCAAGGGTGTCGCGGACTATGGAATATGTGGAGTCGTTATTACATAAAGTTTTCTATACAAAAATAATATATATGAAACTATACAAAATTATTATTTTAAGAAAGATATAATCTTACTTTACTATAAAATATTGTTGTAACATCGAAATTTACTCTGCACTTTGTGTGTCGACTTGCGCCCTTTTTATGGCAGAATACCTAGACCTTGATAGGATTTGGAATGGAAATTAGTTTAGTTTAAGCCCTGGTAATAATATCGTTTTTTCTTCGGATGAAGTAGTGGGGAAAATCAAGTAATTAAGTATGTATACGCATACATTAAGGTAATTCCAGGATAGATGCCCGGCTCGGATAGATGCCTCAAATTCAAAAACTATGATTTCCCGGCTTGTTTTTGCTGTCGTTGATATTGCCAAACGAGAGACATCCCCGCACCTACCCGGTACCCCCCGCGAGGTAACCCCTGACCCGTCGTGCATTCCATCTATACTCAATGAAAGATTTGGTGCGACGAAAAAATTGCTAATTCTTTTTCTACAGCCTTTTTGAGGTGCTGGAACTTTTTACGTGGTGACTAAATAATTTATATTTTGTATCTAAATGTTACAGTGGACTGTATACTAACACTAAAATCAGTTTTATTATAATATTTATTGAATACACATTCCTGAATATAAAAGGCATCTATCCTCTACGAAAAGGATAGACGCCTCGATTTATTTTTGCCTATGTTTAACCATACAAAACAAATAATTCCCATTATTTTCAAACGATGTAACTACATTAGGGTATAGATGCCTCAGGAAGAAAACTTATTTTGTGAGGCAACTATACCCTAATATGATTACAAAGAAAATACACTTTTTACGAACATTTTTAATTAATAACTGTGTTTAGATTTTACTTCCCATCACGAATACCTAATTTCAAACTGAAAAAGTGTTTTTTTATCAATGAGGCATGTATCCCATAACTGGTTTTGACGCATGGAGCAACTATCCGCTATATACCGCTAGATGCCCATCTATACTTCCAAAAATAGAGGTCTGGGAAAATCGATACAGATTAGTAAATATCAAAACTGATGTTTTCGTTTTCCTTCAAAATGGTAGTCGAAAGACCAATCTATTAACATGTGTGACAATCATTCAGATCCATTAATTAAAATGGGAAATATAAAGCGTTTTCAAAAAGTATGGCAACTATCCTGGACTTACCCTATAGTAGTAGACTAATTATAGCTTAAACCAGGGAATTTCCGCAACGATATATAAACAAAAACAACGCTATCACCGGTAAAAACCTCTTTACAAAATTTTGGAACGAAAACAATAAATTCTGCATTAATTTGTTATCGTTCCAAATAAGTATTGTTTACTCAATCTACAGTAGGTAGACGCATCACTCTATATCTTAAATGTTTTTTTTCACAAGACTAAATTGATATTGTAGGTACTACTTCAATTGAGTTTAATTAATAGTGATACGATGATACTAAATAGTAAACAATGGCATAAAGTTTATTTTTGGCTCCGCACTGCATTTAATTTTATTTCAACAAAAACATTGGGCAACATAAAATCGATATTAAGTCAGTGTTATGAAATTTCAAATTGAATTCAATTGGATTTGAGCGCAATGCCACACAAACGGACGGACAACGTGATTTACTTCATTTAACGTAGGTATAATAAACCTGTAGTGAACTAGGACTATTAGCTTATCAGAAATCTAATTGTCTGAATAAGTGAAGCGTGTACTTATTCAGACAATGAGTGTCTAGACCAGTTATCTAGCTGCCATGATCCATGAATAGGTATGGGGTGAATGTTCATAGCTGAGAGCTAAATACACACAATAATTTCACAATCAATATGTCATTACTGGCAGCCCACGTGTTTATAGCCCCCGATTCATTAGCAGCGTACCCAATACCTAGGTAATTATTCACTAAATCGCAAGATCACCATCTGAAAGTAAAATAAATTCCGAAGATTTTTTCGTAAATATTAGCAGTCCAACGCAACCCAAATATTATGTTAAGTGAATGGTCGACTTTTCGGTATTCCCATTAAAATATTCTTTATACTGAACGTTTAAGTACTCGTATAACATACAGTAAGAGGTATTTAACCGTACATGGCAGCCGCGAGCTATACATTCGGTCGGTCGATACGGTCAGATACGCGCGTTTGTTAAAAAACTACAAAAGAATTAACTATCATGTGCGTTTCGATTCCGCTATGAGTTAATGACTTTGTACAATTTGCATTGTGAATTATGAAAACATTTGTTTCGTATCATTCTGTGAATTTGTGCGGCAATTGTTAACATGGACTTTGGGATTTGATTGATTGAAAGGTGAGTTAGTTTGAGAAATAACACAGAATGTAACAATGAACAAATTCAATGCTATTCGCCAATTTAATATCTACTACCGAAATCCTAAATTATTAAATAGTAATACAAAATAAGTAGGTGCCAATTTTAATAAACCAATACGGTCCGCATGTAAAAAAACTACCAAACCTAAACACATTAAAAATTATCAAATTATTTTTAAAATTCCATCAAGCTTTTTTAACATTCTATTGTCGACAACCTCACTTTATTTTTAACGAATCGTTTCCGTTTTCAAACAGCGGCTTTCAATGCAACGTGCACTAATTCAGGTGTTTCATAAAATATTCATTGCAATGTCGTGTTCCGTATCGATTCAGTGGCCTACTTCAGTACGAGCCTTCTGTCCGAGCTTAAAACACATTCGTTGAAGGAAATAACGAAACGTAGCGATTAGTGTAAACGGTTCATGCGTAGGTATTTGGGAAACCTCTTTTGACATTGTTGTGGCTTTGTTTTCTTTTTTAATATTGCTTTGAGATTTTAGCGGGATAGTACCTGATTGTTATCGCGCTCGTTCTTGTTCTATTTTGTGTTTTATTGCGCAGGTTTTTTAGGGTTGTACTTTGGTGCTTAGTGAATGTTAAATTACTTGGAAATTTTGAAATGATATTTTCTACTTTTTGCTCCTACTTAAGTAGGTGCGTAATGTTATGATAGGTATTTTTATGAGCACGTATGATACGACAAGACTGTATAACTAATAGCTTGTTATTTATTGAAAAATTATGTGGGATTTTACAAACTTTTTTTATATCTAAATAAATCAACCCAGTCAGGAAGATTTCATAAACAGTCAACGTTGATTAACAAAATCCAGTGTTGATCTCTGCAGTTCCTTCCAAAACATTAATAATCTGATTTGCTCTTCTCCCCTCACAGATACGAAAATGATTCCACTACTGTACTACCTACTGGCGGTCTTTGCAACGAGATCTACCCAAGGGCTGGAAGTGGAGATAGAATGCCCTACCTGCATCGCAGTCAACACGACCTGCTACAACATCTCCCACGTCTTGGACTTAGAAGCGCCATTCAGAAACCGAATTGTCATACACAAGATGGGGATCCTCAGAACAGACAACATGCTATTTTACTCCTTCGAGCCCAGGATAGAAGACTCGGAATACTACAAAGTCGGTTTCGTCAATTTGGATAACCATAGCGTTCATGGGGTCATCATGTCGCCGAACCAGACTCTCAACTTCGGTACTTTCGACATCGACCAAGACAATGCAATGATATACTTGGGTGGAAGCAATGGAATTTACGTTCTAGATACGAATGAAAACAAGCTATCTGCTTTTAGCAGCCGCGGCGACATCATTAAGAGCATATTCTTCAAAAACAACGTCAACTTCGTCCGAAGTTACAACGATGGCATCATCGTTAAGAAAGGAGACACCTTCAGGCTTCTGCTAGAAAACACACCGGTTCACAATTTCGTTATAAACAAATACGATGTGATTACGTTTCTAAACAGCTACGGATTATTTGTAGGCAAAGGAGATATTACCTGCCGCCTATCACAGAATCCTTTTTATAGAGGATTGAATATTGATTTAGATGGTACGGTATACACTTGGTGGCTGGACGGCATTTACAAAGTCGTTATTGCGAAGAAATTGGAAGAATCTAAACTGCTAAAAGTAGCTGCGTTACCAGCAATAGGAGCAATGGCATTTGATAACGATAATAATATATTGTTCACCATGGACAGAGGATTGTATAAAATGACTCCCACCGAAACAGGGTGTAAAATAATCACTTAATTTGACCGTAATAAAGAAAGAAAACCACAAAGTACCTGTGATTGTAGTTGGTAGAGCACTTATAAATGTACCAATAATTTAACAGCATTATATTATTTCTCTAAATGCGTGCTTAATTAATTTAAAGGTATTATAATTTTAGCTATCTGTTGACCTGTATTTTAAGTTAATTCACAGTTTGTTTTGCATATATTTCAATTACTTAACTTATGCTTAGCCCAATAACTGGCTAACTATTGTAAAATTATTTTTTCAATGGCTTTGAATCATTTACGCCTGATTCACTTCAGCGATGATCCAACGCTTTGTTAATCCAACCGTTCTGTGCCACGTTTTGTTATATTATCTCCTAGCTGCACCCGGGGTTTCACTTGCATTCGTTATCTCACAGGAGCCGTTAATTTTACGGGTAAAAAGTATCCTATTTTCTATTTCGGAACCTAGTATAGTATATATAATATTATGTTCTATAAACTATGCCAAATTTCATCAAAATCCATCCGTTAAGGCGTAAAAAGAGGAGAAACATACACACACACACACACACCCTCTCATATACACACACTCTCCCACACATACTCACACCCATACAAATAACTTTCGCAATTATAATATTAGTAGGATAAGTAGATACTTAGATGACAAGAGTGCAAACAACCTTGTTACTAACTATCAATTGAAGCCGTGGTCCATTACTGACCTAGTGGCTGGTCCGTTTTATGCGATTACGTGTGGGATTTGACATTGATGGCATAAAATGTGTAATGTCTAGTATAGTAGCATCGTAGAACAGCTCCCAGTAGGCCAGACAATGCAGGAAGCAGTAATTTAACTGACAGATCTGAGAATTCCGACGTGGGTGCTATTTATTCCATGGAAGTAATACATAACTATGCGTGCATTACATCCATATTCCGTTCGTAACAACAAACTGTTGCACATACTGAGTTGTACGTTTTTTATTGTAATTTTAGAGCTACGTTTTAGCGGAATACATTTACCATTTTTTTATATTTTCTGTTCAGATAGACGAAATAATTTTATTACAAAAAACAACAGGTACCTAACTGGAAATAAAAGTGAAGTGATGAAAACTTTAGATTCTTGATCTAACAATGTGAAATGCAGAGGCACAGCTAAGGCTCAAGTCTGTTAGCGTTTGAATCGCACTTGGCGCTACAAAGTTTCTAGCTTTGTTAGCTATCATAGCTAACAGACTTCAAGCTTGAATCCCTGTGACTGCAAAAGCTAACAGACTTATGAGACCCAGGGCAATCGAGTCTAATTAACGTTTAGCTTAGCGAATCACTAATCAAATAAAGAAACAAGGATAATTAGCTTTCACAATTTCTTGATAAGGTGACACCGTAATTTTTTTATCACTAATAGTCTTGGTATATGTATGTATAGTGCAATTCTGTTGATTGCCCTTGCCGTGACAGCTGCCTTTAATTGTTACTGTAGGTGATTGTTTTATTGATGACACAAGTCTTTTTATAGCAGATTGCTCACGTTAGCGGCACTTTGAGACGATCTAGTATAGTGGCTATTCTAGTACGATTAGGAATTATACGACTTCATTTTATGGAGGAATAAGCATGACACATCTGTTAGTGTGGTGCCTAAGAACGGAGTGAATAGGAATGCAGGAGGATCGTTTGATGATGAGCAACGATGTTTGGTCTCTTTATATGACTTTTAAAAAGCGTTAGGGAATGGAAGTCAGAAGAGAGGAAGGCTTACTTATTAACAGCCCCAGATAAAAGAGAAACCAGTCCAACCGCTAAATTGCTGAAATCTTGCCAGACTTGGATAAATAATATCATCCCTTATAAATTCCGGCCGGTAGGAATACATATAAAAAGGTCGTCCCACCAAGCGTCTAACAGTCTCAAAACATTTACTCGCATAATTCACCAATTTTCTCCCCAAAAACCAGCATCTTCATAGTACATAATCGCCCCCAAACCTGAATATTTAATCATCCCTTGAAAAGATCATCCTCCCCCAGTGATTATGATAAAAAAGATTGAGGATCCCCTCTTTATGTTTCCTTCATCGACGACGGCTATTTTTCTACTCTATATAAATGGGGGTTATATTTCTTGTCGAATTGAGGCTTTTAAAGATTGTAGGAAATGTAGACCTAAGGAATGGTGGAATTTATTGCGACATGGCTACTCATTTTCATCTCGTTGGATGTTGAACAGATTGGATGGTCGACTATTATATCTAAACTGACTGAGCCCCGCGGTTTTACTCATTGAAACCGTACATATTTACAGAATAAAATATATTAAAAATCACATTCAAAATATTACGAGTATATTGTCCAAGAAATATATTCCAATAGCTACCTAAATACCAAGTTTGATTAAAATCCATTCATGCTAAACATAAACATACAGAAACAACTTTTCGCATTTAATAAATTAGTCGGATTTATTTTGTATATATATTATTAACACTATTGGTAAAAAAAATGTCTGCGTTGCTACGACTCTCAACCGCTAAAAACGATAAAGACAAAAAAAAATATTCACTTCAATAGACATCTTGTATCCTATTTTATTTCATTTTATTTTACCCTTATTTTATAGGTTGCCACCTTGATTTCTGTATTCAAATTTAATGTGCACTTACACAAATGCGAGTGCATTTGTGTCAGTACACAGAATACCAGGAATACTTATTTGCACTGCCAGCGCTCGCTCCAACAAATTTTAATCTAGTACTTCCTACAAATCCAGGTTGTTGGTTTAAGAGCTAAACACTGAACGTTGCTTGAACGTCCTATTCCGGCTTGGGCTTTGCCAGAAGTGCTCTTTGATTGCAAACCGAATGGGGAATGTCTGGATTCAAAGCCGAATTCGGGGAATTTGGAAATCGTTTTAAACTAACCCATTTTTATTAGCTTGCTAAATACATAGAAGTTTGTCTGGAAAAAGTTTCATATTTTTTACAGACTCCGCGGATACTGCCACAGCTCCAGTCTTTTAAGTTCGAAAATTACAGCTAAACGAATCCCATTCACAAGCCTCAAGTTCAAGATTTTAGGTTTCTCACGTATAAAATCTTGCAAATTGAATAAATAGCGTGATTTATCAACGAGTCAGACGTGCCGGCGAGGCGTATTCGCAGAAATGACGAGGAGACAAACTTTGATCGGTTGAAAATGTAGCTAGGATTCCTATGAAAGTACAACTTTTCAACATAAAAAAATATTTTATGGTTGAATGCCAAAATGTATAATGTATTAGTTTTGTGTTGCGTTACTATCCCTAATATTTATGAAGGCTAACTAAGCTAAGAGAAAACAAACCCTAAATGAGGGAAATCAGTTAATACGAGCAGTTCTTAAACGTACCTTCGGTGCATTATATAGTCTTACACCTATATCTACTCTTTTGGCATAGCTCTACCTACAAGCTTAACGTATTTATGTATTGTCACTAACAAGTTGTAGCCGTCAAAGTAGCTTTTTGCCTCAAAAGTTTTTCAACATGCCCAGATATTTCAAGTGTGGTAGAATAGCATTGAACATGCATAGAATTGAAAACGATTTACTGTAGGTACACCAGTAATAAAAATATACAAGGTAGAAAGATGCATAATAACGTAGCGTAGTTTACTGATTCACTCAGTTGGTTAGCCGCTGATAAGATACGAATCAACCAACACAAAGTTCCGTCGCCTCAATTCCGACGCGAGTTTCAAAGCTCCGCTCCTAGCTACATTTCCATTCGCCCCGAACATACTATCGCACCTACTGGTACATAATATTGTTGGAGGTCCACAATAGGGCATTTGGGCGGATCATGCGAGTCACGTTCCTCGAGGAAGGAATTCATTTGTAACGAAAAAGTTGTACGATTCTAAGCCGGGCGCGGCGTGGAGCTACGAATGGGTAGAATAGATACGCTAAAACCACTAAAAACTAGCCGCACTGGCGCATTGTAAGCGGTCGACAAAATCGCAGGCTTTTTGCTACGTCTGTTTTTAGAGACACATGATCTTACACGCTGCTTTTTTTATTATTAATAATTTATTTAAAAAAAACGAAGCCCCACTCTAGGATTTCTCCTGTATTGTGGGGGGTACCGTTTACAGACATATAATTTCACATACTTACATATGAACCTGTGGATCACACAAATATTTGTTCCGGGCGGGAATCGAACAGCCGACAGCCGGTCGGATTGCTCAGCCACTACGTCAAACGCGTCGTCACTGCTACTATAATATCGCCAATTATCAGTGAGAAAGGACAAGAGACGCAGATATTATCGATCGATCGATAATAATAATTATCGGCGACCGTTTTGATTATCTAAATGACCAAACTCTGTTACAAAGAGTCGGCTGACTTCACCACGACTACCGTAACCGTGACTTCACAATAAGTGTTTTTCTTTTCGAGTCTATTAAATGCCTTAGTACAAGCTCTAATAGCTTGTACTAAATAATGTTAGCATTGTGTATCGTTGCCATAAAATACTATGTACTCGTACCTGTGTCCTGTGTACTGTCGTCATTAAAAGTAGCTTAACATCCCCGTATCTTAAATTTAATATACACCCTAAAAATATACATTTTGCGTATCAACAATTGAACGGCCTCTAAAGTAGTTGAACATCTTCGTATCTTAAATTTAATATACACCCTAAAAATGTACATTTTGCGTATTTACAATGGAATTGGAAACTAAAACATGTTAAGCTACTTTTGATGCCCACCGTACCCTATCCATTTCGTTAGAATTCATATTTCATAGCTCCATGTACGGTACTACACAAAAAGCGGTGTTGGGACATTTATGAAAGTTGGAGAATGTGAAATGATGTGACTTTCTCGGAGCTTTTCACTTTCCAGCGGGGTTTTATTGACAACATATTTTTGAGTCTTATTGGTGTCTTCGTTACGGTTCATTATAGTCCTTGTCAGACAGCGAATCGACGCGTAGTTAGGGGCTTTAGTATGTTTGTTTGTAGAAGCAAAAAGTTTTAATTTTAACAAAGAAAAACGTCGTGAGAAGCCCACATAATCGAGAATTTATTCGTGACTATGCTATCTACCTATCTAGACAGGCCCCCGTGGGGGTTTATAGTATAGCCTAATCCTCTTTACGAAAATGCTTGGCGTGAAGACATAAGACCGTGGTCTCCTGAAACGTCAATGGTCACTTATAGCGTCACGATGCTTACTATAGAAATGTACTGTTATGGTCATCACAGGTTCATGTCGGTGTGCATTTCTATAGTACGGCGCGATGCTGTAATGGGCCGATGGCGTTTATAAGAGACCACAGTAGGGTTGTGATGGATGAATGAGACATGCATTCAAGCGACCCTTACATAACAAATTTAAAAAAACCGGCCGGTTTTTTAAATTGTTAAGTGCGAACCGGACTCGAGCACGAAGGGTTCCGTACCAATTTGTATAACAATGCCAAAAAAACACGTTTGGTGTATGGGGTAATTATTTTATTCTGTATTTAGTATTTGTTGCTATAGCGGCAACACAAATATGTTATCATCTGTGAAAATTTCAACTGTCTTACTATAACGGCTCATGATATACAGCCTGGTGACAGATGGACAGACAAACAGACAGACAGACGGACGGACGGACAGCGGAGTCTTAGTAATAGGGTCCCGTTTTACACTTTGTACACGGAACCTTAAAACTTACGCGATCTCGTTCGCCCACTGTTTCTCAAACACCCCTCGCGTCTCCAGAATCAAACAGCGAACAGAAATTGGAATGTCATAATTACAAAATGATTACACCCCAAGCCTCGTAATGAATATGTTGAGAACGCACAATACTACTAATTTGTCATCTGTTCGCGACTTACATTATTATGAGTTTGTGAACGCGCCTCGTGACGTCATTTGTCTTCGGCTTTTGAACGCGTTCGCGGATTAATTTATCATCCTGTACAAAACTTGATGAGATATGCGGGTAGTATGTGGGATGTTTTTAGGAGTATTTCTTAGGATCAATTTGTAGCTTGAATTATGGTTAGAAATCGGAATAGAAATGATTAATAGATAACAAATATCGTAGCACGTGTGTAATGTGTATGTAAACGAGCCTTATGTGCAATTAATAATATTTTTTTTCATATTATTGCACAATGTACACTATGTTACTCGTAATTACAAACTATTATTGGATGGAGGAGCTTGAAACTCGAACGATTAAAGACTTGTACCCAAATTATATATACTTACTTACCTATATATAAACAAAGCCTTGAAAACTTTCTCGCCTGCCCACAACCTTTAACAAGGTTCACATAAGTCTGTACACGACTTAACTTCAAACGCAGAGCGCTCCGTGTGAACCGCCAAAAGCAGAAACAATTTACCTCAGCGGAACTGCAACTTACATAATTTTGTTCCATGTTTATGGTAGCTTCATGGCAGTAAACTAAATCGCGGGCTAACTTTGTTGCGGCGACGCCTGGGGGTTGCAGTTGCATGGGTAGCTACAGGGTATTGGATATTCAATTTATTTAAGTACAGTGCATTTGAACTTAGCTATAGATATTACTTAAGTTAGATGCATGTATCTCCTTAAATATCTATATAATTTATACTAGCTGCGCCCCGCGGTTTCACCCGCGTTTTTATAATATACGATATATCTTTATGAATAGTAGCCTATGTGTTATTCTGATGTATAAGCTATATCATTGTAAAGTTTCATTAAAATCCTTTAAGTAGTTTTTTGTGAAAGAGTAACAAACATCCATCCATACTTACAAACTTTCGCGTTTATAATATTAGTAGGATGTATCTGCATCTTGTCGTCTATCCAACAAAGTCAATTTTCATTATTTTTGATTTGTTGAATTCGTCTCCGCTCCGAATAGCAGAATAATTAAAAATAGGGAAAAATTCACGAATAAAACGAATTTTCTCATACATTTTGGGAACGGCATGACAATTAACAGGACAATGTCTGTCGGGACAGCTTGTGTAGGAAATAATTATACTTTTTATCCCGGAATAATCAACGGTGGTGAAACCGCTAGTTCTAAATATATATATAGCTTTTTTGGTTTATTAAACAAACACTACATATTAACATAAACACAATATAAAAACTAAATACCATTCGGCCTCTATTTTGGACAAAGATTAAGCATTGCCATACCACGTGGCAATGCCGCCAGCATTTTGGGAACGTTGCCCTTGGCAGCGGGTTATTAGATTAGGTTTACTTAGTTTTAGTGTATAGTTTTTATTTTGTGTTTATGTTAATGTGTTTTCGTTTGTTGAATAAAACATATAGCTAGTTTTAAATGAAGGAAAACTTTGATTCTACCTTAGATAGAGTCGAAATTTAATTTGTATTAAACTCTTTGTTAGTTAGACGGATGACGTAGTGCGAGGTAGTGATTTATAGTTAGAATTTGTCAAGCCACTCCAGAACCCCTGACATGGCTTAACGACTGAAATCTATCTTCATTGCAGGCAAGCACAGGCTGTTTGCCCCTCACTGGTTTGTAAAGCATAAAAGAGACCTAACGATCGTTGAGCTTTGTAAACGTTTTGGTAAAGATAATTACTTAATTTCCTAACTCCTAACTTAATCTCAATTTACCTGAATTTATTATCGTCTACATAGCCTGAGACGCTGGCAAAGAGCATCTGATTGCCTTTAGTTTTGACCTTTATGAACGGGGCATAGTATTAACAATACAGTAAGGCTTCTTTATGTACTGAGATTAAAGTCATTAGGGCTCATAATAATTCAGCACGTAACAATGCTACTGGCATTTCAATGCTGCTACCATTTGGAGTAGGTACCTATAGTTGTAATAGGCTTTATCGCTCTTACCACAAAAGATTTAAACCAAAGTTGAACACATGAGTCTAAATATTTTCTCCACAAATTGACGTCTAACCCTCGTTTTTTTACTCAATAACAAATTAACAAGTTAAATTATAAGGAATGCCAGGATTAAGTAAGAAAACGCGAGTGATAGACGTCGATTTTTACGAACGAAATTTTAGAAACATCTGTTTAACTTTGGTCTAAACTTCTGTTGTAAGACGGTATTTGTTTAGATTATCATCGTACCTAACAGTTTTTTTTAATTGTTGAAAGCCATTGCGGTATTGTCTAACACTGACTCGATTGAGTGGAATGGAATAAAATGTATTTGCTTTCATATACCTACAGATGATATAAAGATCACTATTTGCTGGCCGTTACTTTGACTTCTGACTTAGATATTCATTTGCCGTCCTAAACTCGCTCAAAGTATTTATAAGCATTTATATTCATTAGGCATTTCATTAAGGTGCAGTCTAGAATAAAAACAGTATCTCATGATCAACTAGTTTTTCTAAACAAGATTAATGCCACCGTCAATGCAATTAAATTAAGACTTTTACCTTTACCACAGAATCCTTAATCTTTTACTCGTACTATTTCAATTGCTTCGGTGCGAGAGAAACCTTTATTCTTTTATATTCGTGCTTTATTCTCCTGTATAATAATTTTGTTTTGCACTTTGTATGTTATGTGTTTTTTTATCTATTTATATTTACTTTTATTTAGTGTCATTCTGAGCTTTAATTCTAGTGTTTGAAAGTAATTGACTCGAAAATAAGAAGATATATCGGCACTCGTCTTATTGTTTAATTACGAGTAAACTGCCGATTATTTGGTTTTGATGTTTTAATTGTCGACTGATTGAGTCCACTGTTTTAGTAAAGTAGCTATTTCATGTAGCGTAGTTGGTCGCGAATGGCCGTGGGTTCAAATCCAACACCGACCAAACTGAAAATTTTCTTTTCTTACGTAACTGTGTCACGTTAAGTCTATTAAGTACATAATATTACGTAAATATATTTTAGGATTCCTTTTATTCTTTGTTAATAGACCGCTCGCCGCTTTTAGAATTAAACGCATTACTCATTCGGAGCATTACAATAAAAATGTGCTATTCAAATTGCAAAAGCGGTCTAACCTTACACACTTCGCAAGATAAATCTGTTTTTTTTAAATTTCAAATTCTCTAAGGCAGCTTTTAAATATTCTACGTAACAAAAATAATGTCTGCACATTTAAAATAATTGCCGTCACGTACCGAAATCCAGTCTGGAGAAAGTATATAGAGCAAAATTTCAGACGTTTAAGTTATTCGAACGAAAATAAAATAAGAGCCAAGTAAAATATCACTGCGTTATAAAAAATTTAATGGAGGCAGTTTTCTAGGCGTCCTGAACGGCAGTTAGCCTGAATTAAGGATTTATACTGAAGAAAACTCGAGAGTTTTCCACTGAATTCCATAACAATGTAGCGGCAATGATAAACGTTCTACTTTAATCTGTGTCTAATTAAATTAAAATTCTTGTTTGTTTTCTTGAATCTTCCAACACTAGCTGCAGCTCGCGGTTTCACCAGCGTTCGCTAGTATCCCACAAGAACCGTTTACTTTTCTCTATTCCAGGTTCTATACCGTACGATTATAGGTATACCAAATTTCATTGAAATCCGTTCAGCTGTTGCGGCGTGACGAAACCACAAACACATATAAACAGAAACTTTCACATATTATATGATATTAGTAGGATTTTCATCGTGGTGTTACACATTATCGATTCATATTCGTATCTTGTAAGATTTCTAGTTATACCTACTTAATTCACGTTACATTATAATATCTGGATGACCGAGCTTAGCTCGGTTTTTTTTATAAGTTGTATTTTTTGGAATTTATTTTTAAGCACGAATTACTAATAAAATGATGAAATATGAATAATATTTTTCGATCTTACCGATAAAATAAAAAAAAAACATAAAAAAACATGAATAAAATGTCATTTTCTAAAAATGATTCCTAGCTAGATCGATTTATCGCGCCCGAAACCCCCTATATACTGAATTTCATGAAAATCGTTGGAGCCGATTCCGAGATTCCAATTATATATATATACCTACAAGAATTGCTCATATAAAGATATATAAGATAAGATTCGTTTACACGTCCTTAATCATACGATTACTTGCACGTCACTATCATGACTTGGATCATAACATATTGAATAAGTATGGCAAATAAATTATTTATTTTCATTTCGTAAGCCTGCATTCGACACTAAGAATAAGTAATAAGTCTTGGACCGCTATCTCTATGCCCGATCTAAAGTGACAAGCGAATCAATATTCAATTTATTCAGCAATTTATTGCATGTATTCAGTTCGCGAAAGTTTAAGAACTTCTAATATTCAATTTGTCTGCGATGACAAAAACAGAAATTAACAGATAGATAGCGTACGTGAGTGACCGTAAGACTTATGACACGCCCTATAGTCCTTCATCTAAGAACTTTGGAAGGTGAAGTTTTCATAAAATTAAACAGTGCCCGTCTCACCCTTAGATCAAATATAACTATAGATGTATAGATACAGTCTCTATGAAACCAAATCTCAAAAGTGTCCATCCGTCAACGCGGGTCATGCCGATATTGTTTATTAATAGTGAAGCTTAACGCAGTGCAGTAGCGTTGTTCAAAACAAGGCTTAATATTATGACGGTCATTTTGGAGCGGTGATCGGGTATTTACCCTATTTGATCGTAGGTCGCACCACAAAAAATTAAACTAGAGTTAAATAGATGTGTCTAAAAATTTCGTTACACAAATTCGGGTTAGTAGCCATTTCCCCCGTTCGCGTTACTCCCCGAATAATAATATAAATAAATTGTACATAGAAATCTTCACATTTCCCCCTGGAAGCAAAACTCAATGACGTCTAACATTCGCGTTGTCCGAGTCATTTCTGATAATTTTAGTTATGTGTTTTATTATTGAGTTAGACTACGGAGTGTTACTCGTTTTGTGGAACGAAATTCTACACACATCTGTTCAACTCGTGTTTAAATCTTTAGTGGTATGACCCGGTGTGTCGAATGAGGTAACGCAGGGGGCTCACTGGCCACCGGATCATCATCATCATCATCATATCAGCCTGATACGGGCTGATATGATGATGATGATGATGATTTCGTGGATCGCCACTGCTGGACATAGGCCTCTACCTTAATTTAATGTATCATACTTTATGTTTTTATGATTCTCTTTGTTAACGAGAATTAGCTGTTTGACTTGTAAAAGTGCGATTTAATTGCCTATTTACAATAAATGCTTTGACTTTGACTTTACCACACCACTCTTTCGGCGCCGATCTTATCCCCATTCTGCCCTGAATTCTGATAATGTCGTCGATCCATCTGGCTGGTGGTCTACCTACTGGTCGAGTCGCCTCTCTGGGCCACCATTCTGTGACCGCTTTCGAAATATTCGATAGTAATACATCTCGAAATATTAATATTACTATTAGCTTACTGTTAGCGATTGCTCGTTCAGAAACCAAGACGCAAACAGCTGTAGGTACCCCTTAACCGCATCCCAGTTACGTTAACGTCAGAACTAACGGCGTTACAGCCTTCAAAGCTACTTCTAACAACATCAAAGGTCAGTGGTGCGGGGCTAAATGATCTTATACCATTACATAATACATAACTAAACTTCAGCTGGCCACGCTAACTTGGCCCCCGGAGCCACGAAGATCCATTGTCTGGTTAATCCCAGATTTACTATCTTGAACTGCTTATATAAAATATATTGTTTGTCTTTCTTTCGGTGCGGGGAATGTTAGTGTTAAATAAGTATAATGTAAACTAAGTAATTTAGTATATAAGCTATTATATGTACTGGTAACATTGTAGACATGATTGTTTCTGGTTTACTGTTTTTAGTTATGGCTTCGGTCATGGAAGTTCTTTTCCGGTTCCGTTCTTCTTTGGTTGTCCGAGTCTAAGTTGAGATGTGTTGTGTTATTAAATAATTATATCTAATGTTACTATGCCAATCGCAGTGTCATTTTGTCATAAAACCCATCAGGTTATGGGCCCAGTCTACGTAAATAGAAATTACTAGGTATATTTCGCGTTTTAGACAAAATGTCAAGTAGCGACAGGGCAACAAGAGCGGCGGCTGCCGCCGCCATGCCGGCCGGCAATAGCTCGCAATCCATACCGTCTACGAGTGGAATATCAGTAAATTTTGAGAAGCTGACCGGGGTTTCAAACTACAGCAATTGGAAATTTCTAATGCAGATGTATCTCATACACGAAGATCTATGGGATTGCATTGAAGAATCTGCGTCAACTGCAGGAACCCCCAAGAATGTGGATGCTCGTAAACAACAAAAGGCGCTTGCGAAAATATGTCTTATGGTTCAACCGTCGTCGTTTTCGCATGTGAGGAATGCGAGCACCGGGTACCAAGCGTGGAGTAATCTAAAGAAAGCGTACGAGGATCGCGGCCTATGTAGAAGACTTGGACTATTGCGAATGTTGTTCGGATTGAAATTGGAACAATTCGGTGATATGGAAGTGTATCTCTTAAAGATCTGTGATCTAGATCAACAATTACGGGATATAAACGCTCCGTTAGAAGATGATTTTCTTGGAGTTTTGATGTTGAGTGGTTTATCATCAGACTACGACCCACTCATAATGGCCCTGGAGAACTCAAACTTCAAACTTAACAGTGACACAGTAAAGTGTAAGCTCTTACAAGAAAATATACGGAGAGACTTTGTGAATGATACATGTCAAGAAAATTCATTGTATACTATTAATAGATCTTCAAAAGGTGATAATAAGAAGCAATCTATAGCAACAATAAAGTGTTTTGCGTGTAAAAAACTGGGTCACTTTGCCAGAAATTGTCCATCAAAATCTAATGTGAGCGAGACCAGTGAAAAAGCATGGAATGGAACATTGTTAACCGCTCTAGCTGTGAATATTAAGTCGAATGCATGGTATGTTGATTCCGGAGCTACTTGCCATATGACAAACAATAAAGGTCTACTAGTGAACTATATAGTTGACTCTCCGCGCTTAGTGACTGTTGCAAATAATCAGAAAATGTATAGTGAAGGACACGGTGAAGTGAAACTGTTATTGAAAGGGCATAAACAAACCACAACATTGACTGAGGTTATTTTCGTACCTGATTTGTCTACGAATTTGCTTTCAGTGAATAAAATTACTGATAAGGGACTTGAGGTGGTGTTTAATATACAGAAATGCAATATTTACTGTGGTGAATTGGCAGTTGCAAGTGCTACAAAGGTAAACGGTGTGTATGAGCTCGACATTGCAACTGATGTGTGCGAGCTTACTGCAGTATGCCAGTCAACGGATGAAAGTCAACCATTGTCTGGGGCTGAGTCTGCTGCTGAGGCAACAGAAGCTGCAAATTTTTGTGAAGAGAAGTCTACTCAAGAACTATGGCATCGCCGGCTTGGACATCTAAACAGACGAAGTATGGATTTACTTAAGCGAGGTATGGCTAGTGGAATTGATTATACTGATAGTGACTTTACTCCATGTGTAGCATGTATTGAAGGTAAACATTTCCGATTACCATTTCCAAAACGATCATACACTAGAGCTACAGAAAAATTAGGCCTAATACACTCAGACTTGTGTGGTCCAATGTCAGTTCCCTCATTCAGTGGAGCAAAGTATCTATTAACCTTTATAGATGACTTCACTAGAAAGACATTTGTTTATTTTGTAAAATCAAAAGATGAAGTCTTAGAAAATTTTAAATTGTTCAAGACATATGCAGAAAATCAAACTGGTTTGACAATAAAAATGCTGAGAACAGATAATGGTGGTGAATATGTGAATAACCTGTTTCAGGCATTTCTGAAAGACCATGGCATCGAACACCAAACAACAGTGCCATACTCACCACAGCAGAATGGTGTGGCGGAGAGAGCGAATCGCACCATTGTGGAGGCAACAAGGTGCATGCTGCAGGATGCCGGAATGGAAAAGCAGTACTGGGCCGAGGCGGCCAACACAGCAGTCTTCATAAAGAATAGATCACCAACCAAAGCAGTGATGGGCATCACACCAGAGGCGAAATGGACCGGTAAAAAGATTGACTTAACTAATATGAGAGTTTTTGGCTGTGTTGCATATGCATTAATCCCGTATGAGAAGCGTAAGAAATTAGATGCAAAAAGTCAACGATTGGTTTTTGTTGGATACTGTACTGATTCGAAGGGTTACAGATTGGTAGATCCGAGCGTTCCTTCAAAATGTATCAAGTCTCGAGATGTACAATTTTTGGAAGGGAAAATGTATAAAGATTTTCATAATGACTGTAAAATAAAAGATGATCAGATGGATAAGACTATCCAGAATTTAGAATGTGGGGATGTTACAGTTCAATCTGTGCCTGAAATTGAGGACAGTCCAAGATCAGTTGAAGTTGTCTCAGATTCTGATTCAGAGAATGATGAAAATCCATCCGATGTAACATGGAATCCTAATATGACTTCAGATATGTCATCAAGTGACGGCGAGTACCATGAGAGCGTGGCAGTGGCTACAGCGGCAGCAACTAGCTACAGTGATGAGCCATTAACAGTGCAAGAGGCGCTGTCAGGACCAGAGTGCGAGTACTGGAGAGCTGCCATTACAGATGAGTATCAGTCATTTGAAGATAATAAAGCCTGGACTCTAATGCCACTACCTGCTGGAAAGAAAGCTGTAAAATGCAAATGGGTGTTTAAGAAAAAATATGGAGCAGATGGTGAACTGCTGCGTTATAAAGCACGCCTGGTTGCCAAAGGCTTTACTCAGAAATATGGTATAGACTATAGGGAAACATACTCTCCCGTGGTTAGATATTCTACGATACGTACGTTACTGGCTCTGGCAGTGAATTTAGATATGCAAGTTGATCACATGGATGTGAAAACGGCATTCTTAAATGGTGATTTAACAGAGACTGTGTTTATGGAACAACCAGAGGGATACATAGCAGAAGGAAAAGGAAACTATGTTTTTAAATTAAACAAAGCTATATATGGATTGAAACAAGCGTCAAGAGCATGGTATGAGAAGATAGATAAGGCTCTGGTAGACCTGCAGTTCAGAAAATCGCTAAATGAACCCTGTGTGTATATAAAACAAGATAACACAGGTGAACTCATTATATTAGCTCTATATGTTGACGACATACTATTGATAAGCAAAAATACTCCTGAGAAAAAGGAACTCAAAGAAGAGTTAATGAGAATTTTTGAAATGAAAGATCTGGGGAAAGCTTCACACATATTGGGAATGCGCTTGAGACAAGAACAAGGAAAGATTAGTATTGATCAGAAAAACTACATTCAGAAAGTTTTGGAGAAATTTAATATGGCAGACTGTAAACCGGCATGTACACCATTGGAGAATGGTTTGAAGTTGGAAAAGGGAAGTCAGAATGATTTGCATTCACAATACAGAAGTCTAATAGGATGCATCATGTATGTAGCAGTATGTACACGACCTGACATTGCGCATGCTGCAAGTATATTGAGCCAATTCAATGATTGTCACTCCGATACCCACTGGAAAGCAGCAAAGCGAGTTCTTCGATATCTCAAAGGGACTATGGATTACAACTTGGTTTACATGAAATCCGAACTGACTGTTAGAGGCTTTGTGGATGCAGACTGGGCTTCAACAAACATTGATAGACGTTCATATACAGGATATATATTTGAGATTGGTGGCTCAGCAGTGTCTTGGGAAAGTAGAAAACAAAGAACTGTAGCTTTATCGAGTACAGAGGCAGAATACATGGCTATAGGTGATGGTACAAAGGAAGCTATATTTATTAGAAGTTTTCTGAATGAATGTATAGGTAAACTTTTGCATGTTACATTATACAATGATAGTCAATCAGCTCAGAAGTTATGTAATAGTCAAATTCACCACAGTAGAAGCAAACATATTGATGTAAGACATCATTTTGTACGTCAAGTTGTAAAAGATAAAATTGTTAATTTAGAATATATGTGTACAGAGCAAATGCCCGCAGATGTTTTGACTAAACCATTGTGTAAAGACAAACACTACAAATGTATTAAAAATATAGGTCTGAAAATAATTGCTTAGTTTAAGGGCAGGTGTTAGTGTTAAATAAGTATAATGTAAACTAAGTAATTTAGTATATAAGCTATTATATGTACTGGTAACATTGTAGACATGATTGTTTCTGGTTTACTGTTTTTAGTTATGGCTTCGGTCATGGAAGTTCTTTTCCGGTTCCGTTCTTCTTTGGTTGTCCGAGTCTAAGTTGAGATGTGTTGTGTTATTAAATAATTATATCTAATGTTACTATGCCAATCGCAGTGTCATTTTGTCATAAAACCCATCAGGGAAGTCTTGAGAACTGGCTGTCCCATATTTCTGCTGCAAATCATTTCAGAATAACCACAGTTTTGGATGACACTGTGATTTTTATGGAAAAGCGCTTCGCTCTTCTCATCACTCAGTACAAGACTGTATCACCTAGACTTAGTAGTAAAAAAATAATATGACCAGGCCAAAGCAGTAGTAGGATGGTATAAAAAAACCACTAAAACCTTGTTGTGAATCAATGCTACGAAATCGACTTTAGACGTGGCGTGGTAAAATCGGTGGATCATAGATAAAGAGACCGTTAAAAAGTCCGTGTAACGTAAAAAAAGAGCGCTTCCCGTGGCCACCCCGGCGGCGGTCGCGGGGAAGAACTATCTCCGCAGACGCAGACCAAACCACGAACAAAACTAGTCTACAGCAAGACAGTAACTGGCTTTATTAAACAAGCTTTACAAAGTTT
Organism: Hylaea fasciaria; assembly: GCA_905147375.1. Classification (NCBI taxonomy): domain Eukaryota; kingdom Metazoa; phylum Arthropoda; class Insecta; order Lepidoptera; family Geometridae; genus Hylaea; species Hylaea fasciaria. Next base: position 1,705,341 of record LR990211.1, on the reverse strand, counting down.
TGCATTTTGTAATTTTTGGCGCTACTCGCCCGACAGGCTGGGGCTTATAGCAGATTTGTTATGCGCTGCGAAGTGGAACGTGATAAAAAGATTTAGGTTTATGTGGTTTATGAATAAGTATCCCCTGGAACCTTTGATAATTTATGAAATATATGGTATGATATGCGTTATTTCACAATCTAAACATACCACATATTTACATACCAAATGACATTAAATCCGATGAGCCGTTGCGACAGCCCACGCTTTCCCATGTGATTTGTTGGACTAGCATTATAGTAGGACAGTAGAATTTCTAGACTGGACGGCATAATTTAGTATTGCACGTCTGTTGGCTCAATTGGCACCTTTATTGCATCGTCCCAAACTGACCGAAGTTAGTCAATATAATTTTAAGAGCGAGATCCACAGTTTACGGCTCGTAACTCCTCAACCTTGGCGTGGCTGTAAATCAGCACTGGTTGAGCCGCGCTGAATATTGGGGCCAGAGGTTGAGCGCCCTTGGTTATACACTATATTATACAATACAGGTTATTTTTTATGTTCTAGCTATGTCTCTACACTTTTTATGTTGGTGAGTAGGTACATACCTACGAGGCGTGCTGGTTTTCCACATGATGGTAAGTTGCTCAGTGCTTTTTGGCGTTGCAAAATCTTGGCACTGTACTGCGCTTGTCACCCGTGAGATGGTGAGTAGAAAGAGGTTCGAGTTGATGTCACCATTCAGTAAAAAGCTTTACTGAAACTTCCTCGGCAGTTTTGGAGAGAAAATTAAATGACGCTTACGTAAGGGTACCTACGATTTTGGAGTTTCTATGATTTCTAGACTCGTCCCCCACTTAGTGGTTAATAATTTCATCAATTCCACCACACTACTAACAAAGGAACCCAAGAAACAAATGCATGAACAATAACCTGGCTTTTCGAGTTCCCACTGTTACGACTTAGTTTTTGTAGTGCCACAATATACATTATACCTACATATTCGTAACGATTTATGTGTAAAGATATTTTTGTAAATCACTTTACACAAAGTGAACTTTACCAGAATCTAGGCAAAACTCGTAAATTAGCGCTGGTAAGCAAGTCGAACTTTGCGGTCAGAGATCGCGCACTCGGTACAGACAGACACTCACACTGTATCGCTATAAATCTTGCTCTCTAATTAAAACCACGTGTTGGAGTAGCTTACCAAACAACATACTACAACCCTATTATGAATCACTTACTGTATCCTGAGTTACACCCGCGATTTACGATATAAAAGTAGCCGTTAGTAGGAGTTAGTAGGAATAGAAGCAAAACTGCGGCGGTGTTTCATCAAACTACTCCAACAACTACTATAGACTTCAAATAAAGAGTACCGACCAACACTGTTATTATTCTTAGTTAAACTGTTAACACAAGGTTTACCTGCAAACTATTAACGCACCCAATTTTACAGAATAGCGAATAGTAAAGTACCGATATTTACTTTAAATTGGCGTAATCACTGTGAAGTACGGCACATGTCCTCCCAAAATCTGTGCCATTAATACCTTATTTATACGTAATTAAAACGAAATTTATCGACAAAAATAGCGCACACCAGCCTAATAATTAACGCGCGTTGTTGAAGCAAATTGAAACGATAAATTGACTATGACGCGACGTAATAACAGTAAGAGGGCTCAAGCAACTTACTAACTTGCTCTACCAAGCCTACTTTCTACTAATCCATGGTTATTTAATTGGTAAAGTCTATACAAAAAGACTGTTCATTTAAATAAATTATTCCAAAAAAATATCCATGGCTGTGAACCAAGTTCCGCGTCTAGTTAAATATTAATATAAGTTCATTTCACCATTTATTTAATCGTTTTCCTTTTTTTGTGATACCTAGTTTTACCTAGCCGTATATTTGATTTTTATTTATTTCGTTTCATTACACGGCTATGGGCAACTACAATTAATTCAATGGCACATCAAAAAAATAGTTTAAGCCATTAAAATTTAAATAACAAAATATACATTTGTCAATGTGAGTAATTTTTATTTAATTTGCACCTAAGAAAAGAGAAAAAAAGTTAGACATATTTCACAAAAAATTTGGATTTTCGTTTTGTTTTTCGAGGAAGTTGATAAACCCTACCAAAGTTCCCTTACTGTATCGGTCCTATACATTGCTATGATGCCGTACCCGAATCCACCTCCATAATATGGGCGTGAAATGAAGCTTTAAAATAGATATATGAACGGGTTGCCGAAATAAACGACAGATTGACGATAACGTCTGTATTTTGGGATTGTTGGGTCGATTTATAAAGTGCTTGAAATTACTATGCAAATAGTCATATACTTATTAATCAACAAACAAAAAATATTTACACAATCTCAAACTAAAAACTAAAAGTAAATAAACCTATTGTAATAATAAAATCATCTTAAAATTCTTGTTGAATAAAATGCCATTTAATACTTATTACTTATTTGTGAAATGTGTGTGAAAGCGGAAAATGTGACCATGTTGATTTTGCATTCTTTTCAAACTTTTCTTCCTGTGTTCGCATGCAATATTGGCGAGTATGGAACGATCATAAGTACAAACCCAAAAACACTTAATTTCGTATCCTCGCTACAATTCCCAGAACGATAAGTAAAAAAAGCAACCACCACTTTACTTACCTGCCCAGCTATATCCAATAAGCGCAAAGCCTATCAGTCCAACTGGTCTATTAGCCCCTATTATTTGTACTTGTGTACGAATAATTATGTCTTCTAGCCCCTTTTAGGGTTTACTACGGCAATAGTTCTTGAGAATCAACTTTACCTGTGACCGTAATGTACCCGAAAAATTTTAGCCAGTAATAAAGAGGAAAATATAGAGAATTCTTTCATTCGATACGAAGGTTTACGTTAAATCAAAGGAAATAACCAAAAAAGTGGTAATATAAGCCTAGAAACATAACAAGAACAACAGGCCCGAACAGATAACATAATATTATGTTGAAATATATTATTTTTCTATAAAAGCTTATAAAATAACCGCTGTTACACATATTTGTTACAAAACTTATAGAGGAAATAAATACTAAAAACCTGCAGTATTTTTTTTATTTCAACTTATCTAAAAAGCTGCCTGTTGTCGAGTTGTCATGATTCGGTTTGACACATAAGTTATGTTTGTTCAGTTGCGTGATCGGCATAGGTTATTGGGGACGGCAGCATAAATAACAGCGCAGATGTGGAGAGCTGCACACATTCATACAAACTGACTATTTTTATGTCAGCATATTTTGATAGATTTCTACGTGTTTTGGAATATCCTGTCGCACGGCGGGGCGTAGCATCGGAACCATCCAATAGCAAAAAGTTAGCTTGAACTTCCTATGATGGGACAGCATTGCTGGTGGGGCGCTATAAGGCTTACCATGACGTCTTATTGCGATCCAAGTGAGGACCTAAACATAATCGTTTTACTACTTATTCGTACCATGACGTCTTGTTGTGACATCTTTAGGTTGATTTTAAATCTAAAGGAATTGGACCCTACCTAAAGATATCGAAAGCCATGTATTACTATTATTTAACGTGAAAGGATTCTGTTTAGGTCCTCAATTGGATCGCAATAAGTCGTCATGGTAAGCCCCTTGGGCAAGTAGAAAATTGGTCAGCATGTAGTAGAGTGCTACTGCGAATATAGAAAACTAAACTGATATCGCAAAGTAAAGATACAGCATAATGTTTATAGAACGCAGACCAATAAGTGCAATAAAAAAAATAACACGTTGAAATCATTAGGCGGCTATCCCACGCAGCCTCTAAGACAAAAGGATGACCTGGCTATTAGCAGAAGCCAGGCCAAGGGCTCTTCAGGCTCACCGTTTTAATCCTATAGCATTTACCAATGTCACAGAAAACAGAAAACAGTAGACCATCTTATGAAAGTTTAACTTGGCATAAATATTGATACAGGACTAGCTGAGTGTTATGTATGGGGGGTTTGGATATCACTGAAAATACCCCTCACTGTTTCAGTAGGTATGTAGAGCCTCTTTCAGTTTATGTGTGTATACCGAAGATATTTAATAATCAATGGTTTTACACTGCGTTTGACCACGTGACAGAAGGGGGGAGCGAGATGAGATACAATTTAATTACAATATTAAACACGTGTTCAAAGAAGTTAGTTCCCATAGGTTTAAAAAAATTGGAATGCCCTCGTACCCCCGTCGCGTCTCCTCGAAGTCTAAATATGGCCTGGTAACAGTTAGCTCATCTTCCCTTTTCAAGCATACGCGTGGATGTCCATAGAAACGCTGTGAGCAATTTTTATCCTCAGATTATTTGTCTTCTAATTATTTATTTATGCATACGTCGGCACACAAAGGCTTTGGCTTTGTTTCGCCCGCGGAACACGCTGGCTGTATACACTTTAAAAAAAAACTTACCATGCCTACTGCCTACCAGCCACTATGACACACGACTAGGGCGGGCCGCCATTTGTTTAGGGTTGCCATTTAAAAACGCCATTAGCACACGACGTGTGCTACCTACGTCGTAGGGTCGTAGGCCCATCGCTTTCTATACACCTTGATTTATTCACGCTCCACCCCCGCCCGGGTAAAATATGATGTGTATTCATTATTTATATGTTTCGCTTGATTTATGTGCCCGATCCGTAGATCAACGCCCGGGGGTGTTGAAATATGTCAAAATGATTATGATTTGGTCGTAATTCGGGTGGCTTTGACATGAAATTAAAATACTAACGCAGGCTCAGATGACCGCAGGACACTTTGTAAGTTGACGTAATTTGTGTGGAACCACTTTTGTGATAAAGTAACCCCAGTCTGACTAGATGTCTAGATGGGGCGACGACATCAAAAGAGTCGCAGGTAGCCGGTGGATGCAAGTGGCAAACTGTCGTTCGGTGTGGCGGTCAAAGGGGGAGGCCTATGTTCAGCATGTGCTGATGACGATGATGATGATGATGAACCTGTCTTGCAGGTCTATGAGCGGCGGTAAACGTTTACCATCAGACAGGTCGTCAGTTAGTGAGACATAGGCTCCGCAGAATAATCATTGTCTAGCTCATAGACCTAGCTCATAACCAGGTTGACAGGTGACATTTCATTGTGATATTGATTTCAAATGTTCTTATTTGACTAGCAGACTAATAATAAAAAAAATGCCAGACTTTCATATGATACAAACTATTCCGAAGCCACTCTATTGAGATACGATTGAAGCTTTCTTAAATTAGCAGAAATTACCCCCAGGATATCAGAATGGATGGATGGATGGATGTATGCTTGAGTCAAATATGTTGCAATACAAGTCAACTTTAACCAAGTTCGTCATCGATATTTTTTTTATACTCGTATACCCAACATGATTGAAATACAGTTTTTTTGAAATATTACTTAGTAACGAGATGAGCAGGGCCATTACATAAAGGTAAGCGCCTGCCCATAGCAGTTAAAGTGACACCCAGAACTTTGCAAATTCTTCTGCGCTGCGATCGTCCGTCACCCCAATTTAGTTATAAAGCCTAATTTTGCTGGAAACCGAGCTATTCAAACCGGAATATATGCTGTAAGGATTCTCCTTCCCAACCTCTTCTTCTCATTTTCATCTAATAAAGACTTTTTCATGATACATTTTCTTTAACTATCCATTTTTTCTACCTCCAGTTGCCAAGAGCCAGCACTTATCATTGGCAACTTTTTCAAAATGCTGGCAACATATTAAAAATCTCTCTATTGGCACTCAGTGGAGTCAGGCCAGGAAATGGCAACACAGTGCCCGAACAATAACTCCATTAATTACGGCCGTGATTACGCGTGGGACGACGACATTATTGCCCACTGATGGGACGCTACCACTGGTAATCGAATCAATCGAGTCCATCTCGAGTAGAATTAAAGTTGGTGATTGAGTGATTACCTCTTTTATGGTGATTTCAGGCATCACGGTGCATACTCACTGTACATAACACGTAATATATTATTATTATCTCTATAAACCAACCCAGTGACGAGAAAAGTATATACTTAAGTATGTACTGATTTTGCTCGAATAAATAATGCCAATACAATACCATTATAATATCAAGGTCTTATAAATTATACAAGGAAATCTGTAAACTAATTTGAGTAGCCACATTAAAAATCACTCAAAGATTATACACATTAAAAATCTCTCTCACAACTCACTAACTTTCATCGCAAATACATAGTACCACCCGCAGTTTGCCCGCAACGCGACCGCATAGCAACCGCATTAAAATCGCATTATGCCGTCGATACGTTACCCGATATTTGTAACTGCACTACACCGAACTATACAGGCCATGTAGGTAGTTTGAAGGCACATGTTCACAAGTGATTTGTAACTGCAGAGATTTTAAAAAATACGGTTGTAACCAAATAGTTGGCATTTTTCGTAGAAGACACACAGACAAAATGATGATTGAGAAACTAGAAAGAAAATTAAATTTACAAGTACGTAGTGTTTGTTTGTTTTAAATTGATTAATGTATTCTCCAGCAAAGAGACTTTGCTCTTAAAATCTTATTCAACATTTATGCACATACAAAATGTATCAGGTATATGTGTTAGGTTTAACAACACATTTTCTGTTGTTGTCTTTTTCTGTCACTCAGTAAATGGTAAAGACAGAAACAGAGTTAATCTGTTGTCTAGGCCAAACGCTACAGACACCCGTCGTAGGTGTTCTAACGAGTGTTACAAGTCTTGTGAAGTTTGTGGAACAGGCGTCTATATGAATACGCTCATTTACAGCCAGCCTTTTAACATAACTGCGAATTCAGTTCCGATGACAACGCCTACTCTGTTCGTATGAAATTGTGATTTCATTTTTCCCAATTTTATTTTCATGTGCCCGGAAGATTACTTTGGTAAACGTTCGCGCACCAAGGGCCTTTTTAAGGTAATTTAACGTTATTTTAAGGGGAAATGCCTTTTTAACGTGTTTATTTTGTTATTATAAGAAGGGATTTATGGCAATTGCGATGTAGTTACAAATTTATGGATAGTTGGTGTAAGTGTGAAACTTTCACAGAGTGGTTGAACGTTGACCCGAAAGAAGAAGGATCTGCTAATGATGTTCCTAATTTTTTCAATGTTAGATGTGTCTGAATGTACACAACAACTTGAAATTCGGATCTGTACATTCAAGAAACATAATTCATCGTGAAAGATTGTTTATTTTTCTCTTATTTAAAAATATTCAGTTTTTGCATCGCTAACGAACCCCCCCACACTAATTCTATTTGACCTTAAGATCTTTGAATCTTTCATTATCAATTTGGAACATAAAAAGTTTATAAAAACAAGCCAAGAAAGGTGTTCTGAATTATTCATGCTGTAAACGAGGAATGAAAGTCTCGCTACGAATATATTAATTTGAGAGTTTTTTTATACATACGTACGTACCTTTATTACGTAGACGAATAATTATTATAACACTAATAATATCCCTTTAAGCTACTGCCCCTCATACTTCTGTTTACTGCTCTCATAGCATCTGCACCAAGACGCAATAAGAGTGGCTTTCGTTCGTTTACAAAAAAAGTAATGTTCAAAAACTCGACGTAGACCGCAGCGAATACAATGCACTCACTTACCTTGGACTGCTGCAAGCGCTCGATGAGCCTCCACCTGCGATCGGTCATCAGTTGGCTAGTTGATATTATCTGTAGGGATTCACTTGGTTGTATATCGTATGTAGAACACGCGAAAAGGCAGGAAGATACGTTTCCCACAGGAATCGACCGATATACGATGCGTCGCGCGCGGCGTTAGTTCTTATACTCTGCTTGAGCTCCAATTTTCTACAAGTGCGCGGTGCATCGGTAGTCGAGTTGCAACTACCCTCCGCTGCTGATTTTTCGAGAATTGAACATCGATAGAATTATAACTATAGTGAGCTATAATATGATAACAAAATATGTATTAGGAACTAATTTAAAACCAGGCAAGTTCCAGGCAATTCTTTTTACGGCTGTAAATTGGATTGTTCTTGTGCGTATTATGACCTATATTATGTCAAATTAAAGTTCGTAATACGAAATTGCCAGCCTTTTATTAGGTACTAGAAGCACCTCGCGGTTTCCCCCGCATTTACTACTATCCCGCGGGAACCATTAATTTTTACGGGATGAAAGGTAGCCTATGTGTAGCGAGGATAGCATAGCTTCCCAACAAAGAAAGAATTTTTCAAATCGGTTCAGTAGTTTCGGAGCCTATTCATTACAACCAAACAAACAAAGTTTTCCTCTTTATAATATTATAGTATAGATTAGTATAGAAGTAGGTTTGACTGTCACGTGACGTTTATAATACGAAATAGCCAGGCAGTTCAGTTTACGCCGTAAACTTACTGGGATTAAGAGTTCATATTACGGCGGAGTAATAATAAATACGGCAATATAAAACCGCCAATTGCGACTTTCAATGTCATCTAACCGATTCCTCTCGTTGCCCAGTTCTTTATCTCGTAGTCTAGTAAATTTCCTCTCAGCTAATCAATTTGCTCGCAATTAACTCGAATACGCACCAAAAACAAACGGATACGTGGGATTTGTCGGCCTAAAATCCCTAAATGCCGGGATTCGGAATCCCGGAGTCGCGGCAAATCCCGTATCGCGTATAATGGGTGCAAATTTGCGAGCCGCCGCGCGGGTTCATGCTAAGCCCTGATTGCCGTTTACCGAGTAGGTACATTGCACGTTTCCGAGCCTTGGTCAGTGGTCAGGGCTACCACGCGCCTCCTATGCTGCCTTGTGTCCTTTGAGGAACCAGCTTAACTTGCAATCATTCGATGTTCTTTTATTCGATTCTAAATTTTATGCTGATTTTTAATTTTGTATTTGTAGTCCAATATTATTGAATTTACAATATTATTATGTGTTAATTAATGTAATTGTTTATCATCGTGTTAATGAATAAATAAAGAAATCAATGATACAAGATATAACAGCTGTAACGGGAAAATAATGGAGAACAAAAGCCAAAAACAGATAGATCCCAATCGTGAGATAATAATAGATTAAAATGAAATTCATCCTAATAACAGATAAAATAAATTACAATTATTACAATCACGTCATTCATAAAATGTATTTTTTCTTAAACATATTTTAATGCATTTTTTAAATCGATTGAAAAAAGGGCTTTATAATTATTAGGATATTAATCTCGTAATCATTAGGGAATTTGCAGGCGCCACATCCACATAGGGCGTCCTACATTAGGGATCATTATAGTTCTAATCAGAATCTCCGAGGACTATAGTAGGTATTACTATAGTATTACTTTGAGATAACGGGTCTACACTACTTTTACGTAGGTAGTCTGCCAAACAGTCGCCACAAAACTTAAACTTAATTGTTACATTACCCAAAACTCTACGCATAAATAACGCTCCCACCGCGTTAATATGTGGATTTAATTACTCGACGGCTGTTTGTCTGTTTGACAAACTTGTGAGTTATGGTCCAAATATAATTAATAATCTCCGTTCCTTATAGTAAGGGTGCAACTGATTACTTTAATTACGAGTCGCAACAATAGTTGTCGTGGGCTCGATGTCCCGATCATTTTTCATTATTTAATTTTGTCCTGTTTAAAACACTTCTAAGCGGTGGTAGCCTAGTGGGCGAACGTCCGCCTGCCAAAGTGGAGGGGGCAAGTTCAAATCTCAGTGCGGGAACGCACCAATATTTTCTTGTTTAACATTATGTACGTAATTCACTAGCTTCTCGGTGAAGGATTCCCGAGAATTATTTCGGAGGCATATTGTCCACCAATCCGGATCGAGACCCTGTGGTGGATTATGACCCAATCTTCCTCACGAAAGAGGCCTTTGCCCAGCAGTGGGACAGTACAGCCTGAAATATTATTATTTTATAACCCTTCTGCTATCAGGGTCGACACATAGGTGGCTGAATATTAGACTGAAACAGTGTAAAATGGGTCATCACAATTGGAGCTATTTTCGACACCGGCCTCATCTGCAAATAGACGGTACGCGAAATCTTAGTGTAACCAAACTACACCGTGGCGTTTGCACTATTGTTTCAATACCACAAGAAGCTCGCACCTGCTTGCGAATCAATTAAAATGTTCGATTCGTATATTAATTTGGTCCAATTCCCCTTTTGTGTTCGACATTTCGGTGAGTCAGAAATCCATCGAATTACCGGAATCGTTCCACGAAACTGGAATATTATAGTTTCGCTGAACAGGTCAGATAATTGGAATAATTGAAATTGGTATTCGAAAATTTCTTGGCTATTTAGAAGTAATTAATTTGCCTTGAAATTGTACCGAATTTTTTGTGGAAATTTCGTTAATTATCTGACAATTTGAAATTGGTATTTCATGGAGTACACTGAAACTTAATTATTTTGATTTACTTAATCATATTTAGGTGTATTAGTGTGCGTTAGTTTGGGAACATTAAAAAAATATTTATTTGATATATTTTTCGTAGAATTGATTGAGAAGTTTTGCTGGAGTAGGTACACTGGGAATAAGTAGCCCTTTATGATTACTTAATTCATAAAGGTACCTATAACATCTTCTAAAGGAGTTGTCATATACTGCAGCAGTAAATGAATACTCTATACAATATTATTATAGTAAAAATATAATTCAATTACTATTATAATAAAATGAAAATGTTCACCCGAAGTGAGAATGTATACAAAAATTACTTTCCAAATTAAACATATTTATCAGGTACCTACTTACAAAGTGGACAGCAGGCACAAGAGAAAAAGCAAAAAGAGCGAAAAAAGCAAAATATGACTTCACAAAACAAAAACAACATTCCACAGACAATAAAAAACAAACTGCCATAGAGAAATTGGGTGTAATGGGGGAAAATGCGAAAACAAAAGCGGGAAACGGGAAATCGCGGGTAAACGCGGATATGGTTGAGCGCGTTAAGATGGCCAGAGTTCCGTAAAGGTCATTAGCGAATAGGTTTTATATTTATAGTATTAATTATACAGAGTTTTTTGATTCTTCTATTATTTGTTCAGTTTTGTCCGAGGATTGTTGTGAAAAATACATTGACTTGGAAGTTTGTGAGGGTTGAGCGAGTTTGTCCGTATTTTTGAGAAATAATTAGATAGTGACTAATTAACGTATGGGTACCAATCTATTAGTAGATTTATATTGCAAAATTTGAACATTAAAATAATTGTAATTAGCCCACTATGAGGTATTTATTATGTTATTCGTTTGAAACAAAATAAATATGTTTCGATGAGATCGATAAATACAGTGAAGGCTATATACACAATATACCTACATGCTATAAAGGTTTATAAATGGATTGTATTCTATATAATTATTATAATCTTTTCAGTATTTCTATTTGCTTTTACCAAAACCATAACTAATTAAAACTACCTACCTATTTATGTTAAAAATCCAAATAATTAATTAGGTTTTCTTCCAAATCATATTAACTGTATACCCCTAGAGCTTTCTTGAATGAAAGAACTCTAAAAGCAAAAAGAGAAACACCGAGTAAATTGCTACATAAATTACATCGAAGAATCTGTAATTCAGGCGCGGGGTGTAGCGACGCCGCGCCCTGCGTCACAATTAACGGGACCGGGGAAATCACTACATTAGGGGGAAGTCTCGGGCAAGTATCGGGGAGCACTTGGCTGGCGACTCGAGGTGTTGCATTACGAATTGTAAACAACTGTTGTAAGAGATCGCGGAAGTAGGCATCATATTGTTCCACTTTTCTCGTTATAACAGGCAAAAAGTTTCTATTAGGCTTTAGCTACACTAAGCGTATATTCTGCTGCCAAATGTGACTGACTGACTATGGGAATTGGCGTATTATATTTAGTTTCAGTGCACGGAAGGAATCCTACCCATCCCAAACGAATCCCATACGAATCGCACGTTTCAGTGTGAGGGCGAGAGAGGTAGGAACAATTTTTTCATGAATATGTACGACAAGAAATCTAAGGAAATCTTTCGTGGCAAAGTATTAACATAGGCGGCTACCACTAACTTCCTATTTATCTAGAATTCTAGAATTCACGAATTTTGTTATACACCTTGAGTGACGTCAAAACACTGTCTTACCACAAAAGTTAAACACAGAGTTATTAAAAAGATGTTTCTAAAATTTCGTTCCATAGAATCACGTATACGCCACTCGCGTTTCTTACTCATACTGGGCATGCCTAATTATTTTACTTGTGAACTTGTTATTGAGTTAGAAAAAGCGACGATTAGACGTCGATTTGTGGAGATAATATTAGGACACATCTATTTAACTCTTGTTTAAATATTTTGTGGTAAGACCGATACTTCGTATGAGGTACCAGATGTCTGACGGGAGTATTAGAAATATCAACCAGCCGATGTGGTGCCGAAAAATCTAATTACCACAGTATGGAATATCGGAACAATTAATACACTGTTCCCACTAGACGGTAATCCGCCTCGCCTCGGGCCCGATTTATCGACACCGGCCGAATTCGGAAGCCTAACGTACGGTTGGCAACAGCACTGGGAAATGGGGCCAATACTACTCGTACTACGTATTTTTTTTACTTTTGCGATTATTTTTTTGTCTTAAAATTGCCAGCCTATTCCCAGTTCGCGTCGTTTAATTCAGTTGAAATCGTACATGCCTTTTCAGGGTTTCTTAGGCACTATATTATATAGGCTAGCATTTCACTACTAAGTATCGCTGGTGAGTGACGATATTATGGTCGAAAGTTATCGCAACAGTAGCAGCGGTAAAGAAATTTAAAGTGTGACAACAGAACCACCTTGTGAACATTACAAGATCATCAATTTATTTTCGGTTCCTGTCAAGATTTTCTAGCGCGTTTCGCTCTAATTTTACTTACGTGAAACGAAACGTCGAGGACAAAATTATACTTTGAAATTATTCTACGCGGGAATTGGACCCCGTATGCCTAGATAATAGATATAGAAAGTGTAAGATAATTATAGAAAATAATCTAAATAATGGTTTAATGGGCAGTATCATTGCTGAAAGTGATCTCTATCAGACAACCTATGGATGGACAAGATACACAGCAGGGTCAGATAGGTTCATCATCATCATCATCATCATCAGCCTATACTAGTCCACTGCTGGACATAGGCCTCCCCTAATGAGCGCCATAGCGCCCTGTCTTTAGCTTGACGCATCCAGCATCTGCCTGCAGTCTTTCGCAGATCGTCATCCCACCTGGCCGGAGGGCGTCCTACACTACGTTTGCCGAGTCGCGGTCTTCACTCAAGAACACGTTTACCCCAGCGGTTATCGGTTCTTCGCGAGATATGGCCAGCCCACTGCCACTTCAGCTTGCTAATTCTTTGAGCTATGTCGGTAACTTTGGTTCTCTGTCGGATATATTCGTTACGAATCCTGTCCTTCAGAGAGACTCCAAGCATAGCTCTTTCCATAGCTCGCTGAGCGACTTTACACTGGTGGACCAGCCTTACCGTGAGTGTCCACGTCTCAGCTCCGTAGGTCATAGCGGGTAGGACGCACTGATTGAAAACTTTAGTTTTCAAGCATTGTGGTATGGATGACGAGAAGACTCGACGTAGTTTCCCAAATGCTGCCCAGCCCAGTTGGATCCTCCTTTTGACCTCCTTCTCAAAATTGTTTCTACCTAACTGCAGAATTTGCCCAAGGTAAGTGTACTCGGAAACAATTTCGAGAGGGTGGCCATGTACGACGACCGGCCCCGGATCAATGAGGCCATTGATCATGACTTTGGTTTTATCCAAATTCATGCCGAGACCGATGCGTCGTGAGGCTGAAGCTAATCCGTCCAGCATCCGGTTCAGCTCCTCCAGCGACTCCGCCATTAAAACTACATCATCAGCAAATCTTAGGTGTGAGATGTAATCGCCGTTTATATTAATGCCCTTGCCTTTCCAGTCCAACGTCTTAAACATATCTTCCAACGCGCTCGTGAACAGTTTCGGGGATATAACATCCCCCTGTCTTACTCCTCTGCGCAGTTGGATGGGTTTAGACTGCTGGCCCTGTACTTGGACATTCATGGTGGCGGCTTCGTAGAGACATCTCAACACCTCGATATAGCGGCAGTCTACTTGGCATCGCTGTAAGGATTCCAGAACAACCCAGATTTCGACAGAGTCAAAGGCCTTCTCGTAGTCCACAAAGGCCAAACACAGGGGCTGATTATACTCTTACAGATAGGTTGACATTGTTAAATTACTGTGGACATCAGTGGACTTCTCTGTTAATGAAATAGAAGAAGTGCATAATATGCGCCTTTTGCATATTATGCAATTTCACACATATCATGCAACTTTTTGTCTGACTGTACACCTGCAGGTGGAATTTAGGCTATATAGGCTGACTATAAATTTGCGCTTTAGGCAGTCTATAACTTAGAGCGGTTTTAAGTCGGAACTTTCAATATGGGAGTTCTTGGATCGTCTGGGAATTCTCTTTTGTGAACCCACTTTATGTGCAGATTAATAACAGTTTAATCTTGTAACTGGATTTAGGTAAGATACATTTTGGTATACGAGTGAATTCATTACATACAAAAAAAATATTTAGTCGACAAATCGAAAGGTCAAAAGTACCTATAACCGGCGTGCTTGTATGAATTAAGGGGCTCATGAAAGTTGAAGAAGCGAAAGAGTTGTTTCAGGATCGTAGCATGTGGAAAATGGAATCTTTGTCTACCCCAATGGGAAAAAGGCGTGATGGTATGTAAGTAGGTATATCCTACTAATATTATAAACGCGAAAGTTTGTCTGTATGGATGGATGTTTGTTACTCTTTCACGCAAAAACTACTGAATGGATTTTGATGAAACTTCACAATAATATAGCTTATACATCAGAATAACACATAGGCTACAATTCATAAAGATATATCGTATATTATCCAAACGCGGGTGAAACCGCGGGGCGCAGCTTGTGTATGTATATTTTCGATAACCCCTTGTTTATATAAGCGAAATACTATTTAGATCGAGTCAACACTACTCCTTATCTATAGCAGCAAATGAATGAATATTATTTTTGGATATATTTTATTGGAGTTCAGATTTAATGAGAGATATATTCCCAAAATGGAGCTAAATATATAAATGGTTACTCCAAAAGTTACATTGTTTTCAAATTCTAGATTATAATTCAGGTATTTGTTTCGAATATTTAGGCCAAATGTAGGCATCCCCAGATATTAGGTTTAGTTTCCATTTTGCCGCACACCTAAACCCCTTAGTGCCGTCTGGGAGTTGGAGAAAACCCTAGTTGCTCCCGGGTTACTGCAAACGGGCGATTTGTGGAGACACAAGTCGCTATTTATGATAGTAGTAAACCTTCGAAGATTTCACGAGGCGGCTCAGGTGCCGACTTTAGCCTGGGTTAGTTTGACTGGATATATTATGGACCTAGGGCAATAATAGGTGTCTGAGGCTATAAGTTGTTCTCGTTCAAAAGCATTATATAGACAATTCTTATACCTCTAAATTATCAGCGTATACCAAGCTATATCACTTGAAATACTTATTATTCTATAGGAGGGTAGTGCGGAGTGACAAACAGCCGGTTCAATGCACACTGATTTATTTCCACGTAGCAACCCACTTACTCGGCGGTGCAGTCACCACTATGCGTTCCTACGTATACTAGTACCCAACTTATAAGGCGCGTCGTGAATCTTCGTTCGCGCAGAAAAGAAAGTATGGTCCGAAGATTAACGAAAGAATGCTTAAAACTTACAATCAACCTAAGATCACTATTATAAGGTTCATAATACACTGCAGCTGTTAGTTCCATCTCACTCTAAGCTCGCTAAGATGGCGGCGGCTGCCGACCAATAGCGGTCCCGCGCTTTGAAAATTCATCTTCTGCGCAGGTACATCGGTAAGCCATATCAGTTGGGTACTACGGTAACTATATCTATGTACATAATAACACTTATGTTTGTAATTGTGTTTTTCGGTTACCTAACATTATTAATATAGGACAAGTGATGCTTTTGAAAGGATAATACGTTAGGTGTGAATAATAATATAAATAGAGATTTCTAAAGTAAAATATATATTATTATCTTGTGTGTAATTAATATAATAAATGGGTTTGAAGTTGTTACATTTATTTATTGTAGTAAAAAAGCTTATTCTTTTTATAAGTCGTCAGACCAAAATCTAAGCTAACTTAACATAAGTAAAATAGGGGGATAAAACTCCAACTTTTCAGCCAACTATTTTTTCTTACTACAAAAGTCGTCGGTCTGCCTCGCCCCGCTGATTCCACCTTCTATAAACGAGAGCTAAGGTAATATTCTCACTTCTACTTTATTAGGTTCTACATTTGAACACGCTGAATAAAGTATAACCTCGCGTAATTAGTTTTATTTATAACCCTCGGGATGAGGGTAGTTTCGGACGGAATATGTTAGCGGATTAATATGCCCTTTTTAATTGAGGCGGGAAAATTATGTGAATATGTTTCTGGGCCGTTTAACCGGAAAAGTAAGTAAGTTATGATAATAAAGTGTAATTTCGTCATAGTGTAATTTGGTCACACGCAAAAGCTAGTGTAAATCGGTCACATCTGTGTTTGGTTTTTTATTTAGATAGATAGAGTGCAGTTTGGTCTTACGTCACATAGTTTTCATCTTGTGAATGGATTTTGGTCACACCTTTACTCTTGCATGTCAAAAGGTACAGTCAGCATCATAATCTGAATATATTAATTAATAGTTGAGGGTTCGATTCTCGCCCGGAACATATATTTGTGTGATCCACAGATATTTATTTTTGGTCTGGGTGTGCTATGTATGCGCAGTGCGCACCCACGATAAAGGAGAAATTCTAGTGTGGCCATATGTTAAAAAAAAATGAAATTTACAGATGAAGTGACTTAGTTCAAGACAGGTTTCAAAGCTCTAATAACTAAGATCTTGCATTATCATAAATACGACCTACCTACCTGATAATACAACGTAAATTCCTTTGAAATATTACAAGATTATTAAACATTTATTTTCGTCGACAACTTCTTAGCTCATTTTACTCGTAATAATACAATATAAACGGCTTATGTACATTAACTTTTCAACTTATTGCGAACCAAACGTTATTTAATTAACCGTTAAAATTACTTGAGTTTTCGGATGCTGGATAATGGATAAATATTAAAAACCGCTCCAGAGTCGGCGTATTTTCAAACGACTTTGTAAGTGAAAAATTAACAAAATCAATACAACCGCCGTCTGGGTAAATAAATAATAGGTTGTAACTGATTGGAATGGGGAATGGTGACGGTTGCTCCGGGACGAATTATTCGTCCTATTATAGTGCTATCGTACTATTATAGTACTTTTAACCTACAAAGGAACTGAGCAGGCAGGTCACCTGATGGTTAGTTACATCGCTGCAGAAGGATTGTAGTCGCGGTTATAGAGAGATTTAAATACTCTCTTTTAGTCGAAATATTTGAAGAACTTCAAATAAAACGATAAGAAATAAAGAGCACTATTTAATTTAGCAAAGGAAACGAGACATTTACTAGTTCAATGCCTTTAGCGTATAGCATTTACTAGAAAATGCTCGAGTTCAAAGGCGTCTCTCCATAAAAGCTGTAGTGATTGAACGCGTCGCGGCGAGACGAGCTGCTTAGCTGCCAATAGTTTGCACTATATATATGATGTACTTATAATGAAGTAGGAACCAGTAAAAAATCTGTGCATTGAAGATTCTATTTAAAATATGGTTACGGAGACTTAACCAACCAAGGATCATGCATTATAAGCGTTTTTAAATTATCTTTAGAATACAATTATATTCACATACCTTTCTTTATATAACACAGTAGCAATGGGAGTAATGTGTGTGTGTGTGTGTGTGAGAGAGAGAGTCTGATCGCTGATTGTTATAAGTTGTCTCCTGTGTGCTTATGGTTCGGATTCGTTTCACACTCAATAGATTTTTAATTGTTTCAATTAATGCAGACGAGACGTTAAAAACCGCGTTTATTTACCTTCAAAAATACTCACAGGAAAACAAACAACCTTCACAGGTAGAGCCAAAAGACAACACTTGTTTATTTTAAGAAGACGGCTTCTTAGAAAATGATTAAAAAGCTCTCCGTTGAAGGGTAGATGAATAGTTCCAATTTCCGCTTGTGACTTTATAGTAAACGGTACTAAAAGCTACAGGGTTCTGCACTCCCGTACAATAATGTTTATGGAAAGAGCGATAGTTGACGCGACTTTAATACTAGTCGTGCTCCCTGACTATATAGTTTGTCGCATGAGGTAGTCGACGTTTGTTATCAGAGTTCGTCAGGTCGCGCGAGGGTGTCTGACGTGACTTAACGACAGCTATCCCTGAACTGATGGTTTAACGTCCCCTCAGAAGGACGGAGCGGACGGCAATACGCGCATAATTTGCAACAACTTTATATCTAGTTTCTAAATATAATATAATAAGCAATAAATAAGGGTTAATTGATAGATGCGGGAACTGATAGATAGCAAAAAAATATTTTTGCAATTAAAATAAACAATTTGAACAACTTGAGCGTACAAAAAGAAATGTAATGTGAAAATAATTCTTACAAAAAAATAGAACAGTCGTAAACTCGAGAAATAAATACAGTAGGTACATGACTTTTGGCTTTTTTCTCTCGTGGTTATTCCAAGGCATTATCCTGTTAGGCCCAGAGGTAGTTTAGGTAACCTGTTTTCAGACTTTATTCGTACATAAATCACTTAGCTGCTTAGTGCCTACTCTCTAAATTCCCGCGAGGTGCTAAGGGAGGTATAAAAATCTTGCGGTGTGTTTTCACTAAGCCTAACGGATGTTTGTTAATTTTGACAGCAGAGCTCTATCGTTGTCTCTATCTGGAACTATCAAAATGAATAGGACAGCCATCAATATGTTGTCAAAGTGTAGTATCGTTCTAGACTCTGGTAGTCTTACCACAAAAGATTTAAACCAGAGTTGAACTGATGAGTCTAAATATTTTCACTACAAATCGAGGTCTAACCTTCGCTTTTTGTATCTCAATAAAAAAGTGAGCCGTCACGGGACGCCTGGCAGATGTGAAACATCGACATTATTTTGTATTATTTTGTTGGGAGAGAATCGCACAGTCGATTGCGCATGGCGACGCGTCGCCACACCGTACATACTACTGCATATAGACTGTATATACTCGTATATACCATAGTATAGCGTGGCGACGCGTCGCCACGACATGCGTCGCCACGCCAGAAATCGGTTTTACGTGCGGCTATAGATGTTTCACATCAATAAATTTAGAAGTAGAATAATCAGGAACGCCAGGATTGAGTAAGAAAACGCCAGTGATAGACGTCGATTTTGTCGAACGAAATTTTAGAAACCTCTGTTTAACTCTAGTCTAATCTCTTGTGGTAAGACTCTGGCTGTTAGTGAAATTTATCGTTTTCCCATTAATATACTGTTAGTAACTGATGAGTTGTCTATTTTCAGTACGACCTATAATCAGATCAGCTGTTACCATAGTATTATACAAGTATTATCATTTAAAAATTTGTCCGACATGCTAAACGTCCAGGTTAGTCAAACCATACAAAAAAGTTTTTATGGTACACATTACTAACCCCCAGTTTCTGAAACGTCAGTCAACTTTGAATACAGATTAATTATATTGCCATCCTTGTCATTTGTTTATAGTCAGATAGAGGCAACGAACGAGGTTTTAATCTATGTTCAAAGCCAACAGACGTTCTAGAAACCGGGGGTAAAGCTTTTTTTTATGATTTAACCACACCCATGTTCAATTTTACTGATAAATTGAAGCAAATTTCCCAGTCTATATGGTGATTTACGTAACAGTTTCCCAAACAAACATTTACTCGATATAGAGATACAAGATACACTTGGCTATTGATTGTGAAAACACACCCTTAGCGAGAGCTACAAACAAATGGCTCCTGTACCGACTGCGAGACTGGTTGATATATCGATCTAGAGCTGTTAGGAAGATAGATAGAAGCACTGGCACTTAGGTATCTTTAACGGGGAGATAATAAACTATTAGGAGGAAAGCAATTTGCAGGTTAGGACGGCGGTTTTGGGAGCCTAGGCGTTGGACACACAGAACGAGGGTGGGCGGCGCGTCGGTTTTTATAATAGAAAGTGCGTTAAATAAAATGCTGAATTGAGAGATGGTAACATGCGTTTGGCAAGCCAATGATACTGGGCTCATTCCTCGGCCCTGTATCAATGACTTCTCGTAAGTTATCGGATTTACATCGCTCCGTGCTTTGGCTTGGTTGATAGCAGTTGTTAAGCCATGTAAGAGACCTTAAGGTGGCTTAACAAAACTGTCATCATTAGCCGGTTAAACTTCATCCGACAAATCAATAATGAAAGCGTGTAAAAATATACCAGTTTCCCAAAAATTCTTCAAACTGCGTTAAACATTAAATCGAAATCTGTTTGTTCTAAACTCTTTACTACGAACACTTTCTATCGACTCAATTGACCGATGGTTTTTAGTTTCTATGTTTTATTTGTCCGATGTAACGTTGAATTAAATGAAAGTGCAAAAACTGTTACATCAACACCATTTTCAGGTTGAAAATTACAGAACTATTTTAAAAAGTTTCAGGAACTATAAAACTCACTAGGAGTCGTAAGAAAAACCATTTTGTTTTAGATTTTTTGGAAAATGATTTGCTACGGGAACTTGGCAGATCATTATTTCAATCGATTTTTTTTAATGAATTTGAACAGAACTATTCCTGAAAACTATCAGGAACTATAAAACTCACCTGCATGCGAAGAGAACTAACTTTTATTTTTGATCTGTTGGAAAACGCTATGCTAACTTCACTGCCATATATAACGTAAATGTAGGCCAGCCCACGTTTCAGTTACGGATGGTTACGGTTACCGTTTCACAGGTACAGCGGATAGAACGCAGCCAATGAGCTGGGGGCAGCGCATTCCCTCGGCGGACGGTGCGGATTATTTCCTATTCAACACCACAGGGTAATGTGACCATCGCTTTTTCACGGGTGCGGAGACGAGCCTGTTTCCTGATGGTAAGTTCCATTATTGTTCAACATTTAATAGTTTGTTTATGGATCCGAAATGAGTATTTAAGTTGGATCTAAGACCCACGACGAGACTTTCACTGGCCGGTAGCTGATGTTACAAGAAGTAACATAATGTTACTTTTTTATAGAACTAGCTACCCCCTGCAGTTTCACCTGCATTTAACTGTTCCTGCGGCATAATAGTTAAAGTGGGCAAAGCTTTTAAACAAATAAATATACTGCACGACTAACTTAAATCGGTAAGCCACGTCAGAGGCCCTTGGGCGGTCAGACAAACTCTGACACTACACCCGGTACTACCTGACACGATGAACAAACTACAAAGAACACAACACAAAAAATTCATGGACTTATGGACTTATTCTGTAATTATACGACTAACTTAGTCTGCAATTGAGTCATCAACTGTTCGATATTCGTATTTCAAAAGCGGTCTACAAAATCAATATTTTTCAGAGAAAACATATTTTAATTTCAGACTATGGTGCGGCCGTATCGTCATTTGAGTTGCAGATGTCCGCTGTTTATATCGCCGCTTCGGTCTGTCCGCCCCATTACACAATTATCAGGGTCGTGTCTGGCGTCGTCCTCTGCGACTACCGCGATTAGCTCTCTCGCCACCAGACGTACGGATACATGTATGAATGTAATTACACAGCGGACATGTACTGACATGGGCTTATGACTATTTGTATAATGAAAGTACATAATAATATGATTTATAAATCATCAGCTGGGGTGCATAAATAAATGATTCATTAAGAGCCATCACTAAAACGAGCGATAGTCCAAATACTAAGGTTGAAGTGGTACTAATCGAGTAGAATCTCACATTAGGCAATTCTTGGAACTAAGTTGGAAATTGAAATAGAAAATCAATGGCTGGAACTATAAAACCGGCGACCCCTATTTTGTATAATCGATTTATTTTGGAAATTTTACCATTTTTTTCTTGGAAGTCCCAGGAACAATAGTTCGAATTACCAAACATCATAATTATATAATATATCGTTTAGACTCAGCCCCTGCTCCTGGCAATAATTATCTCAAGAGAATTGTGTATTTAGTATTCACACTCTGCCGTACCCACTTCGCTATCACTTTCGCCAGCAGCACCAGGAGCCGTGGCAGGAACAGCAGAAGTATTGCCTAGAAGAAGTACATTCTCGTCCTGAGCTCGATCCGGTTAGCGTAAACTTGAAATTGTATGGAAAAAAAGCAGCGCCATCTAGTGACTGACTGACTGACGCTAGATGGCGCTGCTCTTATTCCATACAATTTCAAGTTTACGCTAACCGGATCGAGCTCGTACAGAAATTGGCAAAACTCACACTAGGCACACTGATGCCTGCTCTACCTACTTCGCAGCTCACTGCTGCCGAGTGTAAATTAGGCATAATATTTATACATGCGTGTCTATACATATCTATACATATACGCGAGTGCGTCGCCGCGGCGGCGAGATTTGCTGACGCCGATCACTTCGATATCCCTAATGCTGTTAAGATTAATCGAGCCCTAATTACAGAGATTAATGAGTTGCCGTTCGACGTGAAATATCTGTGGTAAAGCTACCGGAGTGCCTCGATTGGTGTGGGAACATCGGTGTTTCGTTATTCCTAGCTCAAAGACACAGTTTGGGGTGCTAGAGTAAACAAAACTAAACAGACAAACAGACAACCTCGTAAACATACAAGGATTGTAAATTAAATAAAAGTTTGTTATAAAAGGGCTACACCAAATAACCGCTGAAAATAACGTGGTGCCTCATAAAAAACTATCAAAATCAAATTGCTATAGGATATAACCTAAATCACTAGGATCACTACAACGCACCAGGTAATTAAGATTTGGTCTACGCAATTGGTAATTTCCAATGATTCTACTTACGATCAAAGGATTCCACTGATTAATATAAAGCCGAAAAATTGACGAATTTCAATTTGTACTTTTTCTTAAACCTGTGTTTATAAGTGTAATATTAAACAAACATTAATGTTCGAGTGTATTAAGCAAATGATACACCTCTTAAAACGTGTAATATTTCATACTCCTTACAAAACTCCCAGGAAATTTGAAACGGTAAAATAAGATAATAAGAAAGAGGCAAAGAATCTCGCTATTAAGAACTACACAGGAAGAACACCCTAAGCAAGGTTCAGCTACATAACATCTGTGTTTTGATGGTAGCTGGTCAGGCGTATACTATTTACCGAAAATAACTATGTAAACATACCTTCATGCTCCATTGTCGACTAAAAATAAAGCCATTTGCCACAAAGCTATGGTCACAGTCGTTGCACTGCTGAGCAGTGCATTCACTCACGAATAAAACATTCAATATAAGCGTTCTCGCATTGTCCGGACCGGTCGTGCGACAAATGTATTTACTGTCGAACAATGTCTGCCTGCAGATTTGAAAATAGTACGTCTATCTGAAATGCAGAGTTCCTAAAGTTTTACTACGTTTAAAAATTGAAATGTAGCACCTTTCTACCACGAAGCAGGCTGTAGTCTATATTTTAGTTATTAGGCTGCCACCCGATACATTGAAGTATTTTTCAAGACAGTACAAGTTAACAAGGTTTGCCTTAGCCTCACAAATTGTCTTTTTCTCGCCACTCTACTAAAAGTCAATTAAAGCAAGAACCTTCTGATAATTTGATGATTAAGCGTTATGGGTTATCGAGCATTGAAGAACACTTATGACAAATGATTCAATTACAACTCAAGAATGGTTCTTCAAATGACAACTAGGAAAGTCGTGTTATCTATCTTTTGTTATCTTTTAACAATCTTTGAAATTCAATGGGATCACGCAACTCAATTTGTTTGAAGTCATAAAAACTATTTCAATTTAACATCACATTAGCTCTACTCCCTTTTGCTTTCAATGTGTACTCTCCCCCCTCACACTCTAGCGTCAAGAAGGCATGTCACCCCCCACCCGTGGCTTCAAGAGTGCGTGTAAGCAAACTTAACTGCGTACTATATAATTGGACAATAAAACCTGAGCCAAAGCGACATTAAATGTGAAAGCCTATAAAATTTGACTGCTTTGATCCCACTGAGATTGACGTATTCTTAAATAAGAGTTTGTGGAAATGTTCCGGAATTTTAAAGTAAAAGGGATAATCTGAGAAATACGACGGTGGACTTTGGCATATAGAAAAAATAAAAGTGTAAAATTTCTGTTGGAAAATATATGTTTTTCAAGCTGTCCCGCGCAGCGTTACCAGCTGTTTCCGAAACGTGTGAACCTGTGAGACACTATTTTCTAACCTCAATTAAAAAATGCTTCCGTGATCAAAGTTGTAAGCTACATAATTACTAACATACATAACTACATAATAGCTAGCTAATAATATTAGTAGAATAAGAATAGTTGATTCAGATCCTAAGGACAAAGAAAGCTGCAAAAGTACCCACATGCAAAAGATTAAGTTCACGTTTATTGCAAACAATTTACATATGAGACAAATTACTCAGCCTGAAGCTTTGAAATTACAGCCTCCGACATGGCTTGAGATGAATACTTGGCATAAAGATGTTTTTACATAGCAATCTTGAATGAGCGAAAAGTGCATTCGTCATGTTTTTGTCGTATTTACTGCATACGCCCACTTTTTGTCGGAGGTTTCTGCATTCCCGAACATTATGTCATTATTTTTTGCATTGGAAAACATTTTGTCGTATATTCTGCATTCGACAACATTTAGTATCTCTTTCATTTGTCAGCATGAACAGACGCTCGGATCAGAGCGTGCTCAAAATGCTCAATTTGGATCACGATATTGGCAAAGCAATTCATTATTTTGTTTTATTTTTTTGATACTTATATTGTTTTAATTTGAAATTTTAACAGCTGAATTTAACTAGATATTACTTTTCACCATGCCATATCAGAATTTAGCTCTAGCTGTATGTGTAAACGTCTTAAAACCTTAAAAATTACAGCCGGACATAAACATACAACTGTAAAATTGCCTCGCTACGTCTCTGTGCTATTTTCAGAATAAGCCCGCACGTTGCAATAAAAGGAGTATTAATGAGTGTTTTAGTGTCTGTCGTTAAATTTAGCGACGCTGAAAATGTTCTAATGTGTGTTGGGAAACATATGTGTGATAGTTTGAGAATCTAGGTTTGGGGTTTAGATAGAGAAAGACGGTTTAATGGTCTGGTTTATACGTATTATCTTTGTAGTTTTGTAATCGTACTATCGACAGTTAGTCGGCAAAATTTAGTTAGTTGGTAGCATTTGTTAAAATGATACTTTACGAATTTTCAAAGAAAAAATGTCTTGAAGAAAAATACTAGAAGACTCGTCGAAGATGCCTATTCTTTCACAATAGATACTACACATTAAAAACACATGAAAACAAATACACGCAAGAGATAAGCGACGGTAAAATAAACTATGAAACAAGGTAAAGCAATCTTCATTTCTATGAAAATTGCAATTCGAGCTACGTGAGAGCTACGGCACGCGCCGTAGCACATCGTAGAGCGTCTACGTATACGTAGACCGTCTACGAGAGCTACGCTTGGCAAATAAATTAACCTATCGCGCGTTTTCGGCAGATAAAGCCGCTTCGTATAATATATTTTATGTTTGTGTTAGTGAGGATAAAGGGTGTTACAATTAGGGATACATTTTAGCTATGCGTCTCTCCCACCAGAAACGGAAATACAAACATGTTTAATTTATACTTACTATTGTATTAATTAATTATACATAAGTCAGATGCTTAACTTATTTTTTAATATATATATACACAAATAAAGCGAGTACCTTTCTGGGAACTAAAACTACTACTTACAACAACTGGGCATTCTATAGCACTTTTTATATTTTGTCTAACTATTCCAAAATATGTCCTTGTATGACGTAATGTGTTCCAAATGTGTGTGTTAGGTGTTATTTTAATCCAAAATAAATTATGTAATCATCATTTTTACACTTAATCACCTAAAAAATTGCACATAAAATAAAAATTTACTTTGCGTAGATAATTTCAATAAATTTTATTCTTAGATTTCCACCTCGCCCTGTATATTTCCGTGTATGTCAGTGAATATAACCCGCACATGTGTGAGTGTAATGCCTCTACGTATTAAGACGAGATGGGAAAGGGTATAAATACACGGTTCGCGGCGCGATCATCGACTTTAATTTGAGAATACATCGTGACAAAGTTATCGAGCTATTGTCACGTCATTGGCACGCCATAGGCACGTTACCTTAACACCTGAATAGCTTCGCGCACTGGTGTCATGTAACTTAACTAGCAGCTGAGCCCCGCGGTTTCACCCGCGTACACTATTATGCCGCAAGTGACGCGGCGTGCAGTTCCAAAATAAAAGTAGCCTAAGTTACTACTTATATCATCAGCTGTCTGCCAGTGAAATTCCTGTCAAAATCGGTTAAGCCGTTTTGGAGTTTAACCGGAACAAAACAGATAGACGACCAATAATTAAAAAAAAAGTCATAATTACCGCATATTATATTTTTATAATGCATTTAGTAAAAAACTGCTATTTTGACATTACATACATACACTTCAATTATATTTATTAATAGATAATGATTTGCATATTATATTGAATTTAAATTTTAGTTGATAGCGTTGATACAGACTGAGGCATCGATTTAAATATTCATTATTAAAATATCTCAATGGTTTGAGGTCTTACGAATTGATAAGGATAATGCATGGAACCCACGCCTGATAAAAGTGAAAGAGCCATCGTTTTATTGGACTACTTTGCTAATCGTAATGTTTCAGGCGACTCGCACTAACGAACATCGTAATCCTGTACTTTAGATCTTACAAACATCACAATGTACGTTAAAGTTTTTGTGATATACATACTTACATCCATAAGCGATAAGACCGCCAGTTGCAGCCTATTTTTAAGTTTGTCCTTCCTGAGTTTTTTACATTTTGGTGTCAATAAAGAGATGTCCATCTATTTTACATTACATACATATTATACATTTTGAACAGACTCCAGAACAAGGCTCACAATTCGACGGTATTTTTTTTTATTATAGGTACTTTTATCTTCTGTAGCTTAATATGACAGTCGTCTGTAAAATTTTTCATCAAAATCAATTATTGTACTGTGGAAAGTGAAGAGATCCGAAACCGAAAGTAGAAAAATCAATTTTGTATTATACTAAAGATTGGAAATCTAACGCGAAGTTAGATTGAACGTAATGTTTTCGTTTAAGGATAGTCTGGGTGGCCCCAAGACTCCCAAGATCTCTGACCAACGGTGACAACCCTACCAGGTAAACTGTCGGTAATTATTACTTCTGATGCTGGGGCCACACGTATCGCGATATCCAACTGGCTATCTCGTTGTTAGACGTCATTTGACGTTCGCCGTAAGTGTAGCCACTTATTCGGGATATGGCATTGGCATTGCCGTTGAATATCCCGATTTTTTACGTTGACTATTTTTTGAATTTCTTTTGGTTGATTTTGAATTTGGTTGTTTACGATGACGATAGTGTGGCCAGTCAAATTTATGGCGATAAATCATTGGGAGGTAGGCCGTTGATGATGAAGATACGTGTGGCCCCAACAAGACAGTGTGTTCGCACTGAGAGTATAAGAAGTCGTTAGCAAACCGGCCCACGGCCTCACAGTTTCATTGGCTTATCGAATGTGTGTTTATAAGATGGTTATCTTTACATTGTACGGTTACTGTTATCGCTCGTCCTATTGTTTGTGAAAGGTTTCCTATTTTCCCTCCTATTTGTAGTGACCCGGGAACGATATTGGCTAGCTCTTATCGGAGACGTTAAGAGAGCATGCGAATGCCGAGGTTATAGGCTAGCAAAATAGTCTGGGTGGCTATGAAAACAAATAGACTCATTCAGGTCTATCTATAGGTATTTTAGGTTTTTCGATATTATTATTTTTTCAGATAAAACTTTTGGATAATACGGACAGTTTGGTACTGCAATGGAAATGAAACAGTATCAATGTACCAACTGTTTGTCAGCTTCATTAATTAATCTACTTCCCATCTCTATCATCAGATCAGCTCGCTTTCACTATAATATTGTAGCCGTCAGAACTCGACAACTATCCAGAATATAAACTCAATGAAAATGGAAACCAAGTCAAAATGGACATGCAAAATTAAATTAAAAACATTTATCCATCTAAACATTCACAGTAAACATAATAATATTATATAGTATATGTTTTTGTAACACAGTAAGTCTCAACAGTAATGCGTTATAGTCAGCTGAAACAAATAAAAATAAAAATGAGCAATACGAGTGAGTGACAGTGTTATAGCAGTAAGTGACGGCACGTGGCTCTTTCAGAAACAACCGACATAGCAAAATGAACATGAGATTTAGTTGAACAAAAACAGGATTATAAACCTTAGATCCAGGAAGTCTTCCACCTGAAGGGGATCAATTCTGATAATTTAAGAACGCTTCAATCGAATCTTAATTGAGTGGCTACGGAATAGTTTGTGACATGTACGGAAGTCTGCTACGTTTTTTTTTAATTGCTATTAGAATGCAATGTCACAATAAAATGACAGAAACTATTCCAGATGCCACTCCATCTTAGAATAAAAAAACAAATACACACGATATGAAAAAAACACAAAAGTAAACACTACATAATAATAGTGGGTGGACTTATGGGCAAAAGCGATTTCTTCCAGTCAATCTTTGGATGGAGAGAATCCCCTTTCCAATCTACATAAATCACACAAACCGACTATTGTATGTTTTAACAGATCCCGTATCAGACGTTGTATCTGATGATAAAACCAACATTAACATCTTTAATTCCAAAGAATTCCACATTTCATAACAAATCGTTTGTAAGTGAAATCTCATTAACGTTAATGGTAAATCGAGTAAATCGGCAAATTGACGAGATCCTCAGCAATAAATGTAATAAATTGCGCAAAATAATTTAATTTAGGGGACAAAAAATCCCCCCGGTCCACCCCCTCCTTGTCGCCAGGTGACACGGGAGGGTACTAATTACCACGAAAATTGTCTTCCTTTTACGTCTCCTGAATGCCGGTGCGTATTAGGCGACTTAAATGTTCCGTAATTAACATGCCCTAATACTGGGATGAAAACGTAGAAAGGGCGATGCGTATCAAAACTTATTTGGATATAACTTTTGTGAAAATAATTTTAATATGAAATATATTAGTGAATACGCCAACGAAGACAAAACATCATCGTACTATCCTACTTACTCCTATGTCTATTTGTATACACTTGTCTCTTTTCTTCCCCGGATCTTGATCATCTAATCTAATTGATTTAGGTATATTTTTTATTTTATTTAACGTAGGATTACTAGGATTGCCCCTGTATCGTGGGTACCACTTACAGACATATAATTTCACATGCACATCACACCCAGACTTGAAACAAATATTAGTGCATGGCACAAATATTTTTTCCGGGCGGGAATCGAACCCGCGATACCAAGCGCAGCAGTCTGATTGCTCAGCCGCTACGTGCCGTCATTTTAAATTATTTGTTTGTCGAATACGTAACCCTGCCTTTATAATGCAACAAGTCTCCCACTCTGAACCAGCCGCTAAACGTCGCGGCTAAAAGGTAGCCCCTGTTTTAGCTAAGATGAGAATTTTTGTAAGTCACTTTATATTTTAGGGCCTTTGAAATTGCGGTTTCGCCGTTAAACGCAAAGCAGTTTATCTTCGTTATAAGATGAGCAGTCGCATGAGCCTGAATTTATAAATATTTGACTGTAAAGCAGTCACTTTCGAAGGAGTCGTAAGAATAGTAA
Organism: Hylaea fasciaria; assembly: GCA_905147375.1. Classification (NCBI taxonomy): domain Eukaryota; kingdom Metazoa; phylum Arthropoda; class Insecta; order Lepidoptera; family Geometridae; genus Hylaea; species Hylaea fasciaria. The sequence goes on along the minus strand of LR990211.1, from coordinate 1,675,417 downwards.
ATTAGTAATTTTACGCAGTACTGACTTTTTATGAGAAAAATCTAACCCTAAATGGGTAAAAGTATTGATCGCCAACGTGATGTACATTCGAGTAATTGTATAACTACACCATTTTAATACAAGCTTACGACTTACCATGACGTCTTATTCCGATCCCATTGAGGACCGAAACAGAATTGTTTCCCTTTAAATCTTATATCTTTAAATGAGCAATTCTTGTATATATATATATATATATATAATTGGAATCTCGGAATCGGCTCCAACAATTTTCATGAAATTCAGTATATAGGGGGTTTCGGGGGCGATAAATCGATCTAGCTAGGAATCATTTTTAGAAAATTTCATTTTATTTGTGTTTTTATATGATTTTTTTCTTTAAATAAATAGTTATTTTTTTTTATTATTCTATTGGTAAGATCGAAAAATATTATTCATATTTCATCATTTTAGTAGTAATTCGTACCTACTTAAATATAATTTCCAAAAAACACAATTAAAAAAAAAAAAGAACCATACCGCGCAAAGCTCGGTCATCCAGATATTAAAGTAATACATGACTTTCGATACCTTTTAGGTAGACGTAAATCCCTTTAGTTTTAAAATCCATCTAAATTGAGCGTCAAGATGTCAAAACAAGGCGTCATGGTACGAATAAGTAGTAAAAAATTATATGTGCCTAGTGTGAGTTTTTACGCGCTCGACATAGTACGCGGCAACGCGCGCTTTGTATGAAGTACAGGATAGTACTATGTCGAGCGCGTACACATCCCGTACAAATTCACACTTTAGGTCCTCAATTGGATTGCAATAAGATATGGTAAGCTCCTACGCGCTTCAGTATGCCCCGTGGCTCCCTTCGTCTAGAAATATCCTTTATATTTTTACAACGGTACCGCTTGAAGGTGGTATTTCATCGCCGTAAAGTACAAAATAACATAATGCTTTAATTAAACTGCCCCCTGACCTGAAATGCAAATTTGCTTTATTAATTGCGCGCGTCGGTGATGCAAAAGTAAAGGCTGGTGGGCACGGTTGATTAACCAGCTGTATTTTATTTATGCTGTGGTTCAAAAGTATACATATTATTATGTGTGATCTTGTACTGTTTTTAGTGTGAGGGGCTATATGGTGTGCGGATTTTAGATTTTATGTATTTATTTTGTTACTTTCTGACCACTGTCTCATCTGATGTTAAGTCGAAAGATAATCAAAGCACAAGTCAAAAGTTTAAAGGCCTTACAACGATACCTATTTTAGGGAACAAGAAAACGATATTTAGATTGTTTTAAGTCGATACACAGAATCTACACCAAAACCTCTACAGTAACAGTCCCCGGACTTACTCCAGTACTTTCGTAATTTAGAGCTGATTTAGTATTCCAGATTATAAACAGCTCATTTCGTGTGCGCCAACCCTAAAACTTACTCCTTAATTAAACACAGTGGGCAGGTACCTGAGGCGTGTTTTCTTCAAAGGAATATAGTTTCGTTGTAACTAGCAGAAAAATGGTTTCATTTTGTACGCGAGAGAGTAGTTTTATAATGTTGCCAGCAAGAATTGTTGAGAGAATAAAGTGGGAGAAAATGAGATTAGTGGTGTAGTGTTCGTCTTTTGATAAAGAAAATGTTGTATAGTTTGTAGATTATTACTTTAAACAGTTATTTTTATTAAAGACTTTACTTTGATGATGCAGTTAGTGGGTATTCTACTGATGGAAGAATGTACGCGGTTATATTTCTATGTTGGTGACATTTCTATTTTGTATAACCTATGTAATTTCATAATGTAATTGTTAATTCTGGGCAGTAAATATTTAGTTTTCATTTAATATTGTAAACGGGAAAGTATGATAGTTTTACGTTAGTTGCATGTGCGGCGGAATAATATCTTTATATTTTTCATTCATCGTTTTGAATATAGATTTCCGCAAAGTAACGCCTGGTTTTATCAACGATCTGAGTTGTATGTATTGTCTAAGTAATATCTTAACAAATTTCGATCTTATATATTAGATCCTGAAATACCATATAGAATACATTATATCTAAGAAACCGCGAGTCAAATAATCTTTATTAAACGTGGAATACAAACACAGCAAAAAATATTTCAATTATGCAAAACTCAAGATGACTCGACAATCTGATCCATTCGTAATGTAGCAAAACGCAATTTAAAAACCAGCTGACTGCTGACACAGTTAGAGATAACATCATTCGCAAAAACGAATCGAGACGGGGCGGGTTTATAAAAAGTTAGTTAATTTTGACAACAGATTAAGTATATTTCTGTCTTTCTTATTCGTTTGGTGCCAGACAAAGATGGCAATGTCTAAGTTGGAGAATTTTCTTGAAAGTTCCATAAAATCGCAGGCTGTGTTTAGTTTTTGTTTGAGAAAACCTCTACATTGTTGTGGTCTGTAGTTGATGTTGAATTGATACAAATCAGAAAGTTCTGTTTGCTGTGCCCTTTAAAAAATATAGTTATACCTACTCTGGTCTATTACATGAAAGTTTTTGTTTCGCGATTATAAATCTTGATGAACTCTCACAAAGATCAAATTCTATTAAACCCATTACAGAGTTACGATGTTTTTGCACTATTATTCGGAAAGTGACCTTATTTTGAACGCTCTTAAGTTGCCCTTTGTATAATACAAAAATCATTTTCAAATAAGTAGATTCTAATGAACACAATTATATAGCTATTAAAACCAGACAAACAAGTAAGAAAGCCATTATTCATAGAATCAAATTACAGACTTGAAAGAGACTGAATCCGCGAAAAAGTTATTTATCTCCGATAAGCTCTCAAATCGGTGTATCAATGTTTATAGCGCTATTCGTCTGCTTTTTCTGCGCTCTATAAATAATGTTCAATTTGTGAAATATCACTTCAAATTCTCGTGATTCGAGTTTAAGCGCTTTTTCGCTGGTAGAGATCATAGTAGCAATCATTTGATACTGAGGGTTTATGTTAAGCTCTATGATGTTTTAACTAGTTGCGCCCTGCGATTTTTCTCGGTTTGACTATTGATTCGTCGTTTTATTGCATAGCTTTTCATTTATTCCCGTAACCCATAGAACCACTAATAAGGGTTAAATTCCATTACTACTAAGTAACTTCTTGGTGCTGCCTTTTCTAATTTCTAAGCACTAGTAGAGTCAACGGAGTTTCCTTGTCCTGTCCGAAATTCAATCTTGGATCAGTGCTTGTAAGGGGAACATACTTTTTTCAAACTCAAAACATAATGAATTACTCTTTAATTTAATGTATTAAATTTTGTTTCATGGTTCTCATTGTTAATGAGATTTAATTGTTTGTAAAAGTGCAATATTGCCTATTTACAATACATGATTTGACTTTAAGTTTGATTTGTATCCCATGGGAAATTGGGGTTTACGCGCATCACTATTGATGTTACTAAAAGGACTGGCTCAGAATCGAAGGTAAAAACAATAACAGCGGTATAATAAAGACTGACGGATGGCAGTGGAATATAGCGCGGAATGGCAGTCGTCGTGAGAAATGGCGCACGTAGCGCCATAATGGCGGACATTACGGCGCGCGGCCGTGCGATGGATTCCCGACTCTTCATACATTACATGTTTTTCTGCCTATCTTTTTGTTATTTGCCTTAAGCCATTTTGTTCGTCACATGCTTCTTTTTCTTCGTGTCAATGTTTCAACCATTGTGCTGTATTGGTTGAAAGAGTGCGGCAGTCCCGCCATATCGTAAGTTTGCGCCAACTGAAATAGAGGTTATATTAATATTATATTTAAAAAGGAATTTGAAGGAATACATTTGCCTTTTGAATTCAATCTGTTAATTACTTAATTTTCACTTATTTTAAGTGGCTTATTTGACGTTTCTGAAGTCATTTTCATAATTATACCTATTTATTAGTCATAATGGCGGAGTCGCTGGAAGACTTAGGCACAATGCTTAGAGACCTCAATATTGTCTCCCAACAGGTGGGTCTAAATATGAACATGAGCAAGACAAAAATCATGTCAAATGCTCATGTCACACCCATGCCGGTACATGTTGGGAGCGATATCATCGAAGTTGTGGACCACTATGTTTATTTGGGTCAGACGATCCAATTAGGTAGAGCCAACTTCAGTAAAGAGGTCAGCCGACGAATCCAACTCGGATGGGCAGCGTTCGGGAAACTGCGCCACATTTTCTCATCGCAGATACCGCAGAGCCTCAAGACAAAAGTCTATAATCAGTGCGTGTTGCCAGTGATGACTTATGGAACTGAGACGTGGTCGCTAACTATTGGCCTCGTGCACAAGCTCAAAGTCGCGCAACGAGCTATGGAGAGAGCTATGCTGGGAGTTTCACTACGTGATAGAATCAGAAATGAGGATATCCGTAGAAGAACCAAGGTCACCGACATAGCTCGTAGAGTTAGTAAGTTGAAGTGGCAATGGGCAGGCCATATAGCTCGAAGAACCGACAACCGTTGGGGAATAAAGGTTCTCGAATGGCGACCACGAACCGGAAGACGAAGCGTAGGGCGCCCACCCACCAGATGGACCGACGACATTGTTAAGATCGCGGGAAGTCGATGGATGGAAAGGGCTCAGAATCGTTCTTCCTGGAAAGGTGTAGGGGAGGCCTATGTTCAGCAGTGGACTTCTTCGGGCTGAAATGATGATGAATGATGACCTATTTATTATTCTATTGTATCTGTTGTCTGGGTGTGATGTTTATGTATAATTATATGTCTGTAAGCGGTACCCACGATACATGAGTAATAAATTCTAGTGTAGGGCTACCTTTTTAAAAAGCATAATAAAGAAAGAAAAAAGAATGTAAGAGTTCTACAGGCATCGTTACGATACTATTTTATTAACAATAGATACCGAATTGAAGTTTACAATAGTATTTATCACTGCCAACTAACACGAAGAGCATTTTAATCCTCTTAAGCTACAATTTTAGGCACACTTGAAATACATGTACCATTTTTTTCTTCATTCACATACCATATGCACAAGATAAGCCGTGTCATTGTGCTTAAATGATCATACTTGTGCTCGAATGATCATATTATATGCGGCGCTAATCGCGCGTGCCGCCGTATCTTCACGCCATTTACAAAAGGAACAAAGCCTTCATAAAATGCAGTCGCGTGTAATGTGTTTATGTACATTCTAGTGTTACACACTCAGTGCTCGTAATCAGAGAATCGTAGTGGAAGGCGTAGCGTTGAATCGTGGCGTTGAAGCGTAGTGCTGATCGTAGCATTGAATCGTAGCGTTGGAGCGTAGCATTAAAACGTAGCATTGAATCGTAACGTTGAAGCGTAGCGTAGAAGCGTAGCATTAAAACGTAGCATTGAATCGTAACGTTTAAACGTGGCGGCGTAGTTAAGCGTTGAGCGTAAGATTGAAACGTAGCATTTCATCGTAGCGTGCAAGCGTGGCGTGGAAGCGTAGCATTGAAGCGGTCACAGCGCGCTGTTAGCGGCTAAATGTAAAACCACGATGCCGACAATTTTTAAACTTTATAGAACGCCTTTTACAAATTATAATATAATAATAATTCAGCTTGTAACTGTCCCACTGCTGGGCAAAGGCCTCCCCTCACTATCGTGAGGAGGGTTAGGCCATAATCCACCACGGGGGCCTAGTCCGGGTTGGTGGATAACATGCCACTGAATTAATTCTCGGGCACGCTGGTTTCCTCACGATGTTTTCCTTCACCGAAAAGCGAGTGATAATTACGTACATATGTTTAACAAGAAACACATTGGTACGTGCCCGCACTGGGATTTGAACTCGCCACCTCCGTTTTTCGAAGGTGTACAATCTCTACGGTTATAAGGTATTACACACTGGTTTCGGTATTGAGCATGTGACGTCACAAGCCGGGTCAAATATTTAGCGATGTTATGAGCATTTTCACTACGATAAAAGATTTCACATCTCTACTGAATGTAATAAAATATCAGTTATATGTCTGAGTTCTTATACTCCCACTAGAGTGAAAATTATACCCTATTGTTATTAAAATGTATATATTTCAAGATCCTTATTTGTACAGACAATGCTGTTACACCATTGTATTGATAATTGAACAGCTATCGCAACCATTTCTTCATGTTATTTTCTAATTTAAAGGCACTTATACCTTTGTTATTATTCGTAAACATCTTTTATTGTGTTCTCCTATAATAATTACAGGCAATAACAATAGACATTTATTAAAATTCTTATTCAAACTTTGTATTAGATCGGCCGATGTGGAAAGGTGTCTGTCTGTACGGAATGATGAAGATATTGGACTACGGAAAATAAAATAATGGCTCGCACGTCAACTGAGCCTACTCCAAATTGATCCCGCGGGATCAGTTGACCAATTCGTTATATAGTAGAATGAAACAAAAGAAAAGCGTTTCGAACGCGCTTTTGTTTTCTAATGTTTTTTTTATGTTGTGTTTTGCGTGTTACGTTTTCTGTTTGTTTTTAGAGTTCCGTACCCAAAGGATATAATGGGACCCTATTACTAAGGCCCGTATTAATAAATGAACCTCAATAGCGCTACCAAGTGCGCTATCAGCTGATCCACACTCAAAATGTAATCTACATCTTGAAATCGTTGCTATTTAATAAATGGATATTGAGATGTAGCACTGGCTACTAGATACTGTCTTGTATGTGTCAATTGGAACTTCATAATTGGATAGCACTCAACCGCTGAGTGTCATTTATTAATTTGCCAGAGTTCATGTAAGTTTCTGTTCCTAATCTACAACATAAGATGTATATATTAATTAGAACGAAAGAGCAAGTGCACACTGAAGATAGCTCTCAGAGCTAAGTGTGATTTATTAATACGGCCCTAAGACTCCGCTGTCCGTCCGTCCATCCGTCCGTCTATGAACAGGCTGTATCTCATGAACCGTGAAAGTTAGACAGTTGAAATTTTCACAGATGATGTATTTCTTTTGCCGTTATAACAAGAAATACTCCCGTACAACAAATTTTTTTTTGTTTGTTGCTATAGATAATAGTACGGAACGCTTCGTGCACGAGTCCGACTCGCACTTGACCGCAGTTTTACTTCTTCGCATTTACATACTTAGTAGGCATATTTTAAAAGCAGTTCCGATTTCCTTACCAGTTCTTCTCAATAGCCTAACATCCCAAACATAAAGAGAACAAACAGTCTCTACTAAAACCCATTACCATGTTTTGTGGGTAAAAGAAAAATGAACATTGTTCATATCTATAGGAGCATTCGACGGCAAATAAAAACAGGAGAAAAAAGCACGTCTTTAACACATTACTAAATGTACCAACAGCACGGAATGTTGCCATATCTCCGGCGTTCCCTGAACGAATGCATCCCATGGACTCGTACGTCCTTATCATGGGCGAATAAAAACGCAAATGTGTCGTATTAATGTGTGCGGTTTCCTTCGACCCTTCGGCTGTAATATTTAGGGATGGGGCAATTGTTGAATTAAAAGGTCGATATCGATATCGACATCGACCTTTAATTCGATACCGATAGCAGCTATATTTACATACTAATAGACAACATCCAGACGTTTGAGAGTGAAAAAGTAACAAACATACTAACACACATACTTCGCCTTTAGAATAGTAGTAGAAAGTAGAATATACCTAGTGTAATTAGCCAAGTGTAGAGTACCAAAAATATTTTGTCACTTTTCGCCGTCTTCAGTTGTTGAAAGTAAATAAAACTTACATAGGACTAATGTTAAACAAATGTCCAGTTATTACTGTATACACGGTTTATCAGAGTTTATCATAATATCATAACGAGGTCCGATCTGTAAGTTATATTTGGGCAGTTTATCGATACTTACATTTACCACAGCCCTACAGTCAAACATGTATATAAGCGCAATTTATGTTTACGGAGATATGGTTTAATAAAAGCAACTCTATTGGGTGTACATATTTCAGGCTCGTGCCGTAATCCGAATTTTTTCAGCGCGACTGGCAACTCTGAAGGCTTGCGGCTAAATGTTTTCAGGGTTATTTTTTCATGTAATGGAAAATGTGCTTCATCTTGAAAAGTTTCAGTATTCGGTCTTTTTATTACAATGGGTAGGCACAGAACGTTTTTTGATATGCTGTCACTTACAATCATTATCTAGATTAAATTTTACGGCATAATTTGTCTCGTCATTTTACTTGCTTAAAAGCGGTCAAGTGCGCGTTGGACTACGTATAATGAAGGGTTCCGTAAATAGCGGTATATAAAAAAAATATTAACTTTTTATTGTTTAAAAACAATTTCTTAATAAGTGTACTCTACGTTAGAGGAACTTACGTTAATTATATGCTATAAGCTGTATTTTTTTGTGACATAGATGGTAATTAACTTGGGACATTGTTAACTACTCACTTTTGGACTTTTTATAAGTGTATTTATTAGATTTAAACGGGTCTAATTCGCGCACAAACTAATATCAAAATATATAATGTTCACATACCTCGATGTTATTATAAGATTATAAGTTTCAAATGCCATAACTATTTACCTAAAACTATTTATCTAAATTCATGGCTTTTGAGAAGAATCTCTCACGTCAATGTGAGCTAGAACTTGACCTATCGTCCCTCAGTTTCATGAATGAATGATACACTTAATTTTTTTTATTCATAACTTCGCTATGCTTTGGTATGTCGAACTACAAAAAGGCAAAATTATGACTGTGAGACCTTAAGTGAACAGACTAACATGTAACAATTATAAAAAAAAAAAACATATTCCGGCTAAGGAAACATAAAAATCTAACTACAAAAATGTGAATAACATCATAGTTCTTACCCACTGTTTATTCCGGAAACCGAAACGAAAGGTGAAAAATCAAATGAATTTCCCCTAGATGCAGCGTGTTTCTCAGGTATTTTTCCAGGATCGGGTATCGAGGACATTGAATCGATTTTGCGAATCATTAGTTTTACCATCGGTCTTGCATTTAGATTGCCGTCTGGTACCGGTTAACTGAATTATGTCCATTCAAAAGTTGTCTTATAAATACCGCTTTCTATCGGTTAGACTGAACGGGATGGTGAAATTATTTAATTTTAGTAGTTTCCTCAACAAAGTTTCATCGTTAATGTTATCTGTAAGAAAGTAGGTAATCTATCTTGGTTTGAGAATAAGGAAACATCTTTAATTAATCGATGTAACCAATTAGAGTATAGATTTACAACCTTTCATCAAAATTCCAGCTGCTTTGCCCATCGATTCTCACTTCGCATCTATATGAATAGAAATTCATAAAAAACCTTTTCATTAATTAGCCAAGTCATCGGATGCCGAAAGCGTGGAAGTTCCTTCCATAGCTCTATTGTAAAAGTTTTGTGAATAGAGCTTTTTTTCGCGAATAACATAGTACAAGGGAAAGCACTTATGATTCCAACCAGCTACAACTGAGGACGGAAAATATTTATAAACGGTATTGTACCGGTATAATACATCTATGATTCTTACTAGATATGTTTTCATAATTAATAATGGTATGGTTTGCTGCACAAAAGCTTTTATAGGTATAAGCTAACCTTTTTACATGCATTTAAAAATTATATTCACTGTACTGTAGAGTGCATGATTATAAGAAAGGCGATATCAATATTAATCAAGAATATCTATAATGTTATTCTACTTTCATCCATATAATATATCTATTTATAGTCTGTAATGTTATATTATGTTAATGTTGTAATGTTAATAGTTCTGTTTCTTTCTTTTTATGTTATTATTTTTTCTTTCCGTATTCGTTGTTATGGCAGTATTTCATGTATCTGTGTCATGTGATATTATCATAATAGATTTATTGTATTTGGTAGACACCGTTAAGCTTAGTATTTACTACTAACTTCTGTGATGAAACAAAAGAATAATTATAGGTATTCGGAAAGTCAACTACGTTCGAGTTTGTAATATTGATTATATTCACAAATAAATAGCATGGGACCTTACTGTATCGTTGACTGAAAAGCTATGCTATGATGTATACCGCTTTGCTTATCGTAAGTACACCTAAATTATTAGGGTATTCAGTCCTTGCAAATAACATTTTATCAGCTGTTAGTGTATAACAGATAATAGGAAGTTAGGAGTGGTTATGTTACAAATATATTTATATTATTGAGGAAATTCGTGTTTCAGATACAGCATATTTTCCATAATGTGTTGTATCTTCTATGCTCTAGGCGTGGAACAATTTCGTATGATGTTTAAAAGCTTCACTGTATAAGTACCTATGTTATTATGAAAGGTCAGATCTTGATGTATGTAGGTGACATTATGCCTATGAAAACCAAGCTAAACCAAAATCTGCTTAACAAACGCAAGACATGGAAAAGCTGGAATCTGCAATTCCCAAAGAGCGCGATTTTACAGAATTCGGCGAATATAAATGTTTAAACATCAGGGAAATCCATTCATGCAAAGAAAACTAAATTCGTGCCAATTGTTACAGCTCCGTTATTCAGGGGTGCTCAACCGTTATTCACAAAGGGGGAGTAATAAATACACATCAACACCACACGTCGATCCTATGAGAGAACACTCGATTTTTGTGCTTATCGGATGCCTATTCATGCACAGGCACTGCTGGTTGATTGACAACCACTATTATTCTTTTATTTTTGTTGCTGCGAAGAAGTGTGTTGTTCGGAAAATGATTTAAGGCTCTATCACACTGGTGTGTTATTGAATGCGTTTCTGCGATACTTTACAGGACGCAGAACAATTAGGTATGCATTGAAAATGTAATTTCCATTGTTATTAACTCTTAAATCAGCAGTTGAGGAAATAGCCTTAACAAAGTTTAACCTTTAGGCAATGCCTTTATGAAGGATTTTCACTGATCTGGCACGACTTATTCCTAGGAAAACATTGATATTTTTGACAGGAGTTTTGTTATTTAATCTTTTCTTAAACAGTATTTGGTACTGCATGCTAATGAATATGCTCCCAAGCACCATCCATTGTCGGTCACTGAAAAGTTCCGTTGTCCACCTTCCATCTCTATCATCATATCAGCTCACTGATACCATAGTATTGCCATCAGAACGGCAGGTATTACTACTCAATTTAACCTCAGCAATTGGGTAAAAATTCGCCACGGCAATGGAACGCTTTAAGAACGACAAAGCGATCGCGAATTCGAGATTTAGAAGTTACATGTGAAGTTGCTGATGGCAGATAAAGCGATTTCTGTTGCTACAGCGTTGATGGATTTATAAATGGGAGTGTTGAAAACAGTAATCCCTTGACTATCAATCAAAGGTTTACCATGTGTCGGTTTTCTAAGGCTGTGTTCTCCTATAAACAACATCGGCCGCTTACAACGTCACGAAGTAGCTCATGTACCTGCTTAAACTGATGCAAAAATTTCGCGTGCAAAGTCACGGGTAATAGCTAATAACTTACGATAATAACACATAGAAATTAAGTACCCACTAGCGCTGTGTAGCCATTTTAACTGAGACTTTTTGGGCCTAGTTCGGACTTTTGACTCGCTATCGCTCGAAATCAAAGCTTTCATTCTCCCTGCTCTTGGACTAAATACTAACACGTATGCGACATTTTCATTGCCCTTGTGTGCGTTTTGGAGGAGATAATTACATGGCACTCACGCACACATTGATAAAAAAGTGGCTTCACTTTTGAGTGAAACTACGCATGGAACTATCCTTCTTTGCATTATTATTCTAAGGCTAGTAATTATAACGCTTAACGGAACCCCAAAGTCCCCATTCCGCCATCCAAAAGGAATCTATTACCCTCGTCCCGGAATATTCCGATAATACGTTTATGCATGCAAAATGGGATATGTCGGTGATTTTTTTTTATTTATAGTTCACCCAAAGGATGTCCCGCAAGGAGTGTACCTTTCAATAAATTTTGGATAAGGGCCGGCAAAAGGTTTTATTGGTAACGGGTTCCGTACGTGCTAGTTGCCAGGTTCGTGTAGTTTAATATTGTTTAGGTTATTAGGTGTGATGTATGGCTCTGGACCCAGTTAATAAACTGGTGGGGAAGAATTAAATGTCCTACCATTTTCCATTTTTAACGGACTTCAAAGAAGGAGGCGGTTTTTCATTCGACTGTATGTTTTTTTTGTGTTTGATGATGCTTTTCATTTTTTTTATGGATATAGGCTAGTGTTCGGACGTCCACTCTCTACCTGGAGCTAAGTTTAGAACGGGATTAGTTCTTAAGGACTGGTGTCAGATCATCCCTTCATCAGACTTTCTATGCTTATGGCTGCCAGACCAGCAACGACGACCTTTGTAGGTCAGTGTTTTTATTTCTATAATAAATAACAATACAACTACCCTTACTGCTATAGCGTTTCCTCAATTTGTATCTGGTAACATTGGTCATAAATATTAAATTTACGGTAAATGTTACTGCTGGTAGCTGGCAACATTTTTAATAAATATTAAAGTCGCTGCAAATGAGGCGTCCGACGGTGCCCTTAAGGGACGTTCATTGCCTTGAACAGTTCAAGGGCATCGTCCCTTCCATGTGATCATTGCTTGGTATTGGTAGTATTTTTGTCTTTATCAGTTAAAGTGGGAGATACAAAGACAGAGGCAAATAAATTCTGCAAATTTCATAACAGCATGTGATGTGTATGTCAACTTATATTGTGTCTGTAAGCGGTACCCACGATACAGGAGCAATCCTAGTGTGGAGACTACGTTTAAAAAAAAATTGACACAAAATAAAACACTACAACGAATGAGTTAGATCAGTGGTGCACCACCTTTATGTCATGTCGTGTATTGTTTCTAATGTATCATGCAAAGTTACGAAATATCGCACTCAGTTTTCAGAGAGATGGATACAAAATATTAATAATGCAGGGTATGTTTGGGGTTACTACTATGTTTGGAGGTACAGAGACTAGGCAAGCATGCTTCATTTGATTTGGTATTTACACGCGAATCTTAACATATCATAGTGTATAGTCGGATTTTTAATCTCATGTAGAAAAAATCTCTCTGTCTCTCTCATGACATGTCATCTTATTTCGATTGTAAATTTTATTTCACGATCTAACAGATATATGACTTTTTACTCAAGATCCGGGGAAGAAAAGAGACAAGTGTATATAAATAGACTAAGAAGTAAGTAGGATAGTACGATGATGTTTTGTTCGATTGATGTTATTTAGGTGGTGCTCTAATCATTCGTGCGACGTTCTAAAATGACAAGATTGGTTTGCTTCTGCAGCACAGCAAAAAATTTGTGCATACGCCGACAAAGACAAAACATCATCGCACTATCCTATTTTCTTCTTTGTCTATTTCTATACACTTGTCTCTTTTCTTTCCCGGATCTTGAGTTAAATGACATATCTGGTAGATGATTAATCTGAAGGTTAGCGTGTCAATGTGATGATAATTCCAAAGACACGTTGACGAAAGGCGACGCTCGTATGAAGGCCCGAAATAAACCTAGGTATCGTTAGTAATTTTTCAAATAAATTGACATCTTAAGTATCAATTTAGGCAATATCTAGGTTTAATAAGAATGGACATTAGTCGCCTTTATAACGCTACAGCATTCGGCGTGTACATATTGTGAAACTTTAGCGATATAATATTTAGTTTTTTTCACAACTGCCTATACAGTAAAAAAAACGAATAGAGAATGAAATACAATACTAGTATAAATAATACGAGAAGGTAATTAACTTCAACAAAGTTTTTTTGCAATAAAACTCCTACTTAGATACCAACCATTTTACAGAAACAGAAAAGCAATTTCTTCATGCACTAAAATGAGAAAAGAGAATAATTAATAATTGGGAAGTTATCCACCTGTTTACATAATTTTTGTAGCACTCGAAAGCCGGCAACCTCTTGACTGAACATTTCTCATAAAATTCTGTGTAAGCAAAATTAATTTGACGCCTACAAGACTGCGTACACGATGGAGGCTTCTAAATATTTAAAGCGGAGTTTATTATACATTCCTGGGAAAATTTCGTTCGAGTACATAAATCTTATAAATATAATACAACTTGAATTTGATTATATTTTGCAACTCCATTAACTTACCGACCCTATTTGGATTTGTCATCGCTCATAAATAGGCATGCATTGTAATCGTGGAACTGACTCCAGGGTAACGAATGGTGTAGTGTAGGCCATAAACGGCCATGATGGCCCAGCGGCGTTTTGTCCCAGAGTAAAAAGTAGACAGCGATGATAAAGGATAAAATTACTTTTCTTCAACTGACATGAGAAAGTATGAGTAGTACTCGAGTTAGCAGTTGCCTTATAGTATGAGAATAATAATACCTATTATTCGCGTGTAAACGCCATAACTGTAGCTTGATGTAATTGTGTACGCGATTCACGCCTTGGTAAAGATTTATATAAGTAAGCAGTAGGTCAGTGTATACCGGTATCGAATTTGTTTATTTTTTTCATACCGACTCATGTATATTTGTATGTGTCCTCTCCAAAATTAATAACTTCTGTTAAATTTATCACATAACTGAATCGTGATCGATGAAGACGTAAACTGAATATGACTTGAAAATCTACAATATGACAATTGATTTTTGCTTTAAATGCTACAATTGCAAAAAAAAGTGTGTGCGTGTAACCTTTACGCGCGATTGAAGTAAAATTTCTTTTCCGCTATATTGTTCCGCTATTTAAAAAAGGTTACATTGACATGTCAATGACAAGCGGAAACTACACAGACTATAGAAAGCGTTACTTCCGTCAGAAAAAAATCTGAGTTACTCCCTAGTCGCGCCTAAAGAAGTTTTACTTCAAAAATAAACCGGTAAGTACCTTCAACTAGGCGATAACACATGGTAGTCTAACGACTTTAATCTGCGCAAAAAATCCTTTTTTTTTAGACCACTTTTTTATAGTTGATAGATTATACCACTTTTTTGTTTGTGCCCATGCCTCCTCCCTTAACTGTGTGCACATGGGCACGTCAGGAAACACCCTGACAAGGGTGCGGGACTCCGGGATCCGCGCAAACAATGCCAGGGGATGTTGGCATTTATAATCGTGTATGGAAATAAATGGGCTGAAGAATTAAGCGCGTGTTTTAAGTGACCTATTTACAGGAACTGCGTAAACGAAAGGGTCTTTTCCGAGAGTTTGTGGGGATTTTTAAGGTTGATAATGCTTTTGCTCATTACTTTTATTACTTGCCTGAAATGTTATACCGCAGGTCAACGGCCTCCCCTATGCTTTTCAGTTAATAGTATAATTTTAATACGTTCCAAAGATATTTGACGGCGGCGCAGTTTAGTCGTAAAATATTTTTATTACCACCAAAGAAATAAGTTGTGATTAAAATCTCGCCAAATGAATTCTACTAATTTATACAGTATACAAGTACGTAGGTATACTTAACTCAGTCTCTTTCTCCTAAGGATGCTTAGAAAGCAAAACCTTTTTGTCCTCCTAAGTAAATAAATACTAATTTACTGAAAGTGCTTAGCAATTCGTAACTTAAGTAGTTTGTTTTATTTGTAGGACATCGCTTAAGCATTAAGTTCAGGATTAATGGCCTCTCAACCGAGAAGAAAAGTTTAATTCGAGTAGTGCCGTGCGCCATTTAACTTAGTGCTAACTTGATAGCCTAGTGACTCTAGTGTAGAGGGGCCTATTCTGGCATCAGCCTTGTGCTAAGTTTTAAAACAAAATGTAAATAGATTTCTTTTTACAGTCAACCCTCTGTAAATTATTATTAATAATGTATTTTGACGTGTTTACATTTTATAGATTTCATGATTTGTTACAATTACATACTATTTATTTTCTTTAATATTTGTAAATTAAATGCAATGTGTATTATCAATGAATAAATAAATTTGAATTAGAAGAACGTTAGAAAAATTACAATCGTTTGGTATTCGAATTGTGGCGATAATGATTTAAGTGCTATCCAAGGGCCAATTTGTTTTAACATTGTGTGGTCATTGGGCGAAATAATTGTGATTAGGGTAAGGTTCGCTCATGGTTTATAACATTTTTAAGCAAAAAGAGCTTTAAACGGCTTAGACAATTCAAACACAATTCTGTTTTAATCTAAGTCACTATATTGTGATTTATGCCAAGTTGAACTAAAATAAATGTTCCATGTTCCAAACTCTCTTTTAGATTAAAGGCAAACTCTATATTATGTGAAAAACGTCTAGCTATTTCTAGTTGGAAATAAATATTTTCTTATATTCCAGCGTCGGGCGCTTCTATGCCTATTTGTCTATTCCTTACCACGTACAGGCATAAATCTGAAATCGTACTTCCTGAAAATGTATTTTATCGACTGCTAACAGAATACTATCTTCATTTCGGATTCAAGCCACGAGGAGATGTATTTTAATTGAAACCGTGAGCAAGCCGGGCCGGCCGCTTGAGCAACAAGTGAGTTGAGGCGAGTGCGTTATCTTCCTTGCCGGGCAACTCAAACTCAAATTTCACCTCAAAGTCAAAGGCTTTTGAACACCGACTCAAACTCAAACGGGGGTTTTTGGCGACGAGCGGCTTCGAAAAAGGCCTCTGTCGGTTGCCTAAAACTTTGTTGGACATCAAAAAGCCAATTTGACTTATCAAGTTTTAAATAGCCTTAATTTTCCATCTGAAGCTAATCTTTCAAGTAACATAGAATATTCAGAAATGCTGAGCCTGAATCAAAAATTGTCCAGCAGGTAGCTAGATACGAACCTACTTAGTAAACATTTACAGAATATATTAAATAATTCGACTTTGAGGTTTTTAACTATCAAAGATTTTTAATTCGCCTTGCAGTCTAATCTGGAGAATCCTATATAATGAAATATATATATTATATATTTTATACCAATATTTCTACTACAACAATACAAACGTAAAACAAAGAGACTAATTAACAGAATCCCACGCTAAGGGAACTTACTAATGCTAGTTCATACCACTAATCGTCTTACAACTTACGATGTTTGCATTAAAACACATTCCGTATAAGCAAAGAGGCTTACAAACATGTACATGTAAATTAATTTTCTGTAGTTGTTTTGTGTAATGGCTTGCAATTTTTAGACGTTGTTTCCAACGTTCGATTGCGTTGAAACTTTCCAAGCATGTCAAGCTGAGCTGTCAGCTCAATATTGTGATAGATAGATAGATAGATAAACTTTTTATTCAAACACCACATAACAAAGAAAACTTAAAGCTAGAACAGAGAAATAAAATAACAATTACTTAGTGCCATAATGGGCGGTATTATTATAGTGTCAGAGCTGGTTGGTGATAGATAGGTACGGAAGGAAGACAACGGAACTCATCAGCTACTTACGGATAATGGTGTTTGGCCCGAGCGATAACCTTGTACGATTTTTTTTAAACGTAGCCTCACACTAGGATTGCTCCTGTATCATGGGTACCGCTTACAGACATATAATTTCACATACAAATCCCACCTACACCAGAAACAAATATTTGTGGATTGCACAAATATTTGTCCCAGACGGGAATCGAACCCGCAACCCCTAGCGCAGCAGTCCGATTGCTCAGCCACTACACCATACGAGCCACCAAACATAACGACAACGCGTTCGATTCTCGACCTCGTACCAATTGCTTCTCGTACTTACGAGTATAAGTTACATGTGGGTTTCCATAGCTCCTTGCTTGGACGCATACGGTTCTTATCGAGAGACCAGACATACTCTGACACTGTCCGTCTTACCACAAAAGTTTAGACCAGAGTTAAACAGAAGTTTCTAAAATTTCGATCAACAAAATCGACGTCTATCACTCGCGTTGTCTCTCAATCCTAGCATTCCTAATTATTTTACTTGTGCATTTGTTTTTGAGTTACAAAAAGCGAGGGTGAGCCGTCGGTTGCCGGAGAAAATATTTGGACACCTGTTCAACGCTGGTTTAAATATTTTGTGGTAAGACCGTATAGGCTTGCGCTACCTCACATGACAAACAAACACGTATAGTTGATATTAATAAGCGCCCACCAACACATTCGCAGTGGGAAACGCTATCCAACGCAAGTACCTACCTACATGAAAATTTAATTCGCGCACTCAGATTGGACTGAATATTGTATTGTGAAACTAAACAAATGCAATTTGCGAATAGAGTGGCTCGTCCTACGAAACTTTTGCAGTGTTCAAGTGAAAGTGCTACAGGTTAACAGTCGTTATGGGTTGGCGGACGAGATCTCTATAATAAATGTATTGAACAACGAGAAAAACAAAACCTTTGGTAATCTAGCTTAATAAGTCCTGGTCCAACGGGATATTTTCCCTTACAGTATTATTTTATATGTTAGCAGTTAGCCACCGTTGGAGATGCAATGATTAAATTAATCAACTTGCCTGTGAAATTTACTATAAGCGACAAAGCAGCTCATTGTACAACATTTTTGCTGCATCTGTTTATTTTTGTTCTCGTATTTTGGTGACATATTTTACCACTTCTAAAGTACGGTAAATATGCTGCAATTTCGATACCAAACCTTCATGTGGAAGGTTATGTTGCCAAAATATATGTGTATGTTTCTAGAGAGAGATATACGCAAGATGTACATCGTCCGAAATAAGGGTAATCATTCACATAAATTGGCCTCCGCTCTTTTTTCCCCGCGCGACCCGCATACTTAGCGAAAACATCCGACATTACGGAGATGTAGAGATACTGGTAGAGCCTTTTCATGATAAATCTATGTATATTCTGAGATGTTTTAGAAACATACAAATACACAAGTCTGGGACAAATATTTGTGGATTGCACAAATATTTGTCCCAGACGGGAATCGAACCCGCAACCCCTAGCGCAGCAGTCCGATTGCTCAGCCACTACACATACGAGCCACCAAACATAACGACAACGCGTTCGATTCTCGACCTCGTACCAATTGCTTCTCGTACTTACGAGTATAAGTTACATGTGGGTTTCCATAGCTCCTTGCTTGGACGCATACGGTTCTTATCGAGAGACCAGACATACTCTGACACTGTCCGTCTTACCACAAAAGTTTAGACCAGAGTTAAACAGAAGTTTCTAAAATTTCGATCAACAAAATCGACGTCTATCACTCGCGTTGTCTCTCAATCCTAGCATTCCTAATTATTTTACTTGTGCATTTGTTTTTGAGTTACAAAAAGCGAGGGTGAGCCGTCGGTTGCCGGAGAAAATATTTGGACACCTGTTCAACGCTGGTTTAAATATTTTGTGGTAAGACCGTATAGGCTTGCGCTACCTCACATGACAAACAAACACGTATAGTTGATATTAATAAGCGCCCACCAACACATTCGCAGTGGGAAACGCTATCCAACGCAAGTACCTACCTACATGAAAATTTAATTCGCGCACTCAGATTGGACTGAATATTGTATTGTGAAACTAAACAAATGCAATTTGCGAATAGAGTGGCTCGTCCTACGAAACTTTTGCAGTGTTCAAGTGAAAGTGCTACAGGTTAACAGTCGTTATGGGTTGGCGGACGAGATCTCTATAATAAATGTATTGAACAACGAGAAAAACAAAACCTTTGGTAATCTAGCTTAATAAGTCCTGGTCCAACGGGATATTTTCCCTTACAGTATTATTTTATATGTTAGCAGTTAGCCACCGTTGGAGATGCAATGATTAAATTAATCAACTTGCCTGTGAAATTTACTATAAGCGACAAAGCAGCTCATTGTACAACATTTTTGCTGCATCTGTTTATTTTTGTTCTCGTATTTTGGTGACATATTTTACCACTTCTAAAGTACGGTAAATATGCTGCAATTTCGATACCAAACCTTCATGTGGAAGGTTATGTTGCCAAAATATATGTGTATGTTTCTAGAGAGAGATATACGCAAGATGTACATCGTCCGAAATAAGGGTAATCATTCACATAAATTGGCCTCCGCTCTTTTTTCCCCGCGCGACCCGCATACTTAGCGAAAACATCCGACATTACGGAGATGTAGAGATACTGGTAGAGCCTTTTCATGATAAATCTATGTATATTCTGAGATGTTTTAGAAACATACAAATACACAAGTCTGGGACAAATATTTGTGGATTGCACAAATATTTGTCCCAGACGGGAATCGAACCCGCAACCCCTAGCGCAGCAGTCCGATTGCTCAGCCACTACACATACGAGCCACCAAACATAACGACAACGCGTTCGATTCTCGACCTCGTACCAATTGCTTCTCGTACTTACGAGTATAAGTTACATGTGGGTTTCCATAGCTCCTTGCTTGGACGCATACGGTTCTTATCGAGAGACCAGACATACTCTGACACTGTCCGTCTTACCACAAAAGTTTAGACCAGAGTTAAACAGAAGTTTCTAAAATTTCGATCAACAAAATCGACGTCTATCACTCGCGTTGTCTCTCAATCCTAGCATTCCTAATTATTTTACTTGTGCATTTGTTTTTGAGTTACAAAAAGCGAGGGTGAGCCGTCGGTTGCCGGAGAAAATATTTGGACACCTGTTCAACGCTGGTTTAAATATTTTGTGGTAAGACCGTATAGGCTTGCGCTACCTCACATGACAAACAAACACGTATAGTTGATATTAATAAGCGCCCACCAACACATTCGCAGTGGGAAACGCTATCCAACGCAAGTACCTACCTACATGAAAATTTAATTCGCGCACTCAGATTGGACTGAATATTGTATTGTGAAACTAAACAAATGCAATTTGCGAATAGAGTGGCTCGTCCTACGAAACTTTTGCAGTGTTCAAGTGAAAGTGCTACAGGTTAACAGTCGTTATGGGTTGGCGGACGAGATCTCTATAATAAATGTATTGAACAACGAGAAAAACAAAACCTTTGGTAATCTAGCTTAATAAGTCCTGGTCCAACGGGATATTTTCCCTTACAGTATTATTTTATATGTTAGCAGTTAGCCACCGTTGGAGATGCAATGATTAAATTAATCAACTTGCCTGTGAAATTTACTATAAGCGACAAAGCAGCTCATTGTACAACATTTTTGCTGCATCTGTTTATTTTTGTTCTCGTATTTTGGTGACATATTTTACCACTTCTAAAGTACGGTAAATATGCTGCAATTTCGATACCAAACCTTCATGTGGAAGGTTATGTTGCCAAAATATATGTGTATGTTTCTAGAGAGAGATATACGCAAGATGTACATCGTCCGAAATAAGGGTAATCATTCACATAAATTGGCCTCCGCTCTTTTTTCCCCGCGCGACCCGCATACTTAGCGAAAACATCCGACATTACGGAGATGTAGAGATACTGGTAGAGCCTTTTCATGATAAATCTATGTATATTCTGAGATGTTTTAGAAACATACAAATACACAAGTCTGGGACAAATATTTGTGGATTGCACAAATATTTGTCCCAGACGGGAATCGAACCCGCAACCCCTAGCGCAGCAGTCCGATTGCTCAGCCACTACACATACGAGCCACCAAACATAACGACAACGCGTTCGATTCTCGACCTCGTACCAATTGCTTCTCGTACTTACGAGTATAAGTTACATGTGGGTTTCCATAGCTCCTTGCTTGGACGCATACGGTTCTTATCGAGAGACCAGACATACTCTGACACTGTCCGTCTTACCACAAAAGTTTAGACCAGAGTTAAACAGAAGTTTCTAAAATTTCGATCAACAAAATCGACGTCTATCACTCGCGTTGTCTCTCAATCCTAGCATTCCTAATTATTTTACTTGTGCATTTGTTTTTGAGTTACAAAAAGCGAGGGTGAGCCGTCGGTTGCCGGAGAAAATATTTGGACACCTGTTCAACGCTGGTTTAAATATTTTGTGGTAAGACCGTATAGGCTTGCGCTACCTCACATGACAAACAAACACGTATAGTTGATATTAATAAGCGCCCACCAACACATTCGCAGTGGGAAACGCTATCCAACGCAAGTACCTACCTACATGAAAATTTAATTCGCGCACTCAGATTGGACTGAATATTGTATTGTGAAACTAAACAAATGCAATTTGCGAATAGAGTGGCTCGTCCTACGAAACTTTTGCAGTGTTCAAGTGAAAGTGCTACAGGTTAACAGTCGTTATGGGTTGGCGGACGAGATCTCTATAATAAATGTATTGAACAACGAGAAAAACAAAACCTTTGGTAATCTAGCTTAATAAGTCCTGGTCCAACGGGATATTTTCCCTTACAGTATTATTTTATATGTTAGCAGTTAGCCACCGTTGGAGATGCAATGATTAAATTAATCAACTTGCCTGTGAAATTTACTATAAGCGACAAAGCAGCTCATTGTACAACATTTTTGCTGCATCTGTTTATTTTTGTTCTCGTATTTTGGTGACATATTTTACCACTTCTAAAGTACGGTAAATATGCTGCAATTTCGATACCAAACCTTCATGTGGAAGGTTATGTTGCCAAAATATATGTGTATGTTTCTAGAGAGAGATATACGCAAGATGTACATCGTCCGAAATAAGGGTAATCATTCACATAAATTGGCCTCCGCTCTTTTTTCCCCGCGCGACCCGCATACTTAGCGAAAACATCCGACATTACGGAGATGTAGAGATACTGGTAGAGCCTTTTCATGATAAATCTATGTATATTCTGAGATGTTTTAGAAACATACAAATAAATAAGGTAAAGATAAAATTTTCGCCATACTGGTATCCGATAACTGCGTTTCACACATCTACATTTTTATCTAGCGGTAATTGTAGTCTTGAAAAGCGTTATTAACGTCTTACCACCAATATTGTAGGTAGGTACTACTAAAATTCAGATACCGCAAAAAGCGAGATGCTATTTTCAGTACGGCGCGTTATATTGTAGCACTTTGAAAGATCGCGTTGCGTATCATTTGGAATGCATTAAAAAAAGTCGCAAGGCCGCGATATAATTAGAAACTTCTTATATATGAGGCTATATTACGTAAGTATATATAACATTCAATTTTACTTAGGTAAAAGGTAACTTACTTTTTACGTCAAGAACTCCTAGTTATATGGCCACTACCGTATGTATACCTTTACTATTTCTTAATGTAACATCTAGTAAGATATAACCGCAAATTCGCGATCCGTGTAAGAGATTCGTTCGAAGGAGTTGGTAAGGCAAAAATCTATTTATCAAAGTATCGGCCTGCATCCACGAGGCCATTTCTCAAACAAGATTAATTACTGGTACACGACAAAAGTGAAAGCGCCATATTTATGGCCGTACCCGCACTTAACGGCGCAGGGATACGCTTAAAAATAGCGATTTGAAAGCCCATAGTATACGAGAGTAACCTATAACTGCCTCTTTTGGTTATTTTTATGAAATAACACGCAGGAAAAAATAAATGGTTTTTCTTTATTTTCTTTGTTTTGATGCAAATGTCAGCCAAATCAATAGTCCCAGATAAAAAAAGAGAGTTTATTACGAAAAGTGTAGGTATCCTATGAGAGTGCGTGATTTAAGTTCGAAGTACAAATGACATAGGAAAGTTAGTGCTAAAGAATGCTTGTTCGACGAACGTTAGTGCTAAAGGAAGAACATATTATTAAGATACTTTTTATACAAAGCCACACCTTCTCCATCCGTTCAATAGTCATCATCATCATCATCATCATCATCAGTCTGAAGACGTCCACTGCTGAACATGGCCTCCCCCTTAGACCGCCACAACGAACGACAATTTGGCGCTTGCATCCACCGTTCAATAGTAGCCGTGAAATTTTTTGTTCTATTTATGATTCTATGATGGTCCACAATCAGATTTACCACAAAAGTTTAGACCAGAGTTAAACCGATGTTTCTAAGATTTCGTTCCACGGAATCGACGTCTACCACTCGCGTTTTCTTACTTAATCCTGGCATTTCTAATTATTTTACTTGTGAATTTGTTATTAAGCTAGAGAAAGCGAGGGTCAGACGTAGATTTGTGCACAAAATATTTAGACACATCTGTTCAACTCTAGTTTAAATCTTTTGTGGTAAGGTAAGACCGACTAATTTCAACAGACCGTGAAATGGTTGAAGGTTCACACACCTCGTGGTTTGACCCCTTTGTATGAATTAAACTATAATAAAGTATAAATATAACTTATGAACTAATTTGAATTTGATATTATTATCCGTTCAAGTGTAAAGAGGTTTTAAGCATCGCGCTAGAACAATTTGAACATTTACAAACGATTATAATATTCAAACGTTTACGCTTCAAAAACATTGCAAACCTATATTAAGGTTAAATAACATTTCCCAGAATATCGATAGCATGGAAATTAGAAATTATCCATAATTAATCCTGGGACGCATATCTAATGAGATGATGGAATTTTCCATACATCCTTAGGTATATATTTACATATTGTAATATTTGTAATATACATTTAACAAACCATTGTAATGTCAATACGAGTATAACTTCACTGACATATTTTTTATTTAATGCGAAGGAAATTAATGTTTTTTAATATTGCTTTTATTTGGGTGTAATTTACTTTATTACGGTGGTTGGAGCGTGTGAAATTGGTTATTTTAAAAACCTAAACAAATAACTATTTCATTATTAATAATTAGATATAGACTAGCCGAAGGTAGCCTAGTGGGCGAACGTCTGCCTGCCAAAGCGGAGTAGGCGAGTTCAAATCCCAGTGCGGGCACGTACCAATGTGTTTCTAGTTTAACATAGTAATACGAGTATGTACGTAATTCTCACTCGGTTTTCGGTGAAGGAAAATATCGTGATGAAATTAGATATTAAGGTAATTTAATATGATTTAGTCAACTTTCTCCATTAAATGAATTGTAATGTTGTATAACAAACTAGAAGCGCCTCGCGATTTCACCCGCGTTAACTACTATCCCGCGGGAACCGTGCATTTTTATGGGATAAAAAGTACCCTATGTTTCCCGGGGATAGTGTAGGTTCCCAACAGTGAAAGAATTTTTAAAATCGGTTCAGCAGTTTCGGAGCCTAATCAATGTGAACAAACAAACAATCAAATCTTTCCTCTTTCTAAAGTATAGATTGTATAGAAAATTGGAGGCCAAAACTTTAGAAAATATTCTATTAGCATGGAAAAAGCGAAGATCTGTCTTCAGACTTCTTATAGTGTGACGTTTCCATAATCTCTTTATCGAATAAGACGATCATTTCACGAGTAATCTTCACGAGTAGGTACGTCCTACCCTCCACCGGTACCGTACAAACATTTGCATTTCAATAGAACAAACTATATCCTATCTCAGTTAGCACACCAAGTAATCTCAGCATTCAAATGTATCCTCAAACCCACTCACCACAGACAATATCACCGTCTCAACAACAACAGTTTCACAATGGCGGGTGTCGCCGCCATCTTGCCGGAAGCGTGGTCAGGCCGGGTCACTTCCGGCCCTCTTTGTTGCATTAAGTCTGCCAGCTTAAGGCGTTGTTCACAACTTAATTATGTAAGAAAGGGTATTGGTTTGATTCCTCTGGTGGTGGAGTTTGGAAAGTTGAAAATTTGATGTTCTCACTTTTATTAGCTTTTACAAAAAAAATAACTCACTTTTTGGTATAAAGTATTGAACCGAACACAGATTAAAAATACAAATAAAATGATAACCTAAAAATAAAATCTACCCTAGTCTAAAAATCCGCTTTCAGTTAGCAAAGTTTTCAAAATGGTAGCAGCATTGTCACGTTGTATGGCATTATTTGTTATAAATAAAGGCTATTATAATAACAATAATTCACCCTGTAACTGTCCCACTGCTGGGGAAAGGCCTGCCCTCAATTTCGAAAGCCTATTATTTTTAGGAAAATAACGAGATATAATCTGATTACAATCTATTACTCACCAATGTATATCAGCTCTGCGTTGACATGGTAAACTGTCCATTCAGACACTGTCAAAACGGGGGCTTAAGCTCATGAAAAACAAATTAGTTCACTGCGTATGCAGTCCCAGAAAGTATCACGCGGAACTTGTACTACTGGATAAGATTTCGTGTGCCTGTAAAAAAAAAAAAAACAGCAATAATTCGGCAGTAAACTGAATAAAAAGCTATTTTGTTCCAACATTTAGCATTGCCGTATAACTTGGCAATGCAGCCAGCATTTTGGGAACGTTGCCCATTGGTCGTTTTTTTATATAGTGCTTATTTGCTTAATGTTAGCTGTTAAGTGAAAGCCATGTTTACAAACTTTAATTTAACTCTGTTTTATTACGGATGGAGTTTGTTAAGTTTGTCAAATCTATTATGTAAATTTAGATTCAGCTCCCGTTTTCTTGTTATTAAATTTAGCGTGGCTGTCATGTTCCGATGACAATACATTATTACAAGTTCTTAAACTTCCGCGAACAGGAAACATATTATTAACTAGCTAAAAACGTCGAGGTATGTCAAAATTATATATTTTGATATTTGTTTGTGCGCGAATTAGACCCGTTTTTAGGTAGTTAATAATACATTATTACGCCGATATCGAGCACGGCCCTTATTCGCTATGCCGCTTGCAAAAAACCTGTGACGTCATAACGTGCTAGAAACACACACGATCGACGCACGTTCTTTTGACAGTTGTATAACGTGCACTTAGAGCGATTTCACGCGTTTGTCAGATTTCAAAATATACTGAATACGATTCCACTAAGATACCGTAACGCGCCGCGTTACGTGTTTGAATTGTCATAGCGAATAAAAGCCCTGATCTGATGATAGAGATGGAAGGTAGACAACGGTAAATAAAGGGGTTTAGTGAAACATCCAGTTCTGTATAGCCCGACGCCCACAGTTCCTGGCAAACTTACAGAAGCGGGCGGCCATTATGCATGTAATTCCACAACACATGCACTCTGGATTTGCATACAAACAAGATGTTTGTCCACTTTTCACGTTCGCTCACTGTCCACCCCTAATATAACATGAAAGGCTGTCTCGCCATTTGGTTCTTTGTTGGATGAGGTGGTGCGGGCGTTGGTGTGTGATTATTGAAAGTCATCGGTGTCACCAATGATAAGTAGTGTTTATTTTATTACCTGTGCCTTGAGTGTGAGTTTTTGCTAGCTCGACATAGGATGCGTCAACTAGCTCTTTGTATGAAGATTTTTCATTCATAAACGCGCCGGTAGGGGCGCTGTACAGTGTACAGGATCTTCATACAAAAGCGCTAGTTGACGCGTACTATGTCGAGCTAGTAAAAACTCATACTAATGGTACTGATGTACCTACAATAGTTTATATTCTATTATATTATTAAATAATCAATTTTGTGAACTTTGAGGAAGCTGAGAAATATCCGCTTTGTTTAGAGGTCTGCGCGGCCGTTGCTCTCCGTAATAGCCACTCGTATTTACCTGTATATTCATTTGAGTTATTCCCACAATTACATACAGACGCGTGCGTCCGACGTTTGTCCGATGTTCAACGTCGATTGTCCTCTATTGTAAGGTACCACAATACACTATTCAGCGTATTGAGGTTGAGAGCTTAACGTTGCCCCCATTGCATATTGTCATACGGACCGCAAGGGACGTATTACGCAGTGGAGTAATCAAATCATGAAATGATGTAGCGAGAGCCGAGTTGTGTGCTGGAAGCCCACGTTGTGGTCGGGGGTGCAGTACCAACACACCGTGGAGAAGCGATGCAATCGTTTCTGAGCCTGTTTCGATGACATCGTCTCTGATCTTGGCAATCCAGCCAAGTTTAAAGAGACTGAGAGATCAGTGACCCTGACGATGACCTACGGGTAACACTGCAACTAAAACATTAAAGGCAGGGTTCCCGTTATCTTCGGCGCCGGTTAGTTTTTACTACACACCGTCCGTTGCGATAGCGCCTATATACGGGGGACTTATATGAGCAGGCCCATGGAACATTCGTCTAGCTTGGGGGTCGCCAGACGAGGGTCATGAAAGAAATTATGCGGGAAACAGAACAGCTGTTGGTTGATTAGATAATTATGATTAGTAGAAGAGGGTGACGACAAAGCGTACACAAAGTTTAATGCATGCCTCCCATTGTTTGGTGTTCAACCGCCAAGCGGAAGGGTGTACATTTAAACAAGGTTCATATCTGTGTTGAAACCATTTTTAAGTATATTATAAGTATGTATCTGTAGTCAGATCAATTTATAAGTATGAACAATAGCGCGACATCTATGAATTTAGCATATAATTTGATGTGTGTATATACTGTGACATTCGCCCATTGAAATTTAAATCTTACTAATATTATAAACGCGAAAGTTTGTAAGTATGGATGGATGGATGGATGGATGGATGGATGGATGGATGGATGTTTGTTACTCTTTCACGTAAAAACTACTGAATGGATTTTAATGAAACTTTACAATAATATAGCTTATACATCAGAATAACACATAAGCTACAATTTATATAGCTATTGTGTGAATAATCTAAAATATGACGATAAGTGTCAAGTAAATAGGAAAAAATCTACCATCTGCGCGCTATTCAGGCGTGCGCTACCAAAACCGCTAGAGCTATACATATGTAATGTATGATGGAAATGTTTGTCTTAAATAGTTCTACAAAAAAATCTTATGTGTAAGCCATTATAGCCAAAATAGTGAACTATAAAAATGTGTGATTTTAATGTCATAACGTTAGTTCTTTTCTACGCTAATAATTATAAGCAGCTCTAAATATTAGTCCTGCGCAGACGAAGTCGCGGGCACCAACTAGTTCTGTTTGATATGTGAGGAGGTAACACATGATTGTTAACATACTCGTAGGTAACAAATGTGTCATACAGAACTCATAAGCTAGCTAACATAACGATTCTCAGGTCCTTTTTTTCAAATTCTTCTAGGAAACCACACTTGTTGATTTTGATACCACAATATAAAAAAAATAACGGTAACCTCAGTTCAATATCACCTAAACGGTACCAAGACCAAGAGTCAGTTATCGATAACCCTCTCCGACCTCGCCGGGTTAACAATGGGAGCCATTATTTCGTGCGAATTGAATTCACATAGACGATTTAACTTGCTTAAGCTTAGCGGATTTGCCGCCCGAATGACTTTCGCTCCATTTGTACGAGGCCGTGCAAAAACCCAATGCTTTGTCTACTCTCATTCGAAGAGAGGGACGGTGAGATTAACCTACCCTAAAGCGCGACAGGGACGGAGGGAAGGCGATGAACTTTCGACGTGATTTTTGTGTTCAAAGTAACGCTTTATTTTTATCAGGCGACGAAAAACATTCATTGATAAGAGTTCCAGAGTTAATAGAAATGTAGAGGTGACAATTGTGAGCGGGTTTTTGTGGGGAAAAGTTTAGAATTGGCAGTGTTAAGAACTTTTTGGACAATGGCAAAGGTTGAATTGTGTTTATCTTATTATTTTTGACTGCTACGAAGAGTATTAAAGCTGTGGTACCCTATAAGGAAAACCAAAATGGTCAATATGGTAGGGGTCTGAATTTGTTGGCAGTTTCTCTGTGCATATATAGCTGATTTTTCATTGTTATTATACCTGAATGCCCTTACGCATTCCTTTACTCAGCGGTCGTACATTTATATTGATAGCCCTGCATTAATAATTCAGCCTGAACTGTCCCACTGCTGGGCAAAGGCCTCCCCTCACTATTGTGAGGAAGGTTAGGCCATGATCCACCACGGGGGACCGGTCCGGATTGGTCGATAACATGCCTCCAAAGAAATTCTCGGGCATGTTGGTTTCCTCACGATGTTTTCCTTCAAGTGATAATCACGTACATAATATTATGTTAAAGAAGAAACACATTGGTACGTGCCGGCACTGGGATTTGAACTCGCCACCCCGGCTTTGGCAGGCAGACGTTCACCCACTAGGCTACCACTACTTCATTCAAGCCCTGCATTGCGCTGTAGCAATTTATAACTGTGCCAAATTTCAACTCTCTAACAGCCGAAATTAATATTGTATCTCCTATCCAAGATTGAAATCGATCTTGGATTGCTGCCTATCGTTCGATCGATTTCCAATCTGCGTGCCTTTACAAACCAATCCACGGATCGGTTATTGGCCCGTTTGACCCTAAAAATGAATTGTGATATCAATCCTAGATAGCAAAATTTGGATTGGATTGATTATTAACTTCGGCCGTAAGCCGTGCCGTTTACTTCTGGCATAGGACTGTGACCGACCGTCTCTGTGGTGGATTACAGCCTAATACTCGTCACGAATTTGAGGCGAGACTTGTATATAAATAAGTGACATACAAATAAGTGTACCACATCAGTATCTTAATACTAAAAAACCGGCCAAGTGTGACTCAGACTGGCGTACGAAGGGTTCCGTACCATTATCCATAAACACGGCAAAAAAAAACACGTTTATTGTATGGGAGGCCCGGCCCATTAACTATTTATTTTATCCTGTTTTTTAGTATTCGTTGTTATAGTGGCAACAGAAATACATCATCTATGAAAATGTCAACTGTCTAACTATCACGGTTCATGAGATACAGCCTGGTGACAGACGGACAGACAGACAGACGGCGGAGTCTTAGTAACAGGGCCCCGTTTTACCCTTTAGGCACGGAACCCTAAAAAATATTAATTGAAAAACAAGAACAGCGATAAATATGTAATTTCTTTAATATGTCCCATTCTTGAGGATCCGCAGAGGCCTCTATAAATCTTGAGGCCCGCCTCGCCTGTACGGAGCGATGATATTTTTGACATCACGGTGATATACGACCCAGTGGAATACGACTTTTTCTCGGGCGTAACAGGTTGGGGGTATCGGAAACTTTATTGATTAGGTTTAGATTGAATTGTTCTTTCCTTGTTGGCTAGTTTCGGATCAATTTCTCGTATTAGGGGTCTGAGGCGGAGTTACGCGGAAGTAAATAGCGTTGGTCATTTGTTTAAATGGATTGATTCGTACAAGGTTAGTAGAGTTTGGTGTGGTAGGAATACAGTACCAGATAATAACAAAAATATTCGCCCTACGCATCACCAATGCTCATGAACTTATTTTTAATGCACGCCTAACCCTCTTTTTCAATTTCTATAGTACAAATACTTTTAGCATTTTGTCCGCCATTTTGTAAAAATTTAACTAGCTGAAAACGGGTGTAATTCCCGCACAAACTAATATCAATAAACAAACTAATAGTAATTTATATGTTTTCTATTCGCGAAGGCTTATGAACTTCTATTGTTTAAATGAATTTTATTGTGTGCAATGGAGTACCTATTCAATAAATAATAATACACACGAGACAGACTGTTAGAAAAAAAAAGGTCGTAAAGATAGGTAACATTTGCATTACTTCGCAAGGGCCAATTTGCATTGCAAATAAAAAAGCAACAGTGGTATCAGGTGTTGGTATCAAATATCAATTTGGTCGCAAAAATACGACATTTGCTGCGCCACCGCAGGCGTTTCCACAACCTTTATTTATTGCAGAGGGCGCAGTGGCGGCAAGTCATAAGAGCTGGAACTTATAAAATCTGAATATAATTATTTGGAGCAAATAATAATTTTACTAACAAATGAAAGCAACTACACTACCTAGAACAATACACACATTCACATGCTCAACCACACTCACTCTCTCTCTTCACACCAAACATTTTATTTTCGAACTCTATTGCATGTTGAAAATTTATTAGTACATACAGTTTTCGTAAATACAATTATTTACAAAATAGAAGTTTAATGAGATCACACAATAGGTCTTAAATATTAATAAGAAAAGTCCCCAATAGCTTTCACTTGTTGGGTGACCGTATAATAGCTTCAACATCTAAAAGTTTCCGTGCTTTTGAAGCCACGTTAAGCCATTAGTACTGGTTGCTATCGGTTAGTATAGCAATAGTTGCAGAATCCTTTAGGCGGCTAGAGAAACTAACACCACAGCTCATTGAAAATCATCATCTGACTAATTCTATACCATCATCTAATCGCCTATACCTTGCACCACCACACAAAGGGCCAAAACACCTAAATCGTAGCAACAATAATGTTCCAAGATAAAAACGGTCCTCGATAACGAGTGTTATACGGCGCCCGCGAATGCACACCTACCCGCAATTTCGAAACAATTTTAAACTAACCTGGTGGCAGTTTTAGCAGGATCCGTAGGTAAATATGGGTACGCGCTATCAAAGTCAGAGTCAAATCATTTATTGTAAACTAGCTGATACCCGCAACTTCGTTCGCATTTTTATATAAAATGTAAACTGTTTAGAAAATCAATTGATGTCGCGGGGAACAGTTATAGATAAGAATATATCTGTCTCTTACTCACTCCCTTTTCCTCTATCTTTCTCCCTCTCTAGCTCTTTTTCTATCTTTCTCCCTCTTTCGCTCTTTCTATCTCTCTTCCTCTACCTCCATCTCTTTCCCTCTCCCTATATCTCTATATCTTTCCCTATCTTTCTATCATTAATATCCCTCTCCACTCTCAATCTCTTGCGTTCCCTCTCCCTGTCCATCTCATCCATTATATTTATTTCCCTCACCCTCTCCGTCTATATCTCTTCCTTTCCCTCCTTCGCTCACTCCCTCTCCCTCTATTTCTATATATTTCGCACTCAATCTCTCTCACCTATTTCCACCCACTCTCCCCTCCTTCTAGCCCCACTCTCCCCTCTTTCACTCCCACTCTCCACTGTCTCCCCTCACTCTCCCCTCTTCCTCCCCCTCTCTCCCCTTTTCTCCCCCCCACTCTTCCCTCTTTCTCCCCCCACTATCCCCTCTTCCTCCCCCTCTCTCCCCTTTTCTCCCCCCACTCTTCCCTCTTTCTCCCCCCACTATCCCCTCTTCCTCCCCCTCTCTCCCCTTTTCTCCCCCCCACTCTTCCCTCTTTCTCCCCCGTTCTATCCTCATTCTCCCCTCTACCCTCATACCCCACTCTCCCCTCTCTATCTCCCCACTCTCCCCTATTTCTCCCCCGTTCTATCCTCATTCTCCCCTCTACCCTCATACCCCACTCTCCCCTATCTATCTCCCCACTCTACCCTTTTTCTCAACCTACTCTCCCCTCGTTCTCCCCCCACTCTCCCCTCTTTCTCACCCCACTTTATCCCCCACTCTCCCCTCTTTCTCACCCCACTCACCCCTCTTTCTCCCCTTACTCTCCTCTCCCCTCTTTCTCACCCCACTCACCCCTCTTTATCCCCCACTCTCCCCTCTTTTCCCCCCCACTCTCCCCTTTTATCCCCCCACTCTCCCCTCTTCCTCCCCCTCTCTCCCCTTTTCTCCCCCCACTCTTTCCTCTTTCTCCCCCCACTGTATCATCACTTTCTATTCACTCTACACTCTTTCTCACCCCACTCTCCCCTCTTTCTCAACCCACTCTCCCCTCTTTCTCCCACCACTCTCCCCTCTTCCCCCACACTCTTCCCTCTTTCTCCCCCTACTCTCCCCTCTTTCTCCCCCACTCTCCCCTCTTTCTCCCCCCACTCTCCCCTCTTCCCCCCACTCTTCCCGCTTTCTCCCCCCACTCTCCCCTATTTCTCCCCCGTTCTATCCTCATTCTCCCCTCTACCCTCATACCCCACTCTCCCCTCTCTATCTCCCCACTCTACCCTTTTTCTCACCCTACTCTCCCCTCTTTCTCCCCCCACTCTCCCCTCTTTCTCACCCCACTCACCCCTCTTTATCCCCCACTCTCCCCTCTTTCTCACCCCACTCACCCCTCTTCATCCCCCACTCTCCCCTCTTTCTCACCCCACTCCCCCCTCTTTATCCCCCACTCTCCCCTCTCTTTCTCCCCACTCTACTCTCTTTCTCACCCCACTCTCCCCTCTTTCTCACCCCACTCTCCCCTCTTTCTCCCCCCTCTAACCTTTTTCTCACCCCACTCTCCCTTCTTTCTCACCCCACTCTCCCCTCTTTCTCCCCCCTCTAACCTTTTTCTCACCCCACTCTCCCTTCTTTCTCCCCCCACTCTCACCTATTTTTCCCCCCACTCTGTCCGCTTTCTCCCCCCACTCTCCCCTCTTTCTCCCCCCACTCTAACCTTTTTCTCACCCCACTCTCCCCTATTTCTCCCCCCACTCTCCCCTCTTTTTCACCCCACTCTGTCCGCTTTCTCCCCCCACTCTCCCCTCTTTCTTCCCGCTCTCCCCTCTCTTTCTCCCTACTCTACCCTCTTCTCCCCTCACTCTACCATCTACTCCCCCTTTCCCCCACTTTACCCCTTTCTCCCCCTCCTCCCATCGCACTCTCCCCCCTTAATTACTTTCCAATTTAAATTACGATCCGTTTAGCCGTTTATTGTGGTCCGTAGGGGGTGCATCTAAAGAATACCTCATAATTTCAACCCCCTTGCTTTTCCCCCTTTAGGGATGATTTTGCAAAAAAGCTGAAACCCGTATTTATTTATTTCTTACCAAAAGCCTAAATAAGAATTTTCAGATCCCTAACTTGAGGAATTATGGATTCCCCATACAAACTTTCAACCCCTATTTCATCCCCTTCAAGATTATTTTTTGAGACAAAAGATAGCCTATGTCCGTCTCATAGGTCCAATCTACCCCTATACCAAATTTCATCGAAATCGGTTCAGCCGTTTAGCCGTGATAAGGTAACAAACAAACAAACAGACAAACAGATATACAGATAAACAGATAAACAGATAAACAGAGTTACTTTCAGATTTATAATATTAGTATGGATATGCAATAAAATCGCACTTTCACAAGTCCAACACTTCAATCTAATTAACAAATTAATAAAACCATAAAAGAAAACAAAATATAATTAACTAGCTGATACCCGCAACTTCGTTCGCATTTTTATATAAAATGTAAACTGTTTAGAAAATCAATTGATGTCGCGGGGAACAGTTATAGGTAAGAATATATCTGTCTCTTTCTCACTCCCTTTTCCTCTATCTTTCGCCCTCTCTAGCTCTTTTTCTATCTTTCTCCCTCTTTCGCTCTTTCTATCTCTCTTCCTCTACCTCCATCTCTTTCCCTCTCCCTATATCTCTATATCTTTCCCTATCTTGTCCATCTCATCCATTATATTTATTTCCCTCACCCTCTCCGTCTATATCTCTTCCTTTCCCTCCTTCGCTCACTCCCTCTCCCTCTATTTCTATATATTTCGCACTCAATCTCTCTCACCTATTTCCCCCCACTCTCCCCTCCTTCTAGCCCCACTCTCCCCTCTTTCACTCCCACTCTCCACTATATCTCCCCCCACTCTACCCTCTTTCTCCCCCACTCTCCCCTCTTTCTCCCCCCACTCTCCCCTTTTCTCCCCCCCACTCTCCCCTCTTTCTCCCCCCACTCTCTCCTTCCCCCCCACTCTCCCCTCTTTCTCCCCCCACTCTCCCCTTTTCTCCCCCCCCCCACTCTCCCCTCTTTCTCAACTCACTCTCCCCTCTTTCTCCCCCCACTCTCCCCTCTTCCCCCCACTCTTCCCTCTTTCTCACGCCACTCTCCCCTCTTTCTCCCCCCACTCTCCCCTCTTCCCCCCCACTCTTCCCTCTTTCTCCCCCCACTCTCCCCTCTTTCTCCCCCCACTATACTCTTATTCTCCCCTCTGTATCTCCCTACTCTACCCTTTTTCTAACCCCACTCTCCCCTCTTTCTCCCCCCATTCTATCCTCATTCTCCCCTCTACCATCATATCCCACTCTCCCCTCTCTATCTCCCCACTCTACCTTTTTTCTCACCCCACTCTCCCCTCTTTCTCACCCCTCTTTATCCCCCACTCTCCCCTCTCTATCTCCCCCCTCTACTCACTTTCTCACCCCACTCTCCCCTCTTTCTCACCCCACTCTCCCCTTTTCCTCACCCCACTCTCCCCTTTTCCTCCCCCCCTCTAACCTTTTTCTTACCCCACTCTCCCTTCTTTCTCCCCCCACTCTCCCCTATTTTCCCCCCCCACTCTCCCCTCTTTCTCCCCCCACTCTCCCCTCTTTCTCCCCCCACTCTCCCCTCTTTTCCCCCCCACTCTGTCCGCTTTCTCCCCCCACTCTCCTCTCTTTCTCCCCACTCTACGTTCTTCTCCCCTCACTCTACCATCTACTCCCCCTTTCCCCCCACTCTCCCCTTTCCCCCACTTTACCCCTTTCTCCCCCTCCTCCTATCGCACTCTCCCCCCCTTAATTACTTTCCAATTTAAATTACGATCTGTTTAGCCGTTTATTGTGGTCCGTAGGGGGTGCATCTAAAGAATACCTCATAATTTCAACCCCCTTGCTTTTCCCCCTTTAGGGATGATTTTGCAAAAAAGCTGAAAACCGTATTTATTTATTTCTTACCAAAAGCCTAAATAAGAATTTTCAGATCCCTAACTTGAGGAATTATGGATTCCCCATACAATCTTTCAACCCCTATTTCATCCCCTTCGAGATTATTTTTTGAGACAAAAGATAGCCTATGTCCGTCTCATAGGTCCAATCTACCCCTATACCAAATTTCATCGAAATCGGTTCAGCCGTTTAGCCGTGAAAAGGTAACAAACAAACAGACAAACAGATATACAGATAAACAGATAAACAGATAAACAGAGTTACTTTCAGATTTATAATATTAGTATGGATTGATTATGGGTTGAGTTTGAAAAAGGATATTTCCCTTTCAAGCACTGGCCCAAGATAAAATCTCGTCGGATCACATGATGTGATGACGTCATCAACGAATCACAGTTGAGTCGGGTCCACAACGGACGATCCATTTTGGATCGGCGCTCCGTGATCCACGATCCAGATCGCGTGGGTCGCTTGAGGCTACTAGCGCGCATTCTGACCCATGCACTTGGGTCGCGCGACGCACGTCCACACCGACCGCACCTTTGGAGCGCGTATCTGCCGCGTGCGATCGGAGCGCATATCGTTCACTGTGGACCGGGCTATTTCCCATCGGATCACATGATCCATTGTAACAACTTTGTAGATTTGCATTTGTATTCCCGAACTGGATCATCACGTTCTGTTAGATCAGCCTCTGGCGTGAGTAACAAGCCGGTTGCGAAGCGCAATATGGAGGGTTCAATTCCCGCATAGATATATATGAACTACAGTGTATTTGCTCTAAATACGCACGTTCCATAGGAAACGGGATATTTACCGTCCTCGGAGATTGATAATGGAACGTGACGATCCGGTAGTAAATAACCTAAATAACCTCTTTTAACCAAAGCAATAATCTCAAGTTTATTTAGGTTTAGGTTACTTTATTGACCGAAAATCCGTGCTGGCATATCCTGCGACATACTATCCCTTGACATTGCCAATAATGTTCGAGTCATCTCAAATGATATCCTATTGTTTATTGTCCTCGACCCCTGTCGCGTTCACACCCACACGTCGAGATAATAAGAGGATCGGGAGAGATCGCGATGCGTAGCGGGGATGTTCAGTTAAAGCGTTATTATTATTGTAATAAGAGCTATACTGCCAAAACGAAAGGCTGTGATGGTGTAGGGTACCAAATGTGACTATACTGATGTAAGGAACTGAAATAAACCTCTCGCGAACAGAAGTTATATTGATTAGCTAAAACGGGTCTTATTCGGACACAAACTAAGAGGTAAGAGGCACGTCGAGGTATGTCTTCGTTCTTACCACAAAAGATGAGACCAGAGTTAAACGGAGGTTTCTTATATTTCGTTCGACAAAAACGACGTCTATCACTCGAGGTTTCTTACTCAATCCTGGCGTTCCTGTTTATTCTATTTATAAATTAGTTGTTTAGTTAGAAAAAGCGAGGATTGGACGTCGATTTGTGGAGAAAATATTGAGAGTCATCGGTTTAACTGTGGTTTTAATGTTTTGTGATAAGACCGATATATATATTTTGATATTAGTTTGTGCGCAAAATTAGACCCGTTTTTAGTCAGTTAATAAGATTAACCTGTTTTTTTAGTTCGTCAAAATCAGTCGCGGTATTCACACTAAGTACATGGTGTTATAAATGCGAGAGAGTGTCTGTTTATACTCGTAATAATGTATACTATAACCAATGTAGGTGAGTTTTGGTGTATACCAAACTTATATAACTATACATAAGTTGGACCTTGAAGAAGTAAAGATACTTAAAGATACCGTGCTGAGGAAGGCGCGGACAAAACCTAGTTCGGTATAAAGTACCGTTGACCACTAATTAGTCAAAGTCGATACTAAATAAAAAAAATATGAAGTTATTTATATTTTATCAAAATACTAGTCCGAGTGAAAGCAAAATGCTAAACCTCAATAAAGGGATATTTTCATTCAAAAATCTCAAAAGCCTCTGCGTATCAAATAGGTCCCAGACAGATCTCATTCGGCATATCGGATTTAGATAGTCGTATAAAGTTACGGGCATGCAAATCACGTAGCTGGCTTCTTGCAAAATTAAATCCGAAATAGTGAGGGGCGTCTGACGTATTCCAAATCACGGGCGAGCAATGCGTTCTCACTATTTCATAGCTTTTGAATGGGTCAAGTTGAAAAACGGTACCTACTCAATTCCATAGTCTTTGAATG
Source organism: Hylaea fasciaria (assembly GCA_905147375.1). NCBI lineage: Eukaryota > Metazoa > Arthropoda > Insecta > Lepidoptera > Geometridae > Hylaea > Hylaea fasciaria. The sequence goes on along the minus strand of LR990211.1, from coordinate 1,636,996 downwards.
ATTAATGACGATTTCTTTTTTATTGTAAACCCAATAGTAAGGGGGCTTACCATGACGTCTTATTGCGATCCAATTGAGGACCTAAACAGAATCTTTTTACTACTTATTCGTACCATGTCGTCTTGTTCTAACATCGTGACGCTCAGGTTGATTTTAAATATAAAGGGATTGACGTCTACCTAAATGATATCGAAAGCCATGTACTACTATTATTTAAAGTGAAACGATTCTGTTTAGTTCGGTCTGCTTCCTTTTATACCTCTCTGTGTAGCAATCAGATTCACCATTCTATTTTATTTTCATTTAACGATCTTCGTTATGGCACTGAGCTAATAAATACACTTAAATGACTGTGTTACTTGAATTGTCATTTTTTAATGTGAAAGTAACAAAATTTTGTGTAAAAAAAAAATCACCTGCAACAATGTAAACACCTGCAGAGCATGCGGGCCCCACTACCGGATTGCGTACATTTGTGTGGTAATTTCCCCCGGGGCCATGTCCAATCAAGGGCCCCCACGCCGGTGCATGGCGGGTGTTACATTGTTCTGGATTGAATTAGTGGAGCTGATTAATTTGGATATGTCTTGGCTGCCTCTGGAGGCTGGATTTGGATGTCTAAAGATTCTTACCTGTAATAAGGTTCAGTGTAAAATAAGATTTTCAAAGCAAAAGTTCAGTGGACTGATGTTTGTGAAAGATAATCTTTTGGAGAAACTAGACTTTAGCGATCAGCTCTGTGAGATGGTCTTAGGATGTGTCTCCTATGTAGTACATGTGTAATGTGGAGCTAGCGGGGGTTTGACGTGAAATTCTTCCAGCTGGTCACTATTAAATTTATTTTATATACAAAATATCGCCTTTGTACACCATCAGCCGCTTATAGTGTCACGCCATACGCCGCGTCACGATGTACTATAGAGAAGTACGCCGAAATCCGCGTGTGAAAGAAAACACAACGGTGCATTTCTATAGGAAGCATTGTGACGTGGCGTACCTACGGCCGATGGCGTTTATAGGAAAACACAGCCATAGAGATTTGCTACGATGCCTTTTTTGATGTATTTGCTCGGTCACAGACACAAGTAGAAAACTGGCGACTAAACTTTTCAGTGATAAAGCGGCTCAATAGCCGGCAATCTTAAGACCCGACTTAGTTGCGAAACTTGAACAAAGTTATTTTAGGCATCTACACCATGGAAGTAGTCGAGTCGACCTTTTTCCACCAACGGCAAAATATATTCGCAAAAAATTCAATTCGCAAAGCCCATACGAATAACCTTTGTCAAAAGGTCCAATTCAAACATTCACCCTAACATACAGATTGTTTCAATGTTACCGTAAAAGTTGGAATAACTTTTTCCAAAAGGTCCCGTACAGTTTTACCTATTGGCGTATCGTTCTCGGAGAATAAATAACCAACTTCTGAGTGATATAAAGTTTTTAGAAAATTAATATCGGCAATCGATGGAGAGTTCTTGGGAGACTTTGCTGGTGACAAAATCTTTGAGTGGCACAAGTGAGAGCGATGAGCGATTTGAGCCGTTGACATAGATAGATAAACTCTTTATTGAATACTACAGAAGAAATCAAATAGATTAGTGCTTTCGCACGATATTAATATTATGTAGTAATATAACCAACTAATCATATAAATCAAATCCAAAATAAACACCAACACAAAAGTATGTTTGAAGCACGTGATAAAGAAACTAGGGAATAATTATGACAGTTTCACAAATGTCAACCTTTAATTATTTCTTGGAACTAAGATACCCAGACTCAAGGTAAGACCAGTGGTTCACAAAAATTGTCCTATACGAGAAACGAACCCGTGAACTCACACTTCATAGAGCTTCATCATGCGTCATAGTGTTTGTTAAACATTTATAGCTAACCTCTCATCTCTTGTACCACACACAAGTTTATAAAGTTCCGACCTTACAATAAGACCAGCGGACGCGGACGCGGCGCCTTCTTACACTGTCGGGTACAATTCCGGAATTCATTACTGACCTGCTGTTTAAAAATCCTGAAAAACGTTTGCAGAAATAGGCTTTTTATTCGGAGTTTCAATTGGTAAAAGCAACTTCGCAGCCTGCTAAATAGCTTTATTAGAGATCTGTTTATGTTACGCTAATTTTCAGTTGAATTTTGTTATTAATATTGTTTTTAATTTCAATTTGTTTATTCTTTAATCGGTAGAATATTCACCAGGAATAATCGATGATCCATCATCGATTATTTCCATGCAATTGTGCAAAATCACAGCCACACATTTTTTTTATAGCACATGGAAACGGATATGGTCACGGACATGAACAATTGGACATGAACATTGGCATTAGCACAGACACGGACATGGACCCACTGAAAAGTTTCTTAAATAAGGCCTCTCTCACAACTTTCATCCCAATCTCACGCTTTTCCGGATAAGAAATAGGAGCATTGAGATCGTCAACTTCATAATTTTATTTCATGCTCAAAGTACGGAATCTATTTACTAGGATTAAACTGGGAGCGAATAAATCATATCCCCAACAGTTATTATTGAGTTTTTGAGTTCGTAACTACTTCAGCGGAATAAAAAGCTGTGAGCGACAAGAATTACGCGGTTTTGAATGATGACCCTTAAATTGAAGTTCTTAAACTTTCGCGAACAGGAAACATATTAACTAGCTAAAAACGGGGCTAATTCGCGCACAAACAAATATCAAAATATATAATTTTGACATACCTCGACGTTTCGACCGAGTTACATCGACCGTGGTCAAAATTATATATTTTGATATTTGTTTGTGCGCGAATTAGACCCGTTTTTAGGTAGTTAATATGACCCTTAAATTGGTCATTTTATAAGATTGTAGCGAAGAGACAAGCTGGTCGTTCTCGTTGTAGTTAGGTGATTTTTAATTAAGTAACAGCATGACAGTGTCATTTCAAGCTTAGCATGTTTACCTCCTTCGATCACATCGTCATTTAGACAAATTTAGAAAAACTAAAGGATAATAAGGTATTAATAGACCTTGTGGTGAAAATTGCATCGGTATAAAACCTTTAAATGACTGCTATAACTGGTACCTCACTTAAGCATAAAGTCAGCGCCATTCTACACTTATATACCATGTGGTATATACCTAGAACGCATGGTTTTCCAAACCCACGATATCATGGTCATTGGTCAAGCACTAGCCACACGATATTATGAAAAAGTATGCAGAACTCCTTTGCAACCGCTCATAGCTTGGGCACAGCGAAACTCAGCCACCAGTAACAAGTCAGTCTGCGCCGTCTTCAAATTAATTCCCGCTCTACAATTCAACAAAATAAAACTAGCTCCACGATGAAATAGCGGGAAAGTTCCGGGATGGTGACTCTGGGAAATGTGTGTTTTCTTCCGCTAAGTGCGCTCGAGACGATTATTATCACTGTTTGTGTGATTTAGTGGGGCTTTATCTCGAATGCGCTGAGGAGGTGGCAAACACTGTTCCCAGACAATGTGTCTGGTACTTGTTGAAGTTTGGAATGCTTAAGTGTTTGGTAAGTGAAGTTAGACAATGATATATTACAGTGGGCTTAGGCCCGTATTCCAAAACGATGTGAAATGTAAATCGTGCTTAGATTTTAGTGACAATTTCTAGCTCTACTCAAATCTACTCGTATGCTCAAGTGACTCGAGTCGAGATTCAAATTGAGCATAGATTGAACATTGGGTTTAATAATCAAATAATGCTAATATTTTTTATTTAATTAAGTTTTTATATAATTTACTTAAAATATAAACCGTTTTATGAAACTAAAAAGTAAATAAATAGTATAATTATTGTGTTATTTTCTTACTTTGACTAATTCTGACAATGACTGTAATTGGCATGCCGTTCTTGTTGTTAACAAATAATTAAATGCTAATCGTAACTTTTATATGCTTGCTTAGAAAATGTGTTGAGCTTTAATGCTTTACTGAGCTTTATTGCGTTCATCCATTGCCTCGATGTATATAGACCTCTCCCATTGGACTCCACTGTACCCAATCTTTGACTCGTATCATGCAGTCTGCGCCAACCACCACAGTCAGTAGTCCTCCTGCCAGCGCGCGTCCTATACTACGTTCACCTAAACGCGGTCTCCACTCTAGAACACGTGTAACTCAGTCGCTACGCCGAAGTATCAGATACAAACAAATTCGAAACACGGAAAAAATGTAATATTCACACCGCCAGAGCAAGATTTATTGTCTTCTGTAGAAACGTTTCTGCAATTTTCTCCAGAAGTTATGCTATCCCTGCTTCAAACCTAATAAGGTCGCCCGCACACCGATCTTAAAGCCGCACAAAGACGAGCCGCGAGGCACGACCGAGGCAAAAAGCCTCTGAGACCTGTTTCCGAATCATTTCCGAAACAAACGAGAGACGCCTCGGAACAAACAACTAGTCATTAGCCGCTCCTTTGTTTTTATTCCTTGCACTGCCTTGGGCACGACACAAGTGTATTATGTAAGCAGTAAGACAACTACAGCTAGAATCTTCCAAGACCACAGTCAAAAAGTAAATTGACTATGACGAAGTATTTTAACACGGTACACATCAGTTCGCATTTTTCGTTTATTGAACTCCACATATTCAAGGTTTTTTTAAACAGAATCATGGAAAAAGCTGTCTAGCAAAGTCGACTTTGAAACCAATATCTGCAATTGAATCAGTCAAGCAAAATTATCCACCAACATTATTGCATGTTATTAAAAATAGTATTTTCCAGATAAAGTACGTATTCAGTACTGCTAGCTGATCGAAATGAGCACAAACACCATCAATCTACTATCAGTCACTGGGGGGATCTGTTGTCTACCATCCGTCTTTAATAGTCTAGTTAATGCGTATTATAGTACGTAATGTGCGTGCGGTACGTGGTCCCTTACTACCATATAGTTCGAATGTATATACTCGTATCATGCGCTACGCATACAGGCTGTCCCAGAAAACTGTCTCGAACTAAGATAATAGAACGCCAATAAAATGAAAGTTGGACGTTGCAGTAAGTTTCCTTACTGGTTATACTGAATGAGCTATTTTGTGGAGCTTGAGAAAATACGACGTGCGAAGCTAAATGTCTTGGGATTTAAAGAAACAGATAATAAGCCTGTGCTACAGCGGCCGACTTAACTTGCCATAATCTACGGAACCGTGCAACGCGAATGAAGTGACAAACATAAAATAGGTACATCAATAAAAGTAGAAGATCACCACAAAACTTGGTTGAAAATGTGTTTTTCATCCGATCTATTCGAAAAGAGGCAATGGATTCCTCGATAAGTGCGAACCAAGTGGGTTACTCCAACGCACTTAATAACAGCGAAGAAAATACTTTTCTCATAGTTTAGGATGAAAAGGAGTAGGTACTATATACCACACGAGAACGAAAATTATTTACCCCTCGAGCGAAGTACTTTGAATCCTTCGCTACGCTTAAGATTGAAAAAATATTTCTCGCCCTAAATACATTATTTTGTTCCCTTGTACTACAATCTACTATTTTAACATAGTTCTATTTTTCGTGTGGAAAACTAGAAAGCCGCAACTGCAAACGCAAAGCACAGTTAGTAGTTATATAAAACACTTACTTTTATTTTTATAAAAATATCTAGTTACAACGTGCCTATTTTTACACGTAAAAACAATGTTAAAACTCCACCCAGCGTAACTCCAATGCCTCTATAGGCAGCTACGAAAAATATCAATTAATAACATTGGAAAAACTCGTACTAACGATCATAAAAAGTACTAAAACCGCTTAGGCGGGAGATAAAATTTTAGGACGGGAATTTAAACAAAAGTTTTATAGAACAGCCTGGTTTGAAAACCCCCGTGCAATTCGTAAAGTATAGGCGAGACGAGCCTTTGATAGTGGAATCTGATTACTTGACGCATCTCATCTACGGAATTGCATGAAGATGTTTTTCCCAGTAAAAACTATTAATTTTAATAGGGTTGAGCGGAGATCGAAGTGAAGGCGGTAAACTTCACAGATATTATAATGATTATTATTATTTGCTTCTTATAACTTAGATGGTTTGGACATCTAGAGAGGATGGATGGAGGTAGATTTACGAAACAGATGTATGGGTCTAGTGTGAGCGGACCAGCCGGTAGGGGTCGACGTAGACGGACGTGCCGCGATCAGATCGAGGACGTCTTAAGGAAAGGTCAAGTCAAGAGTACCCATAACCGGAGAGCATGTATGAAGCAAATCATGAAAGTGGAAGAAGCGAAAGAGGTGCGTCAGGATCGTAGCAGGTGGAAAGATGTAGTCTCTGCCTACCCCGACGGGAAGAAGGCGTGGCTATATGTATGTATGTATTATTATTTGCACGCCGCGCTGCCCGCGTCGAATCAATATTGCAGTTACACTATACACAACTGCAACGTACGGTATCTTTCTTTGCTCTGTATTGAGTATCAAGTTGAATGGCCAGTTTATCTTCTCAAATAAGTATTACTTTAATTTATAAAGTTATCTTGCATAAAAGAAATCAAAGAAAAAGGAGCGAGTCCCGCTCACCGCTGCATAAAATTAGTTTTACAAAACTTATTTCCGATTCTGAGACTAATTTCCTCGTATTATTTTATTCTCCTTATGCCGTCACTGGAGATAGTTTACACGGTGCCAGTTACTGTCCTGCCAGTAGATTTTAGTACCAACTCCGTTAGCACAATATTGCTGTGCTTTTAGTTTTCAGTTTGGATAATGACACCAAATACTTTTATGAATCGTTAAGATTAACGAAAACTTTTAATCTCAGTGTCACATTTAGAGTTGACACGGAAAAATCAATTTCAAATAGGTACTAACATAAATTAATTGCGAATAGGGAGGCCGCGAAAATGGTTGGGGAAATAATAGAAATTAGTAACGTAAGATTGATTACCAACGCCTGATAGTAACAGTTCGTAATTCTCAATTAATTAGCTGTCAAAATTCTTTCTTCTCGCAGTAACGGGTAGTAACATCGTTAAGGACAACTGAGATGTAACCTTTTTATTGCCACTAGCTTGTTCCGTGTAAACCACGCATAAGAAATCGGGTAATTAAGCAATAATTAAGGTACTTTTAAACTGTAAAGTTTCTCCACCACAATAACTACTGACGTTAATTTTATGCTAGCACCGCAAATGTAAATTAAGTATCTGCAACTTTTAAAATAATACTCATTTTGAAAGTTTAAACCCTGAAGTGTTGGAATAAAAACTTAAATGAACGGCGACGTGCTGAGCATAGTCCGCAGAGAGTTGCGTGGGCGCAAGTTATAAGCGATCGGTTCGGGCCATGTTGTTGTCTACTACCATAACCATTCATCAATAGCATGGCATAATATACGAAATTAAGATTCAATTAATAAACGCAAAATTGAAATAGAAACGTGCAATAAAACAAAATTCGTGCTATTTCCAGGTCACTGCTTTAAGCACTATGCCTAGAGATACGTTGTTTCGGTTGTAATGATGACAAGATAGCCAACTATTACTGTGATAATGCAGTAATAAACCCGGTAATTTTTTATTTCGTGGCGGTTAATTCATTAAACGCCAAAGTTTCTTAAAGATAATAGAACTCAATTAAAGTTTAACCTGCCTCCTATGGCTTGGTCTGCAGGAGTTCCAGAGGAGCGAGTTTCTAGTCGGCGGAACAACTGGCACTGTGACGTGTGCCGAATGCGATGCACTGATATGTGGACTCACTACTAAAATAGTTGTAATGTCGGGTACACTTGAGGGCAGAAAAGAGGTACTGCATAATGACATGCAGACTGCAGAGGTACAGGCACATGAAGATAGATTTTTCTTATTTTTTATATATTATAATATTATAATTCAGCCTGTAACTGTCCCACTGCTGGGCAAAGGCCTCCCCTCCCTATCGTGACGAGGGTTAGGCCATAATCCACAACGGGAGCCTAGTCCGGGTTTTGAATAACATGCCTCCGAAATAATTTTCAGGCATGTTGGTTTCCTCACGGTGTTTTCCTTCACCGAAAAGCGAGCGATAATTACGTACATATGTTTAACAAGAAATACATTGATACGTGCCGCACTGGGATTTGAACTCGCCACCTCCATTTTCGAAGGCGGGCGTTCGCCCACTAGTCTACCACCGCCACTTTTTTTTTATATTTCTTTATCTAATGTGGCGAAATGTATACCGTCACACGGCAGATAAATTAAATAAAGTAGTTATGTATTGCCCTGTGTATAATGCAAATTATTACAATACAATAAATAAGCATATTTATTCAATAAATATGATTATTTATTGTATAAATTCTATCCTAACGTCTCAGAAGTACTTAACCAATTTTTCACTGAAGTTTCATTGAATTTTGTCGTGTTTTTTTCATATATTGTTTACAGTATGTACAATGTACACGAAACCGTTTGTATTGGTATAGTGAATTCTGATTGTATTTATAAAATAATTATAGGTCATCAAAATAACCGTAGACAGAAATACGCTGAAGTTGTGGAAGTTACAAGCAATATTTTCCAGCAAATCTCTAGTTGGACATCAGTAGAAGGTATAGACGCCAACGTAATATATAATTTCTTCTAAGCATTTTAAAATTCCCAAGCAATCAAGCATTTTACCGCTGAGCTTCATTTAATTTCACCACTATCTCTTACAAAACAGTCCGCTGAACTGAAGACATAGTTTCCAATCTCCCCAGAACTAAGAAACCATCAGAGGGCCGTCATAAACATTTCTGATCGGAAGCAGTCAACCATAAAAGCGTTTGTTAGCGGAGACACTGACCGCCGCGAACTGCACTCGAATTAGGGCCCGTGCAGTACTGAAAGATATAAAGCAATGTATGTCGCTTTATCTCTCTACTCTAGCGGCCTTCTTCTTCTTCTTATTTAAGAGCATAGCTCTTGTCGGTGGAGTAACCGCCAGCGTTCTCTATCTTCAGCCAAAGCTTTGACTTCCCTATACGACGTGACATTTGTCTTTTCTTTTATCTGATCTGTGAATGTCCTTCTAGGTCTGCCTCTTCCTCTCTTCCCTTCCACTTTCCCTTCTATGATGTTTTTGATAAATGTGTCATGTCTAGTGTTAGGAATCCAAAATCGAGGTGGCTCAGGATGGGTTAGGATGCATCTAGAATGTAGATTATTATATTACATGGAACGGCCATTTTCTCCCCAGACCCGCAGTGTCGGTAGTGAGTCGAGGTGGAATAGTGGTAAGTAAATTGCGAAAAAAAACCCACTAAATACCACATAATTTAAATTTGCATTAATGCATCGTTCATTTTTATTATTATTATTTAAACCAATGTCTGCGAAGGCGACGAAAGCAGTGCAGTGCCCTTTAAAATTGAATTCTAATTTGTAATCAAATGTTTTTAGTGTGTTTGCTGCGAATTAATTTTTAATTTAATATTAGAAGTTACTCGATCACATATCTCTTCTTTTGCTATAGTCTTATAGAGACTACAAAATACTACAATGGTCAATTTTAAATAGACAGCTGGGAACTATACCCGTTCTCCTAATTTTTTGCAACAATATTCTCATGCTACGATGTTATAAGACTTTAAGTTAAAGTGGACTGCAAACTTTCTCTGTCTTCTGTTTACCGTCGACCGTCCAGGCTGCTAGAGTGGTGTCCAGCCGCGATCCGCGTAATAGCTTTACGCCGCGTAATAGCTACGCGATTACACTTAGCGGTTAAACACCATCTGGAAAGTAGTTTTAGAATTGTTCTTTGAATGCTGCAGACGGTTTACAGGTAATGCGTCTGTAGATTACTGTAGAGCTTGTCATTGTTAAGGCTGCTGACATTTTTTTGGTACATGTAAAGTAAATCAGGTGAGTGTGTTGGCATACACACATACAGACGGATAGGATAAGTTTTGGCTGAACGTTTTGATGCGTTTTACAACCCGACGGTGCCAAGTTCTCAACCTTGCTTAGATTTACTTATACTTCGGTGCAATTAATAAGATTTTTTATTACACAGCTACTTTAAATGAACGAATATTTAAATGCTTCCGCTCACGCTTAACCGTTACGAAGCAATTTTAGCTGAATGTAAACAAAAATGCAACATCATTTTTTATCAAATGAAAGACGATTAAACTTTCTGTTGGAATATAAAGGTGTCTTACCCACGCCTGCTCCACAACACCTACGCAGAGAAGGGTGTGCTGAAAAAATTGTTATTCATAAAACATAATATGTAGCCCAGAAACATTTCTATACAAAGGGGATATGTATAAAATTGGCGCAAAAGGCACCGACCAAGGGAAAAATACCTGCGCCCTTTGCGTCATGCTCTGGTAGCTCCTGATATTTTACAAGGGTTTTTAGGTCAATAAGTCGGATTTTACAAGCTTTTACGTAACTCACGTTAGTATGAATGGATTTGTGCTTAGATTAAATCATAGAAGCAAATTCTGACTAGGAAATAAATATAAATAACTAGCTGGTGCCCGCGACTTCGTCTGCGCAGGATTAGTATTTCGAGTAGCTTATTATTAGCGTGGCGTAGAAAAGAACTAACATTATGATATTTAAAATATCACATAACTAATGGCTTACTTGACACTTATCGTCATATTTTGGACAATTCACACACAATATTTATAGCCTATGTGTTATTCTGATGTATAAGCTATATCATTGTAAAGTTTCATTAGAATCCATTCAGTAGTTTTTACGTGAAAGTGTAACAAACACCCATCCATCCATACTTACAAACTTCGGCGTTTATAATATTAGTAGGATATAGGGCAAACCCTATATTACCCAATTGCTAGCACTCGACCAATTAGCACATCAGACAATAAGTTAAAATTGTTAAAGACTCGTTATTGTTTTGTGCATAAACAAATTGCTGTTATAGCTTCAAAACGTTTTTTTTCTCTTGTCTTTATTATGTAGAATGAAACTTACCGTGATGCGTGTACGTCCGAGTAAGCTTCTAGCATAGCACCATTAACGTGCTATATGTAGTCCGCGAGTCGCATCTATTTATAAATGTGGTTCATTTTTGCACCTTTCTCAACTGATCTAGTTGGAACAAAACAAAAAAAAAGTTAGGTATATCATCCATCTAAGTTAAAGGAACACAGATGTGATCAATTTACACAAATTTTACGTATGACCAATTTACACTATGCCCAAATAACGCTCACTATCGGTGACATCTACCTAAACCCGGGTCTTATAGGTACGTATGTATATGTTCAGATATATGTGATAGTTAGGTTAGCGACGTAGAATTCTTTAAATCGGTTCTGTTATCCAGTTGCTGGCTATCCGGAACTTCGCTTACGAGCAGATAGCCGGATATCCGGTTTTACACCGTAAGTGAGCAGCCGCTACAGATATCTACGAACGGGCGAGAGCACCTTTTTAAAACGAGAAGAAGTTTTAATTCGCCATCACAATTTGGGACGAACCGTTGAATGCTCGATGGAAATTCTCCCAATTTGAACACCGCTCAAATGTTTCGAATCCCTGGATATTTTACCCAAAATTGTCGGTAAATTATTTTAAGATTTTTCGTTAAGTTGCTTACCTTTTTTTATATTTATTTTAAAAATAATTTGTCATTGAAAATTCATGTAGCAGTATGTAATGTAAGTTGATTGATTAAAGTACTGGTTTCACCTGATTTCTAGATTTGCAAGGCCACTTGACATCACTTAAAGACTGCAAACAACCAATAAACACCAGGACGAATTAACGAATAATGTGTTTGATAAAAATAATTCATTGATGCAAATTTCTAGGTTCAATGAACATCAAAGTATTCAAATAAATACAATTTCAATAGATCGACATCTCACTTCACCTCGAATGAAAGTCATGAAGTTAAAGCCTCCAAAATGAAGTCAAAAGAACATTTTTTACAATTCAAATATCCAAACTCCGTATAGTCCAACTTACTTAGGCGTCGAGTGTGTAAAAAGAAAAGTTATTCAAACAAACTGAACTTTCGCTACGGTGGCGTAGCGGCTACGAAGCTACGACGTAGCTGCTACGTGGCTACGGCGTAACCGCTACGTAGCTACGCCCTAGCACCTACGCCGTTGCGGTCCTACGTTATGAACTTAAAAGTCCCGTAAACTCAACATTTTATACGAATTAATGTTTTGTTATTGAAGTTTGCTAAGTAAACTACTTTTGTGTGGTTTTAGTTCAGTTATTTTGCTCTTGGGATTTAGAAAGGAGAACATTCTTTCGGTTAGCCCTTTAATTTGTTAAGTACAGTGTTAAAACATTTCAGAGTGTAATTTGTTACGTAAAATTAGGTAAATTATTGACTCCCCGGGGTTGGTTCCTTTTACGAAAGGGTTCCTTTTAAGTTAATTGCAATGCTCTTCTGAGATTGAGCTATGTTTTCGCAGTATTGGGAGTTTCCTTAATTTATGGTTTTGAATAAATAATTTAATAACTTTCCTGGATGTATGACTAACAAGATTAATCTCACTTTTTTACCTAATTCAATAGAAACAGCGTAATTAATTTATATTTTAAGAATTAATAATTTTATAATTTATAAGTTTCTTATAATAAAGAGGATTTCATAACTCAAGAAAGTCGAACCATTAAATTTAATTAATATATGCATTTTACTTATTAAAAATAATAATTGTAATAATCTTGTGAGTAAAACAAAAATTTTGAGAAGGCAACTCAAGATTTTTTTTTAGTAAAGAAAGAAAATAGTACTGTCAATTCACGTTCTATGTCTTATTGAGACATATCTATGAAAAATAGTGCTCTGACTCACTGCAATTACAACTCTATAAAAATAGCAGTTGCAATTTCAACAAAACAAACGAACAATGCAGTTTTAAGGCGCAATGAACTGTAACAAAATGGACACAAAAGTCACTTAAAGTGATAAAAATATATTGACTTTTTCTCTCGGAAAGCTTCAGGCCATTACGCCTCTACAGCACTGTTATAGCTTTTAAACTGTCGAGAAAAGTTATGCGAGTATGAAAAACTATATTGTATACTTACCTACTACACGTAAAATGCTAAGTATGTAGTTATGCACGATGAAAATATCATGAAAGGCGACTGAATTAGGCAAGTTAATCATCCAGCACAAGCGACTATAATGTTTTCTAAAAAATACAGATCTATTATTATTATTATTTATTGGTAGGAAATAGTGAAAACTTGTTTTTTTCTACATGAAATAAAAAAACCGGCCAAGTTCGAGTCGGCCTCGTGCACAAAGGGTTCCGTTACGAAAAATTATGTTTATTGTATGGGAGCCCCCTTCAATATTTGTTTTATTGTGTTTTTTAGTATTTGCTGTTATCGCGGTAACGGGAATACATAAACTGTGAAAATTTCACCTGCTTAACTATCACGGTTGATGAGATACAGCTGGTGACAGACGGACAGACAGACAGACAGACGGACAGCGAAGTCTTAGTAATAGGTCCCGTTTTACCTTTCGGGTACGGACCCCTAAAACAGTGAACAATAAACGTCATAGGAAACCCCTAGGCTCAGAATAAAACTGCAACGGACATAAACGGCCAAATTATAAACATGAAATTATTTACTGACCCAGAAACAGCGTTATTAACAATTTAAGCTCATTTTGTTTGAGCTTTATTTCGTTGAGCCTTTAAAACCATGCGGGCGGTGTGAAATGGCAAACCATTCGGTATTTGTTTGCGAATAAACCGGTTGTAGAATGGAACATTATTAAATACGGAATGTTTATATGTTAAGAGGATTAATAGGGCAAGGGATAATTTTTGAACCATTGCTTTTTATTTGGATTAAATATTGGAAACGGTAACTTTTTAGAACTTGTGTTAAATTAAAATTCAAAAGTGTTTATGCAGTTGGTGCATTACATTTGTTGCACTACAAAGTGCATTACAAAGCAAATTGGTGCATTACAAACCAATTTACATTACAATTGTTGCGTTACCTACTTTTTGTACACAACCAATTTAAAACATACCATTCTAAAGAACGACGATGCTTTCGGCGTAGTGGCTGAGCTATCTGACTGCTGCGCTTGGTGTCGCGGGCTCGTATCCCGCGCGGAACACATATTTGTGTGTTCCACAAATATTTGTTATTGGGTCTGGGTGTTATGTGTATGTGAAATTATATGTCTATAAACTGTACTCACGATACACGAGTAATATTGCTAGTGAGAGGTAAGCTTAAAAAAAGAACAAAAATAATAAAGATGAATGGTAGTCTAGTCTTCCTAGCTTTACTTAATACTTTTCTAACTTCCATAAAGGTGAGAAAGTTTCTTCGAATTGAAACATTTCTTTAGCGTACGGTTATATGAATAGAGCGCTCGCACTAAACCCAATATCTCCTAAAATAATTCACAAAGACGCCGAAAACTGGTCAAAACTTTTCCGCCCCGATTCTTTCATAACACTTCTTGTAACAATAACCGTTGGTGTGTGAAATGTGGGTTACAGGATAGTCTGAGAGCTGACACCGGCGTGGACGACGGTGTTTTAGAAACCTTTATTCAACTTGTTGAAAATGAAATCATATCAGCGACGGGTTATGGGTTATGCCAGCTATGATGGAAAAATATTCAAATCTCACTATTACTTAAAATGTATTCATTCGCAAAGGCTCTAAGAAAACTGTAATTGAAGTTAACTTACATTACTTTTGTTAAAATAGCTGTGTTAGTTTGTAAAGTTAAAGTCGAGTACTTAAATAATATAGGCTCCAAGAGGACACTGCCTTTACTAGGTACTAGTACCTTTATTAGTAGAGTTATTTGTTTTTAACTTCAATGTCAGTAAGTTTGCTTTAAATTTTGACCCCATTTTCGTTGTAGATGTTTCTAAGTCTGTCTGTCTGGTTGTCAAACCTATGTTACTTTATTGAAAGCAATCCCACACTCGAGCGCTCCACCGCTCACCTCAGCGTAGCAATGCGAAACGCCATAGATTTGGTGTTGTATGCATTATTTTTATTTTATTACAAGTCAGTTTTTTAATACTTTATATTTATGACTTGGTTCTTAAATTACGATGTGGTCGAAGATGCTGAACATGCCTAGAGTGGTAAATAACACCCGAGCCCAGTAAATTCCAATCCAAAGTATGTTTTTTTTTATATTTTTCATATTGCAAACATTTACCGCCGTCGCACCTGATGGTAAGTAACGAACCGGTCGAGGGAGCATGCTTGTCTAGGAGATACCTCTTCACTCTCGACTTGAAAACTCCCATAACATGCTTGAAACATATAAGTCAGAACACTTGAGTCTCGCCCGTCACCGGCTCCTGACCCTAAGGGCAGTCCCGACAACTCAATAAATCTGTTCGGGTCTCGGTAGGACCGTTGTAATTCCGTCGCATTTCTCGTAAAGAATGCCCCTTGCGGAGGTGTGTGTCAGCCTTAATAGGGTAAGGGGCGTAGTTTTCTTTGCAAGGTCACATTTAGATGTATTATTATAAGAAGCGTTGTAACTTTCACATATTGATGTTTTGGGATAATTTATACGGATTAACAAAAATATGTGATGTGATGTGTACCTTAATTTTGTTTAGGCCATTGTACAAGCGTTAGTTGGTGAACGTTAGTTAAAAGTTAGATATAGACAAGATGTATAAAACACAGAAAACATAATATTATTATAAGTACAATGGGCGATGTTATCTCTTTCTTATAGCGGTCTCTACCAGACAGCTTATCGGTGGACAGGATAGTTAGCCGGAATTAGGTTTACTCCTTTGAATTACAAAAATATTGTAAAATAATGTAACATCACAAATGTAAATAGTAGGACAACTGGAATCCGCAAACCTCGCCGTTGACTTTGATTGATGCAACTGTCATCGGCTCAGGCCATAATTGACGCTCATAAATCTTGAGCGAGGTCCAAAAAGCAATTTCACCCGCAAACGCATCGGGGCCCAATCTTGGCTAACGATGCAAAGACACGATACAAAATTTGTCTTTCTTTACAACTAAACCATTTATCACCATCACGTCACGTTCGTGCAAAAGTACTGGTTGTTTCAGTAGCTCAACTCTCGTGTTTGCAGTTTCCTTAGATCACCGAGCTTATCAACTACCATTTGCAAGCAGAAAATGTGTAACCAAGCCCCTTTTAGGGTGTTCCGATAGCAATTGAGAGCCAGAGCTTTCAGCCAAATCCAACTAACAAATCTTAGCGTTGGTACAATTGTTAAAAACGTTGATACGAAAAAAAGTCTCTACTGTTCTGCCTACCCTGAAGTTAAGTAATAGAAACAGTGTACCTGTGATACTGTTTGCACAGTATAGGTTCAGCCAACTCCAGATTCCATGAAAGTGTGGGCGATAATGTCAGTGGAATCAACTGAGAGAACTTCAATCACTGTCTCACAATACAGAAGCACAACTGTGCCTCTTTTAAAAACATAACCTATGCTTCTTACATAATAAAATTGATTTTATTTAAAGCGAGGGTAGACACATATAACTTGGAAACAAGTAAGACGCGAGCTGTCCATGCGTATAGAAAATAGTTCATAGAATGAGAGTAGGTATAGAGTGATGACGTTTGTTTCTGATTTTACATAATGTATATTTTAAAGTAAGTATAATTTTTGTCTAATGTAAACAATACCGACGCATGACATTCGAGCTGTACATATTTTTCTGGTAAAAATGTAAACTTGAATTTAAAGTTCAGAATAAAATACTGAAATTAATATATTGTAGGTATTGTTTATGCAAATGCATTTTCTTTTCATAAAAAAATTGATAGGATCTATTGACAGTCGACAGAGACAAAATACTGCAACATTGAAAAAGGGTCTGTAAATGCTAGACCTTTACTAAAGTAACCCCAATTCGCCCTGAAATCGCTCCATCGAACAGAAAATTCTCGAAGATCTACAGGTAGCTACGCTTGATAGATCACCTTCCGGTTCCGGTCCTTTGTAGGAGTGGCTCTCAGGCCCTTACAAAATTTAGATAAGGTATTGGTAGCGACGGGAGATCTCCACATACTTTAGTTTATTGCCTCGCGTCACATTAGATGTGGGATGGGTGAATATTTTGTGACAAATACGCGCGTTTATTGAAGATTTATTTACTGACACCACACATCTTATTAGTTAATGTGTTTTGCCTAAAACGTCGTAACACAAATATAAATTTAAAAAAAATCGAAAATAGGTATTGTGTAAAAAGTAAAAAATAAGAATATGTTTTGTTGGCCCTATTTTAATGTGATATAGACGTCGTAGTCAAGTCACCTTTAAATAAATAATGAAAACATAATACTAGCGAATTATCGTTACAATCGGGAAAAAAGGTTCTAGAGTGACGACCACGGACTGGAAGACGCAGTGTAGATAGGCCTCCCACTAGATGGGCCGACGACATCAAAATAGTCGCAGGCAACGTGAGGATGCGAGTGGCAAATTGTCGTTCGGTATGGCGGTCTAATGGGGAGGCCTATGTTCAGCAGTGGACGTCTTCAGGCTGATGATGAATACAATTGACAAGAAGCTACGTACCGATAGATAACTTTGAATGAAATTTTTATTTCATACTTTTAATCGTCGGGGGTTAAAAAGATAGTCAACTTAACAAAAAACAGTGGAACGAAGAATAATGAAACATAAGCCGGGAAGGGAATACTCCGAGCAGGTCGCGGGATTAAATGCTACGCATACTGGGGGCGAGTTAATTCTGCACAGAACGGATTATTCACTGTCGTCGATCCGAATGGACTCTATGAGACGAGGCTTGGGGAAATAACAACTGCAATTGAGGAGGGGGTTAGAGAGTTAGCGGTTACAAGATATTATTATTATCTATACTATTCTAGAATTGTAACGGAGCCATGTCTGTACATTGGAAATATTTTTGTAAAAATGAACTGGGATTTACTAACAAAAAGTCACTGAGATCCAAAACAGTGATTTTTATTTATTATTGTCGTTTTCTTTGTTTGTTATTTCAAAAATCAAATGCTACTGCACGCATTTTGATGAGAGTTTCGGCATTTGGTAGCTTTAGTTTCGAATAAGTTGACCGTATAGGTTTCATAATTGACCAATTGAAGATTTTGCGAAAAAGTAGGTAGGTACCACGGTGTCCGCGTCTAACATTGCTGAGCCCGTATGATCGCGGACTATGAAAATTATAAGACGTAAATTATCTTATCTTATATCTTTAAATGAGCAATTCTTGTATATATATATATATATATATGTCGGAGAGGGCTCCTCTTCTACGGGCTCAGTATCAGCCATGATAGTTGGGCGTACTTACTGGGCTCCTCGAGATGGAAAT
The DNA here is from genome assembly GCA_905147375.1 of Hylaea fasciaria. Taxonomy (NCBI): domain Eukaryota; kingdom Metazoa; phylum Arthropoda; class Insecta; order Lepidoptera; family Geometridae; genus Hylaea; species Hylaea fasciaria. The sequence goes on along the minus strand of LR990211.1, from coordinate 1,618,685 downwards.
ATTAAGGGAAACACGTTATAGAGGTTTCACAAACTATAATGGTCACAATCACTGGATAGCTAAGTACAAGTAAGTCTCATAATAACAATCTTAACAATGGTAGGTACGAGCTAGGTTCAGAACAGATACGTCTACGCGCGACGGGTCCCCAGCAATGTCTGCCTTCCCCTCTCGTCGTAGCCGATATCCAAGCCGGCGCTCCACTAGTGCTGACTTGCGTTCTGCCTCTAGGTACTTCCACCGATTCCCGACACGGCCATCTCTGACCATACACCCGTCCTCGGGTGCATCGCCTGAAACCAAACAGGCAACACACAGAACAATGTTCCACATCGTTAACTAGACCGCTTTGATGCGGGTAAATACACTTCAGTCTGGGATTTTCATTTCATCTATCACGCTATTTACTAAAATTACTGCCATCGCAAATCACAAAACACAATGAAACTCTATTTCAACTTGCCACACCATCAGGTACTTATCAAGTGTCAACAAACTACACACTCTACACCGTAACATGAGCATCAAACTGAGTTCACAGTTTGTACGCCGCACCAACGGCCGTACAAAACCAGGCGCACCAACGCCAGCCGTCACCAACGGCTACATAACCAGGCGCACCAACGCCAACATAACTAGACACCAGGCGCACCAACGCCAACATAACTAGACACCAGGCGCACCAACGCCAACATAACTAGACATCAGGCGCACCAACGCTAGTCAGTCAAAACTTTATCCAATGCTCATTATTGCTCATACAATACGCCACTATTTATCAACTTGTTTATCGGTCTCAACAAAACTCGGGTGGCACTTGATGGTCAGGCATTTTCTTATCCGGTCATGGGGATACTTAGACTATCGATTTACTTTGGCAATTTTAACAATAGCGGTCATATTTAGCAGCTTGATTATCTTAAAAGGGTCTTTGAATTTTGTATCAAGTTTAAATTGATTTCTCTCTTCGTTTTCAATTAACACATAGTCACTAACATCAAATTTACATACATCAGCCTCATTTTTATCAAACCTAGGCTTATCGTAGGCGACATTTGACTCTATGTTCTGCGCCGATTGCTCTCTCACTTCCTCAATATTGATCAAAACATCATCGTCATTAACTGCCATCAAACTTGGCAGTCTTGCCACTTTCCCGATCATTAATTCTAATGTACTGGCTTTGGTCACACGGTTCACAATAAAATTTAAAGCAAGTCGAACACACCTAGCGCATCTTGCCAGGAACAATCGTCACTTGTTTCGACTGCAGTAAGTATGCTGTTGAGTGTGCTCATTGTTCTCTCCACTTGAACACTCGCACGACTCCCCGACTCAACACAACAACATTAAAACTCACCTCCATGTTAAAACTCTCTGTAAGTGTTTCACGACTAACAATGATATCACAGTTAAATCATCCGGTACCACATGGAATGGAATTTCTAAACAAAAAGTGTTATTAACTACTGATAGGATTTGTTGCGTGCTATAAATACTGTGTTGACCAATGCCAATTAATTTGACTACGCCATGAGATCTTTTACCACTCAATTTATTTGCAATGCTTTCTCTAACAAGTGAGCATTCGGCACCAGAGTCAAAGTAAAACGGATGTAACTCACCATTATTCATTTGCCATACTGCATTGGTTAATACGATGCACTCGTGTCGTACCCGGCTGGTTTGAACCCGCCATAGCGCCACCGGAGACACCCGTAGCGCCGCCGCTCGACCCAGCAGCTGCACCGCGCGGGCAATTGGTAGCGAAGTGGCCCGTCGCCCCGCAGCGGAAACATACCACGTTCGATTTGTCCACGTTTCTACGCTGTGGTTGTGCTTGAAGCTTCGTCACAGAACAGTCTGCAGCTTTGTGGCCTAACTTGCCACAGTAAAAACATTGAAGCGAAGTACTGTTATTCTTGATCCGTTCTGTATTAGTCGCCTCTTCTTTCCAGTTCATATCACTGAGATGTCTTCTTTTTAGACTAGATAGCGCAGTGAGCTCTCGCTGTAATTTATCGCGCGTAAACACTTCACTCGTAAATGCAATTCGCTGAATACGACTATCAAACTGTGCGATGTGGGCTAGCACAGTTGAGATTGCTATCTGCTCCATATTTAGGTTTTGCCACCTTGACGTAAGTTTGGTGATTAGTCGCGATGCGTAGGCGCTCACATTTTCGTTTTCGTTTGGCCGGGAGTTTTGCAAGTTTATGAGCGTAGCCGCGGCCGTCTCAACACTATCATATCGCGCCGTAAACAATTCTTTGAATTGTCGCCACTGCATTCCAGCGTAGGACACTTGAGAAAACCATTGCGACGCATTCCCTTTGAGAGCTGCACTTAACGAAATGATCAGTGCACTTCCTTGCAGCGGTTCTTCAGCTAGGCACAAATCCACGGTATTACACCAGGCTCGCGGATCGGCATCGGAAGCTTCAGGATTAAATTTGGTAGTGTTATTGCACTCAAAGTTGTCGGCGTCTTCAAAGCTTCGATTAGGCCCATCATGTGGCGATTTTGCAGTTCAAACATCGCGCGCCACATTTCCTGGTTACTGTTCACGTCACTAGAAGTATTATCTTCGCTTTCATCTCGAGAAAATCCCACTTCTGATGTCTGAGAGGGCTCCTCTTCTACGGGCTCAGTATCAGCCATGATAGTTGGGCGTACTTACTGGGCTCCTCGAGATGGAAATATTAAGGGAAACACGTTATAGAGGTTTCACAAACTATAATGGTCACAATCACTGGATAGCTAAGTACAAGTAAGTCTCATAATAACAATCTTAACAATGGTAGGTACGAGCTAGGTTCAGAACAGATACGTCTACGCGCGACGGGTCCCCAGCAATGTCTGCCTTCCCCTCTCGTCGTAGCCGATATCCAAGCCGGCGCTCCACTAGTGCTGACTTGCGTTCTGCCTCTAGGTACTTCCACCGATTCCCGACATATATATAATTGGAATCTTGGAATCGGCTCCAACGATTTTCATGAAATTCAGTATATAGGGGGCTTCGGGGGCGATAAATCGATCTAGCTAGGAATCATTTTTAGAAAATGTCATTTTATTCGTGTTTTTTTATGATTTTTTTCTTTAAATAACCAGTTCATATTTTTTTATTATTCTATCGGTAAGATCGAAAAATGTTATTCATATTTCATCATTTTATTAGTAATTCGTACTTATATATAATTTCCTAAAACACAATTTATAAACAAAAAAAAACCGAGCAAAGCTCGGTCATCCAGATATTTATGTTAATGGAAGAAAAATAATGTTTCATTTAATTGTGAGTCCACGAATATTTGTCCGCTAGCAGGGATTATGCAACAGTCTCCAGTTTCGTGGCCCGAGCCGAGTGGTTGCCTCTTGACGATTCAATCCGCTAAAAGCTCTCTTCCGCTTTTAAAAAAACTGGCTAAGTGCAAGTCTGACTCGCGCACGAAGGGTTCCGTACCATTACCTGTAAAAACGACATCAAATCACGTTTGATTTCTGGGAGCTCCTTTAAATATTTATTTTATTGTATTTAGTATTTGTTGTTATAGCGGCAACAGAAATACATCATCTGTGAAAATTTCAACTGTCTAACTATCACGGCTCATAAGATACGCCCTGGTGACAGATGGACAGACGTACGGACGGACAGCGGAGCATTAGTAATAGGTTTCCGTTTTACCCTTCGGGTACGGAACCCTAAAAACATGTAAATAATAACGTAAAGGAGCTTGTTTTCTCAAACGTTGGGTTCGAGGGGTCGCGCCTGTTGACCTGGATGGATATAAAGAATTTCAATGCTTAAATAAAACTTTTTCGCCATATTTTTTACGAGATAGACCGCGAGTTTGACTCAAAAACATTACTCAAAAACATAACATACAAATCATAATCAAAAACTTTTTTTTTATATTCGTAACTTAAATCCTTCTATAACTCTAATGCTGCAACAAGACGTCTGAAACATCAGTTACGTAAGACCCTATTAGTGCATAATAAAAATATGTGACCAATTTACACTGGTTTTTGCGAGTGACCAAAACTTACTGATCTTAACTGAGAAAACAAAGTAGCTATCAGAAAAAACAGCCTTTTAAGTTCGTAGTTGAATTAAGGTGAGTACACACAGACCGAGATGATCACGACTCTGTGACTGGTGACTCAACCAAATATGAGGGCATAAGTTTTCATGAAATCGTATCCGCAATTTAACTACCGCATAAAACTGACAAGTGTTGTATCCTTTATAGTTATGCCTACTAGGGTTTATGATTTCTCAAGGGTTTCCATTTCTGGGGTCCCGAAAATCCTTGAGCTCGATTGCCCGAGAAATCGAGAAATTAACATTTACTACACACTTACCAAACAGTGTTGTTAGTTTGTTTTTGTTTAAATTAATGACAATGCATTCAATATCTAATACGAAGGACAGAATCCCGGCGTTTCTAATGGACTAGCGGGGACGTAATTTTTACGAGCACGTCTCTTGACCTATGTAAGGGCTGTTAAAAGGTTTTCGTTGATTGGTAAGGTATTCGATTTCAGAGAATCGAGGTGAGCTCATAAAGCATGAAATATTTATTGAAAAATTTATATTATCGGTATTTGTATACACATGAGTAAATATATTACTTTACTGAAGAGGTAAACTTACTTTTGATATTTAACCTCCTTCGGTTGAATGAATAAGCTCATGATTTTTCTTTTGATCTAGGTTTTTTTGTGGAAATTTAGAAAGGTTTTGTTCAAAAATATTTATTTTTCAGGCTAAGCTCTATGAAATACGTAGTTAGTACTGTAGGCTGAATGAGATCAAACGCTAATATCACTGAAACGTTCTGAAGTCTAATTTGCGCATAAAACTAATATCGAAATATACTAGTAGGTATTACAATTTTGACATACATCGACGGTGACCACGAGACCCGTCCTTAGCTAGTTATAACAATTATTATCGTGTTCTAAGACTTTTGTTAGATCTCACTGATTAAGGTGGAATATTTTAACCGTATAATTTTTCATAGTTCCCACTTGACCATTATATCTATGTGGTTGAAGATAGTAAATACGAGTAATACTAAGCCAAGAATGGTGGAACACTTGTTGTGTAAAAAAACAAAATGATGTTGTGATATTTTTTTACAATTACAACTTTTCTTTTACTTTGCTAACATTGTTATATTATAAGCAGTCGATCACGGGCCCTATACATTCCTCGGCATAATCAGCTTATTAAAAAGCTCCAGAATTGTTTACCAGCGATAGCACCATCCATCAAGAACACTGGGATGATTAATCACTATATTATCGACAGCGAATAGTACGGGCGCCTATGCCTGTTTTAGTTACTTATGTTTATGCAAATTGAATTTTCTGTTACGTTAATATTTTAATGTTGATGTTAAATTTTGCAGGTGAATTTTGACTTAGTGTCTTTTGTTTGTATGAGGTGAATTTGTGTATGCCCATTAAAATTCGATGGTTAAGCTTATGGTGTTTAGGTAGAAGAGTATATATAGTAAGAATATAGTACTATCTCACTTTTTAAATTTGGTTTAGAATGAAATCATATCATTTAGTCTCGAGTAATTAAAAATGACAGTCACTTCCGAACTAAAGAATTGGCTATTCAAAACTCCATTACAGTTTCAGAAGACGGGGAAAGATACGCTTTATTGTTTAGATTTTAATGAATATCTCAAAATTTTCTGTTTAGATTTCGGATTTTTCGATTAAAGTGTTCCAAAATATAAACGAAGCCGTAAACTTGAAAATTAAACAGTCAATTTGTCGGTATCTCAAATTTTAATTAAGAAATTTATTGATACAAACTGTTTGTAGACAGAACGCTGGTATAAGACATAATATGGTTATGATGAGAGTCTTCTAATCGATATAAGTATGTATTTGTGCTTACGATGATTAAAAATACAAAATAATTAGATCATAAAAAGCGTATCCCAAAGCACTGGTAGAGTCAACGGAGTTTCCTTCTCTCGTCCGAAATTCAATCTTAGTTCAGCGCATGACAAGGAAACATCCTTTTTCAATCTCAACTCATAAAGCAATTACTCCTCATATTTTATGTTTAATGGTTCTCTTTGTTAATAAAATTTAAGTGGTTGACAAGTGATATTTTATTGCCTAGGTACTACTTACAATAAATTTGACTTTGACTATAATATAAGTATGACTAATAATACTAGCTGCGCTCCGCGGTTTCACCCGCATTTGGATAGTATACGATATATCTTTATGAATTGTAGCCTATGTGTTATTCTGATGTATAAGCTATATAAGTATTATTGTAAAGTTTCATTAAAATCCATTCAGTAGTTTTTACGTGAAAGAGTAACAAACACCCATCCATCCATACTTACAAACTTTCGCGTTTATAATATTAGTAGGATAGGATAGTTGCGCGTTTACGTGCGATACAGAAACTATAATTATAGATCGATAATAATTTATTATCACAGCGATTCTCGTTCCGTACCACTCATACCACGGCGATATTGTCACAGTAGTGTGAAAGATCACGCGTGCTAATACAATATGGACTTACACATACAGACGATATTATCAACCGATAACCACTTCATCAAATACCATATTTGGTGTACAATAATTGATAATCTTTAACCAAACTGCTGTACCAAGTGATAACTACCAACGTTAATTCAACCGCAGAATGGCCGTCACATAGAGCTTAGTGAGGATAGATCGTCCTTACCATAGATAAAATATAAGTGCGTTTTTTCACTGCACGTTTCGGTACGTTACACACCTAGCGGGGTAATAAGCGAGCAAAGCGGCTGCAAAACAAGGCATACTGCTTGTTTTGCTTTGCAGTCCCATTTTAGAGAGGAGATTGCGTATCTTACCTTATGTTATATTGTTGGCCCTTATCATCAAGAGGCCCTTGGGTGAATTCACATTTAACCATGTTACCATACTGGATACTATACAATCTAATTTGTGTAATACCCCTGAAGCAAGTACGTTGAATTTTGGTATAGAGAAAGGTTAGACTTTAAAGAAGGCCATTGAGTTCCTACTTTACTACTATTATTAACACGCACGAATGAAATCGCGGGCAAAAGTAAGGCGGAAAGTCCCTTCTATCTCCACTTACACCTTTCATACACATCGTGCTTTAAATGTTAATAACGATAGTTCTGAAAATGTATTATTCTGAATGATAATATGCTAATATTATTTACACGGAATTTAGTCGCTGTGTTACGTCACAATTCCGCACATTATGAACTATGCTTCGTATAATATGTCAATTAAATATGATGCTAATTATGCGATGTAATTTAGTATCTCCGTGAATTTCTGATCCTAAAAAATATGGTATATATTTTTTTCTTCTCTATGTCTTAGAGTGCAATTAAGAAGATTTTTTTTATCTTTTGGCTTGGTATGATTTGTGCGTTTAGTTAGTGTCAATCATTATTATAGTCAAGGTTTTATTGAAATATTCAATTGTTGAGTCCCTTTAGTTAGGTAGGTAGTCTATTAGTAAAGTATAAAACTTAATAATAATGCCAGATTTTGTTAAAAAAACAACCGTAAGTAGAAAAGAAACAACAAATATTATCATCGAGTACGAACATTACCTCTCCAAGCGCTGAATTTATTGCACCCTTACCCACAACACACCCTCTGTTCACCTTTCAAATGCGGAAATTGTTTCTAACAACACCCCTTAGCTGTCACTGCACTTAAATCCAAACACTCGCGAGGATTTCACACAATACCAACACTAATTTAAACCTTACCACAACGCAATAACGACCATTCCAAACTTTACGGAGTAAATACATCCGGGATTGTCAAAAAGTGTGTCAGAATGAACTTTAAGGCTTTGTAATAGGGGCTATGTCAGTCAACATTAGTATAAAGAACATCTGAGCCGAAATGTTAACAACTTAACTGTAAGGTATTCACTCAATCTACAGTCTTGTGTCTTGTAAGACATGGTCTCGAAATAAATATACGGAGCATTGTTGTTGGTAAATAAAAGTTTGAAACACAGTTCTGCCAGGTCCGAATTTATTTGAAATTGCAAATATACGACGGTAACTACATGTTGGCGGTAGAGGTATTTATATATTCACCATAGTACAGTTGACCGGACCGTGTAAGATATTATTTTTTTCAAACAGCAACTTACACTGGTAGATAATTTTTTGGTTGTATAACCATGGAAAATATATTTTTTCCGTAGTCCAGTTGACCGGACAATTGAACTGTACAATGAGTAAAGAATCTTACTTTTTCAAAAGTTAAGCTGGTTGCACACAGACGCGTTTACATCGGTCGATAACGCAAAAAGTGTGTTTTATGTCCCGGCGATTTTATCTCAGCAGTGTGAAATTACGTGGAACGCATAATTTTGGTCCATGAAAAAAAAATGTAATTAAATGCCTGCCATATATTGTATCGTCCGATAACATTCTGTGCGGTATTAGCTTTAAACTAACCACATTTTTTAATTAGCCTTTTAATACAAGGATTGCCCGCAGCTTCACCGGGGTTGAAAAGGAGTAAATCGGAGGTTTTATGTATGCATCATGTCCGTCTGTCATTCCGAATACCGCAGCTATTTTATCGGTAGTAGGTAATTCAATTATATTAGCCATTTAATGATAAATAATTTGTCACCACTTAGGTCCGTATTAATAAATCAAACTTAGCTCTGAGAGCTATCTTCAGTGTGCACTTGCTCTATTGTTCTATTTAATAAATACATCTTAAGTTGTAGATTAGGAACAGAAACTTACATGATCTCTGGCAAATTAATAAATGACACTCAGCGGTTAAGTGCTATCCGATTATGACACAATTGACACATACAAGACAGTATCTAGTAGCCAGTTCTACATTTCAATATCCATTTATAGCAACGATCTCAAGATGCAAATTACATTTTGAGTGTGGATCAGCTGGTTGCGCACTTGGTAGCGCTATTGAGGTTCATTTATTAATACGGCCCTTAAAGAGGCTAATAGGACTATTGGGACATTTCACTAAACTTGTTCAGTTAATAATAATATAATAATTCAGCCTGTAACTGTCCCACTGCTGGGCAAAGGCCTCCCCTCACTATCGTGAGGAGGGTTAGGCCATAATCCACCACGGGGGCCTAGTCCGGATTGGGGGATAACATGCCTCCGAAATAATTCTCGGGCATGTTGGTTTCCTCAGTTAGGTTGTGCAGTTAGGTTACTTTAATATACAAAAACGAAAAGTAGGTATCATTCAAATAGCGAATTTACGAGGAAAATTCTAATGACGCCCCAAGGTCCGTAAATAATACTTTAACGCCCCTAGCTAACCCTATACGGGCTTCTGTATAAATGTCAAAATAATGCCTTCCGCATTTCGCCAAGGTATTCCCGACAGCTCCCTTGCTAATATCAACACAAACACTGATTTCCTCGCATCGTGCAGTAGCTCGTGCTTGTTTTGCAAATAAGTTATTGCGGGAAATGTTTGAGTTTCTTGTAGCGGGAGATCTCTTCTGCAATAATACGGTGGGTACCTATTTAGGCTAGATATTAATGCAAAAGGTATCTGATAGAGATTTTTTCTGAAGGCGTGACCTGGTGACATTGGAGCCAAAGCCACCGCTCGGCCACGCTCTTTTTATGCCCCGTTTAGATTCTGCTTTTCCCGCTGCCGGCATTAACTCCCTCGGGAGAAAACTGTTTACATACTGCCCTACCACTAACTTTGCTTTAACTCTCGCCGGCAGCACGAGTAGCATTGGCAGAAGTATTGTGTTTAAATATACTCGTCTAGGTAACGTAAATATACTCGTATCCAACCCGGACTAGGCCCCCGTGGTGGATTATGGCCTAACCCTCCTCACGATAGTGAGGAGAGGCCTTTGCCCAGCAGTGGGACAGTTACAGACTGAATTATTATTATTTTATTATATACTCGTCTTGCTCACTACCTTGCCCACTTCTCACTGCGGCCGAGTGTAAACGCGTTATCAAACAAACACATTAAAACATATAGTCTGACCGCAAATATAGCCGTGTATCACTTATGCCCGCGCGTCCCACCTGCTTTCGCAATTCAACTCGCTGGAGCGCATTCGGTGAATTTCACCAAATGGCGCGTCAAGATGACGTATGTGCGGCGCTGCCTGTAGGTACGCAAAGTTGGGTAATGGATCTAACTCATTTTAAGAGAACGTACGGTCTGTTTTAACTTTATAATGGGCTTCGTGAGGAAACGTTTAGGCTATGTATTTGGTAAGTAAACTGCGTTGTGAGTGGTGTATACTCAGCGGCGCGATTGCGTAACTTTGGCATAATCAGTTGCTGTTATATGAATCTCATTAAAATAGACGAAACGTTTCACCAGCTGTGGTTCAATTGAATTGTTTACTTCAATTGCCGGCAACGTGCTCTGGGATGCGGATAGGTTTTACGAGTAAGTGTATGCATTATGGTCGTATAATATGCGTTTTCTCTGCATAGGTCTCACTTCTGAATATACCTCAGCATTGTTGTTAGTGGAGGTTCGGTGAAGTTATATCAGTAACTTAGTCCGCAAACTTGTGGCGGTTCAGGAGCTTAGTTTGGTCGCAGACGCCATCCACAGTTTAGAGCAATTAAGGAAAATACATGCACTCTCCTTGTACTTGATAGGTCATAGGCGCGAGCTTTAGGTATACAGTTTGGTACTAATTAAGATAATTTGAGATTTTCCAGCGAAGTTTTTACAATATATTAAGCGATTGAAAAATTAGACCAAACAACATGAATTATTTTTCATTTATTACATATTTTTAGTTACAAAAACAATATTGTAATAAATGAAAATGTAATAATCAATGGCAATTATAAATGGTATTGTGGTTACTTATGTGTCTTTAGTAACCACAATACAACCACCACCTTTACTTATATAAAGGTTTCCACTAAAGACAGTAATAACCTGTTAGTATTGCACGAACAATATGAATTGCCGCCTCCATTGCGTCTAAAAGTCAGACTTCTCAAATCAAATCAATTATTTATTTGCTGAAATCCATAATTATTTTCATACACATAAGTCTTAAAAGAGGTCGTAAGTGGCAGTATTTAACCTGCAAGCAGACGTGCAAATATTCACAAGTTATGTCTACGTTCTAGAACAAAAATCTACGAACTCCTTTACACTAGAGACAGTTATTTCGAGTTTACTTAAATCTTATGTCCCGTAGCATCTTAATGGCATTTGGTATCATGTTTTAGATTAGAATTGTGCTACGGCATCTGACCGAGCTAAGGTCTCTACCACCACCCTATCTGGTTAACTCGTATCCAGAAAATGCTTCAAACTTGTCCAAAGTAAGTGGCAAACTTGAAGGCTAAAGTTTTGAGTTTCGTACACGTTACACTGAACTTAGTCCAGACTTTGCAAAGATTAAGTAATTAATTCGGTGGAAAACCTTGTTCGGACAAGTTGCCGACTTGTTTAGGGTTTGGATTCGGATTGCAAAGAGTTTTCAGTTTGTTGTTCTTCGCAAATAATAATTACTCTTTTAATCTATGGCTAAGATAAACATTGTATTGGGAGCTAAAGTGCTTTTTGTTTATTTTTAAGGTTGCGTCTGCGTACCCTAGCGGTCGTAACGGCACCCTATTGCAGTGCTCTAGCAATGCAATCTGTCTAGCTCTACCACTAAATACTCAAAAGCACTAAAGCCTAAGTACTAACTAAGTGTATTTTCATATTATTGTATTGTATAGTATTCACATTTTTAAATTAGGCAGGTACCTACTGATTTTACAATTCTAAGATTTTAAAGTTACATTCTGCCTCTCTATCTGTTTGCTCACTTTTCACGGCAAAATGGCTGAAAATTTCGTACAGACATAGTTAGAACCCAAAGAAACTTTTAACCTCAATAAAACGTTGTAAATTTTTATTCCTAAGGCTCCGCTGTCCGTCCGTTCGTCCGACCGTCCATCCGTCTGTCACCAGGCTGTATTTCATGAACCGTCATAGTAAGACCGTTGAAATTTTCACACATGATGTATTTCTGTTGCCGCTATAACAACAAATTTTAATACTAAAACGTTTAATAAAATAAATATTTAAAGCGGCTCCCATACAACAAACATGATTTTTGCCGTTTTTATAGATATTAATGGTAGGTACATAACCCTTCGTGACTAGCCCATGGCCGGTTTTTCTTCCGCACGGGCGAAATCAGACACAAACGCTAGTCATTCTCATATTTCATCGCGACATTTACTCGTAAGTCATAATTCTTAGAACATAATATCTTCACACAGACACATAACCATACACGTAATCTCTTCCGAGTAATGGCGTGCCTTGTCACAATTAAGTTAGATGTTAGTTTGCTTCGAAGTCTTCGTTATTATACAAACAGTATGGGATATAATGCGAAACAGTTTTCGACGCTGGAGCTAGTAATAATAAGAAATAATACCAGAAGTACCAGGGCAGTATAGGGCATGAGAAGGCATTAGAAAAGTATAAAGTGTAATATTATGATGTAATTGATAGAATCGGGCGTTACTTTCCTGAAATTCATATTCAAAACGATTCATCGTTATGATGAAATAATAATTCAACTGAATAACAACTCAATTATTTTGAGAATAATACCAGCTAATCGTGGACAAAGATAATGAGAGCAACATAACTAAAGTAATTATAAATGAAAATATTATAAACATACTCTTATTGAGTAGTTCGACAATTATTCATGTATGGGACTGGAACTTATTGGGGCAAAATAAATAAGTAAACGAAGGGAACAAACAACCCTAAATCTTTGATACCGAAGCAACACGCACATAAAATATCTTGGAATATTGTTTTTACACCAAATAGTCTTTTTAGTATGTGCTAGATATTTTACTGCAAGCTTTATTGTATTGTGCGTCACTTGATTTACTTAATTACCACTTATCATTAAATACCAGCAGCTTTGTGTATGCCTTTCAGTAAATTATTATATTATACAACGTCAGATTACACGAAGTACCATTACTGTTAATTGATTAAGTTAAGTTTATCAATTGACGAGTAGAAACTTGCGTTAACATCAAGCTTTAACTGCGTTTTTGTTATTATTCCAAGTAATTGTGGTTGAAGACCCTTGAACCATAATAACCGATGGAAAAGAAAGGTTCTAGAGTGGCGACCACAGACTGGAAGACGCAGTGTAGGTAGGCCTCCCACTAGATGGGCCGAAGACATCAAAAGAGTCGCAAGCAACCGGTGGATGCAAGTGGCATGTTGTCGTTCTGTGTGGCGGTCTAAGGGGGAGGCCTATGTTCATCAGTGGACGTCTTCAGGCTGATGATGATGATGAATTATGTTTATTCGTTACAATGACAGCCTCCGTAATGTAAATAAGTAGGTAATGAGTAAGTTGCGACTAGTAACGTTGCGGGTTGCGTTTCTTCGTAAGGCAGATATAAGCATTTTCTATTCTAAATTCATGTTCTATTCTACTCTCAGGTTTATTTTTAGCAAGTACGAAGAGCTCGTATCGAAAGGTACAGCATTGAATACACTTAGCCACAACAACCATTCAGCCAACAAATTCGACAGATTACACAAATACCTAAGAACCTCTTTTCATCATAATCGCCCTTACATCCCATCGGTCCATAACCCCGCGCATTAAGCTTTTCTTAACCTATCTGTTACCGTTAACCCTCCATATTGCTTATACCACGAGGATCCTTATAAATCGGTCGTGTTCCGCCCAAAGATTGCCCTACGGTCGTCCGCCCAGGACACGTCGATAGTGCGGAATGAGCGGTTGCTTTTTACGTCCTTCCGGTGTGGTCGCGGTACACCGCGCTTAAGCGTCGGCAGCTTTCATTCGGGGTAGGGGAAGGTGCGACATTTTTAGTGGGTATTTTTCGGGTATTTTTTTGATTTGAGGAAAAATGGTGGATGTAATGTTCAAGTTATGGTTCCTGCCATACTTGGCAATTTACGTGTAGATTTTTTTGCAGAGTGGTGTCGTAACCGTGCAGACTAAAAGTGAGCTTTGTTCAGATGTATGTAGTTGGAGATTCTTAGCGATCCAACAACCAAAATTACCTAATAGCTGCAAAAAAAAACCAGTGAAAATGGCCAAAAAGGCTGGAGACGAAGATGTGGCAAGATGAAACCGAATTTGCTCCTCAAATATCACTGGGATTTGGCACAAGAAAATTTAGTAGACAGGGTGAAGTAGCAAATCCTACGTAAACACTAACTATATGAGACTTAATGAGGTGTTGAGACTAACAAGTTATGTTAAAAAACCTAATTAAAGCTATACATAATAAAGCTCAGTTTCCGCAATGGCTCGCAAAATTTTGAAACCGGATAGTATTATGCCTTCAATGCCTTTGAACATAAAACCAAAACCTATGCATATCTGTGCCGAGCACTGAAACAATGTGAAAGCAATCTGTTTTCCCAAATAAGTAATGTTGTACAAGGAAAATCTAGACAGAGGTTAAGCCAGCTTTCTAGACAACTGTTTCCAAAGCATCTGCAACTCGAATTTAGCTTTCACAGACAGTATTATATAGGGATTTTCGGGGCAAGTTATGATGTTTGCAGCATGTCTTGATAAGCCAAGACAAGTGGCCCAAATAGGGTTGTCACGCAGAAGGGACCGCGATCTTACACATTACATTTAAGGCTTGAACGCACTCGGAACTGTGAACCGGAAGTTTTTGGGAAAAGTGGGTCGAGACTCGGGACATAGTAGGTCAATATACATGGATGGGATGTAGATAATGATAGTGAAGCTGCAGTAGTTATATAGGATCTGGTAGACATAAATATTATGCGGTGTTTGTCTCAGGATCTCAGAAAGGATCAGTTCGAAATCTCTTGTTGCCAGTTCTTTTGAATTTTTTACCCTTCTGCCGAAAGAGGGTAAGTTTTTAATATAGAAAGTTAAAAACGCTTATTATCTTGACACAGTATATTATCTTTGAGTATTGTCACAGAATACTTATTAATACTCTAGGTATTAGTGAGATATTGTGTTTCACTACTGTATAAAAAAAAGATTATGTTAGCTAAAGTCTGTCTAAAAAAAAATATTATTCAGAAATAACTTATTTTTTTCGACATCGTCGCTGAAGGCACTTCATTCTATATATAAAAAAATATATATGTATATTGACTATAATAGGAATTGACGTCTCAACATTTTTGTCCTAAAATCCGGTGGTAAGCCGGGACAACGGCCGACCCTTTGATACATATCGATGCATATTCATGGCGATGCGACAATCGCGAGGAACTTTTTTCGGTCCCTTTGTTCACTGGGCATTCGATGAGCGAGACACACGGTCGTGGAGTTTGATTAGCATTTCAATTGTCCGATTAAAGTGTCAAAATTTTTTGTGTGTATCTGACTAACTGTTTGATAGATAAATAATTTGTTTACTGAAAAAAAGCAAAAATCTAAATGAAAAAAGAAGACTGGAAATGTATAAAAATGACTTTGATTGCGAATTGAAAGCTATAATTAACATTATTCCCTCAAATATCTATACCCTGCCAAATTAACCGGTACGAACTAGGCTTGCATTAAGCAACTGTACATTATACTCACACAGTCTCGCAGTCGTGAAGTAGTAGAATACCTGTGGGCAAAGAAAAATTTATTAAATGTACAACTCAACTAATACTCAATAAATTGACGTGCACATTAAATTAGGGAACGACTGCAAATGCGGAATTTTAATAGACAAACAGTACGCCAACCCAAATAAATGAACCTCACAGATGTCGAAAAACATCACGTAGCTCTTCAAACTCTACTCCAGTGTAACTTGTACAGTCCCACACAAAAAACAAGACAAATTACGCTATTTGTTCACGATTGTCCGCCCGATACTGCTCCCGGTTTACCGAAATGAACAATGGAGTGCGCAAACAAAAAGCACTATGTGTATATTATTATTAGAGACACTGGTTGCTTGATTAAAAGTAGGATTTTTTAATAAAAGCCCTCGATTAATTGTTTGTAAACGGATTTAGGTGCGATTTTACTGAAATTCATTGTAGCTCGGGGCGGTACTTAAGTACCTAGATTTTTTAGTACTTTTCTATTCAACTGTACTAAAATTTTTATCAGGCGTCGTCACATAAAACCAATTAAGGTTGGACGAAAAAAATAAAAAACGTGACCTTGATTTGATTTAGTTTTTTTATTCCCTCCTTTAGCTACCAAGAAGTTTCAGTAAAGCATCAAACAATATACCGAATCGTTTAGATTCGGAAAAGTCTTTGCCTTATGCTTTGTCAATCGCTTAGTTGGACATTGTACTTGCCATCAGTACATAAACTCATTCACCAGTAATTTCATCGGCTACAGAAAATGTACCCTACAAAGAGAATAGCAACGATATAATACGTCTAGTTTTTTCCCTTTCCAATCCCTATTCAGAACTGATAGACAGTCGTATTAATTTGTCACATAATTGGTTCCCAATAAAACTTATTTCCATTAATAAAATCTATTGTCCACTTGCTCCGATTGATAGAAATATATTTGCTATACGTACGTACTGAGTACTCTCAGCCTATCAATTATTAGTGGCCTAATATAACTCGGTTACGTAATAGGTTGGGACAAGATGTGAGCAAGAACGACATACGTAGGTATAATAGGCACTTATTATAACTAACACCCTTAGAATAATAACGCAGAGAAGGATAGTTCCATGCGTAGTTTAACTTAAAAGTGGAGCCACTTTTGTATCAAGGTGTGCGTGAGTGTCATGTAATTATCTTCTCTAAAACGCACTCAAGTGCAATGAAAATGTCTCATATACTCATACGAAAATGTCTCATTTAGTCCAAAAGCAGGGAAAATTAATAAGTATTTAGGTACCATCGAAGCTTTGATTTCGAACAATAGCGAGTCAAAGTCTGTGCTAGGCCCAAAAAGTGTCAGTAAAATGGCTACACGACGCTAGCGAGTACTTCATTTCTATGTGTTATATTCTAAGCTAATAACAACTTTAATATGGAATTCCCAAGCCTTTTGTCCCGCTCATTCTGTAGGTATACGATGGAGCGGAAAAGATTATAAAGCAAAATACACAGAGTACAAAATACAAACACACAGAGCCGTGAAGCCACTTTTAGTGAGACTTTTTGGGCCTAGCTCGGACTTTGACTCGCTATTGCTCCAAATCAAAGCTTTTATGGTAAATGTTTATTCATTTTCACTGCGCTTGTGTGCGTTTGGGAGAAGATAATTGCATGACACTCATGCACACTTTCATAAAAAAGTGGTTTCACTTTTGAGTGAAACTACGCATGGAACTACCCTTCTGTGCGTTATTATTCTAAGGCTAGGGTGTTCCTTTTTATAATTTTCGTACAATTTTAAACACTATTGAATAGAATACACCACTATTTCCAAACTAAGGACACAACTTTATCTCTTTTACTGTTAATGCCTTTCTAAAACGGTCTAAGAAGTTGCAGACTGCAATTTTTATGAAAAAAAAAATTATGATTACTTACTCAAGTACACAGTATTTCGTTACAGAGATACGCTTATGTCTTACGCGTTGTCCATAATGGTAATTTCGATTTACGATAATAGCTTCAGATAACGGACGTCGTCATTCAATGTTTGATGGCAACTCCAGTGCCATAGATAATAAATAATACGGCCCATCGGGCAATAGAGGCCCATAAATGATAATGTAACAGTTCTGATTCGTGATTCGGTATGAACGCTTTCGGTATCTCATTTACTTACTAATTAACCAAACTAATAAGTCAATAACAACTTTCCCATTGACTGTCTTAGCTATCAAAATGTTGCCATAATTTGAAACTTGATTATTCAACGAATCGACACTGAACTCATTTTGCACTGGTCATTTCGCACCGCAATCCGGAATGTTATAAGTAGATACGGGGTCAATTCAATTGGATGTGGTACTAAACGCTCTATTGTTCAACTATGCCCACTATACTCCCTACTTGGTATTACAATAACTCAAACTCTCTCCCAGAGACGATGCCTGTGCCAAAGATTGCTAAATAGTTACTACAGAACTTGCACCCAGCAGTGGGAATGTACTCTGATGATCCCCATATTGGTTACTTTCGGGATTTCTCAACCAATTAAAAGGGCTCATCAATGCAAATTGCCAACGTTATGGCCTCGTGGGGCCATTAGAACCGCAACTCGACGTCCCCGCTTTGCGAATCTTCGCAATTATATTTTATGCGGTGTTGTGGATACGGCTTGTTGAGGTTATTGGGTGGCTTTCCACCTCCAGGAGGGAGTGGAGAATCCTTGGAAGTTTCTGAAGTTAGCATTAGATTGTGATCTTTATTATAGAGGCGGTTAGTGTTATATTTAAATGGATACAATATTGATATTATCATTGGATACTGGACCATGGATATTGTTTGATAGATCGGTAAATAGTTTGTCTGACCTTAATAAATACCATTCCAAGGAATAAAACAATTGTGTTTGTTTTCCAGTGAGAAATGTATACTTATGATACTTTAAAAACATTTTTTTTAATATATCGGCCGGTCATAATTTAGACCGTAACTCAATAATCTATAAATAAATTCAATAGTCGTAATAATTTTAAGATTTAAATTAAAGGTTAAAAAGCTGTGAGCGTGCTAAAGGCTTTTACTGGGCCGAGTCCAAAGTAAGAATGATGTCTCGTTCGCTGAGCGCTTTGTTTTATACGCAAATGGATCAAAGTCAAAGCATTTGTTATGGTAAATAGGCAATATGATCGCACAAACTTGACGGATGGGAAGCGATGACGGTTTACTAGAGTTGCCATTGGCATATACACTGAAATGCTACCGAGTTTTTTTAAGCTTTATCACTGCCCGTTGTGTAATTTGTGCATGCTGCTTAACAATTACTATAATAATATGATTACGCTAATAATCTTGATTGAAACGCGAGTAAACTAATTTTAACCTTAACTATACTAAGGAAAACTTTGCATATACATTTTCAACCCCATATGAAAGAATTTTTGGAACCCGATAATATAGAACATTCTTCGGGTAGTTGGAAGATACTTTGAGTGAAGTTTCATGGTTTTGGTTCGCTACCAAAAATATTCATACGAATTGGAACACCCTGTTTGACCGTATGGGGTGAATTTTGCAAAATATGACGGCCTCTCAAAATTTCAAGTTAATAGGACATAATTGAATTAGTTTTTTCCGCGACTTCATATCTACGCGTGGACTTTAAAGTAATGTGTGAAGTCATTATAAAAACTCCATCCCAGTCACCAATCATGATCATATTGCCCATAGCTCGTGGAACATACGGGTTCAACGAGAGAAGACTCAGAAATATTTGGCTCGGTAACCAATTTTTTTATGTTATTGCTTCGCACGGTTCGTGCATTCAGCCAGTGTCAAGTTTTATAATAGTTGTATTTCACAATAGGAAAGTCATAGCATATCTTTGTGATCAAGTAGTCAAGTGAATTATTTACAAAGTCACAATTCAATAAAGTGGTGGATGCTTTACTGAAATTTCCTGGGAGTTTTGGGAAAAATGCGAAGCGACTCGTTTTTTGGGTTTATATAATTTGCCAACACTCGTGCAAGTTACCGAACACTCAATGATTTATATTCCACCAATATTACACATTAACATTCGAAGAAACACAAGTTGAATAAAAATATAACACCAACATCTCACTATCGGATTCCCGCCAAAACTCTCTACCCACTTTTTAGAAGAAAAAAAAACTAGTTATAAGCATCGGTACAAAATGACAGCTGACATCGCCACAGATCTCAAGACAACAATGATAGAGATCTATTTATGTTGGCATATTTCAGGAAATAATTGTCCTTCCTATCAAAGTAAACGTTCATAACAATTCCATCGAAAATACGGTCATATTATGAGAACTCCGCTATTGTTATGTTACAACCACTTCGGTTAATGGCCGAACCGTATGAGTGCTTGCCGTATTATGAGTTCTTTAACCTCATTTTCATACAGTTAAATAATACAGCTCGTATGAAGGGGGGCTGATAAAAAAGTGGGCCTATTTAGGGGCTTTGAAAGTCAAATTACATCGAAAGAGATACTCAAAGGGTTATTTGTTTCCTCCCCCTACCAGCGTCATCTCGGTTGTAAAAACGAAGATGAAAAAAAACCGAAGGGAAAATATGTATGGCCTGTCTCAATAATGCGTTTCGTTTACTTGATCTCTATGATGATAACGGTACATACATTAGCCAGCCAGACGGCATGGTTGTAGTGTATTTACTTAAGAAACGACCTTCTGTCTACTACTTATAAACCCTGAAAACACTCACTCCAAATCAGTTTTCACAGTAAATTATATAATTCTCATACGTAGGTATTACACTGTAAATTAAAAAATGTGGACTTTCGAGAATGAGTCTGTATAAGAATAAGTCTTTAGTAGAATAAGGTATTTCCCGAATAGAGCAGTTTCAAAATAAGGTAACATGAATAGGTTTAAAAACCCATGGGACTCATTTTGCAAATAGATCATTTATATACGAAGCCAAAAAAGCGCAGCTTTTAAAAATAACTGCGATTATAATAAATTTTTTATGTTATGAATAAAAAAAAGTTTTAATTTCTTCACGAAAGAGGTGTGTCCGGATCATGGCATAATAATATGGAAAGGCGTGAGTGTGTGTATGCATACATTATGTAGGTATACGAGTACCTATGTTATCTATTCAAAATTTCATTTAAATACCATCGGGTACTCGGGTGGGCATTTATAACGAAATTAAAAGGTAAATTATCATCTAGTGCTGCTTATTCCATAGGTAACGTGGAATTACATTAATGATGATGCGACAAAAATTACTTGCACTTTTCAGTTTTTCAATCGTGTACCGAACCATAACTCGATTTAAATTAAATAATAAATATTATTGATGCGCGTACGCATCTTGGATCGAGTACAGGCTGGGAGAGGTGAAGAAATTAGGACGAGGGTGCGGGGAAAGTAGGCGGGGCCCAAAACTTGGAGGTTAAGATTTGGATTATGGGATTGGTGCGTGAGGGAAGACAAAAAATCAGGAGGAGAGTGGAAGGGGGCACTTGTCGTCTGGAGAAATGGGGTTTTGGAAGGGATAGTGAACCGCGAATTGTAGAACGATGCACACGCATCCCGAAGGAAAATAGAGTGGTCGGTCAGTGTTGTAAATAATTTATATTTTTGTCATTATTTTTTAATTTTAATTTCAATAATTAAAGTTTTATAATTCCGGGTTAAATTAAATAATGATAGTTAATCGTGAAAAATGGAATAGCGCACACGCATTCCGAAGAAAAATAGAGTGATCAGTGTTGTAAATAATGTATATTATTGTGTTAAATAAATTGGCATTATTTCTTATTTTCAATTTAATAATTCATGATTAATAATTCCGGGTTAAATTAAACAGTGAGATAGTGAATCTGTAATTGTAGAGAAATTAATTAGTGTGGTGTTAATTCGAGTTCCAGCCACCGGAACAGGCCGGGTTTCGCGGAGGATATGGCACCATAGACCACATACACACAGTGAGGCAGATTATACAGAAGTCCGAAGAGTATAATCAGCCCCTGTGTTTGGCCTTTGTGGACTACGAGAAGGCCTTTGACTCTGTCGAAATCTGGGCTGTTCTGGAATCCTTACAGCGATGCCAAGTAGACTGCCGCTATATCGAGGTGTTGAGATGTCTCTACGAAGCCGCCACCATGAATGTCCAAGTACAGGGCCAGCAGTCTAAACCCATCCAACTGCGCAGAGGAGTAAGACAGGGGGATGTTATATCCCCGAAACTGTTCACGAGCGCGTTGGAAGATATGTTTAAGACGTTGGACTGGAAAGGCAAGGGCATTAATATAAACGGCGATTACATCTCACACCTAAGATTTGCTGATGATATAGTTTTAATGGCAGAGTCGCTGGAGGAGCTGAACCGAATGCTGGACGGATTAGCTTCAGCCTCACGACGCATCGGTCTCGGCATGAATTTGGATAAAACCAAAGTCATGATCAATGGCCTCATTGATCCGGGGCCGGTCGTCGTACATGGCCACCCTCTCGAAATTGTTTCCGAGTACACTTACCTTGGGCAAATTCTGCAGTTAGGTAGAAATAATTTTGAGAAGGAGGTCAAAAGGAGGATCCAACTGGGCTGGGCAGCGTTTGGGAAACTACGTCGAGTCTTCTCGTCATCCATACCACAATGCTTGAAAACTAAAGTTTTCAATCAGTGCGTCCTACCCGTTATGACCTACGGAGCTGAGACGTGGACACTCACGGTAAGGCTGGTCCACCAGTGTAAAGTCGCTCAGCGAGCTATGGAAAGAGCTATGCTTGGAGTCTCTCTGAAGGACAGAATTCGTAACGAATATATCCGACAAAGAACCAAAGTTACCGACATAGCTCAAAGAATTAGCAAGCTGAAGTGGCAGTGGGCCGGCCATATCTCGCGAAGAACCGATAACCGCTGGGGTAAACGTGTTCTTGAGTGGAGACCGCGACTCGGCAAACGTAGTGTAGGACGCCCTCCGGCCAGGTGGGATGACGACCTGCGAAAGACTGCAGGCAGATGCTGGATGCGTCAAGCTAAAGACAGGGCGCTATGGCGCTCATTAGGGGAGGCCTATGTCCAGCAGTGGACTAGTACAGGCTGATGATGATGATGATGATGATGATGATGGTGTTAATAATTAATTAGTAGTGTTCAACAAATTTGTTTAGTTTTTTATTTATTCAAATTTTAATAATGTGCTATAACTTCAGTTAGTGATTCGATAATAATTGAAGAAAAATAATTAGTGTGGTGTTAATAATTTGTATTATGTTAATGTGTTTTATAATTTCTGGTTCAAATAAATAGTGAAATAATTAAATAATAATTGTTAAAGAATGCACACGCATTTCAATTAAAAAGTGTGGTTAGTGGAGTTAACAATAATTTATATAATTGTTTTAATAAATGTGTTATAATTTCGGGTCAAATTAAATAGTGAGATAGTGAAATGGTGGTCTTCAGGCTGAGGTCGTGAGTCGTATTATTTTTATTTAAAGATGTTTTGTGTGCCTTTTTCCCTTAGGTATTATGGAATAAGTTGGAACGTCTTTCCAGCTCATTTACTACACTCATGTGGTAATTTTATTTGGTGTAGTGAAATGTTCATGTAAAGTAATATTTGAGAATTTAATAAAAACATGAGCATTTTATTATGCTGTTACTTGTTGTTATTATTTCTGTTTTTATTCTATTATGTGTGTTTTCTGTGTTATCTAGTTGTGCCACTCAGATAAATCTACACAAAAATATCGGGTCCTTGTTCCATTGGTGAGAGTTAAAACAAGTCGATAACTAAATCAATGGAACCCTAGAATGTGCTTCTCATTTAAATAGTAGTGATTTATTATCCACAATGGGAAAATAATAAATCGCGAAAATAAAATTAGGAACAGCTTTAGAATTATATAAGCACTCATGCTAGAATTAAGTAATGCACACCACTTGCACAAATTACACAACACGTAGTCAAGTAAATTTAGAAGTGAAAAAAAGGATATGTATAATCTATTTATTTGTTATAACTTGGTTTTCCGGAATTTTTATTTATTTATTTATAAATATATTTATACTACTCTACATTACTTTTTGGTGAGCCATTGGTTCAGTTCATTAGTATTGAGGCTAATTGTAGAAGCCTCTCGACCTAGTTCTAAGTTTGTAGGATGAGCTTGGCCAATGGTGGGAATTATCCCAGTAATATTTTAATGCACCTTCTGTGTATTTATATTCAATAATTGAGTGACACAACAGAATTTTCAGCTAGATTATAAGTGGGGAAATTAGGGAATTTGATACTGTGCTACAGTTTAAATTGAAACCATTTGCTTCTAGCATTATATAATGCATTTGTGGGTTAACAATGGTAGATTGCTGGCCACGGACTCCGTAGTCGTGAATAGAACTCTCGGCTGCCTTGGCTGTGGTCAGGAACATGCCATTGCAAAGGAAAGGCACCAATTACGTTGGGTTTTTCGTGTGTTGGCAACCCTTATTAGTTTGTAAAATCCAATTTGCAAAGAATGAGCACAATCGCGGTTTTGTGGTTTATTTAATCTAGTAGTTTACTAAAATCACTTGTTCGAATTTATTATAAACATTTTCTCTGAGGGTCTCATAAATCATATCCCACCAGTGGATCTTGTGAAATCCTTGAGGAAAGTGTAATAGAAGAGAAGTGACAAAAAAGCAATCAAACTCGTGGAAATCGTTGACGTGGACCGGATAAGTCGCATATTAGTTAGTTAACATTTTTCTTCCAGCCTCCACGTGTAGATTTTAAGGTAATTAAGAGTAGTTAGTAATATGCGACGCTCGTGATGGCCAAACGAAATCCGCTTCTTCTCTTCTCGCGATTAAAATCCTTCAACAATGACCTGTCTAGAAATCTAGATTTTAGGTCCTAGTTCTAACTCTAAAATCTCGTACAATAAAATCAGTAGCATGGGGGTGGCATTAATTATGCTTTCTTATAGAACAAGGACTGCTGAGGTGCTGGAGGGGATCCTTATGGGTTGCCATGTCTCCAATTGTTTACCTATTCACTTTCTTTCAGCTCTATTAATTGTTAAGTGGACTAAAACGAAACCTTCGATCGGTTTCTGTAATCAGAATGATCCGTCTAGTCCAGTCGTCTAATGAAACGAAACCTTCGATGGGTTTCCGTAATTAAAGTGATGTCTAGTTCAGTCGTCTAATAATATGAAACCTTCAATCGGTTTCTGTATTTAAAGTCATCCGCCTATCTCAACTGCCTAACAAAACGAAACCTTCGACCGGTTTCGGTGTTCAATATGGTTCTGTCAAATGAACTCATTTTATTATGCCTTAATGAAATCTTCGATCGATTTCAGTAATTAATTGAGGTGCTCAACTGTTTACCATAATTTAAGATTATTTCAGACGAGACTAAACATGGTAACCCTAAGGAAAAAGAAGCCTTCGAGAGGTTTGTGTCATTTTATTTACACACTTTCTTGGATTGAAACACATAGCTAATTCAACTTGTCTTCAGTTTTAGATACGTATCTTACTCATAATAATTGGTTACAGCTATCTACTTAATTTAAATCACGTTTGTTACTCTCCCATCATACTGACGGCCATGGTAAGGCTTTGACCTTACGTTTAAACTCATGTAGGTATGTTGCGTTTACATTTCGTCCTGACAGTTGTTTTACGTTCGTTCTTCTATCCTAAATTTACGACTCACAACCAAGCGGTATTTTACAGTTTACTTACCACTTATAATCAATGTATTGAATACGCTTACAATATTAATACAAAACTACTTACAAGTTATCATTTACCTTGGTCTTCGACAAAACTATGTTATATTTCAGTAATATTATTACAAAGACTGTGGGATGATTGCATATTGTTTTATTTAATTCCTACAAGTGAATAATTACCCACCACTACCGAAATAAGTGAATGTATCATGTAATCTTTCTCTATGTGCTATGCGAGGTACAGGCAATCCCATCTCAGTCGGTAAATTGTAGACATTGGTGGTATTGTCTAGTTAAAGCGAATGTATCATGTAATTATCTTTCTTTATATGCTGTGCGAGGTACAGGCAATCCCACTCAGTCGGTAAATTGTGGACATTGGTGGTATTGTCTAGCTATGCGTAATTGGTAACTGGTTTTGTAATAATGTGTTTTTCAGGTGATCTCCCCTAGGTTAGATTCAATTAAACAATAATTTATACTCATTGCTGATTTGCAGTAGTTTGCTCATGTAACATACTGTGGGTGTTTTCATGACTAGTAAGTGGCTGCTTGGAATCGTTGTTACGTCCGAGGCCTCACAACCCTTGTATGTTTGGAATTCTTCCGATGAAGTTACTACTAGTGATTACGGCTTACTGCAAGCATTAATACTATACACGCAGGGCACAAATATTTCCCCACACTATACATCGAATCAGCAAGGAAATGTTCAGTTAGGCCGACTGTTCATCCTTTGTTTATTCAAACCACAACATTATGACCAAACATATTCAGTAAATTATTGTAAATCAGTAACTTTTGCTATGGATAGTGGAGTTACGACTCCTATTAGCTTTCCTCCATCTAATCATATAATTCCTTCCTATCCTCTCTGTTATTCTTCTTGATAAATCAACTTTGAATTAACTAATGAAAACTATTTCGGCCTAGATGTGATTGATGTATTTACCGAAACAATAATATTTATAATTACACGATCAAATAGCAGCTTTTATGCAACTATCAAGTTTCCTTGGGTGAAATATATGTGGGCTCCAATCATTTCTGCAGCTGGGCACCCAGCACTCCTGGAAAATCACGTATGTACAAGCGTTACATAGCAGTGGGACCCCTGGGTGTACCTTCTGGCTCTGTTCATGCATTGTGGATTGGTTGTGGTCATGAGCATTGATCACTTAATGAAATTTATTAATTGAAAAATACCCAATATTGAAAGAACCGCAAATGGTCAACAAATGGGAAAATACCCAATATTTAAAAGAACCGCAAATGGTCAAACAAATGGGAAAATACCCAATATTTAAAAGAACCGTGAATGGTCAACCTTACGATTATAACAATAATAACAAACATAAAGAAAGTAAACCGGGATGAGTAAATGGAAAAATCACAATCACATGTGGACTGAATGGTTAATTGTTACATTAAATAAAACATGACCAAGTCCTTACCTATACTCTGTCCCGGGGAGTGCACTCTGTGGTTGGCACTCACAAGGATGGGCGATGGCTGGGGCCTATCCTCCCTCCCCAATAGGGGGGGGAGACCCCCCCCCTATTGGGGAGGGAGGATAGGCCCCAACTTCAAAAAAAAAAGTAGCCTTTCTCTACCTTGGTATTCCCAGGTTAATCTCCTTCTTATAAACTACTACTCATTAATGAATTAAACTATTATTTTGTTACTATTTAGTTGTGTTTCATTTAAAAGCAGTCTCTTACTCTAAAAGTTCCGAGGTTACTGTTCGTCCACAATGTTGGGTTGAGACGATCTTTTGGCCATATATTTTATCACGTGTGTATTTTTCCTTATACGTTAGATAGGTTAGTTACAATCGGAGGGAATAAAGGATTTCGTTCTTCCGCCCATAGGGATGGGCGCCATCCATAGTGAGGTGTAACACGCGTTGCGCAGAGTATAAATATATATTTGTTTTAGCGTTGCGTAAACAGCATTTCCGCATTCGCCTACCCATTATTCTTTTAGTATTGAAACCACAATTTATCTTACAAATCAATCATAATAATCTTCACTCTTCCCTACTAATATATTCGACTGCCAAAATCGGCAATTGCCCAAAGAATTTTATATCCATGCCGGGGATTATTTGGCCGTGCGTCTACAACCATTTGGTTTAATGCGAAGAGATAAATAGTCTATTTGTTATTCGCAACGATAAATTTACATAGGGGCTTAAACTGTTCGACGATAAAATTGGAATCCTAAAATTGTAGTCAGCGAAACGAAAAATAAGTTTCAACTTGTTTTAGTGAAAGACGTGAGTTAGCTAGCGAAAAGCTACTATTAAATAATTACGTTTTAAACCATCTCTATTGTTTTAGTACCGATTTCGAAGACCTTTCTGTATCGCCAATAATTATCAAAGTTCAACCACTATATATCCAAATTTCAATATGTAAATGGAAATTTTCCTGGTCAGCAATGAGTGAGTATACAACAATTAGCGAACTATTAGAGCTGTCTATAACCAGAGTTTATGTGAAGAACAGGTCCGCAATGAGGTACTTGTAATGTGACAGATGATCAAAGTAAGCTCAAAGGAGTAGTAAGCTGAAGTAGCAGGCCGGTCTCATTTGTAGAACGGACTAACGATGGGGTTGTCGAATTCTGGAAAGGAGATGTTTTAAGCAAATGTAGTGTCGGACGCCGCCGGCAGGGGGAGTGACGGTTGTGGATGGCGGCTGGCTGAGACTTCGTGAGGATAGTCGAAGATCGGCCTCAGTGGCGTTCACGAGGTGAGGCCTACGTTGAAAATAGGATGAATATAAGCGAATGATGACGACACAATATTAAAAAAATTGCAGATAAGCCGAGCTATTCTTTTTCCTCATCGCTTTCCCAAAGCTTGCCCATTACTTTTCGAACAGTAATAAAAAACAGAAAAATCAGTCATGTTTTTCACCTGTTTTTCTCGGTCGCTAATGAATGGTTAAAAACCACAGGAAATAGCCAAAAAATACTTGTTCTCCGTCATCAATCACGCCCGAACCAGGTAGGGCCAATTGTGAAGTCTTCTTTGGGCGGAAACTTCAGTCATTTCTCATAATGACAGACTTTCCACATATAAATCTGTGTCACTAGCACTGTGGTGGAATCGGCTGATTTATATTTTGCCTGAGGTTTTTCCTATATGTTCTTAGATGTATAAAGGAAGGCGTAGTGTTGTTGTGGACAGGTGAGTGTAGAATCGTAGATTATGATATCACAAATTAAAACTGAAACACGAAAACACAGATTAGTTACATTTTTCGACACTGTGGTGAAGTAAAATTTTAAAATTTACGTACAATTTTTTGTAACATTCTAAGCGCTTCTAAAACTAAAACTTTGTTTTGAGTGGGTACTGTATGAAAATAATGTTAGTCAGTTTCTTCTCAATGACATTATAAACTGTATAAAAGAAACACAGCTAAGTTAGGGTTAGGTATTTTTTCTAATATTATCCGTCTTTTTTAACATTAATTTTAGTCTCTTCACCTTGATATATTCTTAATCGATCATTTACCTACAGGTATATACATAGAGATCAGTGTACTCGATGATCTAGGTGCCGTTCTATCACATCTCTTTTTTCATTCTACGGTCACGGTAAAAGGAGTCGTGATATGAATACTGTTTTTGATAGATTGCTCCGCTCGGTTATTGGACGCAAAGGTTTTGTTTCTCGCAGATATTTAGCGAGCAATGCGTGAAATGGAGCGCAGAGGCGGAATCAATGCGTGGTTTCCGTAACATGGAACGTAGCCGGACCAATCCTGTTATACTAGAATGAAAGGATAAATACATTAGATAGGTACTTCTTTATATACCCTAAAATGTATAAAACACAGAGCAGGCAAAGTTAATTATAGGTACAATGGGCAAGTTTATTAATCCATAGACCATTCGAACATTTATTTAGTGTCTTTGCCACAGACATTATTTTTAACGTTTTGTTTTTGATATTTCAGTCTCGGGATCGTACCGCACTCGTCCCGCAGGGTTATTCTAATCAGACGAATATATAACATAAAACAATTTAATATTTTGTACACTAAAAGGCTTTAGGTTGAAATAGGATTTGTTAAAATGGTTCAATTAATTGGCACATACAATTATTATTACATTTGGAAAAATACCTGTAATTTTGTTTTTTTTTTGTGATTCATGGCTATCTGTCTAAATAAAATTCACCTTTAAAATATGGTTCGGAATACTTTTAGGAGCTACATACACACAGATACACATTTTATAACACACCTGTTTACGTCACGGGTTAAATAATGTTGATTGGCGTCAAGAATCAGCCTGCAGGTCCCTAATGTCATTTATTTAATATTTTTGGTGAAATAAATTAAAAAAAAATATGCGAATTTGAAGGGAAAAACGGTAAACTTATAACACCCTGACCGCGTCGGGGGTTAAAAATGTTGATTGCTATCAAGAATCACCCTGCTGGTGTCGCGTAAATGACGTGGAAGGGGAAGGTCGAACGAGTCGGTTTGAGGTCGGCTTGCAATCTCATCAGCGTGTATAGATACCTGCGGTTTGCACTCCAATTGATGGAATTCAGTGAACTGGTTGGTTCCAGTGAAAATTCGAGGACGGTACCGATGAGATTTTCGCGGCTTTTGAAAAAGATTGGATTTAGATTGTGGGGTTTAGCGGATGACCGCAAGCGTGACTTTATTTGGTTGCAATTGTTTTTACTAGTGTTATATTATTGGTGGAATGTTTAATGTGAACGGTCTAGGCAAACGAGACTAAACTAAAAACGTGTCATTTCGTGTTCTATTCAAAATTACAACATTCAGTAAAGCGATACCTTGCTGAAGCGTGACATTGTCTTTGACTTGACGAAAGGTTGACGTCATCAGCATCATCCACTTGGATGAGTGTCCAATGTCCATAGTGTCAAAGGTTGCGAACACGATAAGTCTAAAATGGAAATGGCTTTCAAGCACTAACAACAGATACAATTCTTGTTCCCTTGGCTAATAGACAATTATTTAAATGTGATGCAACCAAACACAGTATTGTATATCCGTAGACAGTTTTGATCCAATATACCTACAGTGATACAGCAAGGTACACATTGATCCAATAACCAATTTTGATACATTCATTAGGTATAACGTTCGAGCAAATCCAGCCTTAATGCCTTCCTAATCCAAATATCTATACAATGCTTGATGATTTTAGGGCGAGTTTACACGCACTTAATATTCATCAGGCTGTCATCCCTACATAATACAAACTGGAGCTTAGACTGAATATTTTAACTCGGATAATATTTACCTATAGCGCGGTATAAAACAGTGACTGAGTTTCTTACAAAGTGTAATAAGCCATGTACACTTACAAACAAGCGATCGAGATACGATGCTAGAAGTCTGCACAATAGAACTGCCTCTTCAATTATTTCCTCCTTGCCGTGCGTAGCAAAGCTGCCTGCATTATTATGCCAATTGGTAGTGGTTTATTAGAATACTATCATACTATTAGTTTAAAAGTATATTTTAGATATATTGAAGAACGTCGGGACAGTGATGAATGGCTAAAGTTTATCTACTGCGCATTTATCACTATGACCATAGCGCTGAATTTTCAAAGGTACGTAATAATGGTACGCGGCGTGTATGTTAATTCGTAAATATTTAGGTCGACATAGATGTGGAAAGAATATTAATGTCACGAATGTACGCTGTTATCTGTTGCAGGTATTGATTAACATAAAATAAAAAGAAAAAGCCTTGTATTGTTCGGTGGGAAAGCGAAAATGTTACGCTGTTCATATTATATTTTGTACCTTCGCGTTTCTTCGCTTTGTTTGTAATCATAGAATAACTACGCCCTTGTAATCATCAGCTCGTATGGACCCACTTTTAGACAGACAGTCTTTTATAGTCTTTAAAATGTATAATCTTATAGAAAAAATTACAAGATCATTTGCCACATCATTTAAATAAATCTTTCTAAAGAGTTCGTTCTTAAGAAACTTCTCACTTTCTTCGAAAAGCCTGGCCCACCAAAACTTTTAAAAGGAAATGCGACTAATTTAAGATTTGAAAGATTATTTCAAGTACTGTGGACCTTACAATGACACTCCACTTCTTAGGCAGCTGTGTTACAAGCCAATATTCTTCAACCGAACTGCAGTAATAAAAGTAACCAAATTCTGTCCAATTATCAGGCAAAGCAGTAAGCAGTTCTTCCTCTAACACTAGAAAAGGGAAAACCTCAACCGGTACCCCGCATTGTGTCACCAGACTTTTACAAGGATTCAGTACATAGATCCTTATCCCACGTTTAGACTCAGCCTCTGCTCCTGCTCTTCTCGCTCCCTCAAGAAAATCTCACATTTTCACACACACACACACACACACAATCACAACGCTCACATTCTGCCCTATCACCACTTGGCTTTCACTTTCTCCAGACAGCACGAGTAGCAGTAGCAGGGAATGAGAAGTATCGTGTTAACATTCTCGTTCTGCTCATTGCTCTGCTCACTTTCTTTTTTTTTTTTTAGTTATGGCTTCGCACGGTTTGTGCATATAGCCAGTGTCAAGTATTTTATTTCAAGTATTTCTTAATTTCACATTAAGAAAGTCACAGCAATGTTATAGCAATCGTGGTCAAGTAGTCAAGTCAATTATTTACAACGTCAAAGTCACGATTCAGTAAAGTAGTGGATGTTTTACTGAAACTTCCTGGGAGTTTTGGGTTTATATCATTCGCCTACACTCGTGCACGTTAACGAACACTTAATGATTAATATTCCACCAATATTACACACTAGCTGCGCCCCGCGGTTTCACCCGCGTTTCAAATTATAACACATAAAGGACGGTGGCTGTTAGATACGACTTGTAACATTGTGTCAAAGAAAATACCGAAGTTAGGTAGTTTTTCACAGTTATTATCACACTGCGATGGACAGTGAAATAGTGATGATGATGACATTGTAGCCTATATTGTGTTTCTGCATGTATTGTGCATACAACATAAATCATGCAAATTAAGGTCTATCTACTTTTTAAGTTTTCGTTACATTATGTATTATGTGTTTAAGTTGCGGTATAAACTAATGCCAATTTAATGCAAATGGGGTAGTTTTTCATAGTTTTTATTGCATTGATGGAAAACGTTGATGACTTATACTTGTAGCCTATGTCCTAAATTGTGAAATAATCTATCTGCGTACCAAATTTAACAAATTTAATGATTTGAAGAACTAACGAACATACATACATACATACATACAAACTCTCAAACTTTCGGCTTTATAATATTAGTAAATTCGCTCTTTCTCTATTTCTCTCCCTCTTCCTCTAACTTTTTCCCTCTATCAGTATCTCTTTCCCTCTCTCTCTACCTCTCGCTCTCCCCCTCTCCCTCTATCTCTCGCTCCCTCCCTCTATCTCATGCTCTCTACCTCTTGCTCTCCCCCTCTCCCTCTATCTCCCGCTCCCTCCCTCTATCTCATGCTCTCTCCCTCTCCCTATATCTCTTGTTCTCTCCTTCTCCCTCTATCTCTCGCTCTCTCCCTCTCCCTCTATCTCACGCTCTCTCCCTCTATCTCTCACTCTCTCCCTCTCCCTCTATCTCACGCTCTCTCCCTCTATCTCTCACTCTCTCCCTTTCTCTCGCTCTCTCCCTCTCCCTCTATCTCTCGCTCTCTTTCTCTCCCTCTATCTCGCGATCTCTCCCTCTCCCTCTATATCTCGCTCTCTCCCTCTCCCTCTATTTCTCGCTCTCTACCTCTCCCTCTAGGTCTCGTTCTCTGTCTCCCTCTATCTCTTTCCCTTTATCTCTCTATTTATGTTCATTTATACTTATCCGTCTATCTCTTTCCCTCTAACTCTATCTCTCTCCCTCTCCCTCTATTTATCTCTTTCTTTAACTTGTATCCATTATTATCTATCTCCTTGCCAAATTGCACTACGATTTTCCGTCCGTAGGGGATGCAACTAAAGAATACCTCATAATTTCAACCCCTTACTTTGTCCTCTTTAGGGATGACTTTGCAAAAAAGCTGAGACCCGTATTTCTTTATTTCTTACCAAAAGCCTAAATTTCAATTTTGAGATTCCTAACTTGAAGAATTATTAATTACCCATGCAAACTTTCAACCCCTATTTCAACCCCTTCGAGATTATTTTTTGAAACA
Source organism: Hylaea fasciaria (assembly GCA_905147375.1). Taxonomy (NCBI): domain Eukaryota; kingdom Metazoa; phylum Arthropoda; class Insecta; order Lepidoptera; family Geometridae; genus Hylaea; species Hylaea fasciaria. Next base: position 1,585,166 of record LR990211.1, on the reverse strand, counting down.
AAAGATAGCCTATGTCCGTCTCATAGGTCCAATCTACTCCTATACCAAATTTCATCGAAATCGGTCCAGCCGTTTGAGCGTGAAGAGCTTACAAACATACAAACATACACACATACACACACACACACACACACACACACTCACAAACTTTCGGCTTTATAATATTAGTAGGATTAGTAGGATTAACGCTCGAAGAAACACAAGTTTGAGATAATAATACAAAACCAACAACGTCTCACTATCGGATTCCCGCCAAAACTCCTGCTCACTCTCGCTGAGTTTAAATTAGGTAATGAACGTTGTCTGTTTTTTTTTTATGCCAAACTCGGTTATGAGCTGCTGGCTGAAAGTACCTCGCGCCTTTATGGAAGAATTGGCGGGTTATTGAATCAGTTTGATAGGGCACTCGGTGGGCGGGCGGTGTCGTAAAAGCTCTTGCATCTCTGGCATAAGAAGACTGCAAGGTTCTCGCAGAGAGTCCTACTGCTCACCTTATACTTCCAAAGGTGCTATAAACAATTTGTAATAAATTCCCTCCAATAACTGTGTATTGTCAGGAGCACCACCAAAGAAGGTAGCGCCTATTTGTTTTATGAATTTCACCATTTTACGACTTATTTTTATGGCAACATATATTTTATATTTTATGGTCACCTTGTGTAATAAAAACTGCGAGGTGACTCGGAAGCGCCGGAAATCTTACCGCGACTTCGCCGAGCCTTTTCTTGGGCTTAAAAAGAAAATTTGGAAAAGTTATGCCGGAAATGAGTAAGGCTCTGCAGACAGGGCGTTAGTAATTTTTTTTAATGTTTAAGGCGATTTCTGAGCCTTCTTCTTCACAAACGAGTCTCTTTTGGAAATTTGCTAAAATTACAGGGAAGGCAAATCGCGGCGGTGGTGATGAACAGCCTGAGTAGTTAGTAGACCTTAATATTATCATCATCACCGTCATCAATTTTAGTCCTTCCTGTCATAGAGATAGAATATAGGATAGCTTGCGAGTTAGGTAGGTACTATTGAACTTTATAGAACGTGACTAACATTCGAGTCGCTTCAGAAAACATAAGTGGCTGTTTAAATTAAAACTGCTGTGGGCTTTATTTTAGCTATAAATCGATTAAAAATTCAAATAAAACTATACCTAATCTTTTTTATTATTGGTTGCCACATGCCCCTAAAACTAAATATTTTCTCCAAAATACGACGTGTAACCCTCGCTTTTTCTATCTCAATAACGAATTCACATGTAAAATAATTAGGAATGCCAGGATTTAATAAGAAAACGTGAGTTTTACACGTCGATTTTGTGGAAAGACATTTTGAAAACTTCTGTTTAACTCTGGTTTAAATATTTTGTGGCAAGACCGTATCATTTTTTACACATTTTAAAACAGGAGTAAGGTCTTAATTCGGTTGTATGTTATTATATTATGCTGTATGTTCTAGCATAGCTAATTCATACTATCAAAGTATTATATTATCACATTAAGATTATAGAGTAGTCTAAACGTCGAGTCCTCAGTCAGATCAGTAATCACTTGTCTAGTTCAATTGCAATTAAGAAGACAGTGCTAATCTGACGATCATTTATTATGCATCAGGCATTGCAAAGTTAAGTTCTTCATTAGGAAAGAACTAAGTCAAAAGTCAAGGATTCTGGGAGCACCCAAAGTCGAACTTAAGTTTAAATAAGTGAGTTTTAAGTTGGCAAGAAGGCGAAGTCTCATGTGATGGCTCAATTCACAAAAGAGAGAAACGAATCGAGAAGCGGTAGTAGTGTTTCCATACGCTTTATCCGATGGTGAAACGGAAATTCCATCGCACGTTCTCGCAAATGTATTTATTGAAGTTCAGTCAAACCATTAAATTTGAACATAACTTTGGCGTAGTGGCTGAGCACTCGGGCTGCTGCGCTTGGTGTCGCGGGTTCTATTCCCCGGAACAAATATTTAGGTGATCCAGTATCCACAGACATTTATTTCTTGTCTGCGTGTTGTCTATGTGAAATTACATGTCTGTAAACCGTACCCAAGACTCGGGGAAACTCCTAGTATGTACTAAGAAAAAAAAATACTACGAGTACCTACTTATAAAAAAGTGGAAAACTACCATCCTCTAGTAAAAAATTTGTCGTCAAATCCTTATCGGGGTGTTTCAGGAACGGTCCATAGTTTAAAAAAAATGGTACTATGATTGACGAGACAGCTTCCGCTCATGGCTTGCGTCCGTCCACGAGCCCGGCTCTCCCAACAGCGGAATCTGTTTTCGTAACGAACACCAACTTAAATTAGAAAGCTTAACCCGACTGAATCTTACATTCAGCCGGATCGGCTGTTAATGTGTTTTACTTTTAACGCATTTTTAACTACGGTTTAATATTTGCATTATCTGTGGTTTGTGACGCAGAGACTCTCTAACATCTGCCTACAGAGAGTGTTGCAATACTTTGGGCACATTGCCCGGAAGCCCTCCGACAACCTGGAGAAATTAATGGTGACGGGAAAGATGGAAGGGAAAAGATCCAGGGGGCGAAGTCCGATCCGGTGGTCTGACCAAGTGTCAGAAGTATTGGACACAAACATTTCTGTAGCGATCCACAATGCCCGAGACCGTCATAGATGGCGACGGATCGTGCAAGAAAAAGTTGTACGGGCACATCACGACGCTCAGCAGTGAGCAAACGAATGAAGGAGGAGGATCTGTGGTTTGATTGGCTTCGCACTGGGATGGACGTATTAGGCTGTGGACTGTGTGTTTGGGGTATTTTAGTTCCTCAGTCATCTTTTGTTAGGCAGTTATACTATAACGTAGAAGACGTAAAGCGAAAACAAATATGGAGGAAGTTAAATGATGCCGCTTATACTGAGTAACAAGACGAGCAAGTCATGCAACCGATGGTAAGTGCTATGCCAGCCCATAACAGTTACAATGCCACCAAAAACTTTGCATTGCAAAATCGCGGCACTGCACTGCGCTTGTCTTCTGTAACATTGGTTCTAAAGTATCTTATGCTAGTCTATTATAGTATTCCAATGATTAATAGGTGAGATAGTGTTTAAATGGTAGCCAATAAAAACATTTTAAAAAGTGTTTTCTTTGCATCATTTGGTTACGCCCAACGTTATGGTGACTACCGATCGTATCAGCACTATTATTTTCGACACGTGTCAATCGCCAGAACCCAATATCCCGTGGCACGTTTTCTCTATCGTGAAATTCATCATAAGCCAAACAAGGTCTGATCTAATTAGTTTGTGGTGGTCTCAGTCAATACTGTGAGCTGGCAATCGCCTTGGCGGTCACGTTTCGATGTCGGCTCCGGCGTACGTATCATTGCACCGCAGTATGGGCACTTGCGTTGGATGGATTTCGTCTTCATAAAATATAATGCATTGTTAAAAAAAAATCGTGTTGGTGCCTGTCTTCATTTCTTTGTGTCTTTTCTGTGTCCCGCGGCTTTACTCCCGTCGAATATTCCACAGGAATCATTCACTTTTTACAAGATAAAAAGTATTATTATGTGTTATTCCAGGATCTAAAGTACCGACGTGAAGACTACATTACATCGAAATCTGTTCAGCGATTGCGGCGTGAAAAGGTTATACATAAACTCAAACTATCGCATCTGTATAGATATACCAATATAAAAGTTTGTCTGGGACTTAAACTGCTACTGTTACGCTACTGCTACGATGCCTCATCATAAAATCCGGTCGTAAAAATGTCGTCCATCTGTCTATCTAAAAGTTAAAAGTTTTTTGGCTCTGAAACAGGGGGTTTCAATTAAAATGAAACGGGAATTTAAATTTAAATTTTACGTGTGTATTCTACGAATATTATCTTGCCATGTGTCCAAGTACAGCTAGTAATAAATTAATAAAGATTACTAGTGTGCGTAAATCCAAATCTGTTTAGCGCCCATACTGCTTAACTGCTTATGTTGCTACCAACGTTTACAGCATTGTGCTATAACAATTCTGTCTAGGTCTGTGAGCTAACCGATTTATGTTGATCAATCCGTCGAGATCATTTTGTATGCTTTGCCTCAAGATACAATGGCTTCTATCGTTTAGTCATATTTGTTTGGTGAATGGGGGATGAATTATCTGTCAGTAGTGTCAGAGCGTGTCAGATCGCCTAAAGGCCTCTGACGTAGCTTAACGATAGCTATTAATCGATAGCAGCCGGGACCGATGTCTTGACGTGCCTTCTGAAGCAAATAGCAATGAGAATTCTTGCGTTACGAGACGTAATTGGTGCGAGGTCGAGGATTGAGCCCGGTGTTACTGGGTTGCAAAGCGCACAGGTTAGACCTCTCAATTTTTGCAACAAAAGGGTTGTTGCGTACGTGTTACATACAAACATATACACACACATGTATAGAAAATGGAGGAGATGGCGTTATTTCACCCTAGCCGTAGAATACATTTGCAATGGTACACGTTGCCAGCAAGAATCTTTGCGATAAGACCGCCATTTCTACTACCTTGTGTAATGTATTTTTTACCTTTGATTTTTGTACTTTTTTTTACATTTTACATTCGAAAAGTTTAACTATTCTTCGAGGCATTTGAGTTATAAAGCAAACTGCTTCTAAATTGGACGGTTTTCACGGGCGGATAAAGTTTCTAAGTTTAACGCGTCATTAGCTTACGCTTTCTAGTAGAAGTAAATTAATGTTTTCCTATACATTTCTGTAAAGTGTAAACTTTGACACTTAAGCCTTTCTTTAAAATAATAATCTACGTAATCTCTCTGTGTAAATATCTATTTGAGTAAAGAAAATTATACGCAACCGGTAGATTTGGCACAAATATGCGAAAATTTGTGGAAGCCGTAGAACTCGACATAATATACTAAGTTGTAATACTTGACATTGACACTGGCTATACAATGCACTAAAAATACTTCGGCCTAACTACTTCATTTAGTTACAAACATTTTCTACTGATAATCTATCTACCTATGTACTTAAACAACAATGAAATGGTAAACGTTGGAATGCGTTTCACTTGAGAATTACTCAGAAAAGAAACATCAGAAAAGTTGTCTGGATAATCAGGAAATACGGAAAAAAGTGATATGAAGTTATTTTTACTATGGGTACCTATGCGTAATGAGTTGAGTCATTTTTATTCACAGGAAATGACACGGACCCCACGACTAGAATAAGCTTAAATATTAGTGTTCCGCGGTAATGCAATGTGCCAAAACATGTTAGGTTATCGTAATAACATATAAATAAATTAAAATAAAATGTTTATTATTCACCAAAATATTATATCGTTGACTGTACATAAGATGTTGTATAAAAAAGTAATAAAGCCCAAATATACGCCTGTAATCGCACTCATATTTCACGCATAACAGCACGCGGGTCCTTTTATTTCAATAAATATGACTTATTTATATTATTCATGTAAACAATACCGCGACGAAGGTGGGAGACACTCGACGGGGGTGAACTAGGATTATACTAATCTGGTAGCGATCACCGCCGAATACATTGACTTGGAATAGAGTAAATAGAGTATCAAAAGGGTGTTTTGACCGTAATCATACCTTTACTACTCTAAAAGAAGGGGTCTCTCTATGTTATGTGCGGATTTCCACCACTCCGTGCTTCGGAGGTACGTTAAGTCGCCGATCCCCGTTGTTATCAATTGATAGCAGTCGTTAAGCCACCTCAGAGAAACTCGGGCGGCCAGATATACTCTGACACTAGAGGCTAGCACAACTTCACACGACAAACGACGATATCGAGTTCAATGGACACAAAATTCACTCGATATAACAAACCCAATCTTTTGCATTTACAATACCTGGTTAAGGTAGCGAATTCCTAAAAGCCATACAAAGGGTATTCCCCATTCGCCATCACACAGGTCCTGACCACCGCTTAACCCCCATCACAGGGCTGCTATAAATAAACCAGCCACTTACCTAAAGGAACACTTAGCCGAACACCAGTTTAAGATTAACATTGTACAGGGAATAGGTCGGGAGTGATCGGCGAGGTTGGTTACGAGAGGTTTCCTGATGGAAGAAAAATAAATGCATTCGTATTTGTAAATTAATTTAAATGACAAGACTAGCACTTTCTATAAGTATTATAATTTTTAAATTTAAACTATAACTACTTTATTTTATTTCTGGAAGCAGGAGAAAAAAATGCACATTGTCTTCTAGTAATACGAAGCAAAATCTGATTTTGAATTGAATTTAATTTATATTTTCAATAATATAATATAACTCTATTAAATATAAATAAAATAAAATAAACTAAAACTAGCTTAAACTAAACCTTACAAATCTAACAAAAGTGGGTGTCCATGTGGCATGGTACCAAGAACACTGGCTGCATTAATCTCTTATTTCGTGCGCACACTCAACAATACGTTACAACACCAAATTACGAAAGCTCGGTCAGTTTTAAAATTCTCCTGTAAGTAAACCATCCCGCACTCCCCGCCTCGTCGGGCCGGGAATCGAACGCCGATTGATAGTTCACACGTCATTAGGCGCCCACTCAAGTGGACCGCTTGATACATTGCCTCAACCTATCTCTCTTTCGGAGAAATGAGTCCTTTAAAAAATGCCCGCCATGATTAGATTGCTCCCCAAACCTTTTTTTAGGGGAGTTTTCTTGGGGTAGATTGTTCGGGAATCTTTCATTTCGATTATGGAAGAGCTGATTATAAGAGCTGATTTACATTGATTCGGTGAGTTAAATAAAGCGGAAATCGTAGTCGAGAACTGGCGATTCTAAATAATGGTTTTGGATTTTAATTATTTTATTTTGTGCTTGTTCTAGTTTGAATGTTTTATTTGCTATGAAGTCTTTTATGCATACATATAAAGAGATTATGTCTCTATCTATCTATTTTATTGTGTTATCTATACTATCTATATTCTACATAATATTAGAAAGAGGTAAAGTTTATGATGTTGTAGGGGGTAATCTCTGGATTTACTACACCGATTTCGAAAATTCTTTTAACAATAGAAAGCCACGTTATTTGTGAGTGTCATAGGCTATATATTAACCCATCGCTATAGTGTTTGATTTAAATAAATGCCCACCCCACCCAAATGAAGTCGGGACGGGCCGCTAGTGGCTAAATATACTAATAATATGTATTATTTCATATTTGTATATGAATTAATAATTTTTTTTAATTGAATTAATAATTGTATACTACTAGAATAAATATCGAGTTGCAGTCTGTCAGGTTGTATAGTAACTAATTCAAATCACAGTCAAGGTCACTTTTTTCAGTAATTAAGATTATCCACACTATTGCAGACTATTTATCCTATATTGCATTATGATAAACATGATATATCACGGAGACTTTGAAATTTCTTGTTGGGGAATTGTGCGCCTCTCGATTATTTATTCAAATGTTAGTCTCATGAACTTTGAACCTCGTAAATAACTAAAAAGCAGCATTAAAACAGTCTTATCAGGGTCCCGCAACATTTTCAATAATATCTTCAAACTCGCAAGACGTTTAAATGGTTTTATCATGTAAAATTTAGTGTTTAATTTAATTTTATCACTGGAAAATGTTACGACGTGTCGCAAGAAAAAACATTACAGTAAGGGCACTTAGCAAGATGTGCTTTAGCTGAACAACTAACACATTCAAATATAATATTTCAAGGATATTTCGGGGTATTCTGGTAGTAGTCCTTGGATGCATGTCATGTAACACCTTCGATTACACTCATGGTTTGAGGTCAGACGTTTGCAAGTAAAAAAACTGAGAGTTTATTCCACCCTAAGATATTAAGTTTCTATGTAAGATCTTTCGTCATCATTCGTCATCAGTCATAAGGTTGGAATCAAAATAATACACAATAATATTTGGGCACTTTTGTTTAGATGTTGATTTACTGGTAAAGTGAGGCACTCTTAGTCACTCTTAGAAGGCTCGTGCATAATAGACGCAGACGCCCTCTTGTAGAACAAGCGCAATAATCTTCGCTCCACTTACGAACTGTCCGTACTGTTTATACAGTGGTTACGATATGCAGTAGAGTATGCACTACAACGGTGCATAAGAACTATATTTTCTTAGAACAGCACATCGCAGGTCATGGACCTTACTATACTTGTATCTGCATTTGATTGCGCTTATTTAGAACTCGTTGGTTCTCCGTGAGTTCGTTCCCGTTTTAGGTTGTTTTGATCTCAGAACTTAGAAATCTTTATGACTTCACACTGAGATCAATTTTTATGACAACTAATAAAGAACTTTTATGTTTTGTGTTTATGTTAATATGTTTTTGTATGTTGAGTAAAGAATTGTCATTTTTGGCTGTTAACGTTATTCTGAAAGTGACCTTATTTTTAACAGTATTAAGTTGATCTTAGTTTATTACAAAATAAAGTAAAATTCTGCGTGGTCGTAGACATAAAAAGGCCAGGGAACAATTTACTAGGCACCATATTATGTTTTTGTACAATTAGACTATTAGGTATGTAATGGAAAAATTTCAGCTAGTCACATTGCTATAATGAAATAAGAAAAAGTGAGCAACATTCTTATCTAACACTGAAGTTTGTGTAAGCTAAGAAAAATAAGAAAAAGCTAAAGTTCCAAGATTGTGTAAAAACTTGAGCATTGCTTCGTTTTCAGTTCACAGAGATAGTCTGACTGCGGACGTTTTAAAGCGTAAAGTTGCAACGCCAGTTCATTTATTTGTAGCCACTACCCGAAATTTTTTACTATAAAAAAAAAGACCATTTTAAAATGTTCATTAAGTACACTACGACTTGTTACTGTGCGGGTTTAACATTTGAATATTTTTTCTGGGGCAAATGATCCAAAACTAAAACCATGTCAGTACCTACGTATCATCTATCACTCGCGTTGTCTTACTCAATGCTGGCATTCCTAATTAGGTATTTTACTTTAGTTATTGAGTTTAAAAAGCGAGGGTTACATATCAATTTGTGGAGATATGTAAACATAATATTTGTTCACATCTAGTTTAAATCTTTTATGTGAAGACCGTAACTTCTAACCCTCGCTTTTTCTAACTCAATAACAAATTCGTAAAATAATTAGAAAAGCCAGGTTTGAGTAAGAAAACGCGAGTGAAAGACGTCGAATTTGTCGAACGAAATTTTAGAAACATCTGTTTACTTCTGTGGTAAGACGGTATCTGTCTATCTTATGTTATTCTTTCTTCGTTTTTTTATTTTTTATTCTGAGTATTGGCTAAATACGCAAACCATGCGAACGCAAAACCTAAACCAACCTAGTCTGGAATTTGTTTTTGAATATCCAGCGAGATTCAAGGGTTGGATGCCTGCGCTGCGAGCGAAAAATGTGATTCACGCTCGCTCCCTTCACCGGGAAGCTTTCAAAATGTTTATTTTTATTTTCAGGCGTACCTACACCTACGCAGACGCGTTATTTATACAGAATGTCGCTTTTTTACAATCGCAAAGTAAAAAGATTTCCAAATAAAATTGCGTGCGGTATTTCTGTTAGACTTTGTAAATTCTAAGTTATTGGATTCAAGGTATTTTACAATTGCATTTTACGTTAGTTCAAAAGGACGTGAAGCTACACTTAATGTTATATACTATAATATCATCGATACTTGACATGACTGGCATGCAAAATGTTCAACTCAATGTGTAAAGTTTTGATGACATTACAGACCTGTATTATTGTCATCAAAACTTTACACGCGTTCACAATGCCAACTCAAAATAGAACAATGGAAACTAAATGATAATTTACTTGCCGAATTTACCTGAAAAATATGCATCAAATTTACTTTACTTACAATTTACAACTTTTTCAGCTTCATTTCGGTAAACAAAAACGAAATATCTATCTAACAACTGCACTTCGAAACTAATTTCTCCTTCCCATTTCCGTTAGTACACCTTACGTCATGAAAGTAATAGGGTTTCTCAAACTTTACACATTTTGTTCAGGAAATTCCTGAAGCATTAGACGTCATATCCGGCGCGCGGCCAGTTTAGGTGTAATACTATGTGACGCGCGCTGTTCCAACTATGGCTGGTCTGCGGGTGTTTGCGAAATTGTAGAGATAAAATGTACGTACTTAACAACGTAACTATGTGATTTAAGTGCCTGCCCATAACAGTTGCAGTGCCAACGGATTTTGCATTGCAAAATCTTGCTCCGCCTCATCCTCATTACATCTCTGTATACCTGCACATCTATACAATACAGCATATTGTAAGTGTTTATTTTATTTCATATATTTTGTAACACATTACATATTTATAGCTTGTCATTTACCTACTTTGTCACTTGTCATGTACTGTATAACACTGGGTGTACTTTATAAGCATTTCATGTACCCACACCATCTACCGTACGACCAATTAAGAATCTGTCAAGTTGCCAAAACAAAACAAATGGCGCCGACCTAAAAGCATCCCTTCAAATAGTATTTCTTAGACGATGGCGCCTACTTTCAACCACACACAAGTTGGTTACACTCAAGTTGGTGGCACCTATACCTACTCCACTAACTAAACCACATATGCATCCAATTAAACCTCGATTCGGAGGCCCAAGCCAAAACGACTTCCAACTTAATCCGACACCGATAAATCAATTTACCCCAGCCCATCTTATAGCACCCTTTACACGGCAAGTGCCCCAAGATGACCAATACAGGATGTTCACAAACGAGGAAAGTTGCGTCAAACGATCCAAGTTACCCCACCTGGCCGTTGTGTGTATGACACTTGTAAGTTTAAATTGAAGTTACAATCTTAGGGTGAACTAAAACTTGGGCTGGGATTAAGCTAATGTGGTATGTTGTTAAGGGCGAAGGCTATTCCGCTTGCGAGTAAATAGAGGGAATAATTTAGACGTTCATTTAATTTGGAGCTTAAGATCCTATATTTTAAAGTTATTACAGTACATAGCTGCTCTGAGCTGCTCATAATTTTTGAGGCAAATGTTGTCAATGCGAGACTGCCAGGTATCTGGCTTGTCTATTCACAATTTAAAAAAAATGAGATAAAGTAAGATCCCAGGGCAATTATAATAATAGCTTGCGCAAGTTCCCTCCTTAAGTTACATGTTTTAAATGTCAGACATATCAAATAATATTGTGTAACGTGAAAAAATATTTACTCAATAAAGAGCACGCAAAATTAATAATCGTTCGCAAATAACGTGGTACACAGACAAGTTATAACGATTTTTTCGAACATAGGGTTGGATCCACAGTGTAAAAACTACAGCGTTTATTAGGCTGTGGTATACTAGGTAGTCTCGTCACAGATGAAATATCTCTCTCTGTCTCCCTCATCTCATCTCATTTCGATTGTCAATTTTACTCCATGAGATTGAAACTCCAACTATAGTAACATCACATCCATACACACACATACATACACATGCACATTCACATAAGTCTTTATGTGGTGTCTTTTTGTGGCGGGCATATTTATTGAGTGTATTTCATTCGCATTTCAACATTCATTTCGCAGGTATTACATTTGCGGTTAAAGTTTTAATAAATGCAATAACCGAAAAGTTTTAAGGCGAGGACAAGTCAAATGGCCTGTTAATGTTAACTGAAATTTTCAGGAACGTTAAGTAGTGTCATTTGGCAAAGGGCCGCGGTTAAGACATAGCTTAATTAGGGATTAAACAGATTTCATTTTTAAATGTAAAGCGCTTTCTAGCCTTTGTGGTTCGCCATAGTTTGAGATTGTCTTAAAAAGCTCACTATCATTCTGGATTAACCGATGGTATCACCAATGATAAGCTGTACGATTGTAGATGACTTACGAGTAAAATTTAGTGATATCTGCCACCGTCAACGTTTTAAAAACAAACTAGACAACCGGTTACGAACTAATAAATTGTTAGAGAAGTAAACTTTTGTGTAGTGTCTTTTAAGACTGTGTGATGACGACATATCAGCACTCATGCTGCTCGTCTATAAACTTATAAATAAGTCAGCTTTTAGCTCTGTGTGGGAACCAGGCCACAGCTTGCTCTGGGTTTGTATATTTGTGAGACATGGTAATTTTAGCTGATTGACGATTCTTATCATAACGCGTCATTATCAAAAACTTTCAGCAATAAATCAGCCTTTTAAGTACACCACTTAGATATAATGTTCTTTTGTAAAGCCGGACATGAAAATAAATTAGACCCGCCCCACACCTCGTAATCACGTTAGTGAGGTACAAAAAATCTTTCATTAGCAAACACAAAAGACTTCGTAGTACGCCATATATATCTCTCCCCAAATTGCCTATAAATTTTTATTATGGCCACTCTTATTTGAGGTACAGAGTTTTCCAGATAAATAAGCCCGGCCTTATTATGGAGTGACCAAGATTTGTGGTGTCGCATGTTCGCGTTTATTGTTTCATATAAAAATAAGGAAAGTCGCGGAACAATCTCGGGTTTTTGTTAGTCTCTTGTTCGGAGTCGTTGTGATTTCTCAGATATGATTATGGGGACTGTTGATATGACTCGGCAAGACGAACAGGTTTTAGCATGATGGTAAGGGTACTAACATTATTATAGACTATTTGAATTGCCTATTATTTTATTCCATCATAGCTATTATTTCGTAAACTGCAACACATTTACAAAAAAATTAAATAGGTAAATTAAGTTTTACTCCACGACATTTAACAATGTTCTCAACTACAAATAGCTGTATCGAAACACATGTATACATTACATGCATTCACGCCTTTTCCCCATTGGGGTTGGTAGAGAATAGGTACATCTTACATGCTACGATCCTACGCGAGTGTTAGAGGTCGATTTGTGGAGCTACATTTTAGAAACATCTGCTTAACTCTTGTTTAAATCTTTTGTGGTAATCCCATCTAAGCGTCGAAATATTTATTTCATTCTAAACCATGAGATGTTGACATGTTGACATGAGTCGACTAAATTGTAGTAAAAAAATATTTGAAACAAATTTACTTACGCATTTTTCATACAATATTTATTTACAAGGCAGTTAGCGACCAAGATGAACATAGGTAGCTGTTATACAGTAAATTCACAATTTTTAGACACAAACAAAACCGCAGCGTCCTCCTACTTGGCTATAAATAAAATACTTTGCTCTGCTAGACCGTGAAATCGAATGGAATCGGCCGAGACTCCACAATGGCCCCTTAGTCCTCTTTACAAGTCAATAATAAGTTGATTGCTTTGTCGGCCTACAACTTTGAGAATCTTGCGGCGGAGTTTTAAACAGAGGTCGTGGTGTGAGTATTTGCAATGCAAAGTCAACCTTATTTTATAGAACTTATGCGGGGCAGCATTATGCTCGGTTTCTGTACCAATAAGTTTATTTCTGTCTCTATCTGGCGCTAAACAAATGATAAGGACAGCAATACAGTTATCGGTTGGTCCAAGTTAACTAGGCGCACAGAATATAGTTTAAAAACCTCGCATCATGTTAGATGAAAGTACGGCAAAGCTTCTATCTATACTTAAAGCAAAGAAGTAAACGTGATAAGGTATGTACTGAAAGATTTACTTACAAATATTTGGTGTAGAGGACTTAGCTAAGATCACATTTGTCAGATAAATTTTGGTCTAATTCACACACAAATTAGGTAATAGCAAAATATAATTTTGACTGCCGTTGACGTTTAATTCAAGTTATATTGACCGTGGTCACGAGAAGACTGGAGAATGCGGGTGTCATCTACGAAGGCAGTGTTGTTTTTAAGTACCCGCAATTATTCCAATTTTAAACTTACCAATCGGTAAGAAACCGGTACTAATGGGTAACGTTCCAAAAATATACAATAATTGTTTCATATTTCATATATCATACTCGTATTTCAATTGTGTCCATATTGTTAGCATTTGGATCATTTTAGTCAAAACACGTAAATACTATATTTATGTTACCTAACTAAAAACGCGTCTAATTCACGCACAAACTAATGTCAAAATATATATTTATGACATACCCAATTTTTAGGATAACAAAATTAGACCTATACTCGTCTTATTACTGTCTGAATAATCTGTAAAAAATACAGTCTAAAAGTTACTGGTACATGGTTTATAGGCTTAAATAAATCTAGCGCTGAGTAGGTAGGTGCCTTATGACCTAATAGCTCGTAGGCACCTCCAGAACATATTTAACATAGTGCTATTGAGAACTGCCAGCCAAGCACGTACTCGGCTCTCGGTGGCGAGCCAAGTTGTAGCTTGGCTTAGGAGCTGACGGCATTCAATTATTTTAAGTCGTATAGGAGTCCATTGCTTGAAAATATGAGAAAAATTAGATAAAACACGCACTTCAAATAAAAATTGTTTCCACTATTAGTAGCGACTGGTATTTTTCCAATTGCTACCATTGGAAATGTGATCGAAACTGGGTATAGACCCTTTTTGAAAATATTTTTTTTTTAAATTTCCATCTTTAGAACAGGCACTCCTGTTCATAATTACATTCGGCATTTTGAACTTTGCATTGCCAAATCTGGTACGGCACTGTTTGTCCTAGTAACATTGGTTCTTTTATAAGTTTAATAACATTTCCTGTATATTTTCGGAACCCGAGCTAGTTTGATTAATGAACGCTTCTGTTCTCATTGCTTTTAAAATTAAAGTAAAACGGTGCCCAAATCATAATACCGAAAAGCGAAACTAGCCATACATTAATTCTATCTGACTCCAGATTAATCTTAAAAACTAAAATAAAATAACTTCATAATATTTATGCACGAAAGTATTTACTTTGGAGCCGGTGGAATACAAATTTCACTGGGATCCAAATTTAATTTGGAGCAGTCAACAACAAAATTTGCGGCATTATTTGACCGTATTTCACTCTTCTAGACCAAGAGCTTCAACTAGATACTTGACTTCAGTAGAAGCAATCAAGCTCAGTAAACAAGGCACAAAGTGAGAGAGGCACAGCTCTCAGCCTAACAGCATGATTCTAGAGCCTCGTCACGAAGATGTCCTGACGAATCGCCTAGTCATGCAGAACGGGCTCGCTACCCCTGCGCGGTGGAATACAGTACTTTAACTATGTCAAACGTAAACTCGCGGGTTGAAAAGTCGAGAATATTTCCTCCAGTTTCGGGAATAACAATCGTCTGTTTGTCGAATGAGGGTTTGCCGGCTTCTGGTGTCATAAGGCCGTCCATGGGCCTCTGACGACTGCTATAGCATAATTTGTATTATAGGTAAACTATAAATCTTCGCACGGGTGTCGGAAAATTTGCAAGGCGCGATACTATTTGATTGAAAAGTATGATAATTATTAACTGTTTAAAAGCTCAATTCATATTATATGCGATTTCGTAATACTGCTATTGAATTCGATTCGATACATTGGCCCATATTTAATACCTAATAAACCCGATTGCCACGACTCTAGTCAAATCCATGTAAAATTGATTGATGGGGACTTTATGCTATAGTGCGACGGTTTAACCCAGTCCTCGTCCGCGGAGTACAGGGGCGTGGGAGTACGATGTCAAAGGGGATCGAGGACGAAGTAACTATTTAGTAATCTATGATACGCCTGCCGCCCGCACCTCCCGCAGCCCCCTGTGACATCACACCCCACGCCCCTGTACCCCGCGGGCGAGGACTGAGTTAAACGGTCGCACTATAGTTCTAAACGGCAAAGTTTAACTACTGTTATTGTTGCTACGAAAGCCCCGAGCGTTTTAAGCACCGACTAACTGGAAATTTTCTCTTAGCGAAAGAGCGAGCGAAGGAGTGACGACTGAAATAGAACCAGTTGATAGATGCCGATAAAATGTAAATAAGGGAGTAAAGCGATCTTTATGCGCCAAAAGTGAGGGCGAAATGCGAAAAGAATTTGGAGGTGATCTTTTCTATTGGGTTAAGGTTGTGTTAAGGATTTTAATTTGATTTATTGTTGTTTCATAAGTTTTTAGTTATTTATTCCAATTTTTGTTATGCATAGAAAATGCAACCCTGTGGTGTTTAGAGCATTCATGACATTGTAACTTACTGTTATTAATACATATGTGCAGAATAACTTTATGACATACACTAACTGTGCCCGGAGGTTTTACCTGCGTTGATTATGATCCTGGAGGAACCACTACATGCGGGTGAACCCCTCGGGTTGCGGCTTGTTTTAAAATAAAAGTAACCTATGTAACTTTTTGAGACATCAGCTATCTGCCAGACAAAGTCTCATCAATATTGGCCCTACCATTTCAGAGATTACCTGGAACAGACAAACAGAAAATAATAAAAACTATGTTTTTTTCATAAGTACCATATACTTTCATAGGCTACATTGTACAAACTGGGATGTATAGTCATATTAACTACACACATCAAAAAAGTCTAAGCAACATGTACTAATTTCTGGTTCTTTTCTGGTTCGCCGAGCTGTATGAGCATTGTCATGTATTAACATAAAATCGGAGCCAAAGGTTTGTGCAAATGGATGGACATAAGGTCTAAGAATATCCTCAACGTAATTTTCAGCGTTCATGTTTCCATTTACAAAAACGAGCTCGGTTCGCCTGTTCTTCATAATACCCGCCCATACCATAACTGTTGAGCCGCTGTATGGATGAACTTCCTGAAGGCACCTGAGCCTTTCAGTATTTCCGGGCCGACGGTACATTCGCACCCTTCTTGTATCAGGCCTAAACCCGAATCGCGACTCATCGGAAAACATAATTTTATCCCATTGTTCCTGGGTCCATGTTATGCATGCATGTTGCTTAGACTTTTTTGATGTGTTTAGCTAAAAACGAGTCTAATTTGTGCACAGACAAAATATATAATTTTGACATACCTCGCTGTCGAGGTATGTTGAAATTATATAGTTTCCTGTTCGCGAAAGCTTAAAAACTTGTGTTGTAGTCCTTTCACAAAACACCTGTTATTTTGACTTTACAAACACACTTTTTTGTTTATTTGTATAGATATGGAACACACAATTTTATATCTATAAAAATAAATACCTACCTATATCAACGCGAATGGATGTTACACAACAATATGACAACAATGTAAACAACAATCGGCAGCAACAGAATCACAGTGTCATTTTTCCAACTGTGTAGTTTTACAACCGCGCCATTTCAATCAGTATCGACTGCAGACGCGCTTTTATGTACTGTGCCAGTAATGGACTGGTACATAAAAGTTTGTGTGATTTTTACTGCGACGTAAAAGGGACGTCGGTGTGGGACGTGCTTTATATTTTGTTTTATGGTTCTCTTTATAATGAGATTTAATTGTTTGACTTGTAAAAGTGCGGTTTTATTGTCTATTTACAATACCTTAATGATTGACTTTGACTTTGACACAGTTAGATTGTGTCCTTGAACAGTTCATTTTGAACAGTATCTATATATAGATTAGAGATTCCCACACTTTTTTGAAATGAGAAGGTGATATTATGACCTAATCGTCCTAATGAAAGTAAGCTGAGACGCGTGCTTAGCAGTGGGCGGATATAGGTTGTGATGGTGATGGTTATGATGATGATGAAGATGATGATGATGATGATGATGATGATGATGATGATGATGATGATGATGATGACGACGACGATTATGATGGTGATGATGATGATGATGATGATGATGATGATGATGATGATGATGATGATGATGATGATGATGATGGTAATGATGGTGATGATGATGATGATGATAATGATGATGGTATGATTAATACTGCATCGCTACCAATTTATCTATATATATAAAAGCCAAAACTGACTGACTGATTGACTGACTGACTGACTGACTGACTGACTGATCGATCAACGCACAGCCGAAACCGCTGGGTCTAGAACCATGAAATTTTGCACAAATATTCCTTATGTGACGTAGGCGAGCAATAAGAAAGGATTTTTGAAAATTCCACCCCTAAAGGGGTGAAAAGGGGTTACAAAGTTTGTATGGAGCAACGTGTTTTCTTGGTCCGATCAACTTCAAACTTGGCATTTATATTCTTTAAAACATTTCATTAAACACGTGTTTCATTATTTTCTAATATTCAACCCCTAAAGTGAGAAAAAGGGGTTGCAACATATTTTCATCCGATTTAGTTCATAATTGAAATTTGGCTCAATTATGCCTTAAGTGACATAGGAGTGCACTAAAATATGATTTATAGAATTCAACCCCTAAAGGGGTGAAAAGGAAAGGGGTTGTAATGTTTTTGTGTAACAACGTGTTTTCTTTGTCTGATCACCTTCAAACTCGGCATTTATATTTTAAAAGATTTAATTAAACACGTGTTTCATCGTTTTTTAATATTAACCTCTAAATAATAATAGGGGTTGCAAAATATTTTTCATCAGGTTTAGTTTATAATTGAAACTTTGCACAAGTATTCCGTGACGTAGGTGTGCACTAAAAAAGGATTTTTGAAAAATCAACCCCTAAAGGGGTGCGAAGGGGTTGCAAAGTTAGTATGGAGCAACGTGTTTTATTGGTCTGATGAACTTCAAATTTAGCATTTATGTTCTAAATAATTCAATTATACACGTGTGTCATCGTGTTTTAATATTCAACCCCTAAAATGTAGGTAGGAAATGGTAGAGTTTGGTAGAAGATGGTGGATGTCTTATGTCGATGCCAAAGTCGAAGTCATTTAGTTATAAGTAATTTTGGTATAAACTGATAGATTTTGGAAGAAGATTGTAGATTTTGATTAAACATTTTGGTTGATAAAAATGGTGGATTTACAAAGAAAATGGTAATATTGGTAGAAAATTATAGATTTAGGTAAGAAATGGTAGATTTTTGGTAATAATGGTATATTTTGGAAGGAATGGTAGCTTTTGGTAGAAAATAGTAGATTTAGGAATAAAATGGTAGATTTTGGTTAAAATGGTAGATTATGGTTTATACGTAGATTATGATAAAAATGATAAAGATTTTGGATAAATTGGAGGTTTTGGTATAAAATAGTAACTTTTGGTAGAAAATAGTAAAAGTAGAAAGAATTTGCTAGATTACGTTAAAACAAATATATTTTGATAGTAAATAGTACCTAGATTTAGAAAGAAAATGGTAGATTTTGGTTATAATGGTAGACTATGGTTAATACGGTAGACTTTTCTTGAAAATGGTCGAATTAGGTAGAAAATGTTAGATTTTGTTAGAAAGTGATAGCTTTTGGTAGAAATTCGATTTAGAAAGAAAATGGTAAATTTAGGGAGGAAATGGTAGTTTTTGGTAGGAAATGGTAGATTTAAGTATGAAATGGTAGATTTCGGTAGGAAATGATAGATTCTGGTAGGACATGGTAGAAATTGTATATTTTGGTAGTTATTGTACATTTTGGTAGGAACGGTAGATTTTGGTAGAAATGGCATTTTGATAAGAAATGGGAGATTTTTAAATGAAATGGTGGATTTTTGTATAAAATGGTAATTTTGAAAGATGGTGATGAGTATCATAATATGTAGTATACCTAATATGTTGGATGTCGAATATCGGATGTCGATTTCGATGTCGAAGTTGAGGTCATGGTCTATTATTAGTTATTAGGAATATTGGTAAAAAATATAGTCCACGCGGACGAAGTCGCGGGCAACAGCTAGTTACACTATACAAATTTAAAATTCAGCCCACAGTGTTAATTTATATCTACTTAAACATTACTAGCCATTTAAAACGAATTAAACATTACATTTAAATACAGTCCCATTGAGATAACCAATAAAATAAAGGCAGTTCCACACTGCGCTGCGAGAATACCACAAATCACCACCACTGTTTCCCGTTGGGTTGCCAGTTCGAGCTGTGGTTGTTTCTGAATTATTCGCATTTTGATTGGCGTTGGACCACTAAATTTAAAGTTGCCAGATATTATTCTGCCAAGTATTTCATTTGTGCCTGATCAAGGAGATAATAATTGTTATGCAAATAAGTAGGATAAGTTATGGAAAACGGAAAATGTTGATATCCAATATAAATTGCTTCCACAATAATATACTTTATCTACCTATATTTTTATTTTGGCTCAAGTATTTTGTTTAAGTGGTCAATATATCGAGTCATATGTTCACACTCGTGCAGAGTTAACTTACGAATACATATCTAATAGGGAATATTCCACCTATATTACACATATTAGACGAGGCAACACAAGTTCGAGAAACAAAATCAACAAAGTCCCATTTTCGGGTTTCCGCTAAACAAAAAAAATATACATTTTGTTTTGCACATGTCGCAAATAATCCAACATTTTAATCCACAATGGCAACCCCGCCTCAACTATATATTATTTGCCCAGTTATTATTTAAGCCGTATACAGACGGGTTGAGCTCATTTCGGGCTGCCATTGTTTGCAAACTACCAGATTGTTGCGGCTATTGTTCTGATGATACTTTTTTGGACTAAATGAGTCGACGAAACTAGCGGCCGATAGTGTAATAAAAAAATACAATGATAGTATTTTATTCAGGCAACATTTATTGTAAATTGCGCACGTCACATTTTTTTAAATGTGTTGGCTCTTTCTTGCATTATCTCTTTCTAGTGTCAAGTTTTATGTAACACTAGAAGCGCCTCGCGGCTTCACCCGCGTTAACCACTATCCCGCGGGAATTGTCAATTTTACGAGATAAAAAGTAGCCTATGTCACCCGGGGATAGTGTAGCTTCTCAACAGTGATATTTTTTTCAAATCGGTTCTATAGTTTAGGAGCCTATTCATTGCAAACATACAGTCTTTCCTCTTTATAATATTGGTATAGATCAAGTTCTTTGTTAGTCTCAGACAATTAGTCAACGTCATGATACAGTAAAGTGGAAGTCCTTAGTGAAATTTCCTGGGAGTTTCGGAGATAGCACCGAAAGTAGGTACACGTTTTTACCTAGGAATATAAATATAAATCTAAAAGCGTCTTTCTTGTAAGCCTAACAATAATGTCTGCCTTTGATGCCTACTCGACACTTTGATTGCCCTCCAGTATAGAACATCATGTCGTGTGTGTATCTGTCGTTAGCATAATAATAATTGAATACAGGTACTTCGTCATTTTACTAGGAAAGTGTTATGTAGTCGTAAATGCCTACTATCGCTACGGATCAATGGGTACAAAACGTTATTTCTCTCAGAAAGATTCCAACAAAGCAAAAAGGTGTTTCGAAGAAAGCTGGGGTCGGACGCATTGTATTGTATTGTAACTAGTACTAAAACGATGTTATTTGTTCGGAGAAGTATTGGAGTGATTTCGGGAAGGAGAAAAATATTTTCTAAGGACACGTTTAATCTATGCAATACTCAGCTTATGAGTCTTAAATAAGACGTCATGGTAAGCCCCCTGGGGGCTTACCATGACGTCTTATTACGATCCAATTGAGGACCTAAACAGAATCGTTTCACTTTAAATAATAGTAATACATGGCGTTCGATATCATTTAGGTAGACGTCAGTCTTTTTAGATTTAAAATCAACCAAAATTGAGCGTCAAGATGTCACAACAAGATGTCAGGTACAAGTAGTAAAACGATTATGTTTAGGTCCTCAATTGGATCGCAATAAGACGTCATGGTAGGGCTCCTGCACAGCTTAAGTCAGCTGTCAGTGTCAACTCAGCATAGTTCAGCAGAGCTCGGTACAGCTCAGATAGGCTTAGCTCAGCTCACCACAGCACAGTGTCAGCTCTTCACCGCTCAGCAGAGCACAGCATAGCTCAGTGTCGGCTCAGCATAGCTTTGTGCCAGACCGGCACAGGTTAGCAAGCTTTGTGTCAGCTCGGTATTGCTTGTGGCAGCTCGGTACAGCTCGGACAGCGGAGGATCTCGTTTTACCCTTTGGGGAACCCTAAAAATGACATTTCCTTAGAGTTTCTTGGTGCTGTCTTTTCTAACGGTCGTATTCCGAAGCACTGGTAGAGTCAACGGTGCTTCCTTTTCCTGTCCGAGATTCAATCTTGGATCAGTGCTTGAAAGGGAAACATATTTTTTTCAAATCAAACCATAATCAATTACCTACTGTTTAAATTAATCATCATATTTTGTGGTTCTCTTTGTTAACGAAAATTAGCCGTTTGACTAGTAAAAGTGCGATTTAATTGCCTATTTAAAATAAGTATATAATTATTTTTTACTTTGACTTTGAATTAGACGATAAGTATGTGCCTATATTATGTTTAGTGAAAAAAGTGATAGAAGGAGAAAAGAGATTAAAAAACAGTTAATTTGGAAAATAATCAACATCTATTTTAGGTTTCCCACAAAGTGTGTGGAAGAGGGCTCCACTTGCATCCAAAGTCCGACTTTGTCCATCGAAAGTTAGAAAAAAAGAAAAAAATATGACTCTAAAGGTGCAAAATCGGTAGGTTACACCTACCTCACATGTGAAATCTCAGTTCGAGCGAACCAAGTCGGTATTTACATTAGTTCTAGGTGAACGGATGTTTGTTCCAGTTCCTTGAATGATATAAAATGCAGGTTTTGCTGTTTGCCCTAAAAGTTTGAAGTGCGAACTTGTTTGTAGATGCCCTGTATTCCGTTTCTCTTTGTTAAGTATTTTTAACTTTTGCCCGCTTTCTGAATTCCGTCTTTTATAAGTGAAGTTCTTTTTTAAGGTTCCGTACCCAAAGGGTAAAACGGGACCCTATTACATAGTATTAGGACGTCTGTCCCCTATTACATAGTATTAGGACGTCTGTCCCCTATTACATAGTATTAGGTAGGACAGCGGAACCTTAGCTCCACTGTCCGTCCGTCTGTCTGTCTGGTTGTCTGTCTTACAACCAGGCTGTAACTCATAAACCGTGATAGTTAGAGTTAGACAGTTGAAATTTTCACAGATGATGTAGGTCTCTTGCCGCTATAATAACAAATACAAAAAAGTAGAATAAAATAAATATTTAAGGGGCTCCCATGCAACAAACCTGTTTATTACCATTTTCAAAGATAATGGTACGGAACCCTTTGTGCGCGAGTCCAACTCACACTTGGCCGGTTTTTTATGTGACTGAGGAATAAGACGTCGTACTCCCTTTCTACAATTTAAGTAGGCTAGGCACCCTTTAACGAATAAAAAAGTGCTCCCATTTTCAAGTGACGGGAAATACGCAGTTGACGGATTTTATAGTTCCGTGACGAGTCAACTCCGTTGAGATGAGAATTGCTGTTTATTTTTTATGCAATAGAATTAGCACAGACTTATTAGAGGAATCAGACCGGACATTAATGTAGATATCTCGTGAAGGCAAAAAAATGACATTTAAGGCTGATATGACATAAAGTTAATACCTACATAATGTTACTAAATAAATTGTATCTAAGAAAAAAATTTGTGCTGAATTCAACCTAATATTTTCACAATGAGCTGTCAATTGGCCTGTAATCATGCTCGGTCTACTTCCTCATGTCTGTGAGTAGAATATTGTGGCTGCAAGTTATTTTCTTGTTGGTAAGCGACACGCCTGCCCAAAATAATTGCAGTGCCACAAAACTTTGCTTTGCCAAATTTGCGTGGCGCCACACTCCGCTCGTCAACTTTTGTAACGTCAAATTTACGGTATACTAGCAGACACGGCCACGCGTTGCTGTGGCTAAGGTTTTTGTTATTGCGACTATAAATTGAGATGTAAGCTACCCTATCTTTCAAGTTAGATCATACTGCACGCGCTGTGCAAATTTGATTAAAATCAGTCAAGTAGTTTAGGAGTCCATTGAGGACAAACATTGTGACACGAGATTTATATATATTAAGACTTGTACCCAACTTATAAGGCGCGTCGTGAATCTGCGTTCGCCCAGAAAAGAAAGTATGGTCCGAAGATTAACGAAAGAATGCTTAAAACTTACAATCAACCTAAGGTCACTATTATAAGGTTCATAATACACTGCAGCTGTTAGTTCCATCTCACTCATGCCACGCGGCGATCGCTAAGATGGCGGCGGCGGCTGCCGACCAATAGCGGTCAATAGCATTTCCCGCGCTTTTAAAATTCATCTTCTGCGCAAGTACATCGGTAAGCCATATCAGTTGGGTACTACTGTACCACGTTAGGTTTATTTATGTATGACTAGCTGCGCCCTTCGTCGTTACACGCTGTCTTCGAAAAGTAAAAAGTAGCCTATGTGTTAGGTCATACAGGGTGTTAGCTACATCCATACAAAATTTCATCAAAATTGGTCATTCCGTTTCATCGTGAAGACGTAACATTCTTAATATTTATATACATTAGCGTCACGTTGTTTGTCCGCGATGGACTCCTATAACCGATTTTAATCAAACTAACACACCGTGTGTAGTTTGATTTAACTTAAAATATAGGATAGCTCACATGCCAATTTAAAGTCGCTATAAGCGATATATAAAGCGTTTATAAATACGAGTACATTTTGACTCTTTATAACCAAGTCACTTTAGAAGAATAACACATCGAAATCACGTACTAGCTAGCGCCGTATAGAAATTTTTACTGTGTTTTTTTGGGCCTAGTTCGGGCTTTGACTCGCTATTGCTCGTAATCAAAGCTTTTATGGTAAATTTTTATTAAATATCCCTGCTTTTGAAGTAAACACCAACACACGTGCGATATTTTCATTGCGCTTGTGTGCGTTTTGGAAAAATAATTACACGGCACTCACGCACACAATGATATAAATGTGGCTTCACTTTTGGGTGGAACTATATGCATGGAACTACATAATATTTATTTCCAGTCACATAAAGACTTGTTTATAGTTTTACTCGGTAGCTACTGATAGAGAGGTTAAAAGGGTAATTGTTTATTGTGTATTGACGATTAACTTGTAATGATAAGCTGACCCGACAGACGTTGTCCTGTCATTGTCTCTATGAGTCAAAATGAGTGGCAGTAGTCAACTGTAGAACCCGATTTTATCAGATAATTACATTTTTCCCAGTTTTAAAATATTCCCGTGATAGCGGGATAAATAGTATTCTATATCCTTCTCCTGGTTCTCAGCTACCTTCATACCAATATTCAGCCAAATCGGTTCAGCAGTTCTTGAGTTATAAAAAGTGTAACTAACACGACTTTCTTTTATTAATATATAGATATAGATACTTATATAGATTTCTTTGTTAGTGCTTAATAGGGAGGTAAATAATTAAATAATCATGGTTATTTTTGAAATACTTGTTATCACAAACCGAAAGGTCTGAACATAAAATAATGGTTTATAATAATAATTGTATTTCAATTTTCCTTAAGCCCACCTACTAATGGTGATAAAGTTCTGTATCTTAAAATTACCAATCGAATATCATGAGAGTTTAACCATAACAATATATCTACATTAAAAAAATTTTAGACCTTATATTAAAAGCCTCAGAGCCTACATTTCCACTGTGTATACAGTCTATTAGATCTATCTTCACCAGATGTGTTGATTTCGCTCAACGGAGTCCGTTGATGATTCATTCATCTAGAGGAGTACCTGTCTCAGGGACCGGTCGGCGCACGCGCACCCAGTGTTGCCATCTTCCCGGTTTCTGCGCTAGATCGAACACTTTAAAAGCTGAAGCCCAATTCACCTAAACCAAAATTCGACACAGTATAATTTCCATCGATATAATTAAATATAAATATAACTATCATAATATTATGTATCGTAGCGTCCTATTGAGCACTTTTTAGAATAATGTACTGAAAACAAAACTGCTATGCTACGAGTTTAAGCATTTAAGGATTCCCGAAATGAAGACTGGTTAGTAAACTAACTATGAATTATTATGTGTAGTTATTTACTACAGTGTCAATGTCAGTAAAAAAAAAATAGCTTTATTTTTTTAATAATTACGATGTCTAGCAATTCTTCCCTACGAATGGGTTGACAACACTGCGGCGTCGATAGACAGATTGCGGCATAGCACGAGCGTAGTCAGCTAGCACAGCCCGATCGCCGCACGCGCACGCGTTCTATTTACAAAATTTAAAATTCGTTTGCATATTTCTAGATAGAGTGTTTAAAGTTTAAACCATGGCGGAAAAGAGCAACGTGCCTTATGACACGTAAGTTTTTTTTTGTTTACCTCCTTTCTCAGATTATTACAATCTGAGACTCATTCTGGACTTCCAACACAAGTTCCTTTTTGAATGTAGTATGGTTTTTGTGTGAAAATTGCTCAATCTAAATGAGTTTTGTTATTAGGTAGATAATTAGTTGGTTACACGCTATTAATTAAACTGAGAGACGCAAAGGATTTAGCGACTCGCACTTCGGTCTACGATTTCATAACTATGTCGAATGACGCATGTGCGCTTGCGCAAGAAATGATTGTTTGCTACCCAAACAATAATATTTGATACCTTAACAGTCAATTCTCGTCCGCGTAGAAATTTTAATCTACCCATCAAGTTTATTAATATAACAGGGCCATGCGAGTTGTTTATGAAACTGCGTTTGTAAGTTATTTTTAGTTGCAAGTGTGGGTAAGGTCGCCAGTTCAATTTCATGACAAAGTAATTTTGGTTGAATGTATTTTGTGGTTTGCGTGTTATCATAGAATGCAGTCGTTAAAATATAATTATTGGTTTGAAAACATTAAAGTATCATTTGTTATCGACACAAGAACACCGTTAACAGTAATTACACATTAACAACATGACTAATTATTATTAGTAGGTTAATGTTTACTAAATTCTAATTTACGATTTTTTATATATTTTGAGAAATAAATAATTACAAAAAAAAATATTGTAGGTAGATAGATGATCATGGCGCATGACGTGATAACGCGTGATATGAAGATTTTTTTTATTATTCCAATTTGAATGTCTTATTATTGGATAATCATCATTACTAGCACAAAATAACTATATAACTAATACAATATTATAAAATTATAAGTATAGAAAAATTACATAAGTATCTAACCGTAATAAGTATAGTTTACGCAGAAAAAGTCGCAGACAAGGGTTAGTTTTTTTTATATAATGCCAATAAATAAAACACACACAACCAAAACATCCGTGATTTATAGATAATGATGATGATAATAATTATCATCACGAAGTAGAATTACGTAGTAACTATTAACAATCTGTGGTATAATATTAGATAATGGGAATAGTCATGGTTGATGAGTTGGAATAAAGTCATTTGTGTTTGTAAACAATGCTAGTTATATTACAAACTAGCTGCGCACCGCGGTTTCACCCACGCTTGGATAATATACGATATATCTTTATGAATTGTAGCCTATGTGTTATTCTGATGTATAAGCTATATTATTGTAAAGTTTCATTAAACTCCATTCAGTAGTTTTTACGTGAAAGAGTAACAAACATCCATCCATACTTACAAACTCTCGCGTTTATAATATTAAAGTAGGATAAATTTACCAAAATACTGGCCATGTATTGCTATAATGCAGCCTGTGTATTTTGGGAATGTTGACAATTGGTCACGGTTTATTAGATTAGGTTTAGTTAGTATGACGTTATTTGTTGAAATAAAAACCTCGTTACATTATATTCTTGGTATTTTTTTTTATCTATAAAAGCTCACATTTGACCACGATCTCACCTGGCCCTGCATTAATTTTTGTGTTAGCTGCTATGGAATTTGAATTGTTATTTCAATTCGCATTGTGGTCAAAGTTGCTAAACATGCTCAGTGTAGAATGGGACTGAGTCTCGAAGGATCGCTCCCGGAACACTCCGATAGGAGTTAGGTAATGCTGGCGCCACACCTATCGTGATATCCCATTGACCATCCCGTTGTTTGACGTCATTTGACGTTCGCCGTAAGTGTGACCTCAGAATCAGGATATGGCATTGGTATTGCCTTTGATAATCCCAATTTTTTACGTTGACTTGTTTTTTTATTTCGGTTGGGTTTTTAATTTGGCTGTTGACGATGACGATAGTTTGGCCAGTCAAATGTATTACGTCTAAAGCGTCAGTCACGTTTAAAGCGATGTAGGCCGTTGATGATGACGGTACGTTTGGCCCATGCATACCCGCCTACTTGAGAGTGGTAGCTAGCCCTGCAAACACTATGTATAGTATTGTATCTACCATGTTTTCCTTCATCAAAAGCTGGTAGGTTTATTATAGTTTTAGGTTATGTTCTTGTCCCTATCTTATTTTTGTCAATGCCAGCTTCGAGGTTAGGACCGGTTCGGATGAGTGCGCTGCTTGTTCCGATGACTTATGGGATTGGTAGCTAGTATTTAGGTATGTGTGTACTTATTATACAATTATCAATACAGATATTACTCCCAGCATAGAGTATGATAGAAATGTATGTATAAGGAAAACACCTCGCGGTTTCACCCGCGTTAACTACTTACTATCCCGCGGGAACCGTTAATTTTTACGGGATTAAAAGTAGCCTATGTCACCCGGGGATAGTGTAGCTTCCCAACACTGAAAATAAGTTTATTAAATTAAATTAGGTATATCACTTTATTATATATTAGGTATATATAGTAATAGAAGTAGGTATAAATAAAGAAGTATAGTGTCTAAACCAGGTAGATAAATGCATATATTTAGGGATCTAAAATACTGACCTCTAAAAAATTTGTCTTTTTTTTCACGTCACGTGAAAATATACACTGCAATGTAGTTTTCCACAATAGTAATGCGTGCACGCTACTTGATGGTTAAATTTGGTAAAGGTTACTTCGACGCTTTGAAAGGTAACTTCCATAAGCAGAGTTTTGAAAAGGAAACGTAGAACATAATAGGATGGAATGGTTCAAAATGCACTACATGCATATGCAATGCACATTAACCTATTAAACCAAAACGGGGTGTAATAAGCATGACGTGTTTGTGTGTGTGTGTGTCTGCTCTGTGGCATCGTAGCTCCCGAACGGATGAAACGAGTTGGATTAAGCTTTTTTTTTGAAATGTGAATTAGTCGTAAGTGTTCTTAGCTATGTTTGATGAAATCAGTCTAAGATGTCGCCACAAAATGGCGGAATACATATTTTTTCAAAACTTACTTACACAGGTTACTTTTAAATTTCAAAATTAATTAGTTATACTTGTTGCTACAGGATTTCCAGACTATCAGTCTTCACTCAGTCGATTTTCAGCAAATGCTGCTTCTGCATTCCTCTGAGGATCGGCTGCTTCTTTCTTGGATACATAAACTTGGTACGTATAGGTTTTATGTAAACTCAAGACTCGCCCTGCAGTTTCACGTTTGCTATTATCCTGCAGGAACCGTTTATGTTTACGGAACGTATACTATTATCTATTTCAGAACCTATAGTAACTTATGTATACCAAATTTCACTCAAATCCGTTCATCCATTAAGGCGTGAAGAGAGTATCAACATTCATGATAAAGAGATTAATCATGTTGTATGTTTGTAGCAAGACACGAGTTTCCCTCAATTTTATTACAGTTTTCACCCTATCTATTATTTCATACTCGTTTATAAATAAATATATATTTATATTTCTGTTTATTTCAATTTGGCATGCCTCAAAATTGCATGAGGTAGAAGTGGGCATTTCCGCTAATGTCCCAGTACCCGGTAACTAGTCAGTTTTTTACAATTGGTATCTTTCTACGAATAATAAATAATAATGTTTGAATGGCAACATTTTCTTGGTAATTTTATGTATGATTGTAATGGCAGCACTGACAATAAAAAATATTGGTGTCGTAACTGTGCAACAAAAAAAGTGTGTTAAGCATAGACTAGTCTTTGCTAGAGGTACGAAAACGTATACACTATTTTCATGGATTGAACTATTTCATTAAGAATGTTGCCAAATATAAATTTAAACTCAATCCTAACGATTTTAATAAAGAAAAATATTTAAAAGCCCGAAATCGCTGCAATAGAGTGTGCAGGGATTCACAACGTCGCCATATACATGATTCTGTCGATAATCAAGATCCAGCTAAGGTGTGGAAATTTCTCAGAACTCTGGGGGTTGGTAAATCTAAAGATTCAGTACCTGATGACCTTGATATTGATTCTATCAATCTACATTTTTCTTCGTCATCCAATATTGATTTGAATGACAAAATGAATACATTGAATTTCCTTCGAACTAGTCCAACCCCTGACTTTTCTCCCTTCGTATTTAGTCAATTCTCCGCTTGTGATGTTGAAAAGAGTATCCTATCCATTTCATCGAACGCAGTGGGCGGCGACAATATAAGTCGAAATATGATTGTCCCAATTTTGGATGAAATCACCCCTATCATTTGCCAAGTCCTTAACAACTCCATTCCCAAAGCGTCCGTTCCTTCCTTATGGAAAGAGGCGCAGATGATTCCACTCCCAAAAAAACGTAATCCTGTTTCTTTTTCCGATTATCGTCCTATATCCATTCTTCCCTTTCTGTCCAAGGTCTTAGAACGTCTGGTCAACGGTCAGTTGAGCAGATTTCTTACCTGTGTAGCGACACATTATTGCGTTTGCATTGCATTCTGCTGACGCGAGTTAATGCAATGCAAGGTGCAGGTGGGGCGCATCAGTCGTCACCCCCCGGGCACGATAGGTAGACGTAGTTTCTGTAATTGATTTAATATACCGCTTGACCTACTTAAATAGTATTTTCTTTTCTAAACGCCATGTTAGGAAAGAACGGACGGGAGATAACTTTACACCGAATCTCCCATTCTATTTAGGTAGATATTGCACACACACTAAAAGCGGTAAACTGGTGACCCCGCTAACTTTGCAAAATTTTATGGTGACGACTCACTTTATATTATCTATCGTGCCCCGGAACCTCGCCGAACACAATGTTATTCAGTGTTCGGTGGACATTTCAAAATTTTTGTGCTACTGATTGTGATGGACTAGTGGATTGTTGCTGTGATTGTGGACATTGGTGCTTAATGCTGTTGCCTGCAACGCTACCTGGATAGGGCCCCGCGCCCGGGCGGACACCTAGCCCGGCGCCCGCCCCCGCTACCCAGGCGAAAGAAGGAGGTATGCAGAGATGGCCGCCATAACAGTTGAGTTCCGGAGTTTTGGACTGATCACCCGAGGCTCTGGTTTCTACAGACAGAGGCTGTCCTGGCGTCGCAAAACTATCAGACGATGCCAACATCCAGCATGAGACATGTCGACGGTGCGAAGCATAACGATAAGACGATGATACGGCCAATGAAGCGTACTTGAAATGTAAGCTGAGTCTTCAGGATGCCGCGAATTCAACTTATCCCGTGCCAGACATATTACCCTAGTTCGAATACCTACAGTCAATCCGCGAACTGTTAGCCATTTCGTTAGTTATTATGGATTTTTTTATTTTAGAAGTTAAGAATTGCAACCATTCAGTGTGCCGATTTTTACGTGCCACTCTGGTGATGCGACCCAAGTAGTTACGTTAACATTGTAAGGTATCTGCACTAGTATTATGCGACACATATTTAATTGAGAAGTGTCGACTGACAATACTAGACCTTATTTACCTTTTGCTTTTCGCAATTAGCTCTCAAGGCGATTTGGATACTACGTCATGAGTGGATAAGTTACCAACTGTATTATTGGAACTCGGAACCACGTTACGTAGTGAACCAATCTTAGCGCCGCTGAATTAACGTACGGATGCACCTTGAGATTGCCGGGCGAATTACAGTTAGCGTACCTACTGATCGACTGGAATCGGCATACCAGCTTAATAATGAGCATACGGATTTTTCCGCGGACGCTCATCGTAAGCAGAATTTTGCAACGTCCATGTACGCTCCGGTCGCATCTAGCGTTTCTAACTCTACGGGTATGGTGTATATAAACAAGCCCGGTATTCTTGTCTAGATACGTAAAATACACTTACCTACTGTTTATATTATGTATAACATTTTTATTCTTTTACAAGTATTTTTGTACAAAACTGTTGTTATTTTATTTTGTTACGAAATAATATGTGTAAGTATAAAATGTATGAGGCATTGGTAAGTATTTATAGTAGGCAGATAGTGATTTTGTTTTTATTTCGCAAGTATTTGTTACACTGTATTGACAGAAATCAATAATATGCTGAATATGCTTTGCATAGTGTGTTGTAATTTCTTTTCTGTTCAATGTTGAATGTGTTAGTTTGTATTTTGTTATGATTGCGAAACTGTATCTAGGCTAAGATAGTTTACCTGAAGGCATAGGGATTTCTAATGTACTTCGATGTAAACCAGTATACCGATTTTGTTTTAAACCTACTTCGTAATGAATCCATGTATATGTATATTTTTTATTTGGCTTCGATGTAATTCTGTATATTTTTATAGGTGGTATTTTAATCAGAAACGTGCCCTAGTTGTTATTTAATTTAAAATCAATTTTATTGTAGGTATGAATAATTATTGTGACACCTTAGTGCATATGCCTAGGTAGTCGAGCGCACCTGACAACACGGCTGACAATCGTATCGAATTACTTCGGCATCAGCTATTTAGCCGTCGCGCGATGACGATAGCGCCCTGTGCAGAGCGATACGATTTTTACCTAGGCATGGCGAATGTTTGTGATGTCGTCTTGTTTTTTGTTGTTGTTATATTATATACCTTATTTTTTCAAAAAGGGGGTGGTTGATGTAGCGACACATTATTGCGTTTGCATTGCATTCTGCTGACGCGAGTTAATGCAATGCAAGGTGCAGGTGGGGCGCATCAGTCGTCACCCCCCGGGCACGATAGGTAGACGTAGTTTCTGTAATTGATTTAATATACCGCTTGACCTACTTAAATAGTATTTTCTTTTCTAAACGCCATGTTAGGAAAAAACGGACGGGAGATAACTTTACACCGAATCTCTCATTCTATTTAGGTAGATATTGCACACACACATAAAAGCGGTAAACCTGCAACAATATCCTTAACCCCTGTCAGTCCGGCTTCCGACCTGGTCACAGTACGTCCGCAGCTCTTGTCAAGATTACTGATGATATCAGGCTGGGTATGGAAGAAGGTAAACTGACAGTTCTAACATTACTAGATTTTAGTAATGCGTTTAACACTGTGGACTTTGACATTATTTTGGCCCTGCTCGGCTCTATCAACATTTCTCCGTCGGCGATAGACTGGTTTCATAGTTACTTGTATGGGTGTGTTGAAGAATCGTTTTCTTCTTGGTGCGTTACGTCTGCCGGCGTACCACAGGGCGGTGTTTTATCTCCTCTACTCTTTGCCACCTTCATAAATTCTATCTCTAATGAACTTACTTCTTCCTACCATCTCTATGCAGACGATTTACAAGTTTACTCACAGGCCTCTGTTGATAATTTGCAGTTTGCAATAAAATTAACAGAACCAACGCCGACTTAAATCGAAGAGCTAGTTGGAGCACAGCGTTTGGCCTTAAAATTAACCCAATCAAAACGCAAGCTATTGTCATTGGAAGCTCGCGTCTAGTATCAAAGATCGACTGGTCCTCCTTGTCTCCCATTATCTTTGATGGAATAGTAGTTCCTTTCAGCGATAAGGTTAAAAATTTAGGCATCATTTTTGACAGGACTTTATCATAGAGACCACAAATGGAATCTCTCAGTCGTAAACTTTATGCTTCTGCTGGTTCCTTAAAACGATTGAGAAACTTTCTTCCGACAGCCACTAAAGTTTGCCTTGCACAAGCACTCTTACTCCCTGTGCTTGATTACGCCGATGTCTGCTATCTTGACCTCACTGAGGATCAGCTAAATAAACTCGAACGTCTTCAAAACTTCTGCATCAGATTTATTTTTGGTCTCCGAAAATTTGATCATATTTCTCAATTTCGCACGCAGCTCAAATGGCTTCCTATACGACTTCGCCGGAATACTCATATTCTTTCCCTTCTCTATAATGTCCTTTTCAATCCCACCTCCCCCCGGTATCTCAAAGATCGCTTTGAGTTTCTCCAGTCCTCCAATTCCTGTTACCTTAGATCATCAGAAAATCTTGCATTAAAGACTCCTGTGCACAGCAGCACCTTCTACGACAGTTCCTTTTCCGTGGAAGCTGTCAGGCTCTGGAATTCTTTGCCAGTGGAAATCAGACGTGCTCAAACTCTGACTCATTTTAAAGCGCAGGTTAAACTTTTATATCTATCGTAGGCTCTAATATGTATAAAATTATTGTACTGCTTCATTTATGTGTCATTTCATCTTGGTTGTATTGCATTTATTTGCTATGATTAATTTTATTAGTATGTATGTATTTTAATTTTATTAGTTATTGGATAGGTAATGCACTACCGGTCGATAAAATTTTATTTTTATTTAATCCTCTCCATACAAAGGTTGCCTGGAAGAGATTGCTGTGTAGCAATAAGGCCGCCCATTGTACCTATACCTACCTATATATATTTTTCTTTATTTTTAAAACTGTATGTCTTGGAGTGCAATAAAGAGTTGTTATCTTATCTTATCTTATTTCCTTATACTCCTCAGGTCATCAACATCTTGCAGATCTTGGGCCTGGTGGCTGTCACCACCTTCATAGGTTTGACCACCCATGGCTTCGACCACTTCGACGAGCATCCGTCGGACGACCTTGAAGTGGACAGCACTGATATGCCGGATATCCAGGGTCTAGAGCAGCCAATCCTGACTAAGGTTGGATTCTTCTTGGGCTTGATGCTGATTGTCAACACTACTTGGCTGGCCATCAACATCGCTTGCCTTGTTGGCCTGCATAAGGTAAATACATGATATAAAAATAAATTAATATAGTAATTTATTTTTATTTTATTTTAAAGACTTTATTTTGTTTTATTTTTATTTAATTTTACGAATGCGTAACTTTTCTTCGACATGCAAACGTCCGATGAACTTTAGCTCGAAAAAATGCCTGTCCCATAAACGGCAGCACGAAAGAACGCCTGTCCGAAAAACATTACTGGGAAAGAACGCCTGTGAGTTAATTTTAGGTCTTATTACTTCCCGAATAAGGTGAATGGTTTCTGAATTTACCAAATAAACGTCGTAACTCAACAGAGTTAATAA
Organism: Hylaea fasciaria; assembly: GCA_905147375.1. Taxonomy (NCBI): domain Eukaryota; kingdom Metazoa; phylum Arthropoda; class Insecta; order Lepidoptera; family Geometridae; genus Hylaea; species Hylaea fasciaria. Next base: position 1,550,291 of record LR990211.1, on the reverse strand, counting down.
AAAGGAAAAACAAAACGGCATCAAAGGCAAACTCGTAACCGAAAAGTTAACCCTCGAGCTGTAAACTAGCGCATCTGACCCCAGAATTCGTTTAAACAGTAAATAACTCCACCGAAAATCCTCCCGCACTTGTTTACAGGGTTATAAAAGTAACTGAAGTCTTGCCCTCGGCGGCAGCCACAAACTAAACGCAGTGACCAGCCCATAAGGCTCGTGGACATCAACTAGGACAATTGGATTAACAGTTGATGAGCGATGGGGTTGAAATCTTAAGCAGTGATAGCGTAGTGAGAGAACTTCCAACTTCCAAGCAAAGAGTTGCGAGTTCAAATCTCAGTGCGGGCTACCACCGTGTTTCTTGTAGAGACACGCTGTAAATCTCTCGCTTTTCGTCACGAGGAAACCCATGCCCGAGAAACATTTCGGAGGTCTGATTCACCAATCCGTATCTACCCAAAGCGTGGTGGATTAAGTGCCTTACGAAAGTGAGATGATAACAACACCTAGATTTGGCAAAAAAGAAGCGTCTGGTTTCCTTTTAAAAAGTAACGCTAAACAATTTGTTTGTAATAAAAATTAGCACCAAGGACTCAATTTATTGTTAAATGCCCATTTCAGTATTGTAAAACGAAATTCGTACAAGCATAACAAATAAGTAGTTAATCCAATAAACCAATGTAATGTTCATGCTGCAAATTTAACGGGCCATATCGAATGGCTTCCCTGTACCATCGATCAGCAGGGTTCGATGGCATATTAGTTGGCTGTTCATGTGAAATATAAGCCATGTGTTGTCAGGCTATAACATATGCCATTAATTATGTTTACAAACTGCATTACCACATGTCTGTGAACTACGTTCCTCAATGTTATGTTACTGAGCAACAAAAGACGATATAAGACATAAGGTTTACCTTATGGTAAACGCTATGCATACCCGTTGTGGTGTCATCTAGAACTTGGTATTGCGAAATCTCGCGCGACACTGCACAACATTTCGCTGGAAACAGAGCCTTTCCAAGTAGACCACTGCAAAGTTTGCACACTATTGCTTGCCAGTGGAATATCTAACTTAAACTTACGCGAATTGAATTAATGTTAACTTGAATTTCAACGCGTCTAATTTGTGCGCGAATTGGACCCGTTTAAATACTAGTTAATATCTAACAGAACTGTGGTAGCTCCCCACGCAACTCTTGCATGAGTGGCCTCTCCGTGCTACGCCGTCGGTTCTAATTGTCATCGATCGCTAACAATCGTTAAGCCACGTCAGACGGCCTGACGACCTCTGATACAAGAAGCCATCATGGAACATGAAATATGGAACCTGCACCGTCTGCCCCGGGGTTTAAACCTGTTGTAAATTATTGTAGAAAAACGATGTTGTTATTGTAAATTGTATATTTTGAGTGACAAGGAAAAATAACTTAGTATACACTATACATTTGAATTTAAATAATTATGCCAGTTACAAGGATCGTAACAAACAGTTTTAATTAAGTAGTATAAAATAAGGTAGTATTTTACAACATCCTCCCTTAATTAAAACTCTCTAAAAACCTAAGGCTAAACTTGTTACACACCTTTTATGTGCAACTCTCCCCAAAGGTTTTGTGAAGATATCAGCATAATTAAGTTCTGATCTGACGAACCGAATATCTATACATCCGTCAGACACCTTTTCCCTAATGAAATGATACTTGGTATCTATATGCTTCGTCCTTTCATGGTGGATAGGATTGTGTACCAAACTCTGTGCACTCTGGCTATCGTTATACATGACAACTATATCGCTCTTACCTGTAGTTTCTGAAATAAACCTTCTAAGGTAACAAGCTTCTTTAGCCGCAGCTGTGAGTGCCATGTACTGAGAGCATTAGCAAAAATATGCTTGGCAGTCCACGGACCTCTGATTTAATGAGTGAATTATATTCATTATTCATAGCTGTACGCCATTCATCAGCATCTTTAGCATTAACTGCCTCTAAATAACTATTCGGCTCATTTATATCATCAGCTGATACCATATTAGTATAAAAGTCCGGTTGTCTACGAGTCCTAGTAGGATACCTACATACTTGCTGATCTGCGCTTGGTCTTTGTTCAGGACTCGTAGGACCTTCCGATTCAGCGGAATCGAAGTCCACTTCATCATCACTGCGCCCAGAATTTTCTTGAAGTACAACCACATTCTCTTGATTCTCGTCTGTCTTCTGCTCAACATCAACCACCACCACTTCTTTGTCCTTCTGCCTGACATCATCAAAAAGAATGATAGCTTCCGGTTTTGCAGTTTCACCGACATTACTTTTCAGTTGATTAAAGCGGTCTTCAAAAAATGTCACATCTCTGGACTTCTGCAGTTGCCTTGGATTTGAAGCATCTCTAAAGAAATATCCGTTTGGATCTTCTGAGTATCCGACAAAAATTACTTCTTTAGCTTTCATATCCAGCTTCTTTCTATGACATGCGGGAATTTGTATCAGCGCTCGACATCCAAACACACGCAAATGGCTCAGATCTACCTTTTGTCCGTTCCTGATTTTTGTGGCTGCAGGCATGGCAACATCAGTGCCATCTACACTGCTCCACAAATCCTCATGGATCAGATACTGTCTCATCTTGAATTTCCACGACGGATAGCCTTCTCTACTAGTGAGAAGTATTGCCGGAATAGGTGAAGACCATCTTACCGTACCCGAATCACCACTATTCGCCATTTTGGAACTTTTTCAAAGATAAACAATTTTCGACTTAAAATATATTATTACTTATTGCACAACATCTTTCTATTTGAATTTCCACTATAATTCCTCGTGCTGATAACGTGTTGTAAATTATTGTAGAAAAACGATGTTGTTATTGTAAATTGTATATTTTGAGTGACAAGGAAAAAGAACTTAGTATACACTATACATTTGAATTTAAATAATTATGCCAGTTACAAGGATAGTAACAAACAGTTTTAATTAAGTAGTATAAAATAAGGTAAAACAATGAAGTAGAAATATATGTAGTTTTAATCCTTATGTATATTTCTACTTCATTGTTTTGAATATGGATTTCCGCAAAGTAACGCCTGATTCTATCAACTATATAAAATAAGGTAGTATTTTACAACAAAACCACTGGCCCGCGGCCAGGGGCAGTACGTGCAAGTGTGTCGTTTGTTATACTCAAAGAGCTCATGCATGGAAATTAATGGCATTTCTTTACCATAGCCCTGGAGTTAATTGCGACTCTAGAGCATTACTTGTGCATAGAAAAAACGTTTAATTTTGCTTGCTCTCCGAATGAGTCGAGATATCAAAGTTGATATAATTTGGTTCTTTCTCTTGACGCAAATAATATTTCTGTCATATGCCGATTCTGGTGGAAAGTCGTGCTTCGTGTCGGCTATTCTTTAGTTTGGGATATCATTTTACGAGTGATTATTTGGATCAAGTGTAACGAAAGCTTATTTAAAAAACATTACACATTATTATGAACTAGCTTAAAACGGGTCTTATTCGCACACAAAGAAATATCAAAATATATAATTTTTTAGCTACAGTTAATAACTTTCGCGAACAGGAGTTCGCGAAAGTTTAAGAACTTCTATTACACATTATTTTTGGCCAGTCGTGTAGAACTAGTAGAGATTAGATCGTGAAGGATGGCTTTAAAATTTTCATTCATGCTTATAAGCATTAATAGGCTTATCCGTTTGTGTATCAATCTAGTGAGCCGTTCAAGAGATCGTCCACAGACGATCTTGAATGCTCGATTTCATTGTGCAATTGTGCAGTGATTCAATCATTTGAGATGTGTTCAGTATACTCGTATTTATCCGCAGACATTACGAATATTATGTTAAGCTTCGGTTCCAATTAAGTCTACCATTTTTATTACTACCTACTAGCTAATCTAACAGACATCCCGGGGTTTTCAAAGTCATCGGTGATTTAATGTCACCAAAATGACCGCGATATGTTCATTTATTTCATTAATTACTTTCTGGAGTGGAATATAATCATGTTTTTTTGGTTAAAGTTGTAAATATTTTTTATTTGGTAGACGGAGTATGATAATCAAAAATTTTATAGTTTTTACAGTGATAATAATTATGACTTCTGAAATTGAAATGACCGATAACCTGTATAATAAAACTGTAGACTACTGTAGACTATGACCCAAAAAAACTGCGAAAAATTATTTCGTATATTATCTAGTCGAATCGAGTCTGGAGTTCATATTTAAATAAACTTTCATAAATGAACTATATTTATAAATAGAATTTCCCGAATCCGAAAATTAATAAAAACTTATGACAAAGATAATATTTTGTGCAAAAGACGTCTAGATTCAATAAGTAATTATATGAGACTTACATATTTTAGCATTTTTTTTACGGGGTTTAAAAACGAAGAACGAATCAAGTTCAATTTAGGCAGCTCTTTGCTTTAATTTAAGACAAATCTCACATTCCATAAAATGTCTAAGTATAGTAGAGCTGCAGTGCAGCTGCTCCTGAACTATGCTAAACCAATACAACAGCAGCACTGCAGTGTAATCCCATATTCAGGATTGCATAGGCTGTAATTGCACTGCATTACAGTTCATTAGGCAATGCTGTATACATCTGAGTGCGTCATACGATTGAATTAGCTAACAGATGCTACTGCATTGTAAAGCTAACACCCCACTGATGCGTGACATCGCAAGCTTTACGATATCTGTATTAGAATATAATTGAATACAAATGCTTACACTAACTACCACAACCATAGCCACCATGCATGATTGTTTGGAGGAGCTCGCTTTGAGAGTTACGACCGTCCATTGTGACACTATTTATTGTGCTGTTCTAGCTTTAAGTTTTCTTTGATCTGTGGTGTTTCAACAAAAGCTTATCTTTCTATCTGTCAAATATCTATCTAACTAAAAAAATAACACAACCGATTCTGGGAACTGCAACAAAAGTTCTACCACGCTAAAAGTTCTACTGGCACCATACTTTTCGAACGATAACGGCGTCACGTATTCTCAACAAGCCACCAAAGTCAAGTTTTTAGTGTTCAGTAGATATTTTTCATGTGCAATTTTCCACGAGTGAATGCGACGTTTTAGCTAATGATGTCCGAATCGCCTTCCAAGCTCTAAACACTATCGGCCGAAATTAGTTATCAATCCAAATTGTGCCATCTGGGATTGATATCACAATCCATTTTAGGGTCAAACGTGCCAATAACCGATCCGTGGATTGGTTTATGAAGGCACGCAGGTTGGAGATCGACCGAACGATAGGCTGCAATCCAAGATCGATTTTAATCTTGGATAGATACAATATTAATTTTGGGCTTTGTGCTACTTGCAGAAACGTCCTGGCCCGATCCGCGTGTACGTCGGCTTCGCAACCGCTCGCCTGATGCTGAACATCGTCGGCTTCACCTTGATGATGATGAGCAACAAGATCAAGCCGAACACCATCATCGTTCAAGCCATCGACCTCGGTAAGTTGGCCATCGCCAGAATCAGACATATGTACATAGGAACAACGCACCAACACCATACAATTGTATGAGAAGAATGGAACATGCGACCTGGTCAGAACGGAGCACTATAGTCAATTAGTGTTTGAAAACGTTCAGAGATTTTCGTTGCTGACTGTACCTAGTAGTTGTAATAAAAAGCATAGCAAAGTCTATACTTCAGTTTCAAGTTTTATAAATGCGACAATAGTTCTGTTTTTGTCATCTTTTCACGCCTAAACAGCACAGCTATAAATTCCGAATAAATTGGTAAGTATAGAGATGGATTGAAGCTTGGAGACTGATGCTTTTTATCACAATAAAATGTAGTCCGCTCGTATGAAGTCACGGGGAAAAGCTAGTATACTATCTATATGAATAAGCTAGCCCATGTCCAGTAGGTACACAATCACTTGATCCGAGTACTTGACCAGCCAAGGTCGGCGAACAATGGTGGATAACGTCGGATAATCTCATGTAATTTGAGCCGTGTCATGGTGGAACGGCTGTGTTGCCAGCGTTGTTTGGATGGTGTTTGTTGTCTGGTTCCAGAAAGTCACGTGTAAATTGAAGCGAATTCTTTTTTTTATAGAAGTACCTAGGCACTAAGCTGACGTTTGAAGATAATATCACTAATGAGAACGACGCGACGAAGGGTTTTCTTCAGCTCTTTCCTCTTGTTTGACTCCCATACATTGAATTATCAATTTACTCCAGATTATTTTTATTATAAATGTGAATATTTGCAGCCAAAGTTATGTAATTCCAAGCTAGTATATCGAATCTTTTTTTCTCTCAGAATAATAATATACAAGCAAACTCCCGTTGCCTACCCCAAAAGTGACAAAGCACGACAACTTGCTTCTTGTTTTTTAGACCGTAACAAGCCTCTATTCGACGTTACATTTTGTGCCAGTCCATGTTTTATACGATTTGATTCGTTGCCAATTCGGTAGGAAAAAGAAATAGCATTCTGCCGCCTGAATCCACACAGAGCTGTTCATACTTTCGCACCGACGTGTATACTCGTGTACTTTTCATAAAGCATACATCGAAATTGTATACTTCCAACTTCAGTGCGAAACGTTAGTCGTTATAGTCGCCGTGTTTTAGTTAAATTTAGCTTCACTTTGAGCGTTATTTTTCGACATTCCAATCATAAAATAAAGGGATGCAGCCAATTCAGCACACTTGTCTAAGCCACAACTTGATTGCCACGACGTAGACCTATCTAATCCAAATGCAAAATTCATCAGCCCACCGAAGTGAACTCAAAAGCTCTCTTTACGGGTTCAGGCGGCTGGTCGTATTGATTTCTGTCCATTCACATGCCAGATCAGCTCTCAAAAGGTGAAAATGATCTAGGAAAAGATTCGTTTATATTGTATACTAATTTAAATTCTTCACATACAAATCCCTGGTTTACGATCTTACCACAAAAGAGTTAAACCAGATTTGAACAGATGAGTCTAAATATCCTCCCTTTTACTAACTCAATAACAAATTCACAAGTAAAATAATTAGGAATGCCAGGATTTACTAAGAAAATGCGAGTGGTACACGTCGATTTTGTGGAACGAAATTTTGAAAACTTCTGTTTAACTCTAATCTTTTGTCGTAAAGCGGCTAGTTTTTACAGGCTCTTATTTAAAATAAGTAATAGTGAAGCCATAGCATAGCAGTCTTTAAGCCACGCCACAGGCCTTTGTACCTAACAAACTCTAACATTCGAGGCTTGACTTGAACTACCTCATTTGACAATCGAAATAATGAGACTAGGCCAATGTACTGCATATCAAACTGTTTGTCGGCTAGTGCTTCGCTTCGACTTTTACACGGTCGGCACAATTGTGGGAAGAGAGACGTTTCCATACCATCACACCGCCTTGACGACCTATCTTTTGATTCCAGGTACCACAGCTTACTTCATCCTGGTCTACTACATCTACTCAGTCCAGCTGGAGAGGGAACGGGAAGCAGCCACTGCGCAGTCGGCTTCTGTTGACCACGGCTACTACCCCAGCAAGGATAAGAGCCAGCTGGTGGCTTAAGATGGAAGCTTCTGCAGTCGGGTTGTGGCACTGTGAAGTAGTAGGTATAAGAGTTTGGGATCGGTTCGCAACGTTCTATGATATTATGCTACGTCTATTTTAACAATCATAATTGTGTCGACATATTTTATACTTTGTCATTTAACAAACGGCGTCGTTCGTTTTTAAACGCTTGTTGTTTTCTTAATGAAACGGAATATTTACGAAAAATAAATCCAACAAAGAAAGTCTATAATACCTATACAACGTGGAAGTCTATCTCCGCTTAGCCCCAATAAAATAGGTAGTTATATAATTGCAGTTATCTTTAATTGTTAATTTTACAAACGGTGTCGTCGTGCTACGCTCTGTTGAATGACGACACTGTTTGTTAAAAGTGAAACGTCTTGGCGATGACAAATTAGACAAATGACAACACATGTATGGTCACTGCTACTGCATTAATTGACAAGACTTTGGCCTGTGGTCTGCTAAAATACTGACTCCAGGGGGTCAGCACTACAAAGTGCCTTGGTTAAAAACTTCACCTAGCGATATTATATTTTATTTCTAGTGTTGTAGCCCTCATATTATTACGCTGTATTAAGATTAATATTTTGATTTGACGTATTTTTGAATTAATACATAAGGTTGTTCTTTTATAAACTGCTCTATCGTGTTTGTTTTAGTTTTTATGTCTCGAATATTCAATGAATTATTTCTTCGTATCAAATAAAGAAACTCAATTTATGCTTATATTATAATTGGTTTTGTTTTCTCATTTTAATCCATTTAACGTAAACTAGGTTCTAAAATATATTTAAGTAAGCTAAGTAGCTATTACTTTAAGCTATTAAGTTACTTTCCTCTAATCATTTCTGACAAAAATTTTGCTTATTTGCAAAGCTTTCTTACCAACTTTTCGGTACATTTCTTATTAAAATTTCGTCAGTAAAATGAAATGTCAACAGGAATAAAACCTTTTTATATTTGATTCGAAGTCGCGCGAAATTGGGAGGGTAAATAATTTGATTACGTGCTTCCATCAAATAAAAATAATAGGGAGATGCCAGTGTGCCTAGTGCGAGTTTTGACAATTTATTTACGCGTTCGGTCCGTTTAGCGTAAACTTGAAATTGTATGGGATAAGAGCAGCGCCATCTAGTGACTGATTGACTGACGCTAGATGGCGCTGCTCTTATTCCATACAATTTCAAGTTTACGCTAAACGGACCGAGCGCGTAAATAAATTGTCAAAACTCGCACTAGGCACACTGTTGTGAACTATACCTTGTCAGTACCAACAGTTTTAACTTTTTATGGTCCATAGATAACTATATGTAAGTGAATAAGCACTTTATTATAACATTACTAAAAAAAACATAACTAACACAATAGATCAATAAATCTCATATTTAAATTCATCTAAAGTATTGAATTTAATAATTCCACTTCTTATGGGGTTATTAGATTTTCGAAACAAGCGGTATCATAATAATAATACTAAACATAGGATTGTGCGAAGTCAAAACAAAAAAAAAATAGGTCAATAGACTAATATTTGAAATCCAAACGAACACAACTAAACCAACAGCGTCACACTATCATTGCCAACATAATATTATATTGAGATGGTCGTCAAGCGCTGGCTCATACAATGCAAACCATATTTAGTAACATATCTTTAGTTTTTTATTTATCTGAGGATATATAGCGGCCAGTCTTCACTCTATTATATGAATCCGACCTTGAAAGGTAGGAACTTCGATGAAATATTTTGAAGTAAGTCATCAGACCTTAGATCTGGGTTCATATTTTAAGCGACTACCCTTTGGAAAAGCTTTTTCGATACTATATTTAATAGGAGCTTGGTATAATAGGTGCCTGAATAATTTTTTTCTAAATCTGCAACTGCCCCTTGTCCGTGAATTGGAGATAATTATGATAAAGATGGACGAGGAATTGGATTAACACTAAGCTATTGAATTATGCTACTTTATATCCCGGGCAGCATGGGGGTAATCAGAGGGCACAGCAATTTTGACAATATAGGCACTTGCCATGAACAAAAACAGGAGTCTATCTACCCTTAATTTAGTTCACCATCTAAGCCACAGACATATAAGAGGAAGCAGATCGGGCATTACCGATATATTATCATAGTGAATCCGGTTGCACTCCATCGCTAAAAATAAGCTGTAAAAATATCGCCAACGCATCAATATGGCGCCCGGCTTCCCAACTGGTTTCAGTAGATATACGAGTATACCGTCTTACCACAAAAAATTAGACCAGAATTAAACGGAAGTTTCAAAAAATTTCGTTCCACAAAATCGACGTGTATCACTTGTGTTTTCTTAGTACTTGACATTCCTAATTATTTTACGTGTGAATTTGCTATTGAGTTAGAAGAAGCGAGGGTGAGTCGATTTGTGGAGGAAATGTTTAGACGCATCTGTTCAACTCTGGTTTAAATGTTTTGTGGTAAGACCGGTAATGTCCGTTCTGCTTCCTCTTATGTCTGTGGTCTAAGCCATGACTGGCTGAGTAAGGGTCCGCGTGTCACAGCGCGCCGTCAGCCTTCGTCATGCTAAATGGATTAACTGGCAAAAACGAGGGCTCTGCTTTTCTATAAAGAACTGTGTATTCATTAGACACTGGAGTATTATTTGGAGGTCACTGTGCGAAAGAAATGGTTTATAATTACTAGAATTTTGTATTATATGTATGTAAATACATTTTTACTTTACATACTGGAATGGAAGACGCAGTGTACGTAGGACTCCCACTAGATGGACCGACGACATCAAAACAGTCGCAGGCAACCGGTGGATGCAAGTGGTAAATCGTCGTTCGGTGTGGCGATTTAAGGGGGAAGCCTATGTCCAGCAGTAGACGTCTTCAGGCTGATGATGATGATGAAATAACTTTATTTCTTTATATGCAAGGGGGGGGGGGACTGTAGAATTTTCCTCTTTCTTCTAGAATCGTGTACTTAACCCGAAAAATGCTTAAATCCCAGTGGGGTACGTACGTTTTTTCTACCTTCCAAATCACAGCTTATATTGAACATCAGTTCATCTATCCAGAGCACTTGTTGCGAACACAGATCGCTTCTACACCAGCAAGGAAATTATTCCAAACTTGTGGAAGCATCGATCAATGTCACTTAGACAGATTAAGTTGCGCAAGTCGCCGGAACTTGTAGCAATCTTTGTTGTTTCGTTCGGATCCCGTCGAGAATGCACCGGTGTCCTAATGCTGAGGTAACGAGGACGAAACGGTATTAGAAAATCATGTTATAACAACACACAGTTGTACGTTACCGAACATTACAGATATCTCGTGAACCCAGTCGTGAAACTGGCCGCCATTTTGGTAGGATTAGTGATGTTGGTGATAATTTGACAGCTCATTGTATTAGCCAATCAAATGGGCGGATTCAGCACAATGTTATTAAAATTTTGTGAAAGTATGCACAGTTATCTTGTCAGTTTTAGATCGGCCCTTCCAAATGACTGTTTTTCTTGGTTCACTAGATAGTATCTGCAAGGTTCTGTCTGTTTCCTCTTGTATATCATCAATGTCTTGGTATGTATATGTCATATTATCAGTTATCATCATAATTAAAAAGTTATAGGGCAATAAGATTCCGGTAGATTCTCCCTTTACAACACCGACCTACATTATTCTTAGAACAGATCACCATCTCCAAAAGTTTATGATACTAGCATGAAACGGACACTGGCAGAATTGTGACAACTAGGCAAAAAACCATAATAAATAAGTCAAGTTAGGGCAATAACATTTTCATAATTACATTTGCCATTGAGTTTCTCAGAATACAAATGTTTTTCTCGTTTGCATTACAAAACTTCTCTGAGTTACTGAAAGTGCGGAGAGAAAGTTGATTTATTACTTTGTGGTAATCCGTATTCAAAAAGATAACTTCGGACTGTTCCAAAGCCATAACAAACCAATTCATTTCTCAAATTAAAAAGTGTATCTACTTCGCTTTTATCGTATCGTTTTATTATCGAACCTCACATTAGAACACGGCCATGGGCCTGCTGCAGGAACTATTATAGCAAAAGTTAAATCAGTTTTGTTGCTTCCTTTAGAGGCAGTTTCATCCTGCGTCATCCCCCGCCCCCCCCCCCCCCCGTGGTGGGGATGATTCAGGATGCCAGCGTGCCCCCTTTTGCATACAATAAGCAATGCAGTTACGATTCGAATTCGGAAAATAAGTAAATCTTGAAATTTATTTCAGTTTGCGCGCATTTGGACAGGTTTAGGTGCAACTGGAATTATTACTGGCTCACCGATTTTCCATTTTGTAAATACGCTTCTGTTATTCGAAGTGTTTTGGAAGCGGGGAAAAGAGGATTGGCTCTATTTTATATTAAAATTTGTTGGTAGGGACAATTATGTTCGAGCGTAACCTCGACTAGGTACTCGATAAAACTTTACTTCACCATTTACCATAATCCGCGCCTATTCGTACTCAACTTATGGCATAGTTTCTAAGTGTATCATTTATTCCACGGATAACGTGCCATAATTTCATGACGTGGCATATGGTAGGTATATCTACCTACTGCGTAACGAAATCACACAAACAGTACCCCTAGTATGAGTTTTTACTAGCTCGACATAGTACGCGTCAACTTTTTGTATGAAGATCCTGTACAGCGCCCCTACAGGCGCGTTTATGTTCAAAAAATCTTCATGCAAAGCGCTAGTTGACGCGTACTATGTCGAGCTAGAGAAAACTCATACTCAGGGCCCAGTTATGTTTATGGATGAGGCTGTTAGAAACGTCATCGGCCGATCACAACGTGACCCCGTACGCCGCGTCACGATGTTCTATAGAAATGTGCGCCGACATCAGCGTGTGAAGAGACCACAACAGGTTGGCGATTCAGAACCTTTCGATAATAATTCGGCGATCGATTCGGTTTCATATCGTTCGTATTGTCGCAGTTTTAGTCGAATCCACGACGGACATGCCAAAATGGATTTCTAATCGAATTTGACGTCATACCACTGTATTACCACATGAATTAATAAAAATTTTGATTAGAGAACGATATCGAATTGAAAAGTTCTGAATCGCCTACCAGTACATTTCTATAGAACATCGTGACGCGGCGTATGGGGTGACGCTGCAAGCCATCGATAACGTACTAAAGTGTACTACAACCACTCGTATATCTGCGTTCAGCCCGCTAGGTCCCATTTCTGTTTCTTTATAACTACCATTCAAAAACAGTTAAATCAAATTTCAACCAAAACAGGTCTTGCTTGTTTTGGTTGTATGCTTTTGCATCAACGTTGGGACCTCAAATCCGTTAGAAAAAAACAAAAGATTAGACCAGAGTTAAACAGAAGTTTCTAAATTTCGTTTCATAAAATCGACGTATGTATCACTCACGTTTCCTTACTAAATCCTAGCATTCCTAATTATTTTACTTGTGAATTTGTTATTGAGTCAGAAAAAGCGAGGGTTAGACGTCGATTTGTAGAAAAAATATTTAGACTCATCTGTTCAACTCTTTTAAATCTTTTGTGGTAAGAACAAAATGTTTTAACAGATTACGGATACAGAGCCACTGGTATTTTAAAATCATTTCTTACTTTGGAGCCAACAAGGTGGAATGGTTTACTTCGTTATTCGTGAATCGGAGCGTCGCATCTGCAATTTAAAATGACAGCTGAAAATGGCGACCCTTCGCCTCGACTACGGTGTTCCAATCTCAGCTATTTTATTGCATTTACTCATGGAAAACTTTCCGGTGAGACTTTTGTTTCATTAGTTAATGTGTAATAATGTTGTATTTTATTATAATACTAGCAGACACGGCCACGCGTTGCTGTGGCTAAGGTTTTTGTAATTGCGACTATAAATTTAGATAGGTATGTAAGCTATCCTATCTTTTAAGTTAGATCAAACCTGCACACGGTGTGCAAATTTAATTAAATTCGGTTAAATAGTTCAGGAGTCCATCGGAGACAAACAACGTGACTCGTAATTTATATATATAAAGATAGGTAATGATGTTGATTCGAATGGTAATTGTTTTATGCTTTTTATTTGGTTAAATGTCGAAGTTACCTATTACATAAATTGTTGATTCACAAAACAATATTAATATCATAGTGATTACATTTGTCATATTAGTTAAATATAAAGAACTATACTAACTACGTCCTACTGAGAATTGGTTTAAAAATATATAGCTGGTTTTGCGACAGACGGACAGCCAGACACGTGAATATGACAAGGATTGCGTTTTTAAAGGTACGTCTTGTATAAATACTGTAGGCCAAGCACTTTATCTCCCTCTTTCATGGGCAAGCACGAATCACTATAGAGAAACTATTCGAATAATTAACGCTATGAGTTAACGTAAAAAAATTGTATGAGATTGGATCAGTGCCCTTGCTATAGCCAAGAATTTGCGAACGGTTACCTTGATCGATGCGTTATCGATATGAACCCTAAAAAAATCGAGTTTGCCCTATTATAGAAGTGCTGATCAAATCTAAAATGTACGAATAATTTCTCAATAGTGATACGCCCTACAGAAGTAGTTATAAAAAATTCTATCACTAGCGTATAATCCAAGTTTACTTTGTTGTGAATTGGAACGTCGCATTTGCAATTTAAAATGGCAGCTTGAAATGGACGCTCGAGCCTTTAGAGCGCGGTTCCAATCTTTTTATTGATGGCCTGTTGGTTTGCAATTGCATTTGAGATGACAAGATTCTACTATGTACGAGGACTGTTTGCGTAGCGGTTTATTGGTTATTTACATGATTAAATTACAAGGCTATAACTATTATCAAAATACAGAAGCGCTTTACGTGTTGGATTGGTAATAACGTGCCTGCCAATGGAAAACAATCAAACTGGGGATCAAACTGATAGTTACTTTTGTTTTCAAGGTTCCGTACCCAATGGGTAAAACGGGACCCTAATGCTAAGGCTCCACCGTCTGTCCCCGTCTGTCTGTTCGTCTCTCGCCAGGCTCATGTACCTACCCCGATACTCAGACAGTTGACATTTTCGCAGACGATTTGTATTTATTTTGTAACCATAACAACAAACTCAAAAGAGAAAAAAATACATATTTACGGGGGCTTCCATACAACAAACGTGTTTTTGTCGTTTTTATAGTTAACGGTACGGAACCCTTCGTGTGCAAGTTCAACTCGCACTTGGCCGGTTTTATTATAATAATAAGTAGGTATACTAGTACCAACTTATAAGGCGCGTCGTGGATCTTCGTTCGCGCAGAAAAGAAAGTATGATCCGAAGATTAACGAAAGAATGCTTAAAACACAATCAACCTAAGATCACTATTATAAGGTTCATAATACACTGCAGCTGTTAGTTCCATCTCACTCTAAGCTCGCTAAGATGGCGGCGGCTGCCGACCAATAGCGGTCAATAGCATTTCCCGCGCTTTGAAAATTCATCTTCTGCGCAGGTACATCGGTAATTCATATCAGTTGGGTAATACTGTACCTAGGATTATGCAATTATGCAAATATTAGGATTTACAATTAAAAATGTTGCTTTCCCCAAATCAGCTTAACATCAATCTTACCTACCATATCTATAACTACCTATTACTGTGCGGTATCCTATCACTCCGTGTGTCGGACGTCGGTCCCGGTTGTTATCGATTGACAGCAGTCGTTAAGCCACGTCAGAGGTCCTCGGGCCGCCTGATATACTCTGACACCAGAGGCTAGCACAACCTCATACGACAAACAAAGTACCTATAGTGAAGAATCAAATCTTGATTGTTGACTATTAGGTAATTAAATATAGTGATAAGTGTCTTATAATCTGTAGTTAATTCATTCCCTTCGTGTTCTCAACTCAAGCTGTCCAAAAGCCTCATAAAAGTACTCTTTAAGTATGAGGCTATTTCAAGGAACAGTCCCAGGAGAATTCATCAAAAGATTTCGCATCACTTCGGTCGAAAAGGAATTTCGTTCTGCTTCTGAAAAATCGTGGCCGGGATCATTATAGCACAGGCAATCCTGGTTTGAAGCCGTCTTGAGCACTAAGATTAATGGTTGCTAGGCCTCCTCCGAGACTAATGATCGATGATGCTGGATCGGCACTACCGTTTATTTTCTAGATTAATTAATACAGGTCATTAGAGGTATCACTTGGGATTATGGCGACATTTTGTTCGGCAGGTGAAATTCAGGAAGCAAGTTAAATTGGGGTTTTGAGTTATGTGAAATGGTTTGTTTGTCAGGTAGTCGCGGCCTGTGTTGTCAGAGTTTGTCAGGCCAGTACTGACGAGGAGCCGAGGTTCGAATCCTGTGCTTTTGGGTTGCGAAACGCACCCTTGCTCGTCTATCAATTTCAACGATGACGAAAGCTAAACTTAAATTCCATTTTATAATAAAAGTTTAGTTTATTAAGGTCCGTATTAATAAATGAACCTCAATAGCGTTACCAAGTGCGCTACCAGCTAATCCACACTCAAAATGTAATCTGCATCTTGAGATCGTTGCTATTTAATAAATGGATATTGAGATGTAGCACTGGCTACTAGATACTGTCTTGTATGTGTCAATTGTGTCATAATCGGATAGCACTTAACCGCTGAGTGTCATTTATTAGTTTGCCAGAGATCATGTAAGTTTCTGTTCCTAATCTACAACTTAAGATGTATTTATTAAATAGAACAAAAGAGAAAGTGCACACTGAAGATAGCTCTCAGAGCTAAGTTTGATTTATTAATACGGACCTAAGGGTATAAACAGCGTTCAATTTGTTTTTGCTACTAAGATTGCATGAATCTGTAAGAAGTTACCAAATCGTCTCCATAACTTGAGTCACTTCATATAATTATGGCAAATAGAGAAAGAATCAGCTAATATGCAGACTAACAGTTGCTCCCATTCAACGACCATGGTACCAGGCAATCAGAACCTCACAAGAGGTCTACACAAAAACCTCGTTCACGTAAACTCGTAAAGAAAAGGTAAACCTTTCAACCGTTTAACACGTGAACCAGCTAATTAAATCAGCTATACTCTACAGCCCGTTATTCCAGCTGATTAAACCCGGATTCCGGATTAGGCTATAAATTTAATAATGCTACCAGGCATTTGCCACTACGCGTTGCTAATTAAATGATTTACACATTGCATTGAACAGCTGTTTGTAATTGAGAAATTCATTTGTATTGGTGATGCCGATGCCTAATGCAACTGTGACCATGAATATCATAAACCATTGATAATGATATTCTAGATATTGATATTTTTAGTGACATATCTCAATGCCTAAAACTGATACACCCGATACACTGTCATTAAAGTCACTACCACACGTTGCGATATTATCGCTTCCCTATTTTTTCTTTTATTTTTTTTCTTTTTTTTAAAAACGTAGCCCCACACTAGGATTACTCCTGTATCGTGGGTACCGCTTACAGACATATAATTTCACATACAAATCACACCCAGACCAGAAACTAATATTTGTGGATCGCACAAATATTTGTCCCAGGCGGGAATCGAACCCGCAACCCCTAGCGCAGCAGTCCGATTGCTCAGCCACTACGCCAAACGAGCCGTATTGCGGTGATGTTATCGCAACAGGGTGAAAGATCGACAATAATGTACTAAAATGCCTGCGATAATACCGCTACAGTGCGGGGTATGCTTAATGGCACCTAAACCACGTTTTAGCTACGTGTGTTAGAAACAATATTTGTACTTGGAAACTTAGTTGACTAAGCCAACAGAAGAGCGATAATTGTAAAATACCAAGAACGGAGTCACCGTTCACACCTAGTTCTACACAATATTATCCTCCTTCTAGATAGTGGCGGTGTTCTTTCTTTTATCTTCATAATTTCAACACTAGAAATAAAAATAAACTCCATGTACCAAGATTTCGGTTGCAGAAGGTTAATGGTTCATTTATGGGGAACTGTATACGCTTTTATAATAAGTTGCCAGAGGGAATTGATCAATTGTCCATGCAAAGATATAAAACTTATATTAAGGCTAATCTCATAAAGAAAGCCTATTACACTGTTAATGACTATATTAAAGATACAAAGGCATGGCCTCAATGCCCCCAGCTCCATGGTAGTAATAATTAACGTGAATTTTATTAATATGTTTTGAAATTTTTATTTTTAATGGTAATATTTATACCTACTTATGTAAATATTGTGATTGAAAAAAAATGGAAAGAAATTATACAATATGAGAAAAAAAAAAGACATCCCCGTAGAGTTTCTTGGTGCTGTCTTCTCTAACGGGTGTATTCCGAAGCACTGGTAGAATCAAACGGAGTTTCCTTTTCCTGTCTGAGATTCAATCCTGGACTTGAAAGGGAAACATCCTTTTTCAAACTCAAACCATACCTTATCAATTAATTATAGTTTGTTTTCTTTTATGATTTTATTAATTTGTTTATTAGATTGAAGTGTTTGACTTGTAAAAGTGCGATTTTATTGCCTATTTACAATAAATGATTTGACTTTGACTTTGACTTTGACTTTAAGTTTATTGTTTTCCATCCGACTATTGCCGTCTTACCGTAAAAGTTTTAAACCAGAGTTATACAAATGTTTCTAAAATTTCGTTCCACAAAATCGACGTCTATCACTAGCATTGTCTTACCCAATCCTGGCATTCCTAATTATTTTACATGTGAATTTGTTATCGAGTTAGAAAAAGCGAGGGTTAGACGTCGATTTGTGGAGAAAATATTTAGACTCGTCTGTTAAATTCTTGTTTAAATCTTTACATGAAAACAAGGAAATTTCACCCTTCTAAAGTCCTTGATCATCAAACACAGAACAATACGACCTAATTTGATCAACACCCGGCAATTTTACACAATTTTACGTTCGAAACGCATGAATTCACGTACACGCGATATAACGTTCTAATCGCACCGACGCAGATACGTTCAATCGAATAAAGATAGGAATAAAAACCGTCCAAGTGCGAGTCGCGCTCGCACACGAAGGGTTCCGTACCATTATCTATAAAAACGGCAAAAAAAAATCACAAGGTTTGTTGTATGAGAGCCCCGTTAAATTTTTAATTTAAGTATTCCAATTTTTATTTATTTATTGTTATAGCGGCAACAGAAATATATCATCTGTGAAAATTTCCACTGTCTAACTATCACGGTTCATGAGATACAGCCTGGTGGCGGACAGACCGCAAAGTCTTAGTAATAGGGTCCCGTTTTACCCTTTAGGCACGGAACCCTAAAAAAGCGGAATCTTCTCGGTTCCTCGTCCAAACATCAATCTTCGCATTCCTCCTCACCTGCACTTTCCGCCTGAACAGAACACATCGTAACTCCACAGTAATTGTTCCGCTCGGTTTCGGAAAGATTCTCGTATTGGAACGGAAATATACCTCCTTTGAGGCGAACTTGGCTGCGGTTGGTGCGGTGTAACAGTGACTAAGGTTCGGAGTTGCTTGGCACGTTGATTCATCATAGATTCATCATAATTTATAATAATCGTCCCTTTTTAGATGACCCAGAAATTGGTGCCGTATTTGCTACATAGACCGTCACTCTATCTATACCTAAGCAAAAAATTTACCGTCCATTGCATTGGCTTTTCTGAGCCCAACTGCCATCACCACACATCACACCACACTACAAAATACCGATACGTAGGAACCTAATCGCTTCCACATCTCAAGCAATCGTTACAATCACAACCATTTATACGGGACGTCAAAAGTTGACAGACTCGCGGCGCTGCGATCGCTTCTCAATAGCACCCAAGCTCAGGTACTGCCGGAATTCCTACACGATCCTTTGTGAAGTCGTTTTATCATACGACTTATGAATTGTTCCGCGCGGTACGTTTAGCTCTGATGTATGGCGTGAGAGGGCACGGCCCGATGCCCCGGGTGCTCCGGGGTAAGTAGTATTATTTATTCTGCGCCTCAGGTGGCCTGAGCGGCTCGGCCTCGATTCAGTGTAGAGGAAGGATTCGGATATACTTTTTAATAGTCTCGAATGGGAATGGATATACGCTTCCATCGCTTGAGGTCGTTGCATGACGTTCGCTTATTTCAGGCTTTCTTTTGGCTTAGATGTAACTTTGTTGAAGAGTATGGTAGGCATATGGTAGGAGAGTTAAGTATGTGGTTGCGAGTAGGTGATGTTGGTGGATGGATAGATGTTTAGGTCGAATCTTGCAAGTCTATTTCGAGACAGTTTACATTGTCCTATTGAGTTGAAATTTTGCGTGTCTGTTATGCTTCGATGGCAATAAGCTGATTTGAAGATAGAGGTGGCACAAAAAGAATGTTACATCTCAGTTGATAACAACAATATCCTTAGGTGCTACAATATAGTAACAAAAATAAGAATTCTACTAATATTACAAAGAGACGAAAATTTGTGACTGCGTTTGTATGTTTGTAACTTCTTCACGCTCAAACGGCTGGACCAATTTTGATGAAATTTAGTGCGGAGGTAGCTAACAACCTGCATTAATTAACACATAGGCTTAATCTTTATTCCGAAAATAGCGGGTAACACCGCAGGGCGCAGCTAGTGAATAATAAATTCCATTCAGTTTTACTATTGTAAACAAACGAACAAATTCAATACACCTGAAACTCCAGTTCGTATCAACATTCCAAAACAGCGAACATAGAAGATATTATGTCGAAAAAAAACCCATAGATAGGTGCGAAATTGTTGCGTTATTCAGCCGGGGTGAAGCCGGCGAGGGCGAAAGAGAATTATAATGAACCCGCCGCCATTTCATGTGCACGTACCCCGCGTAATGACGGCATGAGGGGTGTAAAGATCCTGGTTTTTGACGGCGTAATCCCTTTTTGCCCCTCAAGTGCGCATCTTTCGAATTGTGACGAAAATTACGCACAAGACGGGTTTTACGCTCCGCGACGAGAGCTCCTCGAGTGATAGAAAGGGCTATGTTGTTATTGTATTTTTTATAGAATTGGTTAGTGTAACGAACAGGTTATTAGCTTGATGGTAAGCCTCAAACCTTCCTATAACTGTTGCACTGCTACCCAGAACTTTGAATTGAAAATCGCCACAACTGCCAAGTTTTGTGACTTTTTTTTATTATTTTTTCATTTTTATAAAAACTTAGCCCCTCACTAGGATTGCTCCTGTATCGTGGGTACCGCTTACAGACATAACATTTCACATGCACATCACGCCCAGACCAGAAACAAACATTTGTGGATCGCACAAATATTTGTTACAGACGGGAGTCAAACCCGCGACACCAAGCGTAGCAGTCCGATTGCTCGGCCGCTACACCAAACGTGACGTCAACATATAATTGAAGACTTCTAAAACAAGCAACTCAAGCTACCCTGAACTTCACTGATAATTGATTACACGTGATGAAAAAGTATAAAACAAATTAGCAGACAGCAAGACATATATTATTAAAAATATTTTGTATACATATGACAACTTTTCATAGATACCTAATACGTATGTACTATGTACTATGTATGTAATATGTACACTTTAGAGTGCCTAGTAGTTTCTAAGCTAAAGAGTCCAACCACATGTTGTTATCTAGTAAAACATGCGACATAAAGCTACAAAAACAAAACAAACATAATATTTATTATGTCGTATAAGGGAGAATTGCCGCAGGTGTTGATAAAAAGAACAGATAGCGTATTTCACAAAAACCCGTTCAGCTCAGAATGAAGTAGTGACATGAACGACCAGATAAGCCTGCTGTGTGGGCGCCGTGAATGAGAGCTCCCGACCTTACACACAATAACAATATACTTCTAGGTACACGTAAAACAATCCCATAAATGCAGTTGATAGAAACAAAACGATGAAGTAACAATAATTACCTATGTAGCTTTAATTCCGCCAGAAGTTTGTCTGCAATATGTGGGATAGGAAAAACGACAGATGACGTAATCTTTTATACTAACACTAGAAGCACCTCGCGGTTTCACCCGCGATATTTACTATCCTTAATGGGAACCATTAATTTTGACGGGATAAAAGGTAGCCTATGTTACCCGGGGATAGCTTAGCTTCCCAACATTGAAAGAATTTTTCAAATCGGTTCCGTAGTTTCGGAGCCTATCATTACAACCAAACTAACAAAGTTTTCCTCTTTATAATATTAGTGTAGAAAACTAAATTGCTAATATTGTAAACAGTAATAAACAACCCTATTTATAAAAACCCACCCCCTAATTATATCTATGTAATCTTATGAAAAATACCCTCCCCTATTAACCAAAACCCCCAATCCAATCTGCAACCTAGTGTCTAAAATGACTGAACATATAAAATAAATAAACGTTCAAAATATATGCAGTTGATACAATGAGGCGTTAAGTTTCCCTGAATAATATGGGATAAAAAAATAATGATTGAAAATCTTAAAAACTAAAACCCCCTAGCTAGTAACCTAAATACCAACCCGTTCCGTCAATTTACATAAAAAGAGGCAATTTAGGAGATTGCTAGTTGAGGAACTTTTCATCACACTATGTAGGTGTACATAGAGGAAAGGATTTTGATAAGTTTGTTTTATTTTAAACAGCTGTAAAACAACCAAAAACCTTATCTTTTTAAGGTCTGTTCTTTCTTCAATTCGCCTGATGCTCATCCCGCTTAATTACATTATAGCTAGCCAGATTGAAGAACGCAGAGGTGGACACACGTGCAGTGCAGTCAAAGACCTTCGCTTCAGACGAATTGGAACTGAAATCGCAACGGATCCAATAAGCGCGCAGGACCGCTAACACGGCAAATTGAATTAATGGATTGGCTCGTCTGACAACGCTTTGTCTTTCTTGTCACCCGGTGAGGCGACGATCTCGCTCGTGCCGGCAAGAATGGCGAGACATTTCTATCTGTTTCTGTAACTAATCTGCAATTATTGTTAAGTCTTTTATCGGATGCCTTCGCTATTGAAACTTGCAGCCTTCTTTTCGCTGACGCGTTTTTGTTGGTCGACTATATCGCTGGCGTTTTTGTGGTGTTCGGTATTACGTTTTGAAGCAGGACGCGCGCGATATAAACACTGCTACAATACGAAACAAAATACAGATTCATTTATATTTCTTGATAGGTTTAGAAAGACGGTGCGATAAAAACGCGTCTGTGTATCGGAGGTTGCATTGTGTAGTTCGCTAATCGTAATTACGACGTGATGTTATGTTATAAAGAGATGAAACACAAATGAAATAAATCATCAGTTTCTATAGTACTTCCCCCTCATTCCCTCATAATTCTCTAAATGAAAGGCGGAAATAAATAAAACTATTTGCCTTGTTAGTTTCAGTGTAGTTACTATAGTTACATTAATGGATAAGTAAGTAGTTTCAGGAGTTTTACCACAAGGGATTCCTTTTTACCTTCCGTCGGTTAAGTAACGTTAAGGGTGGCTAAGTAGTTAAGTAACTTATGTAGTAGCCAACGACATGGAGCCGCGCGGGCCTCTTGTAAATGCTTTCAAGTTTCAATTGTTTTGGTTAAGCTTCAGTTAAGTTTCAGGAGATAAGCCTTGGAGGAAGTCGGGTGCCGCCTGAAAACTTAACAGAATCCAGGGAAATTCTTTATTTAGCTACTAAGTTGGTACATGTAGGTTGTTAAGAGATCCAATCAAAAGTTTGACTTGGCAAGCCACTAGATTTTATAAAAAGTGTGATTTTAAAGTCTAGTGCGGTTATAAATTACATCCATATAATTTTTATTCATAGATATAACCATAGTCGGAGAGCAAATCATGAAAATAATAGAAGCGAAAGAGGTTTAACATCGTAGCATGTGGAAAGATGTAGCCTCTGCTCACCCCAATGGGAAAAAAGCGTGACTGTGTATATACGTTGAAGTAAATAATGTATTAATTAAATGCTAGGTCATTTATTTCAACAAATAATTCGTTAATTTTTCGTCATAAATTCGCCCCAGCGTTTCGACCCCAAAAGGCACAAATACTTATAGGTAGGTACTTAGATAGTAGATAGATAAATAACCAAATTCAATAAGTATATACCGAGCTATCGAAAAAATATATAATTAGAAAAAGTACTAAACTTGAAAAATTATTTCACTGTTGGAAAGCTACACTATCCTCGAGTGACATAGGCTACTTTTTATCGCGTAAAAATTAACGGGTCCCGCGGGAACTACTAAGTTAACGCAGGTGAAACCGCGAGGCGCTCCTAGTAGACGATAATATAAACACGTTAGTAGCAAATAAAACGACCTGTAAAAGTCAACTAAATAACAACAAAAAAACATCCAAAGTAACAGATAACAGAAAATTTAACAAAAAAAATCTATCATTAGGGGCTCACCGTCCACAACACGCACTCTTAATTGCTCCAAACGAGCGCAATTTATATTCTAAAGCTAATAAACCGGTGATTTCCCTGGACATCTCGCTTCATTAGAGAGCGACTCGAGCGGACTGAGCGGAGTGAGCGGAGGAGTAGCCGCCGCACGCTCTCTGCGCTCTAAAAGCTATATCAACTTTATGTTTATGCTGTGAGCACATATAACACTGTTCGGCGCACGGGGCTCTAGTTGCATTCAGCCTCTGTGATGTCCTCAAGCATACCTAACATTGCAAGAAAGTGTCCATCTTTAATATTACTGTATATAATAATTATTGTAAAGAGGAAAGATTTGATTGTTTGTTTGCATTGAATAGGCTCCGAAACTAATGAACCGATTTGAAAAATTCTTTCACCGTTGGGAAGCTACACTATCCCCGGGTGACATAGGCTACTTTTGATCCCTTAAAAATTAACGGTTCCCGCGTGATAGTAGTTAAAGCGGGTGAAAAAGCACGGTTCTTAGAACGTAGAAAGATAGTAAGAAAGACCGTTGTTTCCTATGTTTTTTTGATATATCAGTTTATTGCACTCTTGT
The DNA here is from genome assembly GCA_905147375.1 of Hylaea fasciaria. NCBI lineage: Eukaryota > Metazoa > Arthropoda > Insecta > Lepidoptera > Geometridae > Hylaea > Hylaea fasciaria. The sequence goes on along the minus strand of LR990211.1, from coordinate 1,525,821 downwards.
ATTCGATTACAACACGAGTGAAATCACAGGAAATGCGAGTATACAATTGGCTGGAGAATTATCATGTCGAACGATCATATTGTGCCAGTGGAGGAAGCTATAGTAACCAAGTTGCCAAGCAAAGGAAGTGTGCGGAGGATCCAAGCTAAGCGAGCGTATCCGAGCTCGTTTATCGACGATTGTCAGATCGCAGCACGAATAAATTTAGGGTTCAGTATTGGACTAGATAATAAACCACATCGTACAGTAGTACCCAACTTATATGGCGCGTCGTGAATCTTCGTTCGCGCAGAAAAGAAAGTATGGTCCGAAGATTAACGAAAGAATGCTTAAAACTTACAATGAACCTAAGATCACTATTATAAGGTTCATAATACACTGCAGCTGTTAGTTCCATCTCACTCATGCCACGCGGCGATCGCTAAGATGGCGGCGGCTGCCGACCAATAGCGGTCAATAGCATTTCCCGCGCTCTGAAACTTCATCTTCTGCGCAGGTACATCGGTAAGCCATATAAGTTGGGTACTACGTACTAAAATACCATCAGATACCAGTGTCAAAAGTCACAAACGGTTTATTCAAATGAAAGGTTACCGTATGTACCTATCAGTATTCATATATTTTTTTAATAACACAAGTATTATTTCGATAAAATATCTCGAAACATAATTTATTCAATATACACCTACACCTGTCGTCGGTAAAACGAAAATTCGGCAACTTCCAATATTATTGCGTCACTGAAGTATTCATGGAAGAGGCATTTTATTACTGCCCTTAATATTTTATGTTCGGGTCTAAATACTTTGCGAAACTTGGGAGATTTCTTGCCCCTTGAATATTGATGACGGATGAACTTGCAACTTTGTATTATTCTTGGGGTTCCGCTCAATAACCAAAATCGGAACCACTAAAATCACTAATGCCGCCTTCCGCCTCCTCTCAGACGATATTAATTGACGTAGGTAATTTAACATTAAGACATATTTCATGAAAAAATATACTGTCGATAAAAAAATATTTATAGCAATTGTATTTTGCAATCAACACTTTTTTTTTTTCAAAAAAAAATGTTAAAATATACAATTTAATGTGCTTATTGTACGGATTGTAAATATTCAGTACACATGAAAATTATGAATAGCTCTTTGTTTTATTCTTGTGATGTGTTGAATGTTTTGTTTTGGTGCAGTTCAACCAATCACGTAAATAAAATTGTTGCGGTAACAACGGAACCTCTAATGCGCATACCTACCTATATTTGCTGGGCCAGTTATATTTATGTCAAAAATGTCTAGATCATCGTATGACCTGCTAACTTATATATTTTGTTGGTTGGTTGGTTGGTTTGTTGGTTGATTTCTCAAACTTTAGTCAAATTGTGCCCAAAAGTGTCAATGTGATCAAAACTTAACCCAAGTCTATTTCAGCAAATATTATCCCATCAAAAACATTACATGTACAAAAATGCACAAGTCTCGCAACGCAGTTTATCTGCCGTAAAAAGTTGTGAGATCGAATGTAAACCAAGTCGGTTAATTTCAATACCTACCTATACCTATCTATGGGAGCAGTTATATCTTTATTTCTTTAGTAAATAGAGGAACTTGGCAATTGCACACGGCAACATAAATCTATGCTAAGCGCTTTGTGCTTCTATTTGTTTGAAAGTACATCTATACGGAAGACTATATTTAGATTGCCTAGTAGATTATGCTGCCGTGTACAATCGCCAAGACACTCTATTTACTAAAGAAATAAAGATATAACTGCTCCCATAGATAGGTATAGGTAGGTATTGAAATTAACCGACTTGGTTTACATTCGATCTCACAACTTTTTACGGCAGATAAACTGCGTTGCGAGACTTGTGCATTTTTGTACATGTAATGTTTTTGATGGGATCTCATTTCTTTTTGTAGGTTTTCTTTCTTTATTTCGTTTTTTTGCAAAACACGCATCAACGCGCGCCCCGCGCCTGCGCGGCCGGGGCCCCTTGCGACATAGGTCATGCTCATAGATTATCATGAACGAGTGTCTTTGCGTCTTCACAGATGCGTATTAGGTATAAGGTACCTAGGTGCCTATTTTAATGTACCTAGGTAACGAATTTGTTCGACCTATAAAAGTGTAGGTAGGTATAGTATAGGGATTTGTATCTCTCTATCTATCGTGGAAGTTTTTAAAAAGCGCTCAACTGTCGAATTTCTAGAAGCCATTTCTCATTTTTAACCCCTGTTACCCATTTTATTCAATTTCAATGAAGTCTAATTATGAACTGTAAAAGTAACTTTGTAATCACATACAATTTAATAGGATTTATATGGGAATACAAAGTTATTTATGCAGATCATATATCTAGAAAACGGGATGAAAATTATGGAATGTCAGAATTTTTCCATGGTTTATAGGCTAAACAATAGCTATATTCAAAATTTGAAACTTGTGGGACGGCTAGAAGTACCTTAGAATTTTGATGATCGGTCAGTCAGTCAGTCAGTCAGTCAGTGGGCAGCAAAATTAAGGAACTTTGACTTGCAATAATTCTTAAACTACTGGTTCAAATTTGATGTAACTTGGATTATTATCTGTAGACGTGATGCCCTCTTGGTCACTAAAAATTTAGGCTTCTAGTTTTATCCATAACGAAGTTACAGAGGGTCGAAAATGGCCCGAATCGCTTCGAGAAAAGGATAGTACGGCCGTGCCTTTTGTTTTGCTCGACTTGGCGGGGGCACTGCCGTGCCCCCAGATTGTTGTTTTAGGTATAATTAACTAGTTTATAAGGTGAACTTCGTACCATCAAATAATTGATTAGTCTGTAACACTGGATAATTGGTGTCGACACCAACGTCAGCGTGGCGTGGGCGTTGTTATCGGCTTCGGCGTCAGAGTCGGAGTCAGAGTCGGAGTCGGCGTCGGTTTTGGCATTGGCGTCGTTGTTTGCTTTGGGGTCAGAGATTGCGTTGGCGTTAGCGACGCCATCGGAGTCAGGGTTGACGTCGGCGTCAGAGTCGGCGCTAGAGTCGGCGTTGGCGTCCAGTCAAAGTCAAAGCATTTATTGTAAATAGGCAATTAAATCGCGCTTTTACAAGTCAAACAGCTAATTCTCGTTAAAAAATAGAGTCATAAAAACATAAAGTATGATACATTAAATTAAACAGTAATTGACTATGGTTTGAGTTTGAAAAAAGGATGTCCGTATCCAAGTGCCGCTATGGTATCTTTAAACTTTCTCTAACCATTACGTCTCAACCATGCCAGGGCCCGACAAGGAGCCCTATCCAGTGCTCCTACATCTCACAGTTGGCGAGCTCGCATGCACATCACGGCTCTTGGACGCAGTTCGACTCGCAATGGCTCCATTATTTTATACAAATTGAAATGTCAGCGGCGCGATTTGAATATCACGACGATGGTGCCTGATGGAGCAGTGGACATTATTGAGATATCCTTTGGTCTGAAGAAAAGATCATACGTTTTGTTTGACAAATGTGCTTCTTATGTCTTCTTCTGTTCTTTATTCACGTGCTTTTTCGTAGTATCACCGTGTCAGACGTCATTATGACAGCTCCAGCCTAGTTATTAGTCGCTGACTCTATTTTCATGGCTCGTGGAAATCACAAATTTGCAAAGGTTGTCAATTTAACTAAACATACCTTGTTACTTTACTTGAAACCAAAGCTCTACCAAACGCCGAAATGGGCATCGAAATCGGTCCGGTATTTTCTGAAATTCGTAACAAACAAACAGATTGAAGTTTTGAGAAACTCGTTATCAGGTTCACTTTAAAATAGTCGATCCCAGTTAGTTTTTCATAAATAGGTATCTATAATTCACAGATATTACTCGGTTACTGTTTTATAAATATATATTATACAAAGCAGTAGCACAGTGTAAAGAAGAATGGTAGAACTGTGGAAATTTTACTGCGCTCTGATTTGAAGGGATGATAATATTATGAGATGTAAAAACCGGCCAAGTACGAGTCGGACTCCCGCACGAAAGGTTCCGTACCATTATCAATAAAACGGCACAAAAATCACGTTTGTTGTAAGGGAGCATTCTTGATTATTTATTTTATCCGTTTTTTATATTTGTTGTTATAGCGGCAACAGAAATAATACATCATCTGTGAAAATGTTTACTGTCTAACTATCACGGTTCCTGAGAGCCTGGTAACAGACGGACGTACGGATGGACAGCAGAGCCTTAGTAATAGGATTCCCGTTTTACCCTTTGGTTATGGAACCTTAAAACCAATGTCTCAGGGTGACGAGGGCTATTAATTTGCCACATTAATTTGCAAAGTATAAGTAGTAATTATGTGCAGGTATGGCGATTTCCATCAGATGTTCAACGCACTCGTCGCGTTACGTCATAGTATAAATATGTATGTCTCGGTTTGTTCTACGAATACAGATTCAAAGCTTTGAAAGCACTAAGCTATGAACTAGCTTTTAAAAAGCAATTTTAGAGACGGTACACTATGAAGTCCAAAGTAGAAATGTTGTAGATATCCATTTCCGTAACCAAATCCGAAACTATCTATAGGCAGAAAATAAAATGAAATATCATTTTCATATCGGTAAAAAAAATTGTTTGGGTATCAAGCCATCTGATAGTTAATAGTTGGATGCTAGTTAAAATACAATACAACCCTAATATATAAAAAAAACAAATAACATAGTCGAAAAGTATTCAGAAAGAGACAATCAAGAGTTTTGGAAATGAGACGTGATTATTTTCAAGAGATAATAAAATAACCAATGTATACTGCTTGACTTTCTTTATCAATTGAAAAAAGATCCAGAAGGACCATAACTGAAAAATAAATAATATCCGTAACCGATACTTCATATCCGTAACAACCCTAGTCCAAAGCCTAACAACCTAAAACGTTCTAAAATAGCTCACGGTCAAATCATTTCCGGTTCTGAACGATCTTTTATTTGCTGTTTGAACTATTTCTTGTCCATTTTACAGATTGAACATCGTACGGAACCATAGATTTAAAGCACATAGATACCACAATACTTTTGTGTTATGCTAATTTCAGAATTGTTATCACACTTGACTTTAAGCACAAAAATATGGTCTACGGGGTAAGGGTATATTGGATCACTTTCATTATGTCTTCTTTCATGAAGGTAGAAGCGAAACCCGGTCTTTAAAACAATGCATAAGCATGACGTTCAAGTCTTGTCAAACAGCATATTTAGAGATTAGCCAGTTTATTTAAATTTTACAGTTTGCAATACTAGTTTAATTAGGTCATGTAATTAATTATGAAAATAAATGAACCATTTTACCAATAAATAATAATAAGGGCTGAATTTATAAAAACGTTAATTTTTATCAACCGACCGACTTATTCATAAAAGTACGATAGTACTAAAGTTTTAACATAGATGGCTCTGCCTGCACCAGAGAGTAAAAATACACTTTATAATTTTGTTACCTACATTCTAACAGAATTAGATGTATATTTCTGTTTGAAGCAACGTGAACACTCTCTGCAATAAATGAAATTAGCATGCTTTAATGGAGGCTCCCTTCGACGACTTAGCGTTATCTATTCTCCTCCATGTTTGTGGCAGCTGTTTGATTCCAAACTGGAACGTCGGACATCTTTGCTGAGACGATAAGGACGCAATGAAGAAATACAACTCTTTATTGTGTAGGTACCTCAATAAAATGTAGAAGCTAGGAATTATTGTGTAGGTAAGTAGAATGTAATTTGTTTTATACACTTTATAAACGGTAAAACGACCTATGACTATAAGTTAAAAATGAAGATTTACATTATATTATTATGGTAAGGATTTAAGGCGTTCATTATCAACAAAGAGTGTTCATTATATTTAATAAAAACAATTTAATACATTGTTGAATAATTTTGTTTACCAATAATCGTTTCTTTTTTTTATATTTTGCAGATTAGTATTGACAACTAATTGTGTTGATATGATCGAAGGTGATAAACATGCTAAGCCTAAATTGATGCAATATGCCGTCGTAGCAATCTATAACTTCGATATTTGCTAAATATTAGCCTATCTAGCTCACAGGTTGAACACGAAACACATAATAAATTTATACTTTTTTCAAATTATTGTTTTTTATTTATTTTTTAAATAGAACCGCTCATAACCTTTGCACCGCGCTACATATTAATTTCATAAGCCATGAGCGGATTTCCATCACTCCGCGCGTCCGGCCGTCGTGGGCCACGGTTCTAATCGATCGATTAGCAGTCACTGAGGTTCTATTAAAAACTGTTCTATTAGAAGCCAACACTCATCTCATTTCTAGTGTATAACAATATATATATTTTTTAATAAATGTAATAACCGTTATATTGGTAATAAACTTTCATCATTCTTCTTATTCTCATTTGTTAGACAAACAAACAATCCAAACAACCATAATTCAACACAACATATTATTATTCCTTATCCAAAGGGTCCTTGCGTTGTCCCCATCGCTTCCAATAGAAGGGTAAGATGCGCTTCGCTGAACCCCGACCTGGGATGCGCGTTCGAAGACTACATTCGACAGCTTGAGAGAACACAGGAAATGTCGCAAAATAGAATTACGCTTCTGTAAGCTGATCCGTGTCCGCTTAGGGCCCACTTCCACGAGCGAGCGCGTCGCACGTCATTACCGCTGTGACGTAAAGAGTTGGTCGAGCTGTAACTTCGAGTAACTTGTAACTCTGACTCTCGATCCAAAGGTTGACTTGAAGATATCGCTTTTAGCGATAAGTCCGCCCGTTGTACTTTAAAATCAGCTAAAAGTCTAATCTGTATATAACTTGTGTATTTTTATAACTGAAAGTTCAAAGAAGTATATTTTAATTAATTGTATTCTTGTGTTTTTTGCAACCGATGTGATTAACCGAATAGATTTTAAACTAGCTACGGTTTCGCATTAGTACACTCTCCTCTATACGGAATGCTATCCAGCAGTTATAACGAAATCCGCTCTTCTTTAGATAACTTTTGGCAATACTATCTGATTCGACAAAAGTAAATAAACGATACATTAAATTCAATTTCTAATAATAAGGATCAATCTGGAATTTTAGCGGGCATACAAATAAGAGACGTTGTTGCTTCTATATTATTTCCTAGCTAACTTGTGTTCATTCAAGTGTTCATGTATAATATTGATGTAATATTCATCATTAAGTGTTCGTTAACGTGCACGAGTGTGGACAAATGAACTCAAAAACTTTGTTATTTCGCATTTTTCCCAAAACTCCCATGAAGTTTCAGTAAAGGATGCACCGTTTCTGAACCGTGCCTTTGACTATGTAAATAATTGACCTTGAGTACTTGACTACGAAGATTGCTATAATGCTATGACTACTCTATATTGTGAAAATATATTTTAACACTTAACACTGGCTAGTTCAAAGCCTAACCTAAAAAAAATAAAACAGGATATAACTCTGCGGCATGGATTTACTACTTTGCGGCACGCGGCGCGGTGTGTCAATCTGTGGGTTTGTCGAGCGAAACGTCACGGAGCGTCTCACTGAATTTCCGCCACAAATCTGACATTCTGGAGATTATTCGTCTATTGTAAATCGACGCGATACACTCGCTCGCAAAGACGCCGCTGGCGGTGGTTTCAGCTAGATCCTTTATTAAAAGATTTTCCATTAAAGTCGTGTAGAAAGTTTGCAGCTACAAGATTGGATACGATTGTGATACAGAAGCAATCGGTGTTTGTTAATTTGAAGTTGTTATCTCAACATCTGAATTGTAAGGTTGGCTACAGTCTCGAACACCTCAAGAACGTGTGTTCCAATTAATTGTTTGCTAACTAATAGTCGATATTTGCGGTTGCTACCTTTCTTGACTAGGGTATTAATTCTGATACTAATTGGACCTATTGAAATTTTGACAAACTTTATACGACCCATAGAAGAACCGTCAAAATGGCTGCGATTTGTAGAAATCATGCGGTTCAATAAGTAATTAAATAGATAATTTATATTCATTTTTCGTTATAATTATCATATAATATTTTATTTAATATTTTATACTTATATTATATAATTTGATACGTATGTCAACCATATTATTGCTGTTTATCTTGTCCATTCAAAAGTTGTCTGGTAGAGATCGCTTTAAGCGATAAGACCGCCAATTGTAGAGTTTATAAAAAAATATTTCAGTATTTTATAGGTGTTGGTGTATTAATGAGTTATGTATCTATCTATTAAAATAGCTGAGGTCCAGTCTGCCGCGTAGTCTCCGGCATCTAAGTCCGAAAGTTTTTGTAGTGGTCGTGTCGGCGTCGTGGTGTGCAAGAGCCTGTATTTTGTTATGTTAACATACTAAATGGACCACCGACCGCATCCGACCTACGAGCTTGCATTGGGAACACGTCGCAGTCAGTTCACACAGATAAAATGGCGACCATAAAGCTTGACATCTACCATATGTTTTGACGAGCAAGTATCTTTTAATTTTATGGCTGTGTTTGTGGTAAGTCCTATTTTTCTGTCTCTAGACCACTTAACTCACAGTTATGAAGCCATTTGAAGATTGACTGTGCGGCCGATGGTCGGTGGATGGTGGTGGTTGGATGGAGAAATATTAAATTATTCTCTCCCGTGCTTTGTCAAGGATGCTGCTGAGACACAATTTAAAATTTGGCTACTGTGTCTGGAATTGCAGCAGCAGGGAGGGTATTATTCTGTTATTTCGGGTTAGTAATTTAAAAACAAGTAAGTATTCGTACTATTTTAATTTCTTTTTAGATATTGTTTTAATTTAAATGAGAAGAAAGGTTCAGTTGTTTAAATTTTCTTGAGAACCTTAAAATCGAATAGAAATAACATTTGAAACTCATATTTAATTATCATTTTCTTAAATTTTATTATGTCTTTCAAATCATCAGCTGCACTTTGTAAAAACAAAACAAGCATTTCGTTATAGCAATTCTGAATATCGCATACCCTATAATATCATTTGTGTATTCCATGAAAAAAAAACAATTCACGTGGGACATTTTTATATCTGCCACTAAAAATTCACAGACATTTTTATATTTTAAAATTTTGCAGGGAAGAGTGGAACGGTGCACCGCTCCCATATAAATAGGGTTGTCGCGTCGGGTAAGTGTAATGTTATGGAAAAGGACGTAAGTGTCAACCCTATCACGTAGAGGTGCCAGAAGCTACTGTTCGGTTGCGTTTCAGTTTGGAGTTTATATTTTATGGTATCGCAATTTTTCTAGTAATGTGTTTCGTTTTTCTATGACACGCATTTATGCTCGTAAGTGTACATACATGCAATCACTCCTTTTCTCTGTTGGGTAGGCATTAGTAGGCAGAGACTATATCCACATCTCTTTTCCTTTTTATCATTTCACTAGAAGCACCTCGCGGTTTCACCCGCGTTAACTACTATCCCGCGGGAACCATTAATTTTTACGGGATAAAAGGTAGCCTATGTGTACCGGGGATAACATAGCTTCCCAACAATGAAAGAATTTTTCAAATCGGTTCAGTAGTTTCGGAGCCTATTCATTACAACCAAACAAACAAAGTTTTCCTCTTTATAATATTAGTATAGATGAGTACCTTCTATCATACAGAGTATGGATGAAGGAAGATTGACGAAACAGATTTATGAACTTAAGTACCAAGATCAAATCGAGGACCCCTTAAAGAAACGCCAACTCAAATATGAAGGGGCTTGCATATTATTATTGATTGTATATTAATAATGTTATGTTAAACTTGCTTATTTTTAGTTTTTTTTTTTAATTTTTACTAGATGTGCCTCACGGTTTCACCCGCGCTGACTATTACAGGAACCATACAGATTTCCGGTGTTTATGTCACTCTCCATCCCTTTCTCTATCTATATGTTAATCTCTATGCATGTGAATCCGGTGCTCTATCGTCGCTGCGTCAAAGAATGATAAACAAACAAACACACTTGCGTTTGTAGTACTATTAATATGATGACGAATTATATACTCTTCATTAAACACATACGTGTATATTACACACTGGAAAAAATGTGTCGAAATGTGGCCTTAAATAAAATTTCTCACATGATTAAAAACTACGGGCAAAATAAGTAAGTAACAAATTAAAAACATGTTAGTAACAAATGAGATTTTAGCGTAATCTTGCAAACATATTTGCACATTTCGTGTCAGTTTGTGAATATGGCAACCGTTGAATTAATTTTCCTATAATTTTGAAGAAATATTGAACTATAGGTATTTAGTGGTATGTACTGTATTTTTTTCAAAATAACCGTATTTCAGAATTTCCCGGACTCATTTCTATAACGAAGATAACAACAAGCGTGTTGCGAATTCACGACCACACACGTACACTCTGACCCCGAATTATGACTCCTTGTATTTGAGGCATCAGGAACTAAGAGGACCATTTTCCCACAAGCCCCCATGTACAGAGCAACTACCTGTTGGCTCACACAATTATTTTCACTGTGCGGGAATTTACCCTGGACAATACTGAACATCACGCTACGCAGTCAACTGCATACGCCACAGGGCGTCGGCAGTATATATCACTTACCATCATAAGATAGGCCAGCTCACTCACTTACGGCCGAAATTAATAATCAATCCAATCCAAATTTTGCTATCTGGGATTGATATCACGGCCAATAACCGATCCGTGGAATGGTTTAAAAAGGCACGCAGATTGGAAATCGATCGAACGATAGGCAGCAATCCAAGATCAATTTAAATCTTGGATAGGAGATACAATATTAATTTCGGCTGTTAATCGTACTAAAACGCTCATCCCGTTTACTTTGTCTTTAGACTGGGCAACATGGCTACCTTGGTACAGTGGAGACTGCTGGTCATTTTCACTGCCTTCACCAGTGTCAGCGGATATAAAAGCTGGCGTTGCGCCTGGGCAGCAGTTGGTACGTAAAGTATTAGTTAGACCATATTATACTTTAGGTGAAAAGTATACTTTGCTCTTCTCCAAGATCCAACCTATCTCTATACCAAAATTCACTAAAATCGGTACAGCCGTTTAGTAATAGAAGGTAACAAACAAAGTTACTCTCGCATTTTAATAGTGTAGCATTCGGACTAAGCTGAAATAGCCGAAATAAGCCGAAATAGTCGACTTTCAGATAATATACTAATAAACTATTCTAATGCCTTCTTAAGTCCTATGGTGCCCTGGTACTTCTGGTATTAGTTCCTACTATTACTAGCTCCAGCATCGAAAACTGTTTCGTATTATATCCCATACTGTTTGTATAATAACGAAGACTTCGAAGCAAACTAACATCTAACTTAATTGTGACAAGGCACGCCATTACTTGAAAGAGATTACGTCACTGGGACGTTTACGATGAAAAGCGATATTCAAAAACTCTACGGGAGCTGCAGCAAATACAATGCACTGACTTACCTTGGACTGCTGCAAGCACTCGATGAGTCACCAGCCGGCTAATTATATTGTCTGTAGAGATTCACTCAGTCTATGTGTATAATAAATATGAGGCATACGTGAAACAACTGGAATATTCGTATTTCTACGGGGAGATTCGACGAATGAATTCACACTATTGGTACTTGAGCTCTAATTTTTAGGAGTTTGCGGGCATCGGCATTCAAAAGTGTGACTACCCTCCGTGGATACTTTTTCGAGAATTGAACATCGATAAAATCATAACTATAGTTAACCATAGAAATAAAACTTTAAAAGTGATGTACCTACGTCAGATTTATTTCGCATAAAAGTTTATGTAAGTAATCGTATGTATCATATTTTATTGGGTTATTTAATATTGATACTGGCGATACAGGTCGGCTTGGTGAAAATATAATGGAAATACAAAAATATAGGCCACCAACAACGAAGCGAGTTGTGGCGCCGGGGAAAAATGTACACAATATCAAAATAGAAGAATCTGTAAGTATTATCACCTTTTTCAAATGCCTTCAATCGGGGTTCGCCAAAATTGATAATAAATAATTTCATTATTATTTAACTTGCAATGTCTATGTATGTTTAAGAAACATCTTGCAGGCTTAGTTAGAATTACTTTATTTTATCCTACCTATATGATTATTTGCATTTTGTTTCAATTCCAATGACATTGTTTTAGTATGATAAGTATGAACCAAGATTGGCTCCGTTACGGCCGAAATTAATAATCAATCCAATCCAAATTTTGCCATCTGGGATTGATATCACAATCCATTTTTAGGGTCAAACGTGCCAATAACCGGCCCATGGATTGGTTTATAAAGGCATGCAGATTGAAAATCGATCGAACGATAGGCAGCAATCTAAATTTGATTTCAATCTTGGATAGGAGATACAATATTAATTTCGGCCGATTTGAACGCTTCATCAGCCTACATCATACTAGATTGTGGCCTGCGATTACCACCGCGTATTTTTTGTTTTCCATATAAACTATGACACACCATTTCGCCCTTGGAATACCTATGTAAATACTTCAAATATAGTTTCCTTTTGTATTTCATTATACCCCGAGGCATCTTCACCCCTGGAATATTCCCGTCTCTATATCGGTTTGATTTGGGTTTGATATTATGCCCCAAGTGAGTCCATCAACAACTGTGAGGAGGTCCATCGAGCTAAGTTTTTGTACCCGTATTGACGGGTCATCTCACAATCGGGGGATTACTTTTTTTTAAGGTTGTGCTCAATTTTTCATTTTTTTTTAATCTTTATTACTTCAGATATCCGTTATCTAGAAACCGATACGAAAAACTTTCATATTGCGCCCATATAAATCTCATCAAAATTGGTGGAGTAGTTTAGTTTTGAAATCAAAATAACAGGATAAATTAATTATATGGAAGTAATAAAGTAAACGGTCATGGAGTCGGTTTTTTTGTGAATTTTTATTTACTATTTCATCATTTCTAACCTGACATTATTTGATACAGCAATGCAGATTGGAAGGCGGCGAATGGATCGGCACGTACGCCCGTGCTTGCGGCAATCGCGTACAGATCGAGATTGACCCCCACGGGGGTGTGACGATCAACCGTAAGGGGCCTGCGGAAGGCCCCGTGCAGCTTTCCATTTGGGTGCTGTGCAGTCCCGGCCCCCATAAGTGGGGCTACGGGGACCGGGGGCACAAAAGCGAAAGGGAATACTGGGGTGGAGGCACTGGCAGCAACAGGGGTCACAAAGGCAGCGGGGGTCACTGGGGCAAAAGTGCCAACGTGGGTAACTGGGGAAGGTGGGCCAACTGGGGAAAATGGAGCAACTGGAGACGGGGCCACTAGGGCGACGGGAATGACTGGAGTAAGACCAATATCCCATTAACGGTCAGTTTCTGGAACGTTTGTTAGCTTTGACAGTAGATTAAAACTATCATTGTCTCTGTCTGACACTAAACAAATGATAAAGATAGCAAGAAAATTAATCTGTAGTCAAAGTTGGCTGACGTTTCAGAAACCGGCAGTTTGATACGTACTCTAGTGTCAAAATCTAGTCGCCGCGGCGTATGTTACGTATACGTTACATAAGTATTGTATCTTGGGATTCTCGTATAATGAGAGAATGGCTTTAAAGAAATATAACAGCAGATAATTGGGACAAGAAATAATTGACTATGTCGTACGGCTACTGTCACATTTTGTGAAGAGTTGAGTGAAGAGAAGACTTCAGCGGAGCGGGTCAAGAGTTGGATGCGAATGTCTACCTATAGTTTACCTTTTCCTGTAATAAGTACTACTCAATGAATTTTAGATTAGTTTTCGGATCCAGTGGCATAGACAGGATAGAACTGGTGTAAATTTAGGCGTACCAAAATAAACAAAAATTTAAGATAAGTCTAAAACTATCGCTGTCTTTGTCAAACCTTAGAAACACGAAAAGGACGACAAATATTAAGGTGTCAAATTTAATTTTAATTTAGTATTGAACATTATATCTTCACAGATTTAAACTAGTCTGATTCTGATCTGATCTGATCTGATAAGATAGTTTAAGTATTATGTTTGCTACAATTTATGTTCGTCAGTTTCTAGTGGAACATGCAAGAGTTCATGAATTTATGATGGCATCATACAACATTGATGACATAACAAATTCAACATTCAAGTTTCATGCCAATTTCATTTAATATTATTATCACACCCTACTAAATCCTCCATAGTCTTTCTTCTTCTTATTTAAGAGCATAGCTCTTGTCGGTGGAGTAACCGCCAGCGTTCTCTATCTTCAGCCAAAGCTTTGACTTCCCTATACGACGTGACATTTGTCTTTTCTTTTATCTGATCTGTGAATGTCCTTCTAGGTCTGCCTCTTCCTCTCTTCCCTTCTACTTTCTTTAGTCTTTAACAATGTGATATTAGGTATTAACATTTATGCCTACAGTGTTATTTAAGCCTGTGGATTTTGTGGCTTAGCTCGGTCTATCAGATAATTGGTGTTCGATACATTTCAAATTGCTCTAAATGTTTTGTTAGTAGGACTTAGCGGTTGTTTGCAAACATTGCTGTGTTCTAGTTTGAATTGCATTGGATCCAAACAATCCCCAGGAACATTTACTGGACCCTTAAGTGTACTATATTCATAGAAAAACAATTCATAAACAATGTAAAGATTATTTACACGTAATTTGTCACTTTAATTAGTATTCTGCTAGTTGAAATTGGCTAATATAGGAATTTGTAGTTTTTAGAAAATTCACATTTATAATTAATTAAATACTGTATGTATAATAATATACTTACTTAAGTTTTATACGTTAGGATATTTCAGTATTTTATGAACGATTATTTTCTGTTTCCTTGTTGCTATATTAATAATTCATTAATTATAGGTCGGTTATTTTCATTAAAAAACTATTTCTTAAAATTACTTCACAGATAAGACATAAGTAATCTTTATGCATAGATTGGTTGGTCAACTTATCTGTAGAATGAAAATAACATACCTACAACCTACATACCAGCAAAATCGTAACCCTCCTTTTTGCTTCGTCGTAGATGGGGGATAAAAACTTATAAGTGCTAAAATATAAAAGTTGCACGGACAGTTTTTGTTACATACCAAAAGATAATATCAAAAAATATTGGTCGATCTATACGGAGGGTCTTAACTTTTTACTAACTTTGACAAGTCTATTTCTGTCTTTGTCATTGGTTTTGTCGCAGACAAAGATAGCAACACTTTAATCTGTTGTCAAAAGTTAAGAAACACCTGATTAACGTACCGCAATTATCTTATAATAATTTATACCAACGGGCGAGTCGTTTACCTTCGTCCCTAGAGGGTAATCTTACCAGGGTATACCTACTTAGGGTATTCTTACTACAGAATACTGTATGGTAGTATTTATAGTAGTAATACTACACTTAGTAGAAGCTTCTGGAACGTCTGTTAACTTTGACGGCTGATTAAATCTATCGTTGAGCCTACCTGACTCAAACCAAATGACAAGGACAGCAATAGACTTAACGGTGACGAGTCTATTGCAGTTTTTCTCGTTTGTTTTGTAACAGACTAAACCCCAGTTTCTGGAACGTTTGTTAGCTTTGACGGTAGATTAAAACTATCGTTGTTTCTATCAGACAATAAACAAATGACAAGGATGGCAATATAATTAATCTGTTGTCAAAGTTGGCTGACATTTCAGAAACCGGGTGAAAGAGAGCTTTATTTTAATCTATTGTCAAAGGTTATGTTTGAGAAACCGGTCGTTACACTATCTGAGGCCAGTCAGTAATATAACGTCACATGGATAGGTGTTGTTGTTTGTTGTTAGTTGAGCTTTGTATTCTATGACAATTAGTTCATGAGATAAGATACCAATTCTGTTGGTACAACCTATTTAGTTTGTTTAAGTTTAGGCTATTTCACTACAATGACAACATGTACCTATCCACTGTATTATTAATTACTAGGTAACTATCACAACGTGTCTATTATGCTCAACTCTGTTACCATAGTCCGAGGACTACAAGCAATGTTGGCCGCGGTAACCACATTTTAGTAAAATTTTAAGAGTCGTCAATTACGAAACCTATACCACTAACTGACTCGAAACTAAAGCTACTAAATACCGAAACTGCCATACTGTAGTTTCCGAGTTTTAAGGTAACAAATAAACAAAAAACACAAAAAATTTAACATAATTACGAGACCTATACCACTAACTGACTCGAAACTAAAGCTACTAAATACCGAAACTGCCATACTGTAGTTTCCGAGTTTTAAGGTAACAAATAAGCAAAAAACACAAAAAATTTAAAAAAATATTTTCAGCTCAGATACAGTTTTATGGCAGGTACAAATTTAACATCACTTCTATTTTATTTTCTCGTTAACTCGGCTAAAAAGGGATATTATTTCCAATTTAGTCAAACAACCTATTTTTACAGCTCACCTATATGTTTTTACTTATATTGTACATCTCTTTGTTTTTTATTTAATAACGTAAACGTAAAAATAAAAATAAAAGGAATAAAAATAAAATTGTATTAATGAATTGGTTTCTTCGGCGTTCCATGTTTTAATTTATGAAATAATACGCCTGTTATAATTAACTATTTATTTGTAATTTTATTATAGCTGTATAAGTACAGTAGGTACAAATGTTACTAAGCACTTATATCAGACATCTTACATTTAGTAGTTATTGTTAAAGATATTATCCTATTTTCTATTATTATTTACAAGTAAGTAATTGATATGTCCTTAACTTAGGTTTTATTTTATTTCATTTTATTAATTAAGTGCTCAAATCACTATGTCAGAGGTAAAACAAATATAATCAAATAAAATTATTAAATAAAAACGTTCCGTTACGGTAGGGTAAAGCAAACAAGAAAACTTTTAATTTGGGGCATAAATAAATAAACCAACATTTTACAACAATGATTTGTTCTAACTAGGACCTCCAGCTGTAAGTTTTACTGTAGGTACCTAGTACCTAATTACAATCTAGGCTTTAGTTAATAGACTGTCTAATATCTTCGCTACCCTTTAAACAGTTCAAAATTGGACATAGTAAAATAATTGAGCACAGTTTGAACTAATGTGAAATTAAAATTCTTTAATTTAATGAGCATGAGTTTTATTTTATAATCTGTTGTATTTTGTAAGTTAAATCTATAAAACTTTTCACAAATTTTCTCTAATATCTGGTCACAACTGTATTATATACATGGCCGTTAGTGCTATTCGGATGAAATCCTAGAAAGTGCAGGTTAAATTATCGCAAAGCTCACAAAAATATGCTCCAAGTTTCAGTATTACACAGTATTTTCCGCCAGAAACCTTCATGCTGTTATGAATAAATTGCAAAGTTGACTCAACTTACTGCAACATTTGGTTGCTTTACATATCAACTAAGTTAAGCACTAAAAATATCTAAAAGAATCAATGTTTATCATATAAATCTTTTTAGTCACACTTATTTTTCACAAAGCTGTAAATTCCGTGGAAAAGGTCGACAGAGGCATGGTCAAGGGTTCTTTATCTATATTATTCTTATCTACATTGGCACCAGGAAGTGACCAGGTCGAGCTGCCTGCAGCCGTAATTCTAGGACCCATATTGTCATAAGCCGACTTGAGGAAGCAAGTCCTACTCCGTCTCGGTAAGGTAGACCCACCACCAAGAAGATCAGGATACTCATCATTGGGAGCCACTTGAACTGATATGAAGATACTCCCGTAAGGGGCTGCTAAAGCGAACTCTGCAGGTGGAGGGGGAAACGTTCCAAGTGGTCCTTCTATAGTTATATGCACAGGATCTAACCTTTGAGTATCTTCGCTTTCTAAGGACATAGACCTATCTAACATTTCAAAGCCGTACGAGGACCCTAAATCAGCACTGGTCCTGTCACAACTAACGGCTAAAGATGTGTCTAAAAGCTTCTTCTCTTGGTCAGTGAAACTTCTGCTCGGGGGAACTCTTCGGCGCCGTGTCTTCCAGCAGATGCAGGATGCTATGAATCCAGCTCCAGTCATAGCCAGCAATGCACCGGCTACTAGAATAAATGCGGAATATTCTGGCGCAGCTCTGGCGGTCGCTGTTCTGGCTTTTGGAAGAAATAGTGTAACGTAAGCCGACGCCTCTCCTACACGACTTTTGGCACTACATTTCCATTCACCAGAGTAGTCACTAGTCACATTGTTTATGGTCACGTTGACCCACTGAGCACTTCTGTTTAATAAATCGTCACTGTACTCGTCGTAATGGTTTATTGGGTATTCGTTGATCGTAATTTCGCTACTCCTATCTGAGCTGTTATGTTTTTCTGCGTATTGGAATAGCCATGTAACCGACGGCTTTGGGTCACCTCGGACTAAGCATCCGAAAGCAATTTCCGCCCCCGCTTCTGCCCTAATGACGGTCGGACTCGAATAAGCCGATGGTGGACAAAACATGTCTTCCCGCTTCAAAATCCTCCAGGACATGTCCGCTTTATTTTCCGGACCAGTGCACGCGACCTCTTCGTTTCCGAGATTGCTATTTAAAAACCATTCGTGGAATTCCCTCAGTCTGCAGTCGCAAAACCACGGGTTCTCGGATAAAGTCAGTGTTTTGAGGACGGGTAAGTTAAATGTGTCTTGGTGGAGGTATGATAGTAAATTTTGATGTATATTAACCGTTTCCAGCGCTTGCAAGTTCACAAAGGCTTGTGGGTGCATCGCACGCAGTTTGCATCGGGAAATTTCCAGTTTCTTCAAATACCTCAGAGGCGGAAACTGCTCAGCTACTAAAGCGCTCAAAGGGTTGTCGTTAAGTATCAAGAGCCTCAAACGTTCTGCGCCTTTGAAAGTGTCAGGTGATAGCTGAAAGAGCTCGTTTTGAGATAGATCTAGCTCCACCAGTATACGGAGTTCTCGAAAGGCGTTGGGATGCAGTGAATGGAGCCCGGTCGAGCTCAGATTTAATCTTTGGAGATTTAATAATTCTATGCTTGCAAAGGCGTCCTCGTCTAATACTTTCAAAGGGTTTCCTTGCAGGTCGAGGACTTGGATATCTGAGGCCAGTAGGGGTATTTGCTTCATGCCAGCTTGGATGCACGTCGCAGTTTTCTTTCCTGACGACCATTTGCAGTGGCATTCTGGTATTTTGCCACAGTTGAGCCAATGGCTGCCCGTTTCGGTGGCGATCAGGATAAAGATGACGTATCCGCTCCATGCTCGAATGCCCATTTCATAATAGAGATGTGGTCGGGAGAATTTTATCTGAAACAACAAAGAGTTCGGGTGAAATAAGAGTTATAAGTAATCAGTGTTACGTTTACGGCGATTGGTATTATAGTGGGTAAACGCCATTTTATGAATTATGGATTAGGTACCGTGGTGTAGTAGGTGGAATGTAAAAGCTTCGAACCCCCCACAAAAAATATTACATAGTAGAAACAAAAATATAAAAGAATTACAATATTAATCTAAGCTAAACAGCCCAACGAAAGGTTAGAAAAGTAATTTTGCACCGTCAAAATAGCCAAAAGGGTTCCGTTTGGTTCCTCTAGCTATAGAACCGAGCAAATTTAACATGTCGCCCTTATGTCACAACCATCCATTTCCGCACAATATTTTATAATGACGACACTGGCACGTCAACGCGTCAAGACAATACGTCGTCAATCTTCAAGGCTCCACGGGACGGGGTTCTACAATTAATAGGGTAAGTTAACCCTCCCCCGTATCTCCTGACCCATCGCCGGGCGAGCTAATGAACAATAGTCATTCGGTATAGTGTTCCATTAAAGGAACACAAAGGAGTTCCGAGACGTGCATGTATTACACGGTTGTCGATATGGCTTTTGAGAGCAGGCGAGAAGATCAACTTTAGATAATTTTATGGCTATTAATCATACCATACAATAAAGCCACGCCACACAGGTGTCACGAACACAACGATCAATGTTACGATTCGTTAAAGTGGTTAGTAATAGTAAAGTATATATTATCATGGTAAGTATATAAATGTGTACCTATAGTAAGAATGTTTTAAAAATCATCCACTGACCAGACTATCAAATGTGTAGAAGAAATCTGTGTGTAAGTGTTTTAAATCATAAACAATGATAAGTAATTAAATGAAAATATCCCCCCCCCCCCTACCCCATGGGGGCACGCCTCACTGGTTTGGAAGTTTTGTTCTAGAACATATTACCAGAACAGCATTTTCATCAAGGTCACTTAGTTACTTTTTGCATTCATTATTCGTTATCCCTCTTACCCAAGTTTTTATTTTTGGTTATGCTATAATTAACTAACTTACTTTTTATTATCTATCTTAGTAACATTGAAGATATTTAAATAATTTATTGAACATTCAGGTGCAAAGTAAAAACCTCAATAATTTGTTTCTACAAACCATTGTTGTAACTATAAGCGTTGATGAGCCATGCCGATTATAAGTACGAAAAAAGTTTAAAACGCGATTATCTACGAACTAGATTTTTGCAATTAATGACTTCTTGCTGGCCACCGACGATATAGGCTGTAGTCTCCTATAAACGCCATCGACTGCTTACAGCGTCACAACATAATATACCTATACATATGTATATATTATGTTGTGATCTCTTTGATACAATGTCGGCGCACTTTGATGCTACAATTTCACTATTATCGATAACTCCCCGTCTTTATGCGAATCGTTCCACTTACTCCAAAGAGGCAATTCTGGTTTGCGGCGACGTCATGTTATACCGTTTGAGTGGCTTGCCCCAAGAGCATGCGGTTGAAGGGGATGTACACGTTTATGTCAATCAGGGATGATAATGAATAGGTAATGGCATCCGTAGAAGCTGATACAATTACTGTTTCGAGTTGCTTCGCCATGATCTCATGTACATTTTAATATACATTTAATGACTTCGTTTTTGAAGTATAACTTCTATAGGCGCGACTAGGGAGTGAATCAGATTTTTTTTCTGACGGAAGTATCGCTTACTATAAGTCTGTGTAGTTTCCGCTTTTTAAAAAAGGTTACATTGACTCCCGCTGTTTAATAAAAGTAACATTGACATGTCAATGTAACCTTTTTTAAATAGCGGAACAAACTAGCGGAAAAGAAGTTTTACTTCAATCGCGCGTAAAGGTTACATTAATTGTTAATGATGAAATTTCTCTTTTTACTTTCTTGTTGAAGATGCTGGGTAGCCACTAGCTATTCGTAAAGTGGTAATAATTATTGCACTACCACTAAATTTTTCACGAATGTTTCAGTTTCAGTTCACATAGAAAATTACCGTTTTTAGTTTCTGTGTGTCTCTTGATATATTTAATTTTAATGTATTACTAGCTATGCCCGTGACTTCGTCCGCGTGTGATAGGTTAGGTAGTGACTTTGGGCAGCTTTTTTTGGATAATATATCTTTTAGTTCACGACATTAGTAACGAGCTTCAGTCACGATATTGAGTCATGACATTTAGCCACGATATTGAGTAATGACATTCAGTCACGTTATTCAGTCCCGATATTCAGTCACGATATTTAGTCACGATATTCAGTTACAACATTCAGTCACAATATGTAGTCACGACATTCAGTCACGTTATTCAGTCACGATATTCAGTCACGATATTCAGTCACGATATTTAGTCACGACATTCAGGCACGATATTCAGTCACGATATTTAGTCACGTCATTCAGTCACGTTATTCAGTCACGATATTCAGTCACGATATTCAGTCACGATATTCAGTCACGACATTCAGTCACGATATTTAGTCACGACATTCAGTCACGATATTCAGTCACGATATTCAGCCACGATATTCAGTCACGACATTCAGTCACGATATTCAGTCACGATATTTAGTCACGTTATTC
Organism: Hylaea fasciaria; assembly: GCA_905147375.1. Taxonomy (NCBI): domain Eukaryota; kingdom Metazoa; phylum Arthropoda; class Insecta; order Lepidoptera; family Geometridae; genus Hylaea; species Hylaea fasciaria. The sequence continues at coordinate 1,503,997 of LR990211.1, read as the reverse complement.
AGTCACGATATTTAGTAACGTTATTCATTCACGATATTCAGTCACGATATTCAGTCACGATATTTAGTAACGATATTCAGTCACGATATTCAGTCCCGACATTCAGTCACGTTATTCAGTCACGACATTCAGTCACGATATTCAGTCACGATATTTAGTCACGACATTCAGTCACGATATTCAGTCACGATATTTATCACGATATTCAGTCACGTCATTCAGTCACGTTATTCAGTCACGATATTCAGTCACGATATTAAGTCACGACATTCAGTCACGATATTTAGTCACGATATTTAGTCACGATATTCAGTCACGTTATTCAGTCACGATATTCAGTCACGATATTTAGTCACGATATTCAGTCACGATATATAGTCACGATATTCAGTCACGTTATTCAGTCACGTTATTCAGTCACGACATTCAGTCACGATATTCAGTCACGACATTCAGTCACGTTATTCAGTCACGATATTCAGTCACGATATTCAGTCACGATATTTAGTCACGACATTCAGGCACGATATTCAGTCACGATATTTAGTCACGTCATTCAGTCACGTTATTCAGTCACGATATTCAGTCACGATATTCAGTCACGATATTTAGTCACGATATTCAGTCACGATATTCAGTCACGATATTCAGTCACGATATTTAGTCACGATATTCAGTCACGATATTTAGTCACGATATTCAGTCACGTTATTCAGTCACGTTATTCAGTAACGATATTTAGTAACGATATTCAGTCACGATATTCAGTCCCGACATTCAGTCACGTTATTCAGTCACGACATTCAGTCACGATATTCAGTCACGATATTTAGTCACGACATTCAGTCACGATATTCAGTCACGATATTTATCACGATATTCAGTCACGTCATTCAGTCACGTTATTCAGTCACGATATTCAGTCACGATATTAAGTCACGACATTCAGTCACGATATTTAGTCACGATATTTAGTCACGATATTCAGTCACGATATTCAGTCACGTTATTCAGTCACGATATTCAGTCACGATATTTAGTCACGATATTCAGTCACGATATATAGTCACGATATTCAGTCACGTTATTCAGTCACGTTATTCAGTCACGACATTCAGTCACGATATTCAGTCACGACATTCAGTCACGTTATTCAGTCACGATATTCAGTCACGATATTCAGTCACGATATTTAGTCACGACATTCAGGCACGATATTCAGTCACGATATTTAGTCACGTCATTCAGTCACGTTATTCAGTCACGATATTCAGTCACGATATTCAGTCACGATATTTAGTCACGATATTCAGTCACGATATTCAGTCACGATATTCAGTCACGATATTTAGTCACGATATTCAGTCACGATATTTAGTCACGATATTCAGTCACGTTATTCAGTCACGTTATTCAGTAACGATATTCAGTCACGATATTTAGTCACGACATTCAGGCACGATATTCAGTCATGATATTCAGTCACGATATTTAGTCACGTCATTCAGTCACGATATTCAGTCACGATATTTAGTCACGATATTCAGTCACGATATTTAGTCACGATATTCAGTCACGTTATTCAGTCACGTTATTCAGTAACGATATGCAGTCACGATATTTAGTCACGACATTCAGGCACGATATTCAGTCACGATATTCAGTCACGATATTTAGTCACGTCATTCAGTCACGACATTCAGTCACGATATTCAGTCACGACATTCAGTCACGATGTTTAGTCACGATATTCAGTCACGTCATTCAGTCACGATATTCAGAACGATATTTAGTAACGTTATTCAGTCACGATAATTAGTCACGATATTCAGTCGCGACATTCAGTCACGATATTTAGTCACCGCATTCATTCACGATATTCAGTTACGATATTTAGTCACGACATTCAGTCACGTCATTAAGTCACGATATTCAGTTACGATATTTAGTCACGACATTCAGTAACGATATTCAGTCACGATATTTAGTCACCGCATTCATTCACGATATTCAGTTACGATATTTAGTCACGACGTTCAGTCACGTCAGTCAGTCACGAAATTTAGTCACGATATTCAGTCACGACATTCAGTCACGATATTTAGTCACGGCATTCATTTACTTTATTCAGGTACGATATTTAGTCATGACATTCAGTCACGACATTTAGTCACGACATTTAGTCACGACTTTTAGTCACGACATTTGGTCACGGCATGCAGTCAACATATTCAGTCAAGACATTTAATCACAACATTCAGTCTCGGCGACATTCAGCCTCGGCGACATTAAGTCACGTCACTCAGTCACGACATTCAGTCAGGACATTCAGTCACGAAATTTAGTCACGGTTCGTTTATTATGTGGCTGATGAGTGTCTGAAGTATTAAATAAATAAATAATAAAAGTTGTGTACATTTTACAAATTGAGTATTATACAAGACGTCTCTAGGGTGAAAGAAAGCGGTTCAAGATTCAACACGGTCCGTTGAAGATAACCTTTTTCTAGACTTGAAATATATCAAGTTGTGGTCATAATCCAAGTTTTATTCAGCCTACGTTGAACGTAAACCTCCATTTATATGCTGTCCTTTTCTACTATATGTGTTGCTAGTAACGAATAAGTGTGCGAACATGACGTTAAAAAACGTTTTTTATATCACTGAGTAGGTACAATGAACAGTGAAATACCTACCTACACTTTTGAAAGCTTCTAAAACTAAAACTCTACCAGCGAACCTCCTCCATCAACACTCGCTCACAGGGGACGAAATTCATAATTTTACCTCCACTTACCCTAAATTAGTTTACGCTGCTAAACTAAAACTGCATTAAGCGACGCTAGGATATATACGCCCCCTTTCCTCCCTTGCGGCTAAAAACCTAAGTCCGATGATAATCAAGCCTTAATTAGATCCTTCAAGCCATGAATATTCAAGTAACGTAACTTTACATTATCACGATGACGTGAATTTTGCTGTTAGAAACGCCTAACATAAAAAAGATAATAATGCCAATTACTATAATACCTGTCAGATTCAGTTTATGGTTACTTTTTTAACACTTTATAGGGTAGCACCTGACGATTCCCAACGAGTCACACCAAAATGAGTGGCAATGGGACTCGTTGGGAAAATAATGCCAAAGGGTCACACCCGTGAAGCAGTGTGCAGAGTCGTCTTGGAAAAAATAGTTGCAACGAGTAATAGTTGAGTGTGACCAGTTGGGAAAGAAAATCTCAGAGTCACAGTGTGACTCTTGGGAACCTTGACCACTATCTCACTGGGTCTAAGTGACGATGTGGTGGTTAACATGGGCTGGCTCTCAATGACCGCTGTAGGAACCCCCCGATAGGGGTTTCGCGACACCCTTTCCTTAAGTTTACGGAATCAAACTGCTTTTGAGCCTATATAGGAGTAACAAGAATCGTCCAAATAAAAAATACTACGAATTATAACTTGTTTGTATGTTTGTTTGTCGTATGAACTTGTGCTTGCATCTAGTGTCAAAGTTTATCATTCTGCCCAAGGGCCTCTGACGTGACTTAACGACTGCTATGCATCGATAACAATCGGGATCACCGCTCCAAAGCACGGAGTGATGGAAAACTGCACATGACTTCTGAAAAGTCATTGGTGCGGCCGAGGATCGAACCTGGTACCGTTGGATTGTAAAGCGCATGTTACCGCTCAGCCACCATCACTTTGAAAGAACTAACTCGTAAAATAAGAAAGAATGTGACGTTCAAAATAGGATTCTATGTGCACGATATCTTAAAAGCAATAATTGCAGCTACTTGCAATTTGTATGCACCAACACCCCCCACCCTACTTGCTACTGCACTGACGTTGGTGTGTATGTTTGTACTTATAATGTCGAGTTTTGCAACCCCGACATTTTAATTAAAGGTCAACATCCTGTGAGCACTCGCGTTGACTGCATGGTGATGAAACTGCATCAAATTATACGAAGGTTGCTTGGCATAGATCGTATTTAGCGATAGCGTTCAGTTTGAAATAATGTACAACAAAGCGAACAAAGAATCCTTTCATAAACAAAAGGTAGAGATGTTGGTTGATTTAGTTGGTGTAATAGTAGGTGGAAAAATTCATCAAAATAAATTTTGCTTTTTCATGTTCATCGTGTTTTTAGTATGGCAGCTACACCAGACTAATGAGATTATGCTTTTACAAGCTTTTATCTAGCTTCACTGTTAACTCATATGCTCTAAAACTACACATAAGGCATTTTTCAATGTGTGGTGTGTAGGCCATGGCATTGTATGTATATGGCAAAACTGGCATTGGTTATGAGCTACAAGTCATATGTTTGTCAGTTTAAGCATGCGCGCCCCGCTCCCTTCTCACGTCCACTGGACTCTCTCTTTCGTGGCTAGCATCGATGTTTACAAACGCTTTTCTGGGAATACAAATATTTAGTCTCAAGTGAGTAGAGCACACGTTTGCAGGCTTAAATTAGTACCGCCTTATTAGTACAGCGGGCAATTAAACTTAGTTTTAAGCTTACCTTAATACGGAACATTTAAAGGTGGACTTTGGAATTGTGCGGCTTGCTTGCGTCGAGTGCACTTTTGGGAATTTTATCATAATACTGTATAATGTAAAGTAAACTACACGAAATAATTTTTGTAGATAGGACATCGTAAGACGTTCATAATGTGGTTGCAGCAGTGCTCAAATTAGACTAGAATACGACTTTAATGTAGTAAATAACGAGCTTGTGCTTATAAATAAATTCCTTTTTTATTTTTATTCTTCTCACTTGGCAATTGTAACTTAAAGCATCAAAAACTCTAATACTTACTTATTGGTAAACCAGTTTACTAGTAAAAACTATCATCAAAACACTATGGAACGATTGGCTCAAAATAAGATGAATTTTCCCAACCGCAAGCCGCCATGTTTCAAAGTCTACCTTGTTACCCGCAGCAGTGAACTTACAACGGGAAGTTCTTATGTTTCTTGCCCAAAAACCAGACCAAGTTACAGACAACTACTTATTGCATTACGTTGTTCGTGACACCAACAACCACTAAGGATCTTAAATCTGTTATAAGGTGCTCTAGTACAGCTCTTATGTTGCTTTTGGTGCTATTTACTACTAAGCTATGTTCCAATAACAGACAAGAAAATAAGTGAGATTAGCAATCTTAACCTTCAAAATCCTTCACAAAGCCTAATTTCAGTTACAAATCTACCTATACAGTTGTTTTTACCATTTGTAATTGTATTAGTTGGATATACAGTACAACCACATTCTATCTGCTCCTCAGAGTTTACTGTACACAAATATTTGTTCCTGAAATGTATGTTTGTGTGTTAACAGAAATCTACGGGGGGTCTCTAGATACTAAGTGTTTGGAGAGCTTGGGCTGGTTCCGAGAACTCGCAAGAGGAAGTAGATACTAGTTTTGTTAGTATTTCAAACGCCAAGCAGTATTTAGTGTGTAAACGCGTTTCTGGAAAACGCAGTTTAGGTAGGCCTCCCACTAGATGGGCCGACGACATCAAAAGAGTTGCAGGCAACCGGTGCATGCAAGTGGCAAATAATCTTTGGGTGTGGCGGTCTAAGGGGGAGGCCTAAGTTCAGCAGTGGACGTATTCAGGCTGATGATGATTATGATGGGTTGATTTTTGAAAGTCATCGATTATTCGATATCACCTGGTATCATTTGTTTAAGTTCGTGCCTGTTATAGAATAGTTCCCAGATACAAATACAAAATCACCGATAATCACATTTTCAGTTTCCAAACCAAGAGAAAGTTTGAGTTTCGATTACCTTTATTGTATTGTTCGAGTATAATGTTATTTAAATTCAGTTCATATTTCCACCAAAAACAAGATATTTTAATAACAAGTCAAAACCACAGTAAACAAAGAAAATTTAACTACCTACCTACCTATTCTGGTTTACCGACCGCTCGTTCTTAAGAGTAAACCCAGCTGCAAGTTCCTTTAAGGGCAAATAGTCGACTAAGATAATACAGAACTAAATAGTCGACTAAAACGAGACCTAGGAAATACTCTACTAAAAGCTACCTCATCGAGGTTTTGCCGTCGTTTTGTATGGTGACTAGAAGAAAGCATTTGCTTTTAAAAGCTGGAGTATCTTATACGAATTTTGTGAGCGCGTTAATTTTACAGGTTTTTTTTGTTTCTTTTCGTTTCGGATGCTTGAAAAATTTGAGTCTATGGTGTGGTATGGTGTATGAAGCTCCAGGCGGAGGAATGGCAGGACGTGGCGCATGACAGGCCTAAGTGGAGACTCTTCACTCTTATCACAAGCAATTACGACTCATTTTGTGCCACTGCGCCACCCTATAGTGCGATAGTCTAACTCAGTCCTCCGCCCCTCTACCTCGCGGGTGAGGACTAACCCCTAACTAAATTGTTACCTCCATTAACCGTTGTTACCTCCAAATATCTTTCACTCGACCTATGCTGAGAGACCTCGAAACTCCCCCCAAAAGTTCCTCATATTTAATATCGTTCGTTGAACTTTCGACGTTCCTCGGTACTCCATTTTAACACAATTGATCGTAGTGAAGCGGCTTCGAGGAACCCTCACAGTACATCGCGAGGTACCTTGAGCTGACAGATGGTTTGTTTCCATCGTACGAGGATTATTGTCAAGGAATAACCGAGTGGAGGAAATTTTGCCAACTATCGATACCAAAAACAGGCGAGTGTCGTTGAGTGGAGCGAAATAAATTTGGAGGTAACGATTAAAGATACAAACCCCCAGTTACTAACAATAACAGTAAAACAGTAACTAGCACCCGTTAGTTACTGTTACCTACAACTCTACTTAACCAAAACATACAATTACACGTTAGTTAGAAACGAATTAGGCCAGATTAGTTCAGGCGGCGAGCAGTTCCTGTAGAAATTAAATCAGCTTGCCAGTCCGCCGCTGTCGCGGCTGCAGCGGCAGCAGCTGGCGTCTAGCCAGCACCTCGTAGCAGGCTGCGCATTAGTACAGTTACGGCTTTAACAAGGCAAGGGAAGTCAGTACATTTCTTCAGAATCATTACCACCTCTAATCGAAAAGAGACCCGAATATTATCTATATTTCTATACTATAATATTATGAAGAGGAACGATTTTAAAGCATTGAATAGGCTCCGAAACCACTGTACCGGTTTGAAAAATTCTTTAACTGTTGGGAAGCTACACTATCCCCGTGTGATATAGGCTGCTTTTTATCACGTAAAAATTAACGGTTCCCGCGGGATAGTAGTTAACGCGGGTGAAACCGCGCTTCTAGTGTGTAGATAATTAGGTACATAACTTTTTACGACGCAAACTACATGGAAAAGGCAAACGTTTTATGTTGCGTTTTAGATAAAACCAACAATCACGACAACTCAATTGCAAATCGCAAAGGAATGGTACTCTGCCGGAACAACCTGAGAGTCTGCAAGTCTGAATAGCTGAGAGTCTGCAAGTCTGAATAGCTGAGAGTCTGCAAGTCTGAATAGCTGAGAGTCTGCAAGTCTGAATAGCTGAGAGTCTGCAAGTCTGAATAGCTGAGAGTCTGCAAGTCTGAATAGCTGAGAGTCTGCAAGTCTGAATAGCTGAGAGTCTGCGTAAGCGTACACCATCATAGAATTAGTGGACTGTAACGTCGTGGTCAGACGCGAACCTATTTAAAAAAAATGTAGGTCTTTAGCTCAATCACTGTTTTTCAAAGTACTGCACTCGCTGTTAAACATTAGAACTGTTCGTGATAAGAATGTCGGACTGTCCGCGTGGTCGGTTGCCGGGCTTTCGTCGGACAATATTCGGGCTGGTCAATAATTGATTGGAATTCTGCCGTTGTGACCCAATAACGCTTAAAGCGCATACGTGTGCAAACTGCAAACACTCTTGCGGTTCTTTCTGCACACAACATTGGTTTTGCACAATTCTGTACAGTGTTGCATTTGGCAACACCAATTTGCCAATTTGGTGTTACCAAGACGGTTGCTAAAACTAGTACCTATATAGAAAAAAAACAAACATGCGAGAATCTACTAAAATTGTGATCAATAATCCCAACTGATCCCGCGGACTCAGTTGACGTAAGAGCCCCAAAAAGCATGTAGCAAAACAATATCTTTAGATAAACGATACAGGAGCAATGCTTTACTAGTATAGCGACAAACAAACAAGCGAGAACCTACAAAAATTGCAATCAATAATCCAAAAAGCATGTAGCAAAACTTCTTAATATCTTTAGATACACGATACAGGAGCAATTCTAATGTGCTACGTTTTTTATTAAGAAGAAGAAGAATTGTAAAATTACTAAATACGGTAGGATAAACTCATTAAAATAAAATTTTGCCCCACACTAGGATTACTCCTGTATCGTGCACATGCACATCATTAATTAAGAAAGACTGTAAGTCTTTTTATCTCAGCTAGTACTCTGATAGTACTAGTGTATATCAAAGATGTATTTCAAAGATCCTAGCAACTACTCTAGTTACTAGAATAGTACACTGCACTCAAACTATTAAAACAGAACTTTAACTCCGCAGTGCGTCTCATGTTAATGTTTTGGATGATACACACGGTCGCGACGGTCATCGAACTTGGAAAATATTCGTCGATAATTTTCGCGTAAGTGGAGATATTTTACAAGAACGGTCTAAAATAGATAATCAACAAGCAAGCATTATGGAACTTTGGACATTGGCAGAGGCTTATTAGATTAGGTTTAGATAGAAAACTCTTTATTTACACCAAAATATAAGAACACAGGAAGGACAAATTTATGAATAGGTACCTACAATGGGCGGTCTTATCGCTTAAAGCGATCTCTAATAGACAACCTTTGTATAGACCTTGGGTGTATTTATTTATATTTCTGCTTATTTATAATACTATTGTTGTATGTTGAATTTTTTTGCTCTCTATTCTCGAATAATTAATGTTCAATTTAAAGTATACCTACTAGGTAAAATATATATTGTAATGTAACATTAATGTTAGGTTTCATTGAAATAATTAATGTAAGACTAAAATGTGGAACGAAGTTTTATACAACTTGAAAACTATGAGCATGAATTACGACTCGCTCATAAAATTTTACACACCCCTTCGTGACTGCAAATTGGTGGCAAATGTTACGTAAAAAGGAGCATAGCATAAAACTTAATGTAGGATGCGTTTCAACGTTTTCATCTATAAATAGTGATTAGCCTACGTCGCGTTGATATTCTGACGATAATAAAAAATGGAGCCAAAATTATAGTGCTACCAAAAACTTTCCTCAATTTCGAAGTTTTGTAAGCTCAGGCAACTAAATTAAATGAAATATAGGGCTTTTTATATAGCAAAATTGAGAACTTATATTTTCTAAATCCGTTATTTATCACTGTTTTCCAATAAATAAAAACATACCTAACAAATTATCACTGTTTTCCAATAAATAAAAACTAGCAGTTCAAGCGCTCGCGGCCATCTGCCAGTACTACCAGTATAACCACATTAGTACAACCTGACCTTAAGCAATAATAGGCTAGCATATAAATAACATAATATAATATACCATTATAGTAGGTTAGTAATAAGCTTAGCAAACGATGTCAGGCCACATAATGACCTATGACGTAGCTTCTTGACTATGATCAATCGATAACAACCGGGACCGATGGCCGATGACTGAACGTATTTTATAATCGGTCAAGGCGGAGGTTCAAATCCGGTTCCGTTGAGTCCCAAAGCGCAGTACCGCTCGGGCTCCACCGCTGAAGCACTAATTAAATTTAAAAATACACTTTCCATTTAATGCCCAAGGTAATTATTTCTAGAACTAGCTCGTAAAGTTCAAACCAGCTCGTAAACCTAACTGACCGTGTGTCGCAGCGCATGTGTTTTTAGTAAAATAATAATATGGCGTCAATTTCAAACAGTACCTCTTTCGGCTCTTGTAAACCTTGCTCAGGTTTACATTTGGAGGCGGAAATTTTAAAGGAAGGAATACTTTCGCTCTACTAAAGGATTAAACATATTCGGTGGATAGGTTATTATGTAGTAGATTTTTATACAGTTATTTGTATAAAATTCTACTACATTTATGTAGTAGTTTTTTATATGTAATACAGCCTGCAATATCTATACATTCCATTTATATTTTCAGTAGCTTACAATGTTTAATTCCCATTGAAATTCTGCCAAAAGAAGCCAAGAAATATACAATTAAATTTTATAAAATATATAATTATTATAAACAAAATGCCACCACTGCTTCAATGCTTATAGGCTGGTAATACATACTAATTCTCGCTAGACAATTCCGTATGCCGTTTATTACTGCTATTTCAAGGTAGGTAACTCGAGTTATCGCTTCTCTCTAACTTCCCAGTTTCCAGGTATCTCATGTGCAATACAGCTTTAATGTGATTGACGTGCTGTAAATTCACAAATCCTTTCTCTGACGAATCCGCTCAAACGGAGTGAGTTCACACGTGAAACAATTTACCTCCTAAATGTCGACATCGCTCCGACACCTCTCTCGTCAACTCAACGTGTAATAAGATTAAAAAAGTAAGGCGTCGGTAGGGTTGGCACGCTTGAGAGAATCGGCTTTGCGAAAATCCTATTTACTGACAAGTTTAGAGTCTATACTTTAGCTCAATAGTTTCCAAATAAGTAAGATTTTAATGAGTGATTTTATATTACCCTTTGTTTTAGTTAACATTATATAAAAAAACATGTATACATGTTTTTTTATTTGCTGTAAGCAAATCTAGATTCAAATGCCATTGAATGCCATTTTATTTATTAGATTTAGTGATCATGACACCAAACTTCAAAAACACTGAACAAATTTACACACAGCTACATATTGGCTTCCTCAACACGAGCCTTTTCATTTTCCCCCGTCCGATAACTCCCAGCGAATTAATTGCTCTTAGAAAAATATGGTAACGCGGCAACCCTAACATGGTGGGAAATTGCCTGCTGAATTTACAGCTCACTTGTTTTAATCAAACGTTTTACATGAAGGGCGCGAAGATATAAGATGATACCGTAAAAGATTGCCACACTGCGGCACCCATGATAATGCCATGGAGTGAGCTATCAAAGAAAAGGGGGGAAACCAAATAATGGTATAATCATAAAACAGCTGATTACGGAACCTTTCCTTACTTTTTTAAGGCGCCGCACGATTTTATATACAGCCCGCGAGAGCGTTAAGTATTGATAAGGTTAGGTTCGTTTATAGGGTACGTAATTTAAGTTGGAATTACAAATGACCGACGAACGTTAGTACGAAAGAGTACCTGTCCGATAATCGTTAGAAAGAAGTCCAGTTAGCCTTCGCTTAACGTGAGGAGGATCAAGTCGAGGAAGATTAACGTACTAATTAATCTTAAAAAAAAATAAAGTCATGCAACAACGGCTGCACCAATTTGTATGATCTTTGCTTTGTTTGTCTATGCTCCGAATAGCAGAATAATTATTATGCATGGAAATGATGAAAAAAGAACAAAAAAAAATAATGATGAAAAAAGAACAAAAAAAAAAATTTATTTTTTTTAGATGGAAAATTAGACAGTATGGATGGGCTTGATAGGAAAACTTCTGTCGGCCCCCCTATACAGTCGAATTTTTAATCCCGTGAAGTATTGCGAGAGAGAGAGAGAGGCCTAGCCATAATTTTTACTTCATATGATTCAAAAATCCAACTAGACTTAATTTATTCCATGGAATAGTTCAGGAAAGCAAGTGTGTGTGAAAAGGCACTTATAGGAAATGCAGGCTTCGAAAAAGGATAGCACGGCTGTGCCTTTGTTTGTTCGACTTAGCGGGGGCACGGCCGTGCCCCCAGATTCCGTGTGCCTCCTAAGTCCAACCCTAAAACACCATTCCTTACCAAGACATGCTTCATATTAGCTACCTACACAAATTGCTCAATCTATTTGGTTCGGGAGATAGCGGTAGGGTCCTGTAATTTCCGAAAGGGGAATCAATTTAATTATCGCGTAAGACTTGTTGTAGTTCTGGGATGTAATTTACATGGCAAATTAGGTATCAGGATAATTATCATGGCTTGTTATTATGCTTGTTTGAAACCCTAGCCTACATCATACAAAGATGGTGATTATAATAATGGTAAATTATTCCTTGGCTGGAAACCAATCAAGTGGAATAAGTAGCCAGCGTAGCCCAGCATTTTGATTTTCCCGAATTTCATGTGCCGGTATTTGATAGCCTAGATCTGTATTATGTTTGTTTTTATAATTGTGTAGGTATTTAATATTGAATATTAATATAATGAGAAAAACAAGTATGAATGCTCAGTGAGTGAATGAATACTGAGTCGCTCATTCTTAATTTGGATATTATTTTTAGCATAATTAAACTTTTATACAAACCTAGCCCTAATATTCATTGATGAAAAGTTGTATTTTAAGTTAGTAGTGTGGTATAAAATATAAAATCTTACGTAAGGTAACTTACACTCTACTAGTTTTTTCCTGTGGATTTATCCACACGGGGAAAACGGATATGTATTAGGAATTATCCATGTCCTACTTCGACGTTCAAGATCCATGTAGGCGGGAAAAGGGCAAAGATAGACAGAGAGATTCAGTAAGAGCAAGAGAGAAAGAGAGAGGGAGAGATAGAGATAGAGGGGGGAGATAGATAGGGGAGACGGAGAGAGATATAGAGAGAGAGTGGGAGACAGAGGGAGTGTTGAGTAAAGGGTGCAAACAGGCAAAGAGGGACTTACATTAACCTTAATAATATGAGTAGGACTACTCGACCGTGAAATAACTATTTTTTGTAGGCTTTAAGAAAACTTTCCTACATTTCTGACAAACTTTACCCGAATTGAGTTAAAGCAATACCCTGCCAAGGAATTCGGCAGACCGCCAAACTTGGACGCTGAGTTAGTGTTTTCAATGTAAGACAAATTTCGTTCTGACCCGGGCAAGAAAACGGAATAAAATTCTGTCATTTTACATTTATTACATGTATTATTTATATTTATAAGACATTTGATTAGTTGAAAGGCGGGTTGGGTCTACTACGCACCGCTGTACAGTAAGGCGATTCTGTACAAAACTCACTTACGTGGCAGCGCGGATACAGCGCTTCGCAAAATCGCCTTGCAGTAGTATACTGAAATAATAGACATAATTTTGATACAGTATTTATTAATGTATATTAAACACTAATGTGCGTACTTAAGGATGGCACTCTATACAATACCGAATAAAAACACGGAATAAAAATGTTGGCTTGAAAATATTACTTAAAAGTTTGCACATAAAGAGCGCAAAGTTACTCACAAGCAAACAGAAGACCGCAGCGCAACTTAGAACTAAGTTAGTTCGTTAGTTTGAACTGTGAACGCTGAACGAGCATTTTACTTAACACCATCGGAGTCATAAAAACTGACGCGCCAATTACTTTAACAGGCGGAAATTAAAAGTTTCACAAATAGTGTGAAGTTTCATAAATTATAACGGTGAATTTTCAGTATAAATAAAAGTTGATTGTGTTTGAATGCAAATCTTAGAGAGCCTAATTTTACAACGATGATTTTAATGCTTCAGATTTAATTAAAAATTTGCTAACATTTTTATCTTAATAACTCAGAAGGAGAGAACATTTTATGTATAGGTAAGTGCTGATGATTACCTTAATATGTATAATTTACGCGTCACATTGTTTGACCGCGATGGACTCTTAAACTACTTAATCAATTTTAATCAAATTTACACACCGTATGCACACTGTGCATTTTTATCTAACTTGAATGATAGGATACATCTCAATCTATAGTCGCAATAATAAAAACCTTAGCCACACCAACGCGTGGCCGTGTCTGATAGTCAGTATAATTATATTATACAATTCATTGTGTTATGTTATCAGTATTAATGATATTAATAATACTGATTATAGTATGCCTTAATGATATAGAAAGCACCGATGACCCTCAAAAATCACCCCCCAGGTCCTTAAGCCAATTAAACGGGCTCCCAGATGACAGTTCAATTAGGGAGCAGCCGGAGATGGTAACTAATGAAACTAATTCTTGAGTGAAGCGGTAATTATTTCGATATTAGCAAAGTTAGCTACTAACTGTCCCATCTTGAATGAAACACGAGTTAGGAGTTACTGTCGTGAGGGTCCGGCAGATGCGCGCCAATCGAAGTTGTATTAGTGTATTTCATTATTGTCTTAATGGTTATTTCGTAATAATGAAATACATTATTGTGAGTGAACACTATATTACGAGTATAATCAATAGCCTATCTACTAGCTGCGCCCTGCGGTTTCGCCCGCGTTCAGAATAAAATTATCCGTTAATTTGAAAAGTTAAGTGAAATGTATTATCCCATCAAAAACATTACATGAACAAAAATGCACAAGTCTCGCAACGCAGTTTATCTGCCGTAAAAAGTTGTGATATCGAATGTAAACCAAGTCGGTTAATTTAATACCTACCTACTTATTTATTTCTTTAGTAAATAGAGTGTCTTGGCAATTGCACACTTCAACATAAATCTACATAGCGCTTTGTGCATGTATTTGTTTGAAAGTATACCTACACGGAATACTATATTATTTAGATTACCTAGTAGATTATGCTGCCGTGTACAATCGCCAAGACACTCTATTTACTAAAGAAATAAATAAGTAGGTAGGTATTAAATTAACCGACTTGGTTTACATTCGATATCACAACTTTTTACGGCAGATAAACTGCGTTGCGAAACTTGTGCATTTTTGTACATGTAATGTTTTTGATGGGATCTCATTTCTTTTTGTAGGTTTTCTTTCTTTATTTCGTTTTTTGCGAAACACGCATCATCGCGCGCCCCGCGCCTTCGCGGCCGGGGCCCCTTGCGAACATAGGTCATGCTCATAGATTATCATGAACGAGTGTCTTTGCGTCTCCACAGATGGATATTAGGTATAAGGTACCTAGGTAGTAGGTACCTATTTTAATGTACGTATGTAACGAATTTGTTCAACCTATAAAGGTGTATAGGTAGGTATAGTATAGGGATTTGTATCTCTTTTTCTGCGGTAGGTACTATCGTCGAAGTTTTTAAAAAGCGCTCAACTGTCGAATTTCTCGCAGCCATTTCTCATTTTTAACCCTGGCCAAAGGTGTATCGAGTGTGGAATAAAACAATTGTTAAACTCCGGAACGTATGAGCAGTTTATTTTGAATTCCCGCCAAACGTACCCATCTTCTCGGAGAATTTCACCACCGCGAGCTAACTCGACGCCAACGACATCTAGTTTATTCCGGTACAAACAAACAGAAACCGATCGCTAGATGGTGTTCAATAAAGTTCCACTTTAGGAGTAATATTTCGGCGTGGTTTATTTTATTGTTAAGCTTGCAGTAAAGTACCTCCGAGCAGTAGGGAAATATATTATACAAATAACATTTTGGACATACCGCCCACCAAGGACCAGTAGTCCTTCACTATAGAGAAAATAACAAATATTGTTAAATATAAAAAACACTATTACAACTTAGGAGGTTGCTATGTGATTACAATTTAAAGCAACAAAGTCTAGACATTCTACTAAGAAGCGTTCTAATATTTTTCCTTCTGTGGACTGTAAACAGATTTGATGATACCTTGACATTAAATTTTGCTTAATATTTAACACAACGAATGTATACACATAGTAGAAACATGCCCTTTGTACATTAACAACCTATTCAAAAAATAAAACTTAACCCTAATTAACAAATTCGACTTTCAATAATTGTCACTATGGATTGGTAAGGGACAGAGTTTAGAAGTTGGTCGCTGAATTAGAGAGCCCTTGTAACGCAACGTCACTACTCTAGTTATTTGATCTTTTCCAGGGTGTAACTCTACCACGAGACCGAAAAGCCATTTGGCAGGGGGTAAGTTATCCTCTCGGACCAGCACGACGTCACCTATCTTCAATTCTGGAGACTTGGTTTTCCATTTATATCTCTGGAAAAACTGCGTCAAATATTCTTGAGACCAACGTCTCCAGAACTGTTGTACCATTCTTTGCGTAACCTGCCACCGACGTAAGCTACCCGTCTGTAATTGTTCATAATTATGATCCGGGGGAATGAGCAAAGGTTCGCCTATCAAGAAATGCCCTGCCGTCAGAGGCACCAGATCATCCGGAGTAGTGCTGATCTGGGATAAAGGCCTGGAATTGAGGCAGGCCTCAATTTGAGCTAAGACGGTGGCAAGTTCCTCATATGTGAGGGTAGTGTCACCGATAACACGTCTGAGATGATGTTTAGTACTTTTTATCCCTGACTCCCACAGTCCACCAAAATTTGGAGCATGGGGAGGGATAAATCGCCATTCCGTTCCATTATTAGCTAGCGCAGATGCTACTTCACTTGCAAATGAAGAACACTCGCTGGCCAATAATGTTTTTAACTCCCTCGCGGCCCCGACAAAATTTGACCCATTGTCGCTCCACAATTGCACGCAGCGACCTCTTCTAGAAACAAAGCGTTTAAACGCTGCGAGAAACCCCTCGGAAGTAAGGTCGGATACAGCCTCAAGATGCACAGCCCGTGTGGCCATGCATATGAACAGGCAAATATAGCCTTTGTACGATTTTTGGCCACGACCTTTCGACACTCGAATGTTTATGGGTCCTGCATAATCAACTCCCGAATGGAGAAAACTTTTACTTGGAGTCACTCGACAGGATGGTAACTGGCCCATTAACTGGGTGGTTGTCTTAGCTGCGTTACGAATACAAGGTACACAGTGGTGGATATGGAATCGTACTAAATTTTTTAATTTAGTAATCCAATATCTTGAACGAATATAACTACAAGTGAGCTGTTGACCACCATGCATTGTCCTTTCGTGGGCATCTGCTACTAAAAGTTTAGCTAGATGCGATTCTCCAAAGATGATGATTGGGTGTTTGCTGCTATCAGGTAAGTCCGAATTTGTAATTCTTCCTCCAACTCGCAATATCCCGTGACTATCCACAAACGGGCTTAATGTTGATATTTTACTGTGTTTTTTAACCTGTTTATGTTTCAGGATGTCGACGACTTCTTCGTGCAACGTGTGATGCTGATGCTGCTTAATACAACAGGTGAGTGCGTCGTTAATTTCACTAGCAGTAAGGTATGGTAAGGGTTTGGGTTTTTCTGGAGTGACCTCCTTTAATCGCAAAAACCTTCTACAATATGCCACAACTCTTATTAGTTTTCTAAGAGTAGAAAACTTAGACCACCAGTCAGAATCCGAACAACCTTCTACGGAAGTGATGTGCACCTTCAGCAATCTAGTTTCCAAATCTGTCTTCGTGCAAATCGACCGTGGTTTGGTATACTCAATGTCATCGTTACGTAGCCATTCTGGACCGTACTTCCATAAGCAATGATTGATGAGCTCTGATGCTGGAATTCCACGTGATGCGCAGTCCGCAGGATTCTCTTTGGACTCAACATACGACCACTGAGACGCGTCTAATATACTCAATATCTCAGAGGTACGATTCGCCACAAACGTTTTCCAACGGCTTGGGTGATCGCTCAACCAAGCCAAGACTACAGTAGAGTCCGTCCAGGCATGCAACTCTGACCTTGCAATATTTAGGACTTCGGCGACTTCCAACAGCAGCTTCGCCACTAATACTGCTGCACACAGTTCAAGGCGTGGGATCGAAACTTGCTTGATCGGGGCTACCTTTGTTTTAGCTGTTACCAGGTGAGTTTTTATAGTACCATCCGTGGAGATGCTTCGAATGTATATCGCGGCAGCAAAGGCTGAATTAGAAGCATCGCCGAACCCGTGTAACGTCACTTGCAAATCATCTTTAGTCCTTTCAATCCATCGAGGAATATGAAAATTCAGTAATTTCGATAACTCTTCCCGATAGAGCTCCCATTCTCTCAGAAGGTCTTCAGGCAATTTGTCGTCCCAGTCTACTCCTGTAATCCACAACTTTTGAATAAAAATCTTAGCCGTGATGATGCAGGGGGCTATCCAGCCGAGTGGGTCATACAAACGACAGATTTCAGCTAGAATTTCTCGTTTTGTGGTGGGAACTGGCGAATTGCTGGACAAATTGACACTATAGTGAAATTCATCCGTAAGACGATTCCAAAGTAGCCCTACCACCTTGGTGATCTCATCTTCCTTTAATTCGAGGTGCAAACCCGTAGGGTCACTTCCGGTCTCTAGCAGGCCTCTTCGATTACTGGCCCACTTCTGTAACGTGAATCCACCTTTCTTAAGCAATGCGTTCATCTCTTCATACACCTTTATAGCTTCTGTTTCAGACTCACAACCGGTGAGGAGGTCGTCCATGTAGAAGTCTCTCAGGACTCTACTAGCTGCTAGCGGGTAATTGTGACCTTCATCACTTGCGGTCTGTTGCAGAGCCTTTACGGCTAAGTAAGGCGCGCACGAAGTTCCGAACGTAACTGTCAATAATCGGTAGTCTCTGATTTTATCGTTAGCGTCTTCTCTCCAAACTATCTTCTGATAGTCAACATGTTTCTCCGCAACCCGAACTTGGCGATACATTTTGATAATGTCCGCTGTCAGGCATATGGGGTGTAAACGCCAACGCATAATAGTATGTCGTAATTCAGGTTGTAAGGTTGGACCAACCATCAGAGTTGAATTCAACGATATGCCGTTCGCTGCCTTTTCCGAGGCATTGAATACCACTCTGGTTTTAGTTGTACTTTTGTCCAATCTAATAACCGCATGATGTGGAAGCCACACCTCACCATTTGCCTGATTGGTGTCTTTCTTCACTTCCTCCATATGGCCGAGAGTTAGGTATTCATTTAGAACTTGGGAGTAATCTAATTTATAATCTGGGTTTTTTGCCAATCTTTTCTCCAGACTAACTAGACGCTTTATTGCAACCGCTCTAGTGTCCCCATATTCACGATCCGTATTTGGACGGAAAGGTAACTCTACCACATAACGACCAAATGCATCTCTCCGCGTTGTGGCTTGGAAATGATTTTCACACGCTTGCTCTTCCGGCGTGAGGATCTTTGTTTTCGTGGCACTTGGTTCGGATTCTAGCTCCCAAAATCTTTTAAGAAGCTCATTTCCTTCAATCTTGACATGCAAGTTCACTATTACGTTATGGCAATTTACTTGACTGATACCATGGCCGCCCACCTTACCCGACAATATCCATCCGAAGTGTGTATCTTGAGCAATAGTACAACCGGTGGGGTTTCGTATCAAACCCTTTTTCAAGATAGCACAATATACTTCAGAACCCAATAAAATGTCAATTTTATTAGGTGTATTATATTGGGGATCAGCTAGTTGGAGGCGACCGAGTTCTGTCCACTTGGGCAGAATGAATCTTTTCTCAGGCAAAATTGACGTAACGGTGTTGAGGACATGGGCCTTCACAGATAATGTGAAAGTAGGATCGCAGAGGGACTGAATATTTAACATAACCATCGCCTTCGAGGTTAAGCCACTCTGCGTATCCCCCAACCCTGATATACAGCTTTTAGCTGCAATCTTTTTGAGTCGTAACAACTGTACGGCTGCTTCCGATATAAATGACGCTTGGGATCCTTGATCCAGCAGAGCTCTTAATATAAGCTTTGAACCATCTTTAGACTCGGCCTTAATCAATGCCGTAGCCAACAGTGTCTGGCTTTGCCCTGTCACAAAATGGGTTTTAATGTTAGTAGTTTCTTTTGTCTCATCCGATAGTTCCGGTTGTTTCTCTTCTTCATTACCTGTTGCTTCAGGTTTGGGTTTACCGTGAAGAAGGGTATGATGTTTTCCTTTGCAAAGACGGCACTTTGTCGTCACGCGACACATGTTGCCAAAGTGATTATTGCCGAAGCAGTTATAGCAAAGTTTAAGTGACTTTACTATTTCCTGACGTGTATGTACGTCCTCTTTGGCAAATTTACTACACGAATACAGTTTATGGCCATCATTGCAATGAGGACAAGTGACGCTGGAAGTGGAAGTGGTGTGCAAGACCTTTGTGTTTGTGTTGGTAGGATTAGGCTTAGATTTATTTTTGAGAGGCTCAATAAACTCCAGTGCGCGAAATCGAGATTCTAAGAAATCTTTAAACTGACTGAAAGAAGGCAATTCCTCGCATGAATTATTTACGTGTAATTCCCACTGCTTTCTAGTTTCAGGGTCCAACTTCTGGCTGACAACGTATATGACCATGATGTCCCACGAATCTACATTAATACCTAAATTTGACAACTCGTGCATGCAATCCGAAGTTGTACTTAGAAGTTCTTTCAGTACTTGTGCAGATTCACAATTCATCACGCGTTGACCAAACAAACGTTTTAAAATACAATTAGACATGAATCGTTTGTTGTCATACCTATTTGATAACATCTCCCAACATTTCTTATAATTAGCCTGAGTTATAGGAATATGCTTGATCAATTGCTCAGCTTCTCCGCGCAGTTGTGTTTTCAAATAATGTAAACGTTGTACGTCATCTAGTGCAGGGTTATTATGGACTAAAGAGTTGAACATATCTTTAAATGACGAAAAGTCCGAATAATTTCCATTAAAGACAGGTATGGAAATTGTAGGTAATTTAACTATAGAGT
The DNA here is from genome assembly GCA_905147375.1 of Hylaea fasciaria. Lineage (NCBI taxonomy): Eukaryota > Metazoa > Arthropoda > Insecta > Lepidoptera > Geometridae > Hylaea > Hylaea fasciaria. The sequence continues at coordinate 1,483,404 of LR990211.1, read as the reverse complement.
CTCTATTTCCAGAAGTCAAATTCGAGTCCTTGCTACTTGTAGGTTTCATTGTCGCTAACACAGCATTCAGCTCTCCTTTATATACCAGATATGTTTCATAACCAACGTTAAATGTATCCGTTTTGATGTAACTGGTCTCCTCTAGGCCCTCTCCGCTGTATGTTGCTATTATTGTTTCATGTTTGTCCAGGAATTTAGTGATTAACTGTTCTAGTCCGTCTAATCTCGCATTAATGTATGTAGTAGTAATCCTTTCCTTCGGTGTTTTTCTAAAGTTGAGTCTTCCCTTTTCTATTTGGGTTTTCAGATCTTCTATAACTCTCAAATCCTTCTCCATTGTGTACTAGGATTATACCACTTTGCGAAATATTCCAGTGTCAGTTTTGTCTTAGCGCAGAATCTAAGTTCCGAATGTTCCGATTGACACGAATTTTTCTAAGTGTTTGAGATTTTGCGTCGTCGTATCGCGTCGATGTAAAATCGGGCATAGGTTCCCCGTCTCGTCACTTTTCTTAAAATTATTCTAAGTCCTAAGAATCACTTTAAATTTTACAAGTTCATGCAATCTCTTCAAAGTTTTAAGTTCCTGACACTTTTGTTATAGCAAACAATTTGTACTCACAGTTTTTCCTTGCACTTTACCAACTATTTCACTTCACAATCCGTTCCAGCTTCGGTTCCAATTTCCACTCTCGAACTCCACAGTTTCGCGTTTGCTCCTCCAGGTGGCGCCACCGTCGTCGTCAGCTGTTGGGGGCACCCCGCTCTCGCACTCTTCAAGTGTGGTAGCAGCGTAGTGTGAACAGCAAATTCGCAAACTGAAAGCGCTGTCTTGCGTCGACAAGAGGCACTAATTGTATACATATATTTTAGCTGCCAAGTGTGTGTATAGTGTATCGCTTTTTCCAAAAAACGATCCGACTCGTAGGGACCTTTGGCCAAAGGTGTATCGAGTGTGGAATAAAACAATTGTTAAACTCCGGAACGTATGAGCAGTTTATTTTGAATTCCCGCCAAACGTACCCATCTTCTCGGAGAATTTCACCACCGCGAGCTAACTCGACGCCAACGACATCTAGTTTATTCCGGTACAAACAAACAGAAACCGATCGCTAGATGGTGTTCAATAAAGTTCCACTTTAGGAGTAATATTTCGGCGTGGTTTATTTTATTGTTAAGCTTGCAGTAAAGTACCTCCGAGCAGTAGGGAAATATATTATACAAATAACATTTTGGACAAACCCCTGTTACCCATTTCATTCAATTGCAATGAAGTCTAATTATGAACTGTAAAAGTAACTTTGTAATCACATACAATTTAATGGGATTTATATGGGAATACAAAGTTATTTATGCAGATTGTATATCCAGAAAACGGGATGAAAATTATAGAATGTCAGAATTTTTCCTTAGTTTATAGGCTAAACAATAGCTATATTCAAAATTTGAAACTTGTGGGACGGCTAGAAGTACCTTAGAGTTTTGATGATCGGTGAGTCAGTCAGTGAGTGGGCAGCAAAATTAAGCAACTTTGACTTGAAATAATTCTTAAACTACTGGTTCAAATTTAATGCAATCTAGATTATTATCTCTAGACGTGATGACCTCTTGGTCACTAAAAATGTAGGCTTCTAGTTTTATCCATAACGAAGTTACAGGGGGTCGAAAATGGCCCGAATCGCTTCGAGAAAAGGATAGTACGGCCGTGCCTTTTGTTTTGCTCGACTTGGCGGGGGCACTGCCGTGCCCACAGATATTTCCTATTCTAAGACATAAGGTATATCTATACCAAATTTTATCATTATCCGTTCAGCCGTTGCGACGTGAAGAGAGGATAAATATACACACACAATCTTACGCATTTGTTATATAAAATCACCTATGCAACAAATTAAGTTTTCTATTGTAAGTTGGTATAATATTATGTGTCATCAAACACAAAATAGAAACTAGAAATAAAACTAAATACTAAAACTAGACTAAACTTTTATAATTATATTCATAGATAGATAGATAGATTCTTAATTGAAACATCACAGAACAAAGAAAACTTAAAAGCTGGAATAAGACAAGCAACAAATAATGCCACAACGGGCGGTCATATCGCTCAATGCGATCTCTGTCATGATTATGATGACAAACAAATTTATTTTATTCTCTTTTTTTGCCTACACTTACTGCGGTTGCTCAATGAAACTATAAATAACCCTATATTGAGACCTCAATATCCCATTTCCGATGATATTACGAAATTATAAAATATCAAATATTGATATATCCAAGTTTTCATATACCTACAAAACAAATAGCTATCGCAGTTTTCGGATTAATTGAGAGTTACTTACCTATTACGTAACGTAATGGCTAAGTAACGGTACGTAATTTACATACATATCGCCGAAACATGAAACTAAACTTAATTTGACGTTTTTAGTATGCCCAATAATGTCAAGTGAAACTCGCCCTTATTTACATTAGTTACACAATAAGGGTGCTCTGCCGAAAGTTGGATAGTAATAAAGGCATGGAAACAGTATCCGAGATGTCCACATAACGGCACTTCAGAGCCCTTGTCCTGAAGGGCCGTTACGGGCCGAGTGGACACTATAAGGGCCATGTGGACCACCCATCGTCAAGTGGTATTGACATTGCTGAATATGAGGTCTTCGGAAAGTCAAGGGCTTCTAGTCTAGTGTCCACGTGAAAGAGTTTAGTATAGTAGAATAATAGTTTTAAAGAATTTTTAATTATTAAAGTAACGGTATGAAAGTAACATCCTACAGTCCGTGTGTAAGTAATGTTGTTTGTTGATATTCTTGATAACTTATCACTTTTATTTTTTTGTTTATTTGTTGTGTGTTGTTGTTACTTGTTGTTGTTGTTACTAATGTTAAACTTAGATATTGGATAGCCGAAACGGTTGAAATGATTTCCATGAAATTTGGTAATAATACTATATTATTTGGGAATGTAACATGGATAATAAATTATTATATTGTGCAAAAACTTACCCCTAAAGGGGTGATTCGGATTTCCAAGTATTCGTATAAAACGTGAAAACACGGGACCAGCTAGTATATTATAAACCTGTATCAATATACTAATATCAAATTATGTAACGAATAATATACTTATATATATATATATATTATATATATATATAATTCAGCCTGTAACTGTCCCACTGCTGGGCAAAGGCCTCCCCTCACTATCGTGAGGAGGATATTATTTAGTATGAGTGATACAGAGATATTTTTGTAAAAAGTCACGTGTAGGTAATCTCGCTACTCATAAACGTACACAGTAGGTAAACGTGTAAAGAAAAATAACTTTCCGAAGAAATAACAGAAGCACTAAAAATATCCCCGCACGCGTCTAAAAAGCGGCTGTAACGGGCCTTATTCTGAAAGGTCACGTGACTGCTCACTACAACTCAAATACAATAGACAAGATACAAGTATGTAAAGAAAAAAAGATGTTTCAGAAGCAATAATGGTGAGCTAATGATATCTCCGCGCGCGTCTAAACGGAGAGTATTCTGAAAGGTCACGTGACCACTTGCTACTGAGTGGTCCAGCTCCCAAGACTAGACCAAATTGCCTCTGAAATGTTTGATCGGATAAAAGTCAGGTGGAATATGGTATGAATGTATACGTAGAGAATACATTTTATTTTGGATGTTTTCGTTCTTTTTTCCTGACATTAAGTTATTAGACTGTTCGAATGGCAACCCTAGAAGCTTGATATTTAGTCACAACAAAATATACTGGATGCACGAGCTTTTTAGATAACTCAGTTTTGCTATGTAACGTGCAATGCCACTAGCGATATGCTTTTGGGCAAAAAACTAACGGTTATACCACAAAAGATTTAAACTAGAGTTGAACAAATGAGGCTAAATATTTTCTCTACAATTCGACGTCTAATTCTCGCTTTATCTAACTCAATAACAAATTTACAAGCTAAATAATTAGCAATGCCAGGATTGAGTAAAACAACGCGAGTAATAGACGTCGATTTTGTCGAAGGAATTTTTAGAAGCTTCTGTTTAGGTAACTTTTGTGGCAAGATGGATAAAGATTATAAAGGCATTTGAATTTTCTATACCAGGCTTCATGCAAACAAGTTAATCAGCTGATGTGTAAAAGCCCCGAACACTTAGGCTGTGTCAAATCTCGTGTTATTAAGATAGCATCGATGCTCCATGCCCTGTGATTTCTATATTAATATAATTAAAATCTACAATATTCCAACTGCATGCATAGATACTGCATAGCTTTTTAGCGACTCTGCAAAACGTGGTACCAAAGTCATGCAGATTGGAGGCGATGCAGCACGAATCCAGAGCATCCAGAGTTCTAAACTAGACTAATGATTACTGATACCCGCAGGTAAAGCCCGTCCTCTGCATCGACCTCCTGAATAGCGATTAAATCGCTGACCGTTCGATGCATAAGCATCGTGAGAGCCCCTTTAAAACCCCGTACAGGGGTTAATTTAACAACTCTTTATAGGCCTGTACAAAATTAGGCCCTCTTTCAAGCCAACGTTAGAAAAATATCAGTGATATTATAATTCATACGCCAGATTTTGAATGGCCGAAAGCCAGTACAATTTGTCGTAAATATCTGTTCAGGTGGTTTGCAAAATAAATCTTTAACTTATTTATGAGTACATCGTACAAAATTCTATAAACTACAAAAAGACAATAAGTAAAAGACGCGAATCAGACAAACAAGAACATTTAACACTATTTAACTAAACACACAAGCTTTCAAATCGTTGAAATCACATCAACACAGAAACAAATCATGAACCAAAAGAAAGCGTCTTAATTCAATAAAGAGTAAGCTCTTCAAACTGAAAATGAAAAATTAATTACCGTGCATCAAAATTCGACCCTTGCCTAATCGACTGTGAATCAGAAACCGTCTGACATTTTCGACGTTGTCCAATCATCGTTACGAGTTGAGTGAACTCTAATTGAAGTTTATAAAAAATTGGAGAACTTACATCAACAGGGTTACAATCCACACATCACTACACGTCACTGGGCTACCGGGCGGGTCGGGCGTGCGTCCGATCGCGTCGCCCTCGCGCGTCCATCTGCCGCTGCGGCCTAATCTTGCGTCGCGGTGCAAGCTACCGACGGCACAACAGACTTCACTGGACCGTTTACCGAAGAAGTGTAATTGGAAAGTGAAACTGATTCGGAGTGAAGCTAAAAATGTGAGTGAAACACGGTGGCGAAAGGAAAGGGCTGTCTTTGCGTCTGTGTGTTTTATGATTTTATCAAAATTCTTGTGATGTGGTTGTTGTCTGGCAATAAGGTAGTGTCGACTTTGAAGGAGTGTAATTGGAAAGTGAAACTTAATGTTAGTGAAGGTCTTAGTGAAGATCGGTGGCAAGGGGTTTTAATATATATTATCCGTGTAATGTTTTTTAATAAATCTATACAGATATTGTAGTTGTAGTTAACGTAACAGATCGATGGTTCTCAAACGGATTTCGAGACGCTTCGCCATTTATCCGAATTCAAACATTCACCGCGACGGTACATACGGCATTATAGTCCTCGTTCGTATTTTTCATTATACGACCCCTAATTTATGGAGGGAGGGAGAGGGGAGGGTGTTTGTAATACAATAGAATGTAAGACTACTTGCGGTAGCGAGCAAGCAACATCTGGGGGATTTCCAGCGCTATTCCTAGGCACTATGTTACTGTTATGTAGTCTTAGGTAGGCACTGGAGTGGGTAGTTTTCTCGTGTTAGGTGGTTCAAGAAGAGTGGGAATGAGACTAGTAATTTTCGCTTTGTTCTTTGACATTCCCGAAGTTTTATTCGGTTCCGCCGAAGGTGGGTAGCCTGATTTCGTCGTATGTGTGTGTATGAATTCGTGTTTCTTTGGCGCATCATACAACCTAAACGGTTTGATGTATTTTTATTAATAAAGTATGGTTGACTGCGTCGTCTCAAAGGTGATATAGTATAACATTATTAAGTATCAAAAAAGCTATATGGGCATATTGAAGGAAATTCCGATGGAACTAAACATATCAAAAAGTCGCAGAGTTTTTAACTCACACAAGTACTAGACATAAAAAAACGATGACCGATATTTGTGCCCTTATCCCATGCATAATAGTTTTGATGACATTTTAACCGCAGCGCCCTACGACTTTAGTTTTTAGTGGCACATCTGCACGGACACTTAAAACTTTCCTCTCAGAGCACGTTAAGCTCAGAGATGGCATGCCGCGTTGGCACTAGTGCATAATCTGTTAGGATAGTGTTATAAAGGGATAATAAAAGGCCTGGGATAGCTCGTGCGAGGCCTCAGCTCCCATGAGGCCTTGAGGCTTGAGAACGCTCGCACACGTCGCGGGTGAAACGAGAAATGTGCAGGGTTTTAACTTGCTTTGTAGCTGCATCAAGAAGCGAGTAGTTGTGCAGTTTCTGGTTACAGGTGTGACCAATTTACTCTGGTTTTGTTGTGTGACCAAAATAGACTAACCCGAATAATGGAACGCCTGTTTATTGATGTTAGTTTTTGTTATAGGTACTTACATTGGTCAGGGGGCTTACCATGACGTCTTATTGCGATCCAATTGAAGACCTAAACAGAATCGTTTTATTACTTATTCGTACCATGACTTCTTGTTGTGACATCTTGACGCTTTTAGGTTGATTTTAAATCTAAAGGGATTGACTTCAACCTAAACGATAATGAAAGCAATGTGTTACTATTATTTAAAGTGAACAGATTCTGTTTAGATCCTCAATTGGATCGCAATAAGACGTCACGGTAAGCCCCCAGGTCTGACCACTTTATAAAAAAAATACATAATAATATATTGATTGTTGATAGAATATCTGAAAGATGTTGTTATTGGGTTTGTAGTGACGTATCACGCGATCCGTTTCACTCAGAATTTAATAATAAGCTCGGGCTGAATTTGATCATAGTAATTTGTTGTCTCTTAATTAGAATCAGTCTTCAGGGTTCATTATAGTCTGAAGAAACTATAACCTTGGCAGACTAGTCCGTCTGATCCTCTTAAATAACTTTGTTAATGCATAATTTAAGATAATAATTTTTCGAAGCTTAGTTTTTCATTTGACTATTTAAAGTGGGTGCAATAAGTTCTAGTTACGTTTTCTGCCAAGTTTTTGTTGTTAGCAGTATGGAATCATAACTCTTAGACTAAGTGGCGTGTACAAAACGTATTCGTCCAGTTTTTTATAATTATGTCTTTCCATTCATAAGGTCCCACTGATAAGACAAAGACGGCGATTTTTAATGTCATCAGTGATTTGGTGTCACCAAAAAGGCCGATTTTTTAAATTCATGTTGTTAATTACTGCGTAGAATGGAACTTATCCATAATATGTTTTTAGTGCTAAAAGCTGTGTAATATATTTTCATGTTGAGAATCCGAAATGCCATCGCTTTTGCATTGATAATAACTGATTCATGATATTGGAACCACTGATGACTTTCCAAAAATATCCCTCAAGATCTTTAGCAGAGTGAAAATAGGCTATAATCCACCAAGCTGACACAATGCGCGTTGATGGCTTCACAGTCATAAGACACGCTAATTTCCTCACGCTTTTCTCTACCGTTAGTCTCAACGCAAATTATAAGAAAACATAATTCAGAGGAACAACGCATTGTTGTTTAAAAGACACAGGCTAACCATAATAAGCTCACGGAAAAACCTAACTGGGTAACTGTAGCCTTAATTACTGCTGAAACTGAATAGGACATTATCTTGTTTAATTTATGCACAGCTGTAGGAAACGTTGGAGATGACTGGGTTTTTTGTCTAAACATAAGTAAGTCTACTTGACGAAGAGAAGGGTAGTAATTAAAAAACTAAGGGGGTTTGTTTTTGAGTGATTTTGTTGAGACATTTAAAATATTTTCAACTGACGGCCAATTCTCTTAACTAAACTACAAGTTGATTGAAAGTTGAATGAATCGAAACTGAATTTGAGTGATAAGCAGACAAAATAGATACTATTTCATGTCAGGCATTAGCTCCTCACAAAGATTAAAGCTAGGTTTATATTTCAAAATACTTTCTTCAATGAGCATAATTATTATGCTCATTGAAGAAAATATTTTTGGCCGTAAATAGTAAATACAGTGATACTGTATTTACTATTTACGGCCGAAATTAATAATCAGTCCAATCCAAATTTTGCTATCTGGGATTGATATCACACTCCATTTTTAGGGTCAAACGTGCCAATAACCGATCCGTGGATTGGTTTATAAAGGGACGCAGATTGGAAATCGATCCAACGATAGGCAGCAAGCAAAGATCGATTTCAATCTTGGATAGGAGATACAATATTAATTTCGGCTGTTAGTCAGGACCGAAGTCGATCGAATTGTTCCCAGCGAACCATAATTGTATTTAACCGCCAGTATTTTACTAAGGCAGGTGCTACAGTACCTGTTATAATCATGAATAAGGTTTTAAAGATTATGTTAAGCTGTGATCCCCTATAAACTCCATCGATACGTTAACTTTGTGGTCTCTTTCACACACCGATGTCGGCATACATCTTATATCTTTAAATGAGCAATTCTTGTATTTATATTTATATAATTGGAATCTCGGAATCGGCTCCAACGATTTTCATGAAATTCAGTATATAGGCGGTTTCGGGGGCGATAAATCGATCTAGCTAGGAATCATTTTTAGAAAATTTCATTTATTCGTGTTTTTTTATGTTTTTTTTCTTTAAATAACCAGTTCATATTTTTTTATTATTCTATCGGTAAGATCGAAAAATATTATTCATATTTCATCATTTTATTAGTAATTCGTACTTTAAATATAATTTCCAAAAAACACAATTTATAAAAAAATAATACCGAGATAAGCTCGGTCATCCAGATATTTTGTATTGTAAATTGTGACGCGGCGTACAGCGCTACGCTGTAAGCGGCAAATGGCGTTTATAGGACACCAAAGCCTAGCTTCCAATAACCATAGACAGAATTGAGGCACCTCACATTCAAGTCGGGCGTCTGAGCGGATATCGATTACAATCAAGCCATAAAGGATCGAATATAGAGAGATAAATGGAATGGCCTGACTCCGAAAACAGCACCGTTCTTTCACCAAGCTTCATTTCTCAAAAGCAACTTTCGGTCGCACCTTAATTACTGCTTAGGGAGGGAAATAGGACATATTTGCGCTCTTGGCCAAAATTAGGGCACCACTGGGATTCCCTAATTTATTCACGGCTATGAAGAATTTTGCTGAGTCGCACGGCTTAGTTTTATTCCAGAGGTTACTTGCGGGAGTTTTTTGCTGACACAGTCGGTTTCTGTATTGTGTGCTTTAATATTTTACTTGGTAGCGAAGCCTAGATATTTGCGGTAGACTTTTGTAACAGTAAATGCTGTGTTTGACTATAATATATCTGAATTAATCACATTATAAGGTTGAATTAACACTTTAAATATCAAGTTGTTGTCGCTAATCGGATTCTACCAGCATTGCAGTAACGGTAATCTGAAGAAAACATTAAAGACCTCCCGGACTAAGTATTGAGTCGCAAGATAATTTTGTCATCTAGAATAATAGAGGCAAAAATATATATTATGCATAGACGTAATCTATGTCACGCACGACAAAACCATATGGTAGGCTACGATAGTACATCGATTCGTTACACACTTCGCCACAGCTGGATCTATCGATTGACATGGTTGTCTCGGTACCGTCATGTCGAATACATCGCTTCATACTTGATTCTAATTTACACTACTCTGCCGTGTTACAGTAACAATCAAGTTTGCAAACTACAAGGCATCTAATTTAGAGATAATATGTTCCCATTGAAACGGGAGTTCCCTTCGCCCATTCCGTCTACTAAATAATTCCGCTTTCTGCTTCGCTGTCCCAAAGATTATTCAAATGAGGTCTGCGAGTTTTATTGCAAAAAAGTCAATTATATCCGTCGCTAATTCTCAACACAATCGCACTCCCCCATTGTTCTTTTTAATTGTACGATCTGAGGCGGGATACACGTGAGATTAGCGCGCAGGATTTTTGTAATCGTTATCAATGTTATTTATGAAAAAGTGCGTAAGTATGTAAGTATGTGTGATTGTTTTTGTTTGTTAGCCCCGTACGGCTGGGTGAATTTTCATGACATTTGAAATCCTATGTATTGCTAATTACTTTAAATCCTGGAATAACACATAATAATTTATGATAGTTTTCATTATGCACGCAGGTGAAGCTACGAGGCGCAGTTAGATATTTTTATTGTACATGAAAATATTGTCCATCTTTACCTCAACGCAGTCGATAGGCCGAGAAGCGAACCCAATGTCGCTGGGTTGCAAAGCGCACACGTTCCCACTCCTCACCATATCTTTAATTCTCCAATTAAACGAATTAATGAGCAACGGTTGAAGTTTAAAATTGCTAACCGAACGGCTGAATGCCGTGTGTAGCCGCCCGTACACTCGTATTCTTCATTTATAATTTGGAATACATTTTTCAGGGGCCAATTTCCGCATAAAGTTCTCTATAAAGCTCCTTTTGTTAATTAACTTTGTTAATGACATAAGTTGGAGTGTTTCCGTTTGCCCGGGGGGCCGGAGCGCATTACGTGTTGTGAGATGATGCTCACTTTTTGATTGAAATTAATCGATCTTCTTTTGTTACGGGATTAGTTCGCGGCTCGATTTTAATGGTTGGATACGATTGAAATATAACGCAGCGAAGGGTTATTTTCTTCGTAGTTTCAGTCATAACTGAAACCACTTTTCAATTAATGTGTGTGAGCGTTATGTGGTTATGTTTTCCGACACGCATGCAAGTGCAAGAATAATATTGCATCTGAATTGATTTAGCCGAAAGGCAGGGGCATTGATTTTATATATTTACCTCGAACAAAATTAGGTAAGGAGAGTAGAAGACATACCTACATGTTATACACAAGAAAAAGGCATAAAGTGGATCTTAATGAACATAATATTTTATTTATTATATTTATTATATGGGAAAATAATACCCTCATTTGGCAGTCGGGTAATATGGAACACTGTTAATTATTCAGTCAACATTGGTGTCTTGAAGTTTGATTGACTTACTACATCCCGTAGTTTCACCAGCAGTTTATTTTTAGATTGGAATCTTTTACACCCTACTCTCATGGGGTCTGTGGTTATTTTTAACCGATTGCCGAAGGAGCGTAACGTTTTTTAGTTTATATCTTAGTACGTGGTACGTACCGTGCCATGTTCAATTATGCATTTTAGAATTGTGCGAAACGAAAACGGCTGCTCACGGTATATATTTAGCTAAGTATTATTAAAATTACAATATTTTGTTCAATGTAAAATAGACAAAATGGCGAGTTTTGGCACAAGGCAAACTTTACCAAATTTTGTAAAAAAAAACCCAAACCTGTGTTTTACGAAAAATTTAAAGAATTGCCGCAGGTGAAAACTAAACGGTTTCGACCTAAGCACTCAAGTCGCAGGTCAAGTGTCGCGACTCAGTCGCGTGTCGGGGAAGCCCCGCGGGGACGGATTGTGGACAGCAAATCGGTCACGAGCGGCCCGTTTATACTTTAATCTGTACACCACATTCATGCAGCGGCGGTGGCCAACACTAATCTGTGCGCTTTGCGATCCGACAAGGCTGGGTTCGAAACCTCGGCCCTACACCAATGACTTAACCACTCAGAAAGTATAAGGCGAACCAAAGTCCTCTGGCGTGTTTTTGCGACTGCTGACAATCGACAACCCGATGGCTTCACGCATCCTCCGAATGGAAACCCGCTCATAAGTTTGAAAAGTCATTGATAGGGCTGAGGATCGAACCCAGTTACATTATATTCTTTATATATACAATTCTACTGTACGTGTGTATATCACCGACTCCTCCTAAACGATTGGACCGATTTGAATGAATCTTTTTGTATGTGGTATTAGGTGGCGCCGTGGATGGTTTAGATCCACATCCATAGATGGGTATCTAGGTTATTTATCGCTTGAAATACATACTGGACAACGTCCGTCGGGTCTGCTAGTAGGTATATATAATATATAATTTAACCAGGCTATATAATATGTCGAATGATGATTATTTATTTTTTTAATTAAGTAGATTTTGTTTTCTCTTACTGGCAACGCCACAGATATCATATTGAATATAGGGTGTGTAAAATAAGATTGCAGGCGGAAAGAATGATTGTATTTTGCAGAAAGTTTAATAAAAGATTTACTGGATAAACTGTGTTCTGGATAGCATGTATGTATATTACATAGATAACACGTTTACGTACATCTGTAGCATTATATGTATAGTTTTAGTAGGTATCCGTTTGCTAGTATATATGGAATTACACTAGGCACGCTCTACACTTAACAATCATTGCGTAGCACTCTAAAGATGTTTTAACGACTTTTCATGAAAGGGCCCGGCGTTTTATGATGTTTAGATGATGCTCGCTGGCACCTGGTGTGGCTGGTGTGGTGTTACCAGGTTAGGAGATATCCCCGCAAAAATGGGAAAATGGTGACAAATAAAAATTTGCTGTGAAAGTAACCCGCTGAAGTTAGAGTAGAAAAAAGAAAAATATTTATACTCATGTACAGTAGTACCCAACTTATATGGCGCGTCGTGAATCTTCGTTCGCGCAGAAAAGAAAGTATGGTCCGAAGATTAACGAAAGAATGCTTAAAACTTACAATCAACCTAAGCTCACTATTATAAGGTTCATAATACACTGCAGCTGTTAGTTCCATCTCACTCATGCCACGCGGCGATCGCTAAGATGGCGGCGGCTGCCGACCAATAGCGGTCAATAGCATTTCCCGCGCTTTGAAAATTCATCTTCTGCGCAGGTAAATCGGTAAGCCATATAAGTTGGGTACTACTGTACCTAGATTTTATTTTTTACACTGAAAAAATCTAGCTGATTATAATGCTGTAAACCGATATGGCTCGAATTATTATTATAACCGGGATATTTATGTGTTTTTTGTTTTACTGTAGTACATTTTGCTAGTTTATTTACTTCCATGTTCTTATAGCATCAGGAAAATGTTCAACTTTTATTATCGAAGAAAACACGTTATGTTTATTCAGGTTTAAAGGTTCCGTAACACAAAAGTTACGAACGATCCCTATTGTTGTTTCGTTCAAGAATGGTTAGTAATCGCACCAAAGCAGATAATAAAAAATTTAACTTTTAATTATTAAGGAGAGCAGTTTTTAGGGTAATGAAATACTAATGCGAGCAACACACATCTGACACAATTCTGGGAATATGCTTTGTGATGGCCCATAAGCGTCAGCGGACTATTCCCTTAAAGGGTTTAAAGGGAGGTGAAATAGGTCGAAGTATTCCTACTTCTAGCGATCCTAATTGTAGAACTACATTAATTAAAAAGCACTATTACTCTTATAGACCTATTTAAGGTCTGATCGAAAATATCTTTGGCCAAATTGACCAAAATGGTGACCATTTTTTTAGCCAAAAACATAAATTAAAAACTCAGTTTTTGCCCAAAATTTAAACATTACTTACCAATATGACTCTGCTGCGAGCATTTTGGGAACGTTAGTTTGTTCGTATAATATAAAGGTTTTTAGTTAGGTTAGTATTGTTTTGTACTCGTATTATATTTGAACTAGCTGACCCGACAGACGTTGTCCTGTCATTGTCTCTATGAGTCAAAATGAGTGACAGTAGTCAACTGTACACCCCGATTTTATTAGTTATATTTTTCCCGTGATAACGGGATAAATAGTATCCTATATCATTTTCCTGGTTCTCAACTACCTTCCTACCAATTTTCAGCTTAATCAGTTCAGCCGTTCTTGAGTTATAAAAAGTGTAACTAACACGACTGTCTTTTATTTATAGATATAGAATATAGATAGATGTGAAACTGCAAACCTACCTACATCTTATCATAACAATGCATCAACTACCTCTAAACATACTGAGTATAAGCATAAGACAGCATAAGGTAAGCTCCAGACAGCATCCAATTAGCACGTTTATTTGTATTCCAAAACGCAAACTCCGTGTCTGAGTCATAAGTGTGAGCAAACTAATCCCCAAGTGGGGGATTTGACTTCTGCTCACACAAGTTATGGGGATGACAAAACGTGGGAACAAAAGTGTTAATTGAGCATGGGGATTAGGGAGTTTGGGTATAACAAACTTTGTTGGTATCAGTCAAAATTAATATATTTTGGTAAGTGAAAAGGAAAAAAATTATCGATCAGCACAAAATGTTATCATAAATTTGAGTGGAATGGTATTCCACTGGAAGTTTTTCCCCTGCATGCGGCATGTTATATAATAAATAGAAAATATAATATACCTATATAGATAGAAAATATAAAAGAAGATATAAAATAATAATAAAAAGAAAATAAAATAAAAAAATTATAAATGTTGAAAAAGTCCTCTCTAAACAATAGGCAATGCCAATGGCGTTGCAGAGTGACCACTTACCATCAGATGAGCCCCTGTTTTTATTTGCCACCTATTTCACAAGTGATGGTGGCCGAGCAGGAACTTGTGTGCTTTAGAATGCAACGATACTGGGTTCGAACCTCGGCTTTGCACCGATAACTTTTCCTAAGTTATGTACGGATTATATCGCCCCGTGCTTCGGAGCGGGTCCCGATTGTTATCGATTAATAACAGTCGTCAAGCCACGTCAGAGGTTCTTGGGTGGCCTGATAAACTCTGACACTAGAGGCTAGCACAAACTACTTACAAAATAACAAATAAACCGGCCAAGTGCGAGTCGGACTGGCGCATAAAGGGTTCTGTACCATTATCTATAAAAACGAGCAAAAAACTTCACGTTTGTTGCCCCCTTAAATATTTATTTTATTCTACTTTTTACTATTTTTTGATAAAACGGAAGTCAGTGAAAATTTAAACTCGCTAACTATCACGGTGCATGAGTATAGCCTGGTGACAGACGGACAGACAGACAGATGGACGGACAGCGAAGTTTTAATAATAGGGTTCCGTTTTACCCTTTGGGTAAAGAACCCTAAAAAAACTGCTTTGTAAAAAAAAAAAATATACAAAGGTAATCCACAAGGTATTTTATGAATGAGCCTTTCTGTATACGATAACAATATTAAGTACATCACATACAAAAAAGTCAAGTATATTATACTTTACAAAGAGATTACGCTCATTTTCAGCAAAAGGGATTTCTGAATCGATGCCTAAA
This sequence comes from Hylaea fasciaria, assembly GCA_905147375.1. Lineage (NCBI taxonomy): Eukaryota > Metazoa > Arthropoda > Insecta > Lepidoptera > Geometridae > Hylaea > Hylaea fasciaria. Next base: position 1,468,149 of record LR990211.1, on the reverse strand, counting down.
CCGGATTTCGTACAAAGGGAATAATCCTAAGACATCCGATTGAGACGACTCTAAGCGTTAGTTAAACCGGGGCTTAGTTAACCCACAAACTTTTTTAAACGATAAAGTATATATATAAAGCTGTAATTCCGTCGGAAGTTTGTCTGAACATTGTGTTTTTTATCAGATTTCGTCGCCATAAATAGGAAGGTAGGGGTTAGGTGGGTTTTGATAAGTAGGGGCGTTTTATTTTGATTAATTAGGTTACTAGCTAGGGTTTTGTACTTTTAGGAGTTTCTGTTGGCATCTATAGGTGTTGGAGCCAGTGTGCTCCTGATGTGGTACTTTTAGCTATTTTATGGAAGGTTTTCCTATTTGAAAAATAAAAAGGACGAGAGCGTGTTTACTGCAACGTGTAATTTCTTTAAGTGACAGTACAATCCAACAAGTTGGCCAATGGGCGAATGGGCACATGACGCGATCGCGTATCACGTCATGTGCCGGTGCTGTGATTGGTTCTAGCTCCGTTGGTGGTCGTTGCATCGGCTCGAACATGCCCCCGGCCTTGAAAGCAGTGAAGCAGTGGCTTTCAATGAACAGTTGGAACCGCGACTCTGTCTTGACTCTCGTGCGTATCTTGGAACAAGGGGCATATCTTGACGTAGGCTCGCCTGATGACACCGGTGGCGGTGCGAATATCTGCCACTCGCGAGACGCCGTCCTTGCCTGGGATGGTCCGTAGCACGCGGCCCATCAGCCATTTCAACGGCGGCAAGTTGTCGTCCTTGATGACAACGAGCGAGTCTGGTTTCAGCTCATCTTTGGTCTCCGTCCACTTGGTCCGGATTTGTAGCTGCGATACGTACTCTTTGGCCCAACGGGACCAGAAATGCTGGCGAAGTTGTTCCACTATCTGGAAACGTTGTAGCCTGGTGCATGGAACTTCACGCAGGTCGTCGCTGACTGGCGCTGTAAGTGGTCGACCAACCAAAAAATGGGCAGGTGTAAGAGGAGAAAGGTCTTTTGGATCAGAGGAGAGTGGGGACAATGGACGAGAGTTGAGAATTGCCTCTATTTGGATCAATACCGTACTCAGTTCCTCAAACGTGAGATGCGCGTTTCCTACCACACGCCGGATATGGTGCTTACACGATTTTATTCCTGATTCCCATAAACCACCAAAGTGACTTGCGTAGCTAGGAATGAAATGAAATTTAATCTGTTGACTAGTTGCGTAGTCTAGAATGTCTGAACTACACTTGCGTAAAAAAACTGAAAATTCGTTCATGAGGCCAACGAAATTCCGACCATTATCCGAGAATATATCTAACGGTTTGCCCCGTCGCGATATAAACCTTTTTAGCGCTAATAAATATGCCTGACTGGAGAGGTCACTGACCAGCTCCAAATGAATAGCTCGCGTTACGAAACATATAAATAAACATATATAACATTTACTAGTTCTCGCGCCCCTACCTTTTCGGTTTAATATAAGTACTGGCCCAGCATAGTCCACTCCGCATCGTATGAAGGGAAAACCTGGGGTGATACGTTCTTTAGGCAAGTTGCCCATTAGAGGCGTGAGAGTCCTACCTTTCAGACGCGTGCACGTGACGCATTGATGCATCACTTGCCGCGCCAAATTTCTACCACTCATGGGCCACCATGATTCGCGTATATGAAAAAGTAATGCCTGCGGCCCTGCATGGAGCAGTTGCGTATGTTCATGGCGAAATAATAAACACGCAAAGTGATGTTTGCTAGAAATTAAGGTTGGGTGTTTTTTATTGTAGTCAAATTCATCAGAATATTCTAAACGACCGCCTACTCGCATGATTGCATTATCATCTAGAAATATATTTAGTTTTGATAGAATTGATTTAGCCTTTACACTTTTCCCTTCTTTTAATGAATCATATTCTGTGGGGAACGATTCCCTCTGTGAAAACCTAACCAGTACAGTTTGAGCTTGTTGTAACTCATCAACACTCAAAAGTCCATCGAGTTTATTAAGCTTGTTCCGTGTATTATGTATAAATCGCATCACATACGCCATGGAGCGCAGCATGCGCTTGAATTGTGAAAACCGACTGAATGGAAACAGAGATGAGTCACTCAGCTCCTGAGTCACTAACGCCGTAACAACTGACTTAAGTTCAGGCAGCTGGTCGTCGGACTGGAGTAAGGACGTGTCTGATTTCTTAAATTCGTCGAGTGAAAACTCGGGATTGCGTAAAAATTCTGGGCCCTGCCACCATAAAGTAGAACAGGACAGGTCATTCAGATTAGCCCCACGTGACGCAATGTCAGCTGGGTTATGCTTGGTGCTTACGTGGTACCACGGAGTGTCTTGCGTTAATTCGTGTATCTCGGCTGTCCTATTCTGAACGAACGGTTTTAATCGATTGGGTGACATTTTCAACCAGCCCAACACTATAGTCGAGTCCGTCCAGAATACAATACTAGCAAATTTTAGGTGTAGTGAGTTTCGTACTTTGTCATACAGCCTAGCACCCAGTAAAGCACCACAAAGTTCAAGTCGAGGCACGCTTATTGGTTTCAAAGGTGCAACCTTTGCTTTAGAAATCAATAAGTGCACCGAGACAGTACAATCCTGATTAACTGTGCGTATATAAATGCACGCGCCGTAGGCTGTTAGAGACGCATCTGTGAAAACATGCAGTTCGATATACATGGGCTGGGCACCTATAGCGTGCCGAGGAACGCGAGCATCACTGAGATCGCGCAGAGAAATAACAAACCGGTTCCACGCGTTGTTGACACTAGGCGGGACCGCGTCATCCCAGTCCAATTTCAACAACCATAATTGTTGTAACAGTATTTTTGCGACAATTATAACAGGACTTAAAAAGCCCAAAGGGTCAAATATTTGTGACACATTTGATAAAATTGACCTTTTAGTTACTGTAGCGGTATTTTTATTGCTCTGACATTGCGAACTGAAAAAGAATTCGTCTGACAAATTAGACCAGCCTAAGCCTAAGGTTTTTGAACTGACGTTATCATCTAGCGTTAATTCTTTAAATAAGTCAGAGAGCGTCTCGTCTTCACAGCATGGAAAATTGTAAATCCACTTGCGTAGTGGTAAACAACCTCGAGCCAGCGTGCTTTTAAGTTCGCTGCATAGCCTCAGCAACTCGTGCTTATCATCCAGACCAGTGATGACGTCATCCACATACATGTCTTCATTGATTACTCTCTGTATTTCCGGGTCTTGAGATTCAATGGCCAATTGCTTAAGGCACCTAACGCTGAGAAATGGCGCTGAAGCGGTACCGTAGGTCACTGTATTAAGCTGATAAATACCGATTTCTTGCGACGGATTTTCACGCCACAGGACCAGCTGTAGGTTCCGTTGCGAAACGTCGACTAAACATTGCCTATACATTTTGCATACGTCGGCGCATATTACATATTTGTGCTGCCTGAAACGCAGTAAAATAGCAATTAAGTCGCCTTGAATGGGCGGCCCGACCAGCTGTAAATCATTGAGCGATTTACCCGTGCTCGACGCAGCACTCGCATTGAACACGACGCGCAGCTTCGTCGTCGTGCTATGCTCGCGGTACACACCGTGATGCGGCATGACATAATATGGCGTAGAATAAGTATCTATCTTGGTCATGTGCCCTAGATCGAGATACTCCTGCATGAAATTAGCGTATAACGACTTGTACTCTGGTGAGCGCTGAAGTCGCTTTTCCAATGCGAGGAACTGTCGTTCTGCATTGGTGTGCGTATCGCCTAATACGTCAGGTGACTGTTTTAAAGGAATACGTACACAGAATCTTCCATCGCTCATGCGCGTAGTAGTGCGAATGAAATGATCCTCACATGCACGTTCCTCTTCAGTCTGCGTGTCTCTGACCTTAGGCACCTCCTCCAGCTCCCAGAACCTCCGAAGTTGCGACTCAAGAGCACTGGAAAAGTTGCATTGAATTTGTTTAGCAGAATGCCGTGACTTAAAATTGTTGTGAACAGGGCCAGAAATAATCCATCCTAATCTTGTGTTTTGCAGGAATGGTCCCGTAGGTAATCTGATGATCCCTTCGCCTAAAAGTTCCCAGAACTTGTCTGCGCCTATCAATATATCAACCTGCTTTGATTCTACAAAATGCGGATCGGCTAATTGAATATTAGCCGGAATGCTCAGCCTTGCATGTAAATGAAATGCGTTCGGCATAGGGGAGGTTATTTCACGTAGCACAAAGCATTTCAAAATTGTAGCATAAGTTTTATCAACGCAAGATTTAATCTCAATACTGCAAGTTTTCGAGCAATTTACGACTGAATTACCTACGCCTCTTATTTCGAGAGTGGACTGTATTAGTTGCGTGTTTAAAAGCTGACATAAGGATTCAGTCACAAAACAGCTCTGGCTGCCGTTGTCGAGAAGAGCGCGAGCCTTGTGATAAACACCTTGTTTATCTGCAACCTCAACTACAGCTGTTGATAACAGAACGCACTCTGTAGACTGGTTTTGAATAAAATGTGATTTATTTACCTGAATGGGAAGGACGTCAGTAGAGGAGGGCGCGCGGGTAGCGGGGACGGGAGGAGCAACTGATAAGGCTGCACTCTCGTCGGACCTCTCACTCTGAGCTCCAGCCGGCCGGGATGAATGAAATGCAACGGTATTAGCGTTATCGTGATGTAATAATGAATTATGTTTGGAATTGCATTTTTTGCACGTACCGAATTTACAGTTGTCACTCGAGTGTCCTGATCGTAAACAATTAGCGCATAGGTGGTGCTCACGTACTAATTGAAATTTCGATTTTAAGTCGCTGTCGATGAATTTTTTACAAGAATATATTGGATGATCACCCTTACATTTATAGCACGACAGCTTGCCATTAGATGAAACATTGCAATGTGAAGTGGATTGTGAGTTAGAAGTGAATTTAGATTTTTTTACTTCGGTACCTAGTGCATCTTTACTATGTGACAATTGCAACGTTTCTAACATGTCAGCCCTGCGTTTTAGAAATTGAATTAAATCATCAACTTTGATCGACTTGTTTGAATCATTCGAAAACAATGACGACTTATGCGATTCCCATTCACGTTCAGTTGTTTTATCTAACTTAGATACGATGATGTAATTAACTAGCGTATCCCAGGTGTCTGTAGGTTCACCTAAGATTTTTAGTGCACGCATATTTTTTAGTATGGTGTCAATGAGCGTTCTGATAAGAGTCGATGACTCTTTGGTTAGTGGAGTAAGAGTAAATAAGGCCTTGACATGGTTGTTGACCAGCAGTCTAGTATTGTTGTACCTATCTAGCAAGAGCTGCCATGCAACACGATAGTTGTTGGCTGAAAATTCAATAGACTCAATTATCAGCTGTGCGCTTCCCTTTAAAGCAGATTTCAAATAATGGAACTTTTGAATATCGCTAATATCCTGATTATGCACCAACGACAAGAACGTGTCCCTAAACTCGAGCCAGCGCTCATAAGAACCGTCAAAGGTGGGCATGGCAATAGTGGGCAATTTGACTGATTGTACATAAGATTTGTGACATGATTTATTATGCGAACAATCGGTGGCCTCTCCTGAGTCAAGCATAGATTCAGCATGAGCCATAGTGCTATAGTAACTATCTTCAAACTTTTCGCGTTGGTTCAACTGATCAGGTACTTCAACCTCAGATACACTCTCCTCGATTTTGGTTTGAATCTCGTTGAACTCACTAAATAAACTAGTAGCCCCTTGAACCCTTAGTTTCAAATCGATGCGACTTTGACCTACTAGCTCATGACCATTTTCTTCCAATGTATGTAAATATTTAGTAAATTTTGTAAGCCTGCCTTTTATGATACCCCGTTTTCTCACTAACTCACGAACTTTGGCATTACTTTCTACCGTTACGGGTTCTACGCCTAGTAAATTAGGAGATGGGTCGCGTGATTTGTCAAATAGCATTTTGGTGTTTAGGAGAATCAGGAGTACTTACGGTTGATGTAAAGAACACTGTAATAGGTCGGTATTCACTTAATTCAACACTCACTCTCGGAAATATAAACACTGGGAACAGAAGGTGAAGGGAATACTTGGATGGTCCCACCAGATAGCGCTTCCTGATGTTGCCAATCCTGCGTAGTTATTCCTGGTGCGCTTGGCCTCCTGCTCCTGATTGAGGTTTGCGTATTTCTTCCAAACTTCCAAAGTACCGCGTTAGTGTTGAGGTCGTTGATTCCTGACGTTGGATTACGTCGGGTCTGGATCTGATGCGCCAAATTGTTATGTCCGGATCTGAAGGTCCAAATGTTGGAGCCAGTGTGCTCCTGATGTGGTACTTTTAGCTATTTTATGGAAGGTTTTCCTATTTGAAAAATAAAAAGGACGAGAGCGTGTTTACTGCAACGTGTAATTTCTTTAAGTGACAGTACAATCCAACAAGTTGGCCAATGGGCGAATGGGCACATGACGCGATCGCGTATCACGTCATGTGCCGGTGCTGTGATTGGTTCTAGCTCCGTTGGTGGTCGTTGCATCGGCTCGAACAATAGGGATGACGTCTTATATTTTGTCCTATCCCACATTGTTCAGATAACCTTCCGGCTGAATTATATTAATTATTATGTTTACTTCATCGTATTTAATATGGATGACCGCAAAGTAACGCGTGATTCTATCAACTAATAGAATAATTTAATTTACTTTTAAAGGGCACAATTAAAACGATTCTTGCTAAACGTTTTGTAAAAGATACGAAACAAATAAGCATGTCTATTTGTCTAAATGTAGTAACATTTAAGCGCGCCTTGCTAAGTTAAGGTCGAAACATAGAGTGACCACGCGAGAGCCTTCCGGCTGAATTATATAATTATTATGTTTACTTCATCGTATTTAATATGGATGACCGCAAAGTAACGCGTGATTCTATCAACTAATAGAATAATTTAATTTACTTTTAAAGGGCACAATTAAAACGATTCTTGCTAAACGTTTTGTAAAAGATACGAAACAAATAAGCATGTCTATTTGTCTAAATGTAGTAACATTTAAGCGCGCCTTGCTAAGTTAAGGTCGAAACATAGAGTGACCACGCGAGAGGCGTTTTGTTATATAGTAAAAATGATTATCAATCGTTTTATTGATCCTAAATGGAACACAAAAATGCAAAAGTCATAAAAGGGATACCTACTCGTGAACGAGTGTTGATTGTGAATTATGAACCTGCGAATTTTCTCTTTTAAAACACGTTACAGCCGATGAATATAGAGTATGAAAACAAAAAATAGCACACAGAATTCCTAAAATCCCATCATCATCATCACCAATCCCTATCCAATCCATCCTTTGCTGAGAAAGGGTCTCCCCTTACTTGCGCGAGGAGGATCAGGCCATAAAATCAGTATTTTTTTACTTCCATAATGACAAAAATCAAAAAGTCAATTCTATTCAAGTCAATCAAGTTTCAATTCAAGTCAAACGCATTAAACGCGATTCCACCAAGGGAGTGTCCCGTGTAAACACGGGCCCGTGGTTACCCTATAGAACTCATATAGAAATTCCACGAACAGATTAAAGCGATCCCTGAAACTTGATTTGAAAACTGAAACGAATTTAATTCGTATAATTTCACTGTCTGATCTCCAAGTACGTTTATTGTTTATTAGCTGTGACCCGCGGTTTCTCCAGCTTTTACTAAATTACTTACTACTTCTGACATCGCCTATCTGCCAGTGAAAGTCTCATCTAAATCGGTTTAGCTGTTTCGAAGATTAGCTAGAACAAACGGACAGACAAGCAAACGAAAGCTAGCTGTTATACTGCCATTACAAACAAACACTTCAACTATATTTTATTTATGTAGATTTGGACGTAATACTTTGTTCTAATGCTTTTTATAATTTTATTGTAACTTATAATATCAAATACATACTATTTTAAAGCTGTAACTTAGCCATATTGTGTGTACCCTGAAAAGTTAAAAGACCTGAAAGCAACTATAATTCAAAATGAAAAATGAAAGGCTCTCAACTGAAACACACAGTTTTTAAATTACCTCCATAATGCGACATAGTCCGACTAAAACAATTTCAAAATTTCGACGCTCGCAGTTAAAGGCTAATGGGCGGGTGAGTGGAACTTTGTCATAATAAACGTTAAGAGCTGCGCACCTGAGACGTCTGATACTAAGCAGTACACTAACTTAATTGCGTATTTACTTAGACATTGGCCTGAAATGGTGGAAAGCATTAAGGAAGCAATTATGAGGGAAAATATAAAATTAAATCTTCATTTACAAACATTTTCGTAATGAACAATGTATAAATGTTTTTTATACAAGAAGAGCGGATCCGTTCGCACGATGGTAAGCGCCGCGCTCACTTTTCCGTTATTTTTATTTATTTATGTAATACGAGTAGAATGAAGGCGTTTACATAAGAAAAGCACAAAAAAATGGCGCCATAACTTTTCTAACAAGTAAAATTATAACAAAAAAAACGACCTCAATTAAAATGCTATAACATATTCAGTTGTTGTAGTAGGTATAAAACCAAACTACTTAGCAGATTTTGATAAAATGTATATGGGACCAAATAGGAAGTACACCCTTTCAAATAAAAAATAACTGTAGGTACATCTATATATAAATAAATCATCAAAATCGGTTCACCCAGTCGAAAGTTATGAGGTAACAAACGTATTAAAAAAACAGTCGAATTGAGAACCTCCTCCTTTTTTTGAAGACGGTTAAAAACAAAAACTTTCTAAAATTTTACTGATGACCGGTACAATTTGGGTTCCAGTTTTAGAAATACACACCTAGTCAACACTTTGTTTATCCAAGCATATTCGATTCTGGAAACTTTGGCCGCGTTCGGATCCAGCTATGCTTAGCAATGAGGTGAGGCGCCAAATTTGATTAAACTTTTTCAATCATAGCCGAATATCGAAACAACGTGAACATTCCAATTTTAGTAACGAGATTTATAAAATACCGTCTACAAAATGTTACGTTCGAAAAGCAGATTCGGGTATTGTAGATTTGAAGAAAGTGTCAAATTTTTCATTACGAAATGGTCAATGACCATCCAATAATCCTGTTCACTTATTTTTAGATTTAAGTTAATTAAGTAACTTAATCCCACTTGTGTAGTAGCTTTGTTTTCGTTTTAATTATCGCGATCGCGCCAATGCGAAATCGATGAAGGTTTTATATTGAGCTATTAGGAGGTTTTAGTTATTAGGTATTTTTTTTTTTATTTTGTCCCAGTATTTAATTCATAATTTTTTTCTTTTTTAAAACTTAGCTTCATATTAGGATTGCTCCTATATCGTGGGTAGGCACCGTATACAGACATATAATTTCACATGTATACACACCACACCTAGACAAAAAAATATTTGTAGATCGCACAAATATTTGTTCCGGGTGGGCATCAAACCCGCGACACCAAGCGCAGCAGTCTGATTGCTCAGCCACTACGCCAAACGTGCCGTCAATTAATTGGACCTTCACACAGGGTTGGCAGTAGGTTTAAAGCTGGGTTTGGGTTGTGGATGGGCGGGGCATGTCATCGAGCCGCGTTATATCAAAACTATTTACTGTTTTATGCAAAACTTAAGTAAGGTTAAATCTGAAGAACATATTGTTGACTCTGCTTCTGTTTTTCGGGTTTCAGTGCTGCAGAAAATAAATATAGTACCCCTTCTACCTTGTCTTCCCATATTAACTCACTAGGGTTGGCGCAAAGCGGCAAAGCCAAGTAATCTTCGCAACAGACAATGCCGCTCAAAACTTTCACTTCGTCAGATAAATAGGGTTGCCACTTTTCTAGTTAATGAAGGATATTATTTACCTTTAGTGTTTTTTTAATGGTATTGCTCTAAATGTGTGTAGCCTATGACATGATTTAATGTTAATTAGCATCTCCCATTCACCTTTGTCGTAAAATGTAAGTAGTATGATGAAGAGCATACAATGATTTTATGTCATTCTTTATTTACTACCTGTTTTATAACAACCACTCAGATAGACTCAGAGCAAAATCGTGCGTATCACACAAAGTTTTGCCCTGTTCGGGAATTGAACCTACAAACGATAGTGTCGCAGTCGACAAATCATTTATGTGCCACAGAAGCCGTTGGGACAAAAGATTAACCGCCTTACCACAAAAAATAAACCAGAGTTAAACAGAAGTGTCTAAAATGTCTTTCCACAAATCGACGTGTATCACTCGCGTTTTCTTACTCAATCCTGACATATCTTATTGTTTTACTTGTAAATTTGTTATTGAATATGACGGCACGTTTGGCGAAGTGGCTGAGCAATCGGACTGCTGCGCTAGGTGTCGCGGGTTCGATTCCCGCATGGAACGAATATTTGTGCGATCCACAAATATTTGTTTCTGGTCTGGGTGTGATGTGTATGTGAAATTATATGTCTGTAAGCGGTACCCACGATACAGGAGAAATCCTAGTGTGGGGCTACGTTTTTAAAAAGAAAAAAAAGAAAAAAAATTTAAAAGAAAAAAAAAGAATTAGACGTCGATTTGTGGAGAAAATACTCATCTGCTCAACTCTGGTTTAAATCTTTTGTGGTGAGACCGTTTGTGTATCGCTGTCTTTATCATTTGTTTACTGCCAGATAGAGACAACGATAGACTTATCTATTGGTCAAAGTTAACTGTAACCGGGCACAAGCCGAGCTACCCAAAACACATGGCCACCCTCAGGATAAGCCACTCTTATCTCTGTCAACAGGCACAAAGTCCGTCCCGCTAATTTCATTTCTATTCCCACCGTACTAAAACCTATTTCTCTAGAGCCATAAAATAATTTTATATGTCCTTTGTGGAGGCTATCAGAAGAATTTGATCTTCTGTCTTGGATGGCCTTTTGCGTCGAGTTATACTTCTGTGTCTTAATTATTTTTATTCTGTTTTTGGGTAGGAAGTTTTGTTCTTCGTTGTGGCCATGTTTCAACTGTTGTGTTTTGATGTGGGCTATTTTGGTTGAAACGTTGCGGTAAAATAATTTATTTATTTATTTATTTATTTATTTATGAAATAATTCCTTCAGGTAGCATTACAGGTTACCAATTCGCTGACCTGAGGACCAACTTAGCACTAGGAATAGTATACATTAGGAAGAAGACAAAAAAACAAAACAAAATGAAGTCGAACTAAAATTACATCAACATCAACCGATTTTATAACAGCTTCAAATTAGGACTTTTCGTTGCTAAGTCCATTGCCGCTTTGTGAAACTCATCCTGAGAACAATTAAAAAGATCCAGATCATGATCCCATGCCAGAACAGCATTGAGCAAACGCAGTGCTCGGGGCACCGCCGCCATGCGCCCCATCTCGCTGCTGCTGAACGGCGGCGCAAACAGCTTGTGCCGACGAACGTCACGAGGCCTATTAAAGTTGACAGGAACAGCTACTGGTATGCGTTCAAGAACGGATGGAATACACACGCTACCAACAATAATACGCCAAACATATCTCATAAGTGAGACAGCTCGTCTCACTTCCAAGCTATTATAACCCACCATTCCCAGGAGAAACTCGCTGGGATATAGATATGGGTAACTTACACTGTAACCGTACTGCTTGGTAAAAATCCATCTCACAAACTTTCTCTGTATTTTTTCTACCATAATAGTATATTTAGCTTGGTGCGGATTCCATATGATAGCACTGCTCTCTAGTTTGCTTCTTACAAAAGCATTGTAAATTGATTTTATGGCGGGAATACTATCTAAATGTCGAGCCTGACGCAAAACAAACCCAAGGGTTCTAAAAGCTTGGGCACAAGTCCTTTCAATGTGAGACCGGAACGTTAGATCTTCACTTAAGAGAACCCCTAAATCCCTAACAACACTCGTTCTCGGGATAACACGACCACCAAGACGATATTGCACTAGCATGGGCTCTCTTAATCGAGCGAACGAAATAACCGAACACTTTTGATTATTAAAATAAAGCTTATTAAGTTCGCTCCATTGGAAAATATTATCAATATCTTCTTGAAATCGGTCGCCATCACTACTGTTACGAATGCTCAAGAAAAGTTTTAGGTCGTCCGCAAATAACAGGCACCGAGCTGTGCTGACAGTCCGCGGCAAATCATTAATCATCAGCAGAAACTCTAAGGGCCCCAGATTACTACCCTGGCTCACACCTGAGTACGTGTAGTACGGCTCTGAAGCATGCCCTTTGTATTGTACATACTGTCTACGGTTACGTAAATATTCAGCGAAAAAGCGCAATAAATGCGGTGTAAATCCTACCCCTGAGAGCTTCCGCAGAAGTACATCGTTATCAACAGTGTCAAACGCTTTGCGGAAGTCGAAATAGGCAGCATCCACCTGCAAGCCCGAATCCACAGCATTCATCACATATGACCAGAAGGAAAGAAGATTGGACGATGTCGAACGACCGGCTCTAAACCCATGCTGCTCCTCAGTCATTTGGCCCTCAACCTGCCTACTGATTCGACACTGTAGAATCGACTCAAACAATTTACCGAATACTGACAACACAGCTATTGGCCTATAGTCACTTACGGTCGACCCGGAACTCTTTGGAATCGGAACGACACGAGATATTTTCCAGACATCCGGATAAAAAGCTGCTCCAAAGCACTGCTTAAACAAGTGGTGCATTGGTCTAGTTAGCACTACACCACAATCCTTAACAAGATATGGCGGAACACCATCCGGACCTACCGATCTCTTAGGCTTTAGAGACTTAATAGCGAGCTCTACATCCTCCACCAGTATTGTGGAAATATGTATTCGAGCACTTCCACTGTCAATTGTCCCAATAACTTTCTCCGCGTCTAGCTCTGGAGCGTTAGGGGAATAAACGGAGTGGAAGTACTCGGCAAAACAATCAGCAGCCTCATCATCAGCCACAATATGACCATCATGGGACAGCTTCTTGGCCGCTTTCGTAGTAGATCGCTTAGAAGCTACATAACCCCAGAACGTAGATGGGTCTCTCCTTAAATCCTTCTCCATACGCTCCTTAAAACATTTAAAATCGTCTTTAATATTAAGCTTAACTCTCGCCCTCCACTCCATAAAATCTTTCCTACTCAACGAATTACCAGTTGCTTTATAGACTCGATGGTAGTGAGCTTTTTTCCTAATATGACTGATAGTCCGCGGTGTGTACCACTCTGGATATACATACCTGGGTGGCACCACTATACTCGACCTCGTTGGCACAAACTGGTCTATACATTTATTTAAGATGCAATAAAAATATTTGATCGCTTCATGTGGATCTTCTATTTTACAGAGCGGTTCCCAATCAGTACACCTTATGTAATCATAAAGGCCAAAAAAGTCATCATCATTTCAGCCCGAAGAAGTCCACTGCTGAACATAGGCCTCCCCTACACCTTTCCAGGAAGAACGATTCTGAGCCCTTTCCATCCATCGACTTCCCGCGATCTTAACAATGTCGTCGGTCCATCTGGTGGGTGGGCGCCCTACGCTTCGTCTTCCGGTTCGTGGTCGCCATTCGAGAACCTTTATTCCCCAACGGTTGTCGGTTCTTCGAGCTATATGGCCTGCCCATTGCCACTTCAACTTACTAACTCTACGAGCTATGTCGGTGACCTTGGTTCTTCTACGGATATCCTCATTTCTGATTCTATCACGTAGTGAAACTCCCAGCATAGCTCTCTCCATAGCTCGTTGCGCGACTTTGAGCTTGTGCACGAGGCCAATAGTTAGCGACCACGTCTCAGTTCCATAAGTCATCACTGGCAACACGCACTGATTATAGACTTTTGTCTTGAGGCTCTGCGGTATCTGCGATGAGAAGATGTGGCGCAGTTTCCCGAACGCTGCCCATCCGAGTTGGATTCGTCGGTTGACCTCTTTACTGAAGTTGGCTCTACCTAATTGGATCGTCTGACCCAAATAAACATAGTGGTCCACAACTTCGATGATATCGCTCCCAACATGTACCGGCATGGGTGTGACATGAGCATTTGACATGATTTTTGTCTTGCTCATGTTCATATTTAGACCCACCTGTTGGGAGACAATATTGAGGTCTCTAAGCATTGTGCCTAAGTCTTCCAGCGACTCCGCCATTATGACTACGTCGTCGGCAAATCGAAGGTGAGTGATGAATTCGCCATTGATGTTGATGCCATACCTTGTCCAGGACACGAGCTTGAAAATATCCTCCAGTGCCGAGGTGAACAGTTTCGGAGATATTACATCTCCCTGTCTCGCCTGTCCTCGCCCGTGGGGTCCCGGCAAAGAATAGGACCTCTCCATCACCTCCCGTGGATGTCGTAAAAGGCGACTAAGGGAACACAACCGGGAAATGGGCAGCAGCATTTCCTCAATGTACATACCACCAATACTGCGGTCACCAATCCGCCTGCCAAGCGTGGTGACTATGGCAAACCCCCCCTCCCCCCCATGAAAATGAACACGAACACGAGACGGCCCCTAGTCCCCGGCAGTTCTGCTATTCCTGGCACAGGTGGCGGCCATGGTAACGGCAGAACAAGGGGTGCGAAGAATCTCCGGCAGAGATCCAGCCACCAACCCCCAAAACAAAGACCCTTGGCCCTGGCAACATATAACGCACGCACACTGAGGACCGATGAGAAGCTGATTGAGCTGGAAGAAGTAGTCAGTAAGTTGCGCTGGGATGTGATAGGATTATCAGAAGTCCGAAGAGAGGGGGAGGACACGATAATTCTAAATTCCGGCAACTTGCTCTACTACCGGGAGGGAGACCAGCAATCCCAACATGGTGTCGGGTTTATCGTTCATAAGTCCCTCGTCAATAACATCGTAAAGATCGAAAGCGTTTCGAACAGGGTTATATACCTTATACTCAGAATCACCAGTCGGTATTCGCTGAAGGTCATACAGGTATACGCCCCTCACTCGAAACGCCCGGACGATGAAGTGGAGGCAATGTATGACGATATTTCAATCGCCATACAAGCTTCGAAAACACACTTTACGGTGGTGATGGGGGACTTCAACGCGCGGTTAGGCGTGAGGATTGGCGATGAACTGAGAGTGGGGCAATTCGGATTTGGACAGCGGAACCACCGAGGTCAGCGATTGGCCGACTTCATGGAAAAGGAGGGACTCTTCATGATGAACTCCTTCTTCAAGAAACGGTCATCCAGGAAATGGACGTGGCTGCACCCCGGTGGACACAAACGCGAAATAGATTTCATTTTAACGACGAATAAGCATATATTCAATGATGTCTCCGTGATCAACAGGGTGAAAACCGGCAGTGATCACCGCATGGTAAGAGGCACATTGAATCTCAACGTCAAGCTTGAAAGGTCTCGTTTGGTGAAATCTACTCTTCGCCCAAGTCCTGCCCAAATCCAAAACCCTGAGAGCTTTCAGTTGGAGCTCGAAAATCGCTTCCAATGCCTCACCGATTGCGAAACAGTGGACGAACTAAGCAACGGGCTGGTGGAAATTGTCCAAGCGGTAGGGTCAGAGTTCTATAAGACCCAACGCAAAAATAGAACTCAGAAACTCTCTGAGCATACTCTTAAACTTCTGGCAGACCGCAGTGAAATGAGGTTGCAGTCTTCAGTGGACAGGTCGAAATACGGCTTGCTCAATAAACAGATCTCGAAGTCCATGCGACACGATCTTCGCCTTTTTAATACTAATTGTATTCAAAAGGCGATAGAACGCAATAGGGGCTCGAAAGTGTTCGCTAGAGATCCGTCTGTTGGGCAAAGTCAGTTGACGAAACTGAAGACCGATAGTGGCAACATCGTTTCCTCGAAGCCGGAAATTTTAAGAGAGCTCGAGAAGTTCTATGGACAACTATACACCTCATCGCAAAGTCCTGCTACAAGCACGACTAGCGATGCAAGAGCCCGTTTAACCCGACACTACACAGAAGATATCCCGGACGTCAGCCTATACGAGATCAGAACGGCTCTCAAGCAGCTTAAAAGTAACAAGGCACCCGGGGAAGACGGAATAACGACAGAGCTTCTGAAAGCGGGCGGAACGCCGATACTAAAGGTCCTTCAGAAGCTATTTAATTCTGTCATCATCGAAGGTACGACGCCTGAGGCGTGGGGCAAGAGCGTAGTGGTGCTTTTTTTCAAGAAAGGTGATAACACCCTCTTGAAAAATTATAGGCCGATCTCCTTGCTTAGCCACGTTTATAAGCTGTTTTCGAGAGTAGTTACTAATCGTCTCGCTCGTAGGTTCGACGAATTTCAGCCTCCCGAACAAGCCGGGTTCCGAAAAGGCTTCAGTACCATAGACCACATCCATACGCTACGGCAGATTATACAGAAGACCGAGGAGTATAATCGGCCACTTTGCTTAGCGTTTGTGGACTATGAGAAAGCCTTTGATTCAGTCGAAACCTGGGCAGTGCTACAGTCCCTCCAGCGGTGTCAAATTGACTATCGGTATATCGAAGTGTTGAAATGTCTCTACAGGAATGCCACAATGTCTATCCGACTTCAGGACCAGAGTACAAATCCAATCCACATGCAAAAAGGGGTGAGACAGGGAGAAAAAAGTCTGCTTTCTTAAAATTCCAAACCTGCAGCCCCCCTTTTTTTGGATTTTGGCTAGGTCTCGTTAATTCGGACCGCAACTCAACAGCCAGCGGCGGATGATAGCTGTCCGGAGAGACAAGCCATTCATCTTCCTTTCGGACAGAGACCCCACTCAACCCTACACTTACTAGTACAAGGTCCAAGATCTGGTTCCTACTATTTACTACATCATTTACCTGAATGATTTCACAAAACGACAACAGATATTCCAACCTGGCTCTAACACTGTCCCCACTGGAACATAAATTAAAATCTCCACAGACAACGACATACTGATAACTAACACAAATATTTTCTAGAACATCGAATATTTTGGCATAAACAGTTTCATTTGTACTTGGTGGGATATAAAGACATACAGCTAATATTATTAAGTTGTTTCCACAATATACGCCCGCGCATGTTACTTCACACCCTGTGTCAGTTGATTCTATTAGCGGCTGAACTTCTCTTAACTGGTATTTTGGGGCCGCCACTATGGCCACTCCTCCACCGCGCCTGGCACCTGGGCGGTCAGCACGAACTATTGAGTAACCATTGGGTACAACTTCTCCGTCAAATATGCTATCCGTCAACCAGGTCTCCGTGATAAAAAATATATCAGCTTGAGAGGCAGCCATTGCAGTCGTAAACTCGTGCAGCTTAGTCCGTAACCCTCTGACATTTTGGTAGTAGAGTTTAAGTACCCTGTTACTTCTCTTACTGTGTGCACGGCAAGCATCCCGCTGCGACTGCTCCATGGGCGCTGAAATGTCTCTGTTCTGGCGAGTTTTTCCCACTATCTCTTCTCCGAAACCACTCATTGACTCTGGCGTTCTGAGGCCAGGTCTCCCCAAGCATGAAAAAGCTGAAGTAAGTCTCTGGCACCGTTATTACAAATGATGCATAATTTTCATGCTTCAATTTCAGCTTTTCCACCACATACGATTGTTCACCCGCTGGGTTCCTCTTTGCCATATAACCAATAACCTTGTCTGCTGTTGTGTCCGGTTTCATTGACCACAAGTGGATTCTCTTCAACCTCTCCACCGCCTGTAACTCGTCATCAATCGCCCTTTCACCACGAATAGTCACCCGACGACGACTTCGGTTGGTCACTGTTGTCCACTCATTTTCTGTTGATGGGACAGACGTCATTGCGGTAGCTGACGACGCTTCCTGAAGAGATGGTTCAGTTGGAGGCATTGATGTCAAGTCAGTTAATATCTTAATTGAAGGTACTAACGCTTTAGCAGCGTTTCCGGCTTGAACTTGAGACGACGTATTGTTCGAAGCATTACCTCGTTTGATCCGAACAGACTTTACCATCTTTTCTGGTTGCGCTCCCATAGTATCCACGCTCAGGTCTATAGAAGACTGAGGAAAACTCTGCTTCCTGTTAGCAATTTCCTTTCTCACCTCTTGAATTTCTAGACGAAGAGCTTTCACTTCTATTGCCAAGGATCTTGACTCCATTTTACTGTCATGTAAATCCGCTCGCAACAACTCTACATCTCCCTTGAGCAAGCGCTCCCTATCAGTTACCATATCTAAGTGAGTCTGGTATTTTGCAATGAGTAACAACAGGTTCTGGGTCGCCCCCTGGTTAACAGACTCTATGGCGATAGGCTCTACGATAGGCTCCACGATAGGCTCCACGATACGCTCTACCTGTCCATCCGGCGAGCGGGATTGTCGTCCTTCCGTCCCCTTGTTATCGTCTACGTACTGCATCGCCGCGCCTCTAACAGGAGTGGAAGGTTTGTTATCGCGCGGCAGCACCGCCTTGCAGCCCGGACACAGCCACATCGAAGACATTTTCGCTCTATCGGGAATCCCCACACAAGCCCGGTGAAACAATCCTGCGCACTTGCAACATTTGGCGCCCTCTTGCGTCGAGAGGAATTTTCCGCATCCTCCACATCTAAGCATGTTGTTGAAA
The DNA here is from genome assembly GCA_905147375.1 of Hylaea fasciaria. Lineage (NCBI taxonomy): Eukaryota > Metazoa > Arthropoda > Insecta > Lepidoptera > Geometridae > Hylaea > Hylaea fasciaria. Next base: position 1,449,664 of record LR990211.1, on the reverse strand, counting down.
GTCCCACGTAGTGCAGATAAGAAACGAAAGATGGCAGTGCTGGAAGCGTAGCTACTCAACGATAGATGGCAGCACTAGTTTATAAATCAGATGTTATTGACCCATGATTTCAGACGGTAGTGGGTAAGCCGCAAAAAAGATAAATATCAATGCGACTCACTAATTTGGTAAGAATATCCAGTAGTAGGCACAGGAAGCCACTGTTTATATCACCGAAACTTGCACTGTGCATTCACCAACAATCCACACAAGCACAAATACGCCAACACCAACGTTTAGACAAGAAAATAAGAATAATTTTAACAGAGCAACGTTAACTTGCCAACAATTTTTTTTTTTTTTTTTTTTTTTTTTTTTTTTTTTTTTTTTTTTTTTTTTTTTTTTAATCAAAGTACGCTTGACTTTAAGGAATTGCAGTCTATGCTTTTTGAGAAACGTTTACACTGGATGGCTTAATTATAATGGAATTTTCCAAAAAAAGTTCTGTTTATTAGAGAGGCCAATATAATGTATAGTTAGTTAGTAATAGAGAAAGCTTTTACAACGAAACAAGTTTTTTTGTATGTATTTTTAAATACAAAATTTAAATAAAATTCCACGGATAATGGGGTCCAGGTTGACTTGCAGGAATTGACCTAAACACATGCATAATAACTAACAAGGTCATCTTAAATCCTTGTAATAAAAACCAATTCAATATTATTCCTAAATCAAATAAACACACAGAAAAATTAAAATCGATTCCGACACGAATGCCTTCGCGAATGTCCACGGGACTTTATTAAAACAGTCGAAATCAATTAAAAACGTACCCGACGATAAAATCGGGGTCAGTTCCCGGTATCAAAAATACGAAAGGCGGTTTTCCGACGCCCCGATTTCCGAAACGCCCCCGACGTGTCCGTCAATCAAATTGGCACCGATTCCGATAACGTGTCGGCTGACGGTGACGTGTCGTTAAAATGTAACGACGGCTCTCGATGCCGGGACGTTTTGACTTTGCGGTTATTGATTTTTTAATGGAAGTGACCGTTACCCTTTTCATTTTTGTAAACTTTTCACTCAGTCCTATGACATACAGGGTGAATTTTTGAGACGGGACAGTAAGGGCAGGTACCTTAACCGTTATAGTTACAGGAAATTTTTTTTAGGAGACTATCAAAATTTTTTTAAGATATTCTGAACTGCATTTACAGATTTTGGAAAAGACAGCGTGTAATTGGTCATTTTACATAAAAGCTTTTTGATGCCAATCGATCCTGCTTCTTATAAGGATCAAAAGTCTCTACTGGACCGACTGAGGTTTGAGTACCTACTAGAAATGTCAGAACTCGCGAAAATCGTTTCCCATATTTTAATTTTGCGTAATAAAATGTTAAATAATTCTGTGAAATAATTTAGACTGATTACTAATTTTAACCGTCGTTTTTTTGTATAACTATAACGTTCGTTCTCACTATTTCGACTCATTTGTTCATAGGGGAACAAAGAGGAATATTGAAAAGGAAAGGGGGGATCTAGATATTCTTTTATTTTACACTAGGGTTCGTATTTCCCCCTAATTTTTAGGGGGAATTTGTAAACAATTTTCTGTATAGATTCCCATTTTACCCCTCAAGGGTGGTTTACACTAGCTGACAGGACTAAACTAAATTGGATTTAACAACAATGACGATCAATTCGCAAAGGCTAGCTTTGACGGATATGATAATATTGTAGTCGAAGATGCAAAATCCAAGAAAGTAATTCTAAAGGTTCTCGCAAAAATCCAAAAGGGACTGGTCGACATATTTACAGCTCTAGAGCGTCAAACGGATCTAGAGTGAGATCACCATGGAACATCCTTTACCCTTACGATAATAACTCACTTTTTATACCAAATTGAATGAAACTCGAAGCGCCTACCAGCTCGGTAATGTTAGGAATAAAAGCCCTATTTAACCCGATATCAAATTTAACGGCTCCCGAAGATCGCTAGTAATCAATTCGCCGAAGGAATAGCCGCTCCGCAGTCGGAACGAAATTAAATTTGAGGTTTTAATTAAAATTAAAACTGAAAGGGGACGCAGGTTTGGTTGGACCTATACTCACTGCGTTCGATCTATCTCTATAAGACTTTTTACGGTGGATTAAAGTCAACGCGATGTGATAATTGTAAGTAGATGTAATTCTACTAATCTCTGTCATGGATCGAATCAGTCGTCGACGAGGGTTATAAAATAATATCAAATCGTTTTAAAAAAGGTATGTCTTGGCAGAGCACTGCCGTACTTACTACTAGAAACTGTTTAAACCCAGGTCTAAATATTTGTGAAGATCGAATATTAAATGACCTAGTCTTAAACTTGATCGACTTCGCCCATTCTCTGGCATGCAGTACGGACGGCCCATATAGAAATCTTGGACGTTAGAAACTCTGACCAGTAAAGCTGTGGTCTCCTATAAGCCCCATCGGTCGGCACATAACTGAAGAAGTCATTGGTGGATCTAAGGATCGAACTAAGTATCATTGCATTGGATCACCATCACTGCTGATCGGATCGAATGCTGTGGACACACTCTTTTATTAGAAAATTTTGATCCGTTTCGATCCGCCCTGATAATCGGCAACGTTGTTAATTTCCACTTTCAGGCTTTATTACAGTGTAAATGATACCCGCGACTTCGTCCATGATGTTATTAGAAGAATGCCACCACGCCAGAGCCCGTACTTAATACGGCGCATCGTCTCTTTGTAGGCTAGCAAACGGGGAAATCGCATTGTAATCGGTTCAGTAGTTTTATTACAACCCAGATAGATATGTCCAAAATTGTTAATTATATTATTTTTCAACAGCTTATTTTATGACGGGCATTTAATTGGCAATCAATTCATTGTACAGGTTTAATGTTCATTAATTATTACCTACTAGCTGTGTTCCGTGGTGTTACCCGCTGTTTTCGGAATAAAAAGTATATATATAACCTATGTGTTAATCCAGGGTGTTGGCTATCTCCATATCAAATTTCATCAAAATTGGCCCAGCCGTGAGCGTGAAGAACTAACAAACACAAAGACACACAAACTTTCGCATTTATAATATTAGTAAGATTTCTTTAGTTTTTACAGGTGTCATGTTCAGGTGGATTTATATTTTAATCTATCTCCAATTGATATTTAATTTTAACGGTTCACGGATGAATTTATGTTAAATTATTTCGGATTTGTTGTGATACTAGGCAGTGCCTTGTGACTTCACTCGCGGTAACTATTGTAATTTGGACGTTCCCGCTGATGGAGCTCCGGAATATATTATTATTTGAGACGATTCAAAAACACTTTTTTTTGTTTTAGTAATGGCTTCGCACGGTTTGTGCAATTAGCCAGTGTCAAGTACGAGTATCTTTATTTTCACTATAGGAAAGTTATAGCATTAAGCAATCCACGTAGCCAAGTAGTCAAGTAAATTAATTACATAGTCAAAGTCACGATTCAGTAAAATGGTACAACTTTCTGGGCAGTTGTGGAAAAAATGCGAAGTGACACGCTTTTTGGGTTTATATCATTTGCCCACTTTCATGCATGTTATCGGACACTCAATGACTAATATTCCACCAATATTACATATTAACACCCGAAGTAACACAAGTTTGAGAAAAAAATACATAACCAACAACGCATCACTATTGGATTGCCGACAAATCTCTGAATAGAACTTTTGTTTGCTTGACAACTGTATTTCTCGATACTATGTCTATGATATTTCCAAATCTGCTGATTGTCATTTGTTTTCCCTTTAGGCTGGCTACACACAGACGGCTGCAGCATCGTCTGTCGCCGCAGTACTATCCCGTAGGGACCGTTAATTGCGGGTGAAACCGCGAGACGCTGCTAGTTCTACAAGACAAGTAGCCTGTAGCTTGTTACAATTAACATCGGCCATCTGCCAGTGAAAGTTCTATCAAAATCGGTGCAACCGTTTCGTAGTTCAACCAAACAAACAGACAAACAATTTTCTTTTGTTATAAGTTTATTTTGTTGTTTACTTTCATAATTATTATTATGTAGTAAATTGATATTATTTTGACATCACAAACATACTCTATTAGTTATCCTCTACTGTGAAGCTAGGCTCGTTTTTAGGGTTCTATAGCTAAATGGCAAAAAGCGGAACCCTTATGGATTCTTTTTTCTTACGGTGGGTTCTAAATGCCAGAATCGGCCAAAAATCCACCGCGTCACGTCGGTACAGTTGTTTCTTCTGATTAAATCCATGTCAGCGCGCCCGCTGGTTCCATCGGTTGATTTATGCGTCACCAATTCGACGCATATGCGGTAACAAATGTATGTATAATATTTAAGGTAAGTGTATATTTCTTACTTTTGTTGTATTCATATTAAAAAGAGAGAACATTTGTTGGTTTGTTTGTTTGCATTGAATAGGCTCAGAAAGTAGTGAACCGATTTCAAAAATGCTTTCAATGTTGGGAAGATACACTATCTCCGGGTGACATAGGCTACTTTTTATCCAGTAATAATTAACAGTTCCCGCGGGATAGTAGTTAACGCGGGTAAACCGTGAGGCACTTCTAGTTAGAAATAAACGTCCACCTAGCTACTCAAGTTCCGACGGACCCAAAGGACGTTTTAAAAAATACAAAATTGATTTTAAATTTATGTATTAATTCAATGAATGCCAATTACAGACTGACTTAATCTAAACCTTAAAAGTATGCCCAGCGCGCAGACTGGGGCGTGGGCGCGCGTCGCGCCATGATCATTCGATCACATAAATGCTAACACAGCAAAAGTATCTAGCGCGCAGGCTAGAGCGTGGGAGCGCGTCGCGCGATGATCATCCGATCGAATAGTACCTAAATGCTTACATGGCAAGAAATACCGGGCGAGCTGATGGTACTGGCGCCATAACTCCTCCCTCCATAACTTCGAGATTATCCGAGGAATGAGGATTATCTCGAGTTTTACACATTTTTCTTATTCTATTCTTACAGGCTAGCAGTACAATACAAATTACCATAATGGTGTAAAACACTATGCTTCCTATATTAAAACTTTTATCACTAAAAACACTTTTATCACTTATAACACTGTTATAATTTTCACTTTCACTTCTCTGCCAAAGGTAAGTTAAACGTTGAATGTCAGCAAGATCAATTCCGTTTAGATTGATGGGTTTCTTCTGGACGTCTGGTGAGTTAGGCGATATTTTGGGCAGGTTGATAACTGGAATCCTGGAGTAGATTACATTCTTCCCTTGAGTTTGGTGCGTTTTTAAAATAAGGTCTTTAATTTTAACTTCGCAATCGTCATCTATTGACAACAGATACGTTCCGCAAATGCTTTCTTGCAGTATTTCATTTTCGCAATATTTGGTGAGTAATATTTCAGTTCTGGCGTAGATTATCCAGCGATTGGGCTGAATAAGGTTGACCTTGATGTCATCAATGGTCACAGGAACTGGGTGACAACTTGAGATATTTGTGGAAAATCTCATAAGTTCAGAGATGCATTCATCTTCAACCAGCGGTGACACGTCGTTCTCAAAGCACAGGAACCGGACATCGTCGATCTCACGGCATGGCTGGGAGAGCGGCTTGGTTTTTAAACCTTTCACAAGGAGGTAAGGGTATCTTGGTAGGATAAGGGAAGTAAGACCGTTATTGCTATTATGCACAGGCAATGGAATCAATTTAAAATAGTTATAGATTTCGTTTCTAATGAGTGGGATGTGCATGATAAATTTTATCTGATTTTGTTTTATGTATGCTTTCATCTCTATACATTGTTCTATTTTGAGAAGGTTTTCTATGTTAACCGGATACACTAATTTATTGGTTTTCTCTATTTCTTGTAACAATACAAGTAATTCGTTTGTATCTACGACTGACTGGTGTAACAATTTAATTCTGGCAAAAGCAACAGCTGTCTCAATTTCATCCAATCTTGTGTAAAGTGTCTGGAAGTTATTTGTAAATATATTGTAAATATGAGTAATTTTATTTCCGGTTTGCAATATTCTTGACGCGTTCATGTTATTATTAAGATCTATTAGACTTTCGTTAATTTGAATGAAATTGTTTCTTGTTGTCTTACTAATATTTGTGAACGAACCCACCATTTCAGCGACTATTGTCAATTTTCGAGCGTTCTCGTCTTGTTTTGTTCTCACCCCATTAATTAGCTTTTCGTACATTTCAGCATCGTCATGGTCGAGATTACCTGTAATCGCCTTGATTAAGGAACCAAGAGGATTAAATAAACCGCGTTTAGTTCTTATAGAGGTGGGAATCAACTGCTTATACTTTTCTAAGGTTATATTCATAATGTAATCAGTTTGAGTTTCTTCTTCAGTTAAATCCGAATCAAAGGCTTTGGTATCAAAACAGGTATGAACTTGTCGTTTCAGTTGCACGTAATTATCAGTAATTAATTCTAATTGGTTGTAAATTAGTCTTAAGTCTAAAACTTTTATAAGTGTCCACGAATCATAACTGATAACAGCTTGACCTTGCTTTACAGGCAGCAGCCCCGGATTCTTTTCAATCGGCTGCAGATGAAGGGCCTGGCTGTGGATCGCTTGGACCGCCAGAAGCATTAACCTGTGGAGGACGCCTTATATCTTTAATTGTTACTTTGGTATTTCTATTTTGCGTAGCAACGGGTACAACATTCCTGTGAATGTTTCCGGTGATTTTAGCTTTTTGGTATCGCGGCTTATCTTTACTACGTCTCGTATTGACTCCTTTTATAAATACCGTATCTCCTACATCTATGTCGAATTCAGTCTCTCCACCACGCTTCTCCTTTACAACCATCTTTCTATCAACCATTTTGTCTGTCAAGTACTCATACAAGTACTTCGTTTTCCTGACATGCTCCTTAACTAATTGTTGAGTGAATTGTTTGTTGAAATCTACATGAAACGCGCTATTTGATTCGGTATGTCCGAAAACAACTTCAAACGGTGTGAGGCCAGTAGCGGAATGGATCGTATGATTGTATGACATAATAGCATACGTCATTATGGACGCAGCGTCCGTGACCTTGCGTTCGTACTTTGCTAATCTGTATATTTCAACCAGGGTCGAATGGAACCTTTCGACTATTCCCATAGAGTTGGGATTGTGCGGGGTGCTGATGTGAAGGTCAATTTTATAAAATGTCAGCATTTCTTTGATCAGCGTGTTATTAAATTCCACGCCAGGATCGGAACTGATTCTGCCAGGTATGCCGTATAATGAAAAGTACTTTAAAAGGGCTCTAATTACTTCCGGGGTGGATTTGGTGCTAATTTCAATTGCCTGACCTAGTTTGCTGAAGGCATCTACGATCGTGAGAAAATACTTTCCTTCAATAGAAAAGGTATCGATAAACAATTCTTGAAATGGCTTAGTCTGCGTTTGTGATAATTGTAGTTCTGGTTTAAGTGGTTTACGTTCGTATTTCATTTTTTTACAGATTTCGCACGCATTAATTACGCTAGCAACAATTTGTTCCATGTTATTCCAATAAAAGTTTCGTTTGAGATGCACTAGTGTCTCTTTTATTCCCCTGTGACTGTTCTTCCCTTCGTGATATTTAATTACAACATCTCGCTGCTCCTTCTCTTCGTCTACATAAATTACTCTTTTAGTGCATTCATAAAATTTTACTGTCCCTTTTTGAAAAAGTGATATGGTAGTTTCTGAGAATTGTTTGCGGAGTTCTTCATCTTCGAAATAAAAGAAATATTTTATTTTTGGCCTAATATATTCTTTTAGGAATTTCTTCACAAGATCCGGGTTGTTATGAGGTACGTGTACTTCCAATACTTTTTGTTTAGCTCTAGATAAATCTTTAACTGTTAAATCATTTCTGTTCCAGGAAAAGACTAGCACCTGGTTTGGCTTCGTATCTATAGCTTCTTGTAATATAGGTATTCCGTCAGTGTCTAAATCACGGGCTGAATGAATTGTGCCTATACTATCACTACTTGGTGCCTCTGACGCAGTTGCCGTGCTACTATGTATTGATGGAATGGAATACGGGGATCGTCTACCATCGCCGGCTATAGATGGAATACTTCTTGTTTTCTCGGAGTCGGATGAGATTTCTATTACAGGTGGCGATTGTTGACGTGAAGTGGATGCGCGAGGGGAACTATTTTTAATTTTAGTCAATCTCATTATGTCTCTTGTAACTTCTTCTAATTGCCGTTGTAGTTCTTGCTCTTTTGGGTCTATATTTACTTCCATTGAAATGTCATCGTCATTACCTAATGCGTTAACTTTAATCCGTGATAATGCGTCCGCATTGCAATTTTGCTTTCCGTTCTTGTATACGATATGATAATCAAATTCTTCTAAGCGCAATTTCCACCTCGTTAACTTACTGTTTGGTTCTTTTATCGAGTTCAACCAAGCAAGTGGTCTATGGTCGGTATAAATTGTGAATTTCTTTCCATACAGATACGGTCTAAAATGCTTTGTAGCCCACACTATGGCTAAAAGCTCTTTCTCAATTGTGCTATAACGGGATTCAGCGTCGTTCAACGTGCGGCTGGCGTAAGCTATAGGCTTATCACCCCCAACGGGTCCTTGAGACAAAACGGCACCTAGTGCATAGTTTGACGCATCTGTTGTAAGGACAAATGGTTTGGAAAAATCGGGGAACTGTAAAAGCGGTGCGTTAGTTAAGAGTTCTTTGCATTTTTCGAATGCGTCGATATATTCTTGTTTGGTATGGTCGATTTTATTTTTCTTTTTAAGGCATGATGTTAATGGTTGTGTCAATTTGGAAAAGTCTTTTATAAATTTTCGATAATACCCTACTAACCCAAGGAAACTTTTGATTTCAGTAGTCGTTCGCGGTAATGGGAAGTTCATTACGGCTTGTATTTTATCGTCATTAGGCATTAAACCGTCTTTAGTGATTGTATGGCCCAAATAGAGGACCTCTTTCCTAAGAAATTCACACTTATCGAGGGTGACTTTAAGGTTCGTTTTCCTAAGTCGGTCAAAGATCTTCCGGAGTTTGTCGACGTGTTCTTGAAGGCTAGTAGAATAAATGATGATGTCATCAAGATATACTAGACAATGTATACCTTGCAAGCCTCTCAAGACATTGTCCATTGCCCTTTGGAACGTAGCAGGTGCCGTCTTTAGACCGAACGGCATCCTTGCAAACTCGTAATGCCCTGATTGGGTTGTGAACGCAGTTTTTGCTCTATCTGCTTCATTTACTTCGATTTGATGGTACCCACTTGCAAGGTCAAGCGTACTGAAGTACTGAGATTTGCCTAACTTGTCAAAAAGGTCGGTGATATTAGGCAAAGGGTATTTATCGTCGACTGTAATTTCGTTTAGGCGCCGATAATCGATCACCATCCTATACTTTCTTTCTCCAGATGAGTCAGATTTTTTTGGAACTAAGTGTACTGGTGCACTCCAAGGTGAGTGTGAATTTTGAATCACGTTATCTTCCAAAAGTTTGTCAACCTGTTTTTGAATCTCTTCGTTTTGGCAAGGTGGATGTCTATAGGGTCGAACATATATTGGATCTCCGTTGGTTGTTCTGATGTTGTGTTTCACTTGATTTGTGAAAGATAATGGTATTTTATCGCTGTAAAATATATCCCTATATTCAAAACAAAGTTTAGATATAGTATCGCGTTCCTCTTTGTTCATGTGGTCCGTACGTATTTTGTTCAAATTTTGTTTAAGGACATCGTCAATCATACAGTCATCACTCACAAAATTTATCTCACATTCCTCGTTCTCATATACAGTCACATCTAAAGGTTCTTTAAACGTAATAGTCGCTTCCTCATCCAATACATTCTGAACAACAGTTTCAGCGAAAAAGTTATCACATCTGATGAGGGCGGTAGGCATTCGCAATCCGTCTGTAAATTGTACAAAATCTACGATAGCGTCTCCGTTTTGAAGGTTCGTGGGAATTCGTACTCGTGTTTCAGATCGTGGCGGTATAATTATCTCATAAGGCGGGTTGTAAATTATCGGAATTGCCGCGTTATGTGTTTGTAAGATCTGATTCCTCATATCAATGTTTGCCGCTAGTTTCTTTAATAAGTCATATCCAATGAGGCCGTCATATCGTCCGTCAACGTCATAAACGTAAAATTTATGAGGAAGTGTGCTTTTAAACGTTTTGAGCAATGGGATGTAAATCACTTCGTTGTGCATGCTCTGAGCATGAGTGCTGACGACTGTAAAAGGTTCATAGTATTTGTGGTCACTAAAAAACTCGTCAGCTTTAGCAGGGCTGATAAAAGATCGACTACTTCCGGTGTCTATGAGAAACTTTGAATTAATCTCGGGAATCTCTATATGGGGTAATTTTAAAATACTGTCACAATAGTTCAAGTGGATCACGTCGTTTGGTCTCTCGAGGCCGTTTCCTGAAAATTTTCAGTATTTTGTTCCTGGTTCGAAAGTTCAGTAATTTCATAATTTTCCGAGTAATGACAATCTGCCGCTGACAAAGGCTCTACATATTCACTACACATGTCATACGTATTATTGTAATCGCTTGCGTAATTCATTTCGAGTGGGTATTCCTGACCTTGACCTGGATCTTCGATATAGTACAAGTCATTTGCAATCATGTTTTGTCTTACAGGGGCAGTGCGCATTGATACATCGGTATCCTGAAACCTAGGCGCCTGTTGCTGAGTTGAAGTACCAAATTTATGTTGGTTGTGGTTCACTTGAGGTTGGTTCTGAATTCCGAACTTAAAACCTTGTTGTTGAGGCATGCCAAACTTAAAGCCACCGTGTTGAAAAGGTGCGCGTGGTTGTTGGAACGGCATTTGATTGAAATTCCGTTGTAACTGATTTTGTGGTCTAAATTGACCTTGAGGAGTCGTGAATCTATTTGGTTGCGTGAATTGTGGTCGGAATCCCTGATTTTGGGGAATACCAAATCTGAAGTTATTATTTTGGGGAATACCAAATCTAAAATTACTATTTACTGGTGCTGTATTAAACGCTGGCTTAATAAATACCTGACCCATGGGTAGCGGTCTCAACGCACTTTGTGAGGTTTGCTGTGGTACCGTGTTTTGTTTTATTAATTTATTTTTAGCGTTATACTGAAACTGAAAGTTCACTTCTTCAGTTACGATACTCAAAGCATTTTCGAGATTACTGCATCCTTTCAAACGTACAATGCGTATTAAATCTTCCGGTAGATTATATAAGAAAATATTTAAAGCCGTGTTGTTATATATTATCATTTTAGCCGCTTTGACTCCCTCATCTGACAGTCTATTTACCTTTGCAAATAGAGAACTTCTCACGTTTTGAATTCTTTGACAAAACTGAATGTACGACTCTCCCTGTTTTAATTTAAGCGTCTCAAGCTCTATCGATATACACTCTTCCGAGCGCGGGTCGCCGAAATGCTGCGTAAGTATTTCTTTTAGTTGTATCCATGTACATATATTTGGATTGTCACTAAGGAGAGACGCAGCTCTACCAATAAGTTTGCTACTAATAGCATGGAAAAGATACAGTTCGTGTGCTCTATTACCATCGATACTACTACCACTTATCACATATTCGCATTTGGATACGAATAGATTTAAAAATTTTTCGTCCCCATCGTATTTAGGAATTAAACATAAAATTTCTTTCGGAATCGTTTGAATTTTTGTTTGTTCAGTCATTTTTAGAATTATATTTTAGCTTTCTTTACACAGATAACACAATCACACAAATTAATTATAATAGTACTAAATATAACTATAATAGTTTATTTTATTTTATAGTACTAAAACAAAATCAGATAAATGCAAGATCGCAATAGGCCCAACAATGTAGTTCGGGACTAAAAGTAAGGAAAAGAACGGGATTAAAAACGGGAAGTGAAAAGGTTCGCTCACCAGCCGCTCGATCCCATGTCCTCCTTGTGTGAGCCTGTCCTTGGTCAATCCGTCACTTTAGGTCTGATGCACAAACCGATCACTTATTGAACTGGTTATTAGTGCACACGCGTCGCGGGAGAGTTATTATTTTTGGTTCGAGGATACCCGAATCACTGCACAGGGTATTTTGACGCGAAACACTGATTTTTAAGGGTCTCTAAGCGTCAGCCCGGCAGCAGGATATAACGGATATCCTACCGGCTGCGCCACTCAAGTTCCGACGGACCCAAAGGACGTTTTAAAAAATACAAAATTGATTTTAAATTTATGTATTAATTCAATGAATGCCAATTACAGACTGACTTAATCTAAACCTTAAAAGTATGCCCAGCGCGCAGACTGGGGCGTGGGCGCGCGTCGCGCCATGATCATTCGATCACATAAATGCTAACACAGCAAAAGTATCTAGCGCGCAGGCTAGAGCGTGGGAGCGCGTCGCGCGATGATCATCCGATCGAATAGTACCTAAATGCTTACATGGCAAGAAATACCGGGCGAGCTGATGGTACTGGCGCCATAACTAGCTAGCTCAGGCAGGGACTCGCTAAGCCGTCAATACCGGCTGTTGTCGATTGTTAGCAGTCGTTAAGTCACGTCAGAGGCCCTTGGGCTGATAAGCTATGCCACTAGATACTAGCACAACCTCATACGAAAAATAAACAACACAAAAAAACTGGGCAAGTGCGAGTCGGACACGCGCACTAAGCGTTCCGTTTGTTTTATAAGATTTTATTAAATTTTTAGTAACTATTTGTTGTTATAGCGGCAACAGAAATATATCATCCGTAAAAATTTCAACTGTCTAACTATCACGGTTCATAAGATACAGACTGGTGACAGACGAACCGACAGATAGACAGACAGCAGAGTCATAGTAATAGGCTCCCGTTTTACCCTTTTGGGCACGCAATCCTAAAAATAACTACACGAAAGCAAATTGGAGAATACAGATTGCACCATCAATATCAAAGAAACTGGTGGGAAACTAATCTTGCCAACATTAGCAACTACCCACTTAAGTGAGGAGGCGAGCCGCTTAGATTTCCCGCAGCCCCGACACTCATGGTGCAAAGAGGGACACAATCGTGAGATTTTTTAGTCAGTGTAAGCTCGAGATAATCACCTTGCTGCCCCTTCGGCTTGGTGGTATCCGGTATGTGATTTTAACTCACGTAAAAAAAAAGGAGGCGAGCCGCTTCCCTGACTTCTGACCGGTTGGCACAGGTCAGTGACTTCCAAGGGTCTACGAAGCCTAACTGAAGACTGCGAAGTCAGCGGATCGTGAGTTGGGAATCATGCCAAGCTGGTACTTGAAGCTCGAAGCTTTGAACTAACGGAACGCTATCTAGCATCGCCATTGCCCATTAATGGGGACGATAGTGTCCCCACGTTGGTAATAACCAGAGTCGACTAATGAAAGGCTATAAGCGACAGGCGGGGTGTCTAGATAAAGTGATTTTAGGAACAAATCTACTAGGTGTTTGTTGGACCAATAGACTTAATTTTTTCAAATCTAAAAAAAGATTACTAAGGGGTAGGGATTATTTTCTTCTTCTATTAAAGTCAAGTCTGGTGTATGAAAACTGGATAAAATTCAATTTGGTAGCATAGAAATAGCTCATCGAAGTTTCTTACTTTATTTTGAATAAGATGAATGGAGTAAATGAAAGAAAAACAAATATACGTGTGGGATCCCGCCCGGGCCAATGTAAACGGAGAAAGATAAATACTAGGGGTATTTATAGTTTATTTTCGATATGACAACATTGTGTAAAAACCATTATAAAACGAAAACAGTCCGCAAATCTTGATTGATATTCTTATTTTATATCTCTCTTACGTAGGTAGGTATATACCCCCTATGGCTGTTAATTTTACTATTCTGCATTTATAAATACAAGTTTAGATCAGTCTACCAAATAAAGCTACAGACGTATAATACTATCCTGTTTTCGAAGCCATTCAAGCCATTTCAATTCATATCATTGTTACTCTCTCACGCTAAAAAAGCTAAACGAATTTTATAAAATGTTTGATACAAACAGTCAATTATTGAGGTTGTCACACAGAATATACGCTTCATTCCAAAAATCTTCCCCTTAAAGGTCGAAATTGCGTGTCAAAGTTTAAATGGAAAATAAGAAACCGGCCCGGGTAAACAAAAACTACGATAGCATCAGACTGAAAACAATATTGACTGTCAAAAACTGTGGTCAAAGATGATAAATCTCGAGAGCAAAGTCGAAAGTATGTTACCAACATGGGCTGTACACTGTACAGGTCGACGTCTCCATAAGGAGAAACCTCGAGCTCGACAGAGTCAGCGAAACGTGCGTCGGCCGAGGAACGTGACAAGAACCTCGGATCACAGGCGACGTAGATACCCTCGTAAGAAGCACTCTTGGGCGTCTGTATTGATACAGGGCACTTCTTTGGAGACCTCATTTGGAACTTTTTGTACATTGTCTTTGTAAAGTCTTTGGGAGACGACGTGTAGCTATAACATTTTTTTGTTGTTGTTGTTGTGTTAGCCTCTATTGTCAGAGTTTATCAGGCCGCCCAAGGGCCACTGACGTGACTTAACGACTGCTACCAAGCGACAGCAACGATTTTACAACAATATTTTTTTGTTGTAAAATCATGGGAATGATAAACATTTTATTGTAATTACAACTGTTACAATATTTACAATTACAATACACACGAATCCACGAAAAAATACACGCAAGAAGTACAAATAACGAACTGAATTTCACGTTTATTATTATTAGCTCTCTGGAGTAATTACACATCGTTTTTTAATTAAGAAGCGTTAATTAAACTTTTCTTTGAAGTAGTATTGTATACTTTCTTAATTACGATTTAAATTGCTATGTAAACCTATCCTACTATGCCTTGTTTGCGATGTGCTTTGGGATTTATAATAAAAATTTGAACGCAGAAGAATTTTAAATAAGCTGCTTTTATTCTATAACCAAATAACTACTTTGTAGCTAGTTCAATGAGTCTTGTCTATACCACGTAGGCTAATTATTTATCGGTCGATAACATTGATGATATCGGTCGAGTTGCGATACTTGTATTGTTGGGACGCGTGCGTTGTGAAGAATGTTGGGATGATAATCGCCAGACGCATAGCAAGACACGGTGCGGCGTGTTTTTGCGTTATTACCTGAAGCCTGAAATACGAAACCGTACGTGAATATAGCTATTGTCTAGAATTATACCGTCTTACCACAAAAATTTAGACCAGAGTTAAACCGATGTTTCTAAAATTTCGTTCCATAAAATCGACGTCTATCACTCGCGTTGTCTCACTCAATCCAGGCACTCCTAATTATTTTACTTCTAAATATGTTTATTTGTGGAGAAAATATTTAGACACATCTGGTCAGCTCTGGTTTAAATATTTAGTGGTAAGACCGTTTAGTGCCACTTTGCAAGTTTAAAGTCTTACAGGACAAGCACACACCTACTTAATAACAATGGATACAAAGTGCACTTTACGTCCCGTAAATACAATTTTAACAACTCGATCCACGATAGCAATTTGACAACACAAACACGAGTCGCGTCGAACAAAAGGGAATTGACAAACAAAAAATAACATACACATACATAAAAGGGATACAGACATAAAAACACAGGAAACCATAACGCGTTCCACGATTCTCACGCGAAATAAAGGCGCTCATACACGGGCGACTTCAAGCGACTGATTGTACGGCAACTGTTGCCGAATATGAATGACGGGCATTTCAAAGTTGCTTGTATGCTACAATGTAATAATATTTCGTGTTAGCATTGCATCGTTATTAACTAACTTCTATGGAATACAGTTAAACAAAAAAATTACAAAGCCATCAAACTTAAGTCAACCACAACACTAACATATTACTTAAAATATAACAAAAATGCGAAACTCATACGTCTAACGTCGTCGTCATTGTTGTTGTCGCTGTGGCATTTTGTCATTGTCGTCGTCTATTTATATAAACTCATATTATGTCTTTATGGGCTTATAATATGTAGTTATTATGTCGACTTGAAATGCCGATGTTGCCGTACCAAAGTTGCTCAACAAATAGTTGTTAAAAGTTGCTTGATGTGGCCGCCATTATTTAACACCCGTGTCAAATAGCTTTAAAAATATCTGAAATTTCAATTAAAACGCAACAATCAATCCTGAAAGTTTCACGGTGCGCGTTTTCAGTTACGCCTTTTTTCACGAATACTGAAATTCAATTCGATATCCGAGCGTTTGAGACACGGATTTTTTTTATTAAAAAACAAATTCACTATGCGTATACCTTTGCAGAGTAACAAAGTAGGAATCGAGGCTAGTTTACCGAACGAAAGTAAATTATCAAAGTATATTATAAGCTTATAAAAATAACCAGGGACACAAATACTTACATTGCGTTTATTGCCCTTTCTCTAAGCATGCATCTCTTACCTTTCTTTCATTTTTCTTAATTTTTCGTCCTCTGTTAATCATCATCAGTCTATACTATTCGTCTACTGCTCAATGTAGTCCTCTCCTATTAAACACTAAAACCCAATCTTCGATTCTCTTCATCTGGTATTATATTATTATATTTAAAGGAAATAGAACGAAATTGTGTCGGTTTGTTTGTTAAATTTTTACGTCTAAACCGCTTACCCAATTTTAATGAATTCCGGTATTGAGAGTTTAGGGGTCTCAGAGAAAAATATAGGAACCTTTTCGCGAGAAACTAGTCTACGCGGTCGAATTCACGGGCAAAGCTAGTAGGACATAACTTCTGACTGATGAAGAAGACACGTTGGAGATCATGTTTTTTTTTTTTTTCTTTTTTTTTACGTAGCCCACACTAGGATTGCTCCTGTATCGTGGGTACCGCTGATCGGTGTTTGAACAAACGCAGTGTAGGACACCGCCGGCAGGTGGAGTGACGACTGCGGACAAAAGCTGAAGATGAGATCATGAAGAGAGTGGAAGATCA
The DNA here is from genome assembly GCA_905147375.1 of Hylaea fasciaria. Taxonomy (NCBI): domain Eukaryota; kingdom Metazoa; phylum Arthropoda; class Insecta; order Lepidoptera; family Geometridae; genus Hylaea; species Hylaea fasciaria. Next base: position 1,432,752 of record LR990211.1, on the reverse strand, counting down.
GGATCGTTCACCATCACTACGAAGTTTTTTGAGGGGGAATTGCCTTTGCACTATCCTTTCCGCTACGGGGTGGCGGAAGGAGAGTGTGTGGAACTTGAACCCACGAGACCCCCCCTATGAGCCGTCGATCCGCCTGGAGTGGGGCCAGATGGGGTCGTGTTGGCATTCACCATCCCACAAGGAGAGGCCTACGTCAAGCAGTGATGATGAAAGAAATGATTGAAGTTAATTAATGTAAGATCATTCACCCCGACCGACACTCAAAGACTACGGTACCACCATCAAAACTTACAGCCAATTGTAAGACAGAACGGCTTGAATTTTATGAAGGTCATCAAACGGAGGCGATTTATTAGTTAATTGAAACATGACTTCCGCCTGATATAATTACAGAGCCCCACGTAATTGGATTTCGTAGAACTTCACGAGCGGACGGTGAAATGATAGGATGGTGAATAGCGGCTAATTGTTTCAGGCACCGGGAAACACCTAAATGTAGGTACAGCCCATTCGATTCTCCCCATCCAAAGGTTGTCTCCAAGAGATTGTGGTTTAGCAGATAGGCCGTCAATTTTACTTTTACTTGGGTCCATTATTTGTGTCTTGGAGGTAGGAAAAATGAACATAATATGCGAAATCGCTGGTTGAATCTGGGTCCAAATGACACAGGACCGAGGTGCTAAAAGAGTTCTGTGCCCATCAGTGGGAAGATAAAGGCTGTGGATGATGACGATGCAGACGAAACTGTAGGGCGCAGTATAATAAATAACTATAAGGGTTCGCTAAGATAAGATTACTTTAACGTTGCAAAAAAAGTGATAACCAATTCCCAGGTTTTAGCAAAATCGTGCAAACAATACTCGTATTAGACCTAATCGACACAAATTGTCCACTTTGACTTTAGGCGGATACTCAGTTTCAGCACCACCACGACAGAATAAAAGTGCTCAGACAACAAAGTCTTGGAATTCACAACAACTATCAAACTGTGTTGGTCAGTGATCAGAAGTTTGCAGACCAAGCGCACACTATAACAACAGTATGGGCTCTACAGAAAAAAAATACTTCAAAGTTGTAATTTCAAAAACGGCCTAACTTGGGTTATAAATACAATCAATTTCATTTCCTAAACTGTTGCCTAAAGATTTGATTCTGCAATTATTGTATTGTATGCTTTCGGGGAGTCAGGAGCTATTGCTGCAGAACTTTTTCGGGGATTCAAAGCAACTTCATCTCCGAACACAGTAACTAATCTATACGGACTCCTTTGTCTTTTTCCTTTCTTGTTGGATTTTATTAGTATTCTGTGACCAAGCGTACGTGTCAGGGACTGATATTGGAAAATGATAGACTTACTTTGATAATATCATACTATTTACGAAAGTGCCTTTCTGTCCTAATATATTTTTGGCTAAGATTAAAAATATACTAAGCTATTGTTTTGGTTTGTCTGCTTATAGACTTGAAAGAGATTGCAGTTCAGGAATTAATTATTTAGAACTATACTTATTAGCTACCTACTTCTTAAAAAAAGCGATAATATCAATGAATCAAAGAACAATATAAACAACATTATGACAATCGAGTAGTTGGCATTAGATAAAACCATGCCCCTTCCTACACCATCAAGCGAAATCCGGCCTGCAATAACTAAAGCTGGGAACAAAAACGCATTAAAATCGATTATCATTTCTCCGATTCGATTTGCGTGACATACCGAATCGTAAATTACGACCATTCGATGTAAATGTAAATTATGAGCATCGAAATCGTTCATCAGCTGGAGCAAACTTGAACCGGTATGGAAGCCCGTTGCCACTAACGGTTAACAGCTAGTTAAATTTGACCAGCAGAAAAGTCTATTGTTGTCTCTATCTCGCAGTTAACAACTGACAAAGACAGCAATACGCTTATCGGATCGTCACAGTAGATACAGAAACCGGACATATGCGATGGAACAAGTCCTAACTGTGGTTAAACGATAGTTAATAGGGAAGAGTAGATTCACTAACGGATGGTTAACTGCTAGAAAGAAGTACCTGTAACTATTTGTCTTAATAATAATTGTTCAAAATAAATCAAGGGTTTTGGTCATAGATTATAGATTACATAAACTCATCATCATCACAACTGCATATACCTAATCGATCCCAGTCTCAATCGATGGATATCATACCTCTGAAGTTATTTAGTTTCTAAATGTTCATTTCTATATTATGATCGTTGTTCCATTAATGAGTTCAAATTGGAACTACAACAAGTGTGCCTACCTATTATAAAATTTCCATAGAGTAAAAAAGAACTCAGTGAAACAATATAGCTTTTCTTCTATTATCGCTAAATTTCAGCTTACGACGTTTCTCATTTGCGTCAGTATGTGCATAAAATAAGGTCATCTGCACACTCTCCGTTCGTAAAATTGAGCGAGCAACTTGATTGTAAAGAAAATAAAGAAACGACCGCAACACATGCAAACTGTTGTAAAATCAAAAATATTTTACATAAAAATACATTACTAATATTATAAAGCCGAAAGTTTGTGAGTGTGTGTGTATGTGTGTATGTTTGTTACTTCTTCACGCTCAAACGGCTGTACCGATTTCGATGAAATTTGGTATAGGGGTAGATTGAACCTATGAGACGGACATAGGCTATCTTTTGTCTCAAAAAATAATCTCGAAGGGGATGAAATAGGGGTTGAAAGTTTGTATGGGGAATCCATAATTCTTCAAGTTAGGGATCTGAAAATTCTTATTAAGGCTTTTGGTACTAAATAAATAAATACGGGTTTCACCTTTTTTGCAAAATCATCCCTAAAGGGGGAAAAGCAAGGGGGTTGAAATTATTAGGTATTCGTTAGATGCACCCCCAACGGACCACAATAAGCGGCTGAACGGATCGTTATTTAAAGAGGGAGAGGTCGATGGGAGGAACGGTGGGAGAGTGCGGGGAAGGGAGAAGGAGAAAGGAGGAGAGTGGGGGGAAAGACGAGAGTGGGGGGAGAAGAGGGTAGAGTGGGGAGAAAGACGGGGAGAGCGGGAAGAAAGAGGAGAGAGTGGGGGATAAAGAGGGGAGAGTGAGAGGAGAGTGGGGTGAGAAAGAGGGGAGAGTGGGGGGGGGGGAGAATGAGGGGAGGTTGGAGAGAAAGAGACGGGAGATCAGGGAGAAAGAGGGGAGAGTGGGGGAAAAAGAGGGGAGAGTGGAGGGAGAAAGAGGGGAGAGTGGGTTAAAAAGAGGGGGGAGTGGGGGGAGAAAGAGGGGAGAGTGGGGAGAAAGAGAGGGGAGAAAGAGGGGAGAGTGGAGGGAGAAAGAGGGGAGAGTGGGGGACAAAGAGGGGAGAGTGGGGGGAGAAAGAGGGTAGAGTGGGGGTAGAAACAGGGGAGAATGGGATGAGAAAGAGGGTAGAGTGGGCGAAAGAGAGAAAGTGGGGGGGAGAAAGAGGGTAGAGTGAGGAAAAAGAGGGGAGAGCGGGGAGAAAGAGGGGAGAGTGGGAAGAAAGAGAGGGGAGAGTGGGGGAGACAGAGGGGATAGTGGGGTGAGAATGAGGTGAGAGTGAGGTGATAAAGAGAGTAGAGTGGGGAAGAAGAGGGGAGAGTGGAGGGAGAAAGAGGGAGAGTGAGGGAGAAAGAGGGTAGTGTGGGGGGAGAAAGAGTGGAGAGTGGGGGAGAAAGAGGGGGAGAGTGGGGGAGAAAGAGGGGGAGAGTGGGGGGAAAAGGAGGGGAGAGTGGGGGGAAATAGGGGAGTAGGGGAAGAGGGGAGAGTAAGGGGAAATAGGGGAGAGGGGAAGAGGGGAGAGTGGGGGAGAGAGAATTTGATTCGCAGAAAGGTTATCTTCTAACTTAGGACATAGGCTACGAACATAATTATTAAGTCATCATCATAATCATCGCCGTTTTCTATCAATGCGATAAAAACTGAAAAACTACCCAATATGCGTAAAATTTCGTACGTAGATAGGTTATCCCGCAACTTACGACTTAGGCTTTAATTCATCATCATCATCACCACCATTTTGCATAAGTGCAATAAAAACTGTGACAAACTACCCCATTGGCATGAAATTTGGTATTTTTATAGCTTATATATTACCTTATACCCCAACTTACACATTCACAGTGGCCTAAAAACTGTGAAATAGTACCTTAAGTTGCATAAAATGTATTATGCAGATAGTTTAGAGACACAATATAGGCTACAAATCATCATGATCACCATCATCATCACTGTTTATTTGTCCATCAGTGTGATAATAACTGTGAAAAACTACCTAACCTCTGTATTTTCTCTGACACAATGTTACAAGTCGTATCTAACAGCCACCGCTCTATAGGTTTTATAATGTGAAACGCGGGTGAAACCGCGGGGCGCAGCTAGTTTTAGTATAAAGCCCACTTTACTAAATCGTGACGTTGTCTGCGACGGTAGACTAGTAACTTCAACTGCATGGACTCGACATTTTGTCAGGAGTCATCATCATCATCATCAGACTGAATACGTCCTCTGCTGAACAGAGGCCTCCCCCTTAGACCGCCACACCGAACGACAATTTACCACTTGCATCCACCGACTCTTTTGATGTCGTCGGCCCATCTAGTAAGAGTCCTACTACGCTGCGTCTTCCAGTTTAAGTTTCAGTTTCAGCCCAGTTTATCAAGAGTAATAAACAACAACTACAAAATATAATACTCTATCAATTCTATGAAAAGCAGCATAAATTAGGTATTCTAGAAGCAGATTCGAAGGTAACAGTTAGTTAAAACTAAACTAAATTACTAGGTAATCCAAAATTATTGAAGCAAAATGGGCCGATTAATTAGAAGTTTGTTAAACCAACTCAATTAACGGATTGCACCGCGGGTCAACTGGGATAAATGTCAATTATGAAATTGAGGTTCAGATGAGAATTTCAGGGGCAGATGAGAAAAGGGTTGTCTAGACTCGGATTGGCCTAACTGAATTAGGGATACGCAATCATGGTAAGTAAACGCTTTCGGACTCGCTGATGGATTATAATTTAACTTTATTAATTAATTTTAGTCTCTCGGATCACATAATTAAATAGAGACGTAATGATTCTAAGTTTAAGACAATTTACATCTTTTCTAATTTAAAGGCTGAGTTGAATTCCTTCTGAATTACTTTGAATATTGGTTAAAATACCTAAATATAAGGTTTTGAATTGTTTATTGTTTGTGTTATTTAAAACAACAATATAATTACCTAATTGAAAATATCAATGATGAAATTAATGACAGGATATTGACAAGATTTAAACGAGTCAAATTCGCGCACACACGAATACCTAAAATATAAAATTTTGACATACATTTAATTATATTTTCTGTTCGCGAAAGTTAAAGAACTTTAATGACATAAATAGTAATTAAGACGTATTGTAAACAGGTTTCATCATGGACCCATGGGAAAGTTGTACCAATAGACACGGCATTTAGTTATAGAAGGTTAATAAAGGAAAACGTTTAGTTTTTTTACTTTGCTAGAAATATGAGAAAAACGTTCTTAATCGAAGTTAGACATGTGAGCCCTTGCGTAACCGCCACATTTTTGCTTCAAAAAAGGTAAAATCTTGTAGGATCAGATGACTATTTGTAAGATAAGCTATGATGATATATAAGATATAGGATTCACTGATCGACTGTAGTGACAGACCAGGGGACTTTCCATGACGTCTTATTGCAATCCAATTGAGGACCTAAACAGAATCGTTTTACTACTTATTCGTACCGTGACGTCTTGTTGTGACATCTTGACGCTCAATTTAAGTTAATTTTAAATCTAAAGGGATCGACGTCTACCGAAATGATGTCGAAAGCCATGTGTTACTATTATTTTAAGTGAAACGATTCTGTTTAGGTCCTCAATTGGATCGCTATAAGACGTCATGGTAAGCCCCTGCTCGTATCGCGATACAAAACAGTCCGTCCAGCTTTGATACCCATAGAAAATCAACACGGCAACGTCTTAGGCCCATATTTATAATCAAACTTAGCTCTGAGAGCTACCTTCAGTGTGCACTTGCTCTTTTGTTCTATTTATTATATACATCAAGTTGGAGATTAGGACCATAAACTTACATGATATCTGGTAAATTAATAAATGACACTCAGCGGTTAAGTGCTATCCGATTATGACACAATTGACACATACAAGACAGTATCTAGTAGCCAGTGCTACATCTCAATATCAATTTATAAAATAGCAACGATTTCAAGATGTAGATGACATTTTGAGTGTGCATCAGCTGATAGCGCACTTGGTAGCGCTATTGAGGTTCATTTATTAATACGGCTCCTAGTTTCTACACACAAATTTCCACAATTCGATTAGTAGTTTGTACAAGTTTATGTACAGTTCCAATTCAAATGGAAAATTTACAAAGAACACGGGCATATAAGCGACAAGTTAAATAAAAGGTTGTTAAGAATGATAAGCAATCTTGCACCCTAATGCTGTGCTAGCGGCTACTACTGGTCACATGTGCCTACTTTACATGCTAGTCTCTAGTTCCATTCACAATTTTCAGCTGGAATTACTGTAGTGAGGTTTCGTTGAATTGGTCTAACAGCATATTTTTGAACCTAAAAAACCTGCACGTTTGTCATTTCAAGGTTTAAACAGGTTTAGTTAAATATTGATATTGCACTTCCAATTTTATTAATAAATATATGTTGATGTATTTTGCTCATGTATATGTTTATATGTGTATACTAGGAGTAAGAAACTTATCATTTAAATTGTTTGTGAATTATTATAAGCAGTAGGCTTCCAAGAAGCTAACCACAAGACGTGTTTTGCCATTTAAGAGCTCGCTGCTTACTTCATTAGACTGTAACACTATCCTAAAAACTTTTGTACTTTAGCAACATACATTACATGTGTTTGACAAAGTATTGTTTTTGCACTACTTCTGTCATTACGACCAATTCTTGCCAAATACACAGGAAACCACACTGCGTCCTGCTATAGTCTGTTTCTACTATGGTATTACTGAATCGTATAGACCATGTTAGTAGTATAACCGTGTTGGTAAACACCACAACAGCACATTTGCTTGTATCCTCGCATAGAACATTTAATTCGTTGCAAGCTGTATATCGGCTGTATATCGGGTGTATTGTACCGTTGGATTCAATTTTCAACGGATATTGCCGTGGTTAGCGATGATTGTTATCGTTTCTTTTTTTCATTTGTAGTTTAGTGTGTTTTTGAAAACAAAAGGTTGCCAGAAATGTTGTTATTTCAGTGTTATTGGAACCCTTTTTGTAAATAAATAGCCGGGAATAAATATTTGTGTGTATGCAATTGACACGACTCAAAGGATTTTGATGAAATTTGTTTATGAAAACACACATAAAATAAAATAGAAATAAACTAAACATGAACCTTACAAATATATCAACCTACGAGCCGGCCACGTCAGACGCCCTTGGGCGGCCTTTTAAACTCTGCCACTAGAGGCAAGCACAACCTCCTTCGACACACAAACAACATCACACAAAAAACTTATAAACTAGTTTTCCAGAACTGCATTCAGAATAAGCACGTCTTCTCCCTACAGGAAACTCCGATACCTACAAAAGAACAGTATTCCAGACATTTCTTTTACACAACAGCCTTCTGCAAAATAAGTACGCAATTAAACCAGTGCACAAATGCTTCTCAAAGAAAATCTTTGTAATATCAAGTAAAAAACAAACAATGCTGAGCGCCCATTGGCGCTTTTGTAGAACTACAATAACGCCTTAATGGACGTTCCTTTGGTTGGACGAAAAAAAGATTCTGTGTTCGCTGATCGGTCGGGTAGATTTCGCTTTTGGAACGGAAAATAACCGTTTATTTAGTGAAAATACTAATACATAGTACATACATTTTATTTAGGTATATTTATTAACGTAACGGCAATTCATTTTGTGAAAATCTTTTAATTGCATTATGAATCTGTTTATCCGAAATAATTTACTATTATTATCATCCTGTTTATTTCTTTTCTACCTTAAATTTCAATTTAGATCGAAAACAGTTATAATTTTTACCTTGGATAATAATAAGGTGGTATACATAATAGTAACGCAACGCGGCCTCACGAAATCTACCCAAAACTAAATTGGTTGCTATGAAACTTGCAGAAAGAAAATTGCTTCAAAGTTGGAACTATAATGGTTTATTGCCTACTCGCGGAGAGGGAAGCATCTTGGAGTTATTTGATCAAAACAACGTAATAATCTTTATCAGGTATAATGATTGAAGTGATACTTCAATCACTATACCTGATATTTCTGGAGTTAAATAAGTGATAAAAAGTTAGATAAAAATGACTCGCAAACTTTTGTCGAAAACAGTTTTAGTTCATGTTATAAATCGATTGATAGGTAAAACCCATACAACATAATAATATGCGTTAGTGCGATATATATCTATTTTTGAAATAAAATAAGTATTATTTCCTCTTTGAGTATTTTTAACGTTACCCATGTAGTTAAGCAATTATTCGTACTACCCAACAAACTTGGATAGACCTAAGTAAACCTGAGTAAGACTAGGTTACTTCTTTTTCAAGCGATACCCGCAACATACGTATAATATCTAATAATAATTCAGCCAGTAAACCTCCCACTGCTGGGAAAAGCCCTACCCCCAGTTTCGTTAGGAGGGGCGTAGATACGTATAATAACATAGTTATTATGTATATACTATATTGAACAATAGTATCCATTTAGCCGTTAGCGAAGTGATGTGGGAATGGGAGCATCCCAACATGCAAGCAAACAAATACATACATAATATTAGTAGGTAGGGCACCCTACCCACCACTTTCAAGCTACCTCCTGTGTAGTTCACGCTACCTCCTGTGTAGTTCACGCTACCTCCTGTGTAGTTCACGCTACCTCCAGTGTAGTTCACGCTACCGCCTGTAGCACAGAAATCTGAACAAAAGTTCCAGCAAATCCGTCATGCAATAAGAGATTCCTGCGTTCGTGGCAGTGCGTTCCAGTAACCTACCGCACTGGTTTAACACTACACTTATACAGCAGTAACTTAACTCCAACCAAACAATATTATGCGTTTATTATTGCAATATACCTACGTCACTTTTTCAATTTTTTCCTACTATGTTATAGGAGATGGCTATGTTGTTCATCTACCCATAACAGTAGCATTGCTAGGCTTTACGATTCGTAACAATGCACTACGACACTTCCATGATTTGTTTACAACACAATTCTAGATTCTAACCATTGTTAGAGTCAATCAGAATGATACAATTCATAATACTATATAAGTATCTATAGTTATATAATCAGGAACATCGAGTTTTGTTTTTGGTATTACGATCATTCGTACCACAAACGAATTTAAATACGAGATTATGCGTGATTTGCGTTACTGCTTTATTTTCATATTGCTGCACCGCCTTCACACATGGCAGACAATATTGTTTACGTGGTCCCATACTATATTATCTCCCTATCAATAAAAATCCAACCCTGTTCCTCGAGCTATACGGTGCATTTTCAGGGACTCAACTGAAAAGGGGTAAACAAGAATATGCGTGGCCCGTGCCGAATCCCATCGAGGATGTTATAAAACAAAATCTTGGATTTGTTTTATGAGGAGATGATTCAATAAGGCGAAGCGGAATTATTTAGAATACTTGATTATTGCTGTGCCACGGTGAATCATGCCTATGTTCTGAATATCTGAATCAAATCAAATTCATAAACGTAGACAAAATAAACATAGGACTTTTTAAAGATTTGTGTCTACATTATTTTAGATATTGAAGAGACGAATTATTGTACATTATGATTTAAAAAATCTTTATGTATCTACATATTTTTTTGACATGTCTTTCGTGTATACCTCCTCGAAGTAGTTTGGAATACCTTTCAAATAACCCTGGAAAATAGCTAAAATGTATTTTTATTTTTATGTTATGTAACATCAAATATAGTTGTCTAGAAGAATTCGCTGACCACTCATTGTACGGACCTACTATGACCTTTTGCTTTGCATTCTGTTGTGTTGTTTGGTTTCTGTTTCTAAACAATAAATAATTCTCTTTTTTATTCTACTCTTCTCTATCACAGTAAGTAGGTAGTTACTTTAATATTAAAAATAATAAATGGTTTCTTTAACTTTCTAATATGTTTTTTATATTTTATGTGTATATTTCATACAAGTTACAAACACCAACAATCCCATATTACATGTTTGGATGTTGTAGTCTATCGAAGCGACAAGTACAATCTAGACAATTTGCATTTCTAAATGTACACAATACTGAAACGTTTTGAACCTTTCAACCTAAATCGGTGTCTCAAGAGCGTCAATATCTAGCACCCAGGAGCCACATGAGCTCTGTGTTTCTTTCCAATCAATTTACTCCAGCAAATATTGTTTCTAACATATCTTAAAACACTGGGTCAGTACGTAAGCTTATAGAGAATTTGAGACACGAAAAATGTGGCTAAAACATGAAAAATTGTAAAGGAAGAAAGATACGAACATTTATTGCGACAACACATAACATTAACTCAACGACAACAACAAGACAATTTAGAAACACACTCCCAAAGTCCACGCCCACTTCCCACAGTCTTAAACCCAATAGATCAACGAGAAATGGGTCAATATTGACTCAAAACAAATTAACATACTAACTTACTAACATAACAAGCTGATAATAGTAATGTTGCGAGCGGTTAGTTTGTCGCATGTGGCAGTACCGGCCTCTATATTAATGCCAATAGGGTAAGCACGAATCACTATCGAGATTGTATTCGAATAGTTAACATAAAAACATTGAATGAGATTTGATCAGCGCCCTTTTTATCGTTAAGATGCGTGCGTATACGAATGGTTACCTTGATCAATACGTTAATGACAGGAACCGTTAATAGAGTGCTGATCAAATATAAAAAAAAAAATACATTCTTGGTAGAGTGATTCGTGCTATTATAAATTTATTATTTTTTTCAGTTGTCGTGTCTGGATATGTGACCGCGCCTAGCCAACATATCCAGCTACCGGACCCAGCCGCTGGTACGCGATAGTAATCCTTCTTGCTCGGAGTTTATCAACCTTCATTCAGTTCAGCTAACACCGTCCATTTTCCATCAATATCAACGTCAAGAAAGTTGATCTTCGTTTACACACCGCAAACAAAGTACGCCGCGGTGATCTGTGATCCGTTTGAACCGACCAGTTGGTTTCAGTAGAGTTAACAGTAGATAGATATTTTCATTGTCATAGCAATGTTATTTTGTGTAAGTATCTATATTCTTCTCTTTCTTTCTTATTTTCTGTCCTCTTTCTTCCTGCTCTTCGTAACTATTATCTATATGGTAGTAATAATTAACGTGAATTTTATTAATATGTTTTTAAATTTTTATTATGATGATCATATTTATACCAATGTAAATATTGTGATTGAAAAAAAAGAAAAGAAAATGATACAATATGAGAAAAAAATACATTCCCGTAGAGTTTCTTGGTGCTGTCGTCTAACGGGTGTATTCCGAAGCACTGGTAGAGTCAACGGAGTTTCCTTTTCCTGTCCGCGATTCAATCCTGGACCAATGCTTGAAAGGGAAACATCCTTTTTTCAAACTCAAACCATAATCAATTAAGCATAGTGTTTTTTTTATGGTTTTATTAATTTGTTTATTAGATTGAAGTGTTTGACTTGTAAAAGTGCGATTTTATCGCCTATTAAAATAAATGATTTGACTTTGACTTTATCATCTTCAATGTGTAGATTTTTATCGTTTACTACATTACTATTACCTATATGTATAGACAAGAGAGGATAGCATAGGATAATATAGTAAATAAATAGTAGTCTTAAAACACGTCGCAAGTTACCACACGCAAATTAAAACCAACTGCACCACTCTCCATCACAACACAACTAAATGAACTTTAGAAGTTGTCTAGATAACGAATAGGTCATATTAATTTCACTAGCAAGACTCGTTAGAATGGCCTGGCTAGCGCAGAGGTCCTGTTACCAGCTATGAGAACATATATTTTAACTCTGCACTAAATATATATATAAATATTTGAATGTAAGAACGTCCGTTAGTTGTCATACGTGTAGTTTTAACACAGGGTCCTGGCTGAGTAGATGACTACGCGCAGTCATCTATTAGGTACTTAGTTATTATCTATTACGTAGTTATTATTATACTCACAAAAAAGGAGCCTCGGGAAGTATGCTTATCCCCAGTTTCTGGAACGTTTGTTGGCTTTGACAGTGGATTAAAACTATCGTTGTCTCTATCTGACAAGAAACAAATGACAAGGATGGCAATAGAATTAATTTGTAGTCAAAGTTGTTTGACGTTTCAGAAACTGGGGGTTACCTAACCTTTATCAGATATTCATTCGTCAAGCGATAATGCTCAATTATTATTGTGTTCTAGATTTAACGGTACTTACGAAAAAGTTTGTTTGTACGGCTAATCTATGAAACAAGTGATCCGATTCTGATAATCTTTTCACAAATCGAAAACTGCATTATTCTTGAGATGTATTGTTGCTATATACTACAAATATATTTTTTTTTTCTGCGAGATAATGGGAATTAGGTACGTGAGTGAAACTGCGGGGCGCAGCTAGTGTTTAGAATAGCGCACGTAAGCAAACCCTTAGCAAGAAATTAGTATCTCCGAGCTCAAAGTTACCAAATTATGCTACCGTTTCAATTTACTCGGCGTACTCAGATAGTGTTTACATTTACAAAGTAAGCTCCTAGACTAATTATTATCTCCTGTGAAAACTTAATAATATTTCACTGACTTTAAATGTTATGAAAGGGTTAATGGTAACGTTTATTGTGATGTTCTGTTGATTAAATTGTTTAACTTTCATGAAATATTTTAAAGTCTTTGCTAAATATATAGGATAGGTATACGAATGGCGTTTTTGAAAGGGGTTGAAAGTATAAACACAAGTCTCGCTATGACGTCTGAACTCCGAATATTATTATAGGAATCAGAATATAAGTACGGGTGACTTACTTACGTACTACATAGAGAAAAATATGTAATAATAATTAATAATAATTCAGCCTGTAACTGTCCCACTGCTGGGCAAAGGCCTCACTTTCGTGAGAAGGGTTAGGCCATAATCTACCACGGGGGCCTAATCCGGATAGGTGGATAACATGCCTCCGAAATAATCCTCGGGCATGTTGGTTTCCTCACGATGATTTCCTTCACCGAAAAGTGAATGATAATTACGTACATATGTAACGAGAAACGAACGTTCTCCCACTAGGCTACCAACGCTTCAGCTAGAGAAAAATATACACATAAAATATGATATCAAATGAAATAGTTTAGTAACTCGCCCGCAGCAAACTAACCAAACTCTCCGAGCGTAGAAAAACCATCGATGGGAACACAACAACATCCATGCTTTAATGGTGATATTAATTCTTTCCCTACTCTTTTCTACTCGCATCCCTTTTATTAGATACGACAACGGTTTCATGGTGTTTTCCTCCATTACCCCGGTTTCAACATGTTTGAATGGATAACCCCTTGGGCGGCTATAGATTCCCGGTTCAAGCGAATTGATTAAATGTTTTGTCGTGGAATTTAGGTATTTCGTTTAATCTTGTAGGTTGTGAAGGAAAAATGATCATTCATGGAGTTACAGTAAACAAGAAAAGAAATTGTCAATGAAATAGTCGTGTTCTTTTGGGTCAATTTTATTTTTGGCAAGATCCGCCTGTGTATTTTTTTCTGAAAATTTTGTATGATTATTATGTACCAATGTGTGTGTCAATGTGTGTACTTATGTGTTACGAGTTTATCGTAACATCAATAAAAATGGAAGGTAGACAACGGAAATCTTCCGTGAGTAGACTAAATGTGTAAGTAATTAGGTATGTGCCAAGTTGTGAGTTTACAAAACACACAAGGAGTAATATGCAGGAGACAGTTTATGTATGAAATCAAATGTCTATGTGTAAGATTTTTTTGTGTGATGTCCGTAAAAACAAGCTGAGGAGACCCGGCTATAAGGTTACCGTCTTACAACAAAAGTTTAGACCAGAGTAGAACCGATGTTTCTAAAATTTCTTTCCACAAAACCGACGTCTTTCACTTGCGTTTTCATACTAAATCCATGCTACTTGTGAATTTGTTATGAGTTAGAAAAAGCGTGGGTTAGACGTCGATTTCTGGAGAAGATACTTCGATATATCTGTTCAATTGTGGTTAAAATCTTTTCTGGTAAGACGGTTAAAGTTTTCTGTTCGATCATTAATAGCTTTTTTTTTTTTTTTATAAATGAATAGGTTTGCGTTTGACCACTATCACACCTGATGTTAAGTGTCAATGTGGTCTACGAATACAAATACCTTACACGATCTAGATTCAAACCGGTGTCGGTGACAGTTGTCTTCCCACCACGATCAAAACATAAATATCCCGAACTTTACAATTCAAATCACGCTTAAAACCTTAATTTTAACCGGCCAATTTGCAGAGCCGAGCCCTAATCACCCGTTATCTTTAATCTATTGTTAGCCCGACTTTCAGGGCCGCCGTTGTGGCTTCAACACGGAACAAACGGGTTTGTTACCTTTTGTTAAATGGGTAAGAGATTTTCGACCTTTGATGTCTTCACTCTCCAGTGAGTTTTCAACCGGCGTGCTCTGACACGTCACGTAACTTTTAATAAGCTAGGCTAGTTTTGCGGGCAACTAATGTGACGTTGCCGATAGATAGATGGATTTTGTACTCTTTATCGAAACAAACATTGAACAAAATTCATTATAACAGTTAGCGTGAAGTGTTACAATGAACGATCTTATCAGCCAAGCGTGGAGACGAATACTGATATCCCTCGCTATTTAGCTATAAAATACATGCACACATTGTGCGAAGCCAAAAATAAGACTAAAAAGGACCAGTGAAAAACGTACAAAAACGGCTTAGGTACTATTTAACTCTTGCGCCGCTTTCTGGTGCGTACGGACCAGGCTCGAATGACGGTGAGTTGGACCGCCAGCTTTTCTTTGATCCTTGTTTAAATAAATAACTTTATATTTGGGTCTGTTACCTACTTTTTGTTTTATTTAAATCGGTCATTCCATTCGGCAGACATCGTGAAGTAAAACGGTATTGAATTTTTGTTACAGGTCAAACTACTATTATTGGATTGATTTGGATAGGATTAATTATTTGTAGATTCAAATTATATCATAGATTCGTAGGCGAAAATTTTATATTGGATAACAGGTAATAAGTTGTATTTGTATCATTATTCCAAACCTATGCAGGTTAACGAAACTATTATAGTTCCACCAATTAAACCAAAAACATTCGTAAAAAAGTTTGAATAAAATATACCTACATAGTATTTTCGATTCAGAAACCCGATGCAGTTAACTTTTAATAAATCAGTGACTGAAAAAATACGCCCTCGCAGCCATAATATTGGGATAAATGAAAAATCCTTGGCAAAAAAATTCCCGACGACGAAATAAATTTGCAGTTTTAATCTGCAGGTGAAATTAATACGGCTGATTAATATTGATGACCGCGTCGCTTCGCCGACTATTTTAATAATCACTGCAAGTTTTTATTTAAAATACCACAGCTCCCCCAGTTTTTCGCTCACCTGACAAAATTTACCCGAAATTTATGTATCAACGTCACTGACGTGTGACGACAAAGTGACGCGACGTCATGTCACCTGTCCGATTTGATTGCTGCTTATTTTTATTGCGCCGTAATCCTTCTGGAATATTCGTTGGATTGTCGTGTACGCAGGCAGTACGCAAAGTGGAAATGGAGGCAAAAATACGCATCAGAGGAAAAAAGGGGTAGGAAACGATGTAATAATGAATGTGAGAATAGCAATTTATTGAGTGATGTTATTTATTATGTTCTTGAGTCGATATTTTTACATTTTGAAGAGTCCAAGCGACCACGACGCGTGTCTTTATTTGCGAACATTGTTTCTTTCTTGCGACACTATCATCCGTTGACTCTTCCGTTTGGTGCGTTTAGTTCGCCGAGTGATCAATGTTGTATAGATTTAAAAGGTGTCATATTACAGCTTTATCAAGCAGTTACTGAATTTTGAAATTAACACTCTATTAAATATGTCTTCAACCTATATTTGTATAGACATTAGGCTTTCATATGCAATTCTGGCGCGTATTTGAAAATGCAAGTGGTCACTTCGTTTCCCAACTCACAAATATCAACATTGTGTTTTACCTGGAAAATGGAAATTTAAAAGTTTTACAACCCGTCCAGATTACATACATAGATCCTGCCCCCCTAACTAGGATTCCCTGTATCATATGCAGTAACTACGGGTACCATGGTCCAACTAACACCCAAACTCTGAGCAAATGACTATCCGTGGTTTACACAAACATTCCCAATATCAGAGTCCAACCCGCAATTTCACGTTTTGCAGTCGGTTCAATAGTTCAATACCATCCTACGCCATGAAGCTTTAGATTAAAACATTAATCAATGACGCTAAGTTGAGTCTCTTTATTAATTTATTAAAGTAGGTATATAAGTATTCTTGTTTCATATTTTAATATGTTCAAATTTGACCTGTGTGTGTATGTGTAAGCTACGATACAGTCATACACGATGATACAGATAATAAAGTGTAACATACTTACGCGGATTACCCGAAAATATGTGTGTCGCGGGTGATACACACGCTTACCTAGAAGTAACCTATTCACTCCCGACTTGTAGACTCCCTAAGTTATATTATTCTCTGTTATTCCCTAGGGTAAATACATTTGTGTGATATTACCTCGTCCTCGCAATTTTCGGCGACAGTTTTCATGTGCTCCAACCTCTTTTTGTTTCTAAACACCAGTGGGGTAACGGCCGTCAGGAAGCCAAGTTTCGAATACTTCTTATGCTTTATAATGCCTATCTGTAATAAATCGTACTTAAATGGTTAGTAACATGAATATGTATATTTTTACAGAAAGTTTTTTCATAATACTGTTATAATAATACCTAACGTGTTTATTTGAAACAAGAATATTTTTATCTACTCTACAATCATAACTGAACAGTTTGGAATACTGTTTTCGACAATAAAAATTAAACTTTGCTCGTTTTACGTGGTCCAAGCTTAGTACGAGTGTCAGTACAGTCGAACTCAGAAGGAGCTTAACATGACATAATATTAGTTTCTAATTCTCCAATTTAATTTTACACACGATTGTTCTAAGAATAACAAATTTTAAATACATAATTACGAGTATAATATATCAGTTCAGATAGTTCAAAGGGCGACCATAGTACCTTCTGCAACAAACATTCAATTATGCATGCAGATTTTTTCGGGAACGGAGGGTCTTGTCGAAGATACTCCAGGTCTGACTCCGTGGCGTTGACGTGTTCCATGCAGGAGCGAGCGGTGCTGATGAGGGTCTTCCTCACCACAGCCGTGAAGGGGTTCTCTGGCGATAAACATTTCTGTAAGCCTTTCTGTATGTCTTATGTCTGTAAGCGGTACCCACGATACAGGAGAAAGAAAAACAGGAGAAAAAGTGTGGGGCTTTGCAAAAAAAAAAGAGATTTATTTGGTGGTGTGAGCGTGAAAGAAGCAATGCTAGCTCAGTTCGTGTTCTTGTTACGTATTTTCTTGCTTACCCTTCTCTTCAGCAACTACAGAATAATTAATAATGATACAGAGGAGTATTAAAGACCGCATTTTGAATGTTACACGCGTCGTTCGCAGCACAGACCGTCAGCACTAATGATGTTGAACAATGCTCGTATAATGATTTTATTTTTAAATTATTTTGCGAAGGCTAATGAGTGTGACCTTTTGGAAACTCGTGAGTTTGTTTGTTTGTTCCTCTTTAAGAAATAATGAACTAAGTTTTTTTGTGTGTTGTGTTTAAATTAATTCCTTAACTTAATTTTCCGGTTTGGTTCTTCTATTTTATTTATTATAGTATTGTTGTCTTTGAATTAATATACTAAATAAATGTATTTAGTATATTAATTCAAAGACAACAATACTGCACTGCAGTTTTATAATATACTACCCAATGGGGTAGTATATTATAAAACTGCAGTGCAGTGCTTTTGCAAGTTTTAGCAACTTAATGTCTACTGAGAGTCACTGTACGAGTACTTGTCTATAAACAGGCGCTTACCATCTGTCGATTCACCATTGTTATTCGGAAGTTTTATTGTCTCACTTCTAACGTCAATATAAAAACATAGCGCCACAAACGAAGTTACGGGTAAAAGCTAGTGAAGAAAATAATTATGTCTAAAATAATTTTGTGGCATACAGTCGCA
The DNA here is from genome assembly GCA_905147375.1 of Hylaea fasciaria. NCBI lineage: Eukaryota > Metazoa > Arthropoda > Insecta > Lepidoptera > Geometridae > Hylaea > Hylaea fasciaria. The sequence continues at coordinate 1,414,414 of LR990211.1, read as the reverse complement.
GTCAGATATGTATCTTTCCGGATTTATGATTTACAACATGATATACAAACCGATGCTCAGATTTGAGTGAGATGGTTTGCATAGATAAACTAATTGCGGACGAAAATTTAGTGACGAATATTATATTATGCCTACTAGCTGTGCCCGCGACTTCGTCCGCGTGGAACAGTGACTTTGGGCAGCATTTTTTGGTTATATCTTTAGGTTTATTTTGGATTATAAACAACGTAGTTTGTTTATACATAACTTTATTTGTGAACTACGTTTAAATCGGATAAACCGTTTCTGAGATTAGCGTGCACAAACGCACAGGCAAACAGATAAACAGACAAAAAATCTATCAATTATTATTTTGAGTACTATTTGCGTTGATAAAAGTCCCAATAATATTTTTTCTCGTATATCTTCCATGTACATTACAGCGATCCGTTACATTATTATTAAAAGTATGTATAGATAGAAGATCATTTTTTACCCGACAATCGAAGAAGGATTAGGTTGGTCGAGCGTATGTATGTAAGTGTCTATGTATGTATGTATGTCTACTTCTTTGGAACGCCTTACAGCCTAAACCTTTTGACTGTTTTCAACATTATAACGAGTATTTAGTATTTTGGATTCGACTCAGTTGTGTAAGTTTTTTTAATACTTTATAGGCTAGCATTTGTCTGTGCCCTGTGAGTTTTTGCGGCAAGTTTACGCGCTCGACATAGTACGCGTTAACGTGCGCTTTGTATAAAGATCCTGTACGTACAGCGCCCCTACAGGCGCGTTTACGAACGAAAGATTTTCATACAAAGCGCGCGTTGACGCGTACTATGTCGAGCGCGTAAAAACTTACACTACACACACTGGTGTTTAGTGATGATGTAGTCGGAGGTGGTAAATATATGCGAGCAGTTACACATCCTGGTTAAGCACATAGCCTCCTCGGGAGGTCGGGTAAAGCAAACATCCTTTTACTAAAATCAAACGCACGGAGCACCGGAAATGAGGGCTTTACATAATCCGGCCTCATTGGCTGTAACGACGTCGATCTGTGCTTCCGGTTGCTACGCCGATAACGCCGTTTATGTACAGCGTGTTGCAAAAGTTTTTTTTTTTAATTTTTGAAACTGACGCTGGGAATCACTCGCACTGTTATAGTCAGCCAGGCGAAATAATTAAGTCAGCATTGACGGGGTAGCAATGTACTGACTTTAAATATATTAACACGTCAGGATCAGGTCAGCACTGACGGGTCTTGAGTTAGTACTAGACTCTGGTGTCATAGTTTGTCAGGGCACCTAAAGGTATCTGACGTGGCTTAACGACTGCGCTATCAGTCAATAACAATCGAGTTCAACGGCTTAATGTGGCTTCCAACCTGCGAAGCGATGGTAATCCGCATATCACTTACGAAAAGTCATTGGTCGAGGATCGAACGAGGTATCGTTGGATTCTAAAGCATACGGGTTACTACTACAAGGTTACAAAGTAGTTTCGGGTAAAGGGGACATAGATATTGACATAATTCTTATTTTGGCCTGCGCGAGAATTGAGCAGGTAGTTTATCCTTTCGCAGTCGACATTATAACAAACATATACACGGATGCAAATTTAAAATAGTAAAAATACACAATTTTCTATACATATAATAAAAATAGTATGTCCACTGGATAACCGTGACTAATTTCAGTATCAGATAGCCTGATAGCCGGCTATTAGTTAGCAGCCGTATCCGTAACACTGTATACTGAATTGTGACGTCACATACGTGTAGTCTATGACGCACTGGGGATTGAAAACAATGGCCGGAATAAAACTTTGAAAATATACTGTAGTAGCTGAGTTATTACTACTACTTCGGTAGTACTGGTATTTATTGTTTTCTGCTATATATAATGAATATAGTAAAAATATAAATTAAAAATGTAGGTGTATACCTATTAATTGTACACTGAAGTAATATTAAAACAAAATATACAGTAAAGACTTCACATAATTTACTGAAGACACACTGAAGTTAATAAAGCAATTGGGAAAATAATAAAACTTTAACACTTACAATTTATTAGTAGAATTAGAAGGATTCTTTAGGAAAATAATTGCCGGACCTAGGTATCCTTATTCATGTGTATAAAATGATTTAGCAGCACTACTCCGGTGTCGGCGACAAATCATTTTAATGAATGGTACGGTGATCAATACGCGAGCATCAATTTTGAAACTTGCATGATTGAATTTCAAATGGCAGTTCGTTGATACAGTCAGCTAGAGAAATCGTAAATTTGCGAGATAGTAGAATTATCAGAAAATTAGGAGGTTTCTTTCACGAACGCAAAATATCTAGTTCGTTTTGCGTAGATTTGTAAAAAGCATGTTTTGTTGTTGATTGTACCTACAGTTTTAATCCTAAAAAGTATAGATGGTAACTTTTAAATATGTACAAGAAATTATTATTTTTTCCCCCTGAATATAAGTTTCGTGCTAAATATTGATTTTCCAAGCCAATTTTTACAAAACTTTCAGTTTAAACACAATTTACAAACGAAAACTCAATCATAATTGACTTAAGAGATTTGGCCCTCCTAACATACATAACAAAGAAGAAGCTAGTAATAATATAGATACTAGTAGACAATATTATATTGTTACACCCCGACAAGAGAAATAGAAGTGAACGGAATAAAGTAGCGAAGTGGGCTGTAACAGCCCCTGTATACCACTTACGACTTTTCACATCTGACACCGGAAGTTGCTATAGTCGTAAGTGCGTGGTAGGATGGAACATGGACACAATAGTACTTATATGAAACTGTCTAGAAGTGTACGATACTATAGCCGGCCCATATACTCGTAAAATACTGTGACAATATAAGCTATGAAAATTGTTACTCGTATATTGTTTGTTTTAGTTATGAAAAAACACAGATACCTACAAGTTTACTGGTGCACCCCACATTAGGTCCAGCCTGTCTCGTAGGATTACTGACCTAACGACTGCAGCAATCATTAATTGACACCAACCGAGAGCACGGAGCGATAGAAATTCGTCCATAACGAAAAACATTGACTGGTGCACGGTGTTTTCGATGGGGCTACCTATGTTATTTTAGACCATCTAAACCCACCACACTTTACAGTGCTATAATATGCATGTCTATTTGAAACGGGCCGTTATTAATAGTCTAATTTATAACCTCCGCCGGTCGGCAGTGACATATTATCGTCGAGAGCGGCGCTCACGCGACCTATAGATAGAACCTACCTATCTTATGTCCCGTGATTTGTGATGTGGGTGCTGGAGACTAATTAGGAAGAATCTTAATTAGACATCTTTATATGAAAATATGGAGTTAAATAAAGGTTCACACATAATGTAAATTGGCGTAAATTATACGTCGTTTATCAGTGAAACAATATATTGTTTCTGTTGAGAAATATATGTGTCTAGGCCACCTTTTATAAATGGTAAGTATTCGATGGTACAGTAGTTTGGGAATAAACGTATGGGTTTAAAAACTATTGAGAGCAAAATAATGGAGTAGGTACTCTGGGAATAACCCTACTAATTTAAACTCAATTGACCGTCAGAAACTAGAAAATAAATTGCAAGGTTGACGTAAAAAATAAAAACACCCATTTCTATCGTTTCCGCGTTCGCCATTCGTGTTTAGTGTCTAAAGTGGTGTTGTGCAGACACACGGTCAGAAGTTTAATAATAAACTTCGTCGCAAAGCATAGTACACAAAGTCAGTGTAAACACCTCTTTGACCACTTTGACTACGCCAAACGAGCGTTTGGCGTAGTGGCACAGCAATCGGACTGCTGCGCTAGGGGTTGCGGGTTCGATTCCCGCCTGGGACAAATATTTGTGCGATCCACAAATATTTGTTTAAGGTCTGGGTGTGATGTGTATGTGAAATTATATGTCTGTAAGCGGTACCCACGATACAGGAGCAGTCCAAATGTGGGCTACGTTTAAAAAAAAAAAAAAGACACCGCTGCAGTATTATCGAGGTGCGAAGCGTGTTACTGCATACTCTGGTACTGAGGCAGTCGGGAGTAGTGGCGTTTGTGGAGGAAGGTAGACAGTGACCGATGTCACTCGTCTACGATAGAGACGAGCTAGACCCAAGTCGAGCAGCAGGGTGAGCAGGAACCTCTATCGAGAAAGTATTCGATACGTTAACTGTCGAATTTGTTTTAGATTTGTTTGTTAACGTATCGATCAAGGTAACCGTTCGCGTACGCATCCTGTCGATATTGCAAGGCGCTGATCAAATCTAAAACAAACTTGACGGTTGACGTATCGAATACTTTCTCGATAGAGGTTCCTGCTCGCCTTACGAGATGTTAAAAACAATCGAAAACATTGCATTCGGTGTACATTACAATCGAGTATATTAACATTTCGCTGCCTGACTGAACTGTCGGGATGTATCTCGCTTGTTCCAAATCGATAGCTCCGCTCTGCGTTCTCCACTCGTGTCGTTTCTAAATCACCCATCGAGATGTTTGCAACCACTTGCTTTACCAGAAACACTATTTAGAATCTTCAATTAGAACTAGACCGGAATTAAACCCGTTTAAATCTAGTTAATAAGTTTCTAGTAACAGTTTTAAGGGAAAATATTTGCAGATCTTCGCAACTACGCACTAGGTACAATACGTAGAAAGACACTTTTGTCTCCCATTGTACTTTTGTAGCAATCTGCCGGCGCGAGCTTTTTGTTTCCCAAGACAATGCGACGACTTGACTCTTGTGAGGCCTTGCTTGCTTGTTTGCTGTGTCGGAGCTGGGAACTACTTAGTGTTAACTATGGATGCATACTGGCTGAAAAGATGTGCCAAAAATGCGTGTTTGATAAAACATTTGCTATCGCGCTGAACATAAGCAAGATATCAAGAGCGACAGAGACAACTGCATACAGAGCTGATTATACTTAGCTGAGTAACTTCTAAATCGGGGTTTTGTGTTCCCCAATTTGCCTCCTCCAAATCTCAACTTAATTAACCAAAAATTACTCCACTGGAGAGGTTATAAATTATTCTATAGCCACAATTACATGAGAAAATGGAGCCACCCCATCTTATAAAAAAGTCGAGCACTTGACATTCGCACTCCGATCGCGAGCAGAAACTTATCCTCGTTTCAGAACAAAACGTCAAAAGACAAGAATTAAAACTCAAAGACAAAAGAAATCGACAAAAGTTTCCACGCTGGCAACATTCAGTGCTGCCAACAGAACAGGAAATTGATTTCACTCGGTGACGATTGCACGGGCGGCGCTTTTCGTAATTCGAACGAATCGAACACCCATTTTGAATGTTGGATATCACTGATTCAATGTTGCCAGTGGTAACGTATTGACTTTTTATTTATATTATTATCATAGAGGAAGTAAATAACCCTATCTTGTATTGTAAAGTTTTATTATCGTGTCAATACCTATAGTTACATTACAAAAGTTGATGTGGTCGTGAATTTTCCTCTAATTTTCTAATGTTCGGAGTTATTTTTTATTTTTTCTTTCATAAGAACCTTTTCCTGACAATAACAAACACAACAAAAAATATATAGTTAAATTGGTCCAGCCGTTCACGTGTGATGCCGTGACCAAGGGAAATAGGGATTCATTTTTATATACATTATAGAGAAGATGAGAAAACTACGAGCGAAGCCAAAGGCTAATAATAACATATTCCAGTCTAAACCACACCTCGCAGACTAATGGCCCAGACAGTCTGTGCACTCGATAGCGCCAGGTGATACAAAATTGATCGACTCTGATGTCAGGTGGAAAAATGGCGTCGTTTTATCATAAATAATGAAGAAACCGATAAAGCGATAGTTTAGTCTCACAAATTGATATAGATGGAGAGTTTAAAAGTGTCGTTAAGCGATTTATGAAGTAATACGTAACCCACAGACATTGTAAGTGGAAGTAGATCGTGCATTACAGTAGGCGCACACTAGGCGACTTGTCGCCGCGTCTTGTCACTGTGACACATTGTATGAAAATGGCCAGTCGCAGTCTGTCGTCGCGTCTTGTCGCTTGTCAGTCGCCCAGTGTGACAGTTGACGCTGATAGTTATTGATATCTCGTGAATCTAGTCGTGAAGCCGGCCGCCATATTGAATTAATGAGTGACGCAGCGGACGCTGGCGACATTTTGACAGCTCGCTTATTCTACTTGTAACAAAATTAGATAGGGAGTTTGGCGGGAATCCGATAGTGAGACGTTGTTGGTTTTGTATTATTAACTCAAACTTGTGTTTCTTCGAGTGTTAATGTGTAATATTGGTGGAATATTAACCATTAAGTGTTCGTTAACGTGCGCGAGTGTGGGCGAATGATATAAACTCAAAAAACGTGTCATTTCGCATTTTTTCCAAAACTCCCAGGAAGTTTCAGTAAAGCATCCACTACTTACTGAATCGTGACTGACGATGTAAATAATTGACTTGACTACTTGACCACGATTGCTATAACATTGCTGTGACTTTGTGAAATTAAGATATACTTAAAATAAAATACTTGACACTGGCTATATGCACAAACCGTGCGAAGCCATAACTAAATAAAAAAAAATTGATAGAATTGAGCACACATTTCAAACTCAGTTGAATCTTATGGACGTTTGCGTAGTTTTCTTGACAGTCCTAATTCGGCCTTGCCTGAATGTAATTTTTTCTGGCTTCACTATATTATATCTGTAATGTCCGGTCTGGTTCCTCTTATATGTCTGTGTACAAAATCACACCAAGGTTTTGATGAAAAGTATCGTAATCAAATCCGCGATGTAACCGCCTCCACGTGTAAGGTATGTATAATTCATTAGATATCTGTAATGCCCGGTCTGATTCCTCTTATATGTCTGTGTACGTAATCACAGCAAAGTTTTATACAAAGTAACGCAATTAAATCCGGAGTGTGAACACTTCCGCGTCATAATTGTAAGGTCTAACACAAGGACCTGAGTTTTGTGGTTAACCTCTTTTGTCCGTTTTCCCCGCTTGTTGGGGATTTATTTCAATGTTGCCAAAATGTTCAGGAGTTTCCAGCGAAATTGATAGATGCAGTGCTTCCTTTATTATTATTTATAAACTAGTCTGTGTTTATGGGACTATGGTCTAGTTCTTGATTCCTTAGATACAGGAATCTAAGTTACGCATCGGAAACAGGATCTCAATGTAATCGTGAACTATTATTTATTTAATTACTAGTTGGCCTTAGCTCGACAGACGTCCTGTCAAGCCGCTGCATACAAAATGTATTAAAAAATTATTTATAATGTTTTTCGTAAATTTTTCAGATGTTTTAATAGTTATTGTGCTGAGAATAACTGATGAAATGATTCCAGTGGATACGAATCCAACATAGCAAAGATCATTATGAAAATCGGTCAAACCATTCGTGAGTTATATAAATGGTGTAACTAACCCGACTTTGTTCTATAAAATATATTTACATATTATACCTACTCTTAGATAGATTAGTTATATAATTCCGAGATCGTTGTTGCTGATCTTGAGAAAGCCGGCACATGTCCAGAGCATTCATTTGAACTCCAAGTTCAAGCGCAAATGACTACAAAATAGAACGCGCCCTATTATGACCAAATTACATCATCAAGGAACAAAGTACAAGAGAAAAAGGAATTCCTTATAATAAACGCACAATACGTACCTACATTGTTACAGAATCCGTGTCTCCTCACAGGAAATTAGGCGACGTGAGCCGCGTACGGCGTAAATATAACGATACGCTGTCCCACGGAGATGCGATGAAAACACAAACAGAGAAATCTTCCGGTGGAATTAAAGCTATACATAGTTTCCCGACGCAAAAACGATGGGGTGTTATAAGTTTGATGTGTCTGTCTGTGGCATCTTGGCTCACGGACGGATGAAGTGATTTTGATTTGATTTATTTTAATGTTAATTAGTCGGTAGTGTTTTAGTTATGTTTGACGAAAATCGGTTTAAGATGGCCGCCGCCACATAATGGCGGATACGGTACATATTTTTTCACCACTCTGTAAAATATGGGTATCAAATGAAAAGTCTTGACTAGTAGAATACCTAGTATACCTACTGTATTTATTACAAACAAAAAAAAAGATTCCGGTTTAAACTTAAAAAAAATTCAACGTTATCTTCTATCAGGGGCTCTTTAAGTTTTTAATTGAATTACTTGTTACAATGGGAAAGTCAAGGCAATTCTTGTAGTCAAGAAGTCAAGTCAATTTACAGTCAAGGTATCAATTCAGTAAAGTCTCAACTGTTTTGCAGTAAAGTGTGTTTCATTTTTCAATTCCCGCCAAAACATCGCTCCAATATTATTATCTCTTCCGCATAGGACAGCGAATCACAAGTAAATTGAAGTTGTGGCACCTTCTAGCTACGTCTTATCTGAAGCGTGGCAACAATAAGCGACGTTGTTCCGTAAATCTATGTTGCGATGTTTATTGAACAGTTGGTATCCGAATTCCGACATCTTGCTCGATATATTCCTTTGACTGAACAAACCATGTCTAGGCGGGTTCGTGTCTCCTGATTTGAGAATTGTATGTTGTACAACAGAAGCAGTAACGTCTCTGGAACATTTGTTCATTTTAAAGATTGGGCTTATTGTTGTCCTTCTCATTTGTTTAGGGAAAGATAAAGACAGGACTAGACTGAATTAATCCGGTGTCAAAGTTAACCTACTTTGCAGAAAACGGCTGATGAGAAATTGAAATATTATTTAGTTCATTTTGCACGAAATAATGATAGAAGCTATTTTTAATACGACAGAATTTTTTAGACTTCATTTACTTCGAGACAGCGAGGTCAAAGAGTATGTATAGGCATGTTATATTAATGTCTAAAAATAGGTAAAAAAGTCGTTGTCTCCAGAAAGTCCCATGTATAATGTATATTGTGTGTATTTCATTGGAGAATATCTTATGGGGAAGATTGATTATACGACATCAAAATAATGAAACAAAAAAACAAAATAAGGAGTTCCTTTAAGAGCTTTTCACCAAACTTGAACAGGTAAATTTTTAGTATCGTATATTATCTAAATTTGCTTACTCCGTCGGTGTATCAGGCAGGTAAAGTTTCAAACTATGCATCAACTGTTAGGTACTGCAGAGGGATTTCGGACGAGGGAGAGCCAGTCGGCGGTTTTAAGTAAAATGGTTTGAAATACAACTTAAATTTCGATAACCCAGTAATTGTATCACGTTACCTATAATTATGAGAGGCTAAACTAGGTATAATTACATTTTAAGCAAAAACTGAAATTTAATACCTACTGAATTCATATTATTAAGATTATCCAAGCGTTTGAAGTCGCGGGAAACGTTACTTAATTAATAGTTGCGGTGTACAATTTCTCATGTGAACTCGCTTACTATATTATAACGCGTAATGTGAGGTGCCCGAAATATAATATGTGAGAGTTTAGTAAATTGAAGCGGTAATTTTCTGAATGTGCACAAACTCCGTCCTTAGTCTCCCAAATTTAACACTTCAGTTAAAACAACCGGCAGCTCTACGACTATAAAGAGATAACCCATGAATGATATCCTAAACTACACTCTTGGCCTCTCGCCATGGCGGTATTGATTGCCACTTTGGATATTTTAGAGTTTGAAATATGATACGACTATTTAGAAGTGTGGCTTTAGTTTGCATATGATTTCGCTTTCGACTTTGATGTTAGATTTTTGTTGCGTTGTCTGGAAGAGATAGCTTTTTAGCGATAAGACTGCCTTACGACATTTTAATATCTCACGACGTGATATTTGAACGGCTGAACACATTTTTTTGAATCTCGATCGAGTCACCGTTTATACGAAAATAAAACCAAATTTTAATCGGATGCCATATTATTATGTGAGTGAGGTACACTCCTTTAGTTAGAGAAAAACGCAGGTCAGAGTCCCAAAAATAAATGTTTACATTAAATTTGCAAATTAACAAGCAAACAGATGGCTTTGCTTGTTTGTCTGTTTGGTTGTGTGTTCTAATCATTGATATTTAAGAACAGCTCAATACAGTGCCGGTGTCGAGTACGAATCACTTTACTGGTTGGGGCAAAGCCCTAGCCGGGGCAGCAGTTTCAAACTTAACTGTCCACAGGTGCCACAGTCGGAGGCATATTGCAATGCTCAGTTGATTGTGCCGTTGAATATTGAGTAGTATAAGGTGCGAGGGACGGTTGGCTAACAATGCGTCCGGTAAACGTTGGGGACGGTACATGGAAGTTCTGTAAATTGGTATATTAACTAGCTTTAAACGGGTCTAATTCGCACACGAACTAATGTCACTTATAGTTTTGTCATACCCCCTTCCCTCATTACCTCTCTGTGAATTCGATGCGGAAATGAAACTGTGTTTTAACTTACACGCACACACTTTTTGTGTTTCTTTTTCTAATTAAAATAATGTTACGATCCATTTTTAGGGTTCCGCACCCCATGGGTAAAACGGGACCTTATTACTAAGACTCCGCTGTTCGTTCCTCTCCGTCTGTCTGTCCGTCTATCACCAGGCTGTATCTCAAAACACCAAAATGAAGTACTACCTACTAAAAACAGAATAAAATAAATATAGGGGGGCTCCCATACAACGAACGTGATTTTTTTGCCGAGTTCTGGATAACGGTACGGAACCTTTCGTACGCGAGCCCGACTCGCACTTGGCCGGTATTTTATATATAACTCGCAAGGCGTTGATCTGATGGTAAGTGCCACGCCTGCCTATAACAGTTGCAGCGGCAGAACTTTGCACTGGACAATCATCGCAGCAGTCCACTACGCGCCACCCTGAGACATTGGTTCTAGTCTCACACGCCCTGTAACTCCGCTGGCAACAGTGGCCTTCCAGCCGCACTGCAATGTTGGCACACTACTGCTTGGTGATAAATATCTGACGAAAGTAAAATTTCCCACGGGGACTCTTACAAAATAGACTAGAAGAAGTCTGTCCTGTTTTCGGGTAAGGGACCTACTTGTTCTTACAGATTAAGGTCGAGAGTTGAGCTGATTACACATATTTTGAACGCCACTTACGACACATCCGTATAACTTGGCAATGTGGAAAAAATATATGTTAATTTTGATCATATACTTTAATTTCTGACTGTTAGTGAAACACAATTAAAAGATATTTTCTCGATAGAAAAAAATTACAAAGTAACCTCTTGAAAAAAGTTTCTGTTATTAAAATCTCCCAAATTTATGGAAGAACATTATTGAAATGTATAGAATTTAGCTCTTTGTTATATTGGGTTGGAATGAGAAAATAAATTTTCACATCTTAATACGAGTACATTGATTGTATAATATTTTATTTAAGTCTAAACGGTTATGTACCTACATATTATTCTTTCAATAAAATAATGACCAGCTTTTATTAGATAAACCGCTTATTTAACAGATCGCCGGCGCGTAACTTCTTTACGTTCTAATAGTTCAATTCTTTGGTAGTTAGATCCGGTACTTCAAGGTCGCGGAGCTGAAACTTTTATTACCCCGTTTCCCCGCTGTTTCTTCGTGCGCTGCAGTCGGATAGTGAAATGTCAGTAGCTCATGCCAGCTTCTTAACGCTAAAGAATTCTCATCCGTCCTAAAAATATATTTAATGTATTCCTGAAAACGAAACGACCCCGTGCTTTGGTCCATCCCTAACGAATGTAAAGAAATATCCCGATCCTTTTCCCATGTTACTTCATTCAACAAAAACAGCCATTAAAAAGGTTATTTCACTTTTACAACAACATTTTTAAGCTGCAAACTCTTTTGATATTCAAAAACCGTTCATATATAATTTGAGGTCAACGGTATTCTATCGCAAAATTCATTTTAATGGTTCAACACAGTGACGTTAAAATACAATATACGCCAAGGAATCAGTATGGGCGGTTCAACTTTTTTGAAAGCTAATAAAACGGAGGTAGGTAACTATGATGATAAATAATTTTGAAAATTAGAATTTCGTTGTGTTGAATTATTTTTCGGCTGGTTGGATCCGACCCTCTCAACTTTAAGTACCTAATTATCTATCGACGGGAATTAATGCATGCGGAATAATACAGGATATTATACCTACTCGTGCGATTGTGTTTTGTTATAATTATGTTACTAGCAGACATGGCCACACGTTGCTGTGGCTAAGGTTTTTGTTATTGCGACTATAAATTGAGATGTAAGCTACCCTATCTTTCAAGTTAGATCAAACTGCACACGCTATGCAAATTTGATTAAAATTGGTTAAGTAGTTTAAGAGTCCATCGCGGACAAACAACGTGATACGTAATTTATATATACATTAAGATGTAGTGAGACGAGCAAGTCATCGTAGTCGGTTGCAGCAAGTTGAGTTACTCGCTCCACCCTATAATGTTGTTCACGCAAAAATGTATACAAGCACACTTGAGGTTGTTATGAAGGGCATAAAAATTGTCGAGCGCGAGGGACAGTAAAGACTGTTTTTTATGTTCAAAAAACACACAAAAAGCGAACGGGCGTAGGCAGGCATATTCATAAACTGCTGAGTGATTAATTATGCAGGAAGGGAATATTGACGTTTGCTATGGAAAATTTCAAGAGGGAGCGAATGATGTCAATTAGGCCTGGTATGGCTTGGCTTGCTTGCTTCCTGGAGCACATCGTTATCAAAATCAAAATCTCATCAAAATCTCTTTTTCTTATATCTCTTCTCAAAATCATGAAGGGGATAAGGACATAATTCTCCACGGGGGCAAATAAAGTGGGTGATTACAGTTTTTTTTATAAATTTTTATTATTACGTATTATATTTTCTGCCAGCAATCACTCCGTTCTTGAATGTCTGAACATTTAATCAATATAAATCGAATTAGAACTAGAAGTTCTAGTTCAAGTTTAAGCTCAAGTTCTAATTCTAGTTCTAGTTCATCTGGGAGTCTTATCGAACTAGGTTTTGTTTCATGGACTCTCATAATATTTTGACCCAGTTTCAAACACGCAAATATTTCAAAATACGTGTACAAAATACATAGACCTTTTTCCCCTATTATACCCCGGGAATCCAACTCGGGATATCTACTACCTCCACGATGGTGTAAGTCACTCAGCCACTTCGAGATCGCACGCCAAATATCGTTATGGCTAATACACAAGAGTGGCAAACCTCCATTTACATGAAATTACGTTCCGTACAGTACTCCCAGAGAACACTACTTTACTGGGTTTGACATGACATATTATTATACCATCCATCTATACTAATAGGTATTATAAATGCGAAAAATGCTCTGTCTGTTTGTTCCGTTTTGCGGCAAAACAGCTGAATCGATCTCGATGAAATTGAGTGAGGACATAGTTTGAGCCTTAGAAGTGAACATTTAATCTTTGTATCGCGATAAACTGTAGTTGACGCGCGGAAGAAGTCGCGGGCAAAAGTAGTGCTATTATAAGTCAGCCACGTTTGTATATTATTGAAGATTATATTTTGGAAATAGAGTTACCAAACTACCATGAAGCTAAAAATGTACCAATATTTTTTTTATTTTGGCCGTCACTAATTATCAAGACTATCTTTTCATATCTCATAATAATATCTACCCACTGGTAGGCACGGGTCTTACTTCGCTTTTTAAGGAAGATAAGGACATGATCCACCGCGAGAGCCCGCTCTGGATTGGTGGATCCTCCTTCACAGTTGTTACCTTAACACTCCAATAATAAAGGACACATTCACTCAGCCCACTGTCTGTCCAAGATCAGTCACTCGCATCCACAGTGTTTTCCGCAAGACCCACTCGGCTCATAGTAAAATCAATATATTTTGGCAAACCGCCAGCCAGGACGCAAGGGAAATATGTTTACCGTAACTTGGCCTATGTTCTGATCATTGTTTTTGTACTAAATTAAAGGGAGCATATGGGCCAGGCCGCTTCGAAAACAGTTTAGGTTAAGGCTATATTGGGGATGGTCTGTAATTGAGGGGTAACGGTATAGTCCGTATAAGCTATAGTTATAGAGATCGTTTTTGCTTAATTTAGGTTTGTGTTGGTACAGACGATGAGAAAAGTAGTTAGACGAAGGGTTGGTGGACCTGCTGACGGCAATAGTTGAAATCTGCACTTTATGTAAACTGTGGTAAGGTTTTTTTTTATAAATAACAAACTTAAACAGACAAGTTATTTAGAGAAGTGGAACAATTTAAATGCTACATCTCCTATCCACCATTAGACAACATAGTATACTATTAAGGAAGCACGGTATCTGTATATGACTGACATATCTCCAATCCGCACAAAGCGATTTACATACACATTGATTAATACAAGTACGAACAGGTAATAGAAAACCTTACCAGCGTCTTTGTTTGCCGATAATTACTTTAATATGAAGGTTTCAAATCGAGAGTGAATATGTATCTTTAGACAAGCATGCTCCTCTAAAGACCGCCCGCGAAGAAACACTGTGGTGAAATCAAAGATTACAAAGCCTTGCTTCATAGTCGATGGGCGAAATGCTTGCCCATTCGCAACCGAAAAAAATATGCTCCACGCTTGCCTATAAAACTTGCAATTTATTATTGGAGCGCGTAGCAAACTACTTGACAAGAATTTTAGTCAGGTTTTAGTCATACAGGTGCTTGGCTTAATTAATAATTGAGGTAAGTAACTATAATTGTTCCCGGGCAAAGAAAAACTATATCCGTTACAAATTGACACCACTGTTCTAACACATTCCTTGCAGGCACAGGTCTACGAATTCTGGCCGGTAATCACGTTTCTCAACCAAGGATTAATATCTCAACACCTTGCATAAAAGAAAGCCGTAAAGTAATTGGCGAATGAGAAAAGAATTATTTTGTTTATTTAGCGGGGCTTTTGTTTTAGGGGAATGAAAATATGGTTCCGCGCGTTGTTTGCGGAAGAGACATCTTGGTTTAGATGAAGGGAAAAAATAATTCTAGAGAATAAGCCGCGGGCTTTAACGTTAATCTGTGAAATTTAAATTAACTGTCGAGAGAGCAAAGCGTACTGAGGCGATAATATCGCGGGCGTTTTTAGTGATCTGTTTTTAGTACACGCGAACTTCACTACTTTCGATATAAGTTACATTGGGATTTCATACTTTAATAATGGTGCGGGCCGAAAATTCTTGACGAATATGGCATAAATCTTCAATATAAAGAAACACACTCACGTAGTTGCGCACTCTTACACGACAATGCGTGCAAGTAGAGCGAGAAGCGGCATTCCCTATCATTGGGGTTGCCAATTTACACTCCACCACCATCTTAATACCAAGATTGACATTGACGGCTTATCTTAATCCACATTCTACAGTCTACACCATTTTCTACTGCGCATGTTCTGCTGTAAAGCCCGATTCAACACACAATACCTTTATCTCCGGGCATCCCCTTGAATCACTCAAAAACCACCCGACGCGTCTTCAAGTGTCTCTTTCAACGCATCGGTTCCCAAAGGATGGAACCTCTTCATCAAGTAAAGCCATAGGAGACAACATCTATATTGCCTGACAGTCTCTCAATTGACGGTTTTCCGTTCGCGTACACTCATATAGATCGAAAGGTTCCGATTACTGTATAGTAAGAAGCAGTATGGAATCTTCCGCGATCCTAGAATGGGAGATAAACCGATGTCCTTATAGGTAACAGCGCTACGGGGTTGATTTCAACATGTTTGTAGAAGGCAATAGAATCCAATGGATTTCACTTGCATAAAGAAGGATTGAAAAAGTCGAAGGCGCCAAATCAAATCATAATTTATTACAAGGTTTCTTATTTCGTAACGTTTCAAACGTATAATAGTATAAATCTTATCCTTTTTTTTTTCAAATGTTTTAGTTCAATAAGTATACCAACGTATTATAAAAACGTTTTTTATCAAAGTATTCCACTCAAACCTTACGATAGCAAGATCTAGGTTTAATTTGGCGAACAAATTAAATTCCATGGTCTCTTAATTTTGTGTTGAATATGGTCTACTGTTGACTCAAAATGTACTGTGCACCTCTAGATCGAGAAGGGTCCAAGCCAATTTATCTTTACTTATGATAAACTTATTTTATATACGAGTTTTAGCCTTACGCTCTCGAGTTTAAGGCTTACGCTGTACATTTCGTAGCGTAAAACGTATATTTGCACACAAGCAGCTCACTGAACTCATTTACAAATTGCAGTCGTGCCATTGGATCTATTGAAATTACTCTAATTTAGTTCAAAAACTGAGGACGCTATTCTTGTTAGAATTAATTTACTTGTTTCACAAACGATTAACGTTCGGGAAATCTATCACTTATTAATAGTAAGTGTCACGCATACATGTACATAAAATCTACCCTATTAGAACTTTGCAATGCAAAATCTTGAACAGTACTGAACTGCTGCTCGTTCTAAGTAGGTACTTCGACTTTGTACTAAGTCATTACTTACACTGAAAGCAGCGCCCTGCAACTGAAACATTGCACTTTAACTGAAACATTACAACCTAAGAGTAGGTACTTGTATTGGTCGTGTCATGGGGTTGTAGCCCCTAATATTCCGTAATAAGATTCACTATTACTCTCATTTGCAAGAATCGGAGTCTAGATAGACGGCATACAGTTGATATGAGTTGTGCAGTTGATATGACTGCATCGAAACTGCTAACCGACTGCGCAGTCCGCTTCGGCACGCCGTTCTAATGACTGCGCAAGTGCACACTAACTGCAGGTTAGCTGCACGCTTGTTCTCGTACAGTCCCAATGCAGTTGGAGAAACTGCAATAAAACTGCATCTGAACTGCATTGTTTTTTCTTAATTATTTATGCGTAGGTAATTTTAAAACAATTCATATCAAGGCAGCTACTTTTTTTTTATGGAATTATTTTCAATATATAAAGTAACTGTGTGCTAGTTGATAGAATCAGGCGTTACTTTGCGGAAATCCATATTCAAAACAATGAAGCAGAAATATAATTATGTAGCTTTAATCCCGCCAAAAATTGATCAGACGAATTTTTGGCGGGATTAACGCTACATATATTTCTACTTCATTGTTTTTTTTTACTGTGTGCCCCGAACATCAAGGCTTGTATTTTGTGTGCCCGGATTTTGTTCATAACCTTACCGCATAACAATGTGCCACATACAATAAAGAATAGACAAAGCATATCTCCATAGCCAATTTCATACAATGTTCATGTTATTTATTTGTCTAGACTCACTGAGACACAGATAAAGGAGACTAAATTACCGCAGAACGCGCTAAGATTTCGCGGCAACTGCCAACTTTGGTGTATTTTGTTTTGCCCTACATGTATTTCGTGCTACACTCAGTGTTGCCAGATTGGAGATTATTGAGAAGCGACATAATATTCAGACTTTATATCTAGATTCTAAAACGAAACGCTTCTATGCTTATGTTTGTGTAGTGGAGAAAAAAGATATTGAAGTTATACGTATTGTTATTAAGCAATAATATATGTACAATTATTGAAATACTGCTAAATAGTAGATTTTTTTTATCTGTTTTTTAACCGTTCCCAAACATGTCCGTTTAGGTCTAATAAATAAGAAATACAGTTACAACAATGATAATTTACGATGGATCTTGCATTGAGAGTAAAGTCAATGTCAAATCGTTTATATTAAATATATATTAAATAGTATGTAGGGGGTCTAACAGTATGTAGGGGAGGTCGTAAAGGTCGCAGCGGGCATACAGGGCAAAGGCTTGTGCGTGCAGACCACACATATTTACTCTGATTCTGGGTGATTGTGACCATGGTCGGAGTCCCGATTCCCTAGCTACCAGATAGCGGATCAGGATCTCTGTGCAATCGCGTTATTTGTTTTGTTTCAAATCGAGGGTAATTTCGAGATACAAATCTGGCAACACTGGCACCAAGCACACCCCGCTTAGTATTCCGTCTCCGCGTGGGATAGATAACACAGTCAAGGACGGGTTACATTACGCTTTCCACCTTATTTGTTTTTAAACGATGGTAAATAAGGGAACGAATATCCCGATCCAATAAGCAGGAAGGGTTTCACAGGTTATTAAAACTGGATTGAAACATTTTACTGAAAATCCTTATTTGTTACGGGACTGATCGGGATGAGCACAAATGTCATCAATATGCTGTTAATCACTGAGGAGTCCGTTGTCTTCCATCTCTGCGGATCAGCTAGCTGTCACAATGACATCATCATCAAAACCTGACAGGCATGTAATATTTAAACTTAACTGAACAACAACTGTAAGACTAACAAGCTAACATAATAGCACAGCAAGATGAAATAAAAGCTTGTACGGTATTTTGAATATTATTCTATTTTTGTAGAATAATGGCCTTACAATGATGACCTTAATGATGGCCTTAATGGCCTTACGAGGTTAATTGGTACTACAGGCAGGTTGCGCTTGCTTGAGCGACTTGCTTGTGTCGTTACTCAGAAACATAATATAATACTAGCAGACACGGCCACGCGTTGCTGTGGCTAAGGGTTTAGTTATTGCGACTATAAATTGAGATGTAAGCTACCCTATTTTTCAAGTTAGATCAAATTGCACACGGTGTGCAAATTTCATTAAAATCGGTTAAGTAGTTAGAGTCCATCGCGGACAAACAACGTGACACGTAATTTATATATATTAAGATAAGTCTAGCTCTTAAATTACAATACGAGCAATAGATCACCCAACTTAAAGTTAGTGAAAGTAACTTCAAAGATTTTAGGGCTGATAATATTATAATTTTTTTTTTTCATTTGACTAATGAACCGCCTTTTCATTCGGAATAAATAAAATATTTAAAAACTTTCTTTTGGATTTAATTCAAATAAAAAGAGCAAGGTCAATTGCTGATTTGTGGAGATTGTAATCAAAGTTAAATTAATTATTGTATAGTACTTTCGTTTTCTTTGATTTCATTGCATTTATTTTACATAAAGTGAGGGGAGGCTCTTGTCCAGTAGTGAGAGTATTTTAATATATTTATTTTCTGTGACGTTTCTTCCACAGAACGCATTGTAACAAAACATAATGCTAAAATTAGGTTCATTCGGCAGTGAAGTGCAAGGTTATAAGTTATATTTTGCAGCTTCACACATTGAAATCTTCCTAAATTAATTTGTGTAGGTACCCTGCAGTTTACCCGCTTTGACTTTTTGCTAAATTTTTACGGGATAACAATAACATATGCTGTGTTATTCCAGAACTATAACAGACCGTTGTGACCGACGTGGAGAAAGCAACCCCATACCATATTATAGTACCGGAGGATAGTAGGATAGATACTTATAGATACTTACGCCATGTCCTTGACTGTTGCCCGATATTGGCTTGGTCGTACCCCAAAATTCCTCGCATGGCGACAGCATTCCAATCCAATACGAATTCCTTACGAGAATTTCTGGGAAATGTACTACACCAATACATATCATCAGATGTGTAGATAGGTTATAAAAATATATACTCCCTTTCATAACAAGTTATGCCCACGTAATTAGGAATAAGGGGTAAGTGTGTGTGTTTTGTACACAGTATTTTATTTCCTCTATGTTCTAATCATATTACTCGTACAGTGGCTTCGCACAACGTGTCAAGTATTATTATAAAAATACTGTTTCTCACTGAAATTTTTAAATGTCCCAATTCCTGCTTGTTTGATTCAAATTGTAAAAAACAGTGAAAACGGCATAGAAATTGGTTCTGTAGTTTTTACGTGATGCGAAATCAGACAGACCGATGTTTTTTTAAAAAGCTTAACATTGTTCAGTAGCGTTTATAGTGTTCTAAACGATTTCCTCTTTAATATATCTACAATGTTAAGTTTTTTTTATTGGCATGATACTCATGCGTATTATCCACAAACCCGGTCCTTGCCAAAACGCTATAAAGGCCCGTTATCTTCATTGCCTCGACCATAAACTATGAAATGCTTACCCGAGCTGAAGCGCAACTCATAAATATCAAAAGCACCCTAATAGCCAGAACTTCTAATGATAGTTGGCTAATTAAAGTTATCAACTTTACGGTACATTAGAAGCGACTTAAGTCAATTACTCTCCTGAATAACTTAACAGTAAGTGGTTCTACTGTCACACTTTATACGATGTCTAAATTTTCATTCAGAAAATGTAGGGCAGCAGTATATACGAAGACACATAAGAGATCATAAAGGAAACTATTCCGATAGAGCTAAAAGTAATAAAACGATAAGAATTTACGTGATCGGTTTATTTGCCTTTACATAAGATATTTTCGCTTTAAAAGAAATTCTTTAGAAGCTATTGTTTGATACTAAATGGATATAGCATTATACATACAAGATTTAAATTTACAAAGAGAGACAAAAACAAGACAAAAGGGTCAGTCTTATGTTTGGGAAGTTGTATAATAAACAATATTTACAAAAGGTAGGAAGACACATATTCGAAAAGACGTGAAAGGAATTTACTAGGAAACTAAACGTTTAACTCTAAACGCTCTCACATCTGCATCCCAACACATCAACAAGTTCTCCTTAAATGCGATATTTAAATTTAATTATTATGATAACAACCTTACGTATTTAAATCTCACGGATGTCACACATCGTCCACACTTAGCGTAACTATTTACAAATTTTAAAATTATTATAATCATGTCAATAAATAAATCTTAGGTACAATAAAATTGGGGATTAGTCTAATTGACTCGGCGTTGTTGGGTACCAGGTCACCTCAGTGCGGAGGCGTCCAGCACCAACGGCCTGGGCTAGAGGGAGACAAACTCGGGTGGTGGGGGCGGCAGCGTCAGCACGGGGGTCTCTGAAGCATCCACGTGCTCAGAACTGGCTCCTGGCAACGACCAGGTGGAGCTTCCCGTGGCTGTCACTCTAGGCCCCATGTTGTCGTAAGCAGGGACGGCACAGCACGTCTTGTTCCGTCGTGGTAGGGTCGCTCCGCCACTCAGTAGATCAGGATATCTCCCGGGTTCACCTCTTCCAGCCACTTGCACAGATATGAAGATATTCCCATATGGTACTGGGACGGCGAACTCTGCTGGTGGAGGAGGAAATGCTCCAGGCGTGCCTTCAATGGTTATGTGTACGGGGTCGAACGCGCAACCTCTTGGCTGGTCATCACTGGACCTCTCCGTCAGTTCAAAATCACACGGCGATGCCATGTTTCCAATTGATCTGTCACAGCTGACGACGACGGAAGCGTCTATCAGCCGCTTTTCTTGGTCAGTGAAACTCCGACTGGGTGGGACAGTCCGCCTTCTCAAATGCCAGCAGGCAACAGCTGCTATGAAGCCCATACTTGCCAAAATTCCAAGAGCTCCGAACACAACTCCCAGTAGTTGGGGAATTCCTGGAGCAGTTCTTGCCGTCGCCGTTTGTGATCTTGGCAAGACGAGGCTAATGATTGCTCGTGCCTCTCCTGCTACACTTCGAGCGACACACGTCCATTCTCCAGCTGCGGTCGAAGTGACGTTCAATAACGTGACGTTAACCCATCTGACGCTACCAGGCACTCTGTCCTCTGAATCATCCTCAATGGTCATTTCATTCTCTTCCATATCGCAATCAACTGTACTATTATGAACGTCTACGCCGTCAAATAGCCACGTCACATTAGGTTTTGGCACACCATGCACCCAGCAACCAAAAGAAGTTGCTACTCCAACTTCAGCTCTAACTACTAAAGTACTCGACCGCACTTCCGGTGGACACGACATACTTTCGCTTGGAACGTTGCGCCACTTATTGCCAGCTTGAGTCGATGGTTCCACGCAGAGCAAGTCTTCCGTGCCCAGCTTACTGTCCAAAAACCAATCCTTATACTCACGTAATCTACAATCGCATCGCCACGGATTCCCGGACAACGAAACAGTCTTCAAAGCAGGCAGGGAGAAGGTGATCAAACGGAGGAATGTAAGTTGGTTCCTACGCAAATCTATAGTCTCTAGAGACTTCAAATTCCGCAAAGCGTTCGTGTGTATCGTCCTTAATCTGCAGCCGTCTAATAAAAGCATCCGCAAATGCGGAAGCGGCGGGAACTGGTCCGCAATTAGACTAGTCAGCGGGTTGTTGCTCAGCACGACCAGTCGTAGTCTCTCGTTGCCCCTAAATATGTCTCTAGGCAAGTGCGAGAGGTCGTTGTCTCCTAAATCGACTTCTATTAAAATTCTTAACTCCAAAAACGCATCGGCATTTATCGATCTTAGATTCGTCGCTCGTAAATTGAGTCGTTGTAGATTTATGAGTCCAATGTTCGAGAAGACTTCTTTGGGTAGGTTTCTCAGTGGGTTGTCGTGGAGGTCTAAGACTTGGATGTCCGATGAGAGGGAGGGTGGGCGGCGCAGGTCACTGGAGGCGCAGGAGGCCGTCTTTTTGCCGGAGGACCACTTGCACCGGCAGGTGGCGATGTGGGCGCAATCCAGCCAGTCGCTGGCGGTCCTTGCGGCGCACGTGGTCAGTATAACAATCCAGTACCATCTGGCCCATGCCACGCGCATACTCATCTCATTTCGGCTCCGTGTTTACATCGGCCGACTGCCTGAAACAACAAAGCTCTCGTTAATCAAACCAGATTAGCCAAACAATGCTTCTGAAATACAGCCTCGGTTATCGGCTCTGTTTTCAATGGTACCCTTAAATCATATTTTGTTTGGAACAGGTGGTTCGTTTATGTAAACGCTTTTTTTGTTCGTATGCCGGTCAAGGCTGCTTGTTCTTGGAATTTTATTTATACTCGACCGCATTACCCCTTGGCATAGTAATGGTTTATCGAATGCCGGTTTTGTTTACGTATTGCACCAATATATTTTGAGAGGTTAAAGCTACGGGATAAAAGTTTGAGGATGTTGTTGGAAATTTTCTATTTCGACCCAAATTGAGATTGTCTCTCTTCAGATATGTTTTGGGAGTAATTCTGAGACCGGAAATTTAACTCGGGTCGATCGCATGAAAGCCCTCTAAACGGGGTTGGATTGAAAAGAAACTGAACTTCATTTGACAGTCTTCACATACTAAAGTAAAGCTTATTTTCATTTTCATTATAATACAATCAAATCTCAGCTGCATCACAATATGTAGCTGTAGTGTATTTATAATACCAAAAACTATGACTACCGTTCAGATTGAAGATTTAAAAAGCGGTATCGTTTTGGTACGAAAAGCCCGGTGTTAGCACCGCTAGAGAAGAAGTACCTACCTCATTTTGATGAAAGAGGTACCTGCATGTTCTCCTGCCGGAGATGTAATACATATCATAAGTAATGTGTATTATATTATATAATATGTCGGAACATCGCGTTGGAGAATCATTCTTGGAAGTCGGTCAACGGGTTTCCATTGAACAAGCCTGCCTAATTACTGGGATGAGCCTTGTCTTGAGCCTCTTGTATCAAAGGAGACAGGGTAAACTCGGTCAGAACACTTTATCTACATATATTCTGGCTCGCGACTTCGTTAACAAATGTCATAACTCACGGATTACAAACATGTGAGAATATTTTGCGTAAACATGATGCCGAGGAAACTAGGTAAGGGGTCGTAAATAAAACCGAGATGGATAAAAGTGAAAACACAAGTATTGTATGTAATAAAGATGCTATACTTTGGATATGGCAAGTTTAGCACACGAACTGACAAATACCTAGTGTTACGGATGTCTCGAGTGTAACAATGTGGCAATGTAGCCAATATGTTAGGTATTTATTTTATTTTATTCTGAAAACTTCCAGTAACCTTATCTAACTTACTTACTAAAATGAAATACTAAATACCATTTAATAGTTTTCGCATATACAATGTTTTTAGCTTGTTTGCAGAAAAGGAACTACTAAAGGAAAAACTGAGGAACATAAAAATGTGTAGTATGGTGAAGGGGTTAGTTCATTTGGCTACTATTAAACATGTAATGACTTCTGGGATGTCCGATAGTAAAAACTACATTAGTTAGTTCCATGTTATGGAAGTTAGTAAAGCCAATTTATTGTCTAAATAACGTCACGAAATAGCAACATTGAATCGAAACCTATTAAAATTCGCACATCAATAACTTTATTCTCATTGACTAATTTTGGATGTTGAATCTGCTTCGTTGCGATCAGATCGAAATCATGTAGAGCAGTGTTGATAGTATAAAAAGTAGAGCAGCGTTCAACAAATGCCGGCTAAAGCACTTCTGCGACCGTTCTTTCAATCTTGGCTTCGTGACATTTTCCCACTAATGTCGCACGTTTAATTTCCTAATGCCACTCTCCGTCGCTGCGAGGACGGTCGACTGTTTGCACATCCTGTCATAAAGTGCCTACTGGCTACAGTGGCCAAGTGATTAAATTACTGCTAACCCAAATTTGTATTTCAAAGGCAACATTTAATTAAGAACCGACGGTTCAGTTAGGTAGGGCGTTTAAGCGAAGCCAAAATATGAAGCTTTATAAAAAAAAAGTCAATTGTTGATGTTACCACAACTGGTATCAAAATCGACTACCCACTATAGTTGGATCTTTAATGACGTGGAGAAAAATATCTCTCTCTCTCTTCTCTCGCTCTCTCTCTTTCTCTTCTCTCGCTCTCTCTCTCTCTCTCTTCTCTCGCTCTCTCTCTCTTCTCTCGCTCTCTCTCTTTCTCTTCTCTCGCTCTTTCTCTTCTCTCTCTCTCTCTCTTCTCTCGCTCTCTCTCTCTCTTTCTCTTCTCTCGCTCTCTCTCTTAACTGTGTTCAGCGTCTTTTCTCGTTGATGCGACTATACAGAACTGAAATGCCTGTTCATACGATTTGTACGCAATGATTTTTGTCCTAATCTCAGTGTCCATATTTGTACTAACATCATCGCTCATGGTACAAGATCAAACCAGAATTTAAGTTGGCTCATTTCGCTTAAATTATCCTTGTCCTTGTCGTTTTTAAGAATGACCGTTGCCTCTTAACCTACAATTTATATTCCGAGGAAACCTTTGCCTCCTTTGTTTGAGAATACAACCTCTATTCGAATTTCAGAGAATCTGAGGAATCTCTCTGTTTAATTGGCATTTTGTATAATTAGGCGTCCCTATAGCGGTTTAAACCTATTGTATTATAAACAAATTGATTCGATTATAGATAGCGAATTTTCTTAAATTAACTATTGTTTTGTTTGTAAATCAATTTGAATACATAAGAACAATTTACTTGTTAACCAATTAAGTTGGCAAAATTAACCAATATTATGGATCTATTTTAAGAGCGGCGGCTTTTAATAATTATTGGAACCATTTTATAAAACAATTAAAGTTCTTTAATAAAAACAGAAGTAGGCACATACACAAGAGCTCACTTCATGTTGTTAATTCATTAAATAATACCAGTCTGCGAAAATATAAATCGTCCTACAGACACATTTTAATAGTCTTCCGGCATAAAGGCGAGAATAAAATATTATTTCATGAAGATAATCGACATAAGCGGATCGGACAGAACGGGACGAGTTTAGCAAAGAGTTTTATCAAAGGAATCATGACGGAGGAGCAAGACCAAAATAATAATAGATATCTACCCGTGCTGTCCACCCACCTGATTCCGCAATAGTGCCGTAGCCGAGTTCGATTCGATGAATTGATCAATTTAGCACGGATTTTACAGACTGCGACTTGCGCCTTGCACGTGCTTGTATTGCCACAACACTAGCTAACCTAGTTAGCTGTTAACTAGTTGGCACGATATCAGGCGGCAGGATGAAATTGATCAAAACAGTGTTTCTTGGCGTACCGCCTTCTTAATTAGTGTGCGTAAATCCAGTTTTGATACCTTGATACCTTGACACTTTGTTACTTTGTTACCTTGCTTGCTTGCTTGATACCTTGATACCTAGCGCGAGCTTGACTGTCAAAATAGAAGGATTGATGGAAATGTGTTGTCGGAGGTGTCCGGCTGAGCACTGTCTAATGTTGACCGAGTTTAAAGAAGTAGTGACAAGTCTCGGTGAGGGTCATTCTATTTTTGTTACCCAACCTACCAGTATACGCGAAGGTTTGTATGTTTGTTTTAATCACGTCAAATGGTGCATTTTTATGAAGTTGGTAGGTAGATAAGTGAGGTGCTAGAATCCTACGAATATTATAAATGTGAAAATTCGAGAATATGTCTCAATGTCTGTTACTTCTTCACTCTCAAACGGCTGGATCGATTCCAATGAAATTTGGTGTGGAGGTACGAGTAGCTAATACCCTGGATTAGCACATAATTTATTGTGAAAACAGCGGATAACACGGCGAGGCGCAGCTAGTAACACATGAAAGTTATATTCTGGTCTATCTTTTGTTCCCGTTCGATAGTTTTTTTAATGTTTTTTTTTGTTCTACAAAACCCAACCCTCCTTGCCCAAAAGACAGGGAGAGATTGATAGTCAAGGTGTCTTATATAAAAGTGTTTCTCTGTATCCGCGTTATATGCTTCCCAAGTTAATTATCTCACTACAAGTCTGGAGGCCGTATTTTATCGCCCCCAAACTGACGCACGTGGAAGATTTAATATAGTTTATGGTCAGTTATTTCAGCAATATTGACGTGTAATAAGGGCGTGGTTCCAGTTTGTTTAGTCCACAAAACACCGCATAGCTTAGGAAAACTAGGAGTGTTTTTTTATGGTTCATAGGCCAGCGTTTGACCTGGCATAAACCTGTTCAGATGGGGCTGGCTCTCAAGAACCGCCGGCACACCCTGATAGGGGTTGCGACAGATTTTCTACTTGAACGTGGTTTTTTACTTGAGGCCTGAGACTATATGTTAATTAGTATTTAAACGGGTCTAATTCACGCACAAGCTAATATCAAAATATATAATTTTGACACATAAAAAGGGCGGAGATTAATTTATACACCTATTGTATAGTATTAGTGATCTACCTCCAAGATTTTAACAGTAGTACTTACAGTTTAATAATACCGTATATTTTATGATTCATAAAATCATAAAGAAAATGAATACTACATAAGCAAGCATATAATTATAGTGGTGAGACTAAAATCTGCACGTTTCAAATTGTGTTGAAAATCAGTCAGAGCCGGTTTGTTCTACATTTATTTTCAAGCTATTGGAGTTACGGATTTGTTTAAACACTACAGTTTCACCTACAACACCGAGTTTCACTTTACCGAACTCTCAGTGGAACGAAAACAAACTATCTCTCATTTCTTTTGTTAAAGCGAATACGTCGTATCTAACTTATTGGATTGCGCGAAGTTTCGTGCGACCACTTGCACCATTGCTGTTTGCTGAGGATGGAAATTATATAACATATTTATTAACCGGTATACAATTCGAATATTTCTTTTAATTTATTATGCTCTTTTTGTACTTCAAATAGGCTTCTAGCATTTGAAGTACTAATTAATGATTGTGGTCAATAAGTAAGCTTGCACAGCTTAAAAACACCCTGACTATCACACCATATCATCGACAGATTTTCTACTTGATCACCTGCAGGTATGTACCATGTGAACGTAACATGTTTTTGCTAAATTCTTTACTGCGAACACTTTCTATAGATACCTCAATCACACGATGGTTTATTGTATGGTGGCCTACTACCAAGGTTTTAAGCTTACGCCACTCAAAGTCATATATCTTTTGCGGTTATTTTGTTGAATTCTGCAAATAGGTTATTCAGTCCTACCGTGCAAGCACTTTTGCATCGTTTGCTTGCAGCAAATGTTCCGTGCAGTTATTGTTTTATTCATCCCGTTGGCTGAGTTCTGTTTTTGCGATTTAACTCGGAAGTGGATCGTCCAAAGTATTGATTCGTTTTCAACTTTACTGTGGCGTCGCCCCATATTTCATTTCCTTTCGGATTTTCGAACGGATAATGCCACGCTCCAGCGGACAGAGGTTTAGAGTTAATCGTGTAACACAGATTCAGTTTATTTGTTTGAAATTGCGTGTTCTATGGAAGTCCATTGAGAGAACTGCGATGCGATTGTATTGTTGTCTTCATTGTACCTAAAGAAAAATACTTTGTATGGACATCGTATAATATATCTTTAACCAAAACTAAACAAACATATTGTACAATAGATTGTCTTATTCCACTTAGAAATTTCTTATAGGCAACTGTGGATTTTTTAATACTAATCTACGATTTAATTTACATTATAATCCTTTTTTTATCAATAACCAGTGTTTATAATCGTTGGACATAGTGCTAACCAACAATAACTAGCTTCATTTGTTTCATCAAACGTTCATTCAAATCCTTTTTCAAGAAAATTTAAAATCGCAAGTTTGTAACCATTTTAACGGCTGCCCAGGTCACAAATTCAGGGGAATGTCAGCTAAAGGAATTGAGCTTTTTATCAGCAACCTTTAAATGTTGTAGTTCCGCTTCTGTAGCGGAAACGGAAACTGCATTTGCGGAATACGGACGTTAACGGAATTGCATTCCATTTCAACTTTTTCCCTGGCAATCGTGGTTTGATTTTTCAAGCTTTTATTTAACTTTTTGTGACATTGTTAAATCGTTTAGTTAAAATCTTGTAAGTAAACTTTGTCTTGTCTTTTCTGATTTATGCCTAGATACAAATTGTTTTTAAGTATTGTGCTTTGGTGTCCAAAACCAAGTAATCATACAATTGTGTCAAATATAAGTACAAGCATTTAACATCATGAAATGTCGATAAAAATATACCATACTAGAAGCACCTCGCACTTTCACCCGTGTTACCTACTATCCCGCGGGAATCATTAATTTTTACGGGATAAAAGGTAGCCTATGTCACCCGGGGATAGCATAGCTTCCCAACAGTGAAAGAATTTTTCCAATCGGTTCAGTAGTTTCGGAGCTTATTCATTACAACCAAACAAACAAAGTATTCCTCTTTATAATATTAGTGTAGATATATAGATTTGTGAGATAACAGAACGTTTCTGTACCAACAGTACTTAGTCAAACTACTGCTGGTACAGGGGTGTGTTAAAACCCACTTACAGAAGTAGAGGTACGAATCTGGCACATTTATAAAAGGGGCTTAGCAGTAGGGTTTGTTTTTGCAAGGAAAGGTCAACTACGATTCTCTTGCCTATGCCACTGTAGTAAAAGACAGTACTTGACCTTCCGAGATTGCAAATCATTCGGTAGGCGGGCACCACGTGATATCAACCTGCAAAGTGGTCCGTCTTTTGTTTGTCAAATGAAGTATTTGCTTTTGTCAAAGTCAAAGTCAAAGCATTTATTGTAAAAAGGCAATTAAATCGCACTTATACAAGTCAAACAGCTAATTCTCGTTAACAAAGGTAATTATAAAAACATAAAGTATGATAAATTAAATTAATAATTTATTATGGTTTGTGTGAAAAAAGGATGTTTCTCTTTCAAGCACTGTACCAAGATTGGTGTCAATTCATCAAGCCCATGGACTTCTGACGTGGCTTCACGGATGCTATACACCGACAACAACCGGGATAGATGGCTTGACGTGCTCTCCGAAGTTTAGAGCGATGGAAACTGGCACATAATATCTGTTTTTTTTTATTAGGGTGGGCCGTGGATTCGGAGGTAAGTGAAAATTTTACATGACAAGTCATAGCATTTGTGGTGTGCGAAGTGTTAAGAATTATAGACTTTGGGAATAGGTTTACAAAATCCAGTTGAAAAGGCTCTTGTTTGTTTTACTATAGCACAATATTTAAACAATGCAAAGCACTTTTATTTATTTTGCCCTGGTTGATTAATACTTATGACTCATTTTCCGTTTGTGTTACTATTCAAGTGGTTTCAGCCATCGAGCGCAATCCCAGGCACTGTTCACATGTACACTAACGCTAACAACTTTTGTAGAAATACATTTTGGGGTAATTAATTACGCGCGCCGTGACGGATGTAGCATTTGAAGCATTAAATTGCAATTAGGGGGTTCCGCAGCTATTTTCGGAATTAGCTAGCTGGAGAAAGAAGTTTTTACTTACCTTTCCTTAGACAAGATGTTATTGCGTAAATTTTACTCTAGAAAAAATACCTATCCATTAGACGGTTAAGAAAAGGAAGGGAGGATTAGACTTTCGTACTTATTAGGATAACGTTCGACCCTAAGTGATGATCTAGTTGAACGTGGCAAATGTTCTAAGCCTAGAATGAGGCTTGCGCTTAAAGACTGCTGGCAGAACGAGTGCCTAATTTGAATCAAATTACAAATGACCTATGAACATTAGTACTAAAGAACGCTTGTTCGATAAACGGTAGGGCGAAAGAACGCCTAGGCGATTAACGAATCATGTGAGACGAGCGATTCACGAGGGGACCGCATTTGCAACAAACTATTTCCAAAATAATGCCTGTGTGGCAAATCAAACACCCTGATAGGGATTTGCCGACAGTTTTTGAGCTAATATCTTGGCTCCAAACGTAAATTATTAGCAACCGATTTGTGGAGCAGAAAACATCGTTCCAAGGTGCTCGCACGCACTTCTCCATCCACTATCGGCGTGTGATAAATTCCTTCGGCATTTGGAATGTATATCCAAAACGAACTCCACACATTGGTGTATGTTTTTTTTTTTTTTTTTTTTTTTTTTGTTATGGCTTCGCACGGTTTGTGCATATAGCCAGTGTCAAGTATTTAATTTTAAGTAAGTATTTTTCTTAATTTCACAGTAAGTCACAGCAATGTTATAGCAATCGTGGTCAAGTAGTCAAGTCAATTATTTACATCGTCAGTCACGATTCAGTAAAGTAGTGGATGCTTTACTGAAACTTCCTGGGAGTTTTGGAAAAAATGCGAAATGACACGTTTTTTGAGTTTATATCATTCGCCTACAATCGTGCACGTTAACGAACACTTAATGGTTAATATTCCACCAATATTACACATTAACACTCGAAGAAACACAAGTTTGAGCTAATAAATACAAAACCAACAACGTCTCACTATCGGATTCCCGCCAAAAACTCTTGGTGTATGTTCCAACACGAAATCTCGCTGCAATTTAGCCCCAATGCGTGACGCGGCATTACGTAAGTGACAAATACACGCACAGCCCAAGTTACAAGCCAGCTTCCATACATTCCGCCATCTCTACCTACATAGTTAAGCATTTATAGGATACTGATTTACTGCATATTGCATTACGTTCCGTACAACTTCCAATTTGCCAGCTGCGAAGTTCCCGAGTTTGGCTTGCAGTTCATACAATGCTATACAAAAGGCATTGTATTGGTTACGGTTAAGATACAATGCTCAAAGTTATACGGATAAGACCGAGCGGGATATAGTCCCTTATAAGCAGAAGGAATTTTGCGTATACAACTATTATTTCCTATAATAAAGTAGTAATCTGGTTGTAGAATAAGTCAAGACAGGTTATCGTAGAAGATTATAGTCTTTATTGGTATGGAAGGACCGCTGTAGCTATTTAAGAAGTCCAATAAGTTATTCCAATCACAGAATCTTCATAAATACTTATTGAGAAATAAACCTTAAATCTTCAAGATTTATAGTCAAAGTGGAATGTTAATTTAGATTGTACCTAAAGTGAGACTATTTCCAATGATAGCACTGTTTCAAGCCATTTTGCTAAGTAGGTACTAGACATTTAATTTTGATAGGTGTTTAATTTGTTTTCTGTTTTGTTTTCATTGCGTTATATAGGCACCCATTGAAAAGTGTAGGACTCCCCATAGCCCTGTAGAGCTTAGGTGAGTTGACCAATTTATGTATCGAACCTCTATAGATTTCATAGACAGGTATAGAGACAACGGAGACACAGCTCAGGCAAGTAGTTAGTCTAAATTTAGGCCAAAACAAGCCACCGTTTGGTAAAAACGATAATGACGCTCAGTATTATTTTCAAAGACAAGCCATGCCACGTAAATCCAGAATTCAACTTCAACCCAACTGTAAATATTACCTGATTATGCCATTTACCACTAAGTAAACCTCCGAATAATATTTACTCCCCTAGATTAACATCGGCGTTAAACTTCGAACTGTTACTCGGTTCGTCTGTTTGTCTTCCCATATCAAACAACAACATTCGACGTAACTAAGTACGTCAGTTTATGTTGTTTGACCTCAGACAGATCTCCCTTGTGGCCTGTGGCCGAAGAGGTCGTAAGTTGTCTATCCTGAAGCTGAACAGACGGGGCTTTTGTAAGGACAAAAAAAAGGATAAAAGAAATCAGTTGATAGTGTTCGTTTCAGAGTTTCCCAGGCTGCCTGAGAAACTCTGACGTGGCTTATCATCATCATCATCATCAGCCTGAAGACGTCCACTGCTGAACATAGGCCTCCCCCTTAGACCGCCACACAGAACAATGTGCCACTTGCATCCACCGGTTGCCTTTTGATGTCGTCGGCCCATTTAGTGGGAGGCCTACCTACACTGCGTCTTCCAGGGTCGCCACTTTAGAACCTTTCTTCCTCATCGTTTGTCGAGCAATGTGGCCTGCCTATTGCCACTTAAGCTTGCAAACCCTGAGAGGTATGTCGTAGAAGTTCTTGATTAGTTCATTGGCGAATATCCTCATTCCGACGTGGCTTAACGACTGCTATCACTTGACAACAACCAGGAGTGGTGCCCTCCAAAGCATGGTGCTATGGAAATCCACATGTAACGTACCAGAATCACTCATGAAAATTAATTTCATTAGTTACATACGACTTTTCTTTATGTCATGTTTCAAAGGGCGGTTGGCCCCTTTCATTATCAAATTGATAGTAATCTTTAAGCCGCCTCAGAGGGTCTTAGGCGGCCTAACAAATAAGCTGGAAGCCGGGACTACCACGTTAGAAAATTTACAAACCTGTAGAACATTTGGAAGCTTTTTGTATGTCCACCACAAGAAATTTGAATTCCATGCTAACTAAATTACGGTCAATTGTAATGCAAAACCTAAAAGTTTTTGTCCAAGACATCGCATAGATACAAGGCACAGAATAACTACCCATTCTAAGCGTAGACCGTAGCGTAGCGTTACAACCGTAGCTTTGGCGTAGCGTTGTAAGGGTACCGTTGGCGTAGCATTGTAATCGTAGCGTTGGCGTAGCGTTATAAGCGCTACACCTAGATTTCTTCAAAACTTGGGTTTCAAGTTTCTACCCCATTTCAGTTTCAACACCGCATTGAAACTCATTTGGCGACAGAACTTGGCAAATGACTTCCAATGTAGCCGTTGAAACTAGTTAGGTGCTTCCTTTGGCTGAGAATTTGTATCTTTCGCTAAATATTAACTTAAAGTTTTAGCATCACCATTTTGTTACATGGTAGTCGACGCTCACCCCTACCTTGCCGTCACAATTACAGCTTGTAAATCTTTGCACTTTAATTACTTTTTGACCTTTTCATAATGATCTTCAAAATAATTGATTACCATATTATTAAGTGTAATGTTTCAACATAATATTTTATTTAATCTGGAAACCAATCTGTGTTAGAAATTATAAATATTTTTACCCTATTTCTGGCAGAAAATTGTACTATGAATTAACTGCTACAATAAATGCGCTGTTGCTATAAAAATATAATACCAAACTTTTATTTACTTGCATAGATGCATACATTTAAATGAATATATATGTAAAATTTCAATCACTATCCCATCAAATGCTAAGACAACGTAATCTGATAACGAAGTCAAGTTATAAATATTCAAATTATTTTGGTGTTAGAAAAGTATCAACTTGGAGCGTTGTTGTTGTTTTAATCTATTAAGTTTATATACAACAACAACAGTCGCAACTTTTGGGCCATCAACAGCCATTAGCTGAAGTTTCATTGCGCATCCCCTAAGAGTGCTTACGTAATTCTACGCTTCAGAGATGGCCTACTAAACGAACGCGTAGTTTAGTGCCACAGAAAAAAAAATACAGTATCCCAATTCACTTTTATTCTGATTTGATTGTAAACTTCAAATTTCGAAACAATTTAAATAAATGTATATAAATTTAAATAAAACTTCCAATTGGCCTTCTGTATTTGTAACTCTCAGCTGCTTTTTGTATCTAGCCGTTAGTTTTCCTTTGATAATAAAATAAAATAAAATAAAATGGAGTGGTTTAGCCGCATTGAATTTCTTCGCGGTTATTTTATTTCTATAGACTGTCAAAATGTTGTCCGTCATAAGCGTTAATATTTACAGCACCCTATGACGAATTGCAAGTGAATTGCAAGTGGCATAGCAAACAAGCTAGGTCCCGCTTTCGCTTTGTGTGTGACAGTGGTCCACTGACACTATCGTGACTGTGACATGGGAACTAGTTGTAATTTCCCGTCAGGCCTACGTGAATTGGAACGCGACAGACAAAACCACCATTTTGAATAAACGCCAGCTAACTTTGTACATAACAGGCGTTGAAAGGTAGTGCTTGAACGGCTAAAATAACAATTAGTGCCGCCACTAATGCCAATTACTCCAATTAGAGACGTTACAGTTAGCAATTAGCAGTGTAAGAGGTCTCGTGGTCTGAGGCGATGGGGAGTTTTGCGTGCTATTAAAATGCATAGGCTCGTGAGTTCGTTCTATAATGTGGAATATCTCGCGAAATCATGTTCCGTTCCAAATAAGTTGCTTCTAGCATAATAATTATTATCTTTCTGCTTAATTTATATAAATTACGCGTCACGTTGTTTGTCCGCGATGGACTTCTAAACTGCACAACCGAATTTAATCAAATTTGCACACCGTCTGCAGTTTGATCTAACTTAAAAGATAGAATAGTTTACATCTCAATTTATAGTCGCAAAAACAAAAACCTTAGCCACAGCAACGCGGGGTCGTGTCTGCTAGTAGTAGTAAATATCATGAAACTTGTTTCGTTGATGAAATTTATTTATTTAATCAAATACAGTTATGTTTTAAAAACCTTATATCTTAACCTACATAAGAAAAAGGTTTTTCTCCGTTGACTTTGCCCGCAATTTTCATTAAACACCCCACACGATGGGGGTGCAAAATATTACTTTTATGAACCCCGCATTGCGTCACGATAACCTTTAACTATGCTAAATTTCAACCCTGTATCGTACCGTTTAGTGACATAATAAACCGGA
Source organism: Hylaea fasciaria (assembly GCA_905147375.1). Taxonomy (NCBI): domain Eukaryota; kingdom Metazoa; phylum Arthropoda; class Insecta; order Lepidoptera; family Geometridae; genus Hylaea; species Hylaea fasciaria. The sequence continues at coordinate 1,379,417 of LR990211.1, read as the reverse complement.
CTAAACGTAACAGTCCGTTGACATATGTATCGAAACCCTAAAAGTGATTCATAACATTAAAGCTTGCAAATTTAGGTTAAGGTATGCGCCAAAATTTTCGCCAAATATTTCCGAGTAAGCTGCTTAGATCGGGTAAAAAATTCAGGACTAAATATTTCATGTAGATGTAGGTACCGCAAAGTTTCGCACAAGCGGTATATTAAAAAGGTTGTAAGGCTGTGTTGGCCTTAAACGCCCTGCCTGACGAAAGCCGCGTTCATAATTAAGCACCTGAACAAAGCCAGTTACGCATATAGCACAACATCACATGCAAACTTCTGCTCTCCTCTGGCTTCTGTCGGAAATCGGAAATTGGCCAAAACTGTGACTCTGGATGGAACTGACACGAAATCACACCACACTTTTTAGTGTGCCCCGTATCTGGGGCACGACATTGCCTCCGCGTAGTCAACCAACCATACTATTCTTTTCTCGAAGCCATACAGGCCATTTTCAATCGCCCAAGTAACTTCGTTGTGGATAACAGTGCAGACTTCAGTAACAACAGAGTTGGCACCAATGACTGACAGACAGACATCGTTGCTTAAGAAAACACAACGTCATACAAAATTGCACCACACCATTAAAGAAGTTTGTAACCTTGTGAACGCGTCCTTAAGCTCACGCTCGCCTTTCCGCCAAAACGTAAGTAAATATAATTCTCGTGGCCTCGAGCGCCGACATTTTGTTCGAAAGGCGGTAGTGAAAGGAAACGCAATGTGCGAAATTGAAAGAAATGTTGTTCGCCTTAATTTTAAGACGCCACTAAACTAACTAATACAGTAACGTATCTAAGATGTTTATGTTCTTAAGTGCAAGCCTTAAGGTCAGATTGTACTAAGCTGGTTATATTAGTAGTACTGGCAGATGGCCGCGAGCGCTTGAACTGCTAGTTTTTGTATGTTTTTATTTATGGGAAAAAGGTAATAACGAAATTAGACTTCGCTTCCTATAATTATAAAAAGCCCCATTTATTGGTATGACTTTCACGTGGTTTCATGATGGAATTTCTTAGTAGGTAACAAGTGATATGCGATTTAGTGTCATCTTTGTTTGTTTTTATAGAGACAGTTATTCGTAATCACGTTTCTGTCTTCCCAATAGTCTTCTTTGTATGATCAATTTTAACAAAACAAAGTTTTTGCCTTATAATTTTATATTTTAATTTTTAAGGTTTCCTGAGCGTAATCAACATCGCAAGTGAGTAAAACCTCGCCTTAAGCTTGCATTCACAAAGTTTCAAGCAAATTTTTTTAATAACCTTGACAAGTTGCAGTCAAGACGTCACGATTCAGTAAAGTGGTGGATGCTGACCCGAAACTTCTTGGGCAGTTTTGGAGAGAACACGAAATTACACTTATTCCAGTATCATTAGTCGTGAACTTGAACAAATATTTCGTTGTTAATACTCCACCAATTACACGAATTGGAAATAATTATACATTAAATCAACTTCACACCGCAAACCTAACGAATAACCGAACTACTATTTATTTACACTATGCCCACCTTTTCCTTTTCCCTCAAAAACGTTTTTTTCTAAGAAATTCAACTTTTATTTCATTCAACCAGTTTTATTTCTCAGAAGTTCAAAGCACAGCAAATTCTCCATACGCTTTGATGTCAACTTTGAAGTATTCAGTCTTCATGCACCCAGTTCCGCATTTGTGCGTAGTTGTACAACAATTGCGCAACATTTTGTGAATAACATTCTCTGGATTCTGGAAAACAGTGATGGAAATTTAAATAAACGGCGCATTGTCTTGCCACTCACAGAGATTCCAAAGAACAAACATTAGTACATTGTCGATTTTTTTAAAGCACGAATTAGATGTCTAACTTGCAGAGAAAAGGCAACGCATTTAGAACACAGTGTTTTACAGGACACCTGAAACATTGTGTTCTTGATACAAAGCGCTAGTTGACGCGTACTATGCCGAGCTCGTAAAAACACACTAGTGGTACTGTTCTATCATATATAAAAGGAAAATGTAGCGGGCCATTGGTATTGAGGGGGCAAAGTGCGTGATAAAAAATGGGGGTTTCTCGATCCAAAACGACATAGCTAAGATACTGTCTGGTAGATTACATTGTGTCTCCAGGTTGGCACGTCGCCATCTTGTTGGTTATTCCGGGCGTTGACCTCTTTACTCCAATCAGTCTTACCTCGAAAACAATAAGTTTTATAACGATCTGAAGACAATGGCAGTCAAATTGTGCCCTGAATTTGGAGAGAGCTTCCTTTCCAATTGTTGCTTTTTGGATGATAAATTGTAAATGAAAGGGAAGCCATTAAGTTTTCTAGGATTCGTTCTGGTTTGAGTTTCTGTGACCTTTATTGTTTATTGTTCTAGTGTTCAAACTGGCTGCTGTGGTAGGAACAATTGTGTAGATACAAAATGAAGGCCGAGAATTCACCAGTGAAGAGTATACGAAACGGAATTTGTGATATTTAACCTATCCAGGGAAAACATTACAATTTGACAATACCAACTTTCAGGGCCTGAAAAAACTCATGGTCATGCGTGATGGAAAAACTTTATTTACAACATCATATTTTATGCAAAGGTAGCTCACATGAAATACAAAAAAAACCTTGTTATCATACTCGGGTACGTACATTTCAACAAGGTCCCAAGGGACGTAATCAAATAAAGTAGTAATCGCAACCCCCTACCCTTGGGACTCATAACTCGGATATATGGGCCGGGCGAGGTAAGGCGCTAAATTTTACAAAGACCGGGCTGTAACACACTTGAAGGCTATTTTGGGGTGATACGCGAGTTTTGAGGTGATAGTGGGGTTAAAACTTCACCCCAATAATGTATCTGGAAAGTTGCTACGATGTCTATAGAGTACTAATAGCTTAGCCAAAGCTACTTTTCGTTATCAGTAGTAATATGTCTTTTCGGTGAAAGAAAACATCGTATAAACAAAAATTCTAGAAACAAATGCGAAAAAAATGTGAGAAAATATGTAGGTAAGATGTAACTTTTTAAATCTTATATTCTTTATTGTACAAAAAAAGTCATTATATACTGACTTAGATAGGCCAGGTAATGTACATAGTACAAAGGCGAGGTTTTTAATATCTTCTTTTCTTTAATTTCCGTTGTCAAGGTCCCGTTTTGAGTAAATAGTAATAGAATATAATTTCAAAAAATATTTTACCTTTTTACAGGTTTTCACTGGCGCAGTGGGCTGTATTGTATAAAATTTCATTTTGATACAAACAATGAACATAGCACAATACAAAATCGCGGTATTGTTCAAAAATAAAAATACCTAAAAACTTGACAGGCTGTCATACAAAAACGTCCGAAAAGTAATTCTTTCGCTTATTTACTGTGACATCCGTTCATTCCTGTAATGAAAATCCTGTTACCTTATTACTTTCTTTCATTCACAGAAGATTTGGTACACAAAAACGAAAATACTCACGGTACGAAAAAGCCTCGTTCACACGAAGCGAGTAATGCTGTCGCCGCTAGAAAACTCGCTACGGTAATGATAGCTACTTGACTTGTTTCGTTTGACCGCAACCAGAATATAGCAACTGTAAATGATCTTAACCTCTCCACTTGTGCAATTCCAGACACAATAGATTTTAAATTGTGTCTCGGCAGGATCCTTGACAAAGCACATGAGAGATTAAGTTTAATTAATAAGCGTGTTGTTCTGTTATTACACGTTTCTCTTACATGTGCAAGTTCTGTAGTAGTAATGGCGATAATGCACCACAGCAAATACAATTAAATTACCGCGACAGCACTAATCGTTTGCGTTTATTTTAATAATTGTAGACTAACCATCACTAGATCACCATCTCATCTATCTTCTCTCGTAATTTGTCGCTAGCTGCCACAATTCTCAATTACGCAGTAAAAGCGGCAGTGGCACCGCTTACGGGACGCCATTATGAGTGCTGGCTTTGCCACGAGTTGCATAATGCGACTGTCAAGTAGCGAGTAATTAAAGCCAGTTTATTCGCGGCGAGTAGCTAGCCCCGTGTAAACTCACCGGTGTGACCGAAGCTTAAGGACTGTGGAACTTTTCACTCAGCTTTGTATTAAAGTTGATAAAAAGCTATTATTACAGGCAACGAACAAACGAACGGGAAGAGAATGAAGGGGAAAACCGGTTGGAAAAGTTGTAATAGCTATAAATAAGAGTTTTTGTCTGTGTTTAGAAGGGTATTTAGTAAAGTAAACTTCGATTTTTTTATTTGGCATGGATGTTAATTTCTGTATAATGTTAAAGTTCTAGCTAGGTATTGTTATATTTGTAAATATGTAGATTTTTCTTACTTACTCGTATTTCTTTAGATTTTTTTACACATTATTGTAGAAAGGTGTTAGGCTCTTTCATACTTCGATCAACATTGATGAACAATCTAGTAAATAAATGATGCATTAAGCGCAAATTATAGTGTTTGTTATCATTACAGACTATAATATTATTGTTTTTATCACATTTTTACAAGAAAACTATTCCAATTCAGACGCAGCTCTAGAACTCAACTAGTTATGTTTGAAAATCTCTCTAAGTCGTTATTCTATTGTCTCTAAACTACCATTGTACCCACATAAACCACAGTCCGCAGACAGACAAACTTTCCCATATTATTATATGAGTCGTGTTTACCGAATCCGCAGCGATTTACCGAGCTTAACTCTGTCCCATATTGTTGTCGTTAAGTGAAAACAAACAGTACTTTGTTGTTGTTATAAGGTGCATTTGTGTTCTATGAATTAGGCTGCGTGTTTTATGTGTGGTTAAACTCAAAAGTCTTATTATTTCGTTGTAATTCATTTGATAACATACATACAGTCAGGGCTTTTTCCCATCGGGGTAGGCAGAGACATCTTACCACGTCATGCCGACATCCTGACGTACCTCTTTCACTTTTTTCACTTTCGTGAGTCCCTATATACTTGCTACTTTAAAAAACTGTTAGTGAAATAAGTTACAGATGTCAATTATGTGGTTTCAATTTAGCTTTCGTTCATAATATTCTTTGATGATTAACCCATTGTCCATGGCCCCCCATTGTACCATCTTATTGCGTCTGGATTTAGTTCTGTATTATGTTTCTTTTGCTTTTAGGTGAACAATAAAGCGTTTTCTAGTCTATCCTATTCTTCAACTGAGTAATCACATCTCCTGTCTCCACATCCATTACAGCTGTTCATTTCCCAATACCATCCCGGTAGAATACACTTGCTTAATCGAAACATCCTCAAACAGGAAACTAATTTCAACGCTAGCTTATTTACGAGTTACTTTCCCGAAATCGACGTCCGTAAAGCCGTCCGAACTTTCCCATGAGCAATGGGAGGAAGGCCCATGGGCGCGATGGGTTTATCTGAGGTAACTTGAGGTGAAGAAGGGATCAGGCTCGTGGGATGTGAATACGAGAGATGATACAACGAACGAGTGTTTGTCAACTTAAGGCGCGTACTCATGCAATATAAGCAGATCAATGATGGTCCGTTTACACATCGCACGAAATTTCATTGTCATAATGTCCATATTAGGAAGGTTTTAGAATAAGCAAAATGGTTTTTCTCAAAATTATAGTTCACCGATATAGGCTATTATATATTATAAGTTAAGAAATGAATCGATTCAGTGCAGAAATTTCGAAGAAGATGCATCATAAAACTATTGATAAGGTTAAATAGGATAATGTTAATAAATAAAAAATATGCAGAATGTTCTAGTATTATCATATAATATGTTTTGCATACACAATATTAGCAAAGATAATTATGACGTATCCTATTATAGTTTTAACCGATTTTTAAGATGCTGCCAATTATGACTTTATATGCTTTGAAAGTATACGCCTTATCTGATGTAGGGTCTCAAATGTAGTAATAATTTACGTCTATTACTTTAGATTAGCTGCGTATCGTGGTTTACTCGTTTTTTTTTATAACAATATGTGACAAACTAGCTTGCAACCCCCATATTACCATTATGGGGGCTGTCATCACCGTCTATAATATAATATACCGATCAGTACATTTTGACATTCATACTTAACCCCCCGGAAAGATGCCAGGGGCATCGCCGGTGCGTTACCTATCTAAAAAGTTTAACCCAATTTTTCGTTTTAAAAGTTACATTTTTGGGATTAAAAAAATTATCTTACCTATGTATTGTATAGTCTATTTTTTATCAAATTCTCCATTTCAGTTTGAAGCTGGTCTTTTAAAGATAACTTATCACACTATAGAAAGCGCCGGTATAAACAATTCATAGCTAAAAATTTGCATTTTCAGTGCAGACTGAAATGAAGCAACACTTTATTTTATACCTACATTATTCCAAGCTCGACTCGACATACAAGTTGATGGAACCCTTATCAAAACCCGCATATTTTCTATTTTCTTAGCTGATTTATGTAGAGGATCGATCTATAGATAGAGGATTCCCCGAAGGAATTCTGTTTTAAACTTGTAAAAACTAAGGGTCCTCTGCCCTCACGAGCGGTAGTTCGACAAAGTTTAATTAGAAATACCTTCGCTCTGCGGTGAGTAATGGTTAGAGAGATAAAGTACCTTGTTAGAATAAATATTACGTTATTGGTACGGATAAATTTATAGATAGAAAGAGTTGTTTGTTTGTCGTATCATGGCTGTGCTGGCATCTACTGTCAGAGTTTGTCAGGCTACTCAAAGGCGTCTGACATGGCTTAACGTCTGCTATGTATCGTGAAAGAGAAAATAATGTAGATAGAAAGAGTGAAAAGGGGTAAAGTGGAGTAGTTTTCGTACACGCCATTGCTTAGCCTTTTGTTGTAAGATAAAGGCACTAGTAGATTACGGCCAATTTCAAAAGGGCCCAAACGGCAGGTAGCACGATATTTTCGCCCGCCTCCGAGTAATTTCATATTCTTGTAAACAGGTGTTCGTTCTAGTTTATGTGTTTGCGGGAGTAGGTAAGTTCCTGACAGCTTTTTGTGTTACTTTTCAACCGCCGATCTGAAGTGGGACCGTGCAGGGCACATCTACCGGATGTAACACGAGCTGTGACACATTAACACTCGAAGAAACACAAGTTTGAGAGAAAAATACAAAATATAAGTCGCATTTTCGGATTTCCGCCAAAAAACCGAGCACCTACTTCTTTAATGTTGTTCCTTTTTGCGTAGCAACAAATCAGAGTCGGCGTGACACTTTTTCTCACTCTCGCGAGTGCCGGCCAACTTCACATGGCTCATGCCCAAAACTACGGGCAAACAACGAACACTGCAAACAATACACGATCGGTCCGTTAGGTTCTATTTTGGCGTAAACAACTAAAATGTCCGTACAAAAGAATCTCCAAAACGTCTAGTAAGTAAATAGTGAACCCCTTTCGGCGGTGCAAAAACAAAACCAAGTAAGTCTTAAGCGAATTTTACCCATTTTTCCAAGCAATTGTAAAACGTGTATTTATTCAACATTGTACGACCGGATTGTTTAGAGGTGTTCATTAAAAAATATTGTATAGTGAGTACAGTTAATAAACGTAAGGTTGGCGTCTTATTATATTATATCCTAATGGCATGAACAATAATTAACATTACAATTACTGTTTGATTAACAAACTTGTATTTTTTTAAATGATCCTATTCTAAACCGTCTCTCAGAATATCGATCTTAATATTATTTATTTCGCCATTTTTATTTGTTGTATTTGCCATTTAAGTTCTATCTTAAATGGCATTGGGCACAGTTTAAAATAAAATTGCATTTAACATCCTTCAATTCACCCCATCGCATAGTCGAGATTTTTTATAAATACACCCTTTAAGAAATCAAAGGCATTAAGCTCCGATGAAGCGTCGCGCCGTAATGTTATTTGTTCTGAACGCTTTGCTTCGGTATCTCTTTATAAGATTTATTTACCGTTTGTTACGGGTTTGGTTCTTTATGGCTTAGTTCCTTTTGATTTTTGGTAGACGATACGGATTTCGGGTTGACAGATTTGTCGTATCTGCAAAAAACTATACCAATACCTAGTTATTTTTTCTGCGATAAATGTATAAGTAGCTGATATAAAGTAGCTATATAAAGATATGTTTCTTTGATATGTATCTGTTATATTATAATCCTGAGATAACCTGAAAGAGTTCCTTGGTTCATTATAATGCCATAGATTTACCTATCATATTTATAATACAACATATAATTTTATTTCATTATGTCGTTATGTAGGCAACGTGTATTCTATTATTATACTATTTCATATAATCATTGTAATTATTTCTAATATGCAGCAATAATTAGGTAATAAAGTCACTTGCCTATTATTTGTCTTTTCTGAACCACATCGAACAAGCACTCACGTTCCAAAGTAATTTTGTACTTCGAACTAAAATATGCACTCTTAAAAATAATTATAAAAAACTCAAAACTTGAGAAAAGTTTCTAACTACTCCCGTAGGGCTCGTGTAGTGGATGGAAAAAAAGATAAACAACTGACGCATTATTATTATGTTGTAAACAGAAAATAAGAAAACTTCATAGAATTATCATTATAAATTTTGTTAATAAGTATACTTACGAGTATAATATATCCTACCGGAAATTGTTTCTCAGTTATTCTGTTTTCCTTGATTTTCCCTAACTGTAACGATTGAACAAAATATGAGTGGAACTAGTGAGAACAAACTATTTTATTTAAAGCCCAAATTATTGTCGCTCTTAGTTTGCCTGTTATTGGGCTAGTACATAATATTATAAGTTAACACAAATCACTTTATTCTAACGTAAGACTGAAATGTTACTCAACCTGTTGGTAAACCTATAAAAAAAGAAACCAAACCGTTCGATTCAATGGCCCGCAGCAAACTGCTTTCAAAAGGCCCAAAGCGTTTCGGCATTACCATTTGAAAATAGGTTTAAAATACCAACAAAACATCCGTTTAATAGCCTCCTAGCTGCAATTAAGCCGTCGGTCGAACCCAGTCAAAATTGACCGATACAACAGTATAAAAATAGACAGTACGTAATATCCACGATTATTTTCTTTAGACAAACTTTTAGGGAATTTACATATTTCACATTAAAAACCGATAAAAATTAACATAATATAGGTACAATACACCAACGAGTTTCGTAGTTATTATAATATTACACGTCATCCCGGACGATATGCAAAATAACTCTTGGGAACCAAAGCTGAGCCAATAATTATTATGAACTGACAGTTTTGTTGATATCGTTTATTTGTTACGTAAAATTTCATTGATATTTGTCAGAGTTGTGCTACTGTCAACAAGTAAACTGTGTCGTCTGTACGCCCTCCCGCCCAAATTAATTGGTTGATTGGATCACGTAGAGGTGGATCGCACTTGAGCCAAATTAGTAGGATCACATAAAAGTTGGTCGATCTGTCTCCGTATGGTTGACTTTTAATGGGCGGAAAAGTCTATAGGTACTTAGATTATATCGGTGGACCGATGAAACTCAATAGAAATTCGTTTGTATGCCTTCCCATGCGACCAAAAAAAAAACTGTTTTAGGAATCCGATATATTAAGGTTTTATTTTCTTCTCATTCATCTCATTCTCATTTCATCTCATTCATATAGGAATAATGATGCTGTTACAAACTTGTTTCGTTTCCGAAGCAGTGGTTCCTAACGGGTGGTCCGCAGATTACTGGCCGAGCTCCAGCTAAACATTTCTTTAAACATTCCGTCCCCTTGACTGTTTTTACACGTGAATCGTTTTATCAGCTCCCATTTGGAAGCTTATAAAAACAGAACCCTACGATTACTCGCTGCTAGCACTACTTAGAAAACAACACCACAGTTCCGCTTAAAATTCTACCAGCCAACAATTTGCAAGAAAATAAACAGCAGCCCCTGTTCTAATTAAGTTTACAACAGCTTCCGTAGGGCGTAATAGGCTGCGGATAAGGTGCCTAGATAGGGTATGTGGAAGGGTGCCAAGTGTATCTGGCAGAGAAGTAGTTAGTGCATGGCAACACTTGACTGTACGTGCCGTAAAGCGTGTGTCGATACAGCCGCTCCCACACAGATGAGATTTTTTCGATCGATAGTAACGTAAAAACGCGCTGCGTCGTGTTTTATTTTGCTTCCCGTTGATATTGTCGTATGTATACACTTCCTAATACAAAAGTCATAAAAATAAGTAATAGCAAAATAACCTGCGATAATATGGGACCTATGTGGTAAGTGCTTGTAAAATAACAAATAGTCTGTGTCAAAATTGACATGAAAAATTTGACCTAAATGCAATTCGTAGTAACAAATATAATATTTATTTATAATTTAAAAATATATATAAGTATATATTTTATAAAAATAATAGCCCAAAGTTTTTGATATAAGAATGTTGAATGTATACACTGACTAAATGCAAAATCTATGCGAAGCGATAACCTAAAAATAATTAATAAAATTATCCTATCTCTAGGGATCATAAATCTGACAGATTTCCAGTGTTCACGTCTTAAATTGTTATTTTATTTTCTGATCTTTTAAAGTGAACGAAGGAAAGTCAATTTCACTTAATTTTCCCGAAAGAAAATTGTAAACAAGAGGGTCTCGTTAAAAGCTTTGGCACCGTTTGGGGAAATTATATTTTTTTATTTTCTTTTGAGGTTGAAAATCGGCGGGCATTTTGCAGATTGCGAAAAATAGTGGCAGTTCAACTACTTATTTAATAATATCTTACCTGAATAGGTGTGACCAAATTGCACTAAAAAGTTAAAAACAAATTAGGTATTGACGTGAGACCAAACTCATTATACAACTAACTAAAATATAAAAAATACACGACTGTGTGACTTATTTACACTGGTTTTTGCGTGTGACCAAATTATACTAACCCGTCTTAAGTGTATACTTGTTTGTTTTCTTTTTCGAGTTACAAGATGTTCTACTGCCAAACAGTAGTGTACAAATATTACTGACACGAGAACTACTGGACATTATTATTACGGGACTTCAAAACAAATGTCTCAGATGACAAGCGCAGGTTTGTAATTTAAAGTTTTGGGTATATTTTGATGATAATAAAGACAGCCCCTATTGCTTATATAATAGATATGTTAATGTAAATTATAATAGCCTTTTAACTAAAATTGTTACCTACGTGAAATAATAAAGATTTGATAAAATCACGAAAATTAATTAAAACCAAGTAATGCCTATCCTAAAGTTAAAGAAACCGATGTAAATAAAATCAAGAAGGATATAATATGATTTACATTTTTTTAATTTCATTTGAAAAATAATCTAAACTCAAGGTTAAACCTCATTTACTTTCACATGGACCAGCTGATGCAAAAAGTATCACACTACAGGCAGTGAATCAATTCACACGTAATTGAATTCGCTAATGACTTCTCTAGACCTCGATTAAAAACCCGGAGTTAATTTACTCGAATCCGCTGTCGATACACGGCCGTCGGTGTGAGTTAATAGCTTGAGCGATTTAAAACTGCTTTACTGTTAAGCGATTTGTAGCTTTTCGATAACTCGACAGGTAATCGAGAAATTTGTTCTAGGTATTATACCGTTACTGGTAATGGTCACAGTTGAATCGAATTAGCATACCGTAAGAATTTAGTTCAAACAGCGTAATGAAAAAATTTGATTCATCCACGAATAAAAAATAAGGCCATTATTTGCGGTTCGTGGTTTTGTGCATGGTTTAGTTTCTGGTTTTCATAATAATTTCACTTTATTGTATTATTTCCATTTTACAAAAGAAAGTAGTTTTATATTCGGGTTAGAAATAAACGAACAAATCTTAGTTGCAAAATTAATTTCGTTCGGAATTCGGTAAAAACTTAATCTTTCAATTTCTTGCAAAATTAGTAATCGCGTTCTCTGGTAAATTACGCCACTCACACACGTCAGCCAGCCATGCCCTATATATTATCTTGATTTAATTAAGATCTTTGTTCGATATTGCGTTACTGAAAGGACATAAAGTTTGGATTGTATTCTCATGGCTTCTATGACAAGGTGTCGGTAGGTTTATAAAGCAATTTAGATGGAATAATTTTAAGATATAGCCATGGGAAATTTGTATTAGGTAGGTACAACATGTTGAATTTCACGTTAATAATCTCAAATGAAAAACAAAACTCTGATACATATAAAGTAGATTAAAAGTTCCATTTGGGAAATAACATAATATGCAACCAATCTCAATTTTATTTTTATGTAGTTACACTTTTTGGAGCATTTTGAGTCGTATTTTTGCTATTCACAGCTCCTTACAACCAACTAACTTAGCAGTGGGGTCGGATATTTCAGCGAAAGCTCAGTCAAAACTAAACTTCACCAACATATTAACACAGCTATAGACCCACTTGCCACGCCACACTCTGTGGTTGAACCACACGTACGCTACCCAATTAGAACTGACATCCCCACGGTCGAAACTGGGGTGAATCTTTTATGGTCTATAAATCTGGGGCTATAATTGACTTCGGATTTGCCCCGATAGTGCACGGTTTAAGCCCCGGATTAGGCTTCGACGTGTCGTTATGCTGATCGTGATTAATTTGGCGAGGCGAATGTCTGGTGGGGCTGTCATTGGTAGGGGTTTACTATTATCATGGTCTTACTATAAAAGGTGGTATGTCTTAAGATCGCTTTGAGCGATAAGACCGCCTATTGTGACACTAATTGTTATTATATTTCTCTGTTCTAGCTTAAAGTTTTTTTTAGTTCTGTGGTGTTCCAATAGTTTGTCTATTATATTATAATACTAGCAGACACGGCCACGCGTTGCTGTGGTTGCTCAGGTTTTTGTTATTGCGACTATAAATTGAGATTTAAGCTATCCTATCTTTCAAGTTAGATCAAACTGCACACGGTGTGCAAATTTGATTAAAATCGGTTAAGTAGTTTAGGAGACCATCGCGGACAAACAACGTGACGCGTTATTTATATATATTAAGATGGTATATCTATCTATACAATATTTACTGTATTAATTAGATATTGTTAAGGGCATGTAATCTTTGGTAGATTCTTAGCCGTACTGTTTGGAATAAGATTTATTTTCCTGAAACAATTTTATGAAAATACATAATTGATTTCTTCGAGGTGATCAGCTCTACCGCTGTTTATTATCATAATTATAAGCTCCCTGTCTCTGAATTATATCAAGTGTTGCCATAACAGCTTATTAAGATAAAAAAAACCACGGTCTTTATCTCTCTGTCTCTCTCTCTCATTCTGAGACATGATTTACCAGTGGCATAACAAGGGTTGGAAATCTTTACATATGACTCCAACATTTCGTAGTCTTATCCAAAACCACGAGAATAAGCTACCATGTAAAATATTTAATAATTATTATCCTCGCTACATAAAATTGCGTATCTACAAATTTTATTGTTGTTCTATTTTTTATAGACACTGTTTTTGTTCCATTATATTTCACGTCAGATAAAGGAAATACTTGGATTATTTACCTTCCGGCCTTCAATATCCATAGTATCCATAATATCTATAATATGACCGGAAATAGCGAGAATATTCCGTATTTACCGGAACCTCCAATTACCCTCGCAACCTTTTAATACCGCTTTTCAGTACCGCTTTCAGCATTCAATGGGTCTTAAAGTGATAAAAACTACAGTGAATTTTCCACGCAAGCATGGAATCTTTGACCGCACTTGTTTAGTAAATTTTTAAACTAATTTTTTTTAACCGTCGCCATTTTCGTTCGTGTTCCGGAAGTGGTCCTTGAAATCAGCCTCATTCTAGGCTCAAAATTTCCATTATCGACGAAATTTTCACTTAAAATTAAAATGAGAGTGGTCGATACGCTAGCCTTTACTCTCGTCCGTGCTTTGTCAAAGAACCTGCCGAGATACAATTTTATTGTAAATCTATTGTGTCTGGAATTGCAACAGCGGTTAATTACGGTATACATAATAAAAATAAACTTACCCATAATTGAAACTATGCGGAACTGCGCAGATAAAACGTTTGCACGATTAAACGATAATAGAGAAACAAATGGTAGGAATAATAATATGAAAAGGAAATCTGAAATGAAAAGAATTGTCTTCACAGACGAGGCCGTACGTTGAAGCTAGTATACTGAAGGCAGTGAAAGTTATAAAATAAGTATATCGAATTTTATGTTTTATTCGGTCCTCGTTATCTCGGTATATTTCGGAGGCCATTACCGTACACTCACGTTACGTTTATACGCCTTTCTTGTAAAAATACCGGCTCGTTATTCTTATCTTTTCGTAAAATACTCATTATTATGTTGTGAAGTAACGTTCATTTTCTTTATTATGGTTGTTTAGAAGTTTGTTTTTGTTAAATTGAACGCTGTTACGGTTTTATTCAATACAACTTTCTATCAATTATTGAAGATCATACGTAAAGGTAAGTACCTAATCATACTTCATTCTTTTATTTTAGAAAAGTTTAAAATTCCGTGACGGCACCCCACGATCTCTTCAACGTTGTCATTAGTCGAAGAAATTACAATCAGGCGTCAGCCGATTGAAAAGAACAAATGTTACCGTTATAAATCTCACAACTGTGGGATGCCCATTTAAAAATAGACCGTTTATGACACAACAATCGCTTGGCGCTAGTCAGGCGAGACCAGAATAAGATACGCCGCTATAAAACGGATTTATCCAGAGCCGGTGTTCTGGCGGTATTGAACACGGCGCATTAGCGTAGATGTGTCTGTGTTTAAGGCGAGGTTTTACTCAAAGTCGCAGTTTTCTAAGATCAGGAAACCAATTAAAATATAAAACTATGAGTTGTTTTTTTTGTTACAATTTTATTGATCATACAATGTAGGTGCTTGGGAAAACAGAAATGCGATTATGAATAATTGACTCGATAGAGAAAAAAAAATGTCACCTACTAAGAGATTCCATCATGAAACCACGTCAAATTTTTTTTCATTATATAGGACTTTTTATATAGGAAGCGATTAGAAACTTTCTAATTATTTCTAAACATAAGTATTCTAATTCCATTATCACTGTTTTCCAATAAAAGAAAACTTACTAAAAACTAGCAGTCCAAGCGCTCGCGGCCATCTGCCAGTACCACCAGTATAACCGTCTTAGTACAACCTGGCCTTAACGTTTATAAATAACTTTTAGGTATACCCGTGACTCATGGCGTCTGTCGAACTGTAGAGTTCCGTATTGCCGTCGTCTGTGCTCCCTGCAATTATACAATCTGGTTGTGTTCAAATTAAGATTGAATACATACATAATTTCGGTGCGGGAAAACATAGTGAGGAAACCAACATGCCCGAGAGTAATGGTGGTGGAATACGGCCTAAACCTCCTCACGAAAGTGAGGGGAGGCCTTTACCTATCAGTGGGGGAGTACAGGGTGAATTATTATACATATATTACATACATAATATATTATATTAACACCTTTTTCCCGTTGGGGTAGGCGGAGACTACATATTTCCACATGCTTCAAACCTGACACACTCTTTCGCTTCTTCCACTTTCATGAGCCCCTTCCCTTCATACAATGCTGGCCGGTTATGTGTATGGTTATGGTATGGGTACTTAATAATTAGCGAATAAGCGTGCTTCTCTTTTGGCTGCAACGCTACGTGCCATCATGTTAGATGGCGGTGAATAGCTAAAACCGGCATTGCAATTCAGTGGGGCAGTGCGGTCAACATTGTGAGCCAATTCCCCCATCTCAAGGTGGTCCATCCCGGGAAGGGGTTCGCATAGATCAATTTAAACACAGGGGGTTGAGAGCTGCAAAAAAAACTCTGTACTCAAATTATTGATGGCGAGGTTTTACTCAATTTCGAAGTTTTTTAAGCTCAGGCAACCAATTAAAATATGTAATATAATAAGTGACGACAATAAATGGGGTATTTTTAAAAGACTGGATTGGGAACTTACATTTTCTAGTTTCGTTATCACTTTTTCCCCAATAAATAAAGCATACAACAACTAGCAGTTCACGCGCTCGCGGTCATCTGCCAGTACCACCAGTATAACCACCTTATATATGTATATATATGTATATATTATACCATATGTACCTACTAGGTACATATACTACGTCGGGTACATTTATTAACGGCAGATTTGGCACAAAAGTGACGCAAGCTTTCACAAAATAAACACCTACACACCGCACAACTCCGTTACAGAGGGTAATTAATGCCAGCAAACTTTCCGAAGTAAGCAAATCATCTGCCTTATTAAACAAGCCGTATGATGAAAATCACCACAATTTCAACTCAAACGCTAACTTTCTCCCCGAAAGTTACTGGTGGCTGTCATATTAGAAAATCAGGGATATTCTCAAACGCGTCCTAAATAATTACAATGTGACGTCACGGTGTTTCGACCGCAGGAAATTAAGGTACGTATGTCATCAAATGTTTATTTAGAACCCTAACTCGTAGTACAGTTCGGGTGGGATAGGCGTGCTACCGTTAGGGTTGCCAGTAAAATAATGAATTCAGCCAAAATAATATTACAAACAATGCTACTGTCGCGATTAAAAGATTTCCTTTCTTTTCTATTGACAGGCATAAGGTTATCTTTATGAATTACCTAAATAAAGAGCGTGGATATAGTGGTAATCAAAATGGTGACCACTGGCAACGCACTGTCAATCGATATTACAGATGTATATTAACTAGTATTTAAACGGGTCTAATTCGCGCACAAACTAATATCAAAATATATAATTTTGACATAGGTACCTCGACGTTTCGGCCGAGTTTCATCGACCGTGGTCACGAGAAGACTCAAGTCATTATACGTATTTTGATATTATTTTGTGCGCGAATTAGACCCGTTTAAATTCTAGTTAACATGTATTCAGTTCGGGAAAGTTTAAGAACTTCTATTACATAATGTAATTTAAACTCTATTGCTGAGTTTTTTTTTTCTTTAAACGCAGCCCCAGACTAGGATTGCCGCTGTATCGTGGGTACCGCTTACAGACATATAATTTCAAATGCACATCACACCCAGACCAGAAACAAACATTTGTGGATCGCACAAATATTTGTTTCGGGCGGGAATCGAACCCGCGACACCAAGCGCAGCAGTCCAAATGCTCAGCTACTACACCAAACGTGCCGTCAAATCTAATTTTACCGAACGTAAATGGTCAATCCATTGTTTAGTAGAAACAAACTTTACACAATGGCCATCTAAACAGTATTATGTCTTGAAGGAGAAGCGGAATAATGTTGAATTGATTGGCAAATATTGGCTTTACAAAATATTTGTTAATTTTTTCTGTACATTTACTTTTTTATTTGGTTCACGCGACGAACACATTTAGGCTCCGTTTCTAAACCCCTACACCGGCCGATAAGTAGGGTAAATCTATGTGTCTCTCTGGCATGGCACTAAACTTATCACTAAGATATCAATACACTTATCGGTTGTTCAAAGTTAACTAACGATTCAGAAACAGGGCATTAGTCCTTAAAATGAACTTTATAATAAAAACAGGCTAAGTTACCCTTTAGGTACGGAACTCTAAAAAGACTCCCACTCTAGCGCTCTAAAACAGCCAAGTCGTGATTTGTGTGTATTATTACCATACTGCTTACAAATTAATATATTATGGCGGTGTCGGCGTCGGCGCTGTGACCCCGTCAACATTCATAAACTTCAGCAATTAATCACGGAACACCCACGGAAACGCGTATTTTATTACGTTACTTTATTCGCGCGTAAAACGTGATACCGCGCACCGGTTTACATCAGCCGATACGATCTGTGTGCCTAGTGCGAGTTTAGACAATTTATTTACGCGCTCGGTCCGTTTAGCGTAAACTTGAAATTGTATGGAATAAGATCAGCGCCATCTAGCGTCAGTCAATCAGTCACTAGATGGCGTTGCTCTTATTCTATACAATTTCAAGTTTACGCTAAACGGACCGAGCGCGTAAATAAATTGTCAAAACTCGCACTAGGCACACTGTACACTAAATCAATTAATTTAGTCTAGTTTTATCACAATCCCTCCGCAGCGAATTTTATAAACCGCGTAAATAAAACGGGCCGCGTAAAATGGTCATGCGATAGTCGACCTAAAGAATTGAGAGAGTGATAGGATATTTTTTTAGTAATCTGTGGTGATACTGCTGACAGAGATGTGTATTCCGAAGCACTGGTAGAGTCAACAGAGTTTCCTTTTCCTGTCCGAGATTCAATCCTGGACCAGTGTTTGAAAGGGAAACATCCTTTTTTCAAACTCGAACCATAATCATTTAATTATAGTTTGTTTTCTTATATGGTTTTATTAAATTGTTTATTGGATTAAAGTGTTTGACTTGTAAAAGTGTGATTTTATAGTAAATTATTTGACTTTGACGTTGACTTTGAGATATCAGCGTATCTGTGGAGTTCCACCAAAATACGTAGAACACATCAACTTAACAGTTAATAGAAATTCTTAAACTTTCGCGAACAGGAAACAAATTAACTAGCTAAAAACGGGTCTAATTCGACACTTAAAACAGTAGTAATTAACAGATATAAATATCATGTCTCTTAATTCGGGGTCTAAGGTCAGCCTTAAATGTACAATGTACAACACAAACTTAGCTGCAGCCATAGAATATCTATAAACACCTGGAGCTCAGTCGTCCTCACGCATCGTAGCCGGATCGTAATCGCGTGTTCTAAAAGTCCCCACACTGCGGTAAATATGACGCGGTAAGTAGGCTATCTGGCATAATTTTCGGATTTAATAAACCAATTGTCACGCACGGGTTAAATTGTGGTTTTTAAATATGACCGTTTTATTATTATTATTGTAATGGCTTTTAATTCTAGTGGTAGCTGTTGGTTGAGGTTGGATATTTTAGCGACAGAAAACATTTTTGCTTTAATATCTGGTAGGGATCTCTTACCTGACTGTATAACTCATAGATAGATATGTAATCGAAACAGTTACCTAGTCACTAATAAATTATATACTACTAGCAGACACGGCCACGCGTTGCTGTGGCTAAGGTTTTTTTTATTGCGACTATAAATTGCGATGTAAGCTTTCCTATCTTTAAAGTTAGACCAAACTGCACACGGTGTGCAATTTTGGTTAAAATCGGTTAAGTAGTTTAGGAGTCCATCGTGGAGAAACAACGTGACGCGTAATTTATACATATTAATATACAACAATACACACTTATGTAGTAAACAGAAAAAGTATTATGCTTCGTATTCCATGTAGTTTACTAGCCGGCGGTTTCACCCGCATATTTTCTGTTTAAATTCCTGTGTAGTAAATAGTTCCTGTATTCTTGCAGAAACTCTACATTTTACTGGGATAAAACAAAGCCTTTATTGTGCAGGGATAACGTAGCTTTTTATTATTATAGGTTTTTGTTCTTAACTGTATTATTTTGTTCGAAATAACTCACAATCAAAAACGTAATAAGTAAAACCAAGTTCAGACACCAAAGAATTTCTTGACTTAAAAAAACGCTGGAGCGGTTGATAGTTTCCAAATATAGTACCTTCGTTCTCCTACATTCTTATTCATTTGATTTTATTTCTAACTCGAAGTAACTAAGGCTGGTACCCGTTACAAAGTATTGTCCGGGTTCAGCCGGAATTGTATGAGGAATGATCGTAATTTCACATGAAGGGAAATTCTCTTTTGTGTTCTCAATTCGGTTACTCGTTTCTTTGAGATTTACCTTCGTTACCTTTGTTTGCCGTATTTTATGGAGATTGAAATGTTTGTTTATGTGAGCTTTGCTCCTTTAGCCTACAAAAATATTAAGTCGTCTATTCTTCGCATTAAAATAATCCTTGGTGTCCTGGCTAGCTTCCATCTTCCTGTAGTATATCTGTCCCTAACCCCTATTGGGGTGCGAATGATTAAATTTCGATAAAAATAAACGGATTTAGATTGTTTACGTCCTAGAATTAAGCACATAATAGCGTGTACTTTAGTAACTATATAGGAAAGAATTAAAGGCAAACTTTACACGTTCAATCTTCCATAAAATCCATCACTCTCTATTGTCAGAGTCAAACGTAAAAAGCAATGGTGAAATGATTGAAAAGGCGTTTCGATTCTAACACCGATCCGTGATCCGAAATCCTAATCTTGGCGAAATTGGTAATCAATAAAAATCAGCAAAGCCATTACGGAGATTACCCGTAACAAACAGACAGACAAAAAAACTGAGTCTTTGGCCCGTATATTTGTATCCCATCAAAAACATTACATGTACAAAAATGCACAAGTCTCGCAACGCAGTTTATCAGCCGTAAAAATAAAAAGTTGTGAGATCGAATGTAAACCAAGTCGGTTAATTTCAATACCTACCTGTACCTATCTATGGGAGCAATTATATCTTTATTTCTTTAGTAAATAGAGTGACTTGGCAATTGCACACGGCAACATAAATCTATGTTAAGCGCTTTGTGCTTGTATTTGTTTGAAAGTACACCTATACGGAAGACTATATTTAGATTGCCTAGTAGATTATGCTGCCGTGTACAATCGCCAAGACACTCTATTTACTAAAGAAATAAAGATATAACTGCTCCCATAGATAGGTTCAGGTAGGTATTGAAATTAACCGACTTGGTTTACATTCGATCTCACAACTTTTTATTTTTACGGCTGATAAACTGCGTTGCGAGACTTGTGCATTTTTGTACATGTAATGTTTTTGATGGGATCTCATTTCTTTTTGTAGGTTTTTTTCTTTATTTAGTTTTTTTGCAAAACACGCATCAACGCGCGCCCCGCGCCTGTGCGGCCGGGGCCCCTTGCGACATAGGTCATGCTCATAGATTATCATGGACGAGTGTCTTTGCGTCTTCACAGATGCGTATTAGGTAAGTATAAGGTACCTAGGTAACTATTTTAATGTACCTAGGTAACGAATTTGTTCGACCTATAAAAGTGTAGGTAGGTATTGTATAGGGATTAGTATCTCTCTATCTATCGTGGAAGTTTTTAAAAAGCGCTCAACTGTCGAATTTCTCGAAACCATTTCTAATTTTTACCCCTGTTACTCATTTCATTCAATTTCAATGAAGTCTAATTATGAACTGTAAAAGTAACTTTGTAATCACATACAATGTCATAGGATTTATATGGGAATACAAAGTTATTTATGCAGATCATATATCTAGAAAACGGGATGAAAATTATGGAATGTCAGAATTTTTCTATGGTTTATAGGCTAAACAATAGCTATATTCAAAATTTGAAACTTGTGGGACGGCTAGAAGTACCTTAGAATTTTGATGATCGGCGAGTCAGTCAGTCAGTCAGTCAGTGGGCAGCAAAATTAAGGAACTTTGACTTGCAATAATTCTTAAACTGCTGGTTCAAATTTGATGTAACTTGGATTATTATCTGTAGACGTGATGCCCTCTTGGTCACCAAAAATTTAGGCTTCTGGTTTAATCCATAATGAAGTTACAGGGGGTCGAAAATGGCCCGAATCGCTTCGAGAAAAGGATAGTACGGCCGTGCCTTTTGTTTTGCTCGACTTGGCGGGGGCACTGCCGTGCCCTCAGATATGCATTTAGTACTAAGAAGTTGGTATTATCCTATTACCAATAAAAACTTCAATATTATTTATTTTTAATTATAATACGTACGAATCTTAAGTTCAAAACAGCTATATTGTTTGAAGATAGTTACAAAGAAGTAATAAGAGCAATAAATTTGAATAGCAATCTTGTCACACTAGAAAGTTTGTTTAGAGGACGAACTAAGCTGTATAAGCATGTTTTCAGTTCTAAAATAGAACTTGTCAGACTTTACTTAAATTATTTACTTTTAACTGAAGATTTTTGTGATTTATTTGTTACTAAAATTAAAGTATAACTTCAATTATATCACCGTCTTACCACAAGAGCTGAGCAGATGTGTCTTAATTTCATCCCACAAAATTGTCATCTAACACTCACGTTGTCTAACTTAATTACGTAATTTAGCTTGTGAATTTGTTATTGAATTAAACAACGCGAGTGTCAGACTTCGATTAGAGAAACAAGATTTTAGACACATCTGTTCGAGTTTTGTTTTAATCTTTGTGGTAAGATTTTGATTTGCCATGGTACTATTGATTTCGACATTATTATTATTATGAACCATATTAATATTCGTAGATAACATGCTCTGTTGGAGCAGAATATAGCAGGACAAAGTAATATTATAACATTATCGTATTACCTATGTTCGTAAAAATGAATGATTTGATTAGGTTTGATTTGATTTGAAGATCTTGAGGATCTTCTTACAACCTTACTCACGGATATAACAGTGATAAGTATTCTACTGGCTCTTATAGGGAGAAGGCCTATAATACTTTCCACTGGTGGGATAATTTAGTGGGAGGAAAGGAAATAGCCGACTATTGACTTGCTAAGTTTACTTTCTCACTTGCGGCTAAATGACACGATAAAATTATTGCATGACGATATTTATCCTTTTTTTTAATACAAAGGCAATCAGAACCTTCAAGATGCTATTCTATACTTTGGTACTAAATAAGTACCTACTTTATAAAAGCTTGTCTCACAAAATACTTTTTCAATATACATTTTGTTAATTTGCTAATAATTATAATTATTATTTTAATATAGTTCAGCCTGTAACTGTCCCACTGCTGGGCAAAGGCCTCCCCTCACTTTCATGAGGAGGAATCAAAGGAAATAATTCAAACATAATCTAAAGTGAAGTAATATACAATTTAATATTTCCTGGTCGCACAAAACGTTTTATCTCCGCATTTACGTTCGGTGCGGAACTCTGTTTGCTTAGGTTACGATTATGAGAGGACTCACTAACCAGAGGTTGAATTCAATATTGTTACGATACTGCTTCCTGTTTTAACTTATTAAAGATTTATTAGATTATTAGATGACGAATGATGAATTTTACAGACTGTTGCCGAAGCAAAAGCCAGGGGCTTACCATGACATCTTATTGCGATCCAATTGAGGACCTAAACAGAATCGTTTCACTTTAAATAATAGTAATACATGGTTTTCGATATCATTTAGGTAGGCTTCACTCCCTTTAGATTTAAAATCGACCTAAACTTAGCGTTCTTGACGCTAATTTAGAATCGCATTAAGGCGTCATGGTAAGGACTCAGATACCGTCCAGATATGGGACAAGCGCAAATAGCGATTTTGGTTTGTTCATTAATCTTACCTGAAAAATAATAAGGCACACGAATAAACATCATTATATTTCGCTAACAAGAAAACTGAAATTTCCGGTAAATTATGCTTTTCTTTGTGAAGTATAAATAATTTATTTTTGCATTATCTTTCACCTTTTGTAACGTGAAACCTTATTAACTTTGGTGTTGGTCAGTTCCGTAGGTAGGCATACAAATCTTTGTATCTAATCTTAGTATGTAAATAAAGTACTACATATAATTATTGTAAAACGTGTGTATGTTTGTGTTTGTTATAGTTTTCCCAATAATTATAGTAAAAAATTCTTAGATTATGTAACTCGACTATCGCTATAATCGTGTCTTATAAATTGAGGAACATTTTTAAGAGTTTTATTTTAAGAATGTATTTTACGTTCAGTGTAATCTCTGTTGGTGATCCAAATACATAATAAATAAGAGTTACATCCAAATACAATATCCAAATACATAATAACTAACTACAAAATCAGATGGTTCCATTATTCGACTTTTTTAAATCTAAGTACTTTGTCTGTTATCTCTAGAATCACTTAACTATTTTGAAAAATAAATATTATCTCATTTAAATATTTAGAAAGTTTTTAGAGCAGTTACAAATTGCATGAAAAATAGTATTCTGTCCAGAAGTACTTAAATTATGATGATTTGTAATAAAAAAATTGACAATTTCGACAAAAAATTAACACGTCAATTTATTATGATCACGTAAATTCAGCTTGAAGAATACCACTCTGTCGAATTTGAGATTCAAGGTTTAAAAATCGTCTGAAATCAACCTTCAGATTTAATGCTAGGCTTTGCAATTCTTCAGTAACATCACCGATAACCGAGCGTTTACACATTAACACAATATACGATCATAGACGGTACGACGATAGATCTTTTACAATAACATGAGCCAGAATATCCAATCGCAGAACAAATCAAACATGCAGCGAATCTATGATTTTTAAATGTTACTGAATAACGAGACCAGAAGCTCGTTCTGGCAGTAAGCGCAACACCTGCCCAGTTGCAGTGCCACCCTATATTTTGCATTGCAAACCCTAAGGATTGCTAAGTGCTAACACTGCACTGATTGGTTCGCGCGTCTTATTTTTAACACTAATTATTATTATTATTATCACACATGCATTTCGATTGAGCCGGCTCATGTTATCATACAATTTTAAGACACAAAAATGTGACAACACTCACCATGCGTTTTCTAAGACTCCCGATCGACACCACACCAATGCAATCCCATTCTATGTCACACACAATCACGCACAGGACATGGTAACTTCACTTGTATTCGAATTTCGCGGTTGCTAGTTGGAGAACCGCGACGCACGTGCGACACCTTCGGCGGCTGCAGAGCTTCTGAAGGCGCGTTTGCGTATAACAGGCATCCCCCCTCCTTAGGCCATGATACCATAATTTCAGTCAGTCTACACCATAAAAATATTTATTTCCCGTCCGTATTGCGCAATGCATATGGGCTGCACGTAAACTCTAAGACATTTATGTTGCTTTCTAATTGGTGTGGAGTTATGGATGTAGATTATATGTTTTTCAGGATTAACCGTAGCTGTATTTGTTTTTAGAAGTTTTAGATAAGACAAAAAATAACCATGAAAGTTTTATGGTGATAGGTACCTCCTACCTATCACCATAAAACTTTCATGGTTATTTTTCTGTAGAAACACCGCTAGACTGTTTATCTTAGTGCCAACCTACCTAGGTTGGCACTAAGATAAACAGTCTAGCGGTTTCTACAGAATGCGCCAAATGTTTTAAGAACCATATCGGATCGGATGTATTTTGGATACTGTCTTTCAATCCAAAAATAACACTTTTTTACGAGTAAACCCTTTCAATTATTTTCGAAAATGACAAATTTAAAAATGGTTTAATCCCTTTCGCAAAGATAGAATAGAATAGATAAAAGAATATACAAAAGAAGATATATACAAAAAAATGTCCGGAAACCCCCTATCGACGTGTTCCGGTCCTTGAAAGCCAGTCCCATTTTACGCTGAGCATGTTCACTATCTCCGACCACATCGTCACTTAAAAACTAACAAGTGGAATAGTGTTCAAATGCTAGTCTATAAAGTCCCTGCCTGGATATACATTATACACTGCTTAGCAGAATTTATAGACGATTGCTGTATGACGAGTGTTACATAATACAGGTGTAGGTAGGTACTCATAGAGATTTCTACACTGATTGTTGTGTAGAATACGGAATATTGTCATTCACTATCTTTTAAATAATGTATTGTGCTCTTTGCCGAATCTCTAGAGATTTCAGCGATCGCGGTTACGCTCGGTGAGCGCCTGAATTCAGCCAGTTTATTGGAGGAGCTTTGAGAATATAAATAATTAATCGATTGTTTTAGCCTCGGCGCATACTAGGCGATACACGAGCGCGTCAGCACGGCGAGGCGACGACAGGCTGGGGCCGACCATTTTTATATATTTTGTTCAAAGCTTCGCTCAATTATTCGCGTCAGAGTGGCACGCTTGCTAATTATATCGCTTCCTGCGCGTCTATCGTAACGACTATAGTCGACAACGCAAGCGGCAGCCAGCGTCTAATCGCAGCGATTAGTTGCTCAGTTCGCGATGGCCCTTATAGGATCCTACTATCCTATTATACTCACAGAGAAATGCAAAATTTTAGACGTTTGCTTGTCACTCACCTACGTCAAAACGGCTGAACCATGGGCGAAATATCACATAGAGTTGGCAATAGCGTATTTATACCCGTAAGGGACAAAACTTTACTGTAATGTATAAATCGGATAAATTTGATACACGTTATTTAGGTGTAGCTCCAATCATTCGTGCGACATTCTAAAATGTCAAGATCGCTGGTTACCCCTATAAGTCGAATAAATCTAATACACGTTATTTAGATGGTGTTTCAATCATTCGTGAGACATTCTAAAATGTCAAGATTGGTTTGCATCTGCACTACAGTAATAAATTAGTGCATACGCCGACAAAGACAAAACATCATCATACTATCCTACTTACTCCTTTGTCTATTTGTATGTACTTGTCTCTTTACTTCCCCGGATCTTGAGTTAGATGTCAAATCTATTGGATGAGAAATCTGTGGGCTGATCGGATTTTTATAAAAAAATTTGGCATAAAAGTTTATTATATTTGTAACATAAGATACTTTTCATTCCACAAGTGTAAAGGTTGCAAATTGAGGTCAACAAGAAACGCAGTGCAGTAGCTAGTTTGTACTAAAATATACCTACTTCAAAGTGGATCTTTTGATGGAATCACTAAACCGCAATCACCATACGATTGCGTATACGAAGCGGTTGTAGCTTAGCGGTGGAATTTCCACCTACCAAGCAGAGGGTTGCGAGTTCGAATCCCAGTGCGGGCACGTACTAATGTGTTTCTTGTAAATAAATAACTCAGTATCTACTTGTTGGATTTAGATGCAATATCATTTCTACAGTAAAAGTCCAAGGTACTAAACAATGAGAACTGCATTGGAATAAGTTCAGTAAATTGACCTTATAC
This sequence comes from Hylaea fasciaria, assembly GCA_905147375.1. Lineage (NCBI taxonomy): Eukaryota > Metazoa > Arthropoda > Insecta > Lepidoptera > Geometridae > Hylaea > Hylaea fasciaria. Next base: position 1,352,662 of record LR990211.1, on the reverse strand, counting down.
AAGAACAAATAGAGATTACGTCTTTTTAACACTCCTAGATACTGACAAACGCGAAATCTAGCCGATTGGTGCAGGGCGGAGGTTTCGAACCCGGTGTCTTTAGAATAAAAAGGGCACAGGTTACCGCTCTTCCACCACCGCGGTGGTTTTTATTATAGTTTAAATGTGGCGAAAACCAGCTCAACGTAACTTTTAGTTTAGTGTGAGACAGAAATGGACGACTTTGATCAAACGTTTATAGGTTAATTAGCTAAAACCCGTCATCGCTTCTATGTTTTGAAAATGTCAACGAATGTGTTTAGTGGAGAATTTATTAAATTGTCCATTGGATATGTTAATTTTTAGATTATCCTACTAGCCTAAGCAATGTTATGAACAAGCAAAATTCCGCGGTATACGAGTAAGTTCATGTTCTCGTTATTTATAAAAAAATTACACTTAATATTATAAAATGAAAGAAATATGAAGAAAGTGGAAAGATCTCTGCCTACCCCAAAGGGAAAAAGGCGTGACTGTATGTATGTATTATGAAATGTGAAAGATTGTCTATGTATAGTATGGGATGTTTAGAAGAAAGCAGAAGGAGATGGAGGGATGACCTTGACGCTTACCTGAAAGACTGGACAACTATAGCTCAGGATAGGCAGAAATGGAAAGAGGGTAGGGAGGCCTTTGCTCTGCAGTGGGACATTTCAGGCTCATAATATTAATAATGGGATGTTTGTTTGTTTGTCGTATGAGGTACGAAGTTGTGCTAGCTTAGCTAGCTTAGCTAGTGTCAGAGTTTATCAAGTGCCCAAAGGCCTCTGACGAGTATAGAATAATTTATTTTAGACATAGAAACATCACTGGACATTTTAGAGGATAATCCGCTGTAGGATACGTTTTTATCTCTAATGGACATACGAAATTAACATGGAATTGAACGATCACAGACCCAGGAATGAAAATGAACAGAAAAGAACCAGATCACGGATTGAGGAAATTCAAAAATAACTTAGAATGTGAATTAATTAAAGAGATCGCCGCGTAAAGGGCCCAGAGTGAAGCGCGAAGGGAATGCTAATCTGGTGATGTCGCAACGATTTTTTGAGATTTACGTCAAAGCGTGGACGGCAAAATAGGGATGGTGAGATGAAATAAAAATTATATGTACATTTTTTCTCTCTAGATATTGCAAAAATGTAATGGCACTTTTACAAGACTGATAACAAAATCGCAACAACAAAGAGAACAGTAAAAGCATTAAAATATATTAATTATAGTAATTAAAATAAATAGTAGGTATTTCATATGCCTAAATGACTATGGATTATTTATTTTAAAATATGAAGTTTCTCTTGCGGTGATTATCATGATTGAATATCAATCAATAAGGAAAAGGAACCTTTATTAGCTCTACCCATGCTTTAAAAAGTATATTCTACGAATATGTATTTTTATTAGAGTTTGAAACCTATTTATTCACACATGGAAACTCGTAAAGAAATATGAATAAACATGTTAATAATATTAACTAGATTTAAACGGGTCTAATTCGCACACAAACTAATATCACAATACAAATTCCCATTAATGCCCGTTAAACACCGTTTAAATCTAGTTAATATGTTTTCTCTAAGCGAAAGTTTAAGAACTTCTATCATGTTAATACATTTGCCCTTAATAAACCTCAAGGTAGGATCATTTTGAAGCATTCAATTTTTAATCAATAAATTCTAAGGTTTCAACCCTTTGGATTTTGCTAAGATTAATTTGTTATGTTGACTAGTCTATCGAAATACATTTTGTTAATTTGAATACAGTCACAGAATAACAATACAGAAACGCCAGTTATTCGCAAACGACGAGGAAGGCACACACGCAGCTGCAATAAAACTCTGTGGCAGAAAGCGCAGCGACCGATCCGATATAATGGCGGGTATTCGTTTTGAAATGGACAAAGAGTAGAAAACAAGAACAGAAGTGGCATCGATAAAATACGACTACGTGTTTACAAATAAAAAAGGTTCTATCTATGAAAATGTAGGTCTGTGCATGACTTCATAACAGGACAAAATTTCAGAATTCGTTGCTTATGTATTTTTAATCCATCACTCCTTCGTCCATCAATCATTCGAGACTACGCTGTCAATTTGAGGGTATTATTTTTGAATAAACATTTGCGGAAATAAAATTCTCCATAAAATTGGTGTAATATTTACTTTTATGAGTTATGAGTTTAACCGCTATCTCACCTGGCGTTAAATGATGTGGTCGAAAGGTGTCAGCATCCGCCATCATACCACAAAAGATTTAAACAAGAGATGAACAGATGTGTCTAAATATTTTTTCCACAAATCGACGTCTAACCTTGGCTTTTCTAACACAATAACAAATTCACTAGTGAAACAGTTAGGAATGCCAGGATTGATTAAGACAACACGAGTGATAGACGTCGATTTGGTGGAACGATATTTAAGAAACATCTGTTTAACTCTGGTTTAACTTTTGTGGTAAGACAACTTAAGCGTTACGGTTTACAAAAACATATAATTATGTTAGAGGTTTTTAGCTAGCAAGGTTACTGATCTCTTGTTAAAAGTGTTCCTTCATCGAAAGCAACGACTTATTTTTATACTACGTTACAGTCAAACCCCTTATCCAGTCAAAAGTACTTTCAACTAACAAAATCAGTCAAAAACTATCCAAACAAAAGTCAAAATTTAGTTAAAATTAGTTTTGACTGATCAAGTCCAATTGCACAAAGATATTTATTTATAATTATTATCCATAATAAAGAACCGTTACAGTGATGTTTTCCGTAAAACTCGTAATTATTTGGCAACGTTACATACCTTCTGCGATCCTTTTACTCTATGACAGCACGGCAGAAATGTACAATTATAGCCCTCTATTAAAGGAGATATTTCTGTGCCACAGTCTGAGCTTAGAAAGTTATGTTCGTGAATTGGAATACTGCCAATTACGATTCGATTGTTGCGCAATGTAGTTTATTTTTGTAGGCAGTTTCCTGGATATCATTTGTGTAATCTATCGTAGATAATCTATGGGCGTCGGACGACATAATGGATATATTGATAGTTTTTTCGTTAGATTCTTTTGTATTGTTCTTAGCTAGCCCGCGTTCGTGTCGATATTTTTTTAATACATAGTAATAAGACCTATATTCTCTTCAAAACCACCGCGACAGCCGGGAGCGGGCTACTTTACCAGGCACAGCTCCTACAAATAGTCATTTTTAGGTTTTCGTTCCCAAACGGTAGAAAGAGATCCTATTACTAAGGCTCCGCAGTCTGTCTGTCTGTCTGTCCATCTGTCACCAGACTGTATCTCATGAACCGTGATAGTTAGACAGTTGAAAGTTTCACAGATGATGTATTTCTGTTGCCACTATAGCAACAAATACTAAGTAACAGAATAAAATAAATATTTAAGGGGGCTCCTACACAACTAACGTGATTATTGACGTTTTTATAGATAATAATACGGAACCCTTCGTTCACGGGTCCGATTCGCACTTAACCGGTTTTTTATTCTTCACTTTTCCTTAAGTATGTGTTTGCGTGTTAATGATAACTCGATTTCTTCTTTCAGGATTCAGGTGAAGTTTTAAAGTCTAAAACTAAGCTAACAGTGAAAATTGCGTTATAATCAGTCAAATACGAGTGCATAGCTTGTATGTGATGCAAAGCCAAATGAATGCGCCTGTAGGGTAGTGGGCCAAGTGGTAGCCTAGCCTGTAAACTGGCTAACTTCCAACCAATAGCTCCAAGTAAACTCGTGTAACGGCTTCAAGCAATTAGTGTTTTTAATTAATGTATCGCCGACTAACCGACACTTGGGCAACTTATTAAATGTCTGGAAACTTGTTGCCGTGCGATACCTGAAGGAACACTTAGGCAACGCTGAATGCTAATTGGTGGATGATGGAACTAAATACTAAGGGGCCGTCCATTAATCACGTGAGGTTTAAAAGAGGGGGGAGGGGATTTAGCAAAATATCACAAATCACGAAATATCACAATGGGGTGGGGGGTTTTAGTAAGTTCTCACGTGTATTTATTTTGCCAGTCGAAAACAACCGGCAACCTTTCGGTTGTCATTTTTGTCATGGTTCTTTAAAATTAAAATACATTATACCTGTATTTCAAGATGATATTCTAAACATGAGGGCTAGTCTTGAACATCACCACGTATCACCAAGGGGGAGGGTGGAGCTAAAAAATGCTGAAAAAACATCACGGGATTAATGGACGGCTCCTAGGGGCTTCGTATTGTGCTTGAGATTCTGGATCAAAGAGGTGAATGCGGAACCACTATATAATATAATATTGTGTGCTTTTACTGGCCTCGAGTGTTACGTTGTCAGTCAACCCAAGAGCCTCTGACGAGTCTTACGATCGCTATATCAATCGTCAACAACCGGGACGTACGGCTTAACGCGCCTTCCCAAGCACGAAGCGATGAAAATCCGCACACAACTTACTAAGCGTAATTCGTGGAAAGCGCGCCAATTTTCATTCAGCCATTATCTTTCGCCCATCGTCTATCTCGTCAAATGAAAGCAATTGATTAGAAAGCATCTTCTACCCGTGTTAGATAAAATATATCAGTTTAAAACTAAATTGTTACAGGCGCGGTTAACGGGACAAAGTTTCAGGAATCCTGTTAAACGACGCCAGGCAAGTGGCGGGAACCCCTGATTTGTAACTTTGGTAATTTGGGACGGAAATCGCAAATTAATTGTCTTCAGAGCCCGCCCCGGGGCTCTATAGTAGGTGTTACAGTAATTGATTCTTTTGTGATATCCTATTTCCCAATAATCTTACTACTAATCATAATTATCCTAATAATGTTATAAACTAGGTGTTTTTCGTACCAGCGAAAATTAGCTATATCGCATTTCGTATACTGTCCGAAAGTACAATCATAAGTTTTTGTTTACATTTTTGTTACCGTTTTGTAACGGTCACACGATAGGTCCGCCATGAACACCATCGAGTGATACTTGAAAGTAATCCGAAATTATAACCCCATACAAAATTATTAATATCCATTTTTTCAAAATTTCGGCAGTTCCTTTACGTTTTGCCTAATTTTAATTTTCCCCTGTACTGAGGTGAAGAAAAAAACTAACAAATTGGTCTAGACATTTCGAGTTTTTGCGATACTAACGCACGCCAATTGATTTATTTTATGTAGATATAGATAGATAGAAAATCATCGCATCTAGTCAACAAAATGAAAAACTAACAAAATATCGCCAGAAAAATGCCTATAAGAGTTTCTTCAGGGCGATATCGGTTGATATTCCGTGCAATTTCCACGCGTCGGTATATATTATAAAGAGGGTAGGGGATTGGCGTAGTGTAAGTGAAGGTTGAGTACCTGAGATCGAGCGAATCCTTCATCACAATTGTGTGTGTACCCTAAAATCTTGAAAATGGATATGGTTTGTATGTTTGGTTGTTTAACAGCTGTAAACGGGTTATAATGTAATTAGTACTAGTATCAGGCAGGGGATAGGCTGCTTTTCAATTTCCATCCCGGTAATCGGGGATGAATCCGCGTAGCACAGCTGGTCTTGTATATAATTATATATGAATTATATTTATGGCAATTCCTTACCTTATCTGTTACGGGCCGGCGCGTGACTTGGCAGCACTTACCTTTAGATGAACCACTTGCTCGTATCGTTACTAAAAATAAAAATTAAACATAGGTAGGTACACAAAAAAATGGAGAGGTACAGAGGAAAGTCCTGCAAAATTTAAAATCACTGATTTCTTAAAGCACTATACGTCACAGAAACACAGATTACGTTTTTTTGGTGGTTGTAATGAGTACGTAATTTTAATTAGAAGTAAAAATGACCGATGAACGCTAGTGCGACAAACGTTAGTGCGATATATCGCCTGTAACATGAACGATTCATGAAGGACCGCCTATTATGTCACATGTGATTTAATAAATACTATAATTATTCAGCCAGTAACTGTCCCACTGCTGGGCAAAGGCCTCCCCTCACTATAGTGAGGAGGATTAGGCCATAATCTACCACGGGGGATAAATACTATACGTAGGTAATATTACTCGTATGTTTCAGTGTAATATTTTACTTTTTACGAACCTTATGTACTGGTTCTCCGTACGGACTAGAGGCAGGGTACCACTAACCAAACTCATTTGTTTTCGATACCGGCTCGATATCGAAACGACTACATTTTCCTCACTTCATTCCCACGGAGAGAAAAACGGTTTCACGTTGCGTAGGAGATGCGGTGAAGAGTAAAAAATACGTGTATAGAAAAGATTTGGCGTCTAACAGAACGTTAATTTTAATATATATTTTGAAGCGAGTTCGTTTTATTTGCGAAAGTGTGAAGTACCTACGTACTAAACTAGTGTTATTTTTTTTTTTTTTTTCAAATTTTTCTCAAAATTATTTTTTTGTTGTTACGCGCAGTTAAGTTAGTCAACTTTATTTTGAGTTCGGTCCCGTTCTTCAAATTCTAATGCAAGTCAGCTGGATCTAATAGAGACTGAAGATAGACATCGTAACTCTTCACTCAATAACAGAGCGATGGTGTCCGGTTTTGGTGTCTGGACTCAATTTGATCATATTATTAAATGTCTTCTCGTCTTCTTCTTCGTCGGAGTCTTCTCGTGACCACGGTCGATCGGCACGTTCGGCCGAAACGTCGGGGGATGTCAAAATTACATATTTTGGTATCTGTTTGTGCGCAAATTAGACCCGTTTTAGCTAGTAATATGTTTTCTGTTCGCGAAAGTTTAAGAAGTTCATTTTGATCATTTTGAACACCGAAACCCATACAATCTTGACTGAAAAAAAATTTCTCCGTAAACTTATTTCACATGAAAATGAAACGGGACACATATCAAACTAAAAACGATTTACTATATCAGAAGATTAGGTAGGTATTTTTGCTCGGTTAGTTGGTTAGAACGCGCAAGACATGGTACAAATGAGCCATAATATAATTATAGCGCCACGAGGCAGGAAAAGTTTTGGTGATTTATCAAACAACGCCATAACCACGTGTAGCCATTATGCCCGTACCATAGTTTGGAGCATGATGTCCATGGTAGAGGCAGAAAGCGGTCAAACTTTAAATATTATAAATAAAATATGAACTCAAACCAGGCATTCCTAATTATTTTTCTTGTGTATTTGTTATTGAGATACAAGAGAAAGAGAAAGAAGAGAAGCTAGGGTTAGACGTCTATTTGTGGAGAAAATATTTAGACTCGTCTGTTCAACTCTGGTTTAAGTTTTTATCGTAAGACCGAAATAATTATACTAAAAAAATATGCCTATTATTATTTTTGAAAAGTCAACAATTTCAATCTCATAAACAAAGATTAATATAAAATAGATCAAATTGAATAACTGTTAATGGGTTGAGTTTGAAAAAGGATCTTTCCATTTATGCACTGATTCATATTAGCTAAATTACGGATATTATAAAATGGCTAAATTATTTCCATCAGGTTCTGAGAAATCTAAAGTGCCATCAGCTAAAATTAAAATGCTTACTTTGTGAAAGTTATTCTCATTAGGTACAAAATTTACAATTAATTGGTAGAATTGTGAAGAGAAAATTGAAAATTAGAGAAGACCACTGATTATATTATTCACTGAATAAGACGATTTACCCCCGGTTTCTAGAACGTTTGTTGGCGTTGACAGTAGATTAAAACTATCGTTGCCTCTATCTGACTAAGTATAAACAAATGACAAGGATGGCAATAGAATTATTCTGTTGTCAACGCTGACTGACGTTTCAGAAACTGGGGGTACTGTATTATATCTTTTAGTATAGTTAATTTCATATTTCTTTGGATTCTTACACAAATATTTTTTAATTATGTAGGTACGGATTTTTTTACAATTTACTTCTATTAGATATTCACATTATCACATTACCATACCACTAGTTTATGAAACTACCTATTTTATACCGGAATTAGAAGTTCTAGATTTCGTGATAGAAGGAAGTACTAGGTAAACATAAATATCAAGGAGGTCTATAGTACCTGAGGCGTCAATAATAATAATCAATTATTAGTAATCATACGAGTGAACGCAACTCAGGAATATTTGTCTGTCAAAGCTGCTGTTTGTGTGTTTATTGAGTATGAGGTTATGCTAGCCCTTGTGTCAGAGTTTATAAATCCGCCCAAGGGCCTCTGACATGGCTTAACGACGGCTATCAATAGATAACAACCGGAACCGACAGCTTAAAGTACCCTCCGAAGCACGGAGCTATGAAAATCTGCTCATAACTTACGAAATGTCATTGGTGCGAGGATCGAACCTGTATCGTTGGATTCTAAAGCGTACAAGTTTCCGCTCGGCTCCTATAATATCTTTTCTCTCTTCAAATCTGCTAAACATAATTGTAACAAATGTCGTTACATCCTGTTGAGATATTGCTTCGCTCCTAGTCTAAATTCTTGATTGCTTCGCTCAGTCATTTCCTCTTAAATATACAACTTGCGATTTCGCAGTTGACTGTGCCAAACTTATGTTGGATCAGGATGGAATTTAAGCATCCACATAAATATTTTTATGTGTAATTTTACTACCCAACTTTAATTTGGGGCCCGATGGAATTAATAAATTGATAGTCTCAGTTTAGACAACGACCGTCTTACCCCAAAAGTTTAGACCAGAGTTAAACATATGTTTCTAAAATTCCATTCCACAAAATCGACGTTTACCACTCGCGTTTATGGTACTCAATCCTGGCAGCCTTAATCATTTTACCTGTCAATTTGTTATTGAGCTAGAAAAAGCGTGGGTTAGACGTCGATTTGTGGAGAAAATATTTAGACTCATCTGTTCAACTCTAGTTTAAATTTTTTGTGGTAAGACCGCGATAGTTTAGGAGCGGAGTAGTTAAGTAGGTATAGTAAAATTAAAGCCGGCTTGCACCTAAACCTCTTAATGTCACAATTTAGATTCAGTGCTATACTCAATTCTCTAAATTACTTCCACCAAATCAAATCCAGGATGTTTTAAGATTAAACCAAAGTTTAATAGTAACCCGGCGGTATTACTACGCTAACCGCTAAGGTGGAGTGTATATTCCACATTTCATAGTTGGTGCAAACTTTTACAACGTTTATTGAAATAAATTTAGTTAATTTTGTGAATTTGGTTTATTGACAATCGGATTTAGATAACTAAGTCCAAATCACAGTGTGTTTTATCCAATAAATGCTAATAGATAAATATATCTATAAAATTGATCATTAACAACAAAAAGTGTATTGTACCCCCTTCAAACTAGGGGGTGGTCTTCACTGTACTAGACAACCTAATGTAATTTGTGTTTCTCTCTTTTTGCCTTATAGGGTTCTTGTAGCCAATTTTCTAATAATCCCGTTCGCTCTTTACACTGAGACCATACTGGAGTGGGTCATCGGTTGAACGGCTAGCGCCTTGTATAATTCAAATCTCACGCGCGCTGATTAGATCCCATATATCCTACATATCAGAACTTGGGTAGTTTGGTACAGGGAGAGATAAAAAGTTTCCTTGCCCATGTTTTGTTTGGCGTTTAGGAGAAAGAGGTCGTTCCTTTTATACGAGTTTTATGAGTACAAGATATATCATGGATATATCTTGTATATATGGATATATCATGATATAGATGGGGGAAAAAGTATCAAAGTTTATTTCAGTGAAGGTATTTGTAGCATTGGTGGAAGGGAGCAAGAAGTGTCGAAGTTTTGGTGTGGTACCTCAATTTTATCATCATCATCATCATCAGCTTAGCTAGTTCTCATTAGTTAGGTAGGTAACTATAGCTCATGTCCGGTAGGTGCTCGTAATGTGTTTTCAAAATATCATCATTTCACTTGAATAAGAATAAAAAACCGCAGCAAAAATCCTAAAACCTCCCTCAGCTACAACAGGCGAATTAGCAAAACGATGTGTCTGGGATCCAAGGGCAAAAACAGCCCAACAAATGCCCCATTACCCGGGACAAAGCCAAGAAGTGGGCCAGAAATGGCCCAGTCCGACCGCAAAACGTCAAATTTGCCCGTTCCGCTCTCGCGCCATTTAGTATTCATCCTGTGTAACGCGTTTTTGCTCAAGTTTAAGGGTGATTTTTGTCTAAAAGCGACTCCGAATCGCCTTTTGATTTTGAATTCCGTCTCAACCAATCAACCTCAGACGAAGTGGTTTCCAAATTATCCCAAGTTACCACTTTCAGTGGTAAGGCTACATTTACGTTCTAATTTAGATCATGTTTATATCTATACTTATATTATGTAATTTGGGTATTTTTTTGTTAAAATACAATCTTTTAATAGCACATACACAGATCCTGACCGCTATTTGGGATTACTTGTAACAGTAGACAGTAAAAAACGAATAATTTCGAATACTTAACATAATTATTTATACTTATAATTATCATAGATCTGTAAAAAATAACTTTCAACAAAAAATCTACATTTTAGGGTTCCGTAAGACGTAGGATGCAAACGAAGCCGTGGCGGTGCTCTAGTATCTATACTTATTTGGAACGGTTATAAACCCAATTTTGTGTTTCTCATTTTATTATGATTGGAGCGTAAGTTTTTTATGAAACCTAAAAGAATGAGGTAAAATGTAATTAACTAAGTATCTAAATTTTGTACGAAAAATTAGTGTTTTTAGCACTTTTGAAATAGTCCAGCAATCCAACCGCAACTGGACTAAAATAGAACTTGATTTGAACTTATACTCAATTAACAAGTTGAACCAATGTGTTGGCGAGAATACATAGTGAGACGTTGTTGGTTTTCTATTTTTATCTCAATCTTGTGTTTCTTCAGTCAACCTTTGGATGGAGAGAGATAATTAGAGAGTCAGAGGCGGTGTAAATTATATTAAAAATAGTGTGCCGCTTCAGTATAAAGTAAAAGGTTTTGGAAATTTTAGTCCAACAAATATCTAAAGTACGCTTTTCGGATCTATGCTTATATTCATAGGTACCTATGAATAAAGATATCCTGTTTAGGACATAAAATAGGGTTTAGCCTCTTGGTGCTTAATGAACCGCGGTACATATTCATGAAGTGTGTTCACGTAAAAGGCAAGTCACACAGCGAGCGGAGCTCTCGTAAATTAGCTTAGCTGCAGCTCACCTTTGTGCAACTAACTATTATGCTAAGATAAGATACGATGACAACTTTTTCTACCAACCTAAGATATATTATAATTATATTATTATACAAGTAAAATACAATAATGCAAATATGCAAGCGAGAATGGTATTTAAATGAGATTTTACCGATAACTAAAAATTTTTGTACAGTGACGCGCTACAGTCAGCCATTCTGAGAACGAAAGTCTTGGAAACTAACGTGACGTAAGGAAAGTTATCTGTGCTCGTGGTGTGACATGCGCTTTATACTTTTGTGGTTGGTTGTACTTTTAGCGAAAATCAATGGTTCAGTCACGATAGAAAGCACAATTCTCAAATGGCCTGTTGTAATATGACATGACAGTCTAAACGCATGGAATTAAAAAAATTCTCCGATATTCAAGATGTAATTACTTTATTCTTATTATTATTCTATTTACTACCAATGGGATCTTCAAGGCAAGGTTTTACTCAATATCGAAGTTTTTGAAGCTCAAGAAAGCAATTGAAATACAATTTTTCTAATTAATAAAAACATACAACTACCTTAGAAAAGGCCTTAAAAGCTAAGCATATTCATTATTCAGCCTAAGCTGCAAGCAAGCAATGTACGTAACTGCACAGTTTTTTCCACGAGCTTTGAGGCCTGCAATGCACGTAAAATGCGGAGTACTCGTACTCGGCGCGGTTGTTACACAACTCACAACAACAAGCAAGAAACAAGAGAAAAATATTTCTCCAATCATATAGCGCAAATATCATAATCATCATATAATATCAGGTAATAAAGCGCAAATTTGAATGTTTGTTCCCATGGAAAACCTTAACTTTGTGTAAGGACCGCAAAAGTATGTCACCCGCTCATGTATCGCCCAACGCAAATCATGTTTTCATACGTACCGTATCCTATACTAATATTTAGGGACCGTATACCTGGAAACTGACGAAACCCCGGCGTGTTGGGATTATTTACATTTTAACATGACGAGGGTACGCGGAGTTTCAATGATATTATGACTACCAATATCTCTAATGCGATCATCTGACGTAACTTATTTGGGTGCGAGTAATACCGGTTTTATTAAAAGCGGTACCATAATTAAATTTGGCGGTATTAATTCGGTATTTGTCGAGCTTTTGTGTGTTAATTTGGAGCGTGATATTAGTGTGTGGATGTTGCCCGAAGTAGTTAATTGGTTTTTAAATGTAACAACATTAACGGCGAGTTTCGGTACGAGGCCCATTGGTAGCAGGTTATTAGATTTACCCCCGGTTTCTAGAACGTTTGTCAGCGTTGACAGTAGATTAAAACTATCGTTGTCTCTATCTGACTATAAACAAATGACAAGGATGGCAATAGAATTAATCTGTTGTCAACGTTGACTGACGTTTCAGAAACTGGGGGTAAGTGTACTTAATTTTGCGTTTTTATTTTGTGTTTGTGTGACAAATACACAGTTAGTTAGTTATCGTATTAGTGTTAGTTAAGTGATGTTGATTTTTTTTACCATCACATGTAATATCAATTTATTACAGTATCGTATTACAATGTTAACTGTCGCTAGGGTAATAATAAGTACGCTGCATTTTTTCCATTTTTATGACTTGTGTACACTGAAGAATTTTCTATTTTTTGTGCTCTGATTTTAACTATGACAATTTTAGTGAAGACAGTCTTCTTAACCTTTTATAATAACTTAGTCTCTGGGTATGAATCGGTTTTCAACAAAAAATACCAAAGCGAACATAGTCACAGGTAACAGAAGTGTTTACACACATTATATATTCCGAGCTCTTTACTGAAACCCCAGCATTAAAGCCATACACCCGAAGGCAAAAATAATACAAGAATACCCAACACTGAAATTCACCAAAATCCAAACAAAACATAACATATTTTATTATTAGGCATCATGCTGTCGCCGATGACATCACACCGGATTTGCTACGTCATGTCGGATCCCGCGGCTTTGCCTGCTTTATCACCAGCTTCTATTGTTGTGGGCGCTTGACTTTCTTTAGACTTTAGGGAATGAGATTGTGGGAAAAATACTGACGAGAGGATATGTTGTACTTTTTGAAGATAATACTAATACAGAAGTCGGTAGTACTAAACGGGATACGAAATCGATCCCTGTGATTTTAATGCGCCCGATGCACCCGCTGCATAATCGCATACTCCTGTAATGTTAACAAAAGAACCTTTTTCATGGCCTATTTGTATGTGGTGTTTGATAACAGAAGTACTTGTTGAAATATCTCTAGACTCGAAATAAACACTTAATTATATTTTTTGATCAACATGTGACAAGACAGGAACGAGATGGGTTTGTCTACTACTGGTTTTTAATAATTTCAGTGCCACAGAACATACGATTCCCGAATTTCAAAATCAAGATTTCAAGTTAAAAAATCAGGATAAAGATCTCAAAACCAAGTACAATTCTGTCCCAACCCTAAGCTAGCATATTTCATTGCAGTTTAACTGAAAAACTTTGCGTTATAAAACTGGGAGTATCGCGAATCATGACGCGTTATTAGATTTTATTTTCTTCGTTGGGTCTGTGGATATCTTTCAGTTTTTATGTTATTCCAAGTTAGAGAATCGGTTTCCGCTTTTACGTAAATGCATACGAAAATAAACGTAGGTAGAGGTCTGAAATTTACGTAAAATTTTGCGAGAATCTGAAAGTAATGTAAAATTTTGTTATTGGTGCCACCAATTTATTTGACTTTATTTTGATAATAGTATTTAATTGGGTTAATAACCAGAATAATTGGTAGTCCTATTTAACCTTTATACTGGCTAAATGCATAAGTAATTTAAAGCGTAGTCAAAATATTGAAAAAATGTAACCAAGACATAACCATTAGTACAATTTATTTGAACTACGATGAGGTATCGGGACAAAAGCGGTATATTTCCGGTGTATTTCCGATATATTTCGTTTCAATAAACATAACCAGCCAAATGCGAGCCGGACTCGAGCACGAAGGGTTCCGTTTATCACGTTTCTTGTATAGGAGCCCCCTTTAATATTTATTTTATTCTGTTTTCCACTTATTGTTGTTATAGCGGCAACAGAAATACATCATCTGTGAAAATTTCAACTGTCTAACTATCACGGTTCATGAGATACAGCGTGGTGACAGACGGACAGACAGACGGACTGACGGCGGAGTCTTAGTAATAGGGTCCCCAATTTACCCTTTAGATACGGAACCCTAAAAAACAATTACGAGTCAAAATATCATTCCACCTATGTAGTCTAAAAGCACACAAAAATCACTGCTTGTCTCGAGCGAACTTTTTTCTTCAACCCTCGTTTATATAAAATACGGTTTATCTCTATTAGGTTTCCGAGTAATTTACCCGATTTACCCGACCGCGGAAGTCGTAACGGTGTATGTGAAGAAACATGAATGTGCTCTTACCTTACTTAAAGGGATTATGAAGTTAGGATGTCGCACTATTTGTGCGAATCATCTCTTCAAATAGGGGGAGATAGGGTCCATTTTGTTTTTGTAAGAAAGGACTTTCTTATTGTTTGTATATATAGTGAAGGTACTCCGTCACTTTAGACGAACGTGATTTTTTTTTATATGTTGTGCAAGCTTTCATATAATATGTGTTCCGGTACTGAAAGATCAAAGTAAACGCAAGCACCAACAATTCCATTGTCAAACTGTCATTGTCTTCTTAGGGTCTCTGATACTCTATGATCTACCCTTAGTGTGGGGTCGATCAAGTATTAACGCGATATATAACGCGTACTATATCGAGCTCGGAAAAACTCACACTAGGGGTACTGATTGCTTTCGCGATAATATTGTATTCTCATTCGAACTTATAGGTACTGAAAAAAAAGTGGATAAAATTCCCACAAGTATTCTGAATGTGAAAGTTCATAGGTGTTTGTTTCTTTTCACGCTTCAGCGGCTGAGCGAGTTATGAAGAAATTTAGTGTGTAGGGGAAAACAGGGTGGCTCCGTACAGAGGGAGCCTTCGTACAGTACGTATATCTCCACTATTAGTTATTTAGGCGCGTTCATCTTTTTATGCCTGATTGCCACTCGTATGCAGCTACTAATTAGCGGGACAAAACATCAGTATGGCTGCCGGGTCCATTGAAATAAATTCAAATGTGTTTTTGCGCCGCGAAAGTAATATTTGGACTTGAATTCAAACTCATGTAGCTCTAGTAAGTTTTATTGAAATTGTGTAAGTAATTCATTGTAATTGAGGAACATATCCATTAGTTTATTATGTATTCGTAAATTTTGGGATGCAACTTAATGCATATTCATTTTTATTAGAATTGTGTAATTATTTGGGTTGGGGTACCTTCGTACACATGTGTGTGGGGTACATTCGTACTATATAAATGCTTCGTGAAAATATTTTTCAGCCTGCAATGTCCATATTAATATTTGATTACCACGATTATGTCATGTTATCGTTATTATTTATGTTGATTCTTACTAAGTAGACTATTTTAAGTGACTTTCTAATATAAAAGAAGATTTTTTTGTGAAATACTGCTGCATTAGTACTGCTACATCTAAAGGCTGATAATTACTCAATTTTATGTTATTTGTAAATCAAACTGTTGAATGTTTATAGTTATTTGATGATAAACGTATTTATTTTTATTTTAAATAACTTGTATTATTGTGTTAGCTGTGTACGAAGGTACCCCACGTCTGGGGTGCCTTCGTACGTTTTTCATTTTTTAGTAAATCGGTCATTACTCAGTCAATTATGCTGTATCGATACTAATCCACACTACATTTTATAGCCAGATATGTGTGTAACATACCGGCATTGAAATGAGTTTGAAATAGCTGTTAGTTTTTTTTTTACAAGGCCTAATGTAAAAACTGTACGAAGCCACCCTGTTTTCCCCTATATAGATAGTACTTCTAATAACACATTAGATACTTCGAGTCCAGGAATCACCGGCCAAACAAGCGGGAATAGCTAATAAGCGATTGATATATAATTTCATTCAATAAACTTCATTATAGTTGTGTTAACCTCTCCGCTGCTGCAATTCCACACATAATAGATTTTCAATTGTCTCGCCAGGATCCTTGACAAAGCATGGGAAAGATTCTGCTTGTCCTTCAACATTTAGCCCATAATATACGTATCCTTTCTTCACTTTCAAACACGATTTCAATTCGTACCAAGTCTCGATCCGATGCTGAAATAAACAAAGATCGCTTCGATCTGAAATTCAAATGTAAAAACTTGGCACGCAGATCGACGATACCCTTTAAAACATGGAGCCACGAAGTACTAAAGTGCATAGTTTCATAAACGATTACTGAATAAGTTTTATTTTAGTTGATAGAATCAGGAGTTACTTTGCGGGATGTCAGATAAAAACGAAAAACTTAAAATACATGGTGTTTGGTAGAGGGTTTGACAAACTGAAGGGGTGTGTAAGTAGACCTTTTTAGATAATACATATTGAAGTATAAAGGCCCTAAAAGCTCACATTATTATTGTTACTATTTTTTATAATTATTATCTTTTTTACCAAAATATTACCTTTTAATCCTTATAACTTTTTTCCACATGCTTTATTAAATATGTTATTGTTGGCGTTTAACCTTTAATGTATTTTTCGTCTATGCAAGATAATGGCAAAAACTTAAAATCATCAAATAATTAGTTATGACTAATTATTTAATGATTTTAATAATTAGTTATGACTAATTATTTTAATAATTAGTTAGAACAATGGAAAAAAACAATTTCAAAGGTTCAACTTCAACTTGATTAAATAAAGCTAATGGCGATCAAGGAGTTTTAATGCTTAACTTTTCTACATATTGCTCATTAAAATGGTGTGCTACATGTGGTTAAATAGTTAATTGACATTTGTGAGAAAAATAAAATATATAATAAAAAAAAAAAGAGAAGTAAATGGAGCTCATGACCTACACAACACAAGCTAGCGTAATGTTACGGTTCGCAGTCACGCAGTTTACGCCACGAATGTATGAAGTACTAGCTGCGCCGCGCGGTTTCACTCGCGTTTGGATAATATACGATATATCGTTATGAATTGTAGCCTATGTGTTATAATGATGTATAAGCTATATTATTGTAAAGTTTAGTTAAAAACCATTGAGTAGTTTATACGTGAAAGAGTTACAAACATCCATCCATACTTACAAACTTTCGCGTTTATAATATTAGTAGGATTCATATACCCACTCCACCGAAAATATTTTCTTCGTAGCTTCACAATTTTACCGTAGCCCACCTGGCCGCTGCGTAAGAAATGCAAAATTAAATCAATTGCAGTCAAGTTCAAGAAGTGGCGTGAATTAAGATATCCAAGATGGCAGGAACGGAGGGTTTTCAAGGTATTTCTTGGTGAAAGCAATTATGCGTTGAAGGAATGAGCGGTTGGAACGAGGACCGGTTCTCGTTGCATACAAATCGGCTCATCCATTCGGAAAGTGCTTTTGTAGTTTGAATTCCGTCTTGTGAAAATGTTCTATTATTATTATTTTATGATGTAAGTTTTATTGTATAGATATTGTTTAGTTAGGCCAAATCGTAAACAATGGAAATCCTCAGTGACTTACCAGTATAGTATACTGGTTAGTCACTGAAGTATACCATGTGAGGTAAAACACCATAAGTATACTGAGTATACTTGCTCTTTTGATGAGTACTGTACAGTGTACATACGTATTTATGAGATAATAATTTACGCATACAAGGAAAAACATTAAAAAATATAGTAATTTATAAAGACAAATAAAAAAAATGTTTTATTCGAATCAAATATTACAGTTCCGTAAAAATCTGCGCAACATAAGCAACTTCCTGATTTCCAAATCTCATAATAATATGCAAACACATTCGAATTCGCTACGAAATAAAAATGAATTTCCGTTTCCTCTTAGCCGGTCATAATTTTCGTTAACATTCGCGTTCTGATAGAAAGCGTTCATCGCTTAATAAAGACAATTAAGTTAATTGCCTACGGCCCTTAAGTGGAACGAGTTTCGGCGCCACTTCACCCCAAAATGGGGGGAAAAGCGTGTAGCGGAACATAGGGCGTGCACACAGATGTGACTAGGTAGGGAGGGGGGGAGGGGTAGGTTCGGTCCAGTACTCAGTCATGTACGTTTACAATATTTGCACTTTGTCAAAAGTTTGAACATTTAGATGTCTTTTAAGTACATAAAGGAGGATGAGTTTACCGTCTCGCCCGTTCTCTCCCTCTGACACTTACTTCCACCGAACGTTATTTCCGAATAAATACGATATTCTATACGATATTCGACATTATATATTATGGTACTGAATGCTGGGTATGGTAGAAGAAGCAATAAAGTTAAATTAATGCTGTGGAAATGAGAAGCCTGACAAGTATGAGTGGAGTGACTCTGATGGACAAAGTGGAGAACGGCGTGATAAGGGAACGATGTGGAATGGTAGAAGATGTAGTGACAAAAATAGAGAAAGAAGTGCTTAGATGGTTTGGACATCTAGAGAGGATGTATGACGGTAGATTTACGAAACAGATGTATGGATCTAGTGAATGGACCAGCCGGTAGGGATCGCCGTAGATGGATATACCACGATCAAATCAAGGGCGTCTTAAGGAAAGGCCAAGTCATGAGTAAACATAACCGGAGGGAATTAATGAAGCAAATCATGAAAGTAGAAGAAGCGAAAGAGGTGTGTCAGGATCGTAGCATGTAGAAAGATGTAGTCTCTGCCTACCCCAAAGGGGAAAAGGCGTGACTGTCTGTATGTATGTAAGTATGAACGATAAAATAATCTTTGTAATACAAAAGTGTTCTACCCAACTTAAATATGCGCAATTAATCAACCCCAATATATGTATAGAGATATTAGCTATATAAAACGCTTACAAGTGTGCGGCAAGCCTTACATAATACCATCATAAAAAGCCTTTATTATGGCTGAATTTTTCGCGTAGGCGTCTGACAAGATATTGTTTCCTGCGACCTGGCACGCTCCTGTTTACTCAGAAGCTTGAAGCTTTCAGGTAGAAGAGGCGATACTTTATCACTATCATCTTTGCATGTATGTGTCACAGTGTAGCTTAATGTTATCAAGCTATAACCTTTGCCAGTTTGTCTAGCTGTTTAATTGAATGGCTGAATAGGTGTCATCAGGAAGTTAGATGAACGACGCAGTGTAGTAAAAAGGCTAGATTGTTCAATAAACGGTTGGCATGTAGTAGGTACTATTTATGTAACTTATGCATCATATTATTTTACTTTGACCATGTGCTAAAGATACCTATACGGATAGAGAACAGAAATTGAAACCCACGCTTCCGCTGTTTTCGTATATTCATTTATATCTGTATTTGCATAAGGTTCATTTTATGTTACTTTTTACATGCCTATACGTACGCAAGGAAGCAGACGCCGACGCAGGTGACTATATACACGCTGATGTCCACGCACCAATGCCGAATGATCTTCGAGTTCGAAGTTCGAAACCCTAAAGACTTTTATTTGGCCAGTGACTGTAGTCATGTATCTAGCTTGATACATTTCTTTCCCTTCTCACCGCAATGTGTCGAGCTCGTCCCACCATCTTTTCCGTGGTTTACCACTACCCTGTATAATCAGGGTCCCACAGGGTGTTTACTGTTTGTTTGGGCCGCAGCTCATTCCGCATGCGCGAGGCGAGATTATAACACGTCATTTTGTTAATTTAATATGTGAGGTGGATTTGGGGTTTAGGTATTTCTCGCACCAGGCCCGAGAAGGCTCTGGACTAAAGCCTCCCCGCAAAGGGCGATCATGTCGCAGCGTTATTCTTATTCTCCGTCCCGCGTGCTTGCATACAGAGCGGCGTTTTTATCTTCCGAAGTTTCTAACGTTCTACATACCAATATGTAAGGTCCAGTGCGTAATTTTAGATTTAACTACATACAAATATAACCGATAAACGTTAGTGCGAAAGAAAGCGCAGGTTTCCTAAAAAGATCGCAAGAACGCCGGCGATAATATCGCTAACTATTCAGTCTAACGCCTGGTCACTGCGCAGTAAAATGTTTTACAAAATAAAAATAATTTATCTGTATAAATATAAACGTAATTGTATATAAATAATAATATATTATTGCTCCGAAATTTTATTATTTAGGTTAAGCAATACTTTTTATTTGTATCATTGCGCTAGTTTTCTGACAAATGATTTATCATTGCAGATGCAGTACAGTATTTCAGTATGGTCACCACTTTGGTTTCGTATCGTATTCATTTTATTCTCTAGGGTGCAAATACACTTCCGTTATTTTTATACAATTGCTTGGCCTCCGGATTATTCCAGCGCCAATAATCGACTGAACGGATTAACTGCGGATCCTGAAATGCTTGTTATAGCACAAATATAACCAACAGGGGCCTTACCATGACCTCTTATTGCGATCCATTTGCAGACCTAAACAGAATCGTTCCACTCACGTTCGACTCAGTCGTACCGTAACGTCTTATTTTGACATCTTGCCGCTCAGTTTAGGTTGCCGCCATTTTAAATCTAAAGGATTTGACGTCTACCTTTTTGATATCGAAAGGCAGGTATTACTATTATTTAATGTTTCGTTCATTCATTTGGAACTAACCTACTTCTTTTGACCTTTTTACCAATACTGAACCGCTTAGTTGTCATAATTAGCGGCCCAAGAAAAGTTACATATTTTCTCACCAAAACTGAATCGTTTTGGTACATACTACACATGCACATGCCCAAGACTGGCGAAACCCGAGGTTTCGACCCGTGGTGACTTCGTCAGATGAACCGTAATCATCGCGGCATCCGCCACGGTCACAACTTCAACAATACGAGCCTTTTATTCTGAGAATACGAGTTGTAGCCCCGACCGTCAACGAAACCTCTCTCGCCTGGACGAGGAATCCTAAGATGTTGGACTCACACGAACGTCGAACAATAACAACATCGAGTTTTGGTGGTAATCCTATAGTGAGACGTTAGTTTTGTATTTTTTCACAAACTTGTGTTTCTTCAAATGTTAATGTGTAGTATTGGTGGCATAGTAATCAATTAGTGTTCGTTAACGTACATGAGTGTGGGCAAATGATATTAAACCCAAAAAGCGTGTCACTTCGCATTTTTTCCAAATCTCCCAAGAAGTTTCAGTAAAGCATCCACTACTTTACTGAATCGTGACTTTGACCATGTAAATACTTAATATATTTATTTATATCTAAACACTTAATGATTAATATTCCACCAATATTGCACATTAACACTCGAAGAAACACAAGTTTGAGAAAATAATACAAAACCAAAAACATCTCACTATCGGATTCCCGCCAAAACTCATGTACCCACCTAGGTACCTACTTTATAGCTTACAGCTCCACCACGGAGAGTTTTATCGCAAATGAGTGAGCGAGGAATTAACGTCAACCTTACGTAGACGGAAAGAGCTATAGACGATTGGTATCAGTAGTCTCTTTCCCACATTAAGGAGAAGACCATGAGAAGACTATTCATCTGTTACTCGTGACGGAAAAGGACAGCTAGTCTATATTTTGCATCTTGCTATAAGTAGGTAGTATCCAGCAGTCTGTGGCTCTGCTTTCGATACAGATAAAAAAAAAATATTTTAGCTATTCACGGTTTGTGCCATAGACGAAGTATCAATAGACTTGACAAAAGCGTATACCCGAAAGGGACACCTATGGTGCAATAAAATTGATAAATCGGATAAATTTAATACACGTTATTTAGGTGTAGCTCCAATCATTCGTGCGACATTCTAAAAGCCAAGATCGCTGGGTATCCCTATAAATCGGAGAAATATAATACACGTTATTGAGGTGGTGCTCCAATCATTCGTGTGACATTCTACAATGTCAAGATTAGTTTGCTTCTCCAGCACAGCAATAAATTAGTGCATACGCTGACAAAAATAAAACATCATCGTACTATCCTATTTACTCCTTTGTCTATTTGTATTCAATTGTCTCTTTTCTTCCCCGGATCTTGAGTTAAATATCATATCTGTTGGATGAATAGTCTGAGGTTTGTGCATTTAGCCATAGATAATATTGTTCATTCATTCTAAGCTAAGCAATGCCAATCAGGGACATATTCATGGTATTTTCAAACCCCCCGATAATGGTAATTGATACATTGCGAAATACCGATATTTTCTTATTACCTATTTTGGGAATTAAAATACTGAACACGTGTGTAATCACATGGTACAGGTAAATAGGTAAGCGCAAGCCACATTCTTCTCGTGATCGTCGGCGTGGAAACAATTTTCAAATGAAGAACTATTTCTGCTGTGTAAAAAAATGATGAATAAAGCCTCAATTGCAGCTTGAACATGGAAAGCTCAAACACACGCACAGACAAGTAGGTACGCGCAAGCTGGGCTTGCACATGCAAAATTTAAAGAAAGTCGAAAAGTGTACAAGCCTCGTTTGTCGTTTGACGGCTCGTTTGGCGTAGTGGCTGAGCAATCGGACTGCTGCGCTAGGGGTTGCGGGTTCGATTCCCGCCTGGGACAAATATTTGTGCGATCCACAAATATTAGTTTCTGGTCTGGGTGTGATGTGTATGTGAAATTATATGTCTGTAAGCGGTACCCACGATACAGGAGCAATCCTAGTGTGGGGCTACGTTTTTATAAAAAAAAAAAACAAAAAAAAAAAAAAAACAAGCCAAGCAAGCAGGTTTGCGCGTCATTCCGTTTTACCAACCACACACACACACAGATCCCACAGTGTACGTGTACAAGCCGGCTTTTGCATGCAAAACTGTGGTGAAGCTTGTGCGTGTGGTTGGCCGTTGGCCGATGTGTATTTTAACCGATATTTGATATCGATACCTAGGTACCTCAAAAATATCAGTATTTCAGTGCCCGTTTTCGATCTCAATACGGTTATCTTTAAAAGTAGGTGATGGTACGAAATTAGTCGATCCCATTTAGGAACCTAAACTGGATAGAACCTAAAGAAAATCGTTTGCTATAAGGTGGGAGTAGGCCCCCAGTACGCCAAGTCCGACGCGTCAAAACGACTTACAACCGACCGGAGTATGTTTTTGAGGTTGTTGAAATTTTAACTTTAAAATTATCGTGTTAAGTTGAAATTTCCCATGACGGTACAGTTCCGTTGACAATGCAATGCGCAAAAGTGGTGTCTAACAATATAATTTCGATGTATTTGATTAGTTTACAGTACTGAGTAATTTTATAAAAGCTTGTTTGGAATAGTTGGATTGTTTAACAAAACTATACAATTCTCGGTTATAGCCATGGTAAAAAGTAGCGTATTTTAATCCAGGGCTTCAACGATAGACCTTTTATATCTGCCGTATTGGCGTGATTCAGTAACAAACATACAAACTTTCACATTTATAATATGAATAGCATATAAAATATTATGTTAGGGAGTAGAATATCCATACTGTTTATACTGTGCTTTAAGCTAGCGTATACGCCCGGATTGGGTTACCATGTTTATTGGTGTTTCGCCTTGTATCGAACTTGATTGAGGCAGTCTGATAAGTAATTTGGTTTAGCTTCAGAGTATGAGAGGATTTTGCGGGTAGGTACCCTTTTCGTCATAAAAAGAGAGATAAGATTTTGTGGCTACCCTAATTTTATTACACGAAGTGCAAATGAAACTTCAGAGTTAATCATTAGTATAGCAACCGTTAATAGGTAAAAGATTACGGCGGTCTGTCTTCTATACAAATTTTGCTTATGACGCATTCACGGCGAAACTTTAACCTCAAAATCAAAGCATTTATTGGAAATAGGCACTTTTACTAGTTATACAACTAAAGCTCATTAACAAAGAGAACCATAAAACATAAAGTATATGATAAATTACATGAAACAGTAATTGATTATGATTTGAGTTTGAAAAAGGATATTCCCCTTTCAAAAAGGAAAAGGAAACTCCGTTGACTCTACCAGTGCTTCGGAATACGCCCGGTAGAGAAGACAGCACCAAGAAATTTTACGAGAATGGTATTTTTAAATTTTTATGTTAATATTTTTGACCGATTTTGATTATTTATTATATCTGACCGCCCAAGAACGATTACGAACACCTTTATCGAGTGAGGTATCAAAGTAAAGCATGCTTAACAGTCTGCTCATAACCCACTAGATCACGTTAGTCATTGGACAGACAACAGTAAATTTTTATGTTTCAATAAACTGAGTCTATGGCCCGTATTAATAAATGAACCTCAATAGCGCTACCAAGTGCGCTATCAGCTGATCCACACTCAAAATGTAATCTACATCTTGAAATCGTAGCTATTTAATAAATGGATATTGAAATGTAGCACTGGCTACTAGATACTGTCCTGTATGTGTCAATTGTGTCATAATCGGATAGCACTTAACCGCTGAATGTCATTTATTAATTTGCCAGAGATCATGTAAGTTTCTGTTGCTAATCTACAACTTAAAATGTATATATTAATTAGAACGAAAGAGCAAGTGCACACTGAAGATACGAGTAGCTCTCAGAGCTAAGTTTGATGTTAATACAGCCCTAACAGTTTCCACATAAACATTTTAGTACGTTATAAGACAAGAAATTTCATAAAACACGACTCAAAGAATTTGCCTTGGCTACAATATTTACCTCTCCCTCACAAGTAGGTACATATATTTCATGAAAATATTCAGATATCAAGTCTGGGCAGTGACTGCTCTCGGTAATTCATATTTTCATCCTAACCAAGGTTTTAGGGATCCGTATACTAAACGAACAAACTATCTTTACTAATAAAAACGCTATTCGTCATCACTTCTTTTTTATTATATTTGGTGTTCAATAATTATTGTATTGTATTGTATT
The DNA here is from genome assembly GCA_905147375.1 of Hylaea fasciaria. Classification (NCBI taxonomy): domain Eukaryota; kingdom Metazoa; phylum Arthropoda; class Insecta; order Lepidoptera; family Geometridae; genus Hylaea; species Hylaea fasciaria. The sequence goes on along the minus strand of LR990211.1, from coordinate 1,327,622 downwards.
GTTCTCGTATTGTTTCTTCTGACATACATTACATTATTACACATAGCACACAAAATCACTAAATGGTTTATAATCTAAACATGGTCGGTTTTCTCTAGCCAAAGCCCGATTTCCACGTGGAAGTTTATTAGGCTACGTTACAAGGAACCCTCAACGCGCGTACGGATCTCGCACTTGGCTAGATTTTTACGATTTTATTTGCTTATTTTTGCGTTTCATTCCATTCATTGCGTATTCAATGATTGGGAAAGTAGTAAATCGCGGTTTAGATAGTTTTTACTTGTATTGATATTGGATTTTCTATAGCTATTGACGATTTAAAAGCAGCAAGCCGATTTATATAATATGCACAATATTCTGCTGTAATAATAATCTGTTTATTTCGTTTTCTTGCAAATAAATATCATTACTATGATCTGTCTTAGATATTATACTCAGTTGAGTTTATTCCAAGATTTTATGTTGATTTGATGTGATAAACAATATCGTCCGAAATATTTATTGTCAGACGTTTACATGGCGACTGCCAAAGTTATCCTATCCTACTTCCTACTTAATATTATAAACGCGAAAGTTTGTAAGTATGGATGGATAGATGGATGGATGGATGGAAGGGTGGATGGATGGATGTTTGTTACTCTTTCACGTAAAAACTACTGAATGGATTTTAATGAAACTTTACAATAATATAGCTTATACATTAGAATAACACATAGGCAACAATTTATAAAGATATTGTGTGAATTGTCCAAAATATGACTATAAGTGTCAAGTAAGTAGGAAAAAATCTACCATCTGCGAGCTATTCTGGCGTGCGCCTGCCAAAACCGCTAGAATTACACATACTATTATGGAAATGTTTATCTTAAATAGTCCTAGAAATAAACACGCCACAGTATATATCAATATCTCATGTGTAAGCCATTATAGCCAAAATATAGTAAACCATAAGTACAATAAAAATTGACAATTTATTTCTAATGTACATTTGGTGGTAATAAATTTATTCCTAAATGAAAATATATAGGTAATTTTAATGTTATAATGTTAGCTATTTTATATGCCACGCTAATATACGCTACTCGAAATACTAACTCTGCGCAGACGAAGTCGCGGGCACCAGCTAGTACTAAATAATACTGGCCGTCGAAAGAGTTGGTGCTAACCTCTAGTATTTGTTGTCAAGCCGGCCCTGGGTCTCTGACATAATTAGTGGCTTAAACTTAATAATTACTTTAATTACTAGACTTACAACTCCTCTACTTTCGACATATCATACATCGAACTCGCGTACTTTCAAACTTTTGTACTTTCGATGTAGCGTGCATCGAGATTTTATAATTCGAACTAGAGAAGCAGTCATGTTGGAAAAATGTAGGAGTATTTACACACCACACCTCGATGAAGCACCGCACAAACTTTTAAAAACTCTCTAGGGTTGTCAGTTGTTTTTGTTATTGCATTAAAAAAAACAAAAGGCCCCAGAAAGTTTGAGGATTCCAATAATGGAGTGGCCAAAACATCATCACGAGAAATGTAGGGAAACAAACCAAATGGTGATTTAGCGTGCAAAAGGACTCTCCTAAATAATATAATGAGAAACTTTGTCTCCCAATTACACTGGAAACACGTTAAATCTTAATTTTAATTTTGCAACTTTCAACAGAATTTCAGTTCAACTCGTCTTTTTTGATGTAAATTACTTCCAACTTTTTGGCGTTTCATTAAGAATTGTGAATAAATGTTGCACCGCTCTGTGGTTTTTCTTTGATTAGAAACTGCAAAGTTATTCTAACAATATAGAAGTTTTTCGATTCTCTTTATACTTTATTAAGTACTGTTCGAAAAGAGTCTTAATTAATAACTCCTAATTAATGAAGATTGAACTTTGAATATTTTAAGTAACTTGGACATGTTTTTATTCGATATAATTTGAATTTATTCATTGACCATGTACCTACTTTTTGTTAGAATCAAATTATTTCGCACATTCAGCCTAATCACAATTAATGAATATTTGCTAGTTAAATTCCGCGGTTGACGGATGGTTTTTCTTATTAAAAAACTGTAAAGTTTTAACCCACACAGAATACGAGAACGGTATATTACGGGGTCGTAAAAATTAAAGTACTTACTACAGTAACTATTACTCAGTAGAACACAACCAGAACAAAATGGCAGTAAATTTAAACAAAATTTAATTTGAAATCCAAAACAAAGCATTCGTTTTTAACTGCGCAAATTCGCTTACTTGACAAATGTGTTGCAGTGTCTACGCCGTAGAGGCTACGGCTACGGCGTAGTGCTGGCGAGTTTTATTACGTAGAGAGGTAAAGGTGGTAAAGTATCACAAGCAGCTATTATCGGAACTATAAAGCTGATAACGAACTTTACTAAGTATGTATACTTGAGTTGGAACTACACTAGGAACTAAACTAAATTCAGAACAAAATAAGCTATGTACATGTAACATAACCTAACTTAACTACTTTTGTTCAACAATTAAAAAAAGACTTCTCATCCTAATTTAGACGTCAAAACCTCTTATACATTTCTAACCGACTTCCAAAAGGGAGGACGATCTCAATTCGACTGATTTTTTTTTTAGTATTCAGTCATTACAGCCTCGTCTAGCGTAGCTTCGATAGTAGCTTGCAGGTCTAAGGCCGGTGCCCACTAGCGACTGCGGTCTGCAAGCTCAGCCGCTCCGTGGTATGACCACGTATTGTACTGAACGAACCCACTTCGGAGGCATAAGTGATTTCAGCGTTTTCAAATAGCTGAGTAACGAGGATGGATTCACTTTCAAGAATATTATTATACTGGAATTTTATTGGAGAATGAGGTATTTGATGTAGGCACTACTTTTTATTGAGTTCATTATTTTTTCAGGCGTCTCCATTAGTGGGGTGGTTTGTGAAGATGTTGGGAATATACCATGGTACAATAATATGTTAGGCTAATAAACTCAATAATAAATACACAAGTAAAATAATTATGATTGCTAGGTTTGAGTAAGAAAACGCGAGTGATAGACGTCGATTTTGTGGAAATACATTTTAGTAACTGTTTAACTCTGGTCTTAACTTTTGTGGTAACACGGCCACCTTTTATAAAATTAGTAGGTTTGTTATCTTACATTTATAAATATTATATTAACTCACAAAAGCTTTACAATAATGATTTATTTCTCTTCGCATTTATATATAAAGTCCTCCATCAAAATCTGATAGTACGAGTACATCCGAGCACAAAGACTGGTGCGGTGTGAATATTTAAAATGCCTACATGCGGGCGTTTTGCCCGAATGTAACGGGGACGGCAATTTTCCTGAAATCATTTGCTTTTACACAAATTATTTTACAGTGTAAACTGGGGCTGTTGTATGAGGGAAAAGGTAGAATAGAAGGAGGCAAGTTGGTAGTCAACTCGGCAAGCAAACGGAGATTCGACCCATATAAAAAAAATGCGGTCTCTTCGAAAATATTTCCTGAATTTCAGACCGAAAACATACTAGTTAACTAGTGACAAGACGTATCGATCCCGGATGACACATTTGATGGTGACCTGAGAGCGAATAAAGAAAATAATATAGAACTCATAGAGAACAAACTTAATAATAGATCTCTACAGACAACTTTTGGAAGTACTTAACGTTAATTAATGATCAAACCATATCAATTATACTGTTTAACTGTTTGACTAGTAAAAGTGGGATTTTATTGCCTATCAACAATTATTATTTGACTTTGACTTTGACCATAAAAATGGACGATTGAAACATTACTTAAACATAACATTGTATAGAAACGATCAAGCCTATAACAGTTTCGCTGCCTTAAATAAACACAGGCGTATAAAAGGAAACATTTTCATACTCTCCCATGTTATTTTTTGCATTCACACACAGGCGAAGGAGGGCCGTAATATAAAGTATAAAAATTTCCAATATTATCCGCGGACGTGATAGCTGGAACTAGGGAACGTGTTTTGTACAATGCAAGACGAAACAATGACCAAACTATATTATAATTTTATTTATAATTGTAAAAGACGACAGAATTGGTTCAGATATAACATACCGGACAATTAAGTAGTAGGTACTCTGAGACAGTCTGGACCGGAGTTACGTACAAAGAGGTTGTTTAGCGAAGGTTTTATTTATTTTAAAATCGACTTCAATTGGATTTTATAACACCATCATAAGCATAATACTATCTCATACATTTATTGTTACATTTAGTTTTTTAATATATCCAATTCAATCAAAAAAAAGAAAACATGATGTTTAATATTTTGGTTTTTTCATAATCCTCAATTTTTTCGGGCATTAACTGTATAACTTGCGATTCCTACCTCAAAAACGAACGATTTTCATAAAGGTGCTCGTGAAGTGGTCTGCCTTTGAAATTAGTATCCTTTCGGCACCTCTATATTTACCTAAATCCTTATTCAACGGTATTATCCGTTGTAGCATTTTGCAGAATATAGAATAGGGTAAATATTTTGAATTTAAAATAATTCTTACGGACTCAACTGGGCTACTCAATTTCCTTTTACTTTTCCCCCACAAATATAATACATGTGAAAGCTATTTGTTTGTGCGTTCGTTACTAAATCACTCTAAAGCAGTCACACGAACTTCGGCGAAAATTGGTATAAACAATAACAAGACATGAAAAATCTTCCCTTAAAAGTGTGGAATACGGTTTCAAAGATAATGAAAAAAAAAGAAAACTGTAAGATAATAAGCAATAAAATAATTTCATTAACAAAGTGCGACGAAACCAGTGGGACGAAACATCGACATAGTTTGAAGACGTACCCGGATATAAAGTTACCCCAAGACACTATACCCAAAGTCCCCAAAAACAGGCGCGATACTACCACAATTATTTGGGTTCGTCTGTTCAATCTGTCTATATTATATTTATGGACTGAAAACCACTATTCATGGAATTATAAGACCTATCTACCTTTTGTTATTCCTCTCCACATTGTTGTATGAAAAAGCTCGTTCCTTTTCACACTTAATTATTTATAACGATAAGGCTGCCCGTTTTCATACTTTATTGTTTTTTGTTTTTCTAGTTTCAACATTACCTTGTTATATTGTGCTGCTTATTACAACCACATTCATGAGACGTAAGGCTAATAGTATGTCCTATATACCAATCAGATGTCGAGAACTGCAAAATAAACAAATGTAAAGAATTTGCGGTTTTATTTCTAGACTCGAAGCGCCTCGCGGTTTCACCCACGTTAACTACTATCCCGCAGGAACCGTAAATTTTTACGGGATAAAAAGAAGCCTATGTCGCTCGTGGATAGTGTAGCTTCACAAAAGTGAAAGAGTTTTTTTAAATCTGTTCAATCGTTTCGGAATCTGTTCAATGCTAACAAACATTCAAATCTTTCCTCTTTATAGTATTATAGTATTTAAATAAACTACTCATAAATGAGAATCTAAACACATTAAATAGTGACAAAACTGTACTAACCTAAAACCTAACAATGACAACTAAGTACGTCTTTTGAAAGTTTAATGCATTAGTCCTGTAAAAAATCGATCAATTTTATTTACTAAAAAAGTCATTCGACAAAAAATAACGGACAGACAAATCTTTTGGCTCATACCTACCTCATGGCTCATACCACCACGATACACGTAGGGAACTCATAAATAACCAGCCATCAATCCAGCCCTAAACCAAAACGTCCTATTCACCGCATCCATCATCTACTTTATGCCCTGAATTATTTATAGAAAAGGAAAATATTATTATATTTTCCCGAGCGGATTGGAATTTACTTGTTCCGCGTTGGTAGTAAACTTTATTAAATTAAAATAGAACGGAGGAGGGTTAGCAAAATCAAACGTACCCTTTTGCCTACAAAAAGGACGCAAAAAAGGGTAAAAACTGGACTCTATTCTTCGGTGTCCGTCCGTCTGTCTGCCTGTCTTTCACCAGAATTATAATGCTGATGTTTAAAATACTGGCGTGGTCGAAGATGCTAAATTTAGAACAAGAGTGGCTTGTGACCCGACACGTGTCTGACTTGCAGTAGATCTATGTAGTATAGTAGGTACTATGTATCATATGAATGCTGTATTATATCACAGTACCTTTCAAGAAGATCGTATCCATTAACTTCTCCATATTCATATTACTTGATCTGTCTCATTTGAGACGGGTCTCGACGCAACATGAGCAAAAATTAAATTTCGCGACGTCTAAGTGCCCTTTTAAGCTACGTAATTAAGAATTTCTCCTCATTACTAAAACTCCCGCTGATTTACTGCACGAATTATGGGAGCCTAAAAAAAGGCTTTTTTAAGAAAATACGACGTACACGCAGTATATTTGGATGGCAGTAGCTTATGTTGCCTCTTTCATGTAATCAATTGTAATACAAAATCAAAGCATTCTAATTGTCTATCTACTTCTGTAAATTTTGCATCACTTAAAAACTTCTAAAGCGTAGCAATACAGTTTTTACTGAATGTTGGCTTGGAATATGACTTAAGCAATGATATAATTATCCAGCATTTAAATACAATGTGTAGAAATTATTGGTCAGTTCATAATAAAATAAAAAAAAAAAAATCTTCTGAGTTATGCTACTGCCTATGAATATACTGTACCAAATTATTTCTCGGCGCAGTTAATTTAAAAGCAACGGGCTCTTATCACTTGACTCTTTTACGTGAATAATTAGAGTTTACACTTTAGTGTTGAATTCTGTCGGGTTTTTTCTATTCTGTGGACGCTGAATACTTATTTTTAATTAAGTTTTCACTTTACTACTTATCTCTGTTAAGAGAAGGACTGAACAAACAAGGAGCACTATAATTAGATAGGTATTAGCCAATTTTGTTTCCTGATTATAAAATGATAATTGGGTCGTGAAAATAATTATGGTTATATTATATTTTTTTATAATTATTCTGCTAAAGTTATTGTTATTTTTATGGTTCTTTCATTTTGGTTAACGGTTGTTTTATAATTATTTTGTGGTTTAAAAGTAGTTGGTAGTAGATACATAAATGAACAGCTGTTTTTATATCTGATTAAAGTATAACTACTACGAGCAAGCTTGAGCTGTTTAGGCAATCGATAGAATCGTATTCGGTGCAAAACAATCGAGTCTATAAATATCTCGGTCCCTGACTGAACTACCGATGTTTCTCGATGGTATCGAATCGACTGACTCACCCGCGTTATTGCTTGCTATCTCACATCCATTGAGTAATCTCATAATCCTCCATGCTCACATGACAGTAGGTGGCACAGACTGCGATTATTTATTACAACTTGGATTCATTGCAACCCATCGAGATGTTTGAACAATCGAAACAATCGACTCTCGCGGCCATCGCTAACTACTAACTCCCTCCAGACTAAGTCTAGATAGAGTACACATTAACTTCACAGAACCAAACTGCCTAATGTTTAGACTTCCAACCCAAAACTGCATTGTTTCAGAGTAACTCCAAAGTTCGCATGTCCGTTACACCCGACTACATAAACATTTGCACTGGGCAATTGCATTCGGTGCGCTGGAGCGAGCCGAATTCAATGATCCTACAAGAATTAGGTCAGGCCGGTCTAATTTGTACCAGGTCTGCTAATAGGGCTATGAGAGGATAATGAACTGGGTTTTCCAGTGGACACAGATAAATAACTTCTTTTTGCGACAGTCATTGACAAACCTACATCATGACCACCTATAAATATATGACGTGTAATCGTGACGCATTACTGTTTATATTTTTTATTGACTGACCAATTTTGTTTTCGTCCGGATGTTTGTTTGTTTGCTCCGGGATACAGGTCGCATTTCACAACTGATTTTATCTAGATTTGGTATACAAGTCCTTTGATTTTTCGGGGTTTTTTTTTTGTCAAGAGCGATTTTCGATAAATCGGATAAAGAGGCCAAAAGGAGGGAAGTTTGCTGTAGTGTCATTTATTGACCTAGAGTTATGATATTTGGTGAAAACTTTAAGTAGGTACTTACTGAATTCTAAACAGGTTTTTGTAACAAAGTGCTAAAGTTGTAAGCAAACAGGGGCGAAAAGGGGGATGCCTATTACCATGATATTGGTGAAACTAAATACCCCTCTAATCGCGAGGTCTACTGTTCACAGACCCACTAGTTTAGTATTGTAGGTAAACTTCACCCAATGAATAAAGTCGAGCAGCCGTTAAGCCATTTCATAGGCCTTTGACGGACTTCAAAACCCGGTACCAGCGGCAATTTTTATAACAAACAAATCCAAATAACAAACAGCCTACCAGCTAGGTGTCTATGTCTAGGTCTATATTTTGCACTCCTTGCAAACCTTAAATTTAAAGCATCAGATTTAGACAATGGCCGTAGTTTGGATTAGAAGCTGCCTAGTAATGTCTCTTTATCTCGGTATTGGTCTAGAAATGTCTGCCAAGTAAGACCAAAGTCACTTAAATAGAAAAGCCATGAATAATATTCATGTACCCGTACAATTTATTCATTGACCACTTTCGGGAGAGCAACACCAATTTACGAGACATTCAAACCAATTAATTGATTTCAATTAATTGATATCAGTTTATCCACTTGATGTGTGGTTAATTAATTTCGATGTTTAATTTAATTGTTAGATCAGCGCCAATTTTGATTTTTCAACCGTTTATAGGTAAATAAGTATACCTGTCTATCTTTGTTTTATAGTCTCATTAATTGAATTTCATTCTTCTTCAGAATTATTATTATGGTTTGCGAGTCAATTACAGCTGTAGTACCCAACTTATATATGGCGCGTCGTGAATCTTCGTTCGCGCAGAAAAGAAAGTATGGTCCGAAGATTGACGAAAGAATGCTTAAAACTTACAATCAACCTAAGATCACTATTATAAGGTTCATAATACACTGCAGCTGCTAGTTCCATCTCGCTCATGCCACGCGGCGATCGCTAAGATGGCGGCGGCTGCCGACCAATAGCGGTCAATAGCATTTTCCGCGCTTTGAAAATTCATCTTCTGCGCAGGTACATCGGTAAGTCATATAAGTTGGGTACTACTGTACGAGTATCTTCAATGTGTGTGTCATAAAATCTAGGTTTGTTTTGATAAATTTATTGTTAAATTTGTATTTTTTCTAGATCAATGATACATGGGTGCCATTGTACATTTATTATGAAAATTGGTTTATAGGAGTTTTTCAGTTATAATAAGCTTCAATCCTTCGAATACGTTTTTATATAACTGAACCAACAGATCGATAACTACACGTTTTTTGCAGTGCCAACCAGATTGTTGATCGACGTCACCCGTGTACATAATAACTTCTATTTTGATACAACAATAATATAATCTTGAATCTTCTTGAAAACCCCATTTTGAATTACCACGCAAAAGGTGACCACAACATAAACACTGGACTCACACATCTTGATAACCTCAGATGATACCCTCAGACTTGTTTGCGTAAACATCCGACTGTGACTTACTTCACGCTCTATAAAATTAGTTTACTAACAACTCGCTCTAACTTCACACAATCAGACCCAGCTGTGTTTACTAGTATTCCCCATTGAAACGTATAATTCTGTGCTGTCGTCAAACGTGTCGTCTAGGTGGCTCTTACGTCAACTGAACCCGCTCCAAACTGTGTCCGCGGGATGAGTTGACCTATTCGATTATCTTTTGTCAACTGAACCCGCCCTTAAATTGAGTAAAATATCAGTTGTACACTCTCTGCCAACTCTATAACCCGAGCTACTTCACACGGTCTAATTTTCAATGTAACATTGTGTAGAGACGTGCACAAAACTTTTAGGGGTTTAACCCAACGACCAACCCTGATTCTGTTGAAACTAATTATTTCTAACGACACCACACTATAACTACCACCATTGGGGGTAGGTTAGAAACAAAACATAATATTACGGTATAAATACTATTGGTGCTGTGAACAATAGACCTTGCGATCAGAGAGGAGATTTAACAATAGTGATATGCATCCCCCCCCCCTTTTGCCCCCGTTTGCCTTCAACTTTAACACATTTTTTCACAACAACTTTTTCAGAATTCAGGGGTAGTTGTAGCAGATCAATGCGTGTCGCTTGAATTACGCTCTAAACAATCACAGTTTCGAAAAATTCAATGTAACTCAATTAATTACTAAAAGTGTACCCTTACGTTGAATTGTAGTATATTATTTGGAAGCCGTAAAAGTCGTGTTAATCGCACTATTTATATATCACATTGCATACGTCTCATCTATATAATTTTCTCCCTCTACGCCTGATTGCCATTCCGCTTGATTCTGCAATTGAGTAGTGTCGTGTTCTAACATGACTGCTTTTTATTATATTCTTATCTCGTTGAGTTTAGGTATCGGTAATCTTAAAACAGCCGCACGTATCATACAACATGGACAGATACGAGTAGTTGTATGGAATGAGACGGTACCCTTGTCGGAAAACAGTTTAAATGGAACATTGAAAACGAAGGGAACTGATGAGAACACAGTGATTAAACCAAACGCCACGGAAAAGCCAATACCGGAAGAAATGAGTAAGTTCGAACTTTTTGTTTTACTGTTGGATTGACAGACATTTAGCGCAGTCTCATCCGACAGAAAGGCTTCACGGTGGAAAATGCTTGCAAAAGATACATCGTCACTCTAGGTTTGAGTACCTACCCCCAAATTCATATAGCTATATGAAAACCCTGAATGGAACAGTTTGCTGGCTTCCATTGTCATTGTAAACATTTAAAATCTGATATAGACTGTAACAAATATTATTATTTAATCCATATAACATATTGTAATAATGCTGTACCACAATGATATAATTAATAAATTAATTGAATAGAGACCAGTTGAGTATTCGTGGATTTTATGTCACATAATGCTTGTACAGAAATGTATGGGTATTCATATTGGCGTACCAACTTTCAACAACTAACATCCGAGGCAATAGTATTTATTTAATTTCAAAGGGATATAAAACATTATGTGAGAATTTCTTTCCAGAGTTGTCGTGTAAGAAAGAGTTGGACAATTTCGCTGGTCGCTATATCACGCTGGAAAATGTGGCTTTCCATAAAGGCGCCCTGAAGAGGAACACCACCGGCGAGCTGACATACTTCGAGCTGCATATAGCAGTCAAAGCGGATGTGTCTGCAACTGTCGAGTTAACGGAGACTACGAAGTTCGGGCTCCAGTATTTGAATCATAAAATAAGTAGGTACCTACCTCATATTCTATGACTAATAACTGTGATACTAAATTATTATAGAATAGATAGTTTTCCCGCCCACAATAACTCGTCTAACACCCGGTATCTGAACGCCGTTTTTAACTACTTAGTTCATATGTTTTCTGTTCGCGAAAGTTTAAGAACATCTACAGCGAGAGTAAGGTCTCGTGTTGAAATGTTCACCCATTTTTATCTTTATTAAATTTACATATAATACACAAATATACTATTTTGTAACGATTGGTAGAGACGGATGGTAAACTGCTCAGACAGTAAATTAGTGTTATCACAATTTGTCTGTATCCCTTTCAGTTTTAGTCCACAACTTTTCTATAAAAAAAACCTTAACATTGTGCATTTTCCTACTGGATATCGCAAACCATGATAAGGCTTCACTGTTTGCAAAACAATTGAGTTTGAAATTAATATTTATTTTTACATAGTTCTTGCAGCCGATGATAACGACCATTCGGAGTTGGCACATCACTATCGATTAGTGATGCGACGGTATCAAACCCCCGACATACTCTCCTCTACTGAATTTAGATACTTCTATCTCAAGATAGACGATGGTGAGTGAACTTTATAGATTGTTGAATATTATGACTAATAATAATAACTAATAACCTACCAATATGTAACAAACCGTTTTGAAAATAATGTGATTTTGTGTGCGTTTTTATGCGCTCGACATAGTACGCGTTAACGCGCGCTTCGAATTGTATGAAGATCTTTCGTGCGTAAACGCGCCGGTAGGGGCGCTGTACAGGATCTTCATACAAATCTTACCCCCGGTTTCTAGAACGCTAGTTGGCTTTGACAGTAGATTAAAACTGTCGTTGTCTCTATCTAACACTAAACAAATGACAAGGATGGCAATAGAATTAATCTGTTGTCAACGTTGACTGACGTTTCAGAAACTGGGGGTAAAACTTGCAGCTGCGTAAACTTGCAGCAAAAACTCACACTCAGGGCACAGATGAGATAGTGGTCTAATTCTAGCTTTAAAGAAAATTAAAAAAACAACAATGGCTAAAATATACAGGCGATTAAAAGAGTACCTATTGTGTGCAAAATCATTGCTTATGCTTAGAGAGTCTCAATAAGTCGTCGGTCCCGACTGTTATCGTTACGTCGTTAAAAACAACTAATTATCAACTTTATATTAATAGGTCATTTGGAATTCGGCAAAGAAGGTGAGGTTCCGTTCGTATCATACTACGACCGTCGATACAACACTATTAAGTATCTGTACTTCTACACGGTGTCTGGAGACATCGTGGTCCACGTACCATCGCAGCGGCCCAGCTATTGCTGAAGGTACGAGTATGTAGGCAGCTAGTTCACAATATTGTTAAAAAAAAGATAATAAAACTACGGAACGCTAAAAAAAAGACAACGTACAATCGGTATTAATCAATTTATGAATTTAGTAATTTTTTGTTACATGTAAATTGTGTGTATAAACGTATATTAATGCATAATAGTAATAGTAATTATAATATATCTAACAATTTAATGATGACACTGTTAACATGCACACTTTGTTCACCTTTAGTGACTTATATTATACTAGAAGCACCTCGCGGTTTCACCCGCGTTAACTACTATCCCGCGGGAACCATTAATTTTTACGGAATAAAAGGTAGCCTATGTCAACCGCGAATAGCATAGCTTCCCAGTGAAAGAATTTTTCAAACCGGTTCAGTAGTTTCGGAGCCTATTCATTATAACCAAACAAACAAAGTTTTCCTCTTTATAATATTAGTGTAGATAATTATATACTTGTACATTATGTTGTACTGTTTACAGATATTCGCACTGCAGCTACACCGGACTACGATTATGCAATGAGAATAGACCAATATAAAATTATGTACCTAGTACATCTATTGTTTTGTTTTACGCTTCTATTTCCAAAATAATGTGCTCCCTTCAAAATGAATACTAATATAATATACAATACAATAGTAATACATTATAGTAGTAGTAAGATGTATGCTTAGAAAACGAGTTGTATTGTATTAAATGTATATTTTCTTTGAATAAGTAAAATATAAAGTAGGTAGGTACTTAAATTATGCTCAGCATTTTTTACAACTAAAATGGAATGAATGAAAAAAATAGATGTCTTTACTTTGGTCCCAACTGTGACAGATTAGGAAAGAAAATCCAGAACGACAATACTTGCGGGCGCTTACCATCTCGTGAACTACCTGTTATTTTACCATGTATTAAATAAAGAGATAAGAGACAGAGAGATAGAAGATTAACTGCCGGTTTCTGAAACATCAGCCAACTACAGATTAATTCTATTGCCATCCTTGTCATTTGTTCAGTGTCAGATAGAGACAACAATAGTTTTAATCTACTGTCAAAGCCAACAAACGTTCCAGAAATAGGGAAGAGAGACTAGAGGTAAATTAAGATAGTTATGATAAGCATTTGGGCTGCGGAGTCACGGATCTTATAAGGTTTGTTTTTTGGGTTTACGGTATCCTAAAAATCTGCATTTCTTAAAACGCCAGAACCAGCCGAAGTGTGAATAATGCAAAACCTTGTAAGATTTATTTATTTTTCGCAGGTCCTTAATGTAAGCCCTTGAGCGCGGGGAGGGTCTCCTGACGTCATGAAATAAATAAAATCCTGCCGTTGCCTTAGGTCCGTCACTACAAACTTATGCAGATCTAGTGGGGCTTTTCCGGTTTTTGAACAAGGAGGCATCAAGGCAAAAATTATGGGGCCACTTTAAAATTGACGTCAAGAGTCGTCAAATTGACACTATTGGGTGCTCATGTAGTTGCTCCCTCCGCTAATAAAATTCTAGAAATGTTAACAGTAAAACCTAACGAATTAATTTAGAACCAGCCCCATTTTAGGGTTAGCACGTTGACAACCTTCGAGCACATCGTCGATTTCCACCAAGTGATAAAATACGTTTGCCCCATCTCTTCAGCCTTAGTCCGGCTCTGCTCTAGGGACTGAACAAGCTCAGCTGCCGCTTACACGGAATTTACATAAACATTGCCCGTGTGCCGACTGCCGCACGACACGTCCGCGCCGTGTGTGACACGACTTATATTATGAATACCAGTTTGAATGTTACAATTTAACTCAACCAGCAACGGTTCAACTACCTGCCTACATTATGTTGGTACATTATAGGCGTCTGTAAAATAGCTGTTGGCGAATAACTCAAAATAACGATATGGCCGAAGGTGGATTACTGAGGGTACGTCGATTGGGACCGCTAAGTATGGGGACCGCGGTCCCATTCGCCGGATTGATTTAGTTTTATTATTTTTCTTCTAATTCACACGCTTGTGACGGCGTACATTTCTATAGTACATCGTGATGTGGCGTCTAACGGCCTAAATTAATAATGAACCCTAATCCAAATTTTGCTATCTGGGATTGATATCACAATCCATTTCTAGGGTCAAAAGTGCCAATAACTGATCCGTGGCTTGGTTTATAAAGGCACGCAGATTGGAGATCGATCGAACGATAGGCAGCAATCCAAGGTCGATTTCAATCTTGGATAGGAGATACAATATTAATTTTGGGCGTAAATGGCGTAACGCTTCAGGCGGCCGATGGCGTTTTTAGGAGACCATTACTACCTACATACCTATTATTTATATATTTACTCGTGACTTGCAGACTCCTGGGTAAGACTAAATCCCGCGCCGCAAGAACTACAATTTTGTACGGTAAGCGGGTACTTATAAAAATGTGGAAGTGACACGCTTCGTGCATATACTACATAACAATAGTAGTTTGTTTTACAAGGGTATAAAACGACTCATACATTACTCGATGGTTTGCCTCACGAGCGTAGCGAGTGTGGCACATAGAATCGAGTATGAGTGAGTCGTTTGAGACCCGCGTAAAACACAAAATTTTTCACACAGAGATTGCGAGAAATATAATAAGTAGGTATACAATTAAAAAAAGCTAAGAATATTTCAAAAATAACTTCAAATAAATCGTTCACTTTCAAATAAATAAATAATCAAATTCAATCTTTTAGAACCAATTTGCATTGTCGTCAAAATTCTACACACACCTACAGATTAAGTATAGGCGGCAATTACAAACTTTTTAAAATTATCTAATGTACACAAACGCACACGTACACACACATAGCATACATCCTATGATCGCCAAAAATGTAGATAGACGAGAATTACACTTTCATTAAAAAAGTAAACTGTTTAGGCTTTGCACGGTTTGTACATTAAAATACTCTTCTTTTTTTTTCGAAGTATTTATGTCAAAATGGAAAATTGAAAAGTCGAATCTTCAGTCTGTTGATAATGGCGAGTACAAATTAAAAAAAAACTACTTTCACTCCCTAGTGCGCAACAACCTCGTTTGCTACCGCTAAGCTGAGCTAATCTGATACCTTTTTTGAGCATGAGGTGTGAGAAAAATATTATATATAATGGTATTATACATAAAATAATGACGTTGGCTTATTCTAAGAGCAAAAATATCCAATAATCAACCCACCACACATAAATGAATTTAATAAACACAACTTTCCCCACTCATGTTTACCAAAACACCAATTTTGTCCGCAAATTCTCCCATGATTTATGGCGAACGGAGATAGGGGATCCCTGGAGGTAATCCTGTACTATAATTTTAAGCTTTCATGCATAAATTTATCAAAATATATACAAATTAAAACATACCCTTATACTAATGTGCGGTAATTAATGTTATTTATTGCTCAAATAGTAATGTTTGTTTCAATAAGTTTTTAATGACACATTTAATGAATAACCAAAATAGTGATGTAGGTACCTACTCCATAAAGAAGTTCTATTGCATATTGTTTTACAGGTAACGTTTTATGAAATATACGTATTCAGTATTGCAAGCTGATCAAAATGAGCCAAAACTCCTACAATCTACTGTTAACCACTGAGGAGTTTCGTTGTCTACCTAGTTATGCATTCCGGTATTAGACAAGACATTGTACCAATACTGCAAAACTGCTGAGTTACGTCTGGACGGTCCGACTCCCGGCCGGAGTGCATAACTGATAAGGAATGCATTTCTGTATACTCGTGTTAGAATTAAGTTTTATTCAGTTAGTTCGAAGCTTTCGAATGTGTCGGACATTCACATAAACTTTTATTATCGAATTTTGTCTTTTTAAAACAGTTTCTCCCAACGTCAAATCTTGTCTACCTTCTGTCTTCATCATCAGCTCAGCTCTCTGTCACCATAACAATATTGTATTGGTGTCGGAACTTGACTAGCGGGCAAAAATTTAACTCAACTTAACAATGGCACATGTCTTGCAAAATTGACTTCAACTAGCGCTAATGAGTACCTAATTAAAAAATAAACGCTACGCCGCACCATATTAGTTTATATGTAATACACAAATTAAATAGGTACAAGTATATATACATAAGTACCGACATGCGTAAAAAAATTAACAAACACAAGAATAACATAATTAAGTTAAAATAACATTGGTGTCCTCACAACGTTCAATTGCGAGTTAATTAATTTAAATTAGGTACAACCATCGCTTAAATTAACACCAGGAAGGTGATCTTAAAGAAATTCATTAGTGGAATAATTAATTATATAATGCTTGTTTTAATTAAGTAATTCTTTGATGAGTCGGTACAAATTAGCGGTATAACGAGCTGCGAATAATATGGCACCGCAATTAGAATGTGATCTAAAATACTCAACACAGAGAGACTGCGTCGATTCACACCGCAGCGCGGATCGGTCATGATACAAAACGCCCCATTACAATATATGCCATATTCGTCCCGGTTTTTGCAACCCACACCATTAAAAAGTTTTTATACGTCCCGCACGATATCATTTGTCCATATTCGTCCCGCATGCCAAAATTATTCTAAGTACAGCCAGTGACAAAACTGCAATTTATCACCACAAAAAAAACTGTGGCTGGGAAGGGCTTATATTCATTGATAATGTTTTTCTCATTTGTTCGAAAGTTGCACTTATTTTAATAATGAATTTAAAGCTAACATAAATATTTATACCAGAAGTACCAGGATAGCAATAGGACACAAGAAGGTCTCTGTCACGTCTTGTTGGTGACCATCTACTCGTAGTATGACCAAATCAGAGGGACGCAAATACACAGAAATACAAAACACAGATGTGACCAATTTACATCGGTTTTTGCGTGTGACCAAGCTACACTAACGCTCCAAAATGCAGCAGAGAAGTGAAACAAATTCGCGACGGCGGCGCGGGACATTCGACAGGGCTGATGTCACGCCATTCATCAACAGAATGTACGAGCTCGCTTTCACGCCTAGCAGCATAGCACGCCAGCGAATGCTAATCTGCATGCAGAGTGATAGATTATAGCGGATTTTTCAAATGCGAAAGGAAAAGCTTATATCCGTGACGAATAGGAACGAATTCGAGCGGAAAGCTATTTACTTGGTGTGTGATGCCTAATTTTTGTACTGGTTATGTCACCCACTGATTTCATGACAGTAGGTTATATATTTTAAGTCGATATAGAAGACAGTTTTGCTGCGAAAGCTATGGATAGTGCCATCGCAGCATACCGCCTAAAAATGGGTTTATATCCATAATTGGCTTCATAATCGTTAGATTTAGTATTACTGCTTCATAGTATAGGATTATTCTTAACCTATCGAAAAGATCCTGCTAAAATATCTATAACCAAATATCAGGTTTAAGTCAGCTGCAGTTTACATAACTACACACCTTTTCGTATAGTACCCGAAAGCACAGGCAAGAAACGGTACCATAGGTGAAAACGAGATCTTTAATACATATAACACTAGCAGACACGGCCACGCGTTGCTGTGGCTGGTTTTTGTTATTGTGACTATAAATTAAGATGTAAGCCATCCTATCTTTCAAGTTAGATCAAACTGCGCACGGTGTGCAAACTTGATTAAAATCGGTTAAGTAGTTTAGGAGTCCATCGCGGACAAACAACGTGACTCCTAATTTATATATATTAAGATTGGTTAGATTATATAGATTAGAGTTCTTTGTTGTAGCTTCCCACGTGACGTATAGTAAAGCAATTTAACGTGTAATAGGATCTCGAGCCTAAACTAATCCCCAACCGCGCGTTAACTGAGATCAGAATAAGGCGCGTCAGCCACAATTCATAGCAAATCACGCGTACGCGAGAACGTAACAATTCATAGTCATTGTCCGCGATACCGTCTAGTGCGAGTTCATGGCATCAATCAAAGTCAACGCCAGAGGTCGTGGGACTAGCAGCCACGGGCTAGGAGTTTGGCTAGCAAATAGACACGATAGTTTTTGTTTGTAAATATTCGTCATTTTTAATAATTTTAATGAATTGGGCATGCAATAGCATTAACACCAACAACTTAAGCTATAAAATGATAGTCAAACAATTATGTATATATCTGAAGATGTTCGAAACGATAATTAATTTATAACATTCACACTAAAACTGCTCAGAAAGTTATAGAAAATTCTACCACCTTACTGAATCGAAATTGACTATTCTGCTGAGTGGATGTGGACCACGGGACTTGTTATTTTAAATATCAACAACGTACTTGTATTGTAATAACACTCAACTCTGTCCCTTCCAAGTCAAAACAAAAAAAACACCCTTTTAAGGCAAGGTATTTTTCCCCTTTCAAGTGTTGATTCAGGGCTAAGCCCCGCGCAGGAAAAGAAAACTCACCCTTCTGGCCCTACCAGTGTATCTAAAATACACCCTTGATAAGTTAGCACCAAAAATAATAAACTACAGGAACTTTTATGCCTCTGTACGTACAGTTTACTGTCAGTACGAGTAGGTAGGTATATAAATTAGTATCTAATAAATGCCTAACTTTGTTGCTTAGATACCATTGACATTTTCGCCTAGCCAGCTTTCGAAAACGTGCCGCCAAGCCTCTTTCCAGGTATTTAGATAGCAGTCCTTGAAAGCCAGTCCCTTTCTAACACCAGGTCAATATAAGGTATTGGTTTGTTTAGTTATAGTCTACGCTAGAGGCAGCTCTATCTTGAAATAGAGTACTTAAAGAAGACAAATAATAACATTATCATTACGCATATTTTGCTGGTTCAAAACAAAAGGGCCACAAATCAAACAGTCACTTTTTTATAGGAGAGCCAATCAAAGTTTTCGGTACCTACTCATTTTTATTTCTTTTGTAAAAAGTCTTAATTCCTATAAGAATGTGTTATATACATCAAAACATTTGTATTTAGAATCTTTATAATTCTGTATATTTTATATTGTGCCTTCTGCCACCTAAAAACGTACAACATTACAAAAGCCCCTTTTACATATAAAAAGAAAAGTTTAAGACCAATTAAAATATAAACGAAATAGTCGTAAATCATATTTAGAATAGAATGGA
Source organism: Hylaea fasciaria (assembly GCA_905147375.1). Taxonomy (NCBI): domain Eukaryota; kingdom Metazoa; phylum Arthropoda; class Insecta; order Lepidoptera; family Geometridae; genus Hylaea; species Hylaea fasciaria. Next base: position 1,307,969 of record LR990211.1, on the reverse strand, counting down.
ATATCATAATTGAATACGTATACAATATTTCAAATCTGTGCTGCTAGCCGTTGAGGAGTTCTCTAGTCAGAAGCCTGAATGCATCAATGTTATAGAAAAACTGATTCCAAAATTTCGTTCCTGCACTGTTGACAGTTGAAGAGTTCCTTTATCTGGAGCTAATCCTAGACGCCGATTCAAGTCAAACTTATTAATTTGTTTATTAGATTGAAGTGTTTGACTTGTAAAAGTGCGATTTTATTGCCTATTTACAATAAATGATTTGACTTTGACTTTGCATTTGGCGTTGCAAAATTTCAACTCTATAGATAAGAAAACACCTAGATGGGCCGACGACATCAAAAGAGTCGCAGGCAACCGGTGGATGTAAGTGGCAAATCGTCGTTCCGTGTGGCGGTCTAACGGCCGAAATTAATAATCAATCCACACCAAATTTTGCTATCTGGGATTGATATCACAATCCATTTTTAGGCTCAAACGTGGCAATAACCGATCCGTGCATTGGTTTATAAAGGCACGCAGATTGGAAATCGATCGAATGATAGGCAGCCATCCAAGATCGATTTCAATCTTGGATAGGAGATACAATATTAATTTCGGCTGTAAGGGGGAGGCCTATGTCCAGCAGTGGACGTGTTCAAGCTAATGATGATGATGATGAGATAAGAAGAAGGGGTTCTAATTGAGCTTGCATGGTTTGACCGAAACTTACATACCTAATACTTGAATAAAAGCTTGTAAAACCCTGCATGGTTTATTGGTGTGGGTAACATGTCCGTCAAATTTAACGGCCCTGTGTCCACGGTAAGCTGCCCGCGGCATCCGTGGCTTGCAAGTGATGAATCTAGGCAAATGTCAGTCATTGTCCGGGGGGATTTATCGGGACTCCGTTTACGCAGTCGCTGGCTCTTTCTCGTGTTGTTTCCTTGTATCTTGAAACCTTGGCAAGGATATCAAAGGCTCAACCAAGTCACCCAAATAGTATAAAATTGTCAGGCCTCGATTTAGACTCAACAGATGAAAATCTTATTTTAGCAAACGGTGAACGATTCTATCATCTAATCCGTAATCACCACAAAGATAATTTTAATCTACCTACAGTCAAAAGCATAAACTACCCAAGTGCGAGTCGGACTCACTCACGAAGGGTTCCATAAATAATAATAAATCTATAAAAACGGCAAAAAAACACGTCTGTTGCATGGGAGCCCCCTTAAATATATTATCAAAGTTTTAGCAATAGAGAAAGATGTGAGTTGAAATAGACTTTATGGAAATGCAATAAAGTCGATTTCGCAAAATGTGTCAGTTATTTAATTTTCCAACTACAGCGACGATTTATTCTATTCTGTTTTTTAGATGTCGATTATATAATTTCGTTAACAAAATTTGTTTCACGTTCATTTTTCTATACTAATACTTGCAGACACGGCCACGCGTTGCTGTGGTTAAGATTTTTATTATTGCGACTATTTAGAGATATATAGAGATTTAAGCTATCAAGTTCGACCAAACTTCACACGGTGTGCAAATTTGATAAAATCAGATAAGTAGTTTAGGAGTCCATCGCGGACCAACAACGTGCCGCGTAATTTATATATATTAAGAAGATATAAGATAAGAAGATTATAATGAGAAAAGATTTAATTGTTTGTTTGTTTGCATTGAATAGGCTCCGAAACTAGTGAATCGATTTGAAAAAATATTTCACTGTGGGGAAGGTATCCCCGGGTGATATAAGCTACTTTTTATCCCGTAAAAATTAACGGTTCCCGCGGGATAGTAGTTAACGCGGGTGAAACCGCGAGGCGCTTCTAGTCGTTCATACATTACTTTGTTGTTTTTCTGAAGTCACGTAAAAGTGTCATCCTGATAAAAAGCGTAGGCTATTATTATGTTTCATACAATTCATAAAAATAAACATTATACCCACCTCTGCCCACAACGCCAACCGCATGATTAAGTATGAATACCACTGACGTAAAAGAACTATGAATGGTACAGGACAGTATTTCAATAACTATCAACCTACCTACGTCTATGAAAAATCCGCTTACAGAATTTACGTAAAGAATTGTAGTAGGTCATCGAGCAGGAAGTAAAGAGTATTGGCAAAGGAAGTAAAGTGGTAATTTGGGTGTTTTTGAATCCACCGACACCGGGTTTGATCTTGCGCCGATGGCTTCTCGCAAGATATGTGAAGATTTCCATTGCTCCGGCATTCGGAGGGCATGTGAAACGGTCAGTCGTAGTTGTTATCGAGCAATCGGCCCTGGGATGGTCTGATCAACTCTGATACTAATTTATATGTGTAAGTACCTACCTACTTATTGTATAAGTTTGCTAAACTAAATGTTTTTTTCCCAAAAAATTGCCGAATTCCCTATGCCGAAATTTCCATTATAATCCGTCAAGTATTTTCTATGTTTTAAGGTAACAAACAAACAAGAAAACAGACACAAATTCTAAAAACCACTTTTTAATGACCTTTAAATAGTCGATCCCATTTAATCATCAAAAATATCTATCTTCTATAATATAAAAATAAATCGCAAAATGTGTTGGTAAGCGCATAACTCAACAACGCCTGGACCAATTTGGCCAATTCTTTTTTTTTAATGTTCGTTGAAGTTCAAAAATGATTTTTACGGTGAGAAAAATTCGACTAATTGCCGAAACCCTAAAAACAGCCCTTTTCTTTTTCCCATACACACGTTTTCTAACTAAAACGAGGTTTATTGCTATTGTGTAAAGTTAATATTGAATTCTTTTTTTGTTGTGTTTGTTATTGTCAGGAGAAGGTTCTCATGAAAGAAAAAAGTAATAAAATAGCGCGGAAAATAAGAAAATTTTAGAATACTTAGCGACCATGTTAACTTAAATAGAGGGAGAGGGAGAGATATAGAGTGAGAAGGAAAGAGATTAGAGGGCAGGGACAGAAATAGCGGAAGAGGGAGAGAGACAGAGACAGACAGAGAGATAATGTTAGGGGAAGAGGGAGAGGGAGAGAGAGTGAGAGCGACAGGTAAAGGGAGAGAGATAGGAGAGGAAGCGTTTTCTCATAGAAACAATGACAGGACAACGTCTGTCGGGCCAGCTAGTAATAGTATAGATTTTGACAAAAATTATATTAGACAAGTTGTTTGAAGACACCCAAAAATTTTATTCCCGATATATTTTTTTCATACTATTTGTTTGATATTCTGGTGTTAATGTTGCAATTAAATAGCATTACGACTTCAAGTTCTACTAACATTAAAAATAGTCAGAAGAAGCCAGGGCGGCACGCTAGTACTCGTAGTGGCCTAAAAGGATAAACCGGTTGAAACTAGAACATGACGATTGTGAAATAAATATCGTGTCTAATAGTAACGCGTCATATGCACGATGATAGGTATATGACAATAAGTATATATTCTGTGAGTGCTTAGTAGTATCATATAGTCTGATATTAAGGAGTGTCGCCTCACAACATGTCGACCACATTGTACATTTGTATTGCATTATGCTTATGCATATGTGCAATAAATGGAAGAACAGCGAACGGCAAATATGGGAACCAGTTGAAGAAAAAAGACGCCCTAGTTAATGAAAATATTGAAAAACTATTACCAGTTATGGAGACAATCATGACAGATTTCAAGAAGAACATTAACCGGAAACTGAACAAATTCAAAGAAAACATCGTTGGCGAACTGGAAGGCACTATCGGAAGCAAACTGAGTTCGCTGCAAAACACCATCCCTGATAAAATAGACATGAACATAAACGACAAAATCGATGTTTTGAAACAGAAGATGCCCGAATTCGAGGAGAAGATCAACCGCTTCGCTGCATTGGAGAAGAAGATACTTGAATCGGAAGAGCACATCAAAAACAAATTGGATCTATTGAACAAGAAAGTGCCTGACAACGCCGAAGATAAGAAAATGCTCGAGTTGGAAACGTATCGAAAGAATAGACCTGACGAGTTGATATGTTGCTTTTGAGGATATGTCTGTTCGTGAAAAGAAATAGTGCCGGTGTCAGTGTATCAGTGCGTCAGGTCATCTTTTAATGGCAGTTTCAATTCACAACAGGATTGAAGAGTTCCTATTGAAGCACGGAGCGAGAGAATTCCGCTCCAAGCTTGAGACCAGATCGAGATTTTGAAGCTGACATCGATGAACTGCACAGCGTACAAGTTACCACTGGACCACCAAGACCGAAAGAAATAAAGAACTCGAAAGTATGTTATAGATCTGCAAAGTAATAGATCACTCAGGTCGAATTGTAAATGGGAATGACTCCAGTGGTGAACGAAGTTCTATTCAATTCGATTCTAGAGCAGGAGTTTCGATATACGCTCGATCATAAGTCCTAACTACACTCACTTCGCTATTTCTCCAAACGAAACGTGAACCTTAACGCAGCTTATACGCTGCGGGAATAGATTTCCGGAACGTTGCCGCAACGTAGATTATATTTTTATGTATAAAATTGTAAAGACTGTTATGATAACTGATTAAATTCAAAAAACATAAAACAATTAAATTTTTTCCTTGTTGTTTTTAGTTAAAAGTACCTACCTACCTACCTAAGTTTTACAATACAGTAAGTAAGTTTTATGTATTTGTAAGAGAGCTAGGCGTATCCTATCCTATTGCAGCGACTCAATAGTGGTTTCAAATCAAATTATTTATTTATTATGGTCATCAAATTTGTTTCATTTCTATTTGTAACTAACATTTTTGTACTTGATGTTTTAATCAGACCATCTTTCAGGGGATTGGCCTCTAGACCTGCCTACCTTCCTGTTAAGTACGTACATAAGAGGAAATGAAGTACGATTTTATTTATGGAATTACCAATCCTGGAATTTATTTACGGATCTGCCGCGAGAGGAAAAATTCTAATTTTAGGACAAGCATTGCATCAAGGGTTTTTACTACGGAAATAGAATACACATGGAAACGTATCTTTGTCGCGGAAGGGACCAACCCAATTAGCAGAATTAGTAACCAACTTTGAAACGCAACTTCCAACCTCTATCCATCCACTGCTGCAAGGTTCTCCCTACACTTCTATGAGGAGGATTAGGACATAACCCACCATAGCGGCCCGGTCCGGAATGGTGGAAATCATGCCCCTGAAATAAATCTCGGCCATGTGGGTTTCCTCGCGATGATTTGTTTCGCCGAAATGCGAGTGATAATCGTACTACAAATATGTTTAACAGGGTACATCAGTATATGCCTGGGATTTGAACTCGCTACCGCCTGCTTGACAGACAGACGCCGCTCCTCAACGCCACTAGGCTACCATTACCTTAGTAATCATCATTTATTAGTACACCTTCCTACGATATTAGCATAAAATTATGGCATGGTTTGAAGGTTGTTATCTGATATAAGTACTTAATTATGCCTAATAGTCATAAGGTCAAATGCGAATATAAAAGGACTTGCTAATTGAACGGAAAACACCACGGGCCCTGTAAAAATGAAGCGGGCAACATCTAGTAATATTTATTATGCAACAAGTGTAGCTAAGGGTAAGGATACGTAATGAAATGCATAATTCCACGTCTGTCCTACAGTTCAAAACTCGCACACCTAAAATAGTAGGCAACTCACCACTCCTGAATCATTTACGATTCAATATTTACCTTACATACCCGTGCTAATCAAAATGCTGCTGGGAAAATTAAATCGCTGCCTACTCCAACCACGGATGACTAAAATGTATAACCATATTTTATAATAACACTCATCAAGTGTATGACAAAATTTTACCTATACCTACGAGTATGCTAGTAATGGGTAAGTCCGAGATGATTCAGTCGAATATTTCGATTGTTCAAACTGTCGATGATTGTCGATGATTTTATCTTCCAACCAAATTTAAGTGTACCAGAGTTATTTTTAAATATCTGAAAGGAATTTATTGCGGTCGGTGGCACCGGTGGTACAAGCGAAAGTCACTCAACTCGAAACAATTGAAAAACATCTCGATTATTTAGTCAGGGGTAATACCACTCGAGCGTGGAACGAGAGAGAGCAAGCGAAGAACGCAAAGAGAAGTCAGTCATCTGAGAACAATCGGAAAAGATCTCGATGGTACAGTCGAGAAGCGAGATGTTTAGCGGCTCGATTATAGTTTTGCACCTACAATTCCTTCGATTGTCAAAGACTGGCACACATTGCTAAATTAGGACAGGTTAGCTTTAACTATTATGAGTAATTCATACGGCACGCCGCAATGTACTACGGATTGCGATGACATTATATTTGCGGTTTACCGGAGTTCTTCAACAAATAAGAAATAAACTAAATAAGAAATTGACATGAATACAAAATCTTTCAAACCGACTTCAAAAAAATAAGGAAGTTCGCAATTCGACTGTTTGTTTTTTTATGCTTATTACCTCATAACTTTCGACTGGGGGAACCGATTTTGATTATTTTTTTATTTTTTTGTAAGGACTTAATACTTCTAATGTGGTCCCATATATATTTTATCAAAATCTGCTCAGTAGTTTGGTTTTTAAATCACAATAACTGGAAATATTATAGTATTTTCATTGCAGTCGGTTCTGTTTTGGTAAATTTTTTTACTGAGAATAATAACCACATAATAAATCCCGGCGTTGGGCCGATTTATGAATGTCATCGGTAATTTGATGTCCCCGTAGATTGGAATACAATGATGCGTTTTTGTTTGTGGTAGAAGCTGTTAAAATTTTTTTTATTGTAAACGCAGTATGAAAAATCAAAATATCATCATTTTTATAGTGAAATAATATCTGACTAATGGTATTGAAATCACCAATGACTTAGAAAACTAAGCCCCTGGTCGTCTCATTGGCTGTTGCTGCAACACGTAGAAAGGGGGTTCCTTGGCTCTCTATGGTAGCTAGCAACGTGAACCCTGATCGTAGAGCCCCCCTCTAGAGAAGTCTACCCCATTTGCCCTCCGCGGCCCCAACAAACATTCCACTATGTAATTAACCTGGTGTGGGTACTGAGAAATGAATAGAGGCTAAAATATTCATAGACAATTAGATCTGCAGTGAGCCGGAACGTGGTAGAATTTATCCTAGCTTGCTGTAATTTTCGAGGAAAGGTGCGGTAAACGAAATAGTTTGAAAATGTAAACACTTCCATCTCCGGCAAGTGGCAACACTGTTGAATTATTCAGTAGTTTGTTGAAAATAACATATTTTTCTCGATTAACTGTTATAAAATACGTGTTCGGAACTGCAAGTTGATTATGTCACTGAGGAGTACCGTTGTCTACCTTCCGTCTCTATCGTCAGATCAGCTCGCTATCACCATAATTATAGTATCATCATCATAATTTGACCGGCAATACTTCAACTCAGTTGAAGATAGAGGAATCCTCGTAAAGATGCAATTGAAGCACTGTCAAAATTGTCTACGCGCAGTAAACGAACACCTATTCACAGCCTAATAATGAAAAAACAAAAAAAAATACAATAATAAATTAAAAAAACTAGCCACAGAGAAATCCTTCCTGAAAAGAGAATTAGTTCTGTACAGTTACTGTAATCGCACGGGCGAGGGTCGCAGCGAGATTTACATTTCAATGTGCGAGGGCCTTAAATATTAACATGACGAGGGTAGGGCATTTATATCAATAACATTAGTTTTAGAAAGGATTCAGTTGTGACTTACATTCACTGCTTAGACATGGGGTTTAGTCGACTTTTCTTTTTCCTAATGGTGCTGGTGGCCTCTTTGCGAATCCAAAAACAGTGACCTCAAACTCGACTCGAAACTCAAATAATGTAAGTAAGCAATAACACGTTAGATACTAAGTATTACAAGCAAAGAGAAGAATGAAAATATGCACAGTGACTCCATGCATCAGGAAAAAACAAGTACATTTACTACCTATGGCTACCAAAGCCGCAGCCTCTGTGCTGTAATTTTAAATATTATACATTGAATATTAATATACATCATATATCTAATATAATTACATTTTAAATTGACTGTGGCTTGACCAGACTCTTTCAAAAAAATAATATGATATTCCCGTCGACCGCCATTTTAATAAACCGCCAAAGCTATATTAAAATCCCATTGGACTTTTATATGACCATAACGCTTTTAGAGGGGGCCGTTAGGCTATGATATGAAGGATCCCATTCCGGTTCCATCCGACAATTATTGACACATGCACCCTTATAACAGCTTTAACAAGCGTTTAAGGGTAATCCGGGAAATATCCGGATCTCTTTTAAACGTTCTACAATATCATGAACACAGACGTAGAAGGAATAGATACTGCAAGTTCTTTTTTCGTAGCAATGACACCTCTATTCTATTTTCGGATTAAGCCGCAAGGCGTAGCTGATGTTAAATCAGGTAACCGCAACACTTTTGCTTGAGCTTCCGATGAAGGAAAACCTCATTAAAACCTTGGTGGTAGGCCACTAAAGTGCACTGGCTAGCCATCCGGGTGTTCCAATTACGGTCTTTGACAGCCAATTCCATTACACGCTCAGCATTTATCACTTTCCACTACATCATCACGGTTAAGTATAGATCCACCAGAAGGAAGTCGTTGGCGGATTTCTGTATCAAATAGAGTCCCGTATACTCGCTAATACGTTAACCAATTAATACCATACCATTACTGCGTATATTACAATTATTTGTATAACTTAATATAATTATGTAGTACGAGTATAAACATAGTATATACTACATGCAAGCTCTAGTTAGTAGAAGTTCTGAAACTTTCATGAACAGGAAACATAATTAACTAGCTAAAATCGGGTCTAATTCGCGCACAAACAAATATCAAAATATATAATTTTGACATACCTCGACGTTTCGGCCGAGTTACATCGACCGTGGTCACGAGAATACTCTAGTTAGTAGCTGTTATTTCAAGCGGCGATGTTCAACTAGCAGTATCTTTTATCTTTATCTGTGATCATAAAATATGAATGGTTGTAGAAAGCTGGTGTGGCTCGTTTATAGGTTTTTAGGTGCCTGGTTGTGACCGATTATGGAGTTGGAATTGCGAGATATGAGCTGATATATATTTCTCAGGTACGGATACCTAAGAATGCCATTGAGTACTAATGTTGATTTTTTCTATATTTAATACTAGAGCACCTCGCGGTTTCACCCGCGTTAGCTACTATCCCGCGGGAACCATTAATTTTACGGGATAAAAGGTAGTCTATGTCACCCGGAGATAGCATAGCTTCCCAACAGTGAAAGAATTTTTCAAATCGGTTCAATAGTTTGGGAGCCTATTCATTACAAACAAACAAACAAAGTTTTCCTCTTTGTAATATCAGTGTAGACAACAAGCCTAGATATAGAAATATCTCATTGAAAATAGTGAAAATGAAAATATTTTATTTGAACATGGCTTAAGCTCTGTTGTAACGTTGTGTGTTGTCCCAAATAAATATTTACGCTATCGCTCTTTCTTTAGCTCTCTGAATTAATGATACCAATTTCTTAGTGATTAAATTAATTAAGGTTTGACATTTTAATTTAACCAAAGTTAGTTCACGTATTAAGGTAACACCTGATTCACGAACAACTCGGCCAAAGTCGAGTTAACACGTTTCGGTAACTCGGCGTTAGCAAGTTTCGACTCAAGTGTGGAAATAAAGCTAGCAGGCTAGTGCTGATTACCATTGTCAGAGACGTCACGACGTGAAATTACAGATGGTTTGTAATCTAACAACTATTTGTGCCTACGAAACAATGTAACCCAAAATGCCCAACTTTTCTTTTATATACTTAAGTACCTATATTAATATGTAACATGAAGGTTCCATATGTAATGTACAAGCGATTTAAAATCGAGTGTTCAGTACCATTAGAAACGGCGCGGCGTTGACCATCTAGTGAATCATCATTATGTATCTGTAATATTATGTTTTATATCACTCTACATACGTTGTATCGTTACAGAAAAAAATTATTCCTTTCTCTCTTTCATTCAAATGAACGACCAGCTCATCAAATAAACCTCGAAAAATTGCCGTCAAATTCTTGTTGAACATCGGAAACAGCTGCACCCGGCATATAAGCAAACTCTTTAACCGTGAGCGCTGAAGCGAGTGCATGTTTTCAGAAGTTTTCGCCGCAATCTTGCCGCTGTAACTGCAGTCGACAGAAGGTTTCAGCGATTTGTGAAGTCAAAATAAGAAATGAAATCGCATGGCTTGCTTTTAACTTTATCCGGCGTTATAGCCCTTCAATAGACTTACAATGCGACTTTCTTTATCTGCATCCTATTTTTACGAGATTTTGTCATAAATTACAAGCACTATACAAGGTGTATCGGCAAGGTGTAGTAATATTGAAATGTGGGTATGTGTACCTGGTGATGAATCATTTGCCAGGGTACTAAAACCTGAAATCGATAATCGATTTTTTCACTAAAATTCACAAAATAACTAAATATTACAACCCTAACATGATACGGATGACGTCACGTTACGCGGGTCACTGGCATTGAATTATTTTTGTCGCAAATAGACCGCGGTGCACCGCGGTCTTTGAATTTTGCCGACAATATTTTCTGGCATTGAATTATTTCTGCCGCAAAGAGACCGCGGTGCACCGCGCGGTCTTTGAATTTGCCGACAATATTTTAGGGTTCAGTATTGTTACAAAGTTGAAAGCCTCTAAAATTCATTTCAGATACTTACCGCCTTAGAATAGAATTTTGGTATGTACATTACACGGACCAGATATCAATCAGCCGCCAAGGAATACTTTTGTCCGGTTGCATCTGTCCGGGTCGGTACAAATCGGTAAAAATCATTATTTAAAAAACAAACGGAACCCTAAGTACTTTTATGAATTTGTCTTGACGGATTTGACGTTCACTGACATTGCCCAGCTGATAACTAGGGTTGAACGATGGTTAGTTTTGCAGTAAACTTTGACGTGTCTTAATTCATTACCCTACCTACTTACAGATTTATAGTACCTCCAGACTACTTCGAAATAAGTATGTGTATGCATAGTTTCAGTATTACTACACCTTGCTGTTACACCTTGTATATAATGGCATGGAAAGTACTCGCATAGGATACTACTCTTCTTTGTTAGGGACGTTCTGTCTTTCGCATCTCGTCATCAAGATGTTAATTTGTCCATTATTTTTATCGTTTACTGTTTTGCGTTCGTGGAGTCCATTCAGAGATGACTTTGGCGGTTTTATTGCCGTCTGAACTAAAGTATACCCAGAAAAAAAAGTCAGTATACTCAGAAAAAACTTCAATCACAACTTTTTATAAGTATACCTACACTCGTTTGCACATTTCGAGTAGACGTTTCGAATATTAAATTGCGCAAATTCCGTCCAATTAGAAACGTGACATTAGATAATGCTGCATCATTTCCGATAATACCTTTTCCATAAACGATCCAAAGCTGAAGTTAAGCGGATTTGTGCGTCGTATTGTCAGCATTAGCGCGGAGACCAATGGCGAGAGATATCCGCCATTAACTTGTACAACTGACGGGTTAATGGATTTAGGTATGAACAATGGCCGAAGGAAACTAACTAAGTTTTGAGATTGTTCAGGAATTGGAAGTTGCTGGTTCTGTAACGCTTCGGACTAGCTACGGCCAGCGGTTTCACTTGCGCAATTCCCATTTTCCCACAGGAATTCTGCGTTTTCTCGGGATCGCTCATAGGCTAATGCACTGAAGGATATTGTGGCTTCCTATTTGTTGAATAATTTTCAGGTTGGATCAATTGTACCGGAAATTACCTCCTACAAACTCACTAACTTCCAAACACACTTTACCTCGTTATCATTAGTTACATTAGTGTTGCTATTGTTTGAATTTACGTCAAATGGTAGTAAAAAAACCAAAGACAGTTCAGAAACGAAGATTATTTGAGAAAGCCCGGTAACATAGATCCTTACAATATCAAATTTAAAACGTTTTTTGTAGCCAACTAGATTGAAATATAGTACCTGCCTATCCATTTAATCCCTTTCCTCTCCTTTCCCTTTTCCTTACTTTTTTAATTTGATTAAGAAAAAGTTATCACCGCGAGCATTCGCCGTTAGCAAAAGTGACTTTCCAGCTTTACTTTATCCGAACGGAACCAGATTAGGGAGATCCGATATTTTTTGTTTACGGACAAAAAATATAATCACTACAAAATTGGTAAGAGACGCCGGCAAATCGGATTTTAATTCTCGTTAAGTGAATCTTGGATGAAAGTTTAATCAATGTTTTAATGGATCTTTTTGGCGTTTATCTTTGTATAAAACTCAGTTAGTTATAATATGGAAAACAAAAGCGCCTTTATTAACACATAAATACCTAGTACATAATCCAATTTACTACATACAACAGTTGGACAAACTACAAACTATTCCAGATACATCTGTGAGAAACACAAACAGGAGCGCGAAATAAAAATACGTGTGCTCGGGAAATTTTATAATTTTGAAGTCAATCTGTCATATCTGTACATTCTTAATACAAACATAACATTTTCTTTTATAAAATAAATACCTAAAAAGATCCCAATTCAGCACATCCCCTTAATTTATACAAGAAAATATACTAAAAATTAAATAAAAACATACCTCGAGCTCATAGGTAAACTACGTGTCCTAAGCAGACTACCAGTTGGCATTGCCCAACATGTTGGCAGCATTGTTCAGTTAAATAAATTACACCAGCATTCATATCATATAAAAAGTGGGTACGAGATCAAACCGGAGAAATAATCTGCTTCCATATCCGAAAACAAATGCCACAATATCTGTGGAAACACTACAGAATCGTGCACGTGATAGCATGCATTAAGTCATATGAGTGGCCATCAATCAAACCAATCCTTTGTTTCGTGCACCTAATTACAAACAGTATCGTCCCCTGCACCTTAGTCCACATCCGTCCTCATTACCTCCCCTTCCTGCTTAGGGTGGTCACGCACTAGTAGCCGAGAGCCGACGAGAGAGACCTTACGATACGTAATCGCTACTACGCGCTACCGGACTAAGGGCTGTATTAATAAATGAACCTCAATAGCGCTACCAAGTGCGCTATCAGCTGATCCACACTCAAAATGTAATCTATCGTAAGTACATCTTGAAATCGTTGCTATTTAATAAATGGATATTGAGATGTAGCACTGGCTACTAGATACTGTCTTGTATGTTTCAATTGTGTCATAATCGGATAGCACTTAACCGCTGAGTGTCATTTATTAATTTGCGAGAGATCATGTAAGTTTTTGTTCCTAATCTACAACTTAAGATGTATTTATTAAATAGAACGAAAGAGCAAATGCACACTGAAGATAGCTCTCGAGCTAAGTTTGGTTTATGAATATGGGACTAAGCGACCAAGTGCGCGATAGAATAAACAGTTTCATAGAACATCTGCTCTAAGACGGCCAAAAGTCTTAAGACTTGTGCGCGATCACCCTCAGCTGTAACAATTCGCACACGTTCCAATGGCCCAATTAAATACGGCATTCAGCAGAGGGTTAATTATGAAGAAAATTATCTCCTCAAAGAGTACGCAGACGTGACTGGGCCTAAAGGTTGGGCGGCCGATCTCTTGCCTTGAATAGAAAGGAGGATTTATAAAATCCATTATTTTCGCTGCGAGAAATCAGTTTCGCGGGCTTATTCTTACCTTAGACACTTAATAGTATCACAAAGGTTACCAGACGAGAAGATTTTTACTGATATGTCAAAAATGTTATCCCTGTATCCTGATAAAAAAGAAAACAATTCACACTTGCACTTTCCCTGGAAAGTGTGACATTGTCACGAATTTTTTATAAGGAGAGAAAAATATGAGAAATCATGATGAAAGTATTTATTTAAACGTTTAATCACAAAAAAAAACAACCCTAACCACAACCAATATCCGCCTGCTGCGGAGCCCGGCACTTCCCCCACTTTCATGAGGAGTATAAGGCCATATTCCACCACGGTGGCCCCAAATACCTGCGAAATAATTCTCGTGAATATGGGTTACGTCAGTCAGTATACTCTCCTTGGCTGAAAAGCGAGTGATAATTACTTGTTATGTTTTTTTCAAGAAATAAATTGGTGGTAATTGCCCGCACTGGGATTCGAACTCGCGATCCTTGATTAGCAGGCAGACATAACGTGAAGCTATAGCTGCGGGCCGAGACTCGAACCCGGTGAACACCACTCGCATTTTCCACATTCAACCAGCTGAAAGCCTCTCACTTGCACACGTATATAAAATAAACGATGTCTTTCAACTGAAATATGGCTGAAACTTCAGAGTGGAATGCCTACTCGCGCTATATTACCCCATTGCGACGAATGTCAGCTAATTAATGGCCAACCTTGACATTTTACACTGTTCTTTCGAAATGATACTGTTTGTTTGGCCTAAATACTACCTTCAGAGCTCCGGAAACATTTCCTTTTGTGAAGGAGACAAGTTTTAGCAATGTTAATGTACCACGGTCAATGTAACTCAGTGAAACGATGAGCTTTATTGATATTTGATGTTAATATGCACTCGAATTAGACACGTTTTTGTCTAGTAAGTATGAATCTAGTTAATCACAGGCTATGTACGTACATACATACTTAAATATTCAAATACATATTTTGGCTTTTTTTTTTTAATTTCAGTAGGTTCGTGGACCTTGGGAGTTGCTGTTGGAAACCGAAAACTGATGTTGATTTTGTATTTTTTTCTTAATCTTCGGTTTATTTTGTTTATTAATGTGTAATTTTCAACTGGGTGGTGGTATAAGACACCAGGGTTTGTTGAAAAATTTACTTTAAACACCTATTTTTAAAAATAAGTCACATGTAACAGCTAGTCTCAGATATAACAAGTAAAAACAGTCATAGGCGAAAACTAAACAAAATATCTAGATGAAGATACCGGCGGTCTTTGTAACAAAGCCAATCAACTGTCCCAGATAACGTCAGCTGCAGTCTGTTATATTCAAGCAGTGTCAGCAGTTTTAAGTGCGATGACTTTTTGATGTGGCCACTAAGTGGGCGGGCGATGGCCTAAATAAAATTCCGGTCGCATTGCCACATTTATTAACCTTAATTCGAGTTAATTAGACGATTAATAGGGTTTTATGGATTCAGCTCTGCCGTCTCCTCTTTGGCCAAATGCCTTCCGATTCTCGCTTCACCTTCGTGATCTGTTTCTTCATGATCACTTTCGTCTTACGTCTGACCTCGATTTTGGAGATTTGGTTATATCAATTTAGTACGGCGTAGAAATAATTTTTTGAAGTGAAACTTGAGGTCACGATTCGATCGTAAGCGAACGAGAATTGAGAGTTTAACGTCATGATAGAGAAAGATACGACGACGAGAGAAAGGGAAATAGAGTTTTTAGATTCTGACACTACGGATGTGAAACAAAAGAGGGTGACGTAGGTATATACATGATAAGAAGGAATAAAATAAGAAGATAGAAGTTTCACTTTTATCACGTGTACGGTGCCACAGGCGAATTGCTTGCCAATTCAATTATAAGAATGAAACTATAGAAATATTGACATGAAATTGCATTTACCAAGGTACACGATAAACGAGGACACTTGGTTTTTTACTGCCATATTATGAGGTAACTTAACCCCACGACTACGGGAAGTACAACCTATTAAAACATAGTGTCCATAAAGCTTGCAAATATCGCCGGCGATGGGCCGTATTCGCGCACTAAAGGCGCATCATCGCTGACTTTATGGTCGCACCATACGCCCACTCGGGGAAGATTTCTATGGTCAGCGTTTCCCTCAAGACGCCTCTATTAATGAACACTCGGTGTACCTTGAGGGTTAGACGACGCGGTAATATTTTTGATGGTGACATAACTGCCGTTATGTAAGCCAGCATTTTTCAGGCATAATTGTTATTTTTCTCTAGTGGGTGGTGTTAGTCTGATAATCAGGTTTCTGTCTTTATCACTGGGCGTTATTCCTAGGTCCTTTTCGAACTATACATCCTTGTCTGTCTTAGTTTCCCTATCTTTCTCTGCCTTTCTCTTTCTCTACCTTTCTCTTTCTCTGCCTTTCTCTTTCTCTGCCTTTCTCTTTCTCTGCCTTTCTCTTTCTCTACGAGTACCTTTCTCTTTTTTATTTAGCACGCTCACAATAAAGATTATCATTCTCTTTTTCATTGAACTCTATTATTTTTATCTGTGCCAAGTAAACGTTTTTTCTTCTATCTGCTTCTTCCTTGATAGTTTCTGTTCTTGGATTTTCGAAAAAGCGTGTGCGAGTGGAAAAAGCGAGGATTACACGTCGATTTGTGAAGAAGACGAAGATTTGTGATAATATTTAGATTAGTCTGTTCAACTCTGGTTTAAATCTTTTGTGGTAACCGTTGGTGATTTCTGTCTAAAACTCTGTCTAAACACCAGACGTGTCAAGACTGTGACGGATATGGACTGAAAGCAAATTTTTGATTGTCTTCAGAAACGTAACATTCTATATTATGCCTTCATCAGGTGCCCTTAGGGTACCCAACGCTGCTACCTGACGGCTGGGACCAGTCTAATAAAGTAGATGAAATATTTTATAGGAATTTATATTTTATTTATGAATTATATGAATTTAATATTTCATTTGATTTGAGGTTTAAACTATCCCCACGCAACTTTATGTTATCCTTAATCTATTTATTATGACACACAATACTTAAATCCAAGCACAAATTCTACTCAAGATCCTTGTTATCGTGCCGAAGCATCCGGCGGTTTCAACTCAAATTAGGATTAGGAATTCAACTCCTCAATAATTTATCCTGAATCTCCTGCTTACCAATTCAAATTCTATTTTATTGTAAGCTTAACTACAATTTGTAGAAGGTATGCTCGGGTACAGTGCCCTGTCAAAAATATGACACACTCAAATGGAATGTCACCTGTAAGCTTAGCAACGACTCGCAAGCAGCAATGACGTTAAGCAATATTCAGACGCTTGAAATACGAGGTGATAGAGTTTAAAAAGTTTATCATCAACTGGAACCTAATTATACTCTTTATACATTATTTGCATCTACGCAAAGCAGTTGAACTGTCCACCGTACTGGGTTAGCATTAGCACTCTTGTCACATCAAGATATTGTGCTGTCAACTGTACCGATGGGCTGGTTTTCTTGCCAGGCAGTGTATTGAAGTAGGTACTTCCTAACACTTCGTAGTAAGTGTGGGTAATAAACAAATAATTTAACGTGAAACTGTGAAACTTAGCGCACCCTTTCCGGGTTGGGCCAGGGTTACCATGATGGAGACTGAATGAATACGTTAGGGTGAACAATTAAATATATACAGACTACTAGTGAACTTCAAGAAAAAAGAGTTCTAAATTTAGACAGTGTTTTTCGCTATTAGCACCTTATTCTGGATTTTTGGACTGATGTCCCAATGTCCCAATAACCCTAGGTTCCAGAAGTTTCTTGGGGCTTAAAGTCCCCTGGATTCTAGGGGTGCCTGAGATCTTAGGGATCCTATGAAAAGGTCAAAAAACATGGTTGAATAATTTTTCACTTACTTAATTTGAAAAAGTAGTCGTTATAATTTGGATGCTTTACAAAACCGACAATTTTATTGGTTTTTAGTACAAAATAAATGTCGGAGAACCTCAAAAAGCTTAGAGACAGATTCCGCTTAAAGTTGCATTACAGTTGTCCTACACTTTGGGTGTCACGCGTACAGTTTTAACAAAGGGGAGCTAAAGATGACTCATAATTGAGACACGGGACGGATTAAGTCCTTATCCTCAAATCCCCAAACTTCAAGCCTCTCCACATGAAGTGTTAAGATATTAATTATTCCCCCTAACTCGGACCGAGCCGTTTGCACCGAAAAGGACTCCAACTATTGTTACTTAAGTTCTCAAAACCCTTGGGTTGCATTGGGTTTTGGGGACCCGCAAAGATTACGGTAGCCACTGGCCTTACCGAGATAAGTTTGATTGAGTTGACCGAAGAGTTAAGTCGCTACCACACAAGCGCGATATATATCTATAGTTTAGTTTCATAATTGTCGAAGATCAAGCCATGTCATGTGTCATGCCATGTGTTACTTACATAAGACAATAAAGACTTGTCAAAGTTTCATCTTTCGAATTTATGGTATTTCCCCAGGTCCCATTCTATCTATACTCACGTAACAAGAACCTACGTATAACAAACAATACAACTTTTAATTTGGCTTCGCCAGCCATCTACACTGCCAACTCTGCTAACAACAATGTTTGCCGTGACTGGATACGTAAAGGACCTCTCATATCTTTAAAAAACAACAACTAACTCCATAAAAACGGTTGTTTAACCTTTTGGTCCTGTTCAAGATTTTCGACGGCACTGTGTCACCATCCAACTAAACGTTGCACGGGAAAATTTTCGATAAAATTACCATAATGATGCCTAACAACTACGCCTGGAAATGACGGCATAATATCCTGGAGTACACTTTGCGGCTCGGTTGTAATCGATTTAAGGAGGATTTTAAGGGGAGAGTAGGTAGAGGTTCTGTTCATGAGCCAAGTTAGTTCATCTGATCTGAGGCAAGAATCACGGCTGCCACAAAACACATCTTACCCCGAAAGTTGCATTACATAATCGCCATCCTAGTACACTGGTTCTAAAAGTCTCATATGCCTTGTAATTTACCTTATCCTTAAATAAGAACAGTAATGTTTGCACACTACTGCTTGGCGGACTAATATCCGGCAAAGATGTGGTACCTCCACATGTAGGTTTTTGCAGAAAAGGCACTACAAAAAAGTGGATATTTGGTCAGGTCGACCTCCCATACTAAATTGGGGGGCCGATACATTAGACTACCTAATACTATGTACTTCTTATAAAGACAAAAATCGTGAAAAACATCCAAACGTGGACCAAAGTAACGAAGACAAGTAGAAATATCAAGACTTGATGACCTTAGAGCCACCACAAGAAGAATTAGAACATGTGGAAAACTATTTTTCTTTCGAGTTTTTTATTCCACAACCACTAAACAAATGTGGAATTTATGCATCATTATAAACCGGAAGACTTTCTTTGCTCATCATAGACCCAACTGAACTACCCACACGGGGCAGATAGGAAAGAATAAATGCTTTTTTATACCCGAATACCGTAAAAACTTATGTTGGTTTCAAAAATTACGTTGTCTTTTGTAAAGACCTTGATCACATTTATATATATTCATGAAAGTACCTATAACTCAATATTTTCTCAGTACTCGTATAATATTACTAAACTAATATATTAGCTAACAACTGGGATAGAAAAATGATGTATGTATTCCCATATGGCTATCGAATAGATCGAATGGAATTAGTTATTAACTAGTCCTTATCTGCAACTTTAGTCATCGCGATGGTTCCAACTCTTTTTTATATGTTCCCTTTTTTACGTGATGTTACACACACATACACTTGAAAAAAAAATGATATTTTCCGTACCTACCTAGCTTATTTGTAATGGCCTAGAAAATTTTACCATAATATGCTTTATTATAACTAAAGAAGCCTAGTTGCGCCCCGCGGTTTCACCTACGTTGACTGGGATATCACCATTTTCTGGTATAAAGTCTCTCGCTTTTTATCTATCTCTATGTCACATCAATCCGATGCTCCGTTTTAACGTGAACAAAAGGACAAACCAAGAAACAAACTTTCGCGTTTATATGTAATAAGTAGGTCGTCAGTGGAAAGGCTACTTTGCTTAACCGCCAAAACGGTACTTTCGGGAAAATGGATTTAAAGTTTTTTTTTTTAGAAAAAAAATCATATTTCCCTTGTTTTTTAAGGAAATTAGAATATTTAAATGCAAAATATATTTATATTTTTTTCTTCATATTTACAATACATTCACATTATTGTAGCCCTTTTAGATCGCAAAATAGTGGTCGCTTAAGCAAAAGTATTCCGGTTTTAAGAAAAAAATCATCCAGGAAAAAAATGCTAACCTGCCGTTAATTCACAAACATAATTAATTTAAAATTGCTAATAAATGGCAATAAGCTTCTTACCAGATAGCAAAAATGCTTATGAAATTAAACATATATGAGTCTTGTACAGAAAAAAATCTTATCGAATGTTTGATCGTTCCATGCCATAATGAAGAATAGCTTAAGAAACGATAAGCTTCATAAGTTTAATAAGACAACATGCTAACTTGTGCAAACTTATCGAAAATGCAATCAAACGTTACCTTACAGATATAGAATAACCAAACCTTTTATCGATCATACTACTTATCTGCTTACCTGCTGAATAAAAAATGTGCGTATTCGCCCTTATTAATAAAATTAGACAATTATTTATTATAATCATGACTCATCATCATCATCAGTTTGAAGACGTACACTGCTGAACATAGGCTTCCCTCTTAGGCCGCCATACCGAATGACAATTTTCCACTTGTACCCACCGGTTGCCTGCGACTCTTTTGATGTCGTCGGTACATCTAGTGGGAGCCCTATCTACGCTGCGTTTCCTAGTTCGTGGTCGCCACTCTAGAACCTCTTTCCCCGTCAGTTATCAGTTCTACGTGCGGTGTGGCCTGCCCATTACCACTTCAGCTTACAAACCCTGAGAGCTATGTCGTACACTTTAGTTCTTTGCCGAATATCCTCGTTCCGGATTTTATCGTGCAGAGAAACTCCGAGCATAGCTCTTTCCATTGCCCACGCATATCCAAAAGGTCAGTAGTTATGGACTACGTCTCCGTTCCATATGCCATCACTGGTAATACACACTGGTTGAAGACCCTTGTCTTCAGGCACTGGGCAATTTTGGACGAGAAAATGTCACGTAACTTCCCGAACGCTGCCCAACCCAGTTGGATTCTTCAGGCGACGTCTTAGTTGAATTTGGACCAACTTAACTGGAATATCTGCCCAAGGTAAGTATACCTACTGGTCAACGACTTCGAGAGTATCGATTCCAACGATTACCGGTGTGGATACAACATGGCCTTTGGACATGACTTTCATCTTCTCCATGTTCATTTTAAGACCCACCTGTTGGGAAACGCTACTGAGGTCGCTGAGCATAGTATTGAGATCCTCCAGTGACTCTGCCATGATGAATATATCATCCGCAAAACGAAGGTGAGTGATGTAGTTACTTGCCATTGATGTTGATGCTGAATCCGTTCCAGTCCGAAAGCTTGAAAACGTCCTCCAATGCGTTCGGGAACCATTTCGGAGAAATAACATCTCCCTATCTCACGACTTTCTGTAATGGGATAGGTTTCGTGTTCTTGTCCTGTAGTCGGATTGACATGGTGGCGTTTCTATACAAGCACTTTAGCAGTTTGATATACCTATAGTCGGTATGGCATCGCTGAAGGAACTATAATACTGCCCAGGTCTCGATTGAATCGAAGGCTTTTTCATAGTCCACAAACACCAAACACAATGGCCGATTATTACTCCTGTCTTCTGCATAATCTGGCGAAGCGTGTGTATGTGGTCTATGGTGTCAAAGCATTTCCGGAAACCGGCTTGTTCGGGAGGCTGGAAGTCATCAAACCTGCGTTTGATGCAGATGACATCACCACCACACTCCTTTGCCATGCTTCTGGCGTGATAAGTATCCTCGAGCATGATCGTATTAAAAAACTTGTGGAGGACTTAAAGTACCTATTGGTTTTCCACCCGCTCTCAGCAGTCTGTTGTGATTTCATCGTCACCCGGCGCCTTGTTGTTCTTAAGCTGTTTGAGAGCTATTCTAATCTCGTACAGACTGATGTCTGTGATGTCGTCAGTATAGTGTCCGGTTAGTTTAACTCTGGTATCATGAGCTGGACTGACAGTAAGTTTAAATGTCGAGGTGTACAACTGTCCGTAAAATCTCTCAAGCTCCCTCAAAACCACTGGCTTCAACTACTGCCGTCCTCGGTCTTCAGCTTTGTCATGTGGCTTTGCCCAATAAACGAATTCCTTGCGAACACTTTCAAGCCCTGGTTTCGCTAGATTACGAGCTGTATTATAGGAACGCAGGTCTTGTCGCAAGGATTTAGAGATTCGTCTATTGAGCTTGCCGTATTCTGACATATCAGCTGAAGATTGATTAATTTAATGGTTCTGTCAGAGAGCTTTTGAGACTTATTCCGGCGTGGGCTCTTAAATTGCTTTGAACCCACTGCTTGGACAGTTTTCACCAGTTTCTTGTTTATCTCGTCCACAGAATCGCACTCGGTTAGGCTCTGGAAGCGATTATAATAAATATTTTAGCAATCAAATTACCTCATTTAAACATCTAACCTTGTAATATTTTGTATGGGAAGCCATAAGAATAGGAAGGCCTCGTCAAAACATAAAGTTAGTAGGCTGGTAGATACTCTGTCAGTCATGTTGTCACGACTAACGTAATGAAAAAGTAAAATTTATAATAAAGGCAAATCGCTAAAGCGCCACCAGTTCTCAAATCTTATGCGAACAGTTATGCATAAACGCCTGACAGTTTGTAACAACAGAAATGAAAAATATCTAACGAGTAGTTACACAATAAAAATCAATAAGCTGATATTGCTAATATAATAATTTCATCCGAATTTAATAAAAGAAAATATGCTTATTATGCTGAAATGAGATAAATGTTAAAAGGTACAAGTTCTTATGCGACGTCACTTTAAAAAACATCGTAAATACGTCGCTTGAGACATTGAAGACCGGAATATTCCTAAAATTTTCCGCTTTTTAAAAATGCTTAACTGCCAAAAATTTGCTCAGAATGCCTTGAAAGTTATACAGATCGACGCAGAAAAAAAAATGCAATCCAACAATATATATAACTCATTTTGGCCCATTTGGCGCTTAAGCACTTTCTCCTTTCCACTGACGAGGTATATAGTGAGGTTGATATATCAGTCGGGAATGTTACATAATGCGCCTACAAGTTGAGTAATATCCGTTGATATTATCCAAAAACTCTTCTTTTTAAAAATTGGAAACTGAAAACCGTGGCCTTTCCGCCTTCGTTGGTTTATTTTTATACATAAAATTGCCGAAAGAAAGAATTTCTGCCAACCACTCCAATGAAGGGTGCTTGCAACTTTCCCTTACCTCTTCAGGGGTTCAAAAATAAGTACAAGGCGGGTACTATGAAGTATTCTAAGGTACAAAACCTTTGTGAGGATTTGTGGTCTTGGGAGAAAAGTTATCGATACCGCTTCACCTTTTGTTACGTTCAAGTTCGTCGCGGTTCTATACTTACTCAACTGTGTGGGATTGTTTTTCATTGACTACATAATTATTGTTTGTGGGAACATACGAGTACCTAACATATTTTTGTAGACTTGTTTTTATATCTCACTGGACTAGCCTTTAGGTACAATTCTTATACGTTAATGCAACCTAATGAAGTGGAGTGCAAACGCTATCAATGCTAAGTATCTGTAAAATTTATCTTCTAATTGGTTTGCCACGTTTTAGGATACTCGTGGCCAAAGTCAATATACTAGTAATCTTCTTATTTTTCCGTTAATAATCTTAATATATATAAATTACGCGTCACGTTTTTTGTCTGCGGTGCACTCTTAAACTACTCAACCGATTTTAATCAAATTTGCACACCGTGTGCAGTTTGATCTAACTTGAAAGATAGGATAGCTTACATCTCAATTTATAGTCGCAATAACAAGAACTTTAACCACAGCAACGCGTGGCCGTGTCTGCTAGTCATCTATATAATATAATCAATAATATAAGTCATAATCACATAGTTAAGGCTAATCAACATTTTATTGTGATATTGAGCTGTGCACGAGTTAGACATGGTTTTGTGTGAGTTTAAACAACACATTTTCTCGTTGGCCGTCCGACACTCTAACCACCTAACTTGTTAAAATATGGCACCAAACTTCTGAGAACTCCTGAGATCACGTACAGTGCACGCTGTTCCACTAATATTTTAATACTCGCCTAAAGCAAGAGTTTAGAAGAAAGTTCATGGTGGAACATGCCTTGAAGTTTTTAATGTAAGGAATGCGATCAAAAAAGCAATTTTGTACTAACTGCTAAATTAGGATAGTGATGTGCTGCTCATTCATTTCGGTTCCTAACCAAGTAACTTATCTCTTATAAAAAATAAGAAACGCTTCGAAAAAGCTGCTTGAACGATAGAATTATCATATAATTGACCCTTAAATAAAAGTTTTCCTAACAATTTCAGTAACCACACGACAGTATAGCTGTCTACAAAAGACTATTTACTTGTAAAATTAATGTCTTCCATGTAGGTCCAATACTATTCAAATAAGGCGAAAAGGATGTGAGGTACAGACAGACAGAAACGACAAAATCAAGTAGGTATTCCGTTTCGCCACTTATCTACGAAACCCTAAAAAACCTGCGTTTGACAAAAGGTACCGCCATCCAGTACCAACTTCACACCAATAGCCCTAAGTTACGTTGCAGCCTCAATGGCCCCAAGTTTGGAGGTGAGATACCTTCGCACGTGAGGGGCCATTGTTGCTGTCCCATATTTTTGCTCGGGGCCCAATAAGCGAGCGAACGGCCAAGTTTGCCTGCCTCCTCTAATTAATTTCTACTCCGTGCTGCTAAAGTGAGAACCTTTGTGTGTGGCCCGAGTTAAGAGAGACTCCATTTATTTGTCTATCTACAACAAGATCGCGCGACAGACGTTGTTCTGTTATTGTCAAGCTATTTCCGAAATGGGTGAGAAAATGAAGTATAATATTTTTCGGGAATCTTTAGATACCATGTTTTAATAGTTAAACCGCTATTCGGAGCGGAGACGAATTTAACAAAGCATGAATCAGCGAAAGACTGCAGGCAGATGCTGGATGCGTCAAGCTAAAGACAGGGCGCTATGGCGCTCATTAGGGGAGGCCTATGTCCAGCAGTGGACTAGTATAGGCTGATGATGATGATGATGATGATGAATCGTGAAAATCGGTCCAGCCGTTCTTAAGCTATATATATATCTGTGTGTACCTATCTATCTTTATTTATATTTTCCGTTTTATGTCTCGATCTATATCTATTTAGGTCTATCTATCTATGTAGATCTTAATTGCTACTATAATATTATAAAAGCGATCTATCTCAGCTTATTTGCGACGAAACAGCGAACAAATCTTGATACAAAAAATACATGAAGAATACTCAGTTTTAGAGATATATCCTGAAAGATAGCTGCAGCCCGCGGCTTCCCCTCTTCGTCCTTGGGCTATTTTTGTGAGATTAAATCACACTTATATACATTTAAAAAGTGTATGACCGGCAACTGGCTCAGGCTAAAACTAGAAAAGGTTCTAGTTTCCAAATCCTTTAGTCTATTTGCTTTTTTGAGGCGACTGGAAGCGCTTGCAGTACAAATAAAAACAGTGGAAAGTTGACCTTTGCTGCCCGCTTACTCCTCCATCCGGTACCACACCTTAATGGGAGTCTACACGAATGATAGTGTAACTTTACTGAACGTTCCATGGCAAGATTAATTCTATAACAAAAGCTTTTGATCTCCTCGACTGCCGGTGTCGCAGAACGATTTGCCAATAAACGAGACGGCAATAGATAAAATGCTTTTTATGAAATAAATAATTAATACTATATAATATTGAGTGTATACTATGTAGTACTGTGGTATGTCTGAATTGCCCAAAGGAACTTTCAGGAGGGATCAAAGAATGAACCACTGTCCGGCCAGAATGATAAAATTGTTATGCTCCTCGAGTCCTGGTGATTATCATTCGACATTAAATAATATACATTATAATTTGAGATATTTTTTTCAGGCGTCTGAACTGAGGGATCTTGTTATTTGGCCATAACATATAAAATCGCGTTTACCAAATTTTTTGATGTACCCATCTAGTGTTACAATTTTTTAGTGAAGCTTCCTTGTTGGGCCTAAAGAATTATGAGGATTTACGAGGTGAAAAAGTGATCTCGCAGTCCAGATGCACACTATGTTGCTTAGAGTGTTTAGCTATATTTGGCTCCGTTACCTTTGTATCTGTCAAACCAAATACAAAGGAATGTCGGGAGTGGGATTACTATGACATGTTGACAACTAGTCAAATAGCCGAGTTAATGTTCTGTTGCATCCGACCTGATCACCGTATCAATTGCTATAGCTATTGGACACTCGTCCAAACGATTACTGGTGACTGACGCACGCTTTCAGCAATACAAACGAGCACGATTCAACCGTAATTGTTGAGCTGTTCAATTTTCAGCCGTTCAGAGTATGCTCGCGTTGTATGAGAATTCTAGTTAGGATAGCTAAGGCGCTTTGGGTTTACGCATTTTTGTTTTACCGCATAAAATGACATCAAAATCGGTTGGGTCATTCTACGTTGAAGATTTCTCTATCAACTTCCTTCCTTTAAATGCATGCCAAATTCTATCAAGATCAGAATTATGATCATGAATGAATCAAGATCATGAAATTTCATAAACAGACCGGCTGGATAGGTATCACTTTTATAAAACAGGGCTTGGCACGAAAAGCCCGTCTCTCATTTGAAAAAAATATACTATTTGAAAAAACTGCTTCATATGAAACGAAAACACATTTTACTTTTTTAAAATATAAACTAAACATGAAAAATAGCTCTGTGACATAGTACTTAATTATACCAAGGGGCTAAATTTAACCTAAAACGCCAGCACTAGTGATAAGGGTCCCATTAACCGTGTCACCCTAATGTATAGGTACATGTGAGGAATGGTTTTAGTTTTGGGATAGCTGTGGCCGGTGACTTCGTTCGTGGTTGTATTTTTTATAATGTTCATATTGCAAACCTTAGGCAGCATCTTGGCTACCTTTTTTCATCTTCTTTTATTAACTGGATGGTTATTCCAATGATTTAATCGTTTATCAGATCTTAAGTCAGATACTCTACCTAATAATAAAACAACCGAATACTCACCGGTTAAATTAGCGTAGTTTTTACGTGATAAGAAAACAAACAGACAGATATAATATTATTTTTCAGTTGATAATATAATGTTGTGTTTATCTCTAATGCCTTTAATTTTAAATTATAATTATTCGTGTCCGTTACTTTACTGCCATGTATCTTTTTAAAAAGGTTTTTATTACTATAGAGTAATAAATAGGGTTCATAATATTTTTATTGAATAGCTAGTAAGCAGAGCTTACATCGAACTTCTGTACTTTACATTTAGTTTATGTAACACTTGTTTCTATGACTGTACAAATGTACAATAGCGGCCGAGTTGCCTACTAAAAATAATATTTAAATAAAAGGTGGTGGCTCGACCACTCGGGCGAGATGATTGCGGTCGAGATGACAACCAACTCGTACTTTCGATATAGCGTATATTGAACTCACGCACTTTCAATATAGCGTACCTACCTACAACAAGATGTCATACTTCGAACTAGTATACAGTCCGCTTTACGATACTCGAAGCGGTGAGCCAACTCCATGCCTATCGTATTCCTTTCCGCGAATTTTAATGAAGCCCTCTTATTCCAAAATCACGAATTTTTCATTATCACAGATGGGCAAACGATATTTTTTTTTAATTAAAAAGTGTTTTTTCACCTTGTAAGGTAAGCTCTGCCAGGGCGCTGCCATGATACTTTCGTAAATTAAATTTGTATGAAGGTGCAGATCGACGACTTATCTGTGGAGTTTAACTCAATTTTTTGATTGAGAAATACTTTTTCAGACTAATCTTTTATGAAATACTCACTTATTTAGTGATGCGTCAATTAAAAGCTACTTTCCGTCTCTACAGCCAGATTAGCTTTGTATCACCATACCATTGATTTTACATAGGCTATATACAGTTTTCCATCGCTACATGCATCGAAGGGCACGTTTATCAATCCAGCCGCCCGCAGTGGTCCCGGTTGTTTTCGATTGATAGAAGTTAGAGGCTCTTGGGCGCCCTAACAAACCCTGACACAAGAGGCAAATGTCACAGGAACTGCTAACAACACAATTATGAAACAACGGAACCGGGTCAAAGACTTTTTTGTTGTTCAAAAAACAATTGCTTGCCGTAAATCGATCGCGTAGCCACGAAAGAGTGCGACAAGTGGAAATGGAAAAGCGGCCGGGTCGCGCGTGACTAACATATGACTAGTAGCTCAAAACCAACTTGCCTCTGTGTTCTGATCCTTATAACCTCACGCACTCTGCTCATCACTCTACATCAAAAGAGCACTGCGCACAAATCCGTATAGTAAAAAGAGATTGCGTATGAATTAATAGTAGCATAGTCACTGTGAGTGGGAGGTTGTCGTCACTCGGACGCGGCATATCTTAGAGGCACAGTCGCCATTAACTATAGTTGAGGTGTGGCAAAGTAGAGGAGAAAGCGGGAGCGGTTCTGCTTTTATTTTTTAAATTCTGTAGCTTCCGAAAGTGGTTGTTGAATGGATTTAAACGTGATTAAATACTTTTACCTCTGGTTTGCATCTAGTTTATAATATTTCAAATATATTGCCATATTTTTACAGTAATGTTTAGAGCGTTGTGCCGCGGAGAGGTCCTAGCTCGTCGCGGCTTCGTTACCCGTTAGTGACAGATTTTTTTCTCTTAGATTGATTTTGGTATGTACACGCTCCAATCGTTCATGCGCAAAATCCACACAACCGTACCCACACACTGACACTTTCACTATAATTCATCGCTAAACACAGTGAAGGGTATATCCTATACTAATCCAGACAAATTAGCGCGTACAGCGCCACTATCCTCTTACCCAGTAATCGCTTACTTTCCAACCCCACCCCCCACTACCGCGGGCGTAACTGCGGACGTAATGAACTAATGATGCTGACGCACCCCCATTACAGGGCGCGGACTCTATTGTGCCCCCGGCTTAGTTAACCGCAGCATTATGCGGAGGTAGAAAAAGCCCCAAGCTTCGCGTCGAAAAAGTTACCCCATAAGAAAATCGTGGCGGGAAAAGATTGTTTTTTTCTGTGTTCTGCCTGCTTGTAGACGACGCGTGTCTTCATTCAAGTACGTTCCTGGCACCACGACTGAAAATACACTTCAAAGACAATACAAATACAATGGTATTACTGTTGTATTCAAACTTTGAAGCCGTATATTATAAAAACTATAGATCGGAGACGAGTGATCTTTCGGATTTATGTTATTTCAATAGTACTCTACGATAGGCCAAAAGATCACCGAAGTGCAATTGTTTAGTCCAAGTAACGATTAGTGTCACTACACAATGGACGGGTTTATACAAAGCGATCTAAAGATCAATAATAATTCTTGTGAGGTATCCGCCTTTAAATATCCATTAGTGATCCATACATATCTTTCTTCGATGGGATTCAGACAGTATCAAATTAAACTCGCGTGCAATCGCATTTATAAGTTTAAGCTATATTCACTCGGAACGACAAGGTAACATTTACCGCGATGTTCAAACAAACAAGTTGTTAAACCAATCTTGTTAAACAAAGTTGGTGCTTAGGGAAACTTTGATTTTCACAATGATCAGTTCGCGGAGTTCTTTTGTAAGTCAGTTGTTATTTTGGTTTTCCAGCCATTTATTGTTGGAAAACCAACTTTATCATTTGTTTGGAATTCAAAAACTCCCAACCAGACAGATAAATCAAGTGAACAGATGGCTAGACACTATAATGCAGTCCAAAAACCACATTAAAGATGAAATTGGGATGATACGAATAGCATGAACGATTCTAAACGGCTTCGAAGACAATTATATAATATTTCATTGTTTTAAGTCTGCAAGATAAATAATTTTAAAACAGCCATAAAGCCGGCTAAATTAACCGAAAAACTTCGTTAAATATGACTGAACCAACCTCTCTGATAACATTAACAAATTAATGTTGGTTATTTCTTACACAGAGCTATTTGTATAATTACTTTTATGATAACTAATCTGCTTTGGAGGTGTACCCAACCTTACCAAACATTATTATAATATGTGGAAGAAATAGATTTCATTCGAATAAGTAACTTTTTTTTTTCAATCTTACTGTTGGGTTCGAAGTCATGTTTTGTGCCTAATCTGTAAGTTTTTTTTTCTTTTTCTTTTGCCATGGTGCTTTTCACACATTGTGCCAGTTTCAAGTAAATAACATTTGTAAGTTTCTCGTAGCTTTATGTCCAATTTATTTTATTTGTAGGACGGCGAACTGATAGAGATTTAGAATTTGCAAGCAAAGTGTCACTCATTTTTATTCTTCTAAAAGTGGTGTGTACATTTACAGCACACCGAGTTCGAAACCTCAGCCCTGCACCAATGACTTTCTTCCATTTAAGACTGATATACATTATTTTGTTAGGTGCCGCCGTTGAGTCCCCGTTTTTGGGGACACGGTCTTCGGGGACAACAGGACTACATCAGACAAACGTGTGGAACATCATGTGGTACATTCCATCGCTCCTACTTACTACCTACTACTTTTTTTATTTTTTTTTAAACGTGTTCCCCACTCTGTGATTGCTCCTGTATCGTGGGTGCCGCTTACAGACATATAATTTCACATGCACATCACACCCAGACCAGAAACAAACATATAATGTGGAACGTACAAATATTTGTTCCGGGCGGGAATCGAACCCGCGACACCAAGCGCAGCAGTCCAATTGCTCAGCCACTACGCCAAACGTGCCGACCAACTTGCCGACGACGCGAAGGCATCATACTAATACTTCTACTTCTTGGACTCAGTTATGGTTGTCGGTCCCAAATGACCCCGTATTCGCAAAGCGACGTCAGTGTGCCTAGTGCGAGTTTTGACAATTTATTTACGCACTCGGTCCGTTTGGCGTAAACTTGAAATTGTATGGAATAAGAGCAGCGCCATCTAGTGACTGATTCACTGACGCTAGATGGCGCTGCTCTTATTCCATACAATTTCAAGTTTACGCCAAACGGACCGAGCGCGTAAATAAATTGACAAAACTCGCACTAGGCACACAAATCTCTTTGGCGTGACAAAGTCTGACACCAGAAGCAAACACACAATACAATATACAACAAACGGACAAGGACGACAGGTAAAACCGTACGCAAAGTTTCTTACCCCTCCAGTTACCTGAAGAGTTTCAGGCTGAAACTCCTTTCAACCCGCGATGAATATCGACAGCGCCCCCGTAAGGACAAAATCCACACATACATATACAAATGCATTA
The DNA here is from genome assembly GCA_905147375.1 of Hylaea fasciaria. Lineage (NCBI taxonomy): Eukaryota > Metazoa > Arthropoda > Insecta > Lepidoptera > Geometridae > Hylaea > Hylaea fasciaria. The sequence goes on along the minus strand of LR990211.1, from coordinate 1,276,834 downwards.
TAAGATGATAGTCTGTACATTGTGTGCTCTAAGCGATAAGACCGCCAATTTAAGCTTGTTTTGCTAGCAGCTTTGTATTTTGTATACGTTTTGAATAAAAAGTTTATCTATATGCAGATAAAGATATACATATAAAAATAAGAATAGGTTTACAAGCATTAAAATACGCGAGTATACAAGAATGTAACATATTAAATATAATAATAAAATAATAATTCAGCCTGTAACTGTCCCACTGCTGGGCAAAGGCCTCCCCTCACTATCGTGAGGAGGGTTAGGCCATAATCCACCACGGGGGCCTAGTCCGGATTGGTGGATAACATGCCTCCGAAATAATTCTGGGGCATGTTGGTTTCCTCACGATGTTTTCCTTCACCGAAAAGCGAGTGATAATTACGTACATATGTTGAACAAGAAACACATTGGTACGTGCCCGCACTGGGATTTGAACTCGCCACCTGCGTTTTCGAAGGTGGACGTTCGCCCACTAGGCTACCACTGCTACTACATATTAAAATAAAGTATTTTTCTAAATCTCTTATTTATGTATTTTTGTGCATCACATAAAATGGTGAATCCATTGCAATGCAGCTTATCGTGATCTATAGCTTAGAACCTGACTTAAGCAACGGTATTGCATCTTAATGTAAAAATGATAGGAAACTATCTTCTAAAATCGATACAAAAAATAGCAACGTTAACAAAGTCAAGGATAAACAGCATAATGTCAAAGTTTCAGTGTAGATATATTACTTTACGACTTGCGTGAAGCCACGGTATGTAGCTAGGTCCAGTTGCCCCACATTACCCGTTTGAAACTTTACCCATCCCTTGGCAAGATAAAGTGCCACGGGTCAATTTGCAAAATGCATTCTGTCGATGTCGTATTTTATTCTGCGACGAGAATTTATATTTTATTTCGAGGTATTTTGTAGTGCGGGTGTGGAAGGAAATAAAATGTCTAAGCATAATTCAAATTTTGGGCATAGGGCCTTCTTAATGTAGACAGAGAGAGGGGAAACTGGGAGTGAAAGGAGAGGCATAAAAATTAATGAAAGAGCTTGCTTCAGAATTATAAGAAAATCTAGCTAAGCGACAACTGCGACTATGCGATGATATTTTGTCGCGTGGTTAGGTTAGCAATTATTTGTCATTTCAGTTTCAGCACTGCAGCTATAGTATCGCGTCGCATCGCATCGTCGCTGATGTATGATGTTCAGTTTTTTGTACGAAAAAAAGACTGTATGAATTTTCTTACCCCATGAAAACATGCAGACACAAAATCAAAAACTGTATGTAAAAATATATTAAAGTGGTATAATTCCTTTTGGCCTCTGTCCAACAAAAACGTCAAAACTACAAATCCATTCATATTCCACTATCTAGACACATCCATAATGATACATACATGATCCAGACACCGCTGCCTAAGCGGTATCCGATACCGCCCGCTGTCCAATAGAATACTCGTTTGCTCGAATGCTAACTGATGGGAATCCGGATATTTTTGTATCCATTTCCCGAGGATCTGTTTCGAAAAACAGGTGCAAATATCGCGGTATAGTGGCGCCATCTAACAACACACTGTCAGCAAAGTAATGTATACCAAATAATATTCTGTGGAAATAGCCTTAACTTTCACAGAAAAGTTTCACAATAACAAATCTACAGAAAACTTGGACTGTGTAGGTATTTAGGGGTGTCAAGTCAAAGTGTCAATCGACGCTTGCTACGAACACGCTACGAGTGCTACAAAACAAGGACTACGAAAAGTTCTACGTGCGCTACATAAACGCTAGGAGTAGGTGCTACAAATGATACAAATCCTACGGACTGTAGCCATTAAAACAATAATGCTAACTTTATGGTTCTTTACAGTATGTTAGACTAACTTAGACTAAATAAGTAGGCTGAGTCTATTAATACGGGTACTGTACGAACAATTTATAATTATTAATACGGTTACCGTACGAATAATTTTACGAATAAATATAATTTATTCATCCAGTACCCGTACAAATAGCCACTATCAAATAAGTAATACACTCTATCACTTATTACTACGAGTATAAGGGGTAGATGGAGAGGGGTATATATAAAATACACGTATGTACGTCTAAAAACTAGAAAATGATGTCAGGGTGGATTATCTTTGGCATAGCAACTTCCTATGTACCCCAACGTCATATTATTATGCACTGCCTCACTTTTTCATCACTAACTTAATCTTTAACTACTGAGGCCAACTACTCGAGTCATCAAAAATAGCTCCTGACTCACAATTCACACTTTCGCACCATTTATTTCACAGCCAATGATAACTTAACCCGACCAGTAACAATACAGGCCAACTTAATGACCTTTAAACCCTCTGAATCACGCCGCCTAATGTATTTTTAATGGCATACATTCGCTATTGAACTGTCATTTAATACGGCCAAAGGAATTTACGGTTGCGGACACACACGCCCGTTTTGTTAATATTAAGGCAATTTATGTTGTGTACAGGCCCTTTATGTGTGAAGTGATTTAGAATTATTTATTTTGTGTGTGTTACGGTAGTTTGTGCCTTAGGAGTTTTGTGTAGGATAGTGTAGCAAACAGGAAGGATCTACCTCAGAATCAGAGGCAGGATACGTCTAAAATTGTATAACCTGATAATTTATAAAATGTTGTAGACTGGATGTCTTGAAGTCACGAGTGAGACGTAGGGCGAGTACGAACCTCTATCGAGATACTATTCGTTGTGTTAACGTAAAAAAATGTTTTAGATTTGATCAGTATATACCTAAAATAGAGCAAACACGTACATTTAACGATTCGTATCGTTCACGTATCGATCAAGGTAACCGTTCGCGTACGCATCTTGTCGATAGCAAGGGTGCTGATCAAATCTCATTCGATTGTTTTATGTTAAAGACACGAATACTTTCTCGATAGAGGATTGTATTCGCCCTACAGACCACTTCTAGGTAAGTGTACGCCATCGTAGACTATACTTTGAGAGAAGGTGGCGAATCAATTTAAAAAAAAAAAAAACAAAAAAAACTTTTTATAGATAACGTCATTATTCGTAAATGATGTGGCAAACAATCTAGGATAATAATTATTTAGTAAATGTGTGCAGCAAATGCTAGACTGCGATGATGCTATCTTGACGTTTTTAGAACCATAAGGATCGACTTATTAAAACGGGGAGACTGCTCGCTCCTACTGCCTTGCTATGACTATAAAAACACGGCCACATTTTAGATTTGGACTTTTCCTTTCTCTAAAAGAAAACAGAAAGATTTACAACTACCCGCGTAATTCTGTGAATTCTCGGCGTCTTGTTAGCCGAGCTTCCGCGGAATAATTTATGTTCTTTGAATTTAAATTCCGCTTCGGACGCGCCGCCGCCTGACCTTTAATGTGCTAACGTTGACGGACTGGTGCAGGGAAAGATCTATGGCGGATGAATACCGGATTTTCCTTTCTGGCCGCGGGATAACTTCATATATTTTTCCTTAAAGAAAAATAGGGAGAAAACACTTATTTGCGACGTTCTTGTGTAGCGTGGTAGTATTGTTTTGAAGGAATTTCATTGCTAATATTATAATATTTATTACATTATGTACCTATGTATGTTATGTTTTTCTAACATTAATAACTACGAGTATATTTTCTCTAAACATCTATCTGTAAAGCATCCACTACTTTACTGAATCGTGACTTTGACGATGTAAATAATTGACTTGACTACTTGACCACGATTGCTATACCTTCTATTGCTGTGACTTTCTTAAGTGAAATTAAGAAATACTTAAAATAAAATACATGACACTGGCTATATGCACAAACCGTGCGAAGCCATAACTAAAACAAAAAAAAAACATCTAGGTATCTGTCATCATAATTCATTAACTCATTCAATTAGCATTCATTATAAAGCGTTTTTTCCTACTCTATTAATAATATACAACTGAAGTTAACAATTTTCCTTGTAACAGTAATCGGTATTGATTTCGTGCAAAGCGGCCCTTTTAGGTATGTATTTTCGAGCAAAGCAAAGGGGGACTAGCGCATAGGAGAACTAACCCTTTCTATTATATGCATCTGAAAATACATTACACTATATTTTTAACAAAGCTGTGTTAAACCATTACTAAAATGAACTTTGGTTGCATGTTTACCTTGTGTGGCTTTCAATTTCGAATAATATCATGTACGAAATTGAAGAAGGAAAAAACCAAACTGACGTTTAGTAGGTATTTCAAAACACTTTGTCAACCTAATTTAGTTACGTAATTATTTTGTTCCTTTTATGGAAAAGTGGATTTCTTTTTACTTACCTACATATTGTTTACCTAGGTGCATTATTGTTTTGATAAATTTAATTATGCTATTTTCTGGCCAAGGCTCGTTAGTTAGACCTTTCGAGCTAGACCGGGTCAAGTAATAAAAATAAAATATGATTGTAACACAGCTGTAAAACTAAATATTAATATGTAAATTGAAATAAGCTGTCTACTACAATCTTACTATAAAAAATAAAAGTAGCGTTTTACTAAAACAAAAATTAAGTTAATTTTCAGGCTATTTGTTTCAGACGTCTCAAATTGTCTATTAGATCTTCTATTAACTTTTTTTAATCTTTTTTAACCTCCGACGCAGAAACGACGGAGTATTATAGGTTTCACGCGTCTATCCCCCAGTTTCTGGAACGTTTGTTGGGTTTGACAGTAGATTAAAACTATAGTTGTTTCTATCTGACAATAAACAAATGACAAGGATGGCAACAGAATTAATCTGTAGTCAAAGTTGGCTGACGTTTCAGAAACCGGGGGTTAGTCTCTCTGCGTGTGTGTCTGTCTGTAGCACCGTAGCTCCCGAACGGATGAACCGATTTTGGCAATGTTTTTTTTTTGTTTGAAAGATGAATTAGAATTTCGAAGAAAGGGCTGTATTAAATATAACAGCCCCGTAATAAAATGATCACCAGTAAGTATACTCGTACAAGCAAATCAAAATAGCGTCAACACAAGCGGATATAGGCAAATAGGTACGTATACAGGTAATGTGACGAACTGAAAGGGTCCCATCGGATACTATACATTGAATACATTACATTGGCAAACCACATTCCGTCAATCAGTAACATTGAAAGAAAGCGTTTACGTGTATATCATTCGATTTATGCGGTGATACAATCAGCGTGTATACGGGCTTTAAGATAAAACGTATACAATATAAAGACGATTGGGCGACTTGACGGCAAATCAAACAGGGGTATATTCTCTCCGTGTTTTTATATGTATATATATATGTTCCGGCATCTGGTGTGAAAGTATCTCAATCTCTGACGTAACCAGACTATTGAGTGTTGTAGTCAATAGTCTAGTAACATACCATGCCGTCTTATTGCGATCCAATTGAGGACCTAAACAGAATCGTTTTACTACTTATTCGTACTGTGACGTCTTTTTGTAACATCTTGACGCTCAATTTAGGTTGATTTCAAATTTAAAAGGATCGACGCCTACCTAAATGATATCGAAAGCCATGTATTACTATTATTAGAAGTGAAACGATTCTGTTTAGGTCCTCAAGTGGATCGCAATAAGACGTCATGGTAAGCCCCCTAGCCTCTGTTGTGAAAGTATCTCAACCTCTGACGTTAGTATTGACTACAACTGGCTAAAACTTAAGCACAAATCCTGCGTAACTATATTATGAAACAGTTTTGTTGCAGTAAAACTCTTGTAATATTTATATCACACGTGTCATCTGATGTCGGATGTCCACCCAAATCCGGACATTGTCCAGCGATCGATCCCACAAGTAATCCGCTCAGTTGTCAAATATTCAGCACCTGCGTTTTATATTTATTGTAAAAGCTTCACTGAAATAGTTTAAACATTTAATGGAACAAACTGTTATTTAAATTCTCTACATAAAAGAAAATAAACTATATAAACTAATCAAACACAACAATTTATTACATTCTTCAATGTTAAACACTACTATTATATCTTTATAATAGTAGTGTGGAATGGAAAGATTTGTATTTTTGTGTGTATGTTTGTAATGAATAAATTCAAAAACTACTGTGCCTATTTCAAATATTCTTTCATAATTGGAAAGCTACATTCACCTTGACTAACATCAGCTACTTATTTTCCCATAAAAATTAAAACTGTTCCCGCGGGTGAAACAGCGAGGCGTTTCTAGTATGATATAAAAGCCTGTCGCCAGATTTACCTGAGCGTGAAATAAAAACTTTTTGCAGTTTTATAATAGCATGGACTAGTTTATTGTATAAATTAAATTTGATACGGTTTTAACACGAGTGTAATTATTTAAAAAACAACTATTTACTGTTACTGATATTTGTATTGCATGCCTACAAGATAACTCGATGGTAATTTTAGAAGTTAAATATTTCTGTTAAGATAACAATTAAGAAGGTATTTTGTTAAAATAAATTGAATTCTATTAAGAAGGTAGGTACAAATTGGGCATCTAATTCCGTAGTCGATACCAACATTTATAAAAAATAGTCCTCTGACTTGAAACCTCATCGTTATTTTTGTAAGTTGGTTACAAATTATAAAATAAACCTGAAACAAAGTCGCGTGTAAAGTTATATTTATAAGTTCTCAAACAAATCAGAAGACTTTCAACCCTAGAGAATGTAGAGAAAAAAATACGTATGTTCCAACTTATTTAAACTTTTCATTGTGGTGCGAAATGGCCATTGCAAAATGCGTACTGGGTCAGTTCATACCGCAAAAAGGATGTGGTGCGAAAGACTCAATTCCAAAAAAGACTGTCGATTCGCACCGGCGAGTTCGAACCAACCGCGGTACGAAACGCCCCATACCCATTTAATTTTCCCGAATCAATACAGTCATGTCGGGTACAAGCACCGATAAATTAAAATGCTCAATGAACGATCTTCGCTCGGAAAATAATGAAAATTTATCGGCTAGAGACCAATGATTCGTATTTACGTTTAATTTCACTTTTGGAGAGATAATTGGTGAATTGCCAATAAAAATGAAATCATCAAGTAATACTGATTAAATCTATAATAAAATTTATGTTGCGGTTTTGTGAAAATAAACATATTACCTACTAGCTGCGCCCCGCAGTTTTACTCGCAATATCGATATAAAAGTTGCATAATGTTTTCATCCAGTGCCTCACTCATACAATACCTAGGTATCAAATTACATCAAAACACGAACAGCCGTTTTGGCGCAATTGAATAACAAAAATACGAACATACAATAAACTTTCACATTTATTATTGGGATAGGTGTGACCAAAAAGCACTCAAAGGTTGCAAACTATTTGACGTGTGACCAAATTGCACTAATTATCGTATCTAAATAAAAACTAAAACACAGAAATGACCGATTTACGCTGGTTAGTGCGTGTGACCAAATAACACTATGACGAAATTACACTAACCCTCCCTGGATTAACTGCTATCCTTCCTTAGGTTTTTCATTAGGTACTTTTGACACCTATTTCACCGTACGAGTGACCAATTTGGACCAAAACAATATATATAGTATACCTAGTCCATTTTTGCAACAATTTTTTTCCGGACCGTTATTACGGACGGCCGTAGTCGCGGACTAAAGCTGACACCTACATAAAACGGAGAAGGGTTACGTACGACACGACATATGATAGTAATTCATTTTGATGGCTGCCACCAGTAAAGCCCTACTATACTCTGCGTTATACGGCAGACATGTAAAGGTTATGGTTTATCCTAATGGTAACTATATTTCAAACACGACGTGTTCTGATTTTATATATTTAACATCGCTGCCGTTGGGGAATAAATTTTCATCACGACCCTTTGATCAATAATTTTAATACTAGATTAAGCGATGCATCCAAACACATCCAAGAATAATGGCTTGAGTTTACTATCCTTCAGAGGTATGAAAATATTGCAACTTTATAAAATTATTTAAATAATAATCAACTTTATATCTGTCCGTTATGGTTCAGTTTCGACGAATGCGTCATTGACATAGGACTTCAATACTAAACTCAAATAACACCACACCTTTTCTTTGTGCTCTTTAATTCACTGGCCGATTAGGAACCTATCTAGTACATCGAAGTATAGATAGTATAGTATAGTGTAGTGATCGAAGATATAAGATGTAGAGATAGTATAGTGATCAAAGTCACAATAGCAATAGGTAACACTTGCGCACCGCGGTGTTACCCCATGTTTTTTGAATAAAGGTAGCCTATGAATTAATTCAGGGGCTCACTTCCACGCCAAATTTCATGCAACATCACATGCAAACACACACTCACAAACATTGGGTTTTATAATACTAATAGTAGGATTTGGCAAGCCTTTATCACAGAATACCTATAATTAATACTCTAGAAGGGACACTCAATTAAAGAGAGATAGCATGATCGGGATTTTGTATGACATTTGAGCGTGTTGTCTCTCTCTTCCGTGAGTTTGAGTAACTTCACTTCAGGGGAGTGTCCCCCCCGTGTGTGTGCTGAAATTATTTCACTCACTTTATTTACCCATCGTTTTATGTACAATAAATAAGTGGAGCCATGTTAATTCATATCCCATCAAAAACATTACATGTACAAAAATGCACAAGTCTCGCAACGCAGTTTATCTGCCGTAAAAAGTTGTGATATCGAATGTAAAACAAGTCGGTTATTTTAATACCTACCTGCTTATTTATTTCTTTAGTAAATAGAGTGCATCCACCGGTCTAGTTTCCTTTCCCTCAAGAAAACTTGTTAAGCTCTACCAGCAATAGTTGTCCAATATATTTTTCCGTTAACCCCTATAACTATTACCCGGCGGTCGTCCTAATTAATTTCAACGCCACTTGGGTCCCGTACAAAATATGAGCCGCATCCACAGATACGAAGAGAATAGACGCGGTGAACTGTGTCAACGCGTGGTGGAGAATACGTACTTAACAAAAAATAAATGTGGACAATAATCTAATTCAACGTAAACCATATTAAACATACGGTGTTAAAACTTACTTACTTTTTAAGTTAACAAATGAGAATGAAATTGTGGAATATTTTTATAACATAATACAAAACAGTAAGTATGTAATATTTTATTGTCAAATGTAGATTAAAGATACACATTGATACAACAATATCGATTTACAAAAAAAAGCGTATACCTATGTTAATTTCAGAACGCAGTTACACACCTTTATTATAGTCTAAAGCCACGCTCTGATCCATTAAGTACGATTAATTTTACCGTATGTACAGAAACGAACTAATAGTGAAAACTACCGGTATCTATTTTCTATTGTCTGTGGCAAACTTAGTGTCCTCTTCCGTCCGTGGAACCCTACTTCGTGTGTTAGGGTTGTGTGCTTATGGTTAACGTTCTTGTTTAATTTTCTCGTAGAAAAATAGGCAGCGTAAGCTTGTTGTTTATCGATTCGAGTGCCAGACTTACCCCCGTATCGTTAGTCGTTACCTCCAAATTTCTTTCACTCGACCTTTGCTGAGGGACCTCAAAACTACCCCCAAAAATTCCTCATATTTGGTATCGTTAGTTGAACTTTCGAGGTTCATCGGTAGTCCGTTTTAACACGATCGTAGAGAAGCGGCTTCGAGGAATCTTCAAGGTACTTTGAGCTGACAGATGGTTTGTTTCCTTCGTACGAGGATTATTGTCAAGGAATAACCGAGTGGAGGAAATTTAGCCAACTAACGATACCAAAACAGGCAAGTGACGTTAAGTGGAGCGAAAGAAATTTGGAGGTAACGATTAACGGTACGGGGGTTAGTGTCAGATTATGTCAGGGCCTCTGACGTCACATAACAACTGCTATCAGTTGATGATAACCAAAACATTGGCCGAAGTGGAATTCTTCACTTCGATTCTACAACGTGAATCTAACTCAAGTCTCAACTGGGTTCGATAGAGACAAGACTCTATACTGGGTAGGTATAATGTTTATCATTTTATGCTGAGCATTTATCAAAAGATAGGTAGCAAAAAAATGTTTAGCACCCACAAATACGGCATAATTATTCATTTTGATATTAGCTGATGTTGCAAGGAGTAACATAGGCTATTATTATGTATTTTTAAACAACGATCGCGTTTATATCCGCAATTAACGGTCCCTGGGGGTAATAACAAAGTCAAGGTCAGTGAAACCGCGGAGCACGGCTAGTGAGGCTATAAAGGAGAAACGTTGCCATAATGAATATTTATACAATCCTTTGCTTAAATAACTAATAGTCGACAAGACTGTCCTCGGAAACATAACATCGGCGGTAAAGGGCGGAAATGTCAAAGGCCCGCTTCGATCGGCGACCTCGCTACAGTCATAAATAAGCCATTAGTCGTAATCCTCGGTAATTAGTACTTATGGCCTGACCAGTGCGCATGCGCATGCCCCCGCACAATTAGAAACCGCTCCGTAATTGAGTTAAGAGGCTGTGATCGGGTAAGAGGCGGAGCGGGCGCGACCTTATAAGCGGTGGCGATTGTTCTAATAAGTATGGTTGCAACATACAAAATTGTAGTTGTAAACGCGGTATCATTTGCGTTGATTATTATTCATTGAAAATTTTTATTTTCCTGGGATAAATAGCAATCTATGTCAATTTCCAGCCCCTTTATTTCCGCTAATATTCTAAATTTCGTTCGTTGTTTCATTACTGCCTGAAAGAATGTCGAACATAATAGACTCTCTTTTTTTGTTGGCGCGTCTACGTAATGCCTGATAGGTAGGTACAGTCGGCCTCAGAAGTGCCTGAACACGTTCTAATTTCTAAATTAATTCTACACACGGTTTTTTTTTCATGGAATAAGAAATTAAACTTAAGTAGACGTTCAACTACTAAGGTCCGTATTAATAAATGAACCTCAATAGCACTACCAAGTGCGCTACCAGCTGATCCACACTCAAAATGTAATCTGCATCTTGAGATCGTTGCTATTTATTAAATGGATATTGAGATGTAGCACTGGCTACTAGATACTGTCTTGTATGTGTCAATTGTGTGATAATCGGATAGCACTTAACCGCTGAGTGTCATTTATTAATTTGCCAGAGATCATGTAAGTTTCTGTTCCTAATCTACATCTTAAGATGTATTTATTAAATAGAACAAAAGAGCAAGTGCACACTGAAGATAGCTCTCAGAGCTAAGTTTGATTTATTAATACGGACCTAAGAGCGATCGTACCACGACGCCAATATAATAATGACTTTCTTTAACATTCAATTTTAATTTGTATGACCTTTGATTAGAAGGACCACTACTTTTTTTCATAATTTAAACGAAGGCCACGTGTGAACTCGTCCGGTAATGCATGCCAATTGGCGCGTAAAAACGTTCAGAATGCAATTAACCTTCCTAAATCCTTTCCTAATTAGGCGGCTGAACGAGTCAGGGAGGCCGAGACCATCTGATGTGCCTAATTAGGAATTTTTGAATCTTTGCATACACTATCCTGAATAACTTCATAAATCACTTGAATAGTGTGAAGTATTAATGGAGTAAGCGTTTAAAAATGACGACTGATAAAAGATTGTCGCTTTCATTTCATATGCATTTAGTAAACAACTTATCTTATATAATCTTATAGAAAAAACGTAGCCCCACACTAGGATTGCTCCTGTGTCGTGGGTACCGCTTACAGACATATAGTTTCACATACACGTCACACCCAGACCAGAAACAAATATTTGTGGACCGCACAAATATTTGTCCCAGGCGGGAATCGAACCCGCAACCCCTAGCGCAGCAGTCCGATTGCTCAGCCACTACGCCAAACGAGCCGTCAAACTGCAATTATGATTATAATTATTTTTAAAGGTACAGTTTGTATAAAGCGATATGATCAATAATTAATATACACATTCTTATCACTAAGCCCCCAGCCTCATAGGTAGGTACTTGACCGCAGAGAGATATGTCCGTACAGGATGTAGTTACGGAACGAGTAACTTAGGAAAACTGAAAGCGGCATAATTATAAATGCGATACCCCCTTTATTCTCGTATTTTTGATAACTCCCTCACGTGACAGCCATTCTTTTGTAAGTACAGTCACCAACAAAAGCGAAGGCACCCGCCGGTAAAACTAGTATACCTTCTTGGTAAGTTTTTTTAGTATGCACCAGGTAAATCACCAAAGCCGTTGATAAAATCTATAACGTCAGCTTCCTTTGACTTTGTCACGGCTAAGCGTCGCCATATTAGATTATTTTAGCATACGTTTTGCATAGAGAACGCACAAAGGACCTTTGAGTCGACGTATCCGATACTTAGACACGGTACTTCATAAACATTTTCCGTAGTCTAGTCGTAATAGAATGTTTTTTTTACTGAATGATGAAACTGAAAGGGGATTTGAAACTGTTCGCTTGACGGACTTCACAGAGATTAAAAACGTAAATACCCAGCTATACAAAAGCTATACAAGCTATACCCTCGCTTTGTTCCCGGTATTGGGTTATTCACCATCTCGACACGCAGCTCCCTACTTGGTGAAACTCAAAATTAAACCTATCAAATCTTTATTTGCTAGAATACATAGTTATTTTCATACATATAGGTCTTTAGAGGTAATAAGTTAGGTGTTCAGCCTACAAGCACACGTGCAAATATTCAAAAGTTATGTCTACTCCTTGAACTAAAATCTATAATGAACTCTTTAACACTATAAAAACAATTATTTAATAACCAGTCACTCAGAACCTTATGCCCCTTAGAATTTTCATGTTATTTGGTATCATTTTATAGATTTGGATACATATATTAAAACATTTTTCTTATAAATACCACTGTGTCAAGGAAGTAAGTAGATAACATGTGTTATTTCGTCATCTGGCCACGTTAATATTTGTGATTTTTTGCCATCTGGACAATGGACATACCTACTCAGGTTTTCTGCGAAAGACTGCTCGTGTAATCTTATTTCAAATTATGTTTATCACACTAAATATAATGGCTACATTTTTGTTAAGAGAATCGGCCTTCGTATTACCTATTCACTTGATACGCGTACCAATCTAGTTTGAATCGTGCCTATGGGTCATATACGTACCCGGGCTTTGTTAGAGCGGTCATAAACGTTATTGATACGACTTGTTCTTATCTCTAGACAATATTTACGCCGGGAGATCAGGGGCGCAGGCGTTTGGTTTTAGTTTAATTGCAGTGCCAATTATGGCCCTCCTCGCGTTCTACCGCCGCCCCCATCAGAGGAACTATTGCCCAAATTCTGGGGCATATGCCCCACCTTTCAATTATCGTAGCAATAATAAACTTAACTGTCTAACCGCACAGTAGACAGTAGACAGACAGTGTCCGAAGTTCGTACCTATATTTGAATGACAGTTAAAATCTTCCATCTTCGACAAAATATACCTAGTTCGTTCGTACGTGAAAATCATGGTCCAAGTAAGTACTAGACTTTATACTTTTTGTATTAAATGTTGTCTATTCTATTATTTGTTTTCGGATCACGTAAAAGACCATAATTGCAGTGCAGTTTTGCACATTTTAATATAATTTTAAATGTTATACACAAATAATGTTTCTTTTATTTGTGACCTCTCCTAATGGCGAGGCTGCAAAACACAATAATATCTTAGAATTAGATGAACCCCATGGTACTGTTTTTAATGTTTCTGTGTACGACCTTTCGACCATGGGACGTATGTGGCCACATTCCAGTCCTGATTGCGGGTACGCCCACCGAATAATGACAGAATCTCCGCTGATGACCCGTGGGTCAACCCCTACCCGGAACGAGGGGGCTATCGGGGCTCAAACCCAAAAACTTGCCTTTAGACTTTGCCTGAAGCCGTTCCATACAAAATGTACGAGAAACTTAATAATAATTTTCGTGAATTTACACTCGTTGTGCTATTTGGAGTGAACACGAATCCATCAAAGCAAAAACCATTAAAATCGGTCCAGTCGTTTTGAGTTATAAATGGTGTAACTAACACGGCTTTGTTTTATATATTATGTAGATTGAACTTCCATTGTCGGACCCCCGCTACCAAACCCTGAGTACGTCCAGGGGCGAACCCTTAGACCCTTGAATTGTTGCGGCTCAAATACTTTTGTGTATGTTATTAAGCTATATCTGAGGTTTAACGGCGTGTAGAAAAGATTATGGTGCACATTAGCCGTAATGAAAATGGAAGTCGTGCTTTTTTATGAATATTAGGCAATTCAGGGTAGAATGTGAAACGGTTTGGGGTGTCGGCCTGCGTTTCGGTTTGAACATGAGAAGCGTTTAATTTTCAGAAAGAATTATGATGACCAAGGATTACCTACCGACCACCTGCAATGTTGGAAAGTTGTTTTTTAATTATTTTATCTTGCTTTGTCAATACCTGCGAATCTTTATGCAATTTTTTATTCTATACCGTACACAATTTATCAATTTCATATAGGTAACCGTTTAGTGTAACTAGATACGTTTCTAAAAATGTATAGTTTTTATGTTTTGTATTTGTTTTTAGTTGCATCTCTGCTGTTAAAATTGTGCATCCCAGGTAGCCAAACTGATGATATAAGGTAGAAAATGAAACTCAGTTCAAAAAAAAACCTCAGAAAAAGAACCTCAGTGACTAACAGCATATTGATATGTTTGAGTTAATCGGTCAGCTCTGAATATCCATTTCCCAAAAACTTGTTTGTAAAAAAAAAAATCAACAACATACATGCATTCTAGTCGAAAGGTGTAGGTAATTTACAAGCTACGTCACAAAAGCTTTTGAGCGTGCAATAGGTTCGATAACATATATATATAATTATATTTTATTTTTATTTTTATTTGGGGGCTTACAGCTATCATTATGAAACATAGACTTACAGGTAGGCTAAGAAAAGCCAATAACAAGTCTACACAAGTAGTAAGAAAACAATATTAATTAAAACAAAGTGAATAAATATAAACAGAGAGAAATATACAAAAAGGTATAAACCGAAAAAACGTAGTCTCGACCATTAAGAGTCCAATTCAACACATTTATAAACATAAAACATATAGGTACAATTATGATTGACTTTTGATAAACGCCAGACTAATTCTACAGACGATACTTATATATATCCAGCCTTCATTACTGCCACTGCTATGTAATACCTAGCTATAGAATTTGTATAATACTCTATGTACATAGCAGCAATAACTCACCGGCTTTGTTAATGTTGACCCAGTGACGATTTATAAGTACACTACTCGATGGACATCACTCGCACATTCATCATTGGGTGCCAGGGGTTCTCTGAATCAACCAGTTCTTTTATTCTGGGCATATTTTGCATGGCAATGTTCTGGGTAACCATGACAGAGAAGAAAATTGGGGCAAAAATAATAGAACTGCTTGAAGCAAACCGACTGTTTAGCGAACTAGTCTGTATAATGCAGACATAGGTAATTACTAAGTATTTAACTTATTAATGTCAATTGGCCTATGCCGTTCTAATTGACGAAATCATCATCATCATCATCATCAGCCTGAAGACGTCCACTGCTGAACATAGGCCTCCCCCTTAGACCGCCACACGGAACGACAATTTGCCACTTGCAACCATCGGTTGCCTGCGACTCTTTTGATATCGTCGGCCCATCTAGTGGAAGGCCTGCCTACACTGCGTCTTCCAGTCCGTGGTCACCACTCTAGAACCTTTTTCCCCATTAGTTGTCAGTTCTACGAGCGATGTGCCCTGCCCATTGCCACTTCTTGCTAGCTTGCAAACCCTGAGAGCTATGTCGTAGACAGACATGTTCATTGGCGAATATCCTCGTTCCGGATTTTATCGCGCAAAATATAATCTCCGAGCATAGCTTAGCTCTCTCCATTGCCCGCTGTGTGACGAAAATGTAAATATATAAATAATAATAAGATACACGGACCGCCCGAGCAGTCGGCGGCGAAGCAGTCAAATGTCAAGCGCTGGAGCCGTTTCCAAGACCTAAAGCCAGCCTAGAGAGTACTCCCGCGATCAAACCAACTGAGCCGCGTTACACCGCTCCTCAAATCACCCAAACTCAGTCTGAATAAATATAAATTTAATCCCCCGTAAACTTTTATATCTACGCTTTTGTGGGTAATTAAGCATGGCGGCCTTGGCACCGTTTGCAATCGACAGAATGAGGTGTTTTTATGGCGCTCGTAAACTGTACCATCTTGGAGTGTTTCGTTTAGTAATTTTTGACGTCGTCAGCGGGTTGTGGCTTCCGTTTTGTGCTGTCGTAGTCTGAAAGGAATAACGTTTGTTGAATAATTAGCTTTCTCAGACAACCTTTTACAATAGAAGTTCTTAAACTTTCGCGAACTGAATATATGTTAATTAGTATTTAAACGGGTCTAATTCGCGCACAAACTAATATCAAAATATATCAAAATTATATAGTATTTTGATATTAGTTTTGTGCACGAATTAGAACTGTTTAAATACTAATTAACCTTTTACAAAGTAGGTACGTATATTTTTACATACGTGCTTGTGTAAAATACGTAGACTTAGGTGTATACATGAGGATAAAGACGCGGGTAACAGAGCTGGTTAGTAAATAATAAATAGAAAACTGACATCTAACTATCAGGCGACCAGAGACATTTAAATTTATTAGACCCGGTACATTAGGCCTTAATTTTGTAAATATTCAGTATCGGTTTAATTCCTTTTCACTTCGAGTATTACGAATAATAAAAAATCTAGTTACACTAAGGCTTACTATCCATTCCATATCGGATATCAAGTGGTGATGGTCAAACCGGATCCGTTTTTTCTTGCACGCCCTGGAAACGGCAAACCGGATTAAGCCGGATAATACCGGATTCGGCGATAGGAGCCAGAGTACCAATATAGCTCCGATGCGCTAAATAAACACAAAAGGAGGGTTTTCAAGTAAACTGGAGTTGAAAGATAATGGATTATTTGTACATCCGGATTACCTTTGTATTAATCTCTAATGATCCTACTTAAATATCTTAACTGTAATATGACTTATATTAAAAAAAAGCACTTTATAAATTATAAGTACATACTTAAGATACGGACATTTACAGCAAATATAATTATAACAACAAACTTTAAGAACTATAATGTAAATACTTTACTAAAACCCATTTTAAGTTTTTCCCAAATTTAAAGTCAATCGCGTGTACGTCAATAAAAGTTTATCGGTGGCAGATCTCAACCCATGCAGATAATAAGAGTAGTACTTGACTCAGAAAATCTTAGCTTTTCACGCTATTTGAAGTATAACGAACACTGGATCACAATTCTTTTAAAGCCTCGGCTTCCGCAATGATCAATGATCATACTTAGAGCTGAGCGTCCAGGGTACGATTTAAATTTACAATTTATACGTCCAAGTTTTGCAATAACGCCGCCGCAAGACAGTCCAGAAAATTGATTCAAGGCCTGCGAAAATTTAGGTCAAGCGCCGTGCTTGGAACGTCGAAGAGTTTAAACTTTAAATGGAAGTGGCCAGTACTTATATACACGATAATTTGTGCATGTTATTGGACGAAATCTAAATATCGTTAAGAGTCGTAGGCTAATTACTTGTATACCAACAATTGATAAAGAACGATACGCAAATAAATTCAGTTGAGGTTAACCACGGATGTCACGAATAACGAAACTAAGGAACATCACAAAAAAGACACACAATACGACGTTCGATATTAGGGGTCGGTAGCGATTTTCCCCATTTGCGTTTTCGCCCCGACTTATCGATTTATTTAAATAAATCGATCATCACTTCGCTTTTTTCCCCGATAGTTTTAAAGGTACCTTCTGTCGATTTCATATTATGGTCATTATGAGAGAAGTTGGTTGGGATGTCTAATCGTGATACGATTCACAGAACGACGTCGCCGCGACGGGTCGTGAAAACTGACGTTGCAGTGCCAGTTGCAGTGCCAAGCATTATGAAAATGAGCTTGCAGCAACGTCTTCCTTTTACAATAAGGAAAGCTTAGCGTCACCTAAATTACCCGTTATAATTTAAACGGCTACTATATGAACGTCAGTTGGAAGAGGTCGTTCCTTCCAGCCACCTTAAGGCAGTGGAAGTCTCAGGTGCAGCCCTCGTCACAGCTGGTCATGATAATCCCGTCACTCTGGATCCCACTTAATTTCCTTGACGTGACGGACCCGCCGAAATGCGATGACTTTAGCCCCGGCTCTAATTACGAAGGAGGTCGTTAAGTTTATAACCCACGAGGCAGCGGTGGTGTTATAATATAAGTGTCATATAATTAAGGGCGTGTGTTCTTAACGGTTCTTGAAGTAGGTAGTGGTACCACATTGGTTAATTTATCATTTGTTTTTAACTAATTGTGTGGAATTTCCCCGCTCTCGCCGCATCGGAGTTTGTATCCTTGTAGATTTACCTTTTTATCTTTGGATTTATATTTATATTTTGATGTCTTTGCAATCACAAGTTTTTAGAGATAAGTACCTCGTTGTGATTTTGACATTAGAACTAATATGCAATCCGGAATCTTATTTTGCCTATTTTATGGCCTTTTGTCCCTTGAGAGACTAAAATGATGTGACATACTTATTATAAATAAACCATCAGAACTTTATTATGGTAGTCCCTTGGGACGCTAATTCTTCGTCTTTCATAATACTTTCATTCTTACAGCAATCATTTCTTGAAATTATTTCTAATATAACGTCGAGTTTTGAGCGATGGCTATATTATACATTTTAGTGGAAATTATTCCGATACATTCAAAATACGCTCATACCTGTGCCACTAAAGCGACTGCAGGGAAACTTTGCAGCTATGAAATAGTTCAACCGCGTTATATTTTGTGGTACGAACATTTCTCAATACCCATTGTACCTACCTAATCTAATAATTTTAATTGTATCGTGTCAGCTAACTGTAATACTTTGCTTGGGGTGTTTGTGACTTGCTTGTGACCATCATCAGGTCGGTAACGTCTCGATATCGAAATGCGAGGTAAATGGATACGAACGCGCAGACATATAAGAGAAAACAGACCAAATATTACAGATATCTAGTGAAGCTACAAAAAAATAACATTCAAGGCTGACATGGCAACTATGCAATTGCATACGTTCATAAAATGTAACTAAGATTAAAATTCGTGCTGAATCCGGCCTAATATTTCTAAAAGTAGAATTATCTGTTAAAATGTCGCCTGCATCACTCATCAATATAGCGGACGGATTCACGGCTAGACTCACTAGATATCTGTTATGTCCGGTCTATTATGTGTCTGTGGTTGGGCGACACTTTTCGTTCCGCATCCACCTCAATCGCACAGGTATATCCAGAGCTTCAGTTCGGAAGCGCTATCCATCAACCTATATTTTCTGCAAATTACTTTCTTTTATCTCTCAAATATTCCGCTCGATTTGAAAGTTATATGATATCGATTGTGATGGATAAGGCTTTGCGATTGCGATGATGCTTTCTGCTATGTTAAAGAGGGTAATATATAGTATAGGCATTCTGAGCTCCTGTACTTTCGATATAGCGTAAATTGAACTCGCGTACTTTCTAACTAACGTGCTTCGATATCTGCCCTTTCGATATAGCGTATATCGAATCGCTAATAGTAATATGTTTCGAAATAGTTGCGCGGAATAATACCAAGAGATGAAAAAAATACATTTTCAGTACAAAAGAGGTAGTTGCGAAATATGACAAGAGATAGGGTGCAATTCCCGCCCCCGAGGGGATTTAGACGCCTAATTACAGCCGTGTTCCGCTTGAACCCGTTAAGGGTGGGTTTTATTTTAAATTTAAATTAGACCATCACGTTCTTTGTCACAAATAATATAATTTTCTTTAATATTTATTTCCGTGTTCTAGGGTGTACTGTTTCTAAATTTCATTAAAATCTGTTTAGCCGTTGCGGCGTGGATCTCTCCACTATCTAAGCATTAAAAAAAATCATACCAAAACCAGAATCATATTCCATAATAGTTAGGTAAGTAAGTATATTTATTATTAATATAATCCTAAAGTCTCTAAAATTCAATAGATTACTACATCCTGTCATTAAAAACTCACGCTTCTCCTGCGATCAAATAAACATTATGAATAATAATATATTTGATCACATTGCATGTCATATTATAATCCTTACCTCAAGGTAAAAATATACATTAGGTATGTAAGAAGATAGATATATTAAAGCATAAATTAAAATTAATTGTTTAACGTACCAGACAATCAAAAACAAACCTCCACTTAACCAGCCTCCATAAACAAGCGCCCACGCCGCACAAGCCGCCCCTTAATTAAACGCCGCGGTCACCACCCGCTGCAGTCGTGCAGTAAGGCGTTATTATCGCTGTTAACTCTTTTAGCGAATAAATGAAGCTTTCCATTTTAGTTGCCAAACATCGGGGTGAATTGGAATCTGGGGCGAATAGGGACAAAACTTTGAGCCACACCCAATGGCCGCTAGTGAAGGACGGCAGGTGGCACTGTTGAAAGAGGCCAAGCGATCTCAGTTGTGTCCCCGTTCACCCCTTTTGGGTGTCACCCTTTTTTTTGTGAAATGAGAGTACAAGCGTAGAGTTTATCAAAAACTTACGAATATAACTTCGCAATACTTTATCTCGTTTCAATTGGGCCCCATCCATATCAATAACAGTAATCAGTTTTCACGATTCTTTCGAACTCACGATCGAGTTTTAATCTCGCTCGCTACAAATCAAAACGAGAAAACCCTCTTTATCGTCGATGATTTACGACTAACGACTTAAGATGAAAGTTAACCCGGATACTTCAGACAAAAGACTAATTATAGCCCTTTGAAGGGACTTTTAAGTTCCTTAGCTAATTTAAGTCGGGTTCATTTATCCGATTCCCTTTTAAAATACTCTTTGATTCGAGATTCTTTGAGTGTTCAACTTTTTGAGTTGACTTTTCTTTTGATTTTGCGGTGTAAAATGTCCAATGCAAAACGAGTACGGGTTGGTTCAAATGGTTATTTAGTGATGATACGTTGCTTTGTTGACTGTAGGTTGGAATTTAGACAAATACGTCACGATTCACACATTTATTGGAATGGAGTATGGAGTAATAGAGATAACTAAAAGTAAGAAACAACCATTATTTTTATTCTAAAGATATTAAAAATAGCACCGGAAGGAAACAGGGTTAGTTTGCGATTGTAGGCAAGATATAAAAAGATTACGTAAAGTACGGAATAAAAAAAACAACACGAATAAAAATGAATATTGTACCTACTATGACAATAAAAATAAACATAAAATAATAACATTAATATTGTAGATGTATAAGACGATTTCTAAACTAAAGCCCCCAAAATTCTTTGTTAAGCACCCACACAGGTGATTTCTGGAATAAGCCCTTACTAGGGCATAATTATGTAACCCTCAGGGGTAACCTTTGATATCTAAACTCAACAGAAATATACAATTAAGTACGAGATAACCTAAATCTAGGCTAAATAGTGTTCTCACAGAATAACAGGTGTAACTGACAAGGGTCCACCTCGTCAGCCATTTTGGCCACAAGACAGCTTATTTAGGTATTTGGGAATTCATGTACAAATTTCTAATATGAACCGTAACAGGACTTCTGTAGGGTTCAAATCAGAAATTTATATCTGCAGTGGTTGGGCTAAGCTTGGTATATTGTCCCAAAGTGAGACAACAAAATCGTTGACCTGACATTTTAACTGTACTGAATCCATATGAGACCTGAAGATTTTTTTCAGACTAAGGAATATAACATTTATTCAAGTACTAAAATGTGCATTTTTGTCACAATGTTATTTGGTCCAACTCAAAAGCAAGTGCAAATCTATTCACACCTATATTAGTTTTTTGCGGGCACGTACCGCGTTCTATTTTAACATAATATGTACGTAATTATCACTCGCTTTTCGGTGAAGAAAAACGTCGTGAGGAAACCAACATGCCGGAGAAATATTTCGGAGGCATGTTACGAGACCCGGACTGGGCCCGTGATGGATTATGGCCTAACCCTATGGCCTTTGTCCAGCCGTGGGACAGTTCCAGGCTTATTAATAATAAAGACTTTTTAGTAGGCGATTGGAATAAAATTATGTAAAATTGAAATCCTCGTCTATGGTGGATAAAACTAAATCATAATAACTTCAGAATAAACAAAACTGGTATATTGTAGACAGAGTAATCGGTCTACTAGACCGTTTGCGGTCTGTAGCATAAGCACCAGACTATCTATATCTTACTTTATGTT
Source organism: Hylaea fasciaria (assembly GCA_905147375.1). Classification (NCBI taxonomy): domain Eukaryota; kingdom Metazoa; phylum Arthropoda; class Insecta; order Lepidoptera; family Geometridae; genus Hylaea; species Hylaea fasciaria. The sequence continues at coordinate 1,254,571 of LR990211.1, read as the reverse complement.
TTTATGATTCTCATTGTTAACGAGAATTAGCCGTTTGACTTGTAAAAGTGCGATTTAATTGCTTATTTACAATAAATGCTTTGACTTTGACTTTACTTTATCAAAATTCTATTTTAAAAAGAACGCGCTCAGAGACAAGAACCAACTATCTTGGCCATTCTGCCACATAAAGAAAAAGTACAGCATAACGCTCCCCAAGTGGTAATACAAATAATGGGAAACTCGCTCTCGTGACAGTGGAAGGCAGTAGCCAAGTTTCCACTGGTTCCCCTGATCCACTCTCCGCCAGCCGTGGTCTGCAAATCATCACTACATGCCACCGGGCGTCCTACACTACGGCCCATATTAATAAATCAAAGCTCTTTCGTTCTATTTTATACAGATTAGGAACAGAAACTTACATGATATCTGGCAAATTAATAAATGACACTCAGCGGTTAACTGCTATCCAATTATGACACAATTGACACATACAAGATAGTATCTAGTAGCCAGTGCTACATCTCAATATCCATTTATTAAACAGCAACGATTTAAAGATGTAGCTTACATTTTGAGTATGGATCAGCTGATAGCGCACTTGGTACTAAGCGCTATTGAGGTTCATTTATTAATACGGCCCTATATGCTCGTTCACGGTAACTCGCGGGCGCGGGCGCGGGCGCGAAATATCGAACATGGCGTACTATTACCAGTGTTCACGTACAAATCGCACGTGCGGGCTAAGCCACGTCTACCGCGCCCGCGCCCGTGAGTTACCGTGAACGAGCACTATGATTGCCTGAATGCGGGCTCCACTCTACATAGAACTTGTCTACCCGTCAGTTGTCAGTTGTTTTAGAAATGTGACCGATCCACTGCCATTTCAGCTTGCTAATTCTTCGAGCTTAATGCATCTGTCTGTACAGTATATACCACTTAATCACCCGTGATGTTTCAAAGTCAGAGTTGAAAGTGCGTGAGCTGAGTCACTGTTTCCAACAGTGTCGCGTCTCATAACAGTGGCAAGCGAGCATAACTCTGTAGACATTTTAATATTTCGTTACTTTGCCCGTCGCTAAAGGATATTAAAAATTCCAACCACTATTTCCTTCAAGGTGAGTGGGACGATAGCTTTTTCCTGGTTCCGTTCACTGGATTGCTTGGAGAGTTATGAAAGTTGACGATAGTTACATTTGTTTTATCTTGTAAGGTGGTTCCAGTCTCTAGTGCCCGAGTTTGTCAAGCCTTCCGAGGGCTCTGACGTGGCTAACGACTGCTATCGATTGGTAAGAACCGGAACCGACGACTTAACGCGGGCTCGATGTCGTACCGATCTCAATGTCGATGTCGAGTCGATGTGAACTGATGTAGAGTCGATATCGAGTTGATGTGGATGTTTGCGTTGATCGTCAGTCAGTCAGTCAGTAAATGTATGCTTTTACATAAGTATATAATTATAGATAGATTTAATTTTATTAGGCAAAACGAGTAATGTACATTTTTCTATTTTTTGTAGAATGACAACTTAAAATTCTATTAAACAGGTTCATCAGAAGTACTACTGGCCCCACACACATCTGTATTATTTTGTCCAGCAGAAAATCTATCTATATAGTATAAAAGCCAAAACTGACTGACTGACTGACTGACTGACTGACGATCAACGCACAGCTGAAACTACTGGGTCTAGAACCATGAAATTTTGCACAAATACTCCTTATGTGACGTAGGCGTGCACTAAGAAAGGATTTTTGAAAATTCAACCCCTAAGGGGGTGAAAAGGGGTTGCAAAGTTTGTATGGAGCAACGTGTTTTCTTGGCCTGATCCACTTCAAACTTGGCAATTATATTCTTTAAAAGATTTAATGAAACACGTGTTTCATCTTTTTTTAATATTCAACCCCTAAAGGGGTAAAAAGGGGATGCAAAATATTTTACATCCGATTTAGTTATACATTGAAATTTTACACAAATATTTCTTAAATGACGTAGGTGTGCACTAAGAAAGGATGTTTGAAAATTCAACCCCTAAGGGGGTGAAAAGGGGTTGCAAAGTTTGTATGGAGCAACGTGTTTTCTTGGTTTGATCAACTTCAAACTTGGCAGTTATATTCTTTAAACGATTTAATTAAACACGTGGTTCATAGTTTTTGAATATTCAACCCCTTAAGGGATAAAAGGGGGCCACAAAATATTTTTCGTCATTTTTATTTCGAAATATTTTTTTTTCACAAATATTTCGTAGTGACGTAGGTGTGCACTAAGAAAGGATTTTTTTAAAGTTTAACCACTAAGGGGGTAAAAAGGGGTTGCAAAATTTGTATACAACAACGTGTTTTCTTGGTCTGATCAACTACAAACTTCGAATAAAGTTCTTTAAAAATTAATTTAGCACCTGTTTCCGCGTGTTTTAACATCAATCCCTAAAATCTACGCAGGAAAATGGTAGATTTTGGTAGAAGATGATAGATTTAGGTAGGAAATGGTAGATTGTTCTAGGGATTGGTAGATTTAAGTAGGAAATGGTAATATCGGTAGGAAATGGCCGATTTTAGTAGGAAATGGTAGATTTTTGGTAAAAATGGTAGATTTCGGAAGGAAATAGTAGCTTTTGGTAGAAAATGGTAGTATTAGAAAGAAATGGTAGATTTCGGTAATAGCGGTACATTTTGGTAATAAATGGTAGCTTTTGGTAGAAAATAGTAAATACAGAAAGAAAATGGTAGATTTTCGTTTAAATGGTAGATTTATATAGAAAATGGTAGATTTTGGTAGGAAATGGTAGATTGTTGTAGGAAATGGTAGACTGTTGTAGGGGTTGAGTAGATTTCGGTAGGAAATGGTAGAAAATAGAAGATTCAGAAAGAAAAGGTAGGTTGTCGTAGAAAATTGTAGATTTCAGTAGGAAATGGTAGATTATGGTAGAAAATTGTACATTTTGGTAGAAAATGGTAGATTTTAGTATGAAATGGTAGCCTTTGATAGATTCTGGTAGCCTGATAGATTTTAGTAAATGGAAGCTTTTGATAGATTATGATAAAAAATTGTACATGATAGGAAATGTAGGAAATGGTCGATTTTGGGAGAAAATGGTAGAATTTGTTATAAAATGGTAGATTTTTTTGTATAAAAAGGTTATTTTGGTAGAAGATGGTAGATGTCGTATGTTGGATATGGGATGGCGATGTTGATGTCGAAGTCGAGGTCGATGTCTTGAATTACTTACGGACCAACCGCTGATTGTAGAAACCTGAAACTTGGAGGGTGTGTTCTTTGTATGACGTAGACATCCGATAAGAAAGGATTTTCCGAAATTCTACCTCTAAGAGGGTGAAAAAGGGAGCAAAGTTTGTATGGGACAACGTGATTCGCCTTGGTCAAATTTACTTCAAACTTGGCATAATTATATTATTTGAAAGATTTACATGTAGGTATTTCATCGTTTTTTAATATACAACCCCTAAAATTATAAGAAAGGGTACAAAATATTGTCATCATATTTAATTCGAAATCCGTATTAACACGGAACATAGACAGGGTAGAACTTTGACATGTTTGAATATTTTTTGGATTATTTGAATACTTCTTAGGAACTTTCTCAACCCCATCCATACTGTGCGTCAATCAACTGTTCATCCATACTTGAAAGTAACTATTTTTGTTTCTTCGTTACCTTTTCACGGCTAAACGGCTGAACCGATTTCGATGAAATTTGGTATAGAGATAGATTGTACTTTCGAGACGGACATAGAATACTTTTATCGCGATATAATATAGTCCGCGCGGACGAAGTCGCGGGCAACAGCTAGTTCAGAATAAGATAATTTGGAGAAGAAAGTTTATAATATAAACTATATTCCTTACCTGCCCTCAACTATGCAGTAACGATCTGAAACTTCCCACTGTAGCCCCTTACCGTGGTCATTTACATAAATATTGCATGGACTAAGACTTGAATGGGTATTTAAGTCTCATTGAAGCTACAGCCTGGACGCTCGAAAGCAAACTTTCAGCCGACTACTTTTCACCACCTTCCAACTTTACTCCTACAACCATAAGGCTCAGTGTTGTTTGTTAAAACCAAAACAAAGCTGAAAATACGAGATTGCTGAAAGACTTGACGACAATCACTCCGACGATATGGCGTAACACTCTATCCGCAATGCATTAGGAACTGTTTTCCTACGATTTTCAGAATTTTGAGGGCAGTTTTAAGTTTGCAGACTTATTGTTCGTGAAGACAGACACAATGGCGAGTGCTGATAGTGTGGTAAACAAGATAGGGATGCGCTTTCTGGACCCGGTTTACTTTGAATCAATTTGCATGATAATAAAGGATTCCCTAATAGTTTTATCCCGGAATTCCTGAGAGCGATGACAAAGCGACCTTCTCTGGAATAAATTGTTATAGTGCAACTAGATGTCTGGTCCGTTTATTATTTATTCAAGAGTTCATTCTGTACCCCTTTCTAGAGTCCTTGTCTTAAAGAGGGCGAGGAATCAGCAATTTGTTAAGAAATGTGAATAGGTGAAAAATACCGGGACACTTTATTTGAGCTTGCTTTCACTACTACTCATTGTGCCCAGGGTTTCACTCACGTATGTTGACTACTATCTCACCTGGTGTTCAGTAACGATGTGAACGAAGGGGGTAAACATGCTTAGTCTGCTCAACTGGCTCTCAAGGACCGCAGTCGGAACACCCTGATAGGCATTTGACCACGGCCTTTCTTCTTGAAGAATGTAGCTACCACCAAGGTTGTTAATGGAAATTTCCTACATCTACCTTTACTTTATAATCGCGTGTGTCGCAGCAGCTTTATGGATCCCACTCGAAACCATTAAAACCAGGGCCTCGAACCGGTTTGAAATATACCGGTTATAAACGTTAAAATAACGGTTTCTTGGACTATTTCGTTCCGAGTGAAAACGTTAAAAAGAGCGTTAATGAAACCATAATTAACCGGTAAAATCCGCGATGCCAGTGGTTCAAGATCAGCCGTGTATGCGGGGTGCGGGAGAGGTTAGGGCGGGTGGGTAAACAGACAGGCACCGACTCGCTCTCGCGTCTCGTGGCTTCGGACGGCGCGGCGTTGGTGAAGTACGGAACGGTCGGTACGCTCCGCGCCACGTGGCTCGAACGCGCACTAACTTGTTAACTATCTGACCTGACGAACGCTTCTTTATAACACAACGAGCGATTAGGTATCTCAAAGACGATATAATTGATCACGTCCTCGTCATCCAAAATAAAGAGTTGCCTTATCTTACTAATATTAATAAGCCGAAAGTTTGTGAATGTGCATGTGTGAGGGTGTGTGTGTGTATTTGTTGGTCATTCACGCTCAAACGGCTGGATCGATTTCAATGAAATTTGATATAGGAATAGATTGGATATATGAGGCGGACATAAGCTATCTATTGTCTTAAATATAATCTTAGAAGGGGATGAAATAGGGGTTGAAAGTTTCTATTGGGTAATTAATAATTATTTGAGTTAGTAATCTGAACATGTATATTTTGGCTTTTGGTAAGAAATAAAGAAATAAGAGCCATGTGTGTAAGCTGTTCTCAAGAGTCCTTACGAACCATCTCGAACGCAGGTTTGATGACTTCCAGCCTCCCGAACAAGCCGGTTTCCGGAAAGGCTTTGGCACCATAGACCACATACACACGCTCCGCCAGATTATACAGAAGACTGAGGAGTATAATCAGTCGTTATGTTTGGCGTTTGTGGACTATGAAAAAGCCTTCGATTCAATCGAGACCTGGGCAGTATTTCAGTCCTTTCAGCAATGCCATATCAAGTATAGGGTATATCAAAGTGCTGAAGTGCTTGTATATTAACTCCACCATGTCAATCCGACTACAGGGCGAGAGCACAAAACATACCCCATTGCAGAGAGGCGTGAGACAAAGAGATATTATTTCTCCGAAACTGTTCGTAAACGCATTGAAGGACGTTTTCAAGCTCTTGGACTCAAACGGATTCGGCATCAACATCAATGGTGAATACATCACTTACCTTCGTTTTTCCGATGATGTAGTCATCATGGCAGAGTCCCTGGAGGATCTCAATACTATGCTCAGCGAACTCAATAGCGTTTCCCAACTGGTGGGTCTGAAAATGAACACGGACAAGACGAAAGTCATGTCCAATGGCCATGTTGTATGTGCCAGTAATCGTTGAGAATGGTACTCTCAAAGTTGTTGACCAGTACACCTACCTTGGCCAGATCGTCCAGGTAGGCAGTTCCAACTTCGACAAAGAGGTCGCCCGAAGAATCCAACTCGGATGGGCAGTGTTCGGAAAGTTACGTGACATTTTCTCGTCCAAAATTCCACAGTGCCTGAAGACAAGGGTCTTCAACCATGTTACCAATGATGACATAATTATGGTACTGACTGAGTTGTGGTCCTTATTAACTGCTGGCCTTTTGGAAAAGCTCAGAGTGACACAGCGAGCAACGGAGAGCTATGCTTGGAGTTTCTTTGCGCAATAAAATCCGGACCGAGGATATTCGCCAAAGAACTAAAGTTGACGACATAGCTCCTCAGGGTTTGCAAGCTGAAGTGGCAATCGGCAGTCCGCATCACTAGTAGAACTGACAACTGATGGGGAAGAGTTTCTAGAGTGGCGACCACGGACTGGAAGACGCAGCGTAGGTAGGCCTACTAGATGGGCCGACGACATGAAAAGAGTCGCAAGCAATCGGTGGATGCAAGTGGCAAATAGTCGTTCGGTGTGGCACTCTAAGAGGGAAGCCTATGTTCAGCAGTTGACGTCTTCAGGCTGATGATGATGATGATGAGAGATCGAGGTAGAGAGAGAGAGAGAGAGAGAGAGCGAGGAAGAGAAGGATAAAAAGAGAGCAAGAGAGGGAGAGAGATTGAGAGGGAAATATATAGAAATAGAGGGAGAGATCGAAAGAAGGAGGGAGAGAAAAAAGGAAGAAAGAAGGAGATAAATGGATAGTGAGAAAGTGAGAGAGACATAGAGTGAGTGGAAAATATATATAAATAAAGGAAGAGAGAGATAAAGAGAGCGAGAGTGAGGAAGAAAGTGATAAATTGAGAGGAAAATATAAAGAAATAGAGGGAGAGATATAGAGAGAGGTTGAGAGTGGAGAGGTAAATATATAGAGATAGAGGGAGGGGGAAAGATATAAAGATAAAATAAGAGGGAAAGAGATAGAGGTAAAGGGAGAAAGATAGAGCTTCCTCTGTCTTTCGAGCGAGAGAGGGAAAAAATGGAGGAATAGGGAGAGAGATAGAAAGAGAGCTAGAGAGGGAGATAGATAGAGGGAAAAGGATAGAGATAGAGAGATATACTTACCTATCTGTTACCCGTGAAATCAATCGATTTTCTTAACAGTTGACATTAGGTATGATATTTAATATAGGTAGCTAGTTAAAACTGCGAACGAAGTTATAGTATCCGCTAAATAAATCACAGTAAAATTTTTAACGCTAAATAAATATTAATTAGGTACGTGCTTCATAAAAGCTACTGTCGAGCCTGAAGATAGGTACTTTAAGCTTGCATAATTTACTTATCTATATATTTTGCCGATATGTTGGTCCCTACCTAGACCTAGTTTTTAGCATCATAATATTTTACCATAATGACAAGGCGAATACGGTTATTTTTAATTTAAAACATTAAACACCTCTCATTCATGAAAAATAGATAAAGGCAGGTAGTTAAGTACCTACTTACATAATTACAATGATAAAATTACTTATCCATCGGCCATCATTACACAAGGCGCGAGCCTTCCACTTAACACGGTGATCCCGATAGATGTAAGTTTACGAATGGATAGTTATTCGTTGTTGCAACAGAATGGCAAATTAAGGCAAAAACCGGTAAATATTGGTTTATTGAACATTAACCTATAATGCGAACTTTATTAACCTATAACCGGTTAATGAAGGTTAAAGGTAGAACGAAACCGCATCTAAAACTCCCTATGTACTTAGGCCGAAACCGGTTCGAAAATTAACCCGGTTTTCAAGCCCTGATTAAAACTACCATCAACACGTTATTATTCCATAAAGCATACGCACTTATATTTTACACCCCCGTTGTAAGTACTGTAGGCAATGAATCGTCGCCGCAAACTATGTTGCACTTTCTATACGCTTCTGATTCTTTGGCCGTAACGACGAATGTGGGAATGCACTTTATGAGTTGAAACTGTGTTGAAAAGGTTTTATATTTATGTTCTAACTGTTTATTCTTGGGGGACTGTTCGCTTCTCGACTATGTATTCCACTGTTAGTTCTACTAAAATTTCATGCAAATTCGTCCAGCAACAAAAACTGTTCAACAATTGCACTTTCAAAAACACATTCTTAAACGTAATATAAAAATAGCATGACATTTATAGATCAGAAACTACAAGGACCAAGGTCTTACAAACAGACCAACTTGACTTTCTGATCTGCTAGTTGTCACAATAATGCCATCGGAAATTGAGCGTAGGCATTTTGCGGAAATCCATATTCAAAATGAAAATAGGAAAAACCATCCTTTCTTTAATTCGTCTGACAAACTTGATGGCATAAAACCGTCACAAAAAAGTATAACAGAGGGGAAGGTAGAAGGTAAGACAGACCTAGCGGGATATTCATAGATCAAATAAAAGAGAATAGGAAAAATAAATGTCACACGCCGTATAGAGAAGTCAGACTTTTGGCCAAAGGGGGAATGCAGGGGTTCACTGCACCGAAAAGAAAGAAGAAGTAGAGTAGGTAGGTATATAGATTTTTCTTTCACCATTTTTACGGAATAAATTTCAACTCGATAGAACAAGCAGATTAAAACATAAAAGCTTGCAAAAAGTTATCATTTGCTCGATTCACTAACCCTGGCATAGCCACTGAAATATTAACCTGTACCGTTTTACGATCAAATTTATGACTACCGCCATATTCCTTTATGGCGGCAAAGATGGCTACCAAGATGGCCACCAAGATGGCGGCACAGATGGCGGTTTAATTTAAAATTGATGAAAGACGAGCTAAGATTTACGGGCGTACGGCTGATTAGGTATTTACGGTAGTTCGTGGGTAAATGTTATTTGATCAATGACTTGAAAAACACTATTTTATATATTATGCCTACTTCATTAAAGATACCAATGACGTCACTGTGAAGTGGGGAAGCTTGACGGCGTCTAAACGCTATAGCAAAAGTGTAAATAAAACCTCCTAATTGTGAGTCGGACTCGCGCACGATGGGTTCCGTGCCATTATCTATAAAACGGCAAAAAATTACGTTTCTTGTATGGGAGCCCCCTTAAATATTGATTTTATTCTGTTATTTAGTTATTATGTTGTTATAGCGGCAACAGAAATACATCATCTTTGAAAACTTCAACTATCTAACTATCACGGTTCATGAGATACAGCCTGGTGACGGACGGACAGCGGAGTCTTAGTAATAGGGTCTCATTTTACCCTTTTGGCACGAAACCCTAAAAACGGGAATATTGTGTGGCGAAGGGCTAAGTTGGAAATCCAGTGAATGGTACCACGCGCGGTCCCCATACTTAGCGGTCTCAATCGAAGGAAGCCCTAAAAGCCATGACTTTAAAGCCTATTATAGCTTAAAAGATCTACCGTGCGGTGCCGCCACCTTCGATGACTTTCCACAGAATACTGTCCTCCAGCCCCCTGCCCTCGAAACTGCAGCCTCGAAGCTTTATCACCTGCTCAAATACTGGCAGCCGAGATCCAAGATATTCAAAAAGTATGTTAAGCACGGAACCCGCATCGAGAGCCTCCTAATAGGGGCCTAACGCCACACGTAAGGGCCTCTCTGCTTGTAGTGCCGTAACGCTGGTCATTGCCTCCTAGAGGTGATAAATATGCAGATGTGACAGTCTGAGGCTCTGCGCGGAACGAGGCTGGCGGGAGATTGAACGAATATACTCGTCTAGGTTTTGGTGTGAAAAGTCTGATAAGTAGGTACATAATTTTTGTCCTAGGTTTATGTTTATGTGACCATCTGGAATCCAAATTCTGGATGTTATCATGTTTTCCATAACCTATAATCTCCATTCAAACATTTGTTCACGTACAATCAGTAGGTTTATTTTACATTATTTTTTAAGTATTCTTAACTGACTTACCTACCAACTGATTATTTCTAACTTTTATAGCTAATCATAATTCGTTCTAACTTTGTTCAGCTATAGATATTGAATACGTAAAACCTTCTAAGTAATCTAGACGTAGGTTAGGTACACAATTTAACTAAACGAAAACAATTACATTCTGTGAATGTACAAAGGTATAGGCAATAATCTACGTAATCTCTTCTGTTCGTACTGTACATTTTATTCTATGCCCTCATCGTGCCCCGTGCACACATCTTCACGAATGAAGAGCGCTTAAAAAACTTGGAGCCAGCAGTTATGCGGTTAAATATCTTGTAAGCCGCTGGAGAACGGAGTCTGCAAGCTAATTTATGTGCTAAAAGTTTTATCTATTAATAAAGTGTAGTAAAACATGCACTGGTTGCAAATAATATTTTTACATTCGTTTTTTTTTTCTTCTTTGGCTATGGTCTACGAATTAGTTATACGTAGGCTATGGGCTGTTCGCACATTGTGCCAGTTTCAAATAGGTTAAAAGGATTTTCCCATCATGTTATTCGAAACATTTTTTCGTACGATAAGTGAATTCAGCCAGTGATAAGTATAAAAATATTACAAGTTTACCTAATAAAATATAATAGTCAAAATCTCGAGTCCCAGTCAGCCAGAAAGTCATGAATGATTTCAACTCACAATCTACAAGGTGTAACAGCAAGGTGTAGTAATACTGAAACTACGCATACACATACATATTTCGAAGTAGTCTGGAGGTACTATAAATCTGTAAGTAGTTACGTTAATGAGTTAAGACACGTCAAAGTTTACTGCAAAACTAACCATCGTTCAACCCTAGTTATCAGCTGGGCAATGTCAGTGAACTTGAGGGATAGACTAACGTCAAATCCGTCAAGAAGAATTCGTAAAAGTACTAAGGGTTCCGTTTGTTTTTTAAACAATGATTTTTACCGATTTGTACCGACCCGGACAGACGCAACCGGACAAAAGTATTCCTTGGCGGCTGATTGATATCTGCTCCGTGTAATGTACATACCAAAATTCTATTCTAAGGCGGTAAGTATCTGAAATGAATTTTGGAGGCTTTCAACTTTGTAACAATACTGAACCCTAAAACATTGTCGGCAAATTCAAAGACCGCGGTGCACCGCGGTCTCTTTGCGGCAGAAAAAAATCAATGCCAGAAAATATTGTCGGGAAAATTCAAAGACCGCGGTGCACCGCGGTCTCTTTGCGACAAAAATAATTCAATGCCAGTGACCCGCGTAACGTGACGTCATCCGTATCATGTTAGGGTTGTAATATTTAGTTATTTTGTGAATTTTAGTGAAAAAATCGACTATCGATTTCAGGTTTTAGTACCCTGGCAAATGATTCATCACCAGGTACACATACCCACATTTCAATATTACTATACCTTGCCGATACACCCTGTATAATATGACAATTCAGTACAATTTACTTGAACTTTCTAGGAGTTTTGGAGGGAACACGAAGCTAATAGGCTAAAGTTGGCGCTCATTTTATTTTTAAATACCTACCTAATTAGGCTCCTTCCAGACTGGAATAGTATTTTCTTTTTCATTAACAAGACACGAACCACTAGCAGTTCCTTTTTAAGCTTCGCGCCAAGCGCCATTGTTGGCATCTATTATAAAGAAATGAAGCGTAAAAACTGAGGTGCCGACGAAGTTTACATAATGGACACTGAAATTTCTAGGAAGAATTTTTTTCGAATAGGTATGTTTTTTTTCACAATTTTAATGAGAATTGACTTTGATTGAGCCTTGAGATTACTACTAACTAGGTACCTACCTATGCAACTAACTCGACATTTTGAACAGATTCATAAAAGCTGCAAACTCACCCACTTATATAAATAATACTTGACGCTTTACATAGTATTCTTCTACTTAAATTAGGTATACTTACCTATAATTGGTAGGTACTTAACCAAAACATAAAATAGGTAAGTAATAATGATGTTTGCTTTTACTTATCTAAATCCTACAGATCTGACTAGGTAGGTAATATAGGTACAAGTCTCAACAGTTTTCGTTTAGTAGAATACCAGTTTGAAACTACTGATTCGTTTGTATTATAAGGCTGTGCTTCAACAATTCCCGCACTCTAGCAGCATCCTAAATTAACAAGAAGTTAGCCTATTCAAATCAGCTTTTATTTCATTTAGAAGACATTAAAATTGAGGAACAAATCCCTCAATTTATTGCACACTTGACAACATTGTAAAGTAAACAAGCTTCTGTTTTGAGTCAGTATATTGAAGGAGAAAGGCTATTAGAGAATTCTATGATGGTAACCTAATCGGATTGTTTCTAATGACTTGCGAGTAACAACAAATGTTTATAGGAATCTACTTGTTTACTTATTACGCTTTTTGAAATGCTCTTGGCCTCTTGCTTATAAATATAAATGCAATACTACCTATTATACTATATCGGCCCCTCGTGTTTCCTTTTCCTGTTCGAAATTCAGTAGGGCGGTAAACTTTTTCGCTTTAGAATGCGGTTATTATTCTAAGCCTATCATATTATTATACCTAGTTATCGGTTGATAGCAATCGTTATGCCACGTCAGAAGCCCATGGGCGGCATAAACTCTGACACCAGAGGCTGGCACAAACTCATACGACAAAGAAACGAACTTAGGTATTTACCCCTAGTTATGAATTTATTGACGCCACATAATATATTATTATAATTGCAACTCGAATAAATTAGTACCTAAGTAAATAGGTATACCAACCATTTAGAAATTTTAAATGAAGAAAACAAACTAATTAGATATAGGTACCTAGCAACAACACTCCACACGGCTTACAACAGAGAGAACATAGAAATATGAGAGAGAAACGATGGGAAAACGTTAGGACGCAATGAAACGGTGGATAACTTACCCCGCGGGTGTTTCATTCACACCGATCGATCATCGCTCGATCGATCCCCTCGATCGCTTGCAATCCACACACACAAACGGCTCCTTCACACACACTGACACTATTCACTGCTATTTTATTATGGTTCCGTGACGTATTGATGGAGATTTTAATTGATTTCGCGCAGAGAACTGCAGCTCCCGTCCCGCCCGCGCAGACGCAACCCGTCCGAACTTGTTCGTTCGTGGAATCGTGGACTTGCATCGCATCGCGTAGACGGTGGCGCCACTCTGTCTGCGGCGCTTGGTAGAACTTCAGCCGCAGTCCGCTTCGCGCGCGATTTGATTGAATAGTATGAATTCAATAGCGGCTTAGTGCTTGATGATGTAGTTATTTTTTGCTTTTTATTGCCTTTCTGTTGGGTTTGAAGTCGTATACTTACCTACCTATCTATCTAAATGCTATAATATTGGCTGTTTCGTGAATGTGGTGACTCTTATTATACCTGAGGTAAGGCTCATTTTACTATGTTGCATTAGTCGTTTAAGATTTCAATTTTGGAGACTCGCATATTATCCTCTTCTGAAAGAAAATAATAGGTATTGAAACACAACTAGATCGGTACAATCGAACTTAAGTTTTAACTGCAGTGCATTAAAGCTCAAATCCAATCCGACACTATCTCATGCAGCTTGTTACAATTTCCAAAATTCTGCTATCCTTTATATCAAAAAACCTATTCAAGCGAAGCGTGTACTCAGACAAAGCTCATTTTACTTAAGAGCTATTCTCTTAGATAAATAGCCTGTGTGGAAAGCAAAATTAAAAGGTTTCACATAAAAAATGGTATTATCAGCGTTCCGACAAAAAAATGCAAATGGAACCTTATTAGGTAGTTTAGGTACCTACCTAATAACGTTCCGTTTGAGTTAATACTCAGTCGAGTTTTTATGCCACATGGAACCAAACGAAACACAAATCACCTAAGTATAAAAGTAAGGCGCATTGCGGGTATTAGACAAAATTTTCAAGGAAGGAGTTATAATACTTACTTATTTAAAATCCACGCGTGTTTTTAATCATAAAATATAGGTGGAATTGTATAACATAGCAAAGTAGAAGAAACTACAACCTTACCGTGACTACGAACCAAATCGAAGAAATGGAGTGCTCAGTTTTAATTGTCATATCGAGTAGCGATTCAAGATGCAATCAATTATATACTGACATTATCCGGAACACTCGCGTTTTAGATGAACAACTCGCACTTGCCCGTTTTTTTAATACTAGTCTGAAATTAAGGCGGGGTCAGCGCTATTTCCTGCAGTGAGCAGGACCACAAGACTGCGATGTTAGAAGAAATGTTAGGATGTGACAATTTTTTTTTCTTTCTCCTCATTCGTGGATTTTGGCATCGCGTGTGACAATTTATTTCTTTTTTTTTTATTTAGGGTCATGGTCACTCACTTACCTCTGGTATGGTTTTTAAAAGTAGGGGGCAAACAAGCTTGATGCTCACCTGATGGTAAGTGGTAATCATCGGCGTCGGCGTCGGCGTCGGCGACGTCAGTGACGTCAGCGTTGACAACGTCGGTGTCGTCGGCGTCGCTGTTGTTGCCAATGATGGCATTGTCAGCGTCAGCGACAAAATAATGGCGGTAAGTTATGAGAAATGCGTTAAATTTACCCTTTACGGGATTCGAACCCGAAAGCTCCGCCTTGCAGCCGTTTCATCACGAACTACGCCAAGAATGCTTTCAAGTGCATGTTTCTATTAATTGCCTTTTTAAAGAACTAAGTAAGCCATTGAAAATATTGTTTCAAAAGTTTTGTTGTAAAAACCAGACGCCGCATCCTACAAATTGTTTCAAGGGGTAGCTCTATTACTGGGTTTTGCTCAGAGTAAAATTGCTTTCTGTGCGCTTCATTCCCCTTGTAAATCTAAATTCTTACCTACTCACGCTCTACGGCTAGATACAAGGTACTTACAGGCATTTTGTAGTTTTTTAACTTTAAAAAAAAAGATCGCTGTAAAAAGAAGCAAACTTACGCCGCGACTCTCTCACTGCCGCATGCGGTACGGTTCATCAAATCCCATAAGATTTAAAAGTTATGAAAAAACCTTTTTGTACTTTTTTGTTTTAGTTATGGCTTCGCACGGTTTGTGCATTTAGACAGTGTCGAGTATTATAATAATTTAAGTATTTCTTATTTTCACAATTGGAAAGTCATAGCATTAAAGCAATTAACTAGTCGTGGTCAAGTAGTCAAGATAATTATTTACATAGACGAAGTCACGATTCAGTAAAGTGGTGGGTGTTTTACTGAAACTTCCTGGGAGTTTTAGAAAAAATGCGAAGTAACACGCTTTTGTGGTTTATATCATTTGGCCACACTCGTGCACGTTAACGAACACTCAATGACTAATATTACACATATAGTATTCGAAGAAAACCAAGTTTGAGAAAAATAATAGACTACCAACAACGTCTCACTATCGGATTCGCGCCAAAATTCCATTTTCTACTTACAATTACATGGCACGGTTTGTGCCTGCGGTTCCCCGATTACTCGTGCGGGTGCGGGTAAGCCAACCGCACGGCTGAAGTAGAAATGTTAAAATAAAAAGTAGAAGTTAGATAAAGATAACATAGTTACAGTTATGTAATTTCATAAGCATGCCGAGCATGTAACTAAAGTGTCCAGCCAGCCATTGTTACTTTAGAAATTATATTTTCATCTCGTGTAATCAGACTGTCACTCGTCTCCCAGCCTAAGCTACATCGCATTTGTCCGTCCAACGTTATCTGTGTTCAAATTGTTAACGTTTGTTCCGAATTGTTCATGTCCAGGGATTGTTCTGAAAGGTTTGATTGGATTTAAAAAGCATTTATTGGTCGGATTTGTTTGCTACTTTTGTTGCTTTTGATTGACTTTGCCTTTTGAGGGGCTTACGAAAGGGTAAACTTCAGAACAGCAACTAAAGCTAGGGTAAACTCGGTAAATTGTTTACTTATGTTGCTTCAAACTGTTTTTGTTGAGAACAGCGCTATCTGTGCGTTTTCTACTGAACTAGAATACCTACCATGCCTGAATATAAGCAGTTTTCTCTTTGAGGTAAAGTAAAGAGCTAAACCTGTAGGACTACCTGAGTTTATCAAAGTTTACTGTTGTTGATTTGTACTTATTTCTCTAACTTTAATTAACCGTGCGTTGTTTCCTACAACGTATTAATAATAATAATAATTCAGCCTGAAACTGTCCCAGTGCTGGGAAAAGGCCTCCCCTCACTCTCGTGAAAAGGATTAGGTCATGATCCACCACGGGGGCCTAATCCGGATTGGTGGATAACATGCCTCCGAAATAATTCTCGGTCATGTTGGTTTCCTCGCGATGTTTTGCTTCACCGAAAAGCGGGTGATAATTACGTACTAGATAATTATTTTAACCAGAAACACATTGGTACGTGCCCGCACTGGGATATGAACTCGCCACGGCGATAATGTTGGAGCATTTTTGTTCGGCGATAACGTTGGAGCGTTTTTGTTCGGCGTTATTGTTGGAGCGTTTTTGTTCGGCGATAATGTTGGAGAGTTTTTCGGTGTTCTAAATCCCTAAAACACTCCCTTGTGGAACTCCGCATGTAAACAGTTATAATAATTCCGGTCCGGCTATCCAACTGCACGTTGTACCTAATCATAGACATAAGACTAACCCTGAATCTTATAAAGAAGAAAGAAGCCTACCAAAAAAATACGTTTCTTTTCACGCGCAATTTCAATCTGCCATGAAATATATCAAATTTAAAGCCATCATAAATCCAGCAAGCCATTAAGACATCATTAATATTGCCGTTTTGCGTTAACAAAATGTTAGCCTGTAAATACGTGTTTTTACGAAGTTCTAATGGAATAATATAGCAGAGGGGCCTACGTATGCGAAGTTTTAATGGTTTCATGTCGCGTGGCGGCAACTTTTGCGCTTTGCAAATTAACGTTACCTGGTTCGATTCTCAGTCCAGCACAAGAACTTAGGCAGATAAAACAAAATACCTAGTAAGAACAAAATAAGAAATTAAAACGAAATTTAACTAAACCTAGTCTAATAATAAGCCGCTACCAATAGGGTACGTTCCCAAAATGATGACTACATCAAAGCTGAAAACGATTACTAACTAATCTACAAAATAAACGAGACACCCAATATGAATGTGATTACTCGTTTTTTTTTTTGTTTATGTAATGGCTTCGCACGGTTTGTGCATATAGCCAGTGTCAAGTATTTTATTATAATAAGTATGTCTTAATTTCACATTAAGAAAGTCACAGCACTATAGCAATCGTGGTCAAGTAGTCAAGTCAATTATTTACATCGTCAAGTCACGATTCAGTAAAGTAGTGGATGCTTTACTGAAACTTCCTGGGAGTTTTGGAAAAAATGCGAAATGACACGTTTTTTGAAACTATATCATTCGCCCACACTCGTGCACGTTAACGAACACTTAGGTAATGATTAATATTCCACCAATATTACACATTAACACTCGAAGAAACACAAGTTTGAGAAAATAATACAAAACCAACAACGTCTCACTATCGGATTCCCGCCAAAACTCCCATTACTCGTAATTAGAAAAAGAAAATAGTTTTTTTCTTTCTCAAACTATGCTGATAACGTAAAAATGAAATAAAGGATACCAGTATACTACCTGCCTAACCTAGCCTAGTCTAAATACCTAAACGTAAAAAAAAAAAACTGAACTCTATGTATTATGTAGTATCATATAGGTAAGTGGCATAGACTATACATAACGTTAGATATTGCTTTTGCCGCATGTTGCGACTAATGTGGCAGGCCATCAATCAGACTCGTTACCTGCACGCTCAGATTCAGTATGACGATTTATCAGCGACGGATGTTTCAGAGGGCTGATATTACATCGAAATTAATTTGTAGGTTATGTATGTAGATACACCTAGTCTACGTAGTACCACAGGTAGTACGTAATTTTAGTTCGATTTACAAATGTAATGTGCTATGAACCGTGAAAGAGTGCATGTGCGACGAACAATGTCGAAGTCAAAGTCAAAGTCAAAGTCAAATCATTTATTGTAAATAGGCAATAAAATCGCACTTTTACAAGTCAAACACTTCAATCTAATAAACGACAAAGAAAAAGAACAGCTGGGCGTTAAACTATTTCCCGCCCAGAATTTCGTTCCCGATTGTTTTTTTTTTTTTTAAGTTTACTACTGGCTTATTTTTACTTGCACCTATCTCGATGTATGTAATCAAATTAAATCTTGCAAGACCCACAACTAAAAATACGAGTACGTAGTAGGAGCTAGCCAATATTAAAGGAGGTGGGAAAAGTCGGGGAAGACTTTTGCCTAGCAGTGGAGCAGTGCAGGTTTTACGTTACGCGTAAACAGACAGACAGACAGAAAACGATTTGTGAATAAATAATATTCGTATTTGTAATTGCTTATTTGAAGTCTTGACTGACATAATTTATTATGGTACAGTAGTACCCAACTTATATGGCGCGTCGTGAATCTTCGTTCACGCAGATGTATGGTATGGTCCGAAGATTAACGAAAGAATGCTTAAAACTTACAATCAACCTAAGATCACTACTATAAGGTTCATAATACACTGCAGCTGTTAGTTCCATCTCACTCTAAGCTCGCTAAGATGGCGGCGGCTGCCGACCAATAATTATAGCGGTCAATAGCATTTCCCGCGCTTTGAAAATTCATCTTCTGCGCAGGTACATCGGTAAGCCATATAAGTTGGGTACTACTGTACCTACCGTTAAAAAAAAAACAATAAAGTGCCTACTTTCAAGGTACATAAAACTTGCGCTGTTTGACTTTTAGGCCTAGCATTAGTGGTGGTAAAAATTTTTAGAGGACGCGTTCAGACCGTGTATCGGGGTCAGATGCGGTGTGGCTATAAAAACTGCGGTGCTTTAATTCTATTCAGTTTTTTTGTACAATAGTAACAACTTTCAACTGACCTGTGACAGCGGCACAAATAATTAAAAGACATTTTATAATATTTGGTACAAAAATAATACAAACATTATCTACAGTTCCCCGTCGGGGTAAGCAGAGACTACGTCGTTCCACTCGCTGCGATTCTAACATATCTCTATCACTTCTACCACTTTCATAGTCCCTCTTAAATACTCTTTAACCCGTTCTCAATTTGATCGGGGTAAGTACGTCCTCGTCGACCCCTGCCAGCTGGTAAATTCATACTATATCCATTAAATCTGTTTCGTCAATCAAAATAATGAGGCAGCACCCGTGAATGCCAAATTCGTGACATGCCAACATAAAAAACCTAATCTCCCGCTCCATAGCCGCAAACCGCAAAATCTGCTCAAATATTTGCTTATATCTATCCCATTTGCCGCCAACGCCAAAAGTGACGGGCCGGATTTCGAGAGAGATATTAAAAAATACCCCAAAATCGTTGTCCGCACTTTTTAGTTCATCCATTGTTGGTACAAGCTGAAAAGTACAATAAGGTACCAAACAATGCTTCTCGTTAATCATTCCATATTTGACGTCCCGGAACATTCGGGACCCTGGATATTAATGGGGTATAATCTGTGGTTTTTTCGTGTTTTCAACATTTGCGTAAAGGCGGCTCTACACATAGGCCAACGAGTTGGCAAGCGCGCTGGCCCAGCCACTGGCCCAATGTGTAGAACGGACGTTGTCGCATTGGCGGTAGGTATTTGAACGTTGGCTGGCGCGCTTGCGAGCTAGCCGCGCGGTGTCGGCAACATCAAAGGACACTTGTCGCAAGCTTGGCGCACCATCCACACATTGGCCGCGCGATTAGTTTGCCCGGAGCAGCGATCAAGAGTGCACGTTTTCTTCTTGCGGCGAATTAACTAACTTGAAGAAATGGCGAACATGAGTTCTTTCTTTTTTATCACCCTTTTCTTGTACACATTTACAAAGTAGTTATAAGCTGTGAATAAATATACAGCTGCAGCTGTTAGCGACTCAACATCCATTTTGAATCCGTCCGCACATTGGCCCGAACCAAACCATACTGAACGACCTGGAACGACCTTCCAATGTGTGGATCACTCACAAGCGCGTTGGCAAGCGCACCGCCAGCGCGTCGGCGAATGCGCTGGCCTATGTGTAGAGGCGGCATAAGAAAGTTACTTGCCTGGAGGATGTCGTGGGCACAATATTTTATTTTCGTTCCGCAGCCCTTTTCACTGTCGCAAAAAACTTTGGATAAACAAAGACTGTGCGGATATTTTTTGTGGTAAGTAGGTATACATCAAAAAAGTTTTTTTTTTGTAGCTTTAATTATTTTTTTGTGTATTTATTAATGACCTTCACGTGGGCGATAGTAGGTAATAACAATGTTTGATTATACTGTGGTAAGTCTTTGTCATTCAGACTAATTTGACTCATAAGGTAACGAGCACTTTTTTTGTAAAAAATAACAACCGAATTGAGTAGGTACTTCTCCCTTTTTTGAAGTCGGTTGTAAAAATCTGAAAACGAAATCCTATCCTACTAATATTAGGTATACAGGCGTGAGTGTATGTGTTTCTGACTTCTTCACGCTCAAACGGCTAGACCAATATTTATGAAATTTGGTATGGAGGTAGTTAACACTCTGGATTAACACAGCTACTTTATATGCCGAAAACAGCGGGTAACCTCGCGGGGCGTAGCTAGTATAAAACAAGAGCAAAATATGTTCGTAACAGACAATAAGACGATAAAGTCACTTCACTTCACTATAATATAAAAAATAAAGATTTTTAAACCCTCATCCGACCCTTAATATAATTTACTGTCCACCAGCGGTCAGTCCCAAAACTAACCAAATTTTGCATATAATTTGCAGCCGCCCGGGCCCGTAATGAAGATTTTAATTAAAAACAACATGAATAAAATACCCCCACGATTGGGCATCCCCTGCCCCGCCATTACGGGGACAATGTTTCCCACCTTTAATTAAAGGTCTGATGAGTGCATGGTGGCCACACTGGACAATGTAGTCTAACAACAAAACCGTTTTATGTCTGCAGTGAAACAACACATTTTAATAGAAGACAATTGTTCAAAGCACGAGAGTGGAATTTTGGTATGTAACGTAAAACGTGATGTTATTGTCTATCTTTTTCTATACATATGATAAAAATGTAACGGATCACTGTCTGAACATGGAAGATATTATATGAGAAACAATATTATTGAGATCTTTATCAACACAAAACAATGATTGTTAGAATTTTTGTTTGTTTGTCTGTGCGTTTGTGCGCGCTAATCTCAGAAACGGCTTATCCGATTTAGATGTGCTTTTGACTAATATAATATTGTGGTAAACTTCACTTAGAATTTATTGTTTGTTTCATGTCAATCGGTTCATAATTAAAAAAGTAACACCAACCTTTCAAATAGCTATAATAAGTACTTAGATGATGTATATGTTACGCTGGTGAAACCGCGGGGCACAGCTAGTTTATTAATATGTAATACTTGTAGTTTTTCGTGTGTCGATGTGTATAATATTTTGACCATTGTGCACGAGTGACGACAATATTGAAAGTTGAACGACATTCGCAAAGGAATTTCTTTACATTCCTCTAAGTACTTCGTGTGTATGAAGTACCCACCTCTATAAATATATTATAATACTAATCCTAAGTAATATATTTTTCGTAATCTCACCGCAAGACTGTAATGATTATAACCATGTCGTTTCAAAGGTCACCAGACGAGATGATTGTTTGGCAATTTCTTGTAAAATTACGGCCCATCTAAAGGTAGCCTCTGTATGAAATAGTTAAATAGTGATAAAGCCACAATCATTTTGCTGTATTTATCTTGAATTACATTTTAGTATGATGTTCCATAAATAATTGTTGTATGGTATTGTAGATAATGGGGCTATGATATTGCATACTTACTATGTTTTATTTACGTGAATAAATGATAGGTCTATTTAATTTTGTAAAATGAATAAATAATTTCTATGTGTAAAATTAGTTTTCTAAAGCAACCTTTCAGTGCCCTAATTATACTCGTATGGCTAGAAATGAGCTAGCCAGTAAAGTGTAACGAGGTCTATTACGGTGCTAAGTTGAGAATTTATCATTTTTGTGACCTCATTTATCACCCGTGACGTGAAAATAATTAATTTTCTAGTTGCCCACAAAAATCAGCTTACACGCACCCTACGCATAAATTGACTCCGCTAACACATTTACACGGATGTAGAGTTAATAGAACTAATAAGTATAACCCCCGTTTCTAGAACGTTTATTGGCTTTGACAGTAGATTAAAACTATCGTTGCCTCTATGTCACTATAAACAAATGACAAGGATGGCAATAGAATTAATCTGTAGTCAAAGTTGACTGACGTTTCAGAAACTGGGGGTTACTGTGGTACACTCTTGTACATAATACCTTTTTAGGGTTCCGTACCCAAAGGGTAAAGGTCTCAGCACACATATGGGAACGGAAAGGGATCGTAACCGTATCGCCTCGAGTCGTTCAGAATGGTTTGTATTAAACTCCCTACTGCAACGCACACTAATCGGAATCGTACCGTGATCGCCTCCCCTCAGAACACGGCGACACGAAAAGGCGTTACGGTTACGATCCCTTTCCGATCCCATATGTGTGCTGAGACCTTAAAACGGGACCATATTACATATTAAGGCTCCGCTCTGTCCGGCCGTCCTTCCGTCCGTCCGTCTGGCTGTCTGTCACCAGGCTGTATCTCATGAACCGTGATAATGAGTCAGTTGAATTTTCCACATATGATGTATTTCTGTTGCCGCTATAAAAATGAATACCTACTAAAAAAATTGGATAAAATAATATTTAAGGAGGCTCCCATAACAATAGTGATTTTTTCGTTTTTATAGATAATGGATACAGAACCCTTCGTGGAAGACTCCGACTCGAACTTGGCCGGCTTTTATTTAGAGCGAGTAACACGTTACTGCTGCGGGGTGCAGCTAGTAATAATAAATCTCTACATAACAAATAATCAGAAAATTCGAGGACTATGGTCACTTCCAGTAGCCACTTCCACTAACTCGAGTCCCTCGTCCTAATTTAACATTGAAATGGCCTTTTTTTAAATTAAAAAATGGCCAGAATAACATATTAGCCACATGTCCCAGCAGGCTAAATGAATTATAAGTTCCAGCTTGTCATCACAAAGCCGGTTACTAAAGGACCGGCTCTAATGTGAGCCATTTTCCGGTTTAAACTACAAGAAAAATGTTACATTAAATTGTTTTTATGACATAAAAGGCTTGCCATAGGAGGAGGTCTTTTTGTGATATTGCTTTGTGTAAGAGTAAGACTAGAATACTAACTATATTGTAAATATTTAATTGTGCTTTTGTATTTATGCCTACCTGCCAAAAGACCGTTAAGTATTAGAGAAAAAAAAAGCATGATCCAAACTTATATACATGATAACCGTAAGTATAATATTGATATTTACTTCAATGGTAATAATGTGAAAACTGTAATTCAATTTAAACTTAAGTACCTACATAATAATAATATCATACATTTTAATACTGTGGATATATATCTTGAAAAGTGGCCTTTTATTCTCAATAATATTAAAAGACATGACTGTTACATGTCGATTTCTGGCCAGAATGTTTATGCCAGATTCCCTGGTCCTCGTAGGGCAGATTCCCTGGATACAAGGAAGCCTAGGTAGGCTTTCACTAAAGGTCGGATCCACCTATGTGAGCCGGCTCGATATTATAACTCATCACACAACTTGTTGGCGTCACATGTTCGTAATGGCGGATGACAGAGTACCGGTAATCGTATTACGTGATTGCCTACCTGCTGCCAAGTTGATTTGATTAATGTATATGCGTGTGGGTGTAGCATTCGCTCCATGATTACTTACATTTCTATCCTGTTATGTGCGAGAAACGTTTATCACGTATACGAGGTAGGTACATTATTTCGCACTGATATAAATTTATGTATTTACTAGCTGCGTCCCGCGGTGTTACCTGCTGGTCTCTGAATAAAAGTAGCCATGTGTTAGCTACATCCATACCAAATTTAATCAAAATTGGTCCATCCGTTTGTGCGTCAAGAAGTAACAAATATATAAAGACATAAAATTTCGGTTTCACAATATTAGTAGGATTCTTCAATAGTAAGTTTACAGTGTGCAGACGTTTATAGCATAGACGTAATTCTGCCTTAGGGTACCTTCCTAATTAGTTCTGCGAAGCATCGATCCTTTGTGCTCGTGCTTCGTAGCACATTACTAACTTGAACGAGATGTTATTATCATCACCGGCATTTCAGTGGAGTAGCGGTACTAAATTTAGGTAGGTAGTTAGAATTTAAATTCAACCTTATTTGATTCCGATACGATTCGATATCCGATACGATATCGTATACGATTCCGTATACGATAGCGATATAAAATTTCTGTGGTAGGGAAATCTACTACGCTGTCCCTATGTGAGAAACAATGAGAACAAATCATATACTAGCAAGGTCCGTACTTTCACCTGCATGTTGGAATTTTAGAGGAATTAGAAATGATTCAATGCTGTTATTAGAGGACCTGAAGTCTTCATATTTTACTAGCTGACCCGACAGACGTTGTTCTGTCATTGTCTCTATGAGTCAAAATGAGTGACAGTTAGTCAACTGTACAACCCGATTTTATCAGATGGTACTATATTTTTCCCCGTGATACCTACCAATCCTAATATTCCTACCAATTTTCAGCCAAATCTGTTCAGCCGTTCTTGACTTATAAAAAGTGTAACTAACACGACTTTCTTTCATTAATATAGATTAAAATATCATCCTCTTTTCATTGGACTTCAAAACAAATTTTCTCATCCCCCCATTTCCTCCCCATTAACATTTAATCGGTCCGAACATCAAATGCCGCATCACCGCAAACGAGGCAGCCCAGCATGCCCAGCCCCCGTTATACATTGCAATTGACTTTATTTAATGGCCTCTTCTGTCAGCTAACAGCAAACCATCATGGCGTCATCAGTCCGCAAATGGCCCAGATTTTAGGCGCAGTAACTGTCAGTAGAGTAACTGCAGGAATTTGGAAATCAAAAACGCAGTCAAGTGGTATACTGGTACCCAACTTATAAGGCGCGTCGTGAATCTTCGTTCGCGCAGAAAAGAAAGTATGGTCCGAAGATTAACGAAAGAATGCTTAAAACTTACAATCAACCTAAGGCCACTATTATAAGGTTCATAATACACTGCAGCTGTTAGTTCCATCTCACTCTAAGCTCGCTAAGATGGTGGCGGCTGCCGACCAATAGCGGTCAATAGCATTTCCCGCGCTTTGAAAATTCATCTTCTGCGCAGGTACATCGGTAAGCTATATCAGTTGGGTAATACCCAGCGGAAGCCTACGGTTCCGTAGCAACTTCACTACGACGCGACCGCTACCAAAATGTTGTTACAGAAATAGGGTTTTGTGTATCAATATGCCGTACTGTTCTTTAGCGAACTACGTACCTACTAGGCAATTGTGAAATGGTTTCGTTTAATAACAATTGCGGTTGACAAATTTAGGTAATTTGTAGGAGGACGGGTAAAGCGTTCTGGTAAATGAATGATCGGCGCTGAAAAGATTTTGGAAGCTTTTGCGGATGTCTTGACTTAGGAAGAGATAGTGTAGGTACTTGTACGAAATAAATCTGGTTGTTTGATGGTTTAATGAAAGACTACAATTTTAGACGATTATTAATTTGCGTTTTGTAATT
This sequence comes from Hylaea fasciaria, assembly GCA_905147375.1. Taxonomy (NCBI): domain Eukaryota; kingdom Metazoa; phylum Arthropoda; class Insecta; order Lepidoptera; family Geometridae; genus Hylaea; species Hylaea fasciaria. Next base: position 1,228,780 of record LR990211.1, on the reverse strand, counting down.
TGTGCCTATACTACGACTATATAGTCGTTTTCAACCAATCGACAATGAAGATCTTGGTTTATGTATGAAAACCATTTGCCAAAGATCTTTCTTGTTGGTCAACCAGATGTCAATAGTAATTTGTTTAACAAGGGACGAAAACGAGTCATTCGTACTCGATGCCATAGAATCCAATATGGCTGACTCGTTTGAGATGCGCGTTCAACACTATACTTTTCACACCGAGATTGCGAGCAAATAAGTAGGTACCTCAATTAAAAAACGATAAGAATATTTTACAAGTAGTCACGTTCACTTTGGCTATTTAGCAGTTGCTAAAGAAAATATTCTTCTTTTGTTTAGAAACCATTCGCCAAAAAAGATCATGCTTCTTTCCCCTGTCGCTAGATAAGAGCTTCTCTAGCCCAGTTGCGATTAAGGAATATTCTCGCGTAATTCACAATTATAGCTAGATTGTCTTCTTATCTCGTGGCCTTAGAATAATAACTCAGATAAGGATAGTTCCATGCGTAGTTTCACTCAAAAGTGAAGCCATTTTTTTATCAATGCTGCGTGAATGCCATGTAGGTACACTATACCCAACTTATATGGCGCGTCGTGAATCTTCGTTCGCGCAGAAAAGAAAGTATGGTCCGAAGATTAACGAAAGAATGCTTAAAACTTACAATCAACCTAAGATCACTATTATAAGGTTCATATTACACTGCAGCTGTTAGTTCCATCTCACTCATGCCACGCGGCGATCGCTAAGATGGCGGCGCGGCTGCCGACCAATAGCGGTCAATAGCATTTCCCGCGCTTTGAAAATTCATCTTCTGCGCAGGTACATCGGTAAGCCATTTATGTTGGGTACTACTACTTAATATCTTCTTCAAAACGCACACAAGCGTAATGAAAATGTCGCATGCGTGTTGGTTTCTAGTCCAAAAACAGGGAAAATTAATAGATATTTACGTTTTTATAATATAAAAGCTTTGATTTCGAGTAATAGCGAGTCAGTCCGAACTAGGCCCAAAAACCTGTCAGTAAAAAAAAATCGAATTGTCAGAAAAAATTTGAAACCGACTTCAACCCAACAGAAAAGTAATAAAAAGCTAAAAAAAACTATAAATTAAAATTAAATAAGTGAATCATTGTTATTATGCGTTACCAATTGATCACTGGGATTTGGTGCCAGAAAAAAAAAAACAAACAGTCAAATTGAGAACCTCCTCCTTTTTGGAAGTCCGTTAAAAATACGGCGCTAGCGTAGCGAGTAGGTAGGTATAGTACTTGATCTCTATCTCGCGGCAAAGTTGCTCGGGGAAAAGAAATCCTGCCTCCATTATTTACACTACCAAGGAGCGTATACTTATTACAGTGTTTTTTCTCATTATCTGTCTACTTTCGTGAAAAATGCAAGAGGAAGGAAAATGCTGCAGCTTTTAATGAGGATCTTGTGTAAACTAACAAACTAGTGTTTTAGAGACGTTTGCAGTTTTAAAACTTCTCAAGGGGCATAATATCGTAATGCAAGTGGTGGTGGGGGAAGAATTCTTGAGAACTGTTGAAGTTTTAAGGGCTTATTATAATTAGGTAACATCATACCACTGATTCGAAAAATAGAAAAATTTTTTTTAGGTATTGGTATATCAGTGTAACGTATCTGGCATAGAGGTAGGTAACAGGGGCGGATCCAGGATTTCATTTTGGGGGGGGCTATTTTGACAAGGTTCGAAGGTTAACATCACAAGGGAACAAAAAAAGAAGTTAATTACCTTGTATGTTTACAAAATAAAGTTTACTCGCCTAGTGCCGCTTTTAGCAAACCTATCAATAATTTTGTCAACATCAACTCGGACATCCCTGTGGATGTGTAGTAGTGCAAGCCTGCACAGCCGCTCTTACCCTGTCCGCGTACGTACGTACGCAGTGCCGTCAATAGCCTTTTCTGCGCCCTGTGCGAGCTTCTATAACAGCGCCCTTGTTTTTTTAGATATTATAGGTACCCTAGCTAGAGCATTGCTATGTATACTGTATAGGCCTACTCAGTGGCGTAGCTTGAGTCACTGTCACCCAGAGTGGAGTTATAATTTGCCGCCCTTTTGTTAAAATTATAATGTTGTTGTTAGTGAGCAAAAACGTAACGAAATGAAAAAAATATTTATTTTGAAACACATTATCATTCTTCTCTAATTGTATGTACTATCTGATCTAGTTTTATATTTAGGCTAAAGTTAAAAGTGAACAACAGCGCACTAAACGCGAAAATTTTAAGGGGTATTTATCAGTGTGCTGAATGAAATACAATCCCAAATATAGATGCGCGAGCGTAGCGAGCGCTGAAATTTTTTTGGAGTATTTATCAGTGTGCTCAAGAAATTCTAATCCAAATAAAAATGCGCGAGCGCAGCGAGCGCTGAATTTTTTTTGGGGTACTTATCAGTGTGTTGAATGAAACATAATTCCAAATAGAAATGCGCAAGCGTAGCGAGCGCTGAAATTTTTTTGGGGTATTTATCAGTGTGCTGAACGAAATACAATGAAAATAGAAATGCGCGAGCGCAGCGAGCGCTGACATTTTTTTGGGGGTTTTATCAGTGTACTGAATGAAATACAAATTCAAATATAAATGCGCGAGCGGAGCGAGCGCTGAATTTTTTTTGGGGTATTTATCAGTGTGATAAGTTGTGCCTCTAGTGCTGCACTAGGGGCGCAGCGGGAACTTATCAGGAGCAAACCGAAAAAATAATAGTCCTGCCTAGTCTGGCCATTTAATTCTTGCGCCCCCCAGAGTCTACGCCCTATGCCTGGGCACCGGCGGCACCGCCCTATTTACGGCACTGTACGTACGCAGCCATGTTTTGCGGCGTAAAGTGGAAAAGGATATTTCGGAAGTGGCAACTCTCACTGGCAATGTAGCTAAAATAATTATGTATTAGCGTTCCAATTGCAGGGCGGCATGGCAGGCCCATCGCCGCGGCCCGCGCGCGCCGCTATTGCCTGCTTGGATATAGTCGCGTCATTATTATTATTACCTACTAACTTCATTCTTTATTTTAGTTTATAATAAAGACATTTGGCATTTTCGACTTCACTTCATGAGTGAGTAGGTATGTATGCTGTGTAAAAAAAGTACACCTGAAGATGAGTCGAAAATGTGATGTAATTCCTGGGTCTTCTGGGGGGGGCCATGGCCCCCATGGCCCCCCCCCCTGGATCCGCCACTGGTAGGTAAGTACCTCTGTCAATACCTTTCAGGTGTCTCACGTAGGTATCTATAGATTGTCTAAAACATAAACCTTAATTTATTACTAAGCTATAGGTATAAGTATAAGCACCTTCTTACCTATTACCTGCGTGTAAACGGCTACTCTACCAAAGTTGTACAGAGAGTATTATTATATACCGGTAAGTACCTAAGGTTTTTTTAGTTTATATAAACTAGTGAAGTGTACTTGGAGGAAATGTAAGTAGGTAGGTATAATACAGGTATTCGTTATAATAACTTATTATGGTTTCACTAAAGATCTGAAGATAGAGAACGCTGGCGGTTACTCCACCGACAAGAGCTATGCTCTTAATAAGAAGAAGAAAGATCGAGATAGGTAGGTATCTCAGATTATATCAGTAAGTTCATGGTAGGCTCAGATTATCACCTAAAATCTAAATGGTAGGTATCTAATTCTATAAAATTCGCGCATTTGGTAGACGAATTGTTGAAATCAGTCAAAACAGTACTTTTTATACTTCTAAATACTGAAAACCATTTTTTATTTCTGCATCTGAATATTTTATGTAATACGAATATTGCGTTATGTAATTTATATTCTGCATATTTCATGACATAAAATTTTTAGTTATTTCGAATATGTTATAAAAATACCTATTTTGAACATATAAATAGACAAATCCGTCGATAAAACAGCACGCCATATGACTTTGACAGTTGAAAAGTGTGAAATAGTGACATCTAGCGCAAATGGTTTACAACAGATGAGCCTTCGCTTCGCATAGGTCTCAACATTAGTATGAGTAGGTAATAGGTTTATAGAAATCATAGATTTTTGTGGCATAACATTCATAATATTTATTTTTATTTATTTTGTCATTATTCCAGTCATATCGGTATTAGTAAAATACGTTCTCCGGTATGATTAAAACAAAATGTTTTTGATTTTAAATATATTTTGTTTCCAATTGCGACATACTACTGCCATCTAGTTGCAATTATTGTCAATTTGTCCTGCCATCTGTTGGAAATCTTAGTAAGTTACTGTATAACTTAGTTGTACATTTTTCCGTAACCGGTAGCGTAGCGCTCATAACAGAACCCAAACAATAAATTCCAATATGGAGGCAATGTGGTACACAGTTTGAAAATGCAGGTCGTGTCATGCTTTGAAAAAAATCATTTTATGCTTGAATTTGGTGGAAAATGTCGGACCCTAAACGTGCTACTCTTATAACAGTGGGTGCTCCAAAAAGTGCAAAGGCTAATGTGAACAAAACAGTGAGATTAATCATAAATTTGGATGAAAGCAACGAAAGTAAATATCCGGAGTTGAATTACAAGGAACTAGTCATTGCAGAAGAGGTAAGTTATAACAGAAAATCATAGCAATTTACGCAACCATACTGGTTTTCCAGCACTTGGTAATGCAAGCAACGTGCTAAAAAAAATATGAAGCGGTAACTTCAATAGTTTGGCGGTAACATATGGTTTTGTCAAGGCATGTCGAGATAGCTGGTAGGATATTTTTTGCTTACGTTACTACGTTTTGTATTAGGTTTGTGACATGAAATTGCGACCACGAGCCGTACGAGAAGCCCAGATAGCGGTCGCCATGTTTGCAACAATCATAGAAATCGGTTGACAGCATATAACATCAATTTACATTGGCTTTGTTTTGGTCGCAGATCTTACGTGATTCTGGTTGTTTTTGCGCCAAAACTATTCATTTGCTATATTTTTACACCTATTTTTTAACGTGTATAATGAGCCCTGCTTTAGTGCATTACATACGATATCGGATAGTACGCGAAAGTCTCAAATGACCTAGGATAACCTAATCACCCAAGACTCCGGTGTACAATGCACAAATTTTGTAGGTTACTTTTTACGGATTTTGTAGAATAATTTGTAAATTATTAATTTGTAGTCTTTATGTATATAGCTATGTACTCTGAAACCTATGTACTATATATAACAATACCTACCTAATGTTATAGGTATTGCGATTAGGTGACAGATAACAATTATACCTATGTAAACTTCCGTCTGTAGTATCAAAGATAGCTGGTAATTATTAGAGATAGGATTAGAGATAAAATTAGAAGGGCTCTTTCTTTTCTGTACGCTAATAAAGTTATCGGGGGTTCTGATTGTTAGCGTTTGTTAGTAAACTCGGCGGGAAGGGAAGTTGCGATGTCGGGTTTGACTCGCATAATATTATGTGCATGTTGGCAGAATGGTTTCGACCTTTCGCCGCGTGAGCTTTTTTTTTTATTTCTTTGTGCTCAATCGATACTTGGTAAATGATGCACGGTGCTATGTACTGAAGATTTCTATGTACTCTTCCGTGTGTGTGTGTGGGTGAGATATCGGCAAACGGGTGTGCTAGTGTGTGTGCTTCTTGTCTTTTGCTTTCGTTTCGTAGTGTGTGGATGTTTGATGTTATTACGATTTTTGTGTTGGTGTGCTGTGATCATTTTGATTGTCATCTATAAATTTGTAGGTAGAGGATATGGCGCATTGTTATTTATAAAATGTGTTGTATAAAATTAGAAATTATATAAAGTACTTTGGTGATTATGTGATTATTTCTTGTATTTTAAAATAAATAGAACTACCAGTTACATTATAGGTAGCATATTATAGGAACCTAGGTATAATAATAAATATAATGTAAATAATAAATAGGAGGTACAATAATTATCCTTTATACTTACATCAACCAGCTGTTTTGAGACAAGTAGCAAAATATAGGCCTAAGGTGGTGGGCAACTAACTATGGAAAAAATACCTACCTGGTACCTACCTACTTACCTACATAGATGATTTATTTTTGGCATATCTATATATATAAAAGCCAAAACTGACTGACTGATTGACTGACTGACTGACTGACTGATCGATCAACGCACAGCCGAAACCGCTGGGTCTAGAACCATGAAATTTTGCACAAATATTCCTTATGTGACGTAGGCGTGCAATAAGAAAGGATTTTTGAAAATTCCACCCCTAAAGGGGTGAAAAGGGGTTACAAAGTTTGTATGGAGTAACGTGTTTTCTTGGTCCGATCAACTTCAAACTTGGCATTTATATTCTTTAAAACATTTCATTAAACACGTGTTTCATCGTTTTCTAATATTCAACCCCTAAAGGGGTAAAAAGGGGTTGCAAAATATTTTACATCTGATTGAGTTCGACATTGAAATTTTACACAAATATTTCTTAAGTGACGTAGGTGTGCACTAAGAAAGGATTTTTGAAAATTCAACCCCTAAGAGGGTGAAAAGGGGTTGCAAAGTTTGTATGGAGCAACGTGTTTTCTTGGCCTGATCCACTTCAAACTTGGCAATTATATTCTTTAAAAGATTGAATGAAACACGTGTTTCATCGTTTTTTAATATTCAACCCCTAAAGGGGTAAAAAGGGGTTGCAAAGTTTGTATGGAGCAACGTGTTTTCTTGGTTTGATCAACTTCAAACTTGGCAGTTATATTCTTTAAAAGATTTAATTGAACACGTGGTTCATAGTTTTTGAATATTCAACCCCTTAAGAGATAAAAGGGGGTCGCAAAATATTTTTCGTCAGATTTATTACGAAATTATTTTTTTTCACAAATATTTCTTAGTGACGTAGGTGTGCCACTAAGAAAGAATTTTTTTTAAGTGCAACCACTAAGGGGGTAAAAAGGGGTTGCAAAATTTTTATACAACAACGTGTTTTCTTGGTCTGATCAACTACAAAGTTCGAATAAAATTCTTTAAAAATTAATTTAGCACCTGTTTCCGCGTGTTTTAACATCAATCCCTAAAATATAGGCAGGAAAATGGTAGATTTTGGTAAAATATGATAGATTTAGGTTGGAAATGGTAGATTGTTCTAGGGATTGGTAGATTTAAGTAGGAAATGGTAATATCGGTAGGAAATGGTAGATTTTTGGTAAAAATGGTAGATTTTGAAAGGAAATGGTAGCTTTTGGTAGAAAATGGTAGTTTTAGAAAGAAATGGTAGATTTTGGTAATAGCGGTAGATTTTGGTAATAAATGGTAGCTTTTGATAGAAAATAGTAAATACAGAAATAAAATGGTAGATTTTCGTTTAAATGGTAGATTTATACAGAAAATGGTAGATTTTGGTAGGAAATGGTAGAAAATAAAAGATTTCGAAAGAAAAGGTAGATTATGGTAGAAAATTGTACATTTTGGTAGAAAATGGTAGATTTTAGTAGGAAATGGTAGCCTTTGTTAGATTCTGGTAGCCTGATAGATTTTAGTAAATGGAAGCTTTTGAGAGATTATGATAAAAAATTGTACATGATAGAAGATGTAGGAAATGGTAGATTTTGGGAGAAAATGGTAGAATTTGTTATAAAATGGAAGATTTTTGTATAAAAAGGGTATTTTGGTAGAAGATGGTGGATGTCGAAGTCGAGGTCGATGTCTTGAATTACTAACGGACCAACCGCTGATTGTAGAAACCTGAAACTTGGAGGGTGTGTTCTTTGTTTGACGTAGACATCCGGTAAGAAAGGATTTTCCGAAATTCTACCTCTAAGAGGGTGAAAAAGGGGGCAAAGTTTGTATGGGACAACGTGATTCCTTGGTCAAATCTACTTCAAACTTGGCATTTATATTATTTGAAAGATTTACATGTATTTCATCGTTTTTTAATATACAACCCCTAAAATTATAAAAAAAGGTTGCAAAATATTGTCATCAGATTTAATTCGAAATCCGTATTAACACGGAACATAGACAAGGTAGAACTTTGACATGTTTGAATATTTTTTGGATTATTTGAATACTTCTTAGGAACTTTCTCAACCCCATCCATACTGTGCGTCAATCAACTGTTCATCCATACTTAACTCTTTTTGTTTCTTCGTTACCTTTTCACGGCTAAACGGCGGAACCGATTTCGATGAAATTTGGTATAGAGATAGATTGTACTTTCGAGACGGACATAGAATACTTTTATCGCGATATAATGTAGTCCGCGCGGACGAAGTCGCGGGCAACAGCTAGTTGGATAATAAAATTGTAACAATTTTTTTTATGTCTATTCATGAGTCTTAATTTCTAAAGCAGCTTTTAGTAGGTAGACAGGCACATTGTTGTTACAAGTGCTATAATTGCTTAGTATAAAAAAAAAACTTTAACAACAAAAAATATTTTTTTACTGAATGTGTTCAATGTTTTACTAGTCACAGTGTTATTAATTTTGATTTTCTACGTTATAACTAGATAATAACGTTATTATTACTTAGCTATTTTTTATTATTATTAACTAATAAATAACTTTTTTGTGCATTAAATTTCCAAATTTCTTGTTTGGACAGGGTTTATTAAACATTTACTTTGTTGTTTCATTGACCCTTAAATATCCTCTTTGTAATACTTAATAACAATGGGTCTTATCTCTATGTATAAAAATGAATCCAAATTTCCGTTGGTCACGGCATCACACATGAATGGTCATTTTTTTGTTCTATTTGTTATTGTCAGGTGAAGGTTCTTATGAAATTAAAAAGTTACACCTAACATTAGAAAAAATTGAGGAAACTTCACAACATTCACTTTTGTCATAACTTTTTTAACAGAAAAAATGACAATTACAGTACAATGTCTGTCGGGAGTCAAGTCACTAGTATAGATAATATCAATTAACGTATTTTTTACTGTAAGAGGCAAATAAAGACTATGCATAGATTTTGCACCTATGATTTATAAATAAATAATACATCACATTCACACACAGATAATCTTAACCGAATCACAGATAAAAACCCTTGCATCTACATCAATTTGGAACTACAAGCACCATTGTCCTATAAACCTAGAAACTGGTACACACTAATCTTAACCCTGTTAGGATTCAAACTTACAACTTAGCCCTTGAGTTTGAATGCAGTGGGCTCATTTCACATTGACACATTGTTTATTTCATGCTATTAAATTGCAGAGAAAGAAGAAGGTTGTGCAAAATGGAAAAACAACGGGTCTGGATCCGTTTTCAGACAACGATGATGACGTTGAACGAGTTGCCAGAAAGTTTGAACAGAAATATGTAAGTATACATGAAGCATATTTTATAGGCATAGCATTATTACATGGTTTCCTTGGCGAGTAAATGTGACGATTAAATAAGGATCGACATTTTGGATTATTGTTATTATAATATTTTAATAATGAAACTTGAAGCATTGCTGTAATACTTAGCAGACACAGCTTAATTAAATGTAGGTACAATTAATGTAATGTCAAAACCTATATCAACTACTTTTTTTATAATCAGGGGGCTATTCGGGCCGTAACCCTATGTCTATGACCTGCCAGTGCCACATCATAGCATGCTATAAGTAAGCCTGATGCATTTCATTTTATAAAAAAAAACTTTGCTAAAATAAAATGACTTTAATGGTTGAATGCATATAATGTAAAAAACCAAAATGTAAACAAATATATAAAAGGAAACAAATACTTAAAGTTTTTTCTTTAAACCAGTTTTTATTGCATTGTCATTTGATTTACATGCATGCAAAAGTAAGCTCAAATGGAGTCACATTTCACTTGCAAAATTTGATTTCAGCCAGACATCAGGACAGGAGAAACTAAATGACAAGATTTTAAAAAGTTTCTTTTTTTAATTTCCAGGGTGGGAAAAGCACTTACGGTAGGAAAGGGAGATCGAAGCAGGACGATTTCGCAGATATCGGCGCTGGGTATGACGAGAATGACTCCTTTATCGACAACACCCACGGGGTAAGTGCCCAAATAACTATTCGTCCGTTTGTTTGTCGAGTGACGTAGCACCGGCCTTCGGTGTCAGAGTCTAGCAGGCCGGCCCAGGGTCTCTGACGTGGCTTAACGGCTGCTATCAATGTGTACCAACCTGGACTGACAGCTAAACTTGCCCTTTTGAAATAAGGAACTATGGAAATCCGCATATAACAGAACGTCATTGGTCAAGATTTTGCAATGCAAAATGTGAAGTTTTAATATTTTTGTTTTGTTTGATACCATTGTAAAGAACTTACATAAAATGATGATATGCGTAATTTGTCTTGTAAGAGCGAGCGTAATAGGTTAGGAACGCGCTCGCTTCGCTCACGTTAAGAGATTTTCAAGTGTTTCGGTCGTTCATTTCAGTACGACGAGATGATACCGCCCGAGTGCGACACATTCTACGGTGGCTTCTACATCAACAGTGGCTCTTTGGAATTCAAAACTGTGTCACAAGAGCAAAGCGCCAATTCCGATGAGCCTGCCAATAGGAGAAATAAGGTACTTACCACCACACACACAAAATCCATGTAAAGTACCTACACTATTCTAAAAAGATTTTCTTTCATGCTTCGTCAATATATCACCTAGTCATGATCTTTTCGAGTCATTAGATGTCATAGAATCCGATGGGGAAGAAAGGTTCTAGAATAGCGACCACGGACTGGAAGACGCAGTGTAGGTAGGCCTCCCACTAGATGGGCCGACGACATCAAAAGAGTCGCAGCAACCGGGGGATGCAAGTGGCAAATTATCGTTCGGTGTGGCGGTCTAAGGGGGAGGCCTATGTTCAGCAGTGGACGTCTTCTGGCTGATGATGATGATGAGATGTCATAGGATCTTGGCTAGAAATGTCACCAAAGTCACCGGCATTGTCTGAGACTGTGGTGGGTTCCTATATGCAGGACATACTAGGGCATGAGGAACATGACAGCAGATGAGGCACCGGGAGTTTTGACGTGAAGTTTGTCCTATACATATATCACCGGAACACTGATAGGGACCAGCACATTTACTGCTCGGTAGCTATATATCACTAACACCAAGGTTTAACTATGTTTTCCTTTACCATGCCCGTTACCAAAAGAAGATACATAGAGGGGCATTGTATTAAAGTCTTCTGTTTGTCCACAGAGACGCATATCTTCGAGCAGCAGCGAGGAAGAGTCTTCAGATAGCTCGTCAGAGTCTGAGAGCTTGGACGAGAAGGACGCGAACGCGGTGGCCAACGGCGCCGTCGACTCACATAAGACTGAACATCGGAAAAAGGTATAATGTTGGGTGTTACATAGACAGGCATCTCCGAGTAATCTGGAAACATACATTTTAAAAAAAGTTTCCGACATACTGTGAACCTCCTTTTGTTTTCTTCTATTCTTCTTTCTTCTTTAAACTGTGCTCGTGACGCTTGTAGAGCTGTGAATTGTTAACTAGAGTTGTTTGTTGCAGAAATCTAGCAAGAACGACAAAAAGAAGGCGAAAAAAGTGCGTCGGGGGGATTCTTCTGCAGCTAATTCCGGAAAGCAAACTTCGGATGGTGAGTTTTTACTTTAATTTTTATTTATGTGGAATGAATAAAGTACCTATTTGGAATATTATTATAATCATTGTTATTCATTTATATGTATTTACTGATATAGATTTATGTAATAATAAATATGTATCATATTTAACTAGTTGTTGCCCGTTGCTTCGTCCAATCTATCTATGCCAATTTTCATCAGTTCAGCCATTTTATTTTTGTGTAAGGGTAACATATTCTTTCGGTTACTAGTAAGAAAGACCAACCATATTATTATGACCCGACAGAAATTGTCATCGTAATTGGACAACGTCGTTCTAATTAATGTAAATAATTAAGTAAATAGGTGAACAGTTGTTCCTGCATTTATTTTCTTTATCACGCTTTGCGATCATCTGGTGATTACGTCGTATTTTAACACAGTCATAATCGCATTAATTGATTATCGATTATGTGGTTTTCAGAAAACGCGCCCGCCGACGGCGAGAGCGTGGACTGTGCTGACTCGAGGACCTCGCAGTCCGACTCTCTCACATCCAAGCCTGCGCCCAGCTCCGAGAACGCAGTCACTTCTGACAGCTCACGGTAAAAAAAAAATTAAAAAATATATTTTTTCCATCTCTCTACAAAATATAATCTCTCTACGAAGTATTATGGGATATCAGTTTGGAACAAAAGTTCATGTCTGTGCTATTAGGCGTTGAAGAGCTCAACATGCACTAAAAAGAAACATATCCTGTTCTCGAAGTCATTCAAGCCATTTTCGACCGTTGTGAATCTAGAAGTCGAACTTTTAGTGAAAAGAATAGAAAATTCATAAGAATTTCTTTATTTCTTCTTAAACTTTTTAAATATGGATAGCTGCAAAGTAGTGCTTGATTTGTTGGCTCGAATTTCAGATGTAGAAGTAACAGGTTTTCCGCCTTTTTCATAAAGAGTTTTTAATCCAATTTGAGAACCGGATAAAAAAAAAAGAACTGTATATGTAATGAAAGCGCGTTGTAATCCCCAGGGACACGGAAGCCAAGCCGGAGCCCCCGCTGCCGCCGGCGGTGCGGGACGCGCTGGCGGCGCTGGAGGCGGCGCCGGCGCACGAACACGCCTTACTCAGGTGCGGAGACGGGTGGACCGCGGCTACCTCGTACTTGGCTATCTCTTATTCGAGATGAAAATACATCGATAACATTTTTTTTTATAATAATTAGTTTTTTTATATAATAGTAAATTTATTAATAATTAATACTATTCTAACCAATTCGACAGACGCAGGGTAACTAGAGTTAGGTACGTGCGTCAATCGTGAGTTTTAATTCGAATTTTCAAATCAAAACTCCCAATTTTTTTTCCACAATTGGGTTGCCACGAATATAACAAACAGCCAAATCAAGGTAGCCTCTCGCTAGCATTAAATATTGGTGTATGTACTATCAGTATCATTTCTGCATAACCAATTTCAAAATACTTTCCCTTGCAACCCTTGCATGTCGTGATTGTAAGGATGACCCCGCCTCTTATTCTTCGAGACAGTGACAGACCTCAAAACCCCTTTTTTATGAATTTATTTTGTATATACATAAACAAAGTCCATACTTACACTCAATGTTGGTCTGGTCACCGGCTGCGTATAAAACGATGGTCATTTGGAGCTGTGTCCCAATCGGGTGACAACAGTTAGGTAGATGGGGGTGATTAGGTAGTGACTAGACTTAGTAGACTGCACACAAAATGCACCATTGCTATGGTGCATAAGAGATAAGTTCCCCCGGGCGCAGGTTGTCGGCGGCGCTGCGCAGCGCCGGCGGCGCGGCGGGCGTGCGGCGCGCCGCGGCGGCGCTGGGCGTGCCGCGCAAGCAGCTGCTGCAGCGCCTGCAGGCCGCCAAGGGAGGTACGCAGCCCCGCGCAGGGATACAACTTGATAAACTCGAATATGCCGTTATACCTGCTTTTTGAAGCGGAAAGTTCCGTTGGTAACTGCCTGTTTTAGAAAGGAAATGCTGTAGTCTTGTTTTTTTTTGTACGAGAAAAATGGCGCACTAATTTACTTTAGGTGGAAAAAGCCACACTATTTTCCTTTTTTGAAGAGGAAAATATCGCACTATCCTCCCTCGAAGCTTCAGATTTCAGGTGCGGTTTCTGCACAGTAAAAATTTGTGAAAACCACAAGGATTTGCTCCAAGTGCATGTTTGTGAGACCATAATCCATGTTTTCTGAATCCTAGGGCGTAGACACAAAAAAAATGGTGAGAAATCAGGATCTATCGTGACGCGTTATTTATTAAAACTTCCAGAGCCAACAACCGCAACAACACCAACGACAACAACACCAACGACAACAACAATCGCACCCACGCCCGGTAGCACGACGACGGCCACGACGACAGTGGCGACAAACAACAAACGGAAACACAACGAGGACGACGATATTGATTTCAGTGATCTTACTGAAGACGAGAGAGAAGCGAAGATACTGGAAACCCTGCAAAGGTAAGAAATAAGTTTATTAATCCATTACTAAAACTGTAAGTAATGTACAAGTCTAAAATGTATACCTAATTGGTTATTGGACCAAGTTGCGAGTGACATTCATCAGATGGCAGTGTATGAATACTGCATGACATGAGTAAATGGTTGGTTTCCATATAAATGTATTTTTTTCTCATACTGTATACTCTAAGGTCGCTTCCAGTGGCTAGAAACTTCAAAGGAATTTTTAATGTATGAAATTAGTTCCCCCCTTTGTACAACCGTATAAAATTGTATCAAGAATTGCCATTTATAAAAAAAAAACAAGTATGGTAGAAGTTGTCACCTGAGTTGCTAATATTTTTTCCTAACAAGCGACTACCTTTTAAATTTTTCATAAATATTTTGTATTTAAGACAACAAAATGAACCGAAAATATTGTAATTCATTTAATTTCTCGTAAAACTACTGATTATCAATATCATAATAGTATTTTAATTGTAGTTTGTATGGTCACACTCAATTAAAATGTCTGAATATTTTCCGGCGCTTGAGTTTGTAAATTTTATGTTTCGTTTGGTTTTGGACTAATAAGTTTGGTTTTGGACTATACAAGATAATTTCACTGCAATTATCTTGTATAGTGAGAAATATTGGTGTAATGTCGAGTTATATATCATTCTCCATTTCATCATTGGTTTCCTACTATCTTTTACCTGTTGTGTGAGGCAGTGACTCATTTTACAATAATTTGTGATTTGTGGTTTTTCTGTGCTTAATCAGCATAATATAAATAAACTTTTGAACAATATGGGTGGAAAAGGTGGCAAGGGTAGTCACAGAACATGTGAAATATGTGGTATGATTCCCCACATGAAGAATTACCATCAACTAGCCAACAACAACTACAAATACTTCCCATCAAAGAGTCGCAAAATGGTACGTGTTTTATTTTAATTGCATTAATGTGTACACCCATAAAATAGTTTCAGAGAGATGACCAGATAAAATAAACGTGTAGCAGAATAACTATTAAAATGTTGAATAATTCATGAAACAAAGAGAAAGCAATAAATCATTTTCTCATACATTTTGACAGGACAATGTCTGTCGTGGCAGCAAATTTTAATATAGAATACTAATATTAAAATGTGATTGCAGTTGCTGTTCCAGAGGCACCCTGTCTAGGCCCATCAACAAGCAAAGAAGCTGCGTTGCAATCTAGGAATGGTAAGCGTTATTACTATAGTATAGTTCAAGCCAAGCCAAAAACTGTAAGTAAATAATGAATAATGATTTAATCATTGTTTTTTTTTTGCAGATGTAATTTCAACCATATCCACTAAGATACATAGTGAATGTACAGAAAGTGATGAAAAATCACTGAAAAAGAGAAAACTTGTGGATAACAGAGTTGTACTTTGGTAGAGGAGATGGTACATTAATGCCTCCAAAAATCAACACCGCGAACCCAAGGGAAGGAGGTGGACAACACAGAATACACAGCATTAGCAATTTTTAAGCATTCTCCTAAAACATACAGATATTTTAACAAAATTTTGCCACTTCCTAGTGAAAAAATCCTGCAAAACATTTTGAAAAAAATCCCTATGTAGCCAGCCATCCATAAAGGTATACAATACAGGCATCCATAGGTAACAGCCAGCAGCAGCTACTAAGAATATAGTATATTATTGTGTGAACTTTGTATGCTACTATAGATCAATCGGGTATCTCGAATTATTGTAATGTAAATAAAATCTACACCATCTACTTATAACATTATTCATTTTAAAATAAGGTTCCCTGCACAAATTACATACCTAATTATAAAAAATAATACGAAATGATCCTGAAATCGATAAAGAATTATCGACAGTTCACATCACTATATTTGACAGCTATTTAATCGATACATTTTTGTACATCACTAGTGACAGCTATAATTTGTTTCGTTATGATGGTAACGAGGGGGGAACAAATTTCATACAAAAGGTTTTTACACTATCAAAGTATCGAAGTGCCGTCTCTTCTAGCGTAGCGTTTGTATTCTCTTTGGTCGCTTCTATACCTGTATACTCCCTCTGACTCAAAATAATGACAGTATTACATGCAGCCAAATATTTAATCATATTGATCTGACTACTGCTATACTTCCAATATTATATTTCAGGTTAAAAGCGTTGATCGAAGAACGCAAGCCCTCCATGCTTGCAAACTACAATGCTGAATGTGAACGGGTACAAGAGGAAAGGTAAGACTTGATTTATGAAATACCTTAAAGGCATTCAATCAATCTCTATCTCACCCGGTCTTCTCAAGTGACAGTGGGATCAAAGGTGGTAAATACGCTCAGTCTAAAATGGGATTGGCTCTCGAGGACTTAGGTTACTGGTGGTAACTAGCCAGGCGAGTACGAATACCCACCACTAAGGTTTTAACGATGTTTCCCTTCTCAAGCTCAAGCTCAGTTTTGCGATCAGCTGATTTCGAATTTACGCCTAGCGGCGAACCAAGAGCTATCATCGCATCCTATCAGAGCATATCTGTATCAACCTGCCTTGTGTTCCAGGAAAAAGCTGCAGATAGCGCAAGCGGCGGACGGCGCGCCGCACATAGAGAAGCGGCTGCCGAAGCGGCGGTTCCCGTGGTGTCCGCGCAGCCGGGGGCTGCTGGCGCGCCTCACGCGCCTGGCGGGCGCGGGCGCGGGCGCGGGCGCGGGCGCGGGCGCGGGCGCGGGGGCGGGGGCGGGCGCGGGCGCTGAGGCGGCGCTGCTGCTGGCGCAGCGGGCGCTCCCGCTGTTCCCTAACGGGTTCGTGAGGATGCCCACGCTGTTGAGACAGGCCGAGTAAGTACTTACTATTATGTACTTTATTATTATGTATTTAAATGTGTATCTTCTTTATGACGACTCCTACAATATCAGGTGCCTACCGGATAGTCAATGTGTGGGTGTGGTGAAACGAGATCTTCTGTGTTCGATTCTAGAGTCTCGATTCTCATTAAAATTGCCTTAGAAGTTCAACATTGATGACAATAGAATATTATATTTTCAGCCTAAGCAAAGAAATAAAGGTGTCTGACATGAAAAGGCAGCGGCTCGGCTCGGCGTCCCAGCTAGCAGCCACGCACGTGCACGCCGCTCCGCAACCCGCAGCCAGTGGGGCCAGCCCCTTCCCCGACCCAGCTATACAGTTCCCGAGCTCCCTCACTGTCACTACCACGGTGAAAATGTCACCGGACAAAAACGAGCCAATCGAAACGGACGAGAAATACAAATCAAACTCTATATTCGGGTCGATCATGAACTCGTTCTCACTCAGCAAAGATTTGATAGTTGAAAAAGATAAAAAAGATGACAAAAAAGAAGAACTGTACATTCCCCCGAACAACATAGGCAGTATTACGATAACTCCAGTGCCAAATCAGACGAAAGAAAAGAAGAATGTCATAGCAACGGATAAGCCTCCGTCTAGTGGCCTTATCAGAGTGAAGTCTCCGGCAGCTCTCAACGATATGGTCAACAAAAAAGACATCAAAGTGATAAAGAAACATGAGAAATCACAGTCGAATTCTAAAAGAGCGGAATCCCCATTACACATAGACACGAGTTACCAGCCAAGTAAAAAAGATCCCAGTCCCAAAAACCAAGATAATACGTACCAAACCAGTAAAAAGGATGAGAGTCCGAAGACTAAAGATGAGATTACGCAGAAGCAAATTGAAACTATGCGTGTTGCTGAAAACAATATACCCCGTCCAGCGTTAGTTCCTGTTCACCACTCACCAACATTCGCCAAACCGGACAAGAGGCCCCCTGAGGGAAAGAAGAAGAAAGATCTGATAGTAGTGTCTGACGTGGACCCTCTAGCGGACCTCTCCGAACCCGTAAACATTGATGACAGTTCGAGTGACGTTGAGGTTATAGAAACTACGGACAAAAGTGATAGTTTAGTGCCTTCGCAGGACAAAAAGAGTAGTGTAAGGAGTGTGCCAAAGGACAAAGGCGGGAGAGGGACTGATGATGATGATGATATTGATATACTTATGAGGAATATACGGGAGATGGAGGTAAGTTTAAAACTATACTCGGATGCCTAATCTCTTTCTCTCTCTTCTCTCACTCATTTCATCTCATTTCGATTGTCAATTTTACCCCATGAGATTAGGAATCCAAGTATATTATTATGACAGCTACTCCGCCTATTTTCTTGTTACAAACTTCTACTTATTTAAGGGAACTCCTTACCTTCTTTCATTGTAATTATTCCCTATAAGGGAACATGCCCACACTACCAAGACTACCAGTTCCACTCGAAAATATGGAGAACACTCGAAAATGAGACATTTTTATTACATTGTCTTTCATTTTAATTATTTTCTTTCTTTGAATAAAAATACATTCTCTACTGTTTTGTTTAGTCTATTGAGAAAACAATCGGATAAATAATGGCAATTACGTATACACCATGCTCTCAGTTATTGAAGTAAAATGAATTTGGTTCATAGCTGAATTTGTGATTTAATTTGTTTCTTGCGTGGTATGCTTTTAAGACTATATTTTTTGCCTTTTCAGCATTCACAAGAGCCTACCAAGTTCAACAGCAATTCCTACGGGGGAGTTATAACGAGCGGTAAATATATACCACATATAAATAATTAATAATTCTTGAGTTCACCTACAGTCTTACCCCCGTATTGTTAGTCGTTACCTCCAAATTTCTTTCACTCCACTCAACGTCACTTGCCTGTTTTAGTATCGTTAGTTGGCCTAATTTCCTCCACTAGGATATTCCTCGACAATAATCCTCGTACGAAGGAAACAATCCGTCTGTCAGCTCAAGGTACCTCGTACCTCGGTAGAGGATTCCTCGAAGCCGCTTTTCTACGATCATTTGTGTTAAAATGGAGTACGGAGGAACCTCGATAGTTCAGCTAACGATACCAAATATGAGGAACTTTTGGGGGGAGTTTCGAGGTCCCTTAGCAAAGGTAAAGTGAAAGAAATTTGGAGGTAACGACTAACGATACGGATGTTAGTTTCTTTACGTTAGTATCTGAATGGGTTATAGAACGGTTATTAGCCCGTTAGTCAAATATTGATTTGAGGCTAGGTAAACATACGTCATAGATATCTTTGTTTGTCGAAGTACTTTACTCCATCGAAAAATCCGAAATACTGCCAATTTCAGATAGTTAGGTACATATATTACTAAATTTTTATTGCAATAACTTTAATAATTACGTTAACATTGCATGTTATTAAAGATAATACTTTTCTAACGGGATTGCAGTAATGGTGGTATTGATTTATCGCTCGTATTACTAAAAAATGCGTAAAAAGGAGTTAGAGTTAGACGAAGTAGCGCCTTTCCCGCTCTACCATGTACGAGATGAGCAGGAGAAAAAGACTTGAGATAACCTACGTTGTGATAAGGATAAGGGTAGATAAGTGTCTTATAAATCGACCAAACATTGTCCTAAAAGTTTATTAACAATAGTAATTTGTGTGCGAATCAGACCCGTTTAAATATAGTTCATAATGTTTTCTGTTCGCGAAAGCTTAAGAACTTTTGTCTATAAGCTATAAGCTAACAAGGATGTTGTCGGTCAGCGGTGCAGTTGTCACAGGCGCGGTTCGCTCCAGGTACCATATTCAACGCACGCACTGCAAAGGACAAGCCGTAAGTTCCGTGTAGCGGCCTTATTGGATGTTCGTGCTAAGAGTACATTTCCAGGAGCGATAATATCGCGGCGGTATTATTGTTGGAAATGATTTTTATTAATGTTTTGCCATAATATAATGTACTTAAAGCAAGTCAGCAATGCCACGTGTCTGTAAACTTTCCCTGCTGTAAACTGCAGTCGTATACGTTAGCGAACACGAAATTAAGTGCCGCCAATATTAGAAAAAATACAAAATCGATACAGTGTGATATTTTGGGACTCCCGCCAAAACATTATGAATAATGGTCCTTTGAGCTCGATATTATGATCCAGTGACATAATATGGAAACATAGTAAATATTTCCTGGATTCTTTCAATGGATAATAATATTTTGTATTTGAGCTTTTAGGTCTATTCATTGATAAAAAACAAATTCAGCGATATTTCGAGAGTTATTGAGTTCATCCATATTTCCGTCCGTCACTCTAAAGTCCTTTCCTATCAAATTCATTAGTAACTATATGAGTCAATCGTTAAAAAACGTCCAATCGCTGCGATATTATCGCTCGTGGAGGGGCGCCTAAAGGTGGATGCAAACTGAAGGCGGTTTATACGTTGTCTCGCACCTAACGTACCGCGGTAACGCTAACGAAAACACATGTAACGATCCTACCCCACATTGCATTCAATGCCATCTAGCGCACAGACATCAAACTATCTAACTAATTTACATCTCGCAAACTATGCGCGCGGCCGACCGCATATTGCATAGAATTTCCAACGAAAGAAAGAAAAAAAAGAAAGAAAGAAAGAAAATAAAATTTATTTTCTTTCTTGAAAAAAAGAGCGATCGAAGGCGCTTTTAAATCGGAGTATCATGATCCCATAGTACCTTTGACATATAGACGACGAATCTATGGCACGTTTGAATACATAATCGCCTTCTGTCTGCGAAGATCTTAAGAAGCTTTTCAGCACCTGTGGCTACGCACGCGCTTTACCCGTCTTACCACAAAAGATTAGACCAGAGTTAAACAGAAGTATCTAAAATTTAGTTTCATAAATTTACTCGCGTTTTATTTTACTAAATCCTGGCATTCCTAATTATTTTACTGGTGAATTTGTTATTGAGTTAGAAAAAGCGATGGTTAGACGTCTATTTGTAGAAAAAATATTTAGACTCGCCTGTTCAACTCTAGTTTAAATCTTTTGTGGTAAGAATGTAAATGTTTATCCTCTGGCGAAAGCCCGTTTATGAAACGTGGGCGTGGAATCCGTTCAAATTAAGTTCTAAACGTATCGCGTTAAAGCGCAGTTTAGAATGGCATGGTGGCTAAGAGACGCGTCCAATCCGCTGCTATTCGGTGTATTGGAAATTGCACCTTATTTTTATACTTTATGAATTAAATTTGAATGACGCTCCGTCCAGTAAGGCATGGGCCTAAACGACAAAAGAAAATACAGTTCCGTGTATGCTAGTGGGGTACAACCTTTAGTATTTGACGGCTGAAATAATATATTTCCTGAATATAAATGTCCTGTTTAGATACATTATTGTGAAATAATCATGTGTTTCCTGCTGTATATTAGTTATATTAGGTACCTATTTATTTTAGTAGGTATAACTATTGTATTGGCTGTAAATTATATTTTATATATATTTTTTACTGTAACGCAACTGTAATTGATACGCTGATAAAATATATCTCGTGTCCCCATTAAATTTATCATTGGGTACCGAATATAAATTGCCTTCATATTCACTGCAACATTTGTAAATAAATGTTCAGTGTACTGTAGGTACCCAACTACCCACTGAAATATAGTTTGTGAGTTTAGTTTTATTAGTCTGTGCAATTAGTTTATGTATGTAGAGTAGTAAAAATCCATCATCCCCACTAACATTGACAGTGGTGACGTCAGCGGGGAAGGTGGGGATAAACGTCACTGACAGTGGGTTCCCAACGAGTCCGGTCACAGTGTGACTCGTTGGGAAATTTTTCCCATCGAGTTGCACTGTTACACAAGTGTAACACGTTAGGAATTCTTTAAAAAAAAATGTTGCAATGAGTAACAAGTGTGACTCAACGGGAGATAAAAATAAGACCGCCCACCCCGACACAGATAGGTTTTTTTTTATAACTACGTAGTATCGCTATATGAATATATGTATTATATAAAATTTGAGTTGACCGAAGCACTTTTTTGAATCTCACTGTTACTCGTTGCAACTTTTTTTTGAAGAAGTGTTGTGTAACAGTGTAACTCGATGGGAAAAAACTCCCAACGTGTCACACTGTGACCGGATCTGGTGTGACTCGTTGGGAACCCACCAACACATTGGTAATTTGGTATTTGCCCGCACTAGGTTAAATGCTACTTCCCACCTCCTTGGCAAGCGAAAACTCGCCCACTAGATTTTAAATATGTAGTGTTACTGTATAGTTATTTGTTTCAGCGCAGAACGAACTACTTTGAGCAAAATAGATGGATCTGACCCTATCACTGGTGAGCATAGCTATCCCTTATCATCATCATCATCATCAGCCTGAAGACGTCCACTGCTGAACATAGGCCTCCCACTTAGACCGCCACACCGCACCAGCACTCCGCTGCGGTTCCGTTCTCGTATATTTTACGGTACCCTAAACTATTGAGGGTGAATCCTTTATTAACTGACTAGCTGAGCCCCGCGCTTTTATCCGCTTGATATGAATGAATTTGTTTATCTTTCTCGTGAATTTTTCTCATGTTTTAATTATGTTTTCTATTATTCGGAATCGATTAAAGCAAACATCATGAAAATCGGTACTCCCGTTCTTGAGTTATGAATGGTGTAACCTAAAACGACTTTGTTTTATATGTATCGATTTCATCAAAATCCACTCAGCCGCTGCACCGTGATAACTAATTTTTCATTTAAAATAAATTCTTAAAAAACGTAGCCCCACACTAGGATTGCTCCTGTATCGTGGGTACCGCTTACAGACATATAATTTCACATACACGTCATAACCAGACCAGAAACAAATATCTGTGGATCACTCAATTGTTTGTTCCGGGCGGGAATCGAACCCGCGACACCAAGCGCAGCACTCCGAGTCAGCCACTACGCCAAACGTGTCGTCATTACTCATGTATTTAATTGTTTCTATTTCCAGGTTGATTACACACCACGGAGATGATTTAATCATGATAAAGATTGTTACGCACGGAAAATAGTATATATTTATTATTGCAAATGGAGAATATTTTATAGTTATACGCTGAACGATTCCTAGCACGAAATTCATTAGATAAACGGGTACCTGAAAACTGTTACCAATTTTCGTATAGGTTTCATTTTAAATTAAAATCATTTATGAAATAGTCACGTTTTAAAAAAATACTATTTTCTTGTCTATCTTCTGTTTTAATATTGTATAGTATCTTTTGTTTCGACTCTGCTGCGAATTGTTAGTCACAATTTTTGCAGGAATTGAGTATTGTATGTATATTATTGTTATACCTACAAATTACATTCTAAATTAAAGGTTTCAATTTAAATTAAAATCTTTATTTTGCTAATGTTCGTGCTAGGAATGGATCCGTGATGTGCTGAGATGCAAAACTTTAAAATAACTATTGTACGGGAAAATAGAACGTGAATAGGCACATTTTTATAAAAAAAATTGCCTAATTTCCAGGGGTTCAGTAAGTTTTTTTTATATTTGATTAGTTTTATATAAGCACGTATCGATTCAGTCTAAGACATACGTAGTTAATTACAATATACCTACCACAATTTCTGTATTTGATGTTTTGCATCTCGGTAGATCAATACGCTCCGGTGAAGTATACCGCGATGTTTCATTTTATATTTTACCTACACTAAGTTTGTATAGAAGTCGATATTTTGTATAAAATGTTAGTTAACACAGATTTTATTTTACCCACATCATTATATAGGTAATACTGCTCCACAATTGTTATTATGAAACTGGTACAATGTTGAAAGGTGTATGATTTTGTTTCCTATGGAATACTAAAAAAAATAGTGTTGAAATCTAAAAGCGACCCTACACGGTCAATATCCCGAGTCAAGCATATCTATTGTGCGAGCTTGACAAGCAATTATGACTGACACGAATTCAAAAGTGTACCTATCATGGTGATGCACACAAATATATCGAAATTTGTCTAATTTTTAATTAAATGGCAATGATTTTAATAAAACTGATGACGTCACGAAATGTAATCATTATTTCTTTAATTCGGTTTTCTATTAAAAACTTTTTTTTGTGTCACAGACTAATTTAACATAAGACGCTAACAATGCTGTTTCAGTTTCGTATGGCTTCGCTCCTGCCTCTTTAGTATGTAGTTATTGGACAGTATTATTTAAAGTAACTAACTAGGAACTACGGTCCGCCTCTAATGTAGCCTAACTGAATCATTTAAAAAAAAATTAAAAAAAAAAACCGATTTTGCACGTGTAAAATTGAACTGTTAATTAGAAAATGTCCAGTAACTTCTCAGGCCGACTGTACGTGACACAAAATATTGTAAAAATGTGACCAAAGCTCAATACGTAGATATTATTTGTAGCTAAAGGCTTATAAATACTAAAATAATACTATGGTTGCGTGCCTTTGTTGTGAAATTGTAACTAAGTTGATATTATTGGCAAAGATGCTTCGTACTGATTACCAATTATTTATATTATTATGTAACCTAAACTTCGTGGACTTTTGAAACGAAAAAACCGACTACGCGCGACGTTTTAACAAATAAGTCAGTTATTTTGACAACAGATGGCGCTAAAATAAATCATTTGTTTTCTACGGGATTGCCCTTTCTCATATAAATTGTGTATCACGATTGGCACCTACGTATATTGCGTATATGCTAACCCATGATAGTGGAGCAGTAAGTTATTTTTTCACAAAACACTGTTATAATGTACGTACTTACCCCCTAACTTGTGGGAGGTTAAGGAATGTCGCAAAGTAACGAGCCCGCAGTACAGTATTGTACTGCAGTTTGACTCATTCATTAACCTTTTACAAGTAAGAATATAATACCTTGTTTATAATAACGATCAGACAATGGGAATGTTTTGTTTACAATTGTGTGTAAGAAAGGATATTGTTTTTAAATGTGAAATTCCAAATTATGCCCAATGTAATGATAATGAATAAATATTTATAATTAATGGCAATATTTCGGTTTTATTATTCAAAATAAAGAGGAGCTGTTAGCTTCTAATAGAATACCATACCAATATGCATTAGTTTGTTTGCTCGTAATTATCAAATGTTAGGCTAGATCGAGATCGAGTAGAATAGGGTCTGATAGGTAACGTCGATCGACAGATACGTCTACTTTATTGATTCGCTATCGATCTGAACTCGATCGAGTTCGTCCTGTATAATATGAGGTAGATTGTTTTAACGACCGGTATCTGTCGGATCAGCCGATGCTACCACATCTATCGATAGATGCTATTGATCGGTATTGATGCTAGGTAGGTATAGGGCAGAATCTTAAAATAAAACTACAATCCAAATGTGTTTATGTATATTTTTTTATTAATTTCACAAAAGTATTTATTAAAAGCCACAGTTTTAAGGCTTTTAAGCTGTTAAAGCATTTCCGTAACATTCCACGTTTGTCCGTCAACAGTGAGCTAGAAAACTGAAATTCACAAGCTACTAACAAACTACGTATTAAACGTTACACTTTTATAGAAAATATTGACATTATTACATACTCCATCCAATAAGAGGCAGTCGAAGCTTGCGTTTTCACATTGCAAAGTCGGCAGTGCGCGAGAGAGAAAAACTTATTTCTCCCGCTCGCACGCGACCAACTTTACGTTTAAAAGTTGCCACTTTTGCGTGCATCACAGAAATGGCAGCTCCCTGTGTCATTAAATTGTATAAATAATGACTTTATTACTTAGCATTAACGTGTATAACACTATATTTACGTATTATAGAACAGCTCGAGTGTATTTTATAT
The DNA here is from genome assembly GCA_905147375.1 of Hylaea fasciaria. Taxonomy (NCBI): domain Eukaryota; kingdom Metazoa; phylum Arthropoda; class Insecta; order Lepidoptera; family Geometridae; genus Hylaea; species Hylaea fasciaria. The sequence goes on along the minus strand of LR990211.1, from coordinate 1,203,131 downwards.
TTACTTTATAGAGTGTGAAGCGACACCGATTCTAATATATGAAATACATATTGAAGCTTGTTTGTGATATCTAACTCGAATTCCTTATGCTAGAGTGAAATGACAATGGTATGCGTAACAAAGTGCCTCGATGGTGGAATAAAAAGTTGATATACTTAATTATTTCAAAATTGGGACGGCTTTTCCGCATTTGCGACTATTTTAAGGGTGGTATCTACCCTTAATACTCAATAGTCTGATCAAACTAAGAGTGTCGTTATGAAGCCATTTTTCGTCACACACATTCATCTTATTTTGAAGTGTTACAGACAGATCAGTTACCAACAAGCTTCTGAGAGACCAAGGTATACGTTTGCTAAGTTTAATTCACAACATTTAACGATTTCAAAACTCGCGATTACAACAAGATATTCAGAATTCTTACATAGGTCCCAATATTCATCTTACCAATTCTATGCTATGAAATATCTGCATGTATAGAAGACAAAAATTCTCTCCAGGCAGGATTTAAATTTAAGCCATATTATTGTATGAACTTTCTACTTTTCAAATTCGCACTTTTAATTTATTATAATAATTATTTTTTTTATTGTGAAAGCTCAATGTGTTTCCAACACTTTGTATCATGAGGTTAGCATTATGTATTTTTTTATATATTCATGACTTTTCTACCTAAACAGTCATTTATTTTTTATAGTCAAGCTAGACAAAATATCTTGTGTTCTGAACTATTATTCCTGTCAGACTCGGTTATCTAAATAATTCATTAAGCAGTGCAGTGCACTAATACTTGAAATGCATTAACAAATTTAAAACGTGACAATGTCATTGCTTATAAGCTTGATACAAATAGATACACATTAGTTAGATTTAATATAATATCTCAATGCGATGACACCATATTATACAAAAAATATCGTTCTTTCGCAATAGATTATAATCTTAAAGCTTAAGCGAAAAATAAACTCTTTATATTTATATACTTACTCGTAAGTCGTAGGGTCTATATCTTTGATTAATTTATTCTACGTGTAATGACAATTTCCAACTAGGCTTACGTCGCACCGTGATCGATAGCGAACCGTTCCAGCTAGACCTCTAACATCGAGTTATCAAACATCCTTAGAACCTCCCAGTTGCATCTTACTACAGATAATAAAAGAACGTACACATTTATTCTACTAATTAATACAGAGATCATCGTGTTAGTACAATTAGACGTGACCAACACACACTAAACTCTAAAATTTACGAATTTATGTACAGAGTACTCAAATTTCAAATACACCGGCGTTTTTCTTAGTTTATTAATACTTTACCAATCCTATGCCTACATTTGTTACATCAAAAACTATTTTAACACCAATAAGAGATCTGCGTTACAGTCGCAGCGTACAATGTACAAAGCTTAATGTAATACCTACTTCTATGGACTAGGGTTTAGGTAACATCGATTTAGGAAACCATATAAACATGCTGACATAAGTAGAGAAGCGCCAAGAAGCTTGCACTTCGCTTCTGTCTGCCTGAGAGTAGAAGGGTAATCTGCTACGTGGAATTCGGGACACCATGTCTTAATAGACACGCGTAGACAGTCTGTCTTACCACAAAAGTCTAAACCAGAGTTAAATATATGTTTCTAAAATTTCGTTCCACAAAATCGACTATCACTCGCGTTGTCTTACTCAACCCTTGCATTCTTATTATTTTACTTGAGAATTTGTTATTGAGTTAGAAAAAGCTAGGATTAGACGTCGATCTGTGGAAAAATATTTAGACGCATCTGTTGAACTCTTGTTTAAATCTTGTGGTAAGACCCGAGTTTATTGGTGCTATGTTCTCTAACGGGCGTATTTCCGAAATAGTGGAGTTATTCCGAGATTTAACCTTGAATCAGGGCATCAAAGAGAAACTTCCTTTTTGAAACTAATTGTTCATGTTGAATTACGATGTAACTCTGGAAATTATTCTAATGATAATTCTTACACGCTAACTATAAGTATTCTCCTATGCATCAACTTTCCCATAAACATTCATGGAGAAACTTGAAGAAAATGATGTTTCGCCTACCTATGTACCTACAATCTAAACAAAAAAGAAGTATGACAGCTGTTAAAAATAATACTGTCCTTTTCCATTTCATAGGATCTGAAAGAACAACATAACTTTATAAATAAATAAATGTATGAATATAATTTCAAAACAGTGATGATAGTAGGTATATCCTGAGTATCGAAAAACCTTAATCGATTCTGAAAAGTATAATATAGGTAGATAAGACTGCAACGTTTTATTGATACAACGTCAAATCTAGCGAAGTCTACAATGTCATTTGACATTTATGTTGGTAGCTGTTAATTATTATTCTAGAAGCACCAAACTAAACTAAATTAGACAACTCTGAAATTACTGCTGCCCCCTTCTTTTCTATTAGGTTCGAACAGGACAACAATAATTTTAGAGCTTTCTTTAGTTTTGGTTTATCTAAGTGCACCCAAAATTTACACCACTCTGTGACTACGTTATCAATTAAAATTTATACATGAGTAAATAGATAATACAATTAACCAGTTATCATAATAAAATATTGCACGAGAAGTAACAGATATGTTATAAATGCAGTCGACATTACAGTCAATATAGGTAAGTTATTTATTAGAATATTTATTTATCAAGAGCCAGTATTACATTTTTGGTAGTAGGTAAGTATAATACGTAAGTATTGTAAATAGTCAATAATAATTAACACTTGCAGGCCATTACATACATTAAGAGGTCCTCATACATATTCTGGAACGAGTAGTGTTGCAAAAGAAATACTTACTGAAAATATAACGTTAAAGGTACCAACACAGCTAGTTAATAATGGTGGATCCAACTTAATGGAAACATTATCTAATATTCGATTAACATCTATTATCCTATCAACTATGACTGCACTTTCTTACCTAATTATTGAATCACCTAGCCTCAGCCGCTTTCACCTGCTATAGATATTAAAATTGACATCATTTTATCAATACTTGGGGTTTTCCCTACAGTTTTTATGTACATGTCTAAATAGAAACTAAAAGAACGGACACTCCTTTATAATAATATACAATATCATGACTAAAATAACTTTTTTGCAGGGGTGATTGTTGCAGTGGTATGTGAGGCTGCCGCCCCCCAGAGCGTGGGTTCGAATCGAACTAACTGTATAACTTGAGTAGCTCCGAATCGTTAACAATCTTGATGAGAATTAATTTCGCGTTTTAGTCAAGGCAAATGTCAACAAAAGTTTGCTATTAGGTAGCTGTCTGCGACCTATATAAGCCACTCAATTGTCTTTTCCCGAGATTTAACTCAAAGAAACGAGCTGTCAAACATTGCCCAATCCTACCAACAGATGTCGCTATTCCCAAAGTGATGGAACCGCATCGAACTACCCGCAAGTATTGATAAAAGTGACGTCGCTATTCGCAACAGAACGTCAACAGGAGCAACGCAAGAGTATTAGTGTGTCGACGGCGGTGCGTCGGCCGAGCAAGCGTGCGCCGCGGGCGGGCCTTCGCCGACCGGAGACCGACACTCGAGGTCTGAAACGAGACAGCTTGGTATAACACGTCAGGTTTCAATGTGACAAGTGAGTCTATTAAGTCTTAATGGTTATGGTAGTGGGCTTAAATATTGTCTGAGGTTAGATATCTACTAATAATAATTGCAACATGTGGCATTGCTTTTTACAAAATCTGATTAGGTATATAAGGTGCGTGAATGAAACGGAACGTAATGAGAACTTGAGACACTAATCAATGACACGTCAACTTTTAGCTTTTAGCAATAAGATATTTTTAGGTTAAATTAAGTTTTTTTTAATTTGAATACTTAATGTAGCTTTTGTTTTCTATGTAATTGTGTTTTTAATTATTTGATTGATGTTTTTTATTTAATGTTTAATTTTTAATTAATGTTTTATTGTTTAGAATTTAATGCTATAATCTAATTATTTTATTTGGAAGTTATTTTATATTGTGATGATCGGTTATTATTATTTTTGTGTATTCTACATATTAGTATAACATAGCCTTGGTGAATATACTGTTATGATGTTATTGCTTTGGTATAAATAAATAAATAAATGTAAATATAAATCAGACCTCAGCAATCAGCATCCGAAAATGTGACGTGGTTTTTGTTTTTTCTCAAACTTGTTTCTTGCGATGCTAATGCGATAATAAATGAATTAGTTAACCTGCACGTGTGAAAATTATGTACCTTTGTGTTCGTGGTAGTTTCAGTACAACCACCAATTAACTGCATCGTGACCATACGGAACATAGACAGAGACAGTCTCTTTCGTGATCGCGACGTTGCTGCGTCATGTCTTCTACTCTAACTCCTGCGTGTCAGCACTCACCGTTGTCCGTCGGCGAGATGAGTCCCGTTCAGGAGCCCCGGCGGCCGGTGAGCGAGCCCACGAGCGACTTGAGCGCCTGCCCGATGGAGCCGCGGCCGGGGTCCGCGGCGCCGCCCTCGCTCCGCGTCGCGCTCGCCAGCGAGCCGCCGCCGTGCGCGTCCAAGCACTTCTGGTAGCGGAGCTGGAATGCACAGGGCTATGAATTCGCATTGAGCCAGCTTCTAGATAACCTCATAGTTTTGGGGTTGTTCTCGTAACTTCTAGTTCCAGTTTTCTTTGTTCTATGGTGTTTCAATTAGGAGTTTATCTCTCGAGTTTATCTCTCTATCTATCTTAAATTTGCTCTAACTTTCAAGGGGCTTCTATATTAATATCATTGGTCTTGGAGTATTTTTTTTTAAACGTAGCCCTACTCTAGGATTGCTCCTGTATCGTGGGTACCGCTTACAGACATATAATTTCACATGATACATCACACCCAGACCAGAAACAAATATTTGTGGATCACACAAATATTTGAGTTTACCGTGCAAGCGGCCTTTTGCACAGGGCTGTAACTTCGTCGTGCCGCGCGAGCGGCCTCTTGCACGGAGCCGTAACTTTGCCTTACCTTGCGAGTGGCCTCTTGCAAAGGGCTGCAGCTTCGCCTTACCTTGCAAGCGGCCTCGATGGTCTTGCACAGGGCTCCGGACGAGGGCTCGGCGTGGAAGGCGTGCGCCACGAACAGGTCCTGCGCAGTGTGCACGATGAAGGCGCAGCGCCGCACGTCGCGGCCGATGCCCAGGAACGAGAGGTAGCGCACGCGGCATTCCACTATGGGCGTGGTCTCCTGAGGAGTTAGGGGAGCTCGAGTCAAAAGGGGAGTCAAACCAACTAAATATATAAGGTTTGCTGCGTTTGATATGAGATTGCGAAATGACTCAGGGGAAAAGAAGTAGCGCAGGTTTGGTTCTTGATAGAATATCACAGGAATAGCACAGAGCGTGCTAGGCGATGAAAGTGCTTGTACTTACTGCCATTGTGCTACTTTTTTTTTTATAAAAAACATTCCCTATACCTAACTACAAATCAGTTATGGCATAAAAACAAACATATCAACTTCGCTGGTATAGCAAGTAACCTACGGCTACTAGGTAGCTGTGGTTTTTGAACCTGTGACTTGGCTCAGACTGCAGCCACAGCAGGGAGGAATCAACTAGCTAAAGGAATCAACTAACTAGGGAATCAGCTAGCTAAGCGGATCGATTACCTCAGAGAATCAACTGGCTAAGGGAAACAACTAACTAGGGAATGAAAGGGAAGGTGAACTACGGGTACAAAATAGTACGCTGAACACCTAGGTGAACTAAGGGTAATTTTTTGTACCCGTGGAACACCTAGGTGGACCTAGGTGGTAAGAAACGGAAGGGAATCAACTAACTATAAGATAAATCAACCAACTAGGGAATCAACGAACTAATGAATCAACTGAGCCACTCACCCCCTCCTCAGTGATGGTGATCATGGAGGGCGCGACGGCGACGGCGACGGGGCGCCAGGCGGAGGGCGCGCGCGCCGCCGCGAGGCGCTCCAGCGCGTCGTTGAGCACGCGCATGCCGGTGGCGCGCGGCACCTCCGCGCTGCCCAGGTAGCGCGCGCGCACCGTCTTGCGGGGCTCCTCCATCGGCGTCGGGAACACGCCGCCCACTGCCGCCCGTGAGTACGCATCAGTATCAAAGTCAAACTCAAAGCATTTATTGTAAATAGGCAATTAAATCGCACTTTTACAAGTCAAACGGCTAATTCTCGTTAACAAAGAGAATCATAAAAACATAAAGTATGATACATTAAATTAAACAGCATTATCAGCATGCTTCGTTAGATATGTTATAAGCGTTAAGCCACGTCAGAGATCCTCGGGTGACCCGATCAACTCAGACACAACATTTTACGACGGATAGACATTAGATATGTCACATCCGTAATGAGATACTTGATGGTGTGTGAGACCTTAGTCTAGCAGTGGGTCAGGGGTGATATGATGATGATGCCGCACCGCTACATCTGTGTGCACGCTGCTGCACCGTTCGCCTCTAACGGAGACCTCGCAGTGGTCAGGTTTTTGCGCAATTATGCTTAAACCTACATCCTCGAATATTGTTACCCTAGGTACGAAGTAGTGTATGGAAGAGATATATTACTCATAGATAATTATAAAAAAATGAACAAACGGCAAACCATGATAAAGATAAATTAATACAAAATGCTTTATTAGGTTCTCTATACACAAAATAAAAGATAATACCTACCCACAAGTTAATAAAGAGTTAAGAGTTAAGTATGGTACAACGGGCGGACTTAGATTTAGGTTAACTATCCTCATGTTCATTCCATCGGCTGTCCATTTGAAACACAGCCATAGAGTTGACACTTCATACAAACGGCTGAATCGGACAGAAGACAAGCAAAACTTTATGCGAAGCAATAGCGTCATCTGCGTTGATACTTAAACATAGACGGTCTTACCACAACAAAATTAAACCAGAGTTGAACAGATGTGTCTATACATTTTCTCCACAAATCGACGTCTACTCGTATCCCTCGTTTTATCTAGCTCAAGAACAAATTCACAAGTAAAATAGTTAGGAATGCCAGGATTGAGAAAACGCGAGTGTGATAGACGTCGAATTTGTGGCACGAAATTTTAGAAACATCTGTTTAACTCTGGTCTAAAGTTTGGTGATAAGACGGAGAGAGAACAGTGCCCATCGTCAAGGGTATCGTAGGACACGTGCGGAAACTAACCGGACAAGGGCCTGGGCCTCCGCGCCGCCGGCAGGTCCGTGGGGCGCGGCGGCGGCTGCAGCGAGCGCTCGATCATGATGCGCTTGCAGATGTCGCGCAGCGCGTTGGCGATGGTGCGCGCCGGCGCCTCGCAGCGGAACACGTGGCACATGTGCTTGCGCGTCGCGCGGTCGCGCGCCACGTACGCGAAGTCCCTGGAACCGGACACACGTGAGACGAAAACTAATCTAACCTTACCAGATGACCCTCCGACGTTGTCGAGCTACAAAATTAGTCTGTCTAGATGGACACTACATTCTTTAGATTATCTATATTTATACAATGCATGAGAATTACTGTTTCGATAGAAAATGAGAGTGGTTGATGTTTCAGCTCTAATAGAATAGAATAGAATAGAATAGAAAACTCTTTATTATACACCAAAAGGAAACATGACAACAATAGTAACAACAGAAAACACAAAAGTACAAGAGTGGTCTTATGGCGATGAGAATGGGGAAGACGTATTGCTATCTTTCAACACTAAAACCTCTATAGCTTTGCAGAAACACAAGTACACCCTAGTGGTACTTAACAGCTCTAGATTCTAATGAAGCTAGATGATGTAATATAAGATGGGGACTACCTACTCGTACCTTTCGCTGTTCCGAGATAGCAAAGAGGAAAAAAGAAAATTAACATTTAGATTTTACGACACCCAAAACTTTGTAGTTGCTAGAACATAAAATATAAATAAAAAACATCCTACTAATATTGCAACACCGAAATGTCTGTCTGTGTGCTCCCTTTTCCCTACTAGCTGAACGGATCTTCATAAAACAACTAACTGACTGAAAAAAGTTACTGTTACATGCGTGCGACAGGAGTATCCCTCGTTCAGTCAGAATACCAGTCTTCATAGTAGCTACACAAGAGATTAAAGGATTCCCATACCGTCCGTTGTCTCTGCCGACGCCCCACACGCGGATGGTGTGGATCGGCTGCGTGTGCAGGGTGTTCAGGCTCTCAGGGTCGATCAGCTTCAAGGCTCCGTCGTCCAGGTCCATAAACAGGTCTTTGCCCTGAAGAAACGAGCAAAGTCAAAGTCAAAACATATATTGCAAATAGGCAATAAATTCGCACTTTTACAAGTCAAACAGCTCATTCTCGTTAACAAAGAGAACCATAAAACATAAAATATGATATTATTGTATTAAATTAAACAGTATAATTGATTATCGTTTGAGTTTGAAAAAGGATGTTTCCCTATCAAGCACTGTACCAAGATTCTGGACAGGAAAAGGTAACTCCGTTGACTCTACCAGTGCTTCGGAATACGCCCGTTAGAGAAGACAGCACCAAGAAACTCTACGGGGATGTCATTTTGTAACTTATTCTTTGGATGGGCAAGATAGACAGCAGGAGTAGGGTAGGTATTAGATGAATGTAATTAAACTCACATCGCCCCAACGGCCGACCTGGTCCAACAGGTCGTTTCGGCCGAGGCTGAGGTCGACTATACACTTGTTGACGGCGCGGCTGGACCGCTCCGGCGTGAGGTCCGACTCCGCGATCTCCACCCAGCCCAGCGAGCGCACGAAGAACCGCACCGCCCGCCCGTCCGGTTCGGGCCGCGCGGGGAAACTGCGCCGTCTGCGACGACACGTATCATGGATATAGTTCTTAAACTTTCGCGAACTAAATACATGCTAACTAGAATTTGAACGGGACTAATTTGCGCACAAACTAATATCAAAATATATAATCTATACTTAATATTAGAAGAAAACTTTGTTTGTTTGGTTGTAATGATCATAGGCTCCGAAACTACTGAACCGATTTGAAAAATTCTTTCACTGTTGGGAAGCTATGCTATCCTCAGTACACATAGGCTTTTATCCCGTAAAAGTTAATGGTTCCCGCGGGATAGTATTTAACGCGGGTGAAACCGCGAGGTGCTTCTAGTCCTGTATATAAAGACCGTGGTCACGAGTCGATGTAACTCGGCTGAAACGTCGAGGTATGTCAAAATTATAATCATATTTTTTTATATCAGTTTGTGCGCGAATTAGACCCGTTTAAATTCTAGTTAACATGGATAATATATATTATGTTGTGTCACATTCTCATAAATGCAATGGGTAATAATCAAATGTTAAATGGCGGATGGGAATTAAAATTCTCAATTACGCCCTTGATGGGGAGGTAAAGGGGGCCGTTGGGAATATATCGTTAGAGGCAGTTTCCGTTTTCAATTCAGCTGAAACGTGGTCATTTTAAATATTATAGGTACTTACTTATAAATATTAGTCCTTGAAATTGGCGAAATTATGGGGGGGGGGGGGGGGGGGGGGTAAATTAAACCAGTCATCTGCAGAAGCCAGATATACTCGTAGATAGAAAGAGTTGAGATTGAGTTGAAACATTACATTGCCAAATTCCCGATATAATATTATACTGACAGAACTGATCTGATGATAAAGACGGCAAGTACGAAACTATACTGTAACAAGGTATATGTTGTAAATATCACCAATCGTGAAAAACCCGTTGCAGAACAACTCACTTGTAAGACATCTCCTCTTTCTTCCTCCTTTCCTCTTGGTCCACGTGGTCCAGGGCCCCGCTGGTCGTACTCCTGGTCACGGAGGTGGTCATGGCCCCCTCGTACTTGACGTCGGAGAGGTTGGAGCAGTCCCGGACCATGGAGATGCGAGACTCCTTAGCTTCTACGGGCGGCATTTTGGGTATCTCCCTTTGGATGGTGCCGCTCTTTATGTGCCAGTAGTAGGGGCCGTCGTTGTCTGGAAGAGAACATTATTTAACGTCTGCCTTACAAGCAGAGCGGCCACGTACCAATTCGTATCTTGTCAAAATATCGGTAAATGCGTACGTAATTGTCACTTATTTTGCGGAGACGAAAAATACTGTGAGGCATCCCATATGCCCGATAAGTTTTGAAGGTATGTGACCCACTAAGCTAGACCAACTTCCGCTCCCGTGATGGACTATGGCATTTTGCTCCTCACGAAAGTTATGTAAACATTCTTTCTCAGTAGTGGGTGGATACCATCCATCAACTTGGATCCACGGCCCGGTGGGTTGTGATCTGTGATATAAACTGGTAGAGGAACCGAGATCAGAGGACACTGGACAGTTCATTAAATTAAACAAGAAAGAAGAACCCACCCTCATGTTTCTCCCATCCAGGAGGAAGCTGCGATTCCTTCTTCGGCCGCAACTTGACTGGGATAGCATACAGGTCATCATTGGGGCCCTCTGTTGAGTGTGGCACGTTGGTGCTATGACTCTTCTCCGTGTCCTCCTGGTCTGCCCGCTCCTTCTCCGGCGGTGGTGACTCTTCGCCACCATTCTGTGCTGAAGGGGTGATGAAGCCATTCTTCTCGCTGGAAACAAAACGGTATTTCTTTTGGAACAACTCACGATGTGGCATTGCTCTACGCTTTTCACTCAGCTAGATGTATTTTTATTATTTTAATTATTAATCAATATACTTACGTTGACTTATTTACTGGTGATGAGGCTTCATCCACAACTCTGTAACAAAAAGCAACAATGTGATTAACCATCGGCAATGGAAAGTAAAAGAGGAAATACATTGGGTCACCTTATACGACGTGATAACTTTATAAAAGACATGACAGAAGAGGGTAGAAGGGAAGAGAAGAAGAGGCAAACCTAGAAGGACACTCGCACAATAAATAAAAGAGAACACTTATGTCATGTCGTATAGGAAAGTCAAAGCTTTGGGTGCAGATAGGGAATGCTGGTTACTCAGTACCTACTCAAACGACGAGATCTGGATTCACCAAAAAAAAGTGACACGTGTAGAGATACAAAAGGCTACCCCTACTATTATACTGCGGTAAAGGGAATATGAGAATAACTTTGCATAACAAGGAACGTGATAAACCGGCAAAAATGGTAGCAGGCAAATACCAGGTGTAAATACATAAACTTTTAATTTGCATTCTGGGTACACACATTTTATTTTGTCCAACTTTTCACTTTGTAACCAGAACAAAACCAGAGTAATAAAATTAAAACGCCCGGGAACAATGTTTGTTTACTTAGGATCGACCTCCATGCTTGCACGGAATCGCATGTTCGCCACTCTAGTATTACGCGATATTTAATATTATACGAGTATATTATGCGGTCGATATAGCACTGCGAGAACAGCATAGAAACTGACCATCGGCTTACTGTTTTGTCTTTGTTTATGTTACTGAGGGAGAAGAGCAAGCGCTTTGCCTAATAGTAAGTGCCACGCCACGCGTGCAATCTGTTTCAGGAGGTTTCAGTTTGTCGGCCCGTCTACATTCCTAATTTTGCATAGTTGATATGGGTGTCTCAAATATACAATCCGTTTGTTTTCTCATTAATCGTCTGTTGAAGTCGATTGTTTATGTTTGTTGGTTTTTGTAGTATCGGGTGCAATACGAGTAGTTAGTAGGTTGGCACAATGTCTATGCACCATTTTGCTTGCTTTGTTACCACGTTATATACGGTTTCAGCTTGCTCGAGGCGTTCATGCGCTGCAACGCTATCAGCCCCTCTGACAACGGATGTGGTTCCGTTCCGTGCATAGAAATATGTCCGTGGTTAGCCGTTATACTAAGAGCACTATTACTTATTCTGTGATGGCACAATAGAACAGAGTAGAATTCCTTATATAGTTTTGCCGTAGTTTGGTAAAAACGGACATAAGACCGAAAACCACGTTTAATAGGGCAAAAGTCTAACATTGAAGACATAGGTAATATTAAATACGTCTATCATATATTTTACTCAGTATGAAGAGCTATGAAATACTTATAATGAGTTTGCAAAGGCGTCTAAGATGCTCCAAGTAAGTTCCTTCGAATAGTTTTCTCTCAGTTCTGTATTCCTTTCGATTTCTCAAGCGACGAAAATGGTAAAAATAAAGAAGTATACGCAGAATTTTTTTTGGCGGAATTAAAGAATTAAAGCTACATATTTTTACTTCATTGTTTTGAATATTATAGATTTCCGCAAAGTAACGCCTGTTACGAGTATATCAACGACGAAAGTGGTGTCAAACATTTGGCAGAACACACTTTCTCAACTGTTGGCAGCACCCATGTTAAAAGCAGCATTACTAAGGGTCGCTACACACGGTGCAGCGATCGATGCAAGACGCACGCGCGCTGCGGCCGGTCGATGCACCCGTCATCTGTTACGTGACGTCGTAGGGCGTGGACGGACGACGCAGATTCAACAGCCATGGATTTAGTCTAAAGACTAGATAGGACACAATAATATAAGTTCTTAAACTTTCGTGAACTGAATACGTGTTAACTAGAATTTAAATGGGTCTAATTCGCGCACAAACTAATATCAAAATTGAGTCTTCTCGTGACCACGGTCGGTGTAACTCGGCCGAAACGTCGAGGTATGTCAAAATTATATAATATTTTAGACCCGTTTCAACTCTAGAACACAGTAATGATAATAGTAAACGAGATGAGAGTATACACTATACCTTAGAACTGACAAAGCTCGAAATATTTTTTAAATCTAATTATGTTTTTTGGTCTTGGTCATACTTCATTTAAGTATATTATGTAATCTAGTAAATGATTGTATCTCGTAACATTAACCACCCAAGTTCTGTAGGTAAGTAAAATGAAGCGAGGCGGACGCATGCTTGTGCGTCATACATTTAGTCGGGTGTCGGAGTTTCTCTCATACTTGGTTGTACATAATCTACGTACAGGCCAACTCTATTTAACTCTGTGTCAATAACAGTTGCGAGGTATTTTAATCGGGTGTGAACACGGTTTACGTTTACGATCCATACAATTTTTCAGCAATGACGTGCTCGTGATAACCAGTCTAACCATAAAATAATGTGAAAACGCCTATGATTCATGTTTGTTTTGTGAAATGCTGTGATACATTACGCATTTTTTTATCGTAGCCGCATTTTATACAGCCCACATTTAAAAAGTTCCCACTTCCCACTTTTAAAATGGTTTCAGACTTAGCACGCTATGCGTGAACTCTTCGACAGAAAACGTTAACGTAAGCACCTGAGCTAACACTGAAAAAAAACATAATACAGTGCATCATGCTATTCAAGCATTCTTCTTTTCGAATTATGTAAATTCAAAGTGAATGCAGGATCTTGAAGAGATAGTTTTTAGATAAAAATATCGACCAAAACATCAAGTCCCTGTAGATATTGATCTCTAGAAAATAATCATACATCACTGTTTGAACTGTTTTCTGTGTTATGGGGCGTATCGCATCACGGGCGGATCGCACCACCTTGTTTCTTTTTCGCACCACATTCCGATCGATGTGCAAATTCTTTCAGAAAATAAAGTTTAGGCAGTTTACGGTCTAGCCACAATCTCGGCCCTCATGATACAAACTCAGGGGTCCAATAATCTTAGGCTATGGTTATATAATATAACACTGTAAAGCCTATGAGAACTCGCTCCTAATGAACCGCTGAGCGCCTGTACAAGTGTACATTCGCCTGACCGTCGCTTGTTTGAACCCTGGCGTTCCGAAACTCCGTCATGCCTCTCCTCACACTTATCCAACCACAACCTCATTGTATCGGGACCAACAAATCATTACGCCACAGATGTCCGACCGGGTCATTTATAACGCTACAATGCAGCTGGGAGCGACGCGATGCGCTCCGACGGTTCTTTTTTACGCACTACGTTATGTGTTTTGTTGAGGTCAATTATGTGATGTCACGAACCTTAGTAACCCCAGGTTTCTTGGTCCCAGATAGAGTTATATCCTCGGCTATTCGATGCCGCTGGTAACAGAAGAGCTAGATATATTTTTTGAGCACTTGAATGGTTCTAAGCTACTAGACCAAAACCTTCGTGAACTCTATTGGTTCCAAGAACTTATCCGGTACTATAGCAACTTAAACTAGGGGTTCTTAGTACCTCTTGTCGTATTTGCATGGGGCTTTTATTATTTCGATACCAAGAACTAACCTGGTACTACAAAAAACTTTCTGGTTCTACCAAGAACTTACCTAGTTCTACCCAAAAACATTACCTAGTTCTACCAAGAACTTACCTGGTTCTACCAAAAATATTCTGATTCTACTAAGAATTTACCTGGTTCTACCAAGAACTTACTTGGATCTACCAAGAACTTACCTAGTTCTACCAAGAACTTACCTGGATCTACCAAGAACTTACCTGGATCAAAAGGCTACTAAAAGTGGCACTTACCTCCTATTATCGAGGTAGTTGTCGTATTCGTCTGGCGTGTGTTTATCGTCGTGCATATCGTATAGGTCGCTGTAAATGGCCGAGTCCATCCGGGAAGGGTCCAGGTGATAGTTCGGGTTCTCGTATGAAAGAAGACCATTCTCTGCAACAAAAGAAAATAACAGTTTAGGAAACGAAAAGCCAATTTATAGACTACAAAGATATCAATCAGAAAGTTCATTTTTCTATGTCGAAAGGATGGGTTAGTGCCGATTAAGGATAAGGTGTTCTATGTGTAAGATATTGTCATTCCGCTATAGACCTCTGACATGACATAATAACTATACCTACTATCAATCGATTCGCTTCGAAACACGGAAGCAATCAGATGATATGCGACTAATGGTCACCATCCAAGCACATTCATTGTTACGAATGTGGTTGTTTAACTTTGTGCTGTTGTTATTATTCTGGTGTTGAATAAGGAATAACTGTATTGTTATTGTTGTTGAAACCTAATACTGATATTGGAAATGTCTAATCTATTATAAAAGGTGTGACTTACGCTCTTTTCTCATAAAGGGAGTAACGTTTTAACGTTAAAATTGGCTACACGTTGGGCGTCAAAATGTAACTTTCTCTGTTTAAATTAGAGATGAAAAGCTATCCCTTGATAAGTATCCACAGCTGTAATTATTAGTATACGTATGTATTCATACTTTGACACTGACATCAACCCGCCGATCCCTATTCCTGCTGTCTATCTTGTCCATCAAAATGTTGTCTGGTAGACAACTATTTGGATAATACCGATCGTTGTATCTATTATTAAGTCGATCCTTTCTGAGTTCTATACATTTTGGTTTCAATAAAGAGTTATCTTTCCTACCTATCTATGTTCACAAACCCTCTTTCATCTTTTAACCACTTTTAATTACAAATAATAATATTAATGGATAGTTTTTTTAGAAAGTTGGCTTTATTAACGTACCTACTTGTTGTCACCGCACTTGTGAGGTATCATGTGACCATGGCTGAAGCCGTAACAGTACACAATTTCAGACCAACACCTGTGTACAATTGTACATACATCGCGTCGCCATACCTTCTATATGGCTAAAAAATCTGTGAGTATTTTCAAATTTCAACTTATTTTCAAATGTTGCAGAGACTTTTGTTCTTGTCGGATTAATTCAACATACGTATAAGGGAAATTTAAAAGATATTGTGTCTGATTTTTCTTATCTTTGCGATACCTTGTACATGAATAAAAAAAAGATTCAAATAACAAAAAGTCAATCTATTCTTCTTCTATCCTTCACCATTTCTTATTATTTTCTTGTTAAAAAAGGCATTTTATCTGTTGTGCTACTGTTAACTTTATGTACAGATTGTTTGTTTGTTTGTAGTATGAAGTTGTACCGTGATAAGTACCTTCTATCTTCTGTCTACTAATGATAAAGTAAAAAAATTACGTGAAAACTAGAGACGCGGGAGAGGGACTGCAAACGAATAAGGCCCCTTTGCAAGAATTTAAGCATCTTAAAAGTTTAAGTAGGTTAATTTATCACTTATATACTGCAACACAATAAAACATAATAGTCAATGAAACACCACTCAACTCGGAACCAGTTTCTAACAAGTTCAAGGCCTGTGGTCAGCGGTGGTGTGCCATTCTTTCATGCTAACGATGTGGCGACACGAATGAAGTATGAGAAATTAATTTAATAGTTTCATTAATAAAGATTTTTACGCTATTACATTGAATTTTGTCAAAGCTTCAGTCATTTTTCTGTAACATAAACAATAGTTTTCATGGTTAGCGATGCTAGTACCCAACTTATAAGGCGCGTCGTGAATCTTCGTTCGCGCAGAAAAGAAAGTATATGGTCCGAAGATTAACGAAAGAATGCTTAAAACTTACAATCAACCTAAGCTCACTATTATAAGGTTCATAATACACTGCAGATGTTAGTTCCATCTCACTCTAAGCTCGCTAAGATGACGGCGGCTGCCGACCAATATAATAATACCAATATAAATAATATAATATATATTTCAACGAAGCTCGTAATGTTAAAAACAGATCTTACATACTAAATACTCACTTTCTCGCTTATGCAGCCCCATGTTCCGTGTTGACAAACTAACAGACCGACTGACACATCCCGAACGCTGACATAATATACGTAAACACTGAACGTAGAGTTGTCACTTTCTATCACATTTCACAGTGTAACAACTAAAGTACGTTAAACATCGATAGTTTTGATTTCCAATTGTTATCGATAGTTTGCCAAAAACTATAGATTTTTATCGACACTATCGTTAGTTTTGCTCCAATTTTGCCTATAATGAAAAATAGTAGATCGATAGTAGAAAATTATCGATAGTAAAAACTATCGATGGTTAAAATCAAAGGCAAAGTTTATGAAAAAAAGTAGATCGATAGTAGAAAATAATTATCGATAGTATCGATAGTAAAAAACTATCGATACTATCGATAGACTATCGATGTTTAACGTACACTAGTAACAACACTTATAATATTATTCCTCGACGTAAGATAATCACTATTCGGTGAGATATGGCGAGCACGGAGCTGTTTAGTTACTTGACAATGCAATGTTACTAATAACTTTTACTTATTGTGATAGTAGGCGCCTGAGATAGTTTGAAGTTGGAAGAAAAACGCCATTAAAAAGGTTTTATTAGTGTGTGAAAAGTAAATTAAATTGTTTAATGCGTCACGACTTAACCACGATAGGTAACGTATGCTGCACACTTAGCCGTAACTCCGTGTACATAATTAATTATAGAATCACAAACTACGAGGACCATACAATAAGCACCAGAGCAAAAACCTGTCGGTTGGATGTCATAATAATATTTCAAATAAAAATTTCCAAAGTCATCACCTGTTCTCAGGTCCTTAGATAGAAAATATGGCGCGTTATTCTACTATGATATAAAATACAAACAATATAATTAGATTCCCAAAACTACACAAAGGATTTAAATGCATAACACATTGCACAACTGAATGCGATCCCTCGCTTAACGACCACTGAACCATTAATTAAAATAATTACAATAAAGCCATTTATATAACTAGTAAAAACGTGGGTTCACTTTTTTGCAGAGGCCTGAGAACTAACTTTGTCTACGAATTACTAAAAATGTATGACGAACTTTAAACAATAATTGTGTTCAAAATTGCGCAATTCATAATATTAGTAATTTTTTTGTGACCTCAGCCTTATTTTACGATCTTTTTTCTGAGACGTATCTTCGTATATGTCTTTAATGTTGGATATTTACTTTTTCACTTCAACTTTTATTTCAGTAGGTACAATACCAATGACAATACAATATTATGGTGACAGCGAGATGACCTGATGATAGAGACGGAAGGTTGACAATGGAACTCCTCACATGATGGTTCTACTATAATCATAAAACTATGGTACCTAATTAAAGAAACGAAACGTACACTCAAGTCCTAACAGAAGATGGGAGTTGACTTAAGGAATTCAAATAATTAACGAAATGTAGTAGGTAAGGATGCCCCAGTTTTCTTTTAACGTATAACTTAGCACTCTTTCACTTCTACTTTTGAAAGGCACATTGTAATTAGCAATTACGAAAATTAACTTAGAGCTGAACAACATAGATACCATTATATTTTCTTTAATTTCTAGTGAAAGTAAATTATGTAAATTACATTTAATTATGCTTAAATTCTTTGTTATATCTTAAAATACTGTATAATATAGGGTAATTCCAGGATAGATGCCCGGCTCGGATAGATGCCTCAAATTCAAAAACTATGATTTCCCGGCTTGTTTTTGCTGTCGTTGATATTGCCAAACGAAAGACATCCCCGCACCTACCCGGTACCCCCCGCGAGGTAACCACTGACCCGTCGTGCATTCCATCTATATTCAAAGAAAGATTTGGTGCGACGAAAAAATTGCTAATTCTTTTTCTACAGCATTTTTGAGGAGCTGGAACTTTTTAAATGGTGACTAAATAATTTATATTTTGTATCCAAATGTTACAGTGGACTGTATACTAACACTAAAATCAGTTTATTTAGTATATTTATTGAATACACATTCCTGAATATAAAAGGCGTCTATCCTCTACGAAAAGGATAGACGCCTCGATTTATTTTCGCCTATGTTTAACCATACAAAACAAATAATTCCCATTATTTTCAAACGATCTAACTACATTAGGGTATAGATGCCTCAGGAAGGAAACTTATTTTGTGAGGCATCTATACCCTAATATGATTATAAAGAAAATACACTTTTTACGAACATTTTTAATTAATGTCTGTGTTTAGATTTTACTTCCCATCACGACTACCTAATTTAAAACTTAAAAAGTGTTTTTTTTTATCAATGAGGCATGTATCCGATAACTGGTTTTGACGCATAGAGCAACTATCCGCCATAGGGCATCTATACTTGCAAAAATAGAGGTCTGGGAAAATCGATATAGATTACTAAATATCAATAGTGATGTTTTAGTTTTCCTTCAAAGTGGTAGTCGAAAGACCAATCTATTAACATGTGTGACAAACGTTCAGATCCATTAATTAAAATGGGAAATATAAAGCGTTTTCAAAAAGTATGGCAACTATCCTGGACTTACCCTACTTAAAATAAACAGTGTCGAACTAACTGACTAGGATCATCTGTATCTAAGAAGCTAGTAACCACGAGGGTGATGGTCCTCTCATATGCCAGTTCATAAAATCGCACCCACAGCCTAACGCTTCGCAGTCAGCTTATCACCCAGTATACGCCATGGAGTCATTTGTAATATTGGTATAGGCACAGGGTGGACACACCATACAAACAACTGATTCGAACAAAATCTAACAAAAGACGAGCGAAACTGTAAGCGTCGTCCGCGTTGTACTGCGTGTGTACTCAAAAGTTACTCAACCTTTTCAAAATGTCAAACAAACTCCCGATCTGCCATCTCTAATTTAAAAATAGACAGAGTGTCCCTTCTTCTAGGGTATTAATAGGTATATTATTCCGTGGTATAGGTATGGCGGAGGATTGAACCCGGCAGCATTGAGTTGCAGCACGCATAATCGAAAATCCTCCAAAACCGAAGCGCAAAGTGCAACTTTTGCATTGCAATTAACATTCCACGATCGATTTCAACTACGAATCAACTACGATCAACTACGAATCGCATTTATCATTGCAATGCAGACATTGCACTGCAATTTATATGCTAATTTCCATTAGTGTAAACAACGAAACACGGTGTTAACAAGTTTAAGTTTTAAGCAACTTGCACAAATGATAATGGAATACATTAAATATAGGGTAAACTCTCGCGAACAGAAATGTACAATTATGTAAGACGTTATGTATATAACTAGCTAAGAACGGGTGTAATTCGCGCACAAACTAAAGTTAATCGTTTGTGCGTGAATGAACAGTACTTAGCTAATTCTGAGAACAAACCTATTTTCAACTCAGCTTGCACGTAACCGTGTACATCTCAGGATATAAGGACTAGTGCAACTTGAACTAAATTGTACCAAAATCCATTCAGCCGACACGAAGCTGGCAACAAACACTCTTACAAATTAATAACTGAAATAGGTAAGATAGTCTGAAGCAAACGAAGTCACGAACGCTATTTCGTTTTGCTAAAACAGCTGCTATGCCGTGCTAAAACGGCTACATTTGGCTCGGCGCCAAGATTGACTTAAGCCCTAACTTATAATATAACATTTTGTCCTTACGTGTACCTATTTAGACTAGAAACCAAGTCTCTGACCGCTTAGGTCGCAGACGAAGGACGTTTGGCAAGAGCGGAGTTTAAAAGGAAATTATACTGTTTGTTTAGGAATTTTAAACGAAGCTGTCAGCGCTTTAAAATATACATACGAGTAAGTAAGGTTAGTCTTGAGGAGAGAGAACATGACCGCTGATTATTTCGGAGGCATGTTATCCACCAATCCGAGCTAGGCCCCCGTGGTAGAATATGGCCTAACCCTCCTCACGAAAGTGAGGGGAGGCCTTTGCCCAGCAGTGGGACAGTTACAGGCTGAATGATTATTTTACGCCTTACTTGGCTGCAGTCGTTTGACCTCGGCCATTGTTTTTGTTTTTGTGTGGTCATTTGTTTTTTATCATCACTACGTTCCGGAATGATGTTTTATGATTATGTTTCTGTACACGGAAAGGTCGCGTATTATATTCTTCAAGTTTTATGTGTGAGGTCAATTATTAGTAATAGGTGCTTAATTACCTATGTAACTAATATCCCACACCAAAGTGTCTATCTACATATTTTATATACCAAGTTGCAGGAAAATCTGTTCAGCCTTTTTGGCCTTAATGTAACGAACAGACAAACTTCCGTATTGTTGTAATATTAGTGAGATTGAAAAGAAAAAAAAATTACTTGTTCAGTATTGCAATGATTAAAAATATAATTCAATTGTAATATTTATTAATACTTATGTAAATTGAATAATACAAATTAAGCTTTCTTATAACTTTCTCAAGGCTAACATGTTAATACTATATTCATTTTATCATTCCAATTTGTAATTAAAATTAGATGTTAAAATGTATAATTGTATATTATGTATATAAAAACCTCGATAAATCTTTTATAACAGCACGATAACTATGTTAATTAAAATTGATATCATCCTGACATCATAGCTATAATTCTAACATAATTATAAAACTGTATAAAATCATAATTAATTGACCTTGTATTTGGTTCGGCAAAAACGTTTATAAATTATTGTCCATTTTCATTATAAGACTGAGCGGTGGTAATCAGTGCGCTTTGCAACCCAACGAAACCGGGTTCGAAACCTTAGCCGGTTGTCGACTGACAGTGTTAGGGAGGTCTGCTGATCTGTGACACCAGAGGTCAGCACACAAATAAATAATGACTATGCTTTATATCATATCATTATAAATAATGGGTATGGTGGATTACTAATTACCCCATGCAAGGATGACGTCATATCGTGTGCAATGTTATATTATAACCTAGGTAAAAATAATATAATAACAGCTACATTACTTTATAACGTTAAACAATTTAAAATTTACAAACAGAAATGTGTTTAATTTGATCGCGTAAAAAAGTAAGCATAGCTTTATAAAATTGGTGTTTCACGACTATACTTTCAGGCAGTGTACGGATAGGCACGTAGCCTCCAAAACATATCAACATTTAAAAAAAAATCTAGTTATCCGTTCGAAAAATATATTCATTCCCAATCCATATCGCGGTAACGAAATATTTATAGCATCCCTAGTATAGTGTGGTACCAAAATATCCGGGGCACTGAACCCGAGCAATGACATAAAAACATGGAGAACTCTATTTTATGTCCGGTATGTCTGTTTCCGAGTCCAATATGATTGTCTGGAACATACACATACGTATACTACAGACACGCCTTTTTCCCGTTTCGGGGTAAGCGGAAACTACATCTTTTTACATGCTACGATCCTGACAGACTACTAGCCGAAATTAATATTGTATTTCCTATCCAAGATTGAAATCGATCTTGGATTGCTGCCTATCGTTCGATCGATTTCCAATCTGCGTGCCTTCATAAACCAATCCACGGATCGGTTATTGGCACGTTTGACCCTAAAAATAGATTGTGATATCAATCCCAGATAGCAAAATTAGGATTGGATTGTTTATTAATTTCGGCCGTACATGAATACCGTTTGGAATACAAAATACATATTATGATTAAAAAGAAATACTTACCATTGGTATTATAATGTAGTATTCGTTTGGAATAGATCATAACTAAAAACTATAGTGTATTTTTTACTTATTTACTATGTAATTATGACTGTGTGTAACCCAAATAAAAAGGCAGGCATTTATTAGCCTACGGTTTTAGTAAACGGCAACGTTAATTTGAGTTTTAACTTAAGCTTAGCTTAAGCTTATTCCAACGTTTTCTGTGTCAAACGAAATTCCAATAGTTTTTAACCAAAATTGTATTAGATACTTTTCTACGAGTCGCAAGTACTTTGTCCCTAATAGTAATACAGTATGACCACACTGAGCGCATACAGGTTCAACGCACTACGATCGAGGGCATACTCCATCAATCACGGCCCCATTCCGTGCTTTATTTTCGTGTTATCAATCATCTCACTTCCGTATTTTTATTTTTAAGGGATGATGAGGCGGTTTCTGTACGGTTTATTAGCTTTTCATTTTTTGTGTTATTTTTTTACTATGACTGGATTTATTGGTTTAGTGCCAATGAGGTTGCAATTTTGTGAGTCATCAGTTAGTTTTAAAACGCAGCACTAAAGATCACTTTATAATTTTCGCACGATACGGAACGCTTCATGACTAATAGAAGACGAATGGTGTTTAGGCAAAGTTAGATCCACTTGAAGTATATTACATCATAAATATACGGATTTACTAAATAACTCTTACTGGATTATTTCTCCACAAATTGTTCAAATGCTAAAACGAGACTTCTTTTTAATAAGAGAGTAATTAACAGTAATATAGGGAGAGAAAAGGAGATGAAAAGCTAATGTACCAACCTACAGCGAGTTAACAAGTTAATTAAGAAAAAAGTAGGTAGGTACAAGACAAATTCTAACGCGGCTTGTCATGTAGATATTAACTTGGTCGAGTAGATTGAAATATTTAATACTAGCTGCGCCCCGCGGTTTCACCCGCGTTTGGATAATATACAATAATAATGTATCTTTATGAATTGTAGCCTATGTGTTATTCTGATATGTAAGCTATATTATTGTGAAGTTTCATCAAAATCCATTCAGTAGTTTTTGCGTGAAAGAGTAACAAACATCCATCCATACAGACAAACTTTCGCGTTTATAATATTAGTAGGATATTTTGTAGTAAGTAATGAGTAATGACTTGGTTGAAATTTTTTACATATATTTTTATTGGTTAGTGTTTTTTTATAACTAAGTAAGTATAGTATTACCCAACTGATATGGCTTACCGATGTACCTGCGCAGAAGATGAATTTTCAAAGCGCGGGAAATGTTATTGACCGCTATTGGTCGCCAGCCGCCGCCATCTTAGCGAGCTTAGAGTGAGATGGAACTAACAGCTGCAGTGTATTATGAACCTTATAATAGTGATCTTAGGTTGATTGTAAGTTTTAAGCATTCTTTCGTTAATCTTCGGACTATACTTTCTTTTCTGCGCGAACGAAGATTCACGACGCGCCTTATAAGTTGGGTACTAGTATACCTTAGTATTTTTAGATGTAATATTACAACGGTTGGACAACCAAAAAGCTAATACTGATTATGGAACCCATTAATTACGATTTAGTCCACACTCGTCCTGCAGTCTCACCCCACATTAAAAAACCATTAATATTCCTCATAACTCGTCCCACATTTCCTGGTAAAAGCCTCGCGCTCATAAGTTGCTGAAGTAAAGATGAAAAGTTAAACAAAAATCTGTTACAAATGTGTTTACTTAACATATAACGGTCTTTACACACGGAACACAAGCTTATGAAAACATTTACAATTTCAAATTTAGGTACCCTGTTCATAAACAAAAGCTTGAAAAAAAACAAACTAGGTAGGTAGAATGTGAAAAAAAACCCTCTGATTAACATTGCGCACAAAACTAACCTCATTACAAAACAGTTGGTTATTTTAACGGTCTAAAAGTCAGTTCCCAGTGTGCGGCGCTAACCGCAGTTTAACCCGGTTACACCCTAATTAATTAAATTGATTTATCGTCAACCCTTCCGTGGGGTGATTCACGGGCCGATTTAGAGGTTTTATTAGCCCCATATAAAAGTAGGAGCTATTTATAGTAATTTGTTGTGAATCGCTACTTACTCACTACGCATACTTTGGTACATATTATATTATAAATGTATGTAGGTAAGTGTATACTATACTTTTATAACGACGTATCAAACGAGTATAATGAGAACGAGTGTAGTGTTTTGCCTATATAAAAAAAATCGGATTTTCCTTTAGAATTCGTGTATTTTTGGGTAATGTCAAATTACAACCCGATATAACGATATTTTTTTATAATTACTTATATCATTAATCTTAGTAACTAACAAAAACAAAATTGGACGCTCACAAGATAATTACACTGAAAATATATAAATCGAAGTAAGCACATAATTATTCATACATAACAACATAAACAATTATGTAGGTAGGTAAGAATTATAGTTTAGTTTATTTTTTATGAGACGTCGATTTTGTGGCACGAAATTTTAGGAACACCTGTTTAACTCTGGTCGAAACTTTTGTGGTAAGACGATAGAGTTTCAAATAAAATAATATTTAATTTATTTTAACAATAATTTATTTAAAAGTGGCGTGTGCCAGTTGCATGTTAACGAAGTCGACGGAACCCGACGCCCTTGGAAATAGATTTTTATCAAAAACCTCTGTTGTGAAATAAAACTAAGCCAGAATAACCAGAGTTTAGAATAAGAGAATAACTCGGAGTGTAGTGATTATTGGGATTATTCAGAATAACAAAGGTTTTTTACGAAACTAGGGTTTCCTGCGACTTCCTCTTTTGTTTCAATAAGTACTAAGTAGGTACTTACGTATAAATCTTTTGCTTTTAAATTTATTATAATGTACCTACTTACTACTTAGATATCTAAGTTTAGTGAAAACGGGCACTACGTGGACGTGAATTGAACCGTGTTTCCTTTTTTGTAAGAATTTCAAAATGGAAAATCAATTTCCCATTTTCTTTCAGTATGGCACTGAAAGCCGGTAAACCTTTAAATATTACACTAGAAGGTTGATTTAAAGTAACCTCTACGAAAACATCGATTAATCAATCAATTATGTTAATTAACCATCCGTAATTATCCGTAACCGCGCACGTCATCAGAAAAGAACACACAGATTCACTGCATTTCGAACGCACGCCACAAATAAAGTACCGCCGCAAAATCCTTCGATTTAACCTGGCTGAAAACACAGACATTTTAAAAAATCAATAGCGAATTTTTCTTCCAAACTCAAACGTGACACTTACAAAAACAACACACTATCGTCACTAAATCAGATTTAGAATCGCATAAGGTTATATCGGTTTTATTATTGTGTAATTCGGGGCAAAGGTCGCGGCGCGTTGTGCCTCGATAGCGGCTACGTACAGACTGGTCGGATGGGCGGTCGCAGACGGCGTGGGAGGGGCGTCCGCCCTAGTGCTTAGCTTAGGCTATATACACGAGTTACTAGGGTATCTATCCAGTCGATAACGTACGTAAAGGTATGTCTTCTGAAATGGAACGGTATGCGTACTTGTAACCGGCGTTATTCGTATTCTGCCCTGCTTTCGGCTCGAAGGTAACCTAATAGGAATTTCTACGTGAATTTTCCAGACGTTTCAGTTTAATGTTCAGCAATGAAATAAGTGAGGTGAATCATGTTGAGTTTGAAAACCATTTTATTAATGGCATATTATTATAAGAATTAAATCTTCAGATACAGAGGGGGAAAGGTCAAGATTTTCACGGCGTCTTCCGTATTGCATTTGCAACATTTCTCAAAAATGCCTGCTTTCATTTTATATTAAAAATATTCTAGCCATATTCACCAAAAACGTACTTTTTGATCACAATTTACCGGGGCAGTTCACCGTTGGCATTACTAGTTTCCATTTGACCAATCACTGTATCAACTTTCATCACGATGCATACAATCCGTAATTTCAGTGCAAAAGTTGAACATTTTCAAGCACCTTACCACTGCAAGAAATGTGCTAAAAGTACGTACATGCGTATTGTACTACTTGCGTACACTTTGTGGCACAAATTAATGTAGCAAGTGTCGGGTAGGTATAGGTAGTACTCAGCCCGCACGCAAAGTGGTGCGATTATTGGAGTACGTACCTCCGCCGATCCGTCACGCACTGATTCTCCCACAGAATTCACAGTAGGTAAACAAAGGCAACTGCTACCGGGTTCGAATTAGTTATGTTTAGGGTGTGTACAAGGAATATACCATCTATATCGATACATAAAAAAATAGAAGTGTCTGTTTATAATGTAAAAGCAACAGCTTTTATGTTAACATGATTGTAAGGTAGGTTTGTATGAGGAGTTTGGATGTCTATATCTTGTCTCTATCATCGGTTCTGATCGCTGTAACCATAAATACTGAATAATATTTGCAATAACAACACAGAGTCTAAATTCAGAGAATTAGGTACATTATTAAGCAAAAACTTTTTTTTTCTAAAATCATTCTCTAGTCCAATTAAAATAATGCCATAATAACATCATTCATAATTAATAATTATAGCGGCATAAAATAGAATAGAATTGAAATGCTTGATTGTTCACCATATCCCTACTTAAAAAGAAAATACACAAATTATATTTCCTAAGACAAAATTTTAACACTACATAATAAAGAACTTTCCCTACCATTCGTCTAACATAGCTCTAGAAATTGGCAAAGTATTCACAAATTCCCACGGCTTTTGTTTCTTTAAAAAATAGGCAATAATTTTGTTACATACCAGTCCGGTTCTTTTGTTTTATTAGCTGCTTCACACACGGTAACAGGTGCTCGTACTGACATGCATTGCGTGCCCGTTGGGCCCACATTAGTAGTGTTGTCTGAGTCTAACTTGAGTTGTTGGTTCGTCCAAGTTAAGCTCTTAATATTTTGTCAAGTTTTATTAATATTTTGTGTAGGTATCTGTCTGTTCAGAAGGTAAAAAAGCAGTAATTCGTCACAATCACAAACAAGTCGATTCTCTAAGCTAGGATTAAACCTCGAACCATTATGACATATTTTAGTTATTGATATGAAAGTAAATAATGTAAGCCTTTTTGACCTAATTTCTTTATTTTATTCCCCGTTAAAGCCTTATACTTATATATTTAATAATACCTTATACTTATAACCTTTTGGACAATCACCCCTAATATTTTAACAACGTTAGTCTAGAAGAGATATCTGCTTCGGAATAAGTCCGCCCATTATACTTACATTTAGTTATGTCAGTGCAATATTATAATATTTAGGTAGTATATAAAGAGTTCTTATTGTTATTCACCAAAATTCAAACATTATTTATTAAGTTGCATATATAAGTTTAAGTTCACCAATATAGTAAAATTTAATAAAATTTTGACAAAACACGTTAATAATAAGAATTGGGAACAGGGATACATTTTTGAAAAAAAAACACTTGTTACAAGCATTACAATTCTACTAACTTACCTACCCATAAAAAAATAGAGAAGGAAGCAAATTAGCGCAAAACCAAAACCTTGAATATGATCATCCGTACTTACGAACTCGATCCGTACTCAAGGTCGATCTCAAGAATGGACTATGGCCAAACTCAGCGCCTCATATCCAGTAGACCGTCACGCGTATTACTCAACCTCGACACAAAGCGTTGCATCACTGCACTTACACCTTTTATAAGTGATCAGATCACCTCTATTAACAATAATTGCTCAGTTGAAAATATAATCTAAATTAGCCGGGTTTGGGTCTTTAATTATAAAAAAATAACAATTTATCGGCCAGTTAGGTACAATATTGTAGTGGCTATGATGGGACTGGCATGCCGTCCTGGTAAAAGTCCCCAAATTAAATATAATGGAATAAAAAAAAAAAGATAGTGTAGTGCAGTTTTTCTCATTATTTGACCCGTCCGAAGTTGTTCTGTATTTAAAAAGAATGAAAAAAGAATAACACGTATTAATCGTTTAAATCGTCGTAAAAGTTCCATCAACATTTAAATTTCATTTATTTTTTAATTATACCAATTTTAAAGCCATTTTTTAAAATTTTACTCTTTGTTAAAACTTCATCTGGAATATTGGACGGAACAAAAAAAAATGCAAATAGGTCCCAGCCGTTTTCACATGATAAGATTAAAAAGAAAGCATTGAATTTTTATTATTTTTATTATAATTTTCGACACATGCAGTATTGCGAATCGGTGGTAGATGTGAATAAAGTTATTTTTTCTTCAACCTTAGGTACTGATGAATACAATTAATTAAATAAAAGCTTTAATAAATAATTCTACGGTTGACTTTCATGTTATGCGTAGGTATGTAGGTCAGAATTACTTATTGTTCAACTTTAACCTTATCGGCGTAATGTGGGACTTGAGATTGCGTGCCTTGTTCCAAAATAGGTCTCAATGTAACTACAACAATAGTGTGAGATCTTTGCTGACAGATGTTGTAATGGATTTAAAAAAGCTGTACCTAGTCTTTTACTGAAATTCGGGGTTTGATAATGTCTTCGATTTGTACAAACTTTTGTTCTGTACTACTTTATTGTAAGTATTTTAAACGAAGAAATATTATTTAAAAAAATGCTTAGATATAATAATAAATAATGTAAAAAAACAATGCAGCAAATAAAAACCTGGCAATCACTTTTTAATTAAATCCAAACAATTAATGGAAAGTCCCCAGAAGACTTTTCAGGCGTATTTTCTTATCTACCTTTCAGCTATAGTCGTATCAGAGCAATGATAAAAAATGGATAGACTGTCCGTCGGTTGTTTCTAATGAGAAATCAATAGGTATACACACACAGCAGGTAACACACACCATTATAAGTAAATGTGTGTGTTACCCACGCGTTCCGTATACTTAATATATACTCTTCACATGTGGGAACGTGTGTCATACATAAAACCATGGATTATATAATTGACCGGGCGAAGCGAAGGTCTTCATTAATAAGTGGCCGATTTTACTTATTCCGGATGTTGGTTTTTTTGTTTTATTTGATTGTTTGTTTGTTTGTTTGTTCTGGGCTACAGGTCGCATTTCTCAACCGATTTTTACAAGATTTGGTATACAGGTTCTTTGATTTTTATTGCTTTATTTTGGTTAGAGTGACTTAAAGTCTGAAGTTTTTAAAGTTGGGGGGGGGGGGGGGGGAACGGGGGCAAAAAGGAGGGATGCCTATCACTATGATATTGGTTAAGCTCTGATCGCAGGTCTACTGTTCACAGAACCAATAGTTATGTATGTATGTAAGTTGTTATTTATGATGTCAATACATTGTTGTTGTTGTCTGTTGTCATCTGATGGGAAGCACCACGGCTGACCATAAGGTTACAGTATCACCTAGAACTATGCATAGCGCGGTATACCCTGCGCCCTCAAACATTAGTTTTATAGTTTTCTCTAGCGTTTTTCAAACCGGAATATAAATGTTAGGTTGTTAGTGCTAGGTGGATGAATATCTAGCGAAGTGTTTCCCAGGACTCCCAGGCGGACTACTGCAGAATAAATATTTACCATACTCACTTTTCAGCGGTTTCACGACGTACCCAAAGTACCCAAGTAAAAAAACAAGCCGGCACATTTAAAAGTTGAACGAAATTTCAAACGGAAACTTGTATGAAATCGTGTGACGTTGAAATTCCCACACACACTGACGAGGTCCCATGAATTTACTCCACTAGTCACTACAACTCTACACTCTCTCTACTATCCAATTACATACAAAATGCAGCCATCTATAGCATGTAACGACACGCAAAACCCGACCTTAAACGCTGCGAGCACAAACAACAACGCTACAGCATGATTCAGGCTTTTGCCGTGATGTAGCAGAGTCGAAAGTAACGTGAGGCGTTGTCGTACTGCGTATTTTTCAGGCGCCTGGAAAGTCCGGTGAGTCACTGGAACGTTTCAGGGCGGAGTTATACGGCGCCAGAGCTGGCGCGTATTACTAGCATGCCAGTACTGGTGACATACAATACTGAATATAATAATTGAATAGCTAGTTAGAGGATTACTCTAATATGGCGAGTCATGCTGCATGTTCAAATTGTTGAAATATTTTTTTATAAGTTATTGTTTTTTTTTAGATAAATATGCTCAAACATGATGATTCTACTGTGAGCCATTGAGGAGTTCCAGGCTTCCAGGGTATATGACTTCCGTCTCTAGCATCAGATCAGCTCGATACTGTTTTATCAGAACATGGCAGCTTGACAGCAGACCAAGAACCCTCAAGTAGAAAATATGTCGCCAAATCTCTATCGGGTGTTTCTGGTTCCTTGAGACATTGTAGACAGACGCATGCTTACCTCCTTCGACCCCATAGTCACTTAAGACCAGGTGAGATAAAGGTCAAATACTATCCAATACAAGCCTACAATTAAAACAAAAAAAAATAAATTCTCCAAATTACTATAGCCAAGGCTGATGGGCCTTAAAAACTGAACAAAGTCAAAATTT
The DNA here is from genome assembly GCA_905147375.1 of Hylaea fasciaria. NCBI lineage: Eukaryota > Metazoa > Arthropoda > Insecta > Lepidoptera > Geometridae > Hylaea > Hylaea fasciaria. The sequence goes on along the minus strand of LR990211.1, from coordinate 1,172,464 downwards.
CAGCGTCGTTTGACCTTTTGGAATAGTTTTCAATGTCAAACCATACCAATCGCTATGAGTCAGACAATCGATATGACTTCACTCGCATAATGACTCGTCATAATCGAGTGCGGGCTGCTTTAGTCACGGCGTCTACTCGTGGGTTAGGACCCACGCTGCGGTTTGCTCCCGCATCCGCATTCCGCATGCGGCACGTCGAATCCCGTAGGATTAAATACGCGCGGTGCGTTTTCTACCCGCACGCGGTAAAAATTGTGCGAGCACGTCAATAACCCAACAATGTATATTTTATACATATTAAAAAAAGCAAAATTTTTGTCGTACCTAGTGTCGATAGCCAGCATTTTTCTACATGCCTAATGCAAAAAATATGTAAGGTACATATAACAAAAATTAAATTGTCATAATTTTTGTCTGTCCGTGTGTACGTTTGTTCCCAAATAGCTGGACCGATTTTGACGGCGCTTTCACTGGTAGATAGCTTATTTAAGCTTATGTAAGGATTAACATATTATGCTACTTTTATTTTAGAACTTATTTAAATGCGGGTGAAAACGCGGGCCACAGCAAGTAAAAAACTTACCTAATTATAATTTTCAACCAAAACAGCTCATCTCCCAGCAAATTGGTTGAATAACGAAACGAAAGGCGAAAATTGCGTTCTATTTTCTTCAGCCTAATTCGTAGGTCATGACACTTTTTCAGGTCACGGCATAGGTTTGTCTGAAGGCACACAACACAGTAACGCCTAAGTCGGCGTATAAACAGTCTGTGCGCAAAACTATAATACAGTTCTTACGCAATACGACCTCTCAAATAATTGGACACTCAGCTAAAAAAGTCACTTAACATTTTGAAAAACAATGAAAAAAAATAAAGTTGTCCTTCGATCCTCTCCATTCAAAGGTTGCCTGAAAGAGATCGATGTTGAGTAAGTAGATTGTAGTTATATTTTGTTATTGTTTTATAATTGCTTGCATGTCAAATGCAAGAAATAATGTTAAAGTTATCTTTCAAATTCGTAAAACTTTAGTATTTTGCGTGCGTAAGTCCATGCAAATTTGAAGAATTGAAAGTTGAGATGGGACCAACGACTCTTTGTTGGCAACTGTACCGTGGTCTATATATGTATACAAATATCTATGGTACATATCTGTGGTATACCATGGGTTCAATGATTAATCATTAACCTCTAGAATGCGAGACCTTGACAGTCTTACCACAAGAGATTAAAACCTGAGATGAACAGATGTGTCTAAATTATTGTCCACAAATCGACGTCTTTTTCTAAATCAATTACAAATTCACAAGTAAAGTAAATAGAAATGCCAGGTTTGAGTAAGAAAACGCGAGTTATCGACGGCGATTTTGTGGAATGAAATTTTAGAAACATCTGTTTAACTCTGGTCTAAACTTTTGTGGTAAGACGGTAAGTGATTAACCCTAAACTACAAAGATAAGACCAGGTTTAAATAAATTCGGATTATTCGTTAGAATTATCACTATAATTACCCTACACTATAGGGTATCCGGCGACGCCGGCGTCGAGGGTATTCTATGGCGGCGGCGCCAAGTTGTCTGTGATAGGGTTGCATCGCGTGTCTACTAAATACAGGGTTACCTCGGATTGTTATTGACGTTGTTTCATTTTTGTCTAAAAATAGTGTAGTTACTAGTAAAGCCAGTATGCACAAGTATAGCATAATATACCATGTTCATCTAAGTATGGTAGCGTGCGTCATACAGGCGTCGAGATGTCTACGATAAGCGATCGCGTGCCCCGATCGCTTCGTAGGGCTGCCAGCTGCTATTGATCCGCTCTGGATTTAAATGTTTGTGTGTTTTAAGCTAAATAGTTACCATTTGTTACTATAATGGCCTGGGGCTAAAAATATTTTACATCATTTTTCGGTGGTGACTTTTGACTAGGTATTTAATGGATATAAAAATAATACTTGAGACTGCGAGCAGTAGCTGATTGATGATGGATACGGTAAGTCACAACGGTGAACCTCAGTAAATTACAGTTAAATGTGGGTTAATTTAATCAGCTTGCAAAAGAATAGATACTTTATGACAAGCTTGAATTGTAAAAAATCTATTACCTACCTAATTAATTTATTTTTCGACTATAAACTTATTCAAGCGTCGGTTTGAGTTTTTTTATGAAACAAGGCAAAGTAGGACTTAATTAATATTCTCTGATATGCTCAGAGAAACAATGCCAACATTACTTTTATCAAAAATATCCACACAACTCCATTTCTCCCAGGTGATATAACCAAGGTGAAATAGTTCCGAGGTTGAATGAATATACTATTTCTCCACTTTGTACCCAGGTGAACAAAGTGGAATATACCACTTTAAAAGTTAGTCAATACATTTTCCGTTATCGAATGCCTTCCCGCGATCAAAATGCGCAAAGGGCCAATGGCCTCCGAATAACAGCTGATAGCTCAGTAAGCCACTCGATCCCGTCTACAATACAATGGGAACGAAGGCGATTTAGCCGAGCGTTGACACGGGTCCGTGTCACAGTAACCAGATGAGAAAGCAATCTTGAGAAGGCACAGCCCTGGATAAACTATCCTACTAATCAATTAACAACTATATAAATCTATATTAATAAAAGAAAGTCATGTTAGTTACACTTTTATAACCCAAGAACGGCTGAACCGATTTGGCTGAAAATTGGTGGGGAGGCAGCTGAGAACCAGGAGAAGGATATAGGATACTATTTATCCCGTTATCACAGGAAAACTTTTGAAACTGGGAAAAATATATCTGATAAAATCGCGTTGTACAGTTGACTACTGTCACTCATTTTGACTTATAGAGACAATGACAGGACAACGTCTGTCGGGTCAGCTAGTAAATTATGAAATCCGCTGTCACAATCTGAAAATCGGTAAACAAGGTTTAGAGATTCAGTTCCGTTTTTCTAATTCGATCTTCTTATTTTGGGTGATCCTTTGTTTCAATGTAGGGGTTTCCATAAATACATTACCGGTCTTACCATAAAATATTAGATCAGAGTTAAACAGAGGTTTCTAAAATTTCGTTTGACAAAATCGACATCTTTCACTCTCGTTTTCTCACTAAATATTGGCACACTTAATTATTTTACTTGTAAATTTGTTACTGAGTTAGCAAAAGCGAGGATTACACGTCGATTTGTGGAGAAAATATTTAGACTCATCAGTTCAAATTCGAATCATTCATTGAAAAAGCTACCATCAATAATAATATGTTAGATACTTTCACTCCACACACCACACGCGATTGGTGTGACCAATGTATGGTAAGTGAAATATACGATGAGTTACCCTACTCTTAACAGTATGTACTGTGACATCGCCGATAACAGGGCTGGAGAGGCGTTGCGTGACGGTTACCGATGTTCAACCCTTAACTTCACCCCGCGAAGGGTCATCAATTTTAATTTTATGTTATTGCAACTTTTTGTTACACCGGCGAAGAGGTTAAACGGTAAAACGCGTGTTTAGAAATTGCGTAAAAATACATGCGATCAAATATATTCTACGTATAGATAGGTAACACGGTCTTGTTGAATATCAAAAGGGTCTATCTGCCAATGCGAGGCATGAACCTTAACGCACTGCAATAGCGTTGCAAAACATTTGTGACGGTTTTATAAAACAAGGCATAATATTATTATGCACTAATGAACCTTAATACACTGTAATAGCGTTGTTGAAAACAAGGCATATGTGGTGATCGAGGATCTACCCCATATTAGTTCGTAGATTACCTACTATTAAGTTGTACTGCGGCGAAAGGGTTGTAAATGGTAATGTATTGAGGACAAACTCACCCCAATGCTAAAGTTGTTTAGTTTTGTGTTGTAGTAACGTTTTGGTATTATGTTTCCATTGAATGCATCTAATTTGCTTGGTCAAAATAAGAATACACGTATTTGATATATACCTATAGCATAGGTATGTTTCATCCATATAGTGAAATCATTATGTCATGGGTGTGATTTCGGGGGATTTCCATATCTGCACAGAAATTTTTGATAAAGCATCCATCGCTCTGACTTACTACTATGTAAAATATTACTGCAATGTTAAACGTTGAAAGTACCTACCTACTCGTAGTATATAACGATACTAGATTTTCACATAGAGCACAATGAAGTGGCATAACAAAATATAGGTCAGTGAAAATACAGTGGTAATAAGCTAGAAAGTCATTACACGCCAGATACCTAAAGCTATCTGAAACTACAGACTTGTACATTGTACAATTTGGCAACGTACAAAATAAGGTCCTGACGTCAGCAGTGCGGGGGGGGGGGGGGGGGGGGGCTACGATCGATATCATCCGACTTCAGACAGTTCTCGTTGATCTTGAATCGTCTATCTGCTGTCAGGACCTTTCGATAACTCAATTCATCAATCGATGTCTTTCGATTAACTTAACACGCAACACATACCTAATGTATATACTGCAAGAATTCATTATATTATGTACCATAACTGACAGGAATTAAAATGTTGAGCCCCTAAAGAGCTCGAAAAATGTACTTTCCAGTCGAGATCTATATCGAATGGACCCGATTCTGTTTCTTATCGAAACATTCCAGCTACCTACGAGCAACAATCCTACTAATATTATAAAGACGAGAGTTTGTGAGTATCTTTGTTGCTTCCTCACGCTCAAACGGCTGGACCAATTTCGATAACATTTAGTATGGGGGTAGCTAACACCCTGGTTTAACACATAGGCTACTTTTTATTCCGAAAACAACGGTTTAACACCACGGGGTGCAGCTAGTAACAAATACTGCCCAAAAGCGTACGTGGTGTAGATTATGTGGATCCTTTTCCGATCTGCTCGAAACAGCTGAAAGTGCGTGCGTGGGACTCAGTAGGGTGATCAGGAACCTCTATCGAGAAACTATTCGATACGTTAACTGTCAAATTTGTTTTAGATTCGACCAGTGTGTCTAGTGCGAATTATGACAATTTATTTACGCGCTCGGTCCGTTTAGCGTAAACTTGAAATTGTATGGAATAAGAGTAGCGCCATCTAGCGTCAGTCAATCAGTCACTAGATGGCGCTGCTCTTATTCCATACAATTTCAAGTTTACGCTAAACGGACCGAGCGCGTAAATAAATTATCAAAACTCGCACTAGGCACACAGTACTCCTACAATAGAGCAAGCACGAAAATTTTAACGTTTTATATCGTTAACGTATCGATCAAGGTAACCGTTCGCGTACCTACGTATCTTGTCGATATTGCAAGGCGCTGATCAAATCTATAACAAATTTGACAGTTAACGTATCGCATACTTTCTCGATAGAGGTTCCTGCTCACCCTACTGATTGAGGAGGAAGGTGTGACGTCACGCGTGTGATGGCTGGTGGCACTTACCTATGAAGCTGGAGTCACTGTCGAGGCGGTGGTCGTGCAGCGCGTGCATGACGAGTGCGGCGAGCAGGGCGGGGCGCGCGGCGGGCAGGCCCGGGGCCAGGCCTCGGAGGGACACCGGCGCTGCGGTCAGGATGGCCCCGCAGAGCATCTAGTGCGCAGGGGGCATCGCCCAGCGCCCAGGTTCTGGCAAGCGAAATTTGGGCTACAGTATTTTTTTTATTTTTATTTATTTAATCTTTCGGAAGAACATCAGCTTTTTAAACTTAAATATAGATACATGACATTACCTTATGACTACAGGTTGTTATTCTCGTGATCAATGAATGATTTGCTTCAAAATAAAAAAAAATATTGACCGCGCTGGAAAATTACAGTTTTTTTTAGCAACCCCTTGTATTTTCCTAGGTCACCCGGAAATTGACTGATTATTACTCGGATCGGTTATTGGCACGTTTGGCCCTAAAAATGGAATGTGATATCAATCCCAGATGGCAAAATTTGGATTGGATTGATTAATTTCGGCCGTAAGTGACCAAGTGCGCGATAGAATGAATAGTTTCATAGAATATCTGGTCTGAGGATTTAAACTACCTACTAGTGTACGAACATCTTAATCCGCTATCATTTGGCAACTAGGAAATGGAAGATGCAAGTTGTCTATTTTATGTGATCTGGTTGAGATATTGATCTTTGTGTGTGTGTGTGTGTGTATGCGGATACTGGTAATGTTGTGTCGTGACAGTTGTTTTTTTACAAGACCAAACACGGGTAGTTAGAAGCAACACGCGCCGCTCTCGGCGCAGCTACCCGCATTCTCCAGTCGGCTCGTGACCGCGGTCATGTTACTGGATCGGAATTTAGAGGTTGGTCAAAATACTAGTTCGATATTAATCTGTGCGCGAATTAGAATTGTGTTTTTTTAGTAGACTCGGAAAACTGTTGAAAATCTACGAGTATTCAGTTAGATAATAATAAATGTTTGCCGTGTCGGCCGATACAAGTGAATTATTTTTGACTCAGTTACTTACCGCTTACAAAACCATGCAATAATGTGACAGTGAGCTGACTTATGGAATTTCTCAGTTACTAATGACTGTACTTGGACTTATATCAATCATCTTGAAGCCCCGAATACTTACCTAGTATTATAGAATGTTTTCTAGAAAAATGTGTGTTTCAACACAGACCTTATTACTTTTAATTTTATTTATGTTAAGAAATGCCCACAGTAGTCGCAAGAGCTATAAAAGTTACTACTCCAATCTTCCCTCTCTTTCCTCCGTCATGAAATTCTCCGAGAAGGAAGACTGTAACCCTCGTGTAAACAGAGGATGAACAATAAACGTGAAACACTCCCCATATTGAAATATTCAGACACAACACGCAGAGAATGTTAAATCTCCGGCCAGAAGGGGAGGTAACAAACCCTGAATAATAGAGGAATGGGTTTGGTTTATTGATTAGTGAGACTCGGATTGTCGATCATTGGTGATCTTGGAATCGTTGGAATGCCTTGCGAAACACGAAGCGATGTTATTCCGCACATCTTGAGATTTAGTCATTTGTAGGGCCAAGCTGCAAAGATTTGAGCTGCCGTAGGGTACCAAAATACACAGATATTTGTTTCTGGGTTGGGTGTGATGTGTATGTGAAATTATATGTCTGTAATATATACAGGAGCAATCCTGATGGAGTTTAACAAAAAAAAAACTGACTTACCACAAAAGTAACAATAGTTGAACAGATGTGTTTATAGTTTAATTCCACAAATCGAATTGTATCCTGTAATTTCTGATAATTTAGCTGTTTGTTATTGAGTTGAATAACGCGAGTGTTACACGCCGATTGGTGGAACGAAATGTTGGGCGCATCTGTTCAATCCTTGTTATCTTATTACATTAAAACCTCTAGAAATACCTATACCTAAATCTAATTACCACTCCATGAGCCACTTCCCCCTACAGGGAGTGGGGTGAGTAAACATAGGCTCGTACTGCCCAATATTTCCGTCCAAAATGTCCGATAGGAATGGCTATTGCGTTCCCGTTAGGCCACCGTAACGGGCCAGCGGTTGATATCATTGCTTTTCAATTGGAAATAACAGCGTTTAAAAAAGTTGGAACAGATGTTAGGAAGTAGGTTAATGGCGTTCCGAAGGGGATGTTTATGGTAACTTTGGTGGGGATGAAAAAGACATTTTGGGTTTTTTTGATGGCAGGAATTTGTGTGATGATTACTCGGTTGGTATTTTTATTCGGTGGGGGATTTCTTCGTTATGTTTCGCCAGGGTAGCGATAACGTTTATTGTTATCAACGGCTAAGGTCGATGAGAAGCACCTCTCTAAGAGTTGAGGCCTCAAGTCTGTTAGTTGACTGCCAATATTTATTTTTTCAAAAGCTATAGACACGTGATGATATCGACAAAAAGGACGACCTAACATTACTTTGTAATTAACTTTGATAGTCACTTATTGTATCAATATAACTATAGCAGAGTATTGGTAACTATCTTTGGTTGACTAGCAACCATTTTTAGACCGAGCATGTTCATCACCTGTGAGCGCATCGTCAGTTATTAGCTGAGATTGCGGTCAAAATGACAAAATATAGATGACTTTTATCCTAAAACTTGTTAAAAACACTCCTTTATTTATAGTTATTCACCTACAGACGCTTAAATGAACTTAGGGTATCCCTAGAATAGATTAATCAGGCATAATCCAAGTCTTATCTGAAACCTAAATACTCGGTGCTAATCCAACCCTGTAAGATGAATGCGGTCGACTTTATAGTGAAGTCACGATGAGTAAAGGTTTAATATTTAACTATTTATATAGTTTCGGACTAGGATGGAATAAAACTCACAAAAAATCTTCAATACTTTACAAGTCAGGCATCGGGATCTATATTTACGTTATCATAACGCCTTGTTTATCTATTTAAGTTAATTTTTCTGTGATGAAAAGTATAAATAAGTGATTAAGAGGAAAGATAAAACTAAAACCAAATTACCACTTAACATAATATATATTATAATACCTTCTACTTTTATATAAGAATCATAATATTTATTTTACTTTATGATAAAGTATTCTTCCATTCTTCTCCATTCAAGGGTCGTTTGGAAGAGATTGCTACTGGCAATAAGGCCGCTCATTGTATCTTTACCTCGTCGTTGTTCTTATTTCTATACTTTCTTTTTATGTCTTGGAATGCATTAGTTTTTACCCACAGTAGGATTTCTCCTGTATCGTGGGTACCGTTTACAGGCATTATAAGTTCACCCATTGGTAGCGGGCTATTAGATTTACTTAGTTTTAGCATTTTATTTTGATATGTTTTTGTTTGTTGAATAAACCAGATCGATAGACAAGAACACCCAGAGATTTTTTTTTATGTTGTTGTATTTGTATCTTCTATGATTTGCGTATTTTTCACGGGACGGTGTGGCCGCTCAGCGACAAAGTCCTTAAAATAAATTAAAAAAAAAAAAAAAAAGAACACCCAGATTAGAAACAAATATCTGTGGATCACACAAATATTTGTTCCGGGAATCGATCCCGCGACATCAAGCGCAGCAGTCCGAGTCTTCAGCCACTACGCCAAACGGTCGTCAATTTGAAATGCCGGTAGGTACCTACCAAAAGAACGAAATCTAGTTATTTCCACTCAAAATACACTGACATTGGACCTCCTTCACCGTATTTAATATTTTGAATACGTACAGGTACAGCTATGAAGAACGAACCGAACTTTACTCGTATAATCATCCCTCATCAATTTTTCCGACAGGGACGCAGCACCTGAATTTTTTAAGGAACCCTCTTCCAATATAAATTTAAATAAAGACAAAATGATTATTTATGGGGCTCGTTATGCAGATGAGCCGAGTTGATGGACATTTTATAAAATTTATTTGGTCATATATATTTTTGGATTCGAATGTTATTACATACTAGCTGCTTCCCGCGGTATTAGCCTCTGTTTTCATGATAAATACTTAGTAGCAGTGTTAATCCAGAGTGTTGGCTATCTCCACACCAAATTTCATCAAAATTGATCCAGTAGTGCGCGTGAACAAGTAACAAACATACAAACCTTGTCACAAAGTTTAACCTTTATATTATTAGTATAGTATATCTATGGATATTTCAGTCATATACATTAGTCCCCAGAGGTCAAGTATAAAGTCGATTTGTAGATTAATTGATGTCAGATAGGCGTCCCTTTCCTATCCTACCTACTAGTAATGCGTTCAGACGTTGTGTTCTTATAAATTATGAAAACAAATCAATACGAAACGAATTAACACCGGTTCTGAAGGGGCGGAGTGGGGGGGGGGGGGGGGGGGGCATCACATTGGTAATACAAAATATAACCTACCTTACCTTACCTTAGTAAGGTGACCCAATTCAGATTAATTCTTGGAGGCGATTTGTCACCTCAGTAGACATTATGTCGAAGACTTTTTGTAAGTAGCAACAGAAGAATTTGGTGTAGCAAAATGTGCTTGCTAATTCAAATGCACAAGCTTATTTGTAGATAACATTGATATTTTTATTAGCTAGTAGGTACATACATTATTAATGCAATGTAGGTACGTTACGTACTTGTATTTATTTATAGTCATTACCTTTTCTACCTGTGGTTCTAATTTCTATTACGAGTATAATATAAGTGGCCTACCTTCTCGTAGATTAGTGTAGGTAGTTGGGTTATATACGATTACACACATACCTAGTATATACATTGTACAATACAGGGTTTGTTTTGAATGGGTATCTCTATGATAGCCTTACCATTAAACTTAACAAGGTAAGTAAAGGTAAGTACAAATAATTCATATAAATTTTCCAAGAATTTTCTCTACACATTTCTAAAAAATATATTTTGTATACTCAAAACCGAAAAAATACAAATTTTTGCTGTTCTTCAAACTGCCTGAAATAACGAACAATCGAGCAATCATACGGACATATTATTTTTCTATGTGTGATGGTAGAGCAACGCGACGGTCCATAATAATTTGAAGAAAAGCAAATGACAGCTAATGCCACATGAATAATATATCCCTACTCTACCATTGATGATTTAATCTTATTAGTAAGTATAGTAGATAGGTCTATCATCTCGTAGCGTCATGTTATCCCTTCTATACCGTATCTACCCCGCTCTACCATAGATGTATTTAGTTACCTAACATAGTTATATCGGCACACAATGTTTGTCCACTCCGTAAAGAGAAAACCTAATTAAAAATCAATGTACCAACCGACTGGCTTGTAGAGAAAATAGCGTCGCAATAATTTGTAGAGCAGATTTTCGCTAGAAAATGTAGAGTTTTCACCGTCTCACCTTTTCCTCGGCGACAACTTACACAATCTTGAATATGACTAAGAAAATTACGTAAGATCACGTTTTTTTTCGGTGTAGTCTCTACAGATTCAAAGGTTTCAGTCTGAAATCACTTCACTGTACCACAAAACGTTTCTGATACCACTATATTCTTCAAATTGTTTGCAATTCAATACTTTCGTTTGGAAAAGCGTGGAAATGAAAATAAAATGGTGGATGTGTACTGTGTAGCACAGGGTTGGGGTTAGACGAACGCGGGGTGAGCGCGCATGCGCGGCTACCCTCGGAGCTCGTAGCCAGAGCCACCCCTTGGTTGCGTTCATAAATTTGAGGTGAAGTCAAATTACCAGTTTCACATTCTGTATTTTTCCAATTTTATTATAACGTTCATAAATTTATGTTGTCAATTAGATAGTAAGTACTAATGAATAAGTCAGGTTAAAGTTTACTACTGCATAGGTATTTTGCGCTAATACATTTTAGTATAAAAAGTCGCACACCATTAGGTAGGGTTACCATCCTACTAATATTATAAAAGCGAAAGTTTGTACGTATGGATGGATGGATGTTTGTTACTCTTTCACGTAAAAACTACTGAATGGATGAAACTTTACAATGATTTAGCTTATACATCAGAATAACACATAGGCTACAATTCATAACGATAATTATCGTATATTATCCAAACGCGGGTGAAACCGCGCGGCGCAGCTAGTTTCAATATAAAAGCACTCATGTGAACTCTGCTCTGCCGGAACCAGAGGTTCCCGATGGAATGAAAAAAATGGATTTAGTGATGTAGGCAAGAATGGAATTACCACAAACGTAATATCATATAGAAAATACATGCTACGTAAGTTATATTAAGGCTTCGGTGTTTGTCTTGTCTACTTACTTCAGAGCGGCAAATTTGAAATGATAAGAGGATCAACAAACTATTTTGAAGAATAACACACGAATGAAGTGCTGATAAATTAATAGTAGATTAATTTAACTACAAATCACGTTAGTTGTATGAGCGCCCCCTTAAATAATTATTTTATTCTGTTTTTTAATTATGTTGTTATAGCGGCAACAGAAATAGGTACATCATCTGTGAAAATTTCAACTGTCTACTATCACTGTTCATGAGATACAGCCTAGTGGCCGACGGACAGACAGACAGACGGACAGCGGAGCTTTAGTCCCCGTTTTACCCTTTCGTATCTATTTTACTAGATTACAAAGAAATTGCAGGCCACACAACAAGGAAGCTGCGGTTAGGGTTGTGGGAAAGTGAGCAGTTAAAGCTGGAGCATACATAAAAGCGCTTCACATTGCAAAATTGCGCCAAAGAAGTCGCGACTTCATATGAAATGTAAGGAAGTGATGTAGAAGGATTTTTGTGCGATGCTTAGCGGCCCGTCCCAATGTGCATCAGCCTTTATGGTTGCAGATGAAGGGGGATTTGGGGATTTTTTTATCATTTCGCTTTTAGTTATACATAGCTTTTAGTTGAACATAGTCGGTGGTGGAGTTGAATTAAAACAACACAAAAACTATAGGAATAAAATTTGTATTTCACATTTTTCAATACATAATTATATATCATCTTGGCTTTTAATAATAAAATATAACTATCCGCTAATCAATAACACGCAAAAATACAATGTTTTAGTAACGTTAAATAAACATTGGTTGTATTATATTTAATAACATCGTGTCGACTACATCTAGGGTTTATAATTATATAATTCTAATATAATATTAATTATATTAATAACTTAAATTAAAAGGGTGTCTACAGCGCGGTACTTGCATTAATATCCTGAAACATGAAAAGTGTGTTAGAAACATCGTTTACTCCTTGTGCAAATTTCAAAATACCTTTTAGTACTTCAATAGAAAATGACGTTTTTCATTAATTAGTAGGTACTACTATGAAATATAGAGTAGATCCCGCTCCAAAATGGCCGTTACATGCCTTGTTTTGAACAACGCTATTACAGTGTGTTAATGTCCATTATTAAATGCATATGCCTTGTTTAAAAAAAACATCACAAATGATTTAATTAGGTAGGTATTTAATGAAACAATATCAGCTTGACAGGTGGATACTTTTGAAATTTGATTTTCATAGGAGACTGATTGAATTTCGGCAATATCATTTTTAAGGAAAAGTGAAAGATAATAATAATGTGTATTTAAAATTCGTTGAAGGAAATTTAACTGTAAGAGTAACTATTTAAACAAACTGGCTCAATTGCATTACTTTTACATTATAATTAGAGGTGTACTACCTATAATTTGGCATCAGAGCTTGAACAGTTTTCTGTTACAAATAATAATTATGTTTCTTCGTTTATTTTATTTGTGCCATTAAAGGTTTAACTGCTATAACAATAATGCTTGCATCATTGTGAACTTCAAAAATATTAATACAATGCACGTACCTTGTACCTAGCACCTTTATTTGGTCATGCCCTGCTTTGCTCGCCTCTCCCACTCGGCTCTCATCTGTAGTATACCCTTGAATTGGGGAGAAGCGTCGGCTTCCCCGCCAGCACCATCTTTCTCTTTCGCACCTGCATCGTTCTCCTTATTATTATTATCTCCGTCCTTTTCTATCACAGCACTCTCTCGCTTCTCCTTTTCCACAGACAAGCGGTTCTCGTTTCTCATCCATGGACGTTTGGTGAGAGTATCGGCTTTAAAAGCTTCGCTTTTAGCGATGCTCTTAATGTCTTCTCTGTCGTTTGAAGGATCTGGGAATGTACGGTTTCTGAGTCGTTTCTCTGGTGTCGAGTCTGATACTTCTTTCTTGTACTTGTTTACTTCACTTCTGTAGTTTGGAGCGCTTTCTCTTTTAGGGTTAACGCTGTGAATACTAACGCTTCTCTGGTAGTGAGGCGCTCCGAACTGGCTCACTCTTGCCGCGATGTCAACTGATCTTTCTTCATCTTTGATTTCTTCGTTTTCTTTGTCACTGTCTCTAGATTTGATTGAAGCGTTAAACTCGTTCTTGATCATTTTGCTTTTAGCAGCTGAAGTGTCTTCGTCTTTAGCGGCATCTGCGGCTATGTCTTGAGCAATGGAATCTGCTTCCGAGTCTTTGATTTTGAGAGACCGTCGGGCGAAAACCTTCATCAGTTCCGGTTCATCATCTTTCTTCTCGCCTCTTAGTTCTCTGCTTAACATTATCGGCTTTCTGCGTAAAACGACGGCTTCTTCGTTACGATCAGGTAGTTTAATGTCATTGCTGTCACTGCTTTGAATGGAGCTTTTGCTGCCGAAGCTCGAATGCGATTTCCGATCCATTGATATATTGTCGAAAATCTTCTCGCTACTTCCATCTGTGCTTATTGAGTTTGTTCTGGACTTTACCATTTTCTCAGTATAATCAACGCTTGCCGCTTTAGGTTTGTTAAAAGCCTTAGGAGTTGATGGACTTGGTGGTGCTACAGGAATAACGGATTTCCGTATGCCAACGGGAGATCCTATTTTTTCAAGTTGAGTGGTTTCAATAACATTGTCAGTAGCTTTGTTTACTGTTTCCTTTTTGATTGGATTTTGTGATTCAGCGTTAACGCATTCATATTCGGGTTCTTTTTCAATGATTTGAGGACTATCAATTTTCTTTGGCGTTACGTTAGCGGTCAATACAATATTTGTTGTTGGTTTAGCGTCTACTTTGTTCAGTTGTATGTTCAAAAATTCTGGAACGCCAGATTTGCCGGCTTTCTGCACTTTCTCATCACTCTTATTCAATTTTGGAGCATCCGACTTAGTGGGCTCTTTATTTATATGAGTCACTGATACGAAACTTTCCGTTTCTTTATTTTTAGCACTCAAAGCGCTTTCGACAGAAATCGTCTTTCTTCTATCGTCAACGTGCTTCTCCGGGCTACTCTTAACACTATCTAACGAACTAGACTTGAGTATTGGCGAAATAATAGGTTTAGGGGAACTTATAATATCATCTATTTTAGCCTCTATCTGAGAAATGTCGCTATCTCTCTTGTTGATAGGCATTGAGACGTGAATGCTGTTTGTGAACAACTTTCTGTCCTCATTGACGTCAGTTTTGAGGCTGTCTAGATAACTGCTATCAGTACTTGGCAGGCTATCGTAGTTCGCTTCAGCATTGCCGTGCATTATGTTGTAGTTTCGAGCTGAGATCCTTTTACTAAAGTCGTGTTTATCACTGAGGTTCCTGCGATAATTAACCTCCCAGCTTTCGAGCAGAGGTTCGGATATGCCCACGATGGCCGGTAGACTAGGCATCTGATTCTCTTGTGAACTTATGGAAGTCGTTTCCGAAGCGTAGCGGAAGCTGTGCGACTTGCCAATGCTGCTTCTGCTTTCCACAAATTCTTCTCCAAGAGATCGCATGCCAGACGTGACGTATGACTCCTCAGTTTTGGCCACGTGATGGATTGTCTCCCGTTTGCGTTCCACGACCACTCTTTCGCTGGTCTCCGAAACGAGTTCCGACGATCGATGTTTGATGTTATCCGAACTCTGGTGCTTTTGCTTGGGAGGGGAAGACGACATAAATCCAGGGTTGAAGTATGGGATACTCTTGGGCATACTGCCACTGTTAAATAAGTAGTCACTAGGTACAGGTTTGTTTCTCACTGCCCTGATTGGCGGTTCATCGTCTGAAACAACCAACGATGGAGAAAGAGCCTCCTCTTGAGCCCTGTTCGCTATTTCATCATTTATAAATGCTTTAGACGAGAATGGATCAGCCACTCTTTGGACCGAAGTTGGCCTTTTAGCTTTTTCACCGTGCAAAAGGAAAGGTTCTCGCTTATCATCGATGGTTTCTTTAGACGTAGATCGTTTAGTTCTCTCCATTTTCTCAATGAATTCTTCTCGACGGCTGAATCGGTTCCTCATCTCTTGGTTCAACAGTTTGTCAGTTTCATCGGCTATTTTGAGATCAGTTATGTTATATTCGACTCCTGCGACTTTGACTGCGCTGTAGATGTCTTTGTAAGCACTTTCAAACCTGTCTTGCGAGTAACCGCCTTTATTGTCTACCCTTTTATGCATCTGGTTGGCGAAAGCTTTCTGTCCGGCAGATTTATGTGTCCTTTCAGCGGGTACGGGCTTGTACCCTTGTCCATCAAAAAAAATCTCGGCATCTACCGGTTTATATTGGGCTTGGGGCTTCTCAGTTTTACATTTCTTGACTTCTTGCTGTCCATCCCCGTCCGTCTGATCTTTCTTAGATTTCTTCCCACTCTTTCTCAAAAGCAGGCGACTGAAAAACGACTCTTCCTTCTTCGACGACCGTATCACCTCGTTCTCCGTCTTTTTCTCCGACTTAGTTTTCTTTTCGAGGCAAGATTCTTCGGCGTGCTTCTTTTCGGTGCGATATTTCGTCATCCTGTCTTCTGAGTGGTAGGTGGATTGCATTTTTGGGGAGTCCCTCGTTGCTTGTCCTTGGGAGCTGGACTGACTTCGTTTGATGGAAGACCTAGGGGTGTTTGCCTCGGCAATGCTAAGTTTTGCTGGTGATTGCCCCACTAGCTGGTTAAGCGCAAGCCCTGGTGGTAAGGATGACGACTTCAGTCTGGTGTCACTTGGAGTCTCCAGCACTCTTTGCAGCTCCCGATTCATGTATACTTGTTGTTCTCTGACTGTCACTTGATGCTTCGTAGTGGTCGATGAAGAGAATGATTCTGAAAACAAGAAAGGCCAATTTTTTTATGGGAACATGTCACAGCAGTGTGTCAGTTCGAATCTCTCTTCTTCGTCGGGTCGTGGTTATGAGTGAGTTCTGATGAATGACTGCTCTTGGTATGCGTTTCTATTCGGTCTTTTTTTTAGGATGGTCAACGGATATTTAAGAATTATTTTCTACATAGTCTGTAAGTAAGAAAATTTAAACTTTAAAGCTTCAAGGATAGCTTTCAAGTTTGAAGGAAGGAATTCTTTAGACACTGGCAGTCCAGTAGGTAGGTATGGTACATAATGACGTATAAGTAACAATATTGTAACAGAAATTACTTACTATATCTGAAAAGCGTTACTTACCAGTAACAACTTCTGAGTTCTTGTGGCTGACGTCAGGAGTAGTGCTTCGTATCATTTCTTCGTTCAGTTCGGGCGTTATCGGCAAGGCTGATGCGGCAATCTGGAAAAAGATTATTACGACTTAGATAATATTAATTAGGATCTCTCTCGGTCTCCATTCATTAGTCACACAAGTGAGAACGTAACTATTAAGGCGCGTACAGACATCGCGAGGCATGCGTGACGCACTGTTCCCGACGCATGCCTCGCGATGTCTGTACGAGCCTTTACGTAGAGCATGCTCTTTCTTGTTATTTACATACTCTGGTCTGCTATAAGCTCCAACGAAAGTACATCGCAACGGGGCATAGTACGGCGGGTCGCTATAAGCGGCCGAGACCACAATTTGAGAATAAGAACAGACGTACTACATTGAACTTCGTACGTCGTTGTACGTTTACCTGATGCAACACGCCGCGTTACTTGTTGCTCAAAGAAGGCAGTCAAGACTTGTCTTTAGTATACGGCTATAAAATACTTACAGGGTTGTTTTTCTTCCGTCGGGGCGCGCCGTGCGTCCTTCGCGGACGCACCGCCATCTTGTGTTTGGCGGCGGAGTGCGACAGTGGCGCCACGCCTGTCGGTGGTTCTGACGTATCTGGAATTGGAAATGGAAATCGTTTGAATACAAGTGAAGAGTACCTAGAATGTCAGATTCCATACGGGAACGATACGCTTCTCGGGGAGTTTTATAGAAAGATTTTTGGAATTGGAAATGGAATCAATAACATTGTCTGTGACGAGTACGATACGAAATTGCGTAATACTTTTGATGAAAACTGTTGTTAGGAGAGAAAGTAAGGGCTGGCGCATACTACAGCCGAATCGCATTGCAAAACTACAGCCGAATCGCATTGCAAACCTGCGCCAAAGAAAATAGGAGTTGCGCCCAACTTGTAGTACCTACTTATATAGTTCATATAAAATGTACGAAAGTGATGTAACAGGATTTTTGTTATGCGATACAGTGCGGAACAGCCCGGCCTAATACGTCTTACCGTAAAAGTTTAAAAAGAGTAAAACAGATGTTTCTAAAATTCCGTTCCACAAAATCGACGTCTATCACTCGCATTTTCTTAATCAATCCTGGCATTCCCAATTGTTACACTTGTGAATTTTTTAACCGACTTTTAAGTTCGACTTCAAGGAGGTTCTCAATTCTACTGTGTTTTTTTATGTTTGTTACCTTATAACTTTCGATTGGGAGAACCGATTTTCATGATTATTTCTTCATTTGAAAGGGAAAACTTCCCATGCAGTCCCATATAAATTTTATCAAAATCTGCTCTTTAGTTTGGTTTTCAAATCACAATAACTGGAAATATCATAGTATTTTTATTGAAGTCGGTTCTTTTTGTTAAAATTTTACTTGTTATTGATTTAGAACAAGCGAGGGTTAGATGTCGATTTGTGGGGAAAATATTTAGACACATCTGTTCAACTCTGGTTAAAATCTTTGGGGTTGAGACCGAATGTGTTTCAGTCTTAAGTGGTAGTACTCACTGTACGTGTCGAACTGGTCGCTCCTGGCGTGCTCGTGGTGGTGGCCGCTGCTGCTGTCCTCTTCCATCTCCGAGGAGCCCACGCTGAGCAGCGACCCGTCGCTGCATGACGACTGCGATATGCCGGCTTGGTATCGCTGGAAACGACAAATACCAGTTCAGCTTCAAGAGCCGTGAACGGACCAGTACCGTGCCCTGAATATGAGTTTTTACTAGCTCGATATAGGCGTCAACTCGGTCTTTGTACGAAGATTTTTCGTTCTTTAACGCGCCGGTAGACGCTGTTCAAGTTTTGATAGGAACTTAATTAAAATACGCAAACGCGATAGTTACCATCTAACTACAAAAACTGATACTAGGGGTACAGGACGCGATGAAGGAAATGGTTGGATCAGTGTATTTAACTAATACTTTTGTTTGGAATAGACAACTCGATGGGTCGAGTTGATAAAGGTAAGATATGGTCAAGAGATCTCAAGCAGGACGTCTTTATATCCAATCGCCTTCGCATAAGCTTCAAGAGCTTTTTTTTTACGGTGTGAATTATTTTCCTTAATTTTCGTAATCAATGTGGAGGACTGGAAGCCTGTGACGTTGGTACTGAACTATATTAAATAGTGCACGTGTGCTTTGACTAAGAAACATCAATATTTCGTCCCAAGGTGTTCTCTGAAAACGGCTCCGATAAGTTTTATTGTTTGTAAAAGTAATACTTTTACAGGCAAGACTGTAAAATAAAAATTCTGTACTGAAAGCTTATCAAATAAGAGCTCAAACACCAGTCCATCCATCTACATGTTAGTCACCGAGTAATTTATATTATTATGTGTACCTTCCGGCCCTACCATATAATTATAACTAAATCATCGGATCTAGGTCAAAATCACTGAGATTTGAACTAAACACGGCAAGTTCATTTTGTTATTATGTTCTGCTTCCTACCAACATATCGCTCCTAGTTCCGTCTACCACGTCCAGGTAATTCCACAACGTCAGATTCCAACACAGATTGTGTCGAACCACCAACATAAAATGCGACACAACATTGCCGCATAACATATTCAAATGTAACATAGATAATAATCGTGGAAGTCGGCGCTATCGGCCGGATGTGCCTCTATGTTAGGTACCGTTAATTGGGGCTGTAATAGGGGTTATTCTACCGAAACGCAGAATACAGCGATACAAAATAACGTGGAATTTGCTGTTCATTGCTGATTAAAGGGCGTATGGAGTAAGGATGTTTCGCACCGCGTCTGGTACGCAATGCGCTGTGTTGCGACCTCCTTTTGAGATACGCTTACGAACCGACTTACAGCCGAAATTAATATTGTATATCCTATCCAAGATTGGAATCGATCTTGGATTGCTGTCTATCGTTCAATCGATTTCCAATCTGCGTGCCTTCATAAACCAATCCACGGATCGGTTATTGGCACGTTGACCCTAAAGATGGATTGTGATATCAATCCCAGATAGAAAAATTTTGATTGGATTGATTATTAATGTCGGCCATTAATAGGTATTTACTCAACTACTCATAATATATGTCACTGGTCGTTTCGCACCACAAATAAAAACCAATAAATCTGGAGGAGTGTAATGGACAAAGTGACACCATTGCCTTCGCTACGGATTACGTTTCATACTTTTTTGCATTTTGCGTTCGCACTGATCGCCTTTTCAGTCGTATTGTCGATCGATACTCATTCACACAATTTAGCCTGCATCGTGCATACTTAAGTAGTATTTATTTCCTCTATGGTGCATACGTTCGGTGCGAACAACGCCTGATGTTCTGCACCTACTACAGTACTATATTAATACTATTCTACGACAGGCCAAAACATCACCAGATGTTGCAATAAATGCAAAATATTGCTTACAAAGATTATTATGCCCCGACTATAGGTACTGATAAGCATTGGTGGGCGATTCTGTGCATGTCCAGAAGAGATTGCAATCGAAAAATGATAAATTATCGTTACTAGAAACACAAAACGCTGTCATTGAATGACACATAAATACGAAATTTGCGTTTGCGCATACGCAGAAAAACTTAACCGTGACTGTTCAATGTTCCGTCATTTTTTTTTATCTATATTAGGTATACGCCGAGTTTCCCGTCAAACCACCAAAACTTAGCTCGGTTTTTACCCATCACAGAGAGGTATAATTAGAGATAGGATGATCCTACATCGATGGGTATAAATGAAGGTTAACTTAATAGTAAAAATCTCACCAGGTTCACTTGTATTAGTAAATAGTTTTTGTAAAAGAAAATAAAGCTTTTAACTATTATTAAAATAATATAAATGTTTTGTTTTATCTAATAGATGCATTTAATTACTTCCTGCCGGTCTAAGATGCGTGCCACCGGCCACGAGATAATATTGTCATTAGACATGAGACACCATTATAATATATTGTCTGACGCACAGCGACAACATTATCTCGCGGCGAGTATATCATTCCTACTGATCCTATACAAACCTTGATGTTAGCGCTGATAGGCCTCCTCCGTGGCGGTCGCTTGACAGTCACCTCCTCCGTCACTTTCGTCATGTACAGCATCATTTTACGTCGTTAACTATCGAAACTCCACCAGATTTTATCGACATAAAGTTTGCCCGAACTTATCGACATTGTCTCATCACTATAGTTTGGTATCACTTACACTGAATTATTTAAATTCATTAATGTTTATTATAATGTAGGTAGTTCTTATTTAAATTATTTCTGGAATTTCTAAAATGCAGAAAATATGATTATGTGAAAAGATATAAATAAGTAGGTATGTTTAGCGAGGAGATATTAGAATTGCAGTCAGTCGCAAATTATCGTTGATTTATACGTTCACAAAAAGCGATAGACATGATAAATGACGGATGTGCAAAACCTCTAATGATCTTTCGTCCGATTACACTTTCGTCATAAATCGTCATTCTTCTTAGGGACGAAGAAGTTCCCACACGGTTTTTCAAACAGGAACGAATGAATATTACGAGTTACGATAAGACATCCAAATCCTAATAAAGAAATTTTATAAAATGTGTCTATCACATTATACAATAACACTACAACACTACACTAGAACTATACTATAATATATAGTTGTCTAATAAACATAAACTTAAACAGAAAATTTCACCATGATATCAAGACAACGGATTCACTTGCACTCACGCAAGCCAAGTTTAAAATAAGTCTGACACCGACGCAATATCAGATGCTATTTACATAGATAGCTTATCGGCACTGGCGGATACAGGGGGGGGGGGGCATGCCCCCCCCCCCCCCCAGAAGACCCAGGAATTACATATCATTTTCGACTCATCTTCAGGTGTACTTTTTTTACACAGCATACCTACATACCTACTCACTCATGAAGTGAAGTCGAAAATGCCGAATGTCTTTATTATAAACTAAAATTAATCATCCCTCAAGTTCTTAGATGTCAATAAAGGACCGGGACCAGATAGTATTCCTCCCATTTTTTTGAAATCCTGTGCGATGCAGTTAATTGAGCCACTGTACATCATTTTTAACAAGTCCCTTTCAAGCGGCACATTTCCCATGAAATGGAAGACTGCTCATATTACCCCTGTCCACAAAAAAGGCGACCTGAGCGATATAGCAAACTATAGGCCTATTTCAATTTTGTCCTCCATTGGTAAGTTATTTGAATCTATAGTTCAAAAAAGGTTATATTCCCACTTTAAGCCCCTAATCGACTCCCAACAACATGGCTTTCTTCCGAGTAGGTCAACCGCGTCGAACCTCCTTGGTTTTGTCAGCGATATAACCGAGGCATTCGAGAATAAGCACGAAGTTCATGCAATATACACAGACTTCTCCAAGGCGTTCGATGTGGTTGATCACGGTATTCTTGTCCGGAAGCTCGGACATGCCGGTATATGCGGCTCTCTGTTAAGATGGTGTGAGTCATACCTTCTCAATAGATCTCAGTTGGTCATTGTTCGTGGCTTCAAGTCTCCTGCTATAGGTGTACCTTCAGGGGTGCCTCAGGGTTCTCATCTTGGACCTCTATTCTTTTTAATATATATAAACGACCTATGCACCTCAGTAACCTCCAGATTTAAATTATTCGCAGACGACTTAAAAATTTATAGAGAAATTCATTCCAGTGACGATATAACGTCGTTGCAAACTGACCTTAACGCTATTAGTCTCTGGTGTCACAAGAACAAAATGGTTCTAAACGCATCGAAATGCTTACACATTAAGTTTACGCGGAAAAGAAACTTTACTCATGCTGTTTATTGTATTAATGATACGCCTGTAAATGAGGTCTCAAACGTTCGTGATCTGGGCGTTATTGTGGATTCAAAGTTAGATTTTCGCGAGCATATTGACCACATAGTTAAAAAAGGCGCAAGACTGGCAGGTTTTGTGATTAGGCAAACTAAGACTTTTAAAGAACCAGAAATACCTATAATTCTGTTTAACTGTTATGTCCGTAGCTTATTGGAGTACTGCAGTCCGATTTGGAGTCCCTCTTACGCACTTCACATCAATAGGCTAGAGAGGCTTCAAAAAAAGTTTCTGTATCACCTTACTTATGCCAATAATCGCTGCCACAGTCTAACATCCTATGACTCGCGTCTGGAGCATTACAATATGATTCAGCTAGACCATAGGCGTATGATTGCTGATATTATTTTCCTTCATAAAATCGTTAACGGCAAAATTGACTGCCCTGAGATCCTTCAAAAAATTCAATTCTCTGTTCCGCGTATCGGTAGCCGTCTGGTGAACCGTAAAACATTCGCTCTACCGTCGCGTCGTACAAACTACAGTCAACATACTCCCTTGTACCGCTTGTGTTCATATTACAATGGTATTAGTAATGATCTGGACATTTTCAATGCATCGGCCAAAACTATCAAACTATTTTTGTATTCCAAATTTAAATTATAACATCTATCTTTAAGTAGGTTTCATAGAACTAATCTAATATTGAGTGAACTATTTGTATGCATGCTGTGTTCGTACATAGAAGGTCGTTCAATTAACAATGTTTAACTTTTGTTATTTTTTTTTTTACCTTAAATACAACTGTTGTAACGACTAGTTTACGAACCAAATAAAAAAAAAAAAAAAAAAAAAAAAAAAAAAAAAAAAAAAAAAAAAATTAAGAATGAAGTTAGTAGGTAGGTAATAATAATAATGACGCGACGGTGTCCAAGCAAGCAGTAGCGGCGCGCGCGGGCGGACGCGGCGCTCGGCCCGCCGCCCTGCAATTAGAACGCTAATACATAATTATTTTAGCTACATTGCCAGTGAGAGTTGCCACTTCCGAAAGGTCCTTTTCCACTTTACGCCGCTTAAAAACATGGCTGCATACGTACAGTGCCGTAAAAGGGCGGTGCCACCGGTACCCAGGCACAGGGCGTAAACTCTGGGGAGCGCAAGAATTAAATGGCCAGACCAGGCGGGACTATTATTTTTTCAGTTTGCTCCTGATAAATACCCCAACCATTTTCAGCGCTCGCTACGCTCGCGCATTTATATTTGGAATTGTATTTCATTCAGCACACTGATAAATACCCAAAAAAAATTCAGCGCTCGCTACGCTCGCGCATTTCTATTTGGTTTTGTATTTTATTAATCACACTGATAAATACCCCAAAAAGTTTTCAGCGCTCGCTACGCTCGCGCATTTCTATTTGGTTTTGTATTTCGTTCAGCACAGTGATAAATACCCCAAAAAAAATTATGTTGCTGTGCAGGCTTGCACTACCTACACATCCACAGGGATGTCCGAGATGATGTTGACAAAATTATTGATAGGTTTGCTAAAAGCGGCACTAGGCGAGTAAACTTTATTTTGTAAACATACAAGGTAATTAACTTCTTTTTTTGTTCCCTTGTGATTTTAACCTTCGAACTTTGTCAAAATAGCCCCCCCCCCCCAAATGAAATCCTGGATCCGCCCTTGCAGTTATCGGCCGATCGGCAACCGATATTACGATATCAATAACATCTAAAATTGTAGATACAGGCACCTAGTTTAGATCACTTCTCTTTCACTATGTTACGTAACTATCAGGAGAGTTCACTAAACGGTCTTGTTGAGTGAAATTTGTTCTTGCTATTAAATTTTGAAGTTGTTTCGTTTCATCATCGCAAGCCATATCCACCTACTGCCGAGCACGGGTCATCATCCCACCACGGAGGCCCGATCCAGATTGATCAATCACATACCTACCTCTGAAATAATTTTCGGGTCACGTGATGTTTTTTCAGCATTTTTACCCTGAATTATTATGTATTACTAGAAGCGTCTCGCGGTTTCACCCGCGTTCACTACTATGCCGCGGGAACAGTTAATTTTTACGGGATAAAAAGTAGCCTATGTGTACCGGGGATAGTGTAGCTTCCCAACAGTGAAATAATTTTGAAATCGGTTCAGTAGTTTCGGAGCCTATTCAATGCAAACAAACAAATATTTCCTCTTTATAATATTAGTATATTATAGATTATTATTTTATACGGATTTCTTCACGATGTTTTCCTTCGCCGAAAAGCAAAATATTCTTGTCGACAAACAATATTAAAAAAGAGAACCAGACGCAACAATTGAATATTAATAATTAGCCTAGATAATATTGCTTATCGGCTATAATATCAACACAGGACGTCCGACCAAAATACAATGATAAAGACAGGTACCTACACGATAAAATGTATGACAAATTAAGTCATATAGGGCTAGGGGTCGATCTCAGGGCGTGTAAATGAGTTCTCGCACAAGTTAGAAGTAAGGTATATATTTTAAAACAAAAGGAACACGGCAAAACAGGAATTAGCACTGATTTGGGTAATTAATTGACAATATATCACGCGTTGCGTGTATCGCGGCGGGCGGCGCGTGGCGGTCTCTTTCTTGCGCGCGAGTCGCGCCGTCGCGTGTGAGGAGAGGAGTCGTTGGCGCATGCGCGGTGTTACGCGTAGTGTTTAAGGGCCGTTTTCGAATGCAATCCTGCGCGTCTAAATAAGCGCCCGCTACATCCTCCCCCTCTGACCTAGACCTAGCGCCCTCGCGTCTTGGTCAGATCTTTTCGAGGTCTACCTCGACTACGTTTCACGCTGACCGGTGGTTGAACGTTACCTACGGATAGGGTCAGCTGGGCTACGCTACGCGGTATACCTACATAACGTTTCATCAGGACTATCCCTCTCTAGTCAGTAGGTTCGTCTCTCGCCTCGAGCGGTGCCGCGGATAATCGTCGCGGTACTAAATCGCTCCGTGTACAGGTACTGTCAGGCAGGCGGTATCTTTCTCGCCATCTTCCGGACTTCACCTGCACCGGGTGCCATCGGACATAATAAATCCCCGGTCTACCCGTCCCCTCCCCCTAAACGGATCGTCGGTGGACCCGAGGCCCTCATCGATCTTCCGAACTTTGGGATCTCGGAGCTGGTTCTCGTGAACGACCTGAATATTTCTCGATGGTAATAATAATTCTACATCAGCATATATCAGCGGATGGTAAGCGCAAAAGTGTGGAGTCTCTTTATTCGCCGTCAGCCTGGTACCTCGGTGGTTCCTCCAGCACGAGCTGCACTGCATCTACAATCGTCAGCTTCGTCACGCCGGATGCAGGTAAATCGTTGCTGGTGATGAACGGATACCATCGCTGCGGGTGTCTGCTGAAACTCCAACTACTCTGTGGTAAATCCAACAGGATACTGGCCTTCCTAATAAAATCTCTGCCGAGTAGGGTCCGGGTCTGTGCGTCGGGAAACACTAAGAAAGTGGTGAGTATGTCGCGACCTTCCAGGGTAACGACGACGTCACACTCGAGCACGGGGCGCACTCGCTGAGTACCATCCGCGAGACCCACCGTGCGAGATGTGCGCTTAAACTCTACGCCAGCATCGGTAAGGACTCGGTATAACATTGGACCCGCGATAGAATTTGTAGCCCCAGTGTCTAAAATGGCCACCCCCTGGCGACCCACAATGGCAACTTCGACCAAGGGATGCGCGTCGTCGCTCCCGCTTATGTGCGCGCTCTGAAAATCGGATGTTCTCGATTTCGGTATACTAGTACATCTATCACACTTTGAGCGCACGACACCCACCTGACCACATCCGTAACAACGTATGTCGGTATTATTTCGCGACCTACACGAAACATCGTCACTAGTCGCGGCGTTACTATTCCGACAATCATCGACCGTGTGTCCGAAACGTTTGCAATACGTGCACTTCGGTCGGACCCGTTTCGGTTGCCCGTCACTATCGTCGCGGTTTACATTCGATGCACGCGGACGATCGGTAAAAGTCGCCTGATCGTCGCGGTAAAAATTTCCCGACGGCGTCGTCAAACGGGTAAAATTTCCCGACGGGGTAAATAAGGATGGCGTTGTCGAGGGGTTAAACTTAGCGTCCGCGGGGTTATCACACAGGATTGCATTCGCACTGTCGCGCGCGGTCTGAGGATGGTTATCAACAGAACCGGTAACACTGTTATTAGAGGGATATGATGTACTCACCTCCGCCAATGACTCCTCTACTAACCTGACCTTCGCGATAAGGTGCTCGAGCCCGTCCACCGCGTCGCGAGACACTCGTTGCCTAATTCTAGGACTTAACAATCCATACACCATGTCTAACTTCATCACTTCTGGCACGTTATACGGTAACATTGATAACAAAGCGCGCACTCTACACACGTAAACATCGGCGCGTTCGGTACTTTGTTCGGCGGCGAAAATGTCCCGGAATACTTTATGCGCGGGTCGCGGCACTCCGTACATTCCGCGAAGTCTACGAAGCGCTTCGCTCCACGACGTGACCGAAGGTTTCACTCCCTGCCACCAGACGGCGGCCTCGCCGACTAGCAGCATGGGCAGGCCGCGGAGTGCGTGCGCGTCGCTGATGGCGGTGCACTCTTTGTAGACTTCGACCGAATCCAGGAACGCTTCGAGTACCGCTTCGCCGTCGTTCATTGACCCGCTGAATCGCGCCGTGCATCTGCTAAAGTTGCCGCTGGCGGCGGCGGCTGCGCAGCCGGCCGTGCTCGCCGCGGTAGGCGCGATGGGGCTCGATGTTCTGAAGTCGCCGGCCATCCCGGCCGGGTTGAACAGCGAGCTGATGAGATGGCGGTTGGCCTCCGCCTGCACACGCGTGATGTTTTCCACCAGCGTGGATAGGAACTGTTCCGTGGGGAACTGGAACGCTGGAGACTGCGCCGACGTCGCGGTTGTCGCCCGCGCGTTCGCGCCGATCGCGCCGTCGATCACGGTTCTGTCAAGCCGGCCGGTTTCTCCGTTGCCGCCATCGTCTTCCGTGAGCGCGGTGATCGTGTCGTCGTCGTGCTGTTCTTCACTACGTTGTTGCCGGAGCGCTTCTTGTCTCGTTAAAGGCCGAGACATCGTAGCGTTCGATCCGGTGCACGTAGGTTAATATTTTCGTGTTTTCCACAACGACCGTTAATAATGGCGTCGGTAGGTATTCACTTGCTTCGCTTGTGCCCGCGAGTTGGGCGTCACTATAGGGCTAGGGGTCGATCTCAGGGCGTGTAAATGAGTTCTCGCACAAGTTAGAAGTAAGGTATATATTTTAAAACAAAAGGAACACGGCAAAACAGGAATTAGCACTGATTTGGGTAATTAATTGACAATATATCACGCGTTGCGTGTATCGCGGCGGGCGGCGCGTGGCGGTCTCTTTCTTGCGCGCGAGTCGCGCCGTCGCGTGTGAGGAGAGGAGTCGTTGGCGCATGCGCGGTGTTACGCGTAGTGTTTAAGGGCCGTTTTCGAATGCAATCCTGCGCGTCTAAATAAGCGCCCGCTACAGTCATTATTTATCCGTATTATGTGCTTAATTACTTAACTAGCTTAATATAGATTTTCAGTCACGTTCACTCATACAATTTTGGAGAAAACAATGAATCTATTTGTGAAGTAAGCTCATGATATAAAAGTACTTATCAAACAAACTCACACGACGATGTTTTTATGGTTTGTCATCGGTGATTTAGTTTTAGAAACAGACTGGCGAATCTATCTTCATCTATAATACTACGAGTATATTTCCTACTAATATTATAAACGCGAAAGTTTGTAAGTATGGATGGATGTTTGTTACTCTTTCACGTAAAAACTACTGAATGGATTTTAATGAAACTTTGCAATAATATAGCTTATACATCAGAATAACACATAGGTTACAATGTATAACGATATATCGTATATTATCCAAACGCGGGTGAAACCGCGCGGCGCAGCTAGTAGTATATATTTACATAAGCTTCACCTGTATGTATATATACATTACTACATAGGAGTGCGTTTTAATAAATTTGAAATTTATAAAACGCACATTATTAATCGCAGCATAATAAAAAAATCTATATTAAAAAAAAATCAATTCTATACCTATTTTACTACATTTACTAAAGTTACATTGACAGCTCTACGAAAATGCGAAGTTCCCGACAGAATTACTAACAAATTTTAACGCTATCTTTAATTACGTATAATATAATTAAAGTCCAACCAAAACGCATGACCTAGTCTGAAATACTCCGTCACCTAATCTAGGTTAGGTTTTATAACCAGGCGTAATGTAATAAACTAAATTACGTTGAATAACATTAATTACGTAATTAGTAAACGAGGTTTTGTGTAAATTAATATTGCTCGTCATTGTAACGCGATGCTATAGCTAACTAAGCGAACACTTGCGGACTAAGTTTAGAGACAAAGAGACACCGTCATACCACAAAAGTTTAGACCAGAGTTAAACAGATGTTTCTAAAATGTCGTTCCTAAAAATCGACGTCTATCACTCGCGTTTACTTAATCATTCCTGGTATTTCTAATTATTGTATTGTCAATTTGTTATTGAGTTAGAAAAAGCAAGCGTTAGACGTCGATTTGTGGAGAAAATACTTAGACACGTCTGTTCAACTCTAGTTTAATTGTTTTGTGGTAAGACCGACTAAAGTTTAGTTTATATAGGTTAGTTAGTTAGACAAAGTTTAGTTCATGTAAAGTTTACTGTAGGTATAGCGGGACATTTTAATTTGTAATTCATCACCAGGTCATCCAATTAGACACCAGACGTGAGCATTATAGATCTACTAGCTGTTGCCCGCGACTTTGTCCGCGCGGACTACATTATATTATCGCGATAAAAGTATTCTATGTCCGTCTCGAAAGTACAATCTATCTCTATACCAAATTTCATCGAAATCGGTTCAGCCGTTTAGCCGTGAAAAGGTAACGAAGAAACAAAAAGAGTTACTTTCAAGTATGGATGAACAGTTGATTGACGCACAGTATGGATGGGGTTGAGAAAGTTCCTAAGTAGTATTCAAATAATCCAAAAATATTCAAACATGTCAAAGTTCTACCTTGTCCGTTCCTTCCTACCTTCCTTACCGTTCCGTCCGTACCTTCCTTGTCCGTTGTTCCGTGTTAATACGGATTTCGAATTAAATGTGATGGCAATATTTTGCAACCCTTTTTTATAATTTTAGGGGTTGTATATTAAAATACGATGAAATACATGTAAATCTTTCAAATAATATAAATGCCAAGGTTGAAGTAGATTTGACCAAGGAATCACGTTGTCCCATACAAACTTTGCCCCCTTTTTCACCCTCTTAGAGGTAGAATTTCGGAAAATCCTTTCTTATCGGATGTCTACGTCATACAAAGAACACACCCTCCAAGTTTCAGGTTTCTACAATCAGCGGTTGGTCCGTTAGTAATTCAAGACATCGACATCAACATCCCCATCCCATATCCGACATACGACATCCACCATCTTCTACCAAAATACCCTTTTTATACAAAAATCTTCCATTTTATAACAAATTCTACCGTTTTCTCCCAAAATCTATCATTTCCTACATTTTCTATCATGTACAATCTGTTATCATAATCTATCAAAAGCTTCCATTTACTAAAATCTATCAGGCTACCAGAATCTATCAAAGGCTACCATTTCCTACTAAAATCTACCATTTTCTACCAAAATGTACAATTTTCTATCATAATCTACCATTTCCTACTGAAATCTACAATTTTCTACGACAACCTACCTTTTCTTTCTGAATCTTCTATTTTCTACCATTTCCTACCGGAATCTACTCAACCCCTACAACAGTCTACCATTTCCTACCAAAATCTACCTTTTCTATATACATCTACCATTTAAACTAAAATCTACCATTTTCTTTCTGTATTCACTATTTTCTACCAAAAGCTACCATTTATTACCAAAATCTACCGCTATTACCGAAATCTACCATTTCTTTCTAAAACTACCATTTTCTACCAAAAGCTACCATTTCCTTTCAAAATCTACCATTTTTACCAAAAATCTACCAGTTTCTACTAAAATCGACCATTTCCTACCGATATTACCATTTTTTACTTAAATCTACCAATCCCTAGAACAATCTACCATTTCCTACCTTAATCTATCATATTCTACCAAATTCTACCATTTTCCTGCCTAGATTTTAGGGATTGATGTAAAAACACGCGGAAACAGGTGCTAAATTAATTTTTAAAGAATTTTATTCGAAGTTTGTAGTTGATCAGACCAAAAAAACACGTTGTTGTATACAAATTTTGCAACCCCTTTTTACCCCCTTAGTGGTTGAACTTAAAACAAATCTTTCTTAGTGCACACCTACGTCACTAATAAATATTAGTGAAAAAAAAACATTTCGAAATAAATCTGACGAAAAAAATTTTGCGACCCCCTTTTATCCCTTAAGGGGTTGAATATTCAAAAACTATGAACCACTTGTTCAATTAAATCGTTTAAAGAATATAACTGCCAAGTTTGAAGTTGATCAAACCAAGAAAACACGTTGCTCCATAAAAACTTAGCAACCCCTTTTCACCCCCTTAGGGGTTGAATTTCCAAAAATCCTTTCTTAGTGCACACCTACGTCACTTAATAAATATTTGTGTAAAATTTCAATGTCGAACTCAATCGGATGTAAAATATTTTGCGAACCCTTTTTACCCCTTTAGGGGTTGAATATTAAAAAACGATGAAACACGTGTTTCATTAAATCTTTTAAAAAATATAATTGCCAAGTTTGAAGTGGATCAGGCCAAGAAAACACGTTGCTCCATACAAACTTTGCAACCCCTTTTCACCCCTTTAGGGGTTGAATTTTCAAAAATCCTTTCTTAGTGCACGCCTACGTCACATAAGGAGTATTTGTGCAAAATTTCATGGTTCTAGACCCAGTAGTTTCAGCTGTGCGTTGATCGTCAGTCAGTCAGTCAGTCAGTCAGTCAGTTTTGGCTTTTATATATATAGATAGCATTAAATTGTTGTAAAATTAAATTAAATTAAGTGTAATTGGAGTTACTGGAGATAACTAAACTAACAACTTCACTGTGTCACATTTTATGTTATTAAAAATAGTAAACATCGGAATACTGTGCTCAAAGTGGTGTTAGTTTATGGACTATCGTCTGCTCCGGCTCTGTGAGTGTTTAATAGCTCTAAAGTACCCGGGATTGGCTGTAAATCAGTAATTAACTAGACTATAATTGATTGTTTTGTCTCACAAGTGGGTAGATTTGATTATCGTGGGCAAATTTTGACAGCATTCCGATTACTTCGACTCCGCCCTCTAGTGCCGAAGCCACCTTGTGACAAGCGGCTGAACTACATACGTTCACCACGAAACTACTGCTGCCATCTACAACTCTTCATACATTGTTGACTAACAACGCCATCTAGTGAGAAGTAGTTTTTTTCCATTATATCGACCCCGGAACACAAGTTAGAACCATGGTTGCTTGCTGCGCGTGTCGTAAGTTCATCTCGCCGGTAGGTGCCGCTACCTGTACTGTTTGCGCAGGCCTCTATCATAAAGCATGTATTGCGATGCCGGAGTCGGCAACTATAAATAAGGACTGGAACTGCCCTAACTGTAAAAAGAGGATTAAGAAAGGTGATAATACACCGGTGAAGGAATCTTCGTGCTCGGCAGCGGCTTCCGTCGTCCCTATTATTCTGCCCTCCATAGGAAGAGTGCAGTAACTAGCATTTTTGACGAAATTGAGTTAGATACAGATTCGAAATCACCATGAAAAGATCTACATTCTGGTCTTACTCACGTATCTAAATTCGTTCAGGAACCCTGAAATTCAGGAAGCATAACTGCAGTAACTCGCTGTTTGGTTTATAATTACCTTAGATAAAGTGCATTAACTTTAGTTACTAGACAATTGGCTGTTCAAAGATGAGATAATATTACACATAAATGCAGTATCTAAAGTTAATGCATTTACATTAATTTGTATTCCTAAACAGAACCAACTAATATCTAATCATATGTGCAGCATCTTATAGTTACTGCAGTAATTTTAAGTATATTTTATAAGTTACAGTTACATGACCAAGTGTAAATGCAGTATATTTATTAGTTACTGCGCTTATTCTAAGTCGTTTAATGATTTTCTACAGGATTTTACTTAATATGAGGTAGCAACTATTACGTATTAAAATAGTTAGTACTGCATTATATGATTATAACGGAGTAAACCAGATTTTCCAATAGTGATGTAGTATGTATGTTATCCTTAAAATAAATGAAATCAAACAAAATTAATTAGCATTTCCAGTTATATTATGAATTCATATTAATATATTAGTATCAAAGAAGAAGAAAACTAGGGCAATCAAATTACTCATTTAGAGTTTGTAAGCTCTCATAATTGCTCGAAATAGGTAGGTACTTACCTACAATATTCAGTCTAATTGTAAATAATTCAGTCTTTAGTCACAATCTATGAAAATAATGGTATTTTATATATTTTATTTTTATTTTCATAATCTAAAAACTGTTATTATAATAACATAAAACACAATTACACATTGAGAATATTTTTTTCTTATGAATTATTTTAGGAACATTTTGAGATCAACTTATTTCTACGTGCTTTTCTTATTTACAAGAACTAAAATTTATACATATAGATCAATTTCAATACCCTTCTAATGATTCAGTCTTTTTTAATCAATTAGTTTTGGCATGAAATCATAATATTATAATGTTTGTATTATTCAAAGTCACCATTTTAAAAATGACATTTGCAGTAAGTATACTTATTAACGTGACAAAACCCAGTTAGAAGGGCAAAAAACATAGGTTTTAAACTCTGTCAGAAACAGGCAAACATTCCCAATAAGCTCTTCTTGTTTCTGATTTAAAAAATACTGAATCATGAGAAGTGTGTTGAAATTGTTCTATATTAGGTAAGTATGTATAAATAAGAAAAATATTTAAAAATAAGTATAAAGTTAATCTCAAAATTTTCCTAAAGCAATTCATAAGAAAACTTTATTCTGAATGTGTAATTGTGTTTTATGTTATTATAATAACAGTTTTTAGATTATGAAAATACAAAATCATTTACATTATGTGCGTTCATTTGCAGTATTGCGTAATTAAATAAAACTTGATAATGCGCCTACACTACTAGTAAAGTTATAAAAGGCATTGCACTTCACAATATGCCATTGATTTCTCATTAACATATTTTTAGATAGGTACCATTATTTTCTCTGATTGTGGGTAAAGACTGAATTATGTACCCTTAGACTGAATATTGCAGGTACCTACCTACCTATTTCGAGCAATTAGAGAGCTAACTAATTCTAAATAGGTAATTTGATTTCCCTATTATGATTATTTTCTTCTTATGTGATACCGTAAAACGAGGTGACATTTATTAATTTTAAACTTCAAATGGATCCTATGCTTGTAATTTTTCCCATAAAAATTAAAAAAAAATACTGTAGCGTGGACTCATCACGTACATTAATTATTACAACAAAAAAAAATTTTTTTTTTAATACTTAGAATAAAAATTTTTACCTAGTTATCAAAGTTAAATTGACAACGGGGCTACTTTAATAAGACACTTTTTTTTTTTTCATCGTTACGTCATTACATGATACAAATCAAAAATAATAAATAATTTGGAAACTATGGTTTAAATAATATTGTGTTTTGAACATTTTTGGGGCTACTTTGAGTCAAGGGGTAAATTAGATAGTGGTTATTTTTGCAATATAAACAACCAAGATAAGCCAAATATTTATTATTTAGAATATTAAAGCAGTAAGCTTAACATTAATCAGTCTAGGTACACTTTTTACTTCGAGACCAATTATTTTTATCATTATTATAAAGTGTCCCATACGAAATTTTATATTGAAATGAAGCAGCATTAATATACAATTCGTCGTTGGTGATATTTTTCTATTGCTTCATCCATTATCACCTCTGTATAATTTTTGTAGTTGCGAGTAGGTACCCGCTGTCTTTTTGTAGGCTTACGTAGTATTTATTTCCTCTATGTTTGTAGTTGCGAACCATGAGGTAACTAAAATAAAACAAGAAATAGGGGTTAAATTGATAACGTATACATTCCTCCTATAAGATTGGGAACAATCACTATAGAGGTGAAATGGATAATAACTATCAAAGTCACCTCGTATATCCTATCAATGTAGCCCCGGTAAACTAAAGTGTTAATGTAAAATGAAATGGCGGCCGTAAACAAAAAACTCAAACATGCTCTTAATCTTATAGAAACGTACAATTAAAATAGTGTGAAACACTTCAACCGAAACAATAATACTTACGGTTATACCACTGAAGTTATTCATGCTAGTTGTTTACTGCTATTTCACAGTAAAGTTTAAATATTTTTTTTATTTGGTTTCGACAACAGCTACTATTTGACGCTTCGACGAAATATGGCCGAGATGTCAGTCTAACCAACAGAATAAACAAAATTTTGACTGCATTCAGTATCTCGAATTAAATCCCAAAAAACTTAACATGTTTAGTTATCATCAAAGTTACCCCAGTTCTCAAAGTAACCCCGTTTTACGGTACTAATATAATATTCAGCAACAGAAAAACATTGTGTAGGTAGGTACAGAGCAGAGATTCCAATTTATTATAATATTGAATCATAATAAAACTGGAAATACTAATTAAATTTGTTTGATTTCATTTGTTTGAAGGATAATGTACTTTTACTACATACACTATTCGGAAAATCTAGTAAGTATTACTAATTAGTTCTAATCATATACGCAGTAACTTGTTAGTTACTGCATGTATGTCTAGAAATTATTTTATTTTAAAACTGAAGTCTATTATTAGAATAGCAATAACTATTTTCTCCTAATGATACGTGCAGTAACTAAGGTACTTACTGCAGGTAAGGTTAGGATGTTTGGTCTCCTTAACAATACACTGACTAATTATAAGAGTATTTTTTAGGTTTTATCGTTGTGAAATTAAATATATATTTACAGAAGTCCATTTTAATAAATCTATAGAGTTTTTCCTTTCTTTTGATATAAGTCACGTCGAAATAACACGCATAGTTTTTATGCTACAACAAAATCAATTTTATTTTGTTTAACCGCGTTTTTCTCCGAAATATGTCTGACTAAGTTACTGCACTCTTCCTACTGAGGGCAGTATTCCGGAAGGCCCCTGCTCCACTTCCAAAGATCCTTATACAGATATGCGACGAGAAATGGCTGAGTATATGGCGGAGTTGCGACTTTATCGCAACGAGTTAGCAGAGTTCCGGGCCACTGTGGCGTCAATTAATGAGCGAATGGAAGGTTTTGAAAAACGACTGGATGTGTTGGAAGCCAGAGAGGAGGCATCGGGGTCGGTTGCGGTGGCTGACCTGGAGAAAACCGTTACTCTACTTAAGTGTGAATTGAATGACCGTGACCAGGACGCCCTGCTGTCAGACCTCGATATTGGGCAGTACCCGGAAGTGAAAAGCGAAAATCCCATACAGTCGGTTCTCGTCTTAGCGGCAAAACTAGGTGTATCTTTGGAAAATCGTGATGTCGTGTTCGCCGAGCGTGTGGGGCCACCCACTCAACCGGGTTCCAGTGAAAGTAAGGGGCCGCGGCGCCTCGTGGTGCGGCTGGCTCGCCGGCACCTGCGGGACGAGCTGCTGAGCGCCGCGCGCGTGCGCCGTGGTTTGAAGTCCACTGATCTCGGACTACCTGCGCCTGGTCAGCGAATTTTTATCAACGAGCGTTTGACCAGAGTGAATGCCCAGCTGTTTCATCGAGTCCGTGGAGAATGCAAACAGCACAATTGGCGGTTCTCTTGGACGAAGAAGGGACGTCCGTATGCGCGTGAAGGGGAGGGCAAGCCGGCGTACCCTTTTCGAACAGAGGCCGATGTCGCGCGTATTTTTAAAATATAGTATACTATCTTATTTAAATATGCATAAGTATATAAAGAGTCTAGTATGTACACACTTTTTTTTCTTTATTCTTCGATCATTCAAAATTCTCTTACTTTTTTATGGACTAAAATATGAAATAATTTGTTTATATTGTAATAATTTATTTAACTTAAGAATTAAATGTAATTTGTTTTTATTTGATTTATGTGTACTTTTATATTTTAAAATTCAAAACTTGTCTTATGTGCTCGCTATTTGCGGCAACATCAACAATTGTCTAGTCGTGCCTACTTTCATATTAATTTATTTTTAGTTATTTAAAAATTGGTTTGTTGAATGCAGGTTCCCTCGGGACTAACCATGACGATTTCAATGCTTCAATCTTAAGGCTGGACATAGATGTCCTAGCTATCAATGAGACCTGGTTAAGGCCGGGTGAAGAGGGTCGTGCACCCTCTGTGGCGGGATATCGGCTGAGGCATATTCCGCGACCGCGGGATGTGCGCTCGCGTGGTGGGGGGGTTGGCTTTTATATAAAGCACGGTATAGCTGTGCGCACATGGGCTCATCCTATTGACCCGCTACACAAAACTGTTGAACAAATGTGGCTCACCATGACTGTTAATGGAAAAAAACTTGTTATTGGCACGGCCTACAGGCCACCGTGGTTGGACGTTGATCTTTTCTTTGATGCCCTAACAGATTCTATAAATTCATTACCTACTCACGATCATTTGGTATTGGTTGGTGATTTCAACATAAACACTCTTAAAGTCACAGAAGCTAAATCTGTCAAGCTATCAACATTTCTTTCATGTCTAAGTTTATGTCAACTGGTGTCTTCTCCTACTCACTTCACTGAAACCTCAGAAACATTAATTGATGTTGTCTGCACTGACCTAAAAGCCAACAAAATTGGTATTGAGCCAATCGGGTCACTTTATGGTCATTGTCTAGTACATTGTGAATTTAATATTAAAAAAAGTAAGTTTAAACCTTTTCTTGTCACGTACAGGCCTATTAAATATATATGTCTTGCTAATTTTGATCTTGATTTAAAGTCTATTAGATGGGACCTTATTGCAACTATCGATGACGTTGACTATATGGTTAACTGTTTTAATGCAAGTGTCCTTGCTTTATTTGATATCCATGCTCCATTAAAATCAGTAAAAATTAAGTCAAAATCATATCCTTGGATCACGGGAACTATTCAGTTGATGATGAGGTTGCGAGACGAGGCGGCTGTAGAGTACCATAAAAATAAGTCAGAAGGCAAAAAAAAATATTATAAAGATCTTAAATCTATTGTTACCGTTGCTCTATATCACGATAAGAAAGCATACTATAATAATAATATTAATAACAACATTAATGACCCAAAAGCTTTATGGAAGAATTTAAAACGCACGTTGCTTCCGAAAAACTCCACTGAACTTCCCCTTCATTTGCTAAATGCTGATGCCATTAACTCTCACTTCTTGACCATGCCTAGAACTTCTGTTACTATATCTGACCTCACCTATTTTGACTTCCATAAATTTAATAGTTCAGTTTTTACTTTGAAACCAGTCGGTTCAGATCATATTAGTAAAATTATACGTAGTCTTCGGTCAAAAGCTGTAGGTTGTGATTTGATTGGTTTGGACATGATAATGATGACTCTACCTGAGTCTCTTGATACTATAACGGCCATAATAAATAATTCAATTGTATCTTCAGTCTTTCCTTTGTCTTGGAAACGTGCTATAGTGCTACCTGTGCCCAAAATACCAAATCCGACTTTAATTACTGAGCTAAGACCTATTAGTATTTTACCGTGTTTATCCAAAGTGCTGGAAAAGGTAGTAAGTCAACAGCTAACAGAATACGTAGAGTCTAATGGAATTTTGCCTAGTGTACAATCTGGCTTTAGAAAAGGTCGTAGCACCATGACTGCACTTCTTGATGTTACAGATGAAATACTCTATGCACAAGATAAAGGGTTATGTACTCTACTTGTGCTGCTCGACTTCTCTAAAGCTTTTGATGTTTTAGATATAAATTTAATGCTGTCAAAGCTAAATTACTACGGCCTTGACTATGGAGCCTTGAGTTGGTTTAATAGCTATCTTAGTGATAGATATCAGTGTATAAAGGTTACTCAGGCTGATGGTAATGATTTGTATTCGGAGTTTTTACCTGTAAAATGTGGTGTTCCGCAGGGATCTATCCTTGGACCACTTCTTTTCATCATATTTTCAGCTGATATTCAAACTGTCATAAAGTTCTGCAAGTTTCATATCTATGCGGACGATATTCAGGTATACATCTCGTGCAAGCCGTCTGATATAAATCGTACCATAGAAATTCTCAATAAAGACCTGACTAATATTGCAGAATGGTCAAAAAAGAACAGTCTCTTACTTAACCCAAACAAGACAAAGTATTTGATATTTGGCACGGCACATCAGATTCGTGGACTTAACCCCACTAATCAAGTAGTTCTAATGGGTAAGCCAGTTGAGCGTGTTTATGAGGCAAGGAACCTCGGCCTACTGATGGACACACAGCTTCGCTATGAGAAATATGTTTCTGACTCTGTCAGAAACTGTTTCTATAGATTGAAGGTGCTCTATCGAATGAGACCGTACCTAAGTCCTGACTTACGTATACGGCTTGTAGAGTCAATTGTTCTATCTAAGCTTAATTACTCTGACGTGGTTATTGGACCCAGATTACTTTCAAGGACACAAAGATTAGTTCAGCGAGTCCAAAACGCTTGTGCTCGTTTTTGTTTTGACATTCCATACAGAAGTCATGTTACACCTTTTTTCAACAATAACCTTATTTTAAAAATGAAGCATCGACGCAAACTTCACCTTGCATGTCTTATGTTTGGTGTAGTGAATTTTAAATCACCATCTTATCTCTACGAAAAGTTGTCATGGTTATCCAGCTCCAGATCTTGTAATGCTTGCCAGTGCTCGAAGCAGCTCGCAACACAGCGGCACAGTTCTGCCTGCTTTAGAGGCAGCTTCCGCTATGCTGCTTCGAAGTGCTGGAATAATATTCCACCCCCGATAAGGAACCTGCACAGCCTACATGGATTTAGGAAAAAATTAAAAATCTTTTTGCTCAATCATCAGAAGCAGCAAGAAAGTCTTAGGCACGACTCTAGTGTTTTGTAATTTATAGTGTATAGTCTAGTTAAGGTAAATAGTACCTATATATTTCATTGTTATTGTGTTTTGTTTAGTTCATAAATTTGTATTTTTTGTTCTCTTTTATTTTAAGTATAAGATATTCTTTGTGATTTTAATTATTATTTTTAGATTTAGTTATCTTCCGTAACGCCAGCTAGTCCTGTCGGAAGATCAGCGTTGGACTCTAGCTTGCTAGTGTCCAACACATGCTGAGACAGTGCTATTTTTTTCAACATGCCCCTTATCTATAGTGTTTTTTCATTTGTAATGTGTTTGTGTGTTGAAAAAATAAAATAATTTGTTTGTTTGTTTGTTTGTAAATTTTAATACCTATTTTATATCATGATATTATATCTAAAAGATATCAGTAAGATGAGCTTGGTAAGTGGACACTAACCGCCATGTATTGATGACAACCTGACATACTTGACATTTACAGTTTCCTACACGGCCGGAGTGGCAATGGCACGGGTAATACTCATAAAATAATTAATTATTGTATTAGAGTATGGCGTTTTTATAGATACTAAGACACACTATGAAAAACTATCCCAGATAGCTACTTAGATAGTGAATGACATACCTATAGTTGGCCACCAAGTGTACTAGCAAACAACCCTAGTGTATTACCTCTGTTAAATTAAAAACACACCTTAAAATTACTTTTTTAAAGACCGTTTTACATAAAACTGTTTTGGTGCGAAAAAAGCAATTGCCCGCATTGGGATCGAACTTACGACCGTCTGCTTTGTAGGCAGACGTTCTCCCGCTAGGCTATTTCAACGTCACATGCGTGATTTCCCGACAAAACCCCATCATACAATATTGTCTCAATAATCAATCCAGACGAGGAAGAGGGGGCCGCAGTCACTGCCGGGATCCGTTTCACTGCGGATGGGCTAATATTATATCATTATCAGATAAATATATACCTATCTATCGCTATATACGTTTTGGCTGGAGGACGGGGAACGAGCGAATCGAGATTCGAGATTACGCATAGAGCGAACAAAGTCAGATGGTTTTTTAGGGCTCCGTACCCAAAGGGTAAAACAGGACCCTATTAATAAGGCTCCGCTGTCCGTCTGTCACCAGGCTGTATCTCATGAACCGTGATAGTTAGACAGATGAAATTTTCCAAGATGATGTATTTCTGTTGCCGTTATAGCAAGGAATATATACTAATAAACAGAATAAAATAAATATTTAAGGGGGCTCCCACAAACAAAGTACCCACGTAATTATTTTGCCGTTTTTATCGATAAATAATAATTATTTATCGATAAAAACGGGTTATTATACAATTATTGTACGGAACCCGTCGTGCGCGAGCCCGACTCGCACTTGTTTTCATATTAGATGCTCATTCGCATATTAGATTGCCTCTAGTGCTATCACTTTGCCAGTTGTTAGTTTCGGATACAGATACAGAAGTAGGTTCTAGAATGGCTTTGGCACAATAGGGTAATTTTCCACAGGTACCATATAGTCCTTGGCACAGAATACCTATTAATTTAATACCCTAGTAAAAGAGACACTCTCTGTAAAGCGAGATAGCACGGATTTGTATGACATTTTGAGCGTGTTGGGTGACCTATTGAGTACCGACGCAGTATTAACGCGTATGACGCTATTGCATCGCATACAGTTTCGCTTGTCTTTTGTCCGATTCAGCCGTTTGTATGGAGTGTCAACCCTGTGCCCTAGGGAGGGTGACATATAAACTCACTGAATGAAATGTGTTCCATTTTTAACAGACTTCCAAAAAGGAGTGAGAACCTCCTTTTTGGAATTCGGATGCATGTTTTTTTTTCGTATGTTTGGTTACGAGATTTTACCTACTTTTATTTATCGACACAATTATCACCTACCTAAATAATAATTGATTACACGTTACGCGACACTCGTCATTTACATTTTTATCATTATCGATAATAATGTTTATCGATTGTTACAATCGATAAACATTATTAGCGATAATGATTGAATGTAACTATTTGAGGATTACATGATAATCGACAGACTCGATAACGTATGCACTTTCCGACTTGCTTAGGTAGGTACCAATTGTTATGTTTTAATTGTAATCAATAAATAAATCATTAGTGCAGTATTCTCTTTGATGTCATTTTATTGTTGATAATTTATTTATATCGATATATTTACCTACATAAAATCTTTAACTGCAATCTTAGATAACAGAATACGTAATCTACGCTATTTATTACACGATTGGGGAAAATCGCTACTAAAAATACACAACTTGACATAAGAAGTATAAACATGAATATTAGATACTCTTTATGATAAATATTTTTTTAAAGTTTTTTTATATTTTTTTTACATTGTAAAAAAATACATATCGGTATACCTGATATAAATTTAAATATTTCAAATAATACAAAACGTTAATACATTATAAACTTATTGATAAAATACTACGGTAAATCTACAGAGGTAACTGTGAAAACAATTGAACCGTGGAAAGTGCATAGAAAGCGTGCGCAAGAGTTGAAACCAGCGCCCAGACTGGCTGGAGCCGCGCTCTGTTCCCAAATGGGTGACCATTGTTCTGTTTGACAGGTCTATTAATTTGGACATCGGTTAAGGTTTCTAACTGAATGGATCATCAATAAAAATTTAGTTTTTTTATTCGGTTCAGTACCTATACATTAGTGGCAGTTGCATACGTCTGGTAGGGAGATTTTTAATACCTACCTAATTATGGTAATATTTACGCTAATATTTATTTTATATTTTTTGGCAAAGAAAGGAATACTATTTTGGCTATTTTTTTGGAAAAGCAATGAGTATTATTTTACTTTGCGAATAAGATTTGGTATACATTGAATAAAATTCAGCTTATTTTTACCCGACTACGGTGAAGCCTGCGGATGGTTATGTGTTTCATGTATGTATCAATTTTCAAGTTTAATACTTTTGATAGCGTGATTCTTCAGTAGTCGGGTTTCAGTTTTTGAACTTATTTCACGTCACGATTACCAACCGCCGCCGGCTCTGAAGTAACACCAAGCATCATTAGACAATACGCAACGTATAAAAACGTATAATTTAAGTGTTTACTGACCAGCTACCGTGCAGTTTTCAATTTCGAATCGTTCCATTTCAGCTTGTTTTGCCGCCAACATTGCAACCGCTTTCCGGTTCGAAAGATCTGTGGTTCTGGCGCATGTAATAATATTTATCCTGTATCCTGTATAAAAAGGATATTAAAACTTTTTTACAAGCTATAGACAACTTTTAACATTCTTAATATTGAGGTAGCTAGTTTTTTTTTGTAGTTTTGGTTTCCTAGATTATATCCATAGCTTAGAGTGAATAA
Source organism: Hylaea fasciaria (assembly GCA_905147375.1). Classification (NCBI taxonomy): domain Eukaryota; kingdom Metazoa; phylum Arthropoda; class Insecta; order Lepidoptera; family Geometridae; genus Hylaea; species Hylaea fasciaria. The sequence continues at coordinate 1,129,352 of LR990211.1, read as the reverse complement.
TTGACACAACAATTAACTACGTTGGGTGGATTTTCAATCCTTTTAAAATTACTTGCCCGTAGGTACAGTATTCAAAAATGGAAACAATACAATGATGGTATACGCTTGCGTAGTCACTGGCGGCAAAACCGGACGCACTTCCGATTTAGTGAGGCGCCACATTACTTTTATTGACTTTTATTGTTAATAAGGTGCGTATATTAATAGTACTAAAGTTAGGTGCATACTCTTGCGTGATTCGCTAAGAAAACACATTAGAAATCTTTTATATACCTACTAAATTTGATTATTTGAATCATTACATTAGTTGGTGTAGTCCATTGTAAAACCGCAAAGATGGGAAAAAGCAGGCCTTAATTCGCGGCCGTTAATGAGGCATAAGGCTTTGAAATTAAACACCTAAATTAAAAGTCTAGCTAGGCTGTCTAGGTATCGTTTTTCCCCTCACTAGCGCGTGTGTGGCAGCGGCCGACCGCAAGGCCTCGCTTGCGTAACATGAAATATATTTTCCATGTTGGCAACACAACAATAGGCGTTATGGCAATTATTCTAATTCACTTGCAAAATACTCGAATCCTATTTAAATGTAGCAAATAGTACTACGGCTGCCGCTACTTTGTCAGAGGACTTTTGTACGTAAAAGTTAGCTAATATAACCTTCAATATTTTTAGGGTTCCGTACATTAAGAGTAAAACGGGACCCTATTACTAAGACTTCGCTTTTCGTCTGTCTGTCTGTCACCAGGCTGTATCTCGAAAACCGTGATAGTTACACATTTGAAATGTTCACAGATGATGACTGTATTTCTGTTGCCGCTATACAACAAACAGCAAATCTGACTCGCACTGGGCAAGTTCATTTAGAAAATGCCCTCTAGAAGCTTGAATAGGTATATAATGAACTAAATGAAAAGGCAGGTGGAGAAGAAACCTTAAAATCTATAAAATACTAATACTACAGCGTTCCATTGAACTAGTTCTCGATTACAATGACACCACAAGTGCTTCACACTGTAATATCGTATTTATCTGTTAGATTAGAAATAGGATTAATTGAGTACTTCAATATGAAGCACCTGACGTAGTTAGGTGTTTTAATATGATGTATACCTACTCGAAATAACGCAATAAATGTTTGATAACGTGTACCGTTTGTGATGTGTTCTTTAGTTTTTTTTTACAAAATGTCACTGTAGTGAATGCATGATTTTATAAAAAAAGAAAATTTACGATATACACTCATTCGCATTACGTTATGCCAACCCTTTTTTTTTAATTTTTTTTAATGATTTTCAACTTATGCGTTCCCCTGCTTTGCCCGCATTCTACATTGATCCATTGACTAATATAAATACTCTAAATCCAAATCCATACAAAATATAGATTAGGCATATGAAATTATTATTATCCGTAATCTGTATTATATTTTACATAGACGTAGATCAAGAATCTAAGATATTAAAAAAAAAACTATACACCCTACCTATTAAAACCTAACTACCTACTTTAAAGAGTTGTTATCTATTCTTATCTTATCTATTATTGCTACGTAGATATATTGATATATAGGTCTAGGTATATTGCTACGTAGATAGGTATATTGCTTCGCTCTTGAACAAAAACTAATCTTTTATGCTTATTTGCACGTGTAACAGATATAAAAACAACGTTTTTCCGGAATAAATATGTGATAATATAGGATGCTATTTATCTCCGCACCAAATTTCATCAAAAATCCGTGCAGCCGTTGCAACTTTAAACGGGAACAAACATAAATACAAACTTTTACGTTATTAATATTATAACAGGAAATATAGGGATGTATCTATTATATTATTACGTAATTAAAGTAAGGTAAAACCTCGTTTTAAGATACCTACCTACTAGCTTAGTTAGTGCAGATTATCAAACAATTAATTAAGAGGCAAATTAATGGTGCAAAACAAAAAGTTAAAATATTTGTAATCGATAACATTGGCTGTGGATTTCTCTGCGTCGAATCAAGGTCTGAGACGGAATTGTTTCGGTAAATTTTTCACACTGGCTGCCACTGCGAAATCTTGCGCAATGTTTAAAACTTAGATAATTAAGTTCTTTCGAGTGTCTGCCTTAATTTCTTTCTTAACCTTACTGTTGTATAGGAAGCCTACAAAGGTGTTGACAGAAAGACGGTATAATTCACACTGGTTTATTTGACAGGTAGTCTCCCGTATTATGTGGCACAGCCACATCTACTCGTACTTAGCTAGCTATACGTAACACTTTTCCCCTTCATAAAAATGAGGAAGCACAATTTAAAGGTAAAAAAAAACATTAAAAATACTTCTTATAATCTACGATTGGTCTGGCTCTGCGACTACGGACTGGTGTAGGCATGTGGGAGTCATCATCATCATTATCATGATCCTGTACAGCTGGTTGCGGCGTACTAAACTCAATGCTGCTACTCGCTGTAGAGGTGTTTAAAGAGGTCCGAGGTGTGCCTGGTTCAGAGGTAGCTAAATGTGGTTGACGTGGAGACACTGAATTCATTAGTTCTAATACTGTGACATCAGAACTTGGATCAACATGTCGCGTGTCACTGGTTGGGGAGTCTGTGAGCGAACCTGATGATGTATCCATTAGTGCCGGTGATGGTGACGATGGCACATTAGCCATGCTGTTATTGCTGCTGCTACTACTCTCTGGCTGTATCTCTTCTTGAGGTAAAGTTACATCCCACACATCAGTCGTGCCGTTGCTTATTATATCCTTACTACCTTTGTAGGAATGCAGTTGATTTCTGTGTCTTATAATAATCTTACTACTTTCACACAATTTGATCTTGTACATAACTTTGCCAAATTGCCTGATAATGGTACCCTTTGACCAACTAAATTTACTTTTATTGACAAATTTCTTAAACCACACCGTGTCCCCAATTTCAAAATCTTTCTGCTTTTTCCCGCCATAATTCTTAACCTGTGAGCACTGTTTCCGATCGATTAAGCTTGATAAATCCGATGACGACGAAGAGCCAACAATATTATTTGAAATCAAATCTAAACGCGAACGCAGCTTCCGACCAAAAACTAACTGAGCTGGAGTGGTTTCAGTAGTGCTGTTGTAAGAGTTACGGTAATCAAACAAATACTTAGATAGGCGATTCTGAAAGTCATCCTTACAACCGGAAATTAAAATTGTGTTTATTCCTTTTTTAATAATTTTTACAAAAGATTCTGCTTGACCATTACTCATGGCATGGTAAACAGGTGAAAATAAATGTGTTATACCATTCAACTTGCAAAAGTTAGTAAATTCCTGCGAAGCAAAAGAAGTTCCGTTATCGGTCACTATGGTATTCGGAATTCCGAATCTAGACACGAAATCACTAAGCTTCGTTAAAACTGCTTTTGTCGTAATATTATTGTTCATCACATAGCACTCAACCCATTTTGAATATGCATCTACAATTACTAAAAACATCTTGTTATACATGGGGCCTAAGAAATCCATGTGAACTCTATAGAAGGCGTGCGGTGGGTGTGGCCAAGGCGCAAGTGGCACTCGTGGTGGAGAAGGACGTAATTGAACACAAATTTCGCAAGCACCAACTAATTTCTCCAAAGCAGCATCTATGCCTGGAAACCAAAACCGAGCCCTAGCTTCAGCTTTCATTTTAACTATTCCAAAATGTGAACTATGTAATTCAGTCAATATTTTACGGCGCAGTTTTTCAGGAATAATAACTTTATGACCTCGCAGTAAAATTCCATTTTCAAATGATAATTGCAATCTACATAAAAAATATGGCTTAGTCCGATCATCCGTTATCTTACAGGGCCAGCCATTCTGAACGAACTTACAAACTGCATTTAAAACCGGATCCTTTTCGGTTTCCAATTGCAATTCACGAGCAGTAACAGGTAAACACCCATCTATAACGAAGTTTACATACGCAGCTGTGTCCCTTATTGCCTCTGCCTCTGACGCTGGCCGCTGCTCAACTGCGCTGTCGCAGCTATTGTTCGGGATTGCGCGCGATAAGAAATCAGCTGTGTTTGCCGCACTGGTAATGAACTCGATTTCATAATTGTAAGCGCTCAAGAATATTGCGTACCGCTGTAAACGATTTGCCGACACCTCCGGAATTCCACGATTTTTACCAAATATTATCGTCAAAGGCTTGTGATCCGTACGTAAGGCAAATGGTTCCGACCTACCATATAGGTATTGGTGGTATTTTCTTACACCGAAAATAATGGCCGTAGCCTCTTTTTGTATTTGTGAATATTTTCTTTCAGCCACAGTTAATGAGCGGGATGCGTATGAAACCGGTTGCTCAATACCGTTACTACCTACTTGTGATAATATCGCACCCAAACCAACTGGAGAAGCATCAACTGTTAAAATTATTTTAGAATTATTATCAAAGTGTGCGAGAACCTTGTCCGATGATAACATTTTTTTGATGTTACTAAAAGCATTGCTTTGCTCACTACCCCAGTGCCATTTGGTATTTTTTTTTTAATAAATCGTGCAGTGGACTCAGTAAAGATGACGCATTTGGAGTAAAATTTCTATAATAATTTATCAAACCTAAAAACGATTGCAGCTCGCCTATATTTTTTGGTGTAGCTGCTTTCACAATAGCGTCAACTTTCAAAGGATTTTTCCTAATACCATTTTTGTCAATGACGTATCCCAAATAGGATATTTCATTTTGAAAAAACACACATTTATCCTTTCTCAAAGTTAAGCCGGCTTCTTGTAAACGCTTTAATACTTCTTTTAGTCGATTCGTATGTTCAGTTCTATTTCTACCAGTAACACAAACATCATCTTGAAATACTAATACACCTTCCATGTTGCCCACAATTGATTCAATCACTCTTTGGAAAATGGAAGGTGCACTAGCCAATCCAAAAATTAACCGAGTGTAGTTTAATAAGCCCCGTGGTGTATTTATGCAAGTAAGATTTTGCGACTCTTCATGAATTTTTAACTGATTGTAAGCCATTGATAAGTCTAATTTACTGAACTCCTTCCCACCATGTAACTTGGTAAACAATTCTTGTGCAGTCGGAAGAGGATATCTTTCTACAAGTAGCTGTTTATTTATTGTCACCGAGTAATCCGCACAAATGCGAATACTACCATCTCGTTTTAAGACAGGTACAATCGGCGACGCATACTCTGAATAGTTAACCGGTTTTAATATACCTAACCCTATCAACCGATCCAACTCATTGTTCACCTTATCTCTTATGGCAAATGGCACTGGGCGCGACTTGAAAAACACTGGTTTTACATCTGATTTGACGGGTAATTTAATTTCAAATTTAGTAAAACAACCTAGTTCATCTGAAAACACTTTCGGATAAGCTTTTGTAAGGTTTTGCACAACACTATCTGCATCTATCACATTATTACAATAGCCGAGTGAAGATACAAGTCGCAATTCGAATGCGCACATAAAATCACGACCAAGTAAAGGAGGGCCGCCATTACGAATAACGTAAATCGGCAGTTTATTCGTACGGCCTAAGTATGCGATGTTCAAAGTCATACAGCCTATAACAACCATTTTAGTACTTGTATAGGTCAGCAACTTCTTAGAGGGTGTCGATAACGGAACTTCAGAAAAATGACTTTTGTATAAGCTTTCAGAAATGACAGAAACCGGGGAACCGCTATCTATTTCACATTTTATATTTCGACCCTCCAAGCTCACAGTTTCCGTCAAGGGTACTTCATTTGCGCAGTTAATATTTAAAAGTAGCTCACCGTCGTCCTCCTCGTCATCGGCATTACCTTGATCAACGTAATTCACTTTATTACTCGAACACATCTTACGCAAATGACCTTTGCGGTTGCACAATTTACATGTATAGTTAGCAAAACGACACTCCGATGATTTATGATTTTTGTAACCACAAACCGAACACTTTTCACTATTCTGAAGCGATTTTTTTGTATTTCCACGCTGATCAATCTTGAACACGGCGGCGCTTGAATCCTGAGCGGCATCGGTAACCCCCGATGGTGCCACCGCGGCGCCTGCGCGCGCGCAGCGTACACTCTCTGCTAGCTCCACTGCTTTGCTCAGCGTCAAATCCTTGATGTCTTTTGCAAAAAGTTTGTCACGTTCATGCCCCGGTAACATTCCCATTACGAACTTGTCGAGTAGATAGTCTTCCATATGCTTGAAGGCACAGTAGGTAGCGAGGCCACGTAACCTCCCGGCCCACTGCGAATGCGATTCACCCGGTTGCTGCACTGCCGTATAAAACTTGTGCCTTTCCGCAAACACGCAGCGTTTTGGCAATAAATGCCCGTCAAAAATTTCTAAGATTTCTTCGTAGTTCTTCTTATCTAATTCCGTGGGCAAAGCGAGATTGCATGCTAGTTGATACGTGTTCTCCGTGAGCGCACTCAGCAATACCGCTCTTCTCTTTACTCCAGCTTTATCGTTGTCCTCGCCGATACTGTTGGCGATGAACCAATGCTGAAGCCGCCCTTTGTAAAGCTTCCAGTCTTGAGTGTGATGATCGAAATTGGATAAATTTCCCAAATTAGAATTTATTCCAAACATTTTCTCGATTTTATTTAATGTGGGTATCCTCGTCGCCAATGTTGTATAGGAAGCCTACAAAGGTGTTGACAGAAAGACGGTATAATTCACACTGGTTTATTTGACAGGTAGTCTCCCGTATTATGTGGCACAGCCACATCTACTCGTACTTAGCTAGCTATACGTAACACTTACCTAGGTTAAAATACAATTTAAATCATATTTACGAATTACTTACTTCAAATTTATTTTATCTACTGCGTTTGTTAAGACGTTTAATTATATACTTAACTAAAAGTACCTAATTTGGAGTTTTGGCGGGAATCCGATAGTGAGGCGTTGATGGTTTTATATTATTTTCTCAAACTTGTGTTTCTTCGAGTGTTAATGTGTAATATTGGTGGAATATTAATCATTAAGTGTTCGTTAACGTGCACGAGTGTGGGCGAATGATATAAACTTAAAAAGCGTGTCATTTCGCATTTTTTCCAAAACTCCCAGGAAGTTTCAGTAAAGCATCCACTACTTTACTGAATCGTGACTTTGACGATGTAAATAATTGACTTGACTACTTGACCACGATTGCTATAACATTGCTGTGACTTTCTTAATGTGAAATTAAGAAATACTTATTTAATAAAATACTTGACACTGGCTATACGCACAAACCGTGCGATGCCATTACTAAAACAAAAAAAAAGTACCTAATTAACTTAGGTACTTACTTATGTTTTAGTGAGTTACGAGGTAAAAGTGTTACCTACCTAATGTTACGTTAGTTAAAGAACTACCTATTAGTTATTCTATGGTAATATATAGAGCTTCAAAGTTTAAATAAGGGTCTTTTCACATTGTGCAGGTTTTCCGCGCATATACGATTTAACACGCTTGATGATGTGTATGGATTCTGTGGTAGGTAAATAATGGATAAACGCATTTCGTTACAACCGAACGTGTGAGTAACCGAGTGTTCCAATATATATGTACGGAGCATATTAGTACGGAGTAGTAAGCGTATAATGATAAATATTATAATGTAACATTTATTATTTAAAAAAATAAACAAATTCGTGTTAGTCACACCACTTTAGACTCAAGAATTTTATGAGGATTTTCATGGTCTTAGCTTTGTTAGACTGGTCTCCGTGCCGAATAGCAGAATAAATAATAAAATACATGGAAAAAAAATACGAAAAAAGACTAATATTATGTTAATATTCTCATATAGTTTGCGAATGGCTTGACAGTTATAAAAAGGGCGCGAGAAAAGCACCTCAGAATGGAACGTGCGTCGGGAACGCTTGTTACGCGCTCAATATCATCCTACTAATATTATAAATGCGAAAGTTTGTAAGTATGGATGGATGGAAGGATGTTTGTTACTCTTTCACATAAAAACTACTGAATGAATTTTAATGAAACTTTACAATAATATAACTTACATATCAGAATAACACATAGGCTACAATTCATAAAGATATATCGTATATATATTTTCAAAACGCGGATGAAACCGCGAGGCGCAGCTAGTACGAAAATAAGCTAGGAAAATACGCCCAATCTGAAAAGGCCGTAAGTGCACTCTCCCGTTTCAAAGCCACGCAAAATGACAAAAGCTTTCTAGTTTACAGCCCTAGCTATAACTTCAACACTTTAATAATACAGGCCCGCACACAAACGAGATTGTCTCGTTAGCAGTTGCACTCGTTTTTATAGGGCGTCTAGTCGATAACCGTTACCCGTGTGCTATTAGCTATTCTGTGCCGTTGTCAAGTTTAACGGGTTCTTTTATTGCCAACTTGAACTTGCATTGCAATTATTGGATGTGTGTTGCTTTGGGTGTGGTTTCTCAAACTTTTGCTAGTGTTGCAAGTCGTGTATAACAACGTTCGCTCAATTTAACGTAGATACTGTTCTATATTATTATGTAGGTATTGATAAAAAGATGTAGGTAGTAAGGATAAAAGTTTGTACCTACCTACTTAAATATATAAATTAAAAAAAAAATACAAACATTACTAAGCATTTCTTTTAGTCTTATTTCAAAATAATGCCCGAAATATGACTATGGTTGCCATTATTTATGCACTTAGCTAACAGTTTGAGAAGGTCTGTTATTTGCACAAAGAACCCTTGATGTCCTTGATTAATGTTAATATGGATGCTTTGTTTAATGTTGTACTTGTTTACAGCTAAAAAAACTAGTAAGTAGGTAGTAGAGCCTACTTCATAGAATGGAGTCAAACTAGGGCCGAGAAAAAAAAGAATATCTTGGATTCAAATAGAAACAGTATAAGAAATAATATTATGGTAGTTTTTAAGACATTCATTTTATAGTACCTTAGATTAAAGTTCGTTGCTCTTCAAATTTTGTAAAAAAAAAAGTATCTACGTAAATACAAGTAGGTTTGTACTTATTTGTAAAATTATTTTAATCTGTACCTAATCAATTAATAAGTAGGTACCTATACCGCTTAATAGATAATTTTTTATACTTAGGTATAAACAAAATGAAATGAAACTAAAACAAGATTAGTTCTACAGCTAATATTTAGAATTAATTAACGAATTTTTAGAATTAAATAACAGACATTACGTAAAACATGATAATTGCATTAGGATCGCGTGACAAAATAACACCTTAAGAGCATGTTGTCGCCTCACTAATACTACAATGTAACATTTAACTATCAATTAATAACGAATTCACAGTTATTGACTATAGCAATAAGTCATGATTAAGTATCTTTGGATAAATTAATACAAACGATTTATACTACGGGGAAATGGTATAAAGCAATTGATACTTTCTACTGTTTTTTTTTACGATTTCGCGCGTTTTACCGCTTGTGCTGCTTGTAAGTGTCAATTTCGTAGCGTTTTTGTGAATGGAAGATGAATTTATGCGATTTCGCTATATGCTGCTACTTTTGGCAGATTTTTTTTATATGGAAGCTTTTGCTTAGAACATTGACTTAAAGTTATATTTTTTTCCAAATACTTGGTGATTGGTAATAAGAGGCAGCGTGAAACCTTTCGCTTATAGTATAGATACAATTACATTTTTTATCGATTCACTTAATTCCACATCAATATTATTAAGACTAAATTAAACACAACTATTTTTTGTATTTTTTTTTGTTATGGCTTTGCACGGTTTGTGCATTTAGCCAGAGTCAAGTACCTATTTATTTTTATATTATAAAAAATTTAAATCACTAAATCACAGATATTTTTAAACTGTTAGTTCTTATCACTGGCTGAATAAACACTGCACTACTTTTGTTAATACTTTTGGCGCGCTATTTGGCAATGTTTTTTTTTACAATTTTTATTCAACGCGCGCGTTTTACACGAAAGCCGCGTCGAGACTGCCGGGCGGTGGGAGACAGTGTATGAAACCTTAAATGGTTATGTATGACGCAGTTTTTTTATCATAGTATACTGGTTCGTCTAGCCATTTATGTGTCTTTGAGTATGAGAAACAGTCTTGACATTGTTGGATTGTGTGGGGTTTATTGAAAGTGTATGTAGCGTGTGGGATGATAAAACAGGTGCCGTAAGATCGGGGTACTTTAGCCCTACGGTAGTACTTTAGCCCAAACCGTCAGAAAGTTTGAACTGCCCGCTACGTCGTCCCTGTGGGAGCTATTGGAATAGTTCGCCGTACAATCAATAGATGGCTGTATTGCTCCGTCGGTAAAGTAATGTGATGGGTCACATTGCCCATGCGAATCTCTCATCACCGACGACAAGATAGTACCTGTAAGCCACGTGATCCTACGATGTGCAAACTTTCTCGCAAACCGAAGTAGTCAAGTAAGTTTACGTTTTTACTTATTATCAATAGTAACAGGCATGTGTTTGGGATTGCATTCTGATACGAGTCATAGAGTTTAACACGTTTTAATAGAAACTAAATGGTAATTAAAAGCACAGTATACTTTGGCCCCCATTTTCGGGATTCTTTAACCCACAGCCCAAAGTAACTCAATCACCTATTTTCTATTTCATAATAGTATTTTTATTAGCTAAAATAGTTTTTTACTTTTGTTTTTAGATGTACAGAAATGCCCACTGGAAGTCGTCGTTACATTGACTACACCAAGGAACAGTAGGATAAATGTCTAAACGATTATAAGGTCTAAAATTTTAACTCAGCGGGTTGCTGCAATAAAATACAAAATTCCTCGCATTACTTACTAAGTACGAGTATAAAGATCAAACTTAAAAATAGCTGGACACCCAACAATATTCACAAAAGAAGAAGAACAGGCATTTGCTGTTCATAATACAGCTCTTTCCGAATTCGGGTTTCCGCTAACGGATGAATGGGTCAGAGGATTTCTAGAGTACTATATAGACGAGTCCCAAACAACATAAAAAGAGTGCGAGCTGAAATATTTGTACAAGCTATCGAACACTTCATTAAAAACTTGACAGCAGAGTTGGAAGGTATTCTTCCAGAGAACATCTTTAACTATGATGGAAGCAGTCTTACAGATGACCCAGGGAAAAAGAGAGTTATTTGTAGACGTGGTATAAAGTACCCAGAGATTATTGTGAATTCTACGAAAGTGAGTTTTTCTGTAATATTTTGTGGCAATGCTACCGGAGAAACAGTTCCACCTGAACCGAAAATGGACCAAACGGAGCCAGTTATAATAGGACAAAAAGTGGCTAAATTGGACTGATTTAGGTTTATTTTTATTTTATGCTGATTATTACGATAAACTACCTCTTATTACAAGATTTCATACAGTTTTTGTTACTTTGAGACGAATAAGTCAGTAATTTATGCCAAATATGACGTTAAAATGTAATTTTCTAAAAGGTTTTTACTTTTTATTGTTAGATTTCTAATGTTTTCTGTATAATAAAGACACATAATTGAAGATAATGCCTCTTTCTTTCATAAGTAACCTTTATAAGTAGGCTACATTAATCCAACACTAACAATCCATACATTTTAGAACGATGGAAACCCTTGGGCCATTATAAACATGTTTTAAGAGCTACTTTGGCCCAAAATTAAAAAAAAAACTAAAAAATGTTACCGGTGGTTTTACTTGATTTTACTTGTGTAAATAGGTTGGTTGAATTCACAACTAAATATCTATTGTTATAGTACTACTGCATAGCTATTAAAACAGAAGTAATCAAACGGGCAGTAAAAGTAGCGTAATTTTGAGACAAAGTACCCCGACCTTACGGTGCTTAATCTTACATGCTACATGTAACAGGTAACACGTTTAATCCATCAAACGAGATGTTTGAAGTTCAGCCGGTGCTGTCAAAAAGTTTAATGTGTTATCGATGTGCGTTTGTGTACTCTCGCAAAATCTTTCGGGGAGAAACTTCGGTACGAAACATTCTTTAGGGGAGGTTCTCCATTATAAAGTTATATAGGTATAAAAGTACTTCCATTTCAGTAATTAGATCCAGTGTTCTTATTACGAATAAAAGTTCTTTTTTATTCCATCCATTCCACTTCAGATTTTTTTAGCTTTTATTTTGTGGAGCACAAAACACAAACCCGAGTGACATAAGACGCGGTTAATTTTTATACCGTAAAAATTAACCGCGGGATAAACGGTGTGACGAAGTTAACGCTGGCGAAACCATGAGGCGCTTGTAGTATTCCATAAAAGTTTGTCTGGATGGTATCCTAAACACTGCCCAAGTCTGGTCAGTCACACAACAATATATAAAAAGAAAATTGAATAGAAAGTTGTAGTTCAAATAATTCTGCGTTTGCATAATAAATTTATTGGTAATATTCCTGTCACGAATCGATACTATCTTCGTATGTAGACACAGCATGACGCAATGAAACCCTGACCAGTGACCACTGCCGAGGCCGAAGGCATTAGTTATTTAACTGGCTTATGAATGACGACGATAAGTACGGAGCCATAATGGGCCAATGTGGCCACTTCGGGCTTTATAGGCAATCTCTCGATGAGGTTGGGGTTATTTCTTATTGGGTTTGATTTCGTCGTAAGCGCTTAACATCGTCATTTCTATTTGTGTGAACCACAGATATTTCTGAGTCTGGTGTCTGTTCGATCAGTCCTCATAGGTCCTGATTCCCTAGAGAGACATACAGGATATTCCCGTTAGGAATTCCTGGGCCAAAGCAGACTGTACGGAATCAGGTGGCAGATTAAATTACTTAAGTAAGTAAGTACCTACTAATATAGGTACCACTGCCATCTCGGAAAAACTACTAGAAACTCCAACTTATTTTGTGGAGTTAAGGAGAATAAAAATAAATAGTAAAGACAGGGAATAAAAAGTTAAACTATCCATACAAAATTAACCTCGACACGGAGTCGGGACTACGCTACGCCATTATTTTTGGGATTTATTATTCATGCTTTTATTCAAGCGCCATCTATGATTTTTGCGCGTAAACATTTACAGCATTGGTTTCCAATCTAGTTCCGAAAAGTTTTTCTAGATGTCGCTACTAGTGTTTTAAAATTTACTGTAGAAATCTTCAGGTTTCTGGTTTCTATTCAAACCTATAAAATTAACTATTCCCAAATTAAAAGCACCTTAAGGTTGTGCCATGTCATTTAACAAGCTTATTTTATGTAAAACGAGCTGTTAACGTCAAGGTTACCATTGTTATTGCTTGGAATTTGACAAAGCAACAAGTGGCTTGAAGAGTGTTTATGAGACCGTTAGATAGATGTCGCTACTACTATCATAATTATTTCCATTGGCTGAACTTTTCATTTTTAACATGTAATTTTGGTTATTTTGCTAACTGATTTTTTTCCATGCAGAGCAGAACGATATGGTAGGTAAGTAGGTGAGGTATAAATAATACAAAGCCATGTCATCGGGCTTCATCGACAGGTTACTGTTGAACTTTTTACGTTTGTAGACATTTCGTATTTTGACTCGTTATCTACCTATATAATTAATCTTCGTACAGAACTTCATAATTCTACCTCGACTCATTTACCGAGACAGGGAATGTCTTTTAAACAAACCTAAAAAGAATACTTCATAATAGGTGCAATCTATCTGCGATCCTATCGCTAATCAGCAAAATCATCTGAATAATCGAAAAAAAAGAATGTCAAGCAATGCTCTTTGGACATCAACTCAAACCACTTTATCGATATAATATTTCAACTTGATCTGCTTACTCAAATAATAAATTCAAGTGTACCTGTGTGCCTTCTTCCCTCGTAGAAGTAGAATCTTATGCGTGGAGCCTACGAGACTAGATTCAATGCTACACACGGCCGACCTCGTCAAACAGACGGGACTTAACTAATTTTGAACATGTTTTTTTCTTCCTTGAAATGTGACTTCCGGGAATGCTCTGTCTGAGCTATGAAAATAAATTAGCAAAATTTTTGGCGCCGATTTAAAAAAAATAAAAAATACTTTGCGTGTACCAATGAGGTCGACTCACTCGACTCACCTTATCCTTATCAGTGGGAGGAGACGCCGGTGGACTTCTCGGAAGGCCCAGGTCTTCATCGTCATCGCTGCCGTCGCCTCGTCCGCGCCGGCGCACCGCCGCCACTAGCTCCGCCTGGTGGCAAGATATGGCAACGTTAGCGCTGATGTTGTTGTTTGTTCAATGACGGACTCAGTTTAGGTCCTCAATTGGATCGCAATAAGACGTCATGGTAAGACCCCTGATGGCAGATATCATCAGGCTGCCCAGGGGATTTCTTTTTAGATACCCGTTTTCCCCCTTTCCAGGGGGGAATCGTGGAATAAACCATCGATACCGGGACAGACCGCGTTTTCCAAAGCACGCAGCCATGGAAATGCGCACGTGTCAAGATTTGTGTAGGGCCGCAAGTCAAATGTTAATTAGTATTTAAACGGGTCTAATTTGCACACAAACTAATATCAAAATATATAATTTTGCCATACCTCGACGTTTTCTCGTAATAGAAGCCTTTTCGTGACCACGGCCGATGTAACTCGGTCGAAACGTCGAGGTATGTCAAAATTATATATTTTGATATTAGTTTGTGCGCGAATTAGACCCGTTTAAATACTAATTAACATGTATTCAGTTCGCGAAAGTTTAAGAACTTCTACCGCAAGTCAAACTCGACGATGTGGTCGAAGGTAGTAAACATGCTAGATTGGGACTGGTACTCAAGGCATGAACACGCCGATAGGGGTTTGTGTTAACTTATTACAGTGATACACCCCTATTATAAGGCGTTAAACGATGTTTTCCTTCAACAGTAACCTCACGCGTTTTTCGTCGTTAGTTCATCAACTAACTTCGTTTCAGTGACCAACCATTTAAGAAGCTTCGTTGAGAACCATATTTTCCAGGCATGCTTTTATAAATCGCGTGTTTGAGTTGGTTGTTATCTCGACCGCAATAAACTCGCCCATGCGGTCGAGTCGCCACTTTAATTTTAGTAAACTCGACCGCACGTGTAAAGTACAGTCAGTGGAAACAGTGATATCATTTACAAGTGGCTTTGACGAACGATTTGCTCGATTCGTGCACAATACAACTGAGTGTAAGTTGTCTCAGATCATTGTTCTCTAATCTGCGGCAGTTGTATACAATAAAATTATATAACGTAGTTACTATTAAGCAATCAAATGACATGTATGTATGTACACTCTACTACAATATGGCGCAAACGGACACGATCCGATAACAGATATCAACAGCTGCGCACAGCATCCTTTGCTCCTATATACGATGAGAAATAACTATACGTTGTTATGTTTTTGTATCAACACGACACTCGTTGATCTTCATTTTCTTGCTACGATCTTGAGAATGACGACTATAATTATGGAGCTTTAACAAAATCGGTTCATCATTTTAGATCAAAAACCACTTTTTTAACGCGTCATAATCTCTTTCTACCCCGTAGGATATAATCTAGGAATAAGGAACTACTGATACCAAACACACATATCAAATCCCGGTGGTTCGCACAAATCTTTACCCTGTTCGGAAACAAAACTTGCAATCTCAAGCTTCGGGGTATGGGTCGTTTCGCCCCACGGCCTGTAGACATCGCGGCGCGAATCTACCCACTACCTACTCATTTTGCATTGGTCGATTTGCACCGCTACAAGAATGCGGTGCAGACCCAATATAAGAAGAAACTGGGCGATTTGCACCGCCATGTGAACCGGATATGATGCGAAACGCACACACTAGTTTTGCAGTCAGTTAATCAGATAGGAAATTTACACTGTTCTATGTAGATATAGTAGAAGGACACCCACCCATATCTTCGCCAACTTGCCTTCCCTCATCCATCCTCCCAGCTTCTTCCATTGGCGGCCCATGATGGCCTGAACACTTATTGCACTGCACAACTTATGGCATTGTCATTTTTGTACACTGGTACTTTTCAACACACTTATCATGCTTGTTTGTTAAATTCGTATGTGGTTCATTTTTGTAACATTCGATGTCTGTTGTCATTTATGTACTACAACAACATATTTTGTAATTATTTTTCGGCAGATCCACTGGTGTTTGTTTGACATTTAGAGTGCAGTTTTATAATATTATTATCCTGTAATAACCACTCATTGCAATTTGCATAAAAATGTTTACATGACACATTTTTCACTGACTTTTCCTCGTAAATCTCTATCAAATTTTTTGACTGGCTTTTTAACCTAATTATATCGTCTTAATATTGGATTTCTGATTTGCCACAAATTTAAACTTATAAAAGGAAATAAATAAATTCAGATTTACTAAAAGACCGGCACGTCCGCATTTCACTAATATACCAGAACAACTGAGTCAGCAGTAGATTAACAATTAATTCGCAGTTATTTTGTTAGATGAGTAATACCCACAGGAAAAGATTTTGCCTACACTGCTTACAGCACGTACTTAAGGAAAGAACCTACTTATAATGTTTAGTTTGAGTTAATTACCGGATTTCTTACTTAACCTTTGTTTATCTTGAAGGTGATTACACTAATGAAGGTTTAAAACGTTTTAACGCTCTGATTAGCTATGGATGCATTCCATTTGTCAATGTAACCTATATAACCTTTTGATCTTGTTTAATTTTGTACATAAATTATGTATTATCTACAATCTATAATTATCTCATATTATCGCTTCGAAGTATTCTCAATTTTGTTATCATAATTAATGTGAAATGTACGTACGAGAATCCTAAGGAAGGCACAAGTTAGAAGCGTTATTTAAAATAGGCGTGTATTTATATACCTACTAATATTATAAAGAGGTACACTTTGTGAGATTGTAGGGAATAATCTCTAGCTAGATCTACTGAGCCGATTTCGAAAATTATTTTACTAATAGAAAGCGACGTTATTTGATAGTGGCATAGGCTATTTATGTTAACCAGAAAAATATTTCATCACAAATAAAAATATTTACTGCTCTACGAATACGTAGAGCAGTTGTTTTTATTGTTTTTATTTTTATTTGGGCACGGGCCAGCTAGTCTTCTATAAAAGGTAAAATTAATCGTATACATGTATCCATACCTAGGTGTTTATTAGGGGCATGCCCCTAAATCTCCAAAGACGATAGTCAAACAACCCGTATGAATAGGACCCCATATAAAAATGTATACAAATAATAATATTTTCCAAATAAGCCGAAAGTCATAATCCATGTTCGTTACAGATAAGTACCGCTCTCCGCTGTGTACTTTCAGTCTCTATAATCAGATCCGCTCGTTGACACCATATTAATGCACCTATTGTAATCGGATAGCAGAATAAGGTTTAACATATTATGCAAAATATTCATGACAAATAGGGGAAAAACGTTAATTCAGTTATTCACTTACTGAATATTTTTGACAGGACGACGTCTGTTGGTACAGCGTAATTTGTTTCCTCTATGGAGGCAGCTAGTAAGTATGATATTATAATTTAATCTGATTTCTATACAGTTTTGACTTGCACCACAATTCATTATACAGAGGCTACAATCACATACGCGTCCGGTGCCGCCGAGCCGGTTCCGGTTTATCTTCACTGTCGTTAGGTCGTAAGATCGTTACGTCGCGTCGTTAGAGATTATTTGTAACGACAAGAGCTTACGTTATCGCAATGTCTTTGCTGGTTTTTATTCACCTTTGACAGTTGCAGATTAGTACTATTGGACCCTGTGGATGAGGGACTATCCCTACTACGAGATCTATATACAGGAGGGTGTAATGTAAACTAGATACATACAAGAAGTTATAGTAATGTATGTATTTTTACATAATATAGAGATTCCGTATAAAAGTAGCATATAATATTGTGTTATGTAATCCAGTGGATCACCATCTACGTGCCGAACTATATCAAAATTGGTTCTGTTTTGACGTAACATACAAACAATATTTTTTTACTTACTTATATAAAACAATGGTGTAATTACACCATTTATAACTTAAGAACGGCTGGACCGATTTTCATGATATTCATGTTGAATTCGTCTCCGCTCCGAATAGTAGAATAAGAAAAATTCACGATAAAGAGAGAACTATTATAATTAACTTTCTCATACATTTTGGGAATGGCTTGACAGTTGATAGCATAGAAGAAATAAATAGGTATTAGGTAGGTATACTAGTACCCAACTTATAAGGCGCGTCGTGAATCTTCGTTTGCGCAGAAAAGAAAGTATGGTCCGAAGATTAACGAAATAATGCTTAAAACTTACAATCAACCTAAGATCACTATTATAAGGTTCATAATACACTGCAGCTGTTAGTTCCATCTCACTCTAAGCTCGCTAAGATGGCGGCGGCTGCCGACCAATAGCGGTCAATAGCATTTCTCGCGCTTTGAAAATTCATCTTCTGCGCAGGTACATCGGTAAGCCATATCAGTTGGGTAATACTGTACGTAAGTTTACAGGACAATCGTGTCTGTTGGGTCAGCTTGTTTACGTAGTATTTATTTTCTCTATGACTTGTTTACAATAGATATTAGAAGGATATAAAAAAAAATGTATTGCGGGATTCCAAAACCAAACCAAACGTTATTATTCTCCAATGGTACAGTGTTTTATACTATTTCAGTGGCGTTCCTAAGAAATGACCTCATTCTGTGGAACAAAACATGACTGTCCCGTCGCAGTAAATTTTCCTGAAGAGCAGTACCTAAGTACCTTCCGACCGTTATTTATATAGTCCAGTATCAGGTGGTAGATGGTTGGCATTGCTGCTCACCGCAAAACACGAGTACATATTCTATTGTTTTAATAATAATAGGCACGAAAATGAATGAACGTTGCAAAGAGTTGGATAAGTAATTAAACAATTAATACATAAGTGATGGTTATTTTAATAAAATCATAGAGTGGTAATTTAATTAACAAAATGAAATGAATAAAACTAACAAACTAAAATTAAATAAATCGAATCTAATAAGTCGCTACCAATGGGCAACATTAACAATAAATTATATTATGATGTACCCTAACAGCCGAAATTAATATTGTATCTCCTATCCAAGATTAAAATCGATCTTGGATTGCTGCCTATCGTTCGATCGATTTCCAATCTGCGTGCCTTTATAAACCAATGCACGGATCTGTTATTGGCACGTTTGACCCTAAAAATAGATTGTGATAACAATCCCAGATAGCAAAATTTGGATTGGATTGATAAGTAAGAGATGTGTCAGGTGTGTCAGGATCGTGGCATGTGGAAAGATGTAATCTCTGCCTACCTCAACGGGAAAAAGGCATGACTGTAGGTATGTATGTATGTACCCTAACCTAAGGGTGTACCTTATATACCGTTTAGTGTATCTTCGTGTCGTCGTTTAGTATCAGATTTTTAAAATAGTAGTTTTTAGGGTTCGGTGGCATTGCGGCAAATATGGATCATGTTATTCTCTTTCTCCCAATGCCGAAGCCATTTATTTTACTTGGAGACTATATTGAGATTACATGTACTTACATAACAAAAAGATCCATTTCTATTCTATTATGTACTCTAATATCCATCATAAATATTAACGTGCATGTAGTATGTAGGCTTAGCATTTGAGAACGAGTCGACCGATTAAGCTGTTTTTTTTGTTCAGTTCATGAGAAATAACAAGGCAGGGTTTAAATTTAACAACCAATAATAAATGAAACAGTCGAACTTCTTTATCTTTTTCTAATGATTTTCCTCGGACTTAACGGAGTTTCCTTTTCCTGTCCAGAATCTTGGCACAGTGCTTG
Source organism: Hylaea fasciaria (assembly GCA_905147375.1). Classification (NCBI taxonomy): domain Eukaryota; kingdom Metazoa; phylum Arthropoda; class Insecta; order Lepidoptera; family Geometridae; genus Hylaea; species Hylaea fasciaria. Next base: position 1,109,610 of record LR990211.1, on the reverse strand, counting down.
AAAGGGAAACATCCTTTTTTCAAACTCAAACCGTAATCAATTACTGTTTAATTTAATTTATCATACTTTATGTTTTTGTGATTCTCTTTGTTAACGAGAATTAGATCTATGACTTGTAAAAGTGTGATTTAATTGCTTATTTACAATAAATGCTTTGACTTTGAATAAATCCATACTTATGAATGAAGAAAAATATTCACCAAAAACATTTTAGTAGCGACGATCCAGGCCAAAGTCCAGATGTTTCGAATGGTATCTCGGAGAGATCGCTTCGTTTTTCGTTGCATTTTTGCACAATTCGAAACCGATGTAAACAGCAAGAGAACTATTCGCAAATACACAAAAGTGATAGCAAAAATAATTTTTGAAAATTATAATTTTATCCCTTCCGCAAACACGGCACAAGAACAGGCTCGTAGGTGTACTATAACAAAAAAAAAATAACATCAAGAAATGAATGGCGCGAAATAAAAAAAAAGAAAATGCAAGACTAAAAAAAAATAATTAAAAAAAAACGTTTTTGTTCGACACAGGCAACGTGACAGAGAGCACAAAAATACTGAGGTGTGATTACACCTTGCACCTAATTGCTCGCGTATAGTTTGCACAGGCGAGAATTTTGGAAAGTTGAGTCGTCGAGCGCGACGGGACGACGACAGACAAATAACTAGACGGATTCAGTGACGGGCACGAAAAAAAAATTAACACTTGTTCGCTAACATTTCATCATCATTATCCACTTCCCACTATTTCATTACCATAATTATGTAGGTAGGTATATACAATTTTTTTTTTTAATAAAAATAAAGAAATAACTAAATAACTTAAATGAATAACAGTGAATGACACAGTATATTACTTTGGCATAGTATATTGATATTATATTAAGCCAAAGTGATACTGTTTATTTGTTTGTTGTTAAATGTTACCTTTTCACTCCTAAACGGCTGATCCGATTTGGATGAAAACGTATGATGAAGATCGTCGATTTTGTGGAACGAGATTTTAGAAACATCTGTTTAACTCTGGTTTAAACTGTCGTGGTAAGACGGATAAAGTTTTAACCTATACCGAAAACTTTCTATTCCACTGTGCTATAGCGAAGTCACAAGATAATATTACGTCCTCATCTGAATTTTAAATTATGTACCTACTTAAAATTCATATTATTATAACCGTTACATTTATAAAGTTTTTTTAATTAATATTAGACGAAATAATTGCACAGGTTACGAGCTAATGAGAACATTTTCATATGCACTTCCCTGAACTATAAGTATTTTTATATGTCAATCATATAGGAAAATAAACGTTTAAAACTTCCTGTAAGCATAATTATTATACAGTGGATAATAACATACCAACTCAGTGCCTACCTAAGTAGGTGTAAGTATTGGTGTGTGCTCATCAGAGGGTGCATAATGGGATTGATGATGATGATAATGATGATGATGTAAGTATAAAAAGCGGCGATAGCCTAGTGGGAAAACATCCGTCTTCTAAGAAGAAGCTTGCATGCTTCAAAGTCCTAAAACATTTCAACTTTTATATGGTATATAATCACTCGCTTTTAATTGAAGGAAAGACATCGTGAGGAAAGTCACATATGCCAGAGAAATACTTCGTAAGCATGTTATCCACCAATCCAGGTCGGCCCCCCGTGATTTGTAGGGACTCCTCGCTAAAGTAAGGGTAGAACCGTGCTCGGCAGTGCGTGGATAGGGGTTGATGATGATGATGATGATGATGATGACGATGATGATGATGATGATATAATATTATAAACTCGTCAAATATTTCCTACAAAGTATTGATCAACAGCACCCAAGCCTTGATAAACCCACATCACACCTACGGTTGACACTTAAATAGCCGTTACGTATACTTGTTCTCTGGAATATTATTATAAAGCTGACATTATTGTAAGTAAAATACCTACTCGTCATTATACTATTAGTATCTACCTACCTTTAGCTACTCTACTTGACAATAGTTTGGTTAGCTTGTAATCTTTAATTGGATGCTTAGTTAATATACGCCCTAAATGTAATAACTAGAGAGATAAATTAATACAATTAATATGAGATGCATTTTAATCGAAGACATTAATTATTTTAATGAATTAACTAGTCATAATTCAATTAATTTATTTTTAGAATAAAAAAACCTCTTCTCTATGATTATAAACTTCACAGACGTTCAATACCAGACGAGCCAATGTCAAACATACAACCAGTTATTGATCAGATGAGTCAGACCCAAACCCACAGCCTTATCGCCTTGTTTGAAGAAGTGCCAACGAATCCACACAAAATTTCAAGTTCACAAACATTCCAATGCAACCTTGAAAAAGGTTTTACACTTTCCCGCCAAAAACAGTGGCCACAAAAAAAAAACAACTGTCAATAATATATTGTTTTAATCTGGAGCACCGTATAGTCCGTAAAGCTCTACACGCACGGCACAAGTGACCGTTCCAGTTGCCGCGTGATTCACCGGAGGAAAATAAAAATAATAAAGTGCGAAACACTGGCACACGCGGTCGCGAAACAGTTCTGACTGACTGAGGATGGACCAGTTTGGCCGAGATAATGACGCAATCGCCGGACGGCTACAACGTGCACTTTTGTTGAGCTTTTACTGATAATATGCCAAGTTTATGGTTATAGAACAACACTTGAATGCTACACAGCTGCTGCTTAGGTCGTTAAGTTGTATCCAATATGGGATATTCATTAATTAACTTGAATTGTGTTCGGTGAGGTCGTGTCTTCAGACAATAATGATAAATGAGTTGAGTTGGCATCCTTTTTTTTTAATTTGGCTTCCCACGTTTTTTACATTTATGGTGTCAAGTTATAGTTGTGTAGTCAACTTGCAGTCAACGTCACGATTCTGTAAATTGGTGTTTTACTAAACCTCCTGGACAGTTTACAGCATAGTTTGAGCAAAACTATACAAAACGAATGAAACCCTCTACTAGGTTTTCTTACCCAGAACAATATAGAAAATGCAACAATTGCATTATAAATGGGTAACGCAGACTTCACCTCAACAAATTGTTGAGAGCCATCTCAGCCAAAATAATCTCGGCCGTTCGGCCGAGCTTTCCCATATTAAATTTTGTCAATTTTGGTAGGGGGAAACTCGGCCTACACTTTAAATACACGGCATTAACAGATCACGATCCCATAGCCTATACAATAACATAGTTCCTGACACCTAAATAGAATTCTCCATATTATCTAGGGAATCAAAAATCATGGATGGTGTCCATGAAATAGACAGATTCGGAGCAAACACTCGGTTAAAATCTTCGCCAGTCGGCTCATCCCTTACATAACACCGCCGTCAGAAGAAGCCGAAGATGCTCAAGAATCCGAAATGGTTCTAAAATCTCGAGAGCTATGACAAAAATGTCTATAATTCAACGATGATAATATCACTGGCATAGTTGGTGCACTATAGCGCCTAGGGCTGCCAGGAAACCCTGAATTACTGGACAACATTACAGAAACCTGGAAATTCGGAATTGTTGTCGGGAGACATAAATACTAAATGAATTAAATTGTATTAAAAAAAATCAAAACCTTTCAAAAACATAATAATATTTATAATGTACGTACCTATTAATTTGACAAAAAAAATGCACGTTAACTCGTTTGTGTCGGGAGATTTTGTATTTTTCTTAGAGTCTGGGCATAACATGAAATGTCGGGAGAGTCCAGACGAATCCCGGACATATATTATTATGGCAAAGTGGCAACCCTATTAGCGCCCAAGAGAGCAGAACCGAACCGGCCGGAATGCTTGTCGCGGCTCCGAGCAAGTTTATCGAATCGCGCGCGCGTATGTATAAATGTACGCCGATAGGTAATGCTAGAAGGCGTGGTCATTGATATGTGTAGCCTTTACTATGAAGTTGGAATATCTTGGGATTATTACAAAATCGTCTTTGAAAGTTAGGTATATTATTATCTGCAAACTCAACTTTGATGTACACGCTCTTAATTTTTATTAACTCCTGACTTATGTAAACAGCGGAGGGATTATGAAGGTGTGTAAGTATATTTGTTTGTAGTACCAAAGTATCGTATAATTACTTGGTTACTTAACGGTCCCAATCGACGGAAGCCTCACCAGAAACCACTATATTAATCTGACTCCACAAAACAAAAAACAATACGCCATACCATTCGCTACCAGACTGAGCGCGTAAGCTTATATTATTATGCGAAAAGTTCCACAAATAGATGTTTCAATTGGACTTATAGCTGAACAGACGATGTGTAGTCAACCCGTATCCTTGGTGAGTCAGCGTTATGAGTCAAAGCTGAACAGCTTCTTTGTCAAGAGAATATAGATATAAAATCGGTCAAGTGCGAGTCGGACTCGCGGACGAAGGGTTCCGTTCCATTATCTATAAAAACGGTAAAAATATCACGTTTGTTGTATGGGAGTCCCGTTAAGTATTTATTTTATTATATTTTTTAGTTTGTTGAAGTAAAACTTCTTTAGGCGCGACTAGGCAGTAACTCAGATTTTTTTCTGAAGGAAGTAACGCTTACTATAGTCTGTGTAGTTTCCGCTATTAAAGTTATCCGGAAGAAGTTTTACTTCAATCGCGCGTAAAGGTTACACGCACACACTTTTTTTTTTGTAACAGCGGCAACAGAAATAGGTACATCATCCTGTGAAAATGTCAACTGTCTAACTATCACGGTTCATGAGATACAGCCTGGTGACAGACGGACGGACAGCGGTGTCTTAGTAACAGGTTCCCGTTTTACCCTTTGGGTACGGAACCCTACAACGCGAAAGTAAACCGTAAGTCATGTTGAGTCAGCTGATCCGAAGGAATGTGTAATAGAAGCTAAAATTAATAGTTTTTTAAGAAAAAATCGGTAATCTTGGACGAACAGTCTGTCGGTAGTGTCGGACATTGAAATATCGAACTTTATTATACTAATATATATATTACTGAACAAGAATATAACATACTTTTCAATCATGCACTTACAATGCGGTTTTTAACGTTTACTAGCAAAGCATTTCACTAAAATATTAATACCGTAATACCTAGCCATTTAATTCTTTTATTTATGATTAATTTAATTATTCCACTGCGTTACGTACACAGAAGAACAGTGAGTTTGTTTGTAAAGAGAGCTTCGTCCACAAACGTTACTTGCCACTTACTATTTATTTATTAATTCTCGCTCTCAAAAATGCGCTTTTACCAAACAGCTCGAATAGTGGCAGAATGGAGACATGCTAACATTGCGCAAGCGCAGTTCAATAAGGATGACATTAGATTTCGGGGCAGATTTCTAATTGAACGACAACGCACGGTTACTTGCGTAGTGTAAACAAGAATGATATTTAAATTCGTTCCTTTTATCGAGTCATTTAAATATTTACTCACAGTGTAGATGCGCTTTCTTTGTATCCAAAAAAATTGTAACTTTATATATTTTAGTTTTTTGGCTTCGCACGGTCTGTGCATTTAGCCAGCTTCAAGTATAATGTTGAAAGATTTAGTGACCATCAATGTGTATTATTTCATTTGAGATAGAAGAGACAACAAATCCGTTTTAGGGTTATAAGTACCTACCTTGGTTGTTCGACATCACACAAAAGGACAAATTGAATAAGTTTACCAGACGTGTACTATCAAATGAATAATGTATATCAGCTGTCTAGTGGCAGATTCTAAGTTAACAAATAGTGAAAACCGCATTACAATCGGTTCAGTAGTTTTTACGGGATGAGAGAACAGACAGACACCATTTTAAAAAACGTTATCTCTAGCTTATATTAAATCTTTATGTCTTCATATCTTCAATGTAGTCTTGTTGGCCTTTATTGCTTATTTATAAAAAGGTATAGGTACAAGTAAAAAGGTATACCAGACATATAACAGGATCAATTTCCAAGGAATCGTCGACGTCAAAGCAATAATTCTCACCTGCTTCCGCCGCGCGGCACAAATCGCCTTACACCAAACAAGCTTAGGAATCGTTACGCGTGTCACATCGGTTTACGATGAGGTATTACTTCGCATCTTTAGGCTTTATGCCCTGAAGGAACGAGTGAAGATTTTCAGCTACCTGACTTGTGTCTGCATGGGTGTTTTTATATGGCCCTGGGTGATTAGCGGAACGCGAAGCTACGTAAAGTTACGAAATCTATGTAAATTCTGTCGGTCTTACCACAAAATATTTAAACCAGAGTTGAACAGATGAGTCTAAATATTTTGCACACAAATCGAAGTCTAACCCTCCCTTTTTGTAACTCAATTACAAATTCACAAGTCAAATAATGAGGATTGAGTAAGAAACCGCGAGTAATAGTAGACGTCGATTTGGTGGAAACAAATTTTCAAAACATCTGTTTAACTCTGGTCTAAACTTTTGTGGTAAGACGGTTTACGTTGCTTTGTTCTAGAATCTAGAAATTAAGCTTACACGTCCGTCGTTTGACGTTGACATCAATCCATACTAATATTATAAATCTGAAAGTAACTCTGTTTATCTGTTTGTCTGTTTGTTTGTTACCTTTTCACGGCTAAACGGCTGAACCGATTTCGATGAAATTTGGTATAGGGGTAGATTGGACCTATGAGACGGACATAGGCTATCTTTTGTCTCAAAAAATAATCTCGAAGGGGATGAAATAGGGGGTGAAAGTTTGTATGGTGAATCCATAATTCCTCAAGTTAGGGATCTGAAAATTTTTATTTAGGCTTTTGGTAAGAAATAAATAAATACGGGTTTCAGCTTTTTTGCAAAATCATCCCTAAAGGGGAAAAAGCAACGGGGTTGAAATTATGAGGTATTCTTTAGATGCACCCCCTACGGACCACAATAAACGGCTGAACGGATCGTAATTTAAATTGGAAAGTAATTAAAGGGGGATAGGAGGAGGGGGAGAAAGGGGGAAAGTGGGGGAAAGGGGAAAGTGGGGGAAAGGGGGAGTAGATGGTAGAGTGAGGGGAGAAGAGGGTAGAGTGGGGAGAAAGAGAGGGGAGAGCGGGAAGTAAGAAGGGAGAGTGGGGGGAGAAAGAGGGGTGATAATTAAAGGGGGATAGGAGGAGGGGGAGAAAGGGGGAAAGTGGGGGAAAGGGGAAAGTGGGGGAAAGGGGGAGTAGATGGTAGAGTGAGGGGAGAAGAGGGTAGAGTGGGGAGAAAGAGAGGGGAGAGTGGGAAGTAAGAAGGGAGAGTGGGGGGAGAAAGAGGGGAGAGTGGGGTGAGAAAAGTTTAGAGTGGGGGGAGAAAGAGGGGAGAAAGAGGGGAGAGTGGGATGAGAAAGAGGGGAGAGTGGGGCGAGAAAAAGAGTAGAGTGGAGAGAAAGAGCTGGGAGAGTGGGGGGAGAAAGAGGGGAGAGTGGGGGGAGAAAAGAGGAGAGTGGGGGAAGAAAGAGGGGAGAGTGGGGGAGAAAGAGGGGTGAGTGGGGGGAGAAAGAGGGGAGAGTGGGGGGAGAAAAAGGGTAGAGTGGGGAGATAGAGAGGGGAGAGCGGGGTATGAGGGTAGAGGGGAGAATGAAGGTAGAGTGGGGGGAGAAAGAGGGGAGAGTGGGGTGAGAAAAAGGGTAGAGAGGGGAGATAGAGAGGGGAGAGCGGGGTGAGAAAAAGGGTAGAGTGGGGAGATAGAGAGGGGAGAGCAGGGAGAATAAGGGTATAGTGGGGGTAGAAAGAGGGGAGAGCGGGGGGTGAAAGAGGGAAGAGTGGGGGGATAAGGGGAGAGTGGGGGGGAGAAAGAAGAGAGAGTGGGGGGGAGAGAGAAGGGAGAGTGGGGTGAGAAAGAGAGTAGAGTGGGGAGAAAGAGAGGGGAGAGTGGGGGATAAAGAGGGGTGAGTGGGGGAGAAAGTGGGGAAAGTGGGGTGAGAAAGAGGGGAGAGTGGGGTGAGAAAGAGAGTAGAGTGGAGAGAAAGAGATGGGAGAGTGGGGGGAGAAAGAGGGGAGAGTGGGGGGAGAAAAGGGGAGAGTGGGGGGAGAAATAGGGGAGAGTGGGGGAGAAAGAGGGTAGAGTGCGGGGAGAAAGAGTTGAGAGTGGGAGTGAAAAAAGGGAGAGTGGGGCTAGAAGTAGGGGAGAGTGGGGGGAAATAGGTGAGAGAGATTGAGTGCGAAATATATAGAAATAGAGGGAGGGGGAGTGAGCGAAGAAGGGGAAAGGGAGAGATATAGACGGAGAGGGTGAGGGAAATAAATATAATGGATGAGATGGACAGGGAGAGGGAACGCAAGAGATTGAGAGTGGAGAGGGACATTAATGATAGAAAGATTGGGAAAGATATAGAGATATAGGGAGAGGGAAAGAGATAGAGGAAGAGAGATAGAAAGAGCGAAAGAGGGAGAAAGATAGAGGAAAAGGGAGAGAGAAAGAGACAGATATATTCTTACCTAATTGTTCCCCGCGACATCATTTGATTTTCTAAACAGTTTACATTTTACATAAAAATGCGAACGAAGTTGCGGGTATCAGCTAGTAATCTATATTAGTCCCCGGCAGGTGAGCCTTTACCATAATATAGTAGAAGCAGCTCTACGAAAACTGCCGGGTGTTATATAGATGTGCCTCTACAGAGGCTGGAAACTTGTAGATTAGCCTCTACGAAGACTGGCGGCCGTAGCTGTGCCTCTACGGGCACTGCCAGTCTATCTCCCTACGCGATACTGGCAAAATTCTGGTAGGAGCGAAGCGAGCTACGTACCCGGTGAGAAGTGGCGACATGAGCGAGCCCATGCGCAGGAGTCGCGCGCTCGTCGCTCGACTCGTCGCCCGACCGCTCCCCCGTGAACACCGAGTCGTGCGACACCGACAGCCCGCTGCCGTATGCGCCCTCTCTGCGGAGAAACACGAAATCAATTAGAGCATAGCTATCAGCAATTAGCGACCGACTGCTAGCGGCTGGTTCGGCGTAGGCGGCTATGAAGCTTGCATGAAGTTTGCATCTAGCATGGTGTACCTTATTTACACTCAGCACCAGTGATCAGGACGAGAATGTAAACCCGTTATTTCCCTTGCTCCTGCCTCTGTTACACGTGCTGCCGTTGGAAGTGCAAGCGAAGTAAGGCAGTTCACTTCTCTTGAGTGAATTGCCGGCTGCGGGAGGAGCAGGAGCAGTGGCTGGATCTGAACAGGGTACAAAAAACTCACTTTCTTCTTGCATGTCTCTCGGCATCCAAGAGTTCGCTGGTGGAACTGCTCTTGGGGTCTGGCGAGGCGTCGGCGCGGGCGCCGCTGCCGCGCCGCTTGAACATGCGCCGGAGGCCGCGGAAGAACCTGCCCGTTCGGCCTTCGCCTGGAATGGAGACATGAAGTTCTATAAGGACAGTGCCCAAGGCAGGCCACTTTTCTTAGAATCTAGATAGATCAGAGCCTTTGTAGGAATGTAAAGGAAAGGAATTATAGTCTTTTAGAAGTGTAGGTAAACGCAGCAGTTGCAATCATAGTTGAAGACTTATGTCTGGTGATTGAAGGTATTTTTTTATTTACTGCGTCTGCCGTGCTGTCATCTGCCGTCTACCAGAGCCACTTTCAAGGCGATATTATAGGTGGTAATGCCATTAGGTACTGGTAGGTATTACAGGTAATACCTTGAGATTTGAGACGCTACGACTATCAAGTATAAGTACCCATTATCACAATATACAACAAGGAACTTTTGACAAACCAAACCATTCAACGAACGTGACGTTTCGCTCGTTCTGTCCGGGTCGAAGTTCTGCTGGATCTGATAACAATCTAGAGTATTCTAGAAGGTACTGACCATGGTTGTGTGTGTGCGTGTGCGGCGCGGGCGGGCGATAGGGCGGCTCCAGCGAGCCCTCGCGCACGCACGACATGAGGCCCGCGCCGCCGCCGCCCGACATCCGCCTTGGCGCCTGCAACAAACGGAACACGGTTACTGTCAAGCTGTGCACACAGGACACCAAGAACATCGACTCATTTCACCCAGCAGGGTGAGCAGAAACCTCTGTCGAGAAAGTATTCGATACGTTAACATGGTTGCGAGGTGAAATGAGGTTTCTTTTTTTCACTTTGTACCTACACCCAGATGAACAAAGTGGAATAAACCTAGTACTGATAAAAGTTCCATTGATTATTGTATTAGTTGTCTACTACTGTTCTACTATCCTCAATTATTGAGGATAGTCGGGTGAGTGAGATCTGTGCTTGGCAGTGGATTGATATGGGGCGTGGTGATGATGGCGATACGTTAAAAGGCGCAAGTGCATTACTTTTGATAGTGAGCTGACATTTTTGTCCTTTTGGGGTCGAAACATGAAGGTCGTAATGAGCAAGAGCAATTCTACTGTTGCAAGATCCTTAATTATGGATTTTCAAGCCTACTTGTGACCAACAGGACAGTTTTCTTTGCTTGTGAACGTCGAGGAATGTGAGTGCGCAAATAGATGGATAGATAAACTCTTTATAGACACCAAAATGTACAGAACCCAGAAAGGTCAAATAGATACAATGGGCGATCTTATCGTTTAAAGCGATCTCTACCACACAACCTTTGGATGGACAAGATAGACAGCAGGAGTAGGGTTGGGCCGGTTGACAGACTTGTTGTCTAATATGTTAGAACTTAAAACAAGTCTTTAGAAGACAGGTGAAAGCATTACTGTCGTCTATCTGTATCTAAGGCACTTAGCTTCGTAACAGATGCGCGATTTATGATCCTTAGACCCCTGGAGGCTTTCTGCAGATGCCCGTAACGAGTAAATATACTATTTAACAGCTGCGCCTAGCAGTTTTACTCGAGGTTTTCTTGATTTCCGTATAAACGTTGTCTGACTATTGAGCGTTGTTGGAGCATACTTTTGGAATAAAAATTAATACCCCATGTTAATTTTTTTATAAAATGTTGACCACTATCTTACCTTGTCCCCAGTGACGATATTAGAGCCGAAGATGGTGAACATGGTCAGCGTTGGACTGGCTCACATCCATTCAGCGGTTCTAAAAACGCACGGCATTTTATTAGACTTCTTCTTTTCGTATCAATGGTCGTATTTCAATGGGTATTTATTTTAAGCTTTCTGTAGGATTAGTAAGACTGTATGTCTATGTACGTATGTACCATAACATCGACTTTTAAATAAATTCATCAGAGCAATGTAGGGCAGGTGCCCGGGGAGTACTCGCGTAAGTTATTTGTTGGTGGAATTTTGGCACAAGGTTTGTTTTTTTGGAGATACGATAATATGGCGCAGGTGTACCATAAGCCAGGTCATACCAGGTCATTCGCGTACCATAAGCTTTTACTTGCCAGGATTATAAGATCGATGTTTGCAAAATTGAAACTGAACGAGAGATATAGTTTGTTTGAGCCAGGAGTCATCTCGACAAAAATAATGTTGATTTTGTTGCTGTCATCTTGGTCATCGCACATTTGTAGTTCGAACTACAATTACGCACTATAATTAAATAGGTACCAGGATTTTATATTATAATTATAATTTTCCAATTAAAACCTAATCATGTAGGTATATGACGTAAAAACCAGAATAAGTCAATGAAATTAATTACGAGTAGAGTCACTGCGAGTTTAATTTGCGCACAAACAAATATCACAATATATAATTTTGAGATATATCATTTTGAGATCGACCGTGGTCACGAGAAGACTGGAGTATGCGGGGTATCACCGTCTGGAGCGGCGCGTGTTGTTTCCAACTACCCGCGTTTGGTCTTGCAAAATATAACCGTCACGACATACAACACTAACAGTATCCGAAGTCTCACTCGAACTAAAATCGCGTCGTACACACTTGCTAATAACCGGATTTCAGGAACCAGACAACCGAAACCCATCTTCCCGATTGAAATTCCGGTACTTCTTGATTTCAATCGCTTCACATACAATTCTAGGATAGAAATGACGATCAGTGGAAAGGATCTTCCGGTTATTCGTATGTAATTCGATCCAATGATTTGGTCCCGAATCAAGCTAATGCTCAGCCATAGCCATTGCAAAACATAATCGTCACGACATACGACGCTACAGGTTATAATTATTATAATGATGAGAATTCACACACCTATCTTTCATCTTTTCAAACGTTAATAATTACCACTTAATTATTTTAAGAGCTGTGGTTTTTATAAAATAAATAAATAAATATGATATGATTTCTCATTTTATCATTATGATTGAACTTCTATCTCACTGCGCTCACCAGTCAACATCCCCAAAACTAATTCCATTAGATTATTACTAGCTCCATTAAATCTCTTAATTATTCCTTCAGCTACATTCCAGGCGTAATGACCTCCACCGCAAGGAAACTTCCGATGCAAGCTCCAAGGTCGGCTCCTGGTCCAGGGTCAAGGGCATCCAGCAGATCGATACGGATGCTGCAGACAAGGATGGCGCCATACACTTCCCGAGGGAGCGAGGGGGACAAGCTACGCTTCATTGGGTACTAACCATAGGGTGTGGGGAGTACCTATCTAGTATAGTATGGTGAGTATATTGTCTTTGTGCAAGGTTAAAGACATATGATTGTTGAATTTACTAGAATTATAATTTTTATTTTTGAGAACAAATAAACTAAAATGGCTATATCTCAACACAGATCTGCAATCAATTGTTGTTTCGTTAAATGATTCCTCGTGTGGTTAAGCTATGGAATGTAAAAAATTTGGATTACATTTTAATCAGTGGATTTCGAGTTTTCACGTTACAAACATTTTAAATACTTACACAAAAATAATAAGAATAAATAATACTAAATACACAAATAGGTAGGTACACGTACACAATTACATAGATCTGTAAATTTAGTTACAGTTTTATAATGTGTCGGTAATCTAAGATAGATTGATCGTCGATCGATTGTTCTTAGATTAATCTCAACTCGACACCTTCGCATCTCGGCACGTATTAATTGAGGCCCGCGACAAATTCTTCTCAAGTGTCGTAACTAATTATCCAGTTTTGCGAGAATGCCTGTATTAATGAAGTTGCAGATGTTTCCTGCTTTCAAATTGTCTTCAGGGTCATCTTAAATGGCTTTGTAAGAACAGATATTGAATACGGAAATATTATAGTAAAACAATTCATGGATTCAAATGAACTCACCATTATAGCGCGTGCTAAGTTTACATACTCTTCTTGTATAATAATTATGATCTTTTTTCAACATTATTGATGGAAGTCTATGATCGACTCTCGGACCAACATCTACACTTCTTCACTATTAGGTATTATACATTTATAAATTGCCTTGTAAAAACAACTCTGGAGCCACAAACATTATCAGACTTAGACCAATCAGATATGAATCATAAAACCATTTCACTTTTAACAGAAAGATTCTTTATTGTAAGTACGCGATAATATCACACTTTTATAAGTCAAACTCTCAAAATCGCAAGAAAGAAAAAAAGAGAACAATAACAACATAAAATATGATCATTTACATAAGTTAAGGAGCAATTGATTATGGTTTGAGTTTGAAAAGGATGTTTCCATTTGATGCGCTGATCCAAGATTAAATCTCGGACAGGAAAAGGAAACTCTGTTGATTCTACCAGTGCTTCGGAATACGCCCGTTTCTGAGAGAATCGAACAACTAACCTCCCGTTTCGCAGTTGGCTCTTCCCACCCACTTAGGCCCATATTAGTCAGATATTGAGAACGGAAAGAGATGCAGCTGTTACTGCAATCACATTGTCTTTTAATATAACATTGTATCAAATTGACGTCGAGTCCGATTCCGGACAATAATGACCTGCCTGAGAATTGGAGCAGACTGCGGTCCCGCGGCTGTCGCACTAAAGTTACCACATACCATTGTCAGAAATTTGTATAACAATCAGTTTGGTAACGTTTTTTGTAACATTGACAATGACGACCAAAATTAGTTACGAGAATTGGAGATATCTGTCCGTTTCTCATACATGCAAAACCCCGGAAGTGCACGTCGTCCTTTTTACAGATGGGCCTCAAAAGGATAAAATTACGGTGCATATTGTGCATTGGGCACGTATCAACAATCGCTTGTTACAAATTACGAATTCCCCAGCGATTCATCTAGATTCTAGATGAATCGCTGGGGAATTTACATTCCTAATCCGGTGGTAGAGTCATGGCCGTTTTCACAAACGAATCCTAAAGCTATTGCTCACTATGATCCCCCTAAGCCTGACATTGCCATAATCCAATTTCACGAAGTTATGGGAGTTAAAACTTGGGAGACCAGAGGAGTCTACCGGCAGCCGGTTAGTGTCCAGACCGCGGAGTGGGCAGAAGACCCTCTGCCCAATCCTACCACCCTGAGGGGGAAGTAGAAGACCAACTAACTGACTCATGAAAAGCGAAAGTTAAAAGAGTCCTTCCTAATACGGGTTAGGCAGCGCATCGGCCATGCTCCAGGCGACACGGAACCATATCAGATAGGGCACAGATTTGCTTACCACCTATTCCATAATAAATTATACTATATTTCGAACGAACTTGATGACTGACAACTGAGCCAATCCAGCCAAAACATATTCCTGGCAGGCATTTAAAATGAAACTCTCTCCTTTCATCATACCTTTGTAGTGAAATTACCTGCCAATATAAATTCAAACGCGCAGCTGGTCTTAAAGCCTCTCATTAGGGTTGTCAGGGGTGTCGCAGGCCTGTCTGTTAAGACAAAAGCTTATTTATAGGGACCTCCTTAAAAGCATTTAGATGTTTAAGGGTATGAACACACAGAGGAATCGACCTAGTAACAAATAGAGTAGTGGTAAATCTGTTGCCCAATTCCTATCGGGGTGTTCCAATAGCGGCACTTAAAAGCCAGTTCCATTCTAGGCTGAGCATGTTTACCTACGACCACACCGGTGAGATAGTGATCAAATTCCTGCCTATCTTCTTCTTCTTAATCTTAATATATATAAATTACACGTCACTTTATTTGTCCGCGATGGACTCCTAAATTACTTTACCGATTTTAATCAAATTTGCACACCGTGTGCAGTTTGATCTAACTTGAAAGATAGGATAGCTTACATCTCAATTTATAGTCGCAATAACCTTAGCCACATCAGCGCGTGGCCGTGTCTGCTAGTAAAGTATTAAAGTTAGAAAGGTGTACTAAAGTTGCATGGTAGGTGCTGGAAAATAGATGAAGTGTTGGATTGGTGATGTACCTAGGCAGTCGTTTTAGGAAGAAACTGGTGCTTAAGAGTTAGGGGCCCGTAAGTATGATCATAGCTGAGGTTAACAGTGTCTAGCTTCAGGCTATTGGCAAAGCAATGTACTTAGTATTGGAGTAAATAAATCAGGGCTAGTTTCATTTTGTATTACGGGCAAGGGGGCAGAAATAGAGTTTGCTCTATTGATTGCCGCCTATAGCTTTTATCCTACTTTGTTTTTATTCGTTATGTTCCCAAAGTCTCCACAGACCGCCCTACCAGAGGAGACGCTGAGAAAAATAATTCCCATCGTCCCCATTAGGAATTTTAGTCAGGACACAACTTTTCTACCCCCCTTTGCCATCGCTACGGTGCTTCACTGTACTTTAGCCCTAAAAGGGACACTTAAGAGTCTAATAAGTCCCGTAATTGCTTTTCGCCGGCTCATAAATTAGAAAGATTACTTTTTTGTTCACAGTAACACTTTTTCTATCGTCACAAATTGAGGCTTTATTTCTTCAGATCTAGGGTTGAAATTTGATAGAAGGCGCAAAGTCTTTGAGACTAAGTGGAGACTTTTCCGCCTCTCGCGTTATTGCTTAGTCCGCGTTCTTAGTTTTTAGGTCATGGGATTTCCAGGTGCTGGAGGAGAGCTCATGAGAGTGGTTTTGGAATATGGGCTAAATTATGTGCGGGTTTTCGTCGCTCCTTGCTTACGCTTCCAATTGTTACGATTGATGGCATGTCGATCAAGATACTTCAAGCAGTCGTTAAGCCACATCAAGGCTCCTGGACGGCATAACAAACACTGACAGCGCAGGCTGACCCTGCCTCAATCGACAAAGAAACTGGCTAAACGGTGCGAAATCAAATCAAAACGAAATGACTTGGAGTCGCTCAACAGAGGTTGTTTGATAAAAAAACTCATCGCCTTTCCTGCCGATGTTTACCAGCCATCAGAACATTTTACATCTCGATTTACATACTCAAGTACTTAGTAGTTTCGAAAAGCGTATATTACATAGACTGGTATTTAGCCAGGTGTGCGGACGGCATTGCTAGGACGTGTCGCGACCTCGATTATTTCCGAATGCCGTTTGCGTAGGTACCTGGCGAGTTATCATTTAAACCTTTTGTTTTCAGTGTGTAAAGTAGACCATCGAAAATTTGGTTGAAAATTTAATTTTACAGACATCACATGCATCAATTTTCAAACCGGGATGACTGGTAAAGAATACTGTTCTGCTTGAACATTTTATTTGTTGGTAAAATATAAACAAGTTTTCATAAATAATACTAGCTACACCCGAAATGTCTTGTTTTGTTGTTTTATAAACTTTTACATACGTTTTTGACCTTTACCGTCTTACCACAAAAGATTTAGACCAGAGTTGAACAGATGAGTCTAAATATTTTCTTCACAAATCGACATCTAATACTCGCTTTTTCTAACTAAATAACAAATGTATAAGTAGAATAATTAGGAATGCCAGGATTGAGTAAGAAAACGCGAGTGACAGACGTCGATTTTGTAGAACGAAATTTTAGAAACCTCTGTTTAACTCTGGTCTAATCTTTTGTGGTATAAGACCGTTAGGGGCTTAGGGGATTGACAGTAGTGTTAAACAATGTCAAAGGGCCATGGGCGGGCTGACTTAATCAGACACTACTTAAATAGTGGCTTTACCCTACCTCATCACCTGCAGGCTGATCAGTATGAGACCAACCACCTTCAGTCTACATAGACACTGAGGACTTCCATCAATAATCTTATGGCTCGAAGTCGCGATACGAACCTCCGAGCCATACCTATTCTCATACAATATCATTTATCTCCATATCTCGAACAATAAAAATTGGGGTTTGAATTTCAAATCACCCATGCAACATATTCAGTATTCTCTTGTATAGGTATAAGTGGGCGATTTAATTATCTTAAATAAATAGGTAAATATCAAGTCACACAACATTAACTATAATAATAAAGAAATCGCAGTAAGGAACCTTAGACTTGGCACGACTTTGGGTAGATTTCATTACTTTTTAGAGATAAACTAGCAGCTCCATCGAGACTTGGCTAGTTTTTTACAGAATAATTTTGGTGGGATTATACTTTCTGGGATATTATGTCCCATATTTCTACTTCCACTTCCAATCACATCGCCTCCCCTCATTGACAGACCCACCCTTGGCTATGACGTCATTCATCCCGCGATCGAACGCACTGCATCCCGGTGAGCCACCTTGACCTTTTTTACCCTTTGGAATGTAGGTTGCGGTGGTCAAGGCACAATTTCAATTGTTTTGAAAAGATATAGCGGAAATAGGTCAACATTTAGTCAAGACTAATTTAGTCAACAGCTCTTGTGCCTGGATCATGGACCCAACAACCGGAAGTATTTTTTGTTTTATTACATTTTTTTATGTTTTTTTTTTCATATTGTTTTGTGCGTTATCGTATTATGAGACGAGCATATTCTTGCTACCTATCTTCATCCAAAGGTTTGTCTATTAGAGATCGCAGCAATAAGTCCGTCCGTTTTATTTCTTTCTTATTGTATAAATCTTGGTGTCAAGAGTTAAATATACTTATCCGAAATGTGTTTTTTTGGTTTACGCTGACATTACACAGGACAAACAAAACACATCATTATTTAGTTCGCGTGCATGTTTTCATTGTTCTACGAATAATGCGAAGTTTCCACTCACCTCTAGTTTCAGGGGTTTGTTTCACTCATGGTTGCCATGGTAACCGGCGGCCCCGACACGACCTGTAATCAAGGATATTGGTTAGTACCATGGTGGTTTTTACATCCACAGTTTAAAAACAACGGCTGTACTGGTTATACGATTCTATCGTCTACTCGTTTTGAGGAAATAAGGAATACTGAAAGTGTATGTAGCATTTGAGTAGGTATTGATTGCGCCTCCAGCATGACTGGCAAAGATGCCCCTTAGCATTAAGTCATCCTTGTTATTTTTCATTGTGTGCTAAATAAAAGTATAAATCAATAAATAAGTATGTAGCGTACAATTAATGCAATAAAAACCAAATACAAAGATAAATTCAAAACAATAAGAAATGTAAGCGCCCATCCAATTATTGCAAAGAGGTCCAACATAATCAATTTACTCCCACACAAATAATGGAGAAATAAATTGAGGTACACAAGACCTCAAGAGACCAGGGATGTAATCAGGACGTCAATTAGGGGGGCCAGGTTTAGTAAAACGCTTATTCACGGTAAGGTTAGAGGACCATTCGAAATCCGATGTCTATACTATTTAAAGCAATAACTTCGCCCCTTTCCTTACCTTACTACGTCCATATAAGAGGCCTACTAAGTACGAATTGATTTAAAGGGGGATATATTTGAA
Organism: Hylaea fasciaria; assembly: GCA_905147375.1. Classification (NCBI taxonomy): domain Eukaryota; kingdom Metazoa; phylum Arthropoda; class Insecta; order Lepidoptera; family Geometridae; genus Hylaea; species Hylaea fasciaria. The sequence goes on along the minus strand of LR990211.1, from coordinate 1,091,092 downwards.
CAATGTCTCTGAACGAAAATTATACCAAGAAGGTATTAGGGACCTACGAGTATGTCATAAAGGGGACTGAGGCTAGTCATAAATTCATATACTTGTCAGAATCGTTACAAGGTTAAATTGAAAAAGTATTCCCTTTTTAATGATATTCCACTACTACATAACTTGTTTTTATAATTATGTTACTCTAAGATTGTTTAAATTGTAGAAGTGGATGTTGGTAGGAGGTAGAAGGATAGCTGGCATAAGCGAACCGAATGGAAGAGAAGCGAAGCAAATGAAGCCTCGCCTTTCGTGTCTGATTTCGTATAGATATCCACACTGTTTCTTTGAATATACTTAAAAATAAATGGTCACAAGATACTGTTTGACAACCCTTGGATGAATACTCAAGTTAACGTCAAAGCGAGGAACAAATCGTCACAATTTATTCCAAGTCCTCGTACTGACGTCCGAACAATATCTACCATCCATTAGTAACACAAACAAAGGAAATGTATAAACACTTGAACGACAATGACTCTCGAAATCTAAGATGGAGACGCCGAAGTTCTGGAGCAAATAAATTGGTTTCTGTAATGATCTGTGTTTCGTTTCGGAAAGTTTCAGACACTTTGATTAATGCCCCATTTACATTCTGCCGCTCTGTCGCAGATTCTCCCACTTCCGTTCCCGGACATAATTCCCTCGAGAGAAGTGTGTGTTTGCATATTGCTTCATTTCTTTCTTTTTTTTAAAACGTAGCCCTACACCAGGATTTCTCCTGTTGTGTTTGTGTCGTGGATACAGTTTACAGACATATAATTTCACATACACCCAGACCAGAAACAAATATTTGTGGATCACACAAATGTTCCGGGCGGGAATCGAACCCGCATAACCAAGCGCAGCAGTCTGATTGCTCAGCCACTACACCAAACGCGTCGTCACTACTACGCACAGAGCAGGTAGCCGTGGCAGAGCTTGACAAGTATCATGTCCACTTCCCTGCGCACTGCAGCTGTATATAAACGGGGCATAACGGTTTTTGTATCTAGTAATTATTAAATATTTACATTCAGTATTTAATAATCAGAACGGAGTTCAGATTTGTATGTAAAAGTGGTAAGAAGTTGCAAGAATCCACCCGGAACGACAGACTGATAGACATAAGTACAAGAAAGTCTCGAATAAAAAAGTGGTAAAATTAAATACTGTTCGTTGGTATAAGCATCACTTGAGAACGGCTGGGCCGAATTCGCATTTTTTTATATGTTCGTAATTGTACAAATTAGGTTTTGATGTAGAAAAAAGATGGAAAAGTTTTTCGGATAATTGGCCAACTAGGGAAACCCTGAAAGTTATTCTATTTTTCAGTCAAATTGAAATCACGGTGTAACATAATATACATAGAGATACTTACCTATTTGTGTGTAGGAAATCCGGAACTGCGCACAGACACACAAACTCCGAACAAACCTATGGTTCCCACAAATAGGAAAGTATACCTATATACAAAAAATTACATTTTTAGTGAAATATGTAAAAAATAAAATTTCAATAACATGGTAATCAACAAAACATGCAACAGAAACCAATAGAGCAAACATAAAACGTATTTCAGCAAAAAGACCTTATCTAACAATGCGATATTGCGTGACGGAACCCGAGTTTCTCACCATACCCGTTTTTGCTGAAGCCATTGAACTGCAAGACACAACTACTCAGCAGTTTATATAAACTCTAGGGCAAAGATTTAAAGCCTCTTTTCCCTTAATAACTGGCGGGGTAAGTTGGTTTTCAGATAATAATGTTGTCTCACCTTTATAAGTTCAAGGTTCGGTATTGAGTTAGTTTTTTTACCGGCAGATACCATTATAATGGATATCACAACTGTATCAGTATTCTTTAGATTTGATTATTGTGGAAACGATTTGCTTTGGTTTAGTTTTGCAGGTCTTCGCCAAAATTCAGCTATTGCTTCGTTAACGTCTGTGAAATGAATTCACAAGTTTTCGTTTAAGTGAAAATTTTAGGTATGATAATATTAATTTTCGCGCTGTTTCTTTGGTTACCTGCCTAATTGTAAAAGTTTTGATTGATTGGTTTCGTTGGACAAGTAGAACGCTTTTTCTGAACAAAGTAGGTAAGTAAAGCGTAAATTTAAAGGCCTATTAGGTATAATTTATTTTTGCGTGAAATCTTTTATTTCTTTTATTTTAAAAAAGATCCACACTAGAATTTCTCCTGTGTCGTGGGTACCGTTTACAGACATGTAATTTCACAGACACATAACACCCATAAATACAGCAAAAGTGATTCTAACAACACATTGGTCGGTACACCAAAATGAAAAGGAGATTGCCACATTTAAATTCACACATCTCCAATTCTGATTTCCGATTGCTTCATAAATCGTCGTGACGGAGTTAATAAACGTTAGTTCTAAATTGTCAAATTATTATAAGGTGCATCTAGCTAGAAATTGGCACTAATATTAGGAGAACTGATTAAAAATGTCATTGCTGTCGCTCTGCTTTCCCTTCTGTGCGATTGAGAGAGCTGCAATGTTTCTAAATTTTCGATAAAATTGTCATCTCGCGGAACATGGTGTTCACACTGTAAATCTTACTAAGTATTTTAAAATTTTTGATGTCTAATGCTTAAATAGTATAATTATAACCTACGCTGATAGGTTGCGTTTTTTATAAACATAATATTAGCTTTCCAAAAGAACTGCTTTTTTTTCGAAGTGAATTCAAGGCTTAAAGTTCGTCATAATAATTTTTTTTAGTTCACTCTTTAGTAATGAAAATATTTTGAAATATAAAAAAACCTATCATAACATAATAATCGGATAGCATTTAGGGATGAAAAACAGTGAGCGCTTTTTGTATGGAGAAAAATTCACTGAGCGCGATTATTAGGTATTACTTATAAGGTCCCTCTGACTTTCAGGTTACGATAGTAGACGAAAATTATCAATTTTAGTTCGCTATTAATGGTCATTATTGACCTCAGTTAGACAATTACAAACCCATATCTACTCATCATTTAGAAACTCAATGATTGTGAAAGTAACCTTTGTGCGAATATAGTTAGAAAATCGTGAGTGAACGTCGGAAGGTATAGCTAGGTCATGTTCATTGCGACATACTTAGAAGGTAGGTACTGATGGTTAAAAAGGCTCATAAGTATGACGATATGTTGCTTTTTTAGTTTTTTTACGTATCCCCACACTAGGATTGCGCTCCAAACTCGCTCGCGACACCAAACGCAGCAGTCTGATTGCTCAGCCACTATGCCAAACGTGCCGTCGAATTTTATTTTAGTACAAGCTTATAAGCGTAGACTCTGTGCGCTTCATCGCAGCTCATGGTGTATTTTATACCCATCATGCATTTTCCTACCCATCGTGTATTATTTTTTCCTTACCCATCACATAGTGCAATTCCCTAGACATAGTATATTTCTCTACACATGTTTTTCTCTGCCCACGGCTTCGATGAAAATAATATATAGAGTAGTTAAATGCATAATATGCCTTGTTTTACAAAACCGTCACAAATGTTTTACAACGCTGTTGCAGTGCATTAAGGTTCATTATCAAATTAAACAATATTGGCTGGACCCGCATTGACGGGTGGACACTTTTGAGATTTGATTTTTGGTAGAGACTGTGTAATGTGTATCTATAGTATATTTTATCGAATACCAGCGGTGTATTTCTCACCATCTGTACGTACAACCGTCAACCAGTTATTGAATCAAGCCCGTCGACACGTACGAGTGGGAAATGGATTTGGTTTCCATTTCAATCTATTTCCCATATATACCTCAACGGATGGTAACGACGACGTCCGATTGAATGCATAGTACCTATAGACTATAGACAGATGTAGTTTTTGGGAATGGATATTGTTTTTGTTTCATTTGATGTGGTATCCATCCATGTTACTATCTGTGGGGTCAAGCGGAGTCTCTTACAGTCTTACCACAAAATATAGGTAAGACCAGAGTTAAAAGAAGTTTCTAAAATTTCGCTCCACAAAATCGACGTCACTCGCGTTTTCTTACTCCATCCTGCCATTCCTAATTATTTTACTTGTGAATTTGTTATTGAGTTAGAAAAGGCGAGGGTTAGACGTTGATTGGTGGAGAAAATATTTAGACCTCAAAATCTTCTGTTCAACTCTGGTTTAAATCTTTTGTGGTAAGATCTACCCCGTCCTCCAACTCGGGATAATACGATTATCGTAAAAAGAAGAAATATAAAAATCATGACAGAATAATAATATGGTGAGAAAAACCGAGAACAAACATGTGAAAGACCTTAATTTTATTTTAATACATTTGAACCAATGTCCAAATGAATGCTCAGTTTTCGTCAGCTGCGAACTGATCCAAGCTATAAATAAGGTAATTTATTCTTAAAAGCGCTTAATACAAAGTTTATTTTTAAATTCTTGTATGTTGTGCTAAACCAGTGTCACAGAAAAACGATTTCCGCATTCACCTTGAATAAATGCCGCGCAAACCGGTTAGGTACGGAGGAGCCCAAATCGCTTTACCAAAAGTATATTTACTTCATCCTCTGAAATCCTATTAACTGCCCGAAAACGGCTAAGCATGCGGCTGTTTATTTGATTTGGGTTCTGTATACGTAGTAGTCAATATAGAGGGAATGGAAAGAAAATAAATGTAATTTACCCTATAACGATTCGGTATTCAGAACATTTAAATGATTTACGAGTGAATGACGTTTTGAGGTAAATATATAGGTACTACTACCTCAGCCTGTCTATCTGTCCGTTTGCGCCCTTTTCTACAAGACTAAACTTAATCTTGATAAAATTGGGATCCGTGAAGATCATTTGAACCCTGGGGAAGCTGGTAAATAGGATATAATATTATAGGAAATTTTGTATCGCGATAATCCGTTGTTTATTTATTCCAAGCCGATGGGTTTTATCACAAAAGTACGCAAGTACTTTTGTGATAAATAATTATGTGATTCGTTCCTTAAATCGAATGAATAATTATGACATTCATGATTCACAAAAGTCAAAACAGAATATAACATGGCATTCTGTAGTGAAGCTCAATCCACTACAAACTAAAATGAACCCTAAAACCAAAACGATGGACAAAAGTACTTAGAACAATTAGAAGAAAGACAGCAAAAAGTAGAATTCCCCATGAACGCCGGCATTCTCCTGCAAAATGGGAATTCCTTACGCATTACAGACTACAGTCCTATGGACCTATTTATTCCTTTATCCCTTTATTCTGGGAAATTCTATTTGTGAACGACCTAGTCAGGTTGACTTCACAAGTCATTATGATGTGGTAATATTATAATTTGCGAATGGAACGTTTTGCCAGTAAACCGTAATTTTTTAAGCCGATTAGATTATTGTTTCAGTGTAATTTTATTCGAAATTCTATGGGCATAGCTATGCATAAAGCTTGGGTAAGACCAGATATTCTCAAAGTGGACGATAACGCTCCCTTTGGAGGCACTGGAGGCCTAGAGGTGAGGTGACAAGACAAAATTAGGTGTGTTGAAGTGAAGAAATGTAATTGCACCTTCTTATTATTGCAAAATTCACTGAAATTTCAACCTACTACACAACATCGATGATTTAGTTCATAATTCTGCCCTGTTTATAAATATTTAACATACGTGTGTACGTAGCTTTGATAGTAATGAGATAAACGAGACTTTCAAAATGGGCGGTAGATGGAATAAGTTTGAGAACCTATGGCTAAGACGATGCCATTTTTTGTACATACAAAATCAACAATGTATGCAATACTTAAATGAAATAGATAAAGTCAATTTTTACTTCGATATTATTGTATGCAGGCAAGAAACTTGCATCGTGTAAATGGACCTTAATTGCATATTTTATAGGTTAACAACAAAGGTTTATAGGTGATCAAATTAATTGTATTTTAAGATGAACAAATAAAAATGAAAATGATTAAACGGCTGAGGCCATTAAAATAAATGATAAAAATTATAGACAGTCAAACATTTAACTAAAAACCAACGATTAGTGCTGGTGACGTTAGCCATTTATTCGAATACTAGGAATCGAGTGACAGCGAGTCGTTTCACTCGGTCATCATAATATTATCGCGCTGACGGTCATTACCACCGTTACGCGCCGTGGCCATGACTCTAGTGATGGAAAATTAAATCCTACTATTGTAAAGAAATCTCCAGGGGTATCTTTATTTCGAAACCTGATTGATTTAATTTGCAGTCAAATCGGTATTTTTACAGTCAAGCTTCTATATTGGGATACTTTCCATCCTACATATAAACTGATCCCAAAGACTAGCATAGCATGTGGCGTATGCTAGATACATTTGAGAAATTAAAGTAATGGAATACGTCATTAATCTCATACTGACTAAGTACAACCTGGCTGAATAAATCTCAAAAGCCGCCGAAACCGAAATAAACTGATCGGGAATTTGCTACCGATCCAAGAAACGCGTACTTCGGAATCCGAGCTTTAGCGACGCCTCGCGGATGACTGGAGGCAATAATATTGTTAACGGTAAGTACTTAGACAGCGCAGAATCTGTCTTAATATTGCTCTACGAGACCGAAAGAGATGAGGTAACACCACCGTACGGACGAAACGGGGATGAATACGACCCAACCCTGTTACTTCTGTCTATCTTGTCCAACCAAAGATTGGCAGGTAGAAATCGCTTTAAGCGATAAGACCGCCCATTGTGCCTTTTATTAAGTTTGTCCTTTATGTGTTCCATAAGTTTTGGTACAAAAAAGAGTTATATAGTATCTATCTATTTTACTAATACAAATCTGTATACGGAAGATCAAATTTTTACGATGATATTACCTACTATTACTACAATTCTGCTAATTTAAGAACGCTTCAATGGAATCTCGATAGAGTGGCTTCGGAATAGTTTCCTGTCATGAACACGTCTATCTCCTGCCATGACCACGTCTACCCCAACTGTTATAGGTCGTTCAGCCAATAAGACCAACGCCACCAAATCAGTTTGCGGTCACTACACGTCTCGATCATAATGATAAATGTGCAAGAATCGAAGAATTCAGAGGCATGAACATATTGAACAGCCACCAAGCGAGCGTGTTGAATTATGGCTTAGTGGTTATTAAAGGCCTAAATCCCATACAGTGGAAAGTTACAAGGTACAGGGATTATAATGATCCGGGATTCAGGTAATCTGCCAGAGCTATGTGATCAACTTTTTTTTAATGTGATAGTGATGCAAACAATCTGTCGTCCCGTTTGTTGGTAAACGATCGCCGCAGCATACAATAAGTGCTAGCTAAATAAAAGACATGGAACTTTGAGCCGATTGCAATGATTCCCTTATGCTAACTAAGAATCTGACTGAGAAATTGAGTGTACTTAGGTCAAGCTATTGATAAAGTCATTTGTTCGCACCAGCATGCGCTGTAACAGTTGCTTTGACATGGCAAATAATTATCAGCTATTATTATTATTTTTTCAACCATGCCGTACAAAGTTGCGGGCGACGGCCAGTGATCGATTCCAAAGAAATGTCTCTCGTCAATTCTTAATCGAAGTGAATGAAACGCATCTATTAATTACTCGCTAAACAGTAACACGACAAATCGGGCTGCTTTCCCTCACGGTTGGTTGGGCGTCGCGGATGGCTGCCGCGGCCGAGGCGGGGGACTGAAACGAGATGAGACTCCAATCTGACTGTTTACAAGCCTTTACTGTGTTAGTTAGGGTGTTAGCTTTGATGTTGAGGTCAAACCTTGAGTCATTTTACCCAGTTTTCGTTGCCCAACTAAGTTGAAATTTTGCGCGGCTGTAAAGTTCCATGCAATGTTACGGTGACAGTGACAGCGAGCTGATCAGATCTGATAGGCACCGTTGACCAAAGCAGGCTCCTTTTTTTTGTTTTCGCTACATAACCTCTATGTAGTCTCAACAGTCCCCAAGCAAAGGTGTAGTTTGTTTGTCGTATGAGGCTGTGCTAGCCTCTTATAATCACTGTATGTCATGCCTCCTAGGGGCCTCTGACGTGAATGAGGAGTGACATACAGACAGACATGATGGGTAAGAGTTCCGCTTCTGCCATTTGACTACGATACCCTAAAAACTAAGCAGTGAATGACACATGCGTTCCAAACTTAGCTCAATCTACAGTCCTTGATACGCATGATCTCTGAATCACCAGCTGTGTTATGGCTATTATCTAATATACGGCAACGTTCTGAGAACACTGTAATTGCTTTACTTACTAATACAAAGCTTACTATGCACGGAGCGATGTTGCGACAAGACGCACATTGTACATTCAAGATAAGCGATAGATAGTTACTAATTTGCTAAATAGGGAGACATCTCAAAGACACAGTGTTTGTACGCTCGTAGTGGCATTCTATAGGAAACCTATGTTCAGCAGTGGGCTACATCCAGCTTTTGATGATGATGATGATGTTGATGATGAATGATGATGCTGACCATGTTTGTGGGTTTCTTTGTGTGAGTGAAGGTCTGGCCCTTATGATGGTGCTCATAATTTTATTGGTTCTAATGACAGACAGATAAACACTTTTAAGAATAGATTATTCCACGTTGCTGATGCTTTTCAACCTACCTATTATGAGTAATGATACTCACCCTTATCTAATTGAAATTCTACACATTTCCAACAAAAATATTAAGTACTTACATCAATCAACCGGTCTGGCTCAAGTGGTCAGTCTGCAAATAGACTCGCCGATCAATCGGGCGACGCCGGCGTCGCGCCATGAATGGGCAGCCTTACAAGTGAGTCACCGGTGAACTTGCCCGATGCAAGTTCAATATTGATCTACTTCACTCGGCTGAAGTGTGCTTGTATTAGTAGTTATTGTGGTAGGGGGCAATATTGATTGTTCTTATATTGCATCGATGGCGATGGTGCAACGACCGATAGGACTCATTTTAAAACAACTTTTGGTACAAATCTTTTAAAATTATTAAAAAATATATAAGAAGAACCAACCAATCCTGGACAACACTTTGCACATGCAAAAGCAAACTTCCGTAAATCGCCCGGTTTTCATTGGCACCAATATATTTTGTTGCTTGCTCATTGCCACCAATACTTGGTTTGATACTATCGGAAACCGAAAAGTTGTAGATTAAAACCATTGCAAGTAAACAGTTCTCCAGGTTGTACATCTATCGAGTCTTATCACGTGGCTTAGTAAGTAAGGCTGACGGCATAGGTACCCTTCAAACCAGTGAATGACTAGAGAAGGGTAGACAGTTACCATAAACAGCATGGTTGGCTTATGGTTTAGTTTCTAATCCCCCTTTTGTCGCAGCCTTCAGTGGAGCTCATAACAGTAATCCCCTAAGCTCATTTGGCGTAACAAGCGACGATGAATGCTAACCATGTACTACCTACTACGTACTTGTGATACCATATTCGGCTCTAACCAGATTGCGGCAAATTTAATTATTTCGTTATTCACGGTGTCTGCGTGAGTAATGGGATTTTGGATTTATTTATGTAATACGAATGGTAGGGACGATTGTCTTTGTTGGCAGGATATTTCATTTTAAGTGAACGCAGTGGACATCATTGAACGTCGTCGACCGCATCTCCTCTGCCCACCGCTGAACACAAGTCTCCCGACTCCTCACTTTTGTGAGGAGGATCAGGCCGTAATAAATTACGGGAGCCAGGGTACATGCCTCCGAAATTACTCTCGGGTATGTGGGTGTGTTTCCTTCACAGCAAACCGAGTGATAATTACATTGATATGTTTGAACAACAAATAATTCCTCACACTTACAAAACACACAACCCTTTTCTTTGAAGGCAAAGGTCTACCCTCTTGGCTATCACCAGGTTATCAAAAGATTAACTAAACATATTTATGGGTCTGGTATGAATAGACCAGCCGGTGACGGTCGACATAGGGGACGTACCACGATCAAATTGAACATGTCTTAAAGAAAGACCACGTCAAAACTACCTATAACCGGAGAGCATGTATGAGAGTGGAAAAAGCGAAAGAGGTGTGTCAGGATCGTAGCAAATGGAAAGATATAGTCTCTTATGCCTACCCCAATGGAAGAAAAGGCATTATTGTATGTATGCACGTATAATTAAAATATAAAACATAAAAGATCCTGTGCGTCGATAATATTTAATGATGTTTATGAATACCAAACTAATGGAGAACCTTGACTCTGACAATGCGGCCGCATATAGTTTTCATGACGTCTGATTGTCAGTCAAGGTTAGCCCCATGTTGACTGGGGTACCAAGTGAATCATTGCAGCTATTATGCTGTTGATTAGTTCGTAGATGATCAAACGGAGCGCGAGTCTATTTTAAGACCAGAGTAACTATTATTTGTTTATTGGCATAGCGTTCAAAATACTTTTCTACGCAGTACCTCGCAGAAGAAAAGGATTGTTTTTCCTTTTCTTAGAGAGCATTATTAAGTTGCACCCTAATCTTATTACAAACTAGCCTTTAACATGGCTAATAAGTAATTTAATTTGAACTTATTCTTTTAAATTGTCTTTAACTAAGAATGTGTCCAATGGCACTTTTCTTATGGTCTAGAAAAGGAATGATACAAAAAAAACTATTACGTCAGAGGCTCTTACACTCTGACACTCTAGTGGTAATCACTACTTTATTCGACAAACAAATAAACCTAACCCAGTCGTCCTATAAGTACTATACATAAAAGCGTTCTCCAGATAAAATAAAGTAAAAAATACAACAGCACAGCCCCCTGTCAGGCTTCGCAAGCCGTCTCCTAAGCCAGGATAGTCGCTGTCAGAAAGTAAACCTCTTCAATTTAACGATGGAACCACGAAATTAGCGAGTTCATGAGCGTTGCGGGCAGTAAAAATACATAGCAGGGTTCTCAAACCGGGCTAGACACTGTCACTATAGAAAAGTAAAAGCTTTGAAACTATCGAGTTTGTAGTATGGATTTTTATTTTCGATGGTGATAAAACTTTTATGGTATTGGAAGCAGGGACGGATGAACCCAAAGGACTCGATTTTCGGCTAGAAATGGGTAGAGCTTTACTTGTAGAGCTACCCAAAAATAGCGTTTACTTGTATAGAATAACTCCAACATCAACCTAAATTAATGATTTCTTCGCTATTCTCCTGGCCCGCCGTGTCAACTCGCCTTGACACTTGGCTGATCTCACTTTAATTGGTTCCAAACGATACTGTAGCGATAAAAATCGAAAGATATGACGTCGCACAATCAGCTTTCTACTCGTCTACCAGCCGGTTTTACAAGATTTAGTTCACATTTAAGGAATTCTAAACAGACGTCGATAAAAGTAAACACATGGATTATCGATGTAACAGTAAACTCTACAATCCATGTTTTTGTTAAGCGAAAAAGGTAATGTGGAATACTACTTAATAATGTGGAATACTGTTACCACCACCTCACACTCAATTCTTCCTCCAGTTCAATTTCATAGTAATAATATTTCTTCACTCCATAAACTCTTAAGTTCATGAAGACGCCATCCTTCCTTTATAAAATCTAAACGAGTAGCAGTTTGTTTTGTTCCTTCCCGCTACAGTATTATGAAACTTCAGCGACTGCTAGCTAAAACTGTAGCATTTTTAATCATGTTGTCAACTACACAGCTGGTGTTTATGAGTATAAACTTTCTGTGTACTTAGCTTCGTCGAAGTTAAGTTTCGGCGTATTTCGACCTTCTAAATTATAAGCTTTAAAACGGCCGCTAAGTTTTGGTTATAAAGTAAACATTACTGGGGCTACAGTTCTCGTTGAATTGTTGGATTATGGGGAGTGTCCCACTACAGCTGGTTGAACCGCGGTGGGGATCCACCTAGTCTCTTTTTGTATTGGTCTCCCGCACCAAATCGCTTTTGCGGTGCGAGCCTACCCAGTTCTTGTCGTAAACAACAGTGGCGCTTACTACGTTTATGTAGGTAGTATTCTTGTTTGAAAATTTGGTAGTAATATTATGTTTTTACAATCACGAGATAGGAAGGTATACTGCAATCTGGCCAAAAGGCAATTGACTGCTATTCATTGATGAGTTCCTTTGGCTGTTTTTTATTTCACTTTATGTCTGTGTCATAATGGCATGCCAATCCTAGCGTAGCCAAAATAAAATAACAAAATTCAATATACTAACAAGATCGCTTTTTTGACGATCGATTAAAACTCGAGTAGTATCGCACTTTCCGATGTAGGTACTCGTGGGTTCTGCTAACATGTATATAGTAGGCTCATTAATAATTATTACCAGCAACAAAACGTGCGCAAAGCACAACAAATTAAGTTGAGGCATCATTTTACTCTTTGCAATTTTTCTTTATCTACCTTCTCTATCATGCACCTCGACGCGTTCTCTAGGGCATTACGAGGTACACGCTGGGGCACTGTGTGCCTTATATTGCGACACGAGGGCCTTATTACGCGGCCCTCTTTGAAGAGTGCTGAACCGCGGCCCTCAAATTAACGCGACGCCAAATGTAGTCATTAGTGCACCACGGCGAAATGACATGGTATGTGGGGCAGTGTGACCTAAGACATATTCACAGACTCCACAGTAGGTATTAATTATTAACGGCTGGCTAGTTTACAAAACGGTGCCGTTTGGCATTACGATAAGTCATGATCATAATGAATTCTGCACACAATAACTCGCGTATATAATATTATGACCCCTATGAGAATGGACCCATTACTAATTGGAACATTTTAGCGTGCGATCGGGTCAACGACATGACAAAAAACATAATGCACCTGGTTACTCCAGTAAAAATAGTAGCTAGGTTAAACTTACCAAGTTAAAGGGCCCTAGACATCTATTTGAAAGCTTCTAGAGCAGATAGGTGTTTATTTCCTACGAGAAACTTTAGAACTGGTGTCCTGAGGGTAATTCCAAGTTGTGATATTTAAGTTGTATGTCTCTTAGTCGCACCACAGGCCACAGTTGAGGTATGAAGCCTTAGATGCTTTCTCTACTACTTATCCTGAAAGTTAAGTGAAGATATAGAGTATACCTAGAAAAGGAATAACTTTGACATAGTGCTAAGATTGCTTTAAGCGGTAGCCGAAGATTCTGTTTAGTCTATATGCCTCACCACCATTGTCATGAAAGACAATAATATTGTATTGCCATTGAATTCAACACGCGTATCAACGACGGGAATCGAGTGTTTCGACTTCGCAAGATTTGCCAAAAACTCCATCCGTCTAACTAAAGCCTAGTCCACTATGGATTCAGATTTCAGATGGACCCATCAATATGATCTCATAAACCGTCAGTACTACTCACATACATTCTTATCTGTAGCTAGCTTCACGTGCCTTTATTTTCTGCTTTCCCTTTGACCAGGGTCTCACGTCTTCATTCCACTTACACATTACAAGATGCAAAACTAGTGCATAAAAATTCCTTCCATTTCCGCACCAGTCGCATGCCTTTGGTGAACCTTCAGACGTAACTGAGCTATATTTTCAACTGTCTTAGGTTGGAATTCCTTTGCAAGCTCTAGTTTGAAGTTTGAGGACGTAATGCTAGTTTTTTAGTCTTTATTCCCTTGCAATGCTACGTGGAAAAGGGTTAAGAGCTCTTACTTACAGGTGTTCTTGTGGCCTTTTTGCTTTTGCCGTTAGTTATGAACCTAGATATATATATTCACATTTAGCACCTAAGGATGGGTAAAGCACTGGTTTATAGGCTACTTTTTATCCCGGAATATTCACGCTTCCTTTAGTAGGATAATTATTATATAGTCGTCATTCGTCATCGCTAGTAAGCACTCGCATACTTTTAAACTACATTATTATGTGAGGGGAGGTCTTTGCCCAGCAGTGGGACAGTACTAGGCTGAATTATTATTATTATATTTTCATTAGTGGGGCGAATCGACTTATAAAAATTGAGTACTGGGTCGATTCGCGCCACTAATGGAATGTGGTCCTCAACGACCAACGCAAAATGAGTACCTACTGAGTGATTCCATGCGTGGGTCGAATGGGTTATTCCCAGAGTACTCCATTCTATTGTTCTCAAAAAAATTAATCCCATACATTTATTCCCAATCAACCTAGTTAGGTCATGAGTTAGGTATAAGTACTTCCAGTAAGCAGCCATAATTTAGTTACAGTTAAGCACAAAGGTTCATTAGCACCAACGCACGCTACGACGCTACCGGCAACCTGTGACGCTACTCTTACATCCTGAGAAGGATAAAGGGTGCGCACGCGCAGGGCCGATGATCTAACCGGCGCGCGATGCAGCCTGCGATAGCGTCACTAGCTCGAAACAAAGCATGAGCGTATCGATTTGCATGTAATTTGCACGGCGAGGCGACCCCGTGAAGGAAGCATTTTGTGAGGGATTAGTAACTAGGGCAGCACGTTTTAACACAGATAATTAGTAGGGTCGGGTTATAGGATTAAGAATTAACGTTTAATTAGCTAACTTTTGACCACCATCACAATCTCTTAATCCTAATTTTCAGCACATTAGGCCTGAATTTTTAAGACTACACTCTCAAGTGCTTGGAGATTGATTCCTTAACTGATTTCAGTAAACTTTGATATTTATCCGTATTTTTCCAATATCCGAAGACGAATTTTCGTCAAACAATATTTATCCAAAGCAGTATTGCAACAACATGGAACCTACTCAGCTATAACGACGTTTTCTCATCCGTTTTCTGAGTCGACAGCATGGCACGCCGCCGTCGCTAGTTTTCTCACAGCCTATCTATTATCGGACGATAATATTATGACAGTGACAGATAAGGCTACTCTCGCTAATGAGGTGCCGGATGGCGAGAATCGAGAATTCTCGCACCTGGCATACGATTTCAAACCTCTACATAGAATGACGTATCGAATCTACTAACTATATTTCTTCCTGAATAGTAGTTTCCGAAGAAATCTTCAATATGTTTTATTATTTTTGATTTCATACAATAACGAATTACAATTTTACTTCACAATACTTTACTGAAACTTGCTGGGAGTATTGGAGAGAACAGGAAATGATACGTTTTTGATTCGACCTCAAATCTGAGATGTTCTAGCATTCCTTAATTTGATTATTGTTCTTCAGATTGGAGCCACCCAATCGAATGGGTCAACAGTAAATTGAGATTGCCTAATAGTAATTAAACTTCAATACCTTCACGTAATATCCGGTTCCGCTGTGCCAGATAATGCTGAGATCGCACTCTCATCATTTCGTGCATTACCAGCAAGTAACCAAGTACAATGCGTCTCATACGGAAGGGGAACCGGCGCTTCGTGTCCTCTATACGTGTCCGATCACTATCGGATGTAGGGCTGGCACTCGCTACTTGTAATCTGCACCGAACGTTTTTAGGGTTCCGTACTCAAAGTGTAAAACGGGACCCTATTACTAAGGCTCCGCTGTCCGTCCGTCTCTTTGTCTGCCTGTCTGTCTTTCCGTCTGTCACCAGGCTTGTATCTCGTGAAACGTGATAGTTAGACAGTTGAAATTTTCATAGATGATGTATTTTTGTTGCCGCTATAACAACAAAATATACTAAAAAAAAAGAATAAAGTAATATTTAAGGGGCTCACATACAACAAACGTGATTTTTTGCCTTGTTTATATCTAGATAATGGTACGGAACCCTTTGTGCGCGAGTACGACTCGCACTTGGCCGGTTTTTTAAATTATTACTTATAGTAGTATTATAGTGTTCTTTTAGTCCCATACTTAATTGCATTTCGAAACCACCAGGCGGCATTTCTAGCATTATCTTTTTCGAATTTGCCGCGTGAAATGTGTTTAATTTATACAGCAGTTGGTTTTTTTCATTGCCAGTTTATCTGTTTGCTTACCTGATGAGCCACAAAGCCCATGACATCCAGCTGTGTATAGAAGAATTGACTGCTGAGCAGCAGTGACCTAAAATACTGAGCAACTATAACTCAGTCCTGAAACTTTCATGGGGGTAAATCATATTATGTAAGACGCAAGCAAGGGCACCAATATAAAAATAACATCAAATTAATTGGGACTCATACACGACTGGCATCAATGTTAAACACACCCACCACGAGGTAATTAAAATAAAAAAAGCTTGCTGCAAATTATCTCAATAACTCATCACGGCATCAGCCCACAACACCTCCATAACAGGCAGAATCAAATTAACGTGTGGCAACCCTAATCACGCATGTTTCGCAACACTCCAGCTAATGACTGCCTTTGTCCCGGCCATTAGGGTTGTCACAACACTGGCTCGAGCGTTGTTTGTGTGAATTATAGCCATTTGGACGCGGAGTGTGTCGTGATTTTTCAGTTTTGTTGGACTGACATAGAGTGACCTCAAATTGAGTGAAATGGTTAAACGGACTTAGTACATTATATATTTTTTCACTATACTTAAGTATATATAATTTTATCCAGACAGTATGGGTTATGCGAGGCTATGGTCTTCGTAGTTCTGAATCTGGTGAAAATGTACCTACATTGTGATCTAAATATAGTGGGTCCAAGATCTATTTGTAATTATTGTGACACTTTACTAATTATGAACCGGTAGCATATCTAAAAAATAGGAGTCTAATTATTTTATTATTTTAATTATAAAAAACGTAGCTCCACACTAGTTGCTTAGCACAAATATTTGTTCCGGGCGGGAATCGAACCCGCCACACCTAGCGCAGCAATCCGATTGCTCAGCCACTAAGCGAAACGTGCCGTCAATTAAGGACCTGTAGGCAGCGAGCTTCCGTAAAATGGGCGGTTTTTTGTCAAAAAGTTAAGCTGTAATTACAAATATTTATAAGCCAGAAAAAATACAGTGTATAGCCAAGTGTTTCAGTTAGCTAATAAATCAATAATATTGGACTAAAGTTGTCTAGTATCTTGAGAAAAAAATTCACGAGAAAGGACCCGAAAAAAATCTTTCGTCACATAATGCTCAACATTTTCAGCGACAACTATCATATTTTTTGGAACCATAAAAAAGGCAATTTTATTTTCCAATGAAATTTGAATTTTCCAATGAACTGAATCGATTCCGTTCTTCTAAATTAATAAAAACGACGAGAATATGATCAGTTTGAGCGCGTACTAGGCGGCTCAGTACCCGCTACGGCGTTTCAGAGAGAGGACGTATGTCGCTGTTCCTCAAAATTTTCTCGTCGAATTTACTGTTTGTTCTCCAAAAAAATAAAGCAAACAGAATCTCTACATGGTATACAACTGGTTTATTTACTTAGTTGCCGTAAATGACTTCCTTCGACGATTACTAAACTTTTATTATAACCTTTATTACTTTGTATTTATTCTCCATTGTGTGTAAAGAATAATGGCTAATATGACTATTCTTGCACCACCTGTAACTGAAATTAGCAGCAAAAACGCGTTTTTAGATTGTTCACTTAAATAAAACTGGGATTTCTTATGACAGTTTGGAGTTAATCAAAGGAGCAGATTATGATTGTATATTAAAATGAAGATGTAGTGAACTTCCGTTTTCCATAATGGCGGATCTGGCGGATGCATATTCTGACGTTTTATTTTTAGCACACTTCCAGTAATCTTTCTGCTCAGCTATGAGCCAGTTTTTTCAATGTTTTTGCTTCGCACGATTTGTGCATTTAGTCACTGTCAAATATTATACTGTAAATTCGAAAGTAACACTGTTTCTCTGTTTGTCTGTTTATTTGTATGTTTGTTTGTTTGTTACTTTTTATGGCTAAACGGCTGGACCGATTTCGATGAAATTAGGTATAGAGAGACAACAAAAATGAAAATGAAATTTGGTAGGTATATGGGAGAAGGAAAGATGAGGACCTGGGGAGATGGGGAGATGGAGAGCAGCAGCTGGAGAGATGAGGAGATGGGAGATCGGAGATGGATGAGGGATGGGAGATGAGATATTGGGAGTTGGGGAAAAAAGCGATGAGGAAATAGGAAGATAGAGATATTGACAGAGACGTGACGTGCCCGATTGATTTACAATAGCATACAAAGTTCACGCATATTGTGTTCTTACTATAGCTGGATTCGATTTAAATGCAGACGAAGTCGCGGGAAACAGCTAGTATTCCATATTTTTACAACCTCGTGGTAAAGTAAATTTACAGTCATAGCCACGATTCAGTAAACTTTACTGAAACTAGCTTTTACGCGCGACTTCATCCGTATATGAAAAAGCAACTGTTTAGAAAATAAATATTGAAGTCTTTGTATCTCTATCCCTGTCCCTGTCCCTTTCCTTTTCCCTATCCTTAGTCTTAACCTTTATATTTTATCAAGAGCCTAAAATAATGAAGTGTCAGATCACCTACTTGAGAAATTATGAATTGCCCATATAAATTTTCAACTCCTATTTATTTGGATTCTAAGATCCCTATTTTTTCTGACGAAAAATAGCCTATACCCATCTCATAGGTCCAATCTTGGTCAAGATTGATTCAGCCGTTTAGACGTGAAAGGATGGCAAAAACTAAAAAAAAAACCAACAAACACACACACACAGTTTCGCATTTATATGATCTTAGTACGGATGCCTGACACTGGCTAAATGCACAAATCTTTTACTCCGTCATTGTCATTGTCAAAATATACTTATATCAAAAAGAAAATTATGGAAGTGGACTAAAGAGGATGTCTTGTATCAAATGGACTTGACAAACGCGCATACCAGAAGGGACCAACACTAAATAAATTTAATACAACTTATTTAGGTGTGACTCCAATAATTCGTGCGGCATTCTAAATTTGATAGGATTATAGTCAAGGAGGTAATAATTTATGTAATGCTGGCGGTAATAATTCTTTAGGAACGGAACGTAGCATCTCAGACCGCTCGGCCAATCTGACATGTCATTACAGTGTCGAAATAATTGAATGCTTCAGACTAAAGCCTACGTAGTAACTATCTAGTAATCTGTGCTAAGGCCACGTGATGCCGTTAGTAAGAGTATAATAATTATGAATTAGCGTTTTCGACTAGCCGTGAGCGCGGAGCCAGCGTGGCGCGCGGCCCGGCCAGGTAACTTTCATCTTCTAAAATACATGAATCGCTCCTATATTAGCGCCTTAAGTGAAAATTTCTTCTTTATTTTCATGACACTAGAGAAGTTGAATATTAAATCCTTCAAAATTATATTTCCCATAGTTAATTAAAACTCCTAATTACCATTCCAGCTCTTAAAATCTCCCTTAACTGCTTAATTCTGCTAAATTCATCCATTATGCTCCATCCAAAGCTTAAATTTTTACAAATGGAAGCCCCTGAAAGTTAATTTGCATGAGAATAAGTTTTCGTCCCAGTTTATGAGTTCATTCGTCCGATTGTCGTCTCTCGTCTGTCGCGGCCTTTAAAAGTTGGAGGTTGGATCAGCCTTACGATTGTTTAGTATTGTTGGGTTTTAAAGTTACTAACTACACCCGGCGGCTTTACCCGACGTTTTCTTGTTTTCCCTAAACTTGGAAACCCCATTATACCAGGGGTAGATTTTTAAATATAATACACACAATGCTGCCCTAACTGTAGTCTATTTTTGTACCAAATTTCAATAAAATCTGTTCACCTATGACTCTATGAGTAACAAACAAACACCAACATTTTTGCCATTATTACATTAAGAGAAGAAGCAAAAAGATTAGATGATAATCTAGCTATAACAACCGGCCCCAAATTCGAACTACAATACTATAATGTTTCTACTTATCCTTTACAGACTATAACATTTTTGCACGATAACTCGTTGATCTCCATTGTCGATTCATCACTAAAGTAGTTCAAATGATAAAACTAATTATTAAAATACAACTCACGACAGAGCCACTAATGCCGCTCGACTCTTAACAGAGTCAACCCGCCCCAAACTAACATAACTACCGTACTTCAAGATACTCCGACGACCATCCATCTCCAGAGGAGTCGTAATGAGAACTTCGCCTATAACCCGCGCCGTTCTTCAGACAGGACCACTAATCCATCCCGGCCCCTAATAAAGCCAGTAATGAACAACCTACCCCAAACACATCGCTGGTAGTACTGCTTAGTATGCAGCGTGAATCTGGAACAGCGGTGGCGGGGCCGCCGTCGGTGATAAATCGAGGAGTGGTGATTGATATTTTGTACACGACGTGGTTGGTGCAAGGTGTGGAAGGCAGGCAGACTGCGATAAGCGACAAAGGTTGAGGTACAGACAGGTCCATATGGACCAGCGACACGTTCAGTTCCATTCAATAGATCTAGATTTGTTCGTCTCTTGTCTTACTAATCGTCCGCGCTAGAGTTTTCAATGAGGGCACTGTTAGAAATAATCCTCTACAAGGAGAGGTTGGGAATATAATATTTTATAATCTAAAGAACAGTTTTAAATAAAAGCCTGTAAGGTATTCTCGAAGTGTGAGGAGCATCAGACTAACTTTTTCTAAAAAAAATGCAGAAACTGCTTAGAAATATATATTTTTATTAGTCTTTTTACTCTCTATAGACCTAGACCTGATAGACATTAGACCTGATGCACCTAGAATCTCTTTAAGCTGATACCTTGGGCCACACCGGTTAAGTTCAGTAGAAATACTTTCACCAAAGCATAAAAACAAGTACGTCGGCCAATCGAGCATTGAACTGCGATCGTTCGACTGGCCAAGGCCATATCTATACTTGTTTAGGTGAGGTGCTAAGATACGGATGTATAGTCCAGTAAAGACTTACAAGGGATAGACAGGAGAGGACACATTCGAAAATAATAGACTATAGTCAAGTGTAGACTCCAACATTTCACGTCTCTATTTCCAGCCTCATATTTTATTTGCTCTTGGCTTTATCCAGCTACCGTCGTGATGGTGGCACAAGGTCGGAGATAGAACACGCTCCTTCGTCTCGATTTGCTTGTCGGCAAACAGTGTTGGCAGTTTATCTTTGAGATCTATAAAAGAACATACTAGATCGAAAAACGCGGGACCCACATAGATAGGATTTACTTAGCACTTTCTTAGATAAAGGATCTACAATCGTAATATCGCTCTAAACGCCTTGTGCAATAAATATAACAAGTGGAACAAAACATAAAAATAAAAACATGCCTACAACCGCATTGAGAAGCTTCTACTTGCTTCTACTTGTTGGAGAAAATCTGTAATGTATGAGCTTCCAACTAGACAATAAGAATTTACCGAGATTGGAAAGAAATCGACAAACCATCCATTCATGTTCCTTTGATCTCATATACATCTATCTAAATATAGTCTCATGACAAAAACTAACCAAACAGTGATCGACAAGAATAAACAAACAAACAATAAATCATCAAAAACTAACTGAGCCCAATGCTCATCCCTCCGTCGTGCACAGTTGAACGACCCCGGTTATATTGGTCACATATCTAGAGACTTCAGCGTCCGTATATCCAATGTTGCCAGGAATAACTTGTTCCTTAGACTCGAGGAATTCGGACTAAATAATTGATAGACGCTCCGAGGAACGATTAGACGTGTACCGATACTGCTGTGGACAAATCTGACTGGGTTTTGAATGAAGAATTTTGTTTGGTTTTGCAGTTCCCTACTTTACTGTATTATTATTTAAACATCATTACGTTCAAGCAGGTTGTGCACCAGATAGCATCACGTCATTAGCCCATAACAGTTCTGGAGTGCACCCAGAAAATCTGGAGCCTTCCGCTAACACTGAACTGCGCTGGTCACACAAAGGCATTGGTTTATGCTCTGTACTCTATCTGGAGACAGTGTTCTTCAATATTACCTAATTAATTGAATATATCCCAGGTATATTCAATATTAATTGAATATACCTGGGAAAGTTGCACAAGTGTGTTAGTTGTGAAAACTGTTTGCCTATATGAATTTGATTTCCCAACGGTACGATCTATGAACAGGTTTTGTTTAAACGAAAGGGTCCTACACATAAACCTAGATCTTCAAACGAGCTCAATAAAACTGCACCTAAGTTCGCAGAAACCTTTACGACCTCACTAGATATTGGCAGCTGATCTTCGTGACAGCTGATTCCTCGGAGACTCACTAAACAATTTATGGCTCCATCTGAAACCACTGGGTCAAAGGTTTTATGGACCACGATTTCTGTATCTCCAAGTTATTGCAGAGGGTTAAAATTGAGCGATTTTGCAAGGCCAAAGCGAATGATGTAGTTTTATAGTCACGAAAGTTATAGAGATGGTCTGATGTTTTTGGGAGTACTTAGTTAATTGAAAAAAAACTGATTTAGATTTTGCAGTAACTAGGACCAGTAACTAGATGCCAGTATACTCCAATCAGCGCTAGACCGATTAATAATAAGCGACAAAAAGAAATAGTGGCCAGGATATATCGACAAAGTCATAAAGGCATCGACAGACTAACCGCAACCATTTTGCAGTTCCAACGACTTCAAAGAGTACACACAGCTAGGAATAGAACTGTTTCACAACAATCTGCAGGCTAATAAACCCGGGGTTTACTTTCGTAAGCTCCATCGTACACTGAGTCTGGGGAAAGTACTGTAGACTGGTTACCTAATTACCGATGCCATAGTTTAAAAAGTATATTGGCAGATCGAAAATTAGTTACAATTGTAAAAGCATTTTGAAGAGCGATAATGGATGCATTTGAGTTTCTATGTTCAATATTCAGATGGCTCTGTCTAGCCCAAAGCTTTAAATGCCTTGGATTGGATAGGAAGAAGGGGTAAGTGCGAAATCAGTAAATATGACGAGGCAACTTACATAGGTAGCTTAAAATTAATCAATTTAATCGCTAGGTTGAGGAATTTTAATGTTTCAGTTGAAGGTGATGTAACCGCAACCCTGCAATTTTCTTCGTCCTCTTAGTATTAATCGTACCAATGTCGGGGTATTTTATTTGAAACTAAGTAGGTACTATAAATACAGACTCTTGGTCCATAGGTAGATTCTTTTTGGAATTGTTTAATTTTCTCATTTGTGCTCATAACAAAAATGTATTATCATAATGCAACGATAACTGTAAAAGACTTCCATCGTTATTTTTATGCGCATTTTACGGCGCTTACAGTAAATTACGTAAACTTTTAAGAAAGAGCCAATAAATCCAACGTAATTATAAACAAAAAGAAATATTAACGTCTCGTTTAGGGTTCTGTTTGGTAAACATTGGATTGGAAGTAGGTTAGCGGCGCAATGGACTGAGAAATGAAATGATTTTACGGTCTAGCTGACAGGTATGTGGGATTAATATGGATGGGTCTACAATTCCAGATCAGACTTCTAAAACAGCGTACTTATTTCTTCAAGTTGGGAAGATTACACAACATTCTATAGAATTTCTGCCAATTTCTTTACGGTTCCACATTCAGGTAGGATAGATTGCTGGTAGAGGTTGACAGTTTGCAACCCATCGAAATGGTACTTAGGTACGAAAATACTTTCGGTGGTTCACAGAAGTTTCTTATCAGTTCTGTGCAAGAGTTTGGCATGCTCTTTTTCGGGGACATTGGTTACAACATCGGACACCAAATAAGGAGGATAGTAACGCTAGGTTTACATACCATTTTGCTGTTTAAAAGCTAAAAGTCCTGTTATACTCGAATTAAAACACCGTTAAGCTTTTCGTATAGGTGTGCTAACAAACAATATTATTAATGCTAAGCTCAATCCAAATATTCAACCGAGTGTGAATTTTCGTTCATGATATTTAGAGGCTAAACCTTGGCATTAGCGGATTATTCGTACACTAGTATCTACATTTATAGATAGGTAAGTTATTAAGGTAGATGAAGTTAGGAACAAGCAGCTTTGTTCTATGCTATTATAATAGTCATGACAGATTCCAGAGACGTTAGGACTACGAATAAGTTACTAAAAGTAACTCTACCGAAGAACTTGTACAATGAAAAATAAGAAAAAGATACTTAACGAAAGAAAGAAGTAAATGATGGAAAGTAGGTAAGAGTAGGAGGACAGAAAAAAGTAACTTCTCAAACCTTTATCAGCTGATGTTACTGGTGGTTTTATCTTACCTGTAAAAAGAACAAAACACTTATTTAGTTAGCACTAAAAATACTACAGAAAAGACAAAGAACCACAAAGAAAAAAGATTTTCTAAATGACACAAGATGAGTGGCAAACTTGACAAACATAATAAGTACTTATAAACAACTTGATACAACATAATACATATAAATATAACTTGACACAGTGGCGGTGACGATTGTCTCGTTTGATCAACATTATCCATAGACGAGGCGCGTTAAAGTTATGTCAAATTTGTTTTAGATTCGATCAGTACTCCTACAATAGGGCAAGCACGAAAATTTTAAAGGTTTGTATCGTTAACGTATCGATCAAGGTAACCGTTCGCGTACGCATTTTGTCGATATTGCTAGGCGATGATCAAATCTAAAACGAATTTGACAATTAATGTATCGAATAGGTACTTTCTCGATAGAGGTTCCTACTCGCCATACGGTTCGTCCGTAGTCCGTACATATAAGTTCATTCTTAGGCTGATCGCATGATAAAATTGCCGTAAGATTTTCCTTCCATGTTTTTTTTAAGAAATTTGGTATATGTGTCGCAAACCTCACACACACTCTGCCGCCATTGATTAGCGTGCTTCACATTTACGTCATCCTCTGTTATAGATTCATGTCTATCTACGAGTACATCGGATCGAATTCATCATCTACTAATCTAGTTAATTACAGCACGATTCCCAATCGCCCATCCCAAATGAACGGACAAGTGAATGACACCGGACCCAATTACGCAACCTTGCTTTCAATTGATTGAATTGAACGAAACGAACCCCTTCTGACAATAGTCTTACAATAGTGGGTGGATATCAATACAATGTAATGATAAATGACAACGGTGATTAGATTAAAGGTAAAAAAAGGCGATCAAGCTTTTATGAAAACCTTATAGCGGTACTCGGTATTACAAGCGGATCAAAAAGAGCCCAACACCGACAATCTACTGTTAGTCAGTTAGCTCCATTGTCTATTCAGGGTACTATAATTTTCAGACGCGTGACGCCGTCCACCAATGGCACGACAAACTGCCTCGTCTCTAAAAAAAAGTAAAGCGATTGAAAATTCCTTAACTTTAGTCACGTTTTAGGAAACAAACTGGCGAATCTGACGATGCGGGAAGCCGAATTACCACAACCAGTAGTTCCATTAGCAGCACGCAAGATGATCTCACACAATAATGTTAATACAGCTCATCATCACACAGTAGTAAACAAAGGGGTATCAGTTGAACCCGCAAGGCCGTTCGTTGTTTGTTTACATGACACAGATGCCGGGCCGACCTGCGAGGAACAAGCTCTGTTGAAAGGTTTATAGATAATGCACTACTTTCCGATGTAAACTGTGAGCTCTCCGAAATCGTTTTCGATGATACTCGGCTGTTACTTGACGCAGAAGATGTAAAACAATTACCGAGTACACGTTTTAGGAGACCGCGTAGCAATAACGATGCCGATAATGAAATTCCTAGTAAACAATCCCATTATGGTGATAATATTGGTTATGGTATGTACAAGGTTGCCTTTCCTACTTTTTGTAGACGACGTTATAGGGAGTGGCAAAAGAGACATTTTCTCTCCGAGAGATAATAATTCAACGAAACGAGATTACTTATATAATCATTTGATGTACCTAATATGCTGCTTTTGTCTTCGTTTGCAAAGTAATAATCATACATGTTCAACACTAGCTAACCTACTACCATGTCCCAGTTTTAATTGATGAGGTTTCAGCTTTGACGTGTTAGCGACAAGAACACATTTTTCCAACGTCAAGTTATCAAGTGAACTTGACGTTGGAAATAGGTTATCACCAACTATATATTTGCATTCTCTATCATAAACTGGCGACATCCAAATTGAAACTACAAACACGTAGGTAGTAATTAACACGCCTTCAACTAAAGCAAATGACGTGATAAGCATAGCTCATTACACTGCAAAGTTCAGTAGGGCCTTATCGGAAGTTTGGAAGCCGGTAGGTTTATTTTTGAGCATTGGTTTAGTTTTGTTTGTAAGGTATACGTATACTGTTGTTTTCGTAGAAACGTATACGGTTAAAAGGATTCCTCTTTCAGAATGCATTTCACTTCATTGTTGTATTTGTGTTCTTTGTTCATAATATGATATCTTACTTGTGTTATGTAACTTGTGTGTAATGCGTATAAACGATGTTGGAAAGAGTTAGTTCTGACTTTTGAAGCAACTTTTTCTCGCATGACCTTTCTCTCAGATCAATTCAATATGGAAGCAGTGCGAGACAAGATCTTAGATCTTTCTCTAGTGGTGGTTTAAATTCTTCGTTATATAACTCTAAGCATATTCGATGGATCTAGAGCAGCATCACTGTATTGTCTCAGTCTAGTTGCTGTAACCTCTCCTGGGGGCTTACCATGACGTCTTATTGCGATCCAATTGAGAACCTAAACAGAATTGTTTTACTACTTATTCGTACCATGACGTCTTGCTGTGACATCTCGCTCAATTTAGGTTGATTTTAAATCTAAAGGGATTGACGTCTACCTAAATGATATCGAAAACCATTCCCATTATTGAAAGTGAAACGATTCTGTTTAGGTCCTCCATTGGATCGCAATAAGACGTCTTGGTAAGCCCCCTGAAAGTATCGCAAGTCTGAGGATCAATCTTCAGATTCACGTAGCGGATAGACTATCATTTCTGCCGTAAACTGATCAGATATTCTAGCCCGTCATGAACACGACGTGCCACTACTATACACTCAATGCTCACAATATAATATAGCAACAACGAAGTTGTAAACATAGTCACGTACGGCTGTCAACTCCCACCGGATCAGGCTGTAATGTTAATGAGCTGATTAGTGTTTAGCAGCTAATTGATGGCGTTCGAGGCTCTGTACCTTTGTTGGACACCAGGTGTTACATTATTCAGACGCGTGTTGTGTAACTTGCGTGGCGTCTTTAGTAATACCGTGGGTATCTTGCCTAATCTGACTTCAATGTGGTGTGTTGTCGCAAATAAATGCGTATCTATCTTTCAACAGTATTTTCTAAGGCCAAGACCGTCGCATTATAATTTGGTCTATTATACGCACGACGATACAATTATTTCGTGTCCTATAGATATGTATATATGTTCATCAAAAGTTTCGACATGTAACCAAACGAGCCTCATTTCATATTCTAAATCGTGATACCAACAACATCATAGATTGCGATCGGTTTCCCCATAATCGTTACGAATTCACCCGGCTCAGTCGTTTTCTCTAACGGCGCCGACCTGGTTGCCAACGTTGTCCGCCGGTCACAGCTGTCAGGTGACATAATGTGAATGGTAATATGCGGATGGGGAAGTCCTGTGGACACATAGCGAGTTGCACGAAGGAATGCGATGTGAATGCCAAGAATTTACTCCGTTTTGCTATGAATAAGAAAAAAAATACACTAGCGGTCTTACCATAAAAGATTTAGACCAGAGTTGAACAGATGAGTCTAAATATTTTCGCCACAAATCGACGTCTAACCCTCGCTTTTTCGAACTCAATAACAAATTTACAAGTAAAATAATAAAGAATGCAAGGATTGAGTAAGAAAACGCGAAGACTTACACATCGATTTTGTGGAACGAAATTTTAGAAACTTCTGTTTTACTCTGGTCTAACCGTTTGTCGTAAAACGGTAAGTGTTTTAGCGCGATGAAAAGTATCCTACTTCCTTCCCCAAGATTCAAATTATGTTCATACCAATTTTTATCAATATCTGTTCAGCCGTTTGGCCGTGAAAAGGGAGCAAACAAACCGAGAGACAGACATACCTAACTACTTTTGTACTTTTTTTAACTATTTTTAATTAGGTGTTTAAAATAAAGTATAGAAAAGATCCTTGTTCTCTATACATATAAATGTACACTTAAGTACACATAGACAATAAAATAATATCTCACTAGTAAATTAACTTATTATCATTGGAAACGGCCCAGTTCCAATGACAAGACTATGACTGTTAAAAACTTTTAATAACGTAAATTAACAGTTCTATTTTCATTGCGTTTAAAAAAAGCTATGTTCTTTTAAGTCAGATGAAGGCATACCACATTCCCGGAGCACGGTCGATGTCTACGAACTACCTAATTAGCCGACCGGTCTAGTTAATGAGTGGCTGACATTCGGCCAAGGGTCCATGACTGGTCAGATATGGCAACCAGGCGGCCGTGTGAGCGATCAGCTGTGTATGGACTTGCGAGGTGGCGTGGCAGTGACCTTCCGCGAAAGATGTGGAAAATTACCATGATGTGAAAAATTATCAAATACTTAGTATAAATTGTAACTGTACCTTGAAACCTAGAGTTGACCAAAATGAAGAGAATGCAAGTTTATCACGTATTTTTCGTTGTAATCACTCAATGACATAAGTACCTAGGTACGAAATTTGATTTGTTTGACTTTCTGAATTACAATAATAATTATGTTTTGACATTTTTACATATTATTGCATCATAATAAGTTACAATTACATTAAGTACTTACCTACCTACACAATATTTATTTTTCATTAATATTTGTATTTCAAATGCAATGTATAGTTATATTTTTAATGAATAAATAAATAGAATTGAATTGAATTTCGTGAAATTTTGATTTAAGTATAATGTTAAGTATATTTTTTAATAGGTAGGTACACCATAAAGGTCACTCAAAGTTTATAGGTAAAATAGAAAATAAGATAGAGATAATGTAATCATATTAGATATATTCAACATATCCAACCCCCGTAGAGTTTCTTGGTGAGACAGTGAAACACCGAAAGTCAACGCGGTCTTTCTTCCCTGCGCGAGATTCAAGACTGAAAAAGCACGTACCTTGACAGAAAAGGTGATTAATAAAAATAGGAATAACGCAAGTTTGTACAAACATCCTTGAAATAAAAATATATTAGATACTAGCTCACTAGCAATACCAGCCACGTAGGCAACGAATTCTCGGTGCAAATATGTCAAAACATGAACCAGATATAGTCAGGTATGTTTCATACGTAGATAAACTAGACCATTATATTATAGAGTTACTAAACCAAACTTAATATGGACATAAAACGTGACATACAACCGGTTCTAATATCTAAGCTAGGTAAGTTACTTAGACTTTATACACCTCATCAATAAATTATATTCTATTATGTAAGTATATAATATGAATCCACTAGTAAATTTCTATATAAAATATAGCAATCTATATTCTACGAGTATGTGTATGTTGTGTAAGTATGTGAGCTGTGGGTGAATAATATTATTCTTCATGATTGGTATAATTACGGCAAACTTTGCAATTGTATGTGTTACGATGGAATAATAATTGAAATGGGGGATTTAGGAGCGAGTGTGATTGGAATATAGGTGACTAACTGGCCCGTGCCCACTGTAGTTTCACAAACTTTCTGCTAATCTGCAGGCCTCCTGCGATACAGACAGGCCCTGGTGCAGGGACCGTTAGTAACCGATTTATTTTGTAATAACTAAACATTCGGGTTAATATATAGCCTATGACACTCACAAATAACGTGGATTTATATTGGTGAAATAATTTTCAAAATCCGTCCAGTAGATCCAGAGATTATCCCCTACAACCTACAAAATCATTATCATCATCATCATCATCATCAGCCTGAAGACTGCTGAACAAAGGCGGGAGGCCTTAGGCCGCCACACGGAACGACAATTTGGAACTTGCATCCACCGGTTGCTTGCGACTCTACAACATCACAAGCTCACAATTCACAAACTTTACCTCTTCTAATTAGTATACATTATTTGATTGTAACATAGAAGCTTGACAAGAATTGGTCAAAAGCAGCTCACTATTTCCTTCCTATTTCATTTATATGTTGGCTTTCACGAGCCGAAAGCGATTTACCTTCATTGTGCCGTAATCACGATGTTCGAGCAAAATCAAGGTCCAGAATTTACAGCTAAATTATAGAAGTCAGCAACGACTGCAGCGGATCGAACACTTTTCTTTGTGTTATAAATTAATGCAGTTAGTGAATCCAACGAATCAGTTAGACAGTTTCTAGAAGCTGGATAGATAGAGTAGGTAGAGGTACCAACTTCATCTGAAACTTCTTGTCTCCGCTTGTCTCTAGCTTTAATTTTATTTCTGTGACTAGGTAAGTATTTTATATAACCACGCCGCATTGTTTCATTTTATTATAAAACATTTAGTTTATGTAACACTTGAAGTCGAGGTATTGCAAAATTATATTATACTTATTTTGATATAGTTTGTGCGCGAATTAGACCCGTTTAAATACTAGTTAATATGTAACACTTGTTTCTATGACTGTACAAAAATACAATAGCGGCCGAGGTGCCTATTAAAAATAATAATTAATATAAAAAAGGTGGCAACTCGACCACTCGGGCGAATATTATTGCGGTCGAAATGACAACCAATTCCCGCAATCGGGGCCAAATCTTGACCAACTCAATTCAATTGTCACCAAAATCCAATGCAAATCTGACCCCATTTTAGACAAAACATTTGTCTCCACATCTAACATTTGTAACTCTTATCTCTATGAGATAGAGGTCAAATCTGCCAAACAATAACAAACCTACTAAATCTTGTTTCATTAACGTAGGTGTCAAAATCCCCTGACATTTCATAAGATTTACGCACAAGTTTTGGTTTTTGATGCCATAAACATAAGTGTCAGAATGGTTTAACAATGACCACATTATTTCGTACATAGCAGCATTGAGAGTCCATGTTTAGCTCTTAACGTCATTGGTATTGGTGTGGAAACGGCATGGCTGTTTCATATCCATGACAAATATCCAATTTTGTTAGTGACAGTCGTTTAATTCAATGGAGTTACGAAAGTCCACGATTTGGTTAAATTGGGATTTACGAGGCGGCGTCACTTGTAGCTATTGTGTTTGGGTCAGACAGTCAAATAGTTTCGATACTGTTTGGATTGTAGCTTCACACTAGTGAATTTAACCATAGTCAACTGGTGTCGCGAGTCTCAGTCAATGAGATAGTCAGTAGTCTAATCAGCCTCAAACAAAGCGTGACTTTGGCTGCAACTCTAGCTTTAACCCTTTAAGTAACAACCATGGATTCGAAAAGAAGGAAAAGTAGTCTAGTCAAGATGCAGCCAACGTCACGATTCAGTAAATTAGTGGATGCTTTACACCTTTCTATTCAACTTGAGCTTTGGTATTGGAAATCTCCATATTATCCGATACTCAGATCTCTCTAATTCTGGAATACAGACTTTAAACTGTTTTAAAGCTTTTTAAGTGGGTGTTATGGAATAACAGGATCAACCAAATAGGTCTCAAATTATACGCAACTCCTTTTCAACACATGTGCGAGACTTCTTTCAATTGTATCCGTTGCCCAACCCGTAGATACCTAAGTTTCAGCTCACAATGGGTGATGCAACCCATTTCTCAAGTGTTGGCTTGACTGAAGCCGTTGCAACGTATTGCATCTTCGCTGAGGTCACTGGACGGCTGTGCTGGTGGATTAGATAGATGTGGGTGGATTGTTGCGAGGTGACTCGATCCAGTGTGTGTGCTGTTGACTAAGAGAAGTTGGTGCTTTCAAGAGGACGAAGCGAAATTGACACGTGGCAATTCTATCTCTGACTGAAAGAAAATAAACTGATGAGGATCTAAAAAGGATTTTACCTACTTTTTAATGGAAAATGGAAGAACATGATAGAATAATTAATCTTGATTTTATATTATTGATTATTGTTAAACTTTTTTTCAACTTAATTTTTTTTGGTGAACATTTAAAATGTAGCACGTATTTTGACCCCCATTTTTCAGCAGCACGTTACATCACTAGTTAGGAGAGAGTAGTGTTGCGCCACGTTTCACGACGAAGTAGGTACCTACTGTTGAAGTAGTCGATAAATCACCCGATCGATAGGATAACATTAGCATTTTGATAGCTAAAGCGTAGGAATAGAATTCCACGTGATGCAATCGTGAATCTTGATCAGCTAGGATTTGAAGAAAGTTCACGACTGTCGACTTTAGATTAAATATTATAGCTATGAGTTAAAGCGTTAAAATTTATGATAGACTTGACTCAGTATGCAAAATATTGCGGATTGCAGGATGTATATTGGATTGTTGACGAAGCAGGAAGAAAGTGGACACGAAATCTGATCGAGACAAAACGTTGTATTGTTGTGCTATTCGATAGATTCAAGGTCTCAAAGGTGAATACAGGAACCTTCTTTGTCTCAGCTTTGCTCAGACGTATATAAGATACCTAAGCTAGGCTGGGAGATAATAAATACGGGGACACGGCGCTATGGATATTTTTGGAACTAGGCCCGAATCAGAAGTGTTTATATAATCACAGCAACGTGTTCAAGAATATATTATCTGCAGTTGTAGCTGTAAATACTCGTTTTAGTTACTTTCCAACGTTATACTCTCAGCAGTAAAATAGATAATTCATACAAATGGTGACACGATAATGCCTATTTACAGTAAAGTTCAGAGTTCACTCAAGGGTCCGGCCGCGTTGTCCGATTTAGGTCCACGGAGGCCCCGAGCATTGCGGGTTGACCCGCATTAAGCCAGGGCCTGGACGTCTATTGCGGTGTTATTATTTTTAGGTGAATTTATAAAACTTAGATGGCTTTTTATATAATTTGGACAACGTAAGAGTACCTACATAAAAGTAGCATAATTGAGAACCGTGAAAATGTGTTCAAGGTAATGAAATGTGAAATGCAAGTGACCTGGGCGATGTACCTAACTACTTATCGAGTCAGTGAAGTGTGACAGATATAAATTAAGATCATCGATTGATAGCTAAGCAACTGGTGGACCGTGAACGCTACCATTGTTACTCGACTCGCCCAACACTCACCAAGGCCGAGTTCGCATCGAGAAAGAACTTATTGTCCGGATACTCGTTTAGTCATCGAAATTGACATGTAATCTACTATTGTTAATATTAGCTAAACAGATTTTGCACGGTTCATAAATGAGTGAAAACTTATGTTAGATAAATCTGACGAAGTTTTTAAACTTTCGCGAACTGAATAGGACGTGTTAATTAGTATTTAAACGGGTCTAATTCGCGCACAAACGAACTCTCGTGGTCTTCTCGTGACCACGGCCGATGTAACTCGGTCGAAACGTCGAGGTACCTATGTCAAAATTATATATTTTGATATTCGTTTGTCCGCGAATTAGACCCGTTTAAATACTAATTAAAATCTGACGAAATTTACCTCACAGAAAATGGTGAAGAGATGATTCAGAAAACCACTTACGAGTAAGTACCTGTTTATAAAAAGTGCTTTGGCGCATGCTAACCAGGTTTATCCACTTACTGTTCTCGTAGAACGATAAAAAATGAGGCGAATTTCAGCGAAACGATATCCCAACCTTTATGAGACGTAAATACAAACTTACGTTACTTTAGCGCCTTGGAAGGCAGGTCCCTAAATATCCCTTGTTTATAAAGGTTCCCGAGATAGGCACTTCTACCTAAGTGGTTGAAAGTAGGTAGGTGCCTAAATAAATATTTACACGAAAATCATCCGACGATTAGAATTACAATAACGCGTCAACAACCACGCATGTACAACATCGTATATAGGTCTCATAAAGATCTCAAAAATCGGAAACTACGAGGACCAAGATAGCTCTCCAACACTCATTCTCAGAATATTACCTTTAGGAATAATTTATGGTGCACACTGAGTCATACCCCCGCTTACACTCAGCTGCAGCTGGCAGGAAAGTGGGTAGGGCAGTGGACAAGACGATACTTCTCATGCTCCTGCCACTACTACTAGTGTTGCCCGTCGAAAGGGCAAGCGAAGTGATTGGTAGGGCAGTTGTATAAACACATTTCACTGGGAATTATTCCCGGCAGTGGAAAAAGCGGCAGGCGCAGAGTCTAAATGGGCAATACAACCATAAGGTAAGCCAGCCAACCTTTTCAACCAAAGTAATCGATGCTCCAGTGTAACAAAATCATACGTGGTTCACCAGCACCACCTACCTAGATATGTATAATTTTATATCACAAACAAGAGGAAACCGACCCAAAACAATTGTCTCTCCATTACATTTATACATAAAACGAGCGGCGTGGGAAGTATTGTGAGACCATCGAAACTTGTACCAGACTTTACCTGTAGGCTAACACGGTCAGCCATTGTGATAGTACGCCGATACGCCGCGATACGCTAATGGTTGCTACCGTACTAGAATCGGCTATGATTGCTCGTAAACGGCAATTGAGGTTGTAAATGTGACTTTTAGATTGGCAATTTGTAGATTTGTCTGGTTTTTAACTTTTACTTGGAATTAGATAGAGGCGAATTCGTCTTCTTTCTTCGCTTGCCTCTTTTGTAAGTACCTATATAGCTTGTATACTTATTTTTATAACATGTGAGCACCTACTTATATTCTATTTACCCGACTGCTTTATTTTATTATTCTAAATTGCCTGTTGAGGGACTATACTTAGTCAGGTCATAAGTATTGTCACACAGTAAAAACTTTTCTTTTAGAATGCTGGCCACAAAAAAGTTTATTGAATTCGAATTTCGAATTGTTCATGAAAATAAAAATGTATACTTTTTAGAATTTTACTCATTTTTAAATATGGAGTGGACGCTTAAAGAAGACCGTGTTGCAGTTATTGCGTTGCATCGTTGCGGTTACGCGCCAATTCAAATTTTTGACATACTGAAAAATTTGAATATAACCAAGAGATTCGTTTATCGTACCATCAAACGATACAATGAAGACTCTAGTGTAGATGACAGGTCAAGAAGTGGTCGCCCTCGGTCTGTTAGGACTCCAGCAGTGATAAAAGCTGTGAAGGCGCGAATTCAAAGAAATCCCAAACGTAAGCAGAAACTGTTGGCCCTTCAGATGGGATTAAGCAGAACCACGGTGAAAAGGGTGTTAAATGAAGACTTAGGGCTTCGGGCATATCGAAGAAAAACAGGACATCATTTGAATGCTCGTCTAATGGACCTGAGACTGAAGAGATGCCGCGCTTTGTTGAAGCGGTACGCGGGAAAAAAATATCGGGAAATTCTTTTTTCGGATGAAAAAATTTTTACCGTAGAAGAGAGCTACAACAAACAAAATGATAAGGTGTACGCACACAGTAGTGAAGAAGCGAGCAACCGTATTCCGCGTGTCCAACGAGGTCATTTTCCATCCTCGCTCATGGTATGGTTGGGAGTGTCTTATTGGGGCTTAACATAGGTACATTTTTGTGAGAAAGGTGTAAAAACGAATGCAGTTGTGTATCAAAATACAGTCCTGACGAACCTTGTGGAACCTGTTTCTCATACCATGTTTAATAACAGGCACTGGGTATTCCAACAAGATTCGGCGCCAGCTCATAGAGCGAAGAGCACACAAGACTGGCTGGCGGCGCGTGAAATCGACTTCATCCGGCACGAAGACTGGCCCTCCTCCAGTCCAGATTTGAATCCGCTAGATTACAAGATATGGCAACACTTGGAGGAAAAGGCGTGCTCAAAGCCTCATCCCAATTTGGAGTCACTCAAGACATCCTTGATTAAGGCAGCCGCCGATATTGACATGGACCTCGTTCGTGCTGCGATAGACGACTGGCCGCGCAGGTTGAAGGCCTGTATTCAAAATCACGGGGGTCATTTTGAATAAACTTTAGTGTCATAAGAATCTATGTTTTGTTAAGTTCATTTTGGTATATAAATGGTTACATAATGAATAAACTTGTTTCAATTATTTTATATAAAACAGGTGACAGAATTTATGACCTGACTAGGTATTTACCTAACTACTTATTACATACGAAACTAGCCGGGCTCAGCTTAGTAGATATAGGTATGATATGTTTCAGTGAGGCTAAAGTAAAGACCAGTAGAGGCTGATTCAGACAAGGCCTTAGGCAACAGCGTAAATTTCTCACGAACAGATTTGCGAAGGTATACTGGCAATGTCCATACAAACGCAGAACATAGAGCTAACAAAGCCCCAGCCCGGCACCAAACAATGAAAAACAGTTCACGCAACTTGATTAGAAACAGCTGCTTGTTAACGCGTACCTTGAACTTGTAATAGGACATTAGATACCTACTTGCAGTAGGTAAACAGCGGTGCGTGATTGTACTCAGTAATGTATAGATTTTATCATTATAAAATAGTTTGGGTTATTATACATTCAAAGATGTCACGCACGGATCGCTGTCTGCCACGCGACACGTTTTGCATTGCATTTTAATTATCTTCTTAAACTTTCGTTTCTAATAGGTTTTTTGTGGCAACGTTTATATATTAACTTGAGAAACATGGTCTGTATCGCCGAATATAATATATCCGTGCTTAGACGGTCCAAGCACAACCTCCCACTTATGCTCAGTATACCTAGCTATCAACTAGTGCTTAGGAATAGGACCCTACTCGTATTGATAGTTTAGACCGCAATGCAAATCTTCTGTATCTGTAAAAAAATCTGTAAAAAATTAGTACCTATACCAATTTTACCAGTAGGCATCCGCTCGTAAACCTACTCATTTAACTATATTTTATTTACTTAAGTATATTATGGCTTTGTATACCGACATAATATACGAGTATAGGTACATTATTATCTGTCTAATACATCTTACTCATGCCTATTACATCTTATTAATATAGCAACTGTGCGTAATTATTTTTAATATCCGGTAGGTACCTACCTACTTTCTAACAAATTACCTGCCTACAATGCAATTGAATAATAAATATGTTACGTACTACGTCTATATTTTCTTTCTCAAGTTACGCACATTATATATACGTGTAAATCATATTAATATGATTTACACGTATATAATGTGCGTAACTGTAAATACTGTAAATACTGTAAATACTGTAAAAACTGTAAGCGTAAATCATATTAATATGATTTACACGAATGTAGGTTTATTGTATGAAATTGTTATACGGATTTTATCTTGAGTTTTTATTAGCAATTCTCAAAGTTTTGTACACCATTGTTTGTGGGTCAGACCACAAACATTGAAATGCCAGTTAAACTGCAGTCCATCGCATTTTTATTGAAATTGTTACGTGATAAAATCCGCCTTGTTATTGTTATGAAACCAAAATATATGAAATTCGTGTCCATATTCTAAAATGAACGACTGTATTGGCACAGAATACATAATATTACACGGTGGTTTTAATCTGAAATATGAGTATATCAACCTAATAGGTGGTTTTAAAAATTGTTTTTTTTTTTAATACAGTTTTGTTGTTTGCTTTGTTGTGTGCCAAAACAACTGATAGCTTATTACTCCCGAAACTTCAACTTTAAATTCGATTATTTTTATGTCTTGTGTTATAGTCTGTAGTTTATTGTGTATCCAAGGATAGGTAAGTACATATAGCTGTTGCAAGCATTGATTGCCCGACTACCCGTGGTACAGTTCAAAGAAGGTACCACGAACCTACCTCTAACAAAAACCGTGTCACCGATTTGGCGCCCAACACGGATTTGCTGACACCATCTCAATTATTATGCGCGTTTAATTCGGTCGCTACCTTCATGATTTCAAGGATTACTATACTTTCTGTTGCAGCCAACCGTGTAGGTATTTACGAGTAGGTGCCCACTGAAGATAACCATAACGATAAAAACAACAATAAACGTCTACCTACGCGTATTTTGGTGAAAGCACCTCGTCTCGTCACTCGGAACATCAGTGTTTCTTTTATTCGCAGTAGAACCAATTCAATCATTTGAGGCCATACATATTTTGGGTGTATAGGAAGAATTTTAGGTAGATAATAAATCTAGCTACCATATAATAGCAGCTTACGACATTCAATAGGGACTTCGTCTGATCAGTTTTGTTCATGACTCTGTTTTGTGACTATTTTGTATATTTAACTTTTATATGGTTAACTTTAACTTTATATTTTTTAATGTTGTAGGTACGTGGAATCTCTACAAGAATGTTTATGTAAGTTATTGTTTCTATCGTGCTATTAGCCGTGAGGACCTCCTTATCGACGCTTAACCACCAATACCTCCTAACCCACATGGACCAAATTTTACAGTAGACACAAAAAACGTTATATTTCTGAATATATTCCGAATATTGCTATAACAAAAATATACTTGGTTACAAATATAGGTATTTTTAAAATGATGTTAAAAATATTTGTCTATGTTACTCTGATAAAGAGGTAGGTATGTTAGGAGAAATTTATACAACTTTTTTATACCAATTTGGTAGATAGGATTTATTTTTTCTTCATTTAGGAGATAATGCTCGCTAAATTGTAAATGAATTTGTCGGTATTCTGTTAGTTAAGAGTAAATAAAATAAGTAAAATAACTATGGTATTGAAGACCTATCCATAGACACCCCACACGTATGGGTTTCTTGATTAAAAATATTTTGAGTTTCCGTTCTAAGTAGCCAAGGCGAACCCCCATTTTTTTTTCTATTTTTGTGTGAAGATCTTAATGCGGTTCACAGAATACATCTATTTACTGAGTTTCAACAGCATAGCTCTTATAGTTTCGGAAAAAAGTGGCTGTGCATTAGGACGGACGGACAGACAGACAGACATGAGGAATCTATAAGGGTTCCGTTTTTTGCCTTTGGCTACGGAACCCTAAAAACCTGTGTGAAATCTTCAACAGGATCGGTTATGGAAGTAACATTGATGGCTGAGTCGTTGATGGGTCTCTAATTTTTGTCGGAGTCCACATCATTGTGCTCAGTTGTGTTCAATGACAGCTCAACGTATCGTCTTGAACGATTAGAATTCATTCTGCAAAACAAAATATAAGTACATCATCCCACTGAAGGTGTCCACTGCTGAACATAGGCCTCCCCCTTAGACCGCCACACGGAACGACAATTTGCCACTTGCATCTACTGGTTGCTGCGACTCTTTTGATGTCGTCGGCCCATCTAGTGGGGGCCTACCTACACTGCGTCTTCCAGTCCATGGTCGCCACTCTAGAACCCATTTTCCCCGTCGGTTGTCAGTTCTACGAGCGATGTGGCCTGCCCATTGCCACTCCAGCTTACAAACCCTGACAGCTATGTCGTAAACTTTAGCTCTTTGGCGAATATCCTCGTTCCGAATTTTATCGCGGAAAGAAACTCCGAGCATAGCTCTCTCCATTGCCCACTGTGTGACACTGAGCTTCTCCAAAAAGCCAGCAGTTAAGGACCACGTCTCGGTACCATGTACCATCACTGGTAACACACACTGGTTGAAGACCCTTAACTTCAGGCACTGTGGAATTTTGGACTAGAAAATGTCACGCAACTTCCCGAACGTTGCCCATCCGAATTGGATTCTTCGGGCGACCTCTTTGTCGAAGTTGGACCTGCCTACCTGGACGATCTAGCCAAGGTAGGTGTACTGGTCAACAACTTCGAGGGTATCATTCCCAACGATTACCGGCACGGGTACAACATGGCCATTAGACATGACTGTTCATTTTAAGACCCACCAGTTGGGAAACGCTACTGAGGTCGCTGAGTATAGTATTGAGATCCACCAGTGACTCTGCCATGATGACTACATCATCTGCAAAACGAAGGTGAGTGATGTATTCGCCATTGATGTTGATGCTGAATCCGCTCCAGTTCAAGAGCTTGAAAACGTCTTCCAATGCGTTCGTGAACACTTTCGGAGAAATAACGTCTCCCTGCCTCACGCCTTTCTGCAATGGGATAGGTTTCGTGCTCTGGTCTTGTAGTCGGATTGACATGGTGGAAATATAAGTACCTACGGGATATTTTAATTATTAAAAATGTGTCATTATTTTCGCCAAAAAGTGTATTAAACTCTATTATAAAGAATTACGTAAATTCCTTACCCACATGCCTATTTTTTCTTGTAAAAAGACTAAAATGGTAGTGGAAATTACCTCCTAAGTGTTATACGATTGAAACGAAAACAAACCCAAATGCAAAAAATATATTCGAACAATAACTTCTATCTCCTTTTGATTACTTTAGAGACGGATTATGACTAAAATGTCAATTTAAACTGCCAAAAGAACACCAGAATAACATTATAGTGTTCGTTTTAGGTAGTAACAAACGTTAAACACTAAAATAAACAGTTATATTAACAGATAACTTACATTTAAGTTACCGGCGCGCGAATCCGTGTCTATTGCATGCGAACGCTATGAGCTCACGGAAGTTAGCAGCAATTGGCGCAAACAATCTGTCTCTGACTTTTAAGAGGTATTGGCAGGATAACAATAACACCCGTTAGG
Source organism: Hylaea fasciaria (assembly GCA_905147375.1). Lineage (NCBI taxonomy): Eukaryota > Metazoa > Arthropoda > Insecta > Lepidoptera > Geometridae > Hylaea > Hylaea fasciaria. The sequence goes on along the minus strand of LR990211.1, from coordinate 1,050,790 downwards.
AGCACAAAATGATATAGGAGTTTTTAGTGGGCGGTAGGTATGAGTTTTATGAACACAATTTCATAAAAAAAAAATTTTGACAAAAATGTCAGTTAGGAGGTATTGGTGGTTAAACGTCGTTATGGCATTCTGTTGTCAGCAATATTTGGTTATTTAGTTTAGTTCTGCTTTTGGTCTTCCAATCAAATAAATAAATGGATAAATAATTAATAAGTACGACGCGTACCTACCTACTCACAAATTCTACATGATATTGAAAAAAATGAGCATGATAGGTTGGTAGGAGCACGTAAATAAAATCTAAGAGAACTTTTGAGAGTATAAAGCGCCCTAGAATAATATATTTACTTACCCAAATACATAATAATTATATACAATACATAATATACTTTCTAATATAATTATCTGCCACTCCGACCAGTTATTTACCTCCAAATATAAATACTAGCTAGGGGCTACAAAAATTACGTTTCTTCGTTCTTTTATTTACAGTCTTTCAAAAGGACGTTTTACGATAGGTAAACATTGGATCCTTTTGTCTTGTAAGCTATTATTGAACACTATTGTGCGTTCATTATTACGGATCTTTCTCATATTGAAGTTTATTTATAAAACAGGATGCGGGCACTAGTTGCTTTGTAGTAACGTGATAGTTTGTAAAAGGTATCATGACGATATAAGTAAAAAACTAAAAAAATGCTGTGTAAAAAATGCTTCGTAAGGCTCATTTTAGATCGAGCTAAAAGAAAATAGCATTACAGGGAATTGTGAGAACATTTAGTGAAAGAAACAAAAACTAAACCGTTAAGTAGGTCCTAGAAAACCCTTGCAAAACTTAAAAGCACTTCTTGGTAAGTAAGTACTTCTAAAAATCGTTCTAGAAACCCTAGAAACAACATATAATACTGTTTCAGAAAAGGCAGCTTAATAATATAGGACAAGTGTGTGAGAAATAAATTTAAGTCGGTATCAATATGTACCTAACTTACATACACTTACCATAAAATACCTATATAACGTAGAAAGTTAAGTTTCGCAGTTTATGAATTAAGCCCATTGTTAGGCCGGTCATATGTTGTTAAACATCGTTACGTCGCGTTCCAACAAACATGTGTAGCGATTGTGAAACATTTCTCGAAATTATTCCACCAAGTTGAGGAAACGCTATCGAAACTAAATAAATAGGTAGCGATCTGTGTAAATATTGAAATAACTATACTATATTTATTTCGCAACCTATTATTACTACTTACTTATTTGTAACGCCCTAGTTCGTAAAACTCCCGAATATTTTTTCTACTTTGGTTAGATTCTGCGAATTTCTCTCCTATCAAACGGGCATTATTAATAATGCCCGTTTTCATAATATGATTGATATAAAATTAGGGAGATACTTGCAGAATAATAAAGACGAATGTGGGCGACGAATCACAAAATATTTCTTGTTTCTAAACGAAAAAGACTCTTTACATTATGTAGAGTAGGAACACACATGTTGCTTTTGAAAAAAAAATGCTTGGGGAACACTAAGCGTGCCCGCACAGGTGGTTAGAACCAACACTTTTTTGTTCGCCTGCCGACGGTGCTCGAGAGGCCCAAATCGTTCACGCCTCCGCCAAGCAATCTCGAAAACCAGTCTGATAAAATACAGCTCATTTCCGTGGTTTTCTTAATTAGAGATCGATGGACAATTTGAATGAATGATGATAGCAAATGACCAGTAATTACTGAGCGTCCATAAAGCTGCTATTATTGAAGCAATGACTCGTGTGTTAGAACTCGCATCTGGCCGTCAGATTCGGCGCTGTTGGTGGCATAATAGCCCACACCTGTGGGTTGCAGATAATTGTAGGCAGTGTCTCCAGATTGGGGGTTTTTTTCCCCATATTGGGGAAAAATAAAATTTTTGCGAAATTTTTGGGGAAACGAAAACTGTGGGGAAAATTTTGGGGAACGCATTTTATTTTGGCGAAAGTTTGGGGAGAAATGTGAACACATTTTTAATTCAGTTATACGTACCTAATAAATACATCTTTTAGCTAATATTTCTTGTGTCGTAATTGAAATTGCGCGCGTAAAACAATACAATGCTGCCAACATTATTCTTTCAATAACATGCCCGTAACCGCGCGTCGCACCGCTACCAATGGCAAGTCAAACATGTCATTTCTTTACTATAATTTTAGCCATGGAATGAAATGTTTACTAACTTCATTCCGACTGAAGCTTATTATTGATTATGATTGTAATGGACATTTCTATTTTTTTTTAAAGTTAGTGATTAAAAGTCCATGTCCAGGAATAGCCTTACCCATCCAAAAAAACTTAAATCTGTGTCTGTGTCTATAGATTAACCAATTATCAAAAAGATAAACAAACAACACAAAGTAAATCTCACAGATTAAAAATCTTTAGGTTTTTAATCTCACGCAGTGGCAACGGCGCTGTATGGTATTCTGCTAATGATGACGTCAGCATGCTAAATTTTAAAATATTATATTTATTGTAACTATTCCGTGGAAAACTTAAATATTCTAATTAGTTTCTTAAAGTGTTCTATATTTTAAGAAAATTATGTAAAATCAGAAAATTTAGACACTGCCCATTGTATGTTCAAGGAGCGTAGTCGAAAAACATAAATTTAAATTGTATACTTTTTGTTGAAACATGTCTAGAAATGTCAGACATTATCAACCTGCAATACTTAGGTACTTATTTTGAAATTTATGAGAGTATAATATAATAATATCTGATACCCATAGTAGAACATTTATTTTTAATTTTTGCCTATTTGGCTTTTAGTTCTATCTAGGTAATCTCCGAAACAGCTGGACCGATTTTTACGGGACTTTAATTAATAAATAGCTGAGACCATCGGGCGTATAATATGATACTTTTAATCCGATAATCCCACGGGAGCATTGAGATAAAACGGAAAAGCTCATTTACGCGGGTGAAACCGCAGGACGCAGCTAACTACAATAATAAAATACAAGGACAAATTATTTTGGGGAAAACTTTAGAAAAAGGTATCATTTTGGGGAAAATTTATACCTGATCTGGGGAAATTTCACATACTCAATCTGGAGACACTGATTGTAGGCAGTCAACCAGTCGAGCGAGTGCGCAGATAACGGTTCTAGCAGACCAAACAAATCTCGACTGCTAACAGATCAAACGTATCATCTAATTTGAAGATAAGGTCGCGGATGAAAGGCGATTCATTACGGAGTCAATGTCAGAGAACCTGACATATTTTTTTCAGTTGTCGTCGTAGGAGAACCGGCTTGACGGCCGACGGAGAACCGCGGCTCAACAGGTAGGGTATGGCAGGCCACTGACCTACCGGCGGCGGTGCATGGCATGAATGGCACCAGTCATTTCAGCTGGCAGAATGCGTGCAATGTTTATAAAAATATCGCTTTACGAATGGAATTGGAGGCAAAAAGCTGAACTCTGTTAATTATTTGACCGAATACTGGCTGGAAAGAAAACTTTTGGGCACAGACAGGTCTGCTCTTACTTGGAAATAAAAGAAACGAAAGTTATCTAAGTGATAACAAAACAAAAACACGTGGTGAAATCGTGGTGAAGATATCGAATTAAAAGATTTGCTAGGTACATACTAACCATAGTAGGTACATACACTATATACAGAGAATACTAACTTAAATCGCCAATACCAAAAATTATTGGTGTAAGTAAAAATACAGGATGTTTCTTTTTATGTAATGTTAAATAGCTCCGACAATGTTCCACTTAAGGGAATCGAAATCTATTAGCTATACATTCACTAGTAGATGTATTTCGGATTGGCCACTCAGACCAAATAAAGAAATGACTGGCCATTCAAATCAGTCTGCTTACATTATACCCGAGTATTTAAATAAGTAAATAAGTATAGGTGCCTAACGAAATAGGTGAAGCGAGAAGCATAATCTGCGAGTTCGCAGTAACCTACACAAGGGAATTTACATAACTGCGATATCAGATTTCATCGGAACGTCTTCGCAGTGAAAGAAATTGTAGGCACTTATTTGTTATGCGAACAAACGCTCGCTATAAAGATAACAGTAAAGTTTAAAGAGTAAATAAGTAGGTAATTCATGCCGCTCACCTTCTCGCAAACTGCAGGCGAAACGAGTGGTTTCGAGCTAGTTGCACCCGCCCGTGTCCTTATGAACTTACAAAGGTCTACTTTCACCGAACGACGTTGGCTCCAACATCCAACTTTACCATATACGGCCCTCGCGAAGATCGCAACTTTGCTTACGCGCTTTTTTTATCGAACAAAACAGTAACGTTCAATCGGAACGGTATATTGAGATCGCAAAAAACGCAAACGCACTGCACAAACACTCGTCACGACTGCACACTTTTACACCGCACTGATGTCTCGGGGAAAAAGTGTCTCTAAACTGGGGCCCGTACTGTAAAAGTTGGGAAACTTTTCGAATGTTTGTTCGTTTTCGAACGTGGACACGTTCGTCGAGGGGCGAAGCCGCCGCGCGAATGGCCGACGGCCGACGAAGACGCGACGACACCCGAGAGAAGCAGAGCGTGCGCGCGCGACAGAGCACGCCTTGGGAGGCTAAGGCACCGCGCCAGAAAGAGACGCCACAATGAACCGTTAGCACACCCCGCAAACGCAAAATTTAAGGGGAAGTAAAACACCTGCCTGTATTCTGTATTGTTGATTTTTATTCGTCATCATTTCGTCGATGTTACTTTTCATGGCGATTTATTGATAAGTCGAAAAATTAAAACATGAAACCATGATTTTCGGCGCACCAAAATCGATTAGGCACGTAATTCCATCAGGGAATTGGTTTTTTTCGAGGGAAATAATTGATTTAAGGCGTAATCATTTTCTATCTTTGTTGCTATGGAAATATCATCATGACAAAAAGTTCAGTACCAATCTTCTTTAGCTTTTGTACCTACCTACCTAGGTAGGTATACCACAACATAGCTAAGAAGTAGAAAAGTAAACGTAAAGGTGCAAAAGAAAGAAAAAGATAGTAGGCTGCAGAAAACTTAGACGAACGTAAGTTCAGAAGAATAAGACAGAAGTATACCTACCTAGTCCTAAGATTATTTATAGAATCAATCATTTAGGTCTAGTGACCTACCTAAATTACTTGTTCATTAAAACCTAGCTAGTTAGTTTCGACATCCCCGTTTATTCATTCATGTAGGGGGACGATAACTAAGCAGAGTTACGTCTTCTATGTTATTCCATTTTTTTTAACATACTCGTAGCTACATTTTTATCACCATTCTCTTTCTTCTCTTTGAATATACATGTCCGTACGACCAACTAGCTAAGTATAGGTAGGTAGGTACAGGTACTTTTACGATGAGCATAAATTTAAAACCAATTAAGTAATACTTACTAAGTACCTAATGCATTTGTTGTCAGTTAGGAGAAAAGATTAGGGTGTTATCACAGAAAGCAACTTATTTCAGGCAAACTAGATGCATTTTTGCAAAAGATTGGTCTTGCATTTCCTGACAAGGTTTGTTTTAATTTTGTATTTAAATAACTACAACAACAATAATCAGTATACATGGACACCACAATAATTATATATTGTGATTTGTGCTGTGTTCAAATAACATATTTTACAAACAAATACTTATCATAATTTTTAATACATAAATTTGACAATTTAAAAGTATACTAAATACATACCTAGATAAGAACTCAAAACAAATATTCACTCAAATAATATACATTAACACCCACGAAAGAGAGACAAGTGGAAGCGAAAAGTGACCGGGACGCGCGCGCCAAACATAAATGACTCGTAGCTCACAACCTACTCCAGGTTAGCCATACATACTATGTCATGATCTACGTCTGCCACACAATGAAAAATGCATTATGCGCAGTTTTAGAACCCATAAATGAAGCATATCAGTCAACACACACATAAGGCACGTTTTCAAATAAACGGCAGTTGACTTATAAACCTTTGTTGACACAGTAACACTCAATAATTTTCAGTGCCGATACAGATGCCAAGTTAAGTCACTTCCACTCTTGTCTATGTTCTTTGTTAACCCCCTTATTCATATATCTGTATTAAACATCACTTAGTGTTGCCAATTTTTCACTGCACATTTTTAATAAGCCTTACATAACTATTTATGAATAAGGGGGATTCCCCCTTGATTCCTATGTTTAGGTAGGTATAAAAATCTTGTCAAAATTGCAAGCTGTGTTCACTGTTTTTAGGATGAACACTGAATGTCTGGTTTTTATTTTAATTCTATGTGCTAATGGTGTTACATTCAATTTGTGAACCGAATAAAAAAAAAAAAATAAAAAAAAATAAAAAAAAAAAAAAAATGTATACAAAAGTATTGCAAAATTTTCAAGTTCTTAAATTTATTGGCATTATAAATTATAACATAGTAGGTAACTTATTATAAAAAGATTCACGTCATTTAAAATACTTGTCAATGAATGATGTCTCGATTTGTATATTATTATATTAAATTAAATTATACATATTAGTGTGATGGAGATACAGTTACTGGAAAAAATATACTATGTACAGTTGCAGAACATTTGCTGAAAATGTTATATAGGTATTTATTTTGTTGCAAGTAGGTACTTAGGATTTTTTTCGTTTGGACATGTTCAGTCACTATTGTCATTAATTGTACAGTATATAATTATTATATGTACATATATTATTATAAGTAATATTGATGAGGTAGTAAAGCACTTATTTCCTTAACTTTATTTTTAAAATCCAGTTGAATGTTAAACTATAGTACTAATTAAAAAAACCAATGCAAATATAATTAGAAATAGTTAGATAAACTCCCAAAATCCTTTAAGGTAGTGAAACTGTGGTGGTGGTGGTTAATTAACTTGCCACCGGTTTTGGAAAATATCCAAACAGTATATAATATGTACATATATTTTTTTATTACCTATAGAATACATAATAATTTAAAGAAAAGGTAACTTGTTGTAACTTGACTTTCGTTTGTTTTGTGTATTCTCATATCCCCTTAAATAATTACAATGTATAATGTAAAATAATATGACATGCCTCATAAACATTCATTTGTTACAACATGGTTTATTCATAAATGAAAAGATGGATACATAGGATGGCATTATAACCAGCACGTCAGATAAAAGACAGTAATAAGATGAACTATCATCACCCCTTGATAATTTTTTAGCAATGATAAAAATAATTATAATAGATTCATTTTTAAAGCCAAAGCAGGCATTTAAAAGTAGTATAAAACCGCTCTTATATACAAAATAATTTTGCCTAGAACTAAGATCATTTGCTGTCATTGCTTTATTAAATCGGGCACACTTAAGTCCGGAGACAGAAGCAATGGGTTTTTGTGAACTGAACGGCATGTGTCAGCAGATTGTTTCTTAAGCAAATACGGATCAGCTTTAGGCGATAGACTAGTCCTCACTGTTAACACAATGGTGTTAACAAACCCTATAATAACATAAATGCCACCAATAACCGCAAATAATCTCAATGTGAACTGAAGAATATTCTCCCTTTCTTGAAAAACTTTCACTTTGAGTGCAGCCATGTCATACTTAAAAAATATTCCCGGAACTCCATGAGAGCCTTTCGCGTGGCTTATTGGCCTTTCCAGTTCTTTGACGGAATACTGAAATGTCTTTATTGACTCAAACGTTGTATCTATGTCAGTTGGTACAACCTCGACGAAGTATTGATACAGCATGCTTTCCTCGCTTGTTATTTTTTCGTCGCCTTCTAATGGGTATATTATTCCGTTGGCTGGACTACCGAAGCTGAAGCGGTGTATTCTATGGCTGAAGTTCTGGGGTGTGTCATCAAAAAGCATGTTTAAGTGAATATGACCTCTCGGCAAGTGCAAACTTTTCCCTGCTGTTATATGGAAGTTCCCAGCGACTTTATTCAATGTCAGGACTCCGTGCAGTCTACACGCGTCCGGCCGACGATTCGGTTTTGTTTTTCTCGCCGGTATTGTAGCTCTAACCGAACCGTGGCCCTTTTTCCATAGTAGTTGCCATACAGAATGATATTCCTCTCTTAGATATGAATTTAGATACTTTACAGCTTCGAATGAGTTGTACTGTTCATCTGTTAGTTCAAACCATGTGTCCTCTTCTTGTAATTCACCGAAACCAAACACACTTTGCGATGTCGAGTCTAGAATGTCTGCTCCTAGGTTTGAGCAGGGCATTGCTACTGTGATGTCGATGTTTATTCGCAGTTTTTCGTCCATATCTGTATCTGGCATGAACTTGAACACTAAGTTACTGTCCAAGTAATATGTAACTTCACTATAGATCAACCACAAAATGATAATAAATGCAATTACAGAGAACGTTCCCCCTACCGGCGTACTATCCACGTACTCGTCCGGCACTTTGGAAAACGCGTCCAGCTCCTTCACTTTGTCTAAAACTTTCTTTTTGCCACGGTACCTCAGCATTTTTATTCAAAATACTGTAAACACTTTTTACAAACAGAATCTGCTTCCAGCAATGTAGAGTTGACGTGTTTTAATTTTTTTGGAGGAAGGAGAAGTAAAGGTGTACTGTTTCAAGTTTTGTCACTTGCTTTTGACTTGAATCATACTTTAAGCATTGTTACTTGTCACGACTAGAAACTATGTAGGTTAGAATTATGCTATGTAATAATGTATGCTTTAACACCGCAGTTCTGTAACGCAACTGTGACAGGACAGGACAGACAGACAGTCAGACACAGACAGTGCCGACAGTGGTCGGTCAGTGTCAGTGTCATTCATTATGGTATACGTTTACATTTGCAAAGACGGATCCATTATTTCAGTTACAGATTAAGTCAATTTCGATAGTAGTATGTAGTAGTATGTATTATTAAGTAATGATTTATTTACATCTTTGGTCAATCCAATTGAGACTAAATTATTACATTATTCACAGTCAATTAGAAAGTTAACTTTACCAAAAGTAGGTAACCTACCTATAATAATTTTATTAATGTAGGTAGGTAGGTAGAAGTTTACGAAGAATGTGCTAACTGTTAGTGGAGGAGTTTTGGCGGGAATCCGATAGTGAGGCGTTGTTGGTTTTGTATTATTAGCTCAAACTTGTGTTTCTTCGAGTGTTAATGTGTAATATTGGTGGAATATTAACCATTAAGTGTTCGTTAACGTGCACGAATGTAGGCAAATGATATAAACTCAAAAAACGTGTCATTTCGCATTTTTTCCAAAACTTCCAGGAAGTTTCAGTAAAGCATCCACTACTTTACTGAATCGTGACTGACGATGTAAATAATTGACTTGACTACTTGACCACGATTGCTATATTGCTGTGACTTTCTATGAAATTAAGAAATACTTATTATATAAAACTTGACACTGGCTATATGCACAAACCGTGCGAAGCCATTACTAAAAAAAAAAAAACTGTTAGTGGAAGACTCTGTTTTGACAAGTAGAAGTTACCAAATAGACATAGACATTATCATCATTTTGAAGTTTGGTTTGTCAACCAACAGCTGCTGCTCTGTTTTGTCTTTTTGCATTCCGTGTGTGGTGATCTCTTTCGTTTCTCTGCCGTGTAATACGGTATTTTCTATTTTTATCAGCATTGGGAGGTATTAATACAAACATTAATGCAGTCCGACGAAGAAGACACGTCGCTGCATTCATGCTTCGACTCGCTGAAGACCGCAGTCATGGGTTGCTGCTACAGTTTATGCCACAAGGAAACCGAATCACAGGTATTTATTGTTTCAAAGTTTTGCTTCGAACTGTAAATAATTGCTTCGTTTTGCACATTCATGCTACCTCCTACCATTGCGCTTGTGACAACATGTGTGACAAAGATGTAGGTACGTTTTGTTTATATTGGAATTTTTACTTCCACTTCCTAAATTTTATAGCACAATAGATAAGTACCTACATTGTGTATCGTTATCAGTGAATGTTTGTGTGTGTTTATCAAGTTTTTCGTCATTTCATTTGTTGTGGTGTTCATTGGCGGCAACATAATTTGTAGTAGGATAATAATGTGTATTATGTGCCCATCAATTATCACATTAGATATGGCTGGTCCATTTACTCTGTTGTTTGATTGCTGTTGTTGTTGTTGTTGTTATTAACAGTTCCGCCCACTTTCTAGCTTATATGAAGGCTAGATATCTGTTAGGTACTTAGCCCTTAGATATGCTAATATATGCTAATGCAGTTGATATACATTGAGGATGGTTGGACATATTTACTTTTGACAACACATGAGTATACTCAATTCCTGCTATAGATTGATGAGTCATTATTGAGTTGTTGAATAATATAAATATGAGGAGTGTATTGCAATAGATCCTGTCTTCGGATAAGTAAAGGTGGCATAATGTGTTCAGAATTTCATAGTCAAATTTCACAATATTTTATATGCACACACAAACTACTGTCACTTGCAGGCAAAACTTCTAATTTCACTGAGTTTGGTAGCCGTCCAGGCCGAGACTAATTTCATGCAATAAAAGCAGTATGTGCAACAATGGCAATGGTGTACTAACATTAGAATAATAATAATAATAATAATAACAATAATAATAATACCTAGACTTGGCCCATGAGGTGACCGCCATGTGGGATGTTGACTCGACGATAATTGTCCCGATAGTGAAATCGTCAGGAGGTTCCTCTCTCTGCAACCCTAACCACCGGTAGCCTGGGCCTTGCTCCGCTATCGGTGGCTCCCTTAGTTTAAGTTTTTTATAATGTTTTTAGGTTTTTATAAAAATATTGTAAAAAATTTAAATTTAAGAATTATAATAAATGATGTGAATAATAATAATAATAAATCATTTATTGACTTGTAAACATAGCAAAATTCCATGTGACTACAAAATTATCAGCTGTGAACATAAAAGTTAAAACACATAAACAGAAAACAATATCAAAACAGTAAACAACAGCATCATGAAGCAATTTGAAAGTAGACACTCAAGATTAAATTTCAGAGTATGGTATATAAAATTATAGATTGATCCATAACTGTGTGGATTGTAAATAACATGAATATAATTATTTTGATGAAAGGCAAAGTATGTTAATTTGCATCACTGGACATAATATAAGCCTCAGAACCCTACGCTAGACTTAGGAAAGCCTGTGATTGTAGGGATCTGTGCCCCCAACTGTTGGAATTTTTATAGTTAATTAACATACAATAGGTAATTAACTGAATTAATAATTGAATAACTGTTGGATTATAAATATTGAATTAAATATAATATTGCTGTTTGGAAAAGTAAATTACACATAAATAATTGAAGGTATCAGAAATCTGTAAACTAAACCTATTAATTTTGTGTGTGTGTGTGTGTGGGTGGGGGGGGGGGGGGGGGGTGGGGGGGTACGTGTGTGTTTGTATGAGAGAGAGAGGGTGTGTGTGTGGGGGGGGGGGGTACGTGTGTGTTTGTATGAGAGAGAGAGGGTGTGTGTGTGTGTGTGTATGGGAGTGTGTGTGCATAATATGTGACAGAGAAGTACTTTCATTTCAAAACAGATAGTAAGTCCTCAGTTTGGTCATATGAATACGTTTTAAGTATGTTTGTGACTGTATTTTTAAGGTTGAAATAATTCAATTGTTGGATTTGACAAACTTTGGAAATTTAGTTGTACATATAACCGCCCAGGAAACATGAAAATCTGTTTACGAAAAAAGTTCTGTATTTGGGTACAAACATAACTTTATCAGCGCGGCGCTTGGTATAGGAGGATATGGTTAGCGGGCATAATTTATGTTGTCGCAGGATCAGTCTTAGAATGAATAGCTGTCTAACTGTTTAGAATGATGGCGCTTATACTAATTTTAATCAGCTTGCAGTACCTAACACGTGTAATTAAAAGTGTGGCCAGAAAAAACAAGTTGTTAACGTCAAAAACAATTGATTGTTTATAGGAAAACACAGTAAATGAACGCACGCGGCTGTTACAAGTGGCGGAGGAGCAGCAGGAGACACCGGTGCCGGTGGCCTCAGCCACCACTCCGCCACGCAAGCAGGACGAACAGAGCGCTCTCAACAGGATACTCTCCGAGACTGCAACGTTAGTATCAATAGGATACCCTTATGCATATAGCCTTAGGAGCCCCATGAAAGTTAAGCAAATTTATCACGAGATTTTGCTAGCAGTAGGTTTCTTCTAAAACAGTCTGTAGTACCATTTTTGCTGTGTTCAGTTTGAAGGGCATAGTTTCCAGATATATTTACCTGGCGTTTTTCATATTTGACGGTGTTGTGCTATTTTTACTCAGTTATTATTTTCAAAGGCGATAATCAGACGTCTCACCCTCAAATATTAAAGACAGTACAAACTTAATTATTATTATTTGTTAGTTTGTTTGCATTTGTTAAGTATTATTGTACCATGCATGTATGTATTGTTCCAGTAACGTGATAGACGTGGGCGCGCTGGGCCCGTACGCGCTGGAGGCGGGCGTGTACAGCGAGCGCGTGCGGCTGTACACGGCGCGGGTGGCGGCCGCGCCCGCCGCGCCGCCGCCGCGCCCGCGCCCGCGCCTGCTGGCCGACGTGCCCGCCGCCGCCGCCGCCGCGCTGCTGGCCGGCGACCCCGTGCCCGGCGACCACAGGGACTTTGTGAGTTTGCTCACTTCTGATCGTTTATTTTTATACTAGCTGTGCCCGCGACTTCGTCCGCGTGGAATAGTGATAAAATTCACCTTTTAAACCTTCCCTGGACTTCCACAAATCATTCAAGACCAAAATCAGCCAAATCGGTCCAGCCGTTCTCGAGTTTTAGCGAGACACGAACAGCATTTGATTTTTGTATATATAGATAAGAAGTAATGTTGGCGTTAACGTTACCTTTTATTGGTGATAAATAATAATAAAATTTACAGTTAACAACATTTAATTGGCAATGTGCCTTCATATATATTGTGGTAGCTCTGTATTTAAATATAACTAGGAACTACACTCGGTTTGTAAATGTACAAACGGCTGGATCGGACAAAGGACAAGCGAAACTGTATGCGAAGTGATAGCGTCGTCCGCCTTGATAATGCGTTGGTACTCATTAGGTCACTCAACACGCTCAAGATGTCATACAAAACCCAAATAGTGCTATCACGCTTTAATTAAAAAATAGAGTTTCCCTCCTTCTACGGTATTAACATACATACAGACAGCCACGCCTTTTCCCCGTCGAGGTAGGCAGAGACTACATCTTTCCACATGCTACGATCCTGACGCACCTCTTTCGCTTCTTCCACTTTCATGATTTGCTTTATACATGCTATATGGTTTAATATTTACCGCTTAAAGTTTGTGCAATATCTACCTAAATAGAACGAGAGATGCGGTGCTAAGTTATCTCCCGTCCGTTCTTTCCTAACATGGCGTATAGAAAGAAAATACTATTTAAGTAGGTCAAGCGGTATATTATTATAATTACACAGAAACTACGTCTACCTACCGTGCCCGGGGGGTGACGGCTGATGCGCCCCACCTGCACCTTGCATTGCATTAACTCGCGTCAGCAGAATGCAATGCAAACGCAATAATGTGTCGCTACAAATAGGTATTGTAAAGGTATAAGTGAAATATGTAGATACGGCCTGTCGGCCGTTTCTATTTATTTTACGTTCGGTCATTTTAGTATTGGGTTGCAGATTAGAGGGGAGGGTTTTTTTGGATTACTAGGGGACGGTGTTTTTCATAAATTTGTTAGGCATAATTAGGGGGTATATTACTGTTTAGGATATTAGCTAAGGTTTTCAGGGGGTTGTTAGTATACAAGATTACGTCATCAGTCATCTAGCCAACATTGATCAGACGAATTTTTGGCGGGATTACAACTACATAATTATATTTTACTTCATTGTTTTGAATATGGATTTCCGCAAAGTAACGCCTGATTCTATCAACTAGGTATTGTAAAGGTATTGTACTACGATTCCAGCTGACGTCGTCCATCAAGCGCTGCGCCGCCGCCATCTCGGAGCTGCGCGTGGAGCACCACGAGGAGCTGGTGGTGCCCTTCCGAGTGTCCTAGCGGCGCCGCGCGACCTCTAGTACATAGGTTTTTTTTATAAATCTATACTAATATTATAAAGAGGAAAGATTTGATAGTTTGTTTGCATTGAATAGGCACCGAAACACCTGAACCGATTTGAAAAATTCTTTCACTGTTGGGAAGCTTCACTATTCCCGGGTGAATTAGGCTACTTTTTATCCCTTGATAAATAATTAACAGTTCTTCGCCCTTCTAGTATTAAATATTAAGAATATTCGATTATTTAGTCGACATTTCAATTGTTTGATTCCATGTGATAAATAATACATTATTTTGTAATTGCAGTATAATTGAAACGTCACCGAATCGCAACGAAGACACCGAAAGCCGTATAGTCTATATTTTTATTGAAGTAGCCAAATTGGCAGATAAAGAAACCTAACTGAAATTGACAGTAATGCAGTTCACTCGACATTTATAAATTGTTGACTGAAATTACCTTCCCTTTATGTCTGGCTGTTCCAAAGAATCTAGTTAACAAGTGACTATACCAGTTATTTTTCAACAATACAATTGCAATGTATGATTGTGTTGACTAATTGTACGAACTATTTAGAAAATGTTGTTATATTGAAAATTCGTAATAATTTTTTGACATGATTACTTCTTCAAAATTGACATGTAACGCAATTCTGCCAATTTGGATACAGATATCACCTGATTTAGAAAACCATTGTTATTTAAAGGCTACTGAAACACTATCAAATGCAGCCAAATAATGTCAAAAATTCCAAAAAGCTATAATTCGATATAAGTATGTAATTTTATGTTATTCTATTTCTTTATTCAATAATTATGATTACTTATTACTTTTCGTATCGTTTGATATACCAAAAGTCAATAGTTATTATATCCATGCTAACATAGTTTTTAAGCTGATTATTATTTGTATGTAACAGTATTTTATTTAATGCAAATTAAGTAATATAATGCACTATCTATAACGGCACATTAAAGTCCGCGCAATAATTCATCTTGGCCGCGCTGAAGTATGGGGAGTTGCAATAATTGTGGTTTCAATCGCTTTTCTACGACAATATGCGTAGGATACTTCAAAATGGCCGAGATATTTTGCGCGTATTGCATTTGAGGTTCATTGCAGACTCAAGCGTAAACAATAACTGATATTTACTATTTATATTAACAAAAAAAAACAAAAACCAAGTTTTTTTTTTAAATTATACAAATAAATATAAAGGTTCGATTTCGTAATTTGACTACGGATCCCTAAAAACGATGTTAGTTATTCAGCTTGAGTTTGAAATGTGCCATCTTGTATGTATTTTTAGGGTTGCCAGTTCTGTTGTCACTCTCAACTCAACCTTATGAAAAGGAAAGGCTGTAACGTTAGAGTTGTCAAATTAAGTTTGACTTTAGCTTGTGATAACTGCGGGCCTAGACAAGTTGCAAACGCTTCGAAGCTATTCTATTCGTAAAAACGTTAACGCTTTAGCGTTAGCGAAAATAGTTTGGTAGACAAAGTGTTATGACTCTGGCGAACGCTCATTCTAATCAATCGTACGCTAATCATTATTTGTTCATTCAATTTGTTCATTCATTTTTGTCATCTTGTCCATGGATTAGCTTACAAACTTCAGTGTCACAGTCACTTTAGGTGTAATTTTCTTTTTATAGTTTGGCTTCGCATGGTTTGCGAATTCGGCTAGTGTCAACTATACAAATATGCGTAGTAGTAGTAGGTACTACCTAGGTAGTTAACCTAATCTAACCTAACATTTTTAAATTTTGTTATTTTGTTACTTCTTTTTAGCAATGGAACCAAGATTGCGAGGTCCACAATAATCCTAATGCGTGCATTATCTCGTTATCTCGCAAAAACAATAAAAATCTACGAACAAAATCATAACACAATGCTACCGTTTGCAACAGCTGCTAGAAATCCGCCATTTTGTTTCGTTTTCTACAGGGTCCTAGCGAACGCTAGGCTGTCGTTCAAACGCAACGCTAACGCTTGTCAAAAGTGGCACTTGTCTACGCATATGTATGGATTCTGTCGAACGACAGGGAGCGTTCATTGGATTCGATTAGAATTGAGTGAACTTGTCTACGAATATTTCGTTCGCTTCGTGACGTTTCGTGTGCTTATGTCATCCCATACATTTTCATTCTATTCGTTTCGATTTCGTTAGAAACGTTTGCCACTTGTCTAGGCCCGCTGAATTGGTACCATGTTAGATAGTTACTCGCGCATGTGTGCAACTAACCTTGTTTGTCAGATTTAAGTTTATATCAGTTGTAAACTTACAAGATTGACTTGATTTTGCTTGACTTTCCAATCTCGATTGTTAAATTGATATAATAAAACTTAAGGCTGGAATCCACTAGCTAGCACGGGACCGGACGTACTCTTAGGGTGTTATCACACCACCGATCGATGCACTCGATCGACATGATCGATCGATGTGGTTGTCGACAAATATTTTGTTTCCGTTGTGATTGACAGTTAACCGAAATGGCGAATATATTCGCAAAGGGGCATCGAAGCAGAGCGAAGGGAGCGAATAAAAGGGAAGTCAGTTCGATAGGCCCTCTAAGGGCCTCTGACATGGCTTAACGACCGCTACCGGTGGACAAAACTCAGGACCGACAGTAAAATACTCTCCGAAGCACAGAAAGATACAAGTTCGGGCATAACTCACGAGAAAAGTTGATAGTGCAGGGCCGAGGTTCGAAGCCGGCGGCGTTGTTGCAAAGCGCACTGATAATACCGAATTACCGATCAAGCTGACTTGAAATATTAACATTTTAATGTGATATATGGCGGAGATCAATATTAAATTCCATATATCACTTCAAATGGACTAAACAGATAGGGAATTGTAAAGTAGGTACTTATATAAAAGGATTCTTTTAGGGCTGACACTTTGTCCTTCGCTGTCTGCGACAGGCCCTAGATTGCCTTAGGCGAGTGTAGGCGTCGATCGTTGCGACTGACTGAACATAGCTAGTTTTATTGTAAATATGATATTATCTATTCTATATGTACAGTGTTAAACTAACGACATTTCGACTTTGCTCTTGCATCCGGTACTTCCATTATCTCAAGAGGTTTGTCAAAGACTCGTATCCACTGTAAACATTTGTTGCACAACTGTTGCTCAACAACATGGTTTCCCAACAACAAAGTTGCTGGCAATGATGTTAACAGCCATACTTGCCGGCCACGCGCCAGTCAAAATCAATCCGTCTTATCGCAAAAGATTAGAACAGAGTTAAACAGAAGTTTTAAAAATTTCGTTCCACAAAATCGACATGTATCACTCGTGGTCTTACTAAATCTTGGCATTCCTAATTAGTTTACTAGAGAATTTGTTATTGAGTTAGTAAAAGCGAGGGTTAGACGTCGATTTGTGGAGAAAATATTTAGACTCATCTGTTCAACTCTGGTTTAAATTGTATGTGGTAAGACCATAAATGTTGCCCGGACACACGTCAACTTCGCAACACAAGTGTTGCCCGCAACATGTTGACAGCAAATCTGCAACATGTTTATGCAACCATATTTATAAACAAGCGTTTACAATGAATACGGGTCTTCAACAACTCGCCTAAATTAATCTGCGTTGTTTATAAAACACGAACTTCGAAATTAATTATTTACGAAAGCTTAATTCACTTTATCAACTAGAAACAATACGTTACAGAGCACGTGCTTCAACAGATTGTCGGAATGGAGTTACGAATATTAATTTCGCTGAATATTGAGCTTCTAATACAATAAATACTTATTTAATAAGCGAGGATGCCATTTTTATACATTTATTTGGTGATAGATTTATTAAATTGAATACAGCCGGGAAGAAATTTGTAATGTTTATTCTCGGTTGTTAATCTCTGCGGACGGGCCACACGTATCGTGATATCCCATTAACTATCCCGTTAATCCCGTCGTTCGTTTGACGATAGCCGTAAGTATAGCCACATAATTATGGATCTGATTGACATTGCCGTTGAATATTCCGATTTTTCACGATCACCTGTTTTTTTTATTTTGGTTGTTTTGGATTTGGCTGTTGACGATGACGATAGTGTGGCCAGTCACATTTGTGGCGATAAATTATCGAGCAATTTCCGCGTTGTCTAACGGCCGAAATTAATCAATCCAATCCAAATTTTGCTATCTGGGATTGATATCACAATCCATTTTTAGGGTCAAACGTGCCAATAACCGATCCGTGGATTGGTTTATGAAGGCACGCAGATTGGAAATCGATCGAAAGATAGGCAGCAATCCAAGATGAATTTCAATCTTGGATAGGAGATACAATATTAATTTCGGCTGTTAAGCAATGTCGGCAGTTGACGATGACGATACGTGTATCCTATCCGTTATAATAATTATAAGAAAATCCAATTCTTTTTTATTGCATGTAAGGGCTGTGCCTAAATATTTATATTACTTACTTAAAAATAAAAATGATTGTTTATAATAAATTCGGTGGAACTTGTGTGAAATTTAGTAGTTCATTTCTGTTAATATTTTTGTAGTTTATTTTGTACCATTTTATGTTATGTACAGTCAGCGATATAAATGATGATACGATTACTTTGTGGATTTGGAATCCGACTTCTGATGTGCCAACAAAAATTCAAACGATTCCTAGCATAATAATATTACCTTACGTGCTTCATGTGTAGACTTCACCAAACATTTTGCGATCTTCAGATAGTATATATATTATTATGCATATAATGTATACACGACTAACCAAGATAGGACTTCCAGAAAAGCAGTAGCACCAACATTTATATGGCTGACTGTAGTAACATAATATTTTATTGCAAAATTTCCTTTTTTATTTTAAACAGTAAGTAACCAGTTATGTTCGTTATAATGCACATTAATGTACAGCAAATAATTATTAAAGTTTAATAAATGATTTATTATTATGATGGTTTGCTCATTATCTAAATATTTCCCTTCACCATGGCTACCATACCCTAGTAGCTACCATAGCTTATGAATTAGATATGTACTTATCTAAGTATATTTTTATTCAATAAAGGTACATACCTATGTAAGTATAGTAATAAAATATCAGATAAAAGTAGAATACTGTAGTTCGTAAAAAAGTATCCTCTTTGTTCAAACAATATTTACTCTGTGATTTTTTAAAATGTTAATTTGAGTGACACACGCTGCTTTAAAAATGACATTTGCAAATGGAAACCGTGGATATCCTCAAGTTACTCTATGGATACCCTAGTGACCTTTAATCTGTAGGAAACTCGGGAAACCCTATATTTTGCTGTGATTTTTGTTAAATGCTAAATTACAGAGAGGAAATAAATACTACGCATACTAAATTAGGTCTTCAGTCGTCTACCTAATATAATTGCTCGCAGATCTTGCTGGGAGTTTGCCACAGTTTTTTTTAAATTTCGCTCTAAAACAAACAGAGTTACGTAAATAAAAATACAGAATGTCGGTGTTCGATGGAGAAATAGAGTTTCGAACGGTTTACATGGTGGACTATGCTAAGAAAATTAAACCGTAAGTAACCATAGTGTTTAAATCTTATTATTGTAGTTAGTATTTAAGTATTAACAGAAGGACGCGCATTCTATCGGAGTTAATAATAATAATAATAATAATAATAAGGTTTATTTCCAGAACACAAAGAAAATACATTGGAAGCATCACAATATAGATATGACGGATATTATTAAATTAAGCAGGTACAATTCCCAAACAAATGACAGCGGTCCCACACTAGGCTCTGGGCCCGTATCGTGGAAACCAAACATTATGACACGAGATTAAATAAATTTAATTATAATGATGTTAACATTTGAGGGCATCCTTTGAAAGTTCCATTTAGTGTAAAAGTAAAGAGTTATAAACTTATAAAAGTGTGTGCTAGGTTATGTAGTTAGGTGAGTGTTACTTATAGATATGCATGCTTGTATAAGCTGAGTAAGTGTAAGTGTGTTGTGTTGTTTGTGAGTGAAAGAGTGAAAAATGTGCATGAGAAGGTGTGTGTGTATGCGTGAGTGTGTGTTTGATTGCTCAGAGGTAAATTATATTTTCAGTGTCATTATACGACAGCGTCAGTAACAATTTTTTGACCGTTTGTTGGGCTTTACAGGTGCTTTCATACTTAACGTCACATACCTTGAGTATTTTGTTGAAGATGCATGGAAGGAGATAGTTCGGATGACGATTGGCAAAAGCTGAGTTTACGGAGGGTATTGGAACTCTGAACACGCGTTTTTTTAAAAGTTCTGCATAAACACAGGAATTGCGAGTATTACGGTGCACCGTAGCAAATGCTTTTAATATAAATAGTTGTCTTACTCTGAGGACCTCAGCTTCCCTATACAGATCGTCTGTCGGGTACCTAAAAGGCTTGCCCAACATTACCTTTAAGACTGCCCGTTGTGCTCGTTCAACCTCTATTATGACCGTTTTTGACGCACCACCCCAGGTTAGGTTACAATAAGATAAAATTGACTGACAGAGAGACTTGTAAACTGTTATCAGCGTTATTTTGTCACAGGAGTTTCTTAGGGCTTTCATGACATAAATTAGTTTCCGAACACGTGCTGACAATTTTTTTATGTGGTGCTTAAAAGTGAGGGTTTCGTCCACCTCCACACCAAGGTATCTAATATGCGCAACTTGACCAATCTGGTCGCAACTGCAGGGCGTGGAAGTTTTTATGGGCAGTAAACTGCAAGAATGGATTTGGATAGACAGATTAATCGTAGGCCTAGAGTGTGAGGTTTTGTAAAAAGGGATAAATTTAGTTTTCTTGGTATTGAGCGTTAATAAATTTCTATTTAAGCAATCGGCAACCGTATTTAGGCCTGACTCTGCTACTTTGACAACTTTTTCCCACGAAACATCCCGGAAGATAACTACAGTATCATCTGCGTAACAGACAATATCAGCTCCAGGGATAGATAGGTCTAAAATCTCATTAATGTAGACAGCAAATAGCGTAGGCCCAAGTATACTACCTTGTGGAACTCCATATCCCACCACAGACTCATCACTTATGGTGGATCCTACCCTAACACATTGCCTACGGCTTGTGAGATAGCTCCGAAACCATTCAAGTGCAATACCTCGTATTCCAATGGCTTCCAGCTTTCGTACTAGGATAGTAATCGATACAGTGTCGAAAGCCTTGGCGAGATCAAGAAAAACCCCTATACAACGGAGGTTTTGGTCCACGGCGGCTGAGATAGTATTTGTCAGAAGGACTACTGCATCCTCAGCAGACCTGCCATTTCTAAAGCCGAACTGTCTTTCCGATAAATACAGCTGGTCTTCAAGATAAACAACCAACCTTCTGTTGACAACTTTTTCTAATAGTTTTGAGAAAACGCTTAGTAGAGAAATTGGCCGGTAATTATTGGGGGAGTCTTTAGCTCCGTCTTTGTGTATGGGCACCACCACAGCAAGTTTCCAGCTGTCAGGAAAACACCCCGTTTCTAAGCTAAGATTGCAAATATAAGTCAAGGGTTCAAGAATGAGGTGCCTGACGTGTTTAACTAGTGCAGTAGTGTAGCCATCCAAACCAGGAGCACTGTCAGTTTTTAAACTTGCTATGAGTGTATTGATTTCGGAACAGTCCGTTGGTGACATAAAAAAAGAATGTAAGGCTGAGTTATGCGATTTGATTAGACCAGCCAGCTGGCTTTCAGAAACAGAATTATATTTGAGGATTTTAGCAGCCAGATCATTGCCAACATTAGCAAAATAAGCATTGCATTCATTAAGTGCGGCGACAGGGTCTTTATTGTTAGGTATTAATTCAGAAGATTCATCACGAGTTTTTGTGTTCTCACAAATGTTATTAATTTTTTGCCACAGCTTTTTAGGATTATGTTTATTTTGTAATATATTCTCTCTCTCAAAATCCGTTTTAACTCGTCGCAGTAGTTCTTTGTAGAAGTTGCGGTACCGCTTGTACGTATTTTGTAGAATTTTGTTATTAGGATCTTTCTTGGCCTTTAAATGAAGCATGTCTCGATTTTTTTGGCATTTTATCAGACCAGGAGTTATCCAAGGCTTCAGATTATGACGGGAACGGCTAACAAAAACAGATTTACTATGTCTGGAAATGGTTGAAGAAAAAATTGACTGAAACTCTGAGACAGCTAGATTCACATTCAATTTGTTTGTGACAGAATTCCAATCCATCCCCCTCAGGTCATCTGCTACAGCTGAAAAATCAATCTTTAATTGAGAACGTGCCTTGGTCACTGGAGGTTCAGTTGTACTTGCAACTCCTAACATACAAATGTCGTGGTCGGTGATATCCGTATTACACACAACTCCGAAAGCTTTATAACCTTGTTTAACAAATATGTGGTCTAGACAGGCTCTGTTTCGGGTTGGCTTAGAAATTACAGGGAGTAACTGATGTTCTGCAGCAAGACAGAGATAATCAGTACACTGCGTGGTTAGTGGATCACTGAGTAGATCTAGATTAAGATCACCAGCCCACACAATGCATTGCTTACTCCTATGTTGTACTAATATATTATTAAGTGACGATAAGAAAACATCAATTTGTTTGAAAGAGGGAGAACGATATACACCAAAAATCAGATATTTTTCACTTAAACATATCTTTAAACAATTGCAGTCGTCAATAACTGGTTCTGTTACTAGCGCAGGCCATACATTCCGAACATATGCTGTGACACCACCACTTTTGTTGATGTACTTATTCGTGCAGTAAGAGTTGTAGCCAGGAATTTGAGGAATAGTTATGTCACTGTGTATCCAACATTCAGTTAAAATGATTACGTCAAAAATTACCTGCAGGCGCTTCAAAGACACCATAAAATAGTCAAAATTTTGTTGTATACTCCTAATATTGAAAGTTAAAACCTTCAACTTATATTCTTTGGTAAAATAATATCCACATTGTTCTAAGCTTTCTGTTTCATAGCACTTAATTTGAAAAGAATTGTCCAAGTTATCCATAATGTCCATCATTATGGATAAGTAATTAATTCGTAGAAGTAACTATTACACAAAAATAGAGAAAGCGCTTTGTGTTGCTTACAATGAGACACAAACACAAAAAGCTTAGAGATAGATAAGGCAGCTGTTATCAGGTAGCGTTTATAGATGTTGAAAGGGCGTGAGCGTTTGATTTGATTGTGTAAGTGTAAAGAAAGCCATGAGAAACCGGGCGTGTGTCTGTGTGAGTGTAAGGTGTTTACATAGATTTTATAAAGAAACAAATATTGCCGTATTTTGAAAAATAACCCTAGTTCATTAATACAGGACAAAGTATTATTACATGATTTGACTGTAATCAGGATATAAAACAAGGTAGGCAAATTAGCAGGTTTTAAAGCAAAATATACTATGCAGTTTAATGCAAAACTAATCAGTAATGCTATCAAAAATACTGCGGTCGATTCAAGACGCCGTTTACGACGTTGCCGCCACAGCGGGCCTCGGAGCCACGGGTGCATCATTCGGTTTGAGGTGGCGGTCCAAGTCAGCCTGGCTTCGAATTGATATAGCTGGACGCCCTTCTTCTTTCCGGATAAACACCATGCCATTTCTGGTCCAACAGTGCCTGAAACCGTTTTGTTTTGATCGGCGCCGGGCTTCCTGAAACAACTGCCTACCCGTTTTTGTAAGGCGCTCATTGATATAAACCTTTTCCGTCGTCGGTCCATTTGTTTCAAGGTCACTGGAGGAGAGATTGCGTCTAACCTTCGCGGCACTTAGAAACGCGTCTCGTTTGTCCCGCCTGGCGAAACGCACCACAATAAGTCGCGATCGTGATCGCTGGCCATCCTGGCCTTTTGTTGACTTTGGGCCCACTCTCTCGACCCAGTCCAAATCGTTTTCCTGAAGCTCTTGACCTATTTTCCTGGCTGCCACAAAAACAATGTGACTTAAATTTTCATTTGGATTTTCCGGAATTCCAACTATTTCCAACTCATTTCTGAGTGTCGCCTGTAATTGATGTTGAGTTACCTCTTCAAGTTTGATAATTCTTTCCTCTAGGGATGCCACAACAGGCTGTGCCTCTTCCAGTCCTGTTATTCGGTGCATAGACGCATACAGCGATAAATCGTACTCTTCCAACTTATTTCTGTTTTGCTCAGCCGTTTCCGTAATTTGACGTTTGAACTCATTCAGGGCACAATCAAAATCATCCATCCTGTTATTGGTTCTATCTGTGGCCTCCTTAAAGTGATTCTTAAACTCGTTCATATCCTGCCGCAGCAACCGGACTTCAGCCAGTATCATCGAATTCATAGAATCATTAGCGCTCGCATCTAAAGGAGAAAAGGTGGACTCCTTCTTGCTTCGCTGCGTGACATACTCTCGTGCAGGGGTTTTTGCGGTTGATGACCTTACGGGAGTGTCAGAGTTATCTCCTTTGGGTTCCTTGCTACGGCAGGTTGGACAAATCCAATCCGCCCTAAACTCGGCAGATAGCCCCACAGCTGACAAGTTGACGCATAACAGGTGATAATTACGACTGCATTTTGTGCAGCCTATGCTGCTTAGTTTAGTGTCTACCGTCGCGCGGCATGCATCGCATGTATCCGTCATGGTGTTAATAAGCCTTATCTTGATTTATTTATAAGAAAAAAAGGCCGATTTGCTTTCAATCCTTGATTAGGCAATTCAAGTGCAGTGCTAGTGACGGGGAGATATAACAACCCGCGCGTGTGAGTGAGACGGCGGAAAAATAGGCGGCCGCAGCACTCAGCTGACCGTTGCGAGATAAATTAATGAGGTAAACACACTTACTACGTTAATTTAGACGAAACTTTAATCACTGTTTTGTAGCTTGAAGTTTACTCTTTCAAATTATTGTAGTGTAACAATAAATACTAGGTACTTTGAACAATTTTTAGTGTAAATACTGATTGATGAGATAATTACGATGTTTACTAAGGAATACCCTCCTCTATCCATCCTTCAGATTTCAGAGTTCAAATTATACTTACACCATATCTCTATGCTTACACCCTTACACGCGAATATTCACTGAAATAGAACTTGACGAATCTAAGTATTCATTATATCGAAGGGTTCCGTCTCTACTATTTGGTGGACCTGGAACCCAAATCAGGCCGACGTATGACGAAACAAAATAAACCCCAATTCTGACTTAAAAAAGCAAAACCCTTCCCTTCCGTCCGAATAGATCGTGAGTATACGCTCCTCTCTCGCCAAGGGAGGAAGGCTGGCGTCCGGTACACGACGTCTTCCTCCCAAGGGGCCCCCGTAGTACCGGGCGGGGGCCCAATGCGAGAGAGGAGCGTACCCCGATTGCGGTACAAACTCGTGTGCAAGTATAGCTTGGAGCCGTGATAACTTCGATGGCGCGATGCAGGCCTCGCGATCTGATTGGCCGACGCCAGTGTGACGTAGCATGGTACCTTAGAGCTGCACCGACGGCTTTCGGCGAGATTCGGCAGTTTTTCCCCGTCTACAACCGAATTTCACCGTCGACTTATAATTTACTATGTAGATTATATGGTAGGTACTATTATTACTTAGTGCCATTTGATAAACTGCACAATACCGACAATAATAAAAGCCGTAGGGTGAATGCGGAGAGCCGATTGGGCTGATAATATTAGTCAAATGGAAGACCAATAACATGGTCCTATAATAGTAGTTTGTTTTACAAGGGTAAAAAAACGACTCATACATTACTCGATGTTTTGCCTCACGAGCGTAGCGAGTGTGGCACATAGAATCGAGTATGAGTGAGTCGTTTGAAACACGCGTAAAACACAAAATTTTTCACACCGAGATTGCGAGAAATATTATTATAATAAGCAGGTAAGTATACAATTAAAAAAAGCTAAGAATATTTCAGAAATAGTTACGTTCACTTTCAAATAAATAAATAATCAAATTCAATCTTTTAAAACCAATTTGCATTGTTGTCAAAATTCTACACAAACCTACAGATTATAGGCGGCAATAACAAACTTTTTAAATTTATTCGAATGTTCGCAAACGCACACGTACAACATAGCATACCTACATCCTATGATCGCCAAAAATGTAGACGAGAATAAAATTACACTTTCATTTAAAAAAAGTAAACTGTTTAGGCTTCGCACGTTTTGTACATTATTTTCTTCTTCTTTTTCTAAGTAATTATTGTTATATCCCTTGTAAAAAGAATATAATTCCATGGAATTCAATTATTTTTACAAGGGATTCTAAAGTCTCCCAAATGAAACTAATTATTACTTTGAACTAAGCTCTGTTGCCATTAGTACCTAGTAGGTACCTACCTACCAAAGAAGGCGATATTTTTCGTTAGCATAAAATAATTTTCAGCAAAACGGCTAGCATTTTTATGGGGAAACCTTTGGGGGACGCTCGACTCTCTGCAGAGACCGGGGAGTCCCCAAGCGCTCGCGATCGCCCGAGGTCTCCCCAGGGTCAGCACGAGTGAGCTCCGACTCCGGAGCTATCTCGCGCTGTCCTAACTCGTTTGTGAGTCGAGCGTCCCGCCGTTTAAGTTACGGTTCTTCAACGTATACTAGCTGCGATCCTCCGAAAATATCGTTTGCGCGATGCAGGATTCGCGATGTGATTGGCTGACGCGCTTTGCGCGTGTTGCGTGCCTGTGAGTGGGCATCTATTATGTATACAGACCTATAATTATTTCGGGTAAGTATAGGCCTAACTAATAATTCTACCAACTAGTTAAATGAAGCTTAGGGAGAGAGAAAATAGCATTGTTTCAATATAATAGCCAATGAGTACCTACTTAGTCAATACTTCTCACAGTTCGGTCATTAGTGATGGATGTTTATGATATAAAACGCCTACACAAAACATGATCACTTGGCATCGGAAAACTTGCTTGCTAATATTTTTCTAAAAGGCGTTTCTCCTATTCTCCTCACTTTCAGATATTACCCTAACGCTAACTGTTGTTACAGCAAGAGTCCCCGCCGCAAGGGTGTGGCTGACAACTGCCTCATTGTAGGGCTGAGTCGTGACGCCCTGAAAGCTACCGAGGCGCCCCGGACCAGCCCTGATGTGCTCTGCCCCCTAAGCCACGAGTACTACAAGGACGCTGTGAAACGGGTAATAAAACTGCCATATTGCAGTAGGGAAACATGGCTGAGAGTTGGCGAAATTCCAACCGTAGTGTTCACAAAAAAGGTGTCATTTTACAAGGAAGTTACAGTACCGCATCCACAACCATGAATGATGACTTGGCTAGACTGCGGTGCGTTTTCTACCTATGATGGATATATAAATCTTTTCACTTTTCTCATATTTCCGGGGTAGGTAGGTACTACTAACATAAGGCTCTTCCAAAGAAGGCACATATTAAGAGGTTATAGAGTGTAGGTAACACCCCGAATGTTGTAGATGGCCGAATTTCCCTGGGCATCAGTGTCCGTTTTCATCAGGAGAGCGATCACCTTTTTTCACTTAATATTTTTGTTTTGTCAAAATTAACTTTTATCATTATCAGTTTGCAAATGATTACCCAATACTAACCAAGAAGTACATGTCCGCCGAGCTGGATCCTACGCCCATCGAGCACGAGATACAGGATCTTAAGCGAACCGAGTATTTGAACAAGTACTGTTCAAGAGGTAGGTAACTTCCGAATGACGGCCATTTTACCTACAACCGTACCTATTATGTATTGAGAACTTATTTAAAGTAGATTCAAAATAGTGAGTTGCAAATCAATATCTTTACGTTTTCCTTCATCTTCATTCAAAAGCGAGTGATATAACGTAGGTAGATATGTTTTTACAAGAAACATATTGGTAGTAGGTAGGTACGCATAGTTGTTGTAACTATAGGTTTGCGCTTTCAGAGTTGCCATTCATGTCAGTAAACCTGACGCGACGAGCGCGCGCGCTGCAGACCCTGCGCCTGCCTGACGACGTGTACATCCCTGACACCAGTCAGAAGGGTTCCTACAGGCGCCCCAATCAGGACAAGTACAAGGACCCACCCTCGGCGCTCTCCATGAGGCCTAAACACGACAACGCCTTGCAAAGTAACTTTACCTCCCTTCATTCATTCATTCATTCGTTCATGCATTGATTAATTCATCCATCCAACCACCCAATTATCATAGTGATGTGATTCATCATGTAGTGCTAGCTACTATGTGTATGTAATGGGAAACACTAGCTACTAAGGCTGGCCACTATACTGTGACCATTTATCTCAGTCTTCGTCCGCGGGGTACAGGGGCGTGGAGTGTGATGTCGATGGGGGGTAGCGGGAGGTGCGGGCGGCAGGCGTACCACAGATTACTAAATAGTCACTTCGTCCTCGATCCCCTTTGATATTCTACCCCCACGCCCCTGTACCCCGCGGGCGAGGACTGGGTTAACGGTCGCACTATATCTAGCACTATAATCATTTTGTAGTGCATATCGATGTTGTAGCTATTGCAGTGTATGTTATTTCAATGTCAATATCAAGCGTGGTTTGTGTTCGTTCGCCAGCTGAACTGCGGCGCATCCTGCGCGTGCGCACCGGCGACACGACCTACGGTGCGAGCCACGGCCTCCTGGCGGAGGTGGTGCTGAAGCAGAACCCTTTCGGGCCCCCTCGCGAGGAGCCCAAGTACGGCCGCTGGAAGAATCGTTACATGTATACTTATAGGATTTGAATTGTTTCGTCCTAAATTTGAATTACTTTGAAATGATGAAAGTTATTTTTGTTTATAAATGTGGTTTTATTCGAATTAAGTAATTTATGTTACCTATCTTTACGACGGCGACGCTAACACTAACGATGCCGACAATGTCTACGGCGACGCCGGTCACGACGCCGACGACGTGGACGATGGTAATGCTGACACTTGCGATACCAAAACTCTAGCAACTGCACACAGAGCCACGCAGTTCTACAACAGCATTTAAGGACTTTGTACCACTAACCTCTATAATAGTACACTAAAGAGGTCGGTGTTTATATATTTTGATTTTGAAGAAACGTCAGACGTCGCCGTCATCAAGCAGGATTGTCAAATCAAATGACAATCCCACTCAATAAGCTTTTGTAAACAATCCCACAAAAATATACAAAAACACCTAATCTGGCCAATCCCACACTTGAAAATTTCCAGTAATGTGACTAAGTGAAATCAGAAGATCTGCTAGGATTACAGGAAACCTAAGAAGATGGATCACTACTTGACTACGTATAGGAAGGACTATCTGTGGCCGAACTTGCCGGGAGCTGGTGGTAGCGCGGTGGGCGGTAACGGTGGAGGCGGCGGGGGCGGGGGCGGAGTTGGTGGCGGGGCAGAGTATGTTAATTAGCTAATGGTTTAGATAGTATGATGCCAGGTCCAGATGATATCAGGATATTTCGATGTAGAAACTATACCAAAACGGGAGGTTAAGGAACTCACACATGTTTGCGAAAATTACTTACCAATCGTTGACGCATGCTCATGATGCTTCACAATGCACATAATAAGGACCATCTGCTCACAACTATGGAACAGCTGTCTTTTTAGACTTCCTTATCTAGGGGCCCCTATATTTCTGTAGCAACACTATTACACTAGCCTGTCTATAACGGGCTAGTATATTGCCTGAACGGATAAGATAGGAACTTGGGGAGCATCAACACTTTTCTAAGAGCTTTGCATAGGACCCCGTTACGTAGGTTAAAATGCCACGGAGCTAATTGGAAACTTTTTCGAAAATCGTAAGTAGGGTTCAGACCAATGTTAGGCCGCTTCGCCAGCTCAAGGCATTTGCGTAGGTACCTAGGTAGGTAACCTAGGAACTATGGGTAGGTGCCCATAGTTCCTGGAGTTGCCAGGCACAAATACAAAATAGGTCTTAGAAAGCAGTTCAACAGTCAACGTTCCATTTTATCAGGATGCCTAAACTGACTGGGCAAGCGCTGGAGTTCCTCCAAGCTTGCCTGAAGAACACGCGGCCCCCCGACTGCCGCTGCCCGCAGTACGGCGGAGAGGCGCAACAACTACCCCCCGGGAAAGAGGGGGGTTGGAGTCGCAACGAGGTACTCCTCACAAGTCGGTCTTCTTCATGGACTTGTTTAGTTCTATCATCAGGCTGACATTGAAGCTTGGTGGCCAGGTTGCAGCGGCGTTTGTAGAATCATAAGGATCAACTAATTAAAACGTCATAGAAGAGGTCTTGTACCTATGGTGACAGAATCCCCTTGACATGGTTAAGATTCTATACGGTAAACTGTTATTTAAATGCTAGACGTTATTTCCGAATGAAGTGTGCGGGCTTCTAGTGTCAGTTTGTCAGGCCACCCATGGGTCTGACACAATCTGACTGACATGATAACTGATATGAAAACAATCGATAGAAAGAGTTGACAGGTTAACATGCCTTCCGCAGCATGAAGCGATTACATAGGAGAATAAATCGATTGATGTGGAATTACGGATGAAACCCGGTGCAGCCGTTGGGTTACAATAAAAATGTCTTATATACGATGTAGATCATAATGAAGCAGTTAATTAGGCATATATCTTTCCCCAGATAATGGGACCGATGCTAGACCCGAAGCTGTACCCGGTGAAAGTAGGAGCCAGTCCTGAGACGCCTACATCCCGATACGATCAGCCGAATGCGTTCTTGGACAAGGTATTCAAATAAAAATTTAAATAAAAAATTTGAGAAACGCACCTGCGTTCTTGGGTGAGGCTTTTTAAGTTCTAAAAGAACTTACAGAGGAACATTGAACATGGTTGTCGATGTAAGACTATCGAGATGTATTTGTCTACGTATTAATCTTGCCCAACTCACTCGTTATTATAATAATTATCTTACCTTATGTGGTATACCAGACTCGAATGCATTTTTGGGTGCAGATTCTAAAATACTTACTCATAATATTGTAACGGTCGTAGATCTTGTAGTTTCTAAGTTTCTTAGGTTATCCGACTGGTGCCCGGTTTTCTATGACCAACATATACGTCTATCAATGTCTCTATCTGGCATTAAACAAATGACAAAGATAGCAATACACTGGTTGCGGTCAACGTTAACTACCCCTAGTTCACGTTCAGAAACCGGGAAGAAGTGTCGCAAGGTTTGCTATCGAATCGAGGAGTGCTTTAACTTACAGTATAGTATTACTTTCAGTTGCAATCAAAGTATCCAATGCTGTACAGCGTCCTCCAGAATGAGACATCGCCGGAGCTCAAGCAGAGAATAGACAGAGATAGAAACAAAACCTCCTACCAGGTGGACTACTGTGAAACTGGTAATCCGTTTTGATGAATAATGGACAGGCATTGGATCAGAGAATTGGTTATCCTACTTCCTCAGGAAGTAGGATAACAAATTCTCTGATCCAGTCCAACTTATATTATAAAGACGAAAGTTTGTGTGTTTGTATGTTTGTTAGTTCTTCACCCTCAAACGGCGGGACAAATTTTGATGAAATTCGGTATGGAGGCAGCTTTCACCCTGGATTAGCATATAGGCTACTTTGTATTCCGAAAACAGCGGGTAACACCGCGGGGCGCAGCTAGTTAGTCAAGTTTACGGGAGCGGGCGATGGTGGTTATAAATAATAACTACATTTTAAATTGGTGAACACGTCCGAACAGATGCGGATGCTCGAACTGTATTGATTTAATAAAAGCTTACAGGAATTAAGAGATGGGTATTATATAACAAAAGGTGTTGATTAAATAAAGGTTTCTGGAAATTATGTGACCCGTGCATGTTCGTTTACTTGGTGGTGATAGATGCCTATCCCCAGTTGTGATTAATATTTACATTCGGCGAACCGACGCGTGGCGGAGGTACTCCCAGCTTATGTACTATACGTACGCACGCGGTACAAGTATGAGGTGGTAATGCAGGGTACATAACTTCTCCCTCCTTAAGAGAGAAATCACCCGAAGATTCTTGATTCGGTTGATTTCTTTGGAAACATGAGATTAAATGTTTCCATAATACATTACACTTAAATACAATTGTTATAATAATGGTTAAACATAACGATACATAAAGGATTAATTTCCTTAAGCTTATGCTGTTGATTTTAATGAGTCCGAAACGTTTTACATTGTTGCCGACTTCACTTTTTGAGTTTAATACATAAAATGATAAGTGCTTTAACCCGTCAAGGTTCACATTTTTAGGATTCACTGTCACTTCACTTGATATATTTAATTTTTTTTTGTAGGTACACGGGGAAATCTGGAATCTTGACCAATCTTTGGTTAATATTTTTCCCATAGACTCTATGGTGATGTAGGTGCATGTTTTTAATGAAATAATCGCAGTTTTCTTCAATACGAATGATGTAAGGTCCATGTAAAAATTCATGAAAATTGTCTATACCACATTTCTCGGTTGCAACAATGTTGACAGGTGGTGTAAGATATCCCAGTATTCATTTGGATACGCTGGACCTTGTGTTCCTCAATCTCTACCATAATAGGGCTGCAACTTGTAGGATCTTTGCGACTTTTCATCAATTACTCCACACACGTTTCCTCCGAATGCAGGGCAATATGCTCCTCAGAGCACAATATGTACTGGTGGTTCTCGATTTGTGAGCAGGGCCGAATGACCGGCAGGTACTTCAACCCTTTCACCATAAGGTAAGAAGGATACTTGGGAATGATGACGACAGTCTTATTCAAGGATTGATCGTAAATAGGCAGTGAGTATATTTTATAGTAATCATATGATTCACTATCAGTTAGAGGTACTTCTAATATAAAAGTTATCTGGTTCTTTTTGACATAGGTCTTAACCGTTATTGATCTTTCAATCTTAACTAAATTCCTTAAATTTATAGGATACATTAGATTATCTGTCTTATCTATCGTTTGTAACATAATGATATAATTCAGTAGAATTAACAATAGTCTAATGCAAAACAGAAACTTTACTCAGGGCAAATGCTGACTCAATTTCATTTAAAAACGTATAAATAGTGCGAAAGATGTTACCAAAAATTCATTAAGAAATGTGTAGCATACATTGAAGTGGCTTCTATTGAAATTATTATTTTGACAATTTCATCATTTGATTTCAATCTATTATCTAACATTACAGTGTTTTCATGTAGAGTTTGTGATAATGTCCAACATTTCAGAGATATCCGTTGTTTTGTTTTCTGTTAATACTTAGTTGTTTATCTTGTATCTGTGAGATCAAGCTGTCATATCTACTAATTAGCGTCTTCGTGATCTAGATTTCCAGTTAAGTATCAGTTTAATCAAAGAACTAAGAGGATTTAGAATACCTTTTTTTGACTCGTATGTTATTGTCGCTCGACATTTAATTTTGCTGACGACAGCACAATACTTTTTACTAATATATAGTGATATATAATGATAGAGCGTTATTTATATCATTTTCATAGTTTATAATGTAAACTATGAAAATGATATAAATAACGCTCTATCCGACTATTATATTAAATTGGTAATATATATTAAATTGGTTAAATCTTCTTAAAATCAATCAAAATAAAACAAATTACATGACATTTACAAAATTAAAATACGAGATTTAATCCATTGGACATTAACTTTACTACAAAGGCAAACCAATAGAGGGGACTACTAGCACTAAACTTCTTGGAATATATTATATAGATTCAGGTATGACATGGAGGTCTCATGTAGAACATGATGTATGCACTAAACTAAGCCAATTATAATAATTATGCATTATACATGCTTAGGAAATGTAGTTAGCCAACAAACGCTATTGAGTGCATACCACGCGTATGTAGGTTTAACGCTCAAATATGGTGTACTGTACTGGGGGAACTCAACTGACAAAGAAGATGCGTTCAAAGCACAGAAAAAGTGCATCAGATCTATAGGTGGGTTGCATCAGACTGATACCTGTAAACCGTATTCCCAGAAAGATAAGGACTGATTTTGATAAATACGACACTTTGTCAAGCAGTAGACATAAAACTAGGCTGCGTAATCCCTAATGCCACACGGCAGTCTATACTAACAGTATTTTTGGTATGGGTATAAACATTTCTAATAATCTACCACGACTAATAAGGATACCCATTCAATATATGTTTTTTTTTAAAGAAAATTGAAGGTTGTTCTGTTACAATATAAGGCGTATTATATTCGGTGAAGGAATTTGTAGACGATCAACATTCGAAAATTACTTAAAATAGGTATGTACTAGGTATAGGTATAGGTATAATATCTCAAACATGTATGTTTGAGAACTTGTAATTCTTCTTGTAATGTGTAAAATGAAATTTAATTTGTAAGCAATTTGATTTGAACTTATTATTATTAATATGGACCTTGTTTCATATTAGTAAGTAGATAACATATTATAATATTTTTAATATATATAATTTCGCAAGCTCTGTTGGAGCAGAATATAGCAGGAAAAAGAATTAATTTTATAACTTTATCGTATTACTTATGTTCGTAAAAATAAATGATTTGGTTCTTATTTGATTTGATATAAATATCTGTTTGCTATTTTATTCGTAAAAATAATTAAAATATCGTTTATTTTTATTTAACAAAATTTTGAACTCTGAATATTTTTGTTCATTTAACATTCTATATCCTTAGTTAGTCCAATTAAGTGTAAATGTTTCATAATAATCCAATTATCAAATTGTTTGAAGAAGTGTCCGATGTTCATTGGTAAAATCTCAGGGTTGTTATCAATTCTTTGGATTTGCACACCGTGGCTTTGGCCTATCAAAGTCACTGCGATCAGTAACCACTTGTGAAGGACGTTTAACATTTTTAATTGGCACTTTTGTTCCGTTCGTGGGGACAATTCTATTAAATAATTATTAAAACTATTAAATGATTAACCCGATTGTGAATGATTGGAATAGACGTGGTATTTGTTTTAAGTATTTTTTTGAAGTCTATCAACGCTCCCAGTTCACATAATAGGTCATCATCTAACACTCCGTCATATCGCGGGTCGACTTTAAACAAATAAAACTTGTGAACTTCATTGCTATTGAATGACGGTAACGATGGGATCTCGATGACCTCATCGTGTGAGCTCGACGCGTGGGTACTAACTATCAATGGATTAATTAGCATTCATATGAATTGTTCACGATGAATTCATAATTAGCATTCACGAATTAATTTGTGTAGCGAAATTTCGTGAAGTGTGAAGTAAATTTATCTCGCGCTTCAAATTTTTAATTTTAATGCAGCGGCCGGCAGCGAGCTTGTGCTCTCCGTCCGTCGCAAAGTAACGAAATTATCTGTTTCATTCACGTGACCCATAGCAAATTAGCACGGGACGCTAAAAAATTTGGTTAAGCATTTATTATCCCTGATATGCTTGGACTTAGTACTATTTAGGGCCGTATATCGGATAAATGTGTGTATTTTATTAATTCATTGAAATTATTAGCAGAGTCGTGCGAACTACTCGGTATTATCTTTGTTTTGGTCGTATTTAGTGTCGTTTACTGAATGTATGCGCGTGATTGTTTATTTCATTTATATTAAAATTAGGGTCGAGCGATATACTAAAAATGTTTTATGCAAATATTTCGTATACTCTTTGATTTGCTCGTATTTAGGGTTGTAATATATTGAATTAAATTCTCGTCATATTATTAGCAAATAGCAAGCAATAGTAATTCACGTGGTAGTCATGAATTTATACCTATGTACGAAATCGCATTAATTGCCATCACTAGTACTACCCACTTGAAAGGGCTACCGTCGTATCTCAGATGTGAAATACTGGTATGCTTTTTCCGGATTGATGAATTAATTCATGCTACGTCATAATCATGAATTTAGCGTCTATTTCGGGTATGTAGTAAGTATATACGGTAATTTTTAAATTGGGGTCTTTATATTAAAGTTCAAAAAATAAATTAAGTTAAATTAAAGTTTTATTACTTCCCTGATTTGGGGAGGCCTTTTATGTGAAAATGTTCAACTTGTTGTGGGGTTTGTCGCAGTTATCACTCATGTCCTCATTTACGCCTGTTTGATTTGTGACGTCATCACATGGGAAGTATTCTTCCTCAAGCTCATACAATTATTGCAAGTCGCCGAAGGGGTGGTAACTGTGGTAACAGTCGGTCTCGTTCCATAAAGATTCTGAGGGATCATTGTTTAATTCGATTTCGTTTAAACGGAATCCTTGTTGGGGTTTTATTGGGGGTATTACCGTCCTCGTTGACACATCGGTTACTTTTGGTTGACGCCCAAGTTGGGGTCTATAACCAAACTGCGAGCTTACTGCGGCTTGTGGTGGACGGTAACTTAACTGTGGTCGCTATTCAAAAGCTTACGTTTGTGGTGGTCTAACACCATACTTATTTTGCATATAAAACTGATAACCGGTTTGGAATACCGAAATTAACTTTATGTTGTACGTTAGGCGTGTACCCAGTGGGCAACTGCAGGGCACTGGCAATTAAAGGCATTGCTAATTTACCTGGATTTTAAAACTTAACCCCTGGATTATTCGAGAATTGTGTTTACCTCGACGAAACATGTCGCGCTGTATACTGTTCATGAAAGTTCACTTGTTCTATAACAACACTAAGCGCTTCTTCCAAGTTTTTTGGTTTATACAGTCTGACTATTCGGATCATGTGTTCCGGCAAATTATACAAAACACGTTTAGCGAAGAGTTGTTATAAATTACTATTTTACTTTGTTTTATGTTTAGGTCTGATAACTGGTTCACTTTTGAAAAGAGAACTGATCTCACTGATTGAACTCTATTGCAAAAGTCGATGTAACTTTAATTATGTCGTATTTTCATTTTATCTCATTAATTCGCGATACATTCTTCACTACGCGGATCTCCGAAATGCTGCACTAACAAGGTCTACTTGTAAAACATTCTGAGATACAGTGCCTTCATATCTATTAATGATATATTCACAATAAATATTCGTTAAAAATAAATTGAGTTGCCTTTAGTCGCCATTAAAATTCGGAATTAATTTCGTTAATTCGTTTGGAATCAGTAACACCTGCTCCATTTTTTAATTATTTCCGGTCGACATATTTAAATGATTTAAAATTAACACGCACAGATAATACACACAATAGTTTATAACACAAATATTACGAATTAACACACACAGATAATACACACAATAATTTATAACACAAAGATTACGAGATGTTTATCGTAAAACTCTGATATTATTCTCTAAACTTACTTAACTGAACTCTACGATTTCATAGATTTTGATACGAAAACGAGAGAACCATTACTCACTAAACTTACTTAACTGAACTCTACGATTTCATAGATTTTTATACGAAAACGAGAGAACCATTTGATTACTCACTAAACTTACATAACTGTACTCTACGATTTCATAGATTTTTATACGAAAACGAGAGAACCATTTGATTACTCACTAAACTTACATAACAGAACTCTACGATTTCATAGATTTTGATACGAAAACGAGAGAACTATTCACTAAACTAACTTATCTAAACTCTACGGTTTCAAAGATTTTTATTCGAGAACCAGAGTACTATTCACTAAACTAGATAGATAGATAGAAAATACTTTATTGCACACCACATTAGACACGAAAACAATAGACAAATTAAGCTAACTTAAATATAATTGGTATACAATCGGCGGTCTTATCGCTAAAAAGCGATCTCTACCTAACTAACTTATCTAAACTCTACGGTTTCAAAGATTTTTATTCGAGAACCAGAGAACTATTATTATAATTAGAAAGAGAGACGTTCAATCCCTTAATAACACAATAACATAAGGAAAATGTAATGGCAAAGGATGGTGAAGAGGTTTACTCACCAGCCAGCCAACACCATCGCTGCAACGATCTTGACGAATTTATTTGGTTCGATGTCGAATACACCCGGTGTATAGCCGGAGCGCGCGCGGATTCTGTAGAACCGGTAGGTACGCGAAATCGGCAGAAGTAATGCGCGAAAATCGGTAGATTCCATATCTACTTGAGTCCACGGAACTCAGCTCAACCGTTTTGGTGCATCGTACCGGGCTGCGCCAGTCAAGTTTACGGGAGCGGGCGATGGTGGTTATAAATAATAACTACATTTTAAATTGGTGAACACGTCCGAACAGATGCGGATGCTCGAACTGTATTGATTTAATAAAAGCTTACAGGAATTAAGAGATGGGTATTATATAACAAAAGGTGTTGATTAAATAAAGGTTTCTGGAAATTATGTGACCCGTGCATGTTCGTTTACTTGGTGGTGATAGATGCCTATCCCCAGTTGTGATTAATATTTACATTCGGCGAACCGACGCGTGGCGGAGGTACTCCCAGCTTATGTACTATACGTACGCACGCGGTACAAGTATGAGGTGGTAATGCAGGGTACATAACTAGTTAGATATATAATAAAAATCGACCGAACCAACAGACCAACAACAAAAATAACAACAGCATGTAAATTAGATAGATAACTGATTAGATAGGTAACTGATACACAAAAACAGCATTGAATTTATAGATAACAATATATAGGTAACAAATTGTTAGTGCGACAGCCAAGCAATATGGCCGAAGACACCAATGGCGGCAGTGGAAGAATGGTTGTGATAGAAGGGTAGTAGATAGATAGGAAGCTCAACCACTAACCTGGTCTCCAATGCGACAGCAATCCCCTCGGTCTTCCTTTCTTCTCGAAACTTCTTCATCTTCAGGATGCGACGAGTATAGGTTCGAAAGTATAGTCGACTGTTAACTTGCGGTGTGCGCGTGGGGCCTAAGCCGTACGGTTTTAGTAGGATTTGTTGTATTATGATCGCGTCGATCTCGCGTGGATCACCCTCAAAGATGAAGGGGGCTGACCTAGAACTTCGGGTGACGAGCGGAGCGGCAACCAACGCAGGCGAGGGTCGGTCGCAGACTAACTAAGTAACTAACTAACTAAACTAGGTCTAGCAAGGTCCACGATATGTGCGACAGAGATAGATACGAGTACGTTTATAGGAAATGGAAAATTGGAAAGAAGAGGGTAGGAAGAGCGAGCGCATCCGAGAGTGGCGCGAACGCGAACACTACTGTTTATTTTGTTGGTGTTTGCTGCTCAAGATTTTATTATTAATGATATATGCTCATGCTAATTTGAACCTTATTTCTTCTGATGTACAAACTGGCACGATTGTCATTTCTATTGATATTTTCGTAGGCCCCGGTGCCAAGTTCGAGAGCCTGCAGCGCGCGGCCGACGAGTCGGGCTCCGGGCCGTGCTCGCAGCCGATGCGGCTGCCGGGGGACCCCTGCCGCGTGGGGCCCAAGCCGAGGAAGTCCACGCCGAGGACCATCTCCAAGCAGGCGGGCGGCGGCGCCTCCGACGCGAGGGCCAAGTGCGGTGAGATCACTGGACTAGTTATTTAGTTTTATGACACACTATAACAATCGAGGCAACCCATATGCTCCTAATATTATAAAGGTGAAAGTTTGTGAGTGTGTTTGTGTCCTGTACCCCTAGTATGAGTTTTTACTAGCTCGACATAGTACGCGTAACTAGATCTTTGTATGAAGATGTTTCGTTCATAAACGCGCCGGTAGGGGCGCTGTACAGGATCTTCGTACAAAAGCGCTAGTTGACGCGTACTATGTCGAGCTAGTAAAAACTCATACCAGGGGTACAGTACTGTAAAAATACTCACGCTGCCCGGTGAAGTGAAAGCGAAGTGAGCGGTAGGCAGTATGTATACACACACTTCTCTCGCGGGAATTGTTGCCAACATCGGGAGCAGGAGTGGCATATACAGAGACAGAATGTAAAGCGGGCATAACTTTCCAATTGAATTGCACGTTTTATAAATTCACTTGTAAATTTTGCAGAGACCACATCGGCAGTGCCCCCCCTCGGCAAGACGGAGTACCAAGACGGCGTGTCCAAGCTCGGCGCCATCATCATGCGAGACAAGCTGCACAGACGGTAGCGCTGGCAGATGGAACAGGTTTAGCACAAAAATGGATAAATCATAGAATAAAAAATCTGGACAAGTCAAACGACATTCTGGTGTTTTCCTTTCGTTTACATTTAAGTTTGAGCGTGCAAAAAAAATGTTTGCTGTTATATATTAGCAGGAGGCGATCTCTAGTAATAAGTGTAAGTAAGTACCTAATAACTTCGTATTTA
The DNA here is from genome assembly GCA_905147375.1 of Hylaea fasciaria. NCBI lineage: Eukaryota > Metazoa > Arthropoda > Insecta > Lepidoptera > Geometridae > Hylaea > Hylaea fasciaria. The sequence goes on along the minus strand of LR990211.1, from coordinate 1,010,606 downwards.
TCCATACTGTTGTTAAAGTATAGTTAAATCCTGAACTACGAAAGAAAGAATTAGCATTTTTTCACCTAAGTCTTGAGAGAGACGCAAAGATCTGACTCAGCCTCTCAGCTTCTCACTCTTTCTCGTCTCTGCTTATCATAAACTATCGTCTTTTGAAGACAATAACAATAATTATGTTCTAATGTGACAATAAAACGCAGCGTGATAAATAGACGTTTATGTATAAAAACACATATTACAATTTGTCATGTAGGGGGCGAGCGAGCGCTCGATATCAGCTCGCCTCTCTTGTAGAGCGTGATGCCTTCTCTCCTCTCTTCTCTCCTGTCCTCCTTCTTGGCGGTCTGGTCTTCTTTTCTGACGGTCTCTTCTTTCCTGGTGGTCTGCTCGTGGCGCGAGGAGACGCGGGAGCGGACCGTGGTCGCCGTGCTGGTCTCATCGTGCTGCCTCAGGACCACGGCTCTGGCATCAGACGTGTTACGTTCTCTACAAAGTTAAAGTTAATTCATTATTCTAGATGTTACATTACAAAATACCTATGTATGTAAATGGACTGCATTTAAGGCATCGGTATCGACGTATTTGGTTGAAAACTATTCTTTCTAGAGGAACTTTTATCATATTTAAAACGATCATCAGATCAGCACACTGTCGTCATATTGTGTTGTTCAACTCAATTGAACAATAAATAATGAAAGTTGGGGCAAAATGGAGTCACAAGATTTGACCAAAACAAACATATACAACCATAAAAACCGAAACATATTTTTGCTTTTATGACGCCCATTTTAACATAATATCCAAATACTTTCAGCAAATGGCATTGCAAAAGAGTGGCTTAAGCTGAGCACAACATAACCCACTGCTGGATGAATGCCACTCACTATTATCCTCTATTTTCATTCTTCAACAAGATGATGGATGAGAAACCAAAAAAATATAAAGAAAGAGAAGGGGAAGAAGATAAATGGTGATGGAAAGAGAGAGGCCTGCGGGACGAGGCTGTGGATGATGATGATGGATGATGAATAGTTTTCGCCTCACCTGCTAAGCGCCATGATCCTGTCGATGTCCGTGGCCCGCTTGACTTCCCCGGCGGTGACGGTGACGCGGAGCGGCGCGGGCGGCGGCGACGCCGGCGGCGAGGACGCGTTGGAGGCGGTGGCGGAGCTCGAGCCCACGGCGGAGTCCCGCTTGGAGGTGTCGGAGCCCGAGGTGGAGCGCCGGCGAGGGGGGGCGGAGGGTGCGCGCGGGGACGGCGGGGAAAACGCCGCCCGGATGTGTAGGGATGCCTTGATCACCCCTTCCTCATCCGACCCTCCCAGAGTCTGCAACGGGATAAAACTTGTAACCTTTGACTCATGTTCTCTAAGTATCAAGTCCTGGAACGTGTCCAAGTCCATCCTCGTGCGAGGTAGACGTCAGGCTTGCTACCATAGCTTTTGTCTGTGTTGTTCGCATGATTTAAGATAAGATATACATAGAGTCAGTGAGGGTATATGCTAGTGCTAAGGTTTCGTATCAGTAGCCTCAAGTGAGTTGATGTCATAATTGAGTAAGCTTGTTGGCTTACAGTAAGCGATGGCTTACTGAAAGTTTCTAAGTACAACGAGTGTATCAATTCAGATTCGTATCCTCGTCATTAGGCTTCTTATTCGTTTAGGTTAATAATGTCGCTTTCCCAAAATGCCCCTCGGTTCCAGGATTTCCCTTTCCCAAAACGTCTAAAAAGTCTTATATTATTATTGTGTACCTACTTACGTAGTATTTATATCCTCTATGTTATATTATAATGTATTTAATAGACATGGAAAATACTGAAATATTTAAGTAAAGACCAAAAACGTATAGGTACGGTCTTACCACAATAGATTTAAACCTGAGTTGAACAGATGAAACTATTTTCTACATTATATCGACGTCTAACCCTCGCTTTTTCTAACTCAATAACAAATTCACAAGTAAAATAATTAAGAATGCCAGGATTGAGTAAGAAAACAGGAGTGATGGACGTCGTTTTTTGGAACAAAGTTTTAGAAACACCTGTTTAACTCTGGTCTAATCTTTTGTGGTAAGCCGGATAATGTTTACCTCATTATAATCACTGGCGGAGTCGATGGAGTCGGGCGTGGAGTCGGTGCGCAGAGCCGGCGACGACCCGCACACCACGCCGCTGCTGCCGCACTCCTCACTGCTCCTCAGCCTGGAAGAAGAACCCGTGGTCAGGTTCTAGCAGCATCATCATCATCATCAGCCTGAAGACGTCCACTGCTGAGCATAGGCCTCCCCCTTAGACCGCCGCACCGAACGACAATTTGCCACTTGCATCCACCGGTTGCCTGCGACTCTTTTGATGTCGTCGGGCAACATGTTAGAACCAATATCTGGTGCAGGGCCGAGGATCATTTTGGAGAGCAAACTACCACCTTTTCATGTCATTACTCTACATCAGTAAACAGACCATAAACTGGATAAAAGCATCGCTTGGATCAGGGAATGTGTACCAACACTATTTATGGGTTGTTCTGACTCCGCACCAGTTAGTAGTGATGTTGTTAACCCTCGTGTAGTGGAGTGAAGCATGAAGAAAGAAGTGCCAGTAGCATCAGTTACTCAAGGCTGGCACCATCAGATGCCAGCCTTCTCGAATTGATCATGAAAAAGCAGTTGATATCATCAAATACTGGTCGAACAACGGATATTACGATCTCTATTTAAAATGATTAAATGCAAGTTAAGTAAAGCCTTTCAGTATGAGCATTAGCTGGTATGGCGAATAGATCTAACAACCGTTTCGCAGTATTTGATGCTATAAAGCCTACAAGGTAAAGCCTTCGCCAGACACCGGGCGGGGCGGGACGGGAGCAGTTGTAATGTAGTAGAAGAACACGTCACACCGTACGTTACGAGTACAACAGCTCACGTCGCGCCGCCGTCCCGCCCCTGCCGCTGTCTAACGAAAGCTTTAGGGTGAGTCGTCACTGTTAGCCCACAATACTCTGGTTTAGTGCATGGTCGCCCCATGGCCTACCTAGTGACGATGGTCATGGTGGAAGACAGCGAGCCGGAAGAGGTGTCGGAGGCTGCGTCGCGCGCGCGGCGACTGCGCGAGTAACTCTTGTCGCTGCGTCTGCCGACACAAGGCGGCACGTCACCGAAGGGAATGTAGCGATACATTGCATATGCATTAATTTCTGCCGACTTTACAGAAAGTAATACATGACGCGAGTTCGCGACACCAGTCGTCACCCCACTGGCACGGTTGTAGCTCGTCATTAAGTCGAGTTATTATTTATACTTGCCTTATACTATACGTGTGTATGTAGTTGTGGAATGGACAATACATTATTATTGTGATTTATTGCTTTTGATTGAAGTTCACCCGATGAACCCCGTTAGTTTTAACGTTTATTTCCGGCAGGTAAAGTAACATAGGTTTAGGGCGTGGACGGGCAAATGGTTGTTAGTTGTTTGCCTAGAATATAATTATTTTCGATAGAGCGCCCAGTACAAGTCGTTTTTAATGGAGTGTGCTATCGACTACGTTTAGTAGAGTCAAACAACCAGCTGCTAGTGCGTGCTTGATACGTCTCCGCCCTAAGAGTAGGACCCGGCTCTCTGCACGGAATGAAATATGACCGAAATTACATTTAAATCTAGCGCATGCTACTGCATCGCATTGCAAAATTGCGCCAAAGAAAAAAGGAGTGGCGTGCCTGTAGTGTGCACTTCATTATAAAATGTGGGAAAATGATGTAGGAGGATTTTTGTTATGCGATGCGTTATGAAAGTTAGTATAACAATATGAAGACCCATACAGCTACCCTAGATAACAATACTTTCTCTAGTGCATCAAGTCGAGTCCAAACCTTACGCTCTTGCAGCTCGCATGGATTGCCATCACGTTTTTACTAATGTATGGTGGCGGTGCATAATAACATTAGGGAAATGACGGTTCTGAGAAGTAATGATTTACATGATGGTGAAAAAAGGAAGTGTACTTAGTAATATAATAGCGAAACCGGCACGGCTCCTTGCGTCAATATCAAGTCAAAGAGTGTAGGTATATATTATGTATTAATAAATCGAAATTTCAACACCGAGGAACTGAACTCCGTTACCGCAGGTTGTTTTAAGATGGTTATACTAGTGGTACCTACCTACTGGCAGATGGCTGCGAGCGCTTGAACTGCAAATTTTTGTGTTTTTATTTATTGGAAAAAAATGATAAAGAAATTAGAAAATGTAAGTTCCCAATCGCTTCCTATATAAAAAGCTCACCAGTGCTCATCGTGCTCATCAGTAGGAAGATAGGGGTCGATCAGGATGAGCCTTCAATTATACAGGGATGGGATTTAAGAAGGGCCGTCCTTTAGACGTCTCGTGCTGTCGTGTGGGCTGACCTGGGCGGGGGCGCGCGGGCGGGGACGGAGCCCGAGGTGGCGGCGGCGCCGTGCAGGAAGCTCTCGCGGGACCACACGCGGCGGATGGAAGCGTCGCTGTTCTCCGCGCTGGCTTGCTGCTCCGCTGCACATCTGGAACATCTGCCCTTTCAAAATTTCTATCGAAGACTCCATCATCAGGCTGATGATGATGACGATGATGATGATGATGATGATGATGATGATGGTGGTGGTGATCGAAGACTCCAAGTACCTACCTATACTATACAAGCTAGCCTGACAGACATTGCCACGCCAGAAATGTATGAGAAAATAAATTATTTTGTTTTTATTTTCATGAGTTTTTTCTGATATTTTCAAAGTTATTCTGCTATTCGAAACGGAGACGAAGATCTTAAAAATCGTTGGACTCATATAATATGAAAACGGCTGATATACCAGATATATCAGATAGGTACCAGATGATATCGGTTCCTTTGAAGCTAATGAAGCGTATGTCCAGTAGGGTCAACACTCACTCGGCTCTCCTGAGCAGCAAGGGGTCGAGGTGCGCCGGCGCGCTGTGCGCCAGGTGTATGTAGGCCTCGTGCAGCAGCTCCGCCTGCAGCGTCCACAGCTCCGCCTGGCGCTCCACCAGCTGCCGCACCACGTTGATGACGTCGGCGCGCTCCGACAGCTGCTCCGCGCTGCGAGAGACGGCGTCCGGTCACACTTCCAGCTCCACTTATTTACGTTTTGACACGTGTCGCTTACGTTGAAAAGGATAGGGTGTTCGGTGAACGGTTGGTATGTCATATAGCAGTCGGGTCGAGACCGACGCGCTCTCCGAAGTACGGAGCGATGAAAATCCGCACATAAGTTACGAAAAGTCAGCGCGGGGTCGAGGATCCAGCCCGGCTTCGTTGGAATCTAAATCGCCACTCGACCACCGTCAATCGAGAGATCTTTGTCAATATCGATTCGTTTTCTACTGTCGTCGGTTCTACAGGGAGTCACCCGAGACACGAACAGAACATCGACATCGTGAACAAACTCACTTTATTAACTAGCTAAACACGGGTCTAATTCGCGCACAAATAAATATCAAAATCAGATCAAACGTCGAGGTATGTCAAAATTATAATATTTTGATACATGTTTGTGAGCGAATTTGCCTCGTTTTTAGCTAGATAATATGTTTTCTGTTCGTGAAAGTTTAAGAACTTCTGTAACAAACTCACTTGGCGGCCTCGTTAGCCTTGTTCCGATGCAAGATGTTGGGCGCGAACACCGTGGCCAGGTTGGCGGCGTCCATCTTGTTCCCCGGCTGGTGCGCGTCCTCCGCGTGCGCCGCCAGCTGCGAGAGGAAGGAGAGCAGCGCGTGCAGCGTGTCGCGGTGCGCCGCCGGCAGCAGCTGCACCACCAGCCGCAGCGCCTCCCACTGCAGCTGCCGGTTGTGCAGTTCTGGAACGAGAGGTGCAGCTCCAGGTGATGCCTTTCTTCCACAATAACTGACCTACAAACATTGTTGGCAGTCCTCGCCTGAAGGGTAAGTACTAACCCTTACTATCTAGGGGTAATCTTAATATATATAAATACGCGTCACGTTGTTTGTCCGCGAAGGACTCCTAAACTACTTAAACGATTTTAATCATATTTGCACACATTGTGCAGTTTGATCTAACTTGAAAGGTAGGGTAGCTTACACCTCAGTATTAATTTAGAGTCGCAATAACTAAACCGTGTCTACTAGTAGCGTATAAATCATAACATAAATTACTTTTTGATCATCCATTGTATGGCAGGATGGTTCCTTTTATCCTTGTGGGAGGAAAGTACAGGCAGGTACGTACTTTGTGTTTGTAAAAACGCCGCGTACAGATCCCGACACAGCAGCGGGTCCGGCAGGTCCCGCAGGAACTCCTTCAGCAGCGTGGCCACGTCGTTAGGACACGCCGCCGAATCTAGCGCCACCTCCTGATTTCGCTCCCAATCCTCGCGCAACTGGAATATCGGACGGAACAGAATAGAACATGCTTTATCATACCATACAAATCTGACTTTGGAAACTGGTATACATACGACGTTTCCAAAAGAGATATTATAGTCTAGATATTATAACAAGAATGGTTTGGCCGTCTAGAGAAGATGGGTGAAGGAAGATTGACGAAACAGATTAATGGATCTAGGATGAGTGGACCGGCCGGCAGGGGCTACGTAGGTACCGCTCAAGACGAGGATGAGGATCGAAGACGTCCCAATCCAAAAGTACCCATAACCGGCTAGCATGTATGAAGGAACTCATGAAAGTGGAAGAAGCGAAAGAGGTGTGTCTGGATCGTAGCAGGTGGAAAGATGTAGTCTCTGCCTATCTCGACGGGAAAAAGGCGTGACTGTGTATAAGGTAGGGGTAGTTATAAATTTATAGCAGTCAGGTAAACGTATAGTTTGCGCCAACTTCTCTGAGCCATTGCCTTATCGTGCTACTTCCGCTGAAACATTGTTACAACTGCCACAGCGGGCATAAAACTCGCGCGTCACATTCTATCTTGGTCTACAACATTGTTCCAGTGCTGGAAACTTCATTTATACTTAGCACCGAGCAATGCAAAGTTTGTAATAAATCGGAGAAGTGGGTCGCAACACTCGCGGCCCAACGATACGAAAACATCTAAATCTGTCGATCGGGTTACGTATTCTACGGTGTTGATTTCGGGTAAGAGTAGGCTGTTAGAATGGTTTGTTGCAGTTTTACGAGGCTAATATGCTGAGGTGACAGAATTTAAAAATGTGCAGATGAAGTTATTACTTTATTATTGACAGCCAAACTTGAAATCAGAATGCAGATACTTTTTGGTAGTTATTGGGATGCAATTTGCTTGTCAGGTCGACGACGACACGAAAAACTAACCGACAAAAACGCCGACGTCGACGACAAGATACCAATTTCGAAAGCGACACACCTGACGCTCCGTCGATGGAGAGGCATCTCAATCGAACGACTTTGTAAGCAAGAGCTGTATGTAAGTGGCATGCGTGGAGTAACATCGCCTTATGCACATATGCCAAGCCCACACAGAGTCATGACCCTAAAGTCGAAGGGTCTGTTCTTGTAACTGTATAGAAAATAATGTGTCCTCACCTGCCTGACTCGCTTCTTCGAGGCGGATACCCTGAAGAGGCCGAGGGTGTGCAGCCCATGCCTGCGCAGGTGAGCCAGACACGCCGACACCAGCGCCGGGACCTTGGGCCCGCCACCGCCGGCTTCCTCCAGCCCCGTCCAGCCCCACTCGCCTGAATCACACGATTCACTCTGGAAACAAGATGAGAGGTTTTGAAACACAGAATATACTATTATGCGTATCAAATCAAAATGGGATCACTGATTTGTTTATCTCTTTTCCGTAAACTCATTCATCGGAACAAAATATGTCTCACATATTAAAATATACATCCTTCCATGTCTGTTCCTTTATATAACTTGCAGTTGTCAAATCATGGTTCGCATGATCTACCGTGTGTTGCCAGTTAGTCCTGAAGACGGTAGAGAAGAGGATGGTACGTGGCCAGGTGGGCCAAAAAAGAAGGAAGATAATTATAGTGGTCACTTTTACCACATATTATGTCATTGAATTGATGGCTGACTATAACTGTACACGATTAGTAAACAGAACCTGCCTGAAGCAACAAAGACTCGCCAATTAGAACAATAAAACTTGCCCAAACTTTAGTCTAGCAGCACTATGATCTCCGGATTCCCGGAAGGCATGTAATTCAGTGGATTCCAAGCACGAGCGGCGTCCGACAAGGAAAACCAACACTTTGTGCGCGCTCCCAAATAAACATCACGTTTTTATTAGCCGATTTTTTTCTTTGATTTCACAATATCGTGAAGGTTCACGGTCGCGGTTGTCATCGGCAGCCTATTACGTCCGAAGAGATTTACACTTGGCTTAAACAGATTCGCTGATTAGTCGAATACGCGTGGGCTTTAAGTCGTTCATAATTCGGAGGGCATCGATCTGCTGGGTAAGGTGGGTACAACGGAAAGCTCGAGTAGGTTGTGATATTCGGTGTTGTGATATTCGGTGTGATATTCGGCACAGCGATGAAAGTGTTATCGGGGGTCCTAAACACTTATATGATCCGCGTACAGCACCGCGTACACATCCATGCGGGGCCCTATCACGCCCATCAGGCAGATCAGTGAGATGAATGAATGAATGAATGAGTTTTTATTGCCATTCCTATTGATCTGGATCACGTTGCGGGTAGTCCCAGTACTGTATTACTATCGTGACGAAATTATAAAAGAGCGGTCGAGCGTCCAATACGGATCCAAGTATGGTCGGTCGCGGAATCAATCCAAGTCTGATCGAACGTCTCACATTTTTTCCCTGTCCTTGATCATGCCCTCATCGATCAACCGGCATGTTGGCGAATCGTTCACATACCAATCGATTGCATCAATACAAAAGATCAATATTTTGAAGCCAGTGTTTTAAAAGTACCACAGCCAATAATAACAAGTCGACGGGATAACGCTGGATAATCTAAACATACCCAGATGTGTCATCGAGCGAGGCGCCACCTGTCGGCGGTGGCCGTCTACCACTCGAGCTTATTCTGTGCGATTACCAACAATGACTCAAGCAATGACGGCATACGAATATTTGATTAACTAAGCCAGGTATTGGCAGATAACTTAATTGAACAAACAAAACTACGCCAAAATTAACTTCAAAGATTCAATCTAAGTCTACCTATCCATACTTACTAATTAACATAAAAGTTTGTAAAAAACACGACAACCCGACATGCTTCCTTCCTTCTAACCGATACAAAGACATCGAAAGCTCTCAATATCACTTAATTCCTCTGAATAGCAAGGAAGTCAGTTTAACTCAATCCATTACCCAACCCTAAATCGATCGTCAAAATCATCACTTCCTCAAACCCAACCCATCACGATGCAACTTCCTTCCGACCACCAATGCTCCCGCCAGCCCGCCAGCCGAATCTCACCCTAACACCGTCGCAATAAAGGCACTAGCCTCCAGTAAGGTAGCCGATTTCATCCAACTATCACAGTCTGGCTATTCCTGTAGTGCTGGCTCCACGGGGAGTAGCGTCATACGATAAAATTATCTCGCTTTAATGAAAGCACGGAAGGCCGGCAGGTAACCCGACACCGGTGACGTCAGGGTGACGTCACGCAGCCCTGCTCGTGGATGGAGGTGAGGCCTGCGCCTGCGCACTTCGCGTGGAGGTTGGTCTAGAAATGTGGAGGGGGTATAACTTTTATTGATTTATAGGTAACCTGTAGCAACCTCTTTATGTTTACGTGTGTAACGTCATATAATAATACAACTGAAATGGGAAGTTTATTGGCAAGCCCAAGATGGTAATATTTGTGGAGCCGCTGAGAAAAGAAAATGAAAGTTGAAAGTGAAAGTAACTAAAATGGCTGTAGCGATATTGATTCTGCTTTTCTCGGTTGCTGATTTTAACCGAATGTAATTATGGATTATTATTGAAAATAGATCAGTTGGTTTACGAGGGAATAAAAAATCTGTAGGTATGAAATAATAAGCAGTTTAAAATAGCCAAATTAACTGCCACTAGGTTTGTAGCAACATGGATGAACGTTTTTACCGAATAAGCCTCGCAGCAACCGCTGCACCCACAGCCTAAATAAACCTGGTGATGACTCACTGCGACCAGTATTCCTGCCGACCCCTGCAGTCGAGGTGTACCACCCAGACAGCACGTAGACTCCTAACGGGCGCGCATTGCTATGACAGCCGCCAATCAAGCGCATAACTTCGCTAATGACAGAGCGGCTGATGGTACACAGCGTACTGGATCAAGACATTCGTCTGGCGGGAAGGTAAACAAGCGAGCAGCTGGAATGTCTGGTGGGCAGTAGCTGGAATTGAGTTAACTATTCCGTGATTTGCTTGTGAGCGTGTTATGGTGTGCTGATGGGGTAATCGACCGAGGGGTTTGCTTGGTTAGTGCTAGACTGCAAAGCGTGGAGACTTGGGAGTTCCGTTCCACGCGTATTTGCTCTGTCTGGATGTTTGTGGGGGTACGGTTCTTATAGTGCCTGATTGGCTAGAATAGAGTGGAGTAGAAACGTTTTATACAGAAACGTACAGAATAGGGGCATAGCCACAGATAATCCTAGTGCTAGATATGGGGAATTCTAGCTAGGGGTTAGCTAGGTGATCGTGACACCATAAAGGTCATGAGATTTATTTACAGAACCATCCCCCACAATTGAAATACTAGCATAGAAAAAAGGGCATACTTTTATAGTAGTTTTTGAGACATGTTTTTTTGCCGTTGGTAACGGTACCAAGCACCAACCAGAGAGATTGTTAGACAACTTTACTTACAAGATAAACAGTTTCGTAGAGTAGATGGCATGTTGGGTATATTGCACAGACTGTAGCAGCTACGATTTTTAGGTAATAAGACTATTTTCAGCGCGTTGTTAGGTACAAACTAATTTATTTCAGTACAACATTGTTTCAGGTTTGGTTCCAGGAAATCTAGAAGCATTACGTCACAACTACCTATTTCTGTGGAATATTCGGCAACTCGTTCTTGTAATAGGGATATTAATGATTGTGTAACAACTGCGGATTATAAAAAGTTACTATTGTACTGAATAATCACGAAACGACCTCGTTAATCTTGTAACGCTGTTACGACCTAGTTCCATCATCTGTCTTATTTATTAACATCGCCTTCAATAAGCTGAGATTGCATTATTTTTAGAGGTTCCTTGTCATAGTAAACTAGGAGGATTATGATCTCCGTAAAGTTCAACAAATACGTATGTGCAAAGGTATTTAGCATTATCATCTCTGTAATATCGCATGATAATAATAATAATCAATGGATTAATCTGTCCAAAGTTGCAATGTTAAATGTATATCTAATCTAGTTGTAATATTTTTTTAATTTAGGCGGACGATTTAATAAAGGAGACATTAATTTTAAAAGTTGCAGTCTTACCAAGTTACCACGAAAGATTAAAACAAGAATTGAACAGTCGTGTCTAAATATTATTCTTCACAAATCGACGTCTTACTCTCGCATTTTCAAACGTATTTCTGCGACACTGGTCTGTACCAGTGCTTCTTTCCTATGCGATATTTATCCCATAGCAGGGAAATTTCCCTTTCGAGCAAATTTATCCAGTAATTACGAGGCGCAGGCTGATAAACGCCTATGATCTGCACCGAAATTATAACAACCATTTAAAAAAAGTCAACCAAAAATGTTTGTGCGTAGGTCTATTTCAAATAGTGCGAGATGGTTAGTGCATCGAGTGTGTGAGATAGGCCCAGGTGCACTCTCGCGTCAAGGCGTCGACGCGCGCCGGCGACGACGACGGCTATTTCTGACCGCTCAAAATGTCGCATGACAAACACGCGCCGCAGACCGGAGTTAGCTGGTCTCCTGCAGTGGTTTACATCAAATGCACATTTCACTTTAAGTGCCTGAGCGATGGAATTCCGCGCGTGAAATTGAGTTCCCTGCACAGACACTGCGAGCTTCAATCTGTCAAATTCGAGTAAATGCTCGAGATCCAGTGCGGTTTTACATGGAACCAAGAAACCTCTCCACAATTTTGATAGATAGAGAGATAAATAATTTCTTTATTGAAACACCATAGAACAAAGAAAACTTAAGGCTAGAACAGAGCAATAAATAACAAAAAACAACAAAAAAATTGTCACAATGGGCGGTCTTATCGCTCCAAGCAATCTGTTCCAGACAATACATGGAGAGGAGTAGAAAGAAGTATTATAGATATGTTATTTTGCTTCGTAATGAAGCCCTTTCCGCAATAATAAGTGCGCAAGTCTGCCTAGATCTAATTGCACTAACACCTATACATAATTTCTAATTGCAAAGAGCACTTGACATTTGGTACACTGTACTTATCAGCTTGAGACAGTGGTATAGTGTCATTTCCACCGAAATCACTGCGTAAAGTCACTGTAGTAAGTAATGTACTTCAGGCCGAGCAGTGTAGTAAGGTGCCTTGTAAATGAACACATGTCATGCAGTTTGTGCCTTGAGATAGAACTGCCAATGTTGTGGCTCATCTCCATCGATGGTTACCTATCCAGATTGACACCTTAACTAGCCTTTAACGTACCAACGACATCCAGGATCCTCGATGGACTGCGTAATGGTACAGATTACTACGTGTAATAGTTCTTTATACGCTGGTCATTGAAGGCCAGGCTGCAGATAGTGAGAATAGACTTTACGGCCAGCACGATCGATGGCAGAAACTTTTCAATTCAACAGATTTCTATTGATAGATTTTACTGTCTATTTTTATAGTCGTCGTGATTTGCGATATAAATTATGCTGTTGATTCGATTTTTCAATGTCCGCTGGTGTTCGGGCGTGTCCCGGATGCTCTAATTGACAATATTCGATAAATGTGATAAAATTTTAATTATCGAATAATCTTATTTATTTTCAAAGTCATTATGTCCGTAAAAGTTAAAATTTAACACAGATATGCTTTTTGAAGAACTGAGTATCCCACTCGAGCAGTGTGAACGCACCCTTAGGCTATCTATCTTGTAGATGAGGGAATGGCAAATTGGCATGCGCTGTGATGATAGAATATTTCACCGGTCCATTTGACGTAATTGATGTGGTGGCAAATTCAGAGGCGTGTTTCAATGCAACTGCAATAAATTAAATGTCGGTAGGTATGAAATTCGAACGCGTCCCTTTCGAAATGTGGATGTTCACTGAATTCCACTTCGAATTACAGTGGAGCGTCGATTATTCGAACGTCGGTCAACCGAAATGCCGTATAACCGAACTGCTCGCGCGCAAGGCAACTCTCCCCCGCTTCAATATAAATCAAATAATGCAGTCCGATTGCCCGAATAAGTCGGTTTTCCTAACACCCATGTCTTAAAAGTTCGGGTAATCGACACTCCACTGAACCATGCTTTATGTGCCAATACTTGCTATGTCGGGATGCCACTGCAATAGTACTTACATCGTCCCCTTTCTCGAGGGTGCTCAGAGAGGCGAGCGAGGCGCGCGAGCCGCCGTGCTGGGCTCTTCGCAGAGCTCGCTCCGTCTCCACGCACTGCGCGAGCGGCACCCCGAACGCGCTGCCACTCGTGGAATCCGCTGAAAACATAATAATCATAATAATAATTCAGCCTGTAACTGTTCCACTGCTGGACAAAGGCCTCCCCTCACTTTTTCCGTGAGGAGGAAAACGTAATAATCTGATAAAATTGCTGAGTGAATTTCACTGTGCGCTTTGATGAGAATAGAAAATCTGGGACTAAGTAAGCATGGGTTAAATAGCAAAAGTCTTCATGCTCTGATTGGAAGTTCGCGTTCGCTGTTCTGAAAATGTATGGGTGTTTGCTCTGTGGTTGTAAGGCATCACTGATCTGCATCTGATATTTATAATACCTACTATTAAATAAAAAACTATGTATATCGAATGCTAGAGAGTTGTGCTATCTAAAAACAGTTCTCGCGTAACCATGTAAATATGATTGAGTAATTTAAATTACAAGATTTTGCCGTCAACTACAATTTGCTTTTATAATACAACTTAAGATTAGGACATTATCCGTCTTACCCCAAAAGATTAGACCAGAGTTAAACAAAAGTTTCTAAAATTTCGTTCCACAAAATTGACGTGTATCACTCGCGTTTTCATACTAAATCTCGGCATTCTTAATCATTGTACTTATAAATTTGTTATTGAGTTACAAAAAGTGAGTGTTAGACGTCGATTTGTGGAGAAAATATTTAGACTCATCAGTTCAAGTCTAGTTTAAATCTTTTCTGGTAAGACCGTAAGTTGTTTGCACTTTTTTCAGCAAGATGTAACAATAATAAATCATTTAATACAGTTGGTTCAGGCAGGCAAGCCCGCGGGCGGGAGCTAGTGCTCGCTAAAGGCCGTTCTATTCTGGGCCCGCTATTCGCAGCGGACTAAACTTAACTCACAATAGGAAGGTGGTGCTGCGATTCATTTAGACGCCTCGCGTCACGGGTTATGTCTCGTAAAATTATGTTTAGTGATGCTGTCAAAATAATCGACTTTGTAATCGATTTCTAATTAGATGAGTGGGCGTCGCAGGCGCCTCAACGATGCATATTAAAACACCTGTCAGTGTCGATACGCCTAAACAACCGATGTTAATCGATAACTAAACAACTATGCAATGATATTTGAGTGTGCGATTAATGAGACCATTCATAATATCGGGATCGGTTCGATAAAACCTATCCGTAATTCTCTTACAATGTTACCTGAACATCTCGATTCTTGATATTCACTACATCCGTAAACATTCCGTTTTACAACGCAACCGGCTCGATAGTGACGCCAGGGCTCTGCACTGTCACTTATTCTGTGATGGAAGGTAATAAAAGTTTCCCTCGTGAATGAGCAAATAAATACTGATGCGAAGTGAGTTTGAAAGCTGTAACGCATGGAATTTCCTAGATTTGACCGTAAATCATTTTAACGGCACAATGAGGCAATTAAAGACTATTTGACTTCTATAAAAATGATTTAATTGTCGTATGTTAACATTATTTAGCGGTAGAAATAGCTCAGTGACCACACATACATAAAGAGTGGTAATATTGCTATGCCTATGCGTCCGAATCGTACAATCCGTATCATAGGCGTTAAAGTAAAACAAATTGGCAGTGTCAAATGTTTGACATAAAATAAAGGGTGATAGTCATACGTAGTATACGCACGCAATCTATCATGTGCAAAAAAGCGGCTCGCTCGCACCGTGATTAACTAAGTGTCAATATCAAATAATAGACTCTTATTTCTTCTATCCGAGATCAAGAAATCATATATTTACCTTTACGATTTCTGTCGATTAGTAACAAATAGATGGAGGGAAATAAATCGCTAGAATTACAGAAATCAATCGACAAAATACGTAACACTACTTTTAGAACTAAGTAGTATTTTTCTAACACAAATATTTTTTGTAGCGGATTTGTTACTTTTATATATTTACCATCTTATATTTTGGCAAGTTCGACTGTAAACAAACTGTATTTACTTTCAAGACGTTTCTAACCTTAGCGACAAAAGCATTCCTGAGTGGTGATTCAGAAATATCCAATAGTTTTCGCGCGATATTTTTTGTAACAACCTTGTTACTGTTAAATGACTAATTTCAGACTATTTTAGGTGTTGGGCTATTGAGTGAGCGAGCGGCGGGACGAGCGACAGGCGGAGCGGGAGTGACAAACTGTTTTTGCACTGTTTCTGATTTTTAGTATGCCCTGAGATACCATTATCAATATAATTAATTACTTGCAAATCATATCTAATGTATATGGAAATTAGTTTGCCAATCAATTCCAAGGCTCTGGTGGTATTTGAATATAAGCATAGGCAAAAGCAGAGGCATAGGTAAGACAGATTTTGAACATTGAACAGAAGTTGACATAATAAAACCAGTGACTGAAAATTTGATAACTAGTATTTTTTTTAATCAATACTATCTAAATGCGCAGTGGCGTCGCGTGGTTAGTGGCTTCAACGAAAAAACATAACAAAATACTTCGCAAGCAATCATGACCCAAATAAACGTGATAAGGAAAATGAAAACGCGCACTTTTGTGAGAATACTGAGAATGAGATCAAGTTCAATACATGTAAACATAATGTAAGCCAAGTTATAAACATCAATGCGAGGATCGGATATAAAACTAACATTTATTTATATGATTCGCGAATTAAATGCTTTACTTTTAGATTTTGCCTTTTTCTGAGACGAAGTTAAGACTCGGATTTAAGTAAAAAATAAAGAAATAGAAACATTCTCGCTCTATCTATAGCTAGGCATCATGAAAGAGTGTCAGTAAACAATTAAATTAGTAAGTACGTATTAAACATCTGTAGATATCTCGACACAAATTAATTTATGGCGTCATTTGTAGCCACGCTTACACTTCAAAGTCAAATAATACGAGTATCTATTGTTAACTGTGTACATAATAAGATGGCCTTAATTATAGTAGGCACGTAGTATCAACTTCGATATGAACATACAATAACTTTAAATTTTTCAATTAATTAAGTTTATTAGAGACAAAAAGCAAACAAAATTAATATTAATTCAATGTCAGGTCAAATGACATCAAAAGAGTCGCAGGCAACCGGTGGATGCAAGTGGCAAATTGTCGTTCGGTGTGGCGGTCTAAGGGGGAGGCCTATGTTCAGCAGTGGACGTCTTTAGCCTGATGATGATGATGATGATGATGATGATGATGATTGTGATGATGATGATGATGATGATGATGATGATGATTGTGATGATGATGAGGTCAAATTAGGATGTCAGATTAAAATGTCAGTGCCATAAACGAATATTACAATGTATCTTGCATAAAATCCTGTATTCTTCACTTTCGAACTTAGGCTTCTGTTCAATAAATAATCCATTAAAAAACTAATTAATAAAATTAAGATACACGTTGCTATTAAATGTAAAACATCTTACGCCACTGACTCGGCCCAATTGGCGCACACTCTCATACTCTAACCGTTTCGAGTTCGAACCCTGAATAACCCGCGGTTGATCCTGACTCACTGGCCCATTTATTCTCCAGAGACACAGAAATATAGAAAAATGGCAATAGACCGATTCTCTCACCATCGCACGTTACACGTACAAAAACAATAGGCAGTATTATGAACTCTATGCCCGAGGAGTAAGGTCGAGCGCGCTGGCTCGCTACACCGACGGGTGTTTATGTTGGTAGCCCGCAGAACAATATATTGGGCTGCGATGACGGATACTTCTCACGTACCGCGGACTCGGAGCGCACTATTTTTACTCGTTTGTGTACATGACTCGGGTACGGCGCTACCTATTTTAAAATTTTCATATTTAATATTATTTTAGTCATTAAAGTGAGAGTAGATTTTGAAATACTGCCAAAGACTGGGGTTTAGCCCAGTTTCTGGGTCTCTCATCGTGACACGACACGGTACAATGATGCCAGATTATCATCCAGATTGACCAAGGTAGTAATTCTAATTTATTATTGTAAAACATACTTTGCTGTCTCGACAATAAAATAATTGCGCAGGGAGATTGTACATCTGGGAAATAATCTAATGCCACTGTTATCAAGATTGTTTTCGATCATCCAAAGCCAGCACGAGATACATCCTACTATCCCACTATCCTACTAATATTATAAACGCGAAAGTTTGTATGTATGGATGGATGTTTGTTACTCTTTCACGCAAAAACTACTGAATGGATTATGATGAAACTTCACAATAATATAGCTTACATATCAGAATAACACATAGGCTACAATTCATAAAGATTATAGGCGCAGTAGTATAAGATAGATTACACATTACACCGGACGGAGAGAGAGAAATCCTTACATCGGGGGCAAAGAGAAAGAACCTTAGTTCGAGTGCTTTAATTAGTTCTGTGTAATATGCATTATCATTGAACTACCATCGAGGAAGTGAAATTGTTTTCAATATAGTAGATGTAGAGTCAAAAGTCAGGGTTCTAAGATCTCCCATCTTCATATGTTCAACTACAACCATTCCCGTATACCGCATATACTATAGTAAAACTATCTCGATGTAAAATCGTCTTATGAATGTGTAATATTTAGTTGCTAGGCTGTATTACTCACCGGTATACAAATAATATCGGCATTTTATTTCCAGGAAGCAAAGTCAATAACCCTCAAGTGTTCCACCGTGACCAATATCACTAGTCTACAATTCTCTTGTTTTTTTTTTTAAAGTTATAATAAGATGTTTGATACTCCATGCTCGCCGGAGTTTAATTTTGTATATGTACATAATATAAAAGTAGCTGAGCCCGCGATTTTACTCAAGATTCCCGTCGTAATAAATAGCCTCTGTGTTAATCCATCTGCCTATAAAATTGCATCAAAATTGGTTTAGCCGTTTTGGCGTGATTTAAATAACAACCATCTAAACATTATCATCAACTATCATTCTCAAGTAGAAAGTCTATATTGAAGCTCTTTTTTGGTATTGCAGGAGCAGTCTTTGGGAGACATATTAGACCACGAGAATTGAGGTGACTCTATTGTCACTTCTCACAGTGTTAAAAGTGTAGTCAAAATCTAGTCTACGAGTAAGTGGCAGTGAAAATGTAGATTATTAAATGGCAGTTGCGATTAGATGGCTTTAACTTGGTTTCGAAAATTGGTAAACCCAATTTTTGCCAAGATATGTTACTATTTTTATAATAAGTAGTTTGTGCGCGAATTAGGCCCATTTTTAGCTGGTTAATTATTGTTAGTATGACAAGCATCTGTAAATAAACTATTACAGGTGTTACGAAAGGAGAGATAGTTCTGAGAAAGCATATATTTACATTGGGGCCGTCTGAACTAATTCCGGAAAATGGAATTATTTTGTTATGCGGATTGCATAGCAGTCTGGTGGCAACAACCTAACTTTTCCTGTTTACTTGCTTTTCAGCTGTTTTACTGTGCACTGTAACTTTTCGACTAATTTAGAATACCGACCAACAAAATGAAAATGAAAATAGTTTATTTACCAAAAATAGTTTTTTACAACAAACTATCTAACACAAATATTGCAGTGGAGAGTGTTTAACTCTTAGCCGAAAACATTGTTGGCTACCTCACTAGGCAAGCCTGTATCGAGGTAGCCTGCATTCGATTACCTTCTTCGGATCTCGGTAAATTTTACAAAACAATAGTCATCATAAAATAACATGAAAGGAAATAAAAAAATTAAGACTTAAGGTTTCTTTATATCTAACACTTAACATTTAAAACATCCTCAGTATTTTCATAGGTTAGTGTTCTTAACCATTTACAAATTGATATTTTTGCCTCAGAGACCTTTTTATTTTTGATATCGCAGTGCCTGGCGACTCTGTTGTAAACATTTAGCCTTACAAAATTTCCCAAACGCTGTGCAAACCTCGTGCTCACTGAAGGTGTAGTCAGCCGGTATACTCTTCTGGTACAAATTTTTTTGTAGTCACTAGATGATATTGCTATTTTATGTACTGACAATGAGGTTTTAAGAATGAAAAGTTGGCGCACTGTTAGAACACCAGCTTCCATATATAAAAGAGTGGTTGGAAATCTAAAAGGTTTTCGCAGCATAACCTTCAGTACCGACCGCTGAGCTCTTTCGGCCTGAATGAGAAAGGTTTTAGCAGCACTGCCCCAGCATGTTATGCAATACACTATAAGGGATTGGCATAGTGCGTAGTAAACAGTAGTGAGTGTATCAATACGTGCTGCACCACGTAAGTTTCGCATTATATTTATTACCCTTCTCACTCGAGCCGAAAGAACCCCAATATGCAGTTTAAACGAAAGGTTCTCATCAATTTGCACGCCAAGATATTTTAAAACTTTAACGCGTGTTAAAGATTCACATGTGCAGTGTGGGTTTGCATTGCACGATTTATTATGGATTTTAATTTTCGTGTCTAAAGATGGCGCTGAGCCTGAAGTTTTGTGGAAGCACAGAAACATAGTTTTTTTAGTGTTTAGTGTTAAAAGATTTTGCTCTAGCCATCGAGAAATCACGAACATACCACGTTCAGCATTGGAACACGCCGCCTGCCACGTAGGTCCATTGAAAACCACTGCAGTGTCATCAGCGTAGCACAAGATTTTTGCATTTTCAAGAGGCAAATCATGAATATCGTTGATGTACAACAAAAATAATGTAGGCCCAAGGATACTGCCCTGTGGGACTCCAAAACGAACGTACTGCGAGCTGCTTACGGTCTGACCAATCTTCACACACTGCCTCCGCTCCGTCAAATAACTTTCGAACCATTCTGAGGCAATTCCGCGAATACCCATACCCTCCAACTTTCTCAAGAGTATGGGAACGGAGACAGTGTCAAAAGCCTTTGCCAGATCCAGAAACATACCAACACAGCGCTGATTATTATCAAGATATGATGACACTGCAGAAGTAAGGAGCGTTACGGCATCTTCCGTGCTTTTACCAGTACGAAAGCCAAACTGATTTGCAGAGATTAAGCTGTGGGATTCAAGATAATTAACTAGGCGTTTGTTCACTAGCACTAGTTTAGAAAAGGCTCCTAAAAGTGAAATAGGTCGATAATTGTCCACAGAGTTCTTTGACCCACCTTTGTAAATTGGGCAAACTGACGCAGTTTTCCAATCACGCGGAAATATTCCGCCTGAGAGACTAAGGTTTAAGACATAAGTGAGGGGTATAACGATTTCATTTTTAACATGTTTGATGAGAGAGTTGCTAAAACCATCGATTCCTGGCGCTTTGTCATTTTGCAGATTCATAATTAATTGTTCGACCTCTGTATGATCTGTTGGACACAAAAAAAAGGAATCAGCTGGAGAGTTTATAACCCGAACCACTTTGGCAAGGTCTGCTTCACTTTGGTTTACGTTAGCGAGGATTTTATCTGCTAATTTTTGTCCCACCGTGGAAAAGTAATTATTAGTAAAGTCAATGGATTGCTGCGAATTTTGACAGCCCTCTAATTTAAGTAATTCAGTAGATTCTCTATTACTTTTATTTATGTTACATATATTTTTAATAGTTTCCCAAAGTTTTTTCGGGTCTTTCCTGTTTTTTTTAAGTTCATTGTTTTCATATTCTAATTTTAACTTACGTAGTAAATCTCTAAAAAAGTTCTGGTAGCGCGTGTAACTAATTTTAAGTATCTTATTATTCGGATCACTTCTACTGCTCAGATGCAATTTATCACGTTGTTTCATACAACGCATTAAACCCGGAGTTATCCAGGGCTTTAAGTTATATTTGGACCTACTTATTTTAACTTTACTTGTGTGCTTGCACAAAACCTCCGAAAACACCCTCGTAAAAACCTCATTCGCCTCATTTACATCACCAAGACTCGTAACAATGTTCCAATCTATGGCTGCTAAATCATTTTTAATGGAATTAAAATCTCTTTTTAACATAATGCGGTTTGGCCTATCTGGTTTGGGTTTACTGAGGTTCATACCAATCATGACCGGGTAGTGGTCAGTAATAACAAATTGACATACTACACCAATCAGTGTTTTATAACTGCCCATATTTTTAACATATATATGGTCTAAGCAATTCAAATCCCTAGTAGGTAGCGTTATAGCCGGAAGAAGTCCATTCTCTGCCATAAAACATTGATATTCCAAGCTTTGTGAGTTTTCAAGAGTATCCAAAATATTTACAAACACCAACAACGTCATCAAAATTATATAGTTTCATTGTTATTGTATTGAATAACACTCTTTTCATATTATTTGCGCACAAATGAATATCGAAATATATTATTTTGAACATGCCTCCACGTTTAAAGCTATTTAAAAAATGTTTTTTTTCTTTGCGAATGTAAATATTATCCTAAGTCCGTGACGCCCTCTTGGGTCCCATTACTCCCATAGAATAAAGATTTTACATTTAGATTTTATATAAAGAAGACGCGAACACTTTAATATTTTACACGTGCATCGTGCATATTATCCATTTCTTTCCAAAATGTTGAACGCCCAATAATTGTGCCAAACGAGACCACAACACGCCCATATTTCAATAACCCAGTACCAAGGAAACTACATCAAAACAAATTGAGGCAAAAAACGCAGATACAATGTTAAAAACCGTGCCTTCTGTAAACACAAGTAAATCACTATGATATATTCATCAGGCACTAGTCTCGCTAGACTCTGTCCGCGCTGATTTATTGGCCATATATACCTATATGTTGAGATATATTGAGATGTATGTTCAGATATATTGGGTGTATAGTTAGTATGGACAGATATATGAAGGTTTATTCGACGGGTTAATTAAGCCTGTTTTATCGCGTTTGATGTCTTCGTGTGATCGAAGATTTATAACTGCGTAAATTAGATAGTAACATAAAGTTATTGGGTAATAACATGGCTTTGTTTTATTAGTTTGGTTAGCTTTAGTCTATTTTGTAACGTATTCGTGTGTTCTGTTAGAAATCTTGTAAAAAATGAAAAGGAATAGCTTTGAATCTAACATCCAACAAATTTGAGGAAAATATTAAAGTAGTACTAGTCACTACACCTCACGGTTTCGCACAGTTGTACAAAGATCATATGGGAACGGTGGCTTTATCCAGGATCTAAAGTGTTTAATTACCAAAGTTTATCAAAATTGGCGCAAACATACATTTTAACACACACTTTCAGATATATTTTGTTATATTAGTAGAAGCAGGAAGAAGTGAAATGTGATATAGTTTAAGTGTTTTTGTAGTTAATATATTTAAACTATGGTACGATTTTATGACGGCACAATGGTCACGGACGATCGACAACAATTGGCAGCGGCCGGTTGGTCGTTAGTCATGCTATCATATGCCGAAGACTGGCAATAAACGCGGACATATCTACGTGCTACGTTAACGTACTACGCATCCGTCGCGGTTACGTTTTGGCTTCCACTTTCAGGTATATACGTGTAAAGTATAAACATAGCAATAAGTGTAGTCACTAAAATGAGTATTATTGGGAATGGTCTAATATATTATATTATTAAACTGTCACAATTTTTTTAGAAATAATAATAATATGTAGAAACCTTTACTCGTCATAATATTATTATAATGGCTCGTAGAGAGCCTACAGTAAAACACGTAGACGGTCTACGGAGTACAACACAGCTTGCTACGACTGCTGTGACCTCTACGTGCTTCTACGCTCGTAGCGCCGTAGTGGGTCTACGTTTGCGTAGCAATTTATTTCGTATAGATACATTAATTTTTGTATGTGAATCGACCCATATGGGTAGACCCGTTTTTCTAATATATAAAAATAAGTATAACGATCACATACATAGATCCTGCCTAACCTGTCCCTAACTAGGATTCCAAACACAAACAACTTGTGACACCTACACATGTAAATCTATAATCAAATTGAATATTTTGTTATCTCGGTTTATATTCAAAATTGAGAGACTGACCCTTCTAGGATATTAGGTATTCTATGCCATATTCTATGCCTATTAGGTGTTGCAGGCGTACCTTTCTCTTTGTCGCTGTCCTTGGGGCGGCTCTGGTCGAAGAAGCCCGTGGTGAGCGCCTTCCGCTTCAGCAGGTAGGCGCGCCGCTTCGGCTTCGTCGACGCCACGGTCACGTTCTCTGCACCCCAGAACAGAACAGAATAGATGATGCTTTTTATAGAATAGAAGATATTTTTCTAGTAAACAGTGTTTAACTTAAAAATATTTTTCATAGCACCATTCTTCAGATATAGGAAGATGAATGAGTTTACGAGTACCTGGTACATTTACTAACCCTTCTTATAGCTTCGAATGGAGCTTTTCATAGAATAATGATAGAACTTCGCTTGTGAAGTTCGTTTGATCATAAATAGATGATGTTTTTTATGGAATAGAAAATGATATTTTTTTAGAATAGAATATACTTGTCAGAACAGAATTGCTATTTAATAGAAGATACTTTGAGAAAGGGCATTTTGAATTTAAACGTTTTGTAATTTGACGTCCCAATTATTGTGCAATTAGCCAGCGCGTCAATTTATTATCACATTTTGTCAAAGTGTCGAAGCTTAGTATTAGTATTCGTTAGTAATCTTTGTCATGATTCAATTAAATGGTGGATGCTTTCTTTACCTAAACGTGTTCAGTAATTTCGAGAACTCTAATATTCTTGCAACACGTATGTTTTGATCATAAAAAAGTGTTAAAACTAGCCTCATCAATAATAGCCAAATTATATTTTAACAACGCACGATGAAGGAAGTGTCAACCTATTTCAAAGTCATCATCCGAAACGAATCCAACTTTACGTTTTATTTTATGTCCCCTACTCTAGATAAGTTTTATATCATTTAAACATGTCATATTTTATTAGGAAGCAGTAAAATTATTAAAATTGTTCCTTTGTTGTCTATAATTTGTTTAAACACAACAGGTGTTTCGTCTTGTAACGTGTCTTTAAATGTAAAAATATTTTAATATCGCAATGTCGTTGCTCTCAATCTAATAATGCAGTGAACGACACAACGGCTGTAATAAAGAAGATATATTTATAAAAATGGTTACAATGGTGGTTACATTTTGCGGTTAAGTAAACATCACGTTCATAACTTTCTTATTCTTCCTTCATGTATTCATCAGATAATAGTATACAGGCATTGCGAATATATCATAATATATAGAATAATGTTTACTCACTTACGCCTTACTGACACTACGGATTTTTTATTGTCCTCAGTCCGGACTGAGCTACCGGTGACAACAAAAAATCAATGTGAAGAAGAAATCGAACGTACGAGTACGTCGTACGTCGCGCGCTCTTATATTTCCCACAATGTGCGATACGTGGCGTATTCGCATAAATGAAACCCCCAACCAAATGACAGCCTCGTGGCGTCGCTGCGCAGTTATGCTGGGGTCACACGGATCGTGATATATCCCATTTCTATCCCGTTGTTTGACGTCATTTGACGTTCGCCATAAGATGTAGGCCGTTGACGATGACGATACGTGTGGCCCAAGCATTAGTGATAAGCCGACTGCGCAGCGTTCGAGTTCCGATTCCCGCGCATGGCAATGATTGCACCACGGATGTTTGCTCAGCCTGGGTGCTAGACATCGAGACATGTGTTATTATTATCATAGAGATTTATAACACTAGAGCCATGGAACTGCAAGTGTAGTGGCTCGCCAGACAAGCCGGCTGTCGCGATCTGAGTCGAGATAGTCCCAGGATGTAATTATTCCTCGTGACACTCTGTGGGCGACGCCGCGCATTTTGAGTTATTTATATTTTTAATTCGTACACTACTACCAAGTGTAACTCATTACTTTCGTACATAGTGTTTCTGAACACTGAAATTCAGTCACCAATTGGACCAGCAGTGTGGTGGGGTTACTTTGTCTGAAAGCAATAGGTACATGTACATCATGCAAAGGAAATGTCGAAACACATGACGTTCATGGAGTCTTCTAGACTTATAAGAATCTATTTATTAAAATTCCCAAAATGTCGAGTCCCAATCTGTATATAATAGATAGTCAGTATAACAAGTTCACAATGAAGTAAAGCGGTAGATGCTTGAACAACGCGTAATGACACGTTATTTGTGTTTGTATCACTGTGTTCACCACGAACAAACACATGTTAGAGAAAAAGTTCAAACATCTACAACTTTAGCTTACGATCTTCATGGGTTTCCTTGTCTTTTCGGGACTAGTCGATGTTATTCGGCCGAAACGTCGAGATAAAATGTTAAAATTACATAGGTACTTTGATTTAAGTTAGTACCCGAATTAAACCCGTTTTTACCTAATTAATATGTTTGTACTTCGCAAAGTTTCAGAACTTTTATTGTAATAACACTAATTTGAAACAACGTCACTATCTTGAAAACTTCATTAAAACTGAAACTATTTAAAATGTTTCAATTCAATATCCCCATGAGTCACAGCAACACTCCGCTCGACATCAAAATAAACAACAAGTCACAATATTATTGGGCAAGTGCGTGAAGTAGGCTATCCGTCGTGGATATCAAAATATAAATTACGTGTTCAAAGCGTTCTGAGTCGCGCTCGTCTACTGTTAACATTTATTACCGTTCAAAACATTTTAACAGTTAATCTGTGTTAAATCTGATACAGTGTGTAAACATAAGTAATAATTCAATTGCTTTACGCAATATTGTATAAAATAAATCGTTTATTTACAGACATTCGGTCAATAGCCACAGTCTTAATCATGTTTTTTATTCGTCGTAATATCTAGGTATCTGTTTGACAAATAACTCAAATTGGATTTTTTTATCGTTGTTACGTTCATAAATATTACTTTTTAATGTATAAATCAATGGCACAATAACGTAAATATAATGCAATACGTGAAAGTTAAAAAATTCAACTTAATTAACACAATTTAGAAAAACATGTTAAATTAATTAAAATACAAAACTCAGCGTGGCAATGCCGCCCGTATTTTGGGCAATATCACCTCTACCAAAGGTGTTTTAGATATGTAAAGGGTTTTTATAAGGGCGTTTTTTATGGTTTGTTTTATATGTCTTTGTATGTTGTTCTTATGTATGTACAAAAAATAAAAAGCCAACTGATTATCCAATTAAATTCGGATACTAACGAAACACAAGATTATTTCCTCAGTTTTCTGCATCAATGTAAATGTGTTTACTACAGATAATAACTCTTCTCTTGTATGCACAACTCTTAAAATAGCGTATCGATGCAAGATATCATCACACATGAAATTATTCAAAGATAAACCGAAATAACAAGCGCCAATTCCGAAACCTGGTTATTTCGGAACGCCAATTGACGAATAACCGATTTATACTGGTACCGAAATAAGAGGCGCATACAGATACACCTCTCGCGCGTCTTTGCATCCGTGTGATGCAAGGCTGATAAATGTGAATGTGATGCTAGTGGGGTGTAAATTTCTGTAACTCCCGTTTTGGTACTTTATTCACTTTACTTTAGCGTAGTGGCTGAGCAATCGGACTGCTGCGCTAGGGGTCGCGGGTTCGATTCCCGCCCGGAAAAGATATTTGTGCGATCCACAAATGAAATGAGATGTGTATGTGAAATTATATGTCTGTAAGCGGTACCCACGATACAGGAGCAATACTAGTGTGGGGCAACGTTTTTAAAAAAGAAAAAAAAAGAGAGAAAAAAACAAATTAGCATTTTCTGTTTCTTTATGTCGGTGGCACATCTATTGTGTTTCGAGATGGACTTTCCTTGAAACATTGTTATGGCACTATGTGTCAGCTCGGCTGCTTTGTTTCAATCTGTTTTATAATTGCGAAACTTTGGAATGCTATAGTTTATGATATGAATTCATGGATCGCAACAAGACGTCATGGTAAGCCCCCAGGTATCGCTGACGGCTCCAATGCGTATCCATGTCACGCGGAGAGGTGACAATAGCGTCTCGTGCTCGCGTGCCGAGCATTCCATCTTATTTATAGATACCGTCATTACTGCGCGAATTCAGACCAAAAGTCGTGCTGAAAATACCATCATTAAAGTGACAGAGCAGGGCCGAATGGAGGGACTTGATGAAACCGAATGGGGGTTTTACGGTGAAAATGGATCGATTCGGATATAAGTAATTACTTATATTAAATACTAATTCGTAAGTGTACTTTTGAAGTCAATAGGACAGTTCTGTGGCTTTAAAACGAATCTCTTATATACAAGCTCAAAGTACTCGTAATTATATTATCACTACATAGTACGTATAAAACAAAGTTGCTTTCTCTCTCCCTATATCCCTATGTATGCTTAAATCTTTAAAACTACGCAACGGATTTTGATGCGGTTTTTTTAATAGATAGAGTGATTGAAGAGAAAGGTTTATATGTATAATAACGAAGTGATACCCGTGCAAAGCCGGAGCGGGCCGCTAGTATAAATATAAATTAGATATTTTGTGCTAGGTATACAGTTTTTAGAGTTCCGTACCCAACGTATGATTAAACGGGATCCTATTACTAAGGCTCCGCTGTCCGTCAGTCCGTCTGTCACCAGGCTGTATCTCATCAACCGTGATAGTTAGACAGTGGACATTTTCACAGATGATGTATTTTTGTTGCCGCTTAAACAACAAGTACTAAAAAAAAGAATAAAGTTAATATTAAGGGAGCTCCCATACAATAAACGAGATTTTTTGTCTTTTTACAGATATGGGAAGGAACCCTTCGTGCGCCAGTCCGACTCGCACTTGGACGGTTTTTTTTAATATACAACGAGCTAGATACTATACAGTCGGTAGTGTAGTAGTAACCTATACGAAGACTGAACTATTTTAAATATACACATCAAAAAAGTCTAAGCAAGGACCCAGGAACAATGGGATAAAATTATGTTTTCCGATGAGTCGCGATTCGGGTTTAGGCCTGATACAAGAAGGGTGCGAGTGTACCGACGGCCCGGAAATACTGAAAGGCTCAGGTGCGTTCAGGAAGTTCATCCATACAGCGGCTCAACAGTTACGGTATGGGCGGGTATTATGAAGAACAGGCGAACTGAGCTCGGTTTTTTAAATGGAAACATGAACGCTGAAAATTACGTTGAGGATATTCTCAGACCTTATGTCCATCCATTTGCACTAACCTTTGGCTCCGATTTTACGTTAATGCATGACAATGCGCGTCCACATACAGCTCGGCGAACCAGAAAATAACCAGAAATTAGTACATGTTGTTTAGACTTTTTGATGTGTGTATATGGTCCGTAAGTCAAATTAAGATGAACTTCAACAACATAATAAATTCATTTTAAAGCAATAAATAAAATTTACTAAAGTCGGTGAAATCCATGCTCGAATAATGCCGGCAATAAAACCAAACGTAAATATTCTGGCAGTAGGCGAAAATAAACTGATATTTCAGTATCTTTTGTCCAACAGAAATAGACGAAAACTATAAATTACAGTAACCGTGAAGTATAATCTATAAAGCATTGTTTCTAGTTATAAATATTTTCTTATGTGACATAATACGAAAGTAAAGTTGTGGGGCCTACGCGCGCATGCGCAGCCAACATAAACTATTAAAAACATTAAAATATCATGTGATAAGATGGAAGTAGGTACATATAATATTTTGATGAACACTGCTTGCCAAGATCTGTCGTACAGGGTGATGGGAAAACAGATACCTAATGGAAACAATAGCAAAAGTTCTGCACTTGTTTGAATGTCAACAGTATTACACACTATTTTAATAAAAACACTCGAAAAGTCTTTACTTTTATTACTCTTTGATCACTCTCTCAGATGATGGTAACAACGGTGGATAACAATGGACGATGGTTAAGATGGAAACTATAAGTTGGAGAAAGAATGCAAAACGAATGCAAATGAAATGTCACGTTTTCAGTTTCCCGCCAACACTGTTGCAATTTATAATTAAAATAGTTTATTAGAAGATCGATCACCCTGTTGCTCTCGAGTCACCATACGTTGTCAGTGGTGACGTCGCCGTGACGTCACGGCTTGCGTAACGCCCGCCGCGTACTGCAGTGGCAGTCCGCCATTTTGAAAATAGAACCGTATGATGACGCTAGGGTTGATACCAGCCCTTTTATTGCAGGTATTACATTTTGATGTTGTGTATTTGTAAATAAATTCATGTATTCATCAGCACACACATGATATTTTGTTGTTCTCATATCCTCATCACAGCCCACATCGAAAACGGGTCTCACATCACTTTCGTGAGTAGGATTAAGGGAAATCTTGGGATAAGGTAGATCACAATATAGCTTCGTAATCATTTTCGGGAGTATTGTAGGTTTCCTTACGTAGTTATCCTTCACAGAGCTTGCTACTTGTAGTCACACAAATTTGCCAAGAAAGATTATAAAACATTGTATGTACGAGTACCTACTGAATAATTCATTGACTAAAGTAATTAGGTATACTTATATTCACGTGCATTAAGATTTGAGTACCTATGTAAAAAAATATTGTGGAAAATTATAATCGGAGACCTAAGAGTTGAACTATGAAGGATTTAAAAATGGATTTGTGACATCCTTGGCATTATAGTGACCAACCTATGACCAACCTACGAATGTGGCCATTTTGTAAATAGCTCGCATGTCGTGTCATAAATGTGTTTATGTATTTATAGCATGTCACCTGTAGGCTGCGGCCCACGAGTATTCACCGGCGCGATGTGGGTCACATTTTTCATGTAGTTGTGGGTGTGGGTCATAATTTTTACATGTTTTTTTTTTCGCATGATTAATTTCGCATAGGTGATCGATTATCCAACAAAGTTTATAATCACTTGAGTGTTGCACGCTCAGTTTCAGTTGAAATTCTGACTTCAAACAAGGTACTGACCGATCAGACAAAAAACACATTGACCATTATTATTATATTAATATAGGTACTATTTCGCTTATCTGTGGTACCTATTCTGTGCCATGGAGTATTTCTTGGCATATATACCTACTACACAGATTTCTCATCCATGTTATATTTCGTCTATGACCTACTACGGATATTATGGGACTTGGTTTTTGGGGTTTTGGAATGGTTTTGGATTCGCAATAAGATGAAAATTCCTGTGCAATATCTTAACTCATATAGTATAATCATATCAATATAAAATGGTTATGGCTTCTTTGACAACCGATGCCCCATAATTTCAGTTAAATGCAGTAAATAAACCTTGTGACGGCTAAATGCCTGGTGACGGTGAGGTTTAGTCTCACATCTACGGCAAAGTAACCAGCTCTAGCCACCTCGTAAAACTATTCAGTTTCTGCAATGCCCGCTCATCCGAAACAACATAAACTGTTTAGTACAGAGTAGGTACTAAACAAATACGAATTGTATGCTCACAAAGAGTAAAGAAATATAATCTCTCAGACAACTGCACTAGACACTAAACTCGCAAAGCACTGAGGGCAAAGAGCAAAATAGTCGCAAAATATCTTAATAATTATTAAGAATGTGTCTCATTTTTATTCTGAGACATACTCATAGACGAAAACTTCTTCTAGAATGGATATTCTTGGATTTAACAGAAGGTTGCATTAAATATTGCGTGGAGGCGATGATGTTGTTCTTTAAAAAACCCTAAACTACATTACCTTTAAGCTCGGCAAAAATCAGAGTTAAACATCAATCCAACAAAACATATCTCGCGCATTCACGCCCCGACGCGGTCCGTTGCTACGAACATTTTGGCGTTTTACCGTTTTATCGGTATTTATTATTAGAAGGTCCTAGTAAATGTGTTCTCTACCGGGTCGAATAAAAAGAGTTTGTTGTCATCCGTTCTAATTGTAAGTATATTGTCTCTTTCACAAATTATTATAGGCACATAATTTCTTAACACGTAAGAAGGCGGGTTGACGAGTGTACCGTACCGCGACGGAGGGACAACTAGCGCGGGGGTCGCATTCTGCCGACCTAGCGATTTCATGCGCCCACGCCCTAGTCTTGTGTCTCTACATCAACCCCCTTCTTTTTAAAAAAATATTTTTTATACAAAACAAAAAAAAATATTTTATGTGTTTATACATGTCAATAACTTCCTACATGGCAAGTATGAACATTGCGCTATCCTCGCCGTGACGTTCGCATTATCATGCGATCACATTACTATTTCGCCGAACCTGGGCATAATAGGTACGTGTCACTACTGCCTCGGCGCCGACGTTCAGTCTTGCAACAATAACAATGAATCGTAACTATACCGTAACCTGACTCCCAATCACACATATTTTTATTACACTGTTACAAAATAAAACTAGTCATAAAACTGATATAAAATAGAAACATTTTGTTATAAAATAAAACTTGTAAAATAACGTACATACCAAATATACCTACTTAGAACGTTTAAACAATTTCTGATAAATACAGTCCCAACGCAGTAAGTTACCAAATTGCCCATTAAAAAACTTAAAACACTTAAAACACTTAAACTGTAGCGACGATTAATTACAACTTAATCTAAAGCAAACCGCACTGGCCTCTTAACGACGCGGCCTGTGCGCGTAGTGCGTTGTAGAGTAGGCGTCCTTACTATACTAGGCTTCCCCTGCGTGTTTTCTTCCTGAATTACACATTTATTACCAGTAACGTTTTCCTTAATTTCTTGACCCAGGTCTGTACTGGTTAATTCAAGATTAAGTACATAGGCAGGCTTCAACCGATCGATCGATACCAGAGACTGTCGATTTGGTAATTGTATAATGAAACCTTTGTCTAGACGCTTTATCACATTATAAGGTCCATCATACGGCGGTTGAAGTGATTTCTTGACGAGATCGTTCCTAACAAATACCTTGTTGCATACCTTCAAATCGGGATGGACGAAAATGGTTCTCGTGTCCCGGTGTGCGGATGGTCTCGGTTTAAAACTATTTATTACCTGCTGTAAATGTTTCACGTATTGATCTCCGTCCGTTATCTTGTTATCACTTACCTCGAAAAATTCTCCTGGCAACCTTAAGGTTCTACCAAAGGTCAACTCGGCAGCGCTCACCCCTGTATCGCTCCTGGGAGCGGCACGCAACCCCAGCATCACTGTGTACATTTCATCTATCCAGGATCTGCTGTCTCCAAGCCTCGCCATTAATGCGGCTTTGAAGCCACGGTGCCACCTTTCTATGGCGCCGTTACTCTGGGGATGATACGCCGTTGTTCTAATTTTATTTACGCCTAAAAACTTCATAAGTTGCCTGAATAAGTTGCTTTCAAAATTAGTACCTTGATCGCTGGTGATAGTAGAAGGTGTTCCGTATCTTGTAATCCAACCTTCATAAAGCAATTTAGCCACCGTTTTGGCACATATTTCTTTAAGTGGGAACGCTTCCGGCCAACCGGTTTGTCTGTCAATCATGGTAAGGCAGTATCTATAACCGTCTTCAGTAGTCTGTAACGGTCCTACTATATCAATATGTAGATGACTCATTCTCTCTACCTTTGCGAATTGTCCTAGCGCTGACATAGTATGCCTTTGTACCTTCGCGCGTTGACATTCGATACATGTTTTTGACCAAAGTCCTACATCTTTATTCATACCTGGCCAAAAATATTTATTAGATACTAACTTCCTAGTAGTTCTTATCCCTGGATGGCTCAAGTTATGAATTGATTCGAAAGCTAATCGCCTAAACTTATTTGGCAAATAAGGTCTCGCTTCGTCAGTCGAACATTCACAAACAATAGGTACATTACCCGCTGGTAACGCTATTTTGATTAGCCTACTTTTTTCCGCTGACTGCAACCGTACGAGTTCGTCGTCGCCAGTCTGACTGCTTGCGATGTCAGCAAAGTCTAGTACAGTCGGGCACGTAATTGTATTAATTTCTACGCGACTTAAAGCGTCCGCGACAACGTTTGCGGGACCGTCCACGTGACGGATGTCTGTTGTGAACTCGCTTATATAAAGTAGCTGCCTGGTACGTCGCGGTGTTTCTTTGCTGCTTCCCAGCTTCTTAAATGCGAATGTTAAAGGTTTATGGTCAGTATAAACTACCAATTCTCTACCTTCGAACATAGTCCTAAAATACTGCACCGACAAGTACACTGCAAGTAATTCCCTATCGTAGGTACTGTACTTTTGTTGTGTGTCAGTTAGTCGTTTCGAATAATAACCCAACGGAACCCAGTCATTGCCTACTCTTTGTTGTAAGCTCGCGCCTACGTGTTTATCAGACGCGTCAGCCATTATTGCTAGTACCTTACCTGGTAACGGATATGCTAGCGTTGCCGCCTGCCGCAAGCTCGACTTACATTCCTCGAACGCTTGCTCGGCGGATTCTGTCCAAACAATGACGGTCTTGTCCCTCTTTTTAGCTCCGTGTAGGTAATTATTTAACTCCGCTTGACATTGAGCTGCGTGCGGTAAATGACTTCTATAAAAATTTATCATACCTAAAAATCGTCGCAGCTCCGCTACTGTCTCCGGCCTGGGAAAGTCCATTATGGTTTTTACCTTACTTTCCAATGGTTTTAGCCCACTGATGGAAACCTCGTGGCCTAAAAACTCGATCTTTTCCTTCGCAAAATCACACTTCGCTAAATTGATGGTTACCCCTACCTTGTTCAATCGCTGAAATACCGCTTCTAGGTGATTTTCATGCAAATGGATATTTTCACTCGAGACGATCAAATCGTCGAGGTACGAAAATACAAATTCTGTCTTAAACTCTGCAAACTGTGGATGTTGTTTTTGAAAATCTGACTCTAAATCTTGTAAAACACAGTTATTCATGAAACGCTGGAATGTTTGCGCTGCATTTTTCAAGCCAAAAGACACACAAGGCCATTCAAACAGACCCCACGGTGTGCAGATGGCACTTTTCTCCACATCTTCAGGTGCTATAGGGATAAAATGATATGCCCTGTTTATGTCTATTCGGGAAAAAACTTTCTTATCAGCTAGCATGTAGGTGAAGTCTCGTATATGCGGTATAGGATATCTATCCGGCTTTGTGATGGAATTCAAAGCTCGATAGTCTCCGCAAGGTCGAATTTTATTATCTTTCTTCGCCACGACGTGCAAAGGTGAAGACCAGCAACTTTTGGATGGTCTGCAAATCCCTAATTCCTGCATTACTCTAAACTCTTCACGTACCTGTTTGTAGCGGTCAGGCGGTAGCGGTCTTACACGCGCATGTACCGGTGGACCTGTCGTTTCGATATGATGACACACATTATGTTGAGGCGGTTCTTTGAAAGAAATAGGTTTCGTTAGCCCCGGGTATTTACGCAATAAATGATAACACGGATGT
Organism: Hylaea fasciaria; assembly: GCA_905147375.1. Taxonomy (NCBI): domain Eukaryota; kingdom Metazoa; phylum Arthropoda; class Insecta; order Lepidoptera; family Geometridae; genus Hylaea; species Hylaea fasciaria. The sequence goes on along the minus strand of LR990211.1, from coordinate 975,851 downwards.
GACTCTAAGATGGTAAAAACGGAAAGGTGATCCGTGCTAACTATCGACGATATTACATGTAAATTCGTCTCTTTATCGATCAATCGCTTGCCCTGTAAATCTACAAGCAAGTTATACCTACATAAAAAGTCAGCCCCCAGTATGGGCTGATTGACGTCTGCGATAACAAACGTCCACTTATACGCTCGACGTAAATTTAAGTTTAACACTAAAGTCTTTACGCCGTAAGTTTTAATCTCGCTCCCGTTTGCAGCGTATAGTTTATACTCACTATTTTGTATATTTCCTCGCACAGCTCTATGTTCGCGCGGTAACACCGAAATATTAGCACCAGAGTCAATTAAAAAACGCATACCATTTTCCTTATCTGTCACACTGAGGCGGTGGTTTCCCATTCCGATACAAGTACCCACCGGAGCGACCTGCATCTTTTCTAGTTTTCCGACGGCTTCCAGTTACACGGTGGTACACATCTCGTAGATTTTTCTTTGAACCTGTAGTGGTAGGTGCACAACCAGTCCGGGCTGTCTGGGGTACGTCGCGTCCTACTGCTGCTGCTTCCTCTTGATCTCGAGCGGAACCTCGGATTTCCGCGCCCCTGCGTGCTCTGCGACCTGGAACGCTCCAAGTCTGCCAGACGAACGCTGAGCTTCGCTATCTCCGCTAGTATTTCAGCCTTATCTGACGGTCCTTTTGTCGCCACCTCTGAAACCTGGACGGGCCGCAAACTCTCCATGACCTTGTCGGCTATTGCAGCTAAGCGGTCCAAGTTAGTCGTCTCCGTTGCTGCAAGTACTCCGCGCACTGTCGACGGCAGGTGGTTCTGCCATAGCACGCTGAGCGTCTCATCGCTAATTTTTCCGCGGGCTAGGTCTTGCATTCTGCGCAGCAGTTGGGTCGGTTTCTGATCCCCCAACTCCATTTCGCCAATAAGTTTTTGTATTTGACGATTCTCCGACTCTTCATAGATAGTCAATAGTCTGGATTTAAGTATCTCGTACTTCTTTTCTTCCGGCGGATTGATTAGGACGTCTGTGACTTGCTGGATAACGTCTTTACCCAACTTAGATATAACCAAGTTGAACTTGGCGGTATCACCGATCTTCTGCGGAGCCATCACCGCTTCCAATTGAATAAACCATACACGTGGCTGGTCTGTCCAAAATTCTGGTATTCGCGTAGACAACGAAATTGCGGCGAGTCCCACGTCCTCTACCTTCATCGCGGGTGGTCCCGCGCCTTGAGTGGTAGTCATCTTCACGCAGCACTACTGTCGCAATAATTCACTAGAATGTCTGTGCCGTGCCCTGTCAACCCCCTGAGTTGCCCCTTAAAAACGTACGGAATTTTTTTTTTATTACACTTCACTCACAGTTCTCCCCGGTAGAAACGCGGTGGTCACCAGTTTACCGTTTTATCGGTATTTATTATTAGAAGGTCCTAGTAAATGTGTTCTCTACCGGGTCGAATAAAAAGAGTTTGTTGTCATCCGTTCTAATTGTAAGTATATTGTCTCTTTCACAAATTATTATAGGCACATAATTTCTTAACACGTAAGAAGGCGGGTTGACGAGTGTACCGTACCGCGACGGAGGGACAACTAGCGCGGGGGTCGCATTCTGCCGACCCAGCGATTTCATGCGCCCACGCCCTAGTCTTGTGTCTCTACAGCGTTATAAATTCGCATTATAGAAACATGTAATTAATCACCAGATCTGCGAATTATTCCAATTAAATTATAAAACAAGCGTACCCTAAGATCACGCGGCGAACACCAAACGACTCCTTCCCTATAAATTAGTCCGCGTGAATCGGTCGCATAAATCCACGCGTATCTTGAACAATTCCTTCTATTTTAATGGTTCGAATAGACAAAAGTTCACTCTCACCACTGACTGAACCATTGGCTCGCGACCAAATTTCGTAACCGGCTCGGATGAGTTAATACACCACTCATATTCCATTGAGTGTTACAACTATTATATTTATTTGTGAGTACCGGTCTGAACGTCCGCGTCGTTTAGCAGTTTATTGGTGCAGGTGTTAAGAGACGTGAAATAATGGGGCTGCGGTATAGTCAACGCACATTAGGCTGACCGTTCCGAGGTGATACTCCTAACGATGTATTTGTGGCGTGGTGATGTTTGGGACGGGGAGACTTGTCAAGAGGTACGGCCTAGAGGTGTGTCTTCTGGCACAGTAAAGCTTGTACGACGTCTGCCGTATTTTCCTCGCGATTTTCTCTAGTAGTGATAAATCAAAAAAACGTCACCGTTCTGCAGCGGTTACTGGGAATTTTGGTGATATAGGTTACATAATAACACGTATGGAACACTAGCTGTTGCCCGCAACGTTGTCCGCGTGGATTACATTTTATCGCAATAGAAAGTATCCTGTGTCCTTCTCCAAGATTCAATCTATCTCCATAACAAAATGTATTAAAATCGGTGCAGCCATTTAGTTATAAAAAGATAACAGGCAAACAGAGTTACTTTCTTCTTGATAATACCTATTAGTATGGAAGTATGGATGATCAGAGGGAGTTCTAAACATAAAGGATTTATGAAGTTGAAGCTACTTACTTAATTATTAGTTCCTATAGTGTTATTCATAAAATATCCCTTAAGTTTTGTGTCAACATTACAATTGTCGTCTCAAGAAATATACACTTTGAAACTTTTGGGATTGCATATCAGTTTTCGGGGTACACAGGTACGCAGGTGACAGGTGAAGCGCCACTCACCCTCGGGTATCTTGACATTGATGCCGAGGATCTGGTGCAGCCGCGCCAGCGCCGCCTGCTGCAGCGCCCGCCGCTCCACCTCGCTGAGGGTCAGCAGCGACGTGTCCGTGAGGCGCACGCACCGCCCGCCACCGTCTGCCCACAGACAGCTGCCCTGCACATAACGCGTGACGTCATCACACCTGCACACGCCATCATCGGACACTTTTGAAGTAATACTTTTTTTATTTTTTTTTTATTCCATTTGTAATTTGGGGACTTTTACCAGGATGGCATGCCAGTCCCATCATAGCCTAAAGCAGTTAACATTTTTGCTAACTATAGGTCGTTTCATTGATGCTTATACAAATCGAGTAGTAGCATAGCAGTTTCTGATGATGGTTCTGCTAAGATTTGTGTATGTAGGCTCCTACATCAAAATGGCTCAGATTGAGTTTAAGCATCAACGAATCTCTGTGTACTTTGTTCCGGGCGCATTCCATCAGTACCTACGTGGTGGAAGTAAAACTTCTTTAGGCGCGACTAGGGAGTAACTCAGATTTTTTTTCTGACGGAAGTAACGCTTACTATAGTCTGCGTAGTTTCCGCTATTTAAAAAAGGTTACATTGACATGTCAATGTGGTTATACTTCAATCGCGCGTAAAGGTTACACGCACACCCTTTTTTTTAGTATCGCGTATTGTAATATTAAAGTATTTCCTATTTTCACAACAGGTAAGTAATAGCATTAAAGCAATCCTCGTGGTAAAGTAGTCAAGTCAATTATTTACAAAGTCAAAGTCGCGATTCAGTAAAGTGGTGGATGCTTTACTGAAACTTCTTGGGAGTTTTGGAAACAATGCGAAGTGACACGCTTTTTGGGTTTATATCATTTGCCCGAGTCGTCAACGAACACTCAATGACTAATATTCCACCAATATTAAACGTGAACACTCGAAGAAACACAAGTTTGAAAAAAATACAAAACCAACAACGTCTCACTATGTATCGGCTTCACGCAAAAACTCCCGTCAGAGACAGTCATGTCTGCCAGCCGCCCTGTCTTGGCCCGTTGACGCCATCTCTGTCATTCAGCACACACTCACACCTGCATGCAACGCACTCTTTTCGTCAGCACACCAGTACCCCTAGTATGAGTATTTACTAACTCGGCATAGTACGCGTCAATTATCTCTTTGTATGAAGATTGTTCGTTCGTAAACGCGCCGGTAGGGGCGCTGTACATGAACTTCATACAAAAGCACTCGTTGACGCGTACTATGTCGAGCTAGTAAAACTCATACTAGGGGTACTGTTTAATCTTCGATAATTACAGCCTTTCTTTGATTATTCCGCTTTAAACACACCCACGGAAGTTTCCATATTAGCTTCTTAATAGTCAGTATACTTTAACATGATTACAAAGTATACTCTGGCAGCTTGAGCGGGTGTATCAACAGCTTCTGTCTCTACACTTCTCATTCCTCCACACACTATTCATCTGATGACTTCTCTCAACTTCAACTAATACACCGCAAAGAGCCGTTTCTTCTCACTAGTTCAACTCAATTGCTCGATCGTCGAACTAGTGTTTGTTCGACTGTCGCACACATCCGTCATTAATGACGAAATTGAACTGAAATTTATTAATAAAAACTGCTTCTGACGAAAGTGGAATCTGACGGACGTGTTCTAAATCGCATTTATAACTGCTTGCATAAAACACGTGACCATTTAACCTATATACAGGCTTGTAACTACCCATTGCACATAATAGACTGTAATGTCGTAATCAGTTTTTTATTCTATTCCTTTTTAATAATAATAATAATAAGTCCTGAATAATGACTTACTCACACACACATTTTAGTTCGGCTCTTATAAATGGCCGATGAACGTTAGTTCTAAAGAACCCCACCCCACCTTCTTTCTACACACATCAAAAAAGTCTAAGCAAAAAATGTACTAATTTCTGGTTATTTTCTGGTTCGCCGAGCTGTATGTGGACGCGCATTGTCATGCATTAACGTAAAATCGGAGCCAAAGGTTTGTGCAAATGGATGGAAATAAGGTCTGAGAATATCCTCAACGTAATTTTCAGCGTTCATGTTTCAATTTACAAAAACGAGCTCAGTTCGCCTGTTCTTCATAATACCCGCCCATACCATAACTGTTGAACCGCTGTATGGATGAACTTCCTGAACGCACCTTAGCCTTTCAGTATTTCCGGGCCGACGGTACACTCGCACCCTTCTTGTATCAGGCCTAAACCCGAATCGTCGCGACTCATCGGAAAACATAATTTTATCCCATTGTTCCTGAGTCCACGTTATGCATGCATGTTGCTTAGACTTTTTTGATGTGTATAGTTTACCACGTTCACTTCAACAATTTTATTAACGTCATTCCCAAAGAGAGTACAAGCGCTACGCAAGGCATACCTACAACTCCGTATGTATATACCCAGTTTTCGCCGCCACCTCCGCTCCTGTGAGGTTCCTAACCTGCCTACGACTTCACTTATGTATATCACGAGAAACATACACTGGATTTATAACTCTTACGTAGCTAAATTAATGTAGAAGCAATTAATAACACTCGGTTAGTACCTACATTACACAAAAACAAACCAAATGACAATGCAAATAAGTAATGGCCGCTAGAATTTACACGAAAGCTTCATACGAAAAGTATTAGATACATTCCAAACTTTAGTTCCGATAACAATGGGATTATGGAGACCGCGAGCTGATCTGATGTTAGAAACAGAAGGTACATGTTTGGGGTAATTTTGATCGGCATGCAGTACCGAATATAGTCTCAAACTCGTGGGAATTAATCGTTTCTCATATTATTATTTTTATTATATTGTGAAAACATTGCTGTCAACAATTGAAGCTATCGAACAGCATAAACCAAAACACACATACCTACACATCTAAATCAGATCCCTAATGCTACAAAGAAAATTTAATCCAGTAAAAAATAATTTTCTATCATAGAAGCGCAAGTAGAATTTCTCAAACGCACATTGTCTTTTAATTTCTGCAGATAAATCTGTCACCTATAGACAAGGTTTTATCGCTGTTTTATCACATATAAATGCCAATTAGTTGTAAGTAAGGAAGCGTACCAACAGATAAAAGTGTCCACCGACGTTTTGGCTGCTCGGAACTGATATTTAATGTCGCAGACGCATTGACCTTCAAACTGTATCAACACAGAGACAAAACTAAGCGAAAAGAAACATCGAAAAAAGCGTGAATCATTTGATTATAAATGATTATAAGATATTTATTTGTCTTAGCCCGCCTACATGGACTCTTTGATAATTCTGTAGTGGGTATTTAATGAGACGCTTGACGTAGGGGCACTTTAAGGTGATTTTATAGTTGTGAAGGGGTTTGCATGGTTGGGTTTGAGGTGGCTATTGGGGGCCTGAGGGCCATAATTAGTTCCAACAACCACTACTGGCGGCAGAATCAGGAGTGTTTCTTGGGAATAAAACCTTTTATTAGAGTTGGGGGGAGAAGACTGGATGGGTTCCAAAGCTTTGCCAGACATTATGTCCTTCTGAATAGCGGGGTTTTCTGAATTCCAGTTAAGGTGAAGTTTACGTAATACGATAGTCGATATTAAATACGAATAATAACAGGAAGCAATTTGGTATTACTCAAACGATCGAAATTGATCTATGAAAATGTCCAGAAGATCTTCACACCGTAATGACTAATCCAACATCATACTAGCAGATGATAGCTATATTAGTAAACACTTTGCAAAACATGAAATGGCAAATCAAAATACTTCACACCGAGGCTCCACGCCGGAAATAACTTCAAAAGAAGTTGCGCGAACTTCAAAACACGGTGTCTACTCAACAGCGTCTGAGCGTTCAAGTATTTATGCTCTCGATACGTTTGACTGGACCACTCAACTCGAAAATAGACTATCCGCGAATGATTGTACACCTTAACTCTGAAGCCTACAGTGCATTCTAGCTTGGGAGATTTGTCTTCTGTACCGGCAAAAGCAGTCATCGACAGTTCTCACTCAGAAAACGAGTTAACAGCGGGATTTATGGCGTTAACGAATTATTCGCCAATTTGAAGGAAAACTAATGTGGTATGCCGTTTGCTTGGAACGTATTATTTGTAGAAATATTATTATGAATGGACCAATGAAGGTCAGGAACAATGTGGGTGAGCATGTGTATGCTGACATATGAGGCGACATCTTCCATTTTCATGCACGAACTTTTTTCAATGATATAATTTATGGAGAAGCAATTATACTACTTAATTCAAAGAAGTGAGATTAGTACAGATTGCAATACCGCATTTCGTGAATGCTATAGGTAATAATAATATGTTTACAAAAGCAGGTCGGTTATGAACACACGTGCAAGCGTGGATATCAAAACACACAGAATACACTGACCTGAGGCGTCCAGGCGGCGGAGGCGCGGCTGGAGGAGCGGCTGCGCGGGCGCCACAGCCGCTTGCTGACGCTCTGCACCACGCTGCTGGACGAGCGCGACTTCTGCATGCCACCTGCCGGCACAACTCCGCTAGAGGGCGCTGCCGGGGCGCCCCGCCCCAGCAGCGTCAAGAACAGCGAGTGCGACTGCGTCGGCGTCGTCGGCGACGGCGGACCAGACTCTGTCGCGAACTGCAAGTCTCTGTACGACAATATCCACTGTTCCTCTGTCTGACAGCCCTTGTGAGGGCCGTCGTCGTCCACCTCGCCAGGCATCCGCGGCTTGATGTTCCGCAGGTTCTTGTCGTAGTTGATCCGCTTAAAGCGATCCGCCTTGTCGGCGTCCACGCTTTTCTTGCGCGCCATGCGCAGGTACCGCTTGATAGTGTCGCTGACGGACTGCGAGACGTCGTCGTGGTCGACGCTGGAGCGGCGCCGACCCGGCTTGCGCTCGGGCGGCGGCGACGTCGGCGACGTCGGCGCCGGCGTCGCGTCCAGCTTTTCGCGGTACTCCCGCTCCAGCTCCACCAGCACTTCCTCGGGAATGGGCGGCGTCTGCGTGCCGCACTCCGAGTACTTGTCTTCGAGCGACTCGTGGCGCACCTCGATGAGCGGCGGCGGCGACATCGGCGGCGACCGCGCGCCGTCCAAGCGGTCGGCGCCGCGCCCTACACCCAGGGTCCTACACGCACTCCGAGAGTTCGCACCGACACCGGGGAGAACGAAAGCACTGCTCCCGAACCCTCCGGAGCCCCCGCCACTACCGCTGCCACCGCTCCTGGCACCGCGGTAAGGCTTCGGCTTCCGGAGGTCATGGTAGAGTCTTTTAAGAGAGTTCCTATCGGTCAACAAGTCTTGCACCACTTGGTCTCCGTTCTTGGTGCGGGCGTACCGCGCGATGTGGTCGGTGAGCGCGCGGCGCGTCGGCTCGGTGTCGCCGTCGGCGGGCGCGCGGCCGGCGTGCCGCTGCAGGTAGCTGCGCAGCGTGCGCAGCAGCTCCTCGCCGTCCGACACCGCGGGAGGCGCATCGTCGCCCACCTTCAGGTACTTTCGCAGCAAGTCCACGAGGTCGCCCTCGTCGTCTGGCGGCGGCGGTGCCGCGCGGCACGGGAAAGTCCCAGCCCCGAAGTTGTTGGCGAGTCGGGGCAAGTTCGGCGGCGCCGCAAAAAAGTCCCGTCGCAGCTTGGCGATGTCGAAGCGACCGCCTGAGGTGTGCTCGATGATGAGGTCGGTGGGGCGCTGCGGCACCGGCGTTGTCGGCGGCACGTCGTCGGAGGGGGAGCGCGCGCGCACGGAGCCCCCACGGGCGCGCTTGCGGCGGCGCTGGCGCACCGGCAGCGCTCCCGGGAAGGAACTCTTGCGCCAGAGCAGGAAACGCGGCTCCTTGGTGCACACCTCCTGGAAGTACGCCTCGAGGCGCGGCACATCCTCGGGCCGGTTCTGCGCGCCGTCCGGCACGAGACGCCGGCCCGCGTCCGACATGTACTTCCAGGTCTTGCGCGTGAGCAGCCATCGCTCGCGCGGCTTGTCGCGGCGGCGCGGCACCTTCGTCATGGGGTCTGTCGCGAGGTCGCGGCGTGTGGAGCGGCGGCGCTCCATGGCCGCCGGACGCGATGGCCGGCGCTAGGCGGGCTCGCAGCGGCGCCCCATCGCCGACCTCGCCCTGCGCACCTGCCCGCGCTCTACTGAACGCCACCGTCAGATCGCGACGCGCCGAAATAGCCGTCCGGTTATAGAGCGGCCGTGAACTGGATACGGGGTGCGTGCGCGCAGCGGCGGCCGGCGCTCGTCGGATCAGCGCGGGACTGCCGCCGCCCGCCCGTAAACAAAGCGCGCCGCCCACATGCTGCCGCGGCCCGCCCCCACTGCGCCTGCGCGCGGCCACTCCTTGACCTCGGGACGTGCTAGACGGCTGCGCTGCCGATGGCCAGGGCCCACCGCTGCACCTCCTGCTGCATCATGCAGCTCCAGGCGAAGCGTCGATTTCCACAAGTTTATTTCCAAACCTCCGAAAGTAAGCAATCCCTGTGGCAACCCAGTTCCATACCTACTTGGATTCATGCGAAGGTTCGTAATGTAAACTTTTTAGTAGGTACTCTTAAAGGAACGGCATGGTATACAGACTTCATTAGATTCAAGTAGGTTTTGTAGCAGTTATCAGATCTAGTTGAATCGCCTTTTTCTTCGTTCAAGACGAAAGATGCATGACAAACCACACAAGAGTTATGGGATGCTGGTTCAGTTTCAGCACGGTGCCCAAGAGCACGTAATTTGATAACGTCCTATTCGTTTTGTAGGTACTTACTACTCAAACTTCAGTTTCGGAAACAGTTAAATTTGTACACCCATTTCAGTTACAAAAACCGCGTAGTACCTACCTATCAACATGAATGTGTCATGGTTGTCTGAAAGGGATCGCTCTCAGCGATAAGAACGCCCATTGGAGCACTAATATTTTTTAAGTTTGTTTGTAGGGGTGCTGTACAGGATCTTCATACAAAATCGCTAGTTGACGCGTACTATGTCGAGCTGATAAAAACTCACACTAGGAGTACAGGTATGCTCTAAGTCTGGCGGATTGTAGCATGGCCCTCGTAGTTCCGGATTCCTTAAATGCTTGGGATCCTACGTAGGTGTAAGGTAGGTATATGATCGTGACGCGCGCGGGTAGTTACCGCTAAAATATTCGATAAACAAAATACAGGTGCCATTATCGTCTACTTTCTGCTTATTATCTTTAGCTACTACATCATTGCAAGCATTTAGAGACGGCGTCATAGTCTGTTACTATCTGTTGAATATTTGAAACTTGTTTTCAAAATTGCAATTTATAGATAGCATTATGGGTAGGTACTTGCATAGGTATTAGGTTATCGAAAAAAATAACAATGTTTTATTATAATATGTCTACTATTTGTATAAATACTTCTTAATAGCCACATGTGGAATACCAATGTGTTTTATTCCTTTAGTAATGCATTATTTTCAGGTGCTCTTTTAATTATTTTGTTTATGTATATGTCTGTATATAATAGAGAAAAATGATGAACATGATTTTAAGATAGGTTTAAAACATATTTTTAAAATTTAAAACAGTTTTATTTTTTAAATGTACAAATACATTGATATTAATTTCATTATGACTACTCTATACTAAGTAGAGCACCTTGATACTCGTATTTAAAAAATATAAACCTTGAGTTCTTTATCAATAATTAATAAGAGCTTTATCGTTTCACGCAAATTTCGGCCGGAATGATTCCCACAAAAATATCAATGATTTCGTTCACCATGTAGCAATAAATAATATAAATATGTCAGGAGTAGCAATGAATGCATTTCGTTTAAAAATTGGATTAATATCAGACAGAAAGTCGCCGCACAGCTAAATCCGTCAGCCATTACGATCAGATCCGACAGCTGCTTCCATTGCCATTATCTAGTGAAAGAGGAACTTTCCCAGAGCAAAGATCAAAAACAAATAAAAAAACATTTTATTGCGGCAATGAAATCAATAAAAATTTTAGCGTAAAAGAGTAGCGTGGAAAAGTCGAGATTGCACCGTCCGCTAGCCACAATCTGCACGGGCCGCGTACATAACTTCCTAGGCCACTTATAAAACGCTCAGCTTTAAAAATAAACTCACGACATAACATAAACAAAATAATTGTGGCACGCCGCGTCTAACCTACCACTAACGCCATCTAGCGTGTACGACGTAAACGTTCATCACTGGCCAAAACCTCCACGTTCATATTCAATCCAGGTTTGAATCTGATCGTGGAAGTCCGTGGAAACCAATACAGATGGCGCTGTGCGGTATTTTGGCAACGATAAAGTAATTGTGATAATAATGCATGTTTATTATTTGCTGTTGTTATTTTTGCATCCAAGGTTCGCTTTATTTTAGCGCGTTACGTATAAATAAACTGAGTAAATGCATGTGTATTGCTAGGTAATTGAATCTACTAAATACATACGAATTCAACGCTGTATAACGATGGATTTATGTCAAATGCAAATAGAAATGGTAAAACAATCGGTTGAAATTTTTGGCACGCGCGTGCGCATTGTATCGTGTTCTAATTTTTTATTCGCGTTTATGGACATTGCATTGAATCGCATTGTTCTGGGCGACAATAGGTGGTTACTCGCCAACAGTCATATTATGGGGGGAAGATTTACGTCATAAAATGATTGGTTTTTGGTTTTGGACACTCAGACAGACAATAATTAGGATTTTGGAAATTATGTCCTTGCTCCAAGCGCCTAGTTTCTGTACAATTCCATAGAATTCTTCTGAGCCATGGAACTGGCACATAACAATAAATAATACTATACGAAATACTAGGGGGATTTGTCATTTTTCCTATACACTCTGGTTTGGGCCAGCCGCCATACGCCTGTGTGACTAGTTAGTGTGTTTTACGCGCTCGACATAGTTTGCGTCAACACGCGCTTTGTATGAAGATCTTTCGTTCATAAACGCGCCGATAGAAGACTCTTTTCACTTCGGCTTGACTTGAAGACTTCCAGACTGGAGTTTTGGGAAACAAGCAATGCTACGGTGTTCCATTCTTTCGCTGCTCGAATCATATCTACTCGTATATTTATAAAGCAAATCGCTTTGTGTGCATTTAAAATGGCCGTATTTACGTCTATCATCAAATTATGATGCATTTGTTGTGTAAACTTACTAAGCATGCCTATATATAATTCAGTTCACGTTCGTTACTCCCCGGGGTCGACAAACGGAGTGTTTTCCGCAGAATGTATAAATTCGCTTTCGGTTAAAATAATCGCGACAGGACCATTCGTCTTCGCTGTTCAAATTATTTCTATCCACATTTTTTCAACAGTTCAGCGTTCATTGAATTCTGCGACTTGTGCTGGATGTTTTTAGGTGGAATTGGCGTTTATGGGCTGAGCCAATTAAAGCCACCCGTCGTTTTAGTTAAAATTAAAGAATATAGCGTAGGATTATATAGATTATATAGCGTTCATAATAATAATATACAGTCACGCCTTTCCCCAGTTGAGTTTGGGGTAGAATAGCGTGTATACCTATTTGGTTTTACTATATAGGTAGGTACATGGCTTTACTTTAGCCATAATTTATGGAATTCTAACTCCCCCTCTCTGTGGAGATCTTTCGGGTGGCTCTCGATTATGATGAACCCTTTTTTAGATTCGCATCAGTGTGTACTTTCTCTGTTCTTATACCTGCATTAATTAGGTATATGACATGTCTTGATGTTGACCTTCCACAAGCGTTTCCAAGTCACCCAATTTATTTTTCATAACATTTTAATCCCATTCGGCATTCGTGGTCCGAAATACTTCGACAATGCGGAACCGACCGTCGGCTTCGTTATGATATATCTCTCAGTTGTTCCGAGATATTCATAATTTCAGGAAGCTATTTCAGTCCCATTCATGCTCTCGGCTTTCTCTAATGAATCTCCCGATCTGTGTCAAGGGTGTCTGCGATCCATCAGATTTCATTATATCGGGTCATTGCAGAGTATTGCGGTATTTCAAGATGTCTGTCATAACATTTCTGCGGGCCTAGTGGTGTTTTGACGTTTTTTGCGTCTTCCATACTCGGGCAGTGGGAAATGTTGCGCCTGCGCCGACGTCGCCTAAGGCACTCGAAGCGCGCGCATCAGTGCTGTCGCTCACGCAGTCGCACTCGCTCTCTAGGTCGGACACGCGACATTGAACTTATACTAAAATAAAATTAGAAACTGCTGAAACAGAGAGTTTAGAGGACAAGGATGGGCGATGTAATTTCTCGACATATTCGCGGCTGGAGCAGTTTTCGCTTTCGCACTTTATAAAGTTAATTTACAAAACAAACATCGCTTTCTTGGAAGCGGCTGATTTGCGGATGAATTTACGAGATCATTTTGACGGTATGAAATTGGAAAAGGAAAAATTTATATGTCAACCAGCGGTTGCGTAAAGAATTAAAGCTCGAGATATCGTGAAAACACATCGGACATTAAATTATTAGTTGCACATATTTCTAACTCTCATCGCACGTGTCATCAATAAAATTGTAAATAACAATTGTTATTATGTCACTTCAATAAATAGGATAGATGATAATTTGTGAGTCAGTGGTTGGTGAGGTTACTGAAAACGTTGTCTCTAGAGACATCACAGCGTTAATCTAACTTCACATTTAATATTAAAATCAACCAATCTGTTCCTACTTACGCGTAATTTCCATGAAGTGCCAACTAAAATAATATTTCTCACAATTTATCATCAGTCTTTTATCTAGTTCACATCAGCTATCAGAGCTTCGTATTAGATCTCTCTGTAAAACTGGGACAGCAATCTTTAAAGAAGATGAAAATTGGTACTGGGTATGCGACGATAAGGAAATTTAATATGACTTTATTATTTAATTAAGCCCCTCTATTATTACTCGTATTTTCCGAGGCTCTATGCAATGATTTACTAAACAAAAATTGCTTATTTTAATGCTAATAATGGAAAAATAAGCCAAATCCCATACCAACATTTCTGATCTCCTTTAAAAATGATAAGACTAGAGACATAAAATAGCTAACGTTTTCTTATGTTATGTGGTGGTTTACTTACATGCACTACTATTGTAATTCACTGTATTCTCCACCTGTATCCCCATGTTTCGAACTCACTGCATCACCTCGCTGCTTCCTCAGAACGCAAGTAGTACGTTCAATCCAGTGAACGCTGCGTTCAACTCGCTTCGTGCACCGAAAGCTTCGTCGCGTTATAACTTCACTTCACTTCACTGAACGCAGGACTGCGTTCTCACTTCACTTCATCACGGATTCACATTGCTATCACTTGCGTTAACTGTTTCACTAAATTTCACTCTCTGTTCTTGTCATATCACTGTATTCTCACGCTGGTTTTGAACTGAAAAAAGAGAATAAATGAGTTATTCATTTATAATGTCAATATTACATACATACATACTCAGTCACGACTTTTCCCCGTCGGGGTAGGCAGAGACTACATCTTTCCACATGCTACGATCCTGACGCACCTCTCTCGCTTCTTCTACTTTCATGACTTGCTTTATACATGCTCTGTCTCATTCTAATGTCAGTATTATTATTGTGATTGTACATTATGGTAAGTAAAATGAGAACGTGGTGGTAACCGTTCGTTTATACTTTATATAAAAATGGATTGATATTTCTGGGGGTCAATTCTGCTAATTTAAGAACGCTTCAACCAAATCTCAATGGAGTGGCTTCGGAATAGTTAGTGACTTTTTGTGTTTTTTTTTATAAGTCTACTAGTCAAATTTTAATGAGAACAAATTTGAAATCAATATCACAATGCAATGTTACAAATTATTGCGAAGTCACTCTATTGAGACTCGTTTATACTAATTGACTGAGCCATTTTATGTTTACAAAACAGCCACCAGTTGAACACAATATCATAGAGTGCGCATGCTAACATCTTTTGTGAACGTAAATCAGTTCATCCATGAACCCAAACAATAGCAACAAAAAAACAAAATGAACTAAAATACCTGTATAAAATGCAATCCAACATAATGCCCATACCGGGTACCAAAATCACCGGTCACTTGCAACGTTGCACTTCACGTCGTGCAACATATGACTGCAACATGGAATGTCATGGCCGCAACATGCGCCCGCGCCGCCGTCCGCCGTATCACTGCCGCGCGTACTGAAAGCGGGAAACAAACTTTATTTTTACTGCTTTAAACGCTTTGGCGACATTTGAAGTGGGTTACACAAATACACAATTAGGTGGACAATGTAAACACGGTGGAAGAAATTGTGTTTCTCGTTCAACGGCCTATTAGTTGTTAGATGAAATTTTTCATAACTACCACACAGAGTATTTATCTATTTCAAATCACAGCCCTGCGGCCCTGCCCGAATTTTTTCAGTGGTGATTTTAGATTGTTGATTTTGATTGATATTTTTTTTCTTGGCTACACAAGCAGTAGTTTATAGCAGTTTTTGCAGTTTTTAGGCAAGTCCTAAACTGAAGCTCAATTTGAGAATAATTGCTACGTCTCCCTCTTTTTTTTCAGTCACCATTAACAATGAAAAATTCTAATTACACCCTGCTAAAAATAAAAAAACAGTCTATAAATCAACGTAAATTCTAAAAATGGATGGAAAATTTCATGAATGACTTTGAATTTATAAAAATAATCAAATTACATAACTACTGTAAATGCAATAAATTCAACCCACTCGGAGAAAATTTAAATCAACCGGCACTTGCATAAGTCCAATAGACTTGTCAACAAACATCGTTGAAAGTCTTAGGAAATTGAAAACGAATGTTGGAAACACATTTTTATAGAACCTTATTTAAATGCAGTAAGATCTAATTTTCTGCGATTTCAACTACTTTCTAGACTCGGCTACATTCGTAGAGGATAACGGTTGAGGCGTGCCTACGACTGTGTTGTGGAGCATCCATTACCGAAATAACGACGACGAAGAGGACGTAGGGTTGCCCTTACTTCCCCTTACTTAACGAAATAGGGTTATAGGTTAGGGTAAGAACAAACGTTATAAGATAGGCCACCTTAACATTTGGTAGAATACATAAATTTTTTTAAACTAGGTGGTATACATTATTTCCATAGCATGGTAACATGACATGGCTATAAGCTATGCAGTTCAAAGCAGATCTTTTTTAGAGTTCCGTAAACGGGACCCTATTACTAAGGCTCCGCTGTCCGTCCGTCTGTCTGTCTGTTCGTCTGTCACTAGGGTGTATCTCATGAACCGTAAAAGTTAGACGTTTAAATTTTCACAGATGGTGTATTTCTGTTGCTGCTATAACAATAAATACTAATAAACAGAATACCTAACACAAATATTTAAGAGCGCTCCCATACAACAAACGTGATTGTTTTGCCCTTTTATAGACAATAGTATGGAACCCTGCGTGCGCGAGTCCGACTCGCACTTGACAGGTTTTTATTGATGCTTTTATCATTTTTTTTGTTTAAGTACTTTTTAAAATTATTCGTATGCATAATATTACTATAGATGAAGTTACAAACTCAATAAGCTTTCAGCCAACAAGAAGCAAATAATAATATGTGTGAATTAGTATTAAACGGGTCTAATTCGCGAAAGTTTAAGAAGCAAATACTCAAATAGCGAAAAGTGTTGCCAATGATGGTACTCCACTAAAAACATGGAATTACCTAGTAAAAATATTTTGAGTAGGCATTTATTGAACGGTTTGGGTAATGCAATAAGAATCTGCAGAATGCCATCATGGCGGCACTCGGAGTAAACAGGTTGTTTACGAGATCTGCAAGAACGTAGTCTACGTGGTGAGCGTCAGGAATGCCCTGATAATTGCATTGTTATTCCATGAGGGATGGCTTCTGAGCAATGTCTCACGTAATTCATACCACAACTTTTATTTTCGCTTTAGATTACCATACGACGTGGCATTTATAGCCAGTATTAGGAACTATATATATTTGGATTAAGTACGTAGCATACTCTGATTGTTTGATAAGCCTTATTTTATATTTAGTTTTAGTCCGTCTTTATTTTATCTTGGGGTTTTATTTTGATTGAATAATGTGTTTGCTAAAGTCATCGAAGACCATCCTTTCGGTTAGCAATCGTCGTGACAATCTACTAACGCCCGAAATTAATATTGGATCTTCTATCCAAGATTAAAATCGATCTTGGATTGCTGCCTATCGTTCGATCGATGTTCAATCTGCGCGCCTTTATAAACAAATCCACGGATCGGTTATTGGCACGTTTGACCCTTAAATTGGATTGTGATATCAATCCCAGATAACAACATTTGGATTAGGATTGATTATTAATTTCGGCCGAAATTCGCAATATCTTTTTAATTTTCGCAGATTTTTTCACAATATCTACTTCTATCCTTTTGGGTATACATCTATGATCTTCGATGATTCTTCTAAATGTCAACTCAACACAAGCAGCTAATATAAAGAACTATACTCTTACCCTTACCCTTACAATGTAAATACCTAGCGGAGAGCATTTTTACGTCTATAAATACATAGGAATGAATCGGTTCACACCTGCGCGTGGCCGGCGGCGGCGACGCGTTGACAGACGCCGCGCCGGCATCGACCGTGTCAGCTGCTAATTGCACTGACACATTACCATTGCTAACTGGTATTGACCTCGAGATCACCAGCCTGTGTCATATGACGGGACATTTCTACGTGAATTGGCTCAAACTGTACGCAAGCTGGTTTATGTCTCAGTTTTTCGTATTACGCAACGTACCTAAGCCGTGACATATAATATACGGGTTATTCTCAGAGTACTCCATTATTTTGTTCTCAAAACGTTTTAATCCCATACATTCATTCCCAATCGACTCCACAGAATTATTAAAATAAAAATATTATTTAAAATACCGTATTTTTAGTTTCATCTTACTCCATAGGTTTAGGTAAGTAGGTATAGGTATAGATAGGCATTATTCCCGATTTACTCCACGCACACTACTACATCTAAATTATAGAAGTATAGGCATTAGATTAGACACACCTGCAAATAATATGTAGGTATTACATACCGGGAACTATTTCACATTACTGTCACTTTTGGACGAATATTGGTTCCTATAGACTATAGTACAAGGGAAGTATGTATGGTATGGTGTACGACCCGTTTTTAAACTGTGAAGTAGGTACCTAATTAATCTATACACGCACTTTTCACTGTATATACCAACATAATAAATGTTCACCTAGTCACCTACGTTATGGACGACGCATATATTTTTAGTATGTAGGTATGTAGGAGTATCTAGTGACGTCACGTTGCGAATGGAGCGCTGCGTCAGAGTCGACGATGGTCCGTGCAATCATTGGTGAAATATTTTAATCTGTATTTATAGGCTTATTAGTCGGGGGAGCCAGATGGCCGACGCACACTCTTCCGAATGCTACAAACGATCACACATTACTTTTTAATTAATGCAATAAGTCGATCTGTTTGAAGTTGTACAATAACTGAAAACAATCAATTATATAATTCATATGGTATCGACACGCTATTATTATAGACTACAGCTTAGCATTATGTTCAAATTTGTTGCCATTACTTCCAACACGAGCAAACGAGTCGAAAAGCGAAACCGTATCAAAAGCTAAAAATAATCCGAAAAAGCACAAGTCAGACTTAAATCTGACCTCTACTAAGCAGCTTTGCTATCTTACAGCTACCGTGGCCCCTGATCTATCATCATGCTACTACATGACGTCGCCACTACAACCACCATACAGCACTACATCCACAAATCACCCGCTCCCAAGAACGCCATGCAGAACTCTTGGCACCGCGACGGGACGGTATCATTGCCGAAAATATTTTTTCTACCATGTCTCGAGACATTATACGCGTATAAAAAACACGTCACGGCGATCGTATTTATGTCAACGTATCATATTTTGTTGGTTTCTCCTGACATGAGGGACCGATGTCGAGGGAATTAGGGTTATTACCGAGGTACACGTTTTAAAGTGACATGGTCACTAAAGCAAGAATTAACGGCAGAAATAGGATGTTTACATTATGTTTTTTTATACTTTATAGGCTGGCTTTGTAACTACTACTGTCTGGCGATATATTTGAAGGTGCCAGGTGGTCCAACGCAAATCCTACATGTTTATAACAGCAATTTTCCTTTATAACGTTACTAAAGTTAATTCCATTGGTTTTGTCATAACAATGTAGTACAGGCACTGTCGATTATTTGGTGTTGATTGCTTTAATTTTTGACGTGTCGACTGTTAGGTAAGTATTAAAAGCTTACCATCCTAACTATTCTATATACGAAGTACGGTCAGCCACAATAATTGTGCATTTTTCATTTTTGCATGTGGAAAATTAAATTAGAAATTAGAACATACTTATGCATCTTTTTCTGCGGCCAACAATAGAATATAACTTCCATGTAAAACCGTGACTAATGACATTTATTTACAAAGCATTACCCTATAAATTACGCGTCACGTTTATTGTCCGCGATGGACTCCTAAACTACTTCACCGACTGTAATCAAATATTCACACCATGTGCAGTTTCATTTAACTTGAAAGATAGGATAGCTTATCTCTCAATTTATATTCACAATAATAAAAACCTTAGCCACAGCAACGCGTGGCCGAGTCTACTAGTTTTTTTATATAAATACGAGGGGAAAGCCACGTCTGAGAGCTTTGATTCCGGTGCCAAGACAACACCATCACTGATCTGACAACTATGAGACTTCTGAACATGAGACTTCATTATTCATTAATTTGAATTCCGTAAAAATGATCAAAGTATCTTTTATATTTAGCACTAGTTGTTACCCGCGACTGTTCACGGTTGTATTGCTGTTCCACGGTTGTCTCTGGATATATATTTTTTTCACTACTTTTATTTACTTTTCTTTTTACTTCTACGCGACCCTCGGGGAATCAAAATCAGCCCCGTTTTAATAACCGTTTCTGAACCTAACAGATAAGCCTATATTTCTCTCTATCTGCCACTAAACAAACGACAAAGACAGTAATACCTTTATCGGTTAGCCAAAATTAACTAAGAGTTCAGAACGCGAGCATTAATCGACATTTAACTCTTAGAGAGTCACGCGTGCGGTACAAAACAAACACAATTAAGACACTGATTAACACGCGAGCCCGTCATCTTTTCCAACAAATAAGGCCCGAATCAAACGTCAAATACTACTGGAGCAGGATAAGTAGTGCTAGAGAGCACGTCACATCGGAGTGTCCAATTAGCTGTACCGACTTCTCATACGTAATGGCGATCCTTTCATCTCGCCGCGCGTGCGACGGTTCTCGGTTCTTGTCGCGTAAATCACCGTGTGTGAATTAATTGGTTGATTGTTACGTGGGAGTCTGGATGGATCGGTATCTGAACGCACTTGTGGCATAATGGAGTAAATGAATTTATGCTGAGAACGCGTCAGCTTTTCCCACTTGTATTTGAGTTATTCTTTTATTTATGTTTGTGTAGTTCTTGTTGTATTGACTAGAATTCTTTAAAATGAGGATGCATGGCAATATTATAAACATTATCAGTCTGTGATTAT
Source organism: Hylaea fasciaria (assembly GCA_905147375.1). Taxonomy (NCBI): domain Eukaryota; kingdom Metazoa; phylum Arthropoda; class Insecta; order Lepidoptera; family Geometridae; genus Hylaea; species Hylaea fasciaria. The sequence continues at coordinate 955,527 of LR990211.1, read as the reverse complement.
AGTAAAGTTCCAAAAACGTTTTTCTAACTACGGATCATCTACGACTGCTACGGCGTAGCTCTAGTCGTAGACCTCTTCCATTTTAGCAGCATAATTATTTTTACTAATGCAACCAAATTAAATCGCGTAGACATAACAGTTAATTATTATGTATTATTATTAATTATTGCTTCTCTTTTTTGATTCAATTTGGTGGAACCGTGTAATAATGACATCACGCAGCCAGAAACCTTCATTTAAATGTACATAAAGTTTGATACAGTTTCATATCTATAGACAACGCGAGCGAAGCCGCTAGCGGTAAATAGTCCGTTATAAAGCTTTGTTCATACCAAACGCATGGACGCCGAATATGGATGAGCGATAATTATATGACTTGCCGATGCCCCATACAGTTTCAAATTCGCATCCAATTCTTACGCTCATAGCTGATTAATTTGATGTGACATAAAAGAGTGATCGTTACCTAAATTCAATGAAACTCGCCAAAACAAATAAAACAGAGAAAACGCCAGTGTTTCTTCTGACGTAAATTTAGTGATATTATTATGCGGATATAATCCTCGGTCGCGCGTGGACTAACCTGGCCCGTTACTATGACGGCTGTTTCATATTAATATTATTTATTATAATTGAGCTAGTACGAAATGTTGTTTTCCACTATCTAGTGAAGGTGTTTGTTGAATGAACACAATATATTTCTATAGTTTTTTAGGGTTCCGTACCTAGCCAAAGGGTAAAACGGGACCCTATCTGTCCGTCCGTCTGACTGTCTGTCTCTCCATCTGTCACCAGGCTGTATTTCATGAACCGTGATAGTCAGACAGTTGAAATTTTCACATATGATGTATTTCTGAATCCGCTATTCAACCAATGTTAAAAAAAAACAGAATAAATTCATAAATACTTAAGGATGCTCTCATACATTCATCTCATACATCTCCGAGATTCAATCCTGGACCAGTGCTTGAAAGGGAAACATCCTTTTTCGAACTCAAACCATAATCAATTAATTATAGTTTGTTTTCTTTTATGGTTTAATTTGTTTATTAGATTGAAGTGTTTGACTTGTAAAAGTGCGATTTTATTGCCTATTTACAATAAATGATTTGCCTCTGACTTTGACTTTGACTTTACAACTAATGTGTTTTTTTACCGTTTTTATAGATGCACCGCGAGTCCGACTCGCACTTAGCCGGTTTTTTCATATAGTTGTGCTGTGTAGAATTGGGTAAAGAAAATTATATTTTACCCACGGGATGACAGATTTATGGGCGTGATACCTACTGTTAATTAATTTAAAATATACTGTGTTTGAAGCCCCAACAGTGCAAAAGAGGCTCAGTCATTTGATATTGCTAGATTGAGAGCCTAAGTTTTCAGCTTCCTCACGCATGCTGTCCCGAGATCTGGAATAGATATCGGTATTCCTAATATACATAATTTAAATAACCCTTAGCTCGTACTTACATAATATGACTATCAAAAGTAGTGTTTGTAAAACGCAAATTCTCCGCACGTATACGAGCTTCGATCACTTTGTGGTCGGTTATTGCCGAACGAAATAACAAAATCGGATGGTCTTAGAGTTTGATTTCGAAGAACAACTTATTATCTAACCCCTGTGAGGCCAATAAATTCTCGTATTTAACTAGTTCGCCCCTGAAATGTAGAGTTATTGGTACGGCAGCTCATGTTCCGGCTTACCTACTAATCTCATTCCCACCGTGCTATCTGCCAGCTCACCGCCACTCTTTCTATACTCAGTGAGTAACAGCTTCAAAATAAATATACATTCAGCGATTGGTACGATTCGTTCGTTGCGTGACGTCATGTGCGTGACGTCATTAGTTATTATTTATTGAGTGGATATGATATTTATCATTACTCATTTTGCTGTTCGTTTGAAGTAACTAGCGAATTTTGTGTTTACTTATGTAACGTAAACTGTTGGTTAAACAAATAAATATGTTCGAACTGTTTATTGAATGCATTTATGTTATGATACGACCGATTGCACCGAGGACGATTTAAATATTTTATATGATTACATTTTGTTGCGCGGGAGTGTTGATGGCCTACTTATTAATGATTTAAATTGTCACTTTAGTTTTCGTTCATAAACTTTGCTACGAAAAATGGACTGAAGATGGATTTGTTCTATACTTAAACCAAACCATTGCAATCGCTTTAATATTCGATTCCAAAAATAAGTGACAAGACCACATGTCCCGAAGAAGAATCCAAAACAAATAAACCGAACTTGCTTCAGCACCCACATGTGCTAATTAACAAAGAACCTTTTGTTTCGCCGACAATGGGTAGGTATCGAGAGCAAATTGCAAGACAGCATCCGCCTGCTAACATTACTTCCGTGGAATGGGACTAAATGCATGAAGACGTGCGCGTCTCGTGAATTAATTGCTTTGTGCACTCGTATAAATTCTGTACCCCACTGGTTTAAATACGAGTTTGTACCTACAAAAGGATCAAGACGTCGCGGTGCTGTCTACACAAATTAAAAGTGCGATCTGCCGAGTTTTAACACCGCAGTTTGTATTTTTTTCATATACCTATACTTACGAGTGGCATGTTTACTACTTAGCTAAAAATGGGTGTAATTTGCGCACAACCTTACACATACAGTTACGTCGAATGTGGTCGAACGACGACCGTCGAAACGACGTCGAAACGAGAAAGCTCGTTTTAGCTGTACCTACTTAATTTATGTTTTCTGTTCGCGATAGTAGAACTTTTTGGATAAGGCCAACACATCTCAATCGTGGCTATAAAAGATGTCTTAAAAATACTTTCTAGCTAGTTCAACATAGTTTCTAGGAAAAAGTGATTTTGATAATAATATAATTTTAATTCTAAATCAACTCCAACTGAAACGTAATCTACCAATTAACATTACCACCAACAGTAAAACAGGGCACTTTAAATCATACCTGCAACTAAATTGAAATATCTCCATAAACAAATTAACATTATAAATGCCTTAAACATGGGTATACTTTATTAATGCAATCACTTCACCCCGCACTCGAATCATAAATTAGTACTTGAAGTGTTTACTCAACGGAGTGAGGGATCGACTCGAATCAAAGAAAAAAATGCCAATGGTACAAATAAAGTGGCTTACGTGACTTCCGACGCGTTGGTGCTCGTGTCTAATCCGAAGAGTCCATGATAATCTGGCATCGGACGGAAGATACATGAAGCGTAAAGGTTACAGATATCTGATAGCCAGTAATCAGACTCTCCCATCCTGAAGTCGAGGAAATACACCTCCGAAGTGTTTTTAAGAATTAATGTTTAAAGAGAAAATCAACTACAGGTGCTTTGCGAAGATACCGCTTGAGGAAACCCGTATGCTCTAGAGTATTTCCTGAGGTATGTGATCCACCTCATTATGATTTTGGCCTAATTCTCCTCAACAGTGTGATAAGAGCCGTGCTCAGCAATGGGTGCTTATGGGTTGTGATAACAATGAAGCGCAGGTGTATAGTATGTTTCCAAATGCGGGAAATTACATTTCGCAAAAGCCTGAATGGGCAAGGAAAAGGTAGGTGTTCATCACGCGCTTTGCCTTAAGTAGTTCTAAGTATCTGTCTCGGCTAAGCTTAGAATACGTGACATTACAATACATGACAATAGCATCGGCTAAATCACTGATTATAACTAACCCAAGGTTAAAGCAATAAAGTCAGCTCCACCATAATATAGTATACTGCCACGGTCTTACCACAATCAGATGAGTCTAAATATTTTCTCCACAAATCGACTCTTCGCTTCTAACTCAATAACAAATTTACAAGTAGAATAATTAGGAATGTCCAGATTTATTCAGAAAACGCGAGTGATACACATCGATTTTGTGACAACAAATTTTAGAAAAATCTGTTTAGTTTTGGTCTAATTTGTTGTGGTAAGAAGGTCGTGGTTTGTAGGACTACATCTAATAGTACTAATGATTTATAGATGACACACGTGTTTAATGCGTATGGTGTGGTTAGCAAGGTCAAGTACCGCGGGCCCTAAGCGTCGTTTTTCAGGTTGGGGCCACAAATATAGCGACATATACAATAAGCTCTGTCAGTACTCATCATGCAGAAATGGTTCAGGAAACCCAAAGTATAATCTATACTTCATAGAACAGATTTGCTTTTCCATTGAGGCTTATATAATATGTTAAGGTAAATAGTACAAACAAGAGTAATTGAAACGAACAATGAAGCTGTATCCTAGCACAATGTTGCAGCGACACCTAGCACCAGGGTTAAAAAAAATGGCAGCTCTTTCACCTAAACCATACATTACTCAACAGTTCATTAATGATAAAAATAGTTAATATTCACCTTTGAATAGAATCGCTAAATTAGTCGCTTATCTACACTCTAATCGAGCGTATGCACCGCCCACGCTATGGCCCCGCTAAGGGCTACTCAGCCGGTGACTCACTGCTAGCGCTGCGCGTGCGCACGCTACCTTATTTTTGTACACAAGAGACATTTAGTTATTGCTGTAGTTTATTAGAATCATTTCAGGAGTAATAGAGACAGTGACAATAATTATTGTTATTATATTGAAAAACACGCGTAGTGCTAAATTAATGGTGGTTGAGCGATTAATAATCGTCTAGGTAAGTAATTGAAAATAAATAATTGTCGATAGCTGGAGTGTTGTTGACAAAGGTAAAGCACCTCAAAACAATAAAGGTTTTGGCGTAAACTAGTACCCAACTTATAAGGCGCGTCGGGAATCTTCGTTCGCGCAGAAAAGAAGGTATGGTCCGAAGATTAACGAAAGAATGCTTAAAACTTACAATCAACCTAAGCTCACTATTATAAGGTTCATAATACACTGCAGCTGTTAGTTCCATCTCACTCTAAGCTCGCTAAGATGGCGGCGGCTGCCGACCAATAGTCTTTCTCGCGCTTTGAAAATTCATCTTCTGCGCAGGTACATCGGTAAGCCATATCAGTTGGGTAATACTGTACCTACATTTTTAGTGTTTGCAGTTGTTTGCAGTTTGTATAAAAAACGGTGCGGACCGCTTCGTACGCGAGTCTGACTTTAGCGCTAGTTCAGACACGGCGGGAACCGCGCGATTATAGAATCGCATGGAAATCGCGCGGGTCTTATTTATATGAGATAGTTAGTAATCGTTCAGACATAACCGCGCGGTTAATCAAGCCGCGCGGTTACCGCAACCCAACCGCCAGAAAATAGAATCGCGCTGCTCCCGCGCGTTTCTATTACTATGGAGTCTTTACTTCGCGTTCAGTTGCGTTGCGGATACCGCGCGGTTAGCACGTCACAACTCGCGAGTTCGCCATGGATCGTTTCGACACTGAACTATTTATCGATGAAGTGGAGAAGAGACCTGCAATATGGGATCTCATTGACATTCTCAAATAGTCAAAAAAAAAATTGTCATACATTCTTAAATTGGGATATAACGTTACGAACTGACCATGTACTAGTCGGTCACTTAATATTGGATGCACCCAATACCGCCTACTTCTTTTTTTTTTTAAGGAGCAACCACAGTAGACACACTTCTTCGTCGACCTCCATTTTCAAACTGACGTTATCCCCGCACGAAAATCGCATAATAACCGCCGGTGTCTGAATAGCATCACAATTTTGCGGGTTCAAACAGCGCGATTTGTAAACGCGCGGTTCCCGCATGTCTGAACTAGCGCTAAGCGCTAGTTTGGCTAGTTAGTTTTAACTAAATTGGCCGGTTTTTAAATTCCACTCTATCTTGATAGCTGGGCAGCTCAACTCACTGGTCATTCTAAGTTCAAGTCACTTCTACAAAAAAACAATTATTAAAAAAAATGTGGTTTCCCAAGGATACTCGAGAGTATAATTTATCAACAAGACAGAGCGACGTCACGTCGCCTACAAAACAGCCGCTCGACCGCTTTTTCGATACGCCTGTAAAACTAAACTGCTGCTCGTAAAACGGCTCCTGTAAGGTGGTGGTGACGTCACCGCTGACGTCTGCGCCGACATCAAAGCACGTGTCGATTTCAGGGTTTCGTCGTAAAGTTGCACCAATCGGGATCAGGAAGGTGGAGAGAGCTTTCCTGAGTCTATTCGTAGAGTTGTGAACCTTGGTCCAACGTCGATTTGCTATTAAAATTGACGAAATTGTGGATAATAAAAGCTGTGATAAAAGTGTACTTTTGCGCAGTCCGTACACACTTTTCTTTTTATTATATTTCCGTATTTTATTTGAAGACAGTTCCATTTATATTCTATTCTTACATAATTTACCGCGGTAAGGTTGATTCTCGTATCTTACTGCGGAGGATTTTTAAAAGTCATCGGTGATTTGATTTCACCAAAATGGCCAAACAATTTTTACTCGTCTATGAAAGATCACAGTGACGAGTCGCACCCGCTGATCCTCTGTCCGACACCACGGTCAAAGACCCATATTCTGTGCTAGCCCACTTGGAAAGACGTTATTGTCTTGTGTTGGACCCCCAGAAAGATACCTATCTGTATAAATTATTGTAATGTAATTTTGTAAATTAATATAAGAAGTGATGGTAGATCAGATGGGTCAGTCTTGCGATCACACGCCGCTAGGCATGAGTTCGAAACTAGCTGACTGCAAAATCTGAGCTTGAGCTATGTAGCAACTGGTCATGGAGCACCAAAGTACCCGTCTGGCTAGCTACCTCCCCCAAGTAGAAAATCTGTCGCCAAGCCCCCCCTATCGGGGTCCTCGAGAGATCGTCCCATTCTAGCACCTTCCTGAATAACACCTTCGACGACATATTTTGAGGTAGTGGGGAAATGCTAATCTATATAAAGTATTAATAGATATGTCCATATTATATGTTAACCCAGCAAACTAAAAAAAATTATTACTTTATTGCATAGTGTTTACATTTTAATTCTGCTACGTACTTACTCCTTGTACCTCCGTACCTGACGTACTTCCTCCATTGCTGACGCAGTGGTAATGCTGCTCCATCAGAAATCGATAACATTAGGAACGGGGTGACGACAGTAAACAAATACCTGCATGACTTGGGGCTATTGGATCTGTTTAATTTCATTTTGGGTGGTTAGATTGCTTTAGAATTATACCTACTGTTTGTTTAATTATAATTTAAGAGTCAATACGAGTATGCATAAGGTTGTGGAGATGACTCGCAGAAGTTCACTTTACTATCAACAGAAGGGAAAATAAATTTTGCTGAAAATCTCCTAAAATTTATAGAGTTAGGCTAGGTACTATTTTTTTTTTGTTTTCTGATAATTACCTATACGAAAAGTTTGTTACAAAACCATTACAAAAGGTTTCATTTGCTGTTTAAGTTAGTTTAATACAAGCAAAGGACTTATTAACTAATTGCCCTAGAAGTCTAGACTATAATTTACGGGATTCCATCTAGATTTCATTACCATGTGCCAACATTATCCATCCTTTCTCGGTATCGTAGCATCTAAGTTGTTAGCTTCCGCGTTACTCATCCAACATCATTTCCATTATGGGTATCATTCTTAAAGAAGCTAGAGGTCATGCCAGCATTTCATGAACCTCCCAGACTATTATTTTTATAGAAGTTCTTAAACTTTCGCGAACTGAATACATGTTAATTAGTATTTAAACGGGTCTAATTCGCGCACAAACTAATATCAAAATATTTAATTTTGTGTGCGAATTAGACCCGTTTAAATACTAATTAACATATTATTTTTATGCTTTATACCCAGCCTAGTTCCGTTGGAGATTACCAGGTGCATTTCATGGTAAGTATGTAACTAGTTCTCATTTTGGCAAACCCACATTCACAGCTAAAGTGAAGTACTTATATAAAGTAAACTGTTCAGATTCGTCGAGGCGTGTCCTACGTCCGCAGAATGTGTTCAGATAACGAAATAGCCATATCCTGGCCGAACGCCAGGGCATGTTTAATTTTAAAATGCCATTAGATAATCATTGCCCGGCTTTATCTGCCGTATCTATACGCTATTGCAGAATCTGTTTCCATAATAGATACCATTGATTGCTTCTGAGTTATTTCGGTGAGTGCACTTACATGAGATAAAAGTGGAATGTTTGTCTAGGTAAGATTAAGACTCACGCGATGTTACCATAAAAGATTTAGACCAGAGTTGAACAGATGTGTATAAATTTGTGATAAGACGGACGAGGTTTTGTTTCATATTATTTGGCGATATTGCGACTTTTGGCTTCAGACGTCACTTTTATGCCGTTACATGCTACCTACAGGATCTCGACTGTTCGTAAAGTAACGATAATAATATTTATTTTGAAAATCTCTCTTAGATCCGTTTGAATGAAAAGCCATAATATTCTGGTGCGTCTGGCGCAGGCAGGCTTTTCACTCTTGAGAACAAAGAACATTTTTCTTATACATCGCAAGCGTTTCCCACACTGTTTAGGTTTTAACTCTGCTGCTGCTGCAATGTTTACCAAATTTAAGTACGCTTAAAGTAGTTTTTTTATGTTATTTAGACTCACATCTATCTAAACAGTCAGAGTATTGTATAAATATAGCCATGAACCTATTTGTAAATACGAAAAGATATTATAGGTAAAGAAACTAGGGAATATGGAAGTTCAAACTTCAATTACCTAATTACTTTATTTTTACTCTCTAATTGTAATTAATTTACTTTAGTGCGGTAGCAATAAATGAATTTACATCCCAGTGAAGGTATTACCTCGGTGGTTTCATAGTGCCCGTTATACCTATTATTTTTACTATATTTTATACCTATACCTTTTCTGTGTTTTATAAGTACATATAAGTAATATTGGTCTCAATAAAGAGTTATCTATATGTATATATTTATCTTCACTAATATAATAAACCTATTTCTATGTTGGACTACTTGAAAAATTGCTAATCTTACTAATATTATAAAGCCGAAAGTTTGTGAGTGTGTGTGTGTGTGTATGTTTGTTAGCTCTTCACGCTCAAACGGCTGGACCGATTTCGATGAAATTCGATATAGGGGTAGATTGGACCTATGAGACGGACATAGGCTATCTTTTGTCTCAAAAAATAATCTCGAAGGGGATGAAAGAGGGGTTGAAAGTTTGTATGGGTAATTAATAATTCTTCACGTTAGGAATCTGAAAATTTAAATTTAGGCTTTTGGTAGGAAATAAAGAAATACGGGTCTCAGCTTTTTTGCAAAATCATCCCTAAAGGGGACAAAGTAAGGGGTTGAAATTATGAGGTATTTTTTAGTTGCATCCCCTACGTACGGCAAATCGTATTGCAATTTGGCAAGGAGATAGATAATAATGGATACAAGTTAAAGAAAGAGATAAATAGAGGGAGAGGGAGAGAGATAAAGGGAAAGAGATAGAGGGAGACAGAGAGCGAGATAGAGAGGGAGAGGGAGAGATTACGAGATAGAGGGAGACAGAGAGCGAGATATAGAGGGAGTGGGAGAGATCGCGAGATAGAGGGAGAGGGAGAGAAAGAGAGCGTGAGATTGAGGGAGAGAGCGTGAGATAGAGGGAGAGGGAGAGAGCGAGATATATGTAGACGGAGAGAGTGAGAGATAGAGGGAGGGGGAGAGAGCGAGTGATAGAGGGAAAGGGAGAGAGCTAGAAATAGAGGGAGAGGGAGAGAGTGAGAGATAGGGGGAGAGGGAGATCACGAGATATAGAGGGAGAGGGAGAGATCACGAGATAGAGGGAGAGGGAGAGAAAGAGAGCGTGAGATAGAGGGAGAGAGCGTGAGATAGAGGGAGAGGGAGAGAAAGAGAGATAGAGGGATGGGGAGAGAGCGAGATATAGAGAGAGAGAGAGCGAGAGATAGAGGGAGGGGGAGATAGCGAGATATAGAGGGAGAAGGAGAGAGCGAGAGATAGAGAGAAAGATGAGAGAGAGAGCGAGAGATGGAGGGAGAGGGAAAGAGATAGAGATAGAGGGAGAGAGCGAGAGATAGAGGGAGAGAGCGAGAGATAGAGGGAGAGGGGGAGAAAGAGAGATAGAGGGAGAGGGAAAGAGATAGAGATAGAGGGAAAAAGTTAGAGGGAGAGAGAGAGAAAGAGCGAATTTACTAATATTATAAAGCCGAAAGTTTGAGAGTTTGTATGTATATATGTATGTGTGTATGTTTGTTAGTACTTCAAATCATTAAATTTGTTAAATTTGGTACGGAGATAGGTTATATCTCCCAATTTAGGACATAGGCTACGAGTATAAGTCATCATCGATCATAATCATCAACGTTTTCCATCAATGCGATAAAAACTATAAAAAACTACCCCATTTGCATTATTTGGCATTCGTTTATACCGCAACTTAAAAAAATAATACACAGGGGAACGAAAACTTAAAAAGTAAATGGACCTTAATTTGCATGAAATATTGTATGCAGATAGTTAAGAGACACAATATAGGCTACAATGTCATCATGATCATCACTCTTTCACTGTCCATCGCATTGCAGTAACTGTGAAAAACTACCTAACTTCGGTATTTTCTCTGATAATGTTACAAGTCGTATCTAACAGCCACCGTCCTATAATTATGTGTTAAAATGTGAAACGCGGGTGAAACCGCGGGGCACAGCTAGTGTATATATATTTCAATATAATTTAGCTTTTCTTACTTTTGAATTTGTTTAACAATCAATCATGATAATACCTACTGCAAGCACCTACTCTTGAATCTATCAGTCTCTATCTTCCACGAGTAACCGGTAGAGTCATTAACTTGATTTTTCGCCAAAAGACAAGAATCTGCAACATCGCTCTAACGCGCGGGACTGTTTGTTTACACGGCAGACGGTTACTTTTGAATTCAACAAATTACAACTAAGAACTGGATAGTGAGTGTATCTGTATTCTATAGATCACGCATTCTACGCATTTGGAACGAGCACGGGAGACAAGGAGACAATTTAAGTAATAATAATTCAGCTTCACCTACATCAATCTTCGACCGCCGCGGAGGAAGGACGCACTAAGCTTCCACGTCCAAGCTAATGAAATACAGCAATACGTTTTAATTGGGAATTGAGCCAGTTATTGGGCTGCAGCTAATGACGATAAACAGATTACTGTTACGTCCCATTCTGCAGTCCGGCGGAGCGAAGGTATGACAACCGCACTGCTTTAAATAAATAGGTTTACGACCAACAGTAAACCCCGGACTACCGGGGCCGTGGCGCACTGTCGGCGGAGATTGGGAGAGATTTACAGGCTGTAATACGTTCTTGTTAAAAATACAAACAATCATTATATACCATACGCATTCGATACCTTGTGGAAACTGATACAAATTAGCCCAAACACCATAATTCTAGTGTTGGTTACTGAGAAATTCCGTGTTATCTATCTATCTATGTATCTATCTCCATCATCATCAGCTCGTGGTCATATAATATTATTTTATCACTTCAAACAGTGCACCATTCCCCGTTAGAGAACCCAACCGCCATAAAATCACCACTTGACCGGCACATCCTTTGACGTCATCGATAATCCAACTCCAAACATTATACAAAGTAGAATATACTACAATACTATACAAACGTTGTACAACTTCGATTTAATTTCATAATAGCAATAACATTATTAGGCACTTTATGAACAGTGGGCACGTAAGTACCTAGCTACGTACCTATTTGTTCACGAGTTACTAGCTAGTATTATATTTAGAGCGGATGAGTGAAGGCAGTGGTACTTTCTTGAAGACTTTTAACAAGCTATTAAAACAGGAAAATGATATGTAAAAGGAAGATCGATGTATATAGTGGTAACTCAAAGTTTAGGACACTGCGGGTGAAATGCTAAATAGCGAACTTTCGATTTGACTCGGTTTAAAATATTCAATTCCAGGTTTCGAAACTATCACTAATTTCGAAACCTGGAGTAGAATTATGATAAGCATTTGCTAAGCTTAGCTGAACTAAGAGTATAAAAACTTCAAAATATATACCCATTTTCCCATTTGTCGCCTGGGGCGAGGTACCTATAGGAAAACTTTTCCCATTTGTCGCCAGCCCGGCGGGGACGGAGGGTGGCGGCCACCACTGCGAGTATACATCGTAAGCTAAGTTAAAGATCCCAGGCCGACAGTACATAAAGGTACGAAACATACACTGTAGATGTTGACTGTTAATCGTGTGGCTATTTCAATCTTAGGACTTTTCACGTTGAATCATTCCCCACTGTATAACAAAAATAACATACAAAAATACCGCCAACATAACATTTGCTGATAGGTAACCGACACACAAACGTACTATGGCCCGATTATCAATGAAAAAACCAGCCCAACACTAACAGTGTTTCCGACGGGTAACCTCAGTGCTATTTCTGTGGTGAATGTGGCTGTAAAACCACTGTATACCTAATAATACCAGCGTAAAACTCTATAAAAAGGCGGTTATTTTCAGTGACGGGATACATGACACAGTGGATGCCAGGCCAGTGTACTAACTAGGCCTAATTGATCCCCATCAACGTGGTTTGGAGATTTTCTGGATAATAACTTTGAAGCCACAGGCAGGAGATAGTACATTTCTGCAGTAAATTTGCAGATCTTTACATACTGCTACGAATTTTTGAAAGTTTGGTTGCAGCGCACTATTATAATACAAGGCACAGGGGCAGATTAAAACCCTCTTCTCACACACTCAATAAATCCAAACGGTCTGTCTATGTAAGTGAGACGACATTCTACAATCACTTTCTTGAAGGGATCAGAAATGCAGTCACTAACGACATTTTCAAAAGCATATCTACTCACATTGTTATTAACAAGTAAAGTCTATTCAATGACTGAACTCAGTAGGCTAAATTAATGTGATATCATATATATTAAGTAGGATTTAAACAGGTCTAATTCGCGCACAAACTGATATCAAAATATATAATTTTGACATACTCGTACCTCGCCGTTTCGGCTGAGTTACATCGACCGTGGTCACGAGAACACTGGAGAATGCGGGTATCACCGACCGGAGCGGCAGGTGTTATATCCAACTACCCGCGTTACTACGTGCGGGAATTAGACCCGTTTAAATTTTAATTAACATGTAACTTCGATATCATACATATTGTAAAAGATGCATAAGTACAATGTATATCACTGTGATCACTGTCCTGTAAATCTATATTATCTGTACGACGCGAAAGTGGTCCAACTGGGATCACGGCCACCCGCCGGTAGTACATCAGTGTACATATCAGTGTATATCAGAGTACATATCAGTGTACATCAGTGGCTGCTTGTGATGCGCTTCAGCAGTAAATCAGCCGCTGGGCGTGACGCCAACACGCCAAATTGAAGATCGTGAAAGTACAATGTAGGAAACAAACAACAGGGAAAAGACTGTGTACGAACAGACCATGTGGCAGAATTTGAAAGAGACCCTTAATTACAGCAATACTTCATTTACGGACAAAGAATTAACCCTCATGTGATCTATAATGATTAGGCACAATAAGTGTTTTACTCACCTTGGTATATTCAACTGGTGAGTAAAACACGTGTTGTGCCTATAAAATGAAAAATATAAAAGGATTGAACAAATATTCAATTCGCTAAATCAAAACGAGAAACGAGTTGAAAATCTTGTTGAGCAAGTTTTCCTCGGCTGTACCATTAGATGCAACTGTGTTTATTTTTAGCTACATCAAGAGGAGAGTTTATGCGTCGCGTATCCGTGCATGTTTTTTTGGTCATCTATTTGAATCATCCGCGCAGATCTCACTGTGAACTGAAATATTTTCAGGGAGATTTAAAGTCGAAAATTTTGTGAGCAACTTAAAATTATTGCCAGTGCCGATTGTACTTCCCTTTTAAGGACCTTCAAAGTCTAATCATATACGGCGTGGCGTCATCATCATTATCATCAGCCTGAAGACGTCCACTGCTGAACATAGGCCTCTCCCTTAGACCGCCACACCGAACGACAACATGCCACTTGCATCCATCGGTTGCCTGCGACTCTTCTGATGTTGTCGGCCTATCTAGTGGGAAGCCTACCTACACTGCGGCCTACCTACTTGGCGTCATGTCATAATATAATAATATAATATAATAATAACACAAATAATAATTTTGTAGGTATGTGATTCGGAGTAGTTACCGTGGTGGATTATGGTAGATATATAACCCTTAATCTGTGATAGTAGACCATTACCCCCCACCAACATCCTCAAGAATTTAAGGTGCATCTGGTGTCCAGCACTTAATCATAGAAGCTGTCGATTGTTTCGTCCCCATTTTATATATTCCCCCGGCACAATCTACCAAGCTGTCCAGTAGCTACCGTCAACAGTCATGCCATATACTAATATACAAGACACGCACGCAGATTATTTCTCTAAAACTTCAATAAATCGATCATCAAATCACAACATTGGCATAAATGTAATAACAGCCACCAGGCCCTGGGTGGTATTAATACGCATACGACAGACTTCCAAGAACCGAGTCAAGTGTGCGGATCGAAATAGTGCACGCATCACACCAGTAAGCAGCGACGCACTAGCGATAAATTGTCATGTACGGTATAGGAGAAGTCTAGCCAGTGGGACCAATGGTAACTTATTTTCTCTGAGAGTGAATTACTATTCCGATGGAGATTCGTAGAGAAGTGTTAGCGGGTTATTTGTGATTAGTAATGACGGTAAGCTGATCTGGCGATAGGGTTAGAGGTAGAGAGTGTAATTCGCGAGTATCAGAGAGTAATGGCGAATATTCTTCGTTAGTTTCGTGAGCTCGGCTTCCATTTGTTAGGTTTTTCGACCCATGTTTAATGTATGTACTTATTTTCTTGATGATACTTAATTAGACTCAAAGAGATGCTCTACTGCCATTGTTTAGCTACCTCGTTCGTCACCAGCTACACGTACGCAACTGTGAACTCTAGTGCTCTTGTCAGCTGATGGCTCCACCGCAAGGTTGGCTATTGTTAGCGCCGTGTCGTGTCACGTCACGACATCACTCATGTCATCACTTGTCACCTCGTCATCTCTGCGTGGTATCACTAGTATTGATTCACCGTCCATCTCGGACGAAGTATCCGTCCATGGATAGTTTGTGGAACATACGATCTTTCTGGGATTCTTCCGAGCCCATTTGAAGTTCTGTTTTTGGATTTCTCTACATAGTAGATAGGTACATTTATTGCGGTCATGAACACTATTAAACTTTACTGTATTTTAATACCTGTTATAGTGTAGGTACATATATACCTTTTATACAAGTTATGATCTCACTTTGTAACGTAATTATTTGGCACGATAGCAAGTATTGGCAGGCTGATAAACGAGCAACCATCGCTGTCATAATGGCTCATCGGTGATCACTATCATTGTTAATAATCACCTTAGAATCTTCTGTATCATGGAAATCAGAAACGACGAGGATCATAATCCCATCATCTGCAATACAATCAGAAAAAATACCCGTGGTCAAGAAATATTTGCAGGCGTAGAAAAAGAGAACAGCTTGATACTTTTGATATCGAATAATAACACTAATACTATACTTACTAGGTCCTATCTACCTATTAGTAAATTGAGCCTAGCTGTGATTGTATGACATAAAATTACATGTAAGAATATTATGTCATCAATGTAATCAATGCAGTAGAGAATATTGCACGAGATTCTGGCTCTGCCAAGTCTATTTGCGGAGGATTATCTTTATGATAATGTAGTGCCACTTCTAATTCTTGACCTGTGAGCCAGGAAACACCGACCCACGCCTCATCATCACCAGCCTATGACATTTCTACTGCTGGGACTCTGGTTTTCTCTTAGCACGGGAATAGTATACGGGATATTACGTACCTACCAAATCTATAACGGAAACTATCGGATCTTTGTTTAATTTTCTCAGTTAACAATAAAATATGTTCACTAATCGGTGGTAGCCTAGTGGGCGAGCGTCCGCCTTCCAAAGCGGAGGTGGCGAGTTCAAATCCCAGTGCGGGAACGTACCAATGTGTTTCTTATTAACATATGTAGGTACGTAATTATCACTCGCTTTTCGATGTAGGAAAACATCGTGAGGAAACCAACTTACCCGATAACTATTTCGGAGGCATGTTATCCACCAACCCGGGCTATGTCCCCGTGGTGGATTATGGCCTATAATCCTCCTCACGAAAGTGAGGGGAGGCCTTTGCCCACCAGTGGTACATTTACAGGCAGAATTATTTTTGTCCACTAATGGAAAAGGAAGTACTACCTACATACTACAGTTAGTGCACTCGTAGTACTATGACATCCTACAGTATTCTGTGGAGAAAGCTAATTTAAGGCGCGTCTGCCACTTCCAGCACCAGTAGCTGCAGCCGACACTATCCAATAAGCCCGAACACTAAACAAACGTAGGTATACTCGTTCACATCACTGTGATTTACTGTTTGGTTAGCTCTCTAGATGGGATGCTGTAGGGCTGTCTCGAACCCAATTATTTGAACTTCATTCTTCGTGTCCATCTTTAAGTTTTGATCAATTTAACGGATTGTATCTAGAAACCCATCTGTTTGGTTTTCAACTTCTTGATATACTTACTCCAGTTCGGAAAACATGTAAAAATTTCGAAGGTTGTAAGGTTAAATACAACTGTACTGCAACTAAAACTAAACAGCCTCTATTTGACAACCACAGGTAAGTAGGTACTCTTTCTGCAGTAAACATAAAACCACAACTAACCTCCAGAAAGACAATAAAAGCTTGAATCTGGCAGATGCACAAGCCATTCGAGCCAAATGTTCCAACTGGAAAAGCAAAATAAAATAAAAATACGTATAGATAAGTTTACCTAATAAATATTTTGATTGACAAGAACTTAAAATTCTCCAACCGAAAGTACCGGCCAATGTGAAATTCGCAAGCGCCCTTTGATTGATTCCTGGACGGTTGCCTAATCCATAGTCCCGGAGCAGTCCGGCAACCCTGGGCTATAAACACGGACCCATTTAGCGAACGGCTCGCTCTGTAAACAATGGCTCGGAAGCCGACGAGGTGCCGTGACGCCGTGACGCGGTGGCAACCGCAGCAGGCGGCCAATCGCACCACGGGATTTTACGAGAAACAGAACAGATTCTGTTTAATCAGATCTTGAAGTTTCCCGTTTGCAGATAGTGAATAGTTTTATAGAACTGCTGTTTCAATGGATGGGTGTGTTCTGGACAACTTTTTACGTGTCCTGAGATCCGTCCAGTTCCGGAGAGCGGACGCGAGCAATACTAACCGAACGCAGCATCATCCGTAGCCTTTACTCTCACACTGATGTGTGTACGGATGTATGGATCTCTTTTAGTATGCCACTCCTTGGTCCTGTGGCAATCGAATCCAGGTTCGACCCGTGTTTTTGACACTATCGTTGGCCCATCTTGGTATCAGCCACGACTCTATGCAAGAATCTAATAGTAAGTTGTGTTAGTATCATCCGAATAGGTACCAACATACTGAAATCGTAAACAGCACCTTGCATAAATATTATTGCATTTGTTAAGTAATTACATAGTACGGGAACCGATGACACATACCTACCAAGCGCTACGAGGAACGCTACGTCGTTGCGCAAGATCTACCGACCGCCCGTGAGAAGATGCCACCGTGAGGCACCGTGTGACTGTCGACTCATCGATTTCATTGTAACCAAATATAACGTTAGGGATTCTTTTATTGTATTCGTCACTTTCGGTTCTTACATTGAACGATCGTCGCGCATCTTAATTATAATTAAATTGTAATAATTTTAATAGAATTAAATTACTTTTAAATTCTATTTCGGTTTTTTTTGTATCCTCAACGACGGCGCAACGTATTTGGCGCAGTCGGTAGGATACTCGCGGTCGGTTTCGCGTTTTCGAGAAGATTTCCGTTTCGCAAAAGCCCTCCGTGTGGCTCTCAAGCTGCGTCGCACACCCATCGTGCGTCAGAGTATCCGAATCTACACGTCGCGCCGCTACGAGGTATCCAGCCATCGATAAGCAAAGGGACCGAAATGTTAATGTGAGTACATTAGATTCTTTTTAGTGATTGCTCATTCCTAGCCATAGCCTGTCCTTATAATTTTCCAAGATTTTTCATTTACGAAGATTCAGGGACCGTAGGATAATTAGTAATAGTAGACAGATTTATATGGATAGTGGCAGAAATTTAAATTTAAGTACAGTTGAAGAACAAGAATATTACGAAAGACCGAACAATATGTCTGAGTTAGATACTATATATAGGGCCTTACGCCTAGTGCCGGATTTTGATGGAAATCCTAATGTGCTGACCAGATTCATTAAATTGTGCGATGAACTTGAAATTCAATTTTGTAATTCGCAGTGCAGTGAATTAAGTAAATGTGGATTTATAAACGGAATTTTGAACAAAGTGGTAGGTCCCGCTGCTCGCTTAATTAATACAAACGGTATTCCCAATAACTGGGCTGGCATTCGTAGTGCTTTAGTGAACAACTTCTCAGACCAACGTGATGAGGCAGCTCTTTACAATGACATGGCTATTTTAACCCAAGGTAATGGTACTCCTCAAGAGTACTATGAACGCTGTCAAAATCTATTCAGTACAATTATGACGTACGTGAGCTTACATGATACTGTACAAACGACTATCGAATCTAAGCGTGATCTGTACAAGAAATTAACCCTACAAGCGTATGTGCGCGGACTGAGCGATCCTCTTGGGTCGCGTATTCGTTGTATGCGCCCTGAGACGATCGAGAAGGCGTTAGAATTCGTGCATGAAGAAATTAATACCATGTATTTACAAAACCGAAACCAAAAATTACCTGACAGAAAATTACCGAATTTTATGCCTGTGTCGAATAATAATTTTTCTAGCGGATTTAAAATGCCCGTACAGCCGTTTACAATGCCGGCTCCTAGACCAATTAATTATGGTATGCCAGGCCCCTCGCGACCTCAGTTTTCACCGAATTCTCCACCACAATGGAGACCGAATTATTATCAACCCCGCCAATTTGGCCCGACTCGCACCCAGAAGATTTTCAGGGCTCCCCCTGCAAATTACAACCCCCAGAATAATTCTTTCCAAATGCCACAAAGATTTAACCTGGCACCACGTCCTATGAGTGGTGTGAGCCACTTTGTCCAACGGCCACTACCACCAACGGCGCCCGCTCTTACAGGGCATGATTGGCGAAAGTCAGGAAATCCACCCCCGACAAATTACTTCAAGGTCAGGGAGATGAATTTTAATGATTGTGTGAACGATTACGCGGAATATTGTAACGATCCCTACGAGCATTATTATTATGATGGTTACGAGTTCCCAGAATATCAGTACCCCTGTGAGTACGAATCATCCCTTCAGGAATATGTAGAATACCCGCAAACGTCTGATGGTCAGAATGAAGACGTTAATGCAAAAATTACTGAACAGGATTTTCAGAAAGTCCAGAAGTCCGACATATTAAAATAGAAATTAACCTACAAACTCAAAGGCAACTTCCGTATATTCAGATTTCACACCCACCTATGAAACTATTAATTGACACCGGAGCTAACCAATCTTTTTTAAGCCCGGCGGTAGTGAAACAATATTATAGTGAGTTTCCTTTGAACTATGACCCCTTCGAAGTATGCAATGTTCACGCTAAGACTAGAAGCGACTATTCAATTACATTGCCCAGCTTCAATGAATTTAATGACTCATCCGATGTGACATTTTATGTCTACAAGTTCCACGATTATTTCGATGGACTAATTGGAACAGACTTACTAGATAAATGGGAAGCAGTGATAGATTATAAAAATAAAGTACTAACTACCAAAACAGCCTCAAATCCGATCGCAGTGTATGACTCACGAAACGCTAACCTGTTCGAAGATATCATACCCGCAGGTATTTCTAAATTGGTAAAAATCCCTATTAATATTCACGAGGGAAATGCGTTTGTAGAAGAACAATCTATTTCAAATTGCATCGTTAGCGAATGCTTAACAACGGTAACCAATAATCGTGGAATAGTTCAAGTGACGAACCCAAGTCGAAATGACGTCATTTTTTCAATGGACCGAGCGGTTTCTGCCGAAGTGTACAACATCGAGTGCACTCGTTCTGAACCACATTCCGAAAAGTCGAAGGAAGTACTCGCGCGCCTCCGTACAGATCATTTAAACGTTGAAGAGCGCACGAACTTAGAATTACTTTGTACACAATATGCGGACGTCTTTTATTTAGATGGCGAACCCTTGACTTTTACGAACAAAATTAAACATTCCATTAAGACAACTGACGAGCTTCCGGTTTATACAAAAAGTTACCGATATCCATTCATTCATAGACAGGAAGTGCAAGAACAGATTGGTAAGATGTTAGAACAGGGCATCATTAGGCCTTCAAATTCTGCATGGAGCTCCCCTATTTGGGTTGTAGCTAAGAAAGCTGACGCGTCAGGAAAAGCTAAATGGAGAATTGTAGTGGATTTTCGAAAACTTAATGAAAAAACTATAGATGACAAGTATCCAATTCCAAATATAGCAGATGTCCTAGACAAGCTAGGTAATTGCCAATATTTTACTACGCTAGACCTAGCTAGTGGCTTCTATCAAGTAGAGATGAACCCAGAAGATATTCCGAAGACTGCTTTTAACGTGGAACATGGACATTTTGAATTTTTGAGAATGCCCATGGGACTTAAGAACAGTCCATCTACTTTTCAAAGAGTAATGGACAATGTACTAAGAGAGCTCCAGAATACTATTTGTCTAGTCTACCTAGATGACATAATAGTATTCAGTACATCCCTGCAGGAGCATATCACGAACCTAGAAAAAGTCTTTCAAAAACTTCGCGAGTCCAACTTTAAAATACAAATGGACAAATCGGAATTTCTTAAACTGGAGACAGCATATCTCGGTCATGTCATTAGCAAAGATGGAATAAAACCAAACCCAGATAAAATATCGGCAATTAAAAACTACCCTTTACCAAAGACACCCACAGAAATCAAAAGATTTCTAGGATTACTTGGTTATTATAGGAGGTTCATACCAGATTTTGCTAAAATAACCAAGCCTATGACTCAGTGCTTAAAGAAAGGTTTTAAAATTGATTTGAATCGAAATTACATTGAATGCTTCGAAAAATGCAAAACTTTGCTAGTTAATGATCCAATTCTTCAATATCCAGATTTTACAAAAGAATTCGTTCTCACAACAGACGCCTCTAAGTTGGCAATTGGAGCCGTCCTGTCACAAGGCCCTATCGGATCTGATAAGCCTATAGCGTATGCGTCGCGAACACTCAACACAAGCGAAATAAATTATAGTACAATAGAAAAAGAACTACTGGCTATTGTGTGGGCAACGAAATATTTTCGGCCATATCTCTTTGGTAGGAAATTTAAAATAGTTACAGATCATCGTCCATTACAATGGGTTATGAACATTAAAGAACCCAATTCCCGTTTAACACGCTGGAGACTACGCCTTAGTGAATATGACTTTTCAGTAATGTATAAGCCCGGGAAAATTAACACCAATGCTGACGCTCTTTCTCGTATTGAAATTCATAATGAGGAGTCGAGTTCTATTGTAGTTAACACCTCTGAGAGAGCCGCTTCTGACTCTAGGACTGAAAGCGTCGACTCTAGAACTGACAGTGTACACAGTGATGCGGAAAATCCTATTCTCGAAATTCCGATCACAGACGATCCCCTTAACAGATTCAGCAGACAGATCATTTTTAATGTTGTAGGTGACATCAAAAGCAGGCCTAAAGTATCTAAGCCTTTTGAAACACATACCCGAACATGCATCCAGGTTTCTAAATCTAATATCGAAGCAGACGTAATAAACGCAATTAAAGAATTTGTGAGCCCAAAAGTAAAGACCGGAATATTAATCAACCCCACTCTAGAGATGTATACTATAATACCAATTATACAGAGAAATTTTAAAAATTCGGCTATGAACATATTTCTTGCAAAAATTGAAATAGAAAACGTTAAAGACTATTTGAATCAACAAGAAAAAATTAAGAACTATCATGAGGGTAAGACGAACCATAGAGGGATTAATGAATCGTATCTAGCTCTTTCGCGGAGGTATTACTGGCCTAAAATGAAAGATCATGTGACTAAGTACATAAATGAGTGTCATATTTGCGGCCAAGCTAAATATGACCGTAATCCAGTTAGACCACGATTTCAAATCGTGCCCCCACCTACAAAGCCTTTCGAGATACTACATTTAGACCTACTTAGCGTGGACAGTAACAAGTATCTTACAATAATTGATGCGTTCTCGAAATATGCGCAGGCGTATTATTTAAGAGATGCCACAGCAGTAAGTGTGGTCCAGGCATTATTAAAGTTCTCTTCTCATCACGGTATCGCTTTGACAATTATCACAGATAACGGCCCCGAATTTACAAATCAGTTGTTCTCAGAATTCACCAGGTTGCACAAAATTCATCATCATAAAACGTGTCCGAATACCCCTAATGAAAATGGTATGGTAGAACGACTTCATTCTACTCTACTTGAGCACTTACGTATTTTGAAATTGGAACGGCGAGATGAAGCGGTTGCACATCTCATGACATACGCTGTAATAGCATATAACAGCTCGATCCACAGCTTTACTAAATGCAGACCAATCGACATAATAACCGGTCATTTAGATCCACGTGATCCTTTGGATATGAATATAACTGAACATCTATTACAAGAGTATATTCAAGATCACCGTAAGCGAATGATGAAGGTTTACGATATTATTAATGAAACTGCCCTTCATCGCCGTACTGAAATAACAGAGAATGCCAATAAAAATCGTGAACCTGAAAGTAGTTACACCCCCGAACAAGCTGTCTTTGTTAGAAACCCCTTAGCCAACAGACAAAAATTAGCAGCACGCTATACGCATGATACGGTATTAGCAGATCTACCGATTCATATCTATACAAGAAAGAAAAAGGGACCCGTACCTAAATCGCGTTTGAAACGGGTACCTAACAGTGCTCGTTTGTTACAGGACACGGATAATAGTGGTCCTTCTAATGTGGGCCCACGTCCTGAAGATGGCCCGAGCAGACGAGATAACACTTGAAAGCCTAAAAGACGGACCAGGTATTCTGCCTTTCAACCTAGGACCTACCAGAGTTATTTCTCATTTCCACTCCTTTGTCCAGACTATAAGTCTTGATAGTGTGCAAAGTAGGTTAGAGTCCGTTAGACTTCAGTTAGAAGACCTTATCCCACAGTTAAACAATAAAACTTCTTCTCTATATGCACCCCATGTCAAATACCTAGAAAGTAAATTGAACGATATTTCTGAACAACTAGCTACGTTTGAGGTTAAACGCGTCAAGAGAGGCCTCATAGACGGCCTTGGTTCCGTAATAAAAAGTATTTCTGGTAATTTAGACTATACTGATGCATTAAAGTACGACAATGCCATTGCAGTTTTAAAACAAAATGAAAATAATTTAGCAATCGAAATAAATCATCAAATAAATTTGAGCAAGCAGTGGGTATCACGTAGTTCAAACGTTACAGATATAATTGTAGAAAATCAAAGTAAAATCGAAAAAATTATTAATTCTATATTAGAAAGCGATGTCAAGCATGAAACAGATATGATTAGGTATTTTCACTTAGCTCAGTTGCTTATTATACTAGGAGACAACATAGATAACTTATCTAGGGAGTTTTCCAGACTTCAGAATCTGATGGCATTTATTAAAGCCAAAAGTATTCACCATTCTATTTTTAATTATGACACTTACGGAAGTATGACTAGGAGATTAGGAACCTTATACAATAAGAAAGAAATCTTAGACATTAATTTTAGGGAGTATTTTGATATTTTAAAATTAGGATATTATTATAAGGGTAATAATCTTGGTCATCCAATTTCCTATTGTCCATCCTAGCAGTTACATTTTGTATAGATTATCCTTAGCCCCGAATCGTGAAAATAAAATCCTACTTCCAACCTATCCTTTTGTAGCAATTCACGAGAAAGATCTATTGTATATAGAGACAGAATGTCCGAAGTATAGTCACGGTCACCTTTGCGAGGACAAGCCAAGCCGCCACCATGCAGAGCAGTCAAATTGTATCCAGCACCTGATACTCCAGCAGCGGATCCACGAGTCCTGCAGATTCACTCCAGTTATCCTGTCTTCAGAAGCCATGGAACAGTTGGACGACCATCACTACGTCCTGAGCTTTCCTACCCCAACGAAAGTTCGCCTGACCTGTTCTCAAGACCAATATAGAATGCTAGAAGGAAGCTACATAGCCATCATACCTAAAGGATGCGTGCTTAAAACTCCAATGTTCACCGCGAGTAACCATGACGATCGGGTTAAAGGACAGATTTTGAAACTTATGGACTTTACAATTAATGAAGAAGACTCTAATAAAGCACCAGTGAAGAGGATCATAAAGCTGAACACCATTGACTTGAGCCACTTGCATTCAAGTAACGCTAGAATAGCTCTACAGGAACCAGTAATTCTGAATTCACCAAATATGGGTACAGTATACCACACAACTATACCCATCTACAGTCTACTCGGTGCATCTGCACTTGTTATCGTCATCATACTTATACGCCGAAAAATTAAACTACAAGCACAACATGAAGATTGTAACGTATCACCAACTGGAGATGACACTTATAAGAAGAAGTGTGAAGAACCAACTTCTCTAGAAATCAAAGATAACAGCCCCAGAGATCCTGCGTCTCTATCCGCACTATTCTCGACGAAAGTCTCCAAATAGTTGCTGATCTTGCGGAGGGAGGTGTTAAGTAATTACATAGTACGGGAACCGATGACACATACCTACCAAGCGCTACGAGGAACGCTACGTCGTTGCGCAAGATCTACCGACCGCCCGTGAGAAGATGCCACCGTGAGGCACCGTGTGACTGTCGACTCATCGATTTCATTGTAACCAAATATAACGTTAGGGATTCTTTTATTGTATTCGTCACTTTCGGTTCTTACATTGAACGATCGTCGCGCATCTTAATTATAATTAAATTGTAATAATTTTAATAGAATTAAATTACTTTTAAATTCTATTTCGGTTTTTTTTGTATCCTCAACGACGGCGCAACGTATTTCATTAACAAATTGATTTGTTCAATCACGTAGCACAAACAGTCTGCAAATATCAACAAGCCATCAACAATACCAATCAATAAATCGGACTGCCGAATCGACGTGGCGCCACCAGACGCGCCCGCCGCGATGGACAGACCATTACAGGCGGATGGCGATTGGACAGCTTTCCAAAATAACCCGAAAATTACGTGATTCAACAGTTACTATGCACCAAGCTCTGAAAAAGCAAACTAAACGACTATAAAAAAGAAAACAGTTACCCAACGGCACCATGTGAAAAAATAAATGCGACGTGAAAATTACCAAGTCACGATATCTTTTTCACACATTGGTATTTTAACTGTTCTGTAAGAAATATGCCCCAGTTACGATTTAGCAATAAGTATATTAGCAGAAACCATATACTTATATTCTAGACTCTAGATGTGTATCTACTATCCAAATAGATATAATTTTGATGTGATAGGGCTACTCAAAAACATTGGAGAACGTCTCCTTTCAAGTAGAGGATTGCAAGTTCGAATCTCAG
This sequence comes from Hylaea fasciaria, assembly GCA_905147375.1. NCBI lineage: Eukaryota > Metazoa > Arthropoda > Insecta > Lepidoptera > Geometridae > Hylaea > Hylaea fasciaria. The sequence continues at coordinate 929,885 of LR990211.1, read as the reverse complement.
CAATACTATAAAAGCAATCAAATTCATTTTTCATAAAAAAAAATACAATATATATAGTAGGATCGCAGTATACCTCGTTGAAGGTTATCGCGAGAAAACTCACCATATGCCTTAGAATTATTTTGGATGATCAGGACCTTATGGCCTTACTCTCCTTAAGTAAAACCAAAACCAGAGCTTAGCAGTAAGTGGATTTGGGTTGTGATTATAATGGCGATTATTGTAGACTTCGAATAACAAGCTCTTGCCTTTGTTAGGCTTTGTAGTCACGTCGTACCTTCGATCAAATATCGGCGTACGAAAGTAGCTCCGGTTAAAATGGCACATTTTGTTGTCATAACAAGGTGTTGCGTTTTGTCAGAATAGGCCATGTCTCATGCCACTACCTGCTGCCTGATCGATCGGACACCCATGTTTGTAAATATGCACCCGTGTCGGTGACTGCCCGACTTCCCAGTCAGTATTTAAAATTTTCATACGGTCTAGTAGGGGATTCGTAAAGGTAAAATAACGGTGAATGCACTCTTACCAAATCTTCGTACTTACATTTATATTATAGTTTTTTTAAAATGAAAAATGGCTTTAGTTATGTGTATTAATAACATCAAAAGTATGGATAACGATGACACAAATTGTACACGCTACCGATATTGCTTGAGAACTGCAGCGGCTCAATAAAACGATATTTGAAGCAACTAAGTATATACGAATACCTACCTACATAAAATGTAAAGGCCGGCCATCATACTTTTATGAAGTGTTTTAGGAACGCAGAAAATAAATAAGGGGAGTTAGCGGACGGCAGGACAACGATTCTGTCGCAGCAGGTGTTTGAACCTACGCGTCTGTTTCGCCAACATTTTAGGGCAGCCATAGACGGAGAGCTGGAAGTTATAGTCGACACTACCGATACAAGCAGCTTCTACAAGTAACTGGACCATACCGGGGAGTCTTCAAGTCACGAGTGAACAGGTTACTTCTAGGTAAGCTTGGACCATCGTAGACCGCATCATAATACTACGTCAGGTAAGATAGAGGCCAAATGCAAAATTTATTAATTATTTAAAAAAATAAGTAAGTAGTCTTCCTTTGAGTAGATTTACCAGGATCGCTTGAGAATCCCCAGTTCGAAATGTCAAGCAGGTCACACTGACTGTTTTCGAATTCTCGAGCAGTCTAACTAACATCTCGCCTTTCCACGAGGCATAGTGTTAGCATAGCTAGCTGCCACATTCGTCTCACTCTCACTCTCACCAGTGGTAATAGGGGCACATTCTAAAAATAATTCCCAGTCGTCGCCACTGGGGACGTTAACGGGGGTGACAACTGGGAATGACCGCATATTTGCTAAGCCCAGCCTAGCAGTTATAGCAGCAGTTTTATACGGACTGCCAAGGAAGGGTTAGGTAGGTATGTTTTAAGCATATTTGCATCTTTAGTCACAGCCACAGAGTACATAATAGCGCCTACTCCACTGCGATAGTAACAAACAGTAGTTCCATAAATGATCCATCTCAGTGTCCGAATATCAATTCTAATATATCTAATCCATCAACTATTCGTCGACGTTAATCAAAAAAATTCAGAACGACGATCTAAAAAAGCCTTTAAACAAACAATGATCGAAATAAAATAAGAAATGAGTGTGTTTCATTCATAAACTCGCACCAGAAAGAAGTCGGGAGCCAAACAAACCCACTTTCGTGAGCCCTGGGGCCATCGGCCGCGTCAGGCAGACATGTTAATAACGCTTCAATGTACACGAACATTAGAATATACAACATGAGAATATTAGTGTTGTAAAACTGAATAAACAAACATGAAGCGGTAATAGTATTGACGCCCGAAACACATTTTCATCGAGAAAAACGGTTACAGCTAGATATGAAATTTGTTGCAAACTACACAGATTTGAACAAGGCAAGGCTGGAATAATAACAAGTGGCATACAAAAAATTGGTATCCTACTTATTCCTATAGGACAAAGAGGTCATATTTCGCTATTGAATTCGCCTGGTTTATGGTATCAAAAGTGACTCGGCACTGCGCGTACCGCCATAAAACTGGTGTTTGGCCATTGATCCAGATACGAGAACAAAGGTACGATCAAACGCCGGCTGGTGCAGCTTTCAATTGCGATTGGGCGTTGCTTCACTTCACCCGCCTGTCCGCGGTGCACCATAAAACTGAGAATACCTATACAGCATGTTTTTACAACGTTTTGAAGATAATCAGAATCTTACAGCTTTCAGTTTTAGTTGAATGTATTATTATGTTATGTAGTGAAAATAAAAAGAGCACTCCGTAACACGGTGATAGGTCAATCTATCACGATTGTTACACCATCGAATGGCTCCAAAGCACCGATGAGTGTAATTTTTAATACATACCAGAGTCGACCAACCCTGAAACTTCGAAGGCATGAGATTATCACCCAGATTCCTACAGATAGTATCTACAGATTCAAGACTAGAAAGTCTAGCCGGAGACACTCCAGCGTGGTATATTTAGACAATCAATGACAGATGACGAGCGCGACGCCGCCCGCAGCGCCCCGCAGCCGTTTATAATAGCGCCCATTAGCTGGTTTGTTGATATTTATTGGCGCAAGCTGCATTGAGCGTCGAAATATAACGTTTTGCGGATCAGCGGTCGGCTTGGCAGTTTGCTCCAGCGTCGATATTATAAAGTGGTTTTTGCGTCACAATATTGTGCGCGATATTATGAAAAAAACTTGTGAGAAAACGGACGAAAAGGAATGATAAACGAAAACAGGCGATTACAAGCGTGTCATTGATGACTAATGCCGACACCTGCGAGTAATGTTACGTCTGCGTTCTGATTTTCTGATTGACAAGACAAAACTTTCACTTAGCTTATTATTGGAAATTTGACTAGAATAGTTAGTTTATTAGCTCAGTAAGCCTATAAAGATACATTTTTCTTTATTGCATTTCAGTTCAATTCACAAGCCCTGACGAGGCCGCTAGAGGCGTTCTGCTAAGCCGCAGCCGCAATCATAACTATTCCAGTTCATTCATGAGTGTACACACAGAAAGGGATTAGTTTCCATAAGAAAACAGCGCGTACAGATTATAAATCACTCTGCCTGCGCGTCTACACTTCAGATACAGCCATTAAATTTAAAACAACTAACTTTATAATGGTCGCTTTGATCCCGGCGCTTGTTTATTTTACGGTGAAGTGTTCGTTTTGTAAAACCAAAGTTGCAAATCGGCAGCTCTGTAAAAAAAAGGTTGCCTGGCCACTGCTTTTGACGAGCTGCAAAGAAGATTAACGATACATCGGAGACTGGTGGTTAACGGATTAATGTAAATTCAATAGTTCCTAGGTTCTATTCTACGACCTGCCTCGACTGTTAGTTATGATAATGAATGTAGTAACGAACTGAATTCGCCTGTAGATAACACTGATCGATATTTGTTTACAGCGGCGTTTGCCCAGTATTTTTATTTCCTCTATCTATGGCACACTTCACAATCAGTACCCCTAGTCTGAGTGTTTACGACCTCGACATAGTACACGTCAACTGGCGTTTTTATGAAGATCCTGTACAGCGCCCCTACCTGCGTGTTTATGAACGAACAATCTTCATACAAAGCGCTAGTTGACGCGTACTATGTCGACCTCGTAAAACTCACACTATGGGGACGAATAGCAATCAGACCTTCCCAATAAAGTTAAGTACTTGTCATCGCTCTAAAACTGCGAAATAAAAACTCACATAAATAAAGACTCACATGTTCAAGATCTTCATAAATTTAAGGACCAACCATGAACGATGATTTTAGAAAATTGGAACTAAATTAATTCCTGTCAGCCGGTTTTCATATGCATAAGTACGCAGGTACCAGACTATACTCTGCACTACTGTGCTACTGTGTGCCTGGTGTGAGTTTGTACGCGCTCGACATAGTACGCGTCAACGCGCGCTTTGCATGAAGATCTTTCGTTCAAGAACGCGCCGGTAGTGGCGCTGTACCGGATCTTCATAAATAAAGCGCGCGTTGACACGTAGGATACTATGTCGAGTGCGTAAACTTGCCGCAAAAACTCACACTCGGGCATTATACTAAAACCTAGTACTAGAATCTTGTAGTTATAATATTATGATAGGTAAATATAAGCCCCTAAGATAAAAAAGTGAATAATTATCGTCAAACCAATACTTCCATCTATTAGTAAAAACCGCGCAAAACTTGCGATTTTCAACTGATAGTTTCGAGTTATTTTCGTAAAATTGTCATTTCCCAGTTGCTGTCCTTGGATCGGCATTACGTGAGGTACGTTTCCAAATATTTGCGCGATATATTTATGCATCAACGTCTAATACGAGTAAGTCTGTCATCGACGATTTATTGCGGAGTTAGGTTCACCTCTCCTGACTCTCGATTGTTTTTCTTTTGACCGTGAACCATCTCTTATCAATGTCGATCTTACGCGTGTAGAAGTACCTAATGAATGGTTTTTACTTTTTCTTAATTAGTCTGTATATTCTTGGATGATGAGCCAGTTTTGTATTGCATTTTCTGAAAATAAAATAGAGGACCTTGATGTTAAAGAGAGTCATAAAATGGAAAAACACGTTACTTCCTATAATTCTACTGTTACTAAAATACACAAATGCTTCGTGATTAAGAATTGAATTAAAATAATTGAAATGTATTATTCAAAAATTAGATAGAATCTAACGAGCCGTTTTCTAGTTTCGTAAGTTTGACATGTTGAATTCTAATTCGTGCGATGCAACGATTCCATGACGTAAGTAAATAATTAAAGTCATAATGTTACACGACTAACCGGAAATGTAATAAAACATTTTATCATAAATATTATGGCTATTAAAATCCTAGCGCCCCATACGTTTTCCACATTACTCGGGCCTAATCTGAAAGCAAAATAACTAGATGTAAGTAATAGGAAAATGAATAAAATTACCAATGGCTTCGTCGAACTTCTTCCGCGGATGTCACCAATCAGTAACTGGAAACTAATCAAAACAAACTGCTAGTTCCCAAGTCACAATCGAAATGCAATAATCGACACTAAAATGTAATCACTGACACCACTCACAAAATGTTTCAATAAGCAGAAGCACTTCCGAACGCGTTTTAAAAAGAATTGGAATCGTACGCGCCGATTCGAAATTCAAATTTTCAAGTGTCACTCGCGGTCAGTCGGGCGGGAAATGCGGAGGGCGGTCCGGCCGGCGCACGCGCTCTTGCCACTGAAACTGGCGGGTGCTGCCAACGGTGCCACCACCGCCGACGTCACGCCAATGTTGGCCAAACTCGCCAACTTCCCGGCGGCCAATTTCGATACACACTCATTTGTTTACATTGCAGTTACAAGACAGTGTCTCCCATTTTGTCGCGGCGTGGTGACGACGCTCGGCCAACATCGTTTGGACGCGAATTAACGGCACATAAAACTGTGTTATTTTGATGTCGCTCTTGTAATATGGCTAAACAAAGCCCGCAAGGTCCGCGCCGCGTGAGGACAATGCGCGGCTCGCTACACTCGCGATCTCAAACGGCTGTAGGTATTTTCGTTGACGCGCCTGTCGTCTGCGTTTTCTCTTCTATGAAAAGAAGTGACATAATTTCATGTGTTCAGATCGGCGGTCGGTCTGATTCCTATGACTCAGTGTATCCTGGTTTTCGCAACGGAGCACCACTTCATTGTATTTTTCGCTATTGCGTGGAAATTTGAACTACTTTTACACGTTGCGGTGTCTACATCAAAGCGGACAGGTACGAATGAGCAGATTTCTGCCTAATCCTAGAATAGGATTACTGAGAAACTTAGGATAACCCGGATAATTCATATCTTTCCTGGACACTTAAAAATTATCGCCGCCTTTTTATCTCACTTTTGAATTGCTACCGCCAGATGAATCGCTCAGCCATAAGCGCTACTCAGAAAGCACCAACATACCGTTTTCCTAGTCTATTACGAGGCGACAGCTAATTGTGAAGTTCTAAATTAGCATCTTCAACCCCCTTTTCCTTGAACACCGTACAACAAACTTCCTTGAAGTTTCCAATGAACTTGAGACATCGTTGACCGCGCCAAATTGTGCTTCAACTCTAATTTATAATGATTTATCCTTTCTCGGTCGAATTTCTGCGGAACAAAGTAACAAATCCTCGTAAAAATAAAATAAGTGAGAGTCGTGCGTGATGGAGAGGGTTCCGAGAATGAGGTGAGACGAGGAACGTTTCCGGGGAAGCGGAGTCACACGGGTTAGCAACGGTTCTAGCGAACCCTAATTTAGATGGCGCTAGCGTGTACAAAGACATTCTTATGAAACCTTTTTATTTTCCAGTTTTAAGCAACCAATCGTTGAGTATTTCCAATTTTATTCACTCGTTAAGTAGGTGCCAAGCCAAAAGAGCATAAATCAATGGTATCCATTTTGTTAGTAAACTTCAGCCAGTTTCTGAATAATTTTCCAAAATAGACTAGGTATAAGGATCAAAAATAGCACCGCCTATAAGAACTTGTAACTACTTCCTATGTTGTTCTATATATTACCATGTGCTAGCTCAGTCATTCTCTCGTCAATCGACGAGATACATTTTCAAGATAGAACGTAAGAAGTGTTACTCATTTAATTAAGTGTTTCTTACACAGTCATGTTCTTCTGGGGAGTCATACAGGCACTTTCATTGCAACCCCCGTGGTGTTTGACTAACCTGCAGGGGTGACAGTTACAATCATTTTCAGAATGACTCAGGCATTGGAATGTTTTTTATCAATAAATAAATAATCGATTCTAAAAGCATTAAAAAGTAAAAATTGTTTTTATATATTTTTCCAGTGTAGTTCTTATACCTAATCACAAGGAATAATGTAGTCATATAGAAACTAAGACTTGTAAGATTTGTCTACTACAACATACCAAAATGACAAATCTTAGCAAATCATGCTTAACAAACGACAGCACATGAAAAATAGGTACTTTGCGTTGTTGTGACTGGACCAAATAATTTATTGTGTTCTAACCAACACCGTTTAAATCTTGGTAAACTCCAACTCTGCAGTGCCAGAACAATAAAAGCTTTCAAACCAGCAATCTCGTATAAACACTATACAATGGAGACATTATAGCCGACGTTCAAGACAGGACACCCCAAATTGGTCGTCTCTTCACCTTAACACTTAATATCTAAGTGATTTACTCCGGTTCCCTACAATGTTGGCTGGACGGCCCAACGAGAGACAACAATTAAAGTATCACCACCACAAAGCGACAATGGCGCGCTGGCGCCGCGCCAATTCCCTGTCAGCTCCGACTCGGTACAAAACGAGCTCGTGTGTGGCCCTTTGTGACTCCAACTTCCTGATCCTCGGCGAAACGATCCTTTTAGCATTAACAGCTTTTTCGTGTCAAACGCGACGAGGCGTTTCTTCAAACTTTTCTCGACTCGATGACTGATAAGCTTCTTCTCGGTAACAAACTTTTGTGTAATTTAGGTAATCGCTTGCTTTTCTCCGAAGGGATAACTTTTAAGAGCTTGCACTTTCCTGTAAACTCTAAGGAGCAACAGCTGTTGAGAACATTGACTGTATCATAACACAAATCCATCATACGCATCGATTCAAATATCGGAGCCGATATAAAATCAAATACTGTATCGTTTTATTTACAATTTGGGCTGTAATTGAACAGAAATAGCCAACTTAATGTGCCATGACGTAAAACATGGGAACATCTGCATTATTGCACACATTGGCGCACGCGCTGCGGCCGACAATCCCAGATACGTAGTAGGTAGCTATAATATATACAGATTATACTATCGGTAGAGTACAGAGTTAATTTCAAGGCGTACAGTTGTTAATTTCCTTCGTCGCTGGCTACGCCTTAGTAATGGCTCACTCAACGCCGCCTATTCCCCCTGAATGTTCACTTTTATTTCCCTCAATACTTCTCACAGACTCAAAACAATTCGCACGCGGATTCATTATCAAAATACACACATTTAATATCGGCAATGTAAAAATAGCTCAAGTAAATCGGGAATCAAAGAAACCATGTTTTCGGATTCTGAAAGTTTATTGATATAACAAATTGGATGAATTACAAATAATCATATTCACTTATTAATATAGGTACGCAACATTTCTATTTCGAGTTGTCTACAAATAGATGTTAATTAGTATTTAAACGGGTCTAATTCTACTAATGTCTACAAATAGATGAGTAAATCTTTGTAATTACAAAATGACCAATTTCCTACATGCCCTCGCCGTGAAAGGGCACAGCATTGCTCTAGAACTGCCTCGGCCTGACACGGTTCCCGGAACTGTATTTCCAGCAGTCAGCCAATCGGGCACTACCTATTACCAAGCCTGCCATCAAAAACCACGACTGGCCCGAACGGCATCACTGTCACGGAGTCAGTGTGTGGGACGGGCACTGAGACAGGCGGGGTCTACATCCTGGACACCAGGGCATCCTCTAGAACAGCCTCTCTCCGTCGAACGGCACCCCGTCCAGCTCGGGCTGCCGCTCGGCCTCCGGCGGCAGCCCCCAACGCGGCCGGCAGCCGTTGTAAGCCTGGTAGCGCGGCAGACGGTCGTCCCGGATCATCTCGTAAGCCAGCCGACCTGTGCTGGCCTGGTACTCACTGATACCGGTCTTGAATAGAGAGGGGCGGACGTAGCCCAGAACTGGGGAGAGGATAACGAGTGGTTAACGTATATAAATCATGGTAACTGACTGAAATAGCAATTTACAGCAACACCATTAGATATCAATAAGTGTTCCAAAGTGTTGTTCTACATTGCTGTAATTTACATAAGCGTGTTGAAGCCTTATGGAAAATGTTATGGTTGGTGCTGCAACACTCAGCTAGCGCTACTAAAACAATACTCACTGGAATAGGCGTCATAACCGGCCGCGGTGTAAAACGAATACAAATTTTAGTATTTGATGTCTTAACATAAATAATTTTAGATATAGGTAGTCTACCTAACATTGATGTTCTAACAAACATAATCAAAGGGATAGCGAGAAATAGCTGTTTGACTTGGTGAAAGTGCGATTTCATTGCCGAGGCATTTACAATAAATGCTTTGACTTTGACTTTGTCTTTGACTTCGGTATGTACCAGTTTATCAAGTTGGAACCGGTCAGACAACTTGGAACCAGTTTTCAAGTTAGGAATCGGTTCAACGAATTGGAACGCTATTGACAAGTTTGAACCACCAAATAAATTGGAACCTGTATGACACGTTGGAACCAGTTTGACGAGGCCCGTTATGACAAGTTAGAACTGGTTTGACATGTACGGCCCGTTTTGACGAGTTGGAACTGGTTTGACAACTTGGTCCCACCTGAAAAATGGAACCTGTTTGAAAAGTAGAAACTGCTTTGACAAGTAAGGCCCGTTTTGACAAATTGGAACTGGTTTGATAAGTTGGAATCGGTTTGACAAGTTGGTCTAAACTGAAATTATGAAACGTGTTTGACAGGTTGGAACTGGTTTGACATAGTAAGACCGGTTTGACTAGTTGATAAGGCCCGTTATGACAGGTTAGAAACGCTTTGACAAGTAAGGCCCGTTTCGACAAATTGGAACTGGTTTGACAAGATGGAACCGGTTTTACAATTGGTCTGACCTGAAATTCCGGAACCTGTTTGACAGTTGGAACTGGTTTGACATGGTAAGACTGGTTTAACTAGTTGATACCAGTTTGACAAGTATTGACCGGCACGACAAGTAAGAACCGGGTTGAGAAATAGGAACTAGCTTGTCAATATCGAACCGGTTTGTCAAGTGAGAACTAGTTTGACATAGTGGAATTGGTACTACAAATAAAAACCAATTTGAGAGGAAGAAACCGGTTTGGCAAGATTAAAACCGGTTTGTCAAGTGAGAATTTGTTGGACAAAGTGGTACCGGAGCTACAAGTAAGAACCGGTTTGAGAAGGAACCGGTTTGGCAAGTTGGAACTAGTTAAACATGTTGGGTCTAGCGAGACAAGATGAAATTGGTTACACAAGTTGGAATCGGCTATAAAATCGAAATGGTTAAATTATAAGAACCAGTTTGACAAATCGGTAGGTAACAGATGGTCAAGTTGGAACCGGTTGGACAGCTTGAAACCAGTATGACGAGTAAGGAACCGGTTCAACGATATGGATCCTATTTTACATATTATTTGAACCACCTCACAAATAAGATACTGTTTGAGAAGTTGGAACCGGTTTGAGAAGTTGAAATCACCTAATAATTTAAACCAGTTTGACAAGTGGAACTGGTTTGTCAAGGTGGGACCGGTATGACAAATTGAAACCAGTTTAGTAAGATGAACCACTTGAAAATAGGAACCTGTTTGTCAAGTCGGAACTAGTTCGACAAGGTTGAACTGGTTTGGCAACTTGGAACCTGTTTTATAGGTTTTGACCGGGTCAAAAGGAAGAACCGGTATAAGTGGTAGGAGGTAAGGTTCATCAAGGTGGAACCGGTTTGTCAAGTTAGGAATCGGTTCACGAATTGGAACGCTTTTGAACCACCTGACATATTGGAACCTGTTTGACAAGTAAGGCCCGTTATGTCAGGTTAGGACCGCTTTGACAAGTAAGGCCCGTTTTGACAAATTGGAGCCGGTTTGACAAGTTGGACCCGGTTTGACAGTTGGTCTGACCTGAAGTTTCGGAACTTGTTTGACATGTGTGTACTGTTTTGACAAGTTGAGACGGGTTTGACAACTTGATACCAGTTTGACAAGTTTTGACCGGCACAACAAGGAAGAACCGGTTTGTGAATTAGGATCTAGGATGCCAAGTTGGAACCGGTTTGTCAAGTGAGAACTTATTGGACAAGGTGGAACCGGTGCTACAAGTAAGAACCGGGTTGAGGAGAAGGAACCGGTTTGTTAAGTTGGAACTTGTTTGACAAGTAAGGCCCGTTATGACAAATTGGAACTGATTTGACAAGTTAGAACCGGTTTTACAGTTAGTCTAATCTGAAATTTTGAACCTGTTTGACAAGTTGGAACTAGTTAAACATGTCGGGTCTAGCGAGACATGATGAAATTGGTTACACAAGTTGGGTTTAATAATAATTGAGACAAACTGTAATCGGTTATGCAAAATCGAAGCGGTTAAAGATAAGAACCAGCTTGACACAATGGTAGGTACCAGTTGGTCAAGTTGAAACCGGTTGGACAACTTGGAACCAGTTTGACGAGTTAGGAACCGGTTCAACGATATCGATCTTTTTTTACATATTTGAACCACCTGACAAATTAGAAACTGTTTGAGAAGTTGGAACCGATTTGGCAAGTTGGAATCACCTAAGAATTTACACCAGTTTGACAAGTCTGAACTGGTTTGTCAAGAAGAGACCGGTATGACAAGTTAAAATCAGTTTGGCAAGATTGAACACCTTGAAAATTGGAACCTGTTTAACAAGTCGGAACTAGTTTGACAAGGTTGAACCGGTTTGACAACTTGAAACCAGTTTTACAGAATTTTACGGCATGAAAGGAAGATCCGGTTTAAGTAGTGGGACCTAGTATGTCAAGGTGGAACCGGTTGTCATGATGGAAGTTGTTTGACAAGTAAGGCACGTTATGACAGGTTAGAACCGCTTTGACAAGTAAGGCCCGTTTCGACAAATTGGAACTGGTTTGACAAGTTGGAACCGGTTTTACAGTTATTCTGACCTGAAATTGTGGAACCTGTTTAACAAGTTGGAACTGGTTTGACAAGTTGAAACCGGTTTGACACCTTGATACCAGTTTGACAAGATTTGACCGGCACGACAAATAAGAACTGGTTTGAGACGTAGGAACTAGTTTGCCATTCTCGAACCAGTTCGTCAAGTGAGAACTTGTTTGACAAGGTGGAATCGATACTACAAGTAAGAACCGGTTTGAGAAGAAGGACCTGGTTTGGCAAGTTGGAACTAGTTAAACATGTTGGGTCTAGCGAGACAAGATGAAATTGGTTACACAAGTTGGTTTAATAATAATTGAGACAAGTTGGAATCGGCTATAAAATCGAAACGGTTCAATTTTAAGAACCAGTTTGACAAATCGGTAGGTACCAGATGGTCAAGTTGGAACCGGTTGGACAATTTGGAACCAGTTTGACGAGTAAGGAACCGGTTCAACGATATGGATCCTATTTCACATAATATTTGAACCACCTCACAAATTAAATACTGTTTGAGAAGTTGGAACCGATTTGACAAGATGAAATCACCTAATAATTTAAACCAGTTTGACAAGTCGGATCTGTTTTGTCAAGGTGGGACCAGTTTGACAAGTTAAAACCAGATTGGTAAGATTGAATTCTTGAAAATTGGAACCTGTTTAACAAGTCGGCACTAGTTCGACAAGGTTGCACTGGTTTGACAACTTGGAACCAGTTTTACAGGTTTTGACCGGCAAAAAGGAAGAACCGGTTAAAGTAGTAGCACCCAGTTCGTTAAGGTGGAACCGGTTTGTCAAGTTAGGAATCGGTTCACGAAATGGAACACTTTTAAAACACCTGACATATTGGTACCTGTTTGACAAGTGATAACTTGTTTGACAAGGTGGAACAGGTGCTACAAGTTGGAACCGGTATGACAAGTAATACCCGTTATAACAATATAGAACTGGTTTGACAAGTACGGCCCGTTTTGATCATTTGGAACTGGTTTGAGAAGAAGAAACCGGTTTGACAACTTGGTCCCACTTGATAATTGGAACCTGTTTAACAAGTCGGAACTAAATTGACAAGGTTGAACCAGTTTGACAACTTGGAATCAGTTTTACAGGTTTTAGCGGCATGAAAGGAAGAACCGGTAGTACCTAGGTAGTACCTAGTAGTAGGACCTAGTGTGTCAAGGTGGAATCAGTTTGTCAAGTCGGAACTTGTTAGACAAGGTGGAACCTGTTTGACAAGTATTGCCCGTTATGACAATATAGAACTGGTTTGATAAGTACGGCACGTTTTGATGAGTTGAAACTGGATTGACAAGTTAAAACCGGTTTGACAACTTGGTCCCACTTGAAATATGGAACCCGTTTAACAAGTCGGAACTAGTTTGACAAGGTTGAACTGGTTTGACAACTTGGAACCAGTTTTACAGCTTTTAGACCGGCAGCAAAGGAAGAACCGGTTTAAGTAGTAGGACCCAGTTCGTCAAGGTGGAACCGGTTTGTCAAGTTAGGAATTGGTTCACGAATTGGAACGCTTTTGAACCACCTGACATATTGGAACCTGTTTGACAAGTAAGGCCCGTTATGACAGGTTAGAACCGCTTTGACAAGTAAGGCCCGTTTTGACAAACTGGAACTGGTTTAAAAATTTGGAACCGGCTAGACAGTTGGTCTCACCTGAAATTTTGAACTTGTTTGACAAGGTTGAACTGGTTTGACAACTTGGAACCAGTTTTACAGGTTTTGACCGGCACCAAAGGAAGAACCGGTTTAAGTAGTAGGACCCAGTTCGTCAAGGTGGAACCGGTTTGTCAAGTTAGGAATCGGTTCACGAATCGGAACGCTTTTGAACCACCTGACATATTGGAACCTGTTTGACAAGTAAGGCCCGTTATGAGAGGTTAGAACCGCTTTGACAAGTAAGGCCCGTTTTGACAAACTGGAACTGGTTAGACAATTTGAAACCGGCTAGACAGTTGCCCGTGGGGTCCCGGCAAAGAATAGGACCTCTCCATCACCTCCCGTGGATGTCGTAAAAGGCGACTAAGGGAACACAACCGGGAAATGGGCAGCAGCATTTCCTCAATGTACATACCACCAATACTGCGGTCACCAATCCGCCTGCCAAGCGTGGTGACTATGGCAAACCCCCCCTCCCCCCCATGAAAATGAACACGAACACGAGACGGCCCCTAGTCCCCGGCAGTTCTGCTATTCCTGGCACAGGTGGCGGCCATGGTAACGGCAGAACAAGGGGTGCGAAGAATCTCCGGCAGAGATCCAGCCACCAACCCCCAAAACAAAGACCCTTGGCCCTGGCAACATATAACGCACGCACACTGAGGACCGATGAGAAGCTGATTGAGCTGGAAGAAGTAGTCAGTAAGTTGCGCTGGGATGTGATAGGATTATCAGAAGTCCGAAGAGAGGGGGAGGACACGATAATTCTAAATTCCGGCAACTTGCTCTACTACCGGGAGGGAGACCAGCAATCCCAACATGGTGTCGGGTTTATCGTTCATAAGTCCCTCGTCAATAACATCGTAAAGATCGAAAGCGTTTCGAACAGGGTTATATACCTTATACTCAGAATCACCAGTCGGTATTCGCTGAAGGTCATACAGGTATACGCCCCTCACTCGAAACGCCCGGACGATGAAGTGGAGGCAATGTATGACGATATTTCAATCGCCATACAAGCTTCGAAAACACACTTTACGGTGGTGATGGGGGACTTCAACGCGCGGTTAGGCGTGAGGATTGGCGATGAACTGAGAGTGGGGCAATTCGGATTTGGACAGCGGAACCACCGAGGTCAGCGATTGGCCGACTTCATGGAAAAGGAGGGACTCTTCATGATGAACTCCTTCTTCAAGAAACGGTCGTCCAGGAAATGGACGTGGCTGCACCCCGGTGGACACAAACGCGAAATAGATTTCATTTTAACGACGAATAAGCATATATTCAATGATGTCTCCGTGATCAACAGGGTGAAAACCGGCAGTGATCACCGCATGGTAAGAGGCACATTGAATCTCAACGTCAAGCTTGAAAGGTCTCGTTTGGTGAAATCTACTCTTCGCCCAAGTCCTGCCCAAATCCAAAACCCTGAGAGCTTTCAGTTGGAGCTCGAAAATCGCTTCCAATGCCTCACCGATTGCGAAACAGTGGACGAACTAAGCAACGGGCTGGTGGAAATTGTCCAAGCGGTAGGGTCAGAGTTCTATAAGACCCAACGCAAAAATAGAACTCAGAAACTATCTGAGCATACTCTTAAACTTCTGGCAGACCGCAGTGAAATGAGGTTGCAGTCTTCAGTGGACAGGTCGAAATACGGCTTGCTCAATAGACAGATCTCGAAGTCCATGCGACACGATCTTCGCCTTTTTAATACTAATTGTATTCAAAAGGCGATAGAACGCAATAGGGGCTCGAAAGTGTTCGCTAGAGATCCGTCTGTTGGGCAAAGTCAGTTGACGAAACTGAAGACCGATAGTGGCAACATCGTTTCCTCGAAGCCGGAAATTTTAAGAGAGCTCGAGAAGTTCTATGGACAACTATACACCTCATCGCAAAGTCCTGCTACAAGCACGACTAGCGATGCAAGAGCCCGTTTAACCCGACACTACACAGAAGATATCCCGGACGTCAGCCTATACGAGATCAGAACGGCTCTCAAGCAGCTTAAAAGTAACAAGGCACCCGGGGAAGACGGAATAACGACAGAGCTTCTGAAAGCGGGCGGAACGCCGATACTAAAGGTCCTTCAGAAGCTATTTAATTCTGTCATCATCGAAGGTACGACGCCTGAGGCGTGGGGCAAGAGCGTAGTGGTGCTTTTTTTCAAGAAAGGTGATAACACCCTCTTGAAAAATTATAGGCCGATCTCCTTGCTTAGCCACGTTTATAAGCTGTTTTCGAGAGTAGTTACTAATCGTCTCGCTCGTAGGTTCGACGAATTTCAGCCTCCCGAACAAGCCGGGTTCCGAAAAGGCTTCAGTACCATAGACCACATCCATACGCTACGGCAGATTATACAGAAGACCGAGGAGTATAATCGGCCACTTTGCTTAGCGTTTGTGGACTATGAGAAAGCCTTTGATTCAGTCGAAACCTGGGCAGTGCTACAGTCCCTCCAGCGGTGTCAAATTGACTATCGGTATATCGAAGTGTTGAAATGTCTCTACAGGAATGCCACAATGTCTATCCGACTTCAGGACCAGAGTACAAATCCAATCCACATGCAAAAAGGGGTGAGACAGGGAGATGTAATATCTCCGAAACTGTTCACCTCGGCACTGGAGGATATTTTCAAGCTCGTGTCCTGGACAAGGTATGGCATCAACATCAATGGCGAATTCATCACTCACCTTCGATTTGCCGACGACGTAGTCATAATGGCGGAGTCGCTGGAAGACTTAGGCACAATGCTTAGAGACCTCAATATTGTCTCCCAACAGGTGGGTCTAAATATGAACATGAGCAAGACAAAAATCATGTCAAATGCTCATGTCACACCCATGCCGGTACATGTTGGGAGCGATATCATCGAAGTTGTGGACCACTATGTTTATTTGGGTCAGACGATCCAATTAGGTAGAGCCAACTTCAGTAAAGAGGTCAACCGACGAATCCAACTCGGATGGGCAGCGTTCGGGAAACTGCGCCACATCTTCTCATCGCAGATACCGCAGAGCCTCAAGACAAAAGTCTATAATCAGTGCGTGTTGCCAGTGATGACTTATGGAACTGAGACGTGGTCGCTAACTATTGGCCTCGTGCACAATCTCAAAGTCGCGCAACGAGCTATGGAGAGAGCTATGCTGGGAGTTTCACTACGTGATAGAATCAGAAATGAGGATATCCGTAGAAGAACCAAGGTCACCGACATAGCTCGTAGAGTTAGTAAGTTGAAGTGGCAATGGGCAGGCCATATAGCTCGAAGAACCGACAACCGTTGGGGAATAAAGGTTCTCGAATGGCGACCACGAACCGGAAGACGAAGCGTAGGGCGCCCACCCACCAGATGGACCGACGACATTGTTAAGATCGCGGGAAGTCGATGGATGGAAAGGGCTCAGAATCGTTCTTCCTGGAAAGGTGTAGGGGAGGCCTATGTTCAGCAGTGGACTTCTTCGGGCTGAAATGAGACAGTTTGTCTCACCTGAAATTTTGAACTTGTTTGGCAAGTTGGAACTGGTTTGACAAGTTGAGACCGGTTTGACAACTTGATACTAGTTTGACAAGTTTTGACCGGCACGACAAGTAAGAACCGGTTTGAGAAGTAGGAACTATTTGCCAAGTTGGAACTTGTTTGACAAGGTTGAACAGGTGCTACTAGTAAGAACCGGTTTGAGAATAAGGAACTATTTGCCAAGATGGAACTTGTTTGACAAGGTGGAACAGGTGCTACAAGTAAGAACCGGTTTGAGAAGAAGGAACCGGTTTGGCAAGTTGGTACTAGTTATACAGGTTTTAGCGGCATGAAAGGAAGAACCGGTAGTACCTAGGTAGTACCTAATAGTAGGACCTTGTGTCAAGGTGGAATCGGTTTGTCAAGTTGGAACTTGTTTGACAAGGTGGAACCGGTACTACAAGTAAGAACCGGTTTGAGAAGAATTTTATGTATTGTTTTGTTCGTGTTTTTAAAATATAAAATAGGGTAGTGGCACCAAAAGATGACTGACCCCCATTAGATGAACGATCGACCGAAATATAGGAAAATATAAAATACTACGCTACATACGCATGTGGGATAATTTTTTCCGTATCTCGCAACGTTTTTTCTACCTAGTGCCTTAAACAGATCGACAGTGACGGCTCAGATGAGCCCACGGTAATTCGTTACGTGAGTGGTGTCCACCAAAAGTTACGTTTCTATGAAAACCTCTCGTACTTAAGAAAGGTGACCTCCAATTTAAGCATTTTGTCAGTTTAAATAAATAAATTAATGATGGATCTGAGTTTTGTTGGTTCTAATGAAATCTTCATCTACTTAGCTTTGATATTGTTGATACTTATTAACATTATTACCCGATTTTTCGAGATATTTACCGTTCAAGTAATGGTTCAAATTTAGTTTGCTTGATCCATTAAGTGACCGGTGGTCATCTTCTGGAGAAAAGGCATTTTTTACAAGCATCGTAAATCCTAAACTTGACTCTATAGCCAAAAACAAAATCACTCAAATTAATTTTGTTTATTGTATAAAGTTATTTACCAAAAGTTGAACACATGTTTTCAGAGTTAAATGCTATTTTAAGAGCTTTATTTTAGTATGAAATCCTTCAATATTCAGCTTTAGGTTCCATGCCCAAAATTTGAACTAAGAAATACACAAAAATGTTAATCGTTCATTTTATGGTAAATTAGTATCCAAAACATGAACCATTTGAATTATTGTAGTTAAGATTTTAGGTCTTGTTTTTCGCAATGAAGGGATAGGTTCAAGTTTCTTCGAGATTTCTAAGTCTTTCTTTTGAGAAGCCACCTACACTACGAAAAATAAAAAATAATAATTACGGAGTACTCTCGAAGAAGCCTAGAAATGTTTTACTTATTATTTACATTCTTCTAAATGAATAGTAAAAATAATTTATTAACACTGCTACTATTGTATTCTTCAATTTCATTACAATAATTCATCCCATAATTCCTCTCCAAATATTAGTTCAGCTATAGGGTACAAATTGTTCATAATTAAGGCACAGCGTTCAACTATTGGGATAAAACGCTATTTTTTACACATAATGATTTTTTATAAAATTCCTGGTAGATATAGAAAGTACATATTTTGATTCATTCGTTAATACTTGAGGATATACTGACTCTTATAAAAATACCAGGAAACGTCAATGTCACGAGATAACTGAGTAAAAGTGGTTCAAAGTTGACCAAAACGCTTAAACGTTCATTTATTGGTTCCACTACCCTATTATGTTTGTTAATCTATATGCCTAAGAAAGGATAATAAAAAGAAATCAATAAAATGAGCTCGATCACCTTCGGGTCGATATTTCAACCAATGTGTCATGAGAGTGGTAGTTTTAGTTGATACGTCATGGAGACAGGATTAGCCACACAGCAATAATAATCGCTGTCTACTACTGACATAGGTTCATGAAGGCAGCTCTTCATACGAGGCAATGCCCAACACGTTAAAGCTTAAGCCATTGCCAATCGTCTTGAAGGGAGCGGCAATAGATAGGTATATACAAGTAGTATAGTAGCATAGTACAAGATAACAAGTACCTATGGCACTCCAGATAGGGCGACCAGGAACCTCTATCGACAAAGTATACCTACTTACTTAATACCTATAATTATTCTGTTCACTGTCAAATCTGTTTTGATTTTATCAGTAGGTATACCTAATCCTACAATAGGGCAAGCTCGAAAATTTTAACGGTTTGCATCGATAACGTACCTATCGATTAAAGTAACCGTTAGCGTACATTGTCGATATTGCGAGGCGCTGATCAAATCTAAAACAAATTAACGTATCCTATTGAATACTTTCTCAATAGAGGTTCCTGCTCGCCCTACAGATAAGATCAATCAACGTACATCATAGAGTTATGAAACGGCATCACACGTAGTACGCTGAAGACGTAGGTAGAAAGAGATACCACGTCATCATCTTGCCCGGAGTACCATACCTAGCATAGACCATGGGAAGATATATATACCTATGTAGGTTTAGACGAAGAGTTCTTGATTTATGAACATCAGAACCAACTAACCCCTGAAGTGCGTCCGTAGCGGCTCCAGGGTTGGCTTGTCCATGTCCCTCTCGTACAGTCCATGAGCTACCTTCATTAGCTCCGTATCTTTGAGGGCCAGTTTGGGAGCGGCTGGGTGCTTTTCCTCTGGCTCTTCAACGACCTCTTCTTTCCTCACACTCACGCAAGGCTTCTTCTTCTTTGGACGCGGTACGAACGGGCGGGTTTTGAATTCTGGTTGGTGATGATAGGTTTATTTTTTATAAGTTTTCATAGAAAACATTGGTCTATGACGATTTGAATATTTTCCTTTACAAATAATCTTACTTACAGTAGGTAGGTATAGGTCCTATACTACAACTAGGTAAATTACCTTCTGATAAAAGTGAACAGTAATCATTGTAGTAAGTCGATTGCCCTCGCAAGCTTTTCATTGTAGTCTTAATGAAGTCGTCTATTTCTTCTTGTGACCAAACTTTCTGTAAATTAGGCGTCAGGTGTAGTTTCAACATATTTGGTAAGTATCTGTTATCTAGCTAAGATATTACTAATTACTTACTGAATAGGTCGTGCGTAAAACTTACTTCTTCTGTCCCTTTTTTGCTCGGATCTAACCATTTCCCTTCCAATTTCGCCCATCTGCTTTCTGGACGACATCTGAATATAATAGGTAGGTACTTATTTTAATTTGTGTTACCATTTCCAACGACGATATTGTCACATATTTGGGCGAAAGCTTCGCCACATGACTTCCAGACATTGCGATCTTTTGAAAGACGGATCTTTATTAATGGGACTGCTCGTACCACCATCTCTTCGTCCTAGTCTGACGAGTCCTCAAAACATGTGAGGTGCATTAAACTTTCCATAGAGTGAAGTCGAAGATCAACGAAAGACCTAGCTAGATAAATAGGTGCACATAGTAATAGCCAGGTACCTAGCATAGATTTGTTGCTTCCAATAAAAGGTGTGGGCAAAATACCCAGGTCACTGGTAGGTATACGTCCGCATGACCTGTATTACCAATAATCATCGTACTGTAAGTGCGGTCGCTTGCCTGTTCTCATTGGGCTAGATCACAGGGTAGTTAGCAGTGACCTGGTATAAACAGCAGATAACGACCCCTTTGTTTATTCGCTAAAGTTGTAACTTACAGTTGAGTCTTCCTGATAGGATGTTGTCGGAACTCGTCAAAATATTCCGTTAAGAACGACATGGCTAACACAGCACTTTTAATTTAGTTTAACTGGTATATAAATAAAAAATATCAGAAAGAATTATCCAAATTAGCTTACGGTCATCTTTCTACGTTAAAAAGACAAAACTTCAAATTTTTACAGTGAGTAGTAGGGGAAAACAGGGTGGCCTCGTACAGTTTTTACATTAGGCTTTGTAAAAAAAAACTAACAGCTATTTCAAACTCATTTCAATGCCGCTATGTTACACACATATCTGGCTATAAAATGTAGTGTGGATTAGTATCGATACATCATAATTGACTGAGTAATGACGGATTTACTAAAAAATGAAAAACGTACGAAGGCACCCCAGACGTGGGGTACCTTCGTACACAGCTAACACAATAATAAAAGTTATTTAAAATAAAAATAAATACGTTTATCATCAAATAACTATAAACATTCAACAGTTTGATTTTCAAATAACATAAAATTGAGTAATTATCAGCCATTAGATGTAGTAGTACTAATGCAGCAGCATTTCACAAAAAAAACATCTTTTAAATTAAAAAGTCACTTATTATAGTCTACTTAGTAAAATCAACAGAATTAATAACGATAACATGACATAATCGTGGTAATCAAATATTAATATGGACATTGCAGGCTGAAAAATATTTTCACGAAACATTTAAGTATATAGTACGAATGTACCCCACACACATGTGTACGAAGGTACCCCCATCCAAATAATTACACAATTCTAATAAAAATAAATATGCATTAAGCTGCATCCCAAAATTTACGAATACATAATAAACTAATGGATATGTTCCGCAATTACAATGAATTACTTACACAATTTCAGTAAAACTTACTAGAGCTACATGAGTTTGAATTCAAGTCCAAATATTAATTTCGCGGCGCGAAAACACATTTGAATTTATTACAACGGACCCGGCAGCCATACTGATGTTTTGTCCCGCTAATTAGTAGCTGCATACGAGTGGCAATCAGGCATAAAAAGATGAACACGCCTAAATAACTAATAGTGGAGATATACGTACTGTACGAAGGCTCCCTCTGTACGGAGCCACCCTGTTTTCCCCTACTAGTTAACTTTCAAAACTGTATAAAACGTTTCGTCACAATCTCTTCAAGAAGTTTTTATGCAAGACCACTTCGGTAGGTAATGTTAATCGGATATTCAGCAAAGCAATGCGTCCCTCCCAGCTAGCTGTTCGAAGCCGTGGTTGCCTAATCGACTGAAAGGCTATAATTCTTCTTTCTAAGTTGGATCGGTAATATCCTTGGAGTTATTGCTGTTTTTCATGTCATGCGATACTTTTTTACGGTGTCGTCAACATTTTCCGCTATAAACCTGGATCGTAAACATATCAACCAACAGTGTAACACATGAAATACGGCATATTATTTGGATCAGTTATTATTACCTACAGTTTTCAATGCTTTCTTAACAATTTCACAAGACATTTATTTTGATATTATGTGGAGACACAGGTCGTGAATCGTTCCGAAAACGAAGGTTTAAGTACAAAAGTATGGTTCTTGATTGTATTTAACGCCTTTCCTTACTAAACGGTGAACGTTAAAATGTGTTCTTCCTTATAACTCTAGGTACCTATACCTAACTTTTATAAAAATGGATTATAATAATTCTAGCCTTCAACTGAAACTTCGTGGTGTAAGTTGCTGGTGAACCAACTGCAAAGTGTGAGTTACGGGTTTGATCCCCTGCACATACTTATTTCTATGATGTGTTTTGCATATATTTGTAAGAACAACGAGTATTTGCTGAGTCTATTTGTTGTTGTTGTGTCCATTGTCTTCGCAGTTCCTAATTCCCTAGCAACAGTGACCTAGTTGCATAATTATTTAGAACAAAAAGTGCAAACGAAAAATGTTGAGCACCCCTTCGATTGTGTACTCTTTACTTTTCTATCCAATTTTTATGTCGGTGGTGCGTGACCGCGCCGTATAAATCACGGTGCCGTATTTATAGGGCGCCGTAAACTGCTCTGGAGGCCATGTCGCGATGCATCCGCTGCAGACTACTGTCTTTCATGATTATGTAGGCAATTATATTGTGTGCTACATGTAACGTCACGTCCACAATTTCTTGGCTTTATTGAGAAATGAAAACGAGCTCCCTTCTAATAATTCAATCTAAAGTTAACCTAAGACAGATGTTCAAAAAGTACCGTAAGAAACAAGGTACGAATCATGTCTTGCACCTAGCTTATTATAAAAAAGAATTCCCCAACCCATATCCCAATGTGAATAATTCAAGGTAGTGTCTAACTGGCTAGTGTCATGTTTACCCTATAGGTATCCAATGATCAAACTACCTACCATGTTACCCATGGCGTGCTGCAATTGGGTAAATGTATTGCCACAGTGGCTTCGCGAGTTCGCAAATAAAACACGATGGTAATAAATTACAATATCCATGTATTCTTAGTCTGATCACGTCAGTCATTTACACGATGTCAGTTGTTGCGGAATTTACAAGCGCGGGGTAATTGTTACCCAACAGTGTAAGAATAAGGATAATTCCACGATACATTACTTAGATTGTACATAAAAATACTTTTTACTATGAAATTAATATTACACCTTATAAATCGATATAGATTTCTGAATATTGTACACCATTATGATTCAGTTTATTGTTACTTAATTATCGAGTTTTCAAATTGCAAGAAGTTAGAAGCAAGAGTGGTGTGGCGACACCGTTCTGAGAAACACAAGAGCTGAATTTATATTAAACCCTAATTATCGCCTCACGTGGCCTCCCAATAAAACACCACGATTAGGCCACGCGCCATACCATAGTTGCTTCAGTTATTTCCTAACATCAACATTACTAACAGAAACATGAAAAATTTCGATCCAATTGTAAGATCAATTCGGAAATTTATTACAATATATTGAAAAACTTAGAAGCAACGCAACAGACACAGGCACGCACAAACGTAACAACTAAACATTAAAATAAGTGCTCCTTAACCGATTAAAAAAAGGACAAGTGCTCAACACACATTGCTTACTCACTAAAACTATAAAATGCTGTTTCATTTAATTTGCGTCATTATAAAACTAAATTACGTCAAAATACAAGAGAAGTGTTCAATTACGCCTCTATTATGAAGTAGGCGCGGTCATAAAAGTGGTGGACGAACGAGTTCAAGATCTATTTATACCAAACAATACATAATACATATATCTACCAACCAATATCTACGCGCAGGGTGTACAATATAATATGTGGAGAGTGAGTTTACCGCATAAAACGCGTTATTTACGCGACTGCCGCGTTTGTCGAATATTCACTATCTATGAAGATCTTCATAGTGACTACTCGATAAACATAGTAAACCACACTCGCCATACCAAACTAAAGTGTCGTAGAAATGTATTTCTATTTCTTAATAACTTTATGTGGCTACATACTGCATTTGACATTTTATTATAATATACAATAGCGGTATTTCAACAGTATACAGTCATCCCGCATTTTTGATCTCTTGTAATTTATAAAGCATTTGATTTTAGGTATATTTGTATTTAACTTTTGTCTTAATATATTATTAATATTTTTAACTATGAATTCCGGCATTTTCCTGTTCAAGGCATTGCCGCCAGCATGTCACGCTGCCACATGGCAGTGAAAACCTACATAGGCCAGTTTAATCATCTCTATAAATAAGACTATTGAATAATAAGTAAACCATAATATTTTGATTTTATGTAATATTTTTGTCTTTATTAAATATATATATATAAATAAGTAAACTATATAAATTTTTATTATTGGCTTCGGAATCTCAAGGTTTCTGTGATAGCGCAGCGCTACTGTACTGATTGATACATAAAATTTTCAAATTTTATTTCAATTATTGTATAAATTGACATTTTTTTTACAATTTCGATTCGTAAATCAATGTTAAAATCAGGAGACAATTTCGTTACGTTCTGTTTATTAAAATTATATCAAGTACAATCGAATTGCGCTTACCACCATGCGAGCGACCTGCCAGTCACGCCTCTCTGCCATTACAAATAAATATTCGCCGCGAAATTAATTAACTTTTGGTCAATTTTGTATTGCTAAACGTATAACTTTCATGTGGAAGCATAAAGACAAGTATTATTGGAAGTTTAGATCAATCCAGGAAACAAGTCGCAAGAGATGGGTGACATTCGGGCACTATCAGTGTGCCTAGTGCGAGTTTTGACAATTTATTTACAATTAATTTATTTGTATGGAATAATAGCAGCGCCATCTAGTGACTGATTCACTGACGCTAGATGGCGCTGCTCTTATTCCATACAATTTCAAGTTTACGCCAAACGGACCGAGCGCGTAATAAATTGACAAAACTCGCACTAGGCACCCAGTTCGTTTTGTTTGTTAGTCGATAGGGGGAATTTATAATAATTAATTCGAATACTAACGTTCTTATTTGTAAGTAATTTATTTTTTAACGTCTGATATTAAAGACTTAAGGTTCATTTACGGCCGAAATTAATAATCAATCCAATCCAAACTTTGCTATCTGGGATTGATATCACAATCTATTTTTAGGGTCAAACGTGCGAATAACCGATCCGTGGAATGGTTTATAAAGGCACGCAGATTGGAAATTGATCGAACGATAGGCAGCAATCCAAGATCGATTACAATCTTGGCTAGGAGATACAATATTATTTTCGGCTGTTAGACGAGACGATGCAAAATTCTTGCCTTTTGCATCCAATAATATTGAAGCAAAAATTTACTTGTATCATCAACAGCTACTTTTGGTAGGTCGGTAAACGATTGCGCTTCATTTATTGCATACCATTATTGCGCTTGTATGTATAAAAAAATGGTATCGTCTCAATCAAGCTTTAGAGATTACATTGTTGTAATGCAAACATAAGGAAACAATTTTGGCGAGAAATATTTGCCATGCAATAATTGCAAGTCAAGGTCTCCACAATGTTATCTTGCCAATAAGAAATTACATATAAGCACCCCCTTAAAAACTTGTTGAAAGTTCAGATTGTACAACTGTATGATTGCTTGATTTATATTGCATTACAATAAGCGATTCAATTGCTTCGCGTTAATGTATAATAACCTACGTTAGCTTTATTTATAAACAACACATTCCGGTTTCATTTTCCTCATTATGACGCTACTAAAATCTAGAAGTGGTTTAAAAACTGAAAATTCTATTTAAAAATCTGCAACTTATTTCCGCAATATCTTCCGTGACTCCAGTAGCGTCCCAGATTCGATGTTTTGTGACAATTACGATCACTAACCATAAAAAGGCAAACCAACAAGCTGCACACAATCCTGGATCAATCTAAACTGGCATTGGGGGCTCGAGCTTGCACCAGAGTTCACAGTTCACCCGCGTCTTCAACGTCACTAGCGTCGTCAACGTCACTAGCGTCGCTACCGTCACTAGCGTCGCCAACGTCACTAGCGTTGCAAACATCACTAGTGTCGCCAACGTCACTAGCGTCGCCAACGTCACTAGTGTCGCCAACGTCAATAGCGTCGCTAGTGTTATTCTCGTCGTTAGCATTACTGATGTCGCTTACATTGTCAGCGTCACCAACGTCAGCGTTCTCAGCATCGATAAGGTCGTTGCAAAATTCGTCAACATTGATGATATCGCTTGCAATGTCAACGTCATCAACATAACCAACGCCAAGAAGATCGCTAACGTCACTAACATTGCCAGCATCGCTAACGTTACCAGCGTCGCGAACGTTAGCAACGTCCCCAACATCACTCGCGGCAACATCATCTGCGTCGCTAACGTAAAAAACATCACCGGCGTCGCTAGCGTTGGCAACATCACCAACGTAGCTAAGATCGGCCGCAGCGCTAGTGCCATCAGCGGCACCGGCGTCACCAACGTCGACGGCGGCACCGCGGACGTCAGCTTCGCCGGTGCCGTTAACGTCGCCAACGCCACCGACACCGCCGACGTCGCGAACGTCACCGACGTCAGTACCACCCTTGGCGTCCGCGCCGCCGACGCCGGCCACCCCGCTCGGCCGGCATCAGAACCTCGCGCGGATGTAGACGGCGGCGACGTCGTGGTTGGCGTAGCCGAGCCGCTTGGCGTGCTTGAAGATCTCGTTGGTGGTCGCCGTCAGCGGCAGCGACTGCTCCAGCGCGTCGCCCAGCCCCAGCGCCAGCTTCAGGTCCTTCTGCATGTGCGTCAGCGGCTGGTGCGTCGAGTACGACGACTCTATCATCGCTGGAATAGGAACCGACCGTGGGTTTACGTTATACGAGTTTAGGCAGAGGACAATCTGAGCGGTTTATTAGCGGTACCATGTTCGGTTCGGTCGGTAATTAGTATACTCTATGAGTTTCAAAGACTACGGACACTGGCAGGAACTGCTACTTGGGCCATAGTAATTATTAAGCGGTTCTGTGCTTTAGCTCCGGTCGACTCGGACCGGCTAAAGTACAAGTAAACTTCGCATACTTCAGCAGCCCAGAGTGCGTCACTAGTCATCGTTCCTTGAAACTGTCAAGGGGTTAATTACATTGAAGTGTTGGAATAGTAAAGTGCGATGTGACGTTAGAGTGTGAGTATAGAGACCTCTCCCCTTGAGTATGAGATGCGGCGAGGCGAGCGGCGTGAGCGCCAGCACGTCCAGCAGGTCGGCCTGGCTGAGCCCGGCGCGGTCCGCCAGCGCCAGCCCCTCCGCCAGCGCCGCCAGCGACACGCCGCCCACCACTTGCAGCACCGAGTTCATCTTGGACGCGTTGCCGATGTCGCCTGGCACAACCGTATAGGGTCAATCGCGACATGGCACGGGCGGGACAAGAGGATATCCTATACACGGCGTCCCAAGGATATGCCACATGGAGGGAGAGTAAATTGAATATTGCATAATCTGAAAGACATTATTTAATTTTGAAAACGATTAAAACTGCTTTCATAGATATTTAAATAGTTACATCGTTGAACCGGAAATAGAAACCGTTACACGAGAAAAATAATCACCCATGTGGCATATCTGTGGGACGCCCTGTATTGGACGTCTGCCGTCCATTCGGTTCCACTCTTAATAGTTATGTGAGTTGAGAATAAAAGTTATGTTTTATTTTCTATTTGCAGAATTCCCGCTAGGCGATGCTGAGAATATTATCCCTGCAATCTGCACCATACAATCGAAACATGTTATTTAGAACTAAGCAATATCCAAAGCTTCCTCGAGAGAATTCATCCCAAGGCAACATGATGAGACTCTCTTTGCTATAATGATATGAAGCAGGTAAATAAAGCCTCTAACTAACTAGTTAAGAAAAATACTACCAATTCTGTTGGCACAAACTACACTGAATTTGATAAGTCTAAATAAAATAGCTTTTAAATAGCCCAATTATTCTTTGGCTCTGAAGATATTGCAATCCTTTTCGTTTCCATAAGACATAAAATCAGGCAGAACTGAACTGAAATTGAGACTACTTAGTAACACAATAGACTATTTGGCTATTTATTATGGCATGCAAAAAATATAATATATAAAAATAAATAATAAATAAAAGTGTGAAATCAAACGCAAACTACAAAAATTTCATGCCTTATTCTATCGGCGCTCAGATTTGGTCGTTGACGTTTAAAATAAAATAAAGAAGCAGTGCAAAAAGGAAATAAATAATATATTACCGACATAATTGGGGAGTAAAATAAAGCCATAAACACACCATGCAACGGGTGCCGTTTGAAAACCGAAAGAAACGCCACACCTATCAACCCCTATTACTATTTCTGGGTTTAGACGCGGAATGCTCAGTTCTCAAAATAGCATAAAATGTGGATTTTAAGGAAAGGTTTTACTCAATTCCGAAGTTTTTTAAGCTCAAGAAACCAGTTAAGTGTATATTTTTTATTTCATAACATTGAAGAAGATCGGGAAGACAGAAACGCGATTACGAATAATTAGCTCCATTAAAAAAACCACAAAGATAACCCTAAATCGTAAGGTCATCTTGACTTGTCACCTACTAAGAGTCTAACTAATTGTACACAATTTGTGTGATAACATTTGAAGATAACAATGTTTATTTGTTTTAACATGACGTCACTACACACTATAAAATGGTGTAGCCGGATCGCAACAAAACAAAAACTCAAGGTCTACTGAACGGATTTCGATGCGGTGTCCACCTATACGTAGATTGATTCATATTTGCGGTCCTTGGCGCTTGAAATTGTATAGTTTTGTTTATATTCTCAAGGTTTTTAAAAGTGTGAACCATCTGGGCTATATTAAAATTATAATGGGTGCCTATTTATATGTATATATTTTAGAAATATATTGGGAAAAGTTATATAGTGACGCCATATTATAAATCCGAATCGTGTCACTACTCACCCAAAAGATAAAAGAGTATCAAAGGTCCTTGGTAAGGTTATGTTAATGTTTAACTTGTAAATGCGATTCGCATTTTACTAGCGTACTATAAAAATAAGCGATAAGAACAGTCATCGTAACACATCATTAACTTTACATTGTTATCGTAAATGTGTGTCTAATTGTAATCACCTACTGTATAACCACAAAAGATTTAAACAACAGTTGAACAGATGTGTATAATATTTTTTCCACACATAGACGTCTTACCCTCGCTTTTTCTAACACAATAACAAATTCACAGATACCTAAAATAATTAGGAATACCAGGATCGAGTAAGACATCGCAAACGGTAGACGTCGATTTTGTGGAATGAAATTTTAGAAACAGCTGTTTAACTCTAGTCTAAACTTTTGTGGTCTAAATTTTTGTCGGTTGCAATTTGGCTCGCAAAACTGTAACCGACAAAACGCTACTCACGCGCGCTAAACGCAACGCCGAGCGCCTAATGTGTGCTCGCTCTTATTCTGTACGCAATAGAGTCTATGACGGAAGCCCCCCGGCCTACTCCTCGGTCGTCCGAACGGCCCCTCGCCACAAACGTCAACGTCCAAGGCTCCCCGCGCCGGCAACCGGAGCAGCTGACTACTACCAAGGTAAAAGGAGTTCTTGCTCATCGCCTTGAAGCAGGACTGGCAGTCGTCGAACAGCGAGCGGTCCCCGGCCGCCAGCAGGATCAGCGTGCCCTCCTCCGCCTGCGTCTTAGAGCCTTGGATCTGGAGACACACAATTGCCACATTAACCTTTCATCATTGGATTATATCCATACTGATCATTTATACATGCGAAAGTAAATCTGTTTGTTTGTTTGGTACGTTTTCACGAATATACGGCTGAACCGATTTGGGTTTGGTTATAGAGATAGATTGGATCTTGGAGACAGACAGGAAAATTCCGTCTCTGAGTAGTCTCCGAGTTTTAAGGTTGGTCAAAATTATATATTTTGATATTAGTTTGTGCGCGAATTAGACCCGATTAGTTTGCGAAAGTTTGTGAACTTCTTATCGGCAGCTAGTCTCAGTGGACAAGTCCGGCCTCCGCTCACCTGCGCCTCGAGGTAGCGGCCGCCCTTGCCGCCGATGGCCTCCACGATGTCGTGCGAGGTGTCCGCGTCTATCGACGTCATCTCCACGTAGCCTTTGGACTCCAGCGACGGGCAGTGCAGCACGCCGCAGTTCCCGAACACCATCTGGAAGCGATCGCAGTTGGTGATCAGCTCGACTGTTGAGGAGACTTACCTCCGTATCGTTAATCGTCACCTCCAAATTTCTTTCCCTCCACTCAACGTCACTTGCCTGTTTTAGTATCGTTAGTTGGCAAAACTTCCTCCACTCTGTTATTCCTCGACAATAATCCTCGTGCGAAGGTAACAAACCGTCTGTCAGCTCAAGGTAACTCGCGGCATACCTCGAGGATTCCTCGATGCCGCTTCTCTACGATCATGTGTTAAAATGGAGTACCGAGGAACCTCGAAAGTTCAACTAACGATACCAAATAATATGTGGTCCCTCAGCAAAGGTCGAGTGAAAGAAATGTGGAGGTAACAACTAACGATACGGGGGATTGTCTCAAATCTCGCGTTGTAGAAGGAATATTCGATGTTCTCTACCCTTTTGTATGAAGATCCTGTACAGCGCCTCTACCGGCGCGTTTATGAACGTAAAATCTTCATATAAAGAGCTAGTTGACGCGTACTATGTCGAGCTAGTAACGGTAAGGCACGGTTGTGGCAGATTTAAAAAAATTACGTGTATGAATATTATTGACATGGTATTGCAAGGTATCACATTTAAAAAATACCATCGAATTAGCTATCGTTATTCACTGACCTGTATTTACAGATCATACAGGTCATACCCTTATAATATACAGGTCAATGGATTTAGTAGTATCCATTTCATTTTCACTTTTGTGTGACACTGTACAGAAAGTAAACGGAGGTTTTCCCCATCGTAAAACCAAATCTAGCATAATAATAGAAAACGATAATTTGCGCGATAGCCGAGTTTAACACAGCGACAGCCGTGACGGCTAAAATCTAGACAATAAGAGAATCCGAAAATATTATGATAATAGACTAGGCTAGACACAGCGCTTGCTACCAGCACATTCGCCAAATTCCTTGTCTGTGAAAATAACAAATTAAAAGAGAAAAACAACTTAGAACAAATCTATTTATGGAACTCGCAAAATTATCAAGCAAACCACTTAATAGTATGAACACGAAAGAACATGACCTGATAAAGAGACACGTAACCTACAGTATCCGAGTGCCTAGTTTATCAAAGTTATCACTAGTTATTGAACACTATAACCTGGGAATACAATATTAATGTTGCTATACTTGTTTTATACTTTAGCTGCGCCGCGCAGCACTGCCCGCGTAATAACCGTTTTAATTAAGGAACTCGGGATTTTCTCGGGATCAACATACCCTACTGCACTCAGGGATATCATAGCTAACTATAATTGAAAGAATTTTCAGAATCGGATCAGTAGTTCCGGAGATAACCTTCTACAAACATACAAAGGCACAAACTATCAAGCTCACAAACATTCACCTCTAAATATGTAATATTAGTGTAGACTAGGACGGATTCATGCATGTTCCTACATTTACAAGTGTTACAGTCATTAATCAACCCTAGTATTAGCACGACCACACCTGCACCTAGATCTAAGACCCATGTTATATAATTTTGTAAGCCTAAAATATAATAATTTTACCCTCACTAACTACTTTCGTACCTCCAAACTATTTCCGTAGCGACTAAGGCCACACACAACACAAAAGGTCAGCTAGCTATTTGATTGTTAGGTAGAATGTATGTATACATATTATTATTAGGTATGCTGACATTTATTATGCTCTATATTGGCACCGTTTGTCTATCGATGTTAAATAGTAGAGGCAGTAGTGGGGTGGGCTAAATGGTAAGGTGTGGTCATTAATAAATGAAGCAGGCACACTTATCTAGATTGTATTTTTTATTTTACTGCAAATAATAATTACTTCGTCGTGAGCTCTCATATAAAAATTCTTAAGTATCAGACACCATCGTTATAATAATCAGGAAATGATGTGAAAATGAAGTAATAAATTTTTATCAACAAAGCCTTTTTTCCACAAACCATTTTTATCAATCCCCTTTATTAGTCTTACATATTTTCTGTCAGAATTAAACTCTTCTGGCAGATTTCAACTCCATCGGTCTCACCACAAAAGATTTAGACCAGAGTTATTTAAAACACATGAGTCTAAATATTTTCTCCACAAACCGACGTCTAATCCTAGCTTTTAAACTAAATAACAAATTTACAAGTAGAATAACCATGAATGCCAGGATTGAGTAAGAAAACGTGAGTGATTCTGTCGAACGAAATTTTAGAAACCTCTGTGTACCTAAGGCCGTATCTGAGTTAAGTCGCTAATGAAAGCAGGTAACTATATGTACTCCATAAAAGATGATTACGTTGGCTGAAGGTTCAACACGAACGCGACCTTTGCACGGCTGTACATAAAATGTTTATGGTGCCCTAAGTGGGGGTTATCCGTGGTTTCATGGTCTACGTTTATGGAACTGATAAACACCATAAAAGTTATCCGAGGGTGGTAAGGAGTATTTCATTATTTCCCTCCAAGATTGAGCTGTGAAGTTGAATTGATTTTCATAGAAACTTATTACTGTGATAGCACAATGGGCATTATTTAAATTTTCTGACCTTCAATTTTTCACCTTCAATTCTTCAATATCATTCATATTTATTCAAAAATATCCGACATTAGTAATTATTTTTTAATAAAAACGATTGTTTTGTTATCAGCGAGTCTATTCTTCGAAATAGATTTGGAATCAGAAATGAACAATGCCCATTTCGGTTTGCAACCCATTTTCTGCCCTTGCCACCTATGTATACGGTCCACTATTTATCTCAAGACGGTTCACGCTTACCTAAATGCAACCTATTCACTCTTGACTTGAAAATTCCGGAAGCTATCTGCAAACAGACTCAACGTTCCACTAATTTGCGACACGCATTACAAACGAGCAGCTCTTCTCTCTATAGAGACTGGAAACAACCCTTATTTTTATACCCTAATTTACAATCAGCAGTAATGAGCAGAGAAGTGAGCATACTTCTCACGCTCTGCCACTGACACAAATGGTAGGGCTGAATGTTGTCACATCTCTCGAGATAATTATCGCCGGAAATTGCAGGAGCTTGGGCTGAGTCTAACGACGTATTAGTAATTCGACTGTTAGTCGCAAGTCCTAGTACTGCAGATCTCCACTGTGTACCTCTTTCGCCGCCTGCGGATCCGCGACGCATGAGAAGGTGATGTCCGCCTCCTCGACCACGTCGCACGGCGTCACCGCTATGCTGGCGCCGACCTTCTCGAAGTCTTTGCACTGGGGACAAAGAAACAGTTGTTAGATTTATCAGGATGGCTGTAATATTATACGAGGCGAGGACCATATTATATGCAAGGCGAGATTTATAGCGTATCATTCAAATGTAGGGGTGGTTAATAAAAATATTGCCCATAACTTTATGGGTACTGCAACGCGTCGGTATATACCTACCTACTGTGCAATGTCAAGTCATAATAGTTCACATCGGCACGAGAAAAGGAGTAGCCATACAGGTGTAATGAAATTACAATTAAGTGCCTTCAGAGATTTTACAAAGAATCCCACACAATACGCTTTGACCTTTCTATTAAATTTTGATAAAAAAATACACCCACCATTACGAAAACAGCAATTACATAAAAAAAAATCTAAGAAGATTTTTGAAACAGCGCCATCTGTGTTCCCGGCGACAATATCATATTTCAACAGTAATTCGGCAGATGGCGCCACGCGTCCCCCTCGCTCCGGCGGTGAACTCCTGATCAATACCCTCGCCGCGGCGGCGCGGCGGCGGCAGGGGTCCGCCGCGAAGCGTCAACGACCGCCCGCAGCCACGCGCCGCCATTTTGATAACGGCTTCTATCTTGGAGGGAAACACGCTTCGCTAGTCGCGCCAGCCGTGACCGGCACACGACTCGCATCCTGCACGTTTCTATCGGAAACAGCGACACTGTGCCGTAGGAGGAACACGGAGAATGCAGTTGGCCGGCCGCTTTGAACTGACTGCAGCCCGCATTTTTGCACTAATGTATTATGATAGCTATTGGGTATCTCAGATTATAGAACAAATAATTTCTAGGGATCGACTACACTGTGTGGTGCCAATCTAGGGCATTGGCAAGAAGTCTCAATGTTCTAAGCACACGTTGAAATAGAGGTGTTAAAAAATTTAAACAATGGCCTGCTGCATCATTACCTACTGGAGGGAGTAAAATGTACATCACATTGTTTTTATAGCAGATGCCGCTTTGTTGTATTGTATTGAGCACCTACTATTTTCGTTTTGACCGGACTCCCGCAGTGCAACGATCTCGAGACACACCTGCCTCAGCATATTTACGACATAATGGAAAAAGACGAAACGCCCTTGGCTAACATGATGAACTTTACTTACAAACACGTAATAACCTCTGTTTTCTTTATCAGACAAGACAAACAAAGTTCTTATAGTCAGAATGGAGTACAACGAACGGTTAGTTCGGTAAAATCGACATGAATGGTAGCATTGAAAAATCTATCTTATACCATCGGTCTACAGTTCAGAACTGATTTCTTTTTCAACGCAGTCATTAGAAGAGGCAACAAGTTGGCATCATTCGCTTCGATATCACTGATTCAATAAAACACTCCAACAGTCCCAGGGGGCTTACCAAGACGTCTAATTACGATCCAATTGAGGACCTAAACAGAATTGCTTTACTACCTACTTATTCGTACCATGACGTCTTATTGAGACATCCAGACGCTCAATTAGGTTGATTTTAAATCTAAAGGTATTGACGTCTACCTAAATGATATCGAAAGCCACGTGCCACGTACTACTATTATTTAAGGTGAAACAATTCTGTTTAGGTCCTCAATGGGATCGCAATAAGACATCATGGTAAGCTCCCAGTTCTGTATACAGAAACTTCAGAGTTCGTGAACCTTATACAGATCAATGGCATGAATAACGTTACCACTTGTGGCTTTGTTCTTAATTAATCCCGCCATCGATATTGAATCCAATGACGCATGGACGCATTGTTCGCACAAAGGCAACAAAGGTGCAGTTGGCGAATACCGAAGTCATATTAGTTAGTTGTGCGGTTAAATCAACCTGTAATGTGAAGTCAATCCTTTTAAGTTGGCAGAGGTTTCTTTTTATGAGACTAGTCTTTCAGAATCCGGGTGTATAGTGCCTATTCTGTTGTTACAAACAAAACTACATTTTAGTTTAGTCATGTCAAATGGTATTTTGTCACACTTCAACCCTATGAAAGCAAAAGGGCTGGCTATAACTTTAGAGCTGTCAAATTAAGATTTAGTTTAGTTTGTAAAAACAGAATAAGCACTAGTGACTAACAAGAACAAGTTGACGGCCCGTCTGCAGGCCCCATAGACACCCGCACTCGGGGCACTGTGGATGCGTAATCCTAACCCTTTTCAAGCTTCTTTTGAAGAGCGGCGAGCCCCATATTATAATTCTCTGGAAAGACGTCTGATGTTAGCCCATTCCTCGTTCTACATGGACAGAAAACATTCCGTAAAGCGGACAGTGCGGAATGTGCAGATTTGAGCTATAAAACGATTTCTAAGCATCTTGCTTGAATCGACTGCATTCTGCTGTGATCTTAGAATCTAGTGATTACTACGAACAAATTTCTAGTCTACACTTGTGATTACAAGCTGACACATCGATCATCAAACGCGATGGAGCGTGGCAACGCTGCCAACCTTCCGATATCAGTTTACGACGCCATCAAATCGCGCTGTTGATAATAAAGCAGTATTGATAAATTCGCGACAAACATCCTCAGAGCCGGGCGAAGGTCAATGGCAATGTTTGAACAGATGCCGTCACGGCTCAGAGCATGCCACCGATGCTTCTGACGTTCAACGCTTCGGATACTTTTGAAGCTGAAACTCGCCGGGTCATATCGATTTGAGTCGAAACATACAAGGCCGACGATAGTGAAACAGGAAACGTCATTACGATAAAAACGATTTGACAATACGATAAAGCCACGTCGGATGTTCAAATATCAAATGTTTGCCCCGCGATTTGAATAAAGATATTCTGAATTAGCATAACAAATGGAATTACGTTTTGAATAAAAAAAATACCATTATCAATAAAAACGGCAATAAAGTCACGTAAGTTGTACCACGGTTCATGAGATACAGTCTGGTGACAGACGGATCGACAGTGGAGTCTCAGTAATAGACTCCTGTTTTACCCTTTGGGCACGGAACCCTAAAAACGACGGCGTAAATAGCTCAAGGCAAATGAGATACGAGTTTCCCTAGTAGCTTCCTATTCCTGTCACATGCCTCCGGAGGGCCATGCTCCGATCGGAAGCATACGCCCACGCGGCCTGAAATATAACTACACTACAGTCATGTAGCCGTGTAGGTATAGCATGTGCGCGCTGCAAGAGAAAATTTATCGTCAAAGTAAATAATATCGAACGGCGACATGCTGCGTAGAACAGTTTCCATAGCCAAACTATTTGTACCAGCCCTTTGTTGCGAATGTTGCGATATACGATGATTATAGGTTGGATGAGTGATCGGACGGCACGAGCGCGACATTTATCTAATAGGTCAAAACCGAACAGTCATACAGCTATGAACGTGATAATATAATAATCACATTTTTCACATTTTCAACTTCCGAGGTGTAATTTAATGTATTAGAATAAGAACGGGGTCCAGCCGTATTCGACTAGAGCATTAGGAATGAAAGTGCATTGTTTGCCAAAGCATACAATTCTCAGGTAAAAAAAAATGCCGTCAGGTAAACCAGCCACTCATCCGTTACCTGTTATTATAAAAAGTTCACGCCACCTGGTGCTAACACTACTAACCACTGAGTAATTGAACAGGAAAATATTCTTATACATGACTAGAGCCAAAAAGCCGCTTCAACACGAAATTATGATATCAAAACATAAGAAATTTAGACTGATAAAAATTACTGTGGAAAATCCGTAGCACCTGGCGAATGTAGAAGTAACAAATAATATCAAAGTAATTACTGCAAACCTTCATGTTATTGTGTGTATCAAAACAATTAAGTTACTTGAATTAATTATTTACCTTTACGAATATCATTGGAAAACCTTCAAGGTTGTTGGAAACGAACAAAGGTAACAAATACATTTGATGTTCTTTGTACACGACTTCGTTTCTTTTTCCAATAAATTGCTTTCAATGCAATGCATTACTTCAAAAGTACTCTTTGGATTATCAGTGTTCTTATAGCCAAGCCTCGACATTCTCATAATTGTCATTACCCGGTACAAGAGCTAGAGAGGAGGTAAATATAAGTCGAGCCACGCTAATGAGTTTCACGCCTTCAAGCGTCGACAGTTCGACAAGCGACTGAATCAACATTCACCGAATTGGTTCAAGTCTGCGATAACTGTTACCGGGCCAAGGGCGCGTTGTCTTCTTTCATCGCACCTTATTACCTCGAAGGCGGTTTAATTTGCTCGGTGGAATGGACGAAAAACAAATTGAAACGGTGAATAAAAAATGTACAGTTCTCATCGGCCTTTGTTGCATGAGAATATTAATATTCGGTGCTTTACTTTCTTGTTGTATCTGTAGAGCACTGCATTATGAATGACGTAAGTTCTCAAAATGTATTGTATGTTATTTGAAACAAATTTGCCAGTATGTTTTATTTGCCAGCTGGCTAGGGTTGCTGCATGTGCATTACAACTACATTTCCGAATAGTACCTATACATGTATGAAATTGCATCAATGTATTTTCTACATCAGACTTACATACACAATCACTTGTTCTTTATTGTAGACGATGTCAATACCAACTTCAGACTTAGATATCTATTGGTTCCATAAGACGCTCGTAAATTCGATCCAAAACAAGTTAGTCGTGTAATCGCTAACGACGTAACGACCAACTGTGTGATATAAATAGAACCAGTTAAACAGTGGTCGGTGGACGATCAATACTCGCACAGGATTAGGCACCGTGGCAAAGTCTGAACTAGTATAGGTCAGGTAGAGTCGGCAACTAGAATTTCCTCGTAACTTTATCTGCATTTGCTGTGTCTGGCCGTACATTATTCTATGCAGTGCGCAAGGTTACACTAGTTTAATTTCTCAGTGGGAGGAAACCGAGTTCCCATAGTTAATGGACACTGTTACATGTTTCCATTGCATCGCTACTGTTCATGACCTTACATAAAAAACAAAGCATTATGCTAGGAACAGTGATTTCCAACTAAATCGACCAAGCGGATGATACCCCAAATCCTGATTATGATAAAAGTAGTGATTACTTGATAACAAGGAAAATTGTGACCTTATCAAGCTGGTGTAACGGATTTAGGAGCGAGAATGGTTGGTAATACATTGTGACGTGATTTACTTGATACATATAATATGTGTAGCAGACGAAAGCATCTCCAGAAATGCAATTATAAAAAGAACCTTCAAACCGTTGATGGGTATAGGAAATAAAAGTTTGTTCCAATATTTAGGTCATACGTGTTCTTTCACCATTGCGAGGCCAATCGGCAGACAATGGCGCTGCAACTCAGCCGAACCGGACTACACGGACCTTAGAACAAGTTTGAAACGTTACATAACCATCGTCCATATCGCCGGACGACCTCTGAATATACGAATAGCGGAAAAAATACCAAACGTGACCTAGCTCACGTGTATGTGCTTATCGCGCGAAGCCAATCAATCTCATCGACCGAATTCGGCGACCGAGTCTTCGGCGAACAACAACGTTGTGGCTCGTCCCGTCCGACCGCCACGGCCCATTCACAGATTCCGGAACGACCCGAGACTGATTGTAATAAAAGACCATTTTACACACGAGGTGATTTAGTAGAGCAGCGGTTGAAAGTGGGGCGAACGAAAGACGTAAGTGTTGTAGCAATGAATAGCGTTTGATGGCCGCAAAATATTAACGTGCGTCACGTGACGCCGACAACGAGCCGAATAATAAAGTTATACCTAGTGACGCACCGAAATAACATGAACGATACTGTCTGGGGACGGAACCGTGTCAAGATATTTGGCGTGTGTCCATAGGAAGAGCTAATTTATTCTGTTGGAAACAGGTGCACTGGAAATGTGACGACTTATCATTTATGAAAAACGACAACCTTCAAGAGCAAATGTTGCTCGATACTTTACAACTCTTCTGCCATAGAATCAATTGTACTGGTACTGACCTTAGCCCCAGTGACGGTGAATATATGTATTCACCGTCAGTGGGGCTAAATAATCACATAAATGATTAGAAATATGAAGTGCTAAACACTGACTGCAGACAGTAATGCGTGACCCCTTGTGCAAGCATTCAGTGCACTAGGTAAGCATAAGTCAGAAGAAAGGTCGTTTTAAACAAAGAGGGCGAACAAAATATCAACGTACGGCTAAGTTTATAAACTTTTAACCTATGTATATCATAGGTCACTATTATATACTACGAGTATACAGTCTAAATATATTATGAAGGGGAATGATATACCCTAGTAGGAACAACAGCAGAGATAGTTTACGGTGATGTCATAACGTAGTTCAGGGTTCCTGTCCAAGGTAAGCCAAACTTTTTCAAAATCATTATGGATTTATTATGTATATTATGTAACCGCTTTAGAAAGCTGTTTCTAACAATTCCTGCAAAAGTTATTCTTGATCTCCCAGTACTATTTCCAGACCGCACCAAAAAAGCGTTGGGAGAAAATTATCAGTAATCGCCGCGTGCAATATCCGCTATTAATTTAGTAAACCGGGACACTGCGCGATCGCTCATCTTATCCTGTCAGTATTAATGGAAAATTGATCGATGCCAATGTAACGAGGGCTAAAAAATAGGGCCATTAGATATCTTGTTAGTCCAGAGAATGGGCCACGGCCCGATGCTCTTAGCCTTGAAATTAAGTGAAGTGTTTAACACTAGTTACGTCCTCCAATTAACCGGAGCTCTCTGAAGTTGGCAGATTTCCGGCACCGGCGCACGGCATCGGAGCATACGAAAACGACGCGACATTGACGATTCCAATCGACTTTTACTCTTGGGCAATATACTTTACGACTCAAAACACTTACGCCAATAAAATAAAAATCATTCTTTGGATGTTGTAAAAGCAAAAACAATGCAATCGGCTTCATAAAGGTAAAACACAAGTGTGACCAATTTGCACTGGTATTTGCGTATGACCAAACTACACTAACCCAAACAAACATACAGGTGAATTAACTGGCAGCGCGGTAGGGTTTTCGTCTAGACGGATTCACGGAGTCAATAGCAAGTCCCACCGGGAATCTAAACAAAGGTCATTCGGGACTGACCGCCGAGTTAACCGCACCTATGATTAGAAGAAAACTCCTAGAAAAATAAATAAGTGATAAATTTTTCAGAAGACTGAGAATCGAGACGGATATCAAACCGTCTGCAGCCAATGAACATCAGTTAGTATCCGTGAGATTGTTCTCTAGTCTCATGGGAAACGCGGAAAGCGCTTGAATGGAAGCATTCATGATGGACAAGTTTTTTGTTATACGCAAACAAATGAATGCAAATAACATAAAAGAAGTCAATTCCCAGGGTCTTAATGAGGATATTGTAACTAGGCGGGTACAATTAATTTGAGGCATTCATAAAATGTTTATCCTTATTTGGTTACGTAGTGCAATAGACATTTTAATTACATAACTTTTGAGATAACATAGCTTATACTTAAACGTAACAAGCTTATCGAATTTAAAAATGTACGACAAACCAGACCCACAGCAGCAATTTGTATGATTCTCCTCTCCATTTCAATAATTGCTTGACGTCGAACTCTTGAGCATATTTTTATAAAAGTTCAAAACTCCCAGCTCCATCCCTTTTAGGCGTAGACAACTGCAGTGAGTTATATCTGCAGTGTTTTATGTGGGGGGGTTTCTGTGTAGGTAACTTTCAGCGTATTCAAAAGATAGCAAGAGTAACATTCGCAGAAAAACAATGACTCCTGCGTAAAAGAAAATCTGAGAAGTCTAAATGTCGTGGAAAAAACTGACGTGGAATTTATTATATTTCATTAATTAGTTAAAATAAGTCATTACAAGAATGAGCCTTTTACGAATAAGCCGTTGCTAGAAGTATTGGGCGAACAAGTCCTTAAAAGAATAAAGCATTTCGCGAATGGGTCCTTTTTGGTGTAGGGCGTTTTACGAATAGGTTATTTATCTACGAACCCCTTGAAATAACCACCCGTAAGCACATCCGTTTATAGGTGACCATGGCGCTTGTAACAGTCGCAACGGTGCTGAAATATCGGAATCCAATACAATATCCATCCACTTTCTATGTCATCTTGATTGTCCATTGTGTAATGGATTGAGCTTAGCAAGGACCTCTTATATAGGTTCTAAGTTTCTCCATTCACAGCAGTTTATTTGTACGAGTTGTCGATACCGTGAACCAAGGTATCACAAGAATTAAAACAACTAAATGAAATACAGTCGAGTGTTCATTTGATTCACCGAAGAAGCCAGAATAAAAATAGCAAGACAGTCTACCATAAACAACTAGAAGCGTGACTTCAAGCTGAGAACAGTGCTTGAAAAGTTCCATTTCGCACCGCTGAGCAACAAATAGAGAAAACTATACATTCAAGTGTTCGCAGAGAAGACTGGTAGTCGGTGGTATAAATAGTGCGCACCTGAACCAATACGACCATCCCAAACCAGGTCACCCAGTGAATCAGTCTCACCGCGAAACTGTGCGTACATGTCATCTATTCGTTTTATTGGCGTAACAAAGCTAAATATAATTTATTAGTATCCCTGGACGAACATTCCTTTGGGCATTTCTTGTTCAGGAATTTTCGATATGATGAGAAATGTATAGTTAAGAATTTTCTTTTCATGATATAGAAAGCCTACGCAAATGATTACGAGGAAAATTGTACCAAACGATTTTAATTAAAACTGTTTCATTCCATTTTGTCGATAACCGATCTTATCTTACTGTCTGTAATGGATCCGAAAGGCGAGATTTTGAAATCTGTTCAGCACATTAATACTTTCTACTGAATTTAAAAAGAAAGAATTACAAAACGTTTTCGAATGCAGTCTAATTCTTGCATTACGGAGTTGAAATAGCCATTAGTAACGAGTTGAAGGTAGATAAATCAAGAAGTGTCAAAAAAGCAATAGCAAAACCACGGCATTTAGCAAATATCGCACCAGGTTTAGGTGGCATTAATTTAAAGAAAGTAAGTGCAAACAAAAATAATAATTTACGTCGAGATAGCACGCACGCCAGAGTTTCTATAGCACGTGCGCACTCGAGAACGTTCAATCACAATGTTCCAGTAGCTATTGTATATCTACTGGAATCTCGCTCATCTGGTCCAGTACTTGGAATTCGAAATATCCACATTTGACGGCTCAATTCAATTAGGTTAAACAGTAATAAGCTGTACAATATATACACATATTTATATGATGTTACTGGAATTATTTTTTGCCTTGCTTAAATAAACCCACTAAGTTTTTGCACTACCCACGTACGCCCTCTGCTATCTAACCTACGCTAGATTAAGGTGAAGGATGACAGATGTCCTTGACATTAGGTTTAGGGCTCGGCTGAGCGATTCTGAGATCATGTTCTTTCACCTCTACGTGCGTCACCTAATTTTATGGCACGCTCGACCGATTTCCCTTTCTAGTACGAGACTGTCTACTTGACTGCTACATCATGCACTGGATAGATCTAAATGCATCTGAATGCCGTTCTTGGTATAAAACAGAACACTGCAGCGATGTTTACAACACACCGACATAGATTTTTCTAGGTCTCTTATTACAGAGTTGCGTCAGATTTGCCTGCCTTACCTAACGCTATGTAACATTAGTAGATTCTGCTAACAATACTACCGTCTACTAGGATTTCCCGTACCATGAGAGTGTGTTAATAAGATGATAATGACTCTAGGAAGCTAGGTTACCAAGCAGTAGAATCAACCATGAGCGTAAGCATAATAGTTCAAAGGAATCTTCTTCAATGTTCAGTGTTTAGCAAGATATTGCAATTGAAATCGCAATTTATTGGTCTTCAAGCCATGAGTGTTATTAAGAATGTCCTCTGTGTCTACCAACAGCTGGAATGTGCAAATGTGACTGTATCAATAGACACATTTGCCAATTTCATACGTCAACCTAACATTTTTGAATCGCAATCTAGCGAGATCATGATACAAGTAAAGGTTATAAGATAAACATGGCAATGCAGTGGCATCGACTGACCAGTAGATGCAACCTAGCGTTACTCGCGTGATTGTTAAACAGACCTAATATTCATAACAGCAGAGCCGCCCCGACGCAGTGATTTTGCTTTCAAAAGTTGCTCAAGTGTATGCGTGATTACAAATGCGTAGTCCCAGTTTTTATCTAGTCCAAGATAATACAAAAACGACACGGTAATGAGCGTTATCATCTCGACGGATTTGAGAGATGCAACAGCAAACACAGCGCATGATTGAGACGGTTTGCGTCAGCGCACAGCAATCCGACGTATCTGCGCTGTTGACATTAATTACTATCACAATGAATAATAATAGCACATCCATTAGTCTAATAGCCTGGACAATGACCGAGAAAACGCGTGTATTATTGAGAAAAATTAACATATCGTTAGATCTGACATTCTGTGCTTCGTTACGTTATGGCTTACTAATTCATAACATCCGGAATGACAACCTCATTTGTTAATTATTGTATTTAATGGGGACGTTAGGATGTCTCTTTCATATTAGTCTTGATGTAACTGTAAGAAAATGATTATCATCACCTAGAACTACATACAGCTCATTATATGGGTCGGGAGTTTCGGAGCTAATATTAATGAAAAGTAAACATTACAATCGAAAGAAATGTAGGTACTTCTAGTCCATAGAATTTCTGTAGATGTAAGCTGAAGACTTGTCGAGAATCTTTACTGAGCTACAATAGATTTAGCTCCATCGATGGAAGGTTCTAACTGTTCTAAGATAAATAACCGACCTTCACCTCTAAAGCTACCACCACTAAGGTTCCACTTAACCCCTATACCAACAAGCCGATACCGGATAAGTGTCA
The DNA here is from genome assembly GCA_905147375.1 of Hylaea fasciaria. Classification (NCBI taxonomy): domain Eukaryota; kingdom Metazoa; phylum Arthropoda; class Insecta; order Lepidoptera; family Geometridae; genus Hylaea; species Hylaea fasciaria. The sequence goes on along the minus strand of LR990211.1, from coordinate 885,600 downwards.
ATTAAAAGTATCGACACGGGTTCTTTGATCGGTCGAATCCGCGACCTCATTCGGCGGCAGCTGGCAACGCGGCGGCAACATATTGTTAATCTAAAGTTTATTAGGGCGATGTTTCGGTTACATAATATGCAGCGTCGTTACGCCAAATAATACCTAATGGTACAAGGTTACTTTTATGGCTTCTAATATCTATAATGGACCAGACCAGGTTTTACTACTTGATTAAATGTGGACTAATTATTGTTTTGCTATAGTCATATTATGCGTTCACTCGTGATCACGGGCCACTGTTCCGAAATGTTTTGCACCCAAAGCTATTGGTATTCACTCTTATAGGGCTAAAAATTCAGGACAAAATATATCTACTTAAATAATGTAGTATATTTTTGTGCATTTCATTATAATTCGTTCTACCGTTTCGTGGTCTTACTTTCGCATTTACTATATTACTATGAAACTAATGATAAATAGTTAATTCTAGCTGGCTAGGCGATCTTCTTACTATATTTATCAATGAGTGGAATGGATATTATTATGCTCTAGTTTTAGATACAGGCTTTAATCGCTCGACTCATTGCTGTAAATGAAATATCGAAGAACTACTCTACCTACTCAATCTTCCTCAATCTTCTTGCTAAAATATTGTTACCAATTACCTACATTTTATTTTTAATTTTGTGACATGGTACGCGAAGTTAAACTTTTGATGTTTGCGCAAATGGTAATTAATTTTGCATGCTATGGATCTGTTATGCCATACCGGCACCCAGTCAGGCCTCAATTAGCGTAATTTCTCTTTCCGCCACTGAACCTTTGATTACTTCACGTAGTTTGTGGTCCCAGTCGCCTGATTCAGAAAGCGCTGTTGAGCGACTGGGACCGAGGTTCCAGTACCTCGTGGTCCCAGTCCTCTGTTTTCGCATCTGAATTCTGTGGATCTGAGTGATCTCACGCCATGTTTGCCATCGACCCTATTCTCTGGTTGCCTGTACCTACCAAAAAATGGGCTAATGAGAGGTAGGCATTAGGATTTCAGACAACATTCACTCTAGAAATGTTAATTCGAAAGAGGTTTGGTATTAGAAGGTGTTATGTCATGGAGTTGAATAATAACGGCGATGACCAAAAACTCAGATCTTAAAAACAAAGACATGGGCGCATGGGTGCCGAGATAGACGGTGTCGCTTACTAAACCCTACACTTACACAGTTTACAACCAATTAGGAAAGAACCAAACAGCAATAAAACATACTTACATTACTAGATAAGCTTGTCTTCAATTAGTGCCGTACAATGACACATCCCAGTATGTGTTAGTGGTTCTACTTATATTTATCTAAGTCCTACATAACGACTTTAATGGACGGCTAAAATATTAAGTTTACCTGGTCCTGTTTACTGACGCGATTTTTGGGACGAATAATTTAAGTCAAACACTTATGCAGTGGAAAGGAACCAAAACTTAATTCTGCTAAAAACCGTTTTGCGGTAATGTGACTCAAGCTCAAAAGAACTTGCCTTCATTTGTATGTATCCTATACTGCAAGTCACGCGTACTTACATATTGGTTGTATTAATTCCATGTGTATTTATTTTCATTGAAAACGGAAACGCCTCGTTACTCAAACGTAATAATATTTGCAAGTCCCTAAAATGCGTGTTAAATCTCTTATTAAATTATCCCTAAAGAACTATTCGTTGAACTACTTACCTAAAGGATTTCAATATTTATAATTACTTATCATAATCAGTTTGAGTGAAAAACCTTGTTTAAAAGTAGTTAATTTTGTATGGATTCACGTCCACGCCGACACCACTAGTTATCGTGCGTATATACGAGTAAGTGTATACATAACTATACAATCACATAATACAGTGTGTGGCGGCACGGGCGGACCGATAACGTTCCATCGATTTATAAAGTCAATACTATTGTGTGAAAGTGTTTATTCATTCGAATATAACAACACTTTTGTATTGTATCTAGTAAGCATTTAACTGATATAACGTGGCATTGCGAGAAGTTATCGAGTTTGGTTCCGCTCCGTGCTCATGCATTGAGCGCATTTCGATTGCTTCAAGGTAAATGAAACAACACTAAATAATGCCTTCAAATCTGAAAAAAAGTGCTTATGTATTTCAACTTGATTAAATTTGCAAACTATTATGTGACCAATGAAGATGAGGCATTCTCGTGTGATGCTAAACAGTAACATTTCAAAACTACAGAACACGTTGATGTCTAGACAAAACACGAAGTTCATCAACAAATGATGATTATTAATAATGATCAACGAAAGGTCCATCACCCAATCAAACAACTTTAGAGAACTGTCGGATGTCATCAGAGGAGGAAACGATTTAACAAGACTGGCATGAGTCCAAGAATAACAAATCTGCGGCGATCTCAACATATTATATAGAGAAAAAATACGTGACTACAATATCTTTGCAAATGCATAAATTAAACTAGGAATTCTTTATTGCGATTGATGACTCGACTCTCGACGATTGAGAATGTTTGAAGTAGGTAAGTATGTTATAAAAACGCAAACCATAATGATATATTTTCAAGCATGTTACTATCTCAATGAAAGCAAAGCGTCGAGGCGAATATCCGAGAACTTCAAAATTTTAAACCTATGTAATATTCAACACGGCATGCGAATCGAGAGAAGATGCGTTGTGCAAGAGAGTAATAATTAGTGTTCAGAAATACAAATAAAGATGTTAACTACGATTATGGTATTATTTTACTTTGGTAGTTAATTTAGTGTTTTTGTGAACATGACGTCTTTTCATACATTAGAAAGGTGAGAACTTATCTCATTTTACTGTCTTTAGTTATTCAGATTTCTAGATATATAAATATATTGCGTGATACAGGTTAGGAACACTTTTACATGCACTTTTATAAAGTGAATTTTAGAAAGTATTTCTTAATAAAATGTGGGTGTATGTATCAATTTACCATTCACCTTTGAAGTTGTAAATTCTTTAGGAAGTCGTGGGAATTGCTAACAATAAATACTTAATTACGTAGAAGTTTGATTGGAAGCAACGATTTTACGGTTCCGCACCCAAAGGGTAAAACGGGGCCGTATTACTAAGGCTCCGCTGTCCGTCCGTCCATCCGTCCGTTCGTTCGGCTGTCCGTCTGTCACCAGGCTGTATTTCATGTGATAGTTAAGACAGTTGCAATTTTCACAGATGATGTATTTCTGTTGTCGCTATAACAACAAATCACTAAATACCATAATAAAACAAATATTGAAGAGGGCTCCCATACAACAAACGTGATATTTTGCCGTTTTTATAGATAATGGTACGGAACTCTTCGTGCGCGATGCCGACTCGCACTTGGCTGGTGTTTTTAGCGCGTTTCACGGTCGTCACGTTAATTTGTCACGTTGAAAGAACCCATTAGGGTGATTTTTATGGTTCACAAAATCTCAGCTTTCCATTATTTTAGGAATGGAATAATGTATGTATAAAGAAAAATAATATGGAAATAAGTACGTTCTTAATAAAGGGTAGGCTCGAAAACCTTTCTGAGTATTAACAGATCAACTCCCAAGACCAACATCTCTAGGCAACATAAGACTAAAAATAGTTTGTACGACAACTCGTAAACTAGGCCTCGCAGTTATTCTATTATACGTTGGCTCTTGTTAAGGCGTACCAGACTTACAAGGGTGAAACCCTTCAGGGGACAAGGCCAAGAGCATTTGCACCGCTTATTCACGTAATACTAGACATATAATTCGCTTTCCCTCTCCCTCACCATGAGAAGGAAAGGAACGGGTATAATGCAAAGGTGTACAGCGAGAATGTAACGAATACCTCTAGCTAGTAAGTAGTAAGTCTCGTGCAAGCTGCGGGTTACCACCGTTCACGTGCGTTTCATTTATAGAATCTGCACGTTGTTGTCTCTGTTTGGCTTTGCAATTAAGAACGAGACGTGAGACCGCGCCTTTCAGTGGCATCGAACGATTCGTTGTAGACGCCCGCCACACGCTAGCCCCTAAATTATACTGATGGCGTTCATTTTGATTAATGAAAAAGCCTACGGATTTGCAAACAGACCAACCGTCGGCGCACGCTATTATCAACTTTACGTAGAATAGAAGTGGCCTAGATTAGCTTGAACAGCCGTTGCATATACAATGTTCAATGTGAAATATGCTAAGGAACAAATTATGGAAATGAGTCCGCAGAAGCTTTTCCAGAATGTTCCAAGTCTTTACTTTGGATTAGTTTCGCTAATTCGGTTCGTCACGAAGGCTCGCAGAACTGTTTCACGTGCTTATGCTATTAGCAGCTACATTTCATCATCATCACAAATCGCAACTCAATCAACTTCATTTTATATTCACCAGCTTTTTATTTAACTCAACGTCTATTCATCCATCTTTCATGTCAATTTTGACCCAGTTTTCGTTGGTCAATTGAGTTGATATTGTGCATGTCGGTCAAGTTCCGATGACAGTACAATACATGATGCCAGCGAGCTGATCTGACTATAGAGACGGAGGCTACTCTACAGTGACTAAGAATAGCTTGGTGTTTGGGCAACTTTTCATCAATTTGGTGTATTGAAGTGTTATTAAAGCTTGACTGGGAAATATAATTCCTTGATGCTGGGAAAATATAATTTTATACAGCCCTTCTGAACACTATTTAAACAATAGATTATTTATGTATTTTACGATCTACTCGACGACGCGGCACATTGTCAGTGCTATTTTTCATATCATTTGATTGCAAAGAGCGGTAAAACCGGCTTCTTCGTAAGTATATTCTAATTAGGTACAATTAATTAATTTTGTAATTGCATTTTGGTATCGAATTCTCCTCTTACTAACAGTTTGAAGTCTTTGCAAACATTATACAATTATTTATTCGATATTCTACCTCTACCGTGTTAACTAAGTAAATAACAAATACTGACGGGATACGATGTAAACAACCAGAATTATGAATTAAAAGCATTATAGCAATGGGATTAATTGGTAAATTACGTGTTTAGTTTCCTGTTATTCACTCTACAATTAAAATACCTATGGTGTTATGTAACATATAAGGGACGGGTTGTCATCCTTGTATGTTAATTTTATTATCTACTCCCTTCAAATTAGCAGTCGCCAGTGTTCTAAAGCATTGTGTGTACAGTGCCAGTAACTGTCACTGCTAACACAGTTGTTAAGTGTTTAAAGATTTTGGAGGTGCGTACGAGTAGGTATGTAAGTATACTTAGATTGTACTTTATTCGTAGTATACTACAGTATTCTTAGTAAGGTTTATATACGTGTAGGTCAAGGTTATACTATTGCAGCGGTGTAAGGTTAACATGCTAATCGCTAGATACGGTTGTCGCAATATACAGGTATTCTAGTTGGAGAATAATTAAATTATATCTTAGAAGTGCGGGTAAACACAACCATAACCGTTAATCATCTTCATCACACCCCATATCCACCCACTGCTTAGCAAGGGTCTAACCTCAAGTTTAGCCCATAGGTACCTACTCCACCATGGGGACCCAGCCCGATCACATACTTCCGAAATGGTTCTCGGCTGTTCTCGTGGATTTCTTTAATTATCTAATTGAAAAGTTATTCAACTGTCACATAAAAGCTAGTTCATGCAGTGCATGTAACTAATTAAGCAATGATTGGATCGATTGTGCCGAGGAGTCGACAGTTTTCGTAATTGGCGATACGTTTTCGGTGTGCCAGCGAGCGAGGACAATGATTGGTGGCTATTGTTTCAATGAGGTATTGTTTCGACATACGAGGTGCAGACGCGGCGTAATGTGAGCATTTCAATAGATATATTCCATACAAACTAGTTTTTACAATATAGTTTGGAAGTGACTTTCAATTTAAGGCTCAAGTTGGGAGTCTGCAGACAAACTTCAGAGTTAGAATATTATACTTTTTCACGAATATTATACTTTTTCATTACCAAAATATTATTACTACCAGCTTTAATAAATAATAACTAATCACTTTGCAAAGGTCACATCTTGGAACTTTGAAATTGTGTTGAGTGATATTGAATTGTGAAAATGACAGTCTTGAAAGCCGGCGCAATCATCTATTTATAAGGCTTTATTTCGACAGGGTAATCCGCAATCAAATAACCGCTGATTCTAAAATTAATAACGGTCACGACCTTCTTACGGTCATTATTTATGAATTGTAGCGGCTCAAGATGGACCCCACAAAACTGTAAATAATGTGGTGGAGCCCAACCCTCATCACGCCATGAGGAGAACGGTGAGCAACCAGAACAATTAGAATTTCAAAGAAGGCCGCTGATGGATTCGCTTACTCATCATGACCGTTTTATTATAGACTTGTGTTGACCCAAATCTGATATGCCGGGTAGGGGATTAAAAATATGAAAGATGTAAACCATGACGTAACAAAGGGGCTTATCTGGGATCACGACAAGAGCAAATATTTGGAGAATGTACGTGTTCAAGTATTAAAAAGGTAAAGCTTCAAATTCCACGGTAAGAGGAAGCCACGGCAGCGGGTCTGAAATTGCTAGTCCTTGGGTGTCTAGAATAGAAACTATCAACTTTAGCGTCTAGTTTAGCACAAGCGCATTAGATCGTTAACATGTTTCTCGAGCCTTTTTCTAGTATTTCATTGAACGATTTATCATATAGGGCAAATATTTGTATAAGCTACAGATATTTGCTCTCGTGGTGTTTGCAGAAGCATGGTAATCTTCCCTGGATACAAGAGAAGCCTAGCAACTAGTGGCTACGGACAGGATATAAATAGCCAAGTTTAAAGTAAAAAAAATATATTGATCCCATGCTATATTACAAATCATTGTATATTTCTCAACACTGAAGAAAAACAGTGCGGTTTTATAGAAACCAAAACCTAAGAACATGATTCAGTGTTCTTACAAAATTAGGCTTAGTCTACAGATATAAACGATACGATTGAAGCTTTACTTGCTTTTGCCTAATTATGGACATAGAAGTACATTGTGAGAGCTCTTCTAATGGGTCTCTTCAGACGACGATAAAGGTCACATCAGGGTTTTTGTATCCCGTTACTGCCTTAAGTATACATACAGGTGTAACGTTAGAACTTTGAGCGGTAACTACGCGTGGGTGGCGTGTTGAAAGTGCGTTAGCAGCTCAAGGCCCAAAATCGGTTATACAACGATATGCGAACAGTTAACGTGTCTGCACATAGAATAGAATCAGAAACTTAGTAGAAGACATAATACAAACATTATGTTGCTACTATGTTGCAAGTAACAGCGGTATCTGAGCACGAAATCTGGTGGCTGTGTTTTGTTTCTCAATTCGCATGGATCCCTCGTTTAAACAGTAGCTATTTGTGTCCGTAATGTGAAGGACCATGTCGCAATTAGATGAGTGACGAGCGCTAGAAGCGCCGAATTGGTCAATACATAATATAACATAGTCGAATGAAACTGAGAAATGCCACGTTTGCACAGCATTTATATACCTTTGGAATACAATAAGAGACCTACTGAAATAAAAGGAGGGTTCATAAGCATTTTTGTGTTGGGGCGGATCACGTATCGTATTCTAATGAAATATGATTTTGATAATACTTTTTCTTGTCGTTACAATTATGGTGGCATTATTTCGACCTGACCTCCTATAATCATCTTATTTAGATCCGCCAGGGGGCTTACCATGACGTCTTATTGCGATCCAATTGAGGACCTAAACATAATGGTTTTACTACTTATTGTCTTGTTTGGCATCTTGACGCTCAATTTATGTTGATTTTACATCTAAAGGGATTGACGTCTACCTAAATGATATCGAAATCCATGTATTAACCCCCCTGATTAGGAGCAGTCTCCCGTCGTCTGGCGAAATTCATTGATGTCACCGATTGTACCTACATGTATTCTGGCAATATTCATTGACTTCACCGATTGTACATCTATCTATACGTAGGTGCCTCCGTACTAACGACCTTCACGGCATGCGAATATCTATATTATCTTGATAAATTATGTTTCCATACTTTTTGTAACTGCGATTCATACGCCTCGAGTAAACCGCGTCTAAAATAAAATGGCTTACAACATATAGGAAGCATTATGCTGTATGTTTATACTGTTTCAATACGAAACCTTTTTTCATAACAAAGGCAAAGCTTTATGAGAAACAGGCCAATTCTACCGGAACCTGATTAATAAACTCAGATTAGTTTTATACAGTTGGACAGTTAGGTCTTTGTGAATAGAAGTTCCATATTCATGAAAATTAATCGCAGCCAGGTAGAGCAACGTGCGCCGGCTACCTGAACAATATAAGAGGTTTCGCTGGCCGTGACTTCAAGAGAAATAAAAGACGTATTTCCGTCTCTTTTCATTGCTGATACGGAATTATACCTATTTTATTTTTACTCACTCTCATGACTAAACAAAAGAGCTGAGTAGTCGACTAGGGGACGAGCAAATGCCTCTAAAGCCTATTATCGGAGAATGGCGTAAAGGCCACACCTCTAGCCTTACTTACTTACTAGCCAGTAGACACAGTAACAGGCAATATCTTGTAAAACCTGACTGTAGACTAACGCTAGATCACAGGCCGTGCTATTTTGCAACCGGCCTTTCGGTACTCTTCAATATTCACATACAATAATGCTCCGTAACCAATCCACTTGTCCCTAACTCCCTACGGTACAATATAGAATAATGAATGTGTCAGTAACGTAGGGAAATGAGGAAGCAAACAATGCCCGATAATGAAAAAGTTCCCAAACAAATTGTACACATTATAATATGTTTCATACATCTACACATGCTTTAGTATATAAACGCCATAGATATTCATACAAACTAACTGAACCCGGTCAGTTCATCACCTTATATGAAATTTGATCGAATTAAAGATGTTACGTTCTTTGGAGCTTCCTTCCATGTCTATTATGCTATAGCCTATTACAACCACACCGGCTCTCCTTGCCCTGATTAGGTTAAAACTGGATCTTTCATCAACAACCTTACTGATGTCATTAATATACACATCAGCCTCAGAATAATTAATAACAGTCGGCGACTCCGCGACAACGGTTTTCGAAAATACCATTCCCAGAACATCACCCGCACGATAACATCGCTAAGCTTTCATATTGATAAAACATGTAATAGTTAGATATAATGGTCGTGATAATATGCTATGGCATCCCATCTTTCATAACGTTTATCTTATCGGTATTACAAACTGCCGTTTCATTTCATAGAAACGGCAAGATTGATTTCACAGGTATGAAGCAGTATTTTTATCAAAAAGAATTAGTCGGAGTTCAGTCTGTCTCACTGCGTGTTTCACGCTACTCAATGACTCACAAAAAAAAATATGATCCAAAAATAAACCAAAGATAAACAAGTAGGTACGAACGAATTAATGTTCGCATAATAATTTATGATATTAAATGCAGTTATGCTGTGATTTAGTTTCATGTTACGGGATTATCAAGTATGCAAGTAGACATTCTGCCACGAGCCCCGGATCGTGCAATAATATGTAACCCTTCTAGGTTGACTCGCAAAGGTCACAACTAAGGCGTCGCGTGACGCGTCGTTCTACAGAATATTTGAGCGTCCGCGTTTCGTTAGTTTTTCAATGGCAACGGAGCCGGAGCCCTAATGAAAAGAAGGGATCCCCTCCGTCGTCGTCGCGATCCTAGAAACAAGATTTGGTGTTTCGAACACGCCGCGCGCGTCCGAAACCACTTTCACCGACGATCGGCCGCGCTCGGCTCTCTCCGCACCCCACAGCTGACTGGGGCGATGCCAGACAGCGACAGACATGCGCGTGCCGACGCGTCGGACAGAGATAGCGGTCCGCGCAACTCGGGACGGCCGCCATTATTTCTCATAGTCACTCGGCCTCTGTCGTCTTGACAGTGTTCCTTTCATCGTGCGCCGCGGAGCTTTGTCGTTTTTAATTGTGAAATTCTTTTACAAAATCGTACGCTCGTGTTTCACCGGACGCCGTGTTATATTGTGTGAATGTGCAATGTTATTAAGGTGAACGTGTGATATTAAAGCGGCGAGGCATGCGTGCCTCCGTCGCGTCCGTTGTCAACATAAAATAAGATGGATTATGCAAGTTGGAGTAAAAATGTGGACGAGTGTTAGGTAAATTACGTGTCTCTTTATGCCTTATGAGTCGTTACAGATGTTTGTGCAGTAGTTTATGTTAGGGAATGTCCGACCATCTGTTGTAGTAAGTATAGTTATTGTAAAGTGGCGGCGTCGTGAGCGCTCCGGCCCGAGCCGCGGTACAGAGCGCGACACAATCTGTGGAACGCCTAGCACTAAACATGCAGGGTGCAATTAAATTATATTCCATTCAAGCGCCAAAGTCCAGCTGTTGTTAGACGCCGCACACAACGCGATTTCAAAGTTCTCATTCAAGGAAAACTACCGAGATAATAATTATGTATGCATTATCAAAATAAATTGAAGCCATCATTAAATTTACAGTAGTTTACTGTTCTAGAATAAAAGTCTGCAAACAATATCCAATTAGCAATAGTGAGGAAATGAACAAGTTGGTAAATAGAACGTGAACCGAGTTTTGCGACAAGTAAAACCTTGAGAACTAGGTCTAGGCAGGTAACCAGTTCCACTCGCATGCAACCTGCATCGGGTACTCTGCAAGCGCAGAATTAGTCAGTCAGTGTACTCAACTAATCACCAAGTCAATAACCGACCCTTTTAGATACTAATATAGCTAGCCGTATGTCGAAGAATTTGCAATATTATCATCAAACGAAATTACTATATCGCATGCTACTAAATACATATAATGGATTTAATAAAACCAAATAACCGAACGGTTGGCCGACATGCTTTTCATTAACGACGAACATAAAAAAACATAATATTATAAACGGTATCGGATGAAACAACCACAGATTACTTAATAGTGTTCAGGACAATACCACGACAGGAATGTATGTAACAAACACAATTAAAAACTTCTCATAATACTATTATAGCAAACATCTTGTAACAAAATAGAATAATTAACTAAGTACTGAAAAATAAATTATCATTTTAGATAAGAACGCGACGACTAAGAAGAAATTCTCGATTGTTACAGCAAATAAGACTATGAGGGTTGTAATATAATGCCGGGGCTGCTCCGAATATTGTCGCTGGCAATAGTTTGCGCAGCTGTGGGCGCGGAGGCGGCGTGCGGGCCGCGATGCGCGTGTAACGAGACGCGGCTGGAGTGCTCGGGCGCCGCGGTGGCCGCCTCCAGGCTGCGCCGCGCGGACGTCGCGGCCGCGGGCCTGCTTCTGCGGCACTTCTCCTGGACAGACTCCAACTTTACCGCCCTAGAGATAGACCTCTTCGCCGGCCTCGTATACTTGGAAGACATCGACTTGAGCGGCAACGAAATCGTACGCACGGACCACGGTCTGTTCGCGCGACTCACGCACCTCACGCGCCTCAACATATCCAATAACAGGATCGACGACATCCCGCGGTTCACGTTCGCCGATCTGGAGAATCTGGAATACCTGGATCTGTCCCACAATCGGCTGCGCGCGATACCCTTCCAGGTGTTCGGCCCGATGGTCCGGCTGCAGCACCTGGACATCTCGCACAACCAGATAGCGACCTTCCTAGATTACTACTTCCATCCAAATAGACATTTGAAACGGCTGTTCCTAAATAACAATAACCTAGTCAAAATCACGCCTAACGCTCTAGTCAACCTGAGAGAATTGGAGATCTTCGATTTGTCCAGCAACAAATTGGATTACATACCAAAATTTATCTTCGATTACTTCGATCAGCTCAGGGCGTTGAATCTGAGCCACAATACCTACCAGAACATATCGAACGAAGCTTTAATGAATCTGAAAAACTTGGAGTGGTTGGACATGGGCGGTAATCGCCTGCGGGCGCTGCCGCCGACGCTCTTTCAGTATAACGAGAAATTACACACCATCTACCTCGATCAAACCGAAATAGCCGTCATACAGAACACTAATTTCAAAGGCTTGGATCATTTACAGCGACTTTACATAAGAAACAACGAATTTTTACGCGAAATAGAGCCGTTCGTTTTCCAAGACACGCCGTCGATAACGCACCTGGACATAAGCGCGAACGCGATGACGTTCCTGCCGCTGTCCCTCAAGATGTTGGACAAGCTGCAGGAGTTGCGGATCGGCAACAACCCGTGGGCGTGCGACTGCCGCATGGCCTGGTTCGCGAGCTGGGCGGACCGCAGGAAGGAGATCATCCGGTCGGACCTGAGCTGCCGGCTCACGTACCCCAACGACATGCTGACCATCCTCAACCACACCAACTGCAAGCCGCCCGAGCTGGTGACGCGCAGCCCGCCCAAGCTCTACCAGCTGCGATCCGACGCGTTACTCAAGTGCAAGTTCGCCGGGAACCCGCCGCCCTCGCTCACCTGGATCACGCCCACGCGGCAGGTGTTCCACTGGAACCCGGACCCGCTCACCCCGGACATATTCCACAAGCACGGCGCCGGCCACGACCAGTTCTACCGCAACATCGACATGTCCAAGTCCAGACTGCGAGTGCAGGAGGACGGCTCGCTGTTCGTGGGAGACATCCACAGGGAGGACTGCGGCACGTACTTGTGCTTCGCGTCCAACCCCTCGGCCAACGTGACGGCCGAGGTGCTGCTCAACATCGATCCGATGACGATGTACGAGATCAAGATCTTCAGTTTGCTGTGCGGCGCGTTCTGCGCAGCGGCCTTCCTCGGCCTCACCCTGCTGGTGCAAGCCCTCCGATACATATTCTTCAGGTTGGTATTATTAGACTTTTTGTCGTCGGTGGGCGATCTCGCGTCGTTAATTAACCGTCGCCCTGTCGACTTCCAGGTTCCGGCTGATGGAGACGTGCTGCAGCTGCTGCGCCTGCGCCGCGCAGGACGCGCCGCGCTCGCGGCAGATATTCAGCATGCTGGACAACATCGAGACCTACAAGCGGCAGCAGCTGGAGAAGCTGCGCGAAAACTACGCCGTTCAGGTTGAAATTTAAGTTCATTTTTTGAAATATTTGAGATATTCAACAGTGGAAAATGTTCTAATAATGCCGTATCCCTACAGGTGCACCGCATCAAAGAGAACTGCACCCAACAAATGGACTGGATCCAGAACAGCTACTCGTCGCAGGCCAACCACTTGCGCAACATCCGGGACATCGGCACCAACCACCTCACCGCCATGAAGGACCAATATTACGATCAGGCATGTATATCCGCCTAGACGCTAAACACCGCCGCCCCGTCCGACCCACGAACTAATCTTTAGTACCGTTCCTAACAGCTCGTTTTTCGGATGCAGGTGAAGCGCGTGAGGGAATATTCCACGAGCCAACTGAATTGGGTGCGCGAAAATTACGTGTTCCAAAGGAACAAGATTAGAAAGTTCAGCGCACACCAGATCCTGCGACTCCGCGAGTCGTATAAGTACCAGCAGCAGACGCTCAACAAGGTGCTGGAGAACCTGCCCAGTCTGTACTTCGACAACTGCCGCAGCGGCTCCTGCGGCCGCAGCGACTCCACCGCCTTCGACCCCGACGTCGAGGTCATCGACATGTACCTCAAGACCAAGATCGAGGCGCTGGCCAACCTGCCCACCCTCGGCGACGACGAGAGCAAGGTGTCCGTGTACTACACGCCCACCGAGCGCTCGCTCAACTCCCGCCGCGGCTCGCCCGTGCCGCTGCCCGAGGGCATCCACATCAACATGATAGAGCGGGGGCCGCCGCGCCTGCTGGCCCTGGTGCGGCCGCTGCGCCCCGGCTCGCCGCCGCCCGACGCCGCGGGGCCCTCCACGGCGCCCGTGGCGCGCCTGCTGTACGAGGAGGAGGGCAAGCCGGCCAGCGAGCCGCTGCTGGCGGGCTCGCGCTCGCGCCGCCGCGGCCGCCTCGCCGCCAGCGCCAGCTCGCCCGAGCTGTCGGCGGCGGGCGCGGAGGCGGAGGCGGAGGCGGAGCGCGCGGCGCGGCACTCCCGCGCGCGGGTGCTGCTGGCGGTGGAGCTGGCGGCGCCGGGGGCGGCGGGCGGGGCGCGGCACGAGTGCGTGCGGCTGTGCGAGACCACGCCGTTGTAGTACAGGCTGCTGACGCGCGTGCTGGAGCTGTACGAGGCGCTGCCGCTGGTGGAGCTGCGCGCGCCTCGCCCGTCCTACGTGTAGCGCGAGTGCGCGCGAGTGTCGGTGCCGCGAGTGCCGCGAGTGCCGCGAGTGCCGCGAGTGACGCGAGTGACGCGAGTGACGCGGACGCGAGTGACGGTGACGGTTAGCGTAGTGCGGCCGCGGTCGGGAGCGCCCGGACCGCTCGCCGAGTGAGCTGTGATAGACTAGATTTGAATTTTACATGTATAGTGAAATTTTTATTTCTGTCTCTAGTGGTAGACGATAAGGAGTATACCGAGGGACGATCCGTTCGTCGCGTAGTGAATCGAACGTACGTTTATATAAGTTATATTGTGGGAACTGTAGACTTGTAAATAATGTATGTTTGTTTCAAATCATTCTTTCCATTTTGATGTATATTTAGGATAAACTCGTAGACATTTTGTATTTGTTCGAATTAAATGGTAGGATAAAGTGGAATAAGTTGTTATTCCGCCGTTATCATTCGCTTGCGGAGCTATCCTGTCTGTCTGTCCAGATCTCAGCTCTAACTTGTCTAAAAACTATAACCCACCATAACTATTAAATGTTAATTAATCTAACGAATGTTTCTAAACTGTCGTTAATATATAAAGGTATATATATTTTTTCGATACTGTCGTACGGAATGTAATCTACGAGAAATGAGTCTTGCAGTGATATGCCAAATAATACAATCCAGCAATGATTATATTGTAACGTTTCTTAAAATTATAAAATATACAACATTGTTGAAGGTTTTCTAAATATATAAACAAGAGTAAAACAGCTAATCATGGAGAATAAATTATTTTTCAATGTATTTAATTTGTATTTTTTCATTCCACGTAGTATATTAATTTCATCTATGGCTCATGTACCATGTTTAATTTTAAAAGAAATCTATTTATTCTGAGTAGGTACTACCATGCCTATTACCTACTTAAAAATAATTCGTTTTGAGTAGGCAAATACCTACTTAGCGCTACTTGTATTGAAATACACCTAATTTTGAGAGTTTTTAAACTATACAAATAAAACACTATAATGTATTCGATATTATCTTTATTATGTCCAAAATTTAAAAAAAAACATGAATTATTTCATTATATTTTATTTTTTACTCCACGACCGTAAGAAACTTCTCAATTTCATTGGTAAATTTCTATCGATATGTAACGTAAAACATTAACTCAATAAAATGGCATGAATGTTAGGTACTATAGGAATTTTAAACCGGTCTGTATTGGGAGAGAGGGTCTTTAACTTGTGACTCTATACTATAACATCCGAGTGGAAAGACATCGAACGAACTAATAACTGAATTAAAACACCTACCGATACCAAGAGCCCTGACACAAGATGACCACTTCTGCAAGAGTCCACCTGAGGTCCTATTGGATAATATTAATCCGTGCAGCAGTCGTGTAACATAGTGGACACTAGATACAAACGGCTGAATCGGACAAAGGCAAGCGAAACTATGCGACGCAATAGCTTCGTCCGCGTTGGTACCTCGTCGGTACTCAACCAACCATCAAAGTAATCATATAAAGTCCCGATCGGGCTATCACATTTTAATTTAAACATAGAGATGAAACTGATGTGATGTGATGATGAAGAGATGAAAACTGACGTGATGAAAGGAAGAGATGTAATTTAAACAATTACTGTGTTCTGTTTGAAGAGCACTCTTTAGTACTGGGTTTACTGGGGATATGAGACTAGAATCACCCAGAGACGGGTGATGAGCACGTTGCAGTGCTGCGCAAGATTTTGCATTGCAAAGTTTCAGGTGCCTCTGCAACTATTATAGGTATGCGTGGCGCTTACCATCAGCATAAAATACCTATTTAATGCACTAGAAGAAGGGGGACTTTCTCTATGTTCAAATTAAAGCGAGATAACACGGTCGGGATATCGAATGCCCTTTTGAGCGTGTTGAGTGACCTATTGAGTAGCGACGCAGTATCAACACGGACGACGCTTCGCATACAGTTTCGTTTGTCTTTTGTCTGATTCAGCGGTTTGTATGGAGTGTCCTTCTATCTGATTTAGCGGATTGTAGGGAGTGCTTCCCCCCCCCCCCCCTGTTCTATCAGATGAACCTGCTTGTCTTGCTCTGTTAGTAACACCTGAGATATCAGGCTGCTCTAAAGTAAACTCTAGTTATAGCTCGAAATAATTGGTACCCACCCAGAGGAATACCAATGTAATTATAGTTTAGGTGCAACGAATGCGTTTAGGTTTGGACATAGCAACAATGGTTTTATTCGGTGCTCTCAGCATGGACACCAGTATCAGACATCATGGGCGATTCTATTATAGGGTCTAATAGTTAAGGTGTTATGCATATCTACTATCAGTGAGATCGTAACGAGTTACTTTTAATTTCGTTCCTTAGTCAGTTACCTCAGAATAGACGTAACTTTTGTAAATACAGAGTAAGTTTATGTGAGAAATACAAGCGACCTTTAAATTAGAATTTATTGTTGACATAAAATATGACTTATTATTCTGTTGAAAACTTGTGTATTTACCCAGACTATTTGGATGCTAATTAGACAATTTCAACAGACTGATGGCACTGGTATCCAGTTAAGTATAATACAATTCACCAGCACCTTAACCAATATCAAGAAAAATAACACACACAGAAGTGTGGCTCCCAAGTTCAGAAGAAAACAATGTCGTCCTGCGTTGATGATAGTTATTTAGGCAAGCATACGCTTATTTTGAACCCTCCTGTAACTTAATACCTTGGTAACCAGCAGACTTGTTAAGTATACTTTGTAAAGCAAGATTCAATTCCAGACTGTATGAACAGGCATTTGCCACCCTAAACGGACTACCATGACTAATCAAGGAAAGTGAAAAATATGCGAAAATAAACATTATTGCAATGGCTATTACACTATCAAATTGTGCAACGGTGTTTTATGCACCTACTTATGAATTTATTTAGGCTCGTTTCATTTGTTTGTGCGTCGTATTCCCATGGTAACGAAAGTCTGGCGACGGAGCCAGTACTCCGTTACTTTTAGTTTTACTTCGATGCAATAGCAATTGCATAGGATTATATAGGATATACCTAGATATAGATTGGCATAATGCATAGGTCGCATGAAATTTTAACCTTTTAAAGGGACGTATGACACGTCCACCCCTGCCGATGGCCATGCCTGGCGCATAAAAGTAACCACCTATTAGGTTACGTATTACGGGCCCATGGTAGTATGTAAATTGATACGTCCAATCCCACACGCGTCGCCGCCACCAAGCTAATTACAGAAGGCGTATACATTATACAGTATCTGGGAAACGGTTGTTTTTTTTTAATTCAGCGTGATATTTTTGGACTCATTTCCGGAGAACATTTTTACTCAATAAGACAAGTTAAAGTCTATAAGTTAAATCTTACAAGTTGTTACTCTTAAGACGACAATATAGCATTTTATGCACGTATTTCTGACGTGTCAGAGAGCATCTGATTCTGATGAATATAAAATAATTAAAAATATATGATTTTTAATGTAAATAATTAATATTAATAATATAATACCCTGTTGTTTCTATCAAGTTCTTTTGAACACTGTCCTGTGACGAGAATCGAACCAACAACCTCCGCGTAATGAGCCGACCTGCTCAACCACTACAACACATTATCTACACTAATATTATAAAGAGGAAAACTTTGTTTGTTTGGTTGTAATGAATAGGCTCCGAAAGTACTGAACCGATTTGAAAAATTCTTTCACTGTTGGGAAGCTATGCTATCCCCGGTACACATAGGCTACCTTTTATCCCGTAAAAATTAATGGTTCCCGCGGAATAGTAGTTAACGCGGGTGAAACCGCGAGGTGCTTCTAGTGTCCAATAAGTATACAAACAAAAGCGTAAATAATCCGGAACATCAAAAACCCGTAACTGAAATCACTCAACCTTCCAACTGCTGAAAGTAGCTATTCCAACAGATAACTTAAAACATTTACTTACACTAAAAATATGAATAAAAGACGCGTAATGAGCAAAAATTATAATATCCTGGCCTTGTAACTTTCGGGAACTACAAAGATCATGATCCTACAAACAACCAGAACTATACAAAACCGGCCAGGTGCGAGTCGGACACGCACACGATGGGTTCCGTATCATTATCTACGTATACCTGCATATTCAAAATTTTCTCATATCCTAAAAAAACACAAATCTGATTGCTTCAAACCAAACCCGTATAACGAATGACGTGAATGACCAAGTTTCTGATGAATCTATCCAACAATACACAAACGCAAAGCTCCTGGACGGATGAACCTACATACAACATCTGTAATTCCCTAAATTTTATATTAATATCTACTAGGTAGGATATACCATGTACAATACAATAATACATAGAATTCAGAATACAATACTTATAGTAGTAGGAGTAGGCATTTAAACTTGTTCCTTTACCTTTAATGCTATGTATCTAAGGGCGTGACCGCACTAGACAATTAAATGGAATTAGCCCATTAATTTCATTATGTCCATTTTTAATGTCCAAATTATAATGAATAATTAACGCTTAAATTAAGTAGGTAATAGCGTCGTTTAGTAGGATATATTAATGAAGTTTCACTGAGTACCAGCTTAGTAACATGTAAGTATATGTCTGTAAAAGCCGAAGATTGGGAAATTTAGTTAAGACTTGCTACTAAGAAATGCCGTTGGTAATATATCCCGATTTAAGAACCTTCTCCTTTCCTTAAGTCGGTTAATAAGGATTGATTTAATTGAAGTCGATTCATCTGATTCATACCATTTGAATCTGATACCTAAGTTATCAAACCTAAAGTTAAATAAGCTCGATGTAAATTCAAGAATCCCTTACATCGCCTGAGGTAAAGTAGAATAGTATAAAAAATTCTTTGGTGTCATCATCAGCCTGAAGACGTCCACTGCTGAACATTCCCATACTCTTTGGTGCACTAACACCAAAAAGAAATAACACAGAAAAACAATAGACTTAATAAGCAGTCGTGCTTTCACACAACTTTGGAATTTACTCTCCAGTGCTTTGTCAAGCATCCTGCTGAGACAATTGAAAATCTGCTGTCTGGAATGGCAGCAGCGGAGAGGTAAGGGATTTATTTTGTATGCAGCTGCTATTGGCATGTATCCGTCCCTGGGTTCACGTACCTTGGCCGCGGTGCGGTTCCACACGACGACCTTGTGCCCCGAGTTGAGCAGGTTCTTGACGACGCCGCCGCCCATGATGCCCAGCCCGAGGAACCCGAACTTCATGCCGCTCGCCTTGATGTTCTTCTCCAGCAGTGTCTCCGACACGTTCTCCAGGTCCAGCGGGGGCGTGTCCTGGGGAGAGGGAGTGGCTGCTCAGTGTCGTTGGGGGGGGGGGGGGGGGGGGGGACATGTCGTATGTTTGCTAGCCTCTAGTGCGAGCCGATGGCCTCTGCGCAGCGCGGAGCGATGGAAAACCGAACGTAACTAACGAAAGGTCACTGGTGCGGGGCCGAGGATCGGTTCTAAAGCGCTCGGGCATCTCTCTGATGGAACGTGACATTGAGTTTGTAATTCTTTCCTAACTTGTTTTCGGGTTTTCATGTGATATATTGAACTATTATGTTCGTTTGTGCACGAGCGTGGGCAAACGATACACATACAAATGTAACATTCCGTGGTTTCTCCAAAACTACCAGAGAGTTTTCAGTAAAGCTTCTACCGCTTTACCGAAACATGACGTTTTTATAGAAATAATTAAGTTTTAAGACGAGCAGGCTACATCGTCATTCGAACCGTGTTACTTTAATTGAAGTTACTAAATAAATAAACCAATTTATTACAACTGATAGTAAGTTGAAGTTGCAGTGCCAATCTTATCCTGTAAACTCTTCGCAGCACTGCACTGCTTCGTTACGCCGTTACATACTGCTACTACATTGCACTAAATTGTATCAGAAAAGCTTATTATCTAACTACTATAGAATACAAATTACTACTAGAAATCTCTTTTTTACAAATTAACTAGTAACTAGCCCACCTGACGATCATCGCCACGCCTGTCAATAACAGTCGGCAGTGCCAAGAACTCGGCATTGCCGAGTCTCGCACGCACGTCACTCCAATAACAGTCGGCAATGCCACCGAGAACTAGGCATTGCCGAGTCTCGCATGCACGTCACTGCCGCCCGTGAGGCTGCCAGTACTCACGGGGCGCAGGATGTTGGAGGGGCGGTTGAGCAAGCTGGACTTCTTGGAGAAGGAGTGGTTGAGCATGGTCGGCTTGTCGGCGCCGGCGTCGGCGTCGGGGTGCGAGCGGGACAGCGAGCTCTTGCTCTTCTTGCGCGGCGTGCCCTTGCCGGAGCCGGACGAGGCGCGCTTCACGGTCTTACTCAACCGTATCTGTGGGAGAGACGTGCGACTAGAGCTATGCCCAACATTATAATAGAATAGAAAATATACAAATACACAAGGTATAAAATACAAGAGGAGATTTAGCTAAATCTAAAGTGCAATGGGCGGATCTCTTCCAGTTAAAATTGGGATGGAAAGAGATAATGGAGAGTCAGAGGTTACTACATACTACGAGAACAAAGAAAAATGTTTTGTAAATTATACTTTAACTATGCCCGTAGTAAACTGGATGCTGGGTTCACTATTATTAGGAACTAGCTGAGCCCCGCGGTTTCAACCGCGTTTGGATAATATACTATATTATATCTTTATGAATGGTAGCCTATGTGTTATTCTGATGTAAAAGCTATATATTATTGTAAAGTTTCATTAAAATCCATTAAGTAGTTTTTACGTGAAAGAGTAACAAACATCCATCCATACTTACAAACTATCGCGTTTATAATATGTATTAGCAGGATTACGCTGTAATTTTTATTGTAATGAGCAAGACTAGCTAGAGTATAAGATTTGTGTATATTCCAAGTTGTGAACTATTAATATAAAAAAAAATAGAAGTGGTTTGACTGTTTGGTAGATATTATGTTTGTACTGGCCCCCGTGGTGAATCATGACTTAATCCACCTCACAGAAGTAAGAACATCAGTTGATACTTGACAGAATACATAATGTTGAAGTGTGACAACATACCATTTGACAGTACTCAACTATAATCTAGTTTGGTTTGTAAGAACAGAGTATGAGAAGAAGTAAAAGCTTCAGAGCGATTAACTGAACAGGCTAAAACACAACACTCAGATATTATTGTCACCTACCTTAGGAGTTCCTTTCTTCTTGGCGACCTCGGGCGAGGATCCCTCCTCGGCGGGCTCCGCCTCCTCGGGGGCTTCGGCCGCCTCCTCGTCCTCGCCCTCGAGCACGTCCTTCAGTTTGTCGAACTCTTCCTCCGCGTTGCGCGCGTGGTCGTCCAGATCACCGAATTTCTGATAAACAGACGTCTCGTTTTTACTAGCCGGGCTGGCCTCCGGGGTGGAATACAGCCTAACGCTCCTCACAAGGGTGAGACCCGTGCTCGATAGTGATGATGATGATGATGATGACGATGATGGCGACGACGACGACGACGACGATGATGATGATGATGATGATGGTGATGATGATGATGGTGATGATGATGACGATGATGGCGACGACGATGATGATGATGATGATGATGATGATGATGACGATGATGGCGACGACGACGACGATGATGATGATGATAATGATGATGATGATGATGATGATGATGATGATGATGATGACGATGATGATATTCATTATACAAATCAGAAACTTTTCGTCGATCAAGCTATTTTTTTATAAAACTCGATGTTTAAATCAGGTTTCAAATAAAATATGAATTCAATTCGCGAAAGTTCAAGGACTTCAATTGGAAAAGATACGAGACGTTAGTAACTAGGGGTTGTCGCAGACACGTTGTGTATCCTGGATTATTGGCAAGGAGTTTAGGAAATTATAATAACGTGTCATCAATACACGACAACACAAAAAGAACGAATACAATGCGGATTTCGTACCATGGCGTGTAGAGCTCTTTTTACTTCTAAAAACTTGGGGAGTTCAAAAGGGTTCCATAATATATAATAATTAATAATAATAACCTGTTCACAACGAAGACGACATAGATGATGTTCTGACATAATATAGGTACCTACCTATATCAGTTCTTCAGAATTTCTCCGGAAACGATAGCTTAGATAAAGTTTACACTAGATAAAAAAAAAACAACGTATTGCTCATTCTCCGTCGAGCAAGTGTAAGAAATATTGGAGATACACGTATTCCCTGGTAGGGCTGCGCCTATGACGTCGGTGCTACGTCGTAGATGTCCCAGCGCTACGCGAGGGAAAACGCGGGGAAGGAAGCCATTTCTATTAGAGGTTTCTTTGATAATGAACGTGTCAATCAGCGTCGATGGTCATGGTCTCATTGCTGGACCTCTAACAAGTGCGGTTCTCATTTCTAAATAAAGCGTAGCATCTACTCATTTTGTAACTCTACAACTGTAGTGCGAAACAAGATTGTAATGAGAAGAAAGCTTACTATAAAACTAGGGCGATAGTATCGCGAAAAGCCGTAGAAGCAAAACTGTACACTAATTAGTTTAGTTCATACTATAACAGCTACTGGAATGTCTGTTCACTATATGACGGGTAAACATGTTGAGATTATAAACTATAGGGAATCGAAGCGATATATTGTGAATCTTACTGATAATATTGATTGGTTTTTATTATAAACACATACTGATTTTACTATTTATGTGTCCTGCACTAACGGCCACTTTCTAGAACTTTTGTTGGCTTTGACAGTAGATAAAAACTATCGTTGTCTCTATCTGACACTAAACAAATGACAAGGATAGCAATAGAATTAATCTGTAGTCAAAGTTGGCTGACGTTTCAGAAACCGGCAGTAAAGTTACAGAAATACATAAGTATATAATTCACTTGTAACGCGGTCACGTCATACCTATGTAATATGTATGTGATAATCCGGATTTCTAGTTGATCCTAAGGCTGTAATCTCCTATATTATAAACGCAATCGGCCGCTTACAGCGTCGCGCCTTACGCCGCGTCACGATGCACTATAGAAATGTACGCCGTTCATCAGCGCGTGAAAGAGACTACAACAATCTATAGCATCATGACGCAGCGTACCGCGTAAAGCTGTGAGCCGCCGATGGCTTTATAACACGCCCTAAATAGGCTAGGGTTCCCTAAATCTGAACTACTAGCTAGGACAATGGTCCCACAAACGCCCAAGCCCATCCTTGCGCTTCACACAAATCTCTTACCTGTGCGGGCATCAAACCCTCAACCTCACCCTTCGCAATCCGCTCATCACTCACTACACCTGTCTGTCTGCCAGTCAGCTAAGCAGGTACCACATGTTTCGAAGCGGCCAAGTACGTGCCACCTGCGTCTTAACTGGATGTAGCTGCGAAACCTTACCTCGGGATTCGTGATGAACTCCTCAATCTGGTTGACTGCCTCCTTGAAGGCGGCCGTCTTGCAGGACTTGATCAGCTGTTCCTTGAACTCATGGTAAGGCTTCACGTTGTTGTCTTCGATCCAGGCGCTGTTGGCAACATGCACGGTCATACACTCGCTTCTGACGTTGAGGATATGGAATGTGACTGATGGCGATGCTGATGGGAGAACTCCCCAGCGGTGGGGATGGTGGGACTCTTAAACCGTTCTTTTTATTGGTTGCTAGCTGCGCCTCGAGGTGTTACCTCCTGGTTTCGGAATACAGCCTGTATTAATCCAGGGTGTTGGCTACCTCCATACTACCTCATCAAAACTGGTCCCGTCGTTTAAAAAGCAATAAACATACAAACACTCGCATGTTTCGACTTTATAGGCTAGAATTTACTAGGATAGGCTTGGCCAGTCACCTCGGTGGATAACACGCTAGAAATAGAACAGGGCTGAATCGAACACTGTAACGATGACGAGGAGACACGGAATAATGATAATTCGAGAACAGAGCGACCGCGCCCCGTGCTTACCGCACCATGCTTCAGTCGGTTCAGAGATCTGTCTATCTGGCACGGCTTATGACCAGGGGGCTTACCATGACGTCTCATAGCGGTCCAATTGAGGACCTAAACAGAATCGTTTTACTACTTATTCGTTCCATGACGTCTTGTTGTGACATCGTGACGCTCAATTTAGGTTCATTTTAGATCAAAAGGGATTGTCGTTTACCGAAATGATATCGAAAGCCATGTCTTACAAATATTTAAAGTGAAACAATTCTGTTTAGGCCCTCAATTGGATCGCAATAAGACGTCATGATAAGCACCCAGGTCGGATGATTGCAGGTACTAAGTAATTTGTCATCATTATTATGAAGAAGGGATGGGACTGGAATTTAATAAAGATTTATTTATTTCTACAGTACATGGTGGTAAATAACTACGAGTATAGTAAGACTATTTTTTTGGTGTGTGCCGGTGAATTATGTTTATAGCTATCTGAAATTGACGAAATACAAATGTGAAAGTATATACATGTAAGTATGAAGCTGGTATGTCTGTCTTTGCTACTGGGCTCTACAACAGCCGAACACATTTCGATAAAATTTCGCATATAGATATATAATATACATAATAATATACATGTTCATGATGCCATAAATAATTTAGGTATATAATATATATTGTTTGTGGGTGAGCTGAATGGATGGTATTAATATGTTTATCTTAATCACAGTGGTAAAAACCATAAAATGTTGTTATAAATAAATAAAACATCTGTGAAATTCAAAACCTGTTTGGATTCTAGCAAGAACCCATTATAAAAAAACTCGATCATAGCTGCTGTGAAGTGGTGCATTACATTCCATTACAATTACACATGAAAAAACTTTCCATAAAAGATAAGTATGATGCAATAAATGTTTATAGACTTTAAAATTCTAAAGATGGCAATAAGCAGGGTGTCAGAGATATAATTATTAATGAACATGTCACAGTCACATACTTAGATCCTGAACCCTATGTAGGATGCCCTGTATCAAGGGAATCGGCAACCACAATGGCCATAAACTTCCTGACACAGTAAATACCCGATTTATATATATATATATTACTAGCAGACACAGTCACGCATTGCTGTGGCTAAGGTTTTTGTTATTGTGACTATAAATTGAGATGTAAGCTATTGTATCTTTCAAGGTAGATCCAACTGCACACGGAGTGCAAATTTGATTAAAATCGGTTAAGTAGTTTAGGAGTCCACTGCGGACAAACAATGTGACACATAATTGATATATATTAAGATTAAATTAGCTAGGATAAGTGGAAATTAATACTATTTAATTTTGAGCGCAGTAAGTATACATAATTATTAAAACTTTGCCTAACTGAAATGAGCCAAAAGCAACAGGCATGTTGTGAGATACAAACAATTACATTTGTACTGGAGGTACATACAATATATTTGTGCCGCTTGGCTTCGAAACTTTTGGTCCATGGGGTCCCAGTTCCAAAAAATTTTTTAACAATCTGTTTCCTTGGCCGGTCGACGCCGCTGGTGACAAGAGGGCTGGCTCTTATCTCGCACAGAGAATAGCCATTGCTATTCAGCGAGGTAATGCAGCCAGTGTTCTTGGTACCATGCCACATGGACGCCCTCTTTTGTTAGATTTGTAAGGTTTAGTTTAAGCTAGTTTTAGTTTATTTTATTTATATTTAATAAAGAATTTTTCTATTAACTATGCACTAAGTTGATATTGAGAGCTCACAGTACAATATTCATCTTAGAATGAATGGAATATTACAAAAATGACAGTGACCGACCATTTTACTGCAAAACCATTTTTTTTACTTTCTGTGGATATATAATGGATATGTAAATTCCTTAATTGCTCTGATAGACGACTTATTTTTAATAACAATTAAAAAGGACATTCATATAAAGTAGTGTTAGTTAAATCTGTTGTCTGTGTAGAGCCAGCTCATCTTACAGGAGCCTATACTAATCTTACAGTGGCATGCAATCATCAATTGAACCTAGTTAGTATGGAACTCAGTGAAAATCTATACAATAAGACCTTATTAGAGGTATAATAAAATCAGGATCTTTTGCATTATCCTTTAAATTAAACTATTGTAAGTATCGGAGTGCACTAAAGAGTTGTTGTTGTCATATATAACAGGTTTCTATTGCAAATTGTATATTGTCCTTCAAAATCATTGCCACATGAAAGAAGCCTGAAGTCAATCTTAATTTCTTTATTTGTTGTATCAGAAGACGATAGGTGGTATGACCAAATAGGCCTGCTATAATACTGCCTCCCCTTTCATGCTCGTCTCCTTCTTATATACATACTCTCACATAACATAGAACATAGCTCTTGTCGGTGGAGTAACCAGTGCAAGTGTTCATTTCCAAGCATAGAATCATATTGTTTTTATATCTCCATCTCATTCTATCATTACCAAGAAAGTGCTGGTACCTGGCTGCAGTCTTGATGTGTCAGTGGTAGTAAGTGGAGCATTAGTCGGGGTTATAGATCTCATAGTACTCTGTAGTCAACTCAAGTAATTTGCCCTGAATGTAGGATACTCACTAGTTGTTAGTCCCAAAGAAGAAAATGCATTGGACATTCTGCGCCTTCTTCGGAAGCTTCAGCTCTGGCGTGGGGATTGCTACCTGGAAATGGGCATTGAAAGTAATTAGGTTATTATTTTGTTACTGTAAGTAACCCTGATATAAAAATAAACTTAAACAACAAATTATATGGGCAAAGTCAGGGGTTTTAGAGGCGGTAGAGGTTTCCACGCAGGTTTCAAATAGTTTAGGCGATGTCAGTAAGTTCTACTTAGCGTCATTGGCTCCAGACGCGCAGTGATAGAGAAATTTCCCGCCCATACATTGTTTACAACTACAGTGTCAAATATGAAAAACAATGATCCCAGACCGAGTACATAGTTCACAGTAGGTGATAGTCTTGTTAATAACAGTATTTTTAGATGAGTTTTACTACTTATATGAAAGAGAAGCGTCTTACCCGGCCGGGCCACGGGCTGAAGCCCTTCATTTTAGCCCTGAAACAAACACATTACAGGAGTTATTATCACTTAATCTGTAATCATGGCCCTAAAGGCACTTTTTAACACTACTTTTGAATACATACCAAACTAAATCACCAAGTTTAAAAGGGTCAGACATAATGCACGTCCTCTCGCAATGAATTTCCACGACGAACTAAATCAAAGACAAAACACAATTGCTATAGAAAGTTTTGAAAAGTCTCAAATAAACATTATAATTGTCTCTGGTAGATACCAATATCTGTCAAAAGATCGTAACTTTCAGTTTTAAACACCTGGCATGATCATGTAAACTCTTTAAAATGCAGAGATTTTTTATATTGCAACATTTATTTCAACTGTCAATTTTCCGTGTGCCGTCATTGTCAAAAACGTTCTGCCTGCTGGGCTGCCTGCTGGTGATCGGCTGATCGCACGCAAATCGCGCACAACCGGCGCAACGCAAATGGCAAAGATATTGCAGACTAGTGCAGAGATCGAGCAATGAACCGCTAAAATACATTGAGTTGTAAAAAATATTACCAGAAAATGTCAAAGCGATTTTTCCCTCAACAGCAGGGAGACAGAAAGAGAGCTAAACTCGACGTAAGCATATCTGACCACAACTTTCCTTTGAGCCAAAAACAAGGTAAACAATTTACCCTTTTTCATTACTAGTTTAATGCTACCCTTTAAAAGTAGTACTGCTTCAAGTAGAAGTAGTAGTAAACTTGCAAAACAATTAAATAAACCGTCACCATGTAAAAGTTATGTTACCTACAACTTACGCTAATTATTCGGAAACCGGTTACAGAGCCGGAAACCTGGGGTGACGATAATGATGACGAGATCCTCCTTCTGGCGAGCCAAGCCTGCGAAGAGGCGTACTCCAACGACGTTAGCCTGTTACCTGACTTCAGTATGTGTATGCAACCAGGCTCGACGAGCACTCAGCTGTACCAGTCCCCCAGCACATCCAAAGCCGAATTTACCTTCAAGAAACCTTCGTCTAATCCCTCCAGCGTCATATCAACACATCTCCGAGAGAAATGTAACAGGATCTCCTCACCGTTGCCCGGCATCACAGCCAAAGTGATGCCCAAAGCCAATGAACCAGTCAACGTATCGGATGACTTAATATTCAACGATAAGATATACAAGGGCCAGGACTCCGACTATGTATATCGACAACTACTCCAATTGCAAGAGGAAAATGCTAAATTGAAGTCTGAAAATGGGAAGTTATTGGAGAAATGCGTTACGAAAGAGGGTGAAGCATCCATTCTGAGGACGCAGTTGAAAACATGTCAGGTTGCCGTGGATAATGCACGAATGGAAAAAATTAAAGCTCAGGAGAAAGTGCAAATGGAGTGGACTGAGAAATTGACAGCTGCTAATAATCAGATGCGTGATATTAAAACACAACTAGATTTCAAGGTATGTAAAAAATGATTAATAAAAACACCATAATTATATACATGATAATAACTATTTATTGCATAATAATATAATACATATCTAAATTAAATCGCAAACAACAAAATAAAAGAACAAAATAGCCATCACAGTAATCAAAATCATTGGGTCTGAATCTTACATAAAAACTTTTTGAAGTATGTTGCATATGAGTAGGCACCTTCATTATTAATTATAATGACTAACATATAAGGATTTGTGGGATTCAACCAAACTTAGAGACATACAACCTTACCACAACCAATAGCTTATAATGTACAATTGCCTCCCTGCATAATTCTAAACTCTTATATTAGATAACATTAAACAACATAGTTCAAACGTATGAAGAAATATGTACCTACATAATGTAATGTTTCAGAATTTGGAAATAATTAGCGTAAAGGAGAAATGTAAAAAGCTGGAATCCTCTAAAGTGAGGTTGACTCAGGTTACTGTACCCAATAATGACATATCATTCAGGTAATAGTTTTATTTTCAGAAAACAGTAATGGATATTCTGTCCACACATAAAATGTATTTAAGACTAGGTTCTAGCTAGACTATTCTCTCCTAGACTCTAGGAGAAACTTAAAATAATTGCTGATTACCAATTGTAATGGGACCACTTCGATTATTATGTCTGTCTTTCTGTTGGTTTACCTAACACATAAGAACCACATAAAACTAAAGGGCAAGTAAATAGATAATGAGTTGGTGGTTGCTTATCAAAGTAAATACAGCTGGCCTCTGATGTGACAATTCATTAGGCTGCAGTGATAATCAATAGATTACAGCTAAAAAAAAATTTCATGCCCGTTGAAGTGTGCAGCATTTTCAGCTACCTAGTAGTTTTGAGTAGATCTGTCCTAATTAATTAATTTTCCAATTCCAGTCACAGATCTAGCGGTAACGGTCTCCAGACTGAGTCCATGACGCAGAACAGAAGAGTCAGAACGTCATGCAATGCAGTCCAAACCGATGACAAAGCTCACTTTATGGATCTGAACAAAACTTGCATGCCCGGTATTTGGTTTTGTATATTAAATCATGAACATGATAATTTAAAAGATCCAGGCAGATAAGTGGCGAGGTATTTGTAAGTCTTGCATGTTCATTTTGCGCAACCACACAAAAAATCTAGTCAACATTTTTTTAAATGGGAAGTGAAA
The DNA here is from genome assembly GCA_905147375.1 of Hylaea fasciaria. Classification (NCBI taxonomy): domain Eukaryota; kingdom Metazoa; phylum Arthropoda; class Insecta; order Lepidoptera; family Geometridae; genus Hylaea; species Hylaea fasciaria. Next base: position 855,776 of record LR990211.1, on the reverse strand, counting down.
TGCTCATGTGCCAATGGTAACAACTTACTACAGTACTTAGTTTGAGTAACTTTTTTTTCTACTTATTAGATACCAAGAACAAGCACTAAAATAAAAAAAATACCCTAATGTTTCTTGCCAGTTCATTGCTGTTGCTTCGGTCAAGTCCTGGAGTCTGATGTTATCTGACATCTGTGGATTAAGCCACTCTATTTGACTCCATATCCAAAGTTTACAATAAAAACATACGAACTAACACCAAATACTTTTACAGTGACGTCAAATCTCACTGACCTACTACCATATATCCTACAAGCCACCGAGTCTCCACACTGCCTTCTCGATTACAATGAGAAGCTCATGCGCACCAACATTCCTTACAAGTGCAGAGTATACAACACTTTCCATAGAGTGCCTGCGAGAGCGATGACACACCAGGAAGGGAAGGGTAGCTTGCAACTGGCAACTCTATATGAAGATATTGTGAAGATTTCCAGTGGAAATGCAGAGAAAGAGAGTTATTTCAACGTAAGTATCCTGTGGCACAGATTATGAAATAGTTACCGTGTGGGCTGATTGAGAGATTAAATAATTAACACTCAAGCAGAAAATCTATCCCGTATCTCTACCAGATCCTTTTGTTAAATTCTAGGTAGCCATTACGTTATGGCAAGTAATCAAGAAACAATCACATCACATGCTCTTTGTATTCAACAGGTGTTTAACGCGGCTAAAAATATTCTAACGGATGTTCTAAGTCGACTAGAAGAAATATCGCAGAGGATGACCACGGCGTTTCAGAAGGAAATGGACGAAAAGTATATTGAGACCACGTCTGGTGTGCTAGATGTTCACAAAGAAGATTTGCTCAAAGGAAGGTATGTGTTTTATACTGATAAACTTTACATTTTATGTATGGAAACTAGCCGCAATGTGCAGTTTCTCCCGCGTTCCCTATTATCCCATAGGTAGTTTGTACTGGATACAAAATAATTTTCTAAATTTTTCTAATCCAGGACCTAAAATATCTGTTACTAAATTTGATATGGGATAGTGGTCGAATGCTAGCATATGAAGTATAATTTTACAATGATAACTATATGAATCGTTCTATTTCGATCCACATGATTCTAAACATTTTCATGTTCATTGTGTGTTTTCCAGAGCACTTTACAAAGAAGAACAAGAGATATTAGCTCGCAGAATAATCGCCATTTTGTCGTACATGCTAGAAAGTTCGAGCTGCGTTGATATGTTGAACGAGTTCGAACAGTCTACCAAAAATAAAGGATACTTTACTGAATGCATGGGCAAGATCTGTAGTTTGCTGGACAAAACTGTGAGTTACTTACTTACTTCGATATGTTTCTAAAGTCTCCAGAGAGTTTCTAAAGAGTTTGTAAAGTCTTTAAAGAGTCGTAGAAATTCACCCGTTTGTTATCTCATTGCACAAAATCTACGGAAGCTATAGCAAAGCGAGTTAAGATGCTGAATTTGTTTTTATCGATAATTAAGCTACGCAATAGGTCGTTAGAAGGACATTGGCGACCTTCTATACACTAGTTCATGTCTTCTCTCTCATGTAACGAAATGTGCCTAAACGTGACGTTTCGTTAAAATACTCTTGATTTTCGATCACTTATTAATATATCGAATTTCCGCCTTAGTATCACTTCAAAAACCCATTAGGATTCATTGTTGAGCTCCTATCTCCATATTCCACTACGTACCGTTGAAAGTCCCCTACCAATGTTAATAATAAACTTGTCCCGTTCAATCATAGAATACCTATTACCCTAGAATAGAAAAGGGGCACTCTCAATTAAAGCGAGATAGCATGATCTGGATTTTGTATGACATTTTGAGCGTGTTGTCTCTCTCTTCCGTGGTGTTGAGTACGGAGTGTCCTGTCTTTCAGTCTACAGCAACCCTACACAGCGGGTTGCTCCTCTCGATAACCCACGCCGCCCCCTCCCTCCCCCCTCACCCCCGAGGGGCCCTAGAGCTGATCCGTTCCGTCATCACGTCTCGGCCTCGGCCCTCGGTCTCGCTCCGGGCGCTGGCCCTGGTGCGGCGGGCGGCCCTGGGGGGGCGGGGGCAGTTCTGCCCGGGGAGCAGTGCGGGGAATCTGAAGATGGATTACGATCAGGGCGTTCTACTTTATAAGAAAGGTGATTTTTTAATGTGGTTTATTCAAAATCTAACCGTCTTACCACAAAAGATTTAAACCAGAGTTGAACATTATGTCTAAATATTTTCTTCACGATTCGACGTCTAACCCTCGCTTTTTCGAACTCAATAACAAATTCACAAGTAAAATTATAAGGAATGCTAGATTGAGTGATAGACGTCGATTTTGTGGAACGAAATTATAGAAACATCTGTTTAACTCTGGTCTAAACTTTTGCGGTAAGACGGTAAATGTTCCGTAAAGTACCTACTCTTGTATACATACATAATGAATTATATTAAACTTATTATTCAGTACTGTACAATAATTTTAGAATCATACTTATTCTACTAGTCTAATTGAAAAAGAACAACTAGAATTGAACACCTTACAAAAAATAATAACGTGGAAAAATTGCCGTGTATGGTACTCGAACCCGCGATTGCGGAGGTGGTAACGTCACGTTATAACAAAAGTTAAAACTATAATTTCAGATTCCTGCTGCCTCCAAATCCTTCTGAAACAAATAGAAATTTGCCTCAAATGTATAGAGAGCGAGAATGCAGTGGAGACAGCGGTGGAGACGACGAGAGACCTGGTCGGGTTGTATAGCAACCTGGACTGCGGCGGCGGTCTACTGCAGGACACATCCAGGTAAATACTGCTGCGGCCCTAGTGCCAGTGCGTTAGGCCGCCCAAAGGCCTCTGATGTTACATTACATCTGATGACCTAAATGTCCTAAAGTTTTTCTGCATGTTTTTGGTTGTTCATGATTATTATAAAACATATTTTTTATTAGATAGAAGCAATTCAAGTAGCAGTAGGTTGGGGTGGCCCTTGGATCACCCTTAAGCCGCATGAATATTATGCCTTTCAAATATAGGACCTTTTTAATTTGAAATTGGGAAAACTACTCGGTCATCACAAGAAACCTTTTAGTTATAGCCTCACTTGCATTAACATAACTACACACACAATCCCACTTTATTTTTAAGTCATGTAATGCAATAATTAAGCTTAATTATGCTTGGAGTGTAAACAGTTGTAATCTTATCTTATAACATTTTGTTTCGGTTTCAGATGTGATTGCCAAATTGTATTGGTGCAAGTCATGGTGTACGCTTTGAGAATATGCGCTGTCTTGTTACAAGATTCCATAAACTCATATGGTGAGTTGATTCATAATGTGTAAGAGACGAGCCACTGTCTTCAGGAAGTATTGTACATGTTGTATCCCTCAGCCTCGACCGAGATGCTCCCCGCGTGCCGCGCGGGGCTCCGGGCGCTGCACGGCGCGGCGCTGCGGGAGCCCGAGCTGGGCTCGCAGCTGGCGCACAACGAGGGACACCTCCTGGAGTTCTGCGACCTCATGCGTGCACACGACCACAGCGAGGTTTATGGTGACCGCTTCACTTTGTATCCTAGTATCATAATGTAGTGCGTAGCTTTTGGCGCGTAGCCATACTCGGAACTGATGCCGTTCTAACACCGACATGCATTGGCTACAGGGTCAAGTCAATCTCAATGGAGTGGCTTCGGAATAGTTTGTGTTAGTTAATTGATTTCGCTTTTGTAATATTAGTAGGAGTAATTAGCAATCCTGTTTTAGGAAGCAAACTGTAACAGTTTGTTTGTTCGCAGCAAACATGTTATCGGAATTGGCGGCAACCCTGCAGTCCACTCCAGAAGATATGCCGCCATCTTTCCATAGACAACCGTGGCTCAAGAGCTTCGACTCATTCTCTATGGCGGACTGAATGTACGTTAGAGAGCGATAATTTATTTATTTTAAGTAAAAAAAGTGATATTTTACACTTTAAACTTCGAATGTAAATATACTGTAATATTTATGTGATATTGATTGTTATAAGAAATAAAAAAAACAAGTACATAAATAACATTTTTATTAAGTTTTTAGAAGATACAAAAGTAAGCAACCAAAAAGGACTCAAACTATTGTATACATATTTTTGGTGCTGACTGTAGTAGTGGTCCTATATTAGGGAATGTGAATAATATATTATTTAATACTAAAAATTAAGACAGGAATCTTCTTAAAGTAAGTATGCAAAATACAAGGGAGAACAAAATGCAATATCACTATTTTGAAGCATATTTTTATACTGTCTATGTACGATTGTACATGTATGTAATATTTAATGTTTTACCATACCATACCAACTCCTTGGATTTATTTACAAAAATGTTCAAACACTTTTATGTATAATATTTATATTACAATACAAATAACCGAATAAACTGTTTCATGAAAGCAGTGATTTTTACACACAGCAACATTTCTTACTATATTATATATAGTATACTTCTATCACAATTATGGGCTTACAGTAGGAGGCAACATGGTCGTCACAGGTACTGCACTGGGCGCATGGAAAAAGTATAACATGAACCCTGCGGCCAGCAGGAAATGGAACGCTAATATTGAACCCACTAGTATCAAGAAATATTTTGATTTCCGTAGTGCTGGCAGGAGCCAGAAGATCAGAACAGCTCCCGAAACAAAGGCAGCCATTAGCACAAAGAGCCATTGGAGCCAGGTCACCTGAATAGTCCACAGCACAGCTACCGGGATGTAGATGGATAGAGAGTATCCGTAGAGGCAGAATAGGGACATCATTGTTGGCGAGTTGGATGTCTGGAACCAATTGTTTTGGTCAAATGTTAGCTAATGTTGTTGTTGTTAAACCATTTAGTTCGAGGATTGTAATATCTTATCACTTAGCATAATATTAGATAGTCACCTGAGTCTCAATCTCATCTTGTCCATCTGCTTGAGTAGTCCACTTGAGTGAAGCCCACAGAGCGAGTGGCACAAGCCATACATAGCCCAGGATGGCTGTAGCTGCATAGGACAGCAGGTGGAAGTCGTACCGCCAGTGAACTGCCTTGTTAGAGTTCTGGAGGTATGACGCTATGTTGCCGCTAACTGCGATTGTGAAGATCTAAAAAGTTCAATGAAAGTTTTTCAAGCTTGTTTTAGGAGTGTACTACCTCAAAATCCCTATCCCTAAATTAAAATAGAAAAAAGATAATAGAATAGTGAGCCACAACACGAGTAATGCAGATTGGGCACATACCTACCTACCATGGTAAGTGTTTATTGATGCATTAGATATTTAGAAGTTATAAAAAAAAAAAAAATTGTGATTCTGGTCAGTTCTTCTCAACTGGATAGGTATATTCCAAATCCAGTAGCAGTCAGATTACTTTCATGAGTGCCACTTGGGAGTCCTAGTGAATAAAAACCTCTTACTTTGACTCTATGGATAGTTAACTGACAACCATGATGCACCTACCAGGGTGACGGAGATCCACACCGGTCCATACAGATCGGGCTTCCCTTTTATGTGTTCATCAAAGTAGTTGCGGGAAACCTTCTGCGGCAGTACAGAGGATATGATCCTCTCCACTACTTCGTTTGTTTGCACGTCAAAGTACTTCTGATAGTACTCTATGGTCCAGAAGTTGTGGTTTGCTGGAACAAGAAGTATCTAGTGAGCATTTTTTTCTTTTTTTATAAGTACTTAGCTAGCATTAGACCACTATTTAGTTTATAGTTACAAGATCCATTCAGACTTGTGAGTCTGTTAAAACCAATGTCTATTATCTAGTGTGATACTTACTGAATAAATATTATTCAGAAGTTTGGTTCAGACAGTGTTGTGGTATTCATGATTTGTAGTTACTATGATATTATAAAACTTAGTTATTGATTAGGGCTGAGGCACTATTGGTTCAGGACAAGGAAAAGCCGAGTACCTACCTACGTCTTCACTAGAAGGCATTTTTTTGTGGATTTGTTTTGTTAGTAACTTACTTTGCGGCACTGCTTCAGGTTCCTCAGTCACTTTAGGCTCTTCGTACGTGTAATTCGGATTGGACATAGTCGTGTTGTTGTATTGATTTGTATGCACTGCCTCCACGTCGATCCGAGCATGACGATCGTTGTGCTCGGGAGAGTAGTCATGGAAGTTGAGCAGCTCGCCCGTGTTCACGTTCGACATGATTGCTTAACTAATTATGGGTAAATGCATTAAACGTGAAGCAATTTCCCAAAGGACTAAATAAATATTCTTGGACTGAAAAATGGAAATGTGTCATTGAGTTGAGTGAGACATTCGTTAGTCAGTTACTTCTATCAATCAATGTCAAGAAGGCATAAACATAAATGTCAATTGTCATATACCTTCTTTATTTAGTCTTTTTTGTTATAGTTATGGTTTCTCACGGTTTGTGCATTTAGGCAGTGTCAAGTATTTGATTATTTTTATAATTATTTCACAATAGGAAAGTCACAGCATTACAGCAATCCTCGTGGTCAAGTAATCAAGTCAACAATCAATCAACCTACCTATTTCGTATATTATGTAATGAAATAGGTAGGTAAATAATTTGTGGTTGAAAATAGATATTCCCCTTGTCTGGCGCGTCTCACCCTCTCTCACCCTGGTGATTCAAATATGATTTCTGTATACAGCTCTTAAGACATTAGGGTCATATAATACCTAAATAATATTATAAACTCCCTCGGGCATGAATGTTTTGTATTGCCTCGAGGTGTTTCAAAATTAAAATACGTATGGCAATCTCGCCTTCCCGTTTCCCCCTCCCCACTCTGCTTACGCTTTTTTTTTTGTTTTAGTAATGGCTTCGCACGGTTTGTGCATATAGCCAGTGTCAAGTATTTTGTTATAATAAGTATTTCTTAATTTCACATTCAGACAGTCACAGCAATAAAGCAATCGTGGTCAAGTAGTCAAGTCAATTATTTACATCGTCAAAGTCACGATTCAGTAAAGTAGTGGATGCTTTACTGAAACTTCCTGGGAGTTTTGGAAAAAATGCGAAATGACACGTTTTTTGAGTTTATACCATTTGCCCACGCTCGTGCACGTTAACGAACACTTAATAATTAATATTCCACCAATATTACACATTAACACTCGAAGAAACACAAGTTTGAGAAAATAATACAAAACCAACAACGTCTCACTATCGGATTCCCGCCAAAACTTACGCTTGCTTACGCTTACCTCCCTCCGCCGCCCAGCCTGGCGCAAAGTTAGGCTGCGTTACACTGAACACGACGTATACCTACACTGCTAACGTGCTGTCCAATTTGTGAGCGCACTCACGGCTGTTTGCAGAACCAAGTATGACGTCACTTTTGACTTGAAACGTTTACAGCGCATACGGTGACCGTTGTAAGCTCTTATTGGATCACACGTGTGGAGCTGTGAACGCTGTGAGCGCAATTCGGAACGCCGCCTTACTCTATGCCCGGCGCCATTTTGTATTCATCACAGATTGAGAGAGAATTTGAGATTTCTGATTTCACAGAAGTCGTGTCAAAAACTCAAAACGCACGCATTCAATTTTCGTTCGTCGCTCGTTGTTTCACAAGAAATATTGCACCATCCATCCGTAAAACGTGCTGTTTAGTTCAGTTTTAAATATGTGCTTCAACCGTACGTGAGTTGATTTCCTACACAGCGTGTAATTATCGCCAGAGGTGCTGTGATAGCCGCGATAACGTAAGTTTCGATACGTGTTGCCTCGTAGCACTCGCCATTTTGGGACCACGTAACAGAAATAAGTTCAGTGTTTCGTTGTTTACAGTGATGTACGGTGGAAGATAGTGCTTGTTATGCTGAGCGCGAGAACCGCGGTTACACTTCAAGATGGCAAAGGAAATTGCGGAGGAATACGCTTCGAGTTTGGCGGACTTGACCGTCAACAGCAAGCCCCTGATCAACATGCTTACGATTCTCGCGGAAGAAAACATCGACCACGCCGGGGTTATCGTTGAGACCGTCGAGAAGCATTTGGAGAAGGTGAATTTACATTATTAAAGTTAACAGGCAGAGCCTGTGTCGCGGCCTCGGGTGGGAAAGTGATGACGCACGCCTTGTGTTGCGATTTTACTACTTTACGATGTCACTGACGATTTCGCCCTCGTTTGTAGTCACTCGGTGCAACAGCGCAGGTATCTCCTAACACCGTTTTAGAATCCACATTGTTATCAGTAAACTCAAGAACGGACATTGATAAGATATTCTAACAATAGATACTTGCAATTGTTTTGAAAGGCACTAGCTCAAAATCAATGACCAGAAATCCCTACTCATGGTGATTTCTAGCTTCATGCTGTTATTAGATATTGTCCTAAACTGTTGTAGTGGAATCTGCTCAGGTGCATTACAATGTAACGATTGCATCATTTTATCTGGTTTTAGAACAAGTACAACTTTCACTTAGATGTCAACTTTAGCTTGCAACAGATAGTCTGATCTACAACGTCTCGCCAGACAACATTCATGTATTACACAACTTTGCTAAACATTGATGAAACTCGGCATTTTATTGTAACTAAATGGGAGATACCTGTCCATAGCTAATATTAAAAGTTGATGTACCTTCAACGGTATGTAAAATTTCCATTTCAGTTGTGTATCTGATTATTTTCAATAAAGCATTTTGAAACTGAATTCTCATTTATTTTTGTTACACTGATGATTAAAAACGTTTTCTACAATGAGTCGTGTTATTTTTTCCCGTACCACAAAGCTTTACGAGGAAAAGTAAAAGTCGGACAGCCAATGTTGCAGTTGGTGTGGTCCAGCGAGGGCTTGGACTAGACATTGTTTTTCTATACAGGTCAACCCAGACATCAAGCTGCCTGTACTGTATTTAGTTGATTCTATCATCAAGAATGTCGGCGGAGCCTACACAACCAAGTTCTCCCAGAGCATTGTCAATATGTTCACACGGACTTTCAAGCAGGTAGATATTTTGTTATTAGATGTAACATGACACATATACAGATTGTATTTAAAACATGTTTTCGTTCACTAATGTGCGTTATTTTCACAGGTGGATGAGAAAATCAGAGCTCAAATGTTCAAATTACGTGAAACCTGGCATGATGTGTTCCCGGGAACAAAGTTGTATCAACTGGATGTTAAAGTGAACGTGATTGACCCTGCGTGGCCGATACAAGCGCAGCCGCAGCAGTCAAACATCCATGTAAATCCAAATTTTATGAAAAAGGTGTTTTTTTAGTTTACATTTTAGTTTAGTGCTAGCTTAAGTTTTTTTCCACATTTGAAGGGTAGCTTGAAGTACACTCACCCATTTTTATGCTTATCTGCTACTCGTATCCCTTGTAAACTAAAGATCACTCTGAAAATATACTCGGTGTATTTGCTTATCAAAAGACATCAAGTAACCTACTTTCTAGAACATTCCACTTCTAAAGTAGACCATAAACAATACTTCTTGAGCTCATATTATTGGAAGGTTCAATACTGACTTGAACTTATTTCCTTGATTATGCACTTTATTAACTCTGGCTTGTATAATACCAGTTTATTCTGCATAGCAATAAGTAGAAGTGCCATGTAATGTTTACTTTTATGCACATTTGCTTTTCATCAGAGGGTCTCAGTAAGTAGGTACCTTATACTCATTGCTATTTGCGAAAACCTCCACGGCACTTCAAACTTATTTTACCTCTGAGGTGAGAGCCAGTTTGTGAAGCATGAGTAGTGGCAAGCCGTCCGGGCATACTGGAGGAATGCCAAGAAGCATGCTACAATAAGTATACCAATAAGGTGTTCCGCATTGGCCTTGTTATTAATTCTAGAACATCAACGGCTTGTTCCTGGAATGGTTTAATCTTTACAACAGATTTAACTTTATTGCTGTCCTTGTCTTTGGGTTAGTGCCAGATAAAGACAGCAATACATTTTATTAGCTGTCAGAATTCAGACCTAAGAACCGGCTGTTAAATACCAACTCCTATAAATTCTGTGTACATGAAATGATCAAGTCATGATGATGAGAAGTGTTGATGAACTATAATGGAAATTAGGAATACATTTCGCAGATCGCCACAACCGGCACCGCTGTGGTGACAGAGGAAGACGAGAAGATGCGCAGCATCCTCGCCAAGAAGGAGCAGGAGCTGCTGATGCTGCAGAAGAAGAAGGTGGAGATGGAGCTCGAGCAGATGCGGCGGCAGCTCGAGATTGAGAAGTCTGCTGGCAAAAAGGTAAGATTTGAGATCTCCTTAGCTTTAAGAAGAACAGTGAAGATAGTATTTATGTTACAAAGGCCTATTTTGTTTCACCGCTTATCTTATCATACCCATATCCACTTTGCCGAGCATGGATATCACCGCACGTTAGGAGAATAAGGCCACATTCCACTAATTTGTTGCAATGATAAATCATTATTGTAGTGTTAATTATAGTTACTAGCGGCGCTCCGCTGTGTTACCCGCCGTTTTCGGTATAAAAAGTAGCCTATGTGTTATTAATCCAGCTAAATCCATGTCAAATTTCATCGAAATTGGTCCAGCTCTTTGAGCGCGAAAAAGCAACAAACATACAAACACTCACAAACTTTAGTTTTTGTAATATTAGTAGGATATTATTAGGTTGTTATTGTGCGTCATAATATGGGTGTTATCTGTACAAAGTTATTACCCTGAATGTTTGTATAATAAATCTATCAGGAAAAGTTGCAGTAAAACCTGATGAGTTGGTTTAGTCTGCACTGGTAGACAAGACATGCCAGATCTATGTATGAGTAACCACCAGTTAAACACAATATGTCGAACCATATACACTATACACCGTACAGTGTAGGTAGGTGTTCGTATTTTTTCATTATTCGGGGAAAAAAACGCGAACGAGGAAAATCGCTACTAACCCAATTAAACGCACCTAAAATATTTTTCTGTAACTGAAAATATTTGAAACAATGTATAGTAAAAAGTCCTAATTTATGGAAGTAGAAAAGGCATTAGGAATATTTCTGATGTCTTTGATGATTTAGGTTTATGCCCAGTTTCTGAATGTTGTAAGTGACTTAACTGTTTCGAATCTTACGTATCCCATTGATGTTTCTTTACCCCTACATAACACCAACCGATAAGTCTATCGTTGTCTCTATCTGGCACTAAGCAAACGACGAAGACAGCTATACACTTATCGTCGGGTCAACTGTACTAGGGATTCCGACATCGGACATTAGACGTGCATTTAATTTCTAGCTAAACAGTACAAACGTTGCTTTTTCGTGTTTCCAATGTTCTTTTATCAGTCCACCATCACCGTTTAACATCATTATGGTATTCACATCAACATAATAGCATGTTTTCAATGTCAATGCTTACTCAGATTGAGCGCTAAAATGCATTGTGTACAGCTCTCATAATCACAGAATAGTGTCGAGTGGTGTTTGATAGGTAATAGGTAATCTTTTTTAGTGCGGGGGACTTACCATGATGTCTTATTGCGATCCAATTGAGGAACTAAACAGAATCGTTTTACTACTTATTCTGAATCATGACGCTCAATTTAGGTTGATTTTATATCTAATGGGATTGACGTCTACCTAAATGATATCGAAAGCCACGTATTAATATTATTTAAAGTGAAACGATTCGGTTTAGGTCCTCAATTGGATCGCAATAAGACGTCATGGATGATAGCCCCTAGGTGTATACATTTTCAAAAATATTATATTATACTTTATAGGTTAGCAATTGACTACTATCACACTGAGTCTTTTTAAGTGACTAAGTTGTCTAAGGTGATAAACATATTCAGCCTAGAATGAGACTGGCTCTCCAGGACCGCTGCCGAAATATTCCGTTATAGGGATTTGAAGACAGATTTTCAAGGGAGGGAGGGATAGCTAGCGAGGGCACTTAATACCCTACCACCAAGGCTTGACGATGTTTTCCATCATTACACGAGTTGAACCGATTTGTTTTGGTGGTGACAGCGTCATAGTCATCACATGACAGCACAGATACCGCATGTGTTTAGAAATCAACGTCGTCGGCCCTTGTGCTAAATCGTAGATTTTGGAGGTCATTCTACAATAGTATGGCACTTGTAATTGTAGGCATCTTGGTTTTTAATAAATTCTACAAATGATCAGTACCTAGCCTGTAGGAATCCTAGTTTTTATGGTGTCATGAATTAATATTATGATCTGTACAAGTATAGAGAATATAGATATTCTATAGTTTTCTAGACAGGTATTTTATTTATAGTGATAATCGACAGACTTCCCTATACCTACAAGGAAATTCAGAATTAGGCGCTCATTTAAATAGTGATGTAATAATTATTCGATTTAATGGCTGAGCCCTTTATATTTATCAATGTCTAATATAGCCAATTATACCAATCATTTAGCTAAATGATTTGAGTTATTAGATAATGGTTGTAGAAAATCATTTATTGTACATACCTAGACAATAATACTTATTACTCTTTTACAAGTCAAACAGTTAAAACTCATTCACAAAGAGAATAGTAAAATATGATTCAGCATTAAGATACTGTATTTTTCTTCGTATGAAATCTATTTACAGAACAAACAAATAAATTATTCACTGGATATGGATCGAGTTTGAATAAGGATTGAAACTTCAGAGCCTCCTTTAACTCTTTTGAGGTCTGGAACTAACCATTCCCAACGTTCCACAGAGCAACATAGGCGTGATCTCGGGCGTGCCCGGCGCCAGCATGCCGGTGGCGACGGTGACCCCCGGGCCGGCGCCGCCCGCCGCGCCCGAGCCGCCCGTCTCCGTCAAGCAGAGACTGGGACCGGTGAGTTGCCATCTATCAAAATATAACTAGCTGATACCCATCGACCATATCTTAATATATATATAAATTACGCGTCAAGTTGTTTGTCCGCGATGGACTCCTAAACTACTTAAGCGATTTTATACAAATTTGCAGACCGTGTGTAGTTTGACCTAACTTGAAAGATAGGATAGCTTACATATCACTTTATAGGCGCAATAATAAAAACCTTGGCCACAGCAACGCGTGGCCGTGTCATCAGTATACTATTAGATACATAGTCTCTATGAAAATAAAATCTCAGAAGTGTCCACCCGTCAAGCTGATATTGTTTCATTTAATAATGAACCTTAACGCACTGCAATAGCGTTGTAAAACATTTGTGACGGTTTTTAAATCAAGGCATATGCATTTGATAATGAACCTTAACACACTGTAATAGCGTTGTTCAAAACAAGGCATATAACGGCCATTTTTGAGCGGCGTTCGGGGATCCCTGTACTTCATCGTAGCTGATACCTTCTTTTGTAATTGAGTAGGCTCGCGTTTGACAACTATCTCGACTCTTACTTTAGTAGCTTCACTTGCGATTAAAGGTACCTGCAGGATAATACAGTCAACGCGGGGCACAGCCAGCTACAGAGTGTAGTCTATGTGCCAATCCAGGGTGTTAGCTACATCCATACCAAATTTCATTCAAAATTGGTCCAGCTGTTTGAGCGTAAAGAAGTAACAAACATACAAACACACTTGCAAACTTTCGCCAATATTAGTAGATGGGGCTAGCTTTGACCACTCTCGCCTGGTCTTAAGTGACGATGTGGTAAACATGCTCAGACAAGAATGGCTGAGTGCCTATTGTGTTCATATTGTCCAGTACGCTCCGTACTTTGGAGGGCTACTAGCATGGGATCCGGCTTTTATTGATAAATAACACTTGTTAAGCCACGTCAGATGCCTCGGCACCGTGGTAAACTCTGACACCAAAGGCCATCACTAACAGCCAAAATTAATATTATCATTAATAGTATCTCCTATCCAAGATTGAAATCGATCTTGGATTGCTGTCTATCTTTCGATCGATTTCCAATCTGCGTGCCTTCATAAACCAATCCACGGATCGGTTATTGGCACGTTTGACCCTACAAATGGATTGTGATATCAATCCCAGATTGCAAAATTTGGATTGGATTGATTATTAATTTTGGCCATAACTCATTAGACAAATTATGGCAGTGCGATGCTATATTATTTTTCCTATAATCAGACGAATGCTAGCTGAGAGTAGCCCCTATGTTTTATAATTTTAGACAATTTTGATTACACTTATAATTAATTGTTCTTACCTACCTAAAGTATACTAAGTCAGAATATTGTTTGATCTGTCATAGACAAATTTCGGTATGAAATTACTGTGAATAGAAGATTTTTTGTTGCCTCCTTGGTTTAACGATTATATGAACGAGTATAATATCTTCTACCTACCTATCTTTTAAATTTTAGGGTTTGTTTTTGTTAGAAGCTAGTGCTTGACTACTTTTCGCCTGGTGTTAAGACAGTGGCGATGTGGTCGAAGGTGACGAGTGGCTTTCAGAGTCAAATAGAACGTTAACATTCTGAATCGTCATGTTTCATGGTGACTTTTTCAACTGTATTTTAAAATATGATCATTATGCCCGCTGTGTAAAATTATAGACAGATCTATATATTATCATTCTATTGTGTACGTACTACGGTACGTCCCGCTCGCAGCACCGCCGCTCCGCTCCCCGGAGCGGCGCGGTAGCTGCGGGCGCGGCGAATGCAAACTAGCGTTTGTTCCAGCCCGTGCACAAGCTCCCCGCCCGCATCGCGCCCGTCTCCGCCGCGCTCGCCGCCGCCACCCGCCGCGACCCGCGCCTCGCCCGCCTCCCGCCCGCGCCCGCGCCCGCGCCCGCCGCGCCCATCGCCCCCAACGTGTTCGACATCAAACCTCTCGAGCGGGTCACCAAGCGCAAGAATGTCATCACCATAGACGTGCGGCCCGACGCGGTGCGCGAGGCTAGGCGCCGCGACCCGCGGCTCGACAAGCGGGACCCGCGCCGGGACAAGCGCCCGCGCGACCGGCACGCCGACCGGGACGAGCGGAGGAAGGAGCTCGCCAAAGACAAGGAGAAGACCAAATCCGAAGACGCGAAAGTCACCGAGAAGAACGTCAACTCCTACATGGACAAACTGCAGGTGGTCGATCCCAAGAGAATAAACAGGCTGCCCCCGATACCCAAAATAAATCGGGAGGAGCAGGCGGAGGCGCCGTCCCCGAAGCGCAAGAAGGAGCCGGCGCGGGACAAGAAGAAGAAGAGGGAGGAGGCGGCCGGCAAGGACGGCCCCGGGGGCTCCTCGCCCGACAAGCGCCAGCGCGCCAAGGAGCCCAAGAAGAGGCCGAGAGAGCCGCGCCCCGAGGCGGAGCCCGAGAAGGCGGCGGCGGGCGAAGTCGTCGCCTTCAAGGAGCTCAAAAACTACCACAAGGAGCGCTACATGCGGAGAAACAAGGAGAAGTCCGAGAGCCCCGAGCGGGCGCCCGGCAAGGAGGCGGATATACCGCCCGCCGCTCTAAACGAATCATCAAGTAAGATTCCTATCTATGTTAAGAGAATGAGGGGGTAGGGTAGCGAATAAAAACGGTCTAGTCGTCACTGTGATATTAGATTTTAAGCCGGAGCGATAGTACACTATTGTGTGGAAATAAAATGTTTTTTACCTGTTGGAGTGTTTATGACGTGTTTTACGCCGGTCGTCGTACCCTTACATTTAAGTTATTGGTTCATTAACTTAGAGTGAAGTGGCATTTTCTTCCTTCAGTACTTCGAGCACTGTTCACGTGTGTTCTCTTTAATTCACATATTGCACTGTCTGGTGTTTGCTTAGCTCAATGTGGTGATGTTAATTTCCTCAATCGCTTTTTATAATATTGGACATTCAGTTGCAGAGAGTTGCCATCTAACATCTAAAATAAATTCCGAACGCTAGATCAATATTTACTCAAGTTTACAGTGCAGATAGCAACATTGAATCTTGTCTCATATTGTCAATAATCCTGGTATCATCTGGATCGAATACACCGAGACTTGTTGAATAATAATGTGCTTGCAAGTTAGGAATTCATGGACTTCTCATACAAAATATTCGATAGAGAAGTATTCACTTTCAATAGTCTGATTTGAAACGTCAGTGGACTACACTTTTTCATAGAATATCTAGGTTTATCTCAAACTATTGTATCTTTAGGCCTAATATATCTGTGATTTATTATATAATTCATATGTACTGCACATTCTGCACTTATCCAAGGTTCTGTCTCGAGACAGTTGGTCTGTAACAAATCGTTAGAGATCCGTGTAGAGGTTACTAAATTGCAAGTAATTGGTTTGTTTATGTGATGTTAACAGTAAGTATACGTTTTTATAGCTTGAAATTATTTTGCTTCGTATTAAGTTATTTGTTTTTTAGTCTGATTGAGAACTCATTGTTATCCTCGGTATTTTTTGTTGCAGATCTGACTATGGCCAAATGGAGTCTCTAACTGTGGTATCTATTGAAAATAATTTATTATGGTTAATTAGGAATTTGTCAGTGACCGACTTTTATTCATTTCATTACGCGTTCTGTTACTCAAAAGAAGTTAGATGGTAAAACGAAATAGATTTGAAAGTTTTTGCCGCTAGAGGCGCTAAGGTGTTAACTTTGAGTTTCCTGCAATAGCGGTGCCGACATTTAGCGGTTGGTTTATAGCGTCGAATCCCGTCACTGACTGTTCAAACTATTCATACAGTCATAGTAATTTCCTACAGGTCGGTACAGCTATTTGACGTAGCGTTGTAGGAAACCACGACATCTTGTTTGAATAGCCAAGCTTAGAGTGATATGGTGCGACGCTATAAAGCGACCGGTATTAGGATCATCCATAAAGTACGTCAAGCGTTAAGGGGGAGGGAGGGGGGTCGACGAAGTGTGACCTTGTGTGACAAGGAGTGGTTGGAGTCGGTAAGTTTCGTGGCGTCACATTTCAAAATCCCATACAAGTAAGTACGAGTAAAATGTCAAATTTGAACTTAATTTGTTACTTCAAAAAGTAACTTCTTATATAATATAATATAATTATATAGTAGTTATAATGATTTATACTAATAGTTATATATTAATAGTTTCTAGATGTAAAATGACAAGATATGTGACGTCACACCAGGGAGGGAGGGGTCTCATAAAAGTGACCAACTTTGCGTGGGGAGGGGTCAAAATCACGAAATGAGTGTGACGTAGTTTATGGATGACATTTTAGAGGAAACCCATGATTTAGAAATCCGAAATCTGCGTCTGGGCTATGCCCTATTTCGATGAGACGAGACTGATTAGATCCGAAATCCTGGATAATTCGAAAGAAATGACTAATACGTGTTACGCCGAAGCCGATCTAATAGGGATCTTCTTACGTATGCTACACATACCGCGGCGAGGCTACCGTCATGTACAGTCATGTCAGGAAGAAGTCATGTCAGGTTCTGGCGGCCTGCCATACTCTGACGCCAGAGGATGCCACTTCATCATTGCAGATCGACCGATACCACAGTTGGAGTCGACATTTCGCGAATTATAAAGGATAGTATTCGGTTGTTAGCGGTAATTTCGATATAAAAGTCCGTGATGTAGGTTGTCATAGCGTTGATACATTTTACACGCAGTTACAGGAACTATTTCAGACTACCAACTGTTGCTTGCTGAAAAAGAAATTATTTTTATTATTATTGAATGTTCAATACTTTTAGATCTGCATAAACTTATCTTAAACCCTGTCGTCATAGATATAATAACCTAAAGATACAATAGTAGTAGCAAAAAACACTTACGCTTATTCCACGGAGATCGTCTGAATTTAGGAATATGCAATCACAACTCTTCAGGGCTGGTGAAACTGATTCGTGATTCAAAATGTAGTAAACGAAAATCTTTATCTGTTATATATACTTTATATAAGCAAGTAGCTAAATGAGCTTCTTACTCATAGATACCTACAATTTACCTTGTTTATTTCTCTATTACTCTATAAGTGACTAACCATTGCAACTAAGCGCTCTTTAGATGATACAATATTTACGGGCTACGTCAACGGCACTGATAAAAATATTTTTTTACAAAGTTCTAATTACGAAATACATATAAGTTTTCTATACTTGTTTACAATGAGTGAATGATTGAACTTGAATCGTATGAGTTGTAAGTGAAAGTAAGCTTTGAGTGAATGTGGGCAGTGAAATGGTGTAATCGTTATGATGTGGTAAGATATACTTAACTTGAATTAATTCATGTTGTAAGTTGTAATTTATGTCAGAATTGTTTAGATAATACATTATTACACAGCTTTATGCTGGAAGAAAGGAGTTGTCGAGTTGAAAAGCTGGATTTTATGTGTATGTGAAATTATATGTCTGTAAACGGTACCCAACCCACGATACAGGAGAAATCCTACTGTGGTGTATTTTTATTTTTTTAAAGAAAGTATAAAATACAGATCAGTAGATTCAGGTATAAACCCTAACAATCTTCTAAGAAATTTTACTTCATTGTAATACTATATTTAAGTACACATTTTTATATACAGTTGCAAACAATACATCAGCATGAGAGAAGCATGTGTTGCAAATGACGTCAATTTACGGGCTTATAATGTAGGTTTAACTGGCACGCAGTGTACAGATATGGTAGTAATATTAAATAGTCTTAAAAGTTATCGTGCTCGCTTTAGCACATGACTATCAGTAAAGGCATACGTTATTCAAGGTGCTTGACTATCGTTTATGTACATAATGTAAATCTACTTTCAGAAATGCATATACTAAATTATCAATTCCGCATATTATAATATAAACAGTGAACTGAGACAGATTATTTGAAAGCATGGAATATGTATGATCTGATAGGAAAATAAATGATCAAGTAATGTCGAACATGGTTGCTCTATACAGGCTTCCGCTTCTAATTTCCGAATATCATAGCATAGCGGTCATAGGGTGTAGGTGTTTTGAGAGTGGTGTGTTGAAAATAATATTTTGAACAAGTGACTACACCAGTTTAGTATTAGGTTGTTCACGTGGTGGTAAGCGGCTCGGCTGCGTGCGTGAATGGTGTGATAGAATATACTTGCAGGAAACGTCCATCTTTCTTGCCTATCTGTAATCTACTTGATAACGGCATCAGGTGTCCATGTTCTGAAACAATATCCCTTCATCTACTTGCTGACGTCACCGACTGCATTACGCAGACATGGGTGGAACAAAACAGCAAAAACTGAATCTTTGACGGAAGATGTCGGCTCGATACTCTTCTACGTAAAATAGGGTCATTTATAAACCAATTCCATGAATACTATAAAAATGTGATGATCATCGGAAGACGGCGTGAGTCTACTTAGGGTTTCCAAGTAAATCACGTTGTGGAAAGAGGAGATTACGTTGCTGAGTCCAAACTGCGTGGTCAGCGAACATAGGCGTACAGGTAAACTGGAAGGATCAGGCAATGATTCAAGCAAAAGTATACCGTAAGATAACATAAAATTAAGCCGTGTTTTCAGATGGCCCAGATGTTGTCTTGGAGAATAAGGACGTTGACCTCAGGGTGCTTCCAGCTGTGGAGCCCGAGGCGGCGGCAATCGCCCAGAAGAGACCCTCCACTGAGACCCTCGAGGGAAAGCCGAAGAAAAATAAAGTGGACAAGTTTGATATGTAAGTATTTTTTGGGCTGAGTCGGGTGTACTTTTCCTGACCTGTGGGATCCCTCAAGCGATATACAGCGTGGCTGAGTTGGTATCTTTCTCTCGAAAGTGTGCATGACCAATGTAAACGTACTAGGTCATGAAGATGTCAGTCCAATTGTCCCCAACACGCATCTAACGTACCCCACAACGTTTACAGCTTATTCGGCAACGAAGACGTAGATCTGCGACAGCTGCCCCTAGTGGACGAAGTGGCCGCCCCGCCGCCCCCCAACATCTCAGACTCGCCCAAGAAATCCCCCAGGAAGCTCTCCACGCCCACACCCATGGAAGAGGACGCGCCGCCGTCCCCGAAAGGTTCTCCGAAGAAGGACTGGAACGAAGTCAAGGAGAAGAAAGATAAAGAGGAAGTGAAGAAGACTCCGTCGAAGCTGGACCTGGTGCGGGCGAAACTGGCGGAGGCTACTAAAGGGAAAGACAGGCTGGGCAGGCCGCTGCTGTTTAGTAAATCGCCGAGTAAGTACCGGTTTGTTCTTTCTTCGTTCCTTGTGATAGAATTAGCCAATTTTCATAACAATCTAACAAACGTAATGTATCTTCTCCTATTTCAAGGCATAGAAAAGGAAAGACGCCGCACCCTAAGCTCAGAAGACACGGACATGCGTGGCGAGAACGGCGAAGAATTCGACGCGGAAGACCACAAGAAAACCATCTCCATCATCATGTCGCAAGCCAAGGAGCAGTTCAGCGACGGACAACTCGACAAGAACCAATACAACGCGCTCATGTACCAAGTCTTGCAGCTCAATGAGAAGCTGAAGCTCAAGGAAGCCAAGCAGAGGGAGTCACTGGAGATCTCCAAGAGGAAACTCAAAGCACACTTGAAAGAAGGAATAAAAGTATCGAGTCCGAAATCGTCGCCGACGGAACGCAACCGATTCGGCGACATAGACGAGAGGACGTTGCCTGTGTTTATGGATACTCCCCCCGACAGCCAGGGGCTCATGCAGGATTCTGATATGAGGAATGTTGACGGAGACACTCTAAAAGGTGGGCTGTTGCCTCGACCGCCGACCATGCCAATGTTTGGAAACTCCATGCCGAATATACCGCCCAACTTGCCGCCCTACGCTCCGATGTGGAGGGGCAGGCCCATGACGGAAGAATTCGGGCCGAGACGGTTCCGAGGACCGACGCCGCCTTTCTTCAGGGCTAAGTTCGACAAGCGAGGGCCCAGGGCGCCATTCGAAATACCACGGCTGTCTATGCCTCCACTACCTACACCCAAAATTGGCATCTGTCAGGGCGAGTGTCCCCTGCAACCTTATGAAAGGACCGAAACCCCACCGCCGCTAGGCGCACCCGGCTTCATTATCCCACCGACTGACTTCAAAGTCATAGAGTACATAGACCAAGATCCCGTGAAGACCATACAGATAGACGGCGTTCCCAGAGAAATCAGATTTTACGGTGATATGGCGGTTATCATGTTGGATTGGGACGATCCCAGAGAGATCAAGTTCTTGCCCGGTTGCAGACGAGTCACCTTCGATAACAAGGACTCGGTGGTGCTGTCCTTCAACGAAGGCTACAAACAAATAGAGATAGAAGATCAAACGTTCGATATCAAATTCGGCGCGCCGACAAGGGAACTGTTCATAAACGGCAGATGGCACGAGTGTTTCTTCGGCGGAAGTCCTTTAGGGGTTATCATCGATGGTAAACCGAGATTGGTACATTTGGAAGGTCCATTGCCTCAAGTGGATATCGGGAAAGTGAAGCGGACCGATTTGGTGGCCGGCAAAATCAACCTTATCGTCAACGCCACACAGATGTGCCCTGTGTACTTGGACGCAAAAGTTCAGAAGTTCCTAATCAACAACCAGGTGTTCACGATCCGTTTCGTTGACGCGCTAAGAACTGTGCTGATCAACGAGCAGCCTTTCAAGGTGGAATTCGGGGACTTGCCGAAGCCGATTTTTATCGGGAACGAGAAGCATTTTATCAGGTTCTCAGCGTTGCCGAGGCAAATAAAGCCTGGCTTCGTGCGGATAGCTGAAATGGAGGGTGTGGGAATCCCGACTGTGCCAATGAAGCCGATCTCTCAGGCGGTGAGTCCGAAAGAGGAAGCGATGGAAACTGAGGAAGCCCCATCAAGACCTATCAAAACACCGAGTCCAGATGCCACACAAGAAAATCAAGGTGAGCTATTATTTTCCCTTGTGGTAAATGAACAATTATGATGCATTAGACCAGGTCAAGTCTGCTAATTTAAGAACGCTTCAATCGAATCTTAATGGAGTGGATTCTATCCCGCAAATTGCAGGATACACCTTGTGTATGAAATCAAATGTATATGTGTAAGGTGTTCTGTGTAATGTTCCGTAAAAACAAACGCAGGAGAAGAAACCCGGCTTTAGAAAGGCAATGACAAACTCCAAGTTTCCCGTGCAGGTCTCGACATGTTGGCGAGCGTGATGCCCACCTCCATGGAGTTCGCGCCCGGCTCGGACTACAGCCTCGGGGAGCCGCTGCAGGCCGGGGCTCCGGACCGGATCCCCGGCCTGGAGACGCCCCAGGAGGAGCAGCCGGCGCCCATGCTCTCCATCCTGAAGAACATGAACGTGACCGATCTGTTCGCGAAGCTGGTGGCTACGGGGATAGTGCAGGTAATGTTGTTCGTTGTATTTGTTGACTAGCGTTTGACCACTGTCGCATCTGGACTGGTGACGTTGTGGTCGAAAGTGCTAAATGTTGTGGGTTCTAATAAGTCCGGGATTATCCGGGTTCAAGAAGTAGGTATATAGTTAGAAATCTTCCAAAAGTATTGCAACCCTCTATAGGGTAAACAAAGTTTTGTGGTAAAAAAAAATATAACCCGAGTATGACCAGTATTTCGCATTGACTTTTGTCACATAAAACCTCATTTGTCAATTAAGAAAAATTGGCGTTGAGGAAGATGGTCTAAATATTTTTTTTATGGTGAGACCTTAGCATTCTACAAAAATCTAACAAAAGTGTTACAGTAATACAACCTTATTTAGGGTGTTCGCGCACTAGTAGTCCAAATCGGCTTGTGGCCGTCTTTGTTTCGTGAAACTTTTTATTCTGTAGCGCATTTGGCCGCTTAATCCGATAGCGCGTAGTAGTGGTGACGTCTAGCTTGCATCCATGATCTTGCACTGCAAGTGCGCGAACTCCCTAATGTCCGGTTTCCGAAGCCCTAGTCAACGTTGGCTAACCGATAACTTTATCGTTGTCTCTATCTGGCATTAAACAAATGACAAAGACGGCACACTAATCGGTTGGCCTAAGTTAACTAGGGGTACAGTAACCGGGCATTAGTCGATAAATTTCGTCCGAAATGTTAAACTGGTGTTTAAATAAATTGTTGCTCTCCAATTGTAGGTGCCTGCTAAGGTAGAGACGAAGATAAGCAGAACAGAGGAAGTCAAGGCGAAACAGCTGGAAGACAAGACCGCGGTGCACCGGGTGGACCTGCTGCGCTCGGAGACCTTGAGGGGGTTAGTGGTTCTTATGCAGTGTTACCTTCAGGGTGTCGGGGCCTTTCTAGTTTCTGGCAGTTCAATGAGAGCTATTCTATTGTTAATGGTTTACCACCTTAGTTAACACCGGTCTCTCCGTAAAGAGTCGATTCATTTTGTATGAGTTTCATAGGTGTAGTAGCAATCTAGCCAAGCAGTCGGTATTGAATTTGGGATCATCAAATAGAACTCTACACTTTACGAAATCTAACAATAATTTTATAATTATAACATCATTATATTTATCTTTTTCACCGAAGCAAAATCTTCATATTCAGTGTCGATATGTCAACGACCCTGTCATGTGAACTAGATAACTGCGTCGTTTTGTTCGAAATTGTGATGGTAATGTCGGAGCGAGTCAGGGCGTTATTGGGCTCGGAGAACGATGAGAAGGCCTTGCTAACCAGCCCTCCGCCCCCAGCAAGCAGCCGGCGCTGGTGGCGGCGCTGTACGGCGGCATGCAGTGCTCGGGCTGCGGGTCCCGCTTCCCCCCGGAGCAGACGGTGCGGTACTCCCAGCACCTGGACTGGCACTTCCGCCAGAACCGCCGCGAGCGGGACTCCGCGCGCCGCGCCCACTCCCGGCACTGGCACTACGACCTCGCCGACTGGCTGCAGTACGAGGAGCTGGACGAGCTGGAGGACAGAGGTGAGCCACTCCCGACACTGGCACTGCGACCTCGCCGACTGGCTGCAGTACGAGGAGCTGGACGAGCTGGAGGACAGAGGTGAGCCACTCCCGACACTGGCACTGCGACCTCGCCGACTGGCTGCAGTACGAGGAGCTGGACGAGCTGGAGGACAGAGGTGAGGCACCGTGCTCCGTCCAAAGGTTGCCTGGTACAAATTGCGCATGATAGGAGCACCTATTTTACCGATTAGTCTGTATTTTCTGAATTTTAAACATCTCCGTGTATAAATAAAGAGTGGTATATCGATACATTCGACAGCAAAATAACTAAACTATGATGAAAGATCTATTCAGTGATCCTAAGTTGATCATTTTAAATATGGATTCCCAGAACGTAACACAATTGTATTAACCGACAACACTATATCTATCTCCCGCAGAAAAGAACTGGTTCGAGACGGGCGGCGTGGAGGAGGGCGAAGCGCCCGCGGAGGCCCCCGCGGAGGCCCCCAGCGTGGCGGCCGGCGCCCCCGCCGACTGCCACTGCGCCACGTGCGGCGACAAGTTCGACCAGTTCTACAACGAGGACAAGGAGGAGTGGCATCTGAGGAACTCCGTGCGCCACGAGGACCTCAACTACCATCCCATGTGCTTCGAGGACTATAAGGTGGGTGCTGTTCCTCTGTGGTTGGGTGTGAGGCAAGGCCGATGGTGCGGGTTTCAATTTCATAGGCTATAATATATTCCGTTAAAAAGATGTTGTTCCACAACATCGTCGTCTAACACTCGCGTTGTCTATCGCAATCTTGTCATTTCTAACCATTTTACTTGTGAATTTGGTTATTGAATTAGATAACGCTAGTGAGACGTTGATTTGTGGGACGTAATTGTCGACACATCTGTTCAACTCTTGTTTAAATCTTTTGTGGTAAGACTCATCATGTTTAGATCAGCGGGGATAGTGGTAAAACGTCCGCTTTCTAAGCGAAGAGTTGTGCGTTCAACTCCCAGTGCGGGGCACGTTCCAATGTGTTATTTGTACGAAAACGTGATTATAACTCGCTTTTCGCTGAAGGAAAATATCGTGAGGAAATTTGTTCAAAAATTATTTCGTCAATATGATCCACCAATTCGGACCCGTGCATTATGGCCTAACCCTCCTCACTGAAGCGAGGTGAGGCCCGCGCTCGGCAACAGGCGGACAATGCCTTGCTCATAAGCCTTGTTCAAATAAATTCGAGCTCCAGATAACCAGTAACGCCATCTAGCTAATATTGAGTAATTCGTTATGTTTCTCCTATTTAAACTAGATGGCGTTAGTAGAAAAATTAAAACTCGCAAACGGTTTGTAACGCAAAGTCCATATCCAGTGTGCGGGAAATTCTAAATACAACCAGCTCAGGATACGTAAACAGGTGTTTTTATTTCACCCTTCACGTTATCCCCATTCCGTACAATTATTATTACTGACATATGATGACAAAATGTGTATCCCCGTACAGGCGTCGCTGGCTAAAGAGGAGCCGGCGGTGGTGGAGGTCGGCGAGGACAAGGACGAGGCCATCGAGATCAAGGACGCGGACGAGGACGAGGACGAGGCCGCCTCGCGCGCCGCCTCCGACTCCGAGTCCGTCGTCGAGGTCGTGGAGGAGCCGGACCGCGCTGAGCTGTTGGAGGTTAGTCACAGTGCTCGTTGTAGTTTATCTAAATTAATCAATTTTTTAAATGCTCAAAATTAGTCCCTGTTGAATACAAAGTCGCACTCTTTTGATTATTTCACTCCCTGTCGCTTTTCATTTTACTGAACTAAATTGTGCATTATATGTTAAAATTGCTGGTCTTCCTTTTATTTCTGACACTATGTTATTTAGCAGAATACTTATGATTGCGTAATTCTTATGATGAAGACTTTCGATCGGTATGATAAAGCCACTGGTTGATTACTTTTCAAATGAAACGGGTTCAACCATGTAATTATTTAAATATTGATGAATGCAGTTCAAATTGGTTTTTAAATTCAAATAATGTCTTCTTTCACTTAAATGTTCCATCTATAACATTCAGGGTGCTTTACCTCCATGTGGCATATCCATGGGACGCCTTGTATATAATATAGGGATATTGAGCCCAACTACATCACTTCCAAAACAAAGTCAAAGTCGAAGCATTTATTGTAAATAAGCAGTGGAACAGTTACAGGCTGAATTATTATTATTATTATATTATAAGCAATAAAATCGCACTTTTACAAGTCAAACAGCTAATTCTCGAGAGCCATAAAACATAAAATTAAACAGTATAATTGATTATGATTTGAGTTCGAACATATTGACTTGACGATTCATAAACTGGCACAGATCGACGAGGGCGACGAAGACGACGTGATCTACAAAGCGGAGCCGGTGGAGCAGGTGGTGGTGGAGGACGAGGCGGACACGGACGACGAGACCCAGGAGCAGCGGGCGGAGCGCGACCGCTGCGCCCGCCGGGACTTCGCCAGCGTCCGCATCAAGCAGGAGCCCCTAGACCCCGGTAGGTGCTCTGCCGGCCCACAGGGGGCACTCCGTATATACATGAGATGCGTCAAGGGCGGGCCTAATAAAACAATCGTTAAAATCCTTTCAGCCACTATACGGGGCTGAATGACATTCATGCCTATTGATTTCAAGTCTCGCAGTCGCAATCAAAATTTAATTATTTCGGATGACGCCAGTAGTATACAATCTTTCTTGAATTAATTAAATTATTATTAACAGATGATGAGCCGATTATCACATCCGAAGAAGAGAGCATCCTGATACCCATGGAGAGCAACCACATCACGGTCACGTCCTCCATCGACGGCAACCTGCAGCTGGACGCGGCGCCGGCGCCCGTCGCCTCCATACCCCTGGGGGGGATCCGCATCAACATCTCCAAACCCACCATCCCCACGTTCCTCTCCAACTCTAGCAACAGCGACACGGTCCTCGACGACATCAGCGCTGACGATGAGCCGCTGCCCCCGGGGGAGGAGCCAGAGCTGGAGTACAAACTGAAGCCGGCCCTGGAAGGGGTGCAGCTGAGCAGACAGCCGCCCCTGTCTAAGGGCAACGAACTATCAGGGTTGTGTTCTATTATGTGAAATTGTGAACGCTCGTGATGTGAGACGATATGTGATTATTGAGGCCTCCAAGTTAGAAGCTGCAGGCGACTCCGCATTGATCTTAGTTTTCGCAAACTTTGTAGTTAACGGGTCGTTGCCGGGTCGTTGGGTAGTGTGTTCCGAACACTATAGCGCTGTTTATTGTATAAACGAGTTGAATTTGTAATATAATTATTGAGGAGTGAATATAATATTAGCAATACGGTAATTGCAACCTCGCTGGTAAGATGTTATTTGAACTTGAAGGTATGTTGTGACTTGTGATTGTGTCTAGAAGAGTGTATAATGAAAATTGCGGTTTTTCTTCTCAAATGGAAAATTGAGACTGTAAATATTAAGATTAGATTTATTTTAGTGTAGGTACTTTCGTAATAATTCTCTGTCTGGTATATTGAATTTATCACTGACCAAATTTCGCTAAACTCCGAACCATCTCTTGGCATCTTCCTACACGGCATTGGAGGAATAGTGGTGACCTCCCCAAAGAGGTTGACCTTGCTTTGAATTTTAGTTTTTTTTTAACCTATTCTGTCCACTGCTGGGCAAAGGTCTCCTCTAATTCTTTCAGGAGTCACGGTCTTGCGCCATGCCCAGTTTGTTTGTTATAAAGTAATGTACGATGTAAGAAGTGGTTACTTGAACAAGCAATATTGAGCCTGTGACTTGTTTATAATGAACATGTTTTTTCATGCGAAATAAAATTGAATGTATTTCATATTGTGATTAGATTTTCAACAGAGTTTGATTTATAATCTGAGCCTTATATTATGTTGAAGTGGAAACGAGATATAAAAAAACATTTTAGTTTCTTATTAAATTGTTATACATTTAAGTACCTATATATAAATGAAACATAACTGATAATCACAACGAAATTATTTTTCTCATAAAAAAATATGAAAAGTATGTCAAAATGAGGCAATTTCTAATTATATTGTCTAGTGGAGGATAACTAGAATTGACTAACAAATTGTAAACAAAATGTGATATTAATGTTAAGTTGCGCTCGGTCGGCGAATACCATTTTGTTATATTTGACTCAACATTTTGTATATTAGAACTCTTGTCTTGATTTTGTAAACCTTGTAATAATTAGCCAATATCTATGCTGAGGAACTTCCTTGTATAAAATAATGCATTAATATAGGATCCTATATTTTAATAATAGGTAGGTAGGTATCGTGTACGGAATCTTCATTTTTCTTTTCACATCTCAAAGATTAATATGTCCATAAATTATGAAATAAATAAATAAGTTGCAGTGGTGATACATGTGTTATTGGCTCAAGACATACTGGTGTATGGTTATTTTATTAATATAAAACTTAATTTTAGTTTTGGAAAATCACGATTTTTATTTTCATCTCAATCTTTTTCTTTTATCACATTAATTTATCTAGTTAAAAGCCACTATCACAATGGTTTGATTACTATAAATAAATACTATGTTTACAAACATAAAATATTGTGTATTAATAATTGTTATTCCAAATGCCTATCCTATCCTGTTCTGTAATTTTATTATTTATTAGTTTTAGTAAACCAGTGTAAGTGCTGAGTATCAACATCACATAAATAGCCCGGTCGTGATAGACACAGAAAATTGCTAATTTCATTAAGAAATTCTATTGCTCGGGACTTTAGGATCAGGCTTTAGCATAGCTTTACCTAAGGACCTCTGGATGTAGCCTAAATAAAAAAGACGACCACATTCAGCCGATGAGTTAGCCGCCATTTTGAATTTGGCGGAGAATGAATAGCACTGCCTCCTTGCTCAATATCTTGGATTTCGGCCATTATCAATTTCAACAGTGTTGAAAGTCACTTAACAAGATAGTTCAGAGATAATCAGGTTAAAAATTACAATAACAATACAATATTAACAGATTTTAATAACAGATTAAATGCACAGAAACATTCATTCGCACACACTACTTATACACAACTAAACATGACTTTAAGTATTCACATATCACAATTATGTGGCCATCGAGGGAAGGGCAGAGTGTCCTTGATATTATTGACACCGCACAAAACTTGCAGCAATCTCTCTAGGCCCAGTCCAAAGCCACCGGTGGGGATGTTGCCAAACTTGCGCAGCTCTAGGTACCAGTTGAGTTGCTCCGATGGAAGCTTAGCCTTCAGTTTGTCGTAGTTGTCTTCTCTGAGGCTCCCGCCTACAATTTCCCCGGTTATAGGGGTGAGGAGATCTAGCGCGTCCACCTGTGATGGAGAAAAATATGGTGCTAGTGGCGTATGTAGATACAGGTAACTTAGTTGGGGGTCAGGGTTTTTGCTTAATAGTTTTGTTAAATTATGCTGAAAATAAAACTGACAAGAAGTTCCTTTATGAGATAGAAATCGACTTCAGTGACTCTAAAACACTGCGTCTAGACTTGCCCATACAGACCATGTAGCAATTAAACATCTTATGTATCCGGCATTGGTTACTCAAAGGGTTAAAATACAAAGCCAAATATAGTATGGACACAAAGAAGCCGTTTTCAAATATATCAATGCCGTTTTACCTTATTACTATCATCCTGGCAATCCTTCATGTAAAAAGATTTCATATTCTTAGGCCATCTTACTACAAACACCGGAGACCCATCACAGTGTTCCACAAGGGCCAACTCTTGCTCCTTATTAATACCCTCCTCTGTATCGCTCATTCCTTTTTTGTTAACAATCATCTTAGCCTCCTCATAAGTGAGTGTTACAAATGATTTATCAACCCAAGAAGGTAGTTTGCTCTTCTTATCCAATAAATGTAGGTCAGCTTCATTGCTGTTCCTAATTTCAGTGAATATGTGCTTCAAAAGGTGTTCTATAACGGCTTGTAGCTTTTCCAGGGTGTCACAGAATGCTAATTCAGCTTCTAGCATGTAAAATTCTGATAAATGTAGCCTAGATCTAGAGTTTTCTGCCCGAAAGGTTGGTCCTAAAGTGTAGACATCCCCCATACCTCGGCATATAGCTTCTAGATGTAACTGCCCCGAAACGGTTAAGAATGTCTTTGACCTGAAGTAAACAGAGTCTTTATCTTTTCCTTCCTGCATCATTGCTTTAATAGTAGCTTCATTGTCCGGCTGTACCTTGAAGCATTCTCCAGCACCTTCGCAGTCGTTTGAAGTGAGTATAGGGGTATTGATGTTTATGAACTTTTTCGATATGAAATAGTCATGTATGTGTTTCGTCACAGCGCTTCGTATTCGTAACATAGCTGCTATGTAGTTGGTTCTAGATCTCAAGTGAAGGTATTGACGAGTATATTCAGGTGGGTGCACGGTTCTAGGGTTAAATGGATACCCATTTTTCACAACACAGTCTCCTATAACTTTTACGTCATCAGCAATTAGTTCCAGCTGTCCTCTCGGGCTCTTGGATAGTTTGCCTGTGATGTGAACAGAAGAGCCGTAGGTTAGAGAATCAGTTTTCAAGTTTTTCGGTATTACTACCTGCAGTTTCTTTGCGCAAGATCCGTCGTTAACGTCGGCGAATGTGAGTTCTTTTTGCAAGCGTAAGTTCCTAACCCAGCCCTGAAATGGATATATATTTTAATTAAAGGCACGTTTTCATTCAACAAGTGCAGGATTTTTATGTTGATGGGTTTGTTTGGTACCTTCACTTCGGCAACTTCGCCAACATTAGCTTTCTCCAGAACCGCTGCTATTACACTATACTTTTTCCATATTTCTCTCGTACGAAGCAAGTTCCCAAATAATGCAACTTTATTCCACATTGTACACATTATTTAGAAGTCATTTTTCATTTTCACTAAAATAGTAAATTTCATTTCTATAGAATTTTTTTTTTTTGTTGTCGGTATGGCTTCGCACGGTTTGTGCATATAGCCAGTCAAGTATTTTATGTTAAGTATTTCTTAATTTCACAAAGTAAGTCACAGCAATAGTATAGCAATCGTGGTCAAGTAGTCAAGTCAATTATTTACATCGTCAAAGTCACGATTCAGTAAAGTAGTGGATGCTTTACTGAATCTTCTTGGGAGTTTTGGAAAAAATGCGAAATGACACGCTTTTTGAGTTTATATCATTCGCCCACACTCGTGCACGTTAACGAACACTTAATGATTAATATTCCACCAATATTACTCATTAACACTCTAAGAAACACAAGTTTGAGAAAATAATACAAACAAAACCAACGTCTCACTATCGGATTCCCGCCAAAACTCCTATAGAAAATTTAGAATCAAATTCCTTCCTTTTTTTTTGTTTTAGTTATGGCTTCGCACGGTTTGTGCATATAGCCAGTGTCAAGTATTTTATTTTTAAGTATTTCTTAAATCACATTAAGAAAGTCACAGCAATGTTATAGCAGTCGTGGTGAAGTAGTCAAGTCAATTATTTACATCGTCAGTCACGATTCAGTAAAGTAGTGGATGCTTTACTGAAACTTCCTGGGAGTTTTGGGAAAAAATGCGAAATGACACGCTTTTTGAGTTTATATCATTCGCCCACACTCGTGCACGTTAACGAACACTTAATGGTTAATATTCCACCAATATTACACATTAACACTCGAAGAAACACAAGTTTGAGCTAATAATACAAAACCAACAACGTCTCACTATCGGATTCCCGCCAAAAACCCCAAAATTCCTTCCTTCCTTCCCGAACCTCATTGGTCTGGTCTCAGCAAAAAGTTACTCTATGGCTCTGTCTCAAGCAAAACTGTCAATGTCAAGCCGTTGCAGTCAAGACAACTCTTTTCTTTTGGCTTCGCTAGGTTTGTGCGGGCCTATAGCCAGTATCAAATATTAAAATAGGTATTTCAAGTTGAACATATTTTCACAATAGGAAAGTCATACAGCCCTAACACTCGAAGAAACACAAGTTTGAGAAAAAATACAAAACCAACAACGTCTCACTTTCGGATTCACTAACTTTAGCCATGCTTTTTATTTTATTACATAGAATTATAATTTAAATGGTAAATCAACTAATTTTGCCAGTCTCGAGTAATAATATTATTCTCAGATTAACTAGGTCCATGGAGTTTTGGCGGGAATCCGATAGTGAGACGTTGTTGGTTTTGTATTATTAGCTCAAACTTGTGTTTCTTCGAGTGTTAATATGTAATATTGGTGGAATATTAACCATTAAGTGTTCGTTAACGTGCACGAGTGTAGGCAAATGATATAAACTCAAAAAACGTGTCATTTCGCATTTTTTCCAAAACTCCCAGGAAGTTTCAGTAAAGCATCCACTACTTTACTGAATCGTGACTGACGATGTAAATAATTGACTTGACTACTTGACCACGATTGCTATAACATTGCTGTGACTTTTTAAATGTGTAATTAAGAAATACTTAAAATAAAATACTTGACACTGGCTATATGCACAAACCGTGCGAAGCTATAACTAAAAAAAAAAAAAAACTAGGTCCATGTATTAATTAGTAGGTAGGCAGGCACCTACGGTACTTACCATATGGTTACTTATTAGATAGTGTTTCACGTTTTTGGAACAGAAATTTCTAATAATATTGGGAGATATTTTCTGGACTAGAAATGTAAATTTCTATTTAATTTTTGTTTTGATTTTGGCTTCGCATGGCTTGTACCATGGTAGAAGAAGTGCATTAATCCAGTGTCATTGTCAATATCCATAATCATCAGCGATGAGTTTTGGCGGGAATTCGATAGTGAGACGTTATTGGTTTTGTATTATTTTCTTAAACTTGTGTTTCTTCGAGTGTTCATGTGTAATATTGGTGGAGTATGAATCATTAAGTGTTCGTTAACGTGCACGAGTGTGGGCGAATGATATAAACTCAAAAAACGTGTCATGTCGCATTTCTTCCAAAACTCCCAGGAAGTTTCAGTAAAGCATTCACTACTTTACTGAATCGTGACTTTGACGATGTAAATAATTGACTTGACTACTTGACCACGATTGCTATATTGCTGGGACTTTCTTAATGTGAAAAGAAATATTTAAATAATAAATTACCTACTAGACACTGGCTATATGCACAAACCGTGCGAAGCCATTACTAAAACAAAACAAAACAATCATCAGCGAGCGATGTCATTGGCGAATGTTCCTGACATCTGACAGATCATCTGTCATACAGATGTCAGGTCAGGATTTCAGGAACATTCATATTCGTTCGTTCGGCAAATCATGCGATGCGCTAAATGAATCGCTTGGTTTCGTGTTCTGAGTAAAGTGAGTAATAATTTGTTTTAGGAAAGGAAATAGTGCTATTTGTGTACATACGTTAATAAGTAAAGTATTCAAGATGTAAGTATCCTCAACTGCTAAATTTGTCTCACCTAAACAAAGTACCTAAGTATTTCAATTTCATGTCACACGCGAGTGTGTGGAGGTACATTTATGTAAACTATTTTATTTAATGATGTCAGAAACTGGTTTCTCTAGCTATTGCGTCCTTGATCCTCACATTACGATTAATATTCACGTCTAATTTATGGGGAATAGAATAAGGTTACGGTGTCATTAAGATTTGAGTAAAGTGTGTGATGTATTACGCGGCTGCCCGTGGCCCACTAAACTACTCTACTACCTACCTATAATATAAAAGACTAGCACTTTCTCTTACTCTGTGCAGCATTCACTTTTACTTCTATTTCGTTATAGAAAGTAAGTACCTACCTTACTACATAATGGAGTGAGTGTATGAATACTAGAAGTAGGTGGGTACTTAGATTCCTTTTATCAAATTTCATTACTTATCTGATAGAGTGTTGTACCTACTATTAATTAGTCTTTCAATTTGATTGTGACAATATGTGGAACAAAATCTCTTTTGATAGGTACTTGATTATTGGCTGGTTACTATAAACATAACCTTGAAATACCTACTCTAACTCAACACTGGCAAAATGCAGAAAAACTGTGAAGCCCGTTAAAAAAAACTATAATATTTTTGTGTACAATACAAACATAGCTGCTACCCACCTCATTTAAAAGGTCATGAGTCACCTCATAATTATCCCGTTGCTTGGCTCATTTATTTTCAATTGTGTCAGGATACATAGTTTAAACATCCCACAGATTAATCCCCTTTAATTATTATTATGATAATTATTATTTGTACCTATTCTATACAAAACCCAAGTTTAGTCTGGACACAGGGTTCAGTCATTTCAAGCTAACTGTGATTACAATAGTCCAAAAAGAAACTAAAAATAAGCAAGAGACTGATAATATTTCCCATTCGCAGTAAAATGGCAGATCCCCAAGCAGACCCCCAAGCCGGAGACACAGGTCCCCCGAAAGGCATGCCGGCGTTGAAGGCACATGTCATAGCCAACAAAATAGATGTGGCGCTGTGGGCTATCAGAGTCCTCACCGTTCTATTCACTATTGGATATGTCCTGCCGCTGTTTAATAAGTGAGTACATTTTAGGGTTCCGTGCCCAAGGGGTAAAATGGGACCGTAGTACTAAGACTGCTATCTGTATGTCTGTATGTCAGTCACCAGGCTGTATCTCATGAACTGTGATAGTTAGACAGTAGTTTGTATTGCCCGTATAACAACAAATACTAAAAAACAGATAATTAAGTACATATATTGTGTAACGAGAAACACATTGGTACTTGAACATGCCACCCTTTATTTAGAAGGTGGATGTTCGCCCACTAGGCTATCACTGCAAGTTAAGTTATAAACAAGTATAATATTGTTTAATTTATTCCAATGAGCTAATACAAGTAGCCGTCTGTGAAATAGCTAAGCATTACTATAATAGAGAAATATATGTATTTAAACAGTTGTATTGGTACAATTCACTGTCTTGTTACATATATATATATATATATATATATATATATACAGTATTCACATGCTGTCTGAACGTCATTGCCTGGCTAGCTAGGTGCTTGACCTTTGTCATGTTATTGTATTTACTTAATCATACTCTGCCTTTGATATCTGTGTAATATTGATCAGATTTCAGACAGATTTATTTTTAGTTTCATTCAACTTCATTTCACCCCTTATAAAGGATGGATATTTGTAATTAAAAAAAAAGTACCGTTGATGATATAATTCCAAATAATATTATATTTTTATTGTGGTCTATTGTTGTATCAAATTTAGTAAAAATCTGATCAGCTGTTTTGTCGTTTTATCAGTTACAAACAACCAAACTTTTGCATTTATAAGATACATCTATAGGTAGGTATGAACACTACTTCATTAAAAACCTAACAGTGTAATAAAATTATATTATAATGCTTGTGCATGACAATGATAATATTACTATCATGGTGTACACTATCATGTTTACAGCATATTGTTATCATATGTTTTGTGGTTTCCAATAGGTTCCAGCTATCAATGAAAAACCTAAAATTTGGTATACCTTGATAGTCTTGATACTGCTCTGCATTACCCAGAGTTATTTTTAGAGAACAGTATTCAATCAAATCCTTGCATAATAATGATGATTATTCCTATACAATTTTGTCTGTGATAACTGATAAGATAAACATATAAAAATACTTTATGATAATCTACAATGAAATCAACAGCGTCTCTGTGTTGTAGGAACGTTTTAGTTCTTACGTCATTATGTAGCATCAAAACGGATCGATACAATTTTGTTGATACACGACAAAAATAGCTGATCGCAATTACCATGCAGTATAGAAGAAATAAATAATACGTAAGACCATGCATCAAAAATGAATTACACAGCGCTATGATTGGTATGACCCACGGGAATAGGAAGGGGCAAACGGGAGCCTACTTGCATGACGTTTTTGTAAACCTAGGTCGATTATAAAAAACGTCAGGTAGACTGCATCATCGCAGGCCAGTGTTTCAAACGACGGACGGATGGAGTGGTGGCGAAGCGGCAAACAACTTATATTTAACTTAATTTCCTTCTACACACCTACGACTTGATTGTTGTTACGACTAGGTATCTAGAAAGTATTCATATCGTTAACGTAAAAAAATTGAATGAGATTTCATAAGCGCCCTTGCCAACGCAATTGCAGATGCGTATACGAACGGTTAACTTGGTCAATCTTCGATCAATAATGTTGATCGAAATGCTCAGTACGTTACCGATACGAACCGTTAAAAGTTTCACGCGTGCCCTATTATAGTCGTACGAGTGCTGATCAAATCAAAAAACATTTTTTTTTACGTTAACTATATGAATACTTTCTCAATAGTGATCTGTGCTCGTCATACAGAAAAGTAGGTTGCGGCCACTGGTGCCCCCACAGCGTCTAATATGAACTGTTTCCCCGCAGCCCTACATCTGCGTTCTACAAAGCCCTGCTAGCCAACGCGGCCACGTCAGCGCTGCGGCTGCACCAGCGCATCCCGGCGCGCGAGATCTCCTTATCCAGGGAGTTCCTGGCCAGGTTCTTCCTGGAAGACAGCGCACACTACCTGTTCTACTCGCTGATATTCATGAACGTCGTGCCCAACTTGTGTATCCTTTTGAAACGTGAAAATCGTGGGGAGACGAAAACGATGTTTAGGGACACGGGGTGAATGTAGATCTAGGGGTGATAAGCGACAAAACTAAAGCTTTTGATAAATGAAATGGGTCATTCCCTATCGCGCTTTCGTGTAGTCCCGTAGCTTCATTTTTAACGCAATGGCTTCCAATGAGCTTTCTCAGCTTTGTCCCTATTCACCCCCTGCGTTCGTATTCACCCCGTTTTACACTATGTAGGTAGTTTAACTTCCGCTTACAAAGTATGAACTACTAGCTGCGCCCCGCGGTTTCACCCGCGTTTTACATTATAAAACCTACAGGGCGGTGGCTATTAGATAGGACTTGTAACATTGTGTCAGAGAAAATACTGAAGTTAGGTCGTTTTTCACAGTTATTATTGCACTGATGGACAGGAAAACAGTGATGATGATGATGACTTGTAGCCTATATTGTGTCTCTAAACTATCTGCATACAACATTTCATGCAAATTAAGGTACTATTTCACAGTTTAGCCCACTGTGTATAGTGTAAGTTGGTGTATAAGTTATCAAAATACCAAATTTCAAGCCAATGGGGTAGTTTTTCACAGTTTTTATTGAACTGATGCAAAACGGTGAAGATGATGATGATGAATTAAAGCCTAAGTCGTAAGTTGCGTGATAACTTACCTACGTACAAAATTTTACGCACATTGGGTGTTTTATCGCATTGATGGAAAACGGCGATGATTATGATGATGACTTAATTATATGTTCGTAGCCTATGTCCTAAGTTGGAAGATAACCTATCTGTGAACCAAGTTATCTCCCCCCACTCTCCCCTCTTCCCACTCTCCCCATTTCCCCCCACTCTCCCCTCTTCCCTTGCTCCCCTATTTACCCCCACTCTCCCCTCCTTCTCCCCCCACTCTCCCCTCTTTCTCCCCCCACTCTCCCCTCTTTCTTCCCCCCACTCTCCCCTCTTTCTCCTCCCACTCTCCCCTCTTTCTCCCCCCACTCTCCCTCTTTCTACCCCACTCTCCGCTCTTTCGCCCCCACTCTCCCCTCTTTCTCCCCGCTCTCCCCTCTTTTTCTCCCCGCACTCTCCCCTCTTTCTCCCCCACTCTCC
Source organism: Hylaea fasciaria (assembly GCA_905147375.1). Classification (NCBI taxonomy): domain Eukaryota; kingdom Metazoa; phylum Arthropoda; class Insecta; order Lepidoptera; family Geometridae; genus Hylaea; species Hylaea fasciaria. The sequence continues at coordinate 818,365 of LR990211.1, read as the reverse complement.
CCACTCTACCCTCTTTCTCCCCCCACTCTCCCCTCTTTCTCACCCCACTCTCCTCTCTTTCTCCCTCCACACTCCCCTCTTTCTCCCCCCCTCTCCCCTCTTTCCCCTCTCTTTCTCCCCACTCTCCCCTCTGTCTCCCCCACTCTCCCCTCTTTCTTCCCGCTCTCCCCGTCTCTCTCCCCACTCTACCCTCTTCTCCCCCCACTCTACCATCTAATCCCCCTTTCCCCCCTCTCCCCCTCCCCTCCCCCGCACTCTCCCCCCCTCTCCTCCCATCGCACTCTCCCCCTTTAAATAACGATCCGTTCAGCCGTTTATTGTGGTCCGTTGGGGGTGCATCTAAAGAATACCACACAATTTCAACCCCCTTGCTTTTCCCCCTTTAGGGATGATTTTGCAAAAAAGCTGAAACCCGTATTTATTTATATCTTACCAAAAGCCTAAATAAGAATTTTCAGATCCCTAACTTGAAGAATTATGGATTCCCCATACAAACTTTCAACCCCTATTTCCCCCCCTTCGAGATTATTTTTTGAGACAAAAGATAGCCTATGTCCGTCTCATAGGTCCAATCTACCCTTATACCAAATTTCATCGAAATCGGTCCAGCCGTTTGAGCGTGAAGAGGTAACAAACATACACACATACACACACACTCACAAACTTTCGGCTTTATAATATTAGTAAGATAAGGAGAAAAATAACACTCGGTTCACATTCACATTCAAGGTGTATAGGTCCACCTAATTCATGTTTAATGAATTAGGTGGACCTATATACCTTGAATTTTAGTTTTTCACGGCCAGTTTCTGGGACGTTTGTTGACAGCAGATTAGTGTATTGTCGCCACTAATGACAAGGACATCAGTAAACTTAATCTGTTGTATAAGTTAATTACCGTTCCGGAAACAGTATGATAGCCTCCCTATGAGTAGGTAACAAGTAAAAGAAATCAATATCATAATATTTACAAACGCATTAGGAATTTCAATAAGTAAGTGTCTTTGATAATTTAAAGGACAATGAGCGTTACCATTGACATTGTTAATATGTTATTGTTTAGTATTTTAACCCGACTGCCTAGTGCCTAAGAGGTTAGCAGGTATATACGCTCGCGTTGCCTTGTCCAACGACCGCTGATCAAAATGACTTATTTGAAGTTGTTGTGTACAAAATGTTTTACACTAGGTTTTTCGTTTTTACAAGTTTTAGTTTATCGATGTTATGTATGTTTTAAGTCAAATCTTGCGTTGTGTTGTGAGCTATGTTCCCGGTGGCTGTTTTGTATACTTATCTAACTGGCAGGTTCCAATGATAATCTATATTAGTAAAAGAAAGTCGTGTTAGTTACACTATTTATAACTCAAGAACGGCTGAACTGATTTGGCTGAAAATTGGTAGGAAGGTAGCTGAGAACCAGGAGAAGGATATAGGATATCCCGTTATCACGGGAAATTTTTTAAAACTGGGAAAATATATATCTGATCAAATCGGGTTGTACAGTTGACTACTGTCACTCGGCTCATAGAGACAATGGCAGGACAACGTCTGTCGGGTCAGCTAGTATAACGTATATAATATAAAAAAAATATTATCGGTAAATACAAACGCTTTTGTAAAGAACTCGAGTACGTATCTACTTCGATTTTGTTTTCTATGTATTGCGATTAGGCAAGCATTTGACCGCAATCTCACCTGTTGGTAAGTGACGACGCGGTCGTAGGTGGGAGCATGCTTGCCTAGAAGATACATTACCTTATCTTTTTTTTTATTTACTATGTTGAGAACTCCCAGATTGTAGTTATCGCGGGAAATATAGACGCTGGTAAGGAGTTCTATTCGTTCGCTTTTCGAATGATTCATCCCGCGGGAACAGTTTGGGGAGCCGCAAATGGCTTTGTGCGACTCGGAGGAATGTCAACCGTATACGGATTGAGGTCAGATTTTTTGAAGTGCTACACTCTCTCGCGGCTGTGACTTGCGAAATTTCAAGACGTGAATTCGTTCAAGCGTGTCCTGAATGTAGGTATATTTATAACAGTAACTGACGGAAAAAGAATTCGTTCACAATGCCTTTGAAAGTCATCGTACTTGAGAACGTCTTTCACAGATACTGTAGATACAGTTCTTAATGACATCATCTTCGTCATTCGTATTTTTTTCTCTTTTGCGTTATTTTCTTCTTTAAATTGGTGAGCGTGGTAGATTCAAGTAACTTTCATGCAGGGCTCGTGTGAAAGTTTTGATTTGGAACAATTAAGTAAAATTCGTATTCAAATGCGTAATTAGTTAGGTGCCAGTGTTTTTACCACCACCCATCTCTGTAACGGATAAACGAATTTTGATAAGTAGACCCTTCCTGGTATTACATACCATACATTTGATCATTGTCCACTACGCGAGTGAAGCCACCTTAGGATTAAGTAATACAGTTTGACATAAAAATAGTTGAGCTAATTCTTCGCTCATTTTCCCAAATTAATACGTAAAACAAATCGTATTCGAATCTGAAGGTCGCAGCTACGTAAACACTATCAACATGTTAATCAGATAAGCGACGTGTCACAAACCACAACGAACTCCGTCTGTGGTGTTACCATGTATTACGTAGGCACGTGGCCATCGAGTTGTTGGTAGATTGTGATGAAAAATCGTGGCAGTGGTGCCCATTTATTGCGTTTGTTGATAAGAAATAATCAAAGATATGAGATACTGTAACCACTTGTCGGATTTACAATCACTTCATGCGATATTTGTGATATCTTTGAACGCTAATGCACTCGGTCAGCTGATATAGTTAGGCATTTTCTTAGGTTGAGGTATAATCTATCTAGATTATACATGTTTAATAGGACGGTTAATTGTGAGCGAAAGGAAACACTTATTATCCTTCTATGCTTTATTTCTATAAATTTTATACATTTAACACACTGTGTTTTCTATTCTATGCCTACTACTTACAAGATACAGGCCTCGTGTCTAGTTTGGGTCTCGCCGATAATTCGTCTTAATATAGTATCACGTTTGTTTCTCTATAAATTGTATCGCATTGTAATCTTTTTGGCAATAAAAATTCATTTATCATTTATCATTTGGGAAGTTGTTTCGTACTGAAACAAGTTTTTCTTTTATTTTGTGTGAATTTCCGAACGAATTATTTTGCGTGTTTCTGAACGTGACTACACATAGAGATTTGCTCTTTTCGTATTGGTGCGGGAGTCTATGGTCGACGACTTTGGGTTGGCCCGCCTGAGCGAGCGCTAGTGTAGCTCCAATCGTGCGCGCGAACACACGCATGTGCGGTACGTACTTCGTTCCCGCCGCCAACGCAAGCGCCGCCGGTCGCTCCATTTTCGTGGACACCATCCCTCGATCCTCGGAGACGAGCTCCAGGAATCAGTGCTGTGTGCTGTGTATTTCGTGATACCCACTGACAGTGAGAACATTCGCCTGGTCACGCCTCTGTCCCGGAGTCCCGGAGGAAGGTGATACGGGATAAGAAGAAACCGCCACCCCGGCGCCCTATGGACCTTCCATCTTCCCATCGAAACGAGAGAGGATAACGCTGACTGCACACCCGAGAGGCCAGTTCCCAAGTAAGTTCGTAGGCCATACTCTCCCCGCAACATTTTTGATCCGTTCGAGCCGGATTGCGGATTTCTTTGCTGTAGTCACGTTATCATATTTCTGTTGTTAGTAGTTAAATTTCCATTGTTGCATTCCATCCGAGTAAATTATAGTGTTTGTCGCAGCGACGTTACGCGTCCCGACAATATTTCCGTGTTTTTCATCTTGATTTTGCCCAATTTTGTGTGCGACATATCGTGTCCGGCAAAATGGCGGAACAAGATATTTTCGAAAGAGAAATTATACTTGACGAAGTCAAACGTACGTTAGAGTTTTACGAGCTCAATGAACAGCAATTTAGAGCGCGAGCGAAAGATATTCAATCTATACAGAGAAAATTCCTTAAGTTGCAAACTAAAATTGAGAAGTCGCTTATGAAATTAGAATCATTTGATAGAGAGGAACAATTACGCATTCGAAACCAATTCAATGATATTTATTATGCAATTGTTAGTCATGTCGAAGTTTTTAAGAAAACCGAACAGGAGTGTAGGCGCATGAGTAGAGTGACCTTGAACGAGACTACGCAATCAACTCACGGGAGTTGTTCGAGTAGGTTACCGAATCTTCCGTTGCCATCATTCGGGGGTGAATTGACCGAGTGGCCACCATTTTATGACTTATTTCGCTCAATGGTTCATAATAATGACGCCTACACAGATACTGAGAAGTTTAGGTATCTCCTTCTTACCTTGAAGAACGAGCCCTATAACTTAATCAAGTCGATACCTATCACGGACGAAAATTACATTGTCGCGTTGGACATTTTAATTTCGAGATACGAGAACAAACGAGTCATAGCTGCCAAACACATTGATCGGATTCTCGATGTTCAATCATGTGTCGAAAAATCGAACCAAAGTATGCGTAATTTGTTGAACGTATACCATGAGAATATCAAAGCGTTGGAAGTTATGCGTTTCCCTACCGAGCAGTGGAGTTTTTTGTTGTTGAATATTTTACTACGTAAAATACCTACGTCCATTCGTATGCGATTCGAGTTAACATTACATAAACCATCCGAAGTACCTAACGTTGATTTACTAATCGAGTTTCTGGAAAGAGAACTAATCGCCAGTGAAATGGTTGAGTCTAGCGGCGCGGTAGGTAAAACGATTCCAACTTTAGGTAGTCAGAGAAAAGCGGAGTCGGGCGGCGGCCTCGCTCCAGCGTTCCGTCGGACGGTAGCGGCGAGCGCAGCGAGCCCGACCTCGACTCAGGGTGCAAGCGGTTCTCGACCGTCGGACAATAGCCTTAAGAACAAGAATTGCGTGTGTTGTGATGCTCAACATTTGTTGACGAAATGTAATAAGTTTTTGAGTTGGTCACCGAATGATAGGTATGCTTCCATCAAAAATAAAGATGTTTGTTTCAATTGTTTAAACAGAGGACATAACGTGGCCCAATGCAAGTCTAGTTTCGCTTGTCGTTCGTGTGAGAAACGTCATCATACGTTAATTCATTTTCCTACGGAAGGTGATAATAGCCGTGTTAGCGATAAGAGTGTTTCCTTACCGATCGTGGAGGAGCGGGAAGAAAACGTTCCGAGTTCAAGTACTCAGCACGTTATGTCCGCGAGTCAAACGACACAAATAGATTGCGCGTCGTCCAATGCTCCTTTTGGTACGACGAATACAGTGCTGCTTTCGACCGCACTCGTCGATGTATGTGTAGGTAGTGAGAAACGGTCGACTGTCCGCTGCCTTATTGACACGGGAAGTCAAGCTTCGTTCATGACGGAATCATGCGCACAGCGGCTAGGTTTGAAGCGTCACTACGCAAATGTACCTGTTTACGGGATAGGTGATAGCAAACCGGTACGGCCAAAGGGTAAGATATCGTGTTGTATAACTCCGCGAAATGAATCTCAACCGTCAATACCTATTGAAGCTTTAGTATTACCTAAACTTATTCCTAAAATGCCGAGTGTACCACTGCCTCATAAAGGGTGGTCACATATTCAACATTTGACTTTAGCTGATCCGTTGTTTCACACTCCACAGCCGGTGGAGATGTTGCTAGGTGCAGATGTGCTGTCTCACATAATTTTAGGAAACGTGATCACGGGTGCGCCCGGTTCGCCGATCGCTATGAACAGCGTCTTCGGTTATTTGTTGTTGGGAAAGCTAGCGTTCAATTCGCCGACTCCACCCTCAGTTCAAGCTTGTTTTAGCTCATTGTTCGATGACGGCGACTTGAAACGATTTTGGGAACTGGAGTCCGTGCCTGAGGTGAAGGCACTCACTCCCGAGGAACGTCTATGCGAATCCATATTTGAAAGCTCACACTCTCGTGACGACACTGGGCGATACACAGTAGCCTTACCTCGTAAGCCTGATGCCCCGCCCCTTGGTGAATCCCGCGACATTGCCCTCGCTCGGTTCCATAAACTAGAGCAACGTTTACAACGGAACCCGAGCCTCAAAACCGAGTATCACGCCTGCGTGCAAGATTATTTAGATTCGAATCATATGGAGCCGGTGTTCGACCCTCCAGAGCTTGGTAGTTCGTTCTACATTGCCCATCATGCAGTGATCAAGGCTTCATCAGAAACAAGTCGCTGCAGAGTCGTGTTTGATGCTAGTTGTGCTAGTTCCAATGGAGTCTCGTTGAATCAGATTCTCTTGACAGGCCCCAAATTACATCAGGATATAGTGGACGTGCTTCTTAAGTTTCGTGTACATTGCGTCGCGCTTACGGCCGACATTAAACAAATGTATAGGAATATATTAGTGCAAGAGTCGGATAGGGACTTGCAGCGCATTCTTTGGCGCACTTCGCCCGCTGAACCTATTCGTGATTACCGGCTGAGGACGGTTACTTTCGGTGTAAGCTCGTCCCCTTACTTAGCTCTTCGGACCGTCAAGCAGTTGGCTTGCGACGAAGCTGCCAATTTTCCCCTAGCGGCTAAGGTGTTGACAGATCAAGTGTTCGTCGATGACGTAGTCTCCGGCGCAAGCGACGAAGCGCAGGCTCTTGTGTTGCAGCGGGAGTTGATAGGTATTTGCAATTCAGCCGGGTTTGAACTACGTAAGTGGCACAGTAACTCGCCGGCGATACTCGCTGCGGTTCAGGCGCCAGAGGTTCATGGTGAGCGGCGGGAAGAGGTGCCTTTCGCTCCCATGGAACATGATCATCAAACCAAAATACTGGGACTTGAATGGAACCCGCGGACTGATCAGTTTACATTTAATGTGACGTGTACGACTGACACCATTACCAAACGAACCATTCTCTCCCAAATAGCTAAGGCATATGACCCGATGGGCTGGCTCGCCCCGGTCACGTTGTACGCAAAGCATCTCATGCAATTGTTGTGGATTTCGGGGGTTTCGTGGGACGAACGTCCACCAATCGATATTGTTAATGCGTGGACGGCGTTCATTCAAGAGTTGCCACTCTTATCCCAAGTGTCGATACCTCGCTTTGTGATGTTACCCGAGTGTGAGATACAGCTGCATGGCTTCTCTGATGCCAGTGAGAAGGCTATGGCGGCATGCGTTTACGTCCGTCTTACAGATAACAACGGTCTAGTTCGGACGTTTCTTATTCTGTCGAAAACTCGCGTCGCACCGATATCGCCGTGTCTGTCCATCCCGCGTCTTGAGCTGATGGCAGCCGTGATGTTATCCAGACTATTAGAGAAGGTCTTACAGGCCTATAGTGACCGCATCAGTAGTGAGGAGGTGTACGCGTGGTCGGACTCGTCTATTGTGTTGGCGTGGCTCCGATCCCCACCGTACGAGTGGAAAACGTTCGTTTCGAATCGTACTAGCGAGATTCTGTCCCGAGTTCCCAGTTGTCATTGGCGACACGTTCCTTCGCCCACCAATCCTGCGGATGCCCCCTCCAGGGGACTTTTACCTTCAGCATTCTTACAGAATGATTTGTGGTTTCATGGCCCAGCATGGCTTCAAGAGGATCCCACGGCTTGGCCCGTATTCAAAACCATCCCTAGCACGGGCGAGGAGAAACGTAACCCACCTGTCGCGTCCGCACCGGCTACGCTGGTCGAGGAGGTCGAGGTGATAAACCGTTTTTCCACATTGAGTAAACTAGTGAGAGTTACTTCCCATGTATTTCGGTTTTACAATATTCTAAAATCGCGAGTTAAGAAGGAAACTAGTTCCTATCCAAGTCACATTACAGTCCACGAGTATAAATTCACGCTTGATCGTTTGATTTATTTAGTGCAACACCAAGTGTTTCACGAAGATTTTAAAAACGTTTCGCAGGGAAAACCGCCCTCAAACCAATTAAGACGTCTCAATCCGTTCATTGACGAGTCGAGTTTTTTGCGTGTTTCGGGGCGTTTACATAAATCTCTTTTGTCATACGAGTCCAAACATCAATTAATCTTACCCAAAAAACATCCTCTAACGAGCTTAATAATTGACGATGCCCATATCACGCATCTTCATGCGGGCACTCAAACCGTTCAATATTTTCTTCAACAAAAATATTGGATTTTATCGGGTCGGGATATCATACGTAAACAAATATTTCGTTGTGTGCGGTGCTTTCGTGCACGTCCCGTACGGCTGCAGCCTGCGATGGCGCCACTGCCGGCGGTCCGCCTGCGGCCCGAGCGCCCCTTCATGAAAACAGCTGTTGACTACGCGGGCCCGTTCTACGTGCGGGCTAATAAAGTGCGAAACGCAAAAATTATTAAATGTTATGTTGCCGTGTTTGTGTGTATGAGCGTGAAGGCTATACACTTAGAGCTCGTGTCGGAGCTGTCTACTGAAGCTTTCTTGGCAGCCCTGCGCCGGTTTACATCGCGCAGAGGATTGTGCAGCGACATTTACTCCGATTGCGGGACAAACTTCCAGGGTTGTCACAATTATTTGAAAGATTTGTATGAGTTTTTGAAAAATGACTCTGTTCAATGTGCTTTGAATTCTCAAACCTTGAAACAGGGCATCACCTGGCATTTTCAACCACCCTACACCCCCCATTTCGGGGGTTTGTTTGAGGCAGGAGTCAAGAGCTTCAAGCATTGTTTTCGTCGCGTGGTAGGCACTCAAGTGCAGACCTATGATGAGATGCATACTTTGCTGTGTCAGATCGAAGCGGTGTTGAACTCTAGACCCCTGTGCGTTGACCCTTTGAGTGCGGACAGTATGGACCCTTTACCCCTGTCCGCCGCTCATTTCCTAATAGGAGGGCCTTTGACGGCCATTCCCGACGTTTCCCTGATGGAGGAAACTCCAGGTAGGCTATCGCGGTGGCGATGGGTTCAGCAATGTGTTCAACACTTTTGGAAACGATGGAGTCGTGAATATTTACATGAGATTCAACAGCAGGGAAAGTGGTATAAGGATCGCGGTTCTCCTATCTGTGTAGGCGACATTGTCGTGGTATGCGACGATAATCTTCCACCACTTCAATGGAAACTAGCTCGTGTTCATACACTCCATCCGGGCTCCGATAATAGAGTGAGAGTTGTGACCTTGCAAACGGGCAAGAGTCTGTACAAACGAGCGATCGTTAAAATTTGTAAACTGCCTTTAGAGTGATAATTGTTCACCAATCCGTAATTTAGTTGTAAGTATCTACCTATCTTTGGTTGCTTAGGGTTGTCACGTCATAATTGACAACATTTTTTAATTCTAGTTTGATTTAAGATTGAATATTTTTCTGTTCATTGAGTTTTCGTGTTAAAAGAACTTATAGTCTTTTAAGGTGAGCGGCATGTTTCGTACTGAAACAAGTTTTTCTTTTATTTTGTGTGAATTTCCGAACGAATTATTTTGCGTGTTTCTGAACGTGACTACACATAGAGATTTGCTCTTTTCGTATTGGTGCGGGAGTCTATGGTCGACGACTTTGGGTTGGCCCGCCTGAGCGAGCGCTAGTGTAGCTCCAATCGTGCGCGCGAACACACGCATGTGCGGTACGTACTTCGTTCCCGCCGCCAACGCAAGCGCCGCCGGTCGCTCCATTTTCGTGGACACCATCCCTCGATCCTCGGAGACGAGCTCCAGGAATCAGTGCTGTGTGCTGTGTATTTCGTGATACCCACTGACAGTGAGAACATTCGCCTGGTCACGCCTCTGTCCCGGAGTCCCGGAGGAAGGTGATACGGGATAAGAAGAAACCGCCACCCCGGCGCCCTATGGACCTTCCATCTTCCCATCGAAACGAGAGAGGATAACGCTGACTGCACACCCGAGAGGCCAGTTCCCAAGTAAGTTCGTAGGCCATACTCTCCCCGCAACAGAAGTAAAGCGGACTTACAGAAGAGACATGTCATTTGAAACGCTCAACATCCTCAATATATAGAAATTAAAATCCTCAACTGCAATTCAGTAATCTTGACGCCGATATTCCTGTTCGCCCTTCTGCACGCCGCATCATACTCTTTGACCATCCTTGACGTAAGTATTTCGAGTGACATCCACCGCTTCTACAAATATAGAACCTAACATAATTGAGTTAACGTCTAAATCAGCGCATCCAATGACGTGGCTGTTACGGCTGTCGCTCCGTTCAAACAGCGTGAAAAAAATTGAATAGATACCTACTCGCAAATAATATCAAGAGTTTACCTGCTTTGATAAGGTCTATAATATAATGTTGAAATAAGTAACTACAAACAAGGTGCCTACAAGAAACGTCAAGCCGTTCGATGAGCTCATTTTACTGGTTCTAATTGCCCAATGAATGCAGTACGTCATATCACGTCTTTTTAGCGTGTATTTTAAAACTAATATTTTCTTGATTAACAATCATAATTTTCTTTGACAAAATCTGAACTACTTACGTTAAGAAATGTTGTGCAATTTTCTTGCAAAGGTCTCCAACACAATGACTTTGTGATATTGCAGATTTAATGTAACAGTTTACTGTAATACCTACTTGCTTTTACATTGTTCATAATTCTGAGCCTGAATGCACCTACTTCCAATTAAACCGTTGACTTATAGCTATTAAGAGAGCTAAAAGTCTGGAACCACTTTGAATACTAAATATAGTTTTTTATAATATTATGTAACGGTTCTTTGAAAAGTATTGTATATACTTTGCCCACACATAAGAAATAAGTAAGTGTACTAATTGTGGTCTGTGTATCAAACAATAGGTAGGTATATGATCAATCTGAGCATTTAATTTCACACAGAATGATCTCTCTATTAGATTAGTTGGATAGTTGACCTTTGCTCTGTTCCTTAGAACTAACAAACTTATAATAAATAGTCATTAGCCATTGTTACCGTTGTCAAGGTCTCTTATATTTTTATGAATAATTTATGATAATTTATGAGCTAGCATTTGTGCCCCAGGCCCCATCTCACTTGGGGCTTAATGGCGACCTAACTATTTTATTATACGTGAGTGCCTACTACAATATAAATAAAAAAGAGCTTGCTTTTTTACTAGAAAATAAAAATGAATCGTCTATTTGGCGCGACCATTTTACTTAGAGAATCGCCGTTAGGACATAACTCTATATTGTTATAGCATTATTAAAAGAAAAATAATACTGGAATTCAGCGTATTATATACACTATTATATTCTTTTTATTTACTATGATTCGGGGAAAACAGAGATAACTTTCCGCCGCTGCACTCTTAGGCCGTTTACTTATTATATTAATATGCAGCGGCTACAGCGGCACCGGGCGGCGCCGCCGCGCCACCGCGCCACTGCGGTATCGCTATTTTAGTCGCCTTTGGATTTGTGTCAAGATTCACTGCCGCTGCCGCTGCGCCATGTAGGGTCCATACAAATCCAACGATGACTAAATACAGCCACGCGGCGCGGCAATGCCGCTGCAGCTGCGGCGTAATGTGTAAACGGCCTTACAGTACTGTAATAACACAATGGCACCGCGGGAGTTTTGGCGGGAATCCGATAGTGAGACGTTGTTGGTTTTGTATTATTAGCTCAAACTTGTGTTTCTTCGAGTGTTAATGTGTAATATTGGTGGAATATTAACCATTAAGTGTTCGTTAACGTGCACGAGTGTAGGTGAATGATATAAACTCAAAAAGCGTGTCATTTCGCATTTTTTCCAAAACTCCCAGGAAGTTTCAGTAAAGCATCCACTACTTTACTGAATCGTGACTGACGATGTAAATAATTGACTTGACTACTTGACCACGATTGCTATAACATTGCTGTGACTTTCTTGTGAAATTAAGAAATACTTAAAATAAAATACATACTTGACACTGGCTATATGCACAAACCGTGCGAAGCCATAACTAAAAAAAAAAAAAAAAAAAAAAAATGGCACCGCGACCGACTTTTGACGCTCCGCTCTAGGGCTGCCACATTTATATGTAACAGTTAAAGTAGGTAGGTACATTTAGTTATTACAGGTTAGAAAAAAAGTACATAATATAAAAATAAAGTACAATTTATTTGTCTTTATTATAATATTTGAAAACATATTATTTGCTTTTTGCGGTTTGTATCAAATAAGGATCTTTACATAACATTTGCACGGCATCTCTACATGACCGTTTAACGAAAAAGTACTTACGACTTCCAAAGAAATCACATCATACGAAATATAAGTATTTTCGTGTACTTTATTGTTCTCATAAAGTATAGAGTACAATTACGGGTAATAAAGTACATACAATACTTTATTATAAAGTACGTGTGGCAACCCTACGTCCGCTCCTGCAGACCCTGGGCCAGAACTCGCTGTGGGTGGCGCGCCTGCTCATCTCCCTGGTGGAGTTCCAGTCGCGGAACATCCTGCGCGCCGCCGCGCTCGCGGAGATCCTGCTGTTCCCCGTGGTCGCCTTCATGGCGCTCTTGTGAGTACCCAGCCTACCCACCCGTCTCGCGGCGGCCATTGTTGGTGCCTTCGCTTGGGACGGCGTACATTGTAATGCTGTCAGAATGAGTCCTAGTTGAAGTAAAACTTCTTTATGCGCGACTAGGGAGTAACTCAGATTTTTTTTCTGAAGGAAGTAACGCTTACTATAGTCTGTGTAGTTTCCGCTATTTAAAAAAGGTTACATTGACATGTCAATGTAGTTACACGCACACACTTTTTTGTTATCGGTATCACCTTAAGCCGGGTCCCATGCGTTTGTTTTTACGGAACATTACACAAAAAAACCTTACACATATACATTTGATTTCATACACAATGCGGCCGGTTGAAAATAAAACAAACCCAGCCCCCTCTTCACCATGCACCGCGGGCAACAAAACATTGTTTGCTCATAGACAAACGAAATCTTCTACCGTTTGCATAGACAAATGTGTAAAGCCACGCCTCTTTGTTTTGACGTTTTTTTTTGTTTTGTTGCGCTGTTTTTGTGTAATGTTCCGTAAAACACTCGCAGGAGACCCGGCGACTACATTGAAAAGTTATGAAGTTTATAGTGTTGAGTTGAAGTGTAATGCGAAGCTTTCGTCGAAAAACATAAAGTTAATGTACAAACTACAGCTCGAAACTATAGCGGTCTTACCAAAAAGTTTAAACCAGAATATAGAACTGATGAGTCTAAATATTTTCTCCACAAATAGATGTTGAACCCTCGCTTTTTCTATCTCAATAACAAATTCATAAGCATAATACTTAGGAATGCCAGGTTTGAGTAACAAAACGCGAGTGATATACGCCGATTTTGTGGAACGAAATTTTTGAAACATTGGTTAACTGTGGTGCGTCGGTGAATGTCGCAAACCATAAAGTATGTAATTTGGTGCGTTGCAGCGGCTACTGCGGGCTGATGTCGCCGTTCGTGTACTACTACTTCGTGACGTGGCGCTACGCGTCGCGCCGGAACCCCTACACCCGCAACACGTTCCGCGAGCTCCGCGCCGCCGCCGACGCCGCCGCGGCGCGCCCCGGCCTGCCGGCGCCGCTGGCGGCGGCGCTGCGCCAGGCCGTGGCGCTGGTCGCGCGCATGGCGCCGCCCATGGAGCCCGCGCAGCAGTCAGTACCCCAAACCTTACTTTTCTTTTTGAAGTAAAACTTCTTTAGGTGCGACTAGGGAGTAACTCAGATTTTTTTTCTGACGGAAGTAACGCTTACTATAGTCTGTGTAGTTTCCGCTATTTAAAAAAGGTTACATTGACATGTCAATGAAACCTTTGTGGAAACTACACAGAAGTTTTACTTCAATCGCGCGTAAAAAGGTTACACGCACACACTTTTTTTATTTGTGACTTCGCACGGTTTGTGCATTAAGCCAGTGTCAAGTATTTTATTATTTAAGTATTTCTTTTTTTCCAATAGGAAAGTCGTCGCATTATAGTAATCCTCGTAGTGAAGTAGTCAAGTCGATTGTTTACATAGACAAAGTCACGGTTCAGTAAAGTGGTGGACGCTTTACTAAAACTTGCAGGGAGTTTTGGAAAAATGCGAAGGGACACGCTTTTTGGGTTTATTATCGTCATGTCATATCGGTCAAGGCGGCAACAGAATAGAATATAATATTATTTTAAAAAAAATAGGCCATAAACTATTCCAGAACGACAAATTAAAGTAGATCACAACTCGAAGATAAAAGTGAATATGTAGGTAATAAATAAATAAATAGATAGGAAATAAATAAGTACCTAATACAAGAAATACTGCTATGGCTTGTGTATAATATACTAATTAATTTGTTTTAATTTCACAGGTAAACACGGCAAACATCTGTTTTGGTATTAAGAAGAAACATTTTCTACGTATAATGCGTAAACTAAGGTGGTGCATGAATTATTTGACATAATTATACTAAGCGACTTCTATACATTTTCGTATTATTGTTAATTAAACTTTCTACTTTCATACGACTCACGAGACAAACATATCTCTGTATGTATGTAAGTACTTGAACATAATAGTATAGGTATACTTTCGCTTGAAATCCTTGCTACGAACCTAGTATTGCCAGGCTAAACCCTTATGCGGAAAATTGGTCCGTACGGGCCAGGCTCGGGTGAGAGCTATATTTAATCCTTATCTAAATAAATAACTTTATATTTGGAACTTGTTCGGTATCTGTAGATTACTTTTTGTTTTATTAAGATCGGTAATTATTCGAAAGATATTATAGTGAAGTAAAAACTTATTGAATTTTTGTTACTGGCAATTTAACCTCTAAGAAATCAAAACCTTCGTCTGTACCGTAAAAATCTGTTTGGTTTAAAACATAACGAATTAAAACGCAACGATTTGAAAATCTGCTCAAAATGGCACCAAATAAATTTTATTTAAAACTTCACAAGTTATTTTCTCCATTACTTACCTATAGTTTGGTATATTTAGTGTTTCTTTTGCATATAATTAAATATTTAGTTGTATTAAATCAACGTATTTTGTGTTGTATACGGGAATAAAGATGGTATTTAATTTCGCATATAATGGTCCAATAATATTGTTAAGGATTAAAATGAATAAGTTAGACTGATAAGGATGTTTACTATACTTACTTGATGTTAATTTTATCGAAGTAATCATGATAAAACATCTATTTGTCACACGATATTTGTTGTTTTTACACAACTGTATGTTTCCGTAATTTCATAGAAAAGCCAGACTTACATAGGTAATAATAATATAATATTATTATGTATTTATGTTTAGCTCAATTTGCTAGGACTAAATAATTGATTTTGGCATTCCACTGTATCAAATATTATATTTACCTACACATTAATAGTAAGTAATTAAGCTATGAATGGTATGGAGTTCAAAGGCGCATGAAATATAAAGAAGGTTGATTTTATTACCGACTTGATAAAATAATAATTATGTTATTGTTTATAAATCTTCCTTTGTTAGTATTTGATTGCCTCATTGACTTCTATTTTATAGTAGTCCAAAGTGGATTGGCTACAGAAATATGTTAAACACCTTATTAAATAAACAGCACTTGGTTTGGGTGAATGTAGACAGGTTTTTTAATAAAATGTTGAAGTAATGTTATTTGTTTCATTGAAAGCACCAAGCTTGGCATGCATAAGTTTTTCTAAACATACCTACATAAAATCAGAAGCAGGTAAAACAAATAGGTACTCTACTAGCAGTAATGGGTGGTCTGCAGTATGGTCTGGAATTCTGGATGTGATGTGTACCTACCTATACCTATGTGAAATTATAAGTCTGGAGTTTTGGCGGGAATCCGATAGTGAGACGTTGTTGGTTTTGTATTATTAACTCAAACTTGTGTTTCTTCGAGTGTTAATGTGTAATATTGGTGGAATATTAACCATTAAGTGTTCGTTAACGTGCACGAGTGTAGGCGACTGATATAAACTCAAAAAACGTGTCATATCGCATTTTTTCCAAAACTCCCAGGAAGTTTCAGTAAAGCATCCACTACTTTACTGAATCGTGACTGACGATGTAAATAATTGACTTGACTACTTGACCACGATTGCTATAACATTGCTGTGACTTTCTTAATGTGAAATTAAGAAATACTTAAAATAAAATACTTGACACTGGCTATATGCACAAACCGTGCGAGGCCATAACTAAAACAAACAAAAAAAAAAATATAAGTCTGTAAGCTGTAAGCGATACAGGAGCAATCCTAGTGTGGGGCTGCGTGATAAAAACCTGCCGCTATGATTTAAAATATATTTTACCGGTTTTTATAATTAAGGTGTCTTTACACGATCAATACGACTTTAACTATTTGCATATAAATTGTGGCAACATCGCTATTTAGCAAAATGCAAATGACAGTGTCATTATATACTTGACTGACACTACTTGACAGTGACATTTCGTATTTTAGTTTTGTCTCTCTTTTCAGTGTGACCGTTTTCGGTATTTTAATACTTTTTCAGTATTTTTTGAGGCGTTTTTCGAACATCGGTATTTTTATGGGTATATTGGCTAAAATCGGTATTTTTTGGGTATATTTTGGATAAAGTCGGTATTATTTGGATATATTTTGGAGAAAAATATGGTAGCACCTTCAAGTTGACTTTGGAATTTGGGGAAATCCGAAAGAGACGTTGCATTTGTTTTTTTTTTCTCAGACTTGTGTTTCTTCGAATGTTCATGTGTAGTATTGGTGGAAAATTAATTATTGAGTGTTCGTTAACGTGCAAGAGTATGGGCACCTAGACCCAAAATCTTTACTGAATCGTGACTATGACTGTAACGCCCAAAAGACTCATTTTTTCTACAAAAAGCATTTGTTCCAAAACTCCCAGGAAGTTTCCGTAAAGCATCCACTACTTTACTGAATCTTGATTATGACTGTAAATTGACTTGGCCACGAGCATTGCTATAGAATGCTATGACTTCATACCTACTATGTATTGTGTAAAAGAAATACTTGAAATATTTGTATTGGTAGGTACGTACTTGACACTGGCTAAATCCACAATCTGTGCGAAGCCAAAACTAAAAATAAAATAATGTACCTACATCAGCTTTAACTCGTTTTGGAACAATATTAATGAGTGAGTGGATAAAGCTGGAAGTGGTGAAAGTGGTTAGGTAAATTTACGAAAAAAAGGTTAAAACAAAATTCAGACCTTCATCTAGGGGGTTATGATTATTCATAAAAAATGTGTAAGGCTTCTCAAAAATGCCCACTGAAAAATTCTACTGCGCAATACTTTTTACGAATACGGGGTTTATACATATCTATATATTTCTATATTTTGTATAATATTCCTTTATAAAACAAAGTTGTGTTAGTTACAACATTAATTCATTATAACTCGAGAACGGGTGGACCGATTTTCACGATCTTTGCTTTGTTAGATTCGGCTCCGTTCCGAATAGCAGAATAATGATTAAAACATGGGAAAAATTTACATAACACATAGGCAATTGATCATTATTTTTCTCATACTTTGTATAATAACAGCTTGTTGTGCATAATGATGATTACAAGTACATACAACTTTTCTTAAAATCAGTATTTTTATTGGTCTTTTGCCCCGTGGAAGTCGGTATTTTTCAGTATTTTTTCGAGGTTGCACCGGTATTTTCTTAAAATTTAATGTGGTCACACTGTCTCTTTTTCTCTCCGGCCTTTTCTGTTCTCTTTGCAATCATGGCGGCGAACAACATTTCCAAAAAGCGAAAAGTACGTCTAATTCCGTGTAAATAATGTAAAAATACCGTCTTGAAACAGCATTCCGATTCTTACAGCACGTACGCAAATGCGGTTTGGTTAAATTATGATTGTGAAAATTGTGATGTCAGTGGATGGTTCGAAGTTTCGGTACTACCGTGATGTTTTTGGCTGATTTGGTTCTCCAATCGTTACAAATCTCCTCGCTTCTACTATTAGCTGCTCGTGCTCCTTCACGTCGATGATGAAGTGTTAAAATTATTCGAAACTGAAGTGGTAAACGAAATGGTCAAAACATAACCTCTCCGTAACATTGCAGTTCGTCGGAGACGGAGTATTCAAGGCGGAACTCAATGAGTTCCTTACTCGGGAGTTGGCCGAGGATGGCTACTCCGGCGTGGAGGTGCGCGTCACGCCCACCAAGTCCGAAATCATCATCATGGCGACGAGGACACAGAGCGTGCTCGGAGAGAAGGGGCGCAGAATCCGTGAACTTACATCTGTAGTTCAGAAGAGGTTCAACATCCCCGAGCAGTCTGTAGAGCTGTACGCTGAGAAGGTCGCCACCCGCGGTCTCTGCGCCATCGCGCAGGCCGAGTCTCTCCGATACAAGCTCATCGGAGGTTAGTTGTTTCTGCTTTCTTTGGTATGTGCAGTGCAAGTCAACATCTGTCCTGATTTCTATAGCTAAAAACATACATTTGGCACCTGGAAACAAGTGTGTAGCATGTTTTGTAGACACAATATTATTATTTCTTGTCATCTTCGCTGCAATCATTATTTACTGACTAATTTTGCCCCAAACCTGACATTGCCAACCGAGACATGGCTGCATTGTTTTTCATTGGGGCTAAACTATACACCTTTTACTCTTGACTGGGGCTTGATAGTTTGAGCTTTCTCCTATTGTAGAGGTAACATTACTAAGTCCTTATCCTCAAACCATAAACAAAATTCATACTTTCTGTTATATGTTTTGTAGTCTGTTTATTTCTTAGTGAAGCATTGACTGATGAATTCTGTGCGCTGTTAAACTGCATTATTTGATTTTGATAGTTTTGTATTATGAACACTAAATCGGTGACTTTTGAAAGCAATAACACATTCAATAGCTACCATATTTCAGACCTTGGAATTTAGAATAAACAGTGTAGTTGTTTATTTAGTCAACTTTTTGAATACAAAGCATTGTTCCTCAATGAGCCTGTAACATATCCCAGGTCTGGCTGTCCGTCGTGCCTGCTACGGTGTGCTACGTTTCATCATGGAATCGGGCGCCCGTGGTTGTGAAGTGGTCGTCTCGGGCAAGCTGCGAGGACAGCGAGCCAAGTCCATGAAGTTCGTTGATGGTCTGATGATCCACTCCGGTGACCCCTGCAATGACTACGTCAACACCGCCACACGACACGTACTGCTCAGACAAGGAGTGCTCGGAATTAAGGTAAGATTATCTTTTTATTCTTCCTAATTATGATTTTAAAAATACAATGAACTTTATTTTATAAAAGAGTTTCGAAACCCAGCATTCAGGGATGGCTGGCCTCTTGATGGCTTGTGATCTAATTATGCGTGGGAGAGTAACCAGCTTGTTTTATTGGAGGGTCTGTCTCATATAGGCTCTGGTACGGTGCAAGCTGAACAATTCATTTGGAGAATATGATGTTGTGCAATTGTTGTATGTAGTTTTTGACTCATTTGCACTAGATAACACAAGTGTTGACAGTTTTTGCACACAACTGGTCACTTTTGAAACTATTTTTTTAATGATGTTAATATTAATGTCAATTTGTTACTTACAATTTCACTGCTCCTTTTGTATAATCTAATTCCCAGACACAATAGATTCAGAATTTAGACATTCATTTTCAATTTTGTCGCCAGCAAGATCGTTCACAAAAGATGACTGGTTGATAAGTAAAATATTAATTTCAGGTCAAAATCATGCTTCCGTGGGACCAGCAAGGCAAGAACGGCCCCAAGAAGCCGCAGCCCGACCACATCCTGGTGACGGAGCCCAAGGACGAGCCGGTGCCGCTGGAGCCCACGAGCGACGTGCGCTCGCTGGCGCCCGCGCCGCTGCCGCAGCCCGTGCCCGCCACCGCTTAGTGTTAAGCCAATAAAAACATATAAAACATTGGAATGGTTTCATTTGCGGTGAGCTTGCCTTCTTTCACTGGTAAATGATAGGTCTGCGGTGACTTGTTTCTCTTACCATATTATGTGCATCAGATTAAACAGTCGATTTTTAATTGTTGCGTAATATGGTGTGGTGTGCAGTGATTGAGGATTTATAAAATATAATGTGAATTAGATTCGTAATTTGGATCTTAAATTGGATACATATCAGTGTGCCTAGTGCGAGTTTTGACAATTTATTTACGCGCTCGGTCCGTTTAGCGTAAACTTGAAATTGTATGGAATAAGAGCAGCGCCATCTAGCGTCAGTGAATCAGTTACTAGATGGCGCTGCTCTTATTCCATACAATTTCAAGTTTACGCCAAACGGACCGAGCGCGTAAATAAATTGACAAAACTCGCACTAGGCACACAGGTGTTGGCACTGAAATGGGTGAGTTTCCAGGGGTATAGAAAAAGTTAATCACATTTTCATCTTGTTTCCTACCTAGCTGACGTGGCTAAAGTGGCCTTAAGATCTTGTATCGATTAGCTTGGTAATAATTTGTTTGAAATAGCAAAACACATTTTGTGTTAGGACATTTGCTAGTAAATAAAACTCCAGTTAGTTACTCAATGCAATGTATTTATTACCCAAGATTTAATTACAAACGCACCATATACTTAGCATACCAACTTGAGGACAGTTATTGCCCCAATTGTAAATGATTTACCAAATAGTTATTGCAAATAAACTGTAGAGGCTAACTTAAATTACAAATGTCAGTTTAGTCTGATTATAATGGCAAGTTAGGCTAACACGGGAAAATTAAATGTTAACAATTTAGAAGCCCTTCTTAAACTGGGACAAAAAGCGTGAAGTCTTCCATTTGCGAATCTTTTCTACATACATTTAGGTGAGGTTATGATTCAGTTCATAACATCTCAGCCACAAGTTAACAAACTACAATTTTGTCAAGAAAAACAAGTCAACAAGATAAACATTTAAGGCGAGGTTTTCCAAATAAAATATATTTGTCTCACAAATGAGCAGAAGAGGTGAAGTAGGTAGCTTGAGTCTAGATTTTGTTGATACAAAAGGTGTCAGTCCCATGTAGGTAAGTATAAGTAATTACTATCTTCTATTGGTTTATTTTTCATAACAATCAATTCATATGTCTGGCTTTGAGTAATGTTATAGAAAATAGGTATTACGTTTCAAAATGATGTACAACTGGTGAAAGTAAGGAAAACCTGGCCTAAATGATAGCAGGGTGGTATCTACTCAACGTAACCTCACTAATGGTAAAACTATTGATCTAAGTGCTATAAACTTTAATTACAAACTGTGGGCACAGACATAAATGATTTTAATCGTGAAATTACTAGAATGATACTTGTTTCTAAGCTGAAGCAGCTAGAATTAAGCTCCTATTTCAATTTTAGTAGCTATGTGCTATGTATTAGACACTAACACGGAAATATAATTGTGGAAAAAGCGAAGCGGCTATGAAATTAGTATCTATAAATTAACACTGTGAAAGTGCTTTACGAAATTAATATTATGATGCATTGGACTACTGTTAAACTAACTAGTTCGCTAATTAAAATCTAAATCGTTTCTCTACTATATTCATTGTTGTTAAAGGGGCACATTTTAATGCTATTAAGCAATTTCTCCAACTGCCATAGCATATAACATTTTATCTATGCACGAGTATTGTATTATGTCCTAAACTTTGTGTAAGTATTATTTTATGGTGTATATAAACGCGATGGAAGCGTGAATTTTCGGGTTATTTCCTAATTAGACGCTTAAATTGGATAGCTTACAGTAAATGGACAGTGATTATTTTATACAAGGTGCTTAGGTATAATAATTAAAACATTATCTTTTAAAGTCTAGTCCAAGATTCACCACCTACTTATTTTTACAACTATGCCTTATTAATAATGGACAGAATTGCGTGTAGCGCGTGTATTGATCAAAATTTCAAGTGATTGCGTGAATTACAACATTTACAAAACGGTTATACTAGAGACGGGGTAAAAATGAGCAAAATTGTTGAAAAAAAAAACTTCAAAAGTCGTCATAAAACGACGAAAGCTAGGCTATTTGAAAAGGCTGTGTCTAGTAAAGATAAATAATGTATTATGCTTACTTGATGATACTCTCTAAAAAGTCTAAAATGTGGCATATAATGTTACTACAAGCGCAGTGAAAGGGATAGTATATAATCAATAGGATAGATCTAACTAGAAGATAGGTAAACCACTCGGGTTCTAAGATAGACTACAGTGGGACGCGAGAATAAGGGTCGAGAGTTATTTGTACAATTTTTCTAAATACCTACATTCAATAAAATTGTACTAAAGAATTTTCTAAAACAATAACTATTTTAACAGCTAGGTTACACATAAGAAGAATCGCCTTTTTCTAAATAGACATTGAATCGAGGACAGAATAGCTAGTGTTTGATTATAATTACGCCAGGTTATTATTATTAGAAGCTTATTTATTAGTATAAGTAGGTTAGGTAAGTACATTTTGTCTTTTATTTGGCACAGGAATAGGAAAAGACGAGCATTTTCTTCTTCTATTTTACAACAAGACTAGGTGCGTATAGCCTAAATCACAGAAAGGAAGGAGCGGTGCGGGCGTGTTGCAAAAATATAGCTTTAACACTGTAACGAGATGTTGAGTACAAAACTATGTTTTACGTAACATTTCTGTGATGTTACTTAGTTAACATAACGTTAATTTAGCATATTTACTCCTAGTTCCTAAGTTTATTGACATAGTATTAATTAGCGAAAATGACTACAGTATTGGCACTTTCGCGCGAATTTACCTTCCGATAACATACTTTATTCCTAAGCTTTATTAGATATTACACCAATTCTATATATCGCTCTACAGTCTACTAGCAACGTTTGCTTCCCACACTGACCAACAAAATACACATTAGTAATGTAAAATTAAAACAAAGGAAAATGGTGAAGAGGTCTTTCTAAAAGAAACAAAAAATAATTCATAAGTAACCATTTAATAAAAATCATAAGTAATAATTACAACGTCATTCGTCAATTATAAAAATTAAGTACATAATTACCCACCACCGATGAAGAAATAAAAATGGAATGTTTCGTATAATACTCGTCAAGTAAACATAATAGGTACCTATAATTATATAACAGAAAAAACAATTTGAAAAATCCCAAAAAATAATAAGTGTAATGTGTGTACGTAGATTTTTCAGATAAAATGTCACGGAAAGCAATTTACACCATATATATATAATTTTATATACAGCGTCAACAGCACAGTCGATTATAATAATAAAAAAATACAATAAATAATAACAAAAGGTGTAATAGCTTTAGCTAGTTTTAGTTTAATTGTATTTAACTTGGTTTCTATTGCAATGTTAAATAATAATCTCGCATGAAATAAATAGAGGTGACTAAAATTATATTTAACACAATACAAAATAATACTCGATTAAATATGGACGATATAAAGAGATCTGAATCAGGACACTTCATAGAGAAAACAAACATCTCATCTTATTGCAAATTGTTAATTACCTATGGCACTACAAATAATTCATTGTAAAATTAATAAAATTCATTTATAATAAATTCTAATAAAACATGGTTAGCAGCCAAATAAATTAACATAACACAATTCATTGGAATGTAATTAGTAACTAAACGTTAAGTACATGCCCCCGTTGTAATTAAACAACAATAATGTAACGATTAACGCTCTTTACAACCCATTTTTAAAATTAATTTACCTATTCAGAGTGGACTTTTCAAAATTACATACATCCATTTAATTTGTCACATCGACACTGTGCACTCTGAATACCGTTTTTTATTTTTGGAACGATGCAGACACTGTTCTATAATCCAAAATATAGTCTGTCAAATGGCAACACTCATTTACTTCCGTATGGCAACTTCGCGTTTGTGTTGCCATGACACCACGTCTCATCACCCCTTTTCAATTTTTAATTGTTATCAGAATTTTTGGGTCACAGAACAGTGCAAGTTGCATTGACTAAACGCTTCGCCATTTACGCCTATATCTATTCTAGCGGCACGTGCGCCGCCGTCATTCTAACGAGTTAATTGAATATTGATTTAAATAGCCTAGAGTGGGGCGCGGCTCAGTACCGCTGCTGGTACTCGTGGTGCCACCGGTTGAAGTCTATGTGGAACACCACCAGGGAACCGTTCTCGAGACCCGCTAACAGGAATCTGGAACGAGATAGGACACGTTTAGGCAACGATGGAAAACCTACTGGCGATCGATTTCCATAGCGTCAGAGCGCCGCGTTGCACCGACATCTTTATATATACGTACATATTAGATGACGAGGTCGGTCTACTGGCACAAATCTGCGCTTGCATTTTCGCCGATGACTTGCGTACCCTCGATCTTATCGTCATGAAATGTAGGCTAGTAGTTATAAGGTTACGGAGGTCTCATTTCGGGGCGAGCGGGTTGGTGCGGCGAGTTTTTTTGTAGTGAGTCATATCGGAGCGCACGGTAGGAGGCCAGACGAGCGAGAGTAACCGTTTGCAGATTCGACAAAAGCCGGTCACCGGACTAATATTATAGTGGTGAAACGTCTATCCTACTAATAATAGAATGTGTTGGTATGTTTGTTGCTTCTACACACTTGAACGTCTAGATTCATTTTGATGAAATTTGGTATAGACGTAGCTAACACCCTGTTTTTTAAAGGGGGTAAATATGCCCTCGCTCTATTTATCCCTCGTGGCGGAAGGGGGTTTGAACCCACTAAAACCCCCCGTGAGCCGTCGATTCGTCTGTAGTAAAGCGAGTTGGGGTCTTGTTCGCAAACCATTCCACCCCTGATATAGCTTAGACTCTGGTTTAACAGACAGGCTACTTTCGAATAGGATAACGGTGTTTAACGCAGCTAGTAGGTAAGTACATACTTCTGATCGTGCGAGAGCGCGAGCGAGGCGACGGGCGCGCCGGCGGGAGGGAAGGCGTAGAGCGGCGCCAGCGTGAAGGCGCGCCACACCTCCACCACGCCCGCGTCGCCGCCGCACACCAGGTACTCCCCGCACCGGGACAGCACCAGGCACTGCGGGACACGGCACTCGTTAGTCGGACGATACAAGCTCGGTAATTGTCGCTAGAAACACCATACAGACCTAGGTGTGCCTTGAAACACTTGGTACTTATCGTCAGACACTTCCACTAACCTGTCAGTTGACGCTAGAAACACTACTAACCTGTCAGTTGACGCTAGAAACATAATTAACCTGTCAGTTGACGCTAAAAACACTACTAACCTGTCAGTTGACGCTAGAAACATAATTAACCTGTCAGTTGACGCTAGAAACACTACTATCCAGTCAGTTGACGCTAGAAACACCGGGTACAAACCTGGAAGTTGTCGTTGTGCGTCTCGTGCCTCAGCCGGCGGCCGTTGAGCGTGAAGGCGGCGAGGTGGCCCCGCGCGTAGGCGACGACGACGACGCCCTCGCGGGACAGCGCCAGCTGCCGCGGGCCCGCCACGCCCTCCGCCGCCGGCAGCGCGCGCAGCAGCTCGCCGAACGTCGTGTGGATCAGCACCGGCCCGTCTAGCGGTCACACACGATTCATACTTTATTTATTATTTTATTTGTTTATTTAGTTATGTCAATAACTGATACGGCTCATCCAATTATATCAATTATAAAATTACATTATAAATACTTTTTTTACAGGTATTTTGTATTATAACGTAACAAAGTAAAGTCATTAAGAATTCATAACTAAAGTACCTAAATAGTTTATAGAATTAAATCCGAACACAACTAGCATACATCCTACTTCAGACACTCCGATAAGATCACCTGCCATAATTATAGCTCTGTCGTGAAATTCGTGAATCTACCTACTACAAAAGTCCCACCAACAGATCTATTGCGAAAACCCAGAGAGAGAAATACAACAGATTTTATTTGTTTCGTTCATTACTAAAAACTGGCAAAGCTTTTTCTCTCAATATTTGTCTTTGCTCATCAAAACTGTTGATTTGGTAGGTACCAATTATTTCGGTATAATGTTGTGTCGTGTTTGTTACGACAAATATCTTACAGTAAAAGTACCTTGAAGTAGGTTTTGTACCTAGAAGTAGGTTTTGTACCTTAAAGTAGGTTTTGTACCTTGACCTTCTCTCATCAAGTATACCGCCGCCGTAGGATACTCACTGACGGAGGAGGATATGACCAGCCCCAGCTCGGCCGACACCAGCACTCCGTTGATGGGCGCGTCGTGTCCCGTGAGCGTCACCCGCGGCGCCGGCGTGTCTCCCTCGCCGACGATCCCGCCGTGCCGCGCCGACCTGCGCCGAGGGATAAGGAATTAGTTACATAGTAGGTACATGTCTGCTCAACCCAATGGGAAAAACATGAATTAAGAGATACTTATTAGTGTCGGCGTCGTCAGCGTCGCCGTAGTCGCCAGCGTTGGCGTCGTTAGCGACAGTATCTTTTTTGTGACTAAGTCATTATATCTTTTGTAGTTTGTGCACAATAAAGCGTTTCTCACCAGTGCCAGAGCAGCACGGTGCAGTCCTCGGAGCCGGACGCGATGTAGCAGTCGGAGGTGATGTTGCACTCGGAGCGACACACGCACGTCACCACGCCGTAGTGCCCGAATATTATCTGCACTATCTTTGCTGGAATCGCACAAATTACACTAATTAGTCACTAGCCGTGTGTGTGTGTGTTGGTTTTAAGTAGCTTCCGAGGACTTGCATCTGATTGAATAGAAATACACAAAGCACGGTCGTGGACTTTTTCCATCGGAGGACTTTTTTATGGGATTTTGAACCTTTCTATACTTGTAACAAGATAATCTATGAAGGTCCTCGTTTTAGTCGTAAAAAGTTACGTTGAAGTGTGATGGTGTGTGTGATAGAGGGCGCCACTATTGAATGCTCACACACATCTGATTTACACTCGTCTCAGGGTTCACTGCCAAATCGAGCACTTTGTGATATACTTTACATAATATAATTATGTCCTCGAACTGATAGCTTTTTTTGTCTGAGCGTCTGAGTGTCTGAGTAGGATCTGAGTGAGTGTCAAGTATTTGTGTGAGTTACCGAGTGTCTGAGTGAGTGCCAGAGTGAGTGAGTGTCTGAGTGAGCTTAGTTACCGAGTGTCTGAGTGTCCAGGGCGTCAGTGTCTGAACGTCTCAGTGTCCGAGTGTCTGTGTGAGTGTCTGAGTGTGTGACTGAGTGTCAGTGTCTGAGCGTCTGTGTCTCAGTGTCTGAGTGTCTGAGCGTCCGAGAGTGTCTGAGTGAGTGACTAGTGTCTTGATGAGTGCCTCAGTGTTTGAGTGACTGTCTGAGCGTCGAGTGTCTGAGTGAGTGTCAGGGTGTCAGTGTCTGAGCGTCTGAGTGAGTGTCAGAGTTAGTAACTAAGTGTCTGAGTGTCTCACCGTGTATCAGAGTGTCTGAGCGTATGAGTGTGAGTGTCAGGGTGTCAGTGTTTGAGTGTGTGTCTGAGTGTCTGGGCGAGTATCAGAGTGTCTGAGCGTATGAGTGTGAGTGTCAGGATGTCAGTGTCTGAGTGAGTATCTGAGTGTCTGAGCGAGTGTCAGAGTGTCTGAGCATCCGAGTGTCTGTGTGAGTGACTGAGTGTCTGAGTGAGTGACTAAGCGTCTGAGTGTCAGGGTGTCTCAAGTTACAAAGAAATATTAGAATGCGTGGATCGTGGTATAGCTAGTTAGCTACTAGTTAGGTCAGTAGGTACCAGTGTCGGTGGAGAAGACGCGGAAGCTGTTGTCCCAGAAGCCGGCGGCGATGAGGAAGCGCGAGTCCACCGTCGTCACGAAGCAGTTGCTGCGCGCTCGCACGCGCTGCGAGAAGTTGTCTCCCAGCTGCCGCCGCGCCAGCGCCGCCGCGCCGCCCGCCGCTGTGGACCCACCGCAGTGTCAGTACCTACACGCTGCCCCACAGCCTACACTACACAGCGGCCGCCGCGCCAGCGCCGCCGCGCCGCCCGCCGCTGTGGACCCACCGCAGTGTCAGTACCTACACGCTGCCCCACAGCCTACACTACACAGCGGCCGCCGCGCCAGCGCCGCCGCGCCGCCCGCCGCTGTGGACCCACCGCAGTGTCAGTACCTACACGCTGCCCCACAGCCTACACTACACAGCGGCCGCCGCGCCAGCGCCGCCGCGCCGCCCGCCGCTGTGGACCCACCGCAGTGTCAGTACCTACACGCTGCCCCACAGCCTACACTACACAGCGGCCGCCGCGCCAGCGCCGCCGCGCCGCCCGCCGCTGTGGACCCACCGCAGTGTCAGTACCTACACGCTGCCCCACAGCCTACACTACACAGCGGCCGCCGCGCCAGCGCCGCCGCGCCGCCCGCCGCTGTGGACCCACCGCAGTGTCAGTACCTACACGCTGCCCCACAGCCTACACTACACAGCGGCCGCCGCGCCAGCGCCGCCGCGCCGCCCGCCGCTGTGCCGTTAACAAGCAAATCGTACAGACATAACCTAGAGCTAACCTAGCTACCCTAGAGTACTTAAAACTACAACCGGGCGATGCGAATTATAACTATGTTTACGTGTTGTAAATTTGGCTTGTTGGTTCAAATTATCTCCATATCTTTTAAGAAGCCGGTTACTCAGAAACACAGCACTTGGTCCCTTTCCATTCTATGATACTTCTTTTCAATGTACGTCACATCGATAGTATCGATGGATTCTTCTTTAGTTTAGTTAGATTATACATAATCTTCTTTTGGTCGATACATCATTGAAATGTTTATTAGCACTAGTATTTTAGCAGTGTATATGTGACATCTGACTTCACCTTCGTTGTATCGTACGCTCGCACATGCGACATGAAGCGACTCACCCCACACGGGGTCCATGAGCAGCGGGTGCGGCGGCGGCGCGTGGTCCGGCGCGTGGCGCGTGAGGTGCGCGCAGCCGCCGCCCGCCCAGCGGTGCGCCGCGAACGCGCGCGCCGCGCTCACCTGCACACGACACATACTAATATAACTATCGTATAACATACTAGCGGTGGTAGTCTAGTGGGCGAACGTCCGCCTTCCAACGCGGAGGTGGCGAGTTCAAATCCCAGTGCGGACACGTACCAATGTGTTTCTTGTTGAGCATAATATGTACGTAATTATCACTCGGTTTTCAGCGAAGAAAACATCGTGAGGAAACCAACTTGTTCGAGAATTATTTCGGATCGGAGGCATGTTATCCACCAATCCGGACTAGGCCTCCGTGGTGGATTATGGCCTAATCCTCCTCACGATAGTGAGGAGAAGAGGCCTTTCCCCAGCAGTGGAAACACGAAAGTTTGTAACAATGTATGCATGTCCGTTGCTCTTTCACGCAAAAATTACTAATTGGATTTTGATGAAACTTCACAACAATATAGCTTACATATCAGAATAACACATAGACTACAATTCATAAAGATATATCGTATATTATCCGGGGCTCAGCTAGTTATAACATGGTACGGTGCCAAGGGCCCGTGGTTATCGGTACTCACGGTGACGGCGGCGGGCATCGCCAGCTGCGGGTAGGTGTTGGCGGAGACGTGCACGACGGCGGCGTTGGACGGCAGCTTGAGGCGCAGGCACACGTCGTCCGGCGCCGCGGAGAACATCAGCGGCGCCAGGTGCATCGTCGACGCTCTGCGGACGCGGGTGCACACAGTGACCGAGGTGTAGCTGGTCTCATTAATCATGACCACGAATGGGGGAATGGGTAACTGAGTCAGACAGCTTCGAAACGAAAAACGCTGAGAATTATTTAAAAATAAATGGCACTGAATATTACCAAATAACGATAGAGGATGCAGGTTGCGGGTGGCGGGTCCGCAGCGGCGTTACCTGGGCGGGTGCGGTTCGCTGAGCAGCTGCGCCGGCGTCTGGCCGAAGCTGCGGATCTGGTCCTCCACGGCGGCGCGGGTCACCGGCTCCGCCACCTGCTCCAGCCGCACGCCGCCCTCGTACGTCAGGTAGTAGAACACGTTGGTGGCGCGGACGGCTTCCGGCCCTGGGGAGTTGACGTCCGTGTTAGTGAAGAGGACGACGTTGTTAGTGGAAACACTACCTCAACATGCAATTTACTGGCAACGTAACACAACTTTGATAAAGTCTTGCTAATTGCTGTGAGTTCCAGGCGGAAATCTAAATTGAAAACGCGCAAGCGCCGATAGAACGTGGAAACCGATGCAGATATTAAGGCAGACGACGAAGCAGATCTGAGAGTAATACGGAATAATTATATGGCAGATCAAAGAGGAAAACAAATCTTTAAATTGGGACTATATTTATATTAATAACCCTTACCTCTCTGCTTATATCCGAATATAAGATCGATCCACTGGTGCAGCTGGCAGCTGACGAACTCCGACTCTAGGGCCATCCTGTTGATCCTGACGAACTCCTCGGGGGAGGAAGCCCAGGGCGGCAGCAGCACGTCCCCGGAGGGAGACTCGGGGATGCCCAGCCGGTAGCCCGAGCTGTTCACCAGCATTTCAGGCAGGAAGAACAGCTCCGGAATCAGCTCCTAGCGATGGGACAATGGGGGGAAATTGCAACTTTTGATGATTACTGGTTTCTAAGAGATTATTGCTCAGTTTACATGGTTGGACTCACAGATGTGTAAGAGGAAGTGGACCGAATATTACAGATATCCAGTGAATCCAGTCGTGAAGCCGGCCGCCATATTGATGAGTGACGTTGACGACATTTTGACAGCTCATCGTACTTAAAAATATTAGGTCAGATTCAGCATGGATTTTATTGTTCGTTAAATTGTATTAATGAACGTATGCACAGGTTGTCTTGTCAGCGTTTAGTTCAGCTCTATCTTAATGTAATTTTTGACTGGCTTCACCTACCTATCTGTAATGTTCATTCTACTTCCTGTTAAAAATGTCTATGGATGGGACCGTCTGAAGATGACAAAGCCTCGCCGTTCGTGTTCCAAAGAATCGTCCGAAGCTGTTGATCGAACTGTAGGTACCTTAACGTCGGAGGTGTCCCTCTGGCAGTTCTTCCACGACATGGCTATGGATGAGAACAGCCGGTTGGGATGGTCGAACTTGCCTCCCTGCAGCGCCAGGAACATCGTCGTCATCGGTTCCTGTAAAAACAGTCCAACGCTAAATGTAGAGGCAGACCGAGCGTATGTTATGCCGCGTGCCGCGTCACATACACTCGTGAAGTCAATTATGATAGACAAATATGCTAGAAGTTCTTGGTGCTGTCTTCTCTAACCGGCGTATTCCGAAGCGCTGGTAGCGTAAACGGAGTTTCCTTTTCTTGTCCGAGATTTAATCTGTCAGTGTATGAAAGGGAAACCCCCTTTGTCTAACTCAAATCACAATCAATTTACTATATTTTGTTTTCTTTTATGGTTCTATCAGGTTCTATTCGTTAATTCGATTGAAGTGTTTGAATTGTAAAAGTGCGATTTTATTGCCTATTTACAAATAAATAATTTCACTTGAACTTTGATAAAATGTCATAGCTCATACATATTGTTTATATTGATCCTGGTGGATTGAATTTGATGAAGACGTTCGAATACTCGTAGATGTCGCCGCTCGACACAATTTTTGGGATTTACAATCCAGCTCTAAACTGCACTAGTTTTTAAGCTCTACTCTGTATTTGATTGCATACATCCTTGTGTATAATAAATAAATAAATTGTGTCGACTTCTACTAGCAAAATGATGAGACAGAAAAAAGGAAATACCGAGTAAAAGTTCTCCTGAAAGGTAAACCGTTCCCCATACCATTTCCGTTGCCTTTTAACTTTTTTACCTTTTCTGTGTCACATTGAATTGCATCAATATTCGGTCATGTTCCAGTGCGAGAGGCTACGCCACAGCGATGCCACTATCTCCCGCCATCCACCTACTAGTGAATCTTAATTCACGACAACTAGAACCGTCCCCGTGTCTCGCTCGGCATCAGCGCTTGATGATTAAAAACTGTTTTAAACATGTCTAAATTCTGCGTTCCTCTCCGAGCCAGTCTGTGTGAACGGAAGAAAGAAGGAAGAAGTCGAACTCCTTTATTTTAACACTTATACTGTTCATTCTAGAGTAATTCAGATAACAAATGACTCTAGTTTAAATACATTTAGATAAATTATTATCTAATATGCACCCGGCGGTTTCGCCCGCGTTCGTTGTTATCCCACAGGAACCGATATTTTTACGGGATAAAACGTATACAATTTTTTTATATTCCAGGATCTTATAGTAGCTGTAAACTAAATTTCATCAAAATCCGTCCATCTGTTAAACCGTGAAGGGAGGACAAACACACACACACAAAATATCTCATTTATAATATTAGTAAGATACTATAGGATGCTGATATAAAAGTTGTGATTTCAGATTTCAGTAACTAATCGCGAGAACGCTCACATCTTGCACTGGGGGACACACCCCGCAGCCGCACGCGCATCTGTCGCGCTCCATCCCCTCTCCGCGGCGATTGTTTTGACGTGCCCTCTGGTGCGCGTGCGCCGCCGTCGGCGCTGATTTACTACGATATCTGTTAGTTGCTCGCTTTGATGAGCCGGCCCTTTATAGACGCATTAGTAAAGCATTGTTAAAGACGTTTCAGAATAGAGCCCGCCGAAGTGAGTCAGATAGGTTTCCGTTTTCGGGTTCCGTAGATAAATGGAAGAAACGGAGACCGTATAAATTTTTCATATCCGTTCGTCCGTCAGCATGACAGATTATGAGGTCATAAGAGTATTAAATGGCCGGATGAATTGGCGAATCTCTTAGTTCCTGATTCCCTACTCAAATCCTGAATAGATATTATATCTAAAATACAATTATCTTCCTACCTATAAAACTACGACATCTGATAGTGATACGATAAAAATAAAAAACCACTCAAGTTTCAGTTAAAAAAATTAGGACAAATTTCCTACCACTCACGAGTCACGACTACGAGTAAAACGCGTAAAAGTGCTTTGGAATGGCTCGCCCGTTGATCGAGCTTACATTTAGACATCCAATTTGGACACCAAATGTTCCGAGACGGAGTGTGAAGAGTCAACTGACATGACGGCTCAGGGTCATTACTCAGCCTGACATAGAATTGTGGCAAAATAAATTATGATATAAATATTATTTTTTGATTGATGGGTCACAGAATTCACAGATCTTTCATTTTCATAAATTAATAAGAATAATTTGGTACGCAAATTAACTTGATTACTCAAATACAATACTCAATACGCAAATTACTCAATCCTGGCATTCCTAATTAATTTACTTGTGAATTTTATTATTGAGTTAGAAAAAGCGAGGGTTAGACGTCGATTTGTGGAGAAAATATTTAGTCACATCTGTTCAACTTCGGTTTAAATCTTTTTTGGTAATACCGTAAGTGTCTGCGAGTGACATATTACATGACAAATTGTATTGTCATGACGTTTACTATCAGGCGAATGACCTGCTCAGTTGCAAACAAGGGATGTACTCACGATGCGCACGAGCCAGTTGAGCACGAAGGCCGCGGTGGAGTAGTGCGTGCCGTAATGGAACGGGGGCGTCGACTCGTGCTCCCATGTGTTGTAACGGTCCTCGAAGTAGGCGCGGCGGCTCGGGTTCAGGGCTCCGATGGGCTGCACCGAGACAAAATAACCTATTTAGCACTCAAAGATACATAAACATAACGGAGACCACGTTTGGCGTAGTGGCTGAGCGAACGGATTGCTGAGCTTGGTGTCGCGGGCTCGATTCCCGTCCGGTACGAATATTTGTGCGATCGCTAGTTAGCTAGTGTGGGGCTAGGTTTTTTAATGGCAAAAAAATGAATTACTAAGCAAAGGTACAATGTTGTTGTTGATTGTTGTATGAGCCTCTAGGTTCAGAGTTTACCAGGCCTCTGACGTGCTACCAAACTGTAGCATTTGGGCGGTCAGACAAACACCGACACCTCAATCATGCAAATCATAAAAATTGGCTACGCATTTGGCGTAGCAATCGGACTGCTGCGCTTGGCGTCGCGGGTCCAATTCCCGCCCGGAGCAAATATTTGTGCGATCCACAGATATTTGTTTCTAGCCTGGGTGTTAGGTGTATGTGGAATTACACGTCTGTATACGGTACCTACGACACAGGAGAAATACTACCGTGGGGCTACGTTTAAAAAAAAAGCAGCTGAATTTGCAGAAAATGGCTGGCAGAGGCTGGAGGAGAGCCGAAGTTCGGGCTCAGTGGAGTTCACTAGGAGAGGATTACGCGGAGCATGAACGGATATGAGCTGATGATCATGCCTGATCATGTCATGGTCACGTACCTTGGACAGGTCCCGGTAGTTGGAGGGCTGGCTGAGGTCCAGCTCCTCGCTCTCGTAGTTGGTCAGCACCCACGGGAACACCGGGTATTGGTTCAGGTCGTTGTATGTTCGTCCTGTGGGCAACAGTAAATACAATAACAATATAAACAATAGCATAACAATAGCATCGTCGTTTATTGCCGGTACGTACATCAATCACATAATTTATCTAGTCAAATTTTTGCGCAAGTATCAACATTTTTAAATAACTTTATAACTATAAATTCGATGCATTATCCTTCTTACCACATAAGTTTAAACCACAGATAAACAGATGTTTCTAAAATTTCATGCCACAAAATCGACGTTTATCAGTCGCGTCTTTTTACTCAATCCTGGCTTTCCTAATTATTTTACTTGGGAATTTGTTATTGAGTTAGAAAAGGCGAGGGTTAGACGTCGATTTGTGGAGGAAATATTTAGACTCATCTGTTCAACTCTGGCTTAAATATTTTGTGGTAAGACCGATGTTTAATTTTAGGTTTAAAGTAGATTATAAACATACAATGTTAATGCACTTTAAAACGTTATTTTTAAAGCACATTGTTCGCACCCGTAGCAAAATGATGGCACACAACATTATTTGATTTATACTACAACTTCGTAGAAATCGATTTTGACGTGATTGACATATTAAATCGATTGTTATGCGCGTGGATACTGATATAATAACAAATCTTTGAGAATAGGTAGAGTAGGAGATGCGGGGAAAGGTTATTTCTGTAAATCTTCATTAAGTACATAGGTACATGGCTTGTTTACGTTACTGTGACGCATTAAGCAGTTTGTTTCTAGGCACGAAACTCGTCACACACAGTACAAACATAAGTACGATACCTACTGTGGCGTCATCATACACTCTTTAATATCTCGTTAACACTGCTTGCGCGTTACCGCGTTTATCGCGTAAACTCACGAAATCGCGCGAATTCAACGAGGTCATATTCGACTGTAACTAAATAATCGCAGTGGTTGACGTAATCTCACTTTCTACAATTTTACAGAGCGTGTCTCCCTTCAGTGGTGACCGGGGACAAAATAAAGTCAGCATAGTGGCCATGGTGGCCGGTGGCGACCCCGATATGGTAGGTGCAGGTTAGCAAATCTTGCAATACATCCTTCGAATCGATAATGACATTGTTATCGATAAGTGATATTGATATATACTTCATGCAATAGGCTTGTTGCAAACTCGGTGACGAACAAGGATGACTCTGGCGGCATAGCGTTGAAACCCGGGGGATGGTTATTTAATGTCTTCGGTGATTTCGATACCATAAGTCATAATATTATCACCGTAAAAAAAGATAATGTTTTGGATTCTCACACCATGTCTACCAATATAGAAAAATTTTCACAGCTTTTATTACAGAGAAGCACGTTCCGTTCTACGCAGTAATTAAAACAATAAATTGAAATTTCCGCCATTTTGGTGACATCAAATAATAAAGTGATGACTTTCAAATCACCCTGTTTTTTTGCAAGCGTTAATTTAACTCATTGTTTTAGTGTGGATGGATGGTTGTAAGTTATATACCAGTTCCCGTTTTTGCTTTGAGTGTGTCAAGTTCCGATGATAATATAATACTATGGAGATAATGGATAATTATTATGGAGACATGAATATTGACAACGAGCTATCGAGCTATGGTGGTAGTGAGGGAACGTACAAAACTGAGCGTCCGGAACTCGAGGTGTTTATTACAATATTATAACGTTTTATTCAAAGAAATCAGCCTTGCGAATCAATATTTTTAATATAAGTCCGCAAGTGTGACTTGGTATTTCGGATGTACATACGTGCTATGTTATGTACATTAAAACTTAGCACGTTCCAGTGAATATGTACAGAAGTCTCTGTTGTTTTAAACATCTGTTCCGTTATCAGAAAGCAAATAAGCGATATTATTACGTATATATTATTCGAAGCTTCACATCAACAAAGAAATTACTGCTAACGTAATTATCACACTATTCACTTAGAAACCGCTGTTTCTAAGTGAATAGTACAATAATTACAAAAATAAATAACGATTATAAACTCTGTTTATCCTAATCGTTAAGTTTATTTATTACCAATTTCATTAACAGCTATCTCAGTTTTAGTTTTGATTAGTTGCGTCCCGCCGCTTCGCGCGTGTATTTACAACTATCCGAGTTATGTGTGCAGAAGTTTTAATTTTAATGATGTAAATAGAAATGTAAATATTTCTAATACGTAAAACAAGACTAACAAAAAAAATCACATGACACAGTGCGTAAAGCGTTGCCTTGACTGCTTTACATCTTGAACACTTGAACCAACATACGAAAATCATCGTTAGGTACCTCATTAATGCCATTGTAATGAAAATATCAATATTTTCTATACACAATCTTTTCAACACACGTATATTCCATGATGCGAGCTGATAAAAAACGACCCCCAATTCCGTGAATCTATCGTTAGTCACTGAGACATTGAGGTGTTCCCTTGTCTACCGTCCGTCTCTCGTCTCTATCATCAGATCAGCTAGCTGTCACTATAAAAGTTTATCACAATATCATTTGGAACTTGACTGGCATGCACAAATCCAACTGTATTGAACAAAAGAATGGAACAAACAGACAGACAGTAAGATATACACAGATTATAACAAGTGTGTTTTTGTCGTAAGCGTCGTAAATAAACTTTCATAATGCATTTAGTAAAATGCTGTTATTTTGACAGTACAAACAGACACTTCAATTTTATTTATTTGTAAACATAATTATAGAACATACTTATACATATTATATGTGTAGGTAATTAAATAGAGGGCTGTAGTCGGTAAAGTTGCAGTAATTTGAATTCTGATTGTGACATAACTAAGTAGGATTTTGGATTTTACTTAAAGTGTAGGTAAGTGAAATGTGAATTTATGCAATACAAATTCACGTTCAAGTAAAATGGGTAATGTCTTCTTATGGCATAGTGAAAGTACAAACTGACACCTAGTGGAGCGACCACGCTTGTGTGTAACAAGGAAACCAGCAGCCCCGTTCGATACTTGCTCAATAACTTTAGCAATCAGCTGTCGACATCTGTTCAGCGGCCGGCGACGACAGTGCAACATGGCTGGTTATGCCACGTATTGACAAGTGGAAAATTATCCAGCTGCAATCCATAAAACGTTACTCGTCGAAATAAGTTTCCAGAAAACGTGGCTCGCCGATATATTATGTTTTCAGCTAACGTGAATGGTACAGAGATTTATTAATCGGCTATTCCTGAGGTGGATTCATTACTGAAGTTTATTGTCCGTTTCTCAATACGGGATTTTAAGTGGATTATAGTTTTCAGATACAATATTCAAACAAAGCCATGAAAGAGGAGTCCGCTTTAGAAAGTACTAGTTTGAACAATTGAAGAACTATCACTTTAATATAGCTTGCATTAAGAAAATAATACGCCGCGTATATTGCGTGAACGATCTAGTAGACCAGTAGTAGGCGCGTACTGTTACAAGGTTCTAACTACTGCAAAATTGCAAAAAAATTAGTTCAAGTACTTATACTCGTAGTAATTATGGTGAAAACCGTGCGGTCAAGGCATTTCACAAGACACCGATTTTTAAACATGCCAAGTCAAAGTCAAATCATTTATTGTAAATAGGCAATCAAATCGCACTTTTACATATCAAGCACTAAAATCTCGTTAACATAGAACCATAAAAAAATGATTATTTGATTTGAATTTGAAAAAGGATGTTTCCCCCTTTCAAGCACTGATCCAAGATTGAATCTTGGACAGGAAAAGGAAACTCCGTTGACTCTACCAGTGCTTCGGAATACGCCCGTTAGAGAAGACGACACCAAGAAACTCTACGGGGATGTCATTATTTATCAAATTGGTATCTTTTAGTATTTTCCTTGTTTCCAATAACAGTATTTAGGTAGGTACATGTTATTTTTAGTTATATTGGATACATTTGGTTGGTGCTTTCAACTTTTTCAATCTATATCGGTACCTACTTGATTAAGTGACAATTATATTATGTACTAGCTGCGCCCCGCGGTTTCACCCGCGTTTGGATAATATACGATATATCTTTATGAATTGTAGCCTATGTGTTATTCTGATGTATAAGCTATATTATTGTGAAGTTTCATCAAAATCCATTCAGTAGTTTTTGCGTGAAAGAGTAACAAACATCCATCCATACAGACAAACTTTCGCGTTTATAATATTAGTAGGATGTATAATATGGTAGATAATTAGTCAAGTACACACAGACGTCATCGGACAGTATCGGGCGTTAATATTTAATTCTGGACACAGACAAAGGTCTCTGTGCCAATAAACGATAACAGTATTATTAGCAAACAAACAGTTCGGCCACACATGAGTTTATCTCTTGTTTAAAACAATAGAAAATCTATTGAGTCTGGTACAGATCCGGGACATACCTACACAGGCGACAGGTAAAGTCTGTGGTCGCGTCGTGAAACTATATGAAGTACTTATTAGGCCGTATAGTAAGCTTTATTAATAAGTACACGTGTGTTGTGAGGTAATACATGAAATGGAAGAAGTATCTGGTCAGTAGTCACCAGTTTGAATGTATACCATGTGTGTATGTGTATGTATGTAGGTATATCTTTTTTACAGAACTGACTAGGTATAGGTAACTGATTTGAAGTAAAATCTGCAGCGCGCTCGGCGCCCCAAGGCATTGGTTTTACTTTATGAAATGGTAAATACAATACAAAACTTCTGTTTTTTAGTTTCATTATTAAAATGGACATAATTTGTTTGTTAATGATTCTGTTGTAAATTTTTTTTAACGTAGGATTGCTCCTATAGCCTCACACTAGGATTGCTCCTGTATCGTGGGTACCGCTTACAGATAATATATAATTTCACATACAACCCGCAACCCTTAGCGCAGCGGTCCGATTGCTCAGCCACTATGCCAAACGAGCCGTCAAGTTTACAATACAAAACGCAGTGGCCATTGTATAATAGACCAATAATGACGTTAAGGTTGTTATTCCTGTTAGGCACTTACGTAAATATATAACAAAGAAAGTAATCCCTGATACCTACATTATAACGATACTATGGTTGCGATGATAACAAATGATTATGCATTGATGCTCCGTGCAATTGCACTGGTAGATACTTCTAACTTTGACCTCACGATATCAAACCATCTCGCAAGCACCGCGGCGCGTGACTCTATCGTTATCGTTGGCTGCGACGCTAACTATCGGCCACTGTGCCAGCTCCCCCGGCCACGGGCCACTCGCCACTCGGAGCCCTGCTTCAGCAGTCGCATCTATTGCGTACAATAAACCGAGCGATTCAAAAGTAACCGTAAAATTACATAAAGAGAAACTGTAACCGCGCGAATCGATGCGTATACGAAAATAAAAATTAGTGATGTGACACAAATTGCTCGATTCGGGGATCAAAACAGTTCTTCAGTCGCACCCGAATCCTTGTTCGCAAAATATAAAAATAAATCTATGCTATTCTGTGATGTAACTTCCGCAACTTTACAATAGCGATCGAAAGCGACAGTGCAGCAAAAGTGAAAGAAGCGCGACTGTAAGTGACTCATAACACAACGCGCATTGTTCGGACAAATGACATTGAGTGAGTGCGAAGTGAAGATCGGATCGAGGAATGCTGTGAGATGATCCGGATCAAGGCGATGGAGATTTTGAAGAGGTAAGAGTCCCTCCAATAAATCATGAACACAAAACCAATGAGAGCTGTTCAGATGAATGGTGATAGAGAATCGGTTCCGAGTTACTATTGGTTCATTAAATGAATTGGGTCTTAGCTTGCGCAAAAAAACTACCAATCCCTAGAAAACATTATTGCGCAATTATGGCTTGGTAATATAATGCTTATATACGTATCCACCAAGTACAATATACAGACCGTTATACTAGTATGCTGGTTCAATGAACATTATAGATAAAATTAAGTATTTCAATATTTTTTATACAACATGCATTTTTCTACCTAAACAGGCCGCGGCAAAAGTACCGTTTCATTTAAGCTTCCAAATCTGTACAAAATGGAAAAAGATACACATCGATTAGTACACATCGTGATAAATGTGTGAAAACAAACAATGGTCGTGTTTAGCTTCAAAACGATTAGTATCAAGTAGGTATGCGCAGTCCGGAGGACACGAATGATGAATTAAATGTAGGCATTTATGTAGAGTAGGTAGTCATGCGACCTGAATCCGGCCCTGTTACTTTTGCTGTTCGCGCTTAGTCAGCGCATATGGGTGGTATTCAGAGAAATGGTCGATAAGACGCGACTCGGGATGTTTTGTCTAACGAATAGATTTAATTAAATATTAAGTTAGTCTTTAGCGATCCGTCGAATAAACGACACTTATAAATTAAATAATTTGTATTTTTAAAAAGTCGTCCTTAGGCCGTCGAAATTTGACTGGCGCAGCCGGTAGGATACCGTTAAGTCCTACTGTCGTGCTTGCTGCCTTTACAAAGCCCCAAAATCGGTTTTGTGGTGTGAAAAGTGCGTAAAATAGTAGTGCGGGTATCCATACGAACCAAATAAATTAGTCTCTCACGACGCGCAATACAAAGGACGAAGGATCTGCTGCTGACTCATTCAAGGAGGATAATGGCTGGCTTGTGAGTAGTCCAAATTCACTATTCCCTGTTTCCATCATCTATTCCATTTCAAAAATAATTGTTAAAAATTATTTGAGGTCAAACTTTACCTTGTCTAATTGGTTAACTGATTTTCGGTATAATTACACCAAACATCGGTAATTATACTATTTTAGCTATAAGAATTATAATTATAGGTAACTTACGGTACTATTATATTTCGATCTTGAAATTTTGTGCTTAGGATTTGATTGTTGAATTTATAAAACTTTACTGTGTTTTAACTGTGTATTATACTTATATCTGTGTGTGTTTTAAATTGTGTGTATAAAATGGCTCACTCTGCGGTAGAGGCCATTCCTAGGGAGATTTCCTCCATTATACCGAAATTTGACGGTGACGAAAAACTTTTAAACTTGTATATCAAAAAATGTGAATACGTTATAAAGTGTTACAGAAGGGAAAATAATCCGGCACAAGATGTTTACGTGTTTCATGTAGTGACAAGTAAATTAGTCGGCAAAGCCGCTCACCTTATAAGTGAAAGACCAGACATAGAATCTTGGGCCGAATTAAAATCTGTTTTGACTCAGCACTTCGGAGATCCGCGTTCCGAAGAATGCATTGCCATTCAATTGGAAACATTGAAAATTAACCAAAGTGAATCGTATCTCGATTTTTGCAACCGAATCCAACAAGTGAAAAGTACATTGTTTTCGAAAGTCAATCTTATACAGGATGATCATGTTAGGCGCAGTAAAATTACAATTTACGATAACATGGCCATGAACGTGTTCCTATATAATCTTCCAGAGGAACTTATTCGTATAGTTAGATTGAAGGGCAGTAACACATTGGAGCAAGCGCTTAGTATAGTACTAGAAGAGGTCAATTTCCAATTCCAGTACAATTCGCGTAATAAAATGTTGCGATCACAACCGGGATTGACTAACAGAGTACAAGCTCCAGCTTCACACAATCCTTATGTCGAAAAGTTCGGGTTAAAACCATTTTTCACTGCTAATAACCCACCAAATCAGGGAGGTTTTCGATTTGGCGCCCCGAACCAATTTCGACCAAATGTGCCTCATAATTCTAATTTTGGTAACCAGCAGGCACCACAATTTAAATTTGGTATTCCGCATACAAACGGCTTTAGGCCTCAGCAGCCTCAACAAAACTACAAATTTGGAATTCCAAATAACCAGGGTCATAGATTCGGCTCAGCCCAAGCTCCACAAGGTTACAGGCCTTCATTCGGTCAAATAGCCCCTAGACCGGCTTTTAACCAACCGCAAACAAATCAATTTAAATTCGGCATTCCTCAATCAAACCAAAATAAAATTGGTGGATTACAGCAGTCAGACGTAACTATGCGCACGGCGTTACCGATGCGCCCTAATCAAGCTCATCACAATGAGATTCAGGTATATTCTTCAGAAAATAACGATTATCAAAATTACGGCGATTATGATTACGGTAACGAAGTGACCTATAACAATAACGTCTATTGCGACGAACAAATTGACATGCAGGACTGTACTGAAATGTATGACGAGACAATTAACCATGACCAAAATTTTCACGAACTAGCCTCGAACATGAACCCACCGAGTTAATTAACTTAAATTGTGATAACTTTGCGAAATTACCGTACATATGTTTGCCAGAAATAAATGCAAAATTTATGATCGACACTGGCAGCTCGCGATCTTTTATCAGCCCACGCAAAGCAGACGAGTACTTCCATCAATATAAATATTCTGTTCCATTTGAGGTTATCAGTACTCATGGCAGAAGTTCTCACGGTGAAGCAATTCATATCCCCCTGCTAGAATCATTTAGATGTAGAGATTCGCACACATTCTACATATATGACGTAGACAAAGATTACGACGGGTTGATAGGTTCAGACCTTTTGTCGCAGCTTGGTGCAAATATAGATATGAGAAACCAAGTACTACGAACTCACGATACTGAAATTCCATTTGTATATAACCCACAAATAAACATCCGACTTGAACCACGATCTGAAACCCGAGTGGTTTTACCAACCAACTTACACGACGGTACAGGTATTATAGAATACCAAGAATTCGATTATGGGGTTCGAATGCCTTCCGCCCTTGTTAATTGCGTCAATGGGCAGGCACATACGGTTGTTCAAAATACACAACAAAAACCAGTGACATTGAAAATAAATCGACTCATCAACGTTACTCAATATGAACCACAAGTTTGTGAGGTAAATGCGATATCTGACAATGATCTTGACATTGACGACTATTTGATCGACAATTTGGAAAAATTAAGACTCGACCACATGAACACAGAGGAAAGAAACGTTATCAGTGCTTTGTGCTATGAATTTAGAGACATCTTTTACTGTGACAAGTTGCCATTGACCTTCACAAATAAAGTCAAACATCAAATTCGGACCCAGAACGAAGACCCTATCTATATAAAACCATACAGACAACCACAAGTAGTGAATGACGAAATAAATCGACAAGTTGACAAATTACTTAAAGACAGAGTAATACAAGAATCTTTTTCTCCTTGGAACTTCCCAGTACATCTTGTACCAAAGAAACTGGACGCTTCCGGAGAAAAGAAATATAGGATGGTTATCGACTACCGACGTTTAAATGACACTACGACCGACGATAAGTATCCGCTGCCTAACATATCCGATTTATTTGATAAATTGGGTAAATGCAATTACTTTTCGACCTTGGACTTAGCCAGCGGATATCACCAAATTGAGATTGACAAAGCAGACCGACAGAAGACGGCATTTAGTTCACAGGCAGGCCATTTTGAATTTTTACGTATGCCATTTGGTCTAAAGACGGCTCCAGCCACTTTTCAGCGAGCCATGGATAGTATCCTGCGTGGCTTACAAGGAATACACTGCCTTGTATATTTAGATGATATTATTATCTATTCATCTAGTCTCCAGGAGCATGTCGAAAAACTTCGCAAAATCTTTGAAAGACTGAGACAGACCAATCTAAAAGTCCAGCTGGATAAGTCCGAATTCCTTCGTAAGGAAGTACTTTATCTAGGCCACTCTATAACAAAAAACGGATTAAAACCCAATAACGACAAAATCGATGCAGTTCTAAAGTTTCCCCTACCAAGGTCACAAACCGAAATTA
The DNA here is from genome assembly GCA_905147375.1 of Hylaea fasciaria. Taxonomy (NCBI): domain Eukaryota; kingdom Metazoa; phylum Arthropoda; class Insecta; order Lepidoptera; family Geometridae; genus Hylaea; species Hylaea fasciaria. The sequence goes on along the minus strand of LR990211.1, from coordinate 774,437 downwards.
AGAGCTTCCTCGGCTTAGTAGGTTACTACCGGAAGTTCATAAAGGACTTTGCAAAATTGACAAGACCGTTGACAATATGCCTTAAGAAAAATCATAAGGTTGTAATTGACAAAGACTTTATTGAAGCGTTCGAAAAATGCAAGGAGTTGCTAACAAATGCACCCTTATTGCAATTCCCGGATTTTGAAAAGCCCTTTATTTTGACCACAGATGCCTCAGATTATGCAATAGGCGCTGTCTTGTCTCAGGGCACGGTAGGTAGCGATCGTCCCATTGCATATGCCTCTAGAACACTCAACGATCCCGAAAGTAGGTACAGCACTATAGAAAAGGAGGCACTGGCTATTATTTGGGCCATTAAACACTTCCGACCTTATCTGTACGGCAAAAAGTTTACGATTTACACCGATCATAGGCCGTTGTCGTGGCTACATTCTTTCGAAGAACCAAGCAGTAAAATCACGCGCTGGCGTTTGAGACTTGCCGAATATGACTATGACGTAATTTATAAAAACGGACGTCAAAATACAAACGCCGACGCTCTGTCCAGAGTAAAAGTGAACGCGATAGGTAAAAATGACAAAGACAGTAGTTCGATGGAGGTAAATTTTGATGAAAGAGAATTTGAGCTACAAAGACATTGTGACAATATTACGAATGAAATAGTTAATCTTCAAAATAAAAAGACCCCGACCTCTCCAGACTCAGAAAAAACTATCTCAATACATTCCGAAAGTACACTCAGCATTAGTGAAGAGGAAAACCAACAGCGTTCACCATATCCAATACCAGAACCATCCAGCGGAACTATCACGCTATCGGGTACGGAAACAAATTTAGGATCTGAAACCGTACACTCAGCACGTAACACTGATTCTGCAGGTATCCCCATTTTAAATGAAGCGGTCGACACAAAGCCTAACCAAATATTGGTATATACGTGGTTTAGAGATGAAACCGCCATTAAAGACATATCCAATAAAAAGCAAAAAATATTAGAAGTTCATATGCCCCTAAATAGACCTGACCTAATAAAAGATTTTCTAAAACGATACATACGTACTAAAATTAAATACTTTATATACTTTGAAGATCAAAACCATAGAGTCGGTTTTACAGAAGCAGTAATATCGCTATTTAAAAAGGGAACTGTGAATATTTTGGAGTGTACAGAACGGGTAATTTATGTAGAAGACGAGGATGAGCAAAAAGCTATCATTAGCAAATATCACGTTGGTAAAAATTGCCATCGTGGCATCAAAGAAACCGTGGCACACATAAAACGCACTTATTTTTGGCACAATTTAGATATTACAGCAGCCGCCATAATTAACGCGTGCGAAGCATGCAAAAAATTAAAATATGACAGAAAGCCCCTGAAACCTTCATTACAGTTAACGCAGACGCAAAATAAGCCTTTTGAAGAGCTTTTCATAGATTTATTTAAAATAGAAGGGAAATCCTATTTGACGGTTATCGATGCATTTAGTAAGCTCGGTCAAGCGTTTGAAGTTTCCAACCAATCAGCACCTGAGGTAGTAAGAGCGCTGATTAAATACTTCTCCTTTTATGGAACACCAAAGAAAATTAGCTCAGATTCTGGTTCGGAATTCAATAACTCCCTAATTAAGGAATTATTGGATTTTTACAAAATTGAACTTCATTTAGGTACGCCGAATAATCCAAATTCAATGGGTCTGATAGAGAGATTTCACTCCACGCTCTTAGAGACTTACAGATTAGCCAAATTTGAACGTAAACTAACTGATGCCTCAACAGTAATGACCTTCGCCATTATGGCCTACAACCATAGCATTCATACAGTAACAGGATTAACCCCTTTTGAAGTAGTTTTCGGTCACACGGAATCGAAAAATACATTTGATGTCAACTCAGATAAAGAATACATGCAGGTGCTAATGCGTGACCACAAGAAACGAACCAAATTTTTGTATAAATATCTAACTGATAAAATGATTAAAATAAAGGAAGTTGCTAAAGACAAAAGAGGAGGTGAAACAGAATTTGATATAAATCCAGATGACACTGTGTTCTTTAAAGGAACTAACGTTAGGCGAAGCAAAGATAAGCCCCGGTATGATAAAGGTGTAGTAGTAGGAGAGACAGATAAAAATGTTGTTACTGTAACAACAAAGAATCGCGACGTTCGAATTCCCATTAAAGACATCAAACGTCCTCCACAGAGACGCCCTAATCATGGTGCTGGTCCTGATGGCAGCGACCCAACTCCAGGCCCTTCAACTGCAACCACTTGAGGGTATTCCAGGAGTCTTACCTTTAAAAGAAGGAACAGCGGTTATCAGTATTGAAAAATGGACACTACTCAAGAGATTAGACCTTAATTTGATATCTGAAGACTTAACATTAAATGTTATTAAATTTGGTGACCTTAATAGCATTGTAGACGCTAATTATAATGATACGTATAAAGACTTAGTTTTCTCCCACTTTAGAATTCAAGTTGAATATGCTATGAATTTAACTATAAGTAAGTATAGACAGTTAGTTCCTAAGTATAGAGTAAAAAGAGGCCTTGTTAATCCCTTAGGTTCTATCATTAAGATAATTACGGGAAATTTAGACAGCGAAGATGCCTATAGATACGATAAACTAATCGAAACACTTCAGTTGAAACAGGCAGACACAAATGAAAAGGTAACTCTGATCTCCGAAGTCATAGAAGGTTTTTATAATGTGACACAGTCTATCAAAAATAATGTATTACATCTCTCTGATAAACTTAACGACTTTCAAAACAATTTAGCACATGTAGAGCAGTCAGAAAATGAACACTACGCAAGCAATATGATAATTAATGTATATTCTATGATTTTACACAATTTTCAAAGTACTTCTGTTAAATTGAACGAAGTTGAAACTGCGATAGCTTTTAGTAAGTTAAACACTCTGCATCAATCAATAATTGATTCCGACAGCTTGTTAATTGTACTTGAAAGTATTGAACAAACTGAGAAATTAGTTTTTCCAGCCAATCAAGATAATCTTGTGAAGATTGAAGAGAGTATTAGTATTAAGTCATTCTTTAAAGAAAATCAGTTAACATTTGTATTAGAAATTCCACTTATTGGTAAAGAGACCTACATATACTATAAATTGTACCCTCTCCCTGTTCTCCATGATCATATGACATATATCATCCTACCTAAATATCCTTACCTGATAGTGAAAGGACTGACCTCTGAGCCGTTAGCCCAGCCGTGCAAAGCGACAGGCGAATCCAGCTTTGTCTGCTTCGAGGACAATACCGCCCAATTCATCGAAGATCCATGTATTTCGGATTTGATGAAATATTCTAAAAACATGAGTTCCTGCACCTTGATTCCAGTAAAACTTGGAAACGTCGTTGTCCAGCGTATCCGATCAAATCGATGGATATTATTTTCCAGAGAAAATACACTCATGCAAAGGATTTGTACGAGCGAAGTGCAGCAGGAAAATATCCAGGGAACATACATTATCACCCTGGAAGATACAGAGTGTGAAATAAAAATAGATAGATTTGTACTGAAACTTCGGCCACACCAGCTAGATAAACTAAATTACGCCAGACTGCCAATTATCAGCTTGCCACATATAAGTCGCATCAAGATTGAAGAAAGAGAACCTATAGAATTAAAAGACATAGATTTGAAAAACGTCCAATTAAGTGTAAATGCATTAAAATCAAAAAGTTATAGTGAAAATGATATGAGTGAAGTGAAAATCTATAGTGTCAGTATTTGGACAATTGTGTTATACTTCATTATTGTAATCTGCGGACTGATACTTTTATATGTTAGATTAATAAAATTAGGATATAAATGTAATTTTCGAAACTCTCCGAATCCTTCGGATAATTTCGAATCTCAGGAGGGAGAAGTCATGCGACCTGAATCCGGCCCTGTTACTTTTGCTGTTCGCGCTTAGTCAGCGCATATGGGTGGTATTCAGAGAAATGGTCGATAAGACGCGACTCGGGATGTTTTGTCTAACGAATAGATTTAATTAAATATTAAGTTAGTCTTTAGCGATCCGTCGAATAAACGACACTTATAAATTAAATAATTTGTATTTTTAAAAAGTCGTCCTTAGGCCGTCGAAATTTGACTAGGTACCATTGTCTTGTTTCATGCTTCTGATGGTAAACACGTGGCCAAGTTGCGGTAAGTGTATTCATGGTTAGCACTGGATAGTAGATATACATAATTGAGCAATGCTCGCTGCTACACTATATCCTTGTTAGCTAATAATGTGTAAAGGCACAGACGATTTCGTATCTGCATATCTATTCTTGTTTCATTGTCTGTATATAAGTAACTGTAGGTAGATCCTGGCATTTATATTTCGTAACTTTTATCAATTTAATAAGATGTCGTTGAATACAAGGTTAAAGAAATTGTATTATTCTAACGATTAGTTTTTTTTTGTGAAAAATTCATTTTTCCACCCTAGCTCTTATACTCGTAAATTTAGTACCTACCGTGTTAGGTGTTCGATAATGAACCTGAAATTGCAATCAAGATAAAAAATAAAATCTATGGCTCTTATTGTCAGCCCCCTACGGAACATGGTTGTTATAACGACTTTTTAAAACTTTCTATATACAAAATTCAGCAAAATGAGGATAGCAATTTGACAAAATAATTATACCTACTAGGTAATACGTTTGTTACGGTTATTTTAGAAAGCGGACACAGTCTCTGGCCAGCAAGTCGTGAAATAAATTAATCGCTGAATTCCGTCCACTTTCTCAATTATCATCATTGCTAATTTAACAGTTATCGGATACTCTGCGGTAGTGTGTTCTACCTAAATGATCAAAATCTTACTGGAGTTAGACAATCTCGCTGGTTCTACTCAAATGGTATTCCTGATTCGGTGTTTGAGTCAGTTAATTATTGCTCTCTAAGCGCCGTGTGAATCGATATTTTACTGGTTTTTTTTTGTGTCGATCGATCGATTTCAACGAAGATAGTGGCTTGCTCTAGTGTCAGAGTATGTCTAGCCACCCAAGAGCCTATGGCAAGGCTTAATAACTGCATCAATAAGATTAGTAGGTAGTTTTTATTGAATTTCAATTTCCTATTCATTTAAATTCGCATACGCTCTTGACCGATCCAAGCCAATCTGACAGGCTTGGCTTGCTTTCTAGGAGATTGCATAAATTATTGGTAAAATAGCGTAATCCATCAGTTTCTTAACTTTAACTGTCCAGTTAATTACTCAAGTTATCCGAATCTATTGTTTGATGGCATGCAATGTAAGAAATTTGCGCCTACCACTAAAACGGTGTACAACCATGTAACAACATAAGGCCTTGTCAAACAGACAACGGAGCGAAGCGAAGTTTTTTTGTGCGACGCAAACCCTTTCGCTTTCCCATTTTTTGGTGGCTAGGTTCTGACACTGTACATTACAAATTAATAACGCAACGACATCTATTTAGTGCCCTGAGTATGAAGTTTTACAAGCTCGACATAGTACACGTCAACTAGCTCTATATGAAGAAGTTTTCATAGAAACTTCATTAAAATACGCAAACGCGACAGTTACGTTTCTAACTACAAAAACTCATACTATACAGTTCACTGTCTATCGGCCGAAATTAATATTGTATCTCTTATCCAAGATTGAAATCGATCTTGGATTGCTGCCTATCTTTCGATCGATGTCCAATCTGCGTGCCTTTATAAACCAATCCACGGATCGGTTATTGGCACGTTTGGCCCTAAAAATGGATAGTGATATCAATCCCAGATAGCAAAATTTTGCATTGATTGATTATTAATTTCGGCCGTAAAATGACAAGCTCCTTACAGCTTTATAGCCGTTATGTTATACTACAGATTGTAAAAAGTAAATAAAAATTATGACCTTGGCTGATTAGTGGGACTGTGCACATTTATATAGGTTACTCACCTGTTCAATAATTAAACAGTTAATTTTGAACCCTTGTGAAGAGTCTCACAATCTGCAACTGGCAAATAATATAAGCCCTATATTTCTCAATGTTTCGGCAAGGTCCTTGATAACTAATCCTATTCGTGTTACCAGTTTGACAACGCCTCTTGGTTCCCTCCGGCTTGACAGCCTCTGTAGGATAAGTACGGGAGAAACGCTTGTGTAAACCGCAGGTAGGTATTTGGGCTCAGTATGGATATTTGTGGACCATCGTCTTCGTTCCTGATTCCATACAAGGAACTATCTATGCGTGTCACTGTGATGCGTTGTGTGTTGTCGCAAAATATGTAGAATCTTGGTACAGTGCTTGAAAGGGAAACATTTAAACCTTTTTTCAAACTCAAAGCATAATCAATTACTGTTTAATTTAATGTATCATACTTTATGTATTTATGTTAAAAGAATTAGCTGATTGACTTATAAAAATGCGATTTAATTGCCTATTTACAATAAATGCTTTGACTTTGACTTTGAATGTGTCCAATGTAGAATCTGCCTATGTAGAACCTGTCATTACATATTATGTAGACTGTGATATCAAAAGTAGAATCTGTCAAAGGTCGACTAAACGAAAATGTATGACAATGTCAAGTAACAGTGTAGATCTTCGGTTTACTTTCTAACCGATCACAATGACACACGTTTAGTGCACGCACTAATGTTAAACGTGCTCACATACAATATGCCCATTAACTTTAACGTCATTCGTATAATCATCCATTCAGAAAACCAGGATCTGGAAAGAAGATTAATCGGGACGTTGACAATGCTGATTGGCTGCAGGAAACGAGTCACGGCTGGTGCTGGCAATTTGGATACTTTCTGACGACGCCACGACGTCTTTGATGGTTAACTGCCATCAATTTGTGGAAACAATTTCCCTATTGACGTGACGTCGACCATAGACAGAGAATACCTATACCAATACCCTAGACTAGAAGAAGGGGCGATCTCAATTACAGGGAGATAGCATGATCGAGGTTTTGTATGGTATTGTATGATATTGGAGCGTGTTGCTTCCCTTTTCCGTGAGTTTGAGTAGGACCTTTTAAGTTCGGAGTGTCCAACTTAGGTCATAGATTAAGACTATAACGCTTCAGACGAGCAACATTCCAGACTAACCTGCAATAGTGTTCAGGAACATGAGATATTCGAAGTTGGAGATCTCCCGCCGCTGCCACTTCTGCGTCATGTTGGAGTTGCGCATCAGCTGCCGCGGCGACATCATCGACGCTCGTCTGCAACAAACAAACACAATGTCACTATCTATATTGACAAAACTTTTTGTCCACGAGGGCTACATTTTATAGCGACAATAAGTGTCCTATTTCCAAAAGTCCAAAGTGCATTGCAAAGTAAATTGCACTTGTCTACAGTGTACTAGACTGTAGACGAATTTCTTTGACATGTCATGCATAATATATTTGATGTCTTCACATTTTATCGATACAATTTTTTTCTTTAATATTTTTATTTTAAATGCAATTGTATTGTACATTTTTATTTATATTGTAGTGGATAAATTCAATGAGTAGAATTGAATTGATGTTGCGCACAACAGCTAAGTAGTTCATAATAAAACTTCGTATAGAAGTACCTAAAGCAAAAACACGGCAAAAGTGGTGGAGGTCCATTGCGATTATAATTTTATAGGTGACACTAGAGTACATTTATATACTATTACTAAACCGATCGGTTACTTTTCAGTTTCTTACGAATTTAAATAATTAAATAATAATAGACAACGAAATATAAATTCTAGCCATTCCACTCTAAATAACAAGGGTAAATAGTCAACCAATAGTTGGAATGAGAAGCCGGAAGGCCCTGTATTTATCCAAAGTGATTGAATATAGTTTTTTTTAAATTTTCTATTATCAATGTCTTCTTTTCAGGTGTAAGGGGTTCCCCCTCGTCGTTAGTTTCAAATATGCATATTAAAACAATAGATATTGGATGTCATTAACATAAATTATGATTCATGTTTCGCAATGACCAATAATATGTAACAACAATTGTTGAACAGTACAAGTTAAAATATGTAAGATAATGAGTAAGGTCGGTTTCAGGTTGCAGACGTAATTTATTTCTTTATTATGGTAATATTTTGAATATATTTAAAGTGATAAATCTTTATAAAAAGTGATGACTATGTTTAGATATTTGTATAATAGTAACATCACTATTATTTTTGACTAGTTGCACCCTATGGCTTTACCCGCGTGGGAAACGAATCACCTCATGAGTTGCGGCCTGGGCATCGAGTCCTCGTGGCCTCGGTCCTTTCCGTACCGATAGGTTCTACACATGCATACATACATACACACATTCATTCAGTCACACCTTTTCCCCGTCGGGGTAGGCAGAGAGTACACCTTTCCACATGCTACGATCCTGACACATCTCTTACGCTTCTTCCACTTTCATGAGTTCCTTCATATAATATGGCCGCCGGTTATAGGTTAAGGGTACTTTTGACCTTGCCTTTCTCGGGACTCGTACCAAATACGGTACTTATAGACGATATAGTGGTAGATTATTAGCAGTGAAAATAAGCACCGACTCAAGTTAAAATTGTGATAATTTTATTTAAATTCATTATACGAGTACGTGGTATAAATACCGATATTAAATAGTTATTTACGTAAAATATGTGTACCTACTTAGGGTAGGCACACAAGTCAGATACAATTAGAGTTACATACTATAATTAAATATGAGTTAAAATAAAAAGCTAAATTATGCTATATACTTATTGATATGTATCGCATAATAACTTAGGTATAATTAATAATGATAATATTTTTATGACTTAAACATGAGCAAATTTTGAATTCAGTTTTACGGATTTGTTGTTTGGTATGTGGTACTATTTGGTATACCTATAGTTTAGTCTATAAGTTTTTTATTTAACTATATATTCGCTCAATCGCGGTAGATGCTATTATGCGTGTCTGTAGTAAAACAATATCTCATTAAACACAAAACGACTTACTTAATTGATAATTAAAAACGAATTAAGGAATCCCCGTAATCGGCACTAATCGGCAGACGGCATGCTATTTAGAATTAGAGGGCTTAGACTTTTTTCTTTTGTCTACTATTTAGTTAGTATTCTGGGGGTTTACGTATATTTATCATTTTGGACAGTTTCACAAGAATCCAAAGCACTTCTGGGAAATATAGGGTTTAAGCGATAAGATGATACTAATCTTATATCTTTAAATGACCAATGCTTGTATAATTGGAATCTCGGAATCGGCTCCAACGATTTTCATGAAATTCAGTATATAGGGGGTTTCGGGGGCGATAAATCGATCTAGCTAGGAATCATTTTTAGAAAATGTCATTTTATTCGTGTTTTTTTATGATTTTTTCTTTAAATAACCAGTTCATATTTTTTTATTATTCTATCGGTAAGATCGAAAAATATTATTCATATTTCATCATTTTATTAGTTATTCGTACTTAAATATAATTTCCATAAAACACAATTTATAAAAAAAAATAAAAAATACCGAGCAAAGCTCGTTTATCCAGATATTAATTATTATACAATAAGTTTCGTGAGAATTGTGAGTCACCGTTGTTGTCGTTGTGGAGGCATGCTATCCACCAATCCGGACCGGGCCCCCGTGGTGGATTGCGCCCTAAATCCTCCTCACGGAAGTGACCCGTGTTCAACAGTGGGCGGATAGGTATTGTTGATGTCTGTTGCTGTTATCTCTGTTTCGTCAACAGTATTACTCTATTTACTTTCGTAGCCGTACATTGGCGGTGGACCGACTGAGAAGCGTGAGAGTGCGCGTTCCATTCCCGCGCAGCTCATGCGTTTGCGTAGACCACAGGCAACATATTTTAGTGGTATACTTATCTGATATATATTTGTGTGACCATGGTCTCGTACTTCCTGATATCCTAAATACCGGTAATATTTAGCTTTTAGTGTTAAGAGGTCAAGATCTAGACCACCTCGTAAGTACATAATAATATGTGATCGAGATGCGTCATTGTTGATATTAATCATAATACTTATACAAAACCAAGTCGTGTTAGTTACAGCATTTATAACTCGAGAATGGCTGGACGGATTTTCATGATCTTTGCTGTTGAAATCGGCTCCGTTCTAAACAGCAGATTAGTAAATAATAAAACAGGAAAAATTTACGTAAAAGAGAGAAAAAGGAAATTATATTATATTTTCTTTCTTTTTCTTTTTAATAAAAACATTAAATTCGTTTGCCCATAGATTTTCGACAGGACAACGTCTGTCGGGACAGATTGTTATACATAATACATCTTATTAAATATAAATTACGCGTCACGTTGTTTGTCCGCGATGGACTCCTAAACTATTAACCGATTTCAATCAAATTTGCACACCGTGTGCAGTTTGGTCTAACTTGAAAGATAGGATAGCTTACATCTCAATTTATAGTCGCAATAACAAAAACTAGTAATAGTAGGTAGGTAGTTTATAAGAAAAAGTCTTGTTATTACTAGACGAGGTAATCAGAAAGTATGAGTCCCAACAGCCATACGACATTTTTAGTCCAAACTATTTGTAACTTCGATTTCCTTCGTAGAGTCAATGGACAATAATAAATGTATTTTCACTAAGGTCGAAGTACACCCAAGATATCCATTTAAAAACAACAATAAATTATATAAATAATGTTGTTTCCGCAAAATGCCGTGCAGCTCCATGGCCGGTAAACGAACTCGCTATATAAATAAATACCAATGTCATTGATCTGTATGTACGAATTTTTGCAAAATGGAATGAATGGAAAAGTCATTGCAATGGTTCTTTTGGGATATAATAGTGTTTGAACTTTGAATATACCTTACCTGCTCGTTTAAAAACTAATATATTTATTATAAAACATCAGGTAGAAAGGTGCCTAGCCTAGTCTAGGAGACACGTATTGTGTGATATGTGTCAGGTTCATATTTCTTTAAAGCATAAGAATACTCAGTTACATAGGCAATCTTTGTACTACCTACTTAGTGTTTTTGTTTTAGCGGACCGTTGTTAATATGAAACTGATTTTGGCTTGATTTTGCCGAAGTTAACGTATAGATATAGAGCTACTGAATATACATTTCGTTTTAATAACAATTAACGCTTCTATGACACGGTGAAAATAAAAAAAAAGAACAAGTGAACCCATATACGCCCGCTAGTGCTGCGGCTGTATGTCAAGGCCGGCGCGGCCGTCGACCCGCGACGCGAAGTTTTCACAAAGCATGCGCCCGCGCATACAAACATTGCTACTCAACAACGAATTATGAATCAAAGGATACTGTAGGAAAGTTTTGAAGGCTTCATTTGTTAAGTTTGTGTGAAGTTTTCCAGCTGGTGGTATCTCTCTCTCTCTCTTTCTCTCTCTCTCTGGGAAGGCGCAATATTATTAACATGAACTATATCCAAATAAAATTGGGGTCAATGTTATCCTTTGTTTCAATTATTATAACTTAAAACGTAAAAGCGCTGCCAACCAGTGCAATAGTATACGTATTTATAAGCCATTGGCGAAATACACTAAACCTTATAATAATTTTTATTTGTTTTTAATAATACCTAATTAGCATCAGTGACTTCGAAACCGTGCAACAATTATGATATTTATAATTTTTAATAATCATACCGTGTTACGATCACATAGATTTTAACCATTAACTAGGGGTTCCTGTCACTAATCGTATAAGTAAAATTCAAATTAATATATCTTTATTCGCGTGAACCGCAAGCGGTACTTAAGTTAAAGTTAAGAGTTAGATAAGATAATATTATACTGATTCTACCATACCGAATTCGGAACACCTATCCTATCGAGAAGAACCGGCAAGAACAGAACATGGAATCAGGAACTAATAAGACAAGCACACAAACTATGAACAAATATAAACAACACGAGAAAAAAATCTTCGACAAAAATTAGAATACAACTAAAGACAACAAACCCAAAGCTCTTTTTGTAACACTTGTGTGAGAACAGCCGCCCGGAAGAACAGAGCTCATTAATTAATAACATTTCAGATGTTTTTAAATCAGGTAGGCGTTTAATTGTATCGAACTCAAAACGTATCAAAACCGGAAGTGGCAGAGGCCGCGCCACCTTTAACCGACAAAAAAAAACGAGGAACTGTTACAGTTATCTATTTGTTATATAGTCAGGATAAAAACTATAGCATTCGTGGTAATTAGTCGACACCAGATACGATTGAAATCAAGGTGGGATATCTGCCTTGCGCCCACTCGACGATCAATATGAAATGTGATACATATTTTGGACGCCATATTTGCGTTTTAGCTCCACGAAGGAAGGACGATCATTAAACTTTTGCTTTTTGGCGATATATAGATAACCAGGTACTAATATGATAAATGTTTGTTTGTTTCCCGAATGAGGTAGCACCTAATATAGTGGATGCAATTTTTGCATATACTCGTATATAGGCAGTGACCTACAATACTTAGCTCAATGTAGGCATAGTTAATAAACCGAAAAATTATATAAGTAGGCATTTTTTGGTTCGAGTGGGCTGATGGAAAAGGTGGGTGAAACCACGGACTTACTTACATATAATTTGAGTGATATATAATTAATTGGAGCCATTATTTCGAAAATCTCCTAAATCTTATTATAGGACAAGCTATACACGCCATGTCCACAGTACATTTTGTAACATTTGTGATCATCTTTACCACGCCTTACACTAATTTCTGGGTGCAGTCTAAACAACACACGATAGCTTATGCGTCTCAATATAATAGTAAATATAATAGTCTTATGCGTCTTTATTTTTCGAGTTCGATATTCGAGTGGTTGTAACTAGCCAATCCTTTGTCAATGCGATTTACAAATTATGGCGGCTTATTACGTAAAATTGTATCTCCTTATCGAGATGTTAAAGATATAAAGCTCTATTTTATTTTATTTCATTATTAGTATTTCGTTGGGGTTTGATTTATTGTTTGTCGATACCTTTCGGCAAATAAGCAACAAACAAAGGTAAGGAAAAAATAATGCAGCCTGTTTAAAATAAACTTGTAGACTTGATAATTTACACTCAAAATAATTATTCAAATGTAAGGTACTCATTTCTAATAAGTAGGTACAATTTTGTAAGGATCAGCAAATATTTTGTATTACCAAAACCAAAAGCAACCAAAAAAACCTAACAATGGTAAACTTTTATGCAATTAGCTAAATACTATTTATTCATACACATTTAAACTGCGAAAACAAAAAGCCATAAAGTACGTATTAAAAAGCTTCCCTATACTTAGCTGAGAAATAACAAACCAGAAATAATTTTGGTAGATAATTAAAAGTTGTGTTAGGCTTCTCAGAAATGTTAGTCAGAAATCATTAATTTCTTTGATATTCTGTTTGCTTACAAATTTTATCCATCAATAAAACACACTAAGTTATTAAAATTTGTATTTCTTTACACACTAACTACAATAATTATATGAAACGCACTTTTCTTATAAATCGATCTTTAGCTCTATAAACAACAATTAATCGAATATAGAAACAACCAATTAATCATAACCTAGTTTAGAAGCGGTGGGAGTATATTGATGGTATTTGTACATATCACATTTGTGATAAATATGTAAAAATTAAATAATAATCCACATATAGGTCGAGTAGGAAATGGTTCACTTCCTATTGAAAAGCACTCATTTGTCTTCCGAGCGGAAGCTCGCAAGCCCCGCGCGTACGCACACTTGCGACAGAGTCGCAGCCACAAGTCAAGTGCGACAAGTCACACAGTGCGTCAAGAGACTATGTCGCAAAGTCGAATTTCTTCATTCAAAACGGCCCTAACAAAGTTAATTGATTGCACGGAAATTGGAACCTAATCGAAAATTAACATCTAATTTGTTTTTAATATCTGATACCTCAATGTTCCTGAAGGAAAGGATTATTGAATGTATTCGCTAGGAAGCGCTAGAGTAGTTTGCCTCCATGTATCTTGTAATTTTAATCACGCACTTTGCAGGACTACATGTAAATTGCTAATATGATTAAATAACCACAATCAACAATAAGAACACATTTATAGTAGTAAAATTGACGTTGTAACCTACTTACTACAGGCATTAGTTTGTCGCATCAAATGTGCTCGTCGGTCGCAAGCGTGCGTTAACGTTACGCGTCTGTCACGCGCTTGCGCACGCGCAGAGTCGCAAAAGGCGCACGACCGGCGCATTATGTCCGGCAAATATTGACATTGAACTATGTACAGTCGTTATTATTAGCTTTTTAATCATTATATTGTCTATATGTACTCAAGCAACGAATCCTTATATCATTTGATTTTAATCTCTCCCGTGCTTTGAATCGAGATCCTGCCGAGACACAATTGAAAATCTATTGTGGCTGGAATTGCAACAGCGGAATAATATGGCTTTGGAATTGCATTCGAACTGAGACCGTCTAGGACTGCGTGGCGCATGTTTAGAATCAACTATATCTGTTACTAAGGGTCGCAAACTATCTTTCGGGTCTGGATAGAACACCAGCTATTTACTGTTATTTCAATAGTAATTAACTTATTTGAACTTTTGTGAATTTTAATAGGAATAATAAATTTTCAATTGTGTATTTGAGCTGTCAACAGAAGTTATGAAAATCTTGTCTTAAACAATGATTACGGATAAACAAAAAGTGTAGAGGAAACATCCCGAAAGAATTATCAACTCCATCATCAGGGGGCTTACCATGACGTCTAATTGCTTATAACGATACTTTATAATGTATTATTAATTATTATATAAACTTAAATTATTAAATATAGATACTTAAACAAAATAAACTCTTCATTAAAACACCACACAAAAATAAATATAGCAAATGCCTCTCAATTTTTACAACGAGCATCAATTGCTTGAGATTTTAACAATGCTTATAATTATGTGCAATTGTGCACTCGTCTGTACGCATACATTAGCATTTAACGATCTAGTTCTGTGAACAACCGTATGTCACTTTAGCACACGATTGTCTAGGATTGTATGACACCACTGTTAATTTAGACGACACGTTTGGCGTAGTGGTTGAGCAATCGGACTGCTGCGCATAGGTATCGCGGGTTCTATTCCCGCCCGGAACAAATATTTGTGTACCGGAGTCGAGTCTCGGTATGACGAGCGTAGTGCAGTGCCGCACAAGATTAGGCAATGCAAAGTTCTGGCACTGCCACTGTTACGGGCAGGCATATCGCTTACCATAAGGGGACAACTGCTCGTTTCGTTACCGAGTAACATAATTTAAAAACATTGTTATTACCTGTCCGGAAATGGAAACGGACGACATTACCACAGTTTTCCACATATTAATTAACCGAATGTTAATTATTCTTGTTAATGATTTGCCGTAATCAAGGCGAACTATTGACCGGTCATGTTGTTTTCCTACTTTTACTATCACGTTTAATTTATGTTGTGTACCGACAGTTAGTTGTTGTGATATCGTTATTATTGCGTGATCTTGCTGTTTATTAATAAAACAAACAATAAAAAAAGCTGTTTATGTGACTTGCTTGTAAAAATATGTTACCTCTTACGACTCGGCCTTTTAAGTTTTACTACATATTTTATTTACTTGGGTCAGACAGAGTAATGCGTATCTATACTTGGGTTACCACAAGCACCTATGCGGTCGCGCTCCGATAGATAGCAGAGTGAGAACAGTCGACGGCTACCATGAGATCAGGTTCCAAACACCAGCATATTGTATTGTCAATTTGTCATCAAACCTTCACAAGTACGTACAATGTGAAGTCAAACGTGACTTATACGACTAATACGACCAACAAGTCTAAATTGACTTACAAGAATTCGTACTCGTAAACTTAGTAGATACATAATCTACCTATTCTAAGTAACACAGTGAGGGTAACAAAAGCTTGTAAAACGCCATCTAATTTAGACAGTCACCAAATGCAAATGATTACCGCTAAAGGCACCAGTTTCCTCAAAATTTGCTGCATCCATACCTAGTCAACTTTATAGCCATGTAAATATCGAGGAAACATCGAGTAAACCTTAGACAATGATTAACAAGCACCTACTTGTTACCCCGACTACGTCCGACACCTGGCGAAGACCCAATTGTCCTTATATGACTAATAAACGTGATTTATAGATTCTAAATAAACACCACTATTGGGAATCGAGAAGAAAAAGTCAAAAATTTGTCATAAAAGGAAATATTACCCACCGTATTCGGTCATCGCAGATGTTCCCGTATTGAATTACCAGTAATGTTGATTGAGCTTTCGTCGCCTTTAATTGACGTTAATAGTTATGGTTACGCATACGTAATTAGTTACTTACGCATTAGTACCTGCCCCTCAGTCTGATACAAAACAGATAAATCAGTAGATAGTTGTCAATCAGTAGATAGTGATGTCTCTAACTATGGCAATTAGTCAGTATTTAATGATACATAATTACTGCCTTAATTAGAGTTTTTTTTACCTAGAAGGTTCACGGAATCACGTATTTGAAGAAACTAAATGAAATGGCTGTCAATTTGTATAATATGATCTATAATTCTTAAGAACTATGTAACTTGGATTTCGCACCAAAATGTCTTATTTACATTTGCACTACCTACTGTGTTGGTTCAATGGTGCCAGGGGCACATACGAGTAGCGGTCTCTGGAAAAATCACACCATTGGAAAAGCATATATGCTTTTTGTATCCTTTATCTGCCACAGAAAAGTTGTAATTACTTAAAATTCGGCTGCCAATGCTGACAGAATGTAAACTTCCTCTAAGTGACCGCATTTTACATCTGAACGGCAGCTATGTTTGTTTGAGTTTGAATGATATTCCGGACCGCAGTCTCGGTACCCAGGTTTTTCAATTAGGTAGGTATAAAAAACACTTAAAGCATTTTAACATGTATGGATGTTTACTTTTATGGCTGATGCCAGACGATCAGCACTCAAACAATGTCGGAAATGGCGAAACTGAAAAGGTTTCATGTCCAACATAACCATTTTGGTGACAATAATTAATGACTTTCAAAAATCGCCCCCTAAGTCCCAATACCGTTGCATTTCTATTAATTTTAGCAGCTCTTTAATCGTTAATGACAGACTTCTTTGTGAAAACTAAGGTTTAAATTTTATTGAAATCATAAAACACTCATCTCGCATAGCCACTTGTTTGGCGTTTCCTAGGCTCGCACGATATCGCGTGCATACGCTAACTAGATATAGTCTATTAGATACGTAATAAACTTCATGTGGTCACCTATCATTATGCTTCACTGGAATCGCTTACAACTTCACTATAGCAAAACCATTGTACCTGAAACCATTATTCAATTTCTTTTCTTTCTTCTTTCTTTTTTAAACGTAACCACACTTTAGTATTGTTCCTATGTCGTGTGTACCGTTAATAGACATAATTTCACATACACATAACACCCAGGCCAGAAACAAATATCTGTGGATCACACAAATATTTGTTCCTGGTGGGAATCGAACCCGCGACACCAAGCGATGCAGTCCGAGTGCTCAGCCAAACGTGTCGTCGAATTCTGAGTTCACACAATGGTGTTGTTCCGTTCATAATGCGCGACGAAATAAAGCTTTCTAATAAATAGATCGTAAGAACTGTAGGTTTAAACAATTTTGCTTCATTATTCCATTTCCTACTTCAAATGCTAAAGAAAGTCTATCCAACCAACGCTGGAATTCCGCGAATTTATTTTTAAAAGATTCGCTTCACTTTTTTTCAATGACTTAGCATTTTTATCTCCAATTGGTTTTAACCATCGGAATGTGAAGATGCTTTCCAAATATTATTGGCATTGCATTCCAAAGGGGCAATGCCGCCAGCAGATTAGGTAAGTACGCTGCCAACTGCCAGTGTGCTAACACTGTATGTATGTGAAATTATGCCTGTAAACGGTACCCACGACACAGGAGAAATCCTATGTGGAGCTACGTTTTATAAAAAGTAAGAAAGAAACTACCTTATTATGAGCCTGCTACAGTTAGTAGGTTATAAGTTATAAGTTAATAAAAACACACACAAGGTTCAATATGCTGATATTTGCCAACATCACCGTTATAAGTTTGTACCTCTTGTCGTAATGTAAATCTGCGAGACAATGGGCGGTGTTCCGTACCGCGGGGCCTTCACTGCTAACTGTCAGTTTAGCATTTAATTGAAAGAATCCATACATAACCTACTACATCGTGAGTGTACATTTTTTTACTTCTTTTTAACATGGAAAAATGTGAAAAAGTAACGGCCCAGGGTAGAGCCTCCGCACTCAAAAGGTACTCAAACCCACGGAAGAGAGAGACAACACGCTCAAATGTCATACAAAATCACGATCATGCTATCTCGCTTTAATTATAAAAACCGTTATAAAAAAATGTTAATTAATTATTAATAATTATAGGTATTCTGTGGAAACGGCAACCATCCGACGGCTTCCATGGCGTAAGGTTTTGTTCATTTGTTTGACGTATGAGGTTCTGCTAGCCTCTACTGTCAGAGTTTACGAGGCTGCCCGAGGACCTCTGATGTGGCTTAACGACTGCTATCCATCGATAACAACCGGGAGCGACGGCGTAAGGTAATGAGCCGTATGAGATGCGTGAAGGTGCGCTGAGTTCTCCTTTTTGCGATTATAATTATTATAATAACTATAAACATGCATCAAAACCAACCTATTGACAAGAGCATTTTACATCATAATAATTATGAATAATGGCCTCTTTAGATATATTCAAATTAGTTGCATACTAGACCCAGGACGTTGTTTAAAAAACTAGAAACGAATTAACACCGCCCCCGCAATTATTGTGCGCTTCCTGTTTCTGCATACATTGTTAAATACGAGTATATGTAATATTCAAAGTTATATGCAAACAATAAATAATGTGAATACTTTGAATATTATAACTTTTGACAGCCTCCGTGCCAAAAGTTGGTGATGATCTGATTTTGGTTCGATTCCCTCATTGTGCTAATATTTGTATGAACCTCAGTTATATTATTTATTTAAATATTTGTATTTAATATACCAGAAAACTACGAGTTAGATCCTGTTTTGTAATCTAGTTAGAGTACATATTCTAGAGCATTGTACTTAAAAAATATAACGATTTCAAATAGTTATAAAATGTAATACAAATTTTAAGATGAAGTTACTACGCCACTACGGGATGGCTACGGGAGTGCTACGGTGAGTCCACGAACCGTGGCCTCTACGAGACACGGCGTAGCGGTCTACGAACGTATCCCATGATTGCTACAGCACGTTTAATGACTATTCTAAAACAGTATAATTATCAAAGACGCTATAATTTTTATGAAGGTTGTGGTGCAGTTTTTTTATTACAGACCATTTATTGTTCTCAAAATATGTAAATGTTTGAATAAAACACACATAATTGATTTTTTTTTCCTTTAGGCTTATGTTTGACGTAGAACTAACAATTGTCTATATATAATCTGTAGTGTTTTGTTTATCGCAATATATTTCTACCTACCCTGTTTTCTAAACATTCGAGCATTTATCCACTATCAAGTATTATATTTCAGGCTTACAAGTTTTTTGTTACATTATAATAGTCAAATATCGAGTCCCAGTCGATCAGAACTGTGACAGTAGTCGTTATAATATCCATTTACTTATGCGAAATAAATATAGTAGATTTGTAGTGTTAGTACTTCCGACATTTTTAATTGAGCTAACTCTTAAAAATTAACATTGTCTGGCAAGAGACTGTGTTTAAAAATAAATACGCTAAATGTTATAGAAGTAGGATATTATTAACATCACCGATTTGAAACGAGCCATATCGGCGCGTGCTAAACGCTTTATAAAAGGGAATATTTCCATGGTGATAACTTAAGATAAATTTGTTCTTAAATGTAAATATAGACTCATTTAAAATACAAAAGACATAAATCACGGGCTCATTTATTGTTACACACAATTATGTCTTTCAAACGGAACGTTGCCTAACAGAAATATCACTAAAATTATCTATGAGCAATTAGCTAGTATAAGCGATCTTATAATTTCAATAAGTGCCAACTAAATCTATAGTTTATATTACACTCAACTTAATACTTGCTCAATATAATATTAAATTTAATGCAGTTATTTACCTATATAGCTGGTAACTTTCATTTACCTATAATCACATCGTTTCTAATCAGCATTATCTCGGTAGGCGTATGTACTGCGTGTGTACATAACACAGCACGTCAGTAGAAATGGCTGACGATCAGCAAATAGGTCAGCATAAAGATCACAACTATTTTTGGTACTGGCCGACAAGAATCGTGCAAAACTTATTACCAACATGACAAACGAAAAAAAAAACCTCAAATCCGATCGACGATTCAACCGCACCCGTAAATTAGCGCCCACGCTAGCGTCTCATCATTATCTCGCGCTCGCACGGTAAAAGTTATGACAACAATAATGCATTATAAAACAAGCCGTTACAACCAAAAGCCGATTCAGTTCGCGCCGGAGCACCGCAAGGTCAAGAGCATATGGACTCTTTCGAAAACAGTCGATCGCTAGCCTGAACACGGCATCGACATTGCCAACATTTAATATATAAAATTAAAAAGATATTAAATCAACAAAAGAGTACAAACAGTTCTCGATTTAAAAATATATAATATCGCGTGTGGAGACAGCACGTGTTCTAATTTTGAACGTGGAGAGCGTCTAAGAGTTTTCCCGCGATCGCGTGTGCCAAAATAAACAGTGTTGGAAAATTTCTATATTGTTATAATCCGATACAGTCGGCAGATAAGTGTGCTGCATTCTGCATCCTCCACCACGTTGGGGCACTACGGAGACACTGATTCAGAGTGAGTACTGGTATAGCTTCAGTGTTTCAATTTTGTAATCCAGTAAAACTAATATAGTGCCTAATAAAAAACCTTTGAGTTTCGTGAAAACCGCATGGCCGGAGATCGGTAGCAAAACATGTTCCCAAAATAAATGTATACATTTTCCTCGCATAATTTAAATTATATCTTAATTAAATAAGTTCCCAGCTATTGGAAATAATTTAAGAAAATACTTATTTATTGATAATAGTTCCTCAGCATTTTTATTACAAATGTAGGTGTGATTAAAGTTTTGCTACATTAAAATAGCTACTATAGAGTGCTGTATTATTTGCTTCCGGTGAATGCAATAACAGTCACCATTTCCGGTGTAAATGTGAGTGCGAAGCCGACAGTTCTATATATCAATTTTAAACTTACTTTTACCATTAAACTTTTGTTATATTTTTTCAAATTAAGCATGATTTCTAACAGAAATGTTTTAGTTACATATTTTTATTTATTTGCGCTATTAGATCGCTGAAGTTTCGAATTTGTCAAATCTTGTAAGACATTTTATATGTTTTCCTACTACTAGTGAGAGGTGTTATTTTGCATTTGCGTTCTTACACAATTCTGGTGAGGTTACAATATTGTACTATTATAATAGGTTTGTTTGTTTGCCTTTCCTAACACTAAAACATCTGAAAAGTGGAATTTCGTTCAAAATTATGGTTTTAACCAAAGTAATATTTTTTTTGTATTGGCACCAGTTAATCAAAACTGTTACTAATGTTTCAACAAAAAAAAAAGTTGTATCTATTTCCAGTTAGAAAACCATAGAGTAACAACCTCAGTGATTGATTCAGGTCCAAGGGCCGGTATGTGAATTTAATTCCGGCGATTTTCTCCGCCCTCCGACACGGCTCGTCGACGAAACGGCCGTAAATTTACGCGATATGCCTCTGATAATATAAACTGCAGCATACAACATACTATTTACAATATTAACACTTTATTTTACCAAGTCCGTTTGGCAATTAATTTTGTAACTTACACGAAGTATTTTACGTTCTACGTTTTAAGATCTACGTGACATAAAACAAATAAGAAATATAAAATACACCAGTGAAAATTACTTCTTTCAATTGCCTAAACGTATCTATTCATTTACATGAAAGAACAGCCAGCCCATGCGCTGTAAAGTACGCTATTTGTTATTATTGTCTGCGAAATAGAGTTCATAGTCGTATATAATGTACAGGAAATGACATAATTATGTACAAGAGTATCGTTGTAAGTATTTAGTAATCTGTGGTACACTTCGATTCACGAAAGATGACCACGGCGCAGAAGGCATATTTTAGGTCCCTTTGGAGGTGCGAGGTGAGGCGCGGGCGGAATGCGTCAAGACCGGAGCATTACACAAATTATTTAACCAACATTAAAAATTATTTTGTCTTAAGTCTTTTCTTCATGAGTGTACGTGCGCAGACGACCGCCATTTGTAGTCATCTTTCGTGAATCGTACTGTACTGATGAGTACGATTTGGCTTCCTCTTACTGGGTGTGGATCCTCTTACCTGGGTAGGGCCTAAACTGCTATCTTCGGCAGATACTCAATGTCATTACATATACTAAAAGTTTCTATAAAATATTTTTCATAAATAACCATAATTTACCAAAAATTTTTACTAAGTGTTTTTTTAAGTTTTTTTAGATTTTCATGTACACTAATGTACAGAGTATTTAAGTAATGTGAATTATTAAATACAATTCTTATGGGTTGTTATTTTTTGCTGCATTGTTGTAATGAAGTATTTTCGCACACTAAATTTTCCATTCAGAAACTGTGCATATGAATATATATTTTGAAACTTTATTAACCATAAACTTGTCCTTTTAAAGTAATTTAAAGCATTTGGTTTAATTACCTTATATACCTGACATTTGTATTAAATTATCTAGAATACTATAATATCTATACTTATGATAAAGTAGTGAAAGGTTACGTACAATGCCCTATAAAAGAAAATGGGGTATTATTTACAAGTTATTGAACATGGCTAGACTTTTTTGGAATAATAATATGTAGGTCAGTATATTTATTTGAAAGAAATTAATATATCCTCTACTAGAAGTACTTAAACTTTCGCGAACTGAATACATGTTAATTAGTATTTAAACGGGTCTAAATTAGTATCAATATAATATATATTGATATTAGTTTGTGCGCGAATTAGACCAGTTTAAATACTTATTAACATCCTCTAGAAGCTCTCAATCTTTTAATATAGGTTTAATTAGTTGTTTGTTATAATGAACCATATTAACGTTGTTTAGGATTCTTAAAAAGCGTTCCTAACTAATCTCTCTTTGGTACTGATTACGAAAAGCTATATACTATAATATGGTTCCACCGGGATTTGGCAGGAAACTGCCCCTAATTGTCATCATAAAAAGTAGCCAAAGTCGCGGATCATAGCTAGTATACAATGAAAACTGGAACCATAAACTGAGATCAAGTAAAAACTAGCACAAAAAGGAGCAGAAACACGCGACTCCACTAACACCTCGTATTATGCAATATGGCATTGACTTTGAACCTTTAAAAGTATCTTATTGCCAGCTGATACACGGCAAAAAAACTCGGAACAAAAAATGCATGTCGCTATACATATCTATATTGTGAATGTGAATCATTCTGAAAAAAGAGGATATCGACACCATTTAGTTCATTAGCATCTTCAGTTATTATTATTAAAGAATCGGTGTGGAAGTTTCTAGATACCTCTAGCTCTAATTATACCTGAATTTAAAGTCTGTTGCAATTTTTTTCCGGTTTTTCGGTTTGAATATTTCGCAAGTTATTATTGTGTCGACACCATGGACCAGTTATATACCTACCATAGTCATTAGTGGCAGGAAGAAGATTACTAAGCCAGCATTAGCTATGCCCTGAAAATCGCTAAGTACTGGTGACGACAGTAGTCTTGTGACAGTAGGGTACAGTGAATTGCATCGCGGCATACTAACAATGGGAAATTGTTGTATAGGGAATGTGACAATATGCAACGGAAGATACCTTGAGTAAGCGAGATAATCTAAATTGTATGAATTAAAATACTGAGCATCTGTGTCCTCGAAAAAACCCGAACTTAGAAACCAACTACCAACCAGGTTTGCGGAATTATATCCGTTTCTGAAATGGTATTCAGTTTATATGTTACTATTCAACGAAATAGCAATCAACGGTTACGCCTTCTGAGTCTGCGATTCATCAACGATCACAATCAGTGAGTTACCTACATAGTAAAAATAGTCGTAGGTAACATCTAGTGTATTATACAATATACATTTTAGAGTCAATAAGCATCTTTTTTTTCTTATGATGTTTACTATTCGTATTTTTGTGATTAATTTAAAAAAAGTATACCTATTAAAACACTTTTAATCATATGAATTTAAATGTATGTCTTGCGACTAAGGTCAAGCCTGCAAAAAGCTTTTATGACGTTATAAAAAGATGGCAATTCGATAAACCATCGCATTTTAAAGGCCCATTTAGACAATACATGTTCTTTGCCTATTACCTGTATTGTCTAAAAAATAGTTGCATACATTTTTTTAAGCTATTTAATGCTCTAAAAAATGCAATGCAATGCAACGTATGTGCCAAAAATTGACATCCTCCAAATCAGGGTTAAAAAAATAACATCTAAGTGTAAACAAATATCGTGTGACGTATGCCACAGCTACGCGTAGGCGATAATAGTGAAGGAAACGTATGCGATAGAACATGTTTTGACCCAGAATGAGTAATAACCGTCGATGATGTTAAGTAATTTCATTGTTTACATTACGCCTCGTTAATAACACTTTACAAAAACGAATAATGGTAATCATAATAGTCATAGGCGGTTAAGATAAGCACCGAGAAGTGCTGATTAACGAACAGTGCGTAATGTTAACAAAATATGACTTGTGGTAATGGGTTAAATATACGAGAAATAACGTGTCGCGATCACATACAAAGTCGAACTCAAATCAATTATTGTAAATAGGCAATAAAATCGCAGTTTTGCAAGTCGAACAATTAAATCTCATTAACAAAGAGAACGATAAAATATAATAGGTACAGTAATTGATTATGGTGTAAGATTCAAAAAGGATGCTTCCCATTCAGATTTTCAAATCCCGACTCGTAACTAAGGATTTCCTGTATCTAATGGATCAGAAACTAAGATTATGCTCTCAAAAACTAACACCTAGACTCGGAGCAAATTTACATCTGTGGTTCTCACAAATTACCAAACGTCGCTTATGAAATTAAACTGAAAAAGTAGTGACTGTAAGAAAACATCATGAAGTAGTCTAGACTACCAGCAACAAACATACTTATCTATGCAGCGATAAGACCGATAAAATTACCATGGAGTGAAGAGCCGGCTCTCTCTTATATCTAGATGTTACGAATAAAAATGTCAGTTTTATCGCGAATCTCCGTCTGACCGATAAACGGGACAAGTCAGAAACCAGCCTTTGTTATATGGAGACACCCAGTTATTTTCCCATAATAATAGTTTTTGTACAGTCCATCTCTAAAGGTATAAAATTGGAAATAGTGCATATAAATCACAACACGGTGCCTTTTTCCCGTCACAAGAAATTTGCAAATATATTTGAACCAAAAAAGTTTCAAATGGAGTTACTATAAAATATTGCTGATCGAATTTGCAAGAATATTTACATAATATGGCCTCGGTAGGACTACATTAATAGAGATAAAAAACACAAAAAATACAGCCTTTTGAAAGTCTTCTTTGTGAAGGCGTTGTAATGGCTCGTACGTCAATTTACCTTCGATAATTTCGCTTTATCTTATTCCATTTCAATTAATTAGTGTAATTTGCGTAGGCCGACTTAATCAACGTGAATACTTAAATAAATTAGAAATAAACCAATCTATAACTCCTATAGGCAAGGCGAAGTTTAGCTCAGGTACAATCTTCCATTTTATGTTTCTAGTTTTTTTTTGATGACAGTTTCGGATTTCGTGAAACATGTGAATATGTATACACAGCCAGTGCAAAATTGTTCAACGTATGGAGCGCCAAACCGACACATTGCCTCGACGTGCT
Organism: Hylaea fasciaria; assembly: GCA_905147375.1. Classification (NCBI taxonomy): domain Eukaryota; kingdom Metazoa; phylum Arthropoda; class Insecta; order Lepidoptera; family Geometridae; genus Hylaea; species Hylaea fasciaria. The sequence continues at coordinate 748,465 of LR990211.1, read as the reverse complement.
GATTGATTCGGCACATTGTTTGGTAAATTCAATCTAGTGCCACGTGTACCGCTGGATTGTTAATAATTTACCGAGTTAAGTGTTTGGAACACTGTTTGGAACATGACGAGGTGGGAACAATGTAAGTTTATATCAGTTTTGTAAACAAAGGGCTCATATTTTAGTGTTGTTTTAGTCATTTTTGAAGCGCTCGTTGGCGCAGTGCCCAGGTTAAGCAACGTGACCAGCGGCACAAGATGGATGACTGTCATTTGAACACCTATTATCTCCCCTGGTCTTAAGTGACGATGTGGTCGAACATGGTAAACGTGTCCAGCCTAGAATGAAACTGGCTCTCGAGGACCGCTACCGTAAAACCCCGATAGTTATTTGGCGATTAAGTATCTTCTTGAGGTGGTAGGGTGGTAGCTAGCCAGATGGACAAGTTAAAGACTTTAAAGTTTAGTGTTTAGTGGCAAAATTGTAGAGCTATTGAAATAATGTTAATATTTGTAGTTTAGTCGCCAAAACAAATAACAATGTTATAACAAATTTAGGTCACAATGCAACCAATGCGATGTTTCAGCCGAGATTTTTTTAATGTTAGATAAATTTATGTTATAAGTCTACTATGGTATGAGTAAATCTACTTCCTACTAATGCATAAAAAAACCGGGAGGTCACTTAGTGTACCATAAATGCCTAAGTTAGTATGTTTGTTTTCACACACAGCTTCGTGATATTCGAGCAGTTCTTGGTTTATATTTTTAGATACTTTATCTTACAGTATTTTATTATCCATTGCTTTCTTGGTTATTTTTACGGCGGCTGAACCATCGATGCGTAGTGTTAGTTATTCATAATGTTAGGTAGGTAAGTATTTTAATAAACTGTTAAGTTAATTATGTCTATTAAAATAATTTCGCACGTGATTAGGCTTACCTAACTAGCCTAACAAAGCATACTTACTCGTAAATTGACTGGGAACATTTAAGTTTCCCGACATTATGCCGTGGCTACACATGGGTATATGCGTAAGTGCATCGGGTCAAAGCTTGGCTTAAAAATGTGAATGGTCGACTCATATGGGGTGCGCGGAAAACGACATCGCATTCAAGGTTCTCTACTACGTCTAGCCTTAGCTCATGTCACAATAACTGAGACAGTACGGGCCTGTGTTTGATTGGATGCAAATGTCCAGGGCGTCAATTCTGCAAATTTAAGAACGCTTCAATCGAATCTCAATGTAGTGGTTACTTATTTAAATGTACTTATTTGACTAGCGACTAATAAAAAAATAGCAGTCTTCCATATTATGTCAAACTATTCCGAAACCACTCCATGGAGACTCGATTGAAGCGTCCTTAAATTAGTAGAATGACCACCAGGATTTGTCCAGACTAATCCAAACATCCCAATGTGTATTAGGTCCAACACTACATGTTGGTAAAAAAACATATTATAACCAATGTGTGGCCACGGCACAAAGCAGTAATACAATCTGAGTGAACGATCGGGTTTCAATTGAACGTGACAGCCATCCGAGCTGGCTTCCCAAGTACAATCCACGACAAAACTCACTCCACATACCCTAACTTTAATATACTATGCTGTGTTAAATGATAGCACTTTCGTGCGTCAAGCCAAGCTAGAAATTAGGAGACGTGCAGTGACTTTTGTCGCTGCCTGTATCTCGCATTGTTTGGTGGATGCGTCAGAATTACGTGAGAACTTTTAATAATATAGTAAACAACTTCCATGTGAATTTCACGTTAATGGATGTGGAAAAATATGGCTTTATTATTTCAACCATTACATAATTAAATTTTATAGAAAAACTAACATAATTAAAAACAAAACCTAATTCGTTCTATGTATCTTTAAGATGTATTTTATATAAAAAGTTTTAGCTCGAGAATATTTAGTTAAATTATCATAAAGTTATCTACTTGGGCCAGTTAGTCTCCTTCGAGAACCGGCAAGATAAGGAAATCAATCGCCGCGTCGAAAATGCCTGGAAGAGCTACTGGTCCATGAAGGAGCTGATGAAGGGCAACCTGCCGTTATCACTTAAGCGCCAACTCATTGACATGTGTATCCTGCCCGTCTTAACCTACGGTGCTCAGACGTGGTCGCTGACCGATTCGCAAAGGTTCAGGCTTGGGGTGTGCCAAAGAGCAATGGAACGCAGCGTCTTAGGAGTCAAAAGAACGGACAGAGTCCGTAACACCACACTGCGTTCAATTACTGGCATTGCTGATGTAGGCCTAAAAGCTGCTAAACTGAAATGGGATTGGGCGGGTCACGTAGTTCGGATGCATCCCGACAGATGGGCTCGGATCATCACGCAATGGGTGCCTGAAAGTGGCCGACGACGCCGGGGAAGGCCAAGAACACGTTGGCGTGATGATCTCGATATTTTTGAAAAGAGCTGGTCTGACATGGCGGAGAATCGTGATGTTTGGAAGGAGATGGGGGAGACCTTTGCCCAGCAGTGGGACAGAAATGGTTAATAATAAATAAATTAATAAATAATCATAAAGTTGTTGTTATATACAGCGTTATCAAGATGTTAGGCAAGAAGGTTGTGTTGGTACGTTCTAGATGTGTATCATGGCGTACATTTGCCCCGGGGAAATCACGATTAAATTGTTAATCTGACTGCAACTTCATAACCAAATTGTTTAATGATATCACCATTTAGTAAAGCCTGAGTATAATTCCTTAGTACACATCGAGGACAACGGAGAGGATATATTATATGTCATTCCAAGCCATGTGCTTCGGAGGGCACGTTAAGCCACCGGTTCCGGTTGTTATCGATCCATAGCTGTCGTTAAGTCACGTCAGAGGCCTTTGAGCTGATACAATCTGACACTAGAGGCTAGCACGACCTCATACGACAAACAACGTCATGATGATTGATGTCAAACAACAATGTTTTTTTGTTGTTGTTAATTATTGTTTATATTGTTTCAGGAGCGCCCAAGGAGCGCGGGGGGCGTGCGGCGCAGGGGCGTCGTGGGGCAACCGGCGCACGCGCACCATGTTGGCCAACATCAAAGGGTTCTGGAAGGTGTGCCGCTATGGCGACCTCTACATGGTAACTACCCTCATTAAAACAGCCCTACTCTACTCAATACCGTCTTACCCCAAAAGTTTAGACCAGAGTTAAACAGGCGTTTCTAAAATTTCGTTCCACAAAATCGACATCTATCACACGCGTTTTCTTACTCAAACCTGGTATTCTTAATTATTTCACTTGTGACTTTGTTATTGAGTTCGAAAAAGCGGGGATTAGACGTCGAATTGTGGAGAAAATATTTAGACACATCTCTTCAACTCTGGTTTAAATATTTTGTGGTAAGACCCCTGGAGTTCACGTTTTTGTTTAATTTTAGTTCTGAAGTGTGTATTATCAAAAAAAATTGATGATGAATGTAGCTTTAATTCCGCCGAAAGTTTTCTGAACGATACGGTTTAGGAAAAATGACACCTAAGACGACCACTATGTTGTTTATAAGCAAAGGTTTATTTATGATATGATAGTTATCTTTCGGTGTATTCTTAAATCTGCACTGGCGTAGATAGAACTCATGCACTTTCGATACAACCGGATTTCATACTTCAAAGTAGAGATATACAGTATACTTTTTAAGTAGTATTGAAGACTAACCCCCAGTGTCTGGAACGTTTGTTGGCTTTGACAGTGGATTAAAACTATCGTTGCCTCTATCTGACTATAAACAAATGACAAGGATGGCAATAGAATCTGTAATCAAAGTTGACTGACATTTCAGAAACTGGGGGTTAGTCAGAAAAATCACCCTCCTTCGGCATTAGGGCAAAAACGGTTTTTGGGACTTAAAAGTACCTACTGAACAAACATACAACATTTTTGAAAATAGTTTTTGTCAGTTTTCGCATAAAAATAGTAACAGCTTTGGTCATAAAATTCTCGCGATTCTCGATTACAATATAACATCACATTAGTTACAAAGACGTATGGCGATTAATATTCAATACCTACCCAGCTTTCATACCTACATAATATTATATACCTAAGAGCATGAGTCACACTTGGGCATGGATATAAACTATTCCGTTGATTTCATCCATATTTATTAACCCGTAGATAAAAAAAGTCTATACATTGTACCTAGATACCACTTAAAAATAATCAATTAAACGAGAATGCATGTTTTTATGTTGTTTATATGTTAGTTTTTGCATCCCGTAAAAAGTGGAGTATCGTTAGCGATGCGATCTGAGCTATATAAACTGAAATACATTGCTTCTAAATCCAACAAAAGCCGCCGTCTGGTTGCACGTCGATGTTTATTTATTTAATACACAATAGAAAATATAAAGCAGCTGAGGTGAGGTGGTACTACGGTCGGCATCAAAAGTAGCTTAATATGTTATAGTTTCCAATTCCATTGTAGATACGCAAAATGTATATTTTTAGTGTGTATATTATAAGATACGGAGAGGTTCAACTACTTTAGAGGCCGTTCAATTATAATACGCAATTTTTTTTATTTTTTTTTATTAAAATTAAATAAAATGTATATTTTTATAATAATAAATAATACGCAAAATGTATATTTTTAGGGTGTATATTAAATGTAAGATACGGAGATGTTAAGCTTCTTTTGATGACGACCGTACGTTAGATTTGGTAAAGAGCTGTTTTCCTGCTAGAACGTTATTGAAGAAAAACTACGAACAGCGCAGCGTTGAGTTTGATAGCTAGTTTATGAATAAATAAATATAGCCTTATTTTTAGGAAACTGGAAGTATTAAATTAGCTATATTTAATATCAACACCTGTGCAGGTCAAGGCCCCGCTCGCGTCAGGCAGAGATGAATAAAATCTAGTCCAAATACGTACCTACGATTCCGCAATACATATTCAATCGACAGATGTTATGCAATATCAAACGTGGCATTAAATTGGCATTTGGAGTTCGTAAGAATGCTTTTAGTTGGTGAATTTATATATTGAGAGAACTATATTACGTTGTTTTTGTGAAAATAACTTAGTATTAAATAGTTACAGTTTTACATATTCTATCATTCTATTCACATTATGTAAATAATATATAGTTTTATTTACGAATCATAACCCGCGGCGTCTCCCTTCATCATCCCTTTAGGGGCTGAAATTCTAAAAATACTTTAACACAATTTCAGGGCTACCATACTCCCACATATAAAAACAACTGTCTTATAGGATAATACATTTTATAAACTAATATGCTTCTATCGGTAACAATCTCCGAAGCATCAAGAAACCCGATATACTCATACATAGCTAACGAAAATCACTGGTGCGGGGCCGGATCTGGTGTCGTTTGATAGCCAAGTGCACATTTTACCACTAACATTTAAAAAAAGATTAGGTACCTGCTACAGAAAACTGCTAAGCAGGTGCAGGTAAATCGATACAACCCGTTTACTTGACCGACGCGCATTATACCGACACAAAAATGCACATGTACTCGTAACATTATGCAATATTATGTAAACACTTTAGGTATACCAATTAATTTGTTATTTGATACGTTATCCATTTTTTTGGCACAAATTACCCGCTTTGCATATCTAAACATACCTAGTGGGAATTTTGGACTTTGTTTTTGGATTGTTTAATTTGAATATGCTTGTCGCATGGCTATACACTGTGGCGATTGGTAATGCATCTGGCAAACTGCAAAGCAATTAGTTAAACCGCATTGCAGTCAGTCCAGTCCATTTTCGCAGTGCCAGTTTTTGTACGTAGGTATTAGACAGGTAAAGTTATTGATCACACATCTAAAATTACTATGTTTGTTAAATTATTTTGAGATATATTACGCGCGTTGAATTATGTTAAATATTGTGAAACTTATTTGACCTTATGGTTTTATTGGGCGACCGCTGCCTCACCGGATCGAGGGGTCGACGCGGTCGCACATACCCTTATTCGATTACCCGTGTTTACAATCGATTTTAAGTATCAAATTACAGACAAATATTACTGGTGAATAACTTGCACTGTAGGTAAGCAGTCGTTAGTTAAATTAATTTTAATTAACATAATTAAGCACTACAGACGTTACTCACCTATCTTGTTAATTACATGTTATTTGTTTCTGAAAGAAATCCATTTTAAGATACAAATGTAATTATCATTGCATCGAATAAAATATCTATAGGTATGTCTTAAATTAAAACGAACAAGCGGAAAATACTAAAACTAAGCACGGCGTGAAAATTAGTATAAGGTAATTTCAAATAAGAATCAGTTGGTATGAAATAATATTAGAAATGAAAGAAAGTAAGGATAAAAACATATTTTTGTCACAAAGTAATGTTGTGTACGAGTATGTGGGACACAACAAACAAATGTTCAGTTATGATGGACAATTATTTTTTGTATCAATCGCTCGGTTACCTCTCCTTGTATTTAGATTCTTCTCGGATTCAAGCGTTCAACGAAGTGTACCAAAATTGTGGAGAATTCTCGAAGGCAATGTCACGGCCAAGTCAGTCAAGTATTATATGCTATTATCCACTCATGTCTACTGAAATTATACCTTCATACGTGACAAGATGTTTTTATTGCATTTTTTTGTTCGTACCTAACAATACCTAACAATTTTCATGATAAACAGGGTACAGTGAGACTGTTTGTAAAAGCTTTGATCGATTTCTGACACAGGCGAGATACCTGCCAAAAAGTACTTACATTAATGGAGGTACCAACGGTTAGTTAAAAATAAAGTATTCGATTACAAACTATCTTATAAATACTGGGTCACACAGAGAACACCTACAAATAGACGTCCTTAAAACATTAAAAAGAAAATAAAATGGTAGGTATATAAAATTTGCCTTTACATGCGTAACAATTTAATGCGCAGTAGCTGTTATCATATTTTATCTACAAAATGGCACTCGGCTTAAGGGTTTATCTGTCGGCAGGATCTGGCGGATTCCTCTTCAGTTCAGTCTCTCATATACTTAGTTGCTACAATCTTGCATGACTGCACACTGAACCAGTGAACAAGCATTATAAAGGACAAACAAGATCGTTGTAATAAAAGAACATTATAAAATATCATCATAGACAAACAAAGATAAAGATCTATTTTAACATTATTATTTGGACCAAAAAGGCTTCACTTGGATTAACTTCGATTTGTTACCTAATGTAATGCTAAAGTATAAATACGCGAAACGCGCTCCGTTACTTGTCAAAAAAGCGCTGACGTAAATGATTCTGATTATCCACATTTATGAATATAAATATGTACCTATATATTTCGCCAATGATTATACAGCGCTTTTTTGATGAGACAAACAGACAAAAACAGTTACATAACGTGTGGCATTGAGGCGTCGTGCGGCGGCCGCGCGGTCAAGTTCAATGCAACGCGTTCACTCACTCGCGGCGATCACCAAACCACCGGTTAAACATTGAATAAATTAGGAACTATATGGTTATGTTATGTTTTGTGGGAACGTGTGATTAAGAGCTACAATAAGAAATTATTAAAACTGTGAATTATAATTGAACTATTTATTAGTTGTTCTTAGTTTAAATTGTTAGTGAAAAGTGAAGACGCTAATAAATTGAATTTAAAAATATAATTCTTAGTATAGTCAATATTTTTAATTGGTGCCAATTATGCACTTGGTTGGTCCTAAAATGTTGAGACAGATATCTACCGTTTTAAAACAAAAGTTTATACCAGATTTAAACAGAGGTTTCTAAAATTTCGTTCCACAAAATCGACGTTTATCACTCGCGTTGTTTTACTCAATCCTGGCATTCCTAATCATTTTACTTGCGATTTTGTTATCGAGTTAGAAGAAGCGAGGAGTAGACGGCGATTTGTGGAGAAAATATTTAGACTCATCTGTTCAACTGGTTCTTTTTTGGTAAATCTTTTTTGGTAAGACCACTATCGTCTCTGCCACAGAAGATACATTTCTTAGTTCAATAAGATTCTGACTTAAATAATATAAATAAGACATTTCCAGCTATAAATAAATAAAACTACCACGGCGCATTTCTCCAATTTGCGTAAAATGGAAAACTCGTGACTACTTTAATTGACTTTAATTGAGACTACAATGACAAATGGAGGAGCCATTAAACTAATTGCACTGCCAGAAGAAGTTCATAACGTAATATCATAGTAGAAACAGAAGTAATATCGGGATGAGGAGGCACAAGGTAGGTACGTTATACCTATTCAAAATATGTACTCAGTTATTTTCCAGTTATATACGGATTACAGAATAACTTAGTACAATTGTGACGCACAACCAAATTAGAGACCGATTAGCGGGAATTGGACGGAAGTTGAAAATATAATATGTGTTCACGAAACAATTGCTTTTTTTACGCTACATAAGGTATTCTAGTGATTTGTAGCACAATTCTTGCGGGCTATGTAAAAAAACCTAATTAGGTGTATGGATCAAAGTTTGCTATTGTGGTGCGTTATGGCGCAGCAGAAGTCTAAAGATCCATAATTGCATCTATCAGTGATGGGTGCATGATTCTTCCGTTTGCTGTCGAAACCACGGGGCCTATAAAGCTGGCGCCCACCTCAGTCAAACAATTAGCGTATCCATGTAGCAGGTAACTTATCAACGATGTAATGTCACCAACTATTCGGGCACCTTAACTACGATAGTTTATTACGTTTGATGATATGTTATCAGTGTGAAATATGAAAACACATTCACTTGACCAATCATTTAAGAACCACATTTAACCTATTAAAATATCAATTAAACTAGAGTAAACAAACAATCAAAAAACTTCAACAAAATATGCACAATGTCCGATAAAATTTTAATGTCCCGCACATTGTAATTAGGACAAACCGCGAGGACCACTATCATCATCATCAGCCCCTATCTGATGTTTTGATGATGTTCAACCCCTATCCGCTCACTGCTGAGTACGAGTCTCCACTCACTTTCGTGAACAGAATTAGGCCGTAATACACCAAGAAGTTGTAAATTAAATAGCTGCCAACGGAATATGTGCCTTCTCTTATACAACGGGAGGGGCATAGAAGACAAATAATTGACTACGATATTTTTAGTACTGCTTTAATACTAAAATAAATAAATAAATAATTCAGCCTGTACAGTCCCACGGTTGGGCAAAGGCCTCCCCGAAACTTTCGTCAACGTTATCCACCACGGGGCCCGGTTCGGATTGGTGGATAACACGCCTCCGAAATACTTCGCCGGCATGTTGGTTTCCTCACAATATTTTCGAGGACCGCTTTAACCAACTCTAATTTCCTCTAATTCCGTAGCGGAAGGTTAAATCGCTTCCTAATCAGCAGTAATCGGTTGACAGTCGGCCAGGTGCAAAGTGCAAAAGTGCGCGTCATTATCGAGAGCAAAACCGTGCGTGTCGGTGTGTCAGTCCACAATCAAGGTGATAAATACGGCACTGTTTATTTTAGCGGCCGGAAGCGGAAGGGCAATAATATTAATATGACTCGGTTATATGAACATATCGGTAGGTACGACATGTTGATATAACTCGTATTAAGTACCACGGTTGTACTAGTCATAAAACTATATACTGAAATCGCTACGATCGGGTGTTGCTAATCGGACCTCCTGAATTTGGTTTAAGAGCTACTGAACAAGAAAAACCTCTGAAAATGTTGTTAGTGTGTATCTATGTTTTCGCATCACGTATAACGTTATCTTAGTAACTAAGATAATTTCAATGAAGTTTACTGTTTGTTGGCTTCGATCATGACTTACAATAAATATATATTTTATGTTGTATTTACGTTGTTTAAGCCTAAAGACTAGAAACTGAGATATTAATAACACACTGTTTGTAAGGGTTCGCTCACATACGCCACCGAGAGACAGTTTTTCATGAATTTTAATACCACTATAACAATATCGCGGATAAGAATCAAGATTTACCTAGACATAGTGTGAGGAAATGAAATGAAATTAATTATTTATTTGCCATAAGTGTTGGTAAAATTAGGTCGTATTCAGAGCTTGGTGATCCATAACATTTATTCAGTGTGGGTTGTGACATGTAAATTATCGAACAATAGAGGACATTTAAAAAGGTACTATTAGGTTATATTGTTGTGTAACGTTTAATTTTTGTCTTTATAAATACCTTATATATTTTTTATTTGGTGTACAATAAATCATTTCTATTATATTCTAGATTTTAAAAATAGTAGAATATTATCATATCTGTGTAACTATTAATAGGTACAGTAGTGGTTTTTCCAAAGACTATAATAATCAATTTACAAAGAGTCGTGGGCATTTAAAGCAGCAAACTTAGAACGATAACCATCTTATCTATTATCAAAGTTTATGTACCATAACAAGACAACGTAATTGATGTGTTGTTACATAATCATGTTTTTTAGTAATTATCATTCAGAGGTAGTTAGTGAATTAATTGATAATACGCACGGCGGAGTGCAATTATTTGTTGGTCGAAGTTTCTATTGTTTATAATTTGAGTTTGCAAGTCTATATTATAGGTAGATGATTACAGTTGGGACTGAAAATCTTAGCTAAGTAAGTAAAGAAAGAAAGAAAGAAAGTAATAATTGTTAGCTACAAGTTGTCGCTAATAGTTTTTTTTTTGCCAGCAGCACACAACATAGCCAATAGGCAGCAGGCGATTTTCACAATAGTAAAATAGGAGGGGTCGTTGTATGTTTTAACCACGTTCGTCCGCCATGGGCCGCAAACACTAGATACTTGGCTGAATATTTAGTTTTTGAGGTTGATTTTATTTCAACGTGGTTTTGTAGTCTGCGTAAGTACTACGCATAAATATTACGACACTTCCTAACTACTCTTTGAGTTTATCCTGGAATACTATTGGTCTGACTCTAATTTCACCGTGAACGAAGAGAGTACCAACATGTCAAAAAACTTTAAACACTTCATTCCTAGTTTAGTCTCCAAAATTCAATCTTACTTTTCTGTAATAGATTGTCAATCATTTGATTAATATGTGCCATTGGCGTGACTATAATTAAAAGGTGTCAAAGACCTCTAGAAAAATCCATTACACCTGAACAAAATATATTCTATAACACGTTATGAAAAACATCTAACAATGGAAATTCACATTACGAAATACGCATAATACGTGTCTAAAATGTTCTATAATTATCATCTTTTTTTAATATTGCTTTAGACCAAAACATTTAATTAATAATCACGTTTCGAGTAATTATTTTGATGATTTGATTGTCTCATTTTACCTTTGTATAAATTGCAGTTTAGGTACTTCTTACACGAAGATATACGAAATAAATATCTCAAATTAACATATGTAGGTACTAACACTACCATTTAAGTAATTTAAAGTAGGTAGGTAGGTTCTGTTGAAAAAAATAGCAAAAACTTTATTACACGACCAAATAAAAAACATGTTGCACCAAAATTTTAATGAACAAACCTGAATCGAGCTCACGACGACGTATGGAATTAATTTTAAGTTAATTATCTAGACCCCTCGGGTGTAATCATTTCATTCTAGAACGTTCTGCAATATCGTGTTGGACATTATATCGGTATGTTACATTATAACATACATTGAGCCGTCAGCGCACTAACTATGATGGAGTTAGTTAGTATGCTGACCGCTATGGCAATAAAATATTTTTATTCCCTAAAATGTGTCCCAGAGTGTTATCGCGAATTCGTAAACAAACTAAGCATTAGTTAATCCTCGAGAAATTACAACTATTGCTAATTTTCATTATTATAATAAATTAAAAAAGTTGAGGAATTCCTGTGCATTGGAATTAAATTTTCTGCAGCTGAGTGTATTTATAGCTGTTTGTTAGAAATCTTTTATTTTAATCAGTTCTCAAAATCTTGCTTGGATTCCAACCCGCCAATTTTTTTTTTACAAACTTTTAATTTTCATAGCAAAGTCAAAGTGAAAGAATATACCTATTGTAAAAAGTTCAATAGCAGTTTAACAAGTCAAACAACTATATTTCATTAATAAATTAACGAAAAGTTATGATAGTAAGACTTAAAAAAAAATTAGACCTAAAATAGCAAACCTAGGTCTCAAAGCTCTAACCCTAGTACTGGGCGCGCTAAAAGCTCAGACATTTAGTTCGCATATACCAGGCCCGCATGAAGTAGCAAGAAGTAAACATAACCGAGTGAAGGTAATATTGCAAGCACGGTCAAGGCTACATCGCGCGGTCCTCTGTATGCTGAACTAATTGACCTTTATCTCATTGAAATACGGTCTAAAATAGTAATAGCCAATACAGATCCTTTCGATTTATATTTGCCTGGTACACGTGGACGGACTGACAGTTAGCTCTTTCCGGTATCTTAAGACAGGTTCCGGTTTGTGGCGGTGTTATGCCTTACTGATATTATAAATGCGATAGTAACTGTGTTTATTACCCTTGCACGACTAAACGGCTGAACCGATATCGATGAAATTTTGCATAGAGATAGATTGGAACTTAAAGGAAATATTATTATTACGCTACAGTTTATCGCGATATAACTTAGTCCGCGCGGATAAAGTCACGGCAAATAGCTAGTATTATATAAACAGAAACGTATTTAACCATCTATATAGTTTATATTCTCGGTTCAAAGTTTCCTTGACCAACAGCGTAAGTTTTTACTGATTATACAATCACATGAAACAAAAATGAGGAAGGACAAAACAGCTTTGCTACAACATGTCAAGAGTAATATACCTAAATAAATTTAGAGCAATTGCACTCTATTTTTGCTTATACACTAACCGCTAAAGGTCAACAACTTCTACGTATACTTGTTTATTGCTAAGCGTGTTCCAGAAAAACATTATTTCCTAGAATTCTCGTGCAGTATCCAATGCCACTGATAGAAATGTATCTAGATAAGCTAGAGCACCACACGCGGCCTTACGTTCACTGTCACACATGCCATGAACGCGCCATGACGCTCTAGAGTTTATGGAAGCGATACTAATGACATATTTACGAGAGATACCCAACACGTATTTGCGGATTAATCGCTTCCTTAGTTCCCAACGTTACGCGGAAAGATATGGGTTACTTATTCTGATTATTGTATTTCGAATAAGAATACAATCATTATGAAAATTACGATGCGTCAATTCATGTTAATTAGTATTTAAACGGGTCTAATTCGCGCACAAACTAATATCATAATTTATAATTTAGATTGTCAATTCATACTGTAACAGTTATAGTATACCTAATATTATGCAGTATATAAAAGCACTCAGTTAGATCATAAATACTGTTCTTATAGTATTATGTAGTGTATAAAAACACCCAGTTAGAAGAAAGATATACCTTACAAGGTTATATGATATAAAAAAGAAATACAGCTAACGAGATCGACAGATTCTATTTAAAACGCAATTAGGAAAAATGTCTATTCCAATAACATTTGCATCATTGTATGGGCGCCTCCATGCTGAAACGAATATAAAGAATATTATATACGAGTCCGTCGGCACCCACATAGTGCAGTGTTTTGAAGGAAAGTGAATTGATAAGTTGGCATGCATGGCTCTCAGCAACTACAGGCATATATCGATTCTATTGGACTACAATTTACTGTAAGTACTTACGCTGAAAACATTTTGATATGAGTACATATATATATACCTGCGTAAAACGATACTGCGCTTAAATATATGAGACCACCTATTGCTATTATCAAATTTGTCCTTTCGGTGTTTAATACATTTCGCTGTGAGTATAGAGTTATATAGTAAAAAAAAAACAGTTTACATAATCGGACCAGTATAGGAAATGAATCAAGTTTCTAAAATTGGATTCAATATTTTTAGTAAAGGTTGTCAACCTAAAAATAAATAAAACGGCATACTTGTAAGGTTACTTGAATATAAAACTGTAATAAAATTACTTAATAATAAAACAGGTACATTAAATCAAATACGAGTAGGTGCCTAAAAAATTACCGACCGGTGCAAATAAAAACAAAACCTAAGACGGAGCAGTTACGTTTATCACACTTCTCTATAAATGTAATCTACTATTATTTTTATCTTAGCTAAATTCTGTGGATACATACAGAAGCTGCAATAGTGTATTACGGTTTAACTTTTCCGTTTATATTGACTTATAGAAATGTATATGTAGGTAGGTATAATTATTGCATAATCATATAAATGTGGAACCAAAACAATAATCGAAATGATTGAAAACCAATCGTCACGGTCTGACCGTCGTGAAAAATACCTACCGTTTTGACACGGCCTCCGCAGTAACTGCCACTTTTCAAAACCCCAAGAAAACCCACCGCACCGTGACAGCAGGTGGTGGCGGAACATTCAATTACCCCCCCATCATCAGGCCTGATCGCGGTTCTCACGTGCCGCCGTGATTGTCCCCACGTGCGATGGTATCGCTACCACCAGCACCTACCACTTAAATTGTCGCATGATGCATGTGCTTGATAGAGTTCGTGTCTTCCATGAAGACGCGCCCCATTAATGACCTACTTTTGTATGTGTGCTTGTCGTTATGCAGCCGTTAGCATACCCATAAGGTACATAGCAAAAGTACAATCACGCAGACATGTTATGCAAACACGTTGAACAAAAACTGGTCTAAATAAACCAGCTAGTTTTGTTCCAATCCTATTAAAAAGACAATTGAAATTGAACGAGCTTGTTCCTAATATATTTCCTAGCCTACTCACCTCGTTACATCTCGACTGAATCAGTCGTTAGACTAACGTTATTATTCTGCAGTTAGATTCTTTAACAATAAACATCGATGGGAAACCACACCCCCATGATGCTTGTTAATTATAGGTACGCCTTTTGGCCCGACACCGTTCCGACTGGCTATTACTTCAGATATAATCTCCGCACAGACTTAACCTTTCACATAAGCGCAATAAGAACACCAACCGGTAAAGTATAAATAACTAGCTATTGTTAAGCGGCTCGTAGCACTAAGTCACTGAACCCTGAATACGAATCGTCAAAATGTTCCACTAATATGTCAAAACCTGGCCACTACACAGAAAAAGTGTAAATTCGCCCGTAATGGAGTCCACAATGGTGATTGGAGGCAAATTTGCGGAAGTGGACGCGTAACTACTCGCTGTGGCATGGACGGTAATGTGCTACCATTATAGTAATCATTATTGTGACCATCTATATAAGTTTAGATAAAGATTACATTCAAGGAACTACTCCCGCTCCCATTATGTCCGTTTATAGGCTGTGTATTTGCGTCTTTTTTTTGAGGGTGGGATATGCCTTTGCACTCTCCCTTCCGTCACAGAGGTGGTGACAAGGAGGGTGTGTCGGTATTTCCTAGCCTAACTTCCAATGTTGCGTGACGCACGAAAAATACTATTGTTTTTTTTTGCAGACTGTACCATTAGGTATGTGTCCTTAATTAGATCTTTTCCTAACACCACGGAGATGATGGTTACGCTATCATGCATATAAATACAATTTTATAAAGTTTATACAACGTGCTACTTATACTTTATTCAGTAAGTTTTACGACATATTTTTCTGAACGCCTACACCCCTTTTTCTTATTCTAACTTTTTCATGGTGGGTGACTGTGGTGTAGAAAATAGTATTAGTAGGTATATCTATTAAGTCCACCACATTGTACTAATTCGTTTTATGTGCAAAAAATAAACCAATAAGAGTTAAAAATGCTCGAGCATTGAGTTTGTCTCTTTGTAATTGGCGGGTGTGTTTTTATTATACGTTCCCCAGGAAAGTGACAACCATCATAATTAGCAGAGACTCGTAAATAGGTTTTGCATCATTGGAAGTTGTTATGTTGTCTGAACTGAAAGTGCTTCAGACGCGGCGTCGAGGGTTTCAGGCGTGGTGCCAAGTCCGTCGGTCGATAGGTTCAGGGTTCTAGTTGTAGCAACAATCAGTGTGTATCTTGTGTATCTTCATATTGTGTATCTTTCAGTGTTGCTTTCATCTCTCTAATGAAATGGCATAAAGTAAATATTCTCTACGCTTATGGATAAACAAACGCAAGTACATGTTTATATGAGCAGCGGAGCGGTTAATTACCAATTTTTGTTACAATCGGTTACTGCACTACAGCATGTCGGTGTTGACAACTGCAATTGTTAATCATCTTTAAAAGTCTGATTCTATGAGATTACAACTAAGATTACATAGTAAATAGTCCTGCAAGTCAAACTAGACTAGTTAGAAAAAAGTGCACAGAGTTTCTTGAATTTATAAAAGCAAAATTTTAAATACTATTTACAACTTGTTTATGATACGTGTTTGAACTGTATTGTTGTTTAGGCAATTTCTTCCTTTCTTTCTTAACCAGACTGTTTGTATATCTTCAGGTATTGGCGGCGCTGGCCGCACAGTCGATCAACATATCGGTGGGGTTCTGCCAAGGGTTCTCGGCGGTGCTCCTGCCGCAGTACACGCATGAATACCCCATGATATCCTACGAGCAGGCTTCTTGGATCGGTGAGCGAACATACCTATCATCATCACAATTACTATCATCATCATCGATCTATATTCGTCCAGCGCTCCACTTAGGCCTCTCTCCTAACGATCATTATCATCATCATCGGCCTATATTCGTCCAGTGCACCAAATAGGCCTCTATCCTAATGAACGCTACATTTGCTGTCGTGGTAACTATTTTGATGTCTTATTAATGATTTGTCTTCGAACATATCGATGGGAAATATAAAATTTATATTATTAGTGATATATAATATTTATATAGATAATCGGATTTGTAAAGGCACAAGCTCCGCCCGCGGCGTTGGGCGCGTGTACAATCGTATTTTTTATAGTTAGGCGCTACGGATAAATGATGCAAAAATAACATTGACATAATGAGTAGTTTCATTATCTAGTTGTTTGTTTGTTTATCGTATGAGATTGTTCTATCCTCTAGTGTCAGAGTTTATTATCTAGTATCTTATTGAATCTAAGTTAAGTAGGCACAAATAAAAAAAGCAAGGGAGATCCGTGAGAGCCAAATAATTATTCTTTTAAAATGCAAAAGCAGATAGTGATCATCGTTACACCTACTTACAAAATAAGTCATGGAAATAAACGGCGTCATACACAGTTTAGACTAAATGGAATCTGTAAACACAATCTGTGTTTACGTTCTATTTTTACATCTCCCAACCCGTGCCAGAATCGCGTAGAAAGCGAACTTTTGCAGGTTATTGAATATACCTATATATAAATCGCGTTATGCTATGTTGTACCATGTGAGGTGAAGTATTTACATTGTCAACATCAGTACGTTATCAATATACAAACCAGGGTAGTAATTGCTTTAGTGATTGTGTGGTTTATGGCAACAAGTTATACTAACCGTTATAGATTCAATGTCAAATATGAACAAAACAAAACAAGGCGATAGTAGACCTCATTTTATGGTAATACGAGTACTAACTATTGTTTGATAGACGGTCTGCGAAAATTTTCTCATTTTTTTGTTTCGTTTGTTTTGTACTCTTTTTAAAAAACGTAGCTCCACATTTCTCCTGTGTCGTGGGTAATGTTTACATGCATATAATTTCACATACACAACACCCATACCAGAAACAAATATAATGTTCCAGGCCAGAATCCAACCCGCGACACCAAGCGCAGCAGTCATTCCTCCCTTAGTTATCATACCTTCGGGTCGGTATTATAATTCCAATTCGCCTAATTCGCCACCCAAATTCTTAAATGTAAATACAGGTCTTACAAAAATACAACACTAATAAACTAAAAACATAGTAGCGAAAACAAAACAATAAGTCCTCTATATACTACTCAAGTTTGCGCATACTTCCACAAACTCTTTAACCATTCCATGAAACTGCAAGTGTACAATTAAAATCATCCAAACGTTGATGCCGGTGCAACACAGCATTGAGCTGGCGCATTTTGGTTACCAATGCGCGAGAGGTAACTGAAGAAATAAAATAGTCATTCCAGTCTCACACAAGCCCAAACCAAATTCCATCACTATCACTCTGTTACAATTTAGTATTGTTTACAATGTCAATATCAACTTTTCCATATTTGCTCTAATTTTCGTTTCATCATAAACAGCATTTCATCACACTTCGCAAACCGGTGCAAATATTAGTGTTTGGCGACAAACAGCGATTGGGACAAACGAGATAGCGCGTGTGCGGAGCGTAAAAAGCAACGCTCGTCAAACATATCACCTCTTGTCAGATAAGGGAGTGAAGAGGGAGTGTTGAGGGGGAGTAGGCCGCGAGACGGGGTCGCGGTCACGTCCGCAAATACCGCTACAGATGGGTAGGGTAGTTAAACCTGCCTAAAAGTAAGAATGTGTACCATGATCTAACATCCAAAAATCATAGCGCTACGCCATGACACATTTTCAGCTGCGGAATTTGAAAGAGCGTTGACTGGATTATACACTACAGTCCTTTTCAGTTACTTATTTTTTTACCTACGGCCATAGTCATTCTGCTCTTATCCGATAGTAAACTATAGTTCGCTGTGAACAATGCATCATTTTATCCCCACAGCTGACCTTTCTTCTATGAGAGTATGGCGCAACCAATGTTCAATGTCTACATTTTCGGTCATTCTGCCATCATTTCAAATATTCACGACCATTTTGAACTATATTATAATCTTTTTGTTAGCATCACTCTTGGCTAACCTCTCTATCTCTCTCTCTCTCAACATCATCCAGTCTAACTTGATCCCTCTCTTTCTCTCTCCAGCGAGCCTGGGCGTGATCTCCAACCCGATCGGCGCGTTGTTGGGCGGCATGATGGTGGACGCGGTCGGCCGGCGGCTGCTGCTGCAGTCCATCGTGCTGCCGAACCTCATCGGCTGGCTCGTCATCGCCTTTTCCGAGAGCTACGTATTCCTCTGCGTCGGCCGGTTCATTACCGGATTCACTATCGGTGAGTAACGTTATTATCTGACTAACATTACCTAAGTGTTTAGGAGGTATTGTAATCTGCCATTTGACACTTGAAATCTTAATGAAAATAAACGATTATTAAGGTTGTTGTTCGCTTTTAGAAATATTTGTTATATGGTATACAACCGTTTGTTTTCCAGGTATGTCGACCGTTTCATACATCTATGTGGCTGAAATCACTACTCCTGAAAAACGAGGGGTGCTCAGCGCAATAGGGCCTGGTCTGGTCTCCACCGGCATCTTCGTGGTGTACGCTTTGGGGGCATTCGTCCATTGGAGGAAGGTCGCCGCCATCTGCGCTGGCTTCTCCCTGCTCACCCCATTCCTCATGTATTTTGCCCCGGAGTCTCCGCTGTGGCTGGCCTCAAAGGGGCAGATGAAGGAAGCGTACAATTCCATGTTCTGGCTCCGGCAGAGCAACAGCACGGCGCAACAAGAACTCATGGAGTTCACCAAAGACAGGAAGTCCGGGGAGACGATGACGTTCAAGCAAAAACTGGGACTGTTCAAGCGGAGGAACGTCCTCAAACCTTTCTCTCTGCTGATCATCTTTTTCATCTTCCAAGAGATGTCCGGAATCTACGTCATCCTGTACTACGCCGTGGACTTCTTCAAGTCGGTGGGGACGAGTGTGAACGAGTTCACGGCTTCGATCATAGTGGGCGGGGTGAGGGTGTTCATGGGGGTCGTCGGAGCGTGTCTCATCAACAGCTTCAGGAGGAAGACCTTGGCCGCCGTGTCGGGATTATTACTGGGCATTACAATGCTCGGAGCTGCCGTTTGCGACAGTTTCAATGGACCTCCCTTAGTGAAACTAGGCTGCGTCTTACTCCACGTCTCCTTTAGTATGGTGGGGTTCTTGCAACTGCCATGGATAATGTCAGGGGAGTTGTACCCACAGGACATCCGAGGAGTCATGTCCGGAGCCACCTCCTGCTGCGCCTATGTGCTCATCTTTTTCAACATCAAAACGTATCCCCAAATGGAAAATGTATTATCAAGCAATGGAACTCTGTATCTGTTCGGCATATTCGCGCTAATAGGCGCAGGGTACTGCTACCTATTCCTTCCTGAGACGAAGGGGAAATCTTTGGCAGAGATTATGAGGCAGTTCGATGGAACGAAAGAGATGGACCCAGAAGTTGGATATACGAAGGAGAAGAGATACAGCATAGAAGGAAAACCAGTACAACGGAGGCACAGTGCGGGCGCCGCCGTTTCGCTGGAGAAGAACCAATACCCCTGGATGCAAAAGAATGAAAAGATTACAGAGTGAATAAACTCCTAGCATTTACTGCTCGCCTGGTACTTGGCCGTCCCAACGGCGGTTACAAATTAAGAAGTATTTAGATATATTTTTAATATTATTCGTGTTTTTGTGATCAGTATTATAGTTACGTTTTTGTAATGCATTCCATAATGTTTAAGTGTTTTTATTAAATGGTGACGACATAATTTAATTTTAAGTTATGAAATAAACAAACCTTTTTAAATTGTAATGTAGAGATAAGTGCCTAGATTTATGTAATAATGTAACTTTTTATGAATAATAAGTAGGTTAGTGAAGTGATATTAATAATTATTTTTAAACCATTTTGTCGCGGACTAAACAATGTTATTTATTATACAGGGTGGATATTTGTACCTACATAATTTACAAAACGAAATATTTGTGTTTAATGTAAGTAATTGTATGCTGTGATTTAAGTTTGGATTAAAAATGTGTTGTTTTCAAAAGACGGTTTTATTTATTCTAATAATGAAAGACATAACAATTATAACATATTGATTTGAGTGTAGTTACTGCCAAAGTCACGTCGAGAAATTGAATATGACTATGAAGTAAACCTAGATATGAATAAAGATAATACCTATGAGATTTGTCAGAGATGTTAAATCACATTACCATTGTACCTATGTACATTTTGCACCTAAACTTAACGGCTTATCATAAATGCTAGAATGGCTAGATTATCTCCCATCGAGTGTTATCAAAAATATACATGAAATATTCATTAGAAGTACCTGGCTTTCTAAACTAAAAGATATATTTTAATAAAATTGGTCTAGGCAGTGAAATAAATTAAACAAGTCCACAGCGTAGACCTTTTAAGAACTGCATTCCATTTGGTACTGTGTTGAATAATATTTTTATAACTTGCTATTAGATGAGGTACCTATTTATTATAATACCTATCTTTAAAAATGATAATCTAAACCATTACCAATTTTATAACCCGTGGCGCCACCTATCCAGTTTGATCAAAAACAATAAAATGTTTCGATCCACGTATATAATGTTTTCGTAAGGTTGTGCGCGTCAAAGCCTCTTAGTTTGCACATTAATGCATAGATGGCAGCACTGTGTACTTTATAATAACAGCATTGTAGTATGCAATTAATTCAAATGTGAAATAAGACAAAATACTCGTATTTATATCTAAGTACCTAACTGAAAACAGTTTAGAGCTTGCATCGGAAACAAAAGCAAAAACTCTATACAAAAGCGTTAGTTGACGCGAACTATGTCGAGCTAGTAAAAACTCACAAGGGGTACTGTAGACTGACAACAGGCTCAATTTTTTTTTTTAATTGCGCTTACTAACTATGAGACTACTTCATACGCAGTATTCAACATGAAGGTATTCTGAGGACTGACCTGGTCTGCGGGATGCCGTACTTGATGCCCACGCCGACCCTGGGCAGCGCCTTGATCACCTTCTTCACGGTGGTCTGGTCGGGGAACGCGAAGAATATCGACGCTGGAAAGAGGGGGATATAGAGATTATTCACTTTAACTTGACCAAAGTTGGGGTCATTCCGCCCAAAGGAATGTCTGTCTTTTTTGTAACTAGCAATGAAAAAATGATGTACTTATTGTAAATTGACTGTCAGCGAGTACTGCAAGTTACTAGGGTTGAAATTGGTAGGACACTTATAATGGGGCCACACGTATCGTGATATCCCATTGATTATCCCGTTGTTTGACGTCATTTGACGTTCGCCGTAAGTGTAGTCACATAATAGGGATATGGCATTGGCATTGCCGTTGAATATTCCTATTTTTGATGTTCTCTTGTTTTTGATTTTGGTTTATTTGGCTTTTGACGACGACGATAGTGTGGCCCAAGCATTAGATTGGATAGCGACAAAGCAACAAAAACCATCTCCGGTCCCATAAGACGATCTAGAAGGCGATGGAAAGACTGTCGAGGATGACACTGATAACCACATAGAAGAGTCCATAATAAATGAGTAAGCAATGAAAAAATAGCAACACTCACTTCTGCTAGCGAGGAACATCTCAATGGCGACATTTTGCAGCAGGTAGCGGCGAGAGAAGATGGCGCGGATCTCGCTGAAGTACCACTTGCCGTGCAGGTGCTCGCAGTACTTCAACACCTGGAATTAAAGAGAAATATCTTGTTAGCAGAGGTAAACCTGGCGACAGCACTGAGCTGTAAAGTATTTAACGACAATTACAACACCGCTAATGTGCATTTTGTCCGTTAATTCATAAGCATTCTTGAGCCAATAGCGTTCAAGAAAACTCGCCAATCGAAGACTAGAATCCAAAACTTGTACCTACCACCGCGAATGTCTATTATTTAGCGTAAAAAATCGTGAGTGAATCTATATCAATCACCATACATTATGGTCACGAATTAAAAGTGCATATTCGCGGAGTTATATAACACCATCTCCTTTTATCTCTCATGTAAAGTATGGAAAATTCATATTCGCAGTGCGGTGTTGTAATATAAGCGATGGATTGTCTTTAGACCAGTGAATATACCAAACTTTATCCACATAAACTCTCTAGTTATTATTTGCAATCACACTATCCCGGCCACCAAAAGACAAGACTATAAAGGTGCGACAATTAAACCGACAATAAACAACGAGAGGAGAATAACCACGGCACTGCTCCAGAACACAGTTCCTCTCGTAAAGCGAAGTCGTAAACTCTTCGTTATAAGTAATTTACACCGACAATTATCGTGTAAATCAATCGGCCATATTGTTTTAACGACCTTTTCTAAATGGTCCCTCGGATGTTGTCGCGTTTTGTTAACGATTCGGTTGAGTTTTATAATGGTGTAGTGAACTGTCCTGAAAGATAGAAATGGGTTATACTTATAGTGAGATGAAAATAACATACAATTTAATTATATTTAGGGCAGTGAAGTATGTAAAGTAAAAATTAAAGAAGTCTAAACTAAATTCCTTTTATTAATCCCCTTCTCTACGATTTTTGTGAATAATATGACCAAAATTGATCAACATTGTTCAAGATTATCTTCGGTAATGTCCAATACAAAAATGGTAAGTGGTCTCCAAGAGACAGTCTATCTTCACTTTTCTACCCCATATGCAGAACCACCACATGTCTTGTTCCCAACCCCGAGAGTACCCCTAATTGGCACGACGTGATGGATTACACAAGTCCTGATTTGAGCACCATTGTGTGGCTCCTGGGGTCTGTTCCATTGTTCTGCTACGAACATGAGTCGGAGGAAAATTGGTTGAGAAAAAGGCGCCAGGAACAGGTATCGTTTGTGATTTACGTACGGCGTCACAATTGAATAGAGAGTAATAAATAAAATGTTCCCAAATTCTAAGGTTATCCCGTCATTTTTGTTATTTGGTGATGGAAGAAGTCTTAAAGTATATCAGGTCACGCGAGGGGTTCTAATAACGATAACTGGGACAGAGAGCTCACAAATAAATATGACTGACTGGGACAGACAATAAGACCTTTAAGATTTCAAAGTATTACACTTTGCAATAAAAGATGTTAGCTTTACTAAGACAGTCTAAAACACGACAAAATTACGGCCAACAATAGTATACTATAGCATATAACATGCAAATATATATAGCATATTATCCAATATACGAGTTGTTTTAACCAATTATAAAAAAAATATTTAGGATATTTTAACTACATGTAGCAGTTAGTTTAGACAATACACCAGTCGTATTTGCACTAATAACTTGAGCAAACGCACCCCCGCGGATTATCCGATTAATGCCATTACATTCGTATCAACAACACTCCACCGCCCCTGAATGAGCACCCTTGCATAAGGGATGTTCGTATTGATTCAAGTGAGTTTTGATGAAATGCAGAGTCCCATTAGTGTGACGAGAATATGTTTATCCAGTTAATGCTTTCTCACGTTTACTATTTTGAAATCATTTGTATTTATTGCATCAAAGAGATGTATATCTGGTTTTCCATACTAGCTTCTACTTAAAACGCTTTATTCTAGAACTTTACGTAGAATCGTACTCAGAAGATTTGTGCATGTTCAGCGAGTATTGTATGTGTCCTGCGCTTCAGGTTTTATAATTACTGCTGGCATTATAAACAACATAATGTGATTAAGATAAAAATGCACTTTATAGCACCGTGCGACCTAAACCCGCACTTAGGTCACACTTTGCGCTGTTCAAAGTTGCACTTTTTTAAACGGCCTGATGTTCACTAACTTCACACCGTTTAAGAATATACCCATCGTTGCGAGCATAGTACTGAACCAAAGCTAATCAGTCATACATTTTTACACCACTCACAAACTCATAGTAAGCAAGAGAAGATACGTATAATCTGTAACGTGTGGCGCCATATTTCTGCTTGTTTTCATTTTGCTCTTCGTTGGACAATATTATTTATTACGTGAAAACGATATTCCTAAGTTAGCGATATGAACCGTACACTGTACCTTTGTTATAAAATGTCTTATCCGATTATATAATTATCGAAACATAAGAATACTTACTTTATTTAGAAATGTTGCGTTTTTTTGTTGTTTACATAAAATGTAACCGACACATGAACTATTTTCACTGAATACACACACTTTCAATTATTATACACCATATCTAATATTATATAATATAGTATCATAGTGAATACATTTATGCACAAACCAGATCAATCACAGATTCCTATATTAAGTAGGTATTCACGTTACGATAAAGATTCGGTTACAAAATGAAGCGCTACAATATTGATATTTTTCACTGTTTTTTAGTTGAAACCGGCTTGACTGTTATTTGAACTGAACAATATTAAATCTGAAACAATATCACATTAAGCAATTGACGAACAATAAATATGCATCAAAAAATACTAATAACCTAAAGAGAAAATCTAGAAGTGATACGGGTAGGTGTAAATTGTGTTTTCCCGTTCTCTACTGGTGGAATGCCAACCTACCCACATTAAAATTTGTGTGTTTAGTACTAAGAGTCAAATGAACATCTTTTCATTGCATTAATTAGAAGATTATTTTTAAACAAATTAAATAGATGGCGGGTTTATGTCGCACGTGCTATAAAATAATATACGATACTCGCTACATAAGTAAGTCTATTAAATACACGGCGGTTAGCACCCTCGCTTCGCTCGGGCGCTAACTTCACGCCGCCGTGTATTAATATACTACTTAGACAGCTAGTATCGTAATGTACTATTTTAACTTGAACCTCGCATACCTCTTCCGCAACATTAACATTTTCAATACTCTTTACCTTCCAAACAAAGTTTTCTATAACTACAGATTTGCTGTTTCACGAAGACCTCTCGACCAAGAATATACAGACTTATTAGACAGTGTTAGTTTAGTAGTAACGTTTAAAGACACTTAAACCTGTCTTTAGGCGCATTGTAGGAGAAATCCGAAGCTCACGCACACAAGTCAATGTGCAAACACGAAACGACAACGATAGCCCAATAGACTTCGTGAGATAGAATATCCTGTACCTCATCACGGTGTATCCCAAGTCCCAACGCAGGGGTGGTGTCGGGGCGCACGTCCACTTCAATTGTTCTGCAATTTGTCAAGCGCGCCCCTTTACAAGGGTGCACGGACACGCACTCTCGGTTTGTTTTCGTCTGCGTATCTTTCTATTGTTGATAATAAATATGATTACAGATATTTTTTGTGAGAGTGACGAGATTTTCTAGTGGTAAGCGCTAGTAGGTACGCCCTTTAATGGCTGCTTGTCGAATAAGGTGTCCTAATATCTGATGAGGCTTAACAACTGCTCTCAATCGATAACAACCGGGATCGACGTCTCCTCCCAAGAACGAAGCGATGGAAACACATTGATACGTACAAGGTACAAAGCGGAATAGGTTGCATAACGCACGACCCACCATCGGCTACCATTATTCACATTTAAATTGTATACCAATGGTTGAAAAGACTAGCTCATTATGACATTTCACGTTCACACATCACGATCACCGTTAGTTTGTTTACCAACCCCTAATCTGGCCGAACTATGCGAGCTCAGTATACGCCGTTACTCGATATCGAGAGCTGGCGGTAGACGTAGATAGGACACGGAGTCGTTACAGGCCGGATTAATGGGGCAAATTGAAGGGAGAGTCGTGGTACGGCTAGAACGACGCCTTAACGCATGATGTCGATAATTAAGCAGCTTAATCCTCTCTTTCTATGATAAGGTGGTGTGGATCAAGTTACTTTTCTATTCTGTTTAAGTAAAACTTCAATATAATACATGAACGCGTAAATTGCTGCACATAACTATGTCATTATATTATTTGAAACCTACGAACGGTGCAACCACGTTATTTCGGTCTGATAGCTACAAAGATGTCAAGCCGTTCCACACAGAATGTAGAGACTATCAGTTATCTTTTTTTAGTTGTTTTCTGTGAAATGCTCCCATGTTTTAATATTTGTTCTGCTATTTGAGACGGAGACAAATCCAAACCATTAAAGATCATACAAAATTATCCAGACGTTCTAGAGCTATAAATGGTGTTGCTAACACGACTTCGATTTATATATTAAATCTATATAATTAATTATAAAATTGATTATACCAGATGTTTAAAGAAAGCTGGTTAACCGAACATATAATTGGAATACACGAACTAGGGTGTGCCGAGACTATTAAAAAATAATTAATTGTATCTATGCCATTAGCAATATAAATTAAAGAAAAAAAAACACTTTACAGGGAATTAACAAAGAGCGCAATAACATTAATTTGCCGCAATTTGCAATGGGGCATTTTGTATGCTATCCTGTAGAGCGCCACCATTAGAGTAATGCTCTCTAGTCACGACACACACGGGGGCTGAAGATCATGTGAAGCAACATGTGTGATGTGATTTATATTGATTGCGGGTGTTATCACTACTCTGGAGTATATGAAAAGAGTATATGATATAATAATAATCATTATAATTCAGCCTGTAACTGTCCCACTGCTGGGCAAAGGCCTCCCCCTCACTTTCGTGAGGAGGGTGAAAAGAGATAAACCACATTATTTCCAAACTTCAAAGAGGTTGCGGCAGTTTTTTTAACTAATTTATAGGCTAGCATTTGATCACTATGTCACCCTGTGACGATGTGGTCGAAGGTGCTGAACATGCTCAGCCTAGAATGCGACTGACCCTTAAGGGCCGCTGCTCGAATACCCCGATAGGGGTTTGGATTTTATTGGACAGATTTTATGCTGGCTTTTCTGAACATGTAGTCTAATCTATGATGCACTTCATGTAGCCAATTTCATTTCATTCATATATTTGGCCAATGTTAGCCAAGTGGGTAAGAGACGTAACTATCACCTTGCATAGCTGTGTCCCTTTCTTACCAATGCCGTCTTGAAACGAGCAGAAATCCAAAGAAAGAAGTTCATTCGTAAGCTCAGAATCTATCATGACACGCACACAGACAGGGTTTACTATCTATACGGGTCACCACTACGTCCCAAGCGCAGGGTTCTTCGTGAATTAGAATGTCGGTACCTTTTTTTCATATGCTCAATCAAATAGCTCCCGTTCCTATCCCAAGCAGGCGAGCGTGTCCCAGTTTTTCGTGGCTATAAGAACGTGGGGCCCGAGATGGTTATCGGGCCCGTAAATAAGGCCCGTGGTCCGGGACAAGTGCGCCCATTAGACTGGCTGGTGACGGGCGAAAAAACGGGTCTCCCAGACCCATGTACGGTCAGCAAGAGAACTGAGAAGTGTGGACACTAGCGGCATATAAAGGCGAAGGTATAAAAAAATCTCAGACGAGTAAAACGTACCTAATAATAATTTTAAGAGTAGACGATTATATTTCCAAGCCTTGATTAATGATTGAATCTCGGACAGGATAATTAAACTACACATTAACAACCAGTGCTTCGGAAATACGCTCGATAGAGAAGATAGCAGATAGCACCAAGAAACTACGGGGACGTGATTCAAATTCGGTTTTTATTTTCGTCATAGGATTTTTTCTCCAACCCTACCATAACAAGGTGCGTCAAACAGATAGGATATGTAAATAGCGGCGAGTTGTCGTCGCGACCCGTCCGTCCACGAGCGCTACGGACGCACGGTTAAGGCGATCTTGCCCTCAAATTTTTGTCCCATTTATTTTGCATGCCGATGAGCGAGTAAAGCAAGCAATAGATTGTGTCTAATTTTATAAGGTTTTTTGAAATCGTAGTTGAAAACAAAAAGTATAATTCCAAGTTTATAGGTACTCAAAAAGGATTTCTATTAGTAAATTTATCTATGTATTGGTACCTTTATTGATGATCATGAGATGATTTCAATACAATGTGATCTCGTAACCAATCTATAAAAGGCTTATCTTTGATATATTTTAGCCTATCCATTGAATTGTTACAAGCCACATTGTTTTTGTCTTTCCGAAGCACCTAGTAACATCGTCAATTTTGAAATGCTCTCAATTTCATATTATTGGGTTTATGTCTTTACAGATCCTAAAAATTTATCAAACTTTAGTAAAATAGTGATAGCATGGCCTTAACAAAACCGCCTTCTTTGTATATTTTTCCCTTTATAGTCCCAATTAACGGTTCTAACCTTTTTTCTACTTGTTTTAATTTAATAAAGAATTTTAATTCGTGTAGTTAGTTAGCTAGGCGTTGTTTTTATGTAATTTACTAGATGCGGGGTGACGTAAGTCGTGGACTTTAATACGTTTCTTTTTAAGTTAATTATGTCCTATTGAAGTTGTAATAATTGATGTAAGGAGTATGTATAAATTTACGTCCCTACAATATGTTAAGTAGGTGATTTAAAAATAATTTAATATTATTGTATCAAGTGGTGTTAACCTAGTGAGCAAAAGGCCGCAAGCTAAAGCAGAAGGTGGCGAGTTTAAATCCCAGTGCGGGCACGTACCTACTAATATGTTTCTTGTTAAATATGTGCGTACTTATCACTTGCTTTTCGGTGAAGGAAAACATTATGAAAAAACAAAATGCTCGAGAATTTTTTCAGAGGCATGACGTATCCATCTATCCAGACTGGGCCCCCGTGGTGGATAATGTTCACGAAAGTTTCGGGGAGGCCTTTTCCCAACAGTGGGCCAGTACAGGCTGAATTATTTACTGTAGTATCGAAGCAATTAAAACTTTCCTAGTCAATTATTTGCCCTCTATGTCCCACCCGTTGTCTATGAGAAGGCACATATTGGGTTGGCAGCTATTTAATTTACAACTTCTAAAAGTATGCAATACCTATAATAGTGCGTGAAAGCGGACATTTCTACAGAGACGTTAGTGTCTTCTAGACAGAATAGAATCTTGGCGCTAGCCGTGGGAAAGATCGGCGGATGCCATGGGAACTCTATGGGGGCATTCTTGTCAGTGAATTTTTAAGAAGTTCAGTTCTTAAACTTTCGCGAACTGAGTACAAGTTAATTAGTATTTAAACGGATCTAATTCGCGCACAAACTAAAAGCAAAATATATAATTCGAAACGTCGAAGTAGTATGTCAAAATTATATATTTTGATTATTATTATGTGCGCGAATTAAACTCGTTTAAATACTAATTAACCAGCGGATTTTATGTCCATAGGCGAAGGAGAGCGCTTGCTTATCTATCACCAGAAGAGGCGTTAGCTTGTTTGTCTCTATAATTAAAAGTAGCTAAAAGAAGCAATTTTTTTTATTTATGCCACATTCGTCCCACATTAAAAATCTGCTTTCGGCCCACATTGTATGTCATATTCGGCCCAAATTATATTTTGTTTTTAATGTTCTTATTTCGTCCCACTTTTCAGCTTCACAAATTATTTCCATAAGAAACAAAATAGATTACTTTAATTTGTAGTCATATGTTTTGTTAGAATTCTTTTAACTTTATAAAAACAAATGGGTTCTACACACACTAACTTAGGTTATATTTGAAAGCGTTTGACAGGACTTATGACGAAAGTAAAATTTTAGAACTGGGGCTATTGGCCGGCTCGTATAATATGATATAATATGAATATGATACTAAACAATACTAAAAAGTTTCTTCTCAGTCCTAATTGGTTATTGTTCTAGCTAACCTAGAAAGGGGTGCCTAATGTATGTAGTTTTAGGTGACACAAAGCAGACAGCTAAGTTCATACGAATTATGAAAGAAAATGACAGACAATAAACCTATCATGATGGATTTTTGTGTGAATTTGTGTAATACCAAGTTTTAAGATAATTATATTCGGTCAGGCGAGAGTCATTGTTCACTGGTCGTTTCGACAATCCCTATCAATATTAATAACAAGTTTCATTTATTTTAGCTTGCATTGGTCTCTGAGGTGGTCTAATACACGATTTATTAATTTTACCCTGTTCCTTGCAAAGAATCCTTGAGCTCCGTCAGATATCCGCACCAAATGAGCGTTTAAGACGTCGGGAAGTCCTAATTAAAACACCATACATCAACGTCTGCAGGGAAGCGATCCCGCTACCTATATTAACGGGGTTTGTACTACGTGTTCTCACTCAAATGTCGAAAGTGCGTCCGCAACTTCCAGACTGGTAAGTTCTCTTATACTAGCGATGTGTAAAATAAGGCCAAGATATGCCCACCTATATTTTCTATTTATTAGTTTTATTATATTTTATTAAAATATAATGTAATTTCTCCACCCACTGCATAATCTTTAATTGCAATATCTTTATGTTGCTTGTTGTATTTTTAATAAAAGCAGTAATAAAAATATTGTAGTACACCTTCATCATTTTGCTTCATCATGCCATTTGTTCAGCAATCTTTTTACAATTTAGTTGACATAATATGACGAACCAAACTCACCAGATTCTCCCTTCACTCCCATCTCGATCCAAATCCGTAGTAGGCCCCCCGTATTCCCTATTCGCAGTTTGTCATCCCAAATGGCTAATAAATTCCCTGTCGTCGCTCCTCGCCGGTTCCCGGACTATTTCTGGGATTTGAGACTTTATTTGAACTTTTTTTATATTAGACTTTTTTGTATCTTTTTTTTCTACAAAAGTCTCGTGAATAAATCTCGGTGGCCGGTAATGGTTGAGATATTGAACTTATTTTGGTTGTTTAGTATTTTAGCTGAGTGGAATGTTCATCTGGGAATGATATATGATATTTGGTGGGAATATTTATTTGATTTTCCAAGGTAAGTACTTAATCGCGTAAAGGAATTCCTTTAAACTTATAAGTGTATACTTTTAGAATCTTCCTAAATTAATATACATGTAATCGAATTGTAAGTAACAATACCCTGTTTATGTTTACAAAACTAAGGTAGGTAATGGTAACATATTAATGAAAACGTTTACCATTACCATTTGCATTGTCGAACATGAAACAAATTCTTAATTTTGCCTTAATCAGTTTAAAAACAATGAACCATCAACTGTCCCAATCCAGGTCCTCCCATCTTCATCAACCGATGCTGCACACATCCCTAATAAATAATCTGTATATACCTACTTCTATTATTAATACCTATTATGTTCTGCAGACGTACCGGATGAAGCAGAGAGTAACGGCATCTGTCATATCGGGATTATCCGGATTAGCCGGGTAATGTCGAGAGATGCCGGAGTTACCGGCCGATATGTATATGTGGTAAATCTCCGAAACACTAATGGGCGGATTAGTGGTTTCTTACGCGCTGGATTACGAGCGGTGATGAGTAGTGATCGTTTTGAGGAAGAGGTGGTTATTCGTTTCTTTTCGGCATCTCAGTGTCAGGCTGACTTAGTACTGAGAGCACGAAAAGTATCCTTTTGCAAGGAGTTCGGAGTAGGTTGTAAGTTTGAAAGGATATCGACAGTGGTTATTGCTGCAGACCGTACCCACGTTGTGAAATGTTTTTACTTTTATATAATGAGCCGACGTTTATCTATGACTGCATAAAAAAAAATTCGTAGGTATGCAATATAAATGAGGTCGACAAAAAAAGTATGTTAATAAATAATTCAGTGCTAGGTAGGTAGCTACGTAAAACATTAAATAGGTACCTATCTAGTCTAGCGTGGTAGTTTCTAGTGGCGTGTATTTATTAGCATAATAACATTGCCGATGCGTAGTCTTGGACAGGTTGGACCACATTACGTTTGTAACCAACTTAATTATACACAAAGTATTTCTTTATTTTGTCAAAGCTACTGAATTAAGGGTGCGTTCCACCACGCGTCGCGTCCGATTATCGTCGGCAACGGTGCGCGTAACGCGACGCACGTGTCGCGCCGCAGGAAGTTGCCATGTGCGCCGGGTTAGTGGCGCCACCGTCGCGACGGTACTTCCGGATTACCCCGTAATGGATTTTAAATAGAGGTTTACTAAATCATATTTGGAAATCATTGAAATTATGAAATTTATTCGGTAATTTCATTTCAGTTTGTAACGGCAATGCCCGCGACTGCATTTCAACATGGAATCTAAAGCATGTTTGGCCCTTTTCAGTTTTGTTTTTTTAATAGACATTTCTGCTGTTCCCAATTATAAACCATCCGTATCCCATTGCCACCGCTCTTATCTGCTCGAGCGTTGGGCTACATTTGGTTAAAGTTATCCCACTACAGCTCCCAAACATGATTAGCGCTATCTCAACCCGTTGCTTAACACCTCTAACGAATGTCTATCGGCGAACCCGCCCATATATCGCCGTAACAGCCCGCTATCAGACACGCCGGTTAACTACGCGTTAAATTTGTAACGGCGCGTTAACCGTCGGTGGCGAGATTAGCCCGCCTCGTGGTAGTACAGCCTTATCTGTGACTATGTGTACACTGATTGTGAGCGACGCACCGCTGGTTCACTTATTTATGGATTCCACAGACAGGACCAGAGATAAATAAGTGATTTTTCAGATAAGAACTCGGGAGCTCCTCTAAATTGGAAGTAATTAGTCGTGTTTTTTTAATCGCTGGAACGAATACTGAATAGCGCATGATGTCGTAGTAGCAGATTGTTTTTATACCTGTTGGTAAATACACGGGAAAAATCATTAACAGATGCTGCACAACCGCAAACTGGTCTGTTAGTATTCCATGCATAAAATAACCATTACAAAAAGCCAACTGGCTAAAAACACGACAACTTGCAGTATTCCCCGAACGGAACCAGCTAATGACAAAAACGAGCCGACATCCTTACAAAACAAAGAGACGCGCGCATTATCTCCCATCTTTATAATAATTACAAGTGACTGCGTACGTCTCAATCGTACCGAGATCGCGACGCATCCTGACTCCAATTACGTTGCGAAAATATCTCTGCGAAGTTTTCGAAAAATGGTACGCGCAACCCTAACGCAAGCGGCGTTTTACGAAGTCCAACCCAATCGTTTGCGGTTAGAGTCTAAACTCCTATGACGGTAAAGGAAAGCCTTTGAGCTAACCCTGAATGGGCGGGGCGTCACCCCCTCCACCGCCGACGGGAGGGGAGGAAACGACAGTCGTCGGCCAGCGGTGGGGAGTGACAGATGTTCGTCCTCGCGCATCGCTCATACACTCATACCTCAACACGATAGCGAATTCAATACCACATAAATAATAAGACATCGCCGTCCGCCACGCTCTCTGTCGCCGGGTTAGTTCAAGAAAACAACTACACTGAGCTCGACAAAGCTCTACTGACTCCACACGTCTAAACATTAAACAGTGTTGATAACCCTGCGTTCGAAGCTCGTACGCCATTCGCATGAGATATAAAGTGGGGTAGAAATGACCGGTGCCTGTGAAACCAAACGTGTTCTCAAAAACAAATACTAAAGATACCTATAAGACTGTCGGATTTGTTATTTGACAATAAACCGTGGAATATTGTGCATTTTTAAACTGCCATTCCGATTTGTTTCTCTTACAGATCTGTTGATACCTACGCGAATACTTTGAATATTTCATAGCGCGTCAGAGATTTAAACTTTATTTATTTGACAGTAAACCGATCGGCAGTTACGGGAGGGAATTCAGATATTTCGTGCTAAAAACCGAATACCGATGGGAGTAATGATAAATAACTAATGCGTTGGTATTCCGAAGACGCATAGAGTGAGTAAGATATGCGGCAGTCGTTGTTCTGTGCGAGAACGGTTCATGGTAATTATTTATTCGAACCTAAATATTTAGTGTTAGGTAATTTAGTAAGGAAAAAATTCAGAACTATGCTGTTTACAACGTAGACATTTTCAACGTGGGTATTTATATCAATAGACATTTAAAACAATAACGGTCTTACCACATAATATTTAAATCAGAGTTGAACAGACGAGTCTAAATATTTTCTTCACAAATCGACGTCTAATCCTAGCTTTTTTTAACTCAATAACAACTTTACAAGTAAAATAATTAGGGTTTAAACTTATGTGGTAAGACGGTAAGAAGTTAAATAATTTCGTATGACTGAGGGGTAACAATAGGAGGTGCCTCCTACGCGTGTAACTGAAATGAAGTACCTAGCTGAAAATCCACTTGGTTTCAATCCTAGCATATTATTACGGCTTTATCTGTGAGATTTCAAATTAAAATACTACGGAAACGCACGTTTTAAAACTCGTTTTTAAACATTTATTCACATTCCCTAGGAACGCACGATACTTATGAATTTGACTATGTTAATATTGAAACTATTTAAATAAGTTTAGATCAAATTTGTTTCTACGATTTCCGATTTCGAATGCTCATAAAACATACGAAATGTTACTTGTTTTGTTCCGTTATTAAAGTGAAGATTGTTATTGCCTTAAAACAATAATGTAAAGCAAACTGTTGCCTGAATAATGAAGATACAACACCATAAACATTATAGAGAATGGAGTCTCAAGGGGGTAGGTAAGTTAGGGCTAATAAAACCTCGTTGTGCAGGCGTGGACCGGATTTCCGGCGGAAGTGGGCGGTCCCACCGACCGCCATCTTGGATCTGGCGAGATCGCGTGCGCGCGCAGCCGACGGGTTAAATAATAAACAACGTGAAAAATGAATGGAGTTTGGAAGCTTTCGGGAGTTTAATGGTGGATTTATTGTGAGGCGAGCAAGAAACACAATTAAGTTTTCCTAAGTCTTATCTGCCTGGGAGGATTGAGGATATAATTACTGTTTGTTAGTTGAAAAATCGTCTTGGTTACTTATTAAGAAATTGAATTTGTAAAATCTTTGATGTATCTAATTGAATAGAATAGTACTTATTTAGAAGTAAGATGCCTCTTTCACTCAATTTCCAAACATATTTAATACTACAAGAAACTTCTACAATATGTCCCTATAAACAAGTTTACCCAGTATCTTTATTTTTGTCACACACCTATGCAATAAATTCGCCTATATTTAGTCCCATTTCCCCGGGAGTACCAGGACCCCATGAATCCCTGGAGCTGGCGGGACGTAAATCAAGACGCGGCGCGCTATCCATCACGCGCTGTCGCGCCATCAATCGAACGAGGACCGAAATAGAACGGGCTTGGATGCCCAAACTGGGTGCGCTCTCACCTAGCCGCAGGGCGTCTCCGATAGGAAAATTATTCGATAGTAAACTTACTTAGTTGCCAATTCTGTTGGCACAAACTAAACTGAATTTGGCAGCCCTAAACTTATCGCCATCCCTATCGTTTTCGTAAAGTTGAAGAGTGACAACAAACCATATAGGACAAAATTAATGACAAACTTTAGTTGGTAATAATTTTACATGCGTCCAAGTGTGAAGTTACATTTGATAGCGAATTGAGGAAAGCGGCGACTCTGAAACAATTGCATGTAAGTTACGATGACAAATCGGGCTTGTGACCGAGTGGAACTAACTCGTAAGAATATCGATAGAGATGCGGAATGCGATTTATGAAATTGCCGGACTCTGTTTGTAAACTGCCCAAATTATATTAGTCAAGCTTCATTTAATCAGCCGATTCGAAATCTGCCTGAGCTGGAATTATAGCGACACAGGTTTATCACAATGCCTGCTATGTAGTCTTCGAGATTCTATCTACTGATTATACATGGACGCTTCTATACTTAGAACATTTATGTCTGTTTTTGCAAATATACAATTGAATTGGCGTCAGTTTTGAGATAGGCTTTAGATATAACTTAAGGAGTTAATTATTGGAGACTAAAATGGTTGAATTATTTTCAATGAAATTGACAAGTTGTGTTAATATGTGATGTCTTCATAAGTACTGAGTACTTATATATTTGTAAAACTTTTTGGGTCATAGAATGAGAGCAGATAGGTAGATATCATTTTCAGGTATATTATACGTACAATTTTCATGAAGCTGAAATAATTATGTTGAATAATTTGTGTTGGGTTGTGGTTTAATTTCAAATGTTGTTAAACTTCAGCCACATTAGCTTGGAGGACCTGACTGTCGTAATCGGGCTTAATGTGCAAACATGATATTTATGCGATTTAAATAAGGTTGATAGTACCTATGCAGTATCAATAAATCTACACACCCAATCAATTTAGCAATACTAGTTACTCTGTAGTAACAATTAAACTAATTAATTCTAAAAGCTCGCACAATGATCACAAAAAAACACGATTACACCTATCACCATCACCCAATTAAAGAGAGATAACTAGACGGTCTAAAAATCATTAATAGAGCTTAACTTGTTACGGGCTACCGAATTAACGAGCAGCGAGACGACGGTATCATGTAATTACGGACACCTCGCCGCGCGATACCTACGGGACCGAGGCGGAGCCTACGGAAAATCAATAGGACGCAGCCAGCGGAGGCGAACTATACCCGTCTCGTTTTAGGGTGTACGCGGGTGGGTACAGCTAGAAAGAGAGAGAAAATACGAAGCTTACGCTCAAGTGCATCCCCCGTGGGCGTTCCCGCGCCTCGGTACGCGGACGACGCTCAGTCGGGCTCAGTCGCGTGCCGGGCGCGTGCGTACTCCGCGCTCCTCGGACCATGCCCGCGTGAGCTGCCACCATGCTCGTGCCCCCGGAGATGATGGCGGCCCAATCCAAGCTCGTCTACCAGATGAACAAGTACTACAACGAGCGGGTCGCCAACCGCAAGGCGCAGATCGCCAAGACGATCCACGAAGTCTGCCGGATAGTGCAGGATGTGCTCAAAGAGGTGGAGCTGCAGGAGCCGCGGTTCATATCCTCGCTCACGGATTACAATGGACGCTTCGACGGACTCGAGGTGGTGTCGCCGCACGAGTTCGAGATCGTGATATACCTGAATCAGATGGGGGTCCTCAATTTCGTGGACGACGGATCGCTGCCGGGGTGCGCCGTGCTGAAGCTGAGCGACGGCAGGAAGCGATCCATGTCCCTGTGGGTGGAGTTCATCACCGCCTCGGGCTACCTCTCCGCGAGGAAGATCCGCTCCCGGTTCCAGACGCTGGTGGCGCAGGCCTGCGACAAGTGCTCCTACAGAGACTGCGTCAAGATGATCGCCGAAACGACGGAGGTGAAGCTGCGCATCCGCGAGAGGTACATCGTCCAGATAACCCCCGCGTTCAAGTGCGCCGGCCTGTGGCCGCGGTCCGCCGCGCACTGGCCGCTCCCCGCCATCCCGTGGCCGCACCCCAACATAGTCGCCGAGGTCAAAACCGAAGGGTTCGACCTGCTGTCCAAGGAGTGCCTGGCGCTGCAGGGCAAGAACTCCGCGATGGAGGGCGACGCGTGGGTACTGAGCTTCTTCGAGGCCGAGAACCGTCTCCTCCAAGGCGGGTGCAGGCGGAAATGTCTGAGCATACTGAAGACGATCCGCGACCGGCACTTGGACCTGCCGGGAAACCCGGTCACCTGTTATCACATGAAGACGCTGCTGCTGTACGAGTGCGAGAAGCACCCTAGGGAGCACGAGTGGGACGAGGGCGCGATCGGCGATCGCATCAACGGCATATTCCTGCAGTTGATATCGTCGCTGCAGTGTCGGCGCTGCCCGCACTATTTCCTGCCGCACGTGGACTTGTTTAAAGGCAAGTCGCCGACCGCGCTGGAGAACGCAGCCAAGCAGGTGTGGCGGCTGACGCGGGAGATGCTCACCAACTCCCGCGCCTTCGAGAAGCTGTGAGCGATGGACGCGCGTGATGTGTCAGTGATGGGCCGTTCCAAGCGGCCCCGTTATGTAATCGAGTCATTTTCGGTAGTTTTTTAGGCGATGCATTTCATGGTGTTCGAATCCGATAGGACTGTGGCGAGTGGACGTAGCACTCTAGTGACTCTTCGATTCCCATTCGGATCAGACAGACTGTAAGTAGAAGTGATACTACTAATATATAGGGACACTTTTCGACATATTATATTTTTTTGTGATATAAACTGTAAATAGCTTAATCGTTGTACAATTTAGTGATACTTATATTTAATTTAAAAATCACCGTGTATTTATTTGACTGAAATCTTATAAAGTAGGCGTATATTCTGTAGTTAATAAATAATTTGGAATCTAAAATTTAGCGCTTTAATTTGTAGAAACCTAACAGCAAAGCCCAAAACGGAGTAAGAAATACATGATTATATTTCTGTGAGAAAATGTAGGCCTTCGGGATTATCGGCGGAAAAATAGCCTTTCATAGGTAGGCCTAAATCTTGATGACATTTACACATGAAAATTACAAATTCAAGTCAGATTCAGTTTCATATCCAATCGTAAACCTTTTGTTAATACTACGGTTACAATAATGTAATGATATATTTTTTCATACTTTGCAAATCCATATTTTCACTAGCCTCTAATTTAAAATAACAAATATACTACGCCACCATTTTTAACATACATTCAACCGTTTTTACGAGTATAATACCTTTTTATAATGTAAAATCTTAATATTTAAATTTTTCTCTCAGAATAAATGAATTCCACATCAAAATAAAAAATAATAATTTAAAGCTATGTCTATATTCTAACTAAGCATTATAAATTCTACGAAGTAATCGATACTCAAGCGTAAAATAAACAGAGACGGGGTCTGTTATTTGGTCCCACAGTATATAATAACTTTTCAATAGATAAGATCTTGATATATCTTGACCTGTTATTCTTCTTATTTGTGTATAACAACGATTAAATAAAACAAATAACTCTTTCATTTCTTTTTAGACATTAAAACTTATAACCTCAAATCTATGCGACACCAAATCTATCTTTATAATAAATTGAAATAGCTTTCTAACCCTTTAACATCGTTGCTTCTCTAACTTATCGATAAAATGAAACAAATAATCGACTTTTTTAAGTCATTACAACTTATATCACTTAAAATCAATAAAAAAACAAGTCCACCCATAACATAAATCGAGAACCCTTCATTGTCGAGGTCTCTTCGTGTTACATTTTAACCCTTTAAATCTAAAACTACTTTTATCTCGATAGAAGCATAACAATCGATTTTATCGTAAAAGTATTTATTCGATAGACGAAACAATATCACAAATATCAAGTATATATATCAACCGATATATTTGTGTCCCCATATATTTGTTCCTCGCTCGTAAACGTCCTTTGTCGAAGATCGCGGGTGTCCTCCCTACGCTACGAGGACTAGTATCTGGTTTCAAGCTGATACTTGTCCCCTCAGATATT
This sequence comes from Hylaea fasciaria, assembly GCA_905147375.1. NCBI lineage: Eukaryota > Metazoa > Arthropoda > Insecta > Lepidoptera > Geometridae > Hylaea > Hylaea fasciaria. The sequence continues at coordinate 708,688 of LR990211.1, read as the reverse complement.
TTACTTGTACATGTAGTACATATTTAACTCGTTTCTTTATTTCACTGACTTGTAACTTTTCCGTGGGATGCCCGGCGAGTTGGCTCAGCTATTAATATAAGTCTATTGAGGATCGTGGAGGCAATAACTTCGAGATCGGAATGGAAAATGGCCGAAGAACTTGCGAGGTATTCTGCTCTGTTTCTGGAGAAATCGAGAATGTAATGTAACGTTCACCTCTCTAAGTCATGACAACTGGAACAGTATTGAAGCTTTGGGATAAAATCAATCTTATTTATTTCATATTGTAATATTTAATTTATCTGACAACTGTTTATAAAATACGTCGTATTCGGCACTGCAAGCTGCTCGAAATGATCCTAAGCAATGTTAGTAACTGAGGACTTTTGTAATTTACCTTCCGTATCTATTATCAGATCAGATAAGCTAGTTGTGTTGTCATCTCAACATGATAGACATGCAAAATTCAATACAATTGAACAACGAAAACTGCGTCAAAATTTACTTTTTTTAAATTAAACATTCTGTGAGTAAACTAACATCCAGCATTCAAACGCACACCTCTAAAATCTTATAGAAAAGACGTGGTACGAATAAGACTATCAAGAATACCTACTTAATAGTTTATTTTCAGTACTTCATTAATTCTATTTTTATTCACTTTTGTAAAAACATTATCTCATGTTTTCGTTCACCTCTCTCAGGGCACAGACATTTCCGCGCGGCATTTGTATCAAACTTTTATCGCCGCAAACTCCTTAAATATCTGTAGACAATCGCCAGAGCACTTAAGGCCAACGTACTTAAGGCCAAATCGGTACGCGAATTAAATTAATCCTTGCAATAAATGTCGTATAAAGTACGTTTAGTTGGCGAGAGCCAGCCCGCCTACAGCCAGTTTGTTTTAGTTCGTACCAAGTAAGTGCTGCTTCGAGTGATGTGGTCACGTTAAATAACGCTGTGTTTTTTTTTCAAATTGGTAGATTCCGAGTATTACGAGTATGATGATGAAGCACCGAAGCAGAATCTTTATTCTTGACTATTAAACCAACTACCTGTTAGTCCTGTGACTCCTGTGACTCAATTTTGATACATATTCATATTAATTTATTGTTCTGTTTCCACATGTAGGTGTAGGTAGCATATTGGTTAGGTCTTATAAATACAATTTAAAATCTTTCAGCTTAGAACTCTGGTAGGAAATACAGAGTTTTTGTATGTGAGTAGGGCATACTACATATTATTAATATATTTTATAAGGTACTATTAATGATTATAAAAAGACAACATAATCTAATTGTACAGTCGTAAATACAGTGCGGAAGTAATTTTATTTACTCTTTTTGTAATATTAATATTATTCTGATATGGTAGCCATAATAGTCCTCACTCGTATAGCAAGCATAGATTATATTCATAATACAATAAAAAATGCGTTAATACATCATAGCATTAGAAAAGACTTCAAAGTTGTTAGGTATTTCTTACAATCTTTCATTAAATGGTCAAAATAAAAGGCAAGAGCATTTAGGCCTAAACCTGAATCGAGCAACAATCTAACATATAAAAAAATGGATCAAGCCCCGTGTATTAATATTTGTTTTGACACCCCCTTACCGCCCCTCGCACCGCCCCCTGTCGGCTCCTCATTAGCCCACAATACGTGTTGTCCTCAATTCGTTCCCATGTCGTCCCGCCCAGGGTCTTTCTTCAATAAATGAGTGAGTATTAATATACATCGTGCGATCGTTTATCATAACGATTACTCGTCTCATTGATTGTAATCGTTGTTTCGCGTAGAATTACGTTTTTGTCTCATGGCATAGATAAAAACTATAGGTACTTTATGGATGGGCTTGCTGAAATAATGTGAGCTATCCCATTGTATCTTCTTTGATTAAGTTATTGAGGTAGTGTTTAGTTAAATAACCGTACCAGAGACATACTTGTACTGTGATTGTATTTTATATGAAACATATTATGTGTTTTTGTCACAGCTTAAACTACCGAGCCAGAAGCTGCGATAAATTGGTAGTAACTGAAAATCTAAATTACCTGACACTATTAGGTAACCTTACTTTACTAGGTAGACCTTCTTTAATAGAGAGTCAAAATCAAATCATTTATTGAAAATATGCAATAAAATTGCACTCATTCAAGTCAAACACTTAAATCTCACAAATAGAACTATAAAACAAAATACAATTAATTTATTATGGTTTGAGTTTCAAAAAGGATGTTTCCCTTTCAAGCACTGACCCCAAGATTGAATCTCGGATAGGAAAAGGAAACTCCGTTGACTCTACCAGTGCTTCGGAAATATATAGGTACTTGTAGCATTGGCTTTTGCCCATTTTAGGCCTACACATCTTAATTTGTAGGAAATTTTAAGCATTATTGTTAATATACCTAGTTAAACTCTTTATATGGGTAACCATCGTTAATAAGGTTTCTAGATTACAAGGAATCTGTCTACGAACATAAATTCTTTCTTCGAGTGACGTTGTAGTAAACCTACACGCTCTACTGAACTAAGGTCGGTTAGAGTGCATTAAAAAATTATGCAAGTATAATCTGTATTTATGTAAGTTAGTTTTCCTATCACCATAGCAATATACAATACAGAACGGTACTGCTTCGGCCTCCGGCTAGCGCGGATGGTCTGTTGATAATCTGTCTTCTAATATGAAAAACATACATAACGAAATAAGTTGCGGGCAACCAGCTAACATCAACATGCACGAAGTAAACACGAAAAGTATCATAGAATATGTTTTTTTTGTTCATATCTATTTAGTAATACAGATTTTTTTCATAGATTAGGTACCTGAATCTAGCTAGTGCATCTCACAGCGTGGTGCCTTAGTCTTCACTTCCATATACTATACTAAGACTTATACCGCCTCATTAATTACACTCTCTGAGTATTACTAATTCTATAAACGTCACTTCACTATTATAGCCACTTGAGTACCATTCATGGACAATTGAAGATACCGCACAAGGGTATGAGGTTAAATAGATTCGATTAGTGGCGATTTATGAGCACTCCATGTTTTATGGCTTTGGAACTTTGTTTTGGACTGCTGATTTATTGGAATTTATTTGTTGTAATGCTTCAAATTAAAATGAATTAATTTAAAGAATAAACAATAGACTAACAAAATGCATGACTAACAAAACAAAATCATAAAAAAATCTAGTTAAGTACAAAACTTTTACCAACCTAACCTGAAAGTACCCACACCAATTATATATCGATGCCTGAAAGGCGTTTTGAAAAAGTATGCCTATAATTATGAAAACGTCCGGCGGACCTGCAGCAGCTAAATACAATGTTACAATTCAAAAACGACACAAAAAAATGGTTTAAAACTTGCAACATTGACATGAATATGAATATTCGATTCGAATATAATTAAGACGTGACAACATGTAAACCTTTCACGTTGTATATTATCAACAGAAAATATAATGAGTGCAGTTAGTATGCACTGAACGTCTAAAACAATGCGCCGCGCCCGGCGCCGCTCGCCTGTCAAATTATTATATTATTACAAAGTACCGTTCTGAAATCCTACGTGATCAATTTGTTAATGCTTTGTTTATTGGTTGGGTTTGGTTACTTGAAAGAATAGATCTGAAGGTTGGTAGTAGAGGGTAGAGTATTAGAGATTCAACAAAATCATCGGTTAGTCGGTGATAATATGAAAAACACATTATTTACTGAATTTAGGACATTCTAATAAAATCATCTTTCAAATAGTCTATGGATAACTTTATTGTATCATTCAAGAAAAACAACCAGCTGCTTGCTATGTTGCTAGATACGACATAGTCATGAGAAAACCTGAAATACTTTTCACGTTTTCACTTTTAGAGCAGTTATTAGTTAATGTATACTTCAATAGATGTTGTTGATTTTGATTATATATGAAGAAAAATATAATATTATGTAAGAAGAGAGCAACTATACTGACAGGAAGAAATGAAAGAGCATGTAACGACACTATACGGTAATGGAATAGGTACGGACATGAAGATATAAAAAATGCATTAAAAATTAATAATTCTACAATGAACAGTATTTTTAGTAACAAGAAATATAATAATATTTAAATACTTATATCAGCTAGAAATATTAAGGCTAGGCAATACTACGAGTCTATACGTATCGCTAAATTTGGCAAGTAAATTTTCTGTCGCATTGAAATGTTAACTAGGAGCCGTGGCTCTTACCGTCGGGAAAACGGCCTGTTCTGATCGTTTATTTTAATTTGATAGCAGCAACCGAATATACAATATGTATACTAGTAAGAGCTGCATTACTATTTTCTGCACAACCAGATAAAATCAACCTATAGATATACAACGATAACATCAACTATTTACATAGGAATTCAATTGCACTGCTACTGACTTTGTACAGTTTGCCGATGGGATCTAATCAAGTGACAGTAAATGCAATACCCAGGGCTAGTTCTACCTGTCTTCAATCAGTAACATTCCTGTCCCAGGACGAAAGTGGAAGTTCCTTTCAGCTGGCAAGCTATCTTTAGGCTATACTATTTTTCGTCAGAATTTTCTGTTTCTGCCTATATAATTATATAAATGCCTGTTTTTGTGCGAGTCATATTGAAGTTTCAAATATTAGGGAAATGTATAATGAGTCAATTTCAGAGATTTCATTTAAAAACTCGCTCATTTCAATGATGGACATTGGACGATGGATAAAGCCGAATTTAGCTGCAGTTCACAGAAACACGTGATCTCTCTTATCGAACTCAAGGCTCTGGTGATCATAAGGAAAACAAAACGTTTCACAACCGGTCTTCATCGTCACTCGTTAATAAGGTATAAGGAATTCTCATCAAAACTGATAACCCACAATTCCAAAATCATTACATCCCGGCGCGCGTCCGCGGCGACAAATTTCAACGCAATCGGAATAATATTACAATTTGCGGGATGAATAATGCAACGGGAGCGAGCCACATGTATATTCGATTACACAGATTTACATACATATTTATATTGGTCATATAGTAACCTGTTGTCATATTCATACATGAGACTTCTGAGGATTGACCTGCGGGTTAAGCAATTTAGGTCTCTAGATTTGTGCAGGTGTTTAATGTAATTCGATGGCTTGCAGAGATTCTTAGTCATATTTTCTCTAACCGAGTTCCGAAGCACTGTTTTTAATGGGGTTTTCTTTTACTATCCGGGATTCAACCACGAATCAGCGCATGAAAGATAAACATTAGTCAAACTGTTACCTTTCATTCAAATCACATTTTTATTATAGTTCTTCGTTTTGTTTGTTGTTATGCGATACCTTACTTAAAATCAAAATAACTGTCCAATTTACTGTAGAAATTGTAGTTTATGCTTATTTCAACAAAATACTGTTTATGAAAGGAAAGAAAACACTATGCCAATCTGTTTCACAATTATGCACATTTTCTTACAAAAGGAAATTAATTGTTATTTGTTGAATTGGTTGTCTTCTACAATAAAGGAAAATAACTAGTGCAGAACTTAAAATTGAATAGGTATAATAGACTGCTTTTTATATCGTTGTAAGCTTGTATTTTGCGATAATCTCACCTGATGTGTCGATGCAGTTGAAGATGACGAACGGTCTAAATCTGTGATATAAATTTTTCCCCGCTCAAACCTAGATTTCTTGACCAAGTGCGACGCCGATTTAGAGTTCAGTCATTGTATAATAAACACTAGAATACATTAGGCTGTCTAGACATTGAGATCATTGAAATCTAGGAAGATACAGGGGCTGTCTCTAGGCAGTGCTGGGGTAAGTACCTACTACCTACTTATTTCCACTCCTGTAAAGTCTACTAAGACTGGAGTGAACGCATCTAAGTCTTATGATTTTGAAATGCGTATTTTGGATATTTAATTACATAACGTCGTGAAGAAACCAACATACCCGATAATTATTTCAGAGGTATGTTACCCACCCATCCGGACCGGGCTCCCGTGGTGGATATGGAATTATCATCCTCACGACAGTGAAGGGAGGCCTTTGCCCAGCAGTTAGGCAGTACCTACAGGCTGAATTATTATAATAACATAATAGAATATGTACGAATATTTACTTATGTCCGCGAATATTGAAGTTTGTATGGTCAAGGTATTTTCTTAATTATTTGTAGACTCGCTTGACGACCATATTACCTGGTTCGCATTCTTATGCTGCTGCAGCAATATAGGCATTGTGGCAGCATGCTACCAGCATAATTATGTTTCAATATCACTATTTTGTGTTTAATTTCTGTCTTATAAATAAGCTGTATTTTATAATAGGTAGATTTAATTATATTTAACATCGAAAATGTAAACCTTGCCATTTTGCTATTAAAATTGAAGTACCAAGTTATCTAGACTCAATAATAAACATGCCCTTTTTAAACTGGTTCATATTTACAAGGTTGCATTCGTTACAAGTTAAATGTATACGAGTAAGTAGGTACTACTTTGTATAAAGACTATAGTTTATTTATTGCAATATTTTTTATACTATTTTCTACGAACTTATTGTACCCACATTCATGATAACGGCTACATCGATCTAGGTACGCATATTAAACAAATATTGTATACTATCAAAATATGATATAAAAAATCTCATAAATAGAGGTAACGAAACACCGGCTTATCTTGGGTATAATATAATATTTGATAATTCATCCGGACAGTGTGTCCGTTCGTGCGTTTAATACGTTTTGATGGGCGGCGTGTGGCCGCAGTGCGAGCGGAAGCGGAGGATGAAGCGGGAATGGAATGTTAGACAAACGTTCATCAGTTAAAATAATTATGTAGCAGTTGGAAGTGTTTTAGTATCAAAATCTAATCTAGAAGTAGAACTAGGTAATTTAAGTTTTTTACTAACTAGAGCAGTCTCTCCTCTCTTTATTTGGTACTTCAATAAAATTACATAGTACTCGACTCCAATTAATTAATATTTACTTTTCTCTATCTTTACTTATTCTTAACATTGACTTAAGAGGCTTTGAAATGAATCAGCAAACGAATAGACAAGATTTCTTGCCATATTTTTTTTAGAAGGCCGCGGTCTATTGCTTTTGTGGTCGCCCCGCTCACAGCTCGCACTATGGCCCATCCCAAAGGCATACCTTTAAGAGCATTGGTCCGTGAAGCATTGAATATTTACTAATACAGGGCGGCTTTGTAGGGTTATTACGGCATTGTAGATAAAGAATAACATTCCATTTTTCATACGTGCCTGCATTATGCTAAATAATGGGGGTACGCACACTTGAGTGGATGTTTAGAAATTCAAAATGGCGGACACAAAAACCTAATAGGAAAATGAGGGTGTTTATTTTTAAAAATTGTTTATTATACCTCTAGTTTGTTAGACAAGATAATTATTCGACCATATCATCCTATCTGAGAGGGCAATGGAATCTCGACGGAAAAGAGAATGTTAAAAACGCTGTTAGTATCTGATAGGTACTTGGTAAAGGTGCCTTAAATAAATTACAAATAACTGTTTTGGTAAACTATAGTTGCGTTTGAAATAAGCGAACAGAAATCGTTGATCGAGAATCATCGTATAAAATCAAAACATTAAAGCGATTGCTTTCTTTTTAGAGGTTTGTTCCCAAAGGGTATACTTATCGTGACCCTATTACTAAGACTTCGCTGTCCGTCCGTCTGTCTGTCTGTTTGTCTCTCCGCCTGTCACCAGGCTGTAGGTATCTCATGAACCGTGATAGTTGTAATTTTCACAGATGATGCCGCTATAACAACAAATACTAAGAAACAGAATAAAATTAATATTTAAGACACTATTATTATTTTTACTATTATTATTTTTTAACAAGAAATATTTTGTTAAAAAATAATAATAGTACGGAACTCTTCGTGCGCGAAGCCGACTCGCACTTGGCCGGTTTTTGGTACAACAACATATTTTCTAGTTTGGTCTCATCTCAGCTTTAGCAATCTATTTGAAAGCTTCTGAAGTAGTATTTTTGAATCCTAAAATAATGAAATAAAAACGGTTTCCCAAATAACGCAGCCACTAAAAGGTAAAACAACAGCCACCTAAAAATCCATTTTTAGAGCCTGTTCGGAATTTGAATACAAAAGTCTCCACGAGATGTTTGCAAAAACATTTTTTTTTCACAATAACTTATGCGATAACGCGCGTCAGCCAAAAAGCTTTTCTGTGTCATCCAATGGAGGGAGGTAAAAACAGAAAAAAAATAAAAAACACTCAGCCGGAATGGGATGCATGCATCCGATGACATTTTTCATTTATCGAAACAAAAAATATAGGCAGAAATTAAGTGGGGAAGAAACATAAAGCTAAAACGTTACTTTGTAGTTCGTTACCCACTTTTTAAATGGTTTTGTTTAGCTTGTTTTCTAGGCATTACGCAGTATTTAGTGTAGTGCAAATTAATAAACGTATTTTCATTGTTTTTTTTTTTGCTAATAGTAATTTTGTATTGCTACAGGTGTGTGTGTGTGGTACCACAATGTTTTTTCTCACAGGAAAGTAAATTATCAGAATTATTCAAACGTTAACGAAATTATCATCAATTTCGTTAGATTTTCAAGCTTTTTCAGTAGAGACTGACCACTAAGAAAGACAAAGCTGATGGGCCGTTATTCCACCACACTGCTGGCAAAATAAGATTTTTCCTAAACTAACATAATCACAAATATGCTGTAAACTTTTCCCGTCACTATTCCAAAAAGGTTTGAATTTCAAAAATAAACTTTATTGTTTCGAGCTATTCACGCATGGCTTATTAGAAAGAGAGCGCTACGTTCCCTGCCCACGTGCGAGGGAGACGGCTGTACATATGATGGACGGGCGATGTCGAATGCTCCGACAAGGACTATAGCTCAAGAGCCGGCGCGTACTTTCTCATCGCCGTACTCAAAAATAAACCTCCAAGCTTTTTATGCGTTCCTGGTATATTTAGATAATATTGTCGCATGAAAAAAGTGTTAAGTGGATGATTTATATTAACTACGGGCCCGTTATGGGCTTCCGGCGATATAATTCAACTAAAAAGTTTACAGTAGATGCATTTTGAAACGGGTGACCTCCATAATGGGGACGCACGTGGAATAATGTATTTTTTTTGTTTCTTTTTCGGCTTGACCAAAGACAATATAAGCGGCAAGAGCGTTGACTGTGCAGTCAAACCTATAAGAACGTTTTTAACTTAATATTAAATTTTTATAGCAGCGATTGACTTCGCCTCACTTAACATGAGTTTCTTATTTAATATTTCATTAATTCCAATGTTAATTAGTTTTTCTTTATACAGTATTATATTTACAACTTCTACCGACCGAAAATGTGTGATGAACTTCCCACCTAATGCAATAAAGTCCGCAGTAGCGCAAAGCTGAAACGTGTGAAAAGCTGTGAGGCATGACCTCCGCTCTACCTTTCTCTCTGTCTCTCTCTCTCTCTTTCTGGACACCAACTCCAGAATAAACTTGTATTTTTCGTACCATTAGTGGTATTATAACTCTAAAGCACCGGCACCAGATACAGTCCGTACATTATATCCGTATATTCTAATAGATTTTGCGATTTATTTATTAAACCAAAATAAAAAAAATACGAGTAATGTCGCTTTATTGCATCGTTCTAAATATCACCAACTTGCAAGCAAAAGCATTAACTAAGAAAATTTGTCACTTCTATAGCTAACGATCCATACTAGAGCAACTAACAACATTGCGTTATAACACGTTATAATTATTCGTTATTTAATTAGCGACAACGTTATTATTATTTACTCGTACAACGTGTTGCGGTTCTCACGCCAGCGGCGTCTCGCTAGTGCAACGGAATAGCTGCTACCTGTGTCTTTGCCTGTTTTATACAACGATCTAGTAAACATTTGTGAACTTATTATTGTTAACAATAAAATTAAAATATATATTTTTAAATTAGCGACCCGCCCCGGCTTCGCACGCACCCTAGATGACATTTTGGTGACCAGTAGTGCGAGCTGGAACCTCTATCGAGAAAGTATTCGATACGTTAACTGTCAAATTTGTTTTAGATTTGATCAGCGCCCTGCAATTTGACAAGATGCGTACGCGAACGGTTATCTCGATCGATACGTTAACGATATGAAATTAATCGTTAAAATTTTCGTAATTGCTACTGGGAGCGCATAAACTCACTTTCAACAGTCAACTTAACCAGTAGAACTGTCAAACGGTACGTTAAAAGTTTATGTAGGTACCGACGCAACAAACGTATAAACAGTGCTGCCACTGTTTATTGTTATACCAAATTAATTTTATAGCAATAAAAATCGTACGTGAAAAAAATAATTTAGTGTTAGAAGAGAAAAACCTAGCTTTTGCTGTTAATACCTGCGGTGAACAAGTTTCACGTTCTAGTCATATTTGCAATTAGAAATCGTGTAATGTTAGATTTAATTATTGTTTTTAATTATTGTTAGTACAGCAGTCGAAGTTTACCTTCTGCCTTACCGCAGGGTTTATACTCAGAGTCAACATTTAGTATTCAAGTGTAATATTATGACAAAATATTATAGGGACAGACAGACAGCTGAGTCTCAAGCCATTTGACAGCGGTGACAGTTTTTGTATAAGCACGAACACTAAAAATCTGTTAGGTAACTTCGCTTAGAAGAATAATTTACCTCTAAGTTCTACGTTCTAATTTTTAATAATTTTATTTGATATTTTTCTAATTACAAATGTCTATCTGATGATAGCTACGGAATACGGTAAGACAACGCAATTCTTAAGAGATTACCAGTAGATTGATATTATTATATTCGGGTTCATTTTAGACAGCTTGCAGTACCGAATATACGAATATAATATTTTATAAAAACTTTTTTGAACTATACAAAACACACCTACTTTGAATCGCAACTATTTAACACATTGATTATATCAGTTCTATTCTAATCAGGTAATACCTATTGATAAATCAACGTTTATATTTATCGAAATACGTTTATTAAGTATGCATTTGTAGAATTCGTTTTTAGATCGTATGTTTTCGGCGAATAATTTATTAAACAAGCATATTAATGAGCGATTAGCATGTTTAGATAGAGATTATGGTAATTGGCTGCTACCTACTGAAATAATTACTAAACCACGATCCATCCACAATTCTACACGTTGGAATATGTAGATGGATCAGGGATAGAAAATAAGTCAGAACCGGTACAAAAATGTACGAAGCAAAAAGTTTATTTAATGAAAACTACTTTTTTTAATTTATAAAAGTAAGTAAGAGCATTAGAATTATGTATCAGTTGGTAAATGGCAGAAGTCACACTTATAGTGTTTATCAAGACAAATATTTTTTTTTGCAGAAAAAGACACCTCCAATTTAGTTTCATATATTATTATACATCATATTTTTTCAGTTAATTTGATTGAAAACTACTGACCCGAATTTGATGTGTCTATGGGACCAATCTGAAAGTGCCTACATAAGGTCATAATATTATCTATTCAAATAAAAAAATCCAAATCAAATGATGGAGTTCTGAGGTAATAAACATAATAAAATTCAATCAAATTGAAAACCTTTTTTGAAATCGGGCAAAACTATAGCCGAATCGATAATTCCTTCTTTTCAAAAGACGGCTAAAATCATAATTATCATAAATACTTACCGTCAGATCAGCATCGCGTGACACAATACATTAACGAAATAAAAATGTAGCTCAAAATACACGGACTCCGTATCTATTATAGAGCTTGTTAAAACTGGTTTAATTGTTACCGTTAGATAATATTTATAAATGTATGTACATGATTGATTTGATGCTGCGTAGCGAATTTATTATTTGTGTGAGATATACTTATTTATAAGAGTTCAATGATTAATTTAAGTACAAAATATCTAGCTCAACGTCATTGGAAAATCTTTTATATCATTCATATTAGGTATAATGATGTGTTGAACCGAATAGACAGCGCAGCGAATAAATCAAAAGTTAATAAGAGTATTTCTAGGAATAATGTCCATTTTGAAATACAAATTTAATAAAAATTAAAATGTAGATTGTATTATTAAACTGTACTTAAGCCATGTCTGTACATTGAAAAAATAACTGGGATCGACAATTAATTAAAAGGTCACTGAAACCGTGAAAAGTGTTTTATTTTTTGTTTTATTTATTTACTTGTTACCTTAAAACCACGGGAAATGGAAGCCCGTAAGGTGGCGACTGGACTGGAGTTAGCAAATTTAATTGGTTGGTAAATTTAATTTAAGGTCGAGAGTAGAGATGATTACACATATTTTGAACGCCACTTACGACAAATCCGTACAACTTGGGAATGTGGAAAAAATATATGTTAATTTCGAACATATACTTTCTAGGCGTGATGTATCAGAAACACAATTACAAGATATTTTCTCGATAGAAAAAAATTACAAAGTAACCTCTTCAAAATAGCAATTTAAATTCAATCTCACTAATTTATGAGAGAACATTATTCAAATCGAAAGAACTTGAAATCATTGTACAATAATAAAGGTTTTTGGTGTATAATATAGCAACTATGCGCCAATTTTCATTCAAGAAAACATATTTGAGTGAATTTTCGTTCAAGTAGAATGACGCGCCAGCCGCCATGTTGTGTCCTCTCTATCATTTCCATACGATTCGACAGTAGTCGCTGCGGCGCGCCGCTAGACGGACCTGTGTCACTTTTTTCAATTATTTTTTTACGTAATTTAATTTTTCCGAAATACTGCACCGCATCCATCGCTTGTCATGTTTGGTCTGTCAAGGCACTGATTAGGCAAAACAAGCATTGGATGCGGCGCGGCCAGTGGCGGCTGTGTTTTGTTTTTCTAGCCCGTTTATTACAATAGAATTTAAATAGAAGTGCCAAGCAGTCACGTTGCTCCCGTTATTACCTACATAACGAGACAATCTTTGTGTAGGCCATCTTGACGATTCAATCTAAGTACATGCGTGTGAGCTTCGCAATGACCACCTAGTTCTTATAGCATCATCGTCATTGGTGCTTATTATAGGTATTGTTATGAAAAAGTCTGGTGTCGCTAAGCAAGAGATTTCCAAGAGTATTTGTACTCTTGGAAACTTACTTGTAATTTGTATTTGCGAGAGATAAACTTAATTTAGGTAACTTCGCAGGTTTTCCAACTTGGTCTCAGCACATATCAAACATATTTGAATCTATGAATTCATGCCTACACTTTTGAGAGTAGCTCAATCAAAACTTAATCCTATTTAAATGAACACGAACGACACGCACACGTCATATGCAAATGGAAAAACTGAAGTATATGAACATCAAAATTTGACGGTCTTTAAAATTGCAATATAGCATAGTTGTAACTATGATGGATTTATGATACGACGAGCCGGAGTTCGGTTCTCGATCGCCGTAGTTTGGTTTTGTTGGAAAATATTTTTCTTGACCTTTTGGTTATCCATTGCGCCCAGATTACCCACCTAGTTTTTCTGCTTTTTAGAACCATTTTGACAGTCATCGTGTGGTGTGGTGCATCGTGGTGCAGCCCGAAACTCAATAGGTTCGGACTATGACTGCGTATTATTATATTAGATCGATTAGTGAAATGAAAGATTACATTAGGTTTAAAAATATTTATTTACAGATATCCTATATTAAAAATCTATGCATTTTGCATTTTTTTAACCCTTCTCAGAACAAGTTCTGGTAGGTATATAGGTTCCACTGGTGAAATGAAGCACACAAAGTAATTTTTTTTCTTTCTTGCGATTCTTAGCTGCCCTTGTACCTGTAATCCAAAATAACTCCATAACTTTTAAATGCCTACACAAATTTGGATGTACTATAAATAGGGCTTCGTTATTTGCTACTGTTGGTACCACACCACCCCTATTCATTTCTGTAGTAGCGTATAATGTCTTGAGTAGAGGTACATAACAACTGAACATAAATAATCACAGGTTTACATTACAATCATTTCATCTCGTCTGTATAAAAGAAATAACAATCTGCACAGTACAGAATTTTCAGGTTGGTCTTTGTACCAAGAAATTTGTTGCACGTTAACAATGTGTTCAATACTTACGAAACATCTTCGCCATGGAAACGCTTGAGCGCAGCACGAACACGTTTTCAGCTACATACAGGTCCAGAATAACTGTGAGCTCGTTTTTGATGTTTTTGCTCTATACATTTTTAGCATCGTCCGTGAAAACAGGAACTCTCCGACCCAACCTAAAAATCAAAATAATTATATTTAAAATGTTGGAATGTTCTTAATACGTATGTGATAGAAAAATAAAACGGTTTTCACGGTTCACAACACTGAACATAATATGAAATATCGTCAACTCTTGAATCTTACAATTTTTATTTACCCCAAAGCCGGTGACTACAGAGAACGAAACGTGACAGTCTGACACTGATAGACAGTGTCACGTCACGATCAAGGAGGTACCAGTTGATAATTACTGTATTGCCTTGCCAGTGCACAACAGTCAAATGTACTGTACCAGTTGTACCACAATTGTACTCTGCTTTGATTGAACACGTCTTATCGTCATCGCGTCGTCTTTGTCGTCGGGAACCAATCGTGTAATTGCTATAATTATTTAAATATATTTAATAAAATTACGTAGGTATTTAAGATAAAATACTTATTTAATTATTTAAGTCGCTTTTGCTCTTATCTGTTTACTGGTATACCTTGCTCATTAGTTTTCTTTGTTGATGATATCGTTGGAAACTTGAAACCCATATAATTAATTAACTTGTTCAAAGTAAACACGTTCTACAATACATATTATTCATATCTTTTAAGAAAAAATGTCCAAAATTACATTCGGCTATAGTATAGTACGAGAGTAAATGTGATAATGTAGTAAGTGACACAAAATCTACCACGTGCAAGATTCTGGCAGCACTGAATTGGATACGTCACCTGGCGCTTATTTAATTATTTTGAATTACATATTATTTAATTACATTATACGAAACGGCGAAACGGCAACGCCCGATTACGCTGCGATTATATCGCGGATATGCTCACACAAAGTAATGTCTTCTTACTCCCACAGGCCTAGTGTGTCAACGTCGCATAGTGTCAATCTTTTTGAGACACAAGATAGCCTATGTCCGTCTCATAGGTCCAATCTATTCCTATACGTACCAAATTTCATCGAAATCCGTTCAGCCGTTTAGCCGTGAAAAGGCAACAAACAGACAATAAACAGAGTGACTTTCACATTTCTAATATTAGTATGGATTATAGTATTATTTAAGAACTTTTATATTTTGGATTCTGGGATTTTATCACTTAAATAATAAAACTGTTAATGTACCTAGTAGGTGGATCGTTCATCTAATTTAGCTTTTTGTTATATTGGGTTGGAATGAGAAAATAAAATTTCACATCTAAATACGAGTACATTAATTGTATAATATTTTTATTAAGTCTAAACGGTTATGTACATATTGTTCTTTCAATAAAATAATGACCAACTTTTATTAGATAAACCGCTTATTTAACAGATCGCCGGCGCGTAACTTCTTTACGTTCTAATAGTTCAATATTCTTTGGTAGTGAGAGTCGGCACTTGAAGGTCGCGGAGCTGAAACTTTTATTACGCCGTTTCGCCGCTGTTTCTTCGTGCACTGCAGTCGGATTGTGAAATGTCAGTAGCTGCCCTCTTCGTCTTAATGATTTGGTTAATTTTACGTGAAGGCGCGGGAAGAAATGAGTGTTAAAATACAAACGGATGCAAATCATACGTATGTGTACATTGTGTTCATAATGTTTTGTTCTCGAATTTCAACAAGCTTTTATATTTGTATATTTTAACGAATTCTTCTTGGATATTGTTAATAACAGCTAGGCGACATCTATTTTAATGTAAATATTATTTACTTGATACTTATTTTTTTTTATTCATACTAACAGAGCATTTAAATATCTAATTAATACAATACAGCAGTATATTATTATATTACAAAATTATCAATAGAATGGACTATTGGCAATGTGAGACTTTAGAAGCAAAGTCTCAGGGTGTCGAGGGCATGGCAGTGCCGCGCGAGATTATGCACTGCAAAGATCTGGCACTGCAACTGTTATGGGTAGGCGTGGCGTTTACCATTAGGCGACGACTGCTCGTACCGGTACTCAGTAAAATACCAAAAAAGGTAGGTTCTATTATTATTGTTGTTCCCAAACTACACACATCAAAAAAGTCATGTCAAGCAACATGTACTAATTTCTGGTTCTTTTCTGGTTCGCCGAGCTGTATGTGGACGCGCATTGTCATGCATTAACGTAAAATCGGAGCCAAAGGTTTGTGCAAATGGATAGACATAAGGTCTGAGAATATCCTCAACGTAATTTTCAGCGTTCATGTTTCCATTTACAAAAACGAGCTTAGTTCGCGTGTTCTTCATAATACCCGCCCATACCATAACTGTTGAGCCGCTGTATGGATGAACTTCCTGAACGCACCTGAGCCCTTCAGTATTTCCGGGCCGACGGTACACTCCCCTTCTTGTATCAGAAACTAAACCCGAATCGCGACTCATCGGAAAAAATAATTTTATCCCGTTGTTCCTGGGTCCATGTTATGCATGCATGTTGCTTAGACTTTTGATGTGTATATATTCAATATTTTCAGTAGGTACTTAGGTTTAAGAGTGTTTTTATCTAGTGCACCGTGGGCGTCGGAGTGTATTAACGTGTACTAGTGCCCGGTGCCATCTGTCATGTCCGCTCCTCGCCCAAACTGGTAGGCGTAATGACACTGTTCTCATTTAAATACATTTTTTCTTGTGATGAATTTAATAGTTTGACACATTGTGTAGCGAATTGAGGTTTGAAATGCTGGTCTTTAGGAAAATATTGATGTGAATACGTAAACTGTAAGACAAACTAATTGAAGCACGGGATATATCTTCGACAAAATTTATATCTGAGGCACAGGGTCGACCACTGGGCACTCTATACAAACGGCTGAATCTGATAAAAGGCAAGCGAAACTGTTGACGTAGCAATAGTATCGTCCGCGTGGGCACTCAATAGGTCACCCAACGCGCTCAAAAACTCATACAAAGTCCCCATCGCTTTCATTCAAAAATAGAGTACGCCCTTCTTCTAGGTTAATAATAAGTATTATATACCTGAGGTTGAAACAAATCTTTGTCCTGTGTGAGAATCAAACCTGCAACTTAACGCTTCACAGTCACCTCATCACCTGAGACAGTCATTACGATTACTCATTAAACCAGTCGATGCTATATGTTTTTAAACAGTAGGTCGATTGTAAGTGGCCATGACGGCGGACAGTGTAGGCAGAGATCGCTTGTTAGATAGATAGATAGATAGATAACTCTTTATTGACACCAAGATGCATAAAAAAAGAAAAAAACAATAACAAAACGAAACATAACTTAATACCTAGGTACAATGGGCGGTCTTATCGCATAAAGCGATCTCTGCCAGACAACCTTTGGATGGACCAGATAGAGAGCAGGAAAAAGGGGTTGGGGCGGTTGACATCAGTGTCAAAATATCAAAACATACATACAAATAATTACACAAATACTCCTTTTTAAATATACATACCAATAATAAGATAGTCATAAATACATATACCTACATAATATATATATAATACTATAAACATTAGGTTAAATAAAGAGTCTAGCAGTGGTTTGAAAAGTAATGCTGTTTGACCAATTTTTTAAAAATGTCTAAAGATTTAGCGCGTCTGATGTCGACAGGCAGTGCGTTCCACAGACGGACCGCCTGCACAGTAAATGATTTGCCGTAAAATTGAGAAGAGTGTACAGGAGTTTTAAGTTGGAAGGTGTTTGTAGAACGTAGATTTAAAGAGTTGGAAAGATGTAGAAATTCAAAGCGTTCTTTGAGATAGAGTGGAGTGGACGGTATAAACAAGATGTTATAAAGAAGTGAAAGAATATGAGCATTCCGGCGAAGACGAATAGGTAACCATTTCAGCTTACAGCGATACTCGGAGACATGGTCATATTTGCGTAATCCAAATATGAACCGGATACAGAAATTTTGAAGGCGTTCAAGTTTACTGAGCTGTTCTTCGGTTAAATCCAGATAGCAAGCGTCGGCGTAATCTAAAATAGGGAGCAGAAGGGATTGTGCAAGTGCAGTTTTAGTGGTAATTGGTAATAAGTTCCGTAATCTTCGCAAGGAAGCCGCTGAAGCAAAAACTTTCCGGCTGGTTTCCGCCATCTGAGGTACCCATGACAGTTGCCTGTCAATAAGCACTCCAAGATTCTTTACCGTCTCACTAATTGTAATGTGGGTAGTGTCGAAGATAACCTGTGGAAGGCGGAACCAATCAATTTTGGAAATCATCCTGGAGCTGCCTATCACTATTATTTGCGTTTTCTGTGGATTTACGCTCAGTCCATACGATTTGCTCCATTCTGAAATTCGCCGCAGATCACGATTGGTACGTTCAATTGCCTCATCTATTTGTTGTGGTGGAGCTTGAGTATAAATTTGCAAGTCATCGGCATATAGGTGGTAGGATGAAATAAGCTGATGAGATATTGTGTTTATAAAAATTGCAAAGAGAAGAGGAGATAGTACGCCGCCTTGAGGGACGCCCGCAGACATATCACACCAGGATGAAAAAGTATCATCAATGCGAATACGCTGCCGACGCCCATGAAGATAACTGCGAAACCAATCAACAACCGTAGGAGATATGTTAAGAGAGCGCAAAAGTCCTAACAGAACATCAAAATCTACATTGTTGAAGGCATTACTGAAATCTAACTACATTAGATACATTAACTGGATTTAGATGAATTAGACATCTGGGCAATTAAAAATTACCGACTACAGTCTGGTTTAGACGGTGCAATTGTTGAATTTAATTACGAATGACCGAACTTAGGTAGGTGACGCAGTACAGCGAGATTTGGCAATGCAAAGTACTGGTCGGCACTGCAACTTTTATGTGCAGGTTGACCTTACTTACCTTCTGGCGAATGAAATGCTCGGTGCGTCAAATATCGCAAAATTTTCAACATAATTTATCGTTCAAAAAATTTTACATAAACATCAAAGATCTTGTTTTAAATAATTTGGTTTGTTTCTCGACTGCGCTTCCGGTCAGTGTACGCAATGGCATGTAGCCTTTAAAACTATTGCTTCAATTATTGCACCGTCTGAACGCTCGTTAATGCTGGCAAAACATTAAATATGCCGCTGCGTGCGACCGTTTAACATAGTCTTCGCCCGCGGGGTACAGGGGCGAGGGGTGTGATTTCAAAGGGGGGTTGCGGGAGGCGAGGGCGGCAGGCCTATCACAGATTACTAAATAGTTACTTCGTCCTCGATCCCCTTTGACAACCTACCCCCACGCCCCTGTACCCCGCACGCGAGGACTGTGTTAAACGGTCGCACAATAATCGACAATCAAAAACCATAACAAACATGATAATTATCATTTTCTAGATAGGATCATACAATATAATGTAATTTGTTTACAAAATTAATTCGACAAACAAATCACATTCAACAGAAATATCTTTCGTTGACAAACAAAAAGGCCTCCATTACTGCATAAGTAAGTGAATCAGATAGTGTTCACGTTTATAATGTTATCGTTTCACCACTAGCCCACTGCTGGGCGCGGCGCGGCGGGGGGCAGGCGCCGGCGCGGGTTCGACTCCCGGGGCCAGAAAATACAAACAGACATACACCATAATATTTCTCCTATCTAATCTGGCGTCATAAATCTTTGGGATTCCGATCCGATTTTTTTAATCGTCAAGATAATAAAGATGTCGATAAAGGGTCCGGTTTTCGCAAATTGATATTGGTGTTGTGGTCGTTTGGAGGTTTAGCCGTTCGGGCCGGGACAACAGAAGCTTACAAATGTTGCTATTTATCATGAAACACTTAATCACAAGCTACTATTTGTCACTACAATGTGCACTTTGAAAAAGTGAATTTCGCAATAGGCGCACTTCTTACAGTACCTAAGAAATAAATAAAAAGAAGATGTCCATTTTTAGGCCCTTTTTCACACTGTGCAACGTACACGTACATCCTACTAATATTATAAACGCGAAAGTTTGTATGTATGGATGGATGTTTGTTACTCTTTCACGTAAAAACTATTGAATGGATTTTAATGAAACTTTACAATAGTATAGCTTACACATGAGAATAACACATAGGCTACAATTCATAAAGATGTATCGTATATTATCCAAACGCGGGTGAAACCGCGCGGCGCAGCTAGTTTTACATAAAGGGCGATTCTCATAACTGTCACTTTACAAAACGAGCACCTTGCATAATGTGCCATTTGTAATTTGTTTAAGAAGGGTTAATACTACCAATGTAATTGCCACAAAAATACGGCGTCACTTCGCTCGTTTCAGATGCTGAATAATTAAGTAGGTACACGAAAGAAAAATCCTAATAATTATTTTAAAAATACACATTGCATTTTATAGATGACACCAGATAAAATTATCGAAGCGTGCTAATGCTAATCGGTAAGGTAAACTATTCAAAGGGCTCCCTTGAAGTGTCTCGTCCATGAACCAACCCTCCGGTGCTCGAGTTGGGATACAAAAGGCCCTGCGTACTCTTGACTATCGCCATAAGTACCCCACTCAAGAACCAAGAGCATTAATTCTCTTTAGAAAACAGGTGCTAGTTGAAAAATCAATTGGGTAGACAATGTTTTTGTTTTCACAAGTATATTATCGCGGAATTCTACAAACGATCCCACTATTAAGATATGAAAACAAATCATTGCGTAGCGTAAAATATTGCAAACTATTAACTACAGCGCATACCGGAATTCTTTTTTGAAAATAAAGATTAAGATTATCGTTCAATATCTCAAATCGGGCCCGACATTAACGTCTCGAGTTCCGACCGCGCGATGATATCTTGTAAATCAGAGGAAGATATAGTTCGGAGCGAAACACGGCTAAAATTATTGTCATACTTCAGTAATATACAAACTTTTTCTTGATGGGGGAAGGATAATGAAAACAAACGACACTAGCCCACGCGCTCGCCATAAAAAATTCAATTCATGGCAGAACGAAAATAGCACCCGCGTATTGAATTTAATATCGCGCGAGCATTTTAGGGTTTTTTTAGCCGTTTCGTAGCTGCCGCTGAGAGGTGAGTTATGATTGTTTTGAATTGAATTTGAGTATTTCAGTATCAGCTGGTTTTAGTGACGAAGATGTCTCAATTGGTCTAATATTAGTTAATGCTTCTTTCGTTTTTATAATGATTGTTGGATGTTTTTATGGATGGTTTAGTTAACAGTGGATAGGTGAGTGGGAAAAGTATTGTTTTAATAAGGCTGGCTCATTATGGTGCCCATTGGCACCATGCGTGATGGTCCCACACAACTTTGATTAGATATTGTAGGTTACTTTTATGGTAGCTTTACATAATATTAGTTATTCAATTTTTCGATGCCTCTACAGTGCATTTTTGAAATAAATCAGGGCCTCATAGGTATCTGCTCAACCAATTAGTGTGCATTTTTAATTATAATTTATTATAAAGTAAAAAATATGAGGATTATAGCCAACAAAGGTTACAGAGAGGATAACTATAAACACAAATCACACTAAACTGCCACCATCACAGTAGTTAAGTACTAGGCGCCCATACCTATAAAGGAGCTTATAATTTACGACATTTTCTAATGGAAAGCGCGCATTAAGTGCGCATCTAAAGTGTTTACGTATTAATAGACAAGGGAACCAGGTGTTACTTAGGAGGTAATAGCTTAATAGCCCTCCCGGTCGTAAAATGAGGGTATTTTAGAAAAAAAATGCCTATTAAGTTATTAAAATGGTCTAAGTAGGAAGACGGGAGAAGCCACTTATAGGAGCTAAGTTATTTGTGGAATTTATTAATAGGTAAAACGGGTAGTCTTCACTTTAAATCACTACCAGACAACCTTTGGATATACAAAATACACAGCAGGAATGTGATATAGGTAGTTTGAAAGTAATTTGGTTCTTAGTTGCATTAAAATGAATGCTATTAGATTCTTACAATTTGTTAAGAAATCGGAAACGACTCGATCAATTTCGATGCAACTTTCACATCTTGTAAAACATTCAAAACGTATCAAATCCCTTGCCCAATCCACAACCCTTCCGAAAACAAATTAAAAAGCATAAAACACGATTCACTCCACTTAACCCTTTTCTGCGTACAATGCAATTACTCCCGTGAATTAACCCTTGTGGGGTCCAAACGACCCAAGCTTTTAGATGATCGATGCGAGGGGTCGTTAGTGTTACACTTTTGTAGTGAATTGACAATGTGAGCCAACAGATGGCGTGATAATGATAATGCACAGTGTCGTTTGATAGCTCAGGTGTAATTAATAATGAGACGAAATGGTAATGGCTGGGTAGATGTAGTGAAACAACCACAAGTTGTGGTCCTTCTATAGGATACTTAATTTAGTAACGTTACTGTGTTTAAGAATTATTTTTTATTTTAGTTTTGGCTTCGCACGGTTTGAGCATTTCGCCAGTGTCAAGTAGGTATGCAAATTATTTCAAGTATTTCATATTTTCACAATAGGAAAGTAATAGCAATTATAGCAATCCTCGTGATCGAGTAGTCAATTGACAGTCATAGTCACGATTCAGTAAAGTAATTCGGCCATCCTCTAAACATTATGATGAATCTATTTTCTTGTTAACACTTTTGAGAGCGTGATTTATCAGTAATCGGGTTTTAGTTTTTGAACTTATTTTTCATAGTAATCATGGATATGCGAGCGAAGCCAAGTTTTAGAAACCTGTGATCCCATGAGACACATTGGTGCAGGTACACCTGTGGCCACAGATAAAATATACAAGGAAGTGGATGCGACACGAGGTTACATCCGCCGGCAGTAATTTGGTCTAGAGATGGGATCGACCAACCCCTGGAGACGGGGTTAGCTAGGGACTCTTGCCATTTCGATAAATGAATTGAGGGTTGCCAAATTGGACAATAAGAAAAATTTGAAATAGTTTTTTTTTTTGCTAATCTGATGTTTCATGTGAAGCGTGGATGCCAGCGATTTTTTTGCTTTTACGTATTTTTATTTATTTTATTGATTCAAATAGTTTTTAAAACTAGTATTACCTACATTTATTTATTTTATTTTCCTCATCTGAGGCTCATATTCTGACGTGGCGCTTTTTCTCTGTCTATGGCTGTCACTTTAGGGAAGTTTTACATAATGTAGTCGACCTACTATTTAATAAAATCCATTCTTATATCAGGTTTGACGATGATAGCGATAGATGTCATAAAACAATTTTAATTATTTAACACAACCACCACAAAATATAAATCAACACCAAGTAATATTAGTAGTATTTTAAATATTATCAAGAGTCACCCCTAAGGAGCACCAGTAGGCTGCTTACACACCGCCCGCACCCTGCATGTTTTGACTCCGCCGTTTCCCTTTCATAAATCACACGCCTAATGTATCGAGATGACGCACCAGAGCGCATCCAAGTACTTCGATCGAGTGTGTCGCAACCTTTACTTTTATAACAAAGTAATTTTGACCTTTTTTCAGTAGAGACAAGGTTGAATTTTCATAAAATGTGCAGTACAAGTTAAGAATGATGGAATACGGAATAAGTGAGAATAACATTCAAATCTATTCGGTGGTCGGTAAAGTCGAAATTTGCAAGAAAATTGTATCGTACAGTTAAGGACTGCAAGGTACATGACTAGTCAAAATATGACTTATTTCATGTACATAAAGTACGTTTTTGTTTAAGTTAGCAGAAGACAATTGCGGCTACGTAGATCGAAAGTACAACACATTGCAAACAACTTTTTTTTTCTGTAAGAAAACTGTGCTTTGAACCTTATATTTAACTCTAGAAGGTTGGAATTTGATGGATTTTTGTTTTGAAAATGATAAATGTAGGGTTGTCATCTGTAATCCACATGAAAGCTTTCGGATTAGTGTTTGATGACATCATTATTTTTCAAATGACGATCGTGTTGCGATTTTCTCTGCCCTCGAGGGATGAGGGTGGCAAAAAAGTTGTTTTTTTTTATAATTTAGTACTGATTTATTGTTTGGACGTAATCTGGGTAAGTGTATTTTGTATTTTTGATGGCAACTCTTGTTTTTTGAACAGTCACTAATAGTAATTGGAAAGCAAATGTGAGTAAAGTACAGAACCAAAATAACTTTGACGGGGCTCTTTTTTAAGATTTTAGAGTTCTCGTGGTTTGTCGTGAGTTTTTTTAGACCGAAATCGACCCATCGACTATCACGTAGGTATCAAATTTTGACATGAATATTTTCGAATACCTAGTATAAATATTTTCGCGTCGATAAAACTGATATTCCCAAATTTATATTAATTAATTAATTAATTGTTAACTTTAAACTACTAAGATTTCAACCATGCCAAATACAATGATTACTTATTCAAAACCAACTCAATTAGATTTCTATGATTCTCACAAATCCTTAAAATCGCTTGCGTGACTGTGCCAACCCTATTATAAAAACTTTCCACTCAATTTCGGACTCTATTCTTTACAGCCTGAGGTTCAAAATGCAACAAAATTGGACAATCCTTTCAATTTTCCAGATCACTGGACCCTGTCGGGTAGATCGAGATTTTGTGCGAGTAGAGACACAGATGTCGGCAAAATGCAATTTTTTTTATATTATTAATAACTGAATTAAACATCATCACCCTGTGTTTTGTGTGCTATGATTGGGATAAGTAAGTGTAATTAATGATTTATGTAATTACTAATTAGAGCAGAGATAATATTTCCGCAGTTACAGAGTATGTTAAGGACTTAAGGTCGAAGGTGACAAATAAGCTAAGAATGATTTATTTTTATTTTTGATGATCATATTTATACTGTGATTGAAAACATTTTTATAAAATTTGAGAAAAAATGACATCCCCGTAGAGTTTCTGACTGTCTTCTCTAACGCGCGTATTCCGTAGCACTGGTAGAGTCAACGGAGTTTCCTTTTCCTGTCCGAGATTCAATCTTGGATCATTGCTTGAGAGGGAAACATCCATCCATACTACCATACTCAATTCATAATCAATTAATCATATTTTAATTTGTTAATTAGATTGAAGTGTATGACTTGTAAAAGTGTTATTTACAATAAATGATTAGACTTTGACATTGAATAAAAATGGTCTTCTTTCCTATCCCACCTTTTTGTTATTGTCACTTGCTTTGACCCCGACCAGAATTCATAACATTTCATTTCTAAGCCCTCTTTCCCATCAAACAGTAACATAGTGTAATGTGTGTACAAATTGTCTGTCTGTACGTCTCGGGTTACGAGCCCCTAGGGGGTGGATTACACCCCCCGCCCTTGGGACGGTGCCGTTATGGGAATTATGCATATGCTTGGAGCAGAAACTAATGTGTGGAGGAAATGTAAGCTTTATTTTTTTTTATTGAATTAAAAGGCGCGCTGATGCTGTTTCTTGTTAAACATAATATGTACGTAATTATCACTCGCTTTTCGGTGAAGGAAAACGTCGTGAGGAAACGAACATGCCCGAGAATTGTTTCGGAGTCAAGGAGGCATGTTATCGACCAAGCCGAACCGGGCCCTCGTGGTGGATTATGGCCTAATTCTCCTCACGAAAGTGAGGTGAGGCATTTGCCCAGCAGTGGGACAGTTACAGGCTGAATTATTATTATTCATAACAAGACAAGTTACCTGAAGTTGTATAATTAAACAAAGATAAAATGGCACCATTTTCAAAGCAGAAACGCATTTGTCAAGGCATTTAATTTGAGAAGATAATTATTTGTGAAGTACGGCCATAACGTATCTTTAGATGCAGTACAAACTACCAACATCACCAACATGTGCGCCTAGTGTAAGTTTTTACGCCCCCGACATAGTACGCGTCAACGCGCGCTTTGTATGAAGATGTTTCGTTCATAAACGCGCCGGTAGGCGCGCTGTACAGGATCTTTATTAAACTATGTCGAGCGCGTAAACTTTCCACAAAAACTCACACTCAAGGCACTAATAAGTAGCTACTACAATACTCAAGTTTTCCCTCTGCCACTTTAAAAGAACATCATAAACTTCTTGAAATTTTGAATGTCGCATATCACTTACCTCTTATCGGGTATATCTCCGTTCCCTCTCCTTATCTGCCATCACCAAGCCTTACCTCTCGGGAGCAAAAAGAGAGAAGCGAAATAATCTCGTGTTTCCACACTTACCTGCAAAGATAAAACAAAAAGGTTAAAAATTTAAAAAAACAACCGTGATTTGTGTGAGAGACACTCGCGAATTTTGTAGGACATTCTTTTTAACAAGAAAATGATATAAATTCTACGTAACTTGATATGTGGTAGACATTATCGGCGCGGTCATCTGAGTTATGAGGCTAGGTTTTAGGAAAGGATGTTTTAATTATATTTCGAGTTAATTTGGTGCTTTAATAAAGTTTATATTTAAAGGTCATGCGGGGCAAAATGACTTAAGACTAAGCACACACGTGGCTTAAGAAAATCTTCAGACTTTGTCAGAGTTTCGTCAAACTCTTCTTTATATATTTTTTTAATTAGTCTTTACATCTAAGTATGTATTATAATCAAACGTTGATTCGCTTTTTAAAAATAACTAAGTTCTAGCTAGAACCACTTATAAGAATAAATCAAGTTACTACGATAAAAAACAATGGTTTCACTTACGTTAGGAAACAGTTACGTTATTGTATGTTCTTATTGTATGTTCATAAAAATATTAACAAGTTTGCTAAAAATTGTGACGTACATAATTTCAACACTAGAAATAAAAATAAACTCAATGTACCAAGATTTCGGTTGCAGAAGATTACTGGTTCATTTATGGGGAACTGTATACGCTTTTATAATAAGTTGCCA
This sequence comes from Hylaea fasciaria, assembly GCA_905147375.1. Lineage (NCBI taxonomy): Eukaryota > Metazoa > Arthropoda > Insecta > Lepidoptera > Geometridae > Hylaea > Hylaea fasciaria. Next base: position 681,705 of record LR990211.1, on the reverse strand, counting down.
GAGGGAATTGATAAATTATCCATGCAAAGATTTAAAACTTTTATTAAGGCTAATCTCATAAAGAAAGCCTATTACACTGTTAATGACTATATTAAAGATAAAAATGCATGGCCTCAATGCCCCCAGCTCCATGGTAGTAATAATTAACGTGAATTTTATTAATATGTTTTGAAATTTTTATATTGATGGTCATATTTATACCAATGTAAATATTGTGATTGAAAAAAAAAAAGAAAATTATACATTATGAGAAAAAAAATATGACATCCCCGTAGAGTTTCTTGGTGCTGTCTTCTCTAACGGGTGTATTCCGAAGCACTGGTAGAATCAAACGGAGTTTCCTTTTCCTGTCTGAGATTCAATCCTGGACTTGAAAGGGAAACATCCTTTTTCAAACTCAAACCATACCTAATCAATTAATTATAGGTAGTTTGTTTTCTTTTATGATTTTATTAATTTGTTTATTAGATTGAAGTGTTTGACTTGTAAAAGTGCGATTTTATTGCCTATTTACAATAAATGATTTGACTTTGACTTTGACTTTGTTACGTTTGGAACCAAGGGGCATTTTGAGAAGGACATTTTGAACATAAACAGTTGGAACTATCATTGCGACATCAAAGACGCCAACAACGGGTATCACAATCACAAAGAATTTGTTCGAAAATGATGACAAATTGTTGACAAATGATTACAGAATGGTAATAAGTTTAGACTTTACAGCGAGACCTAATTTTCCAGCGGCTCATATCAAGTCGCATCTAAGTCCGCGTTATCGAGTCGGTAGCGATTCCATGCCGATCAGAAATCAAAGTTATCAAACATTCGGAAGCTGTCTAATCAAAATCTGGTCAAACTACCATAAATTAGCCACTATCTAAACTACCGGCGACTACAACCAGCTGTACACTGATATCTGCCTACCCCGACATAGGAATGACGTAGGTACTGAACATGTAAATTTAATTGGTGCCCGCTTATCTCCACCAGGGCTACTATAAACGGATCTACATCAACTTTTACGAGAGTTTTATGTGAAAAATTATATAAAACCTACTTGTAGAGATTACAGTGGAGAATAATAACGTGTTTTGTTATTCGAGTCATCGTCGATTTAAAATTCCAGTAAGTTGAATATTAAATATCATACGATGTTTAAGTACGTGATTAGTGATTGGTGAATGCTTGTAAAGCGTTATGAATAATAAATGTTTGGTTTTATCTATGTTACTCTGTAATCACAGGAAAAACATTTATCTTGAAAATGGAGTTACTGGTTATTTATGCATTGACATGATTTATACCACTTAGCACTAGCAACTGACGAAAACGTTAGTTATGTCCGCCATTTTTAAAGATTTCCATGATTCATGGTATCGAATACATCTTTTGCTAGTTACACAGAGATCTGGCCACGACAGTGACACACCCACAGAATCTGCTCTGTTCACGTCGACATCATCTCCAGGTCAATATTCAAAACAGGCATTCAACCTCCAACATTACCAATGCATCTGTCACTTGCCTACTTCCAAAGTCACCCATATAAATATTGTCAACAGTCGGCTCCGTACAATCGATGATCCATGACGCAACGCCACTGGCCACTCACCGCTACAAAAAGAAAAGAAAAAATACAGCACTCCCGAGAACACAACGCATAAATATATCAAAGACAAAACAATAGGACATCGAGATATAGCATCACACGCCAACGACCCACGGACATATTTCAAAAAAGACGCAAAAAAAAGAAATAGTCAGTCCAAAAACCAACATCGAAAAAAATACGTGACGGGCATTAATTAAAACGGACCCACGGCCGGGAATCCAGAAAAACAAAGAGGTTGAACAAGCGGACGCAGTGGGATCTCTGATCATCATCTCGGTTTTGATCATCGTGCCTATCGGCGCTAATCGAAAACTAACCTTAAGCTTAGACGGATTAGGACGCGAGTGCGATGATCGCCGATACCGAGTTCACTGGTGTACACCACGGATGACAAAGTTAATAGACGCCTCATCTGAATGTCAAAAAAGTCGCAATTCGATTTCTGCGCTGCGCTCGCGCTATTGTTACAGACCTAGCGGTTGAACGGTAGCTAAACCACCGGTTATTGTCTGACTTTTGACTGACTGTTGTCGAACCACACTTTCTTATTTCAAAGTAGAACCACTTTCTAGGCTTTGTACGCTTTTAGAAAAGTTTTAACCGCACTAAAGTTAAAACTAAAACTGTATTTACTACTTATTTGATAAGTTAGGTTCCAGCTTTTTACCATTATGTGTAACAAACACTAAAATGTTATTTAATGAATTAAAGTCATATTAGGTCTACTTTAGTCGTAAAAACGTTGGTACAATATTACCAGAGATGACATACTTAGCAGTGAATTCCGAAATATTGACAATAATTGCAAACAAGTGCCAAATTCAATAACAGTGATTATCAAAATGTATTCGAAGGCAAGGTCGATCTGTTTTCTCGTCCGCGGCAAGAAGACCTGTTGAAATTATTTTTTGGTCGGATTGTCACCGTTGTTTTAATGGCATTACGCATCGAAGAAGGGTTATCTCGACGGCCGATCTCGGCCAGGTAACCGGCAAGATTGATCGGACAACACCCGACATTTTTACGTCCGTTTCTCGAATGTCGTCGACTGTTAGGGATAGGTTATTAAATTAGTGATATCGGTATAAAGGGCCGTCATTATCGGCTGTATTTTTGAAATGTGAATCGTCATTGTTATCGACGCTTTAGTGAATGGGTGTGCTTAATGGTGTCTGCATTTTAATTCATCATCGCCTCGTTCGTTACTTTGAGAGGCATTTGCAAATTGTTTATGGATACATATTTTTTTTAGAAACGTTTATAGAGATATCTTTTTCAGCTTCGAGCATCGTTTTATAAGTGCTCGCAACAAAAGCGCGGTGCGATCGCAATACAATAGTTGTCAACACAATGTCAGTGTGACAAACAGACAGACGGACAAAAGAACAACAGCGATTAGTGGTTTGGGGGGTGGAGTGTGGGTCGTCGTTCGCTCGAAACGTTTTATTGCAAGGTTTTATGTAGATAAAAAGTGGGGTATGAAAAGCGCCGGTGTTTGTAATGAATAATGTTTGAATCCCTATCTTTCAATGATGTAAAATAAAATAAAAAACTTTATTTCACGAGACTGCATAAATATTTTTTTTGTTTTCGTGTTAAGATTTATTTTTATCTACGTAACTTCTATTCGACTCGCCACCTTAATACCTAAGTTTATTTTAGTACTACATAATTTTAAATGAAATAAGACGTAACTACGTTTATTTTTTTATTATTAAGAGTTTTAGCCGATTCCTCTCGAATAGGTATTGTACTTAGTATCTACCTATATGATTGACTCAATGAAGTTTTAAGAGCACCATCTTTTCAATATTAATTTTTTTCAAGTTTATAGCCTGTTCACGACACAGATAAAGTTCACAAATTGAAGAAACAAAATATCAATAACAAACGGAATCATAACTGCCAAACAGCTGCAAACAAACTTCTATCTGCGATCGGCATCGTCGAAATACGATCTGTGGATAGTGCAACAATGCTATATTGCATTACCTTTTATTTAAAGGAACAATATTTTAGTGTCCGAATTCACCAACATTTAATCGGTCGTTAACCAACGATTTTTATCCTTGTAAATGGCGAGAAAGATGAACGAAAGGGAGTTCGGCTGCAATCAATACAAGGTTATCAAGAAAAATACGTCGTACTTGTTGTACAAATCGAAACAGTACCTATGAAATAAAAAAAAATGTGTGTTCATTAATGTGTATGATGTCGCTGTACATACCTAGTGTAACGTGTACCTACTGTTTAAATAAACACATTTGTACTCGTATATGTAGTAGAATCCTGTCGGGCACTGTAATATATGCCTAGTGATATTGAGATAATCACTGTTTGTCTCGGATGATGAGTAATTTATATTGTACATTAAAGTTGAAAAAAGTAATAACCGTTGGTTAACCAGACATTAAATTTTAGTAAAACCAGGCTAGGTAAAAAAATAGTTCCAAAAATGGATCGCGAAGGGCAAACAATACTCAATAGAGATTTAAGAAGGGATTTGGATTCAAAAGGATTTGAGGTCCCTTTGTTTCTGCGGGCCTTTTAAATTTCACGTCTTCGGGTAACTGGGCCGTGCCGCGGGAGCGTGGCGCGTTTGATAGCGGGTATGCGGAACCCACTCATGAGTCTTCTAAAAGACCGGTAAATTAAATTTGACACAAAAGGGCAATGCATATAAAATATGTACAATAATGCACATAGCTATTATTATTGTGTGCAATGTTTGAATCTGGAAATATACGAAAAAGATTTATTGATTTCCCTTAGTAACTTATACCCAGCCGAATCCAAATTAGTCTGCATCCAAAATGCACATAGTCAAACAGGTACTTTTATACACAACCAAAAAGGCATATCGTAAGTTGACAAGGTCACGTTTGTTCCCAATTTGACGAAGTTAGCGCCCTGCTTATCGCTTCCCGCTCACACTGCATCCCAACCATCAAAATTGAATGCAATTCCTCCAACAGTCGGCGCGCTTTGTCCCCTCCCTAAACGGGTAGTGATGTGCTTTTTGCCGCGCTAAAAAGGCGGCGCGGGCGCAACCGCTCCAGCGGGCTCAACGAGGTGAATAATAGTTTATTGTGTGAAAATAATGATGTTCTTTTTTGTTCAGCTGCTTATTAGAGTGGGTGGAGTGCTTTGGGGATTAGCTGTGGAGATCAGTTTTGGAACCCCTGGCCGTTGTACAATTGAGTTGTGCAGGCATTAGCTGTTTGTGAGTGTCACTTTATGTTGTAATTTTTTTTACACTGGATATAAGCACGATGAGATGACGTGCCACGCTGTGAACATACACGGTCCGGGTCCGGATTGATGAAGCGCATAGTTCCCAAAAACATTCTGGGCGTGTGGGTTTCCTCATGACGTTTTCCTTCACCGAAACGCGAGATGAGTGATTTTGACATTTTGTTTGTACAAGAAACACATTGTTTCTGTTTGCAGAACTCTCAGACCTCTGCTTGCAAGCCAGACGTTTACAGTACTAGGCTATCATCGCTTAATAAAGGTATATTATTCAGAGTTAAAACGAACAATATCGACATGGATAAGCTAGCTAGGTGGTCGTTACCTCATACACAGTAAACGTTGTAAAGATTCTGAAAGAGTTGGACTGGAAACCAGTCTAGTGGAGTGTAACCCGATAGCCGAGTCATACTTTAATGTTCACTCAATCATAAACCAACATGTTGTAGTATTCATCAAGATAACTCAGTACTGGAAACTTATTGCGGGTGACAATTTTGGCTTCGGCTTGGGTGGGATGCGCGGGCGCACATACGAGTAAGTCGAGTGGAAACTGTGGAAATTGAAATAAATATACTACTGTTTTGAAAGGATTTCGTTTCGTTTTCTTCAATTCAATACAATTTTAAATGTTCTCATTATCAAATGTATGTAACGAAGCATCCGTTTAAAAAGAGTGGCATATAAAGTACCTGATAGTGGATACATAAGCGGCGAATTATTTCAGTCTACCTTTTCAATTTTATTACGTAAGCTAAATTGATAAGTAAATAATGGAAGTAATCTTTGACGATTTAGGTTAAGTATATCCTTTGGTTTTTTGAAATACCTAAGCTAACACTTTCTTAAAACTTCTGATCCATGGATGACATTTCAGTTATTATTACTATATCTAACCATAATCAATTACTCTTTAATTTAATGTATTATATTTTGTTTTGAGGTTCTCTTTGTTAATGAAATTTAATTGTTTGACTTATAAAAGTGCGATTTTATGGCCTATTTACAATAAATGGTTTGACTTTGACTATAAACAAACTGCAGGAGCTTATGTATAGAATTTAGAAATAAGTTATAAATTATATTACCCAGTTACAATGATTTCACTCTTAATGGAAAATCCGCAAGCCGACTTCGAGTAACCTCTTTGGGTAACTCTTTACCCAAAAAAATCAGGCGCCTAAATCCCTTGTTACCCGTAATCCGAGCCATCAGACCATCAGCAGAGTGCATCCAATCATGAAACTCGTAATGGTGATATTCGATGTAGCGTGAAGCGAACCGATGGAAGTCGATGTCGGAGACAAAGGTCGGCGCGGACAAAGCGAACTGATCAAGATATCAGCTGGTGGAGGAAGCTAGCAGCTGTAGCGGACTATGTAGTATGAAGGAGACTATATATATAAGTAAACTTGTACTACATCATAATGATACGTTTATGTCACTCGCGCGAGTCGGTACGAATCCATCATGACACGTCACCGGTGTCAACATGGTCTCGTATTCTGTTCTCTACTAGCCGTGTCCGTGATTTATCTTGTTAATCACAAACTTATAACGTCAGCTATCCGCCAGTGAAAATCCTGTCAAAATCGACCCAGCCGCTTTGGTGATTGGCTGGTGAAATATACACAATAAGCAGTGCTCTGAGTGAGAGTTATTGCGGCAAGTTTACGCGCTCAACATAGTACGCGTTAACATGCGCTTCGTATGAAGATCCTGTACAGCGCGTTTATGAACGAAAGACCTTCATACAAAGCGCGCGTTGACGCGTACTATGTCGAGCGCGTAAAAACTCACACTAGGAACACAGATGACATTTTCAATGCAAAACAAATCGTGCAATAGGGTCAGTGATATTTAAGCTTCTAAGGAGTGTATCGTCAACGCTCTCGCTGCCGCTTGTCACTCGCACCACGCAGCAGGATGCGCGGGCGCATCGGCTCAGCGCGGCGGAGCGCACGCGTCGGTAATGTAATGCGGCCGGCGCCGGCATCCCTCCGACCAGAGTGCGATAAAAACATGCGTCCCTGTTTGCATTTTCGGCAAAACACCGCTAATCATGCTAGGTGACTAATTTCTAAAATTACAAGCCTTATCGTAGCGTGCGTAAACTTATTTTTAGACAAATACGAGAAATGACATGCACGGGGGGGGGGGTCAGGTCTATAACTTATACTAGAAATCTACAATTTCTTATGTTTTTTTTCTTATCGTACGAGCGGCTTACGACTGATTTAATGTCCTTTAAGTTCCGATATCACATTACTACGTATTATGCAAGCATCCGAGCCACGGCTGAAGGCATCTGTAAACTTGCTATCTGCTGTGCTGTAAGCAAGCGATATTATCTAGTGTAAAGTTACACCTACTACCCCTTGGTTTATAGATCGTGAGAGTCGCACAACTAAAGTAAACATTTACATTATAATATACGGAACAAAGAGACTAACATGGTCACTACCATTGCTTACAAAGCATTTAAATCCTACTTAAGCTCCGAGTTAGTGCATAGTTAAAGCAATTTACAGCTGTCTCGGTTACATTTTTAACTGCACTACAGTATAATTAAGGATGTACCGTCAATGATTATGTTTGCACTTTTTTTATGTGGCCGTATACTTACTAAGTTAATTTTTTTAATAACTGACTTGAGAGCTTTCAAATTTAATTCTAGATTTGTATACAAGCAAACCTAACATTGCTTTTTTTTAAATAGATTGGGTTAAGCGAAAACAGTGCAATATAATATAGAGTTAGGATGACGTTAAATGTCGATTATTGGTTATCTTCAGAATGTAAGCCAATTTAATGTAACTGTTGATTTGTCAATGATAAAATAATGGCGCACCATAACAACCGTAACATACTATTTAAATATAAATTCGGTCGTTTTTGTCTTCTATGTGATCGGAGTACGTATGTTTTATTAAAATTGTTTTATATATGTTTTATTTTAGTACTGGTTACCAGTAAATATCAAGTTACATATTATACATTTGAACGGTTACCAACTGAACGTTATTAATCTGTCTACCGTGTCTATAAACCGTCAACGTGGTGGTTTAAGATTTCGATGGATATTCGATAAGCATTCAAGTTTGACTTTTTACCAAATGTTAAATCGAGCGAGCCTATGAATATTTTAACTCTACCTATAGTCAATATTAACTAGCCTATTAACTGTTAGAGACAGCTTATTGACATCTAGTATACAGTAGTCAAATATTATTTTTTCCTGTTCACAATCGTGATTGAGCAAATTATAATAATAAACAAATAATAATTATCAGCTTACATTTAATTAGCAAGAATCGAGTTAATATATTCTCCGGCCGGCGCCTCACAACTCGTCGACATCAGGTTTTACCGTCGCTAATAAATTCACTTCACTCTTACATAAATAATCTCGACTCTACTTCTAATTAAACCTTGTTCTATTAAAGTAATTTCTGCTATGGAAGATACTCCCCGTTGTGATTCCGCCGTGGAACCGGCTCGCCCTTTATCATTCATCCGATGCGAGTCGATAAAACGCCAAACTTATGAGCGCGGTAAAAAACATCGACAAATTTGTATGTGACATCCCTAGGCCTACAGGGCGGCGAGGCCCCGCCCACTTGCGTACACAACTAAGTGACGTACGTGCGTCCCTTTCTAGCACTTGCATTACCGGCACAATTAAGCAAAATTAATCACTCGGTCATGTCATTAATGAATATTAATCGCATGCCCACAAAATCAACTTTATTATAATAATACTTTATACAACTGAACGTTTAAAGTTCGAATGCAGATGTGCCAGTTTTTGTGTATGGCGATGACAGCTGGCTGTATTAAATCATCTAGAGGAGTAATCCAAGGATTAGCAGAGTCTTAACAAAATCCCGACGACATGACGTTTTGATCACAATTTGTGGGTAGAGTGTGGAAGGTTACTTTAGAGAAATAAGTTATGGCGTGAAATGAGTTATGCGCCATTTAGGTCCTACACACTATGGGTCGGATCAACATGGGTGATAATAGTGAATTCAAAAGGCATGATCCCGATGCTTATAAAGTCAAAGGCGCAGTTCCTTTGTAGAATAGAGATAAGCATAACGAGCAAATGACGTCCAGTTCTCAACTTTATATGCTCGCTGTACTGAAATACTCCAACTCCTAGCAACGATAAAATTAGGTTTGAATAGAAAGAGCAAGGTAGAACCAAAAGCTCGGACTAAGAACAAGGGACAAAATTAATTGAATATTGGCAAACGCGAGGGTAAGCAACGATCCCACGATAAGTCGAGTAAAATCTCATTTCACGCACTAGGAGAGCAGCCGTCCGCAAGAAGTGTTTAGCGGGCGTGTCGGATGCGACGCGCGGTCGCCGCGTGTCGGCGCGACTCTGCGACAAATCGCACTACGGTCATGATGTGACGTATCATAGCCCTTCAAGATTTATGATCAGCAGTTACTCATGAACAAATTTGAAATTGGATAAGTGTTGAAATTGTGAAGTTTGATTTAATTAGTGAATTGTGAACTCCAATATGGATCGACCGATTTCGTTAGGAGTATGCCCGAAGGAGTAGTTATCGGTATCCTGAGGAATACTGATGTTGATAGCTGGTAGTAAGGAAGCTTCTTACCTACATTTAAAAATGATGAAACTGGTGAAAGATGGACGGATGGTAAATTACATAATATAATAATTAACATAATACAAACAAGTTCTTGAACTATCAAACGTTTAATTGCAACGAATTAAAGCTAAAGTAAAGTTAATATCGCGCGCAATAAAGTTGGAGATTCAAATGCACGATGCACTTAAGTCAAGTTAACTAAATAAATAAGTAATGCAATGTCAGCAAATGAAAACTAATGTCACTATACCTACTGAGTGGAAGAGAAGGGAAGGCACTGGTCCGGAAACTGCAGGACACAATCTAATTTGTGCCACCCCCAGGAGATGTGTTCGAAAACAACAGGGAGATTGGATATTTGGAGAGAGTGGAAAAATACAACTTCTATTACCTATTATAAAAGAAATAGACGCCATATGGGATTTACAATGTTTGTTATACTTAGGTACAAACGTTATTTAATACTCGATTCTAAAAAAGAAGTGAACAGTTAATAAGACTAAACATAAAAATATTGTACAAGGAGAACTATCAAATTAACTGCAGTTAACCGAGCCGGCTTTTTATGATGATATTTAAAGAGTAGACAAAGATTCTGTTCATAGTCTGGTAGACACTTTAGAGAACAAGAAAGGCCACATGAGAACAAATAACGGTTACCGATTGAAGACATTTTAAAGGCTACACGTGAAACGTTCAGTTCAACTCGTGAAACTAACATCCAGAAAGTTCTGTAAGCTCATTTAAGATGTTTCATTAATTCAGCAATTTATGTCTCTCTTCTTAAACAAATTCTAAGTAACCCTTTCGAAGCAGGTAAAATAAATATAACCCCATTACAAATTCATTACTTTAGCGTCGAGTACATCACAAATCATCGTAGGGTTGCGCCTAATCACTTTACCAAGCAGTCTGCAGGGGAGTCGCAGTCAGTAATCTGGTTAGCCCCCTCGTGTCATTAGCCCCCGGTAATCTAATTCGGATTTCATTACTGGCAACTGGCAGCCCTGGGGGTGTAATGTTTGCAATGTTTGCTGTCTCTGGAGTGTTTCGCACTAGAGACGAATCATTTGTTTTATTGTTAGAAAGAGATAAGAGCGAAGAAAACAAAAGAAATGGAAGAAGTGAACAAAGTTACAAATAAAGTGACGAGATTACTCTGCGTTAGTTATGCGATACCAGAGCCATGGTACGTGCGCTTTGTGACCCAATTACACCCTAATTAAAACCACGGCTGATGGTTTGATGACGCAGTCTATGTCCACCCCTACATAGGTAAAGGTGCAGTGGAATGGGCAGTGTATTTACCATGATTTTATTAGTTGTATTTCCTCCCTCGCCGTGCCTTCCCCAACGACTTGCGCGCTAGCTATAACTGCCTACGCCTTTTAGAAAATCCAAGGAACAATTTAGCTTACTCGCTTGAACCTCCTGCTACCAAAACGAAGAGATGGTTTAGCGAATCTCTCCATTTCAATTACCTTCTGATCACTACTCGAAGTATTACCAAAAAAAAAACCACAAAAATGCTCCTAATGGTCCATCACCTAAAACAAACACGGGCTCCATTAGACGCCGCTATGCGAGCGCAGTCCGAATTTGATTTATCATCGCAGCCTACCTCCGCCCGAGCACTGCCCGACTACTATAAATTATGATTGGTAATGATCAATGTGCGTGATTTATTATCTGTGTGTATCGGTATAACGGATAAATACCGGCGATTCGGATTAATAACGCGTGTACGTATGTTTGTACGGTGGACAGGTTGGCGGTCGAGAGCCGAGTTGATTGTACCTACTCTATGGGGATCTTCTTTATCGCTATGATTGAACTTGTTTCAATTATTGTTAAATGGACTGCCATGGCTGAAGTATGCATGCAGCTAGACTGCGATGATCAACCCTAATTATTATTGTATGAAAGTTTTGAATTATAGGGATTTATAAATGCAAGTAGGAGTGGCTTTCTTTTTTCTGTGGTAATTTGATGAAAGATGATGATGATAATTGTTTTATTGGTAGGTATTCCGTGAAAAGCTTTTATTCAGTGGTTGTGTTTAGCTGAATTTCATCAATGGCCCCTAGTATTTATGGATGTCAAAAGTAAAGGCAATGCAATCGTCGATGGTAAAACTCATTGAAACCCCCAAACAATAAGTTTCATAAAAAAAGACACTCAACACATACGGGACTACCCCGGCAGTTTAGCTACCTTTCCAATGAGAGCAGAATCGATGAGATTGGTTGCAAAATCGCGGAGAAATTAAAGGATTAGAGATAGTGCATGTAATTAAATGTTTTAGTCCATGTAAAAATGTTCCTTATTCCGTGCACTTGCATCAAGTCCGCAGTGCCAGCCGCGTGCGCACCATTGGACGTCGGCACACGTTTGTGTCGGATCCGCTTGTCCTACGGGCAGGGCCACAAAGGGCCGGCGCCGGCGCAGCCCGCGGCGCGCTAACGACTCGCGCAATTGATTGATAAATCAGCATCGGGAGTCGGGAGTGTGCGCCTGCGCACTGCCTTTGTGCGCGCCGCGAGCGCGGATGGGAACAAGCGGACGGTGTTTGTTTGCTTGATTGATTGTGATATGTTGGAATTGGTGGATCGCTTGATCTATACCGTACGTAGGTACCTACTTTACTACAAGCTGGTATTTTATACTAAGTGTAGGCATTTCAGACTTGTTTGATCTGCCCGTGGGAACAGAGTGTTATATTAATAGATATTTCTAAAGCGGCATTGTCACTTTTGCAATTAATAACTAACACATAATAATATAAAGCAACATCTGTGAACGTTATAAAATGGCATGATCGCAGTGCTCAGCGAAGACTCGACAAAGCAATCGAAGCAATCGACCTGGTAAGGTCTGGTAAGTGGACCACAATCGTTCCCCCGACTGCCACTGTTCAGTTTGTCGCCTTTTGCACGTAGCTGACATGCAAAATTAAACCTTACAGCCAAAAAACTTTGAACCAACCTAACACTATCTCAAATACCGGAATCCACCTACTGAACCAATTCAAAGAAAAAAGCCCTTGGCAGTTCCAAATTCGACCAGCCCTAAAAACCTGCTGCGGAGTTGCGATTGCATTCCTCGGGACCCCTAAGTAACGGCACGTCTGGGAACGCGAGGATGAAGCTATTAGGGCCACCACCTTGTTTTTGTGTCCAAATTGTGTAGCCAGAACCTGCAGATTGGTTTGATTCAGAAGCGAGGATTTCAACCTTGACTATCATCACCTACAGTTTCAGCCATACGTGTAATCGATAGGATCCGTTGATCCTACAACTAGTAACCGAACACGCCACGTACAATAAATCCAAAGAGCTCACTGCTCAAGATACCATCTCCACCGTTCGTTTCTCCACTAAAATGCAATGTTTTAATTCCAATTGCCCACGGATCCCGCCGATGCGGCCGGCAGATAAACGCTCGAGAATATTTCCCCTCTTTTACCACCTTTTTTCGACCTTCTGCCGAGTTATGCGCCTCGAAGGCTCTAAAATTTCATTGGCTAGTCGAGATATTCAAGCGTTAAGATGAAGCCACTGCGCTCGGCTATCTCGACGGAAGATCTTATTGGAAAATAATAAAGTTTTCTCAAACATGCTCGGAGATGTCTGCGCGCCTGTTTTAGACTTTAATTCGCCTTTCCAGGTATTAAATAGAATATAAATGGCTCCACCCCCGCTTCGGTTTCTTATTATGTTTGACCTAGAATTGCATTTTTTCCTACACTCGACAGTAATGCGCTATTTATTCAATGGCGATATCAAAGTTTAAGCGCTGCGCATCCACTAAAGACATTGATAGTGGAACGTTTATAAACATAATGGGGTGTAAAACCTCTCGGCGACTTTAATTGTTATGAGATATTTTATTGACACTGATGTCTGTTATATAAATGTTTGTACCTTTTTTACATATTAGACATAATACCTAACTAATTCGTGGTTTGTTATCAAGTGCCAATATTTTTTAAACATAAATGACAAACACAATTTCAATGGGATTTGTTTATTCTTTTATTCATTGACGTAGATAGGAACTGTTCGTATAAGTATTTCTTTCCATAAATCAAGCGCCAAGCACGACTATTGACATGCATCAGATATAGAATTACATTTCTTTAAATTTTTGTGTTTGTATAGAAGTGGAATTGTTTGTGAGTTAGTTCAAAGTAGAACTTGAACTGGTTCAAATAACTCAATTTTTTCAAAACTAACTAGCCTCGGTTACAGATGAGAGAATAAAGTTTCGTGAGTAAGCCTTAGTGCTAAACCCGTTGCAGCAATTAACTTAATTAATTCTAAGATACCAAAAGTGGCCCAAGCGACAATTTAGAGACAAACGATTAACAATTCAAAACCGTAAAGTTAGGTAAGATATTCTATTGACAATAAACTACAATTCTGCAAAACATTATACCGGGAGAAACCAACATCAAAACAGATCGTAAAATGTTTCGAAGGACCAGCGAGACGTTTATAATGAAACCTTAGTAAAGGACTTCGATGCTGATGGAATCACAAAGGATCAATACAGAAGTTCAAAATCACCTGCAATATAGTTTTTGCCCCGCGCTCCGCTCGCGTCGCATGTTTAAAACATCGGCTACATCTGTTCGGGTGATTGGACATGCATTCGAGACGGACAAATAGTTTTTATTATGTTTTATGTTATTAGTTGTGAACAAATTTCTAAATGCGTGTTGGACGGTTTTTAGTGGAGACGAGAGCTGATTTTAAAGTGGGAACGGCGACTTCATCAAGTTTAATTCATTTAACAAACAGGTCTTTTGGGACTTGTTTTAATTAGGGTTTCCCGTGAAGTGAATTTTCTAAAAAAAGTGTTTGATCGGGAAAGATGGGGTTTTAAACCCTATACCTATCAAGTCTCAATGTTGCTTTTGACTGCTATCGTAGCTACGTGACGAAGTGGTCGAAGGTCGTGAACCAGCTAGAATAGCTTTCAAAGGTTCCAAACGAAACAACAGAAAGGGTAAGGTTGAGTCACAGACTTAATCGTTTCAACAGACCAAGTTAATATTAATAACTAGGAATCAAAGCAGCACATGTTTCCAAAGAAACTAGGTAACGATAATCTTGTTGGAATTCGTAAAAATCTTTATCAAATTAATGTTAGACAGAAATAACACAGTAGAAACAACAACTGCAAAGTTTCTAGAGATTGTCGCTAACAGACAATAAATCATTTTTATAACCTGGAATAAATTTAATACGAAACCATTTCAAGTCCATAACAGTCCTAAATCCACCACTTTTTACTCCCGCCGGATTCTTTCCAGCGCCAAGCATCACGCCATCGTGCGCAGGCGCAGAGGCCGAGGAATAAATACATACTCGTACTGAAAGGACGGACAATAGCGCATAACTCAGGCGCAGCCGACGGCGGCCGCTATTGTATGTAATGAGCCATTTGTCGGCGGCTAATTATTTCGTGTGCTTAATGGGCTAATTGATTTCTTTGGGGCTAGTAAGCAATTAAAAATTATTTTTGGCGATTCAAAGAAAGTATATTTTATGCGACGGTTCAAAAACGGTCAAAATAGGAAAGATATTATAAGTACCTCCGCATAATATTATCAAAATTCTGTGCTTTTTTGACATATTTTATGAATGCATATAATTTGAAGTCTAAACTCTTAACCACTAAATCCGACTTTAATTGCTTAAATTATGCTAAATTTGCTTGCCTAATAATGATGACTGAAATACTAGTCAAATATTGTTTTGCCCACTTTTTTCAGCCGAAAGCACTTAATTATGCTAGTTAAAAGTACGTTTGTCTGGTTAAGAGTTTTGACTGCAACATAATTAGGTACTTACATATTATTTCTTCATTATTTTCATTTATGGAAATATCAGTCCACGCTTAGCTCAGTGTTTTGGTTTTTGCATCGACACCTTAAATCAGTCCATCTAAGTGGAATGTTACCCGCTCCCATACGTACTACATGATATATCGCTGCAATACCGGGAGCCGGCCATCGCTCAACTTCTGATCTCTGCCCATTGAATTTAAATGTTCACCTCTGATCCCGCACTGGGAGAATAACCAGAGCCTCTGAGACCGCAGCGTACTTCTCAGGGTTTTTTTGTCGACATTTTACTTGTATAGAAGGGGAGTGTTTGATTATGCCATTAATCGTATACTGATAAATAGGTCGCAAATTGTCTAAAGAGCACAATGTCCGAGGACAAAGATGTCTGTGTGTATCCTCAAATTATAGTCCAAGCAAATTAATAAGTAGGATTATATTAAAGTACATTAAAAGACGCTCTAAATATCTAGCCACCATAGAAACTGCAACCGTATGCAAATCTCGTCATCGAATCAAAGTGCGAAACATCACAATAATATGTTAAATTGTGTAAATCAGTATTCCATAAAAAGGCATTGCTAGATCGAATAAAATTTCTGCGCATGCGCGCGTCAGTTTTTACAAGAAACAACGCTTAGCATTCACACAGTCCCACACGAGCAATTAGGAGCACAGAAATACCAAGAACCGAGGAATACGGGCTCTACGAGCTGCGAGAATAGTCTCGTAAGTCTGCTGTCACTTGGCGTGAGAATGGAGACTTAAATTCCAATGGCTCACGTGAATTATTCTAAAAAATTTACCCGATCAATTTTAATTTAATATAGGTACAACATGTGGTTAGTAATTAAGTTGAATAGGTAAGTATCTGGATCTTTCTAGTGGCATACAAGAGGTTAATAAATATATAACAAAAACTAGTACCACATAATACAGAGAGAAAAAAACGTTTCTGTGTTTGCATGGTCTGAAATAAAGATTTATAAAGATTAGATTTTCCTTCTTTTCCTATTTTATTTTTATATAAGAGCTAAAGTGGCGATAATTCCCGCCTTTCGGTTCATTATCACTTCGATGGCGATGGTTCGTGCGATAGCGCCACGTTTTCGCGGAACCTGCGCGTGCGCCGATATTGCCTTTTGGGGAACACGCCGGGTTGTCGGCCTCGACCAATATATAAACGGTTAGTGATTTCGTTTATTTTCTCCATACTTTGCGCGATATAATGGAATACATGTTCAAGATAGATTATGGAAACTTTACAGCATAGATTTTTTTTAATGCTTATAAGTGCTGTGAGTGACGGTACCACTTCAACTTTAGCATCTAATGGAGTAGAATGAATTTCACATTTAGCTTTAGTAATAAGTTCGTTGTTTTCTCGGCCGCATTAAAATTCGCCCGCGTGGTCGACTCCCCCTCCTTTCAAATGAATAAGTATTAGGTACCTACATCGAAAAAAAACATCTACCCGTAGAGAAAGATGAAACATAAACAGAATGTTTTCTTTATCCGCTTTGTAATGAAAATTTGGAGTAAATTGAGAATCAATACCTAGTATAATTATTATTGTAGTATACTTAGTGCAAATAGTGTTTATACAATTAGCAACAAGATGATAGAAACATCATTTTAGCAAATTCTCCTTATAATACTTAGCTAACGGTAGGAGGTAGATCACCATATATTTAAGGTCTGATGGATTGAAAGATTTCATTAATTAATATTAATTGTGTTTTCTGACCGATCACACACGATGGAGGAGCAAGAAACAATAATGATGTTAACTTGAACATTAGGAATCGCAAAAAATATTTTTCTTTTTAAAGACAGCTTGTACTAAAGTGGTTATACTGGTGGTACTTACTGGCAGATGGCAGCAAGCTTGAACTGCTGGTTTTTGTATGTTTTTATTTATTGGAAAAAAAGTATAATGAAATTTGAAAATTTAAGTTCACATTCGCTTCCTATATAAAAACCCCCATTTATTGGTATAACTTTTACGTGGTTTCATACTAGAATCTCTTAGTAGGTGACAAGTAAAGATGCGAATTAGTGTCATCTTAGTGTTTTTTTTTCGAGTCAATTATTCGTAATCACGTTTGTCTTCCCAATTGTCTTCATTGTATGATCAATAAAATTTAACAAAAAAAATGTTTTCATTCATAATTTTTATATTGTAATTGGTTTCCTGAGCTTAAAAACTTCAAAGTTGAGTAAAACCTCGTCTTTATTATAAAACCTCATATCTGATCAAGATAAAACTTATAAAAACCTGAAACCAACAAATTCTTTCTAATTATAAACAAACTTAACTGACATTTATTAACATCACATTAAAGGAATCATAAAGTTTTTATGATATTAAATAGTTCCCCAATAACGATAACATAAATTAAATTAAAAACACGACGCCGAAAGTACCAGGCGAGCATAAAACAAAAGGGCCTGAGGGCATAAATCAGAATGCGACCGTTTTTGAGCAGGAAGCGGTCGATCATGCCCCTTTTGATTCACTAGACACACAATGTGCTGCGGTGGATGTCAGTTAGTAGGCCATTAAACAAGCGACGGTTACAAAAACTATCATAATATTCAAGAAAGGGTAAAGAAAAATAAAGATATATTTAAACACAAAATTACACCTAAAACTTATAAATCTAAAAAGGGGAGTGTCCATGAGGCATGGTGCCAAGAATTGCATGCGTTTCAGCCATTTCATTTTAAGAAAATGACAGCAATTAATATTTATATTGTTTATTCATTTCGTTGCATCACATTGTTCGTTGTTTGCGTTTATTAATTTTGTTCGTTGTATGTCGTTCATTCTTTTCATTCATTTATTTCATTCGATCTTTTCGTTCATTCATTTGACTAATTTTGTTTATTAATTTACGTTCTCCTACATTTTAGGAACGATTGTCCGGTCAGCTAGTACCTGAAGTACTGAAGATACCTAATACGAAAATCAAGTAAATTATGTACCTGAAATAATGGCAAAGTAGGTGTTTACATTTGAAATCAGGATTGATGTATTGTCTGCCAGTATTTTATTCGTTTTCTTAATTATTACAATAAATGAATTTATTCTTATAGGATTCTTATCAGCCAGGGCGGCAAACAACTTAGGTTCTCATAAAATGGATCTTCCTTTCGGACGCATGTCTTGTAAATACTTGAACAGTTTATAAATGCCGTTTGTATGTTGATTTCTGTACAAACGACTGAAACTTAATGGCCCCACATGATTCAGCGAACACGTCGTCAGCAGTCACAAAAACAAACAAACGTCACACATTTTATTCGTAAAACAATTGAGGGGTTTTGAAAACTATTAAAATGAGTTTCACCCTTCTATTTGCCGTCACATAGATTTCAGATAACATTGAAGAACGACGTAAACTTAAATGTGAATAAAATTACAATAGGTATACACACAGTATAACAGTACCTCAACTGCAATTGAAATTTTAATCATTGCGAATTATGTACTGAATGTACGTACGAACATTTTTGAAAAACATTTTGTAACAATGCTAAGTATGTACTTACTCGTACCATTACATCTTTAACGGCTATCTCGTACCGCTGATATTTGTACATTTTTAGAAGCAAAAGCGTTTAATTGATATTATAACTTGTACGCTACAGATGCGTAATTAACAAATATTTGTGAATATGTGCATGTGAAATGATATGTATGTAAACGGTACCCACGACACAGGAGAAATCCTAGTATTGAGCTAAAAAAAAATTGCGGCATAATGTGGTGGATTTCGCGTATTAAAATTTTGCGTAAAATGCGTAACCACACTATCTTGTAGGATTAAAACCCTAAAACTGCCGATACTTTCGCAGCCCACAAACGAAATAGAAGCAACGAGAGACAAACGGCAATTGAGATATAGAGAATATGCCAAGGTGGTACGAAAGGGTAATGGGCCACTTTTCATAGAACTTAGTAGCAGAATTAACATTCGCAATACAGAGGGCAAAGAGGGTTAATTGGTTGTGATGCACTATCGTATGCTAATGCTAATAAAATGGGTAATGGAACGTTTCGCACCACGGCCACTTCGCACCGCGGTGCGAATCGACCTATCACTCAATTTACATACATTGGTCTTATTTGTGGACGTACATTGATTAACTACTGTTAGGAGTAACTTAGGCTATATTCTATCTTGTAGACTTATAAATTAATATAATAAGATAATTATTGAATATGTTTATTACAAGGAATACGTAGATATTTACAACTTGGCGCCGTGTCATCTTCCGGAGACAACAGTTGGGACTGCAATAAAAGCTGAGAACCTCAAACGGAATAAATATGCAAATCTATTTGTGGTTATTGGGTTTGTGCTGTGTTGTCAGGCGGTCACGAAATTTTTCGAGACTTTTGGTGGAGGCGTCATGTGACCAGAATACTGGCTCATATTTAGCCCAAAATATCAATATTTATATTCATATCTATCAATATTGAGATATTTCGACTTTCCCCTCTACCAAAGGTCTTTTAGATTTGTAAGGGGTGTTTTATGAATAGATAATATTTTATTGTACACCGTAAACGAAATATATGTACATGATAGTACAGACCCTTTACTCTTATACATTAACTTTTTTCAATGCACAAAAGACTTATTTTGCAATAGAGCCTTATAAAATAGCAATATCTAAACAAAATTACGAGTGAAGTTACAAGGATAACATATTTGCATAATTAGGTTAACCTCAACACGTCTGATTTCAGATAAAGATATTATAAATGTTAGCGATAATTCTGTACAAGTAGATAATTGTGTCAAAGTATTAACATACCTGTATTCATTAACTAATATCAGTAAACGCCTACATGAGGCCGCAATTAAGTGGTTTGCGAATACAGAATTTGATTTATGTTTATTTCTATTCAAGTGAAATATGTATGTGGTGATACCATTGAAAAAAATCACTGACGAGTAATGTTAGTGGAAAAATGTGTAATTATTAAAAAAATAACTATGTATGTGGTTAGAATTTATTTTTTTATTGATGACTTCCTTTAACCGAGACGTCGTTATCGCGGTATACTGGAGCAAATAGCGCCAGTATACCAGTATATATACTTAGTAAATTTTACATATTCTGAACCCTGCGAGATATCAAAATGGAACACGTATGGAATGGAGCAAGGATGTAAAAAGTTAAAATTCCTGTTTTAATTCCTAAAATGTTTATTGAACTCGATGTGCCAATTTGACCCAAACTTTCAGACAAATAGACAGACAGTCTTGGAATGATACATAGCTTAGAATACTTGTCTTATCCTTCCCGGGGGTTGCGCTCGGTGTTTTCGTTTTATTTTTCATAATACCTAGAGGACACATAACACGTTTGCAACTTTACTGTGGTTTACGGGTTACTCTCAATAAGTAGGTACACATTATCGCACGTAGTAGGCATACAATATACAGATATACCAGTGTGCCTAGTGTGAGGTTTTACGCGCGCGACATAGTACGCGTCAACGCGCGCTTTGTATGAATACCTTTCGTTCGTAACCGCGCCGGCAGAGGCGCTGTACAAGTGTACAGGATACAAAGCGCACCCTGTGTCGAGCGCGTAACAGTACTATAGTAACAGTACAGTGTGCCTAGTGTGAGTTTTGCCAATTTCTTTATCAGTGTCAGTCAGTCAGTCACTAGATGGCGCTTCTCTTATTCCATACAATTTCAAGTTTACGCTAACCGGATCTAGCACGTAAAGAAATTGGTAAAACTCACACTAGGCACACTGTACTATGTCGAGCGCGTAAACTTGCCGCAAAAACTCACACTCATGGCACAGTACCCTACCACACGTATTATAGTAGGTAGAGTATGCATATGAGGGTAGCGTGCGGATTGCAGGTAGAGTGAGCTCATTAGGAACGTTATCGGTGGCCGCGGGCGCAGCGCATAACATTATGCGATGCATTAGTGCATCAGGCGGGTTACATGTCGCGGAGACGCTGGTGAATTATACCTAGTAGATAAATGCGAAATTAGCATCATGAACTAAGTGTAGGTACATGGTGGAGTGTGTAACTTAGATTGAGTTAAAATGTGCGATGCATGTTGACCATCACTTATAGAATTATCTAGACCGTAGTCACACACAGAAGAGAAAATATCAGATGTTCATGTGTGTTGCCCCCGCGGGGTGTAGCTATTAGAAAACGTTTAGACATAAATCATATATCTGTGTTTTTATACTGGAACAAGTAACAAAATTAGAAATTTTAAAACGCCTCGTCGGTTATAAATTAATTGAAAAAGGATAACAAACTACATTATTCACATAAATGTTTACAGCAGCGCCCCCCGGTGAGTTGTCACCGTAACACCTATCTAAGAACACGCAGTAATCAACCCCTAACCCATAACTGAAAACTGCATCAAAAAAGGACAAGTAGTTTTGGAGAAAAATGGCAACATGGATTTGCCCAAACAAACATCCTCTCACCCCAAACGCATATACCGTCTCTGTTCCGTCGTATAAAAGAAGCCTTGTTTATCTATATGAAGATCTTTTGCAAGTCTTACTTCATCCGTGTTGTCCGAAACCGTATAAGTATTTTTTTTAATAGCGCCATGTAACCTACAAACATTACAATCGCAATTCGCGACTCCCTCACCGAGGCGGCGGCGGCGCGGCGCGGCGGCGACATCACACGGCGCAGCGGTCCGCACGCACCTTTATGCTAACACACGTCCGCTGTGCTATCTCATCGCTATCCATAAAAGTTAAAAATGAGGGAGAATTTGATAAATACATCAATTGCATTTTGATAAATACATCGCAATAATCGCGCAACTTTTGGCTTGAAAATACGAGTAGGTATCTGAGCACTTTAAAAGGATTCCTGAAATTCCCTACGAGTCACACTGTGATTCCTTTGGTGTGACTCGTTGGGAAACCATCTTGTCGACTTGCTGTCGTGACGCTTAAGATTTGAATGTTTAACTCTACGTTGAAACCTGTCAGCCTGTATTGTTGGTTTATGGCACAAAACACTATATTATGATGATTGAAGATACACAATGATTAATGCACAATTA
The DNA here is from genome assembly GCA_905147375.1 of Hylaea fasciaria. NCBI lineage: Eukaryota > Metazoa > Arthropoda > Insecta > Lepidoptera > Geometridae > Hylaea > Hylaea fasciaria. The sequence continues at coordinate 659,274 of LR990211.1, read as the reverse complement.
AATTAGTCCTCGTGAAAGTGTGACCAATTAATACTGGTGTTTGCGTGCGACCAAATAACACTATAACCGAATTACCCTAATTCTTCTATAGTAAATTCAATGAAATCTGAAATGTATAGCCTTTAGAAAAATATAAGTACTTTATAGATATTTACGCATCTTACAAAACGCAGTGCATTTATCACTAGTTATTATTATCCTCCCTTATGAGAATTGATGGAAAACGTAAACGAATTAAAATAAATACAAAACTGTAAAAGCAAATATTGTAAAGTTTAACAGCGGTATGATAAATACCTTTACAAATCGCGGCAGTGCCATTAAATTAAAATCATTTCGACATCATCATTATCCCAAAAAAATCAATATTCCACAGGACTTTTGGCCCCGGGGCTTCGTATAACGGGTAAGGGTCAACACAGACGGAGGAAAAGTCGTGCGACGACGCGACGCGACTCTGGCCATGGCATTATGAGACATTATGGGAATAGTGGGTTATGTTGTGGGATCGGGACCATTTCGAAATGGGACGTTTTGCTTTAGACCATTTGAGAATTAGACGTTCTGCTAAATTTTTGGATTTTATGCGACATTGTGTCGTTTTGTGAGTAGTGAGTACTTAACCGTTGAAATGTTGTGTCGAGAGTTTGAATATTCTTTTGTACCTACTACTTTGACATTTTTTCGCGGTGCGATTTCTCACTCGCGATGCAGAGAAGTTAAATCTTTTCCAGAAATAATTAAAATCTTGAATCATATAACGACTTACAAAAGTCGAGCGACTTTGTCTCGCTTTCTATCGCCAGCTTTAACCCTTTGTTTACTCAGCGACACAGAATAGCAACAAGTCGGCGCGAGAGTACGAGATGCTAACTTGTAATTAACATCGGACGTTTTGCTCAGAGCGCCGCACGATTTATCGAACGGCTAGCTAATTATAGCCATACGGATAGGAAACCGGAGAAATTGATCCAGAGTCAAACCAGTCATAGATTTATATACTACTTAGTGGTTCTGTAAATAGTCGACCTTCGCGGTCACAGGGGAGCTTAAACGATCCCCCCTTTTTGCCTCCCTTTTGCACTATTAAAAGTAACTTTAACGCCTTTTTTTTTTAAACTTGTTCAGAATTCGCTGTACTTAAGGATTTCACGAAGTTTGATAACCCCTAGTGGCCTCAAGAGGATCTAATTTATGGCCCTATAGGAAACTTCACTCCCCCCCCCCCTTTTTGCCCCCTTTTCTCTCCAACTTTAAAAACTCTATGTACCTTTAAATCCGTTGGAAGTTCCCCACGACAACGTAAGATGGCTAAAAAAATTACAGAAGATGTAAAGTAATGACAAAAAGACTAGTGATGGCCCGTAGTGGAAATACTTGGATCCAGAAAAAAAATGTATCAAAATTAAAATTTCATGTAGTCATCTATCATTGAATAACTGCTCTCAATCAGATTGAAGATCAAGTATCTCATCTCATAATAAAGTTACAAATAGGTTGGCATGTTTCCCAGCACGAATCAAGTACGAGATATCCTAGAATGGGATAATGACGTCACGATTAACGCATGATCGTACGAAAAATAAAATGGCATGAATGTCCCACTACCGTTTCACGTAAAAACCTCACTAAAAGCTGACAAAAATTCGCAAGGCCTAACATGTATACGTCAGGAGTCAACAACCTACGGCCCGTCAGCCGGTCTGTACGGCCATCACTCAGCGTGTTTATTTTTCAATTTAACCCGTCAGTGGCGAGCGGCCGGGCGGACCCCGCTGAGTTAGGGGCGCCACACACGGCGACGGCAAATTATGCGAACTGGTAACGCCCTAGTGTGTGTTGGGGTTGGCTCTAAGCGACAACCCTAGTGGGGTATTTAATTTGTTGTTGATTTTGGGTTTGGTTTGGTGGTTTTTTAAATTAATTATGGTTTGTTTTCATTAGGATATCCGTTCCAAATTAATTATTAATTGATACTAAATTATTAACAGTTACTAATCGCTATCCCATGGGACAAATTTGAACTTTAAGCCACTTTAAGCTCATTGTAATCGCTATTCAAAGAGCAGTTGATTATAACTTTTATTCAGATTTTTTAAAATCCTCACAAAAATGTTAATCCATATAAAAGCCAAAAAAGGGTTAGTACAACAACAACAATGGTGAACTATTAAAAACCTTGGATAAGAAAAATCGAACATACAACAAAATTAAAAAAACAACCATCGCAAAAACTCCTCCGCGACAGCCCTACTAACAAGGCATTCATACGATAATGCGAGGCGTCGAGAACCTACAATTAGGCGCGGCCCAACAAGACAACCGCTCTCACTGCTAATACGCACTTTACCAACTAGCAATACGCTTTCCAAGAGAGATAAGGAGCGATACGCGCAAGGTTGAACTTTAAGCCACGTTGTTAAGGTCTATTAGACCGCACTCGACTGTTAAAGGGTTAAGACAGCACTATGAGATTTTGCCAAATAATTGCTGCGTTTACTTTCGACTTTATCACAAGCCTATAGTGTTCAATTTTCGTATAAGACGTGTTAAAGCTGCTCGGTAGTATGGTATGGGAAAATGGTTGTTTATAGTTTATTGGCACAGCGCTAAAACCTCAATGAGTTACGCTGTCGTAAATTTTGCGAAAAAATATTGAGTGAAAATTGATTTTAGGACAAGCTGATGAGAGGAGAAACTCGTTAAACGTGGTTATTTAATAAAAGGCTGGTTTTGAATCGACGAAAACGAATTTATCTCTTAACTGAGTTTTTAATATTGGAATTAAATTGACACACCGTTAATAATATCGAATTTGAGCCAAGCAATGCTGTTAGGTATTTTTCTCTTATATCACTCTACACTAGTCTCTCTGCGTGTCTTGCTCTCAAGCAGATATGCCCTCTTTCCGGGTATTCTGTAGGTTTCAGCACTTTCGACAACTTCGCCATTAAACACCAAGTGAGATAGTGGTCTAAACCCCAGTCTGCGTCTGCATAAAAACGAATCCTCATTGTGAACAGCAGATCTACGATGTCATCACTAGACAATCTTAGGATTACGTTTTAACGTACGTTCTATATTTTGTACTAGAAGCACCTCGCGGTTTCACCCGCGTTAACTACTATCCCGCGGGAATCATTAATTTTTACGGGATAAAGGTAACCTATGTCACCCGGGGATAGCATAGCTCCCCAACAGTGAAAGAATTTTTCAAATCGGTTCAGTACTTTCGGAGCCTATTCATTACAACCAAACAAACAAAGTTTTCCTCTAGATTAACGTAGTACGAGGAAACATTCAATCGAGGTTCTTTTAAGCCCCCAAGCCTTGGCTTCTAGAGCTCCTCCAAGGTCCTGGTTCCACAGCCACTCGCCGAGACCTCACATGAGGACCACACAAGAGGAAGGCGGTAGCTGTCTCTACTCTGTGGTTAGCGCTCCATCGCCCGGAGCGGAGCCCTGTCTAAGCGGCGGAGTCCGAGCCTCGTTTGGTGAGAATTTAATTGGGCACTATGATCAAAGTGGGATGATTTGTGGCGCTTTCATTGTCAAGTATGTAAATTGATATGATAGGTTGAGGGTAAACAAATATTTCAAACCGACAGTTAATGATCAAACAATACGAGTCAAAATGTTTTGTGTAGTAAGCTAGCTGTTGTGGTATTGCTTACACTTGCCTACAAGAACTTTATTGTAGAGATGGAAACGGAATGTGTTATCGTAAGTTTGTTTATTGCGGATTGTCTCTGTCACTACAGATCCGGTTTTGGAAATTCTTTCATGGATAGAAAGCTGCATATTATTATACTATAGCTAATATATTCTATAGCTTTATCTCGGGAAAATGCAGAATCCCTGCGGGATAATGGAAACTCTATGGATGAAACTGCACGCGTATGTAGCTAGCTGGTTAAACGAATAAAAATTGTATGCCGAGATTTACTGAGTACCAGTCTCAGTTAACGCTCTGGCATGAAATACATATAAGCCAGTTTTAGATATGGTTTATGCATGTGTTCAGGATTCCAGATAGTGCAATGTGCACTTTGCTTAATGAGAAAAACGCTACGCTATCGCTAACATTATTAGAACACTATAGGCCCACTTCCAAATATTATTTAATGTTTATAACCCTTCCAGTTTTATGGTCTTTCACAATAAAAAGGAGGATAAAGGTCCAGCGCATCCCGGTAATTTTCCCAATAGTTACCGACTCCTGACGCGATCTCGCACAACCACTACCTCGCGCCGCGTGCCTGATGATTACCGTCGTCAGAGACAAGTGGTTATTAAAGCCAGGGCTGGTGAACGGTATATTTGACCAGCTAATCAAAACTTTTGTTTGCTTTTAAAGTTACGACAGTATGAGGGTTGAGACAGTATGAGTTGTTGTGAAAGGCGATGAATCTGACAGTATGTAACCGTTACTAAGCTTGGAGGTTCTCTTTTTTCCTATCTTTCCGCTGGTGGGAAAAAGCTGGTAAGAGAGAAGGGATCCTTTGAAACATGACTTCCATTGTGGCGTTGTGAATTAATGATGTGCAGTGCAGGATTAAGTTGCGGGTTCAGAGAAAACATTTGCGTTCACCACTTATGGTCCACCAAATAAACAATACGATATTATGTACGAAACTTGCTCTGAATCTGTATTTTTGTAAGATAATACAAGGATACTTACTACAGATTACTTACGGATGAAAGTATTCAAGGATTTATTTTTTATAGTAACATTTCATAATTTTATGTTATTATCTTTGTAGTTTCTGAACATTTAAGGACAATGAACAAGAAACCACGTCACAATACAGTAGTTAGCCAAAATAGACCTGTCTCCCGCACGCTCGACGCTGCCAAAGAATGCTGACACGCTCGTTTTAATTACCATCCACCAGCTAAGTGGTCACATTTATTAGCTGTAAATTGTAACAAAGATCACCGGCACTTTTTTAGTCACTTTATTCCTATATGTCGACGCGTTTGATAGAACTATTACTTACCTTGCTGTTTTGTAGCTATGACGATGAAGATGTTATCGAACTTACCTGAAAAAGAAAATATTAACTATTAAGAAGGGATACGAGGCAGTTTTGTAATTGAGAATAACTGTAGGTGAACTGAATATAACCATCATACAACGTGGCAATGCAGCCAGCATTTTGGGAACGTTGCCCATTGGTAGCGGGTTATTAGATTAGATTTACTTAGTTTTAGTTTTTAGTCTTTATATTGTGTGTGTGTAAGTTGGAAATAAATATTATTAACTGTGGATACTGCGGCTACCACCAGGCCTTTGCCAAACATTGGAACACTAATCCCCAGTTTCTGAAACGTCAGTCAACGTTGACAACAGATTAATTCTATTGCCATCCTTGTCATTTGTTTAGTGTCAGATAGAGACAACGATAGTTTTAATCTACTGTCAACGCCAACAAACGTTCCAGAAACCAGTTCATATTATAGGTACACAAACAGTGCTACCGTGTCTGCTTCCCCTTCATTGATAGTTTACGATACAAATTTCACCTTTAAAACTGTCTCAATACGACCATTCCGTGACAATGGCCTTCTGAACTTCCAAAGAGTTGTAAAAAAGGATATAATGTAGTTAGAGCTCGCTGCTAAATCTCTCTTCGACACGCAACTTCTAACCCACTTTCAGAAAAAAAAAAGAAACGCACGTGTCGGCTATCAATTAAAAACGTATTAAACTAAGAGAACGTCAGAAGTAGTTGCTTAAACTAGTTAACCCTCGTTTAACTAATCCTCCATCTTTGGCAGAAGTTTTTGGGCTTGAATCGGGACCTTATTCCCAAGATGGTACGGTGATGTCGGACAGTATTGTTAGATTAACAACCGCAGTAGACGTTCGAGACAGAGATGAAGATATGGAACTAAAACCGATTGACGCGCACATCCGAAATCAATGCAAAAAAACTACATACTTTTTTAAAAGTTTTTATGCGAAAGTTCACAACCAAAATAAATATTCTACGAACAGCTACAAGATATCGTTTCCTACACTAAAAACTAAAGTAAGAGTAGTTTACCGTTGTTTATCCCTAGCTTTAACTTAATTAGGAGCATGGTTTGCCGCATTTTACTACAGTAATTCTATCATACACTAACATCACCAATTAGACCAACTTAAATCTCTTAAAAAGCAATCTTTCAACAAGTCAGAAAAAAAAAACTTCGAGCATTGCAACTTATACGAATTCTGGCACATATCTACTGATGACATTTAATTTTGTCGGTGATAACTAATCACATCTTTTTCGCACTCGTGGCATACACCATTTGTGTGTTCACTCGCACTTGTTTTGTGTCGACTTCCCTTCGTCAGCGTAGGTCCTAAATCTCCATCACTGTCGTGCAGTTCCACAGAGATAAAGACTTGCACTCTCGGAGCTAAATTGCGGCGGACACAGTCGACTATGCGTTATTGTTTTTTAATCGTCGCACCCGCCCTCGGCCTGCGCCATCCATCATAACTTGAGTATCCACTTTCTGACTGTTTCTCTTTTTTATTTTACTCCTTTTAGTTGTTTTTTTTTTCGTTTTAAGGTCCGGATGGCAGACGCCATTCGGGAAGGTAGATTTCACAAGTCAATATAAATGTGAGGCACACATAAAACGTGAGATCCAACTGAGATTTTTAGTAGTAAAGATGTTGAGATGAGACTAGATGCGTCTAAATGTTGTTTTAGAAGTTTCTAATACGACATTAACAACATTTTCTAATAAATGATTTCTGATTTTACAGCTATGAATAAGTATGCAGTTTTATAGACCAGTCCACCGTCTTAGAAACTATACTCTGGATTTCCTTTACACTCCACTCTATTCCTGTTAATCGCTAGCTAAATCTTATAAACAGTTTAATTACAAGTACCTACTTTTTAACGATTTATCGATTGGAATGTCACAATAAAAATCTTCTAAAATCTACCCCGAAAAGGTAAACATCCAAATTCCCCGCGGCGGGGCGCGGGCATTCCGAGGAGAGTTGAAACAAAACGTAAATTAATACCAGCCGTGAGTTAATGATATCCCCGGCCCGATATCAAGAGCTAATGATATTTGTATAATAATACAAATAAATAAATTACGCTCAAATGTTTCATACCTCAGCACAGTACGGGCATGTGATCTAGCAACCCGGGCCCCGTAGTTGATGGATGATGGCCTAGTCCTCACTCCTCATGAAAACGAGGTGATAAGCTCGTGCTCACCAGTACGGGGATATAGTGATGATGATGATGGCAATGCAGACTTGGCCTCTAACGAAGCATCTCCTGACTAACCGGACACCGTCCTTACTCCTATTTGATTTGAAAAACGGTACACGAGCGTTATGGCACATCTCACATATTTATCGTTAGTTTAGTTAGTGTTAGTATTGACGGCACGTTTGGCGTAGTGGCTGAGCACTGGGACTGCTGCGGTTGGTGTCGCGGGTTCTATTCCCGCCCTGAACAAAGAATCTGTCATATTATGTAGACTATGATGTCAAAAGTATAATCTGTTAAATGTCGACTAAACGAAATATTTGTGCGATTCACAGATATTTTTCTGGTCTAGGTGTTATGTGTGTGAACTTATGTCTGTAAACGGTGCCCACGATACAGGAGAAATCTTAGTGTGGGGGTAAATCTTAATATGTATACATAAATTTACGCGTCACGTTGTTTGTCCGTGATGGACTCCTAAACTACTGAACCGATTTTATTCAAATTTGCACACCGTGTGCAGTTTGCTCTAACTTACAAGATAGGATAGCTTACATCTCAATTCACAGTCGCAATAACAAAAACCTTAGCCACAGCAACGCGTGGCCGTGTCTGCTAGATTTTATATAAAAAAAAACAAATCGTTGAAGGTGGTAATACTAATCACGGTCTATCTAGACTACGACTACTTAGCTCTCGAGGGCTGCTGAAGAACTCGTCAAATAGTAAAGAGTTAGTGCGCTACCAACTGCCAATCTAACAGTAACATATGAAAAAAGTTTACTTTCAAATTGCGAGACATTTTGAAGAGTTAACATATCACATGAAATACCACTTCAACTTAAGCAGTCTTGAGGTGATTTAAGTGGACTTAAGCCGATGTAAGTTGGGTTATTCCTGTTTATTTCATATCTATTACGCTTTATATTAAGCATAGATCAAAGACAGGTGCATTGTTAGTTATCTTGCCGGTTGCTAATGAATATGTATATATTTTCCTTATCGCCAGAAATTAAGGCGTAACCATAAAACACGGTTTATGCGACACTAGTTTTTTCCGTGTCTTCGTTTGCGGAGACATTCGGCTCTGAGTTAGTCATTTTATAACACAATACAAGTCAACTCCAAAACGAGACTTTAATTATTTACATAGTAGAAAGTACATAAGGAATATTATTTAAGTAAGATATTATAATTCATTCTTGTCGAATTTTTTTTATGACATCTTGTTTAACAAGCCTTAAGTCTGAAGATTCCTCACTTCCACAACCTACCTTCATAACAAGCTGTATCAAACGTACGCAGACGCATGGCACCATATCGAAATTCGAAACTCCAAAGACATCTCGTTACAGCTGTTTTCAAAAGGGACAAAACTATATATATATGTATTGCCATCCCATATTTGAATCTTAATATTATTCAGTATGTTAATTTTTTTCTCTTTTAATGTCTTATAAGTAGGCCTGTCACGGATATTAAGAGTTCAAGTTATCTAAAAATATGCATAAAATTAATTAGCGTGCATAATCGAAAATATGGGAGTTTCTTGACATAATTATTATTGTAAAATGAAAAAAGGTCTTTTTGAGATATTATAAATAAATGATGATACGTTACGAGGCCCCAAATAATCAAAGTACCTAAGTAGCTTTTAAGTAGAAATAGTATCGTAAAACATATAGACAAAAGTGAGGTAAAAATGTCCAAAGTGACTTCAAAAAAAAAAAACTCACGCACAATCTAAATTCACTATCCACCTTTACTTTTAAAATCATAATTTACATCACACCAATCGATCAACAGCTAATTGAAGACCGGTAATTGGCCATCACATTCGGCCTCATAAATGTAGGCGCCATTTTTATGGCGCCCCCATAAAGGTGCTCGTTATGCTAGCGCCCCGTGAGGCTTTTATAGCGCCATGGCCTTGTGAGTTTTGTCAGTTGTAAAACGTTTTGCTCCCGATGCCTTTTGGGTGATTCGTTTGGGACTGCGTGTGTGATTGGAATGGAAAGCGTAACAGGACTTTCTTTCATCAAATACTGAGAGCGTTTTATTATGATTTTCGGGGTTATTCACCTACTGGACCCGGGGGGCTGGACACGCATTTCCAGTTGGTTATTCTCAAAATAGGTATTATAATTCAGCCTGTAACTGTCCCACTGCTGGGCAACGGCCTCCCCTCACTATCGTGAGGAGGGTTAGGCCATAACCCACCACGGGGGCCTAGTCCGGATTGGTAGATAAAATAGGTATTAAGTACTTGTTATTTCAGCACCTGAACGCACTTACATTTTTATTTGCGTCCAGATGTTAAGTCTCCTGCTTACGAAATCCTCTCCATAATTATACGGATTTAATAATGTTTTTTTATTTCGAGTTTCGATAATACACTCGCCTTGATCAGCTTGCAGCACCGAAAGTCTTATTTATTAAAGCTTGTTTGGAAAAATATAACATACATATTTGTAAGCAGAAAAACTTACTCATATCCTATATTATTATCTAAATGTTTCAACATTTTGCTGAAAAAAAACATTATCTCCTCCGTTTCACCTGATGCCCTCTGTTTACATTATTGATGAAATACTGGTATCTATAAGTATATATTGTTTCCTTAATTGGCATTAAAAAACCTGTATCTTACCTGTCGACAGGTGAATTGCCAAATGTCGTCGATATCTGACTAGGGCCCTAAAAGCAGTCGTACAGTGTAGACAGTAAGAGCAATCGACCCAGCGATACTAGCGGAATGGGCATCAGTTTTATTGGATACTCATATATCAGTAACGCATATTATAGATACAACAAAATCTACTGTTTAATCCGAATCCCAGTAAAGTTAGAAGGAAAAGAGATACTTATTCCCAATTTACTACACCGATGTTAAATCTCTTTCTTAAAGATTTTTTTAAACAACATAATTATAGGCGAGCCCCTTACTGGAATCGATAAATCTTCTCGACCTTGCGGACACATGTCGCCTTACAAACAAACTGTTGATTTTATTAGTAGATGGATGGCTCTCCGATAGCGGGCGAGATTACACTATCTAGGACTGTAAATTAGAATTCCGTTTAGTAGGTGTGCGGTCAGCTGACGTTAAAATATGATACTATACGTTCCGTATGTTTGATACCGCTCGAGCAGTCCTTGCGGACAGTGGTTCAACAGATGGTGTGACCGAATTACACTAAATGAACAAAATAAAACTTTATTTTATATTAGGTAGGTATGACCAATTTACACTAAATAAAAACAAAAGTATCGATTAAACTTGGCATGTCATTGTGACCAAATTACACTCAATGTATGAACTGAAAATGTATATCCAAATTACACTGTCCCAGCTCAAACAACAATAGAGAACTAAAGCTCAAAACATTATAATTAATAAGTAACTGATTATGGTTTGAATTTATTTATTTTTGTTTATAAAAACGTAGCCCTACATTAGAATTTCTCCTGTATCGTGGGCGTGGGTACCGTTTACAGGCATATAATTTCACATACACATAACACCAACAACAGAAACAAATATCTGTGGATCACACAAATAGTTGTTCCGGGCGGGAATCGAATTTGCAAAGAAGTAATCCATTCATGCCTGAATTTCGGTCAAGAAAAGGAAACTTACTACTTATACCAAGACTTCGGGGATGCACCCGTTACAGAAGATAGCAGCACCAAGAAAGTCTACAGGTAATTTGTCCCTTTTTCTTCGTTGAGTTATAAGTAAAAGATCGCGGCAGTTGGATTGCTTATTCATATAGGTAGGATAAGTACGTACTGCACGATTATGATGTGTAGTTATTCAGAAGGAGCGCTTCGCAATTACACGTTTATTTGTACAGCATCCATCCGAGAAGTATGATTGACGCCCGCGCCGCCCGCGCGTCTTTTACATATAAATTACCAATTATACCGATGCCAGGGCTGTCACACAGAACGAGCGGGTTCAAACACAGGCGGGTTAACGCATGACATTTTGCCGAATATGCATAAGTATGAATATTGACGACCCACCAAAAAAAGGACTAATAATACCTACTACGTGGAAATTCTTATTATTTTATTCTAGCTTATTATTTTGTTTATTAGTCTGATAATTAAGTTAAACATTTTTGCCAGGGCTGGCTCTGGCAGTTTTCTTTAAATAGGAATACTGAAATATTTGCGTACAAACACAGTGCACGAGCCCACAGAACTTAGCAAGCAAAACTTCCGAGTGAGGTGTGGCAGCTGGCAACCCTAACTAGCACAGATTTTAGAAGTAGCAGAAATGGCATTTTTACGACACGATTAATGAGAGTTTTATTTATATTCTGTTTATTTAGGATTTTTAATAGGCGTCTATACTTTGAAACTGCTAACCGAAATAAAACGTCCATGATTAGTGAAGTGCTTGTAAATAGTTAAGGAACCATAAAAACTTGTAGAGTTTATCATAATTAGTCGAATATTATAAGCGGTATTTAGACAAACGCATACAAACGATCTTTCTATATATTCCTTAGTCTACATTATTAGGTAGCCTCTTCTAATAAATGAGTAATGAGCTCTAAAGAATGCAAGACCGCATGTGTCAGTTATTGATGAGCGGGACGCCACCTATCTCTTGACCACTTATGCTAGCCTGGTACGTTTATTTTTAAAATAGAACCTGCTTAAGAGGGAGTAATTTTTACATTCCTGGGATGGTACTATTTGATAAACCGGCAATTTTTTACACAGCTACTGTAGGTAAATCTATTTTGACGGATCATTATTTGTACCTATGTAGGTAAATTATTTTTGTTTGTCCGACTATTACTCTCAAACCGTTAATCCAATAATTAAAAGAATTGGCATATTGGTAGGTTATAAATAATAGAAATTTGAAGTTCATAATTGAGCAAAAAAGATCATTGAGTTGTTGAGCTTTACATAAGGGTTCAACGGGGCAAAAAAATTAAATGCGAGAAAATCAGCTCAACTGTAGCATAACAAAAAATTGTGTTTTCCAATTTTTTTATCTTAGGTTTCGTTGTTTTTAGTACGATATAAATTGAAAAGTAAATAATCAGTACATTACAAACCACAGGTTGTACTAAAGTGGTTGGTACCTACTGGCAAATCGCCGCGAACGCTTGAACTGCTAGTTTTTGTATGTTTTTATTTATTGTAATAAACTGATAGCGAAATTAGAAAATGTAAGTACCCAATCGCTTCCTATATAAAAAAGCCCTATTTATAAGTATGACTTTCACGTAGCTTCATGAAAGAATCTCTTAGTATGTGACAAGTAAAGATGCGATTTAGTGTAATCTTTGCGATTTTTTTTATCGAGACATTTAACTGTAATCGCATTTCTGTCTTCGTAATCGCCTTAATTGTATATTAAATATTTTAAATTTATACTTTATTTGGTTCCCGGAGCTTACAAAATTTCGAGATTGAGTAAAACCTCGCCTTAAGTAAAAAGACATAGCAATTCAAATTTTTAGTCATTACTGTGTCATCGTCATGGCAGACATTGAGATTAACCAAACGTAAAAGAAACAAACTATCGAATCTCGATACGTCAAAAAAAAATTTAACCACCTGTCAAAAAGCTTCTTTGAAGTCCGCCGCTTTCATTAGACCAATGATTGATTCTATAGCAAAATCAATTCCGGTAGTAGCTACCGTACAGAAACTAATCTACCATTAACTAAACTATCTAATTAACTCTGTTAATAGGGAAATGGGCTGTTTGTAATGGTCTAACATACGTGATAAATGATGTGACCATGTAAGAGCAGCTCGATTCGAGATCGGGTTTGTTCTTTGCATATTTTATACTAACATCGAAAATTGATATGTCTATGAGCCTTAAATTTAAGGACGTGTAACATCCACTAACTTACAGTGGGGAAACGTCGACGATTATGGTCCATTACAAAGAGATGGTCAGAAGGTACAGGCAGTAACTTCTTCAATTTATTACGAAATAGAATATTGGTATAGACACCTGAGAAGCCTTATCTAGATAAAATTCCCCATCAGACATCAGTTTTACGAGCAACAGTTACTGTGAACACGCAATTGCAGGTAAAAACAATTTGTGCTGTCAGACCGGTCACGTTTCTCTGAGCAGTTCACCCCCCGAGGGGGGTAACATTCAATCACCCACCGTTTTACTAATCTCGTAAGGTTTGCCGGTAGCTCCAAACGTCACCTGTCCGTTTTAGCATACCTACTATGAAACACAGGAATAGCAAAAAACTTATAAAATTAAAAAAAAAAAAACATTGTGCAATATTAATTTCAATTAAAGTAAATAAATAGGTATTCTATGTCAGTACCTGGGATCGTAATTCCTATTGAAGAAAGCATCTTTTACATCGTCGCAACGTGAAGTAGGTACCTACTTTAAAGTTGACATTTCCAGATACAAGACTGACAAAACCTATTTACAAAATTGGGGTTTCGTGTTCTCTAAAATCTAAACGAAACATACAATGTAGGTAGATTCTTGATCGTCCTAGCATTTTGTCGGAAATATACCTTCTTTCTCAGTGTTTCATTCTACACAGAATGTACCGTACAAATAGTGCTTTATCTTCATAATGCGGAATCTATATGGTTAGTAGTGAAGGCAAGGGCCACCCGCCGCGGCGCCCGGGGCACGCACGCGTCCGCAAATTGCGCTCTCTCGCGGAAACCAGCCCTACGGTACGCAACGGTATCTCCTATGATGTTATGCTTGCCTGGTACTCACGTCATGCATCAACGGGATAATAAACAGGATATGGTTAATTTTTCTGGCGGGCAAGATCGCAACTAATATCTATTATATATATCGCAAACTTCACATTTCCAATATTTAATAAATATTGGAAATGTGAAGTGTGATGGCTGAACGATTTTATTGACATTTTGTAGGTAGATGAATACCTTATTACCTCGGAAATAGCGGGTGAAACCGTGGGCCCAGCTAGTAAATAATAAAGCTTGACTTTCCTGCCCAACCCTACGCTCGGCTTGTTCATCCATAAAGGTACACTATTAAGAGAGCTTATTAATATTTCATTCCCCCTTAAAAAGATCTAAACCTTATTAACTAATAGGAAAGTTCAGGCAAGGTGACATTCCTTTTCTACTGCGTCGTAAATCTTGAAATTCCATCTAATTAGTCACCGAAACCAATACGCGTATATATCATTGAAATAACTACCAGGGTTGCAGAGCAATAGAGGAGATAAAAGAGATCATAATATATCTGTGTAAGAGGTACATAAACATTATGCATCTAGCTAGAGGCTGTTACAGTTATGCGATATATCTAGAAAACTGATAATGAAACGTTATGTCGGTTGATGCTCATTTTTTTCAGAATACGCCAACAAAATTTCCTAATCTACTCCACGAAAAATATCATAGGTAAGTACCTAAATTGGGAATGTAACACAGGTAAATTTCTTTCACTGTATTCTACACGCACTATCTAGACTTTAACAACGTTTACAGCAAAAACAATGAAGTCCCGTTTACAGTTTGTAGCATTTATTTTTAAACCAATTTAAGAAAATTTCAGGTGCTGTTAATTAGAGGCAAAAAGTTGGAAATAACGTGTTCTCGGTTAGCGGTAGGAAGCGAGCGTCGTGGTCGGTCTCCCGAGTGTAGTTGCACTAATTTGTTTGACAATATTGATAGCTAGGGGTTCTGCTCCGATGCGGTTGCGTTTGTGTAACTTTTTGGATAAACTTTTTGTGTGCTCCACAGATTTTTGTTTCATACAACGGACATTGGGTTGAAAATAAACAAAATCGACTCGCTAGCTAGTGTAACAAAATCTTCTCACACATCTATCCAAATTCTCGTAACATAGCACAGTGAGTTAAAATAACACGAAGCTGCGTTGTGGTACCTTTTTAATTTAGATAAAGTAAAATGTAAACTATGATAGTCCACCATTACATTTTTACTAGAAAACATGTAGGTACATGCACCAGTAGCTTGTCCAGTCCAGAATCAAGTATTTTCATGTGTTCCCATATACACTGTATCGGATACAGCATCAAATTAATCTGAGTTTCTTATTTACAGTCTGAAATATTTGAACACACTTTGAATACACGTGTAGCGTGCAGCACGGGTATATTTTTGTTTTGTTTTTGCTAAACGGCGAAACTTCCTCGCGTGACAGTGCCTTTTATTGTTTTACTTTTAGGTGAATCGATAGACGTTACCTTGGGAACAGGGGGCTTTGGGAACAAAGAAGGAACCGCAAAGAAACCTTGAGCATAGTTTGAAACTTTAAATTGATATTTTCCCATCACTGTCTATATTATGTAGGTATGTGTTCAGGATTCGATAATGTTCATGTTTGTAGCGTTAATACGCAATTTTTTCTTTATATTATGGATACAGTTGTTTTTTGGAGCGGCTACTGGTCTCTCGTATAGCTTGAGAGATATTACTGTCAGTTTCAAGTGGTTTGCTAGCCACTGATAATGTAGACAAGTTTGTTACTCGTATGTATATATTGAAGAGTTTGTCCACTACTGCTCCTAATGCATAGTTCTTATGTTTGATTAGATCATTCAGGGCATTACGCAGATGGAACTTCAGAAAAAAACAATAGAACGGATATATAGTTTAAACCTATAGCCATTACCCAGTTTATATGCTTTTGCTAAAATATCATGTAATGGAAAGCAATGGTGCGGTCACAAATGCAACCAGAGTAGAAAACTTACACATAACTGTAACAAGTAAATATGAACAGTTAACAAAAACTGTGAATCCTTTCACTGCACACCCATCCCGAATGTCAACCACTTATGAATTTTAATATTACATTAGGCGCCGCGCATTCGCGCACGTCTCACTACTTGCAGCCAATCTGTGACAATTTTGATTTGAATAAAAAAGACAATGGACTATAAAGTACAACACTTGAGTGACAGGACAAAGAATAAAAGTGCACCTTGTAGGTACGTTGAATATAACGATTAACGCTAATTATTAACTGTCTTTAAAAAATACTGATGTTATGAATTTGTACGAATCGTACTTTCGCATCACTAGTAAGCTTCTGGACCGATTGCAATGCGGTTTTCACTGTTTGGTAGCTTAGAATCTGACCTGAGTAGTTATAAATCATTCTAATAACTGAGCAAATGATATAACTCTATTTAGGCGTCGCGTCGGTATTAGACCAATGTATTTTGGTGGAATACTGTCTTCCAACATCGGTATCAAAAGAATACAACCGCGATCGAATTCGCGGGTAACAGCTAGGTACAAAGTAGTTAGAAATCCATACAACTCGTAAAATGTGTGTCTTGTTGCTACCATAACTTGGCCATGCCACTGCACTGCGCTCCAAGAAATCGTTCCCCTTGTTAGGTAAACTTCAAACTCCGTCAGGATTTCACTTCTACACGTTTCTATTTTACTCACTGCACCAGTGCGATATTAAAATAAAGTCATCGTGGCACGTGATGAGAAAGCCACGCACCGCCAACGTACGAAAGACGAGTCGATGTCCATTTCCGAGAAATCAAAGCCTTATTTATGGGCAGCTACCACCGGCCGCTGCTTTGGGCATTCTTGCCTAGGTTCTCACAATCCATTGTAACTGTTGACGTACCGTTAAAGTTTGTCTATTTATTTACAACGAATAATCGTGAGTTTGTCGAAAAGTGCGAACGAAATAGGTTTCAACTTACAACAACTTTTGCAGAAACGACGATTGGGTTGAAAAATGAGATACAGTGCGAGGGTCTAAAACATATTTTTTATGAGTAGAATTACAAAAAAACCCATAATATTGTTTCTGTTGACAAATAGCACTTCAAGTAACATCTTCTGGCCGTCCGGACGTGTTCCGGATTGGCAGGAAAATGTCGTACTTCGAATGAAATAACGATAACTTGGACGCAAATTGCATCAACCTGGAACCAATCGGATCTACCTACAGAACTCGCCAAAACCCAGCCCAATCAGCGGTATCAGATTCTATGATCGGAGTCACACAGCGGGGCTCGCGTCGCTCGAGGATCAGGCGTCCGGTTATCGCTCCATCTGGCGCCAAAATTCCTGCTCGTCTAGAACTGGGCATCGACTGGCGTTGGAGACAGCACTGAGAACCCGTGATCGAGGCGGATTAGCGTGGATATACCAGCTCGCGAAAGCAGCGGCGTTCGAAAATGGTCGATGGACTGGAACGGGGGGTGGTGTTTTCCGATATCAGTCTGCGAAGGCCTCTGACATGGATGAAACGATACAACCGGGAACGCGTGGCACGAAGCCACTCAAGCATTATGCCACATAAAGGACCATAACATACGTGACTAACTGCAGTAGTTCGTATACAGTTCAGAATTCTCAGTCAGACTATGCTATAGAGGACTCCCTATACTATACCAGTGATATGGTGACTCACTTCTATCAGCTCAGATGGCTCTTTCCCGTCGATCGCAAAAATCATGATCGGTGTTGCCGTTTGTCGGGGCAGATGGCACCAATCAAAACTTAATCTGTCCCATCTACCACGGTATCAGAGGTTATGTCTGCTAAGTGACGATAGGAAAGTAAAGTGGCAGTGGAGTCGAACAGCCGACAACTAAGGCAAGTTCTAGAGTCGAGAACACAAGCAGGTGATCGTGCTGTAGGATGCTCTCTAGCTAGATTGAGCGAGCAGCTGCATTGCAGGCAGAACTTTTATGAGAACAACCGAAGATCGAACTCAAGGTACATGAAAACAAAGTATGGCACTCCCGACAAGATGACGACGTAGGTGTCTCTTTCTACGTCATTTAACGTACATCGGAGAGCTATGTAATGGTATCACACGTACGTTGATGACGTAGAAAGAGACACCTACTTCATCTTGTAAGGTGTGCCATACCTGGTGAAGTATATTATTTTACCATGACCTAACTCAGTGGTGCGTATTAGGAGAAATTATGTGTATGAATACTAATAGTATAGGAATGTCCATCATAATATCAACGTATCATAATCGTTATCAACTTTCATAATCTCCACAAAAACAAAATGTCATAAAACAGGTAGTAGTAACCCATACGATGACCGCACACTGTACATCGCAAAGTGCACCCAGTGCGATGCACATAAAGTCCAAGTTGCCGCAGCTAGTTTTGTATAAATCAAAACAGTGACACGTGTCTAGAATCTCAGGAGCTGTCAGAGTGACGTAACGTATTTATCCTCGGCCGCGTCATGCCCTCGTCAGCGATGACGTGGGAGCGCAGCGTGATACTTCCTCAAGGTTCTAATGTCCTGGTAGCTGGACACAAAAATAACTTTCCTTTTTAAATAAAAAAAAAACAACCCTGTTTGCCTTCGTTGTAAACGTAAAAAATTTAGTTTTTCTCAGAGATCAGAATTCATAGATATTTTATTCTAAGTTCATTTGCGCAAACTTTCAGCTTATTGTTTCAGCTATTTGTTGTATATAATAATCCCGAATTATATTATGTATTGATTATGCACCTTCTTTTTCGTAACCAAGAAATCGATTACGAAGTTTTCTAGCTTCCAAACAATAAACATGCACTGTTATTACCTACCCAAATCATAATTATGTAATTCTTTACCCGAGACATATTTACTTTTACCACCCAGACCGAGCATATTTCCCGAGGTAAACGACGGAGACGCGGTAATTAATCAAAATGGTAATATTGGTAATTATGAAATATGCGCCGATATATTATTGTCGTCGGAGGCACCGGGCATAGATGGCATTCCACGCGCACGAGGGTTTCAGGGTTCCGTAGAACATTCCACGACTAATTGGACTAAACAATGAAGTAAAATATTACTAAAATTGGACTACTAAAAGTTATTACTAGTTGCGCCCTGCGGTTTTCTTATAATGCGTAAGATCATTCAAAATAAATTACAACTGAATTTCTACTCACATTTTATGCAAATAAAATAAGTTTCTGTATACTGAATTTCTATTTGATCGGTAGATTTTTGAATAAATAATTGATCCATATTACAACCCCGAAACGCCTCTATTTTGTAACACATATAGTCACTACCACGCGTTCGTTCCCAATAAAAACCACTGCTGTGTAGAACGAACGCGGCTCGGAAAAACGCGGCGATTTTATGGACCAATAAAACCGCGACTAAGCGGCAGTGACTTAATTTTATAAACTTGTACAGAACCCACTATCCTTATCTCTACCACGACATCCGACCGCCTGAGCCCATCCCTCTCTGTCCATCGCTCTCTCTCACTCCTCACGGTTAATTAAACCTCCACATTAGCATAAACAAATAAAAGTGCCCATTAAGAATTCAATTTACAATCTTTCGTACGGCTTGAATTAGTCGCAGTAAATAATATTCGAGAGTACCGTAACAGGCAGCGGCGTGGTGCAAGGCATGAACGAGAAATATACACTATATCCGTCTTATCACAAAAGTTTAGACCAAAGTTAAACAGAAGTCTCTGAAATTTCGATCGAAAAAATCAACGTCTATCACTCGCGTTTTCTTACTAAATCCTGGCATTCCTAATTATTTTACTTGTGAATTTGTTATAGTTAGAAAAAGCGACGGTTAAAAGTCACTTTGCGGAGAAAATAAAATTTAGACTCATCTGTTAAACTCTTGTCTAAAGCGGTTGAAACGTTGACACAAAATAAAAACATCATCTAGCGGATATAACCACGTCGTGTTGCAAGGAAGAACCTAAGCTTTAGTTTTAAAAACTACTATAATAATTAAATCAAAGAATTTCGTGTTTATCCAGAATGCCAGAAAACATTGGTAAGATGTTCTATAGCTATTCTATAACTTATGATTTAGACCAAGATAAGCATATAGGCACAATTCGTGAAGCCGTTCTAGCATTCTTCGATTTGATATAAAAGCTAATAACCATCATTAAACATGGAAAAATACGTGAAAATGTATTACTGTGAATATTCATGAAGATTGTATTCAATAACTTGTTTTTTTATAGTCAGTAGCTGAATAAAAATGTTTGGCCAGACTAATGAACATAATACATATCATAATTATTAGAACTTTAAGTAAGTCATAAATATGTAAGATTGAAATCTGTGTTTAAATCTAAAAAAATTAAAAGCTTAGGTATCGCAATCACGCCTACACTCATTTTCGACTACATCTAGTATGCCTACTAGTATGCCAGTAAATGTACCCTCTTAATTAGGATTTAAACGGGTCTAATTCGCGCACAGACTAATATCAAAATATATAATTTTGACATACCTCGACGTTTCGGCCGAGTTACATCGACCGTGGTCACGAGAATTATATATTTTGATATTAGTTTGTGCGCGAATTAGACCCGTTTAAATACTTATTAACATGTATTCAATTCGCGAAAGTGTAAGAACTTCAAATGTACCCTCTATGACAATTCTGATAAATTCCCTAAGCCCCGCCAATCGTTCCCGTAGTGACGCGCACTGCAAACGCAAATATCGATAAGTCACGAATCACTGAAACGCAAACTGCCCCCCTCCCTCCCACACGGGCCGTCTGCCCCCCGGCGCGGGTGACACGCGGCGCGCGGCGGGGCGCCATTGTCCCGCTGTCCGAGGCTGAGGCGATGCCCCACACGCCGGTGCGGCTAATGAAGGGACAGCGTCGATTATATTTTGTCGATCATATTTTGACCACGGTCTCTGTTATTTTTATTGTGCAAATTGCTGTCAAAGCGGAGACTTTGACAGGGGATAGACTTAAGTCCCTCCTGATAAGCTGTGGTACAACGTCAACTAATTTAAACGTTCTCGCTATCTGGTCATCAATGCATGTCTGTGGAAGGCATGATAATATGCTTTTATGATACGTCTATCCTGTAATTGTTACAACCCCGTTTTTTTTCTATTTTAATCTGCCTTTGTATATACTTACCCAAATTAAATCTAGACAATACATGCGATATTTTCGTATCATACATACGTAAGAATAATTGGTAAATTATTCATGAACATTACCTATTAACCGCTTTTTATTTAGGTACATTAATAAATCGTTTTCAATAAAATTGCGTGGAAACACAAAAATAAAACATTTTCAAAATCATTAGACTACATACTACTCACTACATAATATTATGTAAAATCTCGCAACATATACACAAAGATATTCAATTCCATATCACGAAATATCTCAAACTCTCAAATAAACGTAGGCGTTCTAATTATTGTATCGCCCTAAAACATCGATACAGTCCACCTCAGCACTACCGCGGCGCCTCGCGGGCCGGAGTGCCCCGCGGGGTTGCATTGTGGTACGTCCACCTAAATGCCTCATATTTGGTTACTCGGGCGCCTCACTGGAATATATGCCATATCGATAACTCTACCCACCGTGAACTTGAACATCCCTAAAGCGACACAACTCGAACACGGCTCTGGACTATGAGTAATAGCAAAATAAGGTTGAAATTAGCTTGAATGTTGGTCTGTCGCTTATGGACTTACACAAAAGGTTTACGATACGATATAATTCTCATTTTACTACACCCTGAACAAACAAGAAACCTCAATAAATAACGTAAACAAAGCGAGCTTGTCGCACCTTATTTGAGCACAGTTTTGTCATACTTTTGTCTTTGGGTTTTTATGAAATTTATAGCCGACGAGATTATAATAGTTCAAAAAAAAGATGTATCTCGATGATAATAAAACGAATTTATTGGACAGTAACATAATAAAGCGTAAATTAATTTAAATTTTAGATAAAAGGCGTTTTATGGAGCCCTGTTCGAAGGTTTAGATATGACATTCCAATAAGATATCCGATTTCTACGGATCTGTTTCTATTAAATTTGATTTCTATTGGTTATTTAACTATGATTACTTGGATTTTGTGCCATAAAGAGTATTTAGAAACACACAGAATATACAAGCTTTATCTTCTTTCTACACCCAAAGATTATAACTACGTAGCCACAGTTCGTGAGTTTGCAGGATATTATATATCACTACATTACTGACCCTAAAAATCATTATACAAATGTGATGTTGAATTCCGATAAAATGCAGACATTGACAACCTTTTATCAACGCTGAAAACTTAAGTGAAAATGACATTGTCATTGAAATATGAGCTGTATTCTACTAACCTCAGGGTCTATCTTCTTGTACTCCGCGTCTTCCTCGTCCACCTCGAAGTATAGTTCCGTGGAGGTGAGAGACACGGTGCCCGGCGCCACCAGCCCCGGCGCCACCAGCTTCGCCTTCGTGCTTATGTTGACTGGCCCTGGAGAGAAATTCCAATGTTGGAGTTACAGATACACTACGAGTATGTATACTTGAAAATCGTCCAGCCCTGAATGGCACCTAATAGCGACCGATTTTAACACATAAAGTAAGGTTAAGTAACGTAGTAATTTATATAGATAAGGTGTGTGCGCAACGTAGCTGAGATTCAGTTTACGTGAAACAAAACAATGTGAATGTTACATGTGGCGTTGCAAAAATGTACTGAGATGTGCCGAAATAATGACAAAGCCATTTGCAGACGTTACATTCTCAAAAAGTCTCATTTCATTTTAGTTCCCTATTATATCGCAAGTTAGCCAAGAGTTTGGTGCCTGATAAAAACGAAAAAGCAACAATGCGTCTGCCTCTTAAAAGTTTTGCTCGTATATTTTTGAAGGCGTTAGCAAAAATCACCATAACTAGGTACCCGAAGATGCCAAGTCGGTGATTTATTCCGTACACGGTTACTTAGAACGGTTATATTATTATAATATGTATACAAATACTAAAAAAATAAAAATACAGGCATATAACCCTGTTAGTAAGCCTTATCAAAGTTGATACAAAAACGAATAAATGTGAGGCTAGTAGACATTGAGCTGATTCTAAGTCAGTAGATCCTCTGCTGCTTACCAGTGAGATCAGCATCGATCTCCCGGTCGTCCAGCAGTAGTTCTGCGTCGTCGAGCAGTTCCGCAGCCACGGGGGTCGGGAGCTGCGCCCCTCGGCCTGCGCCCCCGGCCGCTATCCGGGCGTGGAGCTCTTCCGTAGCCTGTATTATAGAAAATCGATAAGCCGTTTGTAAGTTATTGAAGGTAATTATTATTGTAGAACAACAATGAGATCAGAAGTACCAAGGTACCATAGGACACAAGATAACCCATTCTTTGTTCTTTGTGACATCTATTTCTATTTTGTGCGTCTAGTACGCTGTACGATTGTGTTCTGCAGCTAACGAAATTATTTATGTACCAAAAGTACCAGGATAGCATAGGACACAAGGCGGCCTCATCCTTTGTGACATCTATTAATTTCAATTCTGTGCCTCTAGTACGACTGTGTTCTGCAGCTAACGTAATTATTTATGTACCAAAAGTACCAGGATAGCATAGGACACAAGGAGATATTAATCCTTATTGTGACATCTATTTCTTTCTATTCTGTGCGTCTGGGACAACTGTGTTCTGCAGTTAAGTTAATTATTTATACCAAAAGTACCAGGATAGCATAGGATGGAAGGAGCACGCCCACTGTAACGTCCGTTTGTATTTGTATTTTGTACACTATGCGTGTCGAATAACGGCGATGTTACACTGGCCGGCTCGTTTTAGGAGCGGTCGGCGGTCCAGATCTAGATAGCAGCTTTTTTTTTATAATTATTGCTTCACATGACTTGTGTATTTAGCCAGTGTCAAGTCGGTATTACGAGTATAAATATTAAAGTAGGTATTTCTTATTTTCATAATAAGAAAGTAATACCATTAAAACAATCCTCGTGATCAAGTAGTCAAGTCAATTATTCACACGGTCAAAGTCATTATTGTATGGTGGATGCTTTACTGAAACTTCCTGGGAGTTTTGGGATAAATGCGAAGTGACACGTTTATTGGGTCTATATCATTTGCCCACTCATGACTAATATTCCACATCAACACTGAATAACACAAGTTTGAGAAAAAAAATTGAAAACAAACAACGCCCCACTATAGGATTCCCGCCAAAACTCCAGATAGCGGCTTTTAGATTAAGTGGCTAATGTCTATCGGGTCCCACCTGCAGTATGGCGTCGTGCGGCGGCGGCTGCCGGCGCGCGCGGCACAGCGCCGCCGCCGCGTGCCGCGAGCCGCGCGCGTCCGGCACCAGCCGGCGCCGCCGCCGCGCGTCGTCCTCCCAGGAGTCCAGCTTCCACAGCTGCGTCGGGCTGCTGCGGGGGAAGGGAGAACCGACGTCAGGGGGAGAGAGAGAAAGAGAGAGAAAGAAAGAGAAAGAGAGAGAGAAATAGAGAGATAACATTTTTTGTCTGCGGCAGAGAGTAAAGGGAGAAGCATTTTTGTCTGCTTATTTGATTGTGGTGCAATGCTATGCTAGCGTCTAGTTTTTACGAAAAGTCATCGGTGCGGGACCGAGGATCGAACCCGATATCGTTGGATTCTAAAGCGGACAAAATATCGTTCGGCAACCATTTTTGTAGTTTTTTGTTTCAAAACATTTCGCATAATTTTCATCTTTCTACAATAAGTATAAAAAAAAATGAAAGACAAAAATATAAGAAAAGGGGTAGTACTGTGTAGTACGCTTGCTATAAGTACCCGATCTGCGGCCGGGAGACGCCGGCGCCGGCGGCGACGTGGCGCAGCTTGTCCAGCAGGCGCGCGGCGGCGGCGGCGTCGCGGCGCCGCGCGGCCGCCACCAGCCGCTCGCACGCGCGCTCCTCCTCCGCGCGCTCGGCGCCGCTCACGCCGCACACGCACTGCAATACGCCGGGGACTGTTGTAGCAAGGACGTCACTACAACTGTTGCAGCGCGGACGTCACTACAACTGTTGCAGCGCGGACGTCACTACAACTGTTGCAGCGCGGACGTCACTACAACTGTTGCAGCGCGGACGTCACTACAACTGTTGCAGCGCGGACTTCACTACAACTGTTGCAGCGCGGACGTCACTACAACTGTTGCAGCGCGGACGTCACTACAACTGTTGCAGCGCGGACGTCACTACAACTGTTGCAGCGCGGACGTCACTACAACTGTTGCAGGGAGGACGTGGTTGCAACAGCCGGAGTATTCCTGCATCGATCCTTGAAAGCCAGTCCCTCATTCTAAGCTGAGCGTGCATGTTTACCACCTTCGAAGACAGCGTCACTTAACACCAGTTTACACCTTATAATATGGTCAAATGCTCTGCTATAAACGATGACAACGACAATGCCGACGCTAACGAGGCCGACGCCGATACTGACGACACTAACAACGTCAACGCCGACGACGCCGACGTTGACGACGCTATATATATATATATACTAGCAGACACGGCCACGCGTCGCTGTGGGTAAGGTTTTTGTTATTGCGACTATACACCAAACTGCACACAGTGTGCAAATTTGATTAAAATCAGTGAAGTAGTTTAGGAGTCCATCGCGGACAAATAAGGTGACGCATAATTTATATATTATACTAGTTGGTGCCCGCGACTTCGTCTGCGCAGGATTAGTATTTAGAGCAGCTTATCATTATTAGCGTGACGTAGAAAAGAACTAACGTTATGCCATTAAAATCACACATTTTTATGGTTCACTATTTTGGCTATAATGGCTTACACATAAGATATAGATATATACTGTGGTGGGCTTTTTTGTAGAACTATTTATGATAAACATTTCCATCATACATTACATATCTATAGCTCTAGCTGTTTTGGCAGCGCACGCCTGAATAGCGCGCAGATGGTAGATTTTTTCCTACTTACTTGACACTTATCGTCATATTTTAGACAATTCACACAATAGCTGTATAAATTGTAGCCTATGTGTTATTCTGATGTATAAGCTACATTATTGAAAAGTTTCATTAAAATCCATTAAGTAGTTTTTACGTGAAAGAGTAACAAACATCCATCCATCCATCCATCCATCCATCCATACTTACAAACTTTCGCGTTTATAATATTAGTAAGATTAATAATGATGTTTTCATCATATTCGTCCCCTACTAACCTCAAAGTCGGCGTGCTTGAGCACGTCGTCGGCCCGCATGCGGTTGAGGATGAACTCGGCCTCGTTGGCGACCCGCACGATGTGGTCCCGCATGGCGTGCGACAGCAGCCGACCCTCGTTGATCAGCTCGATGAAGGCCAGCCCCGCGTGCTTCTGCAGGGAGTTCTGCCACTCCTGGGAGCAGAGCAGCATCACCAGCTCCACCACCGACGTGCTGGACTTGAAGGTCTGCAGGCCTGGCGGGGGGAGTGGGGAGAGTCAGTGTCGAGACTGACTAGCGAGGTGTGTATTCAAACGTTGACCGTGTTACCACAAAAGTTTAGATCAGAGTTAAACGGAAGTTTCTGAAATTTCGTTCCACATCACTCGCGTATTCTTACTAAATCCTGGTATTACTAATTATTTTACTTGTGAATTTGTTATTGAGTTAGAAGAAGCGAGGGTTCGATGTTAATTTGTGGAGAAAATATTTAGACTCATCTGTTCAATTCTGGTTTATTTTTTTCTTGTAAGACCGTGTAGGGTTAGGAAAACTGAATACGAATAAAAGGGTTTTATAAAAAACTATTAATAATAAAAAAATAATTTGTACGATGCCACAAAACCAACACTAAAACGGACTACTATGTATTTAATATGACACATCGATTAGTGAAACGAGATTTTAGACATCTGTGGATCTCTCGTTTCAACGTTCGTCGGAGCGACCGGCGCTCCCCTCACCCTCCATGAGCAGCTCCTGGCCGTGGCTGCCGACCAGCGTCTTGGCGAGGAAGGGCGCGAAGTCCAGCATGATCTCGCGCAGCAGCGGGCACGCGGGGCCCAGCGCCGTCTCCAGCTTGCGCGTCAGGGACGCCTCGCGCGACGCGCCGCCCCCGCCCCCGCCGCCGCCCGCGGCCGGCGCGGGCAGCGCGAGCCCCGCCAGGGTCTCGCTGTCCTGCGGACGGAGAAAGATCACTCGTGCTAGGTGCGGAGATAGGGAGATAGGCACAATTGGCGTAGTGGCTGAGCAATTGGACTGCTTCGCTTGATGGCGCGGGTTCGAATCCCGTCTAGAACGAATAGTTGCGCGATCCGCTAATATTTGTTTCTGGTCTGGGTGTGATGTGCATGTGAAATTATGTCTGTATAACCGGTACCCACGATACAAAAGCAAACCTAGTGTGGGGCTACGTAAAAAAAAAAGATAACTAGGTTACTCTTATTTGACGCCAAAGTGTAGCTCGGTCACGCCCGGTCTTCTTCTAGAAATAAGTTGGACGTAATATGTTGTATTTTCGAAACATTGCCTGATAACAGAATGTTTTTGACAAATTTTCAGTTTTTAAGTTAATTAAAAAATGGGACAGCTCCTCTAATGACTAAATTAAACGACCCGCCCGCCTCCGCATGAGGTTGCCAATAATGTCTAAACCTTCCCATATGCATAAAGAAAATCTGCTATCACCCCGCATTTCAAGCATAAGTTATCGATTAAGCTTTCCTGGCCAATCACCTCCTCTCATGAAATCAGAGGATGATCGATGCAAGGAAGGAAAATAAATAAAGATATATATATATTATAAATATACCTAGAACTAGCATAGATAATACTTACGGGATGCAAATGTCTCTGAGCAGCCTGCAGACTCCTGTTCTGGTGCCTTTGCTGGACGT
Organism: Hylaea fasciaria; assembly: GCA_905147375.1. Lineage (NCBI taxonomy): Eukaryota > Metazoa > Arthropoda > Insecta > Lepidoptera > Geometridae > Hylaea > Hylaea fasciaria. The sequence goes on along the minus strand of LR990211.1, from coordinate 631,417 downwards.
GATGATGAGATTCCGAATTCCTCATGTGTATTTGCTTGTCAATATCTGAAGAAATAACGGTTCAACTTCAATATTATTCCTAATAAAACGAGGGTTACTCCGAATATAAAGGTTTTTCAGTTAATCACCATGTGATCGATTTTTTTTAGTCCTATTTGAATCGGGAAAGAGGCAGAAGGAAGCTCGACTTATCAATAACGCTTTAGCAACGACATCTTGTATCAACCAAGATTCTAGCTTTTACACTAAACATTTGGTAAATATTATTATCTAAAAAAACAAAAAAAAATCTTCATCACTAATATTCTCTGATTACTTTGCCTCTGCGTTTGGGTTTCTTTCTACTTGCCATGTGCTTTAATTTGGTTTAACGCCATCTATCGAGCTAGACGGAACACTATGTGATGATAGACAAGATGCATTGTATGAAGTACCTTCGTGGATGTTCCCCTCATGGTCTCTCGTTCTGCCGGTGATGGTGGCTGGTCCCCTTTCACCGTCTTCGTTCAGGTTCACATCAGTCCAAGACTCGTCATTGCTCACCTACAAATCATTGCATAATATAGTACCTCCATTTAATTAACTATTAAAATAACTGTACCTACTGTGTGCGACTTCCCCAGGATTCAAAATATCTTCATATCAAATTTTATCAAGATCTGTTAAGTCGTTTAGTTATGATTTTCAGCCATCATGTGAGAAATCGTTAGGCCTCAATAGAAAAAAGAGAAGAAAGAAGCTCCAAAACTTAGCTCAGCAACACCTAGAAAGATTATTCAGCCTGCTATCTTTTCTGTCATACAGGGTATTGACAAATCCCTAAAAGAACTGACTATATTATATATATTTTGATATTCGTTTGTGCGCGAATTAGACCCGTTTAAATACTAATTAACATGTATTCAGTTCGCGAAAGTTTAAGAACTTCCAAGAACTGACTAGTTTAAAGAGGTGCTCTAAGTACCTACCCCATTTTTCAATCAATCATGAATTTATTCTATGATGCTAGTAAACTAGAAGGATCTGTACTAACCGGTAGCTTATTATCATCCATGGCCATTTCGCTGGACGTCTCCGGATCATTGTTCGTGGTCTCATTCGAGTTCAAATGGAATGAACCGGCGTCTTCAATCGAATCCACACTCTGTTAACAGAATTATAAAACTTCAAATCGTTTGCAACTCCATTATAAGACTTGACAATACGTCAAGATTACTTCTTGATTAATACAAATGCTATATTTATTCATTTTAAGTAACCTCAACTTACCTTAGAGGTAGATTTTGAGTGATACGACTACGACTACAAGTGAAAATATCAAATTTAATGTGAAAATCAGTATAGTAGGTAACAAGGAAGCACATGCGTCAAACAGAGTGAAAAAGCAAGCCAAGCTCACACGCATGCCGGAAGTGCGACAAAATAGATGATTACGAAAACATAAAGCAACAAACCAGGCGTAAATTATTATTTAGTTGGAGGAGATAAGTCTTTGTTACAATTAAAACTTAATATTACACGAACATGTTCTCGAAAACCGAACGTTTGTGTTTTTATACATTTCAGAAACGTGCCAAGTGCCGCGTGTGTACTTTCTTCGTTTATGTGTGATATGCTTGTGTGTGAGCGCAGCCTTATCTGTGTTTCAATACACATGTTATGCTATACACAGTAGAGTTCGTGACAAGCTTGTGTTGTTGTGAATGACTGGCGTTGGATTCACTGATGATCACGAACGACATTAACTTTGTGTTGTCACTGCACGCGGGCCTAATTTCACGTAGCCTCCAAAACCAGCCAAAGGTGTTCACACTAAAACTCGTGTTATTAATTAACTTTTACAAACCAAATTGACCACAGACACCGTAATTCCAGACAATGTTTTGGACCTCGAGGTCGGAGGCTTACAACAGAACAATAAAAATCGTTTATTATACAGAAATAACACACCCATCGATTGAACATAATAGGTCAGCAACATACTAACAGATTATGATTTCATTAATATGGGAAAGGAATATGACGCTGCACCAGATACGCAAAGTATTCCAACACTAACTGAAGTTACCACTGCGCTATCCCATTTTAATGAAAGCTACAACTTATAGGACCCAAACACCAGAGTGAAAGGAGACGCTTTAATTAACTAATAGATAAAGATACTAGAATATCTCCAATCGTTTCCCCCAAAGTTTCCTTTAAACTGACCTTAATCTTTGGTTGTATTTTCACTCGGAGACTCGATTTGAAAAGCGGCTCTTCTTTTTCTGAGGACGGAGACGGTTCAGGCTTGTCGCTCGTCTTTGGTTTCTCCCCGGAATTGGGCTTGAGTTCGTCAGTCGTGGTCTCTATTTTGGCGACAACCTCTTCTGTCCCTTGCGTCTCCTTATTTATTTTATTGCAACAGCAAAACAAAAGGGGATATAATAAAGCGTTCACAGGTCGCATGGAAATACACAGACAATTGTATCACACGCATTCCCGACGCAGCGACATCGATAACCAAACGAATGGGTAAACAGCAAAATAATTTGCTAAACACAAAATGTATGGATCTGATAATATTATGATTGGGGTTGTATGTAAATTTAGGGTTTGAATGGCATGCATTCAAGACTACATAACACCTAAAAATAACATTTTATAAGAATCTACACTACCTACTTATCTATTAAAATAGTTTTAAATACTCATACCCAATTGGAACAACTGGAAACCATGCTAGGTAATGATCTGAATTTTCTACTAAGTATACATAAAAATTTAAAAGTTACACCTTCATTATGAGACTAACATCATGTTAATTCTTTTTTTTTAATATGTTTTGGACGATGTCATATCAAAAAGAGAAGATAATAAAAGTTAACTAAGAAGTAATAATCTCTAAACTACATGCGGTATCCATACACAAAAATTGTCAGAACTAATCGAAATTACACAAAAAACGATCTTACCTTCATAGACGGAGAGTCCATATCGTTGATCGTAGAGTTATTCTCATCAACGACTATCATCGCGTATTCCACATCGTCCCCGTTGTGTTCTAAAGGAAATATAAAAAAAAACATTCGTCAGTATGACTCGCTACAAAAACGAATCAATTGATACAACATCGACCAAGCTCGCTTCAATAAGCAGGAAGATATCTCACTTATAGGAACTAAGGGGACTAAATCTATCAAAGTTCTAAGTCAAAATATGTTTAAGTTAAAATACCACTACGATAATAACGAATAACAGTATGTTTTTCTTGTACAGTCTACATGTATTTCAAATTCTATATTAAATGATTTCGCAACTCAATCATAAAGAAATTAAATGATAAGCTGTGCCTAAGCGGTGCAAATTTTACACTACCTTGTCTTGCAAATGGTTTATCCAATATGTATGGGTATCCAAAGGGTAAACATGACCGATTTGTATGATAAATTATATAAATTGATATCGTACGTAGGCAACATCTTCAAGACAAAACAGTGTTCGGGAACATCGACCACATAGAGTATTTGAGGCGCCGCATCACAATCCTGAGTCTCAGCTTTAGGAACAAACGAAAGAGCAATGAAAAAACCACTTTGTCACCACTGAAACGTAATCACTACATTTGATTTGTTGTTTTACTCTTCGGAAATCTTTTTGCATTTCCTGTAAGTTTCGATACAAAAGTTAAAATGTCTGTTTTAGACAAGGTAGAAGCTTTTGACAAGATTAGACCCATATGTAAGTATATAGAACTGTATTCGTACATCGTTGTGCAAAAAGTTATGTACATGCTATAATTCTCCATTTATTGATTTTCAATAAGTACGTACATAATTACTCTAGTCTAGACTCTATTTTGATAAAATACACCAATATATAACAATATATTCGAACGACTCCTACAGGGGAACGTCCTTGGACCACTTCCTTTCATAATTTAACTTCTCAATCCCATCTTAAAATCAGTTTACTATACCCAAAAATATACAAAGTTCATGTACAACATGCGATGCGAGCGCCTCTATTCATCGTCAACGGCCGCGTTACCTGCGTGAGCGCGGTGGTAACTAGCGATGCGTGTGTGTGCGTGCGTGTTATTGTTAACGTGTTGCCCGCATTCGAGCTTGCAGTGCGTGTGTGGGTGGCGGTGCGCCGGGTGCCCACCGGGCAGGAACTGGGGGTACACGTGGTGAGACCACTGCGGGAACAGTGGGCGGGAGCCTGAGTGGGGAGTCGACGGCCAGACACAAGCGGGCGAAGAAGAACGGCCAGAAAATAGAACAACCAAGTTCAAGGTAAGAATAAAGGTGATCGAGAATTGTAATATAAAAAAGACAACAATACAATATTGTTACAACCGAAACCAAAGAGGTGAGATAGGTAAAAATATAGAAGTCAAAAAATATATTTACAAAGAATAGTAAATGCGAGTTCAGCAAGCAATGCGTGGAAATTAAAACACAAAGACAACAGCAATATCGAAAAATCAAACGTGTCAACAGGAGATAAGAGAGGAGTAAGGAAAAATGTACAGAATTTGTATTTTCACAGCAGCAACAATCGACAATTCGATCGTTTGTTAGATTCATACAAAAACAGTTGATATTTTACAAGAGCCACAATCGAACGGTCGACAAGTTTGTGGCAGTAATGCAGTGCCGCAAGTGTTGAAAGATGTTGACGATTTTACCAGTGTTTCCAAATCGTGACGCGTAATTCAAGCGGCGTGAAAAAAAAGGAGAAACGACACACTTCAGATATACAAGTCTTTAGTATCCTTCTTTTGTACTGACGCAGTCGCTGGTCGTGCCAATTGGAAACTAAAACATCTATTCTAGTTTCCTTTCTTGGTGAGAATGTTTTAAGGTCACAAAGTGAGCTAGTTATCGATATCACCAACTTAACAATTGTGATATTGAGTCCTTTAGTTCGAAAAAAAGGTGCAAGTTTCATATAAATTACCCTGGCATATATATATAATACTAAATGACCTAGATGTTTTAATTTTCAACTGCGCCGGTACACAATGATCATGATCGTGATTATATTCCAATTTTATCAAAAAATATTACCAATATAATGTGAAATACAATATGTTTTATATCCTGTGCGATAAAGCATATAGTAAGAAGCAAATAAATAGCAATCACAGTAACATTTATAGTTCTAAACAAACCCGATAGTTCTATAGATAAAAGTAGAGATAATATATTAATAAATATTCATATCTATATGAACCAAGACATACATAATATATACCTAAAACAATATATTCATATAGTTATATAAATACTACAAAATAAACTGTGGATGCTTGATGTAAATTGTGCATTGTACTAGGTTAGGTAGGTACTGGTTGTAAAATATATTTGTGGAAAATAAATTATGTACAAATAATTCCTTTGGATTTATTGAAAAAATTTATAGGACAATATACTAATATATCTACGGGTATAATAAAATTATAAATAATTAAACATAACACGATAAGGGTCATCAGTTACTAAGCTATAGTATTTCAAAACAGAGTGTGTCGTATTTCCATTGGAAGAAACGAAATAGAAACCTATTTGCATTTCTTTAAAAGTTTCTGTAGAATAGAAAGATGGTCTTAGAGTGTAATTTGAGTAAAAACACATAAAAATAAAAAAATATCGCATCGAATGACATCGACGAAAACATTGAACTTGATGAATTTGTTTACAAAAAAAGCTTGATTTACTGACTGACAAGTTCATATTTATAAGTGATAAAAAGGCATTTTTGAACTACAACGATGAAGTAATTTCAAAAAAATAACTATATTATACGCCTTTCCCTTAAAACTATGAGCTTGACGATAGTTTTCACCATAAACATCCTATAACCTATTCAAGAATTTAACACCAACCATAACTAGGCAAACGAAAGTCTATTACGGATAAAAACAATATCATCTCTGACCCCTTCCCTGCTTTAACGTTTTTATCAATCTGTGTGTTAATCAAGTCTGTTACATTTTGTTAATCAAGGCAATATCCCTAGCCAAGTCCTTAGCCCTAAATACCTTCGAGGTTCCCCGTCCCCAGTGCACATACCGTGATGTTCGTGCGCGTGGTGCGGGCGGCGCGCGCAGTCCGGCGGCGCGTGAGGCGGCTCCAAGATGTCGCGGTACTTGGACACCATCAGCACCGAGATGAAGTACACGATGGCGAGGGAGAGGAACTGGGCCTGCTTCGTCTCCTCCTGGAAACCCATAGGGGTGGCTGTAGATCTATCGTGGATCACCAGATATGTGGAGACGAAAGAGACCAAAGACCGTAAGTCTTAGAAATAGTCTTAAGAAATCGTAGTACATATAAATCTATGTTGCAGTTGCATATTTTCACTAAATTAATCAATACTCCTCTTCACATAATCGATACAGTTAATTGGGCTGATATGCTGATGAATTAATAATGTAGGTACCACAAAAAAATGTCAGAAACCACAGCTGTCGTGCACTTACCACATCTCTATAAATGACTGCTCGTAATCTATTCACATCCATATCTTGCAGAAGTCGTTCCGGATCTTTCACTGGACTAGATGCATCCGCTAGGCTCGCCACCACACTCTGTATACAAAACTATATTTACCAAACAAGTATTAAAACGACACCTTAAAAACAGTGTTCAAACCGTCTCTATTAAATATGTGCCTACATTATCAGGATAATGCTAAAGTTCAGTGTTCTCAAATCATTTTTTACCAGGCATGCATAATGTCACTAGAAGTAGTTCGTTGATGCAAGAGAAGACTATAGGGGTCATGCAAGATTGTGTCGTATGACAATGTTGTAGAAAGTGTAGTGTTAGAAAAGTATTTGCATGCAGAAGGATCTAGAAGGTTAACTCAACGTGTGTGGTGGTAACTCTGTGTTTATTAATATTTGTAAATTGCATTAACTTTTGAAATAAATCCTCTTTGTGGGCAGTGCAATGTGGAAGCATCGATATTAATATCAATAAATGTATTAGGTTAGCATAACTCTGAAGGAGGGCTTCGAGCAATCCAATACCGAAAACAACCCCAGCCCAGGTAATAACAAAAAAATTGAAAATGACACTCCAGGGAATTAGTTTCGTAGTGATAGTGAATAATTAACATAGTGAATGTACCAGGTTGCCATATAACGTTAGGAGTTCGTTAAGAACAGAACTCAAGCAGCAACCAAACTGGCTCCCATTGGCTGCCTAAAGGCTCGTTTGATGCGGTACATAAATAAACGCAATAGTCTTTTTACAGTAAATAAATAAGGGCTAAAATCGTTTCTTCTCGGTTACGTGAGGGGCGCGGCGTATTTTTGAATGACAGAAAGGGACGCATTTGAATAGGACATAGAATAAATATAAAGAAAGAATCACTTTTTATTTGGGGTTGAGACTTTCCTCAGCTCATGCTGCCCTGGTATTTTAAAACGGTCACATAGCAACAATGTTTTCGCTTGGTTGCACTGCAACAAAAGAAATCTTTAGAATAAAAGAATGTAGCATGTAGAATAAAAACCACCAAACATTCAACGTATTATTATTATCCTTGATTTCTTTTGTTGAAATGCATGCAAGCAGAAACATTGTTGCTATGTAAAAATCGTAAAATACCAGGGTAGCATAAAGTAGGAGAAGTTCTATAGAGCAAAATACTTTGTACTTTGTTAATAGAGAGAGAGCAGTTGATATGGTGCAGTTACCGTGGGATTTAACAGTTTCAAGGACTTAAATATTAGGGTAGCATAAGTTTTGTTACAATGACTTTCTATCTATAGTAATTTATGCACTTCAAGGACTTGAACATTAGGGTCGCATAAACTGCAGATAGTCTTGTCAAATAAGGTTTGGTGTACTGTTGTATTTGTGGTGGCTTCACCATTTCAAGGACATAAATATTAGGGCAGCATAAATCTGCAGGAACCGTCTTATAAGATTGTAAGATGAAATGCGATTATTTTGTGCATTTTATGTTCTGTCGAATATTTATCTTGTATTAGGGGATTAGTGCAGAGCACTTTGTAGGTGAAGCAAAATTTCAAATGAGTCATTAATGAAACATGAAAATTTAAAAAATACATAATTGGAGGAATGTAGTGAGGTCACCAACTCAAATTGGAGAAAACGGCGTTTGTATGTACAGGTTTGTAAGATTTTTAAATCGTCCGGTGATATTTAATTTATAATTATTGTAGGTGAGAATTGTGGAGATATTATGTGGACATAGGGTATATTATAATGAGTGGTCAAATAGGGTGTTTTAAGAAACGGCATTCGCTCTTTCAAAAAGGCGTAATTTTTTACATTAATTTCGCGTCTTTTAAAACCCAACTAGCAAAAAACTGCCAGATTTCAGTTCGGGGCGCGCAACTACTCAAACATTGGTCAAAAGTGAAGGGATATCGGGGCCTGCTCCTGTGGCGGGGTAGTAGAGAAGTGGTTACCTTCGGCTCGGGCGAGTCCCCCGGGCGCTGCGGGCGCGCCGCGTACCGCAGGCGCTCCTTGCACTCGAGGCAGTTGCGCACCGCACACGTGCACACCTAGGCACAACCACGCCACCGCTAGAGACTAGGCTAGGCTAACGGCTAACGCTACGGCTAATAGGACGGGCGACAAACTCTTGCAGGCTTTTGTGAACGACGAAATGGAAAATATAAATGTTTGCCGGAATGTGGGTAGCGGTGAAACTCGTCGCGTCATCGTCCAACAACTAAACCTTGATTGTGCTGCCATCTAACAAATACAGTATACACTAACTGACTGCGGTGCTGTTGCTTAAACTTGCGTACAGATGGCATTTGTTTTAATTCTGTTTTAGTTTTGGCTTGGCACGGTGTGTGCATTTAACGAGTTTCAAGTAAGAGCATTAACATATTTTTCAGGTATTTATAGGTTGAGTATTGTAAAATGACCACAATTATGAGTGAAGAAAATGTTCTTATTTCAAAGTAAAGAGAAAGGAATGCAAAAATCATCTTAGAGAATATGTAACGTACCAAATTTTTCGAAAAAATGCACTGTGTTTTTGTAAATTGAACTACCAAGGAACTGAATAAGCACGTGAAAGAGTTTGACACCTTAAAGAAATAGAACTAAGCTAAAGTAGAGATGAAGTAAACAATACATTCAATGGCTATAAATAGACAATATTACTTGCTCTAGGTAATATATTTCTAAACGCTTTTCTATCAGCTGACTATATGTATATCTCAACCCTGCTAGACTGTTTTATAACCTGCCATTGTCAAAGACACCAAAGGGAAATCGTAGATTCCTTCTACACCCGGTGCGTTGTTTTCAATGATTTCTTTCTATATGCCTTGTTTTAGTCCTACAAATAATATTTGCATGCAACTCTGACATATTCCTAACATCACACGTTCGCGTGAACTGTCATCCCACAGATTTTTTTTTTAATATAAAGTTTCAGTCTATATTCTGCCGGTTTCTGAAACGTCAGCCAACTTTGACTACAGATTAATTCTATTGCCATCTTTATCGTTTGTTTAGTGTCAGATAGAGACAACGATAGTATTAATCTCCTGTCAAAGCCAACACACGTTCCAGAAACTGGGGGTTAATATCACCTTGAGAATGTATCATGTTCACTGAGTAGAATGAAACGGAATTCATACAATAGTTTCTTATAATTTTTTCATCAGAACTAAACAGCGCACCGGCCCATACCTCCCCCTTTCCTTCGCCCCCTACTCACCAGCCGCAGACACTGGCGCAGGATGCCCCCACTGGACATGTTCTTCTCGGCCTCCAGCTCTGCGAAGTTGAGCGCGCTTGCGAAGATGAGCACGTCCGCCATGCTCACCAGCCGCTGCAGGAACGTGACGGCCACCTCCACCGGCATGCCCTGCGTCGGCTCGATCACGTCCAGCTCGTTCTGCGGGCGGGGGGAAGTCAACGTGGCGCGTCAGCCGCCGGACCAACTCCGACACTAGAGGCTGGCGACGCTTTTTTTTTGTTTTAGTCATGGCTTCGCACGGTTTGTGCCTTTAGCCAGTGTCAAGTTCGGAGATGTGACCGGTAGCCTGAAGGGCGGAATGGATGCTACGTATTTTTTTACTTTATCGTTTTGTATATACATTTCAGTGTAGCGCCTGAATATACCCCTGAAGGGAGTTATCGTTAATTGTGATCGTAAAACGGCCAGTGTTCTTCGGGCGGTTGCGTCTGTGCAGAAAAGCCGTCGCCGCAGAATAGCCGGTCGTACTATTTAACATCAGATAAAATAGGAGTTGAAAGCGAATCTGATCAAGTTCAAATAAAGGTGAGTACTGACGTTGGGCGAGGTGGCGGAGGCCAGCAGCGGCAGCAAGCCGCCGCACGCGATGATGAGATTGTCCGCGAGCTGGCTGATGAGGTGGACGGTGTTCACCACGAAGATGGCGTTCTCGGAACAGTTCACGAAGTCGATCACGGACTTGCTGGCGTGACTGCGCCACACCTGCCGAGGGAAACATTTGCTCTTCCGATCAGTCTCAGTTTTGTAGTCATTGCTGCAGTGGGCAACATTATAGACTCCTTCGCTATGATTTTCTAATAAATTTTTATACACAAGTAGGTAGGTATATTCTTTTCATATTATCTTAGAAATTTGATTAACTACTTGAACTAAACTCTTTGGACAAAATCCAGCTTAAATTTATGAAATAAAATCAAAGCATTTATTGCGAGTAGTCAATCAAATCTCACTTTTACAAGTCAAACACTTTAATTTCATCAACAAAGAGAACATTGAAACCATAAAATACATTGAGTAAATATCAAAATTCGATAAATAAAATTTGGACTATGGTTTGAGTTTAATAAAAGATGTTTGTTTCCATGCGCCGATCCGAGATTAAATCTCGGACAGAAAACGGAAACTCTGTTGACACGACAGTGCTTCGGAACACGCCCGTCATAGGAGACAGCACCAAGAAACTCTACGGAGATGTCATTTTCTCAAATTAAATGTGAACTTACTTGTATATCAGTCTCTCGAGAGAACAGTGCGTGGGACTTACTTGTATATCAGTCTCTCGAGAGAACAGTGCGTGGGACTTACTTGTATATCAGTCTCTCGAGAGAACAGTGCGTGGGACTTACTTGTATATCAGTCTCTCGAGAGAACAGTGCGTGGGACTTACTTGTATATCAGTCTCTCGAGAGAACAGTGCGTGGGACTTACTTGTATATCAGTCTCTCGAGAGAACAGTGCGTGGGACTTACTTGTATATCAGTCTCGAGAGAGAACAGCACGTCAGACAGCAGCCGCTGGTGGATGTAGGACCAGCGGAACTCGGGGATACGGAAGGGGGGCCGCGTGGGGCCCGGGGAGAACATGGCGCGGCTGCAGCGCGACGGACGCTTCGATTCTGGAACACGTCGTCGTCATCATCATCATCAGCCTATAATAGTCCACTGCTGGACATAGGCCGCCCCTAATGACGAACACTGACACACGGAACAGGGAACACGGACGTATCTAAATGTATCTAAACATTGATGACAAGTCAGCTCTGATCTTTTGACGTCTCTATGTTGAATCGTTTGTTTATAGATCGTGTAACTTCTGAAAGATTCGACCGATTAAGATCATTTTCAAACGCGATATACGACGATGGTTAGTAGCTAAGCTAAGATATGATGAGTCGAAACACTTAAAAGGATATCTATCAGATTCGTCTTAACTTAAATTGAACTATTAAGATGTAATACTCCAAAGAACGTAGATAATAAATCACGTCATCAAAAGCTGCCTTACCAAAATGATTTGAATCCACTTGAGTGCTAGTAGAAGCACTCCTCGGCCTCTTTGGTGATGTCGACGTATTCGTGCCTTGTGTGGCCATGCCTTCGGCCCTATTGCCGTCCTGCTTCATCTCACTATCGCCCGGCAAGCTAACGCGCCTCTTGTCCCTTTCGCTGTCGCGATTTTCTTCCGTCTCAAGTTCTTTGTTCGCAATGTTCTCGCTAATTGTCGAAATAGCAGGAATTTCTGGCGCTTTGTCTTCATCCGGTTCATCTGTTTCAGTCTCAACTTTCTCATTATCGTTTTCATGATTAGCTTCTTTAACGTCCTCTTTTTCAGTCTTTTCAGGCTCCTCTGTTCTAGAATTGACTAAGAATTCACCATCCAGCGGTAAAACGTTGCCTTCATGCGGATGATCGGAGGGAATCACTAGCTGAGGACTGTTCTCTTCGACCGTTTCCGCACTTTCCTCCACATTCTCAATGCTAACTTCAGTATCTGGCACGACGTTGTTAATTATATCCATAACAATAGCGTTTGCGATCATTTCAGCGTTACGCTGCTCGTCAATAATCTCTTCGATTTCTTGCTCGAAATCTTCACGACCATTAGGCGTGTTACCTTCGGAATGTAAACCGCCGGATATCGCTCCGGAATCCGTGTCGTCGTCGTTAGCTTTTAGCTTCACAGTTTCTAAAGCGATCGTCAACACGTCGTTGACTATATTAATCGCTATATGCTTAGGATCGTCTACGTCATCATCGGTATCAGTCTTTTCTATTCTCTTAGGACTAGCGGCTTCACTCGGAGTTAGGTACAATTCGGACGGATCTGACAACTCAGATTCTCTTTCTGTCGCTACGTTCAATTCGGCAACCCTCTCGGGACTCGCCGTCTCACTGACGGACAAACTGGAAGGTAGGCCTTCGCTCTTGTCCGTGTTATCCGTGTTGTCATCTTTGATGGTATCTCCCACGTCTCGCACGGGAATGTAATCTAAGCTTCCCTGTCTCGTCAGCGTCTCCGTTTTCTCCTCCAACGTGGCGATACCCGATTCGGAGCTTTCCAGCAATTTATTTTCTATTTTAGCCAGATCGGCGTCCGCTTCCGCCGCGTCCGTTTTAATCTCGACAGGCTCTTCGTCGACCGCGTGTTCCGCTTCGTTTTCGCGTTCGGGACTATCCCCGTCTTCCCTGTTATGCACTTTACACACTTCACTGTACATATCTGTCCGCTCGTCGTCGCAACTGCACGCTTCGACCTCTCGCAGGGACAGTCCCTTGCCGAGCTCCGTCTGCGCCGCGTGGTTGACCACGTTCTGCCGCACGGAGGCGGGGGAGTCCCCGGAGCTGCCTGCCGCGTCGGCAATGCCTGCCGCGTCGGCACTGCTAGCCGCGTCGGCATTGCCAGCCGCCTCGGACGCCGCGCGCCGCTCCCAGCCGGAGATGGTGGAGATGGGGCGCTGCTGGCGCTCCGCGGGGTCCGTGATGTTGTCGGCGCGCCGCTGCTCGTAGTGCTCGTACATTTGGGCGAATTGGAGCTTGAACTCTTCGTAAGATACCTGAAAGCGTTTAGACATTTTAATCATTTTCATATTAAAATTAAATCTTGAGAAAAACGGCTCATTGTGAATTATTATCAATTCATAATACTCGTTCCGAATTAAATTTTATCTACTATCTCTATCAGTATAGGTACTTTAAGCTTGAAAACGAAAATAAAGTTTTTTCGTACATATCCAATAAAAAGAAAAAAAATCTGACCCTACTCATTTTACGAAAATATACCCGTTAGAGAAGACAACACAAAGATACTCTGCTCTCTGTAACATTGCGTACTACCTCGTTTACTTTACTTGTACCATTTCCAACATGTGTACGTCAGTAATCATTGTAAGTAATCATGAAAATTCGTCCAACCGTCACACCCCGGCCTCCCCACGTACCTTGGAGTGCACGATGGCCAGCGTGTCCACCCACACCCTCCAGCCGCCGTACTCGTGCTTGATGGCGTGGTGCAGCAGCATGCGGAACAAGGAGTACACCATGTCGGAGATCTTCTGCTCCTCCGCGTTCTTCGGGTGGATGTAGGCCATCGCTATCAGCCACTCCTGGAACGGACAATTTAGGAGTTCACACTATCGAAGGGTTCAAAGACTTGATTCATGATGAGACGAGATTTTTCGGCAATTAGTTGTTTGGTGAAAAGTTACTCAGGGTTCAAAGAACTCTTTGTGGACCTTCCAGGAAGCAGTGCTTACCACCTTCGGTCACATCGTTACAAACACCAGATGAGGCAGAAGTTAAGCGCTCACCTAGAACGAGCCCAGAAAGAATCCTGTGAGTAAATGGTTATATTCACAGAAAAAAAGACATGGTAGTCTGCGGCTGCTAAATCAACGTAGCCACTATCATAGAATACCTATAAACACCCTAGAAGAACGAGCACTCTCTATTTCAAATGGAAGCGAGACATTACGATCGAAATTTTGTATGAATTTTGAGCGTGTTGGGGACCTATTGAGTATCAACGCGGAGGACGCTATTGCTTCGCGTACAGTTTCGTTTGTCTTCTGTCCGATTCAGCCGTTTGTGTGGAGTGTCCACCCTGTGCAACTGCCAGAATGGATCAAGAGCAATCAAGCAAGGTTGGTCCCTGACCTGCCACACAGACATCTGCAGCACGGTGCGGCGGTTCTCGCGGTTGTTGCTGCACAGCAGCGTCATGTCGCTGAGGAACAGCTTCTTCACCTCCAGCAGCTGTTCCGTCTGCTTCGACTGTCGGATCAGGGTAGCCACCACTTTGAGGATCACTGTGGGTAAAAGGAATAAGGGTCATTATCCGTGTGAATCCTCCGCTGTTGAAGAAATACGAGCGCTGTAATGTTGAATTATTGGGAAAATTTAAGCGGTTTGATACAATCTGGTTTGAGTTTGTTGAAATGTTTATGGTGTGTATGGGCACATCTTTAATCGGTATAAATTTTCAGGTGTTGAATTTGCGGATGTTATATCTTGTTTCTGCAAAGATAAGCATTTAAAAGAAGAATATTATATAAGGTTCAGAAAAGCTTATTGTAAAGCTATGTCAACCGGTCTCGTTCGCAACCAATGTTCAATAATAAATCATTTATTGTAAATAGTCAATGTTGTAATACATCGACAAACTTTTCTACCATGAAGATACCTTCCAAAACATCTAACCAACTGAGTCTTTTCGTGACTACGGTCTATGTAACCCCTCCGAACGTGGAGGTTGAAAGATTATATGATATTATTTTGATATTAGTTTGTGCGCGACTTATGGCCGGTTTTGTGTCAGATAGCGACAATGATAGATTTATCGGTTGATGAAAGTTAACTAGGAGTTATTATCTAAATATTTGTGTGTGATCCCCATATATTTGTTTCTGGTCTGGGCGTGGTATGCACGTGAAATTAAGTCTGTAAGGGGTGGTACCCCTGGTACAGGAGCAATCCTAGTGTGGGGCTACGTTTAAAAAAAAACTAAAACTAACTAACTAAGCCGAGTGACTCTGAGTACTCACTAGGGTTCTCTAGCCGGAAATGCGGCTGCGGCTCGGGATGTCCGGTGTACAGGATCTGCTGGCCGACGTGTTCCGTGAGCAGCTCGTACAGCGCGTTGTACACCGGCAGCGCCAGCCCCTCCCCGCACGCCGCCAGCCGCGTCGCCAGCAGCGTGTACAGGTTGTGCGGGGACATCACGTCGTACTTGCGTCTGCGGGGAACCGGCGCAGGGGTCAGAATCTCCGTCCCAACGCTTCGGGGACTCGGTTATCGATCGATTCGATTCGCTACATTTACAATTCACAATAATCGAATCGAACGTGACGTCAACGATTTAAAACTATGGCAGTGCAATTCAGAAGTATCGAAGTTGCCGTTCGATGATTTTCTTCGGATGATGAATAGCGTCATCCATTTGCCGATATCTCACCAAATTACTAAGTCGAGACTGTTCTTAACAGCTCAACAATTTGATGTTCAGTTAGAGAACGATACTGAACCGAATCGATTTGGTTCCATGTCGATGGGATCAGGTGGGAAAACGATATCGAACCGAATCGATTCGGTTCCATGTCGAACATATCAGGTGGAGAATATATTAGGTTCATGATGAGGACGGATCAGTACCTGTTCTCATAATTCTCAAATCAAATGGTGGTATAAATACTCCAATTACATAATCTGGCAATAAAAGCTGGTACCAAGTAGTTGATCAACTATGGTTCATTAAATTGAACAACAATGCGGGATCGTACCAAGTTGAATCACTGTGGTTCGTCATCCCACTTTTCCTAGTGAACGATCCATTTCTTCACAAATTAATTTAAAATATATGTTAAAAAGTAATTAAAATGTATTACATGTATGGAACTAACTTGTGTGTGCTTCGACTCAAGAAGAAACCCAGCAGTTTCAGCGCTTGCAGCCGGATGAGCTGGCTTTCTGAAGCCAGCAGCTTAAAAATTGTCCTAACGCCTCCCTGGAATGATATAAAAATATATTGTTAGTAATGTAATCCCATTGATTGATCAATTAACTGACAAAATGTGAGATATTTTTTTTTAACAAATAATAGTCAAACAATTCACAAATAAATGTCAAAGTCAAACAAATAATTTGTTACTTTATTTTTATCATTTATTTATCACTACCGACGCAAACACGGGTATTCTATGTATAACGTGTGTGTGTATCTGTACCAAATTTAATTAAGTTTATTTTGTTTGAAAAGTGACTTGCTCGAAAGTGTTTTTAGATGTTAGCCATGATACAAGATGTTTTTTTTAGTTTTGAATTTTTTTAGAAGTTGTGTATTTTTTTGTGTCTAAAATTAGTATCTATAGATTTAAACTGTTAATTGTAGGTATTAAGCAATCGCTTTACAATTAACATACATGTCAACATAATATTATTAATGTGATGTCTTTTAGGATGAAATTAAATTGTTATACCTTAGCATCAAACGCTGGTACCATGGAGCTAGGGTGCTCCGACATCAGAGAGATCAGCATTTGTAGGACATCATGCAAGTTTTCATCCTGAAAATAATTACATTCTTATTAATAAAGTCGCTAATATTTAATTTATAGTAGTAGGTACTACCTATTAATTTCACCAGCAATCAGGGCTATAACAATTATATACTTGCATTGCAGTATTACTCTTACTCGTAAACAAACATAATTATAAGGTTATAAAACTTTTTGACAATTGTTTATTTCACTGAAGAGAGACAAGATGTTCAATTGCATATCTGAGGCTGAAATTCCGAAACAACTTCCAGGTTAATATTGGCACACAAACCACGTCATAGATAACAATTTTACATACCAAATCATGAGGCAAACTTGATAATTTTTTAGTATCTACTCCAACGTCTCAAGTTTGACCGTACCTCATGCATGGTCGTCAGGTAGTTGAGGATGGACTGGAGCTCGTCCTCCTTCACCCCGTTCCCGATCATGATCAGCTGCTTCAGGAACAGCAGGATGTACGCGCGGATGGTCAGGATGTCCTTGTGGGCTGGCCGGGGACCCTCTGTAAAGGTTCAGGTACGGTTATTAGCTGAGTAAGCGATTGCTTAGAGTCTATTGGGACAAATCGGCGATTGTACGTTGGTGTCTATAATTTATTGGAAGATATCTTGATGTCAAAGCTTTGGCTGAAGATAGGAAACGCTGGCGGTTATTCCATCACAGGAGCTATGCTCATAGATAAGAAGAAGAAGATCTTGATCCGTTGTACCCCTTGTACCGTTGATCATTTCTTCATTTTTCTTTGAAGGATAGCATTTTATATAAATTATATAAATATGTGTAAAATATAATTTTTGCATTAGAAATTTAGAATATGATCAAAATAGGTCAAGAGGTTGTTAAGTTATAGGAACTACGAGGTCCTGTTCAGACTGACTATTTTTGAACAGCCTTCAAAAACAGATTCAATTTTTTTTCAACAAGCGCCTGTTAACGAAGCTTGCGTAAGAAACTCGAAATGTAGTACTGTAGGGTGAGCAGGAACCTCTATAGAGAACGTATTCGATACGTTAACTGTCAAATTTGTTTTGGATTTGATCAGTAGGTACTCCTACAATAGGACAAGCACGACAATTTTACCGGATCGTATCGTTAACACTACGATCAAGGTAACCGTTCGCGTACGCATCTTGTCGATATTGCAAGGCGCTGATCAAATCTTAAACAAATTTGACAGTTAACATATCGAATACTTTCTCGATAGACGTTCCTGCTCACCTTACCGGTAATGTCTTAAACGCGTACTAAAACAACTTACCCAACCCTTTAGGCGTGATCCCGCTCTTCACCCTCGGATTCACGACCCAGTAGTAGAACTTGAGCGTGTGCACCGTCTGCAGCACGGTGCTGACCCGCCTCACGCTCCCGTATATGTGAGCGTCCGCCAGGAAGTCGGTCGCCAGGTAGCAGTACAGCCGCGCCTGGACGGCGGCCGGAGTGTGGATCCACAGCGCGGGGTTGAACAGGATGTGGTCCAGGAGCTGCCAGGTCACAAAGGATTGGCAGAACGACTGCGTTAGCGTAGATTTGGGCTGTCCGAGGTTGTTTGCGTATGGTCTCTTGCTTGTGTTTGATAGAGGATGACCGCTCGGCTCGGAATGTAGTCGCGTATACTTACTGGGAGTCTGTTCTGCTAATTTAAAAACGCTTCGATCGAGTCTCTATGGAGTGGCTTTGGAACAGCTTGTGATAATTATTGACATTTATTTCAAATATTATTATTTGACTAGCAGACTAATTTAAAAATAATAAAAAATTGCAGTCTTCCATAATATTATGTCTTATACTATACCGAAGCCACTCCACTGAGATTCGATTGAAGCTTTCTTAAATTAGCAGCCCTTCATGGTGGTAAACGGTACTTATGGGCACCGTTCGCGGTGTTGTCGATGCGTTGCGAATTTTCTGTAAATCTTTTGAAGAGTCCCATAATATGACATGCGACTACAATCGTCGCCAAACGTTCTTCGTGAGAGAGAATATCTGAAATAGGGAACATGGCCTATTATGACCGTGTGTTTACTCGTTATATCTTAGTTTAAGTGTTGTGAAGCAGTACCTACGCAAGCCTGGTATTCATGACAATTTGGTTGGTGCTTTAGTAAAGGCTAACTCAAAATACAGCATATTCATTGTATGTACGTCAATTTTAAGTTAGCTGTTCCAAATTGATTTACTGATATTGAACAAGAGGGCTTAACAATAAAAAATGGACTTCAAATTCAATCAACTATTATTAAAAAGTAGTCTATCTATCTATCTATATCAGCCAACATCAACCCACTGCTGGGTATAGGCCTCCTCATGTGCACGCCACTCTTTAAAAGTAGTAAACGTAAAAAAATTGGAACAACCCTATCGATTTAAAATATTATCAGGTTTCTTATATTGCACAACCGAGAACTAAAGCTGAATACATTTTAGTATAATCGGGGAGGGGCTGCAGGCGCACGGACACGCGCGGGAGGCCTGCGCGCTCGGCGCCAAGCTGGCTAAGGTAACGCATTATCAATTCACAGTTCTCAGTGTTGTGTTTTGAAAATATGGAAAAGCAAGAAAATGATCTTCATCAACAGATTGCCTTACCAAAACAAACGTCAACCGTCATGCTAAGGAAAGGGGCACAATGGGAGAAATGCGAAAAATCAGACAAATACTTCAACAAAATGCGTCACCGGAGAATATATTGACGTCAAAAGTGCTGAAATGTTGTAGTGTATTTATATTAAAGCTATATAATTAATTACACTAGTGCTATTAAATTATGACACGTTTATGCTATTTCGACAATGGGAGTGCTTTCAGTGCCCTTCTAACACCAACAATTTAAACATTGATTACTGACATTAAATCCACTACCAACAAATTATTTACTCTTTACACCTTTCTCTGCACATCAATGAAAAAGGTAACATGTAACATTCTGCAATTGATAAAACAGTACTAAAGTGAACTCCTCTAAGTTCTATTTTTGTGTCATTTTCTTTTGGTGCTTCCGACATCTATTTAGGACTTATACATTTGGTGTAGTGTAACTTATACAGTAAGTACCTAAGACCTAAAGTTCTATGGCAATGTTGGATTTTGTGTTTATGTGCAAAACTGTGTGGTACAAAACGAGTGGGGTGGGGGTGTCAAGCAAGAGAAGCATGCGCTACAACCATCGATAGGAAACATAATTCACATAATATATGTATATATAATAGTATAACACACGTGCTAAATATATTAACGTACTCGTCCAAATAGAATGAAAGACTTATCAAATATTAAAAACCAAGCCTCCATTTTATTTTGACGAGTAAGAGAATTTTTCAATTAAATGTTTGTATTTTGTTGCACTGAAATTGAAAAATATCTCTTATATAAGGTAAAAAAATCCCTGAAAAATCTATGATACAATAAAGTAAATTACATTAAATATAATATAGTAATAAAACACAGGTAAAACAATGACTCCTAATTATATAAATCAATTAATACAGATTTTATTTTACAATCAATTGCCATCGCCTGTACCTAAGTGAAAACTAAATCGACTTGCAGACATATTTTATCTCTACAAAGTTTCGAGAATTCACGTAAATGGCGCCAAAGTTAATCGGCTTAAATGCTCTACGGCGAACCCCTTTCCCTCGGCACTACTAATTAGTAAAACAAATAATGGCGACCGAGCTTAGTGACGTCGCCACGTGAACGCGCAAATATGTGCACGTTGCTTTGCTCGGCAAATATTACCGTTTGTTCATATTTGTCTCCGTTGATACGTGATTGCGTAAATAAATGAACCATTAGATCATATGGGTTAGGAGCTTTATGTCTACATCTCAATCTGACTATACAGTAGGATTGACCGGATTGCGCATAAGACTTGTAATCTGTACCCCTAGTATGAGTTTTTACTAGCTCGACATAGTACGCGTCAAGTAGCGCTTTTGTAGGAAGATTCTGTACAGCGCCCCTACTGGCGCGTTTATGAACGAAAATCTTCATACAAAGAGCTAGTTGACGCGTACTATGTCGAGCTAGTAAAAACTCATACTCAGGGCACAGATTAATAACGTGTAATGGTATCCAAAAGTGGGCCTATAGTCGGGACTTATTTTCGGATACACACAAGCTATCTGGGGGTAAAGTCGGCCAATTTAAGAAACGCTTCAATCGAATCTCAATGAAGTGGCTTCGGTATAGTTCCGACAAAGCGTTCTTAAATTCGCAGACTTGACCCTCCTGAATACACGTAGGTACATTTTGTAATTCAGTTTTATAACGGACTTAGCGCATTCTGGTATCCTACTTGCATATTAACTTGCATAATCAAGACCAGAATTACGCAAAGCATTTCAAACATTATTAAAATAGAAGAGATCGCCAAAACTTTAACCAAGGTGCTTCCTGCCCAAGTTTCCCGCGGGGCCTATAAAAACAATTTATACCCCAACTTAATAAATCAACAAATACGGGAGCAAACTGAAATCTGTTACCAAATTAGCTTAACTGTGTGCTGCTATAAACTTATTTATGGCAGCAATTCTACGCCTTATTTATAGCGTCTATTATAGCACAAGAATAGGAAGTAGGCAGTACCTTGTGGAAGCGAGCTGTTTGTATGTGTGAGTGCGCTGTGATACCCACACCAAAACACTAGGTACTGTGCTGGGGAGCTAGCTGTGACGACCCCAAATATAGACGCTTTGATAAAAAAACCTCTAATTTCTCCATGATTTTAACAATGCCAATGGAAATGTACACATTTTTATACACAACTCTCTTGTTTTCAGATGTCAATGGTAGAGGTGCATATTCCCATACTCTTGCAATAAATATGTTCATTGTAATGCATTCTATCAAAATATTCAAACTAGTACCGAAAGGGCTCAAGTTACCTCACTGTTTTTTATGCACTATGCCACGTTTTCCCTCTAGGCGCTAGTAAAGTAGACTTCATTCGCGTCACGGCAAAAATATTAAAATTAATTTGACGCAGTTTTATAGCACCGCGCCGTTTAATATTCTAATATTCATACCGGAATCAGATATTACCCTCACTGAGAGCAATTTTTATTCCAGACGTTGGTACATTAATGAGCGAGATTTATTAGTGCACGTAGACAGCAATTTATTTAAGACATGCTTTTACCCGCGACTTCGTTCACATGGTATTTACGTGACGATAAAACAAAAAAAAAGTGTGTGCGTGTAACCTTTACGCGCGATTGAAGTAAAACTTTTTTGGCGTTGACGGAAGTAACGCTTACTATAGTCTGTGTAGTTTCAATTGACATGTCAATGTAACTTTTTTTAAATAGCGGAAACTACATTGACATGTCAATGTAACCTTTTTTAAATAGCGAAAACTACACAGTAAGCGTTACTTCCGTCAGAAAAAAATCTGAGTTATTCCCTAGTCGCGCCTAAAGAAGTTTTACTTCAAAATGGTAACAGACAAGATAAAAAAAACTTTTAATTATTTCATGGTAAAAATTATTTTTTTCGTATTTTTCCTTTCTTCTTCATTTCCTACCTTCATTAAAAAAAGTTACAACATCCACCACCAAGCTCCACCAACCTGTTTCAACAGCAAATCCGAGTTGGGCGAGCAGCACGTCACCAGATGCTTGGTGAGGTGGAGGAAGGAGGCCAGCGTGTCCGCTGTGAGGTGGTCGCGGCTGCAGCGCTGCAGCATGTGGCTGATCACCAGGAACCCTCGGCACTGCAGCATGTGCTGCTGCACCGTGCTGCACGACTCCACCAGGGAGCACACGAAGCCGAGGAGCTTAGAGCTGGAAGTGGACATTGTGGGACAATAAATAAATGCTCATCATCATCAGCCGGAACACGTCCGCTGCTAGACATTGACCATAGAACGCCAGAAAAAGCAGTTCCTAGCTGATTCACATCCAGCTGTTCCCAGCGACACCCACGAGGTTGGCGATCCACACTTCATGGGAGGATCTTATGGATATGTCATTTCAATATCGAAGGAACATGGATTTTTTTTATCCAATCTTCTCGTAATATATAATTTTCGTATCGACTATACGAGTACATCCTATCCCAAAGCATTTTACTGTCAACCCATATCAGGTGCGGCTGCCCTTTCAGACTCTTATCAGTGGTGCCCTAAGAAAAATCAGCTAAAATCTTGTCTAAAAACATCCGGTTTGAATATTAATGGCATGACCGTGTAATGCCCTATATTATGACACGACCCCGCGTGACGAGACGTAGAGTACGTACTTTGTCCCAGACCCTTGTCACCCGCGGTCGATGTCGCGTACCCTTTACAGCCGCAGATTGTAGGCGAGAACATTACCTAATATGTGAAATAGAATACGTCCTAACATCTATTCGTAGAAAGGGCAACCAAGGTGTGGTTAAAGGGGCCATGTCTTAGGGAATAACTGGAAATCCACTTCTGTCCGAACGTCTAGGGTAAATTCTTCATTCGTAGAAGTTGGTGTGGATAATAATATGTAAGATAAAGCCTTGGGTAGTCGCTCTAAAAGACTGAGGATAAAGTTAAGCTCAACATTAGTTTTACTCATAATTGTGTCAACATTTCCAACCCTATTCTGCAACCCTTACAGATTTATCAGCGAATTCACACCGCAACTCCGAAATAGTAACTTTAAAACTTCAACCCTCATTAAAATTAATGCTTCATTCTCATACACCATTAATTATGTAAACCAACCCCTAACTAATAATATAAATTGTCACCACCTACCCTCATAAATTCCAGCCTAAATGAAGCCGAGTACTAGGCAATTAGGAGTTGGTAGAAGTTCTCGGCTAGATATTAATCTGCGGCCGTGTTGGAAGATTAGATTTTGATTGAGCTTTAGTATATTCATTTTGACCCAACTCTACAAAGCACATGTATACACGTTGATTATGTGCTCCTAGTAGGAGTTTTATAATCCGGTGATAAACTATGTTTAACAGTAGTTATTACCAGAAGAAGCGCTACAGTGGTACAACCATCGAGGTAATAGGTACAACCATACTTGTGTTATGAAGTTCTACCAAGAAATTCGCTAAGCGTTTCCCATGTAATTACGTCGGCGTCTAATATTAAAATGTTATAACACCTCATTAGACATTATAGAAATAAGACCGAAAGAATGAAGCCTCCGGTATTTTTTGCTATTAACAGTTTTCGTTTCAATACAGCAAAATGGCATTAAAAAGTATGAGCGTAATAGGGTTCCCTTAGAAAATGAACGTAATTGATTTCTCCTGAACAGTTCCATGCACTTTAGATCCACTAAATAATTGAGGAGTTGAAGTGTTCCAAGGAGCAATTTGAATGGACACCGAAGCTGCATTTAGTGCTCCACTGTGGATATTAATGAATGGATTGGAACCCGCACGCGATGATTTAGTTCGCAAACACGAACTACGATCGCGTTGAATTTAACGTTCAATTAATTTTATTACACTGGGCGTCGCGTCGCGTCGGTCGGAAACATTTATAGTGGCTCGACCATAATTCACATGGAATTTGCGATGTGAGTTATTTTTTACAAAAATTTTGTTATCGGTAAATATGTTGTTATTTTCAAAATAGCATCAAATAAGTGTAACAAGTGCTCAATCGACTTACTTAACTTTTTAACTAGACCGATGTCCTAACAATCATTCTCATAAGTTGATAAGTTTACGTATGGGCTGGTACCATTCCTAAATATTTATTATTTCCTTTTGTTTAATACAGTTGGACCTCGACCCTCTTCGTACCACAAATTCCTGATGTAATGAATTACATCAGGAATCTGTAAAGTAAAAGTAAACTAAAACAGTAACCACGTTTTACCATCAAAATAATAATACAGATTAATTCAAACTTCCTATTTGCAATGATATAATGAGCCGCGTAAGCCTACAGTAAGGTAAACATGTGTCTTTCAAATCCTTTATCAACTGACACGTGAATTTCATCGCGTGTGCGGAATACCTTTGATGTGATACCTAAATCACTGAGTACCCACTTGTTACCAGTTGTCTGCGGTCTGATTTATCTTCATGAATGATTTCTCTACAAAATAATATTAATTTATAGTTAATTTATAAACTGCTACCTTTTGTTCGCGAGTTCGTTTACTCGAACATAACAGCTATCGAGATAAAAGGTATCCTATGTTCTTTCCCAAGGCTCAAAGATTTTAGGTGTCAGCCGAGTTGCACCTTACTTAAATAGGGTAGAGTCAACGGAGTGTACTTTTCCTGTCCGAGATTCAATCCTGAACCAGTGCTTGAAAAAGAAACATCCTTTTTTCAAACTCAAACCATACTCAATTAATTATAGTTTGTTTTCTTTTATGGTTTTATTAATTTGTTTATTAGATTATATATTGAAGCGTTTGACTTGTAAAAGTGCGATTTTATTGCCTATTTACAATAAATGATTTCACTTTGACTTTGACTTTGAATAGGAAAAACTGGATACTTGAATAAGATGAACTAGGCCATCCAGCCAACATTCTTTCGGCTGCGCTTACCCCCAATTCAACTATCTCCTCACCAAAGTTCATAAACAACCGAGCAATCACACTGTAACATTTTCTCACGTCCAAGATGATTGAAGTAGAAGATGCTCATTAATATTAAATCTTGAGTGAGTTTGATTTGCAATTCTACCGTATACCTACCTACAGTACAAGACGACTAAGTTAGACACAGTAATACGAATGGACGCAGACAGGAACCGATGAGGACGGCTCGATCACAACACAAAGGTATCTTACCCCCGTATCGTTAGTCGTTACTTCCAAATTACTTTCACTCGACCTTTGCTGAGGGACCTCGAAACTCCCCCCAAATGTTCCTGATATTTGGTATCGTTAGATGAACTTTCGAGATTCCTCGGTACTCCATTTTACCACAAATGATCGTAGGGAAGCGTCTTCGAGGAATCCTCAAGGTACGTCGCGAGGTACCTTGAGCTGACAGACGGTTTGTTTCCGGAGGATTATTGTCAAGGAATAAGCGTGTGGAGGAAATTTTGCCAACTAACGATACCAAAACAGGCGAGTGACGTTGAGTGGAGCGAAAGAAATTAGGAGGTAACGATTAACGATACGGAGCTTAATCTTACCACAACAAAGGGTCCCGCTTGGGGTCCGCAGCTGGGTTGTCGTGGGGGAGGTCCAGCTGCGCAAACAGGGGGAACAGGACCTGGACCCCGCCGATGGAGTTCAGGGCGCTGTGGATGGAGTGCGTCACCACTGCCTTCACCTCCTGTGGACATTACATACCTGAAGATACGTGCAAGGTAACGATCGCGATCGATGTGTTATACCTTACCCTTGTTAGCATTAGTGCACCATAGGTGCCTCATCAGCCCTTTTGTTCCTGTCTCTATATTAAATAAATATTAATTAAATGCTTCAGTCTCTCTCCACCCTTCGACGCGTATAGGCTCCCAAAGGACAGCCTTTATTTTATTCCACTTTATAATAATTCAAATAACAATTTAATTCCATTAAATAAATAAAAAAACGGTTCCTTTTTTCTTTTTATAAAACGCGATCATCGAAACTCGCGTAACAAATCGATCGAGTGTACATTCGGAAATGTGAAAGATCTTATATCGAAAAAAGCCAATCCCGTCTCCCAGATTGAGCTCATAGTGATGGTGAGGAAGTAGATTGTAGTACATCCATCAGCGACCGAATTTTTTATGACCGTTATTCGCGACTGGAATGTATATAAACACTATCACTAATGGTAGCTTGCGTGTACATAGATGCAACATTACTCGCAGCTTATGACGTTCTCTTAGAGCGCCAACTGCAAATAAAGCCGTCTATATAACGCGCTTGGGTTGCATATAAACCCAGTCACCGATGACTGGCATGTACATGATGTATCTTCAATTACCTGCAGCATCAACGCGTGCGGCGTGTGCACGAAGTATGACACGTTCCCTTTGGGCGCGGACTGTAGACACAGTTGTCCATCCGTCGCGACTGGGTTGTACATAAACACTATCGCCGACGACAGTTTTCCATCGTACAGGACCTGGTAATATACACATGGATTAGCAAATATTACACAAATAAAATGAAAGCTTAGTGAAACGATATAGAATTTAAAGTCGAGTACCTAACTCGATTGAAGTTGAAATGGTCTGTCTCATTGTCTGGAAACGGATTAGGCCTTAAGTCGCGTTCACTTTGTAGAATTAACTAAATACGAGATAAAATTTCAAAGTTACTGACTAGACTACAAGATTTAACTTTAAATACTTAAAATGTAAAAATTTGTGGATATTCGCTTGTAACATATACGTAATTTACAATTTGAATTTAAATAAATATAAAAAGGATTACTATGTTTCCTAGAGTTCAATAATAGTAGAACTGATTCAATGTCCTACGTAGTGACGACGCGGCACAATGCGATACAGCGCGGTAAAAGTTGTAAAATTTTTAACAAATAATCTCAGTTGCCTTTGTAAGGTTTAGTTTAAGCTAGTTTTAGTTTATTTTATCTTATTTATATTTAATAAAATTCTCATTTACATGCGACGTTTGCGCTCACATAGGACAGATCGTTATACTTTAACTCCTACTAAATTGGATCTTAGTGGTAATTAAGTCTTACTGTATTTAATGTTAGACTAATTTAAAGTTACAAGTGAATATCTCTATATTTTACTTAATATTAAACAATCAACAAATAACATGCAGATGTGACAAGCCCAATGAACGAGTTCATGCAATATCTTCCACAACATTAACCATTATTGTCTTAAAGCGTTTAATAATTAATCCTATTGTTGAAGATAAAAACAAATTTATATAGCGTGTAAACAAACAGAATTGTAAAACCGTCAATTAATTACATGAAAAAAAAATGATTATTCCAAAATAGTCAAAATGATAAACAAAAACGTAATAATAATATTATGTGAAATAAAATTGTTAAAGCCACAGGTATCTTAAATTATAAATAAGTAAAGAAACGAGGTAAGGGTCACTAATGACACACAGATACATAAAAAAATACAACACTAACAAGTAACATACAGACAGCGAAGATAAACTAGACATAACATAGACGAGGCTAGACGCAGAAACACCAACAACCTTGTTAAGTTAGGATTTCAGTGGGTACTAGATTATGTAGGGCTCCCACGTCGAAAAACAGACTCGTTAAAGTTAAGAAACAAATAATGTTGATAAACAGAATGCTTATTAATTTCATGTCATTGACTATGATTTTAAACTCTAACCATAATCAATTAGGTACTCTTTAATTTAATGTATTATTTATTTAGTTTGGGTTCTCTTCGTAAATGAGATTTAATTGTTTGACTTTTAATAGTGCGATTTTATTGAATATTTACAATAAATTATTTGACTTTGACTCTGACATGAACCAGGTTTTAAGTAATGACGCACAACGATATCTCATTTTTTTCAAGAAGATTATTACGATTCCTATATCTACAAGTTTATTTATGTTTTAAATTTTAAATAAGAAAATCTAATAAAATCCTTTATTTTAACAAAATCATTCGGTAATATAAAAATAAAATGAAAATATATTCTACACATTACATAAGTAAAACGATTTATTCTTAATGAAATAAAGATTCAAAATATAGTGTCAATTATTATTATCCAAGCAATATGCCTAATTTTTACTGCTTTAGGCTTAGCGAAAGCCCTTACCAATATGTAAATTACACTAATAAAACTAATACAATTGTATGAAGTAACTTAGTCAATGGAAGCAAAATAACACGTTGGCAACCCTATCCGTGAACCAGCAAAGCGCGACCGCTGGTTTCAGGACACCTCCGATTTCAGTCTGAGGCTCTGAGGTACAGTTAACACTTGTAAAGTGAAGCAACCCTAGCGCAATGGTATCTGTGCTTTGTCACTGCGTGTATAATGCTTAGTGTCTAGTATCCAAGTCGGATGTATATGTGCAACCGTTGTATTAACGGTAAGGACAATACCCCATTTTTAAATTGCTGTAATTACTGAAAATCAATCGATATTTGAGTCCCCCTCTTTAGTTTCCGTTGCCTAATTAGTTAAAAATGATGATTCCATCTTTTAATACGCATAATCGCTACTAATTTACGTGCAGTGTCGAAAGTTCTTAGTTAATGCGATAGAGTTCAAACACAAATGTCTATGGATGTGTGTCCGAGTTGAACACACCTAAGATGTCGTAACTCATACTGTTCATACGTTCACAGAGCCGTGTGTGAAGTGTCAAAGTTGTAATGTGTGTGTCAGTAAGTGGGGAGCACTAAAAGCTTCCCGCGGGTAACGTTAGACGAAAATGGAGGGATTATGTGCCTCCACGCGACGGACTAACAGATATACGGTGAGGATGGACTAGAGTGTAGGTATGTTTTGTTTTCTTTAGGAAGTTTAGTTTTCGTCAGTGGTAAAGATGAATTTAGTTGTAAGGTTGTAAGAGCCGTTTAGTCAACAGGCGGGGACGGAAAGTTGACTGACGCCCGGTTTCTAAATCTAGTTATCTTTGACCAACAGATAAGTTTATCGTTGTCTTTGTCTAGCACTAAACAAATGACAAAGATAGCAATATGTACTTGTCGGTGAGTCAAAGTTAAGGAGGGGTTTGAAACTCGGGCACGCGGCATTACTGACTCGTATACTGAAATAAAGGTTCAATATAAAGGGATATTAAGTTTCAGGTTAAGGGTCAGACACATAATTGGCGTGATACCGTGTTTGTACGTTTTTGTAGGGTACTATTTAATCCTAGAGAAGGCTTTCCACAAGCAGAAAGCGTCACGCCTGATGCAATGAACGTAAGAAGTCTACATATAGATAGCACGATAGAGTTATTCCATAGGGCATCGTACATGTGAACGAACTCAGCAGAATGAAGTATCAGTAAAGGGTAGGTAGGGGTAATAAGATTACGTGTGTTAAGTTTACAGGTGGCGCGGAAACACGTCTGCTTAGGAGCTAAACGAACTTTGTAGGGTTCCTAAATCGCGAGTTGTTATTTAAATGGTTGGAAACTGGTACCTACATTACAGTAAGTATAGCTAAAGGAAGAGTTTCAATCTAACAAGGCTGACCAGGTTTATCACCTTTAACCACGTTGTCACTTAAGAGCTGTACCCATAGTGTAAGATTTTACCAGCTCGACATAGTGATAGTACGCGTCAACTAGCGCTTTTGTATGAAGATCCTATACAACGATCCTACCGGTGCGTATATGAACAGAAAATCTTCATACAAAGCGCTAGTTGACGCGTACTATATCGAACTCGTAAAAACTTACACTAGGGGTACAAGTGAGATAGCGGTCAAATGCTAGCCTATAATATAAAGATTGGAAAAAACAACTTAAACATTGTTTGTCCTATTTCAAAAAGAGTACCATGTATTTTGTTTTTATTATATTCATATTAGTTATGCATTAGAATTGCTTATTTCACGCTAAAACTTAGTTTATAACTTTGCATAACTTTGATGTTTCGGTGTACAACAAAGTTTGAACCTCATCTTGACTTTAGGCGACATACGAAGCGAAGCGAAGCGAGGCGGAAGTAACTTTTTGTCGCGAAGCATCTTTGAGCTAATTTGAAACGTGTCGGCTGCAGAAGTTTATAACTTAGATATTGGGGGAAATATAAATTAATGTGTATAGTTTTCAACAGTTAGGAACGCTTTTGACATGAATATTTAAGGGAAAGCCTTTATTCTATAGACTGGTTTACAATTTCCGCACACGAATAATCGCTGAATTTGAACAGATAATTTCGTTTCTATTAATGTTGTTTTGTAACTTGCAGCAATATATTTTTAGACGCAAGTAAAATGTTTCAAAGGAATCTTCGAATTCCCTCTCTCTCTAAACTTTAGACTCGAATCTAAAAATAATGTCTTAAGTTCCCCAAAGTTTATCAGACTCAGTTCCGCAGCCATCTTTAAAACAACGGCAGAACAAAGAGTTACGTAACAACCTCCGTCCAGAAGTGCCACAAGACGGAATATAATATTATTTTCTTGGAAGCGTCCCAACCTCGTCACATTACAAAGATTGTATTTACTTTAAAACGTACTTTGTCATCCGCAAACAGTTACAGTGTATTTAAGTGGCAGTAAGGAATATCTATTTTTTTCGTAGTAGGTACATTACGGTACAACAAGGAAGCAACAAAAACCATGTAGTATTAACACCATGCTGTTTGAATGTCAGAGTCTTAGTTTTAGTGATATTAGGCAAAAAGCTCTACCTATATATTTTCTAGTTATTTTTAGTGTCTCGGATATGAGCTTGTAAGGATTAATAAAACGTTTTTGAAAATGGCTGCGCCTAATAGTTGGTAACCTAATTTTCAACTGTATGTTTATGTCATGTAATTGAATATATTTAGTAAGAGATTAACTTGAATGTTTTAGCATAATAATATTCGACTTGTAGACGCGATACCTACATGTAAAATGTACCACTACAATTCTGCGTCACTGCGTGCGATAATTATTTTGTATCAAGTTTTCCTACTGTAAATATATTTACGTCTAAAGTGAGTCAGGTAACGAACAGCTCCTGGAATATTATGCTGTATATTCAACTGCAGTTGATAAAAGCAGTGTTTTCAGGACTTAAATGTAGTAAATTTGAAACGGTATTACATAAAATGAAAATGTAAATCAGTTTCTATGAACTCTACTTCGTATTTACATTTATGCTCGGGAAAGTCTTTCTGTAGAAATGGCATTATTTAAATGTAGCATTAATGACAAATTAGTTTTTGTCTGTGATGTTTCACATTTTAAATATCTAATAACGGTCTTTCGACAAGAATAGAATGGCCATGCCCCTTTTTCTGTCCTTGTCCATTTGAAAACTTCTTCTTTCAAAGTTGTCTTGCCCCAGGCATCTCCACGGCTTCCTGCGCGCCTGGTACTCGCGCCCGACATTCTCTAAGTTATGACTCGGAGCGCTTTGTTTTAAGTGACTGTAAGTTACGAAAACTTATGGCATGAAGTATGGAAAAAGTTGAGCGACTTCCTTGACCTACTCTTGGCGATGGTAATTTTAATGAAGTTTTTCCACACTGTAGGAAGGACAGAGGTTTACTTCTACAGTCTAGGCAGGTAGTTGAACCATACCTAAGTGTTGATATCATAGAGAAGTTAAGAGCGCTGGTAGTTAGTAAAGTTCTAGCATTCGGAGCGAGGTAACCCCTGCCCCTGCTTAAGACCGCCAAAAATTGTCTACCAATGAGTACCTATAGATAAAAAAATTGGCCGCAAAACCATAAGCTACGAGCGTTTCGTGGAGGGTTCAGGGACGGGCTAGGCATTTAGGACCCCATAAAAATAGTTATTTCTCCATCAAGAAAAAGTAAATAGGTACTTCCATGCCCGAGAGTTCCAGATCCTATCCTATCACAGCTTAGAAACAAATTCCTGTACTTATTGTATAGGGTAGCTTAAGTCCTTAGTGTAAGTTAGTTTCACGGCACCTAACTCTCCAATGATCCGAAGTTATTGCTGTAATACTGCTTAGCGACATTGTATAGGGAATTAGGCCTCGGGATTGGACTTCCAAGTCTTCCAACTAATAGGTGGTTATAAAGTTTCCATGGATGTGATATTCATTTATTTTGTTGAATTGAATAAGGAATATGATAGGACACTCGATCATTACTATTTTACTTTAATTTTCAAGTTTCAACCAATTTCGAAGTTAAGGCTGTTGAAATAAGAGCTAGTTAAAACTATGTTATTTTAACGTCTTTTCATAATTAAGTATACATAACCAAATAAAATCTAGATGTGTACACATTAATGAGTGAAACGAAATCTCGAACGATGCTCTTTCATAATTTAACTGCACATAACCCGTGTACCAGGACCCCATAATTCATCAGGAGCTATTAAACCCACATATGATGGTAAAGTTTAGTGCCGAAACTCTTCTGTCGTGAGTACGGAATACAACCTCGGTTTTACGGTAACTACCGAAGCGTAGAGTAAACAGAGTTTATGCTACACTTGTAGTAAAGTAAGGTCATAATCATAACGCGGGAAGTTATAAACGTTCAAAGTTTGACTTAGGAGCTTTAAATGTAATACAGAATACAGAAGCATCAGCTATAGAAATGCAGATTGTAAAATATTACTAATGCTCTTTCTTTTAACCGACTAAACCAATATGAGTTTAGGTCTAGTACCTAAATCCAATATGAGGTAGGTGCCTACCTATAGGTACCTACCTCGTTAGGTTTATCTTTTCTTAAATAGATAAATGTACCTATCGAAAATTAAATCGCAACGTTCGAGTATTTGAGTAATTAATATCAATAAAATCTATTTACGTTTTCAGAGACTTAACTTAGATATTCTATTTTATGTTCAAAATAATATTATGTTAAATACCGGTTAATTTATTCGTCGTTTCATAATTAATTTCAATGAATTACGGCAGGAATATTCATGAAGATTCATATCTAAAGTACCAGGATCACATGGATATTAGTCAAATTAGGAGGTTAGGTCGAGCCCTCCTGAATTTCCATGGCTTCAAGCGCCTGTTTAATTAAAAAAAAAACAATTAAAAAGTTTTAATGGCTTGAGGGTCAACTTTTTTGATCAAATCTTTATAATTTTGCCAAAAAAGTTTAAAATTGATGGGATTTTTGACAGACGACAGCTGATGGATATCATAATAATAATTACGTACCTAGTTAGTTATTTTTGAATGAACTACAATGAGTAAAATAATAGTTAATGCTAATTTTCTAATGTTTTCACAAACACGTTACCAGGCCCGCATAAAACTACGGTGTTGTATTCAGCAGGGTCTGCTTATCCCTACCATCCGGCTATACCGAACTAGCATTAAGACCGTGTACGCATAAATTAATTGTATCAGTACATATAGTCGCGCGTTCTCTTGGCGTGGCGTTTCGATTTTGGTTTCAACATTGCGATCAAAATATATATTTGTGTTCTTAACAACTCTGTTGTACTTGTTGTCATGTGTGTTGTGTTTGTGGTTTTATCACGTATTTGTAGTGATAAACATGTTTTTTTGTTCATCGGATCAGTCTCAGTTCTTTAGTCATTCATTACTGCAGTTGTCAAAATTGTAAGTCCCTTCGCCAATATTTTCATTAAAAAAATTATGAACAACTGTGTTCATATTTTCTTGGCGATTTTGAACTCTAGTTGGAATGAGGTACAAACTAGGAATCGCATGGAAATTTAGGTCTTAGGACGTAGTACTCCCCATACTTATACACAACTATAATAATTATTGAGTAAAGATAAAGTTTAGTCACCGTCCTACGCTACGCTACTAACATTACGCCTCGACCATAAAGGGGAACTTCCACAAACGGCTCTGGACAATGGTCTGACCAAACATTTGCCATTACCAACATCACAACACCGGACTCTCAGACCTAACACTTCAAGACAGAGTTTAAAATGCAGTGAGCCAATGGTCAAGGCGTAATACGGGCATTAAGAGGCGTTAGCCAGTTGACTGTTTAATGGACAGTTTTTATGAGTTAGTCTAAGTTCACAAGTAGATAAAAGAGCTAAGATT
This sequence comes from Hylaea fasciaria, assembly GCA_905147375.1. Lineage (NCBI taxonomy): Eukaryota > Metazoa > Arthropoda > Insecta > Lepidoptera > Geometridae > Hylaea > Hylaea fasciaria. Next base: position 597,048 of record LR990211.1, on the reverse strand, counting down.
TTAACTGGATAAACTAGATCAGCTTTAGGGAAATTTTTGTTCTATAGTTTAAAAGTTTTCTAATTTTTAAACGTATTCAAAACCTTACGAATAACCTTAGTTCTTTAATTCATTGTTCTTTTTAGAGCAGTAAATCAAATGACAAATTACATAAAATCTATCGAACAAGGGAAAATATTTTTCTAATTACAAGTTAGTCTCTAGCTTACTGCAAAATTGAAACTGTACCATGTACATTCAAGAATCCATAACTACATTACATTTATAGTAATATTTACTTAAATTGTTCAATAATTTCGTAATTCCGTCACAAGCAATATTTATGTTTAAAAATTGATGATCCAGAATCATATCTGAGGAGCCTAATTGAAAGAAGATGAGCAAATATTTAACGGCCAAACGAATGACTTGAAAGAACGTGATCAAATATTTAAACAGCCAAATCAAAGGAATAGATCTGGAGATTCCGAGACAATAACGCTGATTTAGCTAGAAATCGCCGAAAATCGTTACTTAGCCCGAGCGAAGTAAAACTTCCTTAGTCGCTGTTGCTATCTCGTCGCTTAAATTATTCCGCTTTAGCTGAGATAATAGTGTACACTTATTTCAGATAACTTCAAGGCTTCCCCTTTTACATGCAACCATTTTATGTGTTATTTTAAGCCACAAACTAAAACCTGTACTGTCTTACCACAAAAGATTAAAACCAGAGTTGAACAGATGAGCCTTAATATTTTCTCCACAAATCGACGTCTCGCCCTCGATTTTTCTAACGCAATAACAAATTCACAAGTAAAATAATTAGAAATGCCAGGTTTAAGTAAGAAAACGCGAGTGATAGACATCGATTTTATGGAAAGAAATTTTAGAAACATCTGTTTAACTTTGGTCTAAACTTTTGTGGTAAGACGGGTAAGGTTTCTCCACAAAGTATCTCGTTGATTTAGCAACTTATGATTTTAATGTGTTAGAATGATTGTGTTAAAAATCTAAATATACTAAACACATAATTATAAATGTCTTCAAAAAAAAAATTCGTCAAATCAACCTCAGAGCCCACATTTTAATCAATTAACAGTACTAAAATATTTAAAGTTTGATAAAGAACTGAGTTAAATTATACTAATGGATCCCACATTCCCGTGCTAGTAATTTCTGATCATATTTTTTTATGTAAGTAAACCCCTTCTCCCTTCATTCTCCGTGTAAGTTCCTCTCCATTTAAGGTAGTCCTTCTCCCATGCGTGTCGAGGTTCTTACGTCATGTATGTTCTGCGTGGGGTCATGAACGAGGTCGCCGAAGCGATCTGCGCGGACCTCTGCCGTCGGCAGCGGCATCCGACTCTCCGTGTCGAAGCGGAACTGACCCTGGCACCACGGACAATAGCAGATGCGTATAAAACAGTGACATTGCTGTGAGGACTGGTGGTACTTGCAACTGCAAGATTACCCTTGAATTAAGCAGCTAGTTGAATTGCCTGTTTAAGAAATTTAGAGTGATATCAACAAGCAATTTGACAGTACAAGACGTTTGTTAGATTTGATTTGAATTCTTGTATATTCTCAAAGAGTTTACATTGAAAACCGCAATTCGACATATATCAAGGGGTTATTTTGAAATTGCAAGTCCACCAGATTCCATAACGACACATAAGCGAGATGAACACATAGAACTAATTAAGGGCAAGCGGCGCGACATGCTTACACGCTTGCATGCTTCAATGTCTACGAGCATAGAGGCATGCGCTGCAGCGACTTCGCGCGCCTCGTCAGCCAAGCGAAGCCCTCTGGGCGTAGCATCTTCCTTCACGACTACGCATGCGTCGTCTTCTGGTCCCTTGGTCTCCTCTGCGTCAGGATTCTCAGGAGCTTCCAGCTCTTCAGGGGTTTGAGGAGGTTCAGGATCGGGAGGAGGTGGGAGTTCGGAAGTGTCAAGCTTGGGAGCGCCCATCTCGCTCACCCTTTTGTGGTTCTCCGGCAAACTGATGTTGCATTCGTTGTCGAATCGGAATTGACTCTGTTGGTATCCACGGTTAGCAAGAAACAAAGTTTAAAATAATAAGTTTCCAATTTGTAGAACAGTTCAATACATCACATACATTATTTAGTAGAATAAAGTTTACATATTGTTCACCAAACACGAATTCCATCATGTACCTTGATAAGTACCTGACAGATAGTACTTTCAAAAGTATAATGCTTAAAAGAGGTATCAATACTGTTTCAATAAACAAACAAAAAGTGGGTAATCCCTACTTCTTCAAATAATTATCATCTGATTTTTTACGTTTAATAGTGAGGGTCGATGGATTAAAAAAACAAAATACTTTCTTCATAAGTTCGACTATTACCTAGTATTTTAACTAGAGATCAAAGAGTTGATCGTAGGTAAACATACGGGTATCATCAATATAAATAAATTACAAAAACTACCCCTTACCTTATATCCAGGTCCAAGCCTGTGCATGGCGCAGATCTGATGCGTAGTGAGAGCCTCCCCAAAGAGGTAGATAGCAGCCATCTGGCCACAGAACACCCGTTCCTCGTCCAACTCCGCAGTAGCCCCGATGTAGCACTTGTCGAAAGGCTGTTAACAAGTCCATAGTTGAGAATTTTTGAACATGACTGTATCGCTTTTAATTTATTGAGCATTGAAGTGTTCTCATCCATTAATATATTTTTATATTATAGGTACATAAACCTGTGGAATTTATCCTCCCAAGTATCTTTTTAATACAATTTCAAAATCAAGTACCTATATAATTATTCAACAGAAAAATCACTTATACATTATTATTATTATGTCTCTCTTAATATAAGAAGAAAATAATAATTACAAGTATAGACTACGCTTGATGGCTTTGAACGCGTAGACAAAATAAATTAATCTGATTCTCCAGACGAGTCTTTTTCAACGAAAAAACAGAATATTATTATTTAATATTACTCCACACAAAGTGAGAGTACAAAGACTCGATAATTCAATAGGTACGTAAGTAGCAGCTCTTTTAATGTAACAAGGCACTAAATTAGATTCAAAAGTAAGCCGTCGTAATTCAATTTCCGAAAATAAAACTTCGCGTCGGAACATTTAAACGCGCCGATGAGTCTAAAAACTTTTGAAATCTTAAAGTAATAGAGAAAACATAATTTCGGAAATCTGATTGGAAATGTTCGAGCGTAAATATTGTGAAAAAGTTGTTTAATATAAATCTCGTAACGAGGCGGCCTGGGGGTATTTATTGAAGGAATCTGGGGGTAATAAAACGGTAGGGGTTAGAGCGAAGCATGCGAAAACATGTTTATGTTCGGGCGCGCAAGAATGTGTGTTTGTGCCGTAATTGTTATCCGATTGGGACATAGCAGTCCCTGGGCCTCAAGTCGGCTATTTGGCAACAATTTGCGATTGAAAAACAATGCAATCAATATGCAATGTTAATTTTGGCTAAAGTCGGTAGTCTGGTAGATTATCAATCGTAACTTCATTGAATTACAATTGTCTCGTTTTCAAATTGTGGGAGTTGTCGACTCCCATGAAAGTCATAGAGCTTTAACTTCTAGTTACGATGTGTATTATTTAAATTAAAAAAATAGCTATAGACTTATTTCAAATAATGGCCAAATGTCAATGTCAAATGCCACAAATTCCTCAAGTTTAGGTAATCTGTGGTCCAAGTGAAATGTTTTTGTCCGCGAAAACAGCGAAATAAAATCTATTTGGCTTGCTAAGCCACCTCGCTAAGCCACTCATATTTAACATTAAGAAATTCTTTGGAATATATTAAATAAAGTAGTAATTTTAATTAAATTACGTACAATTTGCACTAGAACAATTGATAAAAAGCAATGTTTTCACAATTGTGATTCCATAGACAATTAGCCATGGGAAAAGCTGTCAAAAAAATAGTGGACTAGAGATTGTTGCCAAGATTGAAATGCAATTATCTATTAGACTACGGACGTACTACGGATTTTTCAATTACTTTGCTATGATCACAATGGTAATGCAATTGAAATGTCAATTGTTAACAGGCTACCGGAAGTGTCAAAAGTAACCATAATGGCTGAAATCATTGATAATCCATAATCAATTCAAATAGCAGACTTGGGGCCCTGGTCGTATGTAGCATGTGCTCATTATGGGATGACGCGGTAACTAGGCGTCCAGTCCAGTTGCTAATAACCCCCTAGCTAAAGCGGTGATTAAATTAAAAACGCATCGCTAAAATGTTTTAACCTCTGATTCGTTTCAATTTGCAAATGTAATGAAAGCGTTAACGAAACGTCAATTATAGATTTTGTTGCATTATACGTGTAGCTACGTATATCTGTAAAACGTTATGGTAGCATGAATCTCTTAATTAAAAACAATGTTATTTGCAGAACTGACGGCAAAGAGATTAATTTTGCAGCCTTTGAGTCCAAACGATTTAATACGACTGCAGCGCCGCCTTATCGTCATCTTTTCTATCGAATAAATCGAGTTCTCTCGCTCCGGTGGCCTTTTTGAAGGCATCGGGAAAATATCGAGAAGGATATTAAATCGGAACGGAAAATTATGGACTTCATTGCTGTTTTCTTTTTCTTTATAATACTTGGATGTGGCGATATTATCCAGAGTTGTTTTAAAACTGTAATTCTGTACTGAAAAGCTTGATCACTTTTTCGTAGAAAGACCGCCTTGCAAAGATTCTATAATTAAAACTTGTTTTCTCCTCATTGACATAGAATTAATACTTAACCCATGTAGTCATAGATATCTTCAAGACATTGTATTCTTCTATGAATGGGAGGTAAAGAAGCTTACAACGATAAATTAATAATAGGTCGGGATAATTTACAAAATTCCTTTGTATCGTTCGACTGGGAGTTTCATACTCACATTACAGAGGCAAATATTTAACCAGACAGCCTGATGATTTTAAGTGTTCCGAAAATGTACCTGTGTTTTCGTACAGACAGAATTACTCAACTTCTAATAACAAGTAATGTAACAATCCACAGTCTGCAATACATAACCATTTAAAGTAGTATGCAACTTATAATACTAAACTTCCATTGTATAGAGAATTGTTTTCTTGAAATAAACATTTACCATAGGTATAACCTTAACAGATCTAATATAGCGTTATTTATAGTTGGCTGCGCCGTAATGGAGTATAGTAATATTCTTGCCCTTAGGCAAGCGCAGAAGTGTTGGCTTGTTAAATTATACAGACTATGGAGTAATTTACAGGATAATGCCATCTAAGACACTTTTTTATATGAACGATGTGAAATGGTTCAGTTTTCATTAACGAGCTTGATCACATTTTAATTGCGCTGCCCGTACCTACTAGGGGCGGTATAGCTGTGATACTAGACATTCTAAAATAGCATGCTTCCGTAAATGATTTTTTTTTATTCAATAGACAGAAAACTTTTAAATATATATTATATATCTACAAATTGAAGTCACAACTCTCATTGAAGCCCACATTATCGCTTGAAGTTGGTAATGCCGCACTTTACCGCAGTTATCCACAATGAGATAGTCGGCAATGGCGTGTGGATCCCACTTCTGCTGAAATACAAAACGACGCTACCACCGTGACGCGGGCGGAATCTCTCAGAGAATTCTGTTAAGTTCCTTTCTCTAGCACGCGAGTTGTTTGGAAATATACGCTACACTACAAAATGAAGTTAAAATTGGAACTAAATAACTATACAACAACGAAAATCGATTTTGCGTAACATTTCTGTATTGGCAACAGAAACGCATCAGTAAAAACTACTGCAGATGGGTTGTAATTTGGATATCCATAGGCTGCGACAACCGTTTGTCATCACGCGGCTGTCAGAGTGTTCGCCGTTCTATACAAAACAATAGAATAATATTCCGCGTGAGCAATAGAAATACTTTGAGAGCAAATCTGTAGCGTTAAATCGCTATACCATTATTTCAGCACCCGAAATTGCTTCATCCTTTTTTCGCCTAGGGCTAAATTAGTCCAATTTTCATAGAAACTCCTCAAACTCCGTAAATACAGTCTTCCCAAATTAAAATCCCTGTATATTATATTTCACCGGCAAAATATCTAGCGGCGGGGATTTTTTTAATCTTATAAAAACAAACGTTTAGTTATTCATTACTCGTCCAAGAGAATTACAAGCGTTCTTCGGCAGCCACTAATTTTCTCTTGAAGAAGATTCGGCTAACGGCGGAGGGCGAAAATTAATTTCTCAACAACATCTATTGTTCTGCCTGCTCCTAGTTGGTATTCGCGTTTTTACTTTTTAATGGGTAACGGGATTGCGTATTATGACGTTAAATGCGTAGGATGGAGCTTGAAAATGAGTTTTATTTCTCATAATTTGATTACTAAGCACTAGAAAATACTTGTACTTTAATTGAGGTGACGATTTGTATGAATGCCTTGTAAATCAAAGTCTGATCTTCAGGAGCCCCTTAGTGCTTTTCTGTCCAGTTTTGATAGGAACCTATAATTTTTTTGGTAAATCCCCACTATTGTTATCTCTGCTTTGTGGAAATGCGCGGAAATTGGAATAACACGCGTAGAGGCACTGGACGCAAGCATCAAGTAAATAAAATAAATATACATAAAAAGCTTTTAACTAAACGCAATCGTGCTCGTTGCCCTCCGAAAAGCATGAAAATGAAAAGCAAATAACGTTTCAATAAAGTGCGGATGAAGTAGACGTATCATCTACCAGGAGCACATGAAGCTATGAATATTCAGATAGGGACGTGGACACGCATACTTATAGCCAAATGAACCCTCATTATGAAAGGGTGGCATTATCTGAAAGGAGTGACTGGCTGTCTATATTAAACAGTCTAGCTGTATGAATTTTAAATGCTTTAAATGTTTCAAGTATAGGATTGAATTGCGAATGCCACAGCTACGGAACTTCGATAAGACGGAACTACGACAAGACTGAACTTCGACACGCCAATTCTTCGATAAGTTTAAACAAAACTTCAGATAATTATTATTATTATTATAAATGTGAGTCAATCACATGCGCTGCAAACATAAGACGTGATATAGTCTTTGACGACATAATTATAAAGACCACATTATGATAATTAAGAAGCATAAAATCCACTCCGCTCCCCCATACTTATACGAGTAGCACGCAAGTTCCCACATTATTGTGCCGCCCTGGTGCCGCACTTTGCATACACTTCGCTTGTTACAAATTGTTCGTAACGACAGGCACGAGTGGCACGTGACGAGTAGAACGCGAACTGGAACGCCAACTCGAATACCGAATGTGCGCGGCAGATAACCGGTACATTATGTTAAGCTCCTGTCGAGTTATGAGTTCCTGGTACCGGGGATTATATGGGCTGAGTTTATAATGGATACGGGAATTGAGAAATTGCAAATTTTTAGTGAGGATATTCGTAAAAAAAAACCTTGCTATCCTGCCGGTGAATACTTATTTTTCAGTTTCGTATCACTTTTAAAATATCATGGAACCATTGTCCTTAATATTATCACGTCGTAGGCGTTTTTCAAATTATACGTGTCCGCTCAAACTTCGAAACAAGTCCAGTTTTGGCGGGAAACTAATAACCACCAACACAGACATTCAGTGAGTTGACTTGACCATGCTACCACTTGACTACCACCTGAATGACGTTAAACTTAAAATTGACTAATCGCACAAAAAACGCGCAGAAAAAACTAAAAAAAGGAAAAGAGTAGGTACTCACGTCATTTGTGGAGACGAACCACGCCATCTCTGTGCTGGAAGCGAGCTGGCCATTCACCAGACACTTGATCTCGCTCTTCGTCCATCGGTTATAGATGTACACCACCGCTATCGCGTACCACCTGTGTGGGGCATGATATTTTCGTTATGCACTATTGTGTACTATGTATTAGGTATTATGTACTAGTGTAGTACTTATGTAGTGTCTAGCAGTTGTAGTGATGTGTATGCATTTATTGAACGAGCGAAGCGAACTTGTAACAAGCACTTGTAACTCACCTAGCTTTCTTTACAATAATTCAAATATCAATTGTTTTTTTTTAGAATATAATGACCAATACGAAAAAGTCATAAATAAAACGTTAGGCAAAATTATTTATTTTGAAACATACTGTAGCGCGCAAATAAAATGCACAAATAATAAATGCTATTTCGCATTACCCACTACTCATCCTTTAGCAATAGCAATGGCGGTTCGGTAAACATTAGGTAGGTAAGCAAAGCCAGTGTTGGCATAGTTTCGCTCCCGATGGACATACCAGCTTTCGTATCGCTGGACCGCGCGCAAACTTTACCAAACTTTCCGACTACCCTCATTTAGCCGTGTATTTTAAACAAACTTCATATGAAAGTGGTCGGCTAAAATGTTTTAATGTGGCTTTCATATTATAGCGTTAAATACTTCGCAAAATTGTCGGCTCACTAATTTGTGAGAGCGAAAAGCTTGAAATAAGTTGGGCAATTAAAGACTGCTCGAACTCTTTGGGCGCAATTTAATAAGATTTATTGATGTTTTAAAAGGAGGATTTACCCTTTGCCCAGGGTGGACACTCCGTACTCTAAAGGTACTCAAACCCCAGGAAAGGAGAGACAACACGCTCAAATGTTATACAAAATCCCGATCGTGCTATCTCGCTTTAATTGAGCATGCCCCTTCATCTAAGGTTTCTTTCAATCTTTACTAACTTAGATTGTAATATTATAACCTAACACTGGCTAAATGCACAATAACTGAGAAGCCAAAAGATATAAAAAAAACTCACCTCCTAGGCTGGAACTCGTATTTGACGCAGTGCTGGAAGCCCTTCCCTCGCACCTTCATGGAGGTCAGCACCAAGCAGTTCCCGACGAAGTGTGCCGTGTAGCCTACGCCTTTACTGGTCTTAAAGCTATAGAGAAAAAAATCCGTTTTAATAATAGCTTTGTTTGTGCAAAATGTACCTTTGCAAACATACAATTTTGATCCTACAAATCCAGCCAGATTATATTTTCCAATCAACTAGCAGCTTACAAAATAAATCAATGCAAAAAGAACACAAAAAAAGTGTTTCCGGTCGGTAGTCGGAGCTGCCAGAACAACGAGCCCGATCCAATTAGTGTACCTAAAACATGGAGCGATGTTCCGTCCCAAATACCAGGGTAGCATTACATAGCCGGAAGTATATTCCGAAACGTTTGAATAGAATGAAAAGCACACGAACCCATTCAGTGCAAGTTACCAATATACAGGTTGTAGGTAATTTCAGATATAAAATAAAAAAATAATATTTTATAATTTGGCTTTCGACTTAGAAACTACAAGAATTCAAAATAAAAATAAAATGTCATGGAAGGTGCAATCAAAACTCTTGTATACAATTTTTTTAATCCTATTTTGACCTGACTCACTTCGAAATGTCCTCTTCGCTGATTTAGTGCATAAACGCACTTCAAAATAAGATTATTATCTACCAAACATGCACGCACATTGGATAAACGGATCCAATATCGTAAAACAAATATATAACACTCGAATGCCGAATCGTCAAAGTTGATTAGAAGACCTTGGGCAAGTACAAAAACACACTCAAACAAAACACAAAACTCAGAACTCTCAAACACTCTATAATAAAATATTTTTAGTAAAAACAACAACCTGTATAACATTAGCACTCACACATGCACATATTGGAGCAAACAACATGTTTGTGGTGCGTTTGTTTCCGGCGCTTTTAACCTGAATTGAGTGATAATGAATGGATTGGATAGACAAACATTTAAAGCTAACATTTCATTCATCGACGCTAGTGCCATGTTTATTTTGTGAGGATACGAGTTAATGTTGAATAGTACTAATAGTGTTTTATACGATGGCTAAATTATGTTGTATAGTTGACATTCTTCATACTAAATCGTATCTGTGGTTCATCTGTGAACATTTGTTTACCTATAATTTTTTATTTTAATTGGTTTCCTGATAATAAAAAACTTCGCCTTCCTTCACGCCCAATTTTGTTAGATTTTTAGACCCCGTTTCGGCCTCTAAGCCCCCGAAGAAAGTAAGGGACCCTTACCAGTACAAATAGGGTTTCTCCCGCTCGATGTTGACGGAGTTGATGGGGTCGAGCCGGAACCACGTGGTGAATGTGAACCCGTTCTCGTACGGCCACCGCGCCAGGGGCGGCAACACCACAGCCTGTAACGAACGTTACGTGTTAAAAAAAACAATTACAAAACAATTTTGTTACTAGATGAAAAAAAAATATTTAAAAATAATATAAGACATTTTCCCCAGTTATTGTGATCCAAACTACTGAACCGATTGTGATGAATGTGTAACTAATCTGAAAATATTCATTTTCAAATGAAAAAAAAAAAGTTTCGTGAACCGTTTTAGAAATGACGGAGTCTGAGGTAACGATCATATTAAAAAAAAAACGAAGTTAGAACCTACAGCTTTTTTTCAGCAATAGTTCAGTTTCAGCAAAAAAAAAGCCGGAAGTTGCGCCTCACCCCGCGGTATTTAACCTGCGTAATCCAAATTTTTCCGCAGGCACTTTTTATTTTCCTGGGATTAAATGGCGAGTCTATTTTTTGATGGGTTCGAAACATGTTCGAATCGTTTGCATCGAATTATTGTATTGGTCCGTAACTCTTAGCCATAGTAACTGAAAACATGAGTTATATCCCGGTAGACCCGGCCCGTAACACATCAGAAGGCTTCGGAGAGTGCTCGAAACATCCCAGGTAATGTTCTCTCATCATCATTGATCACATCTTGAAAACGAAGACCAAGAAAAAGGCTTTCTGAAACTAGAAGCCATATAAAGCTTCACCTAAACGCAACAACTTTTCCACAAATCCAATAAAAGCCGGAAACCTATAACTCCCGCAACACGCAGCCTGCCGCAGTAAAAACTTGTTTTACGTGTCAAAAGGCTGCGGATTTCGAGTCCATTGAGAATTGAGATACGATACGACCTCGAATCCTCGATGCGATTTACATACTGTAGGCGTCGGAGTGATGTGCCAACGTCGGTACGAAGCTTCTGCTGTACTATTCGGAACCTTTCGATAACCAATGACAGTTTCAAAGGAGCATGAATCGACTGACGTTCTAACTGACAGTCTTTAACTTGAGGTCGCAGTGAGTAAGTTTGATCTTTGGATTCAGCCAATTCGGGCTGAATACAGTGCAGGTATGTCACTTCGCATACTTCAGTAGGACCAGCCCTGAGATTGTATTACTGGTCTTCCTCCATAAAAACAATCAATGTCTATACCTAACTCAGTAAGCAATCAATCCGATCGATTCGGTTTTATATCGTTCGTTTAGACGTATCGCAGTGGATGCGATGATTCCATGTCGAATTCGATATCGAATCGAAAATTCTTAACCGCTTACCTGAACCGAGGGCTTAGACTAATGGCAAACTTTTCGAAGCAATTCGACTGGAATAGAATTAAAATGTATGAGACAGACATAAGCACACAATCCCAATACATTTCATTCATAAGAAACGACTACGGTTGAGGTGACAAAAGTTTGAGGTCCTCGAAATATATAGGGATCTAATGTCGACACAGCTACGTTAGTAATCCTCAACCGATATACGGAATACAATAAATAACCAAGATTAGTATCGCAATATATTATTACATCCGTCGGATTTGCCGGGCGAATATACTTCCGACGAACTCCGGTGGTCGAGTCGATCGAAGATTACGCACGCGGGAGACTTTGCCGCTATCATTTGGATAGGCGTTTGCGTTTTGGGACGCGATTAATGTTTTTCTGTGTTCTCCTGTAAGTTCGTCTTTTTGTCCATCTTTCATCTGTATATTTTTTATAACACTACTAGCTGGCCCCATAGACGTTGTCTTTAATGATTGTTCTGCTATTCGGATCAGAGACAAATCCAACCAAGCAAAGATCATGAAAATCAAGTTCGTTTCCAAGCTCCGCGTGTGCTATTTAGATATTTTTATAAACCAAAGACATATAATAATATAATATATCAGAACATCTCGCCTGCACAGTCGAGATAAAACAACATAGAATCGCAATAAAGTCGCAATGATCTCTATAAGTATAGACAAACAAAAGTCTCCAGTATGGGACCCTCATCTTCGCTTACGGGAAAGACACAAACCGCTCGCGAGATTGTACTTATTCTGATGTATTGTCTCTTGAATCTTATGAGACAGATGGAGAGAGTAATGAATCTCAGCTTATTGTGGAAGGATTATGAGCAGTTGCTTCATTAAATACTTGTTCATATGAAGTACACTCATATTTATTTAGTAGTAGCTTTTGCCCGCAATTTCGTCCGCGCGGACTGCAGTTTATATGTCCTAGGGTTCAAACTATGTGAGTTTTGTTAAGATCAGTTCAGCCGTTTACGCAGACTGAGAGAGTTACTTTTACTTTCATAGTATTATAAATCTTTCATATTCATTTGCGAAAAATATATTAGGTATGATGATATAAACAGCATTAGTCCTCGCATAGCTGCGTCCCTGTACCTCAGCCTAAACGCCTACACATGTAGACTGTAGACGTCTTAGGCCTTAGGAGAATTGTTGCATAGATCAGCTTAAACTGCTTTTAAAAAGAGATAAACATAAACGAAGACATGCCCCAGGCCACAGCACATTCAGCTAGCCTCGCTCTGCTCGCAGGACGGCGGCGGGTCGGATTAAATCGCAAATCTGCGGAGCAAAATATTTTCCAACGTCTCGTCTGAGAGATGTCTTACATTTTAAGCCGGCTGCTGTTTGCAGCTAAATAACTCAACCGAGAAACTCTGGCGTAGAGATGTGGCAAGTATAATAGACATTGGAATAGTTATCGTTGGAGCACAATGAGGTATTACGTGGAATTTTGCATAAAAGTCGGTTTGGAGAAAAATTTTGTTCGAGACAGAAAGTTCTTAAGACATTTTAAAAAGCTAAATTTAGTAAGTGACCAACTTGTGACACGTATTTAAAGCTAAATGTATACTTTCGTTGTTGAATGTTTTAAAAAGTGCGTACCATCCGATAATAAATCACGCTACACACGTGTTTGCCCCGTCCGTGTACCAGGCGAGCAGAAGCGCGCAAGATGCGTCCGTCCGCCGTCAGATCTTCGGATAAAGGCGACAAAGAGAAATGGACCCGCCCCGGGGCGGGACGATAAATAAGGAAAAAAAAACGGACACGCAGATAGCCCAGTATGTCACGCGGATTACCCGCCCGTATTTGAATAAGAATTGCCAATAAACTCGGGTTAGAGCGAGCTTCTACAGTGTTCTGCTCGCCTGGTATCGATCCCGGTTAAGGTTTAACTCCGACCGTGAAGTGAGGTTTTGTTTGTGGAAGTTTCATGGAGTTTACTTGTTTCACATTAGGAAATTAGATAGTTCGTTTTTCAGTTACAATGGGAACTATATCAAAATACAGGAAATTACACTATTATTTAGAAGGAAGTAGTCAGACCGAGACCTGTAATAAACATGATTAAATGGACGTGTCGTGTCGTGTTTAATATCTCCTTTTCTTTTGTCTTATTTAACCAGACACATAATCAACCTTCAGTCACAACACATACAACATTGATGCTTCGTTTAGTTAGATGAAGTACCTACCTAAAAAACTAGGTAAGACAATTTTTATTTCCAAAATTGATCTTTAAAATTCGAAAAGTTGCAGTCTAATACCTATTAACTTTAGTCAAATTCATATTCCGAGCGAATCTCGTCCAAAAGATATGAGCGGAATTGCAGTTTAAATCTAAGTTGCTAAGTTCCAAAGTGAGTTAATAAGAACCGGGACAATGCCTACTCTACGCCTATCCTTATATCTACTGGAACTAGGCTACAGGCTGTTGGTTTTGCGCTACTTTGAAGACCATTTTATTTACACTGGCTGTTTATTTTTGAAAAGGGTCGCGTCACGAGTGAAGTCTGTTTCAGGTGTTTTACCACCCTGTACGTGTCAGCCACGACAACCGTGCGAGCAGCTGGTGCGAGTGACTGAAAGACAACTGGATCCGCTCGCAAGGCTCTGGCGCGAGAAGATTGTACGCTTTGCGATTGTACGCGATGTAACTTTCCTGCTTCGAAGAACTGGGGATGAAATACAGAGTTGCTTAGAAATGTAGAGGAAATATTTAATTTAATTTTACCTTCAATCTAATGGCAAAGCTAACTAGAAGAATTACTTTATGCTAGTACTAAATTGTTGAAAATATCAGAACAAAAGTTAATTTAAGTACCATAATATCCGGCGAACAATAATTAGTTCCAAAAAAATTAATAAATACTTAATGTTAAAAAGATAATAGTGTGTTGCAAAGAACATAATGTACTTATTTTGTAAACGACCAAGAATACGAATATTGCAGAACACCTAGAAAACTTAGTAGCAGTAAGTCCTAACCTCTCATGCCTTATATAAATTTATAGCACTGCTGCTTACGTAGGCGGGCGCTTCACATCCAGCGCGAGCTACTGGAGCGAGTAACTGGAAGACATCCGGCTTACTTGCGAAGACTGTGTGCGACTTTAATTAAGTCCCTGCTTCGGATATCGCGATGCGGATGAAATAATAAATGAGGTGCCATTGTAGAAGTGTGGCTTGAGATGGAGTTTACTTTTAAATTACTTACGGTATGAGCAAACATTGAGCAACGCTCAAACGGTTGACAACCTCATGCGGCGGAGTTATAAAAATGCATGGGATCATGACAAAATCAATAAAATAATATTATAACAAAAACATTAAAGTCGAGTGATTTCTTTATTCCCTTGCTATCTCAATTCTTAAAACTACAAAGCTCTGTATCAGGCACCACTCTGCGTCCCTATCTCCGTAAATCCGTAAATAATTTCAACTCCAACGGGAAGCTCATTCCACTAATTAATCGCAGAAACATCCATAAATAACGGAAACGACTCAATAATTAAATCGCGGGCGCAAAAAATTCGAACGAAATACATTCGGAGCCGAAGTCTCGGGCGTGCCGTTGCCACAGTGCTTGCTAGAGCAGTAGGTCATCCTGGAATAATTTATTATACAAAAACTGTACCTACTAGAACTACAGTGGCATATAAACACTGCATTATGGTTGCTATAGTTAGACGTGTCAAGTAAATGAGAGAGTTCCTGGTTTATTTCCCCTTTCACCCAATTACCGAGAATTAGTGGAGATCCCGGGATTTTAGTTCATATAATCACCATTTTAGTCAATTTAATAGATTTTGATAGTGAAAAAAGGTAGAAAGTACTACTCAGTGCTTGACGTATTTAATAAGTTTTCATAAAAATTGTCGGGAAAAATATGTTTTATGAATAATCTTAGGTTAGGTCTTATAATATACAGCTTTAGGAACATTTGACAACAAATGAAGTATATTGCTGCCCTTGTCTGGCAGTAAGTAAATGATAAAGACAACAAGACTAGATTGTTGTGGTAGAGACTAGAGATCCGCTGCAACTGAATGAAACGGAAAATTATCCTAATCCCGTTTTCGACAAAGTATACAGTTAACTCACTGTTCTCACAGTGTACTGTGGCCACAACTGAGATGATTTCATTAATACTCCTTAAATATGGCCGCCGAGGTTTGTATGGAAACGCGGTCGGAGGTCAAATTAGTATTCGGGAAAATTATGTTTGGGTGATTAGCCGAAGTAATGCAATAAATTGGAGTAATTTATCTTTGCATTCTCGACTGTGGGGGAACAAATAAATAATGCACAACGATTACATGCCTAAGTGGGCTCGTAAGTCGAACTTGACCTATTAAGTATAGCCGTGTGGTAATTCAATGAAAATCGTTTGACCGTATTGGGGCCTGTAGAGGGAGGCCTATGTTCAGCAGTGGACGTCTTGAGGCTGATGATGATGATGATGATGATGATGATGATGACGATGATGATGATGATGATGTATTGGGGTCAATTGGGGCTAATTTTGTCGGTTTGGACATTTGGATACCTTCTGGAACAATGCCCTATCTAGTTAATTAGTTAGTAAGAATGTTTGTTTGTCTTTTGCAAGACATAATATTTGAACTAGTTACTTCTTCAAGAAATTTAGCACGCTGACCTATCAATTACTGACTATCTGTTCTTTCGAAATTAGCAACAATTACGAGTACTGTTATGGTTCCGTTGTCTATTTTAGACACCGCATAATTAATTATATATTTCATAAAAGTTCTTATCTAGTATTGAGTGACGATTTTAACGAAGGCGATAAACAAGCTAAACCTAGAATAGCATACTTAGTAGTCCTCGAAACCCAAGTGTGAAGACAAACAGCGACTGACCTATTTTTCTTTATAGATGGCGCTTCTACACAAACAATTTGTGGGGCAGAACGAGCAATGGCAACAAATCGGCACAGATGGGCTCCTTTGAAATATGGCCACTGTTTATAAATAAAACAGTTGGTAATGGGCACTCGTTTCTCTTCATTTAAAGTGAAATATGGTAGATTCGGAAAAGGTACAGGTGCTGAAATTGAGTGGAGAGTCGATGGGAGTTGTGCTGTTTAAACTTTGAACAATTTCATGTTTTACTTGAAACTAGCGGATTCTACCTTCAGGGCTGTTTTATGTAGATTTTATGGAAGTTGGCTCAGGTTTTGAAGTCGATTTAAAGTCAAAGAATTATTGTGGCTTTATTTCTGGCTTATTTTTTAATCTATACTTCTATACTATATATCATTGTTGCGAAGCTACGCTATCCCCGGATGACATAGGCTACTTTTTATCCCGTAAAAATTAACGGTTCCCGCGGGATAGTAGTTAACGCGGATAAAACCGCTAGACGCTTCTATTGGTATAATGTATTAATGAGTGCGGCAGTATTGTAGAACGAGTAGTATCCGCAAAGTCATCACCTCGTTTCACAATGGTTATAATCAGCGTATCATTGTCTTACAAACCTCAATAAATAGCTGAGTATTGTATAGTTATCAGCAATGTTATTGTAATAGGTATTTTTCGATATTATTCCTTTACTTATAAGCATACACGTAAAAACATGGACAAACTTTATTGCGCTTGTAATATGTAGTAATCCCAGCTGATAGCGTAATCATTTGATTATCATTATGTTAAAATTAGGATATCCATGACTGATCAATATAATTAATCGTACATTGAAAGATTTATTAGAACTCGATAATAGATGCTAAACCAACGCAAAGTGGAGCAACTACTCAGCAAAACTGGTGAAAGGCACGCGTGCTGAACTGGTTATTTCGCAACCTTGAGGTTTGCTACATAAGTAGTAGGTATGTATAGTATATTATGTGAATAATAATTCATTTTTTTAGTTCGTAATATATCAGGGGGCGTAGCTCAGATGGTAGAGCGCTCGCTTAGCATGCGAGAAGTACCGGGATCGATACCCGGCGCCTCCAAATCTTTTTTAACCTTATTTTATTTTGTAGGCAAGAAATTAATTATCAAGAAAATAGCATGAAATCTAAGCCTACTTACTGCACTAGATTTTTTTTTATTTCTAGGCTCATGATAGTTCTGGTGAAAATTGAAGATGTTGTCGAAGGTTATAAATTAATGGGACTGAATCTCAACGCCCTTGAATAGGCTTGGCAACACATATTCTGCTTGGGGTGATAGCTAGCTCTACTACCAAGATGTTAGTTTAGTTTCTTGATAAACAACCAGAACTGTCCGCAATGGACAAGATTTGATCTAAACACTTATCTATCCATACTAACACAGTGAGTACAATAAAATCTCGAAACTATACCGTAGAGAAGTCAAAAACGCTACATACAAAAAAACCATTAGCCGCAGTCGTGGGCCCGCACTGCAGCTCCCAATTAACCTACGTACATTTAATTGGCAGCGCTCCAACTTGAACCGATAGCAATACAAACAAATTGAACTTTTAGAAGCAAATCTCCATAGTATCCAATCGACCGGAGAGAACTAAGAATTCGAAACTTTCAACATTTAAAGCCAAAAATGGTTAATTGAAACTCACACCGTCTTACCATACAATATTTAAACCAGAGTTGAACAGGTGTGTCTAAATATTTACTCGACAAATCGACGTCTAGCCCTCGCTTTTTCTAACTCAATAACAAATTCACAAGTAAAATAATTAGGACGTCAGGATTGAGTAAGACAACGCGAGTGATAGACGTCGATTTTGTGGAATGACATTTTAGAAACATCTGTTTGACTTTGGTCTAAACTTTTTTGGTAAGACGGGCAGGGACAAGTTCAATGCACTTTTATATATTTATTTATTGTATTGTGGATGTTTTATGTTCAGGTTTAGGTGTAGAATTCGAAACCTAAAATCTCCGTTATGCTATACATATACATACAGACGTCACCTCGGTTTCCGGTTTGCCTTTGCCCTGTACCAGGCTCGAAGAACTAAACAGGATGTATCGTGAACTCACCGATCCTTTCCTCCCGGGGAAACTGAAGAATACGTCCGGTCCATTCCGATGTGGCATCTGGCGAAGCACGTTCAGTAACTTCGCAGAATGCCGAGGCTGGAAGCAAATGTAATGATTTATTTAGTGTTCCATAAACAAAGCCATATTCAATCTTAAATCGTAAGGTAATCGATTTGTTCGAATATCACCTCAAGGGCTTGCGAAATCAAATTTAAATATAGCCCATCAATAGTTTGACGGTGTGTGTGATATTTTATTCAACGTTGTCTACAAAAGCTAGTTTCAAATACCCAATTCCGTTCAAAACGGCCAAACTCAATTACCAGGCGTGCATAAACACAAAGTAACCATTCAACCGCTAGCTAATTACCGTTCCGCCATGCGCCACCCCGCTGCCACTGGTACTTATCTCCCAGATCAAAAAGGTAACAGCTCCAAAAGCCACGAGATACAAGCTTGTTTGGATACTCGATGTGCTTGGTGGCTTTGTGTTGGGCTATGTTGGCTATGCAAACCGGTACATGTATTTATTATTTTCAACTTAAAAAGTTGTGGTCGCTACTCATTTTACTAAAGGCAGCCAATAGATGGGGGTCGGATGCATAGTAGTTAATCGACTGACATCTCAAAACTGTCTGCATGCTAAAGTTTCGGTACTGTTTTTGTTTTGTTCTGTGGCAGGAACGATGCAAATTTGAAAAGCATTGCGCCCCTGGTAATTGCAGGCTTCCTCGTCGTTCTACATTTTGTTCGCGTTGCACGTTATCTCCGTGTAGTTTATGTTGCCCTGGTAAAATTATACGGTTTTGCGGGGGCGTCGCGTTCGGTCGTTTTCGGAGAACAGTGCATTTAGGAGGCGTAGAGTACTAGTTAGTTTAGGGAATAAATTAATCAGGAATTCTTTATATGAAAATCGCATGATTCTGAAAAAAATTCATACTTTTAACTCAGAGACAAGTTAATACTGGTTAAATACATGGCCAGGAAGTCGCTTCGAGGCAAAATGTGTCACTTATATTTTTATAAATGATCAGGATCAAGACGTTTTGTCTTGGACTTCAAGGATCTGATCTAAACGGAAGATCTTAATTTCTCATACTGCAATCCAGATCACCGTGTAATCTTCGACTTTATTTTAAAGTTATCACAATTTTTATCTTATTTCTGTTCCTAATGGAGTAAATCGTCAACCTCAAGTTTATAAAAAAAAGGTTCAAAAACAACTTTGCATCGAGTAAAGTCTACCTATAAAGTATCGATATCGATCAGAAACCGAGCAGACGCTACTATAAGCTGCTTCGCTACAAAGAAGCCCATCGATTTATATCGAGGCGAGTCGGGAGTTCTCAAGTAAACAAAGCGAATGCAATCAGAAAGGCCACTCGAGGCGAGAAGTCGATCCAAATGAAATTTGCGAGACGGCCCGATGCCACCCGAAGTATCAAATGGGACTCGCTTTTAAATGCGCTTGTTTGAGTTTAATAGTGAATGGTAAATATAGTATTTTCTGGTGACGTAGCATGGATTTATCTTCTACTAGCAGACACGGCCACGCGTTGCTGTGGCTAAGGTTTTTGTTTTTGCAATATAAATTGAGATAATACCCTATCTTTCAAGATACCTATCTTTCAAGTTAGATAAAACTGCACACGGTGTGCAAATTTGATTAAAATCAGTCCAGTAGTTTAGGAGTCCATCGCGGACAAACAACGTGACGCGTAATTTATATATATTTAGATATTTAAGAGTATGTTCATAGAAGCTCTAACGTAGGATGAACCCACAAGGTGGATCGATGACTTGGTGTGAGTCGCGGAAAGCCGCTAGATGCGGACGGATAGCAAACCCAGATAGCAACAGAAGTTCAGAGAATCAATAAACTATAAAAACACTAGCGCCCCGCGGTTTCACCCGCGTTTGGATAATATACAATAATATATCTTAATGAATTGTAGCTCTGATATGTAAGCTATAATTATTATTGTGAAGTTTCATCAAAATCCATTCAGTAGTATTTGCGTGAAAGAGTAACAAACATCCATCCATCCATCCATCCATACTCACAAACTTTCGCGTTTATAATATTAGTAGGATAACGAAAGCTTGCTTAATTGGTTTGTTCGTTTGGTTTTATACCCGACTTCCGAAAGAGGGTTATGTTTTTGGCAGAAGTAAAGCTGATTTTTGAAAATGAAAAGCCAAAATAAAAAAATTACCCATTTTCCATTGACCGCCTTCATGGCGTTGAAGAGCTGTTTGAGCTCCTTGACTGTGACGCTGTAGCTGGCCAGCACACCCAGCATCTCTATGAGTAGGTCTGCAACAACACACACAACAACTGTCAAACTCATCACGGGGTTCGACACCGGAGCGACCAATCGAAAAACGTCGAAAACGTAGGGATGCTATCTTCTTCTACCAGGGATATAGACATAGCAAAAAATAAAACATCAAGAAAATAATAATAAGCAAATAAAAAATTGAAATTATAACCAGTACAAAACTACTATAGCTAACAACAGGAACCAACGGCTTATCTTTCCCTCCGAAGCACGGAGCGATAGAAATTCGCATATTAGTTATGAATTGAAATCGTCGATCCCGTCCGAGGATTCGCACCCGGTGTCGATGGTTGCAAACCGCACAAGTTACCGCTCGACCACAACCGATCAATTCAATAATTACAGATTAATTTAATTACATTCTCCAATGACATCATCAATTAGGGTGCATCTCCAATCAACAGACCAAACTAACGCTGCGACACTTGCGCCAATAAACTAACCGTGTACTTCATTAGGGTTCTGATTAATTAGACACTTTGATAATATTATGTGTAATTATTTGTAATTACTACGCCATTTCCACTTAGCATACAGGACAGCGCTAGTCCAGATAACATAATTAAATCTCTCTGAGCCAAAAGCAAAATAAAGTGACCGTGAATAGGTGCACGGCGCCAATTGGCACGTATTATGAAAAGCGCAAAACTGTCTACCTCCCTCTCGCGCGTAGGCACCCTTACGCGCACGACAGAGACTGTTATAGAATTTTGATTGCGTAACGATGGATGCAGCGTGCTTCTTTAGGGTTCGTATGATTACGCAGCTTGATGTTCTGTACAAACACCTGTCAATGGTTAGTACAACGTCTGGAAAATACCTCGTTATAGCGAGAATAATACAAGCACAGTCGCAAGCCGCAAGTATTCACTGAAGTCTCCTTCATTAATAACAGAATGTGAGCACTCACATCAATATAGTATATTACTTGACATAAACTATGTATTATTGAGAAACTCCTGCCATATTGGCCGTAAGTTTTTCTTAGAACTCAATTAAGGGTTGGGCTTACGCAGGCTTAAGGGGCGGCCGACCGTTCGACTAATTTAGATTAAGTCTTCGATCTCACCAAATACCTACATAATACCTATTTAAGACCTCTGCCTTCGGATAGTTTGGAAATTATTAATTGATTTCGCTATTTTCGTACTGATTGGCTGTTAGTAGGTATCTGATATAATTACGAGCGGTGTCGTTCGTTTATAAAGATATCAATTTGTTCTCATTAATATTTGTAGCTTAGACAATCGATCTGGAATACTGTCTAACAGGACTCCTAGACGAACCATGCGACGGGTCTGAAAAACTATAAAAATAAAAATGCAAAACAAAATCATTTCTATCGCACATAATAACAAAAATGCCTCCACAATTTCCACTGCATAACATTTTCACCGCTCTTTTAATAACGTCATTTATAAAAAAAAAGTCGTTCAAAGCGTGTGACGGCGATCATGTAAATTATTCCGCCCGAAGTACCAGGAGTACATAAATATGGAAGCGTTCGCTTAACGCGGCGGGGTTGAGGGCGTAACGCACTTACAGTGCGGGGGAAAATTAATGTGCCACGGCGGCGCGTCGGCAGCGTGGCAAAGTACGTAAAAATTAGATGGCGTAATGGAATATCCACTTAGCTGTTTACTTTGTGGCATCGCAATCAGTTTTGAGATCCGGAGGGACCGTTTGATTTACATTAAATTAGATGTAAACTTGTGTTATACATATGAAACAGTACAGATTTTTCAAATTCATCAAATAACTGATTAATAACTTTAGGACGTGATTTCGAGCAAAGATAAGCAGTTGAGCGCAAACTTCGTTCACTAACATTTTTCGCGTCTTGCCATTGCTTCAAGTCCACAAACTTTTTGCAGCGCCTTTAGGTTTCGACGTTCCATTATTCTCGCCAGTGACTATACAGTGCCGCATACCTGGCGCCCTGGTGCTCGGTTGTTCCTTCACCCTTGTTTGCATTGTTTTGTACAGATAATAAGATTCTTGTATTTTACGTAAACTTCTGAAGTATCTTTGAACATTCGACGATTTATTTTGATTTTGTTTGACGTTAACAGGATCATTATCTAAATTTGGTAACTAAAGCCTCTTTACAGTGAAAATATACATGTCAATAGAGAAATTACGGGAATAATGGGCAAAATAAACAGTTAAGTTTCGTACGTAATTTGATAAATGAAATTGAATTGTTTTCAAACAAAATGAGATCTCAGTCCATCTGTGACGTGCTCACAAAGCACCAGGGAAGTATAATCCGCAAAGAGTTGGCGCAGCCGTTGGGCTCCTGGTAATCGGACACGGACTGCAAAACTTGCCCGTCTATATTATAGTAATAGAGGCAACGGTCATTTTAACTGCCGATAGTTTGTTCCATAGGTCACTACTATTTATCCAAAAACAATCATTATACGTACTTACCAGCGTAGTTTTTTTAACGCAATTATGTAGGTACTTCTATTTAATTACAATATAGTTGAGTGGTAACAGGACCACAGAATATGTTATATACTTATACCTAGTATATAGTACCTACTAGGTGTATGTAGTAGGTACCTACTTACAGGATGCAAATACATAACACCTAACGAGTCAGCTTGTCAGCTACTTGGTTTCTTTGATAATTCTCAAGACCTTACTAAACTCGACCTTCGGTTCTCTAATATAAATATACAGCAGATAATCCTGTTTCTGTTTTATGTAAGCCTGAAGCTGGATTTACCAGGCTTGCATTAAATTAAAAGGCATAACATAAATCCACTAAGGCTACAGAGTGGAAGGAGCGTTATTAGATTGTATAAAAAATCTTTTTTATTTGCTGAAAAACTTAATAAAGCTGGACGGATAACACTTATAAATTATGTAGCCTAGAAGTAGAACCCTAAGTTGCCGGATTTTGCCTAAGTCTAGCGTTGAACCACTATCTCACCTGGACTTAAGTGGTCGCCTGGCAAGCTACCACGAGGAGAAAATTTGTCGCCATATCCCTATCGGGGTGTTCAGGCAGAGGTCCTATATAACCTGTTCCATTCTGAGCTAAGCATGTTCAACCCCTTCGACCACATCGTCTAAGACTACGTGAGATAGTCATCAAATGCTAGCTAAAAAAAGTTGATCCACCGTAATACAAAACGGCACCGTTTCGCAAAAAGCCTAGCCGTTTTATAATACGCCTGATTTTACAAATTGCCTTCGACATTTACACCGTCAAGCGTGACTCGTCGGATCGTGTAAACCGCCCCTTACGTCGATAGTGAGTTGATGAATATTGATCAGCTTAATTTGGACGCTTTCGTGTCAATTTACTATATCAATATGGTAATGTGTGTTTTCAGACCGCGCGCCGTGTAATTTCTGGCTTCAGTGCTATTGTTACGGTATGAGACTGAAAAGGCAATTCGTTTTGTTATAATAGCTTTCATGGCGTCGTGGGTGTGTAGGATGTTTTACTTTTTAAATATGTAAATTCAAGCGTAAGTATTCCATTAACAGCAAACGCTTCGTCATCATCACAATCCACCAACTGCTGAGCATGCTCAGACTTATGAGTGTACCATCAAGATTAGGCCATAATCCACCACAGGGGTCCAGTCCGGATTGGTCAAATACATACCTCCGAAATAATACTCTAAGTGGGTTTCCTCACGATGTGTTCCGTCACAGAAAAGCGAATCAAAAATTAAGTACAAAGCCAACAAAATGAAGGCGTTTTCACAATGCCGCATCCGCGACTTGAAAGCATAGTCCTCTATGCATGCAACACCATTTTAATAAGGCGTGAAGAACGTATTCACAGGAAGCAGGATCAATATTAAAAAAGCTCTTTCAAACTTATGATGCCTTGGTATCCGTGAGAAGATGTATTCGCTTGAGAGACACCATGTGTAAAGAAAAGACGTTGCGTTTTTGACAAAGGGGTTCCTTTTTTGTGATCAAGATTTATCGCCTTTTTTTAAGACGAAGGATGTGACGCAGGTACAATGTGTTCCCTTACAACTACCTACATCGTTATGTTATCCTGGTATGCCTGGGAATATTAAGAAGCTGAGATGGAAATCTTTTATGTCTTTCATACAATAGCAGTATTTTCGTTCGTCACGTCTTCTACCAGAAATAATTCCTTATGCTTTTTGGTCTCCTGGTATTGTCAAGAAACTGAGATTGCTCGATTTGAAATTGCTCGATTAGGTGAACATAATATTATTATTTTGATGTCATGCAGCCACAAGTATTTAAGAAAACTTGGTGAAAAGCGTGTACATTTACGGAGTTACTTAAAATTTTAAGGTTATTCAACGCTCGTACAGAATTCTGGATAGGACCCCAAAAAGATTCCAATTGGAGGCGCCGGGTATCGATCCCGGTACCTCTCGCATGCTAAGCGAGCGCTCTACCATCTGAGCTACGCCCCCTGATGTCAAGAATAACCAATTACGCGATAGTTATGGTTAAGAAAAGGTACGTGACATTGATAAATATTATGAAGGCTTCGGCGAGAGCTCTTTGCCACATACCTCTTTGGGATGAATACAGATTAAGCCTCGCAGTACCGAAAAAATAATTATACCTACTCGTAATTTGACCGTTGACAGTGCATTTTTTATCAGTGTCAAATTCTCAACAATATTTTACAAAAAAGGGAATATTGGAGGCGCCGGGTATCGATCCCGGTACCTCTCACATGCTAAGCGAGCGCTCTACCATCTGAGCTACGCCCCCGTTGAAGACTAGTCGAATAAAATCGGTTGTAATATGGATTGCAGACAGCAAACACTGCCGCAGGCAAGACCTGCCAGTGACATTGATTATGCAAGTACCTCCTACGCGTGGCTTTCACTTGACAACACGCATTTGGCACGTAAATTACAAGATCAGCATAAACTTTACTTGGAACACGTCTGACATCTGAATACAAGCAGAAGCAACTCAATAAATTCACATTGGGAACGTATTCAATTCTTGTACTTTTCCAAAATACACGAAATAATAAATAAAAAAATACACAGATTTCCACATTAGCACACGTGACTCGAATGCTATACTGCTGAAATACAGGGGTGCAATGAAAATGGGAATTGTCATGAAGTAAAAAGAGATTCCAGATGGAGGCGCCGGGTATCGATCCCGGTACCTCTCGCATGCTAAGCGAGCGCTCTACCATCTGAGCTACGCCCCCTGTGATCAATACAATGTTAAACTTGGTCTGCCGCTACACAGTAAAGCAAAAGTAGAGCATTTCGAGAATTGACATTGACTTTTGAGATTGTGCAATTAAGCATTTCAATTGGTAGTTATATACCTTTCACTTAGAGCGTAACATTTTGGCTTGGAACTAGCAGTCATTATGAGCCATGCACATAGCAATACAATCTTTACTGTGCTTTAATCGTAATACATAATCTAGCATGATAACATAATGTAGGTACCTAGTAATTTATATGACTTTTATTGATAATCTTAAAACAGTATGAACAGTAAGTACGTAATTTCCTATTATAATCCTAAATAATCAATTATACATTTTAATACAAGCTGGTAGAAATCAATAAACAATACATCACTGGCATGCGTATTGTATAAACACATTTGTTTACACAGCGAAAGTAGTAATGTCACGTATGAGGGTATTTCGAAATGTTTTACAAGAATGTTTTACATACGTACTGAATATTCGTAATTTAAGTAATCAGGGGGCGTAGCTCAGATGGTAGAGCGCTCGCTTAGCATGTGAGAGGTACCGGGATCGATACCCGGCGCCTCCAATCCTTTTTTGTTAAATTTATATGGGAATTTGACGCTGATGAACAGCGCACTGTCAACGGTCAACTTCAAAGTCTTTTTCGGTACCCCGAAGTGTAGTTTTCAAGAATATACGTTAACTACGCGTTCATAGCATAGACGCCACTTAGCTAAAGCTAAAGGTCTCTCTCCAAAGCGTTCATAATATTTGATCAATGTCACGTATATTTTACGATAACTGTCGCCTAATTTGCTATTACTTGCAAAAGGGGGCGTAGCTCAGATGGTAGAGCGCTCGCTTAGCATGCGAGAGGTACCGGGATCGATACCCGGCGCCTCCAACTGGAATCTTTTTGAGTAGAATAAATGTTTTTGTGGAAAAATATAATTATTTACCAACAACGACAGTACAGTTGTCTACCCTACGTCCGTCTCTAACGTCAAATTAGCTCGATGGCTCCATAATATTGTGTCGTTGTAGGCATGTACGTATAATAATTTCAAGTCAACTTTAGATCGGAACCTGGGTCAAAATTGGAATAAGATTTGATCTAAGCTAACATCCAGACATTTACCCACCCATCCATCCAAAACATTGAGTTAATAAATAAGAATCTTTTAAATAACAAAGTTTTCTCGAGTCAAAACTATCTTGAATAACATCGTATAAGGGTATACAAGTTTCTCACCAATACCAGGAGAGTATAAGCAGCCAAGAGTACTTGCACAGGAAGGGAATGATCTTTAGATATGCGCAAAAAATCTGCTAATATTTACAGCCTTCTTAATATTCCCAAGAACACCAGGAATGCATAAGGGGAGAGGATGTCGGCTAAATGTTATAATGTGAAACATCCTGCCTTTCAGAATAAAAAAAGACACAAAAAGTTGACAAAATCTCGGGGACTTTTTTCGTTCAGAAACACAATGCTGGCACTTGGACAAAAGGATACCCTACTCTTTTCTCATGGCTACCAAGGCACCATAAGCTAAAAGGAGTTTTTATTTCCGATCCGATGGGTTCTTTAAAGTGCCTATTAAGTATAGCAATTGGTGTGGTTAACAATAAATACATAAATAGTATATCATGACAGTGAAAAAGTTGTGTACATTGAGTCTAGTTAAATATAACGCTAAAACATAAACAAATTCACTAAAATACATTTTATATTTTAGCGAAATGTTTGGATCGAAAAAAGTAATAGGTTTCTCGTAATTTATTATTTAACATAACGGTTTTCACGAAGCAATTATAAAATCTTAATACCTTTCAATGCTTTGTTGGGGCACCTCATTCAGTGGTTGTCTCATTTCGCCCCTTTTCGGCCTATAGTCGGTGTGACCTACTTTACGACAGGTGAGTCGAGAAATAAAAACACCAGCGGTATCAACACAGGGTACCAGGCGCACATATGAAAGGGGAAGTGAATGCATTCAATGCGGTATGCAGATTGACGCAATGTAACAAGCTGTCTTGATGGCGCCAATAAAAAAAATAACAAAAAATACGACACTATAAAAACTGTGGAAACGAAGAAAATAACTTCCAGCTACAACAGAACATAGTAGGTATATTAAAAAAGGTACAATAAACCTGGGCAGATATAAGTCATTAATAAAAATAACCTGCCAAGTGCGAGTCGGACTCGCGCACACAGGGTACCGTACCATCCATACTAATATTATAAATCTGAAAGTAACTCTGTTTATCTGTTTATCTGTTTGTCTGTTTGTTTGTTACCTTTTCACGGCTAAACGGCTGAACCGATTTCGATGATATTTGGTGTAGGGGTAGATTGGACCTATGAGACGGACATAGGCTATATTTTGTCTCAAAAAACAATCTCGAAGGGGATGAAATAGGGGTTGAAAGTTTGTATGGGGAACCCATAATTCTTCAAGTTAGGGATCTGAAAATTCTTATTTAGGCTTTTGGTAAGAAATAAATAAATACGGGTTTCCGCCTTTTTGCTAAATCATCCCTAAAGGGGAAAAAGCAAGGGGGTTGAAATTATGAGGTATTCTGTAGATGCACCCCCAACGGACCACAATAAACGGATGAACGGATCTTAATTTAAAGGGGGAGAGTGCGATAGTAGGAGAGGGGGAGAGTGCGGGGGAGGGGCGGGGGAGAGTGGGGGGAAAGGGGGAGAGTGGGGGGAAAAGGGGAGTAGATGGTAGAGTGGAGGGAAAGAGGGTAGAGTGGGGGGATAGATAGGGGAGCGCGGGGAGAAAGAGGGGAGCGCGGGGAGAAAGAGGGGAGAGTGGGGGAGAAAGAGAAGAGACTGGGGGAGAAAGAGGGGAGAAAGAGGGGAGAGTGGGGGGAGAAAGACAGGAGAGTGGGGTGAGAAATAGGGGAGAGTGGGGGGAGAAAGAGAGGAGAGTGGGGTGAGAAATAGGGGAGAGTGGGGTGAGGAAGAGGCGAGAGTGGGGTGAAAAAGAGGGGAGAGTGGGGTAAGAAAGAGGGGAGAGTGGGGTGAGAAAGAGGGGAGAGTGGGGGGAGAAAGAGAGGAGAGTGGGGTGAGAAGGAGGGAGAGGAGTGGGGGGAGAAAGAGGGGAGAGTGGGGGAGAAAGAGGGTAGAGTGGTGAGAAAGAGGGGAGAGCGGGGAGAAAGAGGGTAGAGTGGTGAGAAAGAGGGGAGAGCGGGGAGAAAGAGGGGATAGTGGGGGGGAGGAGAAAGAGAGGAGAGTGGGGGGAGACAGAGGGGAGAGTGGGGGAGACAGAGGGGAGAGTGGGGGAGACAGAGGGGAGAGTGGGGGAGAAAGAGGGGAGAGTGGGGGGAGAAAAAGGGGAGAGTGGGGGAGAAAGAAGGGAGAGTGGGAGATAAAAAGAGGAGAGTGGTGGAGAAAGAGGGACGTGAGAGTGGGGGAGAAATAGGTGAGAATGGGGGTAGAATGAGGGTAGGTCTTCCCCCACTCTCCCCTATTTCCCCACCCACTCTCCCCAAGAGAGATTGAGTGCGAAATATATAGAAATAGAGGGAGAGGGAGTGAGCGAAGGAGGGAAAGGGAGAGATATAGACTGAGAGGGTGAGGGAATTAAATATAATGGATGAGATGGACAGAGAGAGAGAAAGCGAGAGATTGAGAGTGGAGAGGGATATTAATGATAGAAAGATAGGGAAAGATATAGAGATATAAGGAGAGGGAAAGAGATAGAGGTAGGGGAAGAGAGATAGAAATAGCGAAAGAAGGAGAAAGATAGAAAGAAAGCCAGAGAGGGAGAAAGATAGATGAAAAGGGAGAGAGAAAGAGACAGATATATTCTTACCTAGCTGTTACCCGCGATATCAATTGATTTTTTAAACAGTTTACATTTTATATAAAAATGCGAACGAAGTTGCGGGTATCAGCTAGTTATCTATAAAAATGAAGAAAAAACACGTTTATTGTATGGTTTATTGATGGGACCCTTAAGTATAAATTTTATTTTAATTAGGTATTTATTTTTAAAGTGAATACATAACTAAATATTCTGTGAATACTTCAAGCGTCTACCTGTTTCCATTATCAATTTCGAGCAAATAAACGATCAAAAGAATCAAGCTTGTTGTATGGGAGCCCCCTTAAATATTTATTTTATCCTGTTTTATAGTACTAAAATTTGTTGTTATAGCGGCAACAGAATCAGAATCGTAAAAAGAAACAACATTGCAAGTGTCTAACTATCACGTTTCATGAGATACAGACTGGTGACCGACGGACAGATAGACAGACAGACAGACAGACAGAAGGACGGACAGCGGAGCCTTAGTAATAGGGTCCCGTTTTACCCTTTGGGTACGGAACCCTAAAAAAACGTTCAGTAAACCTGGCTAACTTTGATTAGCAAACGTAACATCAAACATTTCAGAAATCTACAGCCGGTAGATGTAGCCCGTACGCGACAGGCATCGTTCAACAGATATTGCTAAAGAGAAAATGAGCCTTCGAAAATGGCGAAGTCTACAAAAAGGCAAAATATACGTCTGTGATGTTATTATTTACTGCTTTACATATTTCGCGGCGTTATATATTTATAAACCACGATGATAAAGTGGCGTTCTATCTGCACGTACTTTGGTTAGCTTTGATCATCTTGACAATTAATTTATCAGAAGCGACGCTACATAAAATTATAAGAAATATTTTGTTTGGATGTATGAACCGTTCATGAAGTTATTGAAAAATATAGGTATGCTGGATGGCTCATAAGTTATACCTAATTCAACTATATAAACGATGGATAGCTCAGTAAAATATGTCAAAAAAAAGAATGTTGCTCCTAGTTCACACGGAAGAGTTAATTATTTCTCACGCATACCAGGGTAGCATAAAACCTTAGTGGCTCCCTTACTGTCGTCGGTACGAATGGTTTACACGTGGGTGTATATTTTCACATCGCAACCAGGATAACATAGGTTGGTAAAAGGTTTACAAAACACATCTGTTACATTATCCATTTTTTTTCACGGATTAATCCAGGGAGATTTATTGCTACATACATATCTGTTTCCAGGCGTAAAAAACACAAAGTAAAAATTGTATGGTGATATTATAAGAAGGAAGTGGTTTTAATTGAACTCGCGAGATTTGACTGTAACATATAAATATGTATTACATAATTACATACATCATAACAATAAATTCAAAGTTAAATAAAAGCTTGTAAATGTACTCAGATATAATTTGCTTGATTCAAGACCGTCTTGATGTCTGAGATTATTCTTGCAATTCTCAACAAGGACTAGGCTCGCAGCAACCCCGAGTAGTTCTCAAAGTCGATATTAATAACTAGCTGTTGCCCGCGACTTCGTCCGCGCGGACTATATACCATAATTCCAAATAACTAAAAATAGACCATGACCTCGAGTTCGACATCGACATCCGATATGCGATATCCAACATTCTCGTACAACATCCACCATCTTCTATCAAAATTACCATTTTATACAAAAACCTTGCATTTTATACCAAAATCTAACATTTCATACAAATATCTACCATTTCCTACCAAAATCTACCATTTTCTACCAAAATACCATGTTCTACCAAAAGCTACCATTTTCCACTAAACTCTAAAATGTTCTACCACAATCTAAAATGTTGTTTCTAAATCTATTATTTTCTTTCTAAATGTGCTATTTTCTACCAAAAGCTACCATTTCCTACCAGAATCTACCATTTCCTACAAAAAACTACCATTTCCTAAATTAAATCTACCATTTTAACCGTAATCTACCATTTTACCATTATACCGTTTTAATTTCAAATTCACTAATATCTATCAAAAGCTACCATTTCTCACAAAATCTACCATTATTACCAAAAACCTACCATTTCCTATCAAAAATCTACCATTTTCTACCTTTAATTTATCGTTTTCTACCAAAATCTACCACTTCCTACCTTTTAAAGAACATAGATACTAAGTTTGAAATTGATCAAACCAATAAAACACGTTGTTCCATCCAAACTTTGCAACCCCTTTTCACCAACTTAGGGGTTAAATTTAAAAAAAAAAATTCTTAGTGCACACTTTAGTCTCTTAAGGAATATGTGTACAAAATTTCAGTTTTGAACTAAATCTGATGAAAAATATTTTGCAACCCCTCTTTATCATTTAAGGGGATTAATGTTAAAAAACCATGAATGTATTTAAATAAATCCTTTAAATAATGTAAATGCCAAGTTTGAAGCTGTACAGACAAAGAAAACACGTTGTTACACACAAACGATACAACCCCTTTTCACCCCTTTAGGGGTTGAATTTTAAAAATCACATTTTAGTGCATTCCTATGTCACTTATGGCATAATTGAGCCAAATTTCAATTATGAACTAAATCTGATGAAAATATCTTGCAACCCCTTTTTATCACTTTAGGGGTTGAATATTAGAACACGATGAAACACGTGTTTAATTAAATGTTTTAAAGAAAATAAATGCCAAGTTTGAAGTTGATCGGACCAAGAAAACACGTTGCTCCATACAAACTTTGCAACCCCTTTACACCCCCTTAGGGGTTGAATTTTCAAAAATCCTTTCTTAGCGCACACTTAAGTCACTTAAGAAATATTTGTGTACAATTTCAATGTCGAACTAAATCGGATGAAAAATATTATGCAACCCCTTTTTACCCCTTTAGGGGTTAGATATTTAAAAACTATGAAACACGTGTTCAATTAAACGTTTTAAAGAATGTAAATGCCAAGTTTGAAGTTGATCAGACCAAGAAAACACGTTGCTCCATACAAACTTTGCAACCCCTTTTCACCCCTTTAGGGGTTGAATTTTCAAAAATCCTTCCTTATTGCTCGCCTACGTCACATAAGGAATATTTGTGCAAAATTTCATGGTTCTAGACCAAGTGGTTTCGGCTGTGCGTTGATCGATCAGTCAGTCAGTCAGTCAGTCAGTTCTTGCTTTTATATATATAGATGGCGGAAAGAATTTGGGGCACGGTAATATTTAGCCCCGCCTCTTGCAGCAGCATTATAATGCATGTGACATAATTATTATTCATCCGTTAAGCAGCAGGGAGTATTGAGACTTATTTCTGTGAGAAGTACGAATTCATAATATCATTTTATATTTTTAAATTGCATATTACCTAAGTCCCTATTTCCCTACGAACTTTTTATGATGAACTATTTAGATGATAAGCTCTCTTAAGATTCTCAGAGGTACCAAGGTATCAAAACGTCCGAGGAGGTGGCAAGGAGACACAGGATAGCAAAAAAAGGCAAAAAACCAATTTCCGCTCCTGTTCTGAGGCATTCAACAGCAGCAGGTAGCCGAGTTACCATCTCCTTACAACTTCTGAAAACTTGGTGAATCTGGGAACTAATAAAACACAACCGCGACTGAGGATCCCAAGTTCCACGTTCATGGATGTAAAGATCGGCTACCTGTTAACCGCGGTCGTGAAGGAAAGGCGGCCTTTATTAGTTCCGTCTCTTTTACTCCATTCTTAGGGTGTATTCCGCTACCTCTTCTCGATTTCTGAGATCCTGGTATTATGGAAATTACAATAACGTAATATTCAACAGGTAATTTGTAACTATCATCAATCACAACGTCCAAGCAGTGATCGAAGAATTATCAAGACGAAATATATTCTCAGTTCTTAGAACTGTATGAACAAATTTACAATGTAAACCAAAACCACTATGTATGGTTATGTGTAAACAATACGCTCCGCCTGCCTCTCCGTCAAAACATTGTATTAAAATTAGCAGGTACATAAAAGTGCATTCTTTTTTTCTTAAATTTTTACGTTATTTCAAACTACCTCCTACTGCCTCCTGATACCTTGGTAAGCCTGTGAACTAATAAAAACAAGTTCCCACGGGTATAGGAACATTCTTCTAGCTAGTTATAAAAAAACATGAACAAGACACGGTCCGGTCTAACCGTTCGACAGTTGTTTCTTGCTACCTCCTCCTGATTTCTGGTGTTTTAGTACCAATGGGAATAAAACATATTGCAACCGTTTTGTGACTTCCCATGAGAAGTTCCCACGAACAGGAATTCATCTACAAAATAAGTTATGAATGATCATGCGCATACATTTGTGGGTACAACAAACGTTTTACAAATTCCAAACAATTTATCTCCTAGCGCGTTCTGATTACTTGGTAAATCTGAGAATACATAAAATTGTTATCTCACGCTTTAGATTAGCAAAGTTTGTAAGCTGGATAATAATAATTTTCTAAATAATTATGAGTGCTTAAAGCGAATTGAAAAATATAGCGTGGGAAACATGGAACAGCCAAAGGGTTAACATTTTTGCCAGTTTACACCAGGATTTCATAAATGAGAGGATGTAACCCGTAAGCCATACAAAATAAGCCCAGAAGACACATTTCGAAAAAAATAAGGGATATGTACAGAATCAGCCCCGCCTTCCCCTTTCTTTACAATTGAATAGAGTCTTCATAGAAACCTTTTTTTACATGGACTCTTTAGAAAAATAATTTTTGCGACCTCTTCATCATTTTGGTCGCCTGGTGAGTCTGGGAACATAATATTTATAGATCAAAGAATAGAGTGGACAACAATAGTATTTATTGAACCTACAAACATATAAGCCCGTAGTCTAACGGTAAAATTTTTGAAGATTTACAACAATACAAGAAACCTTACGGTCGCGTATTGAAAAGAAAAGCCCTACATATTATTATATCTCAAATATTTTCATTATTTTCCAAGAAGACCAAGCTAACAGTAAATTTTCAAGAAGGTAACACAAAGAAAAATTATATTATGTCCAAATTTTTAAAGACGTTTCCACTCTTTTTTTTATACGTTGCAAATATCACAAACATTTCTTAAAGTTCTCACATAAACCAAGGCACCAGAAATCTCCAGCAGGTCGCACAATATCGAAAAAGCATATTATGTAAGGGACATTCCCACTGTTAATTAAGACGCTCTATTTCTCAAATATTTCTTAAGGTTCCCAAGAAGACCAAGCTATCAGAAATCCTAAGGAGGTCCTTGACACAGAAGGGAATAATCATAGGAAAAATTCTCAGGGATGTTAACAGTAAGCCCCGCCCTTGCAGCATAAACGCACGTTGCAGGTAAGTAGAGGGGTTTTATATTTTTTCTCACGATCATGCTGTGACCCCCTCGAGCTTTCTGGTACCTTGGTATTGTGAGAATATTGAGAGCGACATGAGAAATAAAGCTTCATTTATTACAACGAATACTTCTCCGATTTATGTGACTTATAAAAAAACGCTAACGGCCGACAACGGTTTTTATAACATAAAAACAGATTTCTTGAGACGGTTCGAAGCTTCGAATGAGGAAATCTTAACTTTCCCAAGATCACCAAGGTACCAGCAATAATAAGGAGGTAGCAACACATCCTTATACTTGCGGCTACATTACAGTTTGTACACTCTTTCTATACGCCGATTCCTAGTCTATACACCATAACAATTTAGAGCTTAAATTTGCAAAGAAGCGATGGTATTTGCTTTTTCCAGAATCATACACAGATCGTCTAACACTGGGCATGTGAATTATATTAATAAGAAAATGACTAAAATAAATAATTACCATGTATATTTCTTTGCCTTACTCTCAATAACAGGCACTCCCCAGAACGGGTTAAACTTTTCTCACAATCACCAGGCTCGCATAAACTGAAAGATGCAGGTAAGACGCAACATTTCTCAAGAAATTCTTATGATTCCCAGCGATACCAGGCTACCACGAGTCACGAGGAGGTCGTAAGAAACCCGGTAGAATAGGGGCCTGTAAAAACGCGAGGGGTTGTGAAATATTAAACCCCGCCCTTACTTGTGTATGCAGAACAGGTTGATTGAGCCGGGTTGCTTTTTTTACCTTGTTTATTATTGTGTGCGTAAGGTCTAAAGAAGATTTCAGTTTCTTTTACATAACTTGTCAACATCTTACTAATATTATAAAGCCGAAAGTTTGTGAGTGTGTGTGTATGTGTGTATGTTTGTTACCTCTTCACGCTCAAACGGCTGGACCGATTTCGATAAAATTTGGTATAGGGGTAGATTGGACCTATGAGACGGACATAGGCTATCTTTTGTCTCAAAAAATAATCTCGAAGGGGATGAAATAGGGGTTGAAAGTTTGTATGGGGAATCCATAATTCCTCAAGTTAGGGATCTGAAAATTCTTATTTAGGCTTTTGGTAAGATATAAATAAATACGGGTTTCAGCTTTTTTGCAAAATCATTCCTAAAGGGGGAAAAACAAGGGGGGTTGAAATTATGAGGCATTCTTTAGATGCACCCCCAACGGACCACAATAAACGGCTGAACGGATCGTTATTTAAAGGGGGAGAGTGCGATGGGAGGAGAGGGGGGAGAGTGCGGGGGGAGGGGAGGGGGAGAGTGGGGGGAAAGGAGGATTAGATGGTAGAGTGGGGGAGAAGAGGGTAGAGTGGGGAGAAAGACGGAGAGAGCGGGAAGAAAGAGGGGAGGGTGGGGGAGAAAGAGGGGAGAGCGGGGAGAAAGAGAGGGGAGAAAGAGAGGGGAGAGCGGGGAGAAAGAGTGGAGAGGGGGGAGAAAGAGGGGAGAGTGGCGGGAGAAAGAGAGGAGAGTGGGGTGAGAAAAGGGGAGAGTAGGGGGGAGAAAGAGGGGAGAGTGGGGGAGAAAGTGGGCAGAGTGGGGAGCAAGAGAGGGGAGAGCGGGGAGAAAGAGGGGAGAGTGGTGGAAGAAAGAGAGAGGAGAGCGGGGAGAAAGAGGGGAGAGTGGGGGAGAAAGAGGGGAGAGTGGGTAGAAAGAGGGAGAGTGGGTAGAAAGAGGGAGAGTGGGGGGAGAAAGAGGGTAGAGTGGAGGGAGAAAGAGGGTAGAGTTAGGGGAGAAAGAGGGTAGAGTGGGGGGAGAAAGAGGGTAGAGTGGGGGGAGAAAGAGGGGAGAGTGGGAGACAAACAAGGTAGTGTGGGGGGAGAAAGAGTGGAAAGTGGGGGAGAAAGAGGGGAGAGTGGGGGTGAAGGAGGGGAGAGAGGGGGGAAATAGGGGAGCAGGGGAAGAGGGGAGAGTGGGGGGAAATAGGGGCGAGTGGGGGGAGATAATTTGGTTCACAGATAGGTTATCTTCCAACGATAGATATAGATAGATAGGTTATCTTCAAAGTCATCATCATAATCATCGCAGTTTTCCATCAATTTGATAAAACACCCAATATGCGTAAAATTTCGTACGTAGATAGGTTATCCCGCAACTTACGACTTAGGCTTTAATTTATCATCATCATCGTCACCGGTGCAATAAAAACTGTGAAAAACTACCCCATTGGCTTGAAATTTGGTATTTTGATAACTTATACACCAACTTACACAATACACAGTGGGCTAAACTGTGAAATAGTACCTTAATTTGCATGAAATGTTGTATGCAGATAGTTTAGAGACACAATATAGGCTACAAGTCATCATCATCATCACTGTTTTCCTGTCCGTCAGTGCAATAATAACTGTGAAAAACGACCTAACTTCAATATTTTCTCTGACACAATGTTACAAGTCCTATCTAATAGCCACCGCCCTGTAGGTTTTATAATGTGAAACGCGGGTGAAACCGCGGGGCGCAGCTAGTAATACGATAACACTATAATTTGTTTTTACAAGATTTAATTGGAAATGTTTGTCAATGTATTCATGTGTGTTTAGGTCAAATCTTCCAATCTCAATTAGAGCCTAATCTTACAAGTAGCAAAGTAGACGATCTGAGGAACCTGCGAGAGTCGTAATGCCCCGTTTAGACTCTGCTCCTGCGTCGGCAATAATTTCCTCGCGAGAGATGTATATTCACATTCAGCCTACAGCGCTTCGCTTTCTTTTTGGCGGCATCACGAGGAGCATTGAGCGGAGCATGAGAAGTATCGTGTTCACATTCTCGCCCCGCTCAGTGCTGCTGAGTGTAAACGCGGGGTAAGAAGCGGCGGAAGAAGTTATGGCGAGAATCCGATAGTGAGAACGTGTTAGTTTTATATGTCTTTTTCTCAAACTTGCGTTTCTTCGAGTGCTAATGTGTATTTCTCATTGAGTGTTCGGTGACGTACACGAGTGCGGGCAAATGATACTCGTATCAACGCAAAAAGCGTGTCGCTTCGCCTTTTTTCCAAAACTCCCAGGAAGTTTCCGTGAAGCTACCACCACTTTACTGGATCGTGACTTTGACTTTGTAAATAATTGACTTGACTTGGAACACCCACGAGGATTGCTTTAACGCTATGACTTTCATATTGTGAAATACTGAAATATTATAAAACTTGACACTGGCTAAATGCACAAACCGTGTGAAGCCATAACTAAAAAAAAAGAAGCAGCAAGGAACATAAGGGTGCGTGCAGACCTGCGACGACGGTCTCGGCGCGCGGCAGCCGCTGCAGCACGTGGTGGATGAGCCCCACGTCGGTGCAGGCCTGCAGGTTGCGCACACTTTTGCGCAGGATCGCGATGAACACCGACCAGATTTCCGCCTGGAACATAACAAAAACATTTTGTTTTTTAATACTGATTCGTTATAAATACGGTTTTAAGTGTGTATAAACCTTTAATTAACACAGGATCGATTACAAATGATTGTTGTGTTAGATACTAATAAATACTTAGAGAAAAGAAAACAAAAGAGAATGACGATGATGACGAAAATAGGTACATTTTGTTTTTTTTTCCAGCTATCTATAAGTGACCCTATCAAAATTTCGCCAAAAGCCTTCACATAAACTAAACTAGGTATACAACCCGCACCATTCACTGCTAAAATCGATAAGTACCAATCAACAAACTTTTCGAACGAATGATCCAAAAATCTCCAAGTTTCGATTATCCTCACTCGGGTGCAATAACGAGAAACCGATAAAAAACTCTGGAATCCTCGAAGCGATAAGGAGGAATTTATAAAGTTATTGAAACAATGGAGGTGTAAGTAAACATTTGTTTTAGCGAGAGAGTTTTCTTTTTATTATTTTCTTTGAAAAACGTAGCCCCACACTAGGGTTTCTCTACCGTGGTACCCACGGTACAGATACAGACATATAATTTCACATACACATCACACCCAGACCAGAAACCTCTGTGGATCGCACGAATATTTGTTCCGGGCGGGAATCGAACCCGCGTCACCAAGCGCAGCTGTCCGATTGCTCAGCCACTACGTACTTTTTTTTTTTTTTTTTTATATAATAACTGGCCAAGTGCGAGTCGGACTCGAGCACGTAGGGTTCCTTACTATTATCTATAAAAACGGCAAAACCATCACGTTTGTTATAAGGAAGCCCCCTTAAATTTATTTTATTCTGATTTTTAGTATTAGCTGTTATAGCGGCAACAGAAATACATTATCTATAAAAATTTCAACTGTCTATCGCGGTTCATGAGATACAGCCTGGTGACAGACGGAAAGACGGACGGACGGACAGACGGCGGATCCTTAGTAATAGGGCCCCGTTTTACCCTTTGGGTACGGAACCCTAAAAATGCTGGAGTGGAATTTCATTGTCATTAAGGTCTTCTATGATTGTTCCTGTCCTACATTCATCTGACAACTTCGGCGGAATTAAACTAGATAATAATTCTTCCTTCATTAATGTACTATTATGTATAGATTTAGTAAAGTTATATTCCGTAACAATCGAAATATTTTCCGGACGGTAAAACTCAATTTTATGAACTAGCACTAGGCATTTTATCTGCAAGATGGCGTAGAATGGCGAACTTTTATAAAATGAAATTCTTGTAAGCATTCCCGCCGTTGCACTAACAATATTGTGAACAGTGAGGGTGCTAGAAGCCATGTGATATACAACCAAGCAACGGAAAGGGTTAAAGGTTCTCACAGCGACCAGGGTTACATGAGTCATGTAGAGATGGGGCCTGATGGTGGTACAGCTGTCGTGCCGTAAGAAAGAGATAGCTAAGGGATGAAAGAGACAAAAGCAAAAAAAAATAAAAAAGGTTCTTCCCGTAGGGATCATTGGTTCACACCTTGACTAGGATATCATGAGGTATGAGGAGGTAGTATTCCCACGGTTTAGAAGTAGGCAGAATAAGATGTCTTCGAAAGCTTTGGGTTCCACGCAAGAAAAAAAACGTGTTTTATAGCCATGGCTATACTTCTTGTTCAGAAAGATCTTCTCTAAATTTTCGAAACATTGGTCGAGTCATCAAATAAAGTATAATTTACTTCATTATAATATAATTAATGCAAGATAAACTAATCTAGTCGAAAAGTATGTCTAGCTCCAGCGTAATGAAATTGTTTACTGGGTATTTTAATTCCACGTTATTGGGCACTAAAGCTCACTCTACACTAATTTATGATAATGCTTCACGTCCACAGACTCTGTAGAGCAGCGAATGTTCCTTTTACCGGGAACCGAGGAGAGAAAAAGTTCTAAGAAAAACGATGCTGCGGAGAAAAAATTAAAAGAAATCGTAAAGGCTCATTTAGAAAGAAACCACAAAAATGTCCATATTAAAATCTGTTATACAAGAGATTGGCAATTGTAAAGACGATTTAAGCCTCGGCTAATCAAAATGGTTTTGATTCTTTTTAAAATATTGAAAAGGCATTTGATGGGATGGCATAAGCTTTGACGAGCTAAAACGGGTCTTCGGTGTAATTACTCACATGTAAGGTTTCAATTTTAATTAACGTAAATCAGGTGCCACTGAAATAGTAAATCACGAAGTTCAGTTTCTGCTGCACTACGTATCATCCATAAAGAGAAAAACGCATGGAAGCCATTTTGCTAGGTCATCTACTTATCGACGAAGCCACAGAGAAGTAATAAAACAAATGAAATTTTGTAGTGCACCCTAAGGTTTAATTTTCCACTACGTTATGCAAAAGTTTCACATCGTTTAGAGCAGTTTCTTGATTACACCCGCATAATATAATATTATTATTAAGTAAATGAAACTAGGACCATTTCTAAAACAAGGCAGCTTAAAAACTTAGAGCTTTACTCTTGCTGAGCATAATAATTGAAACGAAAGTTGATTAAGTTGGAGTTATCTTTAATCCCTGTTAGAGCAAAGGTTTTCTTTAGAGTTCAAGAAATAATACTACTTGCGCGAAAGGGTTAAAATTTCCCACAGTTACCAGGGTAATATGATTAGATAGGTGTATGCCCCGAGGGGTGGTTGAAAGACGGGTCCAAGAGCGATGTGGATATAGAAACGAAAGAGATGGAACATTAGTTCGCAGGTACTACATGTTGAGGCATAGCGCAGAGGAATTCATACTGAAAACCAGAACAATAAGGCTCAATTTCGAGCAAACATTATTGAAAACGGTGATGTAAAAAAAAAGCTTTTTGACCGTTAAGGCTTATTCGTTCACGTTCACATCATTACCAGGGTCGCACAGGAGTTCCTAGTTACAAAGTCGTTCATTTTTCTATTCATCTACATGAAATAAAAAAGGTAGGTAAGTTAAATAACTGAAGCTCCTTTTTACATGGCTTTTTTATGGAAACCCAAGGGGCCCTTTGGTTCACACCTTTACCAGGGTCACATACTAGCTGTAGAACTTTATTGGATGAAAGGTTTGTAACTGTACCTGTCTTGGATAACAATAATAACATTGTTAAATACATCATGAAACGTTGTCATGTTTTATGTAATACTAGCCGTGTTAGTTTAAATACAGGATATTTATTGCATTTAATGTGTTTTCTGACTTGTGACTTCAAGTGACTGAGAAATCTTAATGAACATAATCAAGTTACCCTATTTGTTTCAGAGATATACAACTGCTTTATTGAGCATGTGCTCATAAAAACGTGATTTTCCATTTGCGAGAAACACTATCATCACAAAGCTATTTTTAGTCGAAACAATGCATTTCATTCGTTTATTCACTGCAGTACATTCATTCATTGTCTTTTACAAATAAAGGAGAGAAAAGCAAACACGCGAGCAAAGTACCAGGGCGGCAGCGCAGTGTGGCGGTGCACAAAAGCACTCGACCGCGCTAACGAGAACCCTCTGTAATTATATTACATTCTTGCAGTTAGCGGAACAATCTCGGAATTACAAGTTTTAGAGCGAATTCCCGCAAATTCAGAGAATTCCCGGCGCACCGACACGCCAGTCGACGCGCTGCCGAGTTATTTTCCTAGGAATCCCTATCAGTATACCTGTTTTAGGTGGCTTCGTTTCAGTAATCCGCTTTTGGCATACAAACAGTTTTTGTGAAAGATATTTCTGATTGATTAATATTGTCTATTACTATCTAGTACGACGGGAAACGAAGCAATTTACAATGCTATGCTGGTACACGAACTTTGTTCGAAAATAACAGTAACACAAGTATTTTCAAGCCTATTTGAGAAAAAAGCTCTAGATGTTTTGCCTTCATTTTATTTATTTCAAATTATAGCGGCGGGTGGAACGTTAATTGAATGATGTCCTGTTATAAGATACTTTAAGGAATGCTGTGAGAAGACAAAGAGGCAAGACTACGGTCGCATCTGGCCGCAAAGGTCGAATACATTGAAAGCTCTTGCGCGATCGTGTTGTCCTGGTACAACGGACGTGTTTGACACGTGAGCTCACGACGTGCGTGCGAGCTATATTTAGCGATGCGTACACGCACATGCAGGCGACATGCAAGAACGGACGCACGTGGTGAGATTGTTATCTCTTTCGCACACAAACTTGTGGCAATATTTCACGAGCAGGGCTCTATCCATTTGATTTTCTTTTATTACAAGAGTATTTCATTATCCAAGGGGCGTGGCCTGCCTTTTTAAAAAGGTCCACCTTCACCAGGGTCGAAGGATGACGCGTTCATTCCAGGCTAATTAAGTGATACATCACGCGGGCTACCAGGCTCGCAGCAGCCGCGGGTGATGGACGGCCGAAACCGCCGGGATTGTGTCGAGTCACCTTATGAGATGTTTTTCTACCAGCCTTTAGGCGCAATAACTGTCACGCATTTACGAAACTATGTACAAAGTACTCTCTACACCGAGTTTCATACAGGAATCGTCGTACTTATAAACATTTATATTCACTTTATTTTACTGTATGGATCCTAAATCAAAACATAAATCCAGAAGTAAGATTGATCAATTAAATTAATAGTGATTTATTTGCCGTTTTTACAGAAAATGGTACGGAACCCTAAGTGCGTGAGTCTAACTCGCACTTAGCCAGTTTTTACAAGAGGTAACGGATGCTTTTTTCACGTTAATAATGCTTCATGACTCTTTATTTTAAAGTTTAACTTAACAGAGATGGCTAGAACTGCAAAAACATAACCTAAACTACTGACTGAAGCGTATATTACATGATGGTAAGGGTTTTCAGACAGGCCCTTCGGGTGAAGAATGATTTTATTAGGCCGCTTATTGGAGTTTTCGAGGTCATGTTTGTAACACCCTCTAATCACCCGCTAAGGTTTTAACCTCGCGAGATTATATTTCATCCGTGAAAAAACGCATGTTTACCATAAAACATTACATAAATCTACCTACCCCTAACTTTGGAATTATGGGTGAATCAACTTTTTTACCCACACTTTGGATCACTTTCGGAACATAAAATGAAAAATAAATCAGTATACGTTTTCGATATTCTGAATGAGCCAATCTATTAGCAATATCATCTACTATCATGGATTAGAAGGGCCACGAAGATAATGGATTGTATTAGTCAATATTTTAAAATAACTGCACACACACTCGATAAACTGTATTTTGCGTTACCTACATTCAATGTTTATTATAATCGATAATTAAACAAGTTAAAATTATTGTATTTTATATATTTATTTTTAAAACACAGTTTACTCTTTTGGTGCAATCAGTCTTTGCGATTAAACATTTTTAAATATAGAAATAACCAACATTTTGTCTTTAGCGTTACTGACGTACATTGAAAGAAGGGCTACTTTTAAATGATTTAAAGTCACAAACTAATAAAAACAAAATATACATAGTGCACTATGCTTAAAAAGTAATAGTATTTAGTACTGCTGAAATTATGGCAAATAATTAAGAATTGA
This sequence comes from Hylaea fasciaria, assembly GCA_905147375.1. NCBI lineage: Eukaryota > Metazoa > Arthropoda > Insecta > Lepidoptera > Geometridae > Hylaea > Hylaea fasciaria. The sequence goes on along the minus strand of LR990211.1, from coordinate 553,047 downwards.
GCATGCTACTACTGAAAAACTGATTCAAAATTTGGGGACAAGCAGTAACTCCAGAGACAAATTTGGGTAACGCCTAAGACATTAAATAAGAATCTAAACAATAAGATGACATAGATCTGAAAAACACTTAAAGTTATCGTGTAAAATAATTATAATAATATAACAATCAATTTAGCATTTCAAATTCGGTAGCATTAAATACTCTGCTATATTTAAAGCTTTAGAAAAACAGCACCTGGACAAAACCTACATAGACCTCATTAAAATCATTTACAATAATAGCACCGCTTCCGTCAAGTTACAAACTCCTGGACCTCAATTCAAGTTAGAAAAAGGAGTAAAGCAGGGTGACCCACTTTCTCCAAAATTGTTCACAAGTACGATAGAGGAAATATTTAAAGAGCTAGCAGACCCCTGGGCAAATAAGGGCATCGACATCGGTGGTACTAGCCTAACCAATTTGCGCTTTGCTGATGACATCGTTCTATTTGCTCCGACTGCGGCCAAACTGCAACAAATGCTAGAAGATCTTAGTACTGCAAGCCTTGAGGTGGGACTAACGATGAATCGGTCAAAGACCCAGATCATGACCAATAGCACAAAGCGTAGGGTCGAGGTAGACGGGCAGATACTGCAATACGTCGATGAGTACACTTAATTGGGCCAGATAGTCTCCTTCGAAAACAGGCAGGACAAAGAAGTCGGTCGCCGCATCGAAACGCCTGGAAAAGCTACTGGTCCATGAAGACGCTAATGAAGGGTGATCTTCCTCTGTCACTAAAGCGCACTCTCATCGACATGTGCATTCTGCCCGTCCTAACCTACGGTGCTCAAACCTGGTCATTGACCGAGGCGCAAAAGTCTAGTCTCAAGGTTTGTCAAAGAGCAATGGAGCGTAGTATACTTGGAGTGAAGAGGACAGACCGAGTTCGAAACACGACACTCCGCTTAAAAACCGGCATCACTGATGCTGGCTTCAAGAGCGCGAGATTGAAGTGGGACTGGGCCGGGCATGTGGTGCGCATGCATCCAGTAAGGTGGGCAAAAATCGCCACTCAATGGGAGCCTACAGACAGCCGGCGACGTCGTGGCCGGCCCCGTAAAAGGTGGCGTGACGATTTAAGGTCCTTTAAGGTTGATTGGCAAGACTTGGCTCAAGACAGAGAAGTTTGGAAGGATATGGGGGAGACCTTTGCCCAGCAGTGGGACACAATAGGTTAAAAAAAAACCAAATAAGTTAGGAGTTATGAGATCTCAATATTTTAATCAACTATAGCAGAACCTTCCAGTTTATTTTTCAAAAATGTCAATCGAAGCTTTGAATAGGTACGTATTGGTCATTTTCCGAAATGCCAGGTATTGGCAAGATTTTAATGATATCTTCGTGATTGACGTAGCTAAATCTCTCTTATGAAGGCGGAATATCTCTTTTTTATCGGAATATGTCTTTTAACTTTATGGTAGTGGGCGCGGTATTTTATTTTAGCTTCTTCATATTTTTCAGTGTTTTTGTTTTAGTCTCTCCCTGTACCTTTTTTGTTTTTCAGCCGCTGTTAGCCGCTCCATTGTGTAAAATAATTTATCTGAAATAATAATAGTTACATTAAATAGAATTTTAAGTATTTCTAATTAGTTTTATTATACGATTAACGATGTATATTTAAAGCAAAGTACTAAATGTCTCTGGAGTTGCCAATAATGTCTATGGAGTTACCCACATAGTAACACAGTATACTGGTATCTCAGCAGACAATTGATTTACTTTTATCAAAACCACACACAGAATGTTAGATAAAATAACTAACAGATGGTTCGGTCAATAACCTTAGTTATTTACTATAAATTAAGCCTATTATTATTAATCAATAAATTACTTACTTCGAGAAAAAGCGGTCACTCAGTAGACTGCACAAAAAGGTACACACTCCCTTCGAACGTTGGTCGCAGACTGGCCGCTCGTCGAACACGATCAAAAGATTCGCCGCCCGCGCGATGTGAAAACCAATCGTAATGTAAAGCTGCTATGGCAAGCAGAGCCATCTATGTGTTACTTAACGCATTACTTGAACGTAACTCAGCATACGCGGAAGAAAGTAGCTTAACGGGGGACAGAAACTTAACAATTTTTTTTGGAAAAAGCTGTTGATTTATTTTTATGCTTTATTGATCAAGATAAATATAATAATTTCATCATTTTCTACAATTAAAATTGACCTATGGTTTCATTGATAAAAAATCTTTGCAATGAAATATTCACCGATCATACAGCTCTCAGGACACGAACTTTTTGTATGGAGTGTTTTTTTTGTATGCGGAGTTACTATAAAAAAATATATAAATTTAAACTTTTCCGACACATAAACAGTGTTTTAATAATGCCTTATGATTTGAAATACGTTTGGAATAGTATTTAACTATGGATTTATTGTAAATTTGCGTATTTTTAGCAAACACTTGCGGGGACAGCAAAGTGTGGGTATTTTAGTTGATTCACCCTTATGCGTAGCAAGTTTCCTCGTTACCAGGGGAACATGAGACGCGAGGCGTTAATGACGCAGTTTCATCCGATAATGAACTTCATGCTTGTAACTGAAATTTGAGTTGATTGTGAGACCCCTTTGTGAAGTTGTGCGTAAGTTGTACTGTTGCGTGTGACGTGCTGTAGGTGCTTGTATGACGACACGAAGGAAACACGCTATGTTAATGATGCTCATGTTAATAAGCTAGTGCGTTTTCCTTTTCCTGAGAGTAGAATAATGTTTGAAGATAAAGAGATTTAAATAGTTCCAGGATCCGAGAAAAAAAATACTAGGTAGGTATTTGTGGAAACTTGTAAGTGTTGAGCTTACTCATACCTACTCGGTTTCTGAAGCCCTTATTTAACCGTTATAACAACAAATACAAAAAATCTGTATAAATAATATATTTGAGGGCCCCCATACAACAGATATGATTTATTTCCATTTTTATAGATATAATAGTACGGAACCCTTCATGCACGAGTCCGAATCGCACTGGGCCGGTTTAATGAATAACTAGAAATCAATGAAGAACCGCCATCACGTCATAGACTACATCTAAATGGTTCTTACTCCGAGCAAAACCATTACAACTTATCTCTATTTAAGTACATAGCACAACACTGTTATTGCACCACGGGCTAAGTGAGCCACAGTTAAGTTACCAGTGGCTAAGTTAACAACTTGGCAGTACGACAGGACTCCAAACTTAGCTCTGCATCAGCTACGGCTTGTTAAGCTCAATACCTAGGTTGGTAAGTGATGCAAGTTAAATGACTTGATAGCAATCTTTGGAGATCGCATAAAATTTGTTTCTCATTTGATCTCTAACTTATTCCAGTGTATGTATCTCTTTTTTTACTCGTTGTTACCACTTTTACACTTATTACGTATTACTGTATAAAAAACTGAATCTTCTTTACCTCATCAACTTCCAAAAATAAAAATGGCTCCTACTCCCAATAAAAAATAAAGATAACTCGTATGTACTGTACACGTTTTATCTCTTTACAGGTAATGTAATATAAAAATAAAATGTTATTTACGAAATGGTATTTTAGGGTATATATAAAAATGTCTAAATTACAAAAAAAAATTGCAGTTGTCAAACAAAAATCTCAGTGCGCGTAAGTACATACGTAAATCCTGAACTGAAATTATCATGTGACGCTGAAAGGGTAATGGAGAAAAGCCACATTATAAACCATACTAAGTATAAACGTAAGAAAACATTTTCAAACAACTTGTGAAAAGCCGCTAAGTTCGTAGTATGTAGCAATAACCAGCTTTTCTGCGATCTCATAGATGGTGCGGGGGTTAGTAAACAGATGGCAAACACGTTCCAAAAAAACAATCTCTATTCTTAACCTGGACCGCCCATTTATTTGTTAAAAAGGTTTAGCCACGCACCATTTGTATTCTGTCCCCTTTTAACTAAGTAATAAATCTTCAAGCCAGAACGAGACCTAAGTAGGGTTACTTTTTTGTGATACTTTTTTATGCATCTTGCCAGATCCTTTTTCATAAGGAATGCTATGCAGGCCCTTTTAACATCCTTAGGGTTATGTTGCCTTGGTAGTAAAGGAGATCAAGTGTAACCATTTATTTAATTTGTATGGAAGATTTGCGGTAACTTTAAGTAACTTAGGGCAAAAATGCAGGCTGTCTTCGTCTTTCAAAGAATATCTACATTTTATGTTATCCTGGTGTAAATAATATTTGCATAACCCTTTACCAGATGCAACGATGGAAGACACCAAATGAAATTCACCTTCGAAAATACCATACGAATATTTATACTTCTACGAAATCATGATCTCCTGGTGCTAAAAACAAATCAAATAACAACCCTTTACCTTTTCGAATTTTACCTGCGAGTTTTAGTATACAATATTATACGTAAGTACGATATTATATGTACGGTATGTATTGTTTACGAAGTTTCGTGCTCAATCAAATTAATAAAAGCCGATTGTTTTTAGTTTAATTCATTTTAAACATAAAATTGGACTGTTAGATTATATAATTTGAAATAAAAAAACATTCCTAAGAAGGGCATAAAAGTACGACACAAAAAGGAAGCTGTTTCCGCCCGGGATCGAACCGGGGACCTTGTGCGTGTGAAGCACACGTGATAACCGCTACACTACGGAAACCTACAAGAGTGTGTCAAATTTGTCAATCCAATCAACAAACTAGAACACCGCTCTAGATCTGATAAGAAAATTGTACCCACATCTATCTCGCATGTCAATTATTGTTGTCAATTAATGTCTTAGGCGACCACGTCTTATCTCCGATAAATGAACGACAGACAGATTGATAATTATTTATTAGCTTAATAAAAACAATGACAGAGTGGTTACGTAAATATATTTATGAAATGTTACCTACATTATTCATAACGGTTTTGGTACTTAGTATCACTGCCAACCAATCAATCATCATCGCGTCCTAACATTTTGTTATCGCACACACACACCATCTCTCTCACTTTTCATCTCTGTCTGACTGTCTTTGTCCAAGACAGGGTGTGGTTTGAGCCGCCTCTTAACACTTTTTGCTTTTTGTGCTCCTTTCATGTTAACTTTTTTATTTAGGGCGTCATCCGACCCGTCCTCAAGGATATTCTACCTCTTCAAGGGCTCTGCTATCCTGGTGCAAAACAAGATCAAGTTTAACCCTTTGCTAACTTTCGCAAACTGTTTCGCCATTTTTGTTAGTACAGTAACAATAGAACCTGCTGGCAGAAGGGCACTTATTGCCCTAAAATATTGCGAAGCGGAGTTAACCCTTTCCAATTAAATCTGTAAAACACCAGGAACGCATAACTGTGTAAGAGATGACAAGTAAAACGACACGGTATGACGATGAATGAAAGATTGTACGAATTTTGTTTTGTTGTCCGTTTGAATGCCCTCAAGGGATTTAACTTTCGACTAACTGGGACTTACAAAATCTCGTGTGCACTATTTTTATACGTTTTCTAAAATGATAAATAGACACAAAATAGTTCAGCTTCATTTGAAATGCAATATTCTATATCGCACTTAAAATCTTGACTGTCGAAATGTTTTTGAAAAATCTCCTTGATTCAAATCATAAAATATTTAATCATGTTCCTACTTGTATATTTAGTTATCCATACTATTATGTTCAAAAACATCACAAAATTATTAAATCAATACTAACCTGTATTATCAATTTATGTACCACATTGTTTAAATGTAACAGATACTGCAATTCGTTATAATTAGTTGGTAATTTATGAAATGCCGCAACGATTTCAGCGTTGAATATTTGCGCAGCATAAAATATGACTAGCAAATTAATATTTCAGGGCAATTAATTTTAATTTCTATTTAACACTGGCACCCTGTGCAATAACCGCAGTTTAACTATTTGTAAAATATTTAACAAAATGTTATTGTGTAAACAAATAAGGACAACTTCCGGGTAATTCTCGGGGTATTTGGAACAACTGCAAATCAAGTAGTGCCTGAGTAGGTATTTGCGTTTTTGCAAAATGAGTAAAGGGTAAACTGATTCAGTTTAGTACCAGGGCTGCATAACTTCAGAAGAAGTAAATAACTGATATTTACGAATAAGGGTGCAGGTAGAAGAGGCAACAATAAACATGAAAAAATATCCCTCTTTCATCTCTGTCTAGTATGGAGGTTTATAAGCTTGGGAGAACAAGACAGAAAATTGCCGCCTGAGATGGTACATCGAACAAATAAAATGAGCCATATTCTTCAACAGTCAATGGGCGGTTCTTATGGTTCCCTGTAATTTAATGTGCATAATATCTACACTAACACAGAGACATTAGTTTGTGTGCGCGATGTGAAATTGTGGACCTTTTTTGTTGCCACAGTCGATTAAAAAGCTAAGACTTATGTAGCTACACTAAGGGTCGATCGCATGCGCAGTAAAATTATCGCGGCTAAAGAAATATGTCGCGCGAGTGAATCTACAACTTTCATAATGGGTTCATGATGGAATTTTGAAGTAGGTTACCTATTATTTTTTCTTAAGCTTCGTTTTTTTTACCAAGTGTAAAATCCTTATTCACGTTTTCATCTTCACACATTTCTTTGAATGTTTATTAAATTTTATTAAAATTCTCTTTTTTTATTACATAAAATTTTATAGAAAAAAAAAACATTCACCTGCAAGCTGGGCGGACAGTGGTCCAGCAACTCCAACATGTGCTGGATGTTCTGCGCATCCTGGATCACGAAGTTCAGCTCCATGTCAAACTCGCCGCCCACCAACTGGAACAACACAAAGTCATGTTAGATTGGTCCAATGATGCCCGACTGTTCCACCCATCTCATCATCATAGCCAATAATGAGATGGCATTGAGTAAGACAAGTTATGTTAGGGTCAGATCTAGGGTTAGAATGGTCATTGGGACGCTCAACTGGTCTACCGAAAATGCTCACAAAATTCTAGAATATCCTATAAATCTACGACATCAGTCAGATAACCTTGTCTCCTTTTCCTCAATATCAATTCTCATTATAAACACCTGCCCCTCGGATGCTACCCTGGTGCAAAGGATATCGGTAGCACCGCCCCGATCCCCGGTATCGGATTCCCTCCGCCTACTCTCCTCATCTTACTTATTTAAAGGTTTTGAGAGTTACTCTCGTTCATGTTATCCTGGTGCAATGCGTATCAATGGCACGTGATTTCTATCCTACTTTGAACAAAATGTCGCCTCAGACTATGACCATTGGACAAAGAAGCTATATTATTATCTATTTAACTACATACATGTGCACATAGACATTTCTTCCTTAGCAGAACATAAAGAAAGTGAAATATTGCCTATTGGCCATATTATGTTGAAAAGCTGACGGCACAATACGTAACCAATGCGTGACAAAGAAACACAATGGCCGTGTTGTCCCGTCCCTGGCCGGACATTCAATTTGTGCGACCGGTCAATCTCCACACGATCTCTGGGCGCCTGGTGCGGGGGCGCCTTTGTCGTGCTACAATGGCGTCAGCGAACGACGTGAAAAATAGCTGCTGCTAACAAGTTACAAGGCTTTTTGGGCCCGTAGTTTTTTTTAGGAATGGTACATAAATAAAATTGCACTACTATGTATTACATCCGTAATCATTATTAGCACCATTTTGTTTCCGGGCATGATCACGTGACTTCCTCGAAGTCGCGTCTAACTTTGCATAGCGTTGCTACGTCTCTTAGATAAGTAAGGTTTGTGAATATGGGGGAAAATAAATCATGCCTCTTTTAAACATGAAGCTACAAAATCAAACAAGTAGGTATTTAAAGGTCGTACAAAAAAGTTTACATGCCATGAAGGGGCATTATTATCGTTCCGTTGGTAAAACTACCTATCAATGGATAAAAAAGAATCCACTCAACTTAACCGGCCTTTTTTTGTCAAATAAAACCCGATCCCATTTAACCCTTTACGATCCATAGTTTCTTATACCAGGAGCTCATAAAACGCAAAACCTATACCCTTACTAAATGTCCCCTCGCCATAAAAGCAGGGCGGAGCAATGTGTATTTTTTTATGAAATAAGAACTAATGTACTTATGCAGCTATCTCTCTCTTCGGTTCTCTGTCTTCCATTACCCTTCGTTCATTTTCTCACAACAATAGATTTTACACCCCTATGGTGTCGCGGAACCAGGCGATAAGCAAAATAAAGGAGTTCAATTTGTCAATGGGGCGCTAAACTAGCTAAACTATTGTATACTCGTAGTTAAGAATATGAACAGTTTCACGTACTAATATGATTCTTTTGTGATCTTAAAGGAGCTTTTTGTAACAAACTATTTTAAAATAATATTACGAAAAACTCCTTTGTAATGTGTCTCGTAATTAAGCTTTTGTTTGACAACTAAAGTTCATTATTTCCGAGCCCTGCGACGGCTTTCTTTGAAGTTGAACGAAGAAATTTAAGACAAACTACGGAGGGAAGTTATTTTTAAAATGTTGTCACGTAAACAAAGCAACGGTAAAATTGATCCTGCTTGTTCGAATTTCAAAAGGTTCAATGGAGATGTTCAAAATATAATTGAAAAAAAGAACATAAAAATTATAAAAAAATCCCAACAATTTGTGTACGTGATATTATTATATTGATACTGTATTTTATTTCACAAATAAATAACGATGAAATAAAAGAATCTATGGTGTATTTTCACCATGATTCTACCAGGCGAACATAAACCGCTAGAAGCTTTACCGGAACACCCACCCTCTTTATGGGAAGGAAGTGATGTAATAAAGCCCCGTGCTAGTGGGGTGAATAAAAACCATTGTTTGGCGGTTTGAGTGAGGTCTTTTGTCTTCTAGTGAAACTACTAGGATAGCATAGATTGTAAAGAGATGAGAAAATCCACCCTGCGATGGTTTATAAGGCGGTGCTTAATTATTATTTTTTATTGCTATGATGACGGATACGATTCCATATAAAATATTAATTTGAAACTACGCAAGCCAATCAGCTTATTCCACAAACGAAAGTCGACGAGCCAAAATGCAATTCCGCGATAATTTACAACCCCTATCCGACGGGTAAATAAAAAACACACGAGTAAATGTGAAAAACGCCGAGGAAATGCGAGTAATACGAGTAAATGCGCGACGCGGAAAATCGGCAACCGCACGCCGCCGGCACGGAATCATAATTCATTTCCCGGGTTAATTTTTGAAACGCACTGTACCGACTGTACGGCATAATATTATACGGATAATTTAAACGCGTTTTCTCATTTTCACTTATCCCGTGCATCTTTAAAAGGACGTTTTATAAGTACAAGTGCATTAGGAATGTAATTTTTATTCGCATTCACGGAACGCAATTCACCCCCCTTTTTCCCCCTAGGAAACTGGGAATGAAGAGCCTCTTCGACAATACGCGTGCCTGCTCGCTGTTTTGAGGTGTTAGGGAATAATGGAAAACGCTATGTTTATGAGTATTTTGCGCAATTTATATTTTTTCATTTTGAATATTTTAAATAAAAGCAGCATGCCACTGCAAATACCTCAGCACACATAATTTAGACTGTACCGGGTCAAATTCTATAGTTTGGTATCAAATTAATCTCAACTCGAATGAATCAAACTTTACAACTTGATCGAATCAAACTCAACAACTTGATCTTATTTGATTCAAACGTCGAGATTTGTGAAATGATATTTTGATAATTATCTGCGTGCGAAATTCACCCGTTTTGTCTAGTTAAAATGTGAATTCAACTAGCCAAGGTTCAGAATACTTTCAAGTTAGTTTAGATCAGCCACCTTTGTAAAGGTCAGCGATTAATTAATAACTTGAATGTTAAGGGTGAGTCCTATTTATCTTGCGGCTTATAGTATTAAGGCTCTTCCATGCGTTTCGATTAATTTGGTGCCTTCGAGTGGGAGAATGAGTTGTGACTAGACGTGTGCGCCGATGAAAAATCCATCGGCGGCGGGCGCCGATCAAAAATCGGCGGCGGCGGCGTGTTTTCGGCGTGAAACCGGCGTGGGAACATTTTTTATAGACGTTAATAAAAACAAGAATTTTACTGTTTTTTTTTCCAATAAATAAAACTAATAAACACAAATATAAAGAAACAACTAGACAGCGTTATTACAGAGCTCTTAGAAGCAGCAGGAAAGCCGAAAGCCTAGCCTATTCTCGAGTGTCAGCAGCAAAGCCAAGTTGAATGGCGGTACCGAGGTGTTGAGATGCCTGTGTATGATTCTGCGACAATGTTCAAGTATAGAACCAGCAGACTAAACATACTAACTGCGCAGGGGAGTGAGACAGGGGGATTTTATATACACGTAAATGTACTCGCTCTGCAAGATATGTTTACGATGGTGGAGTGGAAAGAAACTGGCATACACGTCAATGGCGAGTACGTCTCACACCTACAAGACCCATCATTGTTAGAAGTAAATGATGCAGCTAGGTAGAAACAACTTCGAGTCTTCTCGTCGTTCACATCACGGTGTCTATAAACGAAAGTCTTAATGCATGCGTCCTACCAGTCATGACCTACGGAGCCGAAACGTGGACACTCAGGGTGAGACTGGTCGACAAGTTTATAACGCTCAGCGAGCTATGGACATAGAGCTAAATGCTCGGATTTACTCTGAAGGAACTCTGATCGTTGGGAACGATACTCTCGAAGTTGTTGACCAGTACAGAAAGGTTCTACAGTGGTGACCACGGACCGGAAGACGCAGCCTAGATAGGCCTCCCACTAGATGGGCCGACGACATCAAGAGAGCTGCAGGCAACCGGTGAATGCAAGCGGCAAATTGTCGTTCCGTGTGGCGGTCTAAGGGGTAGGCTTATGTTCAGCAGTGGTCGTCTTCAGCCTGATGATGATGATGACTCTGAAGGATCCTCCGCATCAGATCACTTCACTACGGATCCTCCGCAGTGAAGTGATCTGATAGAGAACAAAGGAGATCGACCTAGCTCAAATTAGACTCAAAGGGTTAGTAAGCTGAGGTGGACCGGTCACATCTCTCGAAGAACCGACAACTGCTGCAGTAAGCGAGATCTAAAGTAGGGGCCTCGTCTAGGCAAACCACGGAACATAGACAAGAATGGAAGTGACTTAACTTGACATCTGTATCGAAACCGCTGTCACCAAAAAATATTAAAGCTACTGTGTCAAAAGGTTTATAAGTCAACTGCCGTTTATTTGAAAATGTGCCTTATGTGTTAACTGATATGCTTTATTTTAATGGGCTCTAAAACTGCACATACTCGTAAGATGTTTTTCATTGCGTGACAGACGTAGAGCTCGGCCTAGTATGTATGGCAAAACTGGCGTTGGTTTTGAGCTACGAGTCATATTATGTTTGGCACGCGCGCACCGCTCACTTCACTTCCACTTGTCTGTCTCTTTCGTGAGGAAAACAAAGTGTAGAACGCCCGCTGGCTTGGTGGAGTTGCGCAAAACGGCTGGCAGAGACTGGATGATGTGAGCCGAAGATTGGGCAGAGTGGCGTTCAGGAGTGGCCTACGTCGAGCAGTGGACAGTATAGGCTGATGGTGATACAACAATCATACCATGCCTCCGCTATGCAGAGATGTTCTCATAGCACTGAGCCGTCCCGACAACAAAACAGAGTTTAATTTCGTTTGTAGTATGGAGTAACTTTAATGTTGCGGTGCCCGCACCGCACAGCGCTTTTTTTATATTCCCCCAATACTTTTAACAGTACACACCTATTACGTTAAATAGCTAATAAGCGAAGATAATAAAATAAAGATTACCTACTGAAAGAGGAGGTTAAATTCAAAATGCACTAAAAAAGTATATTTGACTTGACGCCGATTTCACGCCGGTCCCAAAATCGGCGGCGGCGGCGTGGAAAATTTACCGGCGGCGGCGGCGCGCCGGCGCGGCGCACACGTCTAGTTGTGACTTCCCCAATACTGCAACACGATTTATTACAGCGCGTCTGACTGCATGCGATTTTATGACCACTTGGGGCGCGTTGACTTGAGCCCGTGTGAACACGCCTTTAGCACGATATTTATCTTTATTGGCTTCGCTGAAAACTGCCGAGGATAACAGATCTGGCGGAAATATTCTCGCGGATAAGAAGTTTTGGCGAGTCCATTTCTACAGAAACTAGAATATACTCATTTTTCAGGGTTCCGTACCCAACGGGTAAAACAGGACCCTATTACTAAGGCTCCGCTATCCGTCCGCCCGTCTGTGTGTCTGCTTGTCTGTGATCAGGCTGCAGCTTGAAGCACATAATGAATTAACAGCTCGATGCATGTAGGTGCAAAAATAGATTGAAATTACATTCAAACAATATTCATACTAGCGCGTACTGTACCAGGGCCGTTACAGTAAAGCGCCAACACATTTTTAAAAATATTTCTGGTTCGTTTGAGGGATTTAACTACTTATATACCTATCACGTGAATGTGACTTTAGTTAACTCACTAGACGAGAACGAGATCTATTACATACAAAATGAAAATTGGGCTATATTATACGGTTACGAAGATAACCTGACATTTATTGCGTCGGCCAGGCCCTTAAACAGTTTTTAAAATAAAAACATTTAATAACCCTTAAGAAAAACCGGATTATCGGAAGCTAGAGGTGTATACAATACAACCGTCCGTACGTAAGCGAATCTATCCGGATATTGCAGGTTAAGGGTTATTATAGCCGGCGATAATAATAACCGAGTATCGAAATACCACACGCCGTCAAATCGAGTTATCCGCTAATAGTTTAATGGACGTGTCGGAGAAATAAACCATTTGAACTTTATAATAGATAAAATATGATAATCTGATCTAGATACGAAAAATCAATGTATTTGTCAACGTATTTGAGACAATAATTGACCGAGCGAAGGAAGCACTCAGACATAATTCGGAGATCGTGTATTTAGTCAATGGTAACTGGCGTATCGTATATCCGAACCTCATGAAATTTTGTAGGCTAGTAGTTCATACAAATGAAATATTTCAGTGCGAAAATGAACAGATTCGGCTGATGGTTTGTTAAGATGTAGGGGTGGCGAGGTCCAGTTCAAGACGAACGTTTTGGTATTGGAGTTATTATCTGGCCAGGGTTTATGGCGAATTTATACGACTTCATTTAGTCGCGGACGTTGCAAGTTCGTACTTTAGGACTAATGAAAGGACCTGCGTCGCTCGCTACCCCTGAGTATAACCGGGCGGCGTATAGTTCAGTTTTAGCCGGATATAGCACAAGTAATAAACACCAATTCAGGAATCCAGTTACCGGAGAAAAATATTACACCAAAAGGATTATTTTGGTTACATTTTATTGGTAATTTGTGTTGTTATAATTTCACATTTCTATCTTTGTTAGAAATATGATGGAAAGTTGACTATAATATGTCACCTTCCTTCATATTAAAAACCTAAATAAAGAGCTCCGAAAAACATTTCTATGTAAATAAATGCCTGTAAGCTATAGGGTCCATCAAAACAGCAACAAAATTTATGAAACGGTTCGAATCCGACCTTCAATGAAATTTAATAATCCCGAGGGCCCCTCACAGTTTCTGAAAGAAGCTAAAACAATGCGAAATTTCTAGAAACGCTTTCGGTGAATGGATCTCAATTACCGGAAGTTGCGCATTTAGCCGGCCCGATCGGAGCCGGCACACTCCCGGGACTTACCTTAGTACGGGCTTCGAGAAAAACGGGAATTATTTCCCGACCATACCATTATTTCTAGGAAATTGTCTAAAGTCTTGGAATGAATAGGGGATTGAACTAGAAAGAGAGCCATGAAGGCAATCTTACCTGATATCTTCGAAAAGAGAATGCGTTATCATTTTCTCTGATAAATTTTATTAATCATTGAATCGCCGCATGTGTTATTGTGAAATTGTGTATCCCTCCGGTTTAATCTCCAAAATACCCCTTGCCATGCCAACATTCAACGGTTAGACTGAAAAAGCAGGATGAGTGAAAAGGACAAAATATTGTAACCTAAGCAAAAATGGGGTGTTTTTTATTAGAAGACCCTTTTTCATACGTGACTAACGCCTCTCGCCTGTTCCCGTTCGACATCCTGCCCAGTCATGTTGTCCTAGTAGCAAGATTAGATGTTAATGTTTCTATTCCATTGTCTATCTATTTTTCAATATTGGGGGTAACGTTGGTTTTTTTTGTGAGCAACATTTATTATATTTTTTAGTTTTGAGATAATCGTTTGGAAAGGGTTAACCGTGTGAACGCTAGTACTAGGCGAGCAGGAATGGTTAAGATGTAGCCCCGAAGCGATTCCTTAGGGACCTCGAGGAGGTATTATACATTCACAGCGTCATTAGGCGAACAGAAAGATACAGGAGGTCGAGTAACTCTCGAGTATTCTCGGATAAAATTTGCAAATTCTTCGTAATATCTTCGCTGGCGCTTTTGATTTATGAATTGTTTAATGTGATACAACTACGTTATAATTTTTAAGAAAACTATGTTCTATTGAGGTAACAGCCGTGATATTCGTATCAATTTTAGTTCATCTAGTATCATTTAGAAAAAAATAAGCAAATTCACCATCAATACCTAGAACCTACTTTAAAAAAATGTACAGCTTTTATGCTCTGATAAAAATAACAAAATGGCAGAAATTTTCTCACCAACTCGACCTTACATTTTAAAAGTCACCCCTTTGGCCACAAAGTGTGCGAAACTGGAAAACCACCATGAATATGCAATAAAAGTACCAGGACCACATATACCATAGGGGATGTTTCGCAAGGGATGCTGAGCGGTCAGGGGCGCCCCTTGAATAGCGCAGGGTGGGATTCATCCCTCGTATGAGGGCTGTTAAATATTTGCTCAATCGTGATATTGTGAGAACTATTGAAGATTTTTTTCTGTTAGGGTGGCTTTACTGAAATTGTGTAGCAAAACAAAATAATCGCTTGGATAATAATGACAAAAATTTTATCTTTTTTCTGAAGAGTAATTAATACCAGGGTACCAGAAAGTTGAAGAGCAGAGGATCAAGTTCGACGACCTTTATTAGAAGGTATCTACGACCTACGTCCAGCCCTATAATAGAAGAAATATATTATCATTATTTCTGTTCATACTAATTACTATATCCCTATTTCTGTTCATACTATTTATCCATCACAATGTAATTGCTTTCTTTCTCGCACACTATAGCAAACCATCAACAAAAAAAATGAATGTAAATCCCGAGGACGAACCCTCAGCATCGAATAATAATAGTAATGAATTTCTGTCATAAAATAGTACCACTATACGTATTGCATTCATTACCTCAACTAGAAAAATAAATAAACAACATGGCCGGAAGGGTCCTAAATTAGAATAAATTAATCAAAAGTTAGCGTGTCGGATGCAAGGCGATTGTGTCGATTAGTACGGTCAAGTGACTACACGCGTGGAAATAAGTGCCCATTACCCGAGTCTACAGGTTACAAGGGTATCCAGGGGCGGGGGTAACGGAGGTAAGGCCTACTTGGAGGGAAGCT
Organism: Hylaea fasciaria; assembly: GCA_905147375.1. Taxonomy (NCBI): domain Eukaryota; kingdom Metazoa; phylum Arthropoda; class Insecta; order Lepidoptera; family Geometridae; genus Hylaea; species Hylaea fasciaria. Next base: position 537,517 of record LR990211.1, on the reverse strand, counting down.
AAAGGGATCTGACATATAAAGTTATCGTAATGTATTAGCTGAATAAAAAAAAAACGAGCAAACGAATTGCTAATTGCGGGCAACATCGCGTCGTCGCGTCGTGCTAAATACTTTGGTGTCATTGATTTTTGATCTCATGGAGTCAAATTGACAATCGAAATAAGATGAGATGATTGATGAGAGCGAGAGTGGCAGAGAGAGATATTTACTCCATGAGATTAAAAATCCGACTATGGTTTATTAGCGCAGAAGAAAAATGACGTCCACACTAATCTTCGTGTATTATTGTTATATACGAACTCAAGAATAACACTCAAAAATCAAGGCACACATACGTCAACAAAAGCCATCCAACATATTTTCGTATAAAATGGGCCAAAATCACAAACATAGAACACTGCAAAGTTAAAAATAAATTGTCTCCTTTATCAGACCACGTCGCGCCTCGCCCGCCCGCATGTCCGTCAACGTACTCAAACTCGGCCCATCGGCTTTAGGTGAAGGGCAACGGGCAACCCTCCGAGGTTAACTGCGGGTCAACGGGCGCTCGTTAGTGAAATTACTTTAATGTCCGAGGTGAGGACTCATTTCGGGGCATGAAAATATTTGGAGTCTCCGGAACGAGCCGGTTTAATTTAACCGTTGCTTATTTTATTTTAAGCCGTCCGTCAAATCCGTTCATTGTTTTAATTAACGGCTTCCGTGAGCTTTGGCGGGAATTCCAAAATTAGAATTACCGGTCTTACCATAAAAGTTTGGACCAGAGTTAAACAGATGTTTCTAAAATTTCGTTCCACAAAATCGACGTGTATCACTCGCGTTTTCTTACTCAATCCTGGCATTCCTATTTTTTTACGTCGATTTGTGGAGAAAATATTTAAACACTGTTCAACTCTTGTTTAAATCTTTTGTGGTAACACGGTGTTGGGTTCGTATTACTTCTCAAACTTGTGTTGTCGTCACCATCGTCAACTCCTCATAGGGAGTATAATTAGGCTTATCAGGGCATAATGTGTGGAGAAGGGAGTAACAAAAATGATCCCGCGGCCATTTATTACTGCCCCCGCGCTTACGATATTCGCAATTTCAGAGATAATAATAACAGGGAGTTATACACAATTTAATACACTAGTTAATTCAAAAGTATCCCCTTTGTAAATTAATGAATTAAGAATATCTTCTTTAGATAAACTACCTGCCTGTTACAAGCTCGGGTCCCTAATATTTCTAAGACGAGCCCCAACTTAGAAAAAGCAACACTACGCATTCATGACGCCCTAGTAGCTGTCACCGGTTTGTTTACCCAAAGGTGTCAAACAAGTTGTTAAAGTTAGCCGCTAATGATGGCAAAAAGTGTCCCTTTTATGTGACAAAAAACATGTCCTGCTAAATCAAACCGTTAAAAAAAACAACTAAAAACACTTGCCGCACGCTTAAGCGGCACAAACTCATAAATAACAAATCCGACCAATCACAAAAGGTTCTCTTTTTTCAAGAACGAAAAGCATACCATAAGTGGTTGCCGCAATATGGTGGAACAAAAAAGTGTTTGTTCAACAAATACCGGTTGAAGGGCTCATTCATGGGAGGACCGGCGTAAGCCCCACCCTATGCGATATCTCCTTGCAGCGTATGCTCGCCTGGTACTTTCGTGCGGGACGATGACGTCATCCTAAAAGAGATTTCATACGAAAGTTCGCTGCTAGAAATAAAATAAATCTTTTATCCGTGGAAGTAAACTTTAAGTTAACAATTACAAACTATTTCAATTTAAAAAAATGAGATGAGAGTTGGTGGTGGAGCGGTAACTTGTGCGCTTTAGAATCTCTCGACAACGGGTTCGATTCTCAGCGTCGGCCTCGAAGGATAACTTTTCAAAAGTTATATGGGTATTTCCATCGCTCCGCGCTTCGGGCCGTCGGTCCCATGCCAGAGACCCTTGGGCGGCCTCATAAACTTTGACAAGACACTAGAGTAGCACAACCTCATACGACAAACAAAGACAAACATTAATCAAATTTATGAAGTTTAGGTATGTACTTCAGTTTTCTTCTTGCAGTTTTGCTTGAATCTTTTGTAAGATACTAAAAACAATTCCACGATGAGCGCGCATTTTAATTCTACATAGACATATAGCAAGATCAGGTAGATTACTCAAATACACAGCGCCCACAACAAAATAGAAAAAGGTAGATTCCTCGAATAAATGGCGTAAGACAATAGATAAAGGTAAATTCCCGAAATAAATGGCGTACATAACCCAGACGTCAGCACGCATTACCCTGTCACTGTGTCGGTTAAGAGTCCGTGGGTAAACAGGCCGTGGCACATTCGCAAAAGGGCGTATACATGCATTGTTACTTACGTCACTCCGTGAGGCTTGTTATTTATAATGGTGTTGTTTTTGTTTGCTGAAATATTGACGCGAATATATTTGGGTTACGAAAACACAAGCATGGCGCCAAGAGATTTGAGAATATGCTGTTGGGAGTTTATTAAATACAAAGAACTGTAGTTTTAACTGAAAACGTCTTCTGGTTTCATAAATTCATAAGTAGATAAAACAGAAAGTAAGAATATATTGTTTACTAGGAGCTAAGGAACAATGAAGATGTTTACTTAAGTGTCGCAATGTATAAAAACTGAAGTTTAGTCCAATAAAAACCAAAAGGTCCACAGCCAACAAATGCATAGATGCCGTCGACGCGACAGGAAAACAAGCTCCTACCCGATAAGTATCTCATGAATAAGTATATTACATTACGGATTCCGCCTGTCCCGACACACAGCTAATTTGCTTTTAAATGCGCCTGTGGAACCTACCCTTAAGTCCGTTTTTATCTTTGTTCTTATCTCAGAGGAGTAAGGTTCAAAATTGGAGGAATTCTCAGAGACGTGACAGAATTTCAATGGTTTTTCGATCAGTTTTTTGCGGTGTTAATAAGGTGGTGTCAGTTTTTTGCACCGCGATGGCTTTGGGAATTAAAATGACATTTTACTTTGATGTCTGAGTCGAAGTAACGCAAAGCCACTGACACGTGATCGATCACACGTTTATGATTATCATGATTTATTGAAATCGATGCGAGTTTAGCTACGAGTAGTAGTGTATTTTATTTATGATATTATGATTACCTATTTGATCACAGTTGTTGGAATCTATTTGCATGTCGACAAATGTATAGGATCAAGCATACATTAATAATGATTACTTACTCATAGGTAATACCGTCCTCAAAATATTTTATTACATAATATTATAATTTTAAAGGGCGCGCCGCATACGCCATTTGCAGCCTACTTACGTATTCCTAACAAAAAAAAATACTAGTTCAATGGGTCCACCCTACGGGTTAGATTATACATATTTGGAAGAATTCTTATAATTAAAATAATAATAAAAGAATTTACAGCCAAATCACTAACAAAAGAATTTCATCGCAAACAAGCACAAGTAATGCAAGACGAACGTATTGCGAAACATTTCTTATTAAGGGCAATAATGTTCAATTTAGTGAAAATTCGCTGGAAAATATTCGATATAAGTGGAATGTGACAACTCACAGCAGTCTGTATGTAACAAGTAATAACAAAAGGCGATGGATAGAAACAATAATTGCAATATTACCCTCTAAAATGTAGGAAAAATGCCTTCATTTTCGATAGGTTCTCAACACTACTTTTCGCGGTAGGTTCTTTGGAAGAGTTTATCTCGCTTATAACACCCGTAGTTCTAATACGGTTATACAACAACAAAATATCTTACCAACACCATTACAACGCAAAAAACTATTTTTGTATTCACGTCAAGAAGCGACAAAGTATCTGCAGATGTGAAAAATAAAAGATTCCCCATGTAGTAAAGGGCTCTTAGTGCGTCCCGCGACACTTTCGACGTTCTACAATAACCGAGTCAAAAGCACCCGTGGAGAGCACTTTTGCACCACTTATGTGCTCCTGGTAACCGACGTCGTTTGGGAACTCTTTCAATCTGCTCTTCGGATTTAGCTGATCAAAATGAACCGTAATGTACATAGTTACAAAATAGTCACCGTTCAAACATGAAGACAGATGGTGACCAAGCGGTAACCTGTGTGCTTTAGAAACCTACGATACCGGACTCAATGCTACGATATCGGATTTCGTAGGTTAGTGCGGATTTCCATCGCTCCGTCTTTCGGAAGGCACATTAACAGCCGAAATGAATATTGTATCTCCTATCCAAGATTGAAATCGATCTTGGATTGCTGCTTATCTTTCGATCGATTTCCAATCTGCGTGCCTGCATAAACCTATCCACGGATCGGTTATTGGCATGTTTGCCCCTAAAAATGGATTGTGATATCAATCACAGATAGCAAAATTTGGATTGGATTTATTATTAATTTTGGCTGTAAGTCACTTAAGGCCATGTTGTACTTGTTATACTTGTTGTACTGGCAGATGGCCGCGAGCGCTTGAACTGCTAGTTTTTGTATGTTTTTGTTTATTGGAAAAAGTTTAGTTAGAAAATGTAAGTTCCCAATCGCTTCCTGTATAAAAAGCCCCATTAATTGGTATAACTTTCACGTGGTTCCATGATGGAATCTCTGAGTAGGTGGCAAGTAAACATGCGATTTAGTGTCATCTTTGTGATCTGTTTGGGTTGTTGGTGCGATATTATCCACACGAATTTTAGAAATGCGAAAGGAACTGGTTTTCTTTTGTTTACGTGACTGTGTGGTACTGATGCGAGGTGTTATCGGAATAACGCACCTGCGTGCTACAGATTAAAAACCGGTTAAGTGCGTTTCGGACTAAGGACACGAAGGGTTCCGTACCATTATCTATGAAAAGCACAAAAAAATCACGTTTGTTGAACATCATTCTTCTAAGTGTAGGTAAGGTACTGATTAGTAATTAAACACCAATTAGCGCTGAGAGGACTCAAACACAACACACCTCAAAACACAACTAAAACACAACTACACAACGTAACTGAACCGCTTACTTACCTCCCTTTACCTTCCCTGTAACATCCAATCATAACTTCAAACTGTCATTATAATCCCGCACCTAATGCTCGATATAGGCACCCGAATTGAAACCCGACTAAATCCATCAGGCGTCTTAACAGGGTCAGCATAATATGACCCGGCGCGCGGGCCCTGGTAAAGGACCACGGAACATAGACAAGAGTGGAAGTGACATAACTTGACCTCTGTATCGGAACCACTGTTGCTAAAAAAATATTAAAACTTAAGTTACTGTGTCAATAAAGGTTTGTAAGTCAGCGACCGCTTATTTGAAAATGGGGCTTATGTGCTAACTGATATGCTTTGAGCCATAAAAGTGTACGCAACAATTTTTTCGTACCGCAACAGTTTGCTTATCGTAGTGTCTAATGTCCTGTGAGGTGTCCTTGACGACCGCAATTTATCGATGCCATAATATCGATTTGACTGGAAGAGATTGAGAAAAGTAATTCTGTAAATATCTTGGGTGTTTTGTTTGGTTTACAATACAATACATCTTAATATTATATTCAAGTAATATCCAGCCTAGCACTGGACGTAATAGTTTACTTGTTCAGTAAGTGGTGCGCCGCTAAGACGATGGTAACATAAAAAAAATACAGGTTTTATGCACACATACATATAGTAATACCCTCTGAGCTTGCTTGTAAATGGACGTAATCTTTAATAATGCAGATAATATTTAGAAAATGCGATCTTCATAACCTCAATAATATTAACATGGAGCGGTGTTATTCTGAATGCGATGCCAGAGCGTTTCCGCGCAATAAAACGCGTCCTATTACGGAATAACAGTTACCGTTACGAGCTATAAGGGGCGGAATTGGTTTTTAAAATTCCTGGCTTCTTTGGACAAAGGGAATTGAGCTTCGAATGGAAGATTCGCGAAAACAACATCTAGAAAAATACATTCAATCCACAATACCGCCCATTCCGCCATCTAATCTACACTAAAAGCCAATTTATGTTGTTCTTTAAGCTTTAAATGATGTATCATTAGACATAGTTTTAAATTACACAGATTTAAATCTTTACCGTTAATCGACATATTCTGACACCAAGTGGCCTCTTAATGACGTCAAAGTTCACTATTCTCGTGCAATCATAGAGTCTCGTCTGGATATACTTTAGATAACAACAAATTAAACCACAGCCACGCAAAACTTCTTCTGCTAAACCTGCGGGTGAGCCAGACAGAGATTATACGAATCACTCACGAGTATTAAATGTTAGACGAGATGTTTCTAAATTAAATGGAGGTCTGTAAGCTGAGGTCTGACATACGCGAGTGTTGAGGTTTGAGGTAAAGATTATTTAATAAGATAAAATGCGGCCCCTCGCGTTGGCGCGGCGCGGCGTCGTTTCTCAAATATTTTAGGTTAACTTTGCTGATTACGCCTATCCGTTCACGTTTACACAATATTAGGGATGTAAATATGATTCCGCGATCGAATTAAAACGATAATTGCATCACGTTTGTTGCTAACGCTGTGATATTTCATGACAATGATATATTTACACGATCGTTATCCTTTTTCTCATGTTATATTTTTACGTACTCGCTCATAGAAATACATAAGTTACATAAGATTCGTTTTAAATCACGATTCTAGCAAATGGACAAATCGTCGCCGAGTGTAACGGCCTTATCAGTATTAATTAGTTAAACCCACTAATATGACTATAATGCTAACGCTACAGTACCAGGCGAGCATAATGCGCGAGGAGGTCACGTACAGGTAATGTAACTAATCCCCCCTACCTAAACAAGAAAATACACGTGATAAAATATATGGCCAAATGATCGTCTTAACCCTTCGTTGTGAAATAACAGTAACCTCGGTTCTTTAGAGTTAGAGACTGCTTATAATGGAACACAAATAAAATTATATAATTAAATAAAGGAGAAGTATATAAGTAAGAAGTATAGAATTAAATAAAGGAGAAGTAAAAAGGAGTCTTTTAAATATAAGAGAGAGATTAACCTGTGAATACCAAGGAAAACGAAAGGCTGCTTTCCTTTTGTGAAGAATGTAGCCCCCCCCATTTGGGGAGGGAGGATAGGCCCCAGCCAACGCCCATCCTTGTGAGTGCCAACCACAGAGTGCACTCCCCGGGAAAGAGGTAAAGGTATGGACATTAGGTCTTGTTTTAACCATTCAGTCCAAATGTGATTGTACTTTTTTTTCCTTTACTCAATCCCGGAATTCATTATTTATGTTTGTTGACCATTCACGGTTCTTTTCATGTTGGGTATTTTCCCAATTACTAGACTTCATCAAGAGATCAATGCTCATGACTACAACCAATCCACAATGCGTAAAGCAGAGCCAGAAGGTACACCCAGGGGTCCCACTGCTATGTAGCGCTTGTACATACGTGATGTTCCAGGAGTGCTGGGTGCCCAGCTGCGGAAATGATTGAGCCCACATATATTTCCCCAAGGAAATCCGATAATTGCATAAAAGCTTTTTTTATAAATTGTAATTATCATTTGTAAATAATGCTCCGGTAATTAGCATGGATCAATCACATCCAGGCTGAAATAGTTTTCAGTAAATACATAATCAGTTTTGTCGTAAATTAACGGAGAGAATGGATAGGAAATGATTAAAAGGAGGAAAGCTAATAGGAGTCGGTACTCCCCTATCACTATTTGCGAAAGTTACTGACTAGCAATAATTTACTTAATGTGTTTGGTCATAGTGTTGTAATTTTGAATAAACAAGGGATGCACAATTGGCCTAACTGAACATTTCCTCGCCGATTCGGTGTATAGTGTGGGGAAATATTTGTGCCCTGCGTGTATAGTGTTAATGCTTGCAGTAAGACGTAATCACTAGTAGTAACTTCATCGGAATAATTCCAAGCATATAAGGGTTGTGAGGCCTCGGACGTAACAACGATTCCAAGCAGTCACTTACTAGTTATGAAAACACCTACAGTATGTTATATGAGCAAACTACTGCACATCAGTAATGAATATAAAGTTTGTTGATTTTAATCTAAACTAGGGGATGTTACCTGGACAAAACGTTACCTCAAAACCTTAGTTACCAGTAATAGAATAATAGACGATCCCACCATTGTCCACAATTTACCGACTGAAATGGGATTGCCTGTACCTTGCACAACACATAGTGTCAGATAATTTTATAGCGCATCAGCTTATTTCAATAGAGCTGGGTTCTGGTAGGCTTTAAATAAAACAATGTGTAACCATCCCGCAGTCTTGTACTCATAATATAACTGAAGTAGCTAGTAGGTTTGTTTAAGACTAAAGTCAATTATAGATCGTAGTTCAGTGCTGAAGAAATGTAGTAAATTATGTGTAATAATATGTTGACATAGTCAACGAGTTGGTTAAGGCTGTAAATAAACGGTAAGATAATTGCGTGTGCGTATGATAATTGTAGAAATAAACCCCATATGTATGCCGTTAAATAGTAATGATTACCGATGTGAATAATAGTTTGATCGTGAACCGTAAATATAATATTATGTCAATCGAACGATGGTAAGATAAATTCAAGCTGAAAATAATTGTATAAATGGTTTCGTAGAAATGGTAATCAGTGAAGTAAGTAAGGTTTAGTTAGAGCTGTAAATAAAATGTCATGATAATCGTAAATATAGAATGTCCACGTAACGCACGTAGACGTAGAATCGTAGAGATAAACGTAATTAATAATTTCAAAGCCGTGAGTAATCGTAATTTATATAAGCCGTTCCGTAAAAGTGGCATCGAAGTACATAACATATAGTTATGATTGTAAATAAAATGGTAAAATGCGAACGTATGGTAAATTCAGTAGATAGTATATAGTAGTATGGTAGTATGGTAATCGTAAATATAGAATGGCAACGTAACGCACGTAAACGTAGAATCGTAGAGATAAACGTAATTAATAATTTCAAAGCCGTAGGTAATCGTAATTTATATAAGCCGTTCCGTAAAAGTGGCGTCGAAGTACATAACGTATAATTATGATTGTAAATAAAATGGTAAAATACAAACGTATGGTAAATTCAGTAGATAGTATAGTAGTATTCAGAAGACGTATGGTAAATTCAGTAAATAGCCACAAACATCAGAAGGGTAAAGCCTTCCAATATTACATGAGATACAAAATAATAAACGCAAAATAAGTCAAAAGCTGAAAATAAACACGTACAATATAAGCATGTTAAATAGTAGAAATCAAAGTAAAATAATTTCAAAACCGTGAGTAATCATAAAAGCCGTATCGTAGAAATAACGTAAGTATGTAAAGTAAATACAGTAACACCAGAAGGGTAAAGCCTTCCGATGTACCATAAGATGAAATAAAATGGCAGAATAACGAACGTAAAGTAAATTCAGTAGTTAAACGTAAATTTCCGCAAACATTGGAAGGGTAAAGCCTTCCAATGTAACACAAGTTTAAATAAAATAACGAACACAACATAAAATCAAAAAATGAAAACAATGTAAACATTTAAATAGGTACCAGAAGTACAATGAGTGATTTATAAATTACTTCGCATAAAATGTGGAAACTTATCACTCACCATATCGACTGATATGACCAAATTGGATCCTTACACAGCGAAAGTTATAAAAGTATATAATTATTTCAGTAAAGTAATTTAAACAAATATATTAATATCATGATAAAAATAGCCATATTATTATTATTCGATCCAATTAGGCATGTTAATAAAAGTTCCACCAACCTCGCGAAGGCTTCTTTTACCTTAGGATTGCCATGTTAGGTTCACCTGAAATAGCCTAGCTTTCGGAAGTGAATGGGCACTGTTACTCCTCATTTAATTACTGAAATAACTCGAAGATTTCGTTTAATCTAAGTTGGAATGAGTTTATTTGAATAGACCATATTAAGCACCGAAACCAATCGAAGGTTTCCTCTTATTAGAAAACTGAACTAGATGGATCACAATAAATCTGGAACTGATCGAAAGTGTTGTTATAATCAGTTAAACAATTAATAGAATTAAAAGAATGCAACTAGCTAATCGGAGACATGGCAACCCATCAGGATCTCCTCCGGCGCCCATCAGTCATCAGTTCTCGTCCCACATATCATAATTCAAATAAGGTAGCATAATAAAATGCGCATGTTTAATGGAATTTGCAATAGAAAACTTTACATGAACATTCTACTAAGCCAAATAAAGATGCCGGCACAAAAGAACAATGTACTAGAAAAACGTCCCAACTTCTTACTAGAAAAGTTACAACCGAAACATCTTTAAATAATAGATAATCGACTCACGACCTCGGCTTGAAGATCACTAACACTTCACTATAACACACACCCTTAAACCGAATTAGCACACCGCTATCCCTATGCATAATATTATTACACCCCCCAACCCTTTCTATCACTGTGTTGCGGATGCGTGTGCGTTACTCTCCAATTATCGACCAACTCTCTCGACTGAAATCACGTCTCTCTGACGACAGGTGCCCCCCTTCACCCCTGTAATTCCACTTGACTCTCATACAACGAGCCCTTGTTCCCAAAACTTGCGTACGCGCTAATAATTTGTTTAACTTAACTGAGGTAGGTACTATGGGTCGGTACATTCACCCCCAAAAATTTTAAAAGGTCTATCCGGTTAAAAATTTTTCATCAAAACGAACCATAGTTACCGAAATTATTTATCTCCATCTCATATTACACTAACAGATATAACACAAGACAGATTCCTAAGATTTAATTTAAATCCTCCTTCTTTCCGAAAGTGGTGGCCTTACGCCCCACTAGTCACTTTTAACTCAATCGCAATAATGTTGTCAATCCATAAATTTTTTTTCGATATTCATTAAGATATTATTTTTCATAAATATTCACGATATTTATCAATGTTCACGCGCTCACAATTCACAAGTAGTCACCCTGGTGACAATTACTATTTGTGCTAACAATATTCTTCGCTAATTCATTATTTGTTTACCGCAAAATAAAAACCCCAAATAACTACTCACGGTACCTTTTAATAATTATTGTAAATCTGCTACAACCAACAATATGCAAATACTTATGTTGATTTGCGACTAATAGTATAGCAGCCTATTGTGTTTTAGTACCTACCTAGCTAGAACAATATTCCTAATGACAATATAATCCGAACACCAAAATAGGTACCGACAAAACCCATGTAATATTTCACAACCTAAGTGTGGTTTACCGATACCCTACTCGTATTAGTAATACGTATACAACTATGTTGTATCAATTTCTTACCTAATATTCGTCTACTTATATCATAATTATTTTGTGCAAAGTTCCTAATTTAAAATAAGACGTTTTTTTTTTTTTTTTTTTAACGCTTCCTATCATTTTAAATTTTATTTTATAGGAATATAATTGCCTATAACCATAAACACCGTATCCGCAAGTACCCATTTAGTGTACATTTACATAACGCATACGCATAGATAAGCAGCTATAACACTTAGAAATAGAGGCATTCCTACTCGTACTCACTACAGCTCAAGTAGGTAGCTGAACCCCACTCAAAGCCCCTGCTCAGTCGTCACTCCTTTCCGTTCCCACCATGCTAATACTAACATAGTCGTAAGCAAAGTGGCTGACTTGTTTATGACGCCAGGTCTCATTTCTCTTTGCACTCACTTAAGGCACAATACAATAACTCTTCATGGAACCCCACACAGTTGGCCTATTCACAATACAAAAAAATAAACAATTAAATGCTGAGCAATACGTGGCCACAAAGATTAAGCCGCGGGGCTCTCGTTACCTACTAATTATAAACAATACTTAATACTGGTCCCCTTTCATAACCTGCCATCACAAAATCTGCTTACTTGTAAACAAACATTCAACCTACTTCGTGACAGAGAACGGTTATTTTCCTAAGAGTGTACCTATCAATGCCCGGCTTATAAAGAACAAGTACCTACTTCAACAAAATTTAACTAACTTGTAGGTACGTTATATAAAGTTTTATATAACAATATTGAAACCGTTATATGGAGTAGTTAATACCGTATAATTATGTTACTTATCCGCGTAAATGAAAATTAAGTAACTAACATTATCTTTCTTTTTACCAACACCCCCACAAATTTTGGACTCAATACACCCCCACGCCCTTAATGTCCTAAATATTTTGAAGTTAACAGAATTAAAAACGCAACACCCCCACGGTCTTAAGATCTTAGGTATTTTAAACATTTACTGAACATAACTAACGTTTGTGAATTTCCCAAAACAGTCTCATAAACTCTTTCCATTTCACGAACACCAAATTGTAGGCTGTAAAGCCTACTTTTAATATAAAGATTACTCTAAAATATCCTGGTCCTAAGGCACCAAATTGTAACTAATCCCCCCTACCTAAACAAGAAAATACACGTGATAAAATATATGGCCAAATGATCGTCTTAACCCTTCGTTGTGAAATAACAGTAACCTCGGTTCTTTAGAGTTAGAGACTGCTTATAATGGAACACAAATAAAATTATATAATTAAATAAAGGAGAAGTATATAAGTAAGAAGTATAGAATTAAATAAAGGAGAAGTAAAAAGGAGTCTTTTAAATATAAGAGAGAGATTAACCTGTGAATACCAAGGAAAACGAAAGGCTGCTTTCCTTTTGTGAAGAATGTAGCCCCCCCCATTTGGGGAGGGAGGATAGGCCCCAGCCAACGCCCATCCTTGTGAGTGCCAACCACAGAGTGCACTCCCCGGGAAAGAGGTAAAGGTATGGACATTAGGTCTTGTTTTAACCATTCAGTCCAAATGTGATTGTACTTTTTTTTCCTTTACTCAATCCCGGAATTCATTATTTATGTTTGTTGACCATTCACGGTTCTTTTCATGTTGGGTATTTTCCCAATTACTAGACTTCATCAAGAGATCAATGCTCATGACTACAACCAATCCACAATGCGTAAAGCAGAGCCAGAAGGTACACCCAGGGGTCCCACTGCTATGTAGCGCTTGTACATACGTGATGTTCCAGGAGTGCTGGGTGCCCAGCTGCGGAAATGATTGAGCCCACATATATTTCCCCAAGGAAATCCGATAATTGCATAAAAGCTTTTTTTATAAATTGTAATTATCATTTGTAAATAATGCTCCGGTAATTAGCATGGATCAATCACATCCAGGCTGAAATAGTTTTCAGTAAATACATAATCAGTTTTGTCGTAAATTAACGGAGAGAATGGATAGGAAATGATTAAAAGGAGGAAAGCTAATAGGAGTCGGTACTCCCCTATCACTATTTGCGAAAGTTACTGACTAGCAATAATTTACTTAATGTGTTTGGTCATAGTGTTGTAATTTTGAATAAACAAGGGATGCACAATTGGCCTAACTGAACATTTCCTCGCCGATTCGGTGTATAGTGTGGGGAAATATTTGTGCCCTGCGTGTATAGTGTTAATGCTTGCAGTAAGACGTAATCACTAGTAGTAACTTCATCGGAATAATTCCAAGCATATAAGGGTTGTGAGGCCTCGGACGTAACAACGATTCCAAGCAGTCACTTACTAGTTATGAAAACACCTACAGTATGTTATATGAGCAAACTACTGCACATCAGTAATGAATATAAAGTTTGTTGATTTTAATCTAAACTAGGGGATGTTACCTGGACAAAACGTTACCTCAAAACCTTAGTTACCAGTAATAGAATAATAGACGATCCCACCATTGTCCACAATTTACCGACTGAAATGGGATTGCCTGTACCTTGCACAACACATAGTGTCAGATAATTTTATAGCGCATCAGCTTATTTCAATAGAGCTGGGTTCTGGTAGGCTTTAAATAAAACAATGTGTAACCATCCCGCAGTCTTGTACTCATAATATAACTGAAGTAGCTAGTAGGTTTGTTTAAGACTAAAGTCAATTATAGATCGTAGTTCAGTGCTGAAGAAATGTAGTAAATTATGTGTAATAATATGTTGACATAGTCAACGAGTTGGTTAAGGCTGTAAATAAACGGTAAGATAATTGCGTGTGCGTATGATAATTGTAGAAATAAACCCCATATGTATGCCGTTAAATAGTAATGATTACCGATGTGAATAATAGTTTGATCGTGAACCGTAAATATAATATTATGTCAATCGAACGATGGTAAGATAAATTCAAGCTGAAAATAATTGTATAAATGGTTTCGTAGAAATGGTAATCAGTGAAGTAAGTAAGGTTTAGTTAGAGCTGTAAATAAAATGTCATGATAATCGTAAATATAGAATGTCCACGTAACGCACGTAGACGTAGAATCGTAGAGATAAACGTAATTAATAATTTCAAAGCCGTGAGTAATCGTAATTTATATAAGCCGTTCCGTAAAAGTGGCATCGAAGTACATAACATATAGTTATGATTGTAAATAAAATGGTAAAATGCGAACGTATGGTAAATTCAGTAGATAGTATATAGTAGTATGGTAGTATGGTAATCGTAAATATAGAATGGCAACGTAACGCACGTAAACGTAGAATCGTAGAGATAAACGTAATTAATAATTTCAAAGCCGTAGGTAATCGTAATTTATATAAGCCGTTCCGTAAAAGTGGCGTCGAAGTACATAACGTATAATTATGATTGTAAATAAAATGGTAAAATACAAACGTATGGTAAATTCAGTAGATAGTATAGTAGTATTCAGAAGACGTATGGTAAATTCAGTAAATAGCCACAAACATCAGAAGGGTAAAGCCTTCCAATATTACATGAGATACAAAATAATAAACGCAAAATAAGTCAAAAGCTGAAAATAAACACGTACAATATAAGCATGTTAAATAGTAGAAATCAAAGTAAAATAATTTCAAAACCGTGAGTAATCATAAAAGCCGTATCGTAGAAATAACGTAAGTATGTAAAGTAAATACAGTAACACCAGAAGGGTAAAGCCTTCCGATGTACCATAAGATGAAATAAAATGGCAGAATAACGAACGTAAAGTAAATTCAGTAGTTAAACGTAAATTTCCGCAAACATTGGAAGGGTAAAGCCTTCCAATGTAACACAAGTTTAAATAAAATAACGAACACAACATAAAATCAAAAAATGAAAACAATGTAAACATTTAAATAGGTACCAGAAGTACAATGAGTGATTTATAAATTACTTCGCATAAAATGTGGAAACTTATCACTCACCATATCGACTGATATGACCAAATTGGATCCTTACACAGCGAAAGTTATAAAAGTATATAATTATTTCAGTAAAGTAATTTAAACAAATATATTAATATCATGATAAAAATAGCCATATTATTATTATTCGATCCAATTAGGCATGTTAATAAAAGTTCCACCAACCTCGCGAAGGCTTCTTTTACCTTAGGATTGCCATGTTAGGTTCACCTGAAATAGCCTAGCTTTCGGAAGTGAATGGGCACTGTTACTCCTCATTTAATTACTGAAATAACTCGAAGATTTCGTTTAATCTAAGTTGGAATGAGTTTATTTGAATAGACCATATTAAGCACCGAAACCAATCGAAGGTTTCCTCTTATTAGAAAACTGAACTAGATGGATCACAATAAATCTGCAACTGATCGAAAGTGTTGTTATAATCAGTTAAACAATTAATAGAATTAAAAGAATGCAACTAGCTAATCGGAGACATGGCAACCCATCAGGATCTCCTCCGGCGCCCATCAGTCATCAGTTCTCGTCCCACATATCATAATTCAAATAAGGTAGCATAATAAAATGCGCATGTTTAATGGAATTTGCAATAGAAAACTTTACATGAACATTCTACTAAGCCAAATAAAGATGCCGGCACAAAAGAACAATGTACTAGAAAAACGTCCCAACTTCTTACTAGAAAAGTTACAACCGAAACATCTTTAAATAATAGATAATCGACTCACGACCTCGGCTTGAAGATCACTAACACTTCACTATAACACACACCCTTAAACCGAATTAGCACACCGCTATCCCTATGCATAATATTATTACACCCCCCAACCCTTTCTATCACTGTGTTGCGGATGCGTGTGCGTTACTCTCCAATTATCGACCAACTCTCTCGACTGAAATCACGTCTCTCTGACGACAGGTGCCCCCCTTCACCCCTGTAATTCCACTTGACTCTCATACAACGAGCCCTTGTTCCCAAAACTTGCGTACGCGCTAATAATTTGTTTAACTTAACTGAGGTAGGTACTATGGGTCGGTACAGTAATTAGTCGGAACTACTAATGCGACCACTGGCTCGTACTAACTGCAATGCAGCCCGGTGATTACCCTGGATTCGTTTTAATGTACTTAGTATTAGTGTGACGTTGAAAATATGAGGGGTTACTTTTTACTTAGCAGTAAAGCTAGCACGAAAACTTAGCGAACTTTACAACAGTTTACCTGCGATTATGTTTTTCTAGTAGAAAACGGGCTATCTGGAAAGCTGAACATTCGTCAAAAAGCTGGTTTCCTGGTTCTTGACTGAATCTCGCACAGGAAACGGAAACTCCACTGCCTCAGAAATATGATGGCAAGCCCCTACTTGCGTCCATTTCAATAACGAGTATATTTCATTCTTGAGACTTCAACTAAAATTGAATAAATTGAAGAACATAAAACCGTCTTGAAACATTAGGCTAACAAAAGAAATCCAGCTTAAAAGTAATCGCTAGCAAATCCAGGGCCAAATTAGCGCCGACTCGGCGGTGTAATGGGCTAAGCTGCAGACGGAGCGTTTAATCGGAAGTTTTCCGGCGCCTTCAGCGAGTTAGGGGCAGGTGGGGGAAATCAGGTCACTGGTCTGGGGCTGATAGCCTGCGACAAGTTTCCAACTAGTTCTGTTTCGATAAATTAAATTAAGAAACTACGTACTCGTAAGAAGTGATAGCTTAATAACCAAATTTTTTTCGCAAATCAATCGTTATTATTCGATTCGATTGCAACACGTTATATTCGTAATAAAAAAGGTTTTCGTTGTCAACATCGACAGTGATTGTTTTAATTCAACGAGTAGGTACTTTTTGAGTATTTAAAACAAGCAACACTAACGTACCCGTACAAGCAATCTCTTACAGATCACTGAACTCAACATGCTTTTGTATTTAACACACCTGTAAGTAACAAAGGCCGGTAGCAATGTCCCAAACTTTAAATTGCCAAATTAATTCGAATTAAAGCTGCTAACCGATTGAACAAAGCTGTCCCGTATCCGACCCAAATCATAAACAGGCAGACAAGTGGGACTTAAGTGGCTGGGACAATAGTAGGTGGGACTAGGGTTACCACACGCCTCTTTTCGCGGGACAGTGCTGGTTCGTAGGGTTTATTCCACCTTGTTTACCTGGGCGAATAATTCACGTGGGCGCACAAAGTGGAAAAAAGTATCCTCATTGCGCATCGGAACCAATTCACTTAGGTGAAATGGAGGCCACATTTTTGATGTCTTTTTTGTTTCCTTTGGGCTTAATTTACCCAGGTGAACATGGCCCGATCTAGTAACTGGAGCAAGGAATAAAGGATAATTTGACACTGTCTGCTGCAAGGCCACTGTATCATAAGGTGATGTTAAACAAGGAAAAGTGAGGCCGATGCCCGAAGTGAGGGTTCGATTCCTGCGCAAGGCAAATATTAGTGTGCACCACAGATATTTGAATGGTGTGGAGCCAAGTTCCTTATCTATTTAAAGGTTAAGTAAGCACTTAGTAAAATAACAGCCCTTTTGAACCTTTAATGCAACAGTCTTGTTAAAGCCTCTACTAGACCCCCAACTACTCCAGAAGTTTACATTTTTCCTCTTTCTTTCTTCCTACTGCGTGGTGACCCTACAAGGCCCTCGTTGGGTCCCCGCGTGACAGATATAGCGCCCCTCCGTTATTAACGGGCCGGAGCCGCGCGGCACTCCCAAATCTGAATACACCCCTGTTAAGTGATTTAGATTATTTGCCTATTGTTTATAACCGAGTGAATAGTTCTGGAACTACTGGGATTGCAACACAGCTACACCGATATATATAGCGGGGTACAGTGGTTAGATAAATATTGTACATGTAACTGCTGACTGTCTGGAATCCTAGCTCTCTACCCTTAGGCAAGTAGTAAATCTGTCGCCAAACTCCTATCAGGGTTTTAGACTGTCCTTCTAGGGTGAAGATGATTAGGTACACTTGACCACACGTCACTTATACCAGGTAAGACAGTGTTGAATAGCTAGTCAATCATCATCATGATCATAATCAGCCTGAAGACGTCCACTGCTGAACATAGGCCCTTAGACCGCCACACCGAACGACAATTTGCCACTTGCATCCATCGGTTGCCTGCGACTCTTTTGATGTCGCCGGCCCATCTAGTGGGAGGCCTACCTACACTGCGTCTTCAATATTTTTGTGTTATTCAGTAGCGAAACGAGCAGTAGTCGACCACGTGACCACGGTCGATGTAACTCGGCTGAAACGTCGAGTTATGTTAAAATTATATATTTTGATATTGGTTTGTGCGTTGAATTAGACCCGTTTTTAGATAGTTAATACGAACAGTAGTCCTCTGATGATAAGCGCCACGCCTGCCCATAACAGTTGCAGTGCCAGAACTTTGCAGTGCATAACCTCGCACTGCACTGCTCGTCGCCCTCGAAAGTCTCTTGACATCACATTGGATCTCATATAAAAGCGCCCTCCTCTCTTCTACTTCCTATTTCATCTATTACCCAACCGATCCAACGAATAAAACAATATACTTTTTCACCTCATTAGTTACATCAACAGTTCCTAAGCAATTCCTTCCAGCTCGCAGCCAGCACTCGGCAAACACCAGGGCGGCAGAGCAGCGAGCTAGTTGATTGGTTTTCTGCGTGATTACCCCTCTCGGCTTAACTTTATCCAGTGCAAATGGAAAACTTATTGCTTCTTTATCCTGTGTCAGAATGTGGAAGCAAAGCTGTCGCAGTGTGTGGAGTGTCGAAGGTTGTACGATTCGACCTTGGGGCTTGTACTTGTTGCAAGTTCATGATTCCAAAGGAACAACTTTTCAGGCCGTATTAGCATAGACTATATGACATATCTCTGGTTTTATTCTTCGGCCTCATCGAACTGAAGAATTTTCCATCGCTTCCATACTGGTTTCGCCAATCAGAACATTTAACCTTTTGGGGGGAAAAGAACATGAAATGAACCGATTGAAAGAGGAAAATGAACCGACAGCAAATTCGAAATGTTTCAAGCTGAAACTCAGAAGTCCCGTGGGAAACCAGAATGACGAACGTAAAAGGAACGCTAGTGAACAGTGAAATGTTATGTAGGAAATATAAATATTCCCAATATTACGATTCGTAAAAAGGGTTCAGCACACCCTAATCCGAAAATCACATTCGCAACACAATACAAGGAAAATAAAACGCGAAAACATTAGGTACGTTCTTCGCAAGCACATCTATGCGTTGAACGCACGGAATCACAAACGGAATCTACTCGAGTCCGGACAAAGGACGTAAGGCTCCACAGTCCACATAGAACGCAGAAAATTGGCTGTGTTATAAAAAGGGCCATAAAGGTCATCTCGCCCGGCGAGAATAAACAAGATTTGTGCGGAATCGCGGTAAATACTCGTAGGCCTCCGCAATACACCTAGGACTGCCCCAGGACATTTGTCCGGGACATTTCGTAAGTAATGGGAGCAGACTGCTGTTTTAGGACAGATTCCGGGGTAGTTTATAGGGTGGTAATTCATTTTTATTGTGATAGTGGGTTAGGTTGAGGTCAGGTGCGAAATAATATGGACATATATTTCGGTTAGTGCCACCGGCCTGACTGTTATCATACGTCTTGATGAAAGATGAACGGTGAAGCCGAAAAACGCCATTTTGTTAGAAATGTTTACATGCAAGATTAGATTTGTAAGGTTGAGATTTAGTTACTTTTAGTTTTATTTAATTTAATTTTACTTGAATTATTTTATTGAATAAATTTTCTTAAAAGAACTGAACTTTCTTAACACAGTTGGAGTATTTCGTCTGCGATTGTAGTATTCAACTTATAAAACGCTTCTTGTGGTTAGAAGCCAGCGGAATTAGATACAACGCCGAACAAACGGGCAAATTATGCAGCCCACTCCAATTTGGCACACAATAATGTCCTACGAAATTCGTAACTGGCTCTCGCGGCAATTCTACGAAATTCGGCCGAAGCCTCGCGCTTCATTGTAGCAAGTACCAGGGTGCCAGAATGGTACAAGAGCATTACAGTAGTCAATTGTATGAGGGCGACAATGGCGTTAAATCTCAGGGTAGAATTAGGGGGACGGCCCGGGCACTTTGTTGCAATTTGTGGCGAGCGCACATCCTCTCGAGTTATGCTCTCCTGGGATGTGTGGAGAACGCGTTTAACGTGTCCAAATAGGGGTCTATTTGACACATCATTTAGCTTTGACGATCGATCAAAGATGATTTGAGTGCGGTCCCAGCGGGTAAGTGGAGCGTCCCCTCTCCCCGCTAGGTTAATATGATGGACCTTTTCAGAAATGTTGCTATAATATTCACGAAGAGCATCTACAAGGTGGATCCAGTCAAAAGCAAGTCTTTAAAGCCGCTGAGTACGGATGATAAACATTCAAGAGGATTCCACGGCCATTTTAGTTCCAGGCCATTCTAATACGAAGTATTAAATGGAACACAACTGTTCCGCCTAAAATACAATAATGATATATGTATGAATAGAGTACAAAAATGCCATAAAGAAAATAGATTTTGTACGAATTTAAACCACCATAAAATGTGGAATCCATGTGATATTAGTAACTTGATACGAGTCCATTTATTAGATACTGCCATGTTATACGGATTACTACAATACGCGAGGGCCAAAGTTGGCACTTGACTATTTTAAAATGGTCCTAACGTCGCCCCATCCCAGTGAAAGTGCCGAAGTGGGCGAATATGCCGAGGGGCATTACAGAAGCTTAGGCGAGTGCTTCAAGACGGTAATTAAGGCGATACTTCCGGCGAGAAGTTAGTAGTTATCTGTTAGGCTTTATGAGGATCGATGGCAGGTACCTTAAGCGCTTTAGGAACAAGCTTTTGCTCCGTCTAGTTCTTTCGGGAAGGAGAGCAATAATTTCAAATAAGAATTGAAGACTGGGAATACCCTCAGTTTGCGTCGGGGGCGAAAAATTGGTAATATTATGATATAAAAGAAAGAAAGAAGTTAAGACAAAAGAAAATAGCACCTTCATAGCAAGTTATAAAGGTATTTTAGGTGACAACATCTCCAGATATAACGGTTCGATATTTATATTAGTGCCGGATCAAATATTTCTCCCACTCAACAGTAGTAATACCAATGAAGTCTACCAATTTTAACATAAAATAAAACCAATGTAAGTATTCAATCTTTCCACTGACAGCCTTTTGTTTACGCTCACGTTCAAGAACGACTATTTACATTAAAAACGGCCCATGAATAATGCAATTGCCGACCCTTTTTAGGGTTAGAAAGGAATAAAAAGTTCGTTGTCTTTTTCTATACCTCCGCCCCCTGAGGTAGGGCGCTTTATAGTATGCAGCTGTCCTTTTGTATCAACTCTCCTGCGTTTATGTTCTCCTGGTACAATCGAAGAAATGTCACCATAAATCTTTTGCTCATATTTCTTGATGGCCACGGGAATAGGTTCTTATTTTTTTCTCTAACTCCATACATTATGTTAACCTGGTATAAGTAAAGGAAAAAAGGCTTATCGTAATTTACTAACTAAATAAACAGTCAACTTTACTTATGCTCTCAGTTAACTGCCAAAAATAACACTAGTTAATAAAAATCTAAATTGCAAGCTGAAGTGGCAATGGGCAGGCCACATCGCTCGTAGAACTGACAACCGATGGGGAAGAAAGGTTCTAGAGTGGCGACCACGGACTGGAAGACGCAGTGTAGGTAGGCCTCCCACTAGATGGGCCGACGATATCAAAAGAGTCGCAGGCAACCGGGGGATGCAAGTGGAAAATTGTCGTTCGGTGTGGTGGTCTAAGGGGTAGGCCTATGTTCAGCAGTGGACGTCTTCAGGCTGATGATGATGAATAAAAATCAAAGAAATTATAAGGGCTAAGAAATTTTATAAATATAAAGCTTTTCAATGCGTTTATTCAATTACACAGTCTGTATATTTTATTTAATTTATCGCTCAAATAAACAAGAGCGAGCACCCGATAGCTGCCTAACTGAATTTCAAATGAGTTTCTATTCAAGAGTTGGTTCCAGTTCAGTAGGTTCGCGTTTAACACTAAAAAGGCTTAAAACTGTTGTAGAATTTCATGAAAACCAAGTCTCTACGATTCCTACAAAACCAAATTGAAAATGTCTCCAACTAAAATCAGCTACAACCGTCACGGATCTATACTTGGGTCACCTAAGTTGCAAATTAAGCCTTTGAGTTGTAGGTATTAATTAAACACCTTTGTTAACTGGGGCGCTGTCGAGAAGAGAAACGACTTAACCCGATTTCGGAACTATGTAACGAAAGTTTTGTACGTCGTAGAAATCAAATCCACCGTAAAAAGAGCATAACAATAGGATTTAGACGCCAAATTGCGAAATCTGCCGTATTACAAAACGACCAGACGTTTTAAATAACGGCTGGTCACTGGTCAGCGTTTTACGAGTCGAACTTCGACTAGACTCTGCGAAATATACGTATAGTTTTGATCGTAAACTTCTCCCTAATTTTGGGTGCGCCGTAAAATATATCGGAATGTCAATCCGGCTAAACGTTGATCGCCGTAATACAAAATTATGTGGTTCGACAACTGAGCTTCCTCAGATACAGTAGGTATAATGATCGATAAGTCTCGTTCCCCACTACACGGCCCCCATACAAATTAAACCACCCGAATATCTGTTGTGTCGAATAATAGCTCCTACTACAAATATCTACCATAATTATCTTGAAAACATAAGATTCAAAGTAATTATGGTCAAGTAATTGACAGATACCTCCCCCGGGCCCAAGTTTTGCAACCGGAGGGAAGTTGCCAAAGATTTTGTCCGTCCAAGAAAAGGGCAATTATTTATTTAACGTAATACATTACGGAAATTGAACAATTTGCGGAATTGACTCGGTTGAAATTGGATTGGTGTTGGCTGACTTTTGGCAGTTTATATTTCTTTGTTAAAAAAATCAAATTAATAACATGTGTTCGAAAAATCCTAATTTTCAATTGAGCTCTACACAATGGCATGCTTGGTTATAAAAGTGAAAGAGTAGTTTAAGTGAAACTTAGGATCCAAACTAGGCTGGCTACGCTTTCAAGAAACCATTCGCTATTGGAAATCTCTTATATAAACAAAATAAAGTTAAAACGGGTATCGCTACACCAGGCCCGCAGCAATAAGAGGAGCTGACCGCCAGCGGGCGACGTCATGCAATATTGATGCCGCTCTAGCGGCACAGTTACGCTACAGTAGGTACTATGTCCAAGACTAGCCTCAGACGATAAACATCTATTTACCTTGGCACGCTTTTCAGCTAAAGGGAAGTTTTCCTTTGTACGAGTATGTCACCCAATTTTCAATTTTGACGCATTCACTGCTAAATTGTGCTAAAAACACGGCGATTTTCATGCCACTGTCGCATAAAATACTCAGTTGCAAAATAAGCAAACGTCAGATAGTGGCGAGATTTTGACAAAAAAGTGTAAGTGGATTCGTTTATCTGAACTTGACATTATTATTCCAACAGCTTATACGGCGAGCACGGAATGGAGGATAAGAAATTAATATCGAGCCTGTTGAATTCGAGACAGAATCCCTACTGGCCGTTTATATATTTGTTTACAATGATCGTAGTCCGCGAACACATGCATTAGACGCACCATTTACTATCTCTAATTTATGGCGTCCTGGTATTGGACGGTTCCTTTTCGAGGAATATTATTAAGGACGAGGAATATTATAAATTTATTGGGCGCTACTTTTATTCGATAAAGTTTCTTCAATGTTCACAAGATACGCAACCTACATGTAACTTCTCCTAAGAATGGATAAATATACGATTCCCTAGCAAGACTCGTGTTCTTCCATTTTTACTATCAACGCCCATTCTTTCACAGGCGGACTAATGGCCAGAAATATCGTATAGGTATTTCCTATTGTAATATGAAAATTCAATAGGATGTAGGACCGAGGGCGTCGCGTCGGTGCATTCAGTTCATATTAAATAAGCGAGCGAGTACGAACAAAGCCAGGAGGGGGAGTATTGTCGCGCGCCGTCGAATAAGCGCAATGTAGAGTACAATGCGAACACTCCTGGCCGGCTATGACAGCCTGGTAGGTACGCGAACGATGGATGGAGTGTGGGTCATAAAACTCTCGTACATGTGTACATAAATACGAGTAGAATCGAAACGTATGTATACAAATATTAAAGGAAGCCTACATTATGTAAATCAATAAATATGTCAAACATTGTACAACACAAAAAGCAGGCAATGGACGAAACATGATTCGCTGAATCAAACAATGGATCGCCTAAACGATGTGCTATTCGATCTATTTACGCGAATATTTTTCGATATTCGAGGAAAACCAATAAACCAATATCTCGGGAAAGAATGTCCACGAAGCTTAGAACGAGTTCATAAAAGGCGCACTGCGTTCGTGCCGTCCCCCGCTCGACATTATAATACATTGTCCAAATAATCGAAACTCGCGGAACAAAGCCGCTTTTCTCTGTCCCGGGATGCAATATTGACGGAACCACAATGGCGCGGTGCTTTCTACAGTCAGCAGCTATCCGGGAAAAATAATTAATGATGGACGTATATTTTACAGTCTAAAAGGGGCCTATCACCGACATAAAAAATAAGAATAATTTGTTTGAAAAACAGACCTTTGCATACAAGAAATAATAGAAGAGAGAATGCTTTATTGTAGATAGGTACTTAAACCAGGCAAAAATTTGAGCACAAAGTATACCAAAATTACAAAAACTAGATATAAAGTACAATGGTTGGTTTTATAGCTAAAAGCGATCTTTTCCTGTCAACCTTTACATAGAGAGTAGTAATAGACTTTATTATATGAAACCTCTTTTAAAATTATATTCCAGACGTTAAAATACAACAACAAATTCAACCCTGAAGATTCTCCAATTGTAGGCTTAAATATTAGGGGAAAAATTACGAAAAAGAGAGAAAATGACAATTCATTATTCTCATACATTTTTGACAGGACAGCGTCTGTCGGACCAGCTTAGTACCTGATAAATAGAACCCTAACAACAACAAGCTCTCAAGTTTATGATTTCCGCTAAACGTAAAGAAGCAAGACAAAGAGGGCAACGTCTGAGGGAGTACAGAAGCGACGTTAAATCACGAGCTGCACTTACTGTCAAACGCAGCCGGGACCCGGGCAACATCCGGCCCGGCACGCTAGGCCGGGAGCAGCGGGGGACGAACGTTACGACTTCTTATCAAGCGAGACGAAGATTAATGATTTATCAAGCGAACACATAAAAAAGGTAAAATTAATTTTAGTCCAAAACCCGGACGAGTTGTTTCAACAACGTTCGACTGTTTGTGAAGTTTTCCGGATAAATTAGTTATTGAAGAAACATTAAAGAAGGTAAAATCTATTTTTAATCTATAATCATCAATTTAAGACGTGTTTAATGGTGGAACTAAGGCAGAGGGTATGTAATTATAGCGACTATGCTGGCCCCGTATCATGATAAAGTGCAGAAACAATATCGACACATTTTTTCGGGATGTTCTGGTCTCAGCCTTTGAGAGCCTGTCTCTGTAGGTTAACCGCGTTTGCCTCTTTCGACAACATCGTCAACACCAGGTGAGATAGGGATTATACGATATCCAGTAAAAAAAACTGACTCTACTGAGTAGACTGGCACACATCGCGCTTGATGAGCTACATTTGTAACCACAACATCCCTTGTTAGTAGCATAAGCGCGAGCTTCCCATACAAATTTTAAAAGTCTACCATGTAACGAAAGCACCCCACAGCCCCCTGCCTACATATCCGGGCCCCGACAGCCGGATCTCGGAACCGGCCGGTAATCTTGCGGAAAATAGGAGCTCCTCCGTCATGAAAGCAGCGGATTATGTCAAGCTTAATGAGGGAGACTCCGGAGCAGCGGCCGGCTGGCGGAACGACAACTGTCGCAGGCGGAAGCGAAGTGTGGTACAGCCATTATAGTTGGTAGGATGTGGTCTATTCTGCTTCGCCTTTATCCATTCCATCTACAAGTGGTCCAGACTAAAGTATTGTTGAATTACAGATGCTATGAACTTATCAGAAGCGACATAATACGAGTATAGAGGCTTTAACACCACCTATCCCTGCAATAACATTATCTATAGACAGTTGCGCGCTCAACTCTACATGTACAAGAGCCTGTCTCTCTATTTACATGTCAGCCAATTTAACTAAAGCTACGTACATACACAATACGGCGGCGCCGCGTCCGGTTCCGGTTATGCTAGCGCACAGACAGTGCAACTGCTACTAGTAGGCTACTGGTAGATAATTTTAGGTTTCTACCTTGCGGGATGCGGGCTGATCCCAGTAATAATTAGGGGGGAAGTTTCTGCGAGTGGAGAGTCTCAAGATGGCCGTGAGGTGGTAACTTTAATCACATGTAACTAGTGGGAAATGCTACGTACCAATCCAGCACCAGGAAGAGAGAATATCCAGCTCCAGTTGTCCACAAATACGCCACTTCACTTTGTAGGTATCACCGTGGTATCGATACACCGGCCGGCGGCGAGAGCGTCACTTTGAATTGTCGTTTACACACGTAACAGCGGGGTTGCGAGGAGCGGAGTCCGAGATTCCTATTAGAATCTATCTATGCGGGGGATGAAGGCTAACACGACACGTTAACTTTCATGTAAATTGATGCGGTTGAGCGGAGCGTCGCGGAGGTCCGATTAGGCAGACGTGCGAGGTCGAACTAGCGGAAGGAAATGCGTCGACGCATAGAACGAACTTCCGGAGTGCATCTTTCGCTCCTGCGTTCATTCCTAAGCGTAGATTGGTGCGTTTGGCATCTCACCACAGATTACACATAAAAAAGAACCATCCCCCCGGCCTTCAGGAGATAAAGAAGTCTCCTGAACTAACAAGAGAAATATAGAGAGATGCTAAACAAAAAAAAATGCGGAAGGCGGATGCGGAAGTATTCTGCTCCCAGGGAGACAGAAAAACTTGAATTAAAAATATATTAAAACTAAGAGAGGGTAAAGTTAAGTTTATTGTGAAGGTAGAACACAAAGCTTCACAACAGGTCGTACATATGTACCATTTTTTGTGCGTACCGTTACTACTCTGACGGTGCCGTCAGATGCCGGATGTATATCCTCTACAATGCCTAAAGGCCACTGCAGCGGCGGTGAGTTTTCCGTTTTAAGTATAACTACAGTTCCTTTTGTCACCGGATTAGATTTAGTATTCCATTTAGCGCGGGTTTGTAAAGTATTTAGATATTCTTGTCGCCAACGATTCCAATATCTCTGAACGATTTGGTCAGTCAAGCGTTTATTGCGAACTAACTCTGCCGATGTAGGATTAGAGCGTGCGTCATAATGAAATGATTCCAGCGGACCCGGAGTGAGAAAGTCAGATGGACAAAGAGCCTTGGGCTCCGCGGGGTCAGAACTTAAAACAGCGGTTAGCGGTCGACTGTTGAGGAGCGATTCAACTTGAGTCAAAACGGTAAGTAACTCTTCATACGTGAGCAAAACATCGCCGATTACGCGTTTTAGAATTAGTTTTACGCTGCGGACATTGGTTTCCCAAATGCCACCAAAATGAGGAGCACTGGGCGGGTTCAGATGCCAGGATATGCCTTGTGTGACCGTTTCCTCTGCGAAGGAATTGCAAAAGGCTTTAGACTTGAGAAAGCCATTCAACTCGTCTAGTTGGGCTTTGGCGCCTAAGAAGTTTCCACCATTGTCTGAGAATAGTTCTAGACAATTGGAACGTCTCGATATGAATCGACGGAAAGCGCGAAAAAAAGAGTCCGTACTCAAGTCTACAGCTAATTCTAAATGTACTGCGCGGGTCACTAAACATGTAAATAAACAAATGTAGGCCTTTTCTTTGCGAGCGCCGCGGTATCTGCTTATCAGTATGTTGATGGGACCGGCATAGTCCACACCAGTTCGCGAGAAAGGCTTTGCTTCGTTTACGCGAGGCGCGGGGAGGTCCGCCATGAATGGCGCCTCGGTACGCGGATTTACTTTGAAACATTTGTTACAAAGGCGAAAGCGACGTTTTACTATGCTGCGTCCGGAAATTATCCAGAATTTTTGTCTCAATAATGACAACAATAAATGCGGTCCAGCGTGTAAATATTTGCGGTGATAATAATCGATTAAAAGATCAACAATATGATTATTTTTGGGAAGCAGTAGGGGATGTTTAGCGTCAAAGCTGAGCGACGATTTTTCTAAACGTCCTCCCGTGCGCAGTAAACCATTTTCCAAAAATGGCGTGAGCGGTATTAACGATTTTGAAACTTTGCGATTATTTGAGAGGGCGATAATGTCGTGTTTGAAATGCTGTTGTTGAAGTGCTTTTACAACAACATTTTCTGCATACTGTAGATGCGAAAGTTCCATTCTATTGGAACGCGGAATTTTTCCTAAAAAGCGGTATAGATATACGACTATGCGAAGCAACTTGGACCAAGAAGACACTTTCTTAGCCAGCGTGCAAAGAAATTGCGGTTGTTCTTCAGTACTGATGAAAACGTTTGTGCATTTTTTAATCTCTAACAGTTTGTCATCAGCTGAGAGATCAAAAGTGAACCGGTTAATCGGCCACGTATTCAAGTCGTCACAAGCCCAAGGTGGACCGTGCAACCATAGCGTGTGATTCAGGAGTTGAGCGGGAGAAAGTCCTCTGCTAATACAATCGCTAGGATTAAGCGTCCCATCAATGTGGAAGACATGTTTGGGATCAAGATGCTCTTGAACTTGAGCGATGCGGTTGGCAACAAATGTGTCGAAGCGATGCGGTGCGGAATGAACCCAATGTAGGGCCACCGTTGAATCAGTGAACGCGAAAATGTCATCGATTTGACAGCGAGGCGATATAGTGTCGATAACAAACCGCATGAGCTGAGAAAGCAACAACAGAGCGCAGAGCTCCAAGCGGGCTAACGAAACGACCTTGAGCGGGGCGACTTTACTTTTCGCGCAGATTAAATTAATCTGATTAGGGCCAGACTCGGGCTGTATGCCTAGGTATACTACGGCACCCATCGCCTTTTCACTCGCGTCGGAAAACCCTAACAGTATTACGCGAGCGTTAGGTACAATTCCTAGAAAGCGCGGTATTTTAAATTTTTCTAAGGCGGGAAGTTCGCTTAGAAACCGATTCCAAGCGACGCAGATGTCATAAGGCGGTTGATCGTCCCAATCGATATTGGCGATCCAAAGCGCTTTGATTAGAAGTTTCGCGTATAATATCACAGGCGCACAAAATCCGTTTATGTCCCACAACTTCGCTATCGTGGAAAGCATTAAGCGTTTTGTACATTTCGTCTGTGGATTGAATTTAAGCGCGATCGAAAATTCATCCTCATTCGGTGACCAGATCAAGCCGAGCAGTTTTAAGTTGTCCTCTTTGTCGAATTCAATTTTAGAGGTCACGCGGTTTTCTTGCGGAATTGCGTTTACAACGACGGAGGAGTTGCTCATAAATTTGACTAAATCGAATCCTCCGCGTTTAAATAGTTCGATTAAATCGCGGGCTAACTGAACTCCCTCAGAATCTGTGCGCACCGAAGTGCCTAAATCGTCCATGTACAGATCATGCGACGCGACCTTGGAAGCGAGCGGGAAGTCAGTTTCACTATTCGCGAGCTGCCTAACAGTTCGCATCGCCAAGAATGGCGAGCAACGCAGGCCGAAACATACTCGGTTGAATCGGTACAATTTAACTTCATCGTCTCCGTCAAATTTATACAAAATATTTAAGAAACGGCGGTCTTCTTCGCGTATACCTACCTGCAAAAACATTTGTTTTATATCTGCGGTTAATGCGACCGGAAACAATCTAAACTTTAAGATTATCGCGGTTAAATCTGCCTGTAAATTTGGCCCAGAGTGCAGAACATCGTTTAACGCCACTTGGGTACTCGACTTCATACTCGGATCACAGACAAGTCGTAGCGGTTTTCCAGGTCGGCTTACGCCGTGATGCGCGATGACGTAATATCCGTCATTTTTATTTAAAGCGGGAGCGGGAGAAACAATATCGTTTTCTAGATAATCTGTCATTACTTGATCGTAGTCACTTTTTAATGTTTTGTTTGTTTGGAATTTACGATCAAGATAAGAATAGCGGCGCGTTGCGGTGGTCAAGGAATCTCCTAGCAAGGTGGAAGGTTGTGAAAAAGGCAAGGCGGTTTCATAACGTCCTGACGGAACGTCACGGTGCGTATTAGCGACATAGAAGTCTTCACATTCTTGGTCAGCTCTAGACATATGTTTTTGTGTGGGTACGGACTCGAGCTGCCAAAACTTGGAAACTAAATCCTCAATCGATTCATCACTCGATGTGAAGAAGGAGCGGTTAGTTTGGTTATGCGCGGTGTCATTATTATAGGAAGGTAGCGAGGCCGTTGACCCCATGACTACGTATCCGAATGCGGTTTCCAAGGCGTCGGGTTGACCCGGAGGCCCCAGTAATTTTCCAGGCCGCAAGATTTCGGCAAACACTTCGGAACCCAACAAAACCTCAATGGGTCCAGGATTATCGAAACGCGGATCAGCGAGCGGAATTTCGAAAAGATGCGTGGACGCGGAGACATCAATGGAACAAGTCGGAAGTTCATCCGAAATTGTTTTAATCACAAGCGGTTGAATTTGCAAACAAAAGTTGCGATCGAGACGCGAGTACAAGGTCAGGTTTGTAATGCCTAAAATAGGTTGCGAGCTGCTGCCTATTCCCATTACGGACTTATCCGAACAATCATTAAAGACGCGGAGACCTAACTGCTTGCATGCCTGCTTAGTTATAAAGTGATTTTGCGATCCGTTATCAATTAAAAATCTAACTTTCCTAACGGACCCGTCATTAGATTTCACGTCAGCGAGAGCGGTACCTAACAAAACATTTTGTGATTTCCGTTCGTGACTTAAGTTCGCGTTAGCGCTCATACTACAAAGCGATACAACTTTATCACTAAGCTTCGAATCATTACTGCGCGATACGAGCGGAGCGGGTGCAGCGGGTGGCGCGGGTGGCGCGGGTGGAGCGGGGCGGAGCGGCGGCGCGGACGTAGTATCGTCAAAGAAATGCAGCATACTATGATGCTTTTGTTGACAGTGCTTGCATGTATTCGTAGACTTACATGCGTATGCGGTATGTTTTTTACCGAGACAGTTAATGCATGCATTACTGTTTTTAATAAATTTATAACGGTCGCGGGACGATAACGTTTTAAAGTGAGAACACGAATAAAAGTTGTCGTGTTCTGGTTGATCACATAACGAACAACTTTTTATTGTGTTGTTGTTGTTGTTGTTATTGTTCACAACAAAAGAACGCACGTTGTTTCGAGGCGCAGCAGTATTATTCTGAATCTTAGGTTTCGCGTAGGCAGGGGAACCTGACTGGTCACCTGTGCGGTTGAGAACTTTGACGCGGTCGCGGACAAAAGAAATTAACCCGTCTAAATTAGGTATTTCATCGCCTCTGTTTTCCATCTCGAATAAGCGAGCGGTCTCTTTATCTAGCTTTTGAAGCACGGTGTATGTCATGACGAAGTCGCAAACATTAGGTAACTTTAGGTTATTTAATGCTAAGTAGGCATTAGCGAATTGATCTATAAAAGACTCAAGGTTATTTGCGGTTGCGGATGCGATAGGTTTTAGAGAAAACATCTGATCTAGGTATGTAACGGCTAGACTGCGTTTATCTTCGTATTTCGATATGAGTGCGTTATATATCGTGTTATAGTTTTCCGCACAAGGAACAATACCTGTGCAAATGGATTTCGCTTTACCCGTGAGTTTACCTATCAAGTAATACATTCTTTCCGTGTCAGACAAAGATGTATTTAAATGCACAGCGTTATTAAATGTGGCATAAAACAATGGCCAATTTTGCGGTGTTCCGTCATATTCCGGAATTTCTATCGGAGCTAATCTAATCAATGGTTTACTCGACGTAGTCTTAGCTTCTACTTTTGTAGGCGGCGGCGTAAACAACGACATTTTGCGTTTAATGCGGCAATACATATCTTCAAACGACAACCAATTTTGAAAGTTAGGAATAGCTTCCTTATCAGTTTTTAATAAAGCTGTATTGTATTCTTTCGCGTATAATTGGAAGTTATTTCGGACATCTTCCAAACTTTCGACTGAGCACAGAAAATTATCAAGTGCTACAGGATCATTTAAATTACAGGTCGAATAATCGTAAATGACCTGAAGGCGTTGAACAAATAAATCTCTTTGACCTTCTAAAAGTTTCAATTTTTGTTCATTAGCGGCCATGATGAATTGATGACCTAGTTGCAATACGTAGGTATCGTGCGGAGATATTGAAATAGAATGCGTTTGCGTTAAGTTTTTATTGAAATAATGCGGGAATTAATTTAATGCGGTTACAGAAGGAACGTATTTAATTTATGTAGCTAAAATATTAAGCTTTCGTGAAGATGTATGACGATAACGATGTAGCGTGTACGCACGAAAAATAGTACAAAGATGGCGAATTTTTTTTTACCACAACTAGAAATAATTAAATATGAATTAGAAACAGCTAATTATCACCGAAATCCGGTGTCGAAGGACCATTAAATGGCAGATAATTTTAGGTTTCTACCTTGCGGGATGCGGGCTGATCCCAGTAATAATTAGGGGGGAAGTTTCTGCGAGTGGAGAGTCTCAAGATGGCCGTGAGGTGGTAACTTTAATCACATGTAACTAGTGGGAAATGCTACGTACCAATCCAGCACCAGGAAGAGAGAATATCCAGCTCCAGTTGTCCACAAATACGCCACTTCACTTTGTAGGTATCACCGTGGTATCGATACACCGGCCGGCGGCGAGAGCGTCACTTTGAATTGTCGTTTACACACGTAACAGCGGGGTTGCGAGGAGCGGAGTCCGAGATTCCTATTAGAATCTATCTATGCGGGGGATGAAGGCTAACACGACACGTTAACTTTCATGTAAATTGATGCGGTTGAGCGGAGCGTCGCGGAGGTCCGATTAGGCAGACGTGCGAGGTCGAACTAGCGGAAGGAAATGCGTCGACGCATAGAACGAACTTCCGGAGTGCATCTTTCGCTCCTGCGTTCATTCCTAAGCGTAGATTGGTGCGTTTGGCATCTCACCACAGATTACACATAAAAAAGAACCAGGCTACGACTGTGGTTTGAACCTCACCGAACAAAGCATTGCAGTTCCTTGGGCGTGTTCCGACATGGTGTTGAGTGCAGTCATAAAGGAGAGCTGGTAGGGATAGTTAAGCTGGAGTGAATAATTAATTACGCACAATGAGGACGTCTCATTGGGCGACTTACTGTCGGTTTCTGAAACGATGATAGATGAATTATATTGCTTTCCTTGTCATTTTCTTTGTATCAGACACAGACAACGATAGTCTTAATGTACTATTAAAGTTAACAAATTTTCCATAAACTGGCCGTAAGTCTTGGACAGGGGGGTCTGAGACAGTTATTCGCAGACCAGCCGAAGATGGAGGAAGGGTGGTACAGGTACGAACAGTATGGCTACCCACACGTCAAGTAAGTAATCTATAGACACGAAAACGTGCTCTTTGGAGAACGGATGAGACGACAAAATGAAAATTTTCATAAGGTTCTGATTAGTTGACAAGCAATATTGAAAAAATATATTTAGCAATGATTCAGCATAAAGGATGAAATTCCTAGGAAACTTTCCAATAAGATAAACCAGCTTATTCCGAAATTTTCGAGAGCCGTACTCATTTGAATCGGCAACTGTGAGAATCATCTCAGTACCAGTAAGCAAAAGCGGTAGCCTTTTGAGAATGTTGAAGTAATACATCTGTCTGTGGAATTATCTGGCGTGAAATTACAAGACACCTTGCAGGAGTGAATATCTTTTTCGAGATTTCTACAGAGCTCATCGAAATTCTGAAGGATTTGAATGAGCGGCATTACGTCGAAAGGACTTTTACGTGAATTTGCGAATTTATTGAAGTGTTATAAGACTTGTTTAGATACTGGATATTCTTGTTCAAAATATAATTGTACATAATTGACTGAAGACTTTAATCCTTAAAGTGTCGAAGGCACAGTTGAAGCAAGGAAAATAAAACATTGGCCATATTACGAGCATTGAGGATATTCAACGATTAGAAACTAAGTCACTATCACTAAGCAAACTTTAAAGCACTACAATAACTTGTATCGCAAATAAAAACTACATAACACTCGTATACCTAGTGATGTGCAATGGGTGCAGCAGAAAAATCACTCTGCTTTGATCAACTGACGGTACTACTTCAAAAAGCGAATACGCGAACTATTCATCAAATACAGAGTACTAACCAAGCTACCAAACCGGACAAAGGCTCTGCAAACAAAGGTTGCCAAATAAAAAAAAAACGCGCTCGCATGCCACGTGTTACATTGAATAGACAGAGCCTTTTCACTTGCGCCTTCCGCCATTTACCGGCTCAAAGCCGGCTATGACAAACTAGCTTCAGGCGGGATTGGTGTTTGAAACATTCTATGTTGCGGTTATGCTGTCCTGGTAACTTGTGTAGTTTTAAACCTTAACCCATGGACAAAGGGGCTAAAGTTGAAAGCATTTTGTCTAGAACTACCTTGCGGCCTGTTACCTGAGTCTAGATCAAAGCCGACGAGTGTGCGGTTTCTCGATTGAACTATAAAGCTTTGATTACGAGTCTTATTTCTGTGTTCTGTCAATTAAAAACGTTTACGTTACGCAGTACGGTACCTACGATGGTAATAAAATTTTGTACACCACGGCACCAGTAACTTGCGTGGCTTGATAAACTTAGACATAAGAAGCGAGCACCATCTCATTAAAATCTCGAAGATCTTATGGGACAATTGGTAGGAGACAACATACTCCACTGTTCACAACACAAACCAAAGAGGAACGTGTCTTCGTAGAAAATAATTAAACCATAACCTTATAACAACGATAGCAACCTCCCTAGTTCAACTTTAGCACGAAGGCACTGCCACCAAACTAACTAAGACTTAAGCGTCGCTGCACCCCACGATGTTATCCAATTGCAAGACATGTCAAACTCCATTAGAAAGCGCTTAGCAAGACGTCGTCTGCTCTGTAAATCGATGCCGGATTCCTACCCGATACCGTCCGGCATGCGAGACGACGCATACATCAAGCGAATTTGATTATAGCTTTGCCAAAACCAACGTGACTGTGGTCTTAAAGCTGAGGCTATGGAATTGGCGGCAGCGGGCGCTACGACAACCCCTAAATAATTTTACTCAAAAGAGCACACGACGTGTGACAGCTCCAGTTTACTTACATAATGTGACCAAATACGGCCGCCAAATGGAAGAAGAAATGACACGTTCCGCTGTAACTCTCGTGTGACGATATAGTTTATCGCTCCCGCTCCGCTAGGTCAACTCGCCCGTGTCGTAGCCACCACACACCTAATGGAATTAGTATTTGGCAGCTGGTCGGAATATGACACAGCAAAGCAAGACGTACAGTCATGCTCATGTGTTATTCATGTTGGACCACGATCGCACTCGAGAACGTGGCTCAGGGTGTATAAGGGTCTGCAGGCAAGCAGAATTACCGAAAGTGCCCTTATAAGCTGACATACTTCTCTCACTAACTTACAAATCTGCCAAGCAGCTACCAGGGGTACATACCTGTGAACAAACACAAACAAACCATTAGTCATCCAAATTCGGATGGCTGAAGCCAATTTGGCGGCATTTAATTTTACGGAAGCCTATATTTCTGCGGATAAATCCAGTTATAGTGCAGGCCACGAGCCAACAGCCCACGGCAGGCCTACTGGGGCACCAGGCCAACAGCACCGTGCAGGAGGGTACTGGAAGTTTGAGTTTGAAAGCTATCGAAATTCTGCAGTTTCTTCTTCGTACTACGTTCTACGCCATTAGTCAATGAGTTATGTTTGCCTAGTCCATGGCCATAAATCATAACACTCCAGCATGAATACACCTAACAGTTTAGGACTAAAATCAATATTATATTTGGAAAACAAATTATATACCGCGACTAAATTGACACGAGATAATTAAGTTTAGATTTTGAATACTGCAGCCAGCGTCGTCACTCAAAACTCGCATTTTACCATTGGCAGGCTTTTGAGCAGAATCCATCACTGTCTTCCACTGCACGTGAACCTCGTCGAGAGACCAGCCCTGGCTCGCTGCCAACTGCACCGCTCTGATGATATCGGGCATAAACGTTTAACGGCCGGGACAATTAGTTTTCGTATCTGCTTCTGGCCCGAGGTAGTTTTGTAAACCAGCAATTGAGGTTATTCGTTTTGGTGGTTATGTACCAACGAATAAGTCGCGGAAATAGCTAGGTTTGAGGAAGTAAGCATCGCTGCTATTACTATTATGAACTAGAATGTACCATTTATTTTGCTAATAACCGAATCCTATGAACCAGAAAACCTAAAACCGTCTTCCCGACTGAAATTCCGGCACTTCTTGATCACGAACAATTCAACGAGAGAAATGAGGATCTGTGGAAAGGATCTTCGGGTCATGCAATTCGATCCAATGGTTTGGTCCCGAATCAAGCAAATGCTCGGCTTTCGCTGACTTGTTCACCGGACAATCTATTGCGTCTGGAATTGCAGCAGTGGAGAGGTTACTGCTGCGATATGCTCCTTCACTCTTTCCGCGATAGATTCGCGCATATAGCGCGATCTTTCTGAATCTTGTTAGGCGAATTAGTGAATATTCCTTGGTATACTAAAAACACTCGATCTACCGGAGAATGTTGCCAAATTAAACGCATTCACGTTCACCCAAGCGTAGATATCGGGTTCATTATATTATTTGCGAGTGGTTATCGACAACAAGCCGAATTAATTTCAGAATACAGTAATAATGAACCATCAGCTTAACTGATTAATTCGGTTAGTGAACAAACGAAATATATGACCTGTATTTAATACAAATAAACTATTGTTATCGAAAACAATATGGTGAGGTTTACGAATTCCATTACGTTAGCAGTTTTAAAGCCACTAATGATGCCATTAGAGTAAAAAATCTATTCGCAAAGACAAAACATGAATTTTGCGTACCTAACCGAAGATAAATTTAAATATGCGACGGCAAAAAACGTTAAATGCGTTATGGTACCGTACGTAGCGACATCGTTTAAAATGCTAATGTCCCACACAGTGCATATTGCAATCCCGGAGCGAAAAGGACATATGGGAAGACTTTTTGCCATGGTAACACTGTTATACTTAGAGCTTGAAAAACTATAAAAGTACGAATTAAAATTATAGGGTTGTTTTACGTAATTACAAGAGAGAGCCAGTTGGAATGTGAGAGCCCCATTCTAGGCTGAACATGTTTATCACATCGTCATTATGTACTGAGGTTATTTAGTACTGAAACTCTCGAGTATGAATTGTGAAGTTTATACGGCAGTAGCGCCTCCATTTCAAATTAAATGTAGATAGTAGTGTAATAATTATGCAAAGATATTCTGAAAATGCGTTCTTCAGTTTTTCTATTGTAAACTTTTTTGGTAACAGGCTAAAATGATCTTATAATTATAACCTACTTATAAAGATTTCTATATGATTCTCCGTAATCTTCCCAATGCAAAGAACCAGGCGACAATAAATATAGAGGTATAGATAGAGTCGGGTTAACTCTATCTATACCTCTATATTTATATCTCCAATTCACGCCCCGACCGCAAGAACTGAACGAGACGTCAACGTCCTCAGACTCGCGTTAATTTAATATCGCGTAGCGGCGTTGTCAACCACTCTACACGTCGGATATTGGCTCAATCGCCTCCTCGCCGCGTATGTGCGCCTGGTACAAATTATTCAAATTATCTCGTGACACGCGAGATCGCGTGAATTTAATCCACGGGAACGGCCGCGTAATTGGGGCGTAAAAGGAACAAGTCATTTTGGCGACATAGAGTCGTGGTCTTGCTAAAGGCTCAATTTCTTGGGTGCCACTCAAATCCGTCATTAATTAAAATGTATAAAAACCGACCCGGGA
Organism: Hylaea fasciaria; assembly: GCA_905147375.1. NCBI lineage: Eukaryota > Metazoa > Arthropoda > Insecta > Lepidoptera > Geometridae > Hylaea > Hylaea fasciaria. The sequence goes on along the minus strand of LR990211.1, from coordinate 499,275 downwards.
CTTTTTAGCATTCACAAAATGAGATAAACTATTCAGCCTAGGATGTGATGACGTTTACAGCCCGACAAACGTGTCTGTGCGCGCGATGACAGAGATTGCGCACATTAGTTTAGTTCTAACTAATTACATACAGCATCTATAACATACAAACATCCTTAGTCATTAGTTTTCCTAATCCCCAGTAATTGATACGCCAATTATAACGTGACATCCTTGATGTTTACGTAGGTTCATCTTAGGCGCCAGTTCCAAATTAATAATAATAATTATAATAACCAGGAAATGATTTAATCTCCTACACATCTATTCAATCTGCTGGCGTAATGTATTAAACAGACTATTAGATACAAATAGAACACTGAATCCGCTAGCATTATAAACGTGGTTTGCGTTAAGGCGTCAAAGGATAATATAGAATATAATACAGCCTGTGTCGCTACTGCCGCGCATTAAAATAAATAATAATGATTCAACATGTACTACCCCACTGCTGGGCAAAGGCCTAAAAGGCCCCTCACTTTCGTGAGGAGGTTTAGGCCATAACCCACCACGAGGGGTTCAGATTTGTGGATAACATGCCTCTGAAATAATTCTCGGGCATGTTGGTTTCATCGGTGAGTCATATTACGTGCATATGTTTTACAAGAAACAAATTGGTAAGTGCCCGCACTGGGATTTTAACTCGTCACCTCCTGCTTTGGTAGGCGGACGTTCGCCCACTAGGCTACCACCGCTACAGGCATACCAAGCCTCAAACAATCAAAAATCATTCAAAGACTCAATCGTAGATCTGAAGCGTTATTATCGATCGATATTATAGGCGAATATTCTCGACACCTCTACACAGCCGCGTTTTGAAACATAGTGCACCAATGTTGATGTTGATACATGCGCAATTGATTCTGTTTGGTCAACCATCATTATTGACCTTATCAAGTATTGCTCGATAATATAAGATCAAACGAACTTACTAAGTGAAGTTCGATCGATATTATATGAGTACGCTTCATTCGAAGATATAATAAACAACATGTAGTCCCTTTATCCTGCAGGCAACTTCGCACGTTAAGAGAAAATAGTAGTTCAATTGACTTTTGCTTCCTGTGGGTAGGTGCTGTGGCAGTTCACCATTCTTTTAGAGGAGAAGGTAACAAAATTTTCTGATTGGGGTTCGGGTGGGAGGGAGTGTATATCTTCGAATGAAGCGTACTCATATAATATCGATCGAACTTCACTTAGTAAGTTCGTTTGATCTTATATTATATTTCGTCGCTTCATTCTTCAGATATAATAAACAACATGTAGATGTTTAGAGAGGAAAATTTTGTAACAGTTAATAATTAAACCGGAGTTTACAGAAAATAACCAACTTTTATTTTTACAAACATATATTTATCTTCTTTGTTATTTAAATAATCATGATCAGTAAACAGCTCTTAGCTTAATTTTTTAATCGAATTATATATTTATAATTATAATAATAAGTGTCTAACTAGACTCAAAGAGATCATTAAGTTTCATCAGGCAATAAGATTGACCTAGCAAAGTTATCAGCGTTTAATATTTGACGATGGTAAAACTTGGCAAAGGCCTGTGATCTGCTAGTCCAACCGGCCGTTTTTCTGATGGTGTCTAACGAAAGACCGGAGGCGCGCGCCGCAGATGTGGCGGCGTGTCGAGTGCTGTGCGCACTGAACGTCGACACATCTACGCCACTCTCACCCAGTATCTGTTTGATCCATCTGCTGATGGTTTGAGAGGTGGCTGGTTTGTGTGGTCGTTTGTACGTCAGTATGAGATTATTTGTCGTCACGGGTCTAATATTTTTCGTTACGAATAAATAGTCCTCTATTACTGTAGCAGGACAGATGGCCCTATTTTCTTCAAAATATTGTAAATGCAACACTGGCTGATCTCGTCCGGGTGCGGATGTTTTGATCACATCCGAAATAGTAATATGAATGCCGGAGGGGCTTATTGCTATGTTCTCTAGTTTTATTACAGAAAACGTTTGCGCTCGGTGTGCCGTGCACAATGCTAGCAATATCACCAATTTTTTAGTGATTTTCTCAATTGGAAGGTCCCTATTGGGTATCCAGTTTGCGACATAATTTAAAACTATCTGTGGATCCCAGGTAAATGAATACTTTGGCATAGCCGGTCTTAGTTTGTAGGCTCCTTTAAGTAGCCGTTTTACTTGGTCGTCGGTAGTTAAGTCGCTACCTAGCAGTAAAGACAACGCGGATCTGTGACTATTCAAGGAGCCGTAAGCGGCGCCTTTCTCGAATTGTTCAGTCAAAAAAAGCAAAATAGACGAAACGCTGGGGCCATGGGGACCGGGAGCCCACAAAATCTTCAAAGACTTAAGTGGACGTCTGGTCGACGCAACACGTGACCAAAATGCTGGCCTTTATTTTGGTCAAAGATTGAGCATTGCCATACAACGTGGCAATGCGGCCAGCATTTTGGGAACGTTGCCCACTGGTAGCGGCCTATTAGATTAGTTTTTATTTACGTTTAGTTTTTAGATTTCAATTTGTTTTTATAATAATAATGGTTAAAAAATAGACGTGAGAGAACTTTCGTACGGGTTAAGACTATTGGTGATGCAGAATTGCCACCATAATTTAAAGGTACTGTTATATTGCCGTAAGGTGTTTTTAGATAAGGAGGCCATCATTAAGTCTAGGGCCTGGTTCGGGGTTCCTCTTGCTGTGAACGCCGTCCTGAGAGTATTGCTGCTCCCAGGGTAAGCTGGCTCAGGTGGTGTTGAGGAGTCCTGGGAAAGGACGAAGACACGGTAAATTTAGGTGTAAAATATAGAATATCTGATCGGAGTATACTTTTGAGCAGTGGGAACCACGGCTGAGATGGCCAGTTAGGAAATACTAAAATACCCTCCGCTTCGTCATTTATAACTTTTCGTATGCATTTTAGGATCATTGTGAATGGTGGGAATGCGTAGAAGAACGTTGAATTCCAATTCAGAGTAAAAGCGTCTACAGTCAGAGCCTCTGGGTCTTGCCTCCAAGAAACATAAGTTTTGCATTTCGCATTAGTGCGAGCAGCGAAAACATCAATTACTGGTTCACCAAATGTTTCTACCACCCACTGGTATTCAGTATCAGATAATTGCCATTCTATATCGGGATTTTCCCGGCGAGATTCGCGGTCGGCTTCGAAATTATCTTTGGTATTGATATATGATGCATATATCCAAATATTTCGCTCCTCGCACCACTGCCAAATAGTTCTAGTCAAATCATTTAAATGGGGGAACTGAATTCCTCCCATCCTATTGATATAGCTAATAGCTGTCGTATTATCCACTCGTAACAATATGTTACTATGAGACTTTTCGCGGGCGAAAGATTTTAACCCGAGTAAAACGGCGAGTAGTTCTAAATAGTTTATGTGAAAGTCACGCTCGCTGTCTTTCCAGCCACCATGTGCACGATTGTTGTTATAATAAGCGCCCCAGCCTGTTCTTGAAGCGTCGGTGAAAATTTCCATATCAAAATTGGGGACAACAAGGACGTTTGATGTAGACGTAATGTTGTTCGTCCACCATTTCAAATCAGGTAAGATATCAACGGAAGGCTTAAATTTTGTGTCGTATCTTTCATGGGCATTAAGAGCCAGATATTTCTGTCTCTCAAGCTTTTTTGTATACAGCCAGCCATACCTTACGGCTGGGCAAGCTGAAGTAAGTACGCCTAATAAGTGAGCGAATTCTCGGATAGAACAAACTGGCAGGCGGGAAAAGTTTTGTACTAGTTGTAATATATTGTTGCGCTTGTCTAAGGGGAGTGATATTGTCATGTTTACCGAGTTGTATATAAAACCCAAAAATTTACAGCATTGTTGTGGATGTAAGCAACTTTTGTCGTAGTTAACGACAAAACCTAAACAATTCAGTAACCGCAAGGTCTCGGTAACGTTTTTGAAGCAGTCAACGAAACTATCACCAATACACAATATATCGTCGAGATATATCACAGATTTAAAGCCGCGGTACCGTAAATGACTCACTACTTCCCTCATTATTTTTGTGAAAGTTCGGGGTGCGGAAGATAGACCGTAGGGCATTGCGTTGAATTCATAAGTTGAGACTTGTGAATTTATATCTTCAAATTGAAATCGGAGGTATCTGCGATGAGAAGTACTTATAGGAACAAGTAAATAGGATTCTTTGAGATCTATGGTTGCCATAAACCCGTGTTTTGGTACCATTTTTGATGCGGTTCTATGATCTTCCATTTTAAAATGAGAATTGGAGACGAATTTATTTAGTTGTTTTAGGTTAAGTATAAATCTATGACCTCCATTAGACTTCGGTGCTAAAAAGATGTTAGAAACAAATTGATCTCTTTGGGGTTTACATTTCGTGACGGCACCTAATTCTATTAAATTGCTAATGGCTAATGCCATTTCCTGCTTTTCTTTGATAGAAAAAGTATTGTGAGATGGATAGTCCTGTGAAACATTACAGGAAAAAGGTATGCAATAGCCGTTACGAATCCAATCTAAAACAACTGGATTTTTTGTAACCTTAAGCCAGCAGTCATAGTGATGCTGCAGTTTTCCAGCATGTACCTGAGTCACTGCCGAGCTGGGGCACGTTTGTTGCTGGTCGTCGAAGTCGAGGTCGGCGGGCGCGTCGACACCGGCAGTGTTGCCGGTGGAGCGCGGCGATACGGGGTCCTGTACGGTGTGGTCCGCCCCCCCCTGTACGACGGCTGGTAGCGAGAGGGGCCCGACCAGTTTCCCTGGGGACGAGGGCGAACAGTCGCTGAGGGGGCGCTTGATGACGACGGCTTTGGCATCGGTTTTTTGATTTGGTGCCCCTGTCTCTCAATAGCCTTAGAGGCCTTGATTTTGTCCGCCAACGTACTTCCAAAAAGAGTCTCATCTCTGCTTTGGTCTTGTATTAAGGTGAGAAATGATTTTTCTAGCCCTGGAGTGAGGAGTTTAGTTCTCACTTGCGTCTCGATAAAGTGGAGATCCGTAAGTATACGGCAACCATCGGATAGGATTTTTATGGCTTGAACTTTATCATCCCCGGTCAGCAATAATGTCATTGCTCTGTTAATGGCTGTTACACCGAGGCCCAGCTGGTCTTGTTTTGTGAGAATTTTCTTATCCCGGGCCCTTACTATGTCTGCGACAGCCGCGGATATTTCTGGGTTCAAAGTCGGAGCTTTTAACAACTTACAATTTTCCGGAACCGTGTATTGTTTTAAAAGCTTTTCTTTGGCGTCAGGTTGCAAGCCTTTTTTGAGAATAGGCAGCCAGCGCTGAGCCAACTTGTCGTGAATGTCCGGACCATAAACTGGGGCATCGTCAGAAGCATCACCTAAGGCTTGTAACAACTCCGAATCAAGTTCAGGTATGGGTTCAATATCCTGTTCTTGTAACGGCAATGTAATCTCATCGGATGGTACGAGAGGAAGCGGTGGCGCCAGTGGTATCTGCGGCGGTGTTGTCGCCGCTTGGAGCGGTGTCTGCCGCGGTGATGGTGTCGTTAGATGTGGCGTTTATCGCGCCGTATCATTGTGCGAATCTATTCGTTGTGTTCCATTTTCTGACCAGAAAAAAAATAATATTTTATTAGGTACCTTAGGGTAGGTAATTATAATTACGATAATTGTGATATTATAATTGTGATCTGTTTCAAAGACTATTGTCGAAAGCAATGCTGTTCGGATTAAAACCTTCGTGTTGACCCTCAGTCAACCTCCAGGCACATTTTGAACGTCATACTTAACCATCGTGTCAACTCGCGGTTAACCTCCAGGAAAGCTTATAGACGTTTTTCACAATATGGAACACTATCAACACTTCACTTTTTGAAACATAAATTCAGTCGGACTTACCCATATTGCCCTCGGAATCTGATGATGAATACACAATCACTCGTCGATATTTTTTATCACTTTTATTTTTTAATTTTAGCATTGTAATACTTTATTTTTTCCTCAGCGCTTCGCTTAGGCATTTTATTTCTATTTTTGTGAGGTTTACTAGGAAGCGTGTGCTCGTTGCCTCGCACGAAAAAGGAATGGTGAACTGCCACAGCACCTACCCACAGGAAGCAAAAGTCAATTGAACTACTATTTTCTCTTAACGTGCGAAGTTGCCTGCAGGATAAAGGGACTACATGTTGTTTATTATATCTGAAGAATGAAGCGACGAAATATAATATCGCCCGAGGGCGCTAAACGCTCTGCGGTGCGCCGTGTTTTGTTTTGCGTACTGCCATGTATCATGGCAATGTGTAGTCAAACCCGCGCGTCCCCATACAAAATATGACGCCGTGTTTTTATCGATGGATAAAAACGCGCCAGTGTAAAGGTGCTTTTAGTACCTACTTCACAAAATTATCTTTAAACTCACCTTAATACCTGTCCCAACAACATAACCTCCGGAATTGTTTTAAGTAGATTAGTAGAACTTCGCGCGCAGGGGCCGCCCGAACTTTTTTCCGACATCATCGCTTCGGGCGAACTTAATGAGTCGCTCAACTTTTAATTAATTCAACGTGTTAAAGATTAGTAAAGTTTCGTCCGAAATCTTGACAGTTCGGACGTTTCTGACCTGTTTTTAATTTAGGCTGATGTTCAGTGGGGGTTGCTTCGGTCGATACAAGTCTGGGGTGAAGTGGGGGGTTGCTCAGTTGTGAGCGGATTTAATATTGATTTAATTACTAGTGTCTGCATCGTCTGCGTCGGTGTTTTCAGCGTCAGCATCAAGTTCTTGGTCGTCAGCGTAAGCGTCGTTAGTGTCAGCGTCGTAGTTGTCCGCGTCGTCAGTGTCAGCGTTGCCGTCGTCGGTATCGAAGTCAGCGTCAGCATCGTCAACGTCGGAAGGCGTCATCAGCATCGTTGTCATCAGTGCTGTCGTGGTTAGTGTAGCTTTAATGCCACCGGTAGTTTGTCTGAACAATGTGGGATAGAAAAAATGGCAGAATCCCTTTACTAACAGAAAACACTAAAAACTACATAGATAGGTAACTCTAAGAACACGGGAAGGGTAAACTTAAAAATAAGTACAATGGGCGGTCTTATCGCTTATAATTATACTTAATCAAAATAATGCTTTTTGATTTTATTATGGATTTTCGACGCTATGTAATTCTTCCAAATCTGAACAGAACACATGTTGGCACACTACTGCTTGACGCCATAATATAACAAAAACATGCCGAGATAACTCCCTATACGGGACGGAGAAGGCTGAACTCTTGTAACCCTATAATAGCTTCTATCGTAAAAAAATCAGAGGAAACCAGGGATAGAGTAGCCCATACTTTCCATAGTACACACATACTTTATGGTACATTTATCTATGCACCATAAACTTGTAGCCGACTCCGTAAACGGATCCAAACTCCGGCATTTAGTCGGCTACGGAGCTAGCAACTCTCAGAGGAACTTTTTAATCCGATGAAATATCGCTTAATCGCTTTAGCAATCTCTTGTTTGTGTGGAGTTTTAAATGTTTCATTTTAATAGTAGATACTCTGCGTCTATCGTTTGGCATTTAGCATTTTCGTGTGAAAAAGTGAGGAGATATCATCAGATTGATTTAAAAGTATGTCTTAATACGGCTGACGTGGCGTAAATTGATGACAAGCCGACAGCAAAGCATGAGGGTACAGATTCGATTCGAGTGATGGTGGTCGAGCCGTAGCTTGTGCGCTTTACAATCCCAGATACCAGATTCGATCTTCGCCCAATAACTTTTCGTATAATATAAATAGGTAGTATAACCAGCTATCTACGCTGTCACCTCAAAAGCTAACAAAAGTCGGCTTCGACGATACTCAAACTGCATCACCATCAATCATTATCATAATGTGATTGCGTTATTACCATTTATTTTCCAGACTCACCTTTATCAAAAAAGTCAAAAGCAGCCCCAAGCTCAGCGACAGAACAATAAAAAAAACACTTTTATTTCCAATTGGTTGCTTATTCAAATAAGTTTCCAGAGGATCTAGATATTCAAGACTAAGCTGTCAGATGCACAACCGCGTCGCGACATGAAATGGCCCTGCGCTATAAAAACAGCGCCATATAGCGCAATATAGTGCAATATAGAACTCAGTGGCGTTGTTGAGCTGGTGGCAATGTCATCACGTTTACTGCTAAAGATAAACTACGACAACACGGCGCGACCGCCGAGTCGAATACCCAAAAAGCTAAGGCAAATAAATACTAAATATAAATACCGAATCTGCGACTATTTTTGTGCATTGTATTGACTGCGTTTAAATCCATGTGTGAGTAGGATAGGCTTTTATATTTTTGTATACGTTAAGTTTTAATGAGACGCGTACAGTTAGTTACTCGAGGTTTTAAATTGATTTGATTATTTCAAACTAAAAAAATAAATTGATATTTATCAAATGGATTGAATTATTTTTCGTTGCTGGGTCGGTATTATGTTATCGTGCTTTGTCGGTTCTAAGTATTAAAACAAGAATTTAAGAACAGCTATAACCGTGTTGTAAGCATCCACCGGTACGGGTTCCCAGAGGGTTCAGAGGGTTTCACGCGAGGGTATGCAAAACCTATCTAAAGAGATTAAAACTTCCTAAGAGTTTATGAAGCGCAAAGCATATCCCCCAACGTCGGGCCGCAGAGTCACAGGCTGTGGTCACAGTTTACCATTCTTAAACACCATAACTATGTACCACTAGAACAACCACGCCAGAAATACCGACCAATCACGTACAAATCAACGACTGCTGATTTTCCGAGCGGTCGCGAAACCGCACGCAAACTAGTGGTATACATGTTAAAATATTAAGGAATAATCGTAGCATTATTCACGTATTCAGAGTTGGTGACGTACCGGGAATCTCGACAAACCTGGCAAGTCTGCCAACCTATTTCTCTGTGTCGGATTTGTGTCGCGACGTGTCGCGCCTCGATGAATTATGCGGGGGCGTGTGAGTCAATGTACAGGGGGTGGTGGAATTAGATGCGTCGTGCGTGTGCGTGGGGAGAAGGGGGAAGGAGAAATTCTGAAAAAAACATGCCCAAAAAATATGACGCCCGTGCTTTTTATTTTTTTAAATAAAGCAGCGTAGCTTAGATCGTGTCATTTGATACCAAACCCAAACTAAACTTTTAGGCCCGTTCGATATCTACCTATAGCCAATGGCTAACAGAAATCTATCATACTCAGAACTTTCCGGCATACGTATACATAATATAAATAATGATTAACTATTATATAAAATAGTAATTCAGCCTGTAACTGTACCACTGCTGGGCACAGGCCTCCCCTCACTATCGTGATGAGGGGTAGGCTATAATCCACCACGGGGTCCCGGTCCGGATTGGTGGATAAAATGCCTTCGAAATAATTCTCGGGCATGTTGGTTTCCTCCCGATGTTTTTTACCAAAAACGAGTGATAATTACGTACATATATGTTTTAACAAGAAACACATTGGTACGTGCCCGCACTTGGCTTTGAACTCGCCACCCCCGCTTCGGCAGGCAGACGTTCGCCCACTAGTCTACCACCGCTTTATAATAATATTCTAATTTAAAATTAAATATTCTGCGTCATTCTAAAACACCAATATGATAGGGGAGTCCGTGTCTACACAGTGAGACGGTGATTCGGGGTTAGAGCCGTTCCAATTCTACCCCTGTTGTTGAAGCAATTAGCTATTTGAGGAATAAAAGCAATTGTGGATAATACGAGGCGGCCAAATGCTGCAATTTGATACGGTTGAATCCGATAAACGGTACGATGACGCCCATTCGTGGCTAAAGCAGTTCAAGAGGTATAGTAAACAGGTTTCGAACGCCCTTAAAGACCGTAGACTCCGCGGGTCGTGGCCTGTGACGTCACGCGACGCCGCCGACGCCGGGACGTCGCGGCGCCATCTGAAACTCTACTCCTTGTCTAATGGTTAGGGTTACCACCTTTTTATTTAGCAGTTAAAGTACATTAAGTTATTATAGGTAAGAAAAAAAAACAGAGTATCAAAATAAAGTCATTTATTTTTCTAAAATATTATTTTTGAAAACGTATTTTTATTGCTTTTTGCAGTTTGTATCAATTACGCATCTTCACTAAACAACTGCACAGCATCTATACACGAACGATAACAAAAAAATACTTACCGACTTCCAAAGAAACCAAATCATACGAAATAAAGCATTTTCATGTACTTTATTGTTCTCATAAACGTCATAAAGTATAGAGTACAATTACCTAAAATAAGGTACAATGCTTTATTATATAGTACGAGTGGCAACCCTACTAATGGTGGGAGTTTCGTCCGGTAAGGGGCTTTGTTTGAACTTGTAAGCTTTCGAATATGCTTCAGGGCGTCTATATAGAATAACAATAATCAAACCAGTAAGCAAGTTACTCTTATTTTTGTATAAAAACTACTTTCGCTTTTAGTTACTATCGCACCTGATATATTTATATATTATGCGATATACGAAGGTGCAAGTTAAAAAGTAAACTATTAAGTGACTTGGGAGATTCCCAATCAAGAAGTTATACTTTTTATGTCGACCCTAACTGCGACAGGAACCGTTCTCTCAAATATATTCATGATTATTATTTCAGGATCTAAAGTATTGTATTCAGTTAAAATCAATTCATTCGTCGCGCCGCAAATGCTAACTACTAAGGAATAAGATTACTCTGGTGTAAATCTCTCACGCATATTGCGTTTCGCCATTTTTTACTACCACGGGAGGATTCCCGCAAAACAGTTGCAGGCAGGCTGTGGTAGAGCCATTCCATTGAAGTTGAAGTAATCTGTAAAAATTGCTTTCCGAGAGTGCCGATGCAGTCGCACCGTATCGGTTACCTAATTGGAAGTTCGGTATCAGGGTAAAAAGGGGGAAGTGGGGGAGATAGGTGGTAGAAGATAATAAATGAACTTGTTTGTTTCGGAAGTGAGATTCTGAAACTGGATTACAGAGACAGGTAAAAGTTTGCGGATTAAATTTAAACGTATTTGGGTTATTTGGGATACTTTGTTTCGAGTCCGGTAAACGAATCGTTGTCAGACACTTTCTCGAATCATCCTTTAACAAAACTACGGCTATCACAAGCGGTGCTCCATATACCACGTTTACATTCAGCTGCAGTGAGCTGGGAAGTGGACAGAGCGATACTTCTCACTCTCCTGCCACTGCTACTCGTGCTGCTCGGCGAAAGTGAGTGGTAGGGCAGAATGTAACCTCTCGAGGGAATTATTGCCGACACCGGGAGGCAGTGGCAGAATCTAAATGGGGCACACACACCGCTTTGCAAGGCTTAACGTAATACCTCCGCGCGTCGTATGCCGCCCTGGTACCATGTGCGCTGAAACGTGTCAATCTCATCTCGTTTGGGTTGTAAATTAACGAAATATCGGGCATTTTGAAATCAAATCTTTTGTGTCGGGATTTCCTCACTGCAGGCTCAAATTACATTTGGGAAAATACTTTATACTTTAAAAAAGTAAATGTAAGAAACGACTCCGAAATAAAATGGAAAAGTGGCAGACGGGCTTGAAGCTCTTGAGATGGCAAAACTAAATATCGGTTTCCATACACACAGAGCTTCATTCGTTTGGAGTCGGTCAGTACGTGATCGTGCCGCGTTATATTATTCAAGCCAAGCTCAGCTAAATTGCCTGTTTTCAGCAATATCATGGATATCTATAGTGGAAGCGTATTACTAAAGAAGGAAGATATACACTTATATATATTGAGAAAACTTCTTGTAAACGCAACCCTCGTGGTAGTTCTAACACAAACATACAAGTTACGAGCACCTCCGGCAACATTTGTAAAGAGAAAACCCACTCTTATTCCGTCCACGGCTGCATCAATAATGAAAGCCTTACAATCGCTGCCGAAACGTACCCCGGCCGAGTCTCGACAAAAGACTCAATTCAATAAAACCAAACACATAAAAATCCCGAAGGAACAATAAAAGCCTTAACTTTGTATGCCTCCAGACGACAATTCTCACAAAATAGCTTGCGCAAAAAAGATAACTGTCCCATTCTACCTTCCCACTTCATAATAGAGTGAGAGAGACAGGTGCAGTCTTGAAAGTTTTTTAATTATCGCATCTGCTGAGAGCGCTACTTTGGAGTCTGGACGTACGTTCAGAAACACGGTTAGATGAGCGGAGACTCGTTCAGAAATGATTTACGCCTATTGTGCTCGGAGTCTGATAATTCCGCTATCGCCTAGCGAAATTAAATGTTTAATTTGTAACTCTTGTGGTGCTATGAGAGCCTGGTAGCATAACACGCGAGAAATCAATTTGATAATAAACTCCAGTGGTAACAGTTATGTTATTTCTGGAATTAATTATTTTTGAATCCCCAGTTTCCAAACAAGTATGTGGTTTCAATGGAAACCCCGCATTGTATCCAACAAATTAAGCTCAATTATACGCAAATACTCACCACCGGTTATTTATCAGTATTAATACTGCAGTATGATTGTTCGAGCTATGCGCAAAATAAACGCACTTCAATTAGTATATTAATAGGAACCAATGAACGAGTCCAATTAGCACACCAACCTGAAACTAACAAACTCAAACAATCCATAAATAACTCATTCAATCGATTCCCGTCGAACCTTTGACACAAACTTTTGCGAAGGATCGATCTGGGGGCACGGCAGTGCCCCCGCCAAGTCGAGCAAAACAAAAGGCACGGCCGTACTATCTGGGGGTACGGCAGTGCCCCCGCCAAGTCGAGCAAAACAAAAGGCACGGCCGTACTATCCTTTTCTCGAAGCGATTCGGGCCATTTTCGACCCCCTGTAACTTTGTTATGGATACAACTAGAAGCCTAAATTTTTAGTGACCAAGAGGGCATCACGTTTACAGATAATAATCCAAATTACATGAAATTTGAACCAGTAGTTTAAGAATTATTTCAAGTCAAAGTTGCTTAATTTTGTTGCCCACTGACTGACTCACCGATCATCAAAATTCTAAGGTACTTCTAGCCGTCCCACAAGTTAAAAATTTTGAATATAGCTATTGTTTAGCCTATAAACCAAGGAAAAATTCTGACATTCCATAATTTTCATCCCGTTTTCTAGATATATAATCTGCATAAATAACTTTGTATTCCCATATAAATCCCATTAAATTGTATGTGATAACAAAGTTACTTTTACAGTTCATAATTAGACTTCATTGAAATTGAATGAAATGGGTAACAGGGGTTGAGAATGAGATGAATGAGAGAGAGAATGAGATGAAATGAGAAATGGCTGCGAGAAATTCGACAATTGGGCGCTTTTTAAAAACTTCCACGATAGGTACCTACACCTACCGCAGATAAAGAGATACAAATCCCTATACTATACCTACCTACACTTTTATAGGTTGAACAAATTCGTTACCTAGGTACATTAAAAAAACAATGAAGTAGAAATATATGTAGTTTTAATCCCGCCAAAAATTCGTCTGATCAATGTTGGCTAGATGACTGATGTCGTAATCTTGTATACTAATAACCCCCTGAAAAAACCTAGCTAATATCCCAAACAGTACTCTACCCCCTAATTATGCCCAAAAAATTTTTATGAAAAAACACCGTCCCCTAATAATCCACAAAGCCCTGTGTCCCCTCTAATCTGAAACCCAGTACAAAAAATGACCGAACGTAAAATAAATAAAATAAAAAGACTTACTCCCATCCAAGAACCTATCCAACATTGACTGACAGCAATACGACACGTGTTTCGTCTCTACACGAGACATCTTCAGGAGATGTTGACTCTTCGAGCGCTAACAAGAGAGTGAAGACAAACGCTGACCGGCCTCTTTATATATTATAAGAACCACGTTGTACCCCACCCGCCCGAGATAAGATGTTGCTAATCGTTTTATTGCTAGGTGTCGTTTTGTGACGCATTTCTCGAAAAAATACGTAACAAAGGCGACGAAACTAAGTCTGTTTGGTCGTTCAGCAAAGTATATTGGTTAGTATTATGTTTTAAAATCTCTAACTGTTCCAATACAGATAAACGGAAGCTTTTTTTGCAAACGTGTAAAATATTATAGGTGTTATCTCTCTGTTGGGTATGACCGGACTCTAGTAAATGTTTTGCAAAATGTGATTGGTCTGGGTGATTATTCCTATAAGCAGCAATATGTTCTTTGTACCTAGTTTGAAACGTACGCCCAGTTTGTCCTATATAAACCCCGTTGCAATCATTGCAAGTTAACTTGTAAACGCCTGACTTTTTGTGATTATCTAATCGATCTTTCCCGTTACTAAGATACCGCAGAGTATTGCCCGTTCGAAAAGCTACGTTAACGTTATTCTTCCTAAGCGTCCTTGCAATTCTGTCTGAAACTGGGCCCATATATGTCAAACTACCTACATACTTATCAATCCTATCCCTTGGGCCTGCATAAAGTAAAGATCGAGCCCTATCTTGCAGTTTCCTATGAATTAACCCATCTACCATCTGTTTATTATAACCGTTCGATATCGCAATTTGATAGATGATTTCAAGTTCCTTGTGATAGTTGCATGTGGACATCGGAATTGTCATTAAACGATGTACGTAGCTGCGAAAAGCTGCCAACTTGTGTTGAAGGGGGTGGCAAGATGTAGAAGGTATTGTGATGTCTGTATGCGTAGGTTTACGGTAAATTTTGAAATCTAACTTATCTTGGACTCGCGTTAAGGTTAAATCTAAGAAATTAAGAGACTGATCGTTTTCTAGTTCTAATTTAAATTTAATTTTGGGATGTATGCTGTTGATTTTATTGAGAAAAACATCTATTTGTCGATATGTACCTGTCCAACAAATAATTACGTCATCGACATATCTGTAGTAGAAAAGTATTTTTGGCTCTTTGACTATGTGTTGTCGCTCAAAATTGTCCATAAAGAACTCTGCCATTAAGGGACTTAAAGGAGAACCCATAGCTAAACCCTCTTTTTGACGATAAAATTGATCGTTAAATTTAAAATAATTCTGGCCCATACAGGTACTAGTTAAGTTGATGAGGTCATTTCTTTCACCAGGGTGAACCCGTTGTCTCTCAAAATGTTCCCCCAGTACATGTAAGCACTCCTTGTAGGGTACATTAGTAAATAAGCTGTCCACATCTAATGACAACAGTTTCGCATTGGGTGGAATAGGTACATTTTTGACTTTATCTACTAAATCCAAGCTATTCTTCAACGAGTATTGAGGATTGAAACCCGACTTATTCCTGAGTAAGACGTTGAGATGTTTGGCCAACTTATATGCGGGAGCCCCAATATACGAAACCACTGGACGTATTGGGATGTTGGTTTTATGAGTCTTTGGTAAGCCATACAAACATGGTGGTCGTGGATTCATTGGTACTATATTTTTAAGTGGACCTGGTGGAATATACGATACGTTTTTGGCTACTGACTTGATATCCGTCGCAAACCTTTTTGTAGGATCGGAATTTAACCTCTCAAACTCTTCACCCTGGATGACGTCATTGACCTTCTGATTATATGATACCCTATCCAAAATTACTATAGTATTGCCCTTGTCAGCCTTCGAAAGAACCAAATTATTCTGATTTAGTCTATCTCGCAATGACTGACAATCCCTAAGCTCTGCCAATTGTGTAGTTTGATTATTTGTATCAATTTTTACGATTTGTGATGCTACCAAATGTTTTACAGAAACATCTTGTTTGCCTCGTACACACGCAATTTCCGAGTCTACCGCCAAGGTTTCTAAAGATTTCTGTGACAGTTTTGGGGTGAGATTATACTTTAAACCCTTTTCTAATAAAGAGAGCTCTGATGTTGGGAAATCTATGTTACTCAAATTTTTTATACGTTGGCAAAAAGAATGAGCATCACTTGTTTCGTCCAAACTTGACAACCCTCGACTGTCCGTCATATGTCTTAGTTCGGCGTTAGACCTATTGCCAACTAACCTATCCAATTTTCTAGACTGCGTTAAAAATTTATCATGAGCTAATCTGTTGGCTAAGTCCCTCGCTTTATTGTCCAAAATATCAAACTCTACGTTATGTAATGAATAGCTTAGCTCCGAATACAAAACCTTCAAGTGAAGCTTGAGGTTGTCTCTAACTGAAAACCAATGCCTACACTCTTCGTTTAACCAAATGAGTTTAGCTTTTGTTAATGCGATAGAACTGGCCCGATTGTGTGTGTTGGTACGTATATTAATGTAGTTGGGTATGACATTAAAATGTTTACATTGCTGATTGAACCAAACGTTCTGAGCTGCTAAACGATGTAGCTTAGTCAACTTGATGTAAAGTTGTGCCTGTTCGGCTATACCTGCCGCTTTAAGATAGTTGATAGAATCAGGCGTTACTTTGCGGAAATCCATATTCAAAACAATGAAGTAGAAATATATGTAGTTTTAATCCCGCCAAAAATTCGTCTGATCAATGTTGGCTAGATGACTGATGTCGTAATCTTGTATACTAATAACCCCCTGAAAAAACCTAGCTAATATCCCAAACAGTACTCTACCCCCTAATTATGCCCAAAAAATTTTTATGAAAAAACACCGTCCCCTAATAATCCACAAAGCCCTGTGTCCCCTCTAATCTGAAACCCAGTACAAAAAATGACCGAACGTAAAATAAATAAAATAAAAAGACTTACTCCCTGCTTATGTTGAAGTGTGCAATTGCCAAGTCACTCTATTTACTAAAGAAATAAATAAGTAGGTAGGTATTAAATTAACCGACTTGGTTTACATTCGATATCACAACTTTTTACGGCAGATAAACTGCGTTGCGAGACTTGTGCATTTTTGTACATGTAATGTTTTTGATGGGATACCGTTTACCGCGAGATGACTCATAAACTGAGAATTCTGTAATTTAATTTACCAAAATGCTTCAGAAGCTTCTCAATTAGGCAGAGATGACGTAAATGACCCAAGTTTTCGGTCGACTCAAGAATTTTATTGACAAGGTAGGTGTTATCGTATCTGCAGTTACCAGTAAGGGCACTATAGTGCCCTTACTGGTAACAAGTCTGCAGCGCTGCCACAGAGTACCGATATTAATACCCAAGGAGCACTCTCAAGCGTCAATCTCCCGATCAAGCGAGATAGCATGATCGGGATTTTGTATGACGTTTTAGCGTGTCTCTCTCTTCCGTGGGTTTGAGTACGGAGTGTACGTCCACCCTGGGCCGTTCGTCTACCACCTCTGGATCATAGTCATCTAACGTTGATATGACTGGCGTCTTCTGGTTCCCTAGTACTAAAATGACACAGATTGAGAAGTCTGCACCTGAATGAAATATTTTTTGAAATGTTGTCTGTCTAGTATACAATATTTTCAAACACTTGAGACAGTGATTTATATTATAGTTCTTGTTAAAAGACAGATATGATAGCCGTCGATTTGTTAAAAACTACTGAACCGAATGTAATGCGGTTTTAATTCTACGCATTACAAGGAATAAATAAACATATTATTATAGCTTTTAAATTAATGTCCCTACTGTTACTTAGCATTTTAGTTTGCAAAGTTTCCCTTTTAAGGCCCGTTTAATACCAGGAGCCCATAAAGGAAATGAAGATCTGCTCGTACAAGTATCGCATTTACGACGGTATAAAGTGAGTGCTTGATATATAAAGTTATTTCAATGACAGATTAAATGTGAAGGTACTTCGCCTACGAAAGGTTTAGTTTTACGATGTCAAAGCTTATTATGGGCCTTCGAGGACTTAATTGGGAATTTGATTCATAGGAGACTTGAACCGGTTTCATTTTAAGAAGGGTTTTAAATACCGCACTGGTTATTTATAATTAAGTTGCAACAGAGGCAAAGCATGTCTTTAGATTATTGACAAAAATGTAAAGAACCTTACAGTATGCCCCGTGGCCAGGCAATACTACACGCCCAAATGTAATAGTACGGGTGGCAACCCTATATCGCAGCCCTATGTACAGACACACATTTGGCGCGTGCACAAATGACATCTTATAGGTAGGTGTTAGTCAAATCAGCTTATTTGTACATGGTGTCTGGGTGTGGTGTATCCACATTTGAGGATAAAGCCCACAAGTAACTAAAGACAACATACCATACCATCCGAAAATAAAGATATCATTATCATTCCTAAGAATCCATACAATGAAACAAAGAGATTCACTATTAATTTTCGCCCACTCCCGCGACGCGTCACTGCGCCCCGTCCGCCATTTCTCGAATTTCTCCGAATCACTACAAAGGACAGGATTAATTTCGGAGATATTCACAGAGGTATACCTATAGTTTACGGATTTATGTACGCTCGGTATTATTTAGGTAGCAACCGTACTAAATGTTCATTCGCAGTGAATAATCTGAGATTACGGATAATCGTGTATCAATTCCCTTCGGCGTACCAGGAGCACAGAACCATTTAAGGAATTTAGCCGTACGGAGTCTCTATTGTACATCTCAGCGTAATAGTTGTGTACAAATAGCTTTATTCACACTTGTTGGTGGAAACTAATTGAAAACATGGCAAATATACGAATTTCACAGATTCACCAACCCTCACTGCAGTCACTACATACCCAATTATGCTACCGCGATTGATCAAAATTTTACCTGGTTTTGAAGGTAGTACCAGACAATCTACTTGAAGGTGATAGCTAGCCAGGCGGACACCAACAACAAACAGAATAATTTAAATATAAAATATATTAATTGCCTCTTTATGAAAGATCTACTGACGATTGAAAATAATTTCTTCGTATAGATAGAAAATAAGTCTAACTTCACATATCTGGATCCATCCGCAATCCGGTTCGATTGATGGCCCGCCTCCAACCCGATAAAGCTCAGGAATACGGACGCGACTGTGCGGGAATTTAAATCGACCAATGCATTGGGGATTCAAGAAGATAAATGGAGGCAGATATTATGATCATATTATAGAGAGACAGTTTCGATTTTTCAGCTGTACGTACAGGTCGACCCACGGATATATGCCATATAGGAGGAAAGTACTTTGAATATTGTAGAAGGAACATTTTACTGAAAAAAAGTGTGTGCGTGTAACCTTTACGCGCGGTTGAAGTAAAACTTCTTTTCCGCTATTTTGTTCCGCTATTTAAAAAAGGTTACATTGACATATCAATGTAACCTTTGTTAAACAGCGGAAACCACACTAACTATAGTAAGCGTTACTTCGGTCAGAAAAAAATCTGAGTTGCTCCCTAGTCGCGCCCGAAGAAGTTTTACTTCAAAAATACATTATTTGAATTTAAGAAACCATTTAATCTGCATTCATAGATATTTAAATAATTACACGGTTGAACCGGGAATCGAAACCGTGACACGAGAAAAATAATCACTCTGTAGCTTTACCATACCGATCGAAAGGCAAATTTTTTGGTCATTTATTTTTGCATTATTAAAGGTACTTTCCCTCCATGTGGCATATCCGTGGGACGCCCTGTATAACAAGGACAAATTGCGACATGTGGGTAGAATTACGCCTACTCGCCACTGACGCGTTATTATCGATTGAATTATGAGAGGCGTTATGTACGTCTTGTATTAGAACAGCTCACTTATCTGATGGTAACCGCTTTGCGTGCTTTGCGGTTGCAGTGCCACTCTAGACTTTGCATTGCAAAACCGGCACTGCACTGAACATGATAATCGCAATCACAATAGTTAATCAAGTTTGCAGACGAGTTCAAATGCACGCAAATACGACTTCATTCTCAGACTGTATTTCAAGTTATGCCCTCATATCGAGACGGTCTCGATTGACACTCGACACAGAGATGCATGTCGTGAAGCCGTCTCCAGAATACGTATGCGAGCGTATTCAGAATTCAAACCTTTGGACTATACCCGTCTTACCGCGAAAGTTTAGATCAAAGTAAAACAGATGTTTCTAAAGTTTCGTTCCACAAAATTGACGTCTAAATATTTAGACTCATCTGTTCAACTCTGGTTTAAATCTTTTGTGGTGGTCGATTGATTTTTGAAATCGAAGTTTGAAACACATGAGGCATTTTATTTCACTTTAGTCCAAGTTTTAAGCCAGAGCTTAACAGGGTATGTGGCGTAAGTTAAAGTTTGTTTTGCCGCAATGCGGGGGTTGTCCAATAATAATATGATTATGTGGCAATGATAGGATTTCAACCAGATGTTATATACATATATTTTTTAACCCTGCGCGTCATTATAATTTCATAAATAGCAGTTTAATTTATTTTGTATCAAATGACATCGCCATGGAGATCTAAGTATCATCACAGGTGATGTATGATGTGCAGATTTTCCATCAGGTAGCTGTAAAAAAAACGCTATTACCTCTTTTTACTGTGTAAAACCTTTTTTACCATCCCCGTCGGCCCGATGAAACAAAACACTCCGCGGCACAAATCCTATATCTGATGAGTTGCCATTAAACAAAGAGATCCACAAATGTATCGAACATTCCAAATGTACGCGTTCTGAACACGACATAAATAAAAATGGCGATTTTATTGAGGACTTCCATTGGAATGATTTGAATTTGTAGGTGGAAAATAAAACGCGATTGCTATGAAAGGATTATTTTAACCCAATTATGTAAAATGTATCAGATTGGCGTATTTAATCTACGCTAATATCAATGAAAAAACTGAATGACAACAAAGTAAGACTGCGGTAGAATTATGAAGAGGCAAAGTTTGTTTGTAACTTAATAGAAAGAAAAAAACATTTATACTGACAAGACTGCATGCAACAACCCACTAACACTTGTATAGGAGTGATTCTCAAGAACTACTGATCCGATATGTACTGAAAATTATTTTCCAAAAACAGAAAGTTACATTTAAATACAGTAAAGATATAAAAAATACAAATATTATTGACTTGTATTCTCTAAATCTCAAGTCGGAACACCAATGTACATTAAATTTAAAATATACGACAAATAAAAAAATTAAGCCGCTGTAGCAAAATGTTCAGCCAACAATGACCAATGTCGGAGAAAAGGGAGGAATAAAAATAAGCACCGCCAAGAACTTAACCAAGTAGAGATACTGACGTACTTCCTCTTGGCGACTTAGTTTTACTTCTACAAGGAGGTTAACTAAGTATTAATAAAATGTTTACTTTGAGGAAAGCAAACTAATAAAGAACGCCATTCAAAAAGTACTCTACCAAAGGCTCTCTCAGCTGCGCTGAGAGTCGGGAAAGATGCAATTTTCCCGTTTCCGGTATAACTTTCCTAATTACATTTTCAGCGCATCCACTTCCGGTTTACGAGGAAGACGGAGGCTACTAATAGCTGCCTGTGCTAAGTACTGGAAATATAAAAACTAATCGCCGATTCTCGCGTCTTAATTGAAAGAAACTCCGTGGATAGGTTCATAACAGTAAGGGTTCTCTGATAATATTTATTTATTTTATTTATAAACACGATAGAAAGACAGTAATTACAGTAAAACCCAAAGCGATAACTAAGGAGGTTCATTACATAAATAAATGTAGGTACAATTTAATAGAACTGAATTTATCTTATTACGAAGGGTCAAAGTTACATAGAAAAGAGTCAAAATTACATAAGAAGAGATGTCAAAAGGATTCGATTAGAACTTAAATCTTAGTTTTATGTATGGAATTTGACAGAGTTAATGCTAATTAATATTTATTACTGCAATTAATGATTACTGTAATATACGTTCAGAAATAACTCAATAAGCGCAGAAATGTCAAATCTAAGCCGCAGTGCCTTCCTAACATAACCAGATTCATTCAAATTCAATTTAAATACCAAGACAAAATTGCTAAAGAATACGCTTCGTTTCATAATCTTACATTCTTACAATAAATGTGAATTTCCCAATATTTTACACATATATTACAACACACATATGTCACATTGAGAAAAACGCAGAAGAGCCCTTACTGCCACGAGAAGGTAAGATGCCGACTTGGCCACTACACAAAGGAGTAGAAAAGTGCTCGAGTCGCGAAAATTTCTTCATTTCGCTGCCAGAGATGATTTACGTGAAGGAATTTTTCCGATCGTAGTCGCTGAGTCTGATATTACAGTTATTGACGGTTTCTGGATTTTATCAGATATCTCTTTCTGTATTAAAAACCATTTGGATGTATGAAGGTACTGTCTTTTTGCAAGCTTTTATTTAGTTTCAGCTGTCTGTTTGAAATCAAATGTTGCAAGTAAAATGTTACCAGGGTAGATATATATTACTGAAAAAGTACTCAAACCTACGGAAGAGAGAGACAACATGCTCAAATATCATACATAATCCAGATCTTGCTATCTCGTTTTCATTGATTGCTCCTTCTTCTAGGGCAGCGGTACTCTAAGTGTGTTCCGCGGAACCCTAGGGTTCCGCGCTACCCCTGTAGGGGTTCCGCAAGACTATAAAAAAAATCATAACACCTCTCTCTGGTCACTGGTCGAACGTTTTGACTCCGCCCGCCGCGCGTAAGTATACTTGTGAGCGCGCAGTCCCTTTGATAAAAGCCTCTGAATTAGACTCTATAGTTGTGAACAAGTGACTTCCGGCTCTATCTTCGAAAACATAAAGTCGAGATTGTTAAAGAATACACTTTTAAAAACTATTGTTTTATTGTAGGGTTCTGTCAAGTATTTTGCTTGTCAAAAGGGTTCCGTGACCAAAAAAGTTTGAGAACCGCTGTTCTAGGGTATCTGTGCCACCGGTTTCCGACTGAGCTGTTTGCATGAGTTATTAAATATAATGGCAATGCAGTTACAAGTTTTTTTATTTTTTTTTTTGTAATGTTTTACTACACTATTAGTCTAAATGGGATGCCAATGGCGCCGATACAGATGCCTACGCTAATGCCAAGTTCCAAATGACACTACTTTTACCCAAAAAGATGTAAACAAGAGTTGAACAGATGTGTCCAAATATTTTCTCCACAAATCGACGTGTACCTAACTCAATAACAAATTCACAAGTCAAATAATGAGAAATGCCAGGATTGAGTAAGAGGCAACGCGAGTGATAGACGTCGATTTTGTGGAATGAAATTTCAGAAACATCTGTTTAAAGAAAAAGGTTTTTATTGCATTTTAAAATTATGAGATTAACATTGGGGTTTGCTGGTGGCCCCACACGTCTAGGTCACAGCCTGTCTCGTGTTAAAGTCCGGTTTAAACATTTGTGGTAAGACGGTCGCTGTTTGAAGCAGCCCGTTCGCCTTACCGACGTTTCAATCTAACAATCTTCCACATTTTCGCATCATTTATTTTTGTTTAAAACGAAATTGTTTAATATCATGTCCCAAGCGGCCGAAATTCGGCCCAATCTTCGTCGAAACCTTGTTTGCGAAGGGAAATGACAAATGTGCCCGCACGCCGCAGAGGGTCGCCGTAATCGCGATTATCACCTAATTACACTGTTCGCTTAATTTAACATTATTTATAATGGGCCCCTTGTCATTTTCTTTAAATTTATAACCCTAGAGAAACCAGATGTGATAGTGATGTAATAATTATATAAAGCAAAACAAACATAAATAACTGATGAAACTTAAAAATACCTGACAGTATCATATGTATTTGAACAGTCAACGCCATAAGTATTTATTTCCAGCCAGAATATTATGTAAGCTTAATGGATTAAAATAACGTTATTATGAAAACTAAATATATTTTACATCACTCAATAACAAGGTGAGCAATTCGTTTGCATAATTTGCGCCACGTGTACCTAACTATAACAATTGCAATGCCGTCCAGATCTACGCATTGCAAAATTTTGCGCGACAGTTTCCAGACTCATTAGCCAGTAATTACCCGTTATGAAATAAACATGAAATTTACAACAGAAATAACAAAACTTAATGAGAGTATTTCCTTTTTGGTGCTACACACCGCATACGGCGTAGCTCGAAATAGACCGTCTGCGCGTCACGTAGCATCAACTGTTCCGGATGAACTCATAGATTTAGAGAATTTGGTTGGATGTACCGAATATATGCGAAAGCGGTATTTATAGAAAAAAAATATATTGTAACGGAAAAAAAGGATTGATCACATACAGGACCCATTGTTAGACGCGGTAGCTAAAAGGTATATACTTATTATGTTAAACGATAAAGGTAAAAAATGATTCTATAAATCTATCTAGCTAGAGATTTTGTAAAGTAATAAAATCAATCAAATGATATTTGAGTAAAATCATTGAGTATGAATTCCATACAAACAGACATTTTTAGACTTTCACAATAATTCGGATAAGGATTTTCTGCTATTGTTCAAAATACCGTTGTTACTTTAATTCAATGTCTCTCTCCAATTTATGTTCAATCCATCTTCAAACGCTCAAACATCTTTCTTAATTTACTCTGCGAAGCCAATACTCCGGAATACTGTCAAAATAAGCGAGAATCCTTTTGTTTTAAAGGGCAGTTTAAAGGCGAAAAGCGGTATACTCGTACATTTCTTTGTAATCATACTCAAAAACAACAAACTTAAACTTACCAAACTTTAGCAAACTTTAGGTGCTAAAATCTGTGGCAAATGGATCTCGTTATCCCATGCATTCTGAGATATTAGATTACAATTTTAATGTTTGTTGAATGAGGTAGCGCTAGCTTTAAGTGTCAGAATATAAAAAGCCAGCCAAGGGTTGATGTTCCTTGACTGCTATCAGTCGATAACAACCGGTACTGACAGCAACGCGCCCTATAATAACAGAACGTCGGAATTATTTTACCGCTAATAAATACCGTTTGTACCGTTTTTTACGACATGCGGTCCTTTGACTTTTATGCTAAAACAGAGTGTTTCTGGCAAATCTTTGTTATTTTTCTTTCGGTGATCGTTAGACAAATTATTCCAAATGTTTGCCAATCGGCGGAAAACGTAATTGGTGTTCGGTTTCCGGATGGTATGTTTTTCTTTTGAAGAGCGGTTTTGGCATTAGAATAATGAGCAAGTGTCTCTCGGTGGATATATAAAGATAGGCGTATTATGGCAACATTACTTGTGGTGTTCTACCTAGCTTGCCAGTAAAGTAAATACGGTACTTAAGAACCAGGGCTGAAGATATGTGTAAGAGTAACCAGGTTCGATTTCCTTGACCTCGCTTATACGTCAGAAAACATGGCCATAAGCAAACACACCTCCGCGGCGCGACCTCCCGGTACTTACACTTACCAGGCTCTCAAGAGACCGCAGCAAACATCCTAAAGCCGAGTTTACATAGGACGGCCGGCCTCGTTAAATTAGGCAAAAGGTCGGGAGAACAAAAACAAGAATTTGATTAGCATTTGGGCCAATTCGTGCGAACTTGGCAAGGAATACTGATGAGAGATGGTAGTTTGTTATGTGCGTTGCAAGTGTGTGCGCGCCTTAACATTATTCAGTGGCAAAAACATCCATGTTGTTTTCGCTAGATTTTAATAGCCTAAATGAATTTGCCATGTGTGGTTATGTCGTGTGTACGATTATATACGCTACCTTCGTACCTAGCTCAGTCTTCCTTCAGACAGACGATACTCTATATCTTCGAGAAATTACCTTGATAAAACAACTTCTGGATAGTTCACGTCAAGTTAAAGGTCAAAGTAAGAAACTGAGCCAAAAAGTAACACGAGGGGCGAGCTATCGCGAATTCGATCACAACTTCGGCCGCGTCACGTCCAACTCTGCGTGTCGAACCAACTTCTGTCAAACTATGAAGTCCTGGTACCTACATTGTTTGCAAACTTGTATTGTAGAGACAAATAACACATATCTAGGTAACGAACAGCTATTCGACGGTGTGACATGCAAATAATAGCCGACTTTCGGGTAATGGCAACACAGCACAATCGGCTTAAGTTGTAATACATTATAGCTCGATCCACTCATCCATCTGAATTTCGCAAAAACGTAGTTGGTTTGCAATTTGATAGGCATTACTTTCAATAGAACCCTTTACCATATTTCTTTTGCAACTCATTTTTCACCTTCCCTAACAAAAATATACGATCTCCAACAAGTACTGTCTCCGTATCTTGCCTACCACGAGTATTCGTTGCTGCACCTCTCATTACCTATATACCAACTATACTACATTTGCTCGCGGGTCTCGTCGGAAATGGAGCATTAGATACGACTGGCCCCAACCATGGGAGCCAAGCCACCTGGCGCAAGGAGATCAAACAATCATAAACAGCTGCTGTCGTGGTAGAGCCCCCCCCCCCCCTGCCTCCCTACCTTACCTAGCAATCGATGGAATTACTCTCAAAGGAAATAATAATATATGAACTACAACAAATTGCGACTTCAAACAATCACTATTTTTGGAAACAACAAATGGAAATATTCAGAATATTTATTCGATAAGTCACGGCGTAACAAATGGCCAAATGTTGAGCTCTGTCCCGTAGGAGCTAAAAATAACAACATTAATATCTGCTGACTTGATCCCAAAGACAATTAACTACGTACAATCATTAACAGCGTATAAATCTCGAACACCATTAGTCTTAATCCCGACTTCTCTTGTAACCGCACGACTCATTTAATTTGAATAGCGAGTTACACCCTTTTCCCTTCGGCCCGTCGACTTGTCGCCCTATTGTTACACTCCTTAACTTGCTGCCGCCCTGGTACAATAGGTATGTACATACACGTGCTGGTTTGTTTGTGTAACGGATTACTTAGGGTTTTGGCGAGGGACAATATAATTGTTTCTGTAAAACAGAACGGTCGGGAACAGGAAAACGTTAGACATTTTAAAGTCCACCGAAGAGTCAAAAGGCACAGAAATGTGCTCGTTAAAGAAATCTATAGTTAATTAAAAAAAATACTGCTACGCACCAGTTCCAAGTCAGATCTGAATACTTTTGGTGGAACATGCACTTTAGTTATGCCCACAGAAACACTCCGTCCACTTGAAGCCACAGTTCGACTCCACATGTGGATTGAGCTGATCAAACGATGTTCAAACCCCGTATCGGATGTGCTAGATGATCGAACTCCGTGGAAGAAATTAAGGGTACCTTTGCCCAGCAGTGGGACAAAAAGAAAACCCCGTATATTGGTTCCACATCTACCAACGAAGGTATATATTATTATACTGTCCACATCTCATTCCAGCTCTGATTTCCCACAGCGTTACTTGCCACCATTCTAAAGGGTACCACACCCCTAACGGTGAAATTCGAAAAAGTACTTTTCGTTTATCGAATTCTCGTCACCGTTGACGGTTACTCGTTTCCGAAAGGTAACATATCCGCCGCCTCGGGCGGGAATCGAGTTTGGGACCTCGATCCTGGTAAATTGATTTACCACCCCGCCGTAGGGTTACGAGGATATCGCCGAGTGAAAGATGTGATTTACTGTAATTTAATGTATGATGGATGTAGGTGAAGACCCTAAAAATGTTTAGGTCAAAATACATTTTGTGAGATATGTAAGAATTTCAATTTGGCAGCCGTATTGCGTATTACGCCAAACGAGATGCAAATATCTCTCGTTTCTGTTGCTGTGATTTCTAATTCTTTCGTTTACGCAAATTACAGAACAGTGGTGAAAATCTCTTTCTCTCATATTTTCTTCTTTATGCCTACTTGTAACGTAACTACTACATCACACACATGTATGTTAGTGCAGTTTTTCAAATTGCCCTATATAAAACAAGTTTTAACTACCAGTTTTACGTGGACATCAACAGAATCGTTTCACTATAAATAATGGTCATAGGTACATATGGCTTATGATGTCATTTAGGTAGAAGTCAATCCCTTTAGATTTAAAATCAACCTGAATTGAGCGTCAAGATGTCTCAACAAGACGTCATGTTACGAATAAGTAGTAAAACTATTATGTTTAGGTCCTAAATTGGATCGCAATAATACGTCACGGAAAACCCCAAGAGCCCTGACGAAAAAAATTTACCTCTGCACTATATTGTGTAATTCAATGGAATCCAGTGCTGGAATTCCACTGGCGTAATAATAGTTAGGTTGTTATAATCGCATTTTTATGGAGATAATGTCCGTCAAAGAGATGTAATTTCACGGTAGCCAACCCCTGTGCCGCCGACCGACCACACTACAGATCAAAGCCAAACAAAGGTATGTGTGCCGGAACGCAATTATTGTTCGCCGCCCGCAGCGCAGAATAAGTGGCGTAGTGGGATAACTAGATCGCTATCCATCCACTGTATGCATGCAGCATATATACTTACTGACTACAAAATGACAACATACCATGCAAATATTTTTTTTATTTCTATTTGAGCTACTCAATACTCATTGGAACGCGCTAAGCTTATAATATAAGAATGGGAATTGAAGGACCGTTGTTGGAAATCCCCGTAGATTTGCTTGCAAGAGCACTGGCAGAGTTTCCTTTTCCTGTCCGAGATTCAATCTTGGACCAGTGCTTGAAAGGGAAACATCCTTTTTCAAACTCAAACCACAATCAATTAATTATATTTTGTTTTATTTTCTGGTTCTATTTGTTAATTAGATGAAGTGTTTGACTTGTAAAAGTGCGATTTTATTGCCTAATTACAATAAATGATTTGACTTTGACTGCCCTTCTACCAAGGCTGTTAACGATGTTTTCTTTCACAAGAAACTCATGCTCATGTTTCCGGTCAGCTGATTCCGATCTTACACCTTGGAGCAACGTGCAAAGACGGAACCAATTCATCAAACATCGTCTCTTAATTTGGCAACTACTGCAATAACATTTATATCTGTTGCTTTAATAATTTAGCCTGTAACTGTCCCAATGCTGGGCAAAGGCCTACACTCATACCTACACTTTCGTGAGGCCATAATCCCCACGGGGGCCTAGTCCGGGTTGGTGGATAACATGCCTCCGAAATAATTCTCGGGCATGTTGATTTCCTCACGATATTTTCCTTCACCGAAAAGCGAGTGATAATTACGTACATATTGTGTTTAACATGAAACACATTGGTACGTGGCCGCACTGGGATTTGAACAAGCCACCTCCGTTTTGGCAGGCGAACGTTCGCCCACTAGGCTACCACCGCTTGTCGCTTTACCGTTGTCATTCTCAACTGACAGGATCCAGGTAATAGCACTGTTTGCCGCGCGCCAATCTTCACCACATGCCAACTAATGTGGTGTGTGCATTGCTCGGTTAGCATCTACGGTACGATGTATCAGTTCATGGTAAATGGTAACCACCGCTACAACGTTGAACGTCGTGCTGTGATTGGACGGTATTTACAGTCACGACCTCTAACATGTGTCGAATAATCAGACAATATGGCGTATACATTTCATAAAATTCAATAAACTTTTTCATATCGCCGCCTACGTTCGATGAAGTGAATGCCTTTTTCCCCCTTTTGTTCAGTGTAAACATAATGGACATTTTAAGGCGCTTTATGTCCAAGTCACTTTAGTCCAACACAATGGCCGAGACGCATTGATCAATTCTCGTTCAATCTTCAAAACATTTGTTGATCACGGAAACTTTTTGTCTATCATCACTCCGTCGTAGAAATTCCAATCCGCACGAATGGTCGCATCAACGCCGCTTTTTAATTCGGGCTCTAAAGGGTCTACCGAACCGATCGCCATCTTTTTGCGAGCTTAGGGCCGTTATTTGCTCCGGGACTGACGTTTATATCGGCCTTTGCTCGGACATTGTGCGCCAGATTAGTCAAGTGTCACATTGGGTTGGGGCCCCTGTGAGCTGTCACGCGATATGTCACGCTCGTCGTCACGCGCGGGCGCGCTGATCGCCGCCCAATCTACCGTGACAATGCCCCTACTTTTATAGGGCGGAAAAAGTGATTCGTCTCCGAAATAGGGTTTAATGGGCACGCAAGTTGTTACTTTTACAGACCTTTCTACTAGTTTTCTTAGGTTGGGAAATGGAGGTGAAATACATTTTGCGCATAGTGATTTTTATCGTGTCTTTATAAAGACATGTAATATTCTATTGACAAAAATGAAAGACAGCAATGCAGCTAATCAAATAAATAAATAAAACATATTACAATATTGAAATCTTGACTTCTAAGGCCGCTGCCCATTACTGGGACAATGGCGGCACTTGGAAGGATACAGAAACAGGGCATTGTCCCAATCTGGCCATAAGTCCATAATCCCAGTATCCCGTTTGTCATCCCGCCCGTCCCGGATCCACGCCCGCCTTTGTTTCGTAAATTAACGGTTCGCCGTAGATTAACAATGAGTTAGTATGACTGTCACAGATAAAACGATTGAAGAGCCGTGTGCTGCGCATCTTAGCCGCTCTATAACCCGTAGGACGTTCAGTCAGAGGTCCTGCCAGACCGCAATTGAAAATATCTGCCATTAAGACGTACAAGAGTTTATTGAGATAAAATTGATTATTTTTGCACTAATAAATTTTGTAAAATAATTGGCCAGCGAACAATCAAAGTCAAGTAATGGGTATTTGATAGTTTTTTTTTTACGGGAAATCTTAATTGTGGCACTTTTTTGTACTTTTTTCTCATAGCTTTATTGTAACATGTTGTGTTCTCGCAAATATTTTTATCTTATGTCGTGAGATAATGGCATAGCACATAGCAATAGCGAAGGTTAACATAGCTAGCATACTTGCACCACCAACTGCATTAGCGCGAAACGAAAACTGTATTTCATTGTAGCCATTCCCACAACTGGCACATTAGGCATGCTAAATAATATGGTAATGCTGTTTGGATGGTATACATTTGTATAGCGATGTGTCACAGCGACGCGCCACAGCAGTGTCACATTAATATTACAGTAAAAGAGCTATGCAATTTTGTTGCTGACGGTAAAACAGATGGTGTGACCGAATTACACTATAATAACAAAAAAAAAATATGAATCTGAAAATGTACGCCAAAATTACACTAACCCGTTGCCACAGCGGTGCTGCCACAGTGGAAATGGAAGACTCTAAGATGCCTAATTTATATTTGAACCAGGAAAATTGACTGCCAATAAATTTGCCAAACGCTACTGAACAATCAATTATCAAACAATAATCAATTGTTAATGAAAAAAGATGGGGCTTAATAAAATTATACAGAATATAAGTTAGAGAAAAAGTGACAGGAGGAGCATTGAAACACCGAAAATTGACGTCGCCAATAACTCTCTTGTAATTAGGTCATTGGATGTCCAGAATAATAATTGACTAGACTCATTACCGCTTCATGAGCGCTCGGCCTAAAAGCCGAAGCTAAAAGGCGTGATGGCCATTACACTGCGTGGTCTTCGTTATCCCGGTATTAAAGAAGCTGGCCTCTCGAGAGTGTAAGTTACTAGTGTTTTAAGATCACATTAAATTTACTTAGCAAGTTCTTAAGAGGCGAAATTTATGACCGAAAATGGAACGCCGCCGGCGAGCTCGTCTTAAGTTCAACTCCTGCCTATTATAATATTCCAGCCAAAATGTCCGGCGGCCATAAAACCGCATATATCATGGCCCGCGCCGGGACGTTGCCCGCCAACTTTATGGCCCCACACGGCATGGAATTTTAATGATTACCGGTCGACCACCGAATTACATACATTTAAATTTTATGCCAACTACGTAGACAGCGTAGAGCCGCATACTAATATTACCTCTTACATTAATTTATATGAGGTTCTCGCAAAGCTACATTTTATGAATTAATATTTACTTACATTATATAGTATATCAATAAGTGTTATTTAGAACAGCGCCATCTGTCCGCCCGATGATGGACTACGATGGCTAATCGATATTGTATCCACGAATACATATCGTATTGTCATAATATTATAAGCTTATTAAAAAAACCACTTAATCCCTGAAATCCCATGAAAACGTAACTTTTTATTCATAAACAAACAGCAAACTCGTTTTCACAACAAACAAAAATGTAAATTACGCCCAACCACAAAAAAAACTCGAATTTCCCATTCAAATATTCATACGACAAATTACTCGGTGGAGAATATGACAAATGCTTCTATTAGGAATTTAATTCCGGCTTGCTTCAATATCCGTCGAGTATCTTTCCGGCAGGTAATTTGGCCAATTTCTGCCAGATTAGCGTCGAGAATAACCGGGTGAACAACCGGTGGATTCTGTCCGGGTGGATTTTTCTGGGTGTACTTTACCCCTGGTAACATTTTCTTAGAATAAGCTCACGTTTTACGTCGCTTATCAGATGAGGACAATGTTGCCAATGACGACGACAAGGCAGTTGGTAAGCGAACGGGAGAAGCGTCTCATTCGTCGAATCTGCACTTGAAGATTGACCATCGCGACGACCGACAACGAGTAAAACGGCCTAACTTTCTGTAAGTAATAGTAAGTATACGATATTTATGCCCATTTTGCAGTATAGTATCTATCTATACTGTAGGCACTAATATTTATCATGTGTCTTTACTATAAGTCACAGACTAACTAATAGCTAATAGTGAGTAAATATGTTTTTTTCTCATGTTTTCCTTTACAAATTACTGTGATGGCAATTGGGCGATTGGATTTTCGACGCAAATGTTTTAAACATAATGACGCGAATCATGTAGATTTTCACAAAAATAGACCCACTGCGTTCGTGCAACTATGACACCTCAAAGTAGCTCTTATAAACACGAATAATTGTGTGAACATTCCCTTACACTATGCTTTTGTTTTGACCCATCAAAAACAAATTGATTTTCTCGGAACCATTAGTTCCCAAGTCAATACAAAGGTTTGGCCTTTCGCTTGGTACATTCACGATTTCTTTGAGCGAACATCAAACAGTTCATTTTTGATTGAAATTCTGTTGCGCTGTGTTGGAACGCGTGTGAGCTAATCTCTCCAAAAGGCACGTTGACGCCTGTAGGTATACCATCTGAAATGAACTCCCCCGTACGCATAGGAATAGGCAAATTCCTCCAGGGTATATTTTTATCCTGGTATATTTTCACGTGTGTAAATTTTACCCGAGTATATTTCAGCGCCGAATCGCGGCCTGCCATTCATCGGATTAATATGTCCGTGAAACAAGGGTAAAGCAACCGTATACCTACTTATTTGTTTTGTTCAACAATGTTTACCGCGTGATTTAGTGAGCCGATTTAGATGTTTTCTAATGTTTTACAAGTATTGTGTGAGGATATCGTTTAACCCGTATCTAAGCCTTATAGAAAATGCCGGTACAGAAGACAATGAACAACGATAAACAGCGAACATCAGGAAAAAAAACTAATAAATACACCCCTGTGTTCCTCATATTTCAATTACTTTCTAAAAGCATCCAACCAAGGGCTCATAAGCTCGAGGACTACTCGAGGATAAACTTCGATCGTGCCCAGTAAATTAACTCAATAGATACCAGGCGAGCAGGAGCGGGGAGGAGGCGGCAATCCAATCACGGAACCATTACGCATTGGCGACTGGTCGCTAATCTGTGGGTTCTCGGGTGTCAAAGCGAGTAGGTATACGTATGATGCAATTATCAAGACTTGTAACTATGTAGGTCCCTACTTACGAATTACTCTAGGTAGATTCAAAGCAGAAATTTAGCGATGAGTGTTGTATTTGTCGTTCAGTGTGCGTAAAACACCTTATGCTCTATAAAATAAGAATAGTCTGAACAAATACGCAATAAATGTATCAGGATAACATAACACGTGAAGAGATGCATTCGCAATTTGGCGAACCCCGTAGAGACACACCCATAGGCAGGGGTGGGTCGCCCCGGGGTGGCGATCGCGATTCATAAATAGTTTGTACTAGATGGCGGGGGTTGTTACAGATTAAATAGTAGGGGAGACTGGGTACGAATGTGACAATTTTCATTTGATCGTCCATATTTTCGTTAGTATTCCAGTTAGCTGGAAGAAAGGTGGTTTTTATAGTACTATGCACATTTGTCTACGTAAAAACACAACAATTTGGCCCCTAAGTGCAACGGTTTACTTATAGGAACACATTAGAAAAAAAGTAAAAAATGTCACAATCGCCCCTGGCCCTGGGTCAGTTGTGACAGTGCTTGGGGTCGGAAGTGACAGGTTCAAAAATACACCAAAATGGTCTAAAATCATGCACTATTGCACGTAATAATGTAACAACGTAATATCATATATTCTGGAAACATACGTAAAGAGAATAGCATCTGGGAACATTGTAATCCCTAAGAACTAACAGGCACTTTATTAATTATAATATTTTAACAGTATTCACATTTATTAGTCAATAAGTTGACTAAACGTCTAATTATATCTACATTACCGTAACTGTGTCAAAATAGAAAACAAATCTTAATAAAATTTGTGATTTTATGCGATTAAGTTATCGAATACCCGCAGCTGACCGTATTACTATGTCACAACCGTACCCAAAAATTTTGGCACAAACGTACCTATACACTCATTTGCAAAAAGAATAATTGTCATGACTATACTGAATAATCTACATACAAAGTAATCACTGCTAATTAACTACATACTAGTAACTTTTAATGAGAAAATATACTCATTAATCTTTCGGTACACATATAACGACAATTATCAAATGAAATCTAATAAAAAATCTTACTTTTCGTTGAAAAAAAGTAATGTAGGTATCTGCAAAAGGCAACGTCGCCCAACGGCTGGCCCAATATAGTGAGACACCTCCAGACGGACATCCCGCTTCTTTCTTCCCTTGGACCCTCCCCGGAATTCCTTATAGTTTCGCTAATATGACGACTGTCACAATCGTACCATGGCACAAACGTACCCAGTCTACCCTACTCGCAGATAGTTGAACAAAATATTGTATTGTTGATAGTTGAAAGAATAGCTATTCAGAGACTGTCGCATTATATAGCGTCAGTATAATGTGCACCCAACTGCGTGCGGAACGACCGTAGTAACTGTGACGTAGTCTGCAACGTGCTCGCCCCCTCGGAAGTGTTTCTTCATGGGGTTGCCAAATTGCAAAAGCGACTGCTTACGGTATCTGCTGCCCTGGTACTTTTATTGCATATTTATCTACACTGGCTGTCGATGCCGTTTTTTCTTACTTGCCAGCCTTGTGGATCTTCGGTTTGTTTGCTTACCTGGAAATAAAAATAAGCCGTTAGTTTTTGTTACAAAATGGTCTAACAATATTGTTTTTGTTAGTTTTTTATGATGTATTTATATGTATAGCTACCGTTATCAATGTCTGTTAACTAAGGTTCGTTAAAATTAAAGTAATGTGACGTCACGGTACATAACTGCAAGCTTGGTTTTTACGTTTTCTTAGTTTTACTTGTACGTTTTACAATTAAAAAAATCTGAGATTAGCGCTAAATTAAAATGTTTAGCTTTGTTAACGTTGTCAATAACAAAATTCAGAAGTGCACCGAAAACATTTCATACACACATTTCACGGACAACCGTAGGTTTTAAAATATTCATGCAGCCATTTTTGTACCAGGCACAAATCCAGGAGGCCGGTGGAGAATGCCAAGCAGCTTCTCGTGTACCAGGGTAACAGCATCACGTAACAGTGGTGCAGTGCGGAAGGTGCTTACGAGGAGACCAACGCTTCTCGCGGACTCTACTGTTTAACATAAGAATGGACATTGACAAACTTCACAATACAAAAAAGACCCTTTACAATATGTATGCACTCTCATTGTTATTTGGTGTTAAATACAATAATATTATATAACATCTGGTGTTTAGTATCGATGTGGGCGAACATGCTAAGCCGAGAATGAGATAGTCTGGGCAACACACCGAAGAAACACATTTTTATAATTGAATTCATTTTTTGAGGTTCAAATTAAAAGTACCAGGAGAACATATATCTATGCTACATCACTCCAGAGTAATTAAGGTTGTTATCACCCCGCCAGCTTCCAAAGGCATTAAAGCAGGACAGGTCCCGAACAGGACACAATTTCATCAACAGCGGTGGCTGCGCGAATTTAAATTAATACCTCGGCTTGTAAGCCGGAAAATTGAAGAGTAGTAACAGGGCCGGCCTTTGGGACCCATATACCAACATAGCGTGGGAGACGGTGACGAGTCAATCCAGGTGGTTCAGTTGAATGTTTTGCGATATTAGGAGTTTTTCGTGATTGAGTTGAAACCTCTACAGGTCTTAGGCACCGAAAGCTACTGTGTAAAATGTACTGAAGTGTTGTTCTTCAAGTTTTTATTAAATTAAAAAGTAAAATTTTAACGGAATATTTATTTTTGGTTCTGTACGCTGAGCTAAATCAGTCCAATCTACTGTTAGTTGCTTACCAGTTCCGATGATAACTTTCCGTTACTATAATCAAATCAACGGAATCGAGTGTCATCAAAACTAGACCGTCAACTCGATTGAACAAAGGCATTAACTTCAAAATTGGCGGCCATATTTCACGTAAACGTATATCCATCCAAGCTAGCTAACTAACTGCGCGGCTAATATAAATTTATTATAATCAACCTAGCTAACAAACAGCGAAATGAAAGCTTATGTCAACTAACATCGACATCTTCGTCGCTGGCTCCCCGTCTAAGACTTTCATAATAAAAAAGTAGTAAACATGGGACGAAATGAAAAAGAGACGTAGCAACGAGCTGTAAAGGGCGCCCTATTAATTCGACAACCATAAAATAAAGGAATGTCACGCCATTAATAAAATCTTTGTAATCAGAGCTGGGGGAGGTCGGAGGAGGGGGGTTAAGTGACTGGGAGAGGAACCATCGCTTCTATTGTTACGCTTCAATTCAACAATCTGTTCTACACACATTATCTTGATGAAAATAATGCATAAGGGAACCGACTTATCCGTGTTGTGTATTAACAGTGTAAGCGCTAATGGATATAGGTGTTATGATATAGGTATGATTATGCGTGATGGTATATTTGAAGGGCAGATAAGCAGACCTAATGATAGACAATTTTCTCAGCCTTTTTTTTTAAATATCTTGTTTAGCAAATTACGACATTTCCTTTAGCTTTTATTTAATTAATCTTACACACTAACTAGTGGATAGACCTTGGCCTTATTATTTTACTAACATTATAATGAGGAAAAAAACATTTTGTTGGCACGGAGCTTGGGAGGAAGAAATAATTAAAAACCCTGTAATTACAAATCATGAAAACAGAATTACGCATTATATCCAACGTTCGAATCT
Source organism: Hylaea fasciaria (assembly GCA_905147375.1). Classification (NCBI taxonomy): domain Eukaryota; kingdom Metazoa; phylum Arthropoda; class Insecta; order Lepidoptera; family Geometridae; genus Hylaea; species Hylaea fasciaria. The sequence goes on along the minus strand of LR990211.1, from coordinate 462,204 downwards.
TAAGTTAGGGTATTATGTGCACACAAAAGTCCCGTACAGAAAACAACTTTAAATTTTCCTGAATTTTCCAGTTATCAGGGTAATATTTCCAATGTTTATTTCCAAAAAGCGTATATAGTACTAAAGGTACATTCAGCTAGGCAATATAAAACAGCTTCGATGTAAGCAGGGCCCCAATCTCACGTAAGGTCACGCCAGTGTAAAGATTGTATAGAGCCCAGCCGCATTGACGCCCTGGGGCCCTTTTAGCAGAGAATGAGGTAAGGTTAGGCCTCGTACTGGTTAACTTTGATATTACAAAAAGGTGTTCAGAATACGAAGTAAATAGAGTAGTCTGAGAACTTAAACTACGTACCTAATGACGTGGTCTTGTAATGCTTTGAATCGATAATTTAAATAATATGCCGTTTGATTCAAGCGAGGTAATTTTTAGTTTTATCTAATTTTGTCTTTTTAGCGCGATAATTTGACGATTGGCGTAGTTTTTTAAGGGTTCCGTAACCAATGGGTAAAACGGGGCCCTATTACTAAGGCTCCGCTGTCCGTCTGTCTGTCTGTCTGTCTGTCACCAAGCTGTATCTCATGAACCGTGCTAGTTAAAGATGAAATTTTCACGGATTATGTATTTCTATTGCCGCTATAAACACAAATACTAACCAACCAGAATAAAATATTTTTAAGGTGGCTTCCATATCGTATATCAAACGTGATTTTTCGCTGTTTTTACAGATAATAAATAGTACGGAACCGTTCGTGCGCGAGTCCGACTTGCACTTGGCCGGTTTTTTGAGATTTTTTTATTCCAGTCGCAAATTATCACGATGCCTTTTGTTAAAAGTTACGCCATGGCGTTAGTGGTTCTATACGCGACAAGTCGCAGGAAACTATTTCAATATAACAACGTGGAGATTCTCTAACAACTTATGCAGGCGTACGTGTTCCACCCCAAAACCTTAAATCAGTCTCTATTCATAGATTGATCTATTATCCAATTAAACCATATTTGACTTGTTGCTTTAATGAAACTCATATCCGGCCGAGTTCCACGAACTTTCATCCCCCCGTGCAAAGGGGCGAGGCACGCGGCGTGCGCGTCACGTGCCGAGACAAGGGTTGAACACGATTCGAAATTGCGCGCAATCTCCGCGCCGCGCTGCGAGCCTGGTACTTTAGGGTGAATTGCAAGAATATATTTATTTATAACTTCGTTGTCGGGAACGTTTTTGTAGGGTGTGGTTTTATTTAAACAAAAATTAGCATAGGCGTCGGCGTCAGCATAGCGTCGGCTTCTTTGAAAGCGGTGGTGTCTGTGTTACTTTGTTAGCGTTTGGCAAATCGTTGATACTCCACGCTCTGTAGCTTTGCCTCGAAATACATCGTTTTCAAGAAGCCTCTTGCCTCGACTCGTGCTTCAAGCTCGTATTTGACAACAAACCTTCCCAAAAGATGATAGCCGGTAAGTACTCCATACACGACCGAACGGTATATCGAGCATCGGTGAAGTATGCCACTGATAGATGATTTTATGTTACTTGATTTTGGTTTGGTTAGATCAGTAAAAAAAAAACTCTCTCCAAACAATTTTATAGAAAACCAGTTAAGCGCATAGAAAAAAATCCCACACGTCACCAGGCGAACATATCGCTTTTTAAAAAAACTCTAGGGAACATAATATTAGGATCACAAAACGTGTAGGTACTGAGGGATCGCGGAAACTCGTACCGAAGCGCCAGGGACCCGTGGCACCAAAACATCAGGAAAACATGTACCGGAGTTTGGCAAATACCAGGGCAACATGTACCGCGAGAGTTCGCGAATCAAACAAGCGCCTGTTCCCAATTATTCACGAGTAGGTCCCACATCCCAGAACTCATCTAACTTTCCCTGTCAGATCGCAGATGTGAATAATTCTCGCTAGCTGAATAAAATCTCGACGTGTATTTAATTCTACCGCTATATAGTTAGGAGACCTTGTACAGTAAATTCACGGCAATGTAAAATAATATTTAGTTTTGAAAATGTTTGTACAAATTATCTTATCTGCCTTGTATCAGAAGAGCACAAACAATTTGGTAGCACAGTCCGAAAAATAAACGCAGCCCATAAAATCTGTACAGTGGTGGCGAGCTCTGACAGACTTCTCAAAAACGCGATCAGATACGATACGAGTGATTTTACCTTCATCGTCAACGCATAATGCAAGCCTATTTGAAGAAATAAATCGTTCTTTGGATACGATTTTAATCAAGCCATGATGCTTCTTCAAACCTCACTCGTAACCCGGTGCGGCACTAGCTCCCGACAGCCCACCAGTTTTTCCATCACGCCAAGAGGTTTCGCGGCGATTCGCACTCTTTGTTTGATTAAACTTCCACAAAACGCCGGGAAATCGTGCGGGAAACGGGATTTTTATGAACTGCCTATTTACTTGGCTGAATTAACGAAGCGTTAGGAATAGGAATTGTAAATAATGTAAGTTTGCGTAAAAATCCGTTGCGTACAGATTTCTTTGTAACCGTGTCTAGCAAAATGCCCGAGTACAGCGAATACTGGAGAGTAAGTAAGAAATAAATATAACTAACCTAACATTTCAATTACTTTTGACTTTCATCATCAACATTCTATGAATTCACACATCCATGTGAAGATGCGAGCCGCCAACTGTGACATCTAAACAACGCCGTCTCCAAGCAACCTGCACGCCCGGACAATCAACGCATCCCGTCACCTGAAATAACTGTTCAGTTGCTCAGAGGTTATTGCCCCGATCACGTCCTACTTGGTTGTTCCCCGCGGAAGTGATCCCGCTGCTTCCCGTATCCTCGCTACATCCCCACATACATACAATCCCCGATTCCAGACGACACCCGTTTGCTGCCGAGACGCATTCATTTCCAACGGAAGTAGAGAACCGGTGGAAATGACAATGGATTGCTTTTTCATGGGAGAATATTTATATTACCGTAGTTACTCGATTGTTTATCACTGTTGCTTGTACGCCATGACATTTCGTACTTGTTTGCGATGAATAAACTAGTCTCTCTTAGCTCGTTGATTTCTTTTTGCTTGCGTTGAACACATTTTAGCAGGAGTTATTTGGTTTCTGTGTGAAAAGGGTTTATCAATACCATTCTAAACTATAGGCATAAGAGGGAAGTGAAACCCTAAGAGAACCCTAAGAGAAAGAATATGTTTCATAAGTTATCTGGTTGAATCGATATAGAAACTCAATATAATTGAAAATAAGCGTTAGTGTCAAGTTTAGACCCAGTAAGAATGTAACTTACCATGTAAATTTTTCAGTTTTTCAGGTACCTATTGAGAATGTCACTCTTCGCGTCTCTTAGAGACACAAGTTTATATAAATCAAACCAGGAAAAATTAACAAATTTACGAACTGCCTGCCAACCATCATCCCGGATTCAGAATACAGATGGAGCCACTGATAAATATTATATTAACGTGGACCTCCCTAACAGATAATATAAACACCCCAGAACTTTTGCTCGGGAACCTCTATTTGCAAAAGTTAAATTATCAAACTTTATTTCTGATATCTATAGATAAATTCCTTAATTTCCGGTTTAAGTAAACGACTTCCGCTCTCGGGCGCAACAGCGGACGTGCGAAAGTTTCAGACGCAGTCGATCGTCGACTCACTCGTAGAAGCTGGTGTATTTTCAGGTGTAACGTGAAAGTTTCATTTGTGTTTTCAGTACATACAGTATCTATCTATTCCGTTGATAGTTCAAATTAATCCGTTATAAAAACTAAAACAAACTAGGAACAGAATATTATGTTCTATGTCACAGCTCAACCCAGAATGTAGCAAGTGTGGAGACAGATAGATAAACGCGTCTGGTGTATATTCTAACTGTGAGCTAACGTACACTCAAACAACACTTGTACATCATCATCATCATCATCATCATCATCGGCCTGAAGACGTCCACTGCTGAACATAGGCCACCCCCTTAAACCGCCACACCGAACGACAATTTGCCACTTGCATCCATCGGTTGCCTGGATTAACTCTTTTGATGTCGTCGGCCCATCTAGTGGGAGGTCTACCTACACTGCGTCTTCCAGCCCACTTGTACATGCACATGAATAATTATTATATAAATACAACAATCAGAACCAAGCAGACTTAATAAAAAACATCTGCAGTAATGAACCTTTGTGCACTACTTATCTCTGCTCGGAAAAATCTCTACCAGTCGCACATAAACACAAAGGGATAAAGCATCGTGTCCTCAGACTTCACTTTCCGCATAATTCTAGGGGCAAATTAAATTAACTGTCGACAAGGTCCGCTGTCCGTCCTTCTGTAAGGCACAATTCCACTAGGCCCGTGATTCAGTGCTATAGAAGGCATGTAGGAGAGGTTTTTGTCATGAAATCTTATGTCTGAAGGAAGGAGAACTGGCCCGTTTAGGGAAGCCTCTTGTATTTTGATTCGGCCGAATCATCCCATTGAGCTTTTAAAAAGTGGACTTTTTGCGTATGCTATGGACCAGTTTTTTTAGTAGACGAGACACATAATGTATCCTAACCTGGTCAAATTGAGTCAAGAGCAATGTGAAATTAAACATTATTCTATAATGTGCCAGTAGGTACGTTCTGTAATACTATATAAGAATAAGTTACTTTCATAAAACGGTTAAAAAAAGCAGCCACGATAAGAAGTACTAAGTACTGTCAGACACGATCTTCATTTAAATTATCCCAGCCTCTCGTGGCCTCGCTCAGATGGAGAGGCAGTCTTAAAAATAAAATAAACAAACTTATTTGTACACTCACTTCTTTCATGCTAATTTAATTTGTCCCCGACGTTGGGACCACTTTAGACGTGCCCGCGCTGCCCCAAACGTGGACGGGGAAATAAAGATATTAAAAGTGCGGACCAAAAAAGCGGAAATTAAAAGGCTGTAATTAATATTTTTCCCTTTTGCCTCGGCAACGGAATCGGCGAGAATTTCCTTTACATTACGACCGAAATGGGAATATTCGCCGAAAAATGGGGTTTAATTTCGTTAAAGATGAAAATTTTCTCACAGAGATGTGGCTTATATCCGGTCACTTGTATTTTCAAACATCGACGTAATTGACACTAAAATTACAATTGAGAAACATTTTAAATTTAACTACAGTTGCAAATAAACATTTTTTTTCGGCAAAGCTAGTAACGGTGCTATTTGTAGAACAAAATTATTATGTATCGCTTTCCAACAAAGTTACTTAATTACTCAGTAGTAGTTTACACCACCAGTAGCTTACACGACTGACTAAATTCTGACATTTACGTGCTCTGCTGTAATCTTCAGTTTATTTTGCATAATCTCTGCCAGGCCGTCCCCACTAGTGAGGGTTATATGTAATTTATATAACAAAAAGTTCTGTCATTTCCCCACTAACAATTTGAATGCTTGTTGGTGGGGATTATGTGAATGCCTCATAATTTAATTAATATCGTCATTTCCCCCTCTTGATATAAAATAAAACTAATAAAAGTTGTATGGCAGGCAGGGTGTGTGTGTATCAATCACCTGACAGTTACAACATGGACAAATGGGTATTGAATAATTTGTCCGTCAATCCGGCAACTGCAGCTCCGTCCCATCTCTACTCCTATTGAGATAGGCCGACTAAGTTTCGCTCGTCGGCGGGTGTTAGATTAGCCTCATTATTAAAACGATAACCGGCCAAATCTCGGTTCCACTCGATAACTTACGAAACTTTTCTAATTTACCCCCGGGGGAGAAAATATTAAGTTTTTCTGTATTTTTTGCTTTGCAGGTACGAGGGGTGAACTGGTATTGAGGTAATATGGGACAAATTTGATTTATACAATGTCGTAGCGGGATAAAGGTACGTACGTAGGTAACGTACGTGGTTGTAGGTTTTTTATTGGAGTTCGGCTGCGTTTGCCTACTATTACCAGATAGATATATACAGCGCCTGACGGTGAATATTTTTAGCTCCATGCTTGCAAAATATTCAAGTTGATCAACTTTTGAAACGAGTTCGAATCGAAAGATAGAACATTATTTGCGACATTATGTTGCAAAAAGTGTGTATGTGTGTGGGTAGTTTCAATCTAACTTCTTTAAAAAAGGTTCAGAGCAAGCCAACACTACTCCCACTATAGGTATCCAATATAAGTAGCATATTATACAGCTACGAAAAAAATCGGACGTCCGTTCCATTTCCTTGACGCGTGTATTATTCCATAACAGGTAATTCGGAACACGCCCCGGCACCGACTACTTCACAAAAAACGAGGAAAATAAAAGAAACTAACGAGCGAATCACGTTGAAAAATATGAAATTTATCGAATGGATTTTTCAGGTTTGCGTCGCAGAAATAATTAATGCTTGTTCGTCTGCTCAGTAGAACGAGTGTGTAGTTTTTATGAAAATTCTGGTGAATTATTACCAATTATGAAACAGTACAGAAGTAATCATGTTATACCTTTGTAAGTTAAAAAAGCTGGCATTCATTATAATAATAGCAGGCTATGATGTAAAGTTACAAAATCAAGTCTTAGTGCGACTTGCACCAATCTGAATTAACCCAACATTTGATGTTTGCATAAACACTAGAAGTCACCCTAACATATTATTCCATTTATTTCTTATTATTATTCCATAAAATTCATAAAATAAATAACTGAACGTAAATAAGAGCTCTACTCAATTTACTTCTCAAGAAAACACATCATCGTTTACCACTGGCAGGGCTAGGGATGGCGGTTTCAACCAAAACAATTCGAGAGAAAACGTAACTAAAAAAACGACCAACATCTATACCAGTAGTTTCTCGAGGTACCAACGTATGCGTGATTTCATGGCCCGACTCACGACAGAAAGTTCCTCGATCGAGAAAGTCTCTCGATCGAGTAAGTCACACGATCGAGAAAGTATCTCGATCGAGAAACTGCCTTGCGAGCGAGTTCGATAACGGATCAACGCCGGCCCGTGATCGATATAAAGCCCATTTCGATTTCCCAACCGCATCTGAGCAAACAATCCGGCGGCTTACTGCAACTTGCACGTTTAATCCCACCCCGCCCCATTATCAGGATAAGAGGGGGTAATGGCGGGACAATATCCCGTACCAGAACTATTTGAAACGCGCTTTCCCCGGATGAACACGGCTTCTGCATTTGACTATTGGAACGGAAATTGAATGTTAATTTTGGACGGAGCGGTTGTTATCTGTAGTATTGGGTACAGCCGGCATCAAAAGATTCTGAATAATATAATATTAATTGTATGCCCCCAATAGTAATACTTTTGCAGAATAGGAAAATGACTTTTAGTGCTCACTGTACTTTACTGTTGAGTACACATGAATATATTGGAACACTTAAATGGAACTGGAGATAAGGCTAAGTGAAGTGATGATAGTTGGAAAAAGGGGGTGACTGAGTGGCCGAGACAGGGGGGGGGGGGGGGGGCGAAGCGTCGGTCGTCCTGCAAATGGGCTGATAGTATCAAGTCGCAGGTCGAACTCGGATCCCGATCGGCACAGGATCGGAGCGAATGGCACCGTAAAAGAGATGTCTACTCAGTAGTGGAGAATAAAGCTTGTAAACGATGAATTTACTGATAACATGAAAACAAGAAAGAAGTCTGGATAAAAAATATATACTTCGAAAGAATGCAACTATTAATTCGAGAAAATAGTTGCATAATATAGTCTATAGTCTTAGTAAATGGCCGACAACACGTACACGTATTTTTAGAATGAACCATCGGCGAATAGTCTTTTTCTTAGAAGCAAAGCGTTTTGCAAATAGGTCCTTTAACTTTTGTCTAAACCAAAGGAAAACAGTAAATATGTTAATCACCCGGTCTCGTTTGAGAGTAAACATCGCCAATACAATAATGTGAAGAGCACCAAAATAATGATTATAAATAATTTCGGTTTCTTCCGTATTCCACCCGTCCCACACGTGGTGGCAAAGTGCGCGCTTGCATATTTAACGGACCGCCCTGACCCCTGGTTAAATATTTAGGCACCAACTTTGGGCCCAGTTACCGCGATCGGCCCCTAGAGACCAAGATGGAGTGTGCTTGAAGTTAGAGATAGGGAATTTTAGTTTAGAGGTAGTGGAGGATCAGTATGTATGGATACTGTATTTGGAAGTATAGTGATACTTTCAGTGTGAATTGGACGGCATATAAGAAGTCAGTTTCGATGACGATAATGAATCTGCAGCTTCAGAATGGGCAAGAACTTCACGCTCTCATTATCTCCTGGTATAGCCATGTCTCCACGAAACTTATTTCTATGAATTCTTATCCTCGTTCCTGGGCCAGTAATCTCACATCCTGTGTGTAACAATGGAACCCTACAGCCATGATCTCATCAGCATACGTACCTTACGATTATTATATGTGACCACAGTCGTTGGGAGGCCACGAGACTCTATTAATCTCGTATGGCCGCCCGACTTCATGCGTAATTACTTTGGACCGTCCGTCTATCCCGCTATATTGTGGCGGCACACGAGCCTACTCGTATATGTAACTATAGACGTGAACACGGACGTAGCAAGGGGGCCGGGGGTCCTTGTCCCCCCCCCCCCCCTCACTCTGTTGATTTTGACGCTTTTTGCCACTTATCGCCGATTATCCGATGACCGTTTAGTCTACATTGGACAGATTCTGCTTATTGACATCGCACCGCATTCAGTAACCACATATTGCAATTTTTTCTTATTATTTTCTTCCCCCCATAGTTGAACCTGACTATGAGTAATACTGTTACTAATTGAGGTGGATGCCAAAGTTTCAACCCAGATGCGTCTACGTGTTCTACGCAAATGGAGGTCTATAATATTGATAATTGAGGTCTCTTGGTGAAAATTATTAATAGAGGCGGCTTTGTTACATCGAAACCGTAGACCCTCAAGGCGGACCTGTAGGTACGTCGTAAAACCAGCGGAGATTTTGTACGTTAAAACGAAGATTTTAAATACTCAACTCTAAGATAATAAATACATTAAGATTTAACCAACGGACACCTCTTCACCTGAAAAAAAGATGAGCAGCGCCCCCTTGTTTAAATGAAGATACCGTCTTTCAAAACTCCACAATATTTTCCCTCTACAGGCGGACTAATTAACAAATACATTATGCAGTGCACCTGTGCTCGTCAATTAGCACACTTTGTAAGCTTCGGCGAGTCTGTCGGCCTCAAAGGGAATCTGAGAGAGCTTTGGAAGGAGTATCTGAGAAGTTAAAGACGGTGTGCAGAATTACAGCAGTATTTTGTGCTGAGGCAAATTAGAATAATGTGATTGTTGCTCTTTTTTGCCCGGTTTCTGAACCTCTACCCCTGGTTAACCGATAAGAGCATTGCTCTCTTTGCCATTTGTTTAGTGGCAGATAGAGACAACGATATACTTATCTGTTGGTCAGTTATCTAGGGGGTTAGAAGGGCATTAGGTGTTCCGTGTTTATGGACCAGTTAAAAAAATTAAGACTACGGTACTCCTTAGTGAACAGCAGCAGATCGAAGATGTATCTGCTTATTCTAATCAGGGTGCAGAATAGGGCATATTTTTAAAGCCATCGTCTGGTTACAAAAATATTATAATATGTATTTAGGTCCTGTTTAGCCAGCGCTTATCGGAATGCATTAAAATACTTCATCCGTCTGTATACATTGTCTAGATTTCTTTAACCTACTGGTAACTTTCTATACACACGAGTATACGTAAAAAGTCCCATCTCGGTTTATCCAGATAAAATAGGGCAGCAGAAATGAAGCCATTTCTTTTCTCTCGCAGCGGCCAGTCGTTTGTCGCCTGGTAATTGCTCAGTTAACTTTTTTGGGCTGTTTGTCCTGACCTCTTTTAGTTTTATTCTTCCCTGGTACCGAGCTGGGATTATCATAATCTCTGATGGTATCTTACTCAGTAACTGGGTCCGGCGATTGTATTTCTTATTTGAGCTCAGCATTTGCTACACGAAGGAAGGGACTAGTCATTTTATGAAAGTATATCATGCGTTGTAATCTTTCAGGTAGCCTTACATAATTAAATATTTTTATTCCAAAAAATTTAGATAAAAAATCACTCATTATCTTTGTAACTTCATCTAGATAAGCTTGTCTAAAAACGAACTAAAGTACATCGACATTAAAATAAACAGAATTAAACAAGAATTTGACTTTTCCCTTACACGACTACAAAAAACACAACAAAGTTCACAAATAAAATCAATCACATCTCAATATCACAGTTCATTAATAGTAAACCCCCAATCCATTTAGCACCTAACTTGGAATCATATAATCTATTTTACTCAACAACTTTTCCCCATTACCAAAAACATCGCAAATGAAGCAATAATTCATTCCCTATGGACACGTGCCGAACTTGTCGACTGAACTTTTATGATTAATCCTCAGTCTGCGCAAAGAACACTCCTCAAGCAGCAGACGCGGGTAGAATATAGTCGTGTTCCTTATCTGGGGTCACGGCAGTGCCCCCGCCCAGTTTGGCAAACAAAAACATAGACGTACCATCCTTTTTACGAAGCCATTAAGGCTAGTTTCAGCCGCCTGTATCTTCGTGTACCCGCATCGAATAGGATTAAAAATTAAAAATTCATTCCGAGCCAATCTGATCATACGACATGCCTACAAATAAAAAGAAACCTTACGCCCATTAACTATAAGCCCTTTTCACATAAATCATGATAGTAAACTAAAGAACCTACGGATGATTCTGAAGAAAACAAAGCGCATAGACTAGATCCCGAAGAAGATTCTGATAAATCTGTAGACGAAATAGGCAAGACATTGGCAGTCGGGTGATTCATGGAAAAGGGACCTTATAGCACCACAAATAGAGCTCAACCCGATTTGACGTAATATTCATGATGGAATTATCGTGGAACCTTTCGTAGATGTAAAATAAACCTTACTTCAAATACAATACAGTTCAATGAGCCACCGAACGTTCACATCAGAATAACGTCGATCCCATAACAATGAGCATAATCTAAATGACCAGGATTTGTTCGACATGTAAGCTTATGGGCAGAGTTACGGTGGGTTTACTCTACGGTTGGGCTGATTGCCTGGTACGTATATATAGGAGCTCTTACGCGGTTATGATAGCCTGGTACATACGATGGTTAGGAATGAATACGTGAGCTGTTGGCTTGAATTTTGGTCTTTAGATCTTTTGTACTGGTGTAAGTTTATGCATCCACAAACGGGCCGCTAATTGGGTAGCTAGTGCGAAGACGCTAACAGCCCTGTTGACTGAAGAGCCCTCGCGTCTAGACGCGGCAATGGCACCCTCAGCGAAGGCCTGCTCTCCGGCTTCAAGAGTTTCATCCACGAGCCAAGACATCTCTTATTAACATAAACGGTATAAGACGGTGAAGGGAAGATGATAAGTGGTGACCACAGAGACAAAAAAAATAACAAAAATGCTAGACTTAGAGGGTTAAACCAATATTTGCCGTGAAGAGGAAACTTAGGCTTACCGAAACTAGTTGTCGATGGTAACCATGCACATAATCTTCTAGCCGCGAATGTTAGATATTCGCCAACAATAATTCTAGTCGCATTTTCCACTTTTGAGTAGAACAATAAATCAAATTATCAAATCTATTTACAGCTTTTCTTATATTTCATTTCATTCAATAATGGCATCACACACTCGACAGATCCGCCCACGTGGTTCAGTGAACCGTGAAGCAGACAAACTCGAGATATTCCATTTACAATATGTTCACATCATATAATATGTTCATATATTCACATGTCACTGTTCACATTCTTCTGCTCAGTGGGTGTTCATAAACTTCGAGCCGCATTATTTCTGCTGTTGTATCTGATATTTCCCTGATTATTAGATCCGACATAACATGTTGTCTGTGTACTTACTTTTCTGGTTTTATCGATAACTGTTTTTTTTATAGAAAGGTGGCCAAAAAGAATGTGCCTCAAGCGTCGTGAGTGTGGGAAAATGATAAAAAAAAACAAAAGAGACGTGTAGTTTCGAGTTCTCTCCAAAACTTTCAAGAAATTTCAGTAAATCAGCGCCGACTATGCTGCATTGTATTGTGATTGTGGATGGACTATACTACTAACTGACTGCAAGTCAGCATTTTGACTATTTCGACAAAAACATTATCCCATCAAAAACATTACATGTACAAAAATGCACAAGTCTCGCAACGCAGTTTATCTGCCGTAAAAAGTTGTGAGATCGAATGTAAACCAAGTCGGTTAATTGAATACCTACCTACTTATTTATTTCTTTAGTAAATAGAGTGACTTGGCAATTGCACACTTCAACATAAATCTACATAGCGCTACACGGAAGAATATATTATTTAGATTACCTAGTAGATTATGATGCCGTGTACAATCGCCAAGACACTCTATTTACTAAAGAAATAAATAAGTAGGTAGGTATTCAATTAACCGACTTGGTTTACATTCGATCTCACAACTTTTTACGGCAGATAAACTGCGTTGCGAGACTTGTGCATTTTTGTACATGTAATGTTTTTGATGGGATCTCATTTCTTTTTGTACCTAGGTTTTCTTTCTTAATTTCGTTTTTTTTGCAAAACACGCATCAACGCGCGCCCCGCGCTTATGCGGCAGGGGCCCCTTGCGACATAGGTCATGTTCATAGATTATCATGAACGAGTGTCTTTGCGTCTCCACAGATGCGTGTTAGGTATAAGGTACCTAGGTACCCATTTTAACGAATTTGTTCGACCTGTAAAAGTGTAGGTAGGTATACTCGTAGTATAGGGATTTGTATCTCTCTATCTATCGTGGAAGTTTTTAAAAAGCGCTCAACTGTCGAATTTCTCGAAGCCATTTCTCATTTTTATTAACCCCTGTTACCCATTTCATTCAATTTCAATGAAGTCTAATTATGAACTGTAAAAGTAACTTTGTAATGACATACAATTTAATAGAATTTATATCGGAATACAAAGTTATTTATGCAGATCATATATCTAGAAAACGGGATGAAAATTATGAAATGTCAGAATTTTTCCATGGTTTATAGGCTAAACAATAGCTATATTCAAAATTTGAAACTTGTGGGACGGCTAGAAGTACCTTAGAATTTTGATGATCGGTGAGTCAGTCAGTCAGTCAGTCAGTGGGCAGCAAAATTAAGGAACTTTGACTTGCAATAATTCTTAAACTACTGGTTCAAATTTGATGTAACTTGGATTATTATCTGTAGACGTGATACCCTCTTGGTCACTAAAAATTTAGGCTTCTAGTTTTATCCATAACGAAGTTACAGGGGGTCGAAAATGGCCCGAATCGCTTCGAGAAAAGGATAGTACGGCCGTGCCTTTTGTTTTGCTCGACTTGGCGGGGGCACTGCCGTGCCCCCAGATAATATATGTAAGTAAGTACATACATATACTTGACACTGGCTAAATGCACAAATATTGCAAAGGCATATCCTGAAAAAGTGCACCTACAGATTAACATTCGATGATTCGGTGAGTTCCGAATATTTGTGCTAGGATTAAAAATGCATTTTAAACAAGCAAGTTTAAGTATGAGTGATTTACAGATTATAACGAAATAAAAAATACCCGAAATCATTTTACAATAACTTCATAATTTTACAATAAATAGTTTTGATTCAACACTTAAAAGTAACCCCTAAATTTGGACTAATTAGGCCTCTAATAACTGAACCATATCATCATGTATTGCAATCGATCACAGCCACGAAGGAAAGGCGACCCCAAAGAGAAAATACAACAGACGTTCGCTAACTTATAAGCAGTATCTAAATTAATATAACCACAAGATAGACTGAAAACGCGAGGCGATGTAGTCACAGTATGACAATATACATGACACGACTTGTACCTCGTTAGTGTTCTACCAAAAATTATTCATAACATGACAGAAATAATTATACATAGAACATAGCAAAAAAGGAAAAAGGACGAAAATCTCTACAATGACGATATATAAAAAAAAAACCCAGAGCGAGTCCGACTGACACGAATGGTTCCGTACCATAATGTATAAAAACGGCAATAAAATCACGTTTGTTGTGAACCCCCTTAAATATTTATTGTATTCTGTTTATTAGCATTTCTTGTTATAGCGGCAATAGAAATAGGTAAATGATCTGTGCAAATTTCAAATGTCTATCACGGTTCATGAGATACAGCCTGGTGACAGACGGAAGGACGGACGGACAGCGGAGCCTTAGTAATAAGGTCCCGTTTTACACTTTGGTTACGGAACCCTAAAAATCGTCTTGGCGATTTAAATCATTTGACAACGTAAATGAAGTCGACCATACAAGCTATTTGTAACTGTATTGTGACAACACGATTGAAGAAACATGAATAAACAATACACTTGATAAACAAGGGCAATTGGACAATTACCAGTTTTGCATGTCTAATCTTATACATTTTTACCGGTGGATGCAAGTGGAAATTTGTCATTCGGTGTGGCGGTCTAAGGGTGAGGCCTATGTTCAGCAGCGGACGTCTTAAGGCTGATGATGATGATGATAATGATGATGATGATGATAGGTAAGTACATTTTTACCGATTACAAGTAGTGAAAAGGGGCAAACAGGCTTTAATTTTTTGATTTGGTAAAGTGAAAATGCATTGCATGCGTTTAAAAGTTGAAATGGAATGGCTAACTTCGTTCCACAGACGTATTATTTCGGTGGAAAAGTTCTAGTGAGACCGCCCACCGCGCCGGCCGTTCATAAACTTTTAGAGTCAAGGTAATTCAGTTGAAGTGTGTTATATATATTTTTCTGGAATCATATCCTCACTCGATAGATTTTGTAGGTATGGTCAAAGCCTGGTATAATACGCGTGCGTCGAGATCCTGTCTGACCAGCATCAGGAAACAAGAGAAGGCGTGCAAGATGACCACCGGTACAAACATCTCATCGGTCAAAAAATGCCGGCAAAGAATTCCGTTCTGACTCCATTTTCAGTATCGCCAAAATAATATGTACACAATGCTGCATTTCCCGGAAATTCCTGGATATTATCTGGTCAATATTTACAGTCCAACATACAGGATTATGCCGACGGCACTAGTGGGCACGGCCCACCGTGGCCGCACATAATTCCATCAGAGGTACGTTTATGAAATCCATTTGGATACCAGGCGAACATAATCCGTACGTGGTATCTATGACAAATATGGCAACAGCATGAGTGTCCCTACATGTACCGGCTGGCGAACTGAAAAAAAATCTCAGGTGATAGGACTTTGGTGCGAAAGTAAGTCCAATCTATGGGAAATCATTTATGTCAGCAGTGTTGAACCACCATCATTAACTCTATAAATCATCTATAAATAAGCGCCTAAAAAGAACAATTGACTGACTATCTTTTGCCTTATTATTCAGATGGATAATGAACAGGAACTAGGCAAACATATCTTTGAAAGACCAATAATAGTGCAGATTCTCACGGCATTAGGCACTGTAGATAAATCCATTAAGCGATGCGTCGTTCCACAATCAGGGGTCCGCATCGGAGCCGAGTATAATCCGACAGCTCGTGATATTGATGAGTGGACACGGACGAGCGAAGGACCCTCATCTGGAAGTGGCATGGCAATTGACATTGAGATTCAATTCACCGTAAGCTAAAATGTTTAACGCCAAAAAGTCTATCAATAGAATTAGAAGAAAACTGTAACTGGTTACAAATCTCTCAGTTCTTTCCTGTTGCTAACAAAATTATATAGGAACCTGAGCAAACAATTATACATTACTTTGCTTTGATATTATCTTCGGTCCAGTTAGCTACATCAAATAGACGGTATTTTACGACCGGAACAGAACCATTGTTCTGAAAAAAAAACCAACATCTACGTCATACTAACTAGGCCACATCCACGCACTACCGCATCCAGTGCCACCATCGCAATACATACACGTTCAGGTCGGTGCGAGCCGAACTAATCCACTGTCAGTGCAGTATATTTAGCTAGTGCCCATATATTGCCAGAAGTGCTAGTCGTGTGCTACGTCGCCGTGAGTTATGGACCGGTCAGCGTTGTCGTGATTGGAAACTCGATAGTATTGGAACAATGGCGTTAATTGAGTATCATCGTTTGGTTCCAAAACTCTCTATCGTTGAACATTCGACGTCACGTGAATCCGCCTATGCTGCAATTCGGTATCAGCTCACAAATGTAGAAGCAAAATTCCATTTTAAGAAATGAGCACAGCCAGTATTTTAACGAGTATTTTTTATGTGTACCTACAAAGTAATGTGAACATGAAAAATAAATTAGCCCAAACACAATTTCACAAAACTTATTCCACCGCCGATCAGATACCTACTAGGGCCGCAGCAACCTGTAGGAGATTTAGAGCACGTAAATTTCACACAACGGTACGCCATCCCTCATCAAAAACACCCTCGTCACATAAATAAAACCAGATAATCTGAGACCGCCGGGAGGTTATAAATATGATACCTCCGCTAGTTTATGTCGCCTTAGTACCGAGAGGTGATAAAGGTTATTGTTTTGGGAAATCTGGTGTCTGTCTTCATTTCAATTAAATGTTTGTCCGATTCTCGTACGTATTGGTATTATTGGTGAAATAAGAAAGTGAATTTCAATAACCGTGTATGTTTTTACCAAACAATATTATTTTGTACATTTACAACTTCTGGTTCGACATAAACTCGAGCAATCTACGATAAGGTTTCGCTGTCTTTTCACTGCCTCCAACATTTTCCCCTGAAATAGCGAGCAAACAGTTTCCGTATATTTTTCCTTCAAAGGGAAACCTTAAAACAGCAAAATGTGTGTTTTCGCTCACATTTTCTCACATTTTTGTGTACAAACTTGGAGGATAAACCAAATTATCGAGGACGAGATTTACATACAAAGTTACATTGGAAACTTCTGGAGTTTCGCTCCTTTTGGGGCTCGCTAACGAGTCTTCGATACAACATAAGCGTGGAACAATTTATCAACAAAGTGACAGGAAATATTGGCAAAAAAAATCGTCCCTAAAGGTAAAGGGGTTCGGTAATGTAGGTAACTTTTTCAGGATGTAATATTGATGAGAGTTATGTCTTTCGACCACTTTGATGGGACGAACCTATAGTTTCCGAACAACTACTTGCGTCATACATACCTTAAGATAAATATTATTCTTCGGTTTCTACACGTATATGGATCAATACTACCATGTTATGTCTCATGATAGCATTTCAAAGTCGAGAACATACTTTGTTTAACCATGGCACTTGATTAATCAATAAAGTACTTTTCAAAATCCTATCTTAACAAATTGAATAAGTTTTCCTGATACTCGTAATGGTAAATTTAATGTCTATTACAAAATAGCGCAAGGTCAAATCAATTTTAAGATTGTTCTAATAGTTCCCAACCATCTCAGACTAAGAAACATATCTAAATTTACGAGAGGTGCAATTTCATCATACACCCTAAACGTCTCGACGCTAAGGGTATAACTGCACCGAAGCGACAGCTTGATGTTTGATACAGCTTCGTATACCACTCCGATTGCTGGATGTCTGTGCTCGGAACCGCTTTTAGCTTAAACTAGCTTAAACTATTAAAGCTAGGTTTATCTATATATAGATCAACGAAGTTTAGCCAGGGACTTGTAAAGTGCGTATTTACTTGCTGTTCTGAACTAAAAGATTGAAGCAGAAAGTTTGTGGTGATTAAGAACTAACTTTGTACCCGACGGCTCAGAACGAGGGTAGTATTATTAGAAGGATGCAAAATGTACTGTAACGTAGATGTGTGTGTTGACTAAAATCTCTACTGTTTCTTTTATTATTTATTGTAAATATAAACATAATAGGTATTTATATAGAGTGACATACAAAGAGATAGGGAGAGTAAATTTAGGTTTCTCAAGAGATCTTCCCTTAGATTACTTGGATTTGTATTTAGTTTGATTACAAGAGTAGATATTTAATCGTAGACGACCAAAGAAGATAGTCTCAAGCCCCGTCTAATACACCTGACCTATCTACACCTTAACTCCTCTACGAAGGTCCTAGCCAAACAGTCTCTAACTCTCAACTGCACCGCGCCAACTGCGACTTTGACAGTTTGATAAACGACCAGCAGGGGGCTCCTGTCACTCCGGCAGCTGTCAGGAGTTAACTATCTGCCACGGCTTTGGATGGACTTGCCTTGATTAGGTACCTACTGTACGTCATGGAAGTATATACTTAGCAACCTTTAAAAAAATAACTTAAAAAAAATATACATATACAGTTGCTTCACTAGAAGTTCTTAAACTTTCGCGAACTGAATACATGTTAATTAGTATTTAAACGGGTCGAGGTATGTCAAAATTATATATTTTGATATTCGTTTGTGCGCGAATTAGACCCGTTTAAATACTAAGTTGCTTCACTGTCCTATAGCACAGATCTTATAATATCCTCTTAAGAGTAATAAATTAAATTTCTCCCATAAACGGAAACTTCTGCATTTATCAAAAGATCTTTGGCCTCCTTTACGACATAACAATATTATAAAAAAAATAAAAAACATTACGTAACATAAAACAATAAACAAAAATAGGCGATTACTGCACCAAGAAGCTCTTAAATAAGGATAAAGAAGAATATTATAACAAAAATTCGATTCGGGAAGTAATAAGACTACGTAGCAGGATTCAAACCGAACAGTACGGAAACCGTATTGTCTCACTTCTATTTACAAACAAATCATATTAAGACGGAACCAATTTAACTCATGCGTGTACCGTACAAAACTCCCCGACTTTGTAGAGCTTCTTAATGTTGTGTGAAAATTACTTTTCAAAGGCTGTTTGACGAATAAATAGAATTTACAAGTTGTTTACACAGATTCCGAAGTCGACAGCTTCTTTTTGTGTAATATGCTATTTCTGTTGAAACATTGTGTAGCGATGTTGAATAGGGGCTTAATTTATAATAATGGATAAAAAATATATCCAAGAACATTAATACTAGGTTTACTATTTAGTAACTATCAGTACTTATTAGGTAACTAATGGAAAGTTTAGGTAAGTAATTTAAGAAGTTTAAGTAATTTTTCATTAAACCCGTTTTAACCAAGTTTAACTTACCAAGCTCAGTGGGAAATTAGTACAAGCAAAGCAAGCACGCGAAAGACTAAATATAATATTACGTATTGCTTTCTATTGACTTCCCTGTATTAAACAAAAAATTCAAAGCAATGGGTACATCAAAATCTCGTAAAAAATAAATTTATGGTTTATTATTGAGCCATAAATTATTTTCCTCGTTTCCCACCATTTATTTTGCTCACCTAATAAGAGTCAAACCAAATCCTTTTATTACAAAACAAAGAGAAAGCCGTCTCCGTGGAAAAAAGACATCCATTCAGCGAAATGGCGCGAGGAGGCTCTTTGACGTGCGCTCAAATCTTTCAATACGACGCCAGACCAATTTGGAGAAATGAAGTAACAAGGCGCGGTCGTAGACTCAGCGGGTAGCGGATCTTTGATGTGGATCATCAACATTATCATTATAATTATCATTATCATCATCATCATCATCATCATACTCGTCCAATGCTCGACGTAGGCCTCTCCTAGTGGACGTCACTGAATCCGATATTCGGCTCGCTGATGATGATGACAATTTGCTATGTTAAAGTATTTGTATACCAAATGTTCATGAAATTCGTTTCACTTTGCACTGAAAAGCAACTTTTATACACAACTTTTGATTTTAGGATATTCTTTGGATAGTAATATCTGTCTCCACACCACGGTTCGAAAATAATTATCTACTTGGACGAATATAAAATAAATTTTGTATTCGTCTAAGATTATCAATGATATAAATACGTGATAACAATCTCGATATTATTAAAAATACAATTAATAACATGACGCACACTGGTGATAATTATTATCGGATGATTATTACATGTTTATATTCAACAGTGTCAACATTATCAACACTGTGTTGTAGACATATCAGCATTAATTCTGCTGGTCTATAAAAGGTTAACTTCATAATGTCGAAATCTGCTTCAACCATAATATTTACAGCACCAATGATCACTTGCATGAAATTATGACGGTATTGTCCTGTCTAATTCCGGCATGCTGCTGTAAGCCAGTAACACGTGTATCGCAGATACGAGCGGGATCCGCGCTCTTGTCGGATTCCGTACATTACCAAACAAACGAGGCTTTGTAAAACACAAAGGACTTTTTTGAATGTTTAGTAAAACATCCTTGCTGTCTAAAAATGTTCAGAAAAAATGTTACGACGCACGAGCTATGAAATGTACAAAGCCGAAATAAAAATCACAAAAACTTACATAATGTTCCCAATTTTATAATTGGGCATTGTATGTCGCTTTTAGAAGAAAAGCGACATACAATGATAATGTACTTATTACGGAGCTAAAAACTCGCTAGAGAATAATATACCTACATTATCTCAGTTCTTGCCGATGTTTCACTAAAGATAATATTATGTGTTAGTCAAAAGTGAATATTAAACTATTTGGCTCTCATGTCATGAAATTGTGATACAGAAATATGTGCTCTACACGCCAAACCAAATTGCCTCACATATAAATAACACAATTCTGTTACAAACACTGACAGAAAACTCTGCACACAATATTTTTCACTAGTGTCAAAAGCAAGAGAAGTAGCTCGAACCGATGCAAAAAGGTGAGATATTGACAAATGCAAGTTTATACCTACGTATTATTTATAGACTAGAAAAAAGTCGACAGAAAACGAGGGCAACTTAGAGAAATAGCAAGCGTAGAAAAACCATACTCTACGTAGAGTTGCTCCGCGATTGTAGAGGCACGTACCCTTGATATATGAAAACTTTACGTGAGCGTGACGCGGCTGCAGGATATTGATGAGGTGGCATGTTCCGGTCATGCCGCCATGGCTGCCATTAATATCGCACTGAAGCCGCCGTATTAAGGATTACAATGGGAAACCATGAAAAAAGGAAACGAGGTGGTAGAGTTCTATGATGGCGTTGGGATATGACTGGGACGAGTTTGGCTGAGAGTGGTCGCTCGTAGGTACCAGGGAGGCAGTTGTTTTAAGGTCGTGAAAAAGGGTGATTACACATAATTTGAACGCTACTTACGACAAATCCATATAACTTGGCAATGTGGAAAAAATATATGTTAATTTTGATCATATACTTTCATTGCTAATTGGTAGTGAAACACAATTAAAATATATTTTCTCGATAGAAAAAAATTACAAAGTAACCTCTTGAAAAAAGTTTCTGACATTAAAATCTCCCTAATTTATGGAAGAACATTATTGAAATCTATAGAATTTGAAACCATTAAAATAATAAAGCTGTTTATTGCTTAATGTAACAACAATTCGCCAATTTTCATTCAAGAAAATGTATTTCTGTATATTTTCGTTCAAGTAGAATGACGCGCCAGCCGCCATGTTGTGTCCTCTCTATCATTTCCATACGATTCGACAGTAGTCGCTGCGGCGCGCCGCTAGTCGGACCTGTGTCACTTTTTTCAATTATTTTTTTACGTAATCATATTTTTCAAAAATACTGGGCCGCATCCATCGCTTGTCATGTTTGGTCTGTCAAGGCACTGATTAGGCAAAACAAGCATTGGATGCGGCGCGGCCAGTGGCGGCTGTGTTTTGTTTTTCTAGCGCGCTTATTACAATAGAATTTAAATACATAGAAGTGCCAAACAGTCACGTTACTCCCGTTCTTACCTACATAACGAGACAATCTTTGTGTAGGTAATCTTGATGATTCAATCTAAGTACATGCGTGTGAGCTTCGCAATTACCACGTAGTTCTTATAGCATCATCGTCATTGGTGCTTATTATAGGTATTGTTATGAAAAAGTCTGGTGTCGCTAAACAAGAGATTTCCAAGAATACCTGTATTTGCGAGAGATAAACTTAATTTATGTAATTTCGCAGGTTTTCCAACTCGGTCTCAGCACATAGCAAACATATTTGAACCTATTCATTAATGCCTACACTTTTGAGAATAGCTCAATCAAAACTTAATCCTATATAAATGAACACGAATGACACGCACACGTCATACGCAAATGAAAAAACTGAAGTCTACGTACATACATCAAAATTTGACGATCTTTAAAATTGCAATATAGCATAGCTCGTATGATAGATTTATGATACGACGAGCCGGAGTTCGGTTCTCAATCACCGTAGTTTGTTTTTGTTGGAAAATATTTTTCTAGACCTTTTGGTTATCCATTGCGCCTAGATTACCCACCTACTTTTTCTGCTTATTAGAACCACAATCAATACGCTTTCTAACAGCCAGCCAACGAGGATATTTTGACAGTCATCGTGCAGTGTGGTGCATCGTGGTGCAGCCCGAAACTCAATAGGTTCGGGCTATGACTGCGTATTATACTAGATTGATTAGTGAAATGAAAGATTACATTAGGTTCAAAAATATCTATTTACAGACACATATTAAATATCTATGCATTTTCCATTTTTTAACCCTTCTCAGAACAAGTTCTGGTAGTACACATTTTTTATAAAACGCTACCAATTTGTGGACCATTTCCAGAATGAAATCCTCATTTCTTTCAATTTCAATAACTGTTATAGGTTCCACTGGTGAAATGAAGCGCACAAAGTAACATTTTTGGCAGTGGACCTTATATTGACTATCAAATAGTAACATGATGTATTATGTAAATGAACTAAACAAATTCAGGAAAATCAGTGATATTTCTACTTCGTAAATGTCTACGTTGAAATTCCTTAATTCTAGCTCATTTTTAGAGGTTCCATATTTTATTCGGGTTCTAAAAAAAATATTCAGTATTACATTTAAGTTTTTTTTTAACCATAGCATTTCCTACAATAAACATTTAAAAGAAATGTGGTAGTAAGTAGTTAAATTTAGTAATAACAAGACTAGCAAGTAATTTACAGTATTCATAGACCTTATAAGGTCCGGCCTTTAATTGGCGACAAGGAGGTGGACTTTCTTAGGCATTTCGGCATCCCGGAGAAAACCAATAAAAATTGACATAAAAAATCGAGCTTTCGATAACATAACTTCACAATCCACGCCTAGATGGTAATTAATTTCCTGTAATAACCAAAAATAAATATTTAAATTACTCAAAATGCCACCAAGGAAGATAATAAATCAACCGATGCATTGTGACATGTACTACATTGACAAGCATACTGACAAAATGGCAGCGTAAAATGTTAATAATGCCAATGCCCTCAAATGATTGGTCAATAATGAACGTCGTCACGAGTTTTGATTTCTATTTATCAACGGGAACTGGGTTTTTCAAATGGTGGCCCTTATAAGAAACCGGTCCTTATTGGGTGAACCTACTTTATTGGGTTGGAATGAGAAAATAAAATTTCACATCTAAATACGAGTACATTGATTGTATAATATTTTATTTAAGTCTAAACGGTTATGTACATACACACATCAAAAAAGTCTAAGCAACATGTACTAATTTCTGGTTCTGTTCTGGTTCGCCGAGCTGTATGTGGACGCGCATTGTCATGCATTAACGTAAAATTGGAGCCAAAGATTTGTGCATATGGATGGACATAAATTAAGGTCTGAGAATATCCTCAACGTAATTTTCAGCGTTCATGTTTCCATTTACAAAAACGAGCTCAGTTCACCTGGTCTTCATAATACCCGCCCATACCATAACTGTTGAGCCGCTGTATGGATGAACTTCCTGAACGCACCTGAGCCTTTCAGTATTTCCGGGCCGACGGTACACTTTGACGGTTTGTATCAGGCCTAAACCCGAATCGCGACTCATTGGAAAACATAATTTTATCCCATTGTTCCTGGGTCAATGTTATGCATGCATGTTGCTTAGACTTTTTCCATATTGTGTTTATTTTTCTTCCAATAAAATAATGACCAGCTTTTATTAGATAAACCGCTTATTTAACAGATCGCCGGCGCGTAACTTCTTTACGTTCTAATAGTTCAATTATTCTTTGGTAGTGAGATCCGGTACTTCAAGGTCGCGGAGCTGAAACTTTTATTACGCCGTTTCGCCGCTGTTTCTTCGTGCGCTG
Source organism: Hylaea fasciaria (assembly GCA_905147375.1). Classification (NCBI taxonomy): domain Eukaryota; kingdom Metazoa; phylum Arthropoda; class Insecta; order Lepidoptera; family Geometridae; genus Hylaea; species Hylaea fasciaria. Next base: position 438,081 of record LR990211.1, on the reverse strand, counting down.
CAGTCGGATTGTGAAATGTCAGTAGCAGCTCTCTAAGCCTTAAGCTGTTCGTACCGTATTCTGCTAAGTTTTTTCCTTCCAGTAAGCATGCATTTGCCTGAATAAATATGTTTTAGGGTTTGTCAAATTCGGAATCTCAACTGTGTTAACCAAAAACTCGACTGTATTAACTGCATATCTACATTAAATCAATTGTCAATAACATAAAGGTATCCACCCTTAAGAGATCGTCATCATGACGCAAATAAATAAGTGAACATTATTGTTAATTAATGTATTAGTGTAAAGCGGTTGGTTCTCCGAATAAATAGATGAATAACTAACTTTTTTGTTCTAATTTTAGCCTTACGTAAATTCTCTATAGCGCGTCGCAAAACAAAATCAAACAAGCAAAGAAAACAATACCAAATCTAAGGCGGCTCCCCGACGATCCGTCTTGTCTCAGGCCCGATGACGGATGGCGTCGACGTGTGACGTGACACTACCAGAGGTCATGAAAGTTGCCAAATGGAGCCTTTTTCAGTACTCACGCATTTATGAGATGAAACGTGAGAAATATACAAGTGATCCCTTCAAATAGTTTTTTGGTGAATGACATTCAAAGTGCGATATATTTTTAAATGTGTATCTGCTGAAACAGTCTGTATTTTTTACGCACTTTAACGACACATGAAGTGGTTATACGAAAGAAATGATAACGAAGAAACATAAGGTTGAGAACAAAAAAAACAACAAAATTAACTTTACATTTTCGGGTTACCGCCAACACTCCAGTAACTCATTTAAAGCCTGCTTCCACCGCGGTGCCGATCAAAGCATAGTGCCGTCGGTGCCGTAAAGCTTGACGTAATCGAATCCAATCAGGGCTTCAGAGACTCGTTGGCGCGTCTTTGGGGGGCGTCACGTCGCACTGCGCCAACTACACAGCCGACATTCAATTTGCAGTGCACTCCAGCACCAACCGCCTGGTGCACTCGAGTGCACTAAAACAATTATAAAATAACACGTGGAGTTTCAGGACTCATGCTTGACTTTTTTTCATTTTGTACTTTACGACATACAACAAGAACCTCGTGGGGGTAATATGATCAAAATGTGCCCTAATTCATACACGCCTATAGTTTTGCCGTACAATCCGTTCCAAGCAGTAGTGTGCAAATATTACTATAGCAATTTCGCGGCTAAAAGTTTTACTAAGCATTGTTAACTAATGCCCGGTCCACACTCGCGCCACAATTTCGCAGTGCGAACTATGAGTATACCGTCAACACGAAGCTGTTATGACTATGACAAGAAGCCGAAAATATAGCAGATATTTTTTTTTCTCAAAGTTGCGTTTCTTTATAATGTGTAGTTAGGTACAGTAATAATCGTAACACGATATGCGCGAGTGATCCACGAGACTATTATACGACGGTGCAAAGGACTTAACTTCCTAGACTGTCTGTTATATCTTTTCGTCCAATTCGGCAAGTTTTAACCGTTAGCGGTGCAGGAGTGTCGGCAAATTAAAGCGATGCCGTGCTGTCGGCGCTTTGCGTACTGCCTGCGAACAGGACGTAATGCGAACTCCACACTTTCCGCGAAGGGTTGCGAAGGCGAGTGTGAGCTGCGCTGCGTTATTTCGCATTCCTGCATTCGCATTTTTTTTACTTGTTTTTGGCTGCGCCACTACTAACTTGTCCATTCAGCCAGTGTCATGCATTATTCTTATACAAGTTAACAATGGCAACAATGTCGATAGTCTCAGCCAGGTAGTCAGTAGTCAAGTCTGCTACGTTAAACGTAAGAACGTTGGCCGTAAAACAGTTGAATGCCTTTCATTAAACTCTAAACCGCTTTGCGAAATACGGAAATTTCAACTAAAACATACCTTTGGCAACTTTTGACGACCGCTTCACCTAAAAGGTTTGTTCATAAAATTATCTTTACGACAGTCTGCGGCGCCGAGGCGAGTTCAACCGCTCAATAACCACAGCTTACGATAATTATCGTACTCTCTCAATTATCTTTTAAATACAAATTTAATTAACATTCGCTCAGAACATGACACTCCGACGCGTTATTTGATGTCAAATAATAATTTTGTGTTATTACTTCTCTCGTGCGCTCGCGAAACAATCTTGGAACTTATTAATATTTCAAACTCGAGTCGCGCTAAGTCATCGTAAACTTTATTGTGTATTCGTTAAGAGTTATATTTGAGTGAAGTTTGAGTTTGCGTTTCGGGTCGCGGTAGGGAAGTTTAATTTTCTGTGGAAAATAATATACCTATTGCAATATGATATTAATTGTCAAGTTTGTCGGCTATAGGCGGTACTTGGTGAGATTAGACATCCGGGTGACAAAATGTACGATGTTATCATACGTTACGCGCATTTTAAAGTTCTCTTGTGTTATGACACGAGAAAGTACTTTCAGTTGAAAGTTATACGAAATACGTTGGTTTGGTTGACAATATTATAATCGCGGGAACACAAGACAGGAAAGGTATAAAGTAAAGAAATAAAGTAGTCGAATCGAGAACCACCGCCGTTTTAATGTAGGTGAAAAATAAACGTATTTGCGAGCCACTCTCTCTCTCGCATTTCTCTTTGAAGTACTCGTAGATAGGTACTCCATTTCTGCTATTTTTAGCTTCATATGTAAAGCACATATTTATGTTATGAATATATTTCCTTGGTATTGAGGAAAATAGGAAAATCTCGGCAGGAACACACGCAGGCGGGGAAATAGCAGCGCTCGCGGCTCCAGCCTGTCCCAAGGGAATATTATCCTCAACCTGAATAAACTAAATAACCAGTAACATACCCATTTCAATTTATTTGACTTTGATTTTGTTGCTGTCATTATTTTTTAAGGATTAAGTACGTAGCCGCTGTTATTCCTTATATTTTTATAGATTTTGTGACCGCAGCACATACTAGCGATTTATTTGGTACCCGTGGTTTCAAGCGCCAAAAAAGCCTTAATAGTTGTTATGTTAATCGTCAATCAAAGTAATTCTACTTAGAAACAAAAACACATCGTAAGTACTCGTATAGGTGCAATGTTATTTGCGATGCGTGACGAGGTCGGTACTCTGTGCTGTTGACGTAGAAATTGTGTTCGATCTCTGGTTGTTTAATTAGCGGCTGCTTTTATAACGTTACAATAAATCTAATACAACATTTAAAATCGTGCCTCTAGTCTCAAATATTTCCTTTTACCACAGACTTATACCACCTTACCACAAAAGATTTAAACTAGAGTTGAACAGATGAGTCTAAATATTTTCACGACAAATCGACGTCTAACCCTCGCTATTTCTAACTCAATAACAAATTCACAAGTAAATGAATAAGGAATGCCAGGATTTAGTAAAAAAAAACGCGAGTGATAGACGTCGATTTTGTGGAACGCAATTTTAGAAACATCTGTTTAACTCTGGTCTAAACTTTTGTGGTAAGGCGGATATTCTCTATTTCACGTACACGTCCCACACTAATTACTCTCCCGGTATTCAATTTGTTTGCTGAACACTAGGGTGCGTCCACACCGCGCGGCGCGGCGCGGCGTAGGGGGCGCTCGCACGTAGTTTTGTTGCATCAATCGGACGTGCGTCACGTGACGCGGCCAGTTTGTTTGTTTCACTTGTGTACGGTGGAGCGGGATCGAGTGAATTTCAAACTGTACGATACGGCACGGACCGAAAGAGAAAGGAAAAAGAAAAATGGGAAATGGAAAAAAATAATCTCAGAGTGCAGTAATAGAACGTACGTACATTTCATTGCGCGACGTCTAATCAACTTCACGTAGTGAGGAACATATAAAACTTTTGTGTTGGCTCACAAGTTCAAAGTTCGGCATTGTTCAGCGACTTTCGTTGTTATAGAGGAATAACTTCTGAAGGTTGTTAACCGATTTTTTAAACACGTTTATTATAACGCATTTTAAAACTTCTACCTTTGATCTACAGAGATATTTAATACCCACTAATCACTTGTAGGTCGTAAGTAGGGACTTGAGATATTTATGCTCTCCAAAAATAATTTCATAAGTTTACCAAACCTCGCGGCAACATACTCCCTTGCAGGAAGGGACCGGGACGTCTTAAAAAGTTGCAATATTTACCTGAAACAAATCAAAAATAATTGATTCGATTTATGATACAAGAATTCCATTTTTACGTATAACTCTACAGTTAATGTCAAAGAAAACTGCTTAAAATCGATTTGAAAAATAATCACCCCGTCCCACCCGCAATCGCCGACACGTTCAATTGTACCAATAAACAAATATATAGGATTTATCCAAATATAATCAATCCTCATTCCCACCATAATGTAAACAGAGTGCTATCAAAAATTCTAATTACGATCCAAGTGGCGGGCGCGAGGCGAATCAATTCGTAATCAAACCGTCCGCCGCAGGGCCCGCGCAAAATATTCCACAGTTGAAGACTTGCCGCAGGTTACTGGGACGTCAGTTACTGATGTTCACGTACAGACACACAGTAACGTCTTTGCTCCGTTGGAATAAGCAGAGACTACATCTTTCCACACGCTACGATTCTGACACAGACGCTTCTTCCGCTTCCATTAGTCTCATCATACATTGCTCTTTATCACTTGGCTTTTCTATTGAACATCCTCTATTTGACCGCGGTTCGTCCGATGGTCCACTCATACTAGATCCACAGATCTATTGCCACGCACCGAGCTCGACAACTGTTTTCCTCTAATCACGCCAGAGGGCTCCATACAAATATCTTTCCCGTCCCCGGCTTAAGGACCTCAAAGTTGTCGCGGCTCCATAATTCGATTTGGAGTAACGCCCCCGAAATATTCACTGTTGGTCATAACCAGACCGAACGAATGTAAAGATGGTTTTCAGGAAACCAAGAATGCGACTTCGTTGTTTATATATTTTTTTCATACTTGTGTTGCTGTTGTCCTCATCATCATAATCATCATCTTACGTCATCATTCGCTATCATCACACATATCCGCCCATTGCACAGTTCATCTCTCACCTCAATTTCATGAAGAGGATTAGGCCATAATTCAAATTGGTGGAACACATACCTCCAAAATAATTCTCGGGCATGTAAGTTTCCTCACGAAATACAAACCCAAGAAATAATTACGTTTTTCATATTTCATCATACCTCCAGGATTTCAAAGATAGAATCTCTTTTTTGAAGGTTCTCTCTTTTTTGAAGGACCATTAAGTTTGCAGAATCATATTTTCACAACTTTTATTAGCAACGTAACGGGTGTAATCAAATCAGCAATGTAAATAACTTGTAGTGGTTCCACAAGCGGGCCGATTCGAACAGGTTCGGAGCGGTCCCAAAGGGCATGACCCGCTTCGTATTCAACTACTTCATTAAAAGTTCCCTCAACAAATTCTCCCTGAAGCGCTCCGATTGTATTTACGAGTACAACTAACTTTGTACCTTGGGAACATTTCGACGAATTTTCTACGGAATTTCTCAAATAAACCTAATTAACCGTACCTTTAACGTACCTGTTGCGTTCGATTAGCTAGTGCTTTTCTGAGATGCAAATGACCCATTCGCACCAGTTCCATTCTTTAGTTCCACGATGGAACTGTTGCGAATTCATTTTCATACTAGACGTCTAGAAGAGTTATTTCAGCGGAGACTATAATAATTGCGTTATTTTTGAATTCTATACTACGGATATTAATAGGGCAAAACAAACATGCTTGTACACGAAAGAACGACCAAAGAGCAAAAGGAATCAGGGCCCGAAACGAACTTCGTGAAAGAGCACATCAGAATATTTCAGTTTATCCTACACCGTTTTTCGTTTCATCGCGACGCCGACGCCGCGGTGCCGATATCCCATGGGTCATTAATGGCTGAATTTGGAATGGATTTATTTTCAATATCACTATTGCAGGGGAGTGGCGCGTAGATAAAAGTGGGAATAGACAACTTTAGATATAGTATAGGCAACTGTATGCGAATACTCTTAAGGTTGATAACGCCTTGTCGATGATAATTATTATATGTACGGTCGATTGACAGCAGTCGATAAGCCACGTCAGAGGCCCTTGGGCGGCCTGATGAACCAGAGTTTACTGATGACAATAGACCATACACTACACACACGCTGAACACTAGAGGCTACCACAACTCCATACGACAAAACAAAAAAGAAAACAGGGACAAAGATAACTCTAGCAGCTGACCACAGCCATGTTCAAATACCAATTGCTGCAGCGGCCATCCACGACCAGTCTCAGGCCACGCCACTGGATATATTTAGCAGAAAAGAGACAAAATGAGATCTACACAGTCATATCTCCTTAATACCACATCACGCAACGCGCATCTCAGCCCGGGAGGGCACAATGGTTGAAAACTGGAACAAGTAGACATTAATTTTGCGCTAATCTAATCCCAAAGTAGACTTCATAAACCTTCGACATAATCCTCTGAACCTTCTATTTGGAAAGTCCTCAACCCTTTGAAGCGGCAACAGCTCAACTTCTCCAGACACGTTGAAGTCTAGAAGTCTTAAATGTACTAAAAGTTAGACGTTTCCAATATTACCCGTCTAGACGTAGTAATACCTGTAATTGTTATTTCTAGACGAACTGCTTGAATAGATTTCAATTGGGACTGATTTAAGAAATCACAAAGTACTTTCTCGTTCGATAATGTGTACTTAGAGTTTCGGCCACAATGTAAAGCTACGGTTTAACTATGTATCGATTTATGAGAGCTTTCATTTTGGGGAAAGTAATTTTGGGCAGTACAAATAGACGGGATGGTTCATTATAAGGCCCCTATTCATGTAATGTAGACTATATTATGGCTGTATTACTCCAGTGCAATATATAGAATCTCGATGTACGATATATCGAAAGTATAGGAGGTCGATGGCGTTGTTCCGAAGCCGTATGTCATAGAATAGAGGGTCTAGTTGCATGATACGCACACTTGACAAGATGTTTTTTAATAACTGCTGCTTGATGGGACCTCTCGGCATTGTCGTTGATGGTGCGAGGCCAAGATTCCATAATAGCTGCCGTTGAGTTGCAAAGCGCATAAGTTACTGGCTATAATATCACCGCTCATAAGTACGTATCAAAATATCTATGATATACTTGTCGGGTGGATTAGATGTAATTAACTCTATAAAATGCTAGTTCGATATTTGCTGTGTAATATACTCGTAGTTAAAAACAATCCTGTCAAAATTTGTGTTATAAGGCATAGAGCTTATAAAGAGGATACAGAGATTTTTTGGTTTCGAAGTCGTTATATAGAATTCTGTTGCATTACGTACTGTTTCTTAGCAACATTTCACATCGAGTTACAATACGAAACAGAAATCGACATTCGACACCCTGCATCAAAGCGCCATTAGTCTACCCTCTCAAGCACTCAACACATCTCCCGTCATATCAAACAACACACACATACATTTTCATAGAGTCGACATAGCAACACACTGTCATATATTTATTGGGCCCAGCGACACTGCCAAACGGTTCTAGGAAAGAAAATACCGAAAAGCCCGTGACGGCCTAATGGAGGGCTTTGTTTCACGGATAGGGTTGTCACATGTCCATTTTCTAATTCGTTGGACGGTGCAACTCTCACTGAGTGGTGCTTCACGCATGAGCCAACAAGTTGACATCTTATGTGTTAACTAGCGGTTCTATTAGATTGTACCTAAATGTTCTTAAACTTTCGCGAACAGAAATCATATTAACGAGCTAAAAACGGGTCTAATTCGCGCACAAACAAATATCAAAATAGTTAATATAATTTTGACATACCTCGACGTTTCGGCCGAGTTACACCGACCGTGGTCACGAGAAGACTCTCTCATACGTCGAGGTATGTCAAAATTATATAACTATTTTGATATTTGTTTGTGCGCGAATTAGACCCGTTTTTAGCTAGTTAATATGGACCTAAATGTATTCTTAAGTCGTTACCTTAGATATATAGTGTTTTGGTTCTCAATGAAACCTTTACATCTAGATTGTAAATAAATAAAATAACTAAGAAACCCAAGTTTTCCCGCTTCATATCGGTTTAGTTTATAGAAACGTGACACGAGGGTACTAAGCAATGTTTGTTAGTCATAAAGGCAGAATTTATTGCAAAATTAGTCGAGAACGTTGTTCTTATATTTAACTTAAAAGACTATTGTTTTACTAGACATTATTATTAAATCACATCAAATCATGAATGTTTTTAATCCGGAAACATTTTTAGGTATTTACAGTGCCAACCCTAACCTCCTTCCGTGGTACATAACGAAGGCCCCAGTAAACACTCAACAGTTAACTCCAAATGTGTTAGGGTTGTTACAACTTTAAAATTTGGAGTGCACCAGATGAGCTGGAGACTCCTTGTAATGGCGTTTTACGGCCTCCCGTCGTAAGGGCGTGTTTTAGAGTGCTTTTGCGAGAGGTTTAAAGATCAACATATAAACCTAATCAGAATAAGAAAGAGGGTAAGATAAGTTTGAAGTTTATGCTATTTACCTCGCTTTTTGGTGAAAGAAAACTGGAGAATATCGTGAGGAAATACACATTTTCCGAAGAATTATTTCAGAAGTATGTGATCCACCAATCCGGGCCTGGCCCCTGGTATGTTACAGCATTTACAACCTCATTATCTTCATGCAAGTGAGGTGAAAGCCTCATCAGTGAGCGGCTTTGAGTTGATGATAATGATGCTCATCACAGAATTTTTTTGTTTATCATGCCAAATAAACCTTTTTTCTTTCTTTATTTAATGAGCGTGAATAATTACAAAAAAGAACTTCCCCCCAGAATCCGTTTGACAAATTGAACGTCAACATTCATCCCTTAATCTAGCCCAAGCCGCCTTTCTTTGCTTCACCGGAAAATCTCCCGAACGTCTGAAATGCCTAAACCCAGTGTTGAGGACGGAGCCTTTTTATATTCTTATGTTATGTTTCCTTTTTAGTTTAGGTAAACCTATTTGTAAACCATAGACGAAAGTACCGTCTGTGGTGACGTGGTTGTGCAATAGCAATCTCCCGACTAGGGTCACTTTGGTTTTTCAGTATTTTATTTAATACAACTGTTGTTTTGATATCGTCTTTTAACCATTTTTATAATTCCTTGCTGCAACCGTTACAATTCGTCCTTCGAGCCGGATCGATATGTATCGAACCCCTCCGCGCAGTATGGTAAAAACTCGGAGCGCAACAAGAAAGGAAAAAATGGAAGATGGCGAAACATCAAACGTTTTGGTACCAGCTAAAACAAAAACGAAATCTCGATCAAAGTCAATATCTTCGTCTGTATTGGCTCAGAAAAGGCTGGAATTAGAGGCAGCAGAAGCCAATGCCCGCATTGAAAAAGATTTGATTAAGAAGAGATTGGCGGTAAATTTAGCAGAATTGGAAATCGAAACATACAGTCCACAATTGGAAGACCCGGAAGATGACACTAACGTTGATGTGGAGTCGTGGCTCGAGCATGGTCAAAATGCATTGTTGGAGGAAAAGGCTGTCCCGCCGCTGGAAGAAATCTCGGGCAACTTTAACCCGCCTCCGCCGCCGCCGCCGCCGGCACAGCAAGCCGCTGATCGCGACGGCACTGATGGAACAATGCGATGTTGGCTAGCGCACTGAAGGACATGGCCGCTGCTACCACAACCAAAGGATCGAACACCCAAATGCTGAGCCGCTTATGCACCCCAAAAGATCTACCTGGTTTTGGCGGTGACCCGATGGAATGGCTGCAGTTTAAGAAGGCGTACGAACATTCAACGCACGTGTGTAACTTCAACGACCAGGAAAACCTATGGCGGTTACAAAAATGTTTGTATGGTGCAGCGAAGAATGCTGTCACTGCTTTGTTAATAAGCGCGACGTCACCGGAGGAGATAATGTCAACTCTGGAACTGCAATTTGGAAATCCAGACATCATCATATCCAGAATCATGTACGATATGAACAAGCTGCAACCGATGTCACAAGAGTATCACAAAGACATTGTTACGTTTGCTGTAAAAGTCAAGAACTTTGTCGCTGCCGTACTCGCGATCGGTCAAGATGAGTACCTAAAAGGAACACATATTATATCAACAATCCTGAATAAATTACCAACGGTGCTTATCTCAAAGTGGGCGGACTACAGTTACCCCCTCATCAGCAGCGGGCGTAAGTCTAAGCTTGTAATATTGTCGGAGTTTTTGAACGAAGAGGCTGTAAAAATTTCGAAAACTTCTGTAAATATGACGTACTATCCTATTGACTATAAACGTAAACAAACTGTGTTCAATAACACTACGAACAGAATTCAAACAGTGTTACTACAAAACAATCATTCTAATGAAGATAAGTGTCCGTTTTGCAAAATAAGCAAGCACGCAATAATAGACTGCAAAAAATTTAAGAAATCTTTACGAAAGGACAGATGGCAATTTATAAAACGGAATGGTCTATGCTACAAGTGTCTAGTATCACGACATAATCGGGAATCCTGTACGGCGCCTGTATGTGAGAAGAACAATTGTGGCCAGTCACACCATAAACTGTTACATTATGACACGCGAACCGAGCAGTGTCAACCTGACTTAAACGAAACTGTCACGCATATCAACAACAAAATTAACTGTGGAAAGGTGTTGTTAAAAACGGTTCCGATACAAGTACATGGACCTAATGGAATTGTAAATACAGTGGCTTTATTAGACGATGGTTCTACTGTGTCAATAGTGAGTGACACCCTTATGGCAAAGATAGGTATGCGTGGACAAAAACAAACTTTAAAAGTACGCGGTGCATGGGATAACAGTGAGTTAATATGTGATAGTGAACTATTGAACTTAAACGTATCGAACTATGACGGCGCGATGTTTACATTGCAAGCGCGTAGCACGAAAGGACTAAACTTACCTACGCAGTTTATAGCGCTCGACGAACTAATGTGCAGTGATAAAATTATGGAAATGAAACATATGTTATGTGACGGACAATGTAAACCTGAATTGCTAGTTGGACAGGACAACTACCACTTAATGTTACCCCTGGAAGTTACTCGAAGTCAACCCTCGGAGCCATATGTGACTCGTACTCCGCTGGGTTGGTGCGTACATGGCCGCACATCACTGAAAGTGTCTCCTCAACACTCTTCTCTGTTTATAGCTGAACGAGATAACGAGGCTGAATTGGAAACCACGCGCATGATGGATGACTTGCATGAAGAAATAAGACGCTCATTTACCATTGAATCTATGGGTATCTCAGCAAAGCCTCGCCAGAATTCAGATGATGTACGAGCTATAAACCAACTGCAACAAACGTCTACACTGGAGGAAGGCAGATGGTACGTCGGACTGCCGTGGAAAAATGATAACTGTAAGATGCCTGAGTCGTACACTACTGCTCTAAATAGATTAAAAGGAGTAGAAAAGAAGATGAAGGCAAATGAGGGCTACGCCGTGAGATATAAAGAGCGGGTACAACATTTATTTCAAAACGACTACGCCCGAGAAGTCCGCAATGACGAGAGTACAACTGAAAATACCTGGTATATTCCTCATTTCGGTGTAGATAACCCTAATAAGAAAAAACTACGTTTAGTTTTTGACGCCGCAGCTAAGAGTCACGGTTTGTCATTGAACGACCACCTGCTAACCGGACCTGACTTACTTGTATCGCTGTATGGAGTTATGTTGAGGTTCCGTGAAAACCGAGTGGCTGTAACCGGCGATATAAGAGACATGTTCTTAAGAGTCAAGATTCGACCAGAAGACCAAAATGCGTTGCGTTTTTTGTGGAGAGATTCACCCGAAGATCCTGTAAAGGTTTACGCAATGACGTCATTAATCTTTGGCGCTAACTGTTCCCCTTTCATTGCGCAGTTTGTAAAGAACAAAAATGCCAAGCTGTTCGAATCTAACAAACCCGAAGCGGTCGAAGCGATTTGTAAACAGCATTACATGGACGACTATATCGACAGTTTAAAAGACGAATCAGCAGCTGTTCAACTGACCAAAGATGTCGCTGAAATACATAAGCACGGCGGGTTTGAAATAAGAGGCTGGAATAGCAACAGCGAGGCTGTGATGGACAGCTTACCAAAAGAAAGCTTATGTGATACGGCTGTGAGATTTAAAATCGGCCAGCAAGACACTGGAGAACGAATACTGGGATTACTTTGGTACCCGAAAGAAGATGTTTTAGGATTAGAAACGTCATTCAAACGGATTCCTAAAAATTTAATTGACGGGCTGAAACGTCCTACCAAAAGAGAGATGCTACGATTGGTGATGTCAATTTTTGATGTTTACGGATTTTTATCACCGTTTACGATAAAGCCTAAACTCCTACTGCAACAGATGTGGAAAGTAAATGCATCCTGGGACGACGAAGTACCGGAAAACATATATGATAAATGGTTAAAATGGTTGAAAATGCTCAGAAACATTAATGAAGTACGACTACCTCGGTGTTATCATTCTAGTAAAAGAGGGAACGAGACGGAGATAGTCTACGCACTGAATGCACCGAACAGTGAAGCATCGAGCGCTCAGCGACAAAATAATGGCGATTATGAACCGAGCGCGCGCGCCTTAGCTACGAGGTTAAGCTCTACGAGATTAAGCTATACCTACACGAATCTACAGCTACACGTTTTCTGTGACAGCTCGCTCCTCGCGATGTGCACCGTAGCTTACTGGCGCTGGCAGAATGATGACGGGCGAATAAAGGTAGCATTCATTTCAAGTAAATGCAGAGTGGCCCCACTCAAACATACTTCTGTACCACGATTAGAACTGCAGGCTGCTCTACTGGCCGCCAGGCTCGCAGACACTATAGTGAAGGAACACAAGATGAAACCACTAGAAAGGTACTTTTGGAGCGATTCTTCAACTGTTTTACACTGGATTAAAAACACAGCGCGCGACTACAAAGCATTCGTAGCGCATAGACTGGGCGAAATAGATGAACTAACCCAAATAAAGGAATGGAATTATGTGCCAACCAAGATGAACGTCGCAGATGTCGCGACTAGGGATACCTGTGAATTAAAATCGCTACAAAATGAATGGTTATACGGTCCTGACTTTTTGTACACGGAGAAGCGATCATGGCCCATTATGGACATACGACCGGAAGTTAGCACTGATGAGCTGGAACGTGTGACTCTCGTTGTGACCGAGAACTACGTACCTACTGTACCGGAACCAGAAAGGTTTTCGTCGTGGCTGCGACTCCTGAGAACGACTTGTGTTGTTTTATCATTCGTTGACAAATGTAAAAGACTTAGCGGCGACATCGATGGTGAGGTAATGCGAAGAGCAGAGCACTTACTGATCAAGTACTCACAAAGTCAGTCGTTCGCCGATGATCTGAATCACCTGAAAAATAATAGACCATTAGAACGAAAGAGTAGACTACTTACCTTATCTCTTGTGATTGATGAAAATGGGATTCTTTGTGTTGGCAGCCGCATAGGCCGCGCACCTGAAATACCTGTGGAAATAAAATATCCTGTTATTCTTGATGGCCGCAATTATGTCACGATGTTGCTAGTGAGGCACCACCACGTGAAGGCCGCTCATGGAAGTCAAGAAACCGTCGTCAATAACCTGAAACAAAAATATTGGATTATTCGTTTGCGACCAACGGTGAAACATGTCACTTCTAAATGCATGTTCTGTAGAATCAGAAAGGCGCAACCGGAACCGCCCAGAATGGGCGACTTACCTGAGGCTAGAATGGCGCACCACGTACGACCTTTTACTTTCTGCGGAGTAGATCTTTTCGGACCGATGGAAGTGACAGTATGCAGGCGGCGTGAAAAAAGATATGGAGTATTATTTACATGTCTGACAGTGAGAGCTATACATATTGAAATAGTTACAAATCTTACCTCTGATGCGTTCATTATGGCTTTACGACGCATGGCTGCTAGACGAGGTTTTCCACTGGGATTATGGTCTGATAATGGAACAAATTTAAGGGGCAGCCAGACTATACTGAGGAAAACGCTTAGCGAGATTGACGAAGAGACGCTTCTGTTTATGGAACCACCTGGACATTCTCTCCCCCCGGCAGTCCACACTGGGGTGGGGTATGGGAGAGACTAATTCGTAGCGTGAAAATCGCGCTGAAAGTTGTATTGAAGGAGAGAGCCCCGCGAGACGAAGTCTTGAGCACTCTGCTGGCGGAAGTGGAACAAATGGTGAACAGTCGACCACTGACGCATGTAAGTGTAGAGCCACATTCTGAAGAATCGTTGACTCCAAATCATTTTCTTCTGGGCTCCTCTTCTAACGTCCCTACAATCGGCACCTTCGACGACTCTGATACATATTTACGGCGGCAATGGAGAATATCCCAGCGTCTGGCTGACCTGTTTTGGAAGCGCTGGGTGCGAGAGGTGCTTCCGGAAATGCGACCAAGAGCTAAGTGGCAGGAAGATCGAAGGCCCTTACAAGTGGGAGACCTGGTAGTCGTGGTGGATCCTGGATCCCCACGCAACGTTTGGCCACGGGGCAGAATTCAAAGAGTGATGCCGGGCAAAGATGGGCGGACCAGAGTCGTAGATGTAAAAGTCCGGCTCCTTACTGCGTTCAGCTGCACGTGTCGCGCGCATCCCCACTGAGGAATGAGTGCTGACGCACTGGGGTGGGGAGTGTTGAGGACGGAGCCTTTTTATATTCTTATGTTATGTTTCCTTTTTAGTTTAGGTAAACCTATTTGTAAACCATAGACGAAAGTACCGTCTGTGGTGACGTGGTTGTGCAATAGCAATCTCCCGACTAGGGTCACTTTGGTTTTTCAGTATTTTATTTAATACAACTGTTGTTTTGATATCGTCTTTTAACCATTTTTATAATTCCTTGCTGCAACCGTTACACCCAGCTTCCGCCCCCCGAAGGGATGTTTTATTCATTAATCTGCTTTAAAGAACTCTGAAAACACCGATTTGCGAATAAGGGATTGGGAAACGGCGCCTTAAGATTACTCCATTAAAATCTCATTTAGAGTTATTTTAATTGACAACTTTCTACCTCCGCGAAGCAGTAACTTTAGTAATCTGTGTATCAACTTGGAAGTGTCGTTATTGCATCGACCCTAGGATTCTAAAAACGTCCGGGAGACCATACCATAGGCAGACCTAAAGCAACTAGAGTGCGTCATTTAGTGTAGCTAGAAATCAGATCACTACGAATGTTCAACCAATATCTTACTAATATTATAAATGCGAAAGTTTGTGTGTTTGTTAGTTCTTCTCGATTAAACGGCTGAACCGATTTGCATGAAATTTGGTATGGAGGTCGCTACCACCCTGGATTAACATATAGGCTACTATTTATTTATAAATGAATACCCGTCCACGCGGGTGAAACCGTGGGGCGCAGCTAGTATAATATATACACCAATGTTTCATCGATTTACCAAATGACATCCGTTCAGCCATTGGCACGATCGAGTAACAAACATGCAACATACAAACTTTAACATTGTATAGTATTAGAAGGATTAATTTTGTACGCATGGGAAATTGAGAGAAAGTCTCTGAACTAACGTCAGATATTCTATATGCGACGAGGTCCTGCGTACCGTTATTTAAATAAGAAATCTGAATTGCTAATTCTTCAGTATCTTAAGTTAACGGTAACATTGTTTTTTTACGGCCGTCGGCTAACTTTGGACAAAGGACCGCCCACGCTACGTGTAGGTACCTACTGCTCAATGTTTACATAGAGCAACAGTGCGCCGGTTGGCTCGAGTTATTTCAGACAAGAATTAACTTTAATACGCTCAGGTAGAGTGAGTGAGGGGGAGGGTGTGTATGTGTCTGTCTTCTCTTCACACCTTAACAGGCGAAAGTATTTTTTTATGAAATTGCGTAAACAGATATTATTGTACTTTTTATCTCGTATAAATTAACGGTTCCTGTGAGATAATAGCGAACGCAGGCGAAACTACGGGCACTGTTAGTATTATATACTACATTAGGATTTTATACTTCGAACTAGAGATACCACCACTGATAATCTCAGCCTACTAATCCTTCTCCTTTCTCCACTCCACTCTCTTTACCTTTACTGTACTAAACATTATTTAGGAAAACATGATCTTTAACATCAGATGAACAACCGGCGCCACCCGTCCCTGAATTGTACTAAAAAATTATTATTATATAGAACCGAAAATTTGCCACGAAAACAAAACCACGTTTATTTTTTGTTTGTCCGTAAACAAACGCCGTCTGGATTTCCCATCCCAACTTACAAATTTTAATGAGTCATTACTCATTCAATTCCGCATAGAACATCAAACTCCGCTAATATATTCATGAGCATTAAAACTTCTGGAAAAACAGATTATATCTTTCGGAAATACTTCTGCCGCAAAGTACCTTTAAAGTACGCAGGGTCGGGGAACATGACTACACTCTAACCTGGCACAACTCTTCGCTTTATCAATTTCCATGAAGTTTTTTGTGGAAAAACTTCCGCCGATTACGTTCAATCGCCACAGAAAACCGCGGATATCAAGGAACCAGGACGGCAAAAGGTTTCCTATCAAAATTACGCATAAATGTCAAGTTATTCAAAAAAATGCCACAAATCGAATTCACGCAGGCAAAGCCGCGGGCGAGAACTTCTTACACCCATAAGAATTACTTCACAAAAGAACAATTTTGTTACTTTGTCGTGTTTAAAACATGCACGGGCTCGTTAATAATGTACCAGGGAATCATGAAGGGAGTGGAGTAATGAAATATTCAGCCGAGAGCGCCTGCTATTCATTCAGTGCGGAGGAAAAATGACGCAATCGCTATGATGAAATGTGGGTGCTATTGTTTCCAAATTAAACGTTCTCTTCTAATTTTGTATTTAAAATTAATTAAAGCTGGTTCTGAGAGGGAACCGTTCTATTTGGTTCCGTACAGGTGGTTGCATTCACTCACAGTAGGTATAACGGAACCCCCCATTCGCTACACTTTATGTAGGTTCTAACAAGGTTATGTTATTCAAACGGGTATAATATTACATTTTAATTTTCTCCTACGTTCTATGAAATGTATGAACTAAGGTCTATTTGATACCATATCTTTTCCGAATCCATTTCGTGTGTCCATGTCAAGTTTTATCAAGATACTTCAGCCGTGAAAATTGCACAGACAGACAGCTACTTTCGCTTTTATAACAGTAGTAGGATTTTGTGCGTGTCAAATGCGCATTCATCTTTACTTACTAAATGTGTAATGGCAATATCTCAGACCGAGGTGTTCTGGAACACAAATAATACAAACACGTAGTTATATTATTTCCCCTAATACATCATTCGCATGACAAGATGTACTAGAACATTGTTATTTCTCGAGCAACACAATGGAGAAACATTTTTCCATTACGAGCGTTGCCAATTCTCGTCATGATTTTATTTCGTTTCCTTTTTCTACGATATAATATGGTAAAGGCTACAAAATTACTCCAATTTCCAAAGCTCAAAATGATATAACAATGGAACACCGGTATTGGATCGGCTGTCTGGTCACTTCCATCGGATGATAGAGTTCTATTATCCGATGACAATCCATCCATCCATCCATCATGCGAGCTGTCTAACGCGAGCCAAGTCACTTGTTTCAAATAAACGTGTGGAATTTACGTAACAAATGAAATATTAGCCATTATTGCAATTGCATTTATTATTTCGTATTGGTACTGGTTTAAAATCATGTAAACTACAGCTAGAATAAATAAATTAGCCAAACCCCCTGACTGCATTAAAAATATAATAAGCGAAACAATCTTGTAATTATATTAAGCGCAATAACTTTGAAAATAATAACATTGTAATAATAGGCCCCTATATACTAACCCTGCCACTCCCACCACTAGAACTAATCTAATGCCGACTCATATTTGGAAAGTCGTGAAACGGTTTAAAGCTGCATACCGTGATAATACATACATTTGAAAAACATTACCCTCCTTCGACAGCCGTCCTTTTCTTTGTTAGATGCGAAATGAAAGTGGTTGAAATCATAGAAACAAATAACCCATCGTGTAACGTCTCTCCGATGCTGCGCACGCCCCCGGCGGGTTATCACGTAAAGCACAACTGTTCCCGCCACTCACGTCTCGGCGTGATATCTTCAGGGTCGTTCATAAGCCGTTTTTTCCTCAAGCCAATTTTTTCAAGAAATCTGGTGACGAACGAAATCCCTGGCAACAACAATATGGCGAAATTAAACGTAATAACGTAGCTTGTAGACACGTACGGGGACGTTACGTGTCGATATTCAGGAATTGTATAAGCAATCAAAAGTATTCAAAATATTATTTGAGATGCCAATGAAGGATGTGCCATCTTTAAAAACTGTTGTGCGAAGGCGCTATAGGGCCCGACTGGATAGCTACCCTCAAGTAGAAAATATGTCGCCAAACCTTACCGGATAGTTTCTGAAACGCTCTTTGAGAGCCAGCCCTGTTTTACACCGACTATTTTAATTACCTTCGACCAGGTGAAGCAGTAGACAAATGCTAACTTATAAAAAGCTAAAGATGCACATCCTCACGGAGTTTGGTCGAGCAGTAATCTGATGATGAACACCGGGTATGAAACAAACTGTCCCGCTTGAGATTAAATAAGATATGCACGGATTTTGAGCTCCGGATCAAGTTGGCGTGTTAAATCGTCGGTCCCGGTTGTTCTCAATTGATAGGAGTATTTAAACCCAACACCAGAATGACTAACTCATTCAACAAATAGCTGATATTGCGAGGGTTCGACGCGACCGGAATAGCAGGACTTTGTAATTATAGAAAAACACAATACACCTGTTTCTGATGCCAACATAAACATGCCCATTTTTATGCAAATTTCTTCTGAAAGCATTCGTAATCCTATAGCTTTGTTTAGGAAACAAACAGACGTGTCAGAAACAATCGCATACAAGCAAATATATGGACGATGAAGAGAGTAGGTATATACATGTATACCTACACGAAAACAAGGTCTGTTAGCGCTCGGCATGAAGCTACGTTTTCCTGTAAATTTGTATGCAAGTAAACATATTAACCCACCAACACAAAATTTAAGTTAAGACTGACTTGTTTCGATTTCTTGGCTAATTCACATAATTACCATTCCAGCATTCAGTTCAATTTGAACACTCATGCAGAACAGGAGGTAAACGAATAGAAAATTAATGAACAAGAGGGAAAACAGTTTTCATTTGGAGGACTTCGGAGAGATGTCGAAAATCCAGCAAAAATAATTTCTCAACTTGTGGCGCTACAAAAAGGCGTGTGCCGCGCCCGCGCGAGTTTCGTCAGTATTCCGAAAAAAAATACCAAGTTTCATAACAGGAAGCGTGACAAAAAATATAATGTTACGAGAGAAAAAGTACCAGGTGAGCAGCGGCGTAAAGAGCTTAACTCAATTATAACGGTTGGGAGCGCGACTCGGCGCTCGCTCACTTGCCCGAGAGGCTCTTCGCAGCTTAATGTCCAGCTTTATACCAACCTCTTTGTGGTTGCTTGTCCCCTAATAACCATGAAAACTTAACGTCCCCGCGACGCTTTTTATCCCCCGAGAATTTTAACATGATCGTCCTAAAAAAATGTTTTCCGAGGATTATTTTGATAAACGTGAACTCTGACCTATTTGGGGGTGCTATTTATTATTCACCCTTGCTTTTCGATGGGATATCTTAGCTTGCAATATATAGGGAGGTAACAAGAAAATCGGAAAGGAATAGTCGGTTAATCCGTAATACATATGTAATTATTGAATCGGGGCAAGAAAGGGTCGACTCGGAAGGGTACAAAGGGAACGAGCGCAATAAAATGAAATAATATCAGCTGAGATAAGAATAGTAACATCATGGAAATAGATTCAAAATGATACTAGGTAATGTATCCATTATTATCCATCCGGCCCTTTATGATCGAGAATAAACGACTGGAGATAAAAGCTTTATAAAATCTTTACATGACCCTAATGAACATTATACATATTTATGGATGTTTAACTTGCATAGAAATTACGTATTTTGGATACAAAATCATGTCTATTCGGTGTCTAACACAAGCAATCAACCAGCACTCATAACATAAAAACTAGCTACAGAATTCCAGCTGATTGGGCGTCTGTTATCGACACAGATAATTAATATCACACGTTAGGCAGCGGTTATAACGTGTAACGCAACGTTAGCTACATTGTGACGTCATGTGGCGACGTGAGAGTGGCACCGCGATTCATCACCGTGATTAATAAGTAATTTGCTGTATTGAGACGGCAAACGCTTCTGATTGACTACACGATCCGCAGATATTGGAACACAAGGAAAAACAACTTGAAGGAAATCGGGTCCAAATATGTAGAGATTTTTGTGTACTATAAGAGCTATATAATGTGTTATTATACCTATAACAGAAAGAGCTGTAGGCTGTAGCGTTCGTGCCAAGGTACCCACTAAGTTTGAATAAACCAAATAGTTGAGTATGACCAGTTTTCTTCACCTTAAATTGTACAAAAGAAAACACGTTTAAGTTTTCGAAAACACATTCTGTGAGATGAAACAAGAATCGCTACAGTTATATGGAATACCAGGAAACCGTTTAAACCGGAGACAAAGCAGGCATTGTTAGTCAAGTAATAGAACTAACAACTCAAAGATGTCAAAGTATTCCGCGTAAATCTATCTGTTGTTCAACTTAAGCACAACATTATCTTAATAGGCGAAGTAAATTCCCGGCGTAATTTCTTCGTTCATTAATAACTGACAAACCTCCTCGTCTTCGCTAAGCCCCTGGTACTTTGTGCTCGCAATGGCACCATTTCCGCGACCATATTCAGCTCTACGGCTCTAAAGTTAAGGGCTACATTAATGACAGTCTTAAGTCTAATCCTCTCCCTGTAGAAGCGTTTAAGAAATGCCAACAATTAATAATTAAGACCTTCGGAGGTCGTCCTTGGTTCATAACCGATAGTCGATGGAAGGGTAATTAAGTTTAATAAGGTTGTAGGATCGATAGATAGCTTATTAGGGGTCCGTAGGGGTTCGTCCTTTATTGGCAGAGACGACAAGGACAAACCTACGACGCACAAATACAAGGTAATTTTTAGATACAACAATGGATTTTCATCGGGCTTGTTAAGATTATTCAGTGAATCGAGATTGAAAAAACTCAGGATACTCACCGAAAATGCCTTGAGGAACACTAAGCACTGTATGATCCCCTCCATCGTATCTCCGGTGAGGCAGAAGGTGCCGGTCAGGTGCCTGCCCTTCTTGTCTCCTATGGCAGGGGCGGCGGCAAGGCTGGCGTGCACTAGGGCGCCCCGCGGGCGGGCGTCGCGCGTGGCTCCCAACACGCCCGGTAGGGGGGCCCCGTCCATCAAGCGAGCCAGCGGGTCCATGCCCGCTGATTTCACGAAACCTCACACATCGTTACGGTGACCATTTGAGATAGATTTTGTGGCTGCAATTTGATATTTGGCACTCGATTTCCGACTCCAATTGGCACTTGATTTACAGTTCGTGCTACGAGCACCTATTAATTTTCAGTCGGTTTCTAAAACAATTCCACTTTTGGCACAAGTTGCACTATCGATAAGGGCGGAATGGCGTCTACGCGATGACCATTAGCACTATTGATTTTGGCACAGCAACCGAGAACAGCTAGAATTCAATCGCTTATTCCGTGAGCGATTTTGTTTTGGCACAAGGTTCGATTCAATAACTATTGTGGCACTGCGAAACACCCAGCACCGTGACTTTGAATGAAGACTTTACACATATCGAGATAAGTTACGCTTGCTCGACGTCAAACTGCGAAGACACTGAGTACACGGCGGGCTTCGCGCGCGCATTCTGACATAGAGTCTTGCACTCCTCACAGTGGCACTTCTGGTGATCCGGATTCCAACACTCGCAGTTCAGAAGCACAGTCACAAGAGTATATATCATCACTGCAATGCCAACTATGAGATAAACTTCCATGTTCACCTGCGAATTTCACGTGATACATCAGCGGTTCCGGCGAATGTTATTATTAAATCGAATGTCGCCACATTTATCATTTAAATGGCGTTTGTTTGGATGGCGTTCCGCCGGTATTTATGGCGCATAGGCCGGCGATATGATTTACATGCGTGGCGGGCGCTACATTTTAATAGAATCATTGGGAACATCGGGCGCTGCTTTGTATGCGATCGCTGTTGCATATTTAAAATGCCGGGGCCCGGGATCGAACGGGCCGACAGAGTTACAGGAGAAATTACATTTAGGAAATACGGCGCCGTTCAATTACTCTGCTCTTGGTGTTTTTGTTAAATTTATCAGTTTTGGTTCAACCTTATTTTTGAATGGTTTGTAGTAGCTACCATTTATACCAATACTTTCAACCAAACAATACTTTCGATTATACCTACTCGTGCATTATATTGTAATTCCATTCTATTTCCATTTCAATTAATATAGCCCGAATTCCACAGCATTGGAATATGAATGACATCGCGTTGTGTTATTTCACCCCCATTTTACTCTCAAAGTTCACCCCTAATTAACCCTTTCCGTTCCAGTCAAGTGGCTCACGTACCAGGCTCGCAGCACTCGCGAGGAGATAAACAAACTCGTTGCCGGCTGATTGGGCGCATTGTGGAGGATCGCGGGTATCGCTCGTACCTCAATCAGGGCCCATTCAATCGATGGCTGTAGCTATAAACGTGTTTGGTATACCTATTAAATGTGTAGGTTGTTTCCGGCGGGGAAACCGAGGGTTCCACGATAAATGGATACCCACATACATCTTGGCTCTCAGAAAACCCCGGGAAAGTGTTTTGTTTTCCGACGACTGCGCTACAGATCTGATGATTATAGTCCTAGCTTACCTCTGAGACAAGGTATAGTGTGACGGCATCTGCTAATGCTAAGAGGTCTGGAACGGCTATTCACATCCTACTTTTATAGCATTCCTTTTCCACAACAAACATAATAAAATGAGAATATTGCCCGTAAACTTGGCGCAATAACGTTAACTTCTTTATATAGATGCCTTTCACTTACCCAGTTTACGGCACTATAAAATTCTAGCACACAATTGTCGTAAGAATCCAAATCCTGATTTTAAGTATGGCGTCTGACAGTATTGTATTCTGCAGTCAAGATTTGACATTCTTCCAGGTTCGCTGGAGCCGAGCCGCTCATTTGAGAGACGCAAGTTCAATTTCTGCTACGGGAAATATGTTAAATGATAATGGTCAACAAAATTCTGTCATTATGTACGCCATTATTTGCATATCCAACATGGATTATGGTCTATAGTTTTTCCACCCACGTTACCTACTAGGTTAATATAATATCTCTTTGTATTACTCGTATATTTCATAATCTATAATACCTAGCCGGTTTTAAATTAGCAAATTATTATCTCTGCCGAGCATCTCCTGTAATATTCAACACGGGAACCCGATAATTATAAATTTCAACTTCGCTTTGAATTTCCGAACTAGACACAATATTGAATTTCAATTGAATTATTTATGAAATAATCTACCAACGGCTACTTCGGAATTTGATTTATTAATGAACCGATGTGTAGGTACTGCGAAATATTTTGACCAGGGATACATATTTAATTAGTGTTAATATTTTATTGACAGTGGATAAATTGAATAAATTGATGAAAACCTATATTTGGGGTTGTAATATTAGGATACTCTTTATTATAAAATCTACTCGATAAAGTATGCTACGTGACGAATATTGAAAGCAAGAAAATCGTACGGTGCAAGTAAATCCACAACAATTATTGAATTATAAAATGAGTTCAAGTTCACAAAAGCAATTGAAACGCTAATTTCAATTGCAAAGCTACAGCTTTCAGCGATCTTTACGAATCTCACGCATACGCCAATTATATTCAATCGAAATCATCCCTTATCGTCTACGAATAGACCTCAAAGTGAAATTACCAGGAGTAGAGTCTTAGGTATTTTACGAGCACAATGGTAATGCTACCAGGACTACATAGATTAGTAGGCAGCGACGCCGACTCGAGATGGGAGATGGTGATTAGGTATGTAACTTTGATGTTGTGTAACTATGATGTATATATAACTTAAGTAGTAACTATTTAGTCATCTGTGGCATAACCACGACTGTGATCTAATAGTGAGAAGTGATTTGAGTAATTAGGAGGTTCGTATCTGAATTATCTATCGTCTAACTTTGACAGTGATAAACATGTAGTACGTAATGCTAAGTGCCTGGAAGCGGAATTATAGGTTTATCTGTTAAGTATTATCGAGACTAGATTCATACAAAGACGAGTAAACGCATTAGAACTGGCAACGCTGGAAATGTTCTGCTAACTTCATTATTGTCAACGATGTTTCCTAAATCCAAAGCCGCGTTAAAAACATCAAGAAAATTGATCCAATTAACACGTTAAAAACTAACTTTTATTTATCAACTACGGCAGAACTAACCTCATCATAGCCAAATGCTTCACCTATGGTTGATTACCGAATGTATGAAGAAAATACTGATTTTGGCTTATTAATTTAACTATGGATCAGATAATTAGCCTTCAATCAACAATCCTATTTAACAGGTTCGATCCCAAATGGATGATATTTAACTAAAGTGTATCCGCGGAGCGCACGGCAGCCAGGAGGTTGCAGAGATGCCGACTCAGTATTTACATCTCGATAGGTACCTACCAGTAGCAGGCGTTAATCGGTAGGAACCGGCCGCAATATATCCAGGAACCAGTAACACTACTTGTACAAATGGGAATGGAAATCATATGATATTTTATTTTTAACGTCTATCGTCATTAATTTGGAATAAAGTACATAGAGCAAGGTGCATAGGTTTAATTAATATTTCAACTGAATTCACATAGAATAATGGATTGAGATTTTTTTGAAGAAAATACAAATAAGGGATTTTTTTTCAGTTATTTTATCTGTAAGACTTGAATGTAACGATAGAATATAATCGATCGTTCGTATTTTCCCATTTCATTTTAAATTTGAACCCCATAATCAAGATTTTCAAACAGCAAGCGTAAATGTTTGACATGTATTTTTAATACTTTGAGATATACCAAGCCATTGTGTTCCTGAGACAATGTGATTATTTGAAGTTGATGTACTGTTTACACTTTAGAGGGGAGCTGTAATAGTGTTAGTACAAGGGGTGGAACAGTACGGAAGATATAAACAAATGGGGCGAATGCAGCCTTAATTTACTACCAACTGCCACAATTCTCGGATCTCCGCGAAAGAGGGGTGAATCGGTATCTACGAGCAATCTAACCCTGCCCTGTAGCATAGCCGTATTTCTTCACTGCAGGTAAGCCTTTTTACGTTATCGCCGGTGATGAAAACTGATGATGCGGCCCCAAGGTATACTGACTTCAAATGGTCACTTTAAAGTAGATGAGACATTGTAATCGTTCATCTGCAAAAACAATTTTATGATGTGTATATTTTTTAAACGGATCACTGCTTTTTTAGTTTTAATAATGCTAAAAGGTTCCGGGCTGGTAAAACATGAAGTAAATGCAACTTTGTTAATTGAAACGGCAAAAAATAATTCCACGTATTTTTTTACAGCATGGAAAATTTCGCACGCATCCCAAAATTAATAAACGGTCGACTGAACTAAGTTTTACGTGCATTATTTATTACGGATAGACAATTATATACCTATATATCATATAAATATAAGAAATCTTACATACTATTACAGATCGCGCGGCGAGAGTTTGGCTTTGACCTTCGGGTGGAGGGGATTACTGCGCATGGGGTACTGTCACGCACACAATCAGAGCAATCCAATCAGAGCACCGCATGCGCCTACACACCATGCGCAGTAATCCCCTCCACCCGAAGGTCAAAGCCAAACTCTCGCCGCGCGATCTGTACTAGTAAACACAGATACTGACCTTAAAAATCTTTACTCAAAAATGCGTGTAATGTGTTTATTATTTTAAGCATATCATGTTTAGTCGTCTTCGTATTTGGTCATATTCTCATATTCAGCATGCCGCTAAAACGAGTTGTGTATGGAATTTAATTACTGTCGAATTACATTTGAAAATGGAAACCAAAATAATTGTCACAATAATAGTTACCGTCGTGATTTGTATCTAGAGAAGTCGAGTGCAAAAAGTTTTTATTCGAAATCAAGCTCTTTAGGTAGGCAATTCTTATAAGAAAAAAAACGCGAGAAAACTTCTCCTGATTTTTTATTTGTTTTCGCGATATTTTAATAACTCATAGATAGGTAATTTAGTGTACTAAGCTAAGTAGTTCATACTAGTTTTTAATTAGGTCCACGCATGTTTGAGTAAAGAACTATACATATACAAGTCTTGGTCTACAATGATTGCCCGCTGGCCACTCTACGATGTCCACAAGCTTACCCCCAGTTTCTGAAACGTCAGTCAACGTTGACAACAGATTAATTATATTGCCATCCTTGTCATTTGTTTAGTGTTAGATAGAGACAACGATAGTTTTAATCTACTGTCAAAGCCAACTAGCGTTCTAGAAACCGGGGGTTAGCTAGCTACTCTGTCAGCCATCATACTCGCGCCCAGTAACGCACTCATTACAACCCGCGGCAGTAATGCACTATTCGTTTATGTTACGGGTTTTAGTTTAGATACTTTACTAAATGATTATTGGTAGCTGATATTTCCATATAAAGTAAAAACTAATGTTTTTTGCTCATATTTACATTCATAGTTCGTTCTATTTGGTATAATCGAAATATACCAGTTTAACGATTCAAAAACTTGCCCAATCCTGCCCCATACGCACCAAAATAACCAGGGAAGCATAACATGGTAGTAGATAGAACAACAAAGACAAACGCAAACATGTCAGTCCTAAGCAAACAGCATACAACGGGTATCAGATATAATCCCTACTTAGCTCTTATTCCTCAGTAATAAGTGTGATATTTTCTCAACTACCTTAACAATATTGTTGCGATGTGAACATTTGCGTAAATATCTGCGCAGCGGTGCTCGCTGGTTCCCTGAATTGTGTGCTTCTGAGGATAGTGTGTAGTTCGCAGTTGCTAAGGCAACACACGGGTGGTTTCAGAAAAAGAAAACTTTGTTACTATCAAAATATAATGTAAGCGGCTGATATTAATAGACTTTATTATCCAAACGAAAGTTATTATCATAGAAATGTATCATTCAAACTCAAAAATCTTTATTCACATGGAAAATTTGGGAGCTTTCGGGCCTAGTTTTTTGTTGATAACAAATAGGGCTAGTGACCGAGTGGTACTAACTTTTTTCCATGACGGTTAACCGACCCCACCATTGGACTAGGAATACATACAATCCGAGAAACCGGCAAGAAAAGCGACGTTGGTATTATTTATACATATACTCGTAGGTATATCTGTCTAACCATGCGTCGCGAACCCCTCCCTATTGGGGTGCTACAGCTATGGTCCTTGAGCCAGTCCCATTATAGGGTGACAGTTTACCGAGATGGTCACTTATGACTTGGTAATATGGGGGTCAAATTGCCTATAAAGCATAAAAACATAGCCATCTATATCTGTCATCTAGTTATTAATTTAGTCTCACTCGTTTTCTGTCGCGGACAGACTCCGCGATGATTCATGCCGACGGCAGACAGCACGGATTGATAAATGACTCTACAAAACTAAAATAAGAATGGAGAGATACACTCCTCTGCCGACTACCCGCAAAGTGCAAAGCTCTGGAAAGATATTTCTGTAGGTATTCTGTAACTCGAATTTAATTCTTTACATACATTTTCTCTTTGTTCGTGAGATTTATGTATTTGACTTGTATTGCAAAATGGCTTTAAGAATACAATATTGTTGAATTTTGAAGGTTGCAAAACTAGTATACAATATCTAAAAAAAAAAATATCTTTTCCACGCGCTTAATATAAATAAATGTCTTTGAGCTTAAAAAGGTTGACATATAGATTTTTGCCAAAACACGCATCCCTCTATTCTCGAACAGCAACAAATCAAAACGACTCTCTAAATATATTACCCTATTTCAGAAACACTCGGTTGCAATTTGCCATGAGCTCCGATACCGTCCCGTATTTAACCCACATACGTAGTTAATAACCCCCAAGCCCCGTCTCGGTTGCATTAAAACGTATAATTAGAGCGAGAACCCAGTGCGGGAACAAAGCGAACGAACGAATTAAACGCAGGAAATAGAATGCGATGGATGTAGGGTTAAACTAAAATGTGCTGCAAGTACTTTGACTCAGACGTATGTGTAGTAAATTGTACATTATGTAATTGTAAGAGTAAGTCGTAACAAGTTGTAGCGTCATCGTCTTCAGTATCTTGGTCTTATTATTTTTTTATAGCCCCATGGGTAAATCCATCAATGAACCATTAAATATGTTTGATAAAACCTTCATTATTAACCTTAAACCGGTTAAGTATTAAGTAGCCCACATACGAAGTAATTACTACGCTTTCCGCCTGTAATATTTATAATGAGAGCAGAAACCCACTGGAGCGGGAACAAGGGCACGAATTATACGCACAAAGGGCCACAAGCATGTGGAGGAATACAGAGAGTGAGCGACTGACTGATGGACTGACGGACAGACAGACTAGACGAGTGCGTAATTTATTCCGAATTACAAATGACCTATGTACGTTAGTTCTAAATAATGCTTATTCGATGAACGTTAGTGCTAAATAATGCTTATTCGATGAACGTCAGTTCTAAAAATGCTTATTCGATGAACGTTAGTTCTAAAAAATGCTTATTCGATGAACGTTAGCTCTAAAGAATGCTTATTCGACGAACGTTAGTGCGAAAGAACGCCTGTGCGATGAACGTTAGTGCGTAAGATCGGCTGTGCAATGAAAGGTTCACAAAAGAACGTCTGTGCTAAGAACGATTAACGAAAGTATCGTAATGCTACGAATTCAAAATCTACACCAATAGGCTTTCTACACGATGCCCCTTACGATAATTGCTAGAGGAAATAGGACAGAATATGAATATATCATACCCAAGTATACCTACCATATTAGGAGTGGTACTTAAGCAACCTCAAACCAAACATATTTAGGTACTTGTCATTCCAAAAATATACTCCTGAAAGGGTGAAATGGGGCGTCAAAGTTTATGAAGCAGTAAAAGGAGAAAGCCGCGGGGTGCAGCTAGCATTTAAGTGAAACCTCAAATAAAAATTACTAAGTAGACAATTACTCAAAATGTCTTTTTTCAAATTTCAGGCAACAAAACCCGCCACCGAATGTACGTAATAAAATTTTGCTGTGATCAAATCTTTCGTAACAAATGTATTATTTGCTAACACAATAACCTACGTCTGTCATTGTGTGATCGACCACCTCTTCCTTGCACAGTAAAATCTACTCTACCTCTCGGTTATAAGACTCGTATTTCACCAAAATTGTAAATTCGTTTAACAAGACTGTCTATCGAATCAATATCATCCTTTGTTGAAGTTCGAATTTCATCGACAAACTTGTACGCGCTGATAAGTTGGCACTCGCGTTTCTATTTTGACATCTATGTCGCAGACGAGAGAGCTGACAGCAGGTTTACGCAGCCGCACACATTTGTGAGCTACGGAGTTTCCAAGTTTCGAGTCATTCTTTTCTCGTCATTTCCTTCAGAGCGTGAAGTTTTCCAAAGTTGTCCCCACATTCGTTTTCCGGAATTTTCAGAGACATTTAGAACGAGATAAAGATTTTCCGTCGAAAGTCTTTTCAGTGGAAGTTTGCGAAATACATGAGACGAAAATCCTTGAAGTTTTTTAATAAAGCAAGCGAACCTTATTGTAATAATAAATTCACCATTTGCGAAAGCGTTCCCAAAGTGAGATGAACGACAATCATTTGTTAAATGATGAATTGATATTACTCATACTTGAAAAATACTTTTAGCCCCGAGTTTTCTTGACATTTGGGACTTCGCAAAATATTATTTACTTCGACTCTTGACTTCGAGGAGTCTCCCACTTGGGCCTTAACTGAGTGAGGTAATGGAACTAAATTCTACCTTAGTATTGAGATGGCTAAGCAGTTTTGTTTTATACGTTTAAATTATCTATATTAACAAAACTCTCAAACTTAACATATCTTCGCCCACACTCCTCGCGTCAAGTTGGTAAGTATCAGCTCGCATGAACACGTAAGTTCAAACTTAGCAATAACAACTCTGCAGACGTTCGCCCGTAACTTGGCGTAGCGTTAGCAACTCAGGAAAAAATATTGACAGGTTTTGTGCAGCTTATTTTTAAAGTAAAAATGTTTGATTTGTGTACAAGCAACGTATTGAAACATACTTAAACTGAAAGCAGACTACAAATAGGTTACCAGAAAATCTTTAGAGTAATTTCTTTTAAGTTATGAGGTTATATTTTTATAACATAGTATGTGTAAGATTATTAATCCCATCAAAAACATTACATGTACAAAAATGCACAAGTCTCGCAACGCAGTTTATCTGCCGTAAAAAGTTGTGATATCGAATGTAAACCAAGTCGGTTAATTCAATACCTACCTACTTATTTATTTCTTTGGTAAATAGAGTGACTTGGCAATTGCACACTTCAACATAAATCTACATAGCGCTTTGTACTTGTATTTGTTTGAAAGTATACCTACACGGAAGACTATATTATTTAGATTACTTAGTAGATTATGCTGCCGTGTACAATCGCCAAGACACTCTATTTACCAAAGAAATAAATAAGTAGGTAGGTATTGAATTAACCGACTTGGTTTACATTCGATATCACAACTTTTTACGGCAGATAAACTGCGTTGCGAGACTTGTGCATTTTTGTACATGTAATGTTTTTGATGGGATCTCATTTCTTTTTGTAGGTTTTCTTTCTTTATTAAGTTTTTTTTCGAAACACGCATCAACGCGCGCCTCACGCCTGGCGCCTGGCGCCCGGCCGAGGCCCCTTGCGAACATAGGTCATGCTCATAGATTATCATTCATGAACGATTGTCTTTGCGTCTCCACAGATGTATATTAGGTATAAGGTACGTAGGTACCTATTTTAATGTACCTAGATAACGAATTTGTTCAACCTATAAAAGTGTAGGTAGGTATAGTATAGGAATTTGTATCTCTTTATCTGCGGTAGGTGTAGGTACCTATCGTGGAAGTTTTTAAAAAGCGCTCTACTGTCGAATTTCTCGCAGCCATTTCTCATTTTTAACCCCTGTTACCCATTTCATTCAATTTCAATGAAGTCTAATTATGAACTGTAAAAGTAACTTTGTAATCACATACAATTTAATGGGATTTATATGGGAATACAAAGTTATTTATGCAGATTATATATCTAGAAAACGGGATGAAAATTATGGAATGTCAGAATTTTTCCTTGGTTTATAGGCTAAACAATAGCTATATTCAAAATTTGTTACTTGTGGGACGGCTAGAAGTACCTTAGAATTTTGATGATCGGTCAGTCAGTCAGTCAGTCAGTGGGCAACGAAATTAAGCAACTTTGACTTGAAATAATTCTTAAACTACTGGTTCAAATTTAATGTAATTTTGATTATTATCTGTAAACGTGATGCCCTCTTGGTCACTGAAAATTTAGGCTTCTAGTTGTATCCATAACGAAGTTACAGGGGGTCGAAAATGGCCCGAATCGCTTCGAGAAAAGGATAGTACGGCCGTGCCTTTTGTTTTGCTCGACTTGGCGGGGGCACTGCCGTGCCCCCAGATACTGCGTCTCCAATAGTCACATCCGACATACCAACTTCAAAGGTTTCTTTTCCTTGGACGTTACCAAGAATTGTTTACTTTATGGTTTGACGGCCACAACACAAAAGGCATGATTTAAATTAGTTAAATATCTTAGGTAACAAAAATACAGCCAACTCAGATTATTGTACGTTGCATTTATCAGTGTTCTAAAAACAATAATGTTAAACTTTAAAACTGCCTTTTTCTTTCTTTTTCACGGGTCTCCCCTCATTTCTGTGAGGAGGATTAGGCCATACTCCACCATTAAGAGGCTCGATCCGAATTGGTGGATATATACCTCCAAAGTTACTCTCAAAGGATTTCCTCACGATGTTTCCCTTCTCCAAAAAGCGAGTGTTACTAACCGCACATAAATTATGTTTCACGGAAAACACATTGCTACATGCCCGCGCTAAGATTTGAAATCCCCACCTCTAGCTTGGCAGGCGAACATTCTCCCACTAGTCTACTGTCGCTTTCTCATACACGTGTCAGTGTTACTAAATCATGATGTAAACCCGCTGCGGTCTGTAGACACAGGTAACTATGCGTACAATAGAATTTTCCCCATAAACAGTTCTGAACATGATTAATCCGCAAACGACGAGGTATCACAGGTGTGTGATCTAATCAGCGACGCGAACAGGTTGTCAATTAGAGATGCCGAGGAACATGCGACTCTAGCACTTATGTATTTGGTGCTAAGGTATGTTTGGAAGGTCTATGTAACTTTTGGATGTCTAGTTAGACTCGACTCGCTTAGAGTTCAGTACCAGATCTACAGTGGTGTAAATTTTGATTTTTACCCCAGACGCATTTTCAAGTGGGAATTAATCGCCGTTGCTTATAACCGCCAATAAACGCAATTGCTATTTTTATTTTTATGAAGCGTGATGAGCGCTACGCTTTTCAGAAGATAGAAGCGCAGCGCTGAAATTCACAATGCCCTATATGAATCAAAATATACTAGAAGCGGTTACAAGTGACTCAATATTATTTGCACTGCCTCTTCCGTGTTTCTACCCCCTGCTACCCTCACCCCAAACAGCTAGATAGCGAGATTAATGACGGCAGCTCACACTTGAGGTCGGAGGTGACGGAAGTGTCTAGTGCGCTATGAAGCCGTGATTCAGCTCATTGGGCCTCTTTGGGCAAATACTGCCGTATCATACAAGCTTAATAACTCTATCTATACGTTACGGACCACGTGCGTAGTAAGGGCATTATATATTAATCTAATACACACATATAGACATAGACACGTCAAACATAACACCCCGTGGTTTTTGCGTCGGGTGTTAAAATGTAAATAACTGCAATCCCAAAAGACTTACAACAATTACTACAAAGCAAAATTAAGTGAAACGTTAAAATAACAAATAAAACTAGAAGATAATAAACGTAAATTATTTTATTCCGTTTCGTAGTGTATTACGCATTCGTTACGCTACGCAGGCTCTACGAGATGAGATGCTACGCCATAGCCATGCTACGCAGCGTAGCGTTTATAATTCGATAGGTACCGTAGCGGCGCTACGAGCTCTATGAGAATGTAAGAATCTCTTCGTAGCACTTTACTCGTGGTTGGTGCATAACGTATTCCATGAGTTATAAATATTTAACGCCATAAGTAACTTTGAGGTAACTCAAAATGAGATTTCTACGAACTGTACAAACTTTAGGTTATGATTAAAAACATGATTTTAAACCTTCCAAGCACAGGTTTGCGGGTTCAAATCGCGTACGTTATATTATTATGTTTCTTGTATAAAACAAAACGTGGAAAACATTGTGAGGGAACTCATATGCCCGACAAAATAGTATCGGAGGTATGCGATCCATCATTCCCGACCGGAGCCTCGTGTTGGATCTTAGTCTAAGGCTTTTAACAAAGGTGTATTAGATTGTGTTGATGCCGATGAGTTTAACCGACAAGAAAGTAATTTAAAAAATGATTTCACCATTATTTTTCTGGAAGTGAATGAGGGTTCAATGATTTGAAATTCAAATCAGGAAATAATGCAAATGTTTCACATTTTCGTCAAAATCTTTATGACAGATTCTTTGTCCGAGTTCATCTACTTTGAATAACAATGCCACATTTAATATTTAGCGAAATGCAAATGTTAGATATCCAAATCGCTAGCAAAATAATGATATGAATATTTAAAATTTACATTTGTATTTAGTTTTAAATTACAATTTGAACGGCAATAAAAAAAATTGATAACTACTGAAACTCTAATCATTTAGGTAATCAGGTTGTTACCATTTAGCTCCTAAGCTAAGGGCTTGAATGTGGACAACACGGATGAAGCTGCGCGGTAGAACCTAATAATATATACATGTGGAAACAGAACAATATACTCTAGTCATAAGATATTCATCTGTCTTCAACAGACCTCATAGATAAAGATAAGAAATGCAAAATGTGCGCCTTCAAATGGATACTACAGTTATCATCTTAATAGATCGAAGTCCTCACAGCCACACACACCCTCACACAAACACACACACACACACACATCGTCTGGCCGTCCGTCCCCGCGGTGGTACGTATATTGGGCAATTCTTCACGTACGATTACACACAACGGTCCGCCGACAGCCCCCACATTCTAAACTCTGACCTAGTTCGGTGAACACGACGGTACCTACTGAAAGTTTCAACATTATTATGTAAAACTAGCTGTTACCTGAAACTTAGAAGTATGACGATAGTAGACAGCCTCGACTAGCCACCAAAGTCACCGTACCCGGCCGGAGCTTTCTATCCACTATACAGGAGCGCCACGCTGACTCATACCAAAAACGTTGCATCAATATCTCGGCTTCTTTTTATTGGATTTAGATGCAACGAACAGTTTAAGTCAGCCCCTAAGCTACTAACGTTGTAAACTGCATTGCAAACATTTCAGTATTATTATGAGATGAAACTCACGGTGCAACAGACAGACATCATTTTAAAAAATATTGTACTTGATCAGTCCTTTTATTTGGCCTTCTCAATATATTTTTTCGCATTATAAGATAGTTGATAGAATTAGGCGTTACTTTGTGGCAATCCATATTCAAAACGATCATAAGCGACCATTATCAACAATCTAATATGATAACTGAACTAACTTCTCTACACTTTAAAACACCCCCAGGTTGTTTTTGCAAGAGCAACATCAAATCTACAGAAGCTATCTCTCACAAGGTTCATCAATATTTTCATAAAACTTCGATTTCCTGTGTACCAATAATGCGGATATAATATGGTCCTTCAGAGAAGCATTATGACATACATCCTTCCACCCCCTCTCGTGACCCCAAAGCGTGGGTCCGTGTAAGGTCAGCAGACACTGGACGTATCCATTTCCCACGACATTACTTACGGACAGGGGCGGATTAAGGGCCGGGCAGAACATAGTGCAATAAAGGGGGCTAAGGGCCGAAATGGAGTTATGAGGGCATCAATCAATTCATATATTCCCATCAAGACTAGTTTTTACCAAGGTTGTGGTGTCCTATAAGCGCCATCGGCTACTGACAGTGTCAAGCCTCACGATGCTAACTATAGAAACGTACTGTTCTGGCCGCTTTCACACGCTCATGTCAGCGTAAATATCTATAGTACATCGTGACGCGGCGTCGCTGTAAGCGGCCGATGGCGCTTATAAGAGACCATAGCTTTAGTATTATTATCGTAATGTATACCGGATAGCCTAGTGGGCGAACGTCCGCCTTCCAAACAAAGGGAGGCGAGTTCAAATCTCAGTGCGGGCACGTACCAATGTGTTTCTTGTTAAACATATGCA
Source organism: Hylaea fasciaria (assembly GCA_905147375.1). Taxonomy (NCBI): domain Eukaryota; kingdom Metazoa; phylum Arthropoda; class Insecta; order Lepidoptera; family Geometridae; genus Hylaea; species Hylaea fasciaria. The sequence continues at coordinate 402,499 of LR990211.1, read as the reverse complement.
CTTAATGTAATTATCTCTCGCGTTTCGGTGAAGGAAAACATCGTAAGGAAATCAGCATACCCGATAATTATTTCAGAGGCATGTTATCAGCCAATCCGGACTAGACCCCCGTGGTGGATTATGGCCTAATCCTTCTCACAAAAGTGAGGGGAGACCTTCGCTCAGCAGGAGGACAGTTACAGGCTGAATTATTATTTATTATTTATTATATCGCAATGTATTATAACGGAGCAGAAATCTCGTTAATTCCTTACAGTGATCTGATGTTATTTATTAGCGAGAGGAATGTAAGTATCACCTTAATATAATTATCTTAAGTGTAGTGGCTAATGAATTGTGGAGTACGCTTCATCGTCTTTATTACCGATAAGGGAAAATACGAAGACAATAGTTATATAACAGCTTTCGTATATCGCTTACGCTTGGCGTATCAAGAAGGATCAGAATGCCGAAGTATTACTTATTATATTCACTGGCATGATATATTTTAAGGTTCGACCAACTTTCATGATATTAAAATTGTATTTTCACATTTGATGGATTATTTTTTTGCATAATGAAATCCACAGAACTTACATTGTACTATTTTTGAAATCAGAGAAATTGTAATACTCGTAACTGCTCCTTATTTAGCACTAGGTAAACGATTCAATTAACATCCCCAGCCCCCAGGGCCACTCCCTACATCCAACTCTGCCTAGAATGGCAGCGAAAGGCCGGCTTAAACGAAGATAAAAAGATCCGTTGATTACGGGCCACAGACAAATGTCTGGCATCACTCTCCCGCCTCAGAGCATGCAACTTGCCACGCGAATTAAATTCGTGAAAGGTTTCGTTAAGGTTTCAAATCACTTCACGTCGTCCCTTTTGTAATTTTGTCCCTGATCGACGGAGCATCGCTCGTCATAATATTTTTTTCGAAGATCAAATGTCCTGTCAAATCGATTTCTAAAGCCGAAAATCGCTCAAAAATTCCATAATCATTTATTATATGAGAAAGAACCCTATAACTAGAGATGATAATGTTGAACAACTCATTAATAACGAGACTTCAAGAAAGTCAACGCAGTTTATCATACTCCGCCAACAGACACAACGTTAACAGATTATACCTATTATAGTTGATTACTAAATCCTGGACAAGTTAATCATGAAAGCCGTTTATGAAATAAAATTCCCGATAGAATTTAAGCTCAGAGCAAAATCAGTGTATTCATGATTGTTATTGTATTGCATTGTTATTGTATTTCAATGGTTAATTTGAATTACGAAAATAATTGAGTTTCCGTTTAATTTTACGTAATTTGCGCGTTTACAGTTATTCCAGGGTGTTGGCATTTAACGTTTTATATTATACTTAATATTCACGAACGAGCAAATGTAGCTTTTGTGTATTAATTTGCTTAGTCAATATTGTAAAGAAGATTTAGCGGAAGCCTTTCTACCCCGTGTGCAACTAGGGAAGGTCGCTAATTTACGGGGTGTATTTCATATTTTATACAGTGAGTTAGAACAAAAAGATCATTGCTAACACCATAACGAGGTGATTGTACAAATAAATTCAATTATACAGTCTCAAGAAGCACGATTAACACACAGTCTTTATGAAAATACACACGCCATTATTAAAATGCGGAACATGAAAGATACAACACGACTGCTATTAATTTAGCAATAATCCGTATCCCTATCTTAGAAAAAAATTCCGGGATGCGTTAACATTATAACGGAGCTGAATTTTCGTGAATTCCTTCTAGTGAACTGTTGTTATTAATTAGCGAAAGGAATTTTAGTAACTAACATCAACCATCTGTTTTCAAAGTTTACCGTCTAGAGATCTTTCAGATGGTCTACACAATGATTGTGTTGTATTTCTATGGGACCATTTCATTTATTTATTTACTTCAATTGAATCGGCCGAGACCAATTACATCAAAGGAAGACATTTACAACAAAATTATCATACAACAATTTACAAATAACAACCGCAATTATGAGTTTTTTATTTTCGATCATCGATGCACACAGCATCATTGATGGCAGATATGAAATAGCCAACCGTTTACAATCCATAGGTGGAGGTTCCGGTGGAATCGGTTAGAAGCCGAACAGCGGTGAGAGTAGTGGTCAAACTGCCTTGCAGTTTTTCAGCGGCCAACTGTGCGTCGAAATATCATTTAATTACATGTTTACATGCTATATATCCTATAGTTTGTGGTAGACATTTAACATTTTTGTTGTTAGGTAGTTATAGAAGAAAAACGATTTGGCTCGGTGAAGTGTTTGTTGCATTTAGAGTGACATAAACAGAAACATAGCTTCAGTATAATACGAGTAGAAGAGAAGGAGTATCCAACTATTGAGAAGAATATCAATAGAAAGCATCTTGTATGAAAATATGGTAGACTATTATTTACAACAATTAGAAACAAATTTCATGAAATACAATTACTCTTTTTAACCCCGACGAAAATAGAGTAATTAATGTATTTATCTGTGGCAGGCTGTGGAATTGTAGCTCCCAAACGGCTGAAGCGATTTTAATTTGGCTTGTTTGTAAGGCGACTGGTTCTTGTGTTCATAGGAATGATTCAAGGAAATCTGTTCAGCCGTATGAAGATTGTTGCGTCAAAAGTTATTCTTTTTCACTTGTTAGAAGTACCTTTTACTAAATGCTAGGTACTATATAAAGACTTTTTGAATTCCGGTCATGTTATTAATGCTTCTGTTGTCTTCAGCTTTTCAACGAATTTCGCATGGTGATAATAAGCTATTCTTTTTAGAAATGTTACCATTGAGGTGTTGAACTATATCATGTTTAATCTGCATAAATACAAATAAGAGTCAACAAAAAAATACAATTTGCTTTTTAATATTCTTTCCCTCGTGTTGCGTCCCTTATTTTCCAAATATTATCTGACACGGCGTGACAGATTAAATTCTCAAAAGCCCTCCCACGTCCTTATTCAAAATATCTGATGAGGAATGACACCCAGCGCGCGGAGTCGATCCTTCGTGCTGTCAGTGTTGACATATTATTGGAATAGATCCGAAATTCGGACCATTTCTAAATTTAGAGGAAATTAAAGTTGAGCGAGATCTGTGGGAATTTCTAACTGACGTTGACTACTTGTCTAATTATTCAAATAAGCTGAGGAAATTAGGAAATGCCGCCAGTGTTCTGGGCACAATGCCACATGGACACTCAATTTTGTTAGATTTTAAAGGTTTAGTTTTAGTTTCTCATTTTATTTTATTAACTTTTTGTTATCAAATAAAATAAGCTGTGGTTTCTTTAGTTATATATAAAACTTTGTCTTCTTTGATGTGAAAAATCTCTAAATATAAAACTATCTAAGCGAGCAAGAGAATAAAATTATGAAGTAAAATAATATAACAAAGAGTGTTTTCAAAACGAGTATTACGTAGCACCGCCACGTAAAGTCCAAAACCGACAGGCTCGACGTTCTCTAACGAGATCAATCTCGATGGGTCGAACGTGGCAGTTCACATGTAGCGTCTTGTTTTTGCATAAACCTGAGATTAACTTGCGGGCCTCGTACACACGTAAACCATATCGATTGAGCCTCTCGTCATTGAGAAATCACTGTCATCGTAATTGAGAGCCGGGCACAACACTACCGGCAGAACGCTTCTCATCGTTATTAGGGGGGCCACATACATGAGCACAAAACCACTGATGTTCCACGTCGGAGGCACCGTCTACACGACGCCAGGGCGGACGACGCGTGCGGGCGCCAGGGCGGGCGGGAGTACACTGGCGTCCCGGGACAACCCCCGCCCGCCCCCGGTCAGCCCCGGAGAAAATTCACAATTATTTTATTGGGAAAGCTAATGAGACGGGAGCAATAAACCACTGACCGATGCTTATCTCTGACTTCGGATTTATTTCTATATACCGCACAATTTGTGCTCGGTATTAAAATAAATGATCACGTATTTTCGATACAACGTGTATTCGTAATCGTCAGTGAAAACATAATTCGAAACTTAATTTTAGAACTTTGACAATCATAGCTAACCATAAAAGCCTTATTATTCTCACTGATCATTTTACATAAAGAAATAAGGTAACGTTGAATTCGAAATTTGTTACAAAAAATATGTTTTTCGTGTATAGAGAAGAGATATTCAATTCAAGTGATGGATGAAAATTACTGCACGAATCAGTACAAATAAACCTTGTGGAGATAAAGATCTTAAAGACAACAAAGAAGGTGATCAATTTGACTTATTTTTCTACTGCTTTCATTTACGAGTAGATATAATCTGTTACAAGTTGAATATAGGGATTTTATGACAAATTTTAATACTACAGACACGTTCAGCGATACTTTATCTCACTTATATTAACGTAACGTAAGTACACGTAAGTAGGTTCTTCATCTGAGTTCTCAGATTGCGTTATACAATAACAATGAAAGGGTCCCGTCGCGCGTTCGGATTACAAATTTATATTCAGTCTTTACTAACAAAAGGATTTATGTAAGCTTTATCTCTCCTTGCAGATGATGATGCTACTAGATAGTTAACTAACACTAATTAATGTAGTTAATTGTTTAGTTCGTTTTTGTTCTAGTTTCAAAGGTGTCTTTGTAATGTGGTTTTCTATATATTATTTACCTTACTATCATTTAGGCAGGAAGGAGAAAATAGCTTGTGTGCATGTAAATAAATTACAATGTCGACATTATCGACTACATTTAATTTTTCTCAGATGATCTCCTATATTAGCACTGGCAATCAAGTTTACCCGCTCTCATCTACTGACGAACGGGATCGTTCAATCCTACTAATATTATAAAGTCGAAAGTTTGTGAGTGTGTTTGTTTGTTTGTTACTTATTCACGCACAAGCGGCTGAACCAAATAATGAAGTTTGATATGCAGATAGCTTACACCACAACCCAACACAGGCTACTTATTATAACAAAAACAGCGGTTACACCGCGGTGCGCAGCTAGTTTTACTTCTAAAGTATTTATATCTGCGCAAGGACGTAGCGGACATTGCAAACTCATTGGTGTCAAAGTGATTGACGTGATCGGCGTGTGTGCACGGCATCATCATTCACCCTCTATCACATCTTCAAAGGCGGCACACAAACACTATTACGGCAAAAAAGAAAACCAATAAGGACCACAACACATACGGAGGTATATGAAACTTTACCTTTTTCTCTTTTTGTTCTGTGTATCAATTAGAAAAGAATAACACATAGAAATCAAGCACTCGCTAGCGCAGTGTAGCCATTTTTACTGAGATTTTTGTCCCTAGTTCGGTCTTTGACTCGCTATTGTTCGAAATCAAAGCTTTATTGGTAAATAGTTATCAATTTTCCCTGCTTTTGGACTAAATACCAACACGCATGTCACATTTTCAATGCCCTTGTGTACGTTTATGAGAAAATAATTGACACGACATTGATAAAAAAGTGGCTTCACTTTTGAGTGTAACTACGTATGGAACTATCATTCTAAGGTGTTTCGTAAATTCTGGCACTGTAACTGTTGTGGGCAGGTGTGGCGCTTGCCATCCGGAGAATGATCTGCTCGTCTCATTACTTAAAACATCAAAAAATTATTGTGTTTGTTTTCCTTCGAGAAGAAATCGCATTTATTGTCAACTGCTATTATCGAGAATTTCAATAAAACACTCATAGTGTTAGGTTTTATATTGAGTTATATATCTACAGTTTTCATAAGAAAATAATGAGGGGTGTGAGTTACATAACCACTATTTTTAAGTTAATTCCGCCGTTTCCATTTAAAAACTAAAAAAATAAATTTAGCTATTTTACGTTTTTTTTTAATTTTATTTATTAACCTGTTATCTTTAATCGAATAAAAAACTGAATGCATTAAAAAACTGAACATCTTTTTTAAGTCACTAATGAGATCACAAAGATCGTATGTTCTTTTTTAATCAGGCTTAAGTACATATTTCTGAGAAGTTATAAATAAGATCAAGGCTTTCAGTATTATATTATCGGGAAACTTTTCTTACAGCTACCGCCTCTACATAGCTACGCTAGAGCAGCGTAGAACCTCCGCTAAGTGATTATTCATCTTCAACCTGTTGTAACACAAACAACCTCGCATGATCTAATAAGGAGTCGCATAGTATAATAATATACTTTGATCTTTTAACGAGTTGTACAATCCGACCGCGCCGGAGCGGAGCGGAGTTAAAGAGCCGACAATACGCCAAATTCCACAATTTGTTCATGGAATACGAAAATAATGTTATCTTCCAATGTCCAATTAAGATTCGTAAAAGAAAACACTACGATGTTATAGAAAATTATGACAATCAAGTGTCAGGTTTATTCTTTGATTCAATTTGTCTTGAATACGATTGGCTTTTCTTTGTTTCTCAATTATTAACCGAGCACATAGATATTTCAGTTCAATATTTACAAATAAATATAGATAAATAATAATTAGAGTGAGTTAGATTCATATATAAACACCATTACATAAATGAGAGCATCTTAAGAAAAAGACCGTACTCCACTACACCCATATTTTACGAGACCAATACAAATATGGGGTCAGGCTCGACCACGACTCCTACCGCACCAAAGAACCTCTATAAAAAGTAATATTTGTATAAAACATTCCGTCGTAAATTCCCGTGAATCGTAACAATAACGATAAAATCTCCACAGCCTCCTATAAAAAATGGTATTAGAATACAAACAAGCAGAAACGGGAATGGTCACTCCATACATATGTATAATATGGATCTGGGGGCAGCTGGGCAACGGTCGCAGAACGGAAACTTTACCACAATGACCCGAATCAAAATCCTCCACTTGATTAAAGGACATAGTTGAGGCGTCTTCAGTCTACCTACACAAACAGAACGTAGGACGTACTACTGTTTGCTTGCACTCGCTACGCGAAAACTATTCAAACGACATGGATGGAAATATAGATTTAAATAACAATTTTAAAGTTTGTCTTAGGTAAAGCTTATGTCTCATCGTTACTTTCCTGAATCAGAATAAAAAATTGCATCAATCGAAAATAAACACACAGTTTCACCAAACTTAGCTTTGCAAGCACGGTTCGTTTCTCAGTAAAAGCGTGTGTTAGTGTGAGTGAGAGTTCACAGACATCGCTACGTAGTAGTTGTTACACTGATAGCAGCTAAACTGTGGTCGAGTCTTCATTAAGATTTCGAATACGCAAGAATGTGACGGTCATCTGTCGCTCCCTCCGTCTGTAATGAAGTGTGCCTTTCAAGCACATATTTGCCTTTCGGTTTTCATTGATCTGTTATCCCGATAAATAGTATTGTTGATGTTGAATTGACGTCATTTGTAGCGATGGCATTTATTGTAATAAGTCTTGCTCCAAAGTACTAAGTACATTTCTTCTGTAAAGTTCAGCGACGCAATCTGGTACACACAGTAAGTATGTACATGTAAGTACCAATAATTTATTGGTGATATAACGACTTAATTTAAGAGTACCAGTGTTTTCGTAATTATAAAGATTATCAGTTCATTTCATCAACTTTAGAAACAACAATACATGAAACTCGTTCATCACAATACATCATCCCCTTAATCTTGATTCGAGAGATTTGACAACACAATACAAATTGTCTCCAATACTAAGCAAACGTTCCGATTCACGTATACAGGGCTACTCACTACGCAACTACTTAATTACAAGCTGAGAAAACTGAGAAAATTGAAGTAATAGCAGCCATTTAGCGGATGCATTCACCAGGACAGCATGAACACAAAGCATGTCTGGCTATAATACTCCGCAGTAATTATCCGAGTCTCCGCAGGCAGTAAAGGATTACAGACATACCAGGCGCGCAGAGCTACCATAATGCGCCTTTAACGTCTCCCACAGTGCAATCAGGCTTGATGGATGCTGCCAATTTATTTCTATAATGGGTCTGATTTGCGCAAAATAAAATAGTCGTCAGGATAAAGTTTAGAGAATCGGTTTATTGGTAGGCATAATGGTCCGTCTATCAACGAACTGAAATTGGAAATCGGAAAAAGATGATGACATTTAGTAAAAATAAAAAAACATACAGGGAAAAAAACCATTTTGATGAACATGTTTGACATGGAAAACTGAATAATTACACCTGCTACTGCCATGCAACACGCCGTACCACGGTTTAAAATGATGATTCCTTTACCCACAGTCGAAATAGTTCAATAAAACCCACCGACAATATCGTGGTAAAGTAACCCCCACCCCGGACACAGCCCCAGGCGACGGGGATCGCTCCAGATCCGTCGCATAACAATTTCAATATCTCACGCGAGCCGATGCCGCTTCCCGGGCCTGGCAGCGCGCCGCTGCCAGTGATATACGAGATTTACATATTTATACGGGTGTCTAATGCTTCTAATGGAATGCTATATACCTATAGTCGATAAATATATAGAGGTTCCTTAGCTATATTATTCGCTCAGCAAGTCAGAAATACCCTGAATGTCGATAAAGACTCCTGAGATAATCGATCAATCATTTCATATAACATTAGTCGGGCTATTCTCCAAATAATAATGCCTAAAGTTATGTTCATAATAAAGGAATAGCAGCGCTTAGAGCAACACTAAGCTTTGGCTCCTTAGTATCTTCTTACTTACCTATATCTATCTCGATATTACCAAAAACACTCCATCTCTACAGACCATCTTCGCAAAACTTTTACACACACATACTATAGGAAAGGCTTTACAACTTTAGTACAGAAAAGGTCAAAAACGGAAACAGAGGCTGAAACTTAAATCCAGCCTCTCAAGTGGTACCGCTAAACAGCCGATCCAAAAGTAATTTTCAAGTTTCTGGAGAAGGAATCGAAACTTTAAGGGCCCGCGGCCTGGAGCAGGGCCACCGGGGCCCGGGGCCCGCTAATCAGGGCTCCGCGACCGTCTGGACTGGGAACACTTTCCTAACACACTTTTGAATTCTGTTAGATGGCAAATGGAACCAACCGACCCAAGCACCTACATATATACATACAGTACTCACATAGTAAAAGAGCCTACTTACGTTTATCTTTCGGGGGAAAGTTTGTCGAAGCTTTTACTTTTTGAAGACGATTAATAAGTTTGTGCTGAATAATAAATTGCACCAGATAACGTTTTATCACACATGTACAAATATACAACAAATGTGTTCTCTCTTTACAGTATTAGTGTTCAGTACAACATCATCAATCTACTGTTAGCCACTGAGGAGTTCCTTTGACTACCTTCCGTCTCCATCATCAGATCAGCTCGCTGACGCTATGATTTTAATTTCCTATTTGAATTTAACGGTTTCGGAGTAGTCGCTGATTTTAATAAAAGCTTGAAATTAATTAGGATTCATTAAAATGTCAGTTAGAGATCAGGATAAGTAAAACTAGCTTATGATAGTTCTTCATGTAAACCTTGGTTATGTTTTGAGATTTGTAATGGTATAGTGTGACCAGACCAATCACCATCACCTGTGTTTGGTTTGGTGTCCGAAACTTTTACTTCAACTTCGGTTACGGATGAGATGTTGTTTATTTTCGGATAGCCAACAGTTTCGGTTAGGGATATGGATGTCCGTAACATGCTTATTTGATCTGTGTCCTGTAACATTCGCGGTGAGATCCTCTTGGACCGCAAAATGAATACGTGAAGGAATTTAGTAAAGTTTAGAGAGGGAAACACAGAAGACCTTTGTTAGCTCAAATGTTACGTCAGAACCAGGGGCCTGTAACGCGAGCTTAGGATTCAGTTTTGTGTGGTGAACTTAAACGTCAATCAAAATCATAAAAGCAACCTTGTAAAAGGTAAGCTTTGACGCGTAAATTATGTTTATGAAATTTACACGGCGTTGATTGCTCAGGTAAAAATAGCATGAGCGTCCTCCCAAGGAAAACATCAGTAAATCATTGGTGGTAAGTCATTTATGTGTCGTCAGTCGCTAGCTACTGCCCTATAGAATAAAATATCTATTGGCAGCCGTCCTATCCCAAACAGTGTTTACCACAGCCGTTGGTCCCAAATCCCAACAATCTGATATAAACTGTCCATCTGAGAAAGTACCACCACACCTTTGCCATATTAGTAGTAGTGTAGTAGTAGTGTGCATAAGTTACTGTTCCTGTTTGAATGGCACGGTTTCCAACTTACTGGCCATATTAGGCTTCAGCAGCGATATCTCAGGGCGACGAGCGCAGTGCAGTGCCACGCGAGATTATGCAATGTTCCGTGGTAGTAATATAATTAACGTGAATTTTATTAACATGTATTTTTTTTATTATCATTTTATTATATACCAATATAAATACTGTGATTGAAAAAAATAAGAAAATGATACAATTTGAGAATAAATTGAGTCCTCTCTAACGGGTGTATTCCGAAGCACTGGTAGAGTCAACGGAGTTTCCTTTTCCTGTCCGAGATTCAATCCTGGACCAGTGCTTGAAAGGGAAACATCCTTTTTCAAACTCAAGCCATAATCAACTAATTATAATGTTTTGTTTTCTTTTATGGCGTGGCGCTTGCCATTATGTGGATGACTGGCTCGTCTCGATACTTAGTAACATAAACTAAGTTGTAATCTACCTACCAGGCGGCCATAATCGGGAAAGATGTCACCGCGCCCTCGTGAGTATAAAGGCGGTAATCCACTTACCGCCTCTTCCGTGGGAACTGAGGATGAGCGGCAAACTCATTTATTGGCGTTTCGAACTTGACGGAAGTGATAAGTTTAAAGGAGACACGATACAGAGATATACGAAAGGCTTAAGAGATTCATCACATTCTAGCCGGGAGCTCGGTGTGGCGATCGAAGATTAAGAAATTGTCAGTCCCAGTTGTTATCGCTCTGAGCGATAAGACCACCATCATCGACAAACTTACCACCATCAGCCAGCAGTCAAAGAATAACACAAGTATATTCATATGATATTGTAACCGTCCAGTCAACCTTGGACTAAATTTGCTAAAGCAGCGATGAAGTAGCTGGTTCGACTCCCACGTTGGCTTAATATTTGGGGCCACATTGTCATGTTCCCGGAATCACCGGGGTCTGTGTGTCATCTTAAGGTATTTATTTATTCATACCAACGCTATCGTTGCACACGACAATGATTAAAAACTATTTTTTCTTCAAGTTATGAACTTTAAAAAAACTCAACAAACTTCCTCGTAAATTATATTTTTGCCACACCACCCCCATTTTGGTTGCACCTCCAGGATGACTGGTAGCGAATGCTAATTAGCTTTAAGTCATTGTACATTTATTTGTTTGCTAAAGTATACATCAATATACAAAAAGAGAATTGGTTTACATTCAACACAAAAATAAATATTGTAAAGCAGCGTCACAGCGAAATAACAAATCTTGTTCCATTCAATCAGCGAAATCAGACGTTTAACAATACATCGGCCGCTTCCGGCGGCTCCCCCTGCCTGTGCAGCCGTAGATAAGGTCGCTCGAAGTGCACGAGCGGAGCGATGAGTGGAGCGGAAGTGTTTTGAAATACCAGCAAACATAGTAAAAGGCTACACAGTAAAAAGACTTAGACGTATTTAAGTAAACCTAATTGGAAAAGCAATTATATACTTGGTTCTTTTGTTTGTAAAAAGCTTTTATAAATAAGTGCGTTTCGGTTAGGTACTGAATTGTAATCAAAATTTGTATAGCTTCTTTTAGTCACTGAGCCGGTACAATAGGCTCTTCAGACCAACTCGACCGGAATTGACAGACACGCAAACTGTCAACATAAATAAATTATAAACTTGCAGGATTTCACCTAAAAGACGGTCACAAATGCATGTAACAAGATTTGATTTATTGTACCCTAATGATCAGGTACACGCATTTCCGATTGCAATGTCTTACGCGTCACGGTTTTATTGTAGCCCATATAGACTAGCTTTTGAAGAGTGCATCTGAGGTATATAAAAGTACAGACAAAGAATTCATCTTATAAAAAGTTTTGCACTTCCGGTACCGCTGTCACTCAGCCCACACCCTGGCACAAGGTAAAGTCGCCGAAAGCTGGGGCAAACTTAAATTGGATCTCTCAAGATCCCCCCCCCCCCCCCTTCCCCACATCAGGCGCGGGGGAAAAACTGTACAATTAATGCATAGCTTCGGAAAATTGGATATTGATTGTTGGAGCATGTTGAAGTTTCGACCTTTTCAAATTCATTTGGTGACGATATAATTATATTAAGTAATGTTTTGGACTAAACCACTCACATTCCGCACTTAACGCACCGTTGTCTTACGTTGTCGCGTAACTAGATCAGTTTCCGATGACATGTCTTGGAACAGAACGGTAGAGCTCCGATATTACAAACGAATAATTTGTGTTGCTTCAATTAGGACAAACGCGTGATCTTTCGAGCCAAAATGTGGCAACACCTCTATTCGACAAATAACAGAATATTCCTAAACAAAACATTCTTATTACGTACAAGTCTTACACACAGTTCTGTTCGCTTATTTTCCTACTGACATAACAAATATTTTTCCTAGAGCCGCATTACGTTTCTCCTCAGTTTTCTCAGAACGTAGCGAGACGTTCTGAGAAAACTGAGGAGTTGAGGGCACAATTATCCCTCAAAAGAGGGTAACTTGAGTCTAGATGCTGCAGAATGCCCCACGTTTGCGATGATTGAATGTGTACAGAATAAACCAGCACCTGCTTTGTGCAGATTGTGAAACAAAGGGATGCGTTATTCTGGTTGAGACTTTGAAAGCTTCGAAGTATTTGTTAGCAGCTCATGATTGATATATAATAATGTCTTGCTAGCTAATCTAGGTCAGGCGGTGGGATCCCAACTAGTCAAGTATTTATGGCTATAATGGGAAAGATGCATGGAGGCAATCTGCTCAGGCGCCTTCAAGCGATTGTCAACCCACATAGAGTATATTATACTGAGTATTTTTAACATTACAATCTAAACAGATGAAATACACAGGCAAAATTATTCAAACAAAAAAAAAGAAACAATATGAAAATGAATAATGTTATACTCGTATAATCATCTTTCCCTAACGTAAAAGCGTTTTTTAAATCTCAACTCAACATTTACAATAACGTAATATTTAAATTCCCAGACACGGGGTAAATATAACCTCAATTCATATTCATAAAATGGTCTAACAGTTCTGAACAGAGTAAACAACTTCGGCCCAATTTCAGTTAAATGAGAAACTTTTCAGTGAAGCCGCCAACTAGCGTTTGATTGGCGGGACAAGGGCCTTAACATTAATGTATATTGTTTTCAGAAGTGCCTGTCGTTAAGCCATGTCAGAGGCCTTTGGGTCTAATTGACTCTAACCGAGGTTGCCACTATTTTGATCAACGAGCAAACACAAATAGGGGATCCTTGGATGAGTGACTGTTTAGTTTTAAAACTTTTAAGCGCTACAGAGGGCACGTAAAAACAACGGTCAAAGTTATCTATCAACAGTATTCGTTAAGTCATGTCAGATGCCCCAGGCGGTCTGACGCTTGCTAGTACCTTAACTTAGCAGTCTCCATTAAAATAATCCTGAAATATTTTCTACTATCAAACGACTACTTTGATTCTCAAGACTTCTTAATTAACCCCCGCCTTTCAGTAGTTTCCAGGACAGCAGAGATTCCAAGAAGTGAATTAATTAATTGAAGATATATAAACCTCAGGGAGACCTGACTTTGAGGGTGAATCAAGGAGTAAGTGTATATTGCTATACCAGAAGTTAGAGGCGAATATGGAATGAATTGGATTGGCGTTTATAACGTGTTACACGGCTAAGGGCGACTTGCACCCACTCAGTAAATCTAGGGTTAACTTAATTTGACATTTGCATATGCTTGAATATAGTTCAAACTTGCACGAAGTCCGTTTATTGTAAAATGTGACTCGTAATTATTTGACATAAGATCTGAACTTTTGTTCCATCCGCCCGTATCGTTTTACCAGGCGCTTATGATATGTAAGAGGCGAGTGAATTAACATTAATGCATATTCTGTAACGGACGTGTTCTATTTACAGGCATAGACGTAATGGGCCACTTTTGGTACGTAATTATGTGTGAAAGAGACATGACTAGAATCAATTATTTATCTCCCTTCCCCAGATATTTCGCTCAACCGAGTCATAAGCAATCTCAAAAATATATATGCCTTTCAAGAAACAGGGCAGAGATTCGTCAAAAAGCGCTGTCTCACGACAAAGAGTTTAACCCTTGCCAACTGGGGCAGAAGCGCCCTGAGCGTGATCAAAGGAACACGGCGAGCTCCTGTCGCGTTCTGAATGCCTGGTACATAATGCATGCGCGGATGTAGGTCGCCCCGTGCCCCGTGGGCCAGGTGGGGCTGGAGAACAATACGTGATCGCAGGTGAAATGGGGCACAAAAACTAGTCGGCTCGACAACTTGGATTTTTCTAACTGGTTTGCACGTACTTTACATACGTTTAGCTTTAGAAATTTTGTTCATATGCGCTCAGTTACCGTTTTGATTTTCTAATCAAATACCTATCTAATTACTAACATTTCAGTTATTGCTGCTCAACAGTTGTGAGCAGACAGCTCGCCACTGTTGAGCAGCCAAACATGTTAATACAATTACTATTATTTAGGCACAGTGACATTCAACACATCTATACTATTCTACAACTGTAACTGAGTGAGCATACAGTACAGTGAGAATATTTTGGAATAACTAACTAGGTTCGACTATTTAAAATTCAGAAACTACAGTACGGATTTTGATGGGTGTTTCGGCATTTGGTAGCTTTGCTTTCAAGTAAGTTAACGGTATACATTTCATAACTAAGCGATGACTTTAAAATTTTGTTATAATGTGGGTATCATGCCCAATATTTTATATTGCAGAGCACATAATATTATGTTCCGCGGGTTATGGGCATAGAGTTGACTGGCGACTGGACTGGAGTAGGCATACTGACGTCACACATTGTTATGGTCCACGCGTACTAAGTCGCGAGTATTAGCTAGTTAACAAATACAAAACAAGTGTACACGTTGTACTTACGATCGTAAGTCATGGCCAAGAATTGCTGAATTGATAAATAGTTAAGTTTCTTGATTTAAGTGAAAGTGACATTTACGACGCAGCATAAATAGGTACCATAATTCTACGCACACGCGTGGCTATCGCCTCAGGCTGTGACCAGAATATAATTTGTGACAAACTGTGTCTCAAATTCAATCCGTAGTGTATCAGGGGGCGTAGCTCAGATGGTAGAGCGCTCGCTTAGCATGCGAGAGGTACCGGGATCGATACCCGGCGCCTCCAACGATTTCTTTTCATATAATTTTGCACTTCATTTGCACAGCCCAGACATAATCAATGCATTCTCATCTTATAGATTAGTAGACGTAGGTACTCGCGATATCAGATAAAGTGACATTATAAAACATACAACTTATAGACAGCATTAGAATGACTGCAATGGAACTGCTGTACTGCAATGTCAGACTCTCATGCAAGAATAACACTCCTCAGATACTAAACGTGTGTTGCACAATAATGTAAGGCACATTACCCACATGACATATAATATTCGAATACCAAAATGTATTCGGTACGAAATGTTATAGACATTCAGTAGTCCCAAACAAATGTTGACCTTAGCTTTCAGGACTATATAGAAACTTACACACAGCGGTCAAGTAAATATGTAGGCCTGTAAATTCCTACAAAATAATTGTACATTTGGATTTTGGGCCTTGTACGAGTATGTACATTGTACAGTCAGGGTGGTCCCTTCCTTTGTAAGCTGCTTACATGTGCCTTTAGACAGTCGGTCGGGGATTCCTTGGTTCAGTCCGCCGAGGCTGGACCCTAGACGGCATTGGGGTATCGGTGATTGCGTTCATGTATTAATTAGTTAGATTCCCTACCTCAATGTCGGCCCCAGAAGGAATTTAGAGCTACTTTACTTTAACTATAATACGAGTGAGTATGTTTATCCATAAACCTACATACGTAAAAGGACGCTAAATGCTAAAGTCAAGCACTTAAGATATGCCTCACATGCACACATTTACATAATGTTATGCTGATTGACGTTTCAATTATTTTCAACCATTAGGTACGACAAAACTGATGAGCCCCGCACTTTAATCGCTGTCTAATTGAATAGTCGCAGTAAATAGGTTTTCCTGTTTACTCTATTTTTTGCTGAAGGGGGTGTTTGTTTCACTTGATCGCCCACTCACGCCTAGAGCTGGAATGTCTACGCTTCGCTTTCATATTCTAATGAACGCCACAGAAGCCAAGTTGAAAAGTGTTGAATTTGTAGTTAGTTTTCTATGGGTCAAATTATTTTACTTACTAAAACGCCTGAACGTCAAATACATAAAAATACAAATATACGTACACAATACGTCATAAACACTAATCGACGTGTCTTATTTATACTTCTAATAGAATCGTCTCAAGACTTCTTACATACTCGTATAAGCGGAAATCAAATCGACAAAATCCACAAATTTGCCGTATGGATTGTGCTAAAGGAAAATTTATCGGTCGCTATTTTTAGATGGCATGTTTTTCTCAAATAAGACCCACTCCGAAATAAAAAAAAGAAGGTTCCCGAGGCAGCGACTTAAACATGTAACAATAGCCCAGTAATTATGTGAGGCTTATCAACGTTATAAAATGGCGTCCTTCTTTTGGCAGGATAAAAAACAAAGGTCGCCTCCCATAGCCCTCCGGCGCTTCGGTGCAGAGGGCAAAATTGAATCCTGTGTCGGAAACTAATTTTAATAGCCCATGCCCAGAGGCGGTATTTCTTATTGAGGCAAGAGGATGATACAAGGGCTTTGGTATGTTGCAATTTGTATGTAAATGAAAAAAATCTTTATTCCTTCGCAGGCCGAATCTGAAACAGCGATGTTAATCGTTTGGTATACGAGTACGTCTTGTTGTCGGATGGCTGAACTAGGTTTGAAGATCCTAAAGCTGGGAATCCTGCGGCAATATTCGAGGCAGAGTTACCAAGTTTACAAAAGTAATGTCTTTGTATATTATTATCTGTGGTTCATTTTTGTAATAAGTTAAGATCCACTTGTAGCAATGTCTACAGAATTATTTATACCAAAAGATCCTCGCACATGCGCTCACGGGCTACTAGATAGATATAACGTGCACTGGTGAAAGCTTGTAAGTGGTTTTGTTTCGAAAAAAACTTTCTCGGAATGTTTATTACTATTTTCCCCCGGCGGCATTTTCTTTCAATTCAGACAAAAAGAAAGCACTAAAAATGCAACAAAAACCGCAGGCAAACAAGGAAACAAACAAGTGCTTCCGTCGCCGAGTACCAGGCGCGCAGACTTGACAAAGAGCTGCAGGCGCGTCGAGAGTCTGGGAGGCACTCGAGTGTCCTTTCATTTCACTACAAGTTACGTTTGTCACACACGGGTTCTGTATAGCTCTACTTCATTTGTCAGTCAACGTGACTGTTTTTCTCATTTAATTTTATTATTTATTTTTACCAGAATTTCATGAAGTTATTTTGTAATGAGGATCGATGCGAATAACGCATTCGAGCTTAAATTAATTTCATTGTGAAAGGCATTCAGCACGGTTCACTAAAAATACCGAGTTCGGCATATTCGGCCTGCGGAACGTAGAAGGCACCAACGTCATATTATTTAAATTTAAATCAATGAGTGTAGGTAGAGCCGTTTCATCTACATACATAATGCGGATGCCCGGCGAGAACGTTTATCTCGTAGGTATTTCGTCATTCGCTAATAATATCCGAACATTTTTTACACACATTTAAGTTTCCTTACTTTCCGGATATTATCAGATTTAATAAGTGAGACGATTAAAAGCGGAGGAGGTATTGTATAGAAAAAATAAATAAAATAATTAAAAAAAATAATTGAAAAAAGTTGCACGCATGCTAAAAACAACAAAATTGAGTTACTTTTCATACAGCGCCATCTTGTATGAAGAGCTGAAATCAGCAGGGAAGAACACAAGCTGTACGTAAAGCACTTCGGTGCGCTCCTAGCGCTCTCTCCTCTCGAGTTTGCGGGAAAATAGTGAACCGTACTTTCGTCAAAGTGTGTGCGACGTAGTTCACGGCAAAATTACTAGATGGCGCTGGCAAAAGAAAATTTTGTAGAGAAGGTATATTAATATAACCGGTATTTTTTTTAAATAAGTGGAAGTTGATTCTGTCCAGCATCCCCTGTACTAATAATTATGTACTTACGGTTTGAATAAGCTTTCTAGGAGGCTTTGAAGGACTTTCACTTACCTGAAAAGAAGCATTACCATATTAATTTATGTGGCCTATAAATTTTTAGATTCTTGAATGTCCGAGATATTGTTTCAACTTCTGTTTAGTATTTTTACTCGACTAACGAAGGACACAAAGCACACAAAGTAGGAGGGAGGTATAACTGAAAGCTAGTCTTCAGTCTCCTATATGGGAATCACATATCGAGAGAGACTTCGTCGAACTAACTTCGACTTACGTCCAAAACTAACTGCAATATTAGAAAGCTACGAGTAATCCTATTGATCCCCTTTGAAGCCGGTTGTCTTTGAGCTAAGTTTCAAATGAGTTTCATGTCACCTGATCTAACACGGTACGTGTCATTTTGAACTTTATTTTCTTACTATACATTACATTACAGATATTCATTATGTACTATCAACATAAAAGTTTTGTGGAATTTCCTTTGCAACTGAACATCGAAATTGAACTTTGTTTTTTTATGAGCCGGTAAGTAAGTAACATGATGGATGCAAGTGGCAAATTGTCGTTCGGTGTGGCGGTCTAAGGGGGAGGCCTATGTTCAGCAGTGGACGTCTTCAGGCTGATGATGATGATGAATTAAGTAAATTTAATTTGCAAAATCATGGTGTTCTGATGGAGAAAGTTGCCATCCACATTGTTGTTGTTGTTTTTGGGATGTAAAAGAATATCAAAGCTTTGAGGGATATTTATTAGCAACTAAATTAAATACTGCTTGTAGGAATATCGGAACTGTTGATTGTTATTGACTTGTTCAGAATGATAAAATGAATGCACTTGTTGATTAGGTCACGCATTTAACTTCTGTATGCTTTTAAGTTATTTTCTTGGGAAAGTCATGAAACAAAATACAAATAAAACACCAATCATGTTTTTTCTGTTCTTTGTTTTAATGATTATTTTTTGTTTCAAAAGTGACTGAATTTTAAATGTTTTACTGATATATTTATACGGCTAGTTCTACTAGGAAGATACTTTAAGTATACTTTGGTGAAGATATAAATAAGTACATCGTTCAAACTAGCAATGGCTCCATTAACGCTGAGCGCCTGGTAGATACACAACTAATCTATTTGTTACTGTCTCGGCGGCTTGCTGATTGATTGTTAGCACCAGGATGACATGGCTCAGGTAGAGATGTTTGTTTCTCACCACTACAAAGGCAGACGTGGAACCAATCCAATGTTTGATTATATTGGACTGCATGCATATAATACGTAGTTCTATCTCTTTCTATGGCTCACAAACGTTTTTAGCTAGAGCGAGACACTGAAATGTGCAGCTACCATTTCACTTTGGCTGCGATGATATGCGTCCGCCCGCACTTGTCATTATTATTAATTAAGTAGATTTATTGATTATTAAGTATGTTGTAGACACGTGTATTCCTGTCGTCTTCTTTATTAATTTCAATCGACGCTGCCTTAACAGATATTTCTAAAGCGTCACCGTATTCACATGCACCTAACTAAGAACTTAAGACATTTCAGGGCAGCATCGACATTTTTGAGGATGACATTACTTTAACTAGATCTAACTTAAATTCACGTTAAATTAACATTAACGACCCAAAAGATGCAACACTAAAAGAAAACTTAAACTTAAGCTACTAATTAATTGCACAGAGTTTCAAAGTAGACTTTAGTCATATTGTAAGTTTCCTTCTCGCAAGAGCCGTAACTACTCGTAATGTCTCTATGGTTATTTTAGCTGAGCTTTTGGTACCTTATCTATTTGAACACCTTTAAAGCGTTTGACATATTATTTGGCTATTGTCTCGTGAACATTTTATTCTTACAATATTCGAAATGATGTCGACCTTATTGTTCAACTAGCTGCGCCCCGCGGTTTCACCCGCGTTTGTATAATATACGATATATCTTTATGAATTGTAGCATATGTGTTATTCTGATATGTAAGCTATGTTATTGTGAAGTTTCATCAAGATCCATTCAGTAGTTTTTACGTGAAAGAGTAACAAACATGCATCCATCCATACTTACAAACTTTCGCGTTTATAATATTAGTAGGAAGTAGGATAGTAGGATATTTATTATATCGAATGCATCGTTGATTTTCCAAAGAGAAAAATACGTTATTAAGAAAAGTACCTGCAGACAATTGCGGCCAATCTTCGAATTAACTTTATAGAATACATTAATTAAGTACTGGGCAGACCCTGAATACACATTCTTAGTAGGTACCAAGGGAGAATAAAACAGCCAATCATGGCCCCTAACTCCCAGGGAATACCCTCCGTCTAGTTCTCCAAAAAGTTCACTGATTGTGAATTCATGGCATGAATGGACGGTACCGTACCCAAAACTTGTATTACACGCATGGTCTCTTATTCCAATATCCACGGAACTCTCGTTGAGAATAGAAACGCGTTGAGATTATAAAGATAATACGCTAAAGTAGTTTTCATTTTGAATGAAGAGTTCTGCCTCAGAATGTTTAATTAATAGAACAAGCGAATAGTGACTTTATTGTACTAATTTCTGTAGCGGGCGTATTTCTGAGGCTATGGTGGAGTTCCCTTCCCTTTCCAACTTAATTAATTCTTCAGAAGTGTTATATAATCTCACCAGAGTCGTCACTGACCAGAATATCCGTAGACGGGACTCGTCCCGTGGTCAATAAGTAAATTATTTATGAAAGGGCCCACCCGCGGACCCTACTTATTCTGAAGTAGTTTTTGTGCCACACGATGGCATGTGTAAGTCGATGAATTCGAGGATTGAGGGAGTTTCTTTCGTTTTTCGGGGTATGGGGTGGCAAGGATCCTTGGGAGAGCGAGGTAGTTTCGGGTATCTTTGTATCGGGTAACAATTGTTTATTTGTAATAGTAAGCTAGGCGATTCAGGACGGTGTCAAACCGAATCGATAGCTAACGGAGTTAAAAGATTTTGAATCAACAGCAGATTTCGGCTGAGATGATGATCTATTGGTTACTCGAACAACTAACGGGAGGGTTACCAAATAAAAACTACTATTTTTACGTCAACTCCTCGAGCTGATAAATGATAAAAACAGACAACAAAAAGACAACAAAGTATTATAAAATTTGGCTGAAAAAATTACTAGGCCACTGTAAACTCCGAAAACGATAAAGTTTGAAAGGGTTGAGCAGATAGCGGCACCATAAGTTCATACCGCTATAGTTCTTGGATAACCGCTAACCGCGGCGGCGCGCGTTGCTGAGTGAGTCGTTCTGTTGCTGATTACGTCATCAATCCTGCAGAAAGGCAGTAAGTAGTGACGTCACGACCTCCGCCAACCCCGGGAGCTTATGGTAATTGATATTATTTTGTCAGTGATTATTAGTAGGTATTTATAAGTAGGTACTTAATTTGTGTAAATTTAAAATAAATTATGTGGCTAAATTCGATAGCTATATATGATGCACTCTATTATAAAAGTGACTGTAGGTAACTCCATAGAAACTCCAAAGAAAACGACTTATAGTAATAAGTTATTTCGTAACCAACATAAAACTACTAAGCACGTTTCTATCAGAAATATAAGCTGGTTTTAAATGTCATTCTCGGTCAATCATGAGCCATACGATATATCACACTGGAGTTATCTGAAATCATTGTACGCACAACCCATTCATTTCGTAATATAAACTGCTAGAATAACAGTGCACAATGAAAATAAAGAAAATAGCCTCGCCTGGCAGCGCGCCCAAACATTTAATAACAACGGTCGGTGGCGCTAACTCGCTGTAAACTTCCATCACAAGAAGATGGTGGCTTCTAAACACAATTTACTTCGTTCATAAATTTTACAGATGTTTTATGAAAAAACCTTGAGTAGAGTTGATTCACTTTGACAAAAGAAAAGAAAATTAAATGTCACAGGTGTCAAACGTTTTTCTTAAAGTTTTGGTGGGACTATGTTGATTTAACATAATATATTAAATCAACAAGCTTTTTTAGATAAAATATTATTTTATTCTAAAAAAGCTTGTGCTTCGGGTGTTAATGTTATAGTGGTGGAATATTCATCGTTGAGTGTTCGTTAATTTGCATATAGTGCATTCCCTAAGCTCCCAGGAAGTTTCAGTAAAGCGTCCACCACTTCACTGAATCGGATCCGTGACGATGCAGTGCAACTTGACATAATAATAATTGTTTTGATTGTGATTATGGTGAAAATATAATATAAGATTATTGAAATATACTAGACGCTGGCTAAATTGGCCAATCGTAGGAATGAAGCCAAAACTAGAAATAAATAAATAAACTTTTTTCTTCGAATTCAAGATGGGCACAAGCGATAACATCATTCAGTCTCGCATATTTGAAGACTTGAAAAAGAACGTATAGAAGGTGCAATAAGTAATAACAATGAGAACTTTTCAATAATTTTCGATTTAGGAATAGACGAGCAATATTTCTTACCCATTTGTTAAAAACGCCGTTCTACTGTGCTAACAATTAAGTGAACGATTTTCCAGATGTTACAACATAATGTTTATACACAGCCGAGTTAACTACATTAAACTAGTCGCACTGTTATCTTCACGCCTGGTCCGTTTACAATGAGCGCTCGCATCACCAAGCGCGAGCCGTCACTCTGTATTAGTAGCAAGACAAAGGGGGATTTCAACTGTGAAAAACGTTGGATCGCGACGCGGATAACTCTTCACAAGTCATGTACTCCTGGTAAATCGGTCGCGTTTTTTGAAGGGGCAAACCGTGTCTTGTTAAATGTAGGGTAGCTTTATCGCTTTGCTCGTGTGTATTGAATAGTGTTGCCATACTTGTGAAGGTGTAAAAGAACCGGTATCGCACTGTTTGTAGCAGTAACTTCTAACCATTGCGAGATACATTTATGTACTTACTTGAATCCTTCAGATTCTGGCTCAAACAATCGATAATAAGAATTAATCAAAACTATTTAATAATTTAAAGGTTGAGGAGGCGTATACAAAAGCTTTTTAAACATGAACACAAAAACTGCCATGAAAGTAAAAGGGCAACACAATGCAATAAAACAGATCTGGCTGTAGCGAAATAGTCGTTAAAACTAAATGTAACGTAAAACTGAACTAGTAGTCTGAACTTAGGGGATTATGCGACGTTGCTGGCGGAGACGCATCGCCATGCCTCCGACGAGGTACCCACCCGCCCTTTAGTAAAGTTCTTCACAAAGTGAAAGTACGAAGTTGCGTTGGCGTATGAGCCACGTAGTATTATTTCCTCTATGGTGTGAGCTTACTTCTGATTCATGGCTGACTACGATTATTTCTGTAGGCAACATTTGTTAACTTTAACGTCTTGTCAGACTAGTATTGTTTTTACTTACTTCAGCATGCGGGTTTGCTCATAGACAGAACTGGGATGTAGTCGTTTGAAAATTAGCATGATATAGTTATTCACTTCACAATTTGTCATGTCCTTAGTTAAATAGAAGAAGGTATTTGTATATGTGTTATATACAATGCTTTTATATGTGCTAAGTTCTCGAGGACCATAAAAATAATTCTTTCAAAATTAATGATCTTAGCACACGTAGATATGATTTCGACAAGAAATAGGCTGTCTTTATACCAACACACGGACAAAACTAACGCACCTAGCCAAAAAACTTCGTGTTTAGCTCGTCAAATATAAGTGTCGGCGTCTTTATCTCTACAAACGCATCACGCAGCTATATTTGTTTGTATGTCCGTGACAAACAAACAAAAGGCCGCGTTTTCGCCTGGCCACTGCCCGGCGCCGCTCCGAGCTGGCGCGGTGCCAGCGAGCGGCGTCGGGTGATATTGTTAACGAGACTATTAAACCTGGAAACGCATTTTATGGCTTTCTTTTGGTTCGGCGCCATTTTGACGCGATAACCATTTGTAGTGTTGAAGCAATAACAATTACAATCCAGAACCTGTTAAGGACTACTATTAAAAAAAGGAATTAGAATCGAATCAATACAAAACCTCGAACCTAACATAACCTTATCATATTGTTACAAAAATAATAGGTATTAAAGGTACACCATTGTATGATTTATATGCATACTTACTTAAGTTCCGCCTCAAACGACTTCAGTGAACTCATAAACTACAGACTTTCAGCTGCAACTTAAGTCTACCCCCACAATTCTTTCATAATCTACTAGCTTAAAGAATACCTAATGCCCAACGCCCTAAGGTTGCTATTAGCCTGCAACTAAACCGTCAGGATTTCACTCGAGACGGCAGAACGAACCCTCATTGAAGTTGTTACCATCCGTTATATTACGTAACAGAATTTATAATTGACTAGCTACGCCATTCAGCTGCAGCCGGATTTTTCCTATTTTCCCGGTTCTGATGCACCGCTTGGACGTGAAAGCTAACACAGGGCCTCAAGTCGGCTATTTGGCAACAATTTGCGATTGAAAAACAATGCAATCAATAAGCAATGTTAATTTTGGCTAAAGTCGGTAGTCTGGTAGATTACCAATCGTAACTTCATTGAATTACAATTGTCTCGTTTTCAAATTGTGGGAGTTGTCGACTCCCATGAAAGTCATAGAGCTCTAGCTTCTAGTTACCATGTGTATTATTTAAATTAAAAAAAAAGCTATGATGAAAGATATACTTACTTCAAATAATCGCCAAATGTCAATATCAAATGCCACAAATTCCTCAAGTTTAGGTAATCTGTGGTCCAAGTGAAGTGTTTTTGTCCGCGAAAACAGCGAAATACAATCTATTTGGCTTGCTAAGCCACCTCGCTAAGCCACTCATATTTAACTTTAAGAAATTCTTTGGAATTATTAAATAAAATAGTAATTTTAATTAAATTACGTACAATTTGCACTAGAACAATTGATAAAAAGCAATGTTTTCACAATTGTGATTCCATAGACAAATAGCCATGGGAAAAGCTGTCAAAAAATTAAGGGACTAGAGATTATTGCCAAGATTGAAATGCAATTATCTATTAGACTACGGACGTACTACGGATTTTTCAATTACTTTGCTATGATCACAATGGTAATGCAATTGAAATGTCAATTGTTAACAGGCTACCGGAAGTGTCAAAAGTAACCATAATGGCCGAAATCATTGATAATCCATAATCAATTCAAATAGCAGACTTGGGGCCCAAGTCGGCTATTTGGCAACAATTTGCGATTGAAAAACAATGCAATCAATATGCAATGTTAATTTTGGCTAAAGTCGGTAGTCTGGTAGATTATCAATCGTAACTTCATTGAATTACAATTGTCTCGTTTTCAAATTGTGGGAGTTGTCGACTCCCATGAAAGTCATAGAGCTCTAGCTTCTAGTTACGATGTGTATTATTTAAATTAAAAAAAAAGCTATGGACTTACTTCAAATAATGGCCAAATGTCAATGTCAAATGCCACAAATTCCTCAAGTTTAGGTAATCTGTGGTCCAAGTGAAGTGTTTTTGTCCGCGAAAACAGCGAAATAAAATCTATTTGGCTTGCTAAGCCACCTCGCTAAGCCACTCATATTTAACTTTAAGAAATTCTTTGGAATTTATTAAATAAAATAGTAATTTTAATTAAATTACGTACAATTTGCACTAGAACAATTGATAAAAAGCAATGTTTTCACAATTGTGATTCCATAGACAATTAGCCATGGGAAAAGCTGTCAAAAAAATAGTGGACTAGAGATTTTTGCCAAGATTGAAATGCAATTATCTATTAGACTACGGACGTACTACGGATTTTTCAATTTCTTTGCTATGATCACAATGGTAATGCAATTGAAATGTCAATTGTTAACAGGCTACCGGAAGTGTCAAAAGTAACCATAATGGCTGAAATCATTGATAATCCATAATCAATTCAAATAGCAAAAAACTGTTTACGTATGTTTCCATAAAACGGCTGCCTCAGCGCCAATACAACAAACTGACATAAAGATTCATGACAACGTATGCACCAGTAAACCATGTAACTGTGTATCACTAAATAGAGTAAACGTGATCAAATATCTAGGCATCCACATAGACGAAAACATGACATTCAAGCATCACATTATAGCGCTCTCGGGTCGGGTAAGGAAAATCATTGGCGTAGTAAAGAGTCTTCGTGATGTGGCGTGTATGAACACACTAAAATCTATATATTTTGCGTTGTGTCAATCATTAATAACATATTGTATCACCTGCTGGGGTAGTGCCGCTAAGGGTCTCCTTATACGGGTTGAAAGAGCTCAACGTTCAGTCTTAAAAGTAATGATGAATAAACCATTTAGGTATCCAACTACAGATGTTTATAAAGAAAGTGGTGTACTTAGCGTGAGACAGCTATTTATATTGAAGACATCGCTATCTGTTCACAAGTCCATCTTAACCTCTGCTGAGTATCAAGCAATGATCAAACGGAGAGTCTACCGCTTGCCTACTCCACCAGTGAACACTTCGTTCGCGTTTCGTTTTGGACAGTTTGTGCGGGCGCATGTTTATAATTCGGTTGTTAAACACTGTGATTTAAAGGAGAAATCTTTGTATGAGGCAAAAAATATTATAAATAAATGGCTGTCTACGCTAACGTATGATGGCACTGAAGATGTGTTGCATATTAAAACTTAATAGGTATTTTTATAGTGTTCCTCCTATTAAACTACTAGATATTACTAGTAAAGAATCAAATTTATAGTAATCTCCTACACAACTTCATAACTAATTATAAATACATTATACTTAAAAATTATTATATATACGTGTATATTATCATGAAGCATAAATTACATAGGTATATAAGTTTTATTTATTACCAGCAGTGGACAGTGCGGATTATATTATATAAATTTTGTGTAATATATATATATATATATATTATACATATATATTTGTTTATATTTATATGTGATTATTAAGATGCCAATATAGTAGTTCTGACTAAATGTCAATGAGTTATGTTGGACTGCTAATCGTATTAGGGTCCTCACGATACAGGCTTGTTGCCTAGTGTGAAGGCCATAGTTAAGGTAGTAGGTACTATTGTTTCTAATTACAACTTCCCAGCGACACATTATGATTAGCATAAGTACCTACTTGTTTGTTTGTTTCAAAACCTGTTCAATAAATATTTTTTCATTTTCATTTTTCATTTTCAGCAGACTTGGGGCCCTGGGGCCCAGGCCGACTTTTTTTTAATATAGAATAAACCAAGGATTTGCACATGTTGTTCTAGTAAATCAAGAGTAGAGAACAAGTCAGTTAGGCAAAAACAAGCTGTTTAGGCGTTCGCCTTAAAATAGACCTCTATCAAGAAAAAAAAACGATTAAAACTCTATTTAAAATTAGTAATCCCTTCCGCACCGCGAATAAATGGAAAGGAAGCGAAAGGAAACGAGTGCGCCGCCATATTGGTCCTCCAATGAAATATTGATGAAGCCGGATCGGTATAAATATACGGCATTTGCTTTAAATTGAGGGTTTGAGTCTTGGAATAACAAACTAAAACGATGGACCATGAAAGCAACGGTGATGAATGTGCAGGTGTGAAACTAGATCATGCCAGATGACTCATCACCATTAAGCTACGATACGATATGTGTCTGAGAACAATATATATTATTAATTAAATTAATTAGTCATTAATTGTGGTTTGAGTTTGAAAAAGTTCGTTTCCCTTTCATAAGCTAATTTCAGATTTAATTTCGGACAAGGAAACTCTGTTGACTATATTATCAGCTAGTGCTTCGGTATATGCTCGTTAGAGATGACACTGACAGCACCAAGAAACGGTAAGCAGATGTAAGTGTTTTTTCAATTTCGTCTATTTTTGATTCTTAAATTGTTATTCTTAAAAAATAATAGGTACCTACTTAATACATTCAGAATTTCCTCTAGGGTACCTAATCTCAGAGGCAAATAACCTCTATTAAATAAGTTCTTCCATATTATGTATTTGCATCATGCATATTATGCATTATTGGGTTCATTCAACCCAATAATGCTAACATACCTACATCACAATACATAGTAACATTAGGTAGGTAGGCGTAGCTCGTAGCACCACCGTAGCAGATAAGCTGTAGCACCGTAGCATGATGTAGACGCGCTACGACGGCGTAGCGGAAAATGCAATCCGTAGGGAATTAGGGGTGACAGGTAGTTATGTAGGTGAAGCTTATTGCATAGAAGATTATTCTCTAGTGAGGGAAGGGGATGGTGTCATAAGACGGGTACGAAATATTTACTATGATTATCTGCTGATTTTCTATACCTTAAGCCTGAAATTAATGTAAAATTACGTAATATTTAATTTCCATTTCAAAAGAATATAGGAGAAGCGCTGGGAACTCATTACAGCAGCCAACAGGAAAAACATAAAGTAACAAAAGGTACAAGTGACCAACACCTTCTCTTGACTTTGAATAAAAATACGCCTTTGTTAATGAGGGTTGCCACAATTAATGAGTCAAAAAGCTCTCAATGATTTTCTAAAGAAAGCACTATATTTGTATGTTATTCATTCTTATTTCTTTTGCATGAACACCTCCTCGAGTGTTAGGTAGTGATTTATAGTTGACTTATTAACGGAGTTCATTTCTCTATACTTTTCTCTGAATACAGCACAACTACAATATAGTTACTTTGTCATGCATAATATCGTGCGGTGAAGGACGGAATAAATAAACATAGTATGAAAAAGGTTTTGCACTTACGCATTTAAATTTCCTTGCAAAGTTATAAACTTCATATGCTACGATTGCATGTTAAGAAGATTTTTCAACAAATCCGTAGTATTGAAATAGCGCCGAGACCAGAGGGCATCAAGTGAAATGAAAGCCACCGCTGCGGTGGCCACATTGTTTGATTCGTTTCCGACGTCACACCGGATATCCAGTGCACTTCCGTGCAAACATCGCGGCAACCCTACGGCCGGAAGCCTTTTGTTCCGTGTTGTTGTTCTCGCAAAAACAAACGTACAATTGTGAAGGGGGATGTTTTTAATTTTCGAATTACCCGCCAACCGCTAGGGGGTGACACTTTAAACGCGTTTAAATAAAACACCTGTGGTGTTTGCAGCCGTTTCAGCGGGGTTTCAGTTTTGTTAAAAGAAAATGCAGTGTTTTGGAATTGGTGAATCGTCTTTTCTTTAGGTCGGGTTTCTTTAGGTAGGTACATTATTTACAGGTACATACCTACATTATTTATGAGAGAATCCGAACATTTGCCTGAAGAAAGCCTCATTTCATTTCATAATGAAGACAAAAACTACAATGAATTGCAAATTTCCACCCGTATCTTTAGGAATACGTGCAGGTATGTGATATTAAAACCGCAGCTTTTAATTACACGACCCGCACTGGTATGAAACGGATCGAGGCGGCATTAAGGCTCCAAATTAGTAAAGTTTCTCTGTAACTCAAACGGAGAGGCCCGTTTTAATCTCTTTGGACCCTAAACTCATCATAGAGACATCAGAGGAATAGAAGTTTCCGTTTTAGACACATCGAGGTCTTTGAATGCGTAGAAAGATAAACGAATGAGTTCATGTCATTCATTTGCCCACTTGAAATTTGTTTCGTAATTTATATTATTGTTAGTTTTATATTATAGACACACGATTACCGTGTTAAAAGGTTTTCGGCAGTCAGTCTTGATAATGGGAGTCGGAAATCTTTTTTTGCTATAGTTGATAGGCTAGCACTAGACCATTATCTCACTTGGTCATAAGTGACTATGTGATCGAAGGTGGAGAACATGTTCAGCTTAGAATGGGGTGGCTCTCTAAGACCACTGTCGGAAACCCCCAGATTAGGCCCGCAACAGATTTTCAACACGAGAGGCTTTATACAGATTTTTATTTTCATTTTTCCTAAACGTCGCCCCACACTAGGACTGTCCTGTATCGTGGGTGCCGCTTGCATACATATAATTTCACATACACATCATATTGAGATAGAAGGTAATAATAGACATGCTAATTAGACAGGTAGTCAAAGATTGCTGCCAGGGCATCCTTAAAGGGGCTAGTTGTTTTCTGCTCAAGGCTGCTAGCTAGCCAGGCGAACACAGGCAACCTATCTGAAAATTAAATCAATCATTTGTATTGCCTACCTGTGTATTTTGTTATTGTATTCTGATAGCCTACTCTTGTTTCTTTGTATTGTTACCACCACTCCCTACTCTCTTTGTCCAGTTTTACTTTAAGGTAA
Source organism: Hylaea fasciaria (assembly GCA_905147375.1). Lineage (NCBI taxonomy): Eukaryota > Metazoa > Arthropoda > Insecta > Lepidoptera > Geometridae > Hylaea > Hylaea fasciaria. Next base: position 372,068 of record LR990211.1, on the reverse strand, counting down.
ATCGGTCATTAGATGTAAGACCTAGAAATAAGGCTTTATATATTTTATGAATAAAGTTATGTGGATTTTGTGAAATAAATAAAATAAAATCGACAATCGGAGACATTAGGACCGGGTGTCAATGAACGCTGCAGACAGAATATCTTCAGAAATTGATTTACGTAAAAATGTGGCACAATAGCTTGTGTTGTGATCGTAAAAGTATAGGTTGAACTTGTGGCCGGTAACCGGTACGTTTACCATCGACAAGCATCATAAGCCCGCCGTTTGCTCGAACCTCTAAATCAGTCAATAAGTACTTAATTCTCCTTAGAGAGCCTACAAATTGGCTGCGGGGTGCTACTATTACTACTATCACTTCGATAATATATTATTTTTTAAATTATCGAAGTGACAGGACCTATATACCTATAGATGAAATACCTATTAATAGATAGACTCTTAAGTTTTTATTACCATGAATTATAATGGCTACTTATCAAAAGTACTTCTTTGTTTATTGCGCTACCAAATTATTTGTATCACCTATTAATTTTAACGTTCCCGCCTCTATATAGTAGAAATTAATTGTGATAGCTAATTCACTGTACCTACTTGATACGAGAAAGGAAACAAAATAATTGTTATAATTAAGTTATCGTTCACATTGTTTGACACAAATTACTTGAACTTTCACCTTTAGGTCATAAATGGTCAACGGTTTTAATCGACGCGCAAAAACTTGGACAAGCGTGATAAAACTTAATTAAATCATTAATTTTGCTTTGAATGTGAATATAGAAACGAGCTACGCGTGAGCCGCTTTTTGCCGCGTCCAATAGTAGCACCCCGAGAAGCAAACATCGTAACTCAGGCCGAGATACGTTCCTATGGAATAAATTTACATAATTGAGCCGGCCTGCGCGGCGATGCGACAGCGGAATAGCTTATTTCAGAACTATCAAACATGTTTTCTGATCGAGAGTGCAATCACAGTGGCGTCATGCTGACAATATAATATTATGTGAGTTTACGCCCATATTACAAATTCCTGTTTAGAAGGCATCAACAACTGCGAGGAACATAGCCATGCAAAACAAACAAACGGGCTAAAAAAAAATTGCGCATATTGCATATGCATATCTTTTTAAATAGTTTTTAAACTGATTACCATATTTTTCTGTGAAAACTTAATCTCAACAGACTATTACAATAAACTCACAAGTCCAAGTTAATTGTTGTAAAATAAGAAAAACGCAATAATCCTAACTAATATTCAAAGTAAATTGTAAAGTGTGTAGGTAAGTATGTACCTTTGTTATCACACCTCCGTAACAGCTAAACGGATTTTGATTGAACTTCAGCTAATTATGTCCTAGAATAACATATTATATAACTTATTATACTCAAGTGAAACGTAGGATGAAGCCAGCCACGAATAAAAATATGAGTGCCGTACTCTGCAGACACCATCTTGAAATCCATTAGCTCGAAATGCACTCGACTCTACAGCGAGTGACGTGCTATGTTTGCACTCGCTTTTAAAAGTTCTTATGAAATAAGTATAAGAGCTGGCTACTTGTCACGAAGTGGAAGGTGCTGCGTGAAAATAAATAAAAGCTTCAAACACAAGACATTTTGTAAAGAATGTTAATTAAACGACATGTTCAGCTGAAGGCGTTCATGCAGAGAAAGTGTTTAGCAAATAATATCAGAAACTACGGTTTGATACACAAAAATTATACACAAGCAGCAACTTCAAATATCACCAATGACTTCATTGAAGAAATAAGTTGATTTCTATTATTTTGAGCTTCAAAAGACACGTTAAGGCGCTAATATAGGAGCGATTCATGTATTTTAGAAGATGAAAGTTACCTGGCCGGGCCGCGCGCCACGCTGGCTCCGCGCTCACGGCTAGTCGAAAACGCTAATTCATAATTATTATACTCTTACTAACGGCATCACGTGGCCTTAGCACAGATTACTAGATAGTTACTACGTAGGCTTTAGTCTGAAGCATTCAATTATTTCGACACTGTAATGACATGTCAGATTGGCCGAGCGGTCTGAGATGCTACGTTCCGTTCCTAAAGAATTATTACCGCCAACATTACATAAATTATTACCTCCTTGACTATAATCCTATCAAATTTAGAATGCCGCACGAATTATTGGAGTCACACCTAAATAAGTTGTATTAAATTTATTTAGTGTTGGTCCCTTCTGGTATGCGCGTTTGTCAAGTCCATTTGATACAAGACATCCTCTTTAGTCCACTTCCATAATTTTCTTTTTGATATAAGTATATTTTGACAATGACAATGACGGAGTAAAAGATTGTGCATTTAGCCAGTGTCAGGCATCCGTACTAACATCATATAAATGCGATACTGTGTGTGTGTGTTTGTTGGTTTTTTTTTTAGTTTTTGCCATCCTTTCACGTCTAAACGGCTGAATCAATCTTGACCAAGATTGGACCTATGAGATGGGTATAGGCTATTTTTCGTCAGAAAAAATAGGGATCTTAGAATCCAAATAAATAGGAGTTGAAAATTTATATGGGCAATTCACAATTTCTCAAGTAGGTGATCTGACACTTCATTATTTTAGGCTCTTGATAAAATATAAAGGTTAAGACTAAGGATAGGGAAAAGGAAAGGGACAGGGACAGGGATAGAGATACAAAGACTTCAATATTTATTTTCTAAACAGTTGCTTTTTCATATACGGATGAAGTCGCGCGTAAAAGCTAGTTTCAGTAAAGTTTACTGAATCGTGGCTATGACTTTAAATTTACTTTACCACGAGGTTGTAAAAATATGGAATACTAGCTGTTTCCCGCGACTTCGTCTGCATTTAAATCGAATCCAGCTATAGTAAGAACACAATATGCGTGAACTTTGTATGCTATTGTAAATCAATCGGGCACGTCACGTCTCTGTCAATATCTCTATCTTCCTATTTCCTCATCGCTTTTTTCCCCAACTCCCAATATCTCATCTCCCATCCCTCATCCATTTCCGATCTCCCATCTCCTCATCTCTCCAGCTGCTGCTCTCCATCTCCCCATCTCCCCAGGTCCTCATCTTTCCTTCTCCCATATACCTACCAAATTTCATTTTCATTTTTGTTGTCTCTCTATACCTAATTTCATCGAAATCGGTCCAGCCGTTTAGCCATAAAAAGTAACAAACAAACAAACATACAAATAAACAGACAAACAGAGAAACAGTGTTACTTTCGAATTTACAGTATAATATTTGACAGTGACTAAATGCACAAATCGTGCGAAGCAAAAACATTGAAAAAACTGGCAAGTGGTGCAAGAATAGTCATATTAGCCATTATTCTTTACACACAATGGAGAATAAATACAAAGTAATAAAGGTTATAATAAAAGTTTAGTAATCGTCGAAGGAAGTCATTTACGGCAACTAAGTAAATAAACCAGTTGTATACCATGTAGAGATTCTGTTTGCTTTATTTTTTTGGAGAACAAACAGTAAATTCGACGAGAAAATTTTGAGGAACAGCGACATACGTCCTCTCTCTGAAACGCCGTAGCGGGTACTGAGCCGTCTAGTACGCGCTCAAACTGATCATATTCTCGTCGTTTTTATTAATTTAGAAGAACGGAATCGATTCAGTTCATTGGAAAATTCAAATTTCATTGGAAAATAAAATTGCCTTTTTTATGGTTCCAAAAAATATGATAGTTGTCGCTGAAAATGTTGAGCATTATGTGACGAAAGATTTTTTTCGGGTCCTTTCTCGTGAATTTTTTTCTCAAGATACTAGACAACTTTAGTCCAATATTATTGATTTATTAGCTAAGTGAAACACTTGGCTATACACTGTATTTTTTCTGGCTTATAAATATTTGTAATTACAGCTTAACTTTTTGACAAAAAACCGCCCATTTTACGGAAGCTCGCTGCCTACAGGTCCTTAAGCCTACGGTCCCGGTTACCTATGGATAACTGCCGTTAAGCAACGTCAGATATTCGATATACCCGCACGAAGCGTGGACGTTGGAGATACCCACTAGCGAGAGATTAATAAGAATCATAATATTTCACATAATAATTGTTAACACGATTTGATACACTCACTAGTAGTTTTACAAACAGTAGACCTCGCGATTACATTAAAATTGCCTCACCATCACCTAATTGCATTACGATAGAGGAAATAATAGCGGCATGGCAACAAACTTTCCCCCTTTTTGCGCCTTGCCTCAAAATTTTAACAACTTCTTTTCCCAGCAACTGGTTCAGAATTTAATAATTACGGTTTCCATCAAATATCATAACTCTAGGCCAATAAATGATGCTACAGCAAACTTTTGCCCTTATTTTCCCCCTTAAAAAATAAACTCTCGACAAAAAAACCCAAAAATCAAAGAACCTGTATAACGGATCTCGTAAAAATCGGTTGAGAAATGCGACCTTGTAGCCCGAAACAAACATCCGGACGAAAGCAAAATCGGTCACTCTTAAAATGGAGACCTTCGCTCACTTCGTTCGCTCGGTCAATAAGTATAATACTATTATTCAAAGTAGGTAAACAGACATAGCACACAACGTAGAGCCTTCTAGATAAATAGCTGTAAGTCGAAGTCTAGCCCTCCCGCGCCCTTCAATCTGAATATAAATTTAATTTAAAGTTTGACTGACACAAATTGCTTCGGAGAATGAATGTCAACAGAATGGCAAGAGATAAATTGTACAAAGTACATCGAAATTACATCAGAATACTTGTTTGTGGCATGTACATAAAATAACGCCTACGATCATTCCCGCAACGTACTTATATCGCGTGTGATACAAAAGAAACACTGATTAGTCGAAAATTATGTAAGCAGCCGTCAACCCTTATACCGCCGATACACATCGGTAATGGGAACGGTAAACCTATTCAATGTGACATTTCGCTCACACTAAAAAATTCAGCAGAACACGTTTACCATAATTATATCGATTATCTTTGTAGTTATTCGTCTATATAGATAGACTAACAGAAAAAGTACCTAGAGTTAAGTATATACAGAAGTCCTTTTGGCTGAGTGTATGCGAGCGTGTGTGTATAGTTCATTATTATCTTACAAGAAATCTGTGATGTCACCCTGTCGACATTAACAACCGATTCCATAGCTGCCCACAATTCCCACCAGTTGTCATCTCCGCCTCGGCGCCACTCTTCGCGAAACACGACAACTTGACATTTCCCTAATGACGGACGCATAAACACTTAGCCAACTTGTTAGGCAATAACAGCTCTTGCGGCCAAGTGACAAAGTTAGTTTTAAGTCGGCGGACGGTGAAAGAAGAAAGTTGACGCCACTCGGTGACATTTCCAAACAGAATGGGGATAATCTGCAGCGTCACACTTCAGTTATTGTATACTTTTCATTTAATATTTTAATGGAAAAAATGTTCGTCAAACTTCATACAGATGAGAAATTATTTGTGCCAATTTCCTTTTTGTGGGTCGCAGTGAAACCGTAAAAACACCTTTCAAGCAGTGGGACGCCAATTACTGTCAAGTCGAAGTCTACAATGGTAGCCTTGCGGGACGGGAAGGTATTCATGATTCAATCAGAAGATCAGTGCCCCTCATGATATTTAACAATCATAAGTATCAACTCTACCCGCCAAAGGATCAAGAATACTTGCGATAGTTCACTGAAGTTAATCGGCTCGCGCATAATCCTTTACAAACACTCTCGGGACATTGAATTTTTCCGTGAGTTCGCACTCACTCGAACCACTCGACATAATAGCGTGCGCACACTCGCTACTCTCACGGGGGTCGATGTACAAATATTGGCTCTATTACACCCTCAGCACCACTTTGTAGGGCGTTATTGTTTATAATACGCGAGATTATTGACAGGATCGTTATTCTTTGTACTAAATATAATTACATGTTGAAGTTCTATATAATAATTCACGCAGTTATTCCACGAAGCTTATCTAGAGAGGCTGTATTACTATTCGTTTCTACACCTTTATTAGTGGGTCGACGGGGCGATTCATATTCCGTATTTTTAATAATATAATTGTATTGCTATTCATGCAGGATGCACTTTTCATTAGCTGTTTTAATTATGTACCAACAGAGCAGCTTTTTGTGAGGAAACTAATTGTGTTTGCATCGGGCAGATCGTATTTTATGCAAACAAAAGTATTATTTTGTTTTACACTACGAACGACGTCCGTATTGAGAATTTAATGGAGAATATATCTGTTTATTTCTACATTTATGTACCTATATCCCAACATGACCCGAATCATTACGAATCTCGTATCTCGTAAATCAAATACACTTTAGGAATCGAACACGCTCTGTTAACTTCTTCTCGATTGCGTTTGGTAAATCGTAAATATCACAACGCATGGCCACAGGTATCCACTTTTATTATTGATACATACTCGTATATTTTGTAGCTAGCTATTGCCTCCAAATCACGGTTTTAAAAATACCTAAAGCTTTCTTTATCAATAGCTCAAATGTATTCAAAATTAAATGCTTAATGTGGGTTATAAGCAAGCAAACAGTGACAACCGCATTACAATCCGTCCAGTAGTTTTTACGTAATTCGAAAATACACGGACAGACATTAAATTTTACGTTCTATCTTTTCCAGTAGCTTATTTGTTGTCTCTCAAATTATATTTTCATTCTTTACTGCTTTTTATTAAAGGTATAAAGTAGATAGATGAAACCACTGCGCCGTCCCTCTTTACATTTAATTATCCAACAATTTCTCCAAAATATTGTTTCATCAGACCAATTAGGAGACGGATCCAATTACAATACCGAAACTAGAAATCGAGTGTCCGGCGAATGGCGTATCCTAACAGTTTATTAATTAGGGTAGGGTCCGGCTGAAGGCCGAGTGTTAATCAGAAACAATCTGTAGTTACCGCCCCGGCCCGTCGGTCATCACCCGCCCCCTCGCTGGCTTGCGGTCACGCTATATTGTGCGTAGCGACAGTGATTCGAATTAATACACTTCCGATATTTCTCACGCACCTGCTCTTGCAGAAAGTCGTATGAATTAAGGATGACTGATACAAACTAAACGTACGCAGGCCGCCAGTGATAACCATAACCTACTGGCTGACTTTTGTAACGCATTTTATCTAAAGACTCCCAACTTTATAACAGAAATAGTTATATCAAAAAGCGAACCTACTCGCCCGCACCGGGGTTTTACTGAGACTTTTTGGGCCCAGTTCGGCACCTCGACTTGCCATTGCTCGAAATCAAAGCTAAACATTATTTCCAATTTCCGATTTTTAGACTACATACCCACTCAAATGCGACATTATCATTCGCTTTTGTGTGTATTGAAGAAGATACTCGTTATTACTTGGCACTCACGCACAGATTCACAGAAAAGAGGCTTCACTTTTCTGTGAAACTACATAATATGAAATTTTCTTCTTGTTTTCCCTATATTTAGACGGCAGGTCCCTTCGCTTCCCCATCACGTGCAGAACAACCATCAGTAATACGAATAAAAACGATAGGCGAAGTTAAGCTACTGCCCTAAAAGCTCGATCGTGCTCGCGCCCGACGACATAATGTTAATTAAAATACTTTTAGTCCAACACCCTGGTTATTTTCATAAATTAATTAACACAACGACCGGCTGGAGTATTGGAATTGCAGCAATACGTCAATAAATCAACAGAGTGCGCAACTCTAAAATACGGTTCACGGAAAAACCTTTCAGTAGTAACTTCTATTGAATGTAATATTAATCGACTTTGTAGAAAATAAACGCCAGATTCAAGAGAAGCCTTAAATAGTGTTGTATTGGGTTTATTGTTGGATAATTGTATTTGAGGTCAACGAAGTGGTACATTCAACTTGGCTAAATATGTTTTACTGTAAAAATGTACTACTTTGTGTAAGTAAAACTAAATTGATTATCAGTAGACGTTCGCCGACTGTCCTGTTATATCACAGCATTCCAATGCAATTTCAGTTCAGCACATAGCTTGAAATTTGATCTGCAATGGGTTTTCATTCTGGAGCTATATCGAAAAATGTAGATGTAGGTATTATATGGGGATGTAATAACAATATGATACTATCTAAATCTGAACAGCTTTATTTCGTAACTACTTCTATATCGTGAAACAAAATTGGAGTCTTCAGGTCGAGAATGGATCGACTAATTAAGTCTTCAGGAAAGTTGGATGAGGACTGAGGATGTGTGGATTCCTGTGAGGTGCTCGTTGGATGAAGGTGGTTGGATCGCTGAGGTAGCTTGAAGATGCAGGGATGGGAGGTCTCGTGCAGATGGTGGGGGTTCACCTGTCAGTAACAACCAAAATTAAAATTCAGACTAGAGAAACTATGTACTTAGTACCCTTCTACTAAATATTATACTAGGCTCAATGTAATGACAAGAATAATAATCAGACAAAACGCCGGACAATGATTTGAATTATATTCAGGTCCGTCCGTAACTGGACTTTCAGTTTAACTTATGAATATATAATGCTCTATCCATTACGCAATTAAGACTCCAAGCTTTTTGCAAGAGAACTTAAGTAGACAACTTTTTATAACATCTCATTTTCCCGAAACATTTTGGCGAAACATTAAAATGACTTGGCAAAGCTTTGAAAACTTAGTACTCGGATAAGTAGACAAGTATTTAAAAGTCTTTACGTTAATTTGATGTGAAAACGTTAGACTTGCGTTAATTTGAAGCTTATCCAAGCTTACCTTCTGCCGAAAGCTTTTGGGATATTTCAGACGTCGTTTCAGATTCAGGCGAGCTTACCTGTAAACAAATAAAACATTTTATAAGAAACTAATTTAATTACTCTCGCATAAGAGAACAGGATAATAACGACGGTAAATAAATTATATAAATAAACGTGTAAGGGAGGTACTGTTTTGGACTCGGAACGTTCTTTTGCGAACAATATTTGTGGAATAATTATTTTTTCTGAGCTTATTACGTCACTATACTATACACTCTACTCACGACGAATGTTCTGCTTCTTAACCAACTTAAAAAAGGATAAGGTCTATTTAATGCGTTTTCAATGTACCTATCTAAACTAGTTTTACAGATTTCTCGATTCCTCTTTATCGATAACATAATTTTGTTCAAAATTAAACATACCTACTAAGTATAAAATGAAAGCCAAGTCTACCTAAGTGGACTCTGCCTCCATACAACATCATACCGTTGTTCCGTATGTTCGTTTCCGTTGTATTGTATCGTAAGTTGTAACGTATAATTTTACGACATCCCTGCCACGATCGCTTGTCTACACGTTAGCATCCATATAGACAGTAGACACGCGCACTACGTCCACTTATTATGGACGAGCACTACGGCACACATCATGTTCCGGTGGCATTACTCTTTTCACACGGTTTCTCTCTGGAGCATGCATGCTTACTAGGGATGTTACGAATGTCATATTTTTCACATTCGCGAATGCGAATGCGAATATTCAGGATGCGAATGTGTGAATGCGAATGCGAACGCGAATGTTACGGAATGACTTAAGAAAACGTCTTTAGTCAACTTAAATCACTATTTTTATTACAAAAAATAGGAATATTAAACAAAATTAGAACATTGTCATATTTATACAGTAATTATATCTAATAATCAAAGTTCATAAGACATATTATATTGAGGCATATTTCGTATTCTTTGGAATGAACGTTTTTCAAATGGGTTTGCAATGCCGAGGTAGTGCAACCAATTGTGGAATAACTTTTTTCACAAAGATTGCATTTCGCGTGGTCTCGATTGGTAACCGTAAAAAATCGCCATATTTCACTTCTTCTTTCCTAGTGCCATTATTAAAATTGACAAAATAGTCCAACACGATAATTCTAAGTTCACAAACTACTTATTTATTTACGTAATCATTGTTTACAACTCACTGACAAAACAACTAAAACGAAACTAGCTAAACTAACAATAACAATGAATGCCCGAAAAATAAATGCTTGGGTCAAAATAAAACACGTGATGCCTTCCTGCGCCTCCTGCGCATGCGCAGAATCGCCCAATCGCACGGCCGCCGGGCCAGACACGACACGACTTGTACACATTCACATTCGCAAAACATTCGCATCGCTTGATGCGAATGCGAATGCGAATGTTTAAAATGATGCGAATCATTCGCATATGCGAATGCGAATATTCGTAACATCCCTAATGCTTACAGCTCGCTATACCGGTAAACTATCACTTGGGTCTTTAATTATAGGCTGAATCTTTTGTATGGGCGTGGATTGTCAAATCTGGTACTACGAGGCGTACCTACCAATGAAATGCTTGATGTTTCCAGCACACTCACACATTTGAGATATGAGCGATGAGAGAGCAGTGATTTGTGCGCTTTGCATCCCGATATTGGGTTCCAACACCGGCCCCGCATCGACCACTTCTATGCAGTTATGTGCGGATTTCCAGCGCTTCGTGCTTCGGAGGGCATGTAAAGCCGTGAGTCTCGGTCGTTATCGGCTAATACCAGTCGTTATGTCATTTCAGAAGCCCTTGAGCGGCTTTACAAACTCTGCTAATAGAAACTTGCACAACGTCAAATGTGACAAACAAATATGGCTAAACCGAAAATGTAAAGAGTGTTTGCTGTTGACTATTTTTTTCTTCAGACTTTTTATTTTTATCACAATAATATATTTATATAACTTAGTGACGCCTTTAAAAAAGTAAGCACATGACGTACGTACCACACCTCGCAGTTTCCAGCATATCGTAAACACGTTACGAGCTATGTTAAGGTGTGCGATCAATTTACTACTCAATTTGGGCTTCAATCCCGGCAAGTGAGCGATGGGGAAGCCTATCAGGTTCTATTATATAATCAGACGAGACGATGTAACCGGATGTACAGTGCTGTTAAAACGTACCTATTGGTGGAATTCAAATTCCTAAGTGGAACTGTAAACGATATCAAACACCAAAATTGACGTATGCGCAATATAACCGACCGCACCGATTCAATTACATGAATATAAATTAGCAATCGATTGTAACGCAGATACATAATCACCTTGCTCTTTCATTTTGGAAGGCTTGTTTCCATGGAGGAACACACTACTACACTAGGCAAGGTCCTGCAATTCGAGTGGCCCATAATTCTATTAAGAGGTGTAAGGTACAGGAGCCGCGGTCGTAAAGGGCCGCAAACTGTTTAGGATTAAAAGCCAGTGTTGAATAGTTATCTGACAAGCTGAACTGCGATAAGGTCAGATTGCCTTAAGTGAGAAGGTTGCCAAGGACCGAAAACCTTAAACTTTCCTTACATGTGACAATGTGATGACGTCATACCAAAGTTGCGGTAAATCGCGATACGTTGATACGAGAAAAGGAGATAAAGAGTAAGAGAGTAAATATTAAGATATTGTGTTACAGATAGATCATAGACTAACAGGTATGCTTTACGGAAATAAATTTTAAAACATCAAATACGCAGTACACATTGCCATTACTCCAACGTGATACTTTAAATTCACGGTACATTAAAGTTTTCACTACATTCCAGCTTGCGTCTCTTGATTTTAGAATTATACCGCAAGCGCAAATATTACCGCTTTTTAACGTCCGTTTACGACCGTTTTAATTTGTACCGTTTTCACCGGTCCTCGCGTCTAGATTTAGACAGATTTATTATAAATAAATCCAGAGGGTCTGGTCTCGGTAGCGAAGGCGTAAGAGAATAGATTTAGGCAGACATGTATATATACTGTATAACTGTATATTGCTGGTAGCCTGGTAGGAGCCGTTTACGTAACACAGGCGGGTCTATTTTTAGATAGGAATTTGGAAATAGATTGTGCCGATGAGGATATTGAATATTGGTATTGACAAAAGAATTCCAAATAGATATTTTTGCCGCAGATATGCTGGCGATATTAAGACATTTCTTCGATTACGAAACACTTTGTCCGAAACCCATATATAAGCTGGTTAGATAGAACTTTGTTTCAAATTGGAATTGAGCGATTATATTCGTAGTCATTGTTGTCTCATTGTTGTTTTTATTTCGCGGTATGTTTTTTATGAGTATCGATATTAGAAAAGAGTACCCCACCAAATCCTGCAAGTTCTATGGTAGGTATACCTACTAAATGGAGTTGAGATTTTACAGTTCCCGTATTTTATTTACCCCCAGGCTGGTTGTTAACAACGGAACAGCGTCCGAGGAGGTCGGAAACAAGTTTTTTATGCCCCTACTCCTTAATTTATTTGCGGGAGTTGTTAAGTTAATTTGTGTTCGCAAGTACTGTTCTCGGCTCGTCGCGAGTCGGGAGGGAAGTGTTGTTTCGTAATGATAGATGGATACTTTTGTACTTTATGGTAGCCTTGGCAGTAGGTTAGGTACATCATGTACAAAATTATATTATTGAAAAAATGGTCACTTTTTCTTTCCAACGCTAACGTTAAAATATCCTTCCCCGCTACTGTTACCTAATACTTGTAAGTTAGTTAAGTATATGTCGATAAATCAAAAGATAGTTTTTCAAAAAAGGAAATTGTCGCTCTGTCGGGGCAAGTATTAACCCAGTACTTATTTTATCCGAAAATCATGTGACCACAGTTTCACTTGAGGATTATTAATGATCAAACTATACGCGATAATTATCATAAACAGGGGAAAAATCTACCGCAAAAATAACAATAAATAAGTGCAATGCAATGCCCCACCGGACTCGAGCCGCTTAAAACACAAGTCAGCACTCTCCCAAGCCGAGAGAAAAATTAACTTTTCCTCCTCTACAGATATCTGGAATCAATTTCCTCCCTCCGCCTGAGCAGCCCTCAAGCGCCGGTGGAAAGTCAAGGTAATCCAGGGAGATAAAGCACACAGCCGAAACCATATTAGTGAATTGAACCATAATGGTGTCGACATAGAACATGGATTGCGACGACACGTGTGTCGCTGCACCGTCAACCGCACTTTACAAGCATGATGAGTTTGGATCTTTATTACCATGCTTTAAGGTCGTAAGTTAAGTCCTTCGGTTTGTACGTGGGTGAGAGCACTTCCATTTGCATTAGCGTAGGGGAGGTGAGACGTTTCATTGTTTTAAGCGGTTGGAAAAACTTTGTAAGTAATAAAATGCAGACGACTACTCGAGCAAGAGTGGGGTGGGGTAAGCGACGACGGCTTTTAATCCTTTTTTTCTATTTTTCTAGTGAACATTACAGCTGATGTTCAGTATTCAGTGGTAGTCTATTTGCGGTCGCTGATTCAGTCTCATTTTATTTATCAGAACAGAGACAAAATTAAATCAATCCTTACAAATCTGAAGTTTTTCTTTTTAAAACGTAACAAATGTACTGAATACGAAAATAGAACAAAGCCTATTTCGCTGACAAAATTCAATATTTTTCCTGTAGATTGGGCGTCGGTGAGTCCGGAGAGACGCTCGATGAAGTAGACGTGGCGTGGCTACAATCGGCCACCGTCGGGGTCGTTGGATTAAAGTGTAAGAGGATAAAGTCCATCAGCCAAGTTAAAATAAACCACACGACACCGGATAAAGCTAGTATTAACAATTTGGACAGAAAGACGCCACGCGACAAACAAAGCCAACTCCATTCTGAGTCGGCGACCGAGACCGAACAAAGCTGTACGAGTGCAGCTACAAATTGGAACGAAGATGGAGAAAATAAAAACAAAACCGGTTTTTGTGAAAAGTTTAACAACGCAACCTGTTTAAATAGCGGTGTAGACGTCGGCGTAGCTACACATAGATTTGATTGTCAATTTCGATGGAGGTTCTCCACTCAATTCTATTTTCCAATCGATATTCAAACCGATCGTATATAATGTACCTACTAGAATGTACTAGAATACGTGATATAATATCTTATTTCATTAACGAATTCACTCCAAACTATGTAGCCATTATGGACTAACCCCGAAACACAAAAGTGAGACGAGATCCGCACTCACCAATGTGCTGATGAAATCTACACTTCATAGGGTCTGTGGTACAAACGTACCAGAAGTTCCAGACACGTTTCGCAGTAGAAAGTTCGTTGATTGTCTATGAAACCCTAGTTTTGGAAGGTCTCAGCGGCCGCAAGCCCGCTCACGAATCGACTATTGAACGAAGCTCGCACATCCCTGAGGAACATCGCGGGCAGTCGCGGCACAGAATAATTCCTCGTTCGAGCGATGTTTTGAAATCAAGTTAAGGAAGGTAGAGTGAGGTTGGACATTTTGCCGGCGTTGAAACGTACTGACAGGAATGTAGGGCGTGAATGCGTGCTAAAAATGTAGCGGGAAATCTTTTATTACCTTCCTAGAGATTTATTTTCTGTTTATTTGGGCATTCGTTTAAAAACTGGCTTCTTTTTCTGCTTTTATTTCTATCAAGCAAGATATTATCCTCCTAATATTATAAACGCGAAAGTTTGTGAGTAATGGATGGAGTGAGGGATGGATGGATGGATGGATGGATGGATGGATGTTTGTTACTCTTTCACGTAAAAACTACTGAATGGATTTTAATGAAACTTTAAAATAATATAGCTTATACATCAGAATAACACATAGGCTGCAATTTATAAAGATATTGTGTGAATTGTCCAAAATATGATGATAAGTGTCAAGTAAGTTGGAAAAAATCTACCATCTGCGAGCTATTCTGGCGTGCACTACCAAAACCGCTAGAGTTACACATAAGTAATGTATGATGGAAATGTTTATCTAAAATAGTTCTACAAAAAAGCCCGCTATATATCTATATCTTAGGTGTAAGCCATTATAGCCAAAATAGTGAACCATAACTACAATAAAACGGTGTGATAATTTTAATGTCATAATGTAAGTCTTTTCTATGCCACGCTAATAATTATAAGCTGCTCAAAATACTAATCCTGCGCAGACGAAGTCGCGGGCACCAACTAGTTCTCAATAATAATTAAGGACCATTTGATACAGTACGTTTCTTCCCAATGCATAAAAACGAACTACTTTTTTTTTTATTAACCATTTCTGTCCCACTGCTGGGCAAAGGTCTCCCCCATCTCTTTCCAAACATCACGATTCTCCGCCATGTCAGACCAGCTCCTTTCAAAAATATCGAGATCATCACGCCAACGTGTTCTTGGCCTGCCCCGGCGTCGTCGGCCACTTTCAGGCACCCATTGCGTGATGATCCGAGCCCATCTGTCGGGATGCATCCGAACTACGTGACCCGCCCAATCCCATTTCAGTTTAGCAGCTTTTAGGCCTACATCAGCAATGCCAGTAATTGAACGCAGTGTGGTGTTACGGACTCTGTCCATTCTTTTGACTCCTAAGACGCTGCGTTCCATTGCTCTTTGGCACACCCCAAGCCTGAATCTTTGCGAATCGGTCAGCGACCACGTCTGAGCACCGTAGGTTAGGACGGGCAGGATACACATGTCAATGAGTTGGCGCTTAAGTGATAACGGCAGGTTGCCCTTCATCAGCTCCTTCATGGACCAGTAGCTCCTCCAGGCATTTTCGACGCGGCGATTGATTTCCTTATCTTGCCGGTTCTCGAAGGAGACTAACTGGCCCAAGTAGATGTATTCATCGACATAATGTAGATCCTGCCCATCGACCTCTACCCTACGCTTTGTGCTGTTGGTCATTATTTGCGTCTTTGACCGATTCATCAAAAGTCCAACTCTGAGGCTTGCTGTGCTCAGGTCATGGAGCATCTGTTTTAGTTCTTGTTTTAGAACTACTTATCGCGATTAAAAGTATTCTATACGTCCTTCCTCGGGTTCAAACTATCTCCATCCATACATATAAAGATCAATTCAGCTGTTTACCAGTAAAGAGTACTTTCGCTTTTATAATATTCACACATAGTTCTCTTATTTCTAAGGTATGTCTACAAACAGTACCGTCTCTAAAGACGAACTGGTACGAGGAGACAGGACTGTATTCCACCTAACTCAGTACGTGACTCAGTGGAGGTCGATTTGTCGAGTTGTCTCAATACCCGGCGATGGTTGCGGTCGATTTGTCCGCCACCGACTCGGATTGAACGAGGGACGTCTCGCTTTGAGTTTTATCACTTCGATTGATTGGGCGATTTCTCTTGTCACTCATTTCACAGCTGTTCATCTTTAGTGAAGAAATTGCGGAAGTCATTCGGCGTTTAATGTGCAATCAATGTTATAGGTGAACCTGAGACTGGGATTAGAATGAAGAGATATGAATGGTTTGATTCAATTTTAAAAATTTAGGTTTCTAAATGTTTATTGAATGTATTACGAATTAATAAACTTGTATGAGTACTTTTTTGAGACAGATTCAGATTCCCAGACACAGGTTTAGGCTTAGCATATTTTATACTGTTACTATAACATTATATTTTTGAAAAACAAATTCACACTGTCAAAGAGACGAAGGCATATCACTATCAACCACTTTACATTTGTATTTACGCATAAATTGTCACCTTCGATATATTTGAAATAAGCGCATCTTATTAAGCCAAGAAGCTACATACATTGAGTTAGGAGACACGAAGAAGACAAATTGGTGTCTTTATTGAGGACCGCTCCTCCACATTACTGATGCCTCGCCTGGTGCGTGATTTATGGGGTACATTATTGAAAATGTCGAGCTTTTTATAAGGTCGCCGCATATGGAAATAGCCTTTACACTTTACAGTATAGTGCGTGATCAGAATAGCATGTAGTGGTGATATATTTGAATAAAAAAATTTATTTTTTAACAATAATTTAGATCGGGCTTCGGCACTCGCTTGCTAATGGTCTTTGCGCTAAGACTACCAGAGAAAGTACCTACTTTAGGAAAAAGTTCGAAACTCTTCACCGGCTCATCCCGTTACTAAGCATGTAACATAAAAGATATGCAGAAAAAAAACATATCCCAGTATCTTCGTCTTTCAACCCGTAACGTCCGCCGTAGTTTCAAAACTCAAATAATTTGCTTTGTAATCAAATCAACCAGCAAACATATCCTATGAACTCGAACAAATTACATAAATAGTAGAGCGCACCGCCGCCTCTCACAGCGCAGCTAACCAAACTAAAACTTTTATGAACCCGCAATGGACGGACACGGGCTAAATAAAAACACTAGAGTGCGAAAAAGGCCAGTTAAAAACTTAAAAGCCAACAGTAAAGCGCTTTAAAATAGAACAAGGGTCGAGGATGTGACAGGTCGTATGTCAGAGGAAAGCGCTCACAGCAGCGCTGTAAATTCTGCTAACGAACGACAACTGACGGGAATAATGTGTGCAGGATAACGATGTGTTTTATTATGCATTTTTATTACAACGGGGAATGAGATATAAAGTTAATATAAGATAAAATAAAATTAAAATATAATAAGATAAAGTTTGTTGAATGACGTAGTCTCTAACTCTAGTATCAGTTTGTAAGGCCGCCCAAGGACATGGCTTAACGACTGCTACGAATAAATGAAACTTTATGCGATGCCTTAACCTGTCTTGAAACATGGAGCGTCTGAAATCCACACATAAAAGTAAGTCATTGTGGCGCAGGCAGTCCTTTTTAGACCTGGTCTAGTTCAGTTGCAAAGCGGACCAATTACGGCTCGGCCACCAGCACTCTGAAATCTCTCACAATTCGGTAAAATTTTGCACCAATATTTGAAACGGAATGACTAAACATGAAAAAGCACTCAACCAACACCAACCAAAATATGTATAAATATTAAAAAAAAAACTCAAAAGGAACGAGAACGCCAATAATAGAATTTGCTCATTTCCATTAAAATATATATTTTGCCGGCAGTGGCATCACTTACAACAATGTTAGACATATTATATTATAACTACGTAGATTTATTGTAAATCTGATAAGTTTCCTATACATAATCCCATAAAAACATTAACAGAATTTCGACGAAAATGAAGAAATTATAGATGTAACTTAACGATATGGCTAGGGTAGCAAATAATCTTATGGAATCACATATAGATCCAAATAGGAAGAGTATTTCTTCGGTCCTTCTTCATTTTTCCGTCCGAGTTGAAACTATTCGAGCCGTAGAATTTTCCTTACAAATATTGACTGTACCATAAGCCGAACCGATCGGAACCTCTGGCCGACCAGAGACTGAATAGCCTATTACAAAATAATGGCGAAAATAGAAAAGTAATACTTCTTGGTTCTATCTTGTCTAACGAGCGTATTTCCGGAAAACTGGTAGTGTTAATGGCGTTTCCTCTGTCTGTGTGAGATTCAGCCAAATCAACACATAAGAGGGTAATTAACGCCCTTTTTCATATCATATCCGTTAATATCACATTCATATTATCACCAAAATCCTTTGCTCGTTAATAGAGGTGATTGAGTTGTAAATCCGCAATATTACTGCCAACTTACAATAAATTTGAGTTTATTATCCGACTTTGAAGTTATAATCTTTTAACTGAACTGAACTTTTAACTTTTAATCTGAATTTAAAAAACAATGTTTTTTCTAAATTTTATTACTATGCTTCTTATCTTTCCTGCTAATATTATTACCAGAAAAAATATTGTAACAAAACAGATGATGTTACAACTAAAAGAACGGCAGGAAGAAACAAACAAAGAAAACGAAACAACAAATTTGTATACCGTAAAATGATACCGTTTTCAGTCCTCGCCCCTGGAATAGCCCCGCTCTGCCTCCCGGCATCCACACAAACAACGAAATGGGCAGTCTTGAGTTGATAGAGCTAGCGTCAGTGAGGGTAGTTATGAATGATAGTCATAAATATAGGATCTATAAATTTACTCATCACTTACGTCAAAGTCTTCATATTAGCCTATTTTCTATTAAATAGCTATATGTGTTTAAATTTAGTTTGAATAGGTAACTTCAGGGTGTGCTTCACTTTCGACCGCATCGCCGTCTTCCACCAGGCGAGATGGTTATCTAACGCTGGCCTACTACGTCATAAAAGAGCAATATCCTTAATCATTTTAGTTACCCTTCATCATTATTAGTTTCCATATTTCCTTCTATGGTTATTAAATGGTCTATAGTCAAATTATATACTAAAGATGTAGCATATACAGAAAACAGGTCAGTATATCCCATGTCCTTACCTATCTCAAGAATTCATCTTGGTATGCGGGATAAGGATAAAGTTCATTGAACGATGTAAACGCGCCGATATTCGTTTGCGTCACAGTGTTATGTTAAGTCAACCTCTGCTTATCCTGATGTTAGTCATGAGTAGGTCAGTGGGCGACCGAGCGGCGTGCGGTGAGTTAATTTCCCCACGGAGGCTACACACGGCATAGTCTAGGTGAGAAGGTCTCGCGAGCCCGCGCCCGCATTAGGTTACCTTAATACACAAGTCTGCTGTGCCTGTATTTATAGCTGCCAAGGGGTTAAAAGGTTACGGGTATTATCCGTACATACATGTTTCACTTCACTTTCATAACGAACGCGAGCGAATAATGCCGAACGTTAAGATCTGTCATTGTTTGACAGGTTCACTGACGAATCCATTCGGTAGTCTAAATACGGAAAATCTTTGTTCGAGGCTTGAGTTTGTATGAAAGTTATCGTTGCGAATAGTTGCGATTCAAGGTAGATCCCTGAGGAATATAGTTAGGTACCTACTTAGAAGACTATTAATCCTTATTATATTTTTCAGCGATTTCCTCGTGTTACAAAGTCCACTTGTGAAATGTTTTCTACCTAAGTCATTCGCTTTTCAACCATAAACTTAACAGAATACGACCATCTTAAAGCTCGTAAGCTCTACTTAGTTTTAGACGTAGTCGTGGCGTAGTGTAGAAGCCTCACGTGCAGCTGCATTAGACACAATCTAAGTTAGCAAAATGGAAGCTGGAAGCTACAAGCAAACTAATAGCTCGCAATCTCCCACTAAACTATGCTCTCCTGGTATCGACGGAACTAACGATGGCAGAAAGTGCTTTAGTGTTTGTCCACATTATTTTACTGTTTTTTGCTGTTCAAATGAAGCAAGTTTTTAAACCAGCACAATGGTTAGTATGTTTGTGTACTAACAAACATGTACATTATGTATGTTTCTATGAATGTTGTGGACTTCAAATTAGTCCGTAACTGGTCAGAGTATCGACTAATCAAACCGCGACCGTAGCCGCGAGCTACGGTTAAACTTCTCGCTTACGTATCATCATTTACACTACTATTATAAAGAGGAAAGATTTGTATTTTTGTGTGTATGTTTGTAATGAATAAACTCAGAAAGTTAAAAAGTTACATTCACCCTGAGTAATATAGGCTATTTTTATCCCGTAAAAATTAAAACGGTTCCCGCGGGATAGTAGTTAACGCGGGTGAAACCGCGAGGAGCTTCTAGTTAAAAATAAAGTGAACCTTCCACGTAACGTAACATTGGTGCAATAAAAAGCACTAACCAAATCGGCCTTCAACATTCGCGAACTATTTCAATTCGGAAACTATCCTTCTTATTCAGGAAAAGGTCCCTTTCCTAAACAAGGTTATACTCTATTTAAGTCAACAAATAATGACCGAGGCCATCCCAAGGCCCTATTTCAATATGCAAACCCTTTCATCGTCCTGAGTAGAGGTCGTAATTTTCAGGAATGACCCTCCATCCCACACTGAACAAGTTCTAAACTCGGAAATCAGCTCACGTCACAAGTAAAAAACTATTTGAAAGCAAAGTTAGTTCACATAAAAACTTCCCCTGGCTCCGTATGGCGATGAATACGCAAAGTTTGCGTTAGGTTGGTTTTTGAGACCTACGTGCTACTCAAGGTAAAACTTGGTATTTTCAGTCTGAATAGTTGTTGTTACGCCGCAAAAAATCGATATGCAGAAATCATGGACCTACTTACCACGCCATTTAAAAATTGGACGCGTATATTCATATCCCAAGCTTTATAGAGCGAGAAATACGCGTACCTAAATAAAATTTATTAATCGGACCGACCGCGACATTTCTACTGAGTAACATAAGAAGTGATATTTCTCTCCAGACGGGGGCTGATGATAATTCAATAATCATGAGACCACATTCGCCGCATGGACCGTCAGTCCCGACTGTGACACACGCAACACACACTTCAATAAATAATTTCAGGAGACAGATAATCCAATCTGTCTCGATGTGTGCAGCGTACTGTTATATCGGACTTTGGATTTAGCTTTTTAAAAAAAACTATTTTTGAAGTCACTAAACTTTATTTAAATATTACGAGAAAATTATCTTTAGGCAACCGCTCGATTCGAAGGATGAAGACAGACTGACTGGGATCGGGATTAGAAATGAGACCTAGGTTGCAGGATAGCTGAATAGGTAGGAATTAGGGACAGGGTGGCACTAAGGCTAACAGAATTGGGGTATAACACCTCCCCCTTTTAGAGGAGACTTTAGGGTGGATTTGAAAGTCTCTGTTAAACCTTGGTTCTGAGTGAAGCTACAGGGCTGGTTAATTCTGAGTCTGGTTCATTTGTAACATTTATTGTTTGATGAGGAGAAAGAGGGGGCTGCTCAGGGACATTTACTTTAAATTGGAAAAGTCGGTTGCTGCCGGATTTACAAATTTTCTTATAGAGTAAGTAAGTTAGAAATACAAAAATTAAAATTAACATTAAAATTACGACAATTGAGTAGTGTGTCCCATATTTAACAATGTGCGGGCTTTGTTCAATAGTATTTAAATTGTTCAGAATATAATTCATTTTGTTCGTGTAATCAGAATTCATATCGTCGAGATCTATGTTCTGTAAATGGACAGGAGACACATTATCTACTAAATTACTTAACTTATCTAAGTCACAACAAGTGTCGTCGATTAGGTTAAAATCTGGAATGTGATTGATAGGTGAGGATACATTCTGTAGAATACTGTATTTCGGTATTAATGTGGCACTTTTACAATATCCGATACAATCTTTAGGAATGGTGAGTATTCCTGTGCCTAGAATATTTGTTTCATATAATTTAGAATTAAGACAGTCAATCGAAATCATGTTAGGTTCCGACTGTATGTAGATCCACTTGTTATTTGTTAAAGGTTTCCAAATGTCTAGTTTTCCTATTATAATTTTGGATTCACACTTTGGTGGTTTTTCACTAATCACTTTTGCTAACAGTTCACTTTCGCAGATAGGTTTCGCGTCAGTAGAATACACATTTTCTAGGTCACAAATAAAGTTTCCTAAGTTCACAGTTTTACAGATATCTAGGTTGTCGAAAACGCAGTAGTAAGATTTGTCTTTGGTCATTGCTATGTATTTATTGTCAGGTACAATTAGACTGAATGAATTTGGTTCTTTAGGCTTATAAGGTGTAGGTAATGCGATGCTATGGAATAATACATATTCTCTGGTATTGACCAGCGGCACTTGTAGGACAAATATAATCTTATTATTAACGTAATAACATACTAACTTAGAAATATTTAATATAAGGTGTACAGAGTTAATATCTAGAGTAACGGGCAACTCAAGGTCGCTAGGTAAGTGTCTATAGTTATCGGCAAGCTCTTGGTGTAGTTGACTTGGAGTTATTATTGCCGGGTGTAAGATATTTTGGCTGCTAAACAAAATTGCATTTGTTATGTCTTCCAGCTGGAATGACAAGGTGAGTATTGATGTTTCTAGAGTTACAAAGATTTCATTAACATTGGAAAGTAATTGAAGTCCATTAGTAATTACGGAAATATTTTTAACACTATGCGAGAGCTTGTCGATAGCTTCAGAGAGGTTGGCTTCGTTATCTCTTATTTTGTGTAAAGTATTATTATAATTTTCCAGTACTGAGGTTGTGACTAAAATGTTTTCTTTTATTAACGAGGCCAACTGTTTTTCATTATTTTGGAGGGATTCAATTGCTTCGTCGTATCTTAGCCCATCGTTCTCGTCCAGGGAGCCAAAAATTTGTTTTAAGATTGTTCCCATTCCTCCTATCCATGCGCTACGTTTAACTCTACTATCTACCAGGTGGGAGATGGAGGCAAACTCTCTACTCATATCTTGGAACCGCGCTGATAGTGGTTGCAACAAGTTGGAGCATTCTGCGATAATCTCTACGACGTGAGTTTCGTTACACAATTGTCTGGTTTTACCCAGAGAGTTTTCGATATTCTCTATATGTGGGCCAAAATGCGAAATATCTACTGGTATTACAACTTTTAATTGAACATTATTGATTTTGAGTTTTCCCAGGTAGTCATAATAGAGCCCCGAACTGGACGTGATCGGCTTGATGAAGTCTTGGTCGGATTCACTTCGAACCTGACTGTAAATAATAATAACTAAGGTAAGTAAATGTATAATAACTTAATCCTATATAAATGCTATTTGTTTATTTAGTATTAACTTATTTGTGTTTTATTTTACAGGTCCGTATGGGTTCCTCAACACAGTCTAGGTAAGTACTTTTATTTTAAATCTCTATATCTCTATCCTAAATCTAATCTTTATTTATAGGTTTGTTCCGGTATCGGCTGGCTTCACCTGATCAAAGTGGTGCGTAACATGACGCCGATTAATAAGTAAGGTAAGCGTGTTGTTACCATTTATTTTAACTACTTTGTATGGCCCTTTCCAAAGCGGTGAAAGTGCCTTACGCATTCTTAGATGATTTTTTAGGTAAACATAGTCGCCAGTTTTGTACTTAGCTGGACGAGTATGACTGTCGTAATAGGATTTGGAGGATTCCTTAGATTTCCTTATGAAGTCCAGAGCTTTCTCTCGCGAATTCTTTAGTCGGTTTTGGAGCATGCGTACATAGTCAGGGTATGTTGCTCCCGGGGATTCCTCATAGATGGAATTTGGAATTACCGGTTTATTTCCGAACATTAACTCATAAGGTGTGAAGTGAGTTGTGGAATGGACTGATGTATTGTAGGTTAGCATAGCTGTATATACATAGCGGGGCCAGTTTGATTGGTCCGCGTCGGTAAAAGATCTAAGATACTCTTTGAGAGTTGAATGGCTGCGCTCTAGAGCGCCTTGGGTTTGCGGGTGGTATGGAGAAGACCAGAGGTTTTTTATCTTAAGGAATTCACAGGTTTTCTTGAAGAGATCAGAAGTGAAGTTGGTTCCCTGATCCGTAAGGATCATTTTGGGGATTCCAAAGATGGATATGTAGTGAATTAAACATTCACTTGTTTCTTCCGCTGTGGTACTACGGATTGGGTATGCGGAAGAGAATTTGGTAAGGTCATCTTGGATCGTTAGTATGTATTTTAGTTTTGCGGGTCCTGCTTCCGGTAGCGGTCCAACGATATCAAGAGATATTCGTTGACAAGGTTCGGTTGAAGTACTTGTAATTTGCATGGGTGCACGATTTACTTGTCTGAGAGCTTTATTAGTCTGACATTGTGGACATTTCTTTACGAAGGATTCAATGTCACTTCGCATATTTTTCCAGTAAAAGGTTTCCTGGATTCGTTTAAGCATGCGAGTACTGCCGAGATGTCCGGCAATGGGAATATCATGGTTCTCTTTGAGTATTTTCGGGATTTCAGAAAGAGATGGATAAATGATTTTACCCTTGAATATATGGATATTGATACTAGTGTTTTCAAACAGGTAGAGAAGCATGTTGTAGATTTTGATGAAATGGTGAGTATCAAACGGATTCTTAAATTCCGTTATCGCAATATCTAGGGTAGTGTCTTTATCGCGGTTGGTGACTAACTCGTTTCGGAGTGATTTAAGGCTCTTGTATATATCTACATAAGTGGACTTGTCAAAGTGGTAGACTTTGAAGAAAAGGAAATAGTAAGTTTTTCCTTCATGTGTAAATGATATAAAGGAGTTAAGAGGCCTTTCTTTATTTATGATTTCAGAGGTATCCGTTACATTATCCAGGATATTCTGTACGAATGGATTGGATTCGTCGAGGTCGATGGAGGTAGGTAAAATAACGATTTTATGTTTGGATTTGGTTATATCCTCGTTGTGTTCTTGGATATTTGTATTGAAGGATTTATCTTTGATTTCCACTGCTTTCAAGAAAGTGGAATAATCGGAATCAGGTAGATCTGGACAAGCACTCGTAGATGGTATTGGAGTGACGACGGTCTGAGCGTCGGGAGTTGGTACGCGTTTTACGACGCGTTCAGGTAAGTTGGACGTTTCGTTTTCGATTTCCCCTCTAAGGACATCGGGGATGTTAGAAGGTAAGTTTGTTTCAGGCGACGGCAGGATATCTTCGTTAAGGTCGAGAAGATTTGGGGATTGTATGTTTATTTCAGGTAATGGCAGTAAGTCTTCGTTAGGGTCGCGGAGGTCTGGCAAATACGGGTCTAACTCTTCAGGGTTAAATGATGGTGGTGATATTAATAAGTCCATTAGGTCCCTGTCTAGTTCTCGACTGGGTTCCCCTCCTACATTAGGATTGGGTTCTGCGTCATTTTCAGGTTGAACGGGATTGACAGGGAATCGAGACAGAGCATCAGCGTTGGTATTGATTTTCCCCTTTTTATATTTAATGTCGTACTCGAACTCCTCCAATTTCAAACGCCAACGAATAAGGCGTGACCCTGGGTCTTTACATTTAAACAACCATTCCAGTGGTTTGTGGTCCGTCAGGACTGTGAACCGATGACCATACAGATAAGGTCTGAATACTTTGGTGCCGAAAATTACGGCGAGGCATTCCTTTTCGGTAACGCTATAATTGCATTCCGCTTTATTGAGGGTACGAGACGCGAATGAGATTGGACGATCTTGTCCTATGGGGCCTTGAGATAATATTGCGGATATAGCATAGTTCGAGGCGTCGCACGTTAATAGGAAAGGTTGGGTAAAATCTGGGTACGCCAGAATTGGTGCCGAGACTAATTTATTTTTCAGGGACTCAAAAGCGAGTTGTTGTTCATTTTGCCATTTGAAGGTAACGTCTTTCTTTAAGAGAGCTGTCAGAGGTTTGGCCAATTTCGCGAATTCGGGTATGAATCGTCTGTAATACGATACTAGACCCAGAAAAGATTTAATATCTTTTGGAGATTGAGGAATTGGATACTCGGACACGGCTTTAGTTTTATCAGGGTTTGGTTGGACACCATTTTCGCTGATAATATGACCTAAGTAGGCCACTTCTTTCCTTAAAAATTCACATTTTTCGGGTTGAAGTTTTAGGTTAAAATCACGAATTCTGTCAAAGACAGTTCTTAGGTTTTCTATCTGCGAAGACAGATCATGGGAATAGATGACTATATCGTCAAGATAAACAAAGCAACGTGTGCCTTGGAGGCCAGAGAGGCAATTATTCATCAACTTCTGGAATGTGGATGGGGCATTCTTTAACCCGAATGGCATTCGATTAAATTGGTAATGTCCTTGTGGTACAGAGAAGGCTGTTTTAGGAGCGTCTTCTGCAGAGATTAATATCTGATGGAAACCGGAAGTGAGATCTAGCGTAGTAAAGTACTTGCTACTTCCTAACTGGTCAAGAATTTCGGATATTTGTGGAATTGGGTATGTTTCACCGATAGTTATGTCATTCAGTTTCCTATAATCTATTACGATTCGCCATTTACGCTGGCCGGTCGAATCCATCTTTTTGGGAACTATCCAGATTGGTGAGCTCCAGGGAGAAGATGAAGGTTCTATGATGTTTTGATCAAGCATTTTGCCTATCTGGGTTTCCACTTCTTTCTTGTGGCATTCTGGGAATCTATATGATTTAGTGTGGACAGGGACATTACTATTTGTCTTGATTTGATGCTCGAGGGCAGAAGTGTGCGTCAGTTGATCATTGGGTAAATGGAAAATATCCGAATACTGGGAACAGAGATCTATAAGGGCGTCAGTTTCTTCCTGGTTTAGGTGATTCGTCCTCAGTGAATCGATTACTTCCTTGGTTCGTTCAGACGCCCCTTGAGAGGTTGTGTTGATCGGATATGCGGAGGAACACAAAGGTTCGATGCCAATGTTTAGATTGGTTTTTACATTTATGAAAGTTTCTGAGGTGTTGGCGACGGTTAGGTTTATCCGGTTGTTGTCTTTTATTTTAACAATGCAGTTGGATACTAGGAGATGGTCAGAGAGGTGTTGGTCCATAACGATGCCTTCTTTAAGATTCGTTCTTTGGATAGAACATTCAATGACCGCTTCGGTACGTGGTGGAATTACGTAGAAAGGTTCGGAGAAATATAATTTAATATCGAATTTTCCTATCCTCAGGATGTCATGAGTATAGTCGATTTTGCAACCGAAGGTAGTCAGGAAATCTGTCCCTATGATGCCGTCATAAGGCAGATTTATGTCTCTTACGACATGGAATTTGAAGGGGATGTGTTTGCTTTCAGTTAAACGTAGTTTAAGCTGGAAGTGACCCTCGGTTGGAGTTGGTTCATCAGAGGGGTCAATGCCCTTGAGTTTGATTGGTTCTTTGGTTAATTTCAGGGTCTTGTTTATGCTGGATTCTTTTAGCAAACATATGGCAGAGCCTGAATCGACTAATAGAGACAATGGGATGTCTGAGACTTGTGAATCTAATAGTACATGTGGTAATAATCTTTTCGTGGTGTCTATGTTCACCTCATAGATTTCTTTAGGGTTCTCATTGGCTACGGAAGAGACCTTAGGATTTTCAACGTCACGCGAAATCGGTTTAGCAGTTTTCTGATCGTCAGTTTGGGGCTGGTTACCCTGTCGGTTGATCTTATTGGACTTAGAAGGTTGGACGCTTATTGGGGGCTGGCTACCCGAGTGGTCCTTTGAATTATAATATTGGGCGCTTGTTGGGGGCTGGTTACCCGAGTGGTCCCTTGAATTATAATATTGGGCGCTTGTTGGGGGCTGGTTACCCGAGTGGTCCCTTGAATTAGAGGATTGGGCGCTTGTTGGGGGCTGGTTACCCGAGTGGTCCCTAGGATTGGATGATTTGGTTAAAGTGTCGACTTTTGTACACTGTCTCGGGCGACACCGTGACGAGACTATTACTCGTTTAAAGGATCTGAGCAGTGGTCAACTTCATCACGACCGGATTGGTCAGCTTCCTCATCGGGCTGGTCTAAGAAGTTTACACGTGGGGGCGGTCGATAAAAGGACTGGCTAGTGCCTTGGTTTTGCTCGACTTTGAAACGGCTGTTATTATACTCGCGTTTCTTACACACGGAAATATCATGACCGGCTGTTTTACAGTACCGGCAGAATGGGCTGGAGGCCCCCTGAGATGCGGGGTTAGATTGTCTCTGAGACGAAAAGGATTGGTTGAAGTTTTGCCTGGGAGGTGCGGTTTTAAACTTGTTATTATTGTTATTATTGTTGGTTGCAGGTTTTTGGTCCACTTGTGGACGTCTATACAACGTCTGTTGTATACGTTCCTCGGATATGGCAAAATTAATGGCTTCATTAATTGTTTTCGGGGATCTACACCTCACAATGTTAGAGATTCGGGGATGAAGTCCCATGACAAAATGATGGAGGGCAAGATCCTCCATAGCTGCGGTACGGCCGGCTAATTCTTTAACCTTAGTATTGGATAATGATATCTCCGTTAACAGTTGTGAGAGGTATGTCTCCATACGTAGTGCATATTGGCTCACATTATCGTGCGGGCCTTGCTTGCTTTCTTGGAGGTCAGCTAGAAGATGCGAGTAATGTTTACGCTCACTAAACTGTGTTTTTAAGAACTCTTTTAGCTGTTCCCAGGACGTGAAATCTTTTATGGAGCAAGCAACCTCCGCCTTTCCGTTTAATTGGCTAAGTATGTACTTAAACAGGATAGGTTTTTGAGAGTCTGATGCAAGGTCGAATGCGTTGTTGCAGTTTACAAGAAATGAGCTGAGTGTTTCCCTACTGCCATCATATGATTTGATGAATTTGAACAGGACATTCAATTCTAGTTCAGCCATTGCGGAAAGTACGGCGGTTTTCCTGGTAACACGAGGAGAACTAAGAGGGGACTTCGTGACTGTGTCACTTAGCACCTGCTCTGGTCCGATAATATCAATAGTTAACTTTCCTTCTTCGGCTTTTGGCACTTTTCGCATAATTTTACAAAGTTACGAGAACAAAACGCAAATATTTATAATCAGAATTACAGTGAACGAATTACCGGAACTCTCAGTCTAGACAAACAATGACCAAAGACTTACAGTATGAGCAGTGTGTGGGCGACCGATAAGAACACGACGGCGGCGGGCGACATTCCTCGGGATAAGGCGCGTCTCAGCTTACGGTCTCGCTGCTGTTGATTATCGGATGATCTTGGATGCCGGATTCTTATTTTCTTTCAGATGCTGGATACCACGATGGACGACAAATGGAGCAGGATGGAAGCACAGGTGGTACTTCTGTAGATTTTCTTTTGCAGGTTGTAGCTTAGAGCAGTTGTAGCCGGAGGGACGTATAGCGGCTCAGGATGCAGTGATCTCCTTTACAGGACGAGTAGGAGAAGATCCCTTCCAGGATCTGATAGGATGTCCGTGACGACACTTCAGAGATGCCACGGTAAGTATTTTGCACTCAATTATGCACTTTTGCACTTAACTATGCACGGACACTTAATTAGTCACTTATTTATGAAGCACTAATTGGATTTATTTGTTTTAGGATTAGGATCCGGAGCGAGTCTGCGGAGCGGTGCCTGGCACTGGGGATTTCCGGATCCCACCGCTGCCACCAAATGTTATATCGGACTTTGGATTTAGCTTTTTAAAAAAAACTATTTTTGAAGTCACTAAACTTTATTTAAATATTACGAGAAAATTATCTTTAGGCAACCGCTCGATTCGAAGGATGAAGACAGACTGACTGGGATCGGGATTAGAAATGAGACCTAGGTTGCAGGATAGCTGAATAGGTAGGAATTAGGGACAGGGTGGCACTAAGGCTAACAGAATTGGGGTATAACAGTACGCTCAAGCGCTGGGTGGATCTAATCATACGGTGCGACAAATTCCTCCCGCGCTGCACGTGTTACCGGCAGGTAATTGGTATAGGTAGGAAAGCGCTACATAGGCTGTTCGTTATAAAATGGAGTCTAGAATTATTTTACAACTCCACTTTTGATCAAGTCATCAGCCAAGTACGCGGCATTCATACGCAGGTCTACAAAGCACTACGAAAAAACATGCACATATGTTACATAGGTAGTCTGATAGATTTGTGTAAATACGTGTCAGAGATAAAATGTATAAACATAATATAGGAAGCCAAAACAACAACTTAATCAAATGGAACTTCACGTTTGAACTATTTTATAGAGGCATGAAACGACAATTCTTCAATATTTATACGACCAGTAGATTTAGAACTTGACCCATTACGCGTCCACACAGAACGATGCAGCCCGCAGAACGCGGACTAAATACTAGTACAGAATCTGTAATCGCTACTTCGAATGGATCTTGAATGGTTCCTCACGACTCCGCGACACAATGGCCAAGTGTAAGGAAGGCCGATAAAGCCTAGCCTGAATGGCGCGGAGCGGCGTCTCGTTGAGCAAATGTCTTCGGCTAAGCTAGCTTTTGTGCTCGCAGAGCTTTAGGCTCGCGGATGTTTCTATTAACTTTATTATAGCCGGTTGAAATAAATGCTCAAAAAGACCTTGAGTGAAAGTTTACAAAACCTTCTTGCGTGAAAGTTATTGTTTAATACTCATGTTTTTAGAGCTTTTTTATTCTTCTGAAGGGTTATAGGTGATAGATGTTAGTTCACACAAACTATGATTAATAATTTGGAACTTCTGTTTGTCACGTTTAGGTTCTCAAGTTACCTGAAGCTCCCACAATCTCATGATTTCAATTAGCCCTATTCCCAAAATGTTGCTTAATAACATTGTCATTTGTAAGTTTAAAGCACTTCTATATTATACACTATTTAGGTCTATTTAGGTTACGTTTACTATTTAGGTTTATACAAAAACCCGAGAGATGTACTATATCATCTAATTATTTACCTACTACACTTTCTAGAAGAAAGCCACTTTCCTGAAGCTCCACTACGCGTCGTAATGGTGTGTTAAATTTGACATAGTGGTATATACGATTTGATTATACGATTTGTATCTGCGGTCAGCCCGCAAGAATGCATTTTCCGTTTGGATCTGACTTCATATTATTGTATTCTGCATAAATAGTAACAGGTTTTATTAATAACACAGTTGTGTAAACTTTTCTGAACAATAGCCGGCCGCGTTCCTGATAAAACATAAACAAAACATTTTATTCAGTCTCGACAAAAACATCAGTTCTGCTGAAACGAAAATGAATTAAGAATCAACATCCGCCATCACTGAAACTCTGCATACAACAAATATTTGGTTTCGAGTGTTGCGACGAGAACCGATATTTTTTTAGGCAAAAGTTTTACGAAATATTTGTGTTTACCTTCCTTAAAATTTAAAGTACATAATAACAAGATACTAACAATAAAAATGCTTCACAAACTCACGATTATATAAAACGGACGAGACACTGTTTGATCTAAATGGGGGCGCAGCTCCAGTTCTTTTACAAATAGGACGTCAGCATTGCTGACCTCACATCACCATCAGGGTGGCAACTCATCCTTGATTTGAAAGAAATGCAGCTAGGATACCCCGTACCTAAGCAATCGGAGACCACTCGGAGGCTAATCGGAGTCCTACAAAAGCCTCATAAGGTGTCATTGTCTTCGTAGTCTCAGGTCCTGAGAACCTATACATTTGTGACATCTTTAAACGCAACCTAAGCGGTTTGGATCCACATCAAAGGAATCGATTTGATTTCACTAGTTTCAAATAAATCCCGGAACAGAGTGAGCCCAGGATCTCCCAGCTTCCCCGGAGACAGCACAAGACCCACGGAAACCAACTATTTACGAGATCGTAAACCTTTGCATTACAGGATCGTAGCGGCACGTTATACGGCGGGCCAGTGAGCGAAACGGCCAATTTATTGACGACCCATGTTATAGCGAGGTGTGAAGTTATGTCCTTCGGGGAATTATGGATGTCTAAGCAAACTGAATACTGGAACCTGTGAGTTGCGCTGGCTTCGAATTGTTGGGTTAATTATAGGGTCACGGGGTAACACAGTGCGAAACCGCAAATTGGTCAAGCAACTCGTACAAAGTAATAGGACCTGATCCTCCTCGCGAAAGTGAAGTGAGATACGTGTTGAGCAGTGGACGGATATGGGTTGATTATGATGATGTTGGATATATATTCATGTAATTGTGGGCTTATTATTAAAATTAAATACAAAAGCGTTTCAACTCTGCTACTGTGGAGCCCCATAACGAGTCTTGTATGATGTACCCGTAAATGCTATTCTAGACCGGTATTGATTTAGTGTAAGCCAAGAGAGAGGAATAGCCAGTTTATTGAGAAATATTATTGTCGGAATGTGAATTATGCATGCTTGGCCAAAGATATTCGGTAAATCGTCAGCGTTTAGTTTATGACCGTTTCTGTGACGCGTAATATCGGCAAGGTCTGTGAATTTCTCGCTAGCCCTGCCAGTGAGCAATTTGCCGTATTTATTGAAGACTCCTGTTATTGCTGGGTGTGTTAAATTATAGCCACCAGGGAGATATAAGCGCCGTACAAACCGGAAAGGGTACGTTGTCGGGTTTGCGTTTATGAATACTGCCGTAACTTCGTACATCAAGAGCTACAGGCATTGTAAAATAATAAATGGCCAAAGGTTATTTTGGAATATTGTCATATTTCGACAAGTTCAACGAACTGTAGAGTGCCATTATAAGAAAAACGAGCTCCAATTCGAAGTAACCAATTGTGTGAAAATATTGGAATTAAATCTTGTAGAACCTGAACATAAAGCTGTAATGGCCTGAAAGCACAAAAAAAAAACAAAGAATTCGACGAAACTCCAATTTAAATCTTTTTACCTTTGAGCATCCTTTCGAATCTCTCGATTTTATTCAAATGAAAACGTGGGTATTTGAATCAGAGAAGAACAAAGCTTTAGAAAGAATATTAAAATATACAGTAAAATCAATTAAGTTAAAGGGCCAAATTATTTTTTTGTAGCTGAAATGGGTATTGATTTCAGCTTTATTCAAGAACTGCCTACATTTAGAATTTTCATCTCTTGGTGACGTCATAACGGTTGTGAGGAAATTAACGCCTTTGTAATGACATTCCCGAGGGCGCGCGCGGTGTCTTTGTGAGAAACACCCAATAATTAGTGGGTCAGTGCTAATATTGCGCCATCAGCAGTATTCGTGACTTCTCTTAGCTTGGCTTGAGTATTTGTAAATAAAACTCACTTCACGTATAAAATACCATTGATATATTATTTAAAGAGACCAGAACGTGCGTATACATCGACAATCTAAGAAGGAATGCCGACAAGCGTTCCCTAACTCTTACTCTAGGATGAAATATAAACAAAACCACTTCACGTTAGCTAACATATTGAACACAAATCAGGTGTCTGGTTATTTTGGCATTTCACGCGGGTGTGAATTCAGTGTCAAATATTGTCGCTTTTTTGTTAACAGGCTTAAAACATTTGCAGTAAATCTAATTGTCTGAGAACCGTGGGGAATTCATCCGAAGTTGTTTTACTCTCTCATCTTGTAATAATATATCGAAGAGTTTAATTCATCATGTTACAACTAGGCCATTATTGTGCTGTAATTGGTTATCCCTTATTCAAAGGGCGCACGGGGCAGGTAATGTTTTGAAAGGATTAGACGTATCCGATTTCAGTATCGTTTCTTGCTTAATAAACAGGGAAAATAAAATTAAGGCTCGGAAATGAGGGCATACCTAATATGAAACTGCTTTAATATTCTGGCATAATATTATGTGCAAATTATCTTACGGTTCCATTTTACAATATTTTCTGAAATCAAACGATTTGAGGACCTCCTGTAATGCCCGTTAAATGAAAAACCATTACTGAAATAGACGATAAATCAGTGCGACAGTACCAGGCGAGCAGAGCGCGTCGGGAGGTCGATCGCATTATCAGATTTTACCGGTAGCGAGACGGGGAGAGTGACAGTGACCGCACGCAACCGCCGTGTAATGGAACTGTCAGCTTAGCCACCCGTGCTAATGTGCAGCCACAGGCATACTGCCCGACTGCCATGAAGTGTTCAAGCGATAGGTTTAATGACTGACAGAGTGGACGTGTTAATGGTGAATTGTTTTGAGGTACGACATGGAACTTCTACGGTATTCAGCAACAACAAGTCCAATATTTAAATTTATACTAGTAATTAATGCAAAAAAATTATATTCTGACTGCGAGAAGTTTCATGCTCTAAATCGGTATTATATAAATAGACGTTAATAAATGTACAGCTTGTACTTCCGCAAATTGAAATCCAAAATTCATGAAATGCCAGTGGCACGTGACGGTACATGGAATTCCAATAATGATAATATCAATCAACGGAGGTGGCGGCATTCAAAGGTAATCAACTGACGCGTATTACTACTGCGTGGGATAGGATGGCATACAACATTCAACGGTATCGATTAGGGTTATAAATAATATCGATGATTTTTAGGCACATTGATAGTGCAAAAATATGGTAGAGGCGTAGTGAGTTCTATGAAATTGTTGATGCTGTGGCTGGCAGCTACAAGTGGAGACGAAAACGACCTATAGAACGTGCTTCACTACGGTCAACGGTTTGAGCAGCGAATCCGTAAAAAATAGGAAATATGTTTTTCTTCCTTACATCGAAAACAGTTTTTCACGCCGATCCTACGATCAATGAGGGCATGTCGAGTTTTCTCTGACAATTCTCGAAAAGCCTACAAGTATAAGTAAATGATGCTACATGTTAGACTGGCCATTGGTCTAGTAGATTCTAGAAGGTTCCATCGGTTGTTGCCAGCGACACCCCTGCATGTCTTGTCGCGCCATGCCGGTTCGATGTCCATTGCTGAATGCACGATGAGTTCTCGGAATCGTTACAATATTCATAAACCTATTACTGTCATACTAGCCTCAAATCGATATGTGTACTTAGGTAAACCGTTGTCGCCGCATGTTAGCCATAGCATGAACAAAATGTACTAGTTTTGCAGTTTTCTATTGAAGGCGTTTGCGTAGACGAGTGTTGGAAGTGGAAGGTAGTATGCAAAATCATCGCCGCGATTAGAATTAGAGGATAGAACAGCTCACTGTTATCTCTAGGAATGTTACAAATAAAAGAACTGCAGCTTTTCAACTTCGTTTCGGACGCTACTTGATTGTGCAAATATTATTGCCAAAAATCATAAGTTGTCGCAGCTCTGAAAATATTAAATATGCCCGAGTGGCAAGCTATCTTCCAAGCTAAGTGCTCAAATCCTGCCGTTCTCTTATACAGTATCTGGCTGTATAATGTATATCTGCCTTTAAAGCCTGTAACCGCAGGTAATCGACCTCCGACGGGACAGATATAGAACTTGTATCCGGAGTCTGATGGAAGAAATCTTACAATGTCACAATGATAATACACATTAACACATGTTACCGACACGAAGTTTCTATATACATTATGTGTATAGATTGGCATACATAATCTTTTCTGTGCAGATATTCAGGTTAATCTACTCGACGCTTGGCTAGGTATTTGTAAATGTATGAATAAATTTGCATGATTTTATGTATATTGAGTAGCAAATTGTGTTCATACGAGTAGTTAATAGTTAGAGAATAGTCAAGCGGGGCTGCGACTTCGTCTAGTACAAACATTTCTTCCAATTAGTTGGAAGGTTCTAAAAGCAGCTGATTATTTAGATTTACCGCCACCACTACTGTTACTTACAAAGTATTTTTGTGTACTTGCGGCGATACTTTTTTGTAATTTTTCATAGAACATTCCGACTCGTGCCAAAGAAAGGTAAAAGGTAGTAAACATCAACCTTTCTCAGGGTTCCATAACTAACCGCATCCGTATGGAATACCTATACCTAGACCATCCAAACAGCGAAGGAATGGAACACCTCACCGGCGTTCCTGTTCCCGTTAAATATAGTATAGGAATCTTCAAATATACAGAGAACAGATATTTTCTAAGCAAGTATGTGCCAACGTTAATGGCCTCGATAGCTACCATGGAGTGAAACTGGCATGAAACGATTGCCTATTCAGCCAGAAAAATAAACCGTTCAAGCAACATAAACATGTAACTGTAACTATTTTGGTTCTCAATTGGTTTGAGGCTACACAAGTGGGCACAGAGAATTCATGTGACATGATAAGCTGTCCTTACATCCTTATTTCCTTCACGAATCCCGCGACACCGCTGAAAGGCGTGTGACAAACGTAACGTGAAATGTTAACTGAGACGACACGGACTGAATCCGAAATGTGTTCATGATTGAGCCCGTCCGATCTTATCAACAGACATTAACTTTTATAAAGCGATATGAAGTAATGACATCGTCTTAAAGAGTTTAACACTTTTTTATAATGCTCTACTTTGTGCAATTTTGTGCTTAATAAAGTGTTAGATTGTATAAGCGTATTTAATGTTGTTGCAAATAATATACACCTAACGTGCACGTACCGCGCTTGCACACGTTTATGTGATTTAGTAAAAAGAACGGCAAACTGAAAACGATTCTACGAAAATACCGTAAGGCACTGCGGTAGGTGTTTTAATGATTATAGCGAATAAAGCTAAGGCCGTGAGAGGCAATCCTATTACGTCCCCGTCGACTGTCCGGCCTGTCCGTTGGACTGCAACTGCAATTAGGCTGACACGTAGCCAGACTATTGGGCGTCCTAGACAACGGCATCCCGCTCTATTTGATAACTCGACTGGCAGTCTGCCCACCCTGTATAAAACTGTATAAAGCTTGCTAGCGGCACTTGCGCTGTTCTGCAATTGGATGAACCGTTCACTTTTAAATAAATCATGTTAATGCATGGTGTACCGGTTACCTGGTGAGAGTCATGCAGAGCGACTGGATGCGAACAGTTAGGAACTGCTCGTCGTGGACGTTCTAAGGAGGAGATCTAAGTGAAGCAGTGTACGTCTTTGGACTGAAGATGATGATGATGATGAATCATTAATGGATGCACGTATAAATATTACAGGGGTAGGTAATTAATACATTTATTCAGAATGTTTAAATATTTAAAAAATGAAAACATTTCATGCCACTAAAATATTCCGGTCGCCAATAAAAACTTGCACCACCAACTTATACCAGAACTTACTTTGAAACAATCAACCCCCACAGTTCTAAAACAGTCTACGTTAATACAATTCTCGATAAAAAAAAAGAGCTCCCCGAGCCGAAACCCTTTTTTTTCATAGCCCCATAACCCGATGTACCCGGTGTCTATAAAGGGCGAGGCGGCGGGTACGCCGGGCCGGTAACCAGGGCAGCAAACTGTCCTCATAAAACGTTAGTACAGGATAATTCGAAGGTTCGACCACGCACTGTGAAAAACAGTGATTGAAACCAGATTATGAATGTTGGCGTAGTAGCTGAGTACTCGGACTGCTGCGCTTGGTGTCGCGGGTTCGATTCCCGCCCGGAACAAACATTTGTGTGGGTGTTATGTGTAATGTGTATGTCAAATTATATGTCTGTAAACGGTACCCGCGACACAGGAGAAATTTTAGTGAGGACTACTTACGCAAATATTTTTTCGCTAAACGGTCGTGTAGAGATGCTGTGTAATTGTTTAGTATAGATACAAGATATTATACTAATTTGATACACACTGCAATACGTTTGATACTATGTACCTTTTTTTCTTACCTATAATAATGAAACTTGTTGTACTTTGACTGCAAAAACAAGGTGGTAACCCTAGCTACGGCGTAGCCGCTACGAGCTCAAATCATAGGGGACTCTGTAACTGTCTACAATTATATGGGTGTAACCACGAGACGTAAGTAGATCCAGGAAAACGCCGCACGAGCGGGACGAATCTATTGTATTGTTTCCTTCGGGGAGATTTGATCAATTGTTTCTGTTGTCGGAGATTTCGGGCAGAGATAAATAGGGGACGGGGCTAAATCAAAGCTGATCGGAAAACATCTGTAGAGATCACATACATCTGTAACCCTAATAATGTACAAAACGAATCCGTAAATAGAATTTGCCACAGGCCCAAGTAAATTGAAGTGTGTAACCTTTGTTCAACTGACATTTTAGTAAATTGATGGCTATGTTGTTTTCTACAACGACTTGCAGTCGACAACGTTCATTGACCCGTGAAAACAAGTGGGTATAGAGGGGAATGATAATCACAAGAAACATAATTACAATTCTTAATATTGCGGGGGTTTTTCGATCAGATAACACCAACACATTATTACATTATATCACAGAAACTAGATAGTTCGACTCGTAATATTCGTGTAAAGCTGTTGTGTTGAGATGTCTACCTTAAAAAGAAATCTAAACTTTCGAAGCCGCGATTGACATTCTATCCACAAACATTTGGCATGGAAGAACAAAGAAACGTTCCCATATAACTACTCAAACATAGGATATATAAAACAGAGGAAGGTAACAGTAGCATAAATTTGTCACATGTCAAAACATATCGTATTCCGGAAGCGTGCCGAGATATTCCAGTTGGAGACAATCGTAAAATGCGCCTCCGAGGCTAGAGACAGGGACGTACTCTCCTGAGACAAGGGGGTGGGCGCCCGGGCGGGGCAGCGCCACCCATTGTGCACTTGGCTATGTCTCATACGCGATAACGTAGGCCACGTTTAGGTGCAGCTATTACTTGGTATTTTCGCACTGTGTTGTACCGGTAACCCAAGTCAATGACTAAGTTGCCACTTTAGTCAGGTGCGACGTTACCCAGCTACGAGACGGTCCTGGCTATTAGGTAATCTTTTAAATGCATACTCATCAAAATGAGCTGAAAACCCATTTAAGCCACAGTGTTCGCTTAACAAATATCCATCCAATCATGTCAACAGATAAGGTTGTATCATTATTGTCATGTAATGACAGGGCAGCATGCGGCACGAGATTTGGATAAACAGTTCCTATTTTCAAGATTTATGCAGGGGTTTTAGAAGCCGATGCCCCGCAAAGAGATTTCTTTAATACGTCCCTGGTAGGAAGAGATGGAAACACTTGCGAACTACATTTTCATTGGAAGAGATTAAGTTCAAATGTTGGATTATTCGGTTAATTTGTTTGAGAATATTTGCCGAAACGAAGTACTTATAAAGTGGTTCGCCACCCTAGCGGCGCGGCGTTATGAAGTTTCAACCCCTTTTAACGATATTCTAGGTTAGTTTCGGAAACAAAAGTTCAATTTTACTTTTAGGTGTTGGTTTGTTTCGAAATTAATTTAATTCATAATCATTTTGGTACCTATAGCTAATGTTCTGGTTTTATTATACTTCATTTACCCAATCTCAAAGTAAATCGATAGGTATTAGGTGTATTCACCTATTCATTATTATAACCGTATTTCTCTAGTCTTGTGGTATTTTATCAATAAAATAATTTAAGCACCTATTCAGATACCTATTCGTTTCATTCATTCATTCATACTTCCTTTAAGTGAACCATCGAAGAGGAAAAGCAAACAACACTTTTTCATTTACGTGAAATATTCGATGTTACTAACACGTTTTGTTCCATCTCACCAACCAGTGCTAGCGTCACTTCCAGCTTTATTTATAGTAGAGTCGATTTAATTTCCAATAACAGGGTCGCGTTAAGTAAACTCAGGATTAGCGTAACGAGGGTAGATTGGTGGCGGGGCGCGGCGGCCGGCGCGGGCGGTGTTGTGCCGCCATTAGACGCGCCGCGAAATCACAAGTCGTTAATTACACCAACCTGAGTTATACTGCGCTGTCAGCGAATTAAAATGTAATCCTTCTTCAGTAATGACGTTGGTTAATGTGTGCATATTAGTTTTCTAATCAAAATGTTGCCATTAATGGCGGCAGCGCCCTCCCTGACATCAATAGGCAAATATATTATAATTCTTGCTATAGCTTCTGCCTCCGTTCGTAATTTTGTCTGAAGAGATTTCCTCCAAACCTTCATTGTTCACGGATAAAGGTGAAGCAACAAAGGTCAGACCTGAAAACAGTTTCGAGGTGTGGCCTATGATCCTAGGGGCTAATTTCACAAGCGAGAATCGCAGATATACATGTATCGCTGTGCCTTAACACGCAACGGCCACTACAGAGGTGATAAAAATCGCGGCGATAACTCATCATCGCTAAACTGCATCTTCGAAGACCAGCTAATCGTAGCTAATCTTATCACCACGATATGTTTCAACCGAAACCGACAAAGTCTGGCCCCAGTGGTTGAAAAATCACCATTCATCGACGAAAACCAAGCGGAAACTCGTCAAACCAATCAACTACCAACATAAAGAGACTGTATCGATGTGGCGAACGGCAAGTGAATAGAGTGGAAGGTATGTACCGACGCGAGTTGATGATCGTTTGCAGACGAGCGGCAGATTTCAACGCATCATTACTCTCACAGCGCAGCGCGACGTATCGCGTAGACGGGCGATAATTGCCTAAATCCGGCCGGCATTGTGAGAGCTTCCAGGATCATTTGCCATCGGATCTGACATATCATTTATTTAAAAAAAGTGCTTTTTGCAGTAAAATATGGTTCCTATCGCCCATTGGTGCGCTCCCTTTCTTCTAAAGAGGATTACTTACGTCACAGCGCCTTGTCTGCTGTGAGTAAGACTTCTCGTTACCACACATTGTTTGATCTTTTTGTGAACGTCTGTGTTTCCCGATAATGACTTGGGAGTCTTCGAGTCACGAGTGAATAGGTTATTTCTAGGTAAGTACGCACCATCGTATACCACATCTTCGCTTTACATCAGGCATGATAGTGGTCAAACGCGCATCTATATTCCTCATGAAACATTTCAAAGTTGTATCTCTAACTGAAAATTGGACTAGTAAGAAAGTGTGCACTCAAAGTTTACTAAACGTTGCCGACGTTATTTATTATGCTTTATGGTTATATTTTATGGTTAGGTTAAATGGCACTAAGCTAAGGCCTTCCGTCATCCGTGTCGCAGAGTGCACGTTTATCCGATCCCGTTTGTTTTCTATTAATAGTAACCATTAAGTGCTCCCACAGTGAAGTCGCGGGCGCGAGCGCGACAGCCGTGGCTAAGACCGCACGTGCAATTTGTACGTGAACACTTGTATAGTACGCCATATTGCAAGATTTTTTTTTATTTTGTTTGTCGAAGCGCCGTCGATACAAGTCACTAACGGCCGAAATTAATAATCAATCCAATCCAAATTTTGCTATCTGGGATTGATATCACAATCCATTTTTAGGGTCAAACGTGCCAATAACCGATCCGTGGATTGGTTTATGAAGGCACGCAGATTGGAAATCGATCGAACGATAGGCAGCAATCCAAGATAGATTTCAATTCTGGATAGGAGATACAATATTAATTTCGGCTGTTAGAGGCGCCTGGGGCGGAGGTTGAAAAAATCCAGACGACATCCATTGTTAATAGATACCTACCTAATTCGAGATCGGTCGATCGGTATTCACAATCGAATTATCTCACTAGCTAAACCACGATGAGCCTGTCCCATTGTCCCATTATTGGGCAAATGCCCAACACGATTCCAGACGCGATCCTGTGTTAAACCTGTTTTTGTTAAAAGTCAAGTTAGTCCGCCATCTCTGCCTAGGTCTGCCCGAAGTCTCACAATAGGTAAGGTAGTCGATACCACCCTCCGTATAGCAGAGCTAAATCTCATATAGGAAACGAGCGTCGTGTTTGCCTACTCCGCCATCTCGGGACACAAACAGACTAAAGGTGTTCGCGCACTAGCACTCCTAGTCCAATTCCAAGACCATTGGACGCAAGCTAGACGTTACCTTTATTACGCATGCTACCGGACTAATGCCCAGTTGTAACCCACTATTTAACTTTGACCAATAGACATAGATTAGTCTATATTTTGCACTAAACACTAACTTTTTCCAAGGGTTGGTCCAAGTTAACTAGGGTTTCAGAAATCGGCAAGTGCCCGATGGAATGAATAGTTTCATAAAACATTAAGTCAGACAAAAGTCTCGGGGTTGGACTGCTAGTGCGCGAACACCCTCACTCCGCGCCCACCCTCATTTGAACAAAGCGCAACGCCGCGATGTTTGCGCGTACGTACTTACCCCAATCGAGTCATATTGAGCCTCCCGAGTCGGTTAAGAAAATACGACAAGTTTAAAGCAATTACATTATATAGTGCTACATTGTCAGCTAATTTGAGAGCTGATTAACCCGTAAGCGGTGTGGGTAGTTCTGAAGCAACCAAACGTTTTCGAGTATAATAGACATATTACGTACTGACATCCCGCCATAAATATGTAACCAATCTTTATCCAAGGGTACCTACGCTACGCAAGGAGGTAGAAAACGGGAATGCCTATAAGACGCACTTAT
Source organism: Hylaea fasciaria (assembly GCA_905147375.1). NCBI lineage: Eukaryota > Metazoa > Arthropoda > Insecta > Lepidoptera > Geometridae > Hylaea > Hylaea fasciaria. The sequence goes on along the minus strand of LR990211.1, from coordinate 329,759 downwards.
ATTAGTATATTTGTTCAAAATATATATATATTATACAAATAATAATATCTGTATGATTCGAAGAACATCCGCCTTTCCCTGCTCTACACTGTAATTACTAAACCAGTCGTTACGATATTTCCATCCGAGCAGCCCACTTCAGACCACAACAGTTAAGTACCCACACAAAAGAAGTCGCCACAAAAGAGATAAGATACACAAACGGCCACCCAAATCCAACAAAAGATTTAAATGAAAAGAGATACTCCAGGATTAACCGTCATCGAAAAGAAAGAATCCTATCCAACCGGGATCTTTATGCTAATCATAATTGAAAACAGCCCGATCTTCGATCCAGTCGCTTGGGGTTGAACGGCGAAACATTTCCGCTCTGCTTCCATTCGAGCGAGATCCTCCCCAATTAGTCTGCGGACCTGGAGGGTGCATTCGCTTCAAAGGCGCGGATTCAAGTGCGGATATTTATCCCGAAACGTTTTTATATCGTGCAAATGTTGGTGAAAGGGGCGACGGTACGGTCTGAGTAGAGGCGTTCATTAACAAAGCGACGACCTCGTATAGAGGCAGTAACGAACGACGCTGCATCTAGCACAGTACACTTGGCTGACCATTTTTTTGGTTTATAGGCTACCTTCACTACTAAATCACCTGATTTGAAGTGACGATGTGGTCTTGGCGGTAAATATGCTCAGCTTGGAATAGGACTGGGTCGCTGCAGTAACACCCCGGCAGGAGTTTGGCGATATATTTTTTACTGGTGGAAGCTAGTCAGGCGAACCCTATAGTATAGATTTTTGAACTCAGCGGATCTTTACTAGGACGTTGGCAGACGAAGGAATCAAAAATACCGGTGTTTCCAAAAGTCCACTAGAACCCTGCTACTATGACTGTATTAACCAGTTTGATTGAACGTAATAATAAAAACAATTAATAGTATACGAGATTTCTATTTTGGAAACTATTCGATGCCATACTGTTTTATTTCGTAGTGACGGCAAGGTAAAAACAGGGAGCAGCCGACGCACCGCTCAACAACCTACAAATACATAAACGGACAAAAGCGCAGCGCAGAAAAACGTGCAAACTTGGTGGATACGTTACGTGAAATTAGCTCTGCAGGTCTCCTACACAGACTATATTTACAGAACAGCTCATCATAATATTTATTCAATAGACCTTATTTACAAAAGGATCATAATAAATCATTATTCAAGGAGGCCTCTTATTTTTTATTATTCGCCCTTTAAGACAACGAAGTGGAAACGTTTGAGTTTATTCAGCAGAACAATATTAAATAACACAGGCGTGTATCAAATTCATAGCCACATCCGTTTCTTTATTCTCGTAGAGCTACGGGCTACACTCGTAGCATACGCGGAGGACGCCTACGGCGTAGCCACATTTGGAATGTAACGGGCGTCTCAGGTGCGCGTAGGCGTAGGGGGTTGCGTTGAAAAACTTGGAAACAGCAGTATCCCGGCGTCTAATCTCAGAAGTGCCTCTAAAACTCGGAATAAAAAACTCACAAAAGCTTGATGGCTCCCGCTCCGTCACGAAAAGTCGAAACATTTTATCCGCAGCTTCGGATAGCGAATTCAACTTTAGCAATTAACGTTAATAACAGTTGTTCACCCCTTTCAAATCCTTAATTAAACCTCTGTTTTTACTTCAGGAAATTACATTGAGAACGAACATGTCGCAACTCTTTTGTGAAGAGTAATTGGGGTCTAACTACCCTTTCGTTTATGAACAGTTTATCCCGACGAAGTATGTATCTTAAGCCGTGTCACCTGCGCGTAAATTTTCAAAACATTACACATGAACATTTGTTTTCATAGAAGCTGTCTCCTGTGTATATTTTTTTTTATTGAGTTGCGTGTTCCTACGATGAAGGAAATGACAGATAACAACGCATTGCTTGATTGTGACTAACAGAAATGACAGAATATGACAGATAATATGTAAGGACCGCGCGGCGGTAGAAAACGAAAAACCCCTGGCACTCTCCGCCTGCGCAGGCATCATTTTCCATGCACCGCGGAAAACAAAAATATTGGGTTTTCATGCACAAGCGCCACGCCTTTTTAACCGTCTTCCAATAAGGAGAAGGGTCTCAAATACGGATGTATGTTTTTATAGAAGTTTTTGTGTAATATTTCTAAAAAACACATGCAGGCGCCTAAGCTGATGAAAATCAAGATCAAAATGAACCAGAACATATTCATGGTTCCCAACATCAAAATACAAAAACGGAGAAAGTTTTGGGAACTCTCATCGATTTTTACCTCCCACATATTTTATGAGCTTAGCAAATGGGCCGAATCCGAGGCAAAAAATGAGATCATTACGCAAGATTATTAGAAAGGGAAATACATAATAAAGAGACATAACATTCGTAATGCCTTCGCGCACATTTGCGTTATTATTATCTCGTATAAAGGGCCCAGCTTTATATTAATGATACACAATTTTCTCAAAAGAACCGCTGCGGTCGCGTCCATAATTCTACGTAATGGCGTAAGGATGCTTGACGAGAAATCAGCTTAAAACGCTTTGTTGTATTAATCACTGCTATTTTAAGTAATGCTTTTCATGACTTAAAAAAACCGATGCCATACATATTATATCACAAGAACTGTTGTAAATTATTGTAGAAAAACGATGTTGTTATTGTAAATTGTATATTTTGAGTGACAAGGAAAAAGAACTTAGTATACACTATACATTTGAATTTAAATAATTATGCCAGTTACAAGTATAGTAACAAACAGTTTTAATTAAGTAGTATAAAATAAGGTAGTATTTTACAACATCCTCCCTTAATTAAAACTCTCTAAAAACCTAAGGCTAAACTTGTTACACACCTCGTATGTGCAACTCTCCCCAAAGGTTTTGTGAAGATATCAGCATAATTAAGTTCTGATCTGACGAACCGAATATCTATACATCCGTCAGACACCTTGTCCTTAATGAAATGATACTTGGTATCTATATGCTTCGTCCTTTCATGGTGGATAGGATTGTGTACCAAAGTCTGTGCACTCTGGCTATCGTTAAACATGACAACTATATCGCTCTTACCTGTAGTTTCTGAAATAAACCTTCTAAGGTAACAAGCTTCTTTAGCCGCAGCTGTTAGTGCCATGTACTCCGCTTCTGTCGAAGATAGTGCCACAGTTGGCTGTTTCTTGGCCTGCCACGCAATAGGACTTCAAGATGAGTCTTACCCATATCAGAACCTAATCGGGTGTCTCATGTTCCTATCAGTCAACACTCGTCCTGATATAGCTTTTGTTACAAGCTATTTGAGTCAGTTCAATACCAAATACAGTAAGGAACATTGAACTGCGGCGAAGAGAGTCCTACAGTATCTGAAGGGTACAATCGATTACTCTCTTACTTACAGGAAGGTTGGAGAGTACCTGCGTCTGTAACGTGTTGTAAATTATTGTATTTGGTATTGAACTGACTCAAATAGCTTGTAACAAAAGCTATATCGGGACGAGTGTTGACTGATAGGAACATGAGACACCCGATTAGGTTCTGATATGGGTAAGACTCATCTTGACCAGTTACAGCATCCAGTTTTTTCAGACTCGATGGTGTATCAACAGCCTTACAATTTTCCATACCAAACCTTTTCAACAGGTTTAATATAAATGTTCGTTGATTTACCTTGATTTCGCTATCTTTTCTGACAATATTCAGTCCCAAATAATAATTTACTTTTCCAAGATCTTTCAACGAAAACATTTTTTCCAAATCAGACTTCACTTTTTGACATGTCTCGTCACTTGTATGAAAGACAATAATGTCATCTACATAGACTGCCAACAAGACAAGTTCCTGACCAAAAAGTTTTCTGTATACGCATGGTTCCGAAGGAGTTTTCATAAAACCCAACTTTAGTAGAGTTTTGTCCAACATCATGTTCCATGCTCGGGGCGCTTGTTTCAGCCCATATAAGGATTTCTGCAGCAGACAAACTTGACCTTCATGACCTTTCTTCACAAAGCCTTGAGGTTGTTCCATAAAAACTTCCTCTTCAAGGTCTCCATAGAGGAAAGCTGTGTCAACGTCCAAGTGCCTCATCTTGAGATCCAACTCTGCAGCCAAAGCAAATAATGCACGGAGTGAAGAATGGCGAATTACCGGAGCAAAAGTTTCATTGTAGTCTACTTCCTTTACCTGCTTGAAACCTTTCGCCACAAGCCTTGCCTTATACTTCATAATGTTACCGTCAGCATCTGTCTTCACTTTATAAACCGCAGTTATTCGCCGCAGTTCAATGTTCCTTACTGTATTTGGTATTGAACTGACTCAAATAGCTTGTAACAAAAGCTATATCAGGACGAGTGTTGACTGATAGGAACATGAGACACCCGATTAGGTTCTGATATGGGTAAGACTCATCTTGACCAGTTACAGCATCCAGTTTTTTCAGACTCGATGGTGTATCAACAGCCTTACAATTTTCCATACCAAACCTTTTCAACAGGTTTAATATAAATGTTCGTTGATTTACCTTGATTTCGCTATCTTTTCTGACAATATTCAGTCCCAAATAATAATTTACTTTTCCAAGATCTTTCAACGAAAACATTTTTTCCAAATCAGACTTCACTTTTTGACATGTCTCGTCACTTGTATGAAAGACAATAATGTCATCTACATAGACTGCCAACAAGACAAGTTCCTGACCAAAAAGTTTTCTGTATACGCATGGTTCCGAAGGAGTTTTCATAAAACCCAACTTTAGTAGAGTTTTGTCCAACATCATGTTCCATGCTCGGGGCGCTTGTTTCAGCCCATATAAGGATTTCTGCAGCAGACAAACTTGACCTTCATGACCTTTCTTCACAAAGCCTTGAGGTTGTTCCATAAAAACTTCCTCTTCAAGGTCTCCATAGAGGAAAGCTGTGTCAACGTCCAAGTGCCTCATCTTGAGATCCAACTCTGCAGCCAAAGCAAATAATGCACGGAGTGAAGAATGGCGAATTACCGGAGCAAAAGTTTCATTGTAGTCTACTTCCTTTACCTGCTTGAAACCTTTCGCCACAAGCCTTGCCTTATACTTCATAATGTTACCGTCAGCATCTGTCTTCACTTTATAAACCCATTTGCATGGTATCACCTTCTTATTTTTCTCAGGCTTATCAACAAGTTTCCACGTCCCTAATTTAATGAGCGAATTATATTCATTATTCATAGCTGTACGCCATTCATCAGCATCTTTAGCATTATCTGCCTCTAAATAACTATTCGGCTCATTTATATCATCAGCTGATACCATATTAGTATAAAAGTCCGGTTGTCTACCGAGTCCTAGTAGGATACCTACATACTTGCTGATCTGCGCTTGGTCTTTGTTCAGGACTCGTAGGACCTTCCGATTCAGCGGAATCGAAGTCCACTTCATCATCACTGCGCCCAGAATTTTCTTGAAGTACAACCACATTCTCTTGATTCTCGTCTGTCTTCTGCTCAACATCAACCACCACCACTTCTTTGTCCTTCTGCCTGACATCATCAAAAAGAATGATAGCTTCCGGTTTTGCAGTTCCACCGACATTACTTTTCAGTTGATTAAAGCGGTCTTCAAAAAATGTCACATCTCTGGACTTCTGCAGTTGCCTTGGATTTGAAGCATCTCTAAAGAAATATCCGTTTGGATCTTCTGAGTATCCGACAAAAATTACTTCTTTAGCTTTCATATCCAGCTTCTTTCTATGACATGCGGGAATTTGTATCAGCGCTCGACATCCAAACACACGCAAATGGCTCAGATCTACCTTTTGTCCGTTCCATTTCTCGAATGGTGTCTGCCTCTCTAAGGCCCGATGCGGCGACCTGTTCTTCAAGTATACTGCCACCTTGAATGCATCTTCCCAGTATGCCTTCGACAAATAGCTCCCAGCAAGCATTGAGCGCGCTTTCTCCACTATGGAGCGATTGGTCCGCTCTGCCACGCCGTTGGACTGAGGACTGTACCCAACAGTTGTCTCATGCGTCACGCCTTTCGAAGTTAAATACTGTAAAAAATCCTTATTGACGTACTCCTTTCCGCAGTCAGTTCTCAATACTTTTATTTGAGCACCAGTTTGCCTTTCTACCAGCGCTTGGAAAGAACAAAACTTATCTTTCACCTCTGCTTTTGAAGCAATGAAATACGGATAAACCATCCGCGAATAATCATCTACGAATAATAGAACGTACCTATTACCCTGCTATGACGTCACAGACATTGGTCCACATATATCTGAGTGGATCAATTCTAGTTTAGACGTAGCTTTCTTATACGCAATTGCCTTGAAGGGTTTTCTACTTTGCTTACCTTCAACACAGGCAATGCATTTGGTTGTATCTACACTTTTGTAATCAATGCCTACATGAGCGTTCTTCAATTGGTCCATACCTATACGACATAAGTGACCTAACCGTTTGTGCCATAGTTGGTACCTGCTTAACGAGTTGTCAGAGTGCACATCGTACGCCACATTTCGGGAGGAATTGGTAGTACAATTTAGATTGTACAGTCCACCACTGCTGGCCGAACCATGAAGAACCACCTCACCTTGAACAGAGCAATCATCATTTTTATAAAAGCTACAACCATCTTTATTAAAAACTACTACAAAAACTTTATCCACAACTTTCTTTATAGAAATTAAGTTGCTTGTCAGATCAGGAACATGAACTACACCCTCTATTCTATTTACTGGAGAGTCTGTATCAATAAATACATCACCAACACCCAAAGTTGCAATCTTATGTCCATTTGCCACTGTAATAGTCCCGCCTTCTATTTGTCGGTAATTATTCAGCCACTCCTTGTGTGGAGTCATATGAACAGTTGCTCCAGAATCTATTATCCACTTCTGGTTACTTGGTACAGGTGTGGAGAGAGCCATGCCTGTTGTCACATGCGCCTCTTCCTCTTCCAACTTCGAAGAACAATCTGTGCCTTTATGTTCAACCCTCTCTGATACGCTAAATGCCTTCTTTTCTTTCTTCAAGGGGCAATCAGGACTTTTGTGTCCAGGTTCTCTACACTTGTAGCAGATTATAGGCTTTTTCTTCCTAATTCCAGAACTATTCGATTTCAAAACCGCTACATGATCATCTTGCTGAACATCTTTAGACATCTCATTCAGTAATCTAGACTTTACTAAATCAGTTGTTACCTCAACATTGCTATTTTCTAATGCCATTATTAGGGGCTCATATCTAGAAGTAAGACCTCCTAATAAAATCGCAGCAATCGAAGTATCTTCTATTACCTTGCCGATGTCAGCCAAGTCTTGTGCTGTACTCAAAACAGCGTTGACATACGTTTCAATGTTTCGAAAATCATTCAGCGAGAGCCTGTAAAGTTTTCTCTCTAACGCTAGCCGTCTGCCCATGCCTTTATCTTCATAGGCTCCCTGTAACGCCTTCCAGGCATCTTGGGCGGTTTTGGCGCTTCTAATATGCGTTATTGCAGACCCGTCGACTGCAAAGCATATTTTTGCTAATGCTCTCTGATCGTTCCTGATTTTTGTGGCTGCAGGGATGGCAACATCAGTGCCATCTACACTGCTCCACAAATCCTCATGGATCAGATACTGTCTCATCTTGAATTTCCACGACGGATAGCCTTCTCTACTAGTGAGAAGTATTGCCGGAATAGGTGAAGACCATCTTACCGTACCCGAATCACCACTATTCGCCATATTGGAACTTTTTCATAGATAAACAATTTTCGACCTTAAAATATATTATTACTTATTGCACAACATCTTTCTATTTGAATTTCCACTATAATTCTTCGTGCTGATAACGTGTTGTAAATTATTGTAGAAAAACGATGTTGTTATTGTAAATTGTATATTTTGAGTGACAAGGAAAAAGAACTTAGTATACACTATACATTTGAATTTAAATAATTATGCCAGTTACAAGTATAGTAACAAACAGTTTTAATTAAGTAGTATAAAATAAGGTAGTATTTTACAACAAGAACCATAACAATACGGATTTGTGTTTTGTGACAATCTTGCAAATAGTCGTTTATGTTATCTTTCTTTCTTAACTTAATACTGTATACAGAAAACTGAAAGCTTGCAAATTGTTTGGTATACAGAAATATAAGTCCGTACTTATATTTATGTATACCAAACAATGTCCGCAATGTCCGCAATGTCCGCAATGTCCGTACATTGCGTTGCGGAGTCTAAAGTATGAAATGTCACAATATACATCGCTGATCTGCATGTTGTAGCTCCGCCGATCAGCCGGAAATAGAATAAATGTAAATAGCGTTGCCACGTCAAATCTGTATAGGTATTCCACGGCGCAGTTCAGCGTACATAACATACTATATACGGCAATGGCGGCTATACGGCACGGTCGAATGACTACGGCATCATATCAATTTTGGCGCCCAACATGGGGCCCGGAATGACCATTATGGGAGTAATCAAGGCCGGAGGAAAAACGCTTACTGGCGCTTTGTATGGAGCTACAAATCAAATTAAGCCCTACTGGCCGTAAGAGAAATTCGTATTTCCTTTTATCTAAATCTCAAAGAGTGAAACCGAAAGACAAGACTTAGAAAATATAAGTATCTTTGTACTAACATACACATTAGCAAATTTGCTTTTAGTTAAAAGGGTATAAAGTATCTTTTTTGGAATTGATGCTTAGCTTACATAACGAGCCCCCGACCCTTTTCTAACGATCCAAGAAAGAAGAGGGATGAAAATTATACGACTAACCGTAACTGTAATTTGCCAAGGAATGAGCAGAGAAAAAAAACGTAAAAATAAACCTCTTTATTCGTTTTGGGTTAACGCTACTTTATCCGTATCCAAAATGAGTTTAAAATTGTAGCAGTCAGATCTTTATTTGGCCTGGCAGGGACGATCGTTACCTAAATAAAAACGGACATAAAAAAAGCATAAACCATCACAATCTGACCTTCGTCCACATTGTAGCTGTATTTGCCTTTCAGAATTTGATCAAAGTCGGACTTTAAATAAAATCCTATGCCTCGCTACGTTACGAAAAAAACTTGTCAAGTCTACCAAACAAAAAGTTAGAAACACAAAGGATAACTAAGTTCCATTATCCTCTAACTTTGTCTAAACTTAGAAGTTTTTATCTAAACCGATGTATCGTTTTTCTTGGATCTCCGCCAGTTCATTTTCTCTGGATACATTGTTTTATTTTCTGTAAAACAGTTTTTTATTGGAATTCTGCGATATCTTGCGTTCAGAGGGTGATTACTGTTGCAAGCATATTTGCATTACAATGGATCATAGTCGAAGACTGTCGAGGGTAAGTGTTGTATGATCGAGTTGAAGCGGTCATAACAGAGTACTTATGCATAATGCCGATAACTACGCAGCACGTGCGATCAGTGTACGATTCGCTGACTAAGAATGCTATTAGGTATCAACGTGTCGACCTATATAATATTATGAATAACCTGGAAATTTAAGCATGCAAAAGTTATGATCGAACTCGATCACTCAATTCGTCCCTCTTATGACTAACTGTCGTAACTAGCATTGACATTATTTTACAGGGCAACGTATTTTCAGTTGAGAGCTTTACATTTTGTATCGCAGTACACGCCAATCGTGTCCTATCCATAGGTTTTATGCCTCTATGTGGAGAACAAAGCTTTTACTTTCATGTAGTTGATATAATTTCAATATAATTGCGTAAATACATGCAGTATATACATTTAAAACTGTTACGACACTTTGTGATAACTTTGTTTTTGTATATATCAGTTTTAAATGCTAGATACGGCGTTTTTATTACAAGATGATGGCAAAATCAATTATAAAAAAGAAATAAATAAGCGTCTTATTAATTGAATTAAAATCTGAATACAAACACTTACCTAACTAAGAAAGGATTTATGTGAATTCCGGACACCATACAATTTTGGAATCCGTTTGTAAGCTATTCAAAGGGTAAAAGGCATACGTTCAGAACATGTCGGCCTTCTTCTCTTTCTTTCACAGCCGAAAGACACCCACCGCTGGGCATAGGCTTCCCCCAATGACTTCCACGATTACCAGTCTTGTGCTTTCCTCCCTCAGCTGTTTCCCGCGTCCTACACCAGGTCGTCGGTCCACCGTATTAGGGGCCTGCTTATGCTGCGTTTGCCGGTACGCGGTCGCCACTAGATAACCTATTCAGCTCCATCGGCCATCATTTCTGCGTGCAATGTGCCACGGCCAACTGCCACTAGAGTTTAGCAATTCATCGAGCTACGTCAGTTACTTTGGTTTTCCTACGGATCTCCTCATTTCTGATTTGATCACGTAGTGAAACTTCGAGTGTTGCTCTCGCCATCGCCCTCTGGGTGATTCTGAGCCTTCTGATAAGGCCCATGGTGGGCGACCACGTTTCGGTGCCATAAGTCATCACTGGCAACACACACTGGTTATAGGCTTTCGTCTTCAGGCATTGTGGTGTCTGTCAGAAAAGATTTTGCGTAGCTTCCCGAACGCAGTCTAGCCGAGTTGGATTCGCCGATTGACCTCTTTCTCAAAGTTGAACTTACCAAGCTGGATAGTGTCCGATTTTCATGGGAGACGGTACAACATGGGTGCCTATTCAGCATAATTTTAGTCTTACCCATGTCAATTTCAAGACCGACTTGTGCGGAAGCTCTGTTGAGGTCATCGAGCATAGCACTCAGTTCATCATGTCGGTAAGTTCAAAGAAAAAAGAGGGATACCTGACTTGCAAATAAACTGTCATAAGCATATTTTATTTCTATGATTTATTTCCTTACTGGTTACTCGCGTAAAAGGCACCTTTATATTAACATAATAATATATAAGGACTCAACAATGGAATCGGCCATTGCTATTTCAAAATATTAGCGTTGCCTTGTGGCTTGTAAACTTTTTATATTCAATGCACGTAACGACAACAACAACAATGCACATAAAATAGAATGACATTCTTCTTATTGAATTCTTTAAAAAAAGCTTATTTATGACAGTTCAGTTGCAAGTCATATGCGTCTTTATCCTTTGAAAAAAACCGGCGATGTGTTCTGAAATGAATGCCCTTTACCATTTGATTTTTCGTAGCATGATCCTTATCTACACGAAATAGAGCTTTCGAGCATTACTATATTTTTGCAAATTGCAACTGTAAGGACGTGTATAGATGTAAATATTGAAACAAAAATATTTCACTGTGTCGTATATTATAGTACAGGTACGTCTCTACAAAAATGAATGCAACTAATAAAAAATTTCACTAGTAGTCGTATGTTATACTTACTTCAGTTAGTGATATGTTTTTTTGGTGTTTTATAACATACGTCAACGCTGTTTATTGTGATAGCTCCTCACTGGTATAAGATACAGTTGGTGGATAGTGTTTGGAATTGGATTTTGAGTACGTAGGTCAAAAAAAGTCGATTACGACAATTTTATCAGATACGACAGTTAGTCATGAGAGGGACGAATTGACCCTTACGATTGCATAATCGAATACTAAAAACTGAAGTGTGAAGTGTGTAGTAAAACGTAAGTCGTAAAACCCACTGGACTGACTTGACTTGATTGACTCTTGATTCACGTGCACTTTAGCCCAACGGCTAGAACGCACATGATTCAGGCATGCAGGCTTGCATACGCAGCGCTATAGCCAGCTGACAAACGCAAGTGTGGTATCGAGAGGTCATTTCAAGCTATCCAATTAAGTTCAGACAGCGACGCTACGCAATAGTACTCGAGCGTTGGTATGCACTCTGGATCAGTTTATTTAATGACGGACGAGCCTCGGCGTCCTTGGAGAATTGAATTGAGCTGTAGAGATAAACAAACGGTCCCAGTAATCCGTCGATCGGTCGATCTCGAATAAGTTAATAGCGTCCTCTGGTGTCAGTTTGTCAACCGCCCGAGGGCTTCGGACGTGGCTTACGACTAATTTCAATCGATAACAGCTGGGACTGACTGATTTACGTGCCCTCTGAAGCACGGAACGATGGATTTTGCAGATAATTCACAAGGATAAGATCGAACCCGGCATCGTTGGATTGCAAATATCGTCGAAAAAGATCTAACCTCAAGCAATCTCCATGCAAATATTAAGAGCCATTTCAGTTTTAACGTTGGCTTGACTCTCGGGTTTATTATGAGAGCTGCCGAGTGGAGCACCGGCGGCGCGAACGTTAAAATATTGAAGATCAGACGCTAAATGTAACGAATGCCACAGCTGCGGCTTCCGGGTTCATACCTCGCATAAATGGAGCCTCGCTTATTAACACGAGCAAAATGTAATCTCATAACAGCCACATTATTTTAAATTAAAAAATGACTGTGGAATAAATCTAATTGAAATCTAATCCTTTCGTCTCTAAATACAAAAGGGGAAAGGGCCGCAACAGCGTCCCGGTAAATTGGCATCGCGCGTTCATTAAATGATAACTCCCGCAGTCTTTGTCCCGGTTCGGGCCCAGATACCACCTGGGAGGTACTGCTTACTCGGGTGAATTAAGATCATTGTTCAGTGGGCCGCGAAGTTAAAAATCGGGCTATTTATGTATTATATTGTGTATTTGAAGGCTATTTGTGTATTTGAAACGAATGACACAAAACCAGTAACGACACATTTTACCTCTATATGTACGTACGTACATATTATATACGAACGCAATTTCCTGATCCGATGGAGAAGTCAAAATTTCATCATAGACAGGAAGTGGATTTATGCTGTAACCCGCGTTAAAGTTATGAATTCACAAGAGATTCTTTGTTTGATCAAACGACTCGTTCCGCGCAGACATATTTACAGGTATAAATCGAATTTCACAATTTCTTAAGATAACGTAATGACTAAGTTAGCGAGTAGTTGTGCAGGACAGCTTGGTTACGAAGGATATTATTACGAAAAATATTTGTTTGAGCTACATGTATTTTCTCTGAGTCTAAGTGCTTGTTACACCAAGGTCCTCGTGGTTCCTGATTCCCTAGATATTAACAACAGTAAACAGGAGAGGTGTTTCAAGAGAAAGATACGAGTGAGCTAAAAAAAACACGGCGAAAACACCAGGCGCGGGCCCGCCGAATCTGCCCTCCAACTTATGTATAATGTTCGTTTATAAAGTAGGACACCAAATAAATGAGATAGCCATAAAACCTGATCAGATTGAAAGTCAGGTAAATGAGATCGCCGTAAAAACATTCGGCGGTTATCTCTTCATCCTGAGTTACACCGCGGCCGATACGGCCGAAGTACGCAAACTGCCGTATTTACGAGGCGCCACGACGTAAAATATTCATCGGCGAGGTTCGACGAGTCAGTGTGCAATATCCACAAATTATGTGAATATTTGATATCTAAAGTGGCGGACGCGTTAATGACGCAACCGTGTAACGATGCCCCATAGAGAGCGGAACTGGAGAATCAGAACGCCTTCTTGAACGCAATGATTGTCGTTCCTTGGCAAATGAGTCAATAATAATGAATACGTGATGGTTACCCGTATTACTTATTCAATATCTCTTATGAGTGTCCTCAATTAAAATTCAACGTAAAATTGGACTAATTTGGTGAAAAAATGGGTCAGAACTTTTGTCTCACTTTCGTTCATCCTTTGCCTACACCGATACCTTATTTTTTTTTTATAAAATTACCTAGCGATGCGAGACTACTCGTACCTTGTATACAATACTTTCTTTATTCAACAAAGTGTTCGATCATTTAGAAGTACCTAAACCAGTGTTGATCGCCAAATTGATAATCGTCTTTCCGACCTTAGGACTACATTGCAGTTGATTGCCTTTTAATCTTATCTGATCGATTAGCTCAGTCATCACAGACCTCATATCTTCAATGTATACTCTTACAATACTGTCGTATATAATTATATAAATCGTTTACAAAGCGATTAAGGAAAACCTTGACTTATGGAGTAACTATAAGGTAATCTGTGCCGTGAATGTCCGATGCTAACCTATCCCATCTTTATTCAATTCTCCCCGCCCAAGGCGCCGAGTAAACCACTAGCCAGAGTGGTCGATTTATTCTTTTGAAAACCATTTTGTTCGGTTTTTATGATGTTGTTTTTTAGTATAAAATTATATAGCCTTTGATGCATAGCCTTTTCAAATATTTTGGATAATATTGGTATTAAGGTAATAGGCCTATAGTTATTAATGTTTAATTTGTCATCTTTCTTGTACAAGGGCTTAACAATTGACAATTTTAAGGCATTAGGAAATTTACCTTGCTCAAAAGATAAATTAATGAGATGACAAATAATTTCTGAACATTCATTGCTACAAAATTTTAATACTTGTGTTGTTATTTCATCGTAACCCACCGATTTAGTATTATTTAGTGAGTTTATTATTTTCTTTATGTCATGGAAATCCATAGGGTTTAAAAAAATACTTGTAGTATTTCGTTCAATAGTTTTATTTTGTTCCGAGGTATCCACTTGTGTATTTGTGTTATTAGTATTAGTTGTATTTATATAGTTGTTATTAAATATATTTGCTATGTCTGTTGGGTCTTCAATATATCTGTCATTAATTTTTATTTTATCTATATTTCTATTCATACTAGATTTCTCATAGTTTTTATTATTTCCCATGTTGATTTACATTTATTTTTTGAGGTATTTATAATGTTACTATTATTTATTTTCTGAGAGAGGCGCATAGAAGTTTTTAGATACTTCGTGTATGTCCTGTAAGTTTTTTTTGTAATATCATTTTTATTTTTATAATATCCATAATATCTCAGTCGTCTTTTTGTAGCGCATGATATTTTTATTCCTTTCGTAATCCATTTGACTCTTTTAGTTGTATTGCTGACACGTGTTCGAATAATTGGAAAACATAATTTATATAGCAATATAAAACTGTTATGAAATAGTGTAAATGCCGTATTTAGATCTGGGCTTTCATATACTTCATTGAAGGAAAGGCTTCTGAGGTGATTTTGAAATGTGGATAAAATCATTCCGACCGATATATTGGGTTAAAGATCGGAACATACTGATATACGCATATATTTTTGCCCTGGATAAAAAAAGAGATCGGATATCATAAATCCCAACATTTGAGAAACAAGTATCTTTAAGTATGAACCTACTATAAAACTGATGCAAAAAAGTGTCCAGTGCAAAAAAGTCTGCAGTTCAACCCGTACACGTATTGATACTTGATACAAATGCTTTTTAATTATTACTTTTTCCATGGTTCGCTAGATTTTCTTACGTCACGCTATGGTTACTAACTTACTACATTTATCTGAGGTTGATTTGATGGATCGTGAAACAATGACGGCCGGGTTATTTGTTAGGTATTATCACTCTTGTTCATTCTACAGCCCCTATGTACGGCCTAAAAGCCTAGGCTAACGAAATAATCCAATATGGCCGCACTAAACGCTTGAGCCAGGCTTTTAGCTATACCTACGGCTCGGGGGTAAACGTACTTAGGTAAATTGTTCGTAATTTCTGATCCTATCAGCTCCGACGAGTACCTACCTATGTACCGATTTATTATTAAGTATCCACGGGAATATTTAAATAGGTAGAACATTTGGGTAGTTTTCAATTGATATTTCAACCTATTTTTACTGTACAAGCTAGAATTGGACCACTGACTTGGTATGTAGTTAAAAGCTCTAAACATCTTCTGTCTTGATTGGGACTAGTTCCCAAGCCCCGCTACCAAATCATATTTTAACGATATTTTCCTTCATCGAAAGCTAGTATTCAGTATTTGTGGTCAGCTGGTTTAGACACCTAAGGTCGTGCGGCGTGCGATAGAACCAATACGTAATCTGATTCGCTTTAAAGTAAACTGCCATTGAGAAGAAAATGTTTCGAGTAAGATTTACCAAACTATAAAGTATAAGTAATTGCAAATAATAAAGGCGTTAAAAAACACCGGTTTGTAATGTGGCGTACTTTACAGGTAGCTATATCGTAAGGATCGTTGTAATCAATGAAAGTATAGTTTTGATTCTATACTAGCTAGGGCATAACATTTGACTTTAAGCCCTTTCACCAGAGTAGTGCCAATATACTGGAACACAATGCGATTCTTCTAAGAACTGAAGCAATGGAATGCACCAGACTATTCATACATTGATCTGAGAACTTCCCGAGCTATTCAGTGTTCAAATATAACCTTTGTTCCATACGAATAAGGTTTGCATGACAATGCTTTGACTAGAATCATATTACCATACAGTACAAGACGAAAAGATGTTGCAAATGTGTATCTTCTCCCCATACATATTAGGTTCAATCTCTGGTATTATTTAGATAGACGCAGACCTTCTTAGTGCAGGCAAGTGTGACCTTTGTTGCAAAGAGCTTAAGGTGCATCGGTGTGAAATTATCGAGACAAGGCCAGCAGCCGTGACTATGCCCGGTATCGATCTCTGAAGGCGTTAGTGCCACGTGAGTGGGTAAGGGATGGTACTATAAGTGGGAGAACGATTTTATTCAAGAAAGTGTCTTAAAAATCTACTACGTAGGTGTCACAGTTCACAGAGATCGTTTTTATCAAGGCCAAACAAGACCTAGTTACAGAAAACATGTACTTACACATTATAATAATTATACATATAATATGTGTTCAGTGAATGATGTCTTCGTTACTATATTATGTTTGTGGAATAAATAAAAACTAAGTACTTCAATTAAATACCTAGGTACTCACTTCACTAACGTTTTACTTCACTTTGATGTCGTATTTTGAATTTTCTTTCAAACAGAATTCACATCAAACTTTTATTCCTCAATTACAAACATAATTTACATTACGAATTGAAATATTTCTTCGCACTTTTTTTTACCAAAAATTCGAGTATGTGTCTCTCTATGTCGCAAGTAAATTGCAGTAATATACAGTAAGTAACCCCTCCAGCCGAGCCTTACCTTTACCTGTTGGCATGTAGTCTCGCGTAGGTAGTACGTGTACCTATATCTATCTACTTATACGAACCGGCCGTGCATCGGCGTGAATTCATATTCATGGATTTACTGTGATGTACAGATGTATACTGCTGACGGGCTTCCCAGGAGGATAGATGCCAGGCTCTTTGCTTCGGATTTAGTAGATTAATAGCTTATGTATTATGTAGCTTCATGAGAATACAGCATGAAGTAGTAATGGATTAATTCGCATTCGTAATAATTTTCGTGACGAACTCATAATCGTCACTTCACCAATTAAGTTACGTAGCGAAATTTTGCGAAGCGCGAAGCGAATTCGTCGCTCGCATCATACTTAATTTTAATGCAGCGGCCGGCAGCGAGCGTGCGATCTCTTCGTCCGCCTCAATGTAACTAAGCCTGTTTCATTCTCGTGAACCTTAGCAAATTCATACGAACGCTATAAAATTTGGTTAAGCAATTATTATCCTTGATAGGCTTGTACTTAGTACTACTTACGGTCGTATATCGAATGAATGCGATGTAACAGATTAATCCGTTGAAATCGTGCGAACTACGAAAAATGAGTTTAATATCGTCAATTATTTATCGTCTTATTTAGCAAATAGCATAGCAATAGCAATTAGCATGCTAAGACTCGTCAATTCGCATGTTTATGAAATTTATATGAAATCGCATTAATTGCCATCACTAGCATGAAGGTCGTTAATCGAGTGTCACGCGGTCAGTAGCAAAAGGGGCACGCGGCGCGATAAGGGTGGTGTTTTAATCTATTTGCTCGCACGGAATCGCATTTTCCGAAGCCTTATAATATGTTCTTATATCGCATTCTCGCATATTTTGAATTACGCGTGCGCGTTTTCGATGTTCTGACTGGACCTTTGATTGTTGAGATACTGTATTGGAATTAGAAGAACTAATGCAATACTGGTGACGACCAATAAATATCATTGTATAAAAATAATTGCCAAAAGGCAAGTCGACATAATATACCGTAACTAGTAATTAAGTGTCCCAACAATAAAAGCACCGGACTGCACGCTTCAACGCGAGCGAGTCAATCGTCAAATATTGGATAGGCACAGCCGTGTAAAAAATCGAATATACAGGCTGTTATAAACCGGGAGTTCGATGCATTAATTAGCGATATCCGAGAGGTGACGAGTAATGGCCGCCGGAACAGCCAGACGCACTCACAGTAAGGGTTTGGAGTTAAACCAATTTTGTTCGTAATAAGGCATATAAACATTACTAATATTATACTTTACATTTTGAGACTAAAATTTTCAGCTTAAATTGGAGAACAGTCAAAGCATCTTGCAATTTGGATGTCAGATATGTTGTTCTGTTTTGTCTATATGGAAAAATAGGTTGCGAGCCGCGACTCTACCTGCGGACATTCCGATGAAAGTTTCTAACGCGCAATTTCCTGAGCTTAGTAAGTATGAAGTATTGCTTACATCGATGTTTAGTCCGTTGAATTGAGATAATAGGAGAATTTTACCAACATTCCCTTTACGTCGGGCTGATCTAGTTGGATCGCAACCATTGCAGTTTTCTGTACTGTCATGTACCAGACAGTACAGGAGACTGCAATGGTTGCAGACGCTGGCTACCCCGCCGCCGGTCGATACCGCCGCGATGGCTCATTAGCAACGCCGGCACATTATATTCATTAGCTCTACCTATTCCAAGCGAGAATTTAATGCACGTAACTTTCAGAACAACCCTCGCAATTAATCTCCGAAGGATACGCTCCTTTCTTTCAGACGTGCCCCCTTTATTCTATACGAAATTTTAAATTGGTTTAGCGAAAGATGGCGTTTGTGAAGAATGCCAATGCTTATTCGCTGATTAGCAAGTTGTTGGGAAGCATTTATAATAGTTAAATTACTTAGCTTTAAATTAAATAATGGGTTGTTGGTTTGGTAGGATTTTAATTCAGACGAGGGCAAGGCTGGTTTAGTATAAAAGGTCGATACCCTTTAGCAAAGCTCACGTGAGCTGAAGCAACCAGCCGCATATTTCATTAACCTAAAAGCTAAACTGTAATTAAGTTATTAAAACTGTATTAATACTCACTGTCAAATGACAGTGAGTATTAATACAGTTACATAGCTCTATACAAATTGATGTTAGAAGAGATATAACATTTGCAAAAGGGTTGTTCGCCGTACAGCTTAATATGGTACAGGTCATGACTTCACACAAACCGGCACAAAACAATACTAAACTGCTTCAAAGTATCTATCTACCTTCGTTGTCTCAATTTCAACCATAAAGATATCAGTAGTTCCGTACCAATAGGGTTGTTCAAACAATCCACGTTTATTATGACATCGGTTGATTGATCTGCAGTACTGAAACAAGGCTGGAGCGTCATTAGTTTCATCAGTCACCTGGCACAGTCCATCAGTAGACTTTATTGCCTCGAGTTTAGAACTGTTTTAGTGAGGTTCGGCGAGCCAAACATGCGATTCTTTGCGTCTTACTGCCTCGACTTAGGAGTTAGTTTGGCGTTGCATTCGCGTTTAGTTTGTACAGCAGTGGTCAACGATTGATTGATGTGGCAGGTGCGGGCCGGGTCCAGCTCGGAGCCAGGATAATTGGTTTGTTTTACGTGTCATGTGTTTGAGCGATCAACTTGTGCTGTTTAACAGCCAATGGGAGGCTGACAGTTTTTCGAATCGATCTCTAGTGATCGATTTCCACCATGAACAAGTTTTCTTTGGCTGTGCGATGAACTCTATCTTGAGGATCACTAGGAGTTTGTAGACTAACCCAGTTTGTACACTAACGCCGCTAACAGCGGTAGTTTGGCGATCCACGGGGTCTTTTTTAATTTTGTTTTTAATAATCAGTTCACAAAACTGGTAGTTACACATAATACTCATTTACCATATTTTATCGTGATAAACATCATGTGACTTGTGAACAACCTACTGGATGCGAACACAGCATACACAGTAGTTATACTACAACTTCTCCTTGTTAAATTTCAAAGCTACATAAGTAAAGTACCTATTTAACAATTTACAAACAAATAAAGAAAAAAATTACAAGTTTTTCAATAATATAAACATTTTAAACTTATGATTCTTTAACACATAATTTGCAACTTCTTTTAACAGTATAGATCGTTGCACCGAAGATATTTACTTCGTCTTGATACCACTTTACTTACTGTTTTACATACGTTTCCTCAGTTATGCGATTATCTCACCTGACACTTGCCGAAACTAAGGCACCCACCATTACTTAATCTCGTCATAACTTATCTCGCTCATTAGTGAGTAACCGTGTTGTTGGCGCCAAAATACACAGCTTACCGCCAGTCTCACCCTTCGTTGTCTATGCATTTTAATTAACTGTTTATACAAGGATATGCCGTCAAAAGCTGGCAGGCGGAAGCTGGGTACAGCAACACTGTTTTAATTTGGTTTGAATGTTAGCTTTGAAAGTAGCAGTAAATTAGTTGCAAAAACTACGGTTATTTGCAAAACAAACTACACCAGTAACTGGAGCGGGTCCAACAAAAAAATAGAAGTAAATTGGGAAAGTGTATGTTATGTATCCGCTCCGCATTTTTTGATCATGAGACATTTAAGGCTGCTAAAGAGTCATGCGTAATTCCAGATTTTCTTATACCTATATTTAATCATTTATTTACTGTATTATACACAAGACAGTATACAATCATGTGCAGAGGTAGTACTTAAAAATAAGGATTGTTTGTAACTGGATTGCAAACTATAAGATTGTGTACACACGTATATACGGACAAGCGCAGTTTCCCTTCCATAGAAAACAAGACTGAAAGTACACACTGTACATGGATTGAGCTATACAGGGTAGCTGGGTTTTATGTCCGAATTAAACGAGAACTACATTTTAATGAAAAGCTGATATTCAAGCTCAGAGGATAGAGTTGAAAGGTAAGGAAATTAATAGTATAGTCCAGAATCAGAAGATTACATATACCTACTGTAAAGTTACCGGATACACGCACAAGTGTATCGGATTACTATTCTGACGTTCATTGACGTTACAAAGGACTAATGGTTAGTTACTTGTGAGTGGAATAGCACGTGACAGTTTTGGATCCAAAGGATACTGGGAAAGTATCCGTTTCACCCCTTAGGGGTTTTGTATTATTTGTAACATGGTATGAATTTCATATTTCAAGTTATTTGACATAATATATGAGCTACTGTATTTTGTAATCACGTAATGGAGTTTTGAACTGACTTACTGCCGGTTTCTGAAACGTCAGCCAACTTTGACTACAGATTAATTCTATTGCCATCCTTGTCATTTGTTTACTGTCAGATAGAGACGATAGTTTTAATCTACTGTCAAAGCCAACAAACGCTCCAGAAACTGGGGGTAAGTCTCTAATACTAGTTATTAAAAATATAAAAAATTAGAAAGTATTTAAAGAACCATTGATTAATCTTTCAGCATCTCAGTAACCGATCATGAAAAAATCAATAATCCAATCACGTGTCATTATCCAAGAAAGTATTTCCTAAATGTTTAAGAGTCAACTGCGACATTCCATTTCAGTAGCGCGAAATCGTCGAAAGCTAAGTGTTTATCCGTGTCTGTATCCAATAACTGGCAATCGGAGGAGTTTCGCTTGATATCGAGATTTGAATGGAGTTGGAAAAGCGAGCCCAGCGAGATATATAGGCAGGTCAAGTGCGTAATTTCAGAAAAAACAAGGAGATAGGTAAGGCTGCATCGGCAAAAGGATGTGAAAAGAGTTTATGCACCTGGTAAATACGTGCAAAAGAGTTGTCTTGATGGGAAAGGTCAATTTTGAATTTGACGCGAATCAATCGATGGACATTGGGCACATACCTACTCTACGCACGGCCACTACCATACGCCACAACTTTGTTTACTATAGATAAACTATAATTTCATAATCATTCTGTGCAAAGCTAAACCAATCAAACTAATAAGTTAACGAGCATAGACAGTAGACATGCTCGTAGACAAACTGAGCAGATAGCTGCGCGCACGCAACTCGATTATACGACACACGCGCGGCGCCGGCGCCGCCACCTGGCTGCGAAATCGATACGATTTCACACCTCTACGCCGAACATGATACGAAATAAAACAAAAGCAGTACCGTGTCATTATTATTTATATCTATGCATCAGGAAATAGTGTTGCGATTCGGAACACATCTCAAAGACCCGGAAAAGGACATGCCCACTGTCCAGTCGGATATCAACGATACCTATCAGGTCCATTACCACTTTAAAGGGAGTTCAAAGCATTGAACTTTGAAAGGGAACCCTTTGTAGGTCAAACCACGCTTGATCGCATTGCGTTTAGTTTGACAAAGAAAAAAGACATGGCTTAAGAATGCCTAATTATATAATACGTATATTTATGCATAATGCGGTCTACAAGATTATATATTTAGGCATTCGATGTAAGTCTTAGCGCAGTGAATTTGTAAGTACCTCCTATCTGTTTGGTAAATCTTATAGGAACTTGGTATTACAGTTATGAGAGACTTATAGGTGTGTCCCCCGGGCGAGTTACTAGTTCACTCTTGAATTTATGGACTAGCATCTTGGAAATGAAGCAGTTTGGGCGTAGATACACCACCTATATTATGTTAAATGTGTATAGCCGTCTATTAGGATTACGATGTTACACAGCCCAAGCTATTAAGTTATTAACTTGAGTAACAATCTGCGGTGATGTAAACCTATTGGATCCAAGAGCTCACGGCCTTTGGTTATTTAAGAGGCTTAATGTTAAATAATGAACTGTCTAATAACCTACACAGTAACTGTAGTCGTCACTGTCTGCTGGACTATAGCAACACTCGAGCTGAAATCTGACACTCAGGGAACCTTTCGAGACAGTCCGCCCTTTCAGGCTTTCGGCAAGAAATATGAAAGAGCGGTAAAGGCCGAGTGATAACTTAGTGCGGTAAGCAAGCAGCCCAATGACACCGAGTTGACCCCCAGCCTATGATTTGTTTCTCAAGTTTCAGTAGAAAACGATATGTTTATTTTTAGAATTGTTTTGGTAGGAGTTTCTAGTATTACGGGGTGTCACAAGCTTACAAGGTCATTTTCAGACACAGCAACACAAGTAACATGTTAAGCAAGTAAAAAAGTTGTCATTACCATGTCATTTCAGAATATTTTATCTTCAATAGCCTGAAACCGAAGGTAACATGAACGCGAGCGTTTGCGTTCATACATTCAACAGTTATGAGCTGTCCGTTCGAAGACTTCACGAGTCTGGGTTGTGTTTGCTCTTACGTAACGTAACTTGTAACGGTCCGCTCGAAAGCCTGGGAACCGTTGCGAAGTATTGCGAAGGATGTTCTATTTTAGGAAACTGTATTTCGGAAACTTTTACAGAGGCAGCCCCCCAGTAATGTAGATGGGAGATTACCTTTGTCCATTCCATTCTTTGTCCACCTATTTTTTTTTTTTTTTAATATAACGTAGCCCCACACTAGGATTGCACCTGTATCGTGGGTACCGCTTACAGACATATAATTTCACAACACATCACACCCACACCCACACCTCTTTAACATATATCTACCATTCTTCATTATTTATTCTTCATTTAGGAGCGAATTATGACGATGAGGCTAAAAATATTATACGACTGTTTTAGTCGACTTCGAACTCTATTGATTAATCTTAAGGGTACTTTGAAACATTTCAATACTCAAACCACGCCTTTATTTTTGTTGGTTACCTTGGTTACAAATTATGTCATGCTGTAATGTTTTCTAAAAATACGGGGTTACATCATTAAATTTCACCGTAAAACCAACCCACAGCACCCTCAAGCCGATCAAAAGAGATCCACCATAGCAGAAACGTTTGTCTTTCGTGGAATTTTAAACAACTCTCAAAAAGGTCGAGAACTCATGGAGGAGTCCGTTTAGACTTCTTTCAATTTGCTCAACGCTCGAGAGATAAAATCTTTCCCATGGCGGCCGGAGAATACTGAAGTTTTACGCTTCAATTTCACTGTGGAACATTTAGTACAGTGATAAATCATTGCAGAAAAGTCCCACAGGGAAAAGCATCACAGGCTCAAGGAAATGAACACGCATAAAACATGTTTTTATGGAGGCCATGGGAAAATATACTTTTTCGTGTTAGGCATAATATGATGGCAATGTGAAATGGCGAAAGTAAAGCAATCAGCACGATATTGAAAAGCCTGTTAATGGCGTGAATTCACACTGTAGCAAACATAGCCCATCATTGGCAAGGCATCACCAAAACATAGCCATCATTGGCAATGTTTTCAATAATACGATTGTCACTACACCACTGTCACTACACCATCGTTCAGAAATATCACTTTCTTGTCCGAGTCTGTGTCTCCAGAATAGATAATGGTACGGAACCCTTCGTGCGCGAGTCCGACTCGCACTTGGCCGGTTTCATTGACAAAGCTTAGCTAGCTTTTTTTTTTTTTTTTTTTTTTTTTTTTCGGCGGTAGTTTGATAAAAACCTATCTAATTTGCTCCTAATTGGAATTAATTTTTTAACTAGAATAAGTGCTTATTTAAGCCCTATCTATGGGTATTTATAATAGTTAAATTGTGCTACTTCACCTGCCAATATACACCATCTCCTACAAAGCGCTACACAGCTGTTTTCTTGCACTGTCATTGACCACTACAGCTGCATGATGGAGGCAGTCCAGCAATCTATGCAAGAACTTATGGAGTCATTCAACAGGAGAATGGAAGTCTTTGAACGTGACCTGCACAAGGAGAAGGCTACCTCGGCGAGTCCCAATGTTCCTAACATTGTGACTGAATTTACAATCTTCAAGGATTTCACGCTGAAGGCCTTCCAAGCTCTGCAGGCACAAGTAGATTTGCTTGCTGTGGACTGTGATCGGATGGAGACCCGCAGCCGCCGCAAGATACTTCTGCTACACGGTGTGCCCGAAGAGAAGGAGGACACAGCTGCAGAAATTGTAACGGCAGTCAAGAAATTTCTGAAGATCCCTGATTTTTCTACAGACAGCATTGGGCGATGCCACAGGATGGGGCGCTCTTCAAGTGCTGACAAACCCAGGGCCATCCTTGTGAAACTGCGCGACTTATCCATTCGAGATAAGATGTGGTTTTGCAAGACTAATCTCAAAGGCACTGGCGTCTCTCTGTCTGAGTTTCTCACAAAACACAGGCACGAGACCTTCATGGCTGCCAGGCAGACTTTCGGTGTTAAGCAATGTTGGACTCGGGATGGCAATATTCATATACTCGGGCCCGACGGCCGTCGGCACCGTATCTGTAGTCTGGGGGAGCTCGAGAAGATATCTCCTAAGACCCCTGCGAGTTCTGCGACTTCGAAGCCTGCGTCCAGCACCAAGGAAACCGCTGCTCCGAGAGTAAGACGAGTAGCAGCCACCAAGAAGTAATGTAGATTTTGTGTTAGTCTAACCGATCACAGTCACACACAGTGCACTATTTACTTTGTTTTTCTCTCACATCCGTAGTTTGTACCCACAAATTTCAGTAGTTTCGCCAGTATTTATTTGTTTTGAAGTCAGTTTTAGTTTTTTTATTTGTTTGAACTTTTACTTGTCGACTTCTGTCAACGACAACTACAAATGTCATATGTCAATCATATTTTGACGTACCGTTTATTTAATTTTCAGTCATCAAAAGATTGAAGTTTTCGAACGAACTGTACTGAATGTCTTTGGAATTGGCCTAACTACAAAATGTTTATTGTATTCGCCTGTTAAAATGTTATTTTACTTTTCTTGTTTCAATTATTGTGCTAACTACGAATGTATTCGGAAACTATATTATGTTCTACTTTAAATATTGTTTTTTCATTAGTATAGTATAGTTTGTTGTTTCAAGTTAAGTTAAGAGCTTGTGTATAGCTTATTGTTCACAGCTGGCAGATGGAGTGGACATTAGTATTATTGGTTGCCTACTACAGAGGCTTCCTATAACTTTTAATTTATAAACCAACTTTATTAGGGTTACCTTAATCTAAATAATATCATACAATTATATTTTATTTAAGTGCTATAATTTATACATACCTACACAAGAGTATGCTTCAAATCGGTAGCAACAGCGATAGTGATGATAGCTTTTTTTCTGCCTCTTCAAATTACTCGAGTAGTGACGATCCTGATGTTAGCTTTAGCAGCATTCCAACGTTATCTGACTCGTTAGCTGCTCAATTTTCTGATGATCCTAGGACTTTCAACGTTATTCACATAAATGCCCAGAGTATTCCGGCACATTTCTCAGATATGCAGGTGTCTTTTGACCTTCCAAATCTTCATGCCATACTTGTCTCCGAATCTTGGTTAAAGCCCTGTCTCCCTTCCTCTTCTTATACTCTTCCTGGTTTTCACCTGATCCGGAATGACCGCACTAGTGGTGGTGGCGGCGGTGTAGCCATCTACTTACGCTCTCAAATTCCTTTCTCGATTTTAAGTGTGTCTGCACAGCCACCGCCCGCTAGTGCTGGCGAGCATCTTTTTATTGAAGTTACTTTATCCCACACCAAGGTGCTACTCGGAGTGTACTATAGCCCTTCTCTTCACATTAATTTCTTTCAGTCCTTTGAAAAGATTCTGGAGGATTTTATTCCTTCCTACCCTCACTCTATTATTATGGGCGATTTCAACACCTGTCTCATCAAAAAAGATTTTCGGTCCTCCACCTTCGATTCTACCATCAAGGCCAACAATATGCATTTCTTGCCTCTTTCTGCCACTCACCACTTTCCGAATTCGACTCCTTCTCTCTTGGATGTCATCATTGTCTCTTCACTTCAGCATGTTGTTAGACACGGTCAATGTACGGCGGATGCTTTCTCGTATCATGACCTCCTTTTTCTATCCTACAAAATACGTCCTCCAAAAGCTAAGCCTAAAATTCTGATGCAGCGCAACTTTGGTGGAATGAATGTTGAAAATTTACGTGCAGATGTTCGCAACATTGATTGGTGTCCTGTACTGAGCGCACAATCTATTGATGACCAAATCGCCATATTTAACTCCATTTTGACTCAACTTTATGATAAACACGCGCCGATTCGAGCCATTAAAATAAAACATGTCCCTGCTCCCTGGTTGACCGACGATATTAAGGCCCTTAAACACAAAAAGAATGTTGCCAAATATAAATTTAAACTCAATCCTAACGATTTTAATAAAGAAAAATATTTAAAAGCCCGAAATCGCTGCAATAGAGTGTGTAGGGATTCACAACGTCGCCATATACATGATTCTGTCGATAATCAAGATCCAGCTAAGGTGTGGAAATTTCTCAGAACTCTGGGGGTTGGTAAATCTAAAGATTTAGTACCTGATGACCTTGATATTGATTCTATCAATCTACATTTTTCTTCGTCATCCGATATTGATTTGAATGACAAAATGAATACATTGAATTTCCTTCGAACTCGTCCAATCCCCGACTTTGCTCCCTTCTTATTTAGTCAATTCTCCGCTTGTGATGTTGAAAAGAGTATCCTATCCATTTCATCGAACGCAGTGGGCGGCGACAATATAAGTCGAAATATGATTGTCCCAATTTTGGATGAAATCACCCCTATCATTTGCCAAGTCCTTAACAAC
Source organism: Hylaea fasciaria (assembly GCA_905147375.1). NCBI lineage: Eukaryota > Metazoa > Arthropoda > Insecta > Lepidoptera > Geometridae > Hylaea > Hylaea fasciaria. The sequence continues at coordinate 302,194 of LR990211.1, read as the reverse complement.
TCCATTTCCAAAGCATCCGTCCCTTCCTTATGGAAGGAGGCTCAGATTATTCCACTCCCAAAAAAACGTAATCCTGTTTCTTTTTCCGATTATCGTCCTATATCCATTCTTCCCTTTCTGTCCAAGGTCTTAGAACGTCTGGTCAACGGTCAGTTGAGCAGATTTCTTACCTGCAACAATATCCTTAACCCCTGTCAGTCCGGCTTCCGACCTGGTCACAGTACGTCCACAGCTCTTGTTAAGATTACTGATGATATCAGGCTGGGTATGGAAGAAGGTAAACTGACAGTTCTAACATTACTAGATTTTAGTAATGCGTTTAACACTGTGGACTTTGACATTCTTTTGGCCCTGCTCGGCTCTATCAACATTTCTCCATCGGTGATAGACTGGTTTCATAGTTACTTGTATGGGCGCCGGCAGCGAGTTCGTGTTGAAGAATCGTTTTCTTCTTGGTGCGTTACGTCTGCCGGCGTACCACAGGGCGGTGTTTTATCTCCTCTACTCTTTACCACCTTTATAAATTCAATCTCTAATGAACTTACTTCTTCCTACCATCTATATGCAGACGATTTACAAATTTACTGTCAGGCCTCTGTTGATAATTTGCAATTTGCAATTAACAGAACCAACGCCGACTTAAATCGAATAGCTAGCTGGAGCACAGCGTTTGGCCTTAAAATTAACCCAGTCAAAACGCAAGCTATTGTCATTGGAAGCTCGCGTCTAATTTCAAAGATCGACTGGTCCTCCTTGTCTCCCGTTGTCTTTGATGGAATAGTAGTTCCTTTCAGCGATAAGGTTAAAAATTTAGGCATCATTTTTGACAGGACTTTATCATGGAGACCACAAATGGAATCTCTCAGTCGTAAACTTTATGCTTCTGCTGGTTCCTTAAAACGATTGAGAAACTTTCTTCCGACAGCCACTAAAGTTTGCCTTGCACAAACACTCTTACTCCCTGTGCTTGATTACGCCGATGTCTGCTATCTTGACCTCACTGAGGATCAGCTAAATAAACTCGAGCGCCTTCAAAACTTCTGCATCAGATTTATTTTCGGTCTCCGAAAATTTGATCATATTTCTCAATTTCGCACGCAGCTCAAATGGCTTCCTATACGACTTCGCCGGAATACTCATATTCTTTCCCTACTCTATAATGTCCTTTTCAATCCCACCTCCCCCCGGTATCTCAAAGATCGCTTTGAGTTTCTCCAGTCCTCCAATTCCTGTTACCTTAGATCATCAGAAAATCTTGCATTAAAGACTCCTGTGCATAGCAGCACCTTCTACGACAGTTCCTTTTCCGTGGAAGCTGTCCGGCTCTGGAATTCTCTGCCAGTGGAAATCAGACGTGCTCAAACTCTGACTCATTTTAAAGCGCAGGTTAAACTTCTATATTTATCGTAGGCTCTTATATGTATAAAATTATTGTACTGCTTCATTTATGTGTCATTTCATCTTGGTTGTATTGCATTTATTTTCTATGATTAATTTTATTAGTCTGTATGTATTTTAATTTTATTAGTTATTGGATAGTTAATGCACTACCGGTCGATAAAATTTAATTTTTATTTAATCCTCTCCATCCAAAGGTTGCCTGGAAGAGATTGCTGTGTAGCAATAAGGCCGCCCATTGTACCTATACCTACCTATATATTATTTCTTTATTTTTAAATCTGTATGTCTTGGAGTGCAATAAAGAGTTGTTATCTTATCTTATCTTATCTTAGGCTGGTTCCGCAGGAACGTTTTAATGTAGATTCATTGGAAGGTAAAGGCACGGGCAGCTAGTAGTCTTTATACATCTCGAGTACCTAATAATTATGTTATACATATTATGTGCCTATTATAATATTATGTAAGTTCTACGCTCCTTGTATTTTTACTCATTATGAACAGATCTCCCAAATATGAAAAGCAGGAATTGAATTAACCCCTGAAGCCTTTTCATTCGATTTCCATTCGCCTATCGAGTTGTATTACCTCCGCTCTCAGGCTTGATTGGACATTTTTCAATTTACTCTTATTGCTTTGCAATCAAATGTTGTTCGAGTACCTCTGCAAGTTGGTAGGTATTGTTACATTGTGTTAAGAAGACAGATTACTTCATTGTTAATTTTCCGAACAATAAAATAATTGCGAAATGTTTTAAATACACGAATAAATAATCATTATTGAAGTACTACTTAATGGTTGTGCAAATTCCAATATAGATTTCAGTTTCTATTTTATACGGAACTTTGTTACAGATAAATATTACATTTTACGAAGACTTATCAGCCCAGAATGTAGGTATACCGGTCGTGCACACGCAGATAAACGTGTATGTGGGCCTTCCTGAACATCCTGAGAGGGACTTGCATTCCACGACAAACATTTGGCCCAAAGTCACGGACACTCAGCAACGTTTCGCAACCTATTAGCAAAATAATTCGGCGGAAACATCAAAACATTCTGCAATTATTGGTTCTGTAATCACCCTGCTTCGGCAGTGATTACTTATATTCCGGACAAGGGCACAGTGCAGACAGAAACAGTAGGATAACGCGGGACAGGCGATTTTGCGTTGCTTGTTCCGATTCAACATGGGACGGTAAAGATTGAATAGTCATCCTGTTAGGGGGGTATTCTATTTTCCACCCTAGAGCCACATCTACCCTAGCTATCTCAAGTAACTCCCAGAACCATGAGTGTTTGATGTGTACAACTGAATTGGATTTAGGTCTACAAAGTTTATCATCGTCCTTGTCTTCGAGACTCATTAGAAGAAAATATTATATATTATGTTTAATTGGTGCAACATACACATCAAACCACTCACTAGCAAAACCACAGTGCTATATATGTTTGTGTAAGCATTTCGATGATCACTAGCATGTTTCTAGTGTCCATTCTGCCCAAGATACTGCGGCTCCTTACGCCGGACCAGGCCGCTATGAATAGGTACGTCGACCTGGTCCCATCCGGCGTTGTATCCGTTATTTCAGCCCTTATCCGCTATTACCGACGGGGTAATAACGTCATAATTAATTACTAGCTTCGTAATTAGCAGGTGAGATGACGTCATGGTGAATATACTCTTGGGATTTCTTATAATTATGGAACCAATGAGTGCGGATATTATGATGAATAATTCAGGAATAATCGAGCAAAAGTACTCATATAATGAAATAAATTTAGAGCTACACATGACCATATCTCGTTTAAATAATGAGCAGTGGATAACCTAAAATAGCGTTTATTTGCTTTAAAATATTTGGAAGGAACTAGGTAAATCGGAGACAAAGGGTGGGGTAACAAAGGAGTTTTCAAACGGTTCATTCACTAAGACAAAGTTCACACAGCTCAACAAAAAGCGTAGGTCTAAAATAGACCCCTAGACGTGCCGATATAGACATTCGCCACATATTCGGTCGTTAACTCGAACGGGTTGTAGCAAAAAAATCGGCAACGATACGACTCAATGACTTGATCGATTGACGGACAAGCTAGCCTTTGAAAAATAAACAATAGTGCCGCAAGTCGATGAGGTAGACTGCGCTATCTAGGCAAAAGATTTAGTTTGAAGTCTGTGCTAAACGTCTGTCGTGTTTAAAACTCTTTTAAACCGAAGATTTGAACGAATGATCAAGTTTTTTTTAAATTACATGATTCATGTTTTCGGACCCTCTTAAAAACAATGCGCATAGAGGGTGCATTCGCGAAATCTACCACAGAACCGTTCGATCGCGTTGCAAGGCCGCGGTCAAGTACGCAAGAAAGCCGGCGTGGAGTCGAGAGCACTGTTTTTGCACTCCAAGTCTGGGGAGAGGACCGTCGGCGTTTGTTATAGAGGTGACATTGGCGTGAACTCTAAACCTATTAGGTATGCCTAGTGTTAGCTCAACGTTAGTAGTTCTAGACCAACATTGTACTGGGTTAGACGTTGATGCTATTTTCAGATTAATAGGCACTGCCATGCTTAGCTTTGGTAGTTGTCAGAACGAATAGTCATGTTGATCACTCACGGGCACCTCAGCAACGGTATCAACTAAGGACGGGATCAAACGTAAACGCCAAACCAATTTGGTGATAAATTTTATTGTACAAACGTTCACTATAGATTTGAAGCATCCCATCCTTCGTAGCCAGTCACGGTTGACACCACAATTTGTCTTTCTTTTAGGGGTGACTTTAGAATAACTCCTTCGGATTTGTTAGGCGGGAGACGAATGGCTTCACGCGGTGTCGCGATTCAATGAAGCTGCGGCGACTTGTAAATAAATGTCGTGCTATTAGTCTGTTTGTACACTTGGTGTTATGAAGGGCGTTTCGACACAGAAGGTTAATGCTAGGCCTGCCGATTATAGCAATAACGGCTGGCTACTATAACCTCTGGGAAGAGTTTATATTTCAGTCTCTCAGTTCCGTAGTGATAGCAAAGTAGCTTACATATTATATAAGTAGAGATATCTAAATTCGCTAAATTCGCCGCCATAAAAGTGACTTGCCAATATATTTGTTTCCAGCCGTAAAAGTCTAGTTCAGGCAAGTACCGGTAAAATTGAACAAAGCTAAATAAATACACGGCACACTTCAGTAACACAACATTTTGTTTGGTAACATAAACACCGCGTGAGAACCTAAAACATGTAACCGACTCCCCTTGCTTGTTTGTTTTCATTGTATCTGCATATTGTTCACGTTTTTCTATATTTTACCTTTGTTTTATGTGCGTGTATTTGTCGACGGTTCTTCCAACAATAAAATGTGAGATAAGAAACACTTCACTAATTACTTTGATAAGGGAACATGTTTCAAAAATGTTTATCAGTATTCAGGATCACAATGACTTAACCACTTTTGATTGCGGTGCAATCAGACATTGGTGAATTTGATACAATGTGCGGATTGGGATTTGCGACGGATGAAGGTACTTCCGCTTTGTATGACGTATTAGATATCAAACAAAGCGCTTCGTTCATCCTGTATGAACTATCTTTGATTCAACTATGTATAAATGGAACTCGCTGTATGTCTAGCTCTTAAATAGTTAAAAAAAAAGGTTGGGTGTGACAATGAGATTCCCAAATCGTATGTAGGTCAAGTTTACTAGTAATCGTCGTCTTCAGTCTACGCTCGTTAATGTAACAATCTGTGTGTGAAGTTCTGTCTTGTTCTTCCCGAAATTGCGCCTACCTAATGGACAGAAAATAAAGACTGGGCAGTTTCATTATCTATATCCATGACTGGACCGCATTCAGCCGATGTATGGAGGGCGTTAGTGAGATCTAATCAGTAGGTAGATAGTTTATAATGCTACAGTGATTAAATGTAGACTTTCAGTCCATTGTAAACACGACAGGGTTTGATAAAACAGTAATTTTCAGTCACTGAAAAGTATACACGTAATTATAACGAAACTTGGAATCTGTTGGACACGAGTGGGCGAACCGTGAAGGACAAAAGCGAGCAAAATTAATTCTTATGTTTTGCTAGGTTGGAATTTATGATCGTTGAAACTTTTTTTTTGTGGTTATTAATTTTACCTTATTATCTAGGTGTAAGTGTATACTTTCGTCGGTACTCGCAATTTTGCGTTACTTGGAAGTTTGTGGCGTAATTTGTTTCTAAGGTAACAGACAGGGTGCCGCTTTTAAATAAATATTGACGACGTATTTCGCCGACTGAGGTAGAAACTAAATAAAACAACTAAGGAGGTAGGTTATTTACCCTACTTAGTCGTTTTATTCAGTCGGTAGTTGATTACATTTTTAATTAGGTAGGTAGGCGTGAAAATTATATAATCTTTACATTTAAAGCAAAGATTTAAATTATCTTCTGCCTGCCCCTTTTCTTTTGAAACTTTTTATATCTTGTTCTTAGTTTGTTGCTTTATTCGTCTTTTGCCATCCTTCTTTCTGTCTTCTATCTTTTGTAGGTAGATCTACGCAGGAATGTTACGTAGAATGTGGTCTTATTCTATCGCGATGCTATTGAGATGGGCTTAGGAACACCGTGATGTCAGGATTAGCGAGGACCCCAAGTCTGTAAGCTACCTAGCTTGTAATAGCTGTCAATCTAACCGATTTTGATAGTTTTGTATACGTAAAAGTTTGTCAATATCGGCGATAGGCACTACCTATTTGTTGGTTAACAAGGTTCTTGCGGTCCAGCTAGATTGCGATGATGCCATCCGGGTGGCGCCCACTGGGTGCCCCAGGGTATGCAGTTTTTAGAATCCTACGAATCGATTACGTTAGTAAGATATGGGTGATGGTAGCCGAGCAGAATATTGAGCGCTTTGCAAGCCATCAAAACCGGCATCGATCCTTGGTACCGCACCAATAATTTCTCGTTAATTGTGTGGCTTTCCAGCCGAGGGCAGGTCAAACTCTCGGTCCTGGGTGCTATCGATGGATACGTCTTCGAGCTACGTCAGAGGTTCTGAAGCTCTGACACAAGGCTAATGGAACTGCCTCATTCGAGAAACAGACAATAGTGAGACCCTGAAGTAAACCTAGGAAGTGTTGAGTTAGATACATTTGGAGGTTAGTTAGGTGCATACCTAATTGTGATTGTCAGTCAGTGCATCCTCAACCACACGAGCCACGTTTGGCGCATAATGCAACGAGTAACAAACAATAAGTTATCGGCTCAATGTGAAACCACATCATTACATGCATCAATTACCTACCACTAAAATATGTTTACCGGCCTGCGAGCGAAAGATAAACATCACCTGCCATTTCAATTTTTCCCAAATAGGTTATACCTACCTAAAAGTATTTTCTAGCGTCCGCGTCGGCGTGTTACTACTACCTACATAGTAGGTACCTACAATCACGACTCATGGTCATGCAGTAAGTATAATCATCGTCATTCAATTGTTTGCAAAAAATTGGCGTATAATTTTTTTTTTTTTTTTTTTTTTATTTTTTTTTTTTTTTTTTTTAACGTAGCCCCACACTAGGATTGCTCCTGTATTGTGGGTACCGCTTACAGACATATAATTTCACATACACATCACACCCAGACCAGAAACTAATATTTGTGGATCGCACAAATATTTGTCCCAGGCAGGAATCGAACCCGCAACCCCTAGCGCAGCAGTCCGATTGCTCAGCCACTACGCCAAACGAGCCGTCGTAATATTTGTTGGTCTAACTAAACGGCGAGCGGTGCGGTGCTATGAGTAGGTACACCATCAAAACAAACAGAGCGTCCACCGGGCGCGAGTGACCGCGCGACGCACGATCACAACGCGATCGATAAAAACAATGAAAATAGACGACCACCGCCAACAGACCGGTGCACGCCACTTCACAATAATCACATTACCTTAATTAATTACAATCAAACTATAAAACTATGTAAGTTAGATACCAAAACTTATTACAGAACTACAATCCAGGGGTATTCCAATAACCTTTCCAAGACGATTCCAATAGGACATTTTTAATAATTCTGCGGAGATTTGGGGCGATGACTTACCAAGTGCAAGACGGTGTTCACCACCTCCCTGTTGGTCACCTGTCCCACTTCAATCAGCCCGATAAGAACTGCGAATTTCAGGCTATCGTTCGTAGTCATCCTCACCACTTCTTCAGGTCTTTTGATGTCACTATACGGCGGTGATTTTAAGTCCGCCATGGTTTATTTTGTCACTATTCACTGATACACAAATTTATAATACACTCGCGATCATGGAATTCAAGAAAACATTATTTTCTCACCTCACATGATAACAGACCAAAGTCGCATTCTGCCATTTTGGTTTTTATCAGTGTTGCCATTTAATAAATAAACAAATCTTCTACAGTTTTTCTACCATGTCGGATTTATTCGACAGAATTCCAACTGGATCCAGGAAACACTAAAATTTCTACTAATAAAATAATAGGCAATGACCCACGCTTAGAATTTGATTATACCTACAAAGAATAATTTATGCAAAAGTAGAGGTACGCTATTGATATGCGTCTCTTACGTATTACGTATTTATTGAAGTAAAACTTCTTTAGGCGCTTTAGTAACTCCGATTTTTTTCTGACGGAAGTAACGCTTAGTATAGTCTGTGTAGTTTCTGCTGTTTAAAAAAGGTTACATGCAACAATATAGCGGAACAAAATAGCGGAAAAGAAGTTTTACTTCAATCGCGCGTAAAGGTTACACGCACACACTTTTTTTTCCATTATGATGCGCCTCTCCAATAATAAATAGCAATACCTACTTAATTAGCTTATCACAGAATTTCTGTAATTGTATGCTTCTTGAATACGAGTGAATTTTCTTTACTATCCATTTTATCTTCTATTAGCTACCTATCTAATAGAAGATTATAATATATCAATTCTATAACGTTTTTCATTTTGTTATAAACTATTAGGTACCGTGTCTCTGCTTTTCAAAGCCATCGATCTTTAGGCATTAGTGAAACATACTCAAAAGGACACCTTAATCTATGATAATAATTCTCATTTTAGTACCTACCTGCTAAGCATAAACGACAAAAGTAAGCCCGTAGGTACATAGTTATTCTACAAAAACAGTTTTCTAGTAGCTACCTAAAAGACTCAGAGTAAAAGATACAACTGAATAAAATAGCTTAGTAAGTAATTGAGTATACATAAATTAACTAAGTACTTGCTCAAAAAATTCCAAGTCTAAAATATATAAACATACTTGACAAAACAAAACATAATGCATGGTAAAAACTATATTGTTATAATAATAAAGGGCAAGCGTAAAATTCCGGCACTCATTTTTATCAAACCAGAGGAACAAAAGTAATATGTTTGATATCAATATTGTAATAATTTTATAATGACAAACTTTCATTGAAACTATAGGGTAAAAAAATAATTTACTGTCTTTCTCAGGAGATTTTTTTAGATGGGCAACTCTGTGACTAATTCAATTTATGATACCATGTATGACAACTTTACAAAACAAGAATATCGTTTTCATGATAATCCAATACGCGTGAATATTATATTATTATTATTATTTTATCACGTATTAAATAGTGCACAAAACGATAAATAAATAAAAAACTTCAAGAACATAGGTACACACCTACTTATGATAATAAAAATATTATATCTCAGTTGGCATCTATGATGTATGAAGTTAGCTTTGTGCAGCCGGAAGTTGAACGGAGTTCAAGTCTCACTTCGGAGTTTTGGCGGGAATCCGATAGTGAGACGTTGTTGGTCTTGTATTATTAGCTCAAACTTGTGTTTCTTCGAGTGTTAATGTGTAATATTGGTGGAATATTAACCATTAAGTGTTCGTTAACGTGCACGAATGTAGGCGAATGATATAAACTCAAAAAGCGTGTCATTTCGCATTTTTTCCAAAACTCCCAGGAAGTTTCAGTAAAGCATCCACTACTTTACTGAATCGTGACTGACGATGTAAATAATTGACTTGACTACTTGACCACGATTGCTATAACATTGCTGTGACTTTCTTGTTTAAGAAATACAATAAAATACTTGACACTGGCTATATGCACAAACCGTGCGAAGCCATAACTAAAACAAAAAAAAAAAAAAAAAAAAAAAGTCTCACTTCATTACAATTTTTCAATTAGTCAAAAAGTAAACATGGCGGCGATTGACGTTGAAATACCGAAAGTGAGTTTTATGCGAAATTATTTACTTATACGGGTTCAAACCTTTTGAGCAATTGTAATTACTAGATCAGTTCTCATGACACGACTTGCTGGCACTTATAACAATTGCATTCGTGTAAATAATTCAGTGTAACAACTCAAAAGGGCGTTGTTTTCTCCATCAGAAATTACTTTCAAAATTAGTTTTATTTATAGCGTTTTAACGATGCGATAACGTAAATATACCATTCCTTGCCAACTGGTGCGGGAACATAAACAATACATACTCGGGAGTGTCATTGTTTGGTTTATATCTTGTGCAGTGTTATTCGGTCGTGAATCTTGCTCCAATGTAAAATTACGTGTTTTTAGTTGGAAGCCGCGATGCGCACCCTGAAGCTATCAGGCCACGTCGGGTTCGACAGCCTCCCTGACCAGTTAGTAAACAAGAGCGTCCAGAATGGCTTCGTGTTCAACATCCTTTGCATCGGTATGAGACTATTGAACTACCTACCTATGATTCATTAGTCAGAAGCGCCACTCAATCACCCGCCACTCGCTACTTATCGCTTTACCATGAATGTTGACACCATTAGCTGCACCTTCACGTAGGCTAACTAATGAAAAGCAGGAAAGTGTTTGGGATTTTTCTGATTTTTCATTGTAAATCATTTCATACCAATGAGGATACATACATGTACTGTTTCACTAGTCAGTAGAGTACTCCTAAATTATCCACAATGTTATTGCCATGGTGGATTTTTATTATTTCAAACACATCCCTTTTGATACTTCTATAATAGTTTGTATCTATCATAGATCCAGATAATCATTATATATAACAAACTTGTCTCCAAACACTGATGTGTTTCTACACCATCTAATCATTTAATAATCAGATATAATAGGTAAACATCTATAATAATATGCATATATTCCTTTTACAACTACAAAGTCTTGAGCTGTTTTGATTACACCTCCAAAGCAACTAGTAGAGAAGGCTACCACTAAATCCACCTTGCACTTTTTGTTTGCGTGCTAAAGTTTAAGTTCACTAACTAAGTAAGTCGTGGTGGTTCTTCCAACTACTTATGAAGAAGAGTCCATCATCGAAGCTTGTGTTCTCAGGTGAGACGGGCCTGGGTAAGTCTACGCTCATGGATTCACTGTTCAACACCAACTTCGAGTCGGTGCCGAGCCCCCACAACCTGCCCACTGTGAAGTTGAAGGCACATACTTATGAACTGCAGGAGAGCAATGTTAGATTAAAGGTAAGATTGCACTACTATCTACATTAACTAGATGCCCCCATAGATGTTGTCATGTCAAAAATGAATGAAAAAATTATTATTTAAAATATTATTTATTCTGCTGATCGGAGCAAAGACAAATGTATCAAAGCAAAGATCATAAATATTGGTCCTGTCATTCTCGAGTTACAAATGGTGTAACTAACACGTGTTTTATGTATATGTACATAGTTAAGATTAGTGCCCATACAGAGCTATATTATATCAGTTTATCTATTGAGTTGGCATTGGTCCAATACATGATGAATGTGATGCCACAGTCACACTTGGGTATATGTGTGAAGTGCATTACGTATAGTTCCAATCTTGGTTCTAGTGAGAAGCAACCCACGAGTGGATCAAAAAACAATGTTAGGACTAAGGTGGCCACTTCCCATTCCTTTCATGTAGCAATTATCACTCCACCTCCAATCTATTTCTAACCATATACTCATACAAATAAGGAAATACATGTGTAACATTCTCTAGCTGACAATCTGCGACACGGTCGGCTACGGTGACCAGGTGAACAAAGAGGACAGTTTCAAGGCGGTGGTGGACTATATAGATGCTCAGTTTGAGGCATACTTGCAAGAAGAGCTGAAGATCAAGAGAGCTCTGCCCACCTACCACGACAGCCGGCTGCATGTCTGCCTATACTTCATCTGTCCCACTGGTGAGATAGCATACTATTAAGTTTATGTTGAGGAAAACTGTATAATGATGTAATTTCTGAAACTGGGACCCATTCTTTGTATCTAATATCTCATGTAATGTATATAATATACCATACTAACAACTCCAACAAGGGGTATTCTATTTTTAGATGTGTATGATTCGTTACTCAAGAGTTACTCTAGTTCACACACACACACATCTTTGCCATGAATGAGAAACTCACCCAGCTATTAAAGCCATTACCTAGAAATGATGAGTAGGTAGTTTGTTATCAGATACAACATGAGCTTTTTATATTTGCATTTTACTATTAATTCCTAGAACAAGTTATGTGTGTTATGAATAAAACTTTACTTTCACTGGTATTTGGACCAGGGCGCCAGAAACACAGGAGCGTGAAATCGCGTCCTTGACTTTACTCTCTCATTAGCATGCACAGTACGGCTTTGTAATCAGGACGCGCGTGGCGCCCTGGTAGTTAGTGTTACGAGCCCGTAGAGTATGTAACGGGATCGCGATTTCTTTATCCAAACTAAGCTAGAAAATGATATGATGGACTCGGTATCTTTTTCTTAACTAGGACATTAAACATTCTTATGCATAGTGCACTTATAAAATTGTTCATGCATACGAAATAGCAATAATATCATAATAAGTGGAACATTTGGACAAAGTTATTTGAATAATAGAAAGTATTTGTTATGTAAAACCCCAATAGTTACATTTGAGATTGTTTTCATATAGAATTCCAGAACGAAAAAGGCTCACTAATTTGCTTACATTAGAGGTTTTAAATACCACTGATTTCTCTGGAATTGAAACATTTTAATACAAATGTCTTTAGAAGTCTAAATGAAATAGCTAGTGTATATTATAGCAGGATATGATTACTATTGTTTGACATTCCTGACCATGATTAGGCCGGTGTGCGTAAACAACTGCATTTAGCTGCCACTTGATTGTTTGCACGGGCATCGGATATCAATACAATGACGTTGCCACATAATACTGCCTTGAATTGTGTGAGCAAGTTGTTGGGTATTTCATTTAAATGTATCACATTGATACATGGTGAAAGGGTTTTCTCGACGAGGGTGGGTTTAGCATTGCATTGGTTTTGGCAGCATTACTTTTGTCTAGAAGAAACAGTCATGAATGTATTTTCACTACAGATATTCTATTTCACGAAGACTGTTTGTCTATAGCTGTAGTGGGTTGTAGGCACTTGTTTTTAGTGTGCGTAAGCTCGCGGCCTCACAGTCACGACACGACACACACGCTTTTCTATTGGTACTACTACATCCCTTTTTTTTTTTTATAAGTGGGGAAATGCCATCGCCCTTCCCTTCCGCCACGGGGGTGGGGGAAGGGGGTGTGTAGGACACGAGCCCACTAAAACCCCCCCCGTGAGCCGTCGATCCGCCTGGAGTGGGGCGAGATGGGGTCGTGTTGGCATTCACCATCTTACTACTACATCCCTGGCCAAACCGTCTAATAGGATACTTATATACTTGCAGTGTTGTGCGAATAAAATATAGTTAAAGGCTGATTTACAGTTCAAATAAGAATAAGTAATTTGCATGAATCAACAGCACAACTACCTAGCTAGGCCATTAGCGATAAGTTAACATAATCTTAATTTACACAAAGTTATTTTTATCAGCAGTATCTTGATCATTTTGGTTCTAAATTACACTAGAGTAACATTAGTAACCATTAGGCTGATTCATACTAATACTTACCTCATTGAGTCATACAAATACACTTGTGTTTGTGGTTTTGTTGTTGGCTACATAGTTTTACTAAAATGTTCTCTATTACTTCCAGGTCATGGTCTGAAATCCATTGACTTGGTGTGCATGAAGAAGCTGGACACTAAAGTGAACATCATCCCCATTATTGCGAAGGCTGACACCATCTCCAAAACTGAGTTGCAGAAGTTCAAGGTACCTACCTATGGCTGATGTCTCTATGGATATTGTCTGAATCATTATGTAGAAAGTTTCCTTTTCTGTGCCACATTAAGCTGGAAGCAAAATGTGAAATTGAAATATGGGGCTGCACTTGTTTCAAATATTTTAAGATTACATTTTTCGTCTATGAAATATTTACAAAGAAAGTACATAAGTATAATTCGGTAGTATAAATACTTACAAAAACAAATTAGAATTTAGTTCTCTAATACAAATTGTCTTATAAATAATGGGTAATTTAAAATAGGCCAGATCATTGAAAGTATCGAAATTGATGTCTCATTCTTCATTCACAGTCAAAGATTATGCAAGAGCTGCAATCCAACGGCGTGGAGATCTACTCGTTCCCGGTGGACGATGAGTCAGTGTCGGAGGTCAATGGAACCATGAACTCGCACATCCCGTTCGCCGTGGTCGGCAGCACGGACTTCGTCAAGATTGGAAACAAGACGGTCCGGGCGAGGCAGTACCCGTGGGGCACTGTGCAAGGTATAGTTTCTTCATAGTTTTCTAGTCTTCTAGCAGTCAGTTAAAATGATGCCTGTATCGTTTGCATTCTCTGCCTGTGAGGTGATTAATTGAGTACTTGATTTTCTAGTCTCATAACATCCTTATTATATGGTCAATTTTCCATTGCTTCCGCATAAGCTGTCAGTACAATAAGTTCTCGACTGATAGCAGTCGTTAAGTCATGACAGAGGCCCGTTGGGAGCCTGTTAAACTGGCATAACCTCATTCCACAAATACCAAACAACATGGTCAAATCTTCCTTAGTAAAGTGAGGTGAGCAGTTAGTAGATGGGTTGTGCGATGCTACCTGTTTTCAGGCAGAATAACGTTAGCACCATAGAAAAAAAAGGTTTGGAATGTTCGAATTTCAACTACCGCTACATTTATTATATTTTAAATTCCAGTGGAAAACGAGTCGCACTGTGACTTCGTGAAGCTGCGCGAGATGCTGATCCGCACCAACATGGAGGACATGCGGGAGAAGACGCACGCGCGGCACTACGAGCTGTACCGCCGCCGCCGCCTGCACCAGATGGGGTTCTCCGACGTGGACGCGGACAACAAGCCGGTCGGTGCCGAGGGGCCACGTACTAACTGGGACCATACAAATAGATATCGGTGTTAAACGTGCCTTCCGAAACGATGACATCTTAATATATATCAATTACGCGTCACGTTGTTTTTTCGCGATGGACTTCTAAACTTCTTAACCGATTTTAATCCAATTTGTACACCGTGTGCAGTTTGATCTAACTTGAAAGATAGGATAGCTTACATTTCAATTTATAGTCGCAATAACAAAAACAGGGGTAAAAAGCAAAAAAAACAAATGAAAATGCTTCAGTACACTCCCAACCATAAGTACCTGGATAGGAGAGTGCAGTACACTAACGTGGCCCGGCCGGCGCCGGCTGCAGGTGTCGTTCCAGCAGACGTTCGAGCAGAAGCGCAGCGCGCACCTGGCCGAGCTGCAGCAGAAGGAGGACGAGATGCGCCAGATGTTCATCCAGCGGGTCAAGGAGAAGGAGGCCGAGCTCAAGGAGGCGGAGAAGGAGGTGTGTCTACTGTATAGTTATACCCGCTGTGCTGGTCGCTGGTCTGCCTCGAACCTCTCGTTTTTGTATGAGCCAATACAAAAACTGCCCTCATGGTCACTAGCCAATATAAAAACTGCCCTCATGGTCACTAAATCCAAAAACTGCCCTTATGGTCGAAGATGAGAGTAAAAAATAAATATACAAGGTACATTAACTAGAATAAGAAAATTCCCATAAAGTGCAATGGGCGGACTTATCGATCTCTAAAACCGATCTCTTTCCTTATGCATGGAGAAAAGTAACAATATAATATAATTGTCCAGTTATGAAAACGAGCTTCCCCTTGATAATTGGGAAAAAGTGGAATGATGCGTCAGGGTCATTGCATGTGGAAAAGAAGGTATGTATGTACGTGTAGGTAACATTCCCCCTTGGGTTCCAGCTGCACGCGAAGTTCGACAAGCTGAAGAAGGACCACACGGAGGAGAAGAAGCGGCTGGAGGAGGTCCGCAAGCGCCTGGAGGACGACGCCGTGGAGCTGAACCGCCGCCGCGCCCTCGCCGCCGCCGCCGCCGCCGCCAGCCACACGCTCACGCTCGGCAAGAGCAAGAAGAAGTAACCCGGCCGGGGACTGCGGCCCGGGGGACCTCCGGCTGATATCAGATGGGATACGTCGGGAACTCTGTAGTCGATGTAGGGGGTCGGTGGGCCGAGGGACACTCCGTCTGATATCAGATAGGATACGTCAATAACTTTGTATTGGATGTAGGGGGTTGATGAGTCGAGGGGCACTCGTTCAAATATAAGATTAATTGATAACTCATTGCATGAAGGGGATTGGTGAGCCAAAAGAGACCTCGAACGAATGTAATACAGAATAAGTTGATTACTTATTGCATGTGGGGGGGTTGGTGAGCTAGGAGACTGGATCTGATATAAAATTACT
Organism: Hylaea fasciaria; assembly: GCA_905147375.1. Lineage (NCBI taxonomy): Eukaryota > Metazoa > Arthropoda > Insecta > Lepidoptera > Geometridae > Hylaea > Hylaea fasciaria. The sequence continues at coordinate 286,160 of LR990211.1, read as the reverse complement.
CATTGTTACTCTTACCCCCGGTTTCTAGAACGTCAGTCAACGTTGACAACAGATTAATTCTATTGCCATCCTTGTCATTTGTTTATAGTCAGATAGAGGCAACGATAGTTTTAATCTACTGTCAAAGCCAACAAACGTTCTAGAAACCGGGGGTAAGACACGCAAAAATCACAAGAAAGACGGTATAAGTAAAGGTACGCCACCTTATTGATAAACTGTAAATTCTTCCATACCCGTGGTTGGAGAGGATCTATAGACCAAATTATATTTACTATTGAAAATTAAATAGAATCAGGCGCTACTTTGCTAATATTCAATTCGAAGAACAAACTCTACAGTAAAAAAAAATACAAAAAGCGGAATACTAAGCTGTAGCCAGCCGCCACGTTAATTAATATGGCTGCATTATGCTGCGTATAAATTTAGACATTGAGAGTTGCATTTCGAAAAAGAACAGCAATACATCTCATTTTTGATATTTCTACAAAATATAATTAGTAACTGGGGGTAATTCTATAATACACCCAAATCATATTTTGTTTACTTCACCATGTAAACTTCAATCGAGGGTAAACAAACACTAAAGTTCTCAATCCAATATTTTATTTGAGGGTTATACCTTTCTTTTACCTTCTGCGCAAACGTCAAATTCCTAGCGACTGACAGACGCTCGCCTCCGTCCGCCATTATCGCGTTGCTGGACACAGTTATTTAGTTTTTCGCCGATCAACAATGTGCTTTAGTTTGCCCCATCGATTACTATTGATTTGGAAATCAACTAGTCTCATTTTAAATGGTTAAAGAAAGCAGCCCGAGCTACCATTGCGGCCCTACCAGCGGCCATTAGCAGAAATATAAGGATTTAGGTGAGTCAGTATCTGCCTTGTCCCCTTTTCTCGACCTGGCTCATCATAACCCCTAAGAATGTTTACGATGAAATTTGGTTAAAGAGTGTTCCCTATTACATTGACGCGTAATTATTAATTTGAAAGATGTATGCTGATGTGAAAGTAATAGAAATTCCGCTTTGCTAGCCTGAAGTGAGTATTCTAGCGTGAATGTATCTCGAATCGAAGTAAATTTCTAATTCTTTATGGAATGGCTGTCACATAGTTAATTGAAGAATCAAATTGTAAGATTGCTTCTAAGTTTTAAAGAGATTCTATTGTAAGATTCGTTTTAAGGCCTTATATGCGTGGCTAATTAAGTGTACAATCGAATAATGATTTCTACTTTCATAGCGGCATACTGATACACGATAAGCCATTGCAAGCTAACAAACTAATTTTAACGTGTCCAGTTTCAAAATATAGATTTTGTCAGGTTTGTGTGGAAATGCTTACTGGTGTTTTCTGATGTAATTTAAATAAAATACTATAACAAAATAAAATAAGATTCCATATCAAAGTCTCTAATATACTTTTATGAAAATCGCTTGAATATATGGGCTGAACAAGTGTCTTGCTTATTTAGTGGTAATGAACGAACGATCATAGGTCTGCTTACATAAATTTGAATTAATCGATCTGAACGTATATGTATACATTCGACATGCACTCGAGTGTAGGAACTGTCAATGGATACCCGGTCGCGCCAATCTTATATCAGTAGATAGATAATGTTTGCAACGATCTATGCTGTTATAAGAAATATTGTAATACGTAAATCGATATTGAAAGAGTGCACGGTTCGCTGTAAGCGGAGTACTAGTGAATAGTATACTACACATTGTTTTAAAGAATAGTGTTTGAGTACGTTTATATTCGCTGTAAAGTCGGCTTGTGGAGAACCACCATAATGGTTATAAGTTTTAATCGTAGTTTTTAAGTTAAATCGGCCAAATAAATTATTTAATCACATGTAAATGCAAGTAATTACTACGTACCGATATGTATTAAAATTAATTTTATATTTACCATTTGGTAGATATAGTTTGGGAATGATAATGCTCGATTATGGTTTAAAGTGTTAGATAATGTTGGTACAGTTGGAGAGAAAAATCCCAGTAAGTATAATATGTTGAAGTTCGCACATTAACATAACTAACGAGGTATAAGAATACATAATTTATTATAATCGAGCATCATTATTGTTTAATTTTAAATGAATAAAATTGAACATTATTATGTTTCTATAGTTTATTGCGTACTGACTTATGCTTATACTGACTGTTTAGTCACTAGCTTTCAATACATCATTCTAAATGTATAAAAAAAATATACCGAAATAATAACTTATTTTTAAAAAGTAAAGTAAAATAAGTAATATCTGATACAACTGCTCTCTAATGTACCTAACTGTTAAAATATGATCTAGCAATGAAATTAATTTTGCATTTACTCATTCATTCCTATAATTATTAATTTTATACTTATTTAATGATTTTGTATTTACCTGATGAGGTATTTAATAAATAAATAAATTATATGAATTGTATAACTTGTATTATTGTATAATATTTGTGAGCAATCTCTTATTAGAACGACTTAGATGCCTTTGGGTACAGTTTTCATTTACTTACATTTCTACTTTTGTGACTAAAATTAAATGTTTTGTATTTTATTTTAAGAAAGCATAAGACAATGTTGACTTGGTTCGTTTCAACCTAATTTGGTACTGATGCAAAGTTAGGAGAACTGCTCACATTTGAGGTTGATTTATCTAGTATTGCCTCGAGCTTCTACTCTAGAAGAGTAGGTATTTCTCATTGATTTCTACACTGTATTTCTCAAATTGTCAAAAACTTGATACAAGGAAGGGTACTATTAATCTGCACCACCAATTGCGGCATTCGTACTCTCTTTATAATTCTCTTTCTCTTCTTTTTCTTCTCTTTCTTTCTCTTTATAATTGATGAGAAGGAAGATTAAATCATATTCCCAAATATCGTTAACTACGTAAAAGTCTGGTATATTTTTATTGTTACATGACTAGACATACAGTCTACGCGACTAATATTGGCCGTCCTACAGTTACCGTCTCGACTAGTCGCGCCACCGCCGCCGTTTCGATTGTAACCGTCGCTCTGTAGGGGAGCAGCAACATCTATCGAGAAAGTATTCGATACGTTAACTGTCAAATTTGTTTTAGATTTGATCAGCGCCTTGCAATACCGACAAGATGCGTACGCAAACGGTTACCTTGATCGATGTGTTAACGATACGAACCGGTAAAATTGTTGTGCTTGCCCTATATAGTCAGAGTAGGTACTGATCAAATCTAAAACAAATTTGACAGTTAACGTATCGAGTAGTTTCTTGATAAAGGTTCCTGCTGACTATACTGTACCGGACTGAACTTTAAAATCCTGCCGTCAGAATGGCCAAGATCCGTCCCGCGTACTGTACAGGTACACATTTGAACCGTTCCCTATTCACACTAGCGATATTTGCAGCGGTTTCGGCAGCGCGTAGCGCATCGGCTTGTACATCTTGTTGTAGTAGGTGTACCGACGCTTGTTGGGAGTGACAGAGGCCTTCACGGGCACCGGGACCGGCACCACGCGCCCCGCGGAGGACTTGCGACACTGCGGAGCAAATGGGATTCGCTAGTAAGAGGAAATTTGTTTCAAAATTTGGTTTGTTTTGGGCAGTCTGTTTGTTGCATGCAGTATTAACTCTTTATTGAGTGCTAGCTGTTGTGCGCGGCTTCGTGCGCGCGGACTACGTTATATCGCGATAAAAAGTATCCCGTCCTAGGTATAATTTTATCTCTGTAACCAAACTTCATTGAGATCAGTTTTCAGCCGTTTTAGCCGTGAAAACGTAACAAAAAAATTAACAACTAGTTACTTTTGCATTTGTGATGTTAGTCCTGTTATTGGAAATATTTTAATGAAAACAAATTCCCCTTTTACAAGCTTTATTTAACTTGTTCAAGGTTTTTATAACGTTGTCATACAGTTTTAGTTCGATAAATTCTCGAAGTGAACAGGAAACATTTCTTGCGTTTATCATCTTTGACTATTGGTAGTAACTGAGAAGTAGATCAGTTACTGTATTCGAGTTGTGTGCGAACTCCCATCCATAAATGAGATTTGTGAGTTAACTATTGTTTCAGTTCTCGTGAGTTTTGTGCTAAATACTTGCGTGCATGGCAGTGTATCTTAGAACAAAACTATTTTGTACCATAGACAAGACGGTAACTTAGAATTTGACATATTCCTCACCCTCTTCACCTTGTTTCATACCCCCCTGTGATGACGCCATTATTATATCTGGCTGTCAATTTCATTATGTTATTTGACAATGACGGAAAAACGTCATTGTCAACCAATTTCAAACTCCAAACGACATTGCAGTTTTTGATTTGATCAAGTGAAGTTACGTCGAGGTATTTATATCTCCGTGCTTATCCTCTCACGTCCAAAATTGTGATATGCGGCGGCTGCAGTGCGTACTCTTCGCCATGAAGAATACTTGTTGTGTTCCACATTGTGAAAGCAACCGGATCAGTGTTAGGTTACACCGTTTTCCAAAGACTGAGATAGGACTCAAGTGGGTGGAGAATATTAATTGTGCTAGATTGAAGGAGCTCAGCTCAAAGGAGCTACTTAAGTTGTATGTGTGTCACAAGCATTTTGAGAAGAGATTTGTAAGCGTTTCTTCTCGCCTTCGCATTATACATTATACGTTTAGTTAGTGAACAATTACCAAATATGCAAGAAAAAGCATAGAAAAAATATCAAAAAAAAAATAAAAATAAAAGACTGAATAAATAACACAGTTGTAGTTTTATTTTCCTACATATTGTACTTTAAAAATCTATTAGGATATTCCCCCTAGGGCACATTGTGCAAACTGCAAAGTAGCCAAAAATAAAAAAAAAAACCAGACAATATAGTCTGTGCTGGTAGCCGTTGTCATAGACAGGTCGATAAAAAGATTGTAGAGTCTGTGTTGTAGAGTGATGATAATTAAAAAAAAAACTAAACGTCATACTCTAAGTTACCATGCTGTTATTGGTTGTATTGAGATTCCTGTCTGTTCCTAACTACTACTTGGTACTTGGTCTGTGCTTGCGTGGCTTTGCATATTATGGCATATAGGTTGTACCGAGGATGATTCCCAACCAAACTATGTGAGCCGTGTCTGCTTACATATCTCATAGCCAACCCTTGCATGGTGGAAGCGTGCTTCTAGACTATATTGCAATAAAACACAAAATACTGAATAAAAAGTTTATTATTAACCATACATAGTAATAATAAAAACTGTTGGCACAATATTGCAGATAGGTAGATAACTTGGCAGTTTGATATATTATTGTGTATCACCATATTATTATAAATAAAAGCTAAGCTCGAGTGAATAATAGTTCAATATAAAATTATCAATACATTAAAAATTGACATGACATCGTTTTCTACATAAAAAATCGTGATAATATCAAAATGCACCTAAACTAAGGTTCAAAATTCGTAATTATTGTGAATATCTTGTTATATATTCGTAAAGGATTGCCTCAAAGTCGTAAAAAATTTCAAAATTGAAGAAGTGGTAATTTTGCGTATCAAAATTTTAACCAATTTTGAGTTGAAGCGATAGTTTCGAAAGCGTGATTAAGAGCGAAGAGCCAAGCCCGCTGTAGCGCGCGGATACGACGGACTTGGCTGCCGAAGCAACTAGTAAGCGATGGAAAGCGATAAGTTCGAATAAATTCGTGAAACTTCGTCTTTAATTACGCGTCAATTAGAGGTAGTTTTGAGTAAATCCTTATCATTGTATCTTCTGGGACACACGCAGATATTAGAACACAGCCTTTACTTATCAAATATTTAAATATACATCTGCAGTCTAGTTTATGTAACATAGTGCTTGTAAGTGTATATCTAGTGTCGTGCAAAAATATCTTCTAATATGTCTTGTATGAAAATATAGTACTACTGTGGACATCTAACGATTTGTACCGTGGGGGTTGTGTGAGGCCACTCGCGACTAATCTAAGGTAAGGTTGCCATTATAATAGTTATATATAAACTAATCACGAAAACAAATGAAAACCTACAATAATGATATTACAGTCCTTAAAATTAATGTTATTCAATATCACTCGGATATCTCAGTAATAAAGCTAAAATAAAAATACGAATTGAAAACATTATTGCGATTGGAAAATAATTAAATTACATAACCATTAAATACCATTAATTAAAATTCATTATGACTAGTCTCCCGCGACACGGAGTGAATGAATGTGAATTAAAAGTTAAAATAATCGAGATTGTTCAAATCGACACCTATCGATAAAATGTTACCCTCCTTCGGCGGTCGGGCTAAAAATACTAGAGATCTAAATAATGCTTAAAACGCGAACGAATAACTTCAAAACTACGTGTCAAATAGTTAAAAGAGTAAAATGGAATGGGAAGAGTTATCTGGGAGGCACCTCCCGCGGCGGCGGGCTTCGGTATTTGGCTTTGATGTGTAGAAATGGCTTTTTGGAATCGTGGTCGTCGGCGATGGTCGCCGCCAGAGACAGCCGGATGGTCTCCTCTATGGCGGCCTGCGTGAGCGCGCCGCTGATGGTGACGGAGGAGCTGTGGCGGTGCAGCGGCTGGAAGCCCGCGGGGGAGGCCAGGCTCATACTCCTGGTCTTCTTGGCGTAGCCGGCCCCGGGCCCGGGCTTCCTGGGCTCGGCGACGGGCGTGGAGGCGAGGCTCTGGCTGCGCGTGTGCCTCGGCGCCGGCGACGCGGGCGTGCTGGCGGCGCTGCGAGCCTTGGCCTGGTTCAGCCGGTCCGTCCCGCAGCTCGGCCTCCGCTCCGGCGCGGGCGCGAGGCTCATGCTGCGAGACTTCTTCGCGCTCGCCGCCGGCGGAGCCCGCGCCGCGCGGCCCGAAGGGGTGGTCGGAGTGCTCAGGCTAGGTGCGGATTGCTTTCTAGTGCGGGGCGTGTCGGTGTCGGTTCGCAGCGGCAGCGTCAGCCCCGATCGGTTCCGGCCCGGCTTCGGCGTGGATGTCCTGGGGCTGGTCTTGCCGCTGCCGCGAGCGACGGGGGAGACTTTGCCGTCGGAGCGTGTGCCGGTGGGTGAGGCCTTTCCGCTGATGGAGGAAGCTTTGCTGTTTACGGGTGAAATGGTGCCGGGTCCGGGTGAGACGGTGCCGGCTACGGGTGAGACTGTGCCGGCTACGGGTGAGTCGGTGCCGGGCACGGGTGGGTCGGTGCCGGGCACGGGTGAGACGGTGCCGGCTATGGAAGGCTCCTTGGAGAGCGAAGCCTTGCTGCTGGCGGGGGAGATGCTCTTGCTGATGGTGACGCGGCGGCCCTGCGTGACGAGGCGCACCTGGCACGGCTCGTGGCGCGACAGGAAGTGCTCCAGCGTGTCCCAGCCGCCTCCCACGCGGACCATCATGTGGCGCCCCTTCAGCAGCTGGAAACAGACAAGTGGATCAAGTGACACTCATTCTACGGCACAAAAGCGTGGTGGCTCTGGCTAAAAATTTAAGCCTACAATCAGAACAATCATGGCTTGTGTTTGAACCGAATCGGCCGAAGAATGTAGATTTGCCATTATTCAAGGTGGTGAAAAAAAACTTCATTAGCAACCGCAGTGTGTCCTGAAAAGAAAAACTTTACAGATATGGCGAAGGTGGTGAGTGTGTACAAAGCGACGGTTACCCTGATGAAGACGTTCCGTCCGGCGATGTTGTACCGGCCCTCGCCGACCTTCTTCACCTTCAGCAGTTTGGAGCACTTCCCGGAGCTGCAGCTGCAGCCGCGCTCCATCAGCCGCGTCACCAGCTGCACCTGGGGTGGGCGCAGGAGACTAGTTAGTTGTGGAGAGGTAGCGGTATGTTGTTTTTAAGCTCGGGCTGGATTGCTATTTCGACTGACGGTAACAGTGATGCGGTCTGGGATGCGACAGGACAGAAACTGTGATTTTAGTCCGATAATTTAAGTAATAGATAAGTCTTGAACAGAAGAGTAATAATGACGGATTCGTGAGATTTTGCAAGGGACTTAAAATCTGAAGGAAATATTCTGTGACATCTTCAAAGACGCTGAAAGAAGACCCGAGTCCATCACCGAAAAGAAGACACTGAATTGGCTGATGATGGCGTTGACTAAAGAGGCCAAAGTTTGGCCCCAAATGAAATATTAGGTGGTAGTATCTTAGCTTACTCTCTTGTCCAGCTCATTGGTGGGCTTGAGAGGCACGTCTGAGTCCGTGCTGCCGACCGTGCCCTCGGACTTGGTGGACTCATTGTCTACGTTGTCAGGAACCTCCAACTGACCTGAGGAGTTAAAATCTCCTTTAAGAAAGTCTTTAAACTGTAGCGCAAGAACAGAATTCCATTACTTGTGAGGATTATTGTTTGATTTTATACGTTTATTGCTTACTTTCATTAGGGTCTGGTGATGTTGGCGGATCCGTTGCAGATCTGAAAAATGCGGTTTTGTTAAAGGCTACGTATTTCGTTGTAGTAGTGTAGTGTAGGCTAGTGTATTTCAACCTTTATGCAATTTACAAAAAATTGCAAAGTACAAAAAAGCCGTTTCATATCGAGACTAACTGACCAGATCGTCTCACTCTTTGATAGTGTAACTCTATTTTAGACCCTCATATCTCTTCACTCCCTCCTCTAGCCTGAGCCTGAACACATGCCGTCTAGCCTCGGCAATGAGACCGCAGAGTGTAGGTACTCACTGGTTCTGCGGCTGCGGCGAGGCGTCGCGGAACTGCCAGGCGGCGCCGGACATGGCGGAGTCGAGGCCGGAGTCCCGCTCCTCGAGTGCGATCTCCTTCTCCAGCGCCACCAGCCCGGGGGGCTCCACGCCCACCCGGGACGCGAGCCGCGCCACCTCCAGCAGGCACAGGAGCACCTGCCGCGGCTGGTTGTGCAGCACTGGAACACGTTATCTGGATGTTGGACACGATGGAACCGAAGACCTGAACCTCCCGCACTAAAAGCCTTGGACATTGCGTTCCGGGTGGCCCTAATGGGGTAGTTTTCGATTATGACCTCTGAGAGGTCTACCTCCTGACTTCGCAATATAGGAGCGTAGGCTCATAGTGTTTTAAGTTGTTGGCCGAGCAATCTTATATGGGTACCGCACGAAAATCTGCTACAAAATCAATTTATCGCATGGTTTCAATTTGTTGCGAATAAATAACTGGAGTCTTGGTCAACTACACTATTCTCTGTAAGTCGAGCAAAGATAGGTACAGTTTCACATAGTACTAGGTTTCGTACGTAAGTATACCGAAAGGAGCACCTAGCTAGCAATCTAGTGACGATGTAGCATAATCTACAAAGGTTTATTGAAAATCGAAGACATGAAGACTTTGTGCCACAAACAAGATGATGGAACTGCCGACTGACTGACTAATACTAAACGAAGACAACCACTTACCTAAGTCATCGCTCTCGAACAGCAGGTTCTCGTGGACGCCGAGGTCGCGGCAGAAGGTGAGGAAGTTCTCAGTGTTGTCGCGGGAGAAGAAGCTGCGGCGCGCCGCGCGCTGCCAGCAGCGGCCGCGGATCTGCGGCACCGGCTGCAAACGAACCGGGTTTATAAACTACTTGATTTGATTTTTACTATCATCTTCAGACCTCTTCTGTAAACCATCTGTGCTAGACCAAGGAACCGTATGGCAAAAAGCGCGAGATTCGGCTTCTTCGGGTCGATGTTTAAACCATTGAGCTCCAAGACTGTTTTGGTTGGAGCATCGTGGTGGCAGGAACGCGGTACAGTAGGTATAGAGGGGTATTGGACACATTCGCACAACTTTTAGGACGTCAGTCAAAAGACGCTAGTCTTTTGTTTTATACATTACTATGACTGCTAATTCAAATCGCTTGCCGCTAGAACATCGCATTTCTTGCTGATCGGGTGTCTGTCGATAGTGGAACTCACCCCCACGAAAAGTCCCTGATCGAGCGCGTCGCGCGCACGGTCGTGGATGACGGCGGCCAGCTGACACAGCTCCGCGCCGTTGTCCAACACGTCCAGGAAGTTCTCTCCAGTCAGATATGTTATACCTGCGGACAATGGACGAAAACCTGCTTAGAATTTCGGTCTTCTTCTTTCCTACTAACGATCAACGATTAGTACACATACCTACTACACTTCTTTGCACATTTGTAGTTCGAATTAAGGTTACGCACTCTGTGGAATGGGTTTCTAAATAGCACCAATTAATAGGATCCTGAAAATGTATGTCAAATTGTCAAAGAATCGCAGTGATCTGATTAGTGAGCTAGACTCAAGACTGTACTGAACGTTTTCAGAACCATAAGGAATTATGTGCATATCTGTAAGATTAGCAACCTAACGTTAAACTGCATGGTGCCATCATTCGCACCATGGCCGTCCGCCGCCGTGCGTGATCCGGGACCATCAAGCCCGTATATCACGATGCGCATACGCACGGGATGGTACCGTTACACAAACAAGCGTTAATGTGCTTTATGAAGTTTTTATCATTTGTTTAGTTAATCGTTTTATATACAGGGTGGCGCTTTATGTACACACTAAAGGTGTTTTAGGTGAAGACAAATAGAATAATGACAAATTATACAGAATGAAATTCCCATCATGAGTGCCTAAATTTTCACGTGGGATGCTGGGAATATACTATTTCTTATAGCATTAGATCAACAAACAGTAAAATTAGTACGATATTCTCTAAAACGTATGAAGTAAACTTATTCTTATAATAATGTATTCCCGCGTGGTTGTAAAATGAAAAAAGCATCATAGGTATTTTTTATCGCAATGTTCACGCTCGCAGTTTAGTAGCTGTTTAGTAGCTACTAATTGGAAGAACACCTCTCATTACGATTGTCTACAACGGCTGGTATTTATGAATAGATAGAGTTATTAATAAACCTGATGAGCGATCCAACAGTTTTTAATCTTAATTCTTCGGCGGCACATCGACACATCGTGGCCGATTATTTCTATTTATCGACATTGAGATGCAAGAGAAGAAGCATTGGTATTTTAATAACTAGATCGCTATGGTTTTAGAAAGGTCTTGGATAGCCAGACTGCAGTATCACAGTCCAGCGATCACGATGTTACAACAACCCATCACTGTCACACAAACATCAAGACTAGGAGGAAGTATATAATATAATAATATATTAAATATTGGTAAAATTATCACCGTTTAAATTACGTATACTTAACATGAATGCACCTTAACCCTAACTGCTTATAGTTCTGGGAATACAAGCGGATTACCACATGAAAAGGACGGAGCGATGGAACCAATTCGTTAAATGGATTTTGACGAATAGACTATTCTTGGAAATTGGAAGTAGCCGTAGGCATGTGACAGCGCGTCAAACAAAGTTACGAAGGCTAGGCCCTCTCAATATCCATGACGAATACGCTAATTATGTAAATATAGAAGCACCTTGGAAAATTCATGGCAAAGGTTTTACTTGTGGCTTTTGGATTGGATACTATGTGAAAAGTTAGATTGTCAGAAGTCTTGGGTGACATTCAATCATAATCTTGAAGCATAGTGATCGGGTGAATCATAATGGCGGATACCTGGATGGTTGGTCAGTGAACTCTAATACTGCCTACGTGTCTTACAGAACAACCATAATAAACACTGGAACCCAGCCTCCGAGACACTCGCGATAACGCACAGGCCCACACCCCAGATGGCAGCCCATTAACCAATAATTACTGCCTAAAACGGAACGTACTTTCACAGCCGCCGGGACTCGAACCCGCTGTTCTCACGACCCGCGCCTGGCGGTGCACAGATGGCAGAGATTACGCCTCGCCCTTTATGCACTCCTGGTACTTTAAATAGTGGTCGAGCTTAATCGGTGCCCATTTTGGAACGTGATTTTGCTTGTATTGAAAGTAAACTGGTTGGCTCACAAGTCAATACAGAAAAAAATCTATGAAAATACCTATTTCTTATTGAAATCTAGTCTTTTGCCTAAGATTCAGTCAATGCGTCATCAGAAATACATAAATTCTCCTCTGAGTGCAAATAAATTCCCGATTCAATGCCTCGCAATGCAACAGCGTTGCATTATGCATGTGTGTAAAAGCGTTATTGCATCTACGCAATGTGGATAACGCGATACGCGCGGGCATTGCGATTGCAACCGATTCAATTAGCCAGGTTGATTTTCTAAATAGTATAAAACATAGTGGTAAAGTGCTCGCTGTTGCGGAACATTGATTTGTTTGTATGTACTAACGGGCAAATAAACGGTAATAAAATGCTAAATATCCTATTGATGAAAAGAAAAGAAAGTTATTTTTATATCTTCGATAATCCCGTAGGTAATTCCTTTTAGTAAATCCATTGACTCATAAGAATCAGAGATCTACCGAATGAAACCCCATTAGCGGCAGTACGTGAGTACCAGGGTGTTATGACAGGCAAGAAATCTCCGCAATCACATCAGAGGAGCGTCGAACCGGACGGACACGCAGCGCGTCAGCGCCGTTAGATGGCTGCCTCTAATAATATCATAGAAAAGATGATGTTAAAAAATAATATGAGTGAGAACAGGGCCCAGCAGTGGGATATGATCATGAAAATAATGATGATGTGGTCCAAACAGAGCGTACTTTGGTTCTGTGATGAAAGTTAAACAATATATGATATAACTAGCAGACACGGCCACGCGTTGCTGTGGCTAAGGTTTTTGTTATTGCGACTATAAATTGAGATGTAAGCTACCCTATCTTTCAAGTTAGATCAAACTGCACGCGCTGTGCAAATTTGACTAAAATCGGTCAAGTAGTTTAGGAGTCCATTGAGGACAAACATTGTGACACGAGATTTATATATATTAAGATTAGACAAGCAAGATGAAAAAGTTGAATAAGTTGCAGTTATTGAAGAATGAAAAACATATTAAACCTTAAAAAAAACACTAACTAATTATAGGTAACAATAATTAAGAATAGGTACGTAAACAGAAAAGCCAAAGATCATGTACCGATTTACATGGACGTTCACGATGTGTAGAAATTGACGTGAATCAATTCACGGTTCCTATAAATATTTTGATACCGAAGACAAAGCTAGAATTAAAGCTGACAAAGCTCTCAATTAAGCTCTACGTATATAAAACATGCCATCTACAATAAACAGCTACGCAGAAAATGTGAATAAAACAAGAAAGAACGCCGTTATAAATGAAGTAATTACTGCGGGCCTTGTATTTATTTCAAGACCAGAACTTGGAAGGTCCGAACCTGCTTTCGGCGCCTCAAGGGAATGCACGAGTGCCATCGCGTACCTAGATATGCAATTAAAGGTAAAGATAAATGGAGAGACCACCCGCGGTATATTAAAATTAAGATTCTGCTATAAGATTAGATAGATTGGACACAATACAAAGTACAATGGAAGAATACAGAGCGTAGACACAACAGATTACGCTTCGAATGCTTTGCTTGATTTGATAATCCCTCGGAAACAGTTGTTGCCGGACCATGAGAAATCTCAAAAATACGCGGTTCGACCGATGGGACTATTATATGTGAAATACCTTCTAGGATAGAAGAGAAAGGAAAATTGTTTACCAAGGGTGAAAGTAAAAAGCTTTGCGTTTCTCCTACCCGAAGATTAGAGGAAAGTAGGTGGATAAACACGAGCACAAATAACTGAACAGACCTTTTTCAGCCTGATGAAAAAACTTTGACGCGACGCCCCTTGCGACGAATTTTGTAATTTACATCCTCTTTTGTACAAACCATCCATCGACAACGCGTAATTCAAACCCTCCCTCCATCGACAAGGCCTATAGGTCCTTATTAAAATATTTTTGAAGTATTACTCGCCAAAGGTTACTGGTCGTACCTACCAGGGACCACACACCAGGTACCATGTACTCTGGTTGATGTGTATCTGCATAGTTATCTGCCATCGGGCGGCGCAGCAAAATTATGAGTACTTAAATTATACGTACTGATATAAGGAACTAAGGGACGCACTTAAATCGTACTTACGGTACATTCGGTACCGTATTATTAGGAAATGCGGCAGACTGTATGACTCTTGTAAACGAAATTGGTTAGATAAATTGCGAGATTACAACGAAGAAACGCCAATAAATGATAGCGACAATCTTAACATTTGTTCTATATTAGTACCTAGGTAGAGAATTATAAAAGTTTATAATTCAATTTAATGAACAATCAAGCGCCGGTATTGAGCTCCAGACATTTACTGTTACTTTTGTCTGTAATCACGATTCTTATGGTAGACTTGTTAAACGAAAAGCAATAAAGATAAACGGCTGGTTAATATTCGCAAGGTCACGATTTGCGGCGAACGGACAAAATATGGACTGTTTTTAACTGCATTTAAACTGTTTTACTGAATGTGAACTAAAAGTTACAGCCCAATAAAAACACGATTCTGTTATACAAAGCTGTAATGAAAAGTTTCATTAATATTGATTGGACAAATGCGGGTCTATGTGCAATGCATAGTATTGCATAGTGTTATATTATTCTGAAAGGGTGTCAACATCACGTGAGACCTTGCACTGCTATCACAGAATAGACTGGAGAGTCTAAAGTAACGGACAACCAACGGAACTTGCATATTGTAATTAACATACATTTATTGTCTATAAGGTATTGCTTTTAATGGTTTAAGTTAGAGAACAGAGCGTAAACTGATGTTCCTGGAAGGTAGACCTATCCAACAAGTAATCATAGTGGTAATACTAATTTGAAAATTATCACTTTGAAATTATACTTTTTTAAGAGTGCAAGTGATCAATCATAAATCTTATCATCAAAATTATAATTACCTAGCAATTTTTGTAACATGACACGTATAATATGTATTTAACAATACCCATTATTAAAAATATTAAATCATTCATGAGCGCCCAACCTTCACGCAAATCGTATAATTTTTTTATAAGAGTCAAAAAAATCTTTCCTTCCTGTGATATCGGGGCTTTGATTTCTAATCAAGAACTACGCGGCATAAACATAATATGAAATCAACTCTATTTCATTAGTACATGAATCCCAGTAAGTTCTACCAAGCGAGAGCAGACTGCAGCTGTGCAGACACAGCCATGAACCAGCTCTGCTGAAAGCCAAATCAATTCTAACTTCACAATAACGAAGTAACTTGCTATTTCCTATAGGGGAAAACAGGGTGGCTTCGTACAGTTTTTACATTAGGCCTTGTAAAAAAAAAACTAACAGCTATTTCAAACTCATTTCAATGCCGGTATGTTACACACATATCTGGCTATAAAATGTAGTGTGGATTAGTATCGATACAGCATAATTGACTGAGTAATGACCGATTTACTAAAAAATGAAAAACGTACGAAGGCACCCCAGACGTGGGGTACCTTCGTACACAGCTAACACAATAATACAAGTTATTTAAAATAAAAATAAATACGTTTATCATCAAATAACTATAAACATTCAACAGTTTGATTTACAAATAACATAAAATTGAGTAATTATCAGCCTTTAGATGTAGCAGTACTAATGCAGCAGTATTTCACAAAAAAATCTTCTTTTATATTAGAAAGTCACTTAAAATAGTCTACTTAGTAAGAATCAACATAAATAATAACGATAACATGACATAATCGTGGTAATCAAATATTAATATGGACATTGCAGGCTGAAAAATATTTTCACGAAGCATTTATATAGTACGAATGTACCCCACACACATGTGTACGAAGGTACCCCAACCCAAATAATTACACAATTCTAATAAAAATGAATATGCATTAAGTTGCATCCCAAAATTTACGAATACATAATAAACTAATGGATATGTTCCTCAATTACAATGAATTACTTACACAATTTCAATAAAACTTACTAGAGCTACATGAGTTTGAATTCAAGTCAAAATATTACTTTCGCGGCGCGAAAACACATTTGAATTTATTTCAATGGACCCGGCAGCCATACTGATGTTTTGTCCCGCTAATTAGTAGCTGCATACGAGTGGCAATCAGGCATAAAAAGATGAACGCGCCTAAATAACTAATAGTGGAGATATACGTACTGTACGAAGGCTCCCTCTGTACGGAGCCACCCTGTTTTCCCCTACTGCTACAAAAAACTTGTCAGAAAATATTTCAATGTCTTGTGTCTTGTGCTGCGTAATTAGTGGTTAAATATGCATGACATCGGCTAGGCACAGCGGGCCCAGCGTTTATATTATACTGTTGATATTATTCGCTACTGTGCCGTAACAGTTGATGAACAATATCGTTGAGGGAACACCTGTGTGCGATAGGCATAAACTTCAAAGGTGTCGATTGATCTACATTACAAACACTTAATTAGCCAAAAAGTCAAAGATGTCGAAAAGAAACGCATTTTACACAGCACGGGATATTATTAGGTACATTAATTAATTGACGCCAATGCCAACACCAACGCCGACGCCGACGATGACACTGACGCCAAAACAGAAGAAGACGAAATAAAACCTAGTAACAACCGCGACCAGTTGCTGACTTTCCCATAATGCTGGCAGCATTGTCACGTTGAATGGGAATATTATATACCTACTTAATTTTATCTTCTAACACAATTTTAGGTGGTTAGAAGTTCACCGGGGTAACACAGTTGCTATATACATAATTATTAAGATAAATATAAAATTGTAGTCTGCGCCGATGCCCTGTGCTGATACGCGACACTCGCATGGAGACTAGAACGCAGCAATCGTGACCTGTGTCACTTGAAGCTGAGTATTGTGAGACGTCGACAAAGCGTGAGCAAACTCAAGCATGTCAAGCTCTGTATATTTATTTTATTGTCTTGCTCGGCTTTATTATCACCATCATCTTCATCATTATCATCAACCCATAACCGCTCACTGGCAAGCCAGGATCTCACTTCACTTCCGTGAGGAGAAGGACTTCTTAATTTTGCCTTTGTCATTCGGTTAACTAACGTTCGGATAATCGACACTCAACTGTGATTAGATTCCATAAGTTTACTAGAGAAATGAAATCGTGCAATAAAGTTAATTTTACGCGTTAGGTACTATAATATTATGAAGCATTTTAAATTGTATTTGGGTAAATAATTTATTTTTTTACCTGGGACTAATTACATATCCTGTTGTTTCTACGTTTTTTATGTACCTAAGTATTTCCTTGTAGCTAAATAATTTCGGTTTCCAACAATGGATTAAATTAGGTAATTTCTCGAAAATTGTCCAACAATGGTTTTATTATTTTCATAATGACTAACGTTGCTTATTTGGTTTTATAGTAAGCCGTAGTGCGGTGTTGCCCTTCCGCGCCTCTCGCGGGCGCTTGCCCGCGCGCCTTCTCGAATAGTCGAGCCAAGTACCAGTGTACGCATGCGCGTACCTCTGTCTCACTCTTGCGCCGGCTCAAAGCCATACTGCGTCGCACCCTCCGCGACCGTGCCGCCGTCAGTCAGCCGCCACCCGCCCACGGAACGACACGGATCGGACAGAGACACGCGCACGCACTGAAGTCTAGAACCTACCATAATTCCTAACGTTTGCTTGCTGCACTAACTAATAACTAACATTAACCTAACTCTAACACTAACTTTAACCTGTGGTTGTGGACAATACACTTTTACTATGAGAAGTTTCTCGTGTTTCAATTTATATGAGGCCCACACCTCATAAATGGCGCTCCAACGTGTGTAAACGTGAACGTACCTACGCGTAGAAGTGCATGTTCGGACCTGCTTGGGAAATAATAATATAGCGTTCCAACGTGTGTGAGACAGTTCAGTAGTGCATGTGCAAAGTTCAATTAAACTAATATACCTACCTACGGGTAGTGCTGGTTTGTTTTAATATTGTCCGTGTCAGTGTACCTGTGTACTTAGCCGTGCGGGAATTTCCACCGTCAAAATGCAAACGAGAAGCCGAGGTCGCCGTGGCGAGGATGATGCAACAAGCATTCCCCCTACCCCCGCCGCGGTTCCCGCCGATGAATCAGAAGATGATGAAGAACAACCGACGTTGACTCCACAGCGCCCTCGCTCTGTGCCGGTTGCCGGCGGCGCCCCCCCGACTTCGAGTTCGACTCCAACGCGTGCCGAGATGACGTTCAGTCAGGAAAGCGTAGCAGCGCTGATGTCTTCGCTGCAAAGGTCCCAGACGGAAGCCTTCAAGGAAGTACTTCAGACGGTCATGAGAACATCGACGCCAGTTGAAGCTTCGCAAGGTACCCTGGCCCGCTGCCGAGCTACGTTCAGTGGCGCACCTTCCGAGTCGGTGACGGCATTCATAGACAGTGTGGAAAGTTATATCGAATGCGTAAATGTTTCCGATGTGAATGTAATGAAAGGGTTATCGATGCTGTTGGTCGGTGAAGCCGCCACCTGGTGGCAAGGTCTAAAAGACCAGATAACCGGATGGTCTGACGCGAAGAGCAACCTGATAAGCGCGTACGGAGACCGACGACCGCCACACAGAATTTACCTCGATATCTTCGCAAAATCGCAACAGGAAGAAAACACCGACTTGTTCGTGGCGAGAATAAGAGCGCTTTTTGCGAAGCTGCCTAAACACGACATATCAGAAAACGCCAAGTTGGATATGACGTACGCCTTACTTCACTCGCGCATCAGGAAACAAATAAGAAGAGAGCATTTCTCTTCATTTCAAGAGCTGCTGAACCTCGCCAGAAGCACAGAGGATTCTCTTGGCGAGGGGGAGAGGAACTCCGCGTCCGCACCGGCCCCGGTCGCTCGTCCGCCCGGCGCTGGCGGCCCGTGGTCCGCTACCGCGGCTCGCACCGCGCAAGCGTCGCCTGTTGCCACGCGCGGCGCTCCGCCCGCGGCCGCTGCGCAGCGATCCCGAGTCGCGCCCGCCCCCGGCCTGCCTGCGCGGAGCGCGGGCGCCGCTACTACCCCGCCGCCGCCTCACTTCGGCGCGCCGCCGCCGCAGGACTCCGCTGGCGCAGTGGTTAAGAAGCAGCGCCCACTCTGTTCGTACTGCAAGCGGTACGGCCACGTGAAAGACCAATGTCGTAAGTTGGTGGACCAGGGTGAGTCAAATGTACCTAATAATAACTCTACCGCGGAAGTGCGTAATAGTGATTTAAAAGCCAAAGAAAGCTTTTATAGTGTCGAAGTGCCGCCCCGTTCGCGTAATAAGTGCGTAAATTCGAACCGCGGTATATCTTCAAATAATTATTTGAACGTTAAAGACACTACTTATACCGATGATTCTCGTTGTATACCTGTGACGAATGATGCATGCAACTATTTAATAAATAGTGACCCTAACCGCGATCGCCGTCGGTACCGTGACCATACGTTGCGGGTTGCGGGATTCATGCGATCAGCGTTCAGCGAAGTGTCAGTGCCTAAATTGTATTCCTGACAGAGCACGCAACATTCAGAACGACTGTTTATGTTTTAGGAATTGGATTCCACATAGAATTGTATGTACATGTACTTGTTCACAGAAAAGTGTTAACTCGGATTTTGTACGTAGTAATGTTAACTCGAAACATTTTTGTTCACGCAAAATCGATGAAGTATCATGTGATTCTAAAACGGATAACTCAAAGTTACCGCAAAATGTTCACTCAGCCATTCATCACGAACGCGTAAATAATAATATTTACCATGTGAAAGAAAATTTTTGTAACGATACGTCATGTCAGTTAAGGGGGTATACCACCTCATATGCGACTGATCAGTTAAGGCGCTACCATACCGATTGTAAAAATTCAAATTTGTGTATGCGTGAAAATGCATTATGTCAAAGTGCTAATAATATAAATTGTAATGATTGTATATGTAGTGGAGAAGTATTATTGCCAGGGTGCAGCCGCGAGAGGTCCGCTAACTGCCGCGATTTACGTCCTATTTTCGAAATCGAAATTTTGGGGGTTAAGGGTACGGCTTTGATAGACACCGCCGCGAAACACTGTGTAGCTGGTCATACGCTGTATGCTCTCCTTCTACGAAAGGGTCATCTCCTCGTTCCCTCGACACGGCAAATCAAGCTCGCTGATGGTCACGTCCGGGACATGGAAGTACTTACGACGTCTTTGGCGGTAAGTTTAAAACAGACAGTCATTACGATTCCATTTTTAATTTTCCCAGATTCGAACAATAACGAAACGCTTCTGGGCATTGACTTCATTACTGCTGCAGGGGTAGTAATCAATTTCAACAAAAAACGTTGGCATTTTGATACGGATGAGAGCATTCAGCATAAGCTGATGTTTGAACCTGCCTCTAGAGGTATCAGCTGTTCTTCGGCAGACATTCTCCGTGATGACGAGGGTGCTCATCTCAATCCAGCGGAGCGGGGTGCGCTCGCTGAAGCCCTCGTCAGACACGCGCATATTTTTGAAGCAGGGGGAGATCCAACTCCTTACGCCGAGCACTGCATAGAGACAGGTAATCACGCACCAATTGCCGTACCTCCCTATCGCCTCAACCTATTTAAAAAGGAGTTACTGAAGCAGGATAGGACCAAGGAATACGCTGACCAGTCACGCCGACCTGCGGAAACCTTTCAGGTAGGAGACTTGGTACTTCTTAAGTCCCACGTGCTGAGCAACGCTCCGAAGAACGTGACCGCCAAATTCGCGCCGAAGCGCGACGGTCCTTACCAAATCGCGAAGAAGGTAAGTCCAACTACTTATACCCTATCGCAGGTAGACCAGCCTGGGGAAGTTCTTGGTAAATACCATGTGCAAGACCTTTCAGTCTACAAGAGGAGAGACGAAACATCACCGCCTAAACCTGTCATCCCGAAAAGGAAGCGAGGACGCCCGCCTAGGGAGGATAGGGTCCTAGTCCAGGAGCGAGGGCGTTCCCCTGGACTAGAGGGGGAGCATATAGTAAGCCGTAGTGCGGTGTTGCCCTTCCGCGCCTCTCGCGGGCGCTTGCCCGCGCGCCTTCTCGAATAGTCGAGCCAAGTACCAGTGTACGCATGCGCGTACCTCTGTCTCACTCTTGCGCCGGCTCAAAGCCATACTGCGTCGCACCCTCCGCGACCGTGCCGCCGTCAGTCAGCCGCCACCCGCCCACGGAACGACACGGATCGGACAGAGACACGCGCACGCACTGAAGTCTAGAACCTACCATAATTCCTAACGTTTGCTTGCTGCACTAACTAATAACTAACATTAACCTAACTCTAACACTAACTTTAACCTGTGGTTGTGGACAATACACTTTTACTATGAGAAGTTTCTCGTGTTTCAATTTATATGAGGCCCACACCTCATAGTTTGCTTTGTCACACGTACCTAGGGCATGCAATTATCCGCCAATATTACTATTCGGATATTTTGGATACTTCCAGAAAACTATCCGGATAAATCCGGGTAATATGGATATTTTGGATATTACTAACTAGAAGATAAATCAAACGAATATCAGTCTCAAATCATCATTTTTATTACAAACAATTCAAAAATTATGTAATTATACTTATGTAACGAAGAATTATAAAATGAACACATTTTGTAACAGAATAATTTTCAAAGAGGTCCTTTATAAAAGTTACAAAATATACCTAATATAAACAATGCAACAGAATTGGGTTTTTGAAAAAAAAAATTTTTTGTGATAAATGGAAAGATTATATATTAGTTTTATAACAAAACTATTTTTTTTTTTTTTCGCAATAATTCAAAAGTTATTTCAAAATAAAAAAAAATTTTTCAATCCAGTACCGAAGACACGCCGACAACTCCCGAACAAACCCGAGCGCGTGTGACGTCATAATGTTAGTTTTCACTCATTGCAGTTGATAGAAAAATAATAAATAGGTACAGTGTTTTGATCTATTTAATTTTGTTGTCATTATTAAATATTTTCATTTATTATATTATTTTTTAACAAACTTACCTTGATGCCTTGGCACCTCGAACTTCAGCAGAATTAAACCGAACGTCATTTTTTAAAAAATCGGTGATCATAAATATATCAACATCAGGAATATTATCAGACTGCCTTAATAAATCCTTTATCACACATAGCTAATCGAAACCAACTAACAACTCGTATTTTAGCAATAAATTTTTAATATTATTGTCTAGACACGTGTAATAGCCGTAAACGCTGTACTGTTATTAAATAGCTATAACATTATGACGTCACAACTATGGTGACCAATCATGGCGCGTTTATAGTCACGTGATTTTTATTTAAATTTCATCAATTTTTAATTGTTTATAATTAATTGAAAAAAATTTTTTTTGAAGTTTTTTGCATTAAATATCAATATTATTAATAATAAAGTTTAAAATACATAAAAAAAATCAATAATTTTTTTTTTTCAAAAACCCAATTGTATTAATCTATGTACTTCAGTATCGGCGATCAGTAACGACGCGAGTGAGATCTAATAGTGATAATAATAATAACATATTATTATAATATTTATACAATAGGCGTGTCGACAGTATCAAAGAATCGTCGATTTAATAATTTTAGGGCAATCTACATACTAAAATAATTTAAAACACGGGTTAAGTTTAATTTAAAATAATCAGATTATTAAGATTTTCAATAAAATAAAACATTAAAATATTGCTATCGGCCATTTTGATTGAAACACCAATCACAGCGCATGACGTCACGCTTAGGTAAACTCCGCTGATACCACTGTATTTTGTTGTTGTGAATACTGCTTTGCGCTTTTGGATGTTTCGTTTAATCTTCGTAACGCATAGACATAATTACAATATGTTTACCTAAGCGTGACGTCAGACCCGAAGCCATGACACCGCGAGCTGTTTTGGCGCACTATTTAAAAAAATATTAGAAAAAGGGTTTTAACTTCGTTAAACTCAATTTTATTACCGAAATAAAGGTTTTTTCGTAAATAGTAAATATGTACCGCTATTATGGAAGAGGATTTCAAAATCTTTCGACACGCCTATAGGTACATACATAGTACATACAGTAGGTACAGATAAAATAAAACTTCTCAAAATTATCCAATTTAGTGCAAAGCGCTCTCGGCTTTATAACTATAATAGTTGTATGCGCAAGAGGATAAAGTTTAAGTATGTAGGCATTGGATTGGTTAAAAAAGTTAATTAAGTAAGTTTTTAGTATTTATTTTCTGTTTGTGTAAGTTGGAAATAAAATTAAGTAAGTAGTTAAGTAGGTAGGTACTTACCACGCATGACGACGCCGTCAAAATAAAACCAATAAGGCCACATCGCTCGTAGAACTGATAACCGATAGGGAAGAAAGGTTCTAGAGTGGACGTCTTCAGGCTGATGATGATGATGAGTAATTTTATAACAATATCATTAAAAAATAACGTAGTTTTGATAAAATAAGTAAGTATCCGTAAAATTCGTATTATCCGAATAGTAATAGTATTGATATTCGGATATTATATTCGGCGGATATCCGGATAATGCGGATATCCGGATATCCGGATAGCATGCCCTACACGTACCCCTGACTAGGTACATGGAATTTACGCATACAATACCTACTTGCAACTATAAATCAGGTAGGTAAGAGGTAGATACCGCAAAGGCTCTGTGTCACCCGTAAACCATTCAAATGAAATATTCGCGAGTGTCAAGGATTAACATAACTAACACATCGTAAATTCAAATAAGTGTCCGTAGCGTCAAGTGGGTAGTTATTAGTAATATCATGGAGTTAGATATTTGCCTAATACCTACAAAGGTGTAAATAACAAGTCTTAGTTATCTGAACTGTCTTAGAAATAAGTGAAACACTTTCATCGGAGATACAGGCTTCATCGGCGTTGGCCTGTAAACAGACGTACCTACGCTGTTGAGCATAGTAGGGGCCTTCTGCCTGAAAAACATTGCCTTCATTCGACAATCGGGTACCTACATATAAGTATTAACTTCTCGTTGTGGCAAAACAGGTGACCGGATACCAAATAATATCGTACCGACTCATATATAATTTTCCGAATTATTGTCGAAGGAGCAAAAACTTGTTTGCTGCCTCCATTCATTAGCTTCCACCTACGTTTGATACGATACGTATCATTATAGTGGGGGAGCTGTAGGTCGATGAGAATCCTATCCTACTAATATTATAAACGCGAAAGTTTGTGAGTATGGATGGATGGATGGATGGATGGATGGATGGATGTTTGTTACTCTTTCACGCAAAACCTTCTGAATGGATTTTGATGAAACTTCACAATAATATAGCTTACATATCAGAATAACACATAGGCTACAATTCATTAAGATATATTATAGTATATTATAAAACGCGGGTGAAACCGCGGGGCGCAGCTAGTTAAAATATATTTTCTGTAATTTCGAAAGTAGAAGACGCGTGTACCGATCGTCTGGGATTTCCCGCAAGCCCCCTATACTCCAAAGACAAAATCCCAGGTTGAATTACTTAGTTTTGTTCGTCATTTTTAGCCGTTTTACATTCCCAATAAGAGTAAGAGATAGAGATAAAGGCTATCTATCTCTAGCTTTGGATCTATATCTCCTTCGAAAGGCTTTCCGTCATGAGCGTGATTCTAAACGGCCACGTAGCGCTCAACTCGACGCTCTAGACAGGCAACACATACTCGTATACCTAGCAGCCGACGTTAACAGATATCAAGAGGGTATACTTACCTACCAGTGAGCTCACTACCTATATGTAACATGTAGGTATAACATGACAGTCGCGCTGCACGTATAAGGCACGATGATACAACGCCGGTCGCAGCGCGGTATTGTTGTCAGTTTTGGGAGTACACGTGCTTGCCACAGACTATAATACAAAATACGCTTGTTTATGGTTTCTTTAAGAACTTTCTGTGTCGAACCCTTCGTTAGGGTTTGATAGATGTGGTTCAAGACATGTTCTGTTAACTGCTTATCGATGTATCCTACTAATATTATAAACGCGAAAGTTTGTATGAATGGATGGATGGATGGATAGATGTTTGTTACTCTATCACGTATAGACTATTGAATGGATTTTCATGAAACTGATGAATGAATATATAGCTTATAGTACATCAGAAAAACACAGGCTACAATTTATAAAGATATTGTATGAATTGTCCAAAATATGACGATTAGTGTCAGAGCAGGAAAAATCATCTGTACAGGTACACATATCTATCTGTATCCATTTCCATCTATACCCATTCCCATCTGTTCAATTCCCATCCGTATCAATTCCCATCTGTAGCCATTCCCTACTGTTCCCATTCCCATCTGTACCTTTCCCATTTTTACAAATTCCCATCTGTACCCATTCCCATTTGTTTAAATTCCCATCTGTACACATATCTATCAGTATCCATTCCCATCTGTACCTGTTCCCATCTGGTCCAATTCACATCTGTACCAATTCCCTAATGTTCTCATTCCCGTCTGTTCCTTTTCCCATCTTCACCAATTACTATCTGTATGCATTCCCATCTGTACCCATTCCCATCTGTTCCAATTCCCATCCGTATCAAGTTCCATCTGTCTCCATTCCCACGTGTCCCTATTCCCATCCTATTCCATCTCATTTCATTTCCATCTATTCCCATTCCCATCTGGTCCCGTTCCCATTTTTAAATTCCTAACTGTCCCCATTACCATCTGCACCCCTTCCCATCTGTACCCATTCCCATCTTAATACATTCTCATCTGTCCCCAGTCCCATCTCCCATTCCCATTCCCATCTGTTCCCGTTCCCATCTGTTCTAATTCCCATCGGTTCCAATTCCCATCTGGTACAATTACCATCCGTATAAATTCTTATCTGTACCTTTTCCCATCTGTACCAATAGCCCTCTGTTCCCATTCCCATCTGTACCTATTCCCATCAGTACCAATTACCATCTGTTCTCATTCCTATGTGTACCTATTCCCTTCTGTACCTATACTTATCTGTTCCCATTCCCTACTGTACCTTTTCCCATCTGTTCCCGTTCCCATGTGTACCGATTCCCATCTGTACCTTTTCCCATCCGTTCCCATACCCAGCTATTCCCATTCCCATCTGTACACATTCTCATCTGTTCCCATTCCCCGCTGTTCTCGTTGCCGTGTTTCCATTCCCATCTGTTTTCATTCCCATCTGTACCTATTCCCATCTGTACCTATGCCCATCTGTTCCAATTCCCATCTGTTCCCATTCCCATGTGTACCTATTCCCATCCGTTTATTCCCATATGTTCCCATTTCCATCTGTACACATTCTTATCTGTTGCCATTCCCCTCTGTTCCCGTTCCCATGTTTCCATTCCCATCTGTACCCATTCCTATCTGGTCCGCTTCCCATCCGTTCAAATTCCCATCTGTTATTTTTCTCATCTGTACCAATTTTCATCTCTCCCATTCCCATGTGTTCTATTCCCATCCGTTCCCGTTCCCATCTGCACCCATTCCCATCCATTCCCAGTCCCATCTGTTCCCATTCTTCTCTGTTCCCATTCCCATCCACTCCCATTTCCATCCTTTCCCATTCCCCTCTGTTCCCAGTCCCATCTCTACCCATTCCCATCTCTTCCCATTCCCATTTCATCCCATTCCCCTCTCTTCCCATTCCCATCTCATCCCATTTTCTATCCTATCCATTCCGATCTCTTCCCATTCCCATCGCATTCCATTCCCATCCCATACCATCACATTCTCATCCAATTCCCATCCCATCCCATTCCCATGCCATCCCATCCCATTCCCATCCCATCTCATTGCCAACCCGTCATTCCTTTCCCATCCTATCCCATCTCTACCCATTCTCATTTCATCCCATTCCCATCTCGGGCATTCCCATCTCATCCCAGTCCCATTCCCATTCCACCCCATTCCATTCAGTTTATTTAAATATAATTTAATATGACATGTATGTATAAACTTATAATGTCATTAAAATATTTATTTTCTTTTTTATTATTTGGGCTTTTATTCCCATTTATAAATACCCTGTTCTCGCGATTTTTTTAGATCGGGCGAAGTAAAAGGTACCGTGTTTTGAAAGTTTAGGTTATTTATAGAAAGTTTTCTGGATCTTTAACATAATATTATACTTAATTCTTTCCGATCAAAAAAATTTACATATTCGATTTAGATTCGGTCGATCCTGAAGATCCTCCCCTTAAAATCATTTCTTGTTGAAATGCATTTGCAACATGCAAGTTTTTCTTTATTTTGTAGCGAAGATTGAACCATAGGTACTCGAGCAAATCTCATAAACATCAGATGCAATTGAAAGGCTTAAAATAGTTTGGTAGCTAAATTTAAAGCGCGTTATGTAGTAGGCTAAAAACAATTACAATAAAGGTGGTGCAAGAAAAGATCCGGCTGTATTTCAGCATTGATTTCATCAACCGAGACCTATGCACTTCGGTCGACTGTCTAGACTTCCCCGGGCGGCTCGTAGAACCGTCGCCAGGGGTCGGAGAAAATCGTAAAATCGCGATTAACGCGGCATCGGTCGCGTTGAGCAACGTGACGCGTGCTGACTGCATGCAACTGGCCAATTTCTACGGCTCATGAAAGTGGATACCACGCAAAGCCGAATTGTATCACGATTGTGGTTGAAATTGCAGTGCACCGAAAATATTTTGCTTTTGCATACATTTCTATGGTCCATACAAACTTCATTTATCAAAGAAGAGCCTCACTCACCGATAGTCTTGTTGATCCAGTCCGCCAGGTCCTCCTGCAGCGGGAACAGCTGCCTCGCCTGCGAGTACAGGATCTTCTCCCGGTAGAACTCTTCGTCCTCCAGGATGGGCGTCTGCGCAGCCAGCGCACAGTCCGCCCTCTCGAAACTGCTGCTCATCTTCCTGTTGACCACTATGTCCCCGTGACCGATGTGTCTCTCCTCATCTTTCCCCTCGAAGGTGTTCCGGACGTACTCAAAGGCGTTGGTTCTCTCGAAAGCGTTGAAGATGCGGTCGAAGTTGCCGCTGAGTGGCCGCTCGTAGGGCTTCTCCACGGTGGGGGAGGACACGGGCCCCCAGGACGTGCGGCTCCCGATGGCGGTGGGACCGCAGCGGTAGTAGGCCATGGTGGTGACCTGGAACAGAAAGGGATTTGGGTCAGACCGGCGCTACTTCTATTAATTCAACAGGAGAACGATAAGTTCGAACTCGAAGGTGCCATGTAAATGTGGACTTGACTAGAGAGTCTCATTTTCGAAATCTCTGGAATGTACGTGAAATATTGCGCATAAAAAGAGCTGGAATCAGGAAATATCGCTTAGTTCATGCTTGCCTGGTCTAGACTATCGAGATGACCTAATCAGAAGCATGAGCTAATATTCAAATGCACAACAATCACGAAGTATTTTTTCCCCACAGAGTATGATCAGCATATTTTTTCTCTAATCAATCCTTGTCGAGGTGATTATAAAGCAGCACTGATAGCTTTTTGCCATAATGACATCATTTGATGGAACTAATTCTGTTATGGATGTCTCTTTATTAAGTCATGGATGACCTTCGAAGTCTTCATAAAGTTTTGCGAAACAGAAAGAGTCTACTATTAAGTTTGTATAGTAAAATTGCAGGAAGCTTCAAAAAAACATTGAATGTTGTCTCTACCAGCATGTCAGTGGCGGATCCAGGGGGGGGGGGCCATGGGGGCCATGCCCCCCCCCCCAAAAGACCCAGGAATTACATCACATTTTCGACTCATCTTCAGGTGTTCTTTTTTTACACAGCATACATACCTACTCACTCATGAAGTGAAGTCGAAAATGCCGAATGTCTTTATTATAAACTAAAATAAAGAATGAAGTTAGTAGGTAGTAATAATAATGACGCGACGGTGTCCAAGCAAGCAGTAGCGGCACGCGCGGGCCGCGGCGATAGGCCTGCCATGCCGCCCTGCAATTAGAACGCTAATACATAATTATTTTAGCTACATTGCCAGTGAGAGTTGCCACTTCCGAAATATCCTTTTTCACTTTACGCCGCTTAAAAACATGGCTGCGTACGTACAGTGCCGTAAATAGGGCGGTGCCGCCGGTGCCCAGGCACAGGGCCTAGACTCTGGGGGGCGCAAGAATTAAATGGCCAGACTAGGCAGGACTATTATTTTTTCGGTTTGCTCCTGATAAGTTCCCGCAGCGCCCCTAGTGCAGCACTAGAGGCACAACTTATCACACTGATAAAAACCCCAAAAAATTTTCAGCGCTCGCTACGCTCGCGCATTTCTATTTGGAATTATGTTTCATACAGCACACTGATAAGTACCCCAAAAAAATTTCAGCGCTCGCTATGCTCGCGCATTTCTATTTGGATTTGGATTTCGTTGAGCACACTGATAAATACCCCAAAAAAATTTCAGCGCTCGCTACGCTCGTGCTGGATGTATGTTGTTCACTTTTAATTTTAGCCTAAATATAAAACTAGATCAGATAGTACATACAATTAGAGAGGAATGATAATGTGTTTCGAAATAAATATTTTTTTCATTTCGTTACGTTTTTGCTCACTAACACCAACATTATAATTTTAACAAAAGGGCGGCAAATTATAACTCCGCTCCGGGCGACAGTGACTCAAGCTACGCCACTGAGTAGGCCTATACAATACAGTATACATAGCAATGATCTAGCTAAGGCACCTATAATATCTAAAAAAACAAGGGCGCTGTTATAGAAGCTCAGAAAAGGCTATTGACGGCACTGCCGTACGTACGCGGAGAGGGGAAGAGCGGCTGTGCAGGCTTGCACTACTACACATCCACAGGGATGTCCGAGTTGATGTTGACAAAATTATTGACAGGTTTGCTAAAAGGGGCACTAGGCGAGTAAAAATTATTTTGTAAACATACAGAGTAATTAATTTATTTTTTTGTTCCCTTGTGATTTTAACCTTCGAACCTTGTCAAAATAGCCCCCCCCAAAATGAAATCCTGGATCCGCCCCTGCAGCATGTCTAGGTTATTGTAAGACGCGTTACGGTTTCAAAAAAAAAATATTGCAAAATGGTATTTTTATTCGTAGAATAAGAAATTAGAAGGGTGGGCATGTGAGCTATTTTTGTTCCTGGCTGTAATTGCTATTGATCTCATTTGATAACTTCTCTTTCATATGATTAGGAAGTGAATTTTAAAAAAATCCACATGGTAGATAGTTGGTAGTGTCTTATTTGCATACTCGACAAGGGCATCTTCGTATCCCCCGATATTAATTATTGTTCTGAAGAACTGGCAGGCGGTAATTAAAGCTTGCTGTCTGCTGTTCAAAGAATCATCTCCGAACTGCTCATTTGGAGATGTTGATTATAGGTCTACTAATTGACCATCCGTTTCGGGCCGCCTACGTCTAAGACGTGATGTTTATGAAAATTAAGTGGAATCATTACTTTTTGTTATCGTTTAGAGACTCCTTAGAAGGTATTTTATGCTCGTAATCAGCAGTTTTGTAGATGACATCATTTTAATTTAATTGGTTTTGCCAAAGTCAAGATGAGTGCGACATTCTCAATAAGGTAGCTACAGACAGCGAGACGGAGGCGGAAACTGTCCAAACGTTTAATCAACTATTCTACAAACTGTGTTTCAGTCAATGCTCATAATAATAATTATGCAAAACCAGTAGACAGGTATGTATTATGGTATGTATAGTTATGTTCCTCGTCGATCAAATATAAAGTACGCCAACCCCAGCCTGGCTGTCCAGCGAAGGCGGCAGTGCCAGCCGGCGGCTAGATCACAGAACCCCCTTATGTGGAGGAGTCGTGAGCCCGCACGTGACCAGAATCAGACTGCGACTGCCTGATTAGCTTCGAGATTGAATCGATATGAACTAGCTTTTGTTTGGAAGTGGTTTGCGAAGCGCATATCTTATGGAAAACTATGCGAACAAGGAGTCTATTGGAAATCCTATTGCAACATTATTGTAACCAAAACAGTATTGTATTCAGAGCTCCAGAATAGATTTAGTGACCAACTTCAGGTGTTTAATGATATAGTATCATAAACAACAGTTGAAATATCGACATGACACAAGGACTCCTTCGTTCACCATGAAAGGGGTCATAATATTTTGTTGTTCTATGTTGTTAAAAATACTGTAACAAATATTTTAAGCCCTTAATATCTAACATAAGAGCTGGAAGCGAGCTGAACGTAAAATTGATCCAATGAACACTTTTACTGCACCTAAATTAGGTTAATAAGGATAAGTAATTTGAATGTCGTTGTCGAGTCCCTGTCACCCATAAATTAATAAACTAAACGGCACTTGTGCGTGACTCGCGCCCAGGATCCTGGGTGGCCTGTGGTTTTTGGAACGCCATATTGGGTTTGAAAGTAGGTATTCTATTTTGCATATTCATAATCCTGGCCATTGTTAAAGGGCTAATTCTAAGTCATGCCTAATCGTTAACCCGTCAGGGTTGTCACCGTTCCATCAACCCTGATTTCAATGGTGACGTGCAGACCACCATGATTAGATTAGTAGGTATCTACTTCCTAAAAAAAGCGTTATGAACAGAATACAAAAACATTTAGAAGAAATATACAGCACTCACAAAAGAGCAGCTGAGTTAACCATTCAAAACTAATAGTAAGTAAATAATAATGCATTCTAATATACTCGTAGTATTATACATATTTATGAAAGACACAAAATGATTCCACATATTATAATGAAACATTACGAATACATGAGGCAAGCCGGGACGAGTTGGCACCGCGCCCTGTCCCAGAACACGGAAACTTATAAAAATCGATTCCGCCCAAATGGGACACTGTTTTGCATTACATTACCGCCCCCTGCACATCAAATCAAATCCTATTTCTTCGCAATAATGTCTAATGTAGCTTGTATTCCGCCTGATAGCACGCAAGACGCTGCATGCAAACGCCGTCCTCTGACAGTTCCGATAAAAAGTTTTGCTGTGATGCCGCTCAAGTATCAGGTATCGATTCAACATCGTTGTTGGAGACTGTATCGAAGAAACGATGCTTTTGTCTTACATAATGTAGCAACTTGGTATAAAATTCCTCCAGTGCTGCAAAGAAACAAACCGTAAGGTTGACCTTTCTGAATTCAACAAAATGACTTAAGAGCAAACTATTGAAACTAGATGCCTACTTCGAGTCCATTCCTATTGCATTTAGACAGAAAGGACTTATTTATCGCTATTATTTCGCATTAACCAAACCTCCTCTCACTTCTTATATACGTATATACGAGTATGTATATAGACTAGCTCAATAATAGTAGTAACTATATCTAGCCTGATAGAATGGCTGACCCTTCCATTATAAATTCTGCGCTCATAGTCATAGGTCCCTTGCCACATTGGTCATCATCGTATTTCATCAAGATGCTCAATTTAAATCTAAACAAATGGAATGTACCAATTATTATCACTTGAACTCTGTCACAGAAGGTAATGTTTAGATATAATATGTGTAATCCAATATGCCACTATATTGTAGTGTACGTGCCCCATATTTAGGGCATAATAATTCGTCAATAAATAATATGTCATCAATAAATAGCGAGGGAAGAGTAGTTCTTATCCACGCCGTGTCCTCGTCGATTCGGCTGCGATTAAATTAGGCTTGTTTTGGTGCTGCACGATTTACTTTACCTATAGGTAGTTTTTACATACTTGTTTTAACGCACGAAATGTTCGCAGTATCGACATTCCTTTTGATCAAACTTGAACCAATATCTGTACCCACTCTCCGATTGGTTTTGATAAAGTTTGTGGCAGACAGATGGACAATTATTTGACACCGCCTCGGAATTTGTGAGTGTTGTTGTTATGAAACGACTTCACAATGACCACGATTCATCAGGCAGTTATGTTTAGAGGGCCAATGTTCTTTCAGTTGTGCTTATAGAACTCAACCCTGTTAGGTAATAAGTACTAAACTCTACCCGTGTTACCACAAAAGTTTAGACCAGAGTTAAACAGAGGTTTCTTAAATTTCGTTCGACATAATAATATCGACGTCAATCACTCGCGTTTTCTGACTCAATCCTGGCATACCTAATTATTTTTCTTGTAAACTTGTTTATTATTGAGTTAGAAAAAGCTAAATTTAGACGTCGATTTGTGGAGAAAATATTTAAGACTCATCTGTTCAACTCTGGTTGAAATCTTTTGTGGTAAGACGTACGTGGATAGGAGTTTAGCGCTCAGAACAAGTATCGAGTAGGGCTTGCAGATTGGGTTCCAAATGGAGTATGTTTACTGGCTACGGATATTTTGTTAGTCCCCATTGAGTTGGGAATAAAGATATTACCCAAGAAATTGTTGTAGGTAACGTTTGATAAAAGTTTGCTACGGTTTGAAGTTTCAGAACGTTTCTACTGGAGCCGATAGCACCTCAATCTAGTGAAGTACGTTCGAAAACTTACGTGTGTTAAACGATTACGTTGTACATACCCGCTGGCATTTAAAATATTTTAAATGATAGGCGTCCACCATTTAACAAGGGCGTGCCCACGCAAACTATCGGCCCTACACTTGATAGCCAATAGGTCAAGTTGAGCCAGTACTGTCCGCTGTACTCAACCGGCACTTTCGGACTTTGTCTCGGTAAACAATGCTACATTTCCTCGGGCAACTACAGCGGAGTAAACTTTTTGAAATTCGACAAGGGCCTAGAACTGGTTATGAATTCCTAAAAAAAGCACAAATATAGTGAAGCCGGTACAAGAAAAGAGGCTATTTAAGCAAATTACGAAGGTCCGTCATTAAGAGGTCCACTCTCGACGTTTTGGGAGAGGTTCACCATGGGTTCACCTTAAGTTCTGGCCAGTTTGATTGATAAGGATTCTGTGGGACTGTGAAAAGATTTTCTAAATTTTGCGACTGTTAAATAATAATTTAAGTTTGAAAAGTTAGCACCCAGGATAATATCATTAATTCCTATAACAAATTCATCAAACTCATAATCTAATGACTGCATGTAGATATTACATCATCAACGCTCGTTTTAACTAACTTTTTTAATTGCTTCTCGAGCCCCACCATTAAGGAAAACGCAAGGAAGTTGTACCAGCTCATTGCCTTAAAAGCCCTTAACAGTCCATTACCACAGTACCACAAATTGATCGCACTTGATCGTGTCATCTTCCAATTCACAAGTCGCTGGTCTCAAGTGACCCTTCCTGAGAAGGGGGGGGGGGGGCTGCGGCTGATCTCGGGAGTGCATTGCCCCACTCCTTAACTGGATAAAGAGGTTCGCTCCCGGTGCCAAGACGCTACTACGTAAACTTTCGCATTACGCATAAAAACTAAAGGCAATCGAAAAAAAATCGATCAAAATGTAATCGAATGAATCTGTAGAGATCTTGCAGATAGATTATTGTTGATATAGAGTATTGACGTGTCTAGAAATTCTTTATTTTCTATAGTCAGGCACTATATCGCATTATGACATCTACCTGTGAAGTCTACCGTCTGAGATCTCGGAGAAACATCGATCCATCAAAATAATAATTTAAACAATTGAATGCTTGCAGTACAGATAAATCCTTCCTACTCTACCTATGTATTTATAGAGTCAAAGCAATTTTCAATAGGGTCACGTCCAGTGGCATTGACCCAGGAAGCCCTGAGTCTTCCGCCACAGACTATACAGCAGTCTCTACAAGCTCTACCTGTTGATCTTAGATATGGTAGAGTATTATTATGATCCATTATTGCAGAGATCTAGATGTGAAATAATAGCACTAAGTTTCCTGGTTATTGATTATGAATGGAATTCTGAGTGAGAAGAGTCAGAAGATCAATTTTACATAAAATGCAAGAAATTCAAGACAAAGAACAAATAAATCAATAGACAATTTTACTAATTTATGAAACCCTTTTCCTTTCTACATTAATTCAAAAGATTTTCCAGAATAAATCGCAGCAAGCAATAAAATCGGCCATTGTAGAACCTTGTATCTGTTTCATCGTGTTTCTGCTCTTTTTGCTTACAAAGGAGTTTCTATGTATCTTTATTTATCTACCTATCTATAATGTCTCAAGTAACATTTCCATTTCCCTATAGAAACCTAAGAACCGTGTATTGATGTCGCCATCACACAACCACAGACTAATCGCGAGTTCCTGACCACACCGCAGACGTGCAATATGCAGTCGCTGTGAACAGCTGCCAGCGCCACAGATTACTCACCAGTTTGTACCTAGATAGCTTTAACTTGCGACTTTCTCCAACTAAATGTATCGAAATACTTCAGTTTTTGAAAGACCAATGTTACATGAGATTGGATCGCTTCGCAAAGCGGTGCGTACCAGGCAGACGTGGTGCGAGATGGGCCATACTCGATCAAAAGCTTAGCACTCTAGACAGTTAGACAACATCATCAAATGGTATACGAGTATATGGCTAACTCGTAATATTCAACCGAATCAACCCACTTCAGGGCACAACAATGGTTGAAACGTGGCTTCGATAAACTTCTGTTTTACAGAATCTAGCCTCAATCAATCAGTTGGTAATTCCTCTATTCATACGATTCTATGCGAGTCACTTTAGCAGCCTCGTAAATATTAGCAAAGGGGTCGCTCCACCGACCGCATCAATCACCGGATCAATCCATCAATCCATCAGCCATCAATCAACCAGCACTCTACATGGGCAGAGTTCTGAGCGCTGCGTTGCCGTTGATGTCAGATGTCACATCACGTAATATACCTACTGTGAGGCAATAGGGGAATTATACATGGCTTTTAAATTATTAGCTGCAGCATTTGGGACGGAGAGGCTATTTTACCGTGTATGGGAATAGATCGTTAACTAGCGCAAATAACAAACAGTTAATAGATAGTTTTGGCAGGAATTCAAGCATTTGACTTGTCGATTGTTTTGTTGTTGTTCGACTATATTTTTTGATATTTGAAAAACGATCTTTCCGGTCTGTTTGGACGGATCTGACTTGATTTGTTCGTGGGTGTTCTCAGTTATAGTTCAAGAAAAACTGATAACCCATTATAGAATAAGTATACTTGTTGCGTATAATAATAATCTGCACCACTAGATAGATAGATAGATAGATAGATGGATAGATGGATAGATAGATGGATAGATGGATAGATAGATGGATAGATGGATAGATAGATGGATAATGACTGACACCAAAATGTACAGAACACAGAGAGGTCAAAATTAAAGTAGGTACAATGGGCAGTCTTATCGCTTAAAGCGATCTCTACCAGACAACATTTAGTCAATCAATTATAATAATAATAATTCAGCCTGTAACTGTCCCACTGCTGGGCAAAGGCCTCCCCTCACTATCGTGAGGAGGGTTAGGCCATAATCCACCACGGGGGCCTAGTCAATCAATTACTATTAGTTAATTATCCCATGTGTGAGAGCTTGTGCCATGTGTCAGATTCAAAGCCACGGTTGAAACGGGCACAATTACATTTCCTCGTATCGTATTTACATTTCATTTGTATGTGATCCTACACTACACTGGTCCACAGCTCAGATAGTAAGTAAATATAATCTTGTTCCCAGACTATTTACCAAAACGTTCTACACCCAAATATTTAGGATAAGTAATTATGTTATAACAAATGGAACACACAATTATTTAAAAATACCGCCTCACCCCGCTACTGAAATAACTCAAACCAAACCTTCCGAAATAACTTGGGCCAAGCTTCGTTATGTCCAGGTGACAGGTTTACACACCTAAACCCTGGAGCCCACTGCGGCGGACGGGCACGGACTGCGTCCATCAACGGAAGAATCCGGTTACCGACTGCACTTACTCATTTCAATAAACAAGGAGTTTTCAATCTTATTTTTAATGGGATAGGTTTGAAATTATTAAAGATAATGTTCTAGCTAGAGCTTTATAAACTTTTCGTAGCTCGTTCTAATAAAAGTCTTATTGCGTTGGTTTAAAGTTTTAATCGATGGATTTGTATTGATTTCGGTTGAGTAACGAAAAAAGTAGTTCCGTTTCTGGTTACCGTCATGTTCACGTAAATTGCATACAAAAGGAAAAAGGTAGATGCAGTTGCTGTAGCCTTTATGGGGTGAGACATAAATGTTTATTTTGCTTGGTTGATAGATAAAAGCAGCCTTGTTTCTGTTACAATTGAGTAGTAGAGTGGAAGTCTGTATGTTAAAAGCATTTAGCGACGGTATTTATCTTATTTTTTGGTTTCTTATCTTATTTTAATTAAAATAACTAGGTAAGTAATTACCTAACAGTCAAATGCTATGAAAAACACGCTTCGATAGGGACACAAATAGATACATTCCTTTTAATTGAATTTAAATTAATATACCTACCTTGTAGGTTGTTACTACGTTGTTACTATATATTATATTGTAGTAACACATTTATAAATAAAATAAATATTGCGAATCTTCCAGGACGAATCTCGATTGAGTTAAAACTTTATGTAAACGATTTTTCGACTTTTGGATCGTTACGAAAACAAGTAATTAGTAAGATATTCACCGCTATGTATGATACCATCCGCTCCCGCCTGCGCCTCGTCCCACACCACACGACGGAAGCCCCGCGCCGCACTTCACGCGTTTCACAACCCATTGACGGATCGAGCGCGTCCAATCAATGGACGCCCTCGTGTGTGCCAGCCTTTATACTTCACGTGGAGTGTGCACTTGGGCTTATAGACTGCGAGAGAATGGATGCCGCTCTGATCTCTTTATTGGTTCAGCTTTCAACTGTTATGGAGTTATGAAGATGAGTAACGAGAGTGCAACGAGTGCGGATACATTGAACATATAAAAAAATGTTTTATAGAAGTACCGAGATAGTAATAAGTGGCATAACTGGATAGAGTGACGGCGAAGCGTGAGGTTGATGGTTCGATTTTGGCATAAAGGGTGTATGTTGAAAGTCAACTGTGAGTTTGATATTAAAAGTCATATTACTATCACCCTAAGACGATGGTACTATGGAGTCTCATTGCGTCTATCTACCAATATAACCATATTTAACAGCTTTTATCACAGACAAGCACCCAATTGAGTTCAAAAAACATTAATAAATCGGCCGTTTTGATGACATTATAATATCGCCAATAAGTTTCAAAATTCCACCCCCGAGGCAAAGATTTGAGAAGCACATGTATTTGCTGAGTATGTGTGTATGTAAGACCACAGTCCGCGTAGTTCCTACGTAGATGCAGGGGCTCCTAGTTAGTGGTCAGGATCTACACTGTATGTAAATAAGAACTGCTATTTATTCTGTGACAGCCACGTACGTAAAGTAAAGCTTAGCATACGTAGTAACTAGCTGCATAAGAATACAGGTGAAAATGTCCAACAAGCTTCTTATAATATATCAGGAACCGGACGGTATAAGCTCGTCCCTCGCCCCTCGCAGCAGATTAGATTACAAACGCCACGGACAACAATGCCAGCATTACGCCTACACGCATAATGCGACGCTTGCGAGGGAAGTGGCCTATCAGCCCGCTAGCCACTCCTTGTTATGATCTCCTGGTGCTTTCATTCATTTTTATGAGTGTCTTAACTTGCTTTTGCCTAAACTAAAACATTTGGGTAATATTTTTGTATTTTGAATATACTTCTTGCAATCGCAATCAATTATGTTATTTATAAACTGGTTCCAATCATGGAATCACAACGCGTTATGCTAATATTGCAGTTTCCTTTTACCATCGACACTTTGCTACTTGTAGCCTTCTCAAACCATTACCATTTACCATTAGGAGTCGATTCAAATCACATCCACGCTCCATTGACCGCGATGATGAAAGTGAGATGCTTACAAACTCCCAACTATTCTGCGACCTAGCGATACTGCATGCAAACTCCTCGGTAACCTAGTGCCCTGGTAGATGCAGCCACGCATCATTAAGCAGTGCATTGACTGATATCGTTAGAGATGCCATAGCGGTGCATGCGAACTCTTTGGTAACCTAATGCCCTGGTAGTTGTGAGCATGCTTCACTTAGTATGATGAAACGCTAGCTTGGTCTGCACGCCTGGTAGATACAACAACAAGATTTAAG
This sequence comes from Hylaea fasciaria, assembly GCA_905147375.1. Taxonomy (NCBI): domain Eukaryota; kingdom Metazoa; phylum Arthropoda; class Insecta; order Lepidoptera; family Geometridae; genus Hylaea; species Hylaea fasciaria. Next base: position 247,286 of record LR990211.1, on the reverse strand, counting down.
TTTACTTAAAGTAAATGGTTGTTATGGTTACACATTTAAACAGGAGCTTGGATGTAGTTTAGTTTATTTACACCAGGAATACCTCCTGGAAGATAACACATGTGAGAACAGAGCAGATGTCCAACGGGTTTTTAGTAACATCCATTAATTTGAGGTAGAGAGAAATTATATGCTGGCAGATGGTACAGACTGCTTCTGCTTACCTAAATTAGAGCACCGTAATCAAAATATGTGGTAAGTAAGTACACACACAAAAGAAAAACAAAATACTGCGAAAAGGTAATGTAACGAGTAGGCTGAGCACTTCAACAATAACAATTATTCTAAACGCACGCACAAACCAAGGTAAAGTAGCGAGTAGACGCTAAGCTGGACATTAACGCGGCTACAAGATATAGATAACCTACATTCGTAATTGCACAGCACGCGGCTGTCGCCAGACAAACGGCTGATTAGGAAGCTAAGTCAACCGAGAGATAGGCTCATGCATGAATCATTATTAATGTGGACGAGCTAGTGCAGAAAATGAGGGAATGCCTCTCGGGACTTCGACGACCGAAACCTCCTATCTAAGTCAATGACTTTCATCTGAAAGAACATAGACAACATGAAATCTTTTGAATTTCGACTAGATCACTAAAAATTAACAAAGAAAACTTAATGGCCAAATCTCTGTACATCCTATAAAAATAAGCTTTGACAGACTCTGCAGCAGTACTCGATTTACCTTCCGCTTCGAAGAGCTTCAAACTAATTCCAACACTTTCATTCAGCGAATCGTAGTTTTTCAACTGCATCTAGGCTGAGGCTGACATTTGGTAATCTCATTATCTAAGTTTGGCACCATTCTTTGTCTATCACTGCTTCAATAAACAATCAAAGCCTTTGGTATAATACGGTATCTGTTACCGTAGACATTGTGGGATCATCATCCATCAGCCGGCACTCTGTGGAGATAGTTGGGAATTCAAGACCGCGGCAAACGCTTATTCGCTTCGGTTCCGTGCCGGCAGTGAAAACTCAGCAGAGTAATTAATTGTATTATGTACAGTTAATTATTTGAACAGTCATTATGTCGAATTTACAAGCTTTCTGCATTTTATGTTTTTTCACAGCACGGTAACGTGAGACGATGCGACTCTATACTTGCCAATATGGTTTTTTATTAGGTACAGAATAATATAATAATATTTTTTATGGTACGAATATGACCTGGGGCTAATTATGAACTTATTTAAAACCAGGCAAGTTCCAGGTAATTCTTTTTACCGCCGTTTGTTATTTTTCTTATTATAACCTACATTATGTCAAATTAAAGTTCGTTATACGAAATTTCCAGCCTGTTATTTCGTCAGTGGTAGGTTTGACTGTCAGGTGACGTTACTGGATTAGGAGTTCATAATATGAAATAGCCAGGCAATTCAGTTAACGGCGTAAACTGACTGGATTATGAGTTCATAATACGGCCCCTGCCGTAGTAATCAGTGTTTTGAAAGGAACCTCATCCGTTATCCTTGCCCCGCGTGTCTGATATCTCACTCTATAATTCAATTCAGTGCCGCTAAGGCCACTTATAATATTATTAATTAATTATAATCACGTTTCGATTATACTATCAACACCCGCGGTCGTGACTCAAATGCATTTGAACTTAACTCTGGCCTTGTTTCGGACATTTCAATTTATCGATCAGTCGAGCCTCTCTTTACGGCTAAATCGACTTATGATCGATTGGAATGAAAGGGTAATGAGATTGCTTTTTAAATTCATTACCATAGTTATACAATGATTATATCGTACCTTAGCTTGGATAATTAAGTTTATGAAGATTAAACAGCTGATTATATAAGCTTCTTCTAAGTCCTAAAAGACATTTCTTACCGTAGCTTTTATTTAAATTCGAATACGTTGTTAGTATCTACTTAATTAAGTGATTTTTATGCATAATTTTGTTATATTATTTTAAATCTTTGTCAGTGCTATCGGGTGTAACTCCGATGGTTAAACTAGCGGCACATTACTATCGTTAAGTCGGATAGTAACAGTAATTTACGTTATTTGTCACCGTTTACGTTCTCTATCGCTGCAGGGTGCTTTCTAATATCACAGTGTATTTCACGAGATATATCGTAATTACTTTGAAAATCCTCACAAAGTATAGCTATCAAGCTGTCAAGTATGACGGTTTACGTTGCTGCGAATTATGAACTAGGTGCAATTTAACATAAGCACCTATACTAATACCCACTGATACAACATATCCAAGTTTTTATTTTCCATAAACCATTGGAAATGATGAATCTTGCATAAAAACCTCGCCTTTTCTTTCTGTCAGCTCTTTTTGAGTACCTACCGACCATCGGTTTACGTATATGTATATTTACGTGTCATTTTTTTTGATGACGGCGTTATTCCAGTTCTTCCCAATACTGGAGCAATTTTAAAACTTGTTCGTAATCCCAACTTTGTATTTCGGCATTCCAGCGAGTCCATCCGTGTTCGGCGCGTGCGCATCGTGAAAGTGTGCGGTAATTAAATTCGGCGCGCCGCCGCCGCACGGAAAGCGGAACCGATTGCGTCACACATGCGGAGATCTATCATCAGCCATCACCATATATCTTGGGAGACTTCGAACTACGGTCGAGATTATTTGTGTTATCCCGTAATAGGAACGTACCATATAATTTCACTTCCGTCATAGGCTAGCGTTTCACCACCAACCATCTCAACTGGTCGAAAATGATAAACATTTAAACCTAGACAGTAACAATGCTGCACATAAAGCCAGTAACCCGAAGTTACTGAACGTTAAAATAACCTCAACCAAAAGAGAGGGTAGTATAGAATAAGATAGGGAACTCTATAAAGGGAAACACACGTATCTGTGTGTGTGTTAGTATGATGCAAGCGCGAGTAGATCAGGGAAGTGAATAAGTGGGTTACTTGCGGCATAGTAGCTTGTGGTTTAGTTGTTTCGGAGGAAGTTGCAGCTCGGGTAGCTGGCGGGCTGCCGGGAACCGTGGCGAGGTAAACATAAACCCATAATATGAGCGCACTAAACGTGACACACATACGTGAAGTTATAGTGAATTAATGTGTGAACCTTGATTTGTCCAATGTAGAATCTGTTATATGTAGAATCTGTCCAATATAGAATCTGTCGTATGTAGACTATGATGTCAAAAGTAGAATCTGTCAAATGTCGACTAAACGGATTGATCTTGATGTCAGTGAAGTTAGCAGAACATTTTCCAGCAGATCAAAAATAAAAGTGAGTTCTGTTCGCATGCAGGTGAGTTCTATAGTTCCTGATAACTTTCAGGAATAGTTCTGCCCAAATTCCTGAAAAAATATCAATTGAAATAATGATCTGCCAACTTCCCGTAGCAGATCATTTTGCAAAAAATCAAAAACCAAATGGTTTTTCTTACACCTACTACTGAGTTTCATAGTTCCTGAAACTTTTTAAGAATAGTTCTGTAACTTTCAGCCTGCAAAAAATTTATGAAAAAAATGCCAAAATAAAATATCTCTTCTTTTTTCAATGACATCAATTACTTTCACAGGCTGAAACTTCTCAGAATCCCGTAGACAAATAGCAAAACTCTAACTTAAAGCAAAAAACCTGCCTGGAACTCATACAATAGCATCAGCAGAGCATAGAAGTATGATAGCATATTTTGTGCAAGAAATAAGAATCACAAAATCACATTATAACTCTTCGATACCTGCTAGGATAATATAAGAACTACAACCTGGAGTCCAAAACCTGGCTGGAACTTTCAAGTAACTGCCAGCAGAGCATGGTTGTAGAAATAGATATAATTGTAGAATAAATCTCATAATTACAAGTTCGTTTTTTTATAATTTTTTGTAAGAAGCAGGGGCTAGAACTCTTCGATTTCAGCTAGGTTAATATTAGAACTACTACCTAGCATCACAAACTCGGCTGGAACTCTTAAAAAACTGCCAGCAGAGCATGGGTGTAGAAATAGATCGGTGAAATAAATCTCAAAATTACAAGTTATTTTTTTTATCAATTTTTGTAAGTAGCAGTGGCTAGAACTCCTCGATTTCAGCTAGGTTACTATCAGAACTACTACCTAGCATCAAAAACTTGGCTGGAACTCTTAAAAATCTTCCAGCAGAGCATGGGTGTACAAATAGATCGGTGAAATAAATCTCAAAATTACAAGTTATTTTTTTATCAATTTTTGTAAGAAGCGGGGGCTAGAACTCCTCGATTTCAGCTAGGTTACTATCAGAACTACTATCTAGCATCAAAAACTTGGCTGGAACTCTTAAAAATCTTCCAGCAGAGCATGGGTGTAGAAATAGATCGGTGAAATAAATCTCAAAATTAAAAGTTATTTTTTTTATAAATTTTTGTAAGAAGCGGGGGCTAGAACTCCTCGATTTCAGCTAGGTTACTATCAAAACTACTACCTGGCATCAAAAACTTGGCTGGAACTCTTAAAAAACTGCCAGCAGAGCATGGGTGTAGAAATAGATCGGTTAAATAAATCTCAAAATTACAAGTTATTATTTTTATAAATTTTTGTAAGAAACGGGGGCTAGAACTCCTCGATTTCAGCTAGGTTACTATCAGAACTACTATCTAGCATCAAAAACTTGGCTGGAACTCTTAAAAATCTTCCAGCAGAGCATGGGTGTAGAAATAGATCGGTGAAATAAATCTCAAAATTACAAGTTAGTTTTTTTATCAACTTTTATAAGAAGCAGGGGCTAGAACTCCTCGATTTCAGCTAGGTTACTATCAGAACTACTACTTAGCATCAAAAACTTGGCTGGAACTCTTAAAAAACTGCCAGCAGAGCATGCTTGTAGAAATAGATCGGTGAAATAAATCTCAACATTACAAGTTATTTTTTTTATCAATTTTTGTAAGAAGCGGGGGCTAGAACTCCTCGATTTCAGCTAGGTTACTATCAGAACTACTATCTAGCATCAAAAACTTGGCTGGAACTCTTAAAAATCTTCCAGCAGAGCATGGGTGTAGAAATAGATCGGTGAAATAAATCTCAAAATTACAAGTTAGTTTTTTTATCAACTTTTATAAGAAGCAGGGGCTAGAACTCCTCGATTTCAGCTAGGTTACTATTAGAACTACTACCTAGCATCAAAAACTTGGCTGGAACTCTTAAAAATCTTCCAGCAGAGCATGGGTGTAGAAATAGATCGGTGAAATAAATCTCAAAATTACAAGTTAGTTTTTTTATCAACTTTTATAAGAAGCAGGGGCTAGAACTCCTCGATTTCAGCTAGGTTACTATCAGAACTACTACCTAGCATCAAAAACTTCGCTGGAACTCTTAAAAAACTAACAGCAGAGCATGCTTGTAGAAATAGATCGGTGAAATAAATCTCAACATTACAAGTTATTTTTTTTATCAATTTTTGTAAGAAGCGGGGGCTAGAACTCCTCGATTTCAGCTAGGTTACTATCAGAACTACTATCTAGCATCAAAAACTTGGCTGGAACTCTTAAAAATCTTCCAGCAGAGCATGGGTGTAGAAATAGATCGGTGAAATAAATCTCAAAATTACAAGTTAGTTTTTTTATCAACTTTTATAAGAAGCAGGGGCTAGAACTCCTCGATTTCAGCTAGGTTACTATTAGAACTACTACCTAGCATCAAAAACTTGGCTGGAACTCTTAAAAATCTTCCAGCAGAGCATGGGTGTAGAAATAGATCGGTGAAATAAATCTCAAAATTACAAGTTATTTTTTTTATAAATTTTTGTAAGAAGCGGGGGTAGAACTCCTCGATTTCAGCTAGGTTACTATCAGAACTACTACCTAGCATCAAAAACTTGGCTCAAACTCTTAAAAAACTGCCAGCAGAGCATGGGTGTAGAAATAGATCGGTGAAATAAATCTCAAAATTATAAATGTTATTTTTTTTATCAATTTTTGTAAGAAGCGGGGGCTAGAACTCCTCGATTTCAGCTAGGTTACTATCAAAACTACTACCTGGCATCAAAAACTTGGCTGGAACTCTTAAAAAACTGCCAGCAGAGCATGGGTGTAGAAATAGATCGGTGAAATAAATCTCAAAATTACAAGTTATTTTTTTTATAAATTTTTGTAAGAAACGGGGGCTAGAACTCCTCGATTTCAGCTAGGTTACTATCAGAACTACTATCTAGCATCAAAAACTTGGCTGGAACTCTTAAAAATCTTCCAGCAGAGCATGGGTGTAGAAATAGATCGGTGAAATAAATCTCAAAATTACAAGTTAGTTTTTTTATCAACTTTTATAAGAAGCAGGGGCTAGAACTCCTCGATTTCAGCTAGGTTACTATCAGAACTACTACCTAGCATCAAAAACTTGGCTGGAACTCTTAAAAAACTGCCAGCAGAGCATGCTTGTAGAAATAGATCGGTGAAATAAATCTCAACATTACAAGTTATTTTTTTTATCAATTTTTGTAAGAAGCGGGGGCTAGAACTCCTCGATTTCAGCTAGGTTACTATCAAAACTACTACCTGGCATCAAAAACTTGGCTGGAACTCTTAAAAAACTGCCAGCAGAGCATGGGTGTAGAAATAGATCGGTGAAATAAATCTCAAAATTACAAGTTATTTTTTTTATAAATTTTTGTAAGAAACGGGGGCTAGAACTCCTCGATTTCAGCTAGGTTACTATCAGAACTACTATCTAGCATCAAAAACTTGGCTGGAACTCTTAAAAATCTTCCAGCAGAGCATGGGTGTAGAAATAGATCGGTGAAATAAATCTCAAAATTACAAGTTAGTTTTTTTATCAACTTTTATAAGAAGCAGGGGCTAGAACTCCTCGATTTCAGCTAGGTTACTATCAGAACTACTACCTAGCATCAAAAACTTGGCTGGAACTCTTAAAAAACTGCCAGCAGAGCATGCTTGTAGAAATAGATCGGTGAAATAAATCTCAACATTACAAGTTATTTTTTTTATCAATTTTTGTAAGAAGCGGGGGCTAGAACTCCTCGATTTCAGCTAGGTTACTATCAGAACTACTACCTAGCATCAAAAACTTCGCTGGAACTCTTAAAAAACTAACAGCAGAGCATGCTTGTAGAAATAGATCGGTGAAATAAATCTCAACATTACAAGTTATTTTTTTTATCAATTTTTGTAAGAAGCGGGGGCTAGAACTCCTCGATTTCAGCTAGGTTACTATCAGAACTACTATCTAGCATCAAAATCTTGGCTGGAACTCTTAAAAATCTTCCAGCAGAGCATGGGTGTAGAAATAGATCGGTGAAATAAATCTCAAAATTACAAGTTATTTTTTTTATAAATTTTTGTAAGAAGCGGGGGCTAGAACTCCTCGATTTCAGTTAGGTTACTATCAGAACTACTACCTAGCATCAAAAACTTGCCTGGAACTCTTAAAAAACTGCCAGCAGAGCATGGGTGTAGAAATACATCGGTGAAATAAATCTCAAAATTACGAGTTATTTTTTTTATCAATTTTTGTAAGAAGCGGGGGCTAGAACTCCTCGATTTCAGCTAGGTTACTATCAGAACTACTACCTAGCATCAAAAACTTCGCTGGAACTCTTAAAAAACTGCCAGCAGAGCATGGGTGTAGAAATAGATCGGTGAAATAAATCTCAAAATTACAAGTTATTTTTTTTATAAATTTTTGTAAGAAACGGGGGCTAGAACTCCTCGATTTCAGCTAGGTTACTATCAGAACTACTACCTAGCATCAAAAACTTGGCTGGAACTCTTAAAAAACTGCCAGCAGAGCATGCTTGTAGAAATAGATCGGTGAAATAAATCTCAACATTACAAGTTATTTTTTTTATCAATTTTTGTAAGAAGCGGGGGCTAGAACTCCTCGATTTCAGCTAGGTTACTATCAGAACTACTACCTAGCATCAAAAACTTCGCTGGAACTCTTAAAAAACTAACAGCAGAGCATGCTTGTAGAAATAGATCGGTGAAATAAATCTCAACATTACAAGTTATTTTTTTTATCAATTTTTGTAAGAAGCGGGGGCTAGAACTCCTCGATTTCAGCTAGGTTACTATCAGAACTACTATCTAGCATCAAAAACTTGGCTGGAACTCTTAAAAATCTTCCAGCAGAGCATGGGTGTAGAAATAGATCGGTGAAATAAATCTCAAAATTACAAGTTATTTTTTTTATAAATTTTTGTAAGAAGCGGGGGCTAGAACTCCTCGATTTCAGTTAGGTTACTATCAGAACTACTACCTAGCATCAAAAACTTGCCTGGAACTCTTAAAAAACTGCCAGCAGAGCATGGGTGTAGAAATACATCGGTGAAATAAATCTCAAAATTACGAGTTATTTTTTTTATCAATTTTTGTAAGAAGCGGGGGCTAGAACTCCTCGATTTCAGCTAGGTTACTATCAGAACTACTACCTAGCATCAAAAACTTCGCTGGAACTCTTAAAAAACTGCCAGCAGAGCATGGGTGTAGAAATAGATCGGTGAAATAAATCTCAAAATTACAAGTTATTTTTTTTATAAATTTTTGTAAGAAACGGGGGCTAGAACTCCTCGATTTCAGCTAGGTTACTATCAGAACTACTACCTAGCATCAAAAACTTGGCTGGAACTCTTAAAAATCTTCCAGCAGAGCATGGGTGTAGAAATAGATCGGTGAAATAAATCTCAAAATTACAAGTTATTTTTTTTATAAATTTTTGTAAGAAGCGGGGGCTAGAACTCCTCGATTTCAGCTAGGTTACTATCAGAACTACTATCTAGCATCAAAAACTTGGCTGGAACTCTTAAAAATCTTCCAGCAGAGCATGGGTGTAGAAATAGATCGGTGAAATAAATCTCAAATTAAAAGTTATTTTTTTTATAAATTTTTGTAAGAAGCGGGGGCTAGAACTCCTCGATTTCAGCTAGGTTACTATCAAAACTACTACCTAGCATCAAAAACTTGGCTGGAACTCTTAAAAAACTGCCAGCAGAGCATGGGTGTAGAAATAGATCGGTGAAATAAATCTCAACATTACAAGTTATTTTTTTTATCAATTTTTGTAAGAAGCGGGGGCTTGAACTCCTCGATTTCAGCTAGGTTACTATCAGAACTACTATCTAGCATCAAAAACTTGGCTGGAACTCTTAAAAAACTGCCAGCAGAGCATGGGTGTAGAAATAGATCGGTGAAATAAATCACAAAATTACAAGTTAGTTTTTTTATCAAATTTTGTAAGGAGCAGGGGCTAGAACTCCTCGATTTCAGCTAGGCTATTATCAAAACTACTACCTAGCATCAAAAACTTGGCTGGAACTCTTAAAAAACTGCCAGCAGAGCATGGGTGTAGAAATAGATCGGTGAAATAAATCACAAAATTACAAGTTATTTTTTTTATCAATTTTTGTAAGAAGCGGGGGCTAGAACTCCTCGATTTCAGCTAGGTTACTATCAGAACTACTACCTAGCATCAAAAACTTGGCTCAAACTCTTAAAAAACTGCCAGCAGAGCATGGGTGTAGAAATAGATCGGTGAAATAAATCTACACCCATGCTCTGCTGGCAGTTTTTTAAGAGTTCCAGGCAAGTTTTTGATGCTAGATAGTAGTTCTGATAGTAACCTAGCTGAAATTGAGGAGTTCTAGCCCCCGTTTCTTACAAAAATTTATAAAAAAAATTACTTGTAATTTTGAGATTTATTTCACCGATCTATTTCTACACCCATGCTCTGCTGGCAGTTTTTTAAGAGTTCCAGCCAAGTTTTTGATGCTAGGTAGTAGTTTTGATAGTAACCTAGCTGAAATCGAGGAGTTCGAGCCCCCGCTTCTTACAAAAATTTAGAAAAAAAATAACTTTTAATTTTGAGATTTATTTCACCGATCTATTTCTACACCCATGCTCTGCTGGAAGATTTTTAAGAGTTCCAGCCAAGTTTTTGATGCTAGATAGTAGTTCTGATAGTAACCTAGCTGAAATCGAGGAGTTCTAGCCCCCGCTTCTTACAAAAATTGATAAAAAAATAACTTGTAATTTTGAGATTTATTTCACCGATCTATTTCTACAAGCATGCTCTGCTGGCAGTTTTTTAAGAGTTCCAGCCAAGTTTTTGATGCTAGGTAGTAGTTCTAATAGTAACCTAGCTGAAATCGAGGAGTTCTAGCCCCTGCTTCTTATAAAAGTTGATAAAAAAACTAACTTGTAATTTTGAGATTTATTTCACCGATCTATTTCTACACCCATGCTCTGCTGGAAGATTTTTAAGAGTTCCTGCCAAGTTTTTGATGCAAGATAGTAGTTCTGATAGTAACCTAGCTGAAATCGAGGAGTTCTAGCCCCTGCTCCTTACAAAATTTGATAAAAAAACTAACTTGTAATTTTGTGATTTATTTCACAGATCTATTTCTACACCCATGCTCTGCTGGCAGTTTTTTAAGAGTTCCAGCCAAGTTTTTGATGCTAGGTAGTAGTTCTGATTGTAACCTAGCTGAAATCGAGGAGTTCTAGCCCCGGCTTCTTACAAAAATTGATAAAAAAAATAACATTTATAATTTTGAGATTTATTTCACCGATCTATTCCTACACCCATGCTCTGCTGGCAGTTTTTTAAGAGTTTGAGCCAAGTTTTTGATGCTAGGTAGTAGTTCTGATAGTAACCTAGCTGAAATCGAGGAGTTCTAGCCCCCGCTTCTTACAAAAATTGATAAAAAAAATAACTTGTAATTTTGAGATTTATTTCACCGATCTATTTCTACACCCATGCTCTGCTGGAAGATTTTTAAGAGTTCCAGCCAAGTTTTTGATGCTAGATAGTAGTTCTGATAGTAACCTAGCTGAAATCGAGGAGTTCTAGCCCCCGCTTCTTACAAAAATTGATAAAAAAAATAACTTGTAATGTTGAGATTTATTTCACCGATCTATTTCTACAAGCATGCTCTGCTGGCAGTTTTTTAAGAGTTCCAGCGAAGTTTTTGATGCTAGGTAGTAGTTCTGATAGTAACCTAGCTGAAATCGAGGAGTTCTAGCCCCTGCTTCTTATAAAAGTTGATAAAAAAACTAACTTGTAATTTTGAGATTTATTTCACCGATCTATTTCTACACCCATGCTCTGCTGGAAGATTTTTAAGAGTTCCAGCCAAGTTTTTGATGCTAGGTAGTAGTTCTAATAGTAACCTAGCTGAAATCGAGGAGTTCTAGCCCCCGTTTCTTACAAAAATTTATAAAAAAAATTACTTGTAATTTTGAGATTTATTTCACCGATCTATTTCTACACCCATGCTCTGCTGGCAGTTTTTTAAGAGTTCCAGCCAAGTTTTTGATGCTAGGTAGTAGTTTTGATAGTAACCTAGCTGAAATCGAGGAGTTCTAGCCCCCGTTTCTTACAAAAATTTATAAAAAAAATTACTTGTAATTTTGAGATTTATTTCACCGATCTATTTCTACACCCATGCTCTGCTGGCAGTTTTTTAAGAGTTCCAGCCAAGTTTTTGATGCTAGGTAGTAGTTTTGATAGTAACCTAGCTGAAATCGAGGAGTTCTAGCCCCCGCTTCTTACAAAAATTTAGAAAAAAAATAACTTTTAATTTTGAGATTTATTTCACCGATCTATTTCTACACCCATGCTCTGCTGGAAGATTTTTAAGAGTTCCAGCCAAGTTTTTGATGCTAGATAGTAGTTCTGATAGTAACCTAGCTGAAATCGAGGAGTTCTAGCCCCCGCTTCTTACAAAAATTGATAAAAAAATAACTTGTAATTTTGAGATTTATTTCACCGATCTATTTCTACAAGCATGCTCTGCTGGCAGTTTTTTAAGAGTTCCAGCCAAGTTTTTGATGCTAGGTAGTAGTTCTGATAGTAACCTAGCTGAAATCGAGGAGTTCTAGCCCCTGCTTCTTATAAAAGTTGATAAAAAAACTAACTTGTAATTTTGAGATTTATTTCACCGATCTATTTCTACACCCATGCTCTGCTGGAAGATTTTTAAGAGTTCCTGCCAAGTTTTTGATGCTAGATAGTAGTTCTGATAGTAACCTAGCTGAAATCGAGGAGTTCTAGCCCCTGCTCCTTACAAAATTTGATAAAAAAACTAACTTGTAATTTTGTGATTTATTTCACAGATCTATTTCTACACCCATGCTCTGCTGGCAGTTTTTTAAGAGTTCCAGCCAAGTTTTTGATGCTAGGTAGTAGTTCTGATTGTAACCTAGCTGAAATCGAGGAGTTCTAGCCCCGGCTTCTTACAAAAATTGATAAAAAAAATAACATTTATAATTTTGAGATTTATTTCACCGATCTATTCCTACACCCATGCTCTGCTGGCAGTTTTTTAAGAGTTTGAGCCAAGTTTTTGATGCTAGGTAGTAGTTCTGATAGTAACCTAGCTGAAATCGAGGAGTTCTAGCCCCCGCTTCTTACAAAAATTGATAAAAAAAATAACTTGTAATTTTGAGATTTATTTCACCGATCTATTTCTACACCCATGCTCTGCTGGAAGATTTTTAAGAGTTCCAGCCAAGTTTTTGATGCTAGATAGTAGTTCTGATAGTAACCTAGCTGAAATCGAGGAGTTCTAGCCCCCGCTTCTTACAAAAATTGATAAAAAAAATAACTTGTAATGTTGAGATTTATTTCACCGATCTATTTCTACAAGCATGCTCTGCTGGCAGTTTTTTAAGAGTTCCAGCCAAGTTTTTGATGCTAGGTAGTAGTTCTGATAGTAACCTAGCTGAAATCGAGGAGTTCTAGCCTCTGCTTCTTATAAAAGTTGATAAAAAAACTAACTTGTAATTTTGAGATTTATTTCACCGATCTATTTCTACACCCATGCTCTGCTGGAAGATTTTTAAGAGTTCCAGCCAAGTTTTTGATGCTAGATAGTAGTTCTGATAGTAACCTAGCTGAAATCGAGGAGTTCTAGCCCCCGCTTCTTACAAAAATTGATAAAAAAAATAACTTGTAATGTTGAGATTTATTTCACCGATCTATTTCTACAAGCATGCTCTGCTGGCAGTTTTTTAAGAGTTCCAGCCAAGTTTTTGATGCTAGGTAGTAGTTCTGATAGTAACCTAGCTGAAATCGAGGAGTTCTAGCCTCTGCTTCTTATAAAAGTTGATAAAAAAACTAACTTGTAATTTTGAGATTTATTTCACCGATCTATTTCTACACCCATGCTCTGCTGGAAGATTTTTAAGAGTTCCAGCCAAGTTTTTGATGCTAGATAGTAGTTCTGATAGTAACCTAGCTGAAATCGAGGAGTTCTAGCCCCCGTTTCTTACAAAAATTTATAAAAAAAATAACTTGTAATTTTGAGATTTATTTCACCGATCTGTTTCTACACCCATGCTCTGCTGGCAGTTTTTTAAGAGTTCCAGCCAAGTTTTTGATGCTAGGTAGTAGTTTTGATAGTAACCTAGCTGAAATCGAGGAGTTCTAGCCCCCGCTTCTTACAAAAATTTATAAAAAAAATAACTTTTAATTTTGAGATTTATTTCACCGATCTATTTCTACACCCATGCTCTGCTGGAAGATTTTTAAGAGTTCCAGCCAAGTTTTTGATGCTAGATAGTAGTTCTGATAGTAACCTAGCTGAAATCGAGGAGTTCTAGCCCCCGCTTCTTACAAAAATTGATAAAAAAATAACTTGTAATTTTGAGATTTATTTCACCGATCTATTTCTACAAGCATGCTCTGCTGGCAGTTTTTTAAGAGTTCCAGCCAAGTTTTTGATGCTAGGTAGTAGTTCTGATAGTAACCTAGCTGAAATCGAGGAGTTCTAGCCCCTGCTTCTTATAAAAGTTGATAAAAAAACTAACTTGTAATTTTGAGATTTATTTCACCGATCTATTTCTACACCCATGCTCTGCTGGAAGATTTTTAAGAGTTCCAGCTAAGTTTTTGATGCTAGATGGTAGTTCTGATAGTAACCTAGCTGAAATCGAGGAGTTCTAGCCCCCGCTTCTTACAAAAATTGATAAAAAAAATAACTTGTAATTTTGAGATTTATTTCACCGATCTATTTCTACAAGCATGCTCTGCTGGCAGTTTTTTAAGAGTTCCAGCCAAGTTTTTGATGCTAGGTAGTAGTTCTGATAGTAACCTAGCTGAAATCGAGGAGTTCTAGCCCCCGCTTCTTACAAAAATTTATAAAAAAAATAACTTTTAATTTTGAGATTTATTTCACCGATCTATTTCTACAAGCATGCTCTGCTGGCAGTTTTTTAAGAGTTCCAGCCGAGTTTTTGATACTAGGTAGTAGTTCTGATAGTTACCTAGCTGAAATCGAGGAGTTCTAGCCCCTGCTCTTTACACAAATTGATAAAAAAAATAACGTGTAATTTTGAGATTTATTTCACCGATCTATTTCTACACCTATGCTCTGCTGGAAGATTTTTAAGAGTTCCAGCCAAGTTTTTGATGCTAGGTAGTAGTTCTGATAGTAACCTAGCTGAAATCGAGGAGTTCTAGCCCCTGCTTCTTATAAAAGTTGATAAAAAAACTAACTTGTAATTTTGAGATTTATTTCACCGATCTATTTGTACACCCATGCTCTGCTGGAAGATTTTTAAGAGTTCCAGCCAAGTTTTTGATGCTAGGTAGTAGTTCTGATAGTAACCTAGCTGAAATCGAGGAGTTCTAGCCACTGCTACTTACAAAAATTGATAAAAAAAATAACTTGTAATTTTGAGATTTATTTCACCGATCTATTTCTACAAGCATGCTCTGCTGGCAGTTTTTAAAGAGTTCCAGCCGAGTTTTTGATACTAAGTAGTAGTTCTGATAGTTACCTAGCTGAAATCGAGGAGTTCTAGCCCCTGCTCTTTACACAAATTGATAAAAAAAATAACGTGTAATTTTGAAATTTATTTCACCGATCTATTTCTACACCCATGCTCTGCTGGCAGTTTTTTAAGAGTTCCAGCCAAGTTTGTGATGCTAGCTAGTAGTTCTAATATTAACCTAGCTGAAATCGAAGAGTTCTAGCCCCTGCTTCTTACAAAAAATTATAAAAAAACGAACTTGTAATTTTGAGATTTATTCTACAATTATATCTATTTCTACAACCATGCTCTGCTGGCAGTTACTTGAAAGTTCCAGCCAGGTTTTGGACTCCAGGTTGTAGTTCTTATATTATCCTAGCAGGTATCGAAGAGTTATAATGTGATTTTGTGATTCTTATTTCTTGCACAAAATATGCTATCATACTTCTATGCTCTGCTGATGCTATTGTATGAGTTCCAGGCAGGTTTTTTGCTTTAAGTTAGAGTTTTGCTATTTGTCTACGGGATTCTGAGAAGTTTCAGCCTGTGAAAGTAATTGATGTCATTGAAAAAAGAAGAGATATTTTATTTTGGCATTTTTTTCATAAATTTTTTGCAGGCTGAAAGTTACAGAACTATTCTTAAAAAGTTTCAGGAACTATGAAACTCAGTAGTAGGTGTAAGAAAAACCATTTGGTTTTTGATTTTTTGCAAAATGATCTGCTACGGGAAGTTGGCAGATCATTATTTCAATTGATATTTTTTCAGGAATTTGGGCAGAACTATTCCTGAAAGTTATCAGGAACTATAGAACTCACCTGCATGCGAACAGAACTCACTTTTATTTTTGATCTGCTGGAAAATGTTCTGCTAACTTCACTGACATTTGATCTTGTACCATCAATATTGTTGATTTCGTGCTAACACTACTAAAATCATGATCGGTAAGGAATTTTATAAGTTTTTAATACAATGGGCATCGTTCGTTTCTTTTTTAAAGTTAGTGATGGCAAATCCATTTCGAAGAATAGACTCGCTGATCACAAAACTACCGTTTTTAAACCAAAAATATTATGGAAAACCAAATTATAATGGTCTACATTTTAAGAAAATGATATAAAAACTATAAAGATCAGAAAATTTAAACATTGCCCATTCCAGTTTTGCACCGAAGATAACCTGTAGGTTACTCCTACTGAGGAGTTTCTCTGCAGAGTGCATGCTCTCAATAGATTTTATGAGCCGTCATCTTCAAGATATTCGTATATTACCATTCGCAGATTGAATGCGGAGAGCGAAGCGCATTCATATGGTAATTCTTACGTTTACATTCTGCTCGCTCATCATGTTCATAAAGATTATCCTCGCCTTTAGATAACTCAGATTATTCAAATGGGAATGAAAGTGCCATGTTGGTTACCAAACGATACGTATCACGTGAATTCTCCAGTACCTTGTCATAGCTAATTTAATCTTGTTAAATTATTTCTTGTCTTAGGTACGCAGGAACTATGCTATTGCCTTATATTATTATGTTATTGCGATAAGGTGCATCGGTGTTTCGATTTGTACTGGCTCTTATAGGAAAGTGGTCACTGCCCTACAAGCGGGGACGGGAGGAAAGTTGTCCATTTCTGTAGACTGCACAAAAACTAGATATTTTGTTTCCGTATCACACGTCAGGTTATAGTCGACTTTTCAAACGCAATCATTTTAACTCTTAGAAAGAGACACGGGACGCAAAACAGTACCTAAAAACGACGACTCATCTTGAATTCCAATAGTATTATAGTAACGTCATAAATGTATTATTTGGATAGTAACGTGATAACGTCATAAATTTATGACGTTAATATCCAAATATTTGTAAGCTAACTTCTCAGAGTTAATTCCACAATAACATTAATGATACAGCAGAACTGCTAAACGACCTAACGACCATACGCGATGTAATTGACGTCGCTAATGGGACGGGATATGAAGACCATCGTTGGCGCCTTAGCATCACCGTCACCAGAGGAAGTTACGATGTGATGATTAAGCCGTTTTGTAGGACTTACTTATGTAATGATAACTAAAAGTTACACTCGAAGTTTACTTACACTTTTCAAGTGATCCGCAAATAGCAAATCAGAAGCATTAGTTGTGTAACGTTTTCATGATGTGATAAATAGTCTTGTAGACTTCATCCAGTTCAATCACATAAACTAATCATTGATCATCTGAAAACTGTGCCAATTTTAGTGCTTAATTTAGTGCCTCAAGTTAATTGGTAATTGATTATGACATGGTACATCAAGCCATTTTGGTCGCTGACTGTATGTACTTCTTACTGGCACAACGCCCTAAACTCGAATAAAGAAATGATAATCCAGCACGACCGCGCTGCACGAGATTGATATCGCATTCATTGTTAGAGCATTTAAGACTCTTAGGTAGGTTATAATAATTGTGTGTGATTTTGAGTACTTACACAAAAAGATTTTTCAACGCACAGACACTAAATACTCGCCAGCGCCGTGAACCGTTTTGACTGAAACTTTTTGGGCCTAGTTCATCAAAGATTCAAAGAAATTCATCAGAAATCAAAGTTTTTATGGTAAATATTCATTCGACTTCTCTACTTTTGGACTAAATACATGCGGCATTATCACTGCGCTTGTACACTCACGCACACATAGATATAAAAGTGGCTTTTCTTTTGATTGTAACTACTTACCTTCGAAATTATCCTTCTGTGCCTAATTCTTCTAAGGTTCTCCATTCAAAAATCGTCATATTATTAATAGTTAGTTAGTTACTTTTTCTGTCCCAGACAAAAACTTACAAAACCAATCTGTCTTTTCACAGACAAATGATCCGTGTAATCGCAGCCGCGATGACTCTATTACAGCGGTAATTGAATAGATAGCAGTGGCACAGTAACTGTTGGCATAGTTATGTTCAATGGCAGCGGCGTCACGGTCGGCCGTCCCGGCTGCGCTTGCGCAGGTCAAGACTCAGAGCATCGGATCGTCGCGTCGGTGCTTGATCCGAATTAGACACGGGTCTGTTTGTTATGTCACAAGGTTCCAGGTCTTCCAAAATCGACGCTCATGTGTGTGACAGTAACTGCTGAATTCTGAAGGATGGTGGTCGTGCAGTTATTTGTGCGCTTTAGAGTCTAATGATACAGGGTGCGACCCTCGGCCCGCACCTAGGGCTTTTCGTATGTTATGGCGTGTTTCCATCGCTCCGCGCCCTCGGTCCCGGTTGTTATCGATATGTGGGGGTCCCTGATAAACTGTGACACTAGATGCTAGCACAACCTCATACAACAAACAACAATTTCAACTGAAATCAAATCTATCTGCTTAACATCAAATTAAACATCAATCAAACATCAATTAAAACATCAAATCTCGACTTGCTACTGTAGTTGGTAATGGAACATGACGATTCTAACATCACACTATTTTAAGTGCTATGTATAAGTACGTGGCGGCACTAAAACGTAGCGCAAACGGATCCACCCATTTAGGCAGATACGCGATCAACGGATAACCCTTTACGCATTCGGTGCACGTTTAGAAAGCTAGGCGAATCGGGTGTAAAGTCGACCTTTAGTGCAGGCAATAAGAGTGCCGTTATGTCGGCGTCAATTGAACCCATTTCGTCGGGCCAGTTATACAAGCATCCTTGTTATGTGAATCGCTGTTGTTTCTGCTGTGGATGCATAATAAACGTGTTTGCATTTTTGCAAAATTGCAATGTAAGCCAGTTACAAAATTGACCGAGTTTCGTAAATGCCACTTACTTAGAAATGTTTCCATGCAATAACATAAACTGGTCACGCACGTGGCTGGTAATAAGTAATAATTCCAATCATATCGAGATCATATACTCGTATAGTCCTGCGCGGTACCTACACGACTTCAGAATTCGTGTTATGCTAATGCCAGGAATCAGTTCATATAGAATTGTCAAATGAAGTAATTTCTAGATACAGAATAGGTAGTTTGTTCAACAAGGGACGAAAATGACTCATTGGTCATCATACTTGGTTAGCGAGGGAGAGGAGGGTATGTTGATGAGCCGTTCGAGGCCGTTACGTTAAAAATTACAAAATGGAGCATCGAAAAGTCAAATTTTAGCCTGTTGATAATAACCAGTACAAATTAAAAAAAACTATACTTTTACTCACTAGGGTGAAACAATCAACTTTACCTACCTGCGCTAATTTCAGCTTTAATGACACCCTTTTCGAGCATGAGCAGTGAAAAATTAATTGAAGACGCTGTTTCGGACCACGCCAACTGCATTATTAAATCCTCCTACTATGCCACAGAATAGTGAAAGATTTACCATTTCCTGTTCTTATTTCACAGATAGACATGCAGGTCGGTCATTAACCATAATATACAGATTCAACAATCCCATCGACTCGACGCGATCGTCGCGTGAATCGTGAGGAAACTAATTAGCTATCGAGAACATGCAATTTTAGATCGCTGTCCATCTGAATCACTCACAACTGCATGTTGTGATCGATGACCGATTAATCGCCCGTTTAGAAATAATTGTTGGTTCATTTGTGGATATTATCTACATTTATATTGAAATCAATACTAGTCGTGTATTTATTACCTATGGCTTTCGTATTGCCGTTCGTTCTACCAACCCAGTGCCTATAGAAAGATAATGACTAGACCGTATTTGTATATTTTTTTTATATTCAAGGAAACATAACTTATTCTATTTGAATTAGAAATATTACAGTTAAAAAATTAGAGTGGCTAATATCCAAATTCTATCGATGAAAAAATTTTGCTAATCTTCCTCACAAAGTGAGGTGAAAGCAGTGATCAGCAGTGGTATGTGTAGTGATGATGGTGAAGCAGCTTGTCGAGCGACAAATCGAGCACTCCAGCATGTACTTACAGAAAAATTGCACTCCTACGAGCAGAGACTAACTTTTTACAAAATGAAAACTCCTAATACCCGCCGTAAAGCAACAGATATTATATTCTTATACAAATTGTTACACGACTTAATCGACTGTCCAGAAGTGCTCATACATGTCCAATTGGAAGTGCCGCGATCGGGAAGCCGGTTGGTAAACAGGTGTTTCAAACTGCCAAACTGCAGAACAAACATTGGCCAACATTCTCCTTTGTACAGAATGTTATCATATTATAATGGCATTAGGTCTAAATATGATATATTCTCTGGTTCTTTGGTCTCAGCAAAAAGTAAAATCTTTGATATTGTGGGAGATTTTTAATTTTTGTCTCCTTTTTTTTGTATTAGGTATACTAAGTTTTGTAAAATAAAATTTCTTTATTAACTATGTCCGTAGTAAACTGCATGCTGTGTTCACATTATTAGGAATTACGCCGTACTTATTATAGCAATAAGCAAGACTTCAACTAGAGTAAGATTTGTGTATATTCCAAGTTGTGAACCAAATAATAAAAAAAAAAAAAATTAACCCTTATAGTCAACGTAATATTATTATAACATTATATTTACCGGTTTCATACAGTAAAAAAATTGCAAATGGTCCGCTCGTGCGAACGTAATCGACCGTGTAAACAGCCAATATCTCGAGATGTCTCAGTTTCTCCGTCGGTCTGTCCGTCATCACTCATTGGACATGCGCGGGGAAAGCGGCTTAGCTATAGTTTCTCAGCCAATAATAGAAAAATAACGAGATTGAGGAGCAGGAGGAAAGAACGAGCATAGTATAGGTACGAACGCAAGAGGCTTCTCTAGTCTCAAACTTAATATTAGCCACTTAGTTTCCATTATATCGGACTTCGAGCCAACGGAACATGCACCTTGCTGTACTTACATTACCTAGTAATTATAGTAAATTACTTACCAGCACTCAAATCAATAGCATCCTACGCAATGGTGAACTGCAACAAGGAAAAACACTTATTAGAACTTGCTACTCAATGAGCTATGCGGTTATGTGGTTGGTTAAATAATTATAACACAAATCACAAATATTATTTATAATTCAGCTATTTCACTTAACTTGATACTTTGTAATCTTTTCTGTTCGAATAATTATGTTCAACTATTTATTTAATCGCGGTAGTTCAGTCAGATGCATAATGGGAGAGTGAAATAATCTACGTCAGAGTTTTATCGCTCCAATTTAATAGAAACGATATAAAATATATACTTACTTAAGTATACTAAATACATAAGACTCTGTACTATACTCTCAAACCTCTACTTTAGGGGTAGGTGTGTAGATAAATGCGATTATTTAATGAGGTAGCGTATATAAGCCTGCATTATTCCATCGTTAGTGGGGAATATCAAATGCAGGCAACGGCCGGAGAAAGCGGCTAGTCTAGTTCGATTTAAGCCTTCTTCGGTATAGTCAAGGTGAGTAACATTTACACTTACGGTAGCAAGTCTACAAAGTTTAGTGAACAAAACGCCAACTAACTTCGACTAAATTTAGTCCTCTCTCGTGTTCTGGTGATAAGGACAAAAAGAACGCCACCGTGCTTCGACACTAGGGATTACCCTTACGTAGGTAGGTAAGTAATTCAATCCAAGTTGTAGCGTCCAATAACCCCAGCACATTAAAAGCCGTGATTCGTTACGATCCGTCCGCGCTTCCGTTCCAAATATTCATAATTCTCGAGACAAATCGTTCGTTATGAAGCGAATTGATGTGTCCGGATACCGAGTTATTGGTAAAACGGTACGTCGCTTGAAGCACACTTAAAATAACGTTTTAATGCCCGGCTTGGCGAGAGCTTGTTCTTTGGTATTATTGTTATATATCTTTCTGTAACACGAGAAACACGTCTCGCTGGTGAAATGATTACAATTACATTACCTACCTTGTTAGCAGAGGCTACAAAGGTTTAAAGTACTTACTCCATGTGGGACATAGATAGACCGAGCTACATAACTAAGGCATCTTAGATCGTGAAAGCAGGTAGGTACCTAAGCCTTAGTTATATTTTAGTTGAATACATCTTTTTACCTGAAATATCTGAAACGTTCTACTATTTAGAAGGATATTTATTATTTAAAATATAGTTGTAAAACGCATTTTTCTTCTTATTGTTTGTGGTTTTTTACTTCACTAGGGCCACTGTTGGGAATCAACATCCTTGTGTAAATCGATCTACATTCTAAATTATATAATTTCAGATCCAAATTAAAATCTACACAATATGAATATCCAGACGATTATGCAAATAACTAATGTCTTACACTGGTGTCAGACAAAACAGAATATAATTAATTAGCATAACCATCGCTTTAATTTCTAATCAATATCGCAAAATCATCAATAATATTACTCAACTCCCACTTACATAATTCCAAATAACTTAATAGTTTACATAAGTTCATTTGCATGTTCCATAGCTGAGACAGTGAATAGATAAGTTTATTACTTATCCAATATCTGTAATACAATAGTGCCGAAATGAGTTCGAAATGAATCGAGTCAAATGCATATTAATACAATACCAATTTGATAGTTGTCTAACTAGAGAGTGCATTTTCGTTGTCAGTTCGACTACGGCGGTGTTTGCATTTATACGAGTATATAGGAATGTTACGTCAAATACTCGTATAATAGTTTATTTGACTTTAATTGACGCCGATTATTTTTTCTTCTTGTTTTGTTTATCTCCGCCTATTATTCCTTGTTATTTCCACCAAGCTGAAACTAAACCAAGTTTTGGGTTGGTATGTACCTATGTGGTACGAATCATCAAACATAGTGAATTAATTTATGATTAAAATATATGGTACCTACGTAGACGAACCTACCTATAAAAATGTTATATTTTAAAATTATATCTAAGCACTAATTAATAATGTAATTCCCTATTTTTGATAATTTGTAGCAACAGTGAGAAATTTGCAACGCCGCATTTTGAGAATGGAGGCGCGCACCTAATCGCCTTGACCGTGACGATGCGCGGTCACCCGCCCGCCGCGCGAGATCGAGAGTGACTCGAACGCGAGGCGGTCGCGGTGGGCTCGACCGACACGGACCGCGGTACCGTTCTACCGGGAGTTGGGAAGCGCGGCTGAATGAGAGCAAGGCGAAAAAAAAAGTATAGTACGTGATTTAGATAGGGAATAGCCTATCGTATGTATATCTACAATATACATTGTCATTTATTTTTGTTTGGCAATTAACAAATCCTTTAAATGCATTATAGATTCCCCCGTCTACGTTCGCGTGGAATACAACAATGTGTGATGTCATTATAACAACTCCAGCCAACTCTATGCATAGGCTCCCACGGAACGTATGGACTATGGACACAGCAATGTTAGACGCGTACCTAGCCCTGCGTACTTATTAAGGAAAATAAAAACAGGCAAACATTAATTTAAAAACGATATAATTAAGATTCAGCGACCTTGAATTATCGCTCCCAGTTAGTTTTTGTAAATATCTTTGTTGTAAGTACTTAGATAGATTTATGAAATTCCAATAACCAATTCTGAGCAATAATAAGCACATAATAATAATTTAGTTAAATTCGGTTCGTTTTCCCAATCTAAACTTCCCAATCACTACTAAAATTAAAATTGACAGGTCTTGTCACTTCATTACATATGCATTCTGAATTAATGTTATTTGAACCCCGACATATTACGAAATACACAATAAATAAATGCCTCCATACATAATTTACGACATTATAAGTTTGCATCGTCATTGGCACGAGCCGGAGAAGTAAATGCAAGGGGTATAATATGCTAATGTAATGGGATACCAGATACGAGTGGAATGACGTATGGAAATGGAAACGAGTTTTCGCTTTCACTCGAGATTTTTATGAGATGTTATTGTGTGTTTATTTAGTCATCTTTATAGTTTTTAAACGGTTTTATTTAGCTCGTTTTTATTCAATTTACAATTTACATAATTGAATACGTAACACATAAGAACTAACATAACATGAAAAAAATCGTAAAGTGTTATTAGCAGAGTAAGCATCTTTATGTCATATTGTAAGCTTGCTGATATAATCTAAATAAATAAATAAGAAATGACTTAACAATATACTATAGTATGGCCTTTGTTGAAGCCAAAGAACACATAGACAAACATGAAGACAAAGACACACAAAAAAGAGCGGATTGCGTTATTTTGAATAAGTTCGTTTATTACTTATACTATAATATAAATAATAAACTATATATTATTAAAGTTATATTATTTCGAATAATAATTGTGCTGAAATTGGCAGGCTGGTGAAACCGATCAGCATAGGCAACAGGTGTGTTACATTAATAATCATACTTAACTTTAAACTGGTAAGTAGAAACATTACATAACCGTTCGCCACCGCTACCGTCTAGTTAATTATGAGAGTGAGTTATTAGATCCCGTAGTTACGTGGATAATTAGCCTACATTCCCGGTTCCAAGCGCTGGCCACGGCCGAAGGAAAGAAATGGTAAAGAACCTGGTATTTAAGCTGTGAAATAGTTATATAAAAACATGAATCAGGTATATGGACTGGAGGCTGTAGGAATTTAGTCAACCCCGTCAGGAGATATAAAAAATATACATTTTATAATAACACAATAAACATTTCCCTTGTTCAAACTATCTCGACCAAATTTTATCAAGAGCCGTTCAGCCGTTTTAATCGTAAAAAACAGAATTAAAATGTTGTTGGACATTTTTCTACTAGCCGATTGTTATTTCAAACAACGATTTGTTAGTATCGAGTTACAATGATTACTTATTCGAATTCATCGGCGCATTGTTCCGAAACAATGAAGTAGCAGCCCAAACGGTGTAATTGTTAAGTTAGCATTATTGGAAACTTAACGCTAAGTATGGGTGATTAATCATTTGTTAATTACTTATTGTTACTTGGTCGTATAGATTTTAATTTTTTTAAGTTTAAATATAAATGAAGGTACCTACCATCTTATAAAGAAGTGTGTGAAACGACAAACGACGAATGCTTGTGATAAAAACATTGACAGAGAAGAATAAGAACGCTTCAAAGTGCGTATGAAGGCAACCTTTCCTTCAATTAATTTAAAATTACTTGTATTCTTTAATTATAGGTATCAAATTCAATTTAACTACAATCCCCACGCACTCCGCCCTCTCGAATTAAGGTTAATGAATATTTCTCAACTCACACTCGATTCAAAACGGGATAATTGATATTTGATCGAGCGTGGAGACCGTGCATAATCGAATCATAACTATTGAATCGATATCTGTCGAAATCTTTCGACAATCGAGAGCAAAGATACCGTGCCTAACTTTGACCTCCATAGCCTTTTAATTGTTTTAAATTAATTATTTTTGTTTCTCATGCCTTTTGTCCAATCGAAATGTTGATAAGTCGATAGTTTTAATCTATATTGAGCGTGGTGAAGGCTAACGAGCCGTTTCTAATGCTTTGTGAGAATTTCATGATACGCCATAGTAAGGTTGCATTAATCGATTTAATTATGGGTTTATGGTTTTCACTTTTAATAGTAGGTACGTATATGATTCATGGAGTATTGAGCACTTTCAAGTTGCTTATTTAATATAATAATTTGAGATAATAACTTAGGTGTTGAGATAAATACTTAGGTCTTGTAAATTAGTTACATATACAATAAATTTATAGGCAAATTAACAACTTTTTATAAATTCTAATGCCTTATTACAAGAAATCTTTCCGTGGTTAAAAGTGCTCCACAACTGGTTCGATAGAACTGTATCGATGGTAAACCAAAACGATTAAGAGAAAACAATCAAAAGCTCAATAAAAACAATAACTATCGAAACAATTGAAACCTCAACTCGACCATAGATTTTCAATATCGAATTTCTATTTTCCCGAGTCAGCTTGATGCCCAGAGGTAGAAATGCGAGGGCATGGACCATGAAATTCCGAATTAGTAGAAAGTTAGTAATGATGTCTTGTTTCTGTGCCCACTAAGCAGGGTTTGCGATGCTGTAATCTCTACACATAATCATGGAAGAAATACTACAGATATTATTATTCGTTCGGTATAGATAATATAGATTTTATCTTATTCTTCGAGTTTTATTTTTTCCATCTGTACTTAAGATAATGTTTTCATAAACTACCTATGTACGAGTATAACTTCACTGAAACGTCCTTTCCTCAACGTTCAAAAGAAACACGACACGACGGGGAAAATTATAGTAATCTAACGACCAGTAGAGTCAAGTGCAGGCGATAAAAAAATTTTGAACATTTCAAAAACATCCATCGTCATCGTCAGCCAGAAAACGTCCACAACTGAACACAACCAATACTCCTAATAGAACGCCACCACGAGCGTTAAAAATTGCATGGTACTTTAATTCTACGCATAATTTTCGTAGCATTCAGCTACGGATCAGCTTTCAATGAATTAGGTATCAGCTACCAATTTAGTCGCTGGCTGTCATTAAGGAAACTGACGGTACCAGAGGCCCTACAATAATAGTTTGACTAAACCTCCAGGGTTTAACCTCGTAGGGCGTGTGGTAAGTTGTCAGCTCCAAGCCATTGTTCCGATATTATTTATCGTCTCGGATAATTCTGAACGTGCGCCGCCAGTCAACACGAGGGTAACCTTGGGCATTTCTTTCATTGCTGAGGTGGTTAAACGAAGATTCAATCACGATTTACTTTGGTACGAGACTAAATACCTAGTCAGGTCATAAATTCTGTCACATGTTTTATATAAAATAATTGAAACAAGTTTATTCATTATGTAACCATTTATATACCAAAATGAATTTAACAAAACATAGATTCTTATGACACTAAAGTTTATTCAAAATGACCTCCGTGATTTTGAATACAGGCCTTCAATCTGCGCGGCCAGTCGTCTATCGCAGCACGAACGAGGTCCATGTCAATATCGGCGGCTGCCTTAATCAAGGATGTCTTGAGTGACTCCAAATTGGGATGAGGCTTTGAGCACGCCTTTTCCTCCAAGTGTTGCCATATCTTGTAATCTAGCGGATTCAAATCTGGACTGGAGGAGGGCCAGTCTTCGTGCCGGATGAAGTCGATTTCATGCGCCGCCAGCCAGTCTTGTGTGCTCTTCGCTCTATGAGCTGGCGCCGAATCTTGTTGGAATACCCAGTGCCTGTTATTAAACATGGTATGAGAAACAGGTTCCACAAGGTTCGTCAGGACTGTATTTTGATACACAACTGCATTCGTTTTTACACCTTTCTCACAAAAATGTACCACTGTTAAGCCCCAATAAGACACTCCCAACCATACCATGAGCGAGGATGGAAAATGACCTCGTTGGACACGCGGAATACGGTTGCTCGCTTCTTCACTACTGTGTGCGTACACCTTATCATTTTGTTTGTTGTAGCTCTCTTCTACGGTAAAAATATTTTCATCCGAAAAAAGAATTTCCCGATATTTTTTCCCGCGTACCGCTTCAACAAAGCGCGGCATCTCTTCAGTCTCAGGTCCATTAGACGAGCATTCAAATGATGTCCTGTTTTTCTTCGATATGCCCGAAGCCCTAAGTCTTCATTTAACACCCTTTTCACCGTGGTTCTGCTTAATCCCATCTGAAGGGCCAACAGTTTCTGCTTACGTTTGGGATTTCTTTGAATTCGCGCCTTCACAGCTTTTATCACTGCTGGAGTCCTAACAGACCGAGGGCGACCACTTCTTGACCTGTCATCTACACTAGAGTCTTCATTGTATCGTTTGATGGTACGATAAACGAATCTCTTGGTTATATTCAAATTTTTCAGTATGTCAAAAATTTGAATTGGTGCGTAACCGCAACGATGCAACGCAATAACTGCAACACGGTCTTATTTAAGCGTCCACTCCATATTTAAAAATGAGTAAAATTCTAAAAAGTATACATTTTTATTTTCATGAACAATTCGAAATTCGAATTCAATTAACTTTTTTGTGGCCAGCATTCTAAAAGAAAAGTTTTTACTGTGTGACAATACTTATGA
Source organism: Hylaea fasciaria (assembly GCA_905147375.1). Classification (NCBI taxonomy): domain Eukaryota; kingdom Metazoa; phylum Arthropoda; class Insecta; order Lepidoptera; family Geometridae; genus Hylaea; species Hylaea fasciaria. The sequence goes on along the minus strand of LR990211.1, from coordinate 219,601 downwards.
CCTGACTAAGTATTACCCAAATAGAACGATAAACAATCAATACAACTAAACGATGATGATACGAAAATCAAGATTCTTGTGTGATGAATGTAGGTAACTACTATGTTACGTTACATAAGTAGGTATCTACAGTAATATGTATGGGCGTATCAGTCAAAATAAATATATAGTAAAAGAACCTCTTTACATAAAAAATAGGCATTAATGTAAACAATATCACGTTTAAAATAAGAATATGTTTTACTCGTATGTTAGTGATTATAAAGCATTTAATTTTAGAGAACGTTACCCATCGATGCATTTATACTGACATCTATAATACATAATTATTTAGAATGTATTATACATAATGTAGAATATCTTAATATACAAGGTGTAACAGCAAGGTGTAGTAATACTGAAACTATGCATACACATACTTATTTCGAAGTAGTCTGGAGGTATTTTAAATCAGTAAGTAGTCACGGTAATGAATTAAGAGACGTCAAAGTTTACTGCAAAACTAACCATCGTTCAACCCTAGTTATCAGCTGGGCAATGTCAGTGAACTTGACGCAAAGACTAACATGTGATCCGCCGTCAAATCCGTCAATAAGAATATTCGTAAATGTACTAAGGGTTCCGTTTGTTTTTTAAATAATGTTTTTTACCAATTTGTACCAACCCGGACAGATGCAACCTGACAAAAGTATTTCTTGGCGGCTGAGTGATAACTGCTCCGTGTAATGTACCTACCAAAATTCTATTCTATGGCGGTAAGTATCTGAAATGAGTTTTAGAGGCTTTCAACTTTGTTACAATACTGAACCCTAAAATATTGTCGGCAAATTCAAAGACCGCGGCGCACTTTGTGGCAGAAATAATTCAATGCCAGAAAATACTGTCGGCAAAATTCAAAGACCGCGGTGCGCTTTGCGACAAATATAATTCAATGCCAGTGACCCGCGTAACGTGACGTCATCCGTATCATGTTAGGGTTGTAATATTTAGTTATTTTGTCAATTTGAGTGAAAAAATCGATTATCGATTTCAGGTTTTAGTACCCTGGCAAATGATTCATCACCAGGTACACATACCCACATTTCAATATTACTACACCTTGCCGATACGCCCTGTATATAAATAATGCGGTGGCAATAACAAAAACCTTTGCTACAGCAATGCGTGGCCGTGTCTGCTAGTACATTTATATAATCTTAGCCGAATAGAACTTTCCCCCTTTGAAAAACGTACACAATGTCCTAGCAAGGAACTAAGGAATGAAATCTGAGAAATCTTACTTAATTTCGTCCCTTTGCAAATTTTAATGGCTACCTCTTTCACAGAATTTGAAAATAACCAGTGACGTAAAACTCGGATCTCAAATTAAACTGAATCAAAGGCCCTGGGGCCGCTCCTGGCCGGTCCAATCTACTTAGATCTTTGTCACTATAAGAAAATTTAAAGTTCAGTTTCATAATTTGAAGTAAATGGAAACACTTTATTGTGACAAGATCCTCGACTCTATACATCAGTAGGTGTGATATTAGGTGTATGAACGTCGTCTAGGAAAGGAAATAGGGCTGTAAAATTTCGATTTACGTCGAGGTGCTTCGGAGAAAATTGGAATCCGGAATTGGAAGTATTGTCCAGTGCTTAGATTTTATCGTTTGCCAATTCGAGCATGTCTGGATGCAGAATTACGTATGTATAGGCTTGCATTAAAATACCAATATATTTTTTTCAGGAGAACTAAGAATTCTTGCAAGTTGCAAATTTACACGAGTTTTACTTCTGACACCCTGAAATTCCTCCCCTTTAATCACTTGCTACCCCTCTACCCCTCATAGTATCTCTCACATAGTGATCAAAAGAAGGTGTTCCATGTAATTGCCTATTCATAGTCCCCCACGTGCCGAGGTGGCACTATTGACTAATCTGTGGTAGAGATACAGTAAAAGTACCTACAGATAAAAGACAGAAAAAAAATATTTGTTTTCGATATTTAAGTAACTAAGTACCTTTTTCATTTATTAACAGATATTTACTCTTTGTACCTTCGTTATCTCCTAGCAGCTTTGCTAGCTCAGCTAGACCACTGCCTCAGAGTAGGTACAGCTTAATTTTCGTAAGTTTTAAGTCATAAGTGTCCATCTAAGCTAAATGATTTAGTAAATATTGTCCAACTAGTATGCAAATAAAGCGCGTCACATAATCTATGGCGTCAGGCTTTTGCTCGCATGTCCCTCTATGCCACATGCCGTCACGCTCGCCGCTACAGATAACGCTTATCAGTGACGCGGAGGAGGCGGTTTTCTTCCGATGCCGGCAGATTTCGCGGAGATTTTTACTGTGATGAAAATTATATTTTACCCCCCATATTTTGGCCACTGAATGGTTTGACGTAAAGGATCGTATATGTATTATACTGGGTTCAGTTGGGATTCAGATTAGGAAAATTATTTTGTCTTATTGTTATATCGTATTAAGAATTTTAGTGGGGGCACTGCACTGGAAGCTGCTACCCTAGTGTCCCTGTTGTTGGGCCGGTTAATATGGGTCTTGAGTAACATATCGGTTATAGTTCGGCCTTGTATAAAACATATTTTTAGGATGATGGGCATCTAAAAAATAAATAAAAAGGTTTTTTTTATAAAAGTTTTAGTTGTTTCAGTAGAGACGTCGGGTGCTCTCCTCGTACCATCTGATCCTACTTTAATAAAAACATACAATTGTTTCTAATAAGAAATTGTAAATTAGTCAGGGAGTGCGCCAATAGAACGCTCGATGGATGTTTTTAAAGCTGAAGGTCTCTGGCACCCATGAAAGGAATGTATAATGTAGGTATATTATTATTGTATTCGGAAAACACACTTTTAATTTATAGATAAAAAAGGTGCTGTTTATAAATTAATTGTTTATGAGATAAAACGATTATTTGAACAAATGTTGTAATTGTAAGGCTGTTGTGTGCGTCAACTTTAAATAAGTATAATGAAACTTTGGTCCGCAGACAATTGCTGTAACTAAACCAATATACATTGACGTCAACGCATCTATTTACATATTTAAAACAATAAAGTTTACACAAACTTATTAAAAATATACTTACGCAAAAAGTATCTGTCATAAAATTCGTCGCATTCCACTTTCAAACTAATCACTGACCACAGTTAAAGCCGCGTCTACGCCATCAGTTTATTAATAACTTAACTGAATGAAAATATTGACGATCGGGATGGTTTGATGCAGGATCAAGCGGCGCCGCGGCGCGGACTAGACTACGCGAGAGTACGCTACTACGGCACATCTGGGAAAGTGGACGGCGGCGTGCGGGAGGGAACCAGTAAGGTCAAGTTCAGATTTAAGGCCAGACATTTAGGTTGCGCCGGTAACTGAATGCTAATGGCAGACAGTAGTCGTGCTTGTAATATGAGAAGTTTTGTTCGCATTAATTGAATAAAAAAATGAAAGTTCGATTTCGACATCACAGCTTGTCGTAGGTACAATATTGGAATGTGCATTGCTTGGTAAAATTTAATTATATTGTAGTATTGCGTGACAAAGTAGGTTCTACTTGCCCAGAATGTCAATATGTCCAGCCAGTCTGAATCTGACCGTATGAGGGATCACCAAATCATTGACTATCGAACTGTAAACTCTGTTCACGTGACCGAAGAATCTTCGTTGTATCGATGGCTCCAATCATACATACTTTGCAAAAGCGATAGGTAAAATTATGATTTAAGAATATTATTTCAATAAAACTAGTAAGTATATTATAGTAGTAATTTTTTTCAAAAATATGCAGTAGACTCGTTTATCATCTCTACATACCTAATTATTTTCGTCTATACACCCGAAAATCTTGGTTCCCTTTAGCATTAAGGTAACCACAGCATCTGCAGCACGTGAACTATTTCCACTCTCTCCCTCTCACTCGCACTCAATAAATTCCCTCACGTTGGAAGGGAACAAAAAATGCCGCATCGCGCAAGTCTTTCACCCCAGTCGCCGAGGGGTTGAATGGCCATAATCAATATTATATTTATTTTAGTAAGGGATAGAACAATAATAGGCATATAAATAACTAGTGAAATTTACGAAATATTATTGTAGAAAATACCTCTGCATTAAAATTTTATTTTGTTTGATGGCAAGCGTAAGCAAAATGTAGTGTTTAGTCCTTTCGTTGTGGAAACAAGAGAGCTTCTTTTTTACCCTAAGTAGGTACCTACTATGCAATAAACCAATAAAATATAATATAGCCTTTAGTTATTTTAACATTATTGTCATTGAGACACAGAATAATTATATTATTATTACATAGTACATTTTAGCACTACTACACTAAAATCGGGAGAACGAATGTATGAATTTATTTAACAGAAACATAAGTTGTGTAAATCTTTGCTACCAAAACGATAATAAAAGATGGAAATAATTCTGCTAATAGCTATAAATATCTATCGTCAGTAATAAAACTTAATTGTGATCGATATTCAAAAAGATCATGCAGTGGTACTGCGGACCTAAATAATATTATGTGCAATACGTCATAATTCATAATTATATCATTGCCTAATAGAGAGGTATTTAACAACTTCTTACACAAAAGGACCTAAATACTTATACATTCGTGGAATAAGTGCCGATACAAAAACTATTTGTTTAAAAATTCAAACCCCTTACTTAAGCCCTTCAGTAAAAAAATATAAGATAACCCCACAACCCCATAAATAAATGGTAATGTGATAAACACACATCACTCTAGAAGTTTCGTGGTGGTTCCCACGGCCATTCCACTGATATAATTCCATGGTTTATTTTGAAGTGGACGTATCTAGCTCGGAGTTCATCTGTGAGACTGAACCGTAGTTGTTTCAAGTGGAGTCTAAAGTAACGTTACCAATGTCATAAGAACCGTCGTTATTTTATCTTTACGATCGTGTTCATTGATTTCAGTGTTATAAAATTGTTATCGATTTAATTAAAATCTGCCTGCCAAAGAAGGTGATGGCGAGTTCAAATCCCAGTGCAGTCACGTACCAATGAGTTTCATAATTATGTACTTATCACAAGCTTTTCGGTAAAGGAAAACATCGTGAGGAAACCAACATGCTCGAGAATTATTTCGGAGGCATGATATCTACCAATCCAGACCGGGCACCCGTGGTGGATTATGGTCTAATCCTCCCAACGAAAGTGAGGCCTTTACCCAGCAGTAGGACAGTACTGGCTGAAATATCAGAAAAAAAATATATCAATGAAAATGCTCGAATTTTTTGAAGCTGGTACATACTACAAACGGCAGAGTATATAATATAATTATGGCAGAATACGGTGAATGTTCTCGCGACACCGTATAATTGCGCTGTCTTGCATCCCACATTGTCGAGCGCTAACTACCAGGGCGACAGCAATTAACAGAGACCACTATAAATATTAATCCAGCCCGCGAACCATGATATCACTCTTGTTCACATCTGCTGGCATTAGCTAATTATAGGCGTTATCAGACAGTCTTTTATGTTTATAGATCCTGACAAAAGTGCACCGGTCGACCTTTCCGGATCAATGTTATTACCTATACTTACCTAATTTAGTTATGAAAATATTGGCAATTTTTTTAGTTGTGTTATTTTATAATTTCACTGTAATATGATTCGTCATCATCATCATCAGAACGTAAATTCCCCCATTGAACGTCACAATAAGACGTGCTAGCGGTTGCTAGGTTACATTAATACCACATTTAATACATTAATACCACAATCCTGAAAAATTACTTATGAAGACATATTTGTAAGTTCAAGTTTGTTTTCCTACTCTCAAGTAATAAGTAACCTATCAAAAAAATGACGATGACACACTCAACCAACAATCAATTGTATATTCAGTTATTATTTGTTAATTATTGTGGAATTTAAAAAACATCTGGTACAGTGTCACCCTGGGCGGGGGCTCCGTGCTGGTGACTCAGCGTCATGATGATGATGACTCATTAATACGCAGTATTTGAAAAATAATCAATAAGTTAATTTCAATAAAATTTCAGGCGCGCAGTTACTTAATTCAATATTGAAATTGATTCATTGAGTAATCTCATGAAAATGTTCTTAGGTATATGGTTAAACGTGTGTGTACACCAAATCAAACAAAAACCTCCAGTGTGGGAGTAAATAATATTGTATTTCTCACTTCCTTCTTTGCCTAATAATGCTTCATTACAACAATTGTACAATTAGAGATACACATAAATGTAGGTATATAAAACAACGTACCTACATACTTATAGTCCTAGTACGCACTTGTATGAAGTGTTATTGGATCTGTATAAAAGCATAATATTTCGGTAGTCGATCGCAATAATTCCGATCATAAAGGATATTTGTCGTCACAAAGTAAACAGCCTATCGACTCGAGAAAGCTCTCGCTTATTGTTCCGGTTTGCACCGCGGCTCAAATGTGAGGACAAACATTTTCGATTATCACTTTCACTGTTAATTTTTGGGCAAATTACCAATAATGCCAAGATCTACATTTCTTTTCAATATACACTAGTGGGCCTAAGGAAGCCCCTCCAGTGCAGGGGTTGGCATTAATCACCTAAACACGAAACCTTACCAAAGTAATCAATTAAAACGAAATTGCCAATTCAATCGTTTCCGACTCAGCCGAATGAACAAACATTTACGGACACGCGCAAACATAATTATAAACTAAACATAGCTTTAGCTATACACCTATTCTATCCGGAAGAATTTCCTGGATATGAACAGTCGAATACATTCTGAACGATTCTTGACGAACAAGGAACATTTTGATGTCGTTCTTGCTATCCTGAAGCGACCACCGGTCGCGCCGGGTAGGGAGAAACACACGCCTCCACCAATAAACCTCTGAAACATAAACCGGCAGATGTCTAGACTACAAAGTATAGGAAGTCTACTCCTACAAAAGCCCGCAACGGGGTGCGGAAACCCATAGGAAACTCACATAAAGCTTACATTGTTTATATGACGACCTGGCGGTTAGGCAGTCCCGTATAGTAACGTCATAAAGTGCAAAATCAACGCAAATTTTGCGGGTAGTTCGCTAGCGAAATTTTTGCCTTTACCGGGTTGAGATAAAGCTCAATTTGAAGTGGGTTTTGTGGCAGACAGTGCGGCGGTTTTCGTCTAGACATGCGTAAACATAAACTCACAGAACGGCAATAGTGTACAATTCAGTAATGCGGCACGGACACCGCCGCTCCCGGTGCAGGCAGAATGCATTCAGGAAATTCAGTCTATAATTTTACACAGACTGTAAAGAGGACTTCCGGAGCTTTTCAATTTGAAAAGTAAGCGACCTTTAAAGCTGTAAAAGAATTGCAAAAACGTATATCATATCCGATCCAACACACATTGTTGTGGACACATTCTAATATTACAGAATTTTATACGAGTATTTTGCGCAGTTAGCACGAAGTTATAAATTGAGAGTAAGTAGCATAACACATCAGATTTGCATAAATTCCTTTCGACACCACCTTTCCTCATGAACCATAAAAGGCCAGCTCCTACCAGGCGCCCATAGACTCGAGGAGCTTTGATCTCTGCCTGCTGACAAGTGCTGATGGACGGATGGCTTTGATTCGCCGAGAACTACCGCGCCGATTACGTTCTATGCGTGAAGTTGAGGCTATTTCGGTATGTTTACAATTTCAGCCATGTGCAGTAATGTAAGTTTATAACCAAAAACTTGCATTTAGTTCAATAAACTTTCACCTCCTCTATCCTCATTATATTGTGAAAATGTGTAGAACAAACAAAGGTTTATGTGAACATAGCGGATGAGCTCAGACTATATTTTCCAATACGTCGTCATCCTCCCACATCTGTGTCCACAAGCCATTTTTCTATACCTATCGATACACACTATGTATCCAGATGTATTCGTTCTTGAGATAAACGCCGAGGTAAAATAAATTACAATTAAATGGCTTTTCATCGACGACCTACGCGCAGACTCAAGGCCAAAAAACAGAAATCACCTGAGCAAAGCTATGGTGTAGCCTTTACATGATGAAAGTAATCATCGAAACAATTTAGTTTCAAGTCTTTCAACCTATCTCAGTTTAGCACGTGTGTGCACATCCAGGGCACATTTTACGTCACATGACTGCAGACTGTTCTACATGTCACATGTTCTAATTTTTATTAGCATGTGAACCAAGTCCTGTAAACCAACTTGACTGCATTATGGTGTCGAAACAAAAAGTCCGTAGTTCATTTTCTTGTTTTAATTACTCCCTTGGCTTTGTTTAACACATGAATACCCTACAAAGGGAGGCAATCACTCATCTGCGAGCTCTGCCAGACCAGTCAGAGGGAGAGCAAGAGTTTTGTTTTGCCGTTTATTTTTCGCAGTCATTGTCTCGATATTTTTATTATTCAGCATGTTGATTGGCGGCTCTATTTAAATTATATTCTCGCCACACGTTATAATTATTCATGAATTTTATAACATCGAAATAAATATTTTCATTGATGAGCGGAATATTTTCCGGTGACTACATCTGTGTGTCTAACACTGAACTTACTTTGTTATTCGTGTGTGTAGGCTGAGTAAATGTTTTTCAATTAACTCTATTATTTTTATCTTTCTACAAAACTCAACAATTACACGGTAAATACTGGCTTAACTGCAACAAAGAGTATCCTATATCCGGTTCCGCTATCATCGTGAAAATTCGGAGAAAGTACCTACCCCCAAAGCCACCGAGCCTTATCTCTCATATTTACTTACATCTCTTCATAATTACTTACAGTCGATCAACTCAAGAACACTCTACCATGCGAAAAGTCAAACGCTGATATACCTACAAGGAACTGATGGTACACACCGGTACGTACCTCAACTACCTAGCATCGGCGACGGCACAAAACGCCGAGTCTCCGAGTGGACCCTCGTCGCGTCGGCCGATTGCCATTCATCGTGCACTGAGGGCGCAACCGTGATGCACTGCAGTAGGTTAGCTACACGGCCGCCGCGCCGCTACAAAGGAAATCATTGACGCGAAATCAACGTCAAAAGCACTAAAGGCATAATTAAGGAAAGACCGAGGAAAATTGCAGAATGTTGCTTTTTGGCACTGGGCAATTATACGCTAATGATAATGTATCACCATAATATCTGCATAGCAATGGAAATCAATGGCACTCGTAGCGGAACCTTCTCTTGCTTTTCAGATGTAAAAGAACGCATTCCCTACTATGCTATTGAGTGAAGAGTGCTTACACATCGAGTGGAAGTCAATATATCATTAACAAGCATAGTTCATACAAGTTATATTAAGTCTGCGGTGTGTGCCAAGTTGCCAGTTGAACGTTTCCGTTCTGCCAATATATCCTCGCAAATAGTCGCCATTTTGTCCCCTTTTTATGACAGTCTGGCCCCCCTAGCGTGTCGGCAGACTGCATGTCCGCTGCCGCACCCACAGCCGCATTGTGCACGACACACTCGTGTGCTACGGAACACTGACAGTTACTGTGAGTATGTGTCTGACATGCATATTATCTCACATGATTTATTTAAGACTGACGCATCGCATAGGAGAACCGCGACTCCTCTATTTTCTTTGGCGCAATTTTGCAATTCGATGTTCTGTGTCTGTAGCATGGGCCCTTTGGGTAATTTTTTAACTTGAGCGGTTTACTTCAATTAAGATTTCAGCGTTGTTAATAATAATTGTTGGGGTTGTATTTTGTGTAAGTAAGTGTTAGATGCCAATGTTACCAACAATTACCACGTACCTCATCGTTTCTGAAATCTAATATTAGGCAGTTTTACAAGACCTACGTATAAAACCACTTTAAATGGTTTTTTTTGTGTTATTGACATTGGTTTTCTCACTTCACATATTTGCTAGCTATCTTATGTAGTCTTCTTGTCAAGAAATACCAGGACCTTAGTTAAGATGCCACGACATGATCGTCAGGATAAACTCCCTTTAAATGGTTCATGTCTACACGCAAACCCTGATGCAATCTCCTGCTTATGAGTGAGCACGAGTTCCTGCGATTTGGCCCTTCTTCAATTAGCTCTAATGTCTTGATTATCCTGACTGCCAGTTGCAGGGCCTTTATGAGTGACGGCGTCCTTGCATTTTGTCAAGTAGTTAGTAGGTAGGTACCTACTTATATAAATACTGAAACCTAAAACAGTCTAGAGTATAAAAGAAAACCAGTGCTCAAGAACCTCAGCTTTTTTTCTACGCAAAATGTCAGTCTTTTCTTCCGTAAGTCTCGTCAGGTATCTTTCATGATTCCATTGCTAAATCTCGCTTTAGGGGTTTATCATGCGTCTTTTGAATCTTTTGATCCAACTGGCTCAGTAAGTGCAAGCAGCTGCAATAGTTGCATGACAGATACTTAGGCTATAAATTAAAGTTAATTCAATTAAAGTTACCAAAACAACCGATAAATTATCTAATCAGCCTGCAATAGAGACGTTAAATAAAGCAAGCGCGGCTCCCGCAGAGTTCTTTACTTTAATGTCGTTTGAATCAATATATTATGGCAATGTAGACTGCCATATACGGGCTCTATTGAATTGAATACCATGATAAAAAGTTAGAAGCTAATTCAATACGTACAAATATGGTAGAGGATATTATACAGTCACATTTTTAACATAGTACAACCACGTCGGTAAAGATTTAAAGTGTAATAAAGATTTGAAGATTATTACAACACATAAGGTGTTTCAAAAAGCGGTTTTAAGAATAAAGTTTATATACACAACGTGCTATATCAAAGTTATATTACTATTTTCTTTTTAAAGCCATTATAGCATTACCCCACCTACCGGGAGCACCACGAAGGAATCCATTAGCAAAATATTAATAGCACCCTTCACTCCCATAAAACGTAGTTATTTTAAGGATTAGGGAGGATTCCTGCCAAAGCCGAAGACGTCTTCCAAATCCGAGGTGTCTGTGTGATCTATGCTCCCTAGGATGCAAGCTCGTAAATTTAATGTATACCGATCAATTAATTAAATACATGCACTAAGATGCTAACACGTTACTAAGTCGGATGTTAATGTCCTGGATTTGTGCTAGATGACATTAGTTTGCGAGGATTTCCGTTGCATCTATAATGTTAAACATAACTCAATATAAATATTGTCATTCTAAATATTTCTGATCTTTCTTAAAATATACCTATATATTCTCATGGCAATTTGTGAAAGGCGCTAGTTAATTTTATTAATTCTATCATTTTTAATATTTTTAATATGCTTGCAAATGTATATGTTTATTCAATCATCAAAATTCATCGCGGTCCCGTTCCACACGTCTCAATCAATTAAATGATTACGAAGTAAGATAACATGACAAGGATCGATGCATATTTATTTCTTCATCCATCAAGTTATTTTGTGACTATTTTTACTGACCAGTGCGCAAGCTTGTAGGTAGATAATAACAATCATTATTTGAATTTTTTGTACAGATACTCTTTCGCACTCAGATACTTAGTATAAAATACCACGATATATTACAAGATTGGTTTAAGCTGGCTTCCAACTGGCAACCAACCTTCTACTTTTACAAATAGTTTACGTCTTTTCATCGATTTGTGCTGCGTATTCGTCCATGAGTACAGTTTGTAGCTCAGTTCCGCAGCCGATGGGTGGTCCCCCGAGGAAAGCACGAGGAGTGTCAGTCATAACATTATAACGACGAGGCAGTTCGAAGTGGTTTTTGGCTTCACGTAATTGGCAGGATGCGGGCATAGCCGGTTGTTAGGGCCCACGGAGGGCCTCTTTCCGCGACCACTTCATTTGTTTTGTCTAGTTATTAGGGTGCGATTGAAGTGCACTTTCACATTGTTTGGATAACGATAACTTCCCTTTCAAGCAGTGCTGGGTGGTCGCTGGTATAAGCAATGACGCCTATTTAAGCGTATGTATTTATTCTGCGACTTTGGCATTGATCTTTAGATAATTGGTGTTTATTTTAAGTACAGTTGTACGTATTTTGCTTAAAAATAACACGAGTACGAGTATTGAATTAAAACGATTATTAAACGACGGCTCCTTCAATTCATATTTTATTCAACACGATATTATAGGAGTACCGATTTAACAAAAAATGTACGTGAATTATCATAGTTTGAAGGCCGCTGCTGTAGATTTAATTCCACTTGATTTATTGCAACTCTATGCAAATAAAGTGGTTAAGTAATGCATATAAAATATAGCCTGTCTTTAAAATAATCGGCTGATTGATATTTCGGAATATACCCACATTAATATCAATAACAAACTTTTATGAGTGTTAAGTAAATGTTGTAATATTTTGCTCTTCTAAAAATAATTAGTGCATTCATCGCCTTTCGGTTCAATGGCTTCTAAATTAGTTCAGATTGAACCAATTGATTTGGTGAAACGCAGCCACGCTGAGCTCGTGCCTCGGTTATTATCAGCAAGACTGCTACTTCGTCTTTTACAATGTGGCCAAAGGTGTATCGAGTGTGGAATAAAACAATTGTTAAACTCCGGAACGTATGAGCAGTTTATTTTGAATTCCCGCCAAACGTACCCATCTTCTCGGAGAATTTCACCACCGCGAGCTAACTCGACGCCAACGACATCTAGTTTATTCCGGTACAAACAAACAGAAACCGATCGCTAGATGGTGTTCAATAAAGTTCCACTTTAGGAGTAATATTTCGGCGTGGTTTATTTTATTGTTAAGCTTGCAGTAAAGTACCTCCGAGCAGTAGGGAAATATATTATACAAATAACATTTTGGACACAATGTTTAATTTGAAGCTCAGGAAGGTGACAAGGATATTCTGTATTATGCCATGTGTTGGAGTGCTAACCAGTATTCTAAATTGATCGTTAATTCCCAAAACAGTCAGCGTACCTAGACAGCGTATTGCGTCGTCAGTAAGCCAATCTTACCACCGCCATGCCTCAACTAAACACTATCTGGACCTTACGAACTGTATCTTGGCCTTATTTACAGACCCATCCCATAAAGGTTGAGATAGCGTATTGCGTCGTCAGTAAGGCAAGCTTATCACCGCCATGCCACAACTAAACACTTTGTGGACCTTACTAACTGTATCTAGGCCTTATTTACAGACCCATCCCATAATGGTTGAAGCTTTGAAACATCAACTTTGCCAGCCTCCTCCGAGTCCCAGGTGCATCGCCGGAAAGTTGACGGATTACACACTTCGTTCTATTTCAAGCTATCCCTAATTCACGGCTGAGTGCAAGGAGGAAGTGCGGCCGCGGTGGCCGCGACAAAAATATAAATATTTGTACCACTCTGTGCTTCTGCGCCGCTCGTGCGAGCTTGTAGTTTACTGGAATCTGGCTCTTACAATCTGGTTCAAATATGACGTATTAATTTACACTAAATGGATTACTTGAGTATTTAATGAAAACATTTGATAGATTGTAAACAAAATGTGTTCTATTTTAACATCATATTCTCTATCCATCAAAAATTTATCGCAAGCGGAAGATTATCCAACATAAAATAATGTTGTCTAGATACTTAGTAAAGTAAAACATAAGTTTAAGTAACTGGTCCCAAAACCGCACCTTGTGGAAACCCCGCTTTCGACAGCGCGTATAATATTTTTCCGCATAGTGAGATATGTTCTGTAAACTGGATTAAGCGTTACAAAACGCTACATAACTCAACAGTGTGTGACATTACGTGTATCATTGTAGGTGAGATAACATCGACACGTCTAGTCGGTCTAACGCCTGGCACGTGCCAAAATTCAGGTCATACACAAAAGTTTCATTTCGAAGTAGAGAGTAATAGAGGGGTAGTTTTCTAAATTTGATAATCAATAAACAATAAGTCTTCATATAGACAGAAGACAAACTAGACAACTTTCTTAGACAAACGAGACAATCTTTGTTCATGTTTTATTCAATGTCTTTGTTTCAAAGGTCATGACTATCAAACATTTGTAATTATCTGAATAGTGAAGATGCCATAATATTTGTACAGTAATTAGTACCTATGTTATCAGGATGCAATACAACACAGGGACAACACTGGAAAGACGTTTTAATAAACGTATTATTCTAAATACGTCCGACGCACCCTGGACGTCGCAGTCTTAATGTCGGTATCTGAAACGTCAGTCAACTTTGACTACCAGATTAATTCTATTGCCATCCTTGTCATTTGTTTAGTGTCAGATAGGGACAACGGTAGTTTTAATCTACTGTCAAAGCCAACTAACGTTCCTGAAACTGGGGGTTAGTGGCTTACCCTGTGAACACGATCTGTTAACCGAAATAGTATTATTCAAAGAACAATGGTTGAAACATTGACACGAAAAAGACAATAGAGCTGAACACGTCTCCAACAATCCGTGAAGACCTACTATGAACATGCAGCTCTCTTACTACATAACCATTATGTAATATCTGAACAGGTTCTGCTAATCATTAACTAAGCCAACACCGGTAGCACCGATCCGTAGCTTAAGTCCTAGTAGGAAGCAAACCACAAACTCTATAAATAATTTCAAGGAATGGTTACTTCCAGTTGATGCGAATCTGTACGCACATAGCGGTCTCGGTGCGTATCCGGCCCGACCGGTCCAGCGATGCGTTCCTTTGTATCCGCCACCAGTCAGACTGGATCCTCATGTAGGAAGAACACGACCTTTATCTGATTGCAAATACTTTTGGAACCAGCTTGAGCTGATTCCTGGTCATATGCCGCTTTATTTTTAGCACTTTTCACTTCAGTTTCGGTTGTGATAAGCTTACGAAAAGTGCTCCTAAGTATTACGTCAGTGAAATTTAAGGTAAATCAATAACTAATATAAAATTGTATCTGATACTTTTCAGGTGTCAAGACATTTACTCCAATTTCAGGAAGTCAGCAGAATATTGAGACAATTATGAAGGCAATATACATGAGTCATGCATACAAATAAATTGCAAAATTTACAAAATGTAATTTATACGGCAATCCAAGTTCCGCCTACCACCATTGACAGAAAGTTCGTAAAACAAAAACATAACTTGCGTAATTCGCACAAAAGCCTAATTAAGAACCTCCGTGCAATTTACGGAAAATCATTCCGATGTCGAACCGTTGGGGAAAGCGCACGAGACCGAATGTGTGTTTAATCAAATCAGTCATATTACGCGTAAATATGCGATATGCATTACGTCGGATCGTGAAATGTTGATGCAAGCAAAAGTCATATTAACTGCTGGTACAAAATAACGATCAAACTTGTAATAATTTAGCTTATAACAACAACACACTTCACAATATTATATTAGCAAAACTCATCATTCATTTTATAGTTCTTTTGTTTGTTTAAGCTATGTTATAGTACGAATTTCGGACAGAAAAACATTGTCCTCTTGTCTTTATACAATACGTTCTATTTAAATATTGCTTCGTAGATAGGTCGTAATTACTTGTTTACGTTGTGCAGTATATGCAACGACTGTGTACATTCAATTTTATAGCTCTTTAGCACCTACTTTTACTTCAACACCGCCATAACAAGGAGAGCCCACGATAGCGACCTCAGGCTAATTCTGTTATGAAATAATATTAGATACGATGCTTATTATATTATGAATCGAAACTATAATAACACGGTTAGCAAATGTAACGATTGTACGTGACTTGTCGGAAATTCGATCTGAGATGACATTATCAGATTATTATCTATCACTTAGATTCTTTACATTTCTATAACGAAAGAAGACAAACGACACGATACACCAAAGGTCTCGATCTTTATTTGCGGTCGTTTTTCATTGTGCTTCACAATAGAACCTAAGTAGGCGTGAGTGGGTGTCCAAAGAAGACGTTACTTGGAGTGTATTGCAAGAGTAGATTGATGGGTGGTGTCTGGTAGCGGATTGCGAGTATTATCTTCCAAGATGAAGCTTTCAATGGACGCCGCGGGTTGAGGTCACAGGTTTCAATTGATCATTGATTTGCTCGTGTTTTATAATAAGTCCTGTTACAGAACCACGGTTTTTTGCATCCATCTGCTTACAGCTAATTTTATCCTTACTAATACATCTCGAATAAGTTTAGCCATTTGAGCATCTAAAAAGCTCTCTCGTATGTTTTTTTATCCTACAACACTGCAATCAATCTGTGTCTAACATCAATCTATGTCGGACCATATTTTCAATGCATCGTCGCAACAGTCACTAATGTTAGTTTGCGAAAAACTGTGCAATCGCTTTGGTACTAGGTCTCTACCTTGTTTGGGCGCCTGGTACCCTAGTTCAGATACATTATTATTATATCCCACAGGTAGACAACGAAACATCCCGACACTAAGAAATCTTAACGTAAAGTCGCATTGTAAATAAGCATTGCATCAAAAACAGCACTGCAAACGAAGCTGAACAAGTAACTGCAGTTACCCAGTTGTTAGCCGACGTATAATGGTCAGTTATGATGTGACCCGCAATTGTAAACTAGGCCGCCACTGAATAGAGTTATCCAATTGGTCACTGGCCTACACTTCATTCTTTCAACGATTGCACAGTTCTTGAACGGTTGTGTTGCCAGCACTCACTTTTGGAAGCAAGAGTTTTATGACAGCCTCCGTGATCTACGCAACACAGAAAAGCTTACGCGGTTTTTGTCAGATAAACAGTACCAGCCAGCCTGTAGAGATAATTTGCCTCTCACGATCGACAATGAGACGTGCACTTCATGGAGCTATGAACATGTATATGCAAAGTTCTTTTGCGTTGCAGTTGCAACGAAAGAAAAGTTTCACAGAATAGGCCCTCTGCATGTTAATAAGCTAGGTCTGCATTTAATAATCCCAACATTCCATGTACTCACGATACGTTTACGATCCCACCATGTCGGAGCAGAAATAATAAAGCGCAGCTATAAACGGCGTGCGGCCGATACGGGCGGACGGTAAAAAAGGATCACTCCCTATGGAATGGAGGCCAAGGACCGCACAACCCCTTTCGGCAAGTGTATTAAATTGGGAATTTTAGGGGTTTAAAGACTTGCAAAAGACTTGTTTTCAAGGCTAGTTTTCGTGTTAAGGCTTTTAGTGAAATTACGCTATTTGCAAACCTCGACTTAGATATCCCTAGCAGGCCTTTTTCATCAATCAGGCAGCTTCGTATGAACTGATATTATTACTCGAGTAGTAGGTATATCGCTTATTATCGTTTTTATAACGGTTATGTGTTGCAGTCGTTTATACCGGGTAATTATAACTGCTGTTGGTCCTCGTTCCGGACAGCGTTTTTAGGATATTCTTGTGGTTTCGTTTACAGGTTCTAAATTAAATCTGTCGGGAATGTTCCTTTTAATTGATATGTTCTCTTTGTGACGGTGTTATTTCTAGCCTGTCACGAAAAGGATCTAATATCACATTCGTTGACATTGTTAATTTATTTTCCTCTTTTTTTATGACTTTTTGAGCAGGAAAACTACTTATATTATCCATTATTTAAAACTTTTGTCTTTCTTGTACTAGTAGCCATTCTTTGTTACTTCTCATCTTCTAGTCATCAAAGATAGCTATGAAGTTCATACATACAGATTTGGTACAAAGATCCAATTTCCTTATTAGCTTTAAGAACCTAATTAATCATGATTATACAGCAACAGTTCTATTATATTACTATTAGTAGTAAAATAAACACTGTCAATGCATCGTGACAACGAGCCGACAAATAACTAAACAAAACTAAAGCACCGCTTTCTCCTTCATCTATCAGCATTTATCTTCAGACCAAATGGAGTTCTAATCCGAGCCAGATAACCCGAGGGTCACGGAGAGCCACACTTGCCCTAGGACCTTAGAGTCCACCCACGGGCCGCCCACGGGCCACGGACGTGCCACAGTCGTAACATTTTAACGCTCGTTGTATTAGGTGCTAGTATTTGTTTCCAGGTTGTTTTGGAAGCGAAGAACGTAACGTCGAATGCTTTTACGCAGCTTGCGGATGGTACTCCTTTAGTGTTATAGGAAGCGATAATATAGCCATCAGCTAAAGAGCTGTATGGAAGAAGAAGTGATACTTAGTATTTGAGTGGATGAGAACGATAACTGTGATCCGTTGATGATGATTGTAATCCATAATGGGATCCAATAGAATGACCCTACATTAACGTTCAGATTCTAGAAAAAACCTATCCAAAGCTGGAGCTCCTCCGTGCTGCTTACGTCAAATAAATTAAATCATTAGTTTTGTATGCTTAATTTTTTTTGGTTGTTATGGATTGTTATCTAGCTAGTTGCCTTTTGTAATAACAATACACATTATAGCCCAAGGAGAAAACAACAGCGCAATAAGGGCCGTGTACGGCGGACCTGCCCATGTAAGGGCCACCAATGCGACTCGGTAATGATAATGAACAAAATTTTACGACCTCTATACACTTAATAGGTTTTGCCGATCTGCTATGCAAATGCACGGAACCTTAATTTGTTTAAGGCCTTTTAATATCCTGTTGTAAGAAGTTTCCAAGACCTTAGAGGATCCGTAGTCCGTAGTAACAAGACCTGTAAAATAACGTCTACCACGACAGTCCAATATACAACAGTTAGACAACCTAAAAATCGATATAAGTACGAACATGCAAGGGAAACCCCAACAATATCGTAGATTACAATAAACTATGAGGCAAGAGAGAGTGCAAAGAAATACAACGCGCCTGGTTGATGATGAATCCTGGGGATCTAAAATATTCGGGGCGGTTCAAGCTGAATATAGGTACTAGATCTGTGTTCCAAGCAACATCACAGTAACCAAACCCAGAATTATCACTCCAGAAGATGAGCCCTCAAAAAGATATAATGATGCCACTGAAAGTCTAACAAAACAGTCTCTTTAAAGCGCTTTTGTGTTTAAGGTCTACAGGTGAAAGAGAAACCCCCACAACGCTCCATAGTCAACTCAAACTAGGCCTAGACACCGATTACGCTCAAGGACAGTAAACAGCAATGTATCTTCCAAATTGAAAAATGACTTAATTCTCTATCTGCACTTTGTTTATTCAGAGTGGTATTATCCAATTCTCCTGTCATCACTGTTGAGCGATGACACTCCCACTCTGACCTGAATGCACGACACAACTGGGCCAGCCGGCCGATGAACCCACACTTGGCACTTCATCTTCTCTCATTCAAGAATTGTAGGAGGATCAATGGGCCTTGTTGCGACAAGGTTGCTTGAGGACTAAACAAACATAGAACATTAATACCTATGTCAGTGATGACTTCTGTGTCAGGGTAGAGAAGCCTCAGAGATGTAGGGAATAGGCCATTGCCAGTGAGGAAGGCTTCGCGATACTTATAAACCTACCACAATAGGTTAGGTTTAACTTGAAATACAAATATAGAACAAGAAACTGAAGTGTACCTGACATTCACTGAAACCGAAATTTGTTTATCTTTCACACGAATTTAGACCATTTATACTAACTGGTAGAGAGGGAAGGGAAGAGAAGAAGGGCATTCACAGATCAGATAAAAGAAAAGACAAATGTCACGTGGTACAGGGAAGTCAAAGCTTTGGCTGATGATAGGGAACGCTGGCGGTTACTCCACCGACAAGAGCCATGCTCTTAAATAAGAAGAAGACTATCTGGAATCATAAATATTTATTCTCTACAAACAATAAAAGCGTAAAAGATACAGGGAGCCCTAATTAGGGTATAGAACTGCGATAAGTGAAAATGTAACTCTTGTCGGGTCCGATTCGCGCTATTTCGTGCTCTAAAAACAAACGATTTTCTAACAAACAGTTTTTGAAGCAGATCATAACAAAACTATAGAAGTTGAATTATTGAAAGAGGACCCGCAGTAGCCATTCCACGTCCTCCTATAAACAATGAGTAAGCAAACACCAACAAAAAAATAGGCCCATGAATACATTCAGTCTCCGAAAACGTGTCAATTAGAATGCAAAGAGGAGCCATATCTACAGTTTATAACGATTTCCGCCGAGCCCAGACGTGGTTGAAATTAATCACATGCACGGCGAACGCACAAGTGCTTTCGACGACGGGTTGGACGGAGATGTTTTTTTACTAAAGCTAGGGGCTTTCCGCTAGTTTATTTTGTTTTGGATTAACTTTAAGTGGGCACCCCTTTTGTTGTAAAAGTTGGTCTGGTATTTTCATCGTATGGACCGCAGAACAGACAAACAAAGCATTGCAGAATGTACAGTAATAGACTTCAGTTTGGAATCTGAAATGGAGCCCTAAAACTAGACCTTTGTAAATTATAATGACCATAAACCGCATAGAGACAGCTAAACAATGGACGCACTTAAAACTATTTCAGTTTAATGATAATAAACTCCCCAAGCCCCACCTGCGAGCCGTCATTGGCGGGAACAGAGGTTCAGTAAAAAGTGGTAAAAGTGCTTCTGATGGAAAGCACACTAGATGAACCAATTGACTGTAAATCACAAACAGCGTAAACAGAACTTATTATTTAATGGCTGACCTGCGAGACAGCACGTATGGCGGCGGCGGTAGAAATACAATTCCGATTATAAAGGAAATACAAACAATTGTAACTTAATATCATAATCCTGCAAAAAAATCAAGAAAAAATGTTACTTAGTTATCTATCTAGCTATAAGTAGGTACATTTTTGAAAAAGTCAAAGTAACACCTTCACATTATGATAACTTTATACAACTACACTAAGAATAACTCTACCAATTCCCGTTATTTACTATCTTCACTTTCAAAATAATGCACAGGTCAAAGCAAAGTACGTCACAAAGTGAGACTTCCCGAAGCTCAGAAAGTGGCGTGTCACGCTCGAAACAACCCATCAAAACATACTCCACCGAGACAATAGACAAGTGAGGCATCACAAACGTTGACAATGATGCACACACTCGTAATATTGGAGTTCCCACGCGGCAGAGGTCGTCTCGTTCAATGCCACATATAATAACAATAATAAGTGAAACCGCCGCTTCCTAAACTTATTACACTATTATAGTCCTAGTCATTTATTCCGGAAGCAATATTGGGACCGCTGAATGACCAGTGGACATTATGTCACATGAATACGGAGCACTAGTCGCAGGTCAGTTCAAATGAGAGAGGATCATCCATGAATATTCATTTTGTGTAATATTAGAAAGAGCATTATAATGATAATAATATTATCGTGTCTAACTGCATATTGGTAGTTTTGTAAAAACATTGCACATTTTGACGATAAGAGTTATAAATTGCAGTGTGCATTTGTGCAAGAAATTGCTTCATTAGAAACTTTATTACAGATTTATAACACCATAGTAAAGGAAGGAGAAAGCCTGTAAGTATATTTTATAAATAGAAACAGAGTTATTGTTTTAAAAAACTGTTTGCAGCCGGTTCACCAGGCTTAGGTTATAAGATACAAACACATCCCCGTAAACAAAGTCGCGGGTATAATAGCTAACAATACTCGCAGATAACCGTATAGTTGGTACTAATTCTACAAAATATCAGGAAATGTTGGTAAACAAATATCCATCACAAATCAATACGATCTCCGAGCCTGTAGCAACAGCCGGCAGGTGCGGCCAGCATGTGGTACATGATGTCATTGGTGTAGAGATACAAAAACTGGCTCCAGCAGTAGTAGTGGTACATGATGGTATGATGGTCCGGGTGCGGGGGCGGGACAACCAAACGAATTGCGGCGTACTACCATTGTAAATGGAAATTGGATTTAGGAAGATCAATTCGGATTGTGGACTACTGTGTTTAGATATAAACTTTGTATGAAAGCAGAGACTGGTCTATTATTTATAGCACTGCTTTATCACGTTGCGGTATCCCGTTTACAATGATAATCCCGGTTTCACGGTTTGCAATATGGGTATGGAATACACAAGACTCGAAAAAAGTTATCCATCAGTCTCGTAGACGGTTATTGCTATTATTATTATGTTATCAACATTTTTAAAGCCAAGTCTTCAGCAATGCAGAATCTGAACAGCAAACGTACAAAAACCAACCACCGATAATTGATATCCGTGTCACTCTTTGTCTAAAGTCATGCTATCGCCGAAGATCTAGAAGTAACTACACTGTTACCTGATTGAAACCACTTAAAATTTGACAGGAACCTAATAACTAAAAGCTAATAAATAAATTGCACAAAAACTTATTAAATGTGTTCGGATTCAGATGACTACAAACGCATTATACCTTATCAAACCAAATATTTCAGACTCGTCCTTTGAAAATATTTAAAGTTACATAATGTAATGCACTGTGACAGAGTACACAATCAGTTGTAATGTTTAGAAACAAGTTTGTCCGATCACGAGCGACTTGTCAGTAATGCGATCGATAGGTTTACTTTTTCAATATTTTAATAAATCAAGGCGTCATTAATGGTATAGGTAAAACGTATTAAGCCTTTGACTAATTTCTTCCGAAAATGTTTAATTTAGGGATCTATATAGTAGGAACGTACGTTTTGATTTTTCATTAATAACCAAACAATGGAGGAGTAGCAGTAGTTCAACAGATTAACGATCTAATTCAATATTATCTTTTTTTATAAACAAACTGTAAATGGACATTCAGGAAGATGACAATCAGTTTTACAATAATGTTTTTGCCCGTCGAGTACCAGGCTCACAGGCCCAATGAAGAGATATCCGTGTCTCCAATGTAAATAGCAATATGGCAAAAACATTGAAGGTCGATGATGATTGCAGTTGTCATATTGAATGAATAGCTTTAAATCGCTGATCGTCTATAGTAATGGTGATGGTTTAATTTGTAATTAATTAACGGAATTTAAATCCTCAAGCTGTTAATTATCTAATAGGCATGTGATTACGTGCGCTCGCGGGTATTAATACCTAATACAACTTGGCTATCTAGAGCACGAAGAATTTTAAAATAAAGATGCATAGATGAAACAAATGTCTGAATTAACTAAAAAACGCCAACTAATCAATCAAGTTGCGCACGCGTCGATTTTCACGCCGCTAGAGGAAATACCGTAAATATAGAAAAGCCGGCTCATTAGCGCGTCGGCTGCCATCGGGGACAGACAGGCGGGAATGCGCCGAACGAAGCACTGCGAGCACTGCCGCGGGTGTCGATTTAATTACAGATAAGTTATTTAAACTTGTTTTGAGCGATGAGGTTAATTCACGAGTAAATTAGTACAAATAAAATATACTTAATGCTTGAGAATACTATATTTTATAATATTTCTAGGTTTTTTTGTAACGAAGCCAGTAAACGCGATATATAACTACTTTCGGCGGTTCCTAAACGCAAATAATTCGATGTGTAAAGCAATGGTTTCGTAACTCCGATCGTAATTTAGTAATTAAAGGCGGCACCAGTCCATTAACTACTACTTACTTATACTTACTAATTATATGTAATCGCTAGTTTATTGGCCAACCGAAGACACTCATTATCGTACGTTAAGTAGGTAGGTACTTATATAAAGTAAGAGTGGGTGTGCAAATTCCTTGTGAAATAGATGGCAAATTGGCAACATTACAACTGCTCAGATTATGTCAACAGGAAAATAGACAGGACTCTTCTGTATTCTGATCATCTTCATTGGTAGGTGCAGGAAGTCGAGAAGTTGAGTACATTTCTCTCAGTACGCAGTTTCTTAGTAGGGACTTAACAGCTTCGTCGTCATCATCATCATCATCGTTCCACTTCTGTGGTCTCCTTCGAATGACTTTCTTCATCAACTTTTATGGTGCTACGCAATGATAAATCGATATTTTAAAAAAACTGTCGATTGTTCATCATCGACCAATAATTTGTCTTGATCTATAATATATTGTAAGGATAGATTACAGATGAATAGTAAACGTAGTTTTAAAAGTGTAAGCAGAAAAGCAAAGCGAATTTTGAACAAATAATTCGACACTGGTACCGCTGATTGCAATCATGCGGTGGACAGTGTAGTGGACACTGAATCAATGCTATCAATTGTGATGTGGGCAGCTGTACCCGTCCTGTTGACATTGGAAGTGCAGATTGACATCCTATATTTCGAATATCTGACCTCGGCACGACTTGATAACATGATAGGTTTTCCACAAAACCACACGTTATGGGAATGTGTGGTTAACAAACGTGTCCCAAAGATTCAACACATCCAGGAGTCATTCGGAAAGGTCGACTAGATTCAAATCGTTCCTTTGCTCCATCCTTCGGCGGTAGTCGTCAGTCCCGCCGCGTGAGATACCCTGAGGCCACCTAACAAAATCCGACCTCAGTGGCCAGATACCCTATCCGACAAACAACACCATCTGAAAGTTTATCCGGACTTCATTTCCAAACGTTTACTATAAGTACTTAGGCTAAAATTATATACAAAAAGCGATTCCTAGAAACGTGGAAAGGAGCAATCAAACAATGCTCCAGTTTCTGGAACTCATTATCAAATGACCGACAATGGCGAAAAACATTACCTGAGTAAGTACCTGCCGCTCTCACAAAGGGCCATTGAGCCACTGCTATCGACGTGCAATATCGTTTGGCCAGCAGTGTATCTGCAATACACATGCTCCGGCAACAGTTGCAACACTTGACGAAAACATATCTTTAGGGTTACGTAGGTACCCAAAGGGCTTAAATGGAACCATAATGAAGCGATGTCTGTCTATCATGTTTTGTAATTAGGCAGCCAAACCTCGGAGTCGGACAATACTATAAAACGAGATTTTTTGAGAGCTGTTTCTATTGTAAAGTAGTTTCTGGTGGTCACATAAAGGGCGTGTGTTCGATTCCCCATCGATTACTCGTTCGTTTCGCATCGAAGATTTTATGGGTCCAATGTCCTCGGGTTCCCGTGGGCTTATACTTAGTCCGGTTTGGTCTGGACTATTATCAACAAAGGACAAAACTATTTATAACTTGGTATTGATAGTGTGTAATTAGCTAAGAAAGTAATTAATAATTTGTTCTGATCGCGACTTCGGGGTGTGACAAATATATTCGTCTCAGAAATGTTTGATAGTTTTGACGCAGTACCTACCTACTTATGTTTAATAGAATAAAGACATCCTACATAGAAGGTAGGTATGGAAAATGACTGTACATGTTACATAATAATAAATTGCGGAAGTTAGTTCTATCCTAGTGTTCCTAAATCCCACAAGCTAGATAGGTAGGTACTCTTGTTCCTAATTAATTCATGTTGTAGTTTTTGCCGGGTCTAATAAAAACGTAACCTACTCGTAGGTGCACTAATTTTAAACATTCCAAAGCACTGAAATCATATAACCAGTACATTTATTGCATTCCAACAGATCACTCGCACAGTGACAGAGTACGAGTATACTCCAAGGTAAGTGCTACTACGAGACACTACAAGCCCACCGCCGCCGTCGGCGCCGCCATGTATGGAGGCAGCCGAAATTACTTAATCATAAAATAATGCAGTGCAATGTGGGTAGCTTGTTTGTTTTGATTGTAAAGGATAAAAGCTAACGGGTACAAAAGCATAATGATTTACTGAGCTGCCTTATGTAGTTTTAAAAACAAAAACGCCTTGCTTTTATCATGTAAAATTAACGGCGTCATTTGGATTTTATCGTGAACGCAGCGATTTAGCGCTAAGTAGGACTTACCTTCATATTGTAAAAAAAATTGGCTCAATCTAACTACTTGCTCCGCTTTCAATAAATACTCGTAGGAAATAGTAATATACTAGTGTACCTAATCATTTTAATTCTAAATCAGTTTAAGCTAGTTTTAGTTTGTTTTATTTTATTTTATTTATATTTAATAAAAAATTCATAACTTTTAATACTAGAAACTAAATTAATTAAAAAAAGAGCACAAGGGTTAAGTGAGACAAGACGAGCTTCTGTTATAACCGTAGTTTATCTAATTGTTCATCAAATGTTAAAATAGCTGCTAAGATAAAGAGTAGAGATCCATACATACTCGACTATAATATCACGCAGTTAGCCCCTAGGAAGCGTTAGCTTTGCGTTTGTACTTATTTAACGGAATAGATTATCGTAAAGAAATAAAATAACTCTGGAAAACCGATTTCACCGCGTCCCAATTATTATGCAAATTCCTAAGAAAATCAATTAATTCGACCAACAAACCTCTCTTAACAAATTAATTGCCCGAAACTGACTTTAAAAATAGAAAACTTACCGAATTTGTATTCACTGAAACACATAACAGTTCCACTACGATGCGTTCACAAACTCTCACTCACTAAAAAATTAAAGTTTATAAACGTATGAATTTTATCGTAATAAAGTTTAAAAAGTCCGCGTGCGATCGCGATGTTATTTTTAATAAAGTAAAGGCTCGAGCGGCGCGTGCGTACGGCGCGGACCCGCGTGGCTTATGGCTCGCTCGAGCGAGCGGATGTCGGCGAGTCGCCTGGCTGGTTCTGCGGATACCCTATAGGTGTGAGATATAATAAACTACAGGCCGGTAAGTACGACCGCGGTCACACAAAACGTTCACCAGGTTTCAAAGTCGACTCCTTGTCACACTGTGGGAACTAGGTATCTTACGAAATTGAAAAACATCGATCGACCTTTGAGAAGTCAGCCGACTCTGGCTTAATTATGTAATTCAGTTTAATTGGTTTTCGTCATTAGATTGCATTAGGACACTTTTAGATAAATAATTAATTATTACTTACCTACGTTGCCTGGGACAAGGTAAGTGGAGCGTTGTTTCTGCATCGACGTCGGCATTGGCGTCTATGTCGTCAGTGCGTGCGTTGTCGGCGTCGCTCGCGTCCGAGTCGGCGTTGTCTTCGTGGTCGCATCGGCATCTCTAACAACATCATCCCACCATTTAGGTACAAGTACACAACTAGGTACATACAGGTGGGCCGAATCTTGCCACAAAAGTAAAAGTATGTTGAAGGCACTTATTCGTTTCTAGATCAAACATATAGTAGCCTACAGGCAGTGAAGTGAAGGCTCAAAATTCTTCATAGGATTGTTTTGGATTTTTAGTACAACGAAGAACAATAAAAATGTTTTAGTGGGCCCTCTAACTAACTTAACTCTTAAAGGGTCCCATAATCCTCACAAGGCAGGATTATAATAGTCATTGAACAACATATATTGTTGCGCCTACTCTTAAAAATATTCAAAGAAAAGTATTTATTTTCAATTCTCCAGCTGGCTTATTATTAAACTTAATCGGATTTAGCTAAGATGATGTAATAGAATGTACGTAAACCCTCGCGTAAGTTTGAAGTGAATCTACCTTTATAAGACCTACCTATCACGGATGAAAGTACAATTTAAAGGAGCACTTTCAATATATTTTATCGTTTACAAGCACTCCGAGTTCGAAGACTGAATGGTAGAGCAGTGTTTCCGATGTAAACAATCACTCGTGTATACACTTCACGGAGCTTGCGTCCGGCGCGGCGTTAGAAACCAATATTTATCTTGGGACCTCTTCCCATGATCTGTTGCAATAGTAACCGAACATTTCTGTACCTACCTACATACTAGAAATATTTCGTATACCTAAATGGAATTCGCCTCCGACCGAGCAGTTCTAGTCAAAGCTACCACGAGTTACTCTAAAAATAAAACACTTCATTTTATTGTTTTAATTATGGCAGTGAAACCCTAGGTAACATGCGATGAGACTAGCTCTTTCCCAGCCAGGATTTACGACACTTTCTCTTCTTATAATGCACCATTAACTCGTGTTTGGTCTCCGGAGATGCAATTCTCAAAACTTCTCCGATGACGTAGAACACAATGGACGACATGAGAGCCAGGTCCTAGCACTGTTGAGCGGATATTATGTCAAAACATGCCGACAGTATGTTGAAGACGCCGAGCTACTGCAGTTCGCATGAAATGATAAGACTATACACACATACATACCTACTTACGTGTAAGCTGCCGAGGTCGTAGAGCCCCTCTAGTTTTTGTATATAGGGAGCTAACAACTTTATATACTTGTAGCTCATTAGCTAACTATAAATTATAGATAGCTCAGTGGTGGGATAATGAACGGAAGCTTACTCACCGATTTCCAGCTTAGCTCCTCGATCAGAATGCACCGTCCACTTGCAAGTATGACACGTAATTTGGTTGAAAATGTTCCACACGAAAGAGTTCGATCTTTATTTTTAATAGCACACTACAACGGCTAAAGCCCATTATTGGGGTTCCAATATGTGGATGATTTGAGGATTTGCTGTAAGCAAGCGCGCTTCAAACATTCGGCGTCGGTTGATTGACAAAGAAAAATAAATCTGTATAAACTACCCTCAAAAATGACGATAATTTGTTCGTTGAAAAATCATACAATGATATCAAAATTTAGTAATTGATAACGTTCAAAAACAGTTATTCGGCTTCAACTCGTATACCACTTTCAAAACGCCGTCTAGTCGTCTACTAAACAACTGCAACAAAATATATTCCTGCATATCTTCTCTGTACCTACTAAAGTAAGCACTAAGGCACGCGTTGGACAAATCAAAACTTATTAACCACTCCTCTATCAGAACAAATGAATTCGCCCATCCCACGAAGCCAGCTTTGCATGCCTTTGATCTCGGAAAGAGCTAATGAAGCGGCGCTGCAAGAAGACATGCGTTGCCGCTACATCGGCATGCAGCGGGCGTGCCGCATCAGCATGCAGGCCGCCCCTCGATTGCAGGCCTGGGCTGCGCAGGCCAAAGGACAAAGGGACCGATATTTATGAACCAGCGTGTTTGGTTTTTTACTGCATAGACATTAAATAACTTTTACATTTGCAGATCATGATCACTTCATCTCTTCCAGCGGAATTCCTAATGCCTATAGCGCGAGGTCTCAGGAATCAGAGTTCTGTTTAGAGAAAAGATAATTGTCGTCCTCTCCAGGATCTCATAAACTGATCTCAAATGCGAGTGTCGTGTATTTAAAGAATATCCCGACGTCCAGCGATTGAACTATGTGTAGGTACTATCACTATCAGCGGTGGCGGGGTGTCGTGCAGGTGATTACGTATGCGGCCAGTCGGCAACAGGTGTGCCGGGCGCGGCCGGACGTCCGCGGTCGAGCCCTCGCCAGGGATCCCATGCACCGGCATTTGCATTAGCTAATGCCTTTTCGTTTCTACGAATGCAAGAGATATAAACTTGGGGTGTAGGTAGGTAGGTACCTACTGCTTGCTTGGTACAGCCATGTGCAGCAGTGTCGGATGTCCAACTTAAAAGTAATGTCCGTTTTTTGAACCCCTAGTTAACTTTGATCAACAGATCAAAGACTCAATTTACTTATCAAAGTTATTATTTGCAGCTAAATTGTCATTTGTTTAGTGCCTGATAGAGACAACGATAGACTTATATTATCAGTTGATAACCGAGTTGGTAGGCCACCTACCCTACAGCCACAACAGAAGTCCCAAGCGACAGCTTGTTGCAAATATTTGCTTTATGTGAGATATCACATAAGTAAAACCTTGCAATGAGTAAGTATTATTATATTCCACGTGCACGTAGTACTTAGCACGTTAATAAACGAATCCATCACCGGCCATCAGCCAATGGGTATGTAAACACACGCCCGCGCCGCCCCCGCTCGGTCACCCCTGTGGGCGCTAGATAATGCGATAAGACATGCATAATGTGAAGCTATTAACGACGAATCAATCATAAAGGTAGGTAGTATGATGAGGAATGCCACGTGAAGACCAATCTGAAACGGTACCTACAATATTAGGTATATAAACCATTGCCTAGTTTCTAAATAGAAATACCAACTGAAATTGTTATGGTTTGTTCCATGCTTGCGAATTACGGTTATAGTTAATGAAATTCAACACCTCTTACCGCTTTATGTGAATGCCTACCTAAATAGAATGGGAGAATCGGTGTAAAGTTATCTCCCGTCCTGTCCTTTCCTAACATGGCGTATAGAAAGAAAATACTATTTAAGTAGCTCAAGCGGTATATTAATCAATCAATTACTGAAACTAAGCAACACTTTTAGTCATTGGTAGGGAAAAGTAAGCAAATATTCTAAATCCGCATCTGATGAATGGTTCTACTCGTACTTATTATGTATTTGCAAAAGGCACCTTATGTAGCTGTTTCGTAAACTACTTAGTCATGATTCTACTTATGCAATGCTCGAACCTGGCTAGTTTTTGCAGTATCCAATGAAGTTAGATGCTTTTCATCGATTTCGTCCATTCATTTACTGGACATGAGCAAGCCCAGAGTACTCCATTAACTACGAATGATACTTTAATGATTCTTATAGGTGCAAATGACCATACGCAGTGTCGACAACATTTACGCCTACGTCCGGTACAAGTAGCAAATCACTTACAAACTGCGTTTTAAATAAATTAGTGAGTAGTAGGTAATTAAATAAAATAAACATAATTTTGCTCCATAAATACCTAGTAAGTACTCAACCTACATAGACTACTTATGCTTTACTCAACTATTTTATGTCTGTTACTACACCACGCACGATTACTTCGTCTCATCTGGATCTAGGTAGATAGATTTGCAAGGAAGGGAAGCTAGAATGCTTTTAGTGCTGAATTCTTATCAGCTAGATATGCTTGTTCCCATATCATCACAACCCGTATGCGCCCACCGCTGAACAAGGGTCTTACCTAACTGTCACGATGAGGATTGGGCACTAATCCACCACGTAATAGTTTTATGACCACACGATCCACGGCTTTAACGTAGTCCTAAAAGCACCCTGTGTCACAGTAAGCATATAGAGGTATATTGACACAGTAAGTAACACAGTAAGCATAAATATACCTACCAGTGCCTTTATTCGCCAATATAATGTATAGAACTGCAGAAAGGATTTTAGGTCTTCGTGGTATGCGTGATGCGTGTGCGAGTCTGCCCTCGCGTGATTGGGTCGCATAGGATCGGGTAACGAGACACCAACGATCGACCCATCGGCTACCTACTACAGCACAGCACAGCTTTATGGAAGACGCCAGTCTTCGGAAATCTGATAAGGCATTAGGCTTGTTTATATTGACAGCTTTGATTTAATTTTACCAGTTTTGGGAACAGATAAATTCAGTTTATAATTATTTTAACGCCGTGGTAAAACTAAAGAATACCTCTGAATAAGTAAATATATGCGCATAATAATTCGCAGGGAAAACTTTAAGCCCATAGCATCAGACCATTAAGGACGCAAATGGAGTGAAAACGTATCCGCCGGTGAATAATACGGCATGATAGGTTGGCTCGCGGCCAGCCTCGGTGCATTCAGTGATTGGATGAGGATCATGCGGACTCCGTCAGTATCGTGGCGTGGTGTCCGGAACTATATTATACAGATCCGCATCCCGCAATGCTGATTTACCGTTATAGCCGCCGGTACTGCATTGCAGGTGCAGGGCAGGTATATGCTACCTACCTGTTTCGATCTCGCGTAGGGGACCCGTAAAAATTCATGCTTTGGTCAAAATAGTCATTGGCATCGTCATTGGTAGGTACATCAGAAAACCAAACCTCCTTTTAGCACAGTTAGCGACCACGGCGAAGTCGCGGAGCAATGTTCAAATAATTTAATTACCTCGTTCATTTATCTTTCATTATTTCATCAGCTAGTTAGGTATACTATTCATCATCTCATGCGTAAAATGGTCATCCCTTGGGATTCCGTTCTACATGCCAGCCAACGCCATTGCATGTACTAAAGTAAAGCCTTAGATTCCCAATCCAATTCCATGTTTTTTTTTTCGATGTTTTCAGTTCGATGGTGTTGTGGTCCTAATTCTAAAAGCCAATGTGTGCCACAGCAGCAACAGCAGGCTGTGTCGCAGTGCGCTGGCCTGCTCCCGTTAGTAGGGTCAAGAGTCCCACAGCTCGGAGGGAAACTCGGACGCTTGCATTATGGAGGATGCCTTCAATAACCGGGAAACTGGGCCAGCTTTTCCATTTAGCGAGGCTTTTGTGCGATGTTTCTAACGACGGTTACAATATTTCAGTCAGAGATCCGCAGCTCTGACTGAGGTGTAAGTAGTAGGTATATACGCATCTGAAAATTTGAAAGTATGGGTTTCCGGTTTCGTCTGAAAGATGATTAGGGAACCATTATTTAATGATGTACAGCAACTGCTTCGAATACATTTTCAGCTTTTACGAACTATTTTTCAATGCCTTACTAAATAAAGGCTTGTAACTAAAACGAGCTTTCTTTCTATCCTATTTATTGCATAAAAAGAGGCACACCACAAGCATGCAAAAGTTTGATGAGCAAGCTGGGGCAATTTCAATCGCCTTGCACTGCCAGTCGCTGCTCAGCTTCAGCCCTTGTTGCGTGACGTTATTCATCAAACTCTTGATTGCATTCTATAACGAGATGTTCTTGGTTCCCATCGTAGGTATATTATTACCTACTATATTCGTATTACCTACCTACGTACCTAGTTACTCTTAACTTTAATCCTTCTCCATGAAAAATTGTCTAGTCGCCTACGAAAACATCAGTGCAAAGCTCATTGAGGGATCTTTGCAGTGAGAACGTCATTCCTTGTAACGAATACCCTATGCGTTTTAGTCCATTTTAGGCCCAACCGCTGCGGGCCTTCTGAAAAACTTTCTCCTAAAACCTACTTCAAAAAACAATAAACCCCAAAGTCCCTTTTGGTTATTAGTAGTAGTATGATTTTATTAATTTGTTTATTAGATTGAAGTGTTTGACTTGTAAAGGTGCGATTTTATTGCCTATTTACAATAAATGATTTGACTTTGACTTTGACTTTGTAGGTTTGGGCTAATTAGGGCGCTAACACACCTCCGCTGCGAAACCATAACAGCGGAACCGCATTAATTTCGCTGTGTTTTGTCCGTATGTAGGAGAAGCGGAACTGCCACGGAAACTGCCTGTTCTAACGCATAGATTTAACTATATTCTATCTCTTTACCCGCGCGGTTTCGTCGATAATACTCCAACGCCAACCACACTACCGCGCTCGTTGTTGCGGTTCCGCGTTGTTTTCGCACGTGTTTGTGGAAATCGACAAAAATTAAAAGCGAAACTAAATTTTTTTCATAAAATGGACGTCGATTTCACAGAAAAATTAATTCAAGAGGTCAGAAATAGACCTATTCTTTATTTATTAAATCATCCGGATTATAAAAATAATATGAAAAAACTGCAGGCATGGAGAGAAATCCTCCTCCTCTGACTCTGATAACGACGACATTTCGCTCCGATGGCTGACTGATGACTAACAGGTTCCGACGCCCGTTCCGCAACTCAAACTACACTTTATCGCAGCGGAATTCCTACAGCGGTTTCGCAACTGAAGTTTCGCAGCGGAGGTGTGCTACGGGCATTAGAAACAAAGTTTTTGAACGAATAAACATATTATGGAGTTTTGGCGGGAATCCGATAGTGAGGCGTTGTTGGTTTTATGTTATTTTCTCAAACTTGTGTTTCTTCGAGTGTTAATGTGTAATATTGGTGGAATATTAATCATTAAGTTTTCGTTAACGTGCACGAGTGTGGGCGAATGATATAAACTCAAAAAACGTGTCATTTCGTATTTTTTCCAAAACTCCCAGGAAGTTTCAGTAAAGCATCCACTACT
The DNA here is from genome assembly GCA_905147375.1 of Hylaea fasciaria. NCBI lineage: Eukaryota > Metazoa > Arthropoda > Insecta > Lepidoptera > Geometridae > Hylaea > Hylaea fasciaria. The sequence continues at coordinate 186,027 of LR990211.1, read as the reverse complement.
TTACTGAATCGTGACTTTGACGATGTAAATAATTGACTTGACTACTTGACCACGATTGCTATGTAGCTGTGACTTTCTTGATGTGAAATTAAGAAATACTTATTATAATAAAATACTTGACATTGGCTATATGCACAGACCGTGCAAAGCCATTACTAAAACAAAAAAAAAAAAACCAAAAAAAAAAAAAAAGAATAAACATACTTCAAACTTGACAAATGACAGCTGACAGTTAAAGTGACAGATTATCAGAAATTGCCAACAACAACAGCTGTTCTGCAGCTGTCAAATTTCATTGGGCGCCGCGAAAGAATCCGCAATAGATTCGTGAATTTTCCATGAAATTAGCAAAATTTTCCACACTAACTCACATACAAAAAACCAGCAACGATGTTTGCAAAACCCTACAAACACAAATCGATTAATACCCTAAAGAATTCCGAAAAGTGAGCACCTTATCGTATCGCAGATTTAGCTTGCAAGTTTGATCAAGATTTTGTGTAATTCGTGTGTATTTTTAAGGAAGCATCTAGTTCAGCGTGTGCAGCAAGATTTCTCGACCTCCGAGGAGAAGGCCAAGGAGCTAGTGCCAGTGAAGGGCAGCTGCGTGTGCATGAGGGTGGTGCTCAGCGATGGAGACACTGTAAACGTGTTTGCGGTGGACGGCGCGCCGCTACTCATCGAGACTGCCGCGGGGCTCGTGCCCACCGTTTGCGCGCTCTGGAAAGTACCTGATCTCGTGCCGATGCTAAATATACACACACAAGTACTGCCTAAAGTAAGTACATAATTTTGGTAACTTTGATAAATGATTTGTTGTTTTATTATAATATATCTCTGTTATTCATAGGAATTCATAATATTATATACAGTGTGCTGATTATTAAACTCTGTTTTAAAACATATCAATAATGTTACTTAGGGCAGTAAAGAAAAGACTGCTGTGAAGCATCAGTGGACACAAATTTCCCAAAAAATGATATAAATGCTTAAATTGGTTGACATCTTTTTCAGGTTCAAGGCGGAGCTCCCCTCTACCTACCCGGTGTCAACCTGCCAGCCCAAGGTGCCGGGTTCCCCATATTCAATATTGGTACAATATTAGCAGCGTGTACTGAAGACAATGCGGCTGCTTGTATGGTCGGCCGTGCGGCCATGTCTAGTGCTGATATGCTACTTAGAGCATCGTAAGTACCAATAATTTGCAGATATTATATGTGCTGTGTGCAGGACGAGACTAAATGATGTTCTTTTAATTGCAGGGGAATCTGTCTGGACACATTACATTTCTACGGAGACCAGTTATGCAAAGACATCAAGTTTAATAAGATTGTCCGGCCTAAACTAGCATCGGTGAAAGTGGCCACTGATTATACTGTGAATCTCACTGCAGATGTGCAACAGGTATAACACACGACTCTAATATCCATTTGAAATTGTATAATTGTGTCAAAGTTTGAAATCTCATGATGACTTGAAATACAGAACTGGCATAGCCTGAAAATTTGCAAAATATACCTACCTAAAGTTTAATGAATAAAAAGTTACTGATTAAGCCAAGTGATAAACAAAAAGTTAACATAATATTCTTAAAAGTTCTATCATCAAGTGGCCTATGAAATCATATCTTTGGTGGACTCTTGCAGCTGACTCTCCAACCAGCCCGGGAACAGTGGCCGGCTCTGGGCAAACAGGAGTGGCCGGCGCTGCGCAGGGCCCAGCCCCCTCCACCCACCCCCACCCCTAACCAACCGCAACTGATCCCCGAGGAAACACTGGTGGACTGGGGGGAGGGAACTGAGAATGGAGACACAGATGATACTGCCACATCAGGTTGGGTTACCTACTTGATATTTTTGAAGCCTTTTCATTAGATTAAGGCTGGATTTAATTGCAAATGAAAAGTAGCTTGTTTTATTGCGTGACCTAAAAGTATCTATACCAAATCTCATCCGATTTTTCACTGACTGTTGACTAAAACACACTTTTGCACTTATGTTTTTTAAAATAATATTAGCATGATAGTAGGATATACATAGGTTCTAAATGCCTCACCTAATACATTCCAGAGCCGTCCCTGCTGGAGGACCCCATTCCATCTGAGATGGATGCGTTGCTCCGCTGGTGCTTGCTGAGCTTCCTCAAGCTACACGCCAAGAGCATAGAACTGCCACTTAAGACCAACCTGTTGTACAAGTGAGCAGTTAACCTATTTCATAATATGAGTGAGCAGTTACTATAAATTTCATAATAACAGCTTACACTGGTTGCAACATCCACAAAAGCACATTGCAAAATCTTTCACTTCTCTGAAGTGTGCTCGTAGTCCTAAGATATTGGTTCTTAGGTCTGAAGCATCATACCAAACTGAGACACTTTTATTTTTAGAGTATTTAACATCTACTGTGCAAGTAAAATAAGGATCAGGTGTTTAAAAAGGTATTTTACGATAGGTAGGTAGCCTATACTATAAGGTTTGGTCTGAGCAACAACTGCTATACTCTTAACCCTGTGTATTTCAGAAACCACTTGCACCCACTGTGTCCCGCCGATAGAACAATAGATGTAAAGAAATCCTCGTACAAGAAAGTAGGCAAATTCTTAGAAGCAATGCAACAGGTACTGTTTATGCACCTACTTTTAACTTTGTACATAAATACCAATATATTTACTGGCTCGAAATAGCAGCTTAATATGGACGTGTTAGTTTAGTTTGTGCCAACAGAGTTGGCGCAGATTACTGCAGATTCAGTGTTAAAAAATATTCTACCCAGTACAGTCAAAAGCATAAGCAGCATATAAAGTAACCCAGTGCTATGTCCATGTTCAAGGAAGGCCTGGTAGAGGTCCGCGAGATCGAGCGGGGCGTGGACGCCGCGGTGGCGCTGAACCCCTCGCACCCCGCCGTCCGGGCCCACACAGTGCCCTCCACCGTCAAGGCACAGGTGGCCAAGCCGCCAGAGGTGAAGGAGTACACTCCGCCGGTTGTGAGGGAGATGTTCTGCGTCACCGCTAATGTGCAGGAGATATTTGCGCCTATCAAGTGAGTTTTATGTCTCCATTACTGAACTGAAAATAAAACATATGCCAGTCAGCTGGATCAGATCTTTGACTCTGCTTCCAGGAAGGGCGCGGCGCTGACGCCGCCGGAGGTGCGGCTCGGAGTCACCGACTACGTGAAGCGGCGGAGCCTCACGTCGGCGCAGGGCAAGGGCGCCGTCACACTCGACGCCACGCTCGCTAAAATCGTAGGGAAACCGATACAGGTTGGTGTCATCATCGATAAAAAGGTACAGCAGTTCAAATGTGAAACCATAACAAACAAACAGTTACAGTTTTGGATGTATGCTGCCTTGCGATTTCACCTGCGCAACTCCCGTGTTTCCGCAGGAACTATGTACTTAAATCTAATATTGTTGGCATATTATGGAATGGCCCACCTGTGGCGTGTGGAAGCCTAGTAATGGTGATTCTATCTCTATCCAAGGTGTCGTCATTTCCGACTAAACATGTGACCGTCCACCTTCCCAGGAGTCAGTGAAGTGGGACCAGCTGATGACCTGCATCCACTCCAAGATGACCCCGGCCACGGAGATGCAGTACTCCGACGGCACCATGAGGCTCAGCAAGAGCAAGCTGGAGCCCGTCACCATGCAGGTGGCAATGAGAAGTGGAAATAAGAAGGTAAGTCTCAATTGCAGGTCATAAGGCAGTTCTGTCTTTCAGCTGTATAGTTCTGGCACATAGTTAATAAAAGCTACTAACGCATGTCGCAGGCGTCCTCAACGGTAGGACTGGACTTATCTTCGTATGTTTCCCAATTGTCTACTGGGTCCTTCTCGTGTGCCAGAAAGTTAAATAACCCATTTCCAGGACCATTACATACTGTAGGTATGTTTTCTGCAGCATTAGTCGTAAGAGTCGGGTTCGTGTTCCAGGTGACGCTGGTGTCGAACCTGGAAGCGTTCGGGTTCAGCCTGCCGGCGCTGGCCCACGCGTGCCAGGTCGGCGTGGCGGCCACCTGCGGCGTCACGCGCTCCGCCGCCGCCAAGGCGGACCAGCTCATGCTGCAGGGAGACCAGGTACCTTCCACAATTATTATTTATTGATCATTTCAAATTTCAGTTATCTAACTCATGCTAGCCTAGGTAATGCAAGTCCTTACTATATAGTCATACATAGCAAACTATCCACACCCTCTTGTTTGGATGTAAGAGAGTAGTATAAAAAAATGACAATTTTAATTTGTAATAGACATAATTATTCTATTTCAGACTTACTTTGTTGCAAAACTGCTGATAGAGAAGTATGGACTGCCCAAGAAGTTTGTGGAAGGTGCGGACAAGGCGCTTAACAAAAAGAAATAAACTGGATCCATGGGAACAAAAAAGTGGACCTCCAAATCTTCTTGAAGTTTATAAAACGCAAGTGAAAAGTGATGCTAAGTTTGTGATCAAATAAAAAAGCAATGCTGTTGTTTTCTACATTTAATTTTTTCACTGGTTAACCTTAATTTAAATTTTTTTTCCTAGTTTGTAAAAAAAAAACTGGCATAAAATCGTCATACCTCTTATAACTAAAGATAGACAATAAATTCTGAAAAGTTAAAATTTATATTCCTATGTATTATTGGAAGACTGATAGACTACTAAGTTCATTAGCTTAAAAATAATAACATATTTTGAACATTTAATTAGATTGTCACTAAAATATAATTGCTTTACATTATAAACTTCATTGAGTTTTTTTTTTGCTTTTTTAATATTTTTATAGGATTCAATATAATAATATCTATTATTGTCTTACATTGTCACACACAAATAATAATATGTTCAAATATACATATTTCATTATAAAATAATATAGAAACATTTCTATAATTTTCTATCCTAGGGTTAGGGTGGGTTGGTGTCCGTATCTCATTGTAAAATAAAAAAAATAGTGATCTGGTTCCAAATCAAAACTACAACTAAGGCACAGCAGACAAATGGAAGCTTAGGGCTTACAAACTACAGCCAACTTACTACAATAATTATTATAACCACAACCATTTACAATAACTCTAAAACAGCAAAATTAAGTTTCCAACTCTCTAAAGAGACCATAAAGAAGGCATTTACTTAGTATTTAGCAGAAGACAAGAACTTGAAGGGGGTCTTGAATGGGATCAGAGATTTGCGACTCTTCTTTCTCATATCAGGGGCGATAGGAGTCTGCGCCAGAGACTGTCTGATGCTGGAGCGAGTCCTCTCAAATATACCACCTTCACTCACCTTGCTCACCGAGGAATCAGTGCTCCAGTGGCTCCTGGCCGACATCATGGACAGCCGGGACGAATCTGAACCTCTCGATAACAAACTAGTCTTTGAAGGAGTCTTCCTCAGGCTGTTGTGATTGGATATGTCATTAAACACGTTTTTAGTGATTCTAGCTTGCTTAGACGGTGAAGAGTGACTCCAGTTCATAGCAGCTCTCTTCTCTGAGGCAATCTTTTCTAAGTCTAAATACTTGAACTTACTGATGTCTCTCCGAGATGTGTTCTGATGAGGCACCTGGTAACCATCCTTGTCCACATTGTCCAACTCATAGAATGTTAGCGTCACACTTTCATCACTCTCTGTGAAGGGGTTGGCAGATGTGAAGTGCACTTTCTTGCTAGAAACTTCCGGGAAGATGTTGCGGCGCGGCATGTTGTCTTTAGTGAACTTGGCAGCAGTGATGACCATGCTCTCGTCCCCTGCGTCCGCAGAGAGGGAGCTGTCGAGGTCTTCGTATCCGTAGCTCTTCCTGCGCCCCCGGGCGCGCACGGAGCCCGCCCGGCGCCGCCGCCGCCGCGACACCCACTCGCTCGGATTGTCTGCCGCCTGCGCCATCATGGGAGGCAGGGTTATGCCATTGCTGTCACCCTCGCAGAGCAAATCTTGAGACTCATTGAGTGGAATCACTTTCACAGCTGGACTGCTGACAATCTCCTTGGCAATGAGGTCCCTTTCCCTCTTGTTGAGCGACTCCTCGCGCTGTCGCAGCGCCACGAGGCGCGTCATCCATTCCTGACTAAAAGTCTGTTCCGACACAAGTTGAGGACGATTGTAAGGCTCCAAAGCTCCACTGAATGGTTTTCGACTTCGAGGCACAAAGCCAGGCAACTCCAGAGCCAGTGCAGCAAGTGTAGGTGAGAGAGAACCATGACTTGAATTAACATCCTTTGTTTCCGAGTTCAGTTTTCTTTTGGGCTTAATGTTACTGTATATTGGGCTGTCTCCAACATTGAATATGGTCCTGGGCATTGGTTCCACAGCTCTGCACCGTTCTACAGCTTTTTCAGAGTCACACTTGTTCAGTTCTGATGTTGAGTGGGAGTATTCCGCTGACACAAGTATGTCACCCAAACCTTTAGTTTCTGAATATGTTTCCAAGTGTGTGAGGACAGTGGGATGGTAGAGAACGACATCGGGGCGTAGGGCAGAGCTTCTGTCTTCGGTGAGAAAGCTGATGATGTCTCTGAGGTCGTTGCTGTACAGGAAATCCTTTATCTTGTCATCAGTGGCGCCGGGGCGGAAGCAGAGCGTGCGGATCACCTCCCCAACCTGTCGCATGAGGTCTGAAGGCTCCGCAGTCGGCGTCAAGTCGAAGCAGTTGACCCGGAGCTCGCCGCCATTGCTCACAAAGACTGACCCGAGAGAAATGCATTTTCGCAGAACTACGACGCTCAAGCTTGTAACAGTTTTACACACCCGAGCCAGCTCGTGCAGCAGGTGCCAGACAAAGCTCTCGGCGACGTGTTTGTCGGCGACCTTGCATTCCTCCGCCAAGTCCTGTAAACTCCGCCACGAGTTATATTCAAGGACAAAGTACAAAGTCTTAGTCGGCCCGTGCAGAATTGTGTCGTAGTATTGCAGTAGGCTATCCGATGACACTCCCCTTATTGTTTTCACTTCGTTGACGACGTTTTGTATTTGTTCCTCGGAGTACGCGCAGCAATTGTACGCTTTCCACGCGAATATGTTGTTGGTGACCTTGTGTCTTACTTTATAGAACGTACCGCCGCAGAAAACGTCTATAACTTGATAGTCTTTTAACTTTTCCGTCATTCTTGAGTTTATTTTAATATTTTTTGGAAGGTTTTACATTTTGTTACCGAGACAAAGCCGCTAAACTTTTTGAATTAGCGCGACCGTTAAAAAGTTAGTGATGTAACATACATATTACACTTCGATATCGATAGAATAAGATGTCAACCGTTGTAACGGTTTATTATGTGTTTGAATATTGTAATCATGACGCATTATTATTTATTAAAATAGTAAAAATAACAATATATTAACTATTAGGTTGAGAAAATGGTAACATTACACATATGACTACAGCAATGATAGCACAGGGAATTTTGGCGGGAACCCGATAGTGAGACCTTGTTGGTTTCGTTTCTTCGAGTGTTAATATTGTGTAATGTTGGTGGTGTAAAGTTGGTGGTGTAAGCGGTGGTAGCCTAGTGGGCGAACGTCCGCCTTCGAAAACGGAAGTGGCGAGTTCAAATCCCAGTGCGGGCACGTACCAATGTGTTTCTTGTTAAAACATATGTACGTAATTATCACTCGCTTTTCGGTGAAGGAAAACATCGCGAGGAAACCAACATGCCCGAGAATTAATTCGGAGGCACGTTATCCACCAATCCGGACTAGACCCCCGTGGTGGATTATGGCCTAACCCTCCTCACGATAGTGAGGGGAGGCCTTTGCCCAGCAGTGGGACAGTTACAGGCTGAATTATTTTATTTATTATATATAATGTTGGTGGAATATTAGTAATTGAGCTTAAGTTAACGTGAACGAGTGTGGGCAAATGATATAAACTCTAAAAGCGTATCTCTTCGCATTTTTTCATAACTCCCAGAATGTTTTAGTAAAGCATCCATCACTTTACTGAGTTTTGACTTTGATTAGGTATGTAAATAATTGACTTGAGTAAGTACTTGACCACGAAGATAGCTCTAATACTAAGTATGACTTTCCTATTGTGAAAATAAGAATTTCTTAAATATACTTGACACTGGATAAATGCACAATCCGTGTGAAGTCAAACTAAAACAAAAAAAGATAGCATAACAATATTATTTCGCCATACAATGCCTTCGCTTTGCACAATAATATAGTGACGATCGTTGTATCCCAGCCCTCAGGCAGTCACTAGCACTTGGATTGTTGAAACATCGTGGTGACAATCACTCTCAACCTCAACGGCTGATTTAAGAAAACACTACCCACTCAGATGTAATTGTTTTTATCATTAAATTTATCTATAGTTCTTTTATTATTCGTTTTCCTTCACCTCACAAATCAATATCAAAATGTTATAAATAAATAATCAGGCTGACTATCCCAGTGCTGGTCAAAGGCATCCCTTCAATTTCGAATTCAATGTTCCGCATAAGTAACAGCTCAGTAAATTTTTAAGCATTATTAACTTATGATATTATTTACAGCCAAGGCTTGTGGAATCTTTATTGTGACTTATTGTGACTTCATAATTACATCGATAGCCTATCTTGCGGCTGCACAGCACTAAGCAATCGTTCAAAAACAGCTCTAAAATGTTCGTTCATAAATCAACCATCGGTGATCGAATTTATTTTGTCTATGTCGTTTGTTGTCTATGATTAAGATACATCCGGACCCAATTTTTCTACGATTACATAGTACGAACGAACTACGAAAAGAAAATGTTTTGGCGAAAATTTCATGGTTTTTGTTGGTACGTACCTACGTTGATTTACCTTTATAATGGGAAACACATTTATTGCATAATGTGGCCCCATCGAAGAACTATTTTGTCACCAAAAGGTAATTAAAACCACTTTATTATTCCAAGGATTTATTAGTAGTACCTATAGGGAAATGAGTAGGAATCAAATAAAATTAAAAGAAAATTTAAAACATTTTATTAGTGAGTATAAGCGTGCATGCGGCACAGCTGACTAGCGGTTTCCAAATAAATATCACATGATTCACCCTTCACTGTAATTCAACATGAATTCAACAATATAAAGCCAATATAACCAATACTGAATATCTTACAAACACAATGAAGCCGGGTACACCTACAATTTGCACAAAAAATAAATCATAATCTTTACGATATAATTTAAAATAAATAGAGATAAGTTTCATTTCATAATTTTTGTAGATTCTGGTATTCAAAAAGTATTGTGCGAACATTAGCAGCCTACCTGTACACTATTTTCTATACTTTTGAAATACCTAAATATTATTTACATTATATTTGTATACAAGGATCATTGACTAGAAACCGTGTCTGGAAATAATACGCCCACAGCGATGCGGCGAGCCGGCCGAGGCGCGGCGCGACGGAGCCGCAGCCGCCCAAGGGAGATCCTCTGGAATGAGCCGTTTCCATCTTTGGTAACGCATTTGAACATTATACAATATTTGGATCACATCGCTTTGGAAATCGTCTTCTACACATTCACACATAGAGAGAATAGATTTCTTCATTTAGTTACAATATCTAGCAACTCAAAAAATACTAGAAATTCATCATAAATACCAGTTTACAGTTGAATTTCTGTACACAATTATATTAATCTATCTAATATCACGTGGCCGTCGAAGCTCAAAATAAAATTTTACAAAAACAACAATGGTAAAATAAAAATAATATTATATAAAACAAACGACAACCTAAATTGACTAAACGAACCAAAAATTCGGATAACAAGTTACGGTCTCCGGGGCGGGGCCGGCGGATGTACAAAGCACGTTGGCGTCTCAATACCGGGAACTAATGCGACTGAGATCAACGGAGCGCCACTCACTGGAATTTGTGACAACCCTACTCCTATACTATGGTACGTATCTTGACATCACTCCGGAGCTACGGACACTACTTACTTACATGGACGCCAAATCATACTTCTAGCGAAGCGATATCCAAGACAGGAAGTCACTCCCACACAGACGCGTTATTGCGGTCGACAATATCGCAGGCGCTCTTGGAAAGACGTGATTTTATACACCGCTGCGAAAAAATCGCCGGGACCAAAGTGGGACATGACGCGAGTCTAACGCTGCGATATTGTCGTGTGATAATATCGCGCCTGTGTGGAAAGGGGCTTTAATTACAAAATCTACAATCAGCGGGCAGGAGCCGCCTCCCGCAAGCTTCGGAAGCGATCGGCGTCGGCGACGCGAACCGTACAACATATCGCAATATACAAGCGATCTCGCGCCTCGAGGCGCCGGCAGCGGAGCCCGAGCCGGCAGCGGAGCCCGAGCGCGGCCTCAAGCGGAGCTTGAGGGGCGTCGCGGCGTATATTAATTTACTCGTTTTTCAACAATAATTATACCATTATCACTATTAACTATGAGCCTTATATAGTTAAGATGACGAGGCGACCTGCAATCCTCACGTATTTTATCATAATTTTACATAATAACGTTCGAGGCTTCGTTTTAAATAAATAAATAAAGTACCTATTCTTAGTTACCGGTACGTACACGTACGGTCGCCGCACGTACGACAGCTGGGGCGGTTGCAGTTGACCACATTTTATTATACATCCACATGGCGTTGTGTCGCTTCGCACTTCGTATCGGATTGAGAGTATACCGATTTTCATTGGACAATAATAATTATTATAACAGTACATACAATACTTCGCACTTAGTAACAGATACAACGCGCGCGATGGAGCTTGGCCACTGTGAGGTTTGCGACGGCAATATCTTTACAGATATTGTGTAGCCCGATCGGAACTTGGAATTACTTGACAGTTCTTCGGCCTTAACACGCGCCAAAGTCAAGGCGGCCAAGATACACCACGCGCACTGCCAGCTAGAACAAAGCTCTGCGGTATGTGTTCGCGCTTCCGACCCGCCCCCGCCCGCCCCTACCGCACGCCGGCGGTGCCGAGGCGGTGGGCGGTGGCGGCGCGGGGCGGGCGCGCGGACTTGCGCCCCGGGGCCGTCTCCAGCTCCGCTTCCTTCTTCACCGGCGTGGGGGCGGCCTGGAACCGCGAGGGATACACATTAGGAAAGAAGTGGAAACATTCAGAAATCGCGTGAGATCCATGCGCGGATTATAAGCTTGTCGGGTTTACCAAATGAATAAATCGATACCTGATGTCGATGCGGATGCTGGTGCTGGTGCGGATGCGGATGCGGGTAGGCGCGCGTGGTGGCGGGCAGCGGCAGCGGCGCCAGCTCCAGCAGGTCCCGGCGGCGCCGCGCGCCCGCGCCCGCCGGCCGCGCCGCCAGGGGCTCCGCGCCGCTGCGGACACGCACACTGTACACGCTGCACGCACACACACACACACGCGGCGGCACAGCCGGGGCCCGCACCTCAGGTCTCGCAGGTCCCAGGTGTCGGTGTCGTCGCAGTACCGCGCGCGCAGCACGGCGGGGCGGCCGGCCAGCGGCACGAAGCTGTCGGCCAGCAGCAGGCGGCGGCGCAGCGCGGCCACCAGCGCCGCCTGCAGCGCCTCGTGCTCGCGGCGCTCCCCGTCGTGCGCCTCGCGCTGCTCCACCGCCTCCTCGCGCAGGCACGCGTACTTCGCCAGGCACTTCTTCAACCTGCAGAGGGGGATAGACCATCGTTCCCGAGCCTGGACATACAGCACACAGAGAAGGCATGCGAGCGACGTCACCTCTGCGTCTTGTGGTCCACCTCCTGCTGCAGCGTGGCGAAGGTGCTGGTGACGCCGGCCGTGGTCTCCTCCTCCAGGTCTATGCGCTGCTGCATCTCCACCTCCCGCTGCTTCCGCTCCGCGATCTCCGAGTTCCGCTGTTCCAGGATGAGCTGCGTCTCGTTGAGGTTGTTGAGCAGGTCCTTGGGCCCGGCGCCGCCCCCGCCCTGCACCAGGCGGTCCTCCAGCGCGCGGATCTGCCCCTCCAGCTCCTCCGTCTTGCTCTTCTCCTGCTCTATCGTGGACTCCGCCAGGATGTGCTCGCTCTCGATGCTGAACGTGTCCTCTTCGGCTGGGGAAATAAATGACCATGTCATCCATTAAAAAAAAAGTCCCATGAACCGAAAAGGCTGGGTAAATTTTCGACATACCATCACATAACCTACTGGCATAGGATTACCACTGCGACGGAAAAGATTACATTAATAATTATTTCGATCCACTGTTACCCCAGAATACGGTAAAATTAGATCACGATTCAACGTTACCCAGGTCACGGTGAGATTGCAGTTACCCAGGAACCACCTCCCAGCCAGTGGATCTCCGGCCGGTACTCACAGTTGTCGGGCGCGTGGGGCGCCGCGCGCGCGACCCGCGGCGCGCGGCGCGGCTTGCGCTCCACGGCCTTGCGCTGCTCGATGAGGGCGCGGAGGCGCTCGATCTCCGGCCGGTACTCACAGTTGTCGGGCGCGTGGGGCGCCGCGCGCGCGACCCGCGGCGCGCGGCGCGGCTTGCGCTCCACGGCCTTGCGCTGCTCGATGAGGGCGCGGAGGCGCTCGATCTCCGGCCGGTACTCACAGTTGTCGGGCGCGTGGGGCGCCGCGCGCGCGACCCGCGGCGCGCGGCGCGGCTTGCGCTCCACGGCCTTGCGCTGCTCGATGAGGGCGCGGAGGCGCTCGATCTCCGGCCGGTACTCACAGTTGTCGGGCGCGTGGGGCGCCGCGCGCGCGACCCGCGGCGCGCGGCGCGGCTTGCGCTCCACGGCCTTGCGCTGCTCGATGAGGGCGCGGAGGCGCTCGATCTCCGCCTGGTACTCGCGCAGCTTCGCATCCTTCGGGTCCTCGTTGCGGACCGGCTTGTTCTTGATGGCTGCAATGGACATGAGCGGCGATTAGCCGATTGAGCGCAGTAAAACACCGACGAACATGATCGATCTTTTAAAAATGTCAACATTGGATCGGTTCGGTGTGTATGCGCGTTTACCTTTGGCTCTGTGCGCATATCGCAGCGTTGTGATGGTTTCGTCGTAGTTGTATGACGCGGGGCCGATGTTCGCGATCATTATAGTCTTGCTGTTTCCACCCAGCGAGTCCTGCAGGATCCGCGTCAGCTTCGAGTCTCTGCAACGTGCGTCACTCGTCTGTACATGGGAATTGCGATCCCGACCTCGTAAGACCTCAACGCTGTTTATTACATTAATTTCACTCGAACCAAATGCAGAAATACTGTTTTGCGGTCACACTTCTTTGGAACACACAAACTATAATCAAGATTTAGGCTAACAACCGCATGCTTCCAGAACGAGCATGATTTCTGTAATTTTATCAATATCAGGTGAAAATTTGGTGCAGTGACCAGGATTAGCTCATCAGCATGTTTTTCTCGTTGGATGACTGCTAGACAACCACCAGTCGGTCCTACTGCTCACCTGTAGGGGACGTGTGGACTATTCTCCGCGAGCGCTGAGATGACGTTGCCGAGCGAGGAGAGCGCCTGGTTGATGCGCGAGGCCTCCCGCAGCCGGTCGGCGGAGGCGCCCGTCTTGCGTTGCCGCTCGCTGCCCGCCAAGTCCACCAGGTTCAACTTGCCCACACTGGAACCGAACGCATTTACCTCGTTAATGCGGCCTACTATATGCACCTACTTCGTTCATGTTGATATTTTCGAGTATCGAGACGAGGATTTCATGTGCAGCAAGCAAGGGTCAGCTATAAAGCAAGTCTACGATGTAAAACGAACCATTACAAGGAGAGCCGGGGATGGTGTTTCAGTAACAAAAAGAAACTTTTTTTAATTGCTCAAGCTTGTCGTTGCTCGATGGTCCTCTACTATCGCATGGCCGCTGCACTAAGCCCTACATCCGTCGGATGTGAGTAACGAGAGCGCGAGCGCATTTCTATTGGCCGTTTCCTTCTTAGGAACTAGTGTGCATACGCATGCACTACACTGCTTGTACAAGTCATACATAATGCGAGTTCTGTAGCGTTCACTATGGACGGCTAACAGATCTGACCACTCGACTAGGTATATTTATTATGATATTGAAGAGCATAAATTTTCTGATAACGTTTCAAAAGAGATTTTCAAAGGTTCAATAAAAAGTTTTCTAGAAATAAAAGGAATGGTATAATATATTTTTTTACATACATACTCGTATAATTACGTTGCTTGTATTTGTTAAATTAATCGCGTCGCTGAGTCACCTCAAGTGCGCCGCGACCTTGATAAGATAGCGATCAATGAATTGATAAAAGTTTATACATTTGCACTCGATTCGAAATAATTCGAATGAACCCCAATCATTCACACGAAAGTAATTTAAACATTAGATAGAATAGGCCAGCGCCGGTATTGAAATCTTGATTTAGTTTTTAAAATCTAGCAGTCGATCAATTACTTTGATCCATTCGTATTTCGTACTGATAATTATTATTAAAGGGCATCTATACTACCTACTAAGAGGCTTATCGCAGTCCGACTCGGTACCCGATAACTAATCGCTTGTTAAAGAAGGTTAGTAAGTACTACACCTTATTTAGATAAAACAAACAACATCGATAGGGCACGTTTAAAATTGCAATCAGGCTAGAATACATTACCTAGTTTATTACGGTTTTGCCATCGGCCTGCTAGACAGGCTTTAGAAAACAGTAGGTACCCCTAGTATGAGTTTTTACTAGCTCGACATAGTACGCGTGAACAAGCGCTTTTGTATGAAGATCCTGTACCTACAACGCCCCTACCGGCGCGTTTAAGAACGAAAAATCTGTATACAAAGAGCTAGTTGACGCGTACTATGTCGAGCAAGTAAAAAGTCATACTCAGGGCACAGATAGCTAATATTGTACGACCACGCTCCCCACCTCACATATTCGTCCCATATGCGTCGGCTTCCTCGTTTGTATGGTAATACGGCGCCACTCTTCCATTTGCATCAGCGATCTCAATTCTCATTAATAATTACGCGTAATTATGCCATAAAACAACTCACGTTGGTAATTATACATAATTCATTGAAACAAGACATTCAGTAAATACGCCTACAGCCACAGGCCACAGGTGTATTTATTTATGCATGCGGACAGGATAATTGATTTTTTGCGCTTGTTATGTTATGAAGTTATGGTTCTGAATGTACTCCAAAAACATAGTTTCAGTTTCATTTGACACAAACATGATATTATTGGACTGAATAAATAAAGTTTTACTTAGAACGTTGAGTATCAAGTGTTAATATATAATAGACCAAATAAATATTACACAATCTTCGTCCTTGTAGAGTACCTAGGTAGGTATAGTTACCAAAATATACTACAATAATAACACGACGCGTAAACATTTACATAGTACGCTAAACAAACTACCGCCTATGTGAATGGAACAAGCAACTGCCGAGTTCTGCCACATTACACGAATGGTTCCGTATTTGTAGAAATAAATAAAGAGCTCTACATAACCCGTTTTTACTAGGACGAGAAAATTCAATAGAAGCAACCCAAAGGTTAAACAGTCTCCATGGCACGTTTAGAATTATTAGGGATAAAAAGCCGACACAGCTTCCTATTAAGTTGCAATGAAATATAGAGCAGTGACGGATTTTTCGAGACTTGTCTTTAGGCAGTCGAAGATGTAATAAACTGAGTTATTAACAAACTCATTAATTACTATATCTTCTCAGTACACCTAAGGGATCTTCAACCGACCCCTACGAAATAGGCAATAACGGAAGCATAAACGTGCCCCTTGTCACCAGGCCGGTGCGAGTGGGCGCCTCGCTCGGAAGACTGCGTGGCGGCCCCCGGGAGCCGGCCGCGCTAGTGCTAGTGCGAACTGTGCCCACGCGCACGTCAACATGACATCTCGATTGAGGCTAACTATGGCAAGTGAGAATTAGATGCTGCAAATACAAGTACCTACAAGACGTGTTGGTTGAACATCAGGTTTTTTACCAACTGAATATAGACCTCGAGTGGGTTTATTTACGACGCGATAATTATGCTGATGCTAAAACTACCGCGGTCGATTATGGCCTAATTCTCTTCCCAAAACTGAGGCGAGACTCGTGTTCAGCAATAAGCTATGCACATATGGGTTCTAATAGTAATGTTGATGATGGTGAGTAGGTACCTATACCTTCTCTGTCAATTGCAATGCAAGTCTAAGTTTCCACTCGGTGAATAGTCCTCGGTCAGAGAATGACTAGAGATTTTAAATGAGAATAATTCGAACGTTTCAAAGTTTAATTTTTATAGCAGCAAGTGAAAACAAAAGGAGGAAAGGACAGTCATGTAAAACGAATCAAAGTAACACAGTAGGTAGCGGAAAGCACTCGTGCCGACAGCGACTGCTGGAGACGAATAAGGCAATGTGTACTTTCGGCGCTTTCATACGAGTCGAGTTTATCTTATTTGCAAACCTTATTTTGTAACCAGGTAGGTAGTACTATGGTGATTGGATTATTTATTTTATTTATTGTTTCGCCCACCTCTTATACTGCTGTTGGCTTTAGGAGCACCTTTAGACTCTTGTATCAAGGGCTCAATACAAGCCTAGTTCTTGTTATTTAAGGTATTCAGTTCCAAGGTCCATCTATAAGCATTGTATCTGAACAAGGATAACACAGCTTTTTCGACGTTGCGTCACTACAGTCTTGACTTGTCTTCATTCTGCAGAAATAATATTTATGAAACAACTTCTTTAGCCTATGCAAATAATATGTGAATAAATATTTGCAAGAACAATAGGTATATAATTCTAAATCCCATCGCAAAAATTACAAGTGATGCCCTTGACTTTATCAAAGGCAGCAATTACAATAATTGTACGCACCGCCCGCGATAACGTCGACTTATTATCAGATTGGTTATCGTTAGCGCTACAGCTAGAAAAGATTAATCAGCGTTTACTAAGTCCCGTCTAATTCAAGACTAATCTGCACACGAGTAGAACGTGCAACCAAAGCCCTTTGCAACCTATCGTAGAAAGGGAAAGAGTATACATTTTAGTAGTCCCTCTTTCTTTTTACATTATAATTATACTCGTAAAGACTAGCTGCTCTCTGCGGTTTCACTCACGACGTTCTTTTATCCTTTTAGGTGTAGATTTCATAATTAAGAGTAGCCTATTTTACAATAAGTTCGTATACGTATTGCGGTGTGTTCGATTAACAAACAAAAATCCAAACCAACGATTAGAGAGATTACACGCGCAAGCAGTTGTACTACTAATACTGATATGTGTAAATCCAGGAAAGAAATGGCAACACGCAACAAAATAAATGTGTCGATGATGCACGCGCGGCCAATAGGCTGATAGTAGAAAACAATGCAAAAATCACTTTCATCTTCACCGCACGCGGAATACGTTACTGCATGCACATATACGCTTCTGAGATAGAAATCTCTTGGTCCCGGAATTATTGTCGAGGAAGAATACAGTGCATGCGTTCTGCTCCAGATGTGCAGTGGCTGAAAACGTAACAATCGTAACAAGTGCTTGCTGTAGAGCTAGGGGCGCGCTGAAGCCGTGAAAAACGGAGCCTTCACGGTTTAATGCTTCCTTTAGACACTACTAAGGAATTCAAGATTAGCTCGATCCGAATTCTATCTCAATAATAGGTATAATCTTCAGGTCAGAAGTAAATTGAAACAGGTTAATTGCAAGTCTCATAGACATCAGTTTGTGAAAGGAGAACAAAACCTCTAATTCTGTCGGTGCGGTGGCCCAACGCCAGACACAGACATGAACATATTCGAACTTTGCATTTCTTTGAAATCCGTCGCTAACAATAAATATATCATACTCGCACCTAAAAGCCATTTAAATTCTGACACAACCTCATTTCAGATAAAGCTCAGAGACAAGTCCAATGATCTCATAACTCACAAAATTTATTGAGATTCAAAAAGCGTCGAGCTGAAATAGGAATTATGATAAATCGAAAATGCAGTAAAGACAAATCGAGAGTGCAACTTAGATCATCGCAGTCCTTTTAGGAAAGGGCTTCGTGAGTCAGATAATACAGTAATATGAGTATCGAGTATGAAAGACAATATTGTGTCGAGTGAGTCACGTTCGAGAACGGGGGATACACACGAATAGATTGCAAGTAATCAAAGATATTTTTTACATCCAGGTGTACTTAATTACAATATTTCCGACAAAATTGGTTATTATCTTTGTTTCCATGTTTTTTTATGAATAAACGGCCAAAGCAGAGACACTATCGTTCCTAGGATCAGGGTAGCGTAGTTCAGCCACGGTGGCAAGGCATAGCTATAAGCAAGTATACATACAGTCTAGCCTTCGTCCAACCCTCTTTGTTTGTATTGATCCGTACACAAAGCAATTCGTTTCAACGTGTGAGAGACGTCACTGGGAATAAAACTTGTCTCGTACACAAATCCTCATTATGCAATGTACCTATGAAGTTTGACTTCACTTGGACTGCAGACACTGCAGTAATACTTTAAAATCCATCGACCTAATCTGTATTAAATTGACTACGTTTTATTATGCGACTTATTTATCAGCAGTTATTACTTTTCCACCCATCCGGTCTCTATTGACTTACGATATCAAAAACAGTAGTAAAGTAATAAACACGGATTAGATAGTGGTTGAGGATCAAACTGAAATTATTATTTTAATTTTATTGCTATTATAGTATACTTAGTAATAGGTACCTAACTAATCACTTTTCCATTAAATAATGAATAAATAATTGGTTAACGAAACGAATGGATAAGCACAACAAATAGTAAAAAAAAGTTACAAGTTTTTTCTGAATATTAATTTGTTTATAAATAGGCTTCAAAAGTAATGATCTAGAGGAAAAACTGGCATGACCTTTAGCTCTACGAGAAACTAATAGTGGTTATTTGACTTTTGAAATGAAGCCTTTTTACAACAGAAATTATAGAGATAATCAAACGCAGACCTTAGTCCGTGTCTTTTTCAGGTTGTTGCGTTTCCGTCACTACTGGGATTCAGGCATTCGGTATATTGTTAACGCCTCCACTAACTGATGCTTCATACATGATCGAAGTCTCAAACCACCACATAGACACAATAAGTATCGCTAGGTAGGTACTTAGTTATCAAATGTCTAGGTACCTTCTTCTGAGTGTTTATCATCAGCATCATGGGACAGAATAGCTATCAGGAGGAGGATGATCTATTTGATACACTATACGCTGAGATGAAAGATATTACATGTTTTTTTTTGTTAAATGTTCTTGAATTTTGTGGTGCCGATGTGAAACAATGAGAGTTTTCAAGACATCAAAGCGTTAGCACAACGAGCTCTTGTAACTGGGGTAATCCGACGTGGACTCAGCCTCATTAAGCTTCACCCGCGTAACCACAAGTTAACGTATCACAATATCTAAGTGCTATTATTTTCAATGGTTGTATTTTAAACCTTCGTGGTCTCTGCAGCCGTAGCGTATTTACAATATTTTCATTTAGGTAGCTCTCAAAATATTGGCTTTGTCGAAAATAGCCACTATATCATTGTAGGCTTCCAAATATTCATGGTAAATAACGTGTAAAGTAAGTAAGTAGTAACTTACTATTACGCATGATGAGATACCGGGGGGACTAGTTGAAATAACAAATGCTGTTCACGTGTCCTACATCAAAACTAGTTTACTAATTGGTTGCCGTTATCTTGGTGTAACTATACTTTACAACTGAAAATGTGTTGTGCAATACTAGAGATCAGAGTTTGGAAATTACGTAAATGCCTATTTATAATGAATTTAATTAAAACGCGCAAGAATTTCAGTAATGCCACTTAGTGCTTACCTGGTTTGGTATGGTTCATGATACGCTTATAGACTTGGTTAGGTTTCCTAAAACGGAATAAAACACCCAACTATCGACAAAAAACGTAGCACACATAACAGCTAGTATGAAGGATCTGAGATGGAATAAATATAAATGCTGCTTTGTATTGTAAAGGAAGTAAGTAAATGTTGTATAAGTTCTTTGATTATAACTTATTTTTCCTCACGAAAGTAAGGGGTGGTTTTTGCCCAGCGCAGTCGTGGGAAAGTTACATGCTGAATTATTTATTTATTTATTTTTGTATAAAATGACAAACGCATCAGTTTCTAATAGAGGAGATTACCGGAAAGAACGACCTTCAAGTAATCCCTCAAAATGTCATGAGAATTGTTCCGATGCGGGAAGCAGCACCGCGCTCGTGCGTGCATGGTTCGCGCGCCGTGGCTAATCCAGTTACCGCCTCAGCCGCGGAAGTCGCCTGAGGTCGGCAAATACAACAATCGAGATGAATATTTACATCGAAATCTGTGCGTGACCCGTGCGCTATTGTAGAAACAGACATTTAAATAACAATAACATTATGTTTACTACGGCTCACTATTTAGATGACGAGATTTTGGTGTGGTGAGGTAGGACCAAAATACGTCCTTTATTCTCTTATTTTCGCTGCCGTCATATTAAAGAGCCAAAATAAGACGAAACAAGATTTGTTTTATAAAAACTATAGTAATGCCTGCAGTACCAGAGTCATTTATTAATATTCAACCTCTTTTCTATTGCCTACTGTACCTAATGTTAAAACCAACATTCGTTAAAAAAACTATACCTTGAGCATTAGCCACAAGTACACTTGAGTAGTTGACTACTAACATTTGAATAATAAATAGAAAAGTAAGTGTAAAAGCTATTATTTATAAGATTTTCAAGTCTAAGCCAACACGCACAAGGTTAACAATTCCACTTACTAACTACATGAAGTGTAAAAAAGTGATCGGTGCACATTGTAAGTACAGTGCATTAACATTTTTCAGCACGTGTACCTACTGCTCGGGCGTCTGGCGTCGTGACTTCCCGAACGTGATCCAACAGTTCAGCTGTTTTTGCACTAAATAGGTTACGACTTACGAGCCATAATAGCTGTTCGTCAATAGACGCAAAAAATTAAATTATCATTGTTACTATTCAACCTGAAGCATTGTAGGTTGATTTATAGCTATTTGAACTGAAAATTAGCTTCTATTTTTTGCACCGGGTCGGAGAATTTAGATCATGTTTCAATGGGCTTTGTTTGTTTTAGTCGCACTAAACCGTAATTGTCTTTGTCGGTCCGTTTCTGCATAGCAACAATAATTATTAAGGAAAGTTTTTCCCTGGGGGTTCACCGCTATCTCGAGGGGTGACTTTAATAACGACTCCTCAAACGTTTTACATGATCGAATGCAAAAGCAAACCGCTGCACAGCTGTTGTAGACGTCAAGTGCAATTTGGCGGAACAATGCCGTCGATGGTTCTAAAGCAGCGGTTCTCAAACTTTTTTGGTCACGGAACCCTTTTGACAAGCAAAATACTTGACAGAACCCTACAATAAAATATACAATATAAAATACAACAAAAAAATGCGTTGTAAACAATCTCGACTGTATGTTTTTGAAGATAGAGCCGAAAGTCGCTTGTTCACAACTATAGCGTCTAATTCAGAGGCGGCTTTTATCAAAGGGACTGCGTGCTCACCAGTATACGCGCGGCGGGCGGAGTCAAAACGTTGGACCAGTGACCAGAGAGAGGTGTTTTGTTTTTTTTTCTAAATTCTTGCGGAACCCCTACAGGGGTAGCGCGGAACCCTAGGGTTCCGCGGAACACACTTAGAGTACCGCTGTTCTAAAGGAACAACAAGCAAGGAATTGTAATTTCCGAAACATAGGACATGAACGTCTACCACGGGACACAACCCCGTCTGCTAAACGTAAGTACAGACCTAGACTGAAACGATTGTTTGCCCCGAGTCATATACTTACATACTGCAGTACCTAGCTCAAGTTCATTCAAATGGTGAAATTAGAACGTGGTAGGTATAGGTACAGGAATATGTTGCAATAGTTTGCCATAGTATGGTATAACTACATCATAATCCGCCCAGTTTGTAGTTGTAATAAGGTTTATTAGGAGTTGTGCTTCTGCTGTCGTGGTGCTTTTCCGTTCCAGACACAATTTAGGGGTGGGAGCCGTCTGATTTATTTGAAAGCCACATTTTGCGAGTTAGCGGCGGGAATAAGAAGCATTTCGTAAAACAGAGTTATACTAAGTTGTACGAATGGAAGATGTTTAAGGAACATAATATTATGTTTACATCTAATTAGAGATGGAAATTAAGTTATCCATTTCTACAATAGCTATATCATTGAATGATTCTGTATGGTTGGTTAGGTACCTTACGACGGCGTGATGCGACGTGATCGAAGAGTCAAAGTGGAAGAGTCCTTACCTCGCAGGAAAATCTTCATCGTCAGTGTCACTGCCGGCACTCCACTCATCGATCCAATAATAATCTACGTCCAAATCCATTTCATCCATTCACTTGACTTCCTTAATTAAACACTAAACTTGTAAATATGACTAAACCTTCGACTAATAAAGACTAGTTTGGCAAAACACCTGCGTCTGGCGTGACTCGTGGCTAGATCCCGAAGGCTGAACACGTAATGCTGGAGTTTGTCAGCTTCACTTCTACTCTAGGACCCAAATTGGCACAATCAGGCGCCTACCCACGTGTGATATTGAAGTTAACAGGATTAAGGACACGAGTGACTCGGCGGGCAGGTGAGTAAATATGGAAATTGTCGATGAGATAAATCTAATATTAGATCTAGAATGCGAAGCCAGACATTGAATAATAAAATTGAAAAAACAATTGTTTGAAGTCCCGTATAAATTCGGTTGAAATTTAAATGGGTAATGATATAAATTTTAATGACATACAGCACAGACGAGAAGACAATTAATGGATATAAGAAAGTAAACTAAGTTTAGTAGCAACATTCAAAGAATTAAAGAAAAATGACATAGCTAAGCACAAAGCTGATTATCAGGCCTTATCGCCCCCACGTAGAATAAGAACGCTTTGTTCAAGACACCAAAAAACTAAAGCGGTAAAGAAAGTCATCGACAGACATATTGGAACGAGTCACGACTTCAACAATGAAGGAACTCAAACGCCTACACAGAAAGAGTAATACATATTCTTAAGGAAAGACAATATTAAAAACTTCAAATAAAGAACAATGCCGTGCTTTGATAACATTGATAGTGATCAGGAGGTAACTCCATAAAGAGCATTAACATAATATTCATATTCGGAGGAGCCAGATACAGGGCGCGTGGCGACCGCGTCTCCGAAGTTGTTACTTCGATATCGGGAACCGGGACACGCTCGCAGTCATGAGTTTAAGTATCGGCTCAACCCAGTTCGGCACGCAACTCAACTGTAGGAAGACTCAAATCAAAAGGCATACAATTTGAAGATTAGTCAAATTAAATGACGTCAAGAAAGACACCAATACTAATTTTATAACAGCAAAGAATAAAGATTTTACATCTGTAAAGAATTTGGATGAGCGCCCAAAACTTTTGAAGCGATTGT
This sequence comes from Hylaea fasciaria, assembly GCA_905147375.1. Taxonomy (NCBI): domain Eukaryota; kingdom Metazoa; phylum Arthropoda; class Insecta; order Lepidoptera; family Geometridae; genus Hylaea; species Hylaea fasciaria. The sequence continues at coordinate 162,679 of LR990211.1, read as the reverse complement.
CCGGCGTTACTCAACGCATCGTGCCTCTGAAATATAATATTTGGAGTGACGATTGGCGAACACACAGATTACGTAGTAAAGAGGGATTGTTCAACTGTACGTTATAACTATCACCAAGCCTGTGCCAGAGGGCAACGGTCCAGACATGTATGAGTAAGTCTTCATTTAGGCACCGATGAACGGAATGAACCTCGAGTCTAATTAGTGGGCATATAATTGACTCAAAACCAAAATTACAAAGTGACATTGTGTCGATGCGGTGCATGTCATTGTACTGGAGCCATCCTTGAGCTACTTTGAGTGGATATAGAGTCTTCGAGTCGCCCAATACTCTTGAGAGCCTCAGGGCTAAGGCGAGGAAAGTTTTTTAAGATTGATTGAACCTCAAACCGAGTTTCTGCGAAAAGTCCTTCGTGGAACTATTACAAACGCTTAACATTATATATACTCACTGAAAGCTTTTCAGTGAAATGTGTGGCGCAACCCTTGAAAAGCTAGTCATACAACATATCGATCAAACCTTGTATTTGACAGCTGCCGTCCAAAGGTCAAGCGGAGTGAATTATTAACGAACCCCCATAGGCGACATTACCTCACTCCAAGGTCATTCCACCGCCAGATAAGCTAATCTATACATCTAGGTTCATTTATACTTGTATAGCTAGGTAAGTCTAGCGGACGCGGCAGCATGACGTGCCACCGCTGGCTTTGTGATTACAAAAGCTGAGAGAATTTCAGAGTTTTAGGTTTTTAATGCAAGTTTTTATCAGTATTATTTAGATTCATATATTTTTTTTCCTAATATTTGTTCTAAATTATGTTAATTTACATGTTTTGTATTTTTCAGACGTATTTGCATGATAAGTTGTATATAATCCGGTCTGTAGATGACTATGTTAATGACAAAGATGCAGTCAAACAGGCTCAAGCAATTTCTGTCATTTACTAAAGTAGTTTTAATTATTTCTATGAATAATTATAAATATTTTTGTAAATGTTCACCCTGAAGCTCTTTGCAGTTAGTTTTGAATGGATGTAAGTATTTCGAACCACGTGCTTGGTCAGGTAACTAACAAGAATGCTGTTTGAGGACCCATTTAAAACGAAAGACATCGATTGAAAACGCCACTCACCGGATGCGGTTGGTCTTCCGATGTGCCGTCTCCACCGTGACGAGGAAGACGGCGTGGCTGCGCGAGGAGTGCTCGTTCATGTCGGTCCGGCCCGCGGCCCGGTTGCGGTTCCCGGCGCGCATCACCCGCACCATCTCCGCCGCGGACTTGCACACCACTGACGTCATCTCGGGGATGTAGAACCCGTTTAGTTCCTGCGGAATAATTCTAGGTTCTAGGCTGACCGGGGCGATGGTTGCTCACTTGGTTCTGTCTTCAGATCGCACGTCGCTGCCGGATCAGAACCAGCTGACCGCAAACAATGAACATGAGCTTCCGATGAAGGACTAGCTACCATTCTGTAGTGGAATATCTGTCGCCAAATCCCTGCAAGTTTCAATTGCAGTCCTTGAGGCCCAATCCCACTGTAGCCTTACCATGTTAACCACCTTCATCCGTATCGATACTAAACACCAGATGAGACAGTCGTCAAATGCTAGTTTAAAAAGTCTAAATACGGTCATTTCTTCTTTTGCGTCCAAATTTTGACTACCGTGCTCTGAGGCGCTTGCTCTGATGAGCTGGTTTATTGAAGCATTATGAAGACAATAATTCACTAGCTAAACTGCGATGACGTTAGTCTGGCTGCAAAGTCGTGAGTATTTACTTGGCATTATATATCAATCCGGTCCAAGCAATCGTTCCACTTGGGCTCCAAGAGTAAAAAGAAAACTTTATTCAAAGCCGACCTTGTCCTAAATCCCATAATCATTACCAGGTGGTATATAAGTTAACGACACATTACTCTAAACCTCTCAAGTAAGCTCAACGACTTCAATGATTCTTACGTCGTCGGCACTATGAAAAAGTCCACGAAATACCTATTATGGTAAAATGTTACTCCACCGTGGCGAATGGTTTAACGTTAAATTGATGTGATAATATGATAGTGGATTAAGTGCTACAACACTTAACAACTTAACTTAACACTTACAAGGTTTGCATGGTGCGGTGAGCTGTCACCTAGAATCTAGAATAACTGCTAACCACATTTACGAAAGGTAAACCACAAAAGGAAACTCAAGATGTTACGCTTTGCATAATCTCTAGATTACTGTTGTGACATCATAATGTTTCTATTTGAAATTGCGCGCACAGTCTCGTCATTATCTTGGTATATTTGAAAATTACGGACTACATTATTCTAACGCAAACGGCAATACGAAAGTGGATAAAAATTGCCCTGTGGAACCTGCCTCATCTATCATATCACACATGGTTTACATAAACATGCATACTTATTTTACGATAGTACAGCTTGCGGCAATTAGTCGAATAACATAACAAGAAATCTATGATACGATTCTGCAAGCATATACGCTTGCAAAGCGCGGTGACGCTATCAATATTGTCTCGTTGATGTTATGCAATTTAATTGAAGGAGTAAGTGGCATGTTGTGGTGGTCTACGTACAATGCTAAACGGTAAGTTTCAGGACAGTTACGCACGGAGTGTTGCGGCGGCGCGAGTTTCATAATCACAGCCTTGATCTTGCCTTCACCTTGGGACTTTGTTGAGCGTTTTATAATTGCATGAAATGTCTCATTACAGTATTGATTTTAGTTTCATATTTAACGAGGGCCGACTGAATACCTACTAATACCAATCAGTACCACTACTTAATAGTTATACGTCAAGTCCACTAAAGTTTATTGGTTCTTTAAACCGCCCAACCAGCTCTTTTACTTCTGACTACATTTTAAACTACGAAGCAAAAGTTATGAGTGGTATATTCCTATGAATATGAAAAGTAATGCATTTCATTATAATATTTGCAATGCGACGGTGTTATATTTCAGCGGTATTATTCAAATTCTGCAGTAAACGTGAAGTTACGCAACGCACACATGTGTAGCGAGTGTAAGCAAGTGTATCAAATTTGCACAATTGCGCACTGAAAGGAGCTCCGATGCACCGGCCTGCTACAAGGCTGCCACTTGGAGCCAATCTCATTTCCTACATTTCAATCATCGTACAAAATAGTACGTGTTAATTGTAAATTAAGTAGGTACCTACATAAACTTTAACATCGACTGTTTTCACTTGATTTACATGTGCGGACTAATTAGAAAAACAATGAGTTTTTTCCACTCTCAACTATACAGTCGAAACAAAACAGAACCTATAAGCAATGCCGGGGACAACTGTTGAGTGATAATGGAGTTATTACTCGTATGTGGTCGACGACGACGTTCAAATCATTCTGCTGGCTAATGTGTGGCGTCGTCAGAAAAAGAAAATCGATGCACGTTGACAAATAGTATAGGTATATGTACACATGACATAATCATACGGTTCATTGCCAACGACCTCGCGTCCCATTCAACAATAATCAAAGCATGGATCTTTTGTAAATGACTAAAATTACCACTGACAAAGCATTTCCCTTGACATGCCGTTGACAAAAGAGCTGCGTGTATGAACAGTATTGTCATTTGGCATTGTACTGGCTCATATGAGCTCCTGCTGAGGACTGGAGGGGTGAAGTAGCCGCCTCGCCCCCGGAGCGGGCACAGATCAGAAAAATGTAACTTACCAAATTACGCTTATCCGGTCTTTGGGTCTTTGACATTATTTTAATAACGAGACTTAATAATTGCTCTCCGCACTTCGAGTTTGAATTCATTAGGTATGAATTGTGTTCCAGATACAAATGCACAAATAAAACATAGCGCAGTATATCACTTTGATTCAGACTTTTGTTGAGAATTTATGATTACTTATAAACACAGAATCAGCATTAATATCCATAAATCTAATTCTACTAATTGGACTGATTCAAAGCTATCTCAGCTAAACTCATAAAATATTTAAACAAATAACGTAACAATGTCCAAAGCTCATATAAAAAACAATGGAACTTCTCCAAACAGTCTCGTAGCTATCATTAACGAAAAAATAATAGAGGGAAGTAAAATGGATTATAGAGCTGACGTCACTTTATACAAACATACTAACAAAAGTGAGACAAGCGGTAAAGAGCCTTCAGCTATTGTAATACACGTTAAAGTCGAAGAAGTTAAAGACAATGGAGTTGTAGTAAAGTTTAGTATCGCGGTCGATACGCGGTCGTTATCGATGAATTATAGAGATATGGCGCCCGTGAAACTGAAGTGCCGACAGGTCCGTAGAGCCGGCTCTAGCCGTAGAGGTTGGAAATGCATTATTGATTGCAGTACTGAGATTGGAGAATCAATGTTAATACGTGGGTGTAGGCTTCCCATAAATTACATAGTGCCCGGTTTCTGAACCGCTAGTTAAGTTTGATCAACCGATAAGTGTATTGCTTTGCTGCCTTTGTAATTTGGTTACTGCCAACGTATACTTACGGCCGAAATTAATAATCAATCCAATCCAAATTTTGCTATCTGGGATTGATATCACAATCCATTTTTAGGGTCAAACGTGCCAATAACCGATCCGTGGATTGGTTTATAAAGGCACGCAGATTGGAAATCGATCGAACGATAGGCAGCAATCCAAGATCGATTTCAATCTTGGATAGGAGATACAATATTAATTTCGGCTGTTAGATATCGGTTGGCCCAAGTTCAGAAACCGAATGCCTAAAATGTACAATACAAGACAAAAGGTAAGGATCAATGATCATTCGAAATATACCTGTCTTCCCGAACTACCTATTACTCACATTTACTCACTATTACTACATAAAACTCACGTAAGGATTCTCAAATGAAAGTACATATTTAATTTAGGTTTCTAATGTCTATTGATTTTAGATCATTTGATAATCAAAAGTAGGCAAATCTCAGTAGGTACACGTTTGTACTCTATCAAGTACGTTATGATGTGTAGTTATTTTCGCTGATAGAATCAGGCGTTACTTAGCGGCAATAGATAATCAAAACTATGAAAAACATTTAAAAAATATAATTATATTTTTCTAATCCTCAAGTAAATAGGTACTATGTACTTCCTTACTTCACAGGCAGATACGAGTGTTCTGTTATTTAATGTTCTTGTCCCATTTGTCAAGTGCAAGTATATTCAGTGCGAACTAGGTAAAGACCTTGTGACTCTACCATAACAAACTCCATAAACGCGGTGATGTCACACCGTCGGCTGGACAAAACTGCGAGTTATACAAACTCTATACTTTTGAGCATAATATCAGCTTCTATGGTTGGTGTTTGAGTACCTTGTCGCATTAGGTATTCTGTTTGATCGTCGTCCGTTTATGTGTCGATGATAAGAATCTTTCGTAGGCTCCAGATGATCTATGGCTCGTGGTCGTTTTTTATTTATTTTCAGCTATTCTTCAGTATTCAGCTTCAGAAAATTATTTATTTTATTGCAATAATAATTAAACTGGTCATAATTCCCTAACCATCTTGAAAGGGCATGGTCATAAAAGAGCTACAAGCATATTGCCACGCCAAGGTACGTCATCGTCCACATGTTTAGTCGAGTCTACAACTATTGTACACACGCGACAAGGAAGCACGTTGCGTCAATGTTGATCTAAAGTTGCAATCGAAGTTCTCCGCTAGAGTTGGCATCGGTAATGACTTGTGAAACGACATTGACGACGGCAAACATTGCTTTTGGTTTCATCGGTAATTGTCACCTGTTTGCGAACGACGCTGCTAATGATATTGTACAAGAAATAAGAGATTTTCTAATGGAGGAAAAGCAATAGCTTGTTTAACAACAATATTTACTGTGTTACTTTCTGACGCAGTTGACACCAAAATTTGGGTGCGGGTCTAGTGGGCCAAGGCCCTGTGTTGGTGATCATGAACGTTATTATTGAAAATCAAATCTATACAATGCTAAGTAACACATTAACGTCTGCGTAACTAAACAATCAGAATTTACATAACCTGGCTGAAGTTTGCGCGTCATCAAACAGTGCACTGTTTGGAGTCGCTATCAGCACGCAACCGCACTGACATGGCAACGCATATATACGGTAGCACGCATCCCATCAGCCCACAGAATACGGCACAGTACGCAGGTGCTAAATCTTTACAATTTGCGCTAGATCACCACAGATTATACAACAGTCAGTTCTGTGCCGTCATAGAATATGCAGCAGTATCTCCTGGGGGTATTGTTTCCATTCATTAGTCCTATATATATATTATGTCTGCGAAGTTCGCGGTTCAAAGTGGAAGTAGACGATGATGTAGTAATAAATGTTTGGCTCTAAGCCAATACCAGGGAAGTGCTTCCCGTAGCGATCATTGCGGCGGGATAGCGGTGTTAGTAGTGTAATGGATGTTGGATTACATAATCGTCCTCTTTTCCACAGCGAAATTGTCTAGTGTGTCCTTTATAACAATGTGTAGAGTAGAACTGGGTGCGACAATCAGGTGTCTAGCATGCTATCTCATTAGATCCATTTTATTGCCTTTAAAAACTGTCCGATCTGGTGCTAGTGACAATATGGTAGAAGATGTTTAACACGCTGCTGGCGAAACGCTCCCACAGTGCTTGGCGACAAATTTTCTGCCCGATAATTAAATGCAAGTTAGCTGGTAGAAGTCTCGCAGCGGCCCCAGTCAAACCAGCTTTATACAGAATATAAATAGGTACATCGAAACTCACCTGCCCCCGTATCGTCAGCTTCCGGCACGCCTCCTTGGACAGCAGATCCCGCACATCCTCCAGGTACAGCTCCACGTACGAGCAGGACACGAGGTGCGTGACGTCCGGCGACGCGTTGTTCTCGATGTGCGACCAGATGTGGCGGAAGGCGCGCGGGATGACGCCCTCGTGGTCGGCCGTGCCCTCCATGGTGTGCGTCTTGCCGGTGCCGGTCTGCCCGTACGCGAACACGCAGCCGTTGAACCCGTCCAGCACGGACGCCACCAGGGGGCGGACCTACGCCACGTATATACGGGTTACATCTTACCAGGACTACAGCCTCTTAGATTTTGGTTTGAGGTTAAAGGGCATTGTCAAGGGGGCATACAATACCATGGTCTTTTCAGAATTTCATGTATGATTGGAAATGATTAAATGTATGTGCATATATACAATATTGAGATCACCAAATAATTTGCATTGAACTTGCAGTCACTTTCAGATATTACAATATTAATGTTATTCCTTGTGCTATTGTTTTCGACTAATTTATAACACAAATAATGAATAATGAATAATGCCCACACGAACTCTCAATATGTAGATATGCTTACACAAACGTTTTATTGCACATCATAAAGAACAATTACGCAAGTTTCAGAAAACCAGCTCACTTAAGCTCTTAAATTATTTATTTTAATAAGGCCAAGATAATAATATGTCCTTATGTTACCGGAAATGCAGCTTTAGTGAACTTTTATGTGCTAATTTTAATAGAATTGGCCATGGCGTCACTCCATCTCATTGCCGAAACTGTAGCTGTGAGCTCATCGATGCACACGCTTTTTATAGATTCCCACAAAATCTGGATGGGATAGAACAAGCGACTGAAAGGTCGGCACCGGAACCAGCCTAACTGACTACGAAAATCGAAAACTTTCTGAACTACCTACTACTGATACATGGAGTAAAGATCTTTAGAAGATAGAAGGTACGCTAATATTACGATTTGTTTAAGCATGCCATGTATATTGTATAATTACCATTACCATATTTTATACTAGCTGAGCCCCGCGGTTTCACCCGCGTTTGGATAATATACGATAATAATCTTTATGAATTGTAGCCTATGTGTTATTCTGATATGTAAGCTATATTATTGTGAAGTTTCATTAAATTCCATTCAATAGTAACAAACATCCATCCATACAGACAAACTTTCGCGTTTATAATATTATATATATATATATATATAATATATATATAGTAGGAAGTAGGATGTAGCCTATGTGTTATTCTGATATGTAAGCTATGTTATTGTGAAGTTTCATTAAATTCCATTCAGTAGTTTTTGCGTGAAAGAGTAACAAACATCCATCCATACAGACAAACTTTCGCGTTTATAGTATTAGTAGGATACAATGCCATTTACAATACTATTGTGAGAACTGCTCCGTGAATAAACATTGATTGATTGACTGTTTTCTAACGCCAGAATGCTATTTAGATTGCATAGTTCAGAACAAATAGAACAATAATGTTCGGACAATGCAGTGGTACTGACAAAAGATAAAAATAATAACCACACGTCACCTTGAACAAAAGGCAATAAAGCAAACGCTCTCGATCAGTGAGGATCGTAAAACTTGGAACAGTGTTAAGGTAAACTGTACCTACTCTGTACGAGATCACGTTTCTTGAAAATGTTGACGTCAAGGAGCAATAAAAGACTACTGCTGCATCAGACCTTACTGTAAGCCGTAACAAAGCTTCGGGAGCGGTGACGAATGAAACACGAACCGGCCTAAAACATGAGTCAGTAATAATTCACAATATTAGGGAAAACCCTACCTAGTCCTCAAGAAATAGAGACAACCTTAAATCTAATATTGATTTACGACACCGTTAAAGATGATTCACAGCAGAAGATCAATGACAAACTAGAAAATTAATAGCTTACCTCAATGGATGCCTATACAAAGGGTTTTGTTAGCTAACGCCATCACAATATCTAATTAATCACACATTAACGCCCATGGTGTGAAGTTAAGGCCACCACCCACAGTCGCCGTTGAATCACATTTGGGTAAAAAACCAAACACTACAAGACCTTGGTCAGCTCCAAGGTAAAGCATTGAAAATGAAACCGAGGATACGCTGCGGGCTGCCTAATGACAGAATGATGACTGATAACGTGTGGGATGCACTTTAGCAAAATAACAGGTGATTCCTTCCGCATTAGAGGACAGATATACAACTATTTTTAGGTCACTGACTAACTACGGGTGCTCAGATATCAAACCGTAGGCGTTGCAAATATGTGTCAAGTTCAAATTATACATCGTTGACTACAAACATTTATAAGGTAGCTAGGAGAGTTTTCTTTATGTACAAGTTCTCACCTATCGTTCATCCATTGATATAAATTATGTAGTGTAAATGGAACCAAATCAGATTTATGTGACGTCCGGTAGCGGTAATCTCTAGGCATGGACGATCAATCATGTTTACTTACAAACGGCTTCTTAACAAAAAAATATGCAATTATAGATTTAAATTGTGTGTGCAATTTGCGTTTTTAAACATTGTAATTTAGCCGCAATTTAGTTTTTGCTGCAATTCAGGAAACAGTGTTCCTTGAGTCAGAATTGCTAGCGCGTGCTAATAAGATTTCGTAACAATATGTTCTGTTATTTCAAGGCGATATATAGGGCGATGTTGTTACTTGCAAAGTATTATAAAGCAGTACTAGTGTAGAGGTACCTTACCACCTAGAGACTAAGTTTTTTTTTTTGAGAAAATTGTCTTCATAGATTTCTAAGATAACATCAGCTCAAGTATGAGTATAATTGAGTTATCTTTAAGCATTGCAATTTATAAATAGAGTCATAATAATGTAGGATCATTGTCAAGTTTACTCATCTGCTCCCGCGCCGGTCGCGTGCCGGCTCGGTGCTAAAATTACTGCACCACACATGACGACCAGTTAGCCACTTAGCACTGCGATAAAACTGCTACCGGCTGCGAAAATTACTTTTTAATTTGAGCGACTGATTTAACGTTACCGGAAATTAACAACAATATATCGGTCTTTTAACTTTATGGACTTCTTTGGCATCACGGTATGTTTAGTACATGTTTTGTATGCCAACAAGGCAAGCTGAAAGTATATGATACACGTGGTTATCCTTTCACAAAATTTCGAGAAGAACCTTCAGACATTCAATGAAAGAAAGAAGAAAAAATGAATCGGAAATTCTTGGATTTAGTAATAAGTATGCCTAATTGCGCTCATTCATAAAGCTGTTCTATGGAAATATTGGTTTCAGAGCATGAGACTGGCATACAAATGACATCTATGCATTTCCCCGGAAAAGTAGGAGCAGTGTCGTATGCGAACAGCGTGTTTGCGGAGAAGGTCGGCCGCATATTTTGGCAACAATATGACAGCCGTCGCGTTCATAACATACAAGAATGCGGGCGATGCTGTCCGAGCGACGGACGACACGAGATTTCACTTGATATAATTACAAAAGTATTAGTAAATGCACAACGAGGAACGCTTCACTGAAAACGAAATATACCAAGAAATTGAGACTTTCACTGGCTGGCTTCTGCTAACAAATGAACTAATTTTGCCAAGACATTAAGAACGGGAATTTTCGCAATGTGGTCTTTCATCATCACACATATTTTGAGAAAAGGCAAAAGAATAACAGGACTCCATTCTTGCGTTTCGGTGTTTCGGAAAATAAATCATGTTATTTTCCTTTCTCTGGAAAAGATAAAATGAATTGAGGCATAAACCTAGAAATAGGAAGATTAAATGCGACAAAACTTTAGCCACGTTCCCAGGAGAGACCTTGAGCGACGGAAGTAGACCGACATAATATTTGCGACGGTACTACATCGCACTTCATGTACTGACGTCAAATAATAAAAATACGCTGCGAGCGCCAATATTCATATAAAACGGAGTGGAACGGGACGCCGTAAAGTTCATGGCGTGAAATGATGACCTAATTTTCCCACGAATGGAACAAAACAAACAATATGACAGTTCTAGAGAATAAACTCTGCAAAACCTGTAATGTGTGAAGACCTTGCACACTTTAGCTATGTCCAATTCTAATTCAGGTTGGAATGAATCAATTTGGAAAAAAATCTTTTACAACACGATACTTTTCGGTAAAAGTATCTGGGTCCCACAATGAACCTATTCATTGGTATCCGTTAGGTCAGACTATATAGAATTATGTTAGCTGTACTAGATCATACCATTTCATCGTAGATGGTCTGTGTGTCAGCTTCGCAATCATAGGCGGCGTCGTACGTGAACAGCTTGTCCTGTCCCTTCGGGTTGTACACTTGCACGGCGCCTCGCTCCGGACACACGTTCACCACCTGTGCATAGAGACCGGTGTTAGTTCCACGTCTCCACGCAGGGCGACTCTGCACCGGCTCACCTTGCTCCCTTAAAAATGTTAATTCATCAAAAAGCTCTTTGTTTACATAATAGAAGCGTGACTTTGCAGATTCCTTGCCCTGATGCGGTTTTAGTTTTGGAATCATAATTAACATGTATACCCCTAAACCCCTAATTGTAAGGTTTTAAAATGTTCAGCTCAGTGTTATAAATTGTGGTAATGATGACTTGTTGAGCGAAAGTATATTTCATTTGATTATTAGGCACTATAAAGAGGATGATTAAAGTTAATGTCCTAGTAAATCCAAATTGAGAAACTCATTCATAACGCCGCTATTAAGGAAAATTTCCCTCCAATTCATAAAACGGTTAGCATGAGACGGTGTCGTGTCTAGACGCATTTCATGTCTTCTGTTATTTATTTATGAGCCCCTGGTACTCTGAAGCGGTTAATCACACGAAAGAACAGCTCATTTGGATTCTACTACTCCTTCAAGAAAGCCAAGTTTATAAATACACCTCTGGTACTACAAATTGTGACTATTCGATGTTTGCGAAAGCGTACCGATTATTAATGAATAAAAAATGATGATACATATTGGAAACCATTACTTACTAGTTGATATGAATGATATGATATATCAGAATCCAAGTTCCCGTGCGTGTTTTCATATCGGTTTGAATGACGTTACCTCTACCTCATGAATAAGCGTCAACTAGCTAATACCGCCACCATGAACATTAAACCTTACTAACTAAACCTGTGCCGATCTGTAAAAGCAGTACTTCGCTTAAGCTTTATCTGCAAAAGGTTAATTACATCATGTAAATAAAGAGTCTACGCTGTGCAAAATCAATAGTTTCTGAAATTCAATGGGATTCCATCGACATTTTGCGCAACGCAAACAACATTTGTCCATATTATAATATCCATTTATCTGCCAGCGCCACCGAGTTAGTGCGTCATTATCCAATTCCCTGAGCCGCAGTGGTGTTCCAACTCAGACCTGTAAGGGGGCATCGAACTTTCTGTTGCCGGCCTGCTTGCTGGACAGCCGCTCGTACCATGTCTGGTCCCGTTTCTTTTTCACCTAGAGAGCAGGAGTCAATCAGGAGGGGAAACATTCGAGATAGCTTCAGGCATTCTGAGATGTGACTACAATGCCTTTGGTTTAAATCTTAGTAGATATTAGCTATTATGTTATAACAACAGCAAATATTGTCAGAGAGCCAAGACTTGACTGTGGAGTAGATGCATCTCACTGCAGATCAGCAGACCTTCATCCTTCATTAATGTTACCAATCTCGAATCCAACATTAATCAAACATTATATGCAAATTAGAGCCGCTATTTTAAACAATCTGGCATATTATCCTTCACCTTATCTCTTATTACACTCATAACAAGCGTTTAACTTACTACAAATTCGCTGAGTACCCACTTTAACAAGGCGTGAAGATGCGCCGATAAGCTCCTTAATGAATTGACTTGTTAGCTTCACACTTCCTGTTGACACGGCTTATGTACTTCCTTCCTAACAATCTCAATTACACATAGGTAAAGGTGTACTAAAAAGCTCCGGCTCGATTATCCCACTGTCATGACCAAAATCGGGATTAAACCTTGAAACTTTTTACGATTTTATATACCGTGGAATTAGTGGCTAAAGAATTGACGCCGTGTGATGAACTGATGATTGACCCCTTTGGTTTGGAAATCACTTGACAAGATTTCTACAACTTTTGTGTCTGAAAATTTGTCTACATTTAAGTAAGTACCTTACGTTTTTATCATGCAGAAACCCTACCGCTGCGCGGTTTTCACGGATAGTTGCGCACGCGCAGCGCCCGCTTTGCCGTCGATGTCGTAACGAGCACGGTGATATCTTTTTGCACCCCTATATGTTTGGAATCAGCCATGGAAATCAAGTAACGGAGGTTTGCGTAAGGTGCTAGCAATCGTTACCGACTTGGCAAGTAACTAAGCAAAACTTTGATACAAAGAAAGTGGAAATATCATCACTATTACTGAAAGAGATAAAGAAGTTGAAGGCACATGAATGTTGTTAAGTATCTCAACTATTTATTTAGTGTCCGTAGCGACCACTTTTATAGGTTCATGGTTAACGCACACAAATTTACTGTATTTCGAATGTGTGATTTTAGAGAAATTGAAGATAAAGAGATAATAAATCAATGACTATTAATTTATGAGTCAAACGATTACAAAGATCGATCAGCCCGCCGCGCCGCGCCGCCTACACCAAGAGAAATCATTCAAAGAATGCACTGAAGGCTATCGGGATGTCAAGCGCTGTTTACGGGCCTGCGTAAGCGTCGATGGAGCCAACCAGATGATAGTATGTTTACATTTTTGCGTCGTGAACGTTTGCAAACTCCGCGTGTGGTAAACCACGATGTTGCTGCTATGATCTTATACAATATGAGACTCGCCGCAATGTGCAAGTCAATATTTTGATAGTGAAAAGATCTCGCACTACATCCATACCTTTATAAATAACGCCTCATCGCGATCACCTCAATCGTAATCCCTATTTAGGGTTGCCTGTATCCTGTATCTAGAAAATGCAAGTACCGACTGCGAGCTGCAAGGACCATACTCCCTCAAGCATCCAGACTAAGCAAATATACTCGCAGGCTTACGCTTACTATTTAGTTGCAGACGTTCTGAGATTCTCCGATTCTCTTCCTATGTTCGTGCTTTATTTTGTTACTACTACACAGGTAGGTATTTTTAATTGCTCGTCTGCTCGATAACATAAACTCACGAAACATTTCCTCCCAGAAGTGGGTCATACTAGATACTATAAAACATTTTACGCAATATAATTGCCTTTACAAATATGCCTCATGTTTTGATGGGCGAACCATAATGGCATCATCAGCCGCACGTGGCAACCACACCAGAAAATAACTTTTTCGAAACACGGTAATGTGTGCAGCAGTGAAGCGATTATTGAGCAACGCCCTGATCGTTAATTTCCGCTGACGAAGGTCGATTTCAGTTAAATCTTTGCTATTGGCAACAGTTCTCTGAGACTGCTAACTATCAGAAGTTTCACCCGAGGAAAAAACCGCGTTGCTTCATAAACGACAAAAAAGGGAAAAGGAAGCTCTGCCAAAAAAACGAATAACAATCAAACTCCAATCTGTACGTGGCTGGGATGTTTTTATACGAGAATCGAGTCTAAATTGGTTCTCGCTTAAGTTTGTTAGCACACAACAAGGGCGTGAGATCATGTTCAGAAAATAAAATCAATTTCGGAGGATATCTCTAGCTATGGACCTCAAGATTACTTCGCAGACAAACCACAGTTACGAGGTTCATGGTCAAATTATTTCTGAGCGCACAACAATATAATTCTCATCAGATAGGTATAGGTGCTAATCTATGCGCAACTAGGTAGAGTAGAGGTCGTTGCGCGTGCGCTACCAGATGATCTGTGCCAAATATGGATCATCGAGCGCATGGACATTTACCGCTCAGATACTACAGGTAAGGCACGATGCTCATATCATAGCTCTCATTGCTCATGCTCACCTACATACAGGCGGCGGGTCAAGATCCATGCGTGCGATTTTATCTTATTGGTATAATTATTCTTAGCAAGGTATAAATAGGCATCTTAATGTAGCATAGCTCTGTACTAATGGGGTGTTTTAGAACAATAAAGCTTGAGTGTGCAAGATAAGTTTGAAATTTACTTTTATTGGCTTACGTCGAGCAGTTGGATGGAAATGATTGTCGCTCCTCATTTTAGAGATTCGGTCGTTCCTTTTGTTTCTTGGTTGCATGATCTCAGAACTTGCTAGAGAGCGCACGTAAAGACGGTCAACAAAATGTTTTGTTTGTGAAACATGAAGTATTTCATTATTGTTGTGTTTTCTGAGATTTCTCGACACATTTACCTCTGCGTCGAGTGTACGTCCTAGTGGTTTATATCTAGTCTTTTCATTACGTCATTGACGTCATTCATCGATAAGTGGCAGTTAGCGCCGTTGGCGGCAGGTGGTCTCCCTTCAGTGATCAAACAAATCAATCGGCGTTTTATTTTGAATAGCTGCTCACTAATTTATTTACAAGATTAATGGGATCATACATGTGAGTAGTGTGAGCGGAATCATAAAATGATAGGTAAAATCTATTATGTGATTATGTATACCTACCTATTACTTTACTCAATCAATGTTTTCAGTAATGATAGATACAATTATTTTCAAAAGCTGTCGTTTGAGAGATTTTTTAACAGGAAAATTGAGCTTCAGAGACCTGCGGAAGGCAGTCATCAATTTTATTTGGACGAGAAACTAACGATTATTCCGGCACATATCATAGGTACCTAGCTACCTAACTCGGCGTCGGCGTGCGTCACCAGGCGCGCGTGACGCGGGGTGACATGCCCACATTTTCGCAGCCGTTTAACCTGACGAGTTTGTCAGGCTTCGGCTCGGCTCAATGGCGCAATTACTGCAGCTAATTGGAGCTGGTTTGTGGTCAGACCTGTGTGGCTGCCGCCGGCGGAGCGGGTAAGGCATTGTCTTAGGTCCTTGGAGACTAGCTGACGACGCTTGGCTGGCTCTCTTTCAGGAGTTGCTGATGATGTCCTTACTTTGTATATTTGTTTGTTGTATGAGGTTGTGCTAGCCTCTAATGGCAGAGTCTATCAGGCCGCCCCATCAATCGATAACAGCCGGGGCCCGGGACCTCACGAAATGTCATGTTGGCTTATTTTTAATGACTCTTACGTAAGTAAGTATGTATACTTCTTCCTCTACAGCTTGGCTTAAAATGAGAAATGAATATTTATAACAAACGACACTCTTTCCAAATCCTACATCAGCCTACTGTGTTCTCACGAAATTTTAAGCAACTCTACTTGAAGGAAGCTACTCAATCGAACTCTAATAACTGGATCATTTGATGCAGTATCTCAAGTAATCTCCAACCAACTCATCTCAAGCACAGTCCTGATTAGTCAATAAAAGGGTAGGTTACTCATCTCAAATTATAAAAATACAAATAGAAAACAAAAGCATTCCTTATCTTACAAGATTGGATCACAGAGTAAACAGACGCCTTAAGGCGACTAGTCTTCCTGATTACGCTTAATTCGAATTTATTTGAATGATGTTTACCACAAATCCGTACAACTTAGGAATGTGGAAAAAATATATGTTAATTTTGATCATATACTTTAATTTGTGACGGTTAGTGAAACACAATTCAAATATATTTTCTCGATAGAAAAAAATTACAAAGTAACCTCTAGAAAATAGCTATTTAAATTAAATCTCACTAATTTATGAGAGAACATTATTCAAATCGAAATAACTTGAAATCATTGTACAATAATAAAGGTTTTTGGTGGATAATATAGCAACAATGCGCCAATTTTCATTCAAGAAAACATATTTGAGTGAATTTTTGTTCAAGTAGAATGACGCGCCAGCCGCCATGTTGTGTCCTCTCTATCATTTCCATACGATTCGACAGTAGTCGCTGCGGCGCGCCGCTAGACGGACCTGTGTCACTTTTTTCAATTATTTTTTTACGTAATCATATTTTTCCAAAATACTGGGCCGCATCCATCGCTTGTCATGTTTGGTCTGTCAAGGCACTGATTAAGCAAAACAAGCATTGGATGAAGCGCGGCCAGTGGCGGCTGTGTTTTGTTTTTCTAGCCCGTTTATTACAATAGAATTTAAATAGAAGTGCCAAACAGTCACGTTGCTCCCGTTCTTACCTACATAACTAGACAATCTTTGTGTAGGCCATCTTGATGATTCAATATAAGTACATGCGCGTGAGCTTCGCAATGACCACCTAGTTCTTATAGCATCATCGTCATTGGTGCTTATTATAGGTATTGTTATGAAAAAGTCTGATGTCGCTAAGCAAGAGATTTCCAAGAGTACCTGTATTTGCGAGAGATAAACTTAATTTAGGTAGTTTCTCAGGTTTTCAAACTTGGTCTCAGCACATGTCAAACATTTGGACCTATTCATTCATGCCTACACTTTTGAGAATAGCTCAATCAAAGCCTAATATCCATTGCGCCTAGATTACCCACCCACCTAGTTTTTCTGCTTATTAGAACCACAATCAATACGCTTTCTAACAGCAAGCCAATGAGGATATTTTGACAGTCATCGTGCAGTGTGGTGCATCGTGGTGCAGCCCGAAACTCAATAAGTTCGGGCTATGACTGCGTATTATACTATAGATCGATTAGTGGAATGAAAGATTACATTAGGTTCAAAATATTTATTAACAGATATCCTATATTCAAAATCTATGCATTTTGCATTTTTTTATACCTTCTCAGAACAAGTTCTGGTAGGTATAGGTTCCACTGGTGAAATGAAGTATACAAAGTAACATTTTTTCTTTCTTGCGATTCTTAGCTGCCCTTGTACCTGTAATCCAAAATAACACCATAACTTTTAAATTCCTAAACAAATTTGGATGTACTATAGGGCTTCGTAATTTGCTAAGTTTGGTACTACACCACCCCTTTTCATTTCTGTAGTAGCGTATAATGTCTTGAGTAGAGGTACATAACAATTGAACATAAATAATCACAGGTTTACATTACAAAATTTCATCTCGTCTATATAATAATATAAGAAATAAGAATCTGCAGAGTAAGAATTTTCAGGTTGGTCTTTGTACCAAGAAATTTGTTGCACGTCAATGGGTTCAATACTTACGAAACATCTTCGCAATGGAATGGAGCACGAACACGTTTTCAGCTACATACAGGTCCAGAATAACTGTGAGCTCGTTTTTGATGTTTTTGCTCTATACATTTTTAGCATCGTCCGTGAAAACAAGAACTCTCCGACCCAATCTAAAAATCAAAATAGTTATATTTTAAATGTTGGAATGTTCTTAATACGTATGTGATAGAAAAATAAAACGGTTTTCACAGTTCACAACACTGAACATAATATGAAATATCGTCAACTCTTGAATCTTACAATTTTTATTTACCCCAAAGCCGGTGACTACAGAGAACGAAACGTGACAGTCTGACACTGACAGACAGTGTCACGTCACGATCAAGGAGGTACCAGTTGATAATTACTGTATTGCCTTGCCAGTGCACAACAGTCAAAAGTACTGTACCAGTTGTACCACAATAATTGTACCTACTCTGCTTTGATTGAACACGTCTTATCGTCATCGCGTCGTCTTTGTCGTCGGGAACCAATCGTGTAATTGCTATAATTATTTAAATATATTTAATAAAATTACGTAGGTGTTTAAGATAAAATACTTATTTAATTATTTAAGTCTCTTTTGCTCTTATCTGTTTACTGGTATACCTTGCTCATTAGTTTTCTTTGTTGATGATATCGTTGGAAACTTGTAACCCATATAATTAATTAACTTGTTCAACGTAAACACGTTCTAAAATACAAATTATTCATATCTATTAAGAAAAAATGACCAAAATTACATTCAGCTATAGTAGGTATAGTACGAGAGTAAATGTGATAATGTAGTACACAAAATAATGTAGTGACATAAAATCTACCACGTGCAAGATTCTGGCAGCACTGAATTGGATACGTCACCTGGCGCTTATTTTATTATTTTGAATTACATATTATTTAATTACATTATACGAAACGGCAACGCCCGAATACGCTGCGATTATATCGCGGATATGCTCACACAAAGTAATGTGTTCTTGCTCCCACAGGCCTAGTGTGTCAACGTCGCATAGTGTCCATCTTTTTGAGACACAAGATAGCCTATGTCCGTCTCATAGGTCCAATCTATTCCTATACCTACCAAATTTCATCGAAATCCGTTCAGCCGTTTAGCCGTGAAAAGGCAACAAACAGACAATAAACAGAGTGACTTTCACATTTCTAATATTAGTAGTGTGGATTATAATATTATTTAAGAACTTTTATATTTTGAACTCTGGGATTTTATCAGTTAAATAATAAAACTGTTAATGTACCTAGTAGGTGGATCGTTAATCTAATTTAGCTTTTTGTTATATTGGGCTGGAATGAGAAAATAAAATTTCACATCTAAATACGAGTACATTGGTTGTATAATATTTTATTTAAGTCTAAACGGTTATGTACATATTTTTCTTTCAATAAAATAATGACCAGCTTTTATTAGATACACCGCTTATTTGACAGATCGCCGGCGCGTAACTTTTTTACGTTCTATACTTCAATATTCTTTGGTAGTGAGAGCCGGTACTTCTATTTCGCGGGGCTGGAACTTTTATTACGCCGTTTCGCCGCTGTTTCTTCGTGCGCTGCAGTCGGATTGTGAAATGTCAGTAGCAGCTCTCTAAGCCTTAATAAGTGATTCACTCAATGGACAACTCATGCAAACTGTTTCAACAAAGCTATAGCTTACCAACATTAATGAATTTACAATTTTTAATACCCAAATTAAATGGTGCCCGTTTTCATAACAGTTATCTATATATATACATATATATAGGGGTACAAACGGTACACATGACAGCCTATGACAATAATGAAGGTAGACAAACACAATAGGTAATACCTAGTAAGTATGTATTCCAGACCACACAATATTTATGAAATGTTGTATATAGTATGAAGCTTGTCTGTTTGTCTGATATGAGTGACATAAGAAAGTATCTTCATTATCAAATGATCCATAAATGTTATAATAGATCTTATTTCAATGTAATAATATTAGGTAAGTATACCTATGTACATACTAATATTATGTTCTTTTGTATATCTCATTTCACTAGTGAATTTTTAATTTATTATAATCCATAGGCACCTATACCTACATAATATGTGAGTGCTGAATCACATTTTATTTGTTTTACCTATAAAATACAAACTAGGTGGTCTTAATCTAATTTCTTAGTTCATTCACCTTTGTAAAGTACCTACCTAGGTATATTATTATTTTGTAATAAGAAAATATCATACAGACAATAGTGGGTGAATCAAACATCAGAATAATTTGATACTTCCACAGTAGGTACACTATTATACTAGTACCTATGTATGCTAATGTAATAGTAAACAATGAAGGTAAATTTACAAATTACCTATATTCCTATTTGTTGTACATATAGGTTGTTGATGTGGTCCTGGCCTGCAGAGGCGGCAGAAGCACACTTAAATCACGACCCACCTTTCTTCCAAACACTTAAATATATCGTCAATAATTACCTAATTATTATCGTCGTAGGTATCTCAAACAACGCACCGCATCACGCCGAACGCGCAACCAAATTATACTTACGAAAATTCTTGCCTGCGCGCTCTGTTTTCATAATGCCAAACATGGAGCGATGTTCTCCTGACTACAAGTACGCCAGTAGATTCTACGCACCAAGCCTGCGCAGCCCTAGCTCCCGACATAAACAACATCGATGGTATTCCTCACCTCATCGTGACCCTCGTTTTTCTCCTTATTCGAGAGCGGCCGACACCGCACCACCACCTTCACGCATTCGTTGAGAGCCGTCCGCGGCCGGGCCGACTTTTCCATCTTCGAACCACCCCCTTTCCTTGCTTATTTTTCGCTATCCAATGCAAAGCTAGCGATATCGATCCATCCGGAGCACCCTTGTCGACATCACCTGTTCGAATATCACCGATAGATAACAACAAGACTCACAATAATAACACTGACACTGTATAAAATACCACCAACATACGATTACAATATTAATATTTACAAATGAACGAAAATAAATAAAAATCGTAATGTTTTCTACGAGCACAATTTTCAACCGACCGCTACAGACGGATATTTCAATTCAACTGATTTTTTTTTGTTTGCTTTCGCTCGCAATTTGATTGAATTGATTTGACATTGGATGGAATAGTTGCAAGTACAAAAAACAAGTATGAGTAAAAAAAGGCCATGGAATGTCATTTTTTTTTTGTTTTAGTTATGGCTTCGCACGGTTTGTGCATATAGCCAGTGTCAAGTATTTTATTTTAAGTATTTCTTAATTTCACATTAAGAAAGTCACAGCAATGTTATAGCAATCGTGGTCAAGTAGTCAAGTCAATTATTTACATCGTCAGTCACGATTCAGTAAAGTAGTGGATGCTTTACTGAAACTTCCTGGGAGTTTTGGAAAAAATGCGAAATGACACGTTTTTTGAGTTTATATCATTTGCCTACACTCGTGCACGTTAACGAACACTTATGGTTAATATTCCACCAATATTACACATTAACACTCGAAGAAACACAAGTTTGAGCTAATAATACAAAACCAACAACGTCTCACTATCGGATTCCCGCCAAAACTCCCGAACTAGAACTTGTGTTGTTGACTTGTTGCTAACTACTACTTGGTCTGTGACTTGTTGTACCTAGTAGGTGTCAAAGAGAATACAAACGCTACGCTAGGTAGGTGTAGTATGTACTTGTTGTTGTGATGGTTCAATCAAATTTTTCAGTAAATTTGTTCATAAAACTATGTCTACAAATCTATATATCAAACTAAAAAGAGTTAACAAAGTGTATCATGAAGGAGTAAGTATCTTGCGGGACAAAGTTTTCGTAGCGGTCCGTACGATGGTGCTATGAGCTATCCATCCATTGAAATAAATAATCACAGGAAACGCCTTCCGATTCCGTCTTGCAGCTTTTGTTAAATCTATAGAAGTATTTACTTTTCTCTATGATAATTATTAAGTACCTATAATAGTTACCTTACTGCGTAAAGACGGTCTAAAATTTACCTCATTAAAACTAGGTAAGTAAATAAATGCTATGTTGGTATTTACCAGGAGACGATAGCCGGCGTAGCGGTAGTTGAAAGCAACAGCGAGGTGCGGCACGAGGGCCTCGCCCTCACTATGGAGGGCGTGGTTAACCTGCAGCTCAGCACTAAGAATGTTGGCATTTTTGAGGCATTCACCAATAGCATTAAGGTAAAAGAATATTAGAACACCTGAGTAACTTCAGTAGTAGTATACATATCTAAAAGTTGTGCTTACAGCCTGAAAAATACTGAGAGGTAATATAATAGTACATAAATAAATGCTCCTTCAACTATGGTTCATTTCCAGTATTATTGTAAAAGTGAACTTCAAAATAATAACATGTTTCTTTGTCTTCCAGCCTATCAACCTTGTAAATACTTCAATAGAGCTAGTTCCACCAGGTAAAATTCCTCCTGGAGTCACTGAGATCCCATTTGAGATGCCGCTGCGGGCGCGGCAGGCTGTCTCCCCAGGGTACCCGGGGCTCTTAGAGACATACCACGGTGTGTTTGTTAACATCATGTATATACTCAAGTGCAGCATGAAGAGGTCATTCTTAAACAAGCCCTTGAATGTCAGCTGCCAGTTCTTCGTGCAGCATCGACAGGTGAGAATTTGCCGTAGTTTAGAAATGGTCCCTCTGCAGATGCTATAATTACTGGAATATTCTAGCCAAACTTTACCTTACAAAACAATACCTATCTATTATAATCATATAGAGTAAAATTTTATGTTAAATGCAGCAAGAACGCGCACCCTTAAAACCAGTGCGATGTGAGATCAACCCAAGTACTATCCGGGCCGGCGGCGGTGGAGGTGGAAGCGGCGGCTCGCGGGCGCCCATGCCGCACTTCCAAGTATATGCCGAGATAGACTCCACAGTTTGCCCTTTGGATGAACCCATAACTGGCAAGGTATTCTGAATAGTTAACTCCAGAACTTGTTCAAACAAAAGCAAGTAATCAAGCCATTTAATTTATTTCATCATTTACAGATTCGCGTCGACGAGTGTTCAGTGCCAATTAAATCCATTGAGCTCCAACTGGTAAGAGTAGAGACCTGTGGCTGTGCAGAGGGGTATTCCAGAGATGGTGGGTACCTGCATAGTTCAAGTATTTAGACAACAGAAGTTTAGTTTCGGATATGAATGTAGAATAGCTATATTTATTTAAATTACAGTAAATACAAGAGTCCAGCATGAGCTGCGCAGTGCCCATGCATGTTGGTATGATGTGTAAACTAAATTATCCAAAGCTTTAACTTTCAGAATCTTAGTAAGTATCAGAAAATTATTTCATATTCAGAACTGCACATGGATTATTATCTCCTTGAATATCTAATTTTTACATATAAACATCTAAAGCAATTAATATAATTGTCACAATAATAGTGTGATTTCTAAATGTTAATTAAAATAATGTAGGTACTTGTCTGTTGCAGCTACTGAAATTCAGAACATCCAGGTGGGCGAAGGCGACGTGGCCCGCTCGCGCGACATCCCGCTATACATGGTGCTGCCTCGCCTCTTCACGTGCCCTACTACCACCACTGTCAATTTCAAAATTGGTACCTTAATTATTATCTCACCACTATGTCATTTATACCTATTTACTGTAAAATAGCCTTGCCGGCACTTGTGCACCAGACACAGCATCCTCACATCATAAAGAATAATCTGTTGTTTACTGGCGTACAATATAGTATGAGTAATATCATTTCTATCATATCTCAGGCCTTATATTTCAATAATAGTTTTTATTTGTTTCAGAATTTGAACTGAATATTGCAGTGATATTTGAAGATGACTATTTGGTTACTGAAAACTTTCCTATATTACTAATAAGAAGCAGATAGCTATAAATAAATAAATTATAAGGTGAACAAGGGTTTTATTAAAACTAGAACCCGGAGAAGCGATTGCTAATGGATTAGATTTGCGACCCCGAATATTGAATAATTTAGAGTAGGTACCTACCTACCTACAATAATTATGTAGTTTTATAATTACACCATGAAGATTATTTATTATTATTTCCTCTTATCTTTATGTATGATCTATGGCGACGGCTCAAAATAACGGACGCCGCGCCGCGCCGGCCGCCGCGACCGCCGGGAGTACCCGAAAAAATATAAAAAGTAAAGCGTTCACCACTTTACTGAACCGTGGGTTTAACTATTTAAATAATCGACTTGACTACTTGACCACGAGGATTGCTTTAGTGTTATGACTGCGAAAATAAGAAATACAAGTAATAAGTTACTTGACAATAGCTAGATGTACAAACCATGCGAAGCCATAACTGAAAGAAATCAAAATGATACCCAGCCGTCAAACGCCAAACCAAAAACGTCGCTCACTGTCATCTCATTAAAAGTCTTCATGAGTTTTGGCGGGAATCCGATAGTGAGACGTTGTTGGTTTTGTATTATTGGCTCAAACTTGTGTTTCTTCGAGTGTTAATGTGTAATATTGGTGGAATATTAACCATTAAGTGTTCGTTAACGTGCACGAGTGTGGGCAAATGATATAAACTCAAAAAACGTGTCATTTCGCAATTTTTTCCAAAACTCCCAGGAAGATTCAGTAAAGCATCCACTACTTTACTGAATCGTGACTGACGATGTAAATAATTGACTTGACTACTTGACCACGATTGCTATAACATTGCTGTGACTTTCTTAATGTGAAATTAAGAAATAATTAAAATAAAATACTTGACACTGGCTATATGCACAAACCGTGCGAAGCCATAACTAAAAAAAAAAAAAGTCTTCATCTGACATTTGTTTGTCAGAGAGGGAGGAGTGGGAGGACATTTGTTTTGTTTCTATTTCCTTTCAATACATACCTATGTACTTTCATTGTTTCAGTTAAAAAATGCTTGTTTATTAAATCAATCTCAATCATGGAAAATAGCTATCATGAGAATAAAAATGCCATGTATCAATTCCCAACTCAACATCATTACCCGCACCACTTGTACACACAGTGTCCTACAAACCTGGATCATTCGAAACTTCAAAATGTGAACTCTTTAGGCCCTGATTCAAAGTTTGCAGCATTTATGCCCCAAAATGTAGCATTAGAGGACCAGCTACAATTGAACGACGCAGTCAAAAGTTTGGAACCGGCCCATTCCGAAGTTAAAGCTGAAAAAAAGAAAAATGCTCGAAAACCAAAAACCGAAAAGGCTAATAAAGGTGAGCCTAAGAAAAAAAAGGATAAAACTGTGGACACATCCACTTTCACCATCGAAGAGAGGCTCGTAGCCGCGGTGTGGATCCACGAGAGACATCACACCCACCACACTATTACTGAAGTTAGTATCTAATTTGTTTCCTTGTAATAGTGGATAAATCCGTTTTTAGTTTGACTAGAAATGCAGGTGATGGTCATAACATATGTTTCGCACAGATCAAGGATAAGTTCTTGCAGAGGTTTAGTCGAGAGCCTCCATCAAAAACCACATTGTTTGCATGGGAGCGCAAACTTTTTGCCACTGGCAACGTCTGTGATGCCCCCCGACCCGGCAGGCCTGAGAAAAGGTATGCTGCTACCGCACTTCAGTTTTGGTAAATATCCTCTATTGTATTTAAAATAACTTGAAACAAATGTATATGCTTGTAATATTATGCTCATACATTATGTCCACTTCCAGTACCACCTCAAACTTTCTTGTCACTTGTTAACTGCATTTGACATTTACCCCTAACTGAGGAAATCATTGATTCAAACAAAGTATACCTGTAAAATAGGATGTGTGATTTAATATCTAATTACTATTGCTGTACAATCGGCTTTGGAATTAGCTGAACATCTAAGTTCAAATTTCCTTTTTTACCAAATTTTTTTCTTAGCATATGAAATTGAAGCGATGAAAATGTTCAGCTACATTTATGGCCGACTTAATCTCTCTGCATGTATAACATAATTTTTTTGCAAATATGTAATCATATTTTGTACCTATCTAACTTCCCTTTTCCTTGACTATAGAAAAACCCACGTGTCGGACGTGGCGGCGTCGCTCGCCCACGCCCCGGCGCTGTCGCTGCGGGCGCGCGCGGCGGCGCTGCGGCTGCCGCGCACCACGCTGCACAACATCATGAAGAACGATCTGCCGCCAGACAAGGGGAAGGGGGACAAAGGGAAAGCCTCGGGTCTGTAATAATTATTCTTAATTTGATTAGTTGACATTTTGTTAGGTTCGGATGGAGAGAAAATTGGGCCAAATGAAAGACAAAATCCACCCTTGTTGAATAAAATATTCAACCTTTTCTGTTGAAGATAAGCCACCACCCAAGAGGCGCGTGAAACAGCCTCCGCGCAAGACCCAGCCGGGCGCGCCGCCCCCGCCGCCTCCGCCGCCCCTCGCGCCCCCCGTGCCGCCCCCCGCGCCGCCCCACATGCACTACGTCATGCACGCCATGCACTCCCATGCGCACTCGCATGCGTACACATGAACTGGGCTCCCGAGTTGAATGATTGCCGGTGAAACCAGTGCTAATCTAGGAGTGAGAGAAATAATTGAGCCTTACTAATTAAATTTATGTTCTGGAGGTGCACAAAAGAAAAATGTGCCTCTTTATTTTGTACAGTGCAGTAACACAGATAAGGCCTGCGAGACGACATGTGATTTGATGTAAAGAAAAACATTTCTTTGAGCAGTAGCCATCATAATATTATCAATCTGTGAATATGCTAATCAGTTGAATAGTTTTTACATGATGTAACTACACAGTACACTACACAGACAATAAATATACCATTTACAAAAATGCCTTTCTTGATCAGTAGTTAGGTCTTGAAGACAGAATCACCTACTGACAGTAGGTTATTCTGTCTTGAAGAGCATAATTTTTACTATTATTGTACACAATTACGTACTTTCAACATACACAATTTGGAAGCTTTCTGATATATTTACATTTTATAAATCATTTTTATTATGATGTGTGAGTTTTAATCTCATGTAAGTGTATTTTATTTTCTTTAGTCTTTAAGAACATTAAATTGAGATAAGAAAAATAAAAATTATAAATAAAAGCTATGAAATGGTATCAACATTTTATTTGTCAACAAAAATACTCCCCCAGCTGGTTACACTAAGTACATAATTGATTATGATTAAATATTTACAATTCATAAACGTTTGAGTTTACAAGTTAACATTTATAATAATATGATCAATTAATAGCTAATTGAATTTCCATTATCCATAATGAATAAGACCTTTTTTGGAAATTGTCATAATCCCCACCAGTGGGGACGGCCTGGTGGGGATTATGACAATAAACCAATATTTTATATATCAACACTTGTCTAGTCTCTGTTGAGTGACACTTCTATACTCATACCTATTAATAACATGGAAGAGCCTACACCATGCTGTGCAAGAGATATGGGTTGTTGCAGGAAATACTGCTTGTAATACAAAAAATATTATCCATACTAATATTATAAATCTGAAAGTAACTCTGTTTATCTGTCTGTTTGTCTGTTTGTTTGTTACCTTTTCACGGCTAAACGGCTGAACCGATTTCGATGAAATTTGGTATAGGGGTAGATTGGACCTATGAGACGGACATAGGCTATCTTTTGTCTCAAAAAATAATCTCGAAGGGGATGAAATAGGGGTTGAAAGTTTGTATGGGGTATCCATAATTCCTCAAGTTACGGATCTGAAAATTCTTATTTAGGCTTTTGGTAAGAAATAAATAAATACGGGTTTCAGCTTTTTTGCAAAATCATCCCTAAAGGGGGAAAAGCAAGGGGGTTGAAATTATGAGGTATTCTTTAGATGCACCCCCTACGGACCACAATAAACGGCTAAACGGATCGTAATTTAAATTGGAAAGTAATTAAGGGGGGAGAGTGCGATGGGAGGAGGGGGAGAAAGGGGGAAAGGGGAGAGTGGGGGGAAAGTGGGGGAAAGGGGATAGTGGGGGGAAAGGGGGAGTAGATGGTAGAGTGGGGGGAAGAGTGGGGGGAAATAGAGGGGAGAGTGGGGGGAAAAAGAGGGGAGAGTGGGGTGCAAAAAAGGTTAGAGTGGGGGGAGAAAGAGGGGAGAGTGGGGGGAGAAAGCGGACAGAGTGGGGGGAAAAGGAAGGGAGAGTGGGGGGGAGAAAGAGGGGAGAGTGGGGTGAGAAAAAGGTTAGAGGGGGGGAGAAAGAGGGGAGAGTGGGGTGAGAAAGAGGGGAGAGTGGGGTGAGAAAGAGAGTAGAGTGGGGAGAAAGAGAGGGGAGAGTGGGGGGATAAAGAGGGGTGAGTGGGGGGAGAAAGAGGGGAGAGTGGGGTGAGAAAGAGGGGAGAGTGGGGTGAGAAAGAGGGGAGAGTGGGGGGATAAAGAGGGGTGAGTGGGGGGAGAAAGAGGGGAGAGTGGGGTGAGAAAAAGGGTAGAGTGGGGAGATAGAGAGGGGAGAGTGGGGTATGAGGGTAGAGGGGAGAGTGGGGGGAGAAAGAGGGAAGAGTGGGGGGAAGAGGGGAGAGTGGGGGGAGAAAGAAGGGAGAGTGGGGTGGGAAAGAGAGTAGAGTGGGGAGAAAGAGAGGGGAGAGTGGGTGAGAAAGAGGGGAGAGTGGGGGGAGAAAGAGGGAAGAGTGGGGGGAAGAGGGGAGAGTGGTGGGAGAAAGAGGGGAGAGTGGGGAAGAAAAGGGGAGAGTGGGGGGAGAAAGAGGGTAGAGTGGGGGAGAAAGAGGGTAGAGTGGGGGGAAATAGGTGAGAGAGATTGAGTGCGAAATATATAGAAATAGAGGGAGAGGGAGTGAGCGAAGGAGGGAAAGGAAGAGATATAGATGGAGAGGGTGAGGGAAATAAATATAATGGATGAGATGGACAGGGAGAGGGAATGCAAGAGATTGAGAGTGGAGAAGGATATTAATGATAGAAAGATAGGGAAAGATATAGATATATAGGGAGAGGGAAAGAGATGGAGGTAGAGGAAGAGAGATAGAAAGAGCGAAAGAGGGAGAAAGGTAGAAAAAGAGCTAGAGAGGGAGAAAGATAGAGGAAAAGGGAGAGAGAAAGAGACAGATATATTCTTACCTATAACTGTTTCCCGCGACATCAATTGATTTTCTAAACAGTTTACATTTTATATAAAAATGCGAACGAAGTTGCGGGTATCAGCTAGTATAATATACATATAAATACTACCAGGCGGCTATTACTAGAATAATGTGAATCCACGGCAGTTAATCTTCTGATACCTTTTTATTGTTACTGTGTAAACCATTAAAATACACGAGAAACTAAGAACATTTTGTACCTGAGAGGGTTCGGGCCCTGGACCAGCCTGGCCGGTTTAGAGAAGCCTGCCCTCGCATCGAGTATAAGACGCTGATAATTTATGAAGAATAGTTACCACAATTACTGTTCCAATTAATTGTATCCTATAATAATTAAAAGTACTAAAATATTTCTTTTATTTATATTATATTATAATGTTTCAGCTTGGTTTAGTTAAATTTCAAAAGATCACAGAGATCCATTGTTATTTATTTACACCGTGTGACCGTGTGTTCAAATCGCGTCTTCGCATTTCGATCCCTCTCCGCATACACTTCGTATTCGAATTTATCTCAACAAACAAGAATGGGATGCGAGATAGTTACGGTTATCGATTCGACCGACAGAACTCGACAATTATCACAACGAAGCGAAGGCAACGATATGAAAATTTCGATCACATCGGAAAATGATCGAGGACGAAACCGTGTCCGGGACGTCGAGTCGCAGGAGTGTCGGCTGTCTCAGGGCGGCTCGCGGCGCCCTACGCGGGGTCGGCGTCGCGGCGCTCGGGGCGGAGGGAGCGGCGGGCGGCGCGCGGCGGGGACGCCGCCGGGGAGCCGGGCGCGTCGCGCGGCTGCACGGTGTTGCGGCACAGCCCGTAGAACTGCGGCGGCCGCAGCGCGCGCCGCAGCGCCGTGAACCTGCGGGGGCGGGCGGTACAGCGGGGGCGGGGGCGGGGGCGGGCGGGGCGGGGCGGGACCCACCTCCAGCCGACGTGCGTGTCGCAGCGCGCGCACTGCGCCACGGTCCAGGCGTACCCCGGGAACCACGAGTAGTGCGGCTCGGGGGCGCCGCGCAGCCGCGTGCCGCGCACGTCCGCCACGGTCACCACGTCGTGCACGAAGCCGCCGGGGTTGGTGTAGTTGGAGTGCACGCCGTCCGACGACATCGCGAACACGCGCTCGCGCCGCGCGATCTCCGCGCCGCACGTCGTGCAGCACAGCACGCTTTTCTGGGAAGGCGAGATTCACGTCACCCGCGGGCGGGCGGCGCGGGGCGCGCCGCGAACGCTGCCCGTAACGAATGCGCCCGCGCTCACCCGGTCGATGAACCGGCACTCCATGTGCAGCCGCAGCAGCACGTTGTCGACCACGAGCAGCGCCAGGCGGTCCCGCGCCGCCAGCGTCAGGTTGGACGCCACCCAGAACGACAGCGACACCGGGTCCTCCGGGAGCATGTTCTCTGGGAACGGAGAGCGGGGAAGTCACTTAACATTATTTCTCGATTTTTTTTAAATCTACATATTAATATTATTATAGACTCACCGAGCCCGACCGTGTGGAAGTAGTCGCGGATGATGTTGCGCATGCGCGTGTAGTCGAAGATCTCGAACACGAAGTCCGGCCACGGCGACACCGCCGCGTCCAGCCGCCGCAGCAGCCGCGCCTGCCTGCACAGTGCACGCCCGGGACGTTAGTGCGCCGCGCTCCCGCCCCGCCCCGCCCCGGCCCGCCCCGCCCCGGCCCGCGCGCACTCACGTGTGGTGCGGCGCGGCGCGGCGCGCGTCCAGGCAGACGGGCCGCGCCAGCCGCAGCGGGTGCGCCAGCACCACCTCCGGCAGCACGCGCACCTCGCAGTGCTGCGCCCTGCAACACACGCGAGTCAGCCGCCGGCGGAGGCGGAGGCGGAGGCGGAGCGGAGGCGGCGCGCGCCCGCCGCGTACCTCTCGTAGGCGGAGGCGGGCGGCGCACGCTTGGGCATGTCGACGAAGCGGAAGCGGTGCACGGCGCGCGCCTTGAACGTGACGGCGGAGGGCTCCAGCGCCGCCTCGAACACCTCGCACACCACCCCGTAGCCTGAGACGGCTTGCCCCGTCTCACTGCAATTGTTAATGTCATTAGATCCGAATCATAGAGATTCTTGTGAATCTCGGTGGTGATAATAACATTTCTGCATGGATATCGTCGGTGAGACAGGTGATATAGCATATCGTGCGTTATAGCACTCGGGCCGGGACTCACTCGGGACACAGCAGGCCGAACAGCTTGTCGGTGCCGATGGCGCGGCCGAGCACGGCGGCGTCGTGTGCGTCGCTGAGCAGCATGGGCACGGTCTCCCCGGGGAACACGGCGCCGTGGTGCGCCAGCACCGGCATCACCCCGCTCCACCCCGCCTCCAGCATTATGCGCCCGCCCATATCCCTCAGGGCGTCGCCCATGTACTACAACAAGTATGAAAGTTTTATTAATTTTTGTTCTGAAATAAACGGAACTAGCAGTGACATAAACTCGAGCATGATATCTCTACTTGTCATATATGTTTAAGTATCTGTTGATAGATTTTATTAGTCCAAAGGTACATTTCTGCTTTATTAATAAATAATGTTTATTATGTTGGTAGCGTGGAAACTATGACAATACATTCTCACTTCTCTCTCTGTACTGGCTACCTAGCTGAGTACACTATTCTATATATCATAGAATTGCATTGTCAGAATCCTAAATAACTTTATGTACACCTACGATGGCTAATGGAGGATGTTTGCATAAGATACCAACAGAGTGAGATGCTGCAAGGGTGATGTCAAAGTGTTGCTCCTCCTCATCTGACTCGTCTCCCTCGGGGGCAACTTCGTTGTTGGCAGCTTGGTCTTCATCATCATCTGCATTTACTGTAACAGAGATATATTATATGAAAATGTGGAGCATAATATTATAGGTTCAGTGTAAAACATTTCCAAACTTCCATAGTTGCTGTAGTAGGTGAGTAAAAGTTTGGACATGTTCTGCGACTTCAATCGATCTGCGATATAAAACTTGAATGAGTGCAAATGCCGTCAAAGACAAAACATCATCGTACTATCCTACTTACTCCTTTGTCTATTTGTATACACTTGTCTCTTAAATCTCTTTTCTTTCCCGGATCTTGACTTATATGTCATATCTATTGGATGAATAATCTGAGTTCTACAGTTACTGAAGTCTTAAATTTAGACTAGGATCAAAGAAGTGTCGCACGGTCCATCTTACCTACTCGCTCACATCTCACCTAGTCACTCGAGCCTTCCCCCTTACATAAACTCTGGTCCGTACAGAGTACTACAGACCACAGAATGCCACCGAACAGTGTAAAGTTTATGTACATTTTAGACAAACAGTACCTACATGCGCTGCCACACAATAGCAGTGTAGTAGGTAGCTAATTCCTCTATGGCAGTGATAAAGAGTAAATAAATAGTATTATAATTCCAGTACATTCATGCAGTTTGTGCTGAAATTCCATACATTCACAAATTACTTACAGTCTTGTACGTTTCCCTCCAACGAACTATCCTCTTCCAAATCCATGATGGATCGCAATAACTGGCGTAAAAACGTATTGCAGCCTTTCGTTTCCTTAGTACCTAGTAATTATGTACTCAATACTCTTTATTTGCTCGTGTGATAGGTAGGTACCGTTGTTTATCGCAGCGCTCCAGTGAAAAATGGACATAGTTATGCAAACAAGAACCAACCCACACCTTGAGTGAAATTGAGTTAGTTATTTAGTTAGACACCCAATCGTATTTTTAACAGACTCAAAAAAGATCCAAGCCAAAATACCAAGCCTAAACAAAAATAATTAATACCGCCTAGGGTACCAACCTTTGATTGAGTCACTTTTGAAAAGTTAAACGGACCCATGGCACATGGTACCTGTATATCTTCGCATTTTTAATTTCGCAAACAAGAACCAAGTCACATGGTTCTTGTTGAAAAAATAAAATTGTTTGCTTTTGTTTGTTATAGGGAACCATGATGTGGTTGGTTCTAATTTGCATTTCAAATAAATAGCTTTTATAATAACCAAGATGCTTAGTTCCATATGGTTATTACATTTTGTAAAATCACTAGTAAGCTAACGAACCAAAAAGCTTGTTTGTTTGTAATATATATTTTTTTTATTATGGTTTTTTAACCTCACAGCCTAGTGTAGGCTTTGAAGTGCTTAATTAACTCGATTTTCGATAAAAAGAATATTTATCTACGTACCAAATAGTGTCTAGGCACATGGTCCGTCTCACTGTGGTTTGGCTCTGGTGTCATGAGCTAAACTGACAGTGGGTTCTCGTGTCGAGGTGTACAACTGTCCGTAAAACCTCTCCAGCTCCCTCAGAATCTCCGGCTTCGACGAGATGATACTACCGTTCTCGATCTTCAGCTTTGTCATGTGGCTTTGCCCAATAGACGAATTTCTCGCGAACACTTTCGAGCCCTGGTTCCGCTCGATTGCGTTCTTAATACGTGTTGTATGGTAGGAACGCAGGCCGTGTCGCAAGGATTTCGAGATTCGTCTATTAAGTTTGCCGTATTCTGACATATCAGCTAAAGATTGCAGTATCATCTCAGTCCGATTTGCCATTAATTAAATTGATCTGTCCGAGAGCTTTTGAGGTTTCTTCCGGCGTGGCCCTTAAAGTGCTTTGAACCCACTGCTTGGACAGTTTCCACCAGCCCACTGTTTATCTCGTCTACAGTTTCGCATTCGGCTAGGCGCTGGAAGCGATTATGCAGTTCTAATTGAAAGTGTTCGGGGTTCTGGATTTGGGCAGGGCCAGGACGGAGCGTGGACTTCCACTAGACGTGACCTCTCAAGCTTGACATCGATATTCAATGTGCCTCTAAGAATACGGTGATCGCTACCGGTCTTTGACCTTGGCGATCACGGAGACATCATTGAATATTCGCTTCTTGGTCGTCATGATGAAGTCGATCTCATTTCTGGTTGAACCATCGGGGCTCATCCACGTCCACTTCCTGGATGGTCGCTTCTGGAAGAAGGAGTTCATCAAATAGAGTCCCTCCTTCTCCATGAAGTCAACCAGTCGCTGGCCCCTCTGGTTCCGCTGTCCATATTCGTATAACCCCACTCTCAACTCGTCAACATTCCGTGAGCCCACCTTCGCGTTGAAATCCCCCATAACAACTGTGAAGTATGATTCGGATACATGTCTGGCTTCTGATATCTCATCATACAATGCCTCTACTTCATCGTCAGGGTGTGTCGATGTCGGCGCGTATACCTGTATGACCTTCAGCGAATACCGATCGGTGATTCTGAGTATAAGGTACGCTACCCTGCTTGACACACTATCGACCTACACTACGTTGTTTATGAGGGACCTATGGACGAGAAACTCAACACCCCCTGGGATTTTCGTTCTCTTTCCCGGAAGAAGAGCATGTTGCCGGAATCCAGGGTTACCGTATCCTGTCCCTCTAGTCGGATTTCTGATAGCCCCACGATATCCCATCGCATCTTGCTCAATTCTTCCTCCAGCTCGACAATTTTCTCGTCAGTCCTGAGCGTGTGGATGTTGTGTGTTACCAGGGCCAGAGTCCGTTTGGGGTGGTAGCGGGGCATCTGCTGGGGATTCTTAGCACCCCTTGCTCCACCGTTACCGGGTCTGCTACCTACGCCAGGGATAGAGGAACTGCCGGGGACTAGGGGCCGTGGGTTTTGTTTGTCTGTCATTTGAGGGGGGGGGGGGGTGCCATAATCCCCCCAACGCTTGGCATGTGGCTTAGGGATCGCAGAATGCTCACCATAAATATAAGAAAACGCTGCTGCCCATCTTCCGGTGAGACTGGTCGCAGTTTAACGACGTACCCGGGTCAATAGTGTCTTACTTTAAGTAAAATTGCGAATAGTATGATTTTAGTTTGTATAACTTATATGTATAAAGAAGTAATAATACAAATATAACTAAAACATGATGGTATTTTAAAGTTATTTCAATTAATCTGCTTACCTAACTGCTTGGTTCTTTATTGCAAAAAAGAACCAATTCGTTAAAAAGCTATTTTGCAATAAGGAACCAGCAGGTTTTTGATCTTAAACAAATATTAAAACAGAGAAAACTTAAAACTATTTTATTTTAATATGTTGTCATCAACTCTACGCCTAACGTTGTATATTTGTTTTCACCCATTTCTTCTCCTATTTGTTTCTTCACACTATTGAAACAAAAACCTAATTATCTCAAAAGTTACTTTTTGAGGGTTGGTTCTAGTTTGCATAACTATGTCCAAATAAAAAATAAAAACAACCGGCCGAATCGATTCGATCAATATCCATCTATATTTTTTTTGCTTTAGTAATGGCTTCGCACGGTTTGTGCATATAGCCAGTGTCAAGTATTTTATTTAAAGAATTTCTTAAAGTCACAGCAATATTATAGCAATCGTGGTTAATTAGTAGTCAAGCCAATTATTTACATCGTCAAAGTCACGATTCAGTAAAGTAGTGGATGCTTAACTGAAACTTCCTGGGAGTTTTGGAAAAAATGCGACATGACAAGTTTTTTGAGTTTATATCATTCGGCCACACTCGTGCACGTTAACGAACACTTAATCATTAATATTCCACTAATATTACACATGAACACTAGTAATTTGAAACATTGATACTTACATTATTATGATATCGGTATTTCGCTATGGTATTTCAGGACTAAAAGTACGGTATTTTTAGATCGATTCTTAATAAATATCGGTATTTTCTTGCCTGGACAGAGGTCCTTGCTTGATATTGGCTAAAAGTACAAACCATGCGTAGCAAATCCTAAAAAATACTCTGTGGCGGTATCTGTCGGATGACTATGACTGACAGTGAAAGAATGACAGACAATGACAGGCTGGGACAGACAGACTGAACAGACAGACATTTTTTTTCTGTTTTCAGAATCTGTGTTCATGATTTCGCGGTCGCACGTCTCGTGAGTTGATGTTTTCGTAAAAATATCGAATTGTGCTGTAGAAATGTGAATAAACAGTGAAATTGGTACTTTCAATTACATTAAAATGTATCGTAAAATAGTGTGGTGTTACCTAATAGGTTTAACGTTGTTGGATATATCACTGAATACAAAACTATCCGCTCAGGGCAAGAGCCATGGAAATGGTAAAATCGATTTATACGTAATTTAACTAATAATAGAAGTCACTCTGATAATTTTAGATAAGTATTTGGCAAAATATTGCTTATAACTACAAGATTTACTAAAACTGCGGAATAGCAACAATAACTTGGCATGTTGTGCGCGCAGAACCGAGGCGGCTGTGCGCGACTCGATGTTATTTTAGATCGGGGCCGAGAAGCTTGATTGTCGTTTTTCTTTGAGTATGTTAGAGGTATATCGGTGGTGGCGAGACACGCGGCCGCCGCCGCGCGCCGCGCGCCCATGCCGTCCGCCGGCCACACGGCAGATGTTCACAATACGCGCACTTTTTATGACCCCCCACATAAAAATAAATTCAATATTATACACTTACTTACGTACTGCATTTGTGGTTACAGACACACAAGTAATATCATTTCCTTGTTAAATTTAGCAAGAACAAAGACAGAAATACGACCCTCTGAGCTATTTTTCTTTTTATTGCAGGTGTATCAGTTCACGAATCGTTGATGGAAGGGATCTCCCTTCAGGTGGGTATCTACTTTCAGTATTTTTCATAACACGAAAATTAAGAATGTTTATTAGGTATTATAATATCTCTGCAAGAAATAAGTGCATACAAAAATGAACCTAAACTAGAAAAACTAATGTATCAATTTGTGTAGCATTAGATACTATTGTAGAACTAACTGTAATATTGGTACATTATGGTTGGTAGGTACATTCTGCACATAGACTCGCAGCATCTGGTACAGTACTGAGGCAGTGTGGCAGTGGCAGGGCCTCAATATAAATGTATATTATGTAGTATACAATAAATCTGTTAGACATTTTTTTTCTAAACTGCCCTAACCTTGTAAACAATACCTTACTTTGTAATGTAATCTAATCTCTACCACAATCAATCATACAAATGTATTGCAAACAACATGAAGGAACACCTGACTCCATGAACATAATGTTTGTTTTGGGCTCACATTTAAACTACTGAATTGATTACAATGCGGTTCTTATAGTTTAGTAGCTTGAAAGTTGACAGCAATGCTATAGTATTACTAAAACATGTACATTAGCTGTGCTCCTGTATGTGTATAAAGGCCACCTGGGCTTTGGAACTACACTTTTTTTACATTGATGAAAAAAATAATTACCACCATCAGTGAAGTTGCTGGTAATAGCTACTTTTAGATACTATAATTATGTCTAAAATAAACACAAGTAGGTTGCTTACTTATTGTTTTACTGCAGTAGCTATCCTCATCTCATAAGTCCATCCTGTTTAAGATTGATTGTAAAATGTGAATTATTGTTGTCGGGTTAAACTGTGACATAACCATGCCGCTATAAGGTTTGGGAAGGTTACGGTGTTCCAAACGCACTTACCCAAGTGCGTTTGGCTCTTACGTCAACTGAGCCCACTCCAAACTGAGTCAGCGGGATCAGTTGACCTAATCAATATTTGAATCGGTCAACTGAGCCCATTGGTGCAATGGTTAAGGAAACCAAACAATTAAATGCTACCCAGCATTGAATTGTTTGGTTTCCCTAACCATTCTATTTGTAGAGCCATCTCAATAATGCTGGATCGGTCGTTTACCTCGTGTCATTCCTACATCCGCCATATGTGTGCTTCCACATGTTTTGAATAATGATCATTACATTATTTTACATAATGCCGTTTTCAATACAAATAAGACCTCAATATGACTTCTTAGCCATGGTATGAGTTTTTGGATAATATGGTAAGAAGTTGTGCTTAGAAGCTGCTATGGTTACTAAATCTTATCTAAACTACACAAATGTAAAATAAATAGGATTAGTCGTATAGAATTAGACTGATAAAGCCTGCAAATATCAATTAATCTCTCTCCCTAACACCAACATCATATTTAGAATATGAATTCATAAGAAAAAAAGCGGCCAAGTGCGAGTCGGAC
Organism: Hylaea fasciaria; assembly: GCA_905147375.1. Taxonomy (NCBI): domain Eukaryota; kingdom Metazoa; phylum Arthropoda; class Insecta; order Lepidoptera; family Geometridae; genus Hylaea; species Hylaea fasciaria. The sequence goes on along the minus strand of LR990211.1, from coordinate 124,655 downwards.
TCGCCCATGAAGGGTTCCGAAGCAGCAAGTAATACAATATAAAATTATATGTATTTTTATTCGATTCATCACGTTTAAAAAAAAATCTTAATAGATCTCGTTTAAAAACCATATTTCGTTGGAAGTTTGCATGGTAATGTCCATCATATTTTTTTTTTAGTTTTATCATTCTCCTATTTACTTAAAAATATATTAGGAACCTCAATACCATTTTTGAAGACCTATCCATAGATAACCCACACGCATGGGTTCAGGGAAAAAAAAAATTGAGTTTTAGTTCTAAGTATAGGGACCCCTAAAATTTATTGTTTTTTTTTCTAATTTTGTGTGAAAATCTTAATGCGGTTCACAGAATACATCTACTTACCAAGTTTCAATAATGCCCCATTTGTGCAGTGTAACATGTGCTACCGTTCCAGGAGTGGGGCAAGGATTCTAACGCGGAGGGCGCCGGGCACGGGCGGGCGGCGCCCCCGGACGCCGTGGCGCTGTCGCCGGGGGCGCTGCAGTTCGGGCGCGCGGCGCTGGCGGCGGCGCACGCGCGCACCGTCACCCTCACCAACACCGCTAACGAGACCATCCACCTCGCCTCCGTGGCGGGCTCCACGCCAGACTTCCACGCATCCTTCTTCGAATCCAAGGTACGCCAGCAACGTGTATGCGCTCGGCGCCCGCGAGGCTGACCGAGTGACCACCTAGGCTCTAGGCTCTCAATGAGTTATAATAGGTACTTTAACGACCTAGTTCAGATTTAGTTGTATGTCATACGCTTCCTCGTGCGGCTCTGTCCGGAGGCGATCATGTCTCGCGTGATGGATGATTCACTAACCGAATATAGGGTTGTAACAGCAATAAAAATATCACATTCCTATTTACTTGGCTAACAGTAATATATGCACCGAGTTTCCTGTCCCGTACAAAATAATTAGAACATCGTCAGGCCATCTCACACTGGACATCTTACCTCATTCGAGCTCAATCGCATCTCTAATGTTTGTAAAATTAGCTACCTTTCAAATAATTAACTATCGACCTTTTCCGACCAAAATAGTACTTATTGAATAGTTGACGAGATTTCCATCTGAAATAAGACTGGACGAAGCATGACGCGGCCGCTGGCGCAGGCTCGTAGCGTATTCTGTATGCTCCAAAGACACACGTCTTCATATTCCTGTACACTTACAGTGTACAAACTGCCACTAGATAATAATTATAATGTACACAATTATTGCGATTCCTGTAAATAGCTGTTCCGATAAGATAAAACGTGAAAGATGTTGTAAGAAACGGAACAAGTGGAGCCACAGAATAATGCTATTAGCGTACAATGGAGTATTGTTATCAAACAAACAGTTCTACCAATATATATATATATATATATATATATATAAATATAATATCTACCTACAGCCACATCATACAATAATAGCTACTGCGCCGTTATTTGCGTCGAGGAAACTCATTTTTGCGCGTCTTTTGTATAATTATTTCAATCACTAGAATGAGTCAGTTAAGACTAACGTAACTTAACGTTTATAGGTACCTACTTAACGTTACTAGCCTGTTTTTTACATTGTATGATATGAAATATTCCAAGACAAGCGTTTGCAAGTTTCCTTTAAGTATTTGGATACAGGGGTGGGCCTACAGATACCCCTCGTAAAAGAAGTTGCACGTTGTCACGATACGTGTAGGTGCGCTTACTCCACATAAATCATCTCGTTGATAAATAATTGATATTAAAATTACGATATTGCTCTTATCGAATCGTAAACGCGACCGGCGCGATTTAATGACGTTTTGTGTGATTAGCCCAAATCTACGTGAGTACCGGCGAAGAAGGACCGATGCACTCCGTCATAACATTACATTATGTTGCATTATTTTCGCATTAATTGAAATGCGTTGTAGGTGTAGGTAGTTTGATTGGGCATAATGGTTGTAGTTATTACGACTTTGTATTGCTATCGGCCTATTTAGGACGGGATGTGGCGTGCGGCGAGCCCACCGCACGTCGCGCCTTGTGTGCTGGGACCGGCGAATCGTTTGTTTGTTTGTATTACAATATTGTCTCAGACTAGTTTAATAAAAAAAATGTCATTTAAAAACCCAGAATAAAACGTTCATATTTTGGTCGATAGTTGGAAAGATAATTGCGCGGTGAAGTCGTTTCCATTATAGACTTTAAATACGATAGTGTGTGGGACGAGATCGAGTTGCTTTCAGGAATTTCAGCTTTTCTAATAATAATATTCGCGTGACTACAAACGCGCACCGAGCAAGCAATACTTCATAACATGTTTTTTATTGGGCGAATAAAGCAGCTCGACATATTGATTATCCTGATGACAGATAAACGATAACTCATCGCCCAAGTCCTTTGGAGTGTCGCTCGTAAATGTACCTACTCTAAATGACTCTAATTAATCTTACTTTACCTATAAAATAAAAAAAATAGGTAAGTACTCGATTGTCAAAGGAGGGTAGGTAATACAGTAGGTAACACGTCTATACTGATTGAATCACATCGAGCGCCCACACAGAACCTGGATCACCCAGGGTAGGCGACAAAAGGTTTTAGGGGATTCCCGGAAAAATAATATCTCCAGCGGGTACAATCCCGTAACCCGCAGTTCAGCAATTTGTTTGTTATAATCCGGCGCCCGCTCACAGGAATAACAATAAAAAATATCAATGCTCCATCGGTTTTTCCAATTACTCTTCTCGACCATGTTCATAGCTCCCGAGTTCCTGGCCCTTACTAAGATTCCCTTGGTCGAGGGTATAGACATTATAAAGTTAGCACGTACTTAGGATTTTATGTCGTAGCTTCCCTGTGGCGCCGCGCCCGGGCGCCCCCGCGATCAGTTCGAAGCCTCGCTTACGCATGAAAGTATTTTAAACTAACAATAAATGTTAGTGACAGAAGGTTATCGAGAAATGCATTGATGGTCCAATCCCATTTTCTGACAAATCAAATATCGAGACATGTTTAGCAATCGAACGGTTGGACTATCTTCCACATTAGTTCCGCTCGTCTCGTCCAATAGCTTTTGTTGTGGTAATGTTGACACAACTGTAGATGCCTGGGCTGCACTGCCATTACGCAATCTCACGGTCAAACACATTCGGGTGCTAAGTGCCCACCGTGTAGGCAAAAAGACTTCGTTATGTATACAAAAATGCAGGTCTGAATCGGAATATTAAATCGCTAGCTATCACTCGATCAGGAAAACACGAACGTGCCTCCGAGTCAACAGGTCGCGGGACGGACATGAGATTATGAGCGATTCAATATTTTGTTTGCTGCCGGTCTGTACGTCCAGTGTCGCGACTCGCGAGGCGTTGCTTAGCGGGCGGCCTTCGGGCCGCCGAGTGCGCTTGTGAAGCTGTGACGCAACTAGCGCGCGTCTCCTCACTAGTATACCTACGCGTAGCCTCCTGAACGAGGGCGCATGCACCGCTCGGCTGGACCGCTGCGAGGTGGAGGTTCAGCGACGGCCGCCCGCCGTTGCCAGCCAGGAAGCGATGTTGCGTCATGCGTGATGCGACCGCTGTGACTCGCACACTCGTATAGTCTCGGGTCACGGTACGTCTGCTGTGCGTTGGGCTGCCAGCTGATCGTGACGTGACCGGTTATGCTGCTGTGAACCGCTTATCGCTTATTGGCTTCGTTGCGCAATCTGTTATCATAGGTCATGTTATCATAGGCGCTACAATGGAGCTCTCACTTGCCAAGAATTCTCGATCACCCTTCTAAATTAAGACTGTGAGTGTCCAAAAATGTTCGTGGTGTTACGACACCTATAGGTTTCCCTCGTACGAAATAATGTAAGTACTTATAGGTAAATTGTCGGTCAACAATACCATAATGATTTAGAATGGCATTTTCAATTCATTCATTATAATATCACGATGCATACAGGGGATTACTCTAAGTAATGAATTGACAAATACCTATTTGTAACCACATCTGTCGTTATATACTTATATCTTGGTAATATATAAATTACGCGTCACGTTGTTTGTCCGCGATGGACTCCTAAACTACTTAACCGATTATAATGTAATTTGCACACCGTGTGCAGTTTTATCTAACTTTTAAGATAGGATAGCTTACCTAAAGGTAGCCTATCCCCATCTCATGGGCCCAATCTATCCCTATACCAAGTTTCATCGAAATCGGTCCAGCCGTTTGAGCGCAAATTAACTGACAAACATATATAAACACATACATACAACTCACAAACTTACGGCTTTATTATTAGTAAGATGACCTCGTTTCTCCGTTTTAAATGTCAATTATTCGTGTTAAACACGTTAAAAATATACATAACAATTATTATTTCATATTCGCCAAGGATATCGAGTAAACTTAACTTTAATTTCAACTTCGACTGCTAATCTAAGTCTACAAAGAAGATTTTTTTTATACCAAACCCGTAGGACAGTTATTACATATTTATCCACCTACACGAGTAATTCAAATACACCTCAATCCATCAGTACGTGTAGGAACCTTATGGAATTAGGCAATTGTAATAACATGAAGTGGCACGCAGGCACCTATCTTGAGGTAAAGTGATCCGATCCAGTCGGGCGGGCTGTAGGCACAGCTCAATCAGTATAGAACAACGTACCACTGCACAGCGCCAACAGTGGACCGACTTCTCCAACGATAAACCAACAAGAATTGAAATTGTCAATTGGACATTATTTCTCGAAGGGAAAAACATGTGGCTGACAATATCTATTGTTTTCCCCCATTTTCCCAGGTAATCAAGCGCAGGTTGCGGTGCGTTTCTTGCTACGGCAAAAGATCGTTCGTTGTGCATGTGCAATTGTGCATCCTACATTATATAAGTAATGTTTTTAATTGTCGCGGTCACTAACATTAGCATTTATCAGTGGAAAAAAAACTAAACAAATAAGCAGTAGATAAAATAATAATAGCCTTAAACTGTTTATTTATGTATACAGTATTTGTTCCGTGTGAGATGTTGCCTTGACATTCGTAATACCTTGTGTAGTTCTCGTTTCTCCAAAAGGCTTGCCTCCGTGATCGTGGAGCCATTTTGTTTTGTTTTCTTCCATCGTGGAGTGTAGCGGCCGGTCTCGCCGCGAGTGTTTGCACGCGTCCATCTCGGTGACTCGCCGTGATGTAATGTTTGTTGTCGCGCGTCGGCGTATCTCGCGCCGACGTCGCAGAATAGCTAACAGTGCTAGTGCTCTGACATCGCAGCTTGTCCGGCGCGCGCTCGACACGCTGAGGATGAGGCGAGGCGAGCCGCCTCCCTCGTCCCTGGGTGTTTCATCCCGGAATCGGGACACACCGAGTTATTATTAGTGGTCAAATGAATGCTGCTCTTATTTGGAAGGCGAACTGAAAGTGAACTGTATTACCGGTGGATATGGTCTTTAGCCGACGACGAGCTGTTTGAAGAGTCGAATGCTTACTCTCGGCAATCTGACCTACATTTGTGTGCGTTTTGTTTAGCTTCGCATCCTGACGTAGCCCATGCTCGATGATTCATGTCTACTTACCTACCTACTGTCCTCTCTAGACCATACATTTCCTTCAGCAATAAAAATGTATAAAGTGTTTGCGATACAATAAAGTTGTCTAATTCCAAGGTTAATTCGGTGTAACGATATTTTTATCTGTCGCTCAAAATTAATGAACGGTCGTTAACTTGTTAATATAAACCATCCACACTATATAATGAATTGAGCAGGCCGTTCGGTGCTGTTGAATGGCAAAATATAAAGCTGGCGAGCTGTTTATGGATTCCCAATCGAAATAACCCAAATTTGTGTGTTTTTATATGTAGTTATACATAAATATTTTTCTTGGCATTTGGTTTTTTCGAAGTAATACAATTATGAACGCTTCCATTCGGAGCATGCCTAAGACCGGGCGGAACCGTTATTGCAACACATGCGAGGCTACGTTAGCCGTGTGCGATACCGCGGTGCCTGAGGAGCTCGTCCGTTGCAGACGCTGGTGCCGCTAGCCAACACGACCTTCACCGTGGTGTACCTCGGCCGGCGCGAGGGGCCCGTCTCCACGCATCTCTACATACACACGTCCAAGGGAGTCCTCAGATACCCCGTGAGTAGTGTCCCCGCCGCGCCCGCCGGAGTCGGGCGAGGCTCGGGAGTGAACCGCGTGCTCGTGTGTCGGCAGGTGAGCGCGGAGGGCGCGGCCAGCGCGTGGCGCGTGTGGCCGCTGGTGGGCGTGCGCGTGCCGCTCAACGCCACGCTGGAGCCGCTGCTCACGCTCTACAACCCCACCGACGCCGCCGTGCAGGTACCGCCGCGGCGCCGGGCCGGGCAGCGCCGCCGGCCGCCGGACCCGCTGACCGCGCCCTCGCCCTCGCCCGCAGGTCAGCGAGGTGTACTCGTCCGGCTCGTGGCTGGGGCTGCGCCTGCCGGACGGCGGCGACTCCGCCCCGCGCGCGCTGTGGACGCTGCCGCCGCACGCCGCGCGCCCCCTCGTGCGGCTGCGCATCCGGCCGCCGCACCCGCACCGCGCGCCGCGCGTGGCCTACGTCCGGTGAGTGCGGCGCCGCGCCGCGCCCGAGGCGGCGCCGGCGGGGCGGCGCCGTGACCGCGCGCTCGTTGCAGGATCAAGGGCAGCATGCCGGGCGGCGGGCTGGTGGTGGCCGTGGAGGCGGGCGGCGCGGCGCCGGGGGAGTTCCTGGAGCCGCTGCAGCTGCGGCTCGGCGCGCGCGGCGCCAAGGATCCGCCCGGAGTGGTGAGTCCGGACTTTCTATCGTCATAATATTATGTGGTTTTTGTCATCTTTAACGTCCCGGTCCGTGTGCAGTTTTCGCTGGAGGCCGGCAACAGTGCGGCGGCGGACGTGGCGCTGGACGCCGAGGTGTGGGGCGCGCGCTGCGGCGCCGCGCCGCCTGACCCGCCGCCGCCGCCCGCGCCCGCCGGCCGACCCTCCGCCAACGGTAATGCGCCGTGCGGCCGCGTGCGCCCTCGCTCCCCCCCGGCCCCCGCACTGACGCCCCCCTCCCCGCCCGCAGGCGCGCACGCGGAGCGCGGCGCGCGCGTCACGCTGCTGCGGGACCGGCTGGACGCGCACCGGGAGCCGACGCCGGCCGCGCGCCTCACGCTGGACTGTGAGTACCGCGCCCTGCGGAGCGCCGCGCGGCGCACGCTCGGCGCCGGCTGACCGGCGGCGTGTTGCAGACGGCGCGCTGTGGGCGGGCGCGCAGGCGGAGGCGGAGGCGGACGCGGCGTGGTGCGCGGGCTGGGTGCGCGTGGGGCTGGCCGCGGCGCCGTACAGCGTGCGCGTGCTGCGCGGCACGCTGGCGCTGTCGCCGCCGGAGCTGCAGTAAGCGCGCGTCCCTCGCTCGGCGGCGGGCGACGCGCGGCCCCACTGACCCCCCGCTCCCCCGCAGTTTCGTGACGGCGCAGGCGGCGGCGCGCGACACCCGCACGGTGCGCGCGCACAACCAGTTCCCGGAGGCGGTGCGCGTCGACCGCGTGCACTTCCCGCCGGAGGTGGAGGAGCTGTTCCGCGTGAGTCGCACCGGGCCAACCACATAGCGTTCGTCACAAATGGCGTAGAATACTCTTTTTTGGTCGTTTCGGAAGCTATCGACGCATTCGCTCACCTCTTTTCACGATCGGTGTGGCCTCGATTCACAGACGGAGTCGCTGACGCCGCTAGTGCTACGTCCGGGCGCGACGGGCGCGGTGGCGCGGCTGCGGCTGCGCGGTGACGGCGGCGGCGGCGGCGGCGGGCTGCGGGCGCGGCTGCTGCTGCGCACCAACCTCACAGACTACGAGCTGCCGCTGCTGCTGTACGAGGGCAGGCTGCATTTCGTGAGTGTCGGCTTCTAGGGCGCTCGCGCTCACGCTCGCGGCTCGGGCCGGCGCCGCGCTCGCGCTCGCGGCTCGGGCCGGCGCCGCGCTCGCGCTCGCGGCTCGGGCCGGCGCCGCGCTCGCGCTCGCGGCTCGGGCCGGCGCGGCGCTCACGCCCCTCTCCCCGCAGGAGTGGGAGTGGCCGGGCGGCGCGGGCGGCGCGCTGGCGCTGGGCACGCTGGGCACGTCGAGCACGCGGCGCGTGGCCGGCCGGCTGCACAACCGCGGCGCGGCGCCGCTGTGCGTGACCGGGCTGCGCGCGCGGCTGCCCGGCGCCACGCTGGAGCTGGACCCGCCGCCGCCGCGCGGGGAGCAGGTGCGCCACCGAAACGCTAAATATTATAATTATTGATTTTCCATCATGATGCTTTTCCATTTGAAACCTTTATTCATCCCGCAGCAGCATGGATTTTTACCAGAAAGGTCGACAGCATCGAAGCTTCTCGATTTTATCGGTGACATAACAGATGGATTCGAGAATAAACATGAAACTCATACAATTTACACGGACTTCTCAAAGGCGTTTGATGTTGTCGATCATAGGTTGTTGATACAAAAGCTTGGTCATGCTGGAATTTGTGGTTCATTGTTACGGTGGTGCGAATCTTACCTCCAAAACCGCTCTCAGCTTGTGATGATTCGAGGATTTAAATCCCTGCCGAGAGTAGTACCTTCGGGTGTACCGCAGGGGTCTCACCTTGGACCTCTCTTTTTCCTCATTTTTGTCAACGATTTATGCTCCAAAGTAACCTCAAAATATCAAATGTTTGTAGATGTTCTTAAACTTTACAGAGAAATCTATACTCATGACGATATAAATCTTCTGCAGAGCGATATTAACACAATTAACAACTGGTGTGTTCGCAACAAGATGGTGCTTAACTCATCGAAATGTTTTTACTTAAACTTTTCACGGAAAAATAAGCCTGTTAAAACCATGTATTTCATTAACGGTATCCCCATAGTGGAGATTTCAAGCATGCGTGACTTGGGTGTCATTGTCGATGCTCAATTAAACTTTCGAGAACACATCGACTTTGTTAGCAAGAAAAGCTCGCGGTTGTCAGGATTCGTAATACGGCAAACAGGTTTTTTAATGACTTTGAGATCTCGGTCATCCTTTTCAACTGTTATGTGCGTAGCCTTCTGGAATACTGCAGCCCCATCTGGAGCCCTTCTTATGCTGTGCACATTAATCGACTTGAGAGACTTCAGAAACGGTTCATTTACCATCTTACTTATTCACGTAAACTTTGCCGCCTCCTGGAAACGTACGATTCAAGACTTCAACACTTTAAAATGTCTCCTTTGGAGAAGCGAAGAAATATAGCTGATGTGGTATTTTTGCATAAATTGGTTAATGGTATAATTGATAGCCCCAGTTTACTTGAAAGAATACAAATTATGGTTCCTCGTTCTTCCAGCCGTCTACACTGTAGAAAAACGTTCAATCTGCCGTACTGTCACGCAAATTATTATTGTGGCCAGCAAGCACCTGTGTATCGAATGTGCTCATTATTATAACAACGTTTGTAGTAATACCGACATCTTCGGTTCATCAGTCTCTTCTTTTAAGAGACTTTTGTACTTGGAGTAATTTCTTTTTTTTTTTCTACTGTATTAACTGTTCACACTCAAAAGTCAAAATTTTAATCATTTCAATGTTACCTTTTTGAAAATATTTTTGTTGCATTTCATATTGTCATCTTACTACACAACTTTACCTATTCATTATTTCATTTTACACAACTTAATTTTTTGTGCATGCTGTGTTCACTCCTAGAAGGACGTACACATAGTACGGTCATCATTGTTAACCTGTTTTAAGTTTTTCCTGTGTATTATATCCAGTTCAGTGAACCTAATAAAAAAAAATAAAAAAAATAATTGATCCGGTGATATGTAAAGAAAAAGCAAGCAGACATTAATTGCTGTATTCCAATGATCTCCCCGAGTGAAGCCGGTTCTCACCCCCGCAGCGCTGCGTGGAGCCGGGCGCGGCGGCGCGCGCCGTGCTGACGGTGGTGGCGCCGGCGCGCGAGGGAGCGCTGACGGGCGCGTGCAGCGTCAGCACGCCGCACGCCGACACCGAGGCGCCGCTGTCGCTGACGGCGGCGGCGGGCCGCGTGGCCGTGCCGCCCGTGCTGCTGGACGGCGCCGCGCCGGTGAGCGCCCGCCCCGCCCCGCGCCCCGCCCCGCCCCGCCCCGCCCCGCCCCGCACTGACCCCGCTGTGTCCGCAGTACGTGTGGGCGCGCGCGCCGCTGGTGCTGGAGAGCAGCATGGCGGTCCGCATGCGGGTCACGCAGCTCGAGCAACCGCCGCCGCACTTCGACGCCGCGCTTTCCTACATGTGAGTAGTCCGATCCGCGATTCAATATTTAATATTTACTTATATTATGTGACTTTCAAGTATGATAGTGACGATCGTTCGTCGCAACTCTCTATCTCCAGTCTGCCGGAGGACGAGAGCCAACGCTCGGTGGGCTCGGGGCGCTCCGCCGTGGGCAGCCTCGTGTACGCGGCCGAGGCGCGGTGCGAGCCGCGCTGCAGCACCGGCCTGCAGCCCGACAGCGCGGAGGGCGCGGCGTGGGTGGCGCGCGGCGCGGCGCCCGCGGCGGAGGCGCTGGCGGCGGACGCGGCGCTGCGCGCGGAGCGGCTGGCGCGGTTCGAGGCGGGCGAGGAGGCGGCGGCGGACGGCGAGCTGGCGCTGCTGGTGCACACGACGCGCGCGCTGGCGCTGGCGGGCGCGGCGCGCGTGCGGCGCGCGTGGCCGGCGCTGGCGGCGCGCGGCGCGGGGCGCGCGGGGCTGGCGGGCGTGGGCGGCGCGGCGGCGCTGCGGGTGCGCGTGCGGAACCCGGCGGCGCGGCCGCTGCTGCTGCAGGCGCGCGTGGCGGCCGCGGCGCCGCTGCACGCGCCCGACTGCGCCGGCTGCGAGTGGTCGCCGGCGTCGTTCGCGCTGGGCGAGTGGCGCGCGGTGCGGGGCGGCGCCGCCGGCTGGCCGCGCGGCGCGGCGCCGGCGCCCTACGTGCTGTTGGAGCCCGACGCCGAGATCGAGCTGGCGCTGACCTTCTCCCCGACGCAGCCCGCCGACCTCGCCGCGGTCCTCTACCTGAGGTTAGTTCGCCGCGTCGCTTTTGTTTCGTATTATATTTTTCGAATGAGATTCTATTATTTTATTTTAGATTTTTTTACTCATCGGTTAAAAGAATTGGTTGTTACATATTATTATTGTTATACTTACAATTAATAAACGTCACGCAATTTGTCGATTTCATCTTTTTTTTTATTAGATTCACTGAACTGGATATACACAGGAAAAGCTTAAAACAGGTTAACATTGATGACCATAGTATGTGTACGTCCTTCTAGGAGTTGTTAGTTAGTAGTAGTATGTAAGATGACAATATGAAATGCAACAAAAATAAATTTCTAAAAGGTAAACATTACAATTATTAAAATTTTGAGTGTGAACAGTTACTGTTAACATACAGTAGGAAAAAAAAATCTTAATTTTTCGTTATTATTTTATTTTATTTTATTTTGTAATTCTTATAATAATTACATTATTTCGTTCCTATTCCTGAAATTCCTGAAACTCGTCGACCCTCACTGGCGCTATTCATTCGCTTCTTTTATTATTGAATAATTTTTCAGAAATAATCTGACCATCCTGGAGAGCGTTCCGCTGAGCGGCCGCGGCGCGTTCCCGAGCTTCGAGCTGGCGGGACTCAAGCCCAACTCCAGCTCCGCCATCGTGCTGGAGGCGGGCGAGTGCGGCGCGGGCGGCGCCGGGACCGTGCGCCGCACGGTGCTGCTGCGGAACACGGGCGCCGTGCCCGTGCGCCTGCGCGACTGGCGCCTCGGGGGCGCGCCGTGCGTGGCGCGCGGCTTCCGCCTGCAGCCGTGCGCCGCGCTGTCGCTGGCGCCCAACGAGACGCGGCCGCTCACGCTCGCCTTCACGCCGGACTGGACGCGCGCGCGCGCCGCCGTCGGCCTCTCCGTGCGCGCCGGCGCCGCGCGCGCCGACTTCGCGCTCGCCGCCGCCGCGCCCGCGCGCCTCGTGGCCCGCTGCGCGCCCGCCGCGCCGCGCCCGCCCTTCGAGCCCGCGCTGCGCTCGCTCGGCGACGCGCTGGCGCTGCTGGCGCTCGCCGCCGCCGTCGCGCTCGCCGCCGCCGACGCCGAGCGCGCGCTCCGTCGCCACCGCGCCGCGCGCCCGGCCGCGCCGCCGCGCGCGCCGCTCGACCTGCGGGCCCTCGCGCGCGCCGCCGAGCCCGAGCCGGCGACGCCGCGCGCGCCGCCGCCGCCGCCGCCGCCGCGCCGCCGCCGCACGCCGCGCGCGCGCGCCGCGCCGCTCGACCCGGCGGCGGAGCGCCGCGCCTTCGAGCGCTGGCGCGCGGAGGTGTCGCGCCGCGCGCCCTCCGGCGAGGAGTCCCGCTCCAGCGAGGAGGGCGAGGCGGAGGCGCCGCCCGCGCCGCCGCCGCCGCCCGCGCCGCGCGGCGACGCCTCCAGCTCCTCGCCGGACTCGTCGCCGCCGCCGCGCGAGCGCCGCGACAGGTGCGCCCCGCCCCCGCCCCGCCCCGGCCCGGCCGCGGCGCGCGCTGACCCCGGCTGTCCCTGTCCGCAGCTGCTGCGCGGGCGCGCGGCGCCGCGAGCGCGGCTCCACGGCCTCGGACTCGTCGGCGGGCTCGGAGCGCTCGGAGCGCTCGGAGGCGGAGGACGAGTCCCCGCCGCCGGCGCCGCACGCGGGGCTCGGCGCCGGCGGCGAGTCCCCGCACGGCGACGCGCCACGCACGGAGTCGGACACACCGCCGCACGCACTCGACAGAGGTACATCCGCCTCTCATAATAATGTAATCCATAGGTTCTCAAACTTATTACATCTAACGCCCACTTTGTAAATAATAATTACTCAACGCCAAATTATAATAATTTTTCAGCGACAAATTATGGTAATTTTTTAGCGCCAAATTACAAATCAGTTATCGCCCTCCTACACCACTTCAACGCCCCCTAATTTTTTATTGGCGTCTTGCCTCCCCCCTCTAGGCCTCCAGCCTCCAGCGCTCATAAGGGGGCGTTATCACCCACTTTGAGATCCTCTGTTACAAAGTTATTGTGCGTTCGATTAAGAATCGAATCGAACTATTTCAAAGCCTAATGCGTAAATAGACTCTCACCGGGCGCAAAACAAACGGGTCACCGCACCTTTCCTCTCACAGAACCGGAGCCGCACGAATGCCGCGGCGCGGCGCGCGCGGGCTCGGGGGCGCGCGGCGCGGGGCGCCCCCGCCCCCGCAGCGGCAGCGCCCGCGCCGGCGCCCGCAAGGAGCGCGCGGCGCGGCGCCGCGACCGCGTCGAGCCGCCGCCGCCCAGCGCCGAGCCGCCGCGCGCGCCGCCCGCGCTGCGCTGGGGCGCCTCGTGGAGCTCCGTGGTGTCGCGCGGCGCCGCCGACCCGCCGCCGCACGGTAACGCCCCGCCCGCCGGCCGCCGCGCGCCCCCGCCCGCACCGCTCACCCGCCCGCTTGTCGCAGGGCCGGCCGCGCCCGCGCCGCTGGCGCCCATCGGCTCGGACGTGCGGCGCCGCGCCGCCTCGCACTCGCTCTTCTACTACGGCGCCGCGCCGGACTCGCCGCCCGAGCCCGAGTACGCGCCCTGGCCCACGCCGCCGCCGCACGCCCCCCACGCCGGTGCCGCGCACCCGCGCCGAGATTTTCTAGGTGAGTCCGCTCCCGAGTATTACTTTAGTTTTATTACATCCGTAACGAATCGAATCGCGGCGCCTCCGTTCGACCCCTCGGTGAGACCGTGCGCGTGTGTTGCAGAGGATCCGACGAACGGAGCCTTCCGGTCGCTGGAGTCTGTGTGGGGCGCCTCCATGGAGCCGCACCCGGCGGCGGCGGCGTGGCTGTGGGGCGGCGGGGGCGGCGCCGGCGCCCTGCGGCCGCCCCCCGGGTTCCCCGCGCCGCCCGCCGTGCGCTCGTTCGACCCCTTCCACTCGCTCGCCTCCATCTGGACGCCGGCGGCGCTGGACTGGCGCCGTCCCGCGCGCGCCGCCGCCGCCGCCGACGCCGAGCCGGCCGCGCCCGACGCCGCCGCCGACGACTAGGCGTCCGTCTCCGCCACCACTCGTCGCTGCACTCGAACACGGGGCCCGCCGCGTCGCTCGCGCTCTACCGTTCGAAGAGGACGTGGAAAATCCTCACGGGACACAATCACGGGACGCGGTGCGGACCCGAGGCGACACGTTACGACATCAGAATGCGACCGCAAAACTGTACTTAAACTTATATATCGTTTCGCCCTCGACCGCCGTGAATCTTTTTCGCATTTTCACCCGACTGCCGAAGGAGCGTAATATTTTTTTACATTGCTCGTCCTCGAGAACAAATCGGTTCGAGTATCGTGCAGTGTTGGCGACGGGCCGCGGCGCGGGACGCAGCGGCCACTAGTCACCTCCCTCGCTGCGGCTGCGTCCACGCGCGCCGCTCGTGCCGCTCGCGCCGCTCGTGCCGCTCGTGCCGCTCGCGCCGCTTGCGCCGCTCGGCACGCGGCGGCGCAGATCTGAACCAGAAGGACTATCGAACAAAGCTGCCGCCGCGCCGCGCCGCGCCGCCGTACACACATTTGGTCCCGTGCGGTCGCGGGCGCGGCCGCGCGCTCTGACGAGTCGGTGCTCCCTACTCGATCGTCTGTTGAAGACTGAATAAACTTACATTTTCTGAACATTCATTTTGCTGTTTTTTTTAGTCTGTAATAAATGTAGATTGTAACCGTACATTAATTTATCACAGGATAATTATTATTACCGTCGTATAATTTGAATAATAAGTATTGTATTGCTTGAGTGATAAAACCCAATAAGTGCAAAATTTTCTATTTTTACTTAAAAGTCTACAGTAGGTACCTACCTAATCAAGATTCTTCGTTGTTTTTTGTGGTATATAAGTCAATTTAACTTATCGGGTTTCAACACAAACCCTCAATATGTTTTAGTTTTATAATTACTTGTACTTAGTAAGCTGTTATGTAAAATGAAATCAGTCATTTTTTTTAAATAACAGCAGAATGTGGGATTCTAGAATTTTAAAAAATATCCGAAAAGCATTCCAAAAACCTATGACTACTGACTATGAATTGTAAAAGAAGTTGATAATTATTGTTTAGTGTTTACTCCCTTTTCACGGCTAAACAAACGGCTGATTGGATCTTATTATTTGGTATGGAGATAGTTTGAAGTTTTGGACCCTGGAGATGGACATGGGATACTTTTTATGGTCAGACATGAAGTGACATAAAAGTTAAATAACAACATAAACTGGTAAAGAAGTTTAATTTGATAACTTAAATATTTTATACAATCTTACTAATACATTTAAAACAATGTCAACAATTGTATGCACATTCAGGAGAGTAATAAACATGCCGAGCGCTGCACCGGGGCACTGTCAGTATCTGTACTTGGTGGAGTAGTCCTTGGGCGACACGACGAGGCCGCGGCCCTTGCGCGCGCCGCGGTACACCGTCTCGATGATGTCGATCATCTCCTGCTTGTCCTCCAGCGGCCAGTTGATCTTGTTGTTGTTGCCGGTGCCCAGATCGATCATTATGTGCTTGTTCCGGAAGAAGAACATCACAGTGCACGGGTCGTACAGCTCGTACCTGTACAAAAACAAACTTCTCTAGCTTGGGAAATATTAGGGTGTCTCAGTTTTGAGCCTCGTACATTGTAGATGAATAAGAAGGAATGGTGTTCTATTTCAAAACTAAAGTAATGACATTATTTAGGCTCGAAGAATATGTACCTATTGAATTGCCTCTGCATATTAGTCAACCTATCATAACTACAAATAACACAATTATAATCTATGTTTGTGGTCCCAGTAAATTTCTCCGGAAATATAATAGGTACAGTAGTACCCAACTTATATGGCTTACCGATGTACCTGCGCAGAAGATGAATTTTCAAAGCGCGGGAAATGCTATTGACCGCTATTGGTCGGCAGCCGCGCCGCCATCTTAGCGATCGCCGCGTGGCATGAGTGAGATGGAACTAACAGCTGCAGTGTATTATGAACTTTATAATAGTGATCTTAGATTGATTGTAAGTTTTAAGCATTCTTTTGTTAATCTTCGGACCATCCTTCTTTTCTGCGCGAACGAAGATTCACGACGCGCCATATAAGTTGGGTACTACTGTACCTACATCAACATAGCCCATGGAATGTGATGCTTACATTTTATTGAAATCTGGAACTTCAGTGATGTCCACGAGATAGATGACGGCAAAGTTCTTGACCTTCTCTGCTATGCTGTAGAGCACCTCGTCCATTTTCATACATGTGGGGTCCCAGTCGTGCCCGAACCGGATCACCTGCCACCAAACAAATTACTATATTTGTGTCAACAGAGCTGACTCAAAAGGTGTAGCATTAATATTAATTATTGCTGCTGTTGGTAAGTTTAGAGAGTAGTGACTCAAAGAGTGAACACCAAAAATCATAAAACACATAGAATAACGATAAAATCCATTTCTATACGTAGATAAATCCTCTGAATGTACCAATATTTTATATTATTGAACGCGGAGGTACTCACCACTACACGGTCTTCTTCTGATAAAATAGCTTGATCTACTTGCCAGCCATTGTGTAAATGTCCTAGCATGTAACTCATGGTGAATGTATTACCTATCAATGACTAATTATTAATTTTGGAAACTACACTAAAATAAACACCCAGGCATGAGAAACACCAAAACAAAACACCCTGCCGCCGCGACTGGTACCTACCTACCATGTCACCTTTCTGTGCAGCCTGTGCAGACTGTCACAACTCACAATCAATCAACAATGTGACGGAGTTTTGGCGGGAATCCGATAGTGAGACGTTGTTGGTTTTGTATTATTAGCTCAAACTTGTGTTTCTTCGAGTGTTAATGTGTAATATTGGTGGAATATTAACCATTAAGTGTTCGTTAACGTGCACGAGTGTAGGCGAATGATATAAACTCAAAAAGCGTGTCATTTCGCATTTTTTCCAAAACTCCCAGGAAGTTTCAGTAAAGCATCCACTACTTTACTGAATCGTGACTGACGATGTAAATAATTGACTTGACTACTTGACCACGATTGCTATAACATTGCTGTGACTTTCTTAATGTGAAATTAAGAAATACTTAAAATAAAATACTTGACACTGGCTATATGCACAAACCGTGCGAAGCCATAACTAAAACATACATTGACATGTCAATGTAACCTTTTTTAAACAGCGGAAACTACACAGACTAAACTACCCAACTCAATGAGAGTGGACGAAGATGGTAACCATGATAAGCCTATTGTGACTTGTTCTCAAGAACAGTAAAGTATTAACAACGGAAACTACACAGACTACATAGTAAGTGTTACTTCCGTCAGAAAAAAAATCTGAGTTACTCACTAAAAGTGCGTTTCATCAAATAGTTCCTATGCCGCCATGTTGGCAACAGCGCAAATAAGTGTTGTCAGTATAACCCATTCTGTACTACCAGAAAATCAGGGAGATCATGTATCTGAGTAGTAGGTCTACGCGCCATAATATGACTTTTACGAACTCCTCTTTTTATAACATTTAGCTAAGTATAATTATATTATATTAATGTAAATTATAAACCAGTCCGCTTTCAAAATGTTATCCACATTACAACATGTTATACGATACCGTGGGTGTTATGCGAATAGGATACCATTCACGGCCATGACCGTCGTAAAATTCAACTATTATGAAAGTCATATTACAAGACTCGTGTGAAGTCGCGGGAACAGCTAGTTTATATCATTAATAAATTGGAAAGATAGGGAAGATAGGGAATTTAAAAATAAAGGATCAATGAGTAAAAAAAACTAAATGTTACTTTTATTATTTTCGACAGTAGCTGTGTTCATCTAAAATGTCTACATCTGACATCTCATCTTGGCTATCATCAGAAGTATCACTATCATCTCCTACTTCGATTATGAACCTATCCATTTCACTATCTATAGACAGGACATTGGCGTAGTATTTTTCTTCAATTTTTATTACGTGCTCACATTCTTTCCTATATTCCTCTTCAGTGATTGTCGCAAATGCTTCTTTAGTAATTTGTACTATCTTACTGGCTTCCTGACCCACGTTTTTTTCTGCAATTCGTCTTTTTAATACACTCCATATGAGCTCAATGGGATTTAAATCACAATGATAAGGTGGAAGCCTTACCACTTTATGTCCATTCTCTTCCAGCATCACATCTGCTTCATATACAGGTGGCTGTTTGTGTTCTCTAATGATTTCATACAGCTGTGCTTTTATCATCGTAGGCAAATAGGAAAGTCCTTTATTTGTGATCCAAGATTGCATTTCTGACTTAGTACTGGACATTGTAGGTGCCTTGTCGATCTGCACAGTATGGTAGGAGGCATTATCCATGACAACAATTGACTGTGGAGGCAGATTTGGTATTAATTTTTCTTTAATCCACATATTAAAATTAACTTTATTCATCTCATCATGGTAATCACCTGATTTTGATTGTGATCTAAAAATCAGCTGAGCATTGGGTATAAAGCCCATGGCACCACCTGCGTGAACGATAATCCACCGTGGTCCTTTGGAATCTGAGGATAAAACGCCTTCTTCAGTTTCACTTTGCCAACATTTTCCAGCACAATATGTAGCGTGTATAAATGTCTCGTCTAAATAAACAACTGGCCGCCGAGTTTCAAGACGATTTTTTCTCAATTCTTCCAAGTATCGATGACGCCAAGCGACGATGTCATATCTCTCCATCATAACCTTTCTTTTAGATTTACATTTTTTGAAATAAAATCCCATATTTTTTATAACTTTCCACAAAGTGGTGCGACTCCCTTTATAATCTATGTAATTTCGCATTTCATTCAATAATTTTGTCAATGTAGGCAATTCCTTTCTTACGGCATAAAATTCATGTATTTTATGCCTTATAGCACACCGTTCGAAGTCATCCAGTTCGTGGGTTTTTCGTCGAGGTCCACTTTTGCGCGGTGTTGTAATTTTTTTCGAAGTCGAAGCTGCCACGTCTCCTTCTTTGGTGATTTTCGATACTGTTTTTTCAGATATTCCTAAAACAAAATTCGATATTTATTTATAACTTATATTTTTTAGTTGGTTTGACATCAGTCAAGTGCTTTTGTTCGTAGAAAAACGCACCCAAAAACCACTTTAAAAATAAATTAACTAAATTGAAATTGAAGTAGATACTTTTTTCCATTTTATTTCTTTTTGGAGAGATAACTCTAGAAAACGATGTATAAATAGGTATTTCGGACTCTGGCTGCTGTCATTATTTTTATTTACCTTAATTAAAAGGTCGGGAGGAGATAATATAAAAGTAATTACAAGAAAATCTATTTGAGTTTAGTAAGTATACGATTATGGGCCTAATCAAACTAATGCTGGTAACCCTATTTTACTAACCTGTAATGGCGGCAACCCGAGCTTGGACACATCTTAATAGAATAAGTGGGGCCTCGTTACGTTTTTCTCTTTCACAAAAGTCTTTCACCTTCAACACCATCTCTTTCACCACTTTTTAATGTTATAGGCATGATTTTCTCAAGAAATTACAATAAAACCTTGAATAACCTGGATAGACGTCACAGCGTATTTACACTTTTGACAGACAGGGGTGCCAACAAAACGGCATAGGAACTATTTGATGAAACGCACTCTAGTCGCGCCTAAAGTTTTACTTCAAAAAATGTATACTGGAGGGTCACAGATTTCATCAAATTCATTCAATGTGGAGGGTAGTTAGCAATTAACATGTTACTCAGATTATTCATCGTCTATGGCATGTTAGAATTTTTCATCTAAGCCATTGAATTATAATATTATTATAATTCAATGGCTTAGATGAAAATAAAACTTTTAATTGTTATACTTAATAATATTATTATTATACCAATTAAAAGTTTTTTTAACCAATCGCTACAATAAAAATAATTGACTAAGTACCTACCTACCTATGTACTAATATCCTTTAGCTGTGACTGTGTTAGCTGTGTGTAGTGAAATTTTGTCTCATCATAAAATAAGTCTATGAGTACCTA
This sequence comes from Hylaea fasciaria, assembly GCA_905147375.1. Lineage (NCBI taxonomy): Eukaryota > Metazoa > Arthropoda > Insecta > Lepidoptera > Geometridae > Hylaea > Hylaea fasciaria. The sequence continues at coordinate 104,660 of LR990211.1, read as the reverse complement.
CACTATAAATACAGCAGCCTGCGTCTTTCCTTCTGACAAGAGGTAGCTAGGTACCTACCTAATAAAGTATGGTGAATGGTGTGGTGACTGGTGATGGCTGGAACTATCTAGCTGTACATAGTCCTTTGCACCTACTAGACGTTAGTTAGTACAACACAACGCATGCGTATGTACCACGCAGGAATAGGTATAATTATTTGTGCCAGTCAGTTGTTTATATTATTATACGGAGGGCAGTCATTATTTTGTGGTTGTTTACTACGGAACTGTCACCGCCATCTTATCTTATATTATCTTTAAATGAGCAATTCTTGTATTATATATAATATCTATATATATAAAAGCCAAAACTGACTGACTGATTGACTGACTGACTGACTGACTGACTGACTGACTGATCGATCAACGCACAGCCGAAACCGCTGGGTCTAGAACCATGAAATTTTGCACAAATATTCCTTATGTGACGTAGGCGAGCAATAAGAAAGGATTTTTGAAAATTCAACCCCTAAAGGGGTGAAAAGGGGTTACAAAGTTTGTATGGAGCAACGTGTTTTCTTAGTCCGATCAACTTCAAACTTGGCATTTATATTCTTTAAAAGATTTAATTAAACACGTGTTTCATCGTTTTTGAATATTCAACCCCTAAAGGGGTAAAAAGGGGGTGCAAAATATTTTACATCAGATTTAGTTCAACATTGAAATTTTACACAAATATTTCTTAAGTGACGTAGGTGTGCACTAAGAAAGGATTTTTGAAACTTCAACCCCTAAAGGGGTGAAAAGGGGTTGCGAAGTGTTTATGGAGCAACGTATTTTCTTGGTCTGATCAACTTCAAACTTGGCATATTTATATTCTTTGAAAGATTTGATTAAACACGTGGTTCATAGTTTTTGAATATTCAACCCCTAAAGGGATAAAAGGGGGTAGCAAAATATTTTTCGTCAGATTTATTTCGAAATTAAATTTTTTCACTATATTTTTTAGTGACGTAGGTGTGCACTAAGAAAGGATTTTTTAAAGTTCAACCACTAAGGGGGTAAAAAGGGGTTGCAAAATTTGTATGGAGCAACGTGTTTTATTGGTCTGATCAATTACAAACTTCGCATTAAATACTTTAAAAAATTAATATAGCACCTGTTTCAGCGTGTTTTAACATCAATCCCTAAAATTTAGGCAGGAACTGGTAGATTTTGGTAGAAGATGGTAGATTTAGGAAGGAAATGGTAGATTTTGGTAGAAAATGGTAGATTTGGAAAGAAATGGTAGATTTCGGTAATAACGGTCAATTTTGGTAATAAATGGTAGCTTTTGGTAGAAAATAGTACATTCAAAACGAAAATAGTAGATTTTTGTTTCAATGGTAGATTTATATAGAAAATGGTAGATTTAGGTATGAAATGGTAGATTTTGGTAGGAAATGGTAGACTGTTGTAGGGGTTGGGTAGATTTCGGTAGGAAATGGTAGAAAATAGAAGATTCAGAAAGAAAAGGAAGGTTGTCGTAGAAAATTGTAGACTTCAGTAGGAAATGGTAGAATTTGGTAGAAAATTTTAAATTTTGGTAGAAAATGGTAGATTTTAGTAGATAATGGTAGCCTTTGATAGATTCTGGTAAAAAATTGCAGATTTTAGTAAATGGTAGCTTTTGGTAGATTATGGTAAAAAAAATGTACATGGTAATATTGGTAGAAAATGTAAGAAATGGTAGATTTTGGTAGGAAATGGTAGAAATTGTTATAAAATGGTAGATTTTTGTATAAAATGGTAATTTTGGTAGAAGATGGTGGATGTCGTATGTCGGATATGGGATGGCTATGTTGATGTCCAAGTCGAGGTCGATGTCTTGAATTACTAACGGACCAACCGCTGATTGTAGAAACCTGAAACTCGGAGGGTGTGTTCTTTGTATGACGTAGACATCCGATAAGAAATGATTTTCCGAAATTCTACCTCTAAGGGGGTGAAAAAGGGGGGGAAAGTTTCTATGGGACAACATGATTCCTTGGTCAAATCTACTTCAAACTTGGCATTTATATTATTTGAAAGATTTACATGTATTTCATCGTTTTTGAAAATACAACCCCTAAAATTATAAAAAAGGGTTGCAAAATATTGTCGTCAGATTTAATTCGAAATCCGTAGGTACCTATTAAAACACGGAATATAGACAAGGTAGAAATTTGACATGTTTGCTTTGACATGTTTGAATACTTTTTAGTATTATTTGAATACTTCTTAGGAACTTTCTCAACCCCATCCATACTGTGCGTACGTTTTGTTTCTTCGTTACCTTTTCACGGCTAAACGGCTGAACCGATTTCGTGAAATTTGGTATAGAGATAGATTGTACTTTCGAGACGGACATAGGATACTTTTATCGCGATATAATGTAGTCCGCGCGGACAAAGTCGCGGGCAACAGCTAGTATATATATATTATATAATTGGGATCTCGGAATCGGCTCCAACGATTTTCATGAAATTCAGTACCTATGTAGGGGGTTTCGGAGGTGATAAATCGATCTAGCTAGGAATCATTTTTAGAAAATGTTTTTTTTCGTGTTTTTTTATGATTTTTTTCTTTGGTAATCAGTTCATATTTTTTTATTATTCTATCGGTAAGATCGAAACATATTATTAATATTTCATCATTTTATTAGTAATTCGTATTATTTAATCATTTTATTAGTATTTCCAAAAAACACAATTTATAAAAAAAAAAAAATACCGAGCAAGTCGGTCATCCAGATATTGGTTATAATTGAAGCCTGTGATGTGGGTTGTTATTATTGTAGCTATCTAACTGACTCTTAATACTTCTACTAGGTACAATGTTTACCCTGCTCCTAGGTTATAATAGGTTCCGACCTACGTATACGTAACGTATGTACGTACTGGGTTAGGTTATTCTGTGATAGGCAACCTTGCAGCATCAGCACATCTCGCTAGCGCGGGACGGAGCGGGCGGCGGCGGGGGCGGGGGCGGGAAAGAGGGGGTTCTGGCAGCGTGCCACCGCCGGATCGCGGTCACACACCAAAGCATATACGCGTTTCTCAGGAAAAAAATAACGAGCAAACTATCGCAGAGCAGCGCGCCGCCGCGCCGCGCCCCGAAATCTCGTATTCGCACCGCACAAAAGAAAACGAATTTTAGCATAATTTCACGTCCGCATTTACCTTCTTAGTTACAAACGCCGCTTGCGATAGCGGAAGATGTGCGCGGTGATTGGGAACCGTTAATACCTCACTAATTAGGTCGTGCGATATTGCGTGGTGCGAGTGCGGACGTGCGCGGGCGCCTCCGACAGCCCACAGACGTCGCACGCGCCGCATCTCGCGTTACATTCAAGCTGCACTGCTTCCGAGCTAATCGAGTGCTGCAGCTATTGTTACAAGGTGAGTCACTTTTCATTCATTGTTTACTCGCTGGTCGTTCTTGGATACACAAAGCGTGACGTTTATCGAAATTCCTGCTGATGTTCGATCAGAGTTACCCTAACAGCGCTAGCGGCGGCACAGACCATCTCAGCAGGTAGGTACCTATAGTATGCGGTGAGGTGGCATGTTTAAAAGGTATATACGTATACTCTGCAATCTTGCAATTATTATTCACCACACGTTTCCTACGTTTGCGCTACAGTCTATTATTGCATCCTTATTTTTTAATGATTAGGTAGGTACACGTCGCGATGTTTCACCTCGAGGCAGCACTACAGCCGCGTACCCACCACCTATTGTGTGCTGTGGAGTACCTAGCGTAGGTACAGCTAGGTACTACTCTTCTTGTTTGTTTCTGTCTTGTATGTACCTACTCTTCTTGTTGTTTCTCTTGATGTCTTCTTGTTTTGTACATGTTTGAACCAAACTAACTCATTTCAGGATTCTTTTTTTAGAGCACTGAGTTTTGAATACATGCACCAACATGGTAGCTAGGTGGCAAGTCACGCATCACACCCTGAGGTTGCCTACGTACCTATAGTTAAATATCGTCGGCTTTGTTGGTAGTGTCGTGTGTTAGGAAGGTTGGATGGTATAAAATAATTTCCCCATAAAATTGAAAAAACCGTTAACTAACAAACAATCCAGTCAAATTATAGTGTTGTGTGTAGGTGCTCCGTGGCAGGACCACTTGTCTTGTCGGAAGATTATAAGTCGCTTCTATTCGTATTTCGTATGTTACGAAATTGGAGTTTTGCGATAAAAGAGAGTCCAAATATTATGATAAATGCAACGCTGCGCCATCGTTACAGATATAACTTAGACCGTTGGGTGTTACACTCGGCCGCCGGGCATGGAGGCGGTGTTCCCCGCGGGCGCGTCGGCGCTGGCGCGCGGGCGCCGCGAGCGCCGCGCCGGCGCCGCGCGCCGCGCCCGCACGCGCACCGCGCCCGTCACCTTTGCAGAGATCAAGGTGAGGGAAGCAAGCGCGCTAGGTTCACACGCCGATCCCGGTTCGATCATGATCATCGACCGTATGCGATTCGAAACATGTATATACCTAGTAATCCGGTGGCTCTATTTGTATTCTGTGTGTAATCGTGTCGGTGCGGTCAGGAGGTGGACGAGGAGAGCGCGGAGGCGAGCCCGGCGGCGGTGGAGGCGGACGGCGGCGCGGAGCGGCGGCGGCGGCCCGACGTGCTGGAGGAGCGGCTCGGCCGGCAGTTCGCGGAGTCCCGGCGGCGGCGGGCGCGCGGCGCCGCGCTGCGCGAGCTGTCGCCGGCGGCGGCGGCGGTGGCAGCGGCGGCGGCGGCGGCGGCAGCGGCGGCGGCGGCGGCGGCGGCGGGCGCGCGCGCCGGCTCCGAGCCCGCGCCCGCCGCCGCCGACACTTGAGCGCCGCCGCTGCGTACACTCGTGGGAAAGGCTTCGTGCGGCTGTGCTGCGACGCGCCGGCGGCGGCCGCTGCGGTGCTCGGTTGATGACGGCTCTACAATACTCTACATACAATACATACCTACCTACTGCTGACATTTCGTCTTGGTGCAAATAGTATTTATTACTTATCTCATTACCGGTTGGTTGCGGACTCTGGTATACCAGTATAATCGGTTATTCCTACCTATCATATAGTAAAGCGGTAGAGCGGTTGTCTTGTAGGTGCGTGGTATCAGAATGCGGGTTACTTGTTTATGATTTGTACAAAAGAAAAGCACGTCGGTAACAATTTGTAGTGGTTTATTTGCATCTTAAAACAAATAGCACTCTCAATCACACGTCTCTCGGACATTTCAATAAATATAGACACCGCTTACAAAATATTTACATATCTACTAGTTTAATCATTTATTTAAACTCTTATGTACTTAATACTGTTATATAAATTTACTAATAAATAAATTGAATTACAAACTCTTAACAAATATTTAATTATCTAGGTTTATGTAGTAGGTACTTTGTTCTACTACTGTTGCTGTATCTCGTAACATTCGAGTTCCTAGATGCATTTATGTAAACTTTTAATTTACTAATAATCGGCACTGATGCGCGTTATGTACACGGGTAGTATCAAACTACTTACATTATAATATTTGACGTACACTAACGACTGTGATCTGTATTGTCATAATCATTAGATAGTCACCGTCCCGGGGCGGGTGGTCGCGCGCTATAAGTAGGTACACAGAGTCGCTGACTCAAGCCATTACACACGGGAACTAACATAATTGAGTCGCGCGAGAACACAACGGTAGATTACAATAGTCGTTGGCACAGGTTTGAGCTGACACCAGCTCGGGTGCGTCGGACAGAGTAGGTGCAGACAGTAACGGGTCAGATGGGACGGTTGCAGCTGGCACGTCGCAGGCAGGGCGCAGGCGCCCCGCGCGCGGCTCGATGCTACATCCAATGTGGCGAGCCTTCAGATGCATGCTCGAGCTCTCCTCCATGGGACTTCACATTACAATAATAATGATCGACATATTAAGTAACAAGTTCGCCTCGGAGGCTACCTACCATTATTACGCTAACATTAAATATACTTATAAAATTAACCGTACATAGTACGACAGTATACATCTCATCTTATTGTAAATACAACATTTATATTGTATAAAATTTTCTAAATAAATACTTTATTAAATGTTATAATACTTTATTTTATGTTGTACCTACTTATCCCTAGAACTACGTCATGGACACGGTTAATAATACTGTACAAAATCTTACTTCGTTCTATTAATTATTTGTCATCGTACAGGCACGCGGCCGGACCGGGGGCGTCGGGCGATAGGCAGGGGCGTCGGCGGGGGTTGCGAGCGTCCACCGGGGCGTCGGCGGGGGCGTCGGCGGGGGCGGCGAGCGTCGACCGGGGTTCTAATGGACGGTTCGATAAGACACTCGATGTGCGGGGCGGCGAGGGCCGGGGGCGGGGGTGGGGTTCAGCGCGCGTCCGTCTCCTCCTGTTGCAGCTCCGCCTCCGCCGCCGAGGGGATCGTCTGCAGGTGGCGCGGCGCCGGCAGCGCGGGCGGCGAGCCGGGCGGCTCCTCCGCGCACAGCGCCGGCTGGCGCGTGAGCCGGGGCCGCGCCGCGCCCGCCGCGCCCGCCGCGCCCGCCGCGCTGCCGCCCGAGCGGGACGTGCGCCACGTGCCCGTGGACGCGGTGGCCGCCGAGCCCGACGAGTCGTTGCGCGACGACGACAGGTTGGAGTCCTGCGAGGTCTTGCGCGCCACCAGCCACGAGGCGGCGCGGCGCGGCGGCGGCGGCGCGCGCCCGTAGCCGCGCCACGAGTCCGAGCGCGAGGACGAGAACTCCACCGAGGAGGACACGGAGCCCGTGCGCGCCGGCGCCGCGGCGGGCGCGCGGGGCGCCGGCGCCGGCGCGGGCGCGGCGCGGGTCCCGCACGCGCGCAGCCAGCGCAGCAGGCGCTCGCGGGCGGCGGGCGGGCGCGGCGCGGGCCCGCCGCCGGCGCCCGCGCCGCCCGGCGGCAGCAGGCGGCGGCAGGCGCACGTGGCGCCGTGCTGGCCGCGCGACGAGCGCTCGTTGAGGCTGTTGGTGTTGGCCGGCGTCTGGCGGTTGCTGAAGTTGGAGGAGTGGCGGCAGCGGCCGATGCCGCGAGTGACGCGCGACTCCTCGATGGCCTTGCAGACGAGCGCGCAGTCCTTCTTGAACTGCTTGGTGAGGATGGCGTACAGGAAGGGGTTGCAGCACGAGTTGAGCGGAAGCACGAACACGGTGAACACCTTGGCCTCCTCGAGCGACACGAGCTGCGCGCCGAAGGCGGCCGTCAGCGCGAAGAAGGCGATGGGCGACCAGCAGAGGAAGTCCGTGAACACGAGCAGCGCCATGCGCTTAGCGATGCGCGAGTCGTTAGAGTTCCAAGCCTGCGAGCCGCGGATGGCGCAGTACATCTTCAGGTAGCAGCCGAGCAGCACGAGGAAGGCGAAGCCGTTGACGGCCAGCAGCGCCACCACGTACCCGAGCGCGGCCGGCGAGCTCGTCTCGAACGGCAAGCACACGGCGAACTTGCGGTAGTCGGAGATGCCGAACAGCGGCAGCGCCGCCGCCGCCAGCGAGAAGGCCCAGCCGGCGGCCATGACGGCGGCGGCGTGGCGCAGCGACAGCCGCTTGTTGAGGTGCATGGCGTGCGTGATGGCGTAGTTCCGCTCCAGCGTGATCACGGCCAGCGTGTACACGGACAGCTCGGAGGACAGCACGCCCAGGAAGCCGGCGAGGCGGCAGCCGGCGGACGCCTGCCACGCCACGGCGTGCGCGCGGAACTCGCCCAGCGTGGCCGCGTCCACCACGGCCAGCAGCCCCAGGTACACGCCCATGCAGAAGTCGGCGGCGGCCAGGTTGGTGACCAGGAAGCGCGGCACGTCGAGCCGCGAGCGCGAGCACAGCAGCACGAACACCACCGTGCCGTTGCCGAGCAGCGCCAGCAGGAACACGGCCCACACGCCGCAGCGCAGGGTCCACCAGTCGAACAGGTCCACGCACGGCAGGAACGGGCCTGGGGGGGGGGGGGGGGGAGGCGGTCAGTACGCTGTCGCGCGGCGCCCCGGCCGGGGGCGGGCGGTACGCACCGGGCATCGGCAGGCAGTGCACGGTGCGCGCGGCGGGCGCGGCCTCGGCGCCCCCCGCACCCCCGGCGCCGCCCCAGCTGTCCAGCAGCGCCTGCAGCCGGCTATCCGTCGACCCGGACATGTTCACTGCACGAAACGATAACGAAACGATTTAAAAACGGCTACCATAATATAATAACGCATCTGGAGTAACTACGTGAATCGTGGCCCCACTGAGCGTGCGGGTTCACTATGGACCGTACGGTGCGAGAGGATCTCCGTGGCGTTGGCCCAGGCGGCCAGGTCGAGGCCGGCGCCGGCGTCCGGCAGCACCACGAAGTCGGTGACGCCGGCGTCCTCGTCCGCCGCCGCCTCGCCGCCGCCCCCCAGCGGCAGGAACTCGCAGCAGTGGTAGGCGTACGACAGCACCAGCGTCTGCAACCGGGAGCGCACGGTACAGCGACGGCCGCCCGCGGCGGGCGGGCGCCGGCCGAGCCGCGCGGGCTACCTGTATCCTGGGGAACAGCTCCGGGGGGTGGAAGCTCCTGAGGTTGGGGTTGTTGTGTGCCTTCAAGTGCAGCAGGCGCTGCAGGCCGCCGGCCGGCAGCCGCTCGAACACGTTGTTGCCCACGTTCCTGCAACACCACACGGCGCCGCGGCGTCAGTCTCCGGCGCGTGCGCGGCTCGAGGCGGCTCGAGGCGGCTCGAGGCCCGAGGCGATACTCACAAGTCCTCCAGCTTCGAGATCGGCACGAAAGTCTCCGTGTCGATGTGCTCGATTACATTGTCTTCTAAGTTCCTGCAAGATCGGTAGCCGTATTAGTAACGATGTTCATATTTTCAATGCATCGGCCGAAACATATTTTTTTTGTATTCCGAATTTTAATTATATTCAACTACTAGTCTGAACTGGACTATTTGTATACATGCTGTGTTCGTACCTAGTAGGTCATGCAGTAAACAATGTTAAACTTTGTTTTTTTTTAGTTTAAATATAACCGGTATAACTAACGACCAGTTTGCAAACCTAATGAAAAAGATGGAAATAAAATAGAACTTGCATCATCTGACCTTCTCTGTTCTAGTAAATTAAGCGATTATTTTTCATTTCGTCAGGTAAACTTTTTACACTTTGTAGCAACTATTGAAGGTAACAAATGGGTGCAGTGTCTGAAGCCGGACGTTAATGCCCAATGAAGAGGCGAAGTTACTCTCGTCCCGACAACCGAGGAGTAATAAAAGGGGCCGGACACCATTCATTTTCTTAATAGAGTAGTGTAATGGAAGTATGGGAAGGGGGCAGGCGGGCTTTTCCCTTTAGCCATGTCTGAACTGTACCGGCTGTGGGGTAAGTCACGGCGCCGCAACGTCTCTGAACTCGCAATTAATCTGCGTCGGCGTGTAATTGAAAGCGGCGGATGGCGCGGGGCGACCTGTGCAGTGTGCTATGCATACCGTTGCACAGAAAAATTGATAGATTTGACTTCCGATCAAATTTAGTACATTTTCGACACAAGTGGTCGATCAGAATTTGCCACCTTTAGTAAATGAATGACGGAAATAAACTTAAGTATAAATGAAGAGATGCAAGATCGAGACCGAGACGCGGACCCTCGCCCGTTTCGTTCGCGACAACACATCGCTCCGGCGGGAGATAAGGCGGCAAGCGAGACGTCGCCCGCCTCCTTTACGCCGCACATAAATCTTGCGTAGGTGCTTAGGAAGTTCCTTTTTGCTAACGCTGGTTTATAGAGCTTTATCGTTTCTGTAGCTCGCTACTGATCGATCGATCCTCTTATCTGTCATGTTTGTTTTACGTATATACGGAAGGCCCCGCGTCGACCCTCTATCTGTTTAGGAAACGATATTGACTATATAATTTTGTTTGTCGCCCTTGCCCTTTGTACTCATATCGGCCTCTCCGCCCGCGCCGAGGCCGCCCGCAGTGGCGGAGTGGGTACTACAGGTCGCGGCACGCAGCGGGCGCACACTCACAGCACTTGCAGGTCGGGCGTGTGGCGGAAGGCGTCCCGCGGCAGCCGGCGCAGGCGGTTCCAGCCGAGCAGCAGGTCGTGCAGCCGCCGCAGCGGCGGAGTGGGTGCCTACAGGTCGCGGCACGCAGCGGGCGCACACTCACAGCACTTGCAGGTCGGGCGTGTGGCGGAAGGCGTCCCGCGGCAGCCGGCGCAGGCGGTTCCAGCCGAGCAGCAGGTCGTGCAGCCGCCGCAGGCCGCGCAGCGCCGCGCCGTCCAGCGCCGCGATCGCGTTCGACGACAGATCCCTGTCGCGCGGGGGAACCATGAGTTGCGAGGTCGTCTCGCCCAAAAGGCATGTCCCTCGAACGGCCGAGCTATTCCCAATAAAATTTACCTACCTATTATTATTTTTTTACAAAGAAAACAAAATAGCTTCTAACTAATTATGTAGATACATATACCTACATAGACATGACAAAGCCTTAAAATGTTTTCACTTATTTTAGGAACAGCTACCGTAAAACGGTTAAGCACCTATCCTGAAGTGTTATTCATACAGTTAATTATTATTATTTCTGATGTGGCAAATATTTTGCCTGCGGGGATATTCGAATTACACAAGTGAAGCCGCGGGGCGCAGCTATAACTATTATGAAAACATAAGTCCATTGATTAGGGTAAACATGGAGGTCCCATAAAAGTGTGATGCGAAGGATGCGGGGAGACAAGGCACGGTAGGTAGTACTTACAGCACGCGCAGCTCAGAGCACTCGTGCAGGTCCGGGACGCGCTCCAGGAGGTTGGACTTTACGTCTCTGTAACCATGTACATCAGTGATAAAACCAATTGCAACAATCTGAAACTGAATGGCCATCATAATTTAGTTCACATTCTGAAATATTATTACAGGGAGGACTGCAACAATATTATCTAATACCTACTTATACTCGTATATAAAACCTTCTACCAGGTTTCAGTCTCATATATTTTTGAAACTGTTTGATGATTTTTATTGATTTGTCAACATCCAGCGTCTTTCTATAGTACCTACCTAATTGTATGATTCGGGCCGCTCCCCTGGGAGCAGTACTCACTATATTCACAGGACAGTCCTGTTCCGCGAGTACGTTCACCCGCCCCGTGGAGGCACCCCCGCCCCCGTCCCCTCCCCCGCCCCCTCCACTGCGTCGCCTCGTGCTCACTGTGACAAGGTTCCTCCGCACCTAATCGCCATCCAATGCCAGCCTCTCATCCAAATTATCCGGAACAATGTGCTTATAGGTAGGTATAATACCTACTACCTAGGTAATTTGCTTGTAAGACTATAAGTATTATCGAATGGTATAACGTGTGGATAAATCGAAGGTTAAAACAGAGAAGCACATGAGAGGAGGCGGATAAGAGAAAAGATAAAAGGGAAACGCAGATTAGAGCACGTCTCCGAGCAGAAAATCACCGAGCCGAGCCGCTCAACGACGCTGCGGCGGGTTCTGTGCGGGACACTCACAGCGAGCGCAGAGCGGGCGCGTCCGCACACAGCTCGGGCGGCAGGTGCGTGAGGCGCGCGCGGTCGGCGCGCAGCGTGCGGAGCCGCGCCGAGCCGTTCAGCGACGCGACGGCGCGGCGGCGGGTCCTGTGCGGGACACTCACAGCGAGCGCAGAGCGGGCGCGTCCGCACACAGCTCGGGCGGCAGGTGCGTGAGGCGCGCGCGGTCGGCGCGCAGCGTGCGGAGCCGCGCCGAGCCGTTCAGCGACGGCAGCGAGCGCAGCCCGCGCGCCTCCGACAGGATCCTGCAACACGGAGCCAGGGTTAGCCGTCACTCTTCGAGCCACCTGAACCTGAAGGACTCGACCCGAGAGAACATCGGCTTGAGCTCAGGCACGATCACTACCTTCTCCAAAATAAAATAACGGGCAAGATACATAGAGAGAGAGAGGCAACGCCGCGTGTCGCCGAGGCGGACGCCCAGGAGAGGCAACGCCGCGTGTCGTCGAGGCGGACGCCCAGGAGAGGCAACGCCGCGTGTCGTCGAGGCGGACGCCCAGGAGAGGCAACGCCGCGTGTCGTCGAGGCGGACGCCCAGGAGAGGCAACGCCGCGTGTCGTCGAGGCGGACGCCCAGGAGAGGCAACGCCGCGTGTCGTCGAGGCGGACGCCCAGGAGAGGCGCCGCGGGAAGGAGCCAAAACGCGAATCCTATAAATTCTTTATGTGTGCTATTTGAAAAAATGATTTTGAATGAACTGCCATACAACCACGTACTTAGTAAATTTATGAAGAACTACAATAGCCTCGCGGTTTCACCCGCGTTAAGTAGTATCCCGCGGGAACCGTTTTAATTTTTACGGGATAAAAAGTAGCCTATGTTACTCAGGGTGAATGTAGCTTTCCAATGATGAATAAGTTTTGAATTCGGCACAGTAGTTTTTGAGTTTATTCCTTACAAACATACACATACATAAATACAAATCTTTCCTCTTTATAATTAAATACTAGTGTAGAAGTGTAGATCTATTATTCAGGGGTGGCCCTCTAGGCCCTGTACTCCATAGACCCCGAACAAATTGAAGGATGAGAAAATTGGTCGTGCAGTACGGCGTCGGACAATTTCATGACTTTCTTCAGTGACTTTTTATTTAGGGGAATAAGTATTTAGTGAGATATATTTTATTAGTACCTACATAAGTTACGAGAATTATCAGTGGTACACGACTTATATCTAGCACTGAGTCATCAAAAGTTCTGAAATACATCAAATACGCCTAACTGTCTCACAAACTTTCCACGACAGTATAGTTTTACGACAACCCTGCGTATGGCCCTGCCCTTAGGGTTATCAGATTCAAAAATGAGTCGTCCTGAGATAGTCCCTGACTTTAGGATAAATTTCCTGACTTTTTGCGGTTACTATAAGTACATACCTAACTCAAACTGATGACAACATTCATGCGAAGGCTTTTATAAAATTGTTATGAAAGGCCAGCAGTTGCTGTAAGCAATAGCCGGCAGCAAGGAGTGCAAGCAGACTAGTTAATTAATAAATTAACAGTTTAGGTCACTGTTGAGATTTGTTTAGGTACTTTTTTGTGATTGAACGGTTTAATAAATATTTAGATTTCAAATTTCTCATATTTGAATCTTATTAATAGAAATTCTTACCTATTTCACATTTCCCTGTTTTCCTGGCAGAGGGCTAAATTTCCGGACATGTCAAACCGAGCGCGTAAAGAAATTGTCAAAACTCATACTAGGCACCCGGAACAGTTTTCGCGGAAATACTGACCTACCCCGACTATGCAGTTGACCTGACTAACGCAAATCTCGCTCATTGGGGCGCGGAGACGTCTGCAGTCGCCCAATAACTAATGAATTCTTTGTGACTTATAGTACAGAGAGCCATGCACATTACAATTTATAAAACCGTCGACGGACCTCATAAAAGAAGCGCGAGGTCACGAAGCCTCGAATGCCGCGATTAATCTCCGAACGAGGTTGTTCGTTATTCGGAGGAGCTGTAAAAATTATGGTTTTGCATTAAACCGGACGATCATAGTCCAGATATTATTTTCGGGTCCAACGCTAGGTTTTCACTGTCTCGTGTTACGATTACGACCCATTAATCTTTTTAGAAAAGGACCTGCCGTCGTTCGTATCGCGTGAACAAAGTCTTGAATGTAGCTTAGCTGAGGAGGGCAGAGTAGGTAGTAGTGCTGACGATGCGAAGGCACATGAAGGATTCGTCGACGTGAACCGGCGGCGGCGGTAAACCGGAGCCACGGTAGGTATGCTTATCTCCACGAGCGCGCTCGTATCGGCGCGGGAGGGACATCTCGCGCTTCCGGTGCCGCTGTCGTATCCGATACCGGCCCAGTTCCGGAGATCGCTTCCGACTCGGTATCGGAGGACGGCGGACGGACGCGTCACGTCTCGCGTCGTCGCGTCGTGCCGAGGTGCATACATAGTGTTGTGTGGGTCGCGCCGCCGTCGCGTTTGGGGACGCGACCTCGCGTCGTCGCCGCGTCGCAACTCGCACCATGATCGGCGGTGACTCACTGACTCACAGCAGATTGCCACTTTAGTAATGTCAAGTCTGCGGAATTGGGTCGCCCCTATACTTCGTCATATTTTTAACGATGAGATTCAGCAGTGATATGAAGCAGCTGCATTTATTTTGCATAGTAGTTTATGTGTACCACATTACATTGTTACGTAGGTACTTACGTATTTATTTTTTTGTATTTTCGTTTTCATTTTTCCATGTAGAGGTAACTTTAAATATTTTTTGAAGGCAAGTTGTTCAAAAATACAAAAAAGATCGCTCAGCACAAACATCACAATGCTTCAAATAACACTTTACAATCGTCTTGTGTCTAATCTGTCTGTACTACTTACACCAATAAAGCTACTTATTATGGGTAGTCCTTTCTTGTCTCATACTGCAGCTTTCTGATTTCCTCTTGCAAATTTGCAAAGTTATTGCAATATATAATATAATATAATATATAATAAAATAATATATTGCCAAATACGTAACAATCAATAAGTGGTCGTTGTAAAATGAAACGAAAATGATGCAGTAATAGTGACGGTCTCTCTAGGACAGTGGTTCTCAAACTTTTTAAATGACGGAACCCTTTTGGGAAGCAAAATACTTGATGGAACCCTACAATAAAACAATTATTTTTATAAGTGTATTCTTTATTAATCAGCATAATAAAAGTACAATGTATCAGTTACTAATTATTATTTACTTCACCACTTGGTAAGGACAATAATAGAAAACATTAAAAAAGAAAAAATCTAACTAGTGGGAGGTATGAAACTGTTTTTTATTTTTCATCAATTGCTTGATATCAGGTTTGATGGAAGAAAGTTGGAGTCTCATATCAGCTTCGGCGTCCAGTCTATTGCGATATTTTGTTTTCGTGGCTGCGTAGGTAGAGAATCCTGTTTCGCACAAATATGTAGTTGGGAACGGGAGAAGAATATCCAGAGCCATTTGGCCAAGCATTGCATATTCATCTTGGATTCTGCACCAAAAATCATTAAGAGGCGTCGTTTTGAACAATGACTCCATACTTGTGTCTGATGACATTTCTAAAAGAGATTCATATATCTCATTTGACATGTTTTCAGGCTTTTCCAAGTTGGGTAAAAAAGGATTATGAATCCAGGAGTTCACTTTAATTTTTGTATTGTGTTCTTCGGGAAAATACTTTTCAAAAGATGCGCGCATCGAACTGATATATTGGACCAATTCTTCAAACACATTATCTTCAAACATTTCTGAGTCGTTTTCGCTAACAAACTCACTGAGTAATGTAAAACTTTCTATTTCTTTCTTACCAATGCAAATGATCCAAAAATCTAATTTTCTTTTAAAAGCAGTTACCTATTTTATTATAGGCCTGAAACACTGTTGTCTGTTTACCTTGCAACGATAAATTTAATTCGTTAAGTTTTTGAAAGATATCCGCCATAAAAGACAATCGGAACAACCAAGTTTTATCATACAAACGGTCCTTCAAATTAAAAGAAGTATCTGCTGAAAGAAACATTTGTAACTCGGCTCTAAGTTCAAATAGCCTTGTTAAAGTTTTTCCCCGAGACAGCCATCGCACTTCTGTATGGAGCAGCAGTGTTTTATGTTTGATGCCATAATCTTCACACAATAATGAGAACAATCGGGATTGTAGTGGTCGTGATTTGATAAAATTAATTATTTTTACCGCTTCATCCATAACTAATTTTAGATTAGACGGCATTTGCTTCATCGCAAGTGCTTGTCTATGCAGAATACAATGACTGGAACTACAATTAGGCGCTTTATTTTTCATTCGTGACACTGCTCCTGCTGTTTTACCTGTCATCGCCTTGGCCCCATCTGTACAAATGTCAATGCAATTGTTCCAACTGAGATTATGTTCTTCAAAAAATATATTTATTTTATTAAAAATTTCTTCCCCGGTAGTGTTTGTAAGCAGCGATGAACACATAAGCATGTCTTCTTCAAAAGAACTTTTATATGGATATCTCACAATAACCAGCAGGATAGCCAAACCAGCGACATCAGTCGACTCGTCCATTTGCAAAGCGAATCGCGTATTTTGTAGACGTGTAACTAGTTCTTGTTTGACGTAGCTTGCCAGATCATGGATTCGTCGTGAAACAGTATCGTTTGATAGCGGAACAGTAGAAAGATGCTTTGCAGATTTTTCATCAAGCATACATTTTGTTATGTCTAATACACATGGTTTTATTAATTTCTCAGCGATAGTGTGCGCTTCACCTGCTTGTGCAATGCGATAGCTAACTAAATATGATGCCTCCGTGGCCTTTTCGTTGGTAGTTTGTGTTACATGCATCATATTTTTTTGACTTTCTAATAACTGATCTTTTTTGCGAACAAAAAATTCTTTATTCTTGTCTTTAGTCTCGGGGTGTACGGTTTCTAAATGTCGACGCAATTTGGCAGGTGCCATGGAACTATTAGGAAGCAGTTTACTACAGAGCATGCAGAGAGGTGAGCCGTTGGAATCAACAAATCCGAAACTGATATAAGATTCATCATACTTCCTTTTTTTCGTCTTTGAAACCGTCGAGCTTGACGTCGTGGCACTCGTGGCATCATCTTCTGGATCGGTGATTGCTAAATTCTCCGCGCGCATTGCTTTTGAACATTCAGCGTCATTAGAAGATGTTGTTGGAACACGTTTAACACCTTTAAGCCAACGTTCCATTCTTCTTTATTTATAATGTTACAAGTCAGGATAGTGGGGTTTAAATAATGCACAATCGTTACTGCGTATAAGAGACTAAATTTAGAACCTACAGGGAAGAAATGTATAAAACTGAGACAACAGAATACAGCAGGCAGTAAAACAATGAACACTAGTTTCTCGCTAGCGAGCTTGTAAGTAGGTAGTAACTTATCGCTCCGAACGCTAATCATCAACTGACGACGCCAACGCGCGATCGCCGCTTTTATACTTAGTCCTAGACTCGATCTCAAATATTCTCGAAAATACTCGAGTCGGCACCTTTGATAAACAAAAAGCAAAAATAAAAACAGAAATTTAAAAATAGCGTTGTAAACAATATCGACTTTATCCTTTGAAGTTAGAGACGAAAGTCGCTTGTTGATAACTATAGCGTCTAATTCAGAGGCGGCTTTTATCAAAGAGACTGAGCGCTTACAAGTATACTACCCGCTCGTTTTAAGTTTGCCGCTGGCGATAGGTATGAGTGTATGACGTTCGAAATTTTTTATTTAATTGTAACAATAAAAATTGTGTACGTTAGATATTTGGGTAAAACTATGACACATTATAAGTTTTGTTGTCACGTGGGGGAGGGTACGCGCATTCCACAGACCGGCAAACTTAGAGCGAACGCGTTGTACAAGTATAAAATTGTTGAGACCAAACTTATGAGATATTGTACCAGCTAATGTAACACAAGCTTATACAAATACAAATAAATAAATAAATAACATTCATAGCGTTTTGTCTCCGCGCGGCCGCGGAGTCCGCACAGCCGCGGAGCGACCAGAGAGAGGTGTTTTGATTTTTTTATTTCTAAATTCTTGCGGAACCCCGACAGAGGTATCACGGAACCCTAGGGTTCCGCGGAACACACTTAGAGTATAGCTGCTCTAGGAGAACCAAGGTAACGTAGGCAGTACTGACAGCGTGGTGAGGTGCGGCAGGTGCGTGAGGGCGTGGCGGTGCACGTGCGACAGCGGGTTGGCTCGCAGCTCCAGGCGCGCGAGGCGGCGCGACGCCGACAGCACGCCGCTCTCCACGCGCTCCACGCGGTTGCTGGCCACGGACCTGCAACGCGGCCGGAGGGTTAGCGACGCGACACGGCACGGCACGACACGACACTTCACTGCGAGGCACTTACAAGTCTTCGAGCGACGGCAGCAGCTGGATGGCCGGAGGCACTTCCGATAGCAAGTTTTCTTCCAAGCGCCTGCCGACATAATAAAAAGAGAAAGGAAATTAAGCATATTTCTAGATAGTATAGAGTAATGTTTGGTGACGCTGCAGACGCATACAATGGCCTAAAGTTCTGCTGGGGCTTTGGTACATGCCTCCCACCTAACAGATTGAATGAAGCTTTTCGTCGACGTTATAAATGTGCGCAAGCCACCGCGACATTCATTCATCTCGGGTAATGGTCGATTAGTTCACGTCACACAAATCTCCTTAATACTCGTAACGCGCGAGCGTGACTCAGGAGGGCACCTCACAAAACACTCGCGATCCGTGGAGAAATCTCTGCGAACCAGATCGAGGATATTAACTTTTGTAAGATACGAAGCGTTTGATTAAAAATAATTTCGGTAGAGAGTCCTACGACGTAGATAAGTAGGTACTATAGGTACCTACCTACCATATAAGAGAAACGCAGCGCTGCTATGCAATCGATGAGGAGATCAGATTCCCAAAGTAAACAACGGGTATGAACCCTGCAGCGACGCGAAACTGGGTCGCAAACAACGCGAGGTCGTTTGTAAACTGACACAAAACATAAACAACAGATCCCGCACATCCTCGAATGATGTAGCGGTAAAAGTGATGCTTTATTGTTTTTCTTCCGCACGACCCTCTCGAGCGCCGACTAGAGAGTTTGTTTTTGCGTCTAACGACCGAGATAAGGGAATAAACCTTCGGGGAATGAGCCTGAGGAAGGTTGGGTTAATTGTAGCGACGCTATCTGCGGCGGCGGCGGCGGCACTAACCCGCACACGCCACTACTGGACCGCACGCGCTTGGTGTTGTGCTATTTAGAGGGGTTCTTTGTGGGCAAGTACCATTATAATATTTATTATAAGAAAACAACACTCGCCTATATTTACATGTAATTGAAACGACACAAGATTTGGGAATTGAACAGAAGAATCTAAATATTATCTCCACAAATCGACGTCTTACCCTTTCTTTTTTAACTCAATAACAAATTCACAAGTGAAATAATTAGGAATGCCAGAGTTGAGTAAGAAAACGCGATTATAGACGTCGATTTTGTGGAACGAAATTTAAGAAACATGTGATTACCTCTGGTTTAAACTTTTGTGGAAAGACGGTATATGTATGTATTAGTCAATGTGAGACCTAAAACAATGCATACATAGCTACTTAATTATTAATTGATGTGTCGCATGAATTGTACTAAAATAAAGCTTATGAAAGCTCTGCATCCACCTCCCGCCTAGTTCCATTAGCATCGAGCTCCCCGGGGAGCACGCGGTGGGTCCAGTGAAGCGGCAGCACTTTGGTAATAGTGATCGGCCCCGCTAAAGCTGCTGACACACGTGGCGTTCCGCGGCGCGGCTCCGCTTCAACTAGTTGTGGCTATAATGTTTTCCAATTAGCTAGATAGTCGTCTTTACTCGATATGTGGCCGGCTCCAACTCTTCTCTCACCGCCGTCTCACGAAGAGTAGACGTCCGGGAGCACGACGCGCGACGGCGCCGCGTCGCCGGTTGCGATAAAGATTATTGTATGAAGCGTCAGTTAGAGGATACTCACAGCACGCGGAGGTTGGGCGTGGAGGCGAAGCAGCGGTCGTCGATGTGCGCGATGCGGTTCCGCTTCAGCACGCTGCAACAACACACCACGGCTCAGTGTCGCGCCGCAACCGCCACCCGCCCGCACCGGCAGCGATCTATCCTCTCCGCCGGCCGGCGCGCGGTGGCGTGTAATACCTACCTGACTCGAATGTTTGTCGCAAACTTTCTTAATCTAGGGCTGTTTTGACGGATGTGAGGTAGGTAACCCAGACTCGTAAACTTTGTACCCAGATTAAAGTGGAACCGACGTTTGCGGTTGCTCTGAAAAGTTCATGCAAACAAACACTACGATTTGTAGAGTCGCCGCGCTGTCTGCCGCTACTCGGCGCTCCGCGCCCGTGAGCGACCTGCAGACGCGACACATAGGTAGTGTACTTTTTGCCACTCACTGGTTTGCGAGCAACAGATCTGCCCACTCGGACTCTAAATTACAAGGTTGAGTGTAATCGTGGTGCCACCAAATTGTCACTTTATTTTATGAAACCGATTGCCACTCGATAGCGCGCACGATAATGCCGGCGTGTTATTGCCGCCCCCTCGCCCCCGCCTGCCACCCTCCCGGGGGCGGCCCGCGGGTCGACCGTCGGAAGGACATTTATTCAGATTATCTTTCTTTTCCAGGACTGGCTTGATGGCGATTGTCATCGAAGTTAGAAACATTAATGTTTTTTATGGGACGTTTTGATCGCATCGCTTTGCTTGCACAGGATTTTGCGCTTGCTGCCGTACATGATAGGTTAAAATTAAAGCTTCCTCTTAAAATAAATGCAACTATTATTCTCTCCCGTGATTATTCAAGGATTCTGCGGAGACAAATGAAAATCTATTGCCTGGAATTGCAGCAGCGGAGAGGTTAAAGGTACCTACTTACAATCTACTGTATAATTGTTATCTTAGGAGGGATAGGAAGGAATTGTACCGACATTTCATTGAATCTTGATTGATTGAACCCAAGGAGCTCGGACCGAAACAATTAGGCTACAATGTATAGCGGTGGACGTCCGTCTGGTCCGCTCCGGCATGAAGGACAAAGAGAGATATAATTGTGGCCGCTTCACTCTACCTACATGTCAATGTTTATTTTTGCTAGATAAAAAACGGGTCTAATTCCGCGAACAAACAAATATCAAAATATAATATCATTTTGACATAGCTCGGCCGTCGACCGTGGTCACGAGAAGACTGGAGAATGCGGGTATCACCGTCTGGAGCGGCGCGTGTTTTTTCCAACTTTGCGTTTGGTGTTGTAAGTAGGTAGTTACTTAGTTAATAATTATGTTTTCTGTTCGCGAAAGTATAAGAACATTTATTTTTTTCATAAGTAGGCAATCATAATTAAAGGTAGGTACTATTTCTTTAAGTAATAAACTTAATTACCATTCCTTTTTGGCTTCGCCGAAGTCTGGTAGAAATCAATTTCATGCAGAGTAATATTTTTGCTATTGAAACATTTTTCCCATTTCGCTATTGCGATCGGTACGTAAGTAACATATCCGTGATCATAGGCGTCATAAATAAAACTGAGCCCATACCTTTTAGAGCTTTCACAAGATTGTCGGCGAATAGAGTTAAGAAGCAGAGCTGAAGGGTCGTAAAAATGATTTCGCTTAACCTTTAGTCAATAAAAGCGAGTGAACACATTCATCTAAGTTTCTCAAAGAAAAGCGTCGTAAATATTTGAGAGCAAATAAAGCCGCAATAAACAACGCAGCGACGAAAGCGACGGGCGCCCGGACCGCCCTGCGCCGCGCGCCGCCGCCGCCCGCCGCCACAGTGGACAAACTCTACCAATAGATATGCGCAATATTGTATAAAGTAATAGATGCAGGAGCAAACTTATAATAACAAGTAACTTCTACAGCAACCTAGGTAAATATCGTAAAACATGTAGCTTATTGGGCGCGGACGGACTGCAGCTGCGGACAAACGAACGGCGAATAGCGTGCTCGATGGAAACGAGTGCGGTAAATGTATCAACGGCTTATCTAGCAGCCTGTCGGCGCGGGGCGGCGGCGGGCGGCCCTCCGCGCTGCCTCGGGGCGGCGGTCAGTGCCCCGGCCGCGTCGGGGGGGAGGGAGAGGTGCTGAACACTTCTCACAACACTTTTTGCATGAGTTTATTTAATGGAATCGAACATTACTAGCATTTCATTCATGATAGCATGCCACTCAACTACACGAGACTCGAAGATGTATATCTGCTGCAACACGTCGATCATATGGGAATCGATCGACCCCCGTCCGCTCCGGTTCATCGTTATTTATACGGATTGTAATAGACAAACAATATGAAATGGTTGAACGTAGTGCGAGACCGTGGCGCGAATGCAGTCGGTGGTCGGTCCCGCGACCCGCAAGAATAAATGTACCCTAGCAGGTACATTTATTCTTGCCCAGCCGTTTAGAAGCATATTTAAAAACATTAATCTCCATTATGATAATTAGGTAAAAAGTGGGGGTGGGCGGTCCTGCGAGCCTCCGCCACGATCGTCCGTTTAGGAGCTATTAAAAAGTGAACCGGCCGCGTCGCGCCTGCCGGATATTTATGGGGCACATTATAAAGAAAATAAAATCCTATTTGTTTACGTTATTAGTTAAGGCCTTTCCTTTGTGCAAATAATTAGGGTATCGGAACAAAGGGCGTCCGCGGCATGTCGAGGGACCGCATAGCTCTAGCGTTATACGGAGGCTCCGCTCGGGATCGTGCTAGCCGCGCTTGATTAGCACCGCGACGATTTATGTGGCGATATATATATCTGCGTAGCGACGCCCCCTCCCTCCTCCTCCCGGGGGTGTGGGAGCCCTCTCGGTCCTCGCCAGCTCCCGACCTCTGATCTCTTAGAAACGGTATCCAGTGTTAGATTAATTTAAATACGTAGTTTAAGTTTAATACTATGAGACGTGACCCAACATCGGGCTGCATCAAAGAACACCCACTGCAACATAGAACGCCATCTTTATCATTGTAACTACCTACGCATCCGGGCCGAGCAGGCGTTCGGGAAAACGAATCGGGCTTGAACGCTTCTCTTTTGTGAAACGATAAACATGAACATCGTACCATAGAAAGTGCGGCAGCATAGCGAGCTGCCGGACTGGAAGTAATGAATGTTGATGATCTGTACACTTGTACAGTGTGAGCACAGAGCAGTCGAGCACCCCTCGACGGCAGCTCGTGCGGCGGCGAGGAGGCGGGGACGTCGATAACCCGAGCGCGCTCTATCGCGAGTCGCCAGCAGCCTGCCGCCGATACTGCAGTCTGTGATCGGGAGCAGCTCGTCCCTAGTTCCCTACGCGATGTAGCGAATAGCTATAATAGTAGAATAGAGCGGCGGTGGCGGCGCGGCGGCCGGCGGCGGGTCGACGACCGCGCGCGCGCCTGCCGCCCGTCAGATAGCGCGCTGTCGCCGCGCCCGGCCGCTACTGACATGTACCGCGGGGTGAGAGCGTCACTCGACGCTTATTTTTCATGATCTTTGATCAAGTACCTACCTATGATAGGTAGGTAGTTAGGTAAAAATTAAGTCAACAACTATTAATAAGTAATCTATCAGATAAATCGTAAACAGGAAGAGCAAAGTTTAATGTGAATCACTTGCTTAATTCCGGTCATATATCAAACTAATTAACTGAATGAAGCAGTTTATTTTGTTTCTGAATTAGATTACGGAAGCGAGACCACGACGTGAATCACTTTATTTATATTACACCGTCGGCAGCGACTTACCTCTACATTAACGATTTATGGTTATTGTCAAACGGTAAATGTGATAAAATAATATTTAGCACGGCAGTGTCGCAACGATTATTATTATTTTGGGATTACGCAAAAATAGCATTCGGAGCCGTTACCCGCTAAGTTACTGATCGTCCTACATTTATTTTTAGTCTCTCGCTGGAAGAGGCGCCTCTCCAGTCTGCAGCGCCTGCCGCCGCGCCCGCCGCCGGCGACGCGCTGCCGAACCTGCTTCTGCGATCTAGTCTGTCACTCGGGCTGACCACATCCCTGTGTAGACGGTATCGACGGCACCTACAGAGCTTGTACCGTAGTAGGTACCTAGGTACTTTACTAATTACTGAAACGCGCGCTATACGTTTTCGTTTTCTCGTACCTAGGTAATGCGGCGACCTGGCGCGAGGCGGGCAACATTCGCGCAAGAATGATCCTCGGCTTAGTATAGATTAGTATATATACCTACTGGCACAGAATACTAATGCTATCGGCCTTCAAATGACTATCTAAGGCTAAGGACATCTGCGCTTGTACGGTACAGCAACCGTACATTTGTGCATTTATGCATTTTACGCAACATGCGCGACCTCATTATTAGTTATAAGTAAAATTACATTAGTTCGCGTTTCGGCAGCAAGAAAGTCGCGCGTGCTCACCTATCATTACAGTTCATTAACATCATTTCATTAAAGTCAATATAGCAGAATCCTCTCAATCAATCCATAGCATTTTATTAACTAATGTCCCGTACATTAAATGGTCCTTCGAGAAAAAAGGACTCGCGTTGTGTTAATCACGTATTGTGAACCTAGTGCCACGTGAGTCAAACCAGTGCCCTAAATACAAGTGCATAAAAGTGACAGTGGTTACCAAGAACTATCTGTGACTTTACCTGACTAACAAGTGTCAGGACGAACTAATAGTGACTTTACCTGACTAACAAGTGTCAGGACGAACTAATAGTGACTTTACCTGACTAACAAGTGTCAGGACGAACTAATAGTGACTTTACCTGACTAACAAGTGTCAGACTCAAAGCTCTCTGGATTTCAGTGAGGATTAAGGAACCGTAAGCAGCAGACACAAGTAAGATCGTTCCCTTAATTTCATACCAAGTTTCATCATGGAAGCTGTCTACCAGAATCAAACGGAGCTTTTGGATGGTATAAACAAGATATCCATCAATATCAGAAAGGATTCTGCGGATCGTAAGTCCGTTGACTATTTTAGGAGACGGCTGGAAACACTCGAATCCTATTGGTCAGACTACCAATATAACCACGATCGTCTCACTATGGAGGAAAGCAGGTCTCATCCATATTTTACCAGGGGTGAGTATGAGCTAACCTATAAGTTGTACAAGTCAACAAAAACTTTTATCAGCGAACAACAGCAAGAGTTCCTGAAAATGGAGGCGGAGAAACCAGGTACAGCAGGGAATCCTGGACCGTCAAGCATTTCTCATCAAGGGGAAGCAAGTAAGTCGAGAGAATCAGACCCGACCGCGGAGGTTCAACAGGCTCCTGCGGTCCGAACACGGTCAAGAGGTTCATGCAGCAAGCTAGATGAAATGCTGAAAAAACAAGCTAGTAACTTCAGAGCTTTCATACGCACAGTATCAGGTATCGATTTGAACGTTCTGTCTCAAAAGTGGGAGTTAGAAGACGCGTTACGTACTCTGCTATCTCGGTGGTCGATCATAGATTCCCTTCACTGGGAATTGGACAGCGAGTTAGAAGGTATGGACGAGGCATACGAAAGATCTTATACGAGGCACGAGTATACATACAACGAGCTGAAAAAAGAGATCAACGCTAAGATGTGGTCAGTCTCACACAGGGAGACATGGACCCCAAAAATGGACATTCCAGTTTACAGTGGTTCATATCAGTCCTGGGTTTCCTTTCGAGATTTATTCACGGAAACTATTGATAAGAATATGTGTCTTTCTAACGCTCAGAAAATGCAATTTCTAAAAGGCAAGCTGAGAGGAGAAGCTGAACGTTTGATACAACATCTACCAATAAGTTCAGAAAATTATCAGGTTGCATGGGAAATACTGAATCATCGGTATAATAACATCAGAGTAATTTTCACGTCACACGCAAATACTTTATTCAACCTTCCAACAGCTCAACAGCCATCAGTAACCCATATTAAGCGAATTCATGACACCACTCAAGAATGTTTGAATGCAATTAAAAATCTCGGCGTAAACACAAACGGATGGGATCCTTTGATTGTCCATATTCTATTGCAAAAACTAGATCCTGAATCTCACAACCATTACTTTGAGTCTCTGAAAAATCCTAGGGATCTGCCGAAGCTCCAAGAATTTCTAGTATTCCTAGAGAACAAATTTACAACATTAGAGTCATCAAAGAAGAAACTGGAACAGCCCAAGGCATCAAATAATAATCAAATCAATTCAAATTCTAATAATTATAAATCATCAAAATCTAATTATTATACAAAACAATCACTACCTGCGCATAAAAGTGGTCAAACATTGCGAAACAATTCAACAAAAAACAAAATTTGCCCACTATGCAAAGAACAACATGGACTTTACTTTTGCAATAAGTTCCTAAATATGTCACCGGTTGCGAAACTGAAAACAATTACAAGACTTAACATATGCGAAAATTGTCTTTATGAACACAAAGATAAAGAATGCATTTCGGAAAAGCGATGCCGTGAATGCCAAGGTCAGCACAATACACTGATACACGAAGCATTCAATAAACCATCATGCAATATCACCATCGACGACTCTAATTTAGTGCAAGCTGTGAACGAGAACTCCGTGTCGCAACATGGCAACAACCTGAATGAGATATTATTAGCTACAGCGATGATTAAGGTCCAAGCAAGAGATGGGTCTTATCACAAACTGCGAGCGTTAATAGATCAAGGCTCACAGATCTCTCTCATCTCGGAAAATGCCGCGCAAGTATTGGCACTTCCGAGGAAACGATGCAAGGGATTAATATCAGGTATAGGAGCCAAAGAGAGCAGCTGCAAGGGAGTGACCGAAATATCATGCACATCATTATTTCAGAACTTTTCATTCAAGACAGAAGTATTTATTATGAACAAGCTCATCAAGAGTCTACCAAGCTGTACATTTGCCAAACCTACATGGGAACATCTCGATGGCATTCAACTTTCAGATCCAGAATTTAATATCAGTCGCCCAGTGGACATATTGTTAGGAGCGGAGGTGTACGCACATATCATCATGGACGGGATAAGTAAGGCCGATCATACAGCACCCATAGCGCAACAAACTCGGCTCGGGTGGATATTGTGTGGTAACGTACAAACCCTATACTGCAATGTAGCCCTGAATCACGTGGATGAAATACAAAAACTCTGGGAGATGGAAGATATAACGGAATCATCATCATTATCAGAGGAAGACAGTCAGTGCGTTGAACTTTACAAGTCAACTACAACAAGGCG
Organism: Hylaea fasciaria; assembly: GCA_905147375.1. Taxonomy (NCBI): domain Eukaryota; kingdom Metazoa; phylum Arthropoda; class Insecta; order Lepidoptera; family Geometridae; genus Hylaea; species Hylaea fasciaria. Next base: position 77,912 of record LR990211.1, on the reverse strand, counting down.
AGTTGACGGTTCATACGAGGTCAGGATTCCACTCAAGGAGAATTTTGAAGAAGAGTTAGGAGCGTCAAAACATACATCAATAGCACAGTTCCGTCAATTAGAACGTAAATTCCAATCTAATGAGAGTATTAAACAGCAATATACACAATTTCTCAATGAATACCTTGCACTGGGACACATGAAACCGTCAATAGGTAATCGGAAACCTGAGTGTTATTTACCACATCATTGTGTTTTGCGTGAGTCAACTACGACGTCATGTAGAGTCGTATTTGATGGTTCGCGTAAGACAACGTCAGGACAAAGCCTGAATGACCTCATGCACAAAGGTCCAAATCTCCAACAAGACCTTCAATCATTGTTACTAAGATGGAGACAATATCAGTTCGCTTTCACAGCTGATATTGAGAAAATGTTCCGCTGTATCTGGGTTAAAGAACAAGATCAGAGCCTTCAGAAGATAATATGGCGTGACTCCACCGACACAGCCATGAAAGAGTACCAGTTGTGCACGGTCACATTCGGCATCAAGGCCGCGCCATTCTTGGCAATGATGACGCTAAAGCAACTGGCAGAGGACGAAAGGTCTAATTACACGGAAGCCGCACAGGTTTTAGAACAGTCATTCTACATGGATGACGTTCTTCACGGTTCAAATTCCGTTGAATCTGCGTTAAAATTAAAACAAGATTTGATTAAACTGTCAAAATCAGGCGGATTTAATTTGAGAAAATGGAAATCGAACAGCCCGGAACTTACACAAGAAGTAGCGGGAGACAGCAATCAAGCAAACTTTGATTTCAAGCAAGTGGAATCGACAAAAACGTTAGGACTGCGATGGAATTCAAAACAAGATTCATTTACGTTTCAGTCACAAATTGAACCTAATATTAAATCTCACACCAAACGAACCATGCTCTCAGATATATCAAAATTGTATGATCCTATTGGCTGGTTAACACCAATAACAACCAAGTTGAAGCTTCTATTCCAGAAGGTATGGATTTCAAATATCGGATGGGATGATTAGTTACCAGAGAACATCATCAAGGAGTGGATGAACATCAGAGAAGATATGGCAAACATAGATCAATTTGAGATACCACGCTGGCTTGGCACTTCTGGAAAGGTTGATCAAGTGGAACTCCATGGATTCTGCGATGCCAGTACCAAAGCATTTGCATGTGTTATATTTTGTAAAACGAGATCGAGCACTGGTGAAGTCAAGGTTTCACAAGTAACGGGAAAATCAAGACTCGTCCCAGCTAATAAAGAGGTGTCGTTGCCACGATTAGAACTCAGTGGCGCGTTGCTTTTAGCTAAACTGATGTCCAAGGTTCAGGAATGTCTCACCAATCACCATATCCAAACATACGGGTGGGTGGACTCGATGGTAGTTCTTGCATGGCTACAAGGTGACCCAGCAAGGTGGAAGCCTTTCGTCGCGAACAGAGTGCGACAAATATGCGCAATAATGCCTCCTTATAACTGGCATTATGTCAAATCAGCAGAGAACTCGGCAGATAGTGCTAGCCGTGGTATGAGCGTGGAGGAGTTGAAAAATCACGCACTCTGGTGGAATGGACCATCATGGTTACCCCACTATGATTCACAACAAGAATCGGGAGTTTACACGACTGACGAAGAAGCTAAAAGAGCAAAAACAACAATAATGCAAGTAAACTATACAACGAAGCAAAAAAGCGACGACAGCATTCTTGAAGCATTGCTATCAAGGCATAGTTCCTTTCAAAAACTAACAAGAGTTTTAGCATGGATATTAAGATTTGTCAATGCAATCAAGAATAAAAATAAATATCAAGAAACATATTTAACATTACGAGAAATTAATAAAGCTAAATATACAATCATAAAGCATGTACAATCTACAGAATTTACAGAAGAAATAAATTACCTACAGAAAAATAAATCTTTGGGAACAAAAAGCAAATTACTGGAACTGAACCCATACGTAGACAACGATGGACTTCTAAGAGTAGGAGGACGATTAAAGAGAGCCAACATTAATCCAGATATGATCCATCCAATCATATTACCACATACTGGACATTTGACTGACTTAGTGATCGATTACGCTCACAAACTTACCTTGCATGGAGGAGCACGAGTAACTCTAGCTACTATCCGCCAAAAATACTGGATCATTGGGGGAAATAGAGCTGTAAAAAAGCGCTTACGTACCTGCGTTACATGTCGCAAGCATAGTCCAGCCCTAATGAACCAATTGATGGGAGACCTACCAAAGCAAAGATGCAACGTAGCAAAACCTTTTTATCACACAGGAGTCGATTTTACAGGCCATGTGATGATAAAGGCCAACAAGGGCCGTGGTATCAAGACCACAAAAGGGTACATTGCAGTCTTCGTATGCATGACGACGAAGTTAATACATCTAGAATTGGTCTCAGATCTTACCGCAAGTGCATTCATAGCTGCATTACGTAGAATGGCTGCAAGAAAATCAGCGCCCAAGCATATATACACAGATAACGGCACCAATTTTCTGGGAGCGAGTAAGATCCTAGCGCAGGAATATGAACATATTTTACAAACATTTGATCAAGACTTCCTCCAAGAGATAACAAACATGGAGATAGAGTGGCATTTCAATGCGCCATCATGGCCCTCAGCAGGCGGTCTTTGGGAAAGCGCGGTGAGATCCCTCAAACGACATACCAAGAGAGTTATTGGAAATCAAAAGCTGACCTTTGAGGAGTATTCAACAGTCTTAGCACAAGTAGAAGCGGTACTCAACACACGACCACTTTGTCCATTAACGGAAGACGTCAATGACTTGAATTACCTAAGCCCATCGAGCTTCATCAATCTTGACCAGAGTATGAACATAATGGAAACTGAGACAGACATGCGAACACGATGGCACCTCACTCAGAGGATTGTGCAAGACATTTGGAAACGATGGCGTTCCGAATATCTTAGTCCACTCACAGCAAGAAGTAAGTGGAGAAACCAGCAACCAAACATCAAGATTAATGATATAGTAACAATTAACGATGCGAACCTTCCCCCAGGAAAGTGGGCAGTAGGCCGCGTAGTAGAGCTACATCAAGGATCTGATGGATACGTTAGAGTAGTTACGTTACGAACGAAAAATGGGTTACTGAAGCGTCCAATAGTAAAGCTGTCGGTATTACCTGTGAATCATAGTAAAGAAGAGAAAGAACCTAGCAATATACCGGCTCATACAACTAAGACCCGGAGCAAGAGATCAAATTACAGTTTCGTGTCACTAACAACATTATTATTGTTTTTCATGAGCTTACTCACTACAGCCAATTGTTCTTTCAATGTCACTGAAATAAAGGAAAATCAAGGCCTTTATTTTGACAAAATATCAGATATGAGATTAATAAGAGACGAATGGAAAATAATCTCCTACTATGACATGGATCCGTATTGGCAAGGCACTATCACATGCAAGAAATACCTATACTATTTAGAACAACTGTGCACCAAGCTTAAAAGTAATTCCCATTGTGACGTCATATTAATACAACTGCAACACGAGTACTCGGAATTGCAATACTATAACCACCTGTTGCTAAGTCAGCATACCAGCACGCGTCAGGACAAACGCCGGCGCAGAGGTCTTATCAACGGTGTCGGATATCTCGCTAATAGCCTGTTCGGCGTACTTGATGACAATTTCGCAGAACAATATAAACAAGATATACAATTAACAAGAGACAATGAAAATCATTTGGCTTTGCTTCTAAAAAATCAAACATCCATTATTGAAGCTGAGTACAACATTTTAAGAAGAACAGAAGATTCAATTAACAAGCAGCACAAGATGCTTAATCAGTTGTCTAACAGGGTCGACAATTTGGAGAACGTTTTGAGATCCGAAGCTATGACAAATCTACTGTACCACGAAGTCGGCCTAGGAGCAATAGCAGCAAGCAACATGCTCAGGCAGCTCGGAACAGTGCAAACTACCTTATTAGATACCATAATGGACGTGTATCACGGCAAATTCAACTTCCATTTAATATCACCGGAACAATTGAAAGATACCTTAAGCGTTGTATCAAGTCACCTCACAAAGGATCTTTCACTACCAATCAACAACCTACAGACAGACTTAAAGAACATTTATCGTTTATTGAAAGTCAAAGCGAAAATGTCCAAGGAATATTTGATATTTGAATTGCGACTACCACTATTAACTCGAGATACATTCGAAATCATGAAGATCTTATCGATACCTCGAGCTATTGGGAACTCCAGCATGGCCAGAGCTATACCAATCGCAGAGTACGTAGCTATAAACCTAAGAAAGGAGTCCTATTTAGCAATGTCTGCACTGGACATAAACTCATGTGAACACGACGGAGCAGACGTATACCTGTGTTATGTACCAAGACCTATTTATCACCTCAAAAACGACGAGAACTTATGCCAGATTGAGCAGAATACTGGAAAATGCCAGATAAGCATAACAACTTGTGCAAATGAATGGATGGAAATTAATAAAATAAACAAGTACATTTACTTCTGTTGCGGGAGGTGTCATATTCGCGTGTTATGTGAGCACCGTGCACTGACCAGACAGATAGAAAAAGCAGGAATCCTAGCAATTGAACCGGGATGCTTAATCAAAACCGACAATTTCACCATTTATGCACATAATGAGGGAGGAATAAGCAACTTGAACATCAAGAAAGAATTCTACTCTCAAGATATAGAGCCCATCAACCAAGTTATAAATATTACCATCCCATATTCTCAAATTCCAAGTGAGAATTATTCATCTTCTACACAATATGACGACCAATTGGAGCAACTCAAGAAACAAATAGATCATCTCAAAGCTAATGAAATCTCAGCAGATAGAGTTTCATATCATGACATACATCACTACACAGCCATCTATGTAGTGGTAGGTGTCATGTTGCTTATTGGAGCAGGATTCGCGGTAAGCAGAGTCCGCAGCAGTCGGACCGCACGTCGAGCGGCGGCGAGGGTCGAACAGGCGACCCCTCTGCCGGCCGCCGACGTGCCCGTCGCAGAACCCCGTGCCACAGCAGCCCATGCTTCGCGCTCCAGATCAGGATCAATTACGCGAGTGTATCATATTAACGCACCTGAACAAAGTGATAATGCATACAGTGAAATAAAAGTGAAAGTGGACAAAAGTGTAACACCGATGTCAAGAAAACCAGAATTCAATTATTAGAGACTTTAAATGAAATTTGTAAGGACCTAATGGCATCACTTTGTTGATATCATCATCACGCACCTTTTCACCATCCATCTTTCTCCCGTAGGAGCATGTACGGTACAGCAACCGTACATTTGTGCATTTATGCATTTTACGCAACATGCGCGACCTCATTATTAGTTATAAGTAAAATTACATTAGTTCGCGTTTCGGCAGCAAGAAAGTCGCGCGTGCTCACCTATCATTACAGTTCATTAACATCATTTAATTAAAGTCAATATAGCAGAATCCTCTCAATCAATCCATAGCATTTTATTAACTAATGTCCCGTACAGCGCTCGTGAGGCGTTCTGCTCATTCAGCCCCCGCGACCCGCCGGCCTTATTGCTTTTATTTCATTATGTTTATGTAAGTGTAGCATTGCACGAAATATTTCTATTAGTATTAATAATTATTAGCATACTGGAACGAACTTTCACTCATTGCTCTGTTCGTTTACGAGAGAAAGCAGGTAATAGCCGTCGCCTATCGCCAAACGCATAGTAAGTCCTTATTAGTAGATATTAAAAAGTCTGGGTGCGCGTCGAGGCCGCTCGCGCCTACTGTATGCTGCTGCCGGTTACGGCGTTCACCTCTAGCTAGGGGCCCGCCGCCGCGCCGCCGGCTGTTCTCCCGCCGTGCGCCGGCGCATCCCCGCCGCGCCGCGCCGCGCAGCCGACGCACGCCGCCGCGCGGTGCACCGGTTCACCTTCGGCCGCGCGCCGCTCTACATTATGCAACGGCACAGCACACTCCGCGCCGACACACAACCGACACGTAGTGCGTGCATTGGGAACTTTACTTTGCAACCGAACCGAAGTTATTCATACTCAGATGAGTATACGTACGGCGAACATTTAGGTAAGTATAGAGTAGATAAGTACTAAAGATATTATAATGAATTATAAAACTATTGTTTTCCTATTTTTTTATATCTTGCAAATATGGCCCCAAATGATGAGATGAGACGAGCCGCGTTCGAATAGCGCCACGTTTCTGCGGGCCGCGATTATACGCGCTCGGCATTTGCGGGAACGGAGGTTACGCTTAAATACCTAACCACCTTAGTGCTACCTGGCCTTAAGTCGAGGGTAAAGAAGAAACAGCGATGAACATTGTGTCGTAGACGTGCGACGGTGCGTGTACTCACAGCGTGTGCAGCGCCGGCAGCGGCGGCAGCGCCGCGGCGCCCAGCTCCGCGATCAGGTTGCCGCCCAGGTGCCTGCGGAGCACACACACGTGGCTATACGACACTCCGTCGGCTTCACACTACCTATACATTTCTATTCATGAGCTCGTAGGTAATATCGATTTTATTCAGTATGCTAATTCCGCCGGCCTCCGGATGCGACAGAGCGCCGAGGCGCGAGGACGGTGTGATGATAAGCGGCTTTGTGCGAGTCTCGACTCGTATGGTTTTATTGATAGATAAGTACGCCTTCTTGTTGATACACTCGATTGATTCTCCCTCCCTACCTACAATTTGCATCCGAGGTATACCAGCACGGCGCTGGCGGCGGCGGCGCGGCGTTGCATTGCCGGCCGAGCCGCTGGGAGGCCGCGCCGCCGCCGCCGCCGTATTAGTATTAAAGGCCCTCGCAGCTAGGGTTGCCATACGTCCGGAATTTTCCGGACAAGTCCGGAAATATAGGTCTTTGTCCGGAATGCGGGGGGAATCTTAAACCGTCCGGAATTTCTACATATAAGCCCTCACTCCTTACCATTTCACCGCGCGCGTGTCAAAATTCGAACGATTTGGCAATCGATTTGGTTAGTTTATTTACTTGCACGATGCGTAACGATTTTAATAAAAAATCAACAGGATTGTCCGGAAATTTCATCAAATGTCAGGAATTTTCTCGGGATTTTTGATATTTTGATCTGGGAACCCTACTCGCAGCTGAGCGATCAATCTCTGCTCGCGTCACACACGCATATCATTATGTCTTGTTTAATCTCATCGCATGCCAACTTGGAATGCTCTTCGTTCTATAGACAGACAGTTGGAATTACCTACAGTCAATAACAGAAGTATAATTATTTTCCATATTCGTTACTCTAAGGGGGAGATAAAGACATAATATTTTTTTTTTTTGTAAACGCCCGGAACGCGTTGTATTGTTCTAAATACGCCCGGCGCCTGTCTCGTGCAGCTCCGTCCACCAGCACCGGTCTCGTGCCCCGTGGACATTGGCCGTGGCCCTCGGTATAGGGTAATGTTGCTGTTGCTTAGTGTCACAAAATGTGTGAATGATTGGCAGTGCGTGTGCGAAGTGTTGCGGTAACGGTCACGCTCGCGCACGCGAAGCGACCGTCAAGCGGTCGGCGACGTGAGCGCGCCTGCCACCGCGCTGATAGCTATCAGTGTGCCCCGAGGCCGCCCCGGAGCCGCCCCGGAGCCGCCCCGGGGCCGGCGAGCGACGACGCTGCTATTTGGAGCGTGATGTCTTCATAATACAATACTTATTTTGTGTCAGAGTTTAAATAATAGCCAAACATTTATTTTGCGAATTGTTTGTTTGTCTGCCATCTTCAGTTACCTACCTACATCATTTGAAGTCAGATTCGCTCTACATTTTAATTATTAACTGCCATGTCAATGTCAGTGATTTATACATGTAGAAATAATTAGCAGCTGGCATGCGCGCTTAGTAGTTCACGAGTGTCACTTGCCGGTATTAGAATATAAATAACGCGAACCTGTGTAGGTACGTACGGACGCGCCCGGGCGGTGGCTCCAGGGAGGTACTCGGTACTCACAGCGTCTGCAGATGGCGCAGCGGCGCGAGCGCGGCCGCGGGCACGGCGCGCAGCAGGTTGCGCGACAGCCGCAGCGTGCGCAGCGCGCGTGCGCCGCCGAGCGCGCCGCTCTCCACCTCCGACAGCAGGTTGTCCTCCGCCGACCTGCGCACGACACTCCTCGTCACTCGCCCGATCCATCGAGACGACTCTGATAGAACGAGATATTTCAGTACATCGAAAGTAAACACGCGATAGACAATAGAGGTCGTTTCAATCTCAATAAACAGACACACAATACAAGGTTTGTTAATGTAACGCCCGCCAAATGCATCTATAAGTAGACCCGGTAATGGGCCCCGCGGTCCCATGCCGCAGGTATGGTGTCCCCGTGGCTCGCTAGGGTGTGTGGCCCCGCGCCGCGCCGCGCGTGCAGGACTGCCCGCACTCAAAACTCGCCCGATGTATGTATAATGCTACCTACATCTAAGATTTTAAGTTCTAGATAGTGTTTACAATCTATAAACAGAGTTTTACGACTGATAGTAACTGGCCACGATTCATGGATCACGCATGTAGTGGCTACCTAGTATACCCGCAAGCTTTCGTCTACACTTCTGCCATAATAATTATAATGCCTACCTATTTATATTACGAGAACACCCTACACCTACATGTCTGTAAGTTTGGATGTATGTAGGAGGCGAGGCGATCTCTTGAATATTTTATATTCATGAGTGACTTAGGCTAAACTTGCTCCCAGAAAAATACAAAGTTCCTGCGAGAAACCTGGAATCGCGCAGATGGAAAATAATTCTGGAAATATTGATCCAACCGGCGATAGGATCTATACATAGTAACTATGTACGTAGGTTTAAGTATACATAATATTATGTATATGCCTTCGTCTGATCCGATTCAGAAAATTATTATATACTAGTTGGTGCCCGCGACTTCGTCTGCGCTGGATGAGTATTTCGAGTAGCTATTTTGGCTGTAATGGCTTACACATAAGATATAGATACATAATGGGGCGGGCTTTTTAAGATTTAAGATAAACATTTCCATCATACATTAAGTACATAATTAATGGTGTAACTCTAGCGGTTTTGGCAGCGCACGCCAGAATAACTCGCAGATGATAGATTTTTTCCTACCTACTTGACACTTATCGTCATATTTTGGACAATACACACAATATCTTTGTACATTGTAGCCTATGTGTTACTCTGATATAAGTATATAAGCTATATTATTATTGTAAAGTTTAATTAAAATCTATTTAGTAGTTTTTACGTGAAAGAGTAACAAACATCCATCCATCCACCCTTTCGCGTTTGTAATATTAGTAGGATATTATAGATTACATTATTACCTATACTTAGATAATTATTACACACATCGATAGAAAGCTAGGTACGCTATTCACGAATGACTAAAATTATCCCGGGGAAATCCACAGCTCATGCGGGATTAACCGATTTGATGACTAACTGACTGTGACTTCATAACAGCTACAATATGAATGGCCCTGGCGAGCCACAAGCAGCCCGCCGCGCCGCCCGACCGCGCCCGCGCCGGCCGAGCGCCGTGCTCCCGCCCGCCGCGCCGCCCGGGGCGCTCCGGCTCGTACGTGTTCTCACTTTCTCTACTGTGTAAGCGATGGCCGATTTGCCAATTAATTGGCGAAGGCTTAAAGGCTAATTTTATTGCCGCGCGATAAAATGAACGACTATCGTGTGAGTGAGTGACAATTTGAGAGCTTCGTTAAAACAGTTTTACGGTTCGTATCCTCGATGAACTATGTACGTTCGTATCTTTTATTCTAACTGTGAACATGCTTGTTATGCGTCACGAGTACCGTACGTATGTGCTATGTGAGAGTGACTCGCGATCGCAATGCAGAATCGATATTGCGACACATTGCTTGCCGTTGCCCTTCGAAAACGTGCATAATAATCGATTACGTGTATGACGACAGATTGGGTTCTTTTCTCCCTGTCATGCATGGCATAGTTGACAATCCATCTCTCACCGTCGTCGTCGCGTCGTCGCGTCGCAGCCGTAGGTATACCCACCGGGAGCACACGATCTCCGCAAGCTTGCTCGCGAGCATCGGCGGCCGTGTGACAGCACGCCGTGCTGCGTTCACACGGATGCCGTGGCCGGATAGCGAATGGAGCGAGTTCGCCGCGCCTCTAGCCTTGTCGACCCGCAAGGATAATTGATGGATCGTACCTCAATGTGTCCGCGGTTTAGATACTACACAGCTTATTTCTTCATTTATTACACCGAGCGAGATAAGCGCTGCTTTTTGTCATAATTTTGTGAGGTGAGAATGATGAAATGAATCTGCATAAGTACTACGTGAATAAAGGTGTAATGTCAAGTTTAGTTTCGTAACGTATAGCGTATATTTGATATCGGTAAGGAGTGCAGTGAACGGCGGCGGCGCGCAGTCAGCTGGCGCGGCACGACACGCGCCGCGAGCGGCCGCCGCCGCCGGGCGGGGCGCGTGCTACTGTGGCGCGAGTGATGCGGTGGCGCCGCGCCGCAAGGCCGCCTTCCTTCGATGCAGCTATTCCCGCTGCGCCCGTTTAATGAACATAAAGAATGACGCTTGCGCGACCGACCGCGCTGCACATTGAACTAAATCACCCGCCGGCCTCGTTTCGGCTTCGCTTGCACTCGCACCGCACTACATCGCCGCGTACGTATACCTACCTACCTACCTAGAGCGTACTCATCCTTCACTATCTTTAGAATCTGCACTGCTATCAAATATAACGGACGACGGCAACACTTTGAAAATTCGAGATAGGTAGGCACCTAATGTTATTAGTGTCGTGCGTGGAGCGTCGAGTGTCGACGGGTGGCGGCGCAGAGCAGAGGCGGCGGCGGCGGTCAGGTTGCGTAGGGAGGCGTAGGGCGCTCTTATTCACGTATATGCCGGAAACCAGGGTATATACGTATTACATGGAACTAGACCAAAAAAAGGCAGGACCTGCGTAACGACGTCGGTCTGGGATACAAAAAATGTGGGTACCGAGAATTTAAAATTTTGGCTCACACTATTATTGAATGTAGGTGCTTGAAAGTATATTGCGCAACCCGGTCTGTTGAACGAGGGGCATATACAGTAGGTATACAAGGAACGGCACAGATCGCATTACCTTCACCGGAAGGGTTCAACAAAACATTTTATTGATCGTATCGTTCGAAGCGCCCCCCCCCCCCCCCCCCCCCCGTCGCGAGAGCTAGCCTTCAATAATGGACTATCAGTGGTAGATAAGTGCCTACTATTTTGCCCTCTCTGCTAAATTACTTAGGTACCTTATTCCTCGGCTATACCTATCGACATTCAAATAAAAACGTACGTTATCTTACGGAAACGTATAAAAAAAATTGTTACTTATTTAAACGCCACCGTAGGTACGTAATCGACTAACATGGTCACACATTCGGCCTAAAATGGTATACTATACAATAATCCGCCTAATCAGCGATCGGAGCCGTCCCGCGCCACCGGCCGCCATACTACCGCCGCCGCCACCGCCGCCACCGCACCGCCCGTAGCCACCACCGCCGGCCGCTACCGTGCGCGGTCCGCGACGGTTCCGTCCCTCTCATAACTGACAGTGACACTAAAATATCGGCTGCGGCACTATTTTGGGCAAAATATCCTCATTATTTGTCCCTCTTCTGCCCGGGGATGATGTATGAGTAATAAATTATTCATGCGGCACCGCCGGCCATGGTTTCGTTCGAAGGATACCTATCACGACGGTTTCCTTTGCTAATATTTGTTACCTTATAGCGGGCGTAGGTACTATACTCGACTGTCCACTTGCCCCGAAGTGTTTCAGACGAGAGTAGCGACTGGCGCGTCTCTAGTCAAGTCACAAACATCGGTGAGCGAGCTAGTATAGCTCTATTTAAACATTCTGCTGCTTTGCATAGAATCTATATTTACATCGGCTTTATAATGTAAATCGGCGAAGTGTCAATGATTTGTGCTTCGAATGTGTGAATAAATTACAGCATCGAGGGTTTGTAGACGCGAATCGCTTTCCTTCGCTTGCCTCACGGCGCACTACCGCGGCTGCCGTCTCTGCGGTTGCGTGAAATCCGTTCAGCGAGTATGATTCTTGATAATAAATAGCTAAATAAATATGACAATTAACATTATTAGATGACGACTGTTAATTAATTAGATTAGAGTATAGTACTGACTGACTAATCTTACTAATATTATAAACGCGAAAGTTTGTAAGTATGGATGGATGGATGGATGGATGGATGTTTGTTACTCTTTCACGTAAAAACAACTGAATGGAGTTTGATGTAACTTTACAATAATATAGCTTATACATCAGAATAACACATAGGCTACAATTTATAAAGATATTGTGTGAATTGTCCAAAATATGATGATAAGTGTCAAGTAAGTAGGAAAAAATCTACCATCTGCGAGCTATTCTGGCGGGCGCTGTCAAAACCGCTACAATTACACATAATATGTAATAGGATAAAAACTGTGAAATAGTACCTTAATTTGCATGAAAGGTTATATGCAGATAGTTAAGACTTAAGAGAGATAATATAGGCTACAAGTCACCATCATCATCATTATCATCATCACTATTTCACTGTCCATCAGTGCGAAAATAACTGTGAAAAACTACCTAATTTCGGTATTTTCTCTGACACAATGTTACAAGTCGTATTTGACAGCCACGGCCCTATAGGTGTTGTATGTGAAACGCGGGTGATACCGCGGGGCGCAGCTACTCTTCTATAATTATATAAAAATGGATTCCTATTTCTCTTGGGAGAACGGCTGAAACGATTTCACTAATTCTTTTTTGTTTGTTATTGTCAGAAGGTTCTTATGAAAGAAAAAAAATAAGAAAATTGCGCGGAAAATTAGAAAATTAAAGAATACTTAGCGACCATGTTAACTTAGGTAGAGGGAGAGGGAGAGATATATGAGTGAGAAGTAAAGAGATGGAGAGGGAGAGAGATTAAGAGGCAGGGAGAGAAATAGCGGAAGAGGGAGTGAGACAGAGACAGAGCGAGAATGTTAGGGAAAGAAGGAGAGGAAGAAAGAGATATAAATAGAGGGAGAGAGATAATGGAAGAGGGAGGGAGAGCGAGAGAGCCAGGTAGAGGGAGATAGATAGAAGGAGAGGAAGCTTTTTCCTATGGAGACAATGACAGGATGTCTCTCGGGTCAGCTAGTCAAATAATATAATCATATTTCAGACTGTATCGTATTGGGTCACCTCGCGGTAGATATACTTAATAAGTAATTAGACTTGTTGCTTAGTGGCACTACTAGCCTCAGTAATATAATTGTGATCACCTCCCAGCGTCACGTTATACTGAATCTTAGCTTGATGTATGTAAGTAAGCTAAGTATAGGTACCGGGTCATCCATAGTGTTTCGTCCTACTTCTAACGGGACGTTACTAATTGGATTGGAATTCTTTAGACACCCATCTACATAATATAGGTAATATACATAATTATAATGTAAGTAGCCTAGAACGAAAGGAACAGATCGAGGTAGCAACCAGCGACTACTCCGCGTGCGACAACGGCACTACTTGTACGGAGCACGGCGCAGCCCTAGGCCGCGGGCACGGGGAGCCGCCCGCTGTGTACACATTATTTCTCTAAATAAGAGCAAAGCAAACGTGGAAATCGGAATCGACCATAAATGTAAGCTTTTATCTCGGTCGCGATTTGTTTGCGAACCGTTTCCATTGAAAGGGTAAACTATTAACAAAGTTTTCTTTGTACAATAATATTGTCTAAGTTAGATTCGTTTCGACCACGAGGAGCTTGGATTCGCGAGACGCGTATCGACCGTGAGTGCACAGTGCTAGTGTTAGAGTAGCGGTGTAGGTATACTGACAGGTAGTGCAGGCGCGGCAGCTGCTGCAGCGCCTCCGCGGGCAGGCGGCGCAGCGCGCAGCGGTCCAGCCACAGCCGCTGCAGCGCTGCACCGCCCAGGGCGCCGACCACCTCCAGCCGGTTCAGCGACAGGTTCCTGCGCACACTCCACCGCTCAGTATGCCTAACTATTAGGTAGTATAGCGAGACATGGCGACCGGAATCCGGTGCGTAAGCGCGTCTGTCTATGTAGACAGAACTTGAGGCCGACGAAGCAGACAATTTTTACGCATAATATTTAATAATTTAATATCATTATATTTGATGTCACATTTGATAGAAGAGCAAACCCGGGTGTTGGATAGTGACAAAAGAAGCATACTCACAGGTCGCGCAGGCCGACGGCGGGCTGCAGCGCGTCGCGCGGCAGCACGGTGATGTTGTTGTGCGACACGTCCCTGCAACGAGCAGCGCGCGTCACTACCGACCCTCTTATGCTTTGCCGTGACTGATTTGTTAGCCTAGATAGGCCATTATAGTCATGTGGTAGATACGTCGCTTCCACTAAACGAAAGTACCTAAGTCTCGACTCGATAGATTTCGTGACAGCATGGCTCCACGGACTCAAAGTTTCTATTACTTATATCTAAATAGGTTCACATACCTACTAGCACGGCTCGAGTTTATCAGTGTGACGGCGCTGATGTATGAGCACAAGTCGTGTCCCAAACTAACACGGTCCCCTCTTCCAACTAGAAGGAGTTATTTAATAAATTGATTAATTTAGTATTTGGAATGTTAAAATTCATAGTCTTCCTTTTATTTCTGACACTATGTTATTTAGTAAAAAGTAATCCTTATGATGAAGTATTTCGGTCGGTATGATAAACCTACAGAATGATTATTTTTCTCGTGTAACTGGTGGTATATCCGTGGGACACCTGTTTATATATATTATAATAATAATCTGCAATCGGGCAACTTGCCGGCGTTGCGGGCGGGTGCGGCGTCCAGTGTGCAGCGAGCGTGGCCGGCCCACGGTACGTTACCAGAATCAGAAACGATCGCACTATAGGTAGCTTGTCAGCAGATCTCAGGTGGGCTCCCAACCTCCCGGCGTGTGCTGTGCGAGAGTGATGCGCGTGACGCTGCGCCCCCGCGCCGCCCCCGCGCCGCCCCGGGGCGCTCGTTATGGACGCCATCCATCATCGCGGCCGCCGACACTGCCCCCTCGCCGCCTCCTCCCCTCGGCCTGACTACGTACGACTCAAGATTCCAATCGACACGCTTCACTTAGTTGTTGCGCGGCTTTTCCGTTAAACGGCGAAAAAAACATCGCACGGAAAATATCCTCACATTTTTCTTCACAAAAATGGTACGTCAGACATAAAATGAATTCAGGCGATGTGTCATCCGTTCAACGTTCCGCGGGACGATAATTACAATAATGATGCATACCTACAGTTTTCATTTCATCACCATCGAAGGTTGACGATGATAGGCGGGGGCGGGCGTACAGGGCGGCCGGGGGTCGTCGCCCGCGGGGCCATTACCTAATCGACGCGGGGCGGTGGGGGCGGCGGTGTGGGCCCCGGGGCGGCAGCACTTCATCGTTGACTACTAGTGGTTCTGTGAACAGCAGACCTCGAGAACCACTTGTACCATCAGAGTATCATAGTAATATCAGAGCTTAACCAATATCATGGTGATAGGCATCTCCCAATTTTGCTGCCGTTTCCCCCCATATTTAAAATTATTTTCATTCCAATTAGCTCACAATTTAATACTTAAGGGTTCCACCAAATGTCATAACTCTAGGCCAACAAGTGTCGCTATAGCATACTTCCCCCCTTTTTGCCCCCATTTCCCCCCCTATAAACTTTGACATAAACTGTGCAGCTGATCGTCCTCGCTCCGGTGTTGTTCTATAAATAGCGGCGCGACCTCCTCGGCCGTGCTCTGCAAGGACGCACGCCGCCGCCGCCGCCGCCGTCCTTCGCAGAAGGAGCGAAACGTGTATTGAGTGCGATTCTTCTAAGATGCTGGGTACCTACCTATATTGATTGTAACAATCTAGCGATGTAGATTTTTATGGGACGTCCAGGGAACCATGCAGAACTTAAGTAAACCGTAACGATTTATCCATTTTAGGCAGGAAATCTTCCAGAATATTAATATATTATGACCTTTTATTTTATTTTTATTATTTATTTTATTTCTACTTTATAGTACGATATTAGCTGACCCAACAGACGTTGTCCTGTCATTATCTATGGGAAAAGGCTTTCTCTCCTATCTCTCTCCCTCGTTGTCTTTCCCAAACATTTTCCCTCTGTATCTCTCCCTCTCCCTCTCCCTCTCTCCCTATTATGCTATCTATCTTCCTGCCCATTAATCTCTCTCCCTCTCCACCTCTTTCCTTCCCACTCTTATATTATTATCACTCCGTCTCCCTCTCCCTCTATCTCTCTCCTTCTCACTCTATATCTCTCCTTCTCCCTCTGTCTCAGTTAATATGGTCGCAAAGTATTCTTAAGTTTTCTAATATCTCGTGCTATTTTGTTATTTTTTTCTTTCTAAAGAACCTTTTCATAACAATAACAAACAACAAAATAGAATTAGCAAAATTGGTCCAGCCGTTCAACACGCCATTGGAAATTGATGATAATAAAATTAAGCCATATTGCCAAAAATCACCAGTCTCCTACGTACTTTTCAGACAATATTTTTGTATTCAAACTTTGAAGCTTTATATTACAAAAAACTATATATCGGAGACTGGTGATCTTTCGGATTTATGTTATTTCAATAGTACCTACTCTACGACAGGCCAAAAGATCACCAGAAGTGGAATTAATGCAAGGTACCTACTCCAAACAAAAATAATTATTTGGCCCCGATTAAAATAGGAATTCATATCTTATAATCTTTAAATGAGCAATTCTTGTATACCTAGTCAGGTCATAAATTCTGTCACATGTTTTATATAAAATAATTGAAACAAGTTTATTAATTATGTAACCATTTATATACCAAAATGAACTTAACAAAACATAGATTCTTATGACACTAAAGTTTATTCAAAATGACCTCCGTGATTTTGAATACAGGCCTTCAATCTGCGCGGCCAGTCGTCTATCGCAGCACGAACGAGGTCCATGTCAACATCGGCGGCTGCCTTAATCAAGGATGTCTTGAGTGACTCCAAATTGGGATGAGGCCTTGAGCACGCCCTTTCCTCCAAGTGTTGCCATATCTTGTAATCTAGCGGATTCAAATCTGGACTGGAGGAGGGCCAGTCTTCGTGCCGGATGAAGTCGAAATCACGCGCCGCCAGCCAGTCTTGTGTGCTCTTCGCTCTATGAGCTGGCGCCGAATCTTGTTGGAATACCCAGTGCCTGTTATTAAACATGGTATGAGAAACAGGTTCCGCAAGGTTCGTCAGGACTGTATTTTGATACACAACTGCATTCGTTTTTACACCTTTCTCACAAAAATGTACCTCTGTTAAGCCCCAATAAGACACTCCCAACCATACCATGAGCGAGGATGGAAAATCACCTCGTTGGACACGCGGAATACGGTTGCTCGGTTCTTCACTACTGTGTGCGTACACCTTATCATTTTGTTTGTTGTAGCTCTCTTCTACGGTAAAAATTTTTTAATCCGAAATAAGAAAATCCCGATATTTTTTTCCCGCGTACCGCTTCAACAAAGCGCGGCATCTCTTCAGTCTCAGGTCCATTAGACGAGCATTCAAATGATGTCCTGTTTTTCTTCGATATGCCCGAAGCCCTAAGTCTTCATTTAACACCCTTTTCACCGTGGTTCTGCTTAATCCCATCTGAAGGGCCAACAGTTTCTGCTTACGTTTGGGATTTCTTTGAATTCGCGCCTTCACAGCTTTTATCACTGCTGGAGTCCTAACAGACCGAGGGCGACCACTTCTTGACCTGTCATCTACACTAGAGTCTTCATTGTATCGTTTGATGGTACGATAAACGAATCTCTTGGTTATATTCAAATTTTTCAGTATGTCAAAAATTTGAATTGGCGCGTAACCGCAACGATGCAACGCAATAACTGCAACACGGTCTTCTTTAAGCGTCCACTCCATATTTAAAAATGAGTAAAATTCTAAAAAGTATACATTTTTATTTTCATGAACAATTCGAAATTCGAATTCAATAAACTTTTTTGTGGCCAGCATTCTAAAAGAAAAGTTTTTACTGTGTGACAATACTTATGACCTGACATAATATATACAGGACGTTAGAGTAGAGTTAAAATATCTCCCTAATAGTAAGTTTTCATAGACTGAATAGCAGCATCTCACCGGCGGTTGATAGTTCCATCGTCATCAAGGCGTTTGTCTCGTCAGTGGACTACATAAAATATTTCACCACGAAAAAAAATGTTTTCGTGTTTTTATTCAAAGTACCTTATAACCTTATAACCTACTAGCTGCGCCCCGCGGTTTCACCCGCGTTTCACATTATAAAACCTACAGGGCGGTGGCTATTAGATAGGACTTGTAACATAGTGTCAGAGAAAATACTGAAGTTAGGTCATTTTTCACAGTTATTATTGCACTGATGGACAGGAAAACAGTGATGATGATGATGACTTGTAGCCTATATTGTGTCTCTAAACTATCTGCATACAACATTTCATGCAAATTAAGGTACTATTTCACAGTTTAGCCGTGTGAATTGTGTAAGTTGGTGTATAAGTTATCAAAATACCAAATTTCAAGCCAATGGGGTAGTTTTTACAGTTTTTATTGCACTGATGCAAAACGGTGACGATGATGATGATGAATTAATCCTAAGTCGTAAGTTGCGGGATAACCGAAATTTTACGTACCTACATTGGGTGTTTTATCGCATTGATGGAAAACGGCGATGATTATGATTGATGACTTAATAATATTATGTTCGTAGCCAATGTCCTAAGTTGGAAGATAACCTATCTGTGAACCAAATTATCTCCCCCCACTCTCCCCTCTTACCACTCTCCCCTATTTCCCCCCACTCTCCCCTCCTTCTACCCCCACTATCCCCTCTTTCTCCCCCACTCTCCACTATTTCTCCCCCACTCTCCCCTCTTTCTCCCCCCACTCTCCCCTCTTTCTCCCCCCACTCTCCCCTCTTTCTACTCCCACTCGCCACTCTTTCTCCCCGCTCTACCCTCTTTCTCCCCCCACTCTACCCTCTTTCTCCCCCCACCCTCCCTCTTTCTACCCCACTCTCCCCCCGCTCTCCCCTCTCTTTCTCCCCACTCTCCCCTCTTTCTCCTCCCACCCTCCCCTTTTTCTCCCCGCTCTCCCCTCTCTTTCTCCCCACTCTCCCTTCTTTCTCCCCCACTCTCCACTCTTTCTCCCCCCACACTACCCTCTTTCTCCCCCACTCTCCCCTCTTTCTCACCCCACTCTCCTCTCTTTCTCCCTCCACTCTCCCCTTTTTCTCCCCCCCTCTCCCCTCTTTCTCCCCGCTCTCCCCTCTCTTTCTCCCCACTTTCCCCTCTTTCTTCCCGCTCTCCCCGTCTTTCTCCCCACTCTACCATCTAATCCCCTTTTCCCCCACTCTCCCCCTCCCCTCCCCCGCACTCTCCCCCCTCTCCTCCCATCGCACTCTCCCCCTTTAAATAACGATCCGTTCAGCCGTTTATTGTGGTCCGTTGGGGGTGCATCTAAAAATACCTCATAATTTCAACCCCTCTTGCTATTCCCCCTTTAGGGATGATTTTGCAAAAAAGCTGAAACCCGTATTTATTTATATCTTACCAAAAGTCTAAATAAGAATTTTCAGATCCCTAACTTGAAGAATTATGGATTCCCCATACAAACTTTCAACCCCTATTTCATCCCCTTCGAGATTATTTTTTGAGACAAAAGATAGCCTATGTCCGTCTCATAAGTCCAATCTACCCCTATACCAAATTTCATCGAAATCGGTCCAGCCGTTTGAGCGTGAAGAGGTAACAAACATACACACATACACACACACTCACAAACTTTCGGCTTTATAATATTAGTAAGATACAAAGTACTTGATTTTATTAGATGATCTATTAGGTATTATTCCTGATTTATAACAAGATTTTATGTCTTTAAGTTGATTTTTCTGCTTTTAAATATATATTTAAACCAATAAAACATTGTAGTTTTACGTTTTAAGTAACATGTATGCTTCTAAAACACATATGCAAACAGTATAAATACATAATACAATAAAATCATAATAATGACTTTCATACAAAATGGATATAATTATTATATCCAATTTTTGATATATACGAGTATATCGGATATATTATATCATAAATATCCGATATTTTGATATTTATTATAAATCTCGGAAATTTTCGAACCCTGATATTTCATCATTTTATTAGTAATTCGTCTTAAATATAATTTCCAAAAAACACAATTTATAAAAAAAAAAAAAATACCGAGCATAGCTCGGTCATCCAGCTGGTTTATATAATACCTACTAGCAGATACAATCACGCGTCGCTGTGGGTAAGGTTTATTATGTAAGCTATCCTATCTGTCAAGTTAGATCAAACTGCACCCGGTCTGCAAATACAATATTTTTTTCGGATAACTAACAGCTTGTTATAAATATTATGAACACACTAATTGGTTTACACAGCCTTCAATAGATTTCCCTTATAAAGTACAATGAATGTCCTAAGATGGAATTAGTGCCATAGGTCCTACTTAATTACACGTATGAAAATAATAATAAACTACTTACACTTTTAATTATTGTATCGAAGAGGTGGTTGTCATCTCGATCGCAATAAAATTCACCCGCGTGGTCGAGTTGCCACCTTTTATATAAATTATTATTTTTAGTAGGCAACTCGGCCGCTATTGTATATTTGTACAGATGTTACATAAACTAAATGTTTTAATATAATAACATACAGAGAGCAGTTACATACATAATATACATTATTATTGATTCTTACCTACTGGATGTGTTCCCGCGGCCCGCGACAAATGTTTTAATTTATAGTTTTGGGTTGTTTTTAACATCCTTGGCGATCTTTTACACGAACTAACAAATTTTGTCTTGAAAACGGGATCGATGGTGGGCAGCAGTAAAAGTGCGTATTCAGCAATAAACTTTAATAAACTATAAGTAAGTATACTTAGATCTTCATTGTCTGATAAGTCACTTCTTCATGCAATGCCACTGGCAACAATGAGTGTTGATGTTGATATCGATAAATTATTGTTATAGATACATTTACGAATAACCAATAAACGTATTATGAAATTATTACCCTATATTTTTTTACTTGAAAACTAAAATTTTCTGCGACCCTGCAGCTTTTATAGTAAATTTAATTAGCCGATGAAGGTATGTACTTACTTAGTTTGGACAGCCCTGAATTAGTGTAGGTATCCATGACATTTAAAAACTGTTAGTTTTCTTAAAATATATATTATCGAGACAATTTAGATTAATTTAATTTATTTATAAATGTTTTTGGATAATCTTCCTGAATGATTTATTATTGCCTTCGTTGATTGTGTAGATACCTACATTCTTACATACGGAAGAAATATATTATTGTCGTAATGTTCTTTGGAATTTGAAAGTAAAGGTCCGATGATCTATCACGATCCCTTTTCCATTTGATAGACGCGTCATACAAAAGACATCAACGCGCGCGCGGCGCACGCGCACGCGCCTTCGCCGGGGGAGCAGATCGTTCACAAATTAACATACAATTATTGTAATTCATAGTCATAAACAGTAATAAACGCTACCTCTAGAAAATGATATCATAGACAGGCAGTACAGTTAATGCGAGCCATGGAGGACCAGTAGTACTCACAGGACGAGCAGGTTGTGCGGCAGCGCGGGCAGCGCGCGCAGGCCGGCGCCGCGGCAGTCGAGCGCCAGCCCGCCGGCGCGCGCGGGCGCCTCCCGGCACGCGCAGCGCCCCCCGCCGCCGCCACCACCCGCCGGGCACAGCGCCACCGCCGCCGCGCCCAGCGCCACCACCGCCGCCGCCGCCCACCGGCGCCACCGCCACATGCGCGCCGCCGCTACCCGCCCCCGCGCATCCGAGCGACTGCTCGTCGCGCGCTCCTCCAGTATGTAATCACGCGGACGGACGGCGCTCGCTCACGTCACGTCGGACATCACTCACTGCACTCGCGAACTGGATATCGAAACGTATGCCTATCTTTACCATTCACTGTAATTGAATCCAATATTACGCACTCGTAGCTACGTATCCTTTGTCGCAGCTGTACATGTTATTATGAAAATATATCGACCGCTGGAAATAATCTACATAAGGTAGGTACTTAGATGTTATATTTACGATAGAAATTAAAAATCAACTGTCTCGAAAATTTTGATTTGGTGGTTTCGCCCTTTCTACAAATCACAGACGATATTATAACAAGAAATAATAATGAAAATATGTTACCCTCCTTCGGCAGTCGGGTAGTAAAAGAAGAAAAGTATGTTATTAATGGGAGTAAGCCATAACTTACAAGAAACTATGACTCGTAGTTAGTTGGTAGGTATACTCGTATATACTACATTTTATATAAGTACATATTATACTTAGTTGGTAAAACCATGAACCACCAAAAACCTTAAAATACTCAAAAATTATCAATTAGGTACTTACTGACTACACGCGACCAGTTCTAAACTTAAGCAAAAAATTATTGGTTTTGGTACTTATGTTTTCTGGAAATAAACCATTTATTTATTTAATTTTTTTATAATTTCATAATAATAATATTATATCCTTTTAATAAAAAAATTGCAAATGTTTCCTAACGTAATCGATCATATTATTTTGTTACGATTTAGTCGGGCACACTGTGAGGGTGGATGCAGTACGCACGCACCACGCAGTCCACGCACGACACTCGCGTACTGTTGGCTCGACGGAGACGCACTAGACACACTGCACACGGGCGGCTCGGGCGCGCGACCACGCGGACTGCCGCCGCCGCCGCCGCCGCCCGCCGCCCGCAGCCGCCGCCGCCGCCCCCGCCGCCGCCGCCGCCGCCCCCGCACGCGCCCGGAGACTCGCCGGAGATACAGCTGCACTAGTCTGCACACTTGCATAACTCTCACTCCGCCATTCATTCAATACGAACGGAATGCGAGTCACGTCACCCCGCGCCGCCGCCGCCGCCGCCCCGCCAGTACAGCACGGTGGCAGCTGCCAGCGCGCAAAATAACGTAGTAAATCGACATTTATGATTGCTTTGCAGTTACGATAACAATCACATATCCAATGGATGATATCAATATATCTATCGAAGTCGATACCTGCAGCCACCGGGCAAGCGGGGACGCCATGCGCCAGCCGCGAGCGAGGCCTCTACCGCAGAATAATGTCAAGGCGAGATCTGACCACATCGAGCATGATGCATGGGAGAAGCTCGCGTAACGAACCAGTGGCGGAGCAGCGTCGGAGTTCTAAAGCTAAGTACATGACGAAGCCTGGTTGACCTTCTTGCCATCAATCCATTGACAGGGCGCATCACTACAACTTACACTTGCACAAGGTGTGGTCGAGCTTGTCGCTCCGGTGTTGGTCTGTATAAGCCATGATTTGCCTAAAGTGTTGCATACATCCGAATGCAAAATAGCAAACCGAACTCTGGGTTTTACTATTCGAACTTCAACTCAATTTCAGGACATTAACATTCCTATTATGTTGTACAACGCATTTATGTTCGAAGCACGCTTGAATTTGGCGCTGTAGTGTGGGATCCAAGAGCCAAAAAGTATAGCATCATGGTGGAGAGAGTGCAGCGTAAGTTTGCAAGGTACCTCTACAAAAAGGCTTACGGATACTATCCTTTTCTATATATACCCTTCTTTGTTTGTTTTAGTAATGGTAGGGCTTGTTAGTTTAGAGCTGAGGCGTAAGCTCCTATTAGTTTTGCATTACTGCTTGCTGATGCGTAACGAGGTGGACAACCCCGTCAGTACGGAGTGCATTGAGCTACTTTGTGCCGCAGAATTACATCCGTGCGGGCCAGACGTAGGCATCCGCTGTTAGTGTCCCCCCCGCCCGCGCTGCGCACGCGGCACGCACGCGGCACGGCACGCACATCATGCACCTACAGCTAGGGATATTACCCTTATCAAACATTTTCTGAATGAGATCCAAGATGCCGTCATTCATACTGACCCCATTAGTCGTGTAAAAACATACTTGTTATTTTACTTAAGTAAATGTTCCTAGCAATGTGAATGTTTTGGCTTAGCTGTAAGTTCACAATATTGTAATCTAAATCTAAATAAATCTATATATATAAAAGCCAAAACTGACTGACTGACTGACTGACTGACTGACTGACTGACGATCAACGCACAGCTGAAACTACTGGGTCTAGAACCATGAAATTTTGCACAAATACTCCTTATGTGACGTAGGCGTGCACTAAGAAAGGATTTTTGAAAATTTAACCCCTAAGGGGGTGAAAAGGGGTTGCAAAGTTTGTATGGAGCAACGTGTTTTCTTGGTTTGATCAACTTCAAACTTGGCAGTTATATTCTTTAAACGATTTAATTAAACACGTGGTTCATAGTTTTTGAATATTCAACCCCTTAAGGGATAAAAGGGGGCCACAAAATATTTTTCGTCATTTTTATTTCGAAATATTTTTTTTTCACAAATATTTCGTAGTGACGTAGGTGTGCACTAAGAAAGGATTTTTTTAAAGTTTAACCACTAAGGGGGTAAAAAGGGGTTGCAAAATTTGTATACAACAACGTGTTTTCTTGGTCTGATCAACTACAAACTTCGAATAAAATTCTTTAAAAATTAATTTAGCACCTGTTTCCGCGTGTTTTAACATCAATCCCTAAAATCTACGCAGGAAAATGGTAGATTTTGGTAGAAGATGATAGATTTAGGTAGGAAATGGTAGATTGTTCTAGGGATTGGTAGATTTAAGTAGGAAATGGTAATATCGGTAGGAAATGGCCGATTTTAGTAGGAAATGGTAGATTTTTGGTAAAAATGGTAGATTTCGGAAGGAAATAGTAGCTTTTGGTAGAAAATGGTAGTATTAGAAAGAAATGGTAGATTTCGGTAATAGCGGTACATTTTGGTAATAAATGGTAGCTTTTGGTAGAAAATAGTAAATACAGAAAGAAAATGGTAGATTTTCGTTTAAATGGTAGATTTATATAGAAAATGGTAGATTTTGGTAGGAAATGGTAGACTGTTGTAGGAAATGGTAGACTGTTGTACGGGTTGAGTAGATTTCGGTAGGAAATGGTAGAAAATAGAAGATTCAGAAAGAAAAGGTAGGTTGTCGTAGAAAATTGTAGATTTCAGTAGGAAATGGTAGATTATGGTAGAAAATTGTACATTTTGGTAGAAAATGGTAGATTTTAGTATGAAATGGTAGCCTTTGATAGATTCTGGTAGCCTGATAGATTTTAGTAAATGGAAGCTTTTGATAGATTATGATAAAAAATTGTACATGATAGGAAATGTAGGAAATGGTCGATTTTGGGAGAAAATGGTAGAATTTGTTATAAAATGGTAGATTTTTTTGTATAAAAAGGTTATTTTGGTAGAAGATGGTAGATGTCGTATGTTGGATATGGGATGGCGATGTTGATGTCGAAGTCGAGGTCGATGTCTTGAATTACTTACGGACCAACCGCTGATTGTAGAAACCTGAAACTTGGAGGGTGTGTTCTTTGTATGACGTAGACATCCGATAAGAAAGGATTTTCCGAAATTCTACCTCTAAGAGGGTGAAAAAGGGAGCAAAGTTTGTATGGGACAACGTGATTCGCCTTGGTCAAATCTACTTCAAACTTGGCATAATTATATTATTTGAAAGATTTACATGTAGGTATTTCATCGTTTTTTAATATACAACCCCTAAAATTATAAAAAAGGGTACAAAATATTGTCATCAGATTTAATTCGAAATCCGTATTAACACGGAACATAGACAGGGTAGAACTTTGACATGTTTGAATATTTTTTGGATTATTTGAATACTTCTTAGGAACTTTCTCAACCCCATCCATACTGTGCGTCAATCAACTGTTCATCCATACTTGAAAGTAACTATTTTTGTTTCTTCGTTACCTTTTCACGGCTAAACGGCTGAACCGATTTCGATGAAATTTGGTATAGAGATAGATTGTACTTTCGAGACGGACATATAATACTTTTATCGCGATATAATATAGTCCGCGCGGACGAAGTCGCGGGCAACAGCTAGTAAATAAATAAATTAAAGGTACGTGTCTTTCCGTATGAGGGCATGTATACCTACTTGTATTACAATTCTATAATATTATCTGTACGTTTCCCATGTCAGCACTACTCAAGTACTCACGTATCATCGACGTGGACGCGGCGGGCGGGCGCCGCGCCGCGCCGCCGCCGCGTCCGCCGGCGGGATGTCGATCGAGAGACGTCCGTCGTCTGCGTTCCGATGATAATCTCGTAATTATGCATTACATTTTTATAGTGCAGTTTACTTTAACTATGTAAATGTAACGTTGGTCAAGTCAAGATGGTTGAAATTTGTAGTTGCTAGTTATTGATAGGTATGCGTTCGTCGGGGTCACATCCCCTATGTGGTGACCCCGACGAACACATATTATACTCATTAGTATTTTCCTGCGCTGTTTCCAAGCGCTTCATAATGTTTTATTTTTTGTATTCGCTCGTGCCCGGAACGAGCGAATGCAAGCAACCAGTCTATGCCGAAGAAATGAAGCATAATCTTGGAATAAATTATTGTTGGAACCTGGATGAGGATACATCCAATTCTACACCCGACGCAGCTCCGAGGAGTACGCGGATATCGTTGAGGAATCATCACGACCATATTAGGTAGGTACCTGCCTAAAATATATACCTATTAACATGGATACTTTAACTAAAATGTCACCTATCCATAATGATGTTGTTTATCTAGCCGAAGTGACATCACAGTAGTTAAATAGGAATGTATCGTCATAGAACGCAGACGGAAGCGACGCGGGCGGCGCTTGTACTGTGCGCGTTCGACGAGAGACGGCCGCCGTCTGCGTTCTTACGATGCATTACATTTTTATAGAGCAGTTAACTGAAACTATGAAAATATAATGTTTAACCACGATAGTTATTGATTATTGTAGTTATGACAAGATTTTGATATGCGCTGTGATTCAAGTGCTTCATTTTGATCTGTTTGAATGTATTAGCTCGTGCCCGGGGCGAGCGAGTGCAGGCAAACGGTCTATGCGCAAGCGATGAAGCATAATCTTGGAGGAAAGTATTGCTGGTGTCAGGGTGAGAAGAAAGCCTATTCTTGAACACTCCACTCTCAGCAATCTCGCGGTTACTAGCCGTGAGAAACGTTCCGAGGAACGCACGGATATATATCGATGAGGAATACACCTGTCGCGACGGCGGCGGGTCTCTATGGTGTGGTGAGTATACATACTCCATTACTCACGGCCGCCAGTGGTTTCTGACAATATAAATAATGAATATTATTATTTTACCAACTTTTACTATCGAGCCAGTAAAAGACTAGCTAAAATTACCCAATAAGATTGTGTGTGTACATAAGTACACACTTATGGTGTAAAAGAATATGATCGTTTGCTAGCGCGATGCAGCAGCAGGCTAGTTCTAGCCTGCCCGCCGCGCGGCGCCGCGGCCGATCTACATCCAATGTGGCGGGTGAGCTCGCCCGCGCCGCACCGAGACTCGCGTCTCAGTAACAGAACGCACTCGGCACTGCGCTATACCTGTTGAGCGATATCCTGACACCGGTTACTGTCGAGAGACGTCCCTCGTCTGTGTTCCTACGGTATGCATACTTGGGGGTTTCCGCGGTCCATCACGATGGTTAAGAGCAGCTATGTAGTTGTTTTTGCCTAATATATATTTTATGAGTGGTTATCTATAAGCGCTTCATTCATAATAATTCTCTTTGACTGTAGTCGCCCGTACCCGGGGCGGGTGAGTGCAAGCAATCAGGATATATTATGCAGAAGCAATGATGCACATACAATAATGGAGTTTACTATTGTTAGTGCCTGGACTGGGTGAGAAAAAAGGCCTCTTTTAAAACCCGAAGTCCAATAATCTGTGCGTGCTTGAACAGGGTCTCGCAGCGAGGACTCACGCACGGCCGCTACAGCAGTGGATGAATATATAAATATGATGTTCCAATAAACAAGCTTTATTGTAAAGACTGTAGAGCGCTAACTGATAAAAAGCCCCATTTACACTTGATATACCAAACCAGGACAAGATCTGCCTGGCCCTTTGAGGACTAACCATATACTTAGTCAGGTCATAAGTATTGTCACACAGTAAAAACATTTCTTTTAGAATGCTGGCCACAAAAAAGTTTATTGAATTCGAATTTCGAATTGTTCCTGAAAATAAAAATGTATACTTTTTAGAATTTTACTCATTTTTAAATATGGAGTGGACGCTTAAAGAAGACCGTGTTGCAGTTATTGCGTTGCATCGTTGCGGTTACGCGCCAATTCAAATTTTTGACATACTGAAAAATTTGAATATAACCAAGAGATTCGTTTATCGTACCATCAAACGATACAATGAAGACTCTAGTGTAGATGACAGGTCAAGAAGTGGTCGCCCTCGGTCTGTTAGGACTCCAGCAGTGATAAAAGCTGTGAAGGCGCGAATTCAAAGAAATCCCAAACGTAAGCAAAAACTGTTGGCCCTTCAGATGGGATTAAGCAGAACCACGGTGAAAAGGGTGTTAAATGAAGACTTAGGGCTTCGGGCATATCGAAGAAAAACAGGACATCATTTGAATGCTCGTCTAATGGACCTGAGACTGAAGAGATGCCGCGCTTTGTTGAAGCGGTACGCGGGAAAAAAATATCGGGAAATTCTTTTTTCGGATGAAAAAATTTTTACCGTAGAAGAGAGCTACAACAAACAAAATGATAAGGTGTACGCACACAGTAGTGAAGAAGCGAGCAACCGTATTCCGCGTGTCCAACGAGGTCATTTTCCATCCTCGCTCATGGTATGGTTGGGAGTGTCTTATTGGGGTTTAACAGAGGTACATTTTTGTGAGAAAAGTGTAAAAACGAATGCAGTTGTGTATCAAAATACAGTCCTGACGAACCTTGTGGAACCTGTTTCTCATACCATGTTTAATAACAGGCACTGGGTATTCCAACAAGATTCGGCGCCAGCTCATAGAGCGAAGAGCACACAAGACTGGCTGGCGGCGCGTGAAGTCGACTTCATCCGGCACGAAGACTGGCCCTCCTCCAGTCCAGATTTGAATCCGCTAGATTACAAGATATGGCAACACTTGGAGGAAAGGGCGTGCTCAAAGCCTCATCCCGATTTGGAGTCACTCAAGACATCCTTGATTAAGGCAGCCGCCGATGTTGACATGGACCTCGTTCGTGCTGCGATAGACGACTGGCCGCGCAGATTGAAGGCCTGTATTCAAAATCACGGAGGTCATTTTGAATAAACTTTAGTGTCATAAGAATCTATGTTTTGTTAAGTTCATTTTGGTATATAAATGGTTACATAATGAATAAACTTGTTTCAATTATTTTATATAAAACATGTGACAGAATTTATGACCTGACTAGGTATTATGCACACTTGTATCTCTACCTGACATGATGCGCAATGCCTCTTGTACTAGAGCGAATGCAAGCAACCAGTCTAATCAATCTATGCTCAAGCAATGAAGCGTGAACTTGGAGTTAGTACCTAATAGTACTCGTAAAACAACGATAAGCATCCTATGACCCGCAGGGTCTCTGTGGTGATTACTTGCTCACAAAGAGAATACAAACGCTACGCTACTTGCTCACGGTTGACGGTGGCGGTGGTGGTGGTGGTGTTGGTGGGGGTGGACTGTGTGCAGATGACTACTGCACAGCATGGCAATACACACTTGTGTGTGTACTGAATAGTGTGTTGAATATAATAATAAGTGGGAGTGTTGCTTGGTGGTAGTAACAGTGTAGATGATTACTGCACAGCAGGGCCATACACATTTGTGCTTGTGCTCGCTCGTGCAATGATGGTTGAAGTTCAGTTAATTATTGGCCTAAAGATTTGACTGGTGTTAACGCAGCTATATTGTAGAAGAGTTAATAAGGTGTCTTGGCTTAAAACAATACGTATGAAAGTCTGCATCAATAATAATTGTTTTTTTTTTTTTTTACATCTCGAAGCTCAGCATTTTCCTCGATGCAATCAATCTAAGTACTTCAAAAAGTCTGCTTGAATGCGTTTACTTACTCGTACCCGGGGCGAGTGGGTGCAGGCAACCATGACCCGATGAAGCAATCTTAGATCGAACTTGGAAAATTACCTCACTTTTTTTTTTTTTTTTTTTTCGTTTCTTTCTTTTTACTCTCCCACATATGCTCTCCAGCCATTTTTGTATAATTTGGCAAAAGCCATGCAAAAAATTTCATGTAGCGAGCCGAGCCGAGCCGAGCCGAGCCGAGCCGAGCCGAGCCGAGCCGAGCCGAGCCGAGCCGAGCCGAGCCGAGCCGAGCCGAGCCGAGCCGAGCCGAGCCGAGCCGAGCCGAGCCGAGCCGAGCCGAGCCGAGCCGAGCCGAGCCGAGCCGAGCCGAGCCGAGCCGAGCCGAGCCGAGCCGAGCCGAGCCGAGCCGAGCCGAGCCGAGCCGAGAACGCTACGCCTAGGTTAGGTTGTAGGTTAGGTTGTAGGTTAGGTTGTAGGTTAGGTTGTAGGTTAGGTTGTAGGTTAGGTTAGGTTGTAGGTTAGGTTGGGGTGCAGGCCGGGTACCTCCACGAGCGCCTGACTGCTGCTGGTCCTCTTCGATTTATTATGTCTGGGGGGAATAGCAGCAGTTGGGACGGTGCACCCTGGGGTTCGGTCAACAATTCTCCTCGGGGATTGTTGGCCGTAGCTAACACCCGGCACGGTGGGCTTCTCCGCGTGTCCCTCTGAACAGCAGAGGGCACAGTGGATGAAGGCGCGGTGGGTCTGGGCAGTGTTCTCTGCCCGGACGAATTGGGGCGGGGACTTCTGCGGGACATTATCCTGTGGGGTCCCTGTCTCGGGAAGGGAGGGTCCGGACACTTGTGTCTGGACGGCGGGGTGCGGGGGCTGTTCGGGTCCCCCACCTCGTGGACGTTGGGGTCCATTTGGACGGCGCGTCGCGAACCTCTGCGAGGAGCTTTAATCCTCGTAGAGGTTCACGGAGCGTGTTTGCTGGGCATGCTGGCGTGTCGGTGTGTCGGCGGGGAGTGTCGGGGACCTCTGCGAGGAGCTTATATCCTCGTAGAGGTCCACGGTCCGAATCCCAAGGTTTTGGTGCTCGCCGAGGGGATGAATGGCCGGACGGAATCCGGTCGATAGGGCACCACCCAGGGGATCCTCACCCCTCAAAGAGGACAAAAAACAAAATGAATATGGCTAGTTTAAAGAAGAAACTACCCCAGGAGGGTACCAGCCTCGGCGAGGCTGGAGAATCCCTCCCTGGCTCACGTCGTAGTGAGCTGGGCTGCCCCACGTATTCTGGGGGGGGCAAAAACAGCCACGAGAGCTCCGGCTCTCAGAATTCCGGAGAGGAAGGAATCGGACACGACAAGTCGGAGAAGAGGAAGGAGAAGGAGAGGAAAAGGATGGCGAAGGAGGAGCGAAGGAAGCTGAAGGCCTCCGAGCTTGAGAAGAGGAGGAAGAAGAAGGAGATGGAAGAGATGGAAAGGAAGGAAGCAGAGGAGTCGGACGCCAGCATGCGGGCGGCATCTGGCCCATCCTCTGAGGCGGAGACGGGCCGGCTCTGGAGGAGCGCGAAAAGGCCCCGCCGAGACTCGGCTCCGTCGAGCGAGGGTGGGAGCCTGTCTCCCGCTTCGCCCAGGTCCCCCATAATATCGGGGGGACTGAGTTCTGCTGGGGTCTGCAGGCGAGCCGAGTTCCTGAGGAGGAACCGGGAGGAGGCTCGCCAGCAGGCCGACGAGAAAATAGAGGCGATGGTCCGGAGGTTCCGAAAGAACAGGGCGGAACAGGGCCTGGACCAGCTGGTCGGGAGTGACCCCCGCACGGCCAGTGCCCTCAACCAGAGGGCTCTCGAGGACGCCGACCTCATCTTGGGGCTGGCAGCAGCCTCGAGAAACCTCAAGGGCACGACCGTGCGTGCCTTCAAAGAGTCGGCGACGTCCATCAAGGCAGCGGTTTCGGCCCTGCATGATAGGACGTCGACCGAAGAGACGGCCAGACTGCAGGCGGAAAATAACCGTCTGCAGGCTCAGGTCGATGAACTCCGCAAGGAGCTCATGGACCTGAGGGCGGAGCTTGGGAGCGGGGGTGCGCTACCGCAGGAGCCGCATGCACCAGCGCCTCCCCGACGACCATCCCCGGAGCCCCAAGCGCTGCCGGCCCCCCGGAGACCATCGCCGGAGAGAATGGAGGTGACGACGGGTCCCGCAATCACGCGGGATGTCATTGAGGAGGTGACCCGGTCCATCATGCTGCAAGTTGGCAGTATGGTCAACGCGCGGCTTGGTGGACTGGAGGATCGCCTCCTCCCCGAAAAGCGCCTCCGGCCTCCGCTTGCAGCGGACAGGAGGAACGCTGCAGCTGCGGTGGCTCTCCGTGCGCCCCAGGCGGAACCCGGTACGGCAACCAGGCCGAGACCACCGTCGGCGAGGGCGGTCGATCCTACCTCAGGAGCAGGACCGTCGCCGCCGACGACAGCAGCTCCCCCTAATTCCCAGAAGGGGAAGAAGGGGGAAAAGAAGAAGAAGGGGGCGGCTACAGAAGCAGCCGCTACCCCCAAGGCACCCACGCCTCGCCCCCTCCCACCGGCACCCTCGGCTATGGACGAGGGATGGTCAACGGTGGCGAGACGAGGTGCCAACAAAAAGAAGACCACCCGGACGACAGCCGCAGCGCCAGCCCCCCCAGCGGCCGCGAGGCCAAGAGGGCCAGCTGCGCCAGTGAGGTTGCGCCCCCCTAAGTCCTCGGCTGTGGTGATCACACTGCAGCCCGAGGCCGAAGGGAAGGGCGCAACCTATGCCAAGGTGATAAAGGAGGCTAGGTCAAAAATCGACCTAGCCTCCTGCGAGATCGAGGGCGGCGTCCGGTGCCGAAAAGCGGCCACTGGGGGCTATATCTTTGAAGTACCGGGAACGACGAGCGGGACCAAGGCTGATGCCTTGGCCCAAAAACTTCGGGAGGTCCTCGACGAGGAGACGGTACGGGTGTCCAGGCCAATGAAGTGTGCAGATCTGCGCATCTCTGGCCTGGACGACTCGGTATCGTCTCAGGAAGTGGCCGCTGCCATCGCGCGGCGCGGAGGTTGCCCTGAGGAGGCTGTCAAAGCTGGGGAGATAAGACCCGACTCCCAGGGCACCTGCTCGGTGTGGGTGCGCTGCCCGGTGGCAGCGGCCAACAAACTGGCGGAAGGCGGTCGTCTTCTGGTCGGCTGGGTTGCGGCACAAATCAGATTGCTGCAGCCCAGACCGATGCAGTGCTTCCGGTGCCTCCACAAGGGGCACGTACGGGCACAGTGCACTGCGGAGGTCGACCGCAGCGATGAATGTTATCGCTGCGGGCGAACCGGCCACAAGGCGGCCAAGTGTGTCGCGGCTGCGCCACGGTGCTCGCTGTGCGCAGCCGCCGGCAAACCGGCGGAGCATCGGGTGGGGAGCAAATCGTGCTCCCCACCCAAACCGAAGCAGAGGGCGACGGTGGCCACGGTGGCCTCCAGGCCCCAGCCAGCTCACAGCTGCCCCCCCCCCAACACCTGCGGGGGGAGAGGAGGCGATGGACATAATCGTTGATTGATTATGGCTCATCGCTTCCTCCAGGCGAACGCCAACCACTCTGCTGGCGCGCAGGACCTACTCCTGCAAAGCATGGCAGAGTGGTTGGCTGAAATTGTCGTGGTCGCCGAGCCATACTGCGTTCCCCCCCGGAGTAACTGGGTGGGGGACGTGGATGGCTCGGTGGCCATCATATATTCGTGTGCTGGCGGGATGCCGCCCCTCTCTGTGATAGCGAGGGGTAGAGGCTACGTGGCGGTGAACTGGAGGGGGAACGTGCTCGTTGGAATGTATTTCTCACCCAACAGAAGCCTCGCAGAGTTCGAAACCTTCCTGGGCGGGGTGGGGGCTGTCCTAGGGCAGTCCCTACCTCGTCCAGCGCTCGTCGCGGGGGACCTCAATGCCAAATCATCGGCTTGGGGCTGCCCCGCGACCGATACTCGCGGCGAGGCTCTGGAGGAATGGGCGACGATGGCCGGCCTAGTGGTACTCAACCAAGGGTCGGCCAACACCTGCGTGCGGCGGCATGGGGGATCAATCGTCGACATCACGCTGGCTTCCCCTGCCGTCGCGCGCAACGTGCGGGATTGGAGGGTTCTGGAGGACGTGGAGACGCTGTCGGACCATAAATACATCAGGTTCGACGTCTCCATGTCTCCAGATACCCCGGGTCGCCCAGGGAGATACACTCCAGCGACACCCAGGTGGGTGCTGAAGAGCCTGGACAGGGAAGCGGTAGTGGTGGCGTCCATCGTCCAGGCGTGGAACTCCCCCCCAGAGGGACCGGTGGAGGTCGAAGAGGAGGCAGGATGGTTCCGGGAAGCCATGTCGCAAATCTGCGACGTAGGCATGTCCCGAGCCAGGAAGCCTCCTCCTAAGCGTCAGGTGTACTGGTGGTCCCCACAAATAGCTGCGTGTCGCGCCAGCTGTGTGGCGGCCAGACGCCAGTACACCAGGTACCGAAGACTGCGGCGCAGGAACGAGGAAGCCGAGGAGCAGCTGTACAGGTCCTATCGGGAGAAGGTGAAGGACTTGCAGCTGCTCATCAGCAGCGCCAAGACCCAGGCAAGAGCGGAGCTGTTGGAGACTCTCGATCGTGACCCTTGGGGGCGCCCATACAAGGTGGTTAGGGGCAAAATTCGCCCTTGGGCCCCCCCGGTCACGGAGAGTCTCCAACCGCAGTTGCTGGAGGAGGTGGTGTCCACACTGTTCCCGAGTCGAGCGGGATACGAGCCACCGGCGATGGCATCCTCGGGAGCGGCGCGACATGTGGACACCGAAGAAGAAGAGGAGGAAGTGCCGGGAGTGTCGGAGGCCGAACTCGGGGTGGCCGTTCGTAGGCTTCATGCCAAGAACAAGGCCCCGGGGCCAGACGGCATTCCTGGCAGAGCCTGGGTCTTGGCTCTGGATGCGCTGGGGGACCGGTTCCGAAGGCTTTTGGACGCTTGCCTGGAGTCGGGACGGTTCCCATCACAGTGGAAGACGGGCAGGCTCGTCCTACTCAAGAAGGACGGGCGCCCCGCAGATTCTCCCTCGGCCTATCGCCCCATTGTGATGCTGGATGAGGTGGACAAGCTGTTCGAACGCGTGATAGCCGTCCGCCTTGTCCAGCACCTCCGGGGGGTGGGTCCTGATTTGTCCGACGAGCAGTTTGGCTTCCGAGCGGGCCGATCGACGGTTGACGCGATCCTGCGTGTCAAGGCCTACTCGGAGGACGCGGTGGCGCGGGGTGAGGTGGTGCTGGCGGTGTCATTAGACATCGCCAATGCCTTCAACACCCTGCCCTGGGCGTGCGTTAGGGAGGCACTGAAGTACCATGACGTGCCTCCCTACCTATGTCGGATAGTCGGGGCCTATCTCTCCGAAAGGTACGTGTCGTACCTGGGGCGAGAAGGCCAACTCCATCGGAGGGAGATGTCGTGCGGTGTGCCACAGGGATCGGTCCTCGGGCCGCTCCTGTGGAACATCGGATACGACTGGGCGTTGCGGGGCGATCTTCCATCGGGCGCAGGCGTGACATGTTACGCAGATGACACGCTGGTCATGGCCCGGGGAGATTCGTACGAGGAGGCAGCCCGTCTTGCCACTGTGGCGGTGACACAGGTTGTCGGCAGAATTGGGATGTTGGGACTCAAGGTGGCGTTGAGCAAAACGGAGGCGCTGTGGTTTCACGGGCCCCGTCGCGCTCCGCCGCGCGACTTCCACATCGCCATCGAGGAGACCCAGATCGAGGTCGGGTCCTACATGCGGTACCTGGGACTCGTCCTTGATAGCCGTTGGAGCTTCCGCGAGCACTTCACTCGCATGGTTCCCCGATTGATGGGGGCGGCCGCTGCCCTGAAGCGGCTGCTACCAAATCTCGGGGGACCAGAGGCGCGCACGCGCCGCCTGTATATGGGGGTGGTGCGGTCCATGGCCCTGTACGGGGCACCCGTTTGGGTGGGGGCCCTGACCGATCGCGCCATTGCTCTACTGAAACGACCTCAGAGAGTGATGGCAGTCGGGGTCATCCGTGGTTACCGCACCGTCTCCTGCGAGGCGGCGTGCGTGCTGGCGGGATCCCCTCTGTGGGATTTGGAGGCGGAGATTCGTGCGGACATGTTTGATTGGCGTACGGACCTCCGTCTCCGGGGAGAGGACCCCCCGCCGAGGGCGATTGAAGCGTGGAAGCTCCGCGCTCGACAGTCCTTGATTGGGAGGTGGGCAGAGAGGCTGGCCCAACCCAGGGCAGGTGTTTGGACTGTCGAGGCTGTCCGACCGGTACTACAAGACTGGTTGGACAGGGCTCACGGGTCTCTTTCCTTCCGGCTGGTGCAGGTGCTTACAGGGCACGGGTGCTTCGGAAAGTACCTGTGCCGCATAGCCGGAAGGGAACCGACAACCAGGTGTCACCACTGTGACTGTGACGAGGACACGGCGCAGCATACGCTGGAGGAGTGCCCAAGCTGGGCTAGCGAGCGTCGTGAACTCGTCGCAGTGGTGGGGGACGACCTCTCGCTTCCGACCCTGATCAGGGCGATGGTCGAGAGCGAGAGGTCGTGGAAAGCTGGAGAAACCTTCTGCGAGGACGTGATTTCGCGGAAGGAGGCTGCGGAGAGGGAGAGGGAGATTACCTCCGACCTCCCGATCCGTAGCCGGAGACTAGGGCGTCGTAGGAGACATTTCCTCAACGCCCTCCTCCAACCCCCATAACAGAGGCTGGGCGGCGGACCAGGGGGATCGTCCGCCGCCCACTAGCATGCCTCGAGGTGGCGCGCGCGGTGTTTCCGCGCGCCTCTCATAGATCGACGGAGTGGAGAACTCCTCTCCACTCCTGTCAACGGGAAGGGGTCCTCTTTTGGGGACCAACGCCGTCGGGGCCGCGGAAGTGATTCGTAAGACTCCCCGCAGCCCCGGCACCCAAGGCGTCCCGGAGAAACACCCCAGGGTTTTTTTTTTTTTTGTTTTTTTTTTTTTTTTTTTTTTTTTTTTTTTTTTTTTTTTGTTTTTTTTTTTGTTTTTTTTTTTTTTTTAGTGGGTATACCGCCCCCTTCAGGGGCGGGGAGTCCCACATAACCGCCGAGCTAGGCCCCCCTGGCTGGCGGTATCCGTAAAGGATTTTCCCTGGGTCAAAAAAAAAAAAAAAAAAAAAAAAAAAAAAAAAAAAAAAAAAAAAAAAAAATAAAAATAAAAATAAAAAAAAAAAAAGGTTGTAGGTTAGGTTGTAGGTTAGGTTGTAGGTTAGGTTGTAGGTTAGGTTGTAGGTTAGGTTGTAGGTTAGGTTGTAGGTTAGGTTGTAGGTTAGATTGTAGGTTAGGTTGTAGGTTAGGTTGTAGGTTAGGTTGTAGGTTAGGTTGTAGGTTAGGTTGTAGGTTAGGTTGTAGGTTAGGTTGTAGGTTAGGTTGGGTTAGGTTAGGTTAGGTTAGGTTAGGTTAGGTTAGGTTAGGTTAGGTTAGGTTAGGTTAGGTTGGGCGGGCCTGGGTTTATCCGTCACTGACGCGTAAACCCAGGCCCTCCGTACTCATCCCGGATGGGTGCGGAGGCGTCGGTCTTGAGGGAGAGCGCAAGTCGTGTAGATCCTCAAGGCAAGTCCAGGGTAATCCTTCACGTGGTTGCTGCCTGTTATTGGTCTGGTCCCCTCTGGAACAGACGTAACTAAAACCCTGGGCGCCGCGGTAGCCGGTGTGAAGATTGTCGCAAAGCTTGCTTTGCGGTGGTCTTCATACCGGTAGTTATGTATATATGTATGTTTATTTATTATTTTATGTATATATCTCATGCATCATCTATCTCATCATCGCTTCATCCTCATGTGTATTCTTCGTATTTGTTTTTTCGTTTTCCTGTATTGTCGTGTCGTGTATCATCTCCATTTCTTTGTGTTTTCATTTGTGTCTTGGTATATTTTATTCTTTTGTCTGTGTATATGTTGTGTTCCTTGTTCTTGTTTTTTCATTTTCGTTTCCATGACGTGAAGGGAGGGCTGTCGAGCCGTAAAACCGACAAAAATATGATGGCGTCTTCTCAAACAGAATTACCCCAGGAGGGTACCTGCCTCTCAGAGGCAGGAGAATCCCTTGCTGGCCCACCTAGTGGGTCAGTCTGCCCCTCGTATTCTGGGGGGGGCAAGAACCGCCATGAGGGCCTCGGCCCTCAACCCGACGACCCACGCAACTGTAATATGGACTCCGAGCAAGCAAGCGACAACAACTCGCGCTTAGAAGTGAGGAAGGAGGCTCGCGTGGTTCTCACGCGCTGCCTGGAAGTTCAGGAGGAGAAGGGAGAGGGTCGCGTGGTGCCGCGGCCCCGAACTCTGTCCGAGTCGTCTTCGGCTTCGGGCATGAGTTTCGGGACCGTGGCATCGCGAACGTCGTCGCCAAGTGGGTGGCGCAAGCGGCAGAGGGCCGCCTGCGTCGACTCGGACGATTATGACGACGCGTCGCCGTCGAGGAGGGGGCGTGCTCGTCCCTCATCCACTGAAGAGGTCATCGGCCTGGCGGAAGCCAAGGCCGCACTGAATGCCGCAAAGGCGGAGGAGCTTCGGCTCGACGCCGAACGGGGAATGGCGGAGGATGCGCGACGCAAGAGAGCGACGCGAGCCGCCATCCTCCGCACACCGGCGTTAACGACGCAGGAGCGGGAGCAGCCCGAAACGTTGGACCTGCAGAGGGTGGTGTCCGAGTCGTTAGACACCATCCGGCGGGTCGCAGAGACGTCCGGGAATCTGAAGGGGACTTTCGTGCGGGCCCTGAACGAGGCAGCTGATGCCATTAAGGTCTCCTTTATCGAGGCGAGGACCCGCACGATGTCCGAGGAGGTCGCTCGGCTCGAGGCCGCAAACGCGCGGCTCGCGGCGGAGCTGGGCGAGGTCCGGAAGGAGCTGGCCCGTTTACAGCCAGCTCCAGCTCCGGCCCCGTCGTTAGAGGACATCGCGCGCACGGTCATGGTCCAAGTGGGGACCATGATCAATGCGCGCTTCGAGGGGCTCGAGGAGCGCTTGCTCCCGGCCAAGCGTCTGCGGCCACCACTGGCCGCGGACAGGAAGCTGGCCGAGGCGGCTGCAGCTGCTGCTCCTGCGGCGGCATCACGCCCCACCCACCCCCCACCGACGAAAACTATGGCGGAGATTGCTTCGGCGCCCTCCACTAAGCCGAAGAAGAAGCAGAAGGCCAAGGCCGAGACGAAGAGGGTGGCTCATGCAGAGCCGAGCCCTCGGCTGGAGCCCCAGCCTCCGTCGGAGCCCACGGAGGAGCCGTGGCGCGTGGTGGCCCGCAAGGGCGCCACCAAGAAGAAGAAGAAGGCCGCTGTGAAGCCCGCAGTGGAGCCCGCTACTGCTCCTGCGGCGCCTAAGAAGAAGGCGGCCCCGAGGAAGAAGTTGCCCAAGCTCCACCCGCCTCGCACGACTGCAGTAATGCTCACCCTGCAGCCGGAGGCGGTGGAGCGTGGGGTGACTTACCTCAAAGTCCTCGGGGAGGCAAAACGGAAAATAAATTTGAAGGAGATAGGAATAGACGGCCTTCGGTTTGGCACCGCAGCCACCGGGGCCCGTCTCTTAATCCTACCGGGCGCCAGTAGTGCCGACCAGGCAGACACACTGGCGTCCAGGATCAGGGAGGCCGTTGGGGAGGATGTGGTCCGGGTGTCCAGGCCGGAGAAGTGCGTGGAGCTACGCATCTCTGGCCTGGACGATTCGGTCACCAAAGAAGAGGTGATCGAGGCCGTGGCTGTTGCGGGTGGCTGCACCAATCACGCCATAAGGGCGGGCGACGTGGCGCGCTCCCCCGGCCGGCAAGGGCAAATCTGGATGAGCGTCCCAGTCGCTGCAGCGAAGAAAGTTATGGAGAAGCGGCTCTTGGTGGGCTGGGTTTCAGTGCAGGCGAAAATACTGGAGCCCAGACCACCACGTTGTTTCCGCTGCCTGGAGCCCGGGCACGTGGGGGCCAACTGCACGTCAAGCCTTGACCGCAGCGGACTCTGCTTCTGCTGCGGCAAGGCTGGCCACAAGGCGGCGCAGTGTTCGGCCGATCCCCACTGCCCCATATGCGATGCCGCCAAGAGGGCAGCCAACCACCGCATGGGTGGCAAGGCCTGCCCTGTAACGCCTCCCACCAAAGGCAAAGAGCGAAAGAAAAAGAAGGCTGGGAATAGCTCTAGAGCCCTTCCCTCTCAGCCATCAAAGCGTCCACGGCAAGAGGCGGCCATGGACACTGCGAACTGTTGACAGCCTTATACACTGTCAACGGGGACTTTCGGGTGGCGGATCGGG